>OX422211.1:560532541-570532541 GCA_949130495.1 Sambucus nigra
GTGACGGCTTAAAGGTGACAATTTTTTTTTTGGTGTAGTGAATAGAAATTAAATAAACATAAGAGTATGGGTATTACATAAAAGTTCAAATTTTTTGGTATTATGGTGAAAAATCAAATAACGAAATTGTACTTAGAAAACCGCTAAATTATTGCCCGATTAGATACAAGAAGAGAGGATTGGGGATTAAATTTACATAGTTGTTGCCTTGTCGGCTATTCTTATTCCTTTAGGCCCTGTTTGATAGCCATATTTGCCATGGCAAATATGGAATCTTTCTCATTTTCCATCTTTTATACCCATTTGATAGCATTTATTTGCCATGGCAAATAATTCTAAATTACACTAAGGTACTAACACCTTATGCACAAAAACCAGATTTGCCATGGAATTCAATTCTTTGGGGGGGGTAAAGAATTGAATTCCAGCTTTTCAATGGCTTGGAATTCAATTCCAGCCTGTTCTATCAAACAGGGCCTTACAGTTACTTCTCTTGTTCCAACTTGAGCATCCAAAGGACTAATATTGTTTGGATTGTATTAACCATCATATGTATCTAATTTTCGTGAATATTCTTCTTGTATGAAGAAATGAGATTTAAGGAGTTTACTTATGTGGAATATTTTTTAGACAGAGTCGTTTCACTTGTGCTTTGTATGGATGATACTCTCTGCATGTTGTCCTGTCTTTATTTGTTGCATTTCAAAGTTTGAAGTTATCATAAGCTATCTCAAGGTTCACACGCAAGATCTTTCTACAGTTTAAGCGGTATAAATCTGAAATCATGTTTATGGAATATTCGATCTTTGATTTTTATGTTCAAAATGAGTTAAATCATCATACCAATCATCTTATGTTTAGATAATCACATGGACGTTGGGTTGGGAGCTTACCAGTTTGAAAGAAATAAGATATGTTCCTTCATGTTTCAATTCTTCAATTTTGATATGCCAAATGCCTGATTCTTAGTGATATCAGCTTCGTATTCCTTTCTTCCATGACGATTTAAAGAAGCTTTGTGTTGCTGAGAGATTTAGGGTTTCTACCATTTTGAAAAGAAGGTTTTCAGAGCTCAATGGTGTTGTTTTGTTTGTACATAGTGTAAAGATTGTTGCATTTTTATATAAACTAATTAGGGTTTTCTCTCAACCGTACAGGTGATTAGTGAATCTTTTGGTGTATTTTTGTCTTTATTTAGTTTAGCCGACTGTGGACCTATGACTTCTTTAGAGAATATTTCTATGGAGCCGACTGCTTGGTTTGTATTTGTAAGGCTTTTGCTTATTCATTTAGTTTTAATATACGTACAATTTACTAAAAAAAAGGTAGCTCTGGCTTGCGCAATTTTCAACAACGTATTCACTTAGATGTTTGAATACACGATTGACAGCCATGATTTCAGGTTATTGAATAAATTAATCCTAATTAATGACTGTATTAATCTCCTTAAATTGATTGTTACCAACAGTAAATTCATTATAAATCGCAATTAGTAACCACGAATTTAAGAATTGCAATATTTTAGTAAACGTGTTTTGAAATGCAATTATCTTTAAATGTGGTTTTAAACTGCATTTTTTTTAAATTAAAAAATTCTGAAGGAAACAATTATAACCACCCAATATTATATATATATATATATATATATATATATATATATATATATATATATATATATATATATATATTCTCTGAAGAGGACCTCCAAAAAATAGACTGATTTTATAAAAAATTGTAAAATGCATTTTTTTTTGTTGATTTTTTTTATGAGATATATAGATATACATGGGTACCCAAAAAAAAATCTGCTCGAAATGAAACCTCATCATCTCATTCCCATCCGCAACACACCGCGCATGATCCTCACGCACTCCCTCCACGTCTGAGCTAGCCCGTGATATCACTAATGCCCTGTACTCCTCAAATCGGGTCACTGTCTGGTCAAATTTTGAATCTTGAACACAATCTTTCGACCCGACTCGGAAACTCATTCCCGGGCCATGATGACTATCTCGTTTGAAATATTATCTCCACCACGTTACGTGAAGGGTGGACCTCTGGTAACTCAGACATGTTTGCAACACGTGACTGGCGCCTGACATTACCGGGACGAATTCGAGTTGTGGAATCGGGTTCGAGTTCTCTAGTATCGGCTTGTTTTTGTAGTGGTTTTATAGTTTCTGGATTTGGGTTTGGTGGATTCAACGATGTCGTTCAAAGTTTGGAAGGTTTTTTTGCAAGTGGGTTCAGTGTACGACGTCGTCTAAGGCTCTTGATTTGCATTGTAACAATTTACCCACCCACTTGCCATTACCAAAACGTAGTCAATCTCTCTCTGTTTTTTCGGTTAAAACACAATCAAATCAATCATCTCTCTAAAAACAAACAATCAAACAATAGCTACATATGTGAATAATGTGTATATATCGGTGGGTTTTGGGTGGAAATGGAATGGAAATTGAAAGGATACGGCGCCATATTAAATGAGGATTATGGGTAAGTTATACGGCAGGTGGAGTTGAGATTACAAAAATAGCCTTGTTGATGATTGGGAATTACATGCAGCACGTGGGGTTTTATTATGCCTGGGAGAGGAACAAGTCGTGACTTGAAAACAAACTTGGTTTATTTTTTTTCAAGAATATAAGAGGTGACAAGGAAACACTCTAATTGGTGGGGGGGGGGGGGGGGGGGGGGGTTATGTTTCCTTATACATCATTCTTTTCCTTACCAAACTCATGTTAGTAGCTGTGTTCAAAAAATTGATTGGACCGGCAGATCGAATCAGATTGGATCGGACCGAATCGATCTATTTTTATCGGGTTTTTTTAATCACCGGTCCGATTCAGTTTTTTTTACAGATCGGTTTAGGTCGGTGCGGTGCAATCCCTCGGTCCAACCGACATTAAAGAGCCAGTCTGGGCCGATCCGAACTGGTTATACACATTAATATGTATTTTATTATATTTTTACATAAAAAAATAACTTAAATAAGGAAAGTATGGGGGAAGGGTATGCCTGTCACTTAAAAAAATAGCAATGACCTAATCTCTTACACACACACACACTATACCGTTTCTTATTCTCTCTTTCTCTTGTCTACCGTTTGTCTCTTCTCTCTCTCTCTCTCTCTCTCTCTCTCTCTCTCTCTCTCTCTCTCTGTCTCTCTACGTCGTTTCTCATTCTCTCTTAAACACACATGCAGTACTGCTTGTTGTCGCTGATTTAAAGCTAGAAGTTCTCATCTCCGTTAATATAAAGAAGGCAGGGGTCGGGTCTCGCCGTTTCTCTCTCTCTGTTAGTGTAAAGAAGTTCTCATCCCTGGTGGTATAAAGAAGTCGGGGTAGGCTCTCATCGGCTGATGGTTTAAAACTTTAGTCAGTGTTGGTTTAAACTTCTTTATCTATTTAAATCTCATCGCTACTGGTTGTTGGCATCGCTGCTATTTAAAGCTTCATTTTCATCTGTCACCGCTGGTTGTTGGCATCCCTACGAGCCTAGGTAAGAAAGATTCAGTGTTAATTTTTATTTCATTTATATTTTTAGAGTTTAATTTGGAGGTTAGTGTATTTAAAGTTTAAATAATATGTTCTATATATAATTTTAGCATAATAACTTGCTAAAATTTATGTTATATATGTTAAAATTTGGACAAGTTTCGATATTTTTTAAAGGTGATTTCTATTTTTAAAATGATAATTTTAATAAGATTAGGACCGACGAGTTAGACCGAATCGATCCTATAAAAAACTGGATCGACTGGGGTCGGGTGACCGATACAATCGGTCCGGTCTTGGTCTGATTTTTTTAGGACCGATTTAATCGGTCTAGTCCTTAAAAATCCTAAAAACCGGACAGGACCGGACCGTGAACACCCCTAATCTGTAGTGGGATGTGTAAATGTATACATTTAGATTTTTAGGTCTCATAGTAAGTAACGGATTATGTAGATTTAGGTGAGAGAAAATGTAGAGGGGGTGTAAATGTAGATTGTCGATACACAATGTGTAAGTGGGACCCACCTATTCTGGGTGTTAAAATGACTATTGATGTAAAAAACTAGACTTGATCTAATTAATTAATCACAGATAAATATAAGTAAAGAAATAAGACAGAGGATTTTTAAAGTGGTTCAGCCTTATGAAAATGGCCTACGTCCACTGTTTTGTATTGCTAAGTGTTTTGACTTAATATCGATGATGATTACCAGAGATAAAAAAATTCTCCCCGTTATGGAGGGTGCTATAATGTATTTATAGCCTTGGGGATATCAGTATGAATAGATGATATGCCGTTATTTAATAGACATATACATGTATACAATAAGAATGTTCATTAAATCTGATATTCATTGAATGTGTAATTATTGTTTGATCTTCCTGACCAGATACTCTGCACGTTGAGTAGCTCGGCACGCTAAGTAGCTCGGGGTGCTGAGTAGTTCGGTGAGTATATGCATTTTCCACGTAAGATGACACATGTCTCCATACAATTGGTCCACGTCAGCTGACTAATTTTTGTATCAATAGAAGCCCCCAATGTTTCACAGTTGAGGTTCAATATGAGAGTGTGGAACATTATGCCCAGAAGTTACTCAGACATGGTTTACCCAGTCTTGTTTATTTGAGCGCCGAATGGAAAACTCGTAAATATTTTGAATTTTCAACAGTCGTTTGGATATTTACGTATTTTTCATCGTTTAGCCGCCGAAAACGCAATCGTCTTTTCTTGTAATCATTTCTTTTCTCACTTCCTGATGCAAGGCATTTAAAAGTGCTAGAATCAAATCGTCTTCTACTTTTTACTTACGAACTTTTAAACTCTTTATTTTCTCACCCTATTCTTATACTGTCTTTCTTTCCATCGTTCGCCTTAGCATATTTCTCAATTTTCTGTAAGAATTTCTTCTTTCTTCTTTCTTTGCTTTAGTGACCATGGTTTATCTTGTCGATTCCTTGGATAAGTTCCGGGTTGATTTTGCGATTCCCTCTTGGGTTATTCTAAAGGAACCTCCTTACCCTTTTGATATTTTTTCTTTAGCTGAGGGGCACTGGTTTCCCTCCATTTTTGTAGCGGAGTGTGGTTTTTCTTTCCCTCCTAATCCCGTGTGTTTGGAGTTTTGCCAATATTTTGATATTGTTACTGCAAGGGTAGCTCCCAATACATGGAGGGTAGTTAATGGCGTACATAGGTTGAATCAAATACATGGAACTCGTTTAGGAATTCTTGAAATTATGTATTGTTATATTTGGGTTACCAGTGACACTACTTTTTATTTAAAAACTAGGTTTTCAAATAGAGCTTTAGTGGCCAATCTCCCCGATGCCAACATGGACTATTTTGATTATGGGGTTGTGAAGAAAAATTGGCAACACCCCCCCATTAAAAAGAAAAGATGTGTATCAAGGTCCCAGATGTCCACTTTATGGCAATGGGATAGGTTATTTTTAATTTTTTCAATTTAGCTTTCTTTATGTTTGATGAAATACATCACTGGCATTAATTTTTCTTTATTGCAGTTGAGAGTAAAAGGAAACCTCCAAAAGAGAGTGACATAAATATAAAAAATTTGACACTTATTTGGGGTTTGCATCAGTCAATCAATGGGGAGCACGTGAGGTTTGCTTCTTATTTGGTGAGATACAAAAACACCACCTTGTCTTTCATTGCTCGTCCTCTTACCCCTCCTGTGGTAATTGATCTTGATAAAGTACCAAAATCTCAAGCAAGTACAGAAGAATCTTCTATTGATTTGAATACCTCTAGTGCTGATCTTGTAAGGACATTTTTATCATGTCCGAAATATCTCATTTGTATATGTCATAAGCCACTACATTTGACACGTCCCTACACGATCTCACTCGACGGCCTCAATCCGAATTTTGGGAATCAAGCATTTATTAACTCCATCATGTGTCCCTCATCTGCCTCAACGACTTCATGTTCCATGATTTTAGGCTCGTAATGCAAGTGGTACGCAAGAGAAGTCAAAACAGTGAAATAAAGTTTAATAGGGAAGTTCAAGGGCAATTTGGTAATTTTACAGCCACCGTCCAGAGGACCGATCAACTGGAAAGTTGAAGAGATTTCCACAACAAAGATACTGGAAGAAATGGCACCTCAATCCAAGCTACGGTGGTCAAGTTATGGCCCGTTGAAAATGGAGATAATTCCAAGAAAAACCTTGGAAATTTTGCAAAGGGTTTAAAGCTCCTATTCCAGCGTTTTTCCCCGAACCCAGGCAGAACCAATTCGGGGGGACGAACCAGTTCGTAGGGGACCCCAAACAGGTTTGCAGGGGACCCTGAACCGGTTCGGGTACCTTGTATGCTGGCAGTGTTTTTAATTTGTGAAACTCTTCATTTGTTTTCCTATTTAAATGAACTTCGGGGGAGCTATTTTGTAAGACTTTGATAGACGATTTTAAGAGTCCAAATACTTCTAGTCTTCATATTTTTGAGTCCCAAGACTCATGTTTTAATTAAAAAAACTTTTCCAAATCTTTGTGAATCCATTTGCAACCCAATAACACAACCTTGTGTCTGTTCATACTCTTGTGGAGAAGACCGTCCTTCTTCTTCATTGCTGCCCTCCTGGAAAGGGAAAGTTCCAGCCGTCAACATCAGAACCGACACCTGCGGGTATTTCTGTGTCTCTGTATTTTCATTGTAATCTGTGTAATCGTACATTACAAAATTATAGTGAAAATAAAAGGTTTTGCCCCTTTGGGGGATTTTTCCTCACATGTGTGTATTTGAATGTTCTTGCATGTTTTATCATCTTATTCGATCACATATAGATGCATGTTTAGGACTTAATTGATAAAAACTGAGTTTAATTAAGTAATATCTCTATTTGAATGCTCGCGCACTCTTTCAAATTAGTATCAGAGCCAATTACACAACTTTACCGTGTAATTTTTCGTACAATTTTTCTAAGATATAAATTTTCAGAAAAAATAATTTTTGAAAACGAGTGTGTTCATAATGGAGAAATTATATAATAAAATGCCAGTTTTTGACGGGACAAACTATGCATACTGAAAGCCCACATGAGATCTGCATTAAAATCCATTGATGAACGTGTATGGATTTTGGTTGAAAGAGGGTGGACTCCTCCCTCCGTCACTGTTGAAAACGTGACCAATTTAAAACCTGTCACCTCTTGGACTGAAAAAGAATTTAGGTGGTCATCTTTTAATTCTAAGGGTTTAAGTGCTATTTCTGGATCTATCACACCTGATGAGTTCAAACGCATAATGACGTGCACCACGTCAAAAGAGGCATGGGATGTTTTACAACTCACCCATGAAGGAACTAATGCTGTGAAAGAATCTAAACTGCAAAATTTAACAACTCAATTTGAAACCATCACCATGCATGAAACTAAATGTTTTGATGATTTTTATGCTAGGCTATCTGATATTGTTAATACTATCTTTAATCTTGGTTAACACATTCCTAATGCTAGAGTTGTCAAAAAGATTCTTCGTTCTCTTCCTAAGCAGTTTATCCCTAAAGTCACTGTGCTAAATTCTATGGGTAATTTAAATATGCTAAAATTGGAGGAACTTGTAAGAGACTTGCAAACATATGAAATTGATATGTGTTCCTAAAACTTCTAAGTCTAAAGATAAGGGAATTGCACTAAATGCCCAAGAGAGAAAGAGTGAGGGGTCGACAAGAAAGAGGGGAGAGTCATCTAGAAAAAGAGAGACATATACGTCAGATTCTGAGTGTGATTTTGACTTAGATGATTTGGCCCTTTTTGATAAAAATTTCAAGAGAATTCTCAAATTCAAGAAAAATGATAATTTTAAAGATAAAAAGAAGTTTGAGAAAAATAAGTTTGAAACGAAAAATGAAAAAGTTTTTAAAGATCCTCCGAAGAAAGAAAGTGAGAGATGCTTTGAGTGCAACGGTAGGGGTCATCAAGCTTTTGAGTGTGCTACTAGGCTGAACAGAGAAAAGGGCAAAGCTGTCCTTAATGCTACCCGTAGTGACGACAGTGAGTCTAGTCGGTGGATTTCGGATATGAATCACCGCATGATTGTAACTTCACCGCATTCATGGCTAGTCATGTGAGCACTTCTAGTACTTCTCACGACGATGAGGATGCTTCATCACAGGGACACCTCGACAGTGAGATCAATGTGAGTGAGGGGGAGGATGACACAAGTGAGAGCGAGAGTGATCTTCAACACGCCTACGCCGAGCTATATTCTGAGTCTTTTAAAACTAAAAGCGTAACAAAGCGTTAGTTCTTAGGATCACCGCTTTAGAGGAAGGCTTAAGAAAAGCGAGAGAGAGAGAGAGAGAGTCCTCCACTTGCACTACCTTAAAAGAGAGAGAGTCTGCCTGTGTTGAGAAAGAGAGTTTGTTTAGAGAGAGAGAGAGAGTTATTTTGAGAAAGAGAGAGGGGACTTGACAAAACAAGTAGCTAGTCTCACGAGTAAGCTCCATTCCTCCGTGGAGACTCAAAAGAAACTTGAAGCCCTTGTAGCCCAGCTTACTCATGATCTTGAGAAAGCACGGGAAGTTAAGGTAAAAATCGAGGACACATTTAGGAAGATGGGAAAGATTCTCCTCGGCCCCGCTTTAGGTTTTGGTGATCGGCAGGGAATTGGTTATGATGGTGCCTCCACGTCCCAAATTTCACCTGGACTAGTCCCTGAGTTTACTACGACTCCTTATGGCCATCGTCAAAAACATCAAAGGAGAGTTCGACCAAGAAAAGAAAACCAAGGTTTCGCATAAGACTGTGTTCTTTTGTACGTATTGTAAAAGAAAAGGCCACCTCAGGGAGTTTTTCTATAGCATTGGTCGGACACGACGTACTACTGCTCCACGACATCATTCTGATGATTTTTCCAGTCTGAGAGAGCGAGTTGAGTTTTTAGCTGCCACATCACAGAGTCTGAGGGAGGAATTCTGAAAGATGTCTTTGCCGTCAGTCAATGCTTCTCACATTCCGGCTAAAACCAACAAAAAGAAAGATAAACAAAAGGTCACCACCTCTTGGGTACCTAAGAAAGATAAAAAGGCCCTTGTTGTTTATGTCGCTTTCAAAGAACATAATACTTCACAGTGGTATTTTGATAGTGGGTACTCCAGACTTATGACAGGTGATGCCTCATTTTTTTCCTACCTTGAGGATTATAAGGATGGTAGAGTCACCTTTGGAGATGGGAGCCAGTCTAGCATTGTAGGACGAGGTACAGTAGAGTTACCAGGATTTCCTAAGCTAGAGAATGTTTTGTACGTTAAAGGTTTGAAAGAAAACCTTCTCAGCATTATCCAGCTGTGCGACGCTGACTTTGTAGTAAAGTTTGACCGGGACCCGTGTAATGTCTACAATCAAGCCGGTAAACTCTCAATGAAAGGGGTGAGGACCAAGGATAATTTCTATGGGACTGTACCCACTTCCTCACTTATCTGCAATAGCGCCACGATCACTCCTATGGATTTGTGGCACCAACATCTAGGTCACGTGAACGTTAGAGACTTGACTCGTTTAGCCAAAAAGGACCTAGTACGTGGCTTACCATCACTTGGAAAGTCAACTTCCATGGTTTGTGGACCTTGTCAGTTGGAAAAGCAAATTCGTAGCCCCCATAGGAAGTTTCATTCCATCACCACCTCCCTAATTCTTGAGCTTATTCACATGGATCTTATGGGTCCTACTCGTACTGAGAGTCTGGGTGGTAAGAGGTATATCCTAGGGATGGTTGACGATTTCTCCAGATACTCGATTGTAAGTTTTCTGAGGGAGAAATATGATGCTGTAGAATTTTTAACGACCAAGTGTCATTTCCTATAAAATCAACATGGTGTCACTATTAATAGGATCTGTAGTGAAAACGACACAGAATTTAAAGAAACAAAAGTAGATCTCTACTGTGATAGTCTTGGGATCAAACATGAGTTTTCTACTGTGAAGACTCCTCAGCAAAATGGGATTGTTGAGAGAAAGAATAGAACAATCCAGGAAATGGTTAGATCTATACTTCTAGGTCGTAATGTTTCTAGGAGATTTTGGGCAGAGGCAGTGTCTACTGCATGCCACACGGTGAATAGGGTTTACCTGCGTCCACACACACTTAAGACGCCTTATGAATTATGGACTGGCAAAAAACCCAACCTTGCATATTTCTGTGTTTTGGGGAGTAAATGCTCCATCCTACGGGATCGAGAGCAATTAGGAAAGTTTGACTCCCGGAGCAACGAGGGAATCTTGATAGGTTATTCATCAAATAGTAGAGCATACCGAGTTTTTAACCTGGAGAGCTCTAAGGTTATGGAATCAATAAACGTCACCGTGCAAGATGATGAACCTCCGACGGTTATTAATCCTAACCTTCAGTGTGAGGATGAGGACTTTTTTGGGAGTGATTTACTTGTCCCTCACCCACACTCTGTGGACCCTACTCATGTGTTAGGGGACACACCTGCTTAGGTTCACAAGAGTCATGACCCTACCTCCATTATAGGTGATCCCACTCTTGGGGTCAAGACTCGAGCTCAACTAGAGAACATCATTTTCCACTTTGTCTACACATCCAAATTCGAGCCCAAGAATCATAAAGAAGCACTCAAGGATGAACACTGACTATCTTCTACGCAAGATGAGTTGCTTCAGTTTAAAAAGAATAATGTCTGGGAACTAGTCCCCCGACCTAGTGAGACTAATGTGATAGGTACCAGGTGGATATTCAAGAATAAAATGGATGAAAATGGTACCATAATCATAAATAAGGCTAGGTTGATCGCTCAAGGCTACACACAGATAGAAGGTGTAGACTTTGGGGAGACATTTGCTCCTGTTATGAGGCGTGAGTCCGTCCTCTTACTACTCGCCATCGCATGTCATCTGCGTTTTAAGTTATATTAGATGGATGTCAAGAGTGCCTTCCTGAATGGCATTCTACAGGAGGAGGTTTATGTGGAACAACCAAAAGTGTTTGAAGACCCTAAGCACCCGAAGCAGGTTTATTATCTGAGGAAAGATTTGTATGGTTTGAAGCAAGCACCCCGTGCTTGGTACGAAAGGCTTACTTCCAATCTCTTAGCCCGTGGCTTTAAGAGAGGGGGAGTTGATATGACGTTGTTCTTTAGGAGAGATAACGGTGCTATTTTGGTTTCCCAGGTCTATGTGGAAGACATAGTCTTTGGTTCCACGTGCTCCCAGCATGCTCACCACTTTGAGGAGGAGATGAAAAGTGAGTTTGAGATGAGAATGGTAGGTGATCTTACCTTCTTCCTTGGTCTCCAGGTTTGTCAGCTAGAGGATGGGATGTTCATCTCCCAGTCCAAGTATGTTAGAGTCCTAGTGAAGAAATTTGGTTTAGACTGTGCTAAGCATGCACGTACACCTATGAGTACTTCTATCAAGTTTTGTAAGGACACTTCAGGCAAGAATGTAGAGCAAACCTTGTATCGGAGTATGATAGGTAGTCTTCTCTACTTGATTTCTAGTCTTCCCGACATAGCCTTTAGTGTTGGAGTCTGTGCGCGATATCAGGCATCCCCGAAAGAGTCACATTTACTCGCTCTAAAACGTATTATCAAATATGTGAGTGAGACTCTCTCATATGGTATTTGGTATTCCTTTGCTACTAATGACCATTTGTCCACCTATTCGAATGCCGATTGGGCCGGGGATGTATATGGTTGTAGGAGCAATTCTGGTGGGTGTTTCTATTTTGGTTCTGCTCTTGTCTCCTGGTTGAGCAAGAAGAAAAACTCCATCTCTTTGTCCATTGCGAAGGCTGAGTACATCACCACCGGGAGTTGTTTCACGCGACTCTTGTGGATGAAGCAGATGCTGGAGAATTATGGGATTTCACAGGACACCATGATTATTTCATGTGATTACACGAGCGTGATACACATATCCCGCAATCCAGTCCAGCATTCGCGCACAAAGCACATCAGGATACGCAAGCACTTTATACGTCAGTTAGTTGAGGAGAAAGTCGTATCCCTGAGTTTTATTCCCACCGACCATCAGTTAGCCGATATTTTCACGAAACCTTTAGATGCCCTTAGATTCGAAAGTCTTAGGAAGTCTTTGGGGATTTGCACAGTTGACTGAGGGGTTGGTTCATGTCTAGCATAGGATGTATTTTTACTCATATCATCTGATGCCTATTGCTAGATTGTATCATATGTTTTGTTATTTTCATTTTTTGAAAAACCCAAAAATATTTTCTTTTTATAAATTTTTAGAAACGCTCAAAAAATTTTATTTTGAGAAAATTTTGAAAAATCCAAAAAAAAAATTTGTATTTTATTTGCACCTTTTGTGGATGAGCATTTAAGATAGCTGATGATGCTTGGATTCAGCACCACCAGATAAGTGATAATGAGCTCAAAGAGTAGTAGCCATGGCAACCATAGAGATGTATAAGTGTATAAGTATGCAGAAGGGGATGAGTATAAGAGGAAATAAGACAATGATGTAGAGTGGTTCAGCCAATTTGGCCTACATCCACTGTGAGTGTGTGATCCACTGAATAAGGGCACTAATGGCCTTGGATACAATGCACATAAGCTCTCTCTCTCTCTCTACTGTGTATATAAGCAGGGTTTTAGCTAGGGTTGCAATGAATCGATCCCCCTGTAGGGTTGTAGGTGACAAGTATATATAGGTCTTGGGGGGTGTAGTGTACCCCCCAAGTATGCATGGTGCATGTGAATGATGATCCAGCCAACCCCCTGTTGACACCTGTAGATGCCCAATGATGACATAATATTCCCTCACGTGAGGGTGTGATTTTGTTATAACGGTCTGCCACGTGTCATAGGAGCCTCACGCGCATTGTTCCACGCGTCTCCCAAACCACGCGCTGTGATGATGTCACCCTCGGCCTATGAGACGAGGCCGAGGGCAAAGTTCCTTCCGGTAGCGGGTCTGGCTTGATTCTGGCCTCGTACTGTCGTACCCTCGTAGGGTCGTCCGGAGCCTGTGGAGGGTCGGCCCCTCGTACTGTCGTCTGGGGCCTGGTGGAGGGTCGGCCCCTCGTAGGGTCGTCTAGAGCCTGCTGGAGGGTCGGCCCCTCGTAGGGTCGTCTGTGTCTGGTGGTGGCCAGCTGGGGCCTACTGAAGGGTCGTCCCCTCGTAGGGTCGTCCGTATTAGAGGTAATCCCCATCCAGGCTGAGGGTATAAACGGGTATATCAATCACCCCCCAGCCCTTAGCCATAGGTGTCATTGAGATGGCTGAGGGATATTTGCTGAATTCGAGACACGTGTGATCAGTTAGGTGAGTGACACCTGTGCAGATACTCATTGCTGTTCCAGTTTTCAAGGCAGAGCGGCTGCGCAGTGCGCTTGGGGCCTTGTGCCCTAATTATACCTTTCTTTGGTAAATGGGTCCACTCATTACCAAAGTATTTAAGAGATTTTAAAACTCTCTCTCCTCATCTTCTTCTTCTTCGCGCCCAAGTATATTCTCTCTCTAGAACCAGTAAGCTTCGCCACTTGCAGTCTTCGTTTCGTCAGGTCTCGGCAGCGTTACTCTCCCTCTTTATCAGGTATTCTCCTTCATTAAGAGCTTTCCTTTGTCTTCAATTCTGTTTGTTTTTTAGGGCCATAGGGTTGCATTTTCTTCGAGTTCCCCATAGCTTTTTCCGGCGTCCTCTCCGGTAACTGGTTCTTGGATCGTTCTTGACGAAAACCTTTAAGTTCTTTGTTCAATCCAAAAGTCAAACCTGGTCAATTCCCCACTTGTTTGTAGCTAAATTAGTCAAGTGTAGTGTAATTTCTCCAAGTGTAGAGTCTTCCCTTTAATGCTTAGGAGGCTTTACAACTTAGTGTCTGAATTCCCATCTTTGAGAGAGAAACTATTCACTGAGATCAGACGAATAGAGGAAGAGGAAGAGAGGAGACGAGGGGCCGACCCTAATTGGGTACGACCCATCTTTCCCATTCCTCGTCCGGCCGATACTCTCAAATCACGTGAAATGGATGAGAGAAACTCCTCTCCAAATGGTGCTGGAACTTCTGGTAGAAGGGACTCACCTGACCTTAGCCCGCTGTCCCTGTGACAACCCTGTCCCCCAATGCCTTCCAAGTGGCTTTTCCTCAGGGTCCTCCTGCAGGTGATGAGGGGAAGGGATCTGAGGACGAGGACGATGATACAGATGATGAGGTTGATACCTCCCACGCCTCGTCCTTTATCTCCTCTGTCAGGGATCGAGATCTCCTGATATGGAGGCATATTTATGGAGTGCCCTCCGGGGTGACTATGAGGGTTCCCTCTGAGACTGAGAGGGTCTTCGATTGCCAAGAGGGAGAGGTTGCAGTCTACGAGCAGATGCTCAAGGTTGGAGTTAGGCTCCCTCTGCACCCTGCCATTGCAGATATTCTGGTTGCCCTCGGCGTTTCCCCCTCTCAACTTCCTCCCAACTCTTAGAGGACGATCTTGGGCTATATTTCCTTATGAAAGAATGCCTTTACCGACGAGCCCTCGGCTGACCTATTTCTGGGCTGTTACAACATCACATCCTCATCCAAGCAGCCTGGATATTATCATCTGGGGGCAAGGAGGTCTGAGAAGAAACTTCTCCATGTGGCACAAACTTCCAACCATGATTGGAAGAAGAGGTTTTTCTTTATCTCTGGGGAGTGGGAACCCGTTGCTGATGGTCCGAGGGTCCCCAGGAAGTGGTCTAACCCCTCAATGAAGGCCAGGTCAGACCCTGGACTTAGTCTGGAGGAGAAGGATATAGTAGACTATCTGAGAGGACGAGGGAGAGAGGGTGAGCTTGCAAAATTCGAAGACTTGATGACCCCTCGATTCCTTAAAGAAGCTGGTCTGAGGGTCGGCCCTTTGACAGAACTATGTGAGTTACACTGAACGTTTTCCCTTCTTTACTTATTTTTGAAGTGTTCTCTCTTTATCTCTGAACTTTTCTGACATGTCGTCGTCTTATCAGATCGTCCTGCAGGTGTGTCAGACTACCTCTGGGATATGACTGCTCCAAGCCTACTTGTTGGTCTGTCCAAGAAAAAGGGGAAGGAGCCTCAGCAAGCTCCCAAGAAGACAAGGGCCTCAGGGCCGACAGCTGTTGAGCCGACATCTGATAGCCACAAGAGGAAGGAGCCTGAGACTCCTGTTGAGCATCGACCTGATCCAAGGACGAGGGCAAGGGTCGAAGCCTCTGAGGGGACGACCTCTTCTTCCAGCATGGGGGCCTTCTGGTCTCAGAATCTGTCCCATCTGAGGGCCGACCCCTCATCCCTTATTGCCAACTTGAGGGCGGCCAAGGCTTCGATGTTCTCTGCACCATCGGCCTCTGACTTCGAGTTCTTGGCAAAGATGCCTCCAGCCAAAGTGTACGACTTCGGTCTGCACTCCCTTGCTCAGGTATTGGTCTTGACCTTTAATTTCATTCTTTCACTAACTGTTCCCTCGGCCCCTCTTGACATTTGTCATTTTGCTTGCAGTCTGTCTGCGCCTTTACCTCAGCCACCAAATGGATGGCTGGGAACCAACAGAAATTCCACGAAGCTGAGAGGGCCATTCAACAAGAGGCTGACCTACGGACTGAGCTGCACACTGCGAGGGCCGAACTGGAGAGCACAAGGACTGAGCACGCCAGAGTCCTCGATGAGCTGACGAGGCAGCATGATGCCGACATGCAGGTTAAGGACTTATTGATCAAGGACAAGGATGAGGCCCTGGCCACTATGGAAGCCAAGCACAAGACCGACCTTGAAGCAGCTGTCCGGAAAGCCGGGGCTGATGCTGTTGAGGCTTACAAGGTCTCAGACGAATTCCAAGGCTTCGGTCTTGAATATCTTGAGAGGGGAATTAGGACGGCCTGTCGGTGGGTCGTCCTAAAGTTTGCTGATACAGTGTCATCCATCTGCCCTTCTCTTGAGGTGGTTCAGCTGGATGACCCCTTGATTGCTGAGGCCCTGTCGCAAGTGGAGTCCCAAGTTCAAGTTGAGGGGGTCGGCACATCTGAGGATCAGCCGGTCGTGATAGTTGAAGAGACCCCCCTAGTTGATGTTGAGGCTCTTCCTTCTGATGTCGTCCCTTAGGGTGGCTGTCTGTAGCCCATACCCTCATTTTTGTATTTTTGTTTAATGGCCTTGTAAAACACTTATGCTTTATAAATACCATTGTCCCTTCTTCAACTGTCTTCCATACTTGTTGTCTTTAGTTCTATTATGGCTTGCTCATTGTTGATGCTACTAACCCGTATGCCCTCGTCTTTCCTGAGGACCAATGCGGGGTCGTCCCCCCGTATGCCCTCGTCTTTCCTGAGGATGGTGGTGGGGTCGTCCCCTCCACTGATCCTCATTATAGCCGAGGGTTCAACTAATCAAATTAATGATTTTTAACAAAGTCTACCCTCGTCTTTCTTGAGGACAGTGGTGGGGTCGTCCCCTCCACTGATCCTCATTATAGCCGAGGGTTCAACTAATCAAATTAATGATTTTTAACAAAGTCTACCCTCGTCTTTCTTGAGGACAGTGGTGGGGTCGTCCCCTCCACTGATCCTCATTATAGCCGAGGGTTCAACTAATCAAATTAATGATTTTTAACAAAGTCTACCCTCGTCTTTCTTGAGGACAGTGGTGGGGTCGTCCCCTCCACTGATCCTCATTATAGCCGAGGGTTCAAATAATCAAATTAATGATTTTTAACAAAGTCTACCCTCGTCTTTCTTGAGGACAGTGGTGGGGTTGTCCCCTCCACTGATCTTCATTATAGCCGAGGGTTCAACTAATCAAATTAATGATTTTTAGCAAAGTCTACCCTCGTCTTTCTTGAGGACAGTGGTGGGGTCGTCCCCTCCACTGATCCTCATTATAGCCGAGGGTTCAACTAATCAAATTAATGATTTTTAACAAAGTCTACCCTCGTCTTTCTTGAGGACAGTGGTGGGGTCGTCCCCTCCACTGATCCTCATTATAGCCGAGGGTTCAACTAATCAAATTAATGATTTTTATGGAGTCTACCCTCGTCTTTCTTGAGGACAGTGGTGGGGTCGTCCCCTCCACTGATCCTCATTATAGCCGAGGGTTAAAATAATCAAATTAATGATTTTTAACAAAGTCTACCCTCGTCTTTCTTGAGGACAGTGGTGGGGTTGTCCCCTCCACTGATCTTCATTATAGCCGAGGGTTCAAATAATCAAATTAATGATTTTTAACAAAGTCTACCCTCGTCTTTCTTGAGGACAGTGGTGGGGTTGTCCCCTCCACTGATCTTCATTATAGTCGAGGGTTCAACTAATCAAATTAATGATTTTTAGCAAAGTCTACCCTCGTCTTTCTTGAGGACAGTGGTGGGGTCGTCCCCTCCACTGATCCTCATTATAGCCGACGGTTCAACTAATCAAATTAATGATTTTTAGCAAAGTCTACCCTCGTCTTTCTTGAGGACAGTGGTGGGGTTGTCCCCTCCACTGATCTTCATTATAGCCGAGGGTTCAACTAATCAAATTAATGATTTTTAGCAAAGTCTACCCTCGTCTTTCTTGAGGACAGTGGTGGGGTCGTCCCCTCCACTGATCCTCATTATAGCCGAGGGTTCAACTAATCAAATTAATGATTTTTAGCAAAGTCTACCCTCGTCTTTCTTGAGGACAGTGGTGGGGTCGTCCCCTCCACTGATCCTCATTATAGACGAGTGTTTTACTTCTTTTCATGCATACTAGAACTGATAACCACTGGATGGGGGAAACACTGATATTTCTCATTAATTTTTTCAAGACCTTACAACACTACTGGTAGTATTTTTTCAAGTGATCCGCATTCCAGGGGTTTGAAAAAGGTTCCCCTTCTAGGTTTTCTAGCCTGTAGGTCCCCGGGATGACTTCATCGATGACCCTATATGGGCCATGCCAATTAGGGTGAAGCTTGTTGGGCTTTTGCCAAGTCTTCTTGAGAACCAAGTCTCCTACTGCGATAGGCCTCTGTTTCACCCTCTGGTTGTAAAACCTTGCGGTCCTCTGCTGGTAGGAAGCCTGCCTTATCTCAGCATCCTCTCTTCTTTCCTCAATCAAGTCCAGGTCAAGTCTCCTCTCTTCCGTATTTCCCTGAGGGTCGTACATTTGGACCCTATGAGTGGGAAACTCGACTTCGGTGGGGATGACTGCTTCTGATCCATAAGCTAACATGAATGGGGTCTCCCCAGTAGAGGTCCTTACTGTCGTCCTGTATGCCCACAACACTGCATACAACTCCTCAACCCATCTTCCTTTTGCTTCCTCAAGCCTCTTCTTAATCCCATCTAGGATTGTCCTGTTCGTAACTTCGGTTTGTCCATTGGCCTGAGGTCGGCCTGGGGTGGAGAAAAATTATTTGATACTTACCCTCTCACAGTACTTCTGTAGAGAGGCATTCTTGAATTGAGTCCCGTTATCCGAGATGAGGGTGTTGGGGAGACCATATCTGCATATGATGCTTTTCTAGATGAACTGGAAGGTCTTCTGCTCTGTGATTATCACCATTGGCTCCGCCTCCACCCATTTTGAAAAATAATCAATGGCTACGATGAGGAATCGATAGTTATTGATGGCCCTAGGCAGAGGTCCTACTAGGTCGATCCCCCACACTGCAAATGGCCATGGGGATGTAATGGAAGTAAGAGGCTGATGGGGCTGGTGAGGTATGGTGGCAAATCTTTGGCATTTATCACACTTTTTTACATATGCCGCTGCGTCTTTCCCCAAGGTCGGCCACCAGTACCCCTGGGTGATTACCCTCTTCGCTAGGGATCTACCCCCAATGTGGCTTGAGCACGACCCCTCATGCACATCTTGCAAAATGGAAGGGACTTCCGAGGGATGCACACACCTAAGTAAGGGGAGCAGAAACCCCTTTTTGTATAAGATGTCTCCGATGACAGCGAACTTTGCAGCCTTGTATCTCAGCTTCTTCCTCTCTTGGCTCGCTTCTGGCATCTCTCCCCCTCTAATGTATCGGATCAGGGGGTCCATCCATGAAGGCTCTAGAGAAACATTCATGCAAATTCCAAGTGTTCCCTCGACGTCTTCGATAGTTGGTCAAAGCAAGATTTCTACCGGGACTGTCCTCCTTATGTCTGTCCTAGTGGCTGAGCCTAACCTTGCAAGGGCGTCAGCACGGCCATTGTCGAGCCTAGGTACCCTCTAGAATTTCACTTCTTTAAAGTCCTTCAGCGATAACCTCACCATCTCAAGGTACCTAGCCATCCTCTCGTCCTTGGCCTCATAGGCTCCTAGTATCTGATTCACCACCAGCCTTGAATCACTGTGAACCAAAATTTGGCCGATACTAAGGGATTTGGCCAAGGAGAGGCCAGCTATCAAGGCCTCATACTCAGCCTCATTGTTGGAGGCTTTGAAATTGAACCTCAGGGCATACTCGACGTCTGTGCCATCGGGTGCTGATAGTATCAGTCCAGCACCACTTCCGCTATCACAGGAGGACCCGTCAACGAAGAGGCTCCACGGAGTCTTGCCTTCAGAAAAATTTCCCTCAGAGAGGGACCCCTGTCTAAAGATGTATCTTCCCTCTTCGTTTTCAGTCACTTTCCTTCTAGCGGTGCTCGTCTCAGCCATTTCTGCGGGTGTGTCTGCGGGTCTGTCTTCTGTATCTGCCTTCCTGAGGGTCTCACCCTCGGCCTCATCATCTTCCCAGGTGAACTCAGCCACGAAGTCTGCCAAGGCCTGCCCCTTAATGGCTGTCTTAGGCTGATACACAATGTCAAACTCCCCCAGCTCTATAGCCCAGGTCATTAGCCTTCCTGATTTTTCAGGCTTGTGTAGGACCTGCCTAAGAGGAGAGTCAGTAAGGATGACCATAGTATGGGACTGGAAGTACGGTTTCATCTTCCTTGAGGCATGGATCAAGGCATAGGCCAACTTCTTCATCCTCGGGTATCTCTGCTCTGCCCCCTGGAGTGCCTTGCTGTTAAAATACACAGGCCTCTGTATACCGTCCTCGTCTCTCACAATGGCTGCGCTGATGGCAGACTCTGAGACGGCGAGGTACACGTAGAGTCGTTCACCCTGCACGGGTCGTGACAGCAGCAAGGGAGACCCTAGGTATGATTTTAGCTCTTTGAAAGCCTCGTCGCACTCTTTACTCCATTCAAAGGCTTTCCTAAGGATCTTGAAGAATGGTAGACACCTGTCTGTGGCCCTTGACACAAATCTGTTCAGGGCAGCCACTCTCCCTGTGAGCCTCTGGACATCTTTAATGGACTTGGGGGTCTTCATCTCAATTAGGGCCTTTATCTTTTCAGGATTGGCCTCGATGCCTCTTTGATTGACAATGAACCCCAAGAATTTCACTGCTCCGACCCCGAAGACACACTTGGCCGGATTAAGCTTCATCTGGTACTTGTCCATCGTATTAAAGGTCTTCTCCAGGTCTGCCACATGATCCTCTGCCTTCAGACTCTTAGTCAGCATGTCGTCTACGTAGACCTCCATAGACTTCCCAATTTGATCTTCAAACATTTTGTTCACGAGGCGCTGGTACGTTGCCCCTGCATTCTTTAGGCCAAAGGGCATGACCCTGTAGCAGTATGTCCCCTTGTCAGTGATGAAGGCAGTTCTCTCCGAGTCTTCAGGGTTCATAAAGATCTGGTTGTACCCTGAGTAGGCATCCATAAAACTCATGAGCTCGTGGCCTGCAGTAGCGTCTACCATCTGGTCAATGCGGGGGAGAGGGAAGCTGTCTTTGGGGCAGTGCTTGTTGAGATCCGTGAAGTCCACACACATTCGCCACTTCCCGTTGGCCTTTGGGACAATGACTGCGTTGGACAACCATTCAGGGTAAATGACCTCTCTGATAAATTCAACGTCTTCCAACTTCTTGACCTCATCCCTGATGACCTCGTACTTCTCTCTAGAGTAAATCCTCCTCTTCTGCTTCACCGGCTTCACTCCCTCTACCACATTGAGCTTGTGGCACATGATTTCAGGGTCGATCCCTGTCATATCTACATGACTCCACGCGAAGACGCTTCATCTTCTCCTCAACAGTTTGATGAGGTCTTCCTTGATACTGGTCTTCAGAGACTTGCCAATTTGGACGGTTTTTCCCGGGTCATCCTCATCGAGGATGATGGGTTCTACCTCCTCAGCGGCCTCTCCTTTTTTGAGCTTCGTCTCGTCCCTGGGATCTAGGGTATCAATGTTGTAAGTGACTGTAGCCCTCTTGTGTGCCTCCCTTTCTTCAGCGGAGTTGTAGTATCATTCTCTCGCTGTCGTCTGGTCTCCCTGAACTTCCCCCACCCCGTAAGGGGTGGGGAACTTAACCATCTGGTGGACTGTGGATGGCACAGCTTCAAACCCCTTGAGGGCCACACGTCCTAGTATGATGTTGTATGCTGAAAACACCTGCTCATCCAGCACAAAGAAGCTGACCTTCTTCGTGAGCCATCTCGGCCACTCATCCCCCATCCTGACATCAGCCTCATATATTCCCAGGGGGTGAACCTTCTCCCCACTGAACCCAATCAATGGATGATGGTATGGGACAAGTCTGGCATGACTGAGGCCCAAGGCCTTGAAGCATGGCCAAAACATCACATCTGTGGACGAGCCCCCATCTACCAGGATCCTCGGCACTTCACACCCGTGTACCCTGGTAGTGATGATGAGAGGGTCATCGTGCGGGGCCAAGAGGCCTTTGAAGTCCATTCTTGAAAATCCCACTATCAAAGTGTCCATATCAACCTTCTTTCTTTTTTCTGACTTGACCTCTAGGGAGGTCGAGTGCACCGTCTTCGTCACTGCCTTAGCTTCAGCGACATGGGCCTTCCTGTCGGCGACTTCTGACCCTCCTCCTGCAAGACCCCCGGAGATCATTCCCACTCCGAACGAGATCATATTAAGCCTCTTGACAGGGCCGTGGTCGTCTCTCGGCGGGAGGTCAGGGTCGTCCTCATCATCAGAGGGGTCGTCCCCTCTTTTTTGAGGACCTTCTCTGCAGGCATCGACTCGCTTCTTTCTGGGGTCGTCCCCTCGGCCCCTCTTGAAGTCGGCTTTGTCGACGTACTTTCTGAGCTTCCCTTCCTTCAGCATCTTCTCGATCTCGTCTTTCAGAGCAAAGCATTTATCCGTTACGTGGCCGTGGTCTTGGTGAAATTCGCACCACAGGTTCTTATTCCTCTTGCCGGGGGCTGCCCTCAGCTTCTCAGGCCACTTCAGCGTCCGGTCACTCTTTATCTCATTGAGGATCTGTTCACAGCTGACCGTCAGAGGGGTGTACCTCGCGAACTTATCATCCATGGTTCTCTTCTTCCCCTCTTTGTTCTTCTTGGGGTATTTACTCCCACTTGCACCTCCTCTTTCGTCCTCATACTTTGCAGCCATCGCCTCTTCGGCGTTCATCACCTTTCCTGCTGTTGACAACAGCTCGGCCATCGTCCTCGGAGGGTCTTCAGCAAGCTTCCATAACAGCTTCCCCTTTTGGAGTCCTCCAATCAGGGTTGTCATAGCTATGCTCTCCTCATAGTCTTCCACCTCCAGCTTCTCTTTATTGAATCTGGCTATATAGTCCCTCAGACTTTCACTCTTCCCCTGCTTGACATAGAGCAGGTGGGTGGTTTTCTTCTGTGGCCTCACCCCAAAGCAGAAATTATGGATGAACAGGTCTGCCAACTGCTTAAAGTTTCCAATGGAATTTTTCGGAAGGGATGTATACCAAACATGCGCAGCCCCTGTCAAGGTACCAGAGAAGGCACGACACCTCATCTCATCTGAGATAGAGTATATGTCTGCCGCCGACTGATACATCTCCACATGGTGGACGGGGTTGGTACTTCCGTCATACCTGGGGGTGACCATAGGTGGCTTCAATTTTGATGGCGTGGGGAAGTTGACTATCTTTGCCATAAAGGGCGAGCCTACGGTGTATCCCCTCTGAAGAGGGTCTCGGCTCTTCAATATATCACCAATCTTATCCTCTAACCGCTGGATTGAGTCATTCCAGGGCCTCACAGGGTCGGCCTGGCCTATGTTATCCCCTGCCGCCTCTCCGAGGTGGACGGAAGGCTCTGCGGCAGCAGGCCTGTGTCGGCTGTTTACTTCCCTTTGGCCATGCTCCCGTCCTCGGGGTCGGCCGTCTGCTGCCTCCCTCCTGGATCTCGCAGCGCTTCTTGGTCGGGACAGCTGTTCCCGTAGGTCATTTACTGGGCCTAGCCTCTCAAAGGCCGACCCCCTGCTCAAGCGATCAAAAGCAGAGCCCCTCTGGCGATCGTCAGGGTTTGGTCTCACACCCTTCCCTTGGCTGTCCTGGAGAGGTCGTACAGTATTGTTGGAGAGCTCATATGGCTCCCAACATTCTATAGGGGCCTCCTCACCCTCCAGATCGTCATACCTGTCCTCAGGGCAAGGGTTTCCTTGCCTCCCCAGGCGTAAACGTCGGGGGTCAGCAACATCCCTACGCCGCTGAGGGGGTGGCAGGTCTTTGCGTGGCGCCTGGGGTGGTCCCCTGGCCTCATGCTGTCCTGGAGCTGCTGCCGGAGTAATCATCTCAGGTGAGACCCCCGGCGGTCTCAGTATGTTCTGGCTCAGGGCTGTGAACTGCTCCTGCATCATCCGCTGGCTTGATGCCAGAGACTTTAGGGCTGCCGCCACATCAGCCATCTCAGACTGAGGTGGCGGCTGACTGGAACCGGGTCTTCCCCCCTCATCCGGCGGGGGAAGTGGCGGCGGTGGCATCTCAGGTGCCATGTGCTTGAGCTATGAAAAGTTGAACTGAAGAAAATACTGGTGAGCTTGGGAACCTTAGTGGGTCTCTTTTAATGGTGAAACACCTCCTCTCAGGGGGAGTGTTGGTTCACCACCAGAGTGCCCAGTGAGGTCAAGCTATTCAAAGGAAGAGATGCCTTCTCGTTCCCACAGACGGCGCCAAACTGATGATGCTTGGATTCAGCACCACCAGATAAGTGATAATGAGCTCAAACAGTAGTAGCCATGGCAGCCATAGAGATGTATAAGTGTATAAGTATGCAGAAGGGGATGAGTATAAGAGGAAATAAGACAATGATGTAGAGTGGTTCAGCCAATTTGTTCTACATCCACTGTGAGTGTGTGATCCACTAAATAAGGGCACTAATGGCCTTGGATACAATGCACATAAGCTCTCTCTCTCTCTCTACTGTGTATACAAGCAGGGTTTTAGCTAGGGTTGCAATGAATCGATCCCCCTGTAGGGTTGTAGGTGACAAGTATATATAGGTCTTGGGGGGTGTAGTGTACCCTCCAAGTATGCATGGTGCATGTGAATGATGATCCAGCCAACCCCCTGTTGACACCTGTAGATGCCCAATGATGACATAATATTCCCTCACGTGAGGGTGTGATTTTGTTATAACGGTCTTCCACGTGTCATAGGAGCCTCACGCGCATTGTTCCACGCGTCTCCCAAACCACGCGCTGTGATGATGTCACCCTCGGCCTATGAGACGAGGCCGAGGGCAAAGTTCCTTCCGGTAGCGGGTCTGGCTTGATTCTGGCCTCGTACTGTCGTACCCTCGTAGGGTCGTCCGGAGCCTGTGGAGGGTCGGCCCCTCGTACTGTCGTCTGGGGCCTGGTGGAGGGTCGGCCCCTCGTAGGGTCGTCTAGAGCCTGCTGGAGGGTCGGCCCCTCGTAGGGTCGTCTGTGTCTGGTGGTGGCCAGCTGGGGCCTACTGAAGGGTCGTCTTCTCGTAGGGTCGTCCGTATTAGAGGTAATCCCCATCCAGGCTGAGGGTATAAACGGGTATATCAATAGCCGAGTCACAATTTTATTCCATTTATCCATGTGACTGTTTGATCGAGATTTGAGATGCTACATCATTTCATCCATGTGCTTTACATTGTTTGGAGTCTTTGAGATGTGATTAGTGATATCTTTCTACATGTTTGACTCCTATCTCCTTCATTGCACACATGCACGGCTATATTTGATTATTGTACTTGTCTATCACATATTGGCTTGAATATTTCCATCTCAATTTTGTCTATACAACGTACAATATGCGATAAAACCTAACAAGATTGGAATGCATATAAAAACCATTTTGGTGAGATTGTGTGATTATTTGAAAATGGGGAACGGCTGTGAAAGGTTCATTTAGCCTTTGTGGTACTAAGCCACCGTTAAAAAGGTAAAAATGGAGGAATTTTATTATCCGGAGTCCAAAGAGGTTAAAAGAGCCCGAAAAAATTTAAAGGCAATAAAAAGCAATATATGTCAAATATGGGCCATTAGGTTTCATCATCAATTCTCCAAAGTTTGAGAATTTATATTACCTCTAAAAGAAAATATATATGAGGGTGTTTGGTTGGAGAATTTAAACGGGTTTGCACTTCCTTGAAAGTCCTGAAAAAGCATGAAATAATTTTGGACGTTATTGGTGTGAAAATCACTTTGAGCTTTGATTTGTTGATTTGATTGAGTCAATGTCTCATATTTCCATTTTCTTTACACCAAAGGAAGATTTTGAGTTCATTCGTTAGGAGTATCTGATATTCATCGTGCACATATTTCATGTTTGTATGCATTGATTTTCCTATCGAATTTGATCACACCCATTCACTTACGCTATCAGCGACTTGGTTGTTTTGTGCTCGTTCATGGTGTGTTTCTTTGTTTATATATTTTGTGTGAAAAATTTTGAAAAATTTAAAAAATAGAAAGTTTATTTCCTTGTGACATTCTCCATGTACATCTATTTCTGCTTCTCATATCTGTCTATTTAGGGACATTATAAAAAGGGGGAGAAGAATTATCATATTTGGGGGGAGTTTTGAGATAATGGGATCTATTTTAAATTGGTATTTATGTTTAGATCATTTCAAACTTTGATATGTCACGTGGTATTTGCTTTTTCTCATGTGTGTAGGTACTACATTCATGATCACTTAATTGCACACCCTGATGAGAAAAGCTTTGAAAGTTTTGAAGATTTGAAGATGATCAAACGATGAAGACTTATTCATTTGTATGTTTCCAATTTTGGGTTCATGGAAGGGTAGATTTGAATAGGCAATTTTTTTATTTGATAATTCATATTTTTTATGTATGTACCGGCATAGCCATAAGGGGAGATTTGTAAGGAAATTTTTATCATGTCCGAAATATTTCATTTGTATATGTCGTACGCCGCTACACTTGGCACGTCTCTACACGATCTCACTCGATGGCCTCAATCCGAATTTCAGGAATCAAGAATTTATTATCTCCATCATGTGTCCCTCGTCTGCCTCGACGACTTCACGTTCCATGATTTTAGGCACATAATGCAAGTGGTACGCAAGAGAAGTCAAAATATTGAAACAAGGCTTGATAGGGAAGTTCAAGGGAAATTTGATAATTTTACAGCCACTGTCTAGAGGACCGGTCAACTGGAAAGTTAAATAGCTTGCCGTAACAAAGATACTGGAAGAAACGACACCTCAATCCGAGCTACAGTGATCAAGTTATGGCCCATTGAAAATGGAGATAATTCCAAGAAAAACCTTGGAAATTTTGCTAAGTGTTTAAAGCTCCTATTCCAGCGTTTTTCCCCGAACCCAGGCAGAACCGGTTTGGAGGGGCGAACCAGTTCGCAGGGGACCCCGAATCGGTTCGGTTACCCTGTACGCTGGCAGTGTTTTTAATTTGTGAGACTCTTCATTTGTTTTCCTATTTAAATCAACTTCGGGGGAGCTATTTTGTAAGAGTTTGATAGACGATTTTGAGAGTCCAAATAGTTATAGTCTTCATATTTTTGAGTCCCAAGACTCATGTTTTGATTCACAAAACTTTTCCAAACCTTTGTGAATCCATTTTCAACCCAATAACACAACCTTGTGTTTGTTCATACTCTTATGGAGAAGACCGTCCTTCTTCTTCATTGCTGCCCTCTTGGAAAGGGAAAGTTCCAGCCGTCAACATCAGAACCGACACCTGCGGGTATTTCTGTGTCTCTATATTTTCATTGTAATTCGTGTAACCGTATATTACAAAATTATAGTGAAATTAAAGGTTTTGCCCCTTAGGGGGATTTTTCCTCACATGTGTGTGTTTGAATGTTCTTGCATGTTTTTATCATCTTATTCAATCACATATAGATGCATGTTTAGGACTTAATTGATAAAAACTGAGTTTAATTAAATAATATCTCTATTTTAACACACGCACACTATTTCAGATCTGATGAAGAAGAGAAAGGTTCCTGAGTACTTTGCCCAGTCTTCTCTGGACACTAAAGGGGAAAAGAAAAACAAAAACAATGTCCCGGTTGAAGGGACTGCTCCTGCCAAAGATATTAGCAAGAAGCCTCCTGCTGCACTCGGCAGAGAAGCGACAACACATGTAATTGAAGTTGTTGCCTCGAAAGAGGCAGCACCTTTGATTGAAGGTGCTTATTTGAAAAGATTGAGAAGAGGTCCTGCTGAGAAGGCCATTAATTCTGCTGCCCAACCTGTTGGAGTTAGGATTTCCTCTCTGATAGCTAGTTCTCCAGCTATCCCTACTCCTAGCTTGGTCAAAAAATTGATCAAGTCAGGGACTCTCCCCGATCAGCAGGCTACTGAAACTTCAACTCCTCAGAGTAAAGTTGTTGATGTAGCCCTCCAACTTCTTGCATCGGTGAGTGGTCATTATACTTCTTTATTTAAAATTTTCATTGCCATATTCAAGCTCCGATTCGTGCTTTTCTTCTTCCATTTTTTGGTGTATTTTGACAATATCATGGAGAAGGATGAAGCCATGAAAGCTTCAACCTCGTCCAGTGATGTTGAGGAAGCTCTTACTGGGTTGTCCAAGTCATTGATGGAATCCCAATAGAGGTATGAAGAGAACAAAGCTACCTGAGAGAATAAAATCAAATTTTTTGAGTCCGTTCGAGATCAAGCTATAAATGCCTCCAAATAGGTTGACACCAAGCTTAAAGAGGTTGAACGGTGTAAGAAAGAACTTGAAGAAAAGTTGAAGTCTACCGAAGAACTCCTCAGGGATAAATCTTCTTCAGAGAGAGCGAAGAGGAAAGCTGCTGTGAAGAAGTCCTTTGGCTCTGGCCGGGACAAAGGATGGAACAAGGCCTTAGCCGCTGTCTCTTCCTAGATGTGGTATGGAAGTTTTAAATACCTCAGAGATGGATGGGTAGCAACTTTGAAAAAGTTAAATGTTGTCGAGGATTCTGAATTGTTCTAGGAATATACCCATAGTCCTCCTCCTGCTGTTGAAGAAGAAGAAGATGAAGCCGCATCTGATGAATCTTCTATGTTAATAGTGGAATAAACACATGCCGCTACCCTTCTTCAATCATCCGAGGAAGTTCAGCAGACTACAACTTCTATCGAGCAACGCCAACTGCCCTTCGAGCAACGAACTCCTTCATCCGAACCAGCTAAAGATATTTTAGGGAGTAAGGAAAAGGTGTAGCGTTGTTCGGCTCTTCAATTATGTTGTTTTTACCTTTTTGGCTTTAACTTTGGATGTACTCTCTCATCTTATGATCAATAAAAATGAACTTTGTTATCTTATGTTAACTTCTCTTTTAATTGCTTTGTCAGTATCGTTGTTGATGCATTTTTATTTTTCCTTACTAGTTTATTGCCAGGATGGAGCTCTTATCAGCTCATGATACAAAGTTGATGAAGAAATATAATGATTACTTCAAAGTTGGACATATAGATTTTACCGAGGCTCAAATAATCGATATCCTTCGGCCTGATGTTTCTGAGCGAGTAATTGATTCATACCAATACTTGAAGTGTTTACTCAGTCGTGATGTGGCCAATAATGTGGCTTACTATAAAATGATTGAGGACCTGCAATGGATAATCAAGTAACTTCAACTTCAACACAAGGAGGCCACTGCACTTCTGCATGAAGGTTATGAGAAAAAGTATCAACAGTTAAATGCTGATCGGGGCTATGACATATATATCTCAGTCCATAAGAAAAAGGAAAGTGTGTTGAAACTTGAGATCGAAGAACATAGGAATATTGCCAAGCTATTTGAAGAAGAAAATATTGTCTTGTGAGAAGAAGTGAAGCAACTCAAATCTTCTACCTCCTCTTTTTCGGGAGCTCTGGTCCCAATCAATGATGAAGGCTTTTCCTTCCTAGAAATTGAAAATGCTACTTTGAGAGAAGAGCTGGAGGTTTTGAAACAAGTCAGACCTATATCCTCCTCATGAGGTAGAACTAGGGTTGGGCAAAGAAGTGTTGAAGAGATTAGGACTCAGCAAGCCCTAACAAATCAGGGTGCTCAAATGAAAGAAAAAAATCAAGCCTTAGTTGAAATGTCCGAGAAGATTCAAAATCTTACCGACCAACTCTCCAACTAGAGCTCTAAACTGGAAAGTAAAGTAAACTTAGTGAAGAAGATTCATGAGCAGCTTGAGAGATTCACTTATCAATTTCACAAACAGCCTAGAGAATTTGGGAATGCAGGATACAGTGAAGCTCTATGACATCTCGATGTTCGATTGAAACAGGTAAACAATAAGGGATACAAGCAGGGGTGGTTAAATAGCTTGACTGTGATGAAGCTTGAGCAGGGAAATACTTTATGGGATTGGTATGAGCCTGGAGTACTTGATCTTCTAAATCCTCCCTTTAAATTGGATGTCAACTGGATTCCAGCTCCTGCCATTCCTCGGTGTTTGATCTCTAGGTATCTTGGTGATTACCAGCTTTATGAAGATTTTGAGATATCTCGACCTCAACATCTACTTGATCGACCGAGTTCAAGCAACACGAGAATGTTACGAGATATGAATTTTATCGATTCTCCTTATGCTTTAGATGATCCTCTAGCTGGGATGGAACCTACACCAAAATCAGAAGGAAAAAATTCAATAGAATAGGAAATTTGTATTCAAAAAAGTTCACCTTTTCTTGTATTTAATGAAAAAAAAATCATCTTTGTGCAACTTTCTTTCCTTGGAAATAATTTGTAAGATGTTTTTCTTGTCATATTTAACATATTATCTATTGATGAATGCATATATATCTATAGAAGGACAATTTGTCCTGCTTTGTTTTAATTGCCTAGATAATGGAGCTTTGCCCCATTTGCTGCTGTGACACCCCGACTAATTAAATACCGGGTAGCTACTCCTTTATTAAATTAATTCAAAATGCCAAGTTGGCTCAGTTAATAGCATCACTGTCGAAAGCATTTTTATGATTACTAACCACCTAGTATTTAAAAAGTAAGTGCCAAATTTTAATTAAAGTCTGATTAACATGCAACAAGTGTAATGAAGAAATAAATAACACCATTCACCATACTGAAGTAAAACGAATAACCGTCACATAAAGCAAATTAAATTCTGGAGGAAAAACTCCTCACTACAATCCCACAATTGAAACAACTAAACTGAATACTGAAATAATACATGCCAAAGTCTGAAAAACTGAAATGTAAAAGATGTCTCTAATAGAAATGGGCAACATGCCCTACCACTGAAAGATAGTGACTCTGGAATCCAAAAGATAGAAGCGTCTATAAGCAAATCCCTGTAGCTTCCACAAACAGCTACAGCTCGTCACCTGAATGAGAATACTATGCATGGTGTCCTTGTGGCTAGGCACCTAAAATGGTTTTACAAGAAAAGTAGATTTGAAAAGCAAACGGGTCAGAGCCCGAATGTGGAGATATATTTTAAAAACCTGCAAGTGCTTTAAAAACATTTAAAACATTAAATGCAAAGTATATGTTAGGACGTGCACTCACATGATATTCTCACCTCTCGTCTAACTGTGCACTCCTAACGTAAGTACCCACCTACAACGACATAACCCACTAGCTAAGTGACATAATAACTAGCTAGACTATCATAGGTCCTACCCTGATTACTTGGTTCTATTAACATAGTAACGATCTCATTTAAATAGGGGTTTAATGTAAACTCAGGTATACAATATGCAATTTATTTTACTACTAGATAACCCGTTATGTTTCTCGAAATAATACCGCAATATATATTCACAACATTAACATGAAGGTTCCCATTAATTAAGTGTATATTATTCACATCATAAATATACAATACAAGCACCCCGAGAACTAAGCTGCGGTGCACATACTCTGCTATCCATCCCGGTACATCACGTACATAAGGAATCACGTATTCCGAATCTCTCAGGAATCGTTCAGATAACACAAATCACAAATAGTGGAGGCGAACACAGTCACATCACATGGGTCACGTACATACCTACGCTCCCACGATCAGCGGACTTATTAACATCCCAATAAGTCTTTCTCTGACCTATGTTCATCGAGGTAACCAGTCTAAATCCGGGCAACACAAGGATTAGAGGGCCCTAAGCGAACGTAAACCTCCCGTGATAACAAGTATGGTAGGTATGTCATACACACAAATCATACATCAATACTAAGTAGACACGCATCTTAGTAATACCGTAGTTTAATCGTAGTACATATCGTATTCTCGTACTAACTTATAATTATCACAATTTATACTATTCCGGTTTATCATCATACGCCAAATTTTTTTTTTACGTCGTAGAAAACACTCACGTCTCAACCCAAACGGTCTATTTAATATAACTCTCGTATATAATTTCCTCCTCATAATAACCCAAAAGTCCCAAATCTAACCATAAATCATCAAAGGAATGCTAACTATACCCTCGAACAAGTTTACGGGACTCCAAAAATCAAAACAGTCCAAAAAGGCCCAGACTGCCAGCTCGTTAGAAGTCTCGTTCGAACGAGGCTGTTCGAACGAGATTGGACTGTTAGCTCGTTAGAAGTCTCGTTCGAACGAGACTGTTCGAACGAGGTCCAGTTCGTTCGAACGAACTGTACCTTCTAACGATATCTCTTTCGAACGAGATATCGAGCGAAGTTCCCTTTCGTTAGAAGCGACTGGTCAACTCGTTAGAAGCTCGTTCGAACGACCTGGGAATGGTTTCTAACGAGGGACCAGTTTCGGCCCAGAATTTTCCCAAACTCGTTTTTCATCCATTTTATCACTCCTAATCTCTTCCAAAGTTCATCCCAACAACGTTTTAGGGTCTCTAATTCATCCTAAACATATTCAAGTCAACTCCTAACATGTTTTCAAGGATTAATCCAACCTAACATCAATCAAGTTTATAAATCTCACCATTTTTTCCCAATTCCTCAAGAATATGAACCCTAACTTTTGAATCATGAATTAACTCACTATAAATCCGTTTTAATTCCTTCCTATCACACATATCATGAGAATAATTATCTACCTATCATTCTACATGCAATTCTCCTCAATATTTTCAAGTTCTAAACTCCAAATTACATGGGTTTTCATTATCTTTGAAGAACAGTTGTAATTCATAAATTTTCTAACATGGAAGAAACATTCTAGGAATTTAAATATGATTAAAACACTTGCCTTGAATTGATTTCTGATTTTTGATGTTGGTTTGGTGAAGATTTCTGCAGAATTTCTCCTCTCCAAGCTTTTTCTCCAATGGTGGCTTAAGGTGGCTAGGGTTTGATTTGGGGAACTTAGAAAACTCTTCTAATAACCTACGTAGCCTTCTAGGTTAATATGGGTTGGTTATGGGCTTAGCGGGTCAAATCCACATCAGATTAAAACTCCCAATTTTCGTCACTTTTAATTCCTCAAAATGTAAAATTACCAAAATACCCTTTAAGTTGCCGGTATGGCCTAAAAATACACCGGGACCCAAACTACGCCCCCGGCTAGTGTTTTCTGACTATCTCGACCCTTCCGGACGCGTTGCCGCACTCAAAACGAGCATACGGATAGAAGAAATAAAAATCACTTTTATAATTAAAATAATATACCATGACGCGGCGGTCACACGCGTCTCAATAAAATTCCCAAATTGCTGTATATAAATCTCACGACAATTTCATAATTCAATATATATAAAAACATAATCAAATACCAACTCGCATCTCGTTAGTATTTTTAACCCGGATTAATTTTCAATTAATACGCATTTAATTAATTAATCCCATAAATAAATATAGCAATTAATTAATCCCATAAATAAATATAGCCAAAAGTACGGGGTATTACATACTTCCCCCCTAATAACTGAATTTCGTCCCGAAATTCGAAACTAGAAAGTACCTGCTAAAAATAACTCTGGATAACGTTCGCGCATCTCATCCTCGCGCTCCCATGTGGACTCCTCGACATTGTGATGTCGCCACTGAACACGCACTAACGGGACTATCTTTGACCGCAGTTTCCTCTCACTTCGGTCCAAAATAGCAATTGGCCTTTCCTCGTAGGAGCTATCCGGCTGGAGATCGATGTCCTCCACAGCAATGTGGGAATGAGCCAAATTATCTCTAAGGTATTTCCTCAGCGAGGAAATATGGAACACATCATGAATCCGATGCAAATGCTCCGGTAACCCAAGTCTGTACGCAACCGGTCCGATCCGCTCAATAATAGGAAACGGCCCCACATATCTCGGTGCCAACTTCCCCTTCTTCCCGAAACGCATAATCCCCTTCATAGGAGATACTCTGAGTAGAACCTGGTCCCCCACTTGGAACTCTCTGAAAAACCTCTTCGCGTCAGCATAACTCTTCTGCCTGTCTTGAGCTACCCGAATGCGACTCCGAATCAGCTCAATCCTTGCCGAAGTATCCTGAATCACTTCCGGCCCAAGTAGTTTGTTGTCCCCCACCTCCAACCAACATGCTGGGGAACGACAAGGTCTACCGTACAATGCCTCAAACGGAGCCATGCCAATAGTGAACTGATATGAGTTGTTGTAAGAAAACTCCACCAGTGGAAGGTACTGCTCCCATCCACCCCCAAAGTCAATAATGCACATGCGTAGCATGTCCTCTAGCATCTGATTGGTGCGCTCGGTCTGCCCATCGGTCTGCGAATGATAAGCCGTACTTAACCACAATTCCGTACCCATGGCCTCCTGGAAACTCTCCCAAAACCGCGAAACAAATATCTTGTCTCTGTCAGACACGATATTTAGGGGTACACCGTGAAGTCTCACAACCTCTGAAATGAAGAGCTGGGCATACTGTCCCGTAGTGTAGTCAGTCCTTACGGGTAAAAAGTGAGCGACCTTGGACAACCTGTCCACAATTACCCAAACGGAGTCGTGGCCCCTCTGCGATGTAGGCAACCCCGTGATAAAGTCCATGGATATGCTATCCCACATCCACACCGGGACCTCCAACGGCTGTAACAACCCTGCCGGTCTCTGATGATCCACTTTTACAAGCTGACAAGTGGCGCATTTCGAAACGAACTCAGCGATATCTTTCTTCATACCGCTCCACCAATACTGGCGTCTCATGTCTTGGTACATTTTGTCCCCTCCGGGATGTACCGCGAACCGTGAGCCGTGCGACTCTTCCATCACATCGTGTCGCAATTCCTTTCCTTCCGGAACCACCAATCTCCCATTGAAGCGTAATCCCCCGTCTAAGCTGACGGTATAGGATTCGACTCCCTCTGCAAGTAATCGAACTATCTGCTCCTGACAGAACGAGTCATTAGCCTGTGCCCGTACTACCTTCGTGACAATCTGTGGTGTAACGGTCATCACAGACATGAAAGATCGGGCCACTGCATCCTGGTGTCCCAATTCCTTCCACTTTGCTTTCCACACCTCTGCCACCTCATCTGATGGCCTGCGGCTCAACGCGTCTGCTACCACGTTAGCCTTACCCGGGTGGTACTGGATGTCGAACTAGTAGTCTTTCACAAACTCAAGCCACCTACGTTGTCGCATATTCAACTCTTTCTGCGTGAACAGGTACTGTAGGGATTTGTGGTCCGTGAACAGTTGGAACTTCTCCCCCAAAAGATAGTGCCTCCAAATCCGTAGGGCAAATACTACTGCTGCCAACTCCAGATCATGCGTGGGGTAATTCTTCTCTTGAGTCTTAAGCTTAAGGGAAGCATAAGCTATGGCCTGTCTCTCCTGTTGCAATACACCTCCAAGTCCTTGTAAAGACGCGTCGGTGTAAACCAAATACTCAACTCCCGGTCTCGGCAATGCTAACACAGGTGCTGAGGTCAATTTGTCCTTCAATTCATCGAATGCCAACTGACAGGCATCACTCCAGATGTAGGGAACACCCTTACGAGTCAGATGTGTCAAAGGACCTGCTATCTCCGAGAAACCCCGAATAAACCTCATGTAGTATCCTGCTAGACCCAAGAAGCTACGAATCTCCGTTGGTGTCGTGGGCTGTCCCCACTCCCTCACCGCGGACACTTTCCCCGGATCCACAGATATTCCCCGGTCGGAAATAATGTGTCCCAAAAACTGGACTTCCTTCAACCAAAACCCGCACTTCTCATATTTTGCATACAATTCGTTCTGACGAAGTGTCTGCAAAACCTGCCTCAAATGCTCGGCGTGCTCCTCCTCTGTCTGAGAGTAAACCAGAATGTCATCAATGAAGACAATGACAAACTGATCTAGGAAATCCCTGAACACTCTGTTCATCAAGTCCATAAACACAGCTGGAGCGTTGGTCAAGCCAAAAGGCATAACCTGGAACTCGTAAGAACCATATCTCGACAAGAATGTAGTCTTCGAGACATCCTCCTCCCTGATACACAACTGATGGTATCCTGATCTCAGATCAATCTTCGAGAAGAAAGAAGTTCCTCTCAGCTGGTCGAATAAGTCATCGATTCGAGGCAACGGATATTTATTCCGTATCGTGACCTTATTCAACTCTCGGTAGTCCACACACAATCTCAGTGAACCGTCCCTCTTCTTCACAAACAAAACTGGAGCGCCCCAAGGTGAGGTACTCCTGCGGATAAAGCCCTGACCTAACAGCTGCTCTATCTGATCCCGTAACTCCCTCATCTCAGCTGGAGCCATACGGTACGGTGCGCGTGCTATAGGTCTCGTACCCGGTAGCAAATCTATAACAAAGTCTATCTCTCGACTAGGGGGTAAGCCTGGTATCTTCTGAAATACATCCGAATACTCCCTGACAACCGGGATCGAATCTAAATGAATAACAACCTCCTTAGAGGTATCCTCCTCTATGTAATACAAATGAGCGGTCGATCCTCCCTCTGGGCGAGGCATCGCCACTACGAACATCTCTTGCCCCGGAATGGCAAAAATAATGCTCCCGCTGAAGCAATCAATCATGGCCCTATAAGCTACGAGCCAATCCATACCGATGATCACATCGTGAACATGCATATCTAATACCAACATATCTGCAGGTAATACCAGACTACCAATCCCTACTCCCACTCCCCGGCATATAAAGAATATAAGTGACCCACTTCCCAATGGTGAGTCGACACACGTCACTGTGCTCTCTGCCGTAGCTAACAATCCTAAAGCTTTCGCGAAGTGAGTAGCTATAAAACAATGTGTAGCACCCGTATCAAATAATACCCAACCCATAGTGCCATGGATAGGAAACGTACCCTCAATCGCGGGCGGTGCCTGTGGAACTGCAGCCTGGTGAACGTTGTAGACACGTCCATACTGTAGCTGCCCCTGCTGAACTGGGACTGCTGGAATGGGTGGCAATGCTGCCATCTGTGGCGGTGCGGGGAGAGCGGCGGGAAACATAGGCCTCTGTGGTTCCTGGCGAGCACCCTGCTGCTACTGCTGTGGGGCCCTGCCCCTATCAGGACAATCCTGTCGCTTATGGCCAGTCTTGCCACAAACAAAACACTTCCCTGGGAAGTTCCCTCCTCTCTGCCCCTGCGGTCCCCGGCCCTGGTGGCCGTTACCGTTCCTCCCTTGGCCCTGCTGGCCCTGGTGAAACTGCTGCCCATTCTGCTCCTGTTGGCCCTGATGGCCGTTTGGACCCTGATGGCCCTGGCGGAAACCTCCCTGTCCCTGTCTGTAGTTCCCTGACCAGAACCTCTTATTATCCCCCTGCTGGGAGCCCTGCTCATTCTGTCTCTGCCCCTGACCAGATTGTGCCCCACTGGCACCATGTCCTCCAGTCCTGCCCTGATGGCTAGACTCTCCCGACCTCTTGCCCTCAGTCATATGAAAGCGGTGGTCCTGGAAGTGTAATAAAGCAGCGTTAACCACATCAGAATAAGTTGCCAACGATAGGTTCCCTAGCAGATGCTGACGGATCCTCCATGTCAACCCGTCGGTGAACTTTTCAATCTTCTTCTTCTCTGTTGGTATCTCATCTGGAACGATATTCAACAGATTCGTGAACTCGGCCTCGTACTCGGCCACGGTCTTACTCTCTTGCCTCAGATTCATCAGCTTTCTCCTCATTTCCGTGTGAACAGCCGACGGAAAGTACCTGCGGTCAAACCGCTCCCAGAAGTCCTGAATAGTGAGGGTGTCCCTCTCCTCTACGGTGGTAATAGACTCCCACCACTGCAGTGCAGATCCAACTAGCTTGAAAGTAGCTAGCACCTTCTTCTGGACGTCCGTGCACTCATGCATCCTCAAGTGCCTCTGCATATCCCTCCTCCACTGGCTCGAGACTACCATATCTGAGCTACCTGCAAACTCTGGCGGATGCGCTTTCTGAAAAGCGTCACGTACGCGTTCCCAAGCAGACGGGAATGCATTTGCCTGAACTGGCGCGGCAACCGGCGCCTGCGGTGATGCCTGCTGAACAACGGCAATAGCAGCATTTACCGCTTGGGCTACTATAGCTGCAACCTCAACGGCGTTCATCATGCCCTGAACTGGAGCGGGCTGGGGTTCGGGCGTTGCATCCCTAGGAACTCGTTGTGCACGTCGTGGAGGCATCTGAAATAAGAACAAAGTTTATAAGTTCGCTGTTTATAAACTTAAAATAGCTGAAGAACGAAGCATACACAAAAAGAATACAACAATCCTAAAATATAGGGCTCTATATCAAAGAAACGTAGCGAAAACATAATAGCCGTACAGATCCTAAAGGACACTAGAACCTGATGCTCTGATACCACCTGTGACACCCCGACTAATTAAATACCGGGTAGCTACTCCTTTATTAAATTAATTCAAAATGCCAAGTTGGCTCAGTTAATAGCATCACTGTCGAAAGCATTTTTATGATTACTAACCACCTAGTATTTAAAAAGTAAGTGCCAAATTTTAATTAAAGTCTGATTAACATGCAACAAGTGTAATGAAGAAATAAATAACACCATTCACCATACTGAAGTAAAACGAATAACCGTCACATAAAGCAAATTAAAGTCTGGAGGAAAAACTCCTCACTACAATCCCACAACTGAAACAACTAAACTGAATACTGAAATAATACATACCAAAGTCTGAAAAACTGAAATGTAAAAGATGTCTCTAATAGAAATGGGCAACATGCCCTACCACTGAAAGATAGTGACTCTGGAATCCAAAAGATAGAAGCGTCTATAAGCAAATCCCTGTAGCTTCCACAAACAGCTACACCTCGTCACCTGAATGAGAATACTATGCTTGGTGTCCTTGTGGCTGGGCACCTAGAATGGTTTTACAAGAAAAGTAGATTTGAAAAGCAAACGGGTCAGAGCCCGAATGTGGAGATATATTTTAAAAACCTGCAAGTGCTTTAAAAACATTTAAAACATTAAATGCAAAGTACATGTTAGTACGTGCACTCACAAGATATTCTCACCTCTCGTCTAACTGTGCACTCCTAACGTAAGTACCCACCTACAACGACATAACCCACTAGCTAAGTGACATAATAACTAGCTAGACTATCATAGGTCCTACCCTGATTACTTGGTTCTATTAACATAGTAACGATCTCATTTAAATAGGGGTTTAATGTAAACTCAGGTATACAATATGCAATATATTTTACTACTAGATAACCCGTTATGTTTCTCGAAATAATACCGTAATATATATTCACAACATTAACATGAAGGTTCCCATTAATTAAGTGTATATTATTCACATCATAAATATACAATACAAGCACCCCGAGAACTAAGCTGCGGTGCACATACTCTGCTATCCATCCCGGTACATCACGTACATAAGGAATCACGTATTCCGAATCTCTCAGGAATCGTTCAGATAACACAAATCACAAATAGTGGAGGCGAACACAGTCACATCACATGGGTCACGTACATACCTACGCTCCCACGATCAGCGGACTTATTAACATCCCAATAAGTCTTTCTCTGACCTATGTTCATCGAGGTAACCAGTCTAAATGCGGGCAACACAAGGATTAGAGGGCCCTAAGCGAACGTAAACCTCCCGTGATAGCAAGTATGGTAGGTATGTCATACACACAAATCATACATCAATACTAAGTAGACACGCATCCTAGTAATACCGTAGTTTAATCGTAGTACATATCGTATTCTCGTACTAACTTATAATTATCACAATTTATACTATTCCGGTTTATCATCATACGCCAAAATTTTTTTTTACGTCGTAGAAAACACTCACGTCTCAACCCAAACCGTTTATTTAATATAACTCTCGTATATAATTTCCTCCTCATAATAACCCAAAAGTCCCAAATCTAACCATAAATCATCAAAGGAATGCTAACTATACCCTCGAACAAGTTTACGGGACTCCAAAAATCAAAACAGTCCAAAAAGGCCCAGACTGCCAGCTCGTTAGAAGTCTCGTTCGAACGAGGCTGTTCGAACGAGATTGGACTGTCAGCTCGTTAGAAGTCTCGTTCGAACGAGACTGTTCGAACGAGGTCCAGTTCGTTCGAACGAACTGTACCTTCTAACGATATCGCGTTCGAACGAGATATCGAACGAAGTTCCCTTTCGTTAGAAGTGACTGGTCAACTCGTTAGAAGCTCGTTCGAACGAGTTCGTTCGAACGACCTGGGAATGGTTTCTAACGAGGGACCAGTTTCGGCCCAGAATTTTCCCAAACTCATTTTTCATCCATTTTATCACTTTTAATCTCTTCCAAAGTTCATCCCAACAACGTTTTAGGGTCTCTAATTCATCCTAAACATATTCAAGTCAACTCCCAACATGTTTTCAAGGATTAATCCAACCTAACATCAATCAAGTTTATAAATCTCACCATTTTTTCCCAATTCCTCAAGAACATGAACCCTAACTTTTGAATCATGAATTAACTCACTATAAATCCGTTTAAATTCCTTCCTATCACAGATATCATGAGAATAATTATCTACCTATCATTCTACATGAAATTCTCCTCAATATTTTCAAGTTCTAAACTCCAAATTACATGGGTTTTCATTATCTTTCAAGAACAGTTGTAATTCATAAATTTTCTAACATGGAAGAAACATTCTAGGAATTTAAATATGATTAAAACACTTGCCTTGAATTGATTTTTGATTTTTGATGTTGGTTTGGTGAAGATTTCTGCAGAATTTCTCCTCTCCAAGCTTTTTCTCCAATGGTGGCTTAAGGTGGCTAGGGTTTGATTTGGGGAACTTAGAAAACTCTTCTAATAACCTACGTAGCCTTCTAGGTTAATATGGGTTGGTTATGGGCTTAGTGGGTCAAATCCACATCAGATTAAAACTCCCAATTTTCGTCACTTTTAATTCCTCAAAATGTAAAATTACCAAAATACCCTTTAAGTTGCCGGTATGGCCTAAAAATACCCCGGGACCCAAACTACGCCCCCGGCTAGTGTTTTCTGACTATCTCGACCCTTCCGGACGCGTTGGTGCACTCAAAACGACCATACGGATAAAAGAAATAAAAATCACTTTTATAATTAAAATAATATACCATGACGCGGCGGTCACACGCGTCTCAATAAAATTCCCAAATTGCCGTATATAAATCTCACGACAATTTCATAATTCAATATATATAAAAACATAATCAAATACCAACTCGCATCTCGTTAGTATTTTTAACCCGGATTAATTTCCAATTAATACGCATTTAATTAATTAATCCCATAAATAAATATAGCAATTAATTAATCCCATAAATAAATATAGCCAAAAGTACGGGGTATTACATACTTCTTAGTTGTAGTAATCTTTAGTGCCGAAGTAATGGAATGATTTTCAATCATTAGTGCCGAAGTAATGGAATGACTTGTCACTCATTAGTGCCGAAGTAATGGAATGATTTTCATCCCATGATCCTTCTTAGTTGTAGTAATCTTTTCAGGATTACCTTGGTGCCTAGACAATGGATGCCCCGTGAGGTCATCCAACTTCTTTTCTAGTTTGGGATTCCCCTTGAGGTCACCCGTAATCAAACAGGCTTTGCCTTGTATGATTATTATGCCAACATTGTTGGTTAAGTTTATTGGTGCCGACCAACCTTAGTTGATGGTTACTGATATGTCGAAGAACCATAGTTAGTGGTTTTTTATATGCCGACCAACCTTATATGGTGGTTGTTGATATGCTGACCAAGCATGATTGGTGGTGTAGTGTGTAGCACGAGTACTCCAAAAAAATTTGAACAAAAAGGAATATGGAAAAGATATCATATTTATTCATATTGAAAGAAATGGGATACATGCAAATCTGTATTACTCATAATATTTGCGCAGGTGCTCCATATTCAACGCATTTTTGAATTCTTCTCCCTCTAAGCTTTCTATCCTATAGGTCCCAGGTCGAACAACCGTAGTTACCCGGTAGGGGCCATGCCAGTTGGCCTCTAGCTTATTATGCTTCTGAATCACCTTCTTGAGTATGTAGTCTCCTTCCTTGAGATCACATTTCTTGACTCTTTTATTGTAAAACATGGAAGTTTGTTGATGGTAAGCTGCGTTCCTGATTGTTGCATATTCTCTAACCTCTTCAAGCATATCCAAGTCTAAACGTCTCATTAAGTCTCTTACAGTAGAGTTAAAATTAAGTACCCTATGTGTTGGTAGGCCCATTTCAGCTGGTATGACTGCTTCACTTCCAAAGGCTAGCATATAAGAGGATTCCCCAGTTGTTGTTCGGGGTATTGTGCGATAAGCCCATAATACAGAATGTAGGTTGTTAATCCAATTTCCTTTTGCACATCCAACCGCTTCTTCAAACCGTTGAATAGAGTCCTATTCATCACTTCAGTTTGCCCATTGCTCTAGGGATGGCCTGGTGCAAAATGGATCTTTTGGACATTGGATTGATGAAAATATGAATAGAACTCCTCATTATCAAATTGGGTACCATGGTCAGTAATGAAAGCATGTGGCAGACCATATCTGCAAATAATATTCTTACAAATAAACTGGTAAACCCTTTCATACGACATGTCAATGAGAGGCTCAGCTGCCACCCATTTGGTTAAATAATCAACAGCGACTACTAAATACTTAAATCTCCCTGTGGTCATCGGCAGAGGTCCGACCAAGTCTATTCCCCACATGGAAAATGGCCAAGGAGAAGTTATGGGTGTCAACAATGCCTAGGGAGTTCTTCGAATGGTAGAAAAATGTTGGCACTTATCACATTTCTTTGTATAAGCTGTACAGTCAACTCTCATCATTGACTAATACTATCCCGACATCGTTATCCTCTGTAGGAGAGTCCATCCTGCTACATGAGATCCATAAGAGCCTTCGTGAATTTCTTCTAATAGATCTTTAACTCGTGAAAGATGCACACATCTTTATAGACCAACTATGATTCCTCTTCTATACAAAACACCATTGTTCAGTACGTACCGAGTAACTTTAAACATCAGCCTCTTGGCTGTAAGTTGGACAGTTGGTATAACTCCTTCTTTGATATACGCCCTGATGGGATCCATCCAGGATGGTCCCATATCCAGGGTGATGAATCTCACCATTAAATCTTCATCTATGCTTTGGTCTGCCAGAATCTCAATGGGAATTGATCTTCGTAACGCGGTGCGAGTAGTTGAAGCTAACCGAGCTAGTGCATCAGCTCTTGCATTTTCTAATCTTGGTATTCTGATCAATTGGACCACCGTAAAAGTGGACATAACCTCCATAGCTTTGGTGTGATGCCTTGACATCAAGTCTCCCTTCGCTGCATACAAATCAAGGATCTGATTAACAATTAACTGTGAATCACTAAACATGGTAATCTGCTTTGCATTCATTATTTTGGCTAAACTGAGGCCCACAATCATAGCTTCATATTCAGCTTTGTTGTTGGAAGCTTTAAATTGAAAGCGCAGAGCATATTCGACATCCAACCTGTCAAGGATGTTAATAATTATTCCAGATCCACTACCTGTAGCACACGAAGAGCCATCGATATACAAGTTCCACACAGGTATACCATTATCAAACTCTTGGTCTGATAAGGTTCCCTGATGGAATATTTGACACTTCCTTTTATCATCTCTCGACCTTGGGCTGTTACCCGACGATTCTTGTTGTTCGTTATCCGTCCCATCTGCTAATGGGAGTTGATCGGGGATTGTCTTTGATGAGCCCGTAACATCCACGAGTTGTTTTGCATTAGACTCATGTTGGTCGGAGGTATCTGGGTACGTGAACTCCGCAATGAAATCTGCCACCGCTTGCCCCTTGAGTGAGGACCTTAGCTCATAAACAATATCATACTTGCCCAGTTCTACCACCCAATACATCAGTCTTTTGGATTTTTCTGGCTTATGAAAAGCCTGTCTAAGTGGCATATCAGTGTACACCACTATGGTATGGGCCTAGAAATATAGTTTCATCTTACTACTTACCTCGATAAATGCTAATGCCAGCTTCTCTAACCTTGGATATCTAATTTTTGCTCCCCAAAATTATTTGCTCATATAATACACCGGTTTTTGCACTCCATCCTCAATTCTTATCAACGCTGAACTGATTGCGCTCTCAGAGACAGCCAGATACAAGTATAATCTTTCTCCCATCACCGACCTGGATAGCAATGGAGGTGTCCCCAAATATTTCTTCAACTCTTGAAATGCCTTCTCACATTCATCATTCTAGTCAAAAGATTTTCTGATAGTCTTGAAGAATGGGAGACATCTGTCCGTTACTCATGAAACAAACCTATTAAGAGTTGCGATATGCCCAGTGAGGCTTTACACCTCCTTCTTCGTTATTGGAGATCGTAATTCCAGTAAGACTTTAATCTTCTCAAGATTTTCCTCAATGCCTCGTTGATTCACAATATACCCAAGTAACATTCCTTCACGTACTCTAAATATGCATTTAGTCGGGTTCAGCTTCATCTGATATTTCTCCAGCTGGTCAAAATTTTGGCCCAGATAAACTTGATGGTCAGCATCTTTCTTGCTCATAGTCAGCATATCATCAACGTAAACCTCCATATTTTTACCGATATACTCTGCGAACACCTTATTCATCAACCGCTGGTAGGTAGCACCTGCATTTTTAAGTCCGAAAGGCATAACATTATAGTAGTATATTCCCCTTTAGGTAATGAAAGAAGTACTCTCTCTGTCTTCTGGTTTCATCTTTATCTGCTTGTAGCCAGAATAAGTGTCCATGAAGCTCAAAATTTTATGCCCCGAAGTGGCATCCACCAGTTAATCAATTCGGGGCAAGGCAAAGTGATCTTTTGGGCAGGCTTTGTTGAGATCTGTGAAATCTATGCACATCCTCCATTTATTATTCTTCTTTTTCACTATCAACACGTTGGCTAACCAATCTGGATATTTGACATCATCAATAAAAGAGGCTTTTTGTAGCTTCTCAACCACCTCCTAGATAGCTTGATTCTTCTCTGGGATAAATACCCTTCTGCTCTATTTCGCCGGCTTAATCTCCTTATTTGCATTGAGTTCGTGGCATAAGAAGGTTGGGTCTATCCCTGGCATATCTTTATGACTCCATATGAAAGCTTGCTTTCTATTCCTTAAAAATGCCACTAACTCCTGCTTTATTGACAGGTCTAGGCACCAATTTGAGCTTTTCATTTTAGACGTTCGTCCTCCAGAATGATATTCTCCATAGACTCTATGACCTGACCCTTCACGAGATCGGATTAATCTCTAGGGTCCAAAGTCTCAATCTCTGCCTCTTCTGACTTATCCACTTGGTACGTGGTGGTCTTCTTCCTGGCTTCCTCCAACTCTTCCTGTTTGGCAGATGAATAATAGCATTCCCGAGCTACTTTTTGGTCACCCATCACAGCTCTAACTCTGAAATTAGTTGGAAACTTCAAGCATTGGTGTACCATGGATGGCACTGCCTCAAACTTTTTCAGGCCTACCCTTCCCATGATTATATTGTAGGCTGCTTGGACATTTTTGTCCATTACAAAAAGGCATACTTTTTATGTTCTGCAAGCAGGCCAGGTACCAATAAGCATATCTAACTTGATCGTCCCAAGTGGAAAAACCTTCTCGTCAGTGAAACCAATGAGGGGCCTGTGATATGGCTCCAACTGGGCTAGCTTAAAATTCAAGCTATCAAAACAAGGGTAGAATATGATGTCTGCAGAGCTGCCATTGTCTACCAATACTCGTGAAATCACCATATCCTTCATCCTCATCTTGATCACCAAGACACCTTCCAGATCATTTTTTGAAAAACCGATGACCAGTTTATCCTTGTTCACCTTTCTTGGGGGATCCTCTTCTGCTAGACTTATGCATTGTATATAATAATAAGCCTGGGCCTCATTGAGGTAAGATTTTTTTTAGGAGTATGATCCCCACCTCCTGCATCTCCACCTATAATCACATTACATTTAAATGATCTGAAATGGATTGAAAATACCTCGCGTTCGGGTTGACTTGGCTTTTTAGGGAGGTCGGTTTCATCCTCCTAATCATCTTCATGTTTCCTCTTCTTGTCATCTCTTTCTCGGTGAGTATATTTGGACCTTCGACTTCCTCTTTCGTTAGTCTTCCCATCATTCTGGCGATCAACGAACCTGCTCAATTTTACTCATCGAATAAGTGCTTCAATCTCATTCTGGAGAGCTATGCAACGCTTGGTCGTATGACCATGATCTCTATAGAACTCGCAATATTTGGACTTATCCCTCTTGTTAGGGGTTGTCCTCATTTTCTCCGGCGAAGTTAGCTTTTTACTGTTCTTAATCTCCTCTAGAATATGGTTTATATCCACCTTTAAGGAAGTATATTTCCTATACTTCCTCAATTGCTCTAGCGTCTCCCTGCTTTTCAGCTGTTTACTACCCCCATTGTGCTTTTGATCCTTCCTCTCAGTTTTACCTTCAGCTTTAGCCTCTGCTTTTGTATCAGCATTCTTCTTCGCATCCATGGCCTCTTCGGTGTTCATAATCTTGGCTGCTTTTGCCATTCGTTCCTCCATGGATTTAGGGGGATCCTTGTCCAAAGTATAATACAACTTATTGGGTAACAAACCACTCATCGAAGCTATAATTACTGTCTTCTCCTCATAGTCGATTACCTCAAGTTTCTTGTTGTTAAAACGAGTGATGTAATCCCTAGTGCTCTATCATATTTTCTGCCTTACACTCAGTAGGTGTGATACTCTCTTAACTGGCTTTGCACCAAAACAGAAATTCCCTATGAAGAGCTCTGCCAGCTGATGGAAAGTAGCAATTTGCCCCCGAGGAAGGTTGTTGTACCATATTTGGGTTGATCCAGTGATTGTTCCTGAAAATGCTCTGCACCTCATCTCATCAAGCACTGCATAGATGTCAGCAGCAGCTTGATACTGCTCTATGTGGAGGATAAGATCAATTTTTCCATCATACTTTGGCGTCACTACACGAGTTTTAAATTTTGATGGTGTGGGAAAATCCACAATTGCCTGTACAAAGGGTGATCCTTCGACAAAGGTTCTTTGGAGAGGGTTCTTAGCCTTATCCATTTCCCCTAACTTGTCTTCCAACCTATGAATGGAGCCCTTCCATGCATCATTTCCATCCTCGAATCTATTTGCCCGAGCAACAGATAGCGCTGAATTCTCCTCTTAGGATCTTTCATTATGAGTTGCTAGGCATTATTGGGAAGAACCTTCCCTTAGATCGTTTGGTCATTGAAAATTTCTCTAGGCAATCCTAGGGGGGATTTTGTTCCTCCTAGGGCCTAAACGGTCAAAGGGAGAGACTCTACTCAACCTCTTCAGAGCGTTTGTTCGTTATGGGGTTAAGGTAACGTATTGTCGATAATATGTAGCTCTTATGGAGGAGGTCCGCCTAGGCTGATATGAGGGATCATTAGACCTCTCAGTATGATGAGAGTCAATATGTCTAGACTGAGAAAAATCCAGGAATAGCATACGTCTAGTTCTTAAGGATGGTAAATGGGTGTTTCTCTGAACGCTTCGTTGAACTGATTGGGCAGGCATTCCATTACGAACAGTTTGAATGAGCTGACACATGGTGTCTTACATGGTTGTTTGCCCTTGGGCTAAATTAGCCACTATGATAGTGAGATCTTCAATAGTTGGGGGAATATATAGATTGGGAGGAATTCGATAATTTTTCTTTTTACTAGATTCTGGGATCTCAGCCATTTGCGATAAGTTTTTAGCAAAAAACGCTACGTATAGTCGTTTTCCACAGACGGCGCCAATCTGTTGATGTAAAAAACTAAACTTATCTAATTAATTAATCACAGATAAATATAAGTAAAGAAATAAGATAGAGGATTTTTAAAGTGGTTCAGCCTTATGAAAATGGCCTGCGTCCACTGTTTTGTATTGCTGAGTGTTTTGCCTTAATATCGATGATGATTACCAGAGATCAAAAGTTCGCCCCGTTATGGAGGGTTTTACAATGTATTTATAGCCTTGGGGATGTCAGTATGAATAGATGATATGCCGTTATTTAATAAATATATACATATGTATAATAAGAATGTTCATTAAATCCGATATTCATTGAATGTGTAATTGTCGTTTGATCTTCCTGGCCAGATGCTCTGCACGTTGAGTAGCTCCGCATGCTAAGTAGCTTGGGGTGCTGAGTAGTTCGGTGAGTATATGCATTTGCCACGTAAGGTGACACGTGTCTTTATATAATTGGTCCACATCAACTAACTAATTTTTGTATCAACAATGACAGCCGCCCAGATTGGGCGTTAAAAAGTAAGCCGCCCAAATTTTTGGGCGCAAATCATTTGTCCACCCGGCCTCTCTTTTGAAAAAAAAATTAATATCCAAACGGTAACTTTTATAACGGATACTTTATTTTTATGCATATATATTAGACTCCTCAAAAACTTTGAACACGACACTATTTTATATCTTTGAACATAAAAATTTAAATAATTTTTATGGATTCTTCTTCCCAAAGTACTCCGCCAAGTTCAAGCCGATTTCCAAATTTCAATGCACACGATGAGGTGTTTCTTTGTATGGTATACATTAAATTTTCTATAGATGATGCTATGGGGACTAACCAAGCAGGTTCAACCTTATGGGAAAAATTACGAGCGACTATAACTCAAGCGAGGGTGTTATTTACAAACAGTCCGAGAATACATTGCATGGAAAATTTAGGAAAATTAGCACAGATTATGTGTTGTATGCGACGAAGTTGTCCAAAGCTTACGGTAGGGTAAAGAAAGCAGCACGTCGGAGGTTTCGTGGGTAATTACAATTAATTTTCGTTTATTTTTTATTTATAATTAAATTCATAATTTTGCAAAACTAACGCGAGAATATTTTTTTCGATAGGTACAATGAGCTCTTCATAACTTTCTATTAAAAGCGGGTCATAAATTCAATTACGACCACTGCTACAAGGTGCTTAAGGATTTGCCAAAGTATTTGATGTCGACCACTGGTTCACAATATACTAATGAATAAGATAATGGAAACACGCGTAATTCGAACGACAGCGAAACAAGGGAATTCAATAATTCGTTGAAAAGATCTAAAGGACGTAAAGCTGCGAAATTGAAAGGGAAGAAATGAGCGATAACCAACAGTGCGACTTCACAAACGCTCATGTTAGAGAACTTTGAAGAATTCAACAAACTTTATGACAAAAATTCTGCAGAATCCCAATCAATCAAAAGAACTCTAAATGAAAAGATTGATGGTTTAACTTCAATTCGCACCAAAGAGTATGAAGCTCAACTCCAATGTGACAAAGATAACATTATTTACATGGATACAAGTAACTTCACTCCCCAATAAAGAGCCCTTCATGAGATGCGATTGACTCAAATAATGCAGCTTCGGGCTCAAGCATTTCAGAACTTCTCACAATAGATTATTAGATTTATATTGTTATTTATGTAATCCAAATTTATTAATTATTAGCTTTCGTACCAATGGTCATCAATGAATAGTTTTGCCCAAACATATTTTATTTAGCACGAAGAAAATTGTCTACATATATTAGGTAGAGTAAATGGATAATATTGAAATTACAATCAAGATGATGATTCTACATGACGATTCCAAACGTGCTCCATAAGGTCCTCACGTAACTGGTTATGGGCATCCTTGTTCCACATCTTTGCCTCCCGCACCTGGTACTGATAATGTCTAGTGAGACTTTACCTGCTTCAGCAGGGGGTGGGTCACATAAGGGCAGGTCAGCTCGCCAAGTCCCGTCCCGCAACTCTTCCTCGATAATCATGTTGTGTAATATGACACAAGCCTTCATAATTACACGTAAGTATTTATATTCCCAAAAATTGGTTGGGTATCTGATAAAGTGGAACTACTGTTCTAAGATGCCAAATGCCCGTTCCACATCCTTTTGGGCTCCTTCTTGGGCTCGTGTGAACACCTTCTATTTTTTAGTGATCGGTCTCTTGAAACTCTTAACGATAGTTGCGTGGGGCGGATAGATACCATCTGCAAGGTAGTACCCCACGTCATATGTGTTTCCATTGATTTCAATGTGCATAGGGGGACGATTTCCTTCCAGAAGTTCTTCGAACATGTGAAATTTCACAAGAACATTCAGATCATTACATGCACTAGCCCTTCCAAAGAATGAATGCCAAATCCAAGTATCATAAGACGCCACTACCTCTAAAATTATAGTGGCAGCATGGAAATGACCTTGATATTGTCCTTTCCATGCATGTGGATAGTTTTTCCATTCCCATTGCATGCAGTCAATGCTCCCAATCATACCGGGGAACCCACGTCATTCATTCTCTAGCTTCATGTGGGCTATATCTTCGGTTGTAGGTGTGCGGCAATACTCTGGGCTAAACACCTTCACTACAACCCTACAAAAATGTTTTAAAGTCGTAATTGTTGTTGTCTCGGCTATTTTCAGATATTTGTATTTTAAATCCCCGCATCTACCCTACGCCAACATACAAAGTTCACAAACAATCTTCTGGTGAGAGCTTAATCCCATTCGTCCAACACAATTCGCATCCACCGTATGCCAACATACGATATTAAACTGGTTTTCTTCTAATCCCATAAAAGGTTGCCATATGACTGACTCGGGAGAATTTATTTCCAGTTGCTCTGGCATTGCCGAACTTTTAAACCTCATTTGTCCCAATAAAGCCCCACATAGATTAGACACCCATCGTAGCATACACGTACATCTTTCCACATCATTATCTTGCAATATGGGAGCCATCGTGTGAAGGTACTCGTAGCCAAAGTACTGCGGGTATAAGGAAAAACTCATTAGAATTTGGTAGATTATTAAACTAAAAAAATTTAAATTTAATGATCGTGATTAAAAGGTTAAATTACAGGAAAAAATACCTCTATAAGTTGATAGAAACAATTTACTGATTTTTGCGCATTTGTGGTGCATGCGTCAAGTGCATAGTAAACACGCGCTAAAATGGCAGAACCACAATCCTCAGCAGCCACGTCGTTAAGATCGTTTAAATAAGTTGCCCAATCCACACACAAGGCGTTATGGACCATCGGAAAAAAATAGAGCTCAACACAAATGCAGTAAAAACTCTGACGATCTGTTCTTCGCTCACTAGTCTTTGCTCCGGAGCTTGTTCGCACCAATCCAACATGTACTTTTGTTTACTGTTTTATAAGAAATATTTCTTCCTTTGAATTCTGGGTGGCCTATTCCGGGAAAATATAGGTCGAACATTTGCTCCATAGTATAAGGACTAGATGTTGGAAAACTAGGCAAAATTGGATGGATTCCATTTGGAATTCCTAAAACCATATAATTTAAGAAGTATTAAATATGGAAACATTCAACAATAATTTATTAAAATACAAATATAGTGCGAAAAAATATTTCTGATATAATTACCTGATAAATGCACAAAATCATAAGGGGTAATCCCTAACTCCACAATCGGTAGATGGAATGTATGAGTTATTTTCGACCACCTACGTATGAGCGCTCTAGTCAATTGGTTGTCGGAGTTAGGAAAAGATTCGCTAAATAAATGACTAAAATCAAAATTCCCAATGGTCGCTCGCACAAATGGAATCTGGGATAATTCAGCATACACCTCTATCGGACTGTGGATACTATCGCGCATATGAAATTGACTATCGATTGGATTCGTTATAGGATCAACAATCTTGTCTCTCGCATTCAAAAAACTATCGTCAAATAACGGATGATAATTCCGATATAAGATTGGAAAATTCAGTGGTGGGGGTGGAATGGGATTTGGTTTTGCAATTTTGCCACACCATTTTTTTTAATAGATAACATTTTTAAAATAAATGGTATTGAATATATAAAAAATATGTCTTTGATTTTCGGCATTTAAAAAATATTCAAGGGTGTTGTAGGAATAGTTTTTGGATTATTTTTTGGAGTGAAAAATAGGAGATAAAATATGTTGAAAGAATAATTTTGTAAAAAGTATGAAAAATAGAAGAGGAGAAAGTGATGTTTATAGGGGAAAAATGTATAAATAATCTGTAGTTGCAACGGCTAAATTGTAACGGGTATAAACGGCTAGGGTCAAACGGTAGGAGATCTGGGCGTTAAAGTTTTATCCGCCCAGAAGTGGGCGCTTAACTTTCATCCGCCCAGAGCGGGTCCCCCCGCCCTGTCAACTTTTGTATTGTCCCACTATGAAAACTCGAGCAACAATCTAACAAAAAATATGTACATTTACATTTTTTTACACTACACCACTACAGGTGGCCTAAACGGATAGGGTCAAACGGTAAGAGATCTGGGTGTTAAAGTTTTGTCCCCCCAGATCTGGGCATTTAACTTTCGTTCGTCCAGAGCGGCCCCCCTACCACGTCAACTTTTGCATTATCCCACTGTGAAAAATCGAGAAACAATCTAACCAAAAAAATGTACATTTACATTTTTTTACACTAAACCACTACAGATGGCCTTATGATAAACATTTTTTATGACTAATACCAATCGGATATTTCTTGTTATTGTGCTAATATGTCAAAAAAACAATACACGTAACACGTGAGATGGTGTTTTAAATGGACTTACTAGCATGCAGGATAATTTATCAATTCTAAGATTTAAATGAGATTTAATTTTGAAATAAAAAATAAAAGTAATATTAAATGAGTCTTAATATGTATATTGATAATCACAATGACTTTAAATATACTCTCTTTCTTTATCTCAATTAAGATATCAGGGGTTAGTGAAATAACTCATTTTAAATGTAGGTGTATACAAAGAATCAACCGTTTGTATTCTTGAAAATCTTAGTCTTGGAAATGTAAAAGGTGGAAGAAAAGAGAGAGGAAATATTATGCCTTTACGTTTACAAATCATAAATGCATCTTTATATTAAGTATAGCCTTTATTACTGCCACGTGTCAGTCCCACATTATTTGGGTCTACAATTTTTATTATATACTTTAGATGTGAATAATCATCATCATTTTATGCATGTTTGACATATTATTATAGTAATGATAAAAAGTCAGAAAAAAATCTCTCTAGTATTATTCTTATTTTATATATAATTTTAACTTTCACTATTTTAAAGTTTTTTAATTTCAGCACCTCTTTTTTTTTCCATGTGCAACAATCATAAATAAATTCAGGTGCGTTTGGAATTGTAATAATTTCCATTGAAAAATGAATTTGGGTTAACAAAATTGGGGCGACATTCTTTTGGAGTAGGTTAAAATTAAAATTATTTTTATACTTGGAAATTATGATGCTTTTGCACACTAGAGTGTCACTACCCATCTTCTTTTACATTATGCCATTTCCTTAGATCACTGGAGGTGTTTGGTGCATCATTACCTACCCTGTAATGTTTCTTGTGTGTGATTGTGTCGCACGCACAATAAATCCTTGTTGCGTTAGTTAAATGTTAAAACTTTGTGGCTATGCTGGAAGGGAGGTGTCCTTTGTGCGCCGAGTTCGTAATACTTTTGAATACTTCCAATTAGTTAAATATTTTAATTTAATAAAAAATATTTGATAACATGGGTTCACTTAATGAGGATATTTTTAGTCTCTTTACAATTATATGATTGCGTATGTGGGGGAATAATCCGAACGGACCGAATAACTCGGGTCGAATAAATATCAATTCGGCACGATCAAACAAAAGGCCGCAGCTCGAGATAATGGCGAGACCAAATCCCACTAACAAAGATCTCGGGGGAAAATCATCACAATTAAATGGCGACACTATTAACAAGTTTTAGAGCCTTACATGACACCATCTCTTCTTCCCCTATAAATATAACCCTTACCCCCAGGAAGAAAGGCCCTGTAATTCTTGTTATCACAAAAAAAGTAATAAGAAAGAAGAAACACCTTGTGGACGTAGGCATTGTTCAACCACGTAAATACTTTTGTCGTGTGAGTATTTTTTTTTTGTGTTAATTTTTTGGGATCATATATTATGGGATTTTTGCGCCTATAATTGGCATCGTTTGTTGCAAGCGAGTTTATTTTTTCCTAAACTAGTTAGCATCATCCACTATCCATATCTCACCCGCACATTGCACCTCTGCCATTTAACAGCAACCAACGGGATGGGCTTCCTGCGGCGAGGGTAAGATCCGAAATCCACCCTAATAGGAGTCGAGATACTCATCATGTGCATTACCACCCACAAGAGCAATACTCTGAGCAAATCAAGAGCAACCTAGACCCACTCAAATCTCACATATGATCAATGCATACGAATAGTGGATTCGCCAGTAGAAGGAGGCCACTCACCTCTAAAAAGAGGAAAACGTGCGTTTATAGTGACGTTTGGAAAATATGGAGAGAGAGTTCCACGGAGATAAATGCAAGCGCTACAGTCGAACCTTTATCCCTTAGGCGAGTAAGACTCGAAGTCGAGAATGGAGTTCAATTCACACTCAGGATCACTCTGAGCACGAGAGTCATCCGATAAGATAAGATCAAGAAGTGGAACATCGTAGACATGATATTCAAAATCTCTTAAAAATGGATCATACCCCGCTAATAGTGGGGTTAAATCCACCAAGGAACTGTCCAAGAAGGCGGTCATCAGCCAAATGCAGTCTTCTTTTTCAAGAGAAATTGAAGATCCAGATCTCCCCAAGAAGTTTGCAACTCCCAAATTCAAAATCTATGACAGAAAGAGTGACCCCATTGACCACGTAAGTTAGTACAAACAGTCCATAACCTTATAGAATCACAATAATGCTCATATGTGTCGCGTATTACCTTTTAGTCTGGGGAATGTCAAGAACAAATGGTTTGAGATATTGATACACATGTCACTCAATAACTTTGAACAGCTCGCTGAAGACTTTACTTCTCGCTTCAACACCAGTAGAACTATATGAAAATAATGGATTCTCTCCTCACTATAAGGAAAAAATCCCAAAAAATCTTGTGGTAATACGGTATGGAGTATATGGAAAGTTACAATGAGATTAAGGATCGCTATGAACAGGTCATTATGGCCTCATTCAAGATAGGGCTACCCAGTGTCTCTATATTACATTAGTTCCTTACTAAGAAGGAGGCAGACACCATTAATGACCTCATATCTTGCATAGAAAAGTAAAAAAAAGTGAAAGATATAGTTGTCGAGTCCTAGAGTGACATTGGGCAATCGCAAATGACCAAGAATGTTGATAGGGAGAACGCCCCCAAAGATAGGGGAAAAATCATAGTGGAGGATCAGAGAAGGGGAACAAGGAAGATCCTTCCATGACTTTCTAAGCGATCAACACCGTGTTTAAGGAGCAAATTTACAGGATCTTGAGCAAAATCAAGTATCAGTAGTTCCTCAAGTGGCCAAAGAAGATGGGAGAGACCCAACAAAGAGACTAACATACTTAGGTGCATGTACCACAATGAGAATGGGCAAAGAATAGAGAAATGTAAGGTCCTCAAGTCCCATCTAGACGAATTATCTCAAGTCGTCCATTTGAGCGACTATATGGATAAGAAAGGGGAAAATGCCATCATTAACGTCAACCAAAAGCAAGATAATGTCCTCGAAGATAAATTAGGATATGAGTTTGCTACTATCCACGGTGCCTCGTTAATGGTTCCATGACACTGTCTATAGGGTCCACCCTTGTCTCTTCTACCCTCGATCTGCCATTATTCAGTTTCTACGTGGATGGTGTAGCTCCATTGTTAGTCATATCGAAGGAGACCTCTTTATCATTTTTCTTATCCTGTTTGGGCCTAATGGTAGTGATAAAGCATTCATGAGTAACGACCTAGTTTCCCTTAATCTCCATCATCCCATGATTTGTAATGCATTTGAGCTTCCGGTGATAAGTGGGTGGGACAGCTTGCATAGTGTATAACCATCCTTTTTCAAGGATGGTATTTGTAAGGAGAATCAATATCCACAACTAGGAACTCAATCAACTTTGAGATGTTCCTAGTTAGGAGAGGCATGACCATTTTTCCAAGTGGCGTAGTCATCTTTCTAGCGAAGCTGACTTGTGGGATGGTCACTTCTTTCAAGTCCTCCATTTTGATATTAAGTTTATTGAACAATCCTAAATGCATAACCTCATAGGATCTTCCTTAATCAACCAGTAATTTATCCACGTTCCAATTTACTATCCCGAGGGTGATTATTAATGCATCATAATACAGAGTCTTAACTCTGATCAGGTCATCCTACGCGAAGACTATGTTCTTATTGTAATTTATATATTTCGAGCGTCGACTCTTAACCATTGGACTTTTAGCAGGGTCAATTTGGAAGGCTCTCGTCACCGCAATGATTCTTTTCTCTTGCAAGAGGTAGTGTTCGACGATTCAAACCCATAGAATAATTTTTTGATAGGTAGTTCACTCACCAACTAGTAAAGAAAATAACTAATTTCTCTGCTAAATGAAAATTAAGATGTGTTTGCTTGGCATCCTTACGATATGCCTGAGATTAATTCCAAAGTCACCTGTCATCGATTTCACGTGGACCCAATATACCCAACGATCACACAAAAGGATCGTTGAATAACCCCTAAAAAGAAAAGGCCGTGGGGGAAGAGGTAGTGAAACTTATGGAGGCAAAGCCCATTATAGAAGTTCAATTACCTAGATGGCTATCGAACCCATTGGTAGTAAAGAGAAGTAATGGGGAGTGGATAGTGTGCATAGACTTTACCAACCTCGACAAATCTTATCCCAAAGATAACTTTCCTTTGCCAAAGATCGATGAATTGGTTGATCCCACTGTTTGTCAAGAACGGATGAATTTCATGGGCGTGTACTCAGGATACCATTAAATCCATTTATTCGTCCCCAATCAAGACACAAACTCATTCATCACCACTCTTGGTCTATACTGTTACCAAGTCATTCCATTTGGTCTCAAGAATGCAAAAGCTATGTATCAACAGTTGGTCACTTAATGTTCAAGGAACAACTAAGAGACACTATAGAGGTCTATATAAATGACATGCTTGTCACAAGAAAGCGTAAAGTCGACCACCTATAGGACTTAACAAAGATTTTATGATTCTTATGTACTAAAAAATAAAGCTTAACGCAGCTAAGTGTTCCTTCAGAGTCCAATCTGCGAAGTTCCTTAGATACTTAGTCAACTAAAGGGGGATTGAGGTAAACCCCGACCATATCATGGAGATCAATAATTTTCGGCCGCCAAAAACACTTAGTGATATTAAAAGGTTAAGAGGATTGATTGTGAGTCTCAACCTCTTCATCTTCAAATTGTTAAGAAGTGACGATAATTTTTTTAACTGTTGAAAAAGGAGAAGGCCTAACCTGAAATGAGGAATGATCAAAGGCAGTTAATGAAATCAAGTTCTACCTATACCAACCTCCTATTCTTTCAATCCTAAATCTGGGGGACCCAGTTTACCTATATCTCGTGGTATCTGATCATGTGGTGAGCTCACCCATTGTATAGAAAAAAGGGGGACATTAAGCGCATATTTACTATGTTAACAAGATACTCCTTGACGCCAAGCAATGCTACCTTCCACTTTAGAAATTGTCCTACTCTCTAGTCATTGGTTCGCGAAAGTTAAAGCATTACTTTGAATCTAACTCATCATAGTCATCATTTATTTCCCGCTCAAAGCAGTCCTCGAGAAAGTCAACCGTCAGTGAAACTTGGAAGGTTTGATATATACTATCAACCAAGGACCACAATAAAAGGCCAAGTGCTAATCGACTTCATTGCCAATTTCACAGGGGAAGAAAGGCCTAGTTATAAGGACTTTATCACCCAGTTAATCAGCCTAGAGTTTGACCAATTCAAAAAGTGTCCCCTCTATGTAGATAGAACCTCCAATTAAAAAGGCGAAGGAGTTGGAGTTATAAGCATTTCTCCTGAGAAGACTATAATCAAATAGGGTATCATACTTGGCTTTGAAGCATCCAATAATGAAGTCGAATACGAAGCCCTAATTTTTGAATTGTACAAATCATTTTCTTCACGCATGAGACACCTCGACATCTACTACGACTCAAGGTTGGTATCCAAATAGGTGTTAGCATATTACAATGACATTGTTGAGCAAATGTTAGCATATATGAAGGTCGCCCAAGTCTTAATTGCTAAGTTTAAAAGGATCCATATTCATATTTCCCCCGTAGGAACGGTAGTCATGATGATGCTTTTACCTCTTTGGGTTCGGTAGTAGACTCATATCTTATAAGAGCCATCGGTAACTTGGCCCGATTACAACCCATTTGTAAGAATACGTCCTACCGACCGATAACAAACAAGCCCATCAAGTTAGGACAAAAGCTACCTATTTTTACCTATCACCTGAAGGAAAACTTTGTAGGAGATATTTCAGAGGTCTCTACCTTCAATTCATACACCCAAATGACATCTATCAAGTCCTATACGAGATTCATAACGATATTTGTGGAAGCCACGCATGGGGAAGATCTTTATCTTTTAGATAGATCAAGGAATGATATTGGTGGTCGTACATGAATAAAGATGCAGTCTCTTACATTAGGAGATGCAAAAAGTGTCAAAAGTTCTCACCTATGCTTCACCGGCCAGTTAGTGAATTAAAGTCATTACTTAGTACATAGACATTCGCTTAGTGAGGTTTGGACATCATGGGACCACTACCTATAGCATCAGGAAATTGTAAGTATCTCCTGGTCATCATAAACTATTTCGCTGAGTGGATTAAAGCAGAGCCATTGGAAAACATCAGAGATACTGATACAATCAGATTCATCTGTAGGAACATCATTACTCATTTTGTCATGCCAAGAATAATTATCACAGACAATGGAACGTAATTCAAAAGTGGGTTATCCCAATATTTTCATGACAATCACAGTATCAAGCACCACTTTAGCTCAATGGCCTACCCTTACAGAAATGGGAAAGTTGAGGCTTCCAATAAGACAACACTCGACGATATGAAGAAGATATTGGATAAGTAAAAAACTTTTGGTATGGAAGAATTTCCCCATGTCCTTTGGGCATACCATACTATGCCAATAAGATTGACTATGGAAACACCTTTCACTTTAGCCTATGAAATGGAAGCCATTATCCATCTGAAAGAAGGGTTGCCAACAATAAAGACCATAATTACCGATTAAAACTAAGATGGAGAAATCATAAGGACCAAGTTTAACCTAGACGATGAACGAAAGGAACAAGCATTGGTCAAGTGAGCTTCTTACCAACAACAATTGGCCAAGCAATATAACAAAGGCGTCAACCTAACAAGGTTTTAGGTCGGGATTACATCCTCATAAAATTTCTCGGCAATGCCAAAAATTCTCCAGATGGAAAGTTAGGTCCTAAGTAGGAAGGACCATTCAGAATCATTAGAGATTATATCCAAGTAGCCTACCATTTGGATACAGTGGGGGGGGGGGGGGAGATCCCTAGGGCCTTGAATGCGGCCAATCTTAGGAAATTTTACTTTTATCAAGTTATATATGTTTCTAGCATGTTAATTTCTTACAAATTTAAAAGATATTAGTTGTGTTTCCAGGATTACTTTAAGATCAAGTAATGCAATTAAATTCATTTGTAAGGACATATTTTATAAGTCTTGTTTACATTAGAGTATGTCGTATACCGCTACAACCGTCGAAGAATTATTCAAGATCATTCAAGCATCAAGATGGATATGAATATCAAAGTTATTCATCAAACGAGTCTCCCGAGATTAATTTCGATAAGGTTTGTTTAAGTACCTTAGGATATCACTTAGACTATTGAGATTATTTTTCATAAAATATTTTTTAAGTGTTGGAGAGGATCTTTAAAGGTTTTTTGTTAAAAAAATAATTTTCGGAGTTTTTGAGGCGGTGCATTTAATGAGAAAAAGAAAAATAAAAAAATTGAATTTTACTATCATCGTTCAAACGACAACCTATGTCATTCAAACGACATGGCATGTCGCGCGAAGTGCAAGCTGTCGTTCAAACGACACTCGTTCAAACGACACTATCTCGTTCAAACGACATGTTATCTCGTTTGAACGACCTTCCGCCTTAAGTCTTTTATAAATAGGACTCTCCTACTCCATTTTTCATAAGAAGACCTATGCAAAAACAGTGTACGTTTTCTACAAATAGCAGTACAAATTTGTTTTCTCATTTTAGAGGTTTAATCTTTTGTTTTTACAATTCACAAAACATCCCAATCCTTTAGTGAATTATTTTGGAACCCAAAATATGATCTTTTTGATCTTGCTCTTGTAGAGAGGGTAAATCTACATCATATGGTTGCGTTTCATTAAGGATCTTACTGCGTGAAGATTCTTTACTGATTTGGACTGAGGTTTATAGGGAGTGCTGAGATATTCCTGGCTGAAGATAGGAATATGGTTCTTGTAGGTTCGCTGTGTGTGGATCTATTGCCGACGACACTGATCGACGCATGTGGGTATTCATGTGTGAAAATCTATTTCATTGTAACCGTTTAAGTTGCAATTTACATTTATAATGATATAAAGGTTTGGCCCTTCGGGGATTTTTTCTGAAATTAGTTTCCTTTAAATACTTATGGATTTTATGTTATCAAATCACCTAGTTGCATGTGTTAGGGTTTAACTAAAATTTAGGTTAATTAAAATTGAATTTATTTGAGAAGTCGCATTATTCCATTGTAGCACTCTTAAATTGGTATTAGAGCGGGTTACGCTAATTTATCGCGTTTGATCTTGGTCTTTCAAAAAATTGTGTTTGGTCCTGCTTTTCTTAAATATGGATTTTGGTATTTTTGATGATTTTAGATGTCAACTTTTTGAAAAGTCTAATTGGAAACTCACACAAACTCTTATTTTATATCTTTCGTTGAAAACAATCTCAGTGTTGTTCGGGTTGTGAGGGTGTTGGTCACATGATAGATGAGTGTCCAACAAATTTAAGGAAGCATTTAAAAAAATCGACATCTCATATTTCTACCCTTAGTGATAGTGATTCGGAAGAAGAAGTTTTTTATGCTTCTAGGCTAGGGCTTCCCACCCGTGTGATTAGTGATGATAGTGAGGGTGATGAGAGTGAGGAGGGAAGTGTAGATGAGCATAACTTGCAAACGGCTTTCAATGAAGTTTATGCTGAAGCTTTGAAAATAGAGAAAGAAAATTTGAAATTGAAAGTTCAATTGAAAGAGCATGCCATAAAAAATGACAATGATGCTTTAGTTAAAGAACTTAGGGCGCGTGAGAAAATTTTGAAAGAGAAGATAGGATATATCGAGCGAGAGAGAGATAGTCTTCGAGGGGTGATGGAGGCTATGAAAACGGAAATATTAGAGTTTGAGGATTTTAAACGCTTACTCGAGTCAAGGATAGGTGAGCTTGAGAAGAGTTTGAGAGAATCAAGTAAGGTTAAATTTGATTTGGAGTCTCGGTTAGAAATGTTAGATAAAATTTTAGGGACAATCCAAATTAAGGAGGATAGGGGTGGTATAGGGTTCGATGATAGTGTTGCACCCATTCACAAAGCATTTGAGAGAGCCTCCTAGGGATGTTAAGAAAGAGGCACCAAAGTATGTTAAGAGAGAGCTACCTAGGAACATTGTGAGATAGCCACCTAGGAATTTAAGGAGAGCGCCACCTAGGAATTTGAGAAGAGGACCACCTTTAGGTAACATGCACCGCCCGATTTACACTTGCACACATTACGGTAAGCAAGGTCATCTTAGGAATTTTTGTTACAAACTTTTAAATGGACTTAAGAAGGTTAATAAAAGAATAAATTTGATTCATCAAACCCCCACTTGTCATTATAAATCTGTTTGGGTTAATTAATCATATTTAAAGGCTTATGGTCTAATTGTTCACGACTCTCGTTTGCTTGCACTTGAGTCACCCCATGTGAGATCATTTGGTTGACTATGTTGATATTTGTCATATGCTAGTTTTTCTCCATGATATACTCCTACTAGTGTTATGAATCACTTTGTAGTATCTTATATTGTATTATTAGTTTAGCTATTATTTTTTCATTATTTTGGATCTGTCAGCACCTTCTAGGTCTTATTTTGTGGAAATTTTTTCACTGGACAACATTGTTTAACATTCAGGGGAATCTGTAAAAATTTGTTTTTCTCGTTCAAATGAGATAAGTCTTCGTTCGAGCAATTTATGATCTCGCACGAAGCCTTCTCGCGAGATGCTATATCTTTTGAACAATAGGAACTCTCGTTCGAGCGACCTGGTTGACTTTGACCATTCTGTTTGCAGTACCTATGTTCTTTGGTTACATTATTTGGTATTGATGGGTTGCTTCGGATAGTTTATACATATTTACTTTTGGTATTTATGCTTAATTGCTAATATTGCATTGCTCGTTTAATCACATATGCTTAGTTTGATGATTCTTTGTGTGATTCACTGGTTGCTATCATAGGATGATGTTCATACTGATATTATGCCTATTGCTCGTGTGTACCATCTTTGTATTTATGGTTTTTATTTTTGATATATTTTGAAAAATATAAAAATATTTTCATTTTTTTAAATTAAACAAGGCAAAAATGTTTTAGTATTTTGTTTACATCGTTTATGGATCGACACTTGGGGTGACCGAGTCACAATCTTATTCCATTTATCCATGTGACTATTTGATAGTGTTTTGAGATAATATATCATGTCATCCATGTGATTTACAATGTTTGAAGCCATTGAGATGTTATTAGTTGATACTTCCTACATGTTTGACTCATGATTTTCTTTATTGCACACATGCACGAATTTGTTTGATTATTGTACTTGTTTATCACATGTAGGTCGAGGGTTTTCATCTCAATCATGTCCTTAAAATGAACCAAGTGAAATAATACGAGAGTAAGAAAAGTAGTGCATGTAAAAACCATTGCCCATGAGGAATTTGTTAATATTTGGAAAAATGATGAGTGACGCGAGAAAGGGCTATGAGAGTGTAAAATTAACTCTGCGTGAAAGCCAGCGTTTGAAAAGAGCCCGCACAAAAATTAAGGCAATAAAAAGATGATATATGCCAAAAATTTGGGCCAATAAGTTTTCTCTCAGTTGAGAATTTAGTGCCTCATTCGATATAAAAAATTGCATTATTATATATGAGGGAGTTTGGTTGGAAAGTAATCAATAGGTTTGCACGTCCATTGAAAAGTTCTTGAAATGACACTAAATAGTTTTGGACGTTATTGTTGTGAAAATCACTTAGGCTTTGATTTGTTGATTAGATTTAGTCGATATCATCTAAATTTAACAATTTTACACCTAAGGAGATTTTTTATGTTCATTCGATAGGAGTACACTTATGCATCGTGCACATATGCTTGATTGATTTTTATTACCCGTTGAATTTGTTCACGCCCATTCATTCCATATCCATGATTTGGTTGTCTTAATGTTACTCATGGTGTGATTTTTGTAAATTGTTTTTGTTTGAAAAAATTAAAAAATTAAAAATAGTTTGTGGATCTTTTGAGTATTTCCTTTGTATGCGTGTAGTTTGATCTATACTTGTTATGTTTATGATGACACTCCATGTTTTTTGTTGTCTATTATTTTCCTTGTCTATTTCGAACAAATAAAAATGGGGAGAATGAATTATGGGGGAGTTTTGCATTATGGGGGAGATTTGATTATATTGACTGTTATTCTTATATCATTTCAAACTCGATGTGTCACGAAGGTATTTACTTTATCTCATGTGTGCAGGTACAAATGTTAAGATCATTATATTTCACACCCCGATTAGAAAAGCTTTGATATTTGAAGATTGGTGAAGATTTTTTGAAGAAAAGATTAAAGACTTGCATTTCAAGTACCTTTTCACTTTTGGGTTCATGGGATGGTTTTAGATTTGTATAGGAATTTTGTTTTGATAATTCAGATTGTTTTTATTTTGTACTGACATAGACATAGGGAGAGATTTGTAAGGACATATTTTATAAGTCCTATTTACATTAGAGTATGTCGTATAACGCTACAACTGTCAAAGAATTATTCAAGATCATTCAAGCATCAAGACGGAACTGAATATCAAAGTTCTTCATCAAAGGAATCTCCACAAGATTAATTTTGTAAGGTTGTGTTTAAGTACCTTAGCATTTCACTTAGAGTATTGAAATTATTTTTCATAAAATATTTTCTAAGTGTTCGAGCGGAGCTTTAAATATTTTTTGTCAAAAGTATAATTTTTGAAGTTTTTGAGGCAGTGCATTTAACGAGAAAAAGACAAAGAAAAATATTGAATTTTACTGTCGTCGTTCAAACGACAACCTATGTCATTCAAACGATATGGCATGTCGCGCGAAGTGCAAGATGTCGTTCAAATGACACAGCATCTCGTTCAAACGACATGTTATCTCATTTGAGCGACCTGTCACCTTAAGTCTTTTATAAATAGGACTCTCCAACTCCGTTTTTCTTAAGAAGACCTGTGCAAAAATAGTCGACGTTTTCTACAAACAACAGTACGAATTTGTCTTCTCATTTTAGAGGTTTAATCCTTTATTTTTACAATTCACAAAACATCCCAATCCTTTAGTGAATTGTTTTGGAACCCAAAATACGTTCTTACTGATCTTCATCTTTTAGATAAGGTAAATCTACATCATATAGCTGCGTGCCATTGCGGATCTTGATGCGTGAAGATTCTTTACTGATTTGGATTGAGGTTCATAGGGAGTACTGCGGTATTCCTAAGTTGAAGATAGGACTGCGGTTCTTGAAGGTTCACTATGTGTGAATCTATTTCTAATGACACCGATCGACGCTTGCGGGTATTCGTGTGTCAAAATCTATTTCATTGTAACCGTGTAAGTTGCAATGTACAATTATAATGAAATAAAGGTTTTGTTCTTTGGGGATTTTTCCTGAAATTGGTTTCCTTTACATGCTTATTGATTTTATGTTATCAAATCACCTAGTTGTATGTGTTAGGGTTTAACTAAAATTTGGGTTAATTAAAATTGGATTTATTTAAGAAGTCGCATTATTCCACGGTATCACTCTCATCATTATTGTTTCTTCATTGTTCCAAATGGAAGACCAATTCTTCCTTCGTTATCATTATTCCAAACCGTCGACCAATTCTTTCAATTTATGGATTAACTTTCTCTGATCAATGTTTGGTCAACAACATAAATGCCTTAATATGATTACACTTAATAAAAATCTCAAGGTTATATGTTTTCATCATAAAAACACAAAATCATTAAGAATTTTCCATGCAAACAAAAGACCTAAGGGGGATACTTAGGCACTAAGAGTCCTAACTTTGGTTAGCTAAAAATATTGAATGGGTGGGTGGCCCTACAACCAGGTGAATTTTTACGAGAGTTTGGCCTAGACCTAAGGTTTTGTAACGAAACAATATAAGAGGTAAGGAAAATAATAAAAACATGCTCAGCATAAAAAAAAGGGGAAATGTAAAACATGGAGTTAACTGAAAATTTCATGGGGCATTCATTTTATAAAAAGCTTTTGCGAATAAAATTACAAAGAAAACATATACAATCCTGGTATAAAGCACTTATCTCTGATGAGCTATTAATTCGGCAACTGTGACTATTATGATATAATCAGGGTTTAGTCTAAACTCATCGTCAATATCATGTGCCAATAAGTAATATTTTGTCAATTGAAGGGGAAAACATCGATAGAGATCCAACTTTCATCTATTGAAAATTAAGGATAATTATAGGCACAACACTCCACTTGGTACTAGTAATAATGCTCAGTCTTTGGGGACTTTCATAACAGTTAGGGAATTCTGCCAACCATGCTTCTATGACACTTGCTTGGCTTTATCCAGCCAAAGGGAGCATCCACCCATCCAACATCATAACCAGGTGCCCAAACTGTGCAAGGACCTTTTTGTAAGGATAAATTTCCAATTTAGTCAATTTGTATGTGTTGGCTTAATTTCGAACAAAACTCTTTGAGTCATAGGATATAATTTGTGTTTGTGAACTTTCAAGCCTATGACATTTTTGTTGAAGACGTAACAACCAAGTCAAAGAGATCACATCATACGACGTATTTCGTGCCTTGTTTTCATCATTAACATTTTAAGGATCTCTCAGTTATGTATGTCTACATTATGTTGGGCCTTGAAAATTAATTATTGGGTGTTAAAATTTTGTTAATCCTCTTTTAAAATCACATTATATTTTTTTATAAAAAAATTTGTTAATTTTGTTATTGTCATTAGAACGACTTTTCCAGGTCATTCGAACGAGATATTGGGTCCATTTGAGTGACTTCTAACAAAGTTACTTTCTGGTTTGTGTTGACTTCTCATTAGAAGTTTCATTCCTATCTCGTTCGAATGAGATTGGTTTTTATTCTACCGAGATTGGTTTTCGTTTGAACAACCGGAGCAGTTTTTGGAAAATGATAGTTTTTTCATACAATTTTTTCTCTTAACCTCCCACTACTTTTTTCGTAAATTTTTATAGTGCGAGAGTGTAGTTTTCTATAAGAAACTTTCATGCCTTTAGAGCCAAAATTCTCTCTAAGAAGTTCATCCATGTTCATTAATCATTTGTGATTAATTTTTACTAAGCTCAAAACACAAGTTTACACCGAATTATTTTTATCAAAGTTTCAATATATATATATATATATATATATATATATGTTTTAAGATCATATCTTAGCACCGGGTTTATCATTCCCTACATCATTGAGGATTGTTTCTTGTAGAGGATTATGTGCTCATTGGTGTGCATACAGTAGACTTCGTATGCTTAACGGTAGCAGTGTCCCATCGTTCGACTCTGAGACGTAGGTGAAATCCTACGTTGTCACTAGGCGAAGGTTGATGGAATAAAGAGCGCCAAGGCTTACAAGGGCATCGAGTCATTGTGTAAGTATTATGTTGTGTCCTTTCGTAATTCCGTACTTAGTTGACTTATGGCTAGGTCGTCTGAGGTTTTCCCTGTTGTGGATTTATCTCGTACATCGCAGCATTGAGGTTTTTTATTTTATCTTACAAATTCACACATGGATGCATGTTTAGGTTAAAAAGATAACTTGGTTTAACCAGAAAAATGGTTTAATTGGTGCTTACTTAATTTGGGTTATGTTGGGTTAAAAAAAGTTTAATTTGGAAAAATTCACATTTAGTTTGGTTGTGTTAATTTGAACCTGAATTTAAGTTTTGTTTAAGAAGTAAAATTTAAATTTGATTAAGTCTTTCACCACCATCACCCCATATTCATATAATTCGACAGTTTACAAATGGTATCAGAGCAGGTTCACTGAATTATTGCGTTAGATCCTTTTAGATTTGATTATTAAAAATTTATCATCTTTGAAATTTCCTATATTTGATGGTTCTAACTACAAATACTGGAAAGTGCATATGAGGTCAGCACTTAAGTCATTAGATGAACGAGTTTGGCAAGCGGTTGTTAGAGGGTGGTCCCTGCCAACGTGTTTAATACGAGAAGTTCATGTTCTGACACTCGTAGAAAGATAGAGTGAGGATGAGAATAAATTAGAAAACTACAATTCAAGTAGTTTAAATGCTCTTTTTAGTGCGATCACATCGGAGGAGTTCCACCGTATTATGACATGTGAAATGTCTAAAGAGGCTTGGGACACGCTCTAACTCACCCATGAAAGTAGAAGTGCTTTTAAGGCTTCCAAACTCTAAAACCTTACCAGTCAATTTGAAACCATTAAAATGGATGAGACTGACACCCTCGATGAGTTATATGCTAGATTGTCCGATATTGTGAACTCATCTTTTAACTTGAGAGAAAAGATACCAAACAACCGTGTCATAAAAAAATTGAGGTCATTGCCTAATAGGTTTAATCCAAAAGTGATGTTTTGAATTCTTTAGGCACTTTAAATAGTACGAAACTTGAAGAGCTTGTAAGTGACTTATAAACATATGAACTTGACATTTTTACCTCAAAGGATATGGAAAAGAAGGATAAGGGCATATCTTTGGATGCCCAGAAGGAGGAACACCTATTTCAGATGATGAGTCTGACATCGACTCGGATGATATGGCTATGTTTAATAACAAGTTCAGAATATTTCTTAAGTTTAATTGAAAGTGCGTGCGCAATATTGATTCAAATAGATTAGCAATTTCCAATTCAGACTTATTTAATTGGATGTCTAAAATTGCTCAAACCAAATACCAATTAAATCAGCCCCTAAACATGCAACTATGTGACAATTCAATTCTCAAATTAAATCATGTGATGACAAATGCGGACGAAATCATATCTCAGGAAAAAATCCCGTAGGGCAAAAACCTTTTATTTTCACTATAATTTGTAAAAGAACGGTTTACAATAGGATTACGGCGAAAATACAATTGACTTACGAAATACCGGTAGGTGTCGGTTCGTAGTCGTCAGCCCAGGAATACCACAGCACTTCCTATGACATGAAGTCAATCAGCCCAGTACCTCCCGCAAGTGGCACCTATGGTCAGCCCAGTACCTTTTCAACACACCTATGATTTAGCAACAAAATCCACAGCAAAAATATGCTTCTGGTTCCACAAAAACAACTCACACAAACAGTCTAGGATTTATGAATTGTAAAACACATTTTGAACCCTTAAAAGTTTGTTGGAGAATAAACAAAAACACTCAAAACGTATTCTGTTAAAACTAGTGTTTTCTCCACCCAAAAATCAGAAGCTTGACACCCTTATTTATAATAAAATCAAGGCGGTGATGTGTACACTAAAAATAGCTCTCGTTCGAACGACATGCGACGTCGTTACAACCGAACCTCCATCTCGTTCGAATGATATGTGACGCCGTTTGAACGACAGTCACTGATCCACTTAAAAACTTTTAAAGTTTTAAATAACTTAGAATCGTCAAATCTGAAAACTGTTCACGGGATCAGGAGATATTTATCTAAAACTTTTATGATTTTGAAAAATTAAAACCATTTAAAATCATTTCAAAAATCATTTAAACTTTTATAAAAATATCCCAACACTTTTAATGTAAAATGTAAATGGAACTTAAATACATTTTACCAAATTCATCCTTATTGGGCATGAATGTTTATGACTTCTTGAAATTAGGATTCTCCGTTGTAGATGTAATATTCTCAATCCTTCGATGGCATGTAGAAACTTGTATCGGTATACGACATAGTAAATTGTGACGGACAATGTCCTTACAAATCTTCCCCTATGTCTATGCCGGTACAAAATAAAAATATCCGAATTATCAATCTTAAAATGACCTATACAAATCTATCCTCCCATAAACTCAAATGTGGAAAGATAAACTGACAAGTCTTCAAACTTTTCAAATAATGCTTCAATAATTAATTCTTCAAACAAAAACTCCAAGATTTTCTCATCAGGGTGTGCAACATAATGTTCTTCAATTGTTCCTACACACATGAGACAAATCAAACACTTCGTGACGTATCGAGTTTGAAATGATATAAACATAATACATGTAAGCATAATCAAATCTCCACCATGCATAAACTCCGCCATAATATCATAATTCGTTCTCCCCCTTTTTATTTGTTTGAAATAGACAAGGAAAAGAATAAATCACATAAAGCAAATCGGGGTGTCACGAAAAACCAAGAAAATAAAGTATTTTTTAATTTTTTATACAAAAATGCAAAAAATGATGTTACAAAAATCACACACCATGAATTTACACTAAGACAACCAAATCGTGGAAATGGAATGAATGGGTGTGAACAGATTCGATAGGAAAATCAACTCAATCATATCATATGTGCAAGATGCATAAGTGTACTCCTAATGAATGAACATAATAAATAGTCCTTATGTGTAAAAATTGTTGAATTTAGATGACATCGTCTTAATCATATGAACAAATCAAAGTATAAATGATTTCCACGCCAATAACGTCCAAAACTATGTAATGCTTTTTCATGACTTTCAAGGATGTGCAAACCGTTGAAAATTCCATCCAAACTCCCTCATTAAAAGAGAATGTTTTTTACTTTTTCTTATGAGGTGATGAAAAAAAAAATTGGCCCATTTTTGGCATAATTTTTCTTCTTATTGCCTTTCAATTTCTTCGGGCTCTTTGAAACTTCATTGGACCCCGAATAATTTTCAATTCCTCACTTTTGTAGGTCCATTTAAATGGTGGCTTAATCACAAAGGATAAATGAGTACCTTTCGTAGCCTTTCCCCATTTTTCAAAACACACAACCTCACAAACGATTTATATCATGCACAATGTTTTTCAAGTTTTATCGCATTTGGTTCGTTGTATAGACAAAATTTAGATGTCAATCATGTAGGTAGTAACACTATATCATCTCAAAGACTCCAAACCTTGTAAAGCACATGAATGACGTAATATATTATCTCAAACCACTATCAAACAGTCACATGGATATGGCATGAAGTTTTGACTTGGTCGTCCTAAATGTGCATTCATATAAGGTGCAAACAAAATACAAAAAACTTTTTGGAGTTTTCGTAATTTTTTTAAAAGGAGAAAATCTTTTTGTATTTTTGAACACTGTTCAGAAACAACCCAGCAGTACCAATTAAATATAACCAAAAGAAACATGGGACTGTAAAAATATCCAGGGGCGTTCGAATGAGATGCCATGTCATTCGAATGACAGATCGCACAAGATGAAATCCCGTTAGAATGAGAAACCACAAATTTCCCAGATTATTCAGAATGTCATGCAGTTTTGTCCAGTAGAAAAATTCATAAAAAATAGTTCCTGGAATGGGCAAACAGATAAAATAGTACCAAAGATAAGAAAAACAAACAAAAATCCTAACTAAATATAAAACAAATGGTACATACTAGCAACAGGCATAAGATAATATCATGCAAAATAACCTATGCTAGCAAACATGTCTAGACCTCAACCGGTACGTGCGGTGGAGTTTCCCAAAGACGGTGATATCTTTTGAAACAACTCCATCAAATCATGAGAAGTCTTAACCAAAAACTTTACTTGCTCTCGAATATGTGTAAACTCTCTATCATTATGTGCAAGAAAAATATCTTGGGTGGGTTCATGTGTGCGAACATGTGTAGGAGTAAAGTGTGACACATAACCCAATTTAAAACAAAATTCCCTAAGGTGTCCTCTATTTTTGCAATGGGAGCAAACATAAACCGGCATAGGTATAGATCTCTCAAAAACTCTAGGATGTGCTCTCCTAATATGTACGGGATGCCTAGGAGGGTTGGGTCGAGTCACCAAAGTGGGAACTGGCTCGGGTGCAACAATAAAAGTGGTTACACCCTCACGACATTTCTTTAAATTTTCACCACCACCAAAAACGGGATTGAGAACCATCTTTTCAACTTTCTTAGATGCGTTCTCTAAAGGGACTTTGACCTCCCGGGAACCTTCGAGATCACTCTCAAGTTGGGATACACGTGTCATCAAACTAGACACCATGTCGGTCAAATCACACTTTTCCCTCCTAAAAACTTCTTTTTCTTTCTCCAAATCTAAAACCCGACAACCTAAATCTCTATTATACTTCTTTATTTTCAAGGTCTCGGTGTACAAATCCCTAAAATCTTTTTGGAGGTCACTTTCTTCTCCACTGTCAAACTCGCTCTCATCTCCACTAGAAATCCTCGAGTCATCACCGTCGCTCTCATGAACACTATCATCGTGAGACAAAGTGGGTGTGCTCACACGACTCGAAAAAGCTACACACATCCTATGAGCTGAACCTTTTTCAGACTCGACTTTCTCATCATCTCCCTCACTATCACTAAGAGTGGCGGGCATGGATACTTTCTTCCCTTTTCTACTTAGCCTAGTAGCACATTCAAAAGCCCTATGACCTTTGCCTTGACATTTGAAACAAATCATCTCATCTTCCCCACTCTCTTCCTCTTTTTCTCTCTCACTCTCTTTTTCATTGCCCTTTGTGGCCTTTTCTTTCTTTTTATTTTTCTCAAAAGACTTTTTATTAAAAGAATTATTTTTGTTCATTTTGAGAAACTTTCTAAATTTTTTTGCAAATAAGTCGACATCATCAATGCTAAACTCTTCCTTAGAATCAGACTTATACACACTCTCTTTATTTTTATTTCTACCTAGAGTCTTTAAATTAACGCCTCTATCCTTTGCCTTAATGGTTTGGGGAAACATGCCAATCTCATAAGTTTGTAGGTCTCCAACGAGCTCTTCTAACTTAAGTGAATTTAACTTTCCCAATGAATTTAAAATAGTGACTTTAGGAATGAAACACTTTGGAAGAGATCTCAAAATATTTTTAACGACACGCGTGTTATCAATCAGCTCACCTAAATTAAAACTCGAGTTAACAATGTTCGACAAACATGCATAAAATTCATCAGAACATTCAAACTCAGACATAGTAATGGTATCAAACTGGGGTGGCAAAATTTTGTAACTTTGATTCTTTAACCGCATGCATACCCTCATGTGTCAATTAGAGGACATCCCATGCCTTTTTAGACGTGGTGCACGGCTCCAGAAATAGCACTCAAACCACAAGAATTAAATTAGACATTTTAAAATCATCTCCAGTCCAATCTGACATAGGTTTCAAAGAGGTGATGTTATTATCAGTGATGGTGGGAGGAGTCAACCCTCTTTCACAAAGAAGCCAAACATGTTCGTCAATGGCTTTCAACTAGGATTTCATACGAAATTTCCAATAGGTTTAGTTGGACCCATCAAAAATCGGCATTCGATTATACAATTGCTCGTTTGGAAACATTGCAACAAACTTAAAAAAAATCATATCTCACAAGTTTGTGAAAATTAGGAATACACGATAAATTAGCGTAACCCGCTCTGATTCCAATTTGAAAGTGCGTGTGCGATATTGATTCAAATAGATTCGAAATTTCCAATTCAGACATATTTAATTGGATGTCTAAAATTGCTCAAATCAAATACCAATTAAATCAACCCCTAAACATGCAACTACGTGATAACTCAATTCTAAAATTAAATCATGAGATGACAAATGCTAACAAAAGAAGATCTCAGGAAAAATCCTCACTGGTCATAAACCTTTTATTTCCATTATAATTTGTAAAAGAACGGTTTACAATCGGATTACAGTGAAAATACAATTGACTTATGAAATACCCGCAGGTGTCGATTTGTAGTTGTCAGCCCAGGAACACCGCAACACTCCCTATGACACGCGGTCGATCAGCCCAGTACCTCCCACAAGTGGCACCTATAGTCAGCCAGTAACTTTCCAAGGCACATATAATTCATCAGAAAAATTCCCAACAAAAATATGCTTCTGGTTCCACAAAAACAATTCACACAAAAAGTTTAGGATTTGAAAATTGTAAAACACAGTTTTAACCCTTAAAACTGTGTTGGAGAATAAACAAAAACACTCAAAATGTATTATGTTAAAATCGGTGTTTTCTCCACCCAAAAATCAAAAGCTTGACACCCTTATTTATAATAAAATCAAGGCGGTGATGTGTAGGCTAAAAATATCTCTCGTTCGAAGGAGATGCGACGTCGTTCGAGCGAACCTCCATTTCATTCAAATGAGATGTGACGTCGTTCGAACGACAGTCACTAATCCACTTAAAAACTTTTAAAGTTTTAAATAACTTGGAATCCTCAAATCTTAAAACTGTTCACGGCATCACGAGATATTTATCTAAAACTTTTATGATTTTGAAAAATTAAAAACCATTTCAAATCATTTCAAAAATCATTTAAACTTTTATAAAAATATCCCAACACTTTTAATGTAAAATGTAAATGGAACTTAAACACATTTTACCAAATTCATCCTCGTTGGGCATGAATGTTGAAGACTTCTTAAAATTCGGATTCGTCGTTGTAGATGTAATCTTCTCAATCCTTCGATGACTTAAAAAAACTTGCAGCGGTATATGACATACTAAATTGTGATGGACAATGTCCTTACATTAATAAAGAGAAATTTAAAAATGATTTTGAGAAATTTAAGAAGTCTAAGTATAACAAAGTCGAGAAAATCCTTAAAAATTATAATGATGATCTTATGAGGGAAGAGTCGAATAGATGTTTTGGTTATCAGAGCTATGGTCATAGGGCAATCGAGTGTCCCACTAAACTGAGAAAAGGAGGGGAAAAACCAATTGCATATAATGCCACACTTAGTAATAGTGAATCGGAAGAGGGACCTGATTCCCCCATTTAGCACAACTTCATTGTGTTTATAGCTAGTCATGTGAGCATTGATGACAATCTTTTCGTGAAGATATTTATTTACATGACACTTTTGAGGATATTATTTTTGAATCCCAAGTGTGTGATGGTAAAGTGAGTGGAGAAGAGAGTGAAAATGAAGAAGAGGAGGTGGAAAGTGAACTCCAAGTTGCCTTTCGTGAGTTATATGCGGAATCTTTAAAATTGAAAAAGGCTAACTTAAAGTTGGAAGATAGGTTGAAAGAATGTTCCATAGGTAATGATGAAAGTGTTTTATTTAAAGATCTTAAGGAATGAGATAAGACTCTTCGAGAGAAGCTAGAGTATGATGAAGGTGAGAGAGATAGTCTTTGAAGTTTAATGGAGGCTATGAAGAAAGAGCTTCTTGAGTTTAAAGAGACTAGGAGTTTACTTGAGTCTAGGATAATGGGGATTAAAAATAGACTGAGAGACTCGAGTCAGGTTGAGTTTGATTCGGAGTCTAGGTTTAAAAAATTGGATAAGATGTGACAAGTGTGGTAATGGTTTCGATACTCATAATTCTTCATCTAATAAAGCTAAAACCATAATTTTGAGAGAATTAACTAGGAATTCTATAAAAGGTCAACCCTTAGGAAATACTTCTCACCATGTTTTCACTTGCACACATTGTGGTCGAAAGGATAACTTTAGGAGGTTTTGTTTCAATCATAAAAATGATCCTAGTAAGTCCAAGGGTAGAGTCACCAAGGTCACCAAAACCCGAGAGCATCACGTTATACCTATGTGGGTTAGGAGATTCGATTTAGAGACTTTACATGATAGACTGTATGATTCTTATTTGCTTACACATGATACTTCCCATGCTAGATCTAAAGGTTGATTGTGTAAACTTTATTTACATACACTAGTTATGCTTCATGATATATTCTTGATAGTTATATGTTTGTTAGTCATACTATAGTTTATTCTTCATCATATATGCTTTTTTCGAATTATGATAACTGTATTTTTTTTATTTTGTTTTTGCATTTATTGAGTCTTGTTGAAAAATAGAAAAAGATTTTGTTGTTCCTTTAAGTTATCATTGTCTTTAAAATTTGTTTAAAAAAATTGAAAACTCAAAAAGATTTTTGTGTGTATTCTAGTTTTACACATTTTAGGTGATATATCCTTGTATTTGAATCCTATATCCTTTCCATGTCCATGTGACTAGAACTTTTGATTATGAATTTCAATTCTTAAAGTGTTCTTTATCATGCTTGCATTGAGTAGTTTGACTTTGATTTGCTTAATGGATTCTCTTTGTATATGCCTCCTCACACACATGCACGAGCTCTTCTAAATGTTAACTTCACATGTATATTTGAGCTTTTTGAGATGTTCTCCCTTTAATTTTGTCATCTACATATTTTTTTTACTATGGGGAATTCGTGCATGTAAGAACTGTTGCCCGTGATATTTATATGAATTATATTGAAAATAGACGAGGGTGCGTGGAAAAGGGCTACGAAAGGATCAAATTACCTTTGTGGGAAAGTCATCATTGGCAAGAGCCTACTGAAAATATTAAAGGCAATAAAAATAAAAAAATTGTCAAAGGTCGACATAGTTTAGTTTGATCATTCAAAAGAAATAACTTCAAAAGAACTGAAAAAAGAAAAGAAATAAAAATATGTAATATGGTTATCTTTTGAGAGAATTTAGTTGAAGATCAACGGGTTTGCACAATGAATACTAGTTATGCTTATTTTGTCATGACTTCATTGATTTGTAGGATCATTAAAATTCTAGGTTTGTGTACATTGTGCTTGTTTGTTCTTTGAGTTCAATTTATATTTTCATTTGAATCTAAAACTAGGTTTTATAAAGTTTTGCAATCAAATAGAACTCCTTGAACATGTTTAAGTGATTGGGTCATAATTATTTTGTATCTAGTTCACACACATTAACTCCGTTTACCATATTTGGTTTAGACACATTTATGTCATATGAGCGTGGAAAGCTTATCATGTTTAGTGTCTTGTGTGGTGTTTATACCTATGTATATATGTGTGTGCTTATGTTTCATTGATATTTTTACGTATATTTGTATATACGGTATCATTTGTTTTGAATCGTTTCTTTTCATCTAGTCCTTGTATGCTATTTGTTCATATTAATATATATCTTGCTGCAATTTTTCATTGGTATCCCATGCTCATTTTAGTTCATTCAAGTTGGTATAATTTTTCTATTTCATCATAATTGGTATGTATTATTCTTTAAGTGGATTACTTATTCTTATGTTGCCAAGTTGCTTTGTTATTTCTGCTATCATTCTATACCATTGCATGAAATACTTGTTTTTCCTTTATGCTTAGCCCTTTTTTTATTTAGGGGGGGGAATTTGTTTATATTGGGAAGAAATTAATTATTTTATGCATTTTAATCTTTGTTTATTCCATAACAAAAAGGGGGAGAAATGGTATCTAACACTTTTCAATTAAGGGAGATTTTTTACTCAGGGGGAGACGTCCTTTCTTAGGTAGGTATTGGTAGACAACGGGGGAGGATTTAATTATACAATGTATATTATTTTATTCTCTATGCATTTAGGGTGTGTTTAAGTGTGCAGGTTTGCAATCATGCAAAAACTTTTTAATGCAAGCAAAGCTTCTCAAAATATGTATAGGTTTGTATTTTTTCTTTTGGGTTAGGATTGAGTCTTTTAGGTGAGCTTGATGGCCCATAGAGTTTTTATTTTTGGTTTTGTCTCGAAATATCCAAAGGGGGATATTTGTAAGGAAAAATTTCCAATTAAGTTATTTTTTATGTGTTGGCTTAATTCCGGACAAAACTCTTTGAGTCATAGGATATAAGTTATTTTTCTGACCTTTCAGGCCTATGACATTTTTGTTGAAGACGTAGCAGCCAAGTCGAATAGATCACATCCTACGCCATGTTCCGTGCCTCATTTTCATCATCAAAATTCCAAGGATCTATCGTGTATGAATGCATATATTATGTTGAGCCTTGGAAATTAATTATTATGTGTTAGAATTTTATTAATATTATTTTAAAATCACTTTATACTTTTGAAGCCTTTAGAGCATAAATTCTCTTTAAGAAGTTCATCCATGTTTATTAATCATTTATGATTAATTTTTACCCAACTCAGAACACAAGTTTATGCCGAATTATTTTGATCCATGTTTAAACATACATATATGCCTTGACATCATATCTTGGCACCAGGTTTATCATTCTCTACACCATTGAGGATTATTCCTTATGGAGGATTATATGTTCATTGGCGTGCATATGGTGGACTCCGTATGCTTGACGGTAACAGAGCCCTATCGGTGGACTCTGAGACGTAGGTAGACTCCGATGTTGTCACTAGGCCTAGATTGAAGGAACAAAGAGCGTCCAGACTTGCAAAGGCATCGAGTTTTTGTGTAAGTATTATGTCATGTCAATCTGTAATTTCGTACTTAATGGAGTTATGGTTGGGTCATCTAAGTTTTTTCCCGTTGTGAGTTTTTCTCGTACATCGCGGTGTTGTGGTTATTTTATCTTGCAAATTCACACCTACATGCTTAGGTTAAATTGATAAAATTGGTTTAACCTAAAAAATTACTTAATTGGTGCTTACTTAATTTGGGTTGTGTTAGTGTAAGAAAAAGTTTGATTTGGAAAAATTCATGTTTAGTTTGGTTTGTGTTAATTTGAACCAGAATTGAAGTTTTGTTTAAGAAGTGAAATTTAAATTTGATCAAGTCTTTCGGAACCATCACCCCATATTCATATAATTCCGCAGTTTATACTTTTCTAAAAAGATACTTTAACTTTATTATGTCGCGTCCAAGGCCCAACTTGATGGCACCATATCTTTTTGAGTTCTCTTCAACTTTGTTGAGCTTCTCTCTTAGGAAATTATTTTCGTCTTGCTATAACTCTATGATATCACTGACATCCCTAAGTTTTCTCTTCAGACCAATGCATAAACAAGATTGTTCGCCGAAAGCACTTGTTATTTTTTGAAGAGCTTGTTAAAAAGAGAGAAAAGTGCCACACACCTAGATATCGACATCCTTACTAAGTATTAGATCCAAGTCATCAGTCTAAAAGGGTGGAAACTCTACAGTCCTATTTTCAAGCTACAAGAATCAAAGGAAACAAAACATTCTGGCACAAAATAGATAATTTCAAATATGGGAGATTTTTCATTAGATCAAACAGTGGGGAAAGCCTTTACGATCACTACATATATAAGAATACAAGGATTTTAGGGAGCTAAGATAATACTTACTAGCTTTGACCCTTTTTTCCTTCAGTTACTTTTTAGGGTTTCGGAGATTTTCTTTGATCAGTATTCGTCATATCTTGATAGACCACAACTTCTACTTGATCGTTGCCTGAGGCCTTATCTCCTTCTTCCTCTAATGGTGGAGAACTTGGATCATGCTCCACGGATCTTTTAATTCTAAAGGGACATTAGTTTTGACCAAGGTCGCATCCCAATGATTCTTAATATTTGACTTTTGAATGAAAGATAATTATTTTTTAGCCTAGGTTAAGGCCTCTATGTACCCCTGATCAAAGGCTTAATCGTTAGTATCATTCTTTAGCATTTCACGCTATGTCCTCAATTTTTCATCCCCGTCTTCAATCCAGACACCTCCAAGTCAGTGGACTTCTTCTCATCATCATACACTTTTTTGGTAGAGACCAGAGATGCTTGAGACTTGTCCGGTGCCTTCATTTGGTCATTATTTATCTTACTAGTTTGACACCCCTATTGAGCATGGAAAAAAGACTTCCAAAAAGTACAAAGATAAAATAACCACAAGTAAACACAACAACCAAAAAAAGATGCAATCAAACCAAAAGTTATTAAACTTACCAAAGATAACACATTTGCGCGTTAAAAGAAAGTTGATCATAGGTCAGCATGTTATCTTGCTCTCGGTCCAATGCAAAAATGGCCTCCCTCAGCAAACCAGAGGCCAAAGACGGGTTCTTAGATACCAACATGGTTTAGTGTCCCTTACCCACATTGTGGGCATCCACTTTTCTAGTGGAATAACAATAGAAGAAGTAATGGTTTTATCCCTCTTCACCTTCTCCTTTTAAGGAGAATCTACAAGAGTAACAAGCACATAGGGACCTTCGACCTCCCTACTTTTGGTGATCATTTGACTTTGTGGATGTAGAAAGTTTATAATCATCCATGAGAGTATGGTTTTTCTTTCTCACATCTATGCCATCCTCCTCGACGATAGGGATGGTATTCACATTCACAAGATAAAAAAAAAGGATGAGGTGGAGGCTCTAGATGATCCCTCACTTATTGAAGGGACTGGTATCTCAGGGATGGAATCAACATTCCTAGTTGCAAACACAGATATGGAATTAGTATACTTGATCAGAAAGGATGCCGACCTAAGGTTCTCTGTACTTGGAACCCAAGGCCTCCTTAGCTTCCAAACTTTGATTAAATGCTCATGTTTGAAATGAGAAGGACTTTTTTTCTTTGACCCCACTGAAAAAGGTAAATAAGAAAACAAATACTAGTATTAATTTCATCCCACTAGCAATAGTATAATTTGAAGGAAGAGTATTGTCAACCTATTTTCTTCCTCCAATAAGGCACAAAAATCCTCTATATGGTTCATCACCCTCAGGAATATGTGAATATTGCTAATTTCAGGCAATAAAATCTTGACTCCAATATCCCTTATTGGAATCAAGAAGGTTGACAACGAAAACCCTATCATCCTCGGGGGTCTCACGTCCACAAGTATCATCATCGTCGTAGGACAAACTAGGTGTTCTCACGTGACTAGCAGAAAAAGAAACAAACTTTCCTTTTGAAGACTCATCCCCGAAATCTTTCACATCATCCTCACTATCACTAAGGGTGACTAGCGTAGCAACTTTCTTTCCCTCTCTCCTAAGTCTAGTGGGACACTCAAACAACATATGCCGCCCTCACACTCAAAACATGTTACTTTTTCTAAATCTTCCTCACACTCTTTCTCTTTCTCTTTCTCACCGCTTTCTTTGGCCTTGTCTTTCCTTTTCTCAAAAAACTTTTTATTGGAAGAATTTTGTTTTGAAAACTTGAGAAACTTTTTAAAATTCTTTGCAAGCATGGCCATATCAAAATCAGACTCATCCTCAGACTCGGACTCACAAAAACTCACTTTCTTTTTCTTCTTAGACTGGGCTTTAAGTGCTATCCCTTTATCCTTAGGCTTGACAGTGTTAGGAAACATCTCAATCTCAAATGTCTAGAGGTCTCCAACCAACTCTTCTAATTTCAGATGATTCAAATTACCTAAGGTATTTAAAATAATCACTTTAGGGATAAAACGTTTTGGAAACGACCTTAAAGTATCTTTAACCACTTGTGCATCAGGTATAGGCTCACCAAGATTGAAACTAGTGTGGACAATGTCAGACAAACGTGCATAAAAGTTATCAAAACACTCAGTCTCAAGCATGATAATAGTTTCAAATTGAGTAGTTAAATTTTGAATTTCAGACTCTTTGACTGCGTTAGTTCCTTCGTGGGTTAGTTGTAAAACATCCCACGCTTCTTTAGATATGGTGCACGTCATAATACGTCGGAACTCGTCGGGGGTGACATGTCCGGAAATTGCACTAAGCCCACGTGAATTAAAAGTCCTCCACCTAAACTCATCCTCAGTACAGTCTGACACATGCTTTAAATTCGTGACATTATTTGCGGTGACAGTGGGAGGAGTCCAACCTCTTTCACAAATTAACCAAACTCTCTCATCGATTCCTTTTAAATGTGATCTCATGCGGGCTTTCCAGTAAGCATAAATAGACCCGTCAAAAATTGGCAACCGATTATACAAGTTTTCACGAGGAAATATTGCGACAATTTTTAAAAATATGATTTTTCAAAAAAATCAATATCACACAATTTTGCGAAAAATAGGATCACTCGACAAATTTGAGTAACCTACTCTGATACCAATTTGTAAAAAGTGATGCACCATGTGCGATATTAATTTAAATAAATTCACAAATTCGAACTACAAACTTATTTCATTGGAGTCAATTTTTAAACAAAATTAAATCAACCCCTAAATATGCAACTACGTATGTGCGTGTGTCAAACCATCATAAACACAAATGTGCTAATTCACAGATTTCAGGAAAAATCCCCGAATAGCAAAACCTTTTATTTCACTATGAATTAAATCGCAATTTACAATCACAACAAAATCTGTAATAAGTTTAACACAGTAAACCTATATAGACACGCAGCCTACGGTCAGTAATGGATCCCACGCAGTGAACCCACATGAACCGCAGTCCAATCTTCAGCAAAGGAACGCCCTCAGGTAATCCTCAATGACACGCAATCAACAGTCTAGTAGCATAAATGTCACGTAAATCAATAGCATAAAATTCCAGAAAAATATGTCTTGGGTTCCATAAAACAAATCATATAAAAGTAATTGGGATTGTGAATTGAAAAAAAACTTTGAACCCTTAGATGGGAGAAGAAAACAAAATTGCACAAGTAGTTATTGAAACACAAATTCTCTCTCTCTCTCAAAGAGTTTTCTGATAAAAACTAACTTCTCCACATTTAAAACATCAGTCAGTCCATTATATAGCAATCATTGAGGCGGTGGCGCGGCTGACAAAATAATAGCATCGCTCGAACGAGAGAGACATCGCTCGAACGAAAGCCAACTCGCTCGAACGAGACACACGTCGCTCGAACGACATTATGATCTCGTTTGAATGATCAGAGCGTCAATCCCGAGGTTCACCATCAGATTTAAAAAAAATTGAAAAACTTTAAACCTTTAAACCTTTGATACCAGTAAATGTTTTTAACACAAAAACTTTTATAAAAAATATTTTTGAAAAACTAACTTTATAAAAACCATTTATAAATCTTTCAAAAAAAATTATTATAATTAGAAAGATATTTTAACCTTTTCAAAAATATCCCAACACTCTCAAATGAAATATAAATGGAACTTAAACATATTTTTACCAAAATCATCTCATCGATGTTTGAATATTGAAAACCTCTTAAAATTTGGATCCGTCTTCTGTAGATGTAAACTTCCTCAATTCTTTGACGACTTGTAGAGGTATACGACATACTTAATTGTGATGGACATTTATAAAATCATGTCCTTACACTTTTCCATGTGGAAGATCCTCCTCTATTGATTACTTTACAACGATGAGTGTTCCTACAGTATTTAGCTTCTTTGAACAAGGCCCCCGATGAATTTTTTTTCTAAATTTCCACCAAAGCTTCATAGAAAACACTTTACAATTGTCTCCAAGTTTTCTAATACCAATCCCTCCTTTACTTGTAGGTCAACGAATCAAATCCCAATTGCACCAGTGATATGTCTACCTTCTCCCATACTAGAACTCCATAAGAAATTAACTAACATCTTCTCCATATCTTTTAATGTTTTCTTAGTTGGGGCAACTGCTGATAGCATGTACAAAGGAATAGAAACTAACACAGATTTTATAAGGGTAAACTTTAAACCAGTGGAAAGGATTTTGGACTTCCAACTAATAATTCTATTTTTGAGTTTAACCACAAAAGGATCAAATAAAATGGATTTCTCCCTTCCTATATAAATTAGGCAGCCCAAGTAGGTAATTGGGGAGGATTTTATACTGATATCAACCAGATATACAATGCTTCCACTTGTTGTTATTTTAATCTTATTAGATAAGATCAAAGAACTCTTGTGTTTTTTTATTAATTATCCAGAGACCTCCTCATACATATTAATAACATTCATAAGGAGTTTGAGAGATTTTCTATCACCTAAAGAGAACAAAATGATATCATTTGCAAAAGCCAAATGATTAATAGGAGGGAGACCAATGGGGGTTTTAAATCTTTTAAAAGATTGTTGGGAATGAAATAATAGGAGATTTCTAGACAAAGCTTCAGCCATAATCATAAAAAGACCAGGGGATAGAGGGTCCCCTTATTTGAAACCTCTACTAGACTTGAAAAAACCTTGTTGAGAACCATTCACAATGACGAAGAACCAGTTATTTGAGATTACCCTCCACACCATATATATCCACCTTTCACAGAAACCAAAATTTCTCAAGACTTGAACTAAGAAATGCCAAGGAACTCTATCATAGGCCTTAGTCATATCCAAGTTCAACACAACATTGACACCAAAGTTCTTATAATTGATCATCTGGAACATTTCTTGATCTAGAAGAATATTTTATGTGATGTCCCTCCTTTTTATGAACCCACTTTTATTATAAGAGATAATAAGAGGAGAATTTTACTAAGTCTATTAGACATGATCTTAGTGAAAATTTTATTCAAGAAATTACAAAGGATAATAGGTCTCAAGTCATTAAAAGTTTAAGGATCAACTTTTTTAGGAACAAGGGATGTATAAGTAGAGGTTACAATCTTTGGAAGGGTCATACTTGCAAAAAAACTCTTATAGATTTTGCCACATCTCCACCAATAATATCCCAACAATGAATGAAAAAATCACTACTGTAACCATCCATTCCATGGGAGATTTCATAATTTAGAGACTTCACTACTTACTGAACCTCTATTTATTCTGGAAACTCCTCTAGACAATTATTCTTCTCTTCTGAGATGATATGAGGGATAGATTTGAGGAAATCACTGTTCCCTCTATGCATTTCCCTTTCTTTAAAGCTCTTCTTAAAGAAAATTATAGTTTCTCTAGAAATATCCTATTCCCCATCCAACCAACCTCCCTTATTATTTTTTATTATTTGAAGAAATAACTTCTTCCTTTTAGCACTTACTGAGTTATGGAAAAAACTTGTATTTTTATCCCCTTCCTTTAACCATTTTTCTTGAGATTTGCCTCTAAAATTGATCTTCAATTGCAATCTTTTGTTCACAAATAGAAGCAGTTATACCCTAAGTCTCCCTTTTGTCCTCTGAAGGATAAATTTTAAAAACCATCTTAGCTTCCAAATGACTCTCTTTAGTATCTCCAACAGACTAGAAAATGTCCCCAAAATTCTCTCTACTCCAGGCACTTAAATGAGGTTTCGGATTTTTGAGGTTGAGGGAAACAACATATATGGGGTTATTAGACACATTTTAATTCTAATGCAACTTTATCACATCTTTAAGAGAAGATTTTTTAGTCCAAAAATTAAGAAATCTAAAAAGGTCTTTTAGCCATATACATAGAGTTCTTTAACACTGGAAGCAAAGGAGAAGATATGATTTGGCTTTATTTAAGTGATTGGCAGTTATAGCATTACTTAACTGGATCAATTCTTGATTGTCCAAACATCTATCTAGTCTATTCTAGATTCTAGCATTTCCTTCCTTCCTGTTGAACCAGGTAAATGAGGAACCAATGAAATCTAAGTCCTCTAAGCCATTATACACCCTAAATTCAAGGAACTCCGTGGCTGAGCCCATATCAATTTGATCACCCCCATCTTTTTCCCAAGAATACGCCACTGTTTTGAAGTCACCACAAACCAACCAAGGGTCATTTGAATATAAAGAAGAGAAATTGTGCCATAGCTCCCTCCTCTCTATCTTAGAACATTTAGCATAAACAATGATACATTTAACCATCTTCCCTAGTTGAGTACTGCTTACAGAAACTATCAGGCACTACTCCATATTATCAAGAAGTTGAACTTGTAAATCTTCATTAGAAAAAATCCATACTTTATTGCTTCAATTGGACTCAGCATAGCTAAATCCCAACATAAACTTATATTTATTTATATTCTTCATTTCTTTCTTTGGCTCTAAAATAGCTAAAAAGCTAACTTAATAAATTTGTATCAATCTTCTTAATCTTCTAATAATACCTCTCTTAGAAATTCCCCTAATATCACAAATCACACAATCTATCATTGGGATTGGGAATCAAGTGAAGCTTTGGTATTTGATCTTAATAGCATTCTTTGTCCAGATTTATTTCTACATGGGGATATAGAGATAGACCTCATTTTGCATTCCTCTTTAACCTGTTTCACCTTTTTGGAAGATTTATGTCTAGACCTGCTTCTAACCTTTTTAAAATAGTTTTTTTGGCCCTGTATCTTCCATTTCACCTATTCTAACATCAGTACAAAACTCACCTTATTCAAATTTTGTGTTAGTGGGTTTGTTGATTCCCACCATAGTGTTTTCTTTAGTATTGAGATGCCCTTTATTATTATTTACTAAAATACTAATTTCTTGATTAATCTCTGTCTCTACATGGACTTCACCTCTCTTTTTTGGTATCGTTGCCTTTTATTACTCCATAAGTTCATTCTTGTTCTCACTGCAGTTGGCTGAATTTCATCTTGAGTCTTTGTGATATTTGTAAAATTTCGTTGCACCCACTCTTTAGTTGCTTCTTTCTTTTTTGGTAATTCTTCCCCTTGTGGTTTGTTCTTTGGACTAGCAACATCTTTTTTGTTTTAATCCCCATTTTTCTTGAAAATAAATTCCTTAGCATCATGACCTTTTTCACAGAATAATTACAGTACTCAGGTAAATCTTCATAAAAAATGTATTGCCAACAACCATTTCCTTTGTCACTGTTACCAATCCATACCCTTGTAGGTTTTTCCTTCACCAAATCTACTCTTACACAAATTCTCGCGAGGCTAGGTCTTGAAAGTGAGGCAGTGTCAAGATAAAGTTTTAAAGAAGAACCCACAACATTGGCAATGGAGAAAATGCTATGCTTGTTATATAAATGAATGGGGAGTGATGACATGTTGATCCAAACAGGAGAAATAGTAGATTCCACTTCTGGATGGAATTCAGGTGTCCATTTAAATACTCGCATAGGGTATTTATGAATAATTTAAGTATTCCTCAACCAAACCCTATGAAAGTCATCTTCATGGAACAACCGAATAAGGATATGCTTGTGATCAATTAATCCTATATTGAATGCAACTTTAAGCCCAATAGAGGAGAAAACTTAACGTATGTCATCACTAACAGATCTACCATGGGAGAACTTACCTACTAAAGTGTATTAAAATGGTGCTGCAAGTTTCTTAATGTCTTCATCCGAGAAAAAAATGGCAGGTTCACTATGATAGTTTCCTACGTCTTTTAAATACATGGAGGATATGGCTTAATTGCCAACAATCTCTGCAAAAGATCCAGGTGGAGTAGAATTAACAAGGATAACATCCTGTTTAGAAGGGGGAGAAGAGGTTTGGATGTCTGCCTCCACATTGGAGGCAGCAGTAGTCGCCATGCAAACCCTAAGGAGAAGGAGGGTGCGAGATTTTTTTTACCGAGTGTGACTGTTCTTGTATCCTATATTTTATTTAATTTAAATTACCTTTAATTATGGGCTATTTAAAATATGTTTCATCGTTTCAGAAAAAGAACAAGACGTCGACAAACACCTTTTTATTTATTAGTGATAATTAAGTAACATCAGTTTGCAAATTTCGATGTCTTGGTTGAGCTTTTGATTATCATAATGGGTGGTTCAAACAATAATTTATAGTTTTAATAAACCACAATACTTCCTTTTTATAATGAAACGATTGTAATGTAAGCTACAATGCAACGAAAACAAATTTAATTGTTTGAACATAATTTTAAATGTATATTTCCTAGTCCACACAAATGCACATGCATATATGTCTCCATACTTCATAAAAATGGGGTGTCCTTAGGTCCCAACAATGTCTCACACTAGTGAACATATTGTGAAGCATACCATACAATATTTTTCTGACTCACGATCAATTTTTCATTTTAGCTTTTTTTTTTCCTCAGTAAACATGTCATCTACTAGATAGGACTTCAAATCACTTCTTCTCCTTAAAAAAACTTGTACATTATTCAAAACTATTTTTAACTGTTCTTTGGTTAATTTTTTTTTTTTGCTGTTCTACTATTTTATTGCTTAAAAAATTGTGCAATTTTAAACTCTTTTTCTAAATAAGTGTTTAATTTTTTTTTAAAGTATTTTTAACGTCATTATTGTATTTTAATGTTATTTGTGAGTGTCTTTTTTAACCAAAAACATTTTTTTATTTTATAAAAAACTTTAATTTTAAACTTTCATGTTACTTTTAATTGTTTTTGGGTTAATTACACCCTCCCTTGACCTTTACCCCATTTTTACTTTGTCACCCGAACTTTTATTTTCTGGAAATAACCCCTTAACCTTTAAAACGACAACAAGTAACCCCAAATGTTGATAAATATTTGGATGGAAATATTTTAGTCCAAATCAATATAAAACATTTTAAATATTAAAATTAAAAAAATTACAAAATCTCATAATTTTAAAAAAAAAATGAAATTGTAGAAAATATTCTTAAAATCTATAAATAATAACAAAAAAAATCTTTTAGATATTATTAACAAACTGAAGAAAATAAGTTGTAGAAATATTGAAAATTACTTAAAATTAAGAAACTGAAAATAACAAAAAAAATTATAGAAAACTAAATTGCAGAAAATATTTAAAAAACTTTTTAAAATTATGGAAATAATAGAATAAACATTTGAAAAGTTTGAAAAAAGCTAAATTTTTTTAAAAAAAATATGAAGATATAGAAAAAGACTTAAATGAAAATATTGAAAAAGACTTTTAAAAAATCTAGAAATATTAATAAAAAAACCATACATGTCGAAAAAAATTATATATTTCATGAAATAAATATAATTCTAGAAAAATAAGCCCTTATATAAAAAATACATATTTTTAGAAAAAAATATTTCAAGCAACGAAATATTTTTCCAACAAAAACACATATATTTAGAAGAAAAAACAAGTTTTTTGAAAAAGTAAACACTTATTTTCTGAAAAAAGCATAATTCAAGTAAAAATACAATTAAAAAGTCCGGAAAATATATATATAAAAAATGATTTCTAATAAAAAACAAAGTTCCAACTAAAAAACAAATTGAAAATTAAAAATAAAAATAGATTTCTAGCATAACCATTTCAAAATTGCTTTCCGTTCCAACAAAAATCCATATAAAAAAAAGGCAATTCCTTTCGAACGCCACTCTTTTCCCTTTAACAATACCCATTCCTGTAAAAAATTCACACACCATAAATATAAAAAAATCCCTATCTTCAAAACCCATTTTCCTTCTCATCAAACCCAACAAAAATAAAAAATAAAAATCCAAGAAATATAATACCCATTCCAACAAAATGACAAAAATAGGTGAGAGAAAAATCCATTATCCATTGTGTGTGTACGAGTGTGCATATAGATATGTGTGTATGTGTGTGTTTTGTGTGAGAAGAAAGACGATAAAGGATGGGAGAAACGAAAGGGAGGAGGGAGAGAGCAGCCATCGCTTCCATGGATGCCATAAGAGAGAGAGTGTAAGGAGAAATTTTCATTTTCTTAAGTGTGTAATGAATGTTTTTTTTTATTGAAGAGGGAAAGAATCCCCACCATTATTATAAATCAAGGAGAAGCAGTCTCTCCAAAGTGGCAAACACATTACAGAAAACTTGAAAGCAATAAATGTGGGGAAAATTAACAGCCCCATTACAAACTTGAATAGGGAAACTATAATTTGATAGGAGAAGATCTGATGTAGTGACAGCCCATCTTGTCAAGCCTAATAGCCCACCTAACCAAAGGAGGAAGCTCTGCCATAGAAGAGAAGATTTGAGAATTCTTGCAATGAATGCCAAAATCTGCTAAATAATCCGCCACCATATTAGATTCCCTGTAACAGTGGGATAAAGAAAATTTTCGAAACTTCAAGTCTTCTTTGATCTCAGAAACCAAATTCTTCAGTCTCCATGGGGGCTTCCAGTTCCTATTGATAAGATTCACCACGAACATTGAATCTACCTCAATTTGGATCTCAATACATAACTTCACCCCATTCTAAGGCCATATAATTCAGCATAATAATTGGAAGCAATATCTGTCGAATGAGCATATGCCAGAATTGCATTGCTTTTATCATCTCTAACAATACCCCCACATCCACTAGGTCCTGGATTGCCCTTAGAAGCACCAGCAATGTTGATTTTGAAGCAATTTGAATAGGGAAATGACCATTTGATAGACTTGCATAATTTGAAATTATTTGATGACTTTAGCTGAAAGATCTCTCTAATTACAACATCAAACTCTGAGATTGAGTTCTTAAAATGAAGGCCTGAACAAATCTTAGAAATTAAAGAAATATCTTGAGAGATGATACACTGAGAGTCCATCTTGACATTATTATATGTAGAAGTATTTCTACTTTTCTAAATCTCCTAACAAGTCACTGTAGGGATGCACTTACAGAGGAATTTGTGATAATCTTTGGACCCTGCTTTCAGCCACCAACTGTGCATAAGAGAAGAAATAGAAGACTTGTCTAATGACATACCCATCAAATCAGCAAAAAACTTCCAAATAGGGGAGATGACAGGACATTGAATAAAGCAATGAGTAATGGATTCTGCATGATTATAACAAGATTTGCATCTAGAGCAAAGCCTAACTCCCACCTTCTGAATGCAGTCGTCAATAGGAACACACTGATTCAATAACTTCCAAGAGAGAATAGATAATTTTATTGGGATATTAGAATCCCATATCTGCTCATAAACTCTGGATGAAGGAAAATGATCTAAAGACAACTCATAAGCTGAAGAAAATGAAAATTCACCGGATATATTAGGCTTCCATATCCAAGAACCATCTTTATTGACCATGTTGTCCAAGCACTCATCTTCAACTGCTCTGATTCTCTTCCAAGTCTGAGATCCACCACTAGATGCAGCCTTTAGGTTCTTGTACTTGTTGGCCATAAAAGATGACCAAAGAGATTTCTCTGCCTTGATCTTCCAAAAAAGCCTCATGGATGAACCTGTAGAAATGCTATTAAAATTTTTGAAGACCATTCCACCTGCTTGAGTACCTCTGCATAACACTTCCCATTTTTTCCATTGGAACTTCCAGCCCTGATCAATAGAACCACCCCAGAAAAATTTATTGAAAAGATTTTGAATTCTGGTGATGATGGTTTTTGGAGGGGATAGAGAAGCCAATAAGAAAATAGGGATAGATGATAGAACATGTTTTAAGAGAATCAATCTGCCACCTGTAGTAAAAAAATTTGACTGCCAATGTGCCAATTTAGATCTCAAAGATTGAAGCAAGCTGTCATAATATTTAAGTTTGTTTATACCTTTAAAGATAGGACAACCTAGATATTTAATAGACAGGTCTTTAAACCTCAGACATGTACAATCATAAACTTTGGATTTGAACTGAGAAGATCACTTGGAATCAACTGAGAAGCTACTCTTATTGAAGTTGACCTTCTGATCAGATATTGATGAATAATAAGCAAGAAATCCCATAACATTCCTTAAGCTTTTTTTGTCCCCTCTACAGAATATCATAAGATCATCAGCAAAGGATAAATGAGATATCAAGGGACTGCCACTAGGTAAGTAGAAAGGATAAATATTCCCCTTCTCCATAAGCACATTCATCCCTCTGCTCAAGAAATCTGCTGCAATTATGAAAAGGCCTGGAGAAATAGGATCCCCCTGCCTCAAGCCTCTAGTGGATTTGAAGAAACCACAACTTTGCCCATTTAAAAGAATAGAGAACCAATTAGATGATATAATCCTCCAAATAAAATCAATCCATCTTTCCCCAAATCCAAAGCCCCTGAGCACTGAAATGAGAAACCCCCAATTGACTCTATCATAGGCTTTTTCCATGTCCAGTTTAATAAGAACATTACCTTCATGAGCCTTTTTGCCTAAGTTTTCCACCATCTCTTTGGCTAGAAGAATATTGTCTTGGATAGCTCTCCCTTGAATAAATCCACTTTGGTTAGAAGAAATGATTAAAGTAAGGACTCTTGCCAATCTGTTTGATAGCACCTTAGAGATGATCTTCATTGAGAAATTGCATAGACTAATTAGTCTTAGCTCAGCACAGGACTTTGGACACTTGACTTTAGGAATAAGGGCAATTGAGGTTCTTGACCAGCTTTGAGGGATAGATGTACCTGCAAAGAATGAAGAGATAGCAGATATAAAGTCAGTTTTAATTATTGGCCAACATTTTTTGTAAAAAGATCCACCAAAGCCATCAGGACCTGGAGCTGCTTCCTCACTAAGGTCTGATATGGCTGTGTAAATCTCCAATTCAGAGGGGAACTTTTCAAGAGAGGCATTCATTTCAGCAGATATCAATGGAGTAATAAACTCAGATATCAATGTGTAATGTATGTTGTAAAATTTATAATATTTGTTTTATTCCATTTGGACAAAACTGTTTGACTCATAGGTTATATAAGGCCCCGACCCAATTTTGGATCACCGTTGGATCAACTTGCACCGAGCCAAGGAGTTCGGGGTGGAGGAGGATTTAACCATTTTATTTAAGAAAAACTTTAATTTTGACTCCTAAATTTGGTACTTTAAATTCTTATTTATATATATTTTTTTAAAACTGTCCACTATGAGATTAGTTGTTTAATGGAATTTATTTACGAAAATCGAGTTTATTATAAGTGATAATTAAATTAAAAACAAGTCACACCATCCTGTATTATTACAAATTATGGTCAAGGCCCAAATAAAGTCCAAATGTCCAAAGTACAAATACCAAAAGTCCAATGTTCAAAAATTAGTACAGAGCATTCTATCATAGGCTTTTTCCATGTCCAGTTTAATAAGAACATTACCTTCATGAGCCTTTTTGCCTAAGTTTTCCACCATCTCTTTGGCTAGAAGAATATTGTCTTGGATAGCTCTCCCTTGAATAAATCCACTTTGGTTAGAAGAAATGATTAAAGGAAGGACTCTTGCCAATCTGTTTGATAGCACCTTAGAGATGATCTTCATTGAGAAATTGCATAGACTAATTAGTCTTAGCTCAGCACAGGACTTTGGACACTTGACTTTAGGAATAAGGGCAATTAAGGTTCTTGACCAGCTTTGAGGGATAGATGTACCTGCAAAGAATGAAGAGATAGCAGATATAAAGTCAGTTTTAATTATTGGCCAACATTTTTTGTAAAAAGATCCACCAAAGCCATCAGGCCCTGGAGCTGCTTCCTCACTAAGGTCTGATATGGCTGTGTAAATCTCCAATTCAGAGGGGAACTCTTCAAGAGAGGCATTCAGTTCAGCAGATATCAATGGAGTAATAAACTCAGATATCAATGTGTAATGTATGTTGTAAAATTTATAATATTTGTTTTATTCCATTTGGACAAAACTGTTTGACTCATAGGTTATATAAGGCCCCGACCCAATTTTGGATCACCGTTGGATCAACTTGCACCGAGCCAAGGAGTTCGGGGTGGGGGAGGATTTAACCATTTTATTTAAGAAAAACTTTAATTTTGACTCCTAAATTTGGTACTTTAAATTCTTATTTATATATATTTTTTTAAAACTGTCCACTATGAGATTAGTTGTTTAATGGAATTTATTTACGAAAATCGAGTTTATTATAAGTGATAATTAAATTAAAAACAAGTCACACCATCCTGTATTATTACAAATTATGGTCAAGGCCCAAATAAAGTCCAAATGTCCAAAGTACAAATACCAAAAGTCCAATGTTCAAAAATTAGTACAGAGCATTCTAACTATGCTGGCCGACCCCTAGGGCTTCACTCGCATCCTGTCCGACATTCCTATTCGTGGTACCTGGGGTGGGGTGGGATTTTTGACATAAATAAAAGTAGGTGTGAGCAAACGCTCAACAATGGATTGATACTAGGCAATACTTTTTGTACGAATTACTAAATATATAATGAGTATTTTATTCAATTACAGAAAACGTAGGTAGTTTAATTACTCGTAATGCAATTACATGCAATGCGCCCGAGCGATAAGCTCATACTCACACTTAGTCCATTTTGACCACCCTTTACCGGGTTTAAAGACTAATTATTCATCTTTTACTCTTTAGTCTCGGTTATTCCTTTTATTGCGTTGTTTACTTAAATCATTCATAAAACTATTGAATTTTCCTTTCTTTATTATTTCTCAGAGTCTTCCAAATACCACGTGCTTTGACGGGCTCCTCATCGCATGTGTTGCCACCATATTCTCTGGCCAGTGCTTTTGGGACTTTCACCTCAGGGCTCCGGTCCCTCCTTAATTTTTCTGTTGTCATCCGTGTCTTACTCTTTTATGTGTTTAACATTTATCCAATGTCCACATTATTCCATTTTTCTTTTCATCATACATGGTTTTGAAGCATCATTTCTTTAACAATCGGGACAAAACTCATCTTTTATCTATTTTTCACCCAAAATTTGAACTATGAGGTCTCGAGAGGAGGCCAAACCCTTAGGATCCTCAGGTTGATCAAAATCTCCTTTTTACCCCTCTTTGTTATATTTTGTGAAAAACGTCAATTACTTCTATTCTTTAGTGGCACAAAAGTTAATTATTCTCACAATACTAAATTTATCATATCATGCTCAAAACCATATCCTTCCATTTTATGTTTTTTCACATAAAATGCTTAAGACCATTTTCACCAAAGTTCATAGTCTTATCTTATCATTTCGTGTAAATTCCAACATTTATCTTATTTTCACCATACATGAAATCATCTTTAAAAAACTATCTCTGTAGGGTAGAGAATGATACTCGGTGCCAAACCAAGGATGTCAAAGCATATGTTATGTAGAAATTTGGATATTATAAACTATATGCTTGCATACATGTTTTTGTGTTGAAATTAAAACATTTTAATTAACAAAAACAAAAGGGACTTTTTGGATAAAATTTTATGCACTCAAGGCTCTTGGAAAATTTGGAAAAGTCATTTGAAAAATTTCCTTCCCGCACTCTATAAATAGGTTGGAAAAGAAATGGAGTAGTGGGAAGTTTTAAGAAAAACTGACAAAAAACTTCTCGAAACTTCCTGATCATTTGAACGACTCTGGTATGTCATTCGAATGACATATCGAACGAGATAGTAGTAGCTTAAAAATGAAGGTTCGTTCAAACGATAATTTAAATGACAATTCAAACGATATTTTCGATAAAACAAAAAAAAACTTGTTAGATACCTTGTTCGAACGACCAGGAAATCTCGTTCTAATAAGGTCATTCAAACGACCTTATCAAACTACTTTTTAGAAGAAAAAAATCTTTAAAAATAAAAATACATTTTTAAATATGTTAAAAAAATATGACACTAAATAAAAATTCCAAGTCTCTATATAACATGTGCATCCATACCTGAGAGACATTGGAAAGTTGATGAGACAAAAATAAGGAACGAAACACCTGTATGATGTGATCTTCTTTAGACTTGGCCTCTATGTCTTCAACTCAAATGTCATATGCTTGAAGGTCACAAAATTCTATCCTACGACTCAATTAGTTTTGTCCGAAATTAAGCCAGCACTTATAAATTGACTCAATTAGAAATTTTTCCTTACATAGGCTAGAAGGAATTCTAAAAATTAGAGTGTTATATAAGCCCCTTTGAGTTATGGTCTAGGGTTATAAAACTCGAGATGGAGAGGAGGCCACATGAGAGGAAGAGGTGAAGAGACCAAGGCCATTTCACACCATTTCACACCACGCACATTGTCGAATTCGAGATCGGAGCAAGAAAATGACATTCTCACCATCTCATAATGTAAATCAAACCTACTTGATCAAGGCAAGTGTTTATCTTGCATTACTTTAAGCATGTTATAATACCCATGTAGTGTAGGGGTTTAAATTTATGATTTAAATGATGATTCTTGGGATTTGGGTGGGTATAATTCATGATTCGGAGTAGGAATTCATGTTAAACAAATCCATGTATGTTGATAACATAAAATTAGAGCATATGGGATGATTAACGTGAAATGATTTTGGGTAAATTGATATATATGCATGAAGAACTCATAAACTAGGGTTTTGTTGAAATATGGGTTTTGATATGTTCTTGGGTATATTTATTGTAATATTGATGTGTTATTTACGTTAAAAATTATCCCAACATGTAAATTTTATATTTGGGTATGTTGGATGGGAGTTTGGGGAAGTATTATGGAGTTTTGATAAATTTTTAATTGTGTAAATCGTAACAACAACGAAGAATACGATACAGTCGGGTACGAATCGATTCGGTTTGAAGACTGAATCGATTTGGTGGGTGAATCGATTCAAAACAAGTACCGAATTGATTCCTCTACCGAGTTTTGATGAGTGATAGTTCCTTATGAAATTAATTACGAAAAACTTTAGTGATAGCTTAGTAATTGTATAAAGACTTAGATAAGGTCAGTATACATATAGTAAATGATCGATTAATCTTAACGAGGGTTATCTTGGGATTAGGACCGATAATAGCCAACCGATTGAGATGCGTATCCAGAATTGATGAATTGGGTATCAGGAAGAGTAAACCACGACTTAAGGAAAATACGAGTAGTATATTGATATGTTAACTACTGAAATAACTTAAGAGATAATTGGGACTCTTCGGGTAGTGAATGATACTCGAAAAACACTGGAATAATGATATGTATGAATTATTAGTTTGTCGAGTATTCGAGAGATATAGATCATACGTACGGGATATATTATAAGTTGTGAGTATACATATACTGATGATATATAATGGTTGTGTGAATACCTAATATGTGATTTATTATGGGTGTGAACTTACCTACACTACCATCTATCATGGCAGGCTCGACGCAGAGGGCAATCCCACCTTGGCGATTATAGTGAGGTCTGGATGTGTGCCCCAGAACATAAAACTTAGGGAAACTCACTATGTGTGGTGTATTAGTTGGACTAGCATGTCATTTGGGTACGTTAGGTATGTGCGTATTCCAATGGATTAGAACTATATTCGCCTCCATTGTGTGTTGTTGATTTATGGTTTAAGGAGACATTTCGAATCGGTAGTCCCTGATTTGGTATGAGAGGTACACAAACATAATAACAGAAGATGCTTGCATCGCGGTGGTCACTCCGGGAGATGTTGTAGTTGTATATAAATTATAGTGTGAGATATATGTACAAGTGTAATTGTTCTACTTGTGTGTAATGGTAGAAAAGATAGATAGTGTATATCTAAAAGTAATTTTAGTATAAGAAACTTAAATAGATAGTGTAATAATAATATTCGATTATAATGAATTATCGGATTAACAGTAGCGCATCGTATGGGCAGTACGGGAGAGCTCAGCATGGTGTGGTTAGTTAGATACTTAGGCCTAGTTAGGTTGGGTAGCACGGCTAGGTGGGTAAAATAGGAGATGTTAGGCAGGCACTCTAGATGAGAGGTGAGGAACTAAAGGAAGTGTACGCTGGACTAACATGTATATATAATAACTGATTTTATAACTGCAATTTAAATACTTGTTAAATATTTTTCAAAGGTTTTGGGCTCTCACCTGTGTCAAATCTATTTTCCAAAACATTTTAGGTGTCCAGCTACAGGGATGCCAAGATTGATGACTCATTCCAGGGATGCATAGCTGCAGCATTTATGGAGGCTTGCAAGATTTGCTTAGATGCTTCAGTTATTCATTCCTAGATTAGGATTTATGATTTAGTCTTTCATTTGGGTATGTTTCCCCTTCAATTGATACATTGTTTTAGTTTTATTTATCAGTCTATGTATTGGGATTTAGTTTTATGTTCATATACTTATGGTTTGGATATTACTTTGGAATCAACGGTTTATTCGATATTTATTTCTATCTATTTATCTTGTGATGATTTAGACTTCTATTAATTGTGTGAATGGTTGAGTTATGTTTTGTAAATTTCCTCATGTTATTATATGTTAATGAAAGATAAAATTTGGCACCGGCTTAATTTAACATAGGTGGTTAGTAAATTTAAAAAGTTTTAACAATGATGCTAAGAATGAATAAAATGAGATTCTTGTTTATTTTGATAAAGGACTGATCACCCATGGCTAAAATAGGCAGAGTGGGTGCAGTCACTCTTGTAACCAAACTCGAGAAAGATCTCTAATGTGCTCGGGCAGTTAAGGTTAGTATAGATGACACCTCGAAGAAGATTTTAAAGACACTCCTCGGTCCCTCTTTAGGTTTTGGTGAGCGGTGAGGAATAGGTTACAATGGTGCATCAACTTCCCATACCGCACCCGAATCGGTTCCTAAATTTATGGTAGAACCTTATGGGCCTCGACCTAAACTACAAAAAGAGTTCAACCTAAGAGAGAGAACCAAGAAAGACCCAAATAAGTCTGTTTACACTTTTCTGCAAATGGAGAGGTCACCTTTAATAGTTTTACCACAAGTTAGAACTAAACGTACATATACTCCCATACACTGCTCTAGCAACTTTACTAGTCCTAGAGAGAAAGATGAGTTCCTAAATGCTACTTCGTAAAACTTAATGGAAGAATTTCAACTGATGTCTTTACCATTTGAGAATGCGTAAGATGCTCCAAATAGAGACAACAAGGATAAGGTCAAGAAAAAGGTTATATCCACTTGGGTACCTAAGCAAGACGTCAAAGCCCTTGTTGTGCAAGTTGTTCTCAAGGTTCAAAATACTTCCCAATAGTATTTGATAGTGGGTTCTCCAGGCACATGACTAGTGACATGTCATTTTTATGATCAATTTGATGAACTTCTACTACAAGGTGTGAGGACCGAATATAATTGCTATAGGATCATTCTTAAGACCTCCTTAATGTGCAATAATGCCACAGTTTCCTTTGTAGACCATTATCATCAATGACTAGATCATGTGAAATTTAGAGATTTTAAGAGATTAGTAAAAAAGACCCAATTCATGGCTTACAATCTCTTGGGAAACCAACTTCCTTGGTTTGTGGACCTTGCCAACAAGGAAAATAAATTCGAAGTCCCTATCGAAAGTTGAACACTATTACCACCCCTCGTGTTTTGGAGTTGATTCACATGGAACTTATGAGTTTGACTTGCTCGTAAAGCTTAGGTAGTTAGAGATATATCCTGGTGTGGGTTGATGACTTTAATATATACTCTATTATTGGATTTCTTAGATAAAAGTTTGATGTAGTTGAATTCCTAACAACCAAGTGTCATGTCCTACAAAACTAACACGTGTCACTATTAATCGGATGTGTAGTGAAATTGGTACTGAATTTAAAGAAGTTAAAGTGGATAGCTATTATGATGGAATGGGCATTAAACATGAGTTTTCAACCATTCATAATCCTAAAAAAAATAGGATTGTTAAGAGGAAGAACCAGACGACATAAGAGATGGATAGATCCATGCTTTTTGGGAGAAATGTGCCAAGACATTTTTGGGCAGAGGCATTGAGTTTTGCATGCCAAGCGGTGAATAGGGTATATCGTTGTCTACACATTCTACACACATTATATGAGTTGTGGGCAGGGAAGAAGCCCAATTTATTGTATTTTCTTGGATTTGGTTATACTAGCTACACCATGAGAGATAGAGAGCAGTCAGAAAATTTTGACTTCCGGAGCGACGAGGGGATATATTTAGGTTATTCATTGATGAGTATGGATTATAGGGTTTATAACCTTGAAAGTTCTAAGGTTATGGAGTTAATAAATATCATGATTAGAGATGATGAGCCGTCGGTGTTAATTGCTCCTAGACCCTAGTGTGAGCATGATTCACCCCCTGGTAATGATCCCCTCCTTCCTCATGCTACCTTGGTGGACCCCACTTCTGATTTAGAGAATCCACCCACTTGGGTTCGAAAGAGTAATGCTATACTTGATGATCGTACACTAGGTGTCAATACTCATGGTCAACTCTAGAATGTGGTTAGCTATTTGTATTACATCTTTTTAATTGAGCCCAAGAATGTGAAATAAACACTCAAGGATGAGCATTGGATATCCACTATGCGGGATGAGTTTCTTCAGTTTTATAAGAACGATGTCTAGGGGTTAGTCCCCTAACCTAGCGAGACAAGTGTGATACGTACCAAGTGGATTTATAAGAATAAGGTGGATGGCAATGGTACTATAGTTAGTAATAAGGATAGCTTAGTAGCTTAAGGCTACACGTAGATTGAGAGTGTAGACTTTGACGAGATATTCACTCATATTGCTAGGCTTGAGTTTGTTCGCTTACTAATCTCCATAGCATATCATCCGCTCTTCAAGTCATATCATATGGATGTCAAGATTGCCTTTCTGAATGGAATTCTACAGGAGGAAGTTTATGTGGAATAAGAAAAGGGATTTGAAGGCCCAAGAACCATGTACATGTCTATTATCTTAAAAAGTTATTATATGGTTTGAAGCAAGCACTTAGTGCTTAGTACGAGAGGCTCACTTACTATCTCTTAGTCGTAGCTTCAAGAGAGGGGGAGTGGATAAGACGTTGTTTATGAGGAGAGAGAGTGGTGATATTTTAGTTCCTCAAGTCTATGTGGATGACATAGTATTTGGATCCATATGCTCCCTCCATGCTCACAGTTTTAAGGAGGATATGAAGATTAAGTTTGAGATGAGCATGGTTGGTGAGCTTTAGTTCTTCATAGGCCTCTAGGTTCGTCAGCTTGCGGATGGGATATTCATATCTCAATACAAATATGCAAGGGACCTAGTGAAGAACTTGGTTTAGACTCTTCTAAGACTCACGCACCCTTTGAGTATATCGACTAAGCTTAGCAAATAAACTTTAGGCAAGATGTAAAGAAATCCCTTTATCGGAGCATAATAGTTACCCTTCTCTACGTGACCGCTAGTCGTCTTGATATTACCTTTAGCATTGGAGTCTCTACATGATACCAGGCATCCCAAAAGTAGTCTCAGTTACTCTCATTCAAAAGTGCCATCAAATATGTGAGTGGTACCTTTTCCTACGGTATTTAGTATTCTTTTGATACCGATGAACGGTTATCCACCTTCGGATGCCAATTGGGTCGGGGATGTTGATGGTTATAGGAGCACCTTGGGTGGGTGTTTTTACTTTGGTAGTGTTATTGTCTCATGGTTGATAAATAATCAAAACTCCATATCTTTATCCACGGTGAAGACTGAGTATGTTTCCATCAGGAGTCGTTTCACGCAACTCTAATGGATGAAGCTAATATTGGAAGATTATGGGATTTGATAAGGCATAATGACTATTTCTTATAATAATATGAATATTGTCCATATGTCCAGTAATTCGGTCCAATATTAATGCACAAAGAACATTAATATATATAATTTCATAAGCTTTGTGAGCATCGTACATCAATTAGACGATATTTTCATGAAATATTTAAATGAACTTAGATTTGAGGGTCATAGAAAATCTTTGAGTATTTGAATTGCTGATTGAGTTCGGGTACTTAATTTAGAATATGATGCTTATCATTTCGATATCCTATACTCCTATTACTAGATTGTATTATCACCGTATTTATAGTTTTTTCTTTTTGACATATATAGAAAAATCCAAAAGAGTTTGGTTATTCTATAAATGTTTTAGAAAATACAAAAATATTTTTGGTTTTTAAGAAAAAATTAAAAAACTGAAAAAGAATTTATTTTGATAAAACTTTTGAAAAAAAAAATAGTTTTTCATTTTCATTTTTCACCGTATATAGATGAACATTAAATATATTTGGATCAACCCTATATTTTATCCATTCATGTGACTTTTTCTTAGTGTTTTGAGACATAACTTTGTTTCAATAGTGTGCTTAATAGTGTGTGGATATCCAATACACCAAAACAGTCGACTTGTCAAGGTCTAAAATTGTGACAAGTCAGACTTGTCAAGGTCTTTGACCGTGGGAAGTCTGGGGTGACAAGTGCTTTTGTCACAGTCTTTTCACGGTTGACCTTGACAAGTTTTGTCATAGTCTTTGACCGTGTCAAGCCTATGACAAAAAAAATTATCACGGTCAAAGATCATGAAAAGTTCGTGACAATCTTCTTTGTCATGGACTTGTCACGGTTATTGACCGTGATAATTATGGACAGAACTTAAAAAAAACTGCTAGGCAGTATGGCCAGTGCCATTACCCAGCTATATATCTGTACCTTTTATAGCAAAATTATACATGTCCAAACAACATATATCCAAATAAAATAGAAATAATGTTCCAAATCATGGCATATATAATCCATATCCAAATAAAATAGAAATAAAAATATCCATATCCAAACCAACAAATAAAATAGAAATACAAATATCCAATATCCAAGTAAAAAAGATAGAAATAATGCCATAGCACAAGGTCTTGAGCAGGTTGGAGGAAGAAGTAAGGCCACAAGATATATCCATTGACTATCAATTTGTTGAATGCCGTATTGTTGGCGCAACCATAGAGGTGAGTTCTTATTTTCGATCACCACATGCGTGATGAGTACCCTTGCCTCAATTTCTTGGAGGGACATCCATCAACCAACATACTTGGGAGTAAGGACGTGTACCTCAACCCCCTCGCTATCCGCTCCCCATAATATATGTCAATTAAAAACACGCTCTGCCAACTGATTGTTAACATAGGACGCCTGACGGGAGTCAAGATGGGAAACGGATCATATGGATGCGAGTCCGTGCATATCGGCAATGAAGTAGTGATGTCCTCGTCTACCTCTACCTCCTTCTACTTATCCTTCCCCATCCCCTTCTCCTTCCCCTACCCCAACTGACACTTCATGGAGGCATACTTATCTAGGACTGTCGCCTCCAACCTTGATAGCTTATTGTCATGAGTGTCCACCTTATATGCCAACCCGGTGTTTCTCATCTTCGTTAAGATGATCCTCGACTTCCCCACCTGCGATATCACCCCATAGTCCTCCACTTGCGATCCACACCAAGCATTTGGCTGAGTGATTATGTAGCCAAAGATGCTTTGTCGGCATCAGACTGCGGCTCATTCAGTTCCCGAAGCTTTGACTGAAACGGAAAAAAGTACATGATTAGTTAATTAAGTAAATAAAAAGTTATAACATAATTAGAAAATTAAACATTTATAACTTACAATCGTGGCTGCGACGCCCGGGTCACCTCTGTATCCTTTCCCTTCTTAGTTTGAATTGCCACATAGGCATAGAGTCTATGTGGCCTACCCCCAGGGCCACTCCCTATCTCTTAAAATAAAATAATGCAAAATTAGTAAGTAATGAAAATTAATTCTAAATTAGAATAACATAAAAATAAAATTAAAGAAAAACAAAAACATACCATCATGTGCTTCACCTCCGCATAAGATGTCCACTCGGAGTAGTGTACATCCAAATTTTTCTCCCTATTATCCCTTTCCGATTGGAAAGATTCCCATTGCCTCTCATTGATCTCCTTGTCGACAAATTTCTGCCACTGTGCCAATGAGATCAGCTCCTTCAGAGGGACGGTGTCATATACATTTAGAATGGACTCTCGGGTCATTCTAAAGTACCGTGCCCGCATATTCTCCTTCCACATCTTATATTGATACCTAAATTGCTCCAACGTGGAGTTGCGAACATGTGGGAGCAGGTCAAATTGTTCTTATCAAACAAATACAAACTAAAAAGAAAGCAAGTGTTAGTTGCTTATAAATATAAATACGCTACCTGTAGTGCCCCTCAAATGCTAATCTTGAGGTCACTAGGCACGACCCTCCAATCAGTGTACCCCAGGCCCACGATCACCTTTATAAACTCTAGCGATCAAGTAAAAAATGTCGTCTTATTCTCAACGACGGACCCCTATTTACCCCATTTTGGGGGCCTACTGGCCGAGGATCCCTCATCGCCTCCGCTACCCCACTGAGATGAAGACATTTTCTGCAAAAATTATTAGTAGTAGTACAAACATGTATATGAAGTTTGATTGAATGCCCAAACTTGATAATAACAATACATACGATATCAATTTTAATTTATACCAATATCAATACCAATTTATATAAATTTCAATTTATACCAATACTAATACTAATACCCAATACCAAATTCAATTTACCCACACGCACATTGCACTCCCCCTACACACTACCCCCCACCCCACATGAATACACACTCTCGAGTCATGGACTTTGAATTAATGCTTAAATTGATTAAAATACTAATTAATATATTCACTAACCATAAAACAAATTTTGATTCGAATCCGATAATAACAAAGCACTATAATAATACACCCACTAATTATTACACCCACTAATTAAAATAATCAAGTACATATGAATAAAAATCATTAAATTATCATACGATAATAGCAAAGCACTAGAATAATAATATAGCCACTGGTCATTACAAATAATTGGAATACTTATTACAAATCTAAAAAAGTTTCAAATTCGGGTTATCATAAAAAATGGATTGGTATTCGGCAGGAGCATCCAAGTCATCCACACCACTGTTTAGATACTTTGGCGCATGTAGGACGATTAACCACAACTCTTTGTGTATATACTCCGAGTAAAACACTTGCTTGACCTTTTGAAAAGAACAAACACACGGCTCATCTCTCACTTGTTCGTTGCTTTTCAACTTGTACAAGTCAACCATGATCAACTTTATAAGCATTTTTATCCTCAACTCTTACCCAATCATAGAAATATACAACCTCTTCGAAGCTTACATAGTCCACTTCAAGTATATTTCGAATTACACCATAGTAAGTTATTTTAGCTTCAACGAGATTTTTATCTTTCGCGCTCGCCCGAAAGAAAGTAAGAGCCGTGTATTAAATTCCCGAGTTCTGTAAATTTGTATTTTCCTCTTACACCCTTGCACCGAATACGTAACAAGTTAGTCGATACTTTTTTTACTCTTGTGCCATGCACAAGGGTCCAGTGGCTAGATAAGAAAACCTTGATGTCACATCACACGTCTTTAAGAGCTAAGAATATAGATAAATTGATTAGTTTAGTTGAAAAACTTTCTTATAATGTGACATTTAATAACAACCATTTTCATTATAATTACCTCGTGTGACAACCACAGCCTAAATTCGTTGTCTGATTGTGCCATTGTTTTTCGTCTTTGATTGTTCTGACATGCTTCATATTTTTTGCATAGATCGTGACGCACGTATTACAAAATTAATCATGTCTAAAAATTCAAATTATGTAAAAGTTAAACTAATTTATACTTACTTTTTCCATTCTTCAACATCTTCATGTGTGTCAAGTAGATAACAAGCTACTCGTTCATGTTGCAAACTCGTTAATTTCACTCATTTTCCCATCATATGACCACCCTCATCGACGAACTCATCAATATTATGGTATAAAAAAATATCACAATAAAGGATTTATGAAGAACAATCACAATCAAACAAGAAATCATATAATTGCACACACAACACAACTATGTACGTGGTTCAACAGCTTGCCTACATCCACGGAGAGGTCTACTATTTTATTAAGTATCTCTCAATATGCTTCGTTACATGCCCTCATTCCTCGGGCTAGGGGTTACAATTTATAGGTGTAGAATTTTAGTTGTTCAAGTAACTCCACGACGTCCATGATGAACCATGAATCCCTTGAATATCTCCACGAGATTATAAAGGATTGACATGGTTTTGGGGTGGTGTGGAAAACACATACTTGTAGATTATTTCCACAATTTGGGTCGGGTATCTTTCTAGATTTGTTGGCCTATGTCGGATACTCTTGTGGGCTGAGAATAAAATTAGTCCCCACAATTTCCCGTAAAATCTTTGGGCCATTGCTTGGGCCAATAGATTTTAAATAAGGCTAAGGACGTAACACTATCTGTAGTGGTATACTCATAATTTGTCGAAATAGGAGGGGCGGCGCTCTCGTCTTTCTGTAAGATATTAATGCGCCAAATATTTCTTGATAAATGTAAAACATCATTTGAGTGTTTGAAACTGGTTTGTCAAAAACATGGCTGTCAATTCATTGTCTTTGGTCATTTTGCGCATATTGTGTTCTCAGGCTTCATTCCTTACTCTCTCTCTTCAAAATCAAGAATTTCTCAGCTTTCCAAGCCTCCTCTCTGTCTCGTAAGTTCCAGCTTTCTTCTTCTTCTAGTTTTTGTCTTCTGTGAATCGTTCTTCAACTGTAGCTAGGGTTCTTATATTTTTCTCATGGCGATTCTTAATAATAAGTCTTTTCCTGAGTTTAGAAAATGTTACAATATTCCTAATTGGGTAGACATAGAGTGTACTTCAGTCCCCTGAAATGTTTGCGATCTAGAATATGGTTACTAGATTCACATTCTGTTAGTTTCCCAAGGGGGTTTAACTTTTCCCCCTAACCCTTTATTTTTACATTTTTTCTAATACTTCAACATAGTTCCTACCCAATGTTCTCCAAATGTCTGGAAGATTGTTAATGGAGTTCATAGGATAAACCATCTCTATGGTACCAACTTAGGATTAGCTGAGATTTGATACTATTATACTTTCTCTCGCACTAGTGGGGGTCTTTTGTACTTGAAAGTAAGAAGTCCTAATAGGGTGTTAGTAATAAATCTACCTAATTCCCATAAAGACTATTGGTCTGAATGTTTTTTTGCCATAAATTTGGCAATATCCTCCCCAATCAGGGGGCATAAGGTACAGGGGAGCTCGGATCCCTTCCTTTAGAGAGGAACACATAGGTAATTATCACCATCTCTTTTTTATTATTTATTTTCCTGCCTCTTTGTACTTTCCTTATGATATTTCCTTCTTTTTCGTTTATAGCAAAAGCCAAGAATCAAGAACCTGCTCCTCGCAAGATTCAAGCTGCTAAACTTTCAAAAGCTTGAAGGATAAGATATACTATTGCTGAAGGGTAACATCCTCGGTCTACTGCATTCTTACTAGAGTATAAGAATACTACTTCCAACTTTATTGCTCGTTCAGTAGACACACTCCCTCATCTAGACATTAAAGAAGAAGGCATTGGTGGTACCTTTAAACCCATTGAGGTAGAGGACGAGGAAGTCTCGAGACTCTATTAGTAGTTCTAAGCTGGTGGTTCAGGAGAAAGAGGTGGAGAAAAAGAAGAAAGAAGAGGAGGATAAGTAAGAGAGAGTATGAGAAAGAGAGAATGAGAAAGGGAGAGAAAAAAAGGGCACGGGCCTCAAAGGCCTCGATGGTGCCTTCTGTGGTTGTTGTTGAGAGGACCTCAGTGGTTGTTTCTCCTCAACTTGCCCCTTTTCTGCTAGAGAAAGCAATGTTTGCAGCCGATTATGAGCGCTCATGGAGCATGGGGGAGACCAGTTAGCCCTTAAATCTGCCCAAGGCTTGCTTTAGTGAGTACTCCTTTCTCTATACTTCTTTGTTATCCATTTTACTCTAACTTCTCGTGCTTAACCCGTGTTTCTTCTATTTTGCAGTTTGTCTCTGACTATACTGTGTTGCTCAGTGATCGAGCTAAGCTTTCCGAGGAGAAACTCATAGTTGGACGAAGCTCTAAAGTCTTCCGAGAATTCTTTAGCTGACATGAAGGATACCTTTGATAAGGAGAGGGAAAAGTTAGTTAAGGAGCTATCTAACCTTCGAGAAACCTATAGTGTCGTGATCATAGACAAGATGGCAATGACAGTGGTGAATAAAGGGTTGGTCGCGAAGGTGGAGTTACTGGAGGGGAAGCAGCGACCACTCGAGAGAGCGAGTATAATGAAGGTTAGGAGTTGGCATACGATGATTCCAAGCACTAGATTTCTTATCTTCATTGAGCATGTTTCAAAAAAGGTTGGGATCAAGCGTTAATTGTTGCTGGGGTTGTTGTTAACTCCCTCATTTTCTTCTGGCATTATCCCGACCGTAATCCTATTGAGGTATCTCCATCTTCCCAACCTAATGCTCAGGATGGAATGGAGCCCATTACACCTGTTGTGGGAGATGTATCAGTCAATCCAGAGGGGGTCATTATTTCGTTTAGAGGAGCTGCCTCAGGTGCTGGTGAAGGTGAGGTCACCGTCGACCAAGATGCTAACAAGGGGAAGGATCCCTCTAGGTCTGACTAAGTTGAGGCTTCCTAGGAATTTATTTGTTTGTTGTAATTTTTCTTCTTCCCTTCATCTGTACTGGACTGTGCCTTTTAATTAAATAAAAAGAAAACATTTTGTTTCATTACTGATTCTTGCTACTTTTGCTGCTTATTTGGTTGGCTGTAGCTCATTTATTTATATTATTATATTCTTGCTAACTCTCGTCTATGCCAAATTCTTGGTCCAAACATAAGTTCTCAAGCGCGCTGAGCTTTTATAAAGATATGTAAATCACTCAAGGCAAGAAACCAGGATTATAAACATCAATCTGAGGTAGTCGCTAAGCTCAAGGAGATGGAGGGAATCTGTGCCTCTGTGTAGGAAGAGATGGACGCCTTGAAAGAAAAACTTCTGGATGCGTCTGAAATCAACCAAGTGGGGGAGTTATTACAGAGAGAGAATAATTATTTGAGAAGAAAAATTGCTCATCTTAAAGAAAACACTCCATCCGATCCTCCTTTGGTGCTGCGAGGATCCTCATCATCATCTTCTATAGTTGCTCAAACTGACAATCAAGCTTCTATGAGGGAGATTATCTAGCTAAAAGGAGACATTAAGTGAGCTTATGTGATGACTGCGGGTCTCTAGAGAGATGTTACTCGATTAAAACATTTATTTTGAAATGTTCCTCGACAGGTCTGGGCTGATGGTTATGACCAAGGTTGGAAAGATGCCCCAGCAAGACTGAAAGAGGTCGAAGACCTTAATTTTGCTAGGGATGGTTGATCATTCTTAAGGAATTAAAATTTCCTAAGGAATCCTCCTTGTGCTATATCAGACCATTAGCTCATCTGCTGTGCGAAATCCCTTCTCGAGGGATGACCGTTGGATCCCAATAGATTCTATTCCTACGCAACTTCTATAGCCACGCCCAAAGGGCATTGAATAAGCCTTAGTTCCTTATTCTAATGATGGTCGGAGAGCTCGAGTAGCGAATTACCTTGCTCATCGTGTTGGTCCATCATAGTTTACTAAGTATTTATTTAGTCTTTTGATGTAAATGTAATCATATGATTCTTAATGACATATACAACTGATTTTTTAGGTTTTGAGCATTTACCGACTAAACATTTGTTAACCTTATTTGAGATTGCTTTACATCAGTGTTTGGCCAAAAAAAGTACTTGATGGATCTGATCATAGTATGAATGATTAGTACAAAAACTTTTAATCATTTTGGGCTTTTTAATCGACTAAATGATGTTGAGTTTTTGTTATCTCGTGTTTAAACATTCTCCCAGTTGAATATGCCTTAGCCATATCATTCTGTCCACTTTACCTTTTAGGTTGTACCGTCACACTTCCTTAGGCCTAAGTAGGGCGATGGCGATAATGTACCTGATTAATAGGACATATGCCCGGATTTTTCAACCAACCTAAGTTGGCGACCAACCTTGAGTTGGTTTTATTTCCTAAGGATACCCTGTAGGTCTTTTATTATTGCCGGAGCAACTCAAGAGGCCAATTGTGTTTTCAACAAAGACCTGAGGAAGGTTAATTGTAAACCTTGCTTCATATATTTTAGCTTTGAATGGCATAAGTTTAGCACACTATTGTAACCATAAGAGCTTTATTCCTTGACTGGAACAAGTTGATCACCTTGCTGCAATCCCGAAACTTAGTTATGTTTTGAGGGGATCATACTGCTTAGAAAGATGTGTATTGAGGTTCGATCAAGAGATATTAAACAACTAAAATTCTTAGAATGATCTGGTCAATTATCCTTTATATTTTAAAATGATAAATAAAAGGCAACAATAGTTAGTAAATGATAATTTGCCTAGACTAATGATGCTAGAAAATAAAAGATATAGAAGTCTAAAAGTAGAACTTCTTAAGGTTGGTTGCATTCCAGACCCTTGGTATCTTCCTGCCTTCCAGCGTTTCCAAGTTATATGCTCCTTGTAGGTCGTCCCTTATTATCTTGAAAGGTTCCTCCCAATTCAGCCCCTGTTTGCTGTCTGATGGTCTTACAGCACTACCGAGGACTTTCCCCAAGACGCAATCCCTTTTAAAAAAATTCTTGGATTAACTTTTTGGTTGTATTGTCTGGACAGTTTCTGTTGGTAGGATGCCAACTTAACTAGTGCATGTTCTCATCGCTCATCATCTAAGTCAATTTCAGTGAGTAATGCTTCATCGTTGAGGCCTTGGTCGACCAAGGTGGTCCTCACTGTAGGGAGTCCTGCTTTCAACGAGATGACTGCCTTTATTCTATAGGAGAGTGCGAAGGGGGTTTCTCCAATTGCTCTCCTATGAGTTGTACAATAAGCCCATAAAACGTGGGGTAGTTTCGTCTGCCCAGGCACCTTTGGCTCTTTCCAGCCACTTTTCCAATCCATCGATCATTATCTTATTGGAAGCTTCAGCTTGCCCGTTGCTATGTGGGTATGCTACAGAACTAAAGTGGTGCTTGATGCCATGCTCATTACAATAGCCTTGTAATAAGCCACTTTTAAATTGCTTGCCATTGTTAGTAATGATCTTTCTTGGTGCCCTAAAGCGGGTGATGATGTTCTGAATATAAACCTCATCATATCAGAGTCCTGAATGTTTGTACCCATTTGGTGAAGTAGTCAGTGTCGACCAATAAATACTTACGATTTCCAGATGTGATAGGCAGAGGCCCTATAATATCCAAGCCCCGCTGGGCGAAATGCCATGGGTTGGTCAATGACTTGATGTCTCTAGCTGGTTGGTGGACCATAGGGAGTGCTTGTGGCACTTTTCACACTTGCGAACATAAACTCCAACATCCTTCTACATGTACGACCACCAGTATCCTTCCTTGATCGCTCGAAAATCCAATGATCTTCCTCCTGCATAGCTCCCACAAATGCCTTCATGAATTTCACTAAGAACCTAATTGACATATTTTGGGTGAATGCACTAGAGGTAGGGGCTAATGAAAGACTTTTTGTAGAGTTTTACCTTAGGAGATAAGTGAAAGCGAGAAACCTTGACTCATGTCTGGTGCGCCAATCTCTTGTCGTCTGGGAGTGTGCCACTCCGTAGATAAGTTTTGATGGGATCCATCCAACTGGGTTCCCTTTCTATGTGGAGGACTTGCTTGTCTATGACTGACTAGTTGATGCTTGGTTTAGCAAGGAATTCTATGTGAATGGTTATCCTTAAATTAGAGTCAATAGCAGAGCTTAGAGCTACTAATGCATCGGTGTAACTGTTCTGCCACCTGGGGAACTAATGAATGTCAACTCTATCAAACTTTTCCTTAAGTCCCCTCACAACAGCGAGGTAAGCTGCCATCCTCTCATCCTTGACTCTGAAGTCTCCACTTATCTGTTTGGACACTAGCTTTGAATCGCCAAATACCCGAAGGATTTTTTCTCCTAGCAATTGTGCTTTGCGCAGGTCGATGATCAACGTTTCATATTTTACTTCATTATTGGAGGCTTCAAATCCTAGTCTAATCCCTTTTTTGAGCATAATCTTATCTAGGGTAACCAATACGATGCTTATTCATGCCCCTAGAGTTGGAGGCTCCATCAACGTAAACGGTCCATTCGAAGGATTTTGCTTCTTCTTCTACTGGTTACTCAATTTCTAACTGGACAGTAGGTTGGTTCCCCGTGAACTCAACGATAAAATTTGCTAGAATTCGCCCCCATAATTGTTGTTCTTGGATGAAAGTGGATGTCGAATCTTCAAAGCTCCACTGACCATTTTGATAGTAGATTGGAGAGGTCACCTTTCCTTAGTATAGTTTTGAGGGGATGTGAGGTAATCAAGATAATATAATGAGCCTCAAAGTAATGCTTTAGTTTCCTCAAGGCTACCACTAAGGCATATGCGAGCTTCTCTAGGGGAAGATAATGTTGTTCGGCACTAAGAAGCATATTAATTGCGTAGTAGACTAGGTGCTGGCCTACCCCTCCTCGCAGACTAAAGAGGAGCTTAAGGCATGGTCTGACACAGTAAGATAAAGGTATAAGGGGTCACCTTCCCTTGGTATCACCAATAAGGTGGCTTGCTGAGGTAAGACTTGAGTTCTTCCAGGGATTTGGATTAGTCGTCATTCTATACTAGGCCCTTACGTTTCTTTAACAGTTAGAAGAACGATCGACATCGCTTCGAAGACTTATAAATGAAGCGGTTGAGTGCGGAGAGCATGTCGATAAGTTTATGGAAATCTCTTATCGTCTGAGGGGGTTGGACTTTTTGAATAGCGTCAATCTGATCAGGGTTTGCTTCAATCCCTCTTTTGCTGACCATATATCTTTGGAACTTTCCTGAGTGGACATCGAATGAACACTTTCTAACGTTAAGTTTCATTCGATATTTCTCGAGGATCTCAAAGGTTCGTGCTAGTTCTGAGAGATGGTCACCCTTGAGTTTACTTTTGACAAGAATGTCATCGATGTATACCTCCATTGTTTCTCCTATTTTCTTGTTGAACATCCTGGTGACCAGTCGCTCCAACATTCTTGAGGCCGAACGATATGACTTTATAATAATATAACCAATAGGAGTTATAAAGGAGGTCTTATCTTGGTCTGGCTCATAAAATGGGATCTGGTGATATCCGGATTTAGCATCTAAAAATCTCATTCTTTCATGCATTGTAGTGGCGTCGACCAACTGATCTATATTTGGTAGAGGAAAACTTTCTTTCAGATAAGCCCTGTTGAGGTCAGTAAAGTCAATACATACTCTCCAACTCCCATTTCTTTTGGGTTCGATGACTGATTTGGATATCCATTTGCGTAATTTAACTTCCCGAATGGAACATGCATCTAGTAATTCTCCTACTCTTTCTCTATTGCTTTCACCTTTTCTAGGGCTATTCGATGAGCCTTCTGAGTGACTGGTTTAAAAGCTGGATCAATATGCAGACGATGGCATGCAATAGTGGGATCTATCCTAGGTAGCTCTTACAGTTCCCAAGGAAAAACATCCAGATTGCTCCGGAGGAATGTGGTTAGCTCCTTCTTTTCTCGATCGGTGAGAGAGGTACTGATTAGAAATTTCATCTCAGGTGAGTTTCCTTCAGCTGTAGCTTCATCCAAGTCTTCGACAACCCTACTTAGGGGGTGGACCCTGGTTTCCTTCACCTCTAGTTGGTCGTACCATAATTTCTATTTTGAAGGCAATACCCCTTCTTGGGCTTCGTCCTGGACTTTCCTCTCATCTTTATTCTTCTCATGCTTAGGGTGAGAGGCTATAATGAAGCCTTTTCTAGCCATAGCTTGGTCACTACAAATCTCGACCACCCCCGATCTATAATGAACTTGAGTTTATGATGATATGAGGATGGTACGTCCTTCATAGCATGCATCCATCCTCTGTACAGGATAGCGTGTTGGAGGATTTGATATCTATAACTAAAAATTAAATCATCTTTGAAATACTTCTCTCTATGACTGGCATGCCTATCTTTCTCGACGACATGGTTATCATTCCTGCAAAGCCGACCAATCGAATGATGGCCTCTTTGAGGTCGACGCTATGTAATTTCAATTTTTGGAACAAGTCTAGGTACATAACTTTGAAAGAACTACCTTGGCCGATGAGTAACCTGTAGATGTCTCAATTAGCTATCCCGAGTGTGATGGACAATGCATCATGATATGGGGTTCTTATCCAAACTAAGTTATACTCAGTAAACACAATGTGTTTGCTGTATTCAATGTCTTCTGGTCATCGATGATTCTCGGCCTGAGTCTTAGCGGGGTCTATTTGAAATTTTTGCATAACGATAGTAATCTTCTTAACTTCCATCCGAATAGTGTTTCCTTATACTTTATTGAGGTATGATTCCCCATGAGTTACTGCCAACTCATGTCCCATCTCGTTCTCGAGAATGTTGTCTGGCTTTTGGTCTCCCTTGGCTGCGACCTTATATGCCTTCTTTTCTATGAACTCATTGAGATGACCATCTTGGGATAACTATTTAAGATGATACTTGAGTTCTTTGTAGTGTTCAGTCCTGTGACCACCTTCTTTGTGGAATGCACACCTCAATGCATTATTCCGTTTCGTTGGATCTCCTTCTATCTTCTTAGGCCATTTGCCAAATGGCTCTTCCTTGGTCTTGGTGAGTATTTTATATATCGGTTCCTTGAAGACTGTGTTAACAACCTGTAATGATTTTGAGAGGTCACTCTTGTTGCCATTTTTTTAGCCATTCTTGCCCCCACTATTGTTTCCTTTCTTTTGGGAATCATTATTTTTTGTCCCTTTGTTCGTCTCCGTGCGACTATTTTACCTACATTAAGATTGATTACATCTTTGACTGTGGCATATTTTTCAACATGGGTCATTAGGTCGTCGATGAAGTTAGCCTCTTTCTTTGTTAGGGATTAGTGCAATAAAGAAGTTCTTGGCAGTTCGATCTTGAAGGATACTACGGAAACCTACTCTGAGAAGTCTTCACTTTCGTTGAAAATCTCCCAATACCTTTTAGCATACTCCCTAAGGTTCTCCTGTGGTTTTTTCTTCATTGTGAGCAGAGCCTCCATCCGCTTGGGGTGGGAGCTACTGGTTATAAAATGAGTTGTGAATAATTTTGCTAGAGATTTAAAGATCATGATAGACCTATGTGGCAGCCTCTCGGACCACTTCTGTGCCATGTCGTGCAGACTGGAAAGGAAGATGCTACACATTAACGTGTCATTGTGGATCCACAAGGTCATGGCCTGCCTGTACTATCGGACATGAACGATAGGGTCAGTTTTCCCATCATAGATCTTAAATCTAGGGATTGAGAATTTCTTGTGGGTTCCTCTTCTTCTATTGCCCTTGAAAAAGGGGACTTCATCTGAGTGTTAAGAGCTCTTCTGGATAGCTCTCATGTGGATCTGGATCCTCGATGGGTTGGGTGCTGATCCATCTCCCTACGTACTAAGCTCATAATTTCATCATTATGTCGACTAGGGCTCCCACGGCACCGAGATTGATGTAGTCATTATGATCGCCCATCCTATGACATGTTCCTCTCAATTCTCACTTAGTTATACCTGGGGCTCATTCCTCGGCTGTGAGATTCACTCCCCTGAGGGCTGAGAGTCTTATCATGGCGTTGTCTTGTATTCTTGTGGAGATTTCTCTACATTCTTTCCAGTCTCCTTTTTAGGAGAGCATTGTCTTCTTTTTGACGATGCATGGCTTCTTTTTGCTCTCGAAGTCTAGCCTCATAGGCATCGATTGACCTAGAAATCTATGTGGACCTTGGTGGTCCATGACTTTCTTCAAAAGGTTGCCTTTGCTGGCGAAGCCTTGGATTGAGTTGGCAAAATTTCAGAGCTCACCCTGGGAGGGGAAGGTTCTTCCAAAACATTGCTATCTTGAGAGATGTTGCTGTTGTGGTGAGACATTGAGGGCTTTTAATTAGTGAGTGTTCTCGTAGGAATAACAGTCGATTCCCACAGAAGACACCAATTGTGGTATAAAAAATATCACAATGAAGGATTTGCGAAGAATAATCACAATCAAACAAGAAAGCATATAATTGCACACATAACACAACTATGTACATGGTTTGACAACTTGCCTACGTATACTGTTTTATTAAGTATCTCTCAATATGCTTCATTACATGCCCCTATACCTCTAGCCAGGGGTTACAATATATAGGTGTAGAATTTTAGTTGTCCAAGTAACTCCACGACATCCATGATGAACCATGAATCCCTTGAATATCTCCACGAGATTATAGGGGATCGACTTGGTTTTGGGTCAGTGTGGACATCACATACTCATAGATTATTTCCATGATTTGGGTCGGGTAGCTTTCTAGATTGTTTTATCCAGGTCGCCTACTCTCATGGGTTGAGAATAAAATTGGTCCCCATAAATGTCATCCATGTTGTTCGAGTCAAACATATATTCCCAAGTGTAGATTGATGACTCCACGATGATTTATTCCTCTTTAATTGATCTTTCAATATATCGTGTATTCTTAATGTAATATTTGAAAACTTTCATCAATCTTTCAAACGGATACATCCGTTAATATCTAACTGGGCCGCAAATAAGTGCCTCGTCGCATAGGTGTACCAACAAGTGAACATTATATGTCAAAGAAAGATGGAGAAAGTAATTTTCCAACACACAAATCTCTTCACTCACCACCAATTTTGCAACCACTATGTGATCTCGATTGAATACATTCTTACATAAAAGTGAGATGCAGATTCTAATTTGCATAGTAGCCCTCCGTAAATCCTTATGCTTGAAGAAACAATGCTTAAACAATAGAGGAATCAATTGCATGATCACATGACAATTGTGGGACTTACACTTATGTAAATCATGGGTAGCATAATTCACAATCCTTTGGAAGTTGGACAAAAAATTAGATCGAACCTTCAAATTATATATTGTGTCTAAGATCACCTTCCGTCCTCACTTGTCAAAGTAAACGCACCAGGGGGAATTATTGTCCTTACCCTACTATCTTCTTTCAACTATATTTATGGCTTAAGTTTTAACTCTTTAAGGTCTTTTTGTGAATTTTCTCCATCCTTCGAATGACTCCCCCGAAGGCATGTTCCCACAATATGTGCATCGATGTTCATCTCTACATGCATCACATCCAATACATGGTGCACACAGTTATTCTTCCAATAAGGCAAGACAAATAAAATTGACCTTCCAGACCGCACATTTCTTATCTTAGTTTCATTCCCAATTGGGGTCTTCTTATGCTTGACATTCTTAAATTTAGGATTCTTACCTGGCATATTAGGGCCACAATCAGAAGATTTACTTTTAATTTTTAGCCTAAAATGTTTCTTGACGGTAGCTTATGTTCAACCCCGCCTGGTAAAAAATTAGAACCTTTCTCAAATATAAAAGTATGAGCAGGAGGTAAAAACCTCCTATGACAATGTATACGTTTTTTGAGCTAGAGGTGACACAAAGAGATTATGTCTCCTCTCCACAAATAGGACACCCTGAATAACCATGTACCACACAACTCGATAATATCCCATAAGCTTGAAAATCATGAATTACCCACATCAACATAGCTTTCAGCGTAAACTCTTCTTTTCTGAAAGAGTCAAATTCTTGAATACCCTCTTCCCATGACTCATTTAATTCTTCTATCAAAGGAGCCAAGTAGACATCGATGTCCTCACTTAGTGCCTTTGGCCCAGGTATCAACAAAGACAACATCAAAAATTCAGGTGTCATACACTGTGAATGAGGGATGTTGAGTGGGGCTAGGATCATTAGCCATACATTCTAATTGGTGCTTATATTTCCAAATAGATTGAAACCATCTATTAATATTGCCAAACTAATGTTACATTATACTCGATAAAAATTGGGATACTCAAAACTCAACCTCTTCCAAGCTATAGAATTAATAGGATGACAAATGAGATTATCCCCAGCTTCTGCCCTAGCATGCCATGTCACTTCCTCCTCTATCCATGTAGTATGAAAAACCTCTTTAACCTAACGGGAAAATATTTCAACACTTTTTGAGGCACTTTTAAGCTTGTGCCTTCCTTGCAGTAGATTGGACATATCTAGGTTCATCACATACCGGACACTTATTGAGATTTTGATACTCCTTTCAAAATATTATGCAGTCATACACACAAGCATAAATTGATTTATACTTCATTCCCAAACCTTTCAAACTGTTTTTCATAGTAAGATAACTATTTAGAAGTGTATTCTGCTTGGGTAGCAAGCCCTTCACCCAATTCAAAATTCTTGTCATGCTATTTCCAGATAAAACATATTGGGTCTTCAAACTATGCAAAACAACCATGGCATGTAAAGTTTTTTGATCTTTCTCACAACCAGAGTATAACGACTAGGTCTCTTTACATTTTTGACTTTAGTAATGATTGTCAAGGTTTATCCCGATATCTTAATGAGCATCCGAACCTTGTACATCATCAGTGACCTCATTCTCTTCCACTTAATGAACTCCATGCGCATCATTAACTTAATCCTTTAGCATATTATGATCTACATTGTCATCCTCCCCTTATACATCTATCCTACCTGTTGAAGGTGGTTGTAAAGGTTGCTCGGGTACAAAAGGAACTTTTGGTTCCGCGTGAAAAAACAAAAGTCGATAACTATCTTGCATAGTCCATCTTAACAAATGTAGTTCAACTGTTTTCCACTCAAATACCTTACCATTTTTACACCTAGCACACGAACATGGAATATCGTCATCATTATTACATCGCTTTGTGTATTTCACAAATTCATTAGCATCTATGCGAAACACATCCCCTAATCTATTTATCTCACCCATACATTCTTTGTATTTAAGATATCCCATCACAGCTAATACAAACAATCACCTATTATGGATAAGAAGCGTATATTCATGGATTAGTATAAACAAAAGTGTGAACATTTAGTTTCCATCAGTATAAACAATCACCTATTGAATGTGTATGCATAAGAACTACAAGGCTACTTTCTATGCGCACTATATGTTATTTAAATTAGTTATAATTATTATATAATCGTATTGCCGACTAGATGATACTAGGTAAACGCCCGAGTAATCCTCGGTGCATAGGCATGTGGTCTGTTATAAATTAGTTATAATTTATAAAAGTTCAGGAGATTTCATCTAATTATGTAATTTAAAGTGTTATTTCTCTGTGTACATACTAGATGATACTAGGTAAACGCCCGAGCAATCCTCGGCGCATAGTCCTGTGGTCAACCTCTCCAATTGGACCATATAAAGATCCTAATACAGGGTGGTACTCTAACTAGGTAAACGCCCCAGTAAGCCTCGATGCGTAGGCATGTGGTTGGCCTCTCCAATTGTACCATATAAATATCCTAATAAAGAGTGATACCTAACTAGGTAAATTCCCGAGTAAGCCTCGACACATAGGCCTGTGGTTGTCCTCTCCAATTGGACCACAGAAAAATCTTAATACAGGGTGATACCCTAGAGTAAGTGCATACCCGAGTGAGCCTCGACGCATGAGTGCTTCACAGGACTATGGTTGGCCTCTCTAATTAGACCATACAAAATCAAAATTGTAAGGACGCAAATTTCCAATTGAGTCCTTTGTAGTTTTGGCTCAATTCCGGACAAAAACGTTTGAGTCATAGGATAGAGTATATTGATCATCTCTCAAGCCTATGACGTGTTTGTTGAAGACGTAGCGGCCAAGTGTATAAAGCTTCATCAAAATGTCGTGGTTTATATGCCCCGTTTCAAGGTCATCAACAGTGGTTCCATGCTCCCAAAGTACGAATGCATTACATATATATATATATATATATATGAGCTTGAAACGGTTTATATTGGGTGTTAGGTTTTTAAAACTGCGTTTTGTTTTCAGAATGTTTACTATTAAAACTTATATATATAAAGTATATAAAAGTTTCTGGGCGTAAAAAGAATTTTTTGAAAATTCTGTGAGTTCGTTCGAAGTGTCGTTCGAACGAGATTGTCGTCCGAACGAGATTGCCAATGACATCCCATTAAGGCATACTGGAACTTCGTTCAAAATGTTGTTAGAACGAGATGGTCGTTCTAACGAGATTTCCAACGAGTTTCTAACGAGTTCATACTGGAACTTCGTTAGAAGACTCGTTCGAACGAGAATGTCGTTCGAACGAGTTTTGGCAGGAACAGTTTTTAGGCAGTTTTCTCCCACTTCCCCACTTGTTTCTTAACTGATTTTTCTCAAACTTTATTATGCGCGGGAAAAACTTTTTCAAAGTTATCTTTTTCATATCCTTTTAACTCCTAGAGAGTGTTTTGAGAGCAAAATTATAAAGAGAAAAAGATCAAGTTTTGAGTGATAAATTTCAAAGTAAAATTCATCTACCACTCTAGTTTTCACCCATAGTTTTATTTATCCAAGTTCATATATATATATACATCTTTCTTGGAGTTTGGTACCGGGTTTATCTCTACACCGAATTGAAAAGAGTGTTTGGGTTTGCTTCTAAATCCCACAAAGAAGAAGTTGTTTACGTTGATTTACCCACTTGGAGAAAGGCTCCTAGTTCGAGGGACGGTGTTCGTATAAAGTCCGATCGGTGGATTCCGAGACCGCAGTGGATCTCCAAGGTTATTCTCTAGGAAGAGGTGTCTACAAGAAGAAGGTAGGGGCTTGAGAGGGATCGAGTCGTGTGATGTAAGTCTTTTGTCTTGTATTTGTAAAATCGTATCTATTGGATTTGTGGCTAGGGCCGTGCGAGGTTGTTTCCCATCTTGGGTTTTTCCTCGTACATTGCGGCATAGTGATTTATTGTTTTCATTTTATCTTTCGCACTCACCTAGAACGCATGCTTAGGTTAAAAAGATAAAATTGGTTTAATCACTATTTATTTAATTTGGTGCTAAAATAAATATTGGGTAAAGTTATTTAATTCAAGTCATTTACTAAAATTTGTTTGGTCTAATTTGGATATGTTAATAAATATGACTTAGGGAAATCTAGGACTTGGATTATTTAATTGTGTTTAAGTGAAATTCAATTGTGTGTGTGTCTTAACCATATTTCACTTGGTGTTTAATTTTAATTTAAAAAGAAATTAAAATTTGTTTTAAGTTGAACCATCACCTTTACGCTTCCGCATCGATTTACACAAAAAGGAAATTATATTTTCAAATTGGGGGCCTTGTGTTCCAACAAGTGGTATCCGAGCCAAAGCGATAAATTATTTCGTTAAAGATCCTTTAAATAATTTTTGGCTAAAATGAAATTTTCCCCAATTTCAAAATTTCCTATTTTCGATGGTTCAAATTATGCGTATTGGAAAGCGCATATGAAATCGGCACTAAAATCTATCGACGAGAGAGTTTGGATGTCTGTTATCAACGGGTGGTCCCCACCTACTCATTTAATAGATAATGAGCGTGTTCCCAAACCCGTCGATAGATGGAGTGAGGGTGGATTTAAACTTTCAAATTTTAATTCCCGTGGTTTGAATGCCTTGTTTAGCGCTGTCACACCGGATGAATTCCGATGTATTATGACGTGTGAGACCGCTAAAGAAGCTTAGGATATTTTACAACTCACTCACGAAGGTACAAGTGTCGTTAAAGCTTCGAAACTCCAAAATCTCACCACTCAATTTGAAACTATCAAAATGAATGACAATGAAACTTTTGATGAATTTTATGCTAGAATTTCTGATATTGTAAATTCATCTTCTAACTTGGGAGCGAAAATACCCGACAACCGCGTTGTAAAGAAAATTTTAAGGTCCCTTCCCGATAGATTTATTCCAAAGTGACCATTGTAAATTCTTTACCAACTTTAGCCTCTACGAAATTAGAAGAGCTTGTAGGTGATTTGCAAACCTATGAACTAGACATGTTTCCCTCTAAAACTGAAAAGAAAATTAAAAAGGGCGTTGCTTTAAAAGCCCGAAAAGAGGTCAACAAGTAGTAGAGAGCGAGAGTGATAGTGACTCGGAAGATATGGCTTTGTTTGCTCGTAAATTTAGAAAATTTCTTAAATTTAACAAAGATAAATTTAAAAATGATTTCAAGAAATTTGAAACTTCTAAGTATGACAAAGCCGAGAAGATCCCTAAACCTATCAATGAACAATTAAATAGGGACGAGTTAAATAGGTGTTTTGGTTGTGAGGGTTATGGCCATAGGGCTTCTGAGTGCCCCACTAAACTAAGGAAAGAGGGTAAACGACCCATTTCATATAATGCGACCCTTAGTGATAGTGATAAAGAAGAGGGAACCGATTACCCCACTAAGCCAAATTTTCTGGCTTTTATGGCTAGTCATGTGAGCACCGAAAGTGAATTTTCTCATGAAGATACTCAAAGTCATTACACTTCCGAGGTCAAAATTTTTGATTCCCTTGTTTTTTATGATAGTGAGAGTGGAGAAGAAAGAGAGAGTGAAAATGAAGAAGAGGTTGATGTGAGTGAACTTCAAAATGCTTTTCAAGAACTTTATAAAGAATCTATTAAATTGAAAAGAGCTAATTTGAAGTTAGAATCTAGTTTAAGAGAGAGTGTCAAGGTCTTTGATGATAGTATGTTGGTTGAAGACCTAAGGACACGAGAGAAATCTCTTCTTGTGAAGATTGAATATATAGAAGGCGAGAGAGATAGCCTTAGGGGTTTAATGGAATCCTTGAAAAAGGAGCTTCTTGCTTTTGAAGAGCGAAATGTTTTATTAGAGTATAACATTTTAGAATTGCAAAATAAATTAAAAGACTCTAGTAATGTCAAATTTGATTTGGAGTGTCGTTCGTAAAAATTGGATAAAATCTTAGGAACTGTCCAAATTAGAAATGACATGTGTGGTTTAGGCTTCAATAATTGTAATGAATCTTCTCATAAAGCCAAAACCAACGTTTTAGGAGAATCTACTAGGAAAGCTTATAGAGATCACTTCGTAGGTAAATCTTTTCGACATGTTTTTACTTGTACACATTGTGGTCGAAAAGGTAATCTTAGGAAATTTTGTTTTGATCTTAAACAAATTCCTAGAAAATCCCAACGTAAAGCAACCAATGTATTTAAAATTCCCACACCCCAAGATAGTCACTCTTCATTAATTTGCGTCAGGAAATCCGACTTGGTTGCCTTGCAAAATAGGGTTTTTGATTCTCACTTAGTTTCACATGCTTCCTCCCTTGCTAAATCTAAAGGATGAATGTGTTAGTGTTCGCATACTTTAGCGTTTGTACTTCATGCTTTATTCAGATGCTAAATGTATGCTTGTTTAATCATTTTCTAGTTTATGCCCCATGCTTAATCACATGCTAGAATAATGATTTTTGTTTATCTTTTGTATTTTATTTCTTCATTTTGTTTGCATTAAATGAAAAATACAAAAAGATTTTTTGTTTATGATTTGGATTTTCTCCCTTAGTAATTTAAGCTTAATAAAAAGAAAATTTCAAATGATTTTTGTTTGTCTGTTGAGTATATATTTTGTATTTTTGGTTAAAAAAGGTCAAAAACTCAAAAAGATTTTATTTTGTAAGTATTTTGGCTTGACACACTTTAAGTGGCATATACTTGTGTTTGAATCCCTCCTTTAACGCTCCCATGTGGCTAGAACTTTTGGTTTAGATTGTCAATCCTTAAAATGTTCTTTACCATATTTTTATGGAGTAGTTGGATTTTGTGTTGGTTAAATGGATTCTATTTTTATATGCCTCTATTCACACATGCACGAGCTCTTTTGAAATGTTAACTTCATATGTATCTTTGAGCTATGTGAGGTGTTCTCCTTCCCATCTTGTCATCTACATATTTGTGACTTAGGAGGACTAGTGCATGTCAAAATCCATTGCATGTGAGATTTGTGTGAACAATGAAAACATGATAAATAAAAATGTGCATGGGGAAGGGCTCCAAAAGGACTTTGTGATCCTTTGCGATTGTAAGCCACCGTTTTGAATGGACCTATAAGAAATACGTGGTCCAAAGGCATAAAAACAGAAAATATGACATTAAAAAGAAAAATAATTTGCCAAGGCCTATGTTTGATTGATATATTCAATCAAAATTAATATATGCTTATTGAGGGAGATTGGATGGTATATCAACGGTTTGCACAATGTCCGTTTATCCTAGTTACGTATCTCATGTCATGACTCTATTGTTTTGTAGAATCATCAATATGCTAGGCTTGTATGCATTGTGTATGTTTGTTCTTTGAGTTCAATCTTTATTGTCACATGAGGATTATATTTAAATGTGATAAAGTTTGCAATCAAATGAGAACTCCGTGAACTTGTTTAAGTGTTTGGGTCTAAATTTAATTGTTACTGGTTCACACCCCTACACTATCGTTTCCATATGACACATTTTTGCCATACGAGTGTGCTAAACTTATTTTATTTTGTGTCATGTGTGTGTTTATATCTATATATGTATGCAAGTGCTTTATTGGTATATATATATATATATATATGATATTTGTTTTGTCTTTGTCTTGCCTTCTAGTCCACCTATGCTTATACTTCATTTTTGGTATCTATCTTGGATTAGTTATGCTTTTGTTGCCCATAGGCTTTAATGTCTTATCACTTTAAGCTACAACCTGTTTTTAAATTAGTTTATATCCTTTATCTATTCCTGAACAAAAAGGGCGAGAATGATAGGGGGAGAAATGGTATCTATTCCTATTGTTATCGTATCTTAATTTGGGAGAGATTTATGTTAGGTGGAGACGTCTTACTAAGTAGGTATGTGTTTTGATAAAGGGGAGAATTAATTTTGGGGGAGTATTTATTTTAATTTCTTTTTAATTTCTTTAAATACTTTGATATTCCTTATGAATTTGACAGTTTGCTTAAGTGTGCAGCAATTATTCTACAGCGACAACTTTCCATGGCAAAGCAGTTGATCCTTGGGTTGAGTCAAGTTTGGGTGGGTTGTGTTTTGAGTCTAGTAGAGCTTGACGGCCCTTTAGGATTTTTGTATAGTTTTTGTCCCGGAATAGCCAAAGGGGGAGATTTGTAAGGACGCAAATTTCCAATTGAGTCCTTTGTAGTTTTGGCTCAATTCCGAACAAAAACGTTTGAGTCATATGATAGAGTATATTGATCATCTCTCAAGCCTATGACGTGTTTGTTGAAGACATAGCGGCCAAGTGTATAAAGCTTCATCAAAATGTCGTGGTTTATGTGCCTCGTTTCAACGTCATCAACAGTGGTTCCATGCTCCCAAAGTACGAATGCATTACATATATATATATAGGAGCTTGGAACGGTTTATATTGCGTGTTAGGTTTTTAAAACTGCGTTTTGTTTTCAGAATTTTTACTATTAAAACTTATATATATAAAGTATATAAAAGTTTCTAGGTTTAAAAAGAATTTTTTTGAACATTCTGTGAGTTCGTTCGAAGTGTCGTTCGAACGAGATTGTCGTTCAAACCACAAGTCGTTCGAACGAGATTGCCAACGACTTCTCATTAAGGCATACTGGAACTTCGTTCGAAATGTCATTCGAACGAGATGGTCGTTCTAATGAGATTTTCACTGAGTTTCTAACGAGTTTATACAGGAACTTAGTTAGAAGACTCGTTCGAACGAGAATGTCGTTCGAACGAGTTTTGGCGGGAACAGTTTTTGACAGTTTTTAAGCAGTTTTCTCCCACTTCCCCACTTATTTCTTAACTGATTTTTCTCAGATTTTATTATGTGTGGGAATAACTTTTTCAAAGTTATCTTTTTCATATCCTTCTAACTCCTAGAGAGTGTTTTGAGAGCAAAATTATAAAGAGAAAAAGATCAAGTTTTGAGTGATAATTTTCAAAGTAAAATTCATCTACCACTCTAGATTTCACCCATAGTTTTATTTATCCAAGTTCATATATATATACATCTTGCTTGGAGTTTGGCACCGGGTTTATCTCTACACCTAATTGAAGAGAGTGTTTAGGTTTGCTTCTAAATCCCACAAAGAAGAAGTTGTTTACGTTGATTTACCCAATTGGAGAAAGGCTCCTAGTTCGGGTGACGGTGATCGTATAAAGTCTTATCGGTGGATTCTGAGACCGCGGTGGAGCTCCAAGGTTATCTGCTAGGAAGAGGTGTCTATAATAAGGAGCGTCGGGGCTTGAGAGGGATCGAGTCGTGTGATGTAAGTCTTTTTTCTTGTATTTGTAAAACCGTATCTATTGGATTTGTGGCTAGGGCCGTCCGAGGTTGTTTCCCATCTTGGGTTTTTCCTCGTACATCACGGCGTAGTAATTTATTGTTTTTATTTTATCTTTCGCACTCACCTAGAACGCATGCTTAGGTTAAAAAGATAAAATTGGTTTAATCACTATTTATTTAATTTGGTGCTAAAATAAATATTGGGTAAAGTTATTTAATTCAAGTCATTTACTAAAATTGGTTTGGTCTAATTTGGATATGTTAATATAAATGACTTAGGGAAATCTAGGACTTGGATTATTTAATTGTGTTTAAGTGAAATTCAATTGTGTTTGTGTCTTAACCATATTTCACTTTGTGTTTAATTTTAATTTAGAAATAAATTAAAATTTGTTTTAAGTTGAACCATCACCTTTACGCTTCCGCATCGATTTACACAAAAAGGAAATTCTATTTTCAAATTGGGGGCCCTGTGTTCCAAACAAAATACAGGGTGATACCCTAAACTTAGTGAACACCCGAGTAAGCCTTGGCGATTGAATGCCTAACAGGCCCGTGGTCGGCCTCACCAATTGGATCATATGATTAAACAATACAATGAACTATGAATGACCTGATCCTATGAGGGTACGTAGGCAGCTCGACATACTCGAGTCCGATTCCTATATTGATTGAACGTCTCTCAACTAAATCTAAGCATTAATATAAAACCTTACAAAGGCAAGCGGATCAACCAAAGAAGGCTCAAAAATGTTGAACGACAACTCAAAGAACACCAGTCCAGTTCACGACAACTACACACGTTTGAAGAGATTACAGACAAGCTCCCAGCTCATCTCAAAATCAACTTAGCTGAACTACGAACCGTGGGGATATTTGAGGGGAAAATATACCAACATAAATATCATGACACGTGGTGAGAACGCCGGTCAAGATGATGACTACCATGCACTCCAACGAGATAAGGACAACCAAGAATCCTTGATAAGGTAAAAGACTAAGGAGCAGTATTTGATTGTAACTTAAACTCTACGAGTATAGGACTTATCCAATTGTAACCCCTAACTCTATATAAAGAGGACACCCTCATTGTGAAAGGGGGCCTCAGAGGCTATAGAAACACTCTCATGTAACTTATCTCAAGTTTATAATGAAACACAAATGCAGCCCCGTGGACGTAGGCCATTCATGGTCGAACCACGTAAATATTTGCCTCTCTCTTATTTATTTTTGTTGTCATATCGTGATGAATTGGCACCCCCCTATGGGTGAGATTTTTTGCACCTACAATACCAATTCAATTTCAATTTATACCAATTCAATTAAATTGTAATTGAATTCCAATTTCAGTTTCCATTTCGTTCAATTTCAATTCAATGCAATTCAAATTTAATATATGTACAAATGCAATTCATGTTTTAAGGCCAGGGCACTTCGAATAGTATATTCAAATTCAAATTCAATATTTCACACACATACCCCTACACAACCTGCCCCCACCCGACCACACATTTTCACACCCAGCCCCCCTCCCCCCCCCCCCCAAATTTTCCACCCCACCCCAACCACCACTGTCACCACCCCCACCCCCACACACCTACACAAACACACACACACCTACCCTTTGTCCCCTGCCCACCCCCTACCCCCACACTTCTACACCAACACACACACACACATGCACGAGCAGACCCATGCACACACATACCCACCTACACACCCACCCACCTACACACACAATCCTATACACATACACACACATATATACAAAGGAAAGAGAGAGAGAACGTTGACAGGGAGAGAGAGAGAGAGAACCGTCGGGCAGAGAGAGAAAGAGAGAGAAATGGTGGGAAATAAAAACGGTGGGAAAAAAAAGGGATTAGGATTTTTAGTTAAAAGCGTTGTCACGGACTTGTCAAGGTCTTTGACCATGATAACTTTTTAAAGTTGTCACGGTCATTGACGGTGCAATTTCATGAGAACTGCACTTATCACGGCCTTGTCACAGTCAATGACCGTGACAATGCCTTATCACGGTCAATGACCGTGATAATGCCTTATCACGGACTTGTCACGGTCATTGACCCTGACAAAAAATTAGTGTTTTTTATCACAGTCAATGACCGTGACAAGGCTCGCCGGCTCAAAGGTGACAATTTAGCCTTTTTGGTGTAGGGATCATTATGTTGATCATTGATGACTCCTTTCTAAATGTTTGACTGATTCTCATCTTTATTGCACTATGCACGAGCTTTATGAACATTATTCTTACTTTTCATTACTCGAACAAGATGTTCTCATCTTAATTCTTCTTAATAGTGAACCAAATGCAAAAAGAGATAAGTTGTGGATGTAAGAATCATTGCCCGGATTTTGTTTTTTGACAAATAATGGTAAATGTTAAGCAATGGAAATTGGCTACGAAAGATAAAAATACTCTTTACGTTAAAAGTCACTTTTTTCATAATAGAGCCTAAAAATATTAAAGACGTATAAAAATAGAAGTTCTAGGCCATTTTTTTTAGATTCACTGTGTCACACCCCAAACCAATATCAGTGCTAATCATTTCTTTCATGGTAATTGAATCGTAATTTTGAACCAATCAAAATATTATTTGTTTCAAGATTTCATGTATGATGTATACAATTAATGTAATTATGTTCTCTGTATCATAAGGTAATTAATATCATAGTCATAATTAAGCAAGCCTACCATATTGTGATTAACTAGTACTCTCATCAAATTAAACTACTCTACCTCAGTATATCCAATGTATGAGTGTAGAAAAAACATTAGTGTGAAAATAACAAAATTCTCATATTTAAACCCCACCTCTCTCTAATGGTGAAGCTCTCCTAATTACCAATCACAAGGTGTCCTAGTTGGCACTATACAAACTTGAAAATGTAAACATATAAAACCATGAGTAAAAAAAACTCAGCGAATGTACTACATCTTTATATAGTAAAAGTACTATATTAACATCTTAATTTTATTAACATCTCTTGGTTGTTGATAGGCCATAACACCTCTTGGCTGTTGATAAGACATAACATCTCTTGACTGTTAATAAGCCATAACATCTCTTGGCTTTTGATAAGACATAACATCTTTTGGCTATAAATAATCCATAACATCTCTTGGATGTTAATAAGCCATAACATCTCTTGGCTACAAAATAATCCATAACATCTCTTGGTTGTTGATATTCCATAACATCTCTTGGCTATAAATAATCCATAACATCTCTTGGTTGTTAATAAGCTATAACATCTCTTGGCTATTGATAAGACATAACATCTCTTGGTTATAAATAATCCATAACATCTCTTCAGAATACATACATATCATATCCATAATCAACTCAATAATTACACATATCATATCCATAATCAACTCAGTAACTACCCATATCATATCCATATTCCACTCAGTAAGTACCACATATTATATCTATAATCAACTCAGTAACCATATACATATCCAACTCAGTAACCACACATATCATATCCATATTCAAATCAGTAACCACACATATCATGTTTATATTCAACTCAATAGCCACCCATATTATATCCATATTCAACTCAGTAAGTACCACATATCATTTCTATAATCAATTGAGTAACCATATCCATATCTAACCCAGTAACCACACATATCATATCCATATTCAACTCAATAACCACACATATCATGTCTATATTCAACTCAATATCCACCCATATCATATCCATATTCAACTCTGTAAGTACCACATATCATATTTATAATCAACTCAATAACCATATCAATATCTAACTCAGTAACCACATATATCATACCCATATTCAACTCTGTAACCACACATATCATATCTATATTCAACTCAACAACCAAGGATATCATATCCATATTCAACTCAGTAAGCACCACATATCATATCTATAATCAAACCAGTAACCATATCCATATCCATATCCAACTCAGCAACCATACATATGATATCCATATTCAACTCAATAACCACACATATCATATCCATATTCAACTCAGTAAGTACCACATATCATATCTATAATCCACTCAGTAACCATATCCACATCTAACTCTGTAAGCACACATATTGTATCCATATTCAACTCATTAACCACGCATATCATATTTATATTCAACTCAATAACCACCCAGATCATATCCATATTCAACTCAGTAAGTACCTCACCTTGGCAACTTAATGGGATTTTTCCTTTGCCTTTGCCTGACACTTGTTCAACAAGTTATTCTTCCCTTCCTATCATTTTTATGAAATTAATAACATCATAATAATATTAAAAATCCAAAGAGTAAATTAAATGTAACTCAATTCATAAGCATCATATGATCCCATTCACATCACTTATCTTAGATGAAGTTCTATCTAAATTCATGTTAAGATAGTTAACATATCCAAATCATATACTAAACATGATTTCATTTCTTATTGGTAATCCAATGATTATCATATTAGGTTTCCAATACAATAGACGAAACATCATTTCAGGTTCCTAGAGCAAGTTAAGCCCATTCCTTCAATACATAGCAAATATGCCCTATAGGCTCATCCATCGTTCAATCAACTTCTAGAAATTTTCATAATTTCTCTACCTCGTGAGTTTCTATGATATTCTACCCAATCTCAATAAACATATTTAATAATACAAAATTAAAGTTTCATAATTTTTAGAGTTCATTTGCTATGTCAGGAGAAACATCGAACACATGGTATGCGTACTTACACTTTGGGGGTAAATTTTATACCCAAACTTCCAACTATCACCCAAGATTCATTTCTTGATATTTTTACCTAATATTCGGATATGTTATACATATATGAGTATATTTTCATCTCTAATTTGAATTACTCAATTTCAATAAGTATACAAAAACATATAGAAGTTTGACTACACAAGGTCCTAACCGAAACAATTTTAAGGGTTTACACGTTCAATTTTTGCATAGACTTGCATCTATTCATACATATAAACCAAGGCATGAAAGTTATATAAAAAAAATATATGATTTATACCATTTCAATCAATAACATAAGAAAAATAACAAGACTTACATATAGAATTACCTTAAGGACGTTTTCGTAATTTCCCACAAATTTTTCTCCTCAATTCTTCCTCTTCGACTTCCCACACTTCTCTTCCTCTCAGGCCAAACTATTTAATGGATGAGTTTTGGCTGAAGGAGGAGGTGATCTAAAGAGTTTAAAGTTGGGCAAACTCACCTTCTTCCTTAATCAATCAAAACCCATCATTTCTTCTACTAATAAGGCGAAATATCATTTAACGAATGGACAAATTTGCCCCTGCTTGGTAGTTCCAGCATAACTTATTTCTCGAACCTCCGTTTAACATACCATTTATTGTGTTACAAACCTAACTCATATATCTAAAAATATGTAGTTTTCACTTCAAATCAATTATTATATTATAAGGGTCAAAACTAGTCTCCAACATGAGCATTCCTACCGAAAACTTCAAAATTTTGTGTTTGTAACTAATTAGATATTTAAGATTAGACTAAACATAATAACCTAGTATAATATATTAATAAATTTATCCATGTCCACAATTATATCTGGGTTGTTACACATTGATGCTTTGCTACATATAAGGATTATGATTTCTTCAAAATATTTGAGAGTGGATTCTTATATATGTTTGGGGGAATTATAAAATAGAAGTTCAATGAGTTTGAACAATGGACTTTCTTGAAAATTATTAAATAGCTTGACGTTCTTGGTGTGAGAATCATTTAAGTTCATGGCATATTGATTAAGTTGAGTCAATTTCATACGAGTTCACTATTTTCAAACTTAAGGTATTCTTTGAGCTCTTCTTTTAGAAGTGTCTCGTGACTTTGTATACCTATGTTATGAGTGTTTAAGTTGATTTTCCTAAGAAAAATGTTCAAATATTTTTACTATGTTTCAACGATTTGGATATTTTCGTGTTACTCCATGGAGACTATGTGTTTTGAACCTATATGTACTCTTTATACCTTTTACTTCAAAACATGAAAAGTTTCAAAAATAGGGGCCTATGTTCTCCGAGATTCCAATTTATTATGCTTTTCAGATTATCATTACATGTGCATTAATTGATTATCTTTGTGACGATATCTTACTTCTTCATGTGATGTTTATTTGTTATGATTATTTTCTACTCCTTTGCCTATTACGGACAAAAAAGGGGAAAAGAAATTGAGGGGGAGTTTTATTTATCTATTAAAACTCGTATGCGCCACGACATTTTGTTTATCTCATGTGTTTAGGATGTTTCGACAAGATGATGATTTCTTGGACCCGCACAACATGGAGACAAAGCTTGACAAAGTGAAGTTAAATTTCAGTTGAAGACTTCTACAAGAATGAATTTTCATTTCTTGATTTGGGAGGATATTTATTGTATTAGTCTTAAGGATTAAATTTGGCTATGGTTTGTGTTTTGTACCGGAATAGCCAAAGGGGGAGATTTATAAGAGCAAGTTTTATAATTGCTCAGTTTATTTTTTATTTTAGCTTATCCTGCTACACCTACATTGCACCTTAATGACTTCTACATATTCAAAGACTAAGTTGAAGACTTCTGCGGATTGAAGATCCGTCTGTCTGAATATCTCTTAGAAGAAGTTATGTATGTATTTGGTAAAAGCTTTATTGTTTAGGGGTTTTAGAATTTTCATGAGCTTGTTTTTCAAAATGGTTTTAAAATGTTTAAAGAAAACTTTGAAAAACTCACTATCTCCTTAGAATAAGAATAGCTTATCATTCGAATGAACTACACTATCTCGTTAGAACAAGTACTATTGGTTCGATAGAAATCTGGAACGTCACCTTTTGGCAAACTCTGGAATCTTATTAGAAGCCATTCGAACAAGATTGGGTGGGTCATTAGAACAAGTCATTTAAACGATCGAAAAAGGTATTTTTCATTAATCTCTGGAATCTCGCCCAATATGTCGTTAGATACCCGATCAAACGAAAAATGGGTGTGTCATTCGAACGAGCTACTTGTCGTTCGAACGAAAACGTGAAGTTTTATTTTTTTATATTAAATCTAATCCAAATCTCTAGTATTTATCCCTTTGAAAAAAACTTTATTATAAAAGGAAAACGGGATTAGAGTCACCAAGAACTCTTTTTGAAAAAATTTCACACCCTTTTTGAGTTCTATTTCTGATCAAACTCTTACAATATTATTCTAAACCCCTTGGAAACTTGAAGATCAATGTAATACCCCGTACTTTTGGCTATATTTATTTTTGGGATTAATTAATTAAATGCGTATTAATTGGAAATTAATCCGGGTTAAAAATACTAACGAGATGCGAGTTGGTATTTGATTATGTGCATACATGTTTTTATATGAATATTGAATTATGAAAATGTCGTGAGATTTATATACGGCAATTTGGGAATTTTGTTGAGACGCGTGTGACCGCCGCGTCATGGTATATCATTTTAATTATAAAAGTGATTTTTTGTATTTCTATTATCCGTATGGTCGTTTTGAGTGCACCAACGCGTCCGGAAGGGTCGAGATAGTCAGAAAACACTAGCCGGGGGTGTAGTTTGGGTCCCGGGGTATTTTTAGGCCATACCGACAACATAAAGGGCATTTTAGTAATTTTGTATTTTTGGAGAATTAAAGTGACGAAAATTGGGAGTTTTAATCTGATTGATTATTGACCCACTAACCAACCCATATTAACCCATTAAGCTATAGAGGTTATCATTTAGGTTTCCAACTCTCCCAAAGAAAACCCTAGCCACCATAGCCACCTTTGGAGAAGAAGCTTGGAGAAAGAGAGAGAGAGAGGGAATTCTGCAGAAATCTTCACCAAACCAACACCAAAATCAGAAATCGAATCAAGGCAAGTGATTTAAATTACATTCTTTATGCAGTAAATGCTTCTTCCATGTTAGAAATCTTGGAAATCTATCTTAATTAAGAGTTAAAGGAAAACCCATGAAATTAGAAGTTATTAGCTTAATTTTGGGTATAGGTTTGCGTGTAGAAACATTGCTTGAAGATTGAATTCAGAGATTTCATGTTTATGTAGTGCTAAAACGGATTAAATTCTGGGATTTGATGATGATAAAAATCTAGGGTTCATGTTCTTGAAAAATTGGGGAAAAGTATAGAATCTTGTGATTTAATGATGTTTAGGATGCATTAATGCCTTAAAAGATGTTAGTATATGACCTTAGCATGTTTTAGGATGATTAGAGAACTTAAAACACTGTTGGAACGAACTTTGGAGAAGATTTGTGGAGTAAGAATGGTGAAAAACGAAATTTAGAGAAATCTGGGACGAAACTGGTAGGTCGTTAGAAGCCCCTGCCCAGGTCGTTCGAACGAACTCGTTCGAACGAGCTTCTAACGAATTGACCAGTCGCTTCCAATGAAAGGGAACTTCGTTTGATAACTTCGTTCGAACGAGATCTCGTTATAAGGTACAGTTCGTTCGAACGAACTGGATTTCGTTCGAACAGTCTCGTTCGAACGAGACTTCTAACGAGCTGACAGTTTGATCTCGTTCGAACAGACTCGTTCGATTGAGACTTCTAACGAGCTGGCAGTCTGGGCCTTTTTGGACTGTTTTGATTTTTGGAGTCCCGTAAACTTGTTCGAGGATATAGATAACATTCCGATGATGATGTAATGATAGAATTGGAACTTTTGGGTATTTATGAGAAGGAAATTATATACGAGAGTTAAATTAAATGGATGGTTTGGGTTGAGACGTGAGTGTCTACTACGACGTGAGAATAAATCATGGCGCGTATGATTATAAACCGGAATAGTATATATTGTGATAATTATAAGTTGGTACGAGAATGCGATATGTACTACGATTAAACTACGGTGATTACTAAGATGCGTGTTTACTTAGTATTGGTATATGAATTGTGTGTATGACATACCTACCATACTTGCTATCACGGGAGGTTTGCGTTCGCTTAGGGCCCTCTAATCCTTGTGTTGCCCGTATTTAGACTGGTTACCTCGATGAACATAGGTCATAGAAAGACTTATTGGGATATTAATAAGTCCGCTGATCGTGGGAGCGTAGGTATGTGCGTGACCCATGTGATGTGACTGTGTTCGCCTCCACTATTTGTGATGTTGTTATCTGAACGATTCCTGAGAGATTCGGGATACGTGATTCCTTATGTACGTGATGTACCGGGATGGATAGCAGAGTATGTGCACCGCAGCTTAGGCTCGGGGTGCTTATATTGTATATTTATGATGTGACTAATATACACTTAATTAATGGGAACCTTCATGTTAATGTTACGAATATATTACGGTATTGTTTCGAGAAACATAACGGGTTAGCTGATAGTAAAATGTATTGCATATTGTATACCTGAGTTTACGTTAAATCCCTATTTAATATCGAGCGTTATATGCTAATAGAACCAAGTAATAAGGGTAGGACCTATGATAGTCTAGCTAGTTAATATGTCACTTAGCTAGTGGGTTGTGTCATTGTAGATGGGTACTTACGATAGGAGTGCACCATTAGACGAGAGGTGAGAATACCATGTGAGTGCACGTCCTAACATGTACTTTGCATTTAATGTTTTAAATGTTTTTAAAGCACTTGCAGGTTTTTAAAATATCTCCACATTCGGGCTCTGACCCGTTTGCTTTCAAATCATTTTTTCCTTGTAAAACCATTTTAGGTGCCCAGCCACAAGGACACCACCATGCATAGGATCCTCATTCTGGTGACGAGTTGTAGCTGTTTGTGGAAGCTACAGGGATTTGCTTGTAGATGCTTCTATCACTTGGATTCCAGATTCATTATCTATCAGTTGTAGGGCATGTTGCCCATTTCTATTAGAGTTACATTTCCATTACAGTTTTCAGACTTTGGCATGTATTGTTTTAGTATTCGGGTTACTTATTTCAGTTGTGGGATTGTATTGAGGAGTTTTTCCTCCAGACTTTATTTACATATGTGATGGTCATTCTATTTACTTCTTTATAGTGAATGGTGTTATTATCCTTTTTACACTTGTTGCACGTTAATCAGACTTTAATTAAAATTTGGCACTTACTTTTTAAATACTAGGTGGTTAGTAATAATAAAAATGTTTTCGACAGTGATGCTATGAACTGAGCCAACCTGGCATTTTGAATTAATTTAATAAAGGAGTAGCTACCCGGTATTTAATTAGTCGGGGTGTCACAGTCAATTTATCAAATGAAGAAGAATCTTTCCAGTTCAAACACTTTTGTAGAGATTAATCTCTACTTCTGATTTCTGGAGCAAAAGGCTCTATTACTGAAGAAGAAGAAGGTTGATCAGTGGATACCGAGGGAAGATTGCATCCTGTGGGTAGTGATAGACTATGCCATTGATGTAGAAGATTGAATAACTGCGCATCGAACTTGGTTATTCTAAGTAGTTTGTAAATCGACCGTGTCAATCAAATCTTGTATAGTGTTGAATACAAATTTTCCCCTTTTTAGAAATTTTTACTCACTTCTTCGTGTTTTTGGTGTGCTTGGTATGAGAAATTAAATTTGGACAACATCTTTTTATGCACATCTGATTTGATCAAAGAAAAAAATTGTTAAAATGTAATTTGTGTGTGGTTGACTAATATACGAATCATTCCATAGAATCCCAACATTCTCATACTCAAAATCTAACATATGGACCAAGGAAACACCAATAAGATCTAGAGATTTCATCATGATCAAATTAAGCACTAAAAGCAATAATCGCATTAATAAAATAATATGAAAAAAGTTATATGAAAGTGCACACGTAGTGTGAAATTGATACCATAGGTTTAAGCAAATTTGTCAATCATGATTTACCGAATGCATTTTAACCTAACAATTAAATCAATCGACATTTTCAATAAAATGGTTTAGAATTAACTTTTAATCATCATTAAAGTTAAATCAATAAGAGTCAAATACTTAACCTTATATGACAAAAATAATAAATACAAAATCTTTTTGGATTTTTGAATAAGAATGATGCATGTATTTACAAAATCATGTTTAGTAGAGAAACGTAGCATATAAAGAAAATGCATGAAAAATGCACATATGCAAAAAGTTATCACCAAAATATGAAACATGATACCAATTGCAAATAACTCACCCACAAAAATTTATATCCCCCACAAATCCATAATAAAGCAGGAGTGGAAGCCTATAGGAACCTAGTCATCCTAGAAAATTACCTATCAATCTCCCAGATATACATTTCTTTTCACAAAATTATTCACATTCCTTCTCACCTAAATTATCTAATGTGGACCTTTTAAACCAACTTTTACAATTCTTTTTATTTTGAAACAAAAATGATAACTATTTTTGACTCACAACAAAATGTAAAGCCAAATCCTTTCTTATCAATCTCAGATTTAGGTTCAACCTCCTTTTTTGAAGTATAGAACTTTGTAACTTATCCCCTTTTTTATTATTTGGAATTTAAACACTCAATTTTATTTTTGCATTATTCTTCTCATACTTTGAATCATTAAAACCAATGCCATGAGTATTAGGCTTCAATTGAGCATTACTCAATAAAATTCTATCAAGAAAATTTTACTAAGATATAATTTAATTATTAAATACTTTGCATGCTCAAGTTCAAGTTTCTAATTTTCAAAGTCAACTTTTAAAATTAAATTTTCAAGCTCAAATTATTCTTTTTTCTTTTAAGGTGATTGCATTTTGTGATTTCAAGTACTCACATTGCTTTGACAAAACCTTAGGAAAAAAATCAAGATCAAAACACTTTGATTGAAATTTTTTTATGTTTTATTCTTTCTCGTCAAGTTAATTTTGTAAAACTTTCTTCTTATCCAAAAATTCAATGTTTGATTCTTGAAGCATTAAATATTATTCATAAATATCATTAAAGGCTTTAAGAATGACTTCCACGTCGTCATCACTATCATCTTATTATCTTTGAGTAGAAGAGAGAGTATCATCACAAGTACATGATGAAAAATCAATAAGTGATCTATTTCTATAAGCTTTGATCCTATTCTTCTTAACTACACTCTCTAAAGACATCCTATCTTATTTTTTCACTTTGAAAGAAAATTTTCTTCCATTTACCATCAAAATCAAGGAAACGGTTTCCTTTGAATCATGTCATGAACATTCACTCAATGAGTCAATTTGAAAAGAAGGGGCCTTATTTTTCAAACTTTTGAATGATTTAAATTCATTCTTCAAACGCTCAAAATATTTTCTCAAGTTAACTTTTGTAACTTTCACAAATAAGAAGTTCTTCCTTTACTTTTTTCAAGTTCAAGAGTCAAATCATTTTTCTCTTGTTCCATGTAACACCCCACGATTTTTGGGACTGAGAAATAAAATTTTGGGGAAAATAAAATTTACTTAAATCGGAAAATTTTGGAAGTTGGAGATTGAAGTCCAAAAATTGAGGATGTTTTAAAGATCGTCGGATGAGGATTTTGAGTGTACCATTGGTTCCGGATGGGTCGAGATAGTAGAAATGGCAGTCATTGGGTTTTATTCGGTTTCGGATTATTTGTAAGTATGTTCGACTCGAATTGGAGTAAACAAGTCATTTAAAGTGTGTATTAACATTTAAAACCGGGTTTATTATTTTAAGGGATTTAAGAGGCTTACGGATCAAGCCTTCTCATTTGAGAGAAAGAGAAGGGAAGAAAGAAAGAAGAAGAAAGGAAGAGAGAGAGGAAGAAAAGCTTGAAGATTTCCGGCCCAACCGCGATCACGAGTACGATCCAACCTCTAAAAATCTGAGGCAAGTGTTTAATCTTGCTAAATATTTCATTTGTGTATTTCATTTCATAATTTGTGGATAAGAAATTTGGATTTTGGGTATTAATAATGTGACACCCCGCCTAATAAAATACCGGGTGATCAGTCCTATACCAAATTAAAACAGGAATCCCAGTTGGATCATCCTTAGCATCACTGTCGAAAACTTTTTAAAACTTACTAACCACCTAGTATTCCAAAAGCTGGTTCTAATTTTAACTTTTTGATTAAACAAAACAGTACATGCGGAATTAAAATATAAACCATTCACACATATGAATGAAAATAAACTGAATCATAATTACACAACTTGCCGAATAAATCACCGGCCACCAAAGAAATAATCCAATACAAATATTCAACACCTGAATAAATTACACCTGAAAACTGTACCGAGAAGTCGGGGCGACAAGCCCTCAATAAAACTGAAACTGATACAAGATTCCTACTCTAGGAATGAATGAATGATGCGTCTAATCCAAACTCCTTCTAGCATCCACATATGCCGCAGCTCCATGCCCCTGGAATAGAATATCAATCTTGGCATCCCTGTGGCTGGACACCTAAAAGGTTTTGAAAATGGTTTGATAGCAAGGGTTAGAACCCAAAACATTTTGAACATATTTAGCAAGTGAATTAACTGTAGTAATTTAAAATGCATGAATGGGCTTCATATTTAAGTTAGTGTCGCACTCCCTTGTGGACATTCTCACCCTTCCACTATTGTGCACACCTACCGGTTACCTTTACCCCACCTAGTTGTGCTACCCCGTCCAACTAGTCCTGGTATAACCTTCCCTTGCCATACTACTCTAACCCGAGTATAATGATTTCCTGAATTATAAGTTATTTCACAATTAACTTAATTAATTCCTCTTAAATAGTAACTTATAACCGTATCACAAGTTATATAAAGTAAATACATGACACACTGTATTATTACCCGTATATAATATTTACTACCATTATATACGTACCTTTACCTCAATATCCACACACATAACATACATATATCCATCCCTTCGAGTATACCCTCGTCCGATGATTCCCTCTAAAATGCTATCTCACTAGGTGTGCTCACAAAACCTAGTTTACCAAGTTGGAATCGCTCACCAACTTGTCCCAAAATATAAACGTGGTGGAGGCGGTCATATTCCTTCCCTGAAAGTGAGATAAATCACCCACCCATATATACCGGACGCTATGACCTGGGGATATACTCACCCTACTCCTCAAGCTAGGGGATTCACCCACATCGCGCAACCTCCCTTGATAGCATTAGAGTATATAAATTGAATAAATATCTAGTCACTGATATTTACTATCACACACAATATATAGACACATATATATATACTATCACTACACCGTATATATATACTATGAACCCCGGCTTTACCGTGTACTCAAAATCCCGTACACTGCCTGTAATTTAATGTCACACACAATGCATACACGTATATATATATATATATATATACTATCACTACATCGTATATATATATTCATAAACCCGGCTTTACCGTGAACTAAAAATCCCGTACACTGCCTGTAATTTCCTGAGTCTGTGGCCCGACTCAACGTAATTAATTTTCTTACTTAATAATTTATTGCCTTCCCGAGTCTATGGTCCGACTCTAATATATTTAATTCACACCTCAATTTATGTAATACTTTCCCCGAGTCTATGGTCTGACTCTAATTAAATTAATTAACACACCCATTAATTTAATAACGCCCGAGTCTATCGTCCGACTCTAATTAAATTATTTAACACACTTATTAATTTAATGCCACCCCGAGTCTATCGTCCGACTCTAATTTAATTAATTTACCCATTAATTAATCAACAAAAAATCCGAGTCTGTGGTCCGACTCTAATATAATTAATTTACACATTAATTAATTAAATCCTACCCGAGTCCACAATCCGACTCTAATCAAATTAATTAATACACTTATTAATTTAATACTACCCAAGTCTACAATCCGACTCTTATTAAATTAATTACCACTCTTATTAATTTAATACTACCTGAGTCTACAATGCGACTCTTATTAAATTAATTAATACCCTTATTAATTTAATACTACCCGAGTCTACAATCCGACTCTTATTAAATTAATTATCACACTTATTAATTGAATAACTTGGTGTCACCCAACCATTATTCCCGGCCTCGCTCAGTCGGCCCATACCTTAATATTTCCCGAGTCTATATACCGACTCCAAATTAATTACCATTTCTCAATAATTAATTTAATACTTTGGTGTCACTTAACCAACATACCCGGACTCACTCACTTGGTCCCTTTTTACATCTCATAATTTCCTTCCCACATTTTCACCCATAATGTGTCACGCATTTCTTTGCATAAATTTCCCAATTATATTCACCTATAATTACCAACATACCCGGACTCGATTCACTTTGCCCGAAATTAATTATTTCCCAAGTCTATATCCCGACTCTAAATTAAATAGTTTATCTCCAACTTAATTCAATATCTTGGGGTCACTTGACCAATATTCCTGGATTTGCTCACTTGATCCGTACTTCACCATTTTGGAATAAAACCTTTCAATTTCATCCATTAAGTGCCCACATAAATTTATCCTAGTCCCAATTACTTTCTCCCATAATTGCCTAGAATATTTGTTTCATAATTATTTATCACTTATTAATGTATGGGAATTAAATACTAATTAAATTCCCCCCTTATATGCAAACTGGGCGAACTGCCTAGAATTCTGAATCATCGATCGATCGAACCCCCTGGGTCGATCGTCCCTGACTTCATCTTCTTCGAGACGCAGTTTCACCATTAACGAAAACCTCCAACTTTCATTCTTTCCCCTGGACTAACTCAAGCCCAATCAACCCTATTCCTACATAAGAATAGGATCAAAGCACCTTATAGAACATCAAACTGAAATTAAATCTCACGATTTCCTACTTTTTTCCGATTTGGGTATTATCCGGGTTTCAAATCCCCAATACGAATTTCATTCATTATATCAGTAATTAACCCTCTGGTCTTACTGATTTTAACACCTGATTCAGTTCTCTACATTCTAGAATCATAAACACGATCAATCTCCCCCTTAATCTCGTTAAGGTATATAAATTTACAAAAACCCCAATTTAGATTTTGGTGACACACCCAAAACGAATTTTCATATACACATCACTATGAGATGAATTGATTATCATAATTTTAGAAATCACAACAGTTAACCACTTGCCTGTAAGTGTTCGTAGTGTCTGATCCGTTGTTGATGTCACTTAATTTGGCTCCAATAACCTCTAATTTGTTCTTGATTTGCTTTCCCCCAAATCTCCTCTCAAACCCTAGGTTTAGAGTTATGTTGGCTGCCATTCCTTAATCTCCCAATTAGGTTAAAAACCCTTAATCCCGTTTTTGGTCTAATGGGCTTAATTAAAGTAGCCCAACTCACCCCTTGTGGGCCCGGCTATGCCCAAAAATACCCCGAGACCTAATTACTACCCCCGGGTACTCTTTTCTAACTATCTCGACCCATCCGGACTCAACCGCACACTCAGAATTGGCATCCGAATTAATTTATAAAAATCCTTATTTCACATCCAATTTAGTCTATATCGACTATCGGTTGAGATAAGTGCATACCCCGTCATTACTACCCGAAATGACGTAATTAAATTATTACTATTCACTTAGTAAATAAATTTTCCTAAACATTAACCATTCGCTTCCCGATTAATATTTAAATAAATATATTGCCATAATTAATTCAATTAAAATTACAATACACCAGTAATTTAAAATTCCCGAATTAATTAAATATTAAATGCACAAAAATACGGGGTGATACATACTCCCCCCCTTACAAAGGAATTTCATCCTCGAAATTAAGATGAGCGTAATGTTCCAAGTTTAGTATATTACTCTCTAGTCATGTGCCTCCAAGCCCGCTATATTTATCCCATCCGTTTCTAACCATACGTTACTCAAGTATGCATTTAAAATTAACCAGGGCGCCCATACAACATATAGCCGTGCTTAACCGCACAAAATTTAGCCTTAATTAACCCGGGTGCCCATACACCCTATCCCCGCTCTCTACCACATGAAAGTTACCCGACTATGCTAGTCTTAACCCATAATATAACTTCGAATCCGTAGTCATATTACATATATATATATATATACACACACACACACATATATATCTACTGCCCGGGTACTCAACCCATGTGCTACGTCCAAACATCTCCCCATAAATACTTATCTCTCAACACAAAAGTATATACGCTTACCCTTATGCTACTAAAGACAACATAATACCGCGCCCTTACTACCACTAGTCCTTGCGCAAAATAAACCCCGAGCTATCTCTCTTTGCTCAAAAATAAATCTAACCACCCTGATTCACTTCAGTAAACATCCCCACTTACCGGGATAAAATGTGAGAATACTAAACCTCACTATGTGCTATCGCACCACGCAATACAACATATATATCCACATATATAAAGGCTATATGCCCTCTCCGGTGATACCTAGTACCAACCATACCCTGGTGTCGCGAACACCAAAATTTTACACCACTACCCACAATAGTTAAATTCCATCGCTATCCAACAGATATTTACGAAATATTATCAACCCTACTCCCATAATTCTCAAAAGTAGTAACTCTTCGTAAAATTCAAACAATCACTCAGTGTACACCTCCACTCTCCCGTGAAGAACACCAAGGAACTCCGCTACCCTATGGAAAATTTATCCACATACTATGGCTGCTACCGCCAACGCGCCCACTAAGTTCGACTCACCTGTGATCTCTAGTGAAAAATAAGTCTTATACTGTGACATCCTCTTTGTCACTCAAAATATATACCCCATGCCCCTAGGGTAAAAATAATTACCTCTATACTCCAGCTGCAACGGCTGGTTCTCAAGTTCCGGAGCAGCTCCTCCCTGTCCGAATGCACCCATGACTTGCTTTAGTGACTGTACATCCAGGACCTCATCCTGTAGTTAACCTCTGCCTCGCTTAAGACAACCTCTCTTCAAGTGTCTCTCTTTCCCCACCGACGAAACACCGTCTAATACATTCACCCTGCCACTGGTCCCTTCCATGACAATCTTGTTGGAATTCCTGGCCATCCTGTGGATAGCCTCCAGTTCTAAATCGTTTGGCATGATTTCCCTGCCGGAAATCTTACCCCTGATCTCCCCTAGTATGCTACTGGGATACCCCACTGGTATTGTTCCCTCCCGCCTTATCCGAATGGCTAGTTCCCACTCCCCTTCCGCTGCGTTTCGCGTGGAAGCGATATTCCCGACAGTGCCAGAGTGCAGCATTAATGACATCAGTATAAGCTACTCATGCGTATTTACCAATTCAATGTTGTCTGATTCTCCAGACTAACCCATCCATAAACTTTGCTTTCTTTCTCTTTTCCTTGCTTACCTTATCCGGTATAAAATTTTGCCAACGAGTGAATTCTTCCTCATAATCGGCCACTTAACGGCCCCCTTTGAGTCACCTCACAAAATTTTCTCCTCGCTTCGGTCTCAACCGCTGGAGGAAAATACTTGCGGTCGAACCGCACCTAAAACTCTGCAATGGCTAGTGTGTCCCTTTCCTCAACTGTGGTGATCGACTCCCACCACTTTAGCACTGCTCCCACCAACTTAAAGTGTTTAGCATTTGCTTTCGCACCTCATCGCAATCTCCCATGCGTAGGTGATGCTGAATATCTCTCTTCCTTGACACGGTAGCACTACATCTGAACCCTCTCGCAACTCTGGTGGACTCCCACTAAAAATAACCTCTCTTTCATACTTCCACCCCGATGACCCCACGTGAGTCTGAACATCCGGCGCCACTAACACTTGTGGATGATCCCGTGGAAAGTACCTTGTCGTTGCGACCACCGTTGTTTCAACCGCCTGCGCCACAATTTCAGTTACCCATACTGCCAAAATCATCTCTGGTAGTTGCTGCGGTAAATCTTGCTCCTAACGAGCCTCCCTCGTCTCATCTCCCCCTGCTCCCCTAGCTGCTCTCTCTCTCCTGGGCGTCATCTGTAACGAGAACAGAATTTCTATGAGTTCACTCTCAAATATAAATTTCGCAGAAGAATGTATATGCGCGTATGTATGAGAATACAACAATCCTATAACAGGGCTCTATATCAAAGATTGCTAAACCGAAACGTGAAAATCAGCACAGATCCTAAGGACACTAGAACCTGATGCTCTGATACCATCTGTGACACCCCACCTAATAAAATACCTGGTGATCAGTCCTATACCAAATTAAAATAGGAATCCCAGTTGGATCATCCTTAGCATCACTGTCGAAAACTTTTTAAAACTTACTAACCACCTAGTATTCCAAAAGCTGGTGCCAATTTTAACTTTTTGATTAAACAAAACAGTACATGCGGAATTAAAATATAAACCATTCACACAACTGAATGAAAATAAACTGAATCATAATTACACAACTTGCTGAATAAATCACCGGCAACCAAAGAAATAATCCAATACAAATATTCAACACCTGAATAAATTACACCTGAAAACTGTACCGAGAAGTCTGGGCGACAAGCCCTTAATAAAACTGAAACTAATACAAGATTCCTACTCTAGGAATGAATGAATGATGCGTCTAATCCAAACTCCTTCTAGCATCCACATATGCCGCAGCTCCGTGTCCCTAGAATAGAATATCAATCTTGGCGTCCCTGTGGCTGGACACCTAAAAGGTTTTTAAAATGGTTTGATAGCAAGGTTTAGAATCCAAAACATTTTGAAAATATTTAGCAAGTGAATTAACTGCAGTAATTTTAAATGCATGAATGCGCTTCATTTTTAAGTTAGTGTCGCACTCCCTTGTGGACATTCTCACCCCTCCACTATTGTGCACACCTACCGGTTACCTTAACCCCACCTAGTTGTGTTACCCCGTCCAACTAGTCCTGGTATAACCTTCCCTTGCCATACTACTATAACCTGAGTATAATGATTTCCTGAATTATAAGTTATTTCACAATTAACTTAATTAATTCCTCTTAAATAGTAACTTATAACCGTATCAAAAGTTATATAAAGTAAATACATGACACACTGTATTATTACCCGTATATAATATTTACTACCATTATATACGTACCTTTACCACAATATCCACACACATAACATACGTATATCCATCCCTTCAAGTATACCCTCGCCGGATGATTCCCTCTAAAATGCTATCTCACTAGGTGTGCTCACAAAACCTAGTTCCCCAAGTTGGAATCGCTCACCAACTTGTCCCAAAAAATAGACGTAGTGGAGGCGGTCATATTCCTTCCCTGAAAGTGAGATAAATCCATCACCCATATATACCGAACGCTATGACCTGGGGATATACTCACCCTACTCCTCAAGCTAGGGGATTCACCCACATCGCGCAACCTCCCTTGATAGCATTAGAGTATATAAATTGAATAAATATCTAGTCACTGATATTTACTATCACACAAAATATATACACATATATATATACTATCACTACACCGTATATATATACTATGAACCCCGGCTTTACCGTGTACTCAAAATCTCGTACACTGCCTGTAATTTAATGTCACACACAATACATACACGTATATATATATACTATCACTGCACCGTATATATATATATTAATAACCCCGGCTTTACCGTGAACTAAAAATCCCGTACACTGCCTGTAATTTCCTGAGTCTGTGGCCCGACTCAACGTAATTAATTTTCTCACTTAATAATTTATCGTCTTCCTGAGTCTATGGTCCGACTCTAATATATTTAATTCACACCTCAATTTATGTAATACTTTCCCCGAGTCTATGGTCCGACTCTAATTAAATTAATTAACACACCCATTAATTTAATAACGCCCCGAGTCTATCGTTCGACTCTAATTAAATTATTTAACACACTTATTAATTTAATGCCTCCCCGGGTCTATCGTCCGACTCTAATTTAATTAATTTACCCATTAATTAATCAACAAAAAATCCGAGTCTGTGGTCCGACTCTTATATAATTAATTTACACATTAATTAATTAAATCCTACCCGAGTCCACAATTCGACTCAAATTAAATTAATTAATACACTTATTAATTTAATACTACCCGAGTCTACAATCAGACTCTTATTAAATTAATTATTACTCTTATTAATTTAATACTACACGAGTCTACAATCCGACTCTTATTAAATTAATTCTCATACTTATTAATTTAATACTACCCAAGTCTACAATCAGACTCTTATTAAATTAATTATCACACTAATTAATTTAATACTACCCGAGTCTACAATCCGACTCTTATTAAATTAATTAATACCCTTATTAATTTAATACTACCCGAGTCTACAATCCGACTCTTATTAAATTAATTATCACACTTATTAATTTAATAACTTGGTGTCACCCAACCATTATTCCCGTCCTCGCTCAGTCGGCCCATACCTTAATATTTCCCGAGTCTATATACCGACTCCAAATTAATTTCCCTTTCTCAATAATTAATTTAATACTTTGGTGTCACTTAACCAACATATCCGGACTCACTCACTTGGTCCCTTTTTACATCTCATAATTTCCTTCCCACATTTTCACCCACAATGTGTCACGCATCTCTTTGCATAAATTTCCCAATTATATTCACCTATAATTACCAACATACCCAGACTCGATTCACTTGGCCCGAAATTAATTATTTCCCGAGTCTATATCCCGACTCTAAATTAAAAAGTTTATCTCCAACTTAATTCAATATGTTGGGGTCACTTGGCCAATATTCTCGGATTTGCTCACTTGATCCGTACTTCACCATTTTGGAATAAAACCTTTCAATTTCATCCATTAAGTGCCCCACATAAATTTATCCTAGTCCCAATTACTTTCTCCCATAATTGCTAGGAATATTTTTTTAATAATTATTTATCACTTATTAATGTATGGGAATTAATTTCTAATTAAATTCCCCCCTTATGTGCAAACTGGGCGAACTGCCTAGAATTCTGAATCATCGATCGATCGAACCCCCTGGGTCGATCGATCGATCGTCCCTGACTTCGTCTTCTTCGAGACGCAGTTTCACCATTAACGAAAACCTCCAACTTTCATTCTTTCCCCTGGACTAACTCAAGCCCAATCAACCCTATTCCTACATAAGAATAGGATCAAAGCACCTTATAGAACATCAAACTGAAATTAAATCTCACGATTTCCTACTTTTTTCCGATTTGGGTATTATCCGGGTTTCAAATCCCCAATACGAATTTCATTCATTTTATCAGTAATTAACCCTTTACTCTTACTGATTTTAACACCTGATTCAGTTCTCTACATTCTAGAATCATAAACACGATCAATCTCCCCGTTAATCTCATTAAGGTATATAAATTTACAAAAAACCCAATTTAGATTTTGGTGACACACCCAAAATGAATTTTCATATATACATCACTATGATATGAATTGATTATCATAATTTTAGAAATCACAACAGTTAACCACTTGCCTGTAAGTGTTCGTAGTCTCTGATCCGTTGTTGATGTCACTTAATTTGGCTCCAATAACCTCCAATTTGTTCTTGATTTGCTTTCCCCCAAATCTCCTCTCAAGCCCTAGGTTTAGAGTTATGTTGGCTGCCATTCCTTAATCTCCCAATTAGGTTAAAAACCCTTAATCAAGTTTTTAGTCTAATGGGCTTAATTAAAGTGGCCCAACTCACCCCGTGTGGGCCCGGCTATGCCCACAAATATCCCGAGACCCAATTACTACCCCGGGTACTCTTTTCTGACTATCTCGACCCATCCGGACTCAACCACGCACTCAGAATTGACATCCAAATCCAATTTAGTCTATATCGACTCCCGGTTGAGATAAGTGCACACCCCGTCATTAATACCCGAAATGACGTAATTAAATTATTACTATTCACTTAGTAAATAAATTTTCCTAAACATTAACCATTCACTTCCCGCTTAATATTTAAATAAATATATTGCCATAATTAATTCAATTAAAATTACAGCACACCAGTAATTTAAAATTCTCGAATTAATTAAATATTAAATGCACAAAAATACGGGGTGTGACAAATAACAAAACCAAGATTTTAAAGATTTAATCTTGGAATTGATGTTTATATATGGGTTGATGGTGTAGAAATGGTTGGGATCAACTTTGGGTTTGATTTATTGGTTTAGAATTATGATATGATGAAGGTTTAGGCGTTGAAAGAGAAAATTTTAGGGTTTAGAATTCGTGGGTTTCATGAAGAAGAGGAGAACTTTAGGTTTCTGCAGATCCGAATCGATTCTCCCCTTAAGCGAATCGATTCAGCTTAGGTAAAACTGGCAGGTCTGCACGACCGAATCGATTCGAACCCAAGGCGAATCGATTCGGTTTGAGACAGAGTCCCAGGTCCTTTGGACCGAATCGATTCGCAGTTGGAGGAAATCGATTCGCCCTTGAGACCGAATCAATTCGGAAACAGGGTTGTTTTGTGGAATTTTTCTAGGATGATTTCTCACTATTTTTGGTTGGGTTTATTGATTCGGGACCTTCTTTTATGATGTAAGAAATATGTTTTGGAGACGTATAAGGGGTTTCTCACAGGTTATGATTATGGGGACTTCTTGGAATAATTTGGGATAATATATATATATATATGCATTGGGGCTGTGTATAGAGATTGTGGGAAACCTCATTGGGGTTGGGAATCCTAATATAGATTAAAAATGAGTATTGATATGATGTGGAGTTAAGAGCTCTTAAAGAGAGTGACAAGGGTATGTTGCGAAGTTCTAGGCCGATATTTTTATCGAATCCTTATAGAGATAGGATACTATTAAGATACAGTTTGGGGACCAATGAAGGAGAGTGATCGCATATCCTTAGTAATGATAAATTCAAGGAATAAATCAGAAAGGCGTTAGACTAGGGGATTCACAAGAGTGATTGAACCGTAGTCAAAACTGAGAGCGATGGGATCATATTACCAACTAGAATAGCGTGTGTAAATCTAGTCGGGATAATTGTTATATATCGGTATGTGATTTACAAAGGGTATTTTCCCTAAGAGATGGGACCATGAGATGAATTTAAAATTTAACTTGAGGTTTGTAGAAAATTACTTATGTGCGTACCAATAGTTGAAATTAGTACTAGATATGTGGATGTACTTTCGAATATAGTTGAGATGTGTAATGATGGTTTCCTACCCAAAACTTTGGGTGATAACCATAATGTGGAGATATATATATATGTTGGAAGACTATTCATATCATGGGAGTAATGTATGAATAAGCTTCAAGTGAGGGATCGTATTTATATAAGGAATTAAATTAAATACGTTTGAGATGACGGCTAGTATAAATAAGATTATATACACGTTTAGTCGAATTTATAAATCTCATACATACGCGCGAGGGGTGGTATGTATATATGTGTATATATATATATATATATATATATATATATATATATATATATATATATATAGGTATGAATATGTATATATGTATACACTCATGTGGTAAATATCTAAACCGTGTGTGATGGTTTAATTATATGATGGGATCTTATGATATAAATACATGTGTATATGTATGTGATGATATGTATGCATTTAGATTGGCTGCTTTCCACAGACTTTCCTTTTGTGTAGGATTGGAACAACTGCAGTTATATATTACTCTAGTGCGATCCAGGGAGGTTGCGCGATGTGGGTGAATCCCCTGGCTCGAGGAGCAGGGAGAGTATAGTCCCAAGGTCATTTTATGTCCCACGTTTGAGTGCGATTTGTGAGATCTCCCACTCTCAGGGGGAACTTGACCGCATCCATCATTGTGTATTTTACCAGGACTATTGAGGATTTCGGCTGGTACCGTGGTTATATTAGAAAACTCAGATTTTTGGATCGGCACTATGAGACCGCATCCTCGAGTTATAGCTCAGTGGGATTGTTTGTATGAATGTGTGCATGGTATATTACTTGTGTATGAGAACAATGTAATATAATTCTCTAATGAGAATGAAGAGATAAAACTGAATATAGAATACACCTCAGTCCGAGAAATAGATCCGGATGTGTATTATGAAGATGAATATAGAATACACCTCAATCCGGGAGATATTATCCGGATGTATATTGTAAGATGTATATAAGAATGAATAAAATAAGTATATTCGTATATCAGGATGTATTTATATATTAGGGTTGTACTACGGGCCTAATGGATCTCTAGCATTAACCCTGCCAAGTAGTAGTGTATTGGGGGGTTCCTTGTTTGGATTTCGCTTTGCGAGACTCCCCACGCACGAAACGCAGTGCAAGGTTGAGGGTAGAGAGAAGTTTTGTCCTTATTAAATTATGCATGTTATTTAGAGTATAAACTCTTAATTTGGAGTTAAATGTTAAAATGTAAAGTAATAACATTGATAACTGTTTAGGTTATAAATTGGACTCAATAAAGCCTTGTATGGCATATATACGTATGAACATTTAAGTTTAATTAGAATGGGAAGTATTCTTGGGTTATTTTAGGATGGTAGGTCTTGTGGGTATAGGTCGTGCCTATGGTAAGTTAGGTTGTCCTCATGGGTGGGGTAACTTAAGTAAGATTCGAGGACGCGAATAGGTGCGCGCTATTAGATGAGAGGTGAGTTGGGGTTTCATGAGACTACGACACCACTTTAATTGTGAAATAAGTGCATTTATATTTATTATGCATGGTTAACACACTTGCTAAACATTTTTACACTCGGGCTCTGACCCGTTCATATTTTCTCTCCTGCTATATATATATATATTACTACAGGTGTCCCACCGCATGGATGCCGGATGCCCTTCTATCCAGAGTCTTGGGAGCCGTGACAGGTGCGGACTATTGCGGGATTTAGTTGTAGTCGCTTCCTATCTCTTTTTATATCAAGATAGGACTCATGTTGTATATCGGGTTTATAACCAAGGGATATCTATATATGTTTACATTTTTCCATTTTTTTCATTGTAATGTCTGTGACCCGACAGCTTATTCGGGTGTATTCATTGTATATGCTAATTTCATTTTATTCTAACATTTCATTTATCGTGTACTCGTATATGTTTTACCTTCGTGAGTAGTTCTATAGTGTCGGTTTGTGGTTTTTGGTATGTTTCATTAAACATTTTAACACCTCGCTTATATGATTTTGGGTAGTTAGTCTCATATTATTAAGTATTATCAGTTGATGTTGAGACTGAGACATCTGAGATTCCTGATTTAAGTAGTATAGGGTTGGCCACCCATTATTATTTTAAGCGGGTTGTTACAGATGGTATCAGAGCATCAGGTTCTAGAGTCTTTAGGATCTTCGTGGGTTTTTTGCGTTCTTCCGTTAGTGTTCTTGATATAGAGCCCTACTGTTAGGATTGTTGTGTTCACTGCGTTTATCTTCTCCTGCAAAGTGTACTCACTTGATTGACGTTCTGACAATAGTTGCTCTCATTTCAGACGTCGCCTAGAATAAGTCAGTTAGGAAAGGGGCAAAATGAGAGATGGAATACCCATAACGGATTTTGGGTACATTTTGACTGGAGGTGTTTGTTTTCCCCGATCCAGGCGGAGATAAGGAGGAGATTTCTAGCGGTGATTCAAGGTGATCAATCGGTGGTTGAGTAAGAAAGGGAAATTTACCTGAATGGTGAATTTTGGACTTAATGAGGTAAGTTCTGAAAAGAGGCATATAGTGAAGTCCTTGAGAAGTTTAGATTGAGAAACTCGTCAACCTTTGTTAGGAAGCCTAGTGATGCTGACTTTTTCTGGTGGAAGGTAGGTGGCATTGTCCTATTGATGAGAGTATCGTCTTTATTTAAGGAGGAAGTAAGAAATTTGGAGACTCGGGTTCGTTGAATAGGACCGAAAGAGTTGTCGAAAGTCGAAATAGCACTTTGTCCTTCAAAATAATTAAGAAGGATTCTCTGGAGGATGTCTCTCTGAGGAGAATTAGGCTTTAGGAAGAAAGATTGTCCTGAAAGAAGTAGAGGACCTTAAATTGAGATTCTTGGATGAGGGGAAATAAAAGGATTATGGAAATATAAGGTAGAATACCTTTCTTTGGGTTTAAGTCACGCTTTATGCGATATTGGGAACGTCGCGCATACAGTATAATGAGTAGTAGCCGTGACACCGTTAGGGTGTATAGAATTTCCTTGGAGGAAGGAATGATCCTGAGTGGCCTTTGTATGGCATCTTTTGTGATATTAAATCATCTTATAATGAGATAGTAGAGAGTTGTGCTATTTATTTCCGAAAGTGGGGATTGTTTAGGTTGTTGGGTAGTGGTCATTATGTTATTGTCTTGTTGATAGGCTAGGGCATATACTTGTGGTATTCCAATGAGAGGAGGATTTACCTTGTGGCAAATGATTTGATGTAAAATATAGGAATTGTATAACTCAGAGGTTCAGAGTTTAGTAGATTCATCATCGAGCGGAGAATTTAGCTCATAGTTGTGCTAGTTTCGAGAACTAGGTATTGCTTAGAGTATTGTATTTGCTAGGGCCTTGTGTCTTAAACATAAGGTGTTTGTTTGGCGTGTCGAAAGACATGGAATTATTTTATATTGTATTGTTATATAGGCCTTCGGGAAATATTTAAAAACTCAAAAATCTTTTATAAAATCTTAACCCTGGTTCAACTAATCTCAATCCCCGACATAGCTATACAGTAGTGTATTGGGAGGGTTCCTTGTTTGGATTTCGCTTGCGAGACCTCCCCCGCATGAATGTAGCTAGTGTCAGGAATTTAGGAGAGTTCAACCATGGGGAAATTTAAAACTTGTATATACTTAATATGTTGCTATAGTTTATATTGCTAAGAGCTATATTACGATTTGAGGCTAATGAAGCCTGATTATAATTCGACTAATGGAGCTCGGTTACGGGGTGTATGGGCGCCCTGGGTAGTTAGTTTGATTTTTTTAAATCTATATGGTTCAACGTGAGAACTAGGAAGGATCGGTATAGAGATCTAGAGGGTAGATGTGAGGACTAGATAAGATTGAAGTCCTAGGCATATCTTAAATTTCGCGGGCGAAATTCTTGTAAGGGGGAAACAGTGTAACACCCCACGATTTTTGGGACTGAGAAATAAAATTTTGGGAAAAATAAAATTGATTTAAATCAGAGAATTTTGGAAGTTGGAGATTGAAGTCCAAAATTTGAGGATGTTTTAAAGATTGTCGGATGAGGATTTTGAGTGTACCATCGGTTCCAGATGGGTCGAGATAGTCAAAATGACTGTCATTGGGTTTTATTTCGGTTCCGCATTATTTTTAAGTATGTTTGACTCGAATTGGAGTAAACGAGTCATTTAAAGTGTGTATTAACATTTAAAATTGGGTTTATTGTTTTAAGGGATTTAAGAGGCTTACAGATTAAGCCTTCTCATTTGAGAGAAAGAGAGAAAGAGAAGGGAATAAACAAAGAAGAAGAAAGGAATAGCGAGAGGAAGAAAAGCTTGGAGATTTTCGGCCCAACCGCGATCACGAGGACGATCCAACCTCTAAAAATCTGAGGCAAGTGCTTAATCTTGCTATATATTTCATTTGTGTATTTCATTTCATAATTTGTGGATAAGAAATTTGGATTTTAGGTATTAATAACAAAATCTAGATTTTGAAGATTTAATCTTGGAATTGATGTTTATATATGGGTTGATGGTGTAGAAATGGTTGGGATCAACTTTGGGGTTGATTTATTGGTTTAGAATTATGATATGATGAAGGTTTAGGGGTTATAAGAGAAAATTTTAGGGTTTAGAATTCGTGGGTTTCATGAAGAAGAGGAGACCTTTAGGGTTATGCAGATCCGAATCGATTCGCCCCGTAAGAGAATCGATTCGGCTTATGCAAAAGTGGCAGGTCTGTACGACCGAATCGATTCGGACCCAAGGCGAATCGATTCGATTTGAGACATAGTCCCAGGTCCTTTGGACCGAATCGATTCGCAGTTGGAGCAAATCGATTCGCCCTTGAGACCGAATCAATTCGGGCTAGGGCGAATCGATTCGGAAACAGTGATATTTTGTGGAATTTTTCTAGGATGATTTCTAACCCTTTTTGGTTGGGTTTATTGATTCGGTACCTTCTTTTATGATGTAAGAAATATGTTTTGGAGACGTATAAGGGGTTTCTCACATGTTATGATTATGGGGACTTCTTGGAATAATTTGGGATAATATATATATATATATATATATATATATATATATATATATATATATATATATATATATATATATATATATATATATATATATATGTATATGTATGCATTGGGGCTGTGTATAGAGATTGTGGGAAACCTCATTGGGGTTGGGAATTCTAATTATAGATTAAAAGTGAGTATAGATATGATGTGGGGGTAAAGAACTCTTAAAGAGAGTGGAGAGGGTATGTTACAAAATTCTAGGCCGATATTTATATCGGATCCTTATAGAGATAGGATACTATTAAGATACAATTTGGGGACCAATGAAGGAGAGTGGTCGCATATCCTTAGTAATGATAAATTCAAGGAATAAATCAGAAAGGCGTTAGCCTAGAGGATTCACAAGAGTTATTGAACCGTAGTAAAAACTGAGAGCGATGGGATCATATTACCAACTAAAATAGCGTGTGTAAATCTAGTCGGGATAATTGTTATATATCGTTGTTGATTTACAAAGGGTATTTTCCCTAAGAGATGGGACCATGAGATGAATTTAAGATTTAACTTGAGGTTTTTAGACTATTATTTATGTGCGTACCAATAGTCGAAATTAGTACTAGAGATGTGGATGTACTTTTGGATATAGATGAGATGTGTAGTGATGGTTTCCTACACAAAACTTTGGGTGATAACCTTAATGTGGACATATATATATATATATGTTGGAGGACTATTCATATCATGGGAGTAATGGGTGAATAAGCTTCAAGTGAGAGATCGTATTTATATAAGGAATTAAATTAAATATGTTTGGGACGATGGCTAATATAAATAGGATTATATACACGTATGACCGAATTTATAAATCTCATACATACGCGCGAGGGGTGGTATATATATATATATATATATATATATATATATATATATATATACATATACATATATATGTATATATATATATATACATATACATATATATGTATGTATACACTCATGTGGTGAATATCAAAACCGTATGTGATGGTTTAATTATATGATGGGATCTTATGATATAAATACATGTATATATGTATGTGATGATATATATGCATTTAGATTGGCTGCTTTCCATGGACTTTCCTTTGGTGTAGGGTTGGAACTGCCGCAGTTATATATTACTCTAGTGCGATCCAGGGAGGTTACGCGATGTGGGTGAATCCCCTGGCTCGAGGAGCAGGGAGAGTATAGTCCCGAGGTCATTTTACGTCCCGCGTTCGAGTTCGATTTGTGAGATCTCCCACTCGCAGGGGGAACTTGACCGCCTCCATCGTTGTGTATTTTACCAGGACTGTTGAGGATTTCAGCTGGTATCGTGGTTATATGAGCAAACTCGTATTTTTGGATCGGCACTATGAGACCGCATCCTCGAGTTATAGCGCAGTGGGATGGTTTGTATGCATGTGTGCATGGTATATTACTTGTGTATGAGAACAATGTAATATAATTCTCCAATGAGAATAAAGCGATAAAACTGAATATAGAATACACCTCAGTCCGGGAGATAGATCCGGATGTGTATTATGAAGATGAATATAGAATACACATCAGTTCGGGAGATATTATCCGGATGTATATTGTAAGATGGATATAAGAATTAATAAAATATGTATATTCGTATATCAAGACGTATGTATATATTAGTGTTGTACTACAAGCCTAATGGATCTCTACCATTAACCCTGCCAAATAGTAGTGTATCGGGGGGGTCCTTTTTTGGATTTCGCTTTGCGAGATGCCCCACGCACGAAACGCAGTGCAAGGTTGAGGGTAGAGAGAAGTTTTGTCCTTATTAAATTATGCATGTTATTTAGAGTATAGACACTTAATTTGGAGTTAAATGTTAAAATGTAAAGTAATAACATTGATAACTGTTTAGATTATAAATTGGACTCAATAAAGCCTAGTATGGCATATATACATATGAACATTTAAGTTTAATTAGAATGGGAAGGATTCTTGGGTTATTTTAGGATGGCAGGTCTTGTGGGTATAGGTCGTGCCTATGGTAAGTTAGGTTTTCCTCATGGGTGGGGTAACTTACGTAAGATTCCAAGACGCGAATATGTGCGCGCTATTAGATGAAAGGTGAGTTGAGGTTTCATGAGAGTGCGACACCACTTTAATTATGAAATAAGTGGATTTATATTTATTATGCACGGTTAACACACTTGCTAAACAGTTTTACACTCGGGCTCTGACCCGTTTATATTTTCTCTCCTGCTATATATATATATATATATATATATATATATATATATATATATATATATTACTACAGGTGTCCCACCGTATGGATGTCGGATGCCCTTTTATCCAAAGTCTTGGGAGTCGTGACAGGTGCGGACTGTTGCGGGATTTAGTTGTAGTCGATTCCTATCTCTTTGTATATCTAGATAGGACTCATGTTGTATATCGGGTTTATACCCAAGGGATATCTATATATGTTTACATTTTTCCATTTCTGTCATTGTATTGTCTGTGACCCGACAGCTTATTCGGGTGTATTCATTGTATATGCTAATTTCATTTTATTCTAGCATTTCATTTATCATGTACTCGTATATTTTTTTACCTTCATGAGTAGTTCTATAGTGTTAGTTTGTGGTCTGTGGTATGTTTCATTAAACATTTTAACACCTCGCTTATATGATTTTGGGTAGTTAGTCTTATATTATTAAGTATTATTAGTTGATTTTGAGACTGAGCCATCTGAGATTCCAGATTTAAGTAGTATAGGGTTGGCCACCCGTTATTATTTTAATCGGGTTGTTACATTTTAACACTCCGATTTTTTTTAAAGCAACATTTTTTGAACCTGTCAATCCTCTCAAATCAGAATTTTTCAACCTCAAAACTTGGTTATCTTCTTTCAAATCGCAAATCAGTTCTAAAAATGCATCCTTATCTTTTTCAATTAATTCCGAATTTTCTTTTGTAAGTTAACTATTCATTTCAAACTATTTTAAAGATTATTCTTCTTGATCCTGGAGTTCGACTTTATTAGACAAATTAACATTCATCTTTTTAATTTCGAGAAGCTGAACATTCAACAATTCATTTTTTTGACTCAAGGATTTGAAAATTTTAATTTCATTACTTTCATCAAAATCAACATCAATAGATTTCGATTTTGCCGAAGAATGAGAAGATTTTTTTTCTTCTTTTCCATTTTGGAAATAAAATGTTATATCCTTTATTTTTAACTCAAAATCATAGGACACTTCACGCTCGGACTAATACTAAAAGGTACATCAAAATCTAGTGTCATAGCACCCATAGTCACACAATAAAAATAATAGCACAAGCAAACTAGGTTAATGAGAAAAAAACACAATAAACACACAACAAGAGAAGATATAATCAAACGCATTAATGTTATCAAATGAGTACATGGCTCTGATACCAATTGAAGAAGTGTGTATTGTACATGAGTAAAAAAACCTACACCAAACCTACGAAGCGAGGGGGTAGGGAGTGAATAGGTTTGAATACAACTGATGACCAATTTTTTTCATTTCAAACTATTTTACTTCCACATTTTTTCATTTCAAACTATTTTACTTCCACATTCAAGTTACTCAACACAAGTTTCACCAAATTGATTTGATTAGCCAATACAACAATGTTACTAGGTAAATTTAGATGAACAAAACTAGATCTAGTACACCAAAGTCAATTTTCATTCAATTAACTAGATTCCAATTAGATCTAAGTACCGTGTGTGATCAACTTTGTGCATATGAGCATAAAATGTTCACAATCAACCACAAGACAAGGTTTATAAGAGAAAAACTCCATGTAGGGGTAAAAAACGTCAACGCACTTCAATTCTCATTTCTACTTGAAAATTAATTTTACAAAAGACAAGAAGGTACCTCTCACATAATCTTTATCGTGAAGTTACCTATGAACCTTTTAACTTCCCCCATAGTTAATAAGAATCTACAATGAGCTCCATGTCATGAATAAAGAAGTCTATTCTTTTGTATGGAAGTCGTTCCTCACTCTCATTTCTCTAATAAATTGTAGAGCCTCTTCTTTTATATCTAGGAGTAAATGATCGTATAATTCAAAGATAGATTGATTTGAATTGAATAGGCTACATGAAATCTGAACCAAAACACTATAAATTCTCTCTTAAAATCATAAATTAAGGATAGATCTAAGTTTTAACAATTTTGGAGGTAATGATTTAAATTGGAGATAGGAAATAAAAAAATATCTCCACTTCGAAAATACTCTCAGAAATGTGTTTGAGTTGTGAGGTTTTAAAATCTTAACAAATGGGAGGGAAATAGCCTATTTATAGAGATTTTCCAAAATATGTTGTCGTTGTGTTCACAGTTAGCTCTGGTCATGTGCATACTTCCAGGAAATATAGAATCGAGGTCAATGGCATGCACACGAGCAAAGATTGTAGTCGTGCGAATGCCATAGTGCGCACGAGCTCAATATAGAGTCTTGCAAATGTTTAAGTAAAAATACTTTTTCCAAAAGCCTTAACAGGTTTTAAGCAAAAAGACAACTCCCAAAATCTTTTCAAAATAGTTTAAAAGATCCCTAAGACTATTTAAATCATTTCGAACACTTATTCCATCAATTTTAACATCCTCACACATTTAAAAAAACATTTTATGCACGTGTGTATGTATGTGTGTGTTTAACCATAATTAATTCACAATCAACTAAAATGATATAATCTTCACTTCAGTGTGAATGAACTTGCAAAATCTTTAACTTCAATGGTTCATTCTATAAAAACATAAATTATATGGTCATGTGCATAATTACAGGCATATATGGCAATTTGATTTAACACAAGGATTTTATTTAGATCTTGATTAAAACATAAATTATAAAAACATTCAATTAAAATCTCAACCAACTCAACATACAAGGTGTAAAATTCTCATCAACTAATATTTTGCATCTTTTTAATGTCAATTAAGGTATGATTCACGTGATAAATATGGATACAAAATCAACATGAATTCACATAGTAAAATTATGTATTTATTACAAATAGCACTTAAAAAATAATCATTCCATCAATATCATTTGATCTCAAATAATGGTAGTTTGCAACCATTTTACTCCCTCAATCATATGTTGTTAAAATTCTTTTGAATGCCAACTAAATAGACTCTTTGTCAACAAATATAGATTTTGTCATTGATTAACTTTACACGCATCTAAATGACATCTATCTAAAAACATTTGAATTTTCAAATAGGTGTAATCACTCTAATGGTAGCCCTTATCAATGCTTTTAAAAAAAATACATTTTTAACTCCTTCATAGTATGAAACACTTAAAAACCTCACATATGAACTTAAAAACTTTTAAAACCAAAAATATCTTGAAATTTTATCATGATCAAATTAAGCATGAAAAGCGATAATCACATAAGTGTAATCATATGAAATAAGTGATATGCATGTTCTCAAGTAGTATGAAATCAATGCCATAGATTTCAACAAATTTGTCAATCATGATTTAGAAAATAAATTCCACCCCAATGATTAAAACAATTAACATTTTCAAACCAATAATTTAAAATTCACTTTAAATCATCGTTCAAGTTAAATCAATCATCAAATCAATAAGAATTAATGACTTAACCACATCATCACAAAAAGAAATTAACATAAAATATTTTTTGAATTTTTGAATAAGAATGATGCATGTAGTTAAAAAAGTCATGTTTAGTTGATAAAATAACATGGAAACCAAATGCATGAAAAATGCTATGAAAATGTCACCAAAACATGAAAAGATGATACCACTTGCGATTTTCTCACCCACAAATATTTGTTCCCCCATAAATCAAGAATGAAGTAGGAATGAAAACCTATAAGAACCTAGTCATCCTAGAAAACTATATATCTATATAGCAATGGGTGTTTCATCACCTGAATCAATGGGAGGAATAAACTTCTCCTCTTTCATCTCAACCTTTCTTTGGATACATCAATATCAACCTTCTTTGTAGGTGCATTCCTAGGAAAACCACTTCCCACTCTAAGTATCCATCTCTCATACCTCCTAGGATTCATATGCCTATTCCTTAGAACTTGAGTGTAGTGTCTAGGTCTATGTCTAGGAAAATCACATCTAGCCTCACCCTTATTTTGCACTAGAAAATTCATCATTCTTGTCAACTCACTTAATTGGCTTCGACGTTCATCAAAATTAACTTTTCAAAACACTATTATCATATTGTCAATGGACCTATGGCTTACCTATCTCAAGCATCTATAAGCTTGATTCGTATGGACTTGGACCTTACAAAATGAACAATAGACAACTATTGAGTTTTCAAACCATTTCTTTCAATCTTATTCTTCTTAAAACAAAAATGAGCAACACGATTCATCTTACCACCAAATGGACATCCACTTCTATTATCGTGAGCTCTCCTCTTCACTTTTTTATTGCCAAATGAGGTAGCACGTAAGGAAAAGGTATTGGTTTATAATAATGATGTCTATCAAACTTATTTCTACCAAATACATCTTCAAAAACAAGATCATCTTCCCTTTTAGAACCCAAGAAACTAAAACACATTTTGTTTTAATGTTTTTTTCAATTTGTAACAAAAGGATTCAAATGTCCTCCTCTATGACAAAATGTGCAATATGATGATTTCAAATAATCCTTAAATCTTTTTTATCCTTTATTTTTCAAATCAACATTCTCTTTCACTTTTTGTTTCTTCTCACTTTTCGTTTAACATAAGGAATCGATTTCCTTTAAATCATGTGATGAACATTCACTCGATGTGTTCTTAAGAAGAAGATAACCTTTTTTTCAAACTTTTGAATGAGTCAGATTCATTTTCCAAATACTTAAATCTCTTCTCAAGTTCACTTTTAAAACCTTCACAAACAAAAAGTTATTCTTTCACTTTTTCAAATTCAAGAGTCAAGTTAATCTTCCCTTCATCAACAACCTTGAGTTTTTTTAAAAAATAAATCTTAAATAACTATTCAATTTTCTCAAATTAGATTTTTTTCTCTCAAGGCTAGGTTATCTTCTTTCAATTCAAAAGTCAATTCTAAAGAATCACCCTTCTCGTTTTCAATTATTTTCGACTTTTAATTGATAAATTGACTCTTCAAACTTTTTAAAATCTTCTATTTATTTGTTCATGGAGTTTGACTTGAATTGACAATTTAATATCAACATTTTCATTTGAATATTTGAGCATTCAACTTTTCATTATTTTATATGAAGGATTTGACATTTTCAATTTCATCACTTCTATCAAAATAAAAATCAATAAACTTTGATTTCTCGGGATAATGAGAAGTTTTCTTATTTTCCCTTTTCAATTTCACTTGTTTTATCCTATCACTAGGATTCACAAGCATATGACATTCATCCGACAAACTAGTATCATTAGAATACACAAAGTCTGACATCCAAGAACTCATAGTCATATCAATATAGTGATCAACAACTCACTGTAGAAAAAAATCTAACACAACAAACTAAGTTTATGAGCAACAATACAACAAACACACAACAAAACAAGGATCAACTCAAGCACGTTGATTCCAAAATAAGAATACATTGCTCTGATATCAATTGAAGAAATGTGTTATTCGTGCAAATATTTAACCTATAACAAACCTAGAGGGGGGTGAATAGGTTTGATCACATCTCATGGACAATTTTTTAAATTCAAAGATTTTGCTTACAATTCCAAATCACATACTAATTGTTTGAACGAAATGATTGAATTGTGCCCTGATTAACTCACACAATAAGATAACTAGGAAAATCTATATGAGAAAATGAGATCTAATACACCTAATTCAATTTAAGCTATTTCACCAGATTCAAGTGTGATCTAAATGATGTGTATGATCAAATTTGTGAAATTGAGTAGAAAACAATCATAAGCACCCAGTAAACAAATATCAAGAGGAACCCCCCACCCACCCCACCCAGGGGTTAAAAAACTTTATGCACTCAAACTTATATTTTTACTTGAAAAGATGTTTTACACAAGGCAAGAAGATACCTCTCACACAATTTATCTCATGTAGTTACCTCTGGACCTTGTAACTTTCCCTTATTGATGATAGAATTCCACGTTGAGCACCACGATGTGAATAAGGAACTCTAATCTCCTCCTCGAAATTAACACCACACTTTAATTCCTCTAATGAATCAAAGTGCCTGCACTTTTAGATCTAGGATTATGAGATAATAATAATAAATCAAAAGTAGTTTATGAATTTGTAATAGTATAATGAAGACCTTGTCAAAATTACTCTCAATTCATTCAAAACATGCCAAGATCAAAACACAGATGAAAGTTTGAAATAGTTTTTAAGGAACAAGTGAATTTTATGTAAAAAAGGAGAAAAAAGAGCTCTCAATAATGAAAATACGCTCTAAGAGGTTTTTCAATTATGAATTTTTCAAATCATATGAAATTGGAGGAAAATTGACCTATTTATACAAAATTTTCAAAAGTTTAGCTCCCCCGTGCACACGGTTGACTTTTGTTGTGCGCACGAAGTCAAACAAAAAGGAATTTGAGGAATGTCATGTTCATGGATCTAACTGATAGTTGTTCTGATGAATCCGTGATCACGGGTACAATTTAGGACCATGTAAATGATTAAAGTTATACAGTGATGAAAACATCCTTTAATTATACCAACAAAAAATGGTCGACTCCCCAAAAAAAATCCATGAACTGTTGTGTCAATTTAACACTTGTCCACAAAAAATTTAAAATCAAATCACATATTTTTAAAACATCGTGCACATGTTTGTTAACCATATAAAAATCACAATAACTACAAAAAGGATATAGTCTTCAATCCAAGTGTGCATAGTAACGAAAGTCTTCCGTTGAGTGGCTTGTACGATCTGTAATCTTCAATGATCCATCTAATACTAATAAATGCACGTCATTCAAACCTTATCAAGTATATATCAAATGTTCTGTCACGGAATGTATCAAGCTAATATATAAACAAACTTACATTTTCAAATGAATTCAGTGACCTTTGGATAATTAAAAGAATAAAATGGACATTTTTTTTAATTAATTGGTAAGTTGGGATTTGGAAAGACTAGTGGCCTTTGAGACTTCTTTGACTTACTTGGACTCCAAGTTAAATCCCCTTAGTTAGCCCATGATTCTATGTAAATATGAGATTAATCGGTTAAAACTTTGAAACTAGGGTTCTTTAGTTTTAAATCTGAAATCAAACCCTCATTTCTTGTTATAAATGATTGAAACATGTAAATATAGGTTAGTAATGCTCTTAGATAAATTATATTTAAAGGAGGATGTGTTTAGTGTTTCTTGGAGGCTTCTGGATTAGTCTTTTTGGTTGTTAATGGCAGACTTGGAGTTTTGGGGGAGATGAACTATGTGTATCTTATTCGAACAAGATTAGCATCTCATGAAAATCAGATTTGGGGGGTTCGTATGAATGATTTAGGAACACATAAGAATGAGTTATTTTTCTCATTCCAACGACTTTGTGATTTAGTTAGAATGATTTATAGGATCACGTTTGAATGAGAAAGGTTCTTGTTAGAATGAGTTTGGGAATGTTTTGGGAATTTATATCTTAATTAAAAGAGGATAATTAATTAAGAATTTTGGAATAAGACTTAGTAATCTTTGATTAAATAGGATTTCTACTCGTTGAACTTATGTGCAAATCATACTATGTGTGGTTGCTTATGGGGTATGTAATAAGAGGGATTTTCTTATGGGGCTTGTTTGACATCGAATGCTCTTGTAACCTGACAATTGCAATAGGATTAACTCAATCATTTATACCCCGAATCCTAATACTGACATACCCATACCCCGAGGGGGAGTACATCAGGGTTGTCTTCATATGATATTGTGTATTGAGGTCTATATGAGTGATGGGAAGGCATAATGACTTAATATCTTTGCTGATGCAATAAGGTTATAGGGACGGGATGTAAGGACAAATTTCTAATGGAGCCAATTTGTATGTATTGGCTTAATTCCATTTAGACACTACCGTTTAAGTCATAGGTTAGGAATTTCATTATTTTATCCTTCAAAGCCTATGATGTGTGTGATTAAAGACTATAGAGGCAAAGTTAAAGCATCTACATTATCGTGTCATGTTTCGTGCCACATTTTATCTTCAACGTCAATCGATCTCCTAAGGTATGAATGCCTAATATTTTTTCTCCTTGGAATTTCATTAAATGTTTGAGTACATTTTTCACAAAAAGGTTTTTAAACAACAAAAATATTTCTTTGTGAAAAGTCGTTCGAATGACCTATTTTGTTCATTCGAACGAGTTTATCTATGTCATTCAAACTCCAACTTTTAAGTTCAAATGAATTGTTTCTTCTTAACAGTGGAACCTCATTCGAAGTGTGTTCAAATGAGATAAGTAGTTTTGTTCGAATGGGCTTATTTTTTGTTCGAACGAAAATAGTATGGTCGTTCGATTATTTTCATTCGAATGAAATTGTGCCATGTCAAAATTTATATTTTATATGTAAAGGAGTGATAGAAACATATTTTCTGGAGAGGTTTTGCAAAAATTATTTTCCAAAGAAAATCCCAAGAGCTTCCAAACCCTTGTTGCACCAAAAGGTTTTGAGATCCAAGTTTTAACTAATATACTAGTTTGCACTCTTTTTTTTAACCAAGTTTATTGACTCATCATTCTTGTTGAGTAAAGTTTTGTATGGTAGACTCTGTGCCTATTTGCTATTTACATATGGTGGACTCCGGGTGTGTGGCATTTTGAAGCTTGGACCCCCTGTTCGGTCCGTTAATGGTTACTGAACCTGGATAGGTGGATAACTAGGTGTGTTAGGATCACACATTGTGGCAGTACATAGGTGGACTCATACGTGTCACTATAAAGAGAAAGTTGAAAGAACGAAGATGTGTCAAGGCTTGCAGAAGTTGAGTCGGTTGTGTAACTGACGTGTCGTCTTTGTGTAATTCCTTATCATAGTGAATTTTCATGGATTGGTCGTCCGAGGTTTTTTTTCATTTTAAGTTTTCCTTGTACATCGGCGTGTTGTGGGTTCTTGACTTTATTTTATTCTTATTATCACCTAGATGCACTTAGGTATGATAATATTTGCCTAATTAGTTTTACAACACTTTGTTTAATTGGTGCTACAATAACTATAACCAGTACACACAAGTGATCCCTAAAGGCGATAGGCATAGGCCTTCGTATTTATGTGTGGGATCGTTCAAATCCCAATTACATGTACGTGTCGAGGACCGGACTATCATGGATGTTAGATGTAAATATTGTCTTTTGTTATTTAATATTATACTAGAGATGCATACAATGGAATTTATAATGGAACCATTTAATTATATTCAATTGAGATGAATAATAATTAATCATTGGGTTCACTTCGGCTTAGGTTTAGAGAGCATGTTATATTTAGGGTGGGTTAGGTTAACTTAAAAACAATAAAATATGAGAGGACGATGCGTAGTTATTATTGTATCCCAAATTTAGTTAATTTTTTTCTTTTTGTAGTCTTACTGTTATCGTTGTTATTGAAATATATTTTTAGGTCCTAGGCCGCTGTTGCAATCTCATCCCTGATTTCTACACTTGCATTCCTTTATAGTTATTGATCATATGGGATGTAGGTGTCGATCCCACATGTTCATTCTCTAACTTTTATTTACATTCCACTCGAGTCAGATATTATAGTAGTTACTATTTTGGGGGGGATTTCGATTTATATTCGGGACAATCTGTATATTCTGATATTGTTTTATTTACTCCCTGATTATGGTTTTATTCCTATTATGAAAGTTGTTAACTCGTTAGCATATTTTTTTTATTTTATTTCAGTCATGTTTACAATGGTATTCAATTATTTAGACTGCTTTATTGTTTATTTTTTACCTGATCAATTTAGCTATATATTTTACAGGGTGTCATAGATGACGTGATGAATTTTAAACGACTTAATTGTTGAAACTAAGCCACACTTAAAAACCTATCCTTCACACATTACCACTGTAATGGTTAGTGGCCCTACACCCATAATAAAAGCTCTAAGGGTCCATTATAGTGGCCCCACTATACGGATTATTCCTTCCTCTCCCTTTTTTTCTTTTGTTTTATTCCTCAATATAATAAATTATGCCCCTCGACATAAGAAGAAAATTATTCATAGCTACATATCCATTATTGATGCTTGAGGTTATAGGTATAGGACGACCCATAACCATACCGAGTACGCACGAGTTATCCCCGAAGGCGATAGGGATATGCCTTAACATTTATGTGTGGGCTCGTATGTATACCATTTACTTGCATGAGTTGGCAACCATACTTATTTAGAAATAGACTTTGAGATTGTCTTTCCTTTATTGAGGTTATACTAGGGAGATATAGAGTGGAGTTATTTATGGAACCTCTTAATTATATTCAACTGAGAAGAGTTATAATTAATCATTAGGTTCACTTGGGCTTGAGTTTAGAACTACATGATATATTTAGTGTTGGGTTATGAAAGGAAGATGAGTTGTTATTATTGTAGCCCAAATTTGGTTAAATTCTTATTCTATGTAGACTTTCTCTGTTTAATCATGTTATTGAAATGTATTATTATGTCCTAGGCCACTAGTGTAGCCACAACCCTGATATTAGTTGCATTCCATTCAGTTCTAACTCTTACAAAGGATGTAGGTGTCGAGGGTAGTTGCTCATTTCCTTTATGTTCTTTTACATTACTAGCTGAGTCGTATTACCATATTAGTTGTTATTTATTTTGGAGATGGTTTATATTTGACGCAATTTGTATCTTCCTGTGATGGATTTTATTTACTGTTGGTTTTTATGGTATCGAAGATTACGTTGTCTTATTCACATTATTATTACCAGTCATTAGTATAATGCTTTAGTTTATTTTAGTCATGCTTAGAATGATATTTAATTATTTGAGGCTCCTATATTATTTATTTTTGGACCTGATCAATCTATATATTAATTTTACAGTGTGTCACGGTTGGTATCAGAAATTCTAGGTGTCCTGGGGTCTTGAGTGTGTCCATCATTTTTTTACATAGAATTATTTGATACTTTATAGATTTGTTATTTAGACGGTTGTACTCTATTACCCGTATGTTTACTAATACTCTTGTTCTTACTATGTTTCAAATGTTGAACACTAAGAGATGCATAACACGATCGAGACCGATCATGACAGTCGAGTCCGAGGCAGCTTCACCTCAACAGTAGCGACAAACACAATAGACATATCAGGGGAAGGAATTAGCTATAGTCCTGACAGACTTGGATACTATTATAGAACAGATCGTGGATGAAAATATGAAAACCATGCTCCAGGAGCATCCTTTACCCCCGCCACCAGCAACATCCGTATCTGCACCTTCCCTTTACACTACTTTTACCTGGGGCAAGACTGGAATGCCTTCACAAAGGGCAACCTGTCAGAGTTTATGGAATCTACCAATCCGATCGTCATATTATAGTGAAGGAGTGATATTGAGAAGAAATTACCTCTTGTTGAGTGAACTGATATTCAGAGGAAGATGTTAGCTAGTTTTAGTCTTGTTAGAGATAATCTTTAGTGTTGAGAGTTTGTTACCACTAAGAAGGACCGATCACAGTTAACCATTTTTGAGTTTTGGAAGAAGTTTGAGGGGAGGAATTTCTCTCCATCATAGAAAATATACCTTAGAGAATAGTTTGATAGGATCAATTCGGGGGACCATATGGTTATGAGTACGAGGGGAAGTTTACCCTCCTTGCACACTTCCCCCCCCCCCCCCCCCCCCCCCACTGTTATTAGTTCGAAGGTGAAGTGGATGGAAAATTTTATTATAGGGTTGACATGGAGGATATGATAGGGGCCGAAGGCTATTGAGGTTAATCAATCATCTCGAGGAAAGGAGGTTCATAACAACACGAGAGGCGTCAGATATAGGGGGAACAACCCCCCGAAGAGGTTTAAAGGAGGTGACCAATGCTACTAGGGTGGCCAGGGACAGGGTCACCCAATCTAGGGACAGTGTGGACAATAGGGTTAGAAATATAAGGTCCATTAGGGCCAGATAAGAGAGGGGCAGAGGCAACAAGATATACCCTAGGGGGAGGGGCAACAGTACCACTCATTCTGATGGATTTTTCATTTATGTGGTGAGTAGGGCCACTCTTTTAGGAGGTTCCCTAAGGTCTTTCAGTCCAAATCGAGCTAGTTATAGAAGGGGAAGCCTCAAGGGGTAGCAGTAGTTTAGTCTATCCCCATATTAGTACCAGGCATTATCGCCAGCGTGGTAGTACCCAACTTTGCCTCCACCTATAGATCAAGCACAGGTACCTCCACAGATTCATTATGGACATGTGTTCAATGTCTATCAGCTAATCAACTAGTGACACCTCAAGCTATCTAAGGTGTGTTTTATGTTTATGGTAGTTATGCACGAGTTCTTTTTGACATGGGAGCATTACACTCATTTGCTAATTGTACTTTTGCTTCTACCTCGGGTTTGTTAGACATTAATACCGATGTATCTATACATGTGGATACCCCATTGGGTAGGGGTGATTCCTCACATTATGTTTCTAGGGATATGGCACTGGATATCGACTATTTATGCTTCTGTACTTAATTTTTACTTTTAGACATGTCAACATATGATGTCATTTTGGGGATGGATTGGTTAGTGACATACCATGAACAAAATGACTGGATCGGTAAGGTGATCATGTTTTCCATTACCATGAAGGAAATGTTTCTAATAGCCATGCCTAAGGTCGAGGGAGATTCTATCATGCACTTGCACTATACATACACGAGTTTATTTGATGAGGTCACCATGTCTTTAGATTTGATACTAATTGTCCACGAGTTTGGGTATGTATTTGAGGAGTTATCGGGGTTAGAACCCACTAGGGTTATGTGACACCCCGACTAATTAAATACCGGGTAGCTACTCCTTTATTAAATTAATTCAAAATGCCAAGTTGGTTCAGTTAATAGCATCACTGTCGAAAACATTTAATGATTACTAACCACCTAGTATTTAAAAAGTAAGTTGTCAAATTTTAAATTAAATCTGATTAACATGCGATAAATGAAATGTAAAGGAATAACATCACCATACACCATAAAGTCTCAATAAAGTGACCTACAAATAATAATAAGTCCGGAGGAAAATTCCTCACAACAATCCCACAAACTGAAATAAATAAAACAGGTCTACATCCTGAATTAATTACAAACCAAAGTCTGAATAACTGAAATATAAAATGTCTCTAATAGAAATGGGCGACATGCCCTACAAATGATGAAACTGAATATGGAGTCAAGACTAGAGTATGAGGCGTCTAATATCAAGGCCCTGTAAGTTCCATAACAGCTACAGCTCGTCACCTGAATGGAAATCCTATGCATGGTGTCCTTGTGGCTGGGCACCCAAAAGGTTTTTACAAAAAGTAGATTTCAAAGCAAATGGGTCAGAGCCCGAATGTGGAGAATAGTTTTAAAAATAGCAAGTTCTTTAATAACATTAAAACAATGAATGCAAAATACATGTTAGGACGTGCTCTCACATGAAATACTCACCTCTCGACTACTTGTGCACTCCTAACGTACAGTACCCATCTAAGTGGTATTCATATCTAACTAAACCGACATAAGTTCTAACCCATCTACTCGATTCACAATATGAATTCCCAAATGTTATCACTTGAATAGATAGCTTTGTTTAAACTCGGATTCTCAATTATTAGCATTACAATACATAGCAGGTTATCCCTTTTTATCTTTATCAAGGCTTTACTATAATTATAGTCGCAATGAAAACATAACAATTCCTTTTCTTTTAACCATATGTTATTCACATGATAAATATACTATACAAGCACCTCGAGACTACTGCGGTGCACACATACTCTGCTATCCCATCCCGGTACATCACATACATAAGGTTCACGCATTCCGAATGTCTCAGGAATCGTTCTCAGATAATAGCAAATCACAAACAATGGAGGCGAACACAGTCACATCACATGGGTCACGCACATACCTACGCTCCCACGATCAGCAGTCTTATTAACTTCCCAATAAGTCCTTCTCTGACCTATGTTCTCAAGGTACCAATCTAAATCCGGGCACACAAAGATTAGATGGCCCTAAGAGAACGTAAACCTCTCGTGATAGCAAGTATGGTAGGTATGTCATACACATAAAATCATACATACTAAGCATGCACACATCATAGTAATTACCATATTTTATTAGTGGTATACTTCTCATTCTTATACCAACTGTTAAATTACACAATTCATATGCCCCCGGTTTATATGTATTTAAGTCATTAATTATCCTCGAATCGTGATTAGTCGCTCGCATCCTATTCCACAAATATCATTTAGTTCAAACCACTCTTCTATATTTTACTCCTCAATATATCCCAAATATCCCTACTATATCAATTAGTTAACACGGGAAAGATATCACTTCATTTAAACAAGGTTACGGGACCCTAGAAATCAAACCAGGCCAAAAAGGCCATTCTGTCAACTCGTTAGAAGTCTCGTTCGAACGAGGTCGTTCGAACGAGAGTTCGTTCGAACGAAGTGGGCATCTAACAAGATCTCGTTCGAACGAAAGGCATCGAATGAACATCCCCCTCGTTAGAAGTCAAACTGTCAACTCGTTAGAAGCTCGTTCGAACGAGCTCGTTCGAACGACCTGGGCAGGCCTTCTAACGAGGTGACAGTTTCGAGCCCAGAAATCTCCTATTTCGTTTTTCCCAATTTTCTTCACCTCTAATATCATCTAAACATCATTCCAACAGTAGTTCAAGGTTTCTAATCATTCCTAAACATATTTAGGTCGTATTTTAACATATATATGGGGTCAAATCTCCCTAAACATTACCCAATCATCAAATCTCCCAAATTTTCCGCCAAACCTTATGAGTATGAACCCTAGAAAATTTAAGTCATCAATATCCATAACTAAATCCTTTTTTGCATCATAAACGTCATATTTCTTTTAGTATAATCACCCAATAACAATTCTACATGCAATCCCTTATATCACAACCTGAATTTACAACTCCAATTTCATGGGTTTTTATAAATCTCCAAATACAATGCAATTATGTAGATTTCTAAGCATGGAAGAAACATTCGCTTGAAATTAACGTAATTAAACCACTTGCCTTAGATTGTTCTTCTGAATTTGTTGTTGAAGGTTGAAGGTTGTCCACTTCCCTCTCTCCAGATTTCTCCCAAGGTTGAAGGTTGAAGATGGTGGTTATGGTTTTCTCTTTGGGAACCTCTTCTAACTTTTCCTATAACTCCCGTAGCCCTCTAAGTTGTAAAATTCTAGTAATGGCCTTAGTGGCCCTATTAAAATGATAAATATTAATTCTAATTTTCGTGGGTTTTAATTCCCTAAATTTCTAAATTACCAAAATGCCCTTTTAAGTTACCGTTATGGCCCAATAATGCCCCGGGACCCAAACTAAACCCCCGGCTAGTGTTTTCTGACTATTTAGACCCTTCCGGACACGTTGGCGCACTCAAAATGACCATATGGTTGATAAAATAAAATTTACTTTTTAATTAAAATAATTATATTCCTGACGCGACTGTCACACGCGTCCCAATAAAATTTTCAAATTGTCGTATTTCAATTTCACGACAAATTCAATATATTCAATATTCATTATAATCAAATAATACCCATTATAATCAAATACCAACTCACATCTCGTTAGTATTTTATCCGGATTAATTCTCAATTAATACCCATTTAATTCAATTAATCCCATAAATAAATATCATAAAAAATACGGGGTATTACAGGTTATAGATTTTTGTATTGATTTTATGACAAGAACCAGTCCCATATTGAGGGCACCGTATCGAATGGCTTCGTTAGAAATGCGAGAGATACATGAGAATATTCAACACTTGGTGGGCTAGGGGTTTAAACAAAGGAGCAAGTCTTTGTGGGGAGAAAGTGTGTTTTTTATGAAAAAGAATGACATATCTATTTGATTGTGTGTGGATTATTGGGAGCTAAACAAGGTCACTATATCGAATAAGTATCCTATTCCATATATTGATGACCAGTTCTATCAGTTGAGGGGTGCGTTATTTTTTTCCAAGATTAACTAATGCTAGGGGTATCACCAGTTTCGTATTCAGAGAGAGGATATTCCGAAAATGGCATTTCTGATACGCTATGGATTGTAAGAGTTATGGGTTATGTCTTTTGGATTGACCAACATTCCAGCAGTATTCATGGACTTGATGAATCAGGTGTTTCACCCAATATTTGATATATTCATCATAGTTTCATTACTAACATATTAATGTATTATTGATCGGAGAAGGAGCATGTGTAGCATTTGAGGACGATTTGATAGACAATACAGGAACACATATCGTATACGTATACTAAGTTCTCTAAGTGCGTATTTTGGATCAGAGAGGTGAAATTTCGAGGACACATTGTGTATGAGGCCATGATTTCGGTGGATCCTAAAAATGTATTTGCAGTTAGGGATTGAGGAGATCCCATTATGCTTATGGAGGTTAGGAGTGTCTTAGTTTTGGTTGGGTACTATGGGAGGTCCATTTAGGGGTTATCAAAGATTATTGGGCCACTGACTTACCTCACTTGTAAGGGATATTGTTTGTAATAAGCATTGGCTATCAGAAAGCATTTGAGGATCTCAAGGAGTGACTCACTTACATACTTGTCCTTGCTTATGAAAAGCTTAAGCCTCATGGGGAAACTAACCCACCCATGATTTGGAGTTGGCGGCGGTAGTTTTTCTCTTCATATATAGAGACACTATCTATTGGGATCAAAGTATATAGCTAGAGTTTGTGAAGAACAACCACTTTTTGATTCAATACCATATTAGGAAAGAGAATGTGGTAGCCGATGTTTTGAGTCATAGATTGACCATTACATTGACATACTTTTGGGAAGATCAAGGGAATAATTTACTCAATTTTTGGGTAGAGGGGTGGTGAACCTAGTGGTAAATGGATTTGTCACATGCCGTTCTAGTAGTTGTGACTGTTACACCTGTTATCGTGTCGCGGGTGATTTAAGTACAAGCTTTAGACTCATTTTATTGGGAGAAGGTTCGAGAACTTGTAGTTGTAGGGGTTACCTTATTCTATATTATCTCAGATAGATGATTGAGATTCCAGGGATGTCTGGTAGTTTAAGAGGATTCTTAGTTATAGAAGGCAATTTTGGTAGAGGTAAGGGATTTATAGTACACGGCACATCTTGGAGGTGATAAGATGTACCAAGATATAAAGAAATCATATTAGTGAGTCAGGATGAATAAATATATAGATGATTTTGTGTTTAGGTGTACCACATGTCAGCTAGTAAAGGTGGAGCACCAAAGATCGGCAGGAGAGTTGCACCCATTAGAGATTTTCGAGTGAAAGTGGGAGGGCATATCTATGGATTTTATTGTGGGATTGTCGAGGTCCCAGAGGGACCATTATTCTATTTGGGTCATCTTAGATAGATTGACTCCTTCCAGTGCAGATGGATTACACCGCTGAGCAGTACATCAGACTTTTAGTTGCAGACATTGTACGAATTCTTAGGATACTACTGGATATTGTGGCCGATAGGGAAAACACATTTGTATCTTGGTTCTCGATGGGTTTTCAAGATGCTGTGGGAGTGAAACTAAACTTGAGTATGGAATTTCACCCTTAGTCAGACGATTAGATTGAGCAGGTGAACTAGACTCTAGAGGATATGCTTAGCATGCGTGTTGGATCTCAAGGGGAGATAAGATCATCACTTGCCACTCGTGGAGTTTGTGTATAATAATAGTCATTAACATACTATTGGTATGGCACCCTATGAGGAATTGTAATGGAGACCGTGATGTTCATCGAATTTTTAGTTGGATTTAAGGGAGCATGGTATGATTAGGATGGAAATCATTCAGGACATCTCTGAGAAGGTAAAGCTCATCCGATCATGGATGAAGACAATGCAGGATCAGTAGAAGAGTTATGCTGATAAGAGGAAGCATAAGATGGAGTTTAAGGTGAGAGATCAGGTACTATTAAGGGTCTCCTTGATGAAATGAGTGGTTAGATTCGGATCCAAGGAGAAGTTAGGTCCCCGATACATAGGTCATTATATAATATTAGATAGGGTGGTCTTGGTGACATATATTTTGACCTTACACGATCATGTTCATGAATATATAATGTCTTTCATGTGTCGATGCTGGGGAAATTTTCAGGGATGAGGGGGCCTATTAGCACATCGATACGAGGAGCAAACGCATTGTATTATTGATCGGAGAGAGAAATCTCTATAATCGAAGGTCATTCCTCTAGTTAGAGTCCACTAGACACCACAACGAGGCTGAGTCTACTTGGGAGAGAGAGTATGAAATGTGGGTGAGATATCCAAAGATCTTTAAGTCAGGTATATAATTCAAATTTCGAAGATGAAATTCCTTTTTTAAGGGGATGGAAAGTAATTCCTTGTATTTTATGTCCATTATTTTAAATTACAAAATTTATCTTGTTTTCCTTTTTTCCATTTATATTTTATATGTGTTATATAATTCATATATCAAATTGGACTTAATACCCGATAATGCATTAATTAGATATTTAGAAGTGACTCTGTATTATGGGCGACTATGTAATGGTCAGGGATTAGTTGCTATTTTTTATATGAATTATTTACTCGATATTGGGTCCTACCAATCTAAAAGTAATTTTTTATAATATCATGTCACGCTAAATTAATTAATAATTAATGAATTGATATTTGAACTAGTACCGAATAATTTAGTAGTTTGTGGAGATAATTAATTAATTGATTTATTTCATATATAGGATTGGCATTTGGGATGCGTAGAATGCTAGTTTTTGACTTAAAATAGTGGAGTTTAATTATATTGGGTTAGTATATGACTTGGGTAGAGTTTTGGGACATTTGGAGTGGTATTTGGGCTCATTAGGTTGAGGCCATATCAGGCCTAAAGCTAATGTCATGGGAAGCAAACTTAAGGGGTCATTAGACTAAACCTAAAACACATTAGCAACCTTTGATAGTAATCCCAATAATTAGAGAAAAGAGTCACTCATGAGAGAAAGAGCTTCGGAGGTTTATTAGCTTGGATTCAACTTAATATCCTAAGGCAAGTTTATTTAGTGTAGGAATTTGATTGCCTTTGTGTATGTATATATACACACAGAGAGAGAGAGAGAGAGAGGCTCACCTACATCATGATGTATACATCATACCTAGTTCTAGGCCCTAAGAAATATTTTTTCCAAATTTTTTACTTTTCTCTTAAAATTAACCTTCCAGCCAACCCATATACAAAACATAATGTCAAAATACATTTTGTATCTATTTTTAAAAAATTTACAAAAAAATGTTAGCGCAAACCCTTATAAATAAGGTATTTTGAGTAGTATTTAGTGGATTTTTTTAAAAATAGCTACAAAATGTATTTTGACCTAATTTTTTGAGCATGAGTTTATTAGAAGGTTAATTTCAAGGGAAAAATAAAATTTTGAAAAAAGGTTTTGAATGGCCTACAACTAGGTGCGATGTATGAATGAAGTATAGAGCATGATGTAGGTGAGAATTCTCCTATATATATATATATATATTTATCATATGCCTTAAAAACTTTTCTATCGAATGAATCCTTATATCAAATAAACGTATATCATGAATATATATATCCAGCCCTATCTTTATAAAGGCCTTGAGAAACACAAGATGAGTTAAATACCTCAAATAACCTCAAGAAAATAAAATAATTACCCTAATAACCCTCAAAATTTTGAAATTACCAAAATATCCCTATGGTCACCCTAATTGGATGTCTCTCGCATGGGCCGACCCCAAAACTAAAGGGGAGAGAAAATTGGCAAAATCTCTCTCTCTCTCTCTCTCTCTCTCTCTCTCTCTCTCTCTCTCTCTCTCCCTGCATGTGGGGAGAAAGGATAACGGGAATCATTTTTTCGCCACTCGAACTGATCTTGACAGGTTGCCTCAGATTTTTATTCGGTCATCGTCAAAAGGGGAGAAAAATGTAGAAATGGAGTTGCATGCCTAATTTTCTCAAGATTTGCAAAAAAATGTCGTCGTCCCGATGGAATGGCATCAAAAAACAAACTGATGCATTCGAAACCAAATAAGTCGAGGGTCTGGAGACTATATTATGGAATGGGAAGGTGTTAGACACCCATTCTACCTTCTCTTATGGGCTATAATAATTTTCTCTTTTTCTCTAAAATATGATACGTGTGTCAATAAGAAGAGAACAAAATCATCTTATTCATGTCATAAGAATGATGGAGTGGAATAATTATAAGGAGTATGCAAAGGAATAACATAAAAATATAATGTGAGTGTCCGTCAAATAACAGATCACTATGAAGAAGTGAATGTGTACATCGAGTCGGCACACAAATTTGTAGAAGTTCACATATTCACAATACTATTATATGTAAGAAAGCATAAATTGAATAAATGCGAAAATATTACTTAAATCCTAAAATTGGCTCGGTATGCCTACGTAACCTAAAAGAAATCAAAGTCCACATAGTTTTAATAACACGCAAGGGTGGGTTTTAACCCATAAATGCTAAATTAGAACTTCCTTTTGTTTGTTTTTAGAAAATTATGAAGTGACGAAGGCAGTATTTTCCTGATGGTCAGGATGCATTTTAATATGGTTATATCTAATGAAACCATCGACAAATGACTTGAGGTATGACTAGCAGTGTAATCTATAATCATGTCGATGTTAGGAAGAGGATAACATCCTTTGGGGATGCCTTAATTAGATCTCGATAGTCAACGCACATCTGGACTTTTCCTTTCAATTTCGGCACGGGGACTATGTTTGCAATCCACGTAGGATATTAGACCACATGAATGAAACCCACGTTTAGATATTTTACAACTTTATCTTTCCCTTTGAGGACCACTATATCCAAATTTTTCTCAATTTATGAGTGACAGGTTTTCTCTCAAAAAGTATAAAGATGTCATGCTGTACTATTTCTGGGTCAATTCCTGGCAGTCATCATAGGACCATGCAAAGATGTCCATGAACTCTTTTTAAATCTCTTCAAACTACGATCGATCATGCTCATTGGGGTTGGACCCTATCCTAATCTAGCATGGATGGCTACTAGAATCGAGATTAATAACAACAGCCTCGTTATCATTAGTTTGAACACAGTTATGTTGTTTAACTTTTTCCCTTATTAAGATCAGTTAAGATTTGTTCATTTATTAAATCATCTTCATCAAAAGTTGATTGTAATCAAGATAATTAATATAAGTCACAACAAGATACTCAAAATCATCATTTAATTCATTGAAAATTTTTCTAGGGAATATAGTGGTGAGGACCTCATCAAAGGAGGCCTCATTCACAATTACATCAAAAATAGGAGAAAAACAATAGACTCGGGTATTTCTTAGAGAGTATGAACAACGGGGTTTAGGTTGACTGGCTTAGGCTAAATATAAATGGCATGCAAAATTAAGAGGGGTGCATCATAAGATGTGATCTTCTTGGATGGGTTAGATAATTTATCTTTCAGGTGGATCATGCAAAGATTTATCCCTAGTGTATGCAGGTCGAATGATTCATCAGTGTCACTTCCTTAGAATTCTTAGTTCTTTCCATAAATTTGTCCATTAGAGGCTCTACCTCATGCTTCTTCCCTTTATCCCAAGTGACTTCATCTTTGAAGAAGATCTTCAACCTTAATTTTATCTTTTTCTCTGCAGTGTCATACCACGGTTTAAGGAATGTCAAAAGGGGCAACCCTCACCTTCCTTTAAAACCCACCCGTTTAGGCAGTCTTCTTTCTAAGCTTATTTTTTCTATATGATCGATGAAGTGACTTGAGTTTAGTTAGTGATGATTGGTATACCAAGCCACAAGGAAAAGGATTCCTTCAGGACTATTGGCTCGAGAATTCCCTGTTGGCATCAACCCAGCTCCATTCCAGGCATGAAGTGCACGTTTTTGAACATATAAATTACACTGGCATTCCCATGAGGGATGTGTTATGGACACACTCGGTCTTTGATTGTCCCCAACTCGAACATGAAGTGGGTCGATCTTAAAATTTAAGAGAAACATGTCATTGGCCCCATGTTAAATCTCCTGTATTGGATTTTTGGTTCTTGTAACATTTGAATTGTCGTCATCCCCGAGAATTATGATAACTTGACCATTGGCAAAGAACTTCAATTTTTGGTGGAGAGAAGAAGATACCCTCGTATACTGTGGATCCATGAATGACAAAAGAGCAAGTTGAAGCACGAGGGTATGCCGATGACTTGGAATACTGTCTAATTATAAATAGCGCCACGCCCTAGTGTAAGCTTTATGGAACCCATAACTTCTCGATGAGTATTATCACAAGCACTCAAAGCGACGGATGTTGGAGTGAGGTCACTAACCTTCATCCCTAGGAAATTAAGGGTTCTGAATGGGTAAACATTAAGGGTAGACCCGTTATCTACTAGTGCTAATAGAACTATCTTCCTCGTCACTTTAATGGAGATATTAAGGGCCTAGTTGTGATCAAAACCGATCTTTGGAATTTATTCTTCGGAGAAGGAGGTGAGTTTGGTAGCAATTAAGGATCCGACCATGTGCACTTCTTTTTCAGTAGTAGTGGGAGGAATTATAGGTCCCATGAGGATCATTATCAAGGCATTCATGTGTAACTAGGAGTACATGAAGAGACCCCATAAGGTGATGTTGTTCTGAGTCTTTTTGAGCTGGTCAAGGACCCTTCTTTCTTTAACTGTCATTTTTGGCATCGGGAGTTCCTCAACGACTCATTTTCCATTGTTTTTTTCTAGATGACGAAGGAATTTGATCTTTATAATATCGTCGGTATCGATTCATGTGTTTAACGGAGGTAGGGAAGAACAAAAACCATGTACCTTCATCTAGTTCAAGTGTTATGAATACCTTGTTAACCCCCTATAAATTCTTCGAAAAAGATCATCCCACACAAAGAAGTGACTTAGTTGGCTTCGCTACAGTTTGATCCATCATCTGAACTATCAAAATCATCCCCTCATCCTATGTCAATGATATCATATTTCCATGAAAAATCAAACGAGAATGTGATGAAATTGTAATACCCCGTATTTTCATGGCTTTTAAATTTAAGGATTTATTAAATTTAATTGAGATAAATTAATTTAATTTTAATCTGAAATGTTGTTTTAAATATTTACTAGCGTAACAAGAGTTAGTAATTATTGGGAATATATTATTTGTTGCATATTACTGGATGAGTATAGTAATATATGAGATTTATTTTTATAATATTGTCACGTGTGAATAAAATGACAATTGTGGAAATTTAAGTCGGGACGCGCCTGTGTCGTGTCGGGACTAAATGTGGATTAATAAAGGTGAATATTTTATAGGTTGTTCGTATGGTCATTTTGAGTGCGCCAACACGTCCGGAAGGGTCGAGATAGTCAGAAAAGTATACCTGGGGGTTTGATTTGGGTCTCGGGGCGTTTTTAGGCCTAATTAGTACCCCGGGAGGGCATTTTAGTCATTTTATATTTTTGGGTAATTAAACCCACGAAAATTAAAGGGGTTATATCAGATGTTTAGGTTATCTCCTAGGGTTAGATAACTCAAAACACTAGAACGGCCATTGGAGAGGAGAGGAGAGAGCTCTCAAGGCATTCCAAGGCTCAAAACTCAACCGTTTGCACCGCCGCCACCGCCAACGCGTAGATCGCGAGACGGGGAACGCAACCACACCAAATTCAACACCAAACCAGATTTTTGAAAATGCCAGGCAAGTGTTTATCTTTCTTATTTCGTTGATGCATCTTTCATATTGGTTTAGGAATGATTAGGATGAATTGTATGGAAGAAAAACCCAATTTGAGATAGGAAATTGCATGTAGTGATGATTTATATGATATTCTGGAAACCCTTTGTCATGTAAAGGATTAAGAGTTTGATCAAGAAAAGAGTTCTAATCAGATACAAACACTAAAAAAAATTATTTCGGATGATCGGACCATTGGAATCGCTTGAAATTTTAAAATGTTGTAGCGAACGGCGAGACAGGACTGCTGACAAAAATTCAGCTTGATCAGACGGTCGGATTTCTAAAACTATTATTTTTACAAGAAAGTTTTATGTTTTGAGGACTCTTAGAGAGTTTTATATTTTGAGGAATCTTCTAAGTAATAAAAAAATTCAATTAAAACTCCATTTTAATTCCGATTTCGAAACCGTTTGAAATTCTCATCTTTGAAAATAAAATTCAAAATCCTTTAATGTAAGGAGAAATCTATATTTTTGGGATATTTTGCATAAGGGATAATGTAAGTATATGTTAAAGGGGAGAGACACGTAAGAGAGAGTTACGTTGGAACATAAATGGATATCTACTGAATTGTACATTTGGAAGAATAGAGTCCATGAGGGTTACATAGTAAGTTGGAAAAACCCTTCGAATTAAAGTTAGAAACGAACCATTATACTTCGAATTAAAGTTATAAACGAACCATTATACTTGATAAATAATAATGGGAAAATAAGGATAAATGTTGTGAATGTGGGTTATTGGATAAACCTAAATTGATATAATAAAAGTGGTATATTTATTTGATTGTGTATGCATATATTATATACTTGTGAAAATCATGCCTGCGCTACTTGCTATCCCTGAGGTTACCGCGCTGGGACGATCTTATCTCGTGTGCCTTATGGGGGATATTGACTCGTACCGTAGAAGATAAGAATCCTAGGTACAGGCTATCGAATCGGTAGTCACGGTCCTAAGAGACGTGAGGGTATGTACTGACCTCTTGGACTTGGAAACTATGCTTCACCTCAATATTGTTTATGTATGTATTTATACAGTTCGAGAGTGATGCCGAACTTGTATTCCCTTTAGTACGATTGATACGGGGATTGGATAGCAGAGTATGCCCGCACCATAGTTTTTATGTGGGGTGTTGTTATGATATATATATTATACGAGTAGTTAATATATATATTAAATTCTGAAATCTGGAACTGCCTACTGTGATTTGATATGTAGGACATGGTTGATGACTCAAATTATAAATAATTGTTTTGAGAAAGTATAATATGACACTGGAAAACTTTATTGATTAATAAAGTTAAAAGGAGAACCTTAGTTACAAATTGAAATCTTACGTTTTAAATACTTGTGTTGTTCAGTTGTAAATTCTGCGAATAACCTAAGATAAGTTAAATCATTGGGGAAAGATAGTGTGGTATATGACGAGATAGACCATTGGGAAGGTTAGTGTGATAGGTGTGCACATTAGAAGAGAGGTGAGAATTTCTCAAGAGAGTGTCGCACTAATATGTTGTTGCATTAGCCTGTAATCAATTTAACTACTTGCTAAAAGAATTTTTAAATCATATACACTATCGGGCTCTGACCCGTCTATTTCTTTTTCTCTCTTGTATATATATGTATGTATTACAGGTGCCCAGCCACAAGGGCGTCTTACTTAGGATCTTTTGGAAGGAACGTGCTGCAGCTTAGGTGGGAGTTGCAGGCCTGTTGTTTAGACGACTTCATCCATTTGATTATACTCCTAGTTCAGTTTTATCCAGCAGGGGCATGTGTCGCCCTCTTTCTATTATTTAGTTGGTATTGTCAGAGATCGAAATTTTTACTTTCAGTGCCTTTATTTCGGGATTTATTACTGTCAGGATGTTTTCCTTTAGTGTTGTAAATGTTGGGATTTATTATTGATGATTAAATTCGTGTATGTTAAATTCTATTTTTATTCTTAATGTGTGACTCTTTAGATGTTAATGGTTTAAGGTTTTATAACCGGATTTAATAAAATGAGAATAAGGTTTTAAATGGTTTTGACACTTAGCTTAATTATTTAGGGTGTTTAAATTGGAAAAGTATTTTTACGACAGTGATGCTAAGAATGAACCAACTGGTCACCTTTATTTTAATTTAATAAAAGAGTGATCGCCCGGTATTTAATTAGGCGGGGTGTCACAGGTGGTATCAGAGCATCAGGTTCTAGTGTCCTTAGGATCTGTATGGCTTATTATGCTTTCAGCGTTGCTTTGTTTGTTATAGAGCCCTATGTTTAGGATTGTCGATTCCTTTGACGAGATTTCGTTCTCCTGCTATAATGTGTATACACTAGTGAATTCTAATTTCGTTCGGATGTGTGCGTGTGCCGAGCGATGACGGATTTCAGAAGAGGACCGTTAAGCGTACATCAGGAGGCAGGGCTCAGTTGAGATTATGAAATATATTCGAGGATGATGACCGTAGTCGAGGTCACCTCCATTATGGCACGCGAAGCCACCACTAGAAAGGCGACTAAGGTGCAGCAATGATTTTCAAATGTTGTTATAGTCAAATGAGGTGCGAGGGTAAACTTACCCAACGTATTACAAAAACTTGTAGAGACTGTTAGTGGGAAATTTTAGAAACGCAAAAATTGTATGTGTTTACCAAAGGAGGTAAAGTATCCAAAGGCTTAAATATAGGACGGAGTGTAGCAAACTGAAAGTGAAAATTTAGAGAAAATTTTATTGGCTTTCGGGACGAAATTATAATGGTTGGAGTCAACCACCAATTTTAGAAGTGGAATGCTATGCCTATAGGAGAACCTTAGGTACAGTGTTGACCGTATGTTCCTTCCTCAACTGTTCAGGATGAGAAGCAAACGTGGTTCTGAACTCATCGCAGGAGGACATGACAGAAGTCCAATTGTGGATATGAATCCTAATCGTTAGCAAATTTTGTATCGATAGAGGTAGATACTAGTGGAGGAAACGAATCCAAGTGGGAGACCAACTTGTAATAATAGTTGATAATACTCGAGGAGGAAATTCTGATGGATGACCGATTCAGAGGTTGACAATGTCATATTTTGTCAATATAGATGATAACGCTTCTTTGTGGGGGAAGTTAAAGGAATCGAAGAATTTAGTCGAGAATAAGACTGAATACGACGGTGGTGGTATAGCACCACAAAAGGATGTGGATACACATCAGGAAAACCATTTAAATGCTTCAGATAGTTAAATTCTTACCAAGTGATGGTAAATTCAGTAAGTACTATTATAGATAGTAACATGATCTTTATGGCCTAAAAAGCTAAGGGAACAACCGGGATGGCTAACAGGAATCGAGTCTACTAAAGTCCGAGAGAAGGACAATCCTAACCTGGTTAGTAGGACAGGTGATAAGTGGATTATGTGTTGAGGTATTTTGGTGCGGAGTGAAATTGCTCGCGATAATATGTTCCAAAGTGAGAAAAAGGGACAAGAATACGGTGCTTAGTAAAGGACGACGATTAAAAATAACTTTGTTTTGGTTTGGACAGACGTGTTACGTCCGAAAACCATTTGTGCAGTCAAGACGATTGCCAGGATGGAAGTATAAGTTTTATCCTTAGAGGATGCGGCGTGTTTATGTGACACGAGCGAGTCACCATATTTTGTTCATTGCTAGATTAGCATGTGAGACGAGTTTAATCCATATCATTATAAATGTTACCATTATGTGAATATTTTTCCTTAGTATAGAGGGATTTTTCTTTGGTGCTATCCGCGGGGGATGAATGAGTATATTAACAGTGTTTTATACTTTATTGAGGTTACTCGTTGTAGTGATGCGATACACGAGTATGATATTATCTTTGTTAAAATGTTATAGAAATGGGTAGTATGATAGTGGGCATTTATTGCAAGGCTATCGGAGTAGTTACATTAGTGCAACACGTTTTGTTTTGGCGAGGCTTTACCTATAAGAAGGTTGGACTCGCACTTATATTATCTATCCTAGAGACTTCGGAGGAGATAGTGGGCTCGAGATATTCGATACCAATTGTTGATACCAAAATTAGTATGCTGATGTGGGCAAATAATAAGAAGACACGTGTCAATCTACGTGGTACAATTGCTCCGAGGAACTCCAGTGCTCCGAGGAACTCCATTGCCCCGAGGAACTCCATTGCCCCGAGCAACTAAGGCGGTTCGAGCTGCATCTCGACCCCAGCATTAATTGCCAGATAATCAACAGTTCAACTATTCATTGAATGCTTATCCTTGACGCATACGTTTGAAGAACATTAAATGGATTACCCTTTCATATGTATATCATTTAATGTATCACCTTTTCATATGAGAGACTCAAGGCTATAAATACATTGTATCACCCTCATTCAAAGGGACCGAAATTTCTTGATAGAACTTGTAATCGAGAATTCCCACAAACACTCAGCAATAACATAACAGTGGACGTAGGCCATTTCTATAAGGCTGAACCACTTTAAAAATCTTTGTCTTATTTATTTATCTGTGATTGAATAATTAGAGCGATCTAATTTTTTACATCAACAGATTGGCGCCGTCTGTGGGAACGATTGTTATTATCGTTTTTCACAAAATTTCATTTATCATCAATGGCAGATAATCCAGAATCCAGCAATCGAAATACCGGAAATACTGGAAATCCTCCAAATCCTTCTGCACCTCCAGATCTGGCTGGAATCATGACGAATCTGGCTCAAGGACAAACCGCCATGCAAGATACAATGCGTCAACTCATACAGACCCTTCATGGCGGAGCACCTGCACATTCAGGACATCGAAGTGGTCAGAGGCAAACCTATTTACTTTCTTCACGATCCAGGCGTACCAATACGTATCGTAATGAAGAATCAGATGATTTCTCTTATCAACCTGGGCAAACTTCATCACTACGGGCTACAGAGACGGATCAACGTGTTACTCTCTCTCCAGAAAGGGCCAGCGTATTGGAAGGATTAAGTAGGACCTCTCCTTTTGATCGATTGGGCCCTAGGAGGAACAAAAGTCCTCTTAATGCGGTGTTGAGGAGTTTTCGATGACCCTCAGATGTAAGGGAAGGATCTACCCAGTCACGACCAGTTACCCGTCAAGATAGATCTGAAGACCGACCAGTTACTGGTCGAAACAAATCCCAGGAGGCAACTTCAGAACGATCAATTGCTCAAACTAATAGGCCCGAGGAAGGAAATGATGCTTGGAAAGGTTCCATTCAGCGGTTGGAGGATAGATTGGGAGAAATGGCTAAAGCAAAGAACCCCCTACAGCGAACTTTTGTTCGAGGGACACCTTTTGTACAAGCCATTGTAGATTTTCCTACACCATCAAAATTTAAGCACCTGTGGTGACCCCCAAATATGATGGGAAGACAGATCCTGTTCTTCATATAGAGCAATATCAAGCTGCTGCTGACATTTACGTTGTCCCCGACGAGATGAGATGCAGGGCATTCTCAGGAACTCTTACTGGATCTGCACAGATATGGTACAACAATCTTCCTCGGGGTAAGATTTCAACCTTCTTTCAGTTGGCCGAGCTGTTTATTGGTAATTTCTGTTTTGGAGCAAAGCCAGTAAAACAAGTAGCACACTTGTTAAGTGTTAGACAAAAGTCTGGTGAAAGTACTAGAGATTACATAACTCGTTTCAATAACGAGAAGCTGGAAGTCATAGATTATGAAGAAAAGACAGCAATTACCGCCTTAATGAGTGGGTTGTAGCCTAATAAATTGTATTACACTTTGTCCAAGGATCCACCTACAACTATGTCAGAATTGATGGCGAAAGCAGCCAAAATCATGAATGCCGACGAGGCTATGGCTGCGAAGAAGAATATGGATAAAGAAACTAAGGTGGAAGTCGATAAATCTAAGAAGAAAGAGCATAAGAGCAATGGTGGAGACAAGCATTCCAAGAATAAATGGGAAGTCATGAAGAAGTATGATAATTATACTCCTTTGAAAATGGGTATTAATCATGTCTTGGAAGAAATCAAGAACAACGAGGAGGTAAAATGGCCAAAGAAACTGAGGTCAGACCTTGATTCGAGGAGTAGGGATAAATATTGCGAGTTTCATAAAGATCATGGTCACATGACCAAAAACTGCATAGCTCTTCAGAACGAGATTGAAACACTCATCCGAAGAGGAAAACTAGCAAAATATGTTGATCGGGGAGGTGAAAGAAAAAATAAAAACCGAGCTAGAGAGAGGTCTAGATCTCCTCGTCGAGCAGAGGAGAAAAAGAAGAGAAACCATGAAGATGATCCGGATGATGACCCCGACCTTCCCAAGAAACCAAAGCAACCAGAACGAGAGGTATTTTCTATACGTTTTGGGTCATTTGATTGTAATGTCTTTACAGGAGGAGATGCAGGAGGAGGAGACCTTACTGCAGAAAGAAAGGCTTACCTCGGAGAGGCCCAAGCTTGCTCATACATTCAACGAATAAATTTGGCGGAGGAAGATCGCCCGAGGAAGGTAAACAAAGACAAGCTTGTCATTGGCTTTTCGAAAAACGACCTGGCAGGTGTTCTTTATCCTCACGACGACCCTTTGGTGATCAAAATGAGGATGAAAGAGGTAGTGATTTCAGGGGTTCTGGTAGATAATGGCAGTTCGGCAGACATCATGTACTACTCATGCTTTGATAGTTTAAATTTCAAATTATCTCAATTGGAGCCTTATCACAGACCCCTCTTGGGTTTTGCTGGCGAGAAAGTTTTTCCACTTGGGACGATCAAGTTAGATATATTCATTGGAACTTGGCCTGCTTGTCGAATGGAGAGAATACGCTTCTTTGTGATGGATAAGAATGTGCAGTCAGCCTACAACATCATCATGGGAAGAGTTGGTTTAAAGAAGTTCGAAGCAGTTCCATCTACAGTACATCAGTGCTTAAAATTCCCGACAAATTTTGGAGTTGGAGTTGTGAAAGGTGACCAAAAAGTAGCTCGGGAATGCTATTATTCATCTGCCGAACAAGAGGAGCTTGAAGAGTCAAAGAAAAAGACTATTACCTACCAGGTAGAGCAAGGTACAGAAATTGAAACACTTGATCCCAGAGATGAATCCCAACTTGTAAAAGGACAGGTGGTGGAATCTACAGAAAATGTTATTCTGGACGACGAGCACCCTAAACGAGTAACCCACATAGGTTCGTCATTGGATGCTTCAATAAAACAGGAGTTAATAACTTTCTTGAAAAATAGGAAGAAAACTTTTGCGTGGAGTCATGAAGACATGCCAGGAATAGATCCAAACTTCTTATGTCACGAGCTCAATGTGAATAAGGAAATCAAACCTGTAAAGAAAAGAAGAAGAGTATTCAGTCCCGAGAAGAATTAAGCTATACAAGAGGAGGTCGAGAAGCTTCAGAAAGCCCAATTCATTGAAGATGTGAAGTATCCAGACTGGTTGGCAAATGTAGTGATGGTGAAGAAGAAAAATAATAAATGGAGAATGTGTGTTGATTTCACCGATCTCAACAAGGCATGCCCAAAGGATCACTTTCCATTACCCAGAATTGATCAACTAGTGGATGCTACCTCGGGACATGAGCTGCTCAGCTTCATGGACGCTTACTCTGGCTACAACCAGATCAAAATGAAACCTGAAGACAGGGAAAGTACTTATTTTATCACCCCTAGGGGAACTTATTGTTATAATGTTATGCCTTTTGGTTTGAAAAATGCAGGAGCGACATACCAGCGGCTGATGAACAAGGTTTTTACCGAACAAATCAGTTATAATATGGAAGTCTATGTCGACGATATGCTGACAAAAAGCAAGAAAGCTGCTGATCATCTAGTTGATTTAAGTCAGACTTTTGATCAACTGGATAAATATCAAATGAAACTCAATCCGACGAAGTGCACGTTTGGAGTACGAGAAGGAATGTTCCTCGGATACATCGTCAACCAAAGAGGCATTGAGGCGAATCCTGAAAAGATCAAAGCTCTTTTAGGGATGCGATCTCCAACGACGAAGAAAGAAGTACAGAGTCTTACAGGATGGGTTGCAGCGCTCAACAGATTTGTATCCCGAGCAACTGATAGATGCCTAACATTCTTCAAAACACTTCGAAAAACCTTTGAGTGGAATGAAGAATGTGAAAAATCCTTTCAAGACTTGAAGAGATACTTGGGAGCACCTCCACTGTTGTTCAGGCCAGTAATGGGAGAAAAGCTGTATTTATACTTGGCAGTATCAGAGAATGCAGTCAGCTCGGCATTGATCAGATTGGAGAATGGAGTCCAGAAGCCAATTTATTACACAAGTAAGGCTTTCCGAGGTGCAGAGATCAGGTACCCAAAGCTAGAAAAATTGGCATTGGCGTTAATTGAAGCAAGTAGAAGAATGAGGCCATATTTCTAGGCCCATACCATCATCGTGTATACCGACATGCCACTAAGACAAGCCCTCCATAAGCCAGAAAAATCAGGGAGACTGATGTACTGGGCAATAGAGCTCGGTGAATATGATATTGTGTATGAGCCCAGATCATCATTAAAAGGGCAAGCTGTTGCAGATTTTATAGCAGAGTTTACGTATCCTGATACTCCCGAGGAACAAAAGATACTCTCGGACCAACCTGTGGATGTTACAGGATCAACAGACATAAGTCCAGACCAACTCCGATTGGTAAAAGGACTTGTGGATGTAGAAAGATCATCAAATTCAAACCCAGACCAACTCCGGTTGGTAAAAGGGCGAGAAGAGATGGTCGACGAAGAACAAAAAATGTCAGGGGAAGATGAAAGGAAACAGCAGATATTTCACCGAGGAACTTTGTCAGATAAGAAATTTGAAGACGAGTTACCTACATGGAGATTATATGTGGATGGGTCATCTTGCACAGCAGGTTGTGGAGCAGGAATTGTTTTGAAAACCCCAGACGAGATTGATATAGAATATGCCCTACGATTCCAATTCAAAGCCTCCAATAATGAGGCTGAGTATGAAGCCATGATAGCAGGTCTTAATTTAACAAAGATTATGGAAGCGCAACAGGTGATGGTATTCAGTGATTCTCAATTAATTGTGAATCAGATGTTGGGAACATATGCAGTTAAAGGAGAATTAATGATCAAATATCATGCAAAGGTGATGGAGCTGTTAGCAGAATTTGATGCCATTCAGCTAATCAGAATACTGAGAATAGAAAATGCACAAGCAGACGCACTGGCCCGACTAACATCAGGTACTCGCACCGAGCTGCGTAGAACGATACCAATTGAAGTACTAGAAAATCAGAGTATAGATGAAGACCTGACGATGAATGTTATTACCCTTGATTTAGGACCATCTTGGATGGATCCCATCAGGGTATATATTGAGGAGGGAAAATTACCGGAGGATAAGCTCGCTGCCAAGAAATTGAAGTTTAAAGTTGCTCGGTATGTACTAACTAACGGTGTTTTGTATAGACGAGGAATTATGGCAGGTTTGCAAAGATGTGTACATCCCTCCGAGGTGAAAGAATTGATTGAAGAGATTCATGAAGGGTCCTGTGGAGCCCATGTAGCAGGTCGGACACTTTTGCAAAGGGTGATGACTCAGGGGTATTACTGGCCGACGATGAGGGCCGATTGTATAGCCTATGCCAAGAAATGTGATAAGTGTCAATGTTTTTCCTCCATCCGACGAACTCCACAAGCATTGTTGACACCCATAACTTCCCCTTGGCCATTTGCCATGTGGGGAATTGATTTGGTTGGACCACTGCCAACGACCCGAGGAAGATTCAAGTACCTCGTCATCGCAGTGGATTATTTTACTAAGTGGGTAGAAGCTGAACCTCTTATTGATATGACATACGAGAAGGTGTACCAGTTTTTTTGGAAGAATATCATCTGCCGATATGGTCTCCCTCATGCCTTCATCACAGACCATGGAACACAATTCGGCAACGAGGAGTTTGCTGCCTATTGTCGACAATCAAACATCTTGAAGACCCATTCAACACCAGGTCATCCTCAAAGCAATGGACAGACTGAAGTGACGAATAGAACATTGTTAAATGGTTTGAAGAAAAGGCTAAGTGAGGCCAAAGCAAATTGGATTAATGAGCTACAGTCAGTATTGTGGGCTTACCGAACAACTCCCCGAGCAGCGACTGGAGAATCACCATATATGTTGGCATTTGGAAGTGAGGCTGTAATACCTGCCGAGTTGGGTCTTCCAACACACAGAGTGCTGAATTTCAATTCCCCAGTCAGCGACTTAATGAGAAGACTGGACTTGGATATGCTCGAGGAGGTTAGAGAAGAATCAGCCATTAGGAATGCTGCTTACCAACAACGCACAGCTCTGTTCTACAACAAAAGGGTGAAGAAATGTGACTTAAAAGAGGGAGATTACGTGCTAAAGAAGGTCATTCAGAAGCACAATAAGCTGGAAGCAAACTGGCATGGACCTTACTGAGTTACAGAAGTAGTTCGACCAGGAACTTACCGAATAGCAACTCTAGAAGGAGAGGAATTTAAGAATGCTTGGAATGCTGAACACCTACGCAAGTATTATCAATGATGTAAAATGTAAAGCAGTTCCATCAATATGAATAAAACGATGATATTTCTCCATTTTCTCTCCTTTTATTGAAAGTTTTTCAGGGAATACTAGTGTGATACACTACGCTGATAGTTCGAAAGGACCCAATAGTTCGAAAGGACCCAATAGTTCGAAAGAACCCAATAGTTCGAAAGAACCTCATAGTTCGAAAGAACCTGATAGTTCGAAAGAACCTGATAGTTCGAGCGTGATCAACTTTGGTTGGTAAAATAGAGAGAACAAATTATACTCCTTTGGTTAGGAGGCGTACACTTGCGTGATCAACTTCGGTTGGTAAAAGAGCTTGTGAACAAGATAGTTCGAAAGAACCTGATAGTTCGAAAGAACCTGATAGTTCGAGGGTGATCAACTTTGGTTGGTAAAATAGCGAGAACAAATTATACTCCTTTGGTTAGGAGGCGTACACTTGCGTGATCAACTTCGGTTGGTAAAAGAGCTTGTGGACAAGATAGTTCGAAAGAACCTGATAGTTCGAGCGTGATCAACTTTGGTTGGTAAAATAGCGAGAACAAATTATACTCCTTTGGTTAGGAGGCGTACACTTGCGTGATCAACTTCGGTTGGTAAAAGAGCTTGTGGACAAGATAGTTCGAAAGAACCTAATATAAAAGTTCCTCGAGGAACAAAATATTCCAAAATGAACCAAGTATAATTGGTCGGGGATAAAAACCCACTAATTGTAGTTGGTCGACGAGGATAATTTATCGACCTTGGTTGGTCGAACACATTTTAAAAACAAAAAGTTACCAAGTATGGTTGGTCGGAGATAAAAACCCACTAATCATAGCTGGTCGACAAGCATAATTTAACAACCTTGGTTGGTTAGAAAAATTTCAAATAAGTATCTTACAAGCACAAATATAAAGTGTTTAATAAGCATAAGATAATAGCAATACATATTTGCATACAGAAAATGAAAGTCTTTCATTAAAATTCAAAATAAATTACAGGTTACATGTATGTACTAACTATTACATGGAGATCCCTACTCTATTGGTTTCTTTCCTTCTGCTTTTGAGACAGGCTCCTCGCCAGCAGGAGGATCTTCCAGGCAAAGAGGAGAGTTTATAAAATTAAGGTCTCGGAGCATTCTAACGTTCATTACAGAGGGATGATCTAGAAGCTTCTCGGGACGAGATACTTCGATCTGAGAATGAAGATTATAGTCACCGAGATATTGTACAATTAAGCTCCGAGGAATGGCACGAGCTGGGATCCATTTCATATCTAGATTGAACGGTGGCACAGGCAAGTCAAGCACCCCGGGATCATAATAGTCCCACAGATAGTGTCCCTGTTCGACCTTCAGCACGCACAAAGCATTCAGCCAAGCTTGTTTATAGCCCTCATTATTGGCATCTTGGATACGAGCATCTAGATGGACTAGTGCCTCATTATACCCAGCCATCCAAAATTCCCTGGGCTATTTATGGAATTGGAAAGTTAGTCTATCTAACTGCTCGAGAATGTTTTTGGCAAAAAGGTCCTTGGTATGTAAAGCAGACTTCGTCGCAGTAAGTTGATCTTCCAAAGATAGGTTTTTCTTGGACATCTCAGACAAAGCCCGATCTTTTGCATTCAGTTGGAACGCTTGAGTTTCTATAGTCGACTGAGAACGAGCTTCTTCAACAGTACGACGAAGAACTCTTGATTGTCCCCGAGCAAGAGGGATAATTTGTTCTTTGACAACGTTCAGAGCATTCCTTCCTCGTCCACGAGAACCTCTTCCTCGTCCCCGAGTTATAGGAGAAGCACCAGACCTCCTCAGAGTATCCAACTCTTGCCTTAATTTGGCATTCTCAACTTCCAAAAATGAGAATCCCTCGTCAGTCACTGGGATTACACTTGTTGAAGAAGAAGCTGCAGACTTATACTGTGCCAGTTCTCCCTGCAATTTGTTATTCTCTTGCTCCAGCAGCTCGGCGATCTGTGTACAGGCTTCAATTTCACCCTTTAGGGTTCTCTCCCTGACATCGTACGCAGCAAGGATCTTTTTGTGGCCTGTCTCGGAAGAAAGCTGTCGATACCTATCCTCGTACCCCTTATGCAACAGGTCAGTTGATTCATTGTGTTGATTCTGAAGATCTTCTAGGTTATAATGAATCTCCTCGATTAATTCGTAGTAGGCCACGTTGTTGGCCACAGCTCGGTCAAGTAAATCCTTCAGGTACCGATAAGCCTCAATTGCTTGTTCTGAAGCATCATGGCCAAGGATGTCAGCAATTTCTGATACACTCAAATCTGTGTGACCAGCCTTATAATATTCATGGCATTGCTGCATCAGCTTTGTATCATGGGCAGATATCAGTTCCATTGTAGCCATAAACTAGTAAAGAAGAGAAGGCAAGAGTTAAAATAGGCAGAGCATCAACAATGTAGAGGAACAAAAAGATGTGATTTTATTACATCATCAACAAGATTACATCGTTTGGAATACAAAGGATAAGTAAAAGAAGAACAGAAAGAGAGTACCGAACAACTTCACACCTTTTCCTTGTCTCCCAAGACTTTCTCGGGAGGCTGGGACGAGGAGCTTGGTTGCTCGGTAGGAACAATGATCTGATTAGTAGAAGCTGGGACTTGTTCTGGAGGAGCAGGCAATGACGAAATCTCCTCGGTGGCTGTCTGGTTGGGTGTTGGAACAAGGACTTGATCACCCATTATCATTGAAGATTCTTCAGATGCAGCTTCGTCTGAAGACTCATCTTCAATAACTGGAGGAGGACCAGGGAGATGTTATTGAAATAGCTCGGAGTCCTCGCCCACCTTCAACTCCTGCAGTGCCGCAACCCAACCATCATGAAAATACTTTAAACTTCCATACTTCACCTGGGTCGTCATAGCTGCCACCCCCCTGTCCCATCCTTTGTCCCAACCAGTTTTAAAGGACGTCTTCACAGCTGTTTTTCTCTTCATTTTTTTCGAGGATAGCTTCTCGGACATAAGATTCTCGGTGGCCTTCAATTTGGTCTCCACCTCCTCCTTATGGCGATTTACTTCTCGCAGGAGGGTCAGCTCTTCTTCAGCTGATTTCAATTTATTCTCAAGCTCCCCAAAGCCTGAAAGTTTCTCGGCATAATCTTTATTTTCTCTCTCCAAGTCCTTCACCTTATTACCCAGTTGTACCTTCTTTGCATCAGACGCAGTCAACTTCTTCTCCCACTCAATTTTATCCTCGTCATACTTCTGACGGGATTCACTCACAGATTTGATAGCTTTCTCCAGTGCTCCCTCCACAGTGGATGAGGAGCAAGAAGCTTTGATTGCTTCATCCTTTTTAGGGATTAAATTGAAACAGCTCGTCAACTGCAATCAAAAGAGGAAAACGAAATCAGAAACAAATATGGGAAACAACAAAGGAAAATATAAAAAACTCGGAGTAGAGATACTTACTGAAGCCAAATGACGAGCAGCCAGAGAAGTAACCATATCCCGAGTAAGGTCTTCTTCAGTAACTTGCACCTCGGGAATGGGTGAAAATTTTGCCAAGCTCATCGTAGAGCTCGAAGGAACAATAATTGGAACACCATCTCCACCAGCTGGGAGCTGGGGAATGGCTTCAGAAAAACTGACCGAGGAGGATTTCCTCAGTCTCCTCGGTACCTTTCCAGTAACCTCAACCAAAGAAGAACTTTTGGTTGGAGAGATAGTGATTATTTCTGCAGGTGCATCCTTCTGCACAGGAGCCACTGGGGGCTTCTCGGCAACCTTCTGAACAGCAACAGAAGGAGCATCATCAACTTTCTTTGTCCCCTTTGGGACATTAACCTTGGTTTTCTTCCCATCGCCATCAGAGGAACTCTCCTCGAAGAGAGCAGGAACTCTTATCTTGCCCATTTTCTGGCTCAAAGGAATATGAGATTCTGGATCAGAGTCTTCAGGAATTTGCACTGGATCACTGGTGATGACCACAGGACGAGCAGTAAAGGACGATGTATAGCTCCTATACTGCAACAAGTATGAAGCATACCTGATGTGCTCGTCTGCAACCTTCTGATGCAAACTCCAGATATGTTTCAATTGCCTTATGTTAACTTCTGATTCTTTAGGAGTTTTTCTCTTACTAGCAACTGCAAACAAACATATTGAAATGTCAATCAGGCATTTATTCAAACATAATGAAATCATAATTTCAGAAATAAAATAAAATGAAAATAACCTATCCCATTGCCATATGGGGGGCATTTGGGACCTTCATACACGCCGTCTCCGACTAAAGGAGCATGTTGCCAATTTTTGAAAACTAACCCATGTTCAAAATAATCCCTGTTGGCATCAGGGAGGTTGACTACTAAAGCCCTATTCAAAAATCTGGTTTTTAAATAATAAACATTATCTAAAACAGCCCATCTATAGCAATACATAATCTCAGGAATTCCTATACGAGTTCCATGAGTTTGATTTAACTTATGCACCCCATTAACTATTCTCCATGTATTGGGAGCTACTTTTGCAGGAACAACATCAAAATGTTGACAGAATTCTAAGCATAAAGGGTTAGGTGGAAAAGAAAATCCACACTCAGCAATAAAGAGGCTGGGGAACCAATGTCCCTCAGCCAAACGAAAGTATTCAAAGGGCTCAGGAAGATTCTCCAAAGTTACCCAAGACGGAATGGAATAATCAGAACGGAATTTTTCAATAGATTCAATAATATAAACCATGGTGAATAAAAGGAAAAGGAAGAAGATCTTACAGGAAGAAAGGAGATCTGTTGACAACGAACGAAAACAAGGACGAACGCACAAGAGAAAAGAAGGCTATGGAGAATTCGAAAGCAAGAAAATTGGAAAAGGTAGAGGAGGGTATGATTTCTTGAGAAGTTTAAATACTGTGCCTTGGGAAATGGCGAAAGAAATGATTACAAAGAGAAACTATTGAGCTCCCGGCGGCTAAAAGGACAAAAACTGCACGAAGATCGAAGCGCTTATGAAAATTCAAAAAGGCGGATTCTGCGAATTTGGAAGAAAATTCAAATACAAAGGAAATGCTCCTAAAATCCAGGAAAGTCATTTAATATTGCCACATACCGAGAAAGAATGTTCCATACTCCTCAAAGTTCGAAATATGAAACATTGGGGGCTTCTGTTGATACCAAAATTAGTATGCTGATGTGGGCAAATAATAAGAAGACACGTGTCAATCTATGTGGCACAATTGCTCCGAGGAACTCCACTGCTCCGAGGAACTCCAGTCCTCCGAGGAACTCCATTGCCCCGAGGAACTCCATTGCCCCCAGCAACTAAGGCGGTTCGAGCTGCATCTCGACCCCAGCATTAATTGCCAGATAATCAACAGTTCAACTATTCATTGAATGCTTATCCTTGACGCATACGTTTTGAAGAACATTAAATGGATTACCCTTTCATATGTATATCATTTAATGTATCACCTTTTCATATGAGAGCCTCAAGGCTATAAATACATTGTATCACCCTCATTCAAAGGGACCGGAATTTCCTGATAGAACTTGTAATCGAGAATTCCCACAAACACTCAGCAATAACATAACAGTGGACGTAGGCCATTTCTATAAGGCTGAACCACTTTAAAAATCTTTGTCTTATTTATTTATCTGTGATTGAATAATTAGAGCGATCTATTTTTTACATCAACACCAATGTATGTATAGACTTTGTCAGTATGATTCAGTATGTACCAGGATTTACCTTTGAGCGAAAAGACTTGACTCGGTATTATGTTTAGCACTCCGGACTTAGTGATAGGAAGAGTGCAGTGTTATATTTATCCTTAAAAGATGTGGGAGTTAAGAGTTATACCCCTAATGTTAGAAAAAGGAAATTTAGAGAATTTCGATCGTATGTATTCGAGGTTTATAGAATGTAATTACCATCAACCAATACGGGACGATAGTGAAATTGGTGAAACGTTCTTTGTTAAGCATAATTACGGGAGAAATTGTGCCTTTTCTGTCAAGGGACGGAATAAAGGGGTATATACTATGGACGGAGGACCTAACGGATTTCGATAACCGACAATGCTAGGTAGTAGTGTATCGGGGGGGTTCCTTATTTGGATTTCACTTTGCGAGACATCCCACGCATGAAACTTAGCGTAAGGCTGGAAATAGGGAGACGTTTGGTCACTATTCCATGAGTTCGGTACCCTGGTTGAAATGGGATCAAGTAATTATGTATGTAAGTTGGAAGTTGAATTTTGTTTTAAGGTCATTGGAGCCGGATTTTTGTGGTAGGAAAGCATTGAAAGTTATCCCCACGAGTTGAGGGGTGGAATGATGATAAGGAGAATTTAAGAATTTTGATTTCTAGGGTGATTGAGAGTAACCAAACGTCATAACCGCGTACAGAACACAAGGTGAATAAAGAGTTGGAATGATTTTTAGCATGGATTATCTAGAAAGAACTTTATATTATACAAAAGAGATGACCTGTAATTATTTTGATGAATAGAGCGTTAGTGATTTATTTTGGTTGTTGTACCTATTTGGGAAAATTTTTGTACTTATCTGAGGAAGGTTGAGAATTATTATTCCTCTTTTATTGTCATGGAATTTGAATTCCCTATTCCTTCTATTCCGTTGAATTTAGTTAGTCCTACAGATGAGTAGCACGCCGTTCGCTCTCCCAGGGCGGTCGGAGTGTTGCAAAAATATGGGCATCTTGGTTAACTACAGTTAAAATAGTCTGAGTCGAAGGGACATGGTAATAGACGCGTGAAATATATGTTTGTGGGACTAGTATAACGAAGTGGAAGTGATAGAGTGGATTAAACGTCACATGAGGGGCGATAATCAATACATAAGTGTGCAATTAGAATAGCACGCCCTAACTTCATTGGAAGGCTGTGGGAAGCCATTCAAGAATTGGTATTCCTTGAATAGAGTAGAATTTAATTTTTATGAAGCACACCCAGAGCGGAGTTGTTATTAGTCAAGTGTGAGAGCGACTTGCACATACAAAGAGTAATGATGTTAGTATAGTATAAGAGATCCAGAAGTGCGCTTCGTGGAGAGAAGAGCACGGGTCGAAACTTTCGGCATACTCCAAGGAAGGAAGGGGAGTATTACGTGTCACTTAATGTGAGACATTTCAAGGGAAGAATCGATGTTTAGCGACACGTAGTGAGTAGTCTCTACATGCACTACCCATAGGTAAGGTTTGGTTGAAAGAGGAGAATCAACCAAAGAATTTTGTGTTTATCGAAAATTCCTGAAATTGGAAGAGGTTGGTAAAGTCGGTAAAGTTCTTGGATGTGTTGCCATCCTCAAAACAAGATCAAGGGTTTATCCCGAACATGTGAATTAAGTCGCCGAGAAGGAAGTGATTGATATTCCTTTGGGTTGGCTTACAATATTAACTAGTATGCCCCAGACTTCCTTTGAAAGGAAGGATCGCGCCAGTGCATGGTCCGGCGCTAATTAAATTTCTGAATCAGGATGAGATTGGTGAATCCCACGTTTGATATGGGATTTCAGGAACCAGCGGAGATAAGATTTTGTTTCGAGTAGGATGTATCACCCTTAGCCAGGGAATAAGCGCATGGTGATTAAAGATTATTGGAGCCACGTGAAGGAGATTTTGGAATCTTGGTACGATGATTTCAAGAATGCTCTGTGGAAGCACTCGTACCTGTTTGTCGCGTACGAGGTACTTATTAAGGTTTTGTTATGGAAGAACCTCGACTATTCTCCTTACGTATGTTTAAGAGGAGAGTAGATAATCAGAATTTTTGGATCGGTCGAGAAAATATTCGATAACTATGGTGGAATTCCACGACTATTTTAGGCAGTCAAGAGTGATCAAATGTTCGTATGATCTTCTCAGAATGGGAATTTTGTGTATGAATAAATCCGAGTAGTTGTCATGTAGTGAGGTGCGGCCTCCTAATGATAGTGAGATAATGGAATTTATAACGTATAGACGTAACCTATTCAAATGTTGTCAGTTGGGAGTGCAATGTGAAGTGTCTCCAATGAGTATGTAAAACAATGTTGCTGTGCGGAAAAAGCTATAGTGATTGAGCGCCGTACTATGTAGATAGTTTGCGTACTGACAAGGATATCCAGAATTGTGCTACCTGGTAGGCCTTATTTTCCAAATTTCGGGACGAAATTCCGTTATTAGGGGGGGAGTATGTAATACCCCGTATTTTCATGGCTTTTAAATTTAAGTATTTATTAAATTTAATTGAGATAAATTAATTTAATTTTAATCCGAAATGTTGTTTTAAATATTTACTAGCGTGACAAGAGTTAGTAATTATTGGGAATATATTATTTGTTGCATATTACTCGATGAGTATTGTAATATATGAGATTTATTTTTATAATATTGTCACGTGTGAATAAAATGACAATTGTGGAAATTTAAGTCGGGACGCGCCTGTATCGTGTCGGGACTAAATGTGGATTAATAAAAGTGAATATTTTATAGGTTGTTCGTATGGTCGTTTTAAGTGCACCAACGCGTCCGAAAGGGTCGAGATAGTCAAAAAAGTATACCCGGGGGTTTGATTTGGGTCTCGGGGCGTTTTTAAGCCTAATTAGTACCCCGGGAGGGAATTTTAGTCATTTTGTATTTTTGGGTAATTAAACCCACGAAAATTAAAGGGGTTATATCAGATGTTTAGGTTATCTCCTAGGGTTAGATAACTCAAAACACTAGAACGGCCATTGGAGAGGAGAGGAGAGAGCTCTCAAGGCATTCCAAGGCTCAAAACTCAACCGTTTGCACCGCCGCCACCGCCAACGCGTAGATCGCGAGACGGGGAACGCAACCACACCAAATTCAACACCAAACCAGATTTTTGAAACTCCCAGGTAAGTGTTTATCTTGCTTATTTCGTTGATGCATCTTTCATATTGGTTTAGGAATGATTAGGATGAATTGTATGGAAGAAAAACCCAATTTGAGATAGGAAATTGCATGTAGTGATGATTTATATGATATTCTGGAAACCCTTTATCATGTAAAGGATTAAGAGTTTGATTAAGAAAAGAGTTCTAATCAGATACAAACACTAAAAAAAATTATTTCGGATGATCGAACCATTGTAATCGCTTGAAATTTTAGTATGTTGTAGCGAACGGCGAGACAGGACTGCTGACAAAAATTCAGCTTGATCAGACGGTCGAATTTCTAAAACTATTATTTTTACTATAAAGTTTTATGTTTTGAGGACTCTTAGAGAGTTTTATATTTTGAGGACTCTTCTAAGTAATAAAAAAAATCAATTAAAACTCTATTTTAATTCCGATTTCGAAACCGTTTGAAATTCTCATCTTTGAAAATAAAATTCAAAATCCTCTATTGTAAGGTGAAATCTATATTTTTGGGATATTTTGCATAAGGGATAATGTAAGTATATATTAAAGGGGAGAGACACGTAAGAGAGAGTTACGTTGGAACATAAATGGATATCTACTGAATTGTACATTTGGAAGAATAGAGTCCATGAAGGTTACATAGTAAGTTGGAAAAACCCTTCGAATTAAAGTTAGAAACGAACCATTATACTTCGAATTAAAGTTAGAAACGAACCATTATACTTGATAAATAATAATGGGAAAATAAGGATAAATGTTGTGAATGTGGGTTATTGGATAAACCTAAATTGATATAATAAAAGTGGTATATTTATATGATTGTGTATGCATATATTATATACTTGTGAAAATCATGCCCGCGCTACTTGCTATCCCTGAGGTTACCGCGCTGGGACGATCTTATCTCGTGTGCCTTATGGGGGATATTGACTCGTACCGTAGAAGATAGGAATCCTAGGTACAGGCTATCGAATCGGTAGTCACGGTCCTAAGAGACGTGAGGGTATGTACTAACCTCTTGGACTTGGAAACTATGCTTCACCTCAATATTGTTTGTGTACGTATTTATACAGTTCGAGAGTGATTCCGAACTTGTATTCCCTTTAGTACTATTGATACGGGGATTGGATAGCAGAGTATGCCCGCACCATAGTTTTTATGTGGGGTGCTGTTATGATACATATATTATATGAGTAGTTAATATATATATGAAATTCTGAAATCTGGAGCTGCCTACTGTGATTTGATATGTAGGACATGGTTGATGACTCAAATTATAAATAATTGTTTTGAGAAAGTATAATATGACACTGGAAAACTTTATTGATTAATAAATTTAAAAGGAGAACCTTGGTTACAAATTGAAATCTTACGTTTTAAATACTTGTGTTGTTCAGTTGTAAATCCTGCGAATAACCTAAGATAAGTTAAATCATTGGGGAAAGATAGTGTGGTATATGACGAGATAGACCATTGGGAAGGTTAGTGCGATAAGTGTGCACATTAGAAGAGAGGTGAGAATTTCTCAAGAGAGTGTTGCACTAATATGTTGTTGCATTAGCCTGTAATCAATTTAAATACTTGTTAAACGAATTTTTAAGTCATATACACTATCGGGCTCTGACCCGTTTCTATTTCCTTTTCTCTCTTGTATATATATGTATGTATTACAGGTGCCCAGGCATAAGGGCGTCTTACTTAGGATCTTTTGGATGGAACGTGCTGCAGCTTAGGTGGGAGTTGCAGGCCTATTGTTTAGACGACTTCATCCATTTGATTCTACTCCTAGTTCAGTTTTATCCAGCAGGGGCATGTGTTGCCCTCTTTCTATTATTTAGTTGGTATTGTTAGAGATTGAAATTTTTACTTTCAGTGCCTTTATTTCGGGATTTATTACTGTCAGGATGTTTTCCTTTAGTGTTGTAAATGTTGGAATTTATTATTGATGATTAAATTCGTGTATGTTAAATTCTATTTTTATTCTTAATGTGTGACTCTTTAGATGTTAATGGTTTTAGATTTTATAACCGGATTTAATAAAATGAGAATAAGGTTTTAAATGGTTTTGACACTTCGCTTAATTATTTAGGGTGTTTAAATTGGAAAAGTATTTCTACGACAGTGATGCTAAGAATGAACCAACTGTTCACCTTGATTTTAATTTAATAAAAGAGTGATCGCCCGGTATTTAATTAGGCGGGGTGTCACAGAAATGAAGGCACCAAGGGCCTTTAATGTTTCAGAATCGTGAGAAACTCGGAGAAAGTGCATATTCTGGCTTCTAGAGGAACATATCTTATATGACCTGTATAATGTAGTCTAGATTGAACTCTTTCGCGGGCAAAACCCATTCATTAGATTATCGAGCCCAACTTCAGGATTCCATAAACAGATCACTGATCTTTTCATAACTAATGGTCATTTTTAAGGGAAATTTTAACCTGAACTTTCAAAGTTGATCTAGAAATGCAAGAAGTTCCATGCCTCCTCCTTCTTAACGGGTACAAATAGCAGTATATGCTCAGTTAAGGAGTGAGAGCTTGATTAATATGGTTTTACGATGCAGGAAACAGTAAGGATGGATTTTTAGGGGTTTAGATGATATGGGAAGTGGATTGGGTGTTTGTATGGGCTTAATTGTGTGAAGGGGTTAAATTCTGGATATTATTCTAAAATGATGGCATTCACTCAAGTTATGTGTGCTGTGAGAGGATTTTTGGTGGTGTTGGGCCTAGGATTAGTTAGTGGGGCAATGATCCCACAATCTATGAGAATCTGGACAATATGGCTGAGGTGGAAGTATTAAACAATGGCATGCCTTTTGATTTGGTGGAAGTCGCAATGGGAATTATGTTTGAAGTTTTTAGAAAGATGATCTGGCAACGGTCGGGGTTCTAATAGTTTATTGAGTTTTTGAGTAAGAAGGGCTTGATACACTTTTGATAGAGGAGCATGAAGTTCAGTATACTCTTTTTTGACAGGGTTAAGATGACTTTTAGGTGTCTAAGAATTAGTAAGTTGGGATATGTTATTGATGGTTGAGACTAAGGTGATAGCCGACTTGTCATACATTTGTAGCGCAAACTTCTCGATCAGCCATTTTGGTTTAAATTATGCTTTACGACTTAAAATGCTCTTTAATTTCTACCCTCGCCTCCCGGAGGTCTTTGAAGTGATGATAGTAATAACCTCTCATTGAAGCTCGAATATGGGGCAAGAAGTTCTTCTTCACTATGCTTATTTATTCCTCCTCTAACGATCAATTTATCACGGAAGATGCTTTCTCTATCCAACTTTTGATGAAGCTACTGAATGATTCCACTAGATTTGGTTTGAGTAGTTCTAAGTCCTAACAAGTTACTTCTAACTCTTCATTATACTTATACAATGTCATGAACTCTTTGCCTAAACCTTCCCAACTGCGGATTCTAGACTCTTCGAGGGACAAGAACCACTTGAGAGCACCTTGCATGAGGGTTTGGTAGATTATTTTGAGAGAACCTTTGCTCGGGTCAACTGCTATCCCCTGCTTTGAAACAACATGGCCCAAGAATTGTACCTCTCGCAACCAGAAGCCACACTTCTCGTACTTAGCATACAACTGATGCTCTCATAGAGTCTGGAGAACCTGCCTCAAGTGTTCGACATGCTCCTCCTCGGAGTGTGAATATATCAAGATATCATCTATGAAGATGATGACGAACTGATCCAAGAACTCTCTGAACACTCGGTTCATCAAGTCCATGAAAACGGCTGGGGCATTTGTGAGTCCAAACGGCATCACCCTGAACTCATAAGACCCATATCTCGACAAGAAGGCAGTCTTTGACACATCCTGCTCTCTAATCCTTAACTGATGGTACCCCGACCTCAGATCTATCTTTGAAAAGAAAGTTGCTCCCCTCAACTGGTCGAATAGATCATCTATTCGAGGCAACGGATATTTATTCCGTATCGTGACCCTGTTCAACTCCCGGTAGTCTACACACAATCTCAGTGAGCCATCTCTCTTCTTTACAAATAAGACTGGAGCGCCCCACGGTGAGGTACTCCTACGAATGAAGCCCTGACCTAATAGCTGCTCAATCTGATCTCGTAGCTCTCGCATCTCTGCTGGAGCCATACGGTATGGTGCGCGCGCTATAGGTCTCGTATCCGGCACTAAATCTATAACGAAGTCTATCTCGCGACTGGGCGGTAGGCCTGGTATCTCCTGAAATACATCGGAATACTCCCTAACAACTGGGATCGAATCCAAAGGAATCACAACCTCCTTAGAGGTATCCTCCTCAATGTAATATAAATGAGCGGTCGAACCTCCCTCTGGGCGAGGCATCGCCACTATAAACATCTCTTGCCCCGGAATGGCAAAAACAATGCTCCCACCGAAGCAATCAATCATGGCTCTATAAGATGCGAGCCAATCCATACCAATAATCACGTCATGCTCGTGCATGTCTAAGACTAGCATGTCTGCAGGCAATACCAAGCCACCAATCTCTACCCCTACTCCCCGGCATATAAAGAATATAAGCGACCCACTCCCCAATGGTGAGTCGACACACGTCACGGTGCTCTCTGCTGTGGCTAACAATCAAAAGGACTTCGCAAAATGCGTAGCTATAAAACAGTGCGTTGCCCCTGTATCAAACAAAACTTTACCCATAGTACCATGGATAGGAAACATACCCTCAATCGCGGGTGGTGCCTGTGGAGCTGCTGCCTGGTGGACGTTATAGACACGTCCGTACTGCAATTGCCCCTGCTGCACTGGAGCTGCTGGAATGGCTGGTAGGGCTGGCATCTGGGCTGGAGTTGGAAGGGCAGGTGGAAAGAGTGGTCTCTGCGGCTCATTACGGGCTCCCTGCTGCTGTGGGGCCCTATCGCCCTCTGGGCAATCCTGACGCTTATGGTCGTGCTTGCCGCACACAAAACACCGGCCTCTGAAATTTCCTCCCCTCTGTCCCTGCTGACCACGGCCCTGTTGGCCGTTACCTCCACGCCATTGGCCCTGCTGGCCCTGGTGTGCACGCTGTTGGCCTTGCTGGCCCTGCTGCTTTCCCTGCGGTCGGTGTTGGCCCTGTTGGCCCTGCTGATTAGGCTGACCCTGATGGCCCTGCCTGAATCCCCCGAATCCCTGCTTAGAATCACCTGAACGGAATCGCTTAGCAGGGTCCCCTTGATGGGAACTCTGCTCGTGCTGACGAGTCTGTCCCTGAGTTGGTGCCCCACTGGCACTATTACCCCCGGTCCTGCCCTGCTGGCTAGACTCTCCTGCTCTCTTGCTTCCCTGAAGATGGAAGCGGTGATCCTGGCAATGTAGTAACGCTGCATTGAGTACGTCAGTAAAGGTACTCAGGGATAGATTCCCAATAAGGTGCTGACGGATCCTCCAAGCTAACCCGTCGACGAACAGCAAAATTTTCTTGCTCTCAGTGGGTGCCTCATCTGGCACAATAGTGAGAAGTCTCGTGAACTCCTCCTCATACTCGGCTACAGTAAGGTTCTACTGCTTCAAATTTAGTAATTTTCGCCTCATCTCAGTCTGCACTGCGGGTGGAAAGTACTTGCGGTCAAACCGCTCCCAGAACATCTGAATAGGGATCATGTCCCTCTCCTCCAGAGTAATAGTGGACTCCCACCACTGTAATGCGGCTCCCACCAACTTGAAAGAGGCCAATAGCTGCTTCTGCACTTCGGTGCACTCATACATACGGAGGTGCCGCTGGATGTCTTTCTTCCATTGGCTAACCGTGACAATGTCGGAGCTACCAGAGAACTCAGGGGGATGTGCTTTCTGAAAAGCATCCCGAACCCTCTCCCATGCAGATGGAAGCTGTGCTGGTACTGGAGCCACTGCCTGGACCTGGGGTGGAGCCTGCTGAATCATCGCTATCGCGGCATTCACCGCCTGAGCAACGATGGCGGCTACTTCATTCGCATTCATAGTGCCTGGTGCCAGAGCTGCTGGCTGCTCGGCTTGGGCACGCCTATCTTTCGGAGCACGTCTCGGAGGCATCTGAAACGTGAACAAGTTTATTAGTCTACAGTTATCAATAAATCTCGAATAGCTGAAGGCTTAAACGTGAAAGCAAGAATACAACAGTCCTAACAATAGGGCTCTATAGCAATAACGTTTAAGCTGAAAGCGAAAATAAGCCGTACAGATCCTATGGACACTAGAACCTGATGCTCTGATACCACCTGTGACACCCCGCCTAATTAAATACCGGGCGATCACTCCTTTATTAAATTAAATCAATGTAGCCAGTTGGTTCATTCTCAGCATCACTGTCGATAGAAATAATTTTTCCAATTTAACACCCTAAATAATTAAGCAAAGTGTCAAAAACATTTTTCATACGAACTTCCAAATTTTATTTAAAGAAAAGATTTTATTAATTCGAAATAACATTTCTACAATATAGAATCACACCACGAAATTTAAAATAAAGCCATACATTCACCAATCGAATGTCAATAATATAAAACTAAAATCATAAACCATCCTGAATAAAATCTCATAAACAAATACTGGAATAACTGAAATATAAAAATCCCCAACAATAAATGAAATGATAAAAAGGGCGACACGTGCCCCATAAATGAGAGTAATAAGAGTGGAGTCAATGACAGAAGCCGTCTACTCAAGGGACCTGCAACTTCCACCTAAGCTGCAGCTCGTTCTTCTCAAAGGATCCTAAGCAAGACGCCCCTGTGGCTGGGCACCTGAAAATATACATATATATACACAAGAGAGAGAGAGAAGGAAAATGGGTCAGGGCCCGAAAGTGTGTTTGATTTTAAAATACGTTAAGCAAGTATTTAAATTGATACAGGCCAATGCAACATCATATTAGTTCGTCTCTCTCTTGAGAAATACTCACCTCTCTTCTAATGTGCACTCCTATCGCACTAACCTCCTCAATGGTTCGTTTATCTAAACTTACTCATATGTTTTCAAAACCGAACGATGCCATTATTTTAAAAAGGTTACTTTCAATTTGTAGTACTCCTCTCGTTTTAGCTTCATTAAATTATAAGGTTTCCCAGTGTCTTCTCATACTTTCACAAAATAAGTATTTATTATTGCGTCAACAACTAAGTCCTACTTAGCACATTATAGTAGGCATATTAAAGTTTATAACCATATATATACATTAACTACTCGAATAATATATATACAACAGCACCCCAACTAATTTATGGTGCGGGCATACTCTGCTATCCAGTCCCTGTATCGCTCACACAAAGGGAATACAAGTTCGGAATCGCTCTCGAACTGTATTAACATATATATAAAAACAAGTTGAGGCGAAGTATAGATTCCAAGTCCAAGAGGTCAGTACATACCCACACATCTCTTAGGACCGTCTGACTATCAATCTAATAGCCCGTACCTAGGATCTCTATCTTCTAGGGTACAAATCGATATCCCCTAAAAGCAACACAGGATACGATTGTCCCAGCGCGGTAACCTCAGGGATAGCAAGTAGCGCGGGTACGTTTTTCTCATGAATATAATATATGTACACACAATATATAAAGATACCCATTCCATTATATTAATATAGGTTTCTCTCGTAACCCATAGTCATAACATTTATCTTTAATTTCCCATCATTATGATTACGTATAAGGTTTCGTCTCTAACCTTAACTCGAAGAGTTTTCTCACTCATTACCTAATACTCATGGGTTATAACCTTACTAATCTAAAATACAGTAAATAACTTTATTTGATTCCAACGTAACTCTCTTACGCACCTCACCCTTAAGTTTCATAAATCTAACAACCTAAAGTAAATATCCCATAATTACCCTCCTCGTTGAAGATTAAAGGTTCTTACATATGTCCATATACCCTACTGGTCCTCAATATCTCCCAAATCATTTTATTTAGAATGCCCAAGGTTTATTCCACGATAAATTAATTCAACTAATTAAACAAGGGAAATAATAGGCTGTCAGGGAGGGTCGATCGATCGACGTCTGGGGGTCGACCGATCGAACCTTCGATCGATCGACGCTATAGGGTCGATCGATCGATCAAGCAGGTCTGCGAAATTCTGCAGAAGTGCAGTTACGGGTTTTATCAAAATTCTTCACCCAAATCCATATTTTCCAACCTTAATCGTCCCAAAATTTATACCACAAACATGATAACATATTACCAGATGTTTCTAACGTTAAGCATGCGTATATCCATCATTAAACATGATTAAACAACCTAGAATTCCATCTAATCATCAAGAACCCTAAGGTTTTATTAACTTTTGTTCTAAACAGTTTTCTCCCGAATTTTCTTCTAACAATTCATCACAAATCCGTGGTTTAATCATCTACTTCACATATAAATTTCCAGAATAAGGTTATGATGATTTCTACATGCAAATCCCTATCAAAATTGGGGTTTACTTCCATTAATTATACTCCTAATCATTCCTACACTAACATGATTATTGCACCAACAAAAATACGCAAGTTAAACACTTGCCTGGGATTTCAGAGGTCTGGTTTCCTGCTGATATTGGTGTGGCTGCGTTCTCCTCCTCGCGATCTACGCGTTGGTGGTGACGGTGGTGCAAAAGGTGGTGTTTTTGGCCTTAAATCACCTAGCAAGGTCTCTCCTCTCTTCTCCACTAGCCGTCTTAGGGTTCTGAATGATCTAACCCTAAAAGGCTGACTTAAATGGCTGCTAAGGATGGCTGAAATTCGTGGGTTTAATTACCCTAATTTGTAAAATGACGAAAACGCCCTCCCGGGTCACTAATTAAGCCTAAAAACATCACGAGACCCAAACTAAACCCCCGGGTACACTTTTCTGACAATCTCGACCCTTCCGAACGCGTTGGCGCACTCAAAATGACCATACGGACAACTTATAAAATATTGACTTTTTAATTAACATAATTAGTCCCGACGTGACACGAGCACGTCCCGACTTAATTTTCCGAAATAGTCATTTAATTCACTTATGACATTCAATATAACCAATATCATATATTACTATGCTCATTAGTAATATTCAACAAGTTTCCCATAATTACTAACTCTAGTCACGTTAATAATTATAACATAATTAATTTCCGGATTTTTATTAAATAAATCCCCAAATTAAATATAGCATAAAAATACGGGGTATTACATTATGTACCTCCCGTCATGAGTTCATTCAAGTGGTACGATGCGGGGGGAACCATTCATTATACGTCAAAGGTAGGAGTCCAATGGAAGGTGGAATCATATCTCTTAGGTTAACCGCTCCCCACACTACAAGAAAAATGATCTTTCCCGACACTTATTTCTTGGTATTATTTATAAATTCCGAGAAGAGAACTTTTACCGGAATTTATTTATAAGTGCTAAAAAATTACGATATTTTTATTTGAGTGTGAAAAATTTGTGTTATTTAAAAGTAATGCTGAAAAAAGTTTTTGCTGATAGAACTTTTTGCTGATAATTATAATATTTTAATGAATTTTTATGTAAATTGGCGGGTTCTTATTTCGCGGGCTCTTATTCTTTTTTATGGTTTAGCGGACAACACGTTTTGAAACCCTATTTCCGTCTTGTCCCAACTCTTGGCTCCATCTTCGTCCCTCCCAACTTCCCATGACAAAAATTGAACTACAAGAAAAAGAATTCACAAAGAAGGAAATTGGGATAAATAGAAATTTCTCACCGAATATTACAATTGCAGCCATTTAACCTCTCAAGGATAGCTGATTCACTCATGCCCTTCTTATCTCTAAGGTTCATCTTCTACTTCTGTCTCTAATGCAATTTCCACCGTTGTGGCTGCAATTTCTCTTCTCGAGGGCCTTTTCATCTGCAAGTGAAACATGGCGACGGAATTGGGTGAGCCTCTCTTCTTAAATATTTAGATTTCACCTGTCATCATTTTTTTACACTATAAATCAAATTATGTTTTGGGATTGTTTTTGTACGTAGTCTTAAAATGTTGATTGTTGAGACATTTAATGTAGGTGATTTATGTAACAATTCGATGTTTAATGTTTTTAAGGGTGTGCATTTTGTAATGAACAACACTAGTCTTTAGATGGTTTAAAGTTGCAAGTGATACTTTCTTGATATATATATATATATATAAGCCTAAAGGTGTGGGACTACAGTATACATGATGATGAGTGGAAAGAACGAAAGAAAGAGCAAACAAACGATAATCAATTTAAAAGCATAGTTATTTGAGCCATCCTTGATGAAAAATGGTAGAGGATCCACCAGCATGCTTGATGAAGATTTCACGCTAAGGATTACGTTGGTTTTTAGGGCTATTACCCGAGAAACACAACTACATTAGTTGAGGTAGCTCAAGAGGTTGAACGTTGGTGAAGATCACCCTATGTATGATGGTCTCTAAAATTTTTGTCAAATTTATGCTGGTGGTTCAGTTTGTAGGGCGGTGAAGTTAAATCATGGTTATTGTGATGTTGCGATAACACTACAAGAAAAAGAGTTATTTACAACGTTTTATAATTTTACCTACATCACTTAAAAGTGGACCGTCGTAAATTCCTTTTTTCAATTAATTTCACGTCGCTTTTATTAAAAAGGGCCTTAATGAATATTGAAAAACTTACGTGATATTCTACTTTAGAGTCCCACTCAAAATGCACTTCTCCATTACAAATATTTTAACCTTTTCGTCACGATTTTTTTGCTCACTCCTCCATATCCGAATTTGCCCTCGATCGTTTATTTTTCTTTATTGGGGATTTCCCTCTCTCTGACCTGATTGTAGCTCGACGAGGCATCATTGGTGATAGCTATCCTACTAACTCCTTTCGACAATCTTGTCAGGTAATCATGAAATAAACCGATTGAAAAGAATGGTACGATTGTCGATCGTAGTGAAAGTTGAATTTTGAGATTTTAATTAATACACCAAAACATGACAATTTTATGCAATGAGTACTGTTAATGTTGTGTTTTGGTATATTTAAGTATTTATTTACTTTTATAAATTCTTGAGATAAATCGAAACTATCATATTTATAATAGAGTACTGAATTGAATTTTTGGTGTGAAAGTTTGTAGGTTAGATGTTTGACAAAATACCCAAATGGGGCATCTTTCCAAGAATTTTCTTTATCTTACAGAACAATAAACTTTAACCTTTTATTTTGTATTATTGGTAAATTATATATCAATTTTATTAATGTTAATAGTTTTTTTCTTGGTTTATCCAACTATCTAGCAATGAAGGCTTATGAAGAAGTTGGAGCAAAGATAAACTATTATACTTATGAACTCCACCTTAGGTAAGTTCATTAATGCAAGTGTTGCCTAAGAGAGTCATTTGTTTGAACTCTTATGAGTCATTTCAGGCCATTAAATTTTGTTTTAGACCCATTTTGCAAACGGCCGTAATAAAGGTTTTCTAAAGCTATAAACATAAGAAATCATATATAGGTAAACATATGATTATTCTTTATTATGGTGTGACATTACTTTATTTAAAGGAGTTCATATTCTATTTGTGATTGGAGATGCAGTTTGTTAACTTTGTAGATGTGAATTTTGAAAGTTCATATGACACTACAATGATTATTCCTTTGTTTAATTATGTGTACGTGAGTTTTGGTCATTTGTTTCTTGACAAAACCTTAAATTGTCATGTGTTTAGTGAAGAAGATTTTTATAGAAAATTAAAAATATGGGAAATGTTATTTTTAGCTACAAAATATGTTTGATGTTTTAGTCTACATCAATCAACTTTAATAGAAAAGCAACTACAAAAACCTACGTATGATCAAAATTATTCACTAGCTTGCATCGCATGTTCATCATAGGGATTCAACTATTACCATATGTGTTGTTTGACTTTTATATACATGATTATTAGATCTATTGATTAGAAAAGCTTTATCACAATGGGTGTAAAAATTCCTTTAATAACAATAGTCTAATTTAGTTATAATTATAGCATGTAGTTGTTTAATATATTTTTGTGATTGAAATCCTAATTTTATTGGTTTGTCTTTGACATCGTAATAATGTTTAACCAGTCCTTTCATGGCAAAGGATCCAAATTAAAAAGAATGGGTTCATGTCGATTGTTATAGCTACATTTACATAGGAACTTAAATGTTCATCTCGGTTAAACTCTTACCAAGTCTTGTTGACAATGGTGTGATTAAATTTCGTTTGAGAAATCATATTTTGATTTGTATGATAATTATGTGGAAGAAATTAATGGCCTATTTTCTCATTTAACGCATTCATATGACATATTATGGTTGGTCACATAATTTTGCGTTAAAGACGCAGGAGTTGCAAATTATAAGTTTTAACATTTTTTCACTTTGTTGATGGTGTTATTATCTTTTCAATTTATTAATTTTTACTTATTTCTAGACAAATTTTGTTGGTAACTAAAATTATTAGTATTCGAGATCAGTGTAATTGACAACAATATGTTTATAAAATGTTGATTTTATTCATTCATTTGGGTTATAGTGATGTGTATCTTCATTATTCCAATAATAGAATTTTGGCTGCCCTGCATCCTTCCAGCCTTAAGATCATTTTTGTAAATGTACAACAATGAGGTTTTATGAAACTATGAACCCAACATGTGCAATATTGGGGGATTCAAACAAATGCAATTAACATCAAAAGCTTCTGTGAAGGTTGCATTTATTTTTCTAATTAAGTAATTACAGAATTTGAGTTTTGCCTCTTGGATCCATATAGTCTTATGTGGTATTGTTATTGGAGCCTTTTTAATGAAATTTTCCAACGACGCCTTTTTATAGTTAGATTTTTATAGGAGAATTTTCTTTGTAACAACACTTGAACATTGCAACAATACCGTCTCATCATCACCATTAATAGAATTATGACACAGTATCATATTAGATTTGTTTGATTCTTATTACTTTAAGACATTTCTTTGTACTCGGTAATGAGTTTTGGTTATTTGTTGCAAATGACATCATTGTTTATGATCATATCATTTTCGAACCCCTTTTTAGGGCTATTCACACTCCAAAAACACACGCTCGTGCTTATGCTCGTCTTTACCACCAGTTAAACAAAATGTAAACACTCTCACCAAATCTATTCATCAAATATTTCGGTCTCTACTAGTGTGAAACAAAAGCTGATTGACCTTCTTGTCCTTCAGAAATCGAAAGATTGTCTGAAAGCTCGATTGAGATAAATGGGAAAAGCTCAAAGCAGTTTTATATCTCTGATGATTCCAAGTATTCTTCTATAAAGCTTATGTGGTAAGTGAGTGAGCATTGTCCTCTTTTTTGTTGTTTTCTACCATTTGAATGTATATTAAGCGTAATATATTTTATTAAAAGTTGGATCACACGTTGTTTTCATCATTAAGAATTTATAGTTTTTTTTTTACTTTACCCACTGAGATAATGTCGTAATTAGACATAACCCCTCATTTTTCAAATAATTAGAATCGTCCCACACATGTGCACCATCCCGTTTGTACCTTATGCATAAGGGGGTTAAGTTTAATTATTTGAAATGCGGGGGGACATGTCTAAATATAACAATATCACGGGGGGGAAAAGTAACCCACATCTTAGATTAGGAGTCCTACTTCCGATTTTGGGACGTCCAAATTAATTGCCCACTTTGAAAACCAATATTCCAAATTACACGATATTCAAGTAAGTTTTAGTTTTGGCCATTTATTTTGTTGAAGTCAATATGTTCTTAAATTTTTTTATTTTTAAACGAGGACTCTTAACTTGGGACGAAGCATTTCAGGTCCTTGTTCCTTTATAATGTTGTAATTAGGCACCCATCAAATCTCTTTTTTCCTTTAGGCTGTTGCCTCTCTAGTCATAACTGTTGCCTTTATTTTCCCTCACATGTACCTTTGTACGACGATCGAACCATCCTTAATATATCTCTATCCATCTCTTTATATTACTTTTAATTGTCGCTTTTCTCTTCTTTTGCTATGGAGTGTCCTGACACACACTCAACCTGACGCCCGGCTTACCCTTTTTTTATGTCCTCTCACCCCCCTTTTTCATATAGATATATTGGAATTGTACTAGTGTATAGAGCACATCTATATATATTTACACACATTTCATAATATAATTATGTTGTGGATCACAGATATTCAAATACGTGTCAAACATATGCTAATATGCCTGTGTCACGTATATATTATCTAACATTATCGATTTTTATGAATATAACAAATAAAGAGTTATCTATATGTCATGTATATATTATGATGTAATCAGGAAAAAAAAGGTATAACTTTGCCTTGTGCTGCAACTACTCCTTTAAGAAGAACTAGGGTAGCCTTCGCTTATCCTCTAACTACTCCTTTAAAAAAAACACGGGGATACTTTAACTTGCCCTTTAACCAATCTTTAAGAAGAATAAGGGTATTTTCTTCTTCATAATATAAGGGACCTTATCCAAATGCAACAAGGTAGTTGGAGTGGAGCCTATAGTTTTAACTGTCAGCGCTGCGAACTTGTAACCTGATTTAAAACAGGAATTGAGGTAGACTAAGTAGGAAAGAAGGGGGGACAAAATTGGATCTGCGCCAAGCCTGGTTCGGCTCTGTTACTAAAATTAACACGGAATAAGAATAATATTGGAGATAGAAGAAGAAAAAGAAAGAGGACGAAGATAGATGCCCACAGGAGCTAACTCAAATCATAATTTTGTTGTGCAAAAATAAAACGGATTACAACCTTATTTACAAGATGACATACCTAATTCAAAATAAAGAGTAAAATATAATGAAGTACATGTTAGCTAAGTCATCACGAGAGATGGAGGATTAAATTTGTGTCTTTGTTTGGGAACTAATGAATATTATGGAGGAAAATTCCCCAGATGTATGCTAGTGCAGGTGACTTCTCCCATGTAACTAGGGATCCTCATACTGGACAGCGTTCTCTGCATTCATGCTTGCATGGAACTTTTAATCTCCACATTCGTAAAAACCCTCGCTTTTAGGAGACTCATTTTATATTAATTTATTGCATGAAGTAATTATATAAAATGTTGGAACTGGAGTAAATATTAATTTAATGAGTTGAAAGTTAATATTTACTAGATTGTTGCATATTTACTGTATGTGTAAGTAAATATCATCATGTTGTATTTTATAGTGTCATGTGTTTTAAATAACATTATGGTTTAAATGAAACCGGAATTTGACATAATTTATAAAATTTTCCAGATGTCAGTTTAGAGGGCGTAGTTAGTCCCGGAATGTGCAAGATAGTCGAAATAAGTGCCATATTGTATTTTTATGTTTCGGGCACTTTTGACTGGTCTTAACTTAAATGCGTATTTGGGAGTCATTTTAATGTGGTATTAACCATTTAAGTTGTGGATTTTAGACTTAAGCCACGATTAAGTCTTTCTTTTCATTTAATTCTCTTATGTGTGTATTGCCAAACATTGAGAGTTAGAGAGAGGAAGAGAACTTAGGAGAAAAGAGGAGAAAGAAGAGAAAATTGGAGATTGAAGTTGGAGATTGCTTCTACCACAAAGAAATCTGAGATTTATACCTCAAGGCAAGCTTTCTACTTGCTAATATGTGATTTAAGATGAGTAAATTGTGTGATAGTTGTGTATTTGCATTTATAGATCAAAAATGGAATTTATGGTGTTTGATCCCTAATTATGGTTTAAGTTGATAAAATTGTGGATAATAGCGGTTAATAATCTTATAGGATGATTTGGGGTATATTAATGCTGTTGGATGTGTGAAGATGGAAGAGATTTGAGTTTTGGGAAAAACTAGGGTTCATAACCCTTAACCCATTTTTGGTAAATTCGCAGGGGCGAATAGATTCGGCCCTAGGGCGAATCGATTGGCTAAAGGGTCAGTTTCCAGGTCTGTTTGGACTGAATCGATTTTCGGCCAAGCCGAATCGATTCGGTAGGTTACAGAATCCCAATTTTCCTTGTCCGAACCAATTCGCTTTCTGGGCGAATCGATTCGGCCTTTGGGCGAATCGATTCGGCCCTTGGGCGAATCGATTCGTTTTCCTGTTGTTTTTGAGTTAGTTCTATAACTCAATTCTAATCCATTTTCTTTAGGCTTAGGACCTAGGAACCTTCTTGTATGAAGTAAATTTAGAGTCCTAGATGAGTTAGGTAACTACCCTGGAATAGAGATGAATTATATGGGGTTGTTTTGGGGGTATGCCAATTGAAGTTAGGGCATTCTTTTTTTTAGTTGATTATTATGAGACTAGGATAGGAGTTGTAGTGTTATGTTTGGGAGACTTTAGAAGCTCAATTGAGTTATGATAGTCTTGATGGTTTATATAACACCACAAAAGAATGTTGGGAGAATAAATTGAAAGTTTATTCATTTATTGAGGTTACAATGATGAGATGTATTAGGTATGGCTCGGGATAAAATATAATGTAGTTTACAAAAATGTAAATGATTATGGTTTCATACAAATGGAACATCCATATGAAAAATGGAAATGGTAATGATTTGGGTCGATGATAATTTACTTAATCATGAAAAATGGAAAATGTTATTTTATTTAAACACACCCTCTCTAAATGCCATCATAAGGGAAGTCTGCGCGTGAGGTGAAGCCCCCTGGCTAGTGAATGCAGGGTGGATATAGTCCTAGGCCATATGAGCGTTTGTTGTATATTTTCTGCGATGGTGAGGTAATTTCGGGTGTGGTTATGACTCTCCCGCAGGCATATGGCCGCTTCCCGACGTCTTGCGTTGTAGGTGCCCAGGTTGTCGTAATTTATAGGCCCTGAAAGATGATGGTCATTTAGGGGCGCGCACAGTGGGGAAACCCGGACGGGCGGTCTTAGAATCTTTATATATATATATATATATATGAATATAACTACTCTTAATCAAGTGGGACTTGATGTATGAGTAATGCCATAAAGAGCAGAATGAAATTCCATAAAGAGCATACAATTGAGATAAATGCCACAAATAGCATATGATTGTGATTATGTTTCTTGATAAGGAACGGAACGATGAAATGAAATAATGGAACAAATGGAGATTGTAGTTAATGCTACTTATTCATATTCTCTTGCATAACTGAATTAAATTATAATCATCTAACTACCTTAGTTCATGTTTCAATAATGATGTAGTTAGTTTGTCATCTTTATATGTCATGATTATCTATTCATAACTATCACACTTTTTATTCATCTGGTGATCATATAAAACCCGGCCCTAACCCGTTCATATTTCTTGTTGTGCATGAATCTTGTATCCGCTCAGGTGCTCTGTCGCAAGGACGCCCGTTCTGACTTTCCTATTTCGGTGTTTTTCGGGAGCCGTGATAACTTGCGAATATTACGGGATATATTGTTATAGACGTCGCCATTGTTGTACTCTAGTTATGATCGGGTCTTTTACTCGGGCGTGTGGCCCAAACTGTTGTACTTGCTTATTGTAATGCATTATGTAATTTACATTAAAATATTATATCACGTGGTATGTACCTATTGACCGACAGCATATTCGATCCTCTTATTGTATACTTATTGTCGTTGTAATATATGTTCCTGTGGGTTTCCACTTTCTTTTTAAATTGGGTTGTTTAAATTCATTCCTTAACTTTAAAACAAAAATTTTTGGCAACCCGTTTTCTGAAATAATGGGTGGTTATCCCGCATACTTGTTTTATTGTTGTGATGCTGAGAATGATTACATCCATGATTCCTGTTATATTGTAGTATCGGGCTGGCCACCCCTTATTTTGGTGATCGGGTTGTCACAGCATTATTTTTGACGTCAAAAACATCATTGTTATTAACAAATTCCAATAAAGTATTCCTTCATCACCAAAAATCCTCTCATCGAATTCTGCATCAAAACTTCCTGAGCGAGCAAGGCTTGAGAAAGTTGACGATGCAATGCTCTCCTATGCAGAACCATTAGATGCCTTCCCTGTCAAAGCAGACTTTCGCACACCAGTGGCTAAACCTGTATCTTGGAATGAGCGATATTTCTCACTGATCCTTCTCTCATCACGACCTGATGTTGAAGTCCAGTTCGCCTTATTTTCGGCACCACTCTTGGAAGCCTTCTTTGCAAGTTTTTTCAAGAAATAACAAACCTTTGATGAAGATACATCAAACTTTGTTGTCCTCTCTACTTCCTCACCATTGAAACTCACAGAGAGTGTCATAATTGAGGTATGTCCTCCTATATTTAAGGAGTCCAGGTAACTGTGGAAGTCTATTCGCAACTTGGCGAACATATTAAGTTCTTCTTTTCCATAAAACGAAGCAAAACGGAGGGATTTACACCATAACTCCTTCTACCAAGATGTATCAAGATAAATGTAAAGAGCTTTACTTCCATGGTATATTACTGACATCTTGCTCTCCAGTAAATTTCATTGACTATCATGCATAAAGAGATGTTAATTTGTTTTACTTATTTTTTCCTTGTACTAATTTTAGTTCTAAAGACTTATGTTTTTTAAGAAAAATAAATTTTATTAGATTGATTAGAGAGAATATCCCTCTCTAGGAGGCTTACAAGAGAGACACTTGAAAAGAAAAAATAATTAGGTTCTCACTTAAGAGTTAAAAACTCTAAGAAAAGGAAAATTTGATGAATCCAGAGATATAGCACCTTTAATGTCCATAGGGAGGACTTTTGAACTATGATAAATAACCTCTCTTCTTTGAATTGCACCATGATTTGAGAGTAGGCCTGTTACACAGTTGACTTTCCCCAGTATAGTTGTTGAAACTGACTTGCATTGTTTTACAATAGTCTTGAATTTCCCTTAAAGTTCTTATCATCCAAGCAATTATCCATTGTGATTGTATGTTGAACTTGTTTCCACATCAATATAATCATTACCTCTTTCAAGACAATAGGCTAGACCTCTTTTAATAGCTAAGGCCACTGCTAATAGGCATGTTCCACCTGAACTAAAGTTTGAAATTGCCCATATCATTCTACCTTTACTATCTCTAAGAATAGCCCCTTGAACCATATTTCCATTTGCATTAGAGCTACCATTTGAGTTTAACTTTAGTCTCCCTTTTGATGGATTCTTCCAACTGGCCAACTTCCAGGGGCTGTTTCTCTGCTGAGGCTTTTTGAGATTGAAAGTTTGTTGAATTTCTTGACTGACATCCTTGAAACCATATTTAAAAACAGAATGTTGAGCTAAATCTGAGATTCTTGTAATGACTTTACTAATAATGATATAAGGGTTCATATTTTTGGCTTTAAAAATTGCCTTTTTCCTACTAAACCAAATTTCCCAAAAAATGGTCACTAGAATAACTTTATACTGCCACTTGGATTGGTCTGATTTCCTAGAGTTTAACCAACAGTAAATGAGGGTGCCTTGAATAGAGTTTGAATTTTTTATTAATCTCATTAAATTACAGAAAATTTTCCACATTGTTTTAGCAATTGGACCTGACAGAAATAGATGACTAGGGGATTCTATTGAAGCTTTACAACAGTTGCATCTTAAAGCTAAGTAAACTCCTACCTTTTTTACAGTCTCTTATAGAGGAACACATTTGATAGAAGTTTCCTTGAGAATAATGATATATTAGGAGGGATATAAGGATCCCAATGGCTCTATAATACAAGGAAATGATTTTTCAATTTCTCAATTGGTCATAAGCTGAGGCAAAAGAGAAAATGCCACTTTCAGTAAGTTTCCAGACAATCTCATCATCAATCCACTTTGAATTAGCTTCCATTGTATCCCATACTGCACAAATTCTCTTAAAGGTCAAAGAACCATATAAACCATTCATCTTTGAGTATTTGTTTCCAATGTCTTATTGACGGCACTTAATGCATTTTGTTGTAGTTTTATTTTTTTAACATGGGAATCGCAAACCTTCCCTAAAATGTTTTAAAAATTTATAATATGATTGTTGTCTTAACTAACATGATTGTTCTTTTTGGTAGAAATTGTTAGTTGGGATCTTATTTGTGGTTATAGGACTAATGATGTAGATGGTAAGTTGTATATTGCTGCATTCCTCGAGCGAGACCCAATCAGTTTTATGCGAACCAGATGGAAATACTTTTCTCGGAAATAGTCATGGGCCATTTTGAATACGTTTGCTAATTGATTATGTTGATAAAACATTTTGATAAGTCCCTCAACAATATCTGAAGACAAATTCGATAGTCAATTGTCTCCACGAATGGCTTGAATCCTATTTGGAATTTCATTATATATAAATATAAAAATAACATCTTAACAGAGTATAAGTGAACATGAAAAAATAATCTTAACCGAGTACAAAAATAAACTATGGATATCAAGCAAGAGGCCTTTGTTACCCTCTCTGAGTATCCATCACTACTATAAGTCTCCGTACCCTAAATAATATCACCACATTTGCTTTCCTCCACTGGGATGTCATATCAAAACCAGACTACATCTGCCAAACTTTCCCACAAATTTATCCTCTTCCATGTGATACTCGACCATGGCTACTGAGTCTCCGATGTTCGTGGTTTTGATAATCATGCATAATGTGGCTAATTTACTTTTCAACCATGACACCTATCAACAATCAAAACAAAATGAAAACATTTTTGTGTTTAAGATCCCAACATGCTGGTGGTATCATAGCGTAGTCAACAGTCGTGAATGGATTATTTTCAATTTCGAATCATGTAATTGACTCATCATAAAGATTTGGTGACCGACATGGAATCTCTTATATCTAAACCTCCTTCTTGTCGCTGCCACAACCGTCAGCTCTCCGACGTGTTTGATTCTTCTAGCTACGACTCTCAATGGTGCCTTGCTAGATTGCCACCTTGGGAGGTTTGTTCATTGGACTAGGTAGTAGAAGTTCAATTCACTTTTCAACTTTATCACCCTTAGAATTGGTTCGAGTTGATTTAATGTTTGGATTTTGTTATTAACCACTGATAAATAATTTTTCAACCAATCTTTCCAATATGATATTCCATTTTATGCATTATAAGATTTAAATCATTTCTTTTTACTAATTTCTTACAGGTGTTCACAAACTAGTTACTTGTTATATCACTTTTTATTCATCCTTATGTTTTATCGATATTGTTCCAATTTTCTTCTCATAGAGATGGCACATCGACATGGCTTACTTTTATAAATTATAAAAGTATGGTTGATATTAATGTTGATGTGGAATCATTAGAGATTGATACTGAAGTATGTTCCCTCGTATCTCTTTCTCTCCACCACTCTCTCACATTAACTATCATCTGTATCAATTTTTTTCTGTTTGGTAGATAAGGAAAAGTTTCACGTCAGTTATAGATGGGTAGCACTAAACAATTCCTTGTCTCAAAAACTATTTTTTTATTGTAAACCGTTCCTTGTATCACATTGATTGGTATTTTGATGTACCATACCCCTCTAGTATGTTTGAAACCATATCATGACATATATGCTCCAGCTAAGCTTGTCGCTAATTGGCGTAGAATAATACGCACTTGAGAGATACCCAATGCTTGTTTGGTTGTAACTGTCCCTCTTCCTTATTTTAGTGTTCAGTGGGAAAATTTTAGAAATCCATTCGGTATGTACTTTTATCCATATGGTCTTACCACTTTTGTAAATAGTTGGGTTGTACTTGCAAATTCAGTATGGCCTTTTCTTCTAATTTCAGCCTTATAAACTAGAATTGAGTATGGCCTTTTGTTCAAGTTGTAGTATGACCTTTTCTTCAAATTTGTAGTGTTACTTGAAAATTCTAATATTGCAATACCCCGGTAATTTGATGCTTTCGGTATTTTTTTCAAAACAAGGCGCAATGAAACTGGCCAAATATTGTAGAAAAGCTAGTAGTGAAGATAAACACCAAAGATTGTCGGTTCAATATGCTTTGTAATTAGGTTCAGTTGTTGTTTATTAATTTTTTTTAATCGTGATTACCACTGTTAGAATCGTGTCGCAAGCATATGTTTTACCAAGCATGCTTTTAGACACGTGAAATTATCGGAACTCAAATATCGAAACTCATATACCAAAGAGGCATGTGTTTTGAAAATCTGATTTTGGGGTTATATGTTTTTAACTTGAGAATAAAGTCATTCTTGTGAATGATAAAAGCTTTAGTAATTTTGTGATTTATTTTGTTGTTTTCTTATATTTTGTTTATATGTACGTGTTTTGCATTTCTTATGTTATTAGTTTGACAAATTCTTTTGTACAGTCAATGACGTTTGGGGGTTCTAACATCGATCCAACTGTTTGGGAAGTTGAAAAGTGCAAGGGAGAGTCAAGGTTCCCTTCCCAGGTAAAAATATCGATGTGAATTCATTGCTAATTGATATAATGCTTGACATAAGTAGAGTTACATTTTCATTTGATTTTTTTTCAAAAATTTGTGTTGGTCTTGTCTACAATATTCACCTATCATGAACCTTAAAACATTCGTTGTCACCATTTATAGCCCCGATATCTTGCACTACTTTAATGACTAGGCCAAGGTTGTGGATACAATGTATGTACAGCATATCCCGAAGTGAGGCATCTGTTACGCCGGGGCAAAAAATGGGAACACTGTTCTTATATGCTTTGTACAAGTAAGAACTCTCATTATTTATTTATTTCCCCAAGTGATCAATTACTTTAGATGGTGTCCGCAATACCTTCTGTACATTCTGCTCTTCCAACATCTGGTCAAATATTGGCATGATCCAATCCTCAAATTTGCAGTAGTTTTCATTAGGAACCAACAAGTTACCAATACGGTTCAATGCTTGTGAGCATAAAACAACTCTTGGTAGAGAAATATCACCTTTATAAGTACATGGAAGGCATTTTGTAAGATCCTCTTCTACACCACCAGTTGCTGTAACCACTACATCAACCTTGCTCCTCTTTCTTGACTCATTTCATGTTTATATTTGAAATTTAATATATATATATATATATATACATGGTTCGTCTTGTGTATAACTTGGTTCATGTCACTCATTCGTCTTGGCGTTACACAGGTTAACCCATTATGACCCAAAATATATTTAAAGTCCACTCGTTAACTGGTAATTTATATTCATTCTTATTGTTCCCAACTTTTGCTGGTCTAATAAAAAATTTGACTTCTTGTTGCACCCTTTGATGGATGGGGATATCAATCTATACCATCTTTGATAGCTATGACGATCCCATCCAAGATTGAAAAAGGATTTCCTTCCTCAATTCTTTGTGAAGAAGCTGCATCTTGCTTTCTTATGACTTCATCATTGAAAGAAATCAACAACGGTGTTGGAGGTCTCTTACTGTTGAACTCCTCTAAAGCCAAGATAATGCGTCCTGCAATCATAGAGGGTGTTACAAGACTTGATTTTTAAGACTATGCATAATAACCAATCTTATAGTAGAGGAATGGTGTACCAAAATCTGAACTCTTAACAGTTAGAAGGTTCATAATATGGTAGACACTTCAAGGCTGATCCAACCCGATCTTCAGGTTTTGCATCTTCTTCTAAAACAACAAGACCAATTTCTAGTTCTTGAGGTGGAAACTCAGACTTAAACATTGGTGCCTCTGGTATCAATGTATTCTTACAAATCTCAATCATTCTATTATGCTTCTTTTAAAAATACAAGATTATAGAACCAATTAAAGGTGCTTCATAACAGGAAACCTGAGTAGGAACCCAAGATTAAAGGTTCTTCAAATTTTTATTAACTATCTATTCTATTAAAAATAAATGGTTTGATTGTTAATTTTTTTATTTAACATATGGAATTTAACACTTCATTTAAGTATAGAGTAATGCTACATTGTTAAAAATAATTGCTTCGAGTGTTATTTTGTTTGTTTAACATTTAGTTTCAACTTAGAGTAATGCCTTAAAACATCTCTCGTCTTTCCTACGTAATAATGTGTGCCATAACCAGAGTAAGAAGTAAGTCAACTGCAGCAACTCTAAGAGTAGAAAAGCTAAAAGGAAAAAATATTAACTTCAAAATATTATCTTCTTTTTGTAATTTATTTAAACTGAACTTGACAGTTCCCTCAAACTTTGTTGTCAGCCAGTTTCAAGTGGTTTCACGAGGATAATGTCATATGCTCAAAATAATTCATTAAAGTATTTTTTATGGATTAAATAGATCCAAATGTGTCACTAAAAACTAAAAAATGAAGACATCTACAAAGTCAACTCATGTTTAATATTCTTCTTGGTGATTTCAATATGTTTAATATTTTTCCTGTGGTAAGGGTAGTATCCATTGGTCGCCATTGTAAAAAATTATGTCCTATGGTTGACCCAAGAAAATTTTAAGTACACAAAGTTAACTTATGCTGCATTATTTTCAATTTACTTATCTTTGTATTTTCCATTACTTGTGTTGCAATTCTATATGCTTGGCATTTTTCTGGTATACTATTTTTATCAACAAAAAATAAAGTCTATTATCATTATTCCTAGTGAGGTTTATAAATCTATTGTGATTTTCTGTAGCATATGTGAATCAACTGCAGTTTCTCTTATTTTGCATTTTTGTTAGTGTTACAGAAATAAAGCCAATGGGCCGCTTACGATGAAAAATGAATATATGGCATTTCAGTGTTTTGGGAGCGCAGGTACTTTTTCCGCCTTGAGCTTGCTTGAGTTTTGTAAACAGTAAAAAATACTTTCGGCTTTATCTAAGAATGGACTTCTTAGCATGTTTGATTTAGCTTTATAACAAATCAGTTTTATTACGTACAAAACTAAATGGAGAGCGAAAGTTTGTTTTGGTTTGTGCATTTTGGTAACTTGTATACATTTTTTTTATTTTGAAACTCTATAAGTTCTATTAATGCCTGGAAGGGTGGATCAAATCAAGAAGAAGAAAACGGACATTCGTTAAATGAGAAAAACGAAGCAGCGACCAGTTTGTGCTTAAAGTGCTAGACCAACGAAGCCATCACTGGTAGAGACGGTGGCAGGTTCTGTTTCAAATGCTTCAGGGGAAACCTCTAGTGTCTGCATTTATTCTCTTGTGGATCAGTTTTTAGTATCTTAGCTTTGTTAGTTTTTCAACCCAGCAGATTCCTGTAAGTATGAATGGCGCAATCTTCTCAGATACATTCTAATTAATGTTCTGATTTTAATAGATTACACAATGGGTTCCTATTTAAAAAAAAAATCAAGTCATTCAAAGATTCTGCAGAAGTTACCGAAAATTATTGCTAATAGTATTCTTTATGAAATTTGGTTGCGTGGAAATCGATGTTTGTTTCAATTGGATGTGAAAATGTCATCTCTCCATACTATTAAGAATGGTCATTGCAAAGTTGGAGAGATTTAATCAGTTTCTCTATATAATAAATTTTCCTTAGATCTCTCAAAATGACTTGTAAGCAAGTCTCAAATCTGTAAGCTGCCTTCTCCAGATTACATGAGAGTAAATACCAGCAGCTATGATGATCAGCATGGAGTAATGAACCTCTGCAATGTTTTAAGAAATGACTCATTTCAGTTTGTCTTCAGTCAAGTGATAGAAAATAAATGAAATCTTAGGATAAGGTTATAAGGGGCTGCTTTTTGCTATGGACTTCTCAAATGCTTGGATAAAGGTTGTTTCCTCATTGAAGTAGATTTTGAGATGGATATTTCTATGAAGGTCCTACAAGTCAAATTAGGCTTCACTCCTTAGAAATTGAAGCATTTTATCCATCAAGTTCATGAAAACTCTAACAAGGTGAAGCTTCTCTTCAATATGATTTCAAGAGAAGCATATTATGTTGCTAAAGCTATGGTCCTCTTGGACAATCATCATCCAATTGAAAATATCAAGGATTTGCTTCCTAAAATTCAAGGTCTTGTATCTCTTGAAAAGTTTGGCATCCCATATGTCTGCTATTGATAGGTCAATACGTTTATCTCTTGTAAGGGGACCAGTTTATAAAGGCCTTTTTCTAGTTAACAAAATGTAGTGGCGAGATTGGTCATACATGTTACTACACTTGAATACGAGCTTTCTTGCACGGATTGTAGCTAATATAAAATTTTTAACTACATTACACAGTTTTCTTAAGGTGGAATGTATTAATTGTGTAATACCAAAGAACTATACGTTGTACAAGTGTATCTCTTTGCTTTCAGTGTGATTAATGAGACCTGGGATTGTCCAATTTCCCTCCTACCCTAGTGATAAAAGAAGTTATGTTAGTTATACTAGTTTAATTGTGAAGCGCATTGTCCATTAGTATATTTGTGAACCGTTGGGTTTGGGCGTGGTTGTTTATGTGTAATGGCTCAATCTTTTAAATCTCGTAATTTGAGTGTTGCTATATTTGATATTTATATCTTTTATTTGGTCTTTTTATACTGAATGTTGGTCGATTTATATTCATTTTACCCTATTCATTTTTCCCCTTGCGATGATCTTGCAACTGTGAATTGTTGGTCCATTGTTATCTATTTGTATATATTTTCTGCACCAATAAAAGTATTTTCTCGTTTCTCAGAAAATAAAAACATCACCCCTGCACTAAAACCTCAACAGGTGCTGCTCGTGTTAGTGAGGAAACGAATGCTACTTCAACTCAGGTATGTTACTAATTTAAAGGATTTTAAAGGGCATTGAATTGATGTATACTTGACATTGAGTTGTTGGTTTATTTGGTTGTATACAGTCTTGAAATTTTTGGGATGTCTTAAAAACTAATAAAACTTTGTTGATTTTTTTTCAGAAATATATTGTTGATGACATATTCATCATGTTTGTCGAAAGATCCATCGAAGAAGAAAAAGAAGCACCATCAACCATGACAAAGGGTCTCAAATAATGCACTTCCTAAAATTGTAGATCTTATTACTTCCGGATTTTCAAAAGTGGTTGTGTCACGTGGATTCATTGTGAGTAAGGACCCCTCAACAAAAGTAGGGAGTACGCCACTTGGTGAAGATTTTTAGGAAGTATATATTGAGAAAACATTAGTAACAAATGAACCATTGACTAGACCTTATGAAAATAATTCCACAATTGGAGATGCATACCATTCAACCGTAGCGTGGCATATTGCTAATGTACTAATTTTTAATTTTATTTTTTTAATTAAAATACTAAAGAATAAGTATATCAATGACTAACGATTGACTTTTTTTATTTGTAGGTCGAAGATAATGTTCGACTTTGATGGACAACGATCGTACATTATAAAAAATTTTGTTTCGCTTTATGTTTCCCTGCTTTTTCTTATTGGACATGTAATATATTTTATTTTGTGGATGAATAATTGTTCCAAGTTCAATTATGTTTATTTACAATGAATGCTATTGGTTTTAATTTAATGACGTTTTAATTTGATTACCGCCCTCTTAATTTAATGTTATGGTAGTGTATTTGCACATAAATAACATGTAATACATTTTATTTTGTGGATGAATAATTGTTCCAATCTCAATTATGTTTATTTACGATGAATGCTATTGATATTAATTTAATGATGTTGTAATTTGATTACCGCCCTCTTAATGTAATGTTATGGTAGTGTGTTTGCACATAAATACGATACTTGTAATTAATGATTTTTTTAACACTTGTTCCCACTCATATATTGCAAAATAATATCAAAATTTTGTTTAATGCCGTTATTATCATTCTCGATATTTTTTTAGTGCCGCCAAAAGTGTGTTTAACATTTAATAGGTGTTGCAAAAGGTTATTATCAACATTTTTTTAATGCCGCTAAAAGGTTATTACCAGCATTAATATAAATGCTTAAAAATATCGCTTACTTTTTACGGCATTTTTAAAAATGTCGTTGTTCTTTTACCACATTGGCTACCGTACTTGTGAAAATGCCATCAAAAGTGCCGCTAACTTTTCGCGGCATTTTTTAAAATGTCGTTGTTCGTTTACCACATTGGCTATTACCGCACTTGTGCAAATGCTGCTAAAAGTGCCGCAAAAAGTGTTCACGGCATTTTTAGTACATTTCTCGGCATTTAATTAGTGCCGGGAAAAATCAATTTCCTGTAGTGCCACAGGGTCGCGTGACCCCCCTGTATGGGACAAACTTTTGGTTAATATTACAATGCTCAAGTGATATAATGTGCAAGAATTCATTAGTCTTAATTAGTATTTTATGGAGTAGTTTATGTATGCTAAATAAGATAAATACCACCACTATCAGGGAGAGCATAAAATTTACAAGCGATATGGGATAAGGGGAGTAAAAATGGAGAATAAAACTAGCATGTATGTACATGGAGCATGGAGAATATGTAAGATGTGGGTGCAGATTTGGGGAAGCACCTCGTTGAGAGTGCTTTAGACTTGAGTAACGTTGTTACGGCTACGTATCCGTCTTGTTACGAAATTAAAGTCTGCGTAGTTCGTGGGTCCATACGATACACCGAAAAACTTGGTTTTGGGTGGTTTTAGTGTGAGAGGGGTGCCAAATTTGATTAATCGCCTCTAAACACCCATACACCATAATGAAACTATGAAAATCTGCTCATCACTACAAAATCCGTGATGGATCTCAAGAGGTGAGTGGGGGAGAAGAGTTAGATTTCCTCTCCTTACTTTGACCCCAAAACCATCATTCATCAAATGAGGTGGAAAACCTTCTTTTATAGCAAAAGTGCCTCAAGTTGGCTTGACACATGTCATGTAATCTGTGGAACCAAATGTCCAATATTTATGGTGTCGTTTGTCATAATATATGTGGTGTCATATTTAAATGAACAAATTAAATCATTACTGGAGTATTGACTAGTGTAATTTATCGAACGCGGAGTATACACAATATATTAAATTGCACGTAATAATATCTCATCCCGTGTAGGGTCTGGATTGTAGTAAAATTTGATAAATCATAAACCAATATTTGATCAAATTTGTTAGGTCAATTTATTAGAGTGTGAGTGGTTAATTTGTTTAACCCCTCTACATTTTCCCCCTCGTACGGATAGTTGGTGTGTTGATGCTTCGACTGAGACATATCAACTATGTGTTTAAAATAATCGTTTAGCGTGTTTCAACTAGAGAATCATCATATGACCATGGTTGGTTTGTTTATCGTACATGTATATGCATATATCATCTGTATGTAGTTTTGAGGGCTATCTTTGCTGCCTCTACTTTTCATTTTGGGGGAGTATTTTTGGCATTATCCCTTTTCCTCTCAAATGATGGTGGAATCTGTAATCCTGACTTTGAACTAGTTCAAAAATGGGAGAACTCAAGCTCTTAGTTTAAGGAACCTAGATGCATAAGTTAATTTGGTTAATAGCAACCTTTAATACCCTAAATCAAAGATTTTATTTTAAGGAGCGGGAAATTTCAGAAATCAAATCCAGGATTTATAGTAAACCATAATCCATAAAACCAAAGTTGTTCGATTCATTCTTTATACTTGAACACAAATAAAATCATTTACATGTTCGAAATTTATCTAAACTCCACGAATGTTAAAGTCAAACTTTCATCATTTTTCCAGAAAATCAATAGCTCAATCTAGTAAACCTCAATGTTTGAAGCCAACATGGTTGGATTCCTTTAAAAAAAAGGAAAATTTCATTGAGGAATCAACTAAAATGGTATGTTATGTCTTAACGAAACAGTGGTTAAAATTTCAAAATTTTAACCCAAACAGTCGAAGGTTTAAGATAATGTGGACTACAGGCGTGAGAGTGAGGTCAAAATCGAACGCGTGTAGGCTTTGACCCTGCGGGTGAGGGAGCGTCTCCAATTAGATAATTCATATTCTTTTTTCCAGAATTATTATTTTATTTTTCTAGTCAAAATAGTATATTACATTTGGTTACCCAAAAAGCATTTTTCAAAGAAACCGTTTCTAAAAGTTAAAACCCAAAACTTTTAATTTACATATAACCCCCTGGATTTTTAAACTCTTAAATATCAATCCCAAAATATAAATCCAAGCCCTTTTCAAAAAAAAGTAACCTAAATGTTTGTTATCACCAATCTAAAAAATTAATGCAACTTAGTAAAATAATTAAACTATTAATAATTATATAATTAACTCTATATAAATAAAAAAATTTAAATAAGTTGGATACAAACCCTAGCTTTACTTAAATTCTTATTGATCTATCATACCCTAAACATTTACTATATAAATTATTTTAGAATCCCCAATTTACCCCCCTTGAATAAGAAGATCATGCACATCAAGCCCGAAATTAAATAGTAGGTGATTTCTATTTCAATATTATTCCGTTCTTATAACTTGAATTATTGCAATTATTTATATGACTATGTGATAGTCCCTGAACTCTTGTTCTCATATATGAACTCTTTTATGAGTTCATTAATTCCATTGAATATTGATTCAATCATTATCTGAATATGCCATAACCTTGTGATTTCATGCATCTCATGATTTTAGTAAACCAATGATTTCATAAACACGAGATGATTTCATTAAAACTTAGTAGCATACATTATAATTCAGGGAATAGAATTTTGATACACCCACGGGAGTGTTATTTGGCATGTAGGACTCAGGGTTTGAGTGCCAAGTTTTGCTTACTATATGGATGCCACTCTTTGAAAATAGGCTCAGCAGTGTTACTTTATCTCTAAAGATTTTGGATTGATTACTTTCCAAAGGTTTTTTATGAATGTTATTATAAGGGTATTGCTATGCGTTTGAAGCCTCTATAATCGAAAATTATAGGTTATCCAGTTATAGAAAATCTTGGACCCTTATTTTTATGACTCGATAACATTTATCTTGTTATAAATCACCATATTATCTATACAAGTATCAACAGATTCCATTGTGACATTGTTCATCATTATTTATATTTCATATTATTACAAACTACTTTAAATTGTGATATATATTATATGTTCTTCATTCCATTTATTCTATCTAAACTCTGAAATATAAACTTCTTATAGAAATAGAATTATCTACATAGAAAAGTTTTGCTCATTCATTTCCCTTCCATATGGAAAGTGATCTCGAAGAAAGAGAAACACCCTCGCCCCAATGGACTTTTATTCTATTTTACCAAGGAAAAACTTTTCAGTTATGTACATATGAGTATTAACTAGCAACGACGGCATCATAAATTGGAATACTTCCATTACTACTTATCATCTTATGTAACCCTATTAGTCCCCCTTATTTCTATTATATGAAACCTCGAATAATGTAATAAGGTGCACTTGCATCCTGTTTAAATAAAGTTTCATTTTTTTCCTCCTGAAACTTCATTTTTTATTACAATTATAATTCTATTATATTTATTACCATATACTATACATCGGTTGTGATTACATGGTATCAGAGCGAGCGCCAAGTTTATTATGCCTATGTGGGACTTAGGATAGTCTATTAGTTATTTTTCATAAACTTCCTTGTTACATTATGTAACTAATTTTGTCTTGTAGTCATGACTCGTGAAAAATTTAAGCAAGCTATCATAAAAGGATACACTAAGTTCTTCAAATTATAGACCGTGAGTGAGTTTGTTAATTAATCGGTTGATGGGATAGGAACAAGCAACAAAAACAGTATGAAGGTATTCTGAGGAACCAAAAGTACTCCAACAATATATTCATTTGGCGTAAGATGTAGACTCAGTAGAAGAACATGTTGTTACTCCACCATTATCTACAATAGACTGTGAATATGTTTCATCGACCTTAACTTGTTTCACTTCCACTTCCTCTTCGTCAAGTTCCACCTCGGGTGACTCTGAACCCAAACCCCAAACCTGAGACTAATGGATTCGTTCCCAATCTAGTTTAAAGTAACATAGGCAAGGAATACGGTTGTATATAAATAATGGCACAAGGGATCGAGTTATCTTTAGTTTTATGTGTATTTGTTTGAAAGAAGTTAGTTACAATACTCCAAGTAGAAGTTAGTAGGTGTAACTGACAGTTATGTATTGTTTCTTTAAAGTTCCTAAAAGTTATGACTATATGCTACCTCGATACAATGTAAAACAACATTTGGTACTAATATAAAAGTCTATTTGGTTTACTCCCATTTGCTTTATATCTTTAGTATTTTTTATATATAGAATGGTAAACCCGAGCATCTGGTAATGGATCACAACCTCAAAGAGAGAACTAGAATGCTCCGAATCTACAAAATTTACTTATAACTACAGAAGGTATAATGCGTTGTTAACATGAATTAACTTTATTGACTAGATTGTAACAAAATGTATCACCGTAGCACCTGACTAATAATGGAATCATCGGAGAAACACGAAGAATGAATTCACTTAAAGAATTTCTTCGGTAAAGACCACTTGTATTTTATGAAAAACTCGTGCCATTGAGGCTGAAAAGTGGGTACATAAGACACTTAAAGTCCTCAATGGAGCATGTATAATCCCTAGGGTAAAATTAGCAACCTATGTTTTTGAAGGTGAAGCCGATTTTTGGTGCTAGTCTGTTACTCGACGTCGTAATGTTGAAGGATTAACTTGGGATCAGTTTGAATAAATTTTCTTTAGCAATTACTTTTCTAAATCAGTAAGAGATCATATTATAGTGGAATTTCTAGGTTTGTAATAATAACAAATGACAATAGCACAAAACGAGGCTAAGTTTACAAAATTTCCTCCGTATGCCCAAAAGCATGTAGACATGGAAGCCAAAAAGTGTAAACACTCTGAACATGGGTTATGAACCAATGTTAAAACTTCTATCATTCCATTTCAACTCTTTGATTTTAATCAAATTATAGAAGTAGCCTCTCTCATCGAACTAAATCCAGAATCTGGAGGAGTTGCCCAAATTACAACCCCACCTCCTAGGAACTCATATGTAGCAAGAAACCAGCATATTCAGAGGGACCACCCTTATATCAAACTACTGGATGGTCGAATTTCTAGTAAAATCAATCACAATAACAATGGATCCCCGATGCGATGTCATGAGTGTGACACATTAGGGCACATAAGGTCGCAATGTTCAAGGTTGCAACAATCTTATCCTAGGAATTTTACTTCTTCACTGACAACTAAACCCACCAATTTTATCAAATCCATGTTTATTCTAACAACTGGTAACCTTAACAATCATCCATCCCATAAAAAGTTTCATAGGAAGAGAAAGTAATAGATGAATTGGTCTCGAGGCTAAAACTTTGCTAATATATTTGCCTAAACATTGTGGAATAATATATTACCTTCCACCACGTCGGATATAACATGAGACATTGTGGAATAATATATTACTTTCCACCATGTCAGATATAACAAGAATGTTTTATTACCTAGGATATAACATGAATAAATATGAATTTTATATCCTTTTCCTAGGATATAACACGAATAAATAGAAATATCCTTTGCCTAGGCTATAACTGTACCAAAGGATATTAAGAAGGATGGAATGTTTTGTTTGTGTATTGGCTATCGAAAATTAAATCAAATAAGTATCAAGAATAAATATCAATTCCCTAGGATAGGAGATCTGTTTGACCCATTGCGAGCATCCAAGATATTCTCAAAAATTAAATGTATGGTTTGGATATCATCAACTACGTGTTAAGGAAGAGGATATACCCAAAATGACTTTTTGAACTTGGTATGCTCGTTTAGAATTTATGGTAATGTCGTTTGCATTAACAAATGCACCTAAAGCTTCCATGGATTTAATGCCTAGAGTGTTTCGACCTTTCTTAGATCAGTTTGTAATTTTTTTTACAAACGATATTCTAATATACTCTATGACTAGAGAATATCCCGAAAAAGGTATTATAAACTTTATGATAGAACCAACTTTACGCAATGAAAAGAAAATGTGCTTTTATTATGAGAGAAGTGAAGTTTTTAGGGAATGTGATCACCGATATAGGTATACAAGTAGATCCGACAAAAATCACGATATTGACAGAATCGCAGCAACCCACATATCTTACAAAAAATTTGATTTTTCTTAGACTTGCAGTTTATTATCGACTCTTTATAGAAGGATTTTCAAAAATTACATTACCTTTAGTGATGTTGGCCCGAAAGGATGTTCGATTTACTTAGAGCCATTAGTGTGAACAAACGTTCCATACATTAAAAGAAAAAAAACACTACCCCGTCCTTGCTATTCTCTTTATTAATATTAGCTATGACGTATATATTGACGCCTCGTTATAACGATTAGGATGTCTACTTATGCAATGAGAAAAGGTGATCGAATATGGATCGTAACAATTAAAAGTTCATGAGCATAACTACCCAGTACATTATTTAGAATTAGCCGTAGTAGTTTTCTCACTGAAAATTTGGAGATTTTATTTGTATGGAGAAGAATCTCGGGTATTCTCAGATCATAAAAGTCTTTAGTATATATTCACCCAGAAATATTTAAATCTTTGACAATGACAGTGGATTTTGAGGACTATAAATTTAACTTACAATACCACCCAAGGAAAGGTAATGTAATTATCGACGCATTAAGCCATAAATCGATATGAAAACTTAATAGTATGTTTATTATCTCTTTTCAGGGATGGTGAGGGGTGGTATAAGGTTGATAGGTTTCAGGCAACCATCTAACTTCAAGGAGATGAAGATCGAATTGACGGGGCTTGGATATTCATTAGGTTCCTTTATCGGGATTGAAACTCTTTGGGGGGTACTTCGTGATAGTTCTTTAGAGGGGGTCTTGAATGGAACGGTGCAGTGATGGCTACCATGGCTTGGGCATGTTAGTAGTTTTGCATGATTCCAGTTACGGGCTAACCACAAGGGTAGTGATGTGATATGTAGAAGCTCCATGTGAGTTCTTACTGACTGAGAACAGATTTATAGGTTACGCATGTAATACACCGTATTTTTATAATAAATTAAATCAATAGAAATTAAATTAATTTGGTAGAATTTAATTAAATAAATTCATGAATAAACTACTAAGTTGTAATTGAATGTTTATTTGATTCATTATGCATGTTATGTTTACTTGTGGAAAATAAAGTGCATGTTAATTACATTATTGGTATGTGGCGTTCAACATAATAGAAGTGTGTAAATTTGGTAGGCGTAGTTTAGGCACGTTTTAGGATGATTTGGGGGACTCGGTTTGGGAACTTTAGACATCTAAAATTAGTCCCGGGGTATCCGTATACCATATATATATATATTGGGTGGAGTCGTGGCGCATACCAAACATAAATAAGCCCGTCCATGCCATGTCACATTGTCTTGGAAATAATGAAATAGAAACATTTTTCCTTTAAATTTGTAAAATTAATGTGTTCATAAGCTATTTTCATCACCTTAGTGGCCAAAATTGTCCAAACAGTCGAGTTGGTCAAATTAAATCTATTTTATTAGTTTGAGAGACGATTTGCAACTATAAATAATTTAGGAACCAAAATTTTATATTATTTATTTTTTGGGTTTTTCTTAGTTGATAATGGCACATTTAAAGATACTTCTAAAATTTTAGAAATTAGACTTACCCCCTAAATTTTCAATTCAAAGCAATGTTTAAATGTCATATTATGAACTGAAAATTAAAAAAAAAAAAAAAAAAAAATTTAACCCCTCCCCCCCCCCCCCCCCCTTTTTTTTTTCTTAAAGAGAGAAAGTAGAATCAGTGTTTGCCCCTTGGCCTGATTAAGGTCTCTCTATTTCCTTCTCAATGAATGTTGCTACCCCTCGGTCTCAAAAAAGTTACGTTTTGTTTTATATATGTCAGTTTAATTGGTTTGAGTATAGTTGTGTACATGTTCTTGTGTTCTTATTCTTTTGTGCTTATATTGTTTGATTTAATAACGAAAGGTAACTCTTCATCTCAATCGATTTGTAATCTCCAGGGAAATATTAATATTTGACTCATGCTCAATTATCTCAATTATTATTCCTCGCATAAAAGTTAGCTCAATAGCACTCCCAACTCTAAAACTTTAATTTGTGAGTCTACTTTAGACAATCTCTTTCCTCTACCATGACGGTCTAATGCATTTTAATGCACCAAAAAGGAGTAAACTAACCACCACATATCTGGTCTTCCCGCGGCAACTACGACTAGTTTTTTTTCTTAACGACTAATTTTTTAAATTCTATAAAAAATCCTTTTCAAATTCTATATGAATAACGTCATTTTCACTAATAATCTACATCTTGGATTTTTAAATATTTATTAGTGAAATTTTTGATATTTTCTTGCCAAATAATGTCTTTTTTCTCATCGTTAACATTCTTATCGCGTAGTTGAGTACACCTGCGACCAGGGATGTCCAGTAACTGCTGACAAAAGAAAAACAATAGATTTCTTGTTGTATGCATTCTAGTGGAAAATTGTTTGGTGGGGCTAACCTCATATTCAACTTCGGCTAAGAACCCGAAATTATACGGTGAGAAGTATAATAGTTACATCTTCTCTCTCTTCTCTCATGGAGACGTCACCACAACCCAAACCACCTGATCATAACTCTTTCAAATGCTTTGCTTCCATACTTTCTGATCAATCTCTCCAAACTGACCTTTCCGCCAAACCTAAAACTTCATACAAAGGTGAACCTTCTGTTGAGTTTTCTATTGATGAAACAGTCAACCTCTCTTCTCCTTATAGATTCTCACTTATTGGTAGATTCACTCATGGTCGGCCTTCCATGGAGTCCATTCGTAAGGCTTTCCATCGGTTCTCTTTAAAAGCACCTTTTTTCATAGGCTTATTGGATGAGCAACATATTTTAATTAAACTATTCTGTGAGGAAGACTTTATGCGTCTGTGGCTATGCAATCAACTGTTTATTTTCAAAGCCCCGTTGAAGGTTATGAAGTGGACTCCTGATTTTATTCCAGGATATGATTGTCCTATTTTTCCAGTTTGGGTTAACTTGCCTCATCTTCCAATTCATCTGTTTGCAAAAACTGCTCTTTTTGCTATTTGTCAGAGAATTGGTAAACCTTTGAAATTGGATGAGTCGACTGCTAATGTTATGCGTCCTGGTCAGGCTCGTATATGCATTGAGGTTGATGTTCTCAAATCTCTCCCACATCACATCTGAATTGTCAATGGTAATAAAGGCTTTTGGCAACGTATTGTGTATTAAAACCTACCAAAATTTTGTGGTTAATGTATGAAAACTGGTCACTCTTCAGCTGAATGCGTAGATAAAGAATTAGGGTTTGTGACTAACCGTAATAATGATCAGAAAAACTCTGGCATCTCGCCGGCCGTCAATATTTTCGATCACCCCATAACTGTTCAGCCAGCTGCTCTGTCCAAGAAAGTAGGAACGACTTGAAAAAAAAACGCTCGTCTCAGCCAGGTGTAGTTATCAAAGAAGCAGTTCCAAATAATACTCCTTCAGTTAAGGAGCTTCCAAAAACTGGAAACATCAATATTGCAACGTGTCAACTGGCAGTTAAAGAGTCATCCCATATTCAAGGAAATAATATTGGGGTCCAAGAAATCACTCCACATGGCCTAGCCTCTACATCGGATACAGGTACTCTTATTTACGCTGCTGTGAAAGCAAAAGAAAAGGTTCCTACAATTGAAAATGACTGTTCTACACATGATTCGGATGAGGAAATCCCAACCCACAACCCATTTGCTATTTTGGAGGTTTCTGATTCAGAAGAAGGTGAAGTCATTCCAAATGGCAAACTATTTTCTGATGACATGCATCCTCATTCTCCTGCTAAGTCTGATTCTTCACTTCAACCTAAACCTTCCATAGATTTCAAACAGTGCCTACTTCCAGCTTGGAACTCTACTGATGACATTCCCACCATTTATAATCAGTCTTTATCTACTGAAGAGCTTCGTGAATTTTCCATGCAACTAAGGAAAAAAAATTCTTGGATTGATAAAAGTCCCAGCCAGCCAATATATTCCGATGCACCCTCTCAAGTTCCTGTGAAAGGGAGGAAAAAGAAAAAGCAGGCCAGAAATATTTCTTCTTCCACTATTGTAACCAGGTCTCACTCTAAATCCTCTCAAGATCAATCCATTAATCATCTAAATGTTTAGCATCCTCTTTTGGAATATAAGAGGTGTGGGTAATAACTCATCTGTTAGAAGGCTCAAAAGAATCATCAATAAATATAATAGCTGGATGATAGCTATTCAGGAACCTAAAATTGATGAAGCGAACATTCAATCTCTAGCTAGAAGAATTGGATGTGTTGATGGGTTTACCAATTGTTCCAATAAAATCTGGATTCTTTGGAAAATGAACTGTTCTGTTAATGTTCTTAGAGATATGAATCAAATTTTAACAATATCCGTTCATATTCCTAATTCTCCTATCCCATATATTGTCTCATGTGTGTATGCTAAATGTAACATAGATGATAGAAGAAGTCTTTGGGAGGAAATTAACACTCTTGCTACCTTGGGGTTTCAATCTTGGATTATTGGGGGAGATTTTAACATTGTTTCTAAGTAAGATGATAAATTGGGAGGTAATTTTATTGATAGAAAGGCCATTTTAGGATTCAATTCTTCCATGATTACTGCAGATCTTCACGAAGTGCCTTTTTCAGGAGCTAATTTTACTTGGTGCAATAATAGAGATGAGGATTCTAGAATTTGGGCCCGTCTTGATAGGGTGCTTGGTAACGAAGGGTGGTTTAACAACCAATTTTCTTCGTCTGTTGAACACTTGCACCGTACTAATTCTGACCATGCTCCGTTAGTGCTTAAATTAATTTCTAAAAATGCTTTGGTTCCAAAACCATTCCGTTTTCAAAATATGTGGATTTCCCACCATTCTTTTTTGGACACGGTAGAAAAAGCTTGGAATATTGAAGTTATGGGGTCTCCTATGGCTAGTTTTGCTCAAAAACTAAAAAATGTGAAACATTCTCTTAAAGTTTGGAATACAAATGTTTTCACGAACATTTTTTCTAGAGTGCAGAAAGCCGAAGATGATGTGATTCTCAAGGAAACGATGTTTGATGATGATCCTTCTTCCCCTAATAGGGAAGCCTTGCACTTAGGACAAGCAAAGTTTAAAAGAGAGCTCGAAATTGAAGAAATTTTTTGGAAGCAAAAAGCTAGGCTCAAATGGGTTAAAGAAGGTGACCTCAATTCTAAATTTTTCCATTCGGTGATTAAAAAGAAACAAAATAAACTTTTTATTCACCATATCCAAAATTCAGCTAGAGATAAATTATCTACTCCTTTAGAAGTGGAGAACGAAATTGTATCGCACTTTCAAACCTTACTTGGGACTCAATCGGCTTGTGTTGATGACTACTCAATGTTGGATAATATTCATAAATTAATTGATGTGGAGGACAATCTCTTATTATCCAAAGTCTCGGAAGAAGCTGAAATCAAAGAATTTATTTTCTCCATGGATCGAGATAGTGCGGCGGTCCCTGATGGATTTAATGGTTTTTTCTACCAAACTTGTTGGAACATCATTGCCAAAGACATTATTAGAGCAGTTCAATCCTTTTTTGTTGGTAATGATATTCCAAAAAGTTAGTCCTCTACTAATAATGTTCTAATTCCTAAGGTTGAAAATCCTAAAAATTGTTCATATGAGTTTGTGCAATTTTTCGAATAAAATCATATCCAAAATTTTATCTAATCGTGTTGGTGTTGTGCTTCCTAAGTTAATTTCAGATTCACAAGTAGGTTTTATAAAAGGAAGAGCAATCTCGGATAATATCCTTCTTGTGTAAGAGATGATGACCCAACTCAACAAAAAAGCTAGAGGCTCTAATATTATCATCAAACTGGATATGGAAAAAGCATATGACAGGATTTCATGGATATTCATAACTAAAGTGCTCTGGGCTTTTGGTTTCTCTGAAAATTGGATCGACATGGTTTGGAGAGTCCTCTCAAATTGTTGGTACTCAATTATTTTTAATGGTAAAACCTGCGGATATTTTAATTCTGGTAGAGGGGTGCGTCAAGGGGACCCTTTGTCACCTGACCACTTTGTTCTTGCTACTAAAGTTTTGAACTGTGGTATCCATAATCTTATGATGCAAGGAAAAATTGACCATTATTCTATTCCCAGTGGCTGCCCTCTGGTATCATCACTGTCGTTCACAGACGATATCATGTTTTTCTTAAATGGTAACGCAAAATCCGTTGCATCATTCTCTCGGTTCGTCTCAGCCTATGAAAGAAGCTCCGGCCAACTGGTCAATTTTTCTAAAAGTGGGATCATTTTCTCAAGTTTTTGCTCCAGAAAAAGACGGTCTGCTATCCTTAAGCAAACAGGTTTCAAGCTGGTCAATCTCCCAATTCATTATTTGGGAGTTTCGCTATTTACAGGTTGGAAAAGAAACCACCTTTTCAACTCTATTTTGAATAGAGCAGTGGACAGAATTAAACTTTGGAATCATGCAGCCATATCTCAAGCTGGTAGACTGACACTCATTAAAGCAGTTCTCCAGTCGTTGGGGCTGCATATGATTGCTGCTCTACAGCCGACCAAATTTTTTTTCAAGGGTTTTAATTCGCTTTGTTCAAACTTCTTCTGGGGATCCACGGATGATATCCATAAATATCATTGGGTGGTTTGGGAGATTATATCGCGTCTAAAATCAGAAGGAGACCTTAGTTTAAGAGGTCTTAATGACATTTGCGATGCTTTTTGCTTGTAAAATTTGGGTTCGCTTTTTTCAGAATAATTCTTTATGGGCTCGATTCATGCACTGCAAATACAAAAAAATTGCTTCCCTAAATTTCAGAGGGCTACCGTCTCTTGCCAGTGTTACATGGAAGCAGATGCAAATGGTAGGTGATATTTTTTAGGATAATGAGGTGTCATCTAATCAAAGCTGGATCATACATGGCTTCTCCATTTCGAAAGCGTGGGATGTTATTAGGGAAAAGCATTGCAATCAATTCTCTTTCTCCATGATATGGGATGCTAGAGTTCTACCTAAAATCTCTACTTTTATGTGGCGTATTTTGCATAAAGCTCTCCCTCTTGATTCTAATATCAAAAGTATATTGATCCCATTGGCTTCTAAATGTAGATGTTGTGCCTTATCCCAAGAAGAAAATAATTATCATTTATTTCTGTCTAGTGAGATTGCGTGGAAGGTTTGGAATCACTTCGATAATTTGATGGGCGTCAGAATTTTTCTCTTAGATCAAAAATTATGAGTTGGTGGTTTAAGTGTCGCGGCAAGAACATTCGATCCATTCTTTGCAAGATTCTCCCCTCCTATATTTGTTGGCGAATTTGGTTCTCAAGATGTCATACTACTTTTGACAATTGAGTTATGAATGCTAAGATTATCATCCGGGACATTTTTATGATTTTCAAAGCTTTTCCTTTTAAAGATCCCATTTCTAGATTTTTTTCAATCTTATATTGATGATTTTGAGATCTCTCATATTTGATTGTTAGCCACCGGAGGAAGGCTTTTTTCCCCCTTTTCATCTATAAATTTATCTCTTTGTTAAAATAAAATAAAAAATCTTCTGCCAAGTATACATGGAAACAAGAGTACTATGTTGTGGAAACCTAGGACGACATCAACAACCATTGCGAGTATATAGGCCAGAGATGCTATGGAGATGTAGAAACCAAACTAATCCACACCATTGGTGCCCTCAACCTTTAATGCTCTTTGTAAACGTGTTGGAATATTTTTATAATATTCTAATGTGGGATGACATATTAAATAGCAATTGTATTTGGACTTCTATTCTAATTCGGCTAGTTAAGTGATTAAATTATTAGAGCCCGATAAAACATCTAAAATGAGTGTAGGCTTTGTAATATGTGATTTCCCAAGAGTCACCTATTGATTACTCAAGAGTCACCTAATTAGAATTTATGGGCTTCTAATTAGATGCCTATATAAAGAAGGGTTCTGGTCCCCAAGGCTAATGGACTCAAAAATACTTGCCTCCTCATTGTCGATGATTGAAAGAGAACTCATAGAGAGAGTGTGTGAGTGATTAGTCCGCAGAAGACCTCTAACCCCAAGTCTCATTCACCACTATGGATTCAGGTACACAGTTCCAACATTCTTATGTAATCTTGATAATTTAATATGCTGAAATTAAGAATTTTGTCCCAACAAGTTGTATCAGAGCCTCTTCATATTAGATTATTAGGATTGATATTGTGATTATGATTTAGGAATAAATTTTATTTTATTTCTCATACATACAATCTCGTGAAAACGCATATAGCTTTTAGGATTCTGTATAGAATTTTATGTATGATTTCTGATAATCATAATCCCCAAATTGATTAAAGGATGATTTGACGTTGTAATCTTGTATGATTAATATGAGAATTGTTGGAATCTTGATTTAGAATTAAGGTAGTGAATAATTCTTAATGAACTTTCGTAAATCCCATGAATTTATTTGATTTCTGATAAATTTAGACGTAAAAATATACTCTGATACGTTTAGGATTGTTAGGTAGGTTTAATTTGGGGTTTGAATAATATTGGGTTTTCATATGGTTGATGGGAGGAATTAGAAATCCGTAACTTTTTGGCTCACTGGGGAACCGTACTGGTTCGTTGAGCCAGGGGCGAACCGATTCGCCTACCGAACTGGTAACGGGCATCCTTACGAACTAATTCGCTGGGCAGGGCTGTCACAATTTTTTTTCCCCCTCAAAAGTGTTTGATTCATTTTGCATTTTTATGAATTGATAAATTAAGAACATATTTTTTCTAACGATTTGGATTTAGGATTTTTTATGGAACAAATCCATGCTCCCATTTGTGGTATTTAATTAATACCGTTTTGTTGATGTAATACATTGCCAAAGTAACCCATATTGCGTAGATTAATTAATTTTGAGTTATTAAGATGCATGTGTTTATTATTAAGGCGATTAGTGATCGGCCCAAAGGAAGGTTCTTAATTAGCTAAATAATAAACATACACGAGGAAATAAGTGTGTGATGATTATAAAGCTTCCATGTGGATGCTATACCGTCCTAAAGGAAGATGGTTGTTTGAAAGCATTTATCATAAATGTTTGATTTATGCACTAAGAGTACTACTTACAAGTTTATATGCCTGTCCAAAGACTAAACATTAATGTTGTGCTAAGTATCTTAAAAAAGGTCCCACCATTACAGTTACATTAAATTTATATCTAGCATTTATGTATTTAATTTTTTTTAAATATATCCTAACATGAATTTTAATTTGAGCTTATATTATTTATTTGTTCTCTGGATTCAGTTACTGCTTCTGCTACTAAAATCACTACTAACATCAACTCAATTCCTATGCTTAACGGTACAAACTTCAAGAAATGGAAAGGGAACATTCTGATAGTTCTCGGCTGTATGGATTTAGACTATACTCTAAGGAAAGAACAACCCTCTCCTCTTAGAGCATCCGTAGTGGTGATGCTAAAAGACGGAAGAAATGATAACTTTACAAATTAAAAGGTCTGCAATGGTGTACTCGTTGCAACAAATTCAGCAGTAGAAAGGGCAGTCGTTTTGCAAAGTTACTCGTTGGCTACTGAATTTGTAAATGCTTCCTACGAACTTCATTTGTTCGTAGGAATTCCTACGAACAAATGAAGTTCGTAGTAAATATAAATAATTTTTTTTTTTTACGGGTTCCTATGAACAACATTTGTTCGTAATATTTCCTACGAACAAATGTTGTCCGTAAGAAGTGTCTTTACTTCCTACGAACAACATTAGTTCGTAGGAATATGAGCTGCCAATTTTCTTTTCTCCACCATTACGAGGTCTCTAACTGACGAAAGGTAAATTCTCTTTTTGGTTCTGTATACTTGCCTTTCTCCAACACCCACCTCTACAGATGCTCTTATGGAGAAAAGTCCCATTAAGGATAAATCGAACTTTAAGAAGTGGGATCGTTTTAATCGCTTAAGTCTAATGATGTTAAAGCGCGGCATTCCAGAAGCATTCAGGGACGGTATATCTGATGAGGTATTCCTAATTGATACAAAAAAGGAAGAGGGGTGGTTTATAACCATCACAATTGATAAAAGAAATAGCATAAAAATATATTATTCAATGTGTATGATGAAAGGATAAATGACATGCAATTTGTATTATAAAACAAGTCTTCCAACCATAAATTCAATATATCAACTTCATTCAATCAAACATGTATCCAACAACAAATTATTTCATTAAACTACATCCAACAACCCCAAATAAACCTTTAAATCGATAAGTACAAAAAATCACATCCAAGTCGAAATACTTAAATGCTTGCAAAACCATACTAATTAACAAGAAATCAAACTGTAAAAAAAACTCGTCCTTAAATTAAGATGACAAATATAGTAGCAACGCTAAAAAAACTTCTCTCAATCTCATACATATGATAGACACACTCTAAAACTTGTCTCTTTAACTGCTTGTACATAACCTGTCATAAATATATAATCATTTATCAAAATAATATTATAATAAAAAAATATTATAGTAAAATAAAATATCTAAATATATTAGTTAATTATATCGATAACTCTTTACAATTTTTAAAAAAATTCGGCAGAATAACCTTTGTTTATACATGAAAATCAATATGTTTAATCATAAAAAATTCATGCACGACCATAAAAAATAAAAAACAACAATCTCAAATGTGAACAAAAATAAGAAATAAACGATTAACCTGGTGTAAACCCTTGACTTTTTCATGTGTTCCACGTGGATAAAAGCTAATGCTAAAATGATATCCTGGAAAAAAGATAAGATACAAAACAGATAAGATATCAATAATCAAATAATGTTTAAAATTTATTTTCAAGCAGAAAAATTGTATATACTTATCATCATATTAAATTCAAAGTCTTGAGATTTGTAAATTTTCGTCATATTCTCAAATTGAGAGTCCAGTGACTACCTGGTCAGTTCGTATGAGTTGCACTGGTCCCGTACGAGATGTTCATGCCTCTTACAGGACTGTTTGCTATTTTGCTTTTACGCCCTTTAAAGGCATGTTTTTAAGTCTAAGTCTAGAGATTTGAAAATTTTCATCATATTTTCAAACTGAGAGTCCCCTTACTACGCAGTCAGTTCCTATGAGTTACATTGGTCCCGTGCGAGATGTTCGTGCCTTATACGAGGTTGTTTGGTGACTATTTTGTATTCTCTCCCTTTCATGGCATATTTTTAAGCCTAAATCTAGAGGTTTACAAATTTTCTTCATATTCTCAAATTGGGAGTCCCATTACTATGAGTTTAGTTCCTACGAGTTACATTGGTCCCCCGCGATGTGTTTGTGCCTCTCACAGGGCCGTTTGGGAGCTGTTTTGCGTTTTCGCCCTTGACTGACATGTTTTTAAGCCCAGGTCTAAATATTTGAAACTTTTTGTCATATTCTCAAATCGGGTGTCCCGAGACTACGTAGTGAGTTCCTACGAGTTATATTGATCCAGCGCGAGGTTTTGTGCCTCTTACGGGGCCGTTTGGTGGCTGTTTTGCATTTTCTCCCTTTAACGACATGTTTTTAACCATAAGTCGAGAGATTTACAAATTATCATCATATTCTCAAACCGATAGTTCCATGACTATGCGTTCAGTATCTATGAGTTACATTGGTCCCGTAAGAGGTGTTTGTGCCTCTTACGTGGCCGCTTGGTAGTTGTTTTTCATTTTCGGCCTTATTTTTAAGCTTAAGTCTTCAGATTTGAAAATTTTCATCATATTCTCAAATCGGGATTACGCGGTCAGTTTCTATGAGTTCCATTGGTCCCGTTGTGTTTGTGCCTCTTGCGGGGATGTTTGATGGTTGTTTTGTATTTTCACCCTTTAACGGCATGTTTTTAAGCCTAAGTCTATATATTTGCAAATTATCGTCATATTCCCAAATTCGGTGTCCCGTGACTACGCGATCAGTTCCTACGAATTATATTGGTCCCGTAAGAGGTGTTCGTACTTCTTACGGGACCGTTTGGTTGATGTGTTGCATTTTCTCCCTTTAACGGCATGTTTTTAAGCCTAAGTCTATATATTTGCAAATTATCGTCATATTCCCAAACTCGGTATCACGTGACTACGTGATCAGTTCCTACGAATTATATTGGTCCCGTAAGAGATGTTCGTACCTCTTACGGGACCGTTTGGTGGTTGTGTCGCATTTTCTCCCTTTAACGGCATGTTTTTAAGTCTTAGAGTTGATATTTGTAAATTTTCGTCATATTCTCAAACCGATAGTCCCGTGACTACGCGATCAGTTCCTATTTGTTACATTGGTCCTGTGCGAGATGTTCGTGCCTCTTACGGGGATGTTTGGTGGTTGTTTGCTTTTTTTCCCTTTAATGGCATGTTTTTAGACCTAAGTCTCGATATTTGCAAATAATCAACATATTCTCAAACCGGGATTCCCGTGAATACACGATCATTTCCAACGAGTTATATTAGTCCCGTAAGAGGTATTTCTACCTCTTACGGGGCTGTTTGATGGATGCTTCAAACCGGGAGTCTCATGACTACGAGGTTAAATCCTACGAGTTATATTGGTCCCATGCGAGGTATTCGTGCATCTTACGGGACCGTTTGGGTGTTGTTTTTTTATTTTTGACCTTTAACTGCGTGTTTTTAACCCCAAGTCTAGAGATTTGCAAATTTGAAAATGCATTAATATGTAATTCCAGTAACTAAAACTATACCGGAACACACATTATAAACAGAAAGGTAAAATGCAAAAACGCCCTTGAACTATCATCTTGATGCCAAAATAACCCTTAAACTAAGCATAGAGTGAAAATCCCACCATTACGTGTTGCTAAAAATATTTATTTTCCATCGCAAAAACCCCTCCTAGGGAGGGTCTGTGACAAATGTATACTTTCATGGGCAATCGTTTACAAAAAAAAATAGTTGATGAGTTGTTTTGCAATTTCATGCATAATATAGGGTTGTTTTTGTGCCAAAAAACTGGGAACACGTTAAACTTGCATTGTTTCAATTGTAACCCCCCATGCCCGGCGAGAAGAAGAAGGGGAAAGCGATAAGAATAAAGAAACATTATCTTTCGATTTTTACTTATTTTTCATAATAATGGAAAGGAAAAGCAAAAGTAAAGTCAAAGCTAACATGCAAATAGAGCTCAGGTACATCCCGACCCTCTCCCGACCCTCTGGTTCGAGAAAACTTTGGTGAGACTCTTTATCTAGAAACCTAACAATCTGAAACAATAGAACCATGACATATTAGAAAAATGTAAAAGCAAGTTTAAAGGCAAAGGCAACTTCATGACTATATAGCAAGGCATTGAAAGAAAGGCAAACCAATATTTTGTACTATGCATATTGTATAGAGGAAATTGTAATAACTCCTTGAACTCTTAGCCTAGTTGCAAATACACTCTGAATGAACAAGAAGAACCATAATTTATCAAAAATCTTATAATTAAAGGCAATCAATTTGTTGATAATTAGTCTTAATTAATATGACTAAAAAAATCCATTTTTTAACTTCAAACACATCCTAAAATTCATTTCCATACATATATAGACAAAAAAATGTCTTGGGTGACAAAGATCTCAAAGTAACCTTGGTGTAATGCCATTATAGACCACCACCGTAGCCAAGTTTTAAGTACTTAAGTGACCTCCAAAATCAAAACTCGCAAAATCAAAACTGGAGGGGTAGAAGTTGGTTTGCAATGATCTGAACACACTCCCAAAATCAAAACTCGCATTTACTTATAAAGAATGTCAATGAAGTAAGTAGAACTCTGATTTATTCACCTATTGTTGGTCTCTAGGACTCCATCCAAAATATATAGTAGACTCGTCTACTTTTAGAAATTAAAGCAAGTGGGTGGTATTAACAAATCCAAATGTTCAGAAAAATAATTTGTGGGTTTAAGTTCAAAAATCAATCCTTCACAAATTAAGCCAACCAACACTAAAAGTATATCTGATCTTGGGTTTAACCAAACTGGGAACAAAATGAGCTAAGACGACTCCCATAATGGATTTGGTCATCATACGAACATATATTAACGACTAAAATTGACCTTCCTCATAGTTTTGATATTAACAAGACAACATTTCTACTCCAATAGGTCATGTTTATCATCAAAACATCATATTACCATGCTTTCCCATGTTCAGAAAACAAATAAAAAAGAGCAACAGTGAATAAAAGAACATAGTGTAGTTTTTCTATTGTATAATTCAACTTTATTTTACAAAAATGACTACAGCAGGACCTGGTACATGTCAATATAATCATTTGTGGTTACTAGGCTGAAAGTTGTATTGCTGTTAAAATTTCATTTTTTTTCCTTGTTTATATTTTTGTTTCTTTTGATATATTGTCTCTCCCATGTTCATCTTAGGAAATGGGGTACTCAAGCAAGATAATTTTCGAAACATCATATAAATTGGTACCTGTAGATCCTGTAAATCTATTGTGCTAAAATAAGAGCCTCGGGATAGCCAGGTAGTGGTTTCATCTCTAATTGTGAGCCAAGACGGGAGGGTGCGGCGGACATGGCAACCCTCTGTACAGACCCCACGACATTATGCACGTAATGGTGTAGCATAACAGCCACATTGTCTCGAAAGTGGTTTTCAAAGGTGAACTGGAACGTAATATTCAACACAGACCTTAGTTTATAACTGCCCGAATGAGCTTCGCCAGATGGGCGTGCTCCACTAGATCTCTGAGAACGTATGCGCTTGCGTTCAAATGAGCAAATTATATATTAACCACCTTTTAACCCAAACAAACCCTAAACATGCAACAATATGTGATTGAATAAGATGATGAACTAAGCAAGAACATTCAAACACATGCTTGTGAGGAAAAATCCCCCAAAGGGGCAAAACCATTTATTTCCATTATAATATTGTAACTGTACAATTTCGGATTACAATGAAAATACAAGTGACTAAGAATTACCCTCAGGTGTCGGATTCTGTAGTCGGCGAATGGAACTATCCCTTTCCAGGAGGGCTGCAGTGAAGAAGAAGAACGGTCTTCTCCACAAGGGTACGAACAGCAAAAGTGCGTTCCTGGGTTTCAAAGAGATTCATAAATGTTTGGAAATTTGTGTGAATCAAAAACCTAGAGTCTTGATGCTCAATAGGTCTATGCTCTGAAAATCGTGTGTAAGTCTTAGAAAACCACTTCCCGTAGTGGGATTAAAGAAGAAGTCTTGAGCCATAAAAATCTGAACACGATCTGTTTAAGTTTATCCCAGGCGGACCGGTCCGGGTCTGAGGCGGATCGGTCCGATTGACCGGATCGGTTCTTTTATTTCAGGCTTCATCGGTTTGCTTGCGGTCCGGGGTATACTGGCCTTTAGCAGACGGATCGGTCCGAGTCTGAGGCGGACCGGTCCGGTTAGCTGGATCGGTTCTTTTATTATAGGCGGACCGGTCTGGTCTGTCAGACTTTGATTCCTCTTCTTCTTTTGATATTCGGATCCGTTGATGAATGTGCGAATCTTGAATTTCTTCAACGGTGTAACGGCGTGCGACATAATAAATTGTTAATGGACAAAAATGTCCTTACAAATCTCCCCCTATGTCTATGCCGGTACATACATAAAAACAAACATCCGAATTATCAAAGCAACTAAAACTGCCTATACAAATATACCATTCCATGAACCCAAAACTGGAAAGATACAATTGAATAAGACTACAGCGTTTGCTCTTCAACTCTTCAGGAATCTCAACACTTTTCTCATCAGGGTGTGCAATCCAATGATAATCCATGTAGTACCTACACACATGAGACAAAGCAAAATACCAAGTGACATATCGAGTTTGAAATGAGATAAACATATAAATTCAATCTCCCCCATTTTATGATGTCCCCAAATAGACAAATGAGAGAAACAAATCAAATAGGCAAGTGCGGGGTATCACGAGGATAAAATCACACCATGAATTAACACAAAGCAACCAAGACGATGATAGCGTAAATGAAGTGATGTGATCAAATTCGATAGGAAAATCAAAGCATACAAACATGACATATGTGCACGATGGATATAGGATACTCCTAGCGAATAAACTCAAATGCGTCATTTGGTGTAAAAGAATGACAATATAAGATATTGACTCAATCAAATCAACAAATCAAAGCTCAAAGTGATTTTCACACCAATAACGTCCAAAACGATTTTATGCTTTTTCAGGACTTTTAAGGAAGTGCAAACCCGTTTAAAGATTCTCCAACCAAACTCCCTCAGATATAATTTTGAATAGAGGCATTCTAAATTCTCAAACTTTGGAGAATTGATTGTGAAACCTAAGTGGCCCATATTTGACATGAAGAGATTTTTATTGCCTTTAAATTTTTTTCGGGCTCTTTTAACCTCTTTGGACCTCGGATATTAAAATTCTTCCATTTTTTAGGTCCTTTTTAACGGTGGCTTTTGCGTAAAGGATAGATGATTACCTTTCGCAGCCCCTCCCCGTTATACAAAAACACACAGTCTCACCAAAACGGTTGTTACATGCATTCCAATCTTGTCAAGTTTTAGCGCATATTGTACATTGTATAGACAAGATTGATATGGAAACACTCAAGACAATATGAGATAGACAAGTGCAATAATCAAATATAGCCGTGCATGTGTGCAATAAAGGATATAGGAGTCAAACATGTAGGAAGATATCACTAATTACATCTCAAAGACTCCAACCAATGTAAAGCACATAGATGAAATGATGTAGCCTCTCAAATCTCTATCAAACAGTCACATGGATATATGGAATGAAGTTGTGACTTGGCTATCTTAAATGCTCATCCATAAAAGGTGCTTAAAAATACAAAAATCTTTTTGGTCTTTTTCAAAAAAAAATTATCAAAATAAAATCTTTTTGTGCTTTTCTTTAAAAAAATAAAAGAAAATCTTTTTGTATTTTTCAAAAGAAATATAAAAAGCAAAAAGAATAAATAAAAGTTGTACAACTAAGCAATGGTACATATAAAACAGACTAGCAATAGGAAGCATATGATATGAATCATGAAGAAGCAACCTATTCTAGACATAGACCAACCCCTCAGTCAACTGTGCAAATCCCCAAAGACTTCCTAAGACTCTCAAATCTAAGGGCATCTAAAGGTTTCGTGAAAATGTCGGCTAACTGAAGGTCGGTGGGAACAAAACTCAGGGATACAGTGTTCTCCTCAACAAACTGACGAATAAAGTGCTCACGTATCCTGATGTGTTTTGTGCGCGAATGCTGGACGGGATTACGGGATATGTGTATCGCGCTCATGTTATCACAAGAAATGATCATGGTGTCTTGTGAAATCCCATAATCCTCCAACATTTGCTTCATCCATAAGAGTTGTGTGCAACAACTCCCGGCGGCTATGTACTCAGCCTCCGCAGTGGACAAAGAGATGGAATTTTGTTTCTTGCTCAGCCAGGAGACAAGAGCAGAACCAAAATTGAAACACCCACCAGTAGTGCTCCTACAACCATCTACATCCCCGGCCCAATCGGCATCCGAATAGGCGGACAGACGGTCATCGGTATCAAAGGAATACCAAATACCGTATGAGAGAGTCCCACTCACGTATTTAATAATACGTTTTAGAGCAAGTAAGTGTGACTCTTTAGGGGATGCCTGATATCGCGCACAGACTCCAACACTAAAGGCGATGTCGGAACGACTGGCAGTCAAGTAGAGAAGACTACCTATCATACTCCGATATAAGGTTTGCTTCTACGTCCTTGCCTGAAGTGTCCTTACTAAGCTTGGTAGTGGTACTCATAGGCGTACGTGCATGCTTAGCGGAGTCTAAACCAAATTTCTTCACTAGGTCTGTAGCATACTTGGATTGGGAGATGAACATCTCATCCTCTATCTGACGAACCTGGAGACCAAGGAAGAATGTAAGCTCACCAACCATGCTCATCTCAAACTCACTTTTCATCTCCTCCTCAAATTGGTGAGCATGCTGGGAGCATGTGGATCCAAAGACTATGTCGTCCACATAGACCTGGGCAACCAAAATAGCACCGTCATCTCTCCTGACGAACAACGTCATATCTACTCCCCCTCTCTTGAAGCCACGAGCTAAGAGATAGGAAGTAAGCCTCTCGTACCAGGCACGGGGTGCTTGCTTCAAACCATACAAGGCTTTCCTCAGATAGTAGACGTGCTCTGGGTGCTGAGGGTCTTCAAACCCTTTTGGTTGTTCCACATAAACCTCCTCCTGTAGAATGCCATTCAGAAAGGCACGCTTGACATCCATCTGATATACCTTGAAGCGCAGATGACATGCGATGGTGAGCAGAAGACGGACTGACTCAAGCCTCGCAACAGGAGCAAATGTCTCCCCAAAGTCTACACCCTCTATCTGTGTGTAGCCTTGAGCGACCAACCTAGACTTATTTCTGATTATGGTACCATTTTCATCCATTTTGTTCTTAAAAATCCACCGGGTACCTATCACATTAGTCTCACTAGGCCGGGGGACAAGTTCCCAGACATTATTCTTTTTAAACTGAAGCAACTCATCCTGCATAGCAGATATCCAGTGTTCATCCTTGAGTGCTTCTTTATGATTCTTGGGCTCGACTTTGGACGTGTAGCAAAGATGGCTAACAACGTTCTCTAGCTGAGCACGAGTCTTGACCCCTAGTGTGGGATCACCAACAATGGCAGAAGGGTCATGACTCTTGTGAACCCAAGCAGGTGTGTCCCCTAGCGCAGGAGTAGGGTCCACAGAGTGTGAGAGAGGAACAGGTAAATCACTGTCAGAACAATTCTCATCCTCACACTGAAGGTTAGGATCGATAACCGTCGGAGGTTCATCATCTTGCACGGTGACGTTTATTGATTCCATAACCTTAGAGCTCTTCAGGTTAAAAACCCGGTACGCTCTTGTAACACCCCGTATTTTTGTGCTTTTAATATTTAATTAATTCGAGAATTTTAAATTACTTGTGGGTTGTAATTTTTAATTGAATTAATTATGGCAATATATGTTTAAATATTAATCGGGGAATGAATGGCCAATATTTAGGTAAATTTATTTACTAAGTGAATAGTAATAATCTAATTGCGTCATTTCGGGTAGTAATGACGGGGTATGCGATTATCTTAGCCGGGAGTTGGTATAGACTAAATTGGGGGTGAGGTAAGGATTTTTATAAATTAATTCGAATGGCGATTCTGAGTGCGCGGTTGAGTCCGGATGGGTCGAGATAGTCAGAAAAGAGTACCCGGGGGTAGCAATTGGGTCTCGGGGTATTTTTGGGCATAGCCGGGCCCACACGGGGTGAGTTGGGCCACTTTAATTAAGCCCATTAGGTGAAAAACGGGATTTAGAGTTTTAACCTAAGTGAGGGATTAGGGTATGGCAGCCAACACAACTTAAGAACCTAGGGTTTGAGAGGGGATTTGGGGGAAAACAAATCAAGAGCAAATTTGGGGATTTTGGAGCAAAATCAAGGGGCTACTACAACGGATCAGACCCTACAAATGATTTCAGGCAAGTGGTTAGCTGTTGTATTTTCGAAATTTATGATAATCAATTCATATCATAGTGATGTGTAAACCAAAATCCGTTTTGGGGATAAATGGGTACAAAATGGGGTTTTTGTTCATGAAACTATTGAATGAGATTCATAGTAAAATTGTTGTGTTGAACATATCTGAATGTAGATATTTGATTGGAATAAGAATTCGGAATATAAACTGGGGGATAATCTGGAGTTGAAAATGGGTTTGTAGAACTAGATTGATAAATTTTAATGGGAAAACCCATCTTTAAATATAGTGAGATATCGTATGAATCGAAAATGCTAAAACAGTTATAGATGATTTAGACTTGTGTTGGGAGTAATTGATTGGTTAAAAATCATCATTTAAGGTTGGAAAATGGAGAGATAAAACCTTGGAAATTCGGTCATGGCTGAAAACAGCAAGCCGAGGAAGACAACCACCTGCTCGATCGATCGATCGACACAGGGGGATCGATCGATCGACGGTCCCAGGAAAGTGACAGTTCGGCCAGCTTGTTTTTAATGAGGGTTTAATTTAAGTTTTAATTCCCTTACTTTCATTTGGTGATAAATTTATATGAGACATATATTTCCTTATCAATTATAGAGTGATATAATTGGGTTTAGGAGGGGGTGAACGGTATGTCATGAGATGAACAAATTGGAGAAATAATTCAATTGTTTATATTGGGCCGAGGAATGATATTCGGGAATTGTAGTTGGGGGACACTACATTAGTAAAAGAATTTAGGTGAAATATTTAATTATGGACCAAGTGAGTGAGTCCGAGTGTGCTAGCAATTATAGGTAAATATAATTGTGGGAAAATGATGGAAATAAATGTGCGACACATTGTGGGCGAAAAATGTGGAAAAGAAATTATGAGATGTAAAAATGGACCAAGTGAGTGAGTCCGGGTGTGTTGGTGATGTGACACCAAAGTATTAAATTAATTATTGAGAGAGTGTAATTAATTTGGAGTCGGAACATAGACTTGGAAAATATCAAGTTACGGGCCAAGTAAGCGAGTCCGGGGACAATGGTTGAGTGACACCAGGTTATTAAATTAAAAATGTGAGTTAATTAATTTAATTAGAGTCGGGCGATAGACTCGGAGAGGTATTAAATTAAAATGTGTGTTAATTAGTTAAATTAGAGTCGGACCATAGGCTTGGGATTATGATAATCTATAAGTGAGAAAACTTATTTAGTTGAGTCGGGCGAGAGACTCAGGACATTATAGGCTAGTGTTACAGGTTATGAGTGCACGGAGGAGCCGGAGTTTATGTTATATATATATTCGGTGTAGTGATAGTATATATATATATATATATGTATATATATTGTCTGTGCTATTAAGTATCAATGATTAGATATTTATTTTAGTAATACTCTAGTGCTATCATGGGAGGTTGCGCGATGTGGGTGAATCCCCTAGCTCGAGGAGTAGGGCGAGTATATCCCCAGTTCATAGCGTCCGTTATATGGAATGAGGGGCATCTCACTTCCAGGGAAGGAATATGACCGCCTCCACTTCGTTTGGTTTTGAACCCGGTTGGTGAGCGAATCCAACTTGGGTAACTAGGTTATGTGAGCACACCTAGTGAGATGGCACTTTAGAGAAAATCATCCAGTGAGGACATACTCGGAAGGATGAGTACACGTGTGATATGTGTGGTTATTGGTAAAGGTACGTATAATGTAGTAGTGAATATTATACGTAAATGATAATACAGTGTGTGATGTATTTACCTTATATAACTTGGGTTACAGTTATATGCTGTTAATTAATGAGAAATTAATTAAGTTAATTATACATGGGTAATACAGTGCGTGATGTATTTAATTTATATAACTTATGTTACGGTTATATGCTTTTAAGTAAGAAGGAATTAAATAAGTTAATTAGTGAGATAACTTATATTTCAAGAATCATTGTACTCGGGTTAGAGTAGTATGGCAAGGGAAGGTTATACCAGGACTAGTTGGACGGGGTAGTACAACTAGGTGGGGTTAAGGTAACCGGTAGGTGTGCACAATAGTGGAGGGGTGAGAATGTCCACAAGGGAGTGCGACACTAACTTAAATATGAAGCGCATTCATGCATTTTAAATTACTGCAGTTAATTCACTTGCTAAATATTTTCAAAATGTTTTGGGTTCTAACCCTTGCTATAAAACTATTTTCAAAACCTTTTAGGTGTCCAGCCACAGGGACGCCAGGATTGATATTCTATTCCAGGGACACGGAGCTGCGGCATATGTGGATGCTAGCAGGAGTTTGGATTAGACGCATCATTCATTCATTCCTAGAGTAGGAATCTTGTATCAGTATCAGTTTCATTTAGGGCTTGTAGCCCAGACTTCTCAGTACAGTTTACAGGTGTTGTATAATTGTATATGGATTGTTTCTTTGGTGGCCAGTGATTTATTCGGCATGTTGTGTAATTATGTTTCAGTTACTTTCATTCAGTTGTGTGAATGGTTTATATTTTTTGCATGTACAGTTTTGGTTTAATTAAAAAGTTAAAATTGGCACCAGCCTTTGGAATACTAGGTGGTTAGTAAGTTTTAAAAAGTTTTCGACAGTGATGCTAAGGATGATCCAACTGGGATTCCTGTTTTAATTTGGTATAGGACTGATCACCCGGTATTTTATTAGGCGGGGTGTCACAGATGGTATCAGAGCATCAGGTTCTACTGTCCTTAGGATCTGTGCGGCTTTTCACGTTTCTGCTTGACAATCTTTGATATAGAGCCCTATTATAGGATTGTTGTATTCTCATACGTTTGCGCATATACGTTCTTCTGCGAAAATATTTTTTTATTTGAGAGTGAACTCATTCAAAATTCGATTCTCATTTCCAAATGATGCCCAAGAGGGAGAGAGCAGTTAGGGCAGCGGGAGGAGATGAGATGGGGGAGGCTCATTAGGAGCAAGGACTACCACAGCAACGGCCATAGATGATTTTTGGCAGCATAGGTCACTGAAATAGTGGCACAGGCAGTTGGAGCAACGGTGGTCACAACGGCAAGGTGCTTTCCACGGAATCAGCCACAAGTGTTAGTGGCGTCGGATGTTCAGACTCACGCAAGGTCGTCGGAGTGGAAACAATAAAGAGAGGTTATTTTTAGCGGGAACCCACCAGAGTTGCGAGGGGGTTCAGGTGTAGTACTAGCGTGTCAAGGAAGAGGGGTATCCAGCGTCACCTACGCATGGGAGATTGCGATGGGGTGCGGAAGTAATGGCTAACCACTTTTAGTTAGTGGGAGTGGTGCTACAGTGGTGGGAGTCAATAACCACAGTTGAGGAAAGGGACACACTAGCTACTGCCGAGTTTTGGGTACGGTTCGACTGCAAGTATTTTTTTTATTCAGCGATTGAGACCGAAAGGAGGAGAAAATTTTGTGAGGTGACTCAAAGGGAGACCGTTTAGTGGCCGATTACGAGGAAGATTTTACTCGTTGGCAAAATTTTGAACCAGATGGGGTAAGTAAGGAAAAGAGAAAGAAAGCAAGGTTTATGTATGGGTTAGTTTGGAGAATCAGACAACACTTAATTGAAAATTTCGCATTTATTGATAATACTTATGTCATTAACGCAACACTCCGGCACTGTCGGGAATATCGCTTCCACGCGAAAGGAAGCGGGAGGGGAGTGGGGATTAGCCGGTCGGATGAGGCAGAAAGGAACCATACCAGTGGGGTATCCCAGCAGCAGACTGGGGGAGAACAGGGGCAGGATTTTCGACAGAGAAATCATGCCAAACGATCTAGAACTGGAGGCTATCGGCGGGATGACCAGAAAGGAAGGGATCAGTGGTAGGGTGAAATTTTTAGGAGGTGTTTCGTTGGTAGGGAAGCGGGACACATGAAGAGGGAGTGCTCTCAGCGATACAAGGGTCAACTACAGGATGAGGTCCTGAATGTACAGCCACTATAACAAGTCATGGGTGCGTTCGGGCAGGGGGAAGCTGCTCCTGAACCCGAGGATCAGCCATTGCAACTGGAGTATGGAGGTAATTATATTTTATCCTATGGGCATGGGGTATGTTTTGAGTGACAAGGAGGGTGTCACAAGATAAGACTTATTCTCCACTAGAGTTCGCAGATGAGTCGAATTTAGTGGGTGCGTTGGCGGCAGCAGCCGTAGTATGTGGATAAACTTTCCGTGGGGTGGCGGAGTTTTAGTGTTTTTCACGAGAGAGTGAAGTGTAAACTGAGTGAAAGTTTGAATTATGAGAGGGATTTACACGATTGATAAATATGGGAGTAGGGTGGATTATTACTCCCAAATATCGACGGGATAGCGATGGATCTGAACTATTGTGGATAGTGGGGTAAAGTTTTGGTGTTCGCAACACCAGGGTATGATTGGTACTAGGTATCAACTGAGAGGGCGTCTAACATATATATGGGTATATATATGTTGTTTTGCGTGGGGCGAGGGACACATGGGGAGGTTTTCTGTTCTCACATTTTATCCCAGGGAGTGGGGGTATTTATTGAAGTGAATCAGGGTGGTTAGATTTACGTTCGGACAGGGAGAGATAGCTCGGGGTTGATTTTGCGCAAGGAATTGTGATTGTAGGGCGCGGTATCTTACATTGTCTTAGTAGCCTAAGTGTAGGCAGATATACTTTGCATTTGAGAGACAAGTATTTGGGGGTGTAAGGAACTTATAGTTAAACGCACTAATGAGTGATAACTAGAGGACTCTATTGTTAAGTGTACTAATGGGTGATAACCCGGGGGTACAAGAATATTCTTAATAGGCACATTAAGGGGTGCTAACCTAGGGATGCGGGATTCTCCTAGTAGGTGCACAATTTGGAGTTAGACTGGGGGCACAGGATTGGTATATATGTATAGGGATGATGTGACTATATAAATATATACATAAATGAACTTGTGAATATTTCTACTGTGTGAGATTTGTAGACTTGGTAATAATAATATTAATTATTACATTGTGCCCTATGGTATAATCCTCAGGGTGGGAAATGGTTGGTCGTTAGTACATGGGGTGGGTACCTCGGCCACTATATATATATATATATACGTATGGGATATGACTACGGGTTGGAAGTTATCTTACGGGTTACGACTAGCATAGTCGAGAAAATTTTAGTGCGGTAGAGTACGGGTATAGGGTGTATGGGCGCCCTGGACAATAAAATGCATATTTGGGTAATGTATAAAGAAAAGCGGGAGAGATAGATATCGCTAGCTTATAAGGGTATGACTAGTGAGTAAAATGAGAATATTGGAACACTAGGCTTATCTTAATTTCGAGGACGAAATTCCTTTGTAAGGGGGGAAGTATGTAACACCCCGTATTTTTGTGCTTTTAATATTTAATTAATTCGAGAATTTTAAATTACTTGTGGGTTGTAATTTTTAATTGAATTAATTATGGCAATATATGTTTAAATATTAATCGGGGAATGAATGGCCAATATTTAGGTAAATTTATTTACTAAGTAAATAGTAATAATCTAATTGCGTCATTTCGGGTAGTAATGACGGGGTATGCGATTATCTTAGCCGGGAGTCGGTATAGACTAAATTGGGGGTGAGGTAAGGATTTTTATAAATTAATTCGGATGGCGATTCTGAGTGCGCGGTTGAGTCCGGATGGGTCGAGATAGTCAGAAAAGAGTACCCGGGGGTAGCAATTGGGTCTCGGGGTATTTTTGGGCATAGCCGGGCCCACACGGGGTGAGTTGGGCCACTTTAATTAAGCCCATTAGGTGAAAAACGGGATTTAGAGTTTTAACCTAAGTGAGGGATTAGGGTATGGCAGCCAACACAACTTAAGAACCTAGGGTTTGAGAGGGGATTTGGAGGAAAACAAATCAAGAGCAAATTTGGGGATTTTGGAGCAAAATCAAGGGGCTACTACAACGGATCAGACCCTACAAATGATTTCAGGCAAGTGGTTAGCTGTTGTATTTTCGAAATTTATGATAATCAATTCATATCATAGTGATGTGTAAACCAAAATCCGTTTTGGGGATAAATGGGTACAAAATGGGATTTTTGTTCATGAAACTATTGAATGAGATTCATAGTAATATTGTTGTGTTGAACATATCTGAATGTAGATATTTGATTGGAATAAGAATTCGGAATATAAACTGGGGGATAATCTGGAGTTGAAAATGGGTTTGTAGAACTAGATTGATAAATTTAAATGGGAAACCCCATCTTTAAATATAGTGAGATATCGTATGAATCGAAAATGCTAAAACAGTTATAGATGATTTAGACTTGTGTTGGGAGTAATTGATTGGTTAAAAATCATCATTTAAGGTTGGAAAATGGAGAGATAAAACCTTGGAAATTCGGTCATGGCTGAAAATAGCAAGCCGAGAAAGACAACCACCTGCTCGATCGATCGATCGACACAGGGGGATCGATCGATCGACGGTCCCAGGAAAGTGACAGTTCGGCCAGCTTGTTTTTAATGAGGGTTTAATTTAAGTTTTAATTCCCTTACTTTCATTTGGTGATAAATTTATATGAGACATATATTTCCTTATCAATTATAGAGTGATATAATTGGGTTTAGGAGGGGGTGAACGGTATGTCATGAGATGAACAAATTGGAGAAATAATTCAATTGTTGATATTGGGCCGATGAATGATATTCGGGAATTGTAGTTGGGGGACACTACATTAGTAAAAGAATTTAGGTGAAATATTTAATTATGGACCAAGTGAGTGAGTCCGAGTGTGCTAGCAATTATAGGTAAATATAATTGTGGGAAAATGATGGAAATAAATGTGCGACACATTGTGGGCGAAAAATGTGGAAAAGAAATTATGAGATGTAAAAATGGACCAAGTGAGTGAGTCCGGGTGTGTTGGTGATGTGACACCAAAGTATTAAATTAATTATTGAGAGAGTGTAATTAATTTGGAATCGGAACATAGACTTGGAAAATATCAAGTTACGGGCCAAGTAAGCGAGTCCGGGGACAATGGTTGAGTGACACAAGGTTATTAAATTAAAAATGTGAGTTAATTAATTTAATTAGAGTCGGGCGATAGACTCGGAGAGGTATTAAATTAAAATATGTGTTAATTAATTAAATTAGAGTCGGACCATAGGCTTGGGATTATGATAATCTATAAGTGAGAAAACTTATTTAGTTGAGTCGGGCGAGAGACTCAGGACATTATAGGCTAGTGTTACAGGTTATGAGTGCACGGAGGAGCCGGAGTTTATGTTATATATATATTCGGTGTAGTGATAGTATATATATATATATATATATGTGTGTATATATTGTCTGTGCTATTAAGTATCAATGATTAGATATTTATTTTAGTTATACTCTAGTGCTATCATGGGAGGTTGCGCGATGTGGGTGAATCCCCTAGATCGAGGAGTAGGGCGAGTATATCCCCAGGTCATAGCGTCCGTTATATGGAATGAGGGGCATCTCACTTCCAGGGAAGGAATATGACCGCCTCCACTTCGTTTGGTTTTGAACCCGGTTGGTGAGCGAATCCAACTTGGGTAACTAGGTTATGTGAGCACACCTAGTGAGATGGCACTTTAGAGAAAATCATCCAGTGAGGACATACTCGGAAGGATGAGTACACGTGTGATATGTGTGGTTATTGGTAAAGGTACGTATAATGTAGTAGTGAATATTATACGTAAATGATAATACAGTGTGTGATGTATTTACCTTATATAACTTGGGTTACAGTTATATGCTGTTAATTAATGAGAAATTAATTAAGTTAATTATACATGGGTAATACAGTGCGTGATGTATTTAATTTATATAACTTATGTTACGGTTATATGCTTTTAAGTAAGAAGGAATTAAATAAGTTAATTAGTGAGATAACTTATATTTCAAGAATCATTGTACTCGGGTTAGAGTAGTATGGCAAGGGAAGGTTATACCAGGACTAGTAGGACGGGGTAGTACAACTAGGTGGGGTTAAGGTAACCGGTAGGTGTGCACAATAGTGGAGGGGTGAGAATGTCCACAAGGGAGTGCGACACTAACTTAAATATGAAGCGCATTCATGCATTTTAAATTACTGCAGTTAATTCACTTGCTAAATATTTTCAAAATGTTTTGGGTTCTAACCCTTGCTATAAAACTATTTTCAAAACCTTTTAGGTGTCCAGCCACAGGGACGCCAGGATTGATATTCTATTCCAGGGACACGGAGCTGCGACATATGTGGATGCTAGCAGGAGTTTGGATTAGACGCATCATTCATTCATTCCTAGAGTAGGAATCTTGTATCAGTATCAGTTTCATTTAGGGCTTGTCGCCCAGACTTCTCAGTACAGTTTACAGGTGTTGTATAATTGTATATGGATTGTTTCTTTGGTGGCCAGTGATTTATTCGGCATGTTGTGTAATTATGTTTCAGTTACTTTCATTCAGTTGTGTGAATGGTTTATATTTTTTGCATGTACAGTTTTGGTTTAATTAAAAAGTTAAAATTGGCACCAGCCTTTGGAATACTAGGTGGTTAGTAAGTTTTAAAAAAATTTCGACAGTGATGCTAAGGATGATCCAACTGGGATTCCTGTTTTAATTTGGTATAGGACTGATCACCCGGTATTTTATTAGGCGGGGTGTCACAGCTCTGCTATTCGATGAATATCCTAGAAATATTCCCTCGTCGCTCCGGGAGTCAAACTTTCCTAATTGCTCTCTATCCCGTAGGATGTAGCATTTACTCCCAAAAATACGGAAATATGCCAAGTTGGGCTTCTTTCCAGTCCACAACTCATAAGGAGTCTGAAGTGTGTGTGGACGCAAATAAACCCTATTCACCGTGTGGCATGCAGTAGACACTGCCTCTTCCCAAAATCTCCTAGTAACTTTACGACCTAGAAGCATAGATCTAGCCATCTCTTGGATCGTTCTATTCTTTCTCTCAACAATCCCATTTTGCTGAGGAGTTCTCACAGCAGAAAACTCATGTTTGATCCCGAGGCTATCACAGTAAAGGTCTACCTTTGCTTCTGTGAATTCAGTGCCATTGTCACTACGCATCCTGTTAATAGTGACACCGTGTTGATTTTGCAGGACACGGCACTTGGTCGTTAAAAATTCTACAGCATCGGATTTCTTTCTCGGAAAACCTACAATGGAGTACCTGGAGAAATCATCTACCATCACTAGGATGTACCTCTTACCACCTAGACTCTCAGTACGAGTGGGACCCATAAGATCCAAGTGAATCAACTCAAGAACACGAGAAGTGGTAATGGAATGCAACTTCCTATGAGGACTACGAATTTGTTTTCCCAACTGACAGGGTCCACAAACGGTCAAAGTTGACTTTCCAAGAGATGGTAAGCCACGTACTAGGTCCTTTTTAGCTAAGCGATTTAGATCCCTAACGTTCACGTGACCTAGACGTTGGTGCCACAGATCCATAGGAGTGATCGTGGCGCTATTGCAGACAAGTGAGGATGTGGGTCCAGTCCCATAGCAATTATCCTCGGTCCTCACCCCTTGCATCAAAAGTTTACCGGCTTGATTATAGACTTTACAAGTATCCCGGTCAAACTTTACTGCAAAGTCAGTGTCGCACAGCTGGCTAATGCTGAGAAGGTTTGCTTTCAGACCTTTGACGTACAAAACGTTTTCTAGCTTAGGAAATCCAGGTAACTCGATAGTACCACGTCCTATAATGCTAGACTTGCCCCCATCTCCAAAGGTGACTCTGCCATCCTAATAATCCTCAAGAGTCGTAAAAAAAGAGGCATCACTTGTCATATGTCTGGAGCACCCACTATCAAAATACCACTGTGAGGTATTGTGTGCTTTGAGAGCAACATGAACAACGAAGGCCTTTTTATCTTTCTTAGGTACCCAAGCAGAGATGACCTTTTGTTTGCCTTTGTTGTTGTTGGTTTTAGCTGGAATGTGAGAAGCATTCACTAACGGCAAAGACATCCGTCGGAATTCTTCCATTAAACTCTGGGTCGTAGCAGCTAAGAACTCAACTCGCTCTCTCAGACTAGAAAACTCATCAGTATGACGTGGTGGAGCAGTAGTACGTCGTGTCCGACCCATGCTATAGCAAGACTCCCTAAGGTGGCCTTTTCTTTTGCAATAAGTACAAAAGAACACAGTCAAAGGCGGACCTTGGTTTGTTTTTCTTGGTCGATCTCTCCTTCGAGGTTTTTGACGATGACCATAAGGAGTTGTAGTAAACTCAAGAACTGGTCCAGGTGCAATTTGAGACGTGGAGGCACCATCATATCTAATTCCTTGCCGATCACCAAAACCTAAAGCGGGGCCGAGGAGCATCTTTCCCATCTTCCCAGATCTGTCCTCGATTTGTACCTTGACTTCCCGTGCTTTCTCAAGATCATGAGTCAGCTGGGCAACAAGGGCTTCAAGTTTCTTCCGAGTCTCCACGGAGGAATGGAGCTCACTCGTAAGACTAGCCACTTGTTTAGTCAAGTCCCCTCTTTCTTTCTCAAAAACACTCTCTCTCTCTCTAAACAAACTCTCTTTCTCGACACAGGCAGATTCTCTCTCTCTCAGGGCGGTGAAGGTGGACTCTCTTTCTCTTGCCTTTCTTAAATCATCCTCTAAGCCGGTGATCTCAAGAACTAGCTCTTTGTTACGTTTTTTAGTTTTAAAAGACTCAGAATATAACTCAGCGTAGGCGCATTGAATATCACTCTCGCTCTCACTTGAGTCATCCTCCCCCTCACTCACATCGATCTCACTGTCGAGGTGTCCCTGTGAAGCATCATCTTCATCGTCGTGAATAGAGCTAGGAGTGCTCACTTGACTGGCCATGAATGCGGTGAAGTTACACTCATGCGGTGACTCATCTCCTGAATCCACCGTCTCGACCTCACTGTCGTCACTAAGGGTAGCATTAAGGACAGCTTTCCCTTTTTCTTTATTCAGACAAGTGGCACACTCAAAGGCTCTATGACCCCTACCATCGCACTCAAAACATCTCTCACTTTCTTTCTTAGGAGTATTTTTGGAGTCATTTTCATTTTTCTTTTCAAACTTATTTTTCTCAAATTTCTTTTTATCTTTAAAATTGCCATTTTTCTTAAATTTGAGAATCATCTTGAAATTTTTTGCAAAAAGAGCTAAATCATCTAGGTCAAAATCACACTCAGAATCAAACGTGTCAATCTCTCTCTTTCTAGACGACTCTACCCTTTTTCTAGCTGACCCCTCACTCCTTCTCTCTTGGGCATTAAGTGCAATTCCCTTATCTTTAGATTTAGCAGTTTTAGGGAACATATCAATTTCATAAGTTCGCAAATCTCCTACAAGTTCTTTCAATTTTAGCGTATTTAAATTACCCATAGAATTTAGCACAGTGACTTTAGGGATAAAACGCTTAGGCAAAGAACGAAGAATATTTTTAACAACTCTAGCATTAGGAATATGTTCACCAAGATTAAAGCTAGTATTCACAATGTCAGAAAGTCTAGAATAAAATTCATCAAAGCATTCAGATTCAAGCATGGTGATGGTTTCAAATTGAGTTGTCAAATTTTGCAACTTAGATTCTTTCACAGCATTAGTTCCTTCATGGGTGAGTTGTAAAACATCCCATGCCTATTTTGACGTGGTGCACGTCATTATGCGTTTGAACTCATCAGGTGCGACAGATGCAGAAATAACACTTAGACCCTTAGAATTAAAAGATGACCATTTAAATTCTTCTTCAGTCCAAGAAGTGACAGGTTTCAAGTTGATCACATTATCAACAGTTACGGAGGGAGGAGTCCACCCTCTTTCAACTAAAATCCAAACCCTTTCATCAATGGCTTTTAAAGCCGACCTCATTCGGGCTTTCCAATAAGCATAATTTGTCCCGTCAAAAACAGGCATTTTATTATATAACTTCTCCATTTGAACACGCACTTTTTCAAAAATCATTTTTTTAGAAAAAATATATTTTTAGAAAAATTTTGCGGAAAATAGGAATACGCGATAGATTAGCGTAACCTGCTCTGATACCAATTTGAGAACGTATGCGCTTGCGTTCAAATGAGCAAATTATATATTAACCACCTTTTAACCCAAACAAACCCTAAACATGCAACAATATGTGATTGAATAAGATGATGAACTAAGCAAGAACATTCAAACACATGCTTGTGAGGAAAAATCCCCCAAAGGGGCAAAACCATTTATTTCCATTATAATATTGTAACTGTACAATTTCGGATTACAATGAAAATACAAGTGACTAAGAATTACCCTCAGGTGTCGGATTCTGTAGTCGGCGGCTGGAACTATCCCTTTCCAGGAGGGCTGCAGTGAAGAAGAAGAACGGTCTTCTCCACAAGGGTACGAACAGCAAAAGTGCGTTCCTGGGTTTCAAAGAGATTCACAAATGTTTGGAAATTTGTGTGAATCAAAAACCTAGAGTCTTGATGCTCAATAGGTGAAGACTTAGAGTTTTCTATGCTCTGGAAATCGTGTGTGTAAGTCTTAGAAAACCACTTCCCGTAGTGGGATTAAATAAGAAGTCTTGAGCCATAAAAATCTGAACACGATCTGTTTAAGTTTATCCCAGGCGGATCGGTCCGGGTCTGAGGCGGATTGGTTCTTTTATTTCAGGCTTCATCGGTTTGCTTGCAGTCCGGGGTATACTGGCCTTCAGCAGGCGGATCGGTCCGGTTCTGAGGCGGACCGGTCCGGTTAGCCGGATCGGTTCTTTTATTGCAGGCGAACCGGTTCGGTCTGTCAGACTTTGATTCCTCTTCTTCTTTTGATATTCGGATTCGTTGATGAATGTGTGAATCTTGAATTTCTTCAAGGGTGTAACGGCTTGCGACATAATAAATTGTTAATGGACAAAAATGTCCTTACAATCTCAGTTCAAGTGTTGAAGCCAAATCCAATGTTCGAGTTCCATCGGCCTATCCTACAGTACGAAAGAAAATTTTTTACTAGCAGAAAATAATTAACTAACATGATCTTGATTATCAGAGGTTATGCTTATAGTAATGTTTTCTAGAATAATAATATATGAGAGAATTACAACGGCATCCCTTGTAATTTAGGGTTTCTTACAATTAAGAACTCCACTCCTGTGTTTTGGGGAATTATGGGGATCTCACATGTGTTCATAATATCTTAGTTTTGGCCTAATTTTCTATCAAATTTAGCAGCTCCTTTGTAAGGAAAACAATCATACAGTGTAAAGAATTGTGCATAAAGTCAATTTATAGGAGTAGTCACTATCATTATCCCATTACATAGTTTATAAATACATATATTATTATCAATAGTAAAACATCAATAGATGTCACTGAATTGATTTAGGACGCACCGGTATAACACATAAACCAAATGGTAGGAAAGGAGCATCATCAGCATATGATTCATCAATAGGTGCAAAAACTACTTGTAATGGTTAATAAAAGATCCTCAAGCCTAAAGAAGGTTTATTTTCTACATGATCAATACAAGCTTTAATTCATTGAAGTTTTCCTTAAAAGCATAGGAAAGTGCAAAAATGAAATGTTTAAAGTCCCTAAGAAATTGATATAGATTGTGCAAGTAATGAACAACTAGTCAAAAAATTAATAAAGGGTTTAGGGAATACAATATGAACCTCAAGTAACTCATAACCATTTCACAACCATAATAATCAACCCCTCTCTTATCACTCAGATCTACCCATTGCACCTCATCAGTACCCATCAAAGTTGCTATGGCAGAGTACTTACCATACTCAAAATAGAAGATCATTAAACGTTGGATTTCTAAGTGTCAAATGAAGAAGATAAACACAAATGACTGGAAATGAAAAAAGAAATATGGGTTGTAGAGCTAAAAACGTTACCTGCCAAGAATATACAGTATATCAAAATACTAATTGCTAGAGACATGTATAACACCACTTTGGCTAAGTAAGAGATATTAATAACAGGCTCAATGGTTGGTGCATTGGATAAAATGTATCAAATGATCAAGAACATGTAATGATTTTCATAAATGGGGAAGCATTTTTGCTTGGGAATGTGCAAAAGGATAGCAATAAGTTTCACTCACTATGATAGTTATGATTCTAAATAATTAAGCTCAACCCTCCCTTGTTAATAAGAAGGGGATTTTTTAGCGTTAACATCACCAAGAAGATGTCCGCCTCCTTTATTTTAGGCCTGAAATGACTCCTTATTTGATAGGGGTCAGCCACCAGCCAAATTCCTTATAGATTTAAACAATAGGTTTAATCATGAATAGGTATAATGTTGTATAACTAAGTAATTGGATGAGTCATGGGACAAGTATTACACTTGTTTAAAAAAAAATGAAATCCAAGTACCTTTTTATCCATGACTGATAACTCCCAGAGGATAATAGTACCACCGCCAGCATCTCCAGATAATAGAAAATGTCCCCACTATTTAGCTGCAAACACATTGGCATAGAGATATTTAATATAGAAAATTTTAGTCAAAGGTTGATAATAAATGTTTGTGTGTGTGTGTGTGTGTGTGTGTGTGTGTGTCTATATATATATATATATATATATATAATACCAATTTAGGATATGTATTCATTATCGAAGACTTGAAATTTCAGCCAAAAAATTCAACTAAAAAAGTGCCTTATTTATAAGCTAGGGAAGCTTATTTACCAAAATTTCTTTAACAAGGTAACTACTAGTTAGAGATACCAAATTTGATCTAATTAAATTAAATAATAAATGTAAAATCAAATAGAATAATTATCTTTTTTCACTTTACCAAATGAGGCGTCAATCTTCAACAACATAATATGACATGATCACGGCCATCATAATAGAAATCATATCAAAGGCAAGCATAAGAGAGAGAAAGAGAGAGAAATTGGTGTAGATCATAGTGTCCCTCTCAAGTATGGATGATCAATCTTATCATGCATGTTGATGTAAAAAACTAAACTAGGTCTAATTTCTCAATCACAGATAAATATATGTAAATAAAATAGAGAGACAAAAGGTTTTTGAAGTGGTTCGGCTATAAGGGAAAGACTACGTTCATTGTGTTTCTTATTGCCTTGTATTCTGTTTTGCCTCTCGTACCTTGAACGACTTGAGCGTGCCCTTGATGAAGGGATTACAATGTATTTATAGCCAAGTAAGGTGATAGAGAGATGGAATATTAATGAATGGAATGCCTTTATAAATTAGGATTTTACATCAATACATAACGTTCATAATGCTCTTGGATGTTGGCGTTTTGCTTATCAAGTTGGTCGGCCTTCTGCATGTTGGTCGGCCTCCCAGGTCTTGGTCGGCGATGCTATGACTTGCTGACTAGGATTCTTGCCATGTAGGATGAAACGTGTCCATCTCTCGTTGGTCCACGTAAGTGGGTAATTTTTGGTATCAAAAGAAACCCCCAATGTTCCATGTTTGATGCTCGCTTGAAATTATGGAGCATTTAGTCCTGGTCGTAGCTCGGGCAACATTCATGATACTTGGTCGGTTGCCAATTTCCCACTTGTAAAATTTTAGTGGTATTGCTGGTGGTGTATGTTGCCAATGGTATCTCTCTTAATATCCTGAATTACAGCGAACCGCGTCAGGGTAAATATGTCTTTTTCATATCGCCGCCATAATTTCAATCATCGTTTTACTTTAATCATTACGTTCGCTAGTTTTCAAGGCAATCTATAAAAGGTGATAAATTTTCCGATCGTCTCTTTACTCCAAACCTTCTAAGTGTTGTTGCTACCCTGAGCTTTTGCGTGATCATTCTTCCTTTCATTTAGTTCTTGCTGAATCCTTAATCTTCTGTAAGAATCGTTTCCTTTTCTTCTTTTCTTCATATTGAATCATGGTTTACATTGTTGTCTCTTTAGATCAGTTTAGAAGGGAATGGAATATATCAGACTAGGTAGACTTAGAGTTTCCTAGTCCCCCTGTAGATGTTTTCTCTTTGTTTAAAGGTCATTAGATTCCTTCCTTTTTCATAGCTAAATGTGGCTTTACCTTTCCCCCAAATCGTTTTTCTTAGAGTTTTGTCAATACTTTGATGTTGTACCTGCTAGAGTAGCCCCCAACTTCTTGAGAATAGTTAATGTAGAAGGGTGTTTCAAGCTTGACCACTATATTTGTGGGTGAGGGTCCTTCAAAGACCCCCCCCTTCAGCTTACAGAAAATATGAGATTGAGGGAACCCCCAAGGTCCCTCCACTGCAGAAATGCCATATTAGAGAAAGAACCCCCAGGGTCCCTCCACTGCAGAAGTCCAAGTTGGGAAGGGCCACTGCAAGAATGACATTCGAGAAGTGCCCCGCAAGGGCCACTGCAGAAGTCCAAGTTGAGAAGGGACACCGCAAGGGTCACTGCAAAAATGACATTTGAGAAGTGCCCCGCAAGGGCTACTGCAGAAATGACATTCGAGAAGTGCCCCGCAAGGGCCACTGCAGAAGTCCAAGTTGAGAAGGGCCACTACAAGGGTCACTGCAGAAATGACATTTGAGAAGTGCCCCGCAAGGGCCACTGCAGAAGTCCATATTGAGAAGGGCCACTGCAAGGGTCATTGCAGAAGTCCGAGTTGAGAAGGGCCACCGCGAGGGTCACTGCAAAAATGACATTTGAGAAGTGCCCCGCAAGGGCCACTGCAGAAGTCCAAGTTGAGAAGGGCAAGTTGAGGAGGGCCACCGCAAGGGTCACTGCAGAAATGACATTTGAGAAATGCCCCGCAAGGGTCACTGCAGAAATGACATTCGAGAAGTGCTCCGCAAGGGCCACTGCAAAAGTCCAAGTTGAGAAGGGCCACCGCAAGTGATATACCCAAGTATGACCTCGGCCTGGGGGTGCATACCTCGGCCGAGATGAGAGCCGAGACGATGGCCCACCCACCAGTGCATGGGGACCCACGACATCATCCCTCGGCCAGGGCTACCTCGGCCCAGGCCGACACTACCACATGCATCTCACCGGGGACCCTTCTCATATCACAGATGTCAACATCAACCCCAGTCAGCAGTAGGCCAAGTTAACAAGAAGCTCTACATTCACCTTCATCGTGAACCTTACCTCGGAGGAGGCCGAGGTTACCAGAGGCATCGCTTATCATCAGCACGCCAATGACTCGGCTCAGGCCGACACAGGCATATACCTCGGCTGACATAAAGCCGAGATGGCCCATGACACCTCACGGATTGAACGGACGACCAACCTTTATAGCTCGGCCTCTCCTATGCCGAGGCCATTCACCAACATGACTGCCAAGCATCTGTTGACATTTGGATAAGGGCACCTGGGCATAAATCAGTTATAACAAGATTATCCCCCACCTGTGGGGGAATATTTCATCATCATTACCTGCATGTGGCCCTGACAGCTGGCACACCATCATTGGTGAGGAAACTACACACATGCACATTACATGCATAGGGGGTACATTACACCCCCTAGGCACTATATAAAGGGATCACCCCCTACCTTGCAAAAGGATCCAGATATTGAAACCCTAGCTGAAATTCTGTCTAAGTATACACTGTAGAGGGAGAAAGAGCTTGAGAGGTTGTATCCATGGCCATTAGTGCCTTCTTTCAGTGATATTATTCACACACACTCACAGTGGACGTAGGCCGGTTTGGCTGAACCACTTATATTCCTATGTTCATTCCTCTTATCCTCACCTCATTCTTACCTTATCCATATAGCTGTGCTGCCATTGTTGCACCTGTATTGAGCTTGCAAACACCTCACCTGGTGGTGCTGATTTTCGGCATCATCATTTTGGCGCCGTCTGTGGGAACGAGAAGATATCTCTTCCTCTTTTCTTGCTTGGCCTGACCGGAGACTCTGGTGGTGAACCAGAAACCACCCCTTGCGTGGAGCTGCTTCACCATTGAAAGAGATCCTTTAAGGTATTAAGCTCACCTTCTGCTCAAAGCTCTATATTGGTAACACATGGCACCAGACTTACCACCGCCTCTTCCGCCGCCTGTGGGTGGAGGGGCTAGTTCCAGTCAGGCTCCTCCTCAGTCCGAAATGGCGGAGGTGGCAGCTGCTTTGAAATCTCTGGCTGCCACACAACAAGCCATGAGGGATCAGTTTGTCCAGCTCAGCCAAACCATGATGATGAGGCCACCTGGAGTCTCACCGGACATGATCACCCCGGCGGCAGTTCAGCCCCAACCGGACGCCCGGGGACCACCCCAGGCACCGATGAAGGACCAACCTGCACCCCCGCGGAGGAGGGACGTTGCTGACCCTAGGCGCTTGCGTCTGGGGAGGCAAGGAAACCCTTGCCCGGGGGATAGATACGATGACCCAGAAGCCGAAGAGGCCCCGGAAGACTGTTGGGAGCCGTATGAGATGTCAGATAACACTGTACAACCTCTTAGGCAGAGCCAAGGATGTGTCGGCCGAAGAAGAGAAGAGGCCCAACCAAGAGGTTCCGCTTTTGACAGACTGAGCAGAGGCTCGGCCTTCGAGCGATTGGGTCCAGTTAATGACATGAGACAAAGGCTATCAAGGTCAAGGAGTGCGGCCGGTTCCCAAAGAGGGGATAGGCAGGCTCGGCCAGACCAAGGTCGTCCCGTAGAGAGAAGGATCAAGGAGCAGGAAGAGGTCAACAGTCAGAGGGTCGTGGCTGGGGAACCCTCAGTCCACCGCAGAGAGGTCGCAGGGGACAACCTCGGCCAAGTTAACGAGAGAAAACCATGGAATGACTCGATCCAACGTCTCGAGGAGAAGATAGGGGACCTCATAAAAAGCAGGGACCCCTTACAGAGGGGCTACACGGAGGGCTCACCGTTTGTGGCTAGGATAGTGGGGTTTCCAACCCCAGCTAAATTCAAGCCTCCTGTAGTGACTCCTAAGTATGATGGCAGCACTAACCCAGTGCACCACATCGAGATGTATCAGTCAGCCGCAGATATTTACTCAATACCTGATGAGATGAAGTGCAGGGCTTTCTCGGGCACCTTGACAGGGGCAGCGCATAGCTGGTTCACCTCTCTTCCAAAGAACTCGATCGAAAACTTCAAAGGCTTGGCCGAGCAGTTCATCCACAACTTCTGCTTTGGGGTAAGGCCCCAAAAGAAGACTACACACCTCTTATACGTCAAACAGGCTAAGGGTGAAAGCCTAAGAGACTATATAGCAAGATTCAACAAGGAGAAGTTGGAGGTGGAAGATTACGAGGAGAGCATAGCCATGACCGCCCTTATAGGAGGTCTCCAGAAGGGAAAGATACTATGGAAGCTAGCGGAGGACCCTCCCAAGTCTATGGCAGAGCTGTTGTCCACTGCAGGGAAAGTGATGAATGCGGAAGAGGCAATGGCCGCCAAATACGAAGAGGAGAACCGTGGCAGTGCTGGGAGATCCCAGGGCAAGAAAGAAGGGAAGAAGCGGTCGGCAGAGGACAAGTTCGCTCATTACACTCCTCTGACTGTGAGCTGTGAGCACATCCTTAATGAGATCAAGGCTGACAGGGCTCTGCGGTGGCCAGAGAAGCTGAAGGCCCCGCCGCATAAGAGGAATAAAAACCTCTGGTGTGAGTTCCATCAGGATCACGGCCATGTCACAGATAGATGCTTCGCCTTAAAGGATGAGATTGAGAAAATGCTGAAGTCTGGGAAGCTAAGAAAGTATGTGGATGGCAAGGCCCCAAAAGGTGGAAGAGAAGACCCTAGGAAGAGAAGAGACGACAGGTGCCGTGGCGATGTCCCGGCCAGAAGGCATGACGATTCAGAAGGTGATGATGGAGACGACCCGGATCTCCCACCTAGGGATGACAACACCCCAGTAAAGAGGGTGGGAATGATCTCCTTTGGTTTTGGCACCATATGCGGGGGATTCGAAGGAGGTGGCACTGAGGTAGCCGATAGAAAGGCTCATGTAGCGGAGGCCAAGTTGGTGGTCAGGCCCGAGGTTGTGAACCTAACGTCTTCTGACGCTGTGCAGAAGAGAACGAAGGTGGACATGGACACCCTAGTGGTGGGCTTCTCCCGACTCGACTTCAAGGGCATTTTAGCCCCCCATGATGACCCCTTGGTCATAACGACAAGGGTGCATGGGTGCGATGTAGGGAGAATCCTCATAGATGGGGGAAGCTCAGCAGATGTAATGTTCTGGCCTTGTTTCAAGAGCTTGGGTCTTAGCAGATCGAGGCTAGTGCCATACCACCACCCCTTGATAGGCTTCAGTGGTGAGAAAGTGCACCCATTAGGCATGTATGAGACAGATGTGCGTATGGGGGATGAGTGGCCTAAGAGGCTGACTAAGAAGATAAACTTTTTTGTGATGGACGAGAATGTCTACTCGGCCTACAACCTCATCATCGGAAGAGTGGCCCTCAAGGAGTTCGAAGTCGTGCCGTCAACGGTCCATCAAATGCTAAAATTCCTGACCCCTTATGGGGTAGGGGAAGTGCAAGGGGAACAGACCACGGGAGTGTTATTTCAACTCAGCGGAAGAGAGGGAGGCCCATAAGAGAGGAACCGCCACCTACAGCATAGACACTCTTGATCCGAGAGATGAAACAAAGCTAAAGAAGGGCGAGGCCGCGGAAGAGGTAGAATCCATCGTCCTCAATGAGGACGAGCCGGAAAAAACCGTCCAGATCGACAAGGCCCTAGAACCAAAGATTAAGGAAGAGTTGGTAAGCCTTCTCAGGAAGAGGCAGAGTGTCTTCGCCTGGAGCCACACCGACATGCCTGGCATAGACCCTGAGGTCATGACCCACAAACTCAACGTGGATAGGGATGCCAGGCCAATCAAGCAGAGGAGAAGAATTTACTCCAGAGAGAAATATGAGGTCATTCGGGAAGAAGTGAAAAAGTTGGAAGAGGCCGAGTTCATACGGGAGGTCACCTATCCAGAGTGGCTCTCAAATGCAGTGATCGTGCCTAAGGCCAACGAAAAGTGGCGGATGTGTGTAGATTTCACAGACCTGAATAGGTCCTGCCCGAAGGACAGCTATCCCTTACCTAGGATAGACCAGATGGTGGACGCAACGGCAGGGCACGAGCTCATGAGCTTCATGGATGCTTATTCAGGGTATAACCAAATCTTCATGGACACCGAAGACTCTGAGAAGACAGCCTTCATCACTGACAAGGGGACGTATTGTTATAAGGTGATGCCCTTTGGTCTGAAAAATGCGGGGGCAACCTATCAGCGTCTCGTCAATAGGATGTTCGAGGAGCAGATAGGTAAGACCATGGAGGTGTACGTGGACGATATGCTAACGAAGAGCCTGAAGGCATGTACTCACGTGGCCGACCTTGAGAAGACCTTTGATGTCATGGATTCATACAGAATGAAGCTCAACCCGGCGAAATGTGTCTTCGGTGTAGTAGCAGGAAAATTTCTGGGGTTCATAGTTAATCAAAGGGGGATTGAGGCAAACCCTGAGAAGATCAAAGCATTGCTCGACATGAAGACTCCTAGGAGTATCAAGGATGTCCAAAGACTTACCGGAAGATTAGCTGCCCTGAACAGGTTTGTTTCCAGGGCAACGGATAAGTGTCTTCCATTTTTTAAGATTCTAAGGAAGGCCTTCCAGTGGGATGAAGAGTGTGAAAAGGCCTTTGATCAACTCAAGTCCTACTTGGGATCTCCATTGCTGCTGTCCCGGCCCATTGCAGGAGAGAGGTTGTTTGTGTATTTGGCAGTCTCTGAGTCGGCTATTAGCGCGGCCATCATATGAGAAGAAGGTGGAGTTCAGAGACCTGTATACTTCAACAGTAAGGCCCTACAAGGGTCTGAGCAGAACTACCCCAGAATGGAGAAATTGGCTTATGCTCTTATCCACGCTTCAAGGAAAATGAAACCCTACTTTCAAGCTCACTCTATGATAGTCCTTACAGACTCCCCACTAAGACAGGTTCTGCACAAGCCTGAGAAGTCCGGGAGACTGATGGCCTGGGCCATTGAACTAGGGGAGTATGATCTTACTTACCAGCCCAGGATGGCCATTAAGGGGAAGGCCCTTGCAGATTTTGTCGCGGAATTCACTTGGGAAGAGACTGAGTCAGAGAAGAGCCGAGCTGTCTCCCGAGATTCGGAAGAGACAGACCCCTACATCTTCCAAGGCCGAGAAGAGGTAGTCCCAGTCAAGACTCGAAGGAGGATAGAAGAGAATGAAGAGGATCGATACCTCTTCGAAAAAGGAGTGATGAGAGAAGGGGTCTTCTCTTCAGATGAAGACGTGTGGAGCCTCTTCGTGGATGGATCCTCCTGTGATGGTGGAAGCGGCGCGGGGCTAGTACTCTCGGCTCCAGATGGCGCCAACATTGAGTATGCCTTAAGATTCAACTTCCAGGCTTCAAACAACGAGTCTGAGTATGAGGCCATCATAGCGGGCCTCCTGTTGGCAACGACTCTCCGGGTAAAGCGGCTTCTACTTCATAGTGACTCGAGGCTGGTTGTTAACCAAGTGTTAGGGGCGTACGAGGCCAAGGACGAGAGGATGGCCAGGTACTTAAAAAAGGTAAGAGGATTGCTAGAGTTTTTTTAAGAGGCCAAGCTGAAGAGAGTACCTAGACTGAGCAATAACCACGCTGACGCATTGGCAAGACTGGCCTCGGCAATGAAGACAGACTTGGGAAGAACCATATCAATTGAAGTTCTAGGAAAAGCAAGCATCGAGGAAGACGAGGTATGTGACCCTTGTCACAATATAAACCCGGGAGACTCGTGGATTGACCCGATTGTCAGATACCTAAGGGAGGGGGAGCTGCCTGAGTCCAAACTAGAAAGGAAAAAGCTGAGATACAGGGCTGTCAAGTTCTCATTGATAGGAGATGTGTTGTACAAAAAAGGTTTCCTCTTGCCCCTCCTCAGATGTGTTCACCCCTTGGAAGTACCCCGGATCTTGCAGGAGGTTCATGAAGGCTCTTGCTCTAGCCATATAGGAGGAAGACCTTTAGCCAAGAGAATTATCACTCAAGGGTACTGGTGGCCAACCTTGTCTAGGGACTCTGCTGAGTATATGAAGAGGTGCGACAAATGTCAGAGGTTTGCCACTATCCCTCATCAGCCCCATCAGCCTATGACATCAATCTCTTCTCCATTGCCGTTCGCGGTATGGGGAATTGACTTGGTAGGACCTTTGCCAAGAGCAGTCAACAACTATAGATTCTTGATAGTTGCCATTGACTACTTTTCAAAATGGGTAGAGGCCGAACCCATGATAACAATTACGGAGCAGAAGACCTTTCAGTTCATCTGGAAAAACATCATATGTAGGTATGGCCTCCCAAATACGCTCATCTCAGATAATGGGACCCAGTTCAAGAACGCCTCCTTGGAGAAGTATTGCCAAAGTGTGGGGATTAAACAGTTCTTCTCATCTCCGGGTCGACCTCAGGCTAATGGCCAGACAGAGGTCACAAATAGGACTATCTTGGATGGAATCAAGAAGAGGTTAGAAGACGCGAAGGGGAGATGGATAGAAGAGCTCTACGCTGTGCTATGGGCTTACAGGACCACAGCAAGGACACCCACGGGAGAAACCCCATTCATGCTGGCACACGGTTCAGAAGCCATCATACCAACGGAGATAGGCCTACCAACTCATCGGATCCAGACCTATCATCAGGACAGCAATGGGGAAAGGAGGAGATTAGACCTGGACCTTATTGAAGAAATAAGGGAAGACGCAGAGGTCAGGAAAGCAGCCTACCAGCAGAGGGCAGCAAAATTCTACAATCAAAGGATAAAGGCAAGACCCATTGCGGTGGGAGATCTAGTGCTTAAGAAGACCCTACAGAAAACAAACAAACTGCACCCGAACTGGCATGGCCCCTACAGAGTAACGGAAGAGGTTGTGCCTGGCACGTATAGGCTAGAGAACCTAGAGGGAGAACCCTTTACCAACCCGTGGAATGCCGACCACCTAAAGAGATATTTCATATAACGTTGCACCTATTGTCAATTGTAAATGTACCAACTTATTGAGAAGAGGTTATGAATAAAAGATCAGTTCCCATGATAAATTCTTGTTTTATTTTAACATCATTCATTTGGTGAAATTAATTATGGGGTAACCTCTTAGGTGAGGACCCCAGACCTTAAACATCATTAATTTGATGACATTATGAGTTACCTCGGCCTAGGCGATGACCTCAGACCCTCATAACATCACTTGGTGGTGACGAGGTCTGAGCTCGGACACCTCGGCTAGAGGACCTCAGACCCTTAACATCATTCATTTGGTGAAATTAATTATGGGGTAACCTCTTAGGTGAGGACCCCAGACCTTAAACATCATTAATTTGGTGACATTATGAGGCTTACCTCGGCTCAGGTGATGACCTCAGACCCTCATAACACCACTTGGGGGTGACGAGGTCTGAGTTCGGACACCTCGGCTAGAAGACCTCAGACCCTTAACATCATTCATTTGGTAAATTATGAGGATAACCTCTTAGGTGAGGACCTCAGACCTTAAACATCATTAATTTGGTGACATTATGAGTTACCTCGGCCTAGGCGATGACCTCAGACCCTCATAACATCACTTGGTGGTGACGAGGTCTGAGCTCGGACACCTCGGCTAGAGGACCTCAGACCCTTAACATCATTCATTTGGTGAAGTTTATTATGAGGATAACCTCTTAGGTGAGGACCTCAGACCTTAAACATCATTAATTTGGTGACATTATGAGTTACCTCGGCCTAGGCGATGACCTCAGACCCTCATAACATCACTTGGTGGTAACGAGGTCTGAGCTCGGACACCACGGCTAGAGGACCTCAGACCCTTAACATCATTCATTTGGTAAAATTAATTATGGGGTAACCTCTTAGGTGAGGACCCCAGACCTTTAACACCATTAATTTGGTGACATTATGAGGCTTACCTCGGCTCAGGTGATGACCTCAGACCCTCATAACACCACTTGGGGGTGACGAGGTCTGAGCTCGGACACCTCGGCTAGAGGACCTCAGACCCTTAACATCATTCATTTGGTGAAATTAATTATGGGGTAACCTCTTAGGTGAGGACCCCAGACCTTAAACACCATTAATTTGGTGACATTATGAGGCTTACCTCGGCTCAGGTGATGACCTCAGACCCTCATAACACCACTTGTGGGTGACGAGGTCTAAGGTCGGACACCTCGGCTAGAGGACCGCAGACGCTTAAGTAATGGCTATGGCACCACATTCAGTAATGACTTCGGAGAGTCCATAACATTCATATACATTCACAAATAGAGATGAAGGGAGACATTTGCATTAAACAAAAGGAAGAAATTGCATAATATTTAAGAGTGCGAAATTACATGCAAGTTTACAAATCAAAACAAGTTAAACATCTGAATGAGGAACGTCTGATGCCTCTTCTGGGTTGGCCTGCTCGGAATTAGTCACCTCAGCTACTTCATTTGCAGGGTCAGTTTCTCCGAGGTCAACCCCTTCCAGAGTAACAGTTTGACCAGGGGCAGCAGCTTCATCCTCTATTTCCTGCAAGGCCTGGGCAAACTGGGCATCGGCAAGGCCGAGGCCCACAAAATCTGAGGCCTTAATAGTGCCAACCTCGGCCTCCCTTACCTCGGCCCACTTGGAGGTGGCCTTGACACCCCTTTCAAGGTACTCCAGACCAAACCCTACAAACTCCTCAGAGACCTAATATTCAGCAATTATTGTCTCCGAGGCATCTGCAAGAGAAGCCTTCACCGCAGCATCAACCTTCCTCTGCAAAGCATTGTCCTTGTCCTTCAGGGCCTTGGTATGACTCTGAACAAGTGAAGAGATGTCCTTCTCTAGAGTTTGGGCTTTATTTTCAGAGGTTTGGACCTTAGTCTCAGCCTCTTGCAACTCTAACCTCAGACGAGCGACCTCGGCCTTTAGAGTACCCTAGACCTTCTCAGCCTCCTGCCCTTTTTGAAATAGGGGCAATTTCCTCAGGGCCCAGTTGGATAGCTGATACATGGCAGCTGCACCCTGCACAGTAAATCAAGAAATTAGATAAGAGCAAAATCAGACGTTGCACTTCGGAAGAAAACAAGTTGTACCTGAACTACTCGGTGAAGGCCAAATTCAACCATCATGGGGGTCTCCATGGACCTGAAGAAACGCTTGTCAGCCTCGGTCATCATGTTGTTAAGAGCGTCCATGGCCTGTCGGCTGTGGCCGACCACGCTATCAGAGAGTTTTAACTGATCCAGACGGGCTGATAACGAGTCGGCCGTGACAGGGATAGCAGTGTCTGAGGCCCTCTTTGTCCTGGAGCTCGGCCTCTGATCCTCAGGAGGATGGACCTCGGGTGCCCTCTTCTTAGACTTGGACGTGGAAGGAGCAGGTGGAGGGGCATTCATGCCAGTCTTCTTGACAAGTCTGGACAAGCTTGGAGCCGCCATCTCCCACAACTCGTCTGAAACGTCTGGTGGTTTCTCTGCAAAAGTAAAAAAATACGAGTCAGAAATAAAGTACGTACGATGAGAGGCGACACGGTTAAAATAAAAATCCTTACCAAAGTCAGCTAAGGGACTTCCGCCAAGTCTCGTCCCCGAGAGATACTGGGGGGTCAGCAGATGCTCAAATTTGACAAACATCCCATGGGACCCTTGGTCCTGCAGGGCCTTCACCCTTTTGCCGTGTTGCACACTTAGTCCAGGGTCGGCCCTGGCAGCCATGGTAACTTTTCCCCATTTCCGGGGTATTCTCGGCTCGAAGATGGACGAGGGAATGGAAGAACCAAATTCCCAAGGCCCTGAGACAAAAAAGTACCTGGGTTTCCAATTATGGTTGGAGGTCTGAGTGACCAGGAGCATCTTTTTCTCAGGCCTCCGAGCCACAAAGTGGTAGTAGCTCGGATGGTTCTTGGCCGAGGTAGGTACGTAACAACCAGCAAAGACCTGCACTGGGAGGTCAGAGTGGTGAACCGCCCTCCACAAGATGATGGCCCCTATAATAACCCTCCAGGCATTGGGAGAGAGCTGCGAGGGGGCCAAATTGGTGAATGATAGAATGGTCCTAATGACGGGGTGGAAGGGAAGACGAAAGCCTAACTTGAACATCTGCTCGTACAGGCAGATTTCTCTATCCCTGCAGTGGTAGGCCCTCTCTTCTCTCAGAGGTCTCCTTAAGTGGATAGAGGGGCTGATGGAGTATAAGTACCTGAAGTGCAGTAAATCCACCTCAGTAATAGTACTCTCATACTCGGCCGCCTCAGATGTGTCTACATCACTTTCGGCATCCTCATCGTCGTCAGACTCAACGTCGGCTGGAGTAGACGTGGACGGATTATCGGGGAACCTCTGAGCAAACTCGGCCTCGGTTACGGCCGACAGCGGAATAGCATTTAGTATGGGAGGCACAGCCACACTTGGCTCTACAAGTTCAACCTCTGACGAAGAACTAGAGGTACTTGTGCCATTCTGGGATGAGGCACGACTAGAGACCTCGGCATGGTCAGGGTTCTGGTCAGCCTGAGTAGTGAAGTCCATGGCCTCTTGGAAAGAGTCCACTGACATTGGATCAGAGGTAGAAGACTCAGACTCGGACATCGGCAAATTGTTGGCAGAGACGTCTGTCTGGTAAAAATTTTCAGGAGGACGAGGGTATACTACCTTGAGAGGAGGAGGAAAGAGGGGTCTGATGGGGGACTCTTGCGACCTACGAGCTTCTTCCTGAGCTCTCTCTATTTGTCTAATTTTTTCTAAGGTCTTTTCTTGTAGAGAGGGGAAGTCCTCAATAAGTTGGTACAGGGGTCTGAGCATCTGGGGACGAGACAAGTTTTTGGCAGATCTTAAACTTACAAAAGAAATATCCTTAAAACTACAAACAACTGTGGCTAGAAAAGTTAAGGGAATCAAGGATCAATCTAGAAAACCTGGCTGACTGGGAAATTCAAAGGATCACCGGGAAACTCAAGATCTCACCGGAAAACTCAAGATCTAGCCGGAAAATTCAAAATAAAAGATATCAAAAACGAAGAAAATGGAGATGGAGGATACCTGAAGGTGAGATTGATGAATAAAGGTGAAGAGTATCGCGCAGCAAGGAAGGTATCCCTCGGCAGAACAATTGTTGGAGTAAGGGCTAACTTCGGAGAGAGAGAGAAGTTCCAGAAAACAGGGAAGCAGTCGCTTGAACAGGAGAAGAAATGAGGAAGAAGAAGAAGGAAAATGGTTTTAACCTTTAAATACTTGGGCACGATTCCCAAGGCTCATCATTGCCTTGGGAAGCCCAAGGGACAACTGACTACATGTGCCAACCAAGTGGGAACACCTTGACAACGGACAAGTGTCAAGCAGGTATTGACTTTGGGGTGAATAGACCTCGGAGGCAAGAACCCCCTAGCCATCCACTCTCGCAAATGGCTAAGGGCTGGGGGGTGATTGATATACCCAAGTATGACCTCGGCCTGGGGGTGCATACCTCGGCCGAGATGAGAGCCGAGACGATGGCCCACCCACCAGTGCATGGGGACCCACGACATCATCCCTCAGCCAGGGCTACCTCGGCCCAGGCCGACACTACCACATGCATCTCACCGGGGACCCTTCTCATATCACAGATGTCAACATCAAACCCAGTCAGCAGTAGGCCAAGATAACAAGAAGCTCTACATTCACCTTCATCGTGAACCTTACCTCGGAGGAGGCCGAGGTTACCAGAGGCATCGCTTATCATCAGCACGCCAATGACTCGGCTCAGGCCGACACAGGCATATACCTCGGCTGACATAAAGCCGAGACGGCCCATGACACCTCACGGATTGAACGGACGACCAACCTTTATAGCTCGGCCTCTCCTATGCCGAGGCCATTCACCAACATGACTGCCAAGCATCTGTTGACATTTGGATAAGGGCACCTGGGCATAAATCAGTTATAACAAGATTATCCCCCACCTGTGGGGGAATATTTCATCATGATTACCTGCATGTGGCCTTGACAGCTGGCACACCCTCATTGGTGAGGAAACTACACACATGCACATTACATGCATAGGGGGTACATTACACCCCCTAGGCACTATATAAAGGGATCACCCCTACCTTGCAAAAGGATCCAGATATTGAAACCCTAGCTGAAATTCTGTCTAAGTATACACTGTAGAGGGAGAAAGAGCTTGAGAGGTTGTATCCATGGCCATTAGTGCCTTCTTTCAGTGATATTATTCACACACACTCACAGTGGACGTAGGCCGGTTTGGCTGAACCACTTATATTCCTGTGTTCATTCCTCTTATCCTCACCTCATTCTTACCTTATCCATATAGCTGTGCTGCCATTGTTGCACCTGTATTGAGCTTGCAAACACCTCACCTGGTGGTGCTGATTTTCGGCATCATCAGCAAGGGTCACTGCATAAATGACATTTGAGAAGTGCCCCGCAAGGGCCACTGCAGAAGTCCAAGTTGAGAAGGGCCACTGCAAGGGTCACTGCAGAAGTCCAAGTTGAGAAGGGCCACCGCAAGGGTCACCGCAGAAATGACATTTGAAAAGTTCCCCGCAAGGGCCACTGCAGAAACTCAAGTTAAGAAGAGTCACCGCAAGGGTCCCTGCAGAAGCGCAAGTTGAGAGGGACTGCGCAAGGGTCCCCGTAGAAATGACATTTGATAAGAGGGACCCACAAGGTCCTTCCCTCCTCAACTCCAAAAAAAAGTTAGGACGATGGGGTGTCTACCATAAGCAACCTTTCATCACGAAAAAGGACAGAAGTACTAACGCTTATTTTCTTGTACAGGTTGCCTAGTTGAGCAAGCAGGGCTCAAGTAGGCCTGTTGGGATCTCTTGAGAGTTTTGGCTTGGCGGCTGAGGGACAAGGTATGTTGAGCAATCTCAACTACTTAGCACTATAGGATTGAGAGAATACTAGTAGGAAGACCCTAGGGTCGCCCAGTCCTCACACTTAGTCACATGTGAAGTGAGCAGCCAAAGGGCTCGCTGCTCACAAGAAAAGAACTGTTTATAAAATGATTTTAAGGAGAGGGTCCTCTAGACCCCTCTCAAGAAAAATGATTTTAGAAAGGGGTCCTCAAGATCCCCCTCAAGCTTATAAAGATTTTAGAGGAGGTGGTCCTCGAGACCCCCCTCAAGTTTACAAAGTTTGTACCAAAAGTTACCGTTTCAAAAGATATTTAGCAAATCAGATATTTTGTCTCCATTAAAAGACATATTTGCTTTTGAACTTTGGTTGGCACCAGGGGGCACCTGCCAGAGGGGACAGGCAGAGCTGCCTGCAGGTAGGGACAAATAGTACACTGCAGACTTTGTCCCTCACCAACCCTCTAAGTTTTGGCACCAAAAGTGCCAACCCAGCCCTAGTGCCCAAGGATAAATAGGACCCCTGGGCAAGGTCATGAAAAAATAGAGAAAACTCAATAGCACTGTTACTCTGCAAAAAAATCACACCAGACTTCCTAGTATTCTCTCCCTGCTCTCTCTCTAGTGCTAAGTGCCTTGTTCTTTTACTCCCCACTGACAGCCATCATTCTCAGGAGCTCCTCTTGAAAAAATTACTATTATTGTTGTGGAGGTTCATCTTCTTGCAGGGAGGGAGTTCCAGCTTGAGCTCCATTTTTACCAAAAGGAGAAGGTTTCATCAGAAGCTGCTCCAGAAGACCTTGAAGACCTTGCAAGCAGCGTCCACTGGAGTGGGTCACGCCTCATCCTTTCCAGTTATTCATAGACCCCAGCCTCACTACCCTCCTACAGTGTCCATAGGCTTAATCAAATCCATGGGATCCATATCGGTATCCCGGAGATTATGTTCTGTTACATATGGGTCACCAGTGATAATACATACTATTTAAAAACTAGGACTGTTAATAGAGCTCTAGTCGTCAATTTGCCTGATTCAAATAGGGACTTTCAATCATGGGGTTATTGCTAAAAATTGGCAATATGTACCTCAGAAAGGGGATGATGTATACAATGGACCAAGATGCCCTCAAGAGGGTCATGGCATAGTTTGTAATATATTTTATATATTCATGCTGATGAATTACCTGCTAATATGTTATCTAATATTTGTTGTTTGTTTGATTGCAGTTGAGAAGAAGAGAAAGTGTCCCAAGGAGGGTGACATTAAACTTGACGAGCTCAAATTTCTCTGGGCCATCCATCAAAGAATTGGTGAGGAGTATACTAAGTCGGCTTCCTACTTGATGAAGTATAAGAGCTCTATCACTTAATTTGTAGCTCGACCTTCAGCCATTGTACCATGTGTTGTGATTGACTTGGACAAAGAATCAGTTTCTACTTCCTCTACATCTGGTGGTGGTGAACCTGTTGTTGGCCCCTCGTCTTCCTTTAACTCAGACATTCCTCTCTCCGTGGCCATGGGAAAAAGGAGATTTCCCAATCTTCTTGGGGATGTTGATGCTATTGGCACCCACAAGCTTGTGGATGGTGGGGACACAAAAAAGGATGGGGCTGAGAAGAATCCCCCAGCCAACAAGGGAGAGGAGTATCCTTTGAAACGTTTGAGAAAAGGTCCTACTTCCAAGCATGTTGAAGAAGTTGATGCCTACCAATAAAACTTGGTCGGTATTATTCCATCTGGCGTTGGCCCTTCATTGGCCATGGGTCCTGGTTTGGCTAGGAAATTAATTAAGTATGATACTCTTCCAGACCACAGGGGTGCTACTGCTTCTATGTCCCGACTAAAGATATCTGAGAGGGTTGATCAAAGTCTTGCTCTAGTGCGACCTCTTTCTTTATGCTTTATTTGTGCATTATCTTCTACTTCCTGTGCAAACTTTGTTTTTCTTCTTTGCAGTTATTGGTTGATTTTAACGAGATATTGGAGAAGGACGATGATCTTCGTTCTTCTTCGACTGATGTGGAAGAGGCCTTTGATGGTATCAAAAGATCTTTGATGGAGTCACAACAGGCAACGAAAAAGAAGGCTTGGGAGAAGAAAATCAAGGATGCCAAGGAAGCTCAACAAAAGGCTGAATCCACTGTTGTTCAAGCTGAACGTAGGGTAAAGGCCATAGAAAAGAAGGTGGCTGAGCTGACTAAGGGCCTGAATGTTGTGAAGGACAAGAGGAAGAAATCGAAGGAAGATTCCTTCAACAAAGGTTGGCATAAGGCTATTCTGCTGCCTCTGTTCAAATTGAGTATAAAAGGGTAAACCCAGTGCACGAGGCTCCCGCCACTGCGGGGTACTGGGGGGGTTGGATGTACGCAGCCTTACCCCTACATACGCAGAGAGGATGTTTCCGTGACTGGAACCCGTGACCTCCAGGTCACAGTGGGGGCAACCTTACCGTTGCGCCCGGGTTCACCCCTTTTATACAAAGAGAAATTGAACATACAAAGAGAAAATATTTGAAGGATGGTTGGTCGGCTGCACTGAAGGAGGTCAACACAACAAAAGACTCTGAACTCTTCCAAAGACATGAGCTTGGCTCTCCCCCCAACATGGACGATGAAGTTGAAGACGATGTTGGTTCTGGGGAGTCTTCTCTGGTGGTTGAGTCTTCAGCCGACCAACTTAAGAACGTTGTTGAGTCAACCATCCCCTCTGCCGAGCAAGATAATCCAGCTGCCCCTTCTGCCGACCAAGATGGTATTTGATCTTCAAAGACTTTCTTCACTAGCCATTGATATGTTGCACTTGTATTTTTAAAACAAAAACGCATCACATTATAACAATAACTTCATCGGGGAGTAATGAAAGTTGTACTTTCCCTAGGGCTGTGTTTTTTTTCCGAACTTTTCGATTTTTCCGATTTCCAATTCGATTTTTTCCGAACTTGGAATGAAATTTTAGTTTGCCGATTTTTGATTTCCGATTTTTCCGAAAAAAATTGGATCGAAAATCGGAAATAATTCTGAATTTCCGATTTTTCGATTTTTCCGATCCGATTTATCCGAAACTATGCCGATCCGATTTTTCCTAAAATTTTTCGATTTTTTTCGAATTATTTTCCGATTTCTTTTCCGATTTTTTGAAAGTTTCCCATATCCCACATCGTTTGGGAGAGGGAGAGGGCTCCAAAATATGCTCTATAAAAGGAGAGTATCCTCCTAACTTCTACACAAATAAAAAAATGGATCAAATCCTCATGTATTTACATGTTGGGTTAAACCATTTTCTTTGTTTCTTTAAAATGAGAATTTCGAGTAATCGAAAATCCATAATTTATTTTTTTGGAATTTTCGAAATTTCTGGATTTTTAATATATTTCGTGAATTTTTGATTTTTTTCTGATTTTTCCAAATTCGGAAATTTTTTAAATTTTTCGAAAAAATCGGATTGAAAATCGGAATAGTTATTTAATTTCCGAAAAAATCGGATTTTTTTTCGAAGAGGCATTTTCCAATCCGATCCGGCCAAAACACAGCCCTAACATTCCCTGTCTTCAGGTTTCATTTTTATCTAGTTATAACCAGAGTAGGCATCCATAAAGCTTAACAATTCATGCCCCGATATAGCATCCACCATATGATCAATCTTGGGCAAAGGAAAGTGATCCTTTAGGCAGGCTTTATTCAGATCTGTGAAATCCACGCACATTTTCCAATTGTCATTTTTCTTTTTGACCATAACAACACTAGTTAACCATTCTGGGTACTTCACATCTTCAATAAAAGTATCTTTTTGGAGATTCTTGACCTCCTCTCGGATGGCTTGATTCTTTTCAGGACTGAACACTCTACGTCTCTGCTTGATCGGCTTGTCATCCTTTCTGATATTGAGCTCGTGACAGAGGAAATTGGGATCAATCTCAACTATATCCTCATGACTCCACGCGAACATGTTCTACCTCTCCCTCAGGAATGTCACCAGTTCCTGTTTAAGAATAAGATCCAGTGTCGAGCCGATCTAAGTAGTCATTTGTCTTGTCGTCATATAGTATGATGCTCTCAGTAGCTTCCACAATCTGGCCTTTAACCAGCTCTGTTTCCTCTCTTTGATCTAAGGTTTCAATCTCATATTCACTATTGGGCTATGTAGTATCCACTTGGTAAGTAGTGGTCTTCTTCTTCTTTAGTTCTTCCATATCTTCTTGCTCGATAGAGGAGTAATAACATTCCCTGGCTACCCTATGATCACCCTTTACAACACCTACTCCAAAGTTGGTCGGGAACTTCAAATATTGATGGACTGTGGAAGGAATAACTTCAAACTTCTTCAATCCTACTCTGCCCATGATCACATTGTAAGTGGATTGAACATTATTATCCATCAGAAAGAAACGTACTTTCTCGGTCCGACTTGTCGGCCAGATGCCGAGCAACACTTCCAACTTAATTGTGCCCAAGGGATATACTTTTTCACCTGAGAACCCGATCAGGGGCCTGTGATAAGGATCCAATTAGCTAATATTCAAGTCCAATTTTTAAAAGCAGGAGTAGAACATGATGTCTGCCAAGCTCCCGTTGTCGATCAATACCATAGAGATCATTGCATCTTGGATTCTGAACTTGACTACCAGGGGATCCTCATGGGGATAAAGGACTCCGAAGAGGTCGTTCTTGGAAAAACCAATCACCAACATGTATTTGTTGACCTTCCTCGGCCAATATTCCTCGGTTAGATTGATCCTCTGAATATAAGAACAAGCTTGAGCCTCATTGAGGTAAGCTTTTCTTTCAGCAGTATAATCTCCTCCAGTGTCTCCACCTATAATCATCTGACAGTCAAAGGAACCAAAACTAAGCATAAATACCTCACGTTCTGGTTGCCTGGGTTTCTTAGGTAGATTGGGATCATCTTCTTGATCATTTTCATGAGTTCTCTTTTTTTCAATTATGGTCTTGCATGGAGATTTTGTCCTTCGCCGAGCTCCTCGGACGTCCTTTCGATCAACAAACTTGTCCAATTTTCCTCGACGGATGAGGCTTTCTATCTCGTTCTGTAAAGAAATGCAACGATCCATCGTAAGTCCATAGTCTTTATGAAACTCACAGTACTTGGACCTGTCCCTCTTCCTAGCAGGTGCTCTTAACTTCTCAGGCCATCGTATCTCCTTGCTATGCTTGATGTCCTTAAAAATATGGTGAATTCCCATATTTAATTCAGTGTAATTATTATACTTCTGTAACACCTCGTGTTTTAATTAATTGACTTTAATTAATTTGGAGAAAAAAATAAAATTTTGGATTCAATAGCCTTTAAGAATTTAATTTGGTTTTATTAGAAAATTTCTCAATCGGGAATTAATTCGTGTCTTTTATAAAAAGTTATAAGGTTTTTATTTAAATATTTAACTGGCAGGTGCGTATTTGTTCAACTAATGTATTTTTTATCAGGTAATTAAGTTGGATTTTTAAAAGATTTGAATTTGGGATTTAGGGGCTCATTCAAACGACAACACATGTCGTTCGAACGCAGTCGCATATCGTTCGAACGACAGGTGTCCTCGTTCGAACGGCAGGGGCGGTGGATGGATGGGAGAGTCCTAATTTAGTTTTAACTCTTAAACCCTTTATATACTAAACTGATACGGGGCTGGGACTTCGAAAATCACTTTTCTCTCAAACTTTCTCCCATCTTCAACCCCTAGCCCCAACTTTTATCAAGTTTTGAAGATTCAATTGGTGTTTCATCTAGAGGTGTTCAACAGTCTATTCAGATTTTGATCAAATTAATCACAAGCATGAATACTATATTCCTTTCCTTTAGAATTATGTGTTTTAAGTGTTGCCTAAACCTTAATTTAATGTTTTCTTAAAATCAATTAGCAATCTATTTAGAGAAAGTGGACACATAAAACTTGGGGCTGTTTTTACGAAATCCTTTAATATGATTAATATTCATAACCCTTGGGTACGTAGGATTTATGAGTAGATTTTGGGTTTTATTGGTGTAGGCTGCATGAGAAAAACCCTAGTTTTGAATTAATTGATTTTGGGGACGTATAACTCACGTAATTTGTGTAGAGATGATGAAATTGGAATTTTGTTGTATTAATGATGAAATCTCGGTGTATTTAATTGAATATAATTAAATGAGATTAATTGGGTGTTTATGACGGTTTACAAGTTCTTGACAAATTCTTGAAAATGTGATGATTATCTAGGGTTGGATTTGGGGTTTAATCTTGTGAATAATGATCCTATGACGGTTTAGAATCTAAATTCATACCTTTCTTTAAGTTTTTGGATCATAAAAATGAAAATTGATGAAGGAGGTTTTGATTACGTTGTATAAATTAAATTAAGATTTAATTGAATTGGACTATCATGCGTAGTTTTACACGTTGATTAATTGTGATTGTTTGTGTGACTTGTTGGTATTATTTAATTGCGTTTTGTGACGACAGGTTGTTGGGTATTTATACTCTCCCTATATTTTAGGATGCCTTCTAGGTATGGGACTAGTGGGTAGACCTTTTTTTATGATTTACGCCTGCAAGGTATGGGACTAGTAAGGGTAGATTATTACGACTTTATTATGTCGGGGGTGGGCAGACTTTTGTTACTTTATCGTCGTTACACTAGCCTAGGCATGAAACTAGGTTGAGGTTTATGTTAGAAATTCACCCTATACATAGGGTAGGATGTGTTGATATCTTGGGGACCCTTAGGTATGGGACTAAGGGGTATTTTGAGGATCTCACATCGATTAAATGGGTGGGGTAATTTGTTAATTGTGAAATTGAGAAAATGAGAATTAATGCCTAAGATAAAAACGGGTATTAAAATTTGTGGTGACATAATATGTCAGGGACCAACAGTTTAAACGGGTCAGCGGACGATTTATGTCGTGTCGTGTGTGTAACCTTGTCATGGGGCAGGATCAACAGTTTAAACGGATCAGAGGCCATTTGACAAGGGGAAGTGTGACACTTTGGTGGATTACCACCCGGGGCGGGAGTGATTTATATTTATCGCTTTTAATTATCCCATTTAATTTAAAATATTTTATTGTGATATTTATTGCGTATAATTCTACTGTCTGGATTCAAGGATCCTATTTGAGGGGAGTAGTGTGTATTCATGCTCGGGGCTCTGACCTCGTGTATTGACTAACTTTGTATTGACTAACTTTTCAGGATAAGTTTTGGAGAAGCTGCATAGAATTATCGGAGTTATCGTTTGAAGGTGCAGCTAGAGTTATTCATTTTAATGCATTTTTTAGTTAGACTTTCCTTTTTAGTCGGATTTAATTATGAGACTTTACTTGGGTTCTTATTGGGCCATTCGGTTCCAAAGTTAGAGGTTTTCAGTTGGATTATTCATATCTTTATTATTCAGATTTTATTTAATCATTATTGGAGATTGGATTTCTTCGAAGTTTTAGCATGTGATGGATCTTTTATCGTTCAATTGTTATGATCAGTTGGGATTGATTCAAATTTTTATCTTGTGGATTGATTATTTATGTCTCATAGTTGTCTCATGCTAAGAATGGTATTTATTTAGTTCACGCTCGGCATAGTACAGCGGCGGTGGCTGGCCATCCTATCTGTCGAATTTTGCGGGGTGTAACAACTTCCTGAGCTTGTCATCCTTCCTTTGCTTCAATTTGTTCTGCTCCTTTTGATCCTTCTTCTCAGTTTTAACATTAGGCTTTGTGACTAAGATCTGCTTCGCTGCCATTGCCTCCTTGACATTCATTATCTTGGCTGCTTTGGTCATCAATTGAGTTATAGTCTTGGGAGGATCTTTGGCAAGAGTGTAATAAAGCTTATCGGGAAGTAATCCACTCATAAGAGCTGTGATGGTTTTCTTCTCCTCATAATCAATTACCTCCAACTTCTCATTGTTGAAGTGAGTGATGTAGTCCCTGGTGCTTTCTCCTACTCGCTGTCTCACGCTTAGCAGGTGAGCTACTCTCTTTACTGGCTTGGCCCCCACTACACCAAAACACTCTTTTAGTAACAAACTAAGTATATGATTAGTAGCAGTATTATACCATTACTATTTCTTACCATACAATATTGTTACTAATATAACATAAGCGTTACTAATTCTATTTCGATATTTTAAAAGTGAAAATAAAAAAACTAAACTAAATCTTTCCTCCCAAGCCAAAAAAAAACTCTCCCCGACTCCACACACCCAAACGAAAAGCCCCAAACCAAAAAAACTTTTCAGAGCTCTCAGCCTCCTCTTAACTTTGCGCACCTAGGGTTTGTCTGAATCGTGGCCTCTTCTCATACCTCAAATTCCATTGATGGCCTCCTCTCTAATTCGGAGCTAACCTAGGGTTTGTTAGATTCACCTAGGGTTTCATGATTTGGGTATTTTCAGGTAAACCTCCTCTCTAATTTGAAGCTAAATATTGTTAGATCTAACCCTGCTTTATAATTTCGATTCTAAATATATGGTTCCTAAGTTTTCCCTTCGATTTGAACAATAAATGAAATCAGGTATAAGTTTTTGAGTTCACTTTTCTATTTTGTTCGAGGTGTTTGTGTTTATTGAGAAATCTCTAATAATAGTGAATGTTTGGTGTGTGTTTTATGTCCAGATCTTTGTGTATTGACAAAAAAAGAGTAGAAGATATGGGTTCATAGGTAATGCAGTGGTTGGAGCAATATATTTACTCAGAGTTTGAATCGTCTCTCAAGGTAATCAAATCTACATTTATATGAAATAGCTTGCACCTCCAATAGATGTTATTTTTTAATCACAGTGGTACACTCCTTACTTTTACGTTCTAATATGAAATAATGAATTTTCTTCAAATTAAATTGTAATGTAAACCTATTTGTTTTTCTAAAAAGAGAAAATTGATTAGCTTTATATTCTAAATTGTGTGTAGAAACTGAAAGGATAACTCATTCATGTCAAAGTTTCACTGGTACAATGTTTGAATATGTATACACACACACATTTTTTTTTATTACATTTAACTTAATAGAATGATGTTAATGTGTTAGATCTTCAATCTTGAGACTAAATGCATGAGTTAAGGTGCTTGAATTTAGTAACACGCTATTTTTTTATTAGTAACACAATTATTCTGTTACTGTTACTCACATTAAAATATCGTTACAAATCTTGAATAAGTATCACTAATATTAGTTCCTTATTTTAAAAGAAATTATTTTCTTTAAAAAAATGAGGTAAACTTACCCCAACCCAAAAAAGAGCCCGATTCCAAACGAGACCATCTCAAAATCCCAAAACCTATTTTTCTCCAACTGAACTCCCAACACCTAGGTTTAAACCTAGGTTTGATACACTTTGAAATCCCAAAACCTAGGTATGTCGTTCACTCGAAATCACAGTTTGGTATGATGTTCACTCTAAATCGCGGTTGACAGGTATGATGTTCACTCGAAATCACAGTTTGTTGATACAAAACCCAAAACCTATGTTTGTCGATACAGAATCGAAATCAACAAGATTTCTATTCGGAATCTTGTGTAGTTGTATATATTTTAGGCTTTAGGTTTCTATTCACCTATTCAGTAAGATTTCTTAACTCTTTTTTTTTTTACATATTTTAGGTTTCGATTCATCTGTTCAACAAAACCTCGAGATTTCACCTGTTCGACAAAATCACCTATTCAGCAAAATCACTTGTTCAACAGAATCACTTGTTCAACAAAACCTAGAGATTTCGATTCACCTTTTCAGTAAGATTCATAATATATATTTTAGGCTTTGGTAATTTTTACATTCTTTGATTGATGCTTTTGCTCTTTAATTTAGGCTTTAGGTTTTATTATGTTTCTTGATTGTAGAGCGTTGTTGATATTACCTGTTGTTTTGTATCGTAATCACCTCGGAGTGGTATGAAATATTTTTGAGCGAAAAAATGCATGATTTATTTGGTCACATACATTAAAAAAGACCTCGGTAACTCCACATATATTACAGAGTTCAACAACCATAACAAGTATTTTTCGTTTTATTATACCAGTCATATGCTTCCGTCTTTCTAGTGATTCCAATTTGTGTTGTATTGATGAAAGTTGAATCATGAAATGAAAGAATTTGATGAGGTGACGAAAATAGCTCAAAATTGAATTCTCTTATATTATTTTTATCTTGTTTGATCTTCGCAAGATTAGTAGAAAAGTACATAGATTCTTATATCAACTTCCTCCCCCCCCCCCCCCCCCGGTGTATGCAGGACTACAACCCTGGTACCCCAATCGATAGTGAAAATACTTATGTGGAGGAGGAAACTTCTACTCAATAAGTTAAAATGACTTATGTAGAGTAGTGAATTTCAATGGCAATTTAGTGATATAACTTATTTCTTGGTTTGATTAGTTGATTATATCAACTTAATTCAATAGCTTATCAGGTGGTAGAGCTCTTCAGCGGGGTAGGGAGTATGAGGTCAGGGGGAGTTGCGAGCAGGTGTGGGGCTGAAGAGGGATGAGCTTTGGGATAGGTGAAGGCAGGGGGTTAAAGTTAGGGATGGGGTTTGTATTAGGTAAGGGGTTTGGGGTTTGGGTTTGGTAGGGACAAATGGTAGTTGGGTAGGTACAGAGGTTATGGTGGAGTAGCAGGTATAGGGGTAAGTGGTGCGTGGGTAGAGGAGTGCATGGGGATGGTGATTGTTGGGGTTGGGGAGTGGTCGTGGGTAACAACAGGTTGGGTTACAGAGGGACTCATACCCAAAAATTAGCACACCACGCTCAAAGAAGTTGCTCATCTACTCTTGGAGGAACTTATTTATAGAAACTTGGTTCAGCGTGCCCAAATCAAATCTTATGGTGGTGTGAAGTCACTCCGCATCTACAATCTCGTACGGGATTTCTTCATATCAAAGTCCTCTCGTGGAGAAAAAGATCTTATAAATCATCCCACTATTTCAACACTGCATTATATCTCTTCTAATCCCATTGTTCCACACTTTCGTAGAATATTTTCTTTCGGGCTACAAAGCGAACGGATTTCTTCAAAACAATGGGAAGGACGTCGTCTAAGTCTTCGCCTAAGTCTTCGACGAGAAGGACGTCGCCTAAGTCTTCGACGAGAAGGACGTCGTCATTTTGACGGAGGGAAATTTCACTGACTTTTTTGGTGAAAATAAGTACATGATGGTCGAATTTTACGCCCCCTGGTGTGGCCATTGTCTCTCTCTTGCCCCCGAATATGCCGTCGCCGCTACAGAGTAAAAGTCCCAAAATGTTTCGCTTGCCAAAGTCGATGCTACTGAGGAGACTCAGCTTGCTGAGCAATACCAGGTTCAAGGCTTCCCTACTGTTTATTTCTTCATTGATGGTGTTCACAAACCTTACCCTGGCCAACATACCAAAGAGGCCATTATAACTTGGATCAAGAAGAGGATACGTCCAGGGGTCTACAACATAACCACCACAGACGATGCGGAACGCATATTGGCTGCTGAAGACAAAATTGTTTTGGGCTTCCTAAACTCCTTGCTAGTATTTACTATTTGCAAACTTCCATGGTACAAGCTGCCCTGGTACAAACTTCCCTATGACCTTAAATCACCGATACTAAATCTTTGAGCTGCTGACAGTACTAATATCATCTTTCAACAAGGCTTCCTAAATTTTAGTTCTTATTAAATGGACTTTCTTAAATGAAAATGAGGGTAGACCTAGAATTTCATAATGTCAATTGGATTCAAAATCTTATATAACAGCCGTATATTTTATCATGATAAAAATAAAATCAAATCAAATGGGACCTGAGAACAAACAACATATATTTTATAAGATTGGTTTTTTAAATTGCACTTAATTTATCTTCAGCGTTCAACCCATCCTCCAACACTTCACGGCCAACAAACCAGCCCTCATGGCAAACACAGCTAGAGTCTCCGGAAACAGAGCCAAAACTGGCCTCCAATTTCGGTAGAGCCAACAACGAAGAAATCACCTCATGGATGGCCTTAGCTGACCCAGCTCAACCACCTCCATAGTCTCCCCTCCAAAAGACCATATTTGCGGTGGAGCCCAAATTGTCCGGTGAAGTCGGTGCAGCCACACAAAGAGCAGCTGAGTAGGGTCTGCTGCTCAAAACGGATGACGAGACTGGTAAGCCTCGGGGGGTCAAAGTTAGAACATCTAGGGGGAACTAAGAGGGACTCCGGTAATTCTCTCCGGAGCTCCAGTGAGATGTCCGGTGATGGAACTGGTCAGTTTCTTTTCTTTCTCAAACACAAAATTTTATATCATATTTTGCTTATTGCTTCATATATGAGAATCTATATTGACTTATGGGCATAGTTGTCAAATCGCGAATCGTATCGTGAATCGTTTACCCCCCCCCCCCGAATCGTGAATCGTATCGGTCGAATCGGAACCAAACAATAAAAACGTAGTAAAACATACGTAAATGGAATTTAACAATATAGAATTGGTAATTAAGCGTAATATGACAAAAAACTAATCGTAGCACATGATAATATACCAAAATATATCACAAAAATTAACCGTAGCACATGTTCTCATTCATTTTAAGCTTAAAAATGTAAAAACCGAAAATATATCATAAAACAGCCTACATATTAATTTAAAACACCCTACATAAAACAAATATATATCATAAAGAGCCTATATATTAATTTAATGTAAAAACATAGCGGGGAAAAAAAAAAAAAAAAAAACTGAATCGGACCGAATCAGACCTGAATCGAAAGATTTGAATCGTGAATCGCCGATTCAGTCCGATTCTTTAGACATTTGCGATTCTAAGGTTGATTCGAATCATTTTGGTAGTGAATCGAATCTAATCGTCCGATTCGAATCGCGAATCGGACGATTTTGACAACTATGCTTATGGGTAGTGGAGGTAATATAGATTATTGTAAGAAGATTCCTTTCTTTCTCAAACACAAAATTTTATATCATATTTTGTCCAAATGTGATGTAAGGCATTGCTTTGCGCAAAACCAATCTTTATGTTTCAACCCATGACACACCCTCTGACTGTTGATAGAGGACTGCATTGCCCTTATGAAGCAAACAGAGGTGAAATTGAGTGATATCTCATCTTCACGTGTTTGCTCACTGCTTTTAGATTGTAAAATTTTACATTCTATATTGTTGATTCTCTGTATATATGTAATGGAACCTTTTCCAAAATACTGATTGTAAAATTTTTCCTGGAAAAAGGCATTCGAAATGTAGTAAATGATACACATGAGTAATCAATAGCACTACATATTATTGATTTGTTATGTAATATTTTTCAGGCTCAGGTTTCTAACACAAGCTCTCATACTTGGAAGCATATGCATAGTGTCATTGATGTTATTGAAGACTACTTTCAGATCGCTCCTGAGGTAAGATGGTTGCCTATAGTTAGTGGACGGTGCTCCGTAAGTTCGACATGGGATTTGATCTAGAAAGAAGTGTACCCATTTAAGCTTCCAGATTATATGGGACAAAAGGATTCCCAATCAGTTTTCGGTTTTTACGTGGAAGCTTCTCCACAAGATTATCCCGTTTTAATGTTCTATCATGAATCTGAATATTCCGTTAGCCTCCAGATGTCATTGTTGTTCCGCGGGGCCAATTGAAGACTTCGATCACCTATTTGTGTTGAGTTATATTACATAACAAATCAATAACTTTATTAGTTCCTTCATTTTAAATCTTTACATTATGCTTATTAACGTCTATCTCATTTTGTATTAATGTTTGAAGTTGTGATCTAGTTATTTTTTCTGGTAACACAATAGAGAAACCTGCTTCTGGAGTATTACAGCCATTCATTTCGCATCTCAATTCCGCTAGAGATCAAATTTCCAAAGGTGGATAATCAATCATTATTCGACCTGCTCAAATGCTCCCTTGGTTCACCAAAGATACTTTGGAAAGGTATTTTTTTCAAATGTCGTGAGTGACACTTAAATTAGTAATGGCTCAATCAACACTATACACAAATCTGTGTAGCCAATAAACTTTTATTATCTAACAATCAACACTACAAGATTGGCACAAGTTTGAAAATATGAATTAGTTTTTCCTTTATTTAACTATATTTTTTCTTTGCTTATGTAGGTGCTCACTGCGGTAAGAAAGGACCGAAATGACCTATGTTCAAGTATATTAAGTACCATAAGAATTCAAACACCATTGTTGGTACATTGCGTACTAATTGTATAATTTTTACAGACTATTACTATTCTTGTTTGTAGTTTATTTGTTGTCTTCAGTAGAGTGGAAAGTCTTATAAATAGGAAGAAGGAATATTATATAGGGAAGAGATAAAGGGTGTTTCTAGTTTTTGGGTTACGTTAGTTACATATTGAAACTATTGTACATTTAACTTGCAAATTATGTTATAAAAGTTTGTTTACTTGATTGGTTTACTTACCTTGGTGCCTAGCTATGAGATTGTGTTGAAGTTGGAAGCTTTTCATTTCCCTTTTTAGTTTGAAATATGATTGGGTTGCCCGTGTTTATTTTCGAATTGATTAGTTTGAAATATGATTAGGCCACTATTTTTGTATATGTTCTTAGGATTTAACTAGTGTTCCTGACAGGATAATGGATCTTTAAAAAAAAAATTAAATATGTACTAAGATTAGTAACAGAATTTTACCGTTACTAATTTTGAATTTTACCGTTACTATTAGTAACATAATTTACCGTTACTAATTTTGAATTTTACCGTTACTATTAGTAACAGAATTTTACCGTTGCTAATTAGTAACATAAATTTTTCGTTACTAATTCTAAATTTTCTGTTACTATTAGTAACACAACTTTAGCGTTACTAATTCTGAATTTTACCGTTACTATTACTAACAGAATTTTACCGTTACTAAATTTGAATTTTACCGTTACTAGCTTCGTGTTCCACACATTTTTTCTAACGGAAAAAGTGTGTTACTAATATTTTTAGTAATGGTAAAATTGTGTTACTAATGGCGTGTTTTGGTGTAGTGCCCGAAGAAGAAACTACCAATGAACAGCTCAACAAGTTGGTTAAAATCAGTAATTTGCCCCCGAGGTAGGCTATTATACCATATTTGGGTAGGACCCGTTATGGTACCTGAGAATTCCCTACATCTCATCGCGTGGGGGACAACGTAAATGTCTGTTGCTGCTTGATACTAATTTATGTGAAGAATAGGGTCAGTTTTTCCATCATACTTGGGAGTAACAATAGAAGATTTGAACTTCGAAGGAGTAGGAAAATCGACAATAGCTTGAACAAAGGAGACCCTTTCACAAAGCTTCATTGCAAAGGTTTCTTCGCCTTCACCATTTCTCCCAACCTATCTTCCAACCTCTGGATTAAGCCTTTCCACGCATGATTACCCGAATCAAATTTATGCGATGCAACTCGGCTGTTCGGACCAACTGTCTATGTTAAGCTCTCCTCTTGAGAGGTCTGCTCGGCATGGACAGATCATCAGGCACGTGATCTAGATTGGGCTGAGGCCTCATGTTGGTCGATTGGTCATCGAGTATGCCTCGACAATGCCCTGGGAACATTTTTATTACCTCTAGGTCCCAGACGATCAAAGGGCAAAGCTCTACTTAGCCTTTCCAAGACACTTGGCCTTTCAGGGGAGAAAGATTGAACGTCATAAGGTTCTATTGACCTGAGTGATGAACTCGCTCCTGGACGATAGGACGTATCTCTGGAAGTCCTCGAGTGGATATGTCTGGTGGTTCTTGGAGGTGGCAGTGGCATATTTCTGTGAATAGACAAAGCAGGATATCCAGCCTGTAGTGTTTGGGCTAATTGCTTTATCGTATCTTGCATGGCCTCCGGTCCTCTAGCGAGACTAGCCAAGATTCCGGTTAGATCATTATTTGTTGGAGGAGCAGATAAAATAGGCAGATTTCCATCGTTTCTGACGCTGGTCTCAGGAATGTGAGTCATCTTTGAGTTATCGTAATTGAATGAGAGTGAAAACGTTTAGAAATATGTTCCCACAGACGGCGCCAAACTATTGATATAAAAAACTAGACTAGGTCTAATTTCTTAATCACAGATAAATATATGTAAATAAAAGTGAGAGACAAAAGGTTTTTAAAGTGGCTATAAGGGAAAGCCTACGTCCACTGTGTTTCTTATTGCCTTGTATTCTGTTTTTCCTCTCGTGCCTTGAATAACTTGAACGTGCCCTTGATGAAGGGATTACAATGTATTTATAACCTAGTAAGGAGATAGAGAGATGGAATATTAATGGATGGAATGCCTTTATAAATTAGGCATTTACATCAATACATAATGTTCATAATGCTCTTGCTTGTTGGCGTTTTACTAATCAAGTTGGTCTGCCTTCCCACTGTTGGTCAGCCTCCTAGGAGTTGGTCGGCGATGCTATGACTTGCTGACTAGGATTCTTGCCATGTAGGATGACACGTGTCCGTCTCTGATTGGTCCACATAAGTGGGTAATTTTTTGTATCAACAATGAATATTTTAAGCCCAAGAACCAACAGGAATACAACTCTCTTTCCACTTTGGCAGAGTTACCAGTATCTTGTCCCTATACTCGTGGAGTCCGAACAAGAGAATAATAGGCCACTAAGGAATATTTCCTAATTTATTTTAGTAGATCAGGGAAAGCAAGTGTATGCTGAAATAGAATATATACCCCGAGTTACCTATAAGATCCCACCAACTAATGGAGATTTTTATAGAAACAATTAAAATTGGGTTGGTAATTCGGCACCAACATAAGAAAGTAGATTGGAACTTTAGGGAGTTTTTTATAATGTCCTAAACACCACCCAAAGGGGGGGAAAGTCTACTTGTACAACAAAATTCTACTAAGTTTGATTCCCAAATTCCTTAAATTGTTACAACTCAAATGTAAATACACCTATAGCATTACTCAATAAAAACAACTTGTAACCATGTATTAATAATTCAATTCAAACCAACAAACATAGTTCAAAGACAAAAACAAGTCCAACAATCATCCCTCAATTTCCTATGTCATCGCAATTATATTATGAATCCAAAACTCACTAAAGGGGTTTTTCAAATATACCCAATAACATCTTGGGATATAAATTTACAATCTTTACATTCAAATCAAGTATACAAAAGAAAGAAACTAGCCAAAAAGGAAGGGAAAAGACTAATCATGGTCAAGATCAATAGATTTTTACTCAAAACTTTTATGTGCCATAATTGACTCTAAAAATGGACCATCTAATCTTTTATCTTATCACCTCTCGATCTTCCAATTCAAGAACAAAAATGCCCAGTTAATAAGAAAATTTTATCCAATAAATAGAATTACTAAAACTATAACCTAATTTATACGAATAAAAATTTTATGACAAAAAACCCATCAACTCAACCAAAAAGGCAAAAAACAGTTTTAAGTTACAAAAGTCCTATAATAAAAGCGGACCTAGTCTTCAAGAACCAACCGAGAAAACTAAGATACTCTTAAATTCTTTTCTTTACAAAGGAAAGTGGAGAACTTTTAAAATTTCTTGCATTAGGAATCACAAAGAAATAAATTGTTTCAATTTGATTAAATTTTAATTTAAACCAAAAAAGACACAATTATGTTTACTTTTTTCTTTCGAAAGATCACCACTTGCAAAGATTATCATCAGAACAATGCCTTATGTGTTGCATGTAGAAAAGCAAGGTTGCCAAATGATAAAAAACAACTTCAGATATGAAGATTAGACAACTTAAGATAAAAAGCAAGGTCACCAAATGATAAAACACACTGGGAGGATTCTGTATGATTAGAGAATCTGTGAAACCCATTTGGAGGATTAGGTATATCGTCTAAAACACACAACACCAAACAGCATGGACCTCTCTTATTATATAAAAACAAAAGCCCTCGTTGACAAAAAATAACAAGGCAGAGAAATGGCAAACCCAAAAAAATCAGCAATGAGAAAAGATAACATGGTGGAGAAATGACAAACCTAGAAAAATCAGCAATGGTCCACTAAACAACTCAGTGGGGATAGAGGATAGAGAGGCAGGGGCATGGGAGAGAACAGGGTAGGGGTCACCAGAGGGGTTCGTCGGAGGGGGAGAGGGAAAGGGAGTGGGAGAGGGTAAAGAGAAGGGTACTAGAGAGCACGCGAGAGAGAGAGAGAGAGAGAGAGAAATGTCGGGCAATATCTGAGAGAGAAGGGGAGAATGAAAATAGTGGGAAAATAAAAGAAAAAAGAAAACCTAGGTATTTTCTGTTCGCCCCTTTTATAATTTATCAAATGGGATGGATTTTTTGCGGTATAAACAAAAAATGGTTAATTGGGATTGATCATTACAGATGGTTTTATAAGGCCCTCCCTAAAATTCAGTATTTGGAATGGCCATTAAATCCGTCCTATATACACACACTATTAGGGACGGTAGATCCATCCTATATAATGCATAAATTAGGTTATTAATAGGACGAACATTTGGTGTTCCTAAAGTATTGGTTCTTTAAAACCTTTAAATGGATGGGTGTTTTCCTAAACTATACACAGTTCCTCCATATTAAAAATAATTTCCCCCTCTTAACTCGACTCTCTCTCTCTCTCTCTCTCTCTCTCCCACTTGCTTCTTTCCCTTTTCTCTCCCAGCAAACTTGATCCATTCTCAAAGCCTCCGATTACCCTCGTACTCACCTCTATCCATTCCCAAAGTCACTGAAAACCCCCATATTCCATCGTTTATCCCTTCCCAAAGAAAGCCTTCCATCGTGAGAAACTTTGAAGATCTTTTTTGGGGTGTTCATATACATAACCTTGAAGATACTTATTTTCTTTATTACTAAATTTTTTGATTAACTTGTATATTCGAATTGGTATGGTGTGAAAGATATTTATAGGTATTTAAATATATACGAACTAGTTTGGGGTGGAAGATATTTGTAGTATGGCGATATAATCTTGAGTCATATTATGTATGTCTTTGATAAGTATTGTTCAAATTATATAATTCACAGATCGCATTTTTTTGTTGTTCAATTCAATTGGGTCTCTAGGTCCTTTTTAGGGAAATGGGTAGCCTGAGAGGCCTACAAAAATTGTTGATGTAGTTCAAGTTTGTTAGTTGTAGCATTTTTATTTTACTTATCACTTGTGTTTTGTACTTTGTATGCGTTACAGTGTACAATTAGTCGATAATTGGTATACCAGTATATATACGGATTTATATTGCTCTTTATCAATACTTGAATTTTTTTAATAATGAAGAACCTATATTATATTAATGTATAAATGTGTATACTAAAATTACTCAAATATAGTTATAGTTATAAACTGAGAATATTTATAAATATATTTGTACTCATGTTAAAGTGAAGTATTCCCGCGTGGTTGTAAGGTTAATTACTTTAGGATTTTAAATTGCATTGGTTAAATTGATATGGATTGGGTGAAGTTGAATTTAAGGTTATGATGCTTTTGTCTTGTTAGAAAATTATTCGAGGTTAATTCTGAAGGAATGACTTTGATTAAATTTTCATTTCATCATCAAATGTAACATTAAATGTATCTAAATTATGTATATTATTTGAATAATTTATTTACCTAGTTTGTATTGTTTTGCTAAATTTGGATTGGGTTTTATGTGGATGGAGGGATTTTATGAATTCGGTTTTGTAAAGTGCAATCTTTTACTAGTTATGGGATATGGGTATGATCAACAACTGATGGTTTACATTGGCATATTCTTCCTCCTGTATGTATTATATGTATTGGTATATAAGTAATTGAGAACTTTTGTCATTTAGTTTGTGTTTTCACTATCTACCAGTATTGGTATATCAATATTAGTGTTTACATTGGATTACTCTCCATCTTATATGTATTATCTATATTGATATGTAAATATTTGGGAACTTCTACTATTCCGTTTGTATATTCACTATTTATCAGTATTGGTATATAAATATTGGTATATACATTGCATTATTATTTACAAAGAAGATGAGTTTTTATGTTTTCATATTTCTCTTTTTATTATTATTATATTCATCAGTAAGGCTAACAAAATATCTACCCTTTTAATTTGAAGAAGGGTCTCATTGGATCAAACATAAGAAGTTACTATAGACAAGAGTTAGAATGAGTTACGTGATAGGACTCACAGGCGTATATTAATGGGGTTGAAATTTTTATGTCCTTTACATATACGAATAGGAATAAGAAAATGTCACATGTCAAATGCCCGTGTATAAAATGTGCAAATCGATTCTACAATAACCAACATAGAACGAAAGATCATATAGAAATATATGGTTTGGAAAGGAGTTGTACGAATAGGATTTTCCATGGGGAGTTCTATGGGGGTTCGAATAATAACAATGAAAATCCAAGGGACGACATGGTTTAAGATATATTATTTCAATCGAATTCAGGGGCTGATATAACTTCGATGCTTAATGAGTTAAGAGGGATTCCACATATAGAGAATAATGTGGGTAAATCTGTGCCCATAACTGAAGATGTTGTAGGGTCTAATGAAAACGATCCAACATATTTTAAACTTTTAAAAAAGGCACAAAATGATTTGTATGAGAATTTTCCCAAGGGTATTACAGAACTTTCATTCGTGGTTGAGCTCTTACACCTGCAGCAACTTAATGGGTGGACAAGTCGCTATTTTATAATAATGTTGTTATTATTAGGGAAATTATTCACTGATGTGAAGATTGCTAAATCTTTCTATTAAGTAACAAGATAACTATGAATTTGGGATTCAATTATGAAACTTGGGATGTTTGTCCTATTGGTTGTATGCTGTTTTGAAATTAGATAGAGAATCTCGATAAGTGTGGATCCATGAGGCTTCAAGACATAAAAAGAATGGTGTTAATTGCGTTGATCCTGATGACCAAAGTAATCAAATTACAAAAGTGGTTGTAATAAAGGTAAGATATTTTCCTTTGAAGTTAAGACGATAGAACTTGTTTTTGTCATCACATACCGCTCCGCTAATGAAATAGCATGTGGAGGAACAAATTAATGATGGCCTGATGAGGCAACCTCCAGACTCTCGTGCTTGGAAAACATTTTACGAGAGAAAAACACTTTTTTAGTGATAGTTGCAACATTAGACTTGGTCTAGCAACTGATGGATTTAATCCATAGTAACATTAACATTAGTCATAGTACTTGGCCTATTGTTCTAGAGCCATTGAACAACCCCCCGTGGTGGTGCATGAAGCAACCTAACCTAATTTTATCGATTATTATTACGGAAAAAAAGGTATCGGTGATAAAATTAATGTTTTTTTACAATCATTGATTGATGAGTTAAAAAATTTATAGGCTGAAGGGGTATCCACTTATGATGCATCGAGGAAATAATCTTTTCAGTTACATGCATTATTATTGTGGATAATTAATGATTGCCCTGCACATGCCATGGTATCTGGATGGATCACAAAAGGGGAATTCATATGGTTATATTATAACAAGGATCATCAAGAGGCGCAATTGAAAAATGGTGGTAAGTTTTGTTATTGGGGTCACCATCGATTCGTACCTCAACGTCATAGGTTTCGAAAAGAAAAATCAGCATTTAACGGTGATTAATATGAGGCCTACACCTTGTAAGTTATCAGGATCACAAGTTTTTAAATAACTAAATGACCTTGGCATTGAAACTCGATATATGAAGGAAAATGTGTTCAAAAAGAGGTTAAGAGAACAAATGGAGAAGGAGGGTGCTAAATCAATAAAGAATAAATATAAAAAACAAGGCTAAATTGGAAGAAAAAAAGTATATTCTTTTAATTTCCATACTGGGACATTAATTTAATTCGCCATAATATTGATGTTATTCATATTGAAAAGAAGGTGTGTGATAACGTAATGTGTACACTCTTAAGCATAAAACGTAAAACAAAAGACAACTTGAAGAAAAGGAAAGACTCACAAGTAATGAAAATTAGGGGATATCTACATCCTCAACCACGAGGTGCAAATCTAGACTATATGACTTCAACTAAGTTTACAATGAGCAACAAAGAAAAAGATAGTTTTTGAGAGTTCCACGAGATGTCATAATTCCTAGTGGTTATTCATCTAATATATCACGATATGGGCACCTTCAAGAGAATATCATATGGGGACTAAAGAGCCATAACAACTACAATTTAATGCAATAACTTGTTCCTATAATTATAAAAAGAGCCTTGCCAAAACATGTTATCAAAACCATAATTGAATTAAGCAATTCCTTATCAATATTGTGCTCAAGTGTTAATACTCTTGTTGATATAGAAAAATTTGAGGATCGTATGGCCCTTACTCTTATTACTCTTGAGAAGATATTTCCACCAAGCTTCTTTGATGTGATGGATCACTTCTCAATTCATCCTACTTATTGGTGGGTCAGTATTTTACCAATGGATGCACCCCATTGAACGATAAAACTCTTTATGCATAATTGTGCTCATTTCAAGGCCTCAACTGCCATATCAGTTATTATGAAAGAATGTATAACTTTTTATTCGAGGTATATAGATGATAATGTGGAAACTAAGTCTTGCCTACTGTCTAGGAATGATGATAAAGGCAATGACTCTGGTCGTGCTATGGGAAAAAAACTTAATTTATACTTTATCTCGGGACATATATATAGGCCCATCGCTACGTTCTTGCTAACACTTGCATCATATAATGAGTAAGTCACTTATTAGAAATAATTAAATTACATAAGAAATCACACTAAAATTAATATATAATTTTACACATTTTTACAGAAAACACCTTGCTAAACTTTCAAGTAAATATCCTCAAGTTTGATAATAACATCATGTATATCGCCTTCATAATGAACACTTCCACACATGGCTTAGGGACAATATAAGTATTTTATTTTCTGTTAAGCTTTTAATTATATTATGAGTTTTATTCATTGTCAATTAATTTTCCTTTTGTTTTCAAATAATATTAGGTGAATGAACTCGAAAAACATGTTGAACTATCTGCAAAATTTAGGATTTAGCCTTAGGTCCAATCAAAGATGCTTTACGATTTCGTTCTTATGTTTTTCGAGGTTTTTTATTCTGAATAAAGAAGGTTGACATTCGTAGGTAAACTGAGAATAGTGGTGTTATTTTAAAAGCAACGCAAATGAGTTATGTTAGTTGTCAAGACACAAACCCAGTTTCAGGGGATATTACTTTTTATGGAGAGTTGATAAACATCATTCAAGTTCAATATCTTAATGGCATGAAGTTTGTTCAATTCAAATGTAATTGGGTTGATAATCAAACGGTCCAAAAAGTTTATGAGTTTAACTTTCCACTAGTGAACTTCAACCACTTGTTATACAAAGATAATATAGTTGGAGATGAATATTTCATCCGGGAATCCCAAGCTAAACAAGTATGGTATGTACTAGATCCTTTAGAACCAGACTGGCGTGTTATTGTTCGAATGACACTAAAAGACCGATTTGATAGGTATTTAACCATTGAAGAAGAATTAGAAGTCCCTCTAGTCGAGACATTTAGCACACCATAGTTTGATGAAACTCAACGCATTTCTTAGGTGAGACAAGGCATTCATGGCTCAGTAATTGACACAACTGTTCCTAGTATCGATGAATATGATGATGACATCGATGTCGAATAAGGATGTGAATTGCAAATTTAATTCATTTTGTTTATTTAAATGGTTATAATGTGTATTGGAATTTTTTTGTTTTACTCTAGTCTTTAACTAGTTTTTTTATGTGGATCGATGTCATGTACTTCATTGATATATGTATTAGATCCTTTATATTTGAATATTTTTTATCTTAGCAATTTCCATTATATTATGACGTGTGTTCATAATTTTCATATTTGTGAAGATTCATGTCACTTCAGTTTATATTTGTCAAGATTGATGTCGCTTCTTTGCACTTATTTATTTTTAATAGATTCATTATGAGTACATTAGGTAGGAGGGGCGCTATCGTACGAAGTACAATCTCGAGAGATTATACAACTGGGGGTCAAGAATGGACAATGGTTCCACCTCTAGCGCAAGAGTTTCATTAATGTGCACATCAAACTCTACAAATGGGGAGGAACATGGATCATGTCCAATCTCGCATGCAGGTAAATATCTATGTAAATACGCTTCATGTAATGCTCATAATGATCTATGTGTATATCATATGTACAAATAGTAGCAGAAAAATGTCTCACACACGCACATAATATTAAAATAACCATTTAGAATAATTTTAAGTTCACTATTATGTTTTCCATAAGGTCATTGTTATAATCATCTAGAATGATTCTAAGGTCATCGTTAAATATTAGAATGATTTTTATGCATTTATTTCTCCTTTAAGGTCACTGTTATGTTTGCAGTAATCCATGTTATGATTTTTATGCATTTATTTCTTGTGATTTTTAGCAATGTGGAATCAGCTTGGTGAAAAGAAATTTTCACAGATGTGGAATTATGATGTTTCATTAGTTTTATTCCTTAGAGATCTTTTCGGTAAGCTTATGTTGTGGTCAATGCTAAGCTCATTCTTGTTTGATATGCACAAAGTTCTTTTAGGTACATAATGTTCTTTTTTTTAGTAGGTATGGTTACCTTGTAGTTCTTAATTTTCTAGTGTGACACCCACTATAATTAAACATCGGGTGATCAGGCCTTTATCAAATTAAAAGAGGCTTCTCATATGTATCATTCTTAGCATCACTGTCAAAAATAAATTAATTACTAACCACCTAAGTTAATTAAACTGGTGCCAAATTTTATCTTTAAAATAAAACAAGATAAAAGAATAGTTTGAAAACTAAAACAACTTATACAATATACTAGAATCCAAACCCACACTCATATGTAAAAGCAATTAAGTCAAGCCGAATAAACTGTCGGCAAAAAACCACAACTAAGTAACAGTCCATAAATCAACAACAAAGTTAAACTAATACAAATATGGAACTGTAATGGAGTCAACTGACAACATGTCTACATATGAATTATAAGAATGGAATCCAATGCTAGATCTAAATAAAAGAGTCGTCTACTCAATGATCCTATCAGCATCCACAGTGGAACAACTCCGAATCCCCGGAATGAACTCAAGTAAGGCGCCCTTATGGCTGGGCACCTAAAAGATTTTGAAAACATTTTTATAGCAAGAGTTAGTACTCAAAAACAGTTCGAAAATATTTAACAAGTAATTTATCGCAATTAGAATTGGTTATTGATCACACATGTTAGGTTCACGCACACTTCCTTGAGTCTCATCACCTCTCATCTAATATGCACACCTAACATCCCATACTTAGCCCACCTAGCCATTGTACTCAAGCTATCTCGACTAAAGTATATAACCGATCTTATCAATGGTCTACTCTCCCGTACCGCCCATACAACACACTTTATTATTAACATCCTCAAGTATTTCAGTTTTCCTATAACAATCACATGTGTTATATTTAATCATCAAAATCAAGTCTCACTACTTAATTCATAAAACATTTCAGATTTCATCCTTCGACATCCATAATTAAGTTTCACTACTTAATTTACTATAGATATTCCCAATCTATTTTTAATCTTAAAATAAAGTTTCTCCCTAATTAATTTATCATATATATATATATATATATATATATCATCTACAAGTCTACTCTCACACATAAGTAAAATATCATGAAGTATATATATTTCACGCAATATACTATAAGGAGTATTGGTCCGGCTAATCATCGAACCCAATCATCCTATACTATGCATTGGTCTGGATATCCCTCGACCCCAAAGTAAATGTTATGCATATGTATATTGGTCCGGATACTCATCGACCCCAATATCGTTTAACTCCGATTTTGTTTTCATGTATTTGTCCGGATACTCATCGACCCTAATACCGAATTAAGCATATTTAGGTATTCAAACAGCCTAAGTATCCATATAATAGGTATTCACACAACCAAATCATTTATACTATTACGTGATGTTTTTCTCTCTAATTTTCCTCGTACTTTACCATGTATTTACTAGTTTACTTCACTTTCGTACTCCCCTCATAGGCCTACTATAAAATAATATATCTTTCAATATTATTTTCACAAGTGCATAAGTATTTCCCCACCACGTCCATTTAGGAATACGAGAAAAAAAGGAAGATTTCAAAAATTCAGAGCATCGTACCGATCCACTTCCCAGGATCGGACCGATTCATTTTCTGTTAAGGCCAGACCGGTTCATTTTCTATTTAGGTCGAATCGACCCGTTTTTCAGCATATCAATTATTGTTTTCGCAACACCGTTTTTACATCTTATTAATACCCAAATCCCATAAATTCTTCACCAATTTCACAATCGATTGTTCCTAAATATTTCTACTAGAGTTAGGATTATTTCCTAACACTTTAAATACATTAAAACTTCATCGAAACAATCAGGAAAAAATCAAACCCTCAAAACTCATTCATAAAATAGTTTTGTGTTCATCCATCATATTCAATTCAAAACTCATATTTAAATCCATATTATCAATAAACTCTTATGATTGACAGTCCTCTACATGTATAAACCCTAACTACATGAAATTTTACCCAACATGAAATCAATTAGTACTCATCATCAAGGTTTTGAAATAAAAATCAATCTATTTATGAAGTCCCTACACATAGGTATTATAACTTTAATTCAATTTGCAATAAACACTTACATTGGATTAGTTGATCTAGTTTCGTGATTCTTAGTTGATGATTGATGGATTCTTCTCCAATCTTCTTTTCCAATTGACTTGAAGTGTAAGAAACCTTTAACCGCCTTCTCAATTCTATCCTTAGGCTTTAGGAAAATGGTTATCTCTTTCCTCTAATGGCCTCTCTAATATTTTGTGTTATGAGACCTAACCCCAATCTCTAAATATCAGATATATAGATCTAATTTTCATAGGTCCCTTGACCTCTTTTAGAAAATTGACCGTAACTCCCTTAATAGGTGCCGGTTTGGTAAAAAATTGACCCGGGTACACTATTTCGACCCGTCCGGAATCATTCGCGAGCTCTAAATTTCCATCCGAGTCACTTAAAATATATTTCTAATTCCTCACCTCAAAATAGTCTACACGTGACTCTTGGTGAGATAAACTAGAATACGTACATATCACTCGTTATGTCGTATAATGATAGTCATTTATTATTTACTATTCACACTTAATAAATTTTATAAAAATATTAATCAGTATCTATCTCTCGATTAATATTTAATAATCACATTTATTAATTAAATCACATTAAATTACTTCACTCGCGTAATTTAAATAAAACGTATTTCCCTAATTAATTTGTGAATTAATTAATTTAAAAATACGCAGAAATACGGGGTGTTACATACTTCCCCCCTTACAAAGGAATTTCGTCCTCTAAATTAGGACATACCCGCGGTAAATCACCTTGGATGCTGCTCTCGCATGTCATCCTCCCGCTCCCAAGTTGACTCCTCAATATTGTGGTGACCCCACCGAACTTGCACCAAGGGCACCACCTTAGACCATAGCTTATTCTCACCATGACCTAGAATATCTATGGGACTCTCCTCATATGAGACGTCTAGCTGTAAGTCAATCTCCTCAAGTGGAACGTGCCAATAGGCCCTCTCGCTCCTCCTATATTTCTTCAGTGATGACACGTGGAACACTTCGTGTATCTGTTAAAGATACTCTAAAAGTCCCAGTCTGTATGATACCGGTCCCACCCTCTTTATAATAGGAAACGGACTCACATACCTCGGTGCTAACTTCCCTTTCTTGCCAAATCTCATAATCCCCTTCATAGGAGATACTCGAACCAACACCTGGTCATCAACCTCTAACTCCATATGTCTCCTGTCGGCATCAGCTTAACTATTCTGCTATCATGAGCTATCCGAATGCGTCCTCGAATTAACTCAATCTTGACAGTAGTCTCCTGAATCATCTTGGGTCATAACAACTTGGTTTCCCCCCACCTCTAACTAGCATGCGGGCGAACGACAAGGTCTTCCATACAGTGCCTCAAATGGTGTCATTCCAATAGTGAATTGGTATGAGTTGTTATACGCAAACTCTACCAATAGAAGGTATCTCTCCCAACCTCCCCCGAAGTCCAGGATATACATTCTCAACATATCCTCTAGCATCTAATTCACCCTCTCTGTATGTCCGTCCGTTTGGGGGTGATATGTCATACTCAATCTCAAGTGAGTACCCATAGCCTCCTGAAAGCTCTGTCAGAAATGCGACATAAATACTTTGTCTCTATCAGACACAATATTAATCAGGACTTTGTACAACTTAACAAACTCTAAAATGAATAGTTGCGCGTATTGCATCGTGTCGTAGTCTGTACGAACTGGCGAGAAGTGAGCAACCTTGGTCAACCGATCCACTATCACCCATATCGAATCACGACCCCGCTGCGAAGTAGGTAGCCCAGTAATAAAATCCATCGAGATGCTCTCCCATTTTCACACAGGAATTTCAAGTGGATGTATCATCCCCAAAGGTCTCTGGTGGTCAACCTTTACCAGCTGACACGTGACGCACTTCGAGACAAACTCTGTTATGTCTCTCTTCATGCCGACCCACCAGTACTGTCTCCTAGTAACCTGGTACATCTTGTCCCCATCGGGATGTAATGCAAATCTAGAATTGTGAGACTCAGTCATCACTATATGTCTCAAATCCTCATCCTCGGGTACTACCAACCTCCCATTAAAGCGCAAGCTAACTGAGTAGGCCTCTGCATCCTCAGCTAATAATTGTCGTATCCTGTCCTGACAGAACTGATCATCTGCATGTGCCTTCACTACCTTCATAACAATCTCGGGAGTTATAGCCATCAGAGTTATGTATGCTCTGATAACCTAATCCTCCTGTTAGAACTCACTCCACTTTTCTTTTCACACCTCTGCTAAATCTCCAGTAGGTCATCGACTCAATGCGTCTGCCACTACGTTATCCTTTCCAGGATGATATTGTATATCAAACTGGTAGTCCTTCACGAATTCTAGCCACTGTCTCTGCCTATGCTTCATGTTCATATCCTTCTGTGTGAAGAAATACTGAAGTGACTTATGATCCATGAACAATGTGAATTGCTCCCCCAACAGGTAATGTCTCCATATCCTCAATGCAAAAATGACCACTTCCAGCTCTAGGTAGTGGGTGGGGTAATTCTTCTCGTGGGGCTTTAGCTTTCGAGATGCATAATCTATCATCCTCGCTTCCTGCTGCAACACACCCCAAGTCCTTGTAAGGATGCATCTGTGTAGACTCGATACTCTACCCCACTCCTAGGCAATGCAAGTATGGGTGTTGAAGTCAATCTATCCTTCAGCTCGTCGAAGGACAATTGGCATTGGTCACTCCACACAAATGGTACTACCTTACGAGTCAAGTTCATCAAAGGCCCAGCAATCTTTGAGAACCCCTTGATGAAGCGACGATAATATTCGGCCAACCCCAAGAACCTATGAATCACGGTCGGTGTAGTGGGTTGCCCCCACTCCCTTACTACCGATACTTTACTTGGATCAACAGCTACGCCCCTATCGGACACAATATGGCGGAGAAACTGTAGCTCCCTAAGCCAAAATGTACATTTATTGAATTTGGCATACAACTAATGGTCCCGTAACGTCTGCAGAACCATTCGTAAATGCTCGACATGCTCCACTTTCGTCCGTGAGTAAACCATGATGTCATCGATGAATACTATCACAAACTGATCCAGAAACTCCCTAAATACTTTGTTCATGAGATCCATGAATACTGCAGGCACATTGGTGAGTCCAAATGGCATCATCCTGAACTCGTAAGACCCATACAGTGACAGAAAAGCAGTTTTAGGAATATCCTCCTCCCGAATACGTAACTGGCAATAGTCTGACCTCAAATCGATCTTAGAAAAGTATGCAACCCTCCTTAACTGATCAAATAAGTCGTCAATCCTAGGTAACGGATACTTGTTCCGTATCGTCACCTTGTTCAACTCCCTATAATCCACGCATAGGCGAAGTGAACCATCCATTTTCTTAACAAACAACACCGGAGCACCCCAAGGCGATGTACTCCGTCGTATGAAACCCTGACCCAAGAGTTGCTGAATCTTCTCTCTCAGCTCCCATATTCTGAGGGGTCCATACGATATGGTGCTCCGGCAATTGGTCTCGCCTCGGTGCTAAGTCGATGGCAAACTCTATGTGACACCCCGCCTAATTAAATACCGGGCGATCACTCCTTTATTAAATTAAAATCAAGGTGAACAATTGGTTCATTCTTAGCATCACTGTCGTAAAAATACTTTTCCAATTTAAATACCCTAAATAATTAAGCTAAGTGTCAAAACCATTTAAAACCTTATTCTCATTTTATTAAATCCGGTTATAAAACCTTAAATTATTAACATCTAAAGAGTCACACATTAAGAATAAAAATAGAATTTAACATACACGAATTTAATCATCAATAATAAATCCCAACATTTACAACACTAAAGGAAAACATCCTGACAGTAATAAATCCCGAATTAAAGGCACTGAAAGTAAAAATTTCAATCTCTGACAATACCAACTAAATAATAGAAAGAGGGCGACACATGCCCCTGCTGGATAAAACTGAACTAGGAGTAGAATCAAATGGATGAAGTCGTCTAAACAACAGGCCTCCAACACCCACCTAAGCTGCAGCACGTTCCTTCCAAAAGATCCTAAGTAAGACGCCCCTGTGGCTGGGCACCTGTAGTACATACATATATATACAAGAGAGAAAAGGAAATAGAAACGGGTCAGAGCCCGATAGTGTATATGATTTAAAAATTCGTTTAGCAAGTATTTAAATTGATTACAGGCTAATACAACAACATATTAGTGCGACACTCTCTTGAGAAATTCTCACCTCTCTTCTGTGCACACCTATCGCACTAACCTTCCCAATGGTCTATCTCGTCATATACCACACTATCTTTCCCCAATGATTTAACTTATCTTAGGTTATTCGCAGGATTTACAACTGAACAACACAAGTATTTAAAACGTAAGATTTCAATTTGTAACCAAGGTTCTCCTTTTAACTTTATTAATCAATAAAGTTTTCCAGTGTCATATTATACTTTCTCAAAATAATTATTTATAATTTGAGTCATCAACCATGTCCTACATATCAAATCACAGTAGGCAGTTCCAGATTTCAGAATTTCATATATATATTAACTACTCGTTTAATATATATATCATAACAACACCCCACATAAAAACTATGGTGCGGGCATACTCTGCTATCCAATCCCCGTATCAATCGTACTAAAGGGAATACTAGTTTGGAATCACTCTCGAACTGTTTAATACATACACAAACAATATTGAGGCGAAGCATAGTTTCCAAGTTCAAGAGGTCAGTACATACCCTCACGTCTCTTAGGACCGTGACTATCGATTCGATAGCCTGTACCTAGGATTCCTATCTTCTAGGGTACGAGTCAATATCCCCCATAAGGCACACGAGATAAGATCGTCCCAGCGCGGTAACCTCGGGGATAGCAAGTAGCGCGGGCATGATTTTCACAAGTATACAATATATGCATACACAATCATATAAATATACCACTTTTATTATATCAATTTAGGTTTATCCAATAACCCAAATTCACAACATTTATCCTTATTTTCCCATTATTATTTATCAAGTATAATGGTTCGTTTCTAACTTTAATTCGAAGGGTTTTTCCAACTTACTATGTAACCCTCATGGACTCTATTCTTCCAAATGTACAATTTAGTAGATATCCATTTATGTTCCAACGTAACTCTCTCTTACGTGTCTCTCCCCTTTAATATATACTTACATTATCCCTTATGCAAAATATCCCAAAAATATAGATTTCGCCTTACATTAAAGGATTTTGAATTTTATTTTCAAAGATGAGAATTTCAAACGGTTTCGAAATCGGAATTAAAATGGAGTTTTAATTGATTTTTTTTTTATTACTTAGAAGAGTCCTCAAAATATAAAACTCTCTAAGAGTCCTCAAAACATAAAACTTTCTAGTAAAAATAATAGTTTTAGAAATTCAACCGTCTGATGAAGCTGAATTTTTGTCAGCAGTCCTGTCTCGCCGTTCGCTACAACATACTAAAATTTCAAGCGATTCCAATGGTCCGATCATTCGAAATAATTTTTTTAGTGTTTGTATCTGATTATAACTCTTTTCTTAATCAAACTCTTAATCCTTTACATGACAACGGGTTTCCAGAATATCATATAAATCATCACTACATGCAATTTCCTATCTCAAATTGAGTTTTTCTTCCATGAAATTCATCATAATCATTCCTAAACCAATATGAAAGATGCATCAACAAAATAAGCAAGATAAACGATTGCCTGGGATGTTCAGAAATCTGGTTTGGTGTTGAATTTGGTGTGGTTGTGTTCCCCGTCTCGCGATCTACGCGTTGGCGGTGGCGGCGGTGCAAACGGTTGAGTTTTGAGCCTTGAAATGCCTTGAGAGCTCTCTCCTCTCCTCTCCAATGGCCGTTCTAATGTTTTGAGTTATCTAACCCTAGGAGATAACCTAAACATCTGATATAACCCCTTTAATTTTCGTGAGTTTAATTACCCAAAAATACAAAATGACTAAAATGCCCTCCCGGAGTACTAATTAGGCCTAAAAACGCTCTGAGACCCAAATCAAACCCTCGGGTATACTTTTCTGACTATCTTGACCCTTCCGGACGCGTTGGAGCACTCAAAACGACCATACGAACAATCCATAAAATATTCACTTTTATTAATCCACATTTAGTCCCGATACGACACAGGCGCGTCCCGACTTAAATTTCCACAATTGTCATTTTTTTCACACGTGACAATATTATAAAAATAAATCTCATATATTACTATACTCATCCAGTAGTATGCAACAAATAATATATTCCCAATAATTACTAACTCTTGTCATGCTAGTAAATATTTAAAACAACATTTCGGATTAAAATTAAATTAATTTATCTCAATTAAATTTAATAAATCCTTAAATTTAAAAGCCATGAAAATACGGGGTATTACATACTCCCCCCCTAATAACGGAATTTCGTCCCGAAATTCGGAAAATAAGGCCTACCAGGTAGCACAATTCTGGATATCCTTGTCAGTACACAAACTATCTACATAGTACGGCGCTCAATCACTATAGCTTTTTCCTCACAGCAACATTGTTTTACATTCTCATTGGAGACACTTCACATTGCACTCCCAACTGACAACATTTGAATAGGTTACGTCTATACGTTATAAATTCCATTATCGCACTATCATTAGGAGGCCGCACCTCACTACATGACAACTACTCGGATTTATTCATGCACAAAATTCCCATTCTGAGAAGATCATACGAACATTTGACCACTCTTGACTGCCTAAAACAGTCGTGGAATTCCACCATAGTTATCGGATATTTTCTCGACCGATCCAAAAATTCTGATTATCTACTCTCCTCTAAACATACGGAAGGATAATAGTCGAGGTTCTTCCATAACAAAACATTAATAAGTACCTCGTACACGACAAACAGGTACGAGTGCTTCTACAGAGCATTCTTGAAATCATCGTACCAAGATTCCAAAATCTCCTTCACGTGGCTCCACTAATCTTTAATCACCATGTGCTTATTCCCTGGCTAAGGGTGATACATCCTACTCGAAATGAAATCTTATCTCCGCTGGTTCCTGAAATCCCATATCAAAGGTGGGATTCACCAATCTCATCCTAATTCAGAAATTTATACTGCGCCGGACCATGCACTGGCGCGATCCTTCCTTTCAAAGGAAGTCTGGGGAATACTAGTTAATATTGTAAGCCAGCCCAAAGGAATATCAATCACTTGCTTCTCGGCGACTTAATTCACATGTTCGGGATAAACCCTTGATCTTGTTTTGAGGATGGCAACCCATTCAAGAACTTTACCGACTTTACCAACCTCTTCCAATTTCAGGAATTTTCGATAAACACAAAATTCTTTGGTTGATTCTCCTCTTTCAACCAAACCTTACCTATGGGCAGTGCATGTAGAGACTACTCACTACGTCTCGCTAAACATCGATTCTTCCCTTGAAATGTCTCACATTAAGTGACACGTAATACTCCCCTTCCTTCCTTGGAGTATGCCGAAAGTTCCGACCCGTGCTCTTCTCTCCACGAAGCGCACTTCTGGATCTCTTATACTATACTAACATCATTACTCTTTGTATGCACAAGTCGCTCTCACACTTGACTAATAACAACTCCGCTCCGGGTGTGCTTCATAACAATTAAATTTTACTCTATTCAAGGAATACCAATTCTTGAATGGCTTCCCACAGCCTTCCAATCAAGTTAGGGCGTGCTATTCTAATTGCACACTTATGTATAAATTATCGCCCCTCATGTGACGTTTAATCCACTCTATCACTTCCACTTCGTTATACTAGTCCCACAAACATATATTTCACACTTCTATTACCACATCCCTTCGACTCGGACTATTTTAACTATAGTTAACCAAGATGCCCACATTTTTGCAACACTCCGACCGCCCTGGGAGAGCGAACGGCTTGCTACTCATCTGTAGGACTAACTAAATTCAACGGAATAGAAGGAATAGGGCATTCAAATTCCATGACAATAAAAGAGAAATAATAATTCTCAACCTTCCTCTGATAAGTACAACAATTTTCCCAAATAGGTACAACAACCAAAATAAATCACTAACGCTCTATTCATCAAAATAATTACAGGTCATCTCTTTTGTATAATATAAAGTTCTTTCCAGATAATCCATGCTAAAAATCATTCCAACTCTTTATTCACCTTGTGTTCTGTACGCGGTTATGACATTTGGGTACTCTCAATCACCCTAGAAATCAAAATTCTTAAATTCTCCTTATCATCGTTCCACCCCTCAACTCGTGGGGATAACTTTCAATGCTTTCCTACCACAAAAATCCGGCTCCAATTACCTTAAAACAAAATTCAACTTCCAACTTACATACATAATTACTTGATCCCATTTCGACCAGGGTACCGAACTCATGGAATAGTGACCAAACGTCTCCCTATTTCCAACCTTACGCTAAGTTTCATGCGTGGGAAGTCTCGCAAAGAAAAATCCAAATAAGGAACCCCCCCGATACACTACTACCTAGCATTGTCGATTATCGAAATCCGTTAGGTCCTCCGTCCATAGTATATACCCCTTTATTCCGTACCTTGACAGAAAAGTTACAATTTCTCCCGTAATTATGCTTAACAAAGAACGTTTCACCAATTTCACTATCGTCCCATATTGGTTGATGGTAATTACATTCTATAAACCTCGGATACATACGATCGAAATTCTCTAAATTTCCTTTTTCTAACATTAGGGGTATAACTCTTAACTCCCACATCTCTTAAGGATAAATATAACACTGTACTCTTCCTATCACTAAGTCCGGAGTGCTAAACATAATACCGAGTCAAGTCTTTTCGCTCAACGGTAAATCCCGGTACATACTGAATCATACTGACAAAGTCTATACATACATTGGTATCGAATATCTCGAGCCCACTATCTCCTCCGAAGTCTTTAGGATAGATAATATAAGTGCAAGTCCAACCTTCTTACAGGTAAAGCCTCGCCAAAACAAAACGTGTTGCACTAATGTAACTACTCCGATAGTCTTGCAATAAATACCCACTATCATACTACCCATTTCTATAACATTTTAACAAAAATAATATCATACTCGTGTATCGCATCACTACAACGAGTAACCTCAATAAAGTATAAAACACTGTTAATATACTCATTCATCCCCCGCGGATAGCACCAAAGAAAAATCCCGCTATACTAAGGAAAAATATTCACATAATGGTAACATTTATAATGATATGCATTCAACTCGTCTCACATGCTAATCTAGCAATGAACAAAATATGGTGACTCGCTCGTGTCACATAAACACGCCGCATCCTCTAAGGATACAACTTATACTTCCATTCTGGCAATCGTCTTGACTGCACAAATGGTTTTCGGACGTAACACGTCTGCCCAAACCAAAACAAAGTTATTTTTAATCGTCGTCCTTTACTAGGCATCGTATTCTTGTCCCTTTTTCTCACTTTGGAACATATTATCGCGAGCAATTTCACTCCGCACCAAAATACCTCAACACATAATCCACTTATCACATGTCCTACTAACCAGGTTAGGATTGTCCTTCTCTCGGACTTTGGTAGACTCGATTCCTGTTAGCCATCCCGGTTGTTCCCTTAGCTTTTTAGGCCATAAAGATCATGTTACTATCTATAATAGTACTTACTGAATTTACCATCACTTGGTAAGAATTTAACTATCTGAAGCATTTAAATGGTTTTCCTGATGTGTATCCACATCCTTTTGTGGTGCTATACCACCACCGTCGTATTCAGTCTTATTCTCGACTAAATTATTCGATTCCTTTAACTTCCCCCACAAAGAAGCGTTATCATCTATATTGACAAAATATGACATTGTCAACCTCTGAATCGGTCGTCCATCAGAATTTCCTCCTCGAGTATTATCAACTATTATTACAAGTTGGTCTCCCACTTGGAGTCGTTTCCTCCACTAGTATCTACCTCTATCGATACAAAATTTTCTAACGATTAGGATTCATATCCACAATTGGACTTCTGTCATGCCCTCCTGCGATGAGTTCAGAACCACGTTTGCTTCTCATCCTGAATAGTTGAGGAAGGAACATACGGTCAAGACTGTACCTAAGGTTCTCCTATAGGCATAGCATTCCACTTCTAAAATTGGTGGTTGACTCCAACCATTATAATTTCGTCCCGAAAGCCAAGAAAATTTTCTCTAAATTTTCACTTTCAGTTTGCCACACTCCGTCCTATATTTAATCCTTTGGATACTTTACCTCCTTTGGTAAACACATACAATTTTCGCGTTCTTAAAATTTCCCACTGACAGTCTCTATACTTTTTTGTAATACGTTGGGTAAGTTTACCCTCGCACCTCATTTGACTATAACAGCATTTGAAAATCATTGCTGCACCTTAGTCGCCTTTCTAGTCGTGGCATCTCGTGCCTGTGACACCCCGCCTAATTAAATACCAGGCGATCACTCCTTTATTAAATTAAAATCAAGGTGAACAGTTGGTTCATTCTTAGCATCACTGTCGTAAAAATAAATTTTTCCAAATTAACACCCTAATTAATTAAGCTAAGTGTCAAAACCATTTTCAACATTACTAACCAAATTTTATTTTTAAAGAAAAATTATTTATTTAATTAGTAACAACATTTTCAATAAGTAAGAATCATACTACAATTATCCTGAACATAATCCAATTAATTTAAACATTCAACATTCAAAATCCCAACATTTAAAACTTAAAGCAAAAACATACATGCTGAATAAAACCCATAATAACAGTACTAGGAATAACTGAAATACAAATGTCCCAACAAAACAGATAAATAGTGGAAAGGGCGACACATGCCCAATAAGGAGAATGATAGAAGCGGAATCAAGCAAATGAAATCGTCTAAGCAAGTGGCCTGCAAATCCCACCTAAGCTGCAGCACGTTCCTCCCAAGGGATCCTAAGCAAGACGCCCCTGTGGCTGAGCACCTGTAATATATACATATATATACAAGAGAGAAAGAGAAATAGAAACGGGTCAGAGCCCGATAGTGTGTTTGATTTAAAATTTGTTTAGCAAGTATTTAAATTGATACAGGCCAATGCAACAACATATTAGTGCGACACTCTCTTGAGAAATTCTCACCTCTCTTCTAATGTGCACACCTATCGCACTAACCTTCCCAATAACCTATCTCGTCATATACCACACTATCTTTCCCCAATGATTTAACTTATCTTAGGTTATTCACAGGATTAAAAAATTTACCGATTCAATTGTTTGAAAAGAATATTTCAATTAGTAACCAAAGTTCTCATTTTTAACTTCATTAATCAATAAAGTTTTCCAGTGTCATATTATACTTTCTCAAAACAAGTATTTCAATTTGAGTCATCAACCATGTCCTACATATCAAATCACAGTAGGCAGTTCCAGATTCCAGAATCTCATATATATATATATATATATATTAACTACTCGTATAATATATATATTATAACAGCACCCCAAATAAAACTATGGTGCAGGCATACTCTACTATTCAAATTCCGTATCGCTCGTATTAAGGGGAATGCAAATTCGGAATCACTCTGGAATTGTATTAACACATACACAATAATATTGAGGCGAAGCATAGATTCCAAGTCTCTAAGAGGATGGCACATACCCGCGTCTCTTAGGACCGTCTGGACTATCAAATCGATAGCCTGTACCAAGGATATCTATCTCCTAGGGTACGAGTCAATATCCCCCATAAGGCAACACAGGATAAGATCGTCCCAGCGCGGTAACCTCGGGATAGCAAGTAGCGTGGGTACGATTTTCACACATAGATAGTATATGCATACACAATCATATAACTATACTAATATTACCATATCAATATTAGGTATATCTCAAATCCCATAGTTACGACATTTATCTTTATTTTCACATTATTAGTATCGCGTATAAGGGTTCGTCTCTACCCTTAATTAGAAGGATTCTTCCAACTTATTACGCAACTCACGTGGACTTTATCCTCCCAAGTATAAAATTCAGTAGGTGTCCTTTTTATGATACAACGTAACCCTCTTATGTATCTCCCCCTTTAATACATAAATTCATCGACCCTTAAATAATTATCCCAAAAATACAATTCTCGTCTCATATTAAAAGTCCCAAAATTATTCATAGGTCCTACTGGTCTTCCATAACTCCCAAAACATTTTATTAAGGGTGTCCAAGAATTATTTCACGATAAATCGAATTTAACTAATTTAAAAAGGGAAATAGGAGTCTTCCAGGAGGGGTCGATCGATCGAGGTCTGGGGCTCGATCGAGCGAACCTTCGATCGATCGAAGCTCTGGGCTCGATCGATCGATCAAGCAGGTATTTCGATTTCTGCAGAATTGCAGTCACGGGTTCTAACACCTAACTTCATCCAAATTCAAGTTTTACATTCCCAAACGTCCAAAGATTCATTTTACTAACATTATATCATCATACTAGGTATTTCCAACGTAAAGCATGTGGATTCTATCATTAAACATGAATTAATAGCCCAAAAATTCATATAATTATCAAGAACCCTAGAAATCTCTTAAACATGGTTCTAACAATTATTTTTCCAGAAATTCCTTCTTATAAAGATCAAAATTTCGTGGGTAATTCCTCTACATGGTAAGGGTTTCCAGAAATATCATTTAAACCATAACTACATGCGATTCCTATCTCATATCTTTGGTTTTCTTCCATAAAACTCATTCTAATTACTCCTAAACTAATATGAAAGATGCACCAACGAAATAAGCAAGATAAACACTTGCCTGGGATTTTTGGTGTTCTGATTTGCAGATGATTTTGGTGTGGTTGCGTTCCCCGTCGCGCGATCTATGCGTTGGTGGTGGTGGCGGTGCAAATGGATGGATTTTGGGCCTTGAATTTGCCTTGAGAGCTATCTCCTTCCTCTCCTATGGCCGTCACTTGTCTTTGGTTGTTATAACCCTAGAAGACAACCTTATACATCTGATATAACCCTTAGAATTTCGTGGGTTTAATTACCCATAATTGTGAAATGTCTAAAACGCCCTCTCGGGGTACTAATTAGGCCTAAACCCCCCGGGTACACTTTTCTGACTATCTCGACCCTTCCGGACGCGTTGGCTCACTCAAAACTACCATACGAACAACTTATAAAATATTCACTTTTAATTATCAATATTTAGTCCCGACGGGCGTCCCGACTCAAATTTCCAAAATTGTCATTTTATTCACTCGTGACATTCAATATAACCAATATTATATATTACTTTGCTCATTAGTAATATTCAACAAATTTCCCATAATTACTAACTCTCGTCACGTTAATAATTATAACCTAATTAATTTCCAGATTTTTATTAAATAATTAATTCACAATAAATTTAATAAATCCCCAAATTAATATAGCACAAAAATACGGGGTATTACAGTGCCATAATGGAGGTGACCTCGACTACGGTCATCATCCTCGGATATATTTCATAATCTCAACTGAGCCCTGCCTCCTGATGTACGCTTAACGGTCTTCTTCTGACATCCGTCATCGGTCGGCACACGCACACATCCGAACGAAATTAGAATTCACTAGTGTATACACATTATAGCAGGAGAACGAAATCTCGTCAAAGGAATCGACAATCCTAAACATAGGGCTCTATAACAAACAAAGCAACGCTGAAAGCATAATAAGCAGTACAGATCATAAGGACACTAGAACCTGATGCTCTGATACCACCTGTGACACCCCGCCTAATTAAATACCGGGCGATCACTCCTTTATTAAATTAAAATCAAGGTGAACAGTTGGTTCATTCTTAGCATCACTGTCGTAAAAATACTTTTCCAATTTAAACACCCTAAATAATTAAGCTAAGTGTCAAAACCATTTAAAACCTTATTCTCATTTTATTAAATCCGGTTATAAAACCTTAAACCATTAACATCTAAAGAGTCACACATTAAGAATAAAAATAGGATTTAATATACATGAATTTAATCATCAATAATAAATCCCAACATTTACAACACTAAAGGAAAACATCCTGACAGTAATAAATCCCGAATTAAAGGCACTGAAAGTAAAAATTTCAATCTCTGTCAATACCAACTAAATAATAGAAAGAGGGCGACACATGCCCCTGCTGGATAAAACTGAACTATGAGTAGAATCAAATGGATGAAGTCGTCTAAACAACAGGCCTGCAACTCCCACCTAAGCTGCAGCACGTTCCTTCCAAAAGATCCTAAGTAAGACGCCCCTGTGGCTGGGCACCTGTAGTACATACATATATATACAAGAGAGAAAAGGAAATAGAAACGGGTCAGAGCCCGATAGTGTATATGATTTAAAAATTCGTTTAGCAAGTATTTAAATTGATTACTGGCTAATGCAACAACATATTAGTGCGACACTCTCTTGAGAAATTCTCACCTCTCTTCTAATGTGCACACCTATCGCACTAACCTTCCCAATGGTCTATCTCGTCATATACCACACTATCTTTCCCCAATGATTTAACTTATCTTAGGTTATTCGCGGGATTTACAACTGAACAACACAAGTATTTAAAACGTAAGATTTTAATTTGTAACCAAGGTTCTCCTTTTAACTTTATTAATCAATAAAGTTTTCCAGTGTCATATTATACTTTCTCAAAACAATTATTTATAATTTGAGTCATCAACCATGTCCTACATATCAAATCACAGTAGGCAGTTCCAGATTTCAGAATTTCATATATATATTAACTACTCGTATAATATATATATCATAACAACACCCCACATAAAAACTATGGTGCGGGCATACTCTGCTATCCAATCCCCGTATCAATCGTACTAAAGGGAATACAAGTTCGGAATCACTCTCGAACTGTATAAATACATACACAAACAATATTGAGGCGAAGCATAGTTTCCAAGAGCTCAGTACATACCCTCACGTCTCTTAGGACCGTGACTACCGATTCGATAGCCTATACCTAGGATTCCTATCTTCTAGGGTACGAGTCAATATCCCCCATAAGGCACATGAGATAAGATCGTCTCAGCGCGGTAACCTCAGGGATAGCAAGTAGCGCGGGCATGATTTTCACAAGTATATAATATATGCATACACAATCATATAAATATACCACTTTTATTATATCAATTTAGGTTTATCCAATAACCCACATTCACAACATTTATCCTTATTTTCCCATTATTATTTATCAAGTATAATGGTTCGTTTCTAACTTTAATTCGAAGGGTTTTTCCAACTTACTATGTAACCCTCATGGACTCTATTCTTCCAAATGTACAATTTAGTAGATATCCATTTATGTTCCAACGTAACTCTCTCTTACGTGTCTCTCCCCTTTAATATATACTTACATTATCCCTTATGCAAAATATCCCAAAAATATAGATTTCGCCTTACATTAAAGGATTTTGAATTTTATTTTCAAAGATGAGAATTTCAAACGGTTTCGAAATCGGAATTAAAATGGAGTTTTAATTGAATTTTTTTTTATTACTTAGAAGAGTCCTCAAAATATAAAACTCTCTAAGAGTCCTCAAAACATAAAACTTTCTAGTAAAAACAATAGTTTTAGAAATTCAACCGTCTGATCAAGCTGAATTTTTGTCAGCAGTCGTGTCTCGCCGTTCGCTACAACATACTAAAATTTCAAGCGATTCCAATGGTCCGATCATCCGAAATAATTTTTTTTAGTGTTTGTATCTGATTATAACTCTTTTCTTAATCAAACTCTTAATCCTTTACATGACAAAGGGTTTCCAGAATATCATATAAATCATCACTACATGCAATTTTCTATCTCAAATTGGGTTTTTCTTCCATACAATTCATCCTAATCATTCCTAAACCAATATGAAAGATGCATCAATGAAATAAGCAAGATAAACACTTGCCTGAGATTTTCAGAAATCTGGTTTGGTGTTGAATTTGGTGTGGTTGCGTTCCCCGTCTCGCGATCTACGCGTTGGCGGTGGCGGCGGTGCAAACGGTTGAGTTTTGAGCATTGGAATGCCTTGAGATCTCTCTCCTCTCCTCTCCAATGGTCGTTCTAGTGTTTTGAGTTATCTAACCCTAGGAGATAACCTAAACATCTGATATAACCCCTTTAATTTTCGTGAGTTTAATTACCCAAAAATACAAAATGACTAAAATGCCCTCCTGGGGTACTAATTAGGCCTAAAAAACGCTCCGAGACCCAAATCAAACCCCCGGGTATACTTTTCTGACTATCTCGACCCTTCTGGACGCGTTGGAGCACTCAAAACGACCATACGAACAATCTATAAAATATTCACTTTTATTAATCCACATTTAGTCCCGATACGCACAGGCGCGTCCCGACTTAAATTTCCACAATTGTCATTTTTTTCACACGTGACAATATTATAAAAATAAATCTCATATATTACTATACTCATCCAGTAATATGCAACAAATAATATATTCCCAACAATTACTAACTCTTATCACGCTAGTAAATATTTAAAACAGCATTTCGGATTAAAATTAAATTAATTTATCTCAATTAAATTTAATAAATCCTTAAATTTAAAAGACATGAAAATACGGGGTATTACACTCTATTTCCTGGCTCGGTGGTAGCTCGGGTAGCTCTTGTAACACGTCTTTAAAATACCTCACTGCAAAAATTGAATATAAGGGAATGGCCACCGCCTACGAGGTCTCCTCCTCGAGGTAATATAAATTAGTGCGCGATTATCCCTCGGGAAGAGGCATATCCACAAGGAATATCTCCTATCTCAGAATTAAAAACACAATCGTCCTCTCATAGCAATCTACCATCGCTCTGTAGCCTGCTAACCAGTCCATACCTAGAATCACGTCATACCCCTCCATATCTAATATTAGGAGGTCTGTCGCTAAGCTCAGCCTCTTAAGCATAATATCGACTCCTCTACAGATCGTATAAATCAATGAACCACTACCCATCGGTTACTCCACATACATAAGGAGACTATTGATTATTTATAATAAAACGGTGGCTCGTGCAAATCTAGTCTTAATAAATGAGTGAGATGCGCCAGTATCAAACAGTACTCTACCCTCATATCCATGAATAGAAAATGTAGCCGCTACTGCAGGTGGCGTCGGAGGTGCTGGAGGTATAGGCATATCCCAGACGTTGAATATACGTTCGTAGAGAATCTGGCCCTGCTGCTGGGGTGGGGTTGGTGCTGGTGCTGGAGCCGGAGATTGCTGCCTCTATTGAGCACCCTGATGGTTTGCCCCAATCAGCTGTGGATAAGCCCTACTCTTATGGCCCTGCTGGCCACATGTGAAACATTTCCCCTGAAACTACCTCTGACCTTGGCCCTGCTGGCCCAGACGTAGGCCCTGGTGGCCCTATCCCCGCTTGACCACCCCCTTAGTTCCCCTGGCCCTGATAACCCTGAGGGACCTGCTACTGTTGTTAGGGACCCTGCTGGCCCTGTCTATCGGATCGGTACCCACCAAATCTAAACCTCTTGGCAGAGTTCCCTTGTCGAGAGTTCTGACCTTGAGTTCCCACTATTTGCTGCTGTTGGGATGGTGTCCCACTAACACTGCTCCCCCAAGTCTTTCCCTACTGCATAGACTCAGCTCCCCTCTTACGTCCCTACCCATGGAAACGAAAGTCCTGATAGTGAAAAAGTGTCACGTTAACAACATCAGTATACATCATAAATGCGGAATTACCAATCAAGTGTTGCCTGATCCTCTAGGCCAAGCCATCTATAAACTTTGCCTTATTTCTCTATTCGTTACTCACCTCATCTGGCATAAAATTCACCAGGCGAGTGAACTCCTCCTCGTGATCAACAACTGAGCGGTCACCCTGACATACCTCACCAAACTTCTTCCTCATCTCTGCGTCCACTACCGACGAAAAGTACTTGCGATCAAACCGCACCCAGAACTCCAAAATAGTCGTAGAGTCTCTCTCCTCATCTATGGTCACTGACTCCCACCACTGAAGGGCTGCCCTTATTAGCCTGAGGTGGAGAACATCTGTCGCTTAACTTCGCTGTAATCTAGCATGCACAGGTGTCGTTGAATGTTCTTATTCCAAAGACATGCCTCCATTACATCCGTGTCTCCCTGAAACTCAGGCGGATGTCCCTTCTGGAAGGTCTCTCTGATACTATGCTAAGTGGGGGCCCTTGCTAGGCCAAAATAGCTAATGTTGCGGGATGCGGAGCTTGAGGCTGAGGGAAGTGGGCTGCCATGACCCTCATAGCTGTCTCTACTTCCTGAGCCACTATCACTAGCACCTGAGTAGTAGAAATCATATATGGTGGTGGTGGCGGTACCTGCTTCTCCTGAGGATCCTCCCCTATCTCATCTCAGGCTGCGACCCTCTCAGTTCACTCTCTACTCGACGGCATCTGGAAAATAGATCAAATCGTATAAGCACACAATTTATACAAAATTTAACAATAGAAGCACGATATCTCAAGCCACGCAAATATATAAGCAACAATCCTAATAATAGGACTCTATTTCAAACAAACGATACGTCAAAATGTAGTACGCCGTACAGATCATATGGACACTAGAAGCTGATGCTCTGATACCATCTGTGACACCCCGTCTAATTAAACATCGGGTGATCATGCCTTTATCAAATTAAAACAGGTTTCTCATATGGTTCATTCATAGCATCACTGTTGAAAAACAAATTATTACTAACCACCTAAGTTAATTAAATCGGTGCCAAATTTTATCTTTCAAATAAAACAGGATAATAAAATAGTTTGAAAAGTGAAACAACTTACACAAGATACTAGAATCCAAACCAACACTAATGTGTAAAAGCAACTAAGTCAAGCCGAATAAACCGTCGACAAAAACCACAACCAAGCAACAATCCACAAATCAACTACAAAGTAAAATTTATACAAATCTGGAACTGTAATGGAGTCATCTTACAACATGTCTACATATGAAATATAAGAATGAGATCATATGCTAGATTTGAATGAAAGGGTTGGATAATCAATGATCATGTCAGTATCCACAGTGCTACATCTATGAATCCGTAGAATGAACTCAAGTAAGGCTCCCTTGTGGATGGACACCTAAAAGATTTTGAAAACATTTTTATAGCAAGAGTTAGTACTTAAAAACAGTTCAAAAACATTTAACAAGTAATATGTCATAATTAAAATCGATTATTGATTACACATGTTAGGTTCACGCACACTCTCTTGAGTCTCCTCACCTCTCATCTAATGTGCACACCTAACGTCACATACTTATCCCACCTAGCCATTGCTCCAGAGCTATCTCGACTAAAGTATATAACCGATCTGATCAATGGTCTACTCTCCCGTACCGCTGATTAAGGGTGAAAAGTAGCGCGTGTCAAAACGTCGATCGTTGTTTTATGTTCACCTCCTTAATACAAAAATCTAAACTTATGACTACAATCTTTTAAGGGAGTATAGCGGCCAAGTCCGGGTATCAAAAAATCCATAGAGACTAGTGCTAGAATTGACTAGGTTTACTATTTCTGGAATGAAAGTGTAAAAGGTAATTTGCTAATTAAAAATAAAAAAAAGGTAAACTAGGCATGAGTGTATATAAACTACAATAACAAAAGAATAAAAAACTATATGTTGTGTTGAATATCCCTCACCTAGAGTTAATTAGTATAAATGGTTACATGGGTCGACGAGTCTATCAAGATTGCGTCTCGTTTCGACAGTTAATTAAATCAAGAGTTGTCACACCCCTAAATTCGCATAAAAGTCTAATAATATTTTGGCGTCAATAAATATCCCGGAAATTACACACGCAAGGTTGTAAATACGGAGCATACATGATATACGCCGTTAAATCTCCTAGGCATAATAACTAGGACAACCCAATCGAAATAAACACGTAATACTTCATCACCAAAGCAAAGCAACTAATCAACCCTTAGGTGAGTTCAATCCAATCCAACACAACCTAGACTAAATTAGCCACTAAGCATGATAAACAACATTAATTAAAACACTTAATTAATTAAGTAACAACTAATTAATTTCACACTACAAATTAAACTAGGCTTGAAATAAATACCAAAGCACGGAAAACTAGGGCACACAAAGCTTAACTAAGAGAAAGACAATGAATAGTAAAAGAAAACTTACATTAATGGTGGAAACCCACAAAGAAAGTGGAGAGGGAAGCTCCACAAAAATAATCCCCAAGATGTAACCCTGGGTCTATAAACTAAGAGAAAATGAATGTCTCAAGTCTAAAAATGATATTTCAACTTAAAAGAGTGTTTAAAAATAAATACCCCACCAAAAAATGACTTAAAATTACAAATTTGCAGACTTTCGGCACAAGGCGAATCGATTTGCCCCTGGGCGAATCGATTCGCTCCTACAGGTCTTCAATTCTGCAGCGTTGTCCAACTTTACGAAAATTGTCGTAACTTCTTCGTTATAACTCGAAATTAGGCAAGGTCGGAGGCTACACAAAGATAGCTCAGAGGGATACAACATCCAATGAGACATTAGGCCCAAAAACCAAAATATGAAATGACTAAAATGACCTTAATTGTACCATTGAGTGTGAATTTGAAATAAAAACCTTACTAAAAATGCCATAACTCCTTCATCAAACATCAGAATCATGCACCATCGGCGGCCACGCGAAGAGAAATAAAAGGGCTTCAACTTCCATTCGGGATTAAAACTCGAATTATGAAATTACTAAAATGCCTCTGAAGTTGCAATATTCAACGAAACTTTTTCGAAAAGCGACCAAACTTCACCCCAAGCACCTAAATACCTATATAAGCCCAATTATACCTTATATAGCATGTTAACATATAAAACGGAGGTTGTCTAGTTAACGAGAATATATATAGGAATTAAGGTACCCGAGGGGGTTAAAATGCATAAGTTCGAGGGTAATTAAATACAATATTCGATACGAATCAATCGCCCATACAACACGCTTTATTATTAACATCCCCACGTCTTTCGGTTTCGTATAACATTCTCATGTGTTATATTTAATCATTAAAACCATGTCTCACTACTTAATTCATAAAACATTTCAGATTTCATCCTTCGACTTCCATAATTAAGTTTCATTACTTAATTTACTATATATATTCCCAATTTATGTTTAATATTAAAATTAAGTTTCATCTACTTAATTTATCATTTAGATGTCTCTCTCTCTCTCTCTCTCTCTCTCTCTCTCTCTATATATATATATATATATATATATATATATATATATATATATACAAGTCTACTCTCGCACATAAGTAGAATATCATGAAGTATATATATTTCACGCAATATACTATACGGATTATTAGTCCGGCTAATCATCAACCCCAATCATCCTATAATATGCATTGGTTAGGATATCCATTGACCCCAAAGTAAATGTTATGCATATGTATATTGGTCCGGATACTCATCGAGCCCAATATCTTTTAACTCCGATTTGGTCCGGATCATCATCGACCCCAAATAAAGTTTTCATGTATTGGTCCGGATACTCATCGACCCCAATAATGAATTAAGCATACTTTAGGTAATCACACGTCCTAACTATCCATATAATAGGTATTCACACAACCAAATCATTTATACTAGCACGTGATATTTTTCTCTCTAATTTTTTCCATACTTTATCGTGTATTTACGAGTTTACTTCACTTTAGTACTCCCCTTGTAGGCCTACTATAAAGTTATATATCTCCCAATATTATTTTCACAAGTGCATAAGTATTTCCCCACCACGTCCATTTAGGAATACAAAAGAAAATGGAAGATTTCAGAAATTCGGAGCACTCGACCGATCCGCTTCCTAGGACCGGACCGATTCATTTTTTGTTAAGACCGAACTGGTTCATTTTCTGTTCAGGCCGGACCGGTTCATTTTTTAGCAAATCAGTTCTTATTTTCGCAGAAGAATTTTTACACCTTATTAATATCCAAATCTCATAAATTCTTCACCAATTTCATAATTGATTTTGCCTAACTATTTCTACTAGAGTTAGGATGATTTCTAACGTTTCAAATACATTGAAACTTCATCAAAACAATCAGGAAAGAATTAAACCCTCAAAACTCATTCATAAACTAGTTTTGTGTTCATCCATTAAATTCAATTCAAAACCCAGATTTAAATCTGTATTATGAATCAAAACTCTTATGATTCACATTCCTCTACATGTATAAACCTTAACTACATGCAATTTTACCCAACATGAAATCAATTGGTACTCATCATCAAGGTTTTGAAATAAAAATAATCTATTCATGAAGTCCCTACACATGGGTATTATAACTTTAATTCAATTTGTAATAAACACTTGTCTTAGATTGATTGATCTGATTTCATGATTCTTGGTTGATGATTTATTGCTTATTCTCCAATCTTCTTTTCCAATTGATTTGAGGAGCAAGAAACCTTTCACCACCTTCTCAATTCTCTCCTTAGGCTTTAGGAAAATGGTTATCTCTTTCCTCTAATGGCACTACACCAAAAGCAGTAATTTGGCACACCCCGATATTAAAAATCTGGCACAGTTTAAAATCGTGCCAAATTCTCGCACGGTTTAATGATAATCTGGCACACTTTAAAACAGTGTCAAAATTTGGCACTGTTTTAAAGTGTGCCAAAATTAAGTACACTCGACAAAAATATAAAATAATAAAAAAAATCACTATATTCACTTTACTCTCCCGCTATCTCATTCTTCTCATTTCCCGCCCACCCCCGCTCATCAATCTTTTCGTGCTTCGAGGTCTCTCCCCGCTCATCTCTCTCTCTCTCTCTCTCTCTCCGCTCAGGTAATTTCTATCTCCCATGTTTTAAAAGCGGCTTGAAGGTTTCATATTTAGGCTTGCATGTATCAGATTTCAATCCCTACACACACACGAATTTGTGATTCATTACATGTGATTGAACTGAAGTTATCAAATTTGTTTTCTTCAGTTTTTTCATTTTGATTTGACTAGCCAATGTTTATTTTTTTAGTTAGGATCTCTTGAGTTTCAATCCTTACATAACATTTTCTGTCATTTGATTTAGAAAGAAAACAAAGGACGTCGGTCATGACAATTTTACATTTTTAATATTTTATTATGTTTCACTAAATAAGAAGAATTATTCTCATAATTTGTCCAAGAATGGTCTTTTTGGTGTACAAGAATGCACTTTTGGCTTTTCATGAATGATGAGTATTAATCCTTTGTTTATCTTTTGGGCATATTTTTTACCATTTGAATATGTATATTGAACTAAACCTAACGTCCTCAACATATTTTTTTACATGTATAATGTTTTGTGTATATTGGTTTTGACTATAATGTTGGGTTTATGTGATGTGTTTTCTGTTTTTATCAATGTGTAAATGGGTTTCTTACATGTAATATCACACATGTATGTTTTAATGTATGGTATTAATTTTTTGGCTTCATAAGTTGAATTTATATGACGTAGGCACGTTAGAGTTGTTATTCGAGACGAATCTATGCTAAATGCAATTCAAATTGAGGTATTTACAAAATCAAAATGTTGAACTAATATACTTTTTAACTAATATTCCTTTTCATTCTTTTTTACTAATATTATTTTTTTATTGATTAATTAAAGGTGTCAAAAAATCAGAACATTGCAAGAAGTTCTGATCAAGGTAAAGGCAAGAGAAAAGGCAATGAAAAAATTGTTCCAGATGCAGTAGGTGTCATTAGTCCTTATTTTCACATTTAATACAATTTACATTAATTGTTTTATGCATAGTTATTCATTTTATGTAAAATGTTATACGGAATTTACAAGAACAACTTGAAGAACTGCTTAGCTTCAAATTACACATGTTCTATTGTGTTTGTGGGTTACTTTTATAATTTTTTTTTTATCGATTTGAGAAAAGGCATAGTTTTTACTCATTTGGGCTTTTGCTTTTACACAAATGAATTGACCGGGTACAAACTCCTACTCATGCGTGTGCATCTCCGATAATTTTTTATAATGGCATCCCACATCTGACATTCCAGTGCATGGTTGAAGAATTATCAATCCAACTGTTATGGCTACTAAATAATAGGTATATATGTTGTTCTTACGCATGATATGTTTTTAATTTGTGATATAATTACCATATTTTATGAAAAATTATTTTTTTTACTTCTAGTGATAGATCAACATTGTTATGTTCCATCAATGTTGCCAATACAAGTACATATGTGCAAACTTATGTTCATATAGGTAGACAATTTCTCACGCTGATGAATGTTCAATGCTCTCATTGTCATGTTCCATCAATGTTGCCAATACAAGTGCTTTTTTAACATTGGAGGATTTTGACTAGAGGTGGTATTACAAAAATTGTTCTCTCGATATAGAATAAAGTTCTTCTCTTTGTTGTATCACATCCATACTACGTGAACACTAATTTAAAATGTTGGTTTGTAAAGATAGAGTACTCAATAGCCATGAATTAATGTCCTATTGTACCAATCATATTTGAATAAATCACTAGTTGTCAATAATTTATATCCAAAATCAATCACATAGACAAATTTTTAAACTCTAAATTAAAATTTATATAAACTTTAAAATGATATCACAAGAAAAACATAAATGGTAAATTTTTTCAACCTTAAGGTCCTTTTTGAATAAGTGGATGGTTATAGCTGACATGACCATCATGAATCTGATACAACCACTTGGGAAGAAGGAAAACGAACTTAGACCAATGCGAAAAAGCAGAGTGTAGAGTCTACAAATTTATGTTTTGCTTGGAATTTTGTTCTTCTATTGGCGGATGATGATGTTTTTTAGAATTGACATTCGAGAATTTGGAATGCTCAAAAGGGGATTGCCTATAATTTTTGAGATATCAAGGTATGAAAGCAGTTTTAAGGTCATCACAGACATGACCTTATTATTGCTCCGACCAAAGTTTTACCTATTTATTTTCTCTTTCTATGGATATCATTATTAAATCTTAATAACTGGAAGAAACGACAATGCTCTAAAACATTATAAACCCAATGGAAATCTAGTTTTTTCTTATAGTTACTCAGTTGTTTTCCTGTAACAAATATATCATGAATTGGATGTTAAACTTAGTTTTGTAGATGAAATTTGTTTGATTGGAAGGACTGTAATAGTTAAGAATTTTATGTTCATAAAATTTGAATTTATGTCATGTGTGTTAATTTTGTTCTTTCATTTGTGTTCCTTATGGTAGTTTAGTCCAAATTGCATTGACTATCATTACCCAATACGTGAAATTGGTTAATGTGTTGCCAATGAGACCGCCCCTTCAAGATAATGTTTTTAATCTTTGGAAACTTCTATTTAGAATGAGTTATATCTTCTTTAGAAGATTTTTTTTAAGATTCAAATCTAAAACTAGTTATTGATACACATGACCTCTCGCAATGGTATATTATAATACAAGACAACTGTAACAGTGATGGTATCATGTTGAGAAGAATAAGGCTTCTTTCACAACAATGGGAATAGTTGATACAGTTTCGTCTTGGTTCAAACTAGGAAGATCTTATTATGGATAGAACTTCTATATGGTGCGATTTGATATCATCATATTATGGATGGATAGGGATTTAGTTTCTAAATTATTAACGAGATCTTTGTTTTGCGCTTGAGATGTTGTGATTGAAATATCATATCTTGCTTATGAGTTGCACATCTTATTGCACATCATTGAACATTTCTTACAAATAATTTCAACAACATCGAGTGTTTTTACTATGCACTATTGTCACTATTTGGTGGTGATTAGATGGTTGCTAATTGTAATGTTCATTTTTCAGAGCTGGGACAGCCAGTTTTAACACTAGAAGCATTCAGTATATGACACACATGCACACACAAGGGGGAGAGAGATATTTTCTTCATTTTCCTAAAAAAGATGGAAAATGGATCTTGTGGCCCTTTGTAAGGAAGTTAATTCCGTTGAAAATTTGTGCAATCAAACAGTACAAAAGATGGAAATCGGTAAAAATTTAATTATATCTCTTGGCATTTCAGTGCAAAGTACAGGCAAAAATTCTCAAGAGTGTTCTTTTACCTGACCAAATACTAGGCACAAAGGTTTTTAGTAATTTTATATGAGTTTATTGCACAACAGTCTCGATTTCAGTCTTTCTTTATCTCTTATGTAATTTCCCATTATATTTTGTGCTATCATCACATATAAATTGTTGCTTATTGATGGAAGTACACCTTAAGTTTAGCCCTTTTCTTCTTTTTCATAAAGAGGATTTGGTTTTTGTTTGTAGCTCCAAAGAGTGGTGCTTTAATGATTACTAAAGTCACATATGAAAGAATGGGTTTCGCGATTCCTGAAAAACTAAGTGACCTAAAGAAGAGGAACACATATCTTTCCAAGAAGAAAGGCAGTGGTGAAAATGTCAAAAGTTTGGACATGAAATCGATAGCTACAAAGGTTATCTTAATAAATCCAAGGGTGTACATGGAAGAAGTTCAGCCAACTGCTGAATTTTCAGCTGGGTTTTCATCAATCCACCCTTCAACCTACACTGATTTGTTGAAGAAAACAGATTCCCATGGTCTAAAATTTCAGCAGATAGGTAAGGCATTGGTCTTTAAATTTTACTGCAATGTTTTCTTAAGTAATTCATTTTCATTGCATCTAATTGATCGTACTTGATATTTCATACTTGGCCTAAAACAAGGATTTCCTTTTTCATGACACCGTCCTTTATAAGAGAACAAATTTGAAATGTTTTTTAGCCTAATGCCATACTTCTACAAATGTCAGTCTTGCTTTAGTTCTCTTCCACAATCTTGTGCTTTTTATCATGCAAATTTTATTAATGTTTCATGTATTTTACATCTCATCTAAGAAAATGTAGCCGACTCTAGGAAGTTAATACCAGTTTTTTTGGGGATTATTACTGAGCATTTGATGCATATTGAGTATTCTACTTACTATATTTTGATGCACTTTATTGGATTTCAGATATTAGGTCAGTTGCAAGATGGAGAAGGATAAAAAGAAAAACCACAGCTTGAACAGTCTTTTAAGTCTGCAAAGACCACTGATGACATGCTCAAAGGATTTAAAGACATGGAGTTCACTTTTGACGAGCTTGGCCTTGCCTTGTCTTGCTTGAAGCTTGTCCTCAAACTTGACCAGGAAGGTGAGGACCCTGAAAAGATTATTTCTTTTGCTAATAGAGCTTTGAAAGTTTTGGATACAGATGATAATCATAACTCTTTTTTACCTCTTGCCATGACTTTACAATTGTTGGGATCTGCTTCTTATAGCTTGAAAAGGTTCAATGATAGTTTAGGGTATCTTAATAGGTTAAATAGGTTATTGTGTAAGTTTGAGGAAGAGGGTTCTTGTAGTGGTGAGGATATTTGGCCCATTCTTCATGCAATGCATCTCGAATTGGCTAGTACTAAGACGACACTTGGGAGAAGAGAGGAGGCTATTGCGAACCTTAAGCAATGCTTAGAGATTAAAGATATGACATTAGAGAAAGATAGTAGACAAATTGGTAATGCTAATAGGGATTTGGATGAGGCATATGTTGAGGTTTTAAATTTTAACGAGGCGTTGCCATATTGTTTGAAGGCAGTGGAGATACATAAGGTGCAACTAAGGCTAAATTCAGTGGAGGTTTCTCATGATAGACGGCTGCTTGGAGTTATTTATACTGGATAGGAAGAGAATGATAAGGCGCTTGAGCAGAACCATTTTCCACAGAAGGTCTTGAAGAATTGGGGTCTTAATTCTGATTTGCTCCGAGTAGAGATCGATGCTGCCAATATTCAAATCGCATTGGGAAAGTATGACGAGGCCATTGAATGTTTAAAGGGTGTTGTTCAGTAGACTGATAAAGAGAGTGAGGATTGAGCTATGGTCTTCATTGGAATGGCCAAAGCCGTGTGTAACCAGGAAAAGTTTTCGGACTCAAAGCGGTGCCTAGAGATTGAGTGTAAAATTCTCGACAAGAGAGAAAACTTCCCCCATTTAGGTTTCTGAGGCGAACATGGAGATATTAATGCAGTATGAAACAATGAACGAGTTTAAAAATGCAATCTCGCTGTCAAAGAGAACAAAGTACAACACTCGGTGGGAAGCGTGTCTGTGAGGATTGGGTGGTTACTTTTGTTAATAGGGAAGTTACAACTGGATATTCTTTGCTTGGATGATGTTGCAGAAATATTGAAAGAGAGCTTTGGTACCAAGCATTATGGGGTGGGTTATGTTTATAATAATTTGGGTGTTGCATATTTGGAACTAGATAGACCTTAATCAGCTGCACAGGTGTTTGCTTTTGTAAAGGAGATTATGGATGTCTCACTTGGTCCTCATCACGTGGATTCAATTGAGACGTGTCAGAATCTTTCTAAAGCATATTCTTCTATGGGAAGCTACTCACTTGCAATTAACTTTGAAGAAAAAGTGATCGAGGCTTGGGAAGTCCATGGTCCGGTTGCTTAAGACGAACTCAAAGAAGAAAGGCAACTTCTTAAACAATTAATAAAGAAAACTCTTGGTTCATCCTCTGACTCGACTCCCATAAAGGCCTTGCCTTTGCCCCGTAGCCATGAATTTGCCTCTGCTAGGAGGTAACAACCCGAGGTTCTAATAAGTGGGAGGCCATCAAATGCGACTGACCTTTCTGTAGTAGTCGAGCACAATGTTGCACTTTCTTTAATGGTGGGCTTTCAACTTGGGAGTAGGAGAGTTAATCGTTGTTCATTCTAATAATATTTGTGTAGTTAGTCATATAAAGTGGCCAATAGAACCTACTAATTATGTTATTCATTTTGAGGCTTTAGTTCTGATAAGGTTTTGTACTTCATATGCTAAAAAATCACACAGTTTGGTCCTTGAAAAATAATGCCTTTTTTAATAACATTATTTAGCGTTCAATATTTTCCTTGGTATTAAGTTTAAGATCACTGTATTTTTTGTACTAATTAATTCTAATCTATTAGGTATGAAGAAAAGAGATGGATTTCTAGAGACGGAAAACCAAAATCACCTTCAAATGCGAGAGAAGAGAAGGTTCCAATTCATAGTCACTGCAATGAAATCACCTTCAAATGTGAGAGAAGAGATGGATTTGTGTTATGGTCGTGCGGACTTTTGTAGTTTTATTGTTAACTTTTATGGCCGTGCGGGCTTTTGTAATTTTATTGTTATATTTTATGGCCGTGAGGGCTTTATATTACGCATGTTTTAATTTAGCAGGTTTTAGAATGTCCAGAAAATAGAGGAAACTCTGTCCAATTTTTTTGTGTGTGAACTATTAAGACTTGTAATATTTTTGAAGTTTGTATGTACATTAGTTTATCAACAACTTGAGGGATTCGCAATTTGTGAATTTTCTTATTTTTAAATAATTTTTTTTCTTTGATACAAAAATTTGGCACAGTTCAAAAACGTGCCAAAAGTGTATCAAATTTTGGCACGGTTTTGAACTGTGCCAAAAGTGCACCAAAGTTTACTCAATCTGGCACATTTAAAAATTGTGCCAAAAGTGCCAAAACTATCAAATTCTGACACGGTTTAAAAGTGTGCCTGTTTGGTCAAATCTGGCACACTTTTGAGCCGTGCCAGAAAAAATGGCCATTTTGGAACACCTGATTCTGACACAGTTCAAAACCGTGCCAGATTTGATCTGGCACAATTTTAAACCGTGCCAGATTCTTGTTTTTGGTGTAGTGTGGCCTCTTTAATCTTTTGTGTTATAAGCCCTAACCCCAATCTCTAAATATCAGATACATGACTCTAATTTTCGTAGGTCCCTTGACCTCTTTTAGAAAAATGACTGTAACACCCTTAATAGGTGTCGGTTTGGTCCAAAATTGACTCGGGGCCCAAATTATACCCCGGGTACACTATTTCGACTATTTCGACCCATTCGAAATCATTCGTGACATCTAAATTACCATCCGAGTGACTTAAAATATATTTCTCATTCCTCACCTTAAATTAGTCTACACGGGACTCGTGGTGAGATAAACTAGAATACACACATATCACTCGCTATGTCGTATAATGATAGTCATTTGTTATTTACTATTCACACTTAGTAAATTTCATCAAAATATTAATCAGTATCTATCTCTCGATTAATATTTAATAATCACATTTTTTAATTAAATCATATTAAATTACTTCACTCGCCTAATTTAAATAAAACGCATTTTCAAAATTAATTTCTGAATTAATTAATTTAAGAATATGCAAAAATACGGGGTGTTACATCTAGCTTCAAAATATCATGATTCTCGCATATTGTTATATGCCAATTACTTTACTTTTTGGTTGATGTGTTTAACACTGCTATCTATTAAATAAATTGACTTCCTACTCATGTGCTCAACTACAAGAGTCCTTGTGAGAATGTGGAATTAACACCGCTATCTATTTTAGTTAATGTACTTAACACTGATGTTTAACATTGTTGTCTAATTTTAGCAATGTGGACTTAGCTTGGTGAAAAGTATTTTTTAGAAATGTGGAATTATGTTGTGATAGTAATTTTCACTCGTGTGCTCAACATACTTACATTTATGCTACTTAACACTATTATTTCATTGGTTTTATTCCTTAAACATCTTTTCAGCAAGCTTATGTTATGGTAGTAATTTCAATGCTAAGCTCATTCTTATTTGATATGCACAATGTTATTTTACGTACACAATGATTTTTTTTAATAGGTATGGTTAACTTGTAGTTCTAAATTTGAAAACTTCAAACTCTCAGATGCTCAAGTTTATCATTCTCGACAAGGTTATCCCGCCTCCAACACACTGCTGCCTTTTATTTTAAATAAATGTGTCACTGTTCAAGGGTCACAATATCTTTTGTTTTCATTCTCATCCTTTAGGAAAAATTACTAAATTACAATTCTCATTATCAAATTCAATGTCTTAATTTCTATTGGAATTAGTACATTAAGATGTTTGGGCATCTCTCATCTCTTCGATTAATGGCACTAAGTATTATGTGTTGTTCGTGGATGACTCTATCATTATTCTTGGATATTTCTTATGAAATTTAAACATGAGGTCTTTGGTATTTTTATTCTCTTTATTCTTATGAAATTTAAACATGAGGTCTTTGGTATTTTTATTCTCTTTAAGTTAAAAGTTGAAAATTTATCCTCCATAAAAATTAAGGCCTTTTAATTCGATGGTGGAGGCGAGTATACTGAATGGGCATTTTGAAAAACCCGAATAGGTTCGGTGTGTGATAATTGATTAAAATTTAAAATTCGCAAGTTTTCAAGTAACCCTTATTTAATTAGAGTCTACTTTTAAATCAAATAAATTCAGCCCCTACACATCCATCTACAGTGCGTGTGTCAACCCATAAATAAATAAATCATGTGACACAAAAATATGCTGAGACACAGATTTCAGGAAAAAACCCCTTTCGGGTAAAACCTTTATTTCACTATGAATATACAAGCCGCAACTTACAATTACATAGAGAAATCTGCAATGGATCAACGCGCAGCCAACCCACAAAGACACGCAGTCTTGAACTCAGCAAGAGAATACACGCAGCACCCTCCAAGGACTCGCAGCCCAAACAACGAAGAAAGAACCGCAGCTCTTCTCAATGACACGCAGCCATAAAACTTTGTAGAGACTCCCTTAGCAATGACACGCAGCCCTCGGTTGCAAAGATCTCTCTACAAAGATGAACAACAACAAAGTTTGTGTTCTAGGGTTCCAAAAGATTCACAAAAGTAATTGGGATTTTTGTGTGTGAATCAAAAAGATGTTTGGCACATCAAAAATTGAAGTCTTGTTGTGTTTGTACTCTTAAAAACGTTTTCTCAAAGACTTAAAGAAATACACCATCGGAATAGATATATATATAGGAAATATAAGATGGTGGTAAAAACAGTTACGGAACTGCTCGAGTTTATCCCAGGCGGACCGGTCCGGCTAGGAGGCGGATCGGTCCGATTGACCGGATCGGTTCTTTTAAAATATGGCTCCATCGGTTCGCATTCGATCCGGGGTCTACTGGACTTCGAGCAAGACGGATCGGTCCGGGTAGAGGGCGGATCGGTCCGGTTTTCCCAGGAAAAAAAAACTTTAAAAAGCCTCATTTTGCTTGAAAAAACTTACTTCTTATTTTTATAAAAAACATTTTATAAAAATTTTCCAATACTAAATATGAACTTTAAGGAACGCAAAAACAAAATTTTACCAAGTTCATTCTCGCAGAGGCTATGATGTTAAAGACGCTTTGATATTCGGATCCGTTGATATAGATGCGATCTTGAGTTTCTTCAATGGTGTAACGGCGTACGACATACAAATGAATAATGGACAAAAATGTCCTTACACATTTCAATTTTTTTTAGCTAACAATTGCATCACTTTTCCGTCCTCCTGTCCAGGGCATCAAAACAGATTGGTTATGCCAAAGAAAACACAACCACATTAATGAAACCGGTCTCACGCTTCTGGTATATTCTTATATGCCAATTACTTATTAGTGGATGTGTTTAACATTACAGTTTTTTAATAGATTGACTTCCTAGTCGTGCACTCTGCTACATGAGTCCTTGTGAGAATGTGGAAATAACCCTTTTGTCAAACACTGTTGTCTATTTTGATTAACTTGTTTAACACTGTTGTCTATTTTTAGCAATGTCCAATTATCTTGGTGAAAAGTAATTTATAGAAATGTGGAATTATGTTATGGAAGTAATTTTCACTCACGTGCTCAACACACTTACATTTATTTTGTTTAACAATGTTGCTTCGTTGGTTTTATTCCTTAAAGATCGTTTCGGTAGGTTTATGTTATGGTAGTAATCTCAATGCTAAGCTCATTCTTGTTTGATATGCACAACGTTCTTTTACGTACACAATATTCTTTTTTTTTAATAGGTATGGTTAACTTGTAGGTCTAAAATCAAAACTTATTTGTTGGAAGAATTAAAGAAACATCCTAAAAATTTAAATGTCAATTCATATTCAAAACATAAATCTCCCCGCCCCCCACACAAATTCACACACACAGTTTGTATACACTGCACGCACACTGAAATTGTACACAATTTTAGTGTACATTTTTTATACACTGCACTCACACAGTTCCTGATGATCCGAATTACTAATCATTTACATATGCACAAGACACCATCTTTATCTCTCTATTCTGCCTTTGCATCATTCAAGCATTGATTACTCCGTGAATTAACTGAGACAAATTTAGATCCAAAATATATGTAATAAAAATCAGAATTAGTTTGTGAAAATTGGGGAAGATTTTGTCAAGTTATTGAAGAACCATATATCCTTCACCCAACAGTAACAAAAAGCATACAATTCCTCACACGTAAAATGTTCTAGTAGATTATCAACATCAAAACGAAAACCCAACATAAATAGAAAACATACAAATGTTCTCACATTAAAAAAAAAGTCCTAGTAGATTTTCAACATTAAAATAAAAACCCAACAATAACAAAAACATACAAATCATTACACATAAAATAGTCCTAGAAGATTTTAAACATCAAAATGAAATGTAGACATGATAAAATCAAAAATACATATATACCTAACATAAACAAAAACACACAAACTAACTCGTATGGTGCTTCTTGAGCAGATATAAACCTCCTAACATTTAATACTAACCCTTGGATAGTTGAGACCAAAACCCCGCCTGATATAGTATATAGATTTTACAAACTCATTATTTTATGCCCATTACCTCTTTTAATAGGTATTACATAGGCACCCCACCTTCTAGGCAACAAGGTAGAGGAAATGTAAAATCATAAAAGGGATGAGGTAAAAATTGATTCGAATGAAAAGTGTCAACCAATTGGTGATGATGACTCAAAGTTGGCAACTCAGTTGGGTTATTTTGCATGGCAAGGGAAACTTTTTCCATTGAATGTGCCACCCTGGGATAACATGGATTCACACCGTCACATAACAATTTGGGAAATAGTGCAGGTAAAAGTTGATGATTTTTTATCTTCACTAATAATATAAAATTGTATATAATCTAATTGGTTTATTACAACATATATTGTTAGAAACATACAAATGCTCTCGATGGTTACATGGATCTTTGTCTGAAGAAAATTGGGTTACAATGGAAGCGGTTCAAGAGCCCCTTAAAGGAGGATTATTACAAAAAATTTGAGACAGATGAGGAGCGAATTGAAAATAGACCCTCCTATGTTGATAGTAATCAGTGGGAGAAGTTGGTGGAACGCTGGGATATAAAAAACCAAGGTATTAATCAAATATTGTCATTTAATTGTATCTTTCACTCAAAGTTCTATTTGTTGTAATGCATTATCCTTTTAATATATAAGTTTAATTTAGTTTCATTCTTTTGCAGCAAGTGGCGGCTTAGAATTCTCCAAATCGAACAAGCCTTTGTTTTTATCCTAAGACAAGAAAAAAAATCACTCCCAAGAGTAATAAAAGAGATTGGACATGTCATTTGAATTTGTGTTGCTTTTTTATGTCTTTACTTTGAGTCAAAATAGTTGTTGATGCAATTATTTTTAACAATACACTAGATTAAGACAAAAGATGTGCAAATCGATAAACTTGGGGTTTGGAGATATACACAAAAAGAAATGAGTCTTATAGTGATAGTGATGGATCGGTCGATAAAGAGGTATATGCATTTTAATTATTTTTCTCACAATCTAATGTGGAATAATAGTAAACAGTTGATATTTTATTGGAGTTTTGTTCTCTATTTGTAAGAAAGTAAAAAGAGATTGTTGGAAGTGTTACTCAATGATCAACTAAATGATGTAAAAGTGAGAAATAAGATATTCGATGAGTTGATAGGGTTCGACAGGCATGATCATGTCTTGTGCATGGGAGTAGATCTTCAACCGACACCTAAAAGGTCAAGAGCAACGTCATTATCTCAGTATTACAAGCAATTGATAGCCGAATTAAGCAGAGATGCCGAGGAATGTGAAATTCACGATCAAGAAAAGCTTAATCATATTCGAGATGAGGTTCTTGCCGAGACACATGACAAAATCAATAAAACTAAAGAGTTTTTTCTCAATTTTATGCATCAAGACGACTTCCTTGAACCAAATTATGCACTTACTTAGGTATTTCCTTAATAATCAGAATTCTTTTACTAATAATTTGAGATTAAGCCAGGTCGTGCGGGCCGGGGAATATTTATATTGATGAAATCAATTTATGTGCTCATTTGGGAATTTTGTTATTGCTAAAATAGGTTATTTTTTAGGAATAAAGAAAGGAAACTCTAAAGAATTTTTTTAAAAATACAAGTGATTCAAAATTAGTTAACATGATGATATAAAGATCACCATAATTGAATATTGTACTAAATTATGTTTATTTTCTCTTCCACAAGTCCCCGCATCATTTGGTTCAATATGGATATCATTTTATATGGGTGTTGGCCAACTATATGACTTTATTGATAAATGTCATCACTTGTATTTTGCACATTTATAAGGTTGGTGGTTATTTTTTGAGTTTATTATGTTTTCGAATCGATTATTTGATATTTTTGGAGATGATTGTAGTATGAATCATATAGATTATGTTTTAGACTGGTTGTTTTATTTTCTCGAGATGTTATGTTGGTAACCTTGAATATTAATGAATGAATTTTCGTATCTTCGTTGATATTTTGTTCTCAATATTTATTTATCATAACTTGTACATTTGTTGATATTATGGTTGATATTGAAAGAACTTTGAATATTCATAGTTAAACATGGAATCGACATATAAGCAAGCTTTAAAATATGGATATACAATAATAATTTTTTTAACACTACTCATGCCTTTTAGGATGGCTAGAAACGTCCCTAAAATGCGGTGACACAATAAAAATTTTGGGAGCAATTTTGGCACAACATTTAAAGAACAGTTAATATTGTCCTAAATAGCCAAACTCCCATCCTTAAAAATGAACCATTGATTCTTAAAGGATGGTAAAAAAAACGTTCCATAAGATTATTAAGGACTGCTAATCCCATCCCTAATACATTTAGGACCACTATCAGATGTGATCATACCTTTCCGTCCGTAAAATCGTCCCTAAAGATTTATAAGGACATATATATTCTCTTTATGGACAGTTTTTACTCGTCCATAAAAGTGAGTTTTTTATAATGTAAGCTATACCAAATGGGACGATTTTTAAAGTTTGTCCTTTTTGTGATTTATCAAAAGGGACAGTTTTATAAATCCATGGTATAAGCTATACCAAATGGGACGATTTCTAAAGTCTGTCACTTATATTTGTCTGAAGAAAAAGTGCTAAAAATTTAACTAACATAAGGGACGATAAATAAAAATTATCCCAAATAAAAACAAATATGTCTACTTTAAGGATCGATAATTAAAATCCGTCACAAATAGTACTTTTATGGTCCAAAATGACACGACCATCCTAAGTACCATTATCCCTAATAACTATTTTTTCTTTTAGTGGATTGTGAGGCTTGAGAGAGTTGTAACCCTTGTTGTTTATATCAATAAAGCCATCACCCGTGGATGTAGCCAAATTAGCGAACCGTGTACATCTTGTCTTGTGATTTGTTGGTGTGTGTGATTTCTTATTACTTTCTCATTACTTTGTGTTTAGAGTGTATTTATATTATTATCTCTTACGTTGATTTTTATCTTGGATCTTGGCATGTATGAATCACTTCATTGAGTGAGTATCCGCACAACAAATTGGTATCAGAGATTTGGCTTGCAGGGTGTTTACTTTGTGTGCATCCAAGGTGTTTGATAAAATTCCTAAGTGGGATTTTGGTCTTGGCCCAGCTGTTTCTTATTGAAGTCTTATTTAGGAGATTAGATAATGTCTACATTTAAGGTTTTAAAGGTGTCAACGATGAGGTTTGACTTGGAGAAGTTTGATGGTAAAACCATTAATTTTGGCATATGATAATAGCAAATAAGAGATGTCTTGATCCAACAAGGTTTGCACTAGATGTTGAGGGGTATTTAGGCTAAACCCGAGGATATGTTAGAAGATAATTGGAGAGATTAAAACTTATAAGCGTGTAGCACAATCAAGTTAAATCTTGCAGAAAATGTGGTATACTATGTGATTAAGGAGGAATTAATAGAGAAAACATGGAAAAAATTGGAAGACAAAAATTTATGATGAAGAGCATAGAGAATCAACTCTATCTCAAGAAGAAGTTATTTCAATTTGACTATATTGAAGGTAAGTCGATGTCCGAACATCTTGATGAGTTTATTAAAATTATCTCTGATTTATTAAGCTCGGATGTTGTTATTAATGACGAAGAGAAACCTTTGGTGCTTCTAAATTCACTCCTGCACTCATATGAGCATTCAAGCACAACATTGTTATATAGGAAAGAGGAGGTTAAGTATGATGATGTTTGTTTGGCATTATTGGGAGTGAGAACCAAAAAAATAGAAAAATGATTCTCAGTCAGATGCATTGATTGTGCGGGGCAGGATTGAAGAGAGAAGGCAATGTGGGAGAGGACTCTCTAGGTCCAAATCTAGGACCAATGGCTTAACAAATGTCATGTATTACAAGTGCAAGAAGAAGGGGCATTTAAAAAGGATTGCCCCAAGCTAAAGTTAAGAGACAATAAGAAATCAGTGGCGAAATTCGCCAATTCTTTCACTTCAAAGGACAATGAATTTAGGAGTATGTTGATAGTTTCTTCAAAAGAAAGCTCTTAAAATGAGTGGATACTTAACTTGGGGTGTTCTCACCATATATATCTGGATAGAGACTAGTTTCATACCTTTAAGGAGGTGGATAAAGGGTATTGGCATGATTAAAATTATGGTGCATAATGCAGTGACTCAAAGTCTCGTGAATATTCAATATGTTCCAGAGTTGAAGAAGAATTTTATTTCTTTGTGTTCTTTAGAATCTAACAGGTGCAAGATTGTACTCGAGGGCGGAATGCCAAAGGTTATCCTGGGTGCCTTAGTAGTGATGAGAGGAAAGAATGAGGAAAACCTTTATTTTCTTCTAGGGAGCACGGTATCATGTCATGCCTCGATTGTTCATAACAAATAAGAGGCAAAGTCAGATTCCACAAGGCTTTAGCATATGCATTTGGGATATGCTAGGGAGAAGTTCATAATAATATTGTGCAAGAAAGGGCCGCTACAGGGTGCGAAGAGTTGCAAGTTAGGCTTTTGTGAGCGTTGAGTGCTTGAAAATTAAACACGGGTTAAGTTTGGCATGGCAATTCATTACATGAAGGCATACTTGATTACATTCACACGGATGTTTGGGGTCCTTTGAAGACATCATATTTGGGGGGTAGTCACTATTTTGTGATGCCATTCATGACTACTTTCTGTAGACTTGGGTCTCTTATAAAACACAAAGACGACGTCTTTATGGTGTTTCTTAAATGGAAAAATATGGTGGAGAATCAGATCGGTAAGAAGATAAAAATTTTTAGGTCGGATAACGGCGGGGAGTACCGATATGATCCTTATTTAAAGTATACGAGGAGGAGGGTATTGTTAGTCACTATACCGTTCAAAAAATGCCATAACAAAATGGAATAACGAAGAGGATGAACCGAATCTTACTTGAAAAGGTGAGGTGTATGTTGTCCAATGCGATTTTGTCGAAGCAATTTTGGACGGAGACTTTATCCTATACTTTTTTCATTATAAACCGTTTTGTCGTCTACCGTAATTGATTATAAGACTCATCAGGTACACATCCAACTTATAAGATGGTACATATTTTGGGCTCCCAAACTTATTTTCATGTTAGTGGGGGAAAATTAATTCGAGAGGTCAAAAGATAATTTTCATAGGTTCAAACAATGGGATCTAGGGATACAAGTTATTATCCCCGGAAGATAAGAAGATAGTGGTGAATAGGGATGTGACTTTTGATGACGCATCTATGCTCAAGATGCTTAAGGTAGAGAAAGAATATTTTCTGGTAGAGAATGATAATGAAAAGGTTCAATTATCGGTGACTAATCCAATCAATTATTCAGGTGAAGAGGTGGAAATTTCGGATGAGGGACCTAGTCAACAATGGCAATAATAACCATCTTCGGCAAGCAAAATGGAATCGAGGGTTAGAAAAACTACAAAGAGATATGGATTCAATGATGACACAGTTGCTTAAGCATTATTTGTTTATGGTAACGATACGTCTACGTATCATGAGGCGATGAGTGATACTCATTGTGATGAGTGGGAGGTTAACATAGATGAAGATATTGATTCTCATCATCCATGGAAGATATTATTATTATAGGCAATGATGTTGATGGTATTTCCCAAGTAAAGAGGGATATTGACAAGGTATTTGATGTGAATGACTTAAGTTCTCTCCGTTAATTTCTTGGGATTGCAGTTGATCGGTCTCAATGCGAGATCCCGTTAGCCCATCGTAAGTATATATTAAATATTCTTTGGTATGGGATGCTATGGACCCCAACTTGAAACTCTCAGCCTTAATATCAAAGATTGGTTGGTGTCACCTCATTTACTTACCAATACGAGGACGAATTCAATATTTTCAATGAGTATGATTAGTCTGCTTATGCATGCGCCGAACATTACTCACTTGGATGTTATCTATCATATTTTGAGATAACTCAAGTCATGTCTAGGATTTGGTTTATTTTATGCCTCAAATGGTGTCCATAAATAGCCCTCTCATGTTTCATCCGTGAAGAATATGTTGGGTGTAAGACAGGTAGGCATTCCACCTTAGACATTTCTACATTCTATGGTTCTAATCTTATATCATCAAAGGACAAACATGAAGCGGTTGTTTCATTCTCTTTAGCCGATGTTGAGTATTGTGCGATGTCTCATGGGTGTGTGAGATTTTATGACTTTAATTAGTTCTGAAACAGATGGGATTTATAGAGAAAGGGTCTTCAGAGCTATTTTGTGATAATAAGTCATCCAACATTTGATTCCATGCTTCATGAGAGGAGGAAGTGGAGGTGGGTATCCACTTTATTCGGAAAAAAGTGAGGTTCGACATCATTCATCCTAAATATGTGTCTTCTTCGGATTAAACAAAAAGTTTTTTCATCAAATCGGTCTAATCCACTCACTTTCGATCAATTATTATTAAGTTGGGCTTTTTTGATATCTTCGCTCCAACTTTCGGGGACTATTGGATTCCGTGTTATTCTAGTGTTTTATGTATTTTTTCCCTTAATATTAGGCCCTCCATATTTTCGGCTTTAGTTGTGCAGTTTTTTTACATTTGGGCTTTGCACTCTTTCGAACCTTCTAGATTTGTAAAATTTTAGTATAAAAATAATTATTGGATTTTATTTTCAAAACATATACATATTTAATGTTGTCTTTTAGTTTGCGTGATGCTTGACATAACTTATAATATCATTCTTTAATTAGTAATTCCTTTAAACTTACCCAAGATTCGATGAAAAGTTAAGGAATAAAAATTGGAAAGTATATTAAATTGAAAATTCCAATCAAGACATATGCGAAAAACAACTAAAGAAAAGGGTAAAAGTACAATTGACACCTTTAATACAAGACTCAAATTATCTCTCTAACATGTTAAATTCTATCAGCGCTTTCTTGAATTTGGCTCCGCAACATAAGAAACTTCTAAGCGATTATTATTGCTTTATGGTAACATCTAAGGCCAACTCCAAAACTAAGGAATTTAGAGGATTGCATGTTCATAATTTGATTATTTACAAAGCCAACTGGAAAATGTTGATGATCATGAAACTAGAGAAACAAAATTGCACTTACCTTTTCTTTATACACTTTTTAATAAATACATAAAGGCCAAAGGAAGTAGAGGATATAAAAGCATAAATTTGAAACAATCTCACAAACTTCTTGTTATATTTTAATATCATGGCTACTCAAGCCCTAGCTTGTAAAATGATAACCTAGCCAAGGTTCAGTGAAAAATTAATGGGATTTTGTTTTTGGTGCACCTATATTCACTAAAATGACATCCAAGTAACTTTTTTATCCATCATCGTTACCTAATTTCTCTATGCATTGAAACAATCAAGTCTACACATAACACAAAGGCGATAGAAAGAGAATGTACTAACAAAATGATACCTTTTAGTAGTATCTCATTTATGCCTAAAACCACGATGTGAGTTTAGTACCCATTTATATGGCGCCAAAATGAAAGGTATGTTTACAAAATGAAAACAAGATTCATCTTTTCTCTAGAGTAAGATTCTACAATGGTGGAATAAGGAAAATTTGTAACCAAAGTTCCAACGAACGACTGTTGTTTGTAGGAATACGAACAATATTTGTTCGTATTAATTATTACGAACAAATGTAGTTCGTCAGAATCCAAATCAGTGTTCTAAAAAGCTCGCCTAGGATCCCCCTAGGCGTGCCTGGGCTTAAGGATTGTGAGAAACACCCCGCCTTACTCCTTTTACGCCTTATTCTTAGTAAAAGACTTAAGTCGCACTTTTTTTTTTTAAACAAAAATACTTTAAAGAAACTATATCGCTTTTTAAAGTCTTTTTTTAAAAAATCGGACCAATATCTTATTCAAAGCAATTGAAAGACAAATGGTATCCCAAACCTCTCTGCCTCTCGTCCAAAAAAAACGCGCATTTTTTTTTTTTTTTTCCTTAGTATTTCAAAAAATAGTATTTTAGTTTGCATATATTCAGACATATTTTAAGGTATGTACCATTTTAGTATTTTTAATACCTTGTTATAGTTAAAAATGTTAAAATATATTTAAAAAGGCCTAAACGCCTTTTTACGTCTAAGGTCCGCCTAGACTTTTAAGACTTAAAGCTTAACATCGACGCCTTGGTCACACCCCGTATTTTTTAGAACCTTGATCCAAATATATAATAAAAATTAATTATTTATATTTGATACGAACTTCATTTGTTCGTAGCAATTGATACACTCAAATGAAGTTCGTATGAATTATTACGAACTAATGAAATTCGTAGAAAGAACGTACAACTGTTTAGAGAATCCGCTCACAATTGCTCATCACTACACTCAAATAAATTTGTAAATATGAAGAATCTCTTTGACTATTATACCACCATTGTGAATGGTCTTATTGGCCTTTAAATTGATGAGGTGACGAATGATTTGGCCCTTAGATTAACATGTCCGTCCAAAATGAGGGCCAAAAAAAAAAGAATAGAAAACTACGAGGGCTAGACTAAGTCATGCAACATAAATCGTGGATACACCAAAAATAACACTTAATGAGTTTCTTTGCGTTTACACATAAATATGCATCACATGGTTATTCATAGCTCTTGTACATATCTTTAAGAGATAAAATAGCTTAGTAGAGATAACCCACACATCAATAGTTATATATAAATATTATCCTACTCAATAGTTATATGCAACTCACCAGAACCACAACAAGTTGACTCGTTATTGAGTGAAGGAATGGAAGCTTGGGTAATCCTTGACTTTAATATAGAAGGCCATTCATCAATATATGCCGCTTGATTAGTGTTTAAGTTAGGGAGTTCACGCTGTTGAAGGATTTTCAAAATTTCTTCAGTTTCACCAAAAAGACGCGCTGCTTGTTGGACACTCTCCTCCCGCTTTGCTATGGCACTACAATAGCACTTCATTGTTATGACACGTGGTAAATTAGTGAGGCAAGCACCCAAAATATCTGCAATCATACCAGATAATTGCTCGAATAATTTCTGAAATGCCTGGTCATTACTCCCTTGGTGGCCTATCAATATAGTCTGACTGATTCTGTACATGGAATTAGCAGCTATAATATTAACTGGCCAATTAAGAGGGTTCTCTTCTGGACCTCTTTTCAAGTTTTGCTTGAATTTTGTGACACGGCTTTTACCAATATCACTAAGCCTTTGGAGATACTCCTTGACAGTTTTGTCTTTGAGAGCCATTTTTTTGAGATCCTCAGTTAGCCACTTCTGATAAAGTTCAAGTGTTAGCCACACGACATCTGCTGCATTTCTGATGGTTGCTAAATTTCCATTGGTGTCGAGGCTTTTTTCTATGAGCCTAACATACGAGAATCCTTCACTGACGCTACATAATAATTGACCAGCAACATCATTTTTAATGGTGGGAATTGCAATGGCGATGCTTGTCAGAGTTACAACTGTCAAACTCCAGCAGTTAGGAGGATCTTCAAAATGTAGACATTGAACTTGGTCGCTGTCAAACTCAGCCACCCCCTCAAAGCCTGTAGAGTTTTCAAGAAGCCCCATTAGATTTTTGGGCTGCTTTCTTTTAGCTTTCTCAATATATTGGTTCACAGAATCTGAAATGTTCCTCAACACTCTTTTAGGAAGTTCTTCCTCACCTTCAAGCCGCAAAACATAATGGCCAAGATCCTCCTCTTTGCCAATTTCCATTTCTGAAACCCCCTGCTTTCTCTCATTTGGTTTGCAACAAGAACATGACAAAATCATGCTTATGAAGAAAATGGGAATCAGCCGAATTATTTTGCTTGCTACCACAATCACTATCTGAACTCCTATACAAACATATAGAATTAGATTTTTTGTATCCTGAACTAGCTTTCTGCATTTCCGGCCACGAATTTGCAATCCTATGGGGCTTTGTTTCCACTCCATTAGCCTTTGGATCCAATATTTCTGTATTCTGAATACACCATTACTCCCTTTCTTGAAACTTATGGCTGTGACCCATCTAAATGCTGGGGCTATAGTACCCACTACCACCCCAGTAGACTGTATCAAGAGAATCATAAAGGTTGACTGCTTATAATCTGAAAGGTCAAATGATTTCCAATCATCTGATACGAAGATTGTCATTGCTGCGCCCCCTAAAATCAAAGCAGTTAGAAAACAAATTGCCCCAGAAGCAGAGCAGGTTACACAACTTGCCATCACAAACTGGGGCCCACCACTCTCTGCCATCATCCAATACCTTTTCACATTATCCTTCAGTTCCTCAACTGTGAATACTTCTGTTCGCTTTAATTCTTCGTTTGAAGGCACTTTATGCTTCTCATCATATTTCACTTGTAGAATATTATTAAAAATTGGTACTTTTAAAGCTGAGAAACCTATAACTACAAATAAAACAAGCATACAAAGACTAACTAGATTATGATGTATAATAAAAATATAAATTGCACCGGTATGGATTTGGATATCGATATTTACAACCATGGTGATTACCATAATACCTAAGGCTGTTATGTTGAGGAGAAGCTCCTTGCTATCCATGGGTCCTAGAGAAGGCATGAAATTACCCATTGCGGTACACATAAAGGCCGTGCTGCTAAGTTTTGCCATCTGGTCTATTTTACCTGGCATGGAAGAAGTTAGATCCACTGGAAGCTTCATTGCTACAGCTAGCAATGTGAGAGAGGCGGCATTGAGCGTGAAATATTTGCATGGAAACCAGAATTTTCGTTGGCGGAATCCTAGGATGACATCCGCAGCCATAAGGATGGTGCAAACTAGAGATGCTGCTGTGATGTAGATGCCAATCCAGTACATCGGTGCACTCAATATTTCCTGTTGTTTCATTTTGTTATTGCAGTCTCTGTACAGGTCGCAGTATTGTGTTTGGGAAGGTTCTGATAGTGAACAATTACTGAAATAAGGGGAAGACATTTTAGTGCTGATTGTTTCAGGGGAAAGGGAAAAACATGGGTGATAATTGTTGGAAGGTTTTTAGACTTATATATATATGTATGTGTGTGTCCAAAGATTCGTGTTAGTTGTGTATAGTGGTATTAAACTATCTTTTCAACCAAGTTACAGATATGTTTTTTTTCCACATTATCCTCTCCACTAGTTTTGACAAAACATTTGTTCTATCGTGATTCTATATCCCTTTTTTTCCCTCTCTTCATTGAAAGTTTTCTTATATACATATTTCTATATACATTCAGAGTAACCCCGGAGGCAACTTGAAACTACTGTGAAGTAGTTAAGATTTTCTTATTATTCTGATGTACACTCACAAATACACGTCATGAAGCCAAATCTCCAAATTCCAATACACAGTTATCTTACATGAAGTTGCGAGGCAAGGAGAAAATTAAGTAGTCAATAATTATGCTTAATATTAAACTTGTGTTGGGATCATAGCAGTTTCTTGGAGGCATGGCTTATCAGTTTTTTTTTCTTAATTGTTTGACATCATGATGATAGGAGGAGAGAAATGGTCAGAATATAGTATATATTATTTTAGGAGGTTTGACATTCACACTTTTATCATTTAACTTAAAAAAATGACCGGGGTAGGATATATCTGGTTAAGGGGACATCAAAGAAAGATTATTTAGTACTGATTAATTGAATATTGTTTCTTGGATAGGTTTCTTATTTGTTGAAGTATAATATTATAATTTAGAATTTGTTTGGCTTTAATACATTACAAATTTTTTATATTACTCATTAATATATTTTAATTTAAAAATTAGATTTTCTCAAAATCATTAGAAAAATTTGAACATTTTTCATGTGGCATTTTCAATTAAAATAATTTAAAAATATCAAAAATATCTTTAAAAAAAAGAAAAAGAAAATGCATTCAAAGTAAATAATACTTCAAAAATCAAGAAAATTTTGTAAAAAAAAAACAAAAAAAATGAATTCAAAGTAAATAATCTCTCTCTCTCTCTCTCTCTCTCTCTCTCTCTCTCTCTCTCTCTCTCTCACACACACACACACACACACACACACACACACACACACAAAAGCCTCCACAACCCCACTGTTGACAGTCCCTTCCTTACTATTGTAAACCCTACCTCCAACCCTTTAACGACGAGATCGAAAGCTTTTCAAAATTTAGAATCGATTTTGATATAGATTCATATTTAGGTTTTCTGTTGAAAATCGATTCAGATTTAGGTCTTTCAATTAAAATTGATTCAGATTCGTATTTCTTTACAATACACAAAACATATTATCAAAAAGGAAAAAGGAAAAAGAGAAAGATGGGAAAATATCGAAAAAGGTGAAAAAAAGTGAGGTAAACACTAAATAAAAAAAGAAAAAGGGTGAAAGAAGGAAGCAAAATGAAGACAATGAAGGAAAGGAGGAAAAAAGTTTAAAAAATAGGGAAAAAGTTAAAAATACTTCAAATAATAAACTTTCTTTAGTAAGTCAACTTCAACCAAGCTAGTATCAATCTGAATATTCAAAAACACTTAACTAAATTTAATTTTTATATCCCAAAATCATTAACAAATTTCAACTCGCATTCAAACTGAAAACTGGCTCGAAACTGATGTGGCCCGAAACCGACGATTTTGCTCATCCCCGGTTAAGTTTTAGGCTGACTTCTCCCAAAATCGAAATATTCGGTTCGACTGAAAACTATAGTTCAAAACTGAACTGATCAAACCGTGAACACCCCTATCCAGGCTTGCCTAGATGTGTGCCTTTCAACTCGAGCTCTTAGAATCACGCCTCTTTGAAGTCATCTCGCCCAACCAGGTAAGGTGCTATGGATGTGCCTTAGTGCGTCTTGCGCCTAGGAATGCCTTTTACAAAAATTATTGAAATAACCGAACAAAGTCTAGTTTTTAAATTAAAATGTATTTAAGTGTATAATCGAAAATCAATAATGTATTATAGTCTAAATGAGCTTGTAATTTATTATACTTTGTTGCCAGAGTTTTAGATTTTAATTTCAATGGTTCCGCACACTGCAATCTGCAATCTATGTATGTTGTTTTTGTTTATTAAACAACATTTTGTTTCTATTTCTTTCCTACTCATCAAAATGAGTCGGTTCTCCTCAAAGATTTTATTAAGGTAGGTTATGATTGAATGATAAAGTGGTAGTTTAGTCAACAGAGTCAGTTATCTAGAATTGAGATTTGTTTTTGAGTTAGATATTTTTTGTTCTCCCAAAGTTTACCTCTTATCTCACTTTGACCTCTGACGTTTGAATTCTAACAAATAAAACCCTAAAATGATATGATTCTTCCACATCACTCCAATAATTTATGGACCATGAAAAATCTAGAGGGAGGACCAAAGTGAAAAAAAACCCAAACTTCAAGAAGCAAAATAATTAGCCTAAAAATAATATAAAAAGTAATTCTTTGTTCTTGTTAATTATCTAATGTTTAATATATGCTATTGTTAAGTATACAAATTAAAACTTTTTTACTTAACAATATTAACACAATATAGATTTAATCTACCTTTTATTTAAAGAAGTTAGAAGTTGGAAAATGTATATTTGTATAATAATCCTAATTATATTCCAAAAACTTAACTTGTGTTTTGTGAGTACTAGTGATGATGTTTTTCATTCACTTGTTTTTTTATTTATATATACATGATCTTATCGGAATTCTTGATAATGTTAAAAATCCTTTACATCTTAAAAGGGAGCTAGGTTTAAGAATTGAAGAATACTATTCACAGAAGAAGGGTCCAAATTCTTCCACATCACCAAGCAAAAGGAGGATTGAGATCAATTCTACTTTTTTTTCTAAAAAATTCACATATTATGATTTTAGCTTTTTACTCCCCCCCCCCCCCCCCCCCCCAACACACAAAAATTTCATTTTCAAATTTTCCTTTCCATTCCCACCTCTATATTACATTTACTCCCTCTTATCTCATCAGATGCGAATAATATCATGTGTGGAGGGTATCACCCTGCAAATTGGACAACAGAACATCGCCCAGTTTGGAAGGAACAACAGAATACTGATAGTGAGGGAACCTTTGGTAAATAGATGAACCAATCTATATTAAGAAGAGATGAATTATATGTAACGCTCCGACCCGAATTTATGGGTTACTGGTGGGTCAATCCGATCTGACTCGAACGTTAGTTGAAGTTCAATGAGACAACCTAAATAATGTTGGTAGTCTAGTTTGATTTAGTTAACATTTAATTTGTTTAGCATGCGATTCTAGTTTATATCGAGCTACGTATACGACTCCGTGGGAAGCATCCCGGGGATATAAGCATTCAAAGTTACTAATGTAAAATAAAAGGATACGTGCTTGCACAACGCTCTCAAAATACATAACTTCATACAACCTTCTGTAACAAGGAAGAGGGAATGAGCCGAATAACCAGTAGAAAATACAACCATACAATATAGAATCGAATGACAAAAAAGAGACTCTAACGCATTATACCTAAGTGCACATTTCGTTACCATATATATATATGAGGAGGGCTTTTTTAGTCTCCTCCAATTAACAGTTGAGATTAAATTTGATGGATTTGGTCTTTATCAACTAGTGGCCATGATTTAACACGAGAGAAGGTTCAAGATGATGGTATACCTCAAAAGAGTGCAAGGCTCGAGACAAACCATCCAAAGATAAAACCACTATGCAAAATCCTAGCCCCACAAAAACTCTCTCGACCTCTGATCACATCTCTATGTTAGCTCTCCCAAAGATCGTAAAAAATTCCTTATGGTGGCTCCACGAGGATTTCGTTCAGGTAGCAGATCCAAAAGGGTCACTCCCATGGTGTGAGGAGGTTTTTTTGTTCACGTGTGTACATTCCATCGGAAAAATATGAAGTTTATAAACTCTCCGGTGAGTATCCGAACACTTCCTTTCACGTTTTTATTAGAGCTGAAGTTTGTAAAGGTTTTTTCGCTCTCCAATGAGGTTTGTAAGCTTTTTTATTTTCCACAGTAGGTTCTATCAGATCTTCGGTGGGCTATGTTGAAGTTGTGCGTAGGTTGTGACAATAGATGTGCTCGTGGGTTGGGCTATGCTGGGTAACAAGGATTGAGTATGATCAGACCACACTGAGAGGTACACTGAGATGTGTGCGTATTCACGTTTCTATTGTTTGATTTTAAGATCTTGAATATTTTAGGGGTTTTTTAATCTCCGAGATCCATAACTCTATATTTTTGTTCAGGATTTCTCTATCTACACTCTTTTTCTCTATTGTCTTTGACAATTCGTAATTTGGAAGGGCTTGAAATTGTTTAACTAAAGCTTTATCAACAGGTCATTGATGAGAAGTAACTCAAGCTGTAATATTTAATATGAAATAACAACATTAACTCAAGTTGTAATTGTATAATTAAATGAGGTTTTACTTCTTCTTATTATTATTATTAGTTGGTTGGTGGCATTTGGTTATCACACATAATTTTGTTAGCATCATGAATTAGTTTAATGTTCTTTATTTTTTGAACAGGTCAAATGCTAGAAGCATAAGATCCTTTTGCCAGGAATGAACATAGTGGAAAAGGCCACTTGGGATTTGTTACCCTGGAACCATTGTTCAATTTTTGTTAAAAGTAGTGGAAAAGGCCAAGCTGAAAAACTTCTATTTTAGGAATCAGGGTGCATTCAAGTTCTCATTTTATGTGAAGCTAAGTTAAATCGGGTTTTTTGATATCGTTTGCTGATAGTTGTAGCTTACTTTTTTCTAATTTCTTTTTAGACATATCTTTGGGTTTCTCAAGTGCAGTTTGATGGTCGTTTTCTTTCTTTTTCAGACAGTTATAGTGTAGTTTACCTCACTAAGTTACTTCAACATCTCCTCATTCTGCCATAACTATACTGGCATTGCTGAAATCTCACCGTTCACCCAAACAGGCACATGGAGTTCATGTCGTGTTATGTTCATTACTGATACTAAATCTCACATTTAGAAAAATTCTTTATGATTAAATTAATGTTAATTTTAAAAAAATTATGAGACCTAATAAATTTTCTTATGTACGACTTAAGCGGGTTAACACAAAATCCATCCGTTAACTATCGTATTTTATTGGTTTGGTTTTGATATGATCTAAAATTATTAAGGGCCTGGGCATTAATTTATAACTTCGCATGAGTCTGTATCATGTTATCACATGTCTTTTTTCGCCAAACACTGTTACGAAATATCCAGAATGTTTTTACAACCATGCCATAGGCAAGGGTACACCCAAGTGTGTGTGTGTGTGTGTATTATATATATATATATATATATATATATATATATATATATATATATATATATATATATATATATATATATATATATATATATATATATATATATATATATATCAAGGTTCTAAAAAATGCGTGGCATGATCGAGGCGTGGAGGCCAAGCCTTAAGCCTTAGAAGCCTGAGCAGGACTTAGGCGTAAAAAGGCATGAAAAGAAGTTTAGGCCTTCTTAATATATTTTAATATTTTTTAAGCATAACAAGGCTATTAAAATACTGAAATTGTACATATCATAAAAATATGTCTGAATATATGCAAATTAAAATACTATTTGATTATTTTGGATGAGATAATGGTCCGGTTTGCAAAAAAAATCTTTCAAAGACGATATTGTTTCACTAAAGCATTATTGTTTTTAGAAAAAGTTTGCCTTAAGAGTTTTACTAAGAATAAGGCGTAAAAAGCATAAGGTGGAGTGTTTCTCTCAAGCCTCAAGCCTAGGCGGATCCTAGGCGCGTTTTTTAGAACAGTGTTATATATATATATATATATATATATATATATATATATATATATATATATATATATATATATATATATATATATATATATAGAGAGAGAGAGAGAGAGAGAGAGAGAGAGGTAGGCTCTCATACATACCAAGTTTACATACTTGCTGGCGCAATCCTATTTTAATAAAATATTTAAAAATTTATTTTTGAGTTGGATTTTTTATGTGATATTTAAACATTTCAACTGACCCATATAAAAAAATCATCTCAAAATTACCTTTTTTACTATTTTTTAAAAATCGGTCAAACTTTCACAACTTTGAAAGCTCTGAAAGTTTGACCGATTTTTTAAAAATAGCAAAAAAAGTTATTTTGAGCAATTTTTTTTATATGGGCCCATTGAAATATTTAAATACCATATAAAGAAATTCAACTAAAAAATAACTGTTTTACTATAAAAAAACGGTATGTAAACTTGGTATGTATGAGAGTCTCTCTCTCTCTCTCTCTCTCTCTCTCTCTCTCTCTCTCTATATATATATATATATATATATATATATATATATATATATATACACTACACCAAATCTTCCCATTTGTCAAGGTCATTGACCTTGACAAATCCACCTTGTCAAGGTCAATAACCGTGACATTTCGAGGCGAGATAACTTTTTTTGTCACGGTCGTGTCACGGTCGTGTCAAGGTCAATGACCGTGACACATTTGTCACGGTTATAAACCGTGACAAAGCCGTGACCCTTTGTAAAAGAATTGTCACGGTCATTGACCGTGACACGTCCGTGACAAAATTGTCATGGACGTGTCACGGTCAATGACCGTGACAATTCTGGGCAGAATTAAAAAAAAACTGATGGGCAGTATGGCCACTGCCACTGCCCAGCAGTATATTTGTACCTGTTATAGCAACGTTGTACCTGTTCCAAACATCATATATCCGAACAAACTAAAGATAATGCAAATATATATTCAAATAAGAAACTATTTAAAAAGAAACAACATCACCATCATTTTATCTCAAATCTACAAACTATTTGCATGGAAAAGAGATTTTGTACCGCGACGCTCGGGAACACCTCTTTATCCTTCCCTTCTCGTCCGAATAGCCACATAAGTATAGAGCATATGTGGCCTACCCTTAGGGCCACTCCCTGTCCCCTGAATTGATATAAAGTAAAATTAGTATCCGCCCCTCAAATATAGATAAATATAAATCGTAATTGAAATCGAAATCGAAATTGACATATAAATATAAATACATTACCTGTAGTGTCACTCAAACAGCTAACTTGAGCTCATATGGCACCTCCTTCCAGCTAATGTACCCCGGGCAATCGTGTCAATTATAATTCTCTTCATATCTAAACACTAAGAAATACCATAATCCTATGGAGGTATGCGTTGCGAATTCCTTCCAACCGTTGTGTAGCCAAAAATCAGCAGTTGAAGTTGTCAACTCCACCTTTGAATGGTCTCCCATGTTTTGCTAGAAGTTCCAAGTGGTGGGGTATGGAAAGTGGAATTGACAACTTCAACCGGTGATGTTTGGCTACATAACGGTTGGGAGGAATTTGCAGAGCATCGCTCCATAGGATTATGGCATTTCTTAGTGTTCGGATAGACGAAGAGATTCAGTCTCCTCTCCACAAATAGGACACCCCAAATAAATATGTACTAATCACCTATTAAATGTAAGAAGCGTATATTCATGGATTAGTATAAACAAAACTTAGATGTAGTTGGAATATTTATGTATTAATCTCCTCTCCACACACGCACACTACACAAGAGTGAAAATGATAAAGTGCAGATCAAGTAAAAGCATTAAAAATGGATGTTTCGGTACAAATTGAAATATTTATTACAAATTGAAAAATTGTTTCAAATTCGAGTTATCATCAAAAATAGATTGATATTCGGTAGGAGCAGCCAAGTCATCCACACTACTATTTAGACGCCTTGGCGCGTGTTGGACAATTGACCACGACTCGTTGTTGATATACTCCGAGTAAAACACTTGCTTAACCTTTTGAAATGCACAAACAAATGGCTCATCGCTCACGTGGTCGTTGCTCTTCAACTTGGACAAGTCAACCATGATCAAATTGGTGACAGGATCAACTTTACAAGCATTTTTATCCTCAACTCTTACCCATTCACAGTAAAATACAACCTCTTTGAAGCTTATATAATCCAATTCAAATATATTTTGGATTACACCATAGTAAGTCATTTCAGCTTCAACGAGGTTTTTATCTTTTGCGCTCGCTCGAAAGAAAGTAAGAGCCTTGTATGAAATTCCCGAGTTCTGTACATTTGTACTTTCCTCGTACACTTTAGCGTCGAAAATGTAACCGTTCAATCGATACTTTTTGTACTCTTGTGCCACGAACAAGGGTCCAGTGGCTAGACGAGCAAGCCTTGATGTCGCATCACCCATCTTTAGGAGCTGAGAGTATAGATAAATTAATTATATTAGTGGTAAAATTTGAGTGTAATGTAACGTTATATAACGACTGTTTTCATTATAATTACCTCTTGTGTCAACCATAGCCTAAATCCGCTGTCTGATTGTACCATTGTTTTTCGTCTTTTATTGTTCTCACAGGCTTCATATTTACTGCATATTACAAAATTAATCATGTATAAAATAATCTCAAATAATGTTAAACATTATAATATTCGAAACTTACTTTTTCCATTCTTCGACATCTTCACGTGTGTCAAATAGATAACGAGCTACTTGTTCATGTTGCAAACTCGTTAATTTCACTCGTTTTCCCATCACATTACCACCATCATCGAGGAATTCATCAGTGTCATCAACGCTGGTCGAGTCAGGCATATATTTCCGAGTATATATTGATGACTCCACGGTGATGTATTCCTCTGCAATTGATCCTGCAATATATCGCGTATTCTTGACGTAATCTTTAAAAACTTTCATCAATCTTTCAAACGGATACATCCACCGATATCTAACTAGACCACAAAGAAGTGCCTCGTCGCATAGGTGTACCAACAAGTGAACACTTATGCCAAAGAATGCTAAGGGAAAGTACTTCTCCAATACACAAATCGCTTCGTTCACAGCCAATTTTGCGGCCACTATGTGTTCTCGATTCACTACTTTCTCACATAAGAGGGAGAAGGTAATACTAATTTGCATAATAGCCCTACGCAAATCCTTGTGCTTGGAGAAACAGTGCTTAAACAATAGAGGAACCAATTGCATGATCACATGCCAATCGTGGGACTTACACTTATGTAAATCATGAGTAACATAATTCACAATCCTTTGCAAGTTGGACGAAAAAGTAGATGGGCCCTTCAAATTATATATTGTGTCTAGAAGCACCTTCCTTTCCTCACTCGTCAAAGTAAACGCACCAGGGGGAATTATTGTCCTTCCCCTACTATCTTCTTTCAACCATAGTTGTGGTTTAAGTTTTAACGTTTTAAGGTCTTTTCGTGCATTTTCTCCATCCTTCGAATGACTCCCCCCAAGGCAAGTACCCACAATATGTTCAGCGAAGTTCTTCTCTGCATGCATCACATCCAATACATGGCGCACCGGGTTTTTCTTCCAATAAGGCAAGTCAAATAAAATTGACCTCTGAGGCCATGCCTTTCTTATCTCAGTTTCATTCCCAGTTGGGGTCTTCTTATGCTTGACATTCTTAAATTTGGGATTCTTACCTGGCATATTTGGGCCATATTCAGAAGATTTACTTTTAATTTCTGAACCCGAAAGTTGTCTCGGCGGTAGCCTATGTTCAACTCCGCCCAATAAAAAATTGGAACCTTTCTCAAATCTGAAACTATGAGCTGGGGGTAAAAACTTCCTGTGGCAATGGTATACATTTTTTAAGCTAGAGGATAGACGAAGAGATCCAGTCTCCTCTCCACAAATAGGACACCCCAAATAACCATGTACTACACATCCGGATAATGTCCCATAAGCTGGAAAATCATGAATTGCCCACATCAACATAGCTTTCAGCGTCAACTCTTCTTTTCTAAAAGAGTCAAATGATTGTACACCCTCTTCCCACAACTCATTTAATTCTTCTACCAAAGGAGCCAGGTAGATATCAATGTCTTCACTTGGTGCCTTTGGCCCAGGTATCAATAAAGCCATCATCGAAAATTCAGGTCTCATACACTGTGAAGGAGGGAGGTTGAGTGGGGCTAGGATCACTGGCCATACACTCTGATTGGTGCTTAGATTTCCAAATGGATTGAAACCATCTGTTGATATAGCCAAACGAATGTTGCGTTGTTCTCGAGCAAAATCGGGATACTCATAATTCATCCTCCGCCAGGCAGTAGAATCAATAGGATGACGCATGATATTACCCCCTACTTCTGCCCTAGCATGCCAAGTCATTGCCTCTGCAATCCATGGTACTGTGAAAAATCGCTTTAATCTAGGCCCAACGGGAAAATATTTCAATACTTTTTGAGGCACTTTTGAGCTTGTGCCTTCCTTACTAGTAGATTGGACATATCTAGGTTCATCGCATACCGGACAACGATCGAGATTTTCATACTCCTTTCGGTATAGTATGCAGTCATACACACAAGCATGGATCGATTTATACTTCATTCCCAAACCTTTCAAACTGTTCTTCATAACAGGATAGCTATTTGAAAGTGTATTCACCTTGGGTAATAAGCCCTTCACCCATTTCAGAATTCCTGTCACGCTATTGCCAGACAAACCGTACTGCGTCTTCAAACTGTGCAAACCAACCATGGCATGTAAAGTTGTTTGATCTTTCTCACAGCCGGAGTATAACGGTTGGGTCGCCTTAAATTTTAAACTTTGGTAGTCATCGTCAAGTTTTATCGTGTTATCTTCACGAGCACTTGAATCTTCTACATCATCAGTAACCTCATTCTCCTCAGCTTCATAAACTCCGTACGCATCATCAACTAAATCCTCTAACATATTATGATCTACGTCGTCCCCTTCTTCATCTATTCTACTTGTTGAAGGTTGTTGTGAAGGTTGGTCGGGGACAAAAGGAACTTTCAATTCACCGTGAAAAGTCCAAAATCGATAACTATCTTGCATACCCGATCTTAACAAATGTAGTTCAACTGTTTTCCACTCAAACACCTTACCATTCTTACACCTAGCACACGGACACGGAAACTCTTCATCATTACGACATCTCTTTGCATATTTCACAAATTCGTTATCACCTCTGCGAAACACATCCCCCTTTCTATTAGTCTCACCCATCCACTATTTGTATTTCGGATATCCCATCACAGCTACCACAACTAAACACCTATTAAAGGTAAACAAAACTTAGATTTATAGTATGTTTTATTTAATTATCCCATCATTTAATTATCCTATTAAAGGGTAAGTGGTCCTATCCCATTCAAGAATGCATTTTTCTGTAATATACTTAACAACTCATGCACATTGTTATGATTTGAAAAAAATTCGCCAGCATATACCCTTAGCTCTCCAAGTACATGACGTATATTGGCAGGTGTGAGTGTTATTTCAATTGGTCAATTAAAATAACAGTCACACTTGTCAATCTAGTATGTATCCAGAGAACATTAAGATACGACTGCAGAACTTCCTCCAAAAGTAACAACTTTAAGCCAATAAGAATATTATACAGAAATTATACAGTCTCAAACTGTCCAAACGGGACAATTCGAGAGATCTCATTACAGGGGTAATGACTCTCGAACGGGTCTAAGGGCTATTGAATGCGTACGCATAAGAACTAGAATGCTAGTATCTATGCGCACTATGTTTCAAATAAATTCATTGCTGTAAAATAAATGTTATTAGTATAGATAAAAAAAAATGTTAATAGTACACATTTTAACTTAAAATATTATGGCAAGTTGAATGATGGTGTGCTAACCCTCAAAAAAGTTTGATTATATATACATGTGTGCAACATATATATATATATATATGTATATATATATATATATATATATGAGGTGTTTTAAGCAATTTTAATTTTACTTTTTATGTTTTATGAATTTAAATACCACGGGTAAATTATTTCAATAACTTATTATTTTGTTGTAAATTTATTATAAATCTCTACTCTAATTAAATTTAGAGGTGGTAATTTAAGTGTGTTATACAAGAACTTATACAAAACCATATATAATTATGAAAATATATTTGTCACTTTTTCTACACGGTAAGCAATTAAATATGATTATTTGTGTCATATATAAGTAAAATCGGAGTTTATTATTTGTGTTTTTTGATCATGTCAATTTTTTTTGGTTCGTAACAAAGGATCAACCTTAATTCACTAACTTCGTATTGCATGCAAGTCGTCTTAATATATTCGTCAAAAATAATTTTCACTAATTAAATTCAATTCATCATATATTACTGAAATCGAGATAAAACCCTAAGCCAAAATTAGTCAACACCCACCCCCTGCCCCCTCCACCACCCCCTCCCCCACCACACACCACCACCACACACACACACACACCCCACCCCACCCCACCCCTGCCCCCCTTCACCACCCCTTCCCCCCCTCCACCACTACCTCCCCCACCACACACACACACACACACCCCACCCCACCCCACCCCCTGCCCCCCTCAACCACCCCCTCCACCACCCTGCCTCACCCCGCCCCACCCTGCCCCACCCCCCACACACGCACACACATACACACATATATATACACACATAAATATACACACAAATATATATATAAATGGAAGAGAGAGAGAGAGAGAGAGGGAGGGAACGGTGGGAGGGAAAAAAGAAGGGGGAAAGGGTTTTTGCTGGAAAAGTTGTCACGGTCGTGTCAAGGTCATTGACCGTGACAATTAAATTTGTCACGGACTTGTCACGGTCATTGACCGTGACAATTAGTTGTCACGGTCGTGTCAAGGTCAATGACCGTGACATAAAACGCGTGTGTTTTTGTCACGGTCAATGACTTTGACAAGGCTGGCCGGCTGAAAGGTGACAATTTGCTCATTTTGGTGTAGTGATATATATATATATATATGTATATATATATATATATATATATATATATATATATATATATATATATATATATATATATATATATATATATACACACACACACATTAATGCATGAAACCATTTTTATTCCAAAAAACATTACTTGTTCCGATTAAATCATATTAATCCTAAAAAGAGACCCTGTTTGCTTAACTTACCAATTTTCCTGACTTAAACTCGGTTAATTGCTTAAACAAAATACCATTTGTTTAGAGATAATACTTATTTTACCGAAATCATTCATTTACTCATACCAAGTTTACCTTAGTATTTTCCTTGAAAATAGACCTCCAACATATGAAGACAAACATATTAGAAAATACTCGTTTTCCATTGAAAGGCATTCACAAACACATACTTGTGTTAATTACGGATTAAAACCTCCTTAGGTTGTTTAATTAACCATCTAATCACTTTACTTCACCATTCTTTCACTTTACACGGGCATTAGCCAATTTCTCATATTACTTGTTCACATTATCTTTCAACAGAAACATTTATCAATTTCTTTTCCAGTTAGCTTATCTTTTCTTATATTTACAACACAACCCATTTATTTACAATATTCCATTATCTTTTTCTCGAAATCCCCCAAATAATCGCGTACTTTAACTTGCTCCACACCACTGACTACGATACCATATGCTCTGGCCAGTATTTTGGGTCTTTCACCTTAGGTCTCCAGGACCTTCTTAAATCTTTCCTGGTCTCATCCGAGTCTATATTAATGTGTTTCAATATTTTTCAAATTCCATATTATTCCATTTTTACCAGCTAAAGCCAAAACCCGAGGATGTCACCCTACTTTGTGTTACACTTTGAAAATAACTCATTTACAGACTTGCATTGATTTTATCCCAAAAATATCTTTCATTAGGACCACTTTGCATAACACATTTTCCAACATTTTTATTACCATTTTACCCATTTATTTTCAGACTTGTCTTTTCCTCCATTTTCTCAAGTATTATTTCCTAAAAACATTATTAAGTTACACATACTAACTTCTTAAATATTTTCAACTCGTTAACACGTATTTAACACTTTAGAGTAATATACTTTTCAAGTTGAAAATATCTTTATTTCATTATCAAAGAAATCATTTGGCATTTTTAAGACTACTTTGAAAAGAAAGTACCATTTTCCTTTATCATCACATATAGTCTTTAAAATACACACTTATCTTATTTTTCATACTTATTAACACACTTTAAGGGCTGAAATTTTTATTTTCTTTATTTCATATTAAAACTCATTAAAGCCTTTAATAAACTTGTTTATATGCTCATCATCAAAATACTAAAAGTCTATATCCATGGAAAGAGGGATTTTAAGTCCAAAATTCAAAATAATGAGTTGAACACATGATTTATTCACAAAATTTCATAATACTTACAAAAGCATGCCTTTCAAGATTTAAATGACATTTTGTTCTTCAAACTTGAATAAATGTCCAGTTTCACCAAAAATCTCATTTTTCTAAGAAAACTTCAAAACTTTGTTCACAAAATAGCCCAACGACATAAATATCATTTTAAAATATTTTATTTCATAAAATTTAACACTAAGTTTTCTTGAAAGTAAATTATTTTCTCAAACCTTGGAACCATTTGTAAAATTATTTTTACAAAAATCCACAAGAAATAACCCCCTTAAATAATATATGCATTCTACTCTTACAAACTCTAACGACACGACAGATAATATGGAAAATATAGTTTTTAAGCTAAAGAGTAGAGATTCCCACCTCAAAAAAGATCCAAAAATGGTTGAATGAATGTAGAAGAAGATGAAAACCTCCCACCTCCTAAGGTGACATTAAAGAGGTTGCCTAACTCTACTAATCTTGCTCTTTGAAATCTCCATGAAAAACCCCTTCAAACTCCATAATTTTTTCTTCATCTTCTCTTCAAAATCCCCCAATTACATCTTCAAAATCCATAACTTTGCCCAACAATTGTTTAGATTGTCTTTATAAGCTTAAATATGGAAGAAAATTATTAATCTATGGTGGTTTCAGGTGGAGGAATGGTGGTGTTAGGGTGGTGGAGGAGCTCCAATGAGCTAGAGAGAGAGAGAGAGAGAGAGAGAGAGAGAGAGAGAGAGACCAAATCCGTTTGGAATTCCCAAATAGGCCAAAACTCACTTTAAATACTCCTCACACACTAACGGTTAAACCCCCAAAATGCCCCAAACTCAACCCCTTTAACATTTGGTCCACCAAGTATTTATCCCACATTTTGATCTGAGTCACTGAGAGCTTCACACATCATCCAATCCGCCGATACACGTCTTGACAACACATTAAAATCTGCAGAAATTTTTAATTTTCGTTTGGTCATTCGAACGACTATGAACCTCGTTCGAACATGATCCCCTCTCATTCGAATGAGAGTTCGAACGAGGGATCTAATGATTTCAAAATGTGACTTAAAATGTCAAAAGACACCAGCTCATTTGAACAGGATACTTCCCCTCGTTCAAACGATAACGCAACTCGTTCAAACAAGGGCGTTCCAACGAGATTCTAATAAACAATGGAAATCGAATAGGTCCTAGTCGTCAGAAGCCTTTCTTGTTCGAATGACGTGGCCATTCGTTCGAACGATGGCCAAATTTCTACATCTCAACTTTAGGCAATATAAATCCAGTTTAATCGTACCAGAGCCACTATGTTATCCAAATTTGACCCAAGATTCATCTTACCAAGTCTAAAGCCACAAATGGGTCATACCAATTTACGAAATCACACGGGTATGGTCAAAATCGCTGTGGCGAGTGTTACATTCTTCCCTCCTTAGGGAATTTCATCCTCGAAACTTTTAATTCATAAATTTCCTAAGTTCGTAGAGGTTACCAGTTCTTATTCCAAGTCATAAGGATTTTTAATTCCTTGACATCTAAATCTCCAATCACTAATAAGTCATCATACGTCCTTTGACAAGTGGCTGTCACCAAAGAACTCGACATTCACCATATCCTAACACTCACCATTAGACTAGCCCTCAAAGTCACCTAGTAGTCCCTGAGTCTCTACTTACCTGATGATCACACTCAATCAAGTCCTAAGGCTCCTTTGCTAACCCCCAAGGCATATCGGCACACTTATCGGAGCGACACTCCCAAGCGATCGACACTCACTCTAGTGCAAAATGAAAAACAACTAATGTCCCATCCATCATTATAAATTATTTAAATTATTAAGACCACACATCCTGAGTCTTCTCAAATTTTTGGGTCATCTTAGCCACACAAATTCACTTAAACTTGATACCAACCTCGCAACGCTAGTCACTCACTCCGAGGGGCGACGCACCGACTAAGTCACAATTTGTGTGTCTGACCACTACAAGAAAAACAGTCATTTAATTAGTCAAAAACTGACATAAATGACCATTTATGTTAGTTTTAGAGTTTTTTAAAACTGACATATAAAGCCCTAACATAAATGTTCGCAAAACTAACATAAATAAGAACACATTTATCTTAGTTTTTAAGAAAACACATAAAAACTACGGCATTCAACATGTTTTTAATCACATTTTTATGAAGAACTCCCATCAATAAAATCACATTTATCACAGTTTTAGTAATTTTATGAGAGTTTTTTCAAAACTGTCATAAATGTTTATATAAAAATTAAAAAAAAATCATTAGTCCATCAATTCACAACTATTATTTGAGGTTAAATCAACCCTTGTAAATAGATAATAACCAAGGTCATAAATATCACTAACTTGATATATATCAAGATATTTACAATAAACATATATTAATGTGAGCTACATCATATCCAAAAACTAGCTAGTGTTTGAGCTACGTGATGATATCCAAAAACTAGCTAACGTCTAGTTATCTACATGATAATATCCTAAAAATAGTGATGATACATCATAATATACAAAAAATAGCATTGCGAACTACATCATAGGATCCACGATCCAAAATAATACTCAAGCTAGGTCGTTGTCGAACGTAATACTCGATCAAGTTTGTTCTCGAGACTATCCAACCCAAAATGACTAACCCTGCAATCAAATTAATCAACATAGTTTTCATCAAAACACAATCATCTCAACAAATTATCATTATGACGTAACAAAATCAAGTTATTCGAAAGTACTTAATATATATAATCCGTAATGAACTCAATGAACTCCATTTGAACTTTATTTAGCTCATTCAACGTGTACGTCGCTTTATCGGGTAATCTTCTCATCTAAAAATTTGAAAATAGAATTGAATTTATTATTGCGATATATAATAGTTAATAACTAAATAATATTTTACATAATGGGATAAAAAGAGAAAATAGTGGTAACATATAAAAAGAGAAAATAGTGGTAACATACCTTTATTTCAAAAGCCATGGAAGGATCCTCCATGAAGTACTTCATGAACTTCAACACAAAATATCCGCAATGAAGAGTACCATTTCCTTTCATTGAGCACTAGTTAACACAAAACATTATTTTTCGGACAAATAATAAAAGAGTACAAGTTGAAAAGATTTTTTATACAACTCAAAAAATTGTAAAAACTTTAAACATTTTGTCCAGAGTTTCCTCTCTTTATAGGACTATCCACCCTGTTTAAAAAATATAAAATACTCCAACAACAAAACTAATAGGTCGTAACAATACCAATTACCCGCAAGGGCAAAAAATGTATAACTAACAAAAAATGTATAACGGTGAGCACAGAAGCAGAGTTGTAATAACATCAAAAAATCATCTATGTGTGTGTGTGTGTGTGTATACAGAGAGAGAGAGAGAGAGAGAGAGAGAGAGAGAGAGAGAGTAGGTCGGAGCTTCCTTCGTAGGGTAGGAGTCAAATATAAGGGCAGGTACAAATCCTTGTATAACAGTGTGGTCCTTGTTGATTTGTTATGAATGAGTCACATCATAAATGTGGCAGCACGCCATATCATAAATGAGTCCCACGTTTTCATTATTTTTCATTTCCTTTCAAGTCTCTAATTGACACATCAATTTCAACAGTAGCATTTATCAACTTATTGACGGATAGATTAATGCATACCTGCCAATTTTATAGTTATACACCAATTTTGAGGCATTAGCCTATCCTTCATTAATAGAAATAATATTAACGCATACCTGCCAATTTTGAGGGATAGATTCAAAATATCAAAAATCTAAATTCATCGGGTCCTCAATTTATCCCATAAAATCTTTGCAGATCATAATTTCCCATGGAGAAAGCCTAAGGCTCTATAACAGATGTCATTGGAGTCGGGAAGAGGGGTTGTTTACCTGTGTCCTTTTATGAGTGCAATGAATAGGGGGATATAATGTGAGGTTGGTGAGCAGGTGGATCGAATAACATATCCAATCTAAAGACTTCCTAAGTATATTTTACAAAAAAATTGGACAATTGTTTTAAAATCTCTCATGTCATGAATATTTATATAAAAGTGGTGCATAGAGATAAGGATTTAAAATCTCATATTAGATGAGACATTTTTGTAATATGAGTACACAATTATATAAGATAATCCCAACAATAATCATATCAGAATATCCCAATTTGTACCGAGGTCTAACTGGATAGTGAGGAAGGCTCACTCCAATGATGAAACCAATTATAACAGAAGCTAAATAGTTGTAAATCTAAATGATGAAAATGATAATGGCATTTAATCAATAACCCGGTACTATATACCAAGTGTTATATAAAGATATTTAATATAGAGTTGACAAATATAAGTAGTTCAAAGAGAAAAATGCAATGAGATTTTATAGAAATTAATACCCTATCAAAGTCATAGAAAGTGAATGGCATTATGCTCCATCTCTGCATTGACACAATCTCCCAATAGAGCGATGGAATGAAGGATCCAATAGAAAAGCTAAGGTTGACCGGAAAGAAACAACACCATGGATAAGTGGCGAAAAAGTCATGCCATTCACAATTATCAAAATGTTATGTGCAAAATGAAGTACTTATTGTAATATGTCAATATTGTTTTGAAACAAAATCAGTTGGTTTTTCTTATTAAAGTTTAAGATATGAATCATTTTATAAATGACTTCCAATACGGCAAGCATTACCTAATTAATAAGGATGAATAAATCGTGCCTAACCCCTATTAGAGGAATCGAATCCTTTTTTATGAATGAGTATGCACACCTTATCTTGCAGAGAAAAAAAAGTAAAATATCCTTCCCTCGATCACAATTATACACCAACACAACATACTTTCCATCCACCTAAATGCCACATTATAGTAAACAGTTAAGAAGTAAAATACCATTACAGCAGATATAAAATGGAGGTAACTTCAATATATGAGTTCCTTCTTGTCTTCTTATTCTACACTAATAAATATGATTAAAATTAATGTTGGGAAAATAGAAACGGACGTACCATGATCATAACTGAAACTATTATGCTGAAATGGACATCCATTAGAAGCCACTAATAAATTAATAAGATCGTTGTTATATACTCAGTAACTGTAACAAAATAAAGGAAGATGTTTAGTAGTTAAAGAGCAGTAACACACTTATGTGATTGAAATAGATTTTTCCACAGTTTGAAGGAGGTTAATACAAAGATTAATTATTGAAAAAATATGCATCCATTAAGAGCCTAAAGATCCCATTCAGATTCAATATAGCTTGTGCAAATCACTTCACTATTGGGAGATTATAATCCACTGCCTCTGTTACAGTGGCGGATCCAGGATTTTAGTTCAACCGGGGCCAAATCGATTCAAATTTTTTTTACCGACACTAATAACTAATCAACTCATAAAAACCAACAACTGATAAAACATAAATACTGAATATGCCAAAATTTCATATCAATTCATCCATACATAACCAGAAATTGCAAATACAATGAGATTGTTTACAATATTCCGTTTGTGGGTTATCTTCTCTTTTCCGTTTAAAAAATTTCATATCAATTTTTTTGTGATTGAACCTCAGCTTCGGATACAGTTTGCGGGTTATCTTCTCTTTTCCGTTTAAAAAATTTCTCCATGACTTCCTATTTAAAAAAAAAAACAAATATTTTAGACTACATATTTCTATATACACAAATATTTATATATACATATTTCTATAACACAAATTTCTAAATAAAAATTTCTACACAAATTTCTGAGATATAAAAGCCAGGTATAAAAACCACAAATTTCTTACAAATTATTTCTATATACACATATAAAAAAAAACATATAAATCACAAAAAACCACATATACATTTCTAATAATATACACAAAAAACACACATTACATGATTTCTAAATCACAAAAATCATATACACATACACTAATCATCTCATTTTAATCATCTCACAATCACAAAAATCATATACACAGACTCAGTACATATAACAAAAAATTACCTGAGTTGGGCAGTCAAGGGCGTCGTGACTCACGTCAGGGGGCTGAGTTGGGCGTGGCCTGGCCGTGTGGGTGGAGTGGAGTGCAGAAGAAGAGGAGAAATGGGTTTGAACTTTGAGTTGGGTTTTGGGTTTGTGTAGGTTTCGTTCGGGCTACTGGCAACAAAAGAAATAGGGGTTTTGTTTTTACACCAAACAGCTGGCAGCTGTTGTGTTTTTACATAACCCCCCCCCCCCCCCCCTTTTTTTATTTGGATTTCCCAACCCGGGCGATGGCCCCTGTTGGGCCCAAGCTGTGTCCGCTCCTGCTCTGTTAACAGAATTCCAGAATTTCACGTGTGATAATTTCAGTGCTTAGGAAATAACAACTCCTAGAAATCATATGTATTACTTATTTAAAACGACATATCGATCCAACAAATAAAAACTTGAAATGGTTGGGGAACATTCCTTAAATCTTTAGGTAGACATCATCGTAAACATAGAAAAAATACAAAAATTATATAAAATTTTCAATCCAAATTTCCATTTTCTCATTTCCAATACAATCTTAACATAGTATTTTATGAATCAATGAAGCAATTTAGTTGTAATTTAATAATGGTAATGACATAACTAGGTAAGTTTGTTTTCCATTGATTGTTAATCTTTAATCAAGATTTTAAATAGGGTGCACCAAAGATATTATGAATCAAAATTGAGAAGATTGGAAAGAGAGATTTAATACCTGATTCATAACTTCAGGGTGGTGCCAAGTAAGAGTTGTTCAGCGAATCCTTTGGGTGATGCCAAGTAAGAGTCCACTCCAAGGCAGAGTCCATTCCTTTAGGAGATTCCAAGTAAGAGTTGTTCAGCGAATCATATCTTCAGTAGCGCTCTCTATTTGAAACCAGATAGTGAATGACTTATGGCTCGAAGACGTTTAGTAAGTAAGTCGGCCTAATGTTGTTGTCATAAACGCAAGGTGGTAGCCTCTCAGCCATATCTTTGAGCTGGATAAATGCGATGATTAATTAATGTAAGAAAAAATTATAAAATACCTTGAAACACTCCATTTTTTTTTATCTAGGATAGCATATTTTGTGAAAGATACATTACATGAAGTAAGTAACTTAAAATTGATAAAAAACCTATTTTATAGACAGGTGAGGAAGAAATCGCAAAATAAATAGATAGTTCTTGGATTTTTTTTTTAAATGAAATAAAGTGGACATCATTATGAAGAGTTATAAATATGCCTCCTAAGATGAAAACTTGAGATAAGACTGCTATAATTATCAAATTCAGTGGACTTTGGCCAGATGAGATCAACTTGAACGAATGCTTTTAACAAGGATGGTAGGGCCTCCACCACAAAGTCATTTGATAGAAAATTTCCAATTTCCTCAAAGTTTAGAAAATCTAAGATAACATTAAAGATTTATGTATTATAGGGTCATCTATCTATTTATGTGTATCTAGTAGATTAATTAAACAATTATGTGAATCATTGATAAGAATATGAATAAATTAAGTGATGCATTTTCTCAAATACCTCTATGAATATGTCCCTACCAGAAGAGAATTCAACACACCATATTCTTATGAGATCAGGCTGCTTCATATTTCTACTTGTACCCCTTGTGTCAATAAACATATAACCATCAAGTAATATATATAATAAAATTATATATAAAACCTTAACTATCCCAATTATCATTATCACTGTTACATTAGAGCATCCTTAATAAATACGAATGAGAACATATGCAAAGAAGAATAACAATTTGAAACTAGATTTCATTCACGATGTCACATAAAAAGCCATAGGTTTTTATGCGAAAGAATACAGGCTGCATTTCACACAGACCAGAAAAACATCATAATGTAGTTCAGTGTTATAATAACCAATTAAAATCATTTATCAGATTATGTTTGACAAACCTTTATTTCCTCCATAAAAACTCTCAACAAGCTGAAATAGTGTTGAAGCCTTAAAGGTTCTGCCACAATACCTTTTCTTCACCATTAGGGATGGTTTCATTGCTTAGTTTCCTTTAAATACTCATTTTAGGAGATACACTTTGCACCACGCCAATAACATCTGCAGTTCATAAGCATTCAAATAATCTTATTTTACGGGAAAGAAAACAAAAAATAGTTCATGCATCAAGACATCAATTAGTTGAAATCTTTACATATAAGCTCATTCTGATTGACATATGGACCCAACTGATCAATTTGAATTTATGTTGATGGGGCATGTGGATAAAGGGTGTATTATACTAAAACCCTCGAATTATTTTTAGTTTATGATTCACCGTCTTATCTAAAAGCCTGACAAACGAACACCTACACTGCCTACATGTTTCAACTAGCCCGGAAAATGGATACCTACTCCCTAGTATTTTTATTCGTAAATGAACAAAGAAAATGATAACACGAGCCTCAAAATAGTTTATATGAGAACTTTATATCTTTATATGTTGAAACTTTGTCCATATAACTTTTAGGTTCTTACATTGTGCCTTGTAGAACTACTTCTAACAATGCACAAATCATACAAATATACATAGTTGGAAGGACATAGATACTGGAAAAATTGAAACCATTTTAGAAACTTAAAATCTTTGTATTAATAATTTCTGAAAAGAGTCCCATTCCAGTACAGTTCAGTAAAACTATTATAATCATCTTATAAACAGTCAATAGGCATACCCATATCTTGTAAATTATTCCTCCCATGATCCGCTGCCTCAACCTATAATGTAAATGAAATTACAATTGTGAGATTGTAAATGCGAATGTTTTCACAGAATTATATTAAAATGGTTAGTTTAGGATGATTATTAAAGAAAATGAGATGGTGAGATTATTGATTAGGACCTGATGGTGCGATGAGGGTGATGTAGAGGAGAGATTATGAGTATAAGCTTGGACACGAGAGATCGAATGAGCTTCTTTTTCGGCTCTATAGTCTCGAGCTCTGAAATCCATCTCCTTTCATTTTTTTACCAACTACCAATGGTGATGGTAATTGGATTACACTAGAATTAAACTATGCACTTTGACTCCATCAAAATTTGAGTCAAAAATCAACATGTAACTTGTTCTCATTCTTTCTTATTTTCTTCATTTTCCCTATGCATTGCTGCCTTTTTTTGTACCATCACCTTCCTCAAAACCCATAATTAAAGATGCATAAATCACCACTGATCCTGAAATAATATCTGTGAAGAATGACAAGATATTCATAAATTTGATAACTCATCCTCATGTTTTAGCACAAGGATTCTAGCTTCCTTTTTAAATTACCATACATTGCTTTACTGAATCTCATTTTCCCTAGAGAATAACGAAATGATCAACTCTTTAAAAGCTCCATCAAGTTTGTCTTGAATCAAAAATTATATATCAATATCGTACTATTCTAACACTCTGAAATGAAATGAAATACTTAGCAGTAATACTAAATCCGTGTAATAAAAATGAGGTCATCTAATTAGACCAGTGTATAGCTCACAATTACTCTCTCGGTTTTAAAGTCCATACTTCCTTTTAAAAGAGGAAAAACCACAAGAAAAAAATGTATTATATTTGACTTGGTGATTCAGTTACCAAGTTAAACTCTTCATAAAAAAGAACACCCAAATTTTAAACTAGACAATTTTATGATCATGGTAAAATGAAAAACGTCCTAAAATAATCAATAGAGATCCCTTCGAGAAATGTAGAAATACTAAATTTCAAAGCATCAAGGGTAAAATATGTTTAGAAATAAAAATATATATACATAAGTTGTATAGATAAATTTGTAGTCAAGTCCAATTAAATCCATTCTTAATGACAAAGACACATGAAGTTTAATTACAGTGATCTTAAAAGAACACTGACTGGATGTAACTGCTATTAATGAATAAGAACAATACTGCAGATCATGTGTTATTCATACACCTCCATTTTTAACAACAAGATCCATGTTATTGCACGATGATTCACCTAAGGAACCGCCTTGCCTTCAAAACGTACCACCTTCCCATAAAAATATCACATAATACAGATAAAAAAGAGAACACTTCATATTTCAAGGCTTATCAACACTCCAAAATCATTTTTAATGTATTCGTAAGCTAGTAAGAATGTATGTGTGTTGCATGTGTCTATTCCAGCAAAACATAGAAATCAGATTAACTACACCACAAAACAAGAAATGCAATATGCCAAACATAAAAATCAGATTAAGAGATTTTGAGAGATCCATTGTTAAAGAAGAAAAACAACTTTGGTCTAAAATTATTTAACAACTAAATATAACAAGGCTTATTTTAAGTGGAAAAAATAACTACAAACTTCCTAATAACTATAAAACGTAAAAACTGATATCTTTGGGACATACTATCAAACATATGACATGCCAAAAAAAAATTATAACTAAAAACTTGCTACTAACCAATACAGGCTAAACTAAGTGTTGTTGGCATGGCCATATGGAAGCAGTCGTGTTTGATAGGCATCTTGGCCCTAGAAAACACACATTTTCAAGGTATAAAGGCAAAATGGGTCAGATAAATAACAAAACCATAATTGAATTAGAATAGAATAGTTCCAACTAACATAAACATAAAAGCACACACTAAAACCTTATAAAACACCATAGTTAACTTTATTGAACTATAAGATCCAAATTTTAGTCAAATCATCGATCAAAATTTACAAAAAAGTGAAAAAATAAATTGGTATACTGAAATTAAATTATGAAACTAAATTATACCAATAAAACCACTACCTTCTAAAGCTGATATGTAATAAGCATTAAGATGAAACCACATTCTGCAACATTGAACAAATTGAAGCAAAATTGAGGAACTCAAAATGCTACATAAACCCAATTTTAAATAGCAAAAAACACACATACCAACAAAAAATCTAAATAATACACCACTACTGACCAGAAAACGAACAGAGTTACGAGTTGAGATGATTGAGCTTTATCTTCATCAAAGATAAAACTTTGGGAATAAGATAGTACAAATTAGGGTCCAATTTCTAAAAAAATGATAGAAATAAAATCGTAGCCAGTGTCTGATTTCTTTGAAAACCCTAGAAAAATATATGGTAGAAAGCAAAGCCTAAAAATTAATCTAAAGGATAAATTGATTGTACCTACAAATGATAGGTGCCAAGATCGTGTAAGATGGGAGTTATTTTGTGGAGAATATGAGAGAGATGTTGTGAGGTTTGTTTTGTGGTGAATAAGAGATAGTACAATGGGTTTGGAGCATGAATACATTTCGACGAAAGAGGCAGGAATGAAAAAAGAAAGACCCACTTTTTTTTTCCAATTATCTGAGTTTTAACTAAAGTCTTAACATTAATAAAGACTACAAATATGTCAATTGGATACAGTTTTTATTTTTTAATCTCAATTTTACTCAAAATTGAGATAAAAATCCTAAACTTCCATAAATATATTTTACAAAAGCTTATTTATCTTATTTTACATTTGTGTGACATAACGTCAATTTTCAAACTGACATGAATGATATTTTTTTCTTGTAGTGAAACACCTTCCACAAGATACTTCTATGAACCTAGGATCACTATGGGAGTCCAACTATGGAACACTCATCCGAATATCACACTTATTGTGGCAAACAATACTACATTTTATGTTTCCCCGGGTTCTAACACTCATATGATATCCTCGGATCATAACCCTGCTCTTCACACTAGAGTTGATAATTTCCATGCAGGTCATTCCATAAGATTGATAATCCTAAGAAAAGAGGATACTACGAGTAAACCGCGTGGCAGAACGCTCAGCCAAACATACATCAAACTTATGCAAAATAAAAGGATACTTCAAACAAGGGCGCACCCAGTTGTCGAGCTGCATGAACCATGCCAGGTCCAACCGCACTCTCACCGAGACAAATCGCATCATAACAACAACCTGATACCATCCCAAGCTACCACAACCGAGGGAACACAATCCTCAACTACTAGGACTGAAGGAACACAATGAATCAGAATGAATTAATAACCATTCCGAGGTAATCCCATCCGCATGCAATAGGCTATGGTTTACGAAAGGCGAACCTATACCATACGCTTTGAAGCCTATGAGTCCTCTCAAACGTTCTCATTATATCGTATTCTAGCCATAAAACCTGGCTTGGATCACTAACCATGATAATCGAATCACGAACCATTCAGCTCCATGAGACGAAAGTAATATATGACCTATAACCCTTTGGGAGGTTAATGTTGGACTTTCCTCCTTGGAAATGATATTCCCCCCTTTCATCCTCGACAAACATGAATCGTTACAATCAATGAATTCCAAGCACCTTTGTTAATGATGACCTTGTCCATCTCTCCAATCAACATGACATCCTGACCAACCTAACACACCTAGGTTACTGTCTACTTCATCGTACAATGATTGTATCCCAAATGTCTCCTTAGGTAGTTCCCTCTTGGAAAAACATTTAACTTATTATAATCTCTAATAACATGAGGTCATCACTGAGCCTAGATCCAATTTATACCCAAACTAAATTTATGTGACGATCACACCGGTCGCCATTAGTAGTATAAGGATATTAGGTATTACTCGAGTATACATCTCTTAATTTGTACAAGTATGGCAAGACATGCCAAGAGAGATAATCATTCTTTTACTAGGGTTATCCAAAATTATATCGTCGACACATGTTGATGCTCTAATCATACTCTAATATCCATCTGGGGTGTTATCCTCAAGTCCTTAATAAGACATAATCAAAATGAATCTCCAATTCATTTCGCAATACTCATCAAAATCAAGTATGACAGTTTTTACACTAATCTTCTTATGACAATGAGCATTATGTCCAATCCTGACACTAATCTCTAACTACTCTTAGGAGGTTATGTCACCTATTCATACCAAATTTGATGACATCATCAAGGACTACACGATTCGACTCCTGTGGACTTGACCGATAATCTGAGATCATCACATAACCGTCAATACAACCATCACTAAAACACTATCACTTTATAATATCGAAATTAACTGGTTCCCTAAGGACACCAAGCATATCCTAATGTAATTTGTCACCACAGGCCTAACAAGGTTTCATCACCTATGACCCTATAATAGCAGGTACACTATACTGATTTCCTAATATCCATCCCATAACTATTATGTACTCACAATAACTCTACACATGGTGAACTACATCCATTGAAAACCTCAAGACGCCATAAGAATTTGATTCCTATTCCTAAGGATGCCACATACAGTAAGTCCCGAGGATGCTCCAAAAACATTTTTTAAACCACTAATGCTATATACTATGTATTAATATGTTGAGACTACAGAGGATTCTAGTAGGATGTAGGACGTCGGGTACAACTTAAAAACCTCTAATTCCACGCCACTGACATCGCAAGGGATCCCATTCCTTGAATGTCGCATCATATTCTCTAAAATACCTCATAGAAGACTACCATGGGTTCACTTCTATGTCACTTCAAATCCTCATCGTTACACACGTAACTTGTTTACCACCCATGTTTCCTAACTCTTATTATAGCTCACGAGATAAAACTTCCAATCGACAATCATCAAGCTATTCACCTATAATGACCATATCCTATCAAATAAGTCTCGAGTACACATCCTCAAGTAATGAGAAACACGGGTTTACGTGCCTACCAAATTGTCAAATGCTTAGGACTTGACACTACCCCAAGGATCAAATTTTCCTAATTGGATCATCATTATCATCTTCTCCTAAGTACCTAACCACGGAACCTAATGTGCCTTTATTATAAAATCAATACCGCTTAGACCTGACACTCTAGTCACGTAATCTCCATAGTTGACTTTACACAACTCATGTCTCTAATTTTATGGGCATCATTTATCTTTATTAACATCCAAATATGCCTCTCACATCATCAAAGGTGACCCAAAAGGCACCTTAAACTAGAGAATGTGGTGTCGCCACTTATAGCTTACGCATACACTCCCAAATTACTAACACATCTGCGTAAGAAGCACTGAGAACTATTACTTGCAACTAATTACCTTGGCCACTTGCTACTTGGCAATAAATTTCTCATGGTGGTAATCTCCTTGACTCTATCGTCGAGAATACGAACCAAAATTATCACATGTCTAGCATGATCGGCCCAAAGCCAACACCAACATCAAAGATCCACTACCAACCTCACACGCCACTCCTTAAAGGAACCTTGAACTTAGAGCTCGGATACCATTTATAAATCCCCCACCTGGATTTATGGGTTACTCGTGGGTCAACCCGGTCTGGCCAGAACATTAGGTGTGAAGTGAAATGAGACAACCTAAATAATGTAGCTTGTCAAGTTTAATTTAATTAATATTTCAATTTTTTAACATGAGATTCCAATTTATATTGAGCTACGTGTTGGACCCCGTAGAACGCATCCCTGGGATCCAAGCATTTAGAACTACTAATGTGAAATAAATGTCTAGTTACCTGTATAATGCTCTCAAAATACGGAACCACGCACAACCTACCGTAATAAAGAAGAGGAGATGAGTTGAATACCCAGTGGAAAATACAATAATACAATATAGAATCGAACAAAAGAAAAGAGACTTTAACACATTATACCTACGTGCACATGTCATTACCATATATATATATATATACACACACACACATTAATGTATGAAATTGTTTTTATTCCAAAAACGTTACTTGTTCTGATTAAATCACATTAATCCTATGAAGAAACCATTTTTTCTTAACTTACCAATTTTCCCGATTTAACACACCCGTTTAAATACTAAAACAAAATACCATTGATTAGAGAGAATACTTCTTTTACTAAAATCATTCATTTACTCATACTGGGTTTGCCTTAGTATTCTCCTTGGAAATAGACCTCCAATATATGAACGCACCGTATTAGAAAATACTTGTTTTTCATTGAAAGTCTCTCACAAACACACACTTGTGTTAATTATGTGTTAAAACATCCTTAGGTTGCTTAATTACCCATTTAATCACTTCACTTTACCATTCTTTCACTTTACATGGACATTAGCCAATTTCTCATATTACTTGTCCACATTATCTTTCAACCGAAACACTTATCAATCTCATTTCAAGTTAGGCTATTTTTTCTTATATTCACAGCAAAACCAATTTCTTTACTATGTTCCATTATCTTTTTCTCAAAATCCCCTAAATAATCGCGTACTTTAATAGGCTCCAAACCGTCGACTACGACACCATATACTCAGGCCAGTGTTTTGGGTCTTTCACCCTAGGGCTCCAGGTCCTTTTTAATTCTTTCTCAATCTCATCGGAGTCCATATTAATGTGTTTTAATATTTTTAAAATATCCACATTATTCCACTTGTACCGGTCAAAGTCAGAACTTGAGAATTTCACCCCACTTTGTGTTACACTTTAAAAATCACAATTTCTTGTCCTTTACACAATTGCATTGATTTTATCCCAAAAATCACTTTCATTAGGACCACTATGTGTAACACCTTTTCCAAAATGTTATACTTTACGTAAAATTACCATTTTATCCATTTATTTCCAAACTTGTCTATGTTACTTCCCGAAAACATTATTAAGTTACACGCACTAACTTCTTAAATGTTTTCAACTCGTTAACACTTATTTAACACTTTGGAGTAACATACTTTTCAAGTTAGAAATCTCTTTATCTTATTACTTTCTTTACTAATGAAAGCATTTGTCATTTTTAAGACTACTTTATGAGGAAAGTACCATTTTCCCTTATCATCACATATTGTCTTGAAAACATACACTTATCTCATTTCCACACTTATTAACACAATTTAAGAGCTGAAATTTCTATTTTATTTATTGCATATTAAAACTCATTAAAACCTTCACTAAACTTGTTTATATGCTCGTCATCAAAATACTACAAGAGCTAGAGAGAGATACCAAATCTGATTGGAATGGCGGTGTTAGGGTGGAGGATCTCTAAGAGGTGGAGAGAGAGAGAGAGAGAGAGACCAAATCTGATTGGAATGTCCAAAAGGGCCAAAACTCACTATAAATACTCCTAAAACCCTAAGGATTAAATCCCAAAAATGCCCCAAACTCAATCCCTTTAGCCTTTGGTCCACCAAGCCTTTATCCCACATTTTTATCTGAGTTACTGAGAGCTTGACACATCATTCAGTCCGACGATACACGTCGAGATAGAACATTAAAATCTATAAAAAAAATATCTGATTTTTGTTCGGTCGCTAGAACGACGTTGAACCTCATTTGAACGTGATCCCCTCTCGTGTGAACAAGGATTCCAACGAGGGATCTAAAGAGTGAAAAATGTGGCTTAAAAGGGTAAAAATCACCATCTCATTCGAATACCTTGTGTTCGAACGACAACGCACCTCGTTCGAACGAGGGCATTCCAACGAGATTCCTGAGAACGATGGAAATCGAACAGGTAGTCATTAGAGGTCGTATGAGCCTCATTCGAATGACAACTTCTCTCGTTCAAATGATGGACAAATTTTTGCATCTCAACTTTAGGCCATTCAAATCCAGTTTAATCGTACCAGAGCCTCTACATTACCCAAATTTGACCCAAGATCCATCTTACCAAGTCAAAATCCCCAAATGGGTCATACCAAGTTACCAAATCACACGGGTATGGTCAAAATAATCGGGGGGTGGGGGGTTTTACATTATACAAGATATGTGCGTTGAGAAATGCGTTCTTTAACAAAATGATAATCCAACTTAATATATTTTGAGTGAGCATGAAAGACCGAGTTGGCAGACAAGTAACCGACACTAATATTGTCACATTAGAGCATAGTAGGAGTTGATACCGGAACAAGATCTTGCAGGGAGATAATTAAGCTGAACTCTCTTAGCACAAGCATATGCAAGAGCATGATATTCGGACTCTGCAATAGACTTTGATATAGTTGTGTCACACCCTGTTTTTGGTATGAATGTATAAGACAGTAACAAAGCAATGAAACTAAAGTTAATGCAAAAAATATAACTTTATTCACTAATATAGTATTATATATATATTATACTACCACCACATGGGTGAATTATTCCTGTTATATTTTATTCTAAAAACTGAAAAATGACGTAGGTCATCGAGAAACGCCATTGTTTGCTCCCATATTCCTTAATCAATTTATATAAAGGGATATATGCATACATATAATCCTTGTGCATCACAAAAAGTGAGGGTATTACGACTTCCTTATCCTGGAACATCTGGAGGAAAAAGGAATTAACACGAGTATGCTAAGTAAATTTTAACGATTTCTATAACAATTATATGTATATGGAAGTTTGAGTGTGTATGGAGTTAAGTGTGGTTAAACGAAGCATAGACAATAACTTTCATAAAGAAGATCAATGATTTTTAAACCGATAATCCCATACTTACCAATTTACTAATGGGTATAGAAATAATTAAACATGATCAGTATAACCAAATAATAATGTCCACCCAATACCTTTAGGGAATAATAAATAGCTAGGCGCACAAACTAGAGTGATGCTCATATGTATGTAACAATAAATCCGGGCTCTCAAATATCTCATACCTTAGGCCAAATCGAAAAAATATGTGGGATAACACGACAGTCTACTCCTTAGTCAATACTGATGCTTATAACAAAGATACTTAGCACATAGGTGCAAGGGTGAATTGATTCAATTATTACAATAACCTCATGAAATCAGTTATTATATAAGAAGGGTTAAATTGATATGAATGATCCACATTAAGGTGGTTGAACTGAGGTTAAACTCATGTGAGAGCATTAAGGTGGTTAGGCTGAGGTTAAACTCAACATGCTAGGAAGTGCCTTACCAGTCTCGACTAACTAGGACTCATAACCTCAGACACAGCATACGCACGTGGAAAACATAACAAAGGTATTATTAGCATATTCAATCAATATTGTTATAACAAATCAACTAGCATGTGAAAGAAATATTTGATCATTATGACTTGCACACCTCACTCTATAGGTGTCATGCCCTCATTGGCCATTGGATCTCATTACACATGAAATGCATGAGTAGGGGTGGTACTGTGCACCCTTGAGGCTATAAAAATAGCTCACCACTTCCTTTTATAGGGATCGAACTCTAAAAACCCTATTGAGATATTGTGTATAGAGATAGAAAAGTACAAAGAGTTCGTAAATACTATCAATGGATTTAAGCAACCCTATTTAGTGGAATTGCTTTATACTTTGCACAGTGAACGCAGGCCAAGGCCGAATAACTTATATTTATGTGTCTCTTCATTATCTCCCATCTCCTCTATTGTTAATTTATTATCTTATCAACACCGTTGTTATATAAACTTAGAAACCAAGTTGAATATCTTTCTAGATGATATTTGGTATCATCATTTTGCCGCTACCTATGGGAAGAGGCTTAGTTTTCTTCTTCACCTTAGCTTAAATGCTCTCCTCCTTATCTATTGTGGTAATATAACTCCACCACTGATGGGGGTGAATCACCATTAAAAGAGATTAAGTTGGTTGATTCTTGAACTCCACTAGTTCATCTTATTTTTAGGTTTCTCTTTTTCTTCATCCTCACTCTCTTTGCTATTTGGTTGAATCTCACCAGCGATGGCCACTGATTTTCCTTATAACATTGGGGCCAGTTTTATCCAACCGCCTTAATAATTAGAAATGGCTGAAGTGGCGGTGACACTGAGGTACCTTGTGTCCAGTCAGCAGCAGGTGCAGCAATCGCTTTTGGCCTTTAGCCAAGACATCATGAGAAGGATCCTAGATGATCACACTATGAATTTGATAACTCCGACTACCAAGGAGACGACACATCAAGTAGTAGGGGAACCACCCCCAGCTTCATCAAATTAAAGTTAGTACCACCTCTGATAGAGGGATGTCACGGATCCACGACGTCTTCTCCTTAGGAAGCAAGTTCAAGAGTATTCAGATGATTTGGTTTGTGACGATGAGGGCTATTGGTAGAACTATGACACCTCGGATACTTCGTATCGACCAGGGAAACATTGGTTCCAACTTACCAGGGAACAATTGTGCAGCATACCCCTTAGAATTGTCAGAGAGGCTTTGCATTTAATGGGTTGGGTAGAGGGTCGAATTTTGATTTTCTCGACCCACGGGGTGATTGTAACCGAGACTGATGTTCCCAGAGTGTGAATGTAACACATTCCACTAGTCGTCATGAGGATGAGAGGCCAAGGAAAGATCGAGAAAAAAGGGAGAACCTATAGGTCAACAGCAGGCAGAGGACCATTAATAGAGAGCCATCTCTTGAGATAGTTGCGGCAGTGGAAGGGGCTGGAGATATTGTGGTGTGATAGGAAAAACCCTATAATAGTTTAATTCAGAGATTGGAAGACAAAATAGGTTATCTGATCAAAAGTCGAGATCCTAGCGAGAGAGGGTAGATTGAGGTATCTCCATTTATGCTCAGGATTGTTAACTGCCCAACTCCAGTAAAGTTTAAACTGTCGAGTGTGAGGTATGATGGGAGTACAAACCTTGTTCACCATATCAAGATGTACCAGTCGATCATCGAGATATATTCAACACCCGATGAGATGAGGTGTAGAGTATTCTCTATCACTCTCATAGGCGTGGCTCATATATGGTACATCGTCCTATCGAGAGGATCCATAGAGAACTTTAAGAAACTCCCTGAAAAATTCATTCATAATTTTTATTTAGACATAAAGTTGGCTAACCGTGTGACCTATATGTTTAATTTTAAATGAGGGAAAAATGAACCTCTAAGGGATTACATCTCTCTCTTTAATAAAAAAAATTTTGAAGAAGAAGACTACGATGAAAACATTGGAATGACATCCCTCATTAGCAGGATACAATCAGGAAAACTTCTATGGAACCCTTTTGAGGAACCTCCAATGTCGATGATAGAACTTCTAGAAATAGTCGGGAGAATAATGAATGCAGAGAAGGCCATGGCGGCCAAGAAAAGTGACATGAAGGATGTCAACTATGGAAAGTCTAATCAAAGCCGAGATAAAGACAAAGAAGGAAATAAGAGGTCAAACGATGATAAGTTTTCCAAATACACACCATCAGCTATAAGTCCTAATCTAATACTAAACGAAATACAGGACGTCAAGGATCTCTGATGGCCTAAGAAGTTAAAGTTCCCACCTCACAAGAGGGATAAAAGTAAATGGTGTGCGTTTCACTAAAACCATGGTCATAGAATTGATCATTGCTTCGCCCTGAAACATCATAGTGAAAAGTTACTAAAATAGGGGAAACTAAAAAAGTACATAAAAAAGAGTGGGGGCTGAGACGAGGGTAGAAAGATATTCAACGAAATAAAATATGCCAAGTTGAAAAAGTAGGTACATGAAAACAGAAATAATCAAGAGTCAAAAGGATGTGACGAGGACGATCGTGATCTTCCAACCAAGCTCTCTGCAGTAAATGGTAAGTTGTGTATGATTTACCTTGGTGTTAAAATGATTTGTAGAGGATTGGAAAGAGGATGTACTGAGCCTACCGATAGGAAGGCTCATGTCATTGAAAAAAATAGTACCAAAAGGGGTCGAGATCAACTCGATTGAGATTGAAGCTAAGCCTTGCAAGATTAAGAAAGTTGACATGGATAATCTAGTAGTGGGATTACCAAGGCAGGACTTCAAGAGGATTTTGTCTCCATATGATGATCCCCTTGTCATCAGTATACGAGTTCACGACTATAACGTGGCTAGTATATTGGTCATCGAGGAAGTTAGGAAAATGTTGAGACTACATCCCTACCATCAATCTTTGATTGGATTTAGCGAAGAAAAATTACACTAGCTTGGAGTTTATGAGATTAAAGTGTGCATGGAAACCTTTTCGAGATGCGTGACCAGAAAAATCAGTTTCTTCTTGATGGATGTACATGTATTTTAGATTATAACATAATTATGTGGAGAGTAGCACTTACAAAGTTTGAAGTTATTCCCTTCATCGTACACTCGATGATGAAATTCTCGACACCTATGGAGTAGGGGAAGTTCAAGGTGATTAGGTGGAAGCACGAGAGTGTTACTTCACCTTGACTAAAGAGAGAGAAGATCATAAAAGGAAGATAACTTCCTACAACATTGACACCATTGACCCAAGGGACGGAAAAACTTAAAAAAAATATTGATGAGGAGGTAGATTCCGTCGTCCTTAATGAGAACAAATAAAAAACTGTCCAAATCGGCTCGTCCCTTAAGGCAAAAATAAAGAAGGAGATGAACAAGTTATTGAAAAAATGACATAGTATATTTTCTTGGTGTCATAACGACATGCTGTGGATTGACCCAAAAATCATTTATCATCGACTAAATATAGACGAAAAGGCCAAGCTAGTGAAGCAGAGGCCAAGAAATTGTAGACTATAGACTTCATTAGAGAAGTGCAATACCCGGAATGGTTATCTAATGTTGTAATTGTGCCTAAATAGAATAGGAAGTTAAGAATGTGTGTTGACTTCACAGACCTTAACAAGGCTTGCCCGAAGTGGAGTTTCCCCTTGCCCCAAACTGATCAGATGGTAGATGCAATAACATGTCATGAGCTTATGAGTTTCATGTATCTTATAAGGTTCATGGATGCTTATTTCAGCTACGATCAAATTTCGATGCATAGTGACGATGACAAAAAGACTTCTTTTATTACAGATAAGGGAACCAACTACTACAAGGTGATGTTGTTTGGCTTGAAGAATGCAGGGGAACCCTATCAAAAGTTGGACAGTAAAATGCTATAAGATAAAATTGGAAAGACAATGGAGATGTGTGTTGATAACATGCTAATAAAAAATTTGAAGGCTGAGATTCAGGTGGCTAACTTGAAAGAAAGTTTTGACATAATGAACATATATAAAATGAAGCTAAATCCTGCGGAGTGTGTGTTCGGTTTTGGAGCTGGGAAATTCTTGGGCTTCATTATCAACCAAAGGGGGATCAAAGAAAATCTCGACAAAATTAAAGTACTGATTGACATAAAGACGCCAAAAATGATAAAAACATCTAAAGATTGACAGGTCGAGTAGCAACCCTGAACATATTTGTTTCCAGCTCAACGGATAAATGCTTGACATTTTTCAAAATCCTAAGGAAATCCTATTTATGGGATGAGGAGTGCGATAAGGCATTTCAAGAATTAAAATCCCATCTCGACTCTCCTATGCTCCTCTTCCGATGGATTCAATAAGAAAACTTGTATTTATATTTAGCCATCTCAGATTCGTCCATTAGTGCATCTATTATTCGAGATGATGATGGGGTTCACAAAACTGTCTACTTCAACAATGAAGCTCTTTAGGGGGAAGAGTTGATGTACCCGAAAAAGGAAAAGATTTCATATGCTTTAATCCGTACTTCAAGGAAGATGAAGCCTAACTTCTAAGCGCACATGATGGTAGTGGTGACTTACACTCCACTCCGGTAGGTTATTTATAAACTTGAGAAACTGGGTAGGTTAATTGACTGGTCGGTGGAATTAGGTGAGTTTGATATCATCTATCAATCGAGAAATGCAATAAAAGGGCATGCATTGGCAGACTTTGTAGCTGAGTTACGTGGAATGCTGAGAATGATTCAAAAATTGCAGAAACAATCGAGACTCCACCAATCGTCCAAAAGCATGTCGCGAACGAGGATTCATCAGCTGATAAAATAGAATGTAAAAACTTTTGGATAAATAATGTAATTTTGGACGAAGGACCGTTCACCAAAAGGGGTCAGTTTGGAGCCTTCTTGTGGGTGGCTCGTCGTACGAAAGTGGTTGTGGTGCAGGCCTGGTACTGTCGGCCCCGGATGGGACCAATATTGTGTATGCCTTATGGTTTAACTTTAAAGCATCGAATAACGAGTTGAAATACGAAGCTATGCTTGCAGGTTTCTCTTCGTCTAAGGAACCGAATGTTGTCTAGATGGTTACTCACAATGATTCTCAACTAATTATTAATCACGTACTAGGAATTTATGAGGTCAAAGATGAAAAAATGGCTAAGTATTTAGCCAGAGTGAAGAAGATGTCATTCAATTTTGATGAGGTCAATATGAAGAGAATTTCGAAACTAGGAAATGGAAGATCAAATGCATTTGTGAGACTATCATCGCCACTAGAACATAAATTAGACGGTCTGTCCTGATTGATATTCTATTTGAGTCGATCATAGAGCTGGAGGACATTGGAATGGAACTTTGCTTAAACATAAATCTGGGAGCATCTTGGATGGACCCAATTATTGATTATATTAAAGGTGGAAAACTTCCAGATACTAAAGTGAAAAGGAGAAAAATTCGACATCGCGCAACAAAATTCACCATTATTGGCGAAGTACTATATAAAGGGGCCTTCTTGCTTCCACTTCTCCATTGTGTGCACCATGCTGAGGTAAGCTATGTTCTTCGAGATGTACATAAAGAATCATGCACGATTCATATAGGTGGGAAAGCCGTGAGCAAAAGGATCGCCACTCAGGGATATTATAGACCGAGCCTGATTAAAGATTTAGTAGAATGCTTTCTGAAGTGTGATAAATGTCAGTGGTTTCCAAGAATCCCTCATCAACCCCACCAGCCACTCTTCGCAATATCATCCCCTTAGCTCTTTGCAATGTGGGGGTATAGACCTGGTCAGCCTTCTGCCTAGATCAAAGGAAAATTTTAGATTTATAATTTTCGTAATTTATTACTTTTCCAAATAGGTAGAAACTGAAGCCATGATAATAATCATAGAAGAAAAATGTTTCAAATTCATCTGGAGAAACATTATATGTCATTACGGCCTTCCCAATATGCTGATATCAGAAAATGAAAATAATTTCAAGAATAAATCTCCGAAAGGCTTACTGCAAAAGGGTCTGTACTAAGTAGTTATATTCTTCACTTGGTCGGCCGCATGATGATGTGAAGAAAAAGGTAACAAATAGGACGTTACTAAATGGAATAAAGAAAAAGATGGAAGATGTCAAGGGGAGATGGGTTGATGAGTTATATGGTGCTTTATGGGAATATAGAACAACATAGGGGACTATGACTGGAGAAACGCCATTCATGTTAGCGTACGGGTCTGAGTCTATAATCCTAATAGAGATTGGATTATCGAGCCGTAGGGTTTAGACTTATGACCTAAAGGATAACCTTAAACAAAGAAGACACAAATGGATTTGATAGAGTAAAGACGAGAAGATGCGGTCATTAGACAGTCGGCCTACCAACAAAGGGTTGCTAAGTTTTCCAATAAGAGAGTCAAGTCCCAACCTATTGCAAAAGGACACCTTGTATTTAAAAAGGTCATAAAAAAGTCAAATAAACTTCACCCTAATTGTCATAAGCCTTATAGGATTACAAAAGAGGCCATATCGGCTTGAGAATCTGTAGGGAGGACCGTTTTCTAACTCTTGGAATAGGGATTACTCAAAGAGATATTATCAATAATTTATCCGTTTTGTGTTCATTTAATTTCCATATAAGAGAGGCATTCTTTCAAGTTATATGTAATGGGAATGAAGTTTAATGTGAAATATAGAAATGTTGTCTCATCTTTTGCTTTCATCTTTTCTATAGTTCAATCTATGTTTCCAATAGGTACTAAAACATCATTTAATTAAGGGTGACTGAAGAGTTTCGGCTATGAGAAGTCACTCTAAAAATACTGAGAGGAGGTAGGTCCTTTGAACATCATTTTAGTGGTGAGACAAAATATAATCATTTGAGTATGGTAAACCTAAAACATCATTTACTTATGATGAATAATTAAAACTCTCTCTCAGTGATACGAGCATGACTCAGGAGTCCCGACTCAGAGAAGTCACTCTAGAAACTCTAAGACGAATGAGGGCCTTTAAACATCATTTTAGTTGTGAGAAAATATAAAATCATTTGAGTATGGTAAGAATAAAACACGATTTAATTATGGTGAATAATGAAAACTCTCTCTCAGCGATACGAAAGTATGGTAAACTTAAGACATTAGTTAATTATGGTGTATAATTAAAACTCTCTCTCGGCGTTACGAGAGTGAGTGAGGAGTCTCGGCTCCCGGAAGTCACTCTAGAAACCCTGAGAGGAGGAAAATACTTTGGACATCATTTTTTAAACATCAAATATGGTGATTTGTAGTGCAAAAAGTTAATAAAGCGCTCATGCCTAGTTCGGACACTACACTTAAATAAAAAATGCCAACAAATGAATGGCCAACCACAACATATCATAGCATTGACAAAAATTGATGCAGAGTTAACACAAATACATAGTTAACAAAAACAAGTTATTACAGACTATGAAATGCAGAGTTAATAAAAATAAGTTATTACAGATTATTATATAAAATAAAAAAAATGTTCGAGTTATAAAAGAAGGGCTTAAAGGACCACATACGATCGTCCATCTCAACTTAAGAATCAACAATCGTGGGCTCAGTAATAGTTAGCCCAGCTGGATTTTGGTCTGAGAGGATATGTTTCCCTCTTCATCCCTATCTTTATTAGTGGCCTCCTATTCCACCACCGTTGTCTCAGCCTCCCGAGCACCAATCTCTGTAGCCTCAACCTCAGCATGAATTTTTTGAAGGGAATTGACACTCCCTGGGTCTGGAAATATGAAATAGTTATTTATCTCAGCCAATGTGCACCAGCTCAGAGCATTGGTTGGATACTCGGCGATATATAATTTTGGTGCCTTTCTCTATGTATTAGCCAGTATAGCTAAAAAATTCCTACGACTCTTTAAAGTCGAACACAGACTTCTCGATCACTACTCTAAATCCCCTTCTTCCTAATTTTAGAATTTTTTTCTCCAAATCCTTGATCTTTGAAAGGATCCACTCCTTCATATTTTCATCCGCTCTTTGTGGTGGGTTCTCTGCTCCTGGGCTTTGGTATCGTACTCAACCTTCAAATCTTCGATCTTTTGTTTTAGATTGTCGGCCTCAGTCTGATCATCCTTGGCCGCCTTCACCTTCTTATTAACCTTGGTGACCTAGGGATGGATATTTCTGGAGGCCTATGACAGACTGCAATAAAGTAATACGAGTTAGCATAAGACAATACAAGACTTTAAAAATTCAAATGAAATATCAAGAAAAAATTCTTTACTTGAGTGGCCCTATGGAGTGAAAAATTAAAGACCCAATAGGGGTCCTGTGCGTCAAAGTAGGGGTTACCACAATCAGGGGACAGAAACTGACTTTGAACATATGTTCATAAACAACAACCTCTCCGTCAGCCTTGTTGTCAAAATAATGATCGTCTTTCACGGATGTCACCGGGAATAGCCGATGCAAAACTTATGTCCAAAATATATTCATCTTCCTCCTCGTCCTCTTCAACAACATGAGATTTTTTGTGTGGACCACGACTCCTAAACTCGTCCTCAATCATGACTGAGATGTCCATTACCATTGGAGGTACATTAGTAGCCACATTAGCTGTCGGCTCGTCATAAAAAATATCATTGATCTTTGTCTCAGGGTCCCCTTATTGATAAGAAAAAATTGTGGCATGACCGCGATTATTGGACTCGACTGTTTCACCCTCGTTCAGATGATTGACAGAGACTCACATGGACACCTTAAAGGAGTCAACCTTAGACTTTTCTCTTCTCATATGAGAGTCCATAATATGATAAAGGTTGTATCCCTTGGAAGATGGAAGAGACAAAGATTCATTAGAGAACAAAGTGGACATAGTGTCACTACTAATGGAAATGGCAACTTTAGACTTAGATAAAGTTGGATAAGTGAGCAATAGTGTTAGGTGTAATATAACTAATAATATGGGAATAAGTGGAAGTTGAGATTCGACCTTAGATCTAGGTTTAGCCTCGGCCTCGACCCTATTGATCTCTTGTCTAATACATTTACAGAGGCAAGGAAACTCTTTTCCTCGTTCAAAAAGTCTATGGTACATGAAAAACGTAAGTAAGAATTAGTATGTTGTTAACTAAATATCAAACAAGGGAACTTGAAAGGTTTTTGAAATAAACCAGTGAAGAACACCAAGAACAGCTCTAGTGATCTTCAATTGGAAAACTCACCAAAAAACCGATCCTAAGTCCAGAGAACCCTAAATTCAGTAAATCTCAATCCTAAAGCAGTGACTAAACTCTCTCACCTCCTAAAACCACTATAATTTAAGACACAAACCACTAGGAGGTGTGTCCAAAAAACTAGAATCACCGAATAATGAATAAATACATAAATCTAAAGAATGAAAGCTAGAAAATAGAAAAGAATAGGGAAAAGAGGTACCAAAAGAGAAGAAGAAGACAAAAAAAGTAAGAGGACACAGTAAAAATCATGAAAAAGGCACCGGAAGGGAGGAAATCTAGTAGGGGAGGCTAGAAAGTTTATAACTCTTAAGGAAAACTAAGAGAAAATGCGGGAAGAAAGATAAAGAATGGGTGTTTGGGCAGATTTAAACCGCCCAGCATGTGCATAAATTCCAAGGCCCTCATCATTATGGCACATCACTCGAAGTGATGTTTTTCAGCACAGCCATTTGGGTCCACTCACTAACTGATAGGGGTCCACTCTGGAAGACTGAAATGATATCTCTAAAGACACACCTTCCCACTACCATTATGTGATTGCGTTGACATTGAGATGACACCCAACCACTTATGAACCAAGAAAAACTTACACCTCGGCCTGCCATTAACATTAAAGACCAAGGTCTAGGGGTGATTGATACACATAAGTTTGGTCTCATCTATATAAGACCCACTACGACATCATGTCCCCCCATAGACTGCCTTAGACTCATCATAGTACTAGAGTTCTCATCCAAAGTGTTGTACCAAAGAATCTCGACCTCCGAGATTATCTTATAACATGAGCACTTTCATCAACGACTAAGCATATTATCAATCTTACAGTTGTATAAGCATAGTGTAGGATTCACAGTACCGTCCTCATATAACTTCATAAGGCCGATACTTCCCCATCATCTACACATACTAAAGCCAGAGTCATGCTTGACTTAGCTCCATCCTCAGAATCGGTGCTTTACTAATCTCGGCTAACCGAGACTTACAGCCTCAAACACAACATATGCGCGTGGAAAACATGGCAGATGTATTATTGGCACATTCAATCAATACCGTTGTAACAAATCAACCAGGATGTGAAAGGAATATTTGATCATCGCAACTTGTACACCTCACTCTATAGGTGTCATGCTCTTATTGGCTATTGGATATCATTACACACGAACTGCATGCCTGGGGGGTGGTACTGCGTACCCTTGGGCTATAAATAGGGTTCACTACCTCCTTGTATTGGGATCAAACTCCAAAACCCTATTAAGATAGTCTGTATAGAGAGAGAAACGTACAGAGAGTTTGTAAACACTATCAATGGCTTTCAGCCACCCTATTTAGTGGAATTGATTTATACTTTGTACAATGGACGTAGGCCAAGGACAAACTACTTATAGCTCTGTGTCTCTTCTTTATCTTTCATCTCCTCTATTGTTATTTTATTGTCTTATCTTCACCATTATTATACAAACATTAAACCAGATGATGTTTGGCATCATCAATCCATATTCAATATCAACGATATTTAATAACATATGTAGCATGGTAGTATCATAACATGCACATACTAAGAATAATTTATGGTCGTCACAATGTAATATCAATAGAAATTATATCAAATATGCTAAAATTACTATAAAAACGCAAAACATACTTATTAGGTGGGAATAACATGATTAGATTTGATTGAAGTCGGGATCGGTAGGGTTAAATGCTTAACTATCTGTCAATCAACATAGTTGTAAGTGTATGTTGTTGGTAATAGGACTAAATTGGAAAAATAAATAAGAAAACTATATCTTTTAAAGTTTAAGGGCTAATTTGAAATTATTTTTTAGACTTTAAAATATAAGGCTTAAGGTCCTATTTGAAAAAAAAGATGCAAAACACTTTTTGGCTCAAAATTTATGTAGAAAAACGTTGGGGTCAAAGTTCATAACTTAGGAAAACCAAAAGGGGTCAATTTATAATTATTAGAAAATTCTTTTAACCCCAAGCCTTGGTTTTCTGTAATTTGGGCTAGGTTAAACCCGACACTAACTTACCTTATACCATTTTGACTCAAAATAATCAATAAAAATATTGGAAAAAATTTAGAATTTTTTTATTGGTCACGCACCCTCACGCTCCTAGTCAATGTTTCTGGTTAAAAAGTTAATCTTCAACCTTTCGACAGTTGAACTAGTTTTTGATAGACCTTGAACAACTTCTGATTTCCTAAACCATTTGAGATTTTTTCGGAACCAATCCAACCAAAATTTTCACAAGGAATCGAAATATATAGGTTTCATAGATTGAAGTTCAGTATTCATCAAGTTCCAACTTGAGAGTGCGCACGAACTAATGAACCAATTTATTTAATTAAAGGCTGCACAAATCCAAATTTTAATCTTCAATTAATTATGGTGTGCATGCGTGTTATGTCCAAGTTTCAATTTGCATTTATTAAGCAAAACATGCAAATACGACAGATATGAGGAAAAATCCCTTTGCATCGAAAAACCTTTAATTCAGCACTATTGGCAATTTTGAATACAATCGACTTAAAAAACACATAGATACACTAAGTTAGATGCGTGGAGTCTTAAAAATGCCACCCAACTCTAGAGTCGTCCACAAGTAGCAGTCTACCCTCAGTATCCATCGATTCAACGTTCTTCCTTCTTCAATAGTGAAACCTCGTTTCATAAGATCAGTAGTAGAGAAAGGTCTCTATAAGATTGAATCACAAGAAACCTTCTTGATGTTGATGAAAGTGATATTGAATATATCCTGGGGGTGAGGAATATGATATGAGGTGTTTGATCACAAAAAGAGAACTCTAATGATGTTTTTCTTTTTGAAAAAGAGTTTATTCGTTGGAATATCTGATCCCGTTCAGCCTTTTTATAAGAAGAGAAGATATAAAGGATGAAAAAAGATAATGGGAATATATACTTTAGAAAACAAAATATATGCCTATCATTCGAACGAAAGGGTGGGTCGTTCGAACGACACATCGAACGGAGGCTTCTTATGAGATTACAGCGAAACCAAAACATTATCTCGTTTGAAACTTCGTCAAAGTTTTTTGAAAATGAACTTCTAACGAGATATCAATAGGCCCAAAGAAAATATTGTTCTAACGAGGGACAACTTCGTCTGAACAAAGCGTCGGAATTTCGAAAATAATTTCTTATAAAAATTTGAGTTTCTTTAAGAAAATTATTGCCTCAAAAAAATTAGTAAACCGTAGAAAATACTCATAACCTTTTTAACACACCAAAATGCATACTTCTTCCAAGTTGTTGATATGACCAAATCTTCAAATCTTTGACGGTCGTCAATGTAGTCTTCAAGTACCGAAAGTAGTGACGTAGATGTGTTTAGGTGTCGTGTTTATGTAATGGGATACGTCAAACCATAAATGAAATACAAATATGAGCAATCATAAACTTTCTCTTACAAATTTCCTCTTTTGGCTATTCCGGTACACAAAGCCATCTGAAGCAAAATTTAATCCTATGAATTAATACAATAACCTACCCTCCCAAAATATAAATGAAAATGGAACATAGAATATGTACAAGCTTTCAATCATGAAACTATGTCTTTCCTCTGGCAAACATTTTCTTCATCTAGTGTGGATCCAAATTATCATCATCCACGAGGAACATCCTACACACATGAGACAAGCAAAGATACCATGATGCATAGAGATTTAACATAAATAAACACCTCCCCTCAATTTGTTCTCCCCTTTTTGTCCATAATAGATAAAGGAGTCAAAAATAAAAATCAAATATCGGCATCACACGAAGAAGTAAGATGTCAACACAAATGGAATTAAGTAAGCATAGGTGATGATAATCTCAAAGGCAACCAATTATTTTTGAAAATTTTCATTTTTATCAAAAAAAGAATAAAATGAACAAATATAACACACCATAAATTAACACTAAAATATCTAAACTGTGAATATGGAATGTAGGGGGTGAACATTTGCCATAAGTTAACCAACATATATTGTCATAACATATGTGGACGAAGTTTTGAGATACTTCGATCGAAAGAGCTCAAAGTTTAACTTAGGTGTAAAATAGGTGAAGTCAAGTGAAATTGACTCAACATGATCAACAAGTCATGAACATAAATGATGCTTACACCAATGACGCCAAACTATGTAATGTTTTCTGAGAATTTTTAGTTTGTGCAAACCCATTGATCTTCGACTTTAACTCCCTCAAAAATTTCACATAACTAAAAATACTCTCATTTATTTTTAAAGAAATGAATGCTCATATGTCGCGAAGCATCAATGAGAAAAAATTGGCTTGGCACTTCTGTCTTTATGTGCATCTAATCTTTTTAGGCTCTTTTATGCAAATGGTGGCTTTTCACGCAAATAATATTTTTTTATCTTTCGTAACCCCTTTACATTGCTTAACATATAATAATATTTTTTGAAAAAATGATTTAAATTCTAGCAATGGTTCCTACATGCACAACTTTATCTCTTTTTACATTTAGTTTGTTGTAAGGCAAAATTGAGATGAGAACATTATATTCGACAAGTGACAATTAAGTGAAATGTTGAAACAAGTTCATGCACGTGTGGATTAAAGGAGTCTAAGAGTCCAACATATAGAAAGTAATCATCAAATATCAATGTACTAACTCCACAAATTAAACACTGTGAAAAAGTCACATTGAAATATGGAATGATTGGGTGATCCATACATCTTAAATGCTCATGCATATATGGTGACAAAAAAATACAAAACTCCTTTTGTCTTTTTCAACATTTTATCAAAAATAAAATATTTTTTTCCTTTTTCACCTTTTTCATAAAAATCGAAAATCTTTTTGTATATTTCAAAATTTTTAGAAAAACAAAACTCTTTTTGGATATTTCTAAAAATATCAAAATGAAAAATATAGATTCAATGGAAACAAAATGATAATACAATCTAGCATTAGGGATGTAAGATATGAACATGATAATCACCCTATTCTAGTAACAAGTCTCATCCTCAATCATTAGTCCTAGAGGAGTTCTCAAAAGGAGAAGATATCCTATTAAATTCCTTCATCTAACTTTGTGAAGTTTTGACTAAATACTCTACCTGATCTCAAAATCTCCCAAAATCTCTACAATCATGTATGGGAGCATGCGGAGTAACATGAGTGGGAGTGCGTGTGGGAACTCGTGTGGGAGCATTTGAGAAACTCTCCCTAGCTTAAAATAAAACTCTCCAAGGTGACCTATTTGTTTGCAATGTGTATAAAGATAAATAGGATTGGATCCACCTTTCTCAAAAATTCTAGGATGAGCTCTTCTACACGAGTTAAGTTGCCTAGGTGCGTTAGGTTGAGGGTACTAAGGATCGATCATAAACTCGAGAACCGGCTTGGGTGTGGCATGGGAAGTGGATCTACCATCATAGCCTATTCATTGCCTCTCAACGTTACCTAATGCATGACCAAGGAACATATTTCCTACCTTCTTAGACATATCCTCTAAAGTGACCTTGACCTCCTAGGCACGTTCGAGATTAATCTCGATTTGGGATACATGATTTTCAAGTTTCTCATGAGTTTCCAATGAAGATTGAAGATCTTCCGTAAGAATAGCCATGGTATTGGTCAAATTGGTCTTCTCCCTTCCTAAAATGATCAACTGCTCACACAAAGAAATCTTCACCTTCTCAAGTTGGATCACCGACGCCTCACACTCTCTCACAATTTTCACCTCTTTTTTTAAATCACACACCCTAAGAGACGAATATTTATTTATCTTTTTTGTTTTTAAAGTCTCAGTGTAAAGGTTACTCAATGCTTTTTCGAGATCACCTTCTCCCTCACTCAAAATCTCATCCTCACTCTCACTCTCTCCAGAATGAATTGAAATATCATCTAGGCTTTCACATTTAGATATGTCCTCATCAGTGTGGGAAAAACTAGAAGTGCTAATATGATTAGCCATTAATGCAACACACAGTTCATGTGATGATTATCCTCATGAATCAACCGACTCGATGTCACTATCGGTAAGAGTGGCTTTATTCCCAACTTTCTCCCCATTTTTCTTAAGCCTAGTGGGACACCCATGTGCCTTGTGCCCTTTGCCTTCGCGCTCATAACACCTAATCTCTTCTTTTTAACAAACTTTCCGCCTTCATTCTTATTTTTATTTTTTTTGGAAGAATTTTATTTGGAAAATTTGAGAATTTTTTTGACGTTTTTCACAAAAAGGGCTAAATCATCCATCTCAAAATTAAACTCAGATTCAAACTCACAAACTTTTTCTTTATTATTTTTCTTAGTCTGAGTTTTTAAAGCAATCCTTATTTTATTAGGTTTAATAGTTTTAGGAAACATATCTATCTCATACGTTTGAAGACATCCTAAAAGTTCTTCTAACATAAGGGTATGTAATATCCCTAACAAATTAAGGACGGGGACCTTAAGAATAAAACGGGCAGGGAGAGATCTTAAAATTTTCTTAACGACACGCGTCTAAGGTATTCTCTCACTTAAATTGAAACTATAATTAACTATGTCCGACAAATGTGCATAAAACTCATCAAAAGACTCCGACTCTAGCATGGTAATTGTCTCAAATTAGGTAGTCAAATTTTGAAGCTTAGATGCCTTTACATCGTTGGTTCCCTCGTGTGTGAGTTAGAGGGTATCCCATGATATTTTAGGCATGGTGCACATCATGATGCGGCAACGAGAGTTAAAATTACTCCATTTAAATTCATTGTAATACCCCGTATTTTTATGATATTTATTTATGGGATTAATTGAATTAAATGTGTAGTAATTGGAAATTAATCCGGATAAAAATACTACCGAGATGCGAGTTAGTATTTGATTTTAATGAGTATATATGGCTATATATGAATATTGAAATTATTAAATTTGTCGTGAGATTGATATACGGAAAATTGGGAAACTTTGTTGAGACGTGTGTGACAGTCGCGTCAGGAATATAATTATTTTAATTAAAAAGTGAATTTTATTTCTATTAACTGTATGGTCGTTTTGAGTGCGTCAACGCGTCCGAAAGGGTCAAAATAGTCAGAAAACACTAGCCGGGGGTTTAGTTTGAGTCCCGGAGCATTTTTAGGCCATACCGGCAACATATAAGGGTAGTTTGGTAATTTTGGAATTTTGGGAATTAAAACCCACGAAAATTAGGAATTAAAATCTGACTTAACCTTTACCCACTAAACCCACTAACTACACTAATTGACTTAATGGGCTACGGGAGTTATTGGAAATAGGTTTAGGGTTTCCTAAGACAACCTCTAGCCACCATTGTCATCTTTAGAGAAGAAGTTGTAGAGAGAGACAGAGGAGAAATTCTGCAGAGAGAGAGAGAAAAATTCAATCTTCAACATCAAATTCAGAGATATATCAGAGGCAAGTGGTTTACTTACGTTAATTGCATTGAATGTTTCTTCCATGCTTAGACATTTCTGAAAATTTCATTATTTTTGGGAGATTGATGAAAACGTATTAAATTGGAATTAGAAACTTACATTTTGATGAGGAATCGCATATAGAATTGTATTTAGGTGATTATTCTGATGATAATACATCTTGTATATAACAAAAATGGATTTAATTATGCCCATTGGTGATTTTAAAATTTTAGGGTTCATGTTCATGGTATTTGGGGATAAATGAGGGGAATTGATGATTTGATGATGTTTAGGAAGATTTGGCCCTATTTAAATGTTTTATTATGACCTACGAGTGTTTAGTATGGATTAGAAACCTCAAAATAATGTTGGGACGAATTGTATATGGGATTAGAGGTGAAGAAAGTTGGAAAAACGAAAAAAGGAAATTCTGGGCTCGAAATTGGCCTCTCGTTAGAAGACCTGCCCAGGTCGTTCGAACGAGCTCGTTCGAACGAGCTTCTAACGAGGTGAAAGTTTGCCTTCTAAAGAGGGGGAAGTTCGTTCGATGCCTTTCGTTCGAACGAACCCTCGTTCGATGCCCACTTCGTTCGAACGAACTCTCGTTCGAACCAGCCTCGTTCGAACGAGACTTCTAAGGAGCTGACAGTTTGGCCTTTTTGGCCTGTTTTGATTTCGTGTGTCCCGTAACCTTGTTTAATTGTAGAGATAACATTCCCTTGATGATAAATTGATATAGTTGGGATATTTGGGATATATTGAGGAGTAAAACATAGAAGTGTGTTTTGAATTGAATGGAAATTTTGGAATAGGACGTGAGTGACTATTACGATGCGAGAGTTATTGACGGCCTAAATAATTAAATTAACCGGGAACATGTGAATATAGCTAAGATGTGTGCATGCTTAGTAAATATAATTTTATGTGTATGACATACCTACCATACTTGCTATCACGGGAGGTTTACGTTCGCTTAGGGCCATCTAATCCTTGTGTTGCCCGGATTTAGGTTGGTACCTCGAGAACATAGGTCAGAAAAGGACTTATTGGGAAGTTAATAAGTCTGCTGATCGTGGGAGCGTAGGTATGTGCGTGACCCATGTGATGTGACTGTGTTCGCCTCCATTGTTTGTGATTATTGTTATCTGAAAACGATTCCTGAGAGATTCGGAATGCGTGATCCTTATGTACGTGATGTATCGGGATGGATAGCAGAGTATGTGTGCACCGCAGCTTCGTCTCGGGGTGCTTGTATTGTATATTTATGACGTGAATAATATACACTTAAATTAATGAGAACTTTCATGTTGGTATTGTGAGTAAATACGGTAACGCTTTGAGTAACTATAAAGGGATAACCTGTAATGAATTGTATTACTAATAATTGAGAATTTGAGTTAAGTAAAGCCCTCTATTTAATTGATAATGCTAGAATGTTTAACGGGAATTGAGTAGTAAGGGGTAGAACTTATTACGGTTGATTAGATGTGTATGTTATTTAGATGGGTACGGTACGTTAGGAGTGCACAATTAGTCGAGAGGTGAGTACTTCATGTGAGTGCACGTCCTAACATGTATTTTTCATTCATTTGTTTTAATGTCATTAAAGCACTTGCTATTTTTTTAAATACTCTCCACTTTCGGGCTCTGACCCGTTTGCTTTCAAATCTATTTTTGTAAAAACCATTTTAGGTGCCCAGCCACAAGGACACCATGCTTAGGATCCTCATTCAGGTGACGAGCTGTAGCTGTTTGTGGAAGTTACAAGACTTTTCTAATAGGCGCTTCATTTATCTTGACTCTATATTCAGCTTTCATCATTTGTAGGGCATGTCGCCTATTTCTATTAGAAACACTTCCTATTTTAGATTTTTCAGACTTTTGGCATGTAATTAATTCAGGATACATTGCTTTACTTATTTCAGTTGTGGGATGGTTGTGAGGAGTTTTCCTCCGGACTTATTATTTTGCTGGTTATTCTATTGCTTTGTTATGGTGAATGGTTGTTATTCTTTCCTTATGCTTTTACTGTATGTTAATCAGACTTAATTTAAAATTTGGCAACTTACTTTTTAAATACTAGGTGGTTAGTAATCATTAAAATGTTTTCGACAATGATGCTATTAACTGAACCAACTTGGCATTTTGTATTGATTTAATAAAGGAGTAGCTACCCGGTATTTAATTAGTCGGGGTGTCACAGGTGTTATCAGAGCATCAGGTTCTAGTGTCCTTTAGGATCTGTACGGCTTATTATGTTTCCGCTGAGCTTTCTTTGATGTAGAGCCCTATATTTTAGGACTGTTGTATTCTTTTGTATATGCTACGTTCTTCAGCTATTTTAAGTTTATAACTGCGAACTTATAAACTTTATTCTTATTTCAGATGCCTCCACGACATGCACAACGGGTTCCCAGGGATGAAATGCCAGAACCACAGCCCGCACCAGTTCAGGGCACGATGAATGCCGCCGAGGTTGCAGCCATTGTGGCCCAGGCGGTAAATGCCGCACTAGCCGTAGTTCAGCAGGCACCACCTCAGGCGCCAGTAGCCGCGCCAGTTCAGGCACATGCATTCCCGTATGCTTGGGAACGTGTACGTGATGCTTTTCAAAAAGCACACCCACCGGAGTTCGCAGGTAACTCCGATGTTGTAGTTTCGAGTCAGTGGAGGAAGGACATTCAGCGGCACCTGAGGATGTATGAGTGCACCGATGTCCAGAAGCAGATACTAGCTACCTTTAAGCTAGTGGGGTCTGCACTGCAGTGGTGGGAGTCTATTACCACCGTGGAGGAGAGAGGCACTCTCACTATACAGGATTTTTGGCTGCGGTTTGACCGCAAGTATTTTTCGTCAGCTGTTCACACGGAAATGAGGAGGAAGATGATGAATCTCAGACAGGAAGGTAAGACTGTGGCCGAGTATGAGGCCGAATTCACAAATTTGTTGAATATTGTCCCGGATGAGATACCGACAGAAGAGAAGAAGATAAAGAAATTTACAGACGGGTTGACTTGGAGGATCCGTCAGCATTTGTTGGGGAATCTATCGTTAGCCACTTACTCTGATGTGGTTAACGCTGCACTGTTACACTGCCAGGATCACCGCTTTCACATGGCTGAGGGAAAGAGATCGGGAGAGTCCAGCCATCAGGGTAGGACTGGAGGACAGGGTGCCAGTGGGGCACAATCTGTTCAGGGGCAGAGACAGGGTGACCAAGGTTCCCAGCAGGGGATCACAAGAGGTTCAGATCGGGAAATTTCAGGCACGGACATGGAGGTTTCCGACAGGGCCATCAGGGTCCGAACGGCCATCAGGGCCAGCAGGGTCAGAATGGCCAGTAGCAGTTTCAACAGGGCCAGCAGGGCCAGGGGAGAAACAGTAACGGCCACCAGGGCCGGGGGCAGTAGGGACAGAGAGGGGGGAACTTTACGGGAAAGTGTTACGTTTGTGGCAAGACTGGCCATAAACGCCAGGACTGTCCTGATAGGGGCAGGGCCCCGCAGCAGCAGCAGGGTGCTCGACCTGAGCCGCAGAGACCTATGTTTCCCGCCGCCCTCCCGGCGCCACCACAGATGGCAGCATTACCACCCATTTCAGCGGTCCCAGTTCAGCAGGGGCAACTGCAGTATGGGAGAGTATACCAGCTTCAGCAGGCCGCAGTCCCACAGGATCCACCAGCCATTGATGGTATGTTCTCTATTCAGGGGACTATGGGGCGTATTTTGTTTGACACGGGGGCTATACACTATTTTATTGCTATGAGATTTGCACGCACCATTGGGTTATTAGACACCGCCAAGAGTACGGTTACTTGTGTAGATTCGTCGTTGAGTAGGGGTTCCGTGATTTCACGTGTATTAGAGGCGTGGGTATAGAGATCGGGAGGTTTACTTTACCCGCGGATATGTTAGTATTAGAGATGACCGAGTATGATGCCATTATTAGTATGGATTGGCTTATTGCGTACCGAGCCATGATTGACTGTTTCAGTAGGAGTATTATCTTTGCCATTCCCGGGCAGGAGATGTTTTTGGTGGCGATGCCTCGTCCTGAGGGAGGATCGTCCACTCATTTGTACTATATAGAGGAGGAGACCTCTAAGGAAGTGGTGATACCACTTGATTCGATTCCGATTGTTCGAGAGTTTGCCGATGTATTTCAGGATATACCTGGATTATCTCCGAGTAGAGAGATAGACTTTGTGATCGACTTGACGCCGGGCACTCGGCCTATTGCCCGCGCACCTTACCGTATGGCTCCAGCTGAGATGAGAGAGTTACGGGATCAGATTGAGCAATTGTTGGTTCAGGGGTTTATACGGAGGAGTACTTCGCCGTGGGGTGCCCCTGTGTTGTTCGTGAAGAAGAGGGATGGATCGTTGAGGTTGTGTGTGGATTACCGGGAGTTGAATAAAGTCACGATACGGAATAAGTATCCGTTGCCCCGAATTGATGACTTATTCGACCAGTTGAGGGGAGCTTCTTTCTTTTCAAAGATTAATTTGCGATCGGGATACCATCAGTTGCGTATCAGGGAGGAAGACGTCTCGAAGACTGCGTTCTTAACGAGATATGGTTCCTACGAATTTCGGGTTATGCCTTTTGGTTTGACCAATGCTCCAGCCATGTTTATGGACTTGATGAATAGGGTGTTCAGAGATTTCCTAGATCAGTTTGTCATTGTCTTCATTGATGATATTCTGGTTTACTCCCAGACAGGGGAGGAGCACGCCGAGCATTTGAGTCAGGTTTTGCAGATGCTACGTAAGAACGAGCTGTATGCAAAGTATGAGAAGTGCGGGTTTTGGCTGAAGGAAGTTCAGTTTTTAGGGCATATTATTTCCAACCGGGGGATATCTGTTGATCCGGGGAAGGTATCCACGGTGAGGGAGTGGGGACAGCCCACGACACCAACGGAGATCCGTAGTTTCTTAGGACTAGCAGGATACTACAAGAGATTTATTCGAGGATTTTCGAAGATAGCGGGTCCTTTGACACATCTGACTCGTAAAGGTGTACCGTTCATCTGGAGTGATGCCTGTCAGCTGGCATTCGATGAGTTAAAGGACAAGTTGACCTCAGCACCTGTGTTAGCATTGCCGAGACCGGGAGTTGAGTATCTAGTTTACACCGATGCGTCCTTGCAAGGACTTGGAGGTGTATTGCAGCAGGAGAGTCAGGCCATAGCTTATGCTTCCCGTAAGCTAAAGCCTCATGAGAAGAATTACCCCACTCATGACTTGGAGTTAGCGGCAGTGGTATTTGCCCTTCGGATTTGGAGACATTACCTTTTGGGGGAGAAGTTTCGATTCTTCACGGAATACAAGTCCCTACAGTACCTATTCACACAGAAAGAGTTGAATATGCGGCAGCGAAGGTGGCTTGAGTTTGTAAAGGATTATCAGTTTGATATCCAATATCACCCGGGGAAGGCTAACGTGGTAGCAGACGCGTTGAGCCGTAGGCCAGTAGATGAGATGGCAGGGGTATGGAAGGCAAAGTGGAAGGAGTTGGGACACCAGGATGCAGTGGCCCGATCATTCATGTCGGTGATGACTGTTACACCGCAGATTGTCACGAGAGTGGTAAAGGCACAAGCAGATGACCCGTTCTGTCAGGAGCAGATAGTTCGATTATTAGCAGAGGGAGCCGAGTCCTATACCGTTAGCTGAGACGGGGGATTACGCTTCAATGGAAGACTGGTAGTTCCGGAAGGGGAAGAATTGCGGCATGAGGTGATGGCAGAGTCGCACGGCTCACGGTTCGCGGTACATCCCAGTGGGGACAAATGTACCAAGACATGAGACGACAGTATTGGTGGAGTGGGATGAAGAGAGATATTGCCGTGTTCGTTTCTAAATGAGCCACTTGTCAGCTAGTAAAAGTGGATCATCAGAGACCGGCAGGACTTCTGCAGCCATTGGAGGTCCCGATGTGGATGTGGGAGAGCATATCTATGGACTTTATCACGGGGTTACCAACGTCACAGAGGGATCACGACTCCATTTGGGTAATTGTGGACAGGTTGACCAAAGTCGCTCATTTTCTACCCGTAAGAACCGACTACACTACGGGACAGTATGCCCAGCTCTTTATTGCAGAAATAGTGAGACTTCACGGTGTGCCCCTAAATATCGTGTCTAACAGAGACAAGATATTTGTTTCACGGTTTTGGGAAAGTTTTCAAAAGGCCATGGGCACGGAATTGCGGTTGAGTACGGCGTATCACCCGCAGACCGATGGGCAAACCGAGCGTACAAACCAGATGTTAGAGGACATGTTGTGTATGTGCATCATTGATTTCGGGGGTGGATGGGAGCAGTATCTTCCACTGGTAGAGTTTGCTTACAACAACTCCTACCAGTTCACCATTGGCATGGCTACATTTGAGGCGTTGTACGGTAGACTTTGTCGTTCCCCAGCATGTTGGTTGGAGGTGGGCGACAACAAACTACTTGGGCCGGAAGTGATTCAGGATACTTTGGCGAGGATATAATTGATACGGAGCCGCATTCGGGTAGCTCAGGATCGGCAGAAGAGCTATGCTGATGCGAAGAGGTTCTTCAGGGAGTTCCAAGTGGGGGACCAGGTTTTACTCAGAGTATCTCCTATGAAGGGGATTATGCAATTTGGGAAGAAGGGGAAGTTGGCACCGAGATACGTGGGGCCATTCCCTATCATCGAGCGGATTGGGTCTGTTGCATATAGACTTGGGTTACCGGAGCATTTGCATCGGATTCATGATGTGTTTCATATTTCCTCGCTAAGGAAATATCTTAGAGATAATTTGGCTCATTCTCACATTGCTTTGGAGGACATCGATCTCCAGCCTGATAGCTCCTACGAGGAGGGGCCGATTTCTATTTTGGACCGAAGTGAGCGGAAACTGCGGTCAAAGATAGTTCCGTTAGTGCGTGTTCAGTGGCGACATCATAATGTCGAGGAGTCCACATGGGAGCGCGAGGATGAGATGCGAGAACGTTATCCAGAATTGTTCTTACCAGGTACTTTCTAGTTTCGAATTTCGGGACGAAATTCTGTTATTAGGGGGGAAGTATGTAATACCCCGTATTTTTATGATATTTATTTATGGGATTAATTGAATTAAATGTGTAGTAATTGGAAATTAATCCGGATAAAAATACTAGCGAGATGCGAGTTAGTATTTGATTTTAATGAGTATATATGGCTATATATGAATATTGAAATTATTAAATTTGTCGTGAGATTGATATACGGCAAATTGGGAAACTTTGTTGAGACGTGTGTGACAGTCGCGTCAGGAATATAATTATTTTAATTAAAAAGTGAATTTTATTTCTATTAACCGTATGGTCGTTTTGAGTGTGCCAACGCGTCCGGAAGGGTCAAAATAGTTAGAAAACACTAGACGGGGGTTTAGTTTGAGTCCCGGGGCATTTTTAGGCCATACCGGCAACGTATAAGGGTAGTTTGGTAATTTTGGAATTTTGGGAATTAAAACCCACGAAAATTAGGAATTAAAATCTGACTTAACCTTTACCCACTAAACCCACTAACTACACTAATTGACTTAATGGGCTACGGGAGTTATTGGAAATAGGTTTAGGGTTTCCTAAGACAACCTCTAGCCACCATTATCATCTTTAGAGAAGAAGTTGTAGAGAGAGACAGAGGAGAAATTCTGCATAGAGAGAGAGAACAATTCAATCTTCAACATCAAATTCAGAGATATATCAGAGGCAAGTGGTTTACTTACGTTAATTGCATTGAATGTTTCTTCCATGCTTAGACATTTCTGAAAATTTCATTGTTTTTGGGAGATTGATGAAAACCCATTAAATTGGAATTAGAAACTTACATTTTGATGAGGAATCGCATGTAGAATTGTATTTAGGTGATTATTCTGATGATAATACATCTTGTATATAACAAAAACGGATTTAATTATGCCCATTGGTGATTTTAAAATTTTAGGGTTCATGTTCATGGGATTTGGGGATAAATGGGGGGAATTGATGATTTGATGATGTTTAGGAAGATTTGGCCCTATTTAAATGTTTTATTATGACCTACGAGTGTTTAATATGGATTAGAAACCTCAAAATAATGTTGGGACGAATTGTATATGGGATTAGAGGTGAAGAAAGTTGGAAAAACGAAAAAAGGAAATTCTGGGCTCGAAACTGGCCTCTCGTTAGAAGACCTTCCCATGTCGTTCGAACGAGCTCGTTCGAACGAGCTTTTAATGAGGTGACAGTTTGCCTTCTAACGAGGGGGAAGTTCGTTCGATGCCTTTCGTTCGAACGAACCCTCGTTCGATGCCCACTTCGTTCGAACGAACTCTCGTTCGAACCAGCCTCGTTCTAACGAGACTTCTAACGAGCTGACATTTTGGCCTTTTTGGCCTGTTTTGATTTCGCGTGTCCCATAACCTTGTTTAATTGTAGAGATAACATTCCCTTGATGATAAATTGATATAGTTAGGATATTTGGAATATATTGAGGAGTAAAACATAGAAGTGTGTTTTGAATTGAATGGAAATTTTGGAATAGGACGTGAGTGACTATTACGATGCGAGAGTTATTGACGGCCTAAATAATTAAATTAACCGGGAACATGTGAATATAGCTAAGATGTGTGCATGCTTAGTATATATAATTTTATGTGTATGACATACCTACCATACTTGCTATCACGGGAGGTTTACGTTCGCTTAGGGCCATCTAATCCTTGTGTTGCCCGGATTTAGGTTGGTACCTCGAGAACATAGGTCAGAGAAGGACTTATTGGGAAGTTAATAAGTTAGCTGATCGTGGGAGCGTAGGTATGTGCGTGACCCATGTGATGTGACTGTGTTCGCCTCCATTGTTTTTTATTGTTGTTATCTGAAAACGATTCCTGAGAGATTCGAAATGCGTGATCCTTATGTACGTGATGTATCGGGATGGATAGCAGAGTATGTGTGAACCGAAGCTTCGTCTCGGGGTGCTTGTATTGTATATTTATGACGTGAATAATATACACTTAAATTAATGAGAACGTTCATGTTGGTATTGTGAGTAAATATGGTAACGCTTTGAGTAACTATAAAGGGATGACCTGTAATGAATTGTATTACTAATAATTGAGAATTTGAGTTAAGTAAAGCCCTCTATTTAATTGATAACGCTAGAATATTTAACGGGAATTGATTAGTAAGGGGTAGAACTTATTACGGTTGATTAGATGTGTATGTTATTTAGATGGGTACGGTACGTTAGGAGTGCACAATTAGTCGAGAGGTGAGTACTTCATGTGAGTGCACGTCCTAACATGTATTTTGCATTCATTTGTTTTAATGTCATTAAAGCACTTGCTATTTTTTTAAATACTCTCCACTTTCGGGCTCTGACCCGTTTGCTTTCAAATCTATTTTTGTAAAAACCATTTTAGGTGCCCAGCCACAAGGACACCATGCTTAGGATCCTCATTCAGGTGACGAGTTGTAGCTGTTTGTGGAAGTTACAAGGCTTTGCTAGTAGACGCTTCATCTATCTTGACTCTATATTCAGCTTTCATCATTTGTAAGGCATGTCGCCTATTTCTATTAGAAACACTTCCTATTTCAGATTTTTCAGACTTTTGGCATGTAATTAATTCAGGATACATTGTTTTACTTATTTCAGTTGTGGGATGGTTGTGAGGAGTTTTCCTCCGGACTTATTATTTTGTTGGTTATTCTATTGCTTCGTTATGGTGAATGGTTGTTATTCTTTCCTTATCCTTTTACTGTATGTTAATCAGACTTAATTTAAAATTTGGCAACTTACTTTTTAAATACTAGGTGGTTAGTAATCATTAAAATGTTTTCGACAGTGATGCTATTAACTTAACCAACTTGGCATTTTGTATTGATTTAATAAAGGAGTAGCTACCCGGTATTTAATTAGTCGGGGTGTCACATTCATCCTCAGTCCATGATGAAACAGTCTTAGGACTTTCGACATTATCGACAGTCACAGTGGGTGGTGTCCACCCTCTTTCACATACTAACCAGACACGTTCATCAATTGCTTTTAAGACTGACCTCATCCTAGATTTCCAACAAGCATAATTAGAACCATAAAAATGGGCATTCGATTATACAAATCATCCATTAAATTCCATCTTTTTAAAGATCAACAATTTTTTCAGAAGAAATTGATATCGAATTTTTTTACAGAAAAGGATTACGCCATAAATTAGTGCAACTGACTCTGATACCAATTTGAGAGTGCGCATGAACTAATGGACCAATTTATTTAATTATATGCCCAAACACACAATCCATATTTCAATCAAAATTTATTCTTCAATTAATTATGGTGTGCATGCGAGTTATGTCCAAATTCCAATTTGCAATTATTAAGTAAAACATGAAAATACGATAAAGATGAGGAAAAATCCCTTTGCAGGGAAAAACCTTTTAAACAACACTATTGACAGTTTTGAATACAATTGACTTATAAATATACTAAGATAGATGCGTAGAGTCTTCAAAACGTCAACATAAATGACCCAACTCTAGAGTCGTCCATAAGTAGCAGTATACCCTTGGTATCCACCGATTCAGCCTTCTTCCTTCTTCAGCAGTGAAACCTCGTTTCACAAAATCAACAATAGATAAAAGTCGCTACAAGAGTGAATAACAAGAAACCTTCTTAATGCTGGTAAAAGTGATCTTGAATATATACAGCGGGGTGAGGAATATGATATGAGGTGTTCGATAAAAAAAGAGTACTCAAATGATGTTTTATTTTTTGAAAAAGAATTCTTGGAATATCTGATCCCATTCAACCTTTTTATAAGAAGGGAAGATAAAAAGGATAAACATAAAATATAATGGAAATATATTCTTTTAAAAAAAATCATCTTCGATCGTTCAAATGAAGGGGCATCTCGTTCGAACGACACTGCATCTTTTTCAAAATACACATAGAACGAATGCTTCTAATGATATTATAACGAAACCAAAAAAGGATAGGTTTTAAACTTCATCAAACTCGTTCGAACGCGGACTTCTAACGAGGTATCAGTAGACCCAAAATAAAATCTCGTTCGAACGAGGGACAACTTTATTCGACTGAAGAGTTGAAATTTCAAAAAATAATTCTTATAAAAATTTGAGGTTCTTTAAGAAAATTATTTCCTTGTAAAAGTAATTAAACCCCAGAAAATACTCAGAACCTTTTTACCACACCAAAACGCATACTTCTTCCAAGTTATTGAGATGACCAAATCTTCAAATCTTTGACAGTCTTCAACATAGTCTTCAAGTATCGAGAAGTAGGGACATAGATGTGTTTAGGTGTTGTGTTTGTGTAATGGGATACGCCAAACCATAAGTGAAATACTAATATGAGCTATCATAAAACTTACTCTTACACAACTACCGTGTGTTTTTCAAAAAAAAATTGACCAAACATTCATGGATTATAGAATATGGCGATGGATTTTAAGCTTATGGACAGGTTTATGCTATCCTAAGGAAGAGTTTGGCTTTGGTTTGAATGATTGAGGTATCCTGGTCGAAGATAATTTTGGAACTTCACTTTCTGAAATTCGAAAATGCTTTTGAGCAATTGGGTTTCAAAACTTATGAGTTTTTAAAAATGGTTATTGCACTCGAGCTCCTGGACTCATTTGAAACTCATTCATCACTTTGAAACATGTTTAAGCTCAAAGAATGAAATGTCATTGTTAAATCCCGAGCTTTAATAGACCCTTTGAAGGCTTCTGCTTATACAGGCTGTTCCACACATAAGATTTTGGTTTTTTCTAATTGGGTTAGGTATTATGATAGTGCATAAAATGTTTTGGATAATAAAAATAAGAATTGATGCATAAAATCATAGTTTGGATGGAAAAACTCAAGTTTTGTTCTTACTGTAATGATGGGGTTTAAGGTTGGATCATTGGGGATTTATACTCTAAGCTAAGGGCAATTGATTGATACTTTTGGGAGGTGGATTCTCCCTAGTTTTAAGAAGACAAAATTTGGGGAAAAGAATATAACATGGAGGAATGGTATCGGGCATGTGATTTTTTTTATTTTCTACTGATGGGGATGCTTTGTTGGAAGGTAAGGAAAGTGTAAATAGTTTAGTTTTGGTCTTAATCCTTAAAGATAATTTTTATATTTATTTGGTATTTAATAGGGTAAATTTGCATGCTTTACAAGCATTTGTGTAATTTTATGAGAGTTTGACGGATAGGATTTTAAAATTAAATTATTCGAGGTCTAAAGGTTCAATTTGATATAAAGTTTAGGACTTAGGGTGAAATAGAGGTTAAGTAATACTTTTTTCAATGTTTAGAGGGGTAATTTGGTCAATTTATAATCTTAGGGTGTAATACTCGTGCCGAATATTTTATTATCTTTCCCCGCGTGAATTGTAAACATATGAATCCTTGGGATTTGGATCATTAGTATGGAATTTTATCGCTATATGTGATTATTCTTTAGTCCTTGATATAAATTATTGGAAGTCATTACAAAAAATTAGAAACTTAGGAAAATCTGGCTGGTACGAACGAGTTGAAGATCGTTCGAACGAGATTGTTTTTTCGTTCGACGAAGATAGGTGGTTTGAATAAGAAGTCCATGTCATTCAAAGGTTGTTCGAAATGGTGATTGAACGAGGCCCTTGTGCATAACAGGTCAACCTCGTTTGAAGGTCGTTTAAAGGATACTCCGAATGATAAACCATTCTCGTCCGAATGAGCGGAGAAGAAAATTTTAAATCGAGTTATCCTTTTGTACTGTCACGTTTTGGGCCATTGGATTGATGAGATGTTGAGTTCTGGTGAACCCATATTGGGCAAAAAAGGGGATTTTGAGGTATGAGGGTGTTTTGTAAGAGGAGAGAGGGGGAGGTGGGTCTTCTCCCTCATATTTTCAAATTTCCTCTCTCTCTCTCTCTCTCTCTCTCTCTCTCTATATATATATATATAATTTCTAGGGTGTTTCTTCTTCCCCAAGACCTTCCCACCATTGCTACACCATGCCATTAACATTCCTCCACCTTGTACCACCATATTTGAACTTTATACACCCATTTCATCTATGGTTATAGATAGCTACGAATTTTGGAGGTGTTGTTAGGGGGGGGGGGGGGGTTAGAGAAGAAGAAGAATGGTAGATATTTTTGGAGTTTTGAAGGGGGTTTTGCTTGGAGCATGCTTTGTGAAGCTAGGCAACCTCGTTGAGGCCACCTTAGGAGGTGGGGGGGGGGGGGGGGAGGGGGGGTTGCCATTATCTTCTTTCTCGTCCAATAATTTTTTGGAGCTCCATTTGAGGTGGGGAAAATCTATTCTTATGTTTAAGAGTCCGTGTTATTAGTTTTTATTTTGCATATAAGGTTTAGGAGTAGGATGCATATATTGTTCAAGAATGATATTTCTTAAGATTTGTGAAAATGAGTGTAATTGGTTTTGAGTAAATTGATATATTTCTACAAAACATTGCATTAAACATTTTTAAGGAATACAAATACTGGAAGATTGATTATTTTATTGGGAACAATTTATAAATAAATGTATTAAAGTTTTCTTGAGAAAAATTGGGATTTTGGTATAAATGGACATTTTATCCAAGTTTGAAGAAATAAAATGTCTTATACCTTGAAAATTATGTATAATAAAATATTATGAAGTTTCTTTAGTAAATAACATATTAGACCCATTTGATAGGATTGTGAACTTAAAATCCCTTTTCCCATGCATATAAACTTATATTATAATCATATTGAACATAGAAACAAGTTTAATGAGGGTTCTAATAGGTTTAAACATGAGATAAATGAAAATATAAGTTTTTGTTCTTTTAGTGTAATAAGGGGTGGAAATGTGGAAAGTGTATGATTTTAAGACTACATGGTCTAAATAACGAAAAATGGCGTTTTTCTTATAAAGTGGTCTTTAAAGGTTCAATGATTTCTTGAAAAAGAAAGTAATGAAATAAAGATGTTTCCAATTGAGAATAATGTCAATCCAAAATATTAAAAAGGTGTTAATGTGTTAAAAATACTTAATAAGTTAATGTGGATAACTTAATGGTGTTTTGTGAATTAACACTTGTGAAAATGGAGGAAAAGACAAGTTCGGACACAAATAAGTAAAATAGAAATTTTATGTAAAGTGGAACATTTTTATGAGAAAGATTTTTGGATAAAATCAATGTTAGAGTAAAAAGGACAAGAAAATTTGACTTTTAAAATGTAACACGAGTTGGGGTGGAACCCCGATTTTGGCTTTGGTCGGGTAAAAGAAAACGTGAATAATGTGGACATTTGTAAAATGTTAAAATACATTAATAAGAACTCGATGACACCAGGAAAATTAAGGAAGATCGGAGCCTTGGGGTAAAAGAGCCAAAATCACTAGCCAGAGCATATGGTAGTATAGTCGGTGGTGTGGACCCGTTAAAGTATACAGTTATTGAAAGATTTCGAGAAAATATAATGAAAATGGAACATGTAAATAAATAGGGGTTGGGGTGAATATGTGTAAATACAACCTAACTAGAATGAATTAATAAATGTTTCGGTAAAGGATAAAGTAGACAAGTAATGAGAAAATCAATTAATGTCCATAAAGTCAAGGAATGGTAAAGTGAACGGATTAAATGGCTAGTTAAGCAATCTAAAGAGGTTTAAACCATAATTAATACAAGGGTGTATTTATGAAAAAAGTTTTAAAAGGAAAATAAGTATTTTCTAACACGATATTTGTGTGTGTTGAAACGGTGATTTTTAATGAAAATACTAACGCGAATTGGTATGAATAAAGGGATAATTTTGGGAAAATAAATATTTTTTCCTTAAATAAAGTGTATTTGTTTTAAGTATTTAACAGGGTGTGTTAAATGAGGGAATAGATATCAAGTCAAGTAAAAAGGGAATTTCTTTCATGAGATTAAGGTGAATTAATTGGGATAAGTAAAATTTTTTAGAATAAAAATGGTTTCACGCATTTAGGTACACACACACACACATATATATATATATATATATATATATATATATATATATATAAAATAAAGGAGGAGGGATTTTTTGTCCTCCCCAACTGATGGTTCAGATCGAAAGTTGATGGGTTTGGTGTTTATCAACTAACGGTTCAGATTACATCTTATTTTTACTTCTAACGAACGACTGAGATTCAACAAAAGTCGTTCCAAGTATAGCAACAGTGGATTCATTAAATGTCGGCTTGACACCACCCACTCTCAATCTCGTGCCCATGTGCTTTTTGCAGAACTTTTTTCCCTACCCATACTCTCGTACTCTGAACACTGAGCATAGTCTACCAGCTTATACGAAAAAACCCACTTCATAAAGTATTTCACCTCTCACTAAACCAACATAAAAGCCTCTCTTCCTCTTAATGGGGCACAACAAAAATCTGCCTAGACTAAGAGCTCGTTTGGGAGTTTTAGAGAGAAGAGAAAGGAAAGGAAAATTTTATTAGGAGAGAAAAGAAAAGAAGGGAAAGTTAATAAGAGAGAAAAGAAAAGAAGAGAAGAGAAAAGAGTTTAGGAGAGAAAAGAAAATAATTTTCTTTCTTGCGTTTGGGAGTTTGGGAGGAAAATAATTTTTTTAAGAGAAAAAAGGAACAATTCATTAAAAACTTTCCTTTCTCTCTATTTCTTTCCGATTTGGAAAGAAAGTTTTGGAGAGAAAGGAAGAGAAAGTTTTTTAAAAACTTTACTTTCTTTTCTCTCCTTTTAAACTCCCAAACGAGAGAAAGTCATTTTTTTTCCTACTTAAACTCCCAAACGAAGGAAAGGAAACACATTTTCTCTTCCTTTGCTTTCTTTTCTCTCCAAAATAGAACTCGCAAACGAGCCCTAAGGGGGAAGAGGTCTTCTCAACTTTTTTGTGTTGCTGACATTATCAGGGTAGAAACATGATTTTGGTGGCTAGATCTGTGTTTGGTGTTTCATAATATCACGGTAGAAACATGATTTTGGTGTTGCAACTCATGATTTTTGTGTTGAAACTGCCAGTCTTCAAGTCCCAAGCATACCATCGCCGGCAAATCCGAAGCACACAATCCCCGAAAAATCCCAAGCACATAATTTTCGGCATCCCCATCTCTGTCGTCCCCATATTCAGTTATCTTTTTCTGAACCCGACTTTTTTGATTTTGGGTATTGGGTATGATTATTAGATTTCTGTTTTGATATGGGTGTTGTAATGGGTTTGTTCAGACTTTTGTGCATTCATTCAAATTTCAGGTTCTGTTTCCATAATTTCTAACATCAAGATCGTTTTTTATAGGATCCGGACTGTGTGACGGTGTATGTACGAATTGGGTGGATTCTAAAAGTGTGTACATAGTGTTGTACACATATCTCTTTTTCATTTTTTGATCTTTGGTATTTGCAGGGAAAGTCTGTGAAAACTAACGTGTATTTTTCTTTAATCTTGAAAGAGGGACTTAATTTTTAGTGGTCAAATTCGGTGGCTTCCTTCACTTTATGATTTGATTCACTCTTTGGGATCATGTGACTTTGTTGAGGACTGAGATGGTGTTCGAGCTTGAATCTGATATTAATGGTTGACGTTGTTGGCACTTCTCTTTCTCTTTATTTTTCGATTAGTTTAGGCTTCAACGGTGAGAATAATCATTATGTTAATAATGTTTTCCTTTTTCCCCCCCTCCATAACCGATGGATGAATGCACAGTTCACATTCGATTTTCATGTTTAAAAAAATGTACGCATATTGTTTCCTGATAATTGCAGTGTGTGTGTGTATATATATATATATATATATATATATATATATATATATATATATATATATATATATATATATATATATATATATATATATATATATATATATATATATATATATATATATATATATATATATATATATATATATATATATTCCCACACCTTTTTATTGTTTCAAGAAATAAATACTCCTATTTTCATCATTTCTATCATTAATTACCTAACATAATATATCATTGATTACCTATTTTCCACCAAAAAATGATTTTGAAAAGAAAATTAATAATTTCCAGCAAAAATAAATTATTTTAAAAAATTAAAAAAAATAATTTCCAAACAAAAAATTATTAAAAAATTAATTCCAAAACAAAAATTTAATTTTTTAATATCTATTATTATTTTTCAGAGTTTTTTTTTTGGGTTAAAGGCGTTTAAATATCTATTAGTATTTTTGGGTGAAAACAGTTTTTTTTTAGGGTGGCAAACAATTTTTTTTAACTGAAAAATAGTTTTTTTGTTGTTGAAAATCATTTTTTTTTTTGTGAAAAACAGTTTTTTTACCTGTTAGATTTTTTTTAAATAAAGTGTTATAATTTTTTTTTTCACTTATATAAAAGCACTATTTACTTTCCATCTAAACACATATAAAAGCATTATTCATAGAAGCAAATTTTATTTTATATAAAAATAAAAATAATTTTTATGTTTTATGCGGTTATAAAAAGTGAGGGAGATACAAAAGTTGAGAAATATATAAAGTGAAAGTGAAAAAATGAAATTAAGTAAAAAATGATGAAATTAATTAAAAAAAATGAAATTTTAAAATGCTCCTTCTTCTTTCACACAACGAAAATTGGGTAAAAATAATTTATGTTCACATCTCCATCATTATGGAATTTACTATTGAATAAAGATAATAAAGTGTGTCATCTCATGTAATGTAACGATGGAGTTAAACTAAATAATTCAAATAGTCAAACATCGAAAAATTAAGTAAAGCATTATTAATTTTTAAATTATTTTTCATTTTAAAATTAATTAATATTATAATTTATCTTCAAAATCAATAAAAAATATTTATTTGTTCTTTTTCAGGTTAAAATTTAATTTTAAATCACATTGTTAATTTATTTATTTACATTGACATATTTTGACACAAGTAGAGTCACTATTTGAGTTCCTTAGTTTTGAGACGCAATGAAATCAATTAGGGGAAACTTGAGTTGCTCAATTTTGAGACACAACGAAACTAACTATATTGACATATTTTGACACAAGCTGAGTCACGTCTTGAGTGGCTCAATGTTGAGACGCAACAAAACCAACTAAGGGAACTTCGAAATGTAGTGTTTTCAAAAATGGTTGAGCCTAATAAACAATTTGAATCGCTAAAATTTACAATACGAGTGTGCAATCCTAAACGAGGGATGAAAACGTTTTATTTTATTATTCATATGTATGCGTAATGAATTGGTAAGATCATTGTAAACATACGGGGTTATGATCTCTAGGTGTATGGTAAACATATGGGCTTATGATCTTTAATTTGCCAAGAAATTTTATGATTAGATTTTAAAATATTAAATTCCTCTAAAATGATGTTTAGACTCACGGGATATGGAAACATGTATTGGTGTCAAATATAATTAACCTTTCTTGATAGCATAGTTTTTTCTATTCTTGAAATATTCTTTTTAATTTATTAATACTATTGGGTCATATTTTTCTCTTCAAACATTTATTTTGTACGAGCACCTAATTTTAGGGGTGAGTTAATAAATTACTGTTTTTTCACACTATATATTTTTGGAATGTTACTACATTACCAAATATTATGTGAATAACCCCCCCCCCCACCCACTCACGCACACACACAAAGAGTAAGAATGAGGTGTATGATGTTTCCACAATTTTTATTTAATCTCCAGGCTATATGGCGTGCCCATAGTTCATATGACCAAATATAATGGAATTATTTTTAATTGGTTAGATTTTGAGACTATGTTATGCTTCATAAAAATATTCGTTCATGTGTTTAGTCTATAATATTATTTACATTTTCATGTTTAGGGATATTATTTTTAACTACTACTAATAGTTACAAATGTATGTGAATAAGTTAAAATGCATTACACCCGCATGTGCATTGCACGGGTTACCACTAGACCTTTTTTTTGGTTTTAAGTGGTGATTATATTTGACCGTGTCATTTTCGTATGAGATAATTTTAATTATTTAAACCTTTTATTTAACAATCTCATTTGGACACGTGTGTATTTGAAATATTATATTCTCACTTTGGATAAAATTATATCCTCAACTTTCATTGTTGCGTTTATTTTGTATGAGCTACACATTTTTATATCTCAAGTGTTGTGGCGGTAGGTAATATGAAAGTTCTGTGCAATATTTACATAGACATTCTAGCGGTAAAATTAATGTTAATTGTTTAAACCTTTTATTCAACAATCTCATTTGGACACGTGTATATTTGAAATATTATATTCTCACTTTGGATAAAATTATATCCTCAACATTCATTGTTGTGTTTATTTTGTACGAGCTACACATTTTTATATCTCAAGTGTTGCGGCGGTAGGTAATATGAAAGTTCTGTGCAATATTTACATAGACATTCTAGAGGTAAAATTAAGATGTGAAGGATTAAGTGGCGGCGTGAAACCTTAATCTTAGAATTATAGGAATTGTGAAGTAAGCAAAACAATTATTATGAACCATGGACAGGACGAAGCGAGGTGGGGCGAGTTAATGGCACGTGAAAACTTTTTATTTTATTGTGCCAATGGCACGGGTACACATTTATGACGAAAATAAATTTATCGTTGTGCCATGGGCACGAGTACAAAATATTACAGGAGTAAATTTATCGTCATGCCATCGGCACGGGTACACCCTAGTGTGTGTATGTGTGTGTGTGTGTGTATATATATATATATATATATATATAATATGATAGCTTATGTATGTTATAAAATATATGTATGATATTTTTACTTTTTATGTATGATATTTTATGTATTTTATGCTACATAACATGCATATATTTCATGCATGCATGGGCATGCATGAAATATCATGCCAAAAGCATACATTATATACTATTATATACCATTATATACTATTATACTATTATTTTTTAAATACACGTTATTAATTTTTTTTATACGTGCTATTAAATTTAATTATTTTTTTATTACATATTTTTTTAAATACATTTTTAAAAGAAATACTTTTTTTATTAAAAAATGTATTTATTTTTTCATTTTTTAACTATTTTTTCTTTTTATTTTTTTAAAGGTGTTTTTTTTTAAAAGACGAGTTATTATTAGTTGGGTTTTATCACGGGGGGAAATTTATCGTTGTGCCCTCGGCACGGGCATCCGCTATCATATATATATATATGGAAGTTACATGTGCACGTAGATATCACGTGTTAAAATCTAATTTCTGTCGTTCGATTCTATATTGCATTGTTGTAATTTTCCACTCAGCATTCGTCTCATTCCCTCGTCTTTATTACGGCAGGTTGGGTGTCATTCTGTATTTCGAGAGCATTATGCAGGTAAGTATTCTTTTTATTTTACTTTAGTAGCTTTGTATACTTAGATTCCGAGGAATCTTCCCATGGGTCCCTCACGTGGTTTGATTTTAAATTGGAATCGCATTCTAAACAAGTGAAATGTTAATTAAGTAAAACTTGACTAGCAACATTATATATGTTGTTTAATTACCCTTCACACCTAATGGTCGGGTCGGATCGGGTTGACGAAGAGTAACTCATAAATCGGGGTTGAGGCATTAAAAATGGTATCAGAGCTATAGGTTCAAGGTTCCTTTCGGGAGTGACGTGGTGAGGTCGGCATTAGATCTTTCAATGTCGATTTTGGTTTTGGGTCGGTCACGCTAGATTGGTGACGATTTCAGTTCGTATTCTTGATGGTAAATTCAAGGAGATTATCACGATGGGAAATTCATTACCAAGTGGCATGCAACCGAGTTAGATGTAATTAATCGATTTCGTGCTTTTGATTTAGACATGTTAGTAATTTGCAAGTTTCCATGAAAACTAGTAGTTGCGATACCGCAGTTTTTAGTGTGAGGTGCTTGTGTGTCAATCCTTGATGATATGAGAGGTCTGTTAAGACGTTGATAAAGCTTAATGACTTCCGTTAAATTAGAGACATGAATTATGTGAATTCAACTGCGGAGATTAGGTGACTAGTACGTCAGGCCTAAGAAGTATTGAATTGTGATGACGATACATTAAGTTTCGGGTGCGGTACTTTTTAGTAGATAGTAACAATGAAGTGATTAGGAGAATTTGATCATTGGGGAAGTCTTACGTCGTGAGGTAATTGATGATTCGGTAAACATGAGGAACCGTGTTGGTCAACACTTGAGGGTGTTTACTTGGTCTGAGTCAGTAAGTTACTATGATTGTAAGTGAGTGTCCTTATTGGAATTTGTACCTCGTAGGGTATGATGATAGTTATGGGAAAATTGCGGTGAGTATGTTACAAATGCAATGATGATGGTTGAGGAAACTTATAAGTGAACTCTAATTAGTCTTCCATGTCATGGTTTTAGGAGATATGATGCAATTTTTAGGGATAGGATCTTTAGTGATGCCAGTGATGTAGACCTAGAGGTTAATAGGTTGTATACGATGTCATGTATCCTGACTGGATCCTTAGTAGTGTTAATTGTGATTTGGTACGTGGATTATGGTCATAACTGTTTAGAAGATAGATAAGATTGTTATGTAAGTGTCAAGACCCGTTTTAGCGGTTTAAGTAATGGCTAAGTGAGAGGTAGTCCTAGTGTGAGTGTGGTTTAAGGGCATCTTGGAGTGTCCGTAGGACTAATTATGTGTTGCGTAATTGGGAATAGAAAATGACTTATTGTGGCATCTTAAGGTGTTGAATGGTTAAGGTTCACCATATGTAAAAGCTCGTAGACTAGTGTCTTTGCGATCACCTAGTAATCACGGCGTGGGTATTGAAAGGTTTGTAGAGCGCACCTAAAATGAGAAACTCATGGATGATGAAATTTTGTCGAATTTTGAGGACTTTTAAATGGAGTATGTTTGGTGTTCTTATGAAACCAGTTAAGTCCGGTATGAAGAAGTACTAGTGTCCATGTGATGGTCATAGTAAGGGACAGGTAATGACCTCATGTTGTTGGTCAAGGTTTAAAATATTCGAATAGTGTACGTATTGGGTGTTGTCACCCAAATTGGCACATATGGGAGGTGTAACCTTCTAAGATAAATTAAAAGCTTGTGTCATGTATGGGCGTGATACTCGAGTGTCATGGAATGACTAGTTTAGGCGGTGTGAAACTAGATTTTGAGGAGTACTGGGAAATGTATTCGGAACTTAGATTGATGATGCCATGTCGAGACTTAAAAGTGGCACCCTAAGGGGTCATATCAAAACACGATTATAATGTTAGCGCGTATCGACAGTATAAGTTAGGATAGCCCTAGCAAGGTAGGGACTAATTCTAAGTACATCTTACCCAGCAGGTACGGAGTAGAAGATGTAGCCCTGTGTGGTACTTACTACCCTTAGAATGCTAATGGCGACCGTTGTGGTTGACACGTGAATTCAATTTGGGTAGAACCTAGGAATAAGCTTATTAATAATCTTGCATAGTTAGAAGTTATAATAGGTGGATGTCTGTCTTGAATGCAGTACTGCCTAAGTGTAAATAGAGTAACCTAGGTGTAATAGGTTGGTGATATCATCATCGGTAAGATGGAAAAGTTAAGTGTAAACAAGGGTGTTAGGCATTTATTGATCAGAGTGGTTGATGTGTGTGAAGGATGTAAGGGGGAAGGCCTTACTCCTAAGGAGGCAAGTCTGGCATTTGACTTTCCATAGAACAACATGTTCGTACGTTGCTTTCGTCCTGCGAGGATAAATGGTTGAGATTTGATTCGTCACGGTTGGTGACTCGAGCTAGGGTATGGGGCTAGGTTAGTACCCAATGAGAACATTTGGTAGAAGTTATAAGACTTCAATCATGTGGCATAGGTTCGATTTTGTAAATCACAATCTGATGCGTATGGATGAGATTTTCTTGGAAAGGTTGTTTGTTCCTTTTATTCTTGTGTGTGTGCCCTTTCAGTTCTGATAATGGAGGATTTGTGTTCTTACGACTATGGTAGCTCGAATTTGTAAAATGTTATGGTATGGCGCGGTTGGGCCTATTAGAGTGAAGGTGGATATGGAATGGTCAGTGTAACTCGGTAACTGGGTGCGCCCCTATCTGAGGTGTCCTTGTTATTGCACAAAGTTTGTGTACAGGTGGTTGTGCTTTTGGTCACACGATTTTCTCATAATATTTTGTTTCCATATAATTAGTGACCTTAGGATTAGCCGTTATGGCACGTAGTGTTTCTGGTTGTAAAGAGGAGGATGGTGACTTAATGACATTGTATAGTGTTAGAACTCAAGGAAACTTAGCACACAATGTTACTTTGCCATGGTGAGTGTACTGGTGCGATGCTCAAGTGAGTGCTCCAAAATGAGACGCTTAGAGTAATACTAGGATCATCAGAGTGATGGAATGGATGGTGTCAGTCGAGTACGCAATGATTATTTTGTCGGTGTGTTACTCCTCGGAGGGAGTAATTAGAGATGTAACGTTTGTATTAAGCTCGGGCAAAATTGTGTAGTCAGGATGACCCGAAATTTATGGGGACACACTATATGCAGTCCTAAGATTGGAAATGTCTATTGGTGATGAATTTTATTATTGATTATATTACAGTTCACTCTTGGGGTGGTATCGATCACTAGAGAGGGTTTCCCGATAGAGGTACCAGTATACTTTGGGTATTAGCAAAGGTAGTCCTAGGAATTGATTGAGCCTAATCATCAAGTGAGTGGAGACTCGATGACTATTATGCAATGTTCATGGTTATCTTAATGGTGAGCATTAGAGAATGTATCATGTTAGGCCTTTGCTGGCAACCTTGGTGTAAGGGCGTGTGATGTGACCTTAGCTATTGAGGACTTTGATGATTTTGTTTTGGAGGGTTTCTATGACTTAGAATGAGAGTGGGTAAATCCCATGAATTTGATGAATTGACAGATCGATAATTATGGGGATGAAATTTCCTAAGGAGGGATAAAGGTAATACTCGCGCCTAATATTTTATTATTTTTCCCCGCGTGAATTGTAAACATATGAACCCTTACGATTTGTATCATTAGTATGGGATCTTATCACTATATTTGATTATTCTTTGGGCCTTGATGTAAATTTTAGAAGTCACAGGGCAAAATTAGAAATTAAGAAAAGTTGATTGGTTCGAACAAGTTGAAGATCGTTCGAACGAGATTATTGTTTCATTGGAACGAAGATAGGTGATTCGAACAAGAAGTACATGTCGTTTAAAGGTTTTTCGAAATAGATATAAAACGAGGATCTAACGAGGCCCTTCTACATAACATCTCACCATCGTTCAAAGGTCTTTCGAAAGCTGGTTCGAATGAGAAGCCATACTCGTTCGAATGAGAGGCTAATTTCATTTGAATGAGAGAAGGCCATTCTCATTCCAACGAGCGAAGCATAAATTTTTAAATTGGGTTGCCCTTGTGTGCTATCATGTTTTGCGGCGTTGGATTGATGACGTGCCGAGATCTGGTAAACCCAGATTGGATAAAAATGGGATTTTGAGGTTCAGGGTGTTTTATAAGGATTTGTTCGGGTTGTTTGTGGGTAATTTTGGGTCTTGTAAGAGGAGAGAGCGGGAGATGGGTCTTCTTCCACATATTTTCATATTTCCTCTCTCTCTCTCTCTCTCTCTCTCTCTCTCTCTCTCTAAATTTTAGGGTGTTCCATCTTCCCCAAGACCTGCCCACCATTGCTACAACATGTCATGACCTTGTACCACCATATTTCAACCTTATACACCCATTTCCTCAATGTTATACATAGATACAAATTTTGTAGGTGTTGTTGGGGGAAGGGGGGGGGGGGGGTTGGAGAAGAAGAAAAGTACATATTGATGCAGTTTTGAAGGGGGTTTTCCTTGGAGCTTGCTTTGTGGAGATAGGCAACCTCCTTGAGGCCACCTTAGGATGTGGGGGATTCCCATCATCTTCTTCCTCATCTAACCATTTTTTGGAGCTCTATTTGAGGTGGGAAAACACTACTCTTAAGTTTAGGACTCTATGTTAATAGTTATTGATTTTGCATATAGGGTTTAAGAGTAGGATGCATATACTGTTCAAGAATTATATTTCTTAAGATTTGTGAAAATGTGTTTCGAGGGTTTTGAGTAAATTGTCATATTTCAAGAATACTTGGTATTAAATATTTTTAAGGAATAAAAATGTTGGAAGAATGATTATTTTATTGGGAACCGTTTATGAATAAATGTTTCAAAGCTTTCTTGAGAAAAATTGAGATTTTGGTATAAATGGTCATTTTATCCATGTTTGAAGAAATAAAAGGTTTTTTGCTTTGAAAATTATGTTTGGGCAAATATTATGAAATTTCTAGAGTAAATAACATGTAAGACCCATTTGATAAGATTGTGGACTTAAAACCCCTTTTCTCGTGCATATAAACTTGTAGTATTTTGATGTTGAACATATAAACAAGTTTAAGGAGGTTTCTAATGGGTTTAAACATGAGATAAATGAAAATAGAAATTTTTGTCCTTATGGTGTAATAAGGGGTGTAAAATTTTGAAACTGTATGGTTTTAAGAATACATGTGTTAAATAAAGAAAATGTTATTTTCTTATAAAGTAGTCTTTAATGGTTCGATGATTTCTTAAAAAATAAAGTAATGTAATAAATTGTTTACAATTGAGAAGAATGTTATTCCAAAATATTGAAAAGGTGTTAATGTGTTAAAAACACTTAATATGTTAGTGTTGATAACTTAATGGTGTTTTGAGACTTAACACTTGTGAAAATGGAGGAAAAGACAAGTTTGGAAACAAATGAGTAAAATGGTAATTTTACGTAAAGTGGAACATTTTTATGAAATAAAAATATTGGAAAAGGTTTTACATAAAAATGGTCCTAAATGAACATGCTTTTGGAATAAAATAATGTTAGAGTAAAAAGGTCAAGAAAATATGATTTTTAAAGTGCAACACAAGTTGGGGTGGAACCTTGAATTTTGGCTTTGGCTGGGTAAAAGGAAAAGTGAATAATTTTGACATTCGTAAAATGTTTAAACAAATTAATAAGGACTCAGATGGCACCGAGAAAATTAAGGAGGACCCGGAGCCCTGGGGTGAAAGACCCAAAATCACTGGCCAGAGCATATGGTAGCATAGCCGGGAGGGTGGAGCCTGTTAAAATATGCTATTATTGAAAGATTCAGAGAAAAGATAATTAAAATGGAGCATGCCAAGAAATGGGTTTTGTGGCGAATATGGAAAAATACAACTTAACTTGAATGAATTAATAAATGTTTCAGTAAAGCATAGAGTGGACAAGTGATCAGAAAATGGATTTATGTCCATAAAGTAAAGGAATTGTAAATTGAGTGGATTAAATGATTAATTAAGCAACCTAAAGATGTTTAACCCATAATTAACATAAGGGTGTGTTTATGAAAGGGATTTTAAAGGGAAAATAAGCATTTTCTAACACGATGTTTGCGTGTGTTTAAAGGGTGATTTTCAACAAAAATACTTACGTGAATTGATGTGAATAAAGGGTAATTTCGGGAAAAGAAATGATATTTTCTTAAACAATGAATATTTGTTTTAAGTATTTAACATGGTGTGTTAAATCAGGGAATAAATGTCAAATCAAGTAAAAATGAAATTTTTTTCATGAGATTAAGGTGAATTGATCAGGATAAGTAACGTTTTTGGAATAAAAATGGTTTCATGCATATATATATATATATATATATATATATATATATATATATATATATATATATATATATATATATATATATATATATATATATATATATATTAAAGTTGCATGTGCACGTAGATATCACGTATTCAAATATTTTTTCTTCCGTTCGATTCTATATTGCATTGTTGTAATTTTCCACTAGGCATTCGACTCATTCCATTGTCTTTGTTATGGCAGGCTGGGTGCGGTTTCGTATTTTGAGAGCGTTATACATATAAGTATTCTTTTTATTTTGTGTTAGTAGCTCTGTATGCTTGGATTCCGCGGACGCTTCCCACGGGTCCCTCACGTAGCTTGATTTTAAATGGGAATCTCATTCTAAACAAGTGCTAAATAAAACTAGACTAGCAACATTATATAGGTTATTTAATTGCATTTCACACCTAGCGTTCGGGTCGGACCGGGTGGACCAAGAGTAACCCATAAATCTGGATCGGGGAGTTACATAGGGTGTACTTAGGTAATTAAGAAAAGTTGTAGAGTTTTATATGTTGTTTCAACTTTATTTAGTGTGTTTTTGAACTAAGTTATAAGGGGGATATGAGCTTTTATATGTAATTATCGGATCATAATTGACTGTTTTAGAGTAAAGTACTATCTGAGTATTATAGTCTACCTACCTAATAAAAAATCCACCCTCGAATTTATTTATAAAAATCTTAGGATATTATTTCTTCATTACATGTTGTAGTTCCCACGTGTCTTCTGGATGATTTTGGTGTTCCCAGAGTATCTTTACTAAGCGAATTTCCCTCTTTCTAAGACCTTTTACTTTACGGTCTAGAATTTGAATACGGTGCTCTTCGAACTCATGATTGGGTTGAAAAGAGATTTCGTGCCACGTAATCACATGTGTCTGGTCTGGAATGTATCGACGTAGCTGAGACACATGGAATAAATTATGAATACTGGATAATTCTGGAGCTAAGTTTAATTCATAAGCCACATGTTCAACACGTTTAGTGATGCTAAAGGGATCGATGTATCTTGATGTCAATTTCCCTTTCATTATGAATCGTATAATTCCTTTTTGGGGTGATACATTCTGGAATACTTGATCAACAACTTGAAACTCTAATGGCTTCCTGCGATGACCAACATAATTCTTATGTCGATATTGGGTCGTCTTTAGTCTTTCTGATCTGTTGTATCTTTTCAGTAGTTTTCTGGATTATTTCTGGACGAAATTACTTGTTATTTTCTGATTCGATCCAACATACTAGTGATCGACATGGTCTTACATATAAGACTTTTAATGAGATGGCTTTGATATTCTACTAGTAATTGTTGTTATACGAAAACTCAATTAATGAAAAATGTTCACTCCAATTGTCGAGCATATCTAAAGCACAGGCTCTCAACACGTCCTCTAATGTTTGGATAGTGAATTCAGATTATCCATCAGTCTGAGGATGAAATGTGGTACTGAGGTGAAGTTTAGTACCCATTGAAATTTGGAGTGTTTGCCAAAATCTATCCATAAAATGAGAATATCGGTCTTATACGATGGATAAAGAAATTCCATGTAATCAAACAATTTCTCGAATGTAGAGTTTACTGATCTTTTGAAATGAATCAATAGCTTGTACTCGAAGAAAATAGGAGGATTTGGTGAGTCAGTCTACTATCACCCAACTAGAATTGTATCCTTAGGATATATGAGGCAATCCATTAATAAAGTCCATTATGATGTGATCCCTTTTCCACTCAGGGATCCGAAGAGGTTGGAGAAGTCCACTGGGACATTGATGTTCTATCTTTACTTGCTGATAAGTGAGACATCTTTTCACAGAGTTTTCAATATCATTTCTCATATTTGGATACCAATATTGTTTCATTGGTACAAGATACATTTTTGAGCTTCTGGAATCTATCATTAATTTGGAATGATCAACTTCTTATAATATCTCTTCTCATAATGACGACTCATCAGGTATATACAATAAATCTTTAAATCATAGACATGTCTTCTTATCGTAAGACGATTCTTGGGTTTTACTCCCGATTTGTTTTTTCATCACAAAAAGATCTTGGAGTTGTTGTTCTAAATTTTTCTTCATCACGTTTGGGTAATCAATGATATTGGTGAATTTTGAAAAAGGCGAGGTTAAATGAAGATCATATTGCTCCATGGTAGCAGCAACACCATAAGAAATCAGGTTGTTAAGTCTTCTAATGGGGTTACAGCTTAAGGCATCAGCTATAACGTTTCCCTTTCCTAGATGGTAGTCTAACTTAAATCTACAATCTTCTAAAAATTCCATCCAACGTCTTTGTCTCAATTTCAAGTCCTTTTGGGTGAAGATGTATTTCAAACTTTTGTGATTTAAAAATACTTGGAATTCCTCACCGTATAGATAACACCAACATATTTATAAAGCAAAAACTACGACATTTAATTAAAGATCATGTAAAGGATAATTGAATTCATGAATCTTGAGTTATCGAGATCTATACTCAACTACCCATTCCTTTTTCATTAGGACACAACCTAAAGTTTGCAACGAGGCATCGGTGTATACGTCATAGCTTATATTACTACAAGGAATGATTAGGAAGAGGGCAGTTGTTCACTTGTCCTTTAGGGTTTGAAATTCCTACTCACACTTGGCAGTTCACACAAATGTCTTTTACTTTCTAGTTAACTTCATTAATGGAAGGGAAATTCTAGAAAATCCTTCTACAAAACGAAAATAATAACCATCTAATCCAAGAAAACTCTTTATCTCGATGACAATTATGGGATTTTTCCATTCTAAAATGACTATGATTTTAGTTGGGTCGAATTGTATTTCACTTTCAGAAATCACATGTCCTAGGAATTTCACCTCTTTCATCAAGAAATCACATTTTCTCTTCTTTCTCAAGGTACTTAATACTATCTCTAAATGTTGGGCATATTCTTCAGGATTCAGGGAATAAATGAGGATGTCATCAATGAATATGATAATATATTGATAAAGAAAAGGTCAGAATATATGATGCATTAGGTCAATGAATGTTGTAGGGGAATCGGTTTATCTAAAAGACATCACGATAAATTCAAAATGTACATAACGAGTTCGAAATGGGATTTTTAGAATTTCCTCTTCTCTTACTCTTAATTGTTGGTAACCAGATCACAAGTCTATTTTTTAAAAGATCCTTGCACCCTTAAGTTGATCGAATAAATCTCCGATTCTAGTTAATGGATATATATTCTTTATTGCTACCGAATTCAACTTAAAACAGTCTACGCATAATCTAAAACTTACATCACTCTTTTTCACAAACAACATAGGTGATCTTTAAGGAAATGAATTAAAGCAAAAAAAATGTTTTTCAAGTAGATCATCTAGTTGGGTATAACGTTTATGAAGCCTTAGAGGATCCATTTGATACAGAGGTATCAAAATAGGGAATGTATTCAGTTAAAGGTTGATAATAAACTCAAGTTCTCGGGAGGGTGGTATTCCCGACAATTCTTATGGGAAACATCATCAAATTGTTCTAAGATTCTAGAAAACAAAGGAGAGGTGGTACTTTGGATTTGGGAAGTTGAAGGTTCAGAACGACTTGTTCCTTGACACACAAAAGGGTGATTTTCTTTGTCTCGAAAGTATACTCTCTTTAAATAATAATCGATATAAGCATGATGTTTTGATAACACATCCATTTGATAATAATATGGAATCCACGTATATCTAGGATTATCAAATTTACAAAAAGTATACCTAAACCTAACTAAATTTTACAATTATCATACCCTGAGTATGTGTGCTAACCTCACCAGTAGGTAATTCTATTTCTAAGGGAGCGTCCAATGATTTTCATAAGATTTGCAAAACTTTAGCGAGTTTAAGACTAAAAGAATATTATACTTTCTACCAGGTTGTGAAAAATTTGTACGGACAATATGGCATAATTTTTTCCACGGTTGGGGAATGGCTCAGGCTTTTTACCTACGTTATAGGGCATGCGTTGATTGTAGGAAGGAGTTATTCCTCTGTGTCTTAGGGAATTACCCGATCGGTTTCGGGTCATGGAGGGGTACAAATTAGGATATTGCATATGAATATGTCATATATATTAAAACTCATGGCATCGAATTACTGGATAGGTAATGATATGGTGAATTTGAGAATAAATGTGTCCACTAGGGCTGGGATAAGGTTGGATTCGTTGCTTTGGTAAGGTTCAGTAACATAGTTGTTCCTATTAATAGGATTGGGCTAGTGTACATATCCACCTGAAGCAAGATTACGTTTAAAAATCGAAGCAACATCAATGAGCTTATAAAAGTTTCAGATTAGCAAAGGGGTAATGAAGGTTTTAAATATTGGGTGCAATCCTCTCTCAAAATACTTTCATTTCTTGACTTCGGTGCTCACATACTCGGTTGCATAATGGGATAATTGTGTAAACTTGGCTTCATACTAGACTGTGGACTTATTAGCTTGCTGTAATTTTGGAAAATCTACATTAACTGGTCTCTTTCAGTGTTGGAAACTTAATTTTTTAAATAATATTTATATTATTCCCAGGTAAGGGCAACTATATTATGACTTCAGGCTACAACTTTCCACCAGAAATTGGCTTCACCTTCAAACATATAAGATGATAAAACTACTTGAAGATTAGTATCAATTACTACCCCCATTGAATATCTTCATAATTTGATGTACCCATTTCTCACCCTCACTTGCTCTCGCTCCGGACTTCCCAAGAAACGGAGGGGGTCATTCTCTCAAAAATTCTTTAAGAGCATTCATTCGGCGTGGTTCATATGTAATTTCTTCATGAATCGGGTGTGGAATCGATGCTTGCTACTATCTAGCTAGATATGTTAATTCTTGAAGGCATTTAATAATTCCTTTAGCGCGAGTCTGCTCAGTTCAAGTTCTGGTGGAAGGATCCCATTCTAAAGCATAATATAACATTTACATAATGAAAATATATAAGAATAAAATTTTAAAGAGAGAGCATATAGAAGAAAACTTAAGTAAGTTATATTATACCAAAGCGTTATTACATCTAATAGTTTATGTTAACATATTATTATACAACCTAACATATCTTAAGCACTCTAATTTTTATACAACCATTGGTAGATTACTCCACCTATATTTGTAGTATTACCACAATATTTACAAACTACTTATTTAATATATTACGCATAGTAGCAGGTAGGTTATCTTGTTCTTCATTCTGGAACCACCATGTCGATCCCGATAGGATCAAAGTCGTATGGCTCGGATGGGTCATCATCTGTGGAGCTACAATAAGATCCTGAGGAAATATCAATAAAAAAAATTCCTTTATAGGTAGCTTTGGGGTAGAGCGGGGGTAGAGAGTGAATATCGTTCCATGTGAGATTAATAGCCTCTTAGAGAATAATTGGGTCATCCACGTACGCTCTTATTTTCCTCATTATCTGAGCCTCACCATAGATTCTATTATTCAACACCAATTACTTCACGGTAGTAGTAAAATTTATCCAATCTCTATCCACTTCTCGAATCATAGTATCGAGTCTAAGAAAAGCTTATTCCCTTATCGTGTTTTCCCATTGATTTTTGGGAACTATATCAAAACTAAAAATCTATGAGTTCTAAATATTCATGCTAAAAATAAATTTAATACATGACGAAAGTAAAGAAGTTACGAAAAATGTAAACTAACTAACATTTTATATTATTCCCGTATAGGAGTCTAATCCGGTGCATTTTAGAATGTTGCTTTGATACCAACTTGTCACACACCATTTTTTATATGAATGTAGTATATAGTAATAAAGCAATAAAACTAAAGTTAAGGCAATAAAAAAAAATTTATTCATTAATACAATATTATTTATATTGTAATACCACCACACTTGTGAATTATTCATGTTACATTTTATTCCAAAAACATAAAAATGACATAGGTCATCGACAAAATACATTATTTTCTCCCATATTCCTTAATTTCCTTCCATATTGTTATATATGGATATATATGATCCGTGTGTATCACAAAAAAAGGAGTGGGGTATGGCTTCCTTATCCTAGAACATCTAGAGGAAAAAGGAATTAGCACGAGTATGATGAGTAGATTTTAACAAGTTCTCTCTCTCTCTCTCTCTCTCTCTATATATATATATATATATATATATATATATATTCGTTTGAGTGTATATGGAGTTAACTATTTGTTAAATGAAGCATATACAATTATTTTCATAAAGAAGATGAAGAATTTTTAAACCGATAATCCCATACTTACCATTTTACTAGTGGGTATAAAAATAATTGAATATGATTAGTATGACCAAATAATAATGTCACCTTTAGGGAATAATAAATAGCTAGGCACACTAACAAGAGTGACAGTCACGCGTATGTAGCGATAAATTCATGCTCTCAAACATCTGAGACCTTCGGCGAAGTAGAAAAATTTCATTGGATAACATGACAGTCTACTCCCTTGTTAATACTGATGCTTATAAAAAAAGATATTTAGCCCATAGGTGCATTGGGGAACTGACTCAATCATTGCAATAACCTTATGAAATCAGCTATTAGATGTGGATGGTTTAAATTGATCCAAATGATCCATATTCAATATCAATAATATTTAGTAACATATGTAGCATGGCAGTATCATAACATGCACACACTAAGAATAAGTTATGGCTACAAATTGATATCAATAGCAGTTATATCAAATACGCTGAAATTACTATCGAAAAGGCAAAATCTACTTGTTAGTTGGGAAGAATATGATTAGATTTGTTTGAAGTCGGGATTGGGAGGGTCGGGTGCTTGATTATCCGTCAATCGACATAGTTGTAAGTGTATGTTGTTAGTAATAAGACTAAATTGGAAAAATAAATGAGAAAACTGTATCTTTTAAAGTTTAGGGGGCTAATTTGCAATTATTTTTTAGAGTTTAAAAAATAAGTCTTAAGGTCCTATTTGAAAAAAGATGTAGATGACATTTTTGCTCAAATCAAAATTCATAACTTAGGAAAACCAGAAGGGTTCTATTTGTAATTTTTTGAAAATACTTTTAACCTAAAACCTTGGTTTTTTGTAATTTGGGATAGGGTTGACATAACATTGCCTTACCTTATACCATTTTGACCAGAAAAATTTAATAAAAATATTGGAATTTTTTTTTTAATTTTTAATTGTTCATGCGCCCTCACACGCTTAGTCAATGTTTTTGGTTGAAAAGTTCATCTTCAACCTCTCAACAGTTTACCTAGATTTCGATAAAACTTTATCCTTCATTAATTTCTGATTTCCTAAACTATTTGAGATAATTCCAGAACCAATCCAACCTAATTTTTCCTAAGGATTCGAAATATATACACAAAAATTTATCATTGGCTTTTAAGCTTATGGCTAGGTTTATGCTATTTTAAAGAAGAGCGTGGCGTTGGTTTGAAGGATTTAGGTATCCTAGTTGAAGAGAATTTTGGAATTTCAGTTTATGAATTTCGAAAACACTTTTAAGCAATTGGGTTTCAAAACTTATGAGTTTTTAAAAATGGCCATTGCACTCGAGCTCCTGTGCTCGTAAGAAACCCATTCGCCACTTTCAAATAGGTTCAAAGTCAAAGAATAGGGTTTGAACACTAAAGCTCAAGCTTTAATGGAGTTTTGGAAGGTTTCTGCTTATACAGGCTATTCCACGTGTAAGATTTTGGTTTTTTCTAATTGGTTTGGGTATTATGATTGTGCGTAAAATGTTTTGGACAATAAAAATAAGAATTGATGCATAAAATCATAGGTTACCAGTTTGGTGGGAAAAACGCAAGTTTGGTTCTTACTGAACTGGTGGGGTTTGAGGTTGGATTTCATTGGGGATTTATAGTTTAAGCTAAGGGCAATTGATTGATACTTCTGGGAGGTGGATTCTCCCTAGTTTTAAAAAGACAAAACTTGGGAAAAAGAATATTATGTGGAGGAATTGTGTTAGGCATGTGATTTTTGTCATTTTCTACTGATGGGAATGCTTTGTTGGTATGTGAGGAAAGTGTAAATAGTTTAATTTTGGTATTAATCGTTAAAGAGAAAGTTTTATATTTATTTGTTATTTGATAAGGTAAATTTGCATAATTTGTGTAATTTTATGAAAATTTAACGATTCAATTGTAAAATCAAATTATTTGAGGTCTAAAGGTTCAATTTCATACAAAGGTTGGGTCTTGGGGTTCAATAGAGGTTAAGTTATACTTCTTTCAAAGTTTAAATGGATAATTTGCTTATTTTGTAATCTTATGGGGTACTTAGGTAATCAAGAAAAGTTGTAGACTTTTACATGTAGTTTCAACTTTATTTAGGGTATTTTTTAATTTCACTAAGTTATAAGGGGGATATGAGGTAATATATGTAACTATCGGATCATAAGGGATTGTTTTTGGGTTTAGTACTACGCAGGTATTTCTAGTTGGTTGTTTATTATTGCACCGGGAAATCAAGTTAGATCTTAGGAACATGCAGTAACCATTAGTGGAGTGTCTACTATTCGGACAACTAGACCAATCGAGATCTAAAAAGGTAACAAGATGAGGAGGGACATGAGACTTTTAAAAAGAAATACCACATCCAATGGAGCCTTTTAAATGATGAAGAATGCATGTGACTACAACTAAATGAGGTGATTAGGGATGAGTCATAAATTGAGACACATGATTGACTAGAAAGGTAATGTCGAGTCATGTAAATCATATATAATAAATCTATAAGGGAGAAAGAGAAATTTAGCTTAAATTTCTAGGGTAAATTAAATAGCTGACAAAATATTTTTAGTCATGGAAGGAGCACGAACAACATCAGAAAGATGAAAATGTGAAGATCCAGATTCAAGTAAAAACATTAATAGGGTGAGAGATAGGAATTGATTCGCCATAGCCTAATATAACTTGGTCATTACCATCGAAGTGAGATCTATAGGTCAAGGAGCGAGCATCGTCACTCAAGTTGTTAGTTTAGATCAACATATTGAGAAACTTATGGGACAACAAAGGTAGAAGCTAAATTGTCATCATTCTGTTGAGGACGATACGTGACATGAACAAGTAGTAGCGATATGTCCAAATTGGTTATAATGTTGGCATTTATGAGTTTCTGAAGCAGGGTAATCTCCAAGAATTCCTTGTTAAGGAAAACAAGTTTTATCGTACCAATAGCCATAAGGACTAAACTCAACACGGGTTAGTCCTTTACCATTGCGACCAAATGTACCCCAATTGCCGTTGTTACTATGAAAGTTATGGTTATTACTATTGCGGTTTAGCTACCACGACCCCCACTGCCACGAATGTTAAAGGACATACCGTCTTTCGGTGGATTCCAGACTGGTATGAGGATCAATTTGATATTCAAACGAGTGAAACGAGTATAGAATTTTTACAATTTGGTTAGGGGTAGAGAATTAAACACGGTTGTAAAAAGTAGTAAATAGTCTAACTCAAGACCTCAAAGGAATGAAGTTATGCGATAATTGTTTGATATATGTTTATGTATGCTAGAAAGAGCATCGGATAGGAATTTTGGGTGTTATAAATATTTTGAAAGAGATTTTCTTCCTTTAGAGATATGTGATACCTCGGGAAATCCATAAATAGATTCGTCATATGTACCATAAAAATCATGGAATCAAAACTATTAGTAACATTTTTAGTATAAGAAATAAACAGGAATCGAAATAACAAATACAATATAATGAAATACTGGATCCACAAAAAACAAACTTCGATACCAATCACAAACAAAATAACATAAGTCGTCTCTGAATGTAAATATACATGTACAACCAAACTGAAAATAAAATTGTGAAATAAAATATGAGTTGCACTTGCTCGATTCCTATAATCATGGGAGTAAGAAATGGGACGTTGCTAGAGATTCTCCTTCAACAATCCTGCATTAACAAAACTACCACAAATGGGACATGTAAACACAGAAAAGAAAACATAAAAAGCAAGCCTATGTAGAATATGATTATAATTGAATCTGGAACACATCATAACTACACATTGTCCTCCCATATTTAAACATATTTATGCTATTAATTACATAACCCAATAACCTAAACTAATATGCGATTCTAAATCCAGAATCCATATGTTTCCGATGTGATTAAAGCATTACATCTTCATTCTTTAAACTTTGGTTCTTTAGGTTCATCTTGTACACTATAAAACATAATGTTTGTTGTAGTATCAAACCTATGGTATGCCTCACCAAATAACCAATATACCAATAACATGCTTATATCTCAAGTCTATACACATTTGATAGGATTATGCAATTCATACAATATACACATCTTTAGTATATGTAAAACATGCATCCAAATCATAAGTATGTAGATAGACATCACTACTATAGGTTATATACATATCTAATATAACACATAAATCGGTGCTACTATCTATGATACCGCCACACAATAACATATATTATAGAAGAAATATTTTAGTCATGTTTAATGTCCATACAATGGTCTAACCTCTGGCTTGTTCAGATAGATGAGTATCTTTCGCACCCACAAATAACTAATTCCTACTATTATTGCCTTCAGAGATCTTTCACACATACAAGCTATAGTCTTAGGTCGTCCTAATTATAAGACCTCGGCACTTAAAAGGATAAATCACCACGTCTACACATTTGTCATAAATCCTACCAGACCCAAGACTTGTGAAAGAAATCTTCTCGAACACCCTTAGGATCGTGGGTACCTAGACGTGTGACCCTAGGGTAAAATATATGACCAATAAAGAGCTTATCTACTCAATGGGGTATCAGCGCAGTTCGTGTTACATTTGCCCCATCAAAGAATCCCTCCTAGTAGGATATGCCACAAGCACTCACACATGGTATGCAGTGCATATAAAACACACAAGTAGATTCCACCCTCACAAGAAGGCTTAGGCATAAACATACATAACCCTCACAAATAGATTAAGGTAGTCCGCATACCCATACTGACCATAAGCTAACGGATCATTCTAGCATAGATATTATAGAAAGGTATATCACATCTATAACCCTACAATCATCCCATAAAACATCTACCCTAACCTCTCAGGTTCCCAATTCTAGGTGTAGACTCACCCTATCATTCATTAAAAACTGTACATTAACTATCTTCAATCTATATTATCCCAAGTCTGTTCTCCAAGGAATTATATCTAGGTATAATTGCACGCCTAATTTAAATGAAACCACGGAACATAATAACTACCTCACCCAGGGAAGTTATAACTAAAACCCTATCTCATCCAAAGTATATTCACGCCACTCGTATATCATAACGATTCAAATTAATCCCTGCGAACAAGCCCAAACCTCTAACTTATCAATTCCTAATCAATATACCCATTTTACACTCGGGTTTACCCTCGACTCCTAAATTCTCCATTTAATCCCTTTAAATTAATGATTTTTCCAAATATTCAAACAACCCAAATTAATTTCCAACGATTCAAATCATAAGAATATATCTGTATTCTATGAGTACATAAAAACTATAGGCCAACAAATCCTAAACCTAGGCCTAAAACCCAAAAAATTCCAATCAATGTCACAAATACCCATCCTAGGTCATACCTATTACCACCAGTCGATCGGGCCCTGGGGTCAACTAGTCAACACTATGATATCCTAATTTCCCCCTATTAAGGGCTTCTTAATCTTCAACCCAAATTTTCTTCTCTCAAACCTCCATTAATGAAGTAAAAAACATCATACAAACACCAAATCAACATATAATTGATCAAAACACATCAAAACCACCATGTGAACCTAATTCTATCATCAAATCCCAAATTTATCCCAAGATTCAACAAAAACCCAATTTATAATCTAAGAACCCTTGTTTTATCCAAATATTCAAAGTTTTATGAATTTTTCAAATAAACAAAGGGTTTTTAACTACTTTATAATAGAAAACATGTTCAAATTATTTTTTACGAATTTCTAGTCATATACATGGGGAAATCAATAGAAATCAAAGGGGATTATTCCTAATTACTAACATGATTAGGTTAATTATGAAACTAATAAATTTAATCTTACAAATTGAATTTAAAACATGTTTAGGGTTTGAAATTCAATGAAATATATATAATCTAACCCATATGCAATCATAATCATATTGTATATAGAACTTTCCTCGTGATTTGTGGAGAAAACGCAAGCCAAACCTTTTAATTTCTCATGTTCTCTTCAAGAGCCTTATATCTAGCCCCCAAATTTTCTTCTGAATTGTGTTTTATGATAAATGAGGTTAATAATGACCAACTCTTAACCTAAAAATTAGGGTTAGTCCTAAAATGGGCCCCTACCAAAAAGGTCCAAAATAGTCTCGTAGTGGTCTAAAAATCCACCTAGGTCCTATACTAATCAATATATCTAAATTACACCATGTTAATATAAAATGGACATTCTACGCGTCCACTATCCCGATACAAAAATATAACAAACCACATAACTAGCAACTCAGTTATTTAAAAATTTCCCAATACAAGTCTGGATATTATTTAATTCAATTAGTTAACCACTGTGCGTTAAGTTCAAATTCCAGTACAACTTAAATAAAACAAAATAATATAAATGGTGACATCTCTAGTCACAACAAGCACACATAATTTATTTCAACAATTTAATTATTTAAATAATATGCATAAAATATGGGGTATTACATTCTTCCCCCGTAAATAAGGAATTTCGTCCTCGAAATTCAAATTCATTATATTCCTAGTAAAAAATCTAACAATATCTCACCCGTAGAGTCCTCACACTAATGAAAAAGAATCTACACATTCTATGACCTAGAATACGTTATGGCTTCTCTTATTATAAATTACGTTCAACTATATTCTTAACTAAACAAATCTAATCGTTAAAACACGAACTTGACGCTCAAGGATTCTTTCTAACATACCCGCCCCCCCAAAAAAATGCATCGTGCACACTGGCGATGGTAAGGCAAGATCAAACGGCACCGGCCTCGCCCTACATAAACCTTCTAAAAGGAACTTCATCTGGTTGCCTATCCCCTAAAGGCTCGTCCTCCATATCCCTTGTCTGTTCTGGAAAAACTTCCCATTCTCAAATTCGAACACATTATCTTGTAAAGTGTACCAGTTATAGCCTGATACGAATGACTTACATCACTCATAACTCTAATCAACTTGGTTAATCTATATCTCATAATAACAAATGATCCCTTTTCCACCTTGGAACCCCCAAACCGTATCACAATCAAATAGGTATACTCATTTACCTCAATACTCCTACTCATTTATGGAGCATTAAGTTAATCACTAAATACACACCTTGGTAAAAAAAACTCTTTTAGTTCAGGGACCCCCTCGATAAAAACAATCCTAAAAAATGCAACCCTCTCTAGCCTGAATCGGATAAGGGACTTATTCTCAACAGTAAATACATACCTACCTCTGATAAATTTCAATATTTGGGAATAAACCACCCCTAGTCGCATATTTGAGTGTAGAGTACACCATTACTACTTCATTCCCTATTCAACAACTCTGAATGCTCAACCGGATAACAAATTGTGGTGTCTACTCAAATGAAACGTTTAATATCACTGGCGAAGTCAATTCCATAAAGTTACCCAAAGTAATCATGGCCTAAAAACAACATAAAAAGTCTACCCTCTGTAGTCAATATAAGAGTAAAACATAGATATGCATACAAGCTCGGTAGTAATATGATGATATATCATCTAAAATCAACAAGGCAAATGAAATTGATCCGATCATACAAACTTTTATGCCTCTATAATCACGATGTAAAATATCCCCCTCCCAGTTGAGGGTAACCACAAATACATAGAGCTCAAAAGAAATCTATCTACCTCATAATCATAGTACACTCACTACAAACAAAAAAGACAAATCCTCGATGTCTAAGCCAGAATCATGCGCATGAGCCATAAATGTAATCATAATCAATCGTTGTCGGTAATCCAAAAGGCTGATTGTTACTAAGGCATCTAATAACTAGGTGGACTCACTTTCCACAATAGTACCACCTTCATCTAAAGGAACTATCGAAATGGTGATTCCACTAGTGACCCGGCCTTATTGGTCATAAATTCTAAATTTTGCATCATTTACCCCGCTCTCATAGGTCGTGGCTCTACTGGATAAACAAAAATCATATCGTCTAGTCTTGGAAACCATACCGGGGTCATCTCCCACTATGCGGTTCCTTCTAGTGGTGAGGTATCCCTACTCTGGTCCACACCACGCCGTCTCTATTTATTGGGGCTTCTTTGGCATCATTCTTCCAAATCTTATGAAATCTATCCCCATAATAGTTATAATGCTCCTACGGATGTAGGAGGGTAACTTTAAACACTAGAGAAAGTGGTGAACAACGGGTTAGCTAGTGAAACCTGTCAAACCCTCTATGTAATGTTTTTTTCAACTCAACAAGTATTTCTCGTACTATCTGAAATGAGAACATCCTTATTCTTCTTCGTATCAATCTCTACCGATGCATAAAGAGAAAGATAGTTAAAATCTTCCTCATATTGACTAGTACATGGTTTCATAGACGAGATCTTCAAAAACTTCTAATGTATTTACGAATGGTGAGTGGAAGCAATTCCCTTGAATTATACGTTAAGCACTTGCAAATATTTCGTTTCCAAAAGCCCTTTACTCCCGATCGAAGTCGACCTCATGTGTGTGGCAGCTTGCAAGCAAAATCTAAATAAGGATCCAACCGATACATTTGGACTAATCGAGTCGTTTGTCATGGAAATAATAACATGAAACCTCCTAAACGACCATCTTTATAGAGAATAAAAACCCTAAATGGTAAGGATCTAAAGTAATTAAAGAACGCAACGTGGAAAAGCAACGGACGCATTCAAGATCCCTAGGACACTAGACCCTGGAATGCTCTGATACCAAATGTGATACCCCAAAAAATCCATAAATAGATTGGTCAAGTCTACCATAAAAATCATAGGAATCAATACTTTTAGTAACATTTTTATTATAAGAAATAAACATGAATCGAAAGAACAAAAATAATATAATGAAATACTGGATCCGCATAAAACTAACTATGATACCAATCACTAAAAAAAATAACATAAGTCATCTCTGAATGTAAATATACATGTACAACCAAACTAAAAAAAAAGAGTACAATAAAATGATAAGCTACACTTGCTCGACTCCTACAATCATAGGAGTAAGAAATGGGATGTTGCTAGAGATGCTCCTCCAACGATTCCTCATTAATAGAAACTACCACAAACGGGACATGTAAAAAGAGTTTTTAAAAGAAAACATAAACAACAAACCTATGTATAATAGGTTTATAATTGAATCTGGGTCACATCAAAACTACACATCTTTCTCTTATGTTTTAACATATTTTAAATTATTAGTAACCTAACCCAATAACCTAAAAAGAATGTGATTCTAAATCTCAAACCCATAGATCGCCCATGTGATTAAATCCTTACATCTTCATTCTTTGATCTTAAGTTTCTCATCTTTATGTTCATCTCTTACATTATAAAACATAAGTTGTGTTGTAGTCTCAAACCTACGGGACGTCCCACCAAATAACCAATACACTAATAACAATCTTATATCTTGAGCGTATACACATTTGATTGCCTCATGCCAATAATACTATATACACATCTCTATTATATGTAAAAAAACATCAAAATTGTAAGTATGCAGGTAAACATCCCTATTATAGCTCATATACATCTCTAGTATAACACATAAATCGATACTACTATCTCTGGTACCGCCACATAATAATCACATATTGTAGGAGAAAGATCCTACTAACGTACAATGTCCATACAATGGTACAACCTTGGGAATATACAAATAGATGAGCATCTATCGCACCCATAAATAATGAAGGCCTACTCTTATTGCCTTCAAGAATCTCTTTCACTTACTAAGTATTGTCTTAGGTCATTCCAAACTTGAGACCTCTACACGTCAAGGGATAAATCACCAGGTCTACCAATCAATCATGAAGTCTACCATACCAAAGACTTATGAAATAAATCTCCCCTAAGACCCTCTCGGTCACGAATACTTAGATGTGTGACCTTGGGGTAAAAAATATGACCAAGGAAGAGCCCGTCGACTAATCAGGGTACCGGTGTGATCTGCGTCGCATGTGCTCCATTATGGAATCCCTCTAGTACGATATGCCATTAGCACTCATACATGGTATGCATTGCATATAAAATACACAAGTAATTTTTACCCTCACTAATGAGATAAAGCATAAAAATACATAACCCTCAAAAATGGGTTAAGGCATTCCACACACACATACCGACCCTACGCCACTAGGCCATACTAGCATCATTATCATAGAAAGTTACGTCACATCTATAACCCTCCATTCTTCCATAAAACCTCAACCCTAACCTCTCGAGTTTTTAGTTCTAGGTGTAGACTCACCATATCATACATTAAAAACCGTACATGAACTACCTTCAATCTCTATTAGCCCTAGTCTATTCTCCCAAGTCATTACGTCTAGGTATAATTGCAAACCTAATTTAAATGAAACCAAATAACATAATAACTACCTCACTCGGGGAAGTTATTAACCAAACCTTATCTCACCCAAAGAATATTAAAGCCACTCGTATATCACAACGATTCAAAGTAATCCCGATCAATGACCCCAAACCTCTAACTTACCAATTCCCAATCAATAAACCCATTATACACTGGGATCTACCCTCGAATGTGAAATACTCCATCTAATCCCTTTAAATAAATGATTTTCCAAAATATTCAAATGCCCCAAAATTAATTTCCAACGATCCGAATCTAAAGAATATACCTATATTCTGTGAGTACATAATAACTATTGGCCAATAAATCCTAACCCTGGTACAAAAACTCGAAAATTTCCAACCAATATCACAAATTCCAATTCTACGCCATACGTATTACCACCGATCGATCGGGACCCTCGGATCAGTCGATTAGTCAACACATTGAATCTCAATTTTCCCCCATTACATGTTTTTTCATCTTTAACCCCAATTTCCTTCTCTCAAACATCGATTAATCAACCCAGAAACATCGTCGAAGCAACAATCAATATTTAGTTAACAAAAACACATTAAAACCACAATTGAAACCTAATTCCATCATAAAAACTCAAATATATCCTAAGATTCAGCAAAACCCAATGTATTTATTATAAGAATCCTACTTTTATCCAATTCTTCAAATTTAAAATAGAAAACATGTTAAAATAATTTTCTTACAATTTTAAGTCATATACATGACGAAATCAATCGAAATCAAAGGCGATTAATAATAATTACTAACATGATTAGGTTAATCATGAAATTAATTGATTAAATCTTACAAATCATATTTAAACATGTCTATGACTTAGAATCCAATAAATAGATAAAATCTAACCCATATGAAATCATAATCATTATTCTATATTGTAGAGGGGTGTTCATTCATTTGAGGAAAACACACTGGCAAGCAGGCCCACGTGAAGGGGGTGCCTCTGCCTAAAATTATCAATAATAGTTTTAGAGCGAGGGGGCTTAGTCCCAAGTTTGAAGCTCTAGAAAGAAGGCAATAACGAGGGGGCTTATCCCGAGAAACCATCTCCATATAAGTTGAGTCCATAGAAGAAGTCCGATAGGACGAGGGGGGAGCTCATCATGAGTAACCCCTCATTTTAAAAAGCCAAGCCACAGATAATAGGCAAGGATGAGGAGGGATCACCACGAGCAGACCCTCGTCTTAAAACTCAGGCCAAATATAATGGGCAATGAGGATGAGGGATCACCATGAGCAGCCCCTTGTCCCAAGACTCAAGCCACATAAAAAGGAAAGTTCGAGGGGGCTCACCATGAGCATCCCCTCCAAATATGTTGAGGCCATAGAATAAGGCCAAGGCAAGGGGACTCATTACGATCAACCCCCTCTGCCCTAATTCACACATATCAGAAATACAGAAAGGACGAGGAGGTCTACCTAGAATATCCTCTCCACCCCAAATGGCTTACCGTAGAAAGAACACAGGGTGAGGAGGTCCACCTAGAGTGTCCTCCTCCCCAAGATTTATTACCCAGAAAATAACAGAGTACTAATATTTAGGACCCGTTTGGTTCCTAGTTTTAATTTTTTTTATGTGTGTTTAAACTTAAAGACTTCATAAATACACATTTGGATGCCAACTTTACAAAACTTGGTTAAATAAAATGTTGGTAGTTGAGTGTTTAAATGAACCTTTTTTAAAAACACCTCAGACCTATTTTTACAACTCTGTTTTAATTTTCTTTCCCGTATATTCTTCTCAAACCTACTCAAGACGTCCTCCCAGCCTATTCAACTCATATTTTCCTCCTTAAAAGATGACAAGAAGTCTCAACTACCTCCATAACCATACCTCTAACCTCTACCTATAAAACCCCTTTCCTCTTGTCCCTAAGCTTCCATTAATGATCTAGAGAAGACCAAACTAGCGCGTCTCCAACTCTCATGGCCTTTCACTCTGAGCCAAATGGTGTGAATCCTCCAGTGACAACTTATCCCGACAATTTGTGAAGGTATTCTTCTTGTTAATCCTCCGATGTGAATGTTCTGTGAAAGTTTCTCCAATATATGTTTTTTTTTCAGTTTTTTTAGAACCTATTGTGTTTGTTCCAATATATGTTTTTGGTCGAACCTATTTGTGAAAGTTGTTTTGCATATTTATTCCAATATAGGTTTTTGTTCGAATTTTTGACTTAGTTCAAGTGTATGTTAGGTTTTTGATTTGGTTCCAATATATTTATCAATTTTAGATTTTCCCCAGTATATGTTTTTGTTCCAAACACTATTTTGTTGTTCACTTTTTTAATTTTTTTTAGCCAAACACATTCTCAGGTTTTACACAACGTTAAAATAATTTTATAATCTTTTTCAAAAACATAATTATAAAGTTAAATTTTTAGAGTTGATAACCAAACAAGCCCTTACTTTCTTATACATGTAACCTAATTGAGCTAGCGGGACTCAAAAAGGCATGTTGGGATCTCTTGGGAGATTTGGCTTGGTGGCTGAGGAACAAGGTTTGTTGAGCAAGATCAATCACTTAGCACTTTAAGAAACAAAGAATACTAGTAGAGAGACCCTAGGAGTCACTCCAGTCCTTAAACAAATCACACTTTGTCATAACTTAAGTGAGTAGACAAGGGGCTACTCGTAAGAAATAAACTTTTTACAAAATAATTTTAGAGAGGGTGGTTCTTGAGGCCACTCTAAAGTTTATAAAGTTTATACAACAAGTTATCATTTGAAAACATATTTACCAAATAAGATACTTTGTCTCCATTAGGAGACATATTTTCTTTTTGACTTTGGTTTACACCAGGTGTCGTCTGTCAGAGGGACATGCGACTGCAGACCTAGTAAGGAAAAAAGGAACATTACAGGCCTTGTCCCTCTAAGTTTTCCCTCTCAATTTTGGCACCCAAAAAGGCCCAAATCAGCCTCATATTCACCTATAAATAGGACCATTGGTGAGGTCAAATGATCATCACAAACTCAATTTTAAGTCGTTCCTCTATTAAAATCACACCATACCACCTAGTATTCTCTCCTTGATCTCTCTCCCAAAGTGCTGAGTGCTTGTTTCTTCACTCCACCTTGACAACCATCATTCTTAGGAGATTCTTTTCTCAAAGTTACTATTATTGTTTGTGAAGTTTGTCTTCCTGCAGGGAGTTGTTCTAGTCATGACTCCATTTTTACTATAAAGGGAAGGTTTCACCAAGAGATTCTTCTGAAACTTTTGAAGACCTTAGAGGAAGAGTCATCACCCATTCCATTTTCTTATCGGACCTCAGTCACACTGCCCTCTCACATTTGGTTACTCCGTTGGGGAGGTATCCTCATTTTCATGGATAAAGAAGGTTTTAACGTTTCTAAGCAGCTGATTTTTTAAGACACTCCATCTAGGAATGGAGATTAAAGTGACCAGACCACCCAAGGGGAGGTGATAGTGACTGGAGCTAGAGTGCCAGCTCCTTAAGGAATACATACCAGTTCAGTAGTAGTATCTCCACTAGAAAGTATGAATCTAATAGTAATGTTTTTTGAGTTTTTGAAATAAAATAATGTGGATTTGGTAAGCTTGAGCCAAAATTGTGTAACACCAGTAGCAACCCCCTCTGGAGGGGCAGCTACTGCAGCAACAATAACAGTAGAGGTGGATCCACCACGAAAGGTGGTGCCGGAGCAAGTCACGACACCATTGAGCTCACCAGTAGTAAAACATATGGGTTTGGAGGAATCCCCCCAAGGACATTACCATAGAGGAAGTGAAGAATATACGCTCCTCTTCTTAGAGGGAGACTTATCATCTGTATGAGAAGTTGGATAACACCTACCCTGAGAGTGTAAATGACAAGACATACCCTTAGGGGTATATTCCACCCAAATTCAATGACAAAGGAAAAAATCCAAGAGAGATTGTGAAAGGATTTGTGTAGTACCTAGGAGCACGTGAGAATGACAAGAATTTAAAGTTGCAAAATTTATCCAAAACTCTCAAGGTGAGGCCTACACGTGGTACTCCCATTTTGTGCCTAATAACATCCCCACCTAGGAGGAAATGCATAGGCAATTCCTTGAAAAGTTTTTTTTATAGCAGAAGACGAATTCACGTTAAGGTACCTAGCTTAGGAAGTGCAGAGGCCCGGTGAAGAGTTGATGCAATTCGTTAACCATTTTCACGAGAGGGCACTAGATGTCCATGAAGATGTGACGAAGGTAAAGTTATTGCAAATATACGTAGAAGGGCTCCTCAAAGAATACAAGGTCCATTTGGTCAATGAGACTATCAATGGGACTTTTAGACAATTCACTCGGGCGACGAGCTACATAGCCATGATAACTAAACCTGTACACTCTAATTGGAAGACGCGGGTGCCTTAGGCTTCTGGAAGATTCCAAGTCTCGAGGAGGCAAGCAGTCAATTATGTAGATGGAGGTTCAAAGGGGAAGAAGTGGGACCCCATCTTAAAAGGTAACAACCCACTTGGAAAGAGGAAATTTGGAGATGATGTCCCCTTATCGCTCCTTTGTAGAGTAGCAGAAGCAATGTAATATTATCACACTTTAGTACAAGAAGGGGTCGCAGGCCCCCCTAATTTAAATGGAGAAGTTCCAACAGTAGTAGACAAGGCTAACACCAAGTATTGTGAGTTGCATCAGAGAGTGCATCACGCTACCAAGGACTGTTTCTACCTTCGAAAGATCATTGGTGAGCAGGTGGCAAATGGTGCCTTGTAGATACCGCCAGTTGATGTCAATGAGAACCCACTTCCAGCACATCATTTTGGCATTGCCAACATAGTGGTGGCCTATGACGATGAAGCAGTTCGTGACACAAAAGAATGGAAAGATAGTGAGAAGAAGTGTGAAGAGCTAGAAGGACTGGCACTTAATAGAGAAGAGAAATCTGAGAGCGAGAGGATGCATGAGGAATGGTTCTTCAATCCTAACCAAGAAGAGGATGAAGGTAAGGGGGTTGAGTAATTGAACTCCCCAGAAGGCGAAGTAGATGTTATCCTTGCTCTAGATTAAGGAAGAACATCTGAAGCATAATACATCTGCAATGCCCAAACCTATTAGGTGGACTTAGACTCTAAGTATGAAGCCATAACAAGGAGTCCCAAGTTCAAGTGGTTCTTCGACTAGATAGGAGTAAAGTATAACACTAGGGTGGTCATCACTAGAAATATTTTGGAATTAGTACAGCAGAGAGGGAACCTCTCATTGAATTGGTAGGGACCTATTGGGGGGATGATCCAAAAATACACTTCTGAGATGGTGTTTTATGAAGCAGATAGACAAGTGTCATATTTCATAATGCCCACTCTACATAACAACCATGATCAATGGGATTTCTTTTTCCATGGTATTGATGGATGGAGGAGCGTCTATCAAAATCATATCAATTAAAAGTTTGTATGATTATGGGATACCTTAAGAAAATATAGTACCATTACCGATGGTGATTTTAGGGACTTGACAATGCAGGCATGCAGGCCCTTGGGTACGTGAACGTGGACATTAAGTTGGGGAATTTCATCTCCAACATCAAATTTTATGTCATCAATGCCAACAATAGCTACTAGTTGCTCATCGGGCGAGGGTGGATGCAAACTCATGGCATAATGCCTTCCACATATAATAAATGTACCAAGGCCAACATACGAGTCACTGAGATTATAATCAAAGCAACCCAAAATCCATTTTCTATTGAGGAGGCCCACCTAGTGGATCCGGTATTTTATACTGAACTTGATAAAGAGAGGACGAGTTGCACAAGAAAGTTATAGGGGACGCAAGTGGTGGGAGGAAGTGCCCAACCAAGGATGTCTCTTCATGATCATTTGGGATAGAGAGCGATCCCTAAGATGTCAAAGGGAAATATGAAGGTAAATGAGGTAGATAAACCTCCTCGAATATGCAAGAAGGTCATCCTTCCGTACAGGAAAGTCGCATACCGTTTGTAATGGTCTGTGTGGATGGCTTTATGGGATGAGAGCGTCCTCCCAACACCAAAATATTTTATGGTGGATGAGTCCCACATTATTGAGCATATTAAGGAGCCAGAAGAGGCCCAGAATTATATGCAAGATGAACCAAGAGAACATCTGCAAAAGATGGAAGAGATCAATCTGGGAATATAAGGGGTGACAGTAGACCCATTTTAATCTCCAAAGGTTTGAATTCAAAACAAAGAGAGGAGGTCATCATCCTATTCAAGGCGTTCACTGGCGCATTTTTTGGAAATACACAAAAATTCAACGGATTGGCCCCGAGGTGAGCTCACCTAAACTAAATGTCCTTCCTAATGTTTTCCTAGTTAGACATGTGAGTCGTACATATAAGGCTGAGATACACCTTAAGATAAAGGCAGAAGTGGAGAAATTATTGGCAGAAGGGTCCATCAAACCCATTCAGCACCCCGTATGGCTCTCTAGTATCGTGCCCATGGAAAAAAAGAATAAAATCTAAATTCAAATTTGCATTGATTTTCACGATTTGAATCAAGCATGTCCTAAAGATGAGTTGCCCTTGCTAAGTATAGTCAGTTTTGTAGACGCTATCGCGGGTCATGAGATGTATAGTTTCATGGATGGGTACGTCAGCTATAATCAGATCAGGATGGATCCGGAGAATGTAGAGAAGACTGAATTCTTCATGCCATTAGGAAACTTTCACTATAGGGTCATGCCGTTTGGTTTAAAGAATACGGGACCTACCTACCAGCGAACCATAATGGACATCTTCCATGATTTATTTTATGGCATATTAGAATTTTATGTGGATGACCTGGTGGTGAAGTTAAGAAAAGAAAGCAAGCATATCCAAGACTTGAGGCGGGTGTTCGAAAGATATCGTAGGTACAGGATGAGAATGAACCCCTCTAAGTGTGCCTTTGGGGTCACTGTAGGAAAATTATGTGGTTTGTAGTTAATTGATAGGGAGTCGGGTCGATAAGGAAAAGTGGAATCCATTGTGATGATTCCTCTGCCAAAAAGTTAGCGATAACTTAAGAGCTTCTTAGGAACGATTTCCTAATTAAGAATATTTATACCAACGTTGGAGAAGATGACCCACCCATTTTCCTCCTGATGAAGGAAAAAGCTAAGTGGATTTGGGAAAAAGTGCATAAGAAGGCTTTGACAGAATCAAATAAATTTTAGCTTATCTATCTGATTTGATACCGCCGGATGCCAGGACATCGTTGCTACTCTACCTCACTTTAATAGAGAGATCTATAGTAGATTTTATCACTCAAGAGAAAAGGGGGGTACAGAGGCCAGTGTACTACTTTTTCAAGGGAGATTTCAAGCACAGAAACTAGATATACCAATGTGAGAGGCACTGTCTTGCCTTGGTATTTGTAGCTTAAAAGCTAAGGCACTACATGTTGGCCTTTACAGTTCACATTGTCACTAAATGTGACCCTATCAAGTATCTCTTAGCTCAAACGATATTGGTAGGAAGGGAAGCAATGTGGTTCTTGATCTTATCAGAATGTGATATGAACTGTGTGGCGCCAAAAACTATCAAAAGTCAAGTAGTGGCAGACTTACTAGCCCACTTGCTGAGCCAAAAATTTAAGCTCCGAATGAAGAGCTTCCTAGAGAAAATTTTCAAGCATGCTTAGAGAAAGATATGGAAGAATGGAAGATGGAATTTGACGATTCTTGTGCGCAAGGAACAGGGGGTGCAGGTATTACCCTCTCGATGATAAGTAGAAAACCACTCTCTCATTCAAGATAGATTTCAGGTGCTGAAATAATGAGGCTGAGTAAGAGTCCCTCATTTTGGGATTATTGGAGCTGATGTGAAGAGGTATTACAGTGATGTGTATATAAGGGGAATCTAACTTGGTAGTAAAATAAGTCAATGGGGAGTTTTCCCTTAAGCATGCCAACTTAGCACCGTATAGATCCACCATCCAGAGGCTGCTCGACCAGTTCTTGAAAATAACCATTGAGAGACATATACGAACAATGAATAGGCACCCCGATGCGCTAGCTACGCTAGCTCAGAAATTGAACATGAATGATCCAGAGGAAACCATCACGGCATGGAGAAGAACTGTGCCTACCACAGTGAGGTCTCTATTTCCATGTGAGGAGCCAGAAGATTAGAGGTACCTGGTTGTGAAGTAGTTAGAAATAAGAGAGGCAATGATAAAGATGTTAGAGGTGCTGTAGGGAACACTTTATTTTAAGAGCCCCTGGGGGTTCCTATTAAGGTGTGTTAGAGAAAAATAAGCTATAGATAGGTTGGTAGCAATGCATGAGAAACATTGTGGGGATACTAATATCCCTCTTTATCACCGATAGCAGCGGGCGGGCTACTACTGGCCCACCATGAGCATAAAGGCTTCTCATCTACAGTAGGGCTATCTAAAGTGTCAAACCTAATTTGACAAGACAATAAAAGCTATCTTCGTGAAGGCCTTTGAAGATTAGAGGCAACCCTACATAGCTTATCTAAAATATGGTCAGTTGCCAGTAGAGAGAGAATATGAGATTTATCTTCGAAAACGAGTAGCCCACTTATATCTAGTAGAAGGGGAACTCTATAGGAAGGGATACAATGAGAAAGCACTGGAGTGTGTAGCTAAAGAGGATCTCGAGAGAGTGCTAAAGGAAGATCATGAGGCCTCCAACATGGGAGGTGCCAAACTATATGATCAATTGATGAGGCTAGGGTACTACTGGCCAATATGGAGGATGACTCCATCGGTTATATGAAGAAGTGAAGAGCTTGCCATGTACATGGAAACATGGTACATGCTCCTTCAATTAGTCTACAAATCTTAGCAACCCATTATCCCTTTCACACATGGGCATTTGATTTTATGGGAAAGATCAACCCAACCTCCGATGGCAAAGCTTTCATTTTTGTCGCCATAAAGTTGTACACCAAATGGATAAAGGCTATCCCTCTAAGGAGAGTGACCGCCCAAGTGGTGACCCATATCATAAAGTAATATATCATATGTAGATTTGGTATACCTAAGGTTATCCTCACGAATAATGGGAAGCAATTTTTATGCAAAGAAATGGCACTTCTCATGGACAAGTATAAGATTGTGCGCAATAGCTTAACTATCTCCTACCCTAAGGGGAATGTCCAAGAAGAGGCCACAAATAAAAATTTGATTAAAATCCTAAAGAATATGCTTAAGGACATGCCAGGGGAATGGGATGAGAAGTTACCCATGGTACTATAAGCCTACCGTACCTAAAAAAAAGCCGATCGGGTTTACCCCGTTCTCACTTATGTACGGGACCAAAGTTGTGTAATACATGTGTGTTCGAGGACATAGGAATTTAAATTTTTATGGAAAATAAATTATTTTATTTAGAGTCTCGGATGGAAATTTATAGTGAACGATTTCTTCGGGATGGGTTTAGATAGTCAAAATGGGTGCCCAGGTTATTTTTGGGTTTCGAGAGTCTTTTTAGTTATTTGGGACTCGGTTAAGGGCATACGAGTCATTTCTTGTGTATTAACACTTAAGGTGAGTTCGGGTTTATTAGGATTTTGAAATAATCCAATCTCATTAGAGACAGAGAGAGACTTAAGAGAGAAAAGAGAAATAAGAAAGCCAATCTCATTAGAGACAAGGAGAGGTTTAAGCCAATCTCATTGGGAAATCTTGGCTTAAATCTGCAAGTTCAACGAGGATCAAGCACTACAACTCGAGGCAAGTGATTTAATCTTGCTAAATAATTCATGTGTGTGTTCATTTCATGGTTAAATTAGTGGGTTTGGTGATTTTTGGAACTTAGGGTTTAAATTGGATTTTGGTGTAGTTTAAACCTTAAATTATTATTGATTACGTGATTTATGGGTATAAATTGATGGGGTGTTGTATGAGAAGGTTATGGTTGATTTTGGGATCAATTATTATTGAGAAATTTGAGGTTGAAGATGAATTTTGGGTATAAAATTCGTAAGAGCCTTTAAATGGAAACAATAAGCTGCCATAGCAGGGGTGAATCGATTCGGCAGTTGCCGAATCGATTCGCCACTAACCAGAAGTGTCAGGTCTTGTGAGCTAATCGATTTGCTACAGTGGTAAATCGATTCGAATCAACGCAAAAGTATCAGGTAGTTTCACCCGAATCGATTTGATTACTAGTGAATCGATTCACTGTAACGGACGAATCGATTCGTCCAGTAGAGAATCGATTCGGTGCCCTGTTATTTTTATGAAATTTTCCTAACTTTCAATCTATACCTTTTAACTTGGATCTAAGGATCTAAAACCTTCTAAATTGGTGTGATAAAAATTTTGGTGATATAATTTGAGATTTTGGACATTATCGGTTAGTTGGGAGACATCCGGGGAAATTATAGGAGTATTACGAGGAATTAGTACTCTGGTTCTATGTTGATTCTTTCCTATGGAAGGGAATATATTTAGGTGATGGATACGAACTAGGTAAATGAATTTAGATATATGGAGAAAATCATTTGTGAGTATACCCTTAATCAATTGAGTAATTGAATTAATAAATTGAATTTGGATGTGAAGTTAAGTAATTGACCGGCTAGTGTAGTGAGTAAGATACATGGGGAGTCAAGTTTGTTTTATTTGCATACAGATATGAGATGGAATGTATATGTATTTATATATCTTGTGTGTATGATATTTTGTGCCTCATACCCCCTCTAGTGCTATCACGGGAAGTTGCGCGATGTGGGTGAATCTTCCAGCTTGAGGAACAGGAGAGTATAGTCCCAAGGTCATAGCATCCAATATTTTTATCGTGCGTCAGGTAAGGGTAAGATATCTTGGGTATGATTATTCTTACTCTAGGTAAGTAACTATGGCTACTTCCCATATGCTTGCAATTAGGTTAATACCAAGTCAGTGTGACAATCTGACAACTGATAACCTGGGATAAAGTGAGTAAATCCTAGAAGATGATAGCATGTCGAGACCTCATCTCGTGAGCTAATGACTGCGGGATGAGTAGTAATGTAAAATGTGTGATTTGTATGTATGCTTGGTATGATGTATTATTTCATTGTATAATAAACGAGTAAATTATTGTACATGGACTTATTCAGTATGAAGCGAAGATCGTTATGTTGTTAAATAGTTAAGGTTAATCAAAATGAACTTGGTAACTATTAGGGAGTTAACTACTAATATTAAGCAGATGTGTTATTATGTGATTCATATACGAGCCATGGGTCATGGTAGGTTTGAATAGTTAAATTATCCAATATAGGTCGGGTAGTTTACCTAGGAATTCTAGGTTAACGTTTAGGTGCGCATTATAGTTAAGGGGTGAGCCGAAATCGCAAGACCGTGTGCCACTACTTTAATTATGGAGTTGCATAATCATTATTATTATGCACTTTATTTCATTTGCTAATATATTTTCACACTCGGGCTCTGACCCGCTTTTATCTCTTTGTATTTCTTTTTTACCCTTGTGTATATTTTTCGGGTGGTACCCCACCAAGATGCCCATATTAAGTATCATTCCAATGTTCTTTTGGGAACCGCGGCGTAGGTGGACCGTTGCGGGATTTTGAAGTAGACGCATCCTATTTCTGGTATCTAGTTTAGATGCTTCAGTCACTATTCGGGCTCATGTTTCCCAAACTTGAACTCTTGTATTAATTATAGTTTGTTGTAGAACTGATATTGTAGTGGTCTGTTAACCGATAGCTTATTCGGTTAGTGGTAATGTTACTTATAAGTTCTTGATACGATGGCATGTATATATGTATCTTTTGTGGTTGGAATTGTGACGTTATCATTTTATATAGCTGTTGTTTGGTTTGTGTTATTGTTGTTAAATTTTTTTGGCACCCGTTTATTAATTATCGGGTGGTTGTCCGTTTATATCTTTTATAAATTTTGGTTATACGACAGTTGATACTAAGAATGATCCATTTGAGATTCTTGTTAATTATAGTATAGGGCTGGCCGCCCGTTATTCTAATATGTGGTGTGTCACAGATGGTATCAGAGCGTTAGGTTCTAGTGTTTTAGGATATGTGAAGACTTTCTACACTCTATCATAACGTTCTTTGATATAGAGCCCTATTACTAGGATTGTTGTATCTATAAGTGAGATGTGTTCTCCTACTATTGTAAATTGCATTGAATATGGACTGATGCATTTTTATTTTGTTTCAGATGACATCAAATAGATATTTTCCTGCGAGGACAAAATGAAAGAATGAAGATGAGGAGCCCCAAGTACAGTTGGGAATTATGACGGCCGAGGAGGTAGCCAATATAGTGGCTAAAGCTGTAAACGCGGTTGTGAATATCACATTAGGGCATCACCAAGACTACGACCCTCAATCGATAGAGAATAAGAGACGTGGGGAGATTGGACAGTCGATCAAGTCAGGAGGTGATGATGTTAATTGGGTACAACAGCCTAGGTATCAAGGGAAGTCAGCTAAGAGGCAACGTACTAGAGTTTTTAAAGGTGGCAACGGAAGCTTCAGACAAAGACATTACAGGACCCAGCAATAACAAAATGTTCAACAAGACCAGAGACTAAGGAATTTTTCTGGGTGTTGTTTTTGGTGTGGGGAGGTAGGTCATGGGATGAAGGAGTGTCCACAAAGGGATAGGGAATCGGTACCAGTTCAGCAAGAACACCATACATTTCTAGCACCCCTACCTCTTCCAGCATCCGTTCCAATTTTTCCTCTGCCTCGAGAACTGGGGCAATTCGAGCGTGCTTATGATATTCCTGATACATTGTTTCCACAGCTGTAACCAATGCTACCGACTAACTATGGTATGTTCCATATCCATAGGTATATAATTTAGGTGTTATGGGGTGTGAAAGCATTACATTCATTTTTTTTACTATTAGATTTCTCGTGTGGCGGAACCATGAGAATCAACTGATAAGTTTTAATTATGAGCATAGGCTCTTCCGGGAGTGGAGATGCATTATTACTTTCCACTCAATGGTTGGATATAGGTTTTGGGAGAGAGTGTTATTTAATCAAACTTTGGTGTTAAGGCTACGAATGGAGACATTATTATATTGGACTTGTACTAACTAAACGAGTAGGGGAAATAGTGGATTATTTTAGGGAGGACTGGGTAGTTAACTAATCTTGGCCAAAGTTATTTTAGTGGAAAGGCCGCTTCTGGGGGCATTTTTATTTTCGATAGTAGTATATTAAGGAAGGGACCTCGCATGAAGTGATGATTTCTTTAGATTTTATTTCTATAGTCTAGGAGTCTGCGGATTTTTTCGGGGAATACCAGATTTTCTACTAGAATAAGTTATTATTTTCATTATGATTTAGTGCCTGGAATTTTAACGGTTTTGCGCAAACTCTATAGCATGTGAATCCTTAGAAGGTATGATAGGCTAGGAGACTAGATCCAACAGCTTTGGGAAAAGGGTCTTAGTGTATATTAGTAAGATGATGGATGGTTCTCTTTAGTGATATGTCGATTATTGAGAAGTGAATGAGATGGTAGTTCGAAACTGAAAACCGCTACCTCAAATCAATGGTTAAATTAATCGGGTATGAGAAATTGTGTACATCTTCAAGATATATTTGAGATTTAGAGTATTAATTGTTGCATATTAGAGAACAAGATGTCTCAAAGGACATATTTTTGTATGGTATGGTATGTACGATTTTCTGGTTGGATCATTTGGAATACCCAATGTTCCGAAAGAGTTTAGCGGCGTTACGAATGGAGTGTTTCAAGGTTATTGAGCCATTTTGTGCTCATAATTATTTAGGGTATTTGGGTTTATACTCAGACTAAAGGTATATGAAGAGCAATGTAGACAGTTCTAGTGAAACGTAAGGATCATCGACTATAGGCCAAGTACAAGAAGTCTAAGTTTTAGGTTGAGAGTGGGGTAGTTCTTGAGTTATATTATGTCTGTTAGAGGAATTTTGAATGGGACCGGGTATGGCTGAGGCAGTGAGAGAATAGGATCAATCCACAACATCATCTAAGATCAACAGTTTTTGGGATGGAGTTCTCGAAAATGGTTGGCCATTGATGAATTTGACCCTTAAGTGTGTACCATCTGTTTGGGATGATTATGGTCAGTTAGTTTTGATAAACTAAAGATCAAGATTACTTCAGTATCTTGCAATGTTTCTTTGTGCAGAAGTGAAGTATTTAGCTTCCACTGATGCAATCCTACAGCGACACAGAGGTGTGCTGCAATAGGAGGATAAGACGATCGATTGTTATGATCACAAACATTGGTCTAATGAGTAAAGTTATTTCATACAAATTGGTATTTGAAGAAGCAGTTTTTTCCTTGAGGATATGGAGACACTACCAACTGGAATAGGATCTTAGTCTCTTCATGGATTACAAGTGATGTTGTACTATCTTAATTAGAACTATATCCTATGGAGTAGCGTAGATGGTGGAATCTGTGAAAGAATGTCATGTTGTTATTATATTACCACCTGAAGAAAACTAGTGTGGTAGACAATGCATTGAGTCGATGACTCAGCGAAAAATTTATGGAACCAAGTAAAGTCTAGTGGAAGGAGCAAGTCCAGAATGATGTGGTAGTCAGGGCCCGAGTAGTAGTGCTACAACTGGGATGGTGATGCAGGTTATAAAAGCAGGAGCCTAAAGATCGGATATAAAAATTGATTAACCGAGGGAGCGAGATCCTATCTAAATTACCTTAAGGTTGGGTTACACATTAATATGAAGATAGTAGTTCCGAATAATGAGAATTTGAGATATATGTTAGGACACGTCACATTGATTGCGAGTTATGATGCATTCCGATAGGGGCAAGTTGTCCCTAAAGTTATGGGTAAGCAGCGTCGATGGGTTACTTGAGGAGTGCGAGTAACCAGGATTGGAGGTTTAAAGGAGATTTTTTGCACGTAAGGGCAGTGTCGTAGTGGTGGCAGAAAGTCAACACAGTTGATAAGTGAAATATTTTACCGGATGGGAGAATCTTGGATACAATTTGACCGCAAAATTTCTTTAACCATAGTACAGAATGGGAGGTGAATGTAGTCTCTGAGCTTACTCCGTGAGGGTCAAGTACGAACTGATTTTTACGTAGAAATTGTTGTGGGATAAATCTTGGACTAGGTGAGGTAGGTGTAATCCAGAAAATAATTCCTAAGTGGGTACTGGACTGATAATAAGAGTTACTAGTTAGTCGAGAAGTAAGGTTGTGAATATTTTATACCCTGCTCTTTATTGAGGTGATAGAGAGGTTGCATGTGGTATCGACTTAACAGGATATTGGTTAATGTAGTGTTTTCCAGAGGTAAGGCTATCATCTTATGGTTAGTTAAGATGCATGTATTTGCAATACCCTATTTGTTAAAAAGGGGACTATCTCATGGCGATATTTTGACAGGATGTAATAGATTATTTTACTGAGGAGATTCCAGGTTTAGTAGTTTTATCGTGAGAATAGATGTTTTAGCTTATGGTTGACTGCGTGTTGAAGAACTCAATGTTGGTGAGAGTGTTATATTTATTGATGCTTTGTGTTTTGGACATAAATTATTTGATTTGTATGTGTCAGAGTTCACACTAATATTTATGCCTGTGGGGCCATATAAATTGATTTAAAAATCTTTATGTATAACTTAAGTCCTGGTCTAACCGATCTCAATCCCCGACAGACCCGCTCAGTAGTGTATTGGGAGGGTTACTTTTTTGGATTTCTCTTTGAGAGACCTCCCATGCATGAAAGTAGCAAATGTCGGGAGTTTAGATATATTAGACCACGGGATATTTTAAATTACTGTTCTTAGTATGATTGATACAGTTGTATTGTTGGGAATTATATTGCTATTTAAAGCTATTGGGGCCAGATAATGATTATGATATTGAGAATGAGCATAGGTTGTATGGGCACACTAGTTGGGATATTATTTTAATGAATCCATATTTGGAAGTGGTAGAGTTCAGAATAGCGATCATGTAGGTAAATTGGAGATTTAAATTTATGGGCTTATCTGAATTTCGGGGATGAAATTCTTTATAAGGAGGGGAGATTGTAATACCCGTGCGTTCGAGGACATAGGAACTAAAAAATTTATGGTGAAATAAATTATTATATTTGGAGTCTTGGATGGAAATTTAGAGTGCACGATTGCTCCGGGATGGGTTGAGATAGTCAAAATGAGTGACCGGGTTATTTTTGGATTCCGAGAGTCTTTTTAGTTATTTGGGACACGATTAAGGGTATACGAGTCATTTATTGTGTATTAACACTTAACATGAGTTTGGGTTTATTAGGCTTTTGAAATAAGCCAATCTCATTAAAGAGAGAGAGAGAGGCTTAAGAGAGAAAAGAGAAAAAGAAGAGAAAGAGGAGAAAGTGAGAAAATTGGGAATTCTTGGCTCAAATCTGCAAGTTCAATGAGGATCCGACACTACAACTCGAGGCAAGTGATTTAATCTTGCTAAATAATTCATGTGTGTTCATTTCATGGTTAAATTAATGGGTTTTTTTCTGGTAACTTAGGGTTTAAATTGGATTTTGGTGTAGTTTAAACCTTAAATTGTTGTTGATTAGGTGATTTATGAGTATAAATTGATGGGGTGTTGTATGAGAAGGTTAGGGTTGATTTTGGGATGGATTGTTGCTGAGAAATTTGATGTTGAAGATGAATTTTGAGTGTAAAATTTGTAGGAGCCTTTAAATGGAAACAGTTATTTTCCGTAGCAGGGGAGAATCGATTCGACCCTTGCCGAATCGATTCGCTACTAACCAGTTGTGTTAGATCTTGTAGGAGAATCGATCACTGTAGTTGCAAATCGATTCGAATAAATGCAAAAGTATTGGGTCCTTTCACCCGAATCGATTCAATTACAAGAAAATTGATTCACTGTAAAGGATGAATCTATTCGTCCAGTAGCAAAACGATTCGGTGCCCTGTTATTTTTATGAAATTTTACTAACTTTCAATCTATACCTTTTCACTTGGGTTTAAGGATTTAAAACCTTCTAAATTTGTGTGATAACATTTTTGGTGATATAATTTGGGATTTTGGACATTATCGGTTAGCTGGGAGACATCAGGGGTAATTATAGGAGTATGTTTGAGGAATTAGTACTCCGGTTCAATGTTGAGTCTTTCCCAGGGAAGGGAATTTATTTAGATGATGGATACGAACTAGGTGAATGAAGTTAGATATACAGAGAAAATAATTTGTGAGTATACCTTTAATCAATTGAGTAATTAAATTAATAAACTGAATTTGGATGTGAAGTTGAGTAATTGACCGGCTAGTGTAGTGAGTAAGATACACGGGGAGTCCGGTTTGTTTTATGTGCATACAGATATGAGATGGAATGTATATGTATTTATATATCTTATGTGTATGATATTTTGTTCCTCATAACCCCTATAGTGCTATCATGGGAAGTTACGTAATGTGGGTGAATCTTCTGGCTTGAGGAACAGGAGAGTATAGTCCCAAGGTCATAGCATCCAATATTTTTACCGTGCGTGAGGTAGGGGTAAGACGTCTTGGGTATGATTCGCCTTAATCTACGTAAGGAACTACGGTTGCTTCCTATATGCTTGCAATTAGGTTAATACCATGTCGGTATGACAGTCTGACCGCTGGTAACCTAGGATAAAGTGAGTAAATCCTGGAAAATGATAGCATGTAGAGACCTCATCTCGTGAGCTAATGAATGCGGGATGAGTAGTTATTTAACATGTGTGATTTGTATGTACGCTCATTATGATGTACTATTTCATTGTATAATAAACGTGTAAATTATTGTACATGGACTTATTCAGTTGATGCGAAAATCCTTATGTTGTTAAATAGTTAAGGTTAATCGAAATGAACTCGGGAACTATTAGGGAGTCAAATATTAATATTAAGCAAATGTGTTATTATGTTATTGATATACGAGTCATGGGTCATGGTAGGCTTGAAGAGTTAAATTATCCAAGATAGGTCGGGTAGTTTAACTAGGACTTTAGGTCAACATTTAGGTGCGCATTATATTTGAGGGGTGAGCCGGAATCACAAGAGAGTGAGACACTCCTTTAATTATGGAGTTGCATATTCATTTATTGTGCACTTTATTTCACTTGGTAATATATTTTCACAATCGGGCTCTGACCCTCTTTTATCTCTTTGTATTTATTTTCTAGCCTTGTGTATATTTTCCAGGTGGTCCCCCACCAAGACGCCTATATTAAGTACTATTCCCATGTTCTTTTGGGAGCTGTAGCGAAGGTGGAATGTTGCGGGATTTTGAAGTAGATGCGTCCTATTTTTGGTATCTAGTTTAGATGCTTCAGTCACTATTCGGGCTAATGTTGACCAAACTTGAACTCTTGTATAATTATAGTTTGTTGCAGAACTGATATTATTATGGTCTGTTAACCGACAACTTATGCGGTTAGTGGATTACGTTACTTATAAGTTATTGGTATGATGGCATGTATATATGTATATTTTGTGGGTGGAATTGTGTCGTGATCATTTTATATAGCTGTTGTTTGGTTTGTATTATTATTGTTAAAAAAAAATTGGCACCCGTTTATTAATTATCGAGTGGTTATCCGTTCATATCTTTTATAAATTTTGGTTATACAACAGTTGATTCTAAGAAAGATCCATTTGAGATTCCTATTTTTTATAGTAGAGGGTTGGCCACCCGTTATTTTAGTATGCAGGGTGTCACAAGTTGTCCTGCCACTGGAAATGGCGGTGCCCTCAGCCAGGGTTGCTCAAAGTAATGAAATCATTCCTGATCTACAACATATGCAACTGGAGGCGCTAGACGAGCACATGGATGAAGCCAAAGAAAAATTTAAAGTCCCAACAACTGTTCTGGGATTATGAGAACCTAGTCAATCCCAGGGAGTTCCAAATGGGAGACTTGGTCCTTCGCTCATCCACTCATCTTCTTCGTAGCATGTCTGCATCAAAGTTCAAACCTAATTGGGAGGTCCCCTTCGTGGTGAGAGGGGTGGGAATGTCAGGGTACTGCCAGATATCGAAGCCGGAGAGTGATTGTCTTCAATCCCTCAATTGCAAGTGGATGAAGAGGTATTATGTCGACTTTTGTTAAAATCCAGTTCTTTTGAAGAGTTTAAGAGGCTTTCTCTAAAACAAGAATTTTTTTTTTATAAAGTTGATAGAGCAACCAAGTCTTGTAAACAGTACAAAATACAAAGAAAATGAACATCAGCTATTTTTTATCATTGCATGATGACTCTCATTTTTTTTATTTACATTATATACGATGTGGGTGCACCAGAACATCGTTTTGCTAAAAAAAAGTAAAGTAAAAAATAGAAATACTCTCTACTAGACTAGAAGAGGGTCCATGGAAAAAAGGAACTTTCCTTATTATACTTGGTGGTACATCCATCCCAAAAGAAAAGTATATTGAGTAAAGTCCTTCCAGACATAACAAATAAATTTTCTTTCGTCATGAGACCAGCAGGGGGTTGTCCTCCTAGTGAAAATAAAAAAATAACATTTTGTATTACTATCTCACAACAGATTTTTAGCTTAGAGAACAAAGTTCTAACCTCTGTTCTCGAGAATTTTTTTTTACTCGACCAGCTCTTAAAATATGTAGAGAATGCGGTCTACCCCCATCTCTAAAATTGTTATATTTTCTAAGAATAAAAAGGTTCTTAAGAAATTTTGAGAACAAGGACCCCGCAGACAAGGGACAATTCCTTTACTTATGATATTTTTTAAATTCTATTCAAAGTTTGCGGGAAGGATAAATGTTAACCCCCTCTCCAAGTTATTACCTAAAAAATGAATGTGCATAACAAAGTACCCCATAGTCACACATGGTTGTGCTAAAAAGTATAACTTGCCCAGATTTAAGCAAGTACCCCACAGCCACACGGGGTTGTGCTAAAAAAGGATAACTTGCCCAGATTTATGTAAGTACCCCACAGTCACATGGGGATGGGCTAAAAAAGTATAACTTGCCCAGATTTATGCAAGTACCCTGCAATCACACGGGGCATCACTAAAATAGTATAACTTGCCCAGATTTATGCATGTACACCATAGTATATGAGCCAGTTAAAATAGACCAAGTGCTCGTAGAAAATTAGATCAGGTCATAGTAAACAGACATCAAGGTACAGATAGAAGAAAACAATAAATAGCATAATGAAAGCCAACATGGTGTTTTCATTATTAAGTCAATAGTTATTTACATATGAAGAAAAAAAATGGAAATACAGAGCGAAGCCTACATAGTAAAATTATCTATCCACTAGATAAAATAAAAAAAATAAGTACTGTCGCAAGCATTCATCTGCATAAGAAGGGCCTACCTCCACAATAAACTGCTCCTCCAGTCTAGCCACCCTAGAATCATCCTCAGTAATACCAGTCTCAAGCTTGGACAGCTTGGCCTAGAGTGATTGAATCTGACCTTTGATCCGAACAACCTCAGTTTGATACTGCTGAACTTTGAATTCCCTAAACACGTGAAGACTTATCATCTTCCTGAATGGGACGCTTAGAAAGCGATGAATTGTGGTGTCAATCCAGTCTAGCTGGAAGTGATAGACTCCCTAGAGATCATGAAGGGACTGAATGAATAAGGTAGTCTTAGTACTGGTCAGGTTAGTAGGCGGAGTAGATAGGAAATCATGAAGATGAATAGCGAGAGCCTTCAAATTGAAAACCGTGAGGCTATCGATGTTTAGCACACTCTGAGATGTAAAAGTCTCAGGATGGTGCTCCAGGATCATCTCCAGCACCTCCCTCTTGTGAGACTGGAACCTCAAAGGAAGATCTGAATGTGATAGAGCAATCATAAAATCCCAGAAGTTTCTACCTCGATATCGTTATAACCAGTCTTTTGTCAAGATCAGAAAGAGGAAGAAAGGAATCCTCGATGGAAACAACATCACCAGTAGTCTTAGAGCTCTGCCCTGCCTCACTTGCTGCCTCAGTGGGCTCACCAACTGGATGCTGTAAAAGGAGAAAATAAAAAGGAGCTAAGTCACAAAGGAAGAGATAAAGAAATTTTAATATCTCTACTTGAATAAAAAAAGAGTGCAAAATCTTACCCCATAACCCAGAGGGGTCAGTATGTTATTGCCAAATCGAGGAGGCACCATGTAACCCTGAACACCGACCTAGCAAGAAGATAGGCAGAGTTAGTGTCAATACTTCTTTTGTTAAAAAGAAATAAAAAAGTCCTAACTTAGAAATTAAAAGTAAGTTAGGTCTGATAGTTTAATACCTGAGGAGTGCGCAGTACAATACTCACAGTATGTCCCGTAGAACTAGGGGTGACTGCCTCACTAACCTAAAAATAAGGAAAAAGGGGCATGAGGATGAGCCTAATCACACAGTAAAAGCAATAAGAAAATGGAAATAAAAAGGAGAGTAAGGTATAACAATATAATACATCTCTCGTAATGACCTTCCCCGGACGTTCCATGTCCATCGAAACAGCGATGGACCTAACTTGAAAATAAGGAAACATGTTAGTGTCAGTAAGTTCTTACGCAGAAACCGCAAGTCCAAAAGGTCTAAGTAGATAATTATTTACCTGAGAGCTCCCCTCTGAGGCACCAGCTAGAGATTCGACAACGGAAGGAACAAGTGCGACACAGACCTGCAAGATGACAAAGCGGGGAAGTGTCAGTAAACTCTTGCACAGAATGTGCAAGTCAATAAAAAGAAAAAAGAAATAGTGGCATACGTACCGGAGAAGTCTCCTCCAGGATGCTAGATAAATTCTCCTCAGTCATAGGAGCTGGTGCAGTGCTAATCTAAGAACCCAAATATAGGTCCCGCGGATAAAGGGACCATAGCTAGAGGGGTGTTAGAAAATGCCTTAAAGTACTCACACATATAAGAAAACGAAAGACTAACAAGTATAATAAACAGTGGTGCAAAGATTAGCATAGCACTGAAGTCATCACTACAGAACTAGGAATAAGTCCCTCAGACAAGGGGACTTCAGTTACGCTGGCCTGCAGCTAAGAGAGAGTAGAGAATGTCTAAGTAAAAAGAGATCACAAAAAAACTACTCTTACATAAGAAGTGCCTGATACCTGTGGGGTTATCTCTTTGGAAATCAAAGGAGGACCTACAGGTGGTACCAGAAGAGGTGCTATGATGATGCCTCCAATAAAGATAATGGAAATAGGAGCCTCTACAACCACAGGGGATACCAGAGGCGCAGCCAAAGATGCGACTAACGAGGTAGTAGCACTGGCCAACTGAAACATGAACAACCGGAAGCAAGACATGAGAGTGAAATATCAATGATAAAGTAAAGTGAGTCAAGAGATGAAATATTCAAAAATAGGTTTACCAGATTTCCCTCTAGGGAAGACGGATGAAAGATGACTGATGGTGTAGTCTCATCGGAACTAATGGCCTAATTATCACAAAGTTGTTAAGAACCAAACATAGATAAAGAAAAAGCTGGACCTGACAAGAATAAGCAATACCTGAGAGGAAGTGATAGCCTGTGTAACAAGCTCACTAGAAGCGATAGTGAAAACTAGATAAGATGGTAGGGGCTGGATGTGAGACCTATTATCCATAGGCATGAAGACTCGGGAGACAGGAATCCTCTCGAAAAGTGACAGCCCCGGGAGAGTAACTCCTATAAGTTATGTCGTTCCCCCAGTAGAGGAAGGGCAACATGGGGATAATACTTACAAATAAGAAAGACAAGGACAATAAAATTATACATGGAAAATGGTAGTGAACAAAGAAAGAGAGCAAAAGTGGTAAGTTTAAATACATTGGGAATCCTGGAAGAAGAACTACTCACTGCAGCAGGGCGGGAGGTGGGGAAGTGTGGCTAGGAGGAATGGTCACCTATGAACACATAAAAATAAAGACCCGAAAATATGTTTCAAAATACGATAGGTTAAAGTAAAATAACTCATAAGAGTTGATGATTACTTGGATAAAGGAGGAGGACATGAAGGAGGCCCTCGTGGTCGTCGAAAACATAGTAGATAACTGCAAAAGAAAAAAGAGAATGAACTATATCAGTAAAAGAGAAAAGAACGAGAATACTATTTGAATAGGGAGGAAGCAACAAATCTCTCTAGCTAGACTCAAAGAGGAGACTAGCATGAAATTACTCGCCCTAGGAAAGGGTCCTTGGGCAGGAGGTGGAGGCGCAGGATCACTCGCCGCAACAGAAGCGCCCTATAAATTCCGTAAAGACAAAGATGAAGTGAATAGGAGCTATGTAAGTTTACTCAAATAATAAGTCGTGCAAAAGAAGCCAAGAGAAAAGACTTTTAGTGGCCGTGCTGGCAGCCTACCCATTCGGGAGATGTCTAGTGGTAGGACTGTTGGCGAAGGGGGAATCTATCATAATGACCTCACTAGAGGACTCTCTCGAAACTAAAAATAAAGAATAAGCATCAGGGCGATGATCACTGTGAGGATCAATGGAATTCATGTCATTTGAAGAAGAATTGTCATCATCATAGGAAGGAGTGCTTCTATAATCGACTAGTTCCTTCTCAAATGAAGGAGAGGGGGAACCAAAAAGTGAAACCCCAGGAAATATAGTTTCAATAAGTAAAGAGGAGTTAAGTATAGTACCTTCACCAACAGGAAGGGAAGTAGCAAGAGGCTCCTCCGAAGATAGTCCCAAGAATTTATAGCCTTGCTCACGCATAGTCTGGTATGTCTCCTCCACTCTAAAGTCATCAGTATCAGACCCCTGGTCTGGTGCAGAAGAGGGAGTAGTAACCTCAACACTAACCCTTTTCTTCTTCTTGCTCGCCCTAGTTCTTACAGGTCGGGGGGGGGGGGGGGGGGGGGGGAGTAGGGGCAGTAGCAGTGGTAGTAGAAGCAGAAGATGGAGTACTAGTAACTGGTTTGAAGCTGGAAACATCCACATCAGGATGCTTCCTCTTAAAAGAAACATGGTCTTTTGCTTTTCCTTTTCCCTTAGACTTGGAAGGTTGGGGCTCAGGCTGTTTGGAATATATGGGCTCATCGAACATTGGCCTTACCAAGATTGGGGTGACCTGCTCAAGAGGTATCTTGGAGATGGTGTTGCAATGCCATAACATCTTTTGTGTCCTCTTGCCTAAATACTTGTCATTATTGGGGAGCTTGGTGGATATGGTATCATGAGGGACATCTTTCACACAATTTTGAATGAGGACCTACTTTTGCAAGAGAGTAAACTAAGAACGAGTGAAAGAAGGAAGGTAATCTCGAGAGGACCCAAATAAACAAGACAGATGGCTGACTCTATGAACCACCCCCTCAAAAGTAAAATTAGCAAAAGCCTCCAGGTATAGCTCGAAAGGAGAGGTGCTCGAAAGATAAGAAGGTGAGTGAATGCCTTGGTCATAGACAAATTGCCTCCTCACCCTCTCAGAGTGATAAAACTGCACACCTTGGCCCAAGTCGGTCAAAGAGGCTATATACAAGGCAAAGCATAATAACTACCTCAATTTGGGGGAAAGTGGAAATAGACTCAGCGTCAGCAGGACAGTAAAAGGTACTTGTAGTGGATAAGAAGGATCCCCAAGTGAAAGTGCCACCCAATCGCTTGTAGTAAGTCCTAATGAACAACTCATCAATATTATCTATCAAAGTCCCTAGAGAGGCCTTATGGATCTTCTTGTGCTACCTCGAAACACAGGCAACATCACCATGGAAATCTCTAGCCTCTGGGGCAAAGTTAGGAAATCTCTCAAACAAAAATGACATAAGTAAAAATTGATGGCATCATGTCATCCACAAGATCGCTCAATATCTACATGAGCACGATCTAACAAACTATAGAGGGACACCAATATTAGAGCAGTGAGGGGGTTTCCCTCCTTCGAGCAAGCCTCACAACAAGCTTGACATGAAGCTCACGAGGGGAGCCATATGGTCTCCTTGGAAATAAGAACCTACTAAGGAAAGTGACAAAAGCTGCTTAGTATGAGGTGGAGTTAATTTTTGGGCCCTCTTGACTTCTCAAGGCCCTGCTCGAGATTTCTCCCTTGGGTGGCTTCTCAAAGTCCTTGAACCAGTACCTTTTCCATTTGGTAAAGGAATGTTTGGTAGACCCATATTGATTAATGGAAACATATTTGGATCACTCACTTAGGGCTGAGTGGACCTCTTCCACCATCCTCTCCTTAACCACATCCTGGAAACCATCAGTAAGAACATGTCATCCTAAGTAAGGTAGGGCCAGCAACTCACAGATATCTTCCATGGTAATAGTGAACTCACCCAAGATAGTGACAAAAGTATGCGAGTATCTACTCCAACGAGAATCCAACAAAGTAAAGGTAATGGCATGTTTGGCAATTGAACAAGACTTTGGACTATTGATGGCAGTAGTAAGGCCTAACGCCTCGATAACAGCCTTGTGTGAGGGGGTGGATAAGACATAGTCTACCCAGAGGCCCCACTCGTCTGAGGCAGCTCCACAAACCTTAACCTTAATATTGGAATAGGGAAAATCACCCCTGTCCACTCGCACCCTAAGAATAGAATCAGGTAAAACAATAGGAAAGTCAGAGGACTCACTCAAACCCACACGGTGTTTCTCGTTTATCTTGTCTACGAACTCCTTCTCAAAAGTGGAGAGAGATGGAATAAAAGTATCCTCAGCACCAAAATAGGGGGAAAGATGAAAGAGACCAAAATACCTCTTGGAGAAATTTTCCAAGTACTCCTTCTGAGATTAGGTGTGGGTGATGGACGAGGGACCCCCTCTGGTAGTGACCTCAGCAGACAAACCACCAAAGGAAGCAGTGGTGGAATCCAAAATTGTGGAGGTGATGGTGGTGGCTTCGGTCGCCAAAAGCACAGAGACGGTGATGGAAATATGCACCATAGCCACTAACACCTCGCTAGTGCTGACGGAAATAGTGAAAATGGGGTTAATAGTGGAAGAGGATGCCATTTTAAAGGTAAAAACAGAGGGAGAAGACGGCGGTGGTTATGGAGGCAAAGGTTTTTGTTCTTCTCTCTCTCTCTCTATCTAAAAAGCTCAGTTTAAATGAAATGGTGAAGTAAAAAGGAAGAGGGTTTAAAAGAGCCTTTTATACCCTATTAGTCCCACACGCTCCTGCCAATCAAAAGGGGAGCAAATTATTCCCCAAATGACGGGATGCATGTTCTCTCTTCAACAGGTGTAATCTCAAGACCCTCAATATGGGTTGATGTAATAGGCCTATTTAACGCCAACAATGTCGTGATGAGATTGAAATGAATTGTTAGAATTCCAAGACAAATCAAATTATCGAGTACAAAACCCTTTGGTATACCCAACACAAAGTTTTTTGTATAAAGGGACTAATGTATAGGGGTGTTCATTCCTTTGAGGAAAACAAACTGGTGAGCAGGCCCACACGAAGGGGGTTCCTCTGCCTAAAATTATCAATAACAGTTAAAGCGAGGGGGCCTAGTCCCAAGTTTGAAGATAAAGAAAGAAGTCAATAGCGACGGGGTCTCATCACGAGCAACCCCCTTTAAATAAGTCGAGGCCACAAAAAAAGGCCAGTTGGACGGGGGGGAGATCATCACGAGTAACCCTTCATTCTAAATATCTAAGCCATAGATAATAGACAAGGATGAGTAGGGATCACCACGAGTACACCCTCGTCCCAAGACTCAAGCCACAAATAATAGGCCAGGACGGGGAGGTCTCACCACGAGCAACCCCTCGTCCCAAGACTCAAGCCACAGAAAAAGGCAAGTTTGAGGGGGGATCACCACGAGGAGCCCCTCCAAACAAGTTGAGGCCACGGAATAAGGAAAAGGAAATGGGACTCATTACGAGCAACCCTTTTGCTCCTATTCACACATCTCATAAATAAAGGAAGGGCGAGGAGGTACCTAGAGTAGCCCCTCCATTCCAAATGACCTACCACAGAAAGATCACAGGGAAAGGAGGTCCACCTAGAGTGGACTCCTACCCAAGATTTATTACCCAAAAAATAACAAAGTACTAATATTTACCTTTTTGTATAGGTAGCCTAGTTGAGCAAGCAGGGCTCGAAAAGGCAAGTTGGGATCTCGTGAGAGTCTTGGCTTGGTGGCTGAGGAACAAGGTTTGTTGACCAAGCTCAACCATTTAGCCCTTAATGAAAGAGAGAATACTAGCATAGAGAGCCTAGGAGTCACTCAAGTCGTTACACGGCTCACACTTAGTCACAACTGAAGCGATTAGTGAAGGGGCCACTCATAAGAAATAAACTTTTTACAAAATCATTTTTAGAGAGGGTTATCCTCGAGGACACTCTCAAGTTTATACAAAGTTTGTAAATAAGTTACCGTTTGAAAAGGTATTTAGAAAATCAGATATTTTGTCTCCATTAAGAGATACATTTGCTTTTTGACTTTCGTTTACACCAGGTGTCGTCTATCATAGGGGACAGACGATTGCAGACCTAGTTGGGATAAAAAGGTACATTAAAGACCTTGTCCCTCTCGATTTTGGAACCCCAAAAGACCCAAACCATACTCATATTCACCTATAAATAGGACCATTAGCGAGGTCAAATGATCATAAAAAATTGAAGTTTAAGCCATTCCTCTATCAAAATCACACTAGACCACCTAATATTCTCTCCATGCTCTCTCTCTAAGTGCTGAGTGCTTATTTCTTCACTCCCACCTTCAAAGCCACCATTCTCAGGAGTTTCTTTTCTAAAAGTTACTATTATTGTTTATGAAGTTTATCTTCTTACAGGGAGCGGTTCTAGTTTTGACTCCATTTTTACCAGAAAAGGAAGTTTTCACCAGGAACCGCTCTGAAACTTTTGAAGACCTTAGAGGTAGAGTCCATTGAAGGGGGTCACGCCTCACCCATTCCAGTTTCTTATCAGACCCTAGTCAAAGTACCCTCTATCATATATCGAACTTGCCTCATGATTTGTGCAGAAAACCCAAGGCAAATCTCTCAATTTCTCCTCTTCTCTTGATATGCCTTCTCTCTAGCCTCCAAATGTGCTTTCAAATTGTGTTTTATAATAAATAAGATGTCTAATGACCCCTTCATGTCTTAAAGACGAAATTAGGGTTGAGCCCCAATTGGGCCCCTATCAAAAAGGTCCAATATAATCTTCAAATGGTATAAAAACTCACTTAAGTCCTTTATAAATCTAATAGGCCTAAATTACGCCATTTTAAACTAAAAATAAACATTCTACGCATCCACTGGCCCAATAAAAAAAATATAACAAACAAATAACTAACAACTCAGTTATTTAAAAATTTCCCAATACAAGTTTGAATATTACTTAATTAAATTAATTAATCATCATGTTTAAGTGCAAATTCCATTCCAACTTAAATAACACATAACAATCTAAATGGTGACATCTCTAGTTACAGCACACATAATTTATTTTCATAATTTAATTATTTAAATAATATGCATAAAATATAAGGTATTACTAGAGATATAGAACGTCGGTTCGCAAATATGTCTCACTTATGAGAGATTGTTGGGAATTTTTTCCTCTAAGAGTATCGAAAATTTGATTAGATGTTTTGAGGCCTACAACTTGGGTTAAGCCACATTCAGAGAATTTGGCATTGAAAGCTATTAAGTCATTAGTTTGTTCAATACCAAGTTATGTACTTTGAATTTGATATCTCTATTTTTCCATTAGATGAGAGGAGAGTGTTAGCTGGACATTCTTTTGACCCCTTAATAAATTTCCAAAGTTTTAGCCAGTAAGAAATAATTGTCTTTGCATCTCCCATATAAGGTAATTTGTTTCATTGAGTTTAACTGAAACAAGAGTGGAGATGTTTGGAATGTTGAGTGAAGTAGTCGTTTATGAAGAGGTCAATTTATAGGAGAAATAAGTACAAAAGATCACGCACAGACATAATGAGGTTATGTTAAACTTGAAATTGTTGGAGTTTTAAAAACTCTTATATTATGAACAACTTTTGAAATGTTTGATCTATGTTCAATTCAGTCTCTCTATTGAAGCCTTTATATATAAGGTAAACTTAAAGCTAGCCCACAATGCTATAGGATCAAGGATATACAATAATATGATAACACCATCTTATCAGCATATATATGCATATATTGAACTAACAAATTAATAACTTTATCCCTATCCACAGCAGTGTTGATTACAGACACATGGTTCACTAACACTACACCAAAAACAGTAATTTGTCACACATTGATATTAAAAATCTCGCACACTTTAAAACCGTGCCAAATTTTGACACTGTTTAATGACAATCTCGCACACTTTAAAACTGTGCCAAAATTTGGCATGGTTTAAAAGTATGCCAAAACTAAGCACACTTAACCAAAATATAAATACCCGATAAAATACCAAATGCCCTCAATTTTTTTATCTCCCACGCGCGTTCTTTCTCTCTCATGCTCTCTCTCTCTCACATTCAAGGACGACCATCAAAAGTGGAATATCTAGGTTTAGTCTCTCACCTTCGCTGTCATCTTTCCAAGCATAGCCCGGTAAGGACTAAAAATTGCCCATTGGCTTGACTTGTGATGAGTTCGTGAGATATCCATGGGTTAGGGTTTTGTGATGATTTAATTTGTTATCTACCTTCCTTGTATGTGTATACCTACCATTTGTGATGAATTAATTTTTTTGCAAAAGGTTATTTCAACTTATTTGTGATTGTGTTAGTAATACGAAACACATACTGATAGTTTTGCATATCTCAAATTGAAATAAAATGAATGGATTTTAATGGGCATATGTAGTACTCATTTGGTTCGGTCTATTGTATTTTTCAATATATATAATTATCGACAAAATTTAAAATGGGCGTTATTGGAAGCATTGAACAAATGGCCGAATCGGCATTAAAAAACTATCGGTTTCTATCGGCTTGTGTCGTTTCGATTTTCCACATCCATTTTTTGTTGTATGCTATCCTATTTTGATTTTTCCATGGTCCACACTAATTGTTTGATGAATTTCAACAAAGAAGATAAACATATAAATTCTATGAAATTAACTGTTTTTGAACTATTTTTTTCCACTTACAACATTTGAAAAATTTTAAGTTTTCTACCTCTATGAGCTTGTTGGTTTGTTTTTAGTTTGAATGGAATGTTTAAGAGTGAATTTTGTTGGGTTTTGTTATCTATGGAATTGAAATTGGCCTTTCAATTACAATTCCAAACCTTGAATTCCAAGTCTAATCATCTGAACATACCTATGCTTTTAAACTGGATTTTATTTGTTTTGTGTTTATGACTGTGAATCATGTAACACTCTTGCTTGCTTGTTTGCCACTGAAAAAAGTAATATTAGAGAATATTCTTATGAGTAACCCGTATTTGAGAGGTGTTACTGTGGCATAATGGGAGAGCCTCTAAGAGATACGAAGTGGAGATCAAGAGAGTAGCCACTGCGTCATGGGTTCCATATGAGAGTTTGATGTGTTTGAGTGGTTCGACATTTGGATATGGAATGTCCACTGCAAGAGAGTTTGATGTGTTAGTGAAGGATAAAAGTGGTCGTGTAACAAGTGAATGTTTCAGGAGGAGGTTGGCATATTTATCTCATTTTGTTCAAACAACCACTTTAAAAAGTTTAAGATGATTTTGACTTTCACCCCCACTTATGTCTTAACTTTTGTATTATGCCTCCAGTTTTTGTAAAATTTGATATGCACCCCTAAAAATGACTCTAATTTTAGTGTATGGGAACGAAAGTGTAGAAGATTTCAAAATGTACATATTAACATGTAAATCGATAGGGTATTAGCATTTTATTTAAACTATGGGACAATAAGTTTTATTACTCTTAAGGTCTTAGTAAATATTGTCGCAAAGCTTGTATTTATAGGCAAAATATATCATTGATGGTTGATGATAATTCTCCCAAATTACGGGAAATACTAATTTGAAGTATTTAAGTTAATTTGTCAAACTAACAACAGAGACAAGCTATACAAAGAGTGTGTTTTGGCTTTACAAGGAGGGATGCTCTTAAGAGTAAAAGACTTGAATGCCATTAGAAAGGCATTACAAAAGGCTTTTGAAAATGCTGATACAAAACTCTTAAAGTGGTGAGTGTATATATATATATTCACTGATAATTTGTATTATATTAGCGAAAAAAGGAGAAGCTATATTTTCTCAATTATGATTTTATATTCTGTATTATTGCATTGAAGGTTTAGATGATGTTTCATTTTGTAAAGGCTTGAGATGAGCAGGGAGGAAGACGAGACTGGTTCCATAGTAACTGCTATGTTTATTGGAAATGATATGTTGATCATCTCACATGTTGGTGACTCAAGCGCGGTATGTAGACAATTCTTGACAGTTTAAGTTCGATCATTATCGGTCATCATTTTCATTTTGAAATCAATTAATTTTACATATTTTTTTGGACAACAAATCTCATGCAGATTCTCTCACGATCTGGAAAAACAGAAGGCTTGACTAATTCCCATAGACCTTATGGAAACAACAGGTTTCTTTTGAAGAGATCAGGCGAATCAGAGAAGCAGGTGAATGGGTATGTTTTCTGTTCAGTATTCCATTTTATTTTCTTCTTTTGTAATGTCTTTGTACGAAGGCATAGTTTAGTTTTTTTTGTATTAATAATATTTCAGGGGGGTTTCTTGCGAAAACTGAATAGTTCAGAGAGGTTTCTTGCACTCTCCCCAACTATCTTTAACATTGTAAGGACTATTGTGACGGAAAATCGTTTCAAATAGAGATTTAGTCTTACGTACCTAAGACTTGGTCAACTCAGTGAAAAATTCATGTTTTTAAAATTTAGCTGGGGGTCGCTGCTTTAACTTTTGATAAATTTTTTGTGTCTTGCGGGCCTTTGTAAATTAACGGCGAGACTGTTAAACTAAAAATAAAATGACGAAGTTGCTAAAATATCTCTGATTTTTGGTTCAATAATTTAGCATATGATTAATCACGATTTGTTTCTACAGTGTCTATAGATTTCTAAAGGAAGAATTTGTGGAGATATCTCTGTATCCCGTGCTTTGGGCGACATAAGGTTTAAGACAAAGAAGAATGAGTATGGTCTCTCATTTTTCCTTTTCAATCATCAGAAAAGTTCAATTATTTTTCATTACAATTATATATTAGTATTGGGCCTACTGCATTATACATTTTCTAACAACCTTGGGATTTTTACTTGTGCAAAGGATGCTGGTGAAGGGAGGTGCAGAAGGAAGATGGTCTCAGAAATTTTTTTCTCGGTAGGCTCTTTCACATTCTTTTGGTAGTTATTTTCTCAATTTTTTATCAGTAAGACGAGTATTATATTAATATACCCTCTTCAGGGGCGGCAACCCGTATACAAAAAGTATAAAATGTAAAACAAAAGGGAAGTACAACCCAAAAACCAGGAAGTAACAAAACCCTCCCAGAGCAAAAAGAAAAAAATCCCCCTCTCCACCCCCTCTCGAAACACTCTATAAAGAATACAACATATACAATTACTCCCCCCCCCCCCCCCCCAACTCTTCCAAAAAATCTAGAAGATGAGGAATTGAAATTATGTAAGTTTGGTTCTAACGAAAGAACTTTTCTCTTGGTGATTATTATTTGGATCATGTTTCGTAAGTATGGCATAGGCAGGGAAGTGAAGAGACAAACTTTAAGATATTTTCTTGTAGTTCCCCTATTTTTCTTTTGGTTCTACCTTAGAAGAGAAATACTGATAATTATTGAAGCTTTAAACCCCATTTGATTATAAAATAATTGGTAGCATGAAGTTTACATTGGTCGCGTGATGGATAAAAGAATTATTTATTTTGTTTTCTGCATATATGTTCATCATCGATGTTTACTAATTCATTACTAGAACATTTTACTTCTGCAGATTTCCATGAAGATTGCCTCCTGCTCCAAATGACGTTACCAATATGAGTATGTGAAAATCAAGGGGGATTGAATATGGTGCTTCCGAAGAACCTATTTCAAATGGAGGATTTGAATATGATGCATCTGAAGATCTTATTTCAAAACTATATGCCAACTAATGCAACTAATGCAACTATTGAGAGTTGCTTATAAACCATCTTTGCAGCCTCCAAAATTCGGCTTTAATGACCCGAAGACACCATTCTTTACCTATCCCAGATTCTTACCACCTAAAAGAGTTGAAAAATGCAAGGTATGCTGGTAACTTGAACAAATTTTGTCTTTATATTGTAATTTCTTGTTAAAATTAAAAACGGTCCTTTCAGACTGTGGATTTAATAATTTCACATGGTTGTTTCTTGCGAGAATGTAGCGTCCAACACTCTATAGCCGATGTTCGTTCATGCTTAGACTCCGATTTGGAGCTTAAGGTGGGTATATGTTTTGAGTTCTAGAATAATTATGTGACATTGGTAAAGTTATTGGTATAAAAATTGCAATTGACTTTAAAAACAATGATTATGGAACTTTGGAGGACTCCACTTTAATGTCATATCTTAGAATTGATTTGGAGGACTCCACTTTAATGTCATATCTTAGAATATTAGATTGGTTTATTTACCTTCCTATTATTAACACATGGAATATATTTAAGTGATGAATAGGCAACTTCAGGTGATCATATGCCATCTTGTTAGCACTTTTAGGATATTTATCATCTCAGGGATGACACTGGACAATGAAGAAATTGGTGCAACTGTTGAAGCATGGCCAGTTGGACTTTTTGGATTAGCCTCTATTTTGTTGTTTACTCCCTTATTTTCCAGGATTATTTTCCAACTTCAACTCCAACCTCAAGAATTTGTCATAGGGTTGGGTATATCTAGTTGTATGTCAACCCTTAGATAACCTTATTTGAGGTATCTATTTAGACCACTGTAGACTCCAAGGTCTAACTATCAAAATGTTAATTAGTTTTCCATTGGATGACATAAATACAATGAAATTAGTTGTCGAGTACTGTCGAGAGTCCTACGGGTTTATGATTCAACATATACCAATCTTCTTATTTAGTGTTCCTTTTTTTTACAGGGAAATACATCCAAAAATGTTGGAATCGTGGATTCTGAGTATGTGGTTCATTATGGTCTACCTACACTTGGGGGTTCAACCGTATGGCATATACACATAGATCGATCAGAGGAGCATATAATTTCTCATATTTGTGCTTATATTTCAACTTGAATTAGTGCCTCATTTGTCATCATAACTTTCACCCCCTAACCCCATTAGGATATAATTAACTAAATAGTTCACAAACCACTTATTATTTATTTATTTATTTGGTAATACACATTAAAACAAAATTAAAGGTTAAAATGCGGAATACTAAAAATACAATTGTTTTCAGGAGACATAATTTAAACAAAACTCACATACCATTTAACTTAATTACAACTAGTACAATGTACAAAACAAACTGACGAGACAATACTACTATTCACTCAACATCCTAGACTTGGCAGTGGCAGCTTCAAAACTTGAAAATGTAAACATATAAAACCATGTGTTTAAAAACTCAGTGAATGTACTACATCTCTATATAGTAAAAGTACTATATTAACATCTCAACATATCAATACATCCATCTCTGTGCCAAATTAGGTCGTATACATATTCGGAGTTAATAAAACCCACATCTCCTGCCCGTAGGCAATAATCATATCCATAGGTTTTAATAACCTAACATCTCCAGAATTGCATAGAAATTCAACATATCTTGACTTTTATAAAGCCATAACATCTCAAAATCTCTTGACTTGCAATAAGTCATAACATCTCAACATATCATGACTTTTAATAATCCATATCATCTCAATATTTAATACATACACATAATATACATAATCAACTTAGTAAGTACACTCACATTGGGTTATTAACTAGGTATTCACGTTTCCCTCGGGTGGAGCTGAACTGGGTTGATTTGACCTTACACCTGTTAATCCAACTAAATCAGTACTGAATCTCAATCATAAGTATTATCTTAATATATCTATGTAACTTTCAATGACTATACAACAACAATATAATTCTACTCAAGTCACATTCCATGAAACATGTTTAACGACAAAACCATAGTATACATGTTGATAAAGTTATGGACATTCAACCCTAAGAAATACCTCATAAGGAATTTATAACTAAACCCAAGTAAATATGAAATCATACTTCTCAATGTATATACACATTAAACATGTACTCAAAATACTCTTTGGAAAGAGAAGATAAAAACATTCTTTCATGGGGTATCCAGTATGGCCTCAAATTATTATCCTCTATACTTAACCATCCCATATTCATAAATAGTACACATACAGGTGTCCAAGATTATCAATATGAAAACACATCTCAATATAATTTCCGTTACAAGTGACGGTGTAACTTTTCAAGCTTCCTAGAGCAAGTTATGACCATTTCTTTACAACATAAGAAATCTGCCCTACAAGCTCCTCTATTGTTCCTTCAACTTCCAAGAATTTTCATAATTTTTCTCCAGTATAAATTTCCATGATTTTCAACCCATGTTCATTAAACATACTTAATAGTACATAATTAAAGTTTCATAATTTTTTGACTTCATTTGCTATCTCAAAAGCTTGACCAAAGTCAGGGCATACCGAAATGAAATATACAAACAACAACTATATACCAACTTGCAACCATCACTAAGGCCTAACCACAAGGATTTAAATTATAATTCTTGGATATGATATAAATATATGAGTCTAATTTCATATCGAATTGGAATTTCTGAATTCCAGTAAGCACACAAAGGGAATACAAGTTTGAATACAAGGGGTTTCAATACAAAGAAATATGACTTATAAACACCACTTATCTCACATAGGAACCAATACATATTATCACAAAGGATAATATAATTTTTATCAATAATTCAAGATTTATATACTTTGAAATAATTATAATACAAGATTAAAATAATATTAACACATAATTTTACCTTGGAAACACTTTAAGGATTTTCTTGGGATTTTCCTAGATTTTTTTGAAATCTTTTCTTCCTTAACCTTCCACTTTCTCTTTCCTCAAGAAAAACCTCTCAAAAACTTAACCTAGGGTTTTATTCGCTGAAGAAATAGATTTGAAGAAGAGTTTTAAGTCGGCCAAGGCATGCCTTCTTTCCATCCAATCAAATTAACCCACTTGGTTTACTAAAAGACAATTTTCCACTTAAAGGGAATGGACAGATTTGCCCCTTGTTCGTAAATTCTGCCTAACTTCTTACTCAGACATCCGTTTGATGCACCGTTTGTTGTGTTACCACCCTAACTCATATTTCTACAACTATATAGTTTTCACCTCAAGTCATTTGTGATGTTATAAGGGTCAAAAATAGTCTTAAACAGGAACATTTCTATCAAAAATAACAAAATATTGTGTTCGTACATAACTCGACATTTCACGATTTATGAAAGTAGGATAAGACTAAACATAATCACTTAACATTAGATATAATAATAACACAATATTCATATCACATAAGATAATCATGATTTAAATATAATTTATCATAATTATATCCGGATTGTCACAATAACACATAGCACCCAAAATAATATAGGGAGAATATAACTAGTTTTTCATTTCTACAAGATAACATAATTGTATTTAGAATTTGATAGGGGTGGTCTATAAACCCTATATCATTACTCAAAATTCCACTTATTATATCACACAATTCTCTCTAAAAGAGGCACGAGCACTTCGATATGGACACCAAATGTCCCCGTAAGAGGCACGAACACCTCGCACGGGGCCAATGTAACTCATAGGAATTGATTGCGTAGTTGCGGGTCTCTCTGTTTGATAATAGGACGATAATTTAAAAATGTATAGATTAAGCTTAAAAACACGCTGTTAAAGTGTGAAAACCCAAACCAGCCCCCAAACGGCCCCGTAAGAGGCATGAACTGCTCGCTCGGGGACCAATGTAACTTGTAAGAACTTACCACGTAGTCGCGAGTCTCTCGGTTTGAGAATATGATGATAATTTAAAAATATATAGGTTAAGCTTAAAAATAAGTCGTTAAAGGGTGAAAATCCAAACTAGCCCCCAAACGGCCCCGTAAGAGGTACTAACACCTCGCACGGGGCCAATGTCACTCATAGGAATTGATCATGTAGTCGTGGGTCTCTCGATTTGAGAATATGACAATAATTTGAAAATATATGGATTAAGCTTAAAAATAAGCTATTAAAGGGTGAAAACCCAAATCAACCCCCAAACGGCCCCGTTAGAGGCACAGACACCTCGCACGGGACTAATGTAACTTGTAGGAACTGATCATGTAGTCAAGGGTACTCCCGATTTGATAATATGATTGATGATGCTAGAAACAGCACCCCCCTTCAAGGTGTTTATAAGCTTAATTGAATGTTAACAATGGCATCATAGGAGTATTTGAATATATATATATATATATATATCTATATACAGTAGAGGGAGGTGAGGATAAGAGGATGAACACAGATGTATAAGTGGTTCAGCCAATTAGGCCTACGTCCACTGTGCAAGTGAGTAAGTAAGGTAATCAGAATAAGGCTCTAACGACCATGGGTACAATCTATCAAGCTTTCTCTCTCTAGTGTATATTTCGACAGAGTTTCAGCTAGGTTTGTCATTTCGTATCCCCCTCCATGTAGGAGTAGGCAAGCATATATAGTGTGGGGGGGTGTAATGCACCCCTCATGCATGCCATGAGCATGTGTGCCTTGATCTAGCCAATCTGATGAAGACATCTGTCACTGTCACCTGTAGAGAATGACGATGAAATATTCCCCCACGTGAGGGGATTCATTTGTTACAACTGATTTTAGTACACGTGTTCCTAGACACACATATGCGAGTAAAGGCTCGGCTGTCTTCGATTGATACCAACTTTGGCCTGAAAGAGTACGAGGTTGGTGAAGTATGGTTGTTGCCTAATCTGAGATTATTCATGATGGTCTGGCACAGTAAGAAAGCTGAGGTAAGATAAGAGGAGCCATAATATCGGCCTGGGTCGAGGTTATATAGGAGTATTGGAACATCGGTTGACTCCCAACCGAGGTTGGTTATGATGATGGTGTAGTCCTTGCTTCCTCAGCTTATACCCAGCTGAGGTTGTTATATGAGGTAAACGTGATGTCGGCCTTGGGCGCCCTGATTAATAACTGCCTTTATGGATCATGGATCATGGAGACCTTAGCTCTTGTCTGACTGTGAGGCAGCTAGTAACTTCGTCCATGGCCGACCTTGTAAAGGACGAGACCACTGGTTGCCAATCTGGGGCCATTTTAACCCCGGTCGTCTCCATGGCCGAGGTTGGTGTCTCTGAGCTGTGGGGTACATATAGAGCATATCAATCACCCCTAGCCCTTAGTTAGCTATGTGAACAGGTGACTAAGGGGTATGTATGTCCGAGGTTGGATTTCTTTAAGTGCCAATACTTTTTTGAAAACTGTCAACTACTGAAGTGGATAGCGTTCCTGACAAGTGTGATGACGTTGATTGTCTTTTGGGCTTGATCAATGATGGACCTTGGGACGCGTGCGATCACATTTAAGGGTTTAAACCCCATTTCTTTCTCTTTCTTCTTCATTCTGCTCTTTCTCCCGCCTTAGTTATCTCTGTAACTCTCTCTCTCTCTACAAGAGCTTGGCTGCTGCATTTAAGAGGTCTCCTTATTTCCATTCCTCTTCTCCTTCATTTCGCACTTTGACAGGTATTGTCTTCACTCTACTTTGCCATTTTCAGCCTTTAATTCTTGTTTCTTCATTTTCCGGTGAGTTTTTTAGGTTTTTCGGCCACTATTTTGCATTTTCCGATGACTGTTTGAGTTTTCCAGTGGCCCTTGTTCTTGTCTGTTCTTAATTATTCTTGTTTAAAATCCCAGCTTGATCCTTAGTTATGCTCAGACCCCTTTATCAACTCTTAGAGGAATTCCCTTCTCTTAGGGAGAAAACCTTAGATAAGATTAGGCAAATAGAATGAGCCTAAGAGGAAGCTCGTAAGGCAGAGGCATTCCCTATCAGGCCTATATTTCCCTCCTTTGAAAGTGATATACCCTGAGCCCTCTGTGCCTGCAGAGGTCCCAGTAGAAGATGTTCCAATGTCTGAGTTTGAGTCGTCAACCTCAGACCCTATGTCTTTGGATTCTTTCCAATAGGCCATGGACTATTCCGTCTGGATGGACCAAGCCCCTGACCAAGTTGAGGTTTCTAGCCGTGCCTCGTCTCACAAGAGTTTTAGCACCTCGCATTCTTCCTCCGATGTCAAAATTATAGGGCCTAGTGTAGCTGTTCCCCCAATCCTTAATGTTATTCCCCTGTCGACTGTCACTGGAGCTGAGTTTGCTCAGAGGTACCCTGGTGGTGCTCCCTCGTCTTCTCAAGCCGACGTTGATCGAGATAAGGATAATGATAGTGAAAGCTATGTTGACACCTCAGAGGCAACCGAGATAGAGAGTACTGTCAGCAAAATCGACCTTCTAGCCTTCAGACACCTGTATTCTATAAGTCCATCCATAAAACTTAGGAGACCTCTGAGGGACGAGAGGGCCTTCGACGGCCGAGATGGTGAGATCTTCTTATACGAGCATATGTTTAAGTTAGTAGTTCATCTGCCCATTCATCCAATAATTAGGGCTATATTGTCCTATATTAACTTAGCTCCTTCCCAATTATCACCCAATGCCTGGAGGGTGATAATTGGAGCTATAGTCTTATGGAGGGCAGTCCATTATTCAGACCTTCCCGTCCAGGTCTTCACAGGGTGCTACGTCCCCTCCTCTGCCAGGAATCATTCGAGTTACTACCACTTTTTAGCTCAAAAGTCAAATAAGAAGATGTTATAGGTTAACCAAACTTCGAACCACAATTGGAAACCACGATACTTCTTCGCGTCAGGGCCATGGGAGTTTGGTCCCTGTGCCCCCTCTTCATCCCTAGAGCTGAGAATACCCCTGAGATGGGGAAAGGTGTCAATGGCTGCTAGGGCTGACCCTGGGCTAAGAAAAAATAACCTTCAGAAGGTCAAAGACCTTCAGGATCAGGGGGAGCATGGTCTGTTGGTCAAGTACGAGCATTTGATGACCCCCTACTATCTCTCTGAGACTGGCCTTAGGGGGAGTCCTCTAACCGAGCTCCGTAAGTTATTTTATTATTTTAACAAGTTATACCTCTGACTTTGTTATGTCTCTGATTTTCTAACTCGGACCTTTTTATTTGCAGAGCACCCAAAAGGAATTTCTGATGACCTCTGGGAGATGGCAGCCCCTAGTCTTACCAAACTTGTGAAGAAAGCAGGTCTAACTGTGCCTCCTCCTCCTACAACTTCAAGTTCTGAGACCTCCAAGAAGAGGAGATCATCTGCCCCTGCCCCTGAGGATCAGAGGCAGAAGAAGAAAATTCAAAAGGGAGATCGTGCTATCCCCATCTCCTCTGAGGACGTGTTAATTGCTTGTCTGAAGCAACTGAAGATTGGCGACAGTCTTATCGACCAGAGTCCGAAGGCCTTGGACGATATTGGCTCATTCATGATCGACTCTGAAAAATGCTTCTGCCGCTCTCTGGACACCCCTTTGCTGGTCGAGTTCACCCTCCATCGATCTATCCAAGTAAGACCTAGGACTTTTGCTTTTGCTGCTGAATTATATCCAAGTGTAACATCGGCTTTGAATTATATCAAATTTTGAACTGACATTTCTGCACATGTTTTGCAGGATCTCCTCACTATGCACTAGTTTATTGACTGGATTTTGAGGAAACTTCCTCTTATTAAGAAGGGCAAAGAGGCCCAAAGGATCGAGGCTACTCTGAACGCTGAAGTGGAGCATTTGAAGGCCTCCTTAGAGAAGTCTGAGGCTAGTGTTAAGTGGCTGGAGAAGGACATGGACAAGTTTAAGAAGGATCATAGCTCTGCCCTGAAGACTCAGGCTGACTCTCTTCAACACAAGGTCGATGTCGCTGTGAAGGCTGCTTTGGATGATGCCTCAGAGAAGATTTTGGAAGACTACAAGGTCTCTGATGAGTTCATCAGCTTCGGCTTTGAGTACCTCGAAAGTGGTGTTAAGGCCACTGGCAAATGGGTTGCGATGAAGGAGAAAGAGTCAGGGACCCTGGCAGCCACTAACTTAATTGGTCTGGATTATGTCGATCCTCATTTTTCTCAGGCCTTATAAGAGGTCGAGGAGGAAGGAGGTATCGCCCCTACCGAGACTACTCCTCAAGAAGACACCAGGACTGAAGATGTTGGTCCCCAAGATGATGGGGTAGAAGTCACCAACCTCGGCCAGGGAGATGGAGGCATGGATTCTAACCCTGAGATTGTAGACACCTAAGTCCATGTTGTGAAGCTCTTGTAATTTATTATTTCTGACTCAATCTGTAACTTCTGATGACAATTTTTGTTACCTTTTGGCTTGTAATTCTTAACTTCATGCTATATCAACCTCTAAAGAGGGATTTATTTCTTTAGTTACTGAATGTTCTTTGAATGGTTTTCTATGTCATGCAATGTGTTTGTGTTAAGGCCTTAAGCCTTAATATAATGGTGTCTTCATAAGACCCATAAATAATTTTTCACCAAATTAATGATGTCTAAGGTCTGAGGTCATCCAAGTATGATGTCTCACCTCAGACCTTGTCACCAAATCATGATGTTATAAGGTTCGAGGTCATCAACTAAGATGTTATCCCCATAAATAATTTTTCACCAAATTAATAATGTCTAAGGTCTGAGGTCATCCGAGTATGATGTCTCACCTCAGACCTTGTCACCAAATCATGATGTTATAAGGTCTGAGGTCATCAACTAAGATGTTATCCCCATAAATAATTTTTCACCAAATTAATGATGTCTAAGGTCTGAGGTCATCCAAGTATGATGTCTCACCTCTGACCTTGTCACCAAATCATGATGTTATAAGGTCTGAGGTCATCGACTAAGATGTTATCCTCATAAATAATTTTTTTGCCAAATTAATGATGTCTAAGGTCTAAGGTCATCCAAAATGATGTCTCACCTCAGACCTTGTCACCAAATCATGATGTTATAAGGTCTGAGGTCATCGACTAAGATTTTATCCTCATAAATAATTTTTCACCAAATTAATGATGTCTAAGGTCTGAGGTCATCCAAGTATGATGTCTCACCTCAGACCTTGTCACCAAATCATGATGTTATAAGGTCTAAGGTCATCGATTAAGATGTTATCCTCATAAATAATTTTTCACCAAATTAATGGTGTCTAAGGTCTGAGGTCATCGAAGTATGATGTCTCACCTCAGACCTTGTCACCAAATCATGATGTTATAAGGTCTGAGGTCATCGGCTAAGATGTTATCCTCATAAATAATTTTTCACCAAATTAATGATGTCTAAGGTCTGAGGTCATCCAAGTATGATGTCTCACCTCAGACCTTGTCACCAAATCATGATGTTATAAGGTCTGAGGTCACCGACTAAGATGTTATCCTCATAAATTCTACCATTAGAGCGTAATAAACCAAGAATTAACACGGAAACTGATCTTCTCATTAATAATCTCTTCATAAGATGATACATTTACATAAAAACTCTTACAACATCATATGTAATACTTTTTTAAATGATCAGCATTCCAAGGATTGGAGAAAGGTTACCCTTCAAGATTTTCTAGCTTGTAGGTCCCGGGTACAACCTCCTCAATCACTTTGTAAGGACCATGCCAATTTCTATGAAGCTTGTTTACTTTCTGTAACGTTTTCTTCAGCACTAGGTCTCCCACGGCTATGGGTCGTGATTTTACCCTTTGATTGTAGAACTTTATTGTTCTCTGCTGGTAAGCTACCTGTCTGATATATGCGTCTTCCCTTCTATCTTCAATCAAATATAGGTCAAGTTTTCTCTCCTCCCCATTTTTCTCAGGATCATAGGTTTGAACCCTGTGAGTAGGGAGTCCTACCTCTGTGGGTATGACGGCCTCTGAGCCATGTGCTAACATAAATGGGGTTTCCCCCGTTGGTATCCTAGTCATTGTTCTGTAGGCCCATAACACAACATAAACCTCTTCAATCCATCTTCCCTTAGCTTCTTCTAACCTCTTCTTGATCCCATCGAGGATTATTCTGTTTGTGACTTCGGTCTGACCATTTTCCTGAGGTCGGCCAGGAGAAGAGAAAAATTACTCTATCCCAACTCCTTCGCATTATTTTTCTAAGGAGGAGTTCTTTAAATGGGTTCCATTATTCGAGATGAGGGTATTTGGGAGGCCATGTCTGCATATGATGTTCTTCCAGATAAATTGGAAGGTCTTATGCTCTGTAATCGTGATCATTGGCTCGGCCTATACCCATTTGGATAAGTAATCAATGGCAATTATCAGAAATTGGTAATTATTTGTAGCCCTTGGCAGGGGACCCACCAAGTCAATCCCCCATACTACGAATGGCCAAGGGGAACTGATTGACGTCGTAGGCTGATGAGGTTGATGGGGGGTAGTGGAGAATCTTTGACATTTGTCTCACCTCTTCACGTAGGCCACAGCATCCTTGGCCAAGGTTGGCCACCAATATCCTTGCGTAATAATGCTCTTGGCCAAAGGTCTTCCTCCTATGTGACTGGAGCAAGAACCCTCGTGTACCTCCTGTAGGACGTGGGGAACTTCTGTGGGATGGACACATCTGAGGAGAGGTAACATAAATCCTTTTTTATATAGGACGTCTCCTATTATTGAGAACTTTTCAGCTCTGTACCTTAGTTTCCTCCTCTCTAGCTTTGATTCCGGCAGTTCTCCCTCTCTGATATATCTGATAAGGGGGTCCATCCATGAGTCCCGTAGGTTCAAATTGAGGCAAGGGTTACTAACATCTTCTTCTTTAATGGTCGCCTTGGGCAAGATCTCAACTGGAACTGTCCTTTTGATGTCTGTCCTTATTGCTGAAGCCAGCCTTGCTAATGCATCTGCATGGCTGTTATTTTGTCGAGGTATTCTCTTCATCTTTACCTCTTCGAAACCTTCTAGTATCATTATTACCCTCTTCCGGTATTTGGCCATCCTTTCATCCTTGGCCTCATAAACTCCCAACAGTTGGTTAACAACTAACCTCGAGTCACTATGAAGTAGGAGTCGTCTTGCCCTAAGGGTTTTTGCTAAGGAGAGGCCTCCTATTATGGCCTCATATTCTGACTCGTTGTTTGATGCCTTGAAGTTAAACCTTAGGGCGTATTAAACATTGGTACCATCTGGAGCTGAAAGTATTAGCCCTGCACCGCTTCCACTTTCGCAAGAAGACCCGTCGATAAAGAGGTTCCAAATATCTTTATTTGATGCGAAGCTCCCTTCTAACATAATTCCGTGCTTGAAAAGGTACCGGTCTTCCTCATTCTCGGCTACTCCATTTTTGTCTCTCTTGGATACAACCTCTTCTAAGTCTCGAAAGACGTTGTTATTTGATCCCTCTACAATCTTTAGGTTATTCTCAACCTCGATCTCTTCCCATGTGAACTCAGCAACAATATCTGCAAGTGCTTGCCCTTTAATGGCCACCCTGGGTTCATAAGTAAGGTCATACTCCCCCAACTCAATGGCCCATGTCATCAATCTACCCAATTTCTTGAGTTTATGGAGGACTTATCTTAGTGGGGAGTTAGTGAGGATGACCATAGAATGGGCTTGAAAGTATGGCTTCATCTTCCTAATAGCATGTATCCAGGCGTAGGCTTACTTTTCCATCCGAGGATAATTCTGTTCAGACCCTTGAAGGGCCTTACCGTTAAAGTATACATGCCTTTGGACCCCAATGTCTTCACGTACTATGGCTGCACTTATAGCTGATTCAGAGACTCCTAGATAAACATACAACTTCTCTCCCACTATGGGTCGAGATAAGAGCAAGGGAGATTCGAGGTAGGACTTAAGTTGGTTAAAAGCCTCATCACACTCTTTGTCCCACTCAAAGGCCTTTCTAAGCACCTTAAAGAACGAAAGACACTTGTTCGTCGCTCTGCAAACAAATCTGTTGAGTGCAACTACTCTTCCAGTGAGCCTCTGAACGTCCTTGATACTCCTTGGCGTCTTCATGTCAAGCAAAGCCTTGATTTCCTCAGGGTTCTCCTCTATTCCTCTCTGATTGATAATGAATCCAAGGAATTTCCCAGCTCCTACCCCGAAGACACACTTCTTAGGGTTGAGTTTCATTCTGTATAAGTCCATGGTATTGAAGGTCTTCTCTAGGTCTGACACGTGAGTGCAGGGCTTTAAGCTCTTCGTCAACATATCATCTACGTACACCTCCATAGTCTTGCATATTTGATTTTCAAACATCTTATTCACAAGACGTTGGTACGTTGCCCCCGTATTTTTCAAGCCGAAGGGCATAACCTTGTAGCAATATATCCCTTTATCCGTGATGAAGGTTGTCTTCTCTGAGTATTCGACATCCATGAAGATCTGGTTGTAGCCTGAATACGTGTCCATGAAGCTCATGAGCTCATGCCCTACAAAGGCATCTACCGTCTGGTCGATCTGAGGTAAGGGATAGCTATCCTTTGGGCAAGATTTGTTCAGGTCAGTAAAATCAGCGCACATCCTCCATTTTTCGTTGGTTTTGGGCACAATGACTGTGTTTGATAAGCACTCCGGATATATGACTTCCTTGATAAACTCAGCCTCTTCCAACTTTCTGACTTCTTACCGGATGACGTCGTACTTATCCCTAGAGAAAACTCTTCGTCTTTGTTTGATTGGCCTAGCATCCTTAGTCATATTGAGCTTTTGGCACATAACCTCAGGGTTGATGCCAGGCATGTCCGCGTGACTCCAAGCGAAGACACTCTGTCTCTTCCTCAAGAAGTTTATCAGCTCTTCCTTTATTTCCGCTTTTAAGGCTTTGTCGACCTGGACAGTTTTTTCCGGTTCGTCCTCATTGAGGACGATAGATTCTACCTCTTTTACTACCTCTCCTTTCTTTAACTTCCTTTCATATCTAGGGTCAAGTGTATTATACGTGGTAGTTGCTCTCTTATGGGCCTCTCTATCTTCGACTGAGTTGAAGTAGCATTCTCGTGCTATGGTCTGGTCACCCTGCACTTCCCTACCCCATAAGAGGTCGGGAATTTTAGCATCTGGTGGATCGTCGACGGAACGGCCTCGAACTCCTTAAGGGCTACTCTTCCTATGATGAGGTTATAGGCCGAGAAGACGTTTTGGTTCATAACGAAAAAATTGATCTTCCGGGTTAACCTCTTAGGCCACGCATCGCCCATTAACACGTCCATCTCATACATGCCCAATGGATGGACCTTTTCACCGCTGAAGCCCATTAACGGATGATGATAGGGTACCATCCTAGCTTTGCTAAGGTCTAGGCTTTTGAAGCAGGGCCATAACATCATATCTGCTAAACTTCCTCCATCTACAAGAATTCTCTGTACCTCGCACCCATGCACTCTTGTTGTGATTACCAAAGGGTCATCATGTAGATCTAGGATGCCTTTGAAGTCGAGTCGGGAGAACCCGACTATAAGAATGTCCATATCCACCTTCTTTCTCTTCTTCTTGGCTTCAGAAGACGTCAGATTTACACCTTCAAGTTTGTCCATTGACTTGGCCTCTGCCATATGAGCTTTTCGGTACACCACTTCAGAACCATCCCCTGCGAGTCCTCCGTATATGGTGTTAACACCAATGGAGATCATACCAACCCTCTTTACTGGGACGTTGTTATCTTTTGGTGGGAGATCTGGATCATCCTCATCATCACCACCCGAGTCATCGTCTCTTATTGCTGGGGTATCGTCACGACATCTATCATTTCTCTTCTTTTTAGGATCATCTCTTCCCCTTTTAGGAGCCTTTCCATCAACATATTTCCTCAACTTTTTGGATTTCAACATCTTCTCAATATCATCCTTTAAGGCGAAGCACCTGTCTGTAACATGGCCATAGTCTTGGTGGAACTCGCACCACAAGTTCTTGTTCCTCTTATGCAGAGGAGCCTTAAGTTTCTCTTACCATCTCAGAGACCGGTCATTGTTGATCTCATTGAGGATGTGTTCATAGCTCACAGTTAGAGGGGTATAGTGTGCGAACTTGTCATCAGCTGACCTCTTCTTTCCATCTTTCTTTCTTTGGAGCTTCCCGCTGCTATTGTCGTTATCAGCATCATACTTTGCGGACATGGCCTCTTCTGCGTTCATGACCTTACCTGCAGTTGCCAATAGCTTCGCCATGGACTTGCGAGGGTCTTTCACGAGTTTTCACAAAAACTTCCCTTTCTGAAGACCTCCTGTGAGGGCAGTCATGGCTATATTCTTTTCGTAGTCTTCCACCTCAAGTTTTTCTTTGTTGAATCTGGCGATGTAGTCTCTTAGGCTCTCGTTCTTGCCTTGCTTGACATATAACAGATGGGTGGTCTTCTTTTGAGGTCTTACCCGAAAACAGAAATTGTGAATGAATCGTTCAACCAAGCCCTTGAAGTTCTCAATTGAATTCTTCGGAAGAGAAGTAAATAGAACCGAAGTTAGGTGCCTACCATTAGACGTGTTTGTCGGCCTGTATGCTTGCACACTTGATGCGCGTTGAATGTCGGCCCGTATCCTTATAGAAGAATTTATAAATGACCAGGGGGATTGCTAATCTACAACATCAAAGTTGAAGACAGTGGTAATACTTTTTTTAATTTCAAACTGAACCTTATATTTATTAGCTTGATTTCTTTTTATTCTAAGTCTTGGATGGATTTTGTCTAGAATTTCAAAACATAAAGCTTTATGTTATTATTTGCATTTAGTACATCTTAATGTATATAAATCTTGAATTCAGTAAATACATTAGGGGATCTTTATTATCTGCATTTAGTACTTCTCTATATAAGAGTTCGTTTGTGTTTGTTTTTCACTTATCTTTTTCATTTAGGCTAGACTATGTGTTATACATTTGTCTCTCCTAATATAATTTGTTTTTGTTTTGTTTGACACTTGATGTATTACAAGGATTTAAAAGAAAATTTGAGCATCAATTATAATTACTGAAAAGTGCCCAGACCTAGAATGATTTCTGTGATCTGGTGGCAATTGAACTAAATACATTCATGCACTAGAACTCTCAGTATTATTAAGGTTCTTTTGAGTTGAGTTCTTTAGTAAAATGTTTCAAAGAGGCCATTGAATTGAAGGATTAGATTATATAACAGATATTTCAAAACTTTCAAGAATTTTTCTTCCTGCTCCTTTGGTGACTATTGACTACTACGTACACTTTCTTTTACATCTAGAGAACCAAAACGCACATTTGTGGTGTATGTAAAGATCGGAGAATGTTTAAATTTGTGGCATGAATTTAGCTTTAACAATCTAAAATATTTAAATAAACGATATCCATCCAGAGATGTTTTTATTTCTATGGCCATATTATTCAGATGTTTATTAATACAAAGAACAAATAAGTTTCACGGAGCTTTTATTTGAAATATAGCTTCAGAATTTAGTATTGATAGGTTGAATAGAATAAACATCAGTTAAATAGCTCTAGGGAACTATGTTTAAACAACAGAGGAAGTAATCTAATCATTATTCTCTCATTTTTGGTGTACGTAAAGATCGGAGAAAGTAGCATGGCTATAGTTTAGCTTCAGTAACTTATGAGGTAGGGGAGGAGTAATATGATATAGCTAAGGGTGATATTTTAGGAGTACCAATTGAGAACAAACTAACTTGGTGCACAATATGTACTTACCTTTTTGTAGATGAATGCCATAGTGCTATGATTTTCATCATTACTTATAGACAACCTAAATATGCCACCTCACTAGTAAATAATGATAGAATAAGTGAGTGCCCCCTCCCTTTTTTGTGTTTATATAACAAGTTCTTTTTCCTATTGGATAGAGTACTAAGAGGGATTAGTTATGCTTCCTGAAATGATGACTAGTCTACCTAACTCTTGACCATCTAAGGCTAAATATATATGAGCTGAGATGAATTATTGGGAATGATGTACTTGTGGTATGTTCTTTATAATTTCATATTTGTGACACAAGTACAACCTGTTTATGGTGTAGGAACCCAATTCAGAAGGACCGAACCCATGTGGCGGAGCTCGTGTCTGCTTTGATATGTTGCAAAAAGAGGTTTCAGAACTAGGGTCAATAACACTCTCGTAGTATATGATTCCTCTTTCCTTTTTTATCATCACCAATGGTTCCTTCATGGATCCTTGAATTTCTTCTCAGGTATGCTACTTACCCATAAACTTCTTATATTACTTATTCTATAGAGTAAATGTTTTTATCCACTCCCTACTAATTTTCCTAAATAATTTCTCATGAAGATAAGATTCTTATGTCACTTGTTATTTTAATTGAAATTCTATATGATCAAATAAATAATCTTCCTCCAATGGTAGTTAAGTACTCCAGAGGTCCTAATGTCATCCCATAATAGGATATGAATTCAGTTATATATATAGATATGCATATTCTGCAAGGTCACATCATACATGTAAATTTCATAATTTTTCAGGGGGACGTGATTGTGAGCTTTAATGGTGTTCATATAGGGTGTGAATGTACTTTGCCATTTCAATCAACTGAAGACATTACATTCCGCTGCCTCATTAGTCAAAAGTAAATCTCTTAATCTCATATGAAAAAAAACACTGTATGTCATACATACATATATACATACACATAGATGTGATCAACTAGTGACCTGAGTGAGAGCCAAACGAAGTGGAACGAAAAGAGAAGTAAAGCTCAAGTGCTCTCACAGTGATCATGCTCATCTGAAACTAGGTTTTCTAACTTCCTTGCTTCCATTCAACCTCGGTCTTAATGTGATTTTATTGATTTTGTTACATAATACATTTATATAAAATATTGGGCAGAATACTAAATTGCCTGACAAAAGAAGAGGTTTCTTCTGTAAATATTTGCAGGCCCAAAAATATAATCTTTGATATGGTGTAAAACTTTGAGAATGAGACCAAATAAAGAAAAACAAAAAAAATGAATCTCAAACGACCTTTATCAACGTGGATCAATAATGGTATCACAACAGTTTCTCCATCAAACCAAGAAGTCAGAGGTACAATTAATCTATATATAACAGTCAAACAAGAATCAGATACATTATAAGAGTGTCTGAGTTCATTTCATTTCATGTATATATATTCATATTCAATATATTTAATAAAGATCTATTAACAGATTAAATGATGAAAGTTGAGAATGAATAAATGAGCTAGAAAGATTATGTTCATGTTCGATTGATTCATCTTGTGGTTGTGGTTACAGTTGTCTGATTAAATGAGCTAGAAAGATTAAAAAACATACATGCTTAATAAAAAAAAAAATCCTGTTAGATAAATGAAAATGCAAATAATTGTAATTCAAACTTGGATAAACATTTACTATTGAAATCGTCAAAGGCCTATCTTTTGAGAAAACGACGATAATTTGAAAATATCATGACTTGGACTTATAAACATGTCGTTAATGGGTGAAAACCAAAACTAGCCCCCAAATAGCCCCGTAAGAGGCACGACCACCTCGCATGGGACCAATGTAACCCATTGGAATTAACCGCGTAGTCGAGGGTCCCTCGATTTGAGAACATGATGATAATTTGAAAATATGTATATTAGGCTTAAAAACAAGTCGTTAAAGGGTGAAAATCCAAACTAGTTCCCAAACGGACCCGTAAGAGGCATGAACACCTCGCACGGGACCAATGTAACTTATAGGAATCGATCGTGTAGTCACGGTTCTCTTGATTTGAGAATATGGCGATAATTTGAAAATATATCACTTACCCTTAGAAATAAGTCATTGACGGGTGAAAATCCAAACCAGCCCTCAAACGGCCCCATAAGAGGCACTAACACCTCCTACGGGACCAATGTAACTCGTAGGAACTGACCGTATAGTTACAGGCCTCTCTGTTTGAGAATATGACGATAATTTGAAAATATATAGATTAGGCTTAGAAACAAGTCGTTGAAGGGTGGAAACCCAAATCAGCCGCCAAACGATCCCGTAAGAGGCACTAACACCTCGCACAGGACCAATAAAACTCATAGGAAATAGCCGTGTAGTCACGGGTCTCCCCATTTGAGAATATGATGATAATTTCAAAATATGTAGATTAGGCTTGAAAATAAGCCATTTGATGGTGAAAACCCAAAGAAGCCCCCAAACGGCCCCGTAAGAGACACAAACACCTCGCACGGGACCAATGTAACTTGTACGAACTAACCGCCAAGTAACGGGCCTATCGGTTTAAGAATATGACGATAATTTGAAAATATAAAGATTAGGCTTAGAAATAAGTTTTTGAAGGGTGAAAGCCCAAATCAGCCCCCAAACGATCCCGTAAGAGGCACTAACACCTCGCACGGGACCAATGTAACTCGTAGAAACTAACCGCGTAGTCACGGGTCTCCCCATTTGAGAATATGATGATAATTTAAAAATACATAGATTAGGCTTGAAAACAAGTCGTTTGATGGTGAAAACCCAAAGAAGCCCCCAAACGACCCTGTAAGAGGCACAAACACCTCGCACAGGACCAATGTAACTTGTACGAACTAACCGCCAAGTCACGGGCCTCTCGGTTTGAGAATATGATGATAATTTGAAAATATATCGATTAAGCTTAAAAATAAGCCCTTAAAGGGTGAAAACCCAAACCAACCCCCAAACTGCCCCATAAGAGTCACAAACACCTTGCATGGGACCAATGTAACTTGTACGAACTGATTGTGTAATCGCAGGTCTACCGGTTTGAGAATATAACGATAATTTCAAATTATGTAGATTAGGCTTGAAAATAAGCCATTTGAGGGTGAAAACCCAAACCAGCCCCCAAATGGCCCCGTAAGAGGCACGAACACCACGCACGGGACCAATGTAACTTGTACAAACTAACTGCGTAGTCACGGGTCTCCTGGTTTGAGAATATGAAGATAATTTCAAAATATGTAGATTAGGCTTCAAAATAAGCCATTTGAGGGTGAAAACCCAAACCAGCCCCCAAATGACCCCATAAGAGGCACGAACACCTCGCACGAGACCAATGTAACTTCTACGAACTGATCGCGTAGTCACCAGCCTCCCGGTTTGAGAATATGATGATAATTTTAAAATATATCGATTAAGCTTAAAAACAAGCCCTTAAAGGGTGAAAACCCAAACCAGTCCCCAAACGACCCCGTAAGAGACACGAGCACCTCGCACGGGACCAATGTAACTTGTACGAACTAACAGCGTAGTCACGGGCCTCTCAGTTTGAGAATATGATGATAATTTCAAAATATGTAGATTAGGCTTAAAAACAAGCCCTTTGAGGGTGAAAACCCAAATTAGTCCCCAAACGGCCCCGTAAGAGGCACGAACACCTCGCACGAGACTAATGTAACTTGTACGAATTGACCGCGTAGTCACTGGCACTGATCGCATAGTCATGGGTCTCCCCGTTTGAGAATATGATGATAATTTCAAAATATATAGATTAGGCTTGAAAACAAGCCGTTTGATGGTGAAAACTCAAAGAAGCCCCCAAACGGCCCCGTAGGAGGCACGAACACCTCGCATGGGACCAATGTAACTTGTACGAACAGATCGTGTAGTCGCGGGTCTCCCCGTTTGAAAATATGATGATAATTTCAAAATATGTAGATTAGGCTTGAAAATAAGCCGTTTGAGGGTGAAAACTCAAACCATCACCCAAGCGGCCCCTTAAGAGGCATGAACACCTCGCACGGGACCAATGTAACTTGTACGAACTCACCGCGTAGTCACAGTCCTTCCAGTTTGAGAATATGATGATAATTTGAAAATATATTGATTAAGCTTAAAAATAAGCCCTTAAAGTTTGAAAACCCAAACCAACCCTCAAACGGCCCCGTTAGAGGCACGAACACCTCGCACGGGACCAATGTAACTTGTACGAACTGACCGTGTAGTCGCAGGTCTCCCGGTTTGATAATATGATGATAATTTCAAAATATGTAGATTAGGCTTGAAAATAAGCCGTTTGAGGGTAAAAATGCAAATCATCCCCCAAATGGGCCCGTAAGAGGCACGAACACCTCGTACGAGACCAATGTAACTTGTACGAATTGGTCGCGTAGTCACGGGCCTCCTGGTTTGAGAATATGATGATAATTTGAAAATATGTAGATTAAACTTAAAAAAAACTTAAAGGGTGAAAATTCAAACCAGCCGCCAAACGGCCCGTAAGAGGTATGAGCACCTCGCACGGGACCAATGTAACTTGTACGAACTGACCGCGTAGTCACGGGTATCCCGATTTGAGAATATGATGATAATTTCAAAATTTGCAGATTAGGCTTGAAAACAAGCCGTTTGAGGGTGAAAACCCAAACCAAACCCCAAATGACCCCATAAGAGGCACGAACACCTCGCACGGGACCAATGTAACTTGTACGAACTGATCGCGTAGTCACGAGCCTCCCGGTTTGAGAATATGATGATAATTTTAAAATATATCGATTAAGCTTAAAAACAGGCCCTTAAAGTTTGAAAACCCAAACCAACCCTCAAACAGCCCCGTAAGAGGCACGAACACCTCGCACGGGACCAATGTAACTTATACGAACTGACCGTGTAATCGCGGGTCTCCCGGTTTGATAATATGACGATAATTTCAAAATATGTAGATTAGGCTTGAAAACAAGCCGTTTGAGGGTGAAAATGCAAATAAGCCCCCAAACGGCCCCGTAAGAGGCACCAACACCTCGTACGAGACCAATATAACTTGTACGAATTGGTCACGTAGTCACTGGAACTGATCACGTAGTCGCGGGTCTCCCCATTTGAGAATATGTAAATAATTTCAAAATATATAGATTAGGCTTGAAAACAAGTCGTTTGATGGTGACAACCCAAAGAAGCCCCCAAACAGCCCCGTAAGAGGCACGAACACCTCGCATGGGACCAATGTAACTTGTATGAACTGATCGCGTAGTCGCGGGTCTCCCCATTTGAAACTATGGTGATAATTTCAAAATCTGTAGATTAGGCTTGAAAACAAGCCGTTTTAGGGTGAAAACCCAAACCATCACCCAAACGGGCCCTCAAGAGGCACGAACACCTCGCACGGGACCAATGTAACTTGTACGAACTGACCACGTAGTCACGGTCCTCCCAGTTTGAGAATATGATGATAATTTGAAAATATATTGATTAAGCTTAAAAATACGCCTTTAAAGTTTGAAAACCCAAACCAACCCTCAAACGGCCTCGTAAGAGGCACGAACACCTCGCACGGGACCAATGTAACTTGTACGAACTGATCGTGTAGTCGCGGGTCTCCCGGTTTGATAATATGACGATAATTTCAAAATATGTAGATTAGTCTTGAAAACAAGCCGTTTGATGGTGAAAACGCAAATTAGCCCCCATATGGGCCCGTAAGAGGCACCAACACCTCGTACGAGACCAATGTAACTTATATGAATTGGTCACGTAGTCACGGGCCTCTTGATTTGAGAATATGATGATAATTTGAAAATATGTAGATTAAACTTTTAAAAAAAACATAAAGGGTGAAAATTCAAACCATCCCCCAAGCGGCCCGTAAGAGGTACGAGCATCTCGCACGGGACCAATGTAACTTGTACGAACTTACCGCGTAGTCACGGGTCTCCCTATTTGAGATATGATGATAATTTCAAAATATGTAGATTAGGATTGAAAACAAGCCGTTTGAGGGTGAAAACCCAAACCAGCCCCCAAATGACCCCATAAGAGGCACGAACACCTCGCACGGGACCAATGTAACTTGTACGAACTGATCGCGTAGTCACGAGCCTCCCGGTTTGAGAATGTGATGATAATTTTAAAATATATCGATTAAGCTTAAAAATAAGCCCTTAAAGGGTGAAAACCCAAACCAGTCCCCAAACGACCCCGTAAGAGACACGAAAACCTCGCACGGGACCAATGTTACTTGTACGAACTGACAGCGAAGTCACGGGCCTCTCAGTTTGAGAATATGATGATAATTTCAAAATATGTAGATTAGGCTTAAAAACAAGCCATTTGAGGGTGAAAACCCAAACTAGCCCCCAAACGGCCCCGTAAGAGGCACGAACACCTCGAACGGGACTAATGTAACTTGTACGAATTAACCGCGTAGTCACTGGCACTTATCACGTAGTCGCGGGTCTCCCCATTTGAGAATATGATGATAATTTCAAAATATATATATTAGGCTTGAAAACAAGCCGTTTGATGGTGAAAACCCAAATAAGCCCCCAAACGGCCCCGTAAGAGGCACGAACACCTCGCATGGGACCAATGTAACTTGTACAAACTGATCGCGTAGTCGCGGGTCTTCCCATTTGAAAATATGATGATAATTTCAAAATATGTAGATTAGGCTTGAAAACAAGCCGTTTGATGGTGAAAACCCAAACCATCACCCAAACGGCCCCGTAAGAAGCACGAACACCTCGCACGGAACCAATGTAACTTGTACAAATTGACCGCATAGTCACGGTCCTCCCAGTTTGAGAATATGATGATAATTTGAAAATATATTGATTAAGCTTAAAAACAAGCCCTTAAAGTTTGAAAACCCAAACCAACCCTCAAACGCCCCCATAAGAGTCACGAACACCTCGCACGGGACCAATGTAACTTGTACGAACTGACCGTGTAGTCGCGGGTCTCCCGGTTTGATAATATGATGATAATTTCAAAATATGTAGATTAGGCTTGAAAACAAGCCGTTTGAGGGTGAAAACGCAAATCAACCCCCAAATGGGCCCGTAAGAGGCACGGACACCTCGTACAAGACCAATGTAACTTGTACGAATTGGTCGTGTAGTCACGGGCCTCCTGGTTTGAGAATATCACGATAATTTGAAAATATGTAGATTAAACTTAAAAAAAACTTAAAGGGTGAAAATTCAAACCAGCCCCCAAATGGCCAGTAAGAGGTACGAGCACCTCGCACGGGACCAATGTAAATTGTACGAACTGATCGCGTAGTCATGAGTCTCCCGATTTGAGAATATGATTATAATTTCAAAATATGTAGATTAGGCTTGAAAATAAGCCGTTTGAGGGTGAAAACCCAAACCAGCCCCCAAAGGACCCCATAAGACGCACGAACACCTCGCACGGGACCGATGTAACTTGTACGAACTGATCGCGTAGTCACGAGCCTCCCGATTTGAGAATATGATGATAATTTTAAAATATATCGATTAAGCTTAAAAATAAGCCCTTAAAGGGTGAAAACCCAAACCAGTCCCCAAACGGCCCCGTAAGAGATACGAACACCTCGAATGGGACGAAAGTAACTTGTACGAACTGACAGCGTAGTCACGGGCCTCTCAGTTTGAGAATATGATGATAATTTCAAAATATGTAGATTAGGCTTAAAAACAAGCCGTTTGAGAGTGAAAACCCAAATCAGCCCCCAAACGGCCCCGTAAGAGGCACAAACACTCGCATGGGACTAATGTAACTTGTATGAACTGACAGCATAGTCACTGGCACTGATCGCGTAGTCGCGGGTCTCCCCGTTTGAGAATATGATGATAATTTCAAAATATATAGATTAGGCTTGAAAACAAGCCGTTTGATGGTGAAAACCCAAAGAAGCCCCCAAACGGCCCCGTAGGAGGCACGAACACCTCGCATGGGACCAATGTAACTTGTACGAACAGATCGTGTAATCGCGGGTCTCCCCTTTTGAAAATATGATGATAATTTCAAAATATGTAGATTAGGCTTGAAAACAAGTCGTTTGATGGTGAAAACCCAAAGAAGCCCCCAAACGACCCTGTAAGAGGCACAAACACCTCGCACAGGACCAATGTAACTTGTAAGAACTAACCGCCAAGTCACGGGCCTCTCGGTTTGAGAATGTGATGATAATTTGAAAATATATCGATTAAGCTTAAAAATAAGCCCTTAAAGGGTGAAAACCCAAACTAACCCTCAAACGCCCCCGTAAGAGGCACGAACACCTCACACGGGACCAATGTAACTTGTACGAACTGACCGTGTAGTCGCGGGTCTCCCGGTTTGATAATATGATGATAATTTCAAAATATGTAGATTAGGCTTGAAAACACACCGTTTGAGGGTGAAAACGCAAATCAGCCCCCAAATGGCCCCGTAAGAGGCATGAACACCTCGTACGGGAGCAATGTAACTTGTACGAATTGGTCGCGTAGTCACGGGCCTCCTGGTTTGAGAATATGATGATAATTTGAAAATATGTAGATTAAACTTAAAAAAAAATTAAGGGTAAAAATTCAAACCAACCCCCAAATGACCCCGTAAGAGGTACGAGAACTTCGCACGGGACCAATGTAACTTGTACGAACTGACCGCGTAGTTACGGGTCTCCTGATTTGAGAATATGATGATAGTTTCAAAATATGTAGATTAGGCTTGAAAATAAGCCGTTGAGGGGTGAAAACCCAAACTAACCTCCAAACGATCCCGTAAGAAGCACTAACACCTCACACGAGACCAATGTAACTCGTAGGAACTGATCAGGTAGGTGTCACCTGCGTAAGATTTTCAATTTTAGAATATAATAATAATTGCAACTCCTATACGTAATTTTTTTGCTTGAGTAAGCTTTTTTTATAAATTACTTGGTTACTATATATATATATATATATATATATATATATATATATATATATATATATATATATATATATATATATTATCCTATTTTTTTGCAGGATAACATTTTATCATTAGCATTTATTCACGTGGAACATACAGAGAACTCAATGGTTTACAACAAAGGGTTTATTCATGACTCTATTTTTTTTTGTTACGGCCGTGCAAACTTTTGTAGTTTTATTGTTAACTTTTATGGCCGTGCGGGCTTTTGTAAATTTGTTGTTATATTTTGTGGCCATGCGGACTTTATGTTACGCAAGTTTTATATTATCACGTTTTAGAATGTCCAGAAAATAGAGGGAATTTTGCCCAATTTTTTTGGTCTGTGAACTACTAAAGACTTGTAATATTTTTGAAGTTTATATGTACATTAGTTTATCAACAACGTGCAAGATTTGCAATTTGTGAATTTTCTTATTTTTAAATAATTTTTTTTTCTTTTATCCAAAAAATTGGCAAAGTTCAAAACCGTGCCAAAAGTGTATCAAATTTTGGCACGGTTTTGAACTGTGCCAAAACTTTATCAAAATGTGTTCAATCTGGCACAGTTCAAAACTGTGCTAGAAATATCAAATTCTGGCACGGTTTGAAAGTGTGCTAGAAGTGTTTCTGTTTGGTCACATCTGTCATACTTTTAAACCGTTCCAGAAAAAAATGGCCATTTCGGAACACCTGATTCTGGCACAGTTCAAAACCGTGCCAGATTTGATTTGGCAGAGTTTTAAACCGTGTCAGATTCCAATTTTTGGTGTAGTGTAGTGACAACATTTTTACTACAATTAAGAGACCCAGTCCTATTACCCACATGGGTGATTTGGTCTTTAGCAATGCAGCTAAATTTCACTTTTGGTGCTAATTTATGTAAAAAAATTACTTTGATCTTCAAAAGTGCCATAAATACTCAAAAAGTATCAAAATAATGAATAAGAGTCATAAAGAATATTAATGACACCTTTGGGGGGCAAAGGGATATTATTGTAAAAAAATTGGCACCTAATTTAAATAAGATTAAACTAATGAAGTTCAAGGCTAAGTTAGCCTTCATATAATTCTTTTTCGGGTTAATTATACTTTTCTCCTCTGAACTTTACCCTTTTTACTTTAACACCCGAACTTTCATTATCTTGACTTGATCCCTTGAACTTTTAAATCGACTATAAGTAACCTCCTAACGCTAAGACAGTTAGTTTTTTATGTGAAAAATGAAACGTGGCATCCATTTGAATTGTTTAAATAGGTATTATTGTATTTTAATTATTTTTTAGATTAAACTCTCTCTCTCTCTCTCTCTCTCTCTCTCTCTCTCTCTCTCTACCATTGTTTCTCTCACACACATACACACACCATCGATATGCACTCACCCACATACAAGGATTCCCATATATACCACACACACACCGATTTGGAGTTGGAGATGAATGTGGGTTTGAAGAAGAAGAAGAAGAAGAAGTTGGGTTTGAAAAAGAAAGTATTGGATTTGTAGGGGTTTTTTGTTACCAAACTTCAATGTTTGATTAGTGTTGTGTGTTATGGGTTCGTTGAAATGGGTTTGGGGGGGAGGATTTGATTTCGGATGTTTGATTAGTTTGTTGAAGAAAAAGGTGGGTTTTGTTTGTTATAATAGGTTTGTTGATGAAGAAAAAAGTGAGTTTTTTGAAATTGAAATGGATTTGTTGATAAAGAAGAACGTGGGATTTTGAAATGTTTTTTTTTACTGTAAATTACTTTTTTGTTATTGGATATTATTTTTTGGGGTGGAAAATATTTTTTTTAAACCAAATATTTTTAACTGAAATCTGTTTTTTATTTTTATTTTTTGGCGGAAATTATGTTTTTTTTGTTGTTCAAAATCATTATTTTGGGTGAAAACAATTTTTTTTATTAAAATTCATTTTATTTGTTAGGAAATATTTTTTTCCTGAATATATATTTTCTTAACTACTATCAGTTTTTATTTTTTTGCGGAAAATTATTATTTTCTTATTGGATATATTTTTTTTGGGTGTAAATATCTTTTTAAATAAACTTGTCAATAGGTCGTGTCGAGTTGTGTTTGTGTCAGTTTTTATAATGTTCAAGTCTTATCAAGTTTGTATTTAAACATGTGAATTTTTTATCATGTGAAAAAATCACACCCAAACCTCATATATTATCTTAATGTGTCATATCATGTTAACTCGTTATCAACCATTATGATAATGAATTATTTTGAATCGTATACAAGTGGACATATTATCTCATTTTTAAATATAATTAGACACATTAATTCATTGTCATCACTAACTCTCTCATTTAGCAAAATTCGTAATAATTAAATATAGATAAACCTACTTAAACTCTTTATAAATCCCAACAATATATCTTAATTACTAAAATTAATGGTTCTTACTGGGTTTTATAAGGTATTAATGGGTGAAGAAGGTCAACGCTAACACGACTCGTTAACTATTATGTCCTATCGGGTTGGCGCTGATATGATTCGAAATCATTAAGGGTACAACCACTAACTTTTAATTTTATGTTGTGTTATACTGTCGTGATTCATTTTTTCAAGCCTAGTTAAAAATTATTTTTTCGATGTAAAACAGTCTTTTTTCCTTCTAAACTAAGTTTTTTATTTTTTTTTGCTGAATATTTTTTTATTCTTGTTGGATTTTAGGTGGAAAATAATATTTTTGTTGGAAATAATAATTTTTGGGGAAAATAATATTTTTCGTCCTAGAAATCATTTTTTTCAATATCTATTAGTATTTTACAAAAATTTTTATTCATCTTTTTCAGTTTTTCAAAATTATTTTTTTGTACTTTAATAATTTTTAAATCAAGTTTTTTAATTTCCAAAAGTTATATATATATATATATATATATATATATATATATATATATATATATATATATATATATATATATATATATATATATATATATATATACATATATATTTTTTTCATTTTTAGTTTCTTTTAGTATGTTTCAAATTTTTGTAATTATTTTTTAGTCATTAACGTAATATAAAATTTTGAAATGCCCCTTTATTTTGGAATGTATAAAAATACCTTCATGTGCATGGCACATGATCACTTTTCCATTCAAAAATTTAACACAATTAGGGTTAGCGTATATTACGAAGTGTTTTAATAAGTTTAGGGGGTTAAGTCCAAAAAGTGAAAGTTCGGTGGCAAAGTGAAAATTGAGGTAAGGTTTAGGGAGAAAACTGTAATTAAGCCTTCTTTTATTATTGTTTTGAAAAATGAGAAATAAATTGTAGATGGTGAGGAGTTTCTAGTATTCATCAACTCATAAAACCATATTTTAAGTAGTACTAGATGTGTGACCCTAATTAATTAAGAAAAAAAATAAGAATGTGTAAACAAAAAATTATTAATATGAGTTAATTGTACCAAAATCAACCGTTGTTCCATCGTATACCCAACTTGAATGTGAAATAAGGTAACAGCTAGCTTTCCAAGAACAATATTGTGACCTAGAGTACAAACTTATTGATCTGACCCAAATAACAGTTAACTTGACCCTCTAATGTGATTAGTTGATCAAGAATAACTCAGCAATGGACACTCATAATTTTTAAAGAGTTTTCCATGTTTTAACTAATCACATTATTTAAGGACAATTTTGTAATGTGTCAATGTGTAATATAAAAAAATTTAATATTCGTTTATTCCGTTCATACAAAAATATTTGAGTCATAGGTTAGGAATGTGTTCGATTTGTCCTTCAAGTCTATGCACTCGAAGACACGTAGTGGCCAAGTTTAACCGACATCAACTTTCGTGCCGAGTTTTGTTTTCATCCATGGATATCAATAAAGGTATTAATGGTGTTTTATGTTTAATCCCTGGATTTCATGTTGGGTTATAAAGTTTTTTATGTCACCCAGGCTATTTTTCCGTGAAAGAATTTAAAAAAAAATCTTTTATTCTTGCTTTCATTCAAACGAACTGACATTCTCATTCTAATGAGTTTGTATATATCTTTTGAACGAGTTTTTTTTATCTCGTTCTAGCCATATGGTAGTCTTCGTTCAAACGAGGATCAATCGAGCTTCGACCAAAAAATTTATGCTTGATAGAAATTTATCGTGCAAAGGTCATTTAAAGCTCACTCAAATGAGATTTTGGGTCTCGTTCGAACCACTTGGTTTCCATTTAAATAAGTTATGTGTTTTTATTTGAATGACCTACCTCGAGTTATATGTGAATGTTTTTCTATAAATAAAAAGTTTAACATAGCAGTTTTGAAGAGAGGGTTGCAAAAACATATTTACATATCAAACCAAGATCCTCTTAAACCCTAGTTTGCACCCTATTGTTTGATATCTAAGAATCATTTTAATATGCTTTTTTGAGGTATCGAGTTTGGGCACTAATATTAGTTTACTCTTCATCATTGTTGAGTATGTTTCGTGCGGTGGATTCCATGGTTGTTGCGATGATAATTGAACAAGTCAAAGCAATAAGATCATGGATATCGAGATGTGGGAGGCGGTTGTATTGTGATTGTCATTGAAAAGAATCTTGTAGTGGTTATCAAGGATCAAATTTTACATAAAGCATGTTTAATCGGTGCTCGAATTAAAATTTGATTCATTTCTAATTCGATTAATTAATTAAAAATTAAAAAATGGTGTTTGATAATCCATATCCCCTGCTAGCACTTGCTTTATTCACATTGGAGGGTCATGTAAACCCTCCTTAGAGAGGGTCAACAAATTTGGACTCCTATGACATATGGCTACAAATAAATTACATCAAATTTTGCGATGTAGGCGTGGGACATCCAAGAAGAGTTTCCATTAATCTATACATTGACTATGTCCAAGGAGGTGGGGAACATTCTCCAGCTCACCCACGAGGATAACGATACCGTTCAGGTCTCTTAACTTCATCATCTTGCCCCCCCCCGTTTTAGTTGTTGAAGATTCAAAAAAATGACACCTTAGATGAGATTTATGCAAGACTCTCTGACATCATGGACACTCACTTTTATTTAGGTGAGAAGATACTGGAGTCTAAGGCCGTTAGGAAAATACTTAGGTCACTAGCACCTAATTTCCTTCCCTATGTCTTAGTTGTAAAGGTCTTAGGAGGTAAAAATTATATGAATGTAAAGGAGATCGCGGGGTATAATCAAACCTTTGAGTTAGAAAATTATTCGCCACCTAAGAAAGAGAAGGGCATCATGTTGAAGGCAAGTACGATTTCTCCCTCGATCTCGAATGATGATTTCAATGAGAATTAGGTTGATATTTCCTTATTGCCCAAATAATTAAAGAATTTTCTCAAATCCAATCCTCAAAAGTTTCAATCTAATAAGAAAGGAGGAGAGAATAATACGTCTAACAAGTTATAGAAATCTTCTAATATATGTGATCGTGAGTCTCAAGGAGAAGAGAAATCAGACAACGACTTTGGGAGGTGCTTTGAATGTCAAGGTTTTGGGCATTGGTCCCGTGAGTTCCCTAATAGGCTAAAGAGGTGAAGTAATGATAATAATTCTATGAAGGACACTCTTAGCGATAGTAATATCGACTCAAATGACAAGTATCCCATTGAATGCAACTTCACCATGTTCACCACCATCGAGGATACAATTAGTCCTCAAAACTCTCTTAATATAGAAAAGGTTGAGAAAGATGGTGTTAAGTATGATATCAATGGATACAAAACAATATAGGAAAGGAGTTTTACTAATGAAACTATATAACAACTTTAAGTGAAGTTCAATAAACTCCTTGAGTTATCTCGAGGCATGGAGAGGATGAATAAAAACCTTACTGAGAAGCTTGGTTTGTATGATAGTGAGTCATGTGCTTTGAGGGAGGTGTAAGCATAAATGATTAGTGTGAAGAATAAAGATTCTAATTGCATTATGAAGTTGAAAATGGGGGAGAAATAGATTAGTTTATTACATGAAAAGGTTGGTACCTTGAAGATGGATCTCTTGAATTCATTGCGTGCACATGAGGTGTTAGAGGCACAATATAAAAAGCTCAATGAATAATTTTGAGAGTCTAAGGAGGTGAAATTTGACCTTGAAGTGTGTTCTGAGAAGTTAGAGAAGATGATACTTGTATCGTCTCAATCCTCGAATGATAAAATGGGTCTCGTCTATGAAGGTGTGCTAGACTCTAATACAAATAATGAGATCATGTTTATCAAAGGATCAATAAACATACCTCCGATAATTTATCCCAAGCCAAAGAAGGTGGATCATCTACAATCATACTTTGTGCCTATTGCAAGAGGAAGGGTCACCTTAGAGATTATTACCACCATCTTGTGCAAAGTGGGTACATTCCTCCACGTTTGAAAGGATATTTCTACGAGGTCCAACAACTTGTTAAATACATGGTTTGATCATCCCAATTATTTATAGGATGATATAAAAGGATGATTGTTTCCGATCCTAGTGCTCAAAGTAGAATGAATATAAGGAGTATGAAGAAGAAAAATCTTGTTAGAGTAGATGATGAGGGTGTTGAATCTCGTCCATCTTACCCTTCGAGAGAGTCGTTTGTATCATCTCTAGGGTAGGATTGATTTTTCCACACTTATCTCGTGTTATCCTTCCTAAGGTGTATTATAGGTTTTTTGTTTTTGTTTTATATTTTTCAAAAAAAAAAAGATTTTTGTTTTGAAAAATTTTGAGAAAAAGCAAAAAAGATTTTGTTTCATTATTGAAAATCATAAAACCCCAAAAATATTTTTCCTTTTTTTCCATTTTTGTTCATTCGGTGATAGAGGATGTAAGAACAACATTGTATAACATATTTCCCTTTTCTAGGATGTAAGAACAACATTTTTGTTCATTATCTTTTGGGGTTCTCCTAAAAACAACCTATTCCAATAATGTTGTAATCTTTATTATATCGCACAAACATTGACACGAGGTTTAATAGGATGTATCATCAATCTTGATTTGAAAGGATTTCATGCCATGCATTTTCACTCAATTGGGTCACATTTTTTGCTAGATACTTTAGGTGTTATTGTTAGAACCATTGCTTGTGTGTTTGATTTAAAAATTAATAAAAGAAGCCTCACTAAGAGTTGACTAAAGAGGGTTATAGCTACAATTAGTAAAAGACTTAAAACAAGACTATTTGTGTAATGAGAGAAATAAAATTCAAACATTAATGCAACGGCAAACTCTCAATAGAAAAGAAAATGAAAAATTTTAGAAGCACAAATTGAGGGTGATATAAGTCGAAGATCAATGATTTAGAACACTTTTTTATAGTATGTAATATTTTTTTACCTTATTGGACTGCTTAACACATGCGGTTATCTTTAGGTGCTATTGACGTGAATAACTTAATCGTTTTCAGTATGGTTTACTCGTGTCATAAATTTCTCAACTAGGTTGATTATGGAGTTCATGTGAAGTTTAAATTAGAACCATTGTTCTCTAGTTTCTTTTAGACCTTTCCATTCCCTTTTAGGTTACACGTGTTTGGTTTTAATGTTTAAATTCGTTCGGTGCATGGTGCCACTTGTGTTTTTCGTATTATTTTTTCCCATGTTTTAGTTTTTCCTTGTGATTTTTTTGTTAAGTAGAGAACTTTTGGCTATCGTTCCAATGAAGGTTATATATCAAAGAGTCCTTCATTTTCACAAAGTGTCATGTTATTTCTCTGCATACTTAGATTATCATTCGACCATTTTTTAATGCCCTAGTCCACACGACCTATTATCATTCTTTTAATTCACAATCCATTAGTAGGATTTGATGTTTTGGAATGTGTAGATCGCATTTTGTTTTAGTTTTCATGGACTTTAGGTAAGAATTTTTCTCTTTCTCACTTTTTACTTCATATATGTGAGTATATGTTATATATATATATATATGTATGTATGTGTGTGTGTGTGTTTAGTTCCTCGTATACATATACATAGCATTATTTTGGTTTATATATTGTATTATGTGTGATTAACCTATTTTTATTTATTTCTTATACATGTATGTATATGTGGATTTTTTTTAAGTTACAAATTTTGTAAGTTTTTTTGCCTTGGCTAGTGATGAGGATTCTATCTTATTATGTATAAGTTGGGTCATTACCTTTAGTAGCGATTTCCTTGGTTTATTTTACATTCTTGAAAAGAGAGCCAAAGAGGTTCCTCCCGAGCCTCACCCACACTATAGCGCACTTCGATGGGCTATGTGAGAGGAGTATGCACGATTCATCTCCACCTGGTATTACCAGATACAATTGGTGATTGAGCGCTCCCCTTACCTGACTGATCTAGAGGGGACTTTAGTTGTTTTATGGTTATATTGTAGGGGATATGAGATAATCCTCCAAATGAGGGGCTCAGCTTATGTAAACATGGTACAGGGGTTTTACTTTTACACCCGTGTTGATGAGGAGTTTATATTATCTAAGGTTAGAAGTGTCAAAATTATAATCTCACCCAATACCATAGTCGAGTTCTTCGACATTCCTAGGCTTCCCTCACCTCAATATACATAGGATCCTGACCATCTCACTATGTAAAATACCGTTTGTTATCATCTAAAACTTGCATACGGATTTAGTCTTAGAAAAGGGATACTAACTATAAACAATAACATATAAAGAGATATAAATCACTGGAAATCTAATCTAGAGAAAATAGTAAAGAGAGATGAGAGAAAGAGAATGAAACTATATTTATGTGGTTCAACCGAAAAGAGGTTTTTACGTCCAAAGGTAAAGTAGTCTAATGTACTGATTAAATGGAAAATGCCATGGATGAATAGAGATTATAAGCTCTAAAGTTCATTGTACACTTAAATAGCATAATAGTATGAAAATAATATCTTTATTCCTTTATAATGAGGGACCGTATGTTTTTTATTGGGTGTTATATGAGAGAGAATAGAGTGAGACAGATGCCATGCCTTCAGAAGTTAGTCAGGTATAACTTTTACATGCAAGTGGGAGGACAGTCATAAGGTTTGTTATAAAGAAAATGGGGGAATATTTGTATATCTCCTCTACGTGGCGTATGATGTGATGTAATCTAATCACACAGTACATGCTTGCTTTTATGGAGTTAAATAATGGTGTTAACTTTTTGTGATCTAGTTGGGTTATACTAGCTGACTATGACACTAGATTCAAGTAGATTGCCTAGGACGACCAGAATGGAAATTGAGTTGATCTCATTACTGCGAGTAAAGAGTCTAGGCATCCTATTCTGATTGGTCCACGAATTGTACCATATTTATGGTATAACAAAATCCACCAAGACTTTTCTCACGATTGAGGATTACAGCAAATTCTCTAAAAGCATTACATCTTCTGGGTATATGCGGAGCTAATTAAGTGAGGGAAATTTTAACTGTGGAATTTCATCGGCCTCCATGATTCTAGTCATCTTCGAAGCTTCTCGACACTTGTGAAAATTTTCCCTTAGATTTAAACTTGACACGTGTCAGATGTTGGGAGTGGCGTCTGATGCAATCATAACACTCATGCCTAGGGCAGTGTGCACATTGTCACTGAAGCACAAGTTATTTTTCCCAAGTGTGATGTCAAGCTTAGCTTTAATAGGGGGAATGATTGCCGCCTAAAAATTACAAAACCTAGATTTCAATCTCATTTATAACTATCGAAATGTTTTCTTTTCATAAGATATTTCTAGATAGAGAAATTGATTTCTTGATTTAAAAACCCTTCTTCGATTAACTTTCCCTCTGTTCTTTACATTTTCGGTTGGTTTTAATTGGGTAAACTCCATTCCGAAAGTATTTTTTCTTTTCTGGTGTTAGAGGAATTAGAACTTCTATCGTCTTTTAATGGCTTAGGGTTCTAGCTACGCAACTTTCCATTTGTAGTTTTTAAGGGTTTTATTTATTAATTTCTTGCTGAATTTTATTTTTTTTATTGATTGTGGTTGGATTGATGTTTGGTTGGATAAATAGCCCTTATATTTGGCCATTGAGTTTGTTGGGCTAGGGTTTTGTAAGTTTAGGGCTTTTAGGTGTTCTAGGGTTTCGTTTCACCTAAATTCTTTGCTTCGGAAGCCATGCAGACCCAAGATTTTGTTTCTCCTCGGATTCCATCTTTTCCACCACTGATTAAGCCCCAAAATTCGATTTAACCTTTATGATTGGAAACTTGTAGCTAAGAAGGTAATTAGAACACATTAAGAGATTGGATATGGTTTTCCCTGGGGTTCTGGCAGAGAGGTGTCCTATTCCCCTGGGTGTATTTCAACCTGAGGATAGTTCTTCTTAACCCTGGTACACCCCCAAGCTCAATATTGAAATGGGCCTGCTCCACAGCCTCCGAACTTGGAGTATCATAGTCTTGAGTTCATGAGGTTAATTTTAGTTGACAAGGATGACCATTAACCTGGTGATAGAATCTTTCACATACGATTTCAAACATATCGATTATTAACTTTGAGGTTTTGATTGAAATAGTCATGTCTGATAGACCGGTGACTTCTATCTCTTCTATTGATATACCTCCTACCTAGGAAAGTACTTTCGAGAGTTATCCTAACTAGAATAACCCTGTGAACACTGAAGCCAGATGTCACAGCTGTGATTTCTTAAGGATGAGTTGGATGACCTGAGATATTGATATGACAGACCCATTAGTATCACGATAAGGCTTTTTAACTATGATGATAGGGTTTACGATTGTCCTAATGCTGATGAGATTTGTTCCCCCAATGGGCATTTCGAGTCGGGGTTCGTTTACACCTACACCTTGTTATAAGGTCCATCCTAAAGGGTTTTAGGGTTAATCCTACCAAACTTCCCCCAAATGCCTATAGAACAATTCTTGGGGATATAAAGTTTTGACAGTAATGCACCGACTTTAACCTTATAAGGGATATTTTTAGGTTCGTACATGATATCAAGGACAATTCCAAAGATCCTGGGTACTAATACATTGCTCCCAGGAGGTCACATTTGAGAATGGTGAAAGTTGTTCATATGAGAAACCACAATTGAAAAACTCAATTTGTATTCTTGAAGGATGAATGGGAGTTTTGAGCACATGAGAAGGGTCAGTCCTATAGTATTCCCCGTGAGTGGTGTGGATCGAACAAAATTGGTAAATATTTTTCTTTCATTTACTTTCTGATTTCATTTTGATTGATATTGTGTTAATACTCTTTTTCTAATCTTTTTAGTTAAGAAAGCTCCCATACTTCCCTTTATGCCGCAGGACTTGGTCGAAAGCCTTTGCATGCCTACCCTCCCCCCCCAAAAAAAATCGAAAATTGCTTCTCTGTATCTAAGTTCAAAAACCTTAGATATCACACCCTTCCATGTAGTGTGCTTCCTGAAGAGACATTTATTACATTGGTAGCTAAAGGCCCTGTTAAAGCAGACCATAGGCTTGATGCTGAAGTTGGAGCAGGTAAGAAGATTTTGATATATCATGTCACCTTCCGTTATGAACTATAATATAACTAATTATTAAAAATCTTGTCTAGATTATACTCCCACTACCTTGGGTTTCATCACTGAACCTTCTTGTAGGATGGCACCTCGAGCAGTCGATCGTACTGCTATAGAGGTTTCTTACAATAAATAACTTAAGGTAGAGGTAAAGAGAAAATCCGATGCTGATGCTAAGGCTAAAAAATAAGGTTGATGATCAAAATAGGGCCCAAGTCGAGGATAAAAAGCAAGTCGAGATTAATGCTCGGGGGAAGGTCAAAGCTGATTTTACCTCCGGAGCTAGGTCCAACTTTTGATCCTTAAGCTACTGGTCACAAAAGGACTCTTAAGGCCCCTACTATCCAAGGCCAATAGGGTATGTCGTAAGAGGGTGAAGATTGGAGGATGTTATTCTTATCAACTCATTCATAGAGTGGGGTCGTCCTCCTGCTATGGCAAGGTGAAGGATTTCAAGTATGATCTTAATAATCCCATCACTTTCGATGATTAAAAGAAGGATCAAGACTCTATCTTCCAATTTTTTAACAATGCTACAGACTTGCTCAACTACTACGGGCACAATCCTAACTTCGAATTTTTAGGGGCTTTAACCCTGATGATCTATGGAAATTGGTTCAGCATTGTCTATCAGTGTAAGCTGTCTAAATTTTCACTCGTCTGCCTCTGCCAAATACTATATTACTTTCGGATACCTTTATCTTTCCTTTCAGGGTGCAATAGTTACCACTATCCTTAAAGAGCACATTATGACTAACCATCAGGCCTGCGAGGATCGAGGAAAAACCATTGTAGCACTCACTCAGAAGAATACCAAGATGAAGGAGGATTTAAAATAGTCTATCGATGAGTTATATAAAACCTGTGGCTAGATTCAAAAGAGAGATGACCAGGTGGTCACAAAAATGCTGGTTCTCAGTAAGGCAGAGGAGACGAATAAAAAGTTGAAAGACCAGTTATGACGCTAGAAAGTCACCATTTGAATTTATATCAGTAGCTCAAACACAACAATGGAGATGTACATAATAGTAAATCAAAGTAAATAAGAATAAGGAGTTGAGGAGATAAGGAGAAGAGTAATAAACACTAGTATATAAGTGGTTCAGCCATTGGCCTACTCTACTGTGCACGTGAGTGTGAATTTCACTTTATGAATGGGCACTAATGGCCTTAGTATTACAACCCTCAATAATTTCTCTCTCTACTGTAAAAGGAGAAAATCTTGGGTTAGGGTTTGTAATTCTATATCCTAATCTAAAAGGAAGAAGGAGACTATATATAGTGCCTAGGGTGCATACTGTTCCCCCATGCATGTAATAGGCATGTGTAGAATGTATCAACTAATAAAGATCATCCACCTATCATTCATGTGTGAGGGAGACCTTGTTATAACAGTTTTGTCCATGTGAATCTGCTACCCACGTGCACTCTTCCACACGTGCTCCATTCCACGTGCTCTTCCATGTGTCTACTGTCGACTGTGTTGGGTCGACGCCGAGTTATTAGGTCTGATATTCTAGTGGTAAGATAGTTGTCATGCTGAGTCGAGTCATCATTCAAACCCCGACCTCCAGGTGATGGCTGAGGCCTAGGGAACTTGGGTCATGAGCTTACTGATACTAGTGTTATTGGTTATGGCGGAGATAAGGTAGATGCTAGTTACATTCGAGTCATAACTTATTCAAACTGGTGGTTTGTAATTGGTCAGCCTTTGTCGAGGGGTCCAGCCCAAGGACGAGGTCATACTTTGGTATATCATTCAACCCCTATACCTTATTCTTCAATGTGAATGGGAGGCGGAGGGGTATGGTCGGATGTCCTTACCTTTTTCCTTGGTTGGATGAGGTTGTTTAAGCTGTGAACCTAGTTTTTCGAGTGTCTAACAATCATTTCAATGTCTCTGGATGGGTCCTATGAACTTAACACTTGTCATTAGGTTTAAGGCGTGTTGCGATTTCCAAGATAGGGTGGGGGAAATTCTAGGTAACTGTGCCCTAGTAATGATTTGGCCCCTCGTCTCATATGCATAATGATTGTTTGGTTTAAATACTTAAGAAATCAAACGTTTTCTCTTTCTTCCTCCACAAACTCTTCGCGCTCAAGCTAACTGCCATATTAAAGATTCTCTCTCTCTCTCTCTCTCTCTCTCTCTCTCTCTCTCTCTCTCTCTATTCCATCCATTTTAAGCCACTCTCATGAGTGTTTCTTGCTTCCTCATTCTTCTCCCACGTTTAAGTAACTTCTAGGTCCTTTTCTTTTGTGTTTTCTTCAATTGTTTTCCTCTACTATTTGTTTTTTATTTTTTCGTCCATGTGTGGATTTTTGGGTGGCTGTTCAAGCAGCTTTAGATCATTCTTTAAGTGGTTCTGTTGGTGGCATTATGGCTTCTAGGTGGTGGATAGAGTGATTCGATAATCTTTAGGGTTAGGTTTATGTTCCTATGGCCCTTTTCGATTTGTCGGGGAATTTCTAGCCACCTTCTCCGGTGAGCTTAGAAATTGATTGTTCTTGGTGTTCTTAACTAAATCGTTTTAGTTTCTTCATTTAATCTTCTAGTCAACTATGGTCAAGATTTTAGCTGTTTGGATGTTAAAGGCCCTTTATGAGTTAGCCAACCAATACCCAACACTTAAAGAAAGGTTCTTAAGGGAGATACGTAGTATTGAGACCAAGGTCGAAGCTAAGAGGAGGGTCGAGGGTGACAAGACACTTCCTTACTTTCTTATTCCTTTGGTAGCTATAACTCCCCCTGTCGTTCAGATTTCAGAGGATGAAGGCCCTGAGCATGAGATGTCTGTCAGCCTGTCCTTGTCTTCTAGTTATATCCCCTCTCCGATTGACTCCTTTGATGAGGCCCTCAAATTTCCCTCGTCTGTCGCTACTGAGTCTGACGCAGTCGAGGGTTCAAAAAGTCACTAACTTTCCACATCTCAGTCCTCTCAGGATGACAGCATGACTGTGGTTGTCCATTCTATGGCTATTACCATCTCATCCATGATTGAGGGAGAGTTTCAAGAGAGATTTCTAAGTGGGGCCCCATTCGCTGAAGCTCAAGCCGAAAATGATGAATTCGATGTTGGGGATTCACTTGATTGTTTGTATCCCCATACTTTTTCCTTGTCTATCATAGAGGCCGACCTTCTTATTTGGAGACATGCCTATGGAATACAATCAAATGTGATAATGAGAGTCCCTGATGAGGACAAAAGAGCATACAATGGTTGAGAGGGTGATATCGCGGTGTATGACCAAATGTTTAGGGTAGGATTCCATCTCCTCATCCATCCTTTAGTACGAGCTATCCTGGTCGGCCTGGGACTTGATCCCGCCTTGTTGGCACCCAATTCCTGGAGGATCATCCTTGAATATATTTCTATTTGGAAATCATTATTTAAGGATGAGACTTCACTAGAGATATTTAAGGCATGTTATCACGTATCCAGTACCAAAGCCTACTCGGCTTACTATCACCTGAGAGATAGGAAGCCATGGAAGAATATTATTCACATGAACTAAACCTCCAATTATTTTTGGAAATGGAGGTACTTTTTTATATCTAGGGACTGGGAATTCTCTGTCGACTATGAGCGTTCGGGAGGATGAGTCGAGTGTTCCTTGTCGATGGTCAATCCATCCATGTCTGCCAAACTAGATCCTCGCCTCAGCATAGCCGACTCAAATAGGGTTAAATTGATGAGGAGCTGAGGGTAAGAGGGGAAACTGCTCGAGTTTGAAGACCTGATGACCCCTTAGAACCTTGAGAAGTTTAGATTGTGAGTTGAACCGTAGGACAAGTTATGGGAGTTTTCATTAGTCTCTTATTTTGCCAACTCTTTTCTCGTCTTTCACTGTTTTACTAACCAATGTTTTTCTTTCATTCCAGATCTTCCTCCCGACACATCTGAGATTGTGTGGAACATGATGGCTCCCAGTTTATGAGCCACCTTTGGCAAGAAGGGGAATAAACAGCCCCCTAAGAAGACAAAATCTGGTGGGTCAGCCCGAGTTAAAGCTGGTCATCAAAGGAAGGAGTCGATTGAGGTAGAGACTCATCTTTAGTGCGAGTCTCGACTGATGGTTATTCCCCAAAGTCTGTTCTAATTTCCCTAGAGGTCGCCTGGGCTGTTAATCTTACCCATCTGAAGGCGAGCCCGGTCTCTCTGATCCCTTCGTTATCTTGGTCCAAGGTAGCTATGTCAGTTGTTCCCACAGAGGCTGACCTCCAATTCCTTAGGAAGATGGACGCCCCCGAGGTTTATCATTTTGGTCTTCACCATTTGGCACAGGTATCAGCCTAGTCCTCTTCTAATTTTTCCATCATCTCATATTATTTTTTGCTTCGTCTTATTTTGCTATTTGTATGCCTTATGCAGTATGTGTGTCTTTTACTTTAGCTACCAAATGGATAGATGAAAATTATCCCAAAATCCAAGAGGTTGAGAGAGCTCTTAAGGCCAAGGAAGAGTTGAGAGGGAAGTTGAGGACCTAAAAGATCGACCATAAAAGGCCATTGACGGGTTGAAGAAGGAGCACGATAATTCCCTAACTACTCTAACTAAGGAGAGAGATAATGCCATCACGGCTTTGATAGTAAAGCACACCACTTATTTGGTCGAGGTCGTAAAGAGAGCCAAAAATAAGGCCAAGGGTGAGGCCCATAAATCCTCCGATAAGTTTGGTGACTTTGGTAGCCAATACCTCGAGTGGGGTATTAGGAAAACACTTCATTGGTTGATCCTAAAACATCCTGAGGTCATCGCGTTCATCAGTCCAGACATTGAAGCTCCTGATCTTAAAGTTCCCTTCTTCCAAACAACTTTGGTTGAAGTTGAGAAGTCTACTGAAGCCGAGGCTCCAACTTCTAAAGAGATTGGTGTTTAAGAGTTTGGTTCCACTGATGCTGCTTTCGGGGATGTGCAGGCCAAGACTGGTGCTGCTGGATCGCCCGTCATCAATGAACCGATTTTGTGGTGTGGTCTCATGTGTCCCACACCCTTTCTTCCTGTATTTTTGTTCAAACATTTCATAACTTGTAACCCTTCTGTATTTGAATAAGCATATTGATGAAGTGTTATCTCGTATTTACCTTTCCATTTTCTTTTTTCTCTGTATCTGTGTAATGATATTGCCAAGTTTTACTCTTGTCTCGGCTGTCATGTTAAATTAATTAACAAACTTAATGATTTTTTAATTTTGATACCACCAAATAAATGATGTTTTTCTCAAGCTTACTCTCGTCCTTAGCCGAGATACTAAAAAACCAACTTAATATTTTTCAATTTTGGATCACCAAATTAATGGTGTTTAATGACAAGTCCCCTCTCGTCATTTTTAGGGGTGTATGGATGAGTGTCATCTCATTATACACTCTCACCTCTCCGAGAGAGTTTTTAATCTGATGTCACCACATTGTGATGTTTAAAGGAACATTAACTCATTCATTTTTACTTCCATGTGTTTTTCACCATTTTAGTGATGTTATCAAACTATTTCCCCTCTCGGTGTTACTGAGAATCCATGAATGAGATAAGTACCGTCTGGTTTCTCGTGTCACCAAGAGTGAGTTAATTCTAATTCACCATATGAATGATTTTTTTAGCTTAGGATAACTTGAACCATGCAGTTGAATAATTCATACAAGAAAAATATGAAGGAACACTTGGGAGTATTTTCCATTCGCTGCTACAATCATATTTTTTAAATACAAAGAAAAAAATTACATAAACTGGACTGTATACATGAGGTTATACATGAGACTACTGGTAGTATCTTTTCAAATGGTCGGCATTCTATGGATTAGAGAATAATTCTCCCTCTAAATTCTCCATTCGATATGTGCCTGGGACGACCTCTTCAGTGACCCTGTAAGGGTCATGCGAATTTGGGTGTAACTTGTTTTGATTCTGACAAACCTTTTTTAGAACTAAATCCCCCACTGCTATTGACCTGGGTCTGACCCTTTTGTTATAAAACTTAGACATCCTCTGTTGGTATGCTACTTGCCTCCCTCAGCATGTTCCTTTCTCTCTTCAATTAGATCCAGATCCAACCTCCTCTCTCTATCAATTATCTCTGGGTCGTAGGTATGGACTCTGCGGTTGGGCAGGCTGAGCTCAGTAGGTATCACAGCTTCGGAGATGTAAGACAATATAAAGAGTGTCTCCCTCATCGGTGTCCTCTCTGTCATCCTGTGGGCGCATAGGACGAAATGTACCTCTTCAATCTATAGGCTTTTGGCATCCCCTATCTTCTTTTTGATCCCATCCAAAATTGTTCTGTTTGTGACCTATGTCTGGCCATTTGCGGCTGAATAGAAACTTTTTATGTCGACCCTTACACAGTAGGCCTCCAAGGACTTATTCCTTAGTTGTTTTCCGTTATTCGAGATCAGTGTATAAGGCAGACCATATCTGCAAATGATATTCCTCCAAATAAATTTAAAGGTCTTCATCTCTGTAATGGAGATCATGGCCTTGGCCTTGACCCACTTGGAGAAGTAGTTTATCGCCACAATCAAGTATTTGTAGTTACCTTTGGCTTTAGGTAGAGGTCCCACTAAATCAATCCCCCAGACTGCAAATGGCCAAGGGGTTGTGATGGACGAGAGAGATTAATGGGGATGATGAGGGATACAAGCGTATATTTGGCATTTATCACATTTTTTCACATAGTCGGTCGCGTCCTTAGCAAAGATCGGCCACCAAAAACCCTGTGTTACTGTCCATTTTGCCAAAGACCGTCCCACGAAATGTCTAGAGCATGATCCCTCATGCACATCTTTTAAAACATACATTACCTATGAAGGATGAACACATCATAACAATGGAAGTGGAAAACCCTTTTTATATAGGACATCTTCTATGATGGAGAACTTTGCTTCCCTCTATCTCAATTTATTTCTCTCGGCCTTTGATTTTGGCTGCTCCCTGTCTCTGATATATCTAATGATAGGGTCCATCCAAGAAGATCCCAAATTCAAATTTAAACAAAATTCAAGTTTCATGGCTTCTTTATCAATGATTGGTCTCTGTAATATCTCGACCTGGATGGTTATCCTGGTTTCTACTCTTGTGGCCAATTCCAACCTTACCAATGAGTCGGCTCGACTGTTATTAAGCTCAAGGACTCTTTTAACTTTCACTTCTCTAAAATATGCCAAGAGCCTTTTTACCCTAACCATGTATTTGGCCATATTTTCATCCTTTACTTCATAAATTCCCATAATCTACTTTACAACCAGTTAGAAGTCATTGTGAACTACTATGTGGACTATATTAAGTACTTTGGCCAGGGATAAACCTGCAAGCAGAGATTCATACTCAGACTCGTTTTTAGAGGATTTAAAGATGAACCTCAATGCATACTAAATGTCTGTTCCATTTGGAGCCGACGGGATAAGTCCTACCCCACTGTCGCTTTTACACGACGAACCATCAACAAACAGACTTTAAACTAGATTGTCAGCCATAAAACACCCTTCACCTTCTACACCTTGTCAGAAATAATATATTTTTCTATAAGTTCAGCTCCCCCACCATCGTCCATGGTCGGACCTGATGAATTCGTCCATTAAATTGGCTAAAGCTTGCCTTTTGATTATTGTTCTGGGCAGGTACATGATGTTAAACTCACCAAGCTCAATTAACTAAGACATCAACCTACTTGATTTCTTGGGTTTATGGATGATCTTCCTCAAAGGAGTATCAGTGAGCACACCCATTGTGTATGCTTAAAAGAAGGCTTTATTTTTCTTGAAGCATGTATCTGGGCATATGCTAGCCTCTCCATTCTCGAATATTTTAGCTCATCCCCTAAAGAGCCTTATTGTTAAAGTAAACCATCTTCTTCACCCCTTCGTCATCGCAGACTATGGCGGCACTGATCGCAGACTCTGATACTGCCAAATACATATATAATTCTTCTCCTTGAATACGCTGAGATAATAGCATCGAAGAATCAATATAATACTTGAGCTATTTAAAGGATATTTCACACTCTTCATTCCACTAAAACACCTTCCTCAAAACTTTGAATAAGGGGAGATATTTGTCGGTCGCCCTTGCGGCGAACCTGTTTAGTGCAACGACCCTCCTTGTCAGCCTTCGCACATCTTTAATTGTCTTTGGAGTCTTCATCTTAATCAGCACTTTAATTTTTCTAGGTTTCCCTCTATACCTCTCTGGTTGATAATGAACCCAAGAAATTTACCTGTTCCCACACCGAACACACACTTGGATGGGTTTAGCTGCATTCAATAAAGATCCATTGTATTAAAGGTCCTCTTAAGGTCGGCCACATGGTCCTCGACCTTAACACTTTTGGTCAACATATCATCCACATAGACTTCCATGTCCTTTCCAATATGCTCCTTAAACATCTTATTGACCAAACATTGGTAGGTTACCCCTGCATTCTTAAGGCCAAAAGTCATGACCTTATAGCAGTAGGTTCCTTTATCTGTGATAAAGGAAGCCTTCTCTGAGTTGGCCTTATCCATGAAAATTTGATTATATCCAGAGTACACATCTATGAAACTCATTAATTCATGCCATGTTGTAGCACTAACCATATGATATATATATGACAAGGGGAAGCTGTCCTTGGGACAATCTTTATTCAGATCATTAAAGTCGACACACATACGTCATTTTCCATTAGCCTTGGGGACTATGACCATGTTAGACAGCCACTCTAGATAATGAACCTCTCTGATGAACTCTACTGACTGAAGTTTCTTAACCTCCTCTTGGATAACTTCGTACTTTTCCCTTACATAATCTCTCCTCTTTTATTTCATCGGCTTCGCTTTCTCTTCAATGTTCAATTTGTGGGACATGACCTTAGGGTTATTTCATTGCATATCTTTGTGGATCAATGAAAACACACTTTGCCTTTTCTTTAGCAGCTCTATCAGCTTCTCCTTCACCTCTTTCTTTAGCGAAGAGACAACCAGGACGGTTTTTTTACTCGTCCTCTTTGAGGACAATAGATTCTAGCATTTCTGTGGCTTTGCCTTTCTTCAGTTTTTTCTCATCCCTTGGGTCGAGAGTATCAATGTTATATGAGGTGGTGAGATTTTTGTGAGCCTCTCTCTGTTTAGCTGAGCTGAAGTAACATTCCATGGCCTCCACTTGATCATCTTGGACTTCCCCTACACCATAAGGGGTTGGGAATTTTACCATCTATGTACAGCAGAGGGCACGACTTCAAACTCTTTAAGGGATACAAGGCCCAGGATGATATTATAAGCCGATAATACGTTTTCATCCAAAATAAAAAAGTTTACCTTCTTCGTCAGGCACCTTGGCCAAGTGCCCATGCATATTTCAATTTCATAAACTCCCAGAGGTTTAACTTTTTCTCCATTAAACCCTATTAAGGGTTGGTGATACGGAATCAACCTCTTCTTGCTAAGCTTCAGTTCTTTAAAACACTCCCAAAACATAACGTCGGTCGAGTTGTCTTTGTCTACTAAGATCTTGGATATGTCATACCCATGAACTTTGGTGTTGATTACAAAAGTGAAACACCCCATAATTTTGAGGACTTAGAATTTAATTATCTTTGGGAGAAATAAAACTTTTTTAGAATTTTAAATTTATAATTTGGAGAGTTTATTTGAATTGGATGAATTATTTAAATCTAACGAAGTTAGATATAACTATTCGTATTATTACTGTGTCGCATTTTTTAGGTAAAAAATTAGAGGATGTTATAAAGTATTTTTGATGACAATTCTAAGTGCACGGTTGACACCGGAAGGTCAAGATAGTGGGAAAGGAGTACCTGGGATAGTAATCGGGTCTTGGGGCATTTTTAGGCATAACCGGGCCCACACGGGGATGTTCGGGTCATTTGGGCTTGGACCATATGCCTAAAAACGGGATTAGGTATAATTAACCTAAGTCCAAATGTGTTGAACGACAAAAAATACAATTATAAACCTAGAAACTTGAGAGAAGAAGAGAAGGAGCCATTAGCGAGAAATTGGGGAGCAATTGAAAGCCAAACTAAGGAGGATTCATGTGTTCTTCATCAAACCTTGATCTAACCAAAGGAGATCAGACGCTACAAACCAAAAGGCAAGTGTTTATTGCAATTTATTTGAAGTTATAATGCCCATGCTATGAGTGTTTACTCATTAATTGATGAAATTATCATTTTGAGAAGAAAAGAATGATTATAATGCATGTTTGGGTAGGAATTTCATGTAGATAAATTGAATATCTATAGAAGACATGATATCTGAGATTATATATTGATAATTATGAATTTTATCTAGGTTTTAGTGGTATTTTAATGGAAGATCTTAAAACCTAAGGTTCTTGATGATTAAATGTTTTCATTCAATCTTGATAAGGATTTAATATGATTTGATGATAAAATCACGTTAGAAATAGTCCTAATGCAGGTAGAAATCGTTAGGAACAAATGGTATGAAGTGTGGTGAAGTATCATGGGGGTTATAGGTGTTTTAATGGTGGAAAAACGCTCCAGCGTAATGGAAAAGATGATTTACAAACCAGCGAACCGGTTCGGTTGAAGGGGTGAAGCGATTCGGTTGAAAGAATACTTATAAATCCCCTTTTGGCTTATTTCCTCTAAACGTTTATTGTGGAAAACTTGTGGTACCTTGTTAGGATATAATGAGGGGATTATTTATACTACAGTAGGCCTGCATGGGCTTGATAGTTTAGTCTTATTGGAGGTAATTAATACGAGGATGAATTGGGATGGTTTGTGTCGTAAATTTCTCGGAGAGAAAGATAACAAATTATGGAGACTTCGATTGAATTAATAAGTAGACCAGTAGGGTAAGTTAGACTTAACTACTAAAATTTACAAAAGGGGTAACTTGGACCCTTGGTGATGCGTGAATGCTCAATAAATTACGAGAGTGCAATAAATCATAACATATAAGTACGGTGAGTATCAGAGAGAGATATACAATGTACGACAATATGATAGTAGGTTGTGTGTATACCTACTGTGTTTCTAATAGGTGGAGTGAATACCTATACTGTACTTGCATGATATATGATTGACTAGCTCGATGAGACATTCCGCAGGTTCGATGAGACATTTTGAACCAGGTTCGATGAGACATTCCGAACTATGCTCGATGAGACATTTTGAGCCAGGTTTGAGGAGACATTTCGAACGATGTTCAATGAGACATTCCGAACCATGTTCAATGGGAAATTTCAAACTAATAGCCTTTAATGCGTGACATAAGGATATTTCAGTGAAGCATGCACTGTTAGTATGTATATATTGTGTGAAATATATATGTACCGTATGGACAAGCTACTTATCTAAGATAGTAGACTACAAAGTTAATTAACCCTACTTGTGTAAAATAGTATGAATTAGATCGTGGATATATAATAACGTGAATTAAGTAGAGAGAATTAATTAACAAACTAAAGTAATATCGGGAATATCTAAAGTAAATTAAGTGGCAAGACTTAATTATGAAGATTGAGAGATAAAAGTCGAGAATTGTTTTATAAATTAAGCAGTGAGATTTAATTATAAATATGAAAAATAACATATGCCAAATGTTACATGAGAATTAATTAACATATGAGAAATGTTTAAAAAAAGGAATGTACTGTACGGGTAGTATGGGGAAATTAGAAGTGTGGATAAGTTCAGTTAACTACTTATGTCTAGTTAGCTTGGGTAGTATAGTTAGGTGGGATAAGTATAGAACGCTAGGCGTGCACTATAGATGAGAGGTGAGGATGCTCAGGAGAGTGATCGCAAGCATAACATGTGTAATCAATAACCAATCTTAAATTACGATAAATTACTTGCAAAATATTTTCAAAACGTTTTGAGTACTAACTCTTGCTATAAAAATATGTTCAAAAATCTTTTAGGCCATAGGGAGGCCATACTTGATATCTATTCCAGGGGCGGCACATGTCGATGATAGAAGAAGTTTGTATTAGACGCTTTATTCCTTTGTTCCTAGTGTAGGAATTGATTCTCAGTTACAGTTTATGTAGGGCTTGTTGCCCAGTTACTTTCAGATTTAGTTTTTAGATTATTTTATTCATTGCTGGATATTTATTTGGATTGGCATTTTAGCCGATAGTTTATTAGGCAATTCTTTTAATTATTCAGTTTGTTTCTGTTCCAGATGGTGTGATTTGGTTTAGTTTATATTTTTGCATGTATGTTGTTTTAATTACAAGATAAAATTTGACACCAACTTTTTCAATACTAGGTGGTTAGTAATGTTTTAAAAAGGTTTCGACAGTGATGCAAAGAATGAACCAAATGAGATTCATGTTTAATTTGATATAAGAATTATCACCCGGTATTTTATTAGGTGGGACGTCACTTATGGTATTAGAGCATCAGGTTTTAGAGTCCTTAGGATCTGTGCAGCTTTTCACGTTTCAGCTTATTGTTCGTTGATGTAAAGCGTTATGATAGGATTGTTGTATTTCTCTACGTATGTGGCTTACATTCTCCTTCCATTAAGTATAGTGATATGATTCATATATGAGTTCGGTGGAGCTTTGTACACCGAGCAATTTGGGGCGAACAGCGAGGGCCGTTAGAAGTACCACATGAGGAGAGGAGAGGAAGAAAACGTAGAGTGTTCGGGGAACGATGTTTGTGATAGAGGTCACCACAATTAATGTTTGGTACAGTTAACGAATAGGATAATCACTCAGGGACAATAGTTTCCCCAAGCATGGTTATAGAGAATGGTGATACAACTTCGGACTCCCCCAGTATTATAGACAGGGAGAGAGTCGGAGAGTATTATTTCGAGGAGTCACTTGAAAGAATCCTCGAAAGAAATGAAGGGTGATGGACCAATGGATGGAGGTAATCCAAAGGCAATTATGTGGGGTAGAGTGCAGCGGCACCATAATTAAATTGTGGATGAATTTTAGCTCATAGGAGCAGCGTTGGCTGACGAGAGTCAGTTACCTCGTATGAAGAAGAATATATGGAATCAAACGAGAAATTTTAGGTACGGTGTGACCATAAGCTTGTCCATCCGCTGTTCAGACAGGGATGCGAGTGGAATTTCAGAGTTTATTAAGTGGGTAAGACAGTGACCGATCGTGAGAGAGAAGATAATTTATTTAGCGAACTTCGTAATCGATGAAGGGAATACGAAGAATGATAAAGGAAATCATAAGTGAGTAATGGACCCGTGGGAGAATACACAAGAACGGATGGGAAATCCGACTAGGATGACTAGTGTCGAGGTTACATTAACACTTATAAAATAAAGAATCCAATAGGGTTGGGTAATTTCACCTAAGTACGGGATACGATTTAATAGTTCTAGTGAAGCACCACGGAAGGATATACCCAGTAAGGGACCCATTTAAATATTTTAAATTAATTGAATTCCTACCAAGTGACGGTGGATTCAGACAGGGCCATTAAGGCCAATGACAAGTTCCAAAGGGCTAACGGAACCAAAGGGACAACTGGGGGTAGTCATAAGGGTCGAGGCTACCATGCTCGAGAGAAGGACCCATAAACATGGTCAGTGGGTCCAGAGATAGGGGTGTCACAGAACGGTGTCCTACATGTGGAAAGTGGGATCACCCATATTGAAACTTCTCACAGCGGGAAAAGGAGAACAATCTAACTGGGAGACAGAAAAGAATAGTGCCAGCAGGGTGCAACAGTAGCAGAAGTGAGACTTCTGGAAAGAGGATAGGACTAAGAGATTTAAGTCCAAAAGATACTAACCCGAGAGTGATGGGTTTAGGGAGGACCAACAAGGTCCTCAATAGCAACAACAACGCATCTAGTCCTCAAGGTCGTTAGGGACTAAGCGAATAGTGGAGGAGGTCAGTAGGGATAGGGACAAAAGCGTGAGCGTTTTCTCTGGAAAGTAGTATGGTTGTAGAGAGAGGTACCACAGGAGGAAGAATTGACCAAAGCAAAATAAGGTGGAACTACAGGATGAGATCTTGGAAATATATACACCAATGTGATAGATCATGGGTCAGTCCGGCGCGAGAGTTATGCTCAGGAACCGTTGACAAGGCAAGCCAGATGGAAATTGGAGATAACATTTTTGCTTTGTCCGAATGAGTATAGGGTACATTTCTAGTGGCATGGGTGAGTCACAACTTTTGATTATTAACACTGAAATTCATGAGCGAGTCAAATGTAGTGGGTGCGTTGGTAGTAGTGGATTTATGATGGATATGTATGATTAGTTACTGTGGGGTAGCGGAACTTTTGGTGTCGCCAATAAGAGAAAAGGTATACACCAAGTATTGATGCATTAGGTGTTAATTTACTTCTTTGGAGAGTTATGAGAATAGAGTAGACTGCTTTTTTAGATTTGATTTGTTAGCGATGGGTTGGGCGATCGTAAATTGTGATAGTGAGATCTCGTGTTTGTTGTCCTAGGGTATGATTTGTTTCTGCTAGGTGCCACCTGAGAAGGAGTCTATCCTTTATATGTGTGTATATATGTTGTATTGTGTGGTATGATGGACATATAAGAATGTCTTGTGATGTTATATTTTATCCCGAGGAGTAGGGACGTTTACTGATGAGATTCAGGGGTGGATAGGCTTATTTTCGATTAAGGTGATATAGATTGGGATTCTTTTCGCACAAGGAAACTAGTGATAATAAGGGCACGGTATTTTATGTTGTCTTTTGTAGCATAATAGTGGATGTGTTTACACTTATGTCAAGAGAAAGGTATTTGGAGGTGCGTGTTATGGACTGAGGGCCTAACGAATCCCAACGACCGACAATGTTAGGTAGTAGTGTATCGGGGGGTTCTTTGTTTGGATTTCACTGTGCGAGACGTCCCATGCATGAAACTTAGCACAACGTTGAAATAGGGGGGATGTTTGGTCAGTAGTACATGGGTTGGGTACCACGGTTAATTTACATGTATGTGATTACGACTACGAGATGAAAGTCATATTACCATTTCAGGCTGGAAGAAGTCGGGTATTATTTGTGTGGTTGAACCCGGATACAGGGTGTATGGGCGCCCTGGTTAACTAATTTAATTTAAAAATAATTCACGATTACAAGTGGTAGAGATAGGTGTATCCATCTTAGAGGTATGGGATTAGAGAAATATTTGAAGCTTGGAGTATTAGGCTTAACTTAATTTCGAGGACGAAATTCCTTTGTAAGGGGGGAAGTTTGTAACACCCCGTAATTTTGAGGACTTACAATTTAATTATCTTTGGGAAAAATAAAACTTCGTTAGAATTTTAAATTTATAATTTGGAGAATTTATTTGAATTGGATGTATTATTTAAATCTGACGAAGTTAGATTTAATTATTCGTATTATTGTTGCGTCGCATTTTTTAGGTAAAAAATTAGAGGATGTTATAAAGTATTTTGGATGACAATTCTGAGTGCACGGTTGACACCGAAAGGGTCGAGATAGTTGGAAAATGGTACCCGGGGGTAGTAATCGAGTCTCGGAGCATTTTTAGGCATAACCGGACCCACATGGGAGTGTTCGGATCATTTGGGCTTGGCCCAAAAGCCTAAAAATGGGATTAGGTATAATTAACCTAAATCTAAATGTGTTGAACGACTGAAAATACAATTCTGAAACTAGAAACTTGAGAGAACAAGAGAGGGAGCCATTGGGGAGCAATTGAAAGTCAAACTAAGGAGGATTCATGTGTTCTTCATCAAAATTTCATCTAACCAAAGGAGATCAGACACTACAAACCAAAAGTCAAGTGTTTATTGTAATTTCTTTGAAGTTATAATGTCCATGCTATGATGGTTTACTCATTGATTGATGAAATTATCATTTTGAGGAGAAAAGAATGATTATAATACATGTTTGGGTAGGAATTTCATGCAGATAAATTGAATATTTGTAGAGGACAAGATATCTAAGATTATATGTTGATAATTACGAACTTTATATGGGTTTTAGAGTTTTTAATGGAGGATCTTAAAACCTAGGGTTCTTGATGATTAAATGTTTTAATTTAATCTTGATAAGGATTGGTTATGATTTGATGATAAAATCACGTTAGAAATAGTCCTAATGCAAGTAGAAATTATTATGAACAATTGGTACGATGTTTGGTGAAGTATCATAGGGGTTATAGGTGTGTTAATGGTGGAAAAATGCACCAGTGTAATGGAGAAGATAAGTTAAAGATCAAGAACCGGTTCGGTTCAAGTGGCGAACCAGTTCAGTCTCCAGAATACTTATAAACCACCTTTTGGCCTATTTCCTCAAAACGTTTATTGTGGAAAAATTTTGGGATCTTGTTAGGATATAATGAGGGGATTATTTATACTACATTAGGCCTGCATGAATTTGGTAGTTTAGTCTTATTGGAGGGAATTAATACGAGGGTGAATTGGGATGGTTTGTGTCGTAAATTTCTCGGAGAGAAAGATAACGAATTACGGAGATTTCGAATGAATTAATAAGTAGACCAATAGGGTAAGTTAGACATAACTTTTAAAATTTACAAAATGGGTAACTTGAACCCTTGGGGCTGCGTGAATGCCCAATAAATTACGAGAGTGCAATAAATCGTAACATATAAGTACGGTGAGTATCAGAGAGAGATATACTACGTACAACAATATGATAGTAAGTTGTGTGTATACCTACTGTGTTGCTAATAGGGGAGTGAATACCTATACTGTACTTGCATGATATATGATCAACTAGACCGATGAGACAATTCGAACCAAGTTCGATGAGACATTCTGAACTATGCTCGATGAGACATTTCGAGCCAGGTTCGAGGAGACATTTCGAACGATGTTCGATGAGACATTTCGAACTAATAGCCCTTAATGAGTGACACATGGATATTTCAGTGAAGCATGCATTATTAGTATGTATATATTGTGTGTGAAATATATATGTACCGTATAGATAAGCTACTTATGTGAGATAATAGACTATAAAGTTAAATAACCCTACTTGTGTGAAATAGTAGGAATTAGATCGTGGATATTTAATTAGGTGAATTAAGTAGAGAGACTTAATTAACAAACTAAAGATAGATCGGGAATATCTAAAGTAAATTAAGTGGCGAGACTTAATTATGAAGATTGAGAGATAACAATCGAGAATTGGTTTATAAATTAAGTAGTGAGACTTGATTATAAATATGAAAAATAACATATGCAAAATGTTACATGAGAATTAATTAACATTTGAGAAATGTTTAAAAAAAGGAATGTACTTTATGGGTAGTACGGGGAAATTAGAAGTGTAGATAAGTTCAGTTAACTACTTATGTCTAGTTTGCTTGGGTAGTACAGCTAAGTGGTCTAAGTATAGAACGGTAGGCGTGCACTATAGATGAGAGGTGAGGATGCTCAGGAAAGTGCTCGCAAGAATAACATGTGCAATCAATAACCGATTTTAAATTACAATAAATTAATTATAAAATATTTTCAAAACGTTTTGAGTACTAACTCTTGCTATAAAAATATTTTCAAAACCTTTTAGGTGTCCTGCCACGGGGAGGCCAAATTTGATATCTATTCCAGAGATACGCGATTGCGACAAATGTGGATGCTTGTAGGAGTTTGTATTAGACACTTCATTCCTTTGTTCCTAGTGTAGGAATTTATTCTCAGCTATAGTTTATGTAGGGCTTGTTGCCCAGTTACTTTCAAATTTAGTTTTCAGATTATTTTATTCATTACTGGATATTTATATAGATTGGAATTTTAGCCGATAGTTTATTTGGCAAGTCTTTTAATTATTTAGTTTGTTTCCATTCCAGATGGTGTGATTTGGTTTAGTTTATATTTTTGCATGTATGTTGTTTTAATTACAATATAAAATTTGACACCAGCTTTTTGAATACTAGGTGGTTAGTAATATTTTAAAAAGGTTTCGACAGTGATGCTAAGAATGAACCAGATAAGATTCCTATTTAATTTGATATAGGACTGATCACCCGGTATTTTATTAGGTGGGGTGTCACACAGAGGGTCATCATGGTGGCCAAGATGACCTTGAAATCTAATCTGGATAATCCCATGACCAGCATATCCATATCCACATTTCTAATCTTTCCTGACTTCATCTCAGAGGAAGGCGGGTTGACTTTGATCTTCTTCTGTGCTGCTTTGGCCTCTACTTAATGTGCTTTACTATCAGTCGGCTCTTACCCTCCTCTGGCCATTCCCCCACTGATCATCTTGACATCAAATGAAATCATACCACATCGCCCCTTCGGCTCTAAGATTTTTGGTGGGAGATCAGGGTCATCTACACCATCATAGTCATCATACTCCTCATCTTTTTTATCATCCTAATGTTGTATCCTAGGACTTTCATCTCTCAACCTGCCCTGTCTCTTACAGGCATCATATTTGGAACCACTTCTGTCTACGTATTTTTGAAGCTTCCATGGCTTGAGTATCTTTTCAATCTTATCTTTTAATACAAAGCACTTGTCGGTGGTATGGCTGTAATCTTGGTGAAAGTCACACCATTTTCTCTTATCTCTCATGTGAGGAGGAGTTCTCAGTCTTCAGGCCATCTAAAATCTCTATCATTCTTAATTTCATTTAGAATCAGATCAGGGATTACCGTGAGAGGAGTGTAGTCAACAAACTTATTGTTAGTCGACCTTTTTTCCCCATCCTTGCCCTTAGCTTTGTAGGATTTACTTTCACCATTTTTTTTTATCATATTCTCCCTTGATCTCCATGGCCTCCTCCGCATTCATGACTCTCCCGGTCGTAGCCAAAAGTTCTGGTATGGATTTTAGAGGATCTTCGATAAATTTCTAAAGTAATTTTTCCTTTTGCAGTCCTCCCATTAGGTTAGTCATAGAAATGTTCTCCTCATAGTCTTCCACTTCCAACTTCTCTTTGTTGAATCTTATAATGTAGTCTTTGAAAGACTCATTCTTTCCTTGCTTTACATACCAAAAAAATTTATGAATGAACTTTTTAGCCAATTGCTTGAAGTTCTCTATGGGGTTCTTGGGAAGCGAAGTGTACCACACATGAGCTGCACCAATCATAGTACTGGAGAATGCCTAGCATCTCATCTCATCAGAAAATGAGAAGATGTCAACCACAGACTGGTACATTTCTACATGATGGACAGGTTTTGTGCTCCCATCTTACTTTGGCATGAAAATTGGTGGCTTAAACCTGGTCGGGGTTATGTAACTCATTATTCTTGCAATAAACGGAGATCCTTCTATATATCCTCTTTGCATGGGATCTCGACTTGTAAGAGATTGGTAATTTTATCCTCCAGTCTCTGAATGGAACTATTCCACTGCTTCTCGGTCGCTTCCGCCTTTCCTCCCTCTGTTGCTACTGCATTGTCCCCATCCCCTTCTCTGTCAACTGAGTGTTGTACGAGTTCTCTACCAGCTGTCCTCTGATGACTGTTAACTTCTTTTGGTCCTCCTCATGAGCACATGGAGGGTGATGGTTAGCACATCCTACATTTACCCTAGAGCCTCAATACTGCATGATCGAGAGAGTCGATTTCGTAGGTCACCAACTAGGCCAAGTCGATCGACAGATGACCCTCTACTTAATTTGTCAAGTGTTGAAGATCGAAGTTGACCATCTTGGCTCGGCCTACCACTATTTCCTATAATAACTGGGACTGAACGCACTGTATTTCTATAAATCTCATAGGGCTCCCAGTGTTCGTCCTCATCACAACCCTAGTCATCTTAGAATAACTGGACTTATCTTCCTAGGCGCAATCTCTTAGGGTCGGCCACATCTCTATATCTTTTCTGCTATGGCGATTCTTTATGTAGGGAAAGGGTGGTCCCCTTATCACCGAATTAACACCTTCCCTAGTATCCGGAGTTATCATCTTTTTGTGACACCCCACCTAATTAAATACAGGGCGATCACTCCTTTATTAAATTAAATCAAGGTGAACAGTAGGTCCATTCTTAGCATCACTGTCGAAAAATAAATTTTTCCAATTTAACACCCTAATTAATTAAGCTAAGTGTCAAAACCATTTTCATACATACTTTCCAAATTTTATTTAAAGAAAAATCAATTATTTTATTAACAACATTCAATAAGTAAGAATCACACCACATTAAATTCTGCAACATAATCCAATTAATTTAATACATTCGTCAATCGAATGTCAACATACGAAATCTAAAGTCACACATCCAAACTGAATAAATCCCATAGTAACAATGCTGGAAATAACTGAAATACAAATGTTCAATAACAACGGAATAATGGAAAGAGCTACACATGCTCAACTAGATGAAAGTACTAAGAGTGGGTCCGAATGAACGAAGTCGTCTAATCAAGAGACCTGTAACTCCCACCTAAGCTGCAGCGCGTTCCTTCCAAGAGATCCTAAGAAAGACGCCCCTGTGGCTGGGCACCTGTAATACATACATATATATACAAGAGAGAGAGAGGGAGAGAGAGAGAAAAACGGGTCAGAGCCCGATAGTGTATATGATTTTAAAAATTGTTTAGCAAGTATTTAAATTGATACAGGCCAATGCAACAACATATTAGTGCGACACTCCTTTGAGAAATTCTCAACTCTCTTCTAATGTGCACACCTATCGCACTAACCTCCCTAACGGTTTGCCTTATCATTTTACCACACTAACCTTCCCAATATTTTAACTTATCTTATATTACTCGTAAGATTCAAATTTCACAATTCAATTGTTGAAAAGAATATTTCAATTAGTAACCAAAGTTCTCATTTTGACTTTATTAATCAATAAAGCTTTCCAATTTCATATTATACTTTCTCAAAACAAGTATTTACAATTTGAGTCATCAACCATGTCCTACATATCAAATCACAGTAGGCAGTCCCAGATTTCATAATTTTCATATATATATATTAACTACTCGAAAATATATATATCATAACAGCACCCCAAATAATAACTATGGTGCGGGCATACTCTACTATCCAAACCCCATATCACTCACATTAAGGGGAATACAAATTCGGAATCACTCTCGAATTGTATTAACACATACACAAACTATAGGTTCCAAGTCTCTTAGGACCGTCTGAACTATCACTGCGATAGCCTGTACCAAGGATACCTATACACAAACAATATGAGGCGAAGCATAGATTCCAAGTCTCTAAGAGGAAAGCACATACCCGCATCTCTTAAGACCGTCTGAACTATCATTCCGATAGCCTGTACCAAGGATATCTATCTTCTAGGGTACAAGTCAATATCCCCCATAAAGGTCCCATCGAGATAAGACTGTCCCAGCGCGGAAACCTCAGGGATAGCAAGTAGCGTGGCATGATTTTCACACATAGATAGTATATGCATACACAATCATATAACTATACTAATACTACCATATCAATAATGGGTAAATTCTCAATTCCCATAATTACGACATTTGTATTTATTTCTCATTATTTAGTTATCACGTATAACCATTCACATCTTATTTTAATTTGAGTAACTTTTCCACTTACTACATAACGCTCATGGATTCTATCCTCCCAAGTATAAAATTCAGTAGGTATACACATTTGTCCCAAAATAACTCTCTTACGTGTCTCTCTCTTTAAATCATAAATTCACCGACCCTTATGTAATTATCCCAAAATACAATCTTTGCCCGACATCAAGGGTCCCAAAATCTATTCACATGTCCTACTGGTCTTCCCTATCTCCCAAAACATTTTATTAAGGATGTTCGAGAATTATTTCACGATAAATTGAATTTAACTCATTTAAAAAGGGAAATAGGAGTCTGCCAGGAGGGGTCGATCGATCGAGGTCTGGGGCTCGATCGATCGAACCTTCGATCGATCGATCAAGCAGGTATTTCGATTTCTGCAGTTTTGCAGTTACGGGTTTCACCTTCTAACCTTCACCAAATCCATATTTTTCATACCCAATCGACCCAAAATTTATACTACTGACATTATATCATCATATTATGAAATTCCAACGTAAAGCATGTAGATTTCTACTATTAAACATGGATTAACAAGCCCCAAAATCATATAAAACTTCAAGAACCCTAAAATTTCATTAACATGGTTCTAATCCATCTTTTCCAGAATTTTCTTCATCTACACCTCATAAATTCGTGGTTTAATCCTCTACATGTTAAGGAGTTTCCAGAATAACAATTAATCCGTCACTACATGCGATTTCCTATCTCATATCTTAGGTTTTCTTCAATAAAACTCATCCTAATCATTCCTACACTAATATGAAAGATGCATTAACGAAATAAGCAAGATAAACACTTGCCTGGGATTTTTGGTGTTCTGATTTGCAAATGATTTTGGTGTGGTTGCGTTTCCCGTCGCGCGATCTACGCGTTGGTGGTGACGGCGGTGCAATCGGATGGATTTCGGGCCTTGAATTTGCCTTGAGAGCTCTCTCCTTCCTCTCCCATGGCCGTCAATTGTGTTTCCTTGTGTTAACCCTAGAAGATGAAACTTTTCATCTGATATAACCCTATAAAATTCGTGGGTTTAATTACCCAAAAATGTGAAATGTCCAAAATGCCCTCCCGAGGTACTAATTAGGCCTAAAAACTCCCTGAGACCCAAACTAAACTCCCGGGTACACTTTTCTGACTATCTCGACCCTTCCGGACACGTTGGAGCACTCAAAACGACCATACGAACAACTTATAAAATATTCACTTTTATTAATCCATATTTAGTCCCGACACGACACAGGCGCGTCCCGACTTAAATTTCCACAATTGTCATTTTATTCACTCGTGACATTCAATATAATCAATATTATATATTACTTTTCTCAATAGTAATATTCAACAAATTTCCCATAATTACTAACTCTCGTCACGTTAATAATTATAACATAATTAATTTTCGGATTTTTATTAAATAATTAACTCACATTAAATTTAATAAATCCCCAAATTAATATAGCATAAAAATACGGGGTATTACATACTTCCCCCCTAATAACGGAATTTCGTCCCGAAATTCGGAAAACAAGGCATACCTGGTAATACAATTCTGGATATCCTTGTCAGTACGCAAACTATCTACATAGTACGGCGCTCAATCATTATAGCTTTTTCCTCACAACAACATTCCTTTACATTCTCATTGGAGACACTTGACATTGTACTCCCACTCGACAATATTCGCATAGGTCACGCCTATACATTAAATTTCCTTATCTCACTATCATTAGGAGGCCGCACCTCACTATATGACAAACTACTCGTATTTATTCATACACAAAAAAAATCTTAATCTGAGAAGATCATACGAACATTCGACCACTCCTGACTGCGTAAAACAGTCGTGGAATTCCACCATAGATATCGGATATTTTCTCGACCGATCAAAAATTATGGTTATCTACTCTCCTCTAAACATACGGAAGGAGAATAGTCGAGGTTCTTCCATAACAAAACCTTAATAAGTACCTCGTACACGACAAACAGATACGAGTGCTTTTACAGAGCATTATTGAAATCATCGTACCAAGAATCCAAAATCTCCTTCACGTGGCTCCACTAATCTTTAATCACCATGCGCTTATTCCCTGGCTAAGGGTGATACATCCAACTCGAAACGAAATCTTATCTCCGCTGGTTCCTGAAATCCCGTATCAAAGGTGGGATTCACCAATCTCATCCTGATTCAGAAATTTATACTGCGCCGGACCATGCACGGGCGCGATCCTTCCTTTCAAAGTAAGTCTGGGGCATACTAGTTAATATTGTAAGCCAGCCCAAAGGAATATCAATCATTTCCTTCTCGGCGACTTAATTCACATGTTCGGGATAAACCCTTGATCTTGTTTTGAGGATGGCAACCCATCCAAGAACTTTACCGACTTTACCAACCTCTTCCAATTTCGGGAATTTTCGATAAACACAAAATTCTTTGGTTGATTCTCCTCTTTCAACCAAACCTTACCTATGGGAAGTGCATGTAGAGACTACTCACTATGTCTCGCTAAACATCGATTCTTCCCTTGAAATGTCTCACATTAAGTGACACGTAATACTCCCCTTCCTTCCTTGGAGTATGCCGAAATTTCCGACCCGTGCTCTTCTCGCCACGAAGCGCACTTCTGGATCTCGTATACTATACTAACATCATTATTCTTTGTATGCGCAAGTTGCTCTCACACTTGACTAATAACAACTCCGCTCCGGGTGTGCTTCATAACAATTAAATTATACTTTATTCAAGGAATACCAATTCTTGAATGGCTTCCCACAGCCTTCCAATCAAGTTAGGGCGTGCTATTCTAATTGCACACTTATGTATGGATTATCGCCCCTCATGTGATGTTTAATCCACTCTATCACTTCCACTTCGTTATACTAGTCCCACAAACATTTATTTCACAAGTTTATTACCACGTCCCTTCGACTCGGACTATTTTAACTGTAGTTAACCAAGATGTCCACATTTTTGCAACACTCCGACCGCCCTGGGAGAGCGAACGGCGTGCTACTCATCTGTAGGACTAACTAAATTCAACGGAATAGAAGGAATAGGGCATTCAAATTCCATGACAATAAAAGACGAATAATAATTCTCAACCTTCCTCAGATAAGTACAACAATTTTCCCAAATAGGTACAACAACCAAAATAAATCACTAACGCTCTATTCATCAAAATGATTACAGGTTATCTCTTTTGTATAATATAAAGTTCTTTCCAGATAGTCCATGCTAAAAATCATTCCAACTCTTTATCATCGTTCCACCCCTCAACTCGTGGGGATAACTTTCAATGCTTTCCTACCACAAAAATCCGGCTCCAATGACCTTAAAATAAAATTCAACTTCCAACTTACATACATAATTACTTGATCCCATTTCAACCAGGGTACCGAACTCATGGAATAGTGACCAAACTTCTCCCTATTTCCAACCTTACGCTAAGTTTCATGCGTGGGATGTCTCGCAAAGCGAAATCCAAACAAGGAACCCCCCCCATACACTACTACCTAGCATTGTCGGTTATCGAAATCCGTTAGGTCCTCCGTCCATAGTATATACCCCTTTATTCCGTCCCTTGACAGAAAAGTTACAATTTCTCCCGTAATTATGCTTAACAAAGAACGTTTCACCAATTTCAGTATCGTCCCGTGTTGGTTGATGGTAATAGCATTCTATAAACCTCTGATACATATGATCGGAATTCTCGAAATTCCCTTCCCTAATAATAGGGGTATAACTATTAACTCCCACATCTCTAAAGGATAAATATAACAATGCACTCTTCCTATCACTAAGTCCGGAGTGCCAAACATAATACTGCGTCAAATCTTTTCGCTCAACGGTAAGTCCCGATACATACCGAATTATACTGACAAAGTCTATACATACATTGGCATCGAATATCTTGAGCCCACTATATCCTCCGAAGTCTCTTGGATAGATAATATAAGTGCAAGTCCAACCTTCTTACAGGTAAAGCCTCGCCAAAACAAACATAAAACATGTTGCACCAATGCAACTACTCCTATAGCCTTGCAATAAATGCCCACTATCATACTACCCATTTTTATAACATTTTAACAAATATAATATCATACTCGTGTATCGCATCACTACAACAAGTAACTTCAATAAAGTATAAAACACTGTTAATATACTCATTCATCCCCCGCGGATAGCACCAAAGAAAAATCCCGCTATACTAAGGAAAAAATATTCAAATAATGATATGCATTAAACTCGTCTCACATGCTAATATAGCAATGAACAAAATATGGTGACTCGCTCGTGTCACATAAACACGCCGCATCCTCTAAGGATACAACTTATACTTCCATCCTGGCAATCGTCTTGACTGCACAAATGGTTTTCGGACGTAACACGTCTGCCCAAACCAAAACAAAAATTATTTTAAATCGTCGTCCTTTACTAGGCACCGTATTCTTGTCCCTTTTTATCACTTTGGAACATATTATCGCAAGCAATTTCACTTCGCACCAAAATAGCTCAATACATAATCCACTTATCACCTGTCCTACTAACCAGGTTAGGATTGTACTTCTCTCGGACTTAGTAGACTCGATTCCTGTTAGCCATCCCGGTTGTTCCCTTAGCTTTTTAGGCCATAAAGATCATGTTACTATCTATAATAGTACTTACTGAATTTACCATCACTTGGTAAGAATTTAACTATCTGAAGCATTTAAATGGTTTTCCTGATGTGTATCCACATCCTTTTGTGGTGCTATACCACCACCGTTGTATTCAGTCTTATTCTCGACTAAATTCTTCAATTTCTTTAACTTCCCCCACAAAGAAGCGTTATCATCTATTTTGACGAAATATTACAATGTCAACCTCTGAATCGGTCGTCCATCAAAATTTCCTCCTCGAGTATTATCAACTATTATTACAAGTTGGTCTCCCACTTGGAGCCGTTTCCTCCACTAGTATCTACCTCTTTCGATACAAAATTTGCCAACGATTAGGATTCATATTCACGAATGGACTTCTGTCATGCCCTCTCTCGATGAGTTCAGAAACACATTTGCTTCTAATCCTGAACAGTTAAGGAAGGAACATATGGTCATCAATGTACCTAAGGTTCTCCTATAGGCATAGCGTTCCACTTTTAAAATTGGTGGTTGACTCCAACCATTATAATTTCGTCCCGAAAGCCAAGAAAATTTTCTCTAAATTTTCACTTTCAGTTTGCCACACTCCGTCCTATATTTACGCCTTTGGATACTTTACCTCCTTTGGTAAACACATACAATTTTCGCGTTTCTAAAATTTCCCACTGACAGTCTCTACACGTTTTTTATAATACGTTGGGTAAGTTTATCCTCGCACCTCATTTGACTATAACAGCATTTGAAAATCGTTGCTGCACCTTAGTCGCCTTTCCAGTCATGGCTTCTCGTGCCATAATGAAGGTGACCTCGACTACGGTCATCATCCTCAGATATATTTCATAATCTCAACTGAGCCCTGCCTCCGGATGTGCGCTTAACGGTCCTCTTCTGACATCCATCATCGCTCGGCACACGCACACATCCGAACGAAATTATAATTCACTAGTGTATACACATTATCGCAGGAGAACGAAATCTAGTCAAAGGAATCGACAATCCTAAACATAGGGCTCTATAACAAATGAAGCAATACTGAAAGCATAATAAGCCGTACAGATCCTATGGAAACTAGAACCTGATGCTCTGATACCACCTGTGACACCCCGCCTAATTAAATACCGGGCGATCACTCCTTTATTAAATTAAATCAAGGTGAACAGTTGGTCCATTCTTAGCATCACTGTCGAAAAATAATTTTTTCCAATTTAACACCCTAATTAATTAAGCTAAGTGTCAAAACCATTTTCATACATACTTTCCAAATTTTATTTAAAGAAAAATCATTTATTTTATTAACAACATTCAATAAGTAAGAATCACACCACATTAAATTATGCAACATAATCCAATTAATTTAATACATTCGTCAATCGAATGTCAACATACGAAATCTAAAGTCACACATCCAAACTGAATAAATCCCATAGTAACAATGCTGGAAATAACTGAAATACAAATGTCCAATAACAACGGAATAATGGAAAGAGCTACACATGCTCAACTAGATGAAAGTACTAAGAGTGGGTCCGAATGAACGAAGTCGTCTAATCAAGAGACATGTAACTCCCGCCTAAGCTGCAGCGCGTTCCTTCCAAGAGATCCTAACCAAGACGCCCCTGTGGCTGGGCACCTATAATACATACATATATATACAAGAGAGAGAGAGAGAGAGAGAGAGAGAGAGAGAGAGAGAGAAAAACGGGTCAGAGCCTGATAGTGTATATGATTTTAAAAATTGTTTAGCAAGTATTTAAATTGATACAGGCCAATGCAACAACATATTAGTGCAACACTCCCTTGAGAAATTCTCACCTCTCTTCTAATGTGCACACCTATCGCACTAACCTTCCCAACGGTTTGCCTTATCATTTTACCACACTAACCTTCCCAATATTTTAACTTATCTTATATTACTCGTAAGATTCAAATTTCACAATTCAATTGTTGAAAAGAATATTTCAATTAGTAACCAAAGTTCTCATTTTGACTTTATTAATCAATAAAGCTTTCCAATTTCATATTATACTTTCTCAAAACAAGTATTTACAATTTGAGTCATCAACCATGTCCTACATATCAAATCACAGTAGGCAGTCCCAGATTTCATAATTTTCATATATATATATTAACTACTCGAAAATATATATATCATAACAGCACCCCAAATAATAACTATGGTGCGGGCATACTCTACTATCCAAACCCCATATCACTCACATTAAGGGGAATACAAATTCGGAATCACTCTCGAATTGTATTAACACATACACAAACTATAGGTTCCAAGTCTCTTAGGACCGTCTGAACTATCACTGCGATAGCCTGTACCAAGGATACCTATACACAAACAATATGAGGCGAAGCATAGATTCCAAGTCTCTAAGAGGAAAGCACATACCCGCATCTCTTAAGACCGTCTGAACTATCATTCCGATAGCCTGTACCAAGGATATCTATCTTCTAGGGTACAAGTCAATATCCCCCATAAAGGTCCCATCGAGATAAGACTGTCCCAGCGCGGAAACCTCAGGGATAGCAAGTAGCGTGGCATGATTTTCACACATAGATAGTATATGCATACACAATCATATAACTATACTAATACTACCATATCAATAATGGGTAAATTCTCAATTCCCATAATTACGACATTTGTATTTATTTCTCATTATTTAGTTATCACGTATAACCATTCACATCTTATTTTAATTTGAGTAACTTTTCCACTTACTACATAACGCTCATGGATTCTATCCTCCCAAGTATAAAATTCAGTAGGTATACACATTTGTCCCAAAATAACTCTCTTACGTGTCTCTCTCTTTAAATCATAAATTCACCGACCCTTATGTAATTATCCCAAAATACAATCTTTGCCCGACATCAAGGGTCCCAAAATCTATTCACATGTCCTACTGGTCTTCCCTATCTCCCAAAACATTTTATTAAGGATGTCTGAGAATTATTTCACGATAAATTGAATTTAACTCATTTAAAAAGGGAAATAGGAGTCTGCCAGGAGGGGTCGATCGATCGAGGTCTGGGGCTCGATCGATCGAACCTTCGATCGATCGATCAAGCAGGTATTTCGATTTCTGCAGTTTTGCAGTTACGGGTTTCACCTTCTAACCTTCACCAAATCCATATTTTTCATACCCAATCGACCCCAAATTTATACTACTGACATTATATCATCATATTATGAAATTCCAACGTAAAGCATGTAGATTTCTACTATTAAACATGGATTAACAAGCCCCAAAATCATATAAAACTTCAAGAACCCTAAAATTTCATTAACATGGTTCTAATCCATCTTTTCCAGAATTTTCTTCATCTACACCTCATAAATTCGTGGTTTAATCCTCTACATGTTAAGGAGTTTCCAGAATAACAATTAATCCATCACTACATGCTATTTCCTATCTCATATCTTAGGTTTTCTTCAATAAAACTCATCTTAATCATTCCTACACTAATATGAAAGATGCATCAACGAAATAAGCAAGATAAACACTTGCCTGGGATTTTTGGTGTTCTGATTTGCAGATGATTTTGGTGTGGTTGCGTTTCCCGTCGCGCGATCTACGCGTTGGTGGTGACGGCGGTGCAATCGGATGGATTTCGGGCCTTGAATTTGCCTTGAGAGCTCTCTCCTTCCTCTCCCATGGCCGTCAATTGTGTTTCCTTGTGTTAACCCTAGAAGATGAAACTTTTCATCTGATATAACCCTATAAAATTCGTGGGTTTAATTACCTAAAAATGTGAAATGTCCAAAATGCCTTCCCGAGGTACTAATTAGGCCTAAAAACGCCCCGAGACCCAAACTAAACTCCCGGGTACACTTTTCTGACTATCTCGACCCTTCCGGACACGTTGGAGCACTCAAAACGACCATACGAACAACTTATAAAATATTCACTTTTATTAATCCATATTTAGTCCCGACATGACACAGGCGCGTCCCGACTTAAATTTCCACAATTGTCATTTTATTCACTCGTGATATTCAATATAATCAATATTATATATTACTTTTCTCAATTGTAATATTCAAAAAATTTCCCATAATTACTAACTCTCGTCACGTTAATAATTATAACATAATTAATTTTCGGATTTTTATTAAATAATTAACTCACATAAAATTTAATAAATCCCCAAATTAATATAGCATAAAAATACGGGGTATTACACTTTTCTACAATGCCGGTGGGTCTAGCCATCACATTTCAGCTAAAAAAAGCAAGTTATTCTTGCATTTTCTGTTGGTTGGCTGCCAACTAGTGCAGCTCCGCCACAACCTCAGCCATCTCCGACTGAGAAGGTGTCTGGGTGGGGATAGGGCCAGCACCTTGAGTCAAATCGAAGGCCATTAACTCCGATGAATGAACAAAAAAAAGACGAACTGGATGAGCTAAGTGAGTTGGAAAAAAGATTGAAAACCCCATCACGAGCTCTTTCAATGGTAATACAGACCCAACCAAGTGTGGAACTAGATCACTACCAGAGGATAGAGTGAGAAACAAGTTGAAAATGAAGAGGAATAAGATGAAGAACCTTATTTCCCACAGATGGAGCCAAAATGATGACACTAGAAAGTCACTATTTGAATTTGCATCAATAGCTCAAGCTTATGCACAACAATGGAGATGTATATGACAATACAATAAAGTAAATATGAAGAAGGAGATGAGGAGAAGAGGAATAAACACTAGCAGAATAGTGGTTCGACCATTGGTTCATTCTACTGTACAGGTGAGTGTGAATATCACTATATGAATGGGCATTAATGGACTTAGTATTAAAACTCCAAATACTTTCTCTCTCTATTGTAAAAGGAGAAAAACTTGGGCTAGAGTTTGTAATTCTGGATACTTTTCTAAAAGGAAGAATGAGACTATATATAGTACCTAGGGTGCACACTGTTACCCTAAGCATGTAATAGGCATGTGTATAACATATCAATTAATAAGGATCAGCCACCTGTCACTGGCACATGTAGGTCATGATGATGAAACATTCCCTCATGTGTGAGGGAGATATTGTTGTAATAGTTTTGTCCATGTGATATCTATAACCCACGTGTAATCTTCCACGTGTGCTCCATTCCACGCGCTTTGCCATGTGTCTACTGTTGGCTACGCATGCCAAGCCATAGCTGAGTTATTAAGTTTGATATTCTGGTGGTAAGTTAGTTTTCATCCTGAGTTGAGTCTTCATTCAACCCCCGGCCTCCAGATGATGGCCGATGATATGACCAAGTGTGACCTCGTCCTGGGACGAGAAACGTTAGCATCCACATTCGAGTTTCCATAGGACCCCACTTTGGTCGTACCCAAGACTGGTCCAAATTAGGGTTGGTCTCATCATCCACAACCTCAACCATCTTATGAGACGAGACCTCGGCGGAGCATTTTATCAACAAAGACTTATCTCATCCTCTAATTTAGCCGGCACCTGGTAATGACTTGTATAGCACGTCTCGGTCTAAGCCTTCAGCCAAAACCACACTCGTCACTTGCCAACATGAAATCCTACACTACATCAATAGCCTCGTACTCGTCCATGACGAGAACCCTTTAAAAGACATCTACAATACGAGCTGCACAAAGTTCTAAGATGGTAAATCCCACATGGAAAAGTCTGTTACAATAAGATTATCCCCTCACGTGAGGGAATATTGCATCATGATTGGTTACATGTGTGAGGGACAGGTGTCAACTAGATATTGGGATCCCCCTCATGCATATGCTGATTACATGTTTGGGGGTACATTACACCCCCAAGGCACTATAAATACACTTCATCTTCTACATTGTAAAGGATCGATGATTCACAAACCTAACAGAACTCTGTCAAATTTCTTAATTAAAGAAAAAAGATCGAGTGTTGTATATATAGGCCATTAGTGCCATTATTATAGTAAAAACCACCATTCACACTACACGGTGGACTTAGGCTCCGACCGAACTACTTAAATTCAGTGTTCTTCCTCTTTGACTCATCTCTCTCTCTCTATCTATATATATATATATATATATATATATATATATATATATTTCAATAATTGTTGTACTGGTGTGAGTTCATTCATCACTTTGACCTGGTGATACCAATTATGGTACCATCAATCTACTCAACCAGATTCTCTGGTGGTGGTCTTATATCATCCTTTGGTGAGTTTTACCTCATTTTCTACTTTTCCAGCTTACTACAAGTATCTCAATTGATTTTTTTGATTGTCAGAATTATCCAGATGGAAGTAGATCCACAAATTATGGGTGGTCTTATTACCAGCCAAGCCCCTCATCAATCGAAAATAGTTGAGGTAGCGGAGACCCCACTCTCCTTGGTAGACAGTCAACGATAAATGTTGGAAACCCTTGTTGTTTTCAGCCAAAATATGGCAGTTAGGCCTACCGTCACTGGAGATCAGCTGATAACTTTGGACGCTAGAGAAGGTGTTATAGATCAAATGGCCAGGGGACCACCCCAAGCTATACAAAAATATATCCTCCCTCAACACCGATGTAGGGACGTGGTCTAACCTAGGAGCTTATGCCTGGGGAGGGTGGGTCAAGAATTCCTCGATGACAAGGACAACTAGTATGATGACGAGGATGAAAAGGAATGTCGGGAGCCTTATGAAATATCTAGAGGCACTGTATTACCAATCCAACCCAACCTGGATAAGTGTGGTAGGCCGAGCCAAGAGTGCAGGCCCTGAGCATCAGCATTAGATAGGTTGAGAAGGGGGTTGGCCTTTGATAGGCTCGGCCTAGCAGCGGGAAATATGAGGAATCACCTCTCCAAGTCTGTAAGTATTACAGGATCTAGAAGAAATGATAGAGTTGATGACCGTCGGACTCTAAGAGGCTAAGACGAGGAGCATAGATAAGTTAATAGTCGACAAAGGATAGCTCTTAGGGAACACTCAGTGCATCTGAATGCCAGAGACAGAGCCAGAGATAATGTAACCCAAGCCGATGTTGTAGCATTGGCAGAGAGACATTGGAACAATTCTATTCAAAGGTTGGAAGAAAAAATAGGGGATATCATGAAGAGCCGAGATCCCTTGAAAATAGGCTACTCTGAAGGCTCCCCCTTCATGGTTAGGATCTTTAATTATCCAACCCCCGCCAAATTCAAGCCGCTGGGGGTCACTCCCAAGTATGATAGGATCACTAATCCAATCCACCATATGGATATGTATCAGTCAGCTACCGACATTTACTCGATCTTAGATGATATGAAGTATCGTGCCTTCATAAGCACATTGACTGGAGCAGCCCATATTTGGTATACATCACTTCTTAAGAACTCGATTGAGAATTTCAAACAGCTTGCAGAGAGATTCATACACAACTTATGCTTTGGGGTGAGACCCCAAAAAACGATAACACGCCTGATGTACGTCAAGCAGGGTAAGAATGAGACTCTCAGGGAGTATATTGCGAGGTTCAACAAAGAAAAGCGAGAGGTTAAAGATTATGAGGAGAGCATTACAATGGCAGCTCTAATCGGAGGTCTGCAGAAAGGAAAACTACTTTGAAAAGTTGCTGAAGACCCACCAAAGTCCATGGACGAGCTATTAGCAATGGATGGCAAGGTCATGAATGCCTAAGAGGCTATGGCAGTAAAGAATGAGGATGAGGGAGAACAAGCAGGGGAGGAAATTTATAGAAAAAGAACAAAGACAGTAAGAAGAGGTCGATGGATGATAAATTTTCCGACTAAAATCCTCTGATAATAATCTGCAAGCACGTCCTAAATGAGATAAAAAATGATTGGTCACTGATGTGACCTGAGAAGTTAAAAGCTCCTCCACATAATAGAAATAAGAATATATGGTGTGAGTTCCACCAAGACCATGAGCACCTGACCGATAAGTGTTTTGCTCTCAAGGATGAAAATGAGAAGATGTTGAAAGCTGCGAAATTAAGAAAGTATGAGGACAATCGCAGTTCAAACCTAGACGACACCCAAAAGAAGAATAAAAATGACAAGTGTAAGTTAGATGCTCAAGCCAGTCGAGACGATAATGAGTTGAATGACTGCGATGAAGATGATTCTAACCTCCCTCCTAAGTATGCTGATCTAAAGGGTTGGATCAATATGATCTCGTATGAGGTCAAGATGATCTATGGGGGGCTTAATGGAGGAGGAAAGGAGATTGCAGATAGGAAGGCGCATGTGGCCGAGGCAAAAGCTCTCCGACCAAAGCATAAGACTGTCAACTTAGATACAATTCAGCCTGTCAAAGGTAAAAGAACTACGGTTGATATGAATACTTTGGTTATCAATTTTTTGAGATTATATTTCAAGGGAATTTTGTCTCCACATGATGACCCTTTGGTCATCACTACTTTGGTTCATAAGTACAACGTTCCAAGGATTCTGGTAGACGGTCGAAGCTGAGCTGACGTGATGTTTTGGGATTATTACAAAGGTCTAGATCTGAGCAAGAAGAGGTTAATTTCCTATCAACAACCACTCATCAGCTTTAGTGGTAAAAAGGTGCAGCCCCTAGGTATATATGAAATGGAAATGAGAATGAGAATGGGAAATAGTTGGCCGAAATGTCTTACAAAGAAGATCATCTTCTTCATCATGGATGAAAACGTATACTTGGCCTATAATATAATTCTCGAAAGGTTAGCCCTCAAAGAATTTAAGGTCGTGCCCTCAACAGTCCACCAGATGATTAAATTCCTGACCCCATATGGGGTAGGGGAAGTTCAAGGGGACCAAGTTGAGGCATGAGAATGCGACTTCAACTCGGTCGAGGAGAGATAAGCATACAAGAGGGCAACTACAACCTACAACATTGATACCATGGACCCTAGAGATGAAAAGAAGTTGAATAAGGGAGAGACCACTGAGGAGGAATAATACATCGTCCTCAATAAGGATGAGCCGAAAAAAACATCCAAATCAGCAAAGCCCTAAAAAAAGAGGTTAAAGAGGAGCTGATCAAACCTACAACATGGACGAGGATGCGAGTCTTATTAGGCAGAGAAGGAGAGTCAACTCTTGAGAAAAGTATGATGTCATCCGGGAAGAGGTGAAGAAGTTGAAGAAGGCCGACTTCATCAAGGAAGACATTAACCCTGAATGTCTAGCCAATGTTGTCATCGTCCCCAAAGTTAATGGCAAATTGAGGATATGTGTTGATTTTATGGATCTAAATAAAGCCTGCCCCGAAGATAGCTTCCCATTGCCAAGGATAGATCAGATGGTTGATGCTACTATCGTCCATGAATTAATGATCTTTATGGACGACTACTCAAGCTATAATCAAATATTCATGAATCCGACCGATGCAGAGAAGACAACCTTCATAACTGACAAGGAGACCTATTGCTACAAGGTCATTCCCTTAGAATTGAAAAATATCGAGGCAACATATCAAAGGCCGGTGAACAAAATATTTGAGGACCAGATTAGGAAGACGATGGAAGTGTATGTCGATGACATGTTGATAAATATCCTCGAGGTCGACACTCACGTTGTCAACCTTGAGCACACTTTTGACACGACGGATGAGTATAGGATGAAACTCAACCCCCCCCCCCCCCCCCCAAGTGTGTCTTCGGCATTGGAGAAGGAAAGTTCTTAAGCTTCATCATGAATCAGAGGGGGATTGAAGCTAACCCTAAAAATATCAAAGCTTTATTGGAGATTAAGACTCCCGCATCAATAAAGGATGTGTAGAGACTAATTGGACGAGTGGCCGCATTAAACAGGTTTGTGTTTAGATCTACTGATAAATTCCTTCCTTTCTTTAAAATTTTGAGAAAAGCTTTTTAATGGAACGATGAGTGTGATAAGACCTTCCAAGATTTGAAGTCATATCTCGACTTTCCACTCTTATTGTCTAGACCAGTCTAAGGAGAGAAGTTGTATCTTTATCTAACGGTTTCAGAGTCGGTCATTAGTGCAACTATTGTCAGAGAAGATGATGGAATTCAGAAACCAATGTACTTTAACAGTAAGGCCCTCCAAGGGTCCGTCGAGAAAAGATACCCCAAAATGGAGAAGTTAGACTATGCTATGATTCATGCCTCAAGGAACATGAAGCCCTATTTCCAGGCACATACCATGGTGGTCCTCACAGACTCACCCCTCAAACAGGCCATCCACAATCTTGAGAAGTTAGTAAGGCTAATGGCCTAGGAAATTAAGTTGAGGGAATTCGATATCTTCTACTGGCCACCATTAAGGGTCAAGACCTGGTAGACTTCGTAGCTGAGTTCAACTGGGACGAGGTCGATATTAAAGAGATTAAAGCAACAGCTTCTGAATAAGATAGAAAGGTGTATCCTCCCCTGGCCAAGGCCAAGACGAGTTCAACAAAAAATAAGGTGCCTGAGAATTAGGAGAAGCGATACCTTTTTAATAATGGAATCTTGGAAGTGGGTAATTTTTCTCAAAATGGTATTGTGTGGAACCTCTTCGTTGATGGATCTTCATGTGAGAATGAAACTGAAGAAAGATTAATTGTGTCAACCTAAGATGGGACTGATATATAATATGCACTGAGGTTCTACTTTAAAGCCTCCAATAATGAATCAGAGTATGAGTCTCTTCTATCAAGCCTCTCCCTTTCCAGGGCACTAAATATCGGCCAACTCCTTGTCTATAGTGATTCCAGGTTGGTTATTAACCAAATTTTAGGGGTATAAAAGGCCAAGGACAACATAATGGCCAAGTACCTGGTAAGGGTGAAGACAGAATTGAAGCATTTGAGTGAAGTAAAGCTGAAGAGGATACCCCGGCTATATAATGGCCGAGCGGACGCTCTTGTAAGGTTAGTCTTAGCTATTAAAACTGAAATTAGAAGAACCGTCCTAGTGGAGATTTTTTATCGATCGACGATCAAAGAAGAAGAAAGTACTATGGAATTTTGCTTCAACTTGAGTATGGGAGCTTCCTGGATGGATCCTATCATTCGATATATTAAAGAGGGGGAATTTCCAGAGTCCAGAGCCGAGAGAAAGAGGCTGAGGCATAAAACAACCAAGTTATCCCTTATTGGAGACATCTTATATAAGAAATGGTTCTTACTTTCTCTAATCAGATGTGTCCATCCATCTCAGGTAAATTATATCTTAAAGGACGTACATGAAGGGTCCTGCTCCAGTCATATTAAAGTGAGATTATTAGCTAAGAGGATCATCACTCAGGGCTACTGGTGGTCGATGTTGGCCAAAGATGCAGATGCATATGTTAAGAAGTGTGATAAGTACTAGAGGTTTGCCACCATACCACATCATCCTCTTACCTCCATTACTTCTCCTTGGCCATTTACGGTCTGGGGGTTTGATTTGGTTGGGCCATTGCCAAGAGCTATGAACAATTATTGTTATTTGATTATGGCGATTGATTATTTTTCAAAGTGGGTAGAGGTCGAGCCGATGATTACGATCACAGAGAAAAATCTTTCCAGTTTATCTGGAAAAACATCATTTGTAGATACGACCTACCTAATACCCTGATTTATGATAATGGGATGCAATTCAAGAATATATCCCTAGGGAAATATTATGAACGAGTCAGAATCAAGCAGTTCTTCTCCACTCTAGGCTGACCCTGGGCCAATGGGCAAACAGAAGTAAAGAACATAATAATTATTGATGGAATCAAGAAAAGGTTTGAGGATTCCAAAGGAAGGTGGACTGAGGAGGTATATGCTATTATATGGGCTTATAGAATGATGAAGAGGACTCCAACTGGGGTAACTCCATTAACGTTGCCTTGTGGCTCAGAGGAAGTGGTGATGACAGAGGTAGGTCTCCCAACACACAGGGTTCAGATGTATGACCCGAAAGAGAACATTGCAAAATGAAGACTTGATTTGGACCTTGTAGAATAAATATGCGAAGATGTTGAGGTTAGGGAAGCTGCCTATCAGCAAAGGATAGAGAAGTTCTCCGCTAAAAGGGTGAAGGCTCGGTCGTTGAAGGTGGAAGACCTTGTCCTAAGAAAACATGATAGAAACCCAACAAGATTTACTTTAACTAGCATGGTCCGTATAGAGTGGTTGAAGAGGTGGTCCCAGAGACGTATCGGTTGAAAAACTTGGAAGGAAATCCATTCTCCAACCCGTGGAATGTCGACCATCTCAAAAAATACTACCAGTAAGATTTTTTTTTTTATTGTCTTTTTTTAATTCCATTGTAGTACATGTATTTGAGATTTAGATGATGAATGAAATTAAGTGTTCCCTTATACCTTGCCTATTTGTTTGTATATTTGTTGCTTGTATGTATCAACTCATCTTAAGCAATAAAACGTCATTCGTGGCGAAGTAGTTTAAATTTCTGTCGGTGACATGACAGTCCAGAAGGGGTTGACCACGTCCATGGACTCCAAACAACATTGAGAGGATTAAAAATCACTTAAGTTTGGTTCATTTTAAACGTCATTAACTTAGTAGAAATTCTCTCTCAGTCAAGACGACAGTGCATGGACAAGATGATACTCATCCATACAATCTCAAAATGACGGGAGGGAACTTATGATGTAACACCATAATTTGGTGGATTCAAATTTAAAATCACTTAGTTGCGGTTCATTTATTAAACATCATTAACTTGGTGGAAATTCTCTTTAGGCCGAGACGACAGTGCATGGATGAGATGACACTCATCCATACACTTTTAAAATGATAAGAGGGGACTTATGGTCTAACTAACACCATAATTTGGTGGATTCAAATTTAAAATCACCTATTTGTGGTTCATTTATTAAACATAATTAACTTGGTGGAAACTCTCTCTCTCTCGGCCGAGATGACAGTGATTGAACGAGACGACACCCATCTATACACTCTCAAAATAACGAGAGGAGACTTATGAATCATGGTGGATTCAAATTATGCTATCATTCTACTAATGAAAAATTAAGGCAAATATATTAGCATAACTCAAAAACAAAATAGGAAATTAAAGAGCTTCATTTCATTATAACGAGATTGCAAATTAGTTCAAATACAAGGGTTGCACATATAAAAATGGAGTACAAGGCCACAAACGGCCATCCCAACAGAAATAAAAAATTATAGAAGCTTAAAGTTATAAGCTGCCATCAGCACCAACTTGGGTCTTCCCATCAACCCTAACATTAGTAATCTCAACCCCACCATCATTGATACCTGTCTCGACCATAATTTTATTATTTTTAGTGACTTCGATGGGGACCTCCAAAGGGTAGGCTGGATTTTCAACATCGGCTAAGGCAATCTCAAGAAGGGGGTCACTGAAGTTGAGAGCTACAAAACCATCAAGGGATAAGTTTCCAACCTTATCATGCTTGAGGGAAGCCCATCAGCAGGCAGTCTTGATGCCTCTTTTAAGATATTCGAAGGCATAACCCTCAAACTCATCAAACTCCTTGAACTCGGCTATAGCTTGCACCTTAGATTCGTCCAATACAGCCTTGACAGCAACATGAATCTCAGTTTGTTTATTCTCAGCCACTATCTTCAAGGTGTTGGCATGCTTGATCTTCAGGTTGGTAACCTCATCCATCGGTTTTTGCAGGGCCGACTTGGAATTTTGAAGTTCGTCCTTTAGATTATTCTCAGTTGTCACAACATTCCTTCCCTTCTAAATCATGGGAAGTTTCTTTTAGATCTAGTCCCCCATCCGATAGAGGGAGACTACACTCTGCAACAAAAAATATGTAAAGATAAGTCATTATGAGATGGAATTGATAAGAGACTACACTTAGTAAGTCTATGAAAATACCTGAATAGCCCCGTGGATAAAAAAACTCAGTAAACAAGGAGATGTTCAAGGACTGGAGAAAGCGCTTGTCAACTTAGAAGATGAGGCAGCCGACACCATCCATGACCTTCTTAGCATGGCCAAGGACCCTCTCATTATCTAACTTCAGTTGGGAGAAACGATCTACCAAAGCCTCATCTGTAAAAATGGGAATTGTTCTATCAAGACAAACCTACTTAGCCGACCATTGTGCGATTGTGTCCTCGACTAATCCCTTCCTCTTCTTCCCAGCATCATCAGCTCGGCTAGTTCCACCCACAATGGTTTAGTTGTTGGGGCAACAAGAGCATCGTATTTCTTATTGTGTTTGCCAAAGGTCGTCTGGTATGTTTTCTGTATATTCTGAAAAAAATGAACGAAGTTAGTTATGAACATCTATAAGGTAGGAGATAACAATTTAATATGAAAAGTAACTTACGTAGCTCGTCTAGGGGTTAACCTCAAGACCTATCTAAGCCAAGTAGTATAGGGTCATTAGATGCTCAAAAATAATAAGACGACCGCTAACACCTTATTCACAAAGTTTTTTAACCTTCTCAGCGGCCTCAGGGTTCAACCCCAGATCAAGTTTGGCTAACACAGAGACTTTAGCCCATCTCAGAGGAGTCCTCAGCTCAGAGGTTCCACAAGCTTGATTAGGACCAAATTCCCAAGCCCCAAAGATGAAAAAATATCAGGGTTTCCAGTTGTGATTTGAGGTCTGAGTGACTAGCATAACTTTCTTCTCAGACATCCTAGCTACGAGGTGATAGTAGACAGTTGCGTCTTGGAAGACGAAGGAGTATAGCAGGCCATAAAAATGTTAACTGGAAGGTCAATTTGGTGAACAATCTTCCAGATGGTGATAAAGTCGAGAATAACTCTCCAGGCATTAAGAGAGAGCTGAGAGGGGGAAAGTCCTAAGTGGGCTAAGATGGCTCGAATGGTTGGGTGAATAGGTAGTCAGAAGCAGACCTTAAACATCTGCTCGTACACGCAGACCTCACCATGTCATCCATAAAAGGCTCTTTCATCTTTAGAAGGCTTCCTCGTAGAAATGGAGGGCCCTATGCCATAAAGGTGCCTCCAAACTAGAAGTTAGGCCTTAGAGACAGTGCTTTCATAAAATTTAGCAACAAATGTGTCAAGTTCACTCTCCTCACCACTATCCTCTGGAGACTCGGTCTGGGGATTATTACGATCCCCACTCGGGAATTTTTTAACAAACTCAGATCTCGTCGTAGCCGAAAGAGGAATGGCCTATATTGGAGGGGGAATGGCAACACTGGGCTCAAGTATTTGGATGGAAGAGTCAGATTGGCTTGACGTCTCGGTCCTCTAAGAGGATGAGACACTATAATAAGCTTCATCCAAATGAGACCCTTCAGTATGGGGTGTAGGATAAACCATGGCTTCCTCATAAGAGTTGGAACTCTTGGCCGGTTGAGAGACAGACATATTGTTGTCTGTAGAGGAAGACAACTCAGACATAAGGTCACTCAAGTCAATGATTGGGGGACGAATAACAACCAGTGGGGGAGGATAAATGGGATGAAGAGGAAATGCCTCGGCTTTATGCCTCTCGACTTCCTCAACCTCTACCCTCCTAATTTCTTAAAAATACCTCTCTCTGAGGCTTGGAAACTCCTCGACTAACTTGTATAGTTGTCTTAACATTAACACGACAAGACTCAACTTATGTGAAAAATAAAAAACAAGGACAAACAATATGTAAGTTGACTTTTGTTGACTAAAAGATATAAGGATGGTAGGTTAACTATTTTGCTTAAGAACAGCTAAGAACAAGAAATAAGGCTGCCAGAGAAGATGAACGGAGCTACGCCAAAAAAGTTCCTAAGAGGAAAAAATTACCATGAAAGGGGTTGAGAGACCCTAACACCACTACAAGCCTACCACAAACCACTCCTAGAAGGGGCTATGGCCAGCAGTGGGGGGTCGTCGAATGTATAAAAAGTCACCAAAAAAAGTAAACAAGTAAAAAAACCAGCCTAAATCAATGGAAAGATGCACAAGGAGAAGAAAGGAGGTTACCTGTTGGTGTATCGTTGGAAATAACCCAAGGAGAGGTTGAGGAATGCCTGAAAATGAGAGAGAGAACCGGTTGCTGAAAGGCTGTATATTTTTAGAGAGAGAGAGTAACTGCGCACGAAATACAGAAAGTGGCAAAAATAGGGGATTGAACTATTTTTTAAACCTGGTAATGATTAAGCGCGAGTTCCAAGGCCCATGATTAAGGGTATAAAGTCCTAAGTGATCAGTCATCAAATCAACTTGGGGAAGATGATATCCAATCAGAACGGAGACACGTGTCACTCTGGACATCTCATCAAAGACTAGACCAATTTGTATCCCCCATCCACCTCTTCACATTGATGGTTGAGTTCTAGGGGTGATTGATATGACAAAGTGTGACCTCATCCTAGGACGAGAGACATTAGCATCCACAGTCAAGTTTCCATAGGACCCCACTTTGGTCGTACCCAAGACCCATCCAGATTAGGGTCGGTCTCTTCATACACAACCTCGGCCATCTTATGATCCGAGACCTCAGCGTAGCATTTCATCACCGAAGACTTGTCTCGATCTCTAATTCAACCAACACCTAGTAATGACTTTTATAACACGTCTCAGCCTGACACCTTCATCCGAGACCACACTCATCATTTTCCAGCATGAAATCCTATATTACATCAATAACCTCGTACTCGGCCAGGCCAAGACCCCACCAGACGACATCTATAATACGAGCAGTACAAATTTCCAAGATGTCAAATCCCACATGGACAAATCTGTTACAATAAGATTATCCCCTCACGTGAAGGAATATTACATCATGATTGGTTACATGTGTGAGGGACATGTGTCAACTAGCTATTAGGATCCCCCTTATGTACATGTTGATTACATTCTTGGGGGTACATTACACCCCTAAGGCACTATAAATACAGTTCATCTTCTACATTGTAAAGGATCGATGATTCAAAAACCTAGAAGAACTCTATCAAATTGCTTAATGAGAGAGAAAAGATTGAGTGTTGTATTTACAAGCCATTAGTGTCATTATTATAGTGAAAACCACCATTCACACTACACAGTGGACATAAGATCTAGTCGAACCACTTAAATTCAGGTGTTCTTCCTCTCTGCCTCATCTCTCTCTCCATTGTTATATTGTTACATTTCTTCCTTTGTTGTACTAGTGTGAGTTCATTCATCACTTTGACTTGCTGATACCAATTCTGGTACCATCAACTGAGGCCTAGGGATCTTGGGTCATGAGCTTACTGATACTGGTGTTGTTGGCTGTGGCCGAGAGAAGGTAGATGCTAGTTATGGCCAAGTCATAACTTTCTCAAACTGGTAGTTTGCAATTGGTAAGCCTTGGCTAAGGGGTCCAGTCCAAGGACGAGGTAATACTTTGGTATATCAATCAGGATGGTTGTGATGCCATTAAAATTCAATGTTTTGAGGAGGCGCTCAAGAAGGCCATCGAAGATCTCACCAAGTCTAATTATAATATTACGGTGACCAATCAAGAGTTTATTATGGTCAATTAGGATCTCATTAAGGCCAGTAAGGCTTTGATTAAGGCTGAGTAGATTGGGGTTTCCAACTTCAAAACTTCTGTCGATTATAACATAAAGACTGTAACCTTCTTCTATGATGGCTACAAAGAACTCAAAAAGTGGGTTATGAAACATTACTATAAGATTACAGATGTTGTCGATAAGTGGGAAGGCGACGATGAAGACGCCACACCTTTAACACCTGAGTACTAAATAGGGGTGGATGATTCTTTTATGAAAGATGAGGAGATTGATGAAGCCGATAAAATCATTAATGTGGAGACCATTCTTCCCATAGATCCAGAAGTTGCTCATGACAATTATATGACTAATGTTTCTATTGACAATGCTCCTCAAGTCGATTAGAAAGCTGACTAAACTCCTCAATCACCCCAGAATATGAAAACGCTCATGTGGCTTAGGAACTCCTGAATTTATGTCTTTATGAACCTTTTTTTTATCCAATATTTTGAACGAACATTTATCGTTATGCTTACTTAACTTTGAAATTAAATATTATTCAACTTTTTTTCTACATGCATGTATATATTACTCATTGTGTTTAACTTTTTGTGAGTTATTTTACTCGTCTAAGTTTTTAATTAACACATGTAGTTAAGTGTTTGTGTGAAAATATTTTTGATAAGTAAATTTGATCAGATATAATTGACCTCCCAGTTAGTTCTAGTCTTATGGACTCATGGTGGGATCTTATCTAGCTGTCATGTCGAATTACTTATTGTTTTGTATTTGAGATGGGCCTGCCATTAGTTTAGTCTTATAATCATGTGGTCGGATCTTCTCGACCTAATCTTATTTATTAGCTACAAGTTTTGGATGAACTTGAGTTATCCTGACTTAGGATATACCATTGCTTGTACTGACTTACTGGTCACATGGAAAGATTTTATCATCCTGATCATGTGTCAGCATTGGTTTCCAAAGTCTATCAAGTTTAATAGGATCTATCCTTACGTTAGTTAATTATGGTTAGATCTTGTCGACCATATGACTGTAGTGGATTTTTCTGATTTGGCTATACTTATTAATTGTGACCTGCCCAAGGACAAAGACATACATGAAGTGTGGTTTTAATCATACATTTTGATATGCTCGTCTCTAAAATGTCTTCATCTTGGGATTCTTAGACATCTCTTACACCAATGAAACAAAGATTGAATAATGCAGAAAAGCTTTAAATGACAACATGTATAGAGGATGAAATTTTAATTCTTATTCATCATTGAAGACTGATTACAAGGATATGAAAAAGTTGTTTACATGGTATTTTGGTCTTCCTAATTGTAATTTTCTCTTTATCACTAGTAATATTTCCTCAAGTGCTCTGCATTCCATGGATTCTTGAAGTGTTAACCCTCTAAGGTTTTTATCCGATAAGTCTTAGGTCATACAGTAGTAGAAAATTTTTACTGGCCATACCAATTTAGTTCCAACTTATTCCCTTTTTATATAACTTTCTTGAGCACGTAGTACCCTTCCTTAAAGGTGCATAATTTTACCCTTTTATTGTATAACCGAGAAGTCTATTATTGGTAGGTTTACATCCGAAGTGTTGCGTGTTCTCTAACTTTCTCTACTAAATCAAGATTGAGTCTTCTCATCATGTTAACCTTCGGAGACTAGAAGTTGAGTACTCGATGACTGGGTAATTCGATCTTCATGGGCACCACTGCCTTCGTGACAAATTCCAACATAAACGGGGTCTCTTCAGTCGCAGTCCTTAAAGTGGTTCGATAGGTCCAGAGTATACTAGGAAGCTCATTAAACCAGTTTCATCTAGCTTCATCAAGTCTCTTCAAAAGGGTCATGTTAGTGACCTTTATCTGCCCATTTCATTATGGGTAGGTAGGTGTAGAGTGAAGTTTCTTGATCTTCAAAGGAATATAATAATACTCAAACTTGTCATTTTTAAACTGCGTATCGTGGTCTATGATAAAGGTATACGACATAACATATCGATAAATAATGTTCTTTCATATGAAATAGAAAATATTATTGTACGACATCTCTACTAGTGGCTCTCTTTCCACCCACTTATTGAAACAATCTAGCTCAACGACCAGATACCTAAATCTTCTCTTTATCTTCAACAATGGGCCAACTAGATTTATTCCCCACAAGAAAAAAGGCCAAGGGGATGTGACCGACACCAATGCAGCCCCTGATCTCTTATGTATCATGACATACCTCTATCACTTGTCACGCTTCTTTGCGTAGCTGGAACAACCTTCTTTTATTACTGACCAATAATATCCTTATATGGAGGCTCGTTTCACTAGTGGCATGCCTACTAATTGGGCTCCACATGAGCCCTCTTGGACTTATTTGATCAAATCATGGACTTTGGTAGGATGAACACGTCTGAGCAGTGACATAACAAATCCTCGTCTGAACATGTTTCCCCCTTCGAGCACGTATCTTATCACCTTGTAGAGAAGTCTCCTATCTTTATTTAGATCTTCTGATCCATACTAGATTGCTCCATGTCTAACTTTATAACCATTACACATTTTGCTTTGGTGTTGTGTTAGGATAAGATCTCAACGAATATTGTTCTCTGAAGTTCAGTTTGATTAGTTGACTCCAGATGAGCAAGTTAATCTTCTTAGGCATTCTCAGCTCTTGGGATTCTCACCATCTCTATGGCCGAGAACCTTGTTAATAGTGTTTTCAATTTTGCCAAATATTTTTCCATATATATTTCTTTAGTTTCATTAATTCTTAGGACTTGGTTTACTACCAACTGAGAGTCGTTGTGCACCGACAACTGTTGTGCTCCCAATGATAGTGTAAATCCCAATCTTGTGACCAAGGCTTCATATTCGGCCTCATTATTGGAGGACTCAAAGTTGAACCTAAGGACATACTCGACATATGCACCGTTAGGCATGTTGACGATTAGTCTTGCTCTATTGTCATTGAAACATGATGGACTGTCTATAAAAAATTTCCACACGAGATGTTTGTTTTCAAAATTTCATTTAACTAATTATCCATCTTTGAACATAGTTTTTATCTGCACCAAGTCACTATTCCTTTCTTCCTGTAAAGAAGATGGTTGTCTCCTGTCGCTAATGTGGTCGGCTGACTTTATTATTGAGATATCTTCCGTATAATTCTGCTATATTAGCTTTACTATTAAGTTATTTTTTGTAGAAGTATACTTTGTTGTCTTTGTTGATGAGCTCTCTTCTATAGAAGTCTAATCGTTAGTATTCTCCTCGTAGGTAAATTATGTCATTAAATCGGCCACTGCCTGACCTTTAATTGTCATTTTGGGCTCAAACGATATATCATACTCTCCTAGTTCTATAGCCCAAGCCATCAGTGTGCTTTATTTCTCACGCTTGTGAATAGATTATCGTAGAGGAAGGTTTATATAGATGATAACTGTATATTCTTAAAAATACATTTTTATTTTACGAAAGGCATCAATTAAAGCCAACGTCAACTTCTCCAGTCTAGGGTACCAAATTTCATCTTGATGGTACGCCTTGTTGTATAATAAATAGGATTATGTAACCCATCATCTTGTCTAACCAATGCCAAACTAACTGTTGACTCTGATATGTCCAAGTATAAGTAAAGCTTTACACATATGACTGGCCTTGACAGCAAGGGCATAGATCCTAAATACTTATTCAATTTTAAGAAGGCTTTTTCACACTATTCATTCCACTCAAATATCTTTTAATAACCTTAAATAATAAAAGGCATATATTAGTGGCACTTAAAATAAAATGGTGCAGTGCATTTATCATCCCATCAACCTCTAGATCTATTTTTTGCTCTTGGGAGGCTGCATGTTTATCAATGTCTGGATCTTGCTAAGGTTGACCTCTATTCCCCTTAGATTAATGATAAAGCCTAGGAACATTCCTTCAAGAACTCTAAAAACATATTTCATTGGATTCATCTTCATTAGTCACTTCTCCAACTGGCTAAACATTTGGTCAAGATCACTGATGTGATCAGCTACCTTCTTAACCTTTTGTAGCATATTATCCACATATACTTCCATAGTATTTTTTATCTTCTCTTCGAAGACTTTGTAAACTAAACTTTAGTATATTGATCCAGTGTTTTTGAGACTGAATGGCACAAGATTATAGCAGTATGTACCCCGAATAGTAATAAATGAGGTATTCTCTTTATTTTCGAGTTTCATCCTGATCTAGTTATATCCCGAGTAGGCATCCATAAAATTAAGCAACTCGTGCCCAGAAGTGGCATCGAGCAGCTGATCAATCTGAGGTAAAGGATAATGTTATTTGGGGAAATTTTTATTAAGGTCGGTAAAGTCGACGCACATGCACCACTTGTCATTCTTCTTAGGAACCATAACAACGTTTGTAAACCATTCTGGGCACTTAACATACTCTATAAAATCTACTTTTTTAGCTTGTCGACCTCCACTTGGATGGCCATATTCTTCTTATAGTTAAATAGACGATGCTTCTGTTTCACAAGATTTGCATCCTTTACTATAGTGAGCTCGTGAAAAAGAAACTCTGGATCTATCCCCGGTATATCCCATAACTCCTCATAAACACGCTTTTCCTCTACCTTAAAAAATCAGCTAGTTCCTTCTTGAAGGAAGGATCCAACGATGAGCCAATCTCAATCGTCCTCGCCTACTCCATAACCTCGCCTATGACCAGATTATCATCATCTCGAGGGTCTAAAGTCTCTATATGATAAGTAATGGCCAGCTTCTTCTACTTTTTTGGCTCCGTGGAGGTATAGTAGCATTCACATGCTTCTACTTGGTCACCTTTAATCACACCAACTCCATAGTGTGTAGGGAATATCTGTCATTGATAGACAGTGGAAAACACAGCTTTAAAATTCTTTAGCTCAACCTTGTCGAATATAATATTATAGGCTGAGTGAACATTCTAATTCAGGATAAAGAAACATATTGTCTCTATTTGACAGGTATGACATTTGCCAATGAAATATCGAGATCGATTATTCCTGGGGCAACATTTATCCCCCTAAAAACTATTTAGAGGCCTTTGGTACGCCTCTAACTTTCTATCTGTTAACCTTAATTTTTTACAATAGCTATAGAACAGAATATCCATAGAGTTATCATTGTCTACTAGAATTCTTACTACTCGTCTTTCATGCATCATAATGGTGAAGACTAGAGAGTCGTCGTGGGGATAAAGTATACACATAAGTCATATTTTGAAAAATGAGATTATCTTTATTTACCTTTCGAGGACAAGACGCCACACTATTAGCCAGATTAACCACTTTAACATGAGTATATGCCTTTGCCTCATTAAGGTAGGCTTTACTCTTGACTGATCCATGTCCACTATCAGCATCACCTCCATATATAAAGTGACAATCAGAATAAATCATGCCAACATCATTCATGGGATCCTTTAACTTCTTGGCAGTCCTCATCTCGACCCCTTTTCATTTTATCCACTTTTTTGAAAGGGAACTTGGATCGTGTCCTTAGTTTCTTATCGTCCTTTCTATATGATTGTCCACCTTTATCAACTTCTTATCGTCCTTTCTATCTGATTGTCCACCTTTATCAACATACTTCATTAGTTTTCTTTGTCTGGTCAAATTTTCAATCTCATTCTTCAAGGCCAATCAATTGTCAGTGCTGTGATCGTAATCCTTATAGGATTCACAGCATGTACTTTTATCCCCCTGATTTGATAGATATTTCAATTTACCCATCCATTTTAGGTCGTTTCTCTTCCTCGTATATCATCTAGGATGTCGTACACACCTATAGTAATCGGGTGTACTTGTCGTTCTTCCTTAGTATGTATGACTTCTTATTATCCTTGGGCTTTTCCTTTTTTTCGAGCTCTTTCCAGCGTTAGACTTAGCATGTCTTAACTCTTTTTCTTCCACCACTTTTCCATCATTAATATTTTTTCCAGCCTTGGACAAAAGTTTTGCCATCGTTCTCGACAGTTCCTTGGCTAATGCCCAATATAACTTCCCAGGAAATAAACTTCTCATAATCATCGTGGTCGCTATCATCTCGGCATACTTAATTACTTCGAGCTTCTCATTATTAAAGCGTGTCATAAGCTCCCTAATCATTTCATTCATTTTCTGATGGAGACTTAATAAGGGAGCCACACTTTTGCCCGGATTTGTATCAAAACAGAAATTGCTGACCAAGAAATCAACCAACTGCAGGAAGTTTGAGATCTACCCTTTTGGTAAATTATTATACCAAATCCTATTGAACTCGGTGATGGTACTATAGAATAACCTGCAGCACATTTCATATAAGATGGAATAAATATCTGAAGAAACCTAATACTGCTCCACATGCAATATAGGATTGGATTTTCTATCGTACTTGGGAGTGATGATAGGTAGATTGAATTTTATGGGTGTTGGATCACCCACAATGGTTGTTGTGAACGGTGATCCTTGAATAAAACCCCTCTGCAAAGGGTTCTTAGTCATTATAATCTCACCCAGACGATCCTTTAGGCATTGAATAGAACCCTTACAGTGTTGTTCCTCCTACTCATCCTTAATCGTTATTATTTTCTCCGCTCGGCCTTGGCTTTCAGTTCAGCTCTCTTTCTTAGTAGTCTTCTCGACTTTTTCTCTCGGCCTTGGCTTTCAGTTGATCTCTCTTTCTTAGTAGTCTTCTTGACTTTGGCCTACCCTCTCACACTGAGCTTTGAATTGGCGGAGCCTTCAACCTTACTAGTCTCAATTATTTTAGACTCCTCTTTATACTCCTTCAGTTCCATGGGATCTCTCTACTCGTGGGCCCTTGCAGTTCTTAAGCCCGGTTGATCAAAGGCAGAACCTCTACTGAGACTTTCTAAAATGCTTGGGCATTATAGGGAATAAGTTTGTTCATCATCATATCCACCTAATCTGATGGTGGATGTTGCCCTCGGGCAATAAGATATGTCATCGTGTTCTAATCCAGAGTATTTGGACTTACTACATTTACCTTTCGTACCTAAATCTAATCTTCTATGCGGCTCGACTACTTTCTAGATTTTCCCCATATTTATAAAATTTGTAAAAAAAACAAAGTACTGTAATACCAAAAATAGAGTACAACCGTTGAGATAGCAGAAGTTGTAGAAAAAGGAGATTTAAAGAAGGAGAAACTAAATTTAATGGTGAATTTTAAGAATGCAAAAGAACTTAAAGGAATTTTCATATTAGTAGAGTTTAACCCAATGAAATACGAATGAATGGAATTACAATTTACTATATTCTCAGAATTTAATATCCCTGAGTTATAGAAATAAATAATTGTGGAAAGCAATAAATGGCTTGTCATTTCCCACAAACGATGCCAATATGCTATTGTCTATTATACCATAAAACATGGTGTGGTTGGATTCCCAATTATGATGCATCTTCTAGCCTTTTTCGAACCAGTTTGAGGTCGACACAGACCCAATCTGGTCATCCAGTACAACCTGCTCTGTCCCAACATGATAGGCATTGACTTTAGCATACTTGGCCTACAACCATTGATGGTGTTAGTTAACACTGTTTACAGGTGGACATTAACTAGTGGGATGATGTCAACAACACTCAGTAGACAGGAATGGGGGATTTAAGGTTTATTATTCCCTCATTATTGATGGGCAACGTGTACCCATCCCATTCTCTCATAAAGACATGTAAAGGCATACCTGCCTAATATGTAAAGGCGGGCCACCTGTCACCTAAAATTATTTGTATCTTCACTACTTTCTCTCTCTAGGTCCACTTGTGATAGGTATAAATAGGGCACACTATCCCTCAAAAAAGGAGAATGATCAAGAGATTAGTTTTCTTATTGTTTGCCTATATTAGAGTAAAATAGAGAACTCAAAATCTTCCATTCATTTTTGGTTATTACCAATTAAATATAATGCATTCATTATTGCACTTATGGACGTAGGCACCGCACCGGACCGAACCACGTAAACCTAGTTTCTATCTACTTTCCCTCATCTTTTCTCCATCTTATTTACTCTAGATATGTATTTTTACCATATTCTCTCGTTATCGATTATGAATATAAGATTGGTGTATTTAGCTAAGATTTAAATCCATACATCAGTTTTAGGCGTTAATAGATTGGTGTCGTCTGTAGGAAAGTATTGACAATCCTGTTATTGCTTTCTACTAATATATTCTCTTGCTACTCTAGGATTCTTGTAAGGACATTTTTGTCCATTAGCAATTTGTTATATCGCACGTCGTTACACCGTTGAAGAAATTCAAGATTCATACAGTCATCAACGGATCCGAATATCAAAAGAAGAAGAGGAATCAAAGTCTGATAGGCCGGACCGGTCCCCCTAGAATAAAAGAACCGATCCGCCTGCGGACCGGTCCGCCTCAGACCCGGGCCGATCCGCCTGCTGAAGTCCAGTACACCCCGGACCACAAGCGAACCGAAGAAGCCAAAAATAAAAAGAACCGGTCCGCCTACCCGGAACGGTCCGCCTCAGACCCGGACCGGTCCGCCTGGGATAAACTTCAACAAATCGTGTTCAGATTTTTAAGGCCCAAGACTTCTTATTTAATCCCACTACGGGAAGTGGTTTTCTAAGACTCACATACATTATTTTCATAGTACAAAAAACTCTAAGTCTTCACCTATTGAGCACCAAGACTCTAGGTTTTTTTATTCACACAAATTTCCAAACACTTGTGAATCACTTTGCAACCCAGGAACACACTTTTGCTGTTCATACCATTGTGGAGAAGACCGTTCTTCTTCTTCATTGCAGCCCTGCTGGAAAGGGATAACTCCAGCCACCGACTACAGAATCCGACACCTGAGGGTAATTCTTAGTCACTTGTATTTTCATTGTAATCCGAAATTGTACAATTACAATATTATAATGAAAATAAATGGTTTTGCCCCTTCGGGGGATTTTTCCTCACAAGCATGTGTTTGAATGTTCTTGCTTAGTTCATTATCTTATTCAATCACATAATGTTGCATGTTTAGGGTTTGTTTGGGTTAAAAGGTGTTTAATATATAAGTTTATCATTTGAACGCGAGCACATACGTTCTCAAATTGGTATCAGAGCAGGTTACGCTAATCTATCGCGTATTCCTATTTTTCGCAAAAAAAAAAAATTAAATATCAACTTTCTGAAAAAATTGATTTTTTGAAAAAGTGCGTGTTCAAATGGAGAAGTTATATAATAAAATGCCTGTTTTTGACGGGACAAAATATGCTTATTGGAAAGCTCGAATGAGGTCGGCTTTAAAAGCCATAGATGAAAGGGTTTAGATTTTAGTTGAAAGAGGGTGGAGTCCTCCCTCCGTGACTGTTGATAATGTGATCAACTTGAAACCTGTCACTTCTTGGACTGAAGAAGAATTTAAATGGTCATTTTTTAATTCTAAGGGTCTAAGTGCTATTTCTGGGTCTGTCACACCTGATGAGTTCAAACGCATAATGGCGTGCCCCACTTCAAAAGAGGCATGGGATGTTTTACAACTCACCCATGAAGGAACTAATGCTGTGAAAGAATATAAGTTACAAAATTTGACAACTCAATTTGAAACCATCACCATGCATGAATCTGAATGCTTTGATGAATTTTATGCTAGACTTTCTGACATTGTGAATGATGATGCCAGAATCAGCACCACCAGATAAGGTGTTTTCAAGCTCAATCTAAGAACAATAATGGCAGCACAGTTATGTAAAGAAGTAAGAGAATGGGATGAGGAGAAGAGGAAAGGGCACCAGTATATAAGTGGTTCAGCCTAGATTGGCCTACGTCCACTGTGTGTGTGTGAATAATCTCACTGCAATAAGGCACTAACGGCCATGGATACAATCTCTCAAGCTTTCTCTCTCTACAGTGTATCTAGACAGAGTTTCAGCTAGGGTTGAATATCTGGATCCTTTTGCAAGATAGAGGATGACCTCTATATATAGTACCTAGGGGGTGTAATGTACCCCCCATGCATGCAATGAGCATGTGTGTGGTTACCTCACCAATGTGGGAGTGCCATCTGTCACTGTCACATGTAGATAATGATGATGCAATATTCTCCCCACGTGTGGGGAATAATCTTGTTATAACTGATTTGTGTCAACGTGTCCTTATCTGAATGTCAGCAGGTGCTCGACTATCGCGTCTGGTGTATGACCTCGGCCTTGGTGAGGCCGAGGTTGGTGAGTATTGACACCTGTTCAGTCTGAGGATTCCATGGAGGTCTCGGCCTAACCCTGGTCGAGACAATGGGCAAGGTCGGCCTGAGACGAGGTTGAACTGGTGGCTTGATGAGGTTGTTGGTGGCCTCCCGCGAGCTCAGCTTACATCTGGCCGAGGTTTCCATTCCAAGGTATACGAGAATGTTGTCGATCCTTGTGACGTCCATTGGAGAGGCTCATGGTAGTGTCGGCCTGGGCCGACCTTGATATGGTTGAGGAGCGATATCTCGTGTCCAAGAGATGCCCAACGTCGGCCATAATACCGGCCGAGGTGGGTGTCTCTAGGCCGAGGTTACACTTGGGGCATATAAATCACCCCCCAGCCCTTAGTCATATGTGAGAGCAAGTGACTAAAGGATTACTACACCTCCGAGGCCTGTCTGTTCCAAGCCAATACTTGCTTGACACTTGTCCAATGCTAGAACATGCTTGCTTGGTCGGCGTGTGCTGTCAGCCGCCCTTTGGGGCTCCCAAGGCAATGATGGGCCTTGGGAGTTGTGCCTGAGTATATAAGGGTTTTGAACCCTTTTTTCCTTCTTTCTTCTTCATTTCTTCCATTTCATCCGCTAGCGTTTCTCCAGCTTTCTCTCTCTCTAGAAAGATCTTGGTTCAAGGCATTTGGGTGGTGATTTCTCGCATCTTCTCCTCTCTTCCTTACCATTTCATCCTCAGGTAAGGTTTACCATACTTTTTCCTTCATTTTTCCTGCAAGCACCCTTATTTTCGTATTTTCCAACGACTTTCTTAGTTTTTCGGCGACACCACCATAATTTCAGGCGAGCTATTCTTGCCAAATTTAAGTAGTTTGATCTTTAGATTCCTTTGCTTTATCAGCCAGTCTTGTTTATAATTTTTGGAGTTTAGGAAAATCCCTAAGTGTAGTGTCGTCCTCTGATGCTCAGACCCTTATATCAGCTTCTTGAGGAGTTACCCTCTCTTAGAGAGAATACTTTAGAAAAGATTAGGCAAATAGAAAGAGCACAGGAGGAAGCTCGTAGATCCCAAGAGTTTCCCATTAGACCCATATTTCCACCACCTCTGAAGGTGATATATCCGGACCCCCCGGAGAACTTCTATCAGACAGGGGTTCCTACTGATCCCATACCTATGTCTGAGTCTGAATCTTCTACCTCAGACCCCATGTCTGTGGATTCCTTTCAAGAGGCCATGGACTTCACACCTAGGCCTGATCAGGCCCCTGATCAGGCCGAGGTCTCCAGCCGAGCCTCATCCCATAATCACTCAAGCACCTCAGGGTCTTCCTCAGAGGTTGAGATTCTTGAGCCGAGTGTGGCCATACCACCACCAATTGATGCCATCCCCATGTCGGCTGTCACCAGGGCAAAGTTTTCTCAGAGGTTTCCGAGTTACCCATCAACATCTGCTCCGACCGATGTTGAGTTGGATGATGATGATGATGATGAGGTTGAGCGCGATGTCGACGTCTCTGAGGCGGCCGAGATCGAGAGTACTATTACTGAGGTAAACCTTCTCTGCTTCAGATATCTGTATTCTATTAGCCCTTCAATAAAACTTAGGAGACCTCTGAGGGAAGAGAGGGCTTATCATGGCCGAGACGGCGAGATCTGTTTGTACGAGCAGATGTTCAAGTTGGGGTTTCGTCTGCCCATTCACCCCATTATCAAATCCATCCTCTCTTACATTAATTTGGCCCCCTCCCAACTCTCTCCTAATGCCTGGAGAATCCTAATAGGGGCCATAGTGTTATGGAAGGCTATCCACCACTCAGACCTTCCAGTTCAAGTTTTTGTAGGTTGTTACGTCCCTTCCTCGGCCAAAAATCATCCTAGCTACTACCATTTTGTAGCTCGGAGGCCCGAGAAGAAATTGCTTCAGGTGACCCAGACTTCCAACCATAACTGGAAGCCTCGATACTTCTTTGCCTCAAGGCCATGGGAGTTTGTCCCATGTGTTCCCTTATCAAATCTGGAGCAGAGGATGCCCCTGAGGTGGGGTAAGGTCACCATGTCTTCCAGGGCCGACCCTGGCCTAAGTCTAAAAAACCTTCAGAAGGTGAAAGCCCTTCAAGATCAGGGGGTAAATGGTCTATTTGTCAGGTTTGAACATCTGATGACTCCCCACTTCCTCTCTGGGACAGGTCTGGGTGGAATTCCCCTTGCCGATCTTGGTAAGCATTTTTGTTTTGCAAGTTTAACCTCTGAGTTTATTCATATCTAATTATCTAACTCAGGTCTACTAATTTTATGTAGAGCGACCAAAGGATATTCCAGACGAGCTTTGGGAGATGTCTGCACCGAGCTTGACAAGACTTGCCAAGAAATAGGTCTTAACGCTCCTCCCCCAGCTCCCTCTGCCTCTAAGCCCCTAGCCAAAAAGAAGAGGGCTCCTGAAGATCATGCCCATGAGGATCAGAGGCCGAAGAAGAAGACTACTGAAGCTGACATCCCTATCTCTTCAGCTGACATCCTGTCGGCTCGTTTGGATCAGTTGAAGTTAACTGATAGTGTAGTCGGCCACAGCATGCAAGCCCTGGATGCATCGGCTCTGTAATGACCGAGGCTGACAAACGCTTCTACAGGGCTATGGACACCCCATTGCTGGTTGAGTTCGGCCTTCACAGAGCCATTCAGGTATGATTTGATCCTTCATTACAAATTCTTCTAAGTGTAACATTTGATTCTTCTTCAGCTTACTCATGATCACTGAATATGCAGGGCTTGACCGCTATGCACCATTTATCGAACTGGACTCTGAGGAAGTTACCTCTCATCCAAAAGGGGCAAGAGGCCGAGAAAGCCCAGAGTGCTCTGAACGCAGGGATAGAGCACCTCAAGTCTGAGCTGAAGGGCTCTGAGGAGAAGGTTAAGGGGTTGGAGAGGGACATCTCCCAGCTCGGCAAGGACCATGCTGCTGCATTGAAGGCTAAGGACGACGTTCTTCAGCAGAACGTCAACTCAGCTGTCAGGGCCGCCCTTGAGGACGCCTCTAAGAAGATAATTGCTGACTTCAAATCCTCTGATGAGTTAATGGGGTTTGGCTTTGAATACCTTGAAAGAGGTATCAAAGCCACTACTAAATGGGCTGACGTCAGGGAGAGAGAGGCCGACACTTTGAAGGCCTCTGACTTCGTGGGTCTCGGCTTTGCTGATCCTCAGTTTTCCCAGGCTCTTCAAGAGGTTGAGGAAGAGGCTGCCGCTCCTGTCGAGACTGCTACATTAGAGGTCACCGAGGTTGGAGGGGCAGACCATTGTGATGATGCGGCCGAGGTGACTAACCAAGCCGAGGGTGTCAACGTTCCCCCCTCAGACTCTTAGGATATTTTGATCATCGTTTGTAACTTAACTGTATTGTGGAACTTTTGTCTGTAATCATTGAACATATAATTTCTAAATATATATACCAACCTCTGATGAGGACCATCTTCACTTTCTTTTCATTGAATGTCATGTGATGATTTTCATTCTTAGCTCCATTGTTATGGTGTCTGCTAAAAATTAATTTGTAATCTGAGCTTTAACCTCTGAAGTCCTCTTTCTAAGCTTGTCTTTTTGCAATGGCCTTGTTTAAACTCAACCAATGGTCCTGAGCTCAGACCTTATCACCAATGAATGGTGTTATGAAGGTCTGAGGTTATTACCTAAGAGGTTATCCTCATAATAAATCTCACCAAATTAATGATGTTAAGTGTCTGAGGTCATCTCATTATGGTGTCTGACCTCAGACCTTGTCACCAAATTATGATGTTATAAGGGTCTGAGATCATCACCTAAGATGTTATCCTCATAATGAATCTCACCAAATTAATGATGTTAAGGGTCTGAGGTCATCTCATCATGGTGTCTGACCTCAGACCTTGTCACCAAATTATGATGTTATAAGGGTCTGAGGTCATCACCTAAGATGTTGTCCTCATAATGAATCTCACCAAATTAATGATGTTAAGGGTCTGAGGTCATCTCATTATGGTGTCTGACCTCAGACCTTGTCACCAAATTATGATGTTATAAGGGTCTGAGGTCATCACCTAAGATGTTATCCTCATAATGAATCTCACCAAATTAATGATGTTAAGGGTCTGAGGTCATCACCTAAGATGTTATCCTCATAATGAATCTCACCAAATTAATGATGTTAAGGGTCTGAGGTCCAAATTATGATGTTATAAGGGTCTGAGGTCATCACCTAAGATGTTATCCCCATAATAAATCTCTGATCTAAGAATGAAGCAAGAACTGTCATAGAAACTGATCTTTATTAATAACCTCTTCACAATAAGATGGTACATTTACATGAAACTCTATGCAACATCATATGTAATATCTCTTTAGGTGGTCGTCATTCCATGGGTTAGTGAAAGGTTCTCCTTCTAGGTTTTCTAGCCTGTAAGTGACAAGCACAACCTCTTCTATTACTTTGTAGGGGCCATGCCAGTTTGGGTGAAGCTTATTTGCCTTCTGTAGGGTCTTCTTTAGCACTAGGTCTCACACTGCAATGGGTCTTGACTTCACCCTCTGGTTGTAGAATTTCGTTGCCCTCTGCTGGTAGGCTGCTTTTCTGACCTCTGCGTCTTCTCTTCTTTCTTCGATAAGATCTAGGTCTAGCCTCCTCTCTTCCCCATTGTTGTTAGGGTCGTAGGTCTGAATTCGATGAGTTGGAAGTCCTACTTCCGTTGGTATGACGGCCTCTGAGCCATGTGCCAGCATGAACGGGGTTTCTCCTGTTGGTGTCCTTATCGTGGTTCTGTAGGCCCATAACACAGCGTAGACCTCTTCAGTCCATCTTCCCTTCGCATCTTCTAACCTCTTCTTGATTCCGTCCAAGATAGTTCTGTTTGTGACCTCGGTCTGACCATTTGCCTGAGGTCGACTAGGAGATGAGAAGAACTGCTTAATCCCTACTCTTAGGCAATACTTTTCTAAGGAGGAGTTCTTGAACTGGGTCCCATTATCCGAGATAAGAGTGTTTGGGAGGCCATATCTGCATATGATATTCCTCCAAATGAACTGGAAGGTCTTCTGCTCTGTGATTGTTACCATCGGCTCTGCCTCCACCCACTTTGAGAAGTAGTCAATGGCAACTATCAAGAATCTATAGTTGTTGACAGCTCTTGGCAAAGGTCATACTTAGTCAATTCCCCATACCGTAAATGGCCATGGAGAAGAGATTGACGTCATAGGCGGATGGGGTTGATGAGGGATAGTCTCGAACCTTTGGCATTTGTCGCACCTCTTCACGTAGTCTGCAGCGTCCTTGGACAAGGTAGGCCACCAGTATCCCTGAGTGATAATCCTTTTGGCCAAGGGCCTTCCCCCTATGTGGCTAGAGAAAGAACCCTCATGAACCTCCTGTAAGACCCGGGGAACTTCCATGGGATGCACGCATCTGAGGAGAGGCAATAGAAACCTCTTTTTATATAAGACGTCTCCTACCATTGAGAACTTGGTAGCCCTATACCTCAACTTTCTCCTTTCTAGCTTGGACTCAGGCAGCTCTCCCTCTCTTAGGTATCTGACGAGCGGGTCGATCCATGAGTCTCCTAGGTTCAAATTGTGACAAAGGTTACATACCTCCTCCTCCTCGATGGTTTCCTTTCTCAAGACCTCGATTGGAATGGTCCTTCCCACATCTATCTTCATTGCCGAGGCCAGCCTTGCCAATGCATCAGCGTGATTGTTACTTAGTCGAGGCACTCTCTTCAGTTTTTCTTCTTCAAAATATTCTAACAACCTTCTTACCCACTTTAAGTACTTAGCCATCCTTTCGTCTTTGGCCTCGTATATCCCCAGTACTTGATTGACAACCAACCTTGAGTCGCTATGGAGTAGGAGTCGCTTTACTCAAAAAGTTGTTGCCAATAAGAGACCTGCTGTCATGGCCTCATACTCGGACTCGTTGTTTGAGGCCTGGAAGTTGAATCTCAAGGCGTATTCAATGTTGGCGCCATTTGAAGCCGAGAGTATTAGCCCCGCACCGCTTCCACTATCGCAGGAGGAACCATCAATGAAGAGGCTCCAAACGTCTGTATCTGATGAGAAGACCCCTTCTGTCATAACTCCTTACTTGAAGAGGTATCGATCCTCTTCGTTCTCTTCTATTCTGCTCCGGGTTTTGCCTGAGATGACCTCTTCCCGATCTCGGAAGACATTTGGTGTCGTCTCTTCCGAATTTCAGAAGACACTACGGTTTGTCTCTTCGCCGTCATCTAGGCCTTTCTTTGTCTCGGCCTCTTCCCAGGTGAATTCTGCGACAAAGTCCGCGAGGGCCTGCCCCTTGATGTCTATCCTAGGCTAGTAGGTAAGATCATATTCCCCTAGTTCGATGTCCCAGGTCATCAATCTCCCGGACTTCTCAGGTTTATGCAGAACCTATCTTAGTGGGGAGTCAGTGAGGACTACCATGGAGTGAGCTTGGAAGTAAGGCTTCATTTTTCTTGAGGCATGTATTAGGGCATAAGATAACTTCTCCATACGGGGATTATTTTGTTTAGACCCTTGAAGGGACTTATTGTTGAAGTACATAGGCCTTTGGATCCCATCCTCTTCTCGTATGATGGCCGCGCTGATGGATGATTCAGAGACTACCAGATACACAAACAACCTTTCTCCTGTGACGGGTCGAGACAGTAATAAGGGAGACCCTAAGTAGGACTTGAGCTAGTTTAAGGCTTTTTCACACTCTTCGTCCCATTGGAAGGCCTTTCTTAGAACTTTAAAGAATGGAAGACACTTGTCCGTTGCCCTAGAAACAAACATGTTAAGGGCAGCCACTCTTCCCGTGAGTCTTTGGACATCCTTGATACTCCTAGGAGTCTTCATGTCGAGTAATGCCTTGATTTTCTCAGGGTTCGCTTCAATTCCCCTCTGGTTAACGATGAATCCCAGGAACTTCCCAGCTCCTACTCCGAAGACACACTTTGCTGGGTTGAGTTTCATTTTGTACGAGTTCATAACATCGAAGGTCTTCTCAAGGTCCGCTACGTGCGTACAAGCTTTCAAGCTCTTCGTTAACATATCGTCTACATACACCTCCATGGTCTTACCTATTTGCTCTTTGACCATCTTATTGACAAGACGTTGATACGTTGACCCTGCATTTTTCAGATCGAAGGACATCACTTTGTAGCAGTACGTCCCTTTGTCAGTAATGAAGGTTGTCTTCTCAGAGTCTTCAGCATCCATGAAGATTTGGTTATAGCCTGAATACGCGTCCATGAAGCTCATGATCTCGTGCCCTACCATCGCGTCCACCATCTGATCTATCCGAGGTAAGGGATAGATGTCTTTTGGACAAGATCTGTTCAGGTTAGTGAAATCCACACACATTCTCCACTTCCCATTGGCCTTAGGCACGATGACTGCATTTGAGAGCCACTCCGGATAGGTAACCTCTCTTATGAACTCGGCCTTTTCCAACTTTTTGACCTCTTCTCGGATGAAGTCGTATTTCTCCCTGGAGTAGACTCTTCGTCTCTACTTGATCGGCTTGGCATCTCTGGTCACATTGAGCTTGTGGCTCATCACCTCAGGGTCGATGCCAGGCATGTCTGCGTGACTCCATGCGAGGACACTTTGTCTGCTCCTGAGGAAGTTTATCAGCTCTTCCTTGGTTCCTGGCTCTAGGGCCTTACCGACCTGGACGGTTTTTTCTGGCTCGTCCTCATTGAGGACGATGGATTCTACCTCTTCCGCGACCTCTCCCTTCTTCAACTTTGTTTCATCTCTTGGGTCAAGAGTGTCAATGCTATAAGTGATGGTTGCCCTCTTATGGGCTTCTCTCTCTTCGGCCGAGTTGAAATAACACTCTCGCGCTGTGGTCTGGTCCCCTTGCACGTCCCCTACTCCATAAGGAGTCGGGAATTTTAGCATCTGATGGACCGTCGACGGCACAGCTTCAAACTCTTTAAGGGCCACCCTTCCTATGATGAGGTTGTAGGCCGAGAAAACGTTCTCGTCCATAACGAAAAAGTTTATCTTCTTGGTCAGCCTCTTAGGCCACACATCACCCATCCGTACGTCCATCTCATACATGCCCAAGGGGTGGACCTTTTCGCCACTGAAGCCTATCAACGGGTGATGATAGGGCACCAGCCTTGCTCTGCTAAGACCTAGGCTCTTGAAGCAAGGCCAGAACATCACGTCCGCTGAGCTCCCCCGTCTATGAGGATCCTATGTACCTCGCATCCATGCACCCTTGTTGTTATGACCAAAGGGTCATCATGGGGGTCTAAGATACCCTTAAATTCAAGTCTGGAGAACCCCACTATGAGGGTGTCCATGTCTACCTTCTTCCTCTTCTGCACTGTATCGAAAGACGTTAGATTCACAACTTCAAGTTTGGCCACTGACCTAGCCTCTTCTACATGAGCCTTCCTATCAGCTACTTCAGAGCCACCTCCTGCAAATCCCCACATATGGTGCTAACACCAAAGGAGATCGTACCGACCCTCTTCACCGGGGTGTTGTCATCTTTTGGCGGGAGATCAGGATCGTCTTCGTCATCTCCTTCTGAATCATCGTCTCTTCTGGCCGGAACATTGTCACGGCATCTGTCATTTCTTCTTTTCTTAGGGTCATCTCTTCCACCCTTTGGAGCCTTACCATCCACATACTTCCTCAGCTTTCCAAATTTCAACATCTTTTCAATCTCATCTTTTAAAGTGAAGCATCTATCCGTGACATGACCATGATCTTGGTGGAACTCACACCATAGGTTTTTGTTCCTCTTATGTGGTGGGGCTTTCAACTTCTCTGGCCATCTCAGAGCCCTGTCATTCTTAATCTCATTGAGTATGTGCTCACAGCTCACAGTCAGAGGAGTATAGTGAGCGAACTTGTCATCTCCTGACCTCTTCTTCCCCTCTTTCTTACTTTGGGACTTCCCGCTGCCACCGCGGTTCTCATGCTCATACTTGGCGGCCATTGCCTCTTTCACTTTCATTACTTTCCCTGCGGTTTCCAGCAGCTCCGCCATAGACCTAGGGGGTCTTTCGCCAGTTTCCACAATAGCTTCCCCTTCTGGAGGCCTCCTATAAGGGCGGCCATGGCTATGTTCTCTTCATAATCTTCCACCTCCAATTTATCTTTGTTGAATCTTGCAATGTAGTCTCTTAGGCTCTCACCCTTGGCCTGCTTGACATACAGCAGGTGGGTAGTCTTCTTTTGAGGTCTCATCCCAAAGAAGAAGTTGTGGATGAATCGCTCAGCCAAGCCTTTGAAGTTCTCAATTGAGTTCTTCGGAAGAGAGGTGAACCAACTGTGTGAATCCCCTGTCAAGGTCCCAGAGAAGGCCCTACACTTCATCTCATCGGGTATCGAGTAAATGTCTGCTGCCGACTGGTACATCTCGATATGATGTACTAGGTTAGTGCTGCCATCATACTTGGGAGACACTGTAGGAGGCTTGAACTTGGCTGGGGTTGGGAACCCCACTATCCTAGCCACAAATGGGGAGCCCTCTGAGTAACCCCTTTATAATGGGTCCCTGCTTTTAACGAGGTCTCCTATCTTCTCCTCGAGGCGTTGGATAGAATCATTCCATGGTCTTCTGTCATCAACTTGGTCGAGGTTATCCCCTGCCGCCTCCCTGCGATGGACCGAGGGTTCCCCTGCCACGACACGTTGGCTGTTGACCTCTTCCTGTTCCCTGCCTCTTCCTTCACAGGGTCGGCCTTGGTCTGGCCTACCCTGCCTATTCCCTCTCTGAGAGCCTACTACGCTCCTTGATCTCGACAGCCTCTGTCTTAGGTCATTCATCGGGCCCAGTCTCTCGAAGGCCGACCCTCTGCTCAACCTATCAAAGGCCGACCCTCTTTGTTGGGCCTCTTCACCTCTTCGGCCGACACAACCTTGACTTTGCCTAAGAGGCCGGAGTGTTATTTGTCACCTCATACCTCTCCTAGAAGTCTTCTGGGGCTTCTTTCGCTTTTAGATCATCATACCTGTCCTCTGGGCAAGGGTTTCCTTGCCTCCCCAGGCGCAAGCGCCTAGGGTCAGCAACGTCCCTTCTCCGATGGTGTGCTGGCTGGTCCTTCATTGGCACCTAGGGTGGTCCCCTGGCGTTAGGATGAGGCTGAACTGCCGCCGGAGTGATCATGTCCGGTGAGACTCCAGGTGGACTCATCATAGTTTGACTGAGCTGAGCAAATTTCTCCTGCATGGCTTGTTGTGTTGCAGCTAAAGATCTCAAGGCTACTGCTACCTTCGCCATTTCTGACTGGGGGGTCGCCTGACTGGAACTAGGCCCTCCACCCCCGGACGGCGAAAGAGGTGGTGGTAAGTCTGGGGCCATATGTTAACACTATAGAGCTTGAGTAGCAGATGAGCTTAGTACCTCACAGGACCTCTTTTAAAGGTGAAACAGCTCCACGCTAGGGGGAGGCCTGGTTCACCACCAGAGTCTCCGGTGAGGTTAAGTAGGAAAAGAGGAAGAGATAGTTTCTCGTTCCCACAGACGGCTCCAAAATGATGATGCCAGAATCAGCACCACCAGATAAGGTGTTTTCAAGCTCAATGTAAGAACAATAATGGCAGCACAGTTATGTAAAGAAGTAAGAGAATGGGATGAGGAGAAGAGGAGAGGGCACCAGTATATAAGTGGTTCAGCCTAGATTGGCCTACGTCCACTGTGTGTGTGTGAATAATCTCACTGCAATAAGGCACTAACGGCCATGGTTACAATCTCTCAAGCTTTCTCTCTCTACTGTGTATCTCGACAGAGTTTAAGCTAGGGTTGAATATCTGGATCCTTTTGCAAGGTAGAGGATGACCTCTATATATAGTACCTAGGGGGTGTAATGTACCCCCCATGCATGCAATGAGCATGTGTGTGGTTACCTCACCAATGTGGGAGTGCCATCTGTCACTGTCACATGTAGAGAATGATGATGCAATATTCTCCCCACGTGTGGGGAATAATCTTGTTATAACTAATTTGTGTCAACGTGTCCTTATCTGAATGTCAGCAGGTGCTCGGCTATCGCGTTTGGTGTATGACCTCAGCCTTGGTGAGGCCGAGGTTGGTGAGTCTTGATACCTGTTCGGTCCGAGGATTCCATGGAGGTCTCGGCCTAACCCTGGCCGAGACAATGGGCAAGGTCGGCCTGAGACGAGGTTGAACTGGTGGCTTGATGAGGTTGCTGGTGGCCTCCCACGAGCTCGGCTTACATCTGGCCGAGGTTGCCATTCCAAGGTCTATGAGAATGCTGCCGATCCTTGTGACGTCCCTTGGAGAGGCCCATGGTAGTGTCGGCCTGGGCCGACCTTGATATGGCCGAGGGGCGATATCGCGTGTCCAAGAGATGCCCAACGTCGGCCATAATACTGGCCGAGGTTGGTGTCTCTAGGCCTAGGTTACACTTGGGGAATATCAGTGAATACTAGCTTTAATCTTGGTGAACATATTCCTAATGCTAGAGTTGTTAAAAAGATTCTTCGTTCTTTGCCTAAGCGTTTTATCCCTAAAGTCATTGTGCTAAATTCTATGGGTAATTTAAATACGCTAAAATTGGAAAAACTTGTAGGAGATTTGCAAACTTATGAAATTGATATGTTCCCTAAAACTTCTAAATCTAAAGATAAGGGAAGTGCACTTAATGCCCAAGAGAGAAGGAGTGAAGGGTTGGCTAGAAAGAGGGTAGAGTCATCTAGAAAGAGAGAGACTGACACGTCAGATTCTGAGTGTGATTTTGACTTAGATGATTTGGCTCTTTTTGCAAAAAATTTCAAGAGGATTCTCAAATTTAAGAAAAATGGCAATTTTAAAGATAAAAAGAAATTTGAGAAAAATAAGTTTGAAAAGAAAAATGAAAAAGACTCCAAAAATCCTCCTAAGAAAGAAAGTGAGAGATGCTTTTAGTGCGATGGTAGGGGTCATAGAGCCTTTGAGTGTGCCACTCGTCTGAATAGAGAGAAAGGGAAATATGTCCTTAATGCTACTCTTAGCGACGACAGTGAGGTGGAGACGGCGGATTCAGAAGATAAATCACCGCATGAGTGTAACTTCACCGCATTCATGGCGAGTCAAGTGAGCACTCCTAGTTATCTTCACGACGATGAAGATGATGCTTTACAGGGACACCTCGATAGTGAGATCGATGTGAGTGAGGGGGAGGATGACTCAAGTGAGAGCGAAATTGATATTCAACGCGCCTACACTGAGTTATATTCTGAGTCTTTTAAAACTAAAAAACGTAACAAAGCTCTAGTTCTTAAGATCACCGGCTTAGAGGAAGATTTAAGAAAGGCGAGAGAAAGAGAGTCCTCCACCTTCACCGCCCTGAGAGAGAGAGAATCTGCCTGTGTCGAGAAAGAGAGTTCGTTTAGAGAAAGAGAGAGGGGACTTGACTAAACAAGTGGCTAGTCTTACGAGTCAGCTCCATTCCTCCGTGGAGACTCGAAAGAAACTTGAAGCCCTTGTTGCCCAGCTGACTCATGATCTTGAGAAAGCACGGGAAGTCAAGGTACAAATCGAGGACAGATCTGGGAAGATGGGAAAGATGCTCCTCGACCCCGCTTTAGGTTTTGGTGATCGGCAGGGAATTGGTTATGATGGTGCCTCCACCTCCCAAATTGCACATGGACCAGTTCCTGAGTTTACTACGAATCCTTATGGCCACCGTAAAAAACCTCGAAGGAGAGTTCGACCAAGAAAGACAAACCAAGGTCCGCCTTTGTCTGTGTCCTTTTGTACTTATTGCAAAAGAAAAGGCCACCTTTGGGAGTTTTGCTATAACATGGGTCGGACACGACGTACTACTGCTCCACCACGTCATACTGATGAGTTTTCTAGTCTGAGAGAGCGAGTTGAGTTCTTAGCTGCCACGACCCAGAGTTTAATGGAAGAATTCCGACGGATGTCTTTGCCGTTAGTGAATGCTTCTCACATTCTAGCTAAAACCAACAACAACAAAGGCAAACAAAAGGTCATCTCTGCTTGGGTACCTAAGAAAGATAAAAAGGCCTTCGTTGTTCATGTTTCTCTCAAAGCACACAATACCTCACAGTGGTATTTTGATAGTGGGTGCTCTAGACATAGGACAGGTGATGCCTCATTTTTTACGACTCTTGAGGATTATCAGGATGGCAGAGTCACCTTTGGAGATGGGAGCAAGTCTAGCATCATAGGACGTGGTAGTGTCGAGTTACCTGGATTTCCTATGCTAGAAAATGTTTTGTACGTCAAAGGTTTGAAAGCAAGCCTTCTAAGAATTAGCCAGCTGTGCGACACTGACTTTGCAGTAAAGTTTGACCGGGACGCATGTAAAGTCTACAATCAAGTTAGTAAACTTTTAATGCAAGGGGTGAGGACCGAGGATAATTGCTATGGGACTGAGCCCACGTCCTCACTTGTCTGCAACAGCGCCACGATCACTCCTATGGATCTGTGGCACCAACGTCTAGGTCACGTGAACGTTAGAGATCTCAATCGCTTAGCTAAAAAGGACCTAGTACGTGGCTTACCATCTCTTAGAAAGTCAACTTCGATCGTTTGTGGACCCTGTCAGTTGGGAAAACAAATACGTAGTCCTCATAGGAAGTTGCATTCCATTACCACCTCTCGTGTTCTTGAGTTGATTCACATGGATCTTATGGGTCCCAGTCGTACTGAGAGTCTAGGTGGTAAGAGGTACATCCTCGTGATGGTAGATGATTTCTCCAGGTACTCCATTGTAGGTTTTCTGAGAGAGAAATCCGATGCTGTAGAATTTTTAACGACCAAGTGTCGTGTCCTGCAAAATCAACACGGTGTCACTATTAAAAGGATGCGTAGTGACAATGGCACTGAATTCACAGAAGCAAAGGTAGACCTTTACTGTGATAGCCTCGGGATCAAACATGAGCTTTCTGCTGTGAGAACTCCTCAGCAAAATGGGATTGTTGAAAGAAAGAATAGAACTATCCAAGAGATGGCTAGATCTATGCTTCTAGGTCGTAAAGTTTCTAGGAGATTTTGGGCGGAGGCAGTGTCTACTGCATGCCACACGGTGAATAGGGTTTATTTACGTCTACATAAACTTCAGACTCCTTATGAGTTGTGGACTGGCAAGAAGCCTAACCTGGCATATTTCCGTGTTTTGGGGAGTAAATGCTACATCCTACGGGATAGAGAGCAATTAGGAAAGTTCAACTCCCGGAGCGACGAGGGAATATTTCTAGGATATTCATCGACTAGTAGAGCGTACCGGGTTTTTAACCTGAAGAGCTCTAAGGTTATGGAATCAATGAACGTCATCGTGCAAGATGACGAACCTTCGACGGTTATTGATCCTAACCTTCAATGTGAGGATGAGGATTATTCTGACAGTGATTTACATGTTCCTCTCTCACACTCTGTGGACCCTACTCTTGTGGTAAGGGACACACCTGCTTGGGTTCTCAAGAGTCATGACCCGTCTGCCATTGTTGACGATCCCACTCTAGGGGTCAAGACTCGTGCTCAGCTAGAAAACGTTGTTAGCCATCTTTGCTACACGTCCAAAGTCGAGCCCAAGAACCATAAAGAATCACTCAAGGATGAACACTGGATATCTGCTATGCAGGATGAGTTGCTTCAGTTTAAAAATAACAATGTCTGGGAACTTGTCCCCCGACCTAGTGAGACTAATATGATAGGTACCCGGTGGATTTTTAAGAATAAAATGGATGAAAATGGTACCATAATCAGAAATAAGGCTAGGTTGGTCGCTCAAGGATACACACAGATAGAGGGTGTAGACTTTGGGGAGACATTTGCTCCTGTTGCGAGGCTTGAGTCTGTCCATCTTCTGCTCGCCATCGCATGTCATCTGCGCTTCAAGTTATATCAGATGGATGTCAAGAGTGCCTTTCTGAATGGCATTAGACAGGAGAAGGTTTATATGGAACAACCAAAAGGGTTTGAAGACCCTCAGCACCCGGAGCACGTCTACTATCTGAGGAAAGCCTTGTATGGTTTGAAGCCAGCACCCCGTGCTTGGTACGAGAGGCTTACTTCCTATCTCTTAGCTCGTGGCTTCAAGAGAGGGGGAGTAGATATGACGTTGTTTGTCAGGAGAGATGACGGTGCTATTTTGGTTGCCCAGGTCTATGTGGACGACATAGTCTTTGGATCCACATGCTCCCAGCATGCTCCCAGCATGCTCACCACTTTGAGGAGGAGATGAAAAGTGAGTTTGAGATGAGCATGGTTGGTGAGCTTACATTCTTCCTTGGTCTCCAGGTTCGTCAGCTAGAGGATGGGATGTTCATCTCCCAATCCAAGTATGCTAGAGACCTAGTGAAGAAATTTGGTTTAGACTCTGCTAAGCATGCACGTACACCTATGAGTACCACTATCAAGCTTAGTAAGGACGCTTCAGGCAAGGACGTAGAGCAAACCTTATATCGGAGTATGATCGGTAGTCTTCTCTACTTGACTGCTAGTCGTCCCGGCATCGCCTTTAGTGTTGGAGTCTGTGCGCGATATCAGGCGTCCCCAAAAGAGTCACATTTACTTGCTCTAAAACGTATTATTAAATACGTGAGTGGGACTCTCTCATACGGTATTTGGTATTCCTTTGATACCGATGACCGTTTGTCCGCCTATTCGAATGCCGATTGGGCCGGGGATGTAGATGGTTGTAGGAGCACTTCTGGTGGGTGTTGCTATTTTGGTTCTGCTCTTGTCTCCTGGCTGAGAAAGAAGCAAAATTCCATCTCTTTGTCCACTGCGGAGGCTGAGTACATAGCCGCCGGGAGTTGTTGCACACAACTCTTGTGGATGAAGCAAATGCTGGAGGATTATGGGATTTCACAGGACACCATGATCATTTCTTGTGATAACACGAGCGCGATTCACATATCCCCCAATCCCATCCAGCATTCGCGCACAAAGCACATCAGGATACGTGAGCACTTTATTCGTCAGTTAGTTGAGGAGAACACTGTATCCCTGAGTTTCGTTCCCACCGACCGTCAGTTAGCCGACATTTTCACGAAACCTTTTAATGCCCTTAGATTTGAGAGTCTTAGGAAGTCTTTGGGGATTTGCACAGTTGACTGAGGGGTTGGTCTATGTCTAGAATAGGATGCTTCTTCATGTTCATATCATATGCTTCCTATTGCTAGTCTGTTTCATATGTACCATTGCTTAGTTGTACAGCTATTTATTTATTCTTTTTGCTTTTTATATTTCTTTTGAAAAATACAAAAAGATTTTCTTTTATTTTTTAAGAAAAGCACAAAAAGATTTTATTTTGATAAAATTTAAAAAATAAAAAAAATAAAAAACAAAAAAACAAAAAGTTTTTTTTGTATTTTTATGCTCCTTTTGTGGATGAACATTTACGATAGCCAAGTCACAACTTCATTCCATATATCCATGTGACTGTTTGATAGAGATTTGAGAGGCTACATCATTTCATCCCTGTGCTTTACATTGTTTGGCGTCTTTGAGATGTAATTAGTGATATCTTCCTACATGTTTGACTCCTATATCCTTTATTGCACACATGCACGGCTATATTTGATTATTGCACTTGTCTATCTCATATTGGCTTGAGTGTTTCCATCTCAATCATGTCTATACAATGTACAATATGCAATAAAACTTGACAAGATTGGAATGCATGTAACAACCGTTTTGGTGAGACTGTGTGTTTTTGTATAACGGGGAGGGGCTGCGAAAGGTAATCATCTATCCTTTGCGCAAAAGCCACCGTTAAAAAGGACCTAAAAAATGGAGGAATTTTAATATCCGAGGTCCAAAGAGGTTAAAAGAGCCCGAAAAAATTTAAAGGCAATAAAAAGCACTTCCTACCAAATATGGGCCACTTAGGTTTCACCATCAATTCTCCAAAGTTTGAGAATTTAGAATGCCTCTATTCAAAATTATATCTGATGGAGTTTGGTTGGAGAATCTTTAAACGGGTTTGCACTTCCTTGAAAGTCCTGAAAAAGCATAAAATCGTTTTGGACGTTATTGGTGTGAAAATCACTTTGAGCTTTGATTTGTTGATTTGATTACGTCAATATCTTATATTGTCATTCTTTTACACCAAAGGACGCATTTGAGTTCATTCGCTAGGAGTATCCAATATTCATCGTGCACATATGTCATGTTTGTATGCATTGATTTTCCTATCGAATTTGATCACACCACTTCATTTACGCTATCATCGTCTTGGTTGCTTTGTGTTCATTCATGGTGTGATTTTATCCTAGTGACACCCCGCACTTGCTTATTTGATTTATTTCTCTCATTTGTCTATTTGGGGACATCATAAAAAGGGGGAGAATGAATTATCTTATTATGGGGGAGATTTGAAAGTTTGAGTTTTCTCATAAATTGGTATATATGTTTATCTCATTTCAAACTCGATAAACTCGATACGTCACTTGGTATTTTGCTTTTTCTCATGTGTGTAGGTACTACATGGATTATCATTGGATTGCACACCCTGATGAGAAAAGTGTTGAGATTCCTGAAGTGTTGAAGAACAAATGTTGTAGTCTTATTCAATTGTATCTTTCCAGTTTTGGGTTCATGGAAGGGTATATTTGTATAGGCATTTTTAGTAGTTTGATAATTCGGATGTTTGTTTTTATGTATGTACCGGCATAGACATAGGGGGAGATTTGTAAGGACATTTTTTTCCATTAGAAATTTGTTATGTCGCACGTCGTTACACCGTTGAAGAAATTCAAGATTCATACAGTCATCAACGGATCCGAATATCAAAAAAAGAAGAGGAATCAAAGTCTGACAGGCCGGACCGGTCCGCCCAGAATAAAAGAACCGATCCGCCTGCGGACCGGTCCGCCTCAGACCCGGACTGGTCTGCCTGCTGAAGGCCAATACACCCCGGACCACAAGCGAACCGAAGAAGCCAAAAATAAAAAGAACCGGTCCGCCTCAGACCCGGGCCGGTCCGCCTGGGATAAACTTCAACAGATCGTGTTCAGATTTTTAAGGCCCAAGACTTCTTATTTAATCCCACCACGGGAAGTGGTTTTCTAAGACTCACATACACTATTTTCAGAGTACAAAAAACTCTAAGTCTTCACCTATTGAGCACCAAGACTCTAGTTTTTTTTATTCACACAAATTTCCAAACACTTGTGAATCACTTTGCAACCCAGGAACACACTTTTGCTGTTCATACCATTGTGGAGAAGACCGTCCTTCTTCTTTATTGCAGCCCTACTGGAAAGGGATAACTCCAGCCGCCGACTACAGAATCCGACACCTGAGGGTAATTCTTAGTCACTTGTATTTTCATTGTAATCCGAAATTGTACAGTTACAATATTATAATGAAAATAAATGGTTTTGCCCCTTTGGGGGATTTTTCCTCACAAGCATGTGTTTGAATGTTCTTGCTTAGTTCATTATCTTATTCAATCACATACTGTTGCATGTTTAGGGTTTGTTTGGGTTAAAAGGTGTTTAATATATAAGTTTATCATTTGAACGCGAGCACATACGTTCTCAAATCTCAATCATGGTTTACCATTGTTTTGTTGATTTCCATCCCATTGGTTTTAAACACTCTTTTAATCCTAATTTAACTTCAGACCCACAACCAGACATAGCCCCTTTAGCCTATAACCTATTCTTCATCGCAACTCTTATTATTACTTTGTTTTGGGGCTATAATACCCCTTTTTCTCGAAATACCATAAAAATGGGTGAAAATTCGAAGAGTAGTAGGGTCGTCGAAGAAGTTTCACCTACCATATCTATAGACATAAATGGCCCAAATTTTCGTAAAATTTGGGTCATTTCGTTACACAAACTAAGAAATATAAGAAAGAAAAAGTTTGTGAGTGTGAATCCAAAGTTGACTTTGATTTTGATGACTTGGCCCTTTTTCCAAAAAAATCAAAAAGTTTCTTAAATTTTCAAAAGAAAATTCTTCCAAAGAAAAGATTTTTGAGAAAAATAAAAATAAGAATGAGTGAACGAGCGGGGGAGAGAAAGAGGAAGAGATTAGATGCTATGAATGCGATGGTAAAGGTCATAAGCCACATAAGTGTCCCACTAAGCTTAATAGAAAGGGAAATAGAGTTGCGAATAAATCCACTCTTGGCGACAGTGACGCCCAGTCAGTTGATTCAGGGGGAGAATCACAACATAAACCATGCATTGGGTTCATGGCTAGTCATGCTAAAACTTCTATTTTATTCCATGCCGATGAGTACATATCTAAATGTGAAGGCCTTGATGATGTTTCGAGCCATTCTAGTGAGAGCGAGGATGGAAATTTGAGTGAGGGAGAAGGTGATCTCCAAAAGGCGTTTGGTGATCTTTACACCGAGACTTTGAAAACTAAAAATCATAATAAAGATTTGTCTTTCAGGTTGTTAGACTTGGATAAAGATTTTTCTTTCAGGGTGTTAGACTTCGATGGTGGAGTATAATAGTTTCTACCTTAACATTCATATTAACGTAAGCATAATTTAGAGTACTAACCTTTGATAACATGGCTCTGATACCAATTGATTATTTAGAATATGTGGTCCCCACTATTAAAAGAAACATTAAAATAAATGAATCTTTCTTTATTAAAGTTTTCTTTAATAAAGTAACTTTAATAAAGTAAATAGTACTTTACTATATTCTTTTTGAAACGGGCGAAACCAATTGTCCTTTTCTCTTTTCTCTTTTCCTTTCTTTAATCCAGCAGAAGCCCATGTTTTCTTTATCTTTTATTCAATTAGTTTGAAAGGAAAGATGAAGTCCGGTTGCTATAAAAGGAGAACTCCTCCTTCATTGTAACACACATATCTTCTGAACCTTCATCTTTTGAATTCACTTCTCTCTCTTGTAATATTTCTTTCTCTTGTAGTATATAAGTTTGTATCAATAATATTCCGATCATATTCATCTCATTCCACACTTGTGTAATTGTATCCCCAAATAAGGTGAGGTGTGACTTTATAAGTCCGCCTATAAAGTAGGGTTATGACTTTCTTTCCCTCATTATGTGAGGGAAATGTTGAGTTTTATTAGTTTATCTCCTAGGCAGCTTTAACTCAATGCTTGGAAGCACTTGTTAATGGCCCTTATTAAATTCAAGTAGGTGATGGGGAAGTTTACTAGTCAACAAGAGTTTTGTACTTTTAACGTCTCGGGACATCCACATGAGTAAAAAAATAGGGCTGGTATCACCTCAGTATTCGGTCTAAGGAAACTCACATGCTTGAATCTCTTCTTCCTACTATTAGAAATTGGAAGCGTGACTTTTTCTTCGTTTATGGATAGTGGCAGTTTAACCTTGGTGATGAGTGTGTTAATGTACCCACTGAATGGCGAGTTCTTGACTCTTCAGGTATTGTCTACTTGTAATAATTATTACAATTGTGTAAATATATTTTGCTTTTCACTATAAAAACCTGAATTTGTCGTATCTCTTTAGTCGAGGAGCATTGTATTGTGGATGGTACCGTGGGAGGTCGAAAATCTAGGTTGCATGAGAGATGGTGAGTTACTTTCGAAGAGTGTTCTTCCTTGCTATAGATTAAGTTAGGCCCCAACTATCATGGTCCTGCCCCAAACTCATGGTGTTAGCTCCCTGTGTGAGCATATATATCTTTTGTACTACTTTCGATCAGGCATTGTCTTCTTAGTTATTAGTATTTCCCCTTGTACTTGTAGCTCACTACTTGTGCCTCGAAGGCACGAGTGTCGAGCTCTCCCATTGATTGGAAAAAGAGGAAAATAAGATTACCACAAATCATACCCTCAGATGGGGGTAAAAAGGATAAGAAAAAATTAAGACTTGTGACTTGGGATTATCTTTGTTGCCTAGGACTCCTTATAAGGGAAGCACTCAGGTCTATGATGATCTTTCTATTTTGAGAGCAGAGGAATGTTTATAAAGGCTAAGGCTTGTCCTGTAAATGTGATACAAAATTCAAGGACTCCCCCCATTGAGTCACAAATGAGTGAAGAGAAGATCTCTATGTATACTCATTTGACGTTCCACCTTCACCTGGATGAAATTGATGACATGCGTAAGGATACTCCTCATAGTCTTGCTTTGCACTTTGTGGAAGATCTTTTTGAGGTATGCATACTAGTTTTTTTTAATCATACTTGGACATGCCTCCATCTATTTTTGGTCTTACTTTATTACCCTCTCTTTGGCAGAAAATTTGCCTACAAGTGGTTCTTTGCGACCTAGCTTCCAGGGCTTCATTTACAGAGAGAAATATAGTCAAGGAAAGAAAGCAGAAATATTATAAGTTTTTGGCCTTTGTTAGTGCTTCAGAGAGATTCAATGCCCATTTGCAAGTGAAGCTTGAGAGAGAGAGAGAGAGAGAGAGAGAGAGACTGAAGTGGCTTTGAAAGTTTACAAGCACAAGGTTTTCTTCCTTGAGGATAATGCAAAAGATGCTAACGCGGAGTTAGTTCATATTGAGATACTTCTGAGGGAGGATGAATTGGGTAGATATTAATCCCGGGCACGATTAGAGAAAGAAACGCATAAAATGGTTGTCTCAGAGGATTCTTCCACGTGTGCGCCAAGAGGCTAAGGATTAGTACACAACATCCAAAGAATTTTACTAGGCAATGGGAGAGGCATTTTTGTATGGTTATGATGGGTTAAAAGTAAGGATTTTTAGACACCATACTACTCTTAACCTTGATGTGTACCTTCCTTAGGGTGACCCCTATTTCTAGCCCAGGGACGATAAATGGTCCTTATTATTGTAGTACCAAATTTTATTAGATGTTTGCTTTAAGTGTTGGTTTTGTAACGTTGTTTTGATATTGGAAGATTTTTGTTTTGAGGTTTCTTATGGACCTATATGTACCTTACCTAACAAACTTCTAATATCAAAACCAAAATATTGCAAGCTATATATTTGTTTTCACCCATTGTGGTCATGTAAAATTTTATGCATGAGCCTAAGTTTTTTAGTTATCTCAGACTATTAGGCCATAGCCTAATGTGGTCACTTGGTACCTTTAGGTCGTAGCCTAGATGGTCATTTTTAGACCTTTGGACCATAGTATAAAGAGTTCAATTGAGACCTTTGGTCCATAGCCAAAGTGTGGTACTTGGTTCCTCATCATATAAATATAACAAATCGTACTTCTTTAAGACAAAGAAAACTTTTCATTCATTTCTGGAATTTTTTTGTTTGATTACAGCATAGCAAAGTGATAAAAGGTGCGTCTCATACTACTAATAGTATTTTTTGAGATGTTCATCATCACAAGGGTGGTGGAGCTCCCTTTCCTCCAAAGTCTTTAGATGATAGGTTCTTGGCCTCTTCACCTTGGTTACCATATAAGAACCTTCAACGTCGGGACCTAAATTTCCTTCTGTTGGGTTCTTAACTATGACCCTCCTAATAACCAAGTCTCCTACGGAGAAACTCCTGGGGCAAACTTTCTTGTTGCAATACTTGGCCATCCTTTGTTTGTAGGTTACTTCTCAGAGTTGAGCCTACTCCCTCTTCTCCTCAATAAGATCCAATTCAACCTTCATTTTCTCATCATTCTCAGTGTTGGAGGTGGGAGTTGAGGTCAGATAGTATGGAAGACCAATTTCAACTGGTATGACAACTTTAGTTTTGAAGGCTAAAAATAATGGTGTCACCCCTGTTAGGCCCCGCGCAGTAGTCCGGTAGGCCCATAGTTGTTCTGTCCATAACCATTTTTTGCACCGTCTAACCTCTTTTTTAACTTCGAATGATGGTTCGATTGGGTAACTCAACCTAACTGATTAAGAATACATATTCAATATTTATCCCCTTAATTTTGGTATGTTTACGATCCCGTGCAGTGCATTTATCCCGAATTTATTCCATATTTATGCTACTAACCCTTTTTATGAGTATTTCATGTTTTGTGAATTTCTCTGTTGTTTTACTAAGTAATTAGTGAAAGTGGATGCGAGAGAAAAATCAAAACGATAAAAAATCAAAAGAAAGGGAAGCTAAGGGTAATTTCGTAATTTTCTAGTGAGAACCCGAAGGAGGAGCCTCTAAGTAAGGGCAAATTTTCTATCATTGCCCCTAGTACCTTGTTTACACTGAGTATGGCGTATCCCGTTACATAGATCATGGAAATTTAAGTTCACAAGTTCAAGAAGACGGATCCTAATATCAAGCAACTTTAACATGATCTACGACTTGACGTAATATTGGTATGGATTTTGTTTTACGTTTCGTGGAATTTTTACTAAGTATTGGGAAATTTTTATAAACTGGTTTTTGTCAAAACGAGGTGATTTCAAACAATTTTTCGAAGAAGTTTTTAAACTTAAGAAATTATTGTATTTTTAACAGTCTCCTTCAAATGATATTGATATCTCGTTAGAGGACATGGTTATGTCATTAAAAGATAGTTTGATAGATGCATCGATCTTTCTTCGAACAAAAACTAACTGTTTTAACTTTTGATCTCGCTAGAAGCGAAATTAAGGTCGTTCGAATGACATCTTTATCTTGTTAGAACAACTATCTCTTCTCATTCGAACGAGATTATGCCACCTTAAAATTTGTGTCTGCCTATAAATACATTCTTTCATGAAGAAATTTGTTAAGACTTTTGATTTACGAAAACTTCAGACCCATTGTATTTAGTCTTAACTTTTTATAGGGAAAAACACTTTTTGATTCACACAATCTTTCCCAAATACTTATATGAATCATCTTTGAAATCTAAAGCACTTCTATATTCAATTTACCCTTGTAGACAAGGAGTCTCTACTGCTGCTCTTATGGTTCTTACAGGAATCACTACTGACGACTGCGGTCATTGTGGATTCTCGAGCTAATTCATTACTGAAGGAAAATTTTGATCTTTGTAGTTCTCGTGGTAACTCCTGCCGAAGAAGAAGACTGTCACCTGTGGGAGATTGGTCGGGCAGATTTCTGTAATTGTATTTGTAAGTTACGATTTGCAAAACTATTAGTGAAATAAAATATTATTCCCTTTGGGTGGGGAGGGGGTTTCCTGAAATTTTGATTTCTTTACATGCTTGATTTGAATCCCATAGTTGCATGTTTAGGTTTTATTAAAAAGTGGAATTTATTCGTGGCATTGACATCTAATTAAATAAGTTTAATCCATCAAATAATTTCACACTCTTCACTCTAAAAAGTCGAAGATTTTTAAGTCACGAGTATGCTGGAAGAAACAACACCCCAATCCGAGTTACGGATGAAAAGTTATAAGCATTCAAAGTTGGAAATAATCTAGGGACCAAAATTATAATTAAGAACAAATCGTGCAAAGAAAGGAACCTTTGGAAAAATATTGGACCGAACCAATTTAGCTACCTAAGCGAACTAGTTCTCTTTTCGAATGGGTTCACCCTTGTTTAAGGAAATGGGTTCGGGTCACATGATACGGGATTTTAAGATCTTTCCTATCTTTAAGCCAAATGAGTTTTAGAGTTTAAGGACTCTCTAAAGTGACTTACAACCTTCGTAAATATTCATTAGGAGTCTTTATCATATTATTCAATCTTTGTAAGGCTAGAAAAATAAGAGGAACATCTAGGAGCAAATTTAATACATTCTTGCATTCAAATTTCTATAGAGAGCTTGTTATTTTTTGGTCTTTTCAATTGAAGCTTGTTCTTGTGCTTGCCTTACATTCTCTATTCTTGGTAATATTATTTTTATACTTTGTTATCATTTTTCATTCATCATGCGTTCATGCAAATATCTCATGCGTAGTTAATACAGTCATGTCCAGCTAAATTTCTAGAGAGTTGGGGAACATGAACACAACCTAGGTATGAGAGTTAGATATAAAATTAGACATAATCATATATATATTTACTAGGGTTTGATATTTTTTTAGACTAATATTTTCGGTTTCTTAACCCCGTTTGTCGCAGGGAACCGGAGTGTTTGAGAATATAATATATGTATAGACAATCTTGTCATTCACGTTAATTTAATTATTGACTAAATATCGTGCGAAGTAATATTCTCTCATATTTAGTGCTTTGGTTCAATTAATGTTTTCTTTTAATTAAATATATAATTATCAAAAAAATTGTATCTAATGAAAATACCTACGGTTCGGGGGATTAAATCCCGAATCCACTTTTCCAAATAGTTTTCTAAAATACAAGTTTCAATTTTTTCTTTCTTTTAAATTAAAATTGCACTTGCTAGTTAGGGTTCCTTAGTTAAGTAGAAATTTTCCCAAGAATCAATTAGCTTTTCTTTTCTTTCGAGAGTCATCATCTAGATTTTATAAACCTACCTTGTCATCATCATTATATTTATCGTCCTACTCCATGAGGATTCGACCCCAACTTACCTGGTATTCCTTGAGCGACTGACTTGTACTTGACTCGTAAGTACACACGTAGCACACACATTATACACCGCGTCAAGTTTTTGGCACCGTTGTTGGGGACTAGGTAGGCATAATGTGTGTGCTACGTGACTACTTACTAGGTAGGCATAATGTGTGTGCTACGTGTGTACTTACGAGTCAAATTATTAGATTAGGTCGAACTAATCTAATAATTTGACTCTATATCCTAAAAAGCCAAAAAAAATTCAAAAATCCCATACATTAAAAAAAATCAAAAATATCCAAAATATCCAAAAAAATCAGAAAAATAAAAATATTCTCTCGAAGCCTTAATTGCAAAATACTCAGCCCAATCCAAATCCCGAGCCTATAGTCGAACTCCCTCCCTCGAGCAATAACACTCCGAACACTCCATATTTCTAGGTACCGCCTCTTGAAACGAGTGGTCATACCACAAGTCGAACGTCTAGAAACTCCAATGAGAAAAGTGATTCTATAAGTGTGAGTGTGATGTGTGATCACTCTAGTTTTGAAATGAGAGAGGGAGAAATTTCATACGACCCCATAAGAAAATTTTTATATTCCGAGAGAACCATCACTTCGGGATGCATTATATTTCCGTATAATGCAAGGAAATTCTCCTTTAGGAATGAGATGATTCAAATTCTCCCATAATTTCACGGTATGAAGTCGGAGAAGCCTTATCTCCATATTAGAGAGTTCGAGGACTGTGCAATACGTTTAACGATCAATCTCGCACCCAAGATGTAGTGCGCCACAAAATTTTCCCGTTTCGACTTAAAGACAAAACCAAGATTTGGCTTTGATCATTAGCATCGAACTCGATAGCTACATGGAGAGACATGCAACTTAAATTTCTCCAGAATTTTTTTCCCGCACATAAGACCAACTTTATTCGGGCTCAAATTCAAACTGATAAGAAAAATAATAACGAGACTTTTGATAAGTTTTGGGAGAGGTTCAATGAGTTAGTTAACATGTGCCCACATAATGGCATTAAGAAGTGTAGACTAATCTTTTACTTCCATCATAGGCTTAGCCTAAGCTCAAAACAACTCATTGAAAATATGTGCCCGGGAGAGTTCTTCGGGTTAGATGCGGACAATGTGAAGGCCCACTTTAAATATGTCATTGAGACTACTCAAACTTGGGACACATCGGATCCAAACCCCCAACCCAAAGCTAGAATCACGTCCACATCTCTTTCCGCATCCAGACTCTATCACTTGGACAAGAAAGCCGAGTTGAAGATCCAAATTAATCAATTATCCAAGCGACTAGAATACATGGTCGAAGCTAAGGGAGAGATATATCCAGTCCATCTCGAGATTTATCGGAGGAGAGTTGTGCGATTTGTGAGGCAGGACGTTTAACAAAAGAATGTTCGACTATACCCACCTACAAAGTTATGGTCCAAGACCAACTTGAGGCAGTGGGAGCTTTTAAGGCTAATTTTAGCACCCCTTACGGGAATTCTATTAATCCCTCACGACGAAACCATATCAATTTTATCTATGGGCAATCGAATGCAGCTATAAACCTGAATCCACACGTTGCCCAACAACCGCCGCCACTCCCACTTTATCAACAAGTGCCTCCTCCCGCGCCTTATGTGATACCATAGCGGAAGAGACTCGAGGACACTCTTGCTCAATTCATGCAAGCTCATTCAGCGATAAATTCCCAAAATGCTCAAAATTTTGTCGACTTAAAGACATCGCTTTCTAAGTTGCAATCTTCCTTAAGTGTCCAATAGAAAGGCAAGTTTTTCGACCAAGATCAACGACTGCCCTAAGGTCAAAACTGTGTGAGCTCTACTCTTAATGAAAATAAATAGCAATGAAAATCGGTAACCACTCTATGTAGTGGGAGAGTTGTTGACTTGTCACCTCCCCACAAGACATGCAAAAATATAAGGAGGTTTCGCCCAGCACGCAAGAGGCCGAAGATGCCCCTTTAGAAGAGAGTGAAAAGGATGACATAGTTAGGCCCAAGGTGGTAGTGAAACCCCCTATAGCCGCACCTTACCCTCAACAGTTGGTTTTGCCTCCTAAAGGGGTCTCCTGTGATGACATTCTAGAATTGTTTAAGCAAGTGAATCTTAACTTACTTTTTCATGATGTTATCAAGAAAATTCCTGCGTATGCTAAGTTTTTAAAGGACATACTCACGGTGAAACGTAAATTAAAGGTAAAGAAGAAGGTGTTCTTAACACAAAATGTGAGTTAGGTTCTTTTGAGCAACCTCCCACCAAAATATAAAGATCTGAGTACGCCTACCATTTCGTGCATTATTAGAGAGAATAAAATTGAGAGAGCTTTACAATATTTAGGGGCGAGTGTCAATATTCTCCTATATTACATCTATAAAAATCTAGATTTGGGAGATCTTAAGTGTGCCAAAATTACTCTCCAACTCACGGATCGTTTCGTGAAGGTACCCCGTGGGAAAGTTAAGGACGTGATAGTCCAATTTGATAATGTCTACTTCCCGATAGATTTTGTCATTTGGGACACGAAGACCTAATCTCCCTCGAGTCATCATGTTACTATTATTCTTGGCCGCCCTTTCCTAGCCACGACTAATGCATTGATTAACATGCGTAATGGGCAAATGAAACTCACGTTCGGGAATAAGACACTCAAAAAAAATATCTTTAATATAACCAAGCAAATGGGTAATGAAGATGAGTTACACGCATCGGATCTTATAGAGGGGGTAGTACATGAGCACTTTGAGGGTAATCATGCTAGGTATCCACTTGAGTCATGTCTAATGACGATGAGTAAGAGAAAGAATGCGTACACTAATTTCGATCAAGAGGGGAGGGGGATGAGAGACTTGTTGGATAAGGGCGAGAATGATCAGGATTGAGAGTTGTTAGCTGGGTCTTTCGATTCAAGGAATTACCACCAAGGGAGTCATATACGGTTCCCTCCAATGTTAAATTTCCAAAACTCGAGTTGAAGAAGCTTCCTTCCAACGTTAAATATGCTTAATTGGGAGAGGATGAGAGATATCCTATTGTTGTCTCCTCGAGCCTAAATGAAAAGCAAGAAGGGAAGCTTATGTCCATTTTAAGGAAGCACAAAGGTGTTTTTGGTTGGTCCATCACGGATTTAAAGGGTATAAGTCCCTTGATTTTTACCCATAAAATCCACATAGAGGAGGACATGAAACCCTCTAGGGAGATGCAAAGACGTTTGAACCCAATTATGAAAGACGTCGTGATAATGGAGATTATTAAGTTATTGGATGAGGGCATCATCTATCCCATCTTGAATAGTAAATGGGTGATTCCTATTCAATTCATCCCGAAGAAGTAGGGAATTACTATGGTCGAGAACGCAAATGTAACACCCCGCACATTCTGGCAAGCGAGGTGGCCATTCGCCGCCGTCAAACTACGTCGGGAAACACTAAATAAGTTAACATTCTCAGCATGTGACAGAAATATGAGACACTTAAAAAAAGCAACAAGATATATATTCAAATTTATCCAAGCAATATAAAACATACACGCAATTTAAAATCCATCACCATGTTATCTCCAAAATAAATCCAACTCCAAATTTATATAAAAACCCAAATGAAATAATCAAACTATAAATATCTAACTGAAACCATAAACAACTAGGGAACCGACTGTATCACCATATCCATAAATAAAATTCTCATAATAAAAATGACATAATGGAAAGTAAATCTAAACTACTGAAGCAGATAAAATAAATCTCCAGTTGCACTCCCAAAAATCTCCAATCGCTCCTATGCAGCTATTCCAGCACCATACCTGAAAAGTTAGTCACCGCAATGGAACAGAGCCCACCACATGAATACTAGCTACTCCTCCTAACTAGGGTTCGTAAACCTAGATAATAGCATTATACATGATAAATATCACAATAGAGTATTTTAAATTAAACGAGATATATATTAACATGCGGGTAAAAATAAATGTCCACTATCAACCCATATAACTAAGCCACCCCAATGTCCAAGTCCAATTATGATATTACAATATTAAATTTAAGCATTAGTTCTTATTCTTACTTAATTTTAATTATTCAATAATTCTTATTCTTGTGACACCACTACGGCCAATCAACCTCTTTATTGGTCCTACACATACTCTTGGCACGCTTAAGGTTCCACACATCACACCCATTCCCCTCACTATATCCAGTCAACCTAATTTCATTAGCTCCGCACATAGTCGTGAGTTTCCAGACATGACACGTCACTATATCCAGTCGACCCAATTATCTTTAGTTCTGCACATACTCGCGACATAATTTCCTTTTAATTTCCGTTCTTTGTCTTAGGCATCAATTACCAATTTATTGTCAAGTTCTCATTATTATCAATTATCCCCACCGTATATTTGGGCATAAATCCTCAAAGCCACCCCTATTCCTATACCTAGAGTTCTCCAAAATACAAGTATATCCGAACCTATTATTTAGGAAGAATGTCTATCAAGAGTTACTACCTAGCCTCGTACCTAGGCTAACGATCCAACAAAAACGACGTACAATTCATCTCCACCCCGGAATTATTCATATATAAAACCCCACACTATCTAATCCCATACCTAGAGAGCTTTAACAACAAGCAAGGCTGACCTACTAGTCCCATACCTAACAAGCAACCTAAAATAAGGTGACAACAATAACTACCACAATAATCTCGTCGTCCCTACGATATAGACTATTAACTCAATTAACGATCACATAAGGCATATTTTTATCCTATTACAACGACTCATTAATTCCACCACAAGATTTTTATCTATTCAAATAATGTCCCTTTAATTATTATATTAATTGAACAAATTCATTTTTCAACAACTTATATAATTTTCATCAATATGCATATTTTGGGGCATACAATAATAATTTTTTATACTACAAGCTACACATGAATAATATGATTTTACGAGTCAAATTCCATTTACAAAATTCAAACGATTTATTTTAACATGTGAATGTCCATATATTCTAACGAGATCCCAACCTATAACCTAAATATATAAGGGCTTTGAGTCTTAATTCTTATTAAAGATTTGAACAAAACAGTCCCAACTTTAAATTTCAATTTTCCTAATTAGTGTCTCTAATATATTTTAAGAAAATAGTGATTATTAGTACTTAGACAACATTTAAAATGCATAATACTATAGGGTAATAATAGAACTATTCATGCTCGAAAAAGATTCGTTTAAAAAATATGATTGGATGGTTATGTTCTTCTTGAGAAAATAATAAAAACAAGTTATTGGACGATCTTCAGAATTTTTTGTTTAAACCTTCCAATCCTGGGTTGAAAGTAATGTTAAATGGGTTTAGGTTTTGAAGAAAAGAGAAGATGAAATTTGTGGGAGGCTAATGATTTTGGAGGAGGCTAAAATGTGTTTTAAAAATCCTAAACCCGAACTTATTTATAACTGAAGAGTGTTTGACTCCTAAAAAAACCTTATAAACAAAAGAGTTTTATTTTGACCCACAAACAAAGCAAACCGATTTGCCAAAAATCTGAACAGATTCGGATTTCTGTACAAATCCGAAATTCCCTTTTTTTATAAAATGCACAACTCTCCGATTTTGAACCTGATTTCAATTCCAATAAAAATTCCATTTTTCTGATCTTAAAAATAACATTTTAATTGCAAAAAATAATCCAATTTAAAATAAAAATATTTTTTTGGATTTTCATTACGGCGGTTTAAAATAAACGGTTTAAAACTACGGGGTGTTACAACAAAGTGGGAACTTATTCCCAAACGTACCACCACCGGGTGGTGCATTTACATTTACTACTGGAAGCTTAATGACAGCACTAGAAAAGACCACTTCACTTTGTCGTTCATGGACCAAATGCTTGAGAGAATCTCGGGCCACCCATTTTCCTTTTTTTTTAGATGGTTAATTCGGGTATAACCAAATTGAGGTGGATGTGTTAGATCAAGAGAAGACTATGTTCACATGTCCATTTGGAACAAACATATGTCATTTTGATTGTGTAATGCACCCGCTACCTTTCAAAGTTGCACGCTTAGTCTATTTAGCGACATAGTCGAAAGGAACCTTAATGTGTTCGTGAATGATTTTAGTGTCTTCGGCCCATCTTTTGACCATTGCCTTGCTAATCTCGAAAAGGTGCTTGCTCAGTGTGTGGAAAAGAACTTGGTACTAAATTGGGAGAAGTGCCATTTTATGGTTATCGAATGAGTGGTTTTTGTCCACATCGAGTCATCCATGGGGATAGAGGTCGATAGGTCAAAAATTGACATTATTGTCAAACTTCCCCCACCCAAGTCAATAAAGTGCGTGCGCTCATTCTTGGGCCATGCGAAGTTTAATTATAGATTTATTAAGGATTTTAGCTCCATAGATAGACCCTTAAGTAACCTAGTCACAAAGAATTCCCCTTGTGAGTGGAGTGAAGCGTGCCAAGAGTCTTTTGAAAAATTGAAAAGAACGCTAATCTATGCAAGCTCCAAATTGGACCCTTCAATTCGAGCTCATGTGTGATGTGAGTGATTACACGGTAGGGGTTGTTTTAGGCCAAATGAGAGATAAAAAGGCCCATGTCATATACTACGTTGGTCGGACTTTCATCGGACCTCAATTGAACTACTCCACCACGGAGAAAGAGTTACTAGCGGTAGTGTTCTCCTAGATAAATTCCATTCATATCTTATCCGGTCACCCATAACGTGCTTTATCAACCACGCGGCTCTCAAATATCTCATTTCCAAGAAGGATGCAAAGTCATGCATCATTATGTGGATCTTGCTACTCCAAGAGTTTGATCTTTCCATTAAAGACAAGAAAGGAGTAGAGAACATCGTGGTCGATCACTTATCTAATATCTCATTCGAGGTACCTAAAGATCCCATACCCATATAGGAGTATTTTCCGAACGAGAAATTATTTGGCATCTCCTCTCTTCCCTGGTTTGCAGATATCGTGAACTATTGTCACGGGGGTCATTCCCTCCAATTGGATACTGCAAGAGAAGGGGAAATTATTTGTATGGTCGTGCATTTTTCCATAACAATCCCTATTTGTTTAAATATTGCACCGACCAAATATTCTAGAAATGTGTGTTATTTGAGGAGATCTCGAGTGCCTTCTAGTTTTATCATTCGGAAGCATGTGGAGGCCATTTTTCCATGAAAATGATGGTCACAAATATTCTTCAATGCGGTCTCTATTGGCCCACTATCTTAGGGATGTGAACTTGTATTATATATCTTTTGATAGGTGCCAAAAGATAGGAGCCATTACTCGACGTAACATGATGTCGTTGACCCCTATTCTCACCATTGAGATGTTCGACTAATGGGGCATCGACTTCATGGGACCTTTCCCTCCCTCTTTAGGTTTTTTGTACATCCTTATTGCAGTAGACTATGTGTCTAAATGGGTATAGTCCATAGCTACTAGGACGCATGATAGTGAGGTGGTGGTTAAGTTAATTCATGAACACATACTTTATCATTTCGGTGCTCCAAAATTCGTCATTAGTGATAATGGCACGCACTTTTGCAATAGGCCATTTGAGAAAATGAGAAATTATGGCATCGTCCATAAGGTTGGGATGACTTACCACCAACAAACGAATGGGCAGGTCGAGTTATCCAATCGAGAGATCAAGCATATTCTCGAAAAGATCGTTGATCCCAACCAGAAGGATTGGTCTAATAGATTACTCGATGTGTTATGGGCTTATCGGACCGCGTACAAGAACCCCCTTGGAATGTCCCCGTTCCTCTTCGTGTAGAGCACAAAGCGTATTGGGCCATTAAGAGGTTGAATTTTAATCTCGATCAAGCTGGTAAGGTGCAAAAAATTCAATTGAGTGAGTTGAAAGAAATACGCAATGATGCGTATAAGAGCACCCGCATTGCCAAAGAGCGGATGAAACTAGCGCATGTTAGGAATATTGATCAAAATGAGTTTTGATTAGCCGAGGGAAATTAGGTCATTTGTGTTACCTATACCAGTCATTGTTTTCATATCCCGCCGCTATGTAAAAATCCTAAACTTTAACTTCACTCTTTACACGAGTATAGTGGGTTAGTCCACGTATCGAATCCATAGGGAATGTTGTTAGACGTTAATTGATTAATTACTTCTCCATAAAAATGTAAAAGATGAAATTTATAACAAAAGACTAATCTAGTAATATATTTAAACTAATATTAATCAAAACAAGTAAAAACTATAGATTGAGAATAATATCCCTCACCTCGGGTTAATTAGTAAAAATGGTTACATGGGAAGAAAATTTTAGCAAGATTAAATCTCATTTCATCAGTTAATAAAATATAGAGTTGTCATCCCCTAAATTGTTATAAAAGTCTACTGTAATTTTGGCGTAAACAAATATTTTGAAAATTACACATGCAAGGTCGTAAATACAGCCCATACAAGTTATACATCGTTAAATCTCCTAGGCATAGAATCAAGAGCAACCTAATCCATATAAACTCATATAACCCATCACTAAAGAAAAGCAACCCATTAATCCAAGGTGAGTTCAATCATCTCAACCTAAACTAAGTTAGCTACAAAGAATTGTAAATGATGTGAATTAAATGAAAGCAAGTAAATGAATAAAGTAACAAAACAATAATCTAGGTTAACAAAGCAAGAAAATAAGAAATCAAAGCTTAAATAGATGAGTAAGAAGATGAATAGTGTAACTTACATACAAATATGGGATGAAACCCAAATAGGAAGAAAAGATGAGCTCCCAACCCAAAAGCTATTCTAACCTAAAATCTGTTATATAAGAAATAAAACCAACTTATATATATATATATATAGTAAGTTGTAATAAAAGAAAAGGAAAAATAAAATAAAAAGGAGCAATCACCAAATATTTTTTGGGCCCGGTCGATTGCGGCCAAGGGTCCGATCGATCGGGGGTTCTAAATTAGGCCCATCGCCTTCCTTCATAGGCATAAAATGAATGGTCAGTCGACCGGGGCTCTATTTTCTTGGGGCACTTTGGTTCTTCAAGAGGGGAAAAGTTTGCATTACGAAAATGGTTCTAACTTCATCATACGGATTCGTAAAAAGGCACTGTTTATGGCCATGCGACGCTAAATCAATGAACTACGCTTCCATTGAGATCCAGCAAGAAGACCATGAAGCATGAAAAGAATTAAATGCCTTTGAAATTACAAAAAATGATGGGACTTCCTCGAAATGCAACCAGTCCTCACGCTAAGCATTTCAATACTTACAAAAGCTCCATTATACCTCGCTGATCATATAAACGTACATAAAAGAGGTTGTCTCATTAATGATCTTAAAATAGGAATGAAGGAACAAAAAAATGATAGAATGCATAAGAATAACGGGCATAAATGTGCAATATTCATGACATATCACACCCCCTAACTTAGACATTGCTAGTCCCTAGTAATGAAACAAAACAAAACCAATTCAACAGGTCGCGATATAAAAAGTATAAAAGAATAAAAGATATAAATGGCGCTTTCACGAGCGAACAATTGCATTTAATATATGAAATAAGTCTTTAAACCCCTTGGTTATCCTAGTGGACGAGTGTTGTCATGAACTTCATCAAATTGAAACCTTAAGAGTGGGAGAAAAAGCGAGCACATGCAAAATATAATTTGGCAAAATGTTTATAAATCAGATAAGCATTAAAGTGTCCATGATATTCAATCATCTCCGGAGTGTACACTCAACAAATGAAATCATTAAGAAATGAGGGTGTAACACACGGGACATGGGGGCATAAAGAGTAAATTTAAATGGAAACTAGATCGCGCACATGTCATCGATAATGAACGCTATATATAAAACGCAAAATATGTAATCTAAATGAAAGGATATCATCATTAAAGAGGTGAAATACATTTTTACAGATTATCGTAACTATTTAAACTTTTAAAATTCGTTCACTTTAGGATCACATAGGGCTTATGTGGGTTATAATGTAGGTTGGGCTCGAGTTATGTAATGAAGGGAATATGTACAGATTCAAAGTTGTTAAGGAATGAAAAACTTGGGATAATGGAAAATTGTGGGCAATTTCAATATTGGAATATGATTTTCATAACAAGCATGGGATATAACATTGGAAAGTGACAAAGATTATTGAACACTATGTACAAAATAAAAATACTTTCTCTTTCTTTGTTTTATTCTTTTTCATTTATTTTTCTTTTGTTTTCTTTAACTTATCTTTTTCTTTTCTCAATTGCAACCGCATAACAAGAATATCATTCAATTCCAAGTATCATTCCAAACAAAGGTATGGAAGGTGATATATATGGTTTATAATTCCCATGTGGTGTTAGTTATGGGATTCTAGGATTTGAAATGAAAGGCTACATTTAAGCTCAAAGGTGTTGACTAGGGAAATATATAAGGTGGGGTCAAGGTCAATATGGGTGATATAACAAAGAGGGTCTATGATCCTTTCCTAAATTTCACATAATTCTCGAGTCAAAACAACATTGAAAATCATGATCAAGTAACACATTTCAAAATATGAACTCAACTAATGAATGATCAAATGAAAGAATAGTGAGATTACCAACAAATTTAACGTTTTCAAGAAGGAAAGAGTAATGTATAATACTCACAAATGAAGAAAAGACCAAAGCTCACATGGTGTAAGTATATAAAATGCCATAAAAGATTACCATGTTATAAACATCTTAAACCAAGTTAATTAAATAAGAAAAACACATGTGCTCATGGGTTTGAAGTTTAATTCATGAAGTTTTTCATAATATCAAGGATTTGAGGAATAAAGTCTAACAACTTCTAAAATCAAGAACATGCAACATTGAATTATCTATTGAATTGGCATTTATTAAAAATTTATCATCGAAAATAAAGTCAAAATGCCCAACAAAGGAGATAAAAGAAAGAAAATAGTTTTTGAATTTCTTCAATTTTTACAAAAAAAAACATACTTGGTAAGAACATCTGATCAAATTAAATAAACTACCAATTGATGGGAAGAATATCCCACACATCCTAACTTAAACCTTGCATTGTCCTCAATGTGTGACACCCCGCCTAATTAAATACCGGGCGATCACTCCTTTATTAAATTAAAATCAAGGTGAACAGTTGGTTCATTCTTAGCATCACTGTCTCAAATGAAAACTTTTCCAATTTAAACACCCTAATTAATTAAGCTAGACGTCAAAACCATTTTTCAACATTACCTTTCAAAATTTATTTCGAAAACAAGATTTAATTATTTACAACAATTTAATATATGACGAATCACACCACAATAATCCAGGAACATATAATCCAAATAATTTAAACATTCGACATTTTAATCCCAACATAAAAATTTAAAGTAAAACATCCAAACCATAATAAATCCCAAAGTATCAAGACTACAATAACAGAATCACAATGTTCCAATAAAACAGCTGAGTAGTGGAAAGGGCGACACATGCCCCAATAACTGAGAATGATAGAAGTGGAATCAAGTAAATGAAATCGTCTAATCAAGTGGCCTGCAACTCCCACCTAAGCTGCAGCACGTTCCTTACAAGGGATCCTAAGCAAGACGCCCCTGTGGCTGGGCACCTGTAATATATACATATATATACAAGAGATAAAGAGAAATAGAAACGGGTCAGAGCCCGATAGTGTATATGATTTAAAAATTCTTTTAGAAAGTATTTAAATTGATTACAGGCTAATGCAACAACATATTAGTGCGACACTCTCTTGAGAAATTCTCACCTCTCTTCTAATGTGCACACCTATCGCACTAACCTTCTCAATGGTCTATCTCGTCATATATCACACTATCTTTCCCCAATGATTTAACTTATCTTAGGTTATTCGCAAGATTTAAAATTGAACGATACAATTGTTTGAAAAGAATATTTCAATTAGTATCCAAAATTCTCGTTTTAACTTTATTAATTTATAAAGTTTTCCAGTGACATATCATACTTTCTCAAAACAAGTATTTACAATATGAGTCATCAACCATGTCCTACTTACCATATCACAGTAGGCAGTTCCAAATTCCAGAATTTCATATATATATTAAATACTCGTATAATATATATATATATATATATATTATAACAGCACCCCAAATAAAAACTATGGTGCGGGCATACTCTACTATCCAATCCCCGTATCACTCGCACTAAGGGGAATACAAATTCGGAATCACACTCGAATTGTATTAACATATACACAAACAATATTGAGGCGAATCATAGATTCCAAGTCTCTAAGAGGATGGCACATACCCGCGTCTCTTTGGACCGTCTGAACTATCAATTCGATAGCCTGTACCAAGGATATCTATCTCCTAGGGTACGAGTCAATATCCCCCATAAGGCACACGAGATAAGATCGTCCCAGCGCGAAAACCTCAGGGATAGCAAGTAGCGCGGGCATGATTTTCAAAAGTATATAATATATGCATACACAATCATATAAATATACCACTTTTATTATATCAATTTAGGTTTATCCCATAACCCACATTCACAACATTTATCCTTATTTTACCATTATTATATATCAAGTATAATGGTTCATTTCTAACTTAAATTCGAAGGTTTTTTCCAACTTACTATGTTATTGGACATAAATATTGTATATTTATTCCCCAAATTTCAGTGCATTTGTGAACCCGAGTGATGTAACCTATATGGATTTGACGCACATTTACGATACTAATCTTCGTTGGTAAGTATTTCGTGTTTCGTGCTTCTCTTATTGGTTTTACAGGTTAATTATGACAGCAGCGCAAAAGAGAAAGCGAGACAATGAAAGAAAAGCTAAGAAGGCAAGTTCAAGGACATTTTGGTAATTCTGCATCTAGATCCCGAAGAAGGAGTCAACAGGAAAGTTAAAGAGGTCGGAACAACGAGAACACTGGAAGAAACGGCACCCAAATCCGAGCTACGGTTGATGAGTTATGACCCGTTGAAGTTGAAGAAAAATCCAAGGAAGAAAGGAAAGAAAACAAGAAAAAAATTCTAAGTGTTGAATGGAAGAAAAAGCACCCCAGACCAGCAAACATTCGCGAACCCACGAGCGGGTACATGCGAACCGGTTCGGGGGTCCTGAAGCGCGATTTTTTTCTCCTTTATTCTGATTGGATCTAAGGTTTCCTTCTTATACAACATAAAAATTTCGTGGTTTAATCCTCTACATCACAAAAGGTTTCCAGAATATCATTTAAGTCATCACTACATGCAATTTCCTAGCTCAAATTGGGTTTTTCTTCCATACAATTCATCCTAATCATTCCTAAACTAATACAAAAGATGCATCAACGAAATAAGCAAGATAAACACTTGCCTGGAATTTTCAGAAATCTGGTTTGGTGTTGAATTTGGTGTGATTATGTTCTCCGTCTCGCGATCTACGCGTTGGCGGTGGTGGCGGTGCAAACGGGTGAGTTTTGAGCCTTGGAATGCCTTGAGGGCTCTCTTCTCTCCTCTCCAATGGCCGTTCTAGTGTTTTGAGTTATCTAACCCTAGGAGATAACCTAAACATCTTATATAACCCCTTTTATTTTCGTGGGTTTAATTACCCAAAAATACAAAATGACTAAAATGCCCTCCCGGGGTACTAATTAGGCCTAAAAACGCCCCGAGACCCAAACTAAACCCCCGGGTACACTTTTCTGACTATCTCGACCCTTCCGGACGCGTTGGCGCACTCAAAACAACCATACGAACAACCTATAAAATATTCACTCTTATTAATCCACATTTAGTCCCGACACGACACAGGCGCGTCCCGACTTAAATTTCCACAATTGTCATTTTATTCACACGTGACAATATTATAAAAAGAAATCTCATATATTACTATACTCATCCAGTAATATGCAACAAATAATATATTCCCAATAATTACTAACTCTTGTCACGCTAGTAAATATTTAAAACAACATTTCGGATTAAAATTAAATTAATTTATCTCAATTAAATTTAATAAATCCTTAAATTTAAAAGCCATGAAAATACGGGGTATTACATACTTCCCCCCTAATAACGGAATTTCGTCCCGAAATTCAAAAAATAAGGCCTACCAGGTAGCACAATTCTGGATATCCTTGTAAGTACGCAAACTATCTACATAGTACGGCGCTCAATCACTATAGCTTTTTCCTCACCGCAACATTGTTTTACATTCTTATTGGAGACACTTCACATTGCACTCCCGACTGACAACATTTGAATAGGTTACGTCTATACGTTATAAATTCCATTATCTCACTATCATTAGGAGGCCGCACCTCACTACATGACAACTACTCGGATTTATTCATACACAAAATTCCCATTCTGAGAAGATCATACGAACATTTGACCACTCTTGACTGCCTAAAACAGTCGTGGAATTCCACCATAGTTATCGGATATTTTCTCGACCGATCCAAAAATTCTGATTATCTACTCTCCTCTAAACATACGGAAGGAGAATAGTCGAGGTTCTTCCATAACAAAACCTTAATAAGTACCTCGTACGCGACAAACAGGTACAAGTGCTTCTACAGAGCATTCTTGAAATCATCGTACCAAGATTCCAAAATATCCTTCACGTGGCTCCACTAATCTTTAATCACCATGCACTTATACCCTGGCTAAGGGTGATGCATCCTACTCGAAACTAAATCTTATCTCCGCTGGTTCCTGAAATCCCATATCAAAGGTGGGATTCACCAATCTCATCCTGATTCAGAAATTTATACTGCGCCGAACCATGCACTGGCGCGATCCTTCCTTTCAAAGGAAGTCTGGGGCATACTAGTTAATATTGTAAGCCAGCCCAAAGGAATATCAATCACTTCCTTCTCGGCGACTTAATTCACATGTTCGGGATAAACCCTTGATCTTGTTTTGAGGATGGCAACCCATCCAAGAACTTTACCGACCTTACCAACCTCTTCCAATTTCAGGAATTTTCGATAAACACAAAATTCTTTGGTTGATTCTCCTCTTTCAACCAAACCTTACCTATGGGCAGTGCGTGTAGAGACTACTCACTACGTCTCGCTAAACATCGATTATTCCCTTGAAATGTCTCACATTAAGTGACACGTAATACTCCCCTTCCTTCCTTGTAGTATGCCGAAAGTTCCACCCGTGCTCTTCTCTCCACGAAGCGCACTTTTGGATCTGTTATACATACCAACATCATCACCCTTTGTATGTGCAAGTCGCTCTCATACTTGCCTACTAACAACTCCACTCCGAGTGTTCTTCATAATCATTTGATTCTGCTCCATTCAAGGAATACTCTTCTTAAATGACTTCCCACAGTCTTCCAATTCAAATTTGGGTGTGCTATTCTAATTACACACCTATGTATGGATTATCCACCCTCATGTGACATTTAATCCACTCTATCACTTCCACTTCGTCATACTATTCCCACAAACATATATTTCACACGTCTATTACCACGTCCCTTCGACTCGGACTATTTTAACTGTAGTTAACCAAGATTCCCACATTTTTGCAACACTCCGACCGCCCTGGGAGAGCGAACGGCGTGCTACTCATCTGTAGGACTAACTAGATTCAACGGAATAGAAGAAATAGGGCATTCAAATTCCATGACAATAAAAGAGGAATAATAATTCTCAACCTTCCTCAGATAAGTACAATAATTTTCCCAAATAGGTACAACAACCAAAATAAATCACTAACGCTCTATTCATCAAAATAATTACAGGTCATCTCTTTTGTATAATATAAAGTTCTTTCCAAATAATCCATGCTAAAAATCATTCCAACTCTTTATTCACCTTGTGTTCTGTATGCGGTTTTGACATTTGGGTACTCTTAATCACCCTAGAAATCAGAATTCTTAAATTCTCCTTATCATCGTTCCACCCCTCAACTCGTGGGGACAACTTTCAATGCTTTCCTACCACAAAAATTCGGCTCCAATGACCTTAAAACAAAATTCAACTTACAACTTACATACATAATTACTTGATCCCATTTCGACCAGGGTACCGAACTCATGGAATAGTGACCAAACGTCTCCATATTTCCAACCTTACGCTAAGTTTCATGCGTGGGATGTCTCGCAAAGCGAAATCCAAACGAGGAACCCCCCCGATACACTACTACCTAGCATTGTCTGTTATCGAAATCCGTTAGGTCCTCCGTCCATAGTATATACCCCTTTATTTCGTCCCTTGACAGAAAAGTTACAATTTCTCCCGTAATTATGCTTAACAAAGAACGTTTCACCAATTTCACTATCGTCCCGTATTGGTTGATGGTAATTACATTCTATAAACCTCGGATACATACGATTGAAATTCTCTAAATTTCCTTTTTCTAGCATTAGGGGTATAACTCTTAACCCCCACATCTCTTGAGGATAAATATAACACTGCACTCTTCCTATCACTAAGTCCGGAGTGCTAAACATAATACCGAGTCAAGTCTTTTCACTCAACGGTAAATCCCGGTACATACTGAATCATACTGACAAAGTCTATACATACATTGGTATCGAATATCTCGAGCCCACTATCTCCTCAGAAGTCTCTAGGATAGATAATATAAGTGCGAGTCCAACCTTCTTACAGGTAAAGCCTCGCCAAAACAAAACGTGTTGCACTAATGTAACTACTCCGATAGCCTTGCAATAAATGCCCACTATCATACTACCCATTTCTATAACATTTTAACAAAGATAATATCATACTCGTGTATCGCATCACTACAACGAGTAACCTCAATAAAGTATAAAACACTGTTAATATACTCATTCATCCCCCGCGGATAGCACCAAAGAAAAATCCCTCTATACTAAGGAAAAATGTTCACATAATGGTAATATTTATAATGATATGCATTAAACTCGTCTCACATGCTAATCTATCAAGGAACAAAATATTGTGACTCGCTCGTGTCACATAAACACGCCGCATCCTCTAAGGATACAACTTATACTTCCATCCTGGCAATCGTCTTGACTGCACAAATGGTTTTCGGACGTAACACGTCTGCCCAAACCAAAATAAAATTATTTTTAATCATCGTCCTTTAGTAGGCACCGTATTCTTGTCCCTTTTTCTCACTTTGAAATATATTATCGCGAGCAATTTCACTCTGCACCAAAATACCTCAACACATAATCCACTTATCACCTGTCCTACTAACCAGGTTAGGATTGTCCTTCTCTCGGACTTTAGTAGACTCGATTCCTGTTAGCCATCCCGGTTGTTCCCTTAGCTTTTTAGGCCATAAAGATCATGTTACTATCTATAATAGTACTTACTGAATTTACCATCACTTGGTAAGAATTTAACTATCTGAAGCATTTAAATGGTTTTCCTGATGTGTATCCACATCCTTTTGTGGTGCTATACCACCACCGTTCTATTCAGTCTTATTCTTGACTAAATTCTTCGATTCCTTTAACTTCCTCCACAAAGAAGCGTTATCATCTATATTGACAAAATATGACATTGTCAACCTATGAATCGGTCGTCCATCAGAATTTCCTCCTTGAGTATTATCAACTATTATTACAAGTTGGTCTCCCACTTGGAGTCATTTCCTCCACTAGTATCTACCTCTTTCGATACAAAATTTGCTAACAATTAGGATTCATATCCACAATTGGACTTCTGTCATGCCTTCCTGCGATGAGTTCAGAACCACGTTTGCTTCTCATCCTGAATAGTTGAGGAAGGAACATACGGTCAACACTGTACCTAAGGTTCTCCTATAGGCATAGCATTCCACTTCTAAAATTGGTGGTTGACTCCAACCATTATAATTTCGTTCCGAAAGCCAAGAAAATTTTCTCTAAATTTTCACTTTCAGTTTGCCACACTCCGTCCTATATTTAAGCCTTTGGATACTTTACCTCCTTTGGTAAACACATACAATTTTCGCGTTTCTATAATTTCCCACTGACAGCCTCTACACGTTTTTTTTTGTAATACGTTGGGTAAGTTTATCCTCGCACCTCATTTGACTATAACATCATTTGAAAATCATTGTTGCACCTTAGTCGCCTTTCTAGTCGTGGCTTCTCGTGCCATAATGGAGGTGACCTCGACTACGGTCATCATCCTCGGATATATTTCATAATCTCAACTGAGCCCTGCCTCCTGATGTACGCTTAACGGTCCTCTTCTGACATCCGTCATCGCTCGGCACACGCACACATCCGAACGAAATTAGAATTCACTAGTGTATACACATTATAGCAGGAGAACGAAATCTCGTCAAAGGAATCGACAATCCTAAACATAGGGCTCTATAATAAACAAAGCAACGCTGAAAGCATAATAAGTCATACAGATCCTAAGGACACTAGAACCTGATGCTCTGATACCACCTGTGACACCCCGCCTAATTAAATACCGAGCGATCACTCCTTTATTAAATTAAAATCAAGGTGAACAGTTGGTTCATTCTTAGCATCACTGTCGCAAATGAAAAACTTTTCCAATTTAATCACCCTAATTAATTAAGCTAGGTGTCAAAACCATTTTTCAACATTACCTTTCAAAATTTATTTCGAAAACAAGATTTAATTATTTACAACAATTTAATATATAACGAATCACACCACAATAATCCAGGAACATATAATCCAAATAATTTAAACATTCGACATTTTAATCCCAACATAAAAATTTAAAGTAAAACATACAAACCATAATAAATCCCAAAGTATCAAGACTACAATAACTGAATCACAATGTCCCAATAAAACAGTTGAGTAGTGGAAAGGGCGACACATTCCCCAATAACTCAGAATGATAGAAGTGGAATCAAGTAAATGAAATCGTCTAATCAAGTGGCCTGCAACTCCCACCTAAGCTGCAACACGTTCCTTCCAAGGGATCCTAAGCAAGACGTCCCTGCGGCTGGGCACCTGTAATATATACATATATATACAAAAGAGAAAGAAAAATAGAAACGGGTCAGAGCCCGATAGTGTATATGATTTAAAAATTCGTTTAGCAAGTATTTAAATTAATTACAGGCTAATGCAACAACATATTAGTGCGCCACTCTCTTGAGAAATTCTCACATCTCTTCTAATGTGCACACCTATCGCACTAACCTTCTCAATGGTCTATCTCGTCATATATCACACTATCTTTCCCCAATGATTTAAATTATCTTAGGTTATTCGCAGGATTTAAAATTGAACGATACAATTGTTTGAAAAGAATATTTCAATTAGTATCCAAAATTCTCGTTTTAACTTTATTAATTTATAAAGTTTTCCAGTGTCATATCATACTTTCTCAAAACAAGTATTTACAATATGAGTCATCAACCATGTCCTACTTACCATATTACAGTAGGCAGTTCCAAATTCCAGAATTTTATATATATATTAAATACTCGTATAATATATATATATTATAACAGCACCCCAAATAAAAACTATGGTGCGGGCGTACTCTACTACCCAATCCCCGTATCACTCGCACTAAGGGGAATACAAATTCGGAATCACTCTCGAATTGTATTAACACATACACAAACAATATTGAGGCGAAGCATAGATTCCAAGTCTCTAAGAGGATGGCACATACCCGCGTCTCTTAGGACCGTCTGAATTATCAATTCGATAGCCTGTACCAAGGATATCTATCTCCTAGGGTACGAGTCAATATCCCCCATAAGGCACACGAGATAAGATCGTCCCAGCGCGGAAACCACAGGGATTGCAAGTAGCGCGGGCATGATTTTCACAAGTATATAATATATGCATACACAATCATATAAATATACCACTTTTATTATATCAATTTAGGTTTATCCCATAACCCACATTCACAACATTTATCCTTATTTTCCCATTATTATATATCAAGTATAATGGTTCGTTTCTAACTTTAATTCGAATGTTTTTTCCAACTTACTACGTGATTGGACATAAATATTGTATATTTATTCCCCTAATTTCAGTGCATTTGTGAACCCGAGTGATGTAACCTATATGGATTTGATGTACATTTATGCTACTAATCTTCGTTGGCAAGTATTTCGTGTTTCGTGCTTCTCTTATTGGTTTTACAGGTTAATTATGCAAGCAGCGCAAAAGAGAAAGCGAGACAATGAAAGAAAAGCTAAGAAGGCAAGTTCAAGGGCATTTTGGTAATTCTGCATTCAGATCCCGAAGGAGGAGTCAACTGGAAAGTTGAAGAGCTCGGAACAACGAGAACACTGGAAGAAACGGTACCCAAATCCGAGCTACGGTTGATGAGTTATGACCCGTTGAAGTTGAAAAAAAATCCAAGGAAGAAAGGAAAGAAAACAAGAAAAAAATTCTAAGTGTTGAATGGAAGAAAAAGCACCCGAGACCAGCAAACATTCGCGAACCCAGGGGCGAACCGGTTTGGGGGGCGAACCGGTTCGGGATACATGCGAACCGGTTTGGGGGTCCTGAAGCGCGATTTTTTTCTCCTTTATTCTGATTGGCTCTAAGGTTTTTTTCTTATACAACATCAAAATTTCGTGGTTTAATCCTCTACATCACAAAAGGTTTCCAGAATATCATTTAAGTCATCACTACATGCAATTTGCTATCTCAATTTGGGTTTTTCTTCCATACAATTCATCCTAATCATTCCTAAACCAATATGAAAGATGCATCAACGAAATAAGCAAGATAAACACTTGCCTGGGATTTTTAGAAATCTGGTTTGGTGTTGAATTTGGTGTGGTTATGTTCTCCGTCTCGCGATCTACGCGTTGGCGGTGGCGGCGGTGCAAACGGGTGAGTTTTGAGCCTTGGAATGCCTTGAGGGCTCTCTCCTCCCCTCTCCAATGGATGTTCTAGTGTTTTGAGTTATCTAACCCTAGGAGATAACCTAAACATCTGATATAACCCCTTTAATTTTCGTGGGTTTAATTACCCAAAAATACAAAATGACTAAAATGTCCTCCCGGGGTACTAATTAGGCCTAAAAACGCCCCGAGACCCAAACTAAACCCCCGGGTACACTTTTCTGACTATCTCGACCCTTCCGGACGCGTTGGCGCACTCAAAACGACCATACGAACAACCTGTAAAATATTCACTTTTATTAATCCACATTTAGTCTCGACACGACACAGGCGCGTCCCGACTTAAATTTCCACAATTGTCATTTTATTCACACGTGACAATATTATAAAAATAAATCTCATATATTACTATGCTCATCCAGTAATATGCAACAAATAATATATTCCCAATAATTACTAACTCTTGTCACGCTAGTAAATATTTAAAACAACATTTCGGATTAAAATTAAATTAATTTATCTAAATTAAATTTAATAAATCCTTAAATTTAAAAGCGATGAAAATACGGGGTATTACACAATGTAACTTAAAACCCCAGTAAAAGAGAGAAAAAGAGCAATATTACCCAAAATGGAGAGATATTCGAAAAGTACAAGTCCAAAGATTCTACAAAATATGTTAGCACCAAGAATAACAAAAAAAAGAACTAAAGCTTTAACTAATTTCACTAGATAGTAAGAAAAAATGAAAAAGACCTATTATGTATAACCTATAATTTTAACTTCTAACTAACTATACACACTAGAAGTTGAAATTTTTGAGGATCCACCCAAAATACGATTTGACTTTGAGGGATAATTGGCGTCCCCTTATTTTCATGCATACCTTTCGAAAAGCAATAATTTCATTTGAACAGCTGAATGTATGTGTAAGGCGGAAGAAAGTAACCATTGCCAATTAAAAGGTTTTGGGGGGTGATGGGGGATTTGGATTTAACGGATGACGAATACAAATGAGATCCAAAAAAATAGAATTTCCACCCAAAGATTTTGCAATTAGGGTGGGAGGTGGCACACATAGAGGTAATATTGCCTTCAGAAAAATTACACAAGTAAGTCAACCTCATCGGTGAAAGGGTTGAACATTTTAAATTTTTGAACCGATTCATGGGATACTTATAACGGTTTGATAATGTAGAATAAAGATGGGGAGAAAATAGATTCAATCTCAAGAGATGACTCGCCATTGCGTAAAGATTGAATTCCAATGGAGAAGGATTCACTTTCAATGAAATGTTTTTAAAATATTGTTTGAGGTGAAACATACGTCTCAACCTCCTCTTTGTTTTCCAAAGAAAAAATCATTTTGTTGCAAATGGATACTACATCCATTTCTTCCTCACTTTTATTCTCTATTATGCCATGGGCAAAGAGAAGAATGGTTTGCTCCAAAGTAGGCATCAATTCCTCAATTGGTTAAAAACATTCCTCAATTTCAAAAGTCTCAGAAGAAAAACATCATTAGGTTCTAATAATGCATCGAACTCTTGTTCCCAACAATAATTTTGTTCCCAATAATGGTTTCCAAGTTTTTCATTTTTAAAAATGCGCAAGTCCTTACTCAATGTCATAGATGGAGGCACGGATTCTTGAAAATGAGAAGTTTGGAAACTATCCTCGGGACTACTATCAAAATCATTATTATAAGAACTAGGTGTAAACCCACGCGATGCGCGGGTAGGCGATTGTGATAGTCTACACACACACAATGACACTAAAATTAAAAATGTGAATTAAAAGGGTTACAAAATGTAAGTGTGTGTATATATATATTACGTGGACAATAGGATATTCATGATGTTCTCGTGAACAGGTTAATTTAATAAAAAAATATAGAAAGATAAATAAACAAAACCCGTTTTCTTTTGCACAATGCTAAAGTTCATGTTGCATAGAGGACTTAGGTTGGGTGCGCCTATGAGCAACCATTTATTTTCTTTTATTCCTTTTTCTGCTGCCCACTCCTCTTAGCAGACCAAATGGCCTGGGTCAACAGTGAGTTTGTTACTTTTTAATTCCTATAAGTTGAACTCAACACTCATTCTGAACATGCACCATGCTTTCTCATTAACATACGATTTTATTTCATATTTTATTATTACTTCTACTCTATAATTTAATAACGAACTATTACATTTACGTAGCACAATTAGTTTGTGATTGCCACAAAGTTTATATATATATAAAGTTCTTTCCCTTTGGCACCTTACAACCATAAAACAAAACGATTTAATTTCCCTTATCTCTGTCATGTTGCCAACAAAAAGTGTATGGATCCCATATTTTTCTTTTCTCTTTCATCATCGGTGTGTGTATATATCGTTAGGGGAAGTCTCCGTGAAAGAGAACTATCATATTTAACTACAAAGAGGTTTTGGTATGAAGATGGAAGATTTTTCAACACACAAAAGTGAGCGATACATTGAATATTAATAATGCAGATAGTCAATAAAAGTATTTAGCTTATAGAATGGAAATATTGTTAAGATTTAAGAATAAACTAAAAGAGAAATTCACCTTCATCAAAGCCTTGAAGGAGTGTTAAGTGAGTATTGAATTAGGACTCTTCAAAGCTCAATTAGTATCAACATGTATCTTAAATTGTAAGTTAAAATGCCATCCACACATTTTGTGAGTGTAGTATCCAACATCTCTCCAATTAGTGTAAGTCGTGCCTCTACACATAGAGGGAGGAAAGATAATCATTTGTAAAAGAGAAGATGAAGAGGAACAGACAGAGGGAGAAATATGAAAGTTGAGAGAGATTAAAAGTGTAAATGTTTGAGATGTATATAAATAGAGAGAAGAGAGAGAACAACATGCATTTAAGAGGCCAAGTGCCACGCGAGTACCTAGTTAGGTTTGAGAATGAAAGCTCCGTATGGAGTGTATCCGAATTGAATGTTCTTGATATTTTTTTTTTGCCTCTATTCCACCAAATTTGGTTTAAAAATTCATTCATTTACTAATTTAAAAAATTGATCCGTTTTTATGCTTGAATTTTAGATCCTGCTTAAGAGACTTGTTGTATACATACATATATACAACACGAACATTGAAATAAAGATTTGAAAAGAGTGATACACCAAACTAATTACAAATATATCCAACATGCAACAAATGTATCATTAATTCCCCATGAAAAGAAATACTAAAACAAATTAAAATTAGTCTAAACAAACTACACAAATCCATTAAAGAAAAAAAAACACTAATCCAATAAATGAAACAATAAAAAAAAATCCAAATTATAAAAATCCAAAAAAGATATAATTTTTACATACCCATTTAGATAAACATCTCCATGAACACGAAAAGCCAAAGAGGAACCCCCACGACTGAACGAATTGGTGTTGCTGTGAACAGGCCCGGTCTTGAGATTGATAAAAATTGACAAACTCCTCGTACAAAAATTGTAAAATAGGCCCCTTTTATCTGTATTGATATAAAAAATGGGCCCTCAATATATAAGTAATAAAAATGAATAAACGGGAGGTTCTGTGCGATCGCTCACTTAGCACATACTCAGGACCGCCCCTACCTGTTGACTGTGAAAGTGTTTTGGTCGTTGAGAAAAAAGAAAAAAAACACTAATCCAATCAATGAAACAATAAAAAAATTTCAAATTATAACAACCCAAAAAAGATATAATTTTACATACCCATTTGGATAAACATCTCCACGAAGACGAAAAACCAAAGAGGAACCCCCACGACTGGACGAATTGTTGTTGCTGTGAAGGTGTTTGGAAGCTGAGAAAAAGAAAAAAAATACTAATCCAATGATTGAAACAATCAAAAGAAATCCAAATTATAAAAACCAAAAAAAGATATAATTTTTACATACCCATTTGGATAAACATCTCCATGAACACGAAAAAACAAAGAGGAATCCCCATGACTGGACGAATTGGTGTTGCTGTGAAGGTATTTGGCAGCTGAGAAACATAGTGGAAAATACGTAGTAGTTAAAAACGAAGCCCAAAACAACATTGAGAGTGTTGAGAATCAATATCTAATTTTCTACGGTTGATTGCAACCTGAAAAAAGATACATGAAAGGTGATTTGGAAGGTTTCGTTGCATTTGATTTAATTTGGGAGGTGTGGGGGATTGTAAATCTCAGCACATATATACTTGGGGTTTGGGAAATGGGTGTGGAAGAAAACTAAGAGGAGAGAGAAAGTTATTGGAATTTGAAAGATTATGGATAGAAGAGAAGTCTCTTTGGGATTTATGTATTTCGGTATTGACGTTTTGTTATTTTTGGAGAGATAAAAAGCAACAACATTAATGGAAATGGGGAAGACATAACACACACACGCAGAGAGAGAGAGAGAGAGAGAGAGAGAGAGAGTTGAATATAGATGTGCCACGTGGATAGGCTAATTGCAAAGCATAATAAATGCCTTGTTTTGCATTTTATAGTATTAAGAGATTTTGAAAGTTGTTGCAATTGGTTTCACCATTCTTATTATAATAACTTTGTGGCCCATTATTGGAATGATCTTTCCCAAAATTCCCATAATCCATAACTTGACTTTTGTAATACTCACCCAAAGTGATAGGTTTAGAGGGATTTTGAGAATTACCGTTACGATTATCTAAAACATTGAAAGAAGACATGCTTACCCCCAATAAGCGCAAGATGACAAAATCCACAAAGTGATGTGCGGCCGAAAGATTCAAGCATTTATTGACGCTCAAATGTATAAGTCCTACAAAACTAGTTAAAAAATAATACAAATGGCAGGAAAAATATTACAAAATACTACATCAATTAAATTCTAAAATAAACAACTCCCCGATAAAGGTGTCATTTTGATAGTCAGGGAAACCGGGCGTTCGTGTTACCTATGTCAGTCGTTATTTTCGGCTCCCACCGCTACGTAAAAAACCTAAAATTTAATCACACTCTTTACGGGAGTATAGCATCTAGCCCGAGTATCGAATCCATCGAGAATTTTTCTAGACGTTAGTTGATTTGTTACTTCTCAATAATAGTGTAAAAGGTAAAAGTTATAACAAAAGATAAATCTAGGTATGTATTTAAACTAATATTAACAAAATGAGTATATACTATAGATTGAGAATAATATCTCTCACCTCGGGTTAATTAGTATAAATGGTTACATGAGGAGACAAGTTTGGCAAGATTAAATCTCATTTTATCAGTTAATTAAATCTAGAGTTGTCACCCCTCAAATTCTCATAAAAGCCTACTATGATTTTGGCGTCAATAAATACTTCAAAAATTACGCACGCAAGGTCATAAATACAGTGCATACTTGATATGCACCATTAAATCTCCTAGGCCTAAAATCAAGAACAACCTAACTCATTTAAATTTATATAACCCATCACAAAAGTAAAGCAACCCATTAATCAAAGGTGAGTTCAATCATCTCAACCTAAACTAAGTTAATTACAAATCATTGTAAATGATATGAATTAAATGAAAGCAAGTAAATAAAGTAAGTGACAAAACAATAATATGGTTAATAAAGCAAGAAAGTAAGAAATCAAATATTGAATATATGAGGAAGAAGATGAATAGTGTAACTTACATACAAAACTGGTATGGAAACCGAGGAGAGAGAAGTTCTCAAAACCTAACCTAATCTGATATAAAAACTAGCCCTAGTTCTAAATAAACCAACATATATATATATATATATATATATATATATATATATATATATTAATCTGGAATACAAGAAAAGAAAAAACAAAAGAAAAAGGAACAATCGCCAAATATCTGATGGGCCTGGTCGATCGCGACCAAAGGACCGCCAATCGGGGGTACTGAAATAGGCCCACTTCCTTCCATCGTAGGCATAAAATGAATGTTCGGTCGTTCGGGGCTATGTTTTCTGGGGGCACTTTCATTCTTTAAGAGGGGAAAAGTTTGCATTACGGAAATGTCTCTAACTTCATCATTCAGATTCAAAATGAGGCGTCGTTTGTGGCCACGCGAAGCTAGCTCACAACTACTTTTATAGAGATCCATTGTTCAGACCATGAAGTATGGAAAGACTAAAATTCCCTTGAAATTACAGCAAATGCTGGAACTTCCACAAAATGCAACCAACCATCATGCTAAGCATTCCAATATCTACAAAATCTCAATTATACCTCGCAAAGTATATAGACATACATAAAAGAGGTTGCTTTGTTAACGAGCTTAAAATAGGAATTAAGGAACATAAAAGTAGTAGAATACATAAGAATAACGAGCACAAATATGCAATATTCGTTACGTATCATTTTGATTAGCCATGGGAAACCGGGGTGTTCATATTACCGACGTCGATCGTTGTTTTTGGCTCCCACCGCTATGAAAAAAACTTAATTTTTAACTACACTCTTTAAACGAGTATAGCAACAAGTTCGGGGATCGAATTCGCGAGGAATGTTGTTTGACGTTAATTGATTTATTACTTGTCAATAAAAGTGTAAAAGATGAAATTTATAACAAAATATTAATCTAGACATATATTTAAACTAAGATTAATCAAAATGAGTAAAAACTATAGATTGACACTAATATCTCTCACCTCGGGTTAATTAATATAAATCTCAACAGGGAAAGACAACTTTAGCAAGATTAAATCTCATTTCATCAATTAATTAAATCTAGAGTTGTTGCCCCTAAATTCTCATAAAAGCCTAATATGATTTTGGGGTCAATAAATATCTCGAAAATTACGCGTGCAAGGTCGTAAATACGATGCATACATGATAAACACCAAAAAATCTCCTAGGTGTAGAATCAAGAATAACCTAACCCATTTAAACTCATATAACCCATCACCAAAGTAAAGCAAACCATTAATCCAAGGCGATTTTAATCATCTTGACCTAAACTAAGTTAGTTACAAAGCATTTTAAATGACATGAATTAAATGAAAGAAAGTAAATAAAGCAAGTAACAAAGCAATAATTGAGGTTAACAAAGTAAGAAAATAATAAATAAAAGCTTGAATAGATGAAGAAGAGGATGAATAGTGAAACTTACATAAAAAAATGGGATGAAATTAAAATTAGGAGAAAAGATGAGCTCCGAACCCAAAGCTCTAAGTTATTCTAACCTAAAATATGATATTGTAGGAGGGTAGTGTGACTGGGGCCTAGTAAGATACTGAAATGGGTAAGGCGTGACCCACTTCAATGAAATCTACCTCTAAGGTCTTCAAGGATTTCTAGAGCAACACCTGGTAAAACCTTCCCTTTTTGGTGAAAATGGAACCAAAGCTAGAACCACTTCCCACAAGAAGATAAACTTCACAACAATAATAGTAACTTTTCTCAAGAGGATCTCCTGAGAATAATAGTTGTTGGTGTGGGAGTGAATAAACAAGCACTTAATACTTAGAGAGGGAGCAGGAAGAGAATACTAGATGGTCTGGTGTGATTTTGAAAGAGTAACGGTATGACATAAGTTTTTTATATTTGATTTGACCTCACCAATGGTCCTATTTATAGGTGAACATGGGGCTAGTTTGGGCCTTTTGGGGCACCAAAATCAAGAGGGGAAACTTAGAGGGATAAGGTCTGAAATATACTTTTTTGTTCCTACTAGATCTGTAACCACTTGTCCCCTCCGACAGGCGACACCTGATGTGAACCAAAATCAAAAAGCAAATATGTCTCCTAATGGAGATAAAATATCTAATTTGGTAAATATATTTTAAAACAGTAACTTGTTGTACAAACTTTATAAACTTGAAGGGGGCCTCAAGGACCACCTCCTTTAAAACCATTAAACTTGAGAGGGGGGCTTTGAGGACCCCCTTCTCTAAAATCATTTTACTTGAGAGGAGCTTGAGGACCTCCTCCTCTAAAATCATTTTACTTGAGAAGGGCCTTGAGGACCTCCTCCGAGGTTGCTCACTTCAATTATGACTAGTTGTGAACTGTGTAAGGGCTAAGTGACCCCTAGGACCTTTCTACTAGTATTGTCTCAATCTTAAAGTGCTAAATGCTTGAGCTTGATCAACAAACCTTATTCCTCAACCACCAAGCCAAAACTCTCAAAAGATCCCATCGGTCCTATTTGAGCCCTACTTGGTCAACTAGGCTACCTGTACAAGAAAGTAAAATATTAGTACTTTAATATTTTTTGGGTAACAAACTTTAGAGAGGATGTCACTCTAGGTGGACATCCTCGCCTTGTATCATTTTTGTGGCAAACCATTTAGGAGTAGGGTGATCACTTATGGGTAAACCCCTTTACCCTTCTTCCATTTCTGTAATATGTTAACTGGGGCAGAGGGGGTTGCTCGTAATAAGTTCCCTTACCTTAGCCTTTTTCTATGGTCTCAATTCCTTTGAAGTGGTTGCTCGTGGATTCCATTCTTATGGTAGGCCTCCTCATCTTAACTTCATTTTCTATGATTTTGAGTTTTGGGGATGAGAGGTTCCTCGTGGTGGGCCTCCTCGACTTAATTATTCTTCTATGATCATTGAGATTTGGGGACGAGGGGATCCTCATGGTGGGCCTCCATGACTTAATTTCCTTTCTGTGATCAGTATTTTTGAGGAAGAGGGTATCCTTGTGATGAGCCTCCTCATCCTAACTCTCTTTCTGTGATATTTGAGCTTTAGGGATGAGAGGCTCCTCGTGGTGTGACTCCTCACCTAGTTAAGATTTTATCATTGTCAAAGCACTCTTTAGAATGGGATGCTTGTGATGAGCCCCTCGTAATATACGCTTGCTCGCCTATTTATTTAGGCAAATGGGTGAGCACCCCTCTACATTAGTCCCTTCATATAAAAACTTTGTTTTGGGTAGACCAAAGGTTTTTATGCTCAATGATTCACTATGTCTTCAAATACAAACAGTCTATTTTAATCTCATCACAGCATTATTGGTAATTAATAGGTCCCTCACATCATTCCACATTCAGAGTCTCGAGGTGACATGTGTCAGAGGGAGAACAAGCATCCTACTATTAGGGAAATGATTTTCTACCCTTTTGATTGGTAGGGGCACTTGTGGTTTAATAGGGTATAAAAGGGCCTTTTAAAACCCTCCTTCTCTTTACCTTAGCATTTGCTTTCAAACTTGAGTTTTTTTAGAGAGAAAGAAAAAATAAAGGGAGAGGTCTTCCACTACCACCGTCGTTTCCTCTATTCTTTACCACCAAAAATGGCTTATTCTTCCTCTTAAACCCTGCTTCCACTATCTCCATCACCACTAGTGAGGTGCTATGTATATGTTACCCAATTTTGCCACCATTTCGACAGTTTTGGCCACCGGAGCCACCACCATCACTTTCGTCATTATTGATTCTGCCACCACCACTTTGGGCAGTTTGTCTGTTGCGCAGTTTATCTATTGGTATTCCATTATTACTTGGGAGATCATGTACTTACTGATGATTTTGAGGATAACATTTAGGAGAGAATGGCAAGAGATTTCCACTCATATCTAAGTGAGTGCACCAAGTATGTCGCCATTAATTAAACTGGGGCCACCAAGCACTCCTTCAGCAAGGGGCAAAGATACTGATTCAAATATTTCGAGCAGCTTACCAAGGGTAAGAGCTCGATCAGGGCTTTGAGGAGTCAAGAGGGACTAAAAAATAATTCTCCCTCACACTTAGTAGCATTTTTTTGTCACTTTTTTTAGTACGCTCCTACTTTCCGGGAGGCCAGTTTACTCCCCTCGTGAGGTTCTTTTCAAGATGGCTGTGAGACTTGCTCGAGGGAGGGCAGTCCCCCTTGCTACTTAGTATTGGGACTTTGATACACTTGGCTAGATAGAGCTCATGTAGATGTTGAATGTTCCTGTGGATGCTATGATGCGATTAATTTTACCAATACTTTCATCCTTATGTCTTTTCTATTTGAGAGGTTTCCATAATTTTCTCCAAAGGCCAGGGCTTGCCATAGAAATGATGCTCATGTTGTGAAGTGTCATAAAAAGACCCCCAAGGCCCCCTAGGACCTTTGATTGATAATAATGATGAGTTCTCTTTTAGACCTTGCTGGAAGACAGTTGGTGGCATTTTTACTTAGATCTCCTTCTATGCTTCTGGGGGCACCTTCTATTGCCCCGCTGAAGCTGAGTTTGTTTCCACTTGCCCCCATATACATGTAGTTGTTATGCTCCTACCCTGCACTTTACCTTTCTTGACTGGTCTGGGCCAAGGTGTGGAGTTTTATCATTCTGAGAGAGTGAGGAGGCAATTTGGTTACGATCAAGGTGTTCATACCCCGACTTATCCTTCGAGCACCTCCCTATCCTAACTTGAGGCCTTTGTAAATTTTATACTTGAGGGGGTGGTTCACAGAGTTATCCATCTGGGAGGTTTATTTGTGCCTTCTTAAGATTATCTGTCTACCTTCACTCTCTCTTGGTTTATCCTCTGGCAAAGGCAGGTCCTCCTTATTCAAAATTGTGTGAAGGATATTCCCCATAAGACTATCTTTACTAAGATTCCTAACAATGATAGGTATCTAGGTAAGAGGACCCAAAAAATTCTATGGTACTGAAGCACTATTATCAAGGCCTCTATTGAGTAGGTCACCCCAATCTTGGTGAGACCCTTGCTCGATGAGTCCATCTATTCTAAGCAACCTAAGCCCCATCCTGATAAGGCCAAGGGAAAGGGCAAATAAAAAGCCCCTGCTGCTTCCAAGAGGAATCATCCGGATATGGATGTTTCTAACTTTATACCAACTATTATTGCTCTACCTACCACTTCTGCTGCCACCATTATTGTCCCTGCTTCTCCCTCTCTCCAGTAAGGGCTAGGGTGAGTAGGAAGAAGAAAATAACCAGTGTTGAGGTTACTGCTCCTTTCTATGCACCAGATCAAGGATATGACACTGATGACCATAGGGTAGAGGAGACATATCGAACAGAGCGCGAGTAAGGCTATGCAACCTTAGGATTATCATCTGATGAGCCTGTTTCTACTTCCATTCATATCGGTGAAGGTACTACACCTTACTCCTATTTACTTAATGAAACTGACTTTCACGGGGTTTCACTTATTGGTTCCTTTTCTCCATCATTTGAAGAGGAACTAGTGGATTATAAAAGCACCCCTTCCGATGACGATGACGGTTCTTCTTCAAATGATATGAGTGCCATTGACCCATATGATGATCAAAATCCTGATACTTATTCTTTATTGCTAGTTTCGAGAGAGTTCTCTAGTGAGGACATCACGATAGACTCTTCCTCTACCGACAGTCCTACTATCAGACGTCTAGCATATGTGCAGACTTCCTGTACAGTTACTATAAGTCTCTTCCTTTTTTTTTGCATGACTTATTATTTGGCTAGCATTTTATAGTTTCTTTTTTAATTCATATTCATCATTGTGATATCTACATGGTACTTCTTTTACAGCGAGCGATCCTTCACGTCCTCCTCCTACTCGAGGGCCCTTTCTTAGGGCTAGGAATTCCATCTTAGTCTCCTCTTTGGGTCTGGCCAAAGAATTTTGTTGCCTCCTCTTTATTTTAATATTATTCTCTTTTTATACTTTTATTTATTGACATGATTTATTCTCTTCTTCTGCTCTTACAGTTATCTTTTATGTTCTCGATGACTACGAGGGCTTCTTCTGCATCATCCTCTTCTATCCAGGTAATCATCCATTCTTTTCTTTTATTTCATCTTGTCATATTTTTTAATCAAGTCATGCGGTATTTCTTTTTTTGTGTGTTCATGGGTGACCATACCTCATTAGTCATCAAATACCCAAAGTTAAAGCATTACTTTGAGGCCTATTTCATCACAGTCATCACAGTCATACCACTCAAAGTTGTTTTGCGTAAGGCCGGCCTATCTAGATGCATGTCCAAATGGTCAATCAAACTCGGGAGATTTAATATACACTATCAGCCAAGGACAACAATCAAGGGGCATGTGTTGGATGATTTTATAACTGAATTTTTCAGAGAAGAAGCCACTATTGATTAATAAGTCACTGATCAATTGAAAGATCGTGGTCTTGTTCAATCCAGGAAATGGATATTGTATATGGATGGTGCCTCCAACTCTAAAGGGGTTGGAGTGGGGATTGTGCTCATAACATCGAAGAATGTCATGATCAAGCAAGGAATCAGGCTGGGCTTTGAAACCTATATAATGAAGTTGAGTATGAAGTCCTCATAACTAGACTGCGTAAGGCTCACTTGTTGAGGGCAAACCACTTTTAAACATATTGCGATTCAATGCTGGTGTCCAACCAAGTCACTGGAGACTTCAACTCTAAAAATAAAAGGATGGTAGTATACCTATATGTAATTCGATATTTCATATCAAAATTTGAGGAAGTCCACATCCAGCAGTTTCCCTGAGGGCATAACAGCCATGTCGATAACTTAGTATCCCTAAGCTCAGCAGTGGACTCAAATCTAAGGAGAAAAATTATAGTGGAATTCCTCGATAAGCCTAGAATCGTGAAGATAGTGGTCTCCGAGAATGTTCTCGACGTAAAAAAGGGTTTGAGATGGATATATCCGATAATTGCTTATCTTCATAATATTACCTTGCCGACCGATAAAAAATAAGATCATCAAGTCAAGGTAAAAGCTGCATGGTTCTACCTTGGACCTGGGAAGAACTCTACAGAAGAACCTTTACAGGCCCTTACCTTCAATGTGTGCATTTAAAAGACGTCGACCAAGTTATCTACGAGTACATGATGGGATTTATAAGAGCCACATAGGAGGAAGGTATCTTACTTTATGAGAAATCAAAGAAGGATATTAGTGGCCATATATGCAGAAAGACGCAAATACTTACGCCCAGAAGTCTGAAAAGTGCCAAAAGTTATCCCCCATGCTTTATCAACCAACCAGCGATCTAAAGTCTCTAACTAGTCCATGGCCACTATCACAGTGGGAGCTAGATATTATAGGGACACTCCTAACTACATCAGAAAATTGCAAGTACTTACTAGTTGGCACAAATTATTTCATGAAGTGGACAAAATCATAGCCACTGGCGAACATCAAAGACACTGATATGATTAGATCCATCTAGAGGAATGTCATATTTCGCTTTGGGGTACCCAGGACAACATTACAAACTACGGAACATAATTTGAAAGTATACTTTTCCAAGGATTTTTCAATGACTATGGAATCAAACACCATTTCAATTATGTGGCCTACCCTCAGAGCAATGGCCACACAGAGGCTTCTAATAAAATAATGCTCGATAGCTTGAAAAAAAGGTTGGAAAGAGTAAAGGAGCTTTGGTGGATGAGCTTCCCCATATTCTATGGGCTTATCGCACTATGCTGAGGAGACCTACTAAAGAAACGCCCTTCGCTCTAACTTACTGGATGGAAGTTGTAATTCCCCTAGAAGTTGGTCTGCCAACCATGAGGACTATTATAGCAAGCAGTGTTTGAATGACGAAGCTCTGAGATCTGAACTTGACCTGAAAAAAGAACGAAGGTAACATGCCATGATAAAATTGGACTCTAACCAAAAGTAGTTAGCCAAGAAGTACAATAAGGGGGTCAATCCGAGGAAATTCCATGTTGGGGATTATATCCTTACAAAATTCCTCGACAGTGCCAAAAGACCTTTTGGACGATAAGTTAGGACCTAACTGGGAGGGACCATTCAAGGTGATCAGAGATGACCCGCAGGGAGCCTATCATTTGAAAATAATAGAGGGCGTAGAGATACCTAGAGCGTGGAATGTAGCTAATCTCAAGAAGTTTTACGTTTGAATTTATTTTTAGTATAGTTAGTTTTTGCAAATTTTTATTTCAGAACTTATAATGCTCGTAATTTGATTTAATATCTCTAATAAAAGCCCAAGTGGTTCAGTCAATTACTTAGCGTTGTTCTAAAATGGCAGGCTTACATTTTAAATTAGCAATCGCAATGTCAATCAACATTACCTTAGCTTAATTATAATTGCGAATTAGGTAATTACAATCAGACTTAAGGTCTCCAAGTGTTCGTCATAAAAACACAAAGACTTCATGAATTTTTAAGGCAAACAAAAGACCTACGAGGATTCATAGGCATTGAATGAAACTGACTTTGGTCGGATAAAATCCTGAATGGGTAGATGGCACTTAAACCAAGTGCATGTTTGCCATAGTCTATTATAGGCCTAAGGTAGTGTGATGACACAGCATAAAAGGTAAGATAAGACAATAAAATACATATTCGACATAATGGAATGTAAAAATACGAAAGACTGATATTAAATAGACAACTTGTTACAATTAAAGTCACAAGTTACATAAATATCATTTATAAAGGCAAAAGCCCAAAAAGATGAATATGCTATGATTGGCTGGTGAGAACAGAGGCAATAGGTCGTCCTCGACTGTCATTGGGGTCTAGTCAGAACTCAACATCACTATCATGAGAGGAAAAATAATTCTTGGCAAGCTGAAGAGGAACAACATCTAAAGACACCCAGTTCACGTCACTACCAAATGGGGGATGATGATAATCCGAACAATCAACTTGGTATATATACCAAAGTTGAGAGTCCTTGGGAACTCTTAAAGCTCCTAAGGCGTTCAACCAACCATGCTTATAAGCCACCCTCTTTGCTTCCTCTAGCTTAACAGGGGCATTCACCTAACCTTCCTCATAACCAGTCTACCACGTTGTTCGAGGACTTAATCTGAACAGATAATGTAGCTTAACAATATCACGACTAAGTCCCATCACCATAACATGGGCTCTTTGTCTATCGTAATCCGCTTTAGAATTTTTTTTTAGGTCATCATTCTTAGTTTGGAGAAGGGTCCCAACATATTTAATGTCCTTAACCCCAGTCAGTTGGTCCTTTAAGGAATTCAGCTCCTCTTGTATGAGGGTACCTACATCCCCCAAGTCCTTCACGTTGTCTTTTAAATTGGCCACCAAGGCAAATTGGTCTTTGTAGGTACCAATAATTTTCTTAAGGGCCTTGCGAATAGAGATAAATGCTCGGCGAGCCTGGGAACATGCATCCCGACCAAGGAGGACAACTAAGTTACCAATGAAAGAAGGAACGTCCTCGGCAATGTTTACAAACTACAAAAAATAAAAAATAAATAAAGAAATATTCAGCAAAAAGTTAGATAATATTTTAATTCACAAAGAATTTTTTTCATTAATAACATCGAAAGTGGCCAAAGCCCTTATAAGCAGAGATCAAAAGGAAGATACAAGAGCATATGATAATAATTGGCCCTAGACTAAGTCCCTTTGCTCTTTACCTACTCCTCGCTCTCTAGGGACTTGCCCTTAGAAAAAGCATCATCACTCTGATCGTTCGAGGCACCTGTGGTGGCCTCCTCATCAGCATTTGGCGGAGAACCTCGATTGTTCTCGCTAAAAAGTTCGGAGTTGGTAGGGACATTCGTCCTCACCAAGGTAGCATCCTAACCTTTCTTAAAGATGGACTTCCAGATGAAGGCTAATTGGTTCTTATCATCCTCAAAGTCCTCGGTATAGCCTTTGTCCTAACTTTCCTCCTTTGTCGAGGAGAGGTCTTCAGTATCTTTTATCAAAAAGCCGCGTTCGGCCTTCAGCTGGTCTTTTTCGACCTTTAGATGGTCACGATCATTCTTTAGTGCACATATGGCATCATTGGTGGACTTCTTCTCATCATCATAAGTATTCTTGGTAGAGGGAAAGGCTTCCTGAAACTTTCACAGAGCCTCACTCAACTCGTCATTCATTTTGGACTAATGTAGTCAACTATCCAAAATATAAACAAAATCTGCCACAAACAAATAAGGGACATGTTAGTAACATAAAAAATGTATCTAACCACTTCAGAGCATAATGAAAAAAAACTCTTGGCTTACCAGAGATAATGCATAAGCGTCATGGTATGTCAGTTGCTCGTAAAATAACTATTTGATCCACTTGTGATTAGTGGCGAGCATAACTCCCATCAGCAAAAATGTAGGCCAGGGAGATATTTGTGGCCACTAACATCACATGTGAGTACCTCACTAATGAAGGGGCATCACCTTTCTTTGAGGGCTAAGGAGTCATGGGGGCCTTGCCCTTCTTATTTTTCTATCGAAATAATAAGTTTGAGTCAGTAGCCAAATGGCCTTTTTGCTCAGTACTTTTTAAGGACTTGGTCTTAAGGGAGGAGGCATCAACATCATCATCTTTGATCAGTAGGATTCTCTTCTTGGGGGGACTTTAATCCCCTTCCTTAACAGGGATAAACTCAACATCTAATGATTCAAAGGAAGAGGAAAAAAAGGTTTACTCACTTAGTGAAGGAAGTGGAAGATCAAAAATGCTATCCACTGGACGAACTATGCAGCAACCAGTAAAGTTCTTGTATTCGAGCAAGAAAGAGGCATATCGAGGATTATCACCAACTGGAACAAAGGGCTCCCTCAATTTCCAAACTTTCTGCAACTCTTTTGTAATGACCCGACCCGAATTAATGGGTTACCCCTGGTCAACCTGATCTGAACCGAGCATTAGGTGTGAAGTGCAATAAAACAACCTACATAATGTTGCTAGTCCAATTTTATTTAATTAATGTTTCACTTGTTTAGCATGCGATTTTAATTTAAATCAAGCAATGTGAGGGACCCATGGGAAGCGACCCTAGAATCCAAGCATACATAGCTACTAGAATAAAATAAAAAGAACACTTATCTATACAACGCTCTCAAAATAATCACACCCAACCTGCCGTAACAAAGATAAGGAAATGCATCGAATGCCCAGTGAAAAATTACAATAATGTAATATATAATTGAACGGTAGAATGGAGACTCTAACACATTATATCTACGTGCACATGCAACTACCTTATATGTATATACATATATATACTTCAATACATGAACTCATTTTATTCCAAAAACGTTACTTATCATATTAATGCACCTTAATATTAGAAAATAACTTCCTTTTTCTTGTCTTGACCTTTATTCCTTGATTTAACACACCAGGTTAAATACTTTAAACAAATACCCCTTATCTAAGGAAAATCATTTATGTCACCGTAGTTACCCCTTTTGTTCATACTCGATTCACATTGGTATTTTCATTAAAAATCACCTTCAACACACACGCACCGTTTTAGAAAATACTTAATTTTCATTGAAAACCTTTCACAAACACACCCTTATGTTAATTATGGGTTAAACCTCTTAGGTTGCTTAAGTATCCATTTAGTCACTTCACTTTACCATTCCTTTATTTAATGGACATTAATCAATTTCTTCACATTTCTTGTCCACTTATCCTTTACTGGAACATTTATTATTACATTCATGTCAGGTGGTCTTTTTACATATTCACCATACAACCCATTTCTGGACATGTTCCATTTTCATTATCTTTTTCTCGAAATCTTTCAATATCCACATACTTTAACGGGCTCCACAACGCCAGCTATGCTATCATATGCTTCTGACCAGTGATTTTGGGTCATTCACCACAAGGCTCAGGGCCCTCTTTAATTATCTTGGTGTCATCCGAGTACATATTAATATGTTTTAAAATTTTACAAATATCCACATTATTCTACTTTTCCTTTACCATTCAAAACTAAAACTCGGGGTTTGACCCCAACTTGTGTTACACTTTAAAATCATCAATTCTTGTCCCTTTTACTCTAGCATTGATTTTATCCCCAAAATCATGTTCATTTAGGACCATTTTATGTAACACCTTTTTCAACATTTTTATTTCATAAAATTATTCCACTTTACGTAAAATTACTATTTTACTCATTTGTTTCCAAACCTGTTTTTTGCACCATTTTCACAAGGGTTATCCCCCAAAACATCATTAAGCTACCCACACTAACTTCTTAAGTATTTTTAACTCATTAATACTTATTTAACACTTTGAAGTAACATACTTCTCAAGTTGTGAATTTATTTTATTTCTTTACCTTCTTTCTCAAAGAAATCATTGAACATTTAAAGAATACTACACCATTTTCCTTTATTAATACATGTAGTCTTGGACCGTACACTTCTCACATTTCCAATACTTTTTCACACACTTTAAGGATTGAGATTTTCATTTTCTTTATTTCATGTTGAAACCCAATAAAATCCTCATTAAACCCTTTTATATTTTCATCCTCAAAATACTACAAGTTTACATGTATTAAAAGATGGATTTTAAGTCCAAAAATCCTATTAAATGGGTCTAACGTATGATTTATTCTAGAATTTTCATAATGTTTGCACAAACATAATTTTTCAATGCAAATGACATTTTTGTTTCTTTAAAACTTGAATAAATGTCTATTTATATAAAAATCCCAATTTTTCACAAGAAAATCTTTAGGCATTTGCCCATAAAATATATTCAATAAACAAATACTATTTCAAACATTTTGTTCCATAAAATGTGCAGGTGTCAAGATTTCTTGAAATATAACATTTTTCTCAAAACTCTTGGTATCTTTCATAAATCATCCTTTTTCTTTCTCTAACATATTTTTCCACGGAATCAAGAGAAACAACCTTTTAAACCCTATATACTTCCTACTTTTACAAACTCAACCACAAGACTAATACTATGGAAAAATAGAGTTTTAAGCTAAGAGTAGAATTTTTTTCACCTCAAATGAAGCTTCAACAATGGTGGATGAAGAAGAAGTTGATGGAAACCCCCCACCTCCTAAGGTGGACTTAAGGAGGTTACCTAACTCCATAAAGCTTGGTTCCATAAAAGCTCCAAGTAAAAACCTCTTCAAGCTCCATTAATCTTCTATTCTTCTTCCTCAAAACCCCCCAACAATAACTCCAAAAATCCATAGTTCTACTCAACAATGGAGGAAATGGGTGCATAAGGTTTATATATAGTGGACTACATGTAAAATATGGTGGCACAAAGTGGAAAGATGGTGGTGTAGGGTGGTTTGTGGTTGTGGGAGAAGGGAAACTCCCAAGTGCTAGAGAGAGAGAAAGAGGAAAATACTGATGGGTTTTGGTGGGGGAAGAACCTCCCTACCTCTCTCCTCTTATCACCCAAATAAACCCTAAAAACTCACTTAAAAATCAAGCCCCAAACACTCAATACCGATTTTAGGCATCTGAGTTCATCAGGAGGTGGCATGTCATCGATCTAATGGTCCAAAACATGACAGCACAAAAGGACAAATTGATTTAAAAAACTTTTGAATAGGTCGTTTGAAGGAGAATGCGACCTCGTTCTAATGACATTAAGATCTCATTTGATCTCCCATAGAACGACTTTATAATGAGGTAAGGAAACCTTATACAGGGACATCTCGTTAGATCCTCGCTAGAACACAACTTTGAACGACATTAGATTTTCATTTAAGCCAACATGATTCTCGTTCGAACATGATTTAAAATTCGCTCGAACGATCTTCAATATCAAATTTGAACCTCAAAAATTTCCTACAAACTCCAATTCTTCCCAATATTCTAATAATTACCGTCAAGGCTAAAGAATAATCGGATAGAGATAAAAGCCCACGAATAATGATCCAAATACCAAGAGTTTTATATTATTAAAATTCACATGCGAAAAATAATAAAATATTGAGCGCGGGAATGACATTCTTCGTTCCTTAGGAAATTTCATCCCATAAATTACCAATCCGCCAATTCCTCAAGTCCATAGTGTTTACCGACTCTTATTCTAAGTCATATAAATTCTCCAAGATTAAGTCATGTAAGTTCTCAATAGCTAAGATCACATCATACGCTATTTTACCGGGGTTAACACCAAAGGTTCAACATGCAACATGCTTTAACTCTCTCCGTCATGCTGACCATCAACGTCACATAACCATCCCCGAGTCTCCACTCGCTTGATGATTACACTAAAGCAAGTGCTAAGAATACCTTGATAACAGCCAAATCATACTGGCGCCCTACTCGATAATGCACTCTTGTGATCAACACTCACCCTAGAGCAAAATGACGTTCGACTAACGCCCAGTCCGACTCATCACCAAGAGTCGTCTCTAATAATAGGACTACACATCCCGAGTTTCCTTAAATTTTCGGGTCATAATGACCATATAATCTTACTCAAGATTGATATTAACCTCATATCACAAGTCACTCACTCCATGGAGTGACACACCAACCAAGCCACAATTTATGCAACCGACTAACGCCATCCATAAGATCCTTCCATGAACCTAGGATCAATCTAGGCATCTAACTCTGGAACACACACCTGAGTATTATGCCAATCCACCCACTAGGGAAAAATAACACTGTGTGCTAACACTATAAGAAAATTGTGCACCCAACACGCACCCACCCATACACAAAACTCTGTGCAATAGTAAGGATACATTAGATAAGGGCGCTCTCAGTTACCGAGCTGTATTGACCTTGTCAGGTCCAACTGCACTCTACTGGGCCAAACAATGTCGTTGTGACACCCCGCCTAATAAAATATCGAGCAATCACTTATGTACTAAATTAAAATAGGAGTTGCATATGGTTCATTCTTAGCATCACTGTCGAAAATAAAATTAATTACTAATAACCTATTAGGCTAGCGTCAGAATGTTATTTAACTAATCTTCTTAATCAAACCATTCAAATAAAATATCTACACAGTTTATATATATATATATATATATATATAACTGAACTGAAATTAAATAACCGAACACTCGGTTGAACATAATACAATCAAATAAAATGCCACACTAAAAGGCGGTAAAAGAATAAATAAAATACAATTAGGTTATCAGCCCGAATGTTACAACAATGCTTCTTATCTAGATCACAGGAATAGAAGCATCTAAAAGTAAACTTACATGCATCCACAACTGTTGCAGCAGTGCCTGACTCGAAAGGATCATCATCTCGGCGTCCCTGTGTCTGAACACCTATATATATATATATATATATATATAATACATAGCAAAAGAGGGGAAATATAGAAATGGGTCAGAGCCCGAGTTGTGAAAAATATTTTTGCAAGTGCATAAATGCTTTATTTACAAAAACAATGTTTTATCTCATATTTAAATTGGTATCGCACTCCCATGAGATACCCCTGGCCCCTCTTCTAATGGTGCACGCCTATTTCATCCCTCTAAACATCCTAGTCAAGCTACCCTGCCTAACTAATCTGTCACACTCAAACTCTGAAAGTCCTAAGAAAACTGAGTACCAAGGGCTAAACTTCTCCCCAATCTCAACACTGTGCCATGTTCGTGCGTGGGGTGTCTCGCGAAGCGAAATCAAAATAAGGAACCCCCCGATACACTACTACTTAGCAGCGTCGATCGTCGAGATTCATTAGACCCTCAGTACACAACGTATATATTTATACTCATGTAACTATAAACGTTATCATACTCACTCTCATATACATATCACAATATGCATCCTGATAGGATCTTCAGACTGAGATTTAATCTATATTCATTTTATCCCTTTACTCTAGCAAAGATACATATATATATTCTTGGTTTCATACACAAATAATGTACTAAACACATAAGTACAATAACCATCCCAACGTGCTATAACTCGGGGATGCAGTCTCATAGTGACGATCCAACTCCGGGTTTACTCACTATACCACGGTACCAAGCCAGACTTACTCAATGGTTATGGTAAAACATACACAATGGTGTAGGCGGTCATGTTCCCTCTGCAAGTGGAATACACACATCACACTCGAACGCGGGACGAGATGACTCGGGGATATACTCTCCCTGCTCCTCAAGCCAGGGGATTCACCCACATCGTTCAAACTCCGTGGATCGCACTAGAGAAAATACATAATCTGGATGTTCCAACCCTACGCCAAGGGAAATCCCGTGGAAATCAGCCTCTAAGATACACATATACTAATCACGCACAGACATATATGTATTCGTATCATATATAATATATGCTGGATTCACATCGTGTATATATATATATATATATATATATCATTCCTCGAATGTATATCTGGCTATAATGGCCAATATCATAATAATATTTAAATATTCCCCTTCTTAAATACTAATCCCATAAGCATTCACTTACACAAATACACCTCGCACCGATATCACGTTTATGGATGTACACACATCTAATCCCGAAAATACTAATTCCTAGTAATCACATCCTAGGATTTACTCGGATGTATTTAGCTCACATACATTCGAATAACGTAAATACCTATGCCCAACGGCAGATGAACTCTCTCTTAAATGTTGTCCGTCCCGAACGCTTACTAGGTCCGTTCCCTGGATTATGCCCTACACTAATCCAAATTTTCCTTTTTATTTAAAGGTTCACTCACCCTCAAAACCAATGTTTAGGAGTCCCGATATCATAACGAGGATCCCCCATAAAAACCCTAAATTGTAATTTAGCTCCCCATACTCTTAAGGGAAGAAAACTAACAATTCTGGCCAAGGCGAATCGATTTGCCCTTATGGCGAATCGATTCGGGTAGGCGAATCGATTCGGCCCCCACTACGAATCGATTCGGAAAGTGTTCTGCAAACAGGTCCTCGAGGGAAAATCGATTTGGTCTGAATCCAAATCAATAATCCCAAGGCAGCCTTACAGATCCCCTTAAGCGAATCGATTCGGCCTAGACCCGAATCGATTCGGCGTGTTCGAGGGGCACTGTTTGGGCAATTTTTCAATCTCCAAAATACCCAAATATCAACCCAAACTCCATTTTAATGGTTTCTAATCTCAACCAATAACCCTATTAACATCCTAACACTGATTTTCATCTAATACCTCCGTAAATTTGTGCTGTTAAACCATTTCTCTTAGGTTTGAACCTTAAAACCATAAAAACCCTAGTTTTGACATTTCTTCCATTTCAATTCAATTTTATACTCCGTTAACATAGTTTTAACACTAGAAATCATTTAGAGTTTACAATACATCAATTTGTAAACTCTTAATCAAGTTTTCCCAAATTTACTTTAAGGGTTCTAACCCAAATTTCATAATTTACCAATTATGATATGAAATATACACACTAAATTAAATAAAGCAAGTAAACACTTGCCTGGAGGATAAAATTCGACGACCTCGAGTCGAATCCCGCGGAGTATGGCCGAAATCTTCCATTTCTCTCCCTTTATTCCTCTCCTCTTTCTTTCTTCTCTCTTCTTATTTCTTTCTTCCACTCTCTCTCTCTCTTATATAGGAGAGAAATAAGGGTTTATCCCTTTAAACCCAAAACTGACTCGTTTACTCAAATACGAGTCCCTACTGGTCTAAAAATTCTCGAAACTCAATTTCTACCCCCGGATACTCTATTCTGACTATCCCGGCCATTCCGAGACCCACCGCGCAATCGGAATCTCCATCCGAGGTACTTGACCGCAAATCACTAATTAAACCCAATACATCTAAATGCGGGTTTTTCAATTACAATATTATCCTCCGTCGCTTTACCCGGCTGCAACATATAATTAAAATACTCCAACTTATTTACTGAATCCCAAAAGTAAATATAACACCCATCTAAAATCATCCAATCATCGAAAACTCCAAAAATTACTATTCATGATAATTTTTTAAATTCCCAAATTACACTTACTTATGAATTTTAATTATCCCCAAAAGTGCGGGGTGTTATATACTCCCCCCTGCAACGGAATTTCACCCTCGAAATTCAGATACAACCGATACTACCAACACTAACCTAGGATCATGAATCACTCCACATCCTAATGCCTCAATTGGAATGGTACTAACCCGATGGCTCTCAACCATACATTCATTCAGCACTCACCTCTATCAAGGTTTATACGATACTATACTGCTACCTCGACATCTCTAACGTCACATTATACTAAGTGCTTCTATAGTCTCATGTATTTAAAACGAGCCTATACTCACCGCTCTACTTAACGATCCCATCGGAGATCCGCTATTCTAAGCGTCCGCTCATCTACATCAGGATATCTAATTTCCCTTAAAAAGGAAATTACTCTAACGCGTGACTATTCCCATCAGTCTCGTCGCTCAACTTGGGTATACTACCTCTTATTTCCCTATACGATTGGATTATCGCGTACCTCTTACGACGTTCCATCCAACACACTCCAAATCCTTTAAAACTGCCTCATGGCATAATTTTCAATTTATATACTACCCCCCTTATCTCAGGCGGTATATAAAACTAACTTACTAGGGTGACCATACACCTTTTTAATCCGTGCCTCTCTGCACAACTGTCACAAACGTCAGACACGTGCACTCTCTCTAAACAATGGACCCTATTTCTTCGGCGTAATACTCACACATGGGTTTTCCTAACCCGCAAAATTTAATTCCTCCTATACTTGGAAATCCAATCCTTCTCAGGTGAACCAACTAATCTTTCTAAATGGGCGCCACTAACTCTACTGGCCTTACTTCCTAAGAACCCTATGATAAATGTTTCTCCGACACACGTAATATGAACACTAACCTAAATTGTGTCCCTGGTGCCTAAGACCTTTCCCAACTCCCGACATTTGCTCAGTTTCATGCGTGGGAAATCTCACAAAGCGAAATCCAAACAATGAACCCTCCTATTACACTACTCCCTCGCATCGTCGGTCATCGAGATATAACGGCCTAAGGCACACCAACGGGACATCCTAAATTTTACCTCGCTAACCTACTCACGTACATCTACCACTTTATCCTTCCACATAATGATATGGAAAGTCTAATAAATTGGGGCGCCTACTCTCTGCAAAAGTGTTACGAACATCATACTTAAAACATACTTCCTCTAAAATTTGCCTTTTCATTAAGGCCTGGCTATAAGCCTCAAATCAATTTCTCTAACTCCTGTTTCACCCACCTACTTACGGTGAGAGAACCATTTTAGTGCTTCTCCATAGCATTCATATTTCCATAATCATACCATCATCATGCGGCCCTCAGTCTATAGTGCTTCCTCCACACTATATGACTTATCGACAAAACCAACATCCTTACATCCTATAACCTCTCTCCACTCCCGACGTCGTTAAGGTTCATGCGTGGAGCGTCTTGCAAGTGAAATCCAAACAAGGAACCCCTCCAATACACTACTACTTAACTTTGCCAGTCGTGGAGGTCCGTTAGCTTTAAATATGCAACCAGGATAACCATATCCCCTCTTTCAAAAAAATGTGGTCTGAACTCATATCTCTGTCCAGGAGCCACACCACCAAGCACTCGCACTAACACTAAGTTCTTGCGCAAATAATAATGAGCTTAAACTCTCAGCTCAACAATAAACCCTGCATACCTTAAATCACACCTATAAGGTCGCCACGCACTCGAATCATGATAATGAAACATCTGCCCACCGAAGTTCCATCTATGTGTATAATAAAGGAGAACTCAACCTGTATCCAGGTGAGATATTACAAAAACAACCTGTTCCACTCTGGAACCGCGGACGCGATAGTCTTGCAAGCATTACCATGCTATTGCTTCGATCAACAATGAACATATTATACTCAGAATAACACTATACTCGTATAACACGCACAAAACGAGCAATACAAATCTGATATAAACTTAAAACACTAACACCTACTCTTCTCAGCGAATAAAACAAAATAAATCTCCTCTATCGTGGAAAAACACATAAACATATACTATATAATGTTATCGATACTACGAATAAACTTGAATCACACACGAGTCTAAGGCTAATAAAATATCGTGACTCAATCTTGTCAATATACCTCCTTCATCCGAGGTAAAACTCATATTATCAGTATCTTGGACTGTATAGCCTCGATCCTGACAATTGCCTTCATATTCCCCTTAACTCCTTCATTAAAAGGAAATTCCACTACCAGCTTCAACATCCCTGGTTCGATGAATTCCCCGAGTGGATGTCCACCGATGGGGTTCCATGGATACCAATTTTCCATAAGTGTTAGCAACACTTCTCTAGTGAGCCTATCATTCCTCTGAAGGTCTCTCTATTCATTATACTTACATTGATTCAATACAAAATTCACCTATCCATAACTCTCTGTATTCACTGTCGGCCTCTAACTGATCCTTAGGTGAATAGTTCAAAACTGCAATCTTTTTATTCCTCCTAAATCAGGGGAGCTCACGGTTAAAAACTACCCGTAAGGTCCCTTTAGGGGCAAAATATCCTGCTCCCCCGAATATAGTGATTACTACTCCCACCATTCCAATATTGCTCCCACGAGTGAAAAATTTTCCTCTAATTTTCACATATTGGTATTTCCACACCCTGCTTTAAGCCAAAGCTTCTGAGCCTTTCACTTATGCTGAATCAAATTACACTTACTCCATATAACTTAAACTTTAACATATGATCCTTATCAAGGACTATTCGAACCTTTTCCCAATTTACTTCACTGGGTAATTCAAGTTTAGCACCACTATCTACTACAGCAGTATTGGGGGTACTCATAACTACTATTCTTTAGTAGGCATTGCAACCATCCTTAATAAATGCCATAAGGAGAGTGACCTCTACTGCGGTCCTAATATCTTACTTCAACTAACTGCTCCAAATAATTCCTGCCTTCTGCTACCCTTGCATTGGCTTTCTGTGGTCGTCCTTCATCGATCAGCACACGAATCTCGAACGAGCATGCAAAAGATTTCTATAATCTGATGATATGGCAGGAGAATGAAATCTCACAAGAAGAATCAATGATCCTAATCCTAAGGCTCTCTATCAAATCGAGAGAAACGTTGAAAGCATAGTACATCCACACAGATTCCTAAGGACACTAGAACCTGATGCTCTGATACCATCTGTGACACCCCGCCTAATAAAATACCGGCGATCACTCCTGTACCAAATTAAAACAGGAGTCACATATGGTTCATTCTTAGTATCACTGTCAAAAACTAAATTAATTACTAATAACCTATTAGGCTGGCGTCAGAATGTTATTTAACTAATCTTCTTAATCAAACCATTCAAATAAAACATCTACACAGTTTATATATATGAAACTGAACTGAAATAAAATAACCGAACACTCGGTTGAACATAATACAATCAAATCAAATGCCTCACTAAAAGGCGGTAAAAGAATAAATAAAATACAGTTGGGTTATCAGCCTGAATGTTACAACAATGCTTCCTATCTAGATCACAAGAATAGAAGCGTCTAAAAGTAAACATGCATGCATCCACAGCTAATGCAACAACGTCTTACTCGAAAGGATCATCATCCAGGCATCCCTGAGTCTGGACACCTATATATATATAATAAATAGCAAGAAAGGGAAACTCTAGAAACGGGACAGAGCCTGAGTTGTGAAAAATATTTTTGCAAGTGTATAAATGCTTTATTTACAAAAAAAATATTTTATCTCATATTTAAATTGGTATTGCACTCCCATGAGAAACCCCTCACCCCTCTTCTAATGGCGCACACCTATCGCATCCCTATAAACATCCTAGTCAAGCTACCCTGCCTAACTAATCCGTCACACCCAAACTCTGAAAGTTCTAAGAAAACTGGGTACTAAGGGATAAACTTCTCTCCAGTCTCAACACTGTGCCATGTTCATGCGTGGGGTGTCTCGCGAAGAGAAATACAAACAAGGAACCCCCCATACACTACTACTTGACAACGTCGATCATCGAGATCCATTAGACCATCAGTACACAACGTATATATTTATACTCATGTAATTATAAACGTTATTATACTCACTCTCATATACATATCACAATATGCATCCGAATAGGATCTCCCGGACTGAGATTTAATCTATATTCATTTTATCCCTTTACTCTAGCAGAGATACATATATATATTCTTGGTTTCATACACAAGTAATGTACTAAACACACAAGTATAATAACCATCCCAATGAGCTATAACTCGGGGATGCAGTCTCATAGTGCCGATCCAACTCCGGGTTTACTCACTATACCAAGGTACCAAGCCAAACTTACTCAATGGTCATGGTAAAACATACATAACGGTGGAGGCGATCGTGTTCCCTCTGCAAGTGGAATACACATATCGCACTCGAACGCGGGACGAGATGACCTAGGGATATACTCTACCTGCTCCTCAAGCCATGAGATTCACCCACATCGCGCAACCTCCCTGGATCGCACTAGAGAAAATACATAATCTTGATGTTCCAACCCTACGCCAAGGGAAAGCCCGTGGAAATCAGCCACTAAGATACACATATACCAATCACGCACAGATATATATGTATTCGTATCATATATAATATTTACTGGATTCACATCGAGTATATATATATATATATCATTCCTCCAATGTATATCTAGCTATATTGTCAATCTCATAATAATATTTAAATATTCTCCTTCTTAAATACTAATCCTATAAGCATTCACTTACACAAATACACCTCGCACCGATATCACGTTTATGGATTTACACACATCTAATCTCGAGAATACTAATTCCTAGTAATCACGTCCTAGGATTTACTCGGATGTATTCAGCTCACATACATTCGAATAACGTAAATACCTATGCCCAACGACAGATGAACTCTCTCTTAAATGTTGTCCGTCCCGAACGCTTACTAGGTCCGTTCCCTGGATTATGCCCTACACTAATCCAAATTTTCGTTTTTATTTAAAGGTTCACTCAACCTCAAAACCAATGTTTAGGAGTCCCGATATCATAACTAGGATCCCCCATAAAAACCCTAAATTGTAATTTAGCTCCCCATACTCTTAAGGGAAGAAAACTAACAATTCTGGACAAGGCGAATCGATTTGCCCTTATGGCGAATCGATTCGGCCCCCACTCCGAATCGATTCAGAAAGTGTTCTGCAAATAAGTCCTCTAAGGCTAATCGATTCGGTCTGAATCCGAATCGATTCGGCCCAAGGAAGCCTTACAGATCCCCTTAGGAGAATCGATTCGACCTAGACCCGAATCGATTCAGCGTGTTCGAGGGATACTGTTTGGGTGATTTTCCAATCTCCAAAATACCCATATATGCACCCAAACTCCATTTTAATGGTTTCTAATCTCAACTAACAACCCTATTAACATCCTAACACTGATTTTCAACTAATACCTCAATAAATTTATGGTATTAAACCATTTCTCTTAGGTTTGAACCTTAAAACCATAAAAACCCTAGTTTTGACATTTTTCCATTTTAATTCAATTTTATACTCCGTTAACATGGTTTTAACACTAAAAATCATTTAGAGTTTACAATACATCAATTTGTAAACTCTTAATCAAGTTTTCCCAAATTTATTTTAAGGGTTCTAACCAAAATTTCATAATTTACCAATTATGATATGAAATATACACACTAAATTAAATAAAGCAAGTAAACACTTGCCTCGAGGATAAAATCCGACGACCTCGAGTCGAATCCCGCGGAGTTTGGCCAAAATCTGTCATTTCTCTCCCTTTCTTCCTCTCCTCTATTTCTTCTCTCTTCTTCTTTCTTTCTTACACACTCTCTCTCTCTCTCTCTCTCTCTCTCTCTCTCTCTCTCTTATATAGGAGAGAAATAAGGGTTTATCCCTTTAAACCCAAAAATGACTCGTTTACTCAAATACGAGTTTCTACTGGTCTAAAAATTCCCAAAACTCAATTTCTACCCCCGAATACTCTATTCTGACTATCCCGACCATTCTGAGACCCACAGCACAATCAGAATCTCCATCTGAAGTACTTGACCGCAAATAGTAAGGACACAAATTTCCAAAATAGTCCATATATAGTTTTGGCTCAATTCTGGACAAAAACATTTATTCATAGGTTAGTGATTTATTGTAATACTCTCAAGCCTATGAAGTGTGTGTTGAAGACGTAGCGGCAAAGAATATAAAGCTTCATCAAAATGCCGGTTTGCGTGCCTCATTTCTACGTCATCATCTAAGGTTCCATGCTCCCAAGGTATGAATGTAATTATATTTATATAGGAGCTTGGAACAAAATTTATTGGGTGTTAGGTTTAATAAAAAACCATGTTTTACTTTCAGAATAATTTAATTGGAACTTTAAAATAAAGTACATAAAGTTTCTGGGCCAAAAAATTTAATTTATCAAAAATTTCTGGAAGTCATTCGAAGTCTCGTTCGAACGAGTTTTTTCGTTCGAACCAGGTTTTCGTTCGAACGAGTTTTTCGTTCGAACCAGGTTTCGTTCGAACGAGTTTGCCAACGAACCTAAACTGGTCAGTCGTTCGATATGTCGTTCGAACGAGTTTGTTCATTCTAACGAGGTATCTAACGAGTTTCTAACGAGCCCAGTCTGGTCGCTCGTTAGAAGTCTCGTTCGAACGAGAGTCAAGTTCGTTCGAACGAGGTGCCAGGCGGGAACAGTTTTGAACAGTTTTTGGCAGTTTTTACCCACTTTCCCCACTTGATTTTTAACCAACTTTTTCAAGACTTATTAAGGACGGGAAACACATTTTTCTAATTAACTTTTCCAACCAAGTTTATCTCCTAGAGAGAGTTTGAGAGCAAAAATAGTTTAGGAAAATGTTCAAGTTTTGAGGGTTATTTTTCAAAGAAAATGCATATACCACTCTAGTGTTTACACCCAATTGTGTTTATCCAAGTTTCTATATTTATATCAATTGCTTGGAATTTTGGCACCGGTTTTCTCTACCGAATTGACAAGAGACGTTTCGGGTTTCCTTCTACATCCCATCACAAAGAAGAAGAAGTTTGTTGCGGTATTACTCACTTGGAGAAAGGCTCCAAGCTTGGGTGACGGTGACCATAAAAAGTCCTATCGGTGGATTCCGAGATCGCGGTGGAGCTCCGTGGTTGTCCGCTAGGAAGAGGTTTCTACAAGAAGGAGCGACAAGGCTTGAGAGGGTTCGAGTCGAGGATGTAAGTCTTTTGTCTTGTAATTGTAATTCCGTATCTAGTGGACTTGTGGCTAGGGCCGTCCGAGGTTTTTTCCCGTTTTGGGTTTTTCCTTGTACATCGCGGCGTAGTGTGACATTGTTTATTTTTATCATGCACAAAACTTAGAACGCATGCTTTAGGTTTAATTCAAGATAAAATTCGATTTAATTCTCACACTATATTAAAATTGGACTTTAATTTAATATTGGGTAAAATTGTGTAATTCAAGTCACTTGCATTAATTTGGTTTGGCCTAACATGGAAATATGAACAATCATAATTTAGGCAAATTCTAGGACTTGGATTTAATTGGACTTAATCGTTTAAAGTGTAAATTAATTACTTAGTTTGTTTAAGTTAATTCTCACTTTATTTTGTTTATGTTAAAATTGGAATTTTAGTATTTGTGTTGAAACCATCACATCATTCAACGTTTACGCTTCCGCATATTTTTAAAAGGAAATTACAAGTTTGATTTTTAATTGTGAAGAATTTTAAAATCCGGGGACCCTCAAATTCGAACAAGTGGTATCAGAGCCAAAAACGATAAATTATTTCGTTAAAGATCCTCTAATTTTTGACTAAAATGGAATTTTCCCCATTTTCAAAATTTCCTATTTTTGATGGTTCAAACTACGCGTATTGGAAAGCGCGAATAAAATCGGCACTTAAATCTATCGATGAACGTGTTTGGATGTCTGTTGTTAACGGTTGGACCCCACCAACTCATTTAATTGAAAATGAACGTGTTCCCAAACCCGTCGATAGATGGACTGAAAATGAGTTTAAGCTAGCAAATTTTAATTCCCGTGGTTTAAATGCTTTATTTAGCGCTGTCACACCGGATGAATTCCGACGCATTATGACGTGTGAGACCGCTAAAGAAGCTTGGGATATTTTATAATTAACTCATGAAGGAACGAGTGCCGTTAAAGCTTCAAAACTCCAAAACCTCACCACTCAATTTGAAACTATCAAAATGAATGAAAAAGAGACTTTTGATGAATTTTATGCTAGACTTTCAGATATTGTTAATTCATCTTTTAACTTGGGAGAGAAAATACCTGACGACCGTGTAGTAAAGAAAATTTTAAGGTCCCTACCCGATAGATTTATTCCAAAGGTGACCGTTTTAAATTCTTTACCCACTTTAGTCTCTACGAAATTAGAAGAGCTTGTAGGTGATTTACAAACCTATGAACTGGATATGTTTCCCTCTAAAAATGAAAAGAAAATCGAAAAGGGCGTTGCTTTAAAAGCCCGAAAAGAGGTTAAACAAGTAGTAGAGAGCGAGAGTGATAGTGACTCGGAAGATATGGCTTTATTTGCTCGAAAATTTAGAAAATTTCTTAAATTCAACAAAGATAAATTTAAAAATGATTTTAAGAAATTTGAATCTTCTAAACATGATAAAAACGAGAAGATTTCTAAAGCCGATAAGATCCCTAAACCATGTAATGAAAATATTGATAGGGACGAGTCTAATAAATGTTTTGGTCGTGAAGGTTATGGCCATAGGGCTTATGAGTGCCCCACTAAACTAAGGAAAGAGGGTAAGCGACCCATTTCATACAATGCAACCCTTAGTGATAGTGATACGGAAGAAAAGCCCGATTCCCCCACAAAGAAAAATTTTGTGGCTTTTATGGCAAGTCATGTGAGTGATAGTGAGAACTCATCGATTGATGACACGATAGCACATGCCACTTCCAAGTTCATTGTTCATGATTCCCTTGTTTTTGATGATAGTGAGAGTGGAGAAGAAAGAGAGAGTGAAAATGAAGAAGAGGTTGATGAGAGTGAACTTCAAAATGCTTTTCATGAATTATATAAAGAATCTATTAAATTTAAAAGGGCTAATTTGAAGTTAGAAGCGAGTTTAAGAGAGAGTGTCAAGGTCGTTAATGAAAATGCTTTAATAGAAGACCTTAGGACACGTGAGAGAACTCTTCAAGAGAAGCTAGCATATGTAGAAGGCGAGAGAGATAGCCTTAGGGGTTTAATGGAATCCTTGAAAAAGGAGCTTCTTACTTTTGAAGAGCGAAATTTTTTACTAGAATCTAACATTTTAGAATTGGAAAAGAAATTAAAAGATTCTAGTAATGTCAAATTTGATTTGGAGTGTCGTTCCGAAAAACTTGATAAAATGTTAGGCACGGTCCAAATTAAAAATGACACTTTTGGTTTAGGCTTCAATACTTTTAATGAATGTAACCCTAAAGTCAAAACCAACATTTTAGGAGAACCTACTAGGAATGCATTTAAAGATCACTCCTTAGGTAAATCTTTTCGACATGTTTTCACTTGTTCACATTGTGGTCGAAAAGGTCATCTTAGGAAATTTTGTTTTGATCTTAAACGAATTCCTAGAAAATCCCATTGTAAAGTAACCACGGTAGCTAATGTTCCTACACCCCAAGATTGTCATTCTTCATTAATTTGGGTTAGAAAATCCGATTTGGTTGCCTTACAAAATAGGGATTTTGATTCTCATTTACTTTCACATCCTTCCTCCCTTGCTAAATTTAAAGGTTGAATGTGTTAGTGTTTGCATACTTTAGCTTTTGTACTTCATGCTATATTCACATGCTAAATGTATGCTTGTTTAGTCATTTTCTAGTCATTGCCACATTTCATATCATATGCTAGAAATTATGACAAGTTTATCTTTTGTATTATATTTCTTTCATTTTGTTTGCTTTAAATGAAAAATACAAAAAGATTTTTGTTTATCATTTGGATTTTACCTCTTGCTAATTTGAGCTTAATGAAGGATTCAAATGATTTGTGTTTATCCTTTTGAGTATATATATATTTATTTTGGTTCAAAATGTTAAAAACTCAAAAAGATTTTATTTTGTGTATTTTAGTTTGACACACTTTATGTGGCATATACTTGTGTTTGAATCCCTCCTTTAACGCTCCCACGTGGCTAGAACTTTTGGTTTAAATTATCAATCCTTAAAATGTTCTTTACCATTGTTTTTGGAGTAGTTGGATTTTGTATTGTTTAAATGGATTCTATATATATATATGCCTCTTTCACACATGCACGAGCTCTTTTGAAATCTTAATGTCACATGTTATATTTTAGTTTTTTGAGGTGTTCTCCTATCAATCTAGTCATCTACATATCTATGACCTAGGAGGACTAGTGCATGTCAAAATCCGTTGCATGTGAGATTTGTGTGAAAATGAAAAACATGATAAATTTAAATGTGCACGGGGAAGGGCTCCGAAAGGACTAAGTGATCCTTTGCGAATAGTAAGCCACCGTTTTTAATGGACCTAAAAGAAATACGTGGTACAAAGGCCTAAAAACAGAAAAATATGGCATCAAAAAGAAAAATAATTGCCAAGGCCTATGTTTGATTGATATATTCATTCAACATTAATATAACTGCAAATTGAGGGAGATTGGATGGTATATCAACGGTTTGCACAATGTCCGTTTATCCTAGTTGCGTATTTCATGTCATGACTCTATTGGTTTGTAGAATCATCAATATGCTAGGCTTGTATGCATTGTGTATGTTTGTTCATTGAGTTCAATCTTTATATTGTCACATGAGGTCATATTTAACTGTGATGAAGTTTGCAATCAAATGAGAACTCCGTGAACATTTCTTAAGTGTTTGGGTCAAAATTTAATTGTTGCTAGTACACACCCCTACACTTCTGTTTCCATATGACACATTTTTGCCATACGAGTGTGCAAACTTATTGTATTTTGTGTCATGTGTGTGTTTATGTCTATCTATATATGCACGTACTTATTGGTATATTTATAGTATATATATATATGATATTTGTTTATCTTTGCCTTGCTTTTGTTGCCCATATGCTGTCATGTCTTTTCTTTAAGCTTTAACATGCTATTTATTAGTTCTTTATCCTTTGCCTATTCCTGAACAAAAAGGGGGAGAATGATGATAGGGGGAGAAATGGTATCTAATCCTATTATTATCGCATCTTAGTTTGGGGGAGATTTATCTTAGGGGGAGACGTCTTTCTAAGTAAATGTCATTGTTTGATAAAGGGGAGAATTATTTTAGGGGGAGTAATTAATTAATTGCGATTAATATATTTTGATATTCCCTATGCATTTGATGAGTTTGCTTAAGTGTGCAGGTATTCTACTAAAGCGGCAACTTTAAAAGGCAAAGTGTTTAATCCTTGGGTTGAGTCAAGTTTGGGCGGGTTATGTTTTGAGTCTAGTGAGCTTGACGGCCCTTTAGGATTTTTATTTTGGTTTTTGTCCCGGAATAGCCAAAGGGGGAGATTTGTAAGGACACAAATTTCCAATTGAGTCCATATATAGTTTTGGCTCAATTCCGGACAAAAACATTTATTCATAGGTTAGTGATTTATTGTAATACTCTCAAGCCTATGAAGTGTGTGTTGAAGACGTAGCGGCAAAGAATATAAAGCTTCATCAAAATGCCGGTTTGCGTGCCTCGTTTCTACGTCATCATCTAAGGTTCCATGCTCCCAAGGTATGAATGTAATTATATTTATATAGGAGCTTGGAACAATATTTATTGGGTGTTAGGTTTAATAAAAAACCATGTTTTACTTTCACAATAATTTAATTGGAACTTTAAAATAAAGTACATAAAGTTTCTGGGCCAAAAAATTTAATTTATCAAAAATTTCTGGAAGTCGTTCGAAGTCTCGTTCGAACGAGTTTTTTCGTTCGAACCAGGTTTTCGTTTGAACGAGTTTTTCGTTCGAACCAGGTTTCGTTCGAACGAGTTTGCCAACGAACCTAAACTGGTCAGTCGTTCGATATGTCGTTCGAACGAGTTTGTTCGTTCTAACGAGGTATCTAACGAGTTTCTAACGAGCCCAGTCTGGTCGCTCGTTAGAAGTCTCGTTCGAACGAGAGTCAAGTTCGTTCGAACGAGGTGCCAGGCGGGAACAGTTTTGAGCAGTTTTTGGCAGTTTTTACCCACTTTCCCCACTTGGTTTTTAACCAACTTTTTCAAGACTTATTAAGGACGGGAAACACATTTTTCTAATTAACTTTTCCAACCAAGTTTATCTCCTAGAGAGAGTTTGAGAGCAAAAATAGTTTAGGAAAATGTTCAAGTTTTGAGGGTTATTTTTCAAAGAAAATGCATATACCACTCTAGTGTTTACACCCAATTGTGTTTATCCAAGTTTCTATATTTATATCAATTGCTTGGAGTTTTGGCACCGGTTTTCTCTACCGAATTGACAAGAGACGTTTCGGGTTTCCTTCTACATCCCATCACAAAGAAGAAGAAGTTTGTTGCGGTATTACTCACTTGGAGAAAGGCTCCAAGCTTGGGTGACGGTGACCATACAAAGTCCTATCGGTGGATTCCGAGATCGCGGTGGAGCTCCGTGGTTGTCCGCTAGGAAGAGGTTTCTACAAGAAGGAGCGACAAGGCTTGAGAGGGTTCGAGTCGAGGATGTAAGTCTTTTGTCTTGTAATTGTAATTCCGTATCTAGTGGACTTGTGGCTAGGGCCGTCCGAGGTTTTTTCCCGTTTTGGGTTTTTCCTTGTACATCGCGGCGTAGTGTGACATTGTTTATTTTTATCTTGCACAAAACTTAGAACGCATGCTTTAGGTTTAATTCAAGATAAAATTCGGTTTAATTCTCACACTATATTAAAATTGGACTTTAATTTAATATTGGGTAAAATTGTGTAATTCAAGTCACTTGCATTAATTTGGTTTGGCCTAACTTGGAAATATGAACAATCATAATTTAGGCAAATTCTAGGACTTGGATTTAATTGGACTTAATCGTTTAAAGTGTAAATTAATTACTTAGTTTGTTTAAGTTAATTCTCACTTTATTTTGTTTATGTTAAAATTGGAATTTTAGTATTTGTGTTGAAACCATCACATCATTCAACGTTTACGCTTCCGCATATTTTTAAAAGGAAATTACAAGTTTGATTTTTAATTGTGAAGAATTTTAAAATCCGGGGACCCTCAAATTCCAACACAAATCACTAATTAAACCCAATATATTTAAATGCGGGTTTTCCAATTACAATATTATCCTCCGCCGCTTTACCCGGCTGCGACATATAATTAAAATACTCCAACTTATTTACTGAATCCCAAAAGTAAATATAACCATCTAAAATCATCCAATCCTTGAAAACTCTAAAAATTACTATTCATGATAATTTCTTAAATTCCCAAATTACACTTACGTATGAATTTTAATTATCCCCAAAAGTGCGGGGTGTTACAGTCGTTCCATAACATGTTCCAAATTTGAGCTACCACAGTCGTGGTAATATCAGTCCTCGATTATCGAGATTGAAAGGGGCACATAAGAATTAGAGTAAACAAATAACTGTGCCAAGAAAATCTCATTCGCATGAAACGGACTATGTTCTACGAAAGGCGAACCGCCACCACTCCTCCTGGACATTCTCACTGGAACTAAACCTAGCCACACACCTAACTACAGTCACTAGTTGTTACAGATCGAATCACAAACCATTCATCTCAATAAGGCGAGAGCAATATACGAACCTATTATCCTTTAGGAAGTCAAACACTGGACTTCCCTCCTTAAGGGTAAGGCTTCCTCCTTACATCCTTGATGAACGTGAGTCACTCCGATTGATGAATGCCAACACTTTTTTCCATGCCGAGCTTCTATATCTCTCTAGAAATATCGTGACCAACCTAATACACCTAGGTCGAAGTCGACATTACCATACCATGACCATATCCCAAATGTCTAGTTAAGAAGTAACCCGTTAAGCGAAACATTCACCTTATAATAACCTTTACCTATATGAGGTCGTCACTCAACTTATCTCCAGGTTTACGTGATGGCTACATCGGTCGCCATTAGTATTTGAAGGGTAGTAAGCACCATACAGGTCTATATTTCCAAATCCATACCGATTTGGAAATACATGCCAAGAACTAGTCCCTTCCTTGCCGATACCCTAATTATACTTTGGCATCCCGCTTGGGGTGCCGTTTTAAGTCTCTAACATGACATCATCAATCTAAGACCCGAACGAATTTCCTAATACTCCTAAAAATCAAGTATTGCACTGCCTACTCTAGTCATCCCATGATACCCGAGCATCACACCGAATCACGACACAAGCTTTTAATTTCTTCTTAAAAGTCTTCATCACTTATTTGTGCCAATTCGAATGACCGTGCCCGGTACGTACACTATTCAACTCATTTAAATTTTAAATAATTACCCTAAACCATCACATGACTCTTAATACCAACATCATTAGAACACTTGTACTCCATAACACCAAACTTAACTGGTTCCCTAAAGACACCAATCATACCACAACATAATTATCGTCGAAGATCTGACGAGATCTTATCACCTATTGTGGAGACAATGATTATGCAACACAAATAAATATGAGATAAGTAATGACCAAGAAAGAACAAATAAAACGCCAATCACACAACAACAGGTGTACGTGGTTCAGCAAAGATGTGCCTACGTCCACGGTGGTGCAGTCAGTATTATTTCTCTATATTCTGGAGAATAAGTACAGAGAATACAACTTGTCCTTTGCCCCGGACCTAGAGTTTAATTTATATATGTGTAGGTTAGTTAATGGAGATGATGGATTCCTCCTTATTATCCATCTTCCTATAACTTCCCTTCATGGGATTGTGCTCCCCTATAGCTTCCCTTCATGGGATCGTGGGGAAATCGGATCCATACAAAAGATGAGGGGCCTGGACTTTGGGCTGCTTGGGCTGGGCTACTCGTCCAGGCTTATAGCACTAAATTCCGGGTACCCACAATTGCCCCTAAATTTGTTGTGTCATGCACGTGGGCCCAACAGATTTAAATGATTATTGCGTTGCAATTCCTCGGGAGCTGTAGAGTCGATTTCTGGCGGCAGACGCTTCACTTACTGTGCAATATGATTAGATTTTGAAGGTTTGTTGGAATAAGGCACATTTCTTTTCGTCGTTTCAGCTTTTCCAGCACTCTTCTATCTTCTGAGAACTCTTGCGCTTCGTACCTTCTACTTTTGATCTCCATTCTCGTTGCTTCTTCGTCACTTGACCTGATCTTCTGTCTTGTAAGTTTCTCATGCCCTTTGCATTTTCTCTTTGGTTTGTAGCTTTTCTTGTATTTTCCAACGGCGAAGATTGGAAATAGGTCAATCTCGGAATTTAGAAAAATCTACAACATTCCTGAGTGGGTAGATATTGAGTGTTGTGCCTCGCCTCCTAGGAACTTTAGGGATATAGAGGATGCCCACTGGATTCATGCTCTGTTGCTTTCCCAGGGGGGACTTACTTTTCCCCCTAATGACCTATTTTTGCATTTTTTAGCTATTTTAGTATTGAACCTGCACAATGTTCTCCCAATGTAAGGAAAATAGTGAACGGCGTGCATAGGATAAATCAATTGTATGGCACAAGGTTAGGGCTCGCCGAGGTCTGCTTTTGTTACTCCTTCTCTCGAACTAGTTCAGGTGTCCTGTACCTCAAAGCTAGGAGCCCTGATAGGGTATTGGTAGTAAATCTACCTGATTCCCATAAGGACTACTGGCAGGAAGGTTTTCTTGTTAGGAATTGGCAGTTCTCTCCCCAATCTGAAGGGTCGAGGTCTGAAAGATTCACTGTTCCCTTTTATGGGGAAGAATATATAGGTAGATATTTGTACTGTTGCTTCAATCTCTGTTGGCTTATGACTTTTCTGACTCCCTTCTGCGTTTTCTTTTACAGCGAGGTCACGGAACTTGGAGCCTGCTCTTAGTGAGGTCCGGATTTCTGAGTTGGTTAAAGCTTGGAACATCAGAGAGCCTTTGGGTGACGGAGAGCATCCCAGATCTTCCGCTTTTTTGTTAGAGTATAAGAACGTAGGCTCTAGCTTTATAGCACGGCCTGTGGACAGTGTTCCAGAGTTTGCTTCCTGCAAAGAGACTACTGCCGAGCTAATCCAGTTGGACGAAGAGGAGGGGAGTTCTGAAAGTGAGCCTGCCGGTAATCTCGGTGAAAGGAGCTCTGATAGTAGCAGATCTTCTGATTCTGAGGAGGCTTCTAAGGCTCGAGGATCGTCGAGTACTTCCAGCAGTTCTGGTGAAGATATGCCTCCAAGGAAGAACCTGATCAGAGATGATGATGATGATGATGACCATGTGCTCCTTGCACAAAGGTCAAAGAAACAGAAGACTGCATCTAGGGTTGTGGCCACAGGTTCTCGGCCTCCTCTCCCTCCGGATCGTCATACCTGTCCTCAGGGCAAGGGTTTCCTTGCCTCCCCAGGCGTAGACGCCAGGGGTCAGCAACATCCCTACGTCGCTGAGGGGGTGGTAGGTCTTTGCGTGGTGCCTGGGGTGGTCCCCTGGCCTCATGCTGTCCTGGAGCTGCTGCCGGAGTAATCATCTCAGGCGAAACCCCTGGTGGTCTCAGTATGTTCTGGCTTAGAGCTGTGGACTGCTCCTGCATCATCCGCTGGCTTGCTGCCAGAGACTTTAGGGTTGCCGCCACATCAGCCATCTCAGACTGTGGTGGCGGCTGACTGGAACTGGGTCTTCCCCCCTTATCCGGCAGGGGAAGTGGTGGTGGTGGCATCTCAGGTTCCATGTGCTTGAGCTATGAAAAGTTGAACTGAAGAAAATACTGGTGAGCTTGGGAACCTTAGTGGGTCTCTTTCAATGGTGAAACACCTCCTCTCAGGGGGAGTGTTGGTTCACCACCAAAGTTCCCAGTGAGGTCAAGCTGTACAGAGGAAGAGATGTCTTCTCGTTCCCACAGACGGTGCCAAACTGATGATGCTTAAGATTTAGCACCACCGGATAAGTGATAATGAGCTCAAACAGTAGTAACCATGGCAGCCATAGAGATGTATAAGTGTATAAGTATGTAGAAGGGGATGAGTATAAGAGGAAATAAGCCAATGATGTATAGTGGTTCAGCCAATTTGGCCTACATCCACTGTGAGTGTGTAATCCACCGAGTATGGGCGCTAACGGCCTTGGATACAAGGCACATAACCCTCTCTCTCTCTCTCTACTGTGTGTGTACAAGCAGAGCCTTAGCTAGGGCTACAGTTAATTGATCAATCCCTTGTAGGGTTGTAGGTGACAAGTATATATAGGTCTTGGGGGGTGTAGTGTACCCCCCAAGTATGCATGGTGCATGTGAATGATGATCTAGCCAATCCCCTGTTGACACCTGTAGATGCCAAATTATGACATAATATTCCCTCACGTGAGGGTGTGATTCGGTTACAACGGTCTCCCCTGTGCCATGTGAGCCTCACGCACACTGTTCCAGGCGTCTCCCAAACCACGCGCTGTGATGATATCACCCTCGGCATATGAGCCAAGGCTGAGGGCAAAGTTCCTTCCAGTAGTGTGTCTGATCCAATTCTGGCCTCGTAGGGTCGTCTGGAGCCTGGTGAAGGGTCGGCCCCTCGTAGGGTCGTTTGGAGCCTGGTGAAGGGTCGGCCCCTCGTAGGGTCGTCTGGAACCTGGTGAAGGGTCGGCCCCTCTGAGGTGTCGTATGGAGCCTGTGGAGGGGTCGGCCCCTCGTAGGGTCGTCTATTTGGAGGTAATCCTCAGCCAGGCCGAGGATATAAACGGGTATATCAATCACCCCCAGCCCTTAGCCATAGGTGCCATTGAGATGGCTGAGGGATAGTGTTGGAATGGAGATGCGTGCATGATCAGTTAGGTGAGTGACACCTGGGCAGATACTCATTGTTGTTCAAGTTTCCAAGGCATGGCGGCTGCACACTGCATGGGGCTTTGTGCCCTAATTATACCCTTCTTGGTAAATGGGCCCACTTATTACCAAAGTATTTAAGAGATTTTCAAACTCTCTCTCTCCTCCTTCTTCTTCTTCGCGCCCAAACCTTCTCTCTCTAGCCTTTACCAGTTTTTCTCGCCATTTTCTGCAGCCTTCGAGCTTAGCAACTTGGGCAGTTCTTGCTCTCTCTTCATCAGGTAATCCTTTCTCCCCAGCGCTCTCTTTTTCCTTCATTTTTGTTTGCTTTTTAGGCTCGTAGGGTTGCATTTTCTTTAGGTTGTGCCATAACCTTTTCCGGTGTCTTCTCCGGTAACTGGTTCTTGGATGTTCTTGACCAAAACCATTGAGTTCCTTTGTTTCGATCCAAAAGTCCAACCTGGTCAATTTCCCACTTGTTTGTAGCTAAGTTAGCTAAGTTTGGTGTAATTTCTCCAAGTGTAGAGTCTTCCCTTTAATGCTTAGGAGGCTTTATAGCTTAGTATCTGAGTTCCCATCCTTGAGAGACAAGCTCTTTGCCGAGATCAGACGAATAGAGGAAGAGGAAGAGAGGAGACGAGGGGCCGACCCTAATTGGGTATGACCCATCTTTCCCATTGCTCTTGCCACCATAAAACCATTTGAACCGTCTGAGTCTTATGGGTCGTCTTCTCGTCAGGCTGAGAGTCATTCAAGTGAGATGGACGAGAGAGTATCCTCGCCAACTGGCGCTGGAACTTCTGGTAGGAGGGAGACGTCTGACCTAAGCCCAGGCCGAGAGGCCGAGGGTATGGTTCCCTCTAAGGCCGTCCCTGTGATAACCCTATCTCCCCATTCCTTCCAAGTGGCTTTTCCCCAGGGCCCTCCAGCAGATGACGAGGGAGAGGGGACTGAGGACGAGGGTGATGATACAGATGATGAGGTTGATACCTCCCATACCTCGTCCTACATTTCCTCCATTAGGGATCGTGACCTCCTGATATGGAGGCATGCCTATGGAGTGCCCCCCAGCATAACTATGAGGGTTCCCTCTGAGTCTGAGAGGGTTTTTGATTGTGAAGAGGGAGAGGTTGCAGTTTACGAACAAATGCTCAAGGTTGGAGTCAGGTTCCCTCTGCATACTGCCATCGTAGATATCCTATCTACCCTTGGTGTTTCCCCCTCTCAACTTCCCCCCAACTCTTGGAGGACGATCCTGGGCTATATCTCCTTGTGGAAGAATGCCTTCACTGATGAGCCCTCGGCTGACCTATTTTTGGGCTACTATAACATCACCTCCTCGTCCAAACAGCCTGGATATTATCATGTGGGGGCAAGGAGGTCTGAGAATAAACTCCTCCATGTGGCGCAAACTTCCAACCATGATTGGAAGAAGAGATTCTTCTTTATCTCTGGGGAGTGGGAGCCCATCGCCGATGGTCCGAGGGTCCCCAGGAAATGGTCTAACCCTTCCATGAAGGCCAGGTCAGACCCTGGACTTAGTCTGGAGGAGAAGGACATTGTTGATTACCTGAGAGGACGAGGGAGAGAGGGTGAGCTTGCAAAATTTGAAGACCTGATGACCCCTCGGTTCCTCAAAGAAGCTGGTCTGAGGGTCGGCCCTTTAACCGAACTATGTGAGTTATACTGAACATTTTCCATTCTTTACTTATTTTTGAAGTGTTTTCTCTTTATCTCTGCATTTTTTTGACGTGTCGTCCTCTTATCAGGTCGTCCTGCAGGTATATCAGATTATCTTTGGGAAATGACTGCTCCCAGCCTATTATCAGGATTGGCAAAGAAGAAAGGAAAGGAGCCTCAGCAGGCTCCGAGGAAGACGAGGGCCGCTGGGCCGACGGTGGTGGAGCCGACCACCGATAGCAATAAAAGGAAGGAGCCTAAGGCCCCTGTTGACCCTCGGCCTGATTCTCGGACGAGGGCCAGGGTTGAAGCCTCTGAGGGGACGACCTCTTCATCGAGCATGGGGGCCTTCTGGTCTCAAAACCTGGCACATCTGAGGGCCGACCCCTCGTCACTGATCACAAACTTGAGGGCAGCCAAGGCCTCAATGTTCTCTGCTCCCTCGGCCTCTGACTATGAGTTCTTAGCAAGGATGCATCCTGCTAAAATGTACGACTATGGTCTGCATGCCTTTGCACAGGTATTGGTCTTGACCCACCTCTTTAATTTCATTCTTTCACTAACTGTTCCGTCAGCCCCTCTTGACATCTGTTTATTTTTTGCGCAGTCTGTTTGTGCCTTCACCTCAGCCACCAAGTGGATGGCTGAGAACCAACAGAAGTTTCATGAAGCTGAGAGGGCCATTCAGCATGAGACTGACTTGCAGACAGAGCTCGAGACTGCGAGGGCTGAACTGGAGAGTGCTAGTACTGAGCATGCCAGGGTCCTAGATGAGCTGACGAGGCAGCATGATGCCGACCAGCGGGCCAAGGACTTGCTAATAAAGGAGAAGGATGAGGCTTTACTCAACATGGAGGTCAAGCACAAGACTGATCTCGCAGAAGCTGTCAGAAAAGCCGAGGCCGATGATGTTGAGGCTTACAAGGTCTCTGATGAGTTTCAGGGCTTCGGCCTTGAATATCTGGAGAGGGGGATCAGGACGGCCTGTCGATGGGTCGTCCTCAGATTTGTCGACGTCGTCTCCTCGGTCCGCCCTTCGATTGAGGCAGTCGGATTGGACGGCCCTTTGATCGTCGAGGCTCTGTCCCAAGTAGAATCCCAAGTGAAGGTTGAGGGAGTCGGCACATCTGAGGATCGGTCAGTTATGGTTGTTGAAGAGACCCCTTTGGTGGATGTTGAGGCTCTCCCCTCTGATATTGTCCCTTAGGGTGGCTGTCTGTAGCCCATACCCTCATAATGTACTTATTATTTTTGTACTCTCTTTTGTAAAACACTTGATATTTTATGTAACGCCGGCATTTTATTAATACCATCGTCTTCTTTACTGTCTTCCATATTTATTTCTTGTATGGTTTAATGTCTTCCATATTTTCTTCTTGTATGGTTTGCTGTCTTTGTTAATTCCACTAACCTCTCCCCCGTCTTTCTTGAGGGTTAACAAGGGGTGATCCCCTGCGTTAGCCCTCATTATAGCCGAGGAGTCAAATTACCAATTTGATGGATTTTGAAGTCTTCCCTCGTCTTTCTTGAGGACAGTGGTGGGGTCGTCCCCTCCACTTGTCCCCATTATAGCCGAGGGATCAACTTACCAATTTAATGGTTTTTTAAGTCTTCCCTCGTCTTTCTTGAGGACAGTGGTGGGGTCGTCCCCTCCACTGGTCCCCATTATAGCCGAGGGATCAACTTACCAATTTAATGGTTTTTAACTGTCTTCCCTCGTCTTTCTTGAGGACAGTGGTGGGGTCGTCCCCTCCACTGGTCCCCATTATAGCCGAGGGATCAACTTACCAATTTGATGGATTTTCAAGTCTTCCCTCGTCTTTGTTGAGGACAGTGGTGGGGTCGTCCCCTCCACTGGTCCCCATTATAGCCGAGGGATCAACTGCCCAATTTAATGGTTTTTAACTGTCTTCCCTCGTCTTTCTTGAGGACAGTGATGGGGTCGTCCCCTCCACTGGTCCCCATTATAGCCGATGGATCAACTTACCAATTTGATGGATTTTCAAGTCTTACCTCGTCTTTCTTGAGGACAGTGGTGGGGTCGTCCCCTCCACTGGTCCCCATTATAGCCGAGGGATCAACTGCCCAATTTAATGGTTTTTAATTGTCTTCCCTCGTCTTTCTTGAGGACAGTGGTGGGGTCATCCCCTCCACTGGTCCCCATTATAGCCGAGGGATCAACTTACCCATTTAATGGTTTTTCAAGTCTTCCCTCGTCTTTCTTGAGGACAGTGGTGGGGTCGTCCCCTCCACTGGTCCCCATTATAGCCGAGGGATCAACTGCCCAATTTAATGGTTTTTAACTGTCTTCCCTCGTCTTTCTTGAGGACAGTGGTGGGGTTGTCACCTCCACTGGTCCCCATTATAGCCGAGGGATCAACTTACCAATTTAATGGTTTTTCAAGTCTTCCCTCGTCTTTCTTGAGGACAGTGGTGGGGTCGTCCCCTCCACTGGTCCCCATTATAGCCGAGGGTGGTTCTCTGTAGATGTTTCCATGCGTGCTAGAACTGATAACCATAGGATGAGGGGAAACACTGATATTTCTCATTGATTTTCAAAGTGTTCTGTTGGAGCAACTCTTATTACAATTATGGTCTATCAAGACCTTACAACACTACTGATAGTATTTCTTCAAATGATCTGCATTCCAGGGGTTGGAAAAAGGTTCCCCTTCTAGGTTTTCTAGTCTATAGGTCCCAGGGACAACTTCATCGATGACCCTATATGGGCCATGCCAATTAGGATGGAGCTTGTTGGGCTTTTGCCAAGTCTTCTTGAGGACCAAGTCCCCCACTGCGATAGGCCTCTGTTTCACCCTCTGATTGTAGAACCTTTCGGTCCTCTGCTGGTAAGCGGCCTGCCTTATCTCAGCGTCCTCCCTTCTTTCCTCAATCAGGTCCAAGTCGAGTCTCCTCTCTTCCCCATTTTTCTGGGGGTCATACACCTAGACTCTATGCGTAGGAAACTCAATCTCGGTGGGGATGACGGCTTCTGATCCGAATGGGGTCTCCCCGGTAGAGGTCCTCACTGTCGTCCTATATGCCCACAACATGGCATATAACTCCTCGACCCATCTTCCTTTTGCCTCCTCAAGCCTCTTCTTGATTCCATCTAGGATTGTCCTGTTCGTAACTTCGGTTTGCCCATTGGCCTGAGGTCGGCCTGGGGTGGAGAAGAATTGTTTGATACTTACCCTCTCACAGTATTTCTGTAGAGAGGCATTCTTGAACTGAGTCCCGTTATCCGAGATGAGGGTGTTGGGGAGACCATATCTGCATATAATATTTTTCCAGATGAACTGGAAGGTCTTCTGCTCGGTGATCGTCACCATCGGCTCCGCTTCCACCCATTTTGAAAAATAGTCAATGGCTACGATGAGGAATCGATAGTTATTGATGGCCCTAGGCAAGGGTCCTACTAGATCAATTCCCCATACTGCAAATGGCCATGGGGATGTTATGGAAGTAAGAGGCTGATGGGGCTGGTGAGGGATGGTGGCAAATCTTTGACATTTGTCACACTTTTTTACATATGCCGCGGCGTCTTTCCCCAAGGTCGGCCACCAGTACCCCTGGGTGACCCCCCTCTTCGCTAAGGATCTGCCCCCGATGTGGCTTGAGCACGATCCTTCGTGCACATCTTGCAAGATGGAAGGGACTTCTGAGGGATGCACACACCTAAGTAAGGGGAGCAAAAACCCCTTTTTGTACAAGGTGTCTCCGATGACAGTGAATTTTGCAGCCCTATACCTCACCTTCTTCCTTTCTTGTCTTGCTTCTGGCATCTCACCCTCTTTAATGTATCTGATCAGGGGGTCTATCCATGAGGCTTCTTGAGAAACATTTAGGCAATTGCTAAGTGTTCCCTCTGCGTCTTCAATAGTTGGCCGGAGCAAAATTTCTACTGGGACCGTCCTCCTGATATCTGTTCTTGTTGCCGAGGCCAACCTAGCAAGGGCATCAGCACGGCCATTGTCGAGCCTAGGTACCCTCCTTAATTTCACTTCTCTAAAGCAATTCAGTAATGACCTCACCTTCGCAAGGTAACTAGCCATCCTCTCGTCCTTAGCCTCGTAGGCTCCTAGTATCTGATTCACTACTAGCCTTGAATCACTATGGACCAAAATCTGGCTGACACTAAGAGACTTGGCCAAGGAGAGGCCTGCTACCAAGGCCTCATATTCAGCCTCGTTGTTGGAGGCTTTGAAGTTGAACCTCAGGGCGTATTCAACGTCTGTGCCATCGGTTGCTGATAGTATCAGTCCAGCACCACTTCCGCTGTCACAGGAGGACCCATCAACGAAGAGGCTTCATAGGGTCTTTCCCTCTGAAAAATTTCCCTCAGAGAGGGATCCCTGTCTAAAGATGTATCTTCCCTCTTCGTTTTCAGTCGCCTTCCTCCTAGCGGTGCTTGTCTCAGCCCTATCTGCGAGTGTGTCAGTGGGTCTGTCTTGTTGTGTATCTGTCTTCTTGAGGGTCTCACCCTCGGCCTCATCATCTTCCCAAGTGAACTCAGCCACGAAGTCTGCTAATTCCTGCCCCTTAATGGCCGTCCTAGGCTGATACACAATGTCAAACTCCCCCAGCTCTATAGCCCAGGCCATCAACCTACCTAATTTTTCTGGCTTGTGTAGGACCTGCCTAAGAGGAGAGTCGGTGAGGATGACCATTATATGGGACTGGAAGTACGGCTTCATCTTTCTCGAGGCATGGATCAAGGCATAGGCCAACTTCTCCATCCTCGGGTATCTTTGCTCTGCCCCCTAGAGTGCCTTGCTATTAAAATATACAGGCTTCTGTATCCCGTCTTCATCTCTCACGATTGCTGCACTGATGGCAGACTCTGAGACGGCGAGATACACATAAAGTCGTTCACTTTGTACTGGGCGTGACAGCAGTAAAGGAGACCCCAGATATGATTTTAGCTCTTTGAAAGCCTCATCACACTCTTCACTCCATTCGAAGGCCTTCCTGAGGATTTTGAAGAATGGTAGACACCTGTCTGTGGCCCTTGAAACAAATCTGTTCAAGGCAGCAACTCTCCCTGTGAGCCTCTGAACGTCTTTAATGGACATGGGGGTCTTCATCTCAATAAGGGCCTTTATCTTTTCAGGATTGGCCTCGATACCTCTTTGATTGACAATGAACCCCAAGAACTTCCCTTCTCCGACCCCGAAGACACACTTGGCCGGATTAAGCTTCATCTGGTACTTGTCCATCGTGTTAAAGGTCCTCTCCAAGTCTGCCACATGATCCTCTGCCTTCAGACTCTTGGTCAGCATGTCATCTACGTAAACCTCCATAGACTTCCCAATTTGGTCTTCAAACATTTTATTTACGAGGCGCTGGTACGTTGCCCCCGCATTTTTTAGGCCAAAGGGCATGACCCTATAACAGTATGTCCCCTTGTCAGTGATGAAGGTTGTCCTCTCCGAGTCTTCAGGGTTCATGAAGATTTGGTTGTACCCTGAATAGGCATCCATAAAACTCATGAGCTCATGGCCTGCAGTAGCGTCTACCATCTGGTCGATGCGATGGAGAGGGAAGTTGTCTTTGGGACAGTGCTTATTGAGGTCTGTGAAGTCCACACACATTCGCCACTTCCCGTTGGCCTTTGGGACAATGACTGCATTGGATAGCCATTCAGGGTAGATGACCTCTCTAATAAATTCAGCGTCTTCTAACTTTTTGACCTCGTTCCTAATGACCTCATACTTTTCTCTAGAGTAAATTCTCCTCTTCTGCCTTACCGGCTTCACTCCCTCTACCACATTGAGCTTGTGGCACATGATTTCAGGATCAATCCCTGGCATATCTACATGACTCCATGCGAAGACGCTTCGCCTTCTCCTCAGCAGTTTAATGAGGTCTTCCTTGATATTGGGCTTCAGAGACTTGTCGGTTTGGACGGTTTTTTCCGGGTCATCCTCATCGAGGATGATGGATTCTACCTCTTCCGCGGCTTCTCCTTTCTTTAGTTTCGCCTCATCCCTGGGGTCTAAGGTATCAATATTGTAAGTGGTAGTAACCTTCTTTTGTGCCTCTCTTTCTTCAACGGAGTTATAGTAACACTCTCGCGCTGTCGTCTGGTCTCCCTGAACTTCCCCTACCCTGTAAGGGGTAGGAAATTTGATCATCTGGTGGACCGTAGACGGCATAGCTTCAAACCCCTTGAGGGCCACACGCCCCAGTATGATGTTGTAGGCCGAAAACACATGCTCATCCATCACAAAGAAACTGACCTTCTTGGTGAGCCATCTCGGCCATTCGTCCCCCATCCTGACATCAGCCTCATACACTCCAAGGGGATGAACCTTTTCCCCACTGAACCCAATCAGTGGATGATGGTACGGGACAAGTCTAGCACGACTGAGACCTAAGGCTTTGAAGCATGGCCAAAACATCACATCTGCAGAGCTACCTCCATCTACCAGTATCCTCAGCACCTCACACCCGTGCACCCTGGTAGTGATGATGAGAGGGTCATCATGCGGGGCCAAGAGGCCTTTGAAGTCCATTCTTGAAAATCCCACTATCAGAGTGTCCATATCAACCTTCTTCCTCTTTTCGGACTTGACCTCCAGAGAGGTTGAGTGTACCGTCTTCGTCACTGCTTTGGCCTCGTCCACATGGGCCTTCCTGTCGGCGACCTCAGACCCTCCTCCTGCCAGACCCCCGGAGATCATTCCCACTCCGAGCGAGATCATATTAAGCCTTTTGACAGGGCCGTGGTCATCTCTCGGCGGGAGGTCATGGTCGTCATCATCATCGGAAGGGTCGTCCCCTCTTTTTTGAGGACCTTCTCTACATGCATCTCCTCGCTTCTTTCTGGGGTCGTCCCCTCGGCCCCTCTTGAAGGAACCTTTGTCGACGTACTTTTTGAGCTTCCCTTCCTTCATCATCTTCTCAATTTCATCTTTCAGAGCAAAGCATTTGTCTGTTACGTGTCCGTGGTCTTGGTGAAATTCACACCACAAGTTCTTATTCCTCTTGCCGGGGGCTGCCCTCAGCTTCTCTGGCCACTTCAGGGATCGGTCACTCTTTATCTCATTGAGAATCTGTTCACAGCTGACCGTCAGAGGGGTGTACCCAGCGAACTTGTCATCCGTGGACCTCTTCTTCCCCTCTTTGTTCTTCTTAGGGTATTTACTCCCACTAGCACCTCCTCTTTCGTCTTCATATTTTGCAGCCATCGCCTCTTCGGTGTTCATCACCTTTCCTGCTGTCGACAACAGTTTAGCCATCGTCCTCGGAGGGTCTTCAGCAAGCTTCCATAACAGCTTCCCCTTTTGGAGTCCTCCAATCAGGGCTGTCATAGCTATGCTCTCCTCATAGTCTTCCACCTCCAGCTTCTCTTTATTGAATCTGGCTATGTAGTCTCTCAGACTCTCATTCTTTCCCTGCTTAACATAGAGCAGGTGTGTGGTCTTCTTCTGTGGTCTCACCCCGAAGCAAAAGTTGTGGATGAACCGGTCTGCCAACTGCTTGAAGTTTTCAATGGAATTTTTTAGAAGAGACGTGTACCAGACATGTGAAGCCCCTGTCAGGGTACCAGAAAAGGCACGACACCTCATCTCATCTGAGATAGAGTATATGTCTGCTGCTGATTGATACATCTCCACGTGGTGGATAGGGTTGGTGCTCCCATCGTATCTTGGGGTGACCACAGGAGGCTTGAACTTTGATGGCGTGGGGAAGTTGACTATCTTTGCCATAAAGGGTGAGCCTATGGTGTATCCCTTCTAAAGAGGGTCCCGGCTCTTTAGTATGTCGCCAATCTTATCCTCTAACCGCTGGATTGAGTCATTCCAGGGCCATACAGGGTCGGCCTGGCCGATGTTATCCCCTGCCGCCTCTCTGAGGTGGACAGAGGGTTCTGCTGCAGCAGGCCTCTGTCGGCTGTTCACTTCCCTTTGGCCGTCATCTCGTCCTCGGGGTCGGCCATCTGTTACCTCCCTCCTGGATCTCGCAGCACTTCTTGGCCTGGAAAACTGTTCTCGCAGGTCATTTACTGGGCCTAGCCTCTCAAAGGCCGACCCCCTGCTTAAACGATCAAAAGCAGAGCCCCTCGGGCGATCATCAGGGTTTGGTCTCCCACACTTTCCTCTACTGTCCTGGAGAGGTCGTACAGTATTGTTGGAGACCTCATAGGGTTCCCAGCATTCTATAGGAGCCTCCTCTCCCTCCGAATCGTCATACCTGTCCTCAGGGCAAGGGTTTCCTTGCCTCCCCAGGCGTAGACGCCAGGGGTCAGCAACATCCCTACGTCGCTGAGGGGGTGGTAGGTCTTTGCGTGGTGCCTGGGGTGGTCCCCTGGCCTCATGCTGTCCTGGAGCTGCTGCCGGAGTAATCATCTCAGGCGAAACCCCTGGTGGTCTCAGTATGTTCTGGCTTAGAGCTGTAAACTGCTCCTGCATCATCCGCTGGCTTGCTGCCAGAGACTTTAGGGCTGTCGCCACATCAGCCATCTCAGACTGTGGTGGCGGCTGACTGGAACTGGGTCTTCCCCCCTCATCCGGCAGGGGAAGTGGTGGTGGTGGCATCTCAGGTTCCATGTGCTTGAGCTATGAAAAGTTGAACTGAAGAAAATACTGGTGAGCTTGGGAACCTTAGTGGGTCTCTTTCAATGGTGAAACACCTCCTCTCAGGGGGAGTGTTGGTTCACCACCAAAGTGCCCAGTGAGGTCAAGCTGTACAGAGGAAGAGATGTCTTCTCGTTCCCACAGACGGTGCCAAACTGATGATGCTTAAGATTTAGCACCACCGGATAAGTGATAATGAGCTCAAACAGTAGTAACCATGGAAGCCATAGAGATGTATAAGTGTATAAGTATGTAGAAGGGGATGAGTATAAGAGGAAATAAGCCAATGATGTATAGTGGTTCAGCCAATTTGGCCTACATCCACTGTGAGTGTGTGATCCACTGAGTATGGGCGCTAACGGCCTTGGATACAATGCACATAACCCTCTCTCTCTCTCTACTGTGTGTGTACAAGCAGAGCCTTAGCTAGGGCTACAGTTAATTGATCGATCCCTTGTAGGGTTGTAGGTGACAAGTATATATACGTCTTGGGGGGTGTAGTGTACCCCCCAAGTATGCATGGTGCATGTGAATGATGATCTAGCCAATCCCCTGTTGACACCTGTAGATGCCAAATGATGACATAATATTCCCTCACGTGAGGGTGTGATTCGGTTACAACGGTCTCCCCTGTGCCATGTGAGCCTCACGCGCACTGTTCCACGCGTCTCCCAAACCACGCGCTGTGATGATGTCACCCTCGGCATATGAGCCAAGGTCGAGGGCAAAGTTCCTTCCAGTAGTGTGTCTGATCCAATTCTGGCCTCGTAGGGTCGGCCCCTCGTAGGGTCGTCTGGAGCCTGGTGAAGGGTCGGCCCCTCGTAGGGTCGTCTGGAGCCTGGTGAAGGGTCGGCCCCTCGTAGGGTCGTCTGGAACCTGGTGAAGGGTCGGCCCCTCTGAGGTGTCGTATGGAGCCTGGTGGAGGGGTCGGCCCCTCGTAGGGTCGTCTGTTTGGAGGTAATCCTCAGCCAGGCCGAGGATATAAACGGGTATATCAGTCTTTATTAATGAAATGAGAAGATTCTCCTTTTATTTACGCTGGTCTCTTTCTCTCTCTTTCTTTTACTTGTAGTTGGTTGATGTTGATGATTATATTCCTGTTACCTCCCAACTGGGTTGGACTCTTGGTCCTAATGCAAGCCCTGAAGTTCGCCAGGCCTTTGCTAGACTTTGCAGGTTTGCCAAGTCAAGGAACCAAAAATATAAGGATCAGTCCGAGCTGGTGGCCAAGCTGAAGGACAGGCTCCAGGAGATGGAATAAATCGGTGCCTCAGTACAAGAAGAAGTCAGTGCACTGAGAGCAAGGTTGCTGGAGGCCACCGAGATTAACCAGGTTGGGGAGTTCCTGCTGCAGGAGAATGAAGACTTGAGGAGGGAGGTCCTAAGGCTTAAGGAGCATTCGTAGAGCACCGTTTCAGCAGTCCTGCAAGGCTCTTCTTCGTCGCGAGCTACTAGGCCTCCCCTCCCGCGTGCTAGCAGGAGTGCCAGGGGTAGGAACAGGGAAGTCGAGGAACAGCGTGAGAGGGAGATGGAGGAGCTGCGCGACGATGTTCGGCGAGCTTATGTATCTGCTGCTGGGCTCCAGAGGGACGTCACCCGACTACGGAATTTGTTTAAGAAGGGTCCTCGACAATTGTGGTCTGATGGCTACGATCAAGGCTGGCTGGATGCTCCAACGAGACTATCAGAGTTCGAGGAACTTTCCTTCATCAGAGGGTGGTTGAGTGCCCTGAAAGAGCTGCAGGTCCTGAGGAACTCGATGTTATGGTATCGACACGAGATGTCCTCCTCCACTCTGATGCCCAATCCATTCAGGAGGGATGATCGATGGATCCCCATTGATGCTATTCCCCGTCAACTATTGGAATTGGACACAAATGAGGTCGTGGAAGAGCTAGCCCCCGCTCCTGATGATGGAAGAAGAGCTAAAGTTGCTGATTATCTTGTTCGGAGGCTTCTACCTCCTTGAGATTTTGTTACTCTTTTTCTTTTTGATAATGTAAATTCTTTGGGCGAGCTTCGCCGACTAAACATGTATTATCATTGTTTGTAAATATAAAAGATTAATGAAAAGTTCGCGTTTTGGGCAATTTTGCCGACTAAACGTGTTCATCCAATCCTTTTATATTTTTGCTGCTTCACAATCCTTTTTATTTTGTCATGTGAGTGTCCCCCCAGTCCAGTACAATGCAAGAATACCATTGTGCCCTCACTTTACCTTTTAGGTTGTGTCGTCACACTCCCTTAGGCCTAAGTAGGGCAATTGGCGAGGACACACCTGGTATTGGAAGTCTTCATCCGATCAGGATTTTGTTTAACCAAAGTAGGTTTGATGCCTAAGAATACTCTGTAGGGCTTCATATATTGCCAGGGGCAATGCTAAGAGGTCTGTCGTGCTTCATGACGATGACCTGAGGAGGGGTGTTCCCCTGCTATGTCGACCATTATGCCTGTGATTTGGAAGGGATGTGTAATAAAATATAACCGTTACTAATTAGAGAGTGATCAACTGAGAGATTTTCATTAGTGAAATGAGAAATGAACTGTCCTTTCACATAACGAATACAATAAAAGATTTAATAATAAAATTCCTAAAAATAGAATTTCTTGAGATTAGCTGCGTTCCATGCTCGTGGTATCTCCCTGCCCTCCATCGTTTCCAAATGATAGGCATCCTGCAGGTCATCTCTAATTATCTTATAAGGTCCTTCCCAGTTTGGGCCCAGTTTACCGTCTGATGGCTTCACTGTGTTGCCCAGGACCTTTCTTAGAACATAGTCCCCAACTTTGAATTTCCTCGGATTGACCCTTTTGCTGTAGTGCTTCGCGAGCTGTTGCTGATAGCTCGCTAATTTCACTAGGGCAAGTTCCCTGCGCTCGTCGTCCAGGTCGAGTTCAGCGAGCAAAGCCTGATCGTTCTGGCCTTGTTCGATAAGGTCGGATCTCATTGTTGGCAATCCCGCTTCTAGTGAGATGATCGCCTCCATACCATATGCTAGTGAGAATGGCGTTTCTCCTGTTGCTCGCCTAAGAGTCGTTCTGTATGCCCATAGGATATGCGGTAGCTCGGTTGCCCATGCGCCTTTGGCTCGCTCTAACCGCTTCTTCAATCCAGCGATCACTGTTTTGATGGAAGCTTCAGCTTGTCCGTTGCTTTGAGGGTAGGCCACCGAGCTGAAGTGGTGCCTGATCCCGTATTTGTTGCAGAAGTCCTGAAAAGGGCCACTCTCTAACTGTGTTCCATTATCAGTGATGATGGTTCTGGGGATTCCGAATCGAGTGATTATATTTCTCCATACGAACCTTATCATGTCAGCATCTCGGATGTTCGCCAGTGGTTCTGCCTCGATCCACTTGGTAAAGTAGTCAGTTGCAACCAACAGGTATTTGCAATTGCCGGCAGCGGTGGGCAGTGGTCCCACGATGTCCATTCCCCACTGGGCGAAGGGCCAGGGGCTGGTCAGGGATTTTAATTCGCTGGCGGGCTGGTGGACCATAGGAGCGTGAAGTTGGCATTTCAGGCATTTGCGAACATATACTGCGGAGTCCTTTTGCATGTATGGCCACCAATAACCTTCCTTCATTGCTCGGAAGGCTAGAGACCTTCCTCCGGCATGACTTCCACAGATTCCTTCGTGAAGCACTGCCTTGACATCGCCTGGGTGGACGCATCTAAGGTAGGGACCGGAGAAAGATCTTTTATACAAGTCGCCTCTGGTGGATAAGTGAAAGCGAGCAGCTTTGACTCTTATCTGGTGGGCAGTTCTCTTGTCCTCTGGAAGCGTTCCGTCCTTTAAATAGTCCTTCAAGGGATCTATCCAGCTGGGGGCTGATTCCAATTGGAGTATTGGTTTTGCGTTTGGCAGCTCGCAGTTGGGGTGAATGCTTGGGCCACTGAGGAAATCGATAGGGATAACTCTTTTAAGGCTAGAATCAACTGCCGAACTCAGGGCTGCTAACGCATCAGCGTGGCTGTTTTGCCCCCTGGGAAACTACTGGATGTTGATCTCTTCAAAGCTCGTCATCAAGTTTTTCACCAAGGAGAGGTAGGCTGCCATTCTTTCATCCTTTGCGTTATAGTCTCCACTTATCTGGTTGGAAATTAGTTGCGAATCGCCGAATACCTGCAAACGCTTTGCTCCCAGAGTTTGCACTTTTTGGAGACCTGCTATTAGGGCTTCGTATTCTGCTTCGTTGTTGGAGGCTGCAAATCCCAGACTGATTCCTTGCTCAAGGACTGTGTTTTCTGGAGTGATGAGAACAATTCCTACCCCTGCCCCCTTTGAGTTGGAGGCTCCATCAACGAATAGTTTCCAGCTTTCCACTGCAACTTGGTTGTTTTGCTCTATTGGCTTAGGCTGGTCGAAGGGTTCTTCGCCTGTGAACTCAGCTATGAAATCAGCGAGGATTTGACCCTTAATAGCTGTCCTTGGTTGAAATTGGATGTCAAACCGGCCGAGCTCGACTGACCATTTAGACAGTCTGCCTGACAAATCCGTCTTCCTTAGGACAGCCTTGAAGGGGTGTGATGTAAGGACGATGATGGTATGAGCTTCGAAGTAATGCTTCAGCTTTCTCGAGGCTATTACTAGGGAGAATGCGAGCTTTTCCAATGGTAGGTAGCGCTGCTCGGCATCTAATAAGGTTTTGCTCACGTAATAGACGGGATGTTGGGTTCCTATAACTTCGCACATTAGCACCGAGCTGACAGTATGACTGGATACAGAGAGGTAGAGGTACAAAGAGTCCATTTGCTGTGGTATGACAAGCAGTGGTGGAGTGCTTAGGTAGGACTTGAGCTCGTCCAATGCTCGCGAGCATTCTAGGCTCCACTCTACTGTTTTGCTGCCCTTTAAGAGTTGGAAGAAAGGCTTGTATCTTTCGGAGGATTTAGAGATGAAACGATTCAGAGCAGCGAGCATTCCAGTGAGCTTCTGGACATCTCGGACTGTGCGAGGAGGTTGCACTCTGTTGATTGCATCAATCTGGTCCGGATTAGCCTCTATGCCTCGCTTGCTGACCAAATACCCAAGAAACTTCCCTGACTGGACACCGAAGGAACACTTGCTCGCATTGAGTTTCATTCGGTACTTCCTGAGGATTTCGAAGGTACTTGACAGGTTCGAGAGGTGATTCTCCTTCTCCTTGCTCTTGACGAGCATGTCGTCGATGTAGACCTCCATTGTGTCTCCCATTTGATTCTTGAACATTTTAGTAACTAGCCGCTGATAGGTTGCCCCTGCATTTTTGAGCCCAAAAGGCATGACCTTGTAACAATATAAACCAACCGTCGTGATAAACGCAGTTTTGTCCTGATCTGGAGCATACAAGGGAATCTGGTGATATCCTGAGTACGCGTCCAGGAAACTCATTCGTTCGTGAGTTGCGGTGGCGTCTACTAGTTGGTCTATTTTCGGAAGAGGGAAGCTATCCTTGGGGCAGGCTTTGTTGAGGTCAGTGAAGTCTATGCAAACTCTCCACTTCCCGTTGCTTTTCGGAACTACCACTGGGTTGGATAACCATTTGGGAAATTGCACTTCCCGTATGGATCCTGCATCTAACAGTTTTTCGACTTCTTTTTCTATTGCTCTGGCCTTCTCGGGAGCAGTTCGCCGTGCCTTCTGCGTTATCGGCTTGACTATGGGGTCGACGTGCAACCGGTGGCAGACCATATTGGGATCGATTCCTGGCAGCTCATAAGGTTCCCAAGAGAAAACATCTATGTTGCTTCTGAGTAAGGTTGACAACTCCTTTTGCTCTTGGTCGGTGAGTGACGCTCTGATCAGGAAGACTCTGCTATTGTCGCCTTCCCTAACCGCCACTCCTACCAGGTCCTCGACGACACGCTCGGAGGGGAGGAGCCTGGTCTCTTCCACTCCAGGCCTTCCATATTTTAATTGCTATTTGGAAGGAATTTCACCTTCCTCCACTTTCTCGCTGGGTTGATCGTCTTTTTTCTCTGGCTTTGGTCGGATGGCCGCTATGAAGCACTTCCTTGCCATCGCCTGGTCGCCGTGTATCTCCATTACTCCTCGCTCGGTAACGTATTTGAGCTTCTGGTGGTAGGTCGAGGAGACTGCCTTCATCGCATGAAGCCATCCCCTGCCGAGGATGGCCTGATACGGTGAATCAATGTCGACCACCAAAAACTCGATCATCTTGGAAACATTTCCAGCGCGCACTGGCAGTACTATTTTGCCCAGGGTCATGGTCATTTTTCCAGCGAAGCCGACCAGAGGGACAGTAGTTCCCTTTAGGTCGGCGACGCTCAACTTCAATTTTCGGAACAGGTCGATGTACATTACTTCAGATGAGCTTCCTTGATCGACGAGCAGCCTGTCGATGTCAAAGTTAGCTATCCTGAGTGTAATGACTAAGGCATCATGATGTGGGGTCCTTACTCCCACAAGGTCTTCATCCGTGAAAACAATATGCTTGTTGTAGTTGATGTCCTCTGCTCGTCGACGTTTTCCTGACTGTGATTTTGCTGGATCAGTCTGAAAAGCTTGCATTACCGCTGTCAGTTTCTTTACCTCCATTCGAGCTGAGTTCCCTTGTATTTGCTTGACGTCAGATACTCCGTGGATTACTGCGAATTCGTGTCCGGCATCATCTTCTAACACGTTGTCGGGTTTCGCCTCTTTATGGGCAGCCACTTTCTCTACCTTTTTTTCCACAAAGTCATTCAAATGTCCGGACTGGGCCAACTCCTCGAGGTGGGACTTAATAGCCTTTCAGTGCTCGGTCTTATGCCCTCCCTCTTTGTGGAAAGTGCATCTTAATGCATTATTTCTTTTCGAGGGGTCTCCTCCCATTTTTCGGGGCCATTTGATGAACGGCTCATCCTTGATCTTCGCGATAATTTTGTAAATTGGCTCTTTGAAGATGGTGTTGGCCGCCTGGAACGATTTTGTTACGTCAGGGTTCCCTCCGCTTTTGGAGCCATTCTTGCCCCCACTCTTTCCTCCTTTCTTCTGGTTCTCAACTTTCTCACTTCCCTTGGTAGTGAGCTTGGCTCGACCGTTTTCTCCTACATTAAGGCGGGTGATATCTTCCACCTTTGCGTATTTCTCAATCCGGGCCATCAGGTCGTCAATGGTCATAGCTTCCTTCTTCGTCAAGGACTGGTAAAGGAGGGAAGATCTAGGTAACCCAATTTTGAAGGAAGCCACTGCCACCTCTTTCGCGCAGTCCTCAATCTCGTTGAATAACTCCCAGTACCTCTTCACATAGTCTCGGAGTGTTTCTTGAGGCGTTTTCTTCATGGTTAATAGAGCATCCATCCTTTTGGGATGGGAGCTGCTGGTGCTGAACCGGGCCGTAAAGAGCTCGGCCAGGGATTTAAAATTTCTGATGGATCGATGAGGGAGTTTTTCGAACCATTTTTGGGCCACGTCATGGAGGCTCGAGGGGAAAATACGGCACATTAGTGCATCCCGGTGATTCCAGAGGGTCATGGCCTGCCGGTACTGCCTGACATAATCAATGGGATCAGTCTTCCCGTCGTAAATCTTGAACCTTGGAATGGCAAATTTCTTGGGAGCCTCTTCCTCTTCAATTTTCTTCGTGAAGGGTGACTTCATCTGGGTCTTGAGGGCTCTCCTGGCGAGTTCTCTAGTCGACCTGGTACCACGGTGAGATGGATGTTGGTCCATTTCTCTGCGAACCAGGTTCCGTATGTTTTCGTCGCTGCAAGCAGGGCTCTGTTAGCGGCGAGCTCTTCTTAGTTGTTCGCGGAGGTCGTCGTCTGAGTTGCCACCTTCGACCCTTTGATATTCCCGCCTAGGGCTCCTTCCTCGGCTGCGAGATTTGCTCGCCTGAGGGCTAGGAGTGCGATAGGGGTGTCTTCTGGTATCGGGACGTAGTTCCTTCTCCAGTCTTTCCAGTCTGCTTTTCAAGCGAGAATTCTCAGCCTCGTATCTGCGAGAAGACTCCCTCTGCTCGTGGAGCCTTGCCTCGTATGCATCAATCAATCTGGATATCTGCGTGGACCTTGCTGGTCCTTGACTTTCTTCTGAGGCTGGCCTCTCCAAGCGAGCCCCACGATCTGAACGTCGGACCTCAGACTTAATCCTGCGAGGAGCAGGTGGCTCTTGAATATCTCCTGCTTGAGGAGCATTGCTGCTGTGACCAGACATCTTAGATTCTTTTCTTGGCGTGGGCTCTTCTCAGGGAAAGATGAACGCTTCCCACAGACGGCGCCAATTGTGGAGACAATGATTATGCAACACAAATAAATATGAGAGAAGTAATGACTAAGAAAGAACAAATAAAACGCCAATCACACAACAACAGGTGTAAGTGGTTCAGCAAAGATGTGCCTACGTCCACGGTGGTGCAGTCAGTATTATTTCTCTATATTCTGGAGAATAAGTACAGAGAATACAACTTGTCCTTTGCCCCGAACCTAGGGTTTAATTTATATATGTGTAGGTTAGTTAATGGAGATGATGGATTCCTCCTTATTAGCCATCTTCCCTATAACTTCCCTTCATGGGATCGTGCTCCCCTATAGCTTCCCTTCATGGGATCGTGGGGAAATCGGATCCATACAAAAGATGAGGGGCCTGGACTTTGGGTCGCTTGGGCTGGGCTACTCGTCCAGGCTTATAGAACTAAATTTCGGGTACCCACACCTATGATCCTCTCATAGTAGGTATGCTCCAAAGATTTTTTAATATCCATATCATGACTATTTAGCGCTCATAAAGACACTAGTCTACATGTATCTATGCATGGTGCACTTTAACCTTGGAACACCCCAAGGCATAACAATAAGTTGACTATTTCCTTTTTTTTAAACATCAATATAGGTCTAACCTACAACTCTCTTCTCGAGATCCAATAAGGGTCTGAAGACCTTCTTCTAGACGGTTGGTGCCCTAGACCACACATCAATCCCCGAACTGACATTACTAAGATTTATGTAGTATACAAATCATCGTATACAACATATAGCCTCTAGGTCAACATAAACGACATCACTAGGGATCCTATTCCTCAAAATTGCATCATATTTTGTAAAATCCTGTCATGGAAGACTATCTATAATTCACGCCTAAGTCACCTTAACCATCATTGTTGTTGGAGCACTCTCTTAGGGGTGGGCACGGTCCGGTCCGGTCCGAGTTTTGTCTATTTTTTGGACCGTACCGAATATTCGGTCCTCAATTTTTTTGGACCGAGACCGGACCGATTAATTCGGTTAACCTACTAATTCGGTCCAGGCTTTTTTCGGTCCGGTCCGGGGTAAAATTCGGTCTTGACCCTATTTTATATATATGTACATTTTATGAATGTTTTTATCTATTTTTCTCACAAATATATATACAAAAAAATAATACTCGAAACTCCAAGTGATATTTACATGGGTTTTTTTAACCCAAATTAAAAAAATGTCTATACATATATAAAATGTTCCGAATTAAATTCATAAGTTATATACATTAATTCAAAAACTATACATAAGAAACACAATAACATTATTTTTATTATATATATATGGGAATCGGTTCGGTCCGGTCCAAATCGGTCTTTTAATATAGTGGACCACGGACCGGACCGGTTTAATCGGTTTTTAGTTTTTGTGTACCGATTTTCGGACCGATTTCAAAATAGCCTTAATTTTCGGTTCGGTCCGATTCGGTCCAATCGGTCCATTCGGGTCGGTCTTTTTTTTGTCCACCCCTACACTCTCTATCTTTGACTCGCTTAAGTCTATATTATATAGGTGCTCATCTAGTTTGGAAATAATGAAAAAATTGAGTCATACCTTTTCTAACCCAAGAACCTTCAGACTCTCGACTTTGATTTCCTCTAATTGTTCAAAAGGTAGTACATCAACACTTCACCTAGGATGCATTCATGTGTTGCATATGTGCTTGACTTATTCATTATTTGGTGTTTTGTGAGTTAAATCCCTCTAAAATAATTTTTTATAATTTTTGGGATATTTTAAATAATTTCTATGATTTTTTAAACATTTTTTAAAAATTAAAAATTGGTTTTTAATAAAGTCGTGGGCTGTTTTGTAAATTCCATAAGCTGTTAAAAACCTGCTTGGGTAGAAATCGAAAGTGCTTGAAAATTATGTGGGTGCAATTTGTATTTGTAGAAGTTTAAAAACATGCGTTTAAAGTTCCATTTTAGCCTTACACGTGTTGTTTCCACAACGGCCAGATTTGTGTTTCTACGCTCTCACATACTTGTGCTTAACTGTGAACCCTTAGATCTTTTTAATCAATGTACTACATGTTATCTGAGATGATCCTTGTAACATTTGGATCAGCCAATGAGGGTTAACTTTCAAGCGGTGCAACCTTAACCCTTGAATTTGCTTCGATCTTTTAAACTCAATCCTGAGCGTTGATTTGGCTCGAGGTTCCAGAGCCTTCCATCTCTTACTATAAATATATGACATATGCTATACGTTTGCAATCTTTGGCCAGCCTCACTTCTGAGAGAAAATAGAGAGGAGAGAGAGAGAAATCAAACCCTAAACTAAACTCCGGCCAAATCCTTCTATAAAACCTTTTTTGTGAGAGAGTTAGTTTGAGATTCAAGTAGATCCATCCTCTTCTGTCCTTTACATCTATCCCAACTTAAAAACATTGGTTAAATCTCATTTTCTTTCATAGAACTTTGAGATTTGATCTTCATGATACATTTCACTTAGATATTGTATAGTTTTGATTTCTTCTCTCGAGAAATCTTATTTTGTTGGTTGATTTCAAACTGATATGTTATTTTCAAACCCTAAGCCAACAAAACCTTTTCTAATTTCAGTTTCTTTAAATATTCAGACTTAGATCTAGTTGAGATCTTAATTGGGGATTTGCACTTTATTATATTTCACATTTTGTGAAATAAGTGGAAATATTTTCAAATAAAAAGTGCATAGGATCTTGGCTCGTGTATATAGAAAGATTACCTCTTGATCTGCGAATATTTAAAAAATCCAAAGTCTGATATTTTGATTAAACTGATTTTGGAAATTACTTTGCATATTTGTGATCTGTTTTGCATACTGTGTGTAATTAAGTGTGTGTGAGTTGCATGCATGTGATTTAGAGCACATCACCACTTACACTGTCACACTACCACACTGAAAGGTGTTGGTATTGAGATCTTGGACATTTTGAGTCGACGTAAAGCTAAAAGGGGTGAAGTTACAAAGCTGAGAGAACATCAACAACATCAGAGCCTTGGGAGAAGTCAGAAAATCCAGAGGAGTTGGTATATTTTTTAACTTAGAATTAGGTCTGATCGTGTGTCTTAATTGTTATATAGTTTTTAAATTGTTGCCCTATTTTAGTGGTGTAAGGACATAATTTTATAAATGTCCGGGTAGTATCTAGGAATTTTCTATTTTCCTAGATTACAGTTTGTATGTCTAATACCGCTACATTCAGCACGTCTCTATACGATCTCATACGACAGCCTCAATCCGAATTTCGAGAATCAAGCATTTAACATCTCCATCATGTGTCCCACATCAGCCTCAATGACTTCACGTTCCACGATTTTAGGCACTTTATGCAAGTGGTACGCAAGAGAAGTCAAAACAGTGAAAGAAGGCTCGATATAAAAGTTCAAGGGCATTTTGGTAATTTTTACAGTCACCATCCGGAGGACTGATCAACTGGAAAGTTGAAGAGCTCGATGCCACGAAGATACTGGAAGAACGACACCTCAATCCGAGCTACGGTGAAGAAGTTACGGCCTTTTGAAAATGGAGAAGAAAAATAATAATGAAGTGACGCAAATCTCTTTTTAGTCTTCATTAATTTTTTTTGTCTTCCTCATTTTAAGGGTCTTATCTTCATCATTTTAAGGGTCTTTGTCTTTATCATTTTAAGGGTCTTGTCTTCATCATTTTAAGGCATTTGTCCTCATTATCTTAAGACTTTATACCTCTTTAAATGCACACTTAATTCTCATTCATCAAGTGCACATTTCTAAACCTTCAAGAGGTCTTATACACTCAATTGGAGTATTTTATGGAGAAGTCGGTATCTTCTTCATTGCTGCCCATCTGGAATTCTTGTGGGAGATTTCAGCCGACGACATCGGAACCGACACCTACGGGTATTTTCGTATGTCACATTTATTTTCTTTATAATCCGTGTAAACCGTTCTTTACAAATTATACTGAAAATAATATGGTTTTGTCCTGCAAGGACTTTTCCTAATATATTGTGTCACATGCTTTATATATTTATTTGATAAATCATCTAGATGCATATTTTTAGGATTTAATTGAAATACTGTGTTCAATTAAATATCGGCTTTATTTTAAAGCATGTTTATGGGCTGTATTTATTTTGTTAAAAAATAGACTCTAATTAAAAATGGTTTACTTGGAAACTTGCGAATAATTTTTTATTCGATATCACACACCGCATTTATTTACAGCACTTTTCAAATTGGTATCAGAGCGGGTTACGCTAATTTATCGCGTATTCCTATTTTTCGCAAATTTGTGTGATATTGATTTTTTTAAAGAAAAAAAATATGTTTTGTGTTTATTCGCAATTTTTCCAAATGGAACATTCATTTAATATGATGCCTATTTTTTACGGGTCTAATTATGCCTACTGGAAAGCTCGTATGAAATCTTGTTTAAAATCCATTGACGAGCGTGTTTGGTTGCTTTGTGAAATTGGATGGACTCCTCCCACAGTCACCGTTGATAATATCACCTCTTTAAAACCTGTGTCAGCCTGGACTAAAGATGATTTTAAAATGTCAAATTTTAATTCCCGGGGTCTAAGTGCTATTTCTGAAGCTGTCTCTCCTTATGAGTTTCGCCGAATTATGACGTGCACCACGTCTAAAGAGGCATGGGATGTTTTAAAATTGACACATGAGGGTACGAACGTGGTTAAAGAATCAAAGCTACAAAATTTGACCACCCAATTTGAGACTATTACAATGTCTGAGTCTGAATGCTTTGATGATTTTTATGCACGTTTATCGGACATTGTTAATACTTGTTTTAATTTGTGCGAGGTGATTTATAGCACGCGTGTCGTTAAAAATATTTTCAGATTTCTCCCAAAACGTTTTATTCCTAAAGTCACTGTTTTAAACTCTTTGGGAAATTTGAAATCACTTAAGTTGGAAGAACTTGTAGGAGATCTTCAAACCTATGAGATTGACATGTTTCCTAAAAATATTAAGGCTAAAGATAATGGTGTTGCTTTCAAGACTCATTTTAAGAAAAAGAAAGAGAAAGTTTGTGAGTCTGATTCTAAGGGAGACTTTGATGATTTGGCCTTGTTTGCGAAAAATTTCAAAACATGAACAAATATAATTCTTCCAATAAAAAGAATTTTTTTGAGAAAAATAAAAAGAAAGGGAAGGCCAAAGAAAGAGGTGAGAGGGAAAAAGAGAGTGACTCGGATGACGAGTGTGCGGAGGATTTTGAGAACGTGACCTGTTTTGAATGTGGTGGTAAGGGGCATAAGTCGTTTGAGTGTCCTACGTGGCTCAGAAAGAAAGGAAATAAGGTAATCATGCCCGCCACTCTTAGTGATAATAGTGAAAGTGAGAATGATAAAACTTGTGGTGAGAAGTTTGTTGCTTTTTCAAGTTGTGTGAGCACACCCTCTTGGTCCCACAATTGTGCTCACGAATGCGATAGTGATGATTTGAGCGCTTCAGGTGAGGGAGAATGCGAGAATGAAAGTGGACATTTATACACCGAGACCTTGAAAACAAACAAATATAATAAAAAATTTGGTCGTCGGGTTTTAGATTTGGAGAGAGAGAAGGAGTTTTTAAGAAAGGAGTTTGCACATTTAGGTGTGCAAGTTTTGTTTTTGGTCAATACTTCACAAGACTTAACGAAGATTTTTCATAAGTTGTTACCACCTTTTGAAAACCCCTCCGCACCTAACGATTGAGGTTTGACTTGTTTACTAGCATAGGATGATTTTCATGATGACATTATTTCCCTATTTCTAGTATGTATCATTTGTATATAATTTTTTTATAAAAAAATACAAAAAGATTTTATTTTGATAAAATTATTTGAAAAATCCAAAAAGATTTTTGTATTTTATTTTTTGCACCTTTTACGGATGAGCATTTAAGATTGCCAAGTCACAATTTCATTCCATTTTTCATGTGACTATTTGATAGTGTTTTGAGACAATAGGTCAATTTCATCCATGTCCTTTATAATGTTTGGAGTCATTAAGATGTAATTAAGTGTTTATTCCTACATGTTTGACTCGTGATTTCCTTTATTGCACACATGCACGGATTTTTTGGATTTTTGTACTTGTCTTATCACATGTTGGTTGGGTGTTTTCACTTCAATCCTGTCCTTAAAACGAACCAAGCGTGATAAAACTTGATAAGAAAGGTGTGCATGTAATAACCGTTTTGGTAAGACTGTGTTTTTTTATAACGGGGAGGGGCTGCGAAAGGTAAATATCTATCCTTTGCGCAAAAGCCACCATTAAAATGGACCTAAAAATTTGAGGAATTTTATTATCCGGGGTTCAAATAGGTTAAAAGAGACCGAAAAATTTAATGGCAATAAAAAGAAATACATGCCAAATATGAGTCATTAGGTTTCACCATCAATTCTCTAAAGTTTGAGAATTTAGTTTATCACCTCTAAAAGAAAATATATCTGAGGGAGTTTGGTTGGAAAATTTAAACGGGTTTGCACGTCCTTGAAAATCTTGAAAAAGCGCTAAATAGTTTTGAACGTTATTGGTGTGAAAATAACTTTTACTTTGATTTGTTGATTTGATTAAGACGGTGTCATCTAAATTCAACTATTTTTACACCTAAGGATACTTTTGATGTTCATTCGTTAGGAGTGCACGTATGCATCGTGCATATATGATTGATTGAGTTTATTTACCTATCGAATGTATTCACACCCCTACATTTACGCTATCACTGACTTGGTTGTCTTTGTGTTCTTTCATGGTGTGATTCTTTTTTTATATACAATTTTTTTGAAAAATTCAAAAATAGAACATTCTTTGATTCTTTGAAAAATTCAAAAAAAAAATAGAAAAATTTTAAAAAAGAGGAACATTTTTTTGGTGACATTTTCCATGTTTATGCTTCTCATATCTGTCTATTTGGGGACATCATAAAAAGGGGGAGAATGAATTATGGGGGAGAAAATCTTGTTGATTTATCAATGATTTGCTTAAACTCAATTGATCTTTGATTTTTGCATATCATTATATTTCAAATCGTTGTGTGTCACGGGTATTTCCTTTATCTCGTGTAGGTACAAAGTTGATATCTATTGGATTGCACACCCTGATAAGAAAAGCTTTGGGAGTTTCTAAAGTGTTAAGATTTGAAGATGTTTGATTGAAGACATGTCATTTTGTATTCTCAGTTTGAGCGTTTAATGGGGGTATTATCATATGTCATTTGTTTTGGGAAATTGCATAATTCGGATTTTTATGTATGTACCGGCATAGACATAGGGGGAGATTTGTAAGGACATAATTTTATAAATGTCCGGGTAGTATCTAGGAATTTTCTATTTTCCTATATCACAGTTTGTATGTCTAATACCGCTACATTCGGCACGTCTCTACACGATCTCATATGACAGCCTCAATTCGAATTCCGGGAATCAAGCATTCAACATCTCCATCATGTGTCCCACATCAGCCTCAATGACTTCACGTTCCATGATTTTAGGCACTTTATGCAAGTGGTACGCAAGAGAAGTCAAAACAGTGAAAGAATGCTCGATATGAAAGTTCAAGGGCATTTTGGTAATTTTTACAATCACCATTCGGAGGACTGGTCAACTGGAAAGTTGAATATCTCAATTCCACGAAGATACTGGAAGAAACGACAACTCAATCCGAGCTACGGTGAAGAAGTTATGGCCTTTTGAAAATGGAGAAGAAAAATAATAATGAAGTGACGCAAATCTCTTTTTAGTCTTCATTATTTTTTTTTTGTCTTCCTCATTTTAAGGATCTTGTCTTCATCATTTTAAGTCCTTTGTCTTCATCATTTTAAAGGTCTTGTCTTCATCATTTTAAGGCCTTTGTCTTCGTCATTTTAAGGGTCTTTGTCTTCATCATTTTAAGGGTCTTGTCTTCATCATTTTAAGGCATTTGTCCTCATTATTTTAAGACTTTATACCTCTTTAAATGCACACTTAATTCCCATTCATCAAGTGCACATTTCTAAACCTTCAAGAGGTCTTATACACTCAATTGGAGTATTTTATGGAGAAGCTGGTATCTTCTTCATTGCTACCCATCTGGAATTCTTACGGGAGATTCCAGCCGACCACATCAGAACCAACACCAACGGGTATTTTCATACGTCACATTTATTTTCTTTATAATCCGTGTAAACCGTTCTTTATAAATTATACTGAAAATAATATGGTTTTGCCCGGCGGGGATTTTTCCTGATATGTTGGGTCACATGCTTTATATATTTATCTGATAAATCATCTATATGCATATTTTTAGGATTTAATTGAAATACTGTGTTCAATTAAATATCGGCTTTATTTTAAAGCATGTTTATGCGCTGTATTTAATTTGTTGAAAAATAGACTCTAATTAAAAATGGTTTACTTGGAAACTTGCGAATAATTTTTTATTCGATATCACACACCGTATTTATTTACGGCACTTTCCATGTGAATTTTTACTTTTGAGGTGTAGAGACCTCCGTGGATGTTTCCCCACTTGGGTGGGGTTTTACCACGTTAAACTTGCTCGTGTATAATTCTTCTTCATCTCATCCCTTTCTTAAGGCTGTGTTGGTTTAATTTTCTTAAGTTTTATTTTTCAAAACTGGTAAACCTATACATGAAATAACTCGTTCATTCTGTTTTACACATCTTGTGTTTAAAATTTATTTTGAGAAAAGAGTTTCTTCAACAAACTGTTCGGAGCCATTTAGATAATTTAATCTTGAATTAAACGACTTAAGTGGTATTTTTTTCAATTGGTATCAGAGATTTGGTCTTTCAAAAAATTCTTTAGATCTCGAGTTTCTGAAATTGTTTTCTCAAAACAAATTATGGATGAGCAATTTGAGAGACTAGGTAACCTGTCTAGGCCCCCTCTCTTTGATGGAACCAAATTTCCTTACTATAAGGTAAAGATGGTTGCCTTCGTCCAAGGGACATTGGGAGATGATGTCTGGGAAGTTATTGAAAATGGTTACACTTTTCCTACTAAACCAGCCGCTGAAGGAAGTACTGTGAGGATTAGAAAGTTACTAAGTGAACTCACTAAAGAAGAGAAACAGATTTCACTTAATAACAATAAAGGCAAAAATGCCATATTCATGTCTATTTTAATGAACACGAATTTAAGAGGATATCATTATGTTCTACCTCTAACGAAGCATGGGACACCCTAGTGACTGCACATGAGGGTGACACCAGAGTTAAAGCTACTAAAATAGACATGAATATGACTGCACATGAGGGTGACACCAGAGTTAAAGCTACTAAAACACAAATGTTAATTCAGCAGTACAACTCCTTGATCGTGACTGAGACTGGGTCATTTGATGACTTCTATATTAGACTGACAGACATTGTGACCAAATTGCATGCTAATGGGATTGTTTATAATAGAAAAGAAATTGTCTCTAAAATACTAAGATCACTTCCACAAAAATTTGATAATAAGAGATATGCAATTGAGGAGATGGATGATCAAAATCTTACACCTGAACTCCTCAGTAGCAAATTGAGAACTGTGGAAATGGAATTAGAATTTAAGAAACAATTAACCCAATCCCAAAACAGACAGTCTGCCTCCAATCTTATTTTATCATCTAAGTTGACCACACCTGAATTTAGTATACCTAACATTGACTTAGACTCTGATGAGGACCGTAATTTATATACTTTGGATAATCAAATTACCTTGTTGTCTAAGCAGTTTAAGTAAATTATGAACTTTCGGTATAAAATAGCAAAAAAATAAGGCAAACCTACTTATCCAAATCAATCTAACAACAGGCCTCGTGAGAGAAGACAAGACAAACACCAGACTGACAATCACAAGAGATTTGAGAAAGACCATAAAAATGTTGAATGCTATAGATGTGTAAAGTTAGGACACATGGCTAGTGACGGTAGAGTTAACTTAGAAAAAAATCACAAATATAATAGGGCTCATCTAAGCAAGACCTGGGATGACTCAAGTGACTCTAAAAATGATGAACTTAAGTCATCTAACACTTTTGACCCTTGTATGTCAATCTTTGTTAAGATAATCTACAATGATGATGAGGAATATGATAATGATATGTTAACTAATGCTATGCTTGCTGGTTTATCTGCCTTATTGCCCGAGAATGTTGATAATGTTTCGAACGTCGTGTGTGTGAGTAAAAGGGAACGCTCTATTGTTGATGTCAATGGGTGTGTGAGTCCTAAAAATGAACCGCTAGGGGACACTGCATACTACACACTTAGTGACTCAAAAAATGATGACCTCCCTGACATTCACACACTGTACACAAAAACTCTCAAGAAAAGCACTAGGCTTGAAAATATTGTCAAGGATCTTACCCAGAAGATAAAAACCCTAAGTCTGATGATCAAACAAAATACTGAAGAGTACACTACTGAATATCTAACTCATGAGAATGAAACCAAAAACTTTGAACAAAAACTGAAAGAGTTGTTTAACTCTAATGAAATTCTGGAAAAGAAATACAAAGGAACGTTGTTAGAATTGGAACAAACAAAAGAAAAGACATCCACGGTCTTCAAAAAGTTTGCAAAATTTGAAAATAATTCTAAATGTTTTGAAGATTGTGTTGCTGAAACTAAAACCAATTCTGATGACAGAACTGGAATAGGATTTTATCCCAACTCTAAGACCCAAACTAAAAACGTTAAAACTATAAAGTTTATGTCTTGTTGCAAAAGACCTATTGAAACTTATCCAGATTTTTAAGGTTTGAAAAATGAGTTTGATAAAAAATAACTGAAGTTAGACATTGGTGAATCAAGCTACTCTAAGTATAATGTTGAACAAAAGGCTAAATACGTCTGCCCCCCTATTCGACAAGCAGATTCGACGTTTCATCATGTGCCACCTAGGAACAAGACTAGAGCTTAAAACCTAGACAAACCTTAGAATAAAAATTTTCCTAAGGTTGTGAGTTCTATGTGCCATCTTTACTGCTCCTATTATGATGTCTATATACATACCCTTGAAGGTTGCTAAATGTCTATGTAATCGAGTCTATAACTATCCTGTTTACCATAACTTCAACTATTCTAGGAGAAGCCGAAATAATTATGTCTTCCTAGACAACCAGACAAGAATTCTGACTATCGTAATAAAAGGAAAAGGACCAATACTAAAAGACCATTAATAAGAAGGAATCCTAGATTCTATTCTAGACCAATTGCTCCAACTATTTATAATAACAATAAAAATGTGTAAAAATCTTTTAAGAAAAAGACAGAAGCTTGAAAATTTTATCAAATACGAGCTAATAAGCACAAATTAAAAACTAGAGAAATTTGGGTTAGAAAAGATGAATTATTACCCCAGTTAAAATGCAACATAGTGATCAGTGCTTTCGGAGCTAAACATACTACAACTGGATGGTATTTAGACTCATGATGTTCCAAACATATGACCGGGGATAATTCCAAACTTTAAAACAAAACTAACTTCTCCAAAGGAAAAGTCTTGTTTGGAGATGGCAAATCAACCCAGATCATTGGTAAAGGAACACTCCATGAAGAAGGATTAACCATTCTTGAAGATGTTCTCTTGGTAAAAGGACTTAAAGCCAATTTACTAAGTATATCACAACTTTGTGACTCAAATCATACTATCACTTTTTCAAAGAACAATTATAAGATTTTAAATAAAAAAGGTGATTGCATTATTACAGGACTCCGTACTCCTGATAACTGCTACATAGTCTATCCAAGTACAATGTTTTGTAACATTTCCAAATAGATGACAATGAGATATGGCATAATAGGTTGGGTCACATTAATTATGATAGTCTTGGTAAATTATGCTCACAAGAGATAGTTAGAGGTCATCCTAAGATCAAACAAATTTCAAACATTATTTGTGGTCCATGTCAAGAAGGGAAAATTATTAAGGCTCCCCACAAGAAAGTTAAAGAAGTTATATCCACTAAACCTCTAGAACTAGTCCATATAGACCTAATGGGTCCTTCTCATACTGTTAGTCTTTGTGGCAATAGTTACATCCTTGTTATGGTTGATGATTTCACTCGATTTAGCTAGGTTGCCTTTTTAAAACATAAATCAGAAACCTTTCATAAGTTTTTGAAAATCTTAGTTCGTATAGAAAATGAAAAGGACTCCAAAGTAAATAAAATTTGTAGTGATAGAGGAGGAGAATTTCTAGATTCAGGCGTCATAGAATATTGTGACTATAATGGTTACAAACATGAATTTAGTGCTCCTAAGACACCCCAACAAAATGGGATTGCTGAGCATAAAAATCGCACTCTTCAAGAAATAGCCCGTGTAATGATTCATGCAAAAAATCTACTAAAATATTTTTGGGTAGAATCCATTCTTACCGCCTGTCATATAATCAATCGAGTCTACTTAAGGAAGAATACCAAAAAACATCCTATTAGCTTTGGTATGGGAAGAAACCTAACCCAAAATACTTTAGAACCTTTAGTAGCACCTGTTATATCTGTAAGGATACAGAACATCTGTCTAAATTCGAAACTAGAGGATATAAAGCCATCTTTTTAGGATATTCTCCAAATAGTAGAGCATACCGTGTCTATAATCTTTGTACCAAAACCATGATGGAATCCATTAATGTAGTTGTAAGTGACACTAATGTAGAAAGTAATACCAAAAAACCAATTATTGTGGATGAGTCCGAAAACAATTTAAATTATGAATCTCTAGAAATAGTTGAATCTTTACTAACTGAGACCCCTGAAGTACCTAACTAGGTTTCCAAAGATCATCCTTTAGATAGTGTAGTTGGTAATCCTATCAAGCCTGTTTGCACAAGATCTCAACTTCGTAACATTGCTCACTTTGCATGTTTTGTGTCTCTTATTGAGCCAAAAACTGTAAATGAAGCCTTGAATGACACTTTGAGGATAAGTTCTATGCAAGAGGAACTTCTTCAATTTGTCATTCATGATGTTTGGTATCTTGTACCCAGGCCTGGAAATAAAAGGGTTATTAGCACACGTTGAATTTTTAAAAATAAGACTGATGAATCTGGGATGATTATTCGGAATAAAGCGAGATTAATTGCCCAGGTCTACTCTCACATTGAAGGAATAGATTTTGAGGAAACTTTTGCTCCTGTCACTTGCCTCGAATATGTTCACTTACTTTTTGCCATAGCTTGTCATTTGCACTTCACACTATATCAAATGGATGTTAAGTCGACCTTCCTTAATGGAATTTTAACTGAGGAGACCTATGTAGAACAACCCAAAGGGTTTATTGACCCTCATCACCCAAATTATGTCTATCGTCTTAAAAAAGCTCTTTATGAGTTTAAACAAGCTACTAGATCTTGGTGTGAGCGTTTATCCACCTTTCTTTTAGACAACGGATTTAGGAGATGATGTAATGATCAAACCTTATTTGTTAAACATTTTGACAATAACAATACTATTGCTCAAGTCTATTTTGACGATATCATTTTTGGATCCACCTCCCCTTTAGAAGTTAAGACCTTCTTAGACATGATGCATAAATAATTTCAAATGTCACTTATGGGGGAGTTACAATTCTTCTTAGGGCTCCAAGTTAAACAAAATTCAGAAGGATTATTTCTATCGCAATCTAAATATGCTTTAGAGATTGTCAAGAAGTTTGGCCTAGAAACAGCTAAAGAAGCTAGGACTCCTATAAGAACCTCTGTCAAACTTTTTAAAGATGAGAAGGGGAAACCCATTGATTCCACCTTGTACCGTAGTATGATAGGAAGTTTACTTTACCTAACTGCCTCTCGTCCTGATATCATGTGCTCTGTCTGTGTGTGTGCCTGATATCAAAATAATCCTAAAGAAAGTCACCTATTGTGCGTTAAAAGAATTATCAAGTACATTAAAGGCACTCTAAATTTAGGACTTTGGTACACTAAATATACTTCTAGTACTATAGTAGGTTATACTGATACTGATTGGGCCGATTGTACCGATGATAGTAAGAGTACTTCCGAAGCATATTACTACATTAGTAACAATTTAGTAGAATGGAGTAGTAAGAAACAAAACTGGACTTCCTTGTCTACTGCCGAATCCAAATATATTGCAGCAGGAAGCTGTTGTGCACAATTACTTTTGCTAAAACAAATGCTGAAAGATTACGGTATAATTGAAGATAAGTTACATCTCTATTGTGTCAATCAAAGCGCGATTAATATTTCTAAAAATCATGTTCAACACTCTCGTACCAAACATACTAAAATCAGATATCATTTCATACGCGAGTTAGTTGAATTTAAGGAGTTAGAAATAAATTTCCTTCCTACTGAATTGCAATTAGCTGACCTGTTTACCAAGCCCTTAGACTTTCTTCGATTTGAATCTTTGCACAAATCTATTAGAATGGTCATGGTAGAGCAATGATTTATTATTTCTATTTGTTTACTTTTACCCTTTGTCCATTTGAGACAAAATGGGGGAGAAATTTGAGTCCTCTTGGACATTTGGGAGTATTCTCAACTTATCTTATTTTCAGGAATCATTACCTTCATTTGCAACAGAATTTTGTTAGGGTATTATTCTGTATCTAGTTGAGTTATGTAATTTTCTCTTTCTAGGTTATTAGGTAGATATAATTTTTGTATAAGAATAGGAATTTCTTATTTCTTTTATATCCCTATGAGTCCTAGATGACTCAAAGGAGATTTTGTCTCATATTTCCAAAGGGGGAGATTAAAGCACTCTTTATCTTTGACTCACTTGAGTCTATATTATATAGGTGCTCATCTAGTTTGGAAATAGTGACAAAATTGAGTCATACCTTTTCTAACCCAAGAACCTTCAGACTCTTCACTTTGATTTCCTCTAATTTTCCAAAAGGTAGTACACCAACACTTCACCTAGAATGCATTCATATGTTGCATATGTGCTTGCCTTATTCATTATTTGGTGTTGTGTGAGTTAAATCCGTATAAAATAATTTCTATAAATTTTGGGATATTTTAAATAATTTCTATGATTTTTTAAACATTTTTTAGAAATTAAAAATTGGTTTTTAATAAAGTTGTGGGCTATTTTGTAAATTCCATAAGCTGTTAAAAACCTTCTTGGGTAAAAATCGAAAGCGCTTGAAAATTATGTGGGTGCAATTTGTATTTGTAGAAGTTCAAAAACACGCGTTTAAAGTTCCATCTTAGCCTTACACGTGTTGTTTCCACAACGGCCAGATTTGTGCTTCTACGCTCTCACATACCTGTGCTTAACTGTGAACCCTTGGATCTTTTTAATCAACGTACTGCGTCTTATCTGAGATGATCCTTGTAACATTTGGATCAACCAATGAGGAGTAACTTTCAAGCGGTGCAACCTTAACCCTTGGATTTGCTTCAATCTTTTAAACTCAATCCTGAGCGTTGATTTGCCTCAAGGTTCCAGAGCCTTCCATCTCTTACTATAAATACATGCCATATGTTATACATTTATAATCTTTGGTCAGCCTCACTTCTGAGAGAAAATGGAGAGAATAGAGAGATAAGAGAGAGAGAGAGAAAGAAAGAAGAGATATAAATCAAACCCTACACTAAACTCTAGCCAAATCCTTCCAGAAACCTTTTCTGTGAAAGAGTTAGTTTGAGATTCGAGTAGATCCATCCTCTTCTGTCCTTTATATCTTTCCCAACTTAATCACGTTGGTTAAATCTCATTTTCTTTCATAGAACTTTGAGATTTGATCTTTGTGATACATTTCACATAGATATTGCGTAGTTTTGATTTCTTCTTTCCAGAAATATTATTTTGTTGGTTGATTTCAAACTGATATGTTATTTTAAAACCTTAAACCAACAAAACCTTTTCTGATTTCAGTTTCTTTGAATATTCAAACTTACATCTAGTTGAGATCTTGATTGGGGATTTGCACTTTATTATATTTCACAATTTGTGAAATATATGTAAATATTTTTCAAATAAAAAGTGCATATATCAAGATTCCCTCTTGATCTGCGGATATTTGAAAGATCCAAAGTCTGATATTTTGATTAAACTAGTTTTGGAAATCACTTTGCATATTTGTGATCTGTTTTGCATAATGTCTGTAATTAAGTGTGTGTGAGTTGCATGCATGTGATTTAGAGCACATCACCACTTACACTGTCACACTACCACACTGAAAGGTGTTGGTATTGAGATCTTGGATATTTTGAGTCGACGTAAATCTAAAAGGAGTGAGGTTACAAAGCTGAGAGAACATCAACAACATCAAAGCGTTAGGAGAGGTCAAAAAATTCAAAGGATTCGGTATATTTCTAAACTTAGAATTAAGTTTGATTGTGTCTTGATTGTTATATAGTTTGTAAACTGTTACCCTATTTTAGTGGATTTTTACTTTTGAGGTGTAGAGACCTCCGTGGATGTTTCCCCAATTGGGTGGGGTTTTACCACATAAAACTTGGTCGTGTATACTTCCTCTTCCTCTCATCCCTTTCTTAAGGTTGTGTTGGTTTAATTTTCTTGAGTTTCATTTTTCAAAACTAGTAAACCTATACCTGAACTAACTCATTCATTCATTATGTTTTACACATCTTGTGATTAAAACTTATTTTAAGAAAAGAGCTTATTTAACAAATTGTTCAGAGCCATTTAGATAGTCTAATCTTGGATTAAACAACTTAGGTGGTATTTTTTTCAGTTGTATACATAACATACTTACCGCAACTTGCTTGTAACTCTCATCATTCCTTGTGAGATACGACTGTCAATCAACAACCATCGAGGCACTTACTTACCATAATAATATTTTACCGACTCAGACCGAGTACACGTCCTAAAGTGTTAACCAACACGGTTCCTCATGTCTACTGAATCATCAATTATCTATGACATAACATTATCCCAAGGATAGAGTTTACCTAATCACATCATCGTTACTAACTACCCGAAAGTACCTAATCAAGGAACTCAACGCATTCTTGTCATAATCAACACCGTTTAGGCATGACACTCTAATCGTCTAATTTCCATGGTTGAATTTACACAATTCATGTCTCTAATTGAATGGACATCATTAAGCCCTATCAACATCTCAACAGACCTTTCATATCATTAAAGGTTGACATACCAGCACCTCGCACTAAAAATCGAGTGTTGCCACTATTGGCTCGCACAGACACTCGCAAATTATTAACATATCTAAATCAGAAGCGCGAAAGTGATTAATGACAACTAACTTGGTCGTACGTCTCTTGGTAATCAATTACCTATTGGGATAATCTCTTTGACTCTACCATTGAAAACACGAACTGAGACCGTCACTAATCTAGCGTGACTGGCTTAAAACCAATACTGACGTCGAAAGATCCACTCCTGACCTCGCCACTTCATTCCCGAAAGGAACCTTTAACCTAAAACACTGATTTCATTTGTAATGCCCCGACCCGGATTGAGCGTTTGGTGTGAAGTGCAAGGAAATAACATACATAATGTTGCTAGTCTAGTTTTATTAAATTAACATTTGACTTATTTAGCATGCAATTTCCATTTAAATCAAGCTACGTGAGGGAACCTTGTGAAGCATCTCCGTAATCCAAGCATATAGAGCTACTAACATAAAAAAAAATACTTACCTGTACAACGCACTCAAAATACGGAACTGTACCCAACTTGTAGTAACAAAGACTAGGCAATGAGTCGAATGCCCAGTGAAACTTACAACAATGCAATATAGAATCAAACGACATAAAGGAGACTCTAACACATTATATATATGTGCACATGCCTTATATGTATATACATATATATACTTCAATGTATGAACCCGTTATATTAAAAAATTATTACTTATCCCAATTAATTCATCTTAATCTTAGAAGAACAACTTCTTTTTTGGCTTGACTATTATTTTTTGATTTAACACACCCGGTTAAATACTTTAAACAAATGCGTTTTGTTTAAGGAAAATCATTTTTGTTACCGTAATTACCCCTTTTGTTTATACCGGATTCACATTGATATTTTTATTGAAAATCACCTTTCAACACACGTAAGCACCGTGTTAGAAAATACTTATTTTTCTTTCAAAACCTTTCATAAACACACTCTTATGTTAATTATGGGTTAAACTTCTTAGGTTTTTTATCTGCATATATAGTCACTTCACTTTTCCATTTATTTACTTTATGGACTTTAATCAATTTATTCACATTTTTTGTCCACTTATCCCTTACCGGAACATTTGTTATTTCATTCAAGTTAGGTTGTCTTTTCACATATTCACCACACAACCCATTTATTGATATGTTCTATTTTCGTTATCTTTTCTCGAAATCTTCTAATATCCGCATACTTAAAGGGCTTCATATCACCGGTCATGCTACCATATGCTCTGGCCAATGATTTTGGGTCTTTCAACCCATGGCTCTGAACCCTCTTTAATTATTCCGGTGTCATCTGAGTCCATTAGTGTTTTAACAATTTATAAATGTCAACATTATTTCATTTTTTCTTTACCGGTCGAAGCCAAAACCCGGGGTTTCACCCCAACTTGTGTTACACTTTAAAATCATCATTTTTTATCCCTTTAACTCTAGCATTGATTTTATCTCAAAAATCATGATCATTAAGGACCATTTTGTGTAACATCTTTTTCAACATTTTTATTTCATAAAAATGTTTCACTTTACGTAAAATTATTATTTCACCCATTTGTTTTCAAACTTATCTTTCTCTCTCCTATCCCTTTTTTCCTGACTTTTTATCTATTCGGTTTCTCTCATCCTCTCCTCCCACCCTCTATTCCACCCAAAGCAAACTGTTTAGATAGTAATATTGTAGTATGTACTTGTTATTAAAGAACAAATAGCTGTTGGATATAAATTGCAAATGAAATCGATTTTTTATGGTTTAGGGGAGGAAAACAACCGGTGTTATCTTTCCATTGTGGTGGGACTTTGATAATTAAGGAATTAAGAAAAAAAAATTGAGTCCTAGGTTCTATTTTTCCATAGTTTTTTTAATTGATTATTATAGATATTAGTATTGTATTTATTATTTTATGCTTTTTTTATTAATTTTGTAATATATGATGAATATAGTGATATTATTTTAAAAAAATCAAATTTGTAAGGGCCCTATATTTAATTTTCACACGGGGCCATTTAAATCTCAGAATCGACCCTGATCTAATGGTCCAAAATGTGACAGCACACAAGGGTAAATCGATTAAATAATTTTCGAACAGGTCATTCGAACGAGAATTGGGCCTCGTTCGAACGAGATTAAGATCTTGTTCGATCTCCCATCGAACTACCTTCTATCGAGATAAGAAAACCTTATACAAGGGTATCTCGTTAGATCCTCGTTAGAACCCAACTTCGAACGATATTAGATTTTCATTTGAACCAACTTGATTCTCATTCAAACAAGATTGAAAATTCGTTCAAACGATCTTCGATATCATTTGAACCTCACATATTTTCCTACAAACTTCAGTTCTTCCTCATAACTTCCAATAATTACCATCAAGGCCAAAGAATAATCGAATAGAGATAAAGCCCACGTATATTGATCCAAATCCCAAGAGTTTTATATTATTACAATTCACACGGGATAAATAATAAAATATTGGGCTCGGGTATTACATCTTCCCTCTTTATATGGGCAATAGAGGGATCTTTCTTTTTGATCGAGCAGCTCAGACAAAGAAAAGAAGAAACATAATCAATCACCACATAATCGAAAGAAAATTCATGACATGCATAAAAGCAAAGTGTTAACCTATATCACTCCCCCATTTTTGGCACAGAAACTCATAGTACTATTCGCCCTTTGGGAGCAGAGGATGTTGCCAATTGGAATCAGGAATGTTATTTACCAGTACCGTGTCAGCCTTCCTCGCCTTCAAGTACAAAATACCATATGCCATATAGGACTAGGAATAATAATACCTAATTTTTGGGATCCCTAGGTTGGTCCCATGTAGTTCGTTAATCCTATGAACTAAATTGACAATCCTCCATGTATTGGGAGAACACTGGGGGGGGGGGGGGGGGACAACATCAAAAAAATCATGGATCTATAGAAAAAGTTAATTTCGGGGAAACAATATTCCTTAATGAACTACTGATAAAGTATGAATCCAGTGGCCACCAATAACCACAATGCAGTGGCCACCAGTTAACCACAAAGCAGTGGCCACCAGTATGAATCCAGTGGCCACCAGTATGAATCCAGTGGCCACCAGTATGCAGTGGCCACCAGTATGAATCCAGTGGCCACCAGTTAACCACACATCGAGCTATAGGAATAATCTGACCAGTTCCACAATTCAACGGCTCAGGTTCAATATTTGCATCAACTATTTTGAACTTGACATTTTTGATGGGTTCTCCACACAGGGGTCCCTCTCGAGCAGCCCACTTAAATCCTTAAACAAAGGAATTTGTAACAACATTCAATAAGCTTTTGTCAACTTCACTTGAGAGTGTGTCGTCTAATAGAATGTTAGGTCCCTGCTTATCAGGCCCAAATGCCCAAATAGACCGAGCAGCAAGTAGATCCTAGCCATATTTTGTTTGGAAAAGTTCTCTAGTTTCTTTCGAGGCCAATCAATGCTTACTATGCCATTCTCAATGTCATCAGCAAGTCCTCTCCAATGACTCAGCAATCATTCAAGACCAATACTTGTCAATGTAATACTTACAATTCGATAAATGAAACCCAGAGTGAACCAAAGTGAAACCACACGGAAGTGACTCGTCGCTAGGCAGAGTGCACTTTGCAACATAGGATGACTAACACAAAAACAAAACAAACAACACAAATAAAGAAAATCAGTAAAAACAAATACGAAGAGTCCTAAATCATAAACCTGAAAATATCTTTGACGACATGCCCAAGTACCTCTAGATGACATACCCAGATCTGCAAAAAAAGAACCTCAATTTAAAGAAATAGTACTGTGTTAAAAATTCTTCACATGTTCTCCATCAAATTTGCATACCATGGGAAATAAACAGCACCAGACACAGTGGCTGCCACAACCAACACTGATGCAGCTTCCACCACCCCATCGGCCAGAGCAACTACCCCCATGTGTCGGAGACCCATTTTGTCATTTCGCTTCCATGAGTCCTGCTACCTCCGAGCACAATTCATCTTAGCCAAATATACAACACACGATACACGAAGAAACACTGCACCACCAATTGAGGAGAGCATGAGGTTCCCTTTCAAATGAATGCCCACAGTAACCAAATAAAAATGATCTAAAAAATGTACACTAACCGACCAAATTAAAGGTAACATTTGAATAAAAACATTGAATGTTACTTATAAAAAGGGCATATTTGCATTCTACTTGTAAATGCAAAAAATAAAGATAGATATTAAGAGATAAAGTATTTGCATTCTACTTCGTCATCGAATGCCCTGTATTTCTTTCCTTGCAAATTGGGGGTGGGTGGTTTATGAAAAACACATTATAGTGAGAGTTTAACATGACCTAAGGGAAAACTCATTAAGGAAAAATCATTAAGCAAATCTCATTAATGAAAAAATCATTAAGGAAAAACTTTATTTCTCATTAATGGAACTCTTGGCGAAGAACAGTTCGTAAGAATTGGATGACTCGTGTCAATTCGTGTTGAAACATAAAGTTGAACCTCAGCTGTTTCCACGTCCAAATGCACCTATAAATTCCATATTTTTAAACGAAAAAAGTATCAAATGGCATAGAGTTGTGACCTTGCAGTCTGGATCTTCACCTAACAAATATAAAGAGAAATTGTTAGAAATAGGCATGCAGTTTCATAAAGCCTTCATTATGTGCATTTTATACAAATACTAAGCTGAAGGAAGCCTTTGTTGATGATTTTGAAAAACGACTAAAAGAAGAAAGAACTGAAAATATTCATATTATGTTGTACAACTGATTAGAAGTAACTGAACACCTGATTCTACACATTACATGTTAAAAAAAAGATCTGTAACTTCATTCTATCATATCTGTTTAGAATCATATATGTTTAGAATCAATTGTACAACTAATTAGAAGTAATCGACATTTTTCATTCCGAGTTCACTCTCAATAAACAGTTCATCAGCATTAAGTTCCTCGAGTTCACCCTCAATTGACATTTTTGTTAATAATATGCCTCCGAGAGAAATGTTGAAACTCACAGGTGTAATCTTTCCGTGTAAACACTGAGTCCTCCTGCGCTAGGCAAGCTTTCTCCGCTAGAAGTGTCTTGAGTTGAAGCCTAAAATCATCACTCCTTTGTCATGACACTCTCTTGCCGTGTTAGGCGTTCGCACTCCCGTTCTACGGGGTGATTCACACATCATTGCCTGGAATACATCAGTTACTCATGAGTAAAATACATATTGAACACACAAATTCAATTCACAGAATAGAAATCACATAATAGAAATCCAAATGTCAAACAATACGATACCGCTTTCAATATATTTTGTACTATATATTCAGAAAAAAGATATTAATAAAATATAACAAAGGAAAACCGTGAGCACTTTTTATGTCCCAAAACTGTGAGCACCAAAATCTATTTTGCATAAACAAAATAGATTTTGACTCCACGTATGAGGACTTAAACTGGTGTCCCAAAATTCACAAAACACAACTTTCCAAGCCCTATACCTGCTGCTCCAAACCCATTACCCCGTACTTGCTAACACAACGAAAACCCACGAACCAACCCTGGTACCTGCTACACACCCCTTACCCCATATCTTTTCCCCAAATCGCACCATCCCCTGCTGCTGTCCGACCTCACAGCACCATCTTTCACTCACCACACCTTCTCTCATTTACCATATAAGCCATTTTGCTCCCTTTCTTGACATTTTCTTTCATGCCCCAAAATACAGACATGTGTAACATAGTGCATAATATTATCTAAAACTAATTCAATCTGCAAATGATACTCGAGCACTCTAAGAATCTTGCTCAGAAAAAGTTTGTGTGATTAAATATAATTAGTAACAATAACTGATCATCTATCAAATACTCCAATTTTCATTCAATTATTTTACAAACAAAAAAAATCTTTGTTACCTCAAAGTAACCATCAATAGTCACTTCAAAGCAAGAGTGAATTAACCACCCCGTATCCTATTTTGATGGGTGTTTTAATGAGATTGTAGCTTCTGCCCCTGTGAAGAATTTGACATAATGTTAAGAAATGTATTGTTTACACGTGGGATGATTGAAGTATGGGATTCAAAAGAAGCATTGAAAATGTAAGAATAAATATTGACTATGAATGCGAGAAGTCTCTTCAACTCCTACCAATCGCATTGAAGGATTGTTGGGTACATCCGTTGATCCATTGAAAGATTACCTCTGCAAAACTTGAAAAAATTTAAAACATTAAAGACCAAGAGGTGCAAGGAGCTAATCGACGTTTAAGGCCTCGATAGATTGAAATATTTAGATGTTTTAAATGTGAGTTTTTGTGAATCCCTAGACAGATTACTGTTAAACATGAAAAATTGAAAAAAAATTAAATATTTTTGCATCAACTGAGATACTTGAGATTCAAGACCTAGGCAAATTAGAATCCTTAGAACTTTTATGCATGAGTTATTGCCTATCCATAGAGAGATTACCCGACCTATTGAACTTGATAATGCTAAAAGAACTTCACCAACGTGATTGTTTGAAGTTAACTAAGGTTGAGGGCTATTAAAGATAAACAACTCACATATTAAAAAACTTATAGAGATTGGTTATACACTTTGGAGCTACAAAAATTAAACTAAGAAAAGTTAAACAAATACAATGCTTTAGAGTTTATACCTACCAAATGTCAAAAGATGTGTACATAAGAATGAAAATCTTGAAAAAATGACTACCAAGCATAAGACCATAATCAACAACTCCATCTGTGATGAATACCAAGCTTCAAAAGATAAATACCAAGCTCTAATTACCATAAAATATAAAAAAATGAGCAGGCTTGACTCAACGAATCTAATAGCGAAAGAAAAGTGTGAAACTATTGATCACCGAACAAAGTGATCCTCATTCCTCCTGTCATATTTTCTTTCTCCGTTACATGCCTTCAAACTTAAAACTATCCTAGAAAATATGTATGATCAAGTATGAAATTATAAAAAATATCATGTTGCTTGATAAAACCATTAAGAATTTGTTATCAAATAGAAAAGAAAAGGAAAAAACTGAACATGCTTATAAAAGCACACAATTCAAAACAAAGATACGGTTATAAAATAATCTCTTCTAGGAATTTTATCAAACACCAATCCTTATTCAAACACCAATCCTGGTTATAGAATTTTATCAAATAGAAACCACTCTTACAACTTATTCATTCATTACGATGTTATAGAAATTGCAATCAAATCAACCAAGAAACATCAAAATAAAGTGAAGGGGAAAATGAGAGGAACATATAAGCATAAACTACCAATAATAATATTAAACATCCAATAAAAACAGTTTTAGGTTTGGATTTTACTCCAATAAAAAAGAAAAATATAAATTTGGGTCAAATCAAGTATTGTACAGAATTTTAGTAACTAAAAACAATTAAATTGAAATTATTTGGTTGGATTACTCTTATGACTATATATGTGCAGCAAGTGAGGTGTTTATCTCATTCAAAAAAGAAGAATGAAAGATATCTTACTTTTTGTTGAAGCCTTACCTTTTTTCATCCTTGCCGAATAGCGGGTTCAGTAGTGGAAACACTATAAAACATGTGAATTAATGATGAACAATCAAATATATTTTCTTCAAAACAACAACATAAAGATAAAAACTCATGAATTAATCCTAAATCTTTCACCAATAACTAAAAATGTACTTTATATCTTTCCTTCTTTTGGTGTAAAACAAACACTAATTTCTTGCTGAGCCACTGGTAGAAGCACTGAATAATCAAACTTTTGATCACCCTCATTAATAAAACACCATGAATCACTGAGTAATAAATAAAAATAGAATTCTTCATTAAAAACAAAAGTAGGAAGCACCGAAAAAGCTAATTCAAACCCCACCCACCACAATTTCAAGTCAAAACCATATACTCAAATTCATATTTCAAAAATTGTAAGAGTTACAAAAAATTACAACATGATTATCAAAATCCCTAAAATCAATACATACAAAAAAAACCTCAGGTTATATAATAATACCCAAAACCCTAGAATTAAATCCATGTTCCAAAAACTATAAAAGTTACCAAAATTTACAAAATGGTTATCAAAACCCTAAAATCAAAATTACAGAAGAGAAATCAAATGTGTGTGTGTGTGCGTGTGTATGAGAGTGTGGGTAAAGAAATGAATCCGAGAGAGAGAGAGAGAGAGAGAGAGAGAGAGAGAGAGTACCTCTTCGTGACAGAAGTGGAGAGAAACGGCGAGAGGGAGTGAGGTGAGAGAACAAAGAAGAGAGAGATGTTTTTGTCTTAGGAATTAAAAGGGGAAAAATGAAATGTGGGGGGAAATTATAATTTTTAAATTTTGAATGAAAGTTGAAGATTTAATCTTAGCCCTTCATTTTTAGTGGGAGATGTGGCAAGATCTAGACCGTTATTGTGCTTAGACAATTCAAAATCCATGCCATCTTATATATGGATTTTTATAAAAAGGTGCATGCATATATATATATATATATATATATATATCACTGTTCTAAAAAACCCGCCTAGGCTTGAGGCTTGGGAGAAACGTCCCGCCTTAAGCTTTTTACGCCTTATTCTTGGTAAAACCCTTAAGGTGCATTTTTTTCTAAAAATAACAATGCTTTAGGGTCCGTTTGATAGCCTTATTTGACATGGCAAATGGCAAATAAGTTGGCAAATATGGTATTTGTCAATAATTTGGTGTGTTTGATAGCAAAATTTGTCTACAAGCTATTTGCCAATGTACAACACTTCCTATGCATAACATGTTGGCAAATTTTGCTTTGCTATTTGGGTGAGAAATATTTGCCAACCAAATTTGCCATTTCTTTCAAGTGCTTTTTTTTTAAAACTAAAATATTTTAAAAACTGTTTTAATAAAATTGTTTTAATAATGTTTTATGAAAACTGTTTTAGAAATGTTTTAAAAACTGTTAAAAAAAGCTGTTCTAAAAAAAATATTTTATAAAACTTTTTTATTAAAAAATTGTTTTAAAACTGTTAAAAACACTATTTTAAAATGTTTAAAAACTGTTTGAATAATTAAAAAACTGTTTCGAATATTGTAAAAATTGTTTTATAAAACTGTTGTAAAAAACTTGTTTTAATATTGTTTTTTAAAAAACCGTTTTATAAAAATGTTTTAAAAATTATTTTTAAAAAATGTTTAAAAAATAATTAAATAAATTAATTGGATTAACTTTAATTTCGCCTAATGGTTGTTTGATAGCGTCATGTGAAAAAACTAGGTAAAATTTTACCCATGAAAATTTTTGCCATTCCCACATTTGTCCACTTTTGAATCAAACGGACCCTTAGTGAAACGATATTTCCTTTAAATATTTTTTTTACAAATCGGACCATTATCTCATCCAAAATAATCAAATAATATTTTAATTTGCATATGCAGGGGTAAGGCTGCATACATCCAACCCCCCCAGTACCCCGCAGTGGCGGGAGCCTCGTGCATTGGGTTTGCCCTTTTTATATTCAGACATATTTTTATGATATGTACAATTTTAGTATTTTAATCGCCTTGTTATGATTAAAAAATATTAAAATATATTAAGAAGACCTAAACGCCTTTTTATGCCTAAGGCTCGCCTAGGCTTATAAGGGTTAAGGTTTGGCCTCCACGCCTCGATCACGCCCCGCATTTTTTAGAACCTTGATATATATATATATATATATATATATCAGTGTTCTAAAAAACGCGCCTAGGCGGCGCAAAGGCGCGCCTAGGCGCGAGGCTTTTTAGATACGCCAAGTTTTGGCCCTAGGGGTGGATCAAGGCGTGGTCAACGATGGTCAACGTTTTTTGGGGCAAGGCGTGAAAAAACGCGCATTTTTGGGGGATAAGGCGTGAAAAAACGCGAGTTTTTTAGAAGTAAGGCCTGAAAAGACGCAATTTTTTTGTTTTTTTTTGTATTTTAAAAAAATAGTATTTTAATTTACAAATATTTAGACACATTTTTAAGGTATGTACCAATTTAGTATTTTAAATAGCCTTGTCATAGTCAAAAAATATTATAATATATTAAAAAATGCCTAAACGCCTTTTCACGCCTTTTTACGCCAAGGCCCGCCTAGGCTTCTAAAGCTTAAGGCTTGGCCTCCACGCCTCGGTCACGCCCCGCGTTTTTTAGAACCTTGATATATATATATATATATATATATATATATATATATATATATATATATATATATATATATATATATATATATATAGGGGTATGTTTGATATTTTGTGTATGAAAATATATTTTCATGTATGACATTTTTGGGTGCATGCTCATGCATGAAATGTCATGCTAAAAATAACTTTTAATTTTTATTTTTTATTTTTATAAAAGGTCTTTTTTTGGTTTTTGTTTAAAGGGGGGGTTTTAAGGATGGGGGTGGGGCACGTGTTTTTTTAATTTTTTTTTTAAAGGGGGTGTTTAAGGATGCGCTGAGGGTGGGGGGACAACACGTGTTTTTTTTGTGCTATAGGCACAGGCACGAGCAATACGAGTATATATTAGGGGTGTTCGCAGTCCGGTCCAGTCCGGTTTTTAGGATTTTTATGGACCGGACCGATTAAACCGGTCCTAAAAAAAACGGACCAAGACCGGACCGATTGTATCGGTCACCCGGCCCTAGTCGGTCCGGCTTTTTATAGGGTCGGTCCGGTCTAACTTGTCGGTCCAAATCTTATTAAATTAATTAATTTAAAAATGAAATTTACCTTTAAAAAATGTCCAAACTTTACCAAATTTTAGCATAAAGACAATTCAAATTCTACCTGCTATAAACCTAAAACAATATATTTCAGATGAACATACTATACTACCTGCTGAAATGAAAGTAATACTACCTACTGAAATGAAAGTAAACATACTATACTACCTGCTGAAATGAAAAAAATTAAAAACAGAGGTAAAATCTTGTTTAGGATGAAAAATATTGTCTAGGATGAAAAATTTAAATACTACCTACTATAAACCTAAAACAATATATTTCAGATGAAAAATATAAACACCAAAATATATCTTTACCTGAGATTGAGTGGCTAACCTGAGATGGCGAGGAGGACGGGCAGAGGCGAGGCAGCGACGGCGCACGGGCAGGGAAGAGAAGCACGGGCAAGGCAGGGAAGAGAAGCCCGACGCTGCGCTGCGCAGCACAGAGGAGAGAGGAGAAGCGATCGCCGATCGGTGTGCGTGTTTTTAGCTCACCTCTCACAGAGCAAAGCAAAGAAAGAGAGAAGAGAAATAAAAAAAATAAAGGTGTGCGTGTGTTTGTTGTTTAGATTTGAGCAGGTAGGGTTTATTTCTTTCCTTCCTTTTTTTTTTTTTACCATCGTACCCCTTACTTACTAATACTAACTCTAACTCTAACTAACTTGTGTGTGCGTGTGTTATTGTACTTAATATATTATATATGTATAAATATAATTAAATTGATATATATTATTGTACCGGTCCGGGGCGGATTTTTATTAAGGGAGACCGGGGACCGGACCGGTTAGACCGGTCTGTAAAAAAAAAAAAACTGGACCGGACCGATTAAAAAAAAAAATCGGAAAAATTATGACGGTCCGGTCCGGTTCGGTTCGGTCTGCCGGTCCATTCGGTTTTCTGAACACCCCTAGTATATATATATATGTGTGTGTGTGTGTGTGTGTGTGCGCGTGTGCGCGCGCGCGCGCATTTTGAAAAAGTGAAAAATATCAAAAATGAAGAAAACATATAAAAACAAAAGAGAAATAAATTCGTTTAGAGAATTTGCTTGTATAATTAAAGTTTATTTTAATTTTTATTTAAACTATCCTATAAGGTGGGGTGAGTAAATAGGAAGTCAAGCCAATATTAAATGTATACTAAAATTAGATTGGTTAGGAAAAAAAAAGTGGTTTTGAAATAAAACCTTCCTTATAAACAAAATATAGGGTGGCGAAGCAACACATAAGTGAAAAACCCCAAATAGGGTTTTTGGCATTAGTTCTATCTACAAAGATGTATTTACGCTTCACTTCCATGTATTTTTATAATTGTCAAAAATGACATAATCATTTAAAATCGCTTATAATTTTCTTGTAACCACCCATTTTTTATTTTTTATTTTTTTTTGTAGAGAATGATACTTGTCTCATGTACCCAAGCGCTAAAAAAAAATAAAAACACGAGAATGGCCGCAAATAAGGGATCTTAAGTATTTAATCCTATTTATAATGATTTATTAGTCACCACTCTCATGTTTTTATTTTTTTAGTTGTTGGTCCTATATGGGACAAGTGTCGTTATCTACAAAAAGAATGATGGGTAGTTACATGGAAGTTATAGACGATTTTGGGTGGTTACGGGACCTTTTACAATTTTGAAAATACATGGGAGTGGCGCCTAAATACATCTTTGTAGACGGCACTAAAGCCAAAAAAACCTTCGCAAATAATTCATTATAAATCGGTAAAATTCCTATTCTCTATCCTTGAAGAAGAGTAGAGTATGGGAACTCGAACTAACTTTTACAAAAATCCTTCCTATACATACAACAAAGCCTTGAATCTCAACTCCGTCATCCAAAACCTCGAAGGTATAATTTTTGAATTTCTTTCCGCATTCTTCCCTTATGTTTTAAACTGCTAATTCATCCTTTCCCCTCAAATTTCAGCATATAATGTTGCCACCGGAAACGCTCCTACCATCGAACAACCACTAACCACACACCAAAAAATCGTACACAGTAAACGACGTCGTGAAAGGAGACCAGCCCCCGATCAAAACAATGAAATCGAAGACAACGATGGACCTATGTCTCACCAGGCTTACATTGAAAAGAGGAGGTCAAATTTGGATTTTATTTCTTAATTAAATCATTTTTTCAAAGTTAAATTGCGCAATTCGTTTTGGGCCCGTTTGGTTGCGTAAATTATTTAATTTTATAAATTGATCAATTTGAAATGAATAGATTGTCAATGTATTAATTTTAAATGGGTTTAAATCTAAGTTGTGGTGTGTCTGGAAAAGAAAATGGAGTTATTTACTTTTGATATGCGCGCGTGTGTAGAGAGAGAGAAGTATGGTGAGAATACTCTATGGGAGTGGTGCATTTAAGATTCATGTTGTAATTATAAATTAAGCAATTTTCAAGCTTTTGATGAAATGTACTAATTTAAGTTTTTGTGAATCAACATGAATTGATTCATTTTTGAATTTGTTCATTCTTATAACTAAACACTAATAATAAGGCAATTCATGAATGAGTCCATTTTAAATGGGCTAATTTACAATTTTAGGGACAACCGAACAGTGTTTGGTTGTTCCTAAAATTGTAAATTAGCCCATTTAAAATTAACTCATTCATGAATTGCCTTATTATTAGTGTTTGGTTGCAAGAATGAACAAATTCAAAAATGAATCAATTCATGTTGATTCACAAAAACTTAAATTACTCCATTTCACCAAAAACTTGAAATTGCACAATTTATGATTATAACATGAATCTCAAATGCACAACTTTCATAGAGTAGTATGGTTAGAGTACTCTATGAAAGTAACCTATTTTTCTTTTCCAAACGCATCACGAATTAGGTTTAATTCCATTTAAAATTAATACATCGACAATCTATTCATTCGAAATAAAACAATTTATAAAATAAAACAATTCATTCAAAGTTAATTTAAGTTAGCTGGAAAAAAAAACTAATGTTAGTATCATTTCTTAGCTTTGATTTGTTTTTTGTATGTACAGGAAGGAAGTTGATTCTTCTCAGGCTTTTCAGGAATTACCTGCAAATGTGTTGGTATGGCAACATAACTAAAGAAATATCTCTTTTTTTAAAATAATTAAAAAATGAATTTTTCAATCAAATTTGGTATAGATGATCTACATATTAAGGCGATTATCTACAAAAAATATATCATTAAACAATTCAACCTAGTTAGTTGATGATCAAAGTTTGAACGGTAGAAAATACACAAATACACCCTATTTTCATTTCATCCACTTATGGATTAAATTTCAATTAAATTTCAGACGATTCTTTTTTAGGTAATTTCCTGATTATGTAGATTGTCTATACCAAATTTGGTTGAAAAAATAATTTTTTAGTATTTTAAAAATTGGTATGTTTAACTTATATTATATGGACATCTCATGGAGCTCATCTAACATATGCTAAAAAAATGGACTAATTTTTCAACATAGTAAAAAAAAATTGTTTTTGAACCAAACTTGGTAGAAATGATCTACATAGTGACGGAGATCATCTTTAAACTACCAAAAAATTCAGCGCCTGGAAATGCACATATTGTTAAAATTTGTATTTCACCCACTTCTCGAATAGATTTTTAGATGAAATGATTTGTAGATGATCTGATGTGTAGTTGGGAGCGGAAGCGACTTAATCTATAGAACTACACAACTGCAACAACAACATTTAGAGGCCAAAGACCCAATTCATCTCTCAAATATAGTATTGAGTATAAAAGGAGGCCAATGACTTTATATATAAGGGATAGAGAAGTATATAGCAATGCTCATTACTTGCCCATTAAGGAATGCTTACGGCACATGTGATGTCATGAGTGACATCACATGGACTAGAACATGAAAAATAATAAAGCAAAAATACATGTGATTACTATGAGCCCTGTGTACATCATTTTCCCTCACTTCAAAAATCTCGTTCCGATCGTTGGAGGTTGGGGCAAGGGAGCAAAACAATCAATAGTGGACTCCCCCACTTGAGAGGGTCGGCGTCCTCTAAAACGATTGGTGTATCAGCTAGCAAAAGGGCGAGAATCATGGTGACATATAGGAATGTGGCTCCGAAGCTTTCCACAAGAATAACCCATAGCCTTGGGGATGATAAATGATGCCAACTGCGGTCCGACTTCCCCATCACGAGCACTTGTGAGGCTAGGTATTTCAACTCGACCATCGAATGTGACTCAAATGCTTTCCAAAATGAGTCCACATACCCCAAATCAACCTACAACAATGAATCGATCATAAATTAGCCATCCAAAGAAACAACCTCAACCGCATCATTATTGTTCCCAAAGAGTGGGAAGAAATCATCGATAAAATACAGCTTCCCCTCCTTGAAGTGAGTGCGGGTCACCCAAATATCCTCAAAGATATCGAAGAAATCTCAAATGCACAACCCAACCCCTTCTTTCTCGAAGATGGGATAGAAGTCCCCAAGCTCGAATATCTCCAAATCTCAGAACCGGATACGGGTAATCCAGCCAACCTCTTAAAAAATGGAGATGAAATTATAGGGGTAGGGGTAGAACTCGAGCTCCATTACCTTCCTCTGACGGATCCTCGATACCCTCGGAGCAGCCATCACTATGCGTGATTGTGTAGCTGGCATCATCGTCGACGTTGGCTGTATGAGGTGTCACACCGACAGACAAATAGTCAAAATACCGGGTCAAACGTCTTGCACTCTCATGTGCCCAATGATCATGCGCTACTTCTACCTCAAGTTACTCCGTGCGTCACTGACTTAGGCGGTAGTGGCGCTCTTCATACTCCCCGATGGAGATGGCACTGAATTGAAAGCTCCGAAGCTCTTTATGTAACGCATCACCTACTCAGTCCAAGTTGTTGATGCTGGCCTGGAGTTCCTCGATGATGGTACGGTTCAACTACCCAAATTCATTACAAACTTCCATATTATCCTCATAATCAACATCACCACCTCCATTCCACAACATATCGTAACGAGATGATGTGTCATGGAATGAAGTAGGGCTTGAATCGGGGGTTTGGGAAAATGTGGGGGGTGAATCGTGTTTTTTAGAAAAGTGGGGGGTTGAAATATAATGACCAAAAGTTTTGGGACAGATTTGGTAATTTAAAAAAGATCAGGCTCTGAAATGTAAATTTCAAAAGTTAGGAGGGGCTCCATATAATTTTCCAAAGTGTTAGGTGTATGAATTTGCAAATATTTTGGGGGTGGTATGTGAAAAATGGGAAGGAATAATAGGAGAGGGACTGAAAGTAACTTGAGGGGATGTTTGTACATTTTTCTGAATTTTTAAATTGGGCAGACTTGGGATTAAAAGAGGAAGGGGTAAAGTGGGTATTACCTTCAGTCAGATTGTCTTCAACTTGAGAAACCCTAACTAGGGTTTCATTTGTTTTGTGTGAGGCAACAAGATAGGCTGAAACTTAAGGCCTTCGAAGCTGCAACGGGACTCGCGAGTTGATGGTGATGATTGTCCTGTGCCGATCAGGGTGGTCGGCTACCGGCGTTACTAAATTAGGGCAAAATGTTATTGGAATGAAGGTGGAAGTAGCCTTGCCGCGATAAGGATAATGCGGGGTAGGATGGACGCCTATTTTTGGGTTTGTCGGTCGTCGTCCCGTGTTCGATTGACCCCGCAAGGCCTCAGAAACTGTCACCGGAGGACAGAGGATAATTGTGGGTGGTCCATGGTTGCAAAAGCATCCCATGACTAGGATTTCGCAGCAGTGATGTTTTCGTCGTGTTCTCCACGCACAAGTGAACTCCGATAAGGTTCATCGGAGGTTGATGGCCGTCACTGCATTCCGATGAAGGCACGAGGGGTCCGGATCTGACGTTGGCCAAAGGATTTGAGTGTTTGATATCAAATTTGATGTTTGGAGCTTCAGATCTAGGGTTTTGAGGGTATGGTGATGGAGGATAAGGTGGTGCCTCTTGATCGCGTGCGACGGAACTGCATTTTGGCGGAGTGACTCGCTGGTTCCTCCGAGCTATACCCATGTCTTCACAACAACCACATTGGCGAGCACATCAAGAACGAATGAGGCTCTGATACCAATTTGATGTGTAATTGAGAGCGAAAACGATTTTATCTATAAAACTACACAATAACAATTACATTTAGAGAGGCAAAAGACCCAATTTACCGCTCTAATTCATCTCTCAAAATATAGTAGTGAGTACAAAACGAGGCCAATGACCTTTTTTATAAGGGAAAGAGCAGGATCTACAAAGGCTCATTACTTGCCCACTAAGGAATGCTTAGGTCAAATGTGATGTCATTAGTAACATCACTAATGACACAACATGGACTAGAACATTCCCTTTACAAAATGCCTATTCTAGCCCTCACTAAACCTAATAACTACAACTAAAACATGAAAAATAATAAAAACAAAAATACAAGTGCTTCCTGTGAGCCCCATTTACGTCATTTCTCTAAAATGGAGTTCATTTCCACTAAGTTTGGTCGAAAAATATTTTTCACTATTTCTAAAAATTGATCTGTGTTTATTTGAGATGCTCTATATGGGAACTTCTCAATATTATACCCCCCCAATAAGATTTTTTGGCTCTAGTCCACTAAAAAATTTTCAGCACTAAGATCCTTCACCCCTACCTTATGTATTACGGTGTGCACAAACCTAACACGTGCAGAAAAAATCAGGTTTACACTCACCGCGCTGAAAAGACTTCATCATGTCAACCCCCCAAAACTCATTTACCCAAGAGTAAAGCCACAAAATTAGTATATTTTACGGGTGCCTACATCTTTTGAATTGTTAATTTACTATTTTCGTAGTTATTGTTTACATAACGCCATTGGTTTTTAATGTTACAGGAAACTTCAAGTTGCGGTATTCCTTTGGTAGAGTATGATAGTAAGTTCTTACATGACATATATATTCATTATGTATCAAATTATCAATGGTTAAAATATATGAGGAGGGTTCAACTTGCACCGGTGTAACTACCAACATTAAATACTTTTTTATGATGCACAATTCAATAAATCACCCGTTGGATTTGATACTAATTTGATGTCGAAGGTGCATGTGAAAACCAAGTTTATCGGATATCAAGAGGCACATCATCATGATTTCATGATTGTATGATTTAAACTAAAATTATTTAGTTATTTAAAGTTAAATAAATGAGCATACGATCGAGTCGTTATCAATATTCGATTAGCGTGATATTTTCCATGGAAATTATCGGTACCAAGTATATCAAATCCAACGGTTGGTTTATTGAATTATGCTTCACACAAAAAGTTATTGAAGGGTGTAAATTTTTTCTAGTTCAAGTTTAACCCTTGTAAAAAAAAATTGCGTTCTAATGTTTGTTAAACTTTGTTGTAGTTAATGATGCATGTTCTCTCACTAGTGTAAGAATAAGTTAGGTGATGATATTCACTTAAAATTTGATGAGATAATAAAAATTAAGTAGATGATTTGGGTACTTAATTAATGTACCGAAGGAGTTAATGAGTATTGTTAGTGAAACAATCAAAAGGAAGCTTAGTGACATTTAATATGACCTAATTATAGATACTTTGGACCTAATTAGAAGGAAACTTAATGACAGAAACTTTGACCAAATTATATATACTTTTGACCAAATTATGTATACTTTAGTGCCAGTAGGTGCCGTCAAAGGCCCATGGTGGTAGGAGAGATGGTATTAGAGTTTGAATATAGGGTTTAGGTGTTTTGGGACTAGGAGAGGGGGTGACTTGAAGATAAAAAATGAAAATTGTTTTTTTTTTCATTTGGAATTTGTTGAGGGGGGCACTGAGTGCCATTTCTCTACTGTTTAAATGCTCCATCATTTTGAACACTCATACAAGCTATCTAGGTGCATCTTTTAATTGTAGGCAGGTTTGTTCTAGGAAACACTGATGGTTGGGATTCTCTGATTTATCAGGTTATAGGATTTGATTTATTAGGTTCCTGATTTAATGGATCTTTTGTTAGTGGGTGTGAGTTTAAATGGTCCAATAACCATCATGGACCCATTCTCTCCATTCTGCACAGATATTTGGTTTGGTTTCTCTAGATCGGCGTCTATCTTTAGATAAGTTATTCATCAGATGTTAAGAATTTTTTAAAAAGCCTCAAGGATAAAGAAAAAGAGAAGTAATAGGAGTCTAATAAGGATAACTACCATCAGAACAGATAGAATGGTTCTGACTAACAAGAGAAGAGATACAGTAACGAAGGAAAACTACAGACTAGCTGTTTGTTAATCGATGTTGATCTCCCTCTCTGTCTACGGGCAGTGAAGAGAGAAATCGTTTATGTTTTTTTATGCTCCCTCTATTCTTTTGAAATCCTAAACACTCAGAGTCCCATGGAGGTTTCATTAGATATTAAGAGATCTTTGTTATGCACTCTATATTTATGGCTCTCCAATCATTTAAAGTTTTGCATGAACTGTCCTATGGCATCCTCTTTAATCGTGTATCTTACCAAAAAAAAAGTAGAGGATATGTTCTAAGGCCAACATGAATTGAAGCCGCATAATGTCATATTCTTCTTTTCTTTGTGTCCTTTCCACACCCTTCCCCTTTTGTGTTGATAACTTCGGTCCTGGTTTTGAAGATTTTTTTTTTCTTTGTTTTTTTGGAGATGCTGATCTATTTAGGTGTTCTATGACCAATGACTTGTACTGCTGTGTAACTTATGCAGTATTACAATCTAGAATCTGTGGTTCATATTAAATTTGAAGACATCTTAATCTAAAATCTTCTCCATGAAAACTCAGGTGATAGAAGTACTTCCTCAGAGTGTGAAGAGAAGCAGGATCCTCCAATGCTCGCCCTGAATTTGTGTAAAGATAAGCAGGATCCTCCTAATTCTGGTTTGCTCTTGAATTCTTATCTTTTTAAATGTCATTGTATCGTCTTGTGCTTGGTTGATTTATATATCTTTGGCAATAAGACTGTTCATATTCTTATTTAGTAATAAATTGTGTTTCTTATACATATATACTAATGGATCAATTTGAAAGAATAAATTCAGGGGAAGTTCGATAATTTCATCAGGTTCTTAATACTAAAAACATTTGGTACTTTGTTAGTTAAGTGCATTTAATAACGCATGGTAGCCATCACATAAAAAGACAATCATTGACAATTTTATTCAAGATCATAGTTATTGGGATCACTACACTTCTCTACATACAGACATGGGTTTGTACGACCGGAAACATGGTGGGTTCGCATCTGGATTTCCATAAGTTGTGTCCTAAATGTTAACGTGTGCTATTTTGCAACTTTTGACTTCTAACAATAGAATAAATAAGGAAAATGATTTTTTACCAAATATAAACATGCATTTAAAAATATTACGTATGAGAATAGTTTAAATATCTTATTAATTTATCGTGAAGATTCTATCCTAGATGCATTTTTAGTGAACCCTTATATATTGGTGGGGTACAATCATTATTGACAAAGTATTTGCAATACTAACAGAACCGGACAAGAGTTCTAAAATATTTTTGTTTAGGGATAAGTTAACATTGGTCAAGATGACTCGACCGATCACTTATCCCTGAACAAAAACATTTTCTAGTATGTGTGCTTTATTTGTTGTTGTTTGGAGTCGTTAAAAAAGAATGCTAAAGAACAGGTATGTCATGACCGTTATTTATATTTACATATATATATATATATAGATGTGTGTGTGTGAGAGAGAGAGAGAGGGAGAAGAGAGGGAGAGTATAAAATATTTCATTCTAATCTTTAATTCAAGAACACCCATAGAATTAATGTGCAAAAAAGTTTACATTTCTATTTATAATAGAAACAGAAGCTGGTCATTAGAAGTTTTTGAGGAAAAGGTAGAAGAGTCAAAAGACAACAATACAATCTGAATCTTCATATAGAGTTCATTTCCCCACATCGGTAAAGATAGATAAAAATACAGCACTAATGGCCTATAAATAAGAGCTAAACGACAGTAGTTACTTCAGTGCTATTAAGGCTGAAGGCTTAGTAGGCCCAATATGACTTCTTGGGACTTTGATACAAGATAAACGAGTTCAAGATTTGTATAACGACTTTCAATTGGTAAAGACACGAACTTGAATTTTAAGTTCGTGAATTTTATACCTATCCACCCTGAATTAGTAAATCTGCGATTTGAGCGCGGGTGCGTTAGGGTACATAACGAATTAGGGCACTAATTTCACTGTCAGTTATGGAGAGGTGGGACATGGCCTCGCTTTGGCCTTATTGCTTCTAGTGCAATTTAAGAGATTACTTTCTGATAATCGACGGGACTAGAGGGTTTTCTTTATTGATAACTTTCTCTTCCTGTTTCTTTCTATTTCTTGTATCTGTCTTTTGTGTATTCTCTGTTTTATTCTTCAATAAAATTCTTATTTATCTAAAAGAAAAATGCATCAGTTTTATCAAAGGTTTGGTAATTGATAGGCTCCAAACATATGTCGGAAGGTTTTGTGTGTGTGGGTGGTGTGTGTGTGTGTGTGTGTGTGTGTGTGGGTTGGGGGGGGGGGGGGGGTTGTTCCACAGGGAACTTTGTACATATGTAGGAAGGTTGTGTTCGTATTGCAGTAGAGGTTGATATCAGAGTCCATATGCATCGCGCTGAAAGGACCAGGAGATTTGTTTGGTGGAGGAGAGAGCATCTTCCATGAGAAGGAAAATGAAGCCCCAGTAGAGCCTAGAAGGGGTGTGAAGATTCCCGAGAGAGAAAGTGAAGATAAGAAGGGTTTGTAGACAGGCTAAACGTGTGTGGAAAGAATAGTATGGTTTGAATGTGTAAATATATATCAAAGAGACAATTATAAAGAATCTCATTAATACGGGTTGGACAGTGGTTTAATTAAAATGAGAGAAAAGGGCATTTGTAAATAAATGGCACACGTCTTGGGCGGTATAGGATTTGGAGATTATGAGAGAATAGTTGTACAAATAACTGTTGGTTGCTAATGTTAATTTGAGGTTCTTGAAGTTACTGGCAAGTAGAACTTATATTTATTAGGTTAAATTACCTTAAACCTCCCTTGATGTTTCCTTCTCCAACAGATCGCCCCCTACACTATTTTAGTTCCCACCCCACCCCCCACCCCTCCACCAAAAAAAACAAACAAACATGAAAAAACTAATACCATTGCAACTAAGGCCATTCCATTAGGGTTTCATCCAGTATACTAGTAAAAAATTTCTAAATGACTAGAACACCTTTTATTAATTATCTTCTAAATCATTAAATTATTGTAATTAATTTAAAACTAAACCAAGAAAAAAGGGAAAAGATGTCGCTCCACCATCAATCACCCTCCTCCACCACCACAACCCACCACGGCCAAAACCACAAAAAATCTGAAATGAAATTCTATCCCCAAAACAGGAAGAACCAAGAAAAGACCTCGATCAGATTCATTATTGAAATTGAAATCCAGATCTATACAGATTGAAATCAAATTGATTTGAACAGCAAAAAAATTGAATTAAGATCGATTTGCACAATAACATTTTTAACAAAAGCAAAATTGCGTTGAAGCTGGTTTGTGTTGAATCAAAATTGATTTTCACCCACTTAATCGATTTGGAACCCAAAGAAGAGATTGAACCAACTTCAAACACGAAAACGAAGTTGAAATGCAAAGAAGATTTTGAATCGAAATCGGAATTTAATCGATTTGCACAGTTGAAACCCAAATAGATTCAATCCACGAATCTCAAAGAAAATCAATTTTGAATCCAATTAATTGAATTATATCGATATCGAAAACGAAATCGCAAGTCAAATCAACCAAATCTAAAATGCGAACTGAAGTAAAACATTTGATTCAGTTATAGCTCTGAATCGAAACTCCAAATCGATAATTGAAGATCCACAGAGACCGCATACTTTAAGGTGGATGGGATTATTAAAGAGAGGCAGTAGGATGTGGCGGTGACAAGGAGGCGGAGATGTAGACGTGTCGAGGTTAGAGAGAGGGGGTGGCTGTTAAGGGAGTGTTTGGTAAGTAGGTTAGGGGTTGTGTGTTTAATAGGTGAGTGTTTGGTAACTGAGTTCCGTTTCTTTTGGGGTTTGATAATGGGTTTGAGTTTGTTCAAAACAGGAAGAGGATTAATTTTGGCTTATAATTTGACTCGGGGAATATGTTATCTCACTCTGTTAACGGGAAGAGTAGAGTGCAGATGGTCGTTCGGGTAAAATAGTTTGGGGGGAGACCTATTGGAGCAGGAGGTAAATTACCTTATATAAGATCCGAAGTTATGTTGTGACTCTTGACTTAATTGAGCAGATCATCCTGAATTATCGCATTCTTCTTCAATAGTTAGTCCCAGCATACCTAGATTTCCAATACCAATCCACATCTATAAATGGCATGGGAGTTTTCCCCTTGGAGAGTCATTGCAGCATAGGATCCTTCCTAGAACTGATAAAATGGGAATTCAGTGTCCGCTTGGTTATGTTTTCAGATAACTGGGTTCCAGAACTGTTTTTAGGAATAGTTTACAAACCAGTTTTGTGTGTTTTTAAACATTATTTAGCGTTTGGTAAACTTGATTTAAAATCTTTTTTTAAAAAAGTAAACTAACATACACACAAATATATGTAATGTGTACATAAGTTACGATTTCTTTATGATATATATAATATATGAATTTTACATAATACAATCATGTGCATGTGTGTTATACATATAAAATGTATGTATACACATAAACGCATAGACACACACACACACAAACACACACACACACAAACACACACACACACACACACACGGACACATACAGACACACACACACACACACACACACACACATATATATATATATATATATAGAGAGAGAGAGAGGATCCTATACATCATGCTTTTTACATCATTCATACATCACACCTAGCTCTAGACCCTAAAAAGTTTTTTTTTTATTTATTTATTTTACCCATGCAGTTAACCTTTAATCAACACATGTTCAAAAAATTAGGTCAAAAATACAATTTTTAGTCATTTCTTAAAAATCCATAAAAAAGCTGCTGAAAATACCTTATTTACCAGCAGAATTTTGTAAATTTTTTAAAAATAGCTAGAATATGTATTTTGACCTAATTTTTTGAACATGTGCTGATTGAAAGGTTAATTTCAATAGACAAATAAAAAAATTGGAAAAAAGGTTTCTTAGGGCTTAGAATTATGTGTGTTGTATGGTGTGATGTAGGAGATCCTTCCTCTCTCTCTCTCTCTCTCTATATATATATATATAACTATGCTCCTTTGTTAAATGGATATATATATATATATATATATTATAGGGGTTTCTACATTTTAGGCCACACTCAAACAATTTTTAGACACTAGACCACGCTCAAACAATTTTTAGACATTTAAGGACACACACAAACCTATTTCCCCATTTCTCTCTCTTATCTTTACAAAACCTCCCCCACCCCCACCCCAGAGCTCCGTTGTTGGCTATGTGGGTGGGGTGGGGGGGGGAGAGGGGGGGAAGGGACGCTAGGATATATATATATATATATATATTATAGGGGTTTCTACATTTTAGGCCACACTCAAACAATTTTTAGACACTAGGCCACACTCAAACAATTTTTAGACATTTAAGGACACACACAAACCTATTTCCCCATTTCTCTCTCTTATCTTTACAAAACCTCCCCCACCCCCACCCCAGAGCTCCGTTGTTGGCTATGTGGGTGGGGTGGGGGGGGGGGGGGTGGGGGGAAGGGACGCTAGCGCGAACCTTTAAAAATAAGAGAGTATTGGTAAATGGGTGTTTGAGGGACCTAGGTGTTTAAAACATTGTTGTCTTGGTTTTAGAGTCCAAAATTTGCTTACCAGGGACTAAACTGTAGAAATGTCTATATTATCTATATTAATTTATAGTGTAAATAATAATTAGTGGTCCCTACCTAGATACGTCTCCCCCCTCCTAAAATTAATGCTCTCTTTCACCTAAATGGATTAATCAAAAATCTCTTTGAAGCAAAAAAATGATCAAATCAAAAGTCTCTTGAAAACTAGAAAGATGATCCATTTTAGACTCCATTAATTAATCTCTCGATCCAATACAATCTAGATTCAGTTGATCTCTTTTCATCATTCTTCACTTAAATCACATTAGACAATGTTACTAATACTACCACATCTATACAACGCTTTTATTTCTAGAAAAAAAATTAAAAAAAGTTTTCAAGATTACAAAATTGTTTTTTTATATAAGTAAAAAGGGTTTTTGGTTATAAAAACATTTTTAACATTGTATTTATAGAAAAAACTATAAGTTTTTATTAATAAATGACATAAAAGTTTTTAAAGCTGAAAACAAATAAAATATGTATAATTTTTTTGAAGTTTTTATTTATAAAAAATAGTAAGCTTCAAAAATGTTTTTAACATAAATAAAAAAATTGGTTATAAAAACTTTTTTAACGTTTTATTTATAGAAAAAACAAGTTTGTATCTATAAATGAGATGCAGTTTTTTAAACTAAAAACAAATAAAATATGTATAATTTTTTATATAAAATACGTACAACTATTTTGAAGTTTTTATTTATAAAAATTAGTTTTTTTATAATAAAAATATTTAAAAATAATAGACAAGTGTTATTTATGAAAAAATTAACCTTTTATAATGGCTTTAGATAAGATATTGAATTTAGGATATATATACTAATTTTTATAATTATCATTATATTTGTTTATTGTACATTGCTCATGCATCACACAGGTTGTATGCTAGTATACATATATTATTATGATATTGCATGTATAATACACAATATAAATACATACATATATGCATAAAAGTATTAACATATATATAAGTATCATGTATGTATTAATAATGTTATTTAATATAAAGATATTAGTTTACTACATATATTAATAATATATATATATATATGTGCATGTATACAAAAATATGTATATATATATGTGTGTGTGTGTGTGTTATAGACGTACGTGTATTATATATTGAAGTATAAATGGACAGGGGCGAAGCCAGGATTTAGATTTAGGGGGGACCGAACCGACTCCATTTGTCCGGTCCAATTGGTTGACCGATCAAACATTAGTAGGGTATTTAAGAGTTGGGTATGTTTCGAATTTGGTTTGAGCTACAATTTGAGAGAAATATATACTCACTTTGAAAAATCAACAGTAATTTGTTCTCCTTTTCTGAGCATAAAGGTGTGCTGTAGATTTTTAATTGAAATAGATATAAAATTCTTAAATTATATATATCAATTGTTAAGGTTGGCAATGTTTTATCGACATGTTACCACAAAATGAACTCAAGACAAATTAAAAAAAAAAAACTTGAACCCAATTGGATAGCAAAATAGTACTAGTCATTGATTGGTAAGAAACTAAGACATTTTTTTTTTTTTTTGATAACCCTGAACCTCCACGTGAACGAGCCCTTTGGACACCCCCATGCGAGCTAAACAGGGGGGAATGCTGTGCCAGAGCCATCCTAACACAAGTCCCACTTACTATTAAGTATCCTTTGGAGAGTTTCGAACCTTAGACCAACGGGTATTATCCGAGTCTCTCAAGTCCGCTCCTTACCAACCAGGGTGGATAAGAAACTAAAACATTTGACAAAACCTTAATACTAGTGAATAAAAAAAGAGTTAATGCCAAATGTAAATAACTCAATTGTTTGATTGTTTAAGACAATCCTGTTTAATTATTATTATTTAGAAAAAAAAAGTGGTCATTTTTATGTTATTCTAAGATTTATTATTTAATAAAAACACAAAAAAAATATCCATTAAAGAAATGGCCAGCGTGCTTAATGGCAGCAGTTGGCACCATACTCTTACATTGTGTCCGCAAGGGAAAAAAGGCTCAAGTAGAGGCTTTGGCTCTTTTTGGTTTGTTTAATTCTAAAATAATGTAAAGTGTACACACAACATTAAATGCACTACAAACATCAGAAATTTTGGGGGATTCCGTGTCCCCCTTCTGCCTGGGAGTAGCTTCAGGGCTTCGCCACTATAAATGGATGAAAATATGGAGAATGAATTCAGAATTAAAAAACAAGTTTCAGGAAAAAAACATTTTGCTTTTTCCAGAAAACAAGGTTTTAAACACAACATTTATAAAACTCAGATTTTTAAAAACGGTGTGCCAATGACAAACTGTAACCAAACGGACCCTTAGTTTTGTGAATATATAAAATTAGGGTTTTGCACCTTACCTTAGGCTTTTATAGATGAGGAAGAGAGGAGATTTGATGAGTGAGGAGTTGTTACCAATCTGCACACCCCCCAAGATATATATTACATAGAGAGGAGAGACCAATTACAATAATACCCCTACCAGAATATTCTGGGATATCTCCAGATTATTACTTGAATGTAAATAAAATTAAGACTCTATCAGTGTAAGTTATTGTGTATCTTAATTTCTGTTGACTTGGTGAAGTGTTAAGTGGCATGTACATATTCCATTCTTTACTTCGGTTGTTTGACTACTTTTTTCTGGGTAACATGAACAAAGTTGATCGAGTGAAGAACAGAAGTGAGCAGAGGTTTGCTGTTCCAGGGGAGCCTTTTTGTGTGGTGTGTGGGAAGTATGGAGAATATATTTGCAATGAGGTTGGATATGTGAACCATTTACTTTATATTTATAGAGAGAGTAATATGTCTTATTCCCACTGTTTACTGTACTTTTTCACACCAGGTAATATGCTTTTTATACGTTTGTTTTGGCAGACCAATGATGATATTTGCAGCATGGATTGCAAATCTGAGCTTTTGGCGAACCTTAAACCCCCCAAGGTGTTCTTTTGCTTATAATTATTATTCTATACCAACAACATTTCATTTAACTTCTGTTTCCTGAATTCTCGACCCTGCCATTAATGATGTTTTTAGATGCCCCTGAGCAACCACATTTCTGTTGAATCATCACTTGGATCTAAACGTCTGTTAGAAATGTCTGAATTTGAAGGGGACACATGGGATTATAACCGTCATCGCTGGTCCAAGAAGAGATCTAGCCTCAATACTTACGAATGGTACATTTCAATTTTCATCATGACTTCTTACGCCCCGTGTGTACCATTTCTCTATAAGAGTGGACCTAGATGCTTCTCGTAGGACATTAACGTGTGCATCTCTTATCATCACAAAATTGCACACAGACTCCATCCTGCTATGTTTGATGCAAACACCAAAAATTGGATCCAAAGAAGAGACAAAACACAAACACAAATCTGAAAATTGTATTAGAAAGCGAAATAATGAGTATACTCTTTACATCATCTCTTAATTTATACGAAAAAATAATCCTACTCCAACTGGGAAAGTATTAAAAGACTAAAAGGCCCTTCACTTACTCTAATATTCCTAATGAGGAAGAAACTTCTTTTATCACATTTAATACTAGCAATTAACAAAATAAAGTTTTAAACCTCTATCTGCACATCAAATTTTTATTATGATTGTATATCATAATTGCATTTTTCATTTAGCTGGAAATGTCAGCGACCGGGGCATCTTGCAGAAGATTGTTTGGTGATGACATCTAATCGTCAATCCTTTTCTTCAGGTGAAACATGTAACCAGGTACTGCTTCTTTTTCTGTGTCAAGTTCCAGAATTGAGATGTTATAATTTACCCTTACAATAAGTATTCTTTAGGTCAGCTTATTTATTTGCTTCATTTCATACAGGTGGCAATATCTCAAAGAAAATCAAGTTCTATTCCCAGAGATCTTCTTGAATTGTACAAAAAGTAAAGTAACTTTTACTTGTCTGCTCACTATTTTGGGTCTTTATTTTCATATCAAGTATCCTTTATTTACTTATTTTTGGCTCATTTAATTTTCTGAATTTTCTCAAAGTCCGTCCAAAATATCCGGCTTTAGAAGATCGAAAAGTTTGCTAGTTGACGTGTAAAGTCGCTATTTGGTAAAATTATTTAGTAATTATCATTTACTTCTAGTCCTTTTTTCTTTCTTTTCCTTTCCTTTCCTTTTCTTTTCTTTTCTTTGTACTTTTCTATAGAATCAGTGAGTCCTTAATTTATTCATAGAGGCGGTAACTGATTAGACAATCGATGTTGACGTTTTCTTCTAGTGGACTATCCTTCAACAACCTAGAACATGTATATATCTTTTCTAGTGAATCATGAATTAAAATTTTATAGGTGCTTATTACTTTGCCACTGGACATTCTAGGTCTCTTATAACCACTCGAAATGCTTGATGATAGGGTAAGAGAATAGGGGAAGGATTTTTGTATTTCTGTGTGTTTGTCCTTGCCGAACTTCAAATCTATCAACCATCAGTAACAACATGATGGGTGTAGTTGTGATGAATATATAAGCTAAGAGGACAATAAATTACGGCACAGTAAAAGCTCATTCCCATTTCCCTACTGCTCAGTTTATGACATCATCGGCGTCAATGGCACTCAAAGCAGACACTTAAACACAAGAAACAACTAAATATCTATCAACTGCAATGTTTAAAAAGGCGCGGAGGCGTGTTGAGGCGTAAGCCTTACCCCCCAAAAAGATCAAAATAATATTAAAAAAATACTAATAAAACCACAAAAAAGAATGTAATAAAGATATATTAATAAAACCACAAAAACCATCTTCGAGGACTTTCTCACAAAGTTAACATTTTTTTGTGTCCCCGAGATGACTTTTTTGAAAAACATAATTTGACAAAATCAATTTTATACATATTGGCTATTTTATAATATGAAAATAAATTTATCAATGCAAAAATCATTTTTTTTTTCCATTTACATATTGGTAAATTTATATTTGACAAAATTAATCAATGGAAAATCAAATTGACAAAATCATTTTTTTTTAGTTTCATTACATATTGCCATATTGGTAATTTGATGTATGACAAAAAATTAATCAATGCAAAATCAAATTGACAAAATCATTTTTTTTAGTTTCATTCACATATTGGTTATTTTATAATATGACAGTAAATTAATCAATGCAAAATCAAATTGATAAAATCATTTTTTTTAGTCATTTAAATAATGGTAATTCACATGTGGCCTAGAGGCGTACCGCCCCACCCAACTGGTGCGATGCGATTTTCCTCTGCATCGCCTCGCATGCTTTTTTAACCATTGATCAATTGAATACTTTACCTCAAATAGGGTGTACAATATTTATAGACTTGAGAGAAGGATTTGGGAGGTCCAATTACTTGCTCCTAAGGGAATGGTCTAGTATTCATGTGATGTCATGGATGACATCACTATAGGATGTTCCCCAATATGATATCACATGATATAGCTTATTCTTATTTACAATAGTAGTAAATTGCCCCTCACTATCTATACTAATTAGTAACAAAACAACAAACGGATAATGACATGAGAGGACAACAAAAATATAGAAAAATGACAATAATGTCCTCGATTTACATCACTCTCCCTCGTTGAAAAGAGTTCGGCCTCGAACTCAGAGGGGGACACCGTTGGTGTCGGGGCCCCAACAGAATGATGTGTGCGATCAATACCTTATGCTTCACCACATCTCCCCCTCTTCCTCCTCAGAGGGATCCATGCAGTCGGTCATGAGAACGAACTCTTTCCTTCCCCTAGGGCACTCCGAAGCTCGGTGGCTAAACACGGCACAAGGTCGGAATACTCTATGACTTCCTTCCCATAGTAAACGAGGGATGGATTGTAGCTTGGGAGAAGGTTGTTGTACTTCAATGGTTCTCTTCAACCTTAAGTGCATACTCTACGACTTTGACGAAGGTTGGAATCTCATGGAGTTTCAATTCATGACAGATGTAGGTCTGTAGGCTGTGAATATAGCGGCTGCTGATACGTTGCTCCTCACTTTCCCCCAAGCAAACACGGGTACACAAGAGCTGAAACTGCTCCGTATAAGTCGTCAATGAAAATGTGCCCAAACAGAGACCCTGCACACGAGCGAAGAGATCTCCCTCATAGGTAGGTGGTATGAAAAATGCTCGCTCTCCGTCTTCATGCACAATCAAGTGTTGATTGGTGGTGGTTGGTTTAGTGAACACCTCTAAATCGTGTAATTCCACATCTTAGCGAAATCTTTTTGTGGTGGCGAGCTAAACACACTTGCGGTTTGAGAGTTACTTGTATTCGAATACCTTGTTAATTGAATCAAGCCAGTCAATGAATTCGTCGGGGTTGTGATGACCATCAAATATCGATACATCGACTGAATATCTTGTGGAGACTCTTGGCAAGAAGCCGGAGCACATATGACAAGTGGTCTCCCCGAGTGGGTGATCCGAAGGATCCTCCTCGTCACCATTACCAATTGGAGGCCGCTCACGCCTTTCAGTGACAGGGATATGGGGTGGTCCTTTGAAACGCTATTGTCCCTCATGAATTGGAGGTGAATCGGGCTCGTCTTTTCGCCTCGGGGGCACTCATCCATTTGGTGACCCTTAACAAATAAAATAATTGCACAATTCAACGAGAACGAATGGAGTTACCTTTAGGCCTAATGACTCAAATGGAGACGAGTCCCAACGCCACTCATCGGGAATCGGTCGCCTGCTCTCCTCGTACAACGACATGTGTGTTGAGAGTAGTTCATCTCCTCCAATTAACAGTCCAAATTGAATCAGTGGCTGAAATGTGAGTGGTTAATGAAGCCATTCGCAGACCTTTTGCTTGTAGTCTCTTCCCACATTCAATGGGTTTATTGGGGTGGTTGCAGTCGATTGGGCATCCCATTGGGCCTTTGGAAGCTTAAGAGAAGCTTTGTCAATCACCAAATGGACATCGGTGGTCGGGGGCTAGCCCGGGAGAGGCTAGGGATAGTGGGTGTTGGTATGGGGTGGTAATGAGGCTTTCGATCATTGTGGGGTAGCTGGGAAGGGTTGTCGATAATCGGGTGGTGTTCGAATAAGGCTTGGTTATGTTGCAGTAGAAGCTGATTACTTAGGGTGGGGAATTCGATAGGCTAGGGTTTGTCACTGAGGCTGAATGTGTTCGGGAACACGATCGCGAGGGATTAGGGTTTGTTGTTCTTGGTGAATGAGTTGTTTACCCTCACGATGTTGCATAGTGTGCGTTTTTTCTTTCTACACAACAGGTTGCGACCGCAAGTGACCAAATCCAGTATTGAGGGGGCACCGTGACGTCGCTTGACCGGAAACAAAGGTTGGTGATGATCATCTGTTAGTTTCCATGGGCGGGGTTGGAGGCGGACCTTCTTGCTACCGTGGTGGAAGCAGAGGGGTCTCTTGCAGTGGTGGTGAAAACAACAGTGGTTACACATTCCAACTTGTTTAAGATGAATTCCAGGGACTCCTTAAGCCGAGCGGTGCGACTTTCGAACTTGTTTTGGGCGCTCTTCCTTAGCGACATTGTTGCGTTGTTTACGATTTTCACAACAACAGAAGGTTAAGTGACGAGGCTCTGATACCAATTAATGTAAACACTGTCAATGTCACTCAAAGAAAACACTCAAACACGAAAGACAACTTTCAAAATATCTATTAATTTACCTTAATGGGAGAGTTTTTTATTTAAAAAATGCACTTAAAAAACATATTTACAAAAATAATGCACTAGGGAGCATATTTATATAAATATTGCACTTCTTGAATACCTGTTTTCTTACCTTTCAAAACCACAAAGTATTTTGTTGTTGGCATGACTTAAACACAACAGTATTGAAGTGATATTCCCAAAATATATTTGTAGTGGAGGACGGATTACATTTAGGTAATATCATTTTCAACTGAGTAAAGTCTCATGTATATTTTGTAAAGATTGTAAAAGTTAAGGCCACATTTAGTGGAGATGACAACACTGTTTCATGTAGTACCCAAATGGGTTATCTGAAACGTGAACAAAGCCACCCCATGGGAAGACTAGTAGCATTTTGTGATATTTACAATATGTTGGATAAGACAAAAACATGTCAACTAGGGATTGATTAAATTTTCAGACTAATGGGTGATGTTATTTTGACGAGACAACACAAGTTTGTTTTTTTGACAAGACCACACAATTTACCCTCTAGGGCCATTGATAATGCTGCAAGCCATGAGTAATTGAGGACACTTCACCTCCGTGACATCAGGTCATGTGCAATTGTCTCATGTAGTCCCTGCTTGGGTTACCTGAAACATAAAAAGTGTTATCCCTAGGAAGAATAGTAACATTCAGTTGTATTTACTATGTGTTGGATAAGACAAAACATGTCAGTTAAGGGTGATTAAATTTTCAGACAAGTGGGTGATATTATTTTTACGAGACAACACAAATATGAGTGTTTTCTGACAAGACCACACAACCTACCCCCCAGGGCCATTAATATTGTTGCAAGCTATGTGTAGTTGAAGACACATCACCTTTGTGACAGCAGGCCATGTGCAATTGTTTCATGTAGTACACCTCGCATCGGTTATCTGAAACATAATCAGTGTCGAAGAATAGCAACATTTGGTGGTATTTACTATGTGTTGAATAAGACAAATCATGTTGCACAATGGCCTTCCGCGTGGCCGTCCTCTACCTGGGCCTTTACTCGTCGCAAGAGCGGACACACCCTCAACTCCATCTCATGCTTGAAGGTGACTCTGACTGCGCTCATCCCTGACTACTGGCCCCATCTCCTAAAAAGTGACCTCTATGTGTGAAGCAATACGAGTCGGCCTCTCCAAAGTATAGTCGATCTGTCGATCCATTCTGGCCGTCGACAGCGGGGGGTTGTGGAATGACAGGTCTGTGACCCATCAGATGTTCGAGTTGGCTGAGGTGGGGTGACGAACAAAGAATCCACAAAATCTCGGAATTCATGTGACTCCCTCCGCGTGTAATGTGCTGGCAAGGTAGTCCCGATTGTATGCTCGAATGGAGTGGCACAGTGCCACTGGCACTAGAGGTGTTAGCATGTTTTGTCTTATCCAATACATGGTAAATCCACCAAATGTTATTCTTCTTCCAAGGGGTGACGCTGTTTACGTTTCAGATAACCCATGCGGGGTTTACCACATGAGACAATTGCACATGGCCTCCTATCATGGAGGTGATGTGTCTTCAACTACACATGGCTGACAACAATATTAATGGCCCTGGGGGTAGGTTGTGTGATCTTGTCAAAAAACACTCGTACCTGTGTTATCTCGTAAAAATAATATTACCCACTTGTCTGAAAATTTAATCACCCCGTGGCGGACATATTTTGTTTTATCCAACACGTATCAAATACTGCCAAATGTTAATATTCCTCCCAGGGTTGACATTGTTTACGTTTTAGATTACCCATGCGGGGTGCGCCCTAGCTCACATGTTTTGTCATATCAAACGCATAGTATGTATCACCAAATGTTATTATTCTTCCCATAATGTGACACTGTTTACGTTTAAGATAACTCATGTGGGGTGTAATACATGAAACAATGTGTTATCTTCACTAAATATGCCCTTCGTGGTTATAAGGTAGGAAAACTAGTATTTATAAAAGCTGGGAAGAGAGCAAACCCTTTGTTGGCGGGTTATCGGATGCAATTGTTGAATGCTTCGACAGTTCTGAGGGTGCTAAGAATGTATACGTGATGCGCGTAGATGGATGAAGACGTCTTGGTGTATCACTTGTCCCATCCAAATATTATGTTCCTTCTACGACCAATGTTCTTGGCTCGCAAGAAACCGATTGTAAGCCTGGTAGATATTACTATGTTTTTAAATAATGATGTGTTGTTCTATAAAATTAAGTTTAATATTACTCTGTTTACTTCGTTCATGTGTTTGTATCATACGTTAATAAAGCAATATATTAGAATCGTAGTCTAATCCTAGAACACAAGTCATTCTCAAAACTTGTTCTTTTTCGTTCCATAAAGTTCAACCTTATGAACATTACGCAGAGTAAAATACACAAATACATTGAAGACAATCTCATAAATTAATTTCCCGGACAACATGCTTCGTCGGCACAAGAACATTGACCAGATTTGGTTGGGTGATGTTGATCCAGTCCAGCTAGGCATGAATGTAGAATCATTTTTGATAATCAAGACTGACTCTGACTACGATATGGTTCGCTAAACGAAAGTCTGGAAGTAGGACCTTGCAGTACATGGAGCCCTCGAGGTACCCGTTGGATCCTTCAACTTAATGGTTAGGTCACCTAACCCATTTGGGCGGAGTGACTTAAGTATGGCTACGACCCCTTGCAAGATATTTTAAGTTGTGAGTGATAAATAAACCCTTTGGAAACTTAATGATCATGTACTAAAATACTTGCAAAGGAAGACATACAGCTTGGGTTTGGGAAATTGCGTATCTCGCTAAGGCTTTGTCCAGGGTTCTTTTGAGAAGTCGTTGTCGTACTCGGGCTCGGCGAGGCATCAACGGATACAGGGGTACCTATTGCTTTTCCGGTCTCCTCTCTCAGCGCCTTTTGGACCTTACCTGCAGGTCCGGGTATAATTGAAAGAATCGTTTCTTCTTTCTGGTACCTGTTCAATGTATCGTTGGAAAGCATCATATGGAGGTGGTACTTTCTTCGAATTCTTTGCTTCTTGCTTGATGATTTACCCTTATACATATTGTATTTAGCAGATTGTGAAAATGGCAAGAGTTAGAGTGGAAATATGTGGAGGTAGCTACAAATTCTTAAACTCTTGTAAAGTTAAAGAGCCTAATGGAGTTGGGGACTACCTCTAATCTATAGACATTCTAAATTCTCTGTAATTAACTGCGAAGTCAATTAAAAATTAAATGAATTCGCAGTTAGTAACAACGAATTCAGTAGAAAACGCGGTTACCAACCGCGAATTCAGATGGCTTAATGATGGGGGCTACATAATTAATGATCCGGCTAATCCTAGTTGAATTTGCGGTTGACAACAGCGAATTCTATAAGAAAACACGGTTGGCAATCACAAATTTAGGAAGTGCAATATTTTTATAAATATGTTCCGGAGTGCATTATTTTTTTAGATATGTTATCTAAGTGCATGTTTTAAATAAAAAACTTCAAATGGGTTTTACAATATTTATAGACTTGAGAGAAGGATTTAGAAGGCACAGTTACTTGCACCTAAAGGCATGTGCTAGTATCTATGTGATGTCATGGGTGATATCACTATAGGATGGTCCCCACCATGATAGCACATGGTCTAGCAAATTCTTATTTGCAAAGATACTAAACGACCCTCACTAATTATGCCCTCGATTCACATCAGTTTCAGTTATCTGCTTTAGTGAAACTAAGAAATGGTTTTCGATGCTCTCGTGCAGCTTGCTTATTGCATGGTGGAGTCACCGAGGGACAATTGTTTCAAACACCTAATCTTATATTCGTCACTTTTACTACAGTTTAGTAGTCCAATTCACATGACATGTTCATAGTGAACTTGACGATTAACGCTTCCATGTTTAATCCTTTCTTTCTGGTCTCTTCTTATCTGCAGATGCCACCAAATTGCTATAAACTCATCCGCAGCAAAGTGCAATGTATGCCATAGGACATCAACGTTGGCCACATGCCTTGATTGTAACATTACCTATTGTGATGGGTGAGCTGACTACTTTTATTTAAATTTAAATATATATGACATTATATAGTAAAATACTCTCATGTTTTTGGGGGATCATTCTTCTTTAATCCAATCCAATCCGATCGACGCTATGCCAAAGACATTCTCAGTTTGGTGGGCTTGATATCTGGTATTAAAGTTATAAGCTGATTGTCATCATTGATAACTATAAGCACTGGAACTAATCTGCATCGGATAGTATAATTACCGAGTGAACTCACGAGGATTGTCCCTTTTTTTTTAATTGGGAATAGTGTGGTGTAGGGTAGAGAATAGCCGTATGTATTAATGGGTTATCACATGTGCTGCAGAGGAATATGCTGCTTATATAGTTTTGACAAATATTTGCGAAGGGAGAAAGGGGTTAGTCATGGGCATATCTTGCTCCGTTGATTAGTTGTTGGTTTTATGCTGCTCAACAGTATCTGTAAAATGTGTAGAAATAATGAGTTCTTCATGATCTTGTCTTGTTCAAAATTGGAGTATTGGGAATGGGTTATGAACTGAATATATGACAATTTACAGTGCAGGTCATTTGAGTGAGCATATCAAGGCACATCCCACTCATAGAAAACTTTACTCCTATAAGCTTAGGAGATTGGTGAGAATTCACTTGACTATTATTTTCCTTTAGATTTGGATTTCATGTGTTCCTGTATTACATGAATGTGCATTGCATAATTGGCCGTTGCTTCTGGTTTATACTCGGATTGATTTCTTATGGTACAAGGAGTGTGGGGTTTCCGGTTTGCAGTTTGGGGTTCGTTCATACCGTTGATCAGTTATGCATCGTGTTTCGGGATTCAAATACATTTTACTAAAGGGTCTTGAAATGGGATTAATAATAAGGAACAGGAAATTGGCAAATCAATATATATTTTCTTATCAACAATTTTCTGATTGTGTTTTTTGGTTATTATGTGAGAAAGTGAGATACATCTTTGCACTTTACTCTTGTGAGTATTGTAATGTATCTACTCAATGTAAACTTACTTGAGTTAATATATAAACGGACTCTCCGAAGTTTCTTCCATCACTCTCTTTTTCCATGATCACAATTTCTCCATTATTAATAATACTGAACTTGGGATCTCAGCATATGATTCTTGCATTGAGGTCGTAAAAGCACCTCCCACCACTTTTGCAGATGGGTGATATGCATCTTGTCGCCCATCAGGTCACCAAAAGCCAATGTTTTTATGTATTTATGGTGGTTTCATATTTTCTTCTTTTATATGTGCACATAAACTATTTTGTATGTACTCCATTTTTGTTCTATATTTGGTAATTTTTGCATATATTCACATATGGCACTCTATCTATTCACGTAGTTTTCCATTAACCATTTTAAGGATCTTCCTTTGACCCTTGTTATTTTGAGTTGGAGATAGATTTTAGTTTAAGGTGGAGTTGGGTGGCATGGTGTGAGTTCCGCTTCCTTTGATTTGATTGTACTAACTACTGAGATTCAGATATGAGCTCATGTGTGTTTTACCACTTTAGTTTTGTCATCCGCCACATTTAATTTGCATATTTCCTCGTGTGATCCTCAACCTCTCATATGGACCATATGTTTTTTGATGTGAAGTTAAAGGGCGGAAGCGTAAATTACTAACTACACAACAACAACATAATGTTAAGAGGCCCATTGGCCTACGAAATATCTCTATTCATCTCTCAAAATATAGAAATGTAGAAGTGAGTACAAAAGGAAGCCAATTGCCTTATTTATAGGAAAAGCTTAGCTTGAGTCAAGCATAGTCTAAAAAGGGCACTTTAAAGGCATTAAAAGGCAATGCCACCCTCTAACCTAAAATAACAACTAAAGTAGGGGAAGAGCCTAATAAAACATGAAAAATAAAATAAACAAAACACAAATAAATCTGGGACCCCGTACACACATCAGTTTCGTTTGCTTCTTTATTGTGTGCACGTGTGCATGTGAGATAGAAAGAGAGCATGGTTCAAAGTCTCGGTATCGGTCCCGGTATCGGCCACTCGATTTTCAACTCGATCGCGGTATCGGTCACGGTATCGGGCGATACGCAAAGATACACTATTTAGAGAGCGCAAAAAATTCCGAAAAAAATCTAGAAAATTTTAAAAAAATAAGATTAACAATGTGGACCAATCAGATAAGTTTAAAACTATCCTTTAATATGCATAACATTTAGGGGTGGACAAAAAAAAGACCGACCCGAATGGACCGATTGGACCGAATCGGACCGAACCGAAAATTAAGGCTATTTTGAAATCGGTCCGAAAATCGGTTCACAAAAACTAAAAACCGATTAAACCGGTCCGGTCCGTGGTCCACTATATTAAAAGACCGATTTGGACCGGACCGAACCGATTCCCATATATATATAATAAAAATAATGTTATTGTGTTTCTTATGTATAGTTTTTGAATTAATGTATATAACTTATGAATTTAATTCGGAACATTTTATATATGTATAGACATTTTTTTAATTTGGGTTAAAAAAACCCATGTAAATATCACTTGGAGTTTCGAGTATTATTTTTTTGTATATATATTTGTGAGAAAAATAGATAAAAACATTCATAAAATGTACATATATATAAAATAGGGTCAGGACCGAATTTTACCCCGGACCGGACCGAAAAAAGCCTGGACCGAATTAGTAGGTTAACCGAATTAATCGGTCCGGTCTCGGTCCAAAAAAATTGAGGACCGAATATTCGGTACGGTCCAAAAAATAGACAAAACTCGGACCGGACCGGACCGTGCCCACCCCTAATAACATTGTACAATTGATTATATTGACGTGCTGCGAACTTGGCAGATTCAATGTTCCATAATAAATCAATGTTTTTTTTCACAGAGGATACAAATATTATGTTTTTACAAAGAAAAACAAATGTTACTTTTTTAGTAGAGGATATTTTTTTTTACAAAGAGGATACAACTATTATATTCTTTGTATTATTTTTAGTAAGAGGATACAAATGTGTTTTTTAAGTATGTTATATTTTTCTAAAAAGGATAGAAATGTTTCTTTTTTAGTATTGTTATTTTTTTACAAAGATGATACAAACAGTGATTTTGACAAAGCACTACATTTTTTTTACAATCGTTTTTTACAAAAAAGGATGCAAATGTTATTTTCGTACAAAAAATGATGCAAATGTTATTTTTTTTTATAAAAGGAATGTAAATGTTATTTTTTTTTTGTTGTTGGGTTGCAAATGTTTTTTTTTTAAATTGATGGAAATGTTATTTTTTTACAAAGAGGATGCAAATATTTTTTTTTACGCGTGTTGCAAATGTTATTTTTACATAAAGGATGCAAATATTATTTTTACAAATGTTTAGAGGATACAAATATTATTTTTACAATAATTACAGTTGTATATTTGTTTGTAAAAGAATAACATTTACGTTTTTTTATAAATAATAACATATTAAAATATAACATTGGGAATATTATTATAAAAAATAATAACAAATAACATTTGGATCATTTACATTCTTTAAAAGAAAACTGGCACATATACAATGCACTAAATTAAACCCACACGATGACCAAGTAACCCACAAACACAACACACTAAATTAAAAAAACAATTAGCATTTCGTAACCCCCCTAAAAACCACGCTTACCAACACAACACGCGAGAGAGAGAGAGAGAGAGAGAGAGATAGATTGATTCTTAGTAACTTATAATATCTCGGTCGATATATCACCGATATGGGCCGATTATACTGCTATATTACCGATACTACCGAGAAACTACCGATATAGGGTAGATTCACATCAATAATTGAAAGGGGGTTTTGGGGAAAGGTCCTCATAGTTGTCAAAGTGTATAAAAATAGGACACTCCAAATAATTTTATAAATTTAGTCCCTGTACGAAAAACACAATGAAAAATGATGAAAAGTAGTGCCGCTGGCGCGGACCAAAAAAATAAAGGCATTGTAACACAGGGACTAGATTTATAAATGCTATTGTACCATAGGGACTAGATTTATAAATTTGAAAAGCATTGTCCTAAAAATTCAAATATAAGAAGGAACATGACCTTTACCTTAATTCTCTATAATTGAAAACTCAACTTGTAACTCGGAATCGGATCGGTGGGAATCGATACCTAGTCAACTCGGCCGTATCGTCGCGGTATCGGCCTTGACTTTGAACCATGAAAGAGAGAGAGAGAGTTGTGTACTTCACTAGTAGCCAGAGAGAAAATGAAACTCAACCTGACTTCAAGAGGCATTATATTTCATACGAGAAGCTCAAACAGCCTAAAACTTGCCTCGCCTCGCCTCACCTTGCCTTGCCTCGACCTGTTAGCAACCCTAAACATAGAGGATATTACCTTTACGGTTAAAAAAACAACGCAGTGAAATGAAAACTTTCCATACTAAATGGGGTGAAGTGTAATTAAGCCGTTCTTTAACTGCTGTGCTGGATACAATAGGCCGGTTACCTCTATTTATTGGGTCAACGTGCTACTACTTGTACTACATGTTGATCTGTACACACTGACAACAGTTTTAAATTTGTCAATTTCTTATATATTTTACAGTAGAGTTAATGTCACGAGCTTGCCCCCCCACCCCACCCACAACCCCTCCTTCATCCTGTAGCCATTATAATTATTGTGATAGGATTGTCTTACTAACATTTACTTGGCATAGGTCAAGTGCTGTAAATCAACATGCAAGGTGACTGATATCAAGGATCTCTTAGCCTGTAATTACTGTTTCGATAAAGCCTTTGACAAGTTCTATGATATGTACACCGCAACCTGGTATGGTACCTATATCACTTGCGTTCTCTTATGTTGTGTTTTCTTCTAAATTTTGTTCACTTCTAAGTAAGTATGACCGTTGTATGACCGTTATGTTATATTGGATAGGTTACATCAACTTAAATCTCTGTTATAACTTTTCTCCTGCAACCTGGGAGGAATAGTGGCTCACTTTTCTGGGTGTGGGGCCATATTAACCTAGGAAAACAATTATTATTTTATGGTTATCTAGATCCAGTTAATGCATAGAAAGATTGTTCAAGATGAAGTGAAAATCAAGAATTGCATGTTTAATATAAAATCCAGTATCACGGTCACTGTTATGACAGGTCTCTCTGGTCATGTGATGAGAGTAGTACAGTAACCATTATGATGAATTTTTCTCCAAACCATTACTTTTTAACTTGTCAGCGAGAGAGAGAGAGATGTTGATTTTTTCTCCAGACTTATCTGTGAACTTGTCTAATGAACTGAATATATGGATTACAGGAAAGGAGCTGGACTTTCAATTATCTGGGGTTCTGTTTGTTGCGAAGATCACTTCGATTGGTAGGTACACATTGTCATCCTTTGATTGTGCCTTAACCATTTGATCCAAACTAACAAATTACGCAATGGCTCTCAATCCTACAGGCACAGGATAAATTGTCCGCATGCAGATGTAGAAGACAGCGCGTATATTGTCAGGAAGAGCATGTTGAATGACAAGCATGTTCAGCTGAGTGACTTCATTTTCTAAATGGACTTCTCATCACATATTCTTGTCACTATGAATAGGATGTCATTGTAAATATAGCTGCAAAATCCTAACAATTGTAATTCATTTTCAAAAGTGATTATGGACTATCAGGTTCCTTAAGTCATGAATGGAAGTCCTATGTTTGGTACAAATCATTGATAAGTTCACTTGATAGCAGTCTAAATTTACCTATGAATTCGGAGTATAAAAATGAAAACGGAATAGATCAATTATGGCTGGTCTTTGTAGCTTTCAGCTGCACTCTGGTATAGTGGTATGTGGAGCAGTATCACCAGACCTGGCCTGGTGAGTTGACCCGTTAACCTGGTGAACCAGTGCCTAAATTGAATTTAACTAATTGTTAGACCCTTTAGGCATTTAACCTAGTGTGAACTGGTTAACCCGTTAGTTTTTATGTACCAGAACCTGGTTTACCAATCTGCAATTTATTTAAATGGTGACTCTGTTATAATCAAAATAAATGTTATTTACATAAATTTATAATATGTTTGCAAAAACCATTTGGCACATTTGTTGAATGAGAGACTCGATCCTGTTACTAGGTTAGTGACCTCTGGCAAGTATATTTTTAAGGGCAATTATAAATAGGTTCCTCACAAACACATTTTAAGCATTTAAGGACAATTTACTATTAGGCCCATGTGTTATGTCACTAGCGTAGACTTTCACAAGAAGAGAATTAGTGGCTCTAAGTGTTTAAAAGTTATCAAAATACCTTTAATGTTTAACGAAAGTTTATGTCTTAAGCTTTAATCTAGAGTGTATTAGTGGTGTCCTTTTGGAGTGAGAACCCTTAAAGGTATAATCCGTACATTAAAATTTTGTAAATTGGGATAGGCGTAGATAAGGACCATATCTAGGTCAATCTATATTTGTTTATTAAGAAAGTTATTGCACCTGGTCGGATTTGGGCTGCATAACAAATTTTTAAAGCTCTGATCTATATTCAAATCCAAATGGATTCGATAGGACCAAATATTATTCGGCCCTGTAAAAAATTATAGTATTTTTTTTCACGAAAGAAAACTTGGATAAAAAGAACAATATAATTAAGGTTATAAAAATATGTAATACGTAATATTTATTTTAAATGTACTGGCAATCACGAGATAACATACATTAGCGTTGTGCATTGGTTCGAATCGACCTATTTGGAGACGGGAATTTCTAAGGGCACCACATTTTTTACTTCAAAATATTACAAGTTGAAAAAATATTTTTTTGCTAAGGGCCACCACATGATATATATATATATTTACACAATTATTTCAACACAAAATACAACACAATCTCTCTCTACCCACTGCACTCCAAACCCTACCTTTGTCTTTTTTCCAAAACTCAAGACTACTCTGTGTCCATTAATTCAACAAAACTTCTTCAACCAACCATCCTTAACATTATTAAAATTTTCTTCATTTGCTCCCCACCAACCATCATTTTCAACCAGATTATTAAATTTTTTGTCCCCCAACACAATTTTCAACAACATTATTAAACTAGGGTTTATACACAAATACCAATGGATAATCCAACCAAAGACAATGACAACACATTCAAAGTAAATGAAAACTCCACAAATGACATTTATGAGGCAAACTTTGGGTCCCATTATATAAATATTTGTATATTCAAAGGGTTTGAAAACATTAAAAATCGTTACTCGTTATAATCACCCCGAATGAAATTTGTATTTGTTTAGATATGTTCGTCATAGTTACCCCGAATATTCAAACCTTACTCGACATAATCACCCCGAAGGAGAGTTTAACTATTCACCATAATCGTGTTGAATGGAATATCATTCAAGTTTGTTCATTATTTCAATTGTTGTCATTATTGTGATTCAAGTTTTGTTATTCAAATTCATTCATTGAGTACTAATAATAATTCTAGCTATGCAGGATGCCTTCGTGGATTTCAACTCCCTGTTATTTGATCAGCTTTAGCGAATATCAATATACCCCATAACGAGGAAGGTGATTCAGTGTTAGTAGATGTTAGTGCGATGTTCTTTACGGAACATGTATTATGGTATCAATTAGTGATGTAATAGATTTATTTATTATAATTACAATGTACTGATTAATTATATTCTTTATTCTCAAGTATTTTCCACTCAACAAACATTGGTTGCTTGGGCTCAAGAGTAAGCCCGATCCGTTAAAACAATAGTTGTTATCACCAATTTAGACGTACCTTCTGCAACGCGTAAGTAACGTCTACACATGGGTTGTGAGAGGGGTGGTGAGTACCGTGATCATAACAGGAAGAATGATGGGAACGAAGGGAGTAGTCAAGGGAAAAAAGTCAGAAGACACGATCACTAGAAAGTGCAATTGTCCGTTTGTGTTGAAGGGCATTTCACTTGACAACGAACAGTGGATGTTGTCAGTTGTTAGCGGTGTTCACTGATATGCCCCAAGTGTAACCTCGGCCTAGAGACACCAACCTCGGCCTAGAGACACCAACCTCGGTCGAGATCATGGCAGACGTTGGACGAGTCTTGGGCACGCGATATCACCCCTCGGCCATATCAAGGTCGGCCCAGGCCGACACTACTATGAGCCTCTCCAAGGGACGTCATAAGGATCAACAGCACTCGCATATGCCTTGAAATGGCAACCTCGGCCATACATAGGCCGAGCCTGCAGGAAGTCACCAGCAACCTCATCAAGCCACCAGTTCAACCTCATATCAGGCCGACCCTGTCCATTGTCTCGACTAGGATCAGGCCGAGACCTCCATGGAACACCCGGACTGAACAGGTATCAAGACTCACCAGCCTCGGCCTCACCAAGGCCGAAGTCATACACCAGACGCGATAGCCGAGCACCTGCTGACATTTGGATGAGGACACGTGGACACAAATCAGTTATAACAAGATTATTCCCCACACGTGGGGAGAATATTGCATCATCATTCTCTACATGTGACAGTGACAGATGACACTCCCACATTGGTGAGATAACCACACACATGCTCATTGCATGCATGGGGGGTACATTACACCCCCTAGGTACTATATATAGAGGTCATCCTCTACCTTGCAAAGGGATCCCAGATATTCAACCCTAGCTGAAACTCTGTCTAGATACACAGTAGAGAGAGAAAGCTTGAGAGATTGTATCCATGGCCATTAGTGCCTTATTGCAGTGAGATTATTCACACACACACAGTGGACGTAGGCCAATTTAGGCTGAACCACTTATATCCAGGTGTACTCTCCCCTTCTCCTCATCTCATTCTCTTACCATTTACATACTTTGCTGCCATTGTTGTCCTTAAATTGAGCTTGAAAACACCTTACCTGGTGGTGCTGATTCCGGCATCATCATTTTGGCGCCGTCTGTGGGAACGAGAAGCTATCTCTTCCTCTTTTTCTGCTTAACCTCACCGGAGACTCTGGTGGTGAACCAGGCCTCCCCCTAGCGCGGAGCTGTTTCACCATTGAAAGAGGTCCTGTGAGGTACTAAGCTCATCTGCTACTCAAGCTCTATAGTGTTAACATATGGCACTAGACTTACTACCGCCTCTTCCGCCGTCCGGGGGTGGAGGGCCTAGCTCCAGTCAGGCGCCCCCCCAGTTCGAAATGGCGGAGGTAGCAGCAGCCTTGAGATCTTTAGCTGCAACACAGCAAGCCATGCAGGAGCAATTTGCTCAGCTCAGTCAAATTATGATGAGGCCACCTGGAGTCTCACCGGACATGATCACTCCGGCGGCAGTTCAGCCTCATCCAGATGCCAGGGGACCACCCCAGGCACCGATGAAGGACCAGCCTGCGCCCCAGCGGAGAAGGGACGTTGCTGACCCTAGGCGCTTGCGACTGGGGAGGCAGGGAAACCCTTGCCCAGAGGACAGGTATGATGATCTAGAGGCGGAAGAAGCGCCAGAAGACTGCTGGGAGCCGTATGAGGTGTCAAATAACACCGTACGACCTCTTAGGCAAAGCCAAGGTTGTGTCGGTCGAAGAGGTGAGGAGGCCCAACAAAGAGGGTCGGCCTTTGAGAGACTGGGCCCGATGAATGACCTAAGACAGAGACTGTCGAGATCAAGGAGCGCAGCAGGCTCTCAGAGAGGGAACAGGCAGGGTTGGCCAGACCAAGGCCGACGCTGTGAAAGAAGAGGCAGGGAACAGGAAGAGGTCAACAGCCAACGTGTCGTGGCAGGGGAACCCTCGGTCCATCGCAGGGAGGTGGCAGGGGATAACCTCGGCCAAGTTGATGACAGAAGACCATGGAATGATTCTATCCAACGCCTTAAGGAGAAGATATGAGACCTCATTAAAAGAAGGGACCCATTACAAAGGGGTTACTCAGAGGGCTCCCCATTTGTGGCTAGGATAGTGGGGTTCCCAACCCCAGCTAAATTCAAGCCCCCTACAGTGTCTCCCAAGTATGATGGCACCACTAACCCTGTACATCATATCGAGATGTACCAGTCGGCAGCAGACATCTACTCGATACCCGATGAGATGAAGTGTAGAGCCTTCTCTGGGACCTTGACAGGGGATGCACACAGTTGGTTCACCTCCCTTCCGAAGAACTCAATTGAAAACTTCAAAGGCTTGGCTGAGCGATTCATCCACAACTTCTGCTTTGGGGTAAGGCCTCAAAAGAAGACTACCCACCTGCTGTATGTCAAGCAGGCCAAGGGTGAGAGCCTAAGAGACTACATAGCAAGATTCAATAAAGAGAAATTAGAGGTCGAAGATTATGAAGAGAACATAGCCATGAAGGCCCTTATAGAAGGTCTCCAGAAGGGGAAGCTATTGTGGAAACTGGCGGAAGAGCCCCCTAGGTCTATGGCGGAGCTGCTGGCAACCACAGGGAAAGTAATGAATGCGTAAGAGGCAATGGCCGCCAAGTATGAGGATGAGAACCGCGGTGGCAGCGGGAAGTCCAAAAGAAAGAAAGAGGGGAAGAAGAGGTCAGGAGATGACAAGTTCGCTCACTATACTCCTCTGACTGTGAGCTGTGAGCACATCCTCAATGAAATTAAGAATGACAGGGCTCTGAGATGGCCAAAGAAGTTGAAAGCCCCACCACATAAGAGGAACAAAAAACTATGGTGTGAGTTCCACCAAGATCATGGTCATGTCACGGATAGATGCTTCGCTTTAAAAGATGAGATTGAAAAGATGTTGAAATCTGGAAAGCTGAGGAAGTATGTGGATGGTAAGGCTCCAAAGGGTGGAAGAGATGACCCTAAGAAAAGAAGAAATGACAGATGCAGCAACAATGTTCCGGCCAGAAGAGACGATGATTCAGAAGGAGATGATGAAGATGACCCGGATCTTCCACCAAAGGATGACAACACCCCGGTGAAGAGAGTTGGTATGATCTCTTTCGGTGTTGGCACAATATGTGGGGGATTTGCAGGAGGTGGCTCTGAAGTAGCTGATAGGAAGGCTCATGTAGCAGAGGCCAGGTCAGTGGCCAAACTTGAAGTTGTGAATCTAACGTCTTTCGATACAGTGTAGAAGAGGAAGAAGGTAGACATGGACACCCTCGTAGTGGGGTTCTCCAGACTCGACTTCAAGGGTATCTTAGCCCCCCATGATGACCCTTTGGTCATAACAACAAGGGTGCATGGGTGCGAGGTACAGAGGATCCTCATAGACGGGGGGAGCTCAGCGGACGTGATGTTATGGCCTTGCTTCAAGAGCCTAGGTCTTAGCAGAGCAAGGCTGGTGCCCTATCATCACCCGTTGATGGGCTTCAGTGGCGAAAAGGTCCACCCCTTGGGCATGTATGAGATGGACATACGGATGGGTGATGAGTGGCCTAAGAGGCTGACCAAGAAGATAAACTTTTTCGTTATGGACGAGAACGTTTTCTCGGCCTACAACCTCATCATAGGAAGGGTGGCCCTTAAAGAGTTTAAAGCTGTGCCGTCGACGGTCCATCAGATGCTAAAATTCTCGACTCCTTATGGAGTAGGGGAAGTGCAAGGGGACCAGACCACAGCGCTAGAGTGTTACTTCAACTCGGCCGAAGAGAGAGAAGCCCATAAGAGGGCAACCACCACTTATAGCATTGACACTCTTGACCCGAGAGATGAAGCAAAGTTGAAGAAGGGAGAGGCCGCGGAAGAGGTATAATTCATCGTCCTCAATGAGGACGAGCCGGAAAAAATCGTCCAGGTCGGTAAGGCCCTAGAGCCAGGAACCAAGGAAGAGCTGATAAACTTCCTTAGGAGGAGATAGAGTGTCTTCGCATGGAGTCACGCAGACATGCCTAGCATCGACCCTGAGGTGATGAGCCACAAGCTCAACGTGACCAGAGATGCCAAGCCGATCAAGCAGAGACGAAGAGTCTACTCCAGGGAGAAATACGACGTCATCCGAGAAGAGGTCAAAAAGTTGGAAGAGGCCGAGTTCATAAGAGAGGTTACCTATCCGGAGTGGCTCTCAAATGCAGTCATCGTGCCTAAGGCCAATGGGAAGTGGCGAATGTGTGTGGATTTCACTGACCTGAACAGATCTTGTCCAAAAGACAGCTATCCCTTACCTCAGATAGATCAGATGGTGGACGCGACGGCAGGGCACGAGCTCATGAGCTTCATGGATGCGTATTCAGGCTATAACCAAATCTTCATGGATGCTGAAGACTCTGAGAAGACAGCTTTCATTACTGACAAAGGGACGTACTGCTACAAAGTGATGCCCTTCGGTCTGAAAAATGCAGGGGCAACGTATCAACGTCTTGTCAATAAGATGTTCAAAGAGCAAATAGGTAAGACCATGGAGGTGTATGTAGACGATATGTTAACGAAGAGCTTGAAAGCTTGTACTCATGTAGCATACCTTGAGAAGACCTTCGATGTTATGGACTCGTACAGAATGAAACTCAACCCAGCAAAGTGTGTCTTCGGAGTAGGAGCTGGGAAGTTCCTGGGATTCATCGTTAACCAGAGGGGAATTAAAGCAAACCTTGAGAAAATCAAGGCATTACTCGACATGAAGACTCCTAGGAGTATCAAGGATGTTCAAAGACTCACGGGAATAGTGGCTGCCCTTAACAGGTTTGTTTCTAGGGCAACGGACAAGTGTCTTCCGTTCTTTAAAGTTCTAAGAAAGGCCTTCCAATGGGACGAAGAGTGTGAAAAAGCCTTCAACCAACTCAAGTCCTACTTAGGGTCTCCCTTATTGCTGTCTCGGCCCATCGCAGGAGAAAGGTTGTTTGTGTATCTGACAGTCTCTGAATCAGCCATCAGCGCGGCCATCATACGGGAAGAGGATGGGATCCAAAGGCCTGTGTACTTCAACAGTAAGGCCCTTCAAGGGTCTGAACAAAATTATCCCCGTATGGAGAAGTTGGCTTATGCCCTAATACATGCCTCAAGAAAAATGAAGCCTTACTTCCAAGCTCACTCCATGGTAGTCCTCACTGACTCCCCACTAAGACAGGTTCTGCATAAACCTGAGAAGTCCGGGAGATTGATGACCTGGGCCATCGAACTAGGAGAATATGATCTTACCTGCCAGCCTAGGACAACCATCAAGGGGCAGACCCTCGCGGACTTTATCGCAGAATTCACCTGGGAAGAGGCCGAGACAGAGAAAGGCCTAGAGGACGGCGAAGAGACAAACCGTAGTGTCTTTCGAAATTCGGAAGAGAAAGCACCAAAACTCTTTCGAGATCGGGAAGAGTTCATCTCAGGCAAAACCCGGAGCAGAATAGAAGAGAACGAAGAGGATCGATACCTCTTCAAGCAAGGAGTTATGACATAAGGGGTTTTCTCATCAGAAACAAACGTCTGGATCCTCTTCGTTGATGGCTCTTCCTGTGATAGTGGAAGCGGTGCGGGGCTAATACTCTCGGCTCCAGATGGTGCCAACATTGAATACGCCTTTAGATTCAACTTCCAGGCCTCAAACAACGAGTCCGAGTATGAGGCCATGATAGCAGGTCTCTTATTGGCAACAACTCTTCGCGTAAAGTGACTCTTACTCCATAGCGACTCAAGGTTGGTTGTCAATCAAGTACTGGGGATATACGAGGCCAAAGACGAAAGGATGGCCAAGTACTTAAAGAGGGTAAGAAGGTTGTTACAATATTTTGAAGAAGCAAAACTGAAGAGAGTCCCTCGACTAAGTAACAATCACGGTGATGCATTGGCAAGGCTGGCCTCGACAATGAAGACAGATGTGGGAAGGACCATTCCGATCGAGGTCTTGAGAAAGGCAACCATCGAGGAGGAAGAGGTATGTAACCTTTGTCACAATTTGAACCTAGGAGACTCATGGATCGACCCGATCGTCAGATACCTAAGAGAGGGAGAGCTGCCTGAGTCCAAGCTAGAAAGGAGAAAGTTGAGGTATAGGGCTGCCAAGTTCTCAATGATAGGAGACGTCTTATACAAAAAGGGGTTTCTATTGCCTCTCCTCAGATGTGTGCATACCATGGACGTTCCCCGGGTCTTACAGGAGGTTCATGAGGGTTCTTGCTCTAGCCACATAGGGGGAAGGCCCTTGGCCAAGAGGATCATCACACAGGGATACTGGTGGCCTACCTTGTCCAAGGACGCTGCAGACTACGTGAAGAGGTGCGACAAATGCCAAAGGTTCGCCACTATCCCTCATCAACCCCATCAGCCTATGACGTCAATCTCTTCTCCATGGCCATTTGCGGTATGGGGAATTGACTTAGTAGGACCTTTGCCAAGAGCTGTCAACAACTATAGATTCTTGATAGTTTCCATTGACTACTTCTCAAAGTGGGTGGAGGCAGAGCCGATGATAACAATCACAGAGCAGAAGACCTTCCAGTTCATTTGGAGGAATATCATATGCAGATATGGCCTCCCAAACACTCTCATCTCGAATAATGGGACCCAGTTCAAGAACTCCTCCTTAGAAAAGTATTGCCTAAGAGTAGGGATCAAGCAGTTCTTCTCATCTCCTGGTCGGCCTCAGGCAAATGGTCAGACCGAGGTCACAAACAGAACGATCTTGGACGGGATCAAGAAGAGTTTAGAAGATACGAAGGGAAGATGAACTGAAGAGGTCTACGCTGTGTTATGGTCCTACAAAACCACGGTAAGGACACCAACAGGAGAAACCCCGTTTATACTGGCACATGGCTCAGAGGCCGTCATACCAACGGAAGTAGGACTCCCAACTCATCGAATTCAGACCTACGACCCTGACAGCAATGGGGAAGAGAGGAGGCTAGACCTAGATCTTATCGAAGAAAGAAGAGAGGACGCAGAGGTCAGAAAAGAAGCCTACCAACAGAGGGCAGCGAAATTCTACAACCAGAGGGTGAAGTCAAGACCCATTGTAGTGGGAGACCTAGTGCTAAAGAAGACCCTACAGAAGGCAAATAAGCTTCACCCAAACTGGCATGGCCCCTACAAAGTAACAGAAGAGGTTGTGCCTGGCACTTACAGGCTAGAAAACCTAGAAGGAGAACCTTTCACTAACCCATGGAATGCTGACCACCTAAAGAGATATTACATATGATGTTGCATAGAGTTTTATGTAAATGTACCATCTTATTGTGAAGAGGTTATTAATAAAGATCAGTTCCCATGACAGCTCTTGCTTCATTCTTAGATCAGAAATATATTATGGGGATAACATCTTAGGTGATGACCTCAGACCCTTATAACATCATAATTTGGTGACAAGGTCTGAGGTCAGACACCATAGTGAGATGACCTCAGACCCTTAACATCATTAATTTGGTGAGATTAATTATGAGGATAACATCTTAGGTGATGACCTCAGACCCTTATAACATCATAATTTGGTGACAAGGTCTGAGGTCAGACACCATAGTGAGATGACCTCAGACCCTTAACATCATTAATTTGGTGAGATTAATTATGAGGATAACATCTTAGGTGATGACCTCAGACCCTTATAACATCATAATTTGGTGACAAGGTCTGAGGTCAGACACCATAGTGAGATGACCTCAGACCCTTAACATCATTAATTTGGTGAGATTAATTATGAGGATAACATCTTAGGTGATAACCTCAGACCCTTATAACATCATAATTTGGTGACAAGGTCTGAGGTCAGACACCATAGTGAGATGACCTCAGACCCTTAACATCATTAATTTGGTGAGATTGATTATGAGGATAACATCTTAGGTGATGACCTCAGACCCTTATAACATCATAATTTGGTGACAAGGTCTGAGGTCAGACACCATAATGAGATGACCTCAGACCCTTAACATCATTAATTTGGTGAGATTTATTATGAGGATAACATCTTAGGTGATGACCTCAGACCCTTATAACATCATAATTTGGTGACAAGGTCTGAGGTCAGACACCATAATGAGATGACCTCAGACCCTTAACATCATTAATTTGATGAGATTCATTATGAGGATAACATCTTAGGTGATGACCTCAGACCCTTATAACATCATAATTTGGTGACAAGGTCTGAGGTCAGACACCATAATGAGATGACCTCAGACACTTAACATCATTAATTTGGTGAGATTCATTATGAGGATAACCTCATAGGTAATAACCTCAGACCCTTATAACACCATAATTTGGTGACAAGGTCTGAGGTCAGACACCATAATGAGATGACCTCAGACACTTAACATCATTAATTTGGTGAGATTCATTATGAGGATAACATCTTAGCTGATGACCTCAGACCCTTATAACATCATTAATTTGGTGACAAGGTCCGAGGTCAGACACCATAATGAGATGACCTCAAACACTTAACATCATTAATTTGGTGAGATTCATTATGAGGATAACCTCTTAGGTAATAACCTCAGACCTTTATAACACCATTCATTGGTGACAAGGTCTGAGCTCAGGACCATTGGTTGAGTTTAAACAAGGCCATTGCAAAAAGACAAGCTTAGAAAGAGGACTTCAGAGGTTAAAGCTCAGATTACAGATTAATTTTTAGCAGACACCATAACAATGGAGCTAAGAATGAAAAGCATCACATGACATTCAATGAAAAGAAAGTGAAGAGGGTCCTCATCAGAAGTTGATATATATATATATATATATATATATATATATATATATATATATATATATATATATATATATATATATATATATATATATATATATATATATATATTCAGAAATTATATGTTCAATGATTACAGACAAAAGTTCCACAATATAGTTAAGTTACAAACAATGATCAAAATATCCTAAGAGTCTGAGGGGGGAATGTTGACACCCTCGGCTTGGTTAGAGACCTCGGCTGCATCATCACAAGGGTCTGCCCCTCCAACCCCGGTGACCTCTAATGTAGCAGTCTCTGCAGGAGAGGCAACCTCTTCCTCAACCTCTTGAAGAGCTTGGGCAAATTGTGGATCAGAAAAGCCAAGACCCACGAAATCAGAGGCCTTCAAAGTGCCGGCCTCTCTCTCTCTGATGTCAGCCCATTTAGTAGTGGCTTTGATACCTCTTTCAAGGTATTCAAAGCCAAACCCCATGAACTCATCAGAGGATTTGTAGTCAGCAATGATCTTCTCAGAGGCGTCCTCAATGGCAGCCCTGACAGCTGAGTTGACCTTTTGCTGCAGAATGTCGTCCTTAGCCTTTAATGCAGCAGCATGATCCTTGTCGAGCTGGGAGATGTCCCTCTCCAACCCCTTCACCTTCTCCTCAGAGCCCTTCAGCTCAGACTTGAGGCGCTCTATCTCTGCGTTCAGAGTACTCTGAACTTTCTCGGCCTCTTGCCCCTTTTGGATGAGAGGCAACTTCCTCAGAGTCCAGTTTGATAAATGGTGCATAGCGGTCAAGCCCTGCATGTTTAGCGATCATAAGTAAGCTGAAGAAGAATCAGATGTTAAACTTATAAGAATTTGTAATGAAGGATCAAATCATACCTGAACGGCTCTGTGAAGGCCGAACTCAACCAGCAATGGGGTGTCCATAGCCCTGTAGAAGCGTTTGTCAGCCTCGGTCATTACAGAGCCGATGGCATCCAGGGCCTACATGCTGTGGCCGACTACGCTATCAGTTAACTTCAACTGATCCAGCCGAGCCGACAGGATGTCAGCTGAAGAGATAGGGATGGCAGCTTCAGTAGTCTTCTTCCTCGGCCTCTGATCCTCAGGGGCATGATCTTAGGAAGCCCTCTTCTTTTTGGCTGGGGGCTTAGAGGCCGAGGGAGCTGGAGGAGGAGCGTTAAGACCTTCTTTTTTGGCAAGTCTTGTCAAGCTCGGTGCATCCATCTCCCAAAGCTCGTCTGGAATATCCCTTGGTCGCTCTGTAAAAAATTAGTAGACCTGAGTTAAATAATCAGATATGAATAAACTCAGAGGTTAAACTTGCAAAACAAAAATGCTTACCAAGCTCGGCAAGGGGACTTCCACCCATACCTGTCCCAGAGAGGAAGTGGGGAGTCATCAGATGTTCAAACCTGATAAATAGACCATTTACCGCCTGATCTTGAAGGGCTTTCACCTTCTGGAGGTTTTGAAGACTTAGGCCAGGGTCGGCCCTGGCAGACATGGTGACCTTACCCCACCTCAGGGGCATCCTCTGCTCCAGATTGGACGAGGGAACACATGAGACAAACTCCCATGGCCCTGAGGCAAAGAAGTACCGAGGCTTCCAGTTATGGTTGGAAGTCTGGGTCACCTGAAGCAATTTCTTCTTAGGCCTCCGAGCTACAAAATGGTAGTAGCTCGGATGATTTTTGGCCGAGGAAGGGACGTAACAACCTACAAAGACTTAAACTGGAAGGTCTAAGTGGTGGACAGCCTTCCATAACACTATAGCCCCTATTAGGATTCTCCAGACATTAGGAGAGAGTTGGGAGGGGGCCAAATTAATGTAAGAGAGGATGGATTTGATTATGGGGTGAATGGGCAGACGGAACCCCAACTTTAACATCTGCTCGTACAAGCAGATCTCCCCGTCTCGGCCATGATAAGCCCTCTCTTCCCTTAGAGGCCTCCTAAGTTTTATTGAGGGGCTGATAGAATACAGGTATCTGAAGCAGAGAAGGTCTACCTCAGTAATAGTACTCTCGATCTCGTCCGCCTCAGAGACGTCAACATCGCTCTCAACCTCATCATCATCATCCAACTCAACGTCGGCCGGAGCAGATGTTGATGGGTAACTCGGAAACCTCTGAGCAAACTCTGCCCCGATGACAGCCGACATAGGGATGGCGTAAATTGGTGGTGGAATGGCCACACTCGGCTCAAGAATCTCAACCTCTGAGGAAGAGGATGAGGTGCTTGAGTGGTTATGGGACGAGGCTCGGCTGGAGACCTCGGCCTGATCAGGCCTAGGTGTGAAGTCCATGGCCTCTTGAAAGGAATCCTCAGACATGGGGTCTGAGGTAGAAGATTCAGACTCATACATAGGTATGGGATCAACAAGAACCCCTGTCTGATAGAAGTTCTCCGGGGGGTCAGGATATATCACCTTCAGAGGTGGTGGAAATACGGGTCTAATAGGAAACTCTTGTGATCTACTAGCCTCCTCCTGTGCTCTTTCTATTTGCCTAATCTTTTCTAAAGTCTTCTCTCTAAGAGAGGGGAACTCCTCAAGAAGCTGATATAAGGGTCTGAGCATCAGAGGACGACACTACACTTAGGGATTTTCCCAAACTCCAAAAATTACAAACAAGACTGGCTGATAAAGCAAAGGAATCTAAAGATCAAACTACTTAAATTTCGCAAGAAAAGCTCGCCTGAAATTATGGTGGTCTCGCCGGAAAGCTAAGAAACTCGCCGGAAAGTACGAAAATAAGGGTTCTTGCAGGAAAAATGAAGGAAAAAGTATGGTAAACCTTACTGTAATACCCCGTAATTTTAAATGACTTTTAAAATGGGTTATATTTTAAATTAATGGATTAATTAGATTTTATTATTAATTAATTCATTCGGGTTTTATCCAGACGGTGGATATTAAAATGGATGATTCTGAATATTACTTAAAGATATTTAGGTAATATATGAATGTGATGTCGTTGATATGACTGTATGATATAAATTCGGTAATTTATATTTTTAGTCAGAAGCGGTATGGGACGTGTCGGGACTAGTTTATTAAATTAAAAAGGAAATTTATTTTCTATCGACCTTATAGTCATTTCGACTGCGTAGTTGCGTCCGGAAGGTTCGAAATAGTCAGAAAAGTCTATTTGGATGTTAATTTTGAGTCTCGGGTCATTTGGAAATGAATAGACAACCCGAAAGGGAATTTTGGTTATTTTTCTAGGGGGATGAATAGTGATTTCGGATTTGGTACTATTATAAGTATTGGTAGATTAAGTGTATGGGGGTTATTCATCTCCTCTTCACAAATTAGAAGAGCCATCTTCCTAGAGAGAGTGTAAGAGTGCTTGGGAAGGGAAAAGCCTACTTGGGAAGGAGAAGAACAAGAACCAAGGTTCACCACCACCAACCACCACCGGAGTTTGACCGGAGAAGGGACAACCAACTGAGATATACTACACCAAAGGATCAGACCTTCAGTAAAGGCAAGTGTTTGATAATGGCAATTTAAGTTCGTATATTGTCCATGTTAGAATAATTATGAAAAGAGATGATTTTCTTGTTTGGAAGACATAATGGAGTTGTTATATGGATTTATAGAAACTCAAATAATATAGGAAGTAAACTTATATTGTAGGATGATATTAATCCACGAAATGATCATGAATATGTTGAAGAAAAAATCTGAAAAACCATTGAAGTGTTCTTGAAGTTTATATGTTGATTATTTTCTGGAAATAAGGAGAGAAACATGCTTTTAATCCAATCCCTTGATGATCCTAAGATGTTTAGAGTACTGGAAATCGTTCATATATGTTGATATATCATGTAGAAATAATTATAACTCATTTTGGAGGTTAATATGAAGGTTTGAATGAGTAAAAATGGTGAAACTCGTAGTTGCAGAAAATGCAGAAAACCAGGCTTGGACCTGAGGGATCGATCGATCGACCCCTGCCTTCGATCGATCGACCTCCCCAGAATATGTAAAGTTGTTTCTTTTTAAATGTTGATTCTTATCCCAAACCTTTTGTGGATCTTTGGTGATTATTATTTGGATATTATGGGACTTAGAAAATATCAGTAAACCCTTGATAAGATTTGAATTAATTTGATTTGGATTCAAGTGATTTAAAGGATGAAAATTATATTGAATGGAATTTCGGTTGCTAGATTCAATTGTTAAATTCCAAATGGGGATGTATGAGGATTTAAGATAGGACCAGTAGGGGTGATTTAATATAACACCTGGGTATCCTTAAGTTTACAATAGGGTTTAATCCTAAGTGAAAGAATATGTGTTTATAAGAGATTTGAAACTATCGGTTTTAACCTTAATTAAAAGGAGAACTAAACTCGTAGTAGTTCGGGAGAAATAATGTTATGGACCAGTAGGATATTAGTGACTTCTTACTAAATATAAGATGAGGGAAATCCTATTGGAATCTCGTGAGATGGGAGTTTAGAACACATTTGGTTGAAAGAAGGTATGAGGTTATCCCGATCGCATAGTTGAAGTTGTCGGACCTCCTCGATCGACAAAGTTAAGTAGTAGTGTATTGGAGGGGTTCCTTGTTTGGATTTCGCTTTGCGAGACGCTCCGCGCATGAACCTTAACGACGTCGGGAGTGGAGAGATGCTATAGGATGCGGGGATAATTAAATTATGAAGTAAATATATGATACGTGGAATTTAAAAGAGATATAATGCTACGTATGGGAAATATCTTAGGGTAGTGATATTACCTTATTGATATTATATTATAGGTATGATAATACCTATTTGATTGATAGATGATTTATGTTTATGACATACCTAGCTTACTTGCTATCGGTGGGAGGTTTGCGCGTGAGGGCAGTCATATCCTGATGAATCCATGGGATCTTTGATTTGTCGCTCGAGAACATAGGTCTATGAAAGACTTATCGGGGAGTTGATAAGTCCGCTGACTGTGGGTACGTAGGTATGTGCGTGACCCATGGATACGAGAACTATGTTTGCCTCCAATGTTTGTGATGTTGTTTGTGGTTCGTGGAATCTTACCGAACCTTTAGTCCCCTATTCGACGACATGCGATGATGGGACATGATAGCAGAGTAATGCATTGCACCGCAGCTGTGACTCGGGGTGCCGTATTATATATGAATATATATATATATATATATATATATATATATATATATATATATATATATATATATATATATATATATATATATATATATATATATAATGGATTGAATGATTGATTGGATATATACATTGTGGTTAAATATATCTACGGTGATAATTGTAGATAACGGTGAATAATGAAAGATAATGGAATTAAGTTAATGAATGTTTATGCTTATAGAATTGAAAAGAGTAACTCATGTTAATGAGAAACGATTCATATTAATGAGTAATGATTCATGTTAATGAGAAACGATTCATATTAATGAGTAATGATTCATGTTAATGAGAAACTAATCATATAAAGGAGAAATGTAAATGCATAATAATGTGACGTATGGTATGGGACATACGGGGATTATGATATGGGAATGGAATTATAATATGGAGACTAGAAAAGAGGAACCATTAACTAGGAGGTTAATAGGAAACGTTAAGTGTGCACTCTAGTTAAGAGGTGAGAATAGCAAGTGAGAGTTGGATCTAACATGTACATAATAAATGCTTTATTGCACTTGTTAAATACTTGCTGTTTTAAAAATCATCTACACATTCGGGCTCTGACCCGTTTCCTTGCATATTTTCTCTTCTATTGTATCTCTATATCAGGTGTCCAACAACAGGGATGCCAACCTTAGCGGATTATGACAGGCTATGGATTTATGGAGTTTTGCTTAGACGCCTATCTTCATTTGATTCACAGTATTCTTAGTAGGGCTTGTCGCCCAAAGGATTTCAGTTATCTTTTCTATCGAGGTCAAATACTATTGTATTCGGGTCTTTTTAATACAGTTGTTAATTGATGGGATTACTGTAATGGATTAATATTCTTTGGGAATGTTTATTCCAATTGCATTTAAATTCTTTTGTGTTATTTATTGGGTTATCAGTGTTGTAGAATAAAATGTGTAGTGTTATTCTTAAACTAAAAATGGTTTTGTTGAAATTTAAATTTGGAAAGTTTTTAACACCATCTTAATTGGGTATTGGGTGAGTTGTAAATGTTTTCGACAGTGATGCTAAGAATGAGCCAACTGTATATTCTGTTTTAATTTGGTATGGGACTGGCCACCCGGTATTTAATTAGGCGGGGTGTTACAGGTGGTATCAGAGCATCAGGTTCTAGTGTCCTTTAGGATTTGTACGGCTTACTGTGTTTTCAGCTTAGCGTTCTTTGATGTAGAGCCATATGAGTAGGATTATTGCTTTTCTATTTACGCCTACAAAGGTACGATGACTGCGGTCGAAGTTGCTGCAATTGTCGCTCAGGCAGTCAAAGCAGCTTTAGCTGCTGGTCAGCAGGCTCCCGCACCGGCACCGGTTGTGCCACCCGTACAAGAGCAAGTGTTTCCTACTGCATGGGAACGAGCGAGGGATGCCTTTCAGAAAGTGCACCCACCTGAGTTTCAGGGAGGATCAGATGTTGTGACTGCTAGCCAATGGAAGAAAGATATCCAACGCCACTTGAGAATGATTGAATGCACTGAGGTTCAACGTCAAATACTAGCCACATTCAGGCTAGTAGGGGCAGCTTTGCAATGGTGGGAAGCTACGACCACTATGGAGGAGAGGGACATAATGACTATCCAAGACTTTTGGATACGGTTTGATGGGAAGTATTTTCCTTCTGCCATCCAGACAGAGATGAGGCGGAAGCTACTTGATTTGAAACAGGGAGAGAAAACTGTGGCGGAATATGAGGAAGAGTTTACGCGATTAACTAATTTGGTACCAGCTGAAGTACCTACTGAGGAGAGGAGAGTCCTAATGTTCACTGATGGGTTGAACTATGAAATTCGCCAACATTTATTGGGGAATCTTTCATTACGTACGTATGGCAGATGAGGGCCATTGGACGGATAGTGGAGATCGTACTTAGGAGGTTATGAAGTATGTTCGAGTATGATGAGGGTAGTCGAGGCCACCCCTATTATGGAAAAATTGAGGAGAGTCATTAGTAGAAGTTCTTGAAATGCGTGAATTGTGTATGTTCCCTAACGAAGGCAATATATTGAAAGGCTTGGGTATATAGTGGAGTGTGGTTAACTAGAACTGAAAATTTGGGGTAAAATTTTTCTTGACTCATCGGAGCAAAGTTATAATATTGGGATTCAACAACAATCACCCGCAAATGAGGGTATGTTTCCTATCTAAGGAAGTATGAGGCGTATTGATTTTTGTAGTGATTGATATTGTGTGGGCAAAAGGGTTGTTAAACTTAGCCTATGGCATCGTTATTTACGTAGACTCACTGAGGGGTGTGGGACACCTATATATTACTTGTTATCACGTGGGTTTGATTTTTATGGGATTACTTACCTTGGGCATGCCCGAGCGTGATGTGACTATCGGCATGCATTGACTTGTGGTATATGAGAGCATATGTCTGCATCTTGTCTTCTATAAGAGAGTAGATGCGTAGACTCTATTTGAAATCGAAACAACCAAATTTTTGTTTAAATCAATAAACCTGATATTTTTTTTATAAACCAAAATTTTATATTATTGACAAAAAGGACCTTAGGAGTTTCGATGACCGACTACTTTAGGAAGTAGTGTATCAGGGTGGTTCCTTGTTTGGATTTCGCTTGCGAGACACCCCACGCATGAAACTAATAACCGTTGGGAGTCGAAATAAGTTAGGTCTTTGGGAAACGAGTTTATAACCTTTGCAAAAATTTTAATATTGAAAGCGGTACGAGAGGGTGTATGGGCGCCCTGGATGATTGGATTGTAGTATTTTCCATAATTGTGAAAAAGGTAAGTAATTGAGACTTCAGGATTTATTTGTTCACTACGAGAGGATCATTTTTCCCAAAGTTTGTCACGAGGACGGTATAGGGAAGATTAGGTAAAGTTTCAATTTGATTCAGTTGAAACTATATGGTGAGGCTTGGCGTATAACATCGATAGGGATTTTGTTAATGTACTGTATGGGCGGTACATCTTGGATTTCTTGCGATGTGAGATTTATACTCGGAGTTGACCTTACCGGTATGACTTATATTCCAAAATTTCGGGACGAAATTCTGATATAAGGGGGGAAGTATGTAATACCCCGTAATTTTAAATGACTTTTAAAATGGGTTATATTTTAAATTAATGGATTAATTAGATTTTATTATTAATTAATTCATTCGGGTTTTATCCAGACGGTGGATATTAAAATGGATGATTCTGAAAATTACTTAAAGATATTTAGGTAATATATGAATGTGATGTCATTGATATAATTGTATGATATAAATTCGGTAATTTATATTTTTAGTCAGACGCGGTATGGGACGTGTCGGGACTAGTTTATTAAATTAAAATGGAAATTTATTTTCTATCGACCTTATAGTCATTAGACTGCGTAGTTGCGTCCGGAAGGTTCGAAATAGTCAGAAAAGTCTATTTGGATGTTAATTTTGAGTCTCGGGTCATTTGGAAATGAATAGACAACTCGAAAGGGCATTTTGGTCATTTTTCTAGGGGGGATGAATAGTGATTTCGGATTTGGTACTATTATAAGTATTGGTAGATTAAGTGTATGGGGGTTATTCATCTCCTCTTCACAAATTAGAAGAGCCATCTTCCTAGAGAGAGTGTAAGAGTGCTTGGGAAGGGAAAAGCCTACTTGGGAAGGAGAAGAACAAGAACCAAGGTTCACTACCACCAACCACCACCGGAGTTTGACCGGAGAAGGGACAAACAACTGAGATATACTACACCAAAGGATCAGACCTTCAGTAAAGGCAAGTGTTTGATAATGGCAATTTAAGTTCGTATATTGTCCATGTTAGAATAATTATGAAAAGAGATGATTTTCTTGTTTGGAAGACATAATGGAGTTGTTATATGGATTTATAGAAACTGAAATAATATAGGAAGTAAACTTATATTGTAGGATGATATTAATCCACTAAATGATCATGAATATGTTGAAGAAAAAATCTGAAAAACCATTGAAGTGTTCTTGAAGTTTATATGTTGATTATTTTCTGGAAATAAGGAGAGAAACATGCTTTTAATCCAATCCCTTGATGATCCTAAGATGTTTAGAGTACTGGAAATCGTTCATATATGTTGATATATCATGTAGAAATAATTATAACTCATTTTGGAGGTTAATATGAAGGTTTGAATGAGTAAAAATGGTGAAACCCGTAGTTGCAGAAAATGCAGAAAACCAGGCTTGGACCTGAGGGATCGATCGATCGACCCCTGCCTTCGATCGATCGACCTCCCCAGAATATGTAAAGTTGTTTCTTTTTAAATGTTGATTCTTATCCCAAACCTTTTGTGGATCTTTGGTGATTATTATTTGGATATTATGGGACTTAGAAAATATCAGTAAACCCTTGATAAGATTTGAATTAATTTGATTTGGATTCAAGTGATTTAAAGGATGAAAATTATATTGAATGGAATTTCGGTTGCTAGATTCAATTGTTAAATTCCAAATGGGGATGTATGAGGATTTAAGATAGGACCAGTAGGGGTGATTTAATATAACACCTGGGTATCCTTAAGTTTACAATAGGGTTTAATCCTAAGTGAAAGAATATGTGTTTATAAGAGATTTGAAACTATCGGTTTTAACCTTAATTAAAAGGAGAACTAAACTCGTAGTAGTTCGGGAGAAATAATGTTATGGACCAGTAGGATATAAGTGACTTCTTACTGAATATAAGATGAGGGAAATACTATTGGAATCTCGTGAGATGGGAGTTTAGAACACATTTGGTTGAAAGAAGGTATGAGGTTATCCCGATCGCATAGTTGAAGTTGTCGGACCTCCTCGATCGACAAAGTTAAGTAGTAGTGTATTGGAGGGGTTCCTTGTTTGGATTTCGCTTTGCGAGACGCTCCGCGTATGAACCTTAATGACGTCGGGAGTGGAGAGATGCTATAGGATGCGAGGATAATTAAATTATGAAGTAAATATATGATACGTGGAATTTAAAAGAGATATAATGCTACGTATGGGAAATATCTTAGAGTAGTGATATTACCTTATTGATATTATATTATAGGTATGATAATACCTATTTGATTGATTGATGATTTATGTGTATGACATACCTAGCTTACTTGCTATCGGTGGGAGGTTTGCGCGTGAGGGCAGTCATATCCTGATGAATCCATGGGATCTTTGATTTGTCGCTCGAGAACATAGGTCTATGAAAGACTTATCGGGGAGTTGATAAGTCCGCTGACTGTGGGTACGTAGGTATGTGCGTGACCCATGGATACGAGAACTATGTTCGCCTCCAATGTTTGTGATGTTGTTTGTGGTTCGTGGAATCTTACCGAACCTTTAGTCCCCTATTCGGCGACATGCGATGATGGGACATGATAGCAGAGTAATGCATTGCACCGCAGCTGTTACTCGGGGTGCCGTATTATATATGAATATATATATATATATATATATATATATATATATATATATATATATATATATATATATATATATATATATATATATATAATGGATTGAATGATTGATTGGATATATACATTGTGGTTAAATCTATCTACGGTGATAATTGTAGATAACGGTGAATAGAGAAAGATAATGGAATTAAGTTAATGAATGTTCATGCTTATAGAATTGAAAAGCGTAACTCATGTTAATGAGAAACGATTCATATTAATGAGTAATGATTCATGTTAATGAGAAACGATTCATATTAATGAGTAATGATTCATGTTAATGAGAAACTAATCATATAAAGGAGAAATGTAAATGCATAATAATGTGACGTATGGTATGGGACATACGGGGATTATGATATGGGAATGGAATTATAATATGGAGACTAGAAAAGAGGAACCATTAACTAGGAGGTTAATAGGAAACGTTAAGTGTGCACTCTAGTTAAGAGGTGAGAATAGCAAGTGAGAGTTGGATCTAACATGTACATAATAAATGCTTTATTGCACTTGTTAAATACTTGCTGTTTTAAAAATAATCTACACATTCGGGCTCTGACCCGTTTCCTTGCATATTTTCTCTTCTATTGTATCTCTATATCAGGTGTCCAACAACAGGGACGCCAACCTTAGCGGATTATGACAGGCTATGGATTTATGGAGTTTTGCTTAGACGCCTATCTTCATTTGATTCACAGTATTCTTAGTAGGGCATGTCGCCCAAAGGATTTCAGTTATCTTTTCTATCGAGGTCAAATACTATTTTATTCGGGTCTTTTTAATACAGTTGTTAATTGATGGGATTACCGTAATGGATTAATATTATTTGGGAATGTTTATTCCAATTGCATTTAAATTCTTTTGTGTTATTTATTGGGTTATCAGTGTTGTAGAATAAAATGTGTAGTGTTATTCTTAAACTAAAAATGGTTTTGTTGAAATTTAAATTTGGAAAGTTTTTAACACCAGCTTAATTGGGTATTGGGTGAGTTGTAAATGTTTTCGAGAGTGATGCTAAGAATGAGCCAACTGTATATTCTGTTTTAATTTGGTATGGGACTGGCCACCCGGTATTTAATTAGGCGGGGTGTTACAGGTGGTATCAGAGCATCAGGTTCTAGTGTCCTTTAGGATTTGTACGCTTACTGTGTTTTCAGCTTAGCGTTCTTTGATGTAGAGCCATATGAGTAGGATTATTGCTTTTCTATTTACGCCTACAAAGGTACGATGACTGCGGTTGAAGTTGCTGCAATTGTCGCTCAGGCAGTCAAAGCAGCTTTAGCTGCTGTTCAGCAGGCTCCCGCACCGGCACCGGTTGTGCCACCCGCACAAGAGCAAGTGTTTCCTACTGCATGGGAACGAGCGAGGGATGCCTTTCAGAAAGCGCACCCACCTGAGTTTCAGGGAGGATCAGATGTTGTGACTGCTATCCAATGGAAGAAAGATATCCAACGCCACTTGAGAATGATTGAATGCACTGAGGTTTAATGTCAAATACTAGCCACATTCAGGCTAGTAGGGGCAGCTTTGCAATGGTGGGAAGCTACGACCACTATGGAGGAGAGGGACATAATGACTATCCAAGACTTTTGGATACGGTTTGATGGAAGTATTTTCCTTCTGCCATCCAGACAGAGATGAGGCGGAAGCTACTTGATTTGAAACAGGGAGAGAAAACTGTGGCGGAATATGAGGAAGAGTTTACGCGATTAACTAATTTGGTACCAGCTGAAGTACCTACTGAGGAGAGGAGAGTCCTAATGTTCACTGATGGGTTGAACTATAAATTTCTCCAACATTTATTGGGGAATCTTTCATTACGTAGGTATGGAAGATGAGGGCCATTGGAATGATAGCGGAGATCGTACTTAGGAGGTTATGAAGTATGTTCGAGTATGATGACCGTAGTCGAGGCCACCCCTATTATGGAAAAATTGAGGAGAGTCATCAGTAGAAGTTCTTGAAATGTGTGAATTGTGTATGTTCCCTAACGAAGGCAATATATTGAAAGGCTTGGGTATTTAGTGGAGTGTGGTTAACTAGAACTGAAAATTTGGGGTAAAATTTTTCTTGACTCATCGGAGCAAAGTTATAATATTGGGATTCAACAACCATCACCCGCAAATGAGGGTATGTTTCCTATCTAAGGAAGTATGAGGCGTATTGATTTTTGTAGTGATTGATATTGTGTGGGCAAAAGGGTTGTTAAACTTAGCCTATGGCATCGTTATTTACGTAGACTCACTGAGGGGTGTGGGACACCTATATATTACTTGTTATCACGTGGGTTTGATTTTTATGGGATTACTTACCTTGGGCATGTCCGAGCGTGATGTGACTATCGACATGCATTGACTTGTGGTATATGAGAGCATATGTCTGCATCTTGTCTTCTATAAGAGAGTAGATGCGTAGACTCTATTTGAAATCGAAACAACCAAATTTTTGTTTAAATCAATAAACCTGATATTTTTTTTATAAACCAAAATTTTATATTATTGACAAAGGACCTTAGGAGTTTCGATGACCGACTACTTTAGGAAGTAGTGTATCGGGGTGGTTCCTTGTTTGGATTTCGCTTGCGAGACACCCCACGTATGAAACTAATAACCGTTGGGAGTCGAAATAAGTTAGGTCTTTGGGAAACGAGTTTATAACCTTTGCAAAAATTTTAATATTGAAAGCGGTACGAGAGGGTGTATGGGCGCACTGGATGATTGGGTTGTAGTATTTTCCATAATTGTGAAAAAGGTAAGTAATTGAGACTTCAGGATTTATTTGTTCACTACGAGAGGATCATTTTTCCCAAAGTTTGTCAAGAGGACGGTATAGGGAAGATTAGGTAAAGTTTAAATTTGATTCAGTTGAAACTATATGGTGAGGCTTGGCGTATAACATCGATAGGGATTTTGTTAATGTACTGTATGGGCGGTACATCTTGGATTTCTTGCGATGTGAGATTTATACTTGGAGTTGACCTTACCGGTATGACTTATATTCCTGAATTTCGGGACGAAATTCTGATATAAGGGGGGAAGTATGTAATACCCCGTAATTTTAAATGACTTTTAAAATGGGTTATATTTTAAATTAATGGATTAATTAGATTTTATTATTAATTAATTCATTCGGGTTTTATCCAGACGGTGGATATTAAAATGGATGATTCTGAAAATTACTTAAAGATATTTAGGTAATATATGAATGTGATGTCATTGATATGACTGTATGATATAAATTCGGTAATTTATATTTTTAGTCAGACGCGGTATGGGACGTGTCGGGACTTGTTTATTAAATTAAAAAGGAAATTTATTTTCTATCGACCTTATAGTCATTTCGACTGCGTAGTTGCGTCCGGAAGGTTCGAAATAGTCAGAAAAGTCTATTTGGATGTTAATTTTGAGTCTCGGGTCATTTGGAAATGAATAGACAACTCGAAAGGGCATTTTGGTCATTTTTCTAGGGGGGATGAATAGTGATTTCGGATTTGGTACTATTATAAGTATTGGTAGATTAAGTGTATGGGGGTTATTCATCTCCTCTTCACAAATTAGAAGAGCCATCTTCCTAGAGAGAGTGTAAGAGTGCTTGGGAAGGGAAAAGCCTACTTGGGAAGGAGAAGAACAAGAACCAAGGTTCACCACCACCAACCACCACCGGAGTTTGACCGGAGAAGGGACAAACAACTGAGATATACTACACCAAAGGATCAGACCTTCAGTAAAGGCAAGTGTTTGATAATGGCAATTTAAGTTCGTATATTGTCCATGTTAGAATAATTATGAAAAGAGATGATTTTCTTGTTTGGAAGACATAATGGAGTTGTTATTTGGATTTATAGAAACTAAAATAATATAGGAAGTAAACTTATATTGTAGGATGATATTAATCCACTAAATGATCATGAATATGTTGAAGAAAAAATCTGAAAAACCATTGAAGTGTTCTTGAAGTTTATATGTTGATTATTTTCTGGAAATAAGGAGAGAAACATGCTTTTAATCCAATCCCTTGATGATCCTAAGATGTTTAGAGTACTGGAAATCGTTCATATATGTTGATATATCATGTAGAAATAATTATAACTCATTTTGGAGGTTAATATGAAGGTTTGAATGAGTAAAAATGGTGAAACCCGTAGTTGCAGAAAATGCAGAAAACCAGGCTTGGACCTGAGGGATCGATCGATCGACCCCTGCCTTCGATCGATCGACCTCCCCAGAATATGTAAAGTTGTTTCTTTTTAAATGTTGATTCTTATCCCAAACCTTTTGTGGATCTTTGGTGATTATTATTTGGATATTATGGGACTTAGAAAATATCAGTAAACCCTTGATAAGATTTGAATTAATTTGATTTGGATTCAAGTGATTTAAAGGATGAAAATTATATTGAATGGAATTTCGGTTGCTAGATTCAATTGTTAAATTCCAAATGGGGATGTATGAGGATTTAAGATAGGACCAGTAGGGGTGATTTAATATAACACCTGGGTATCCTTAAGTTTACAATAGGGTTTAATCCTAAGTGAAAGAATATGTGTTTATAAGAGATTTGAAACTATCGGTTTTAACCTTAATTAAAAGGAGAACTAAACTCGTAGTAGTTCGGGAGAAATAATGTTATGGACCAGTAGGATATTAGTGACTTCTTACTGAATATAAGATGAGGGAAATCCTTTTTGAATCTCGTGAGATGGGAGTTTAGAACACATTTGGTTGAAAGAAGGTATGAGGTTATCCCGATCGCATAGTTGAAGTTGTCGGACCTCCTCGATCGACAAAGTTAAGTAGTAGTGTATTGGAGGGGTTCCTTGTTTGGATTTCGCTTTGCAAGACGCTCCGCGCATGAACCTTAACGACGTCGGGAGTGGAGAGATGCTATAGGATGCGAGGATAATTAAATTATGAAGTAAATATATGATACGTGGAATTTAAAAGAGATATAATGCTACGTATGGGAAATATCTTAGGGTAGTGATATTACCTTATTGGTATTATATTATAGGTATGATAATACCTATTTGATTGATTGATGATTTATGTGTATGACATACCTAGCTTACTTGCTATCGGTGGGAGGTTTGCGCGTGAGGGCAGTCATATCCTGATGAATCCATGGGATCTTTGATTTGTCGCTCGAGAACATAGGTCTATGAAAGACTTATTGGGGAGTTGATAAGTCCGCTGACTGTGGGTACGTAGGTATGTGCGTGACCCATGGATACGAGAACTATGTTCGCCTCCAATGTTTGTGATGTTGTTTGTGGTTCGTGGAATCTTACCGAACCTTTAGTCCCCTATTCGGCGACATGCGATGATGGGACATGCTAGCAGAGTAATGCATTGCACCGCAGCTGTGACTCGGGGTGCCGTATTATATATGAATATATATATATATATATATATATATATATAATGGATTGAATGATTGATTGGATATATACATTGTGGTTAAATATATCTACGGTGATAATTGTAGATAACGGTGAATAATGAAAGATAATGGAATTAAGTTAATGAATGTTTATGCTTATAGAATTGAAAAGCGTAACTCATGTTAATGAGAAACGATTCATATTAATGAGTAATGATTCATGTTAATGAGAAACGATTCATATTAATGAGTAATGATTCATGTTAATGAGAAACTAATCATATAAAGGAGAAATGTAAATGCATAATAATGTGACATATGGTATGGGACATACGGGGATTATGATATGGGAATGGAATTATAATATGGAGACTAGAAAAGAGGAACCATTAACTAGGAGGTCAATAGGAAACGTTAAATGTGCACTCTAGTTAAGAGGTGAGAATAGCAAGTGAGAGTTGGATCTAACATGTACATAATAAATTCTTTATTGCACTTGTTAAATACTTGCTGTTTTAAAAATCATCTACACATTCGGGCTCTGACCCGTTTCCTTGCATATTTTCTCTTCTATTGTATCTCTATATCAGGTGTCCAGCAACAGGGACGCCAACCTTAGCGGATTATGACAGGCTATGGATTTATGGAGTTTTGCTTAGACGCCTATCTTCATTTGATTCACAGTATTCTTAGTAGGGCATGTCGGTCTCCATTCTAACGACGATAAAAAGTTGTAATATTACTAATTGTTCGACCATGAAAACCATTTCCAATGCCAAGGTGAAGTTGAGGATTTCCGAACGAGAAGGTATAACGGCGATGCAACAATTAATAAAGTTGATTGGGGATAAACACTACGTCTATTCATATAGAACGAATAAGTCTACCATGGAGGTGCAAGATATATTTTGCGCTCATCCAAACTTAATACAACTGGCCAAGTATTTTTCGTCCGTTGTCATTGTTAACGGTAGGGCTGTGTTTTTTTCCGAACTTTTGGATTTTTCCGATTTCCGATCCGATTTTTTTTGAATTTGGAATGAAATTTTAGTTTGCCGATTTCAGATTTTCCGATTTCCGATTTTTTCGAAAAAAATCGGATCGAAAATCGGAAATAATTCTGAATTTCCGATTTTTCCGAAACTATGCCGATCCGATTTTTTCGATTTTTTTGGAATTATTTTCCGATTTTCGATTTTTCCAATTTCTTTTCCGATTTTTTGAAAGTTTCCCATATCCCACATCGGTTGGGAGATGGAGAGGGCTCCAAAATATGCTCTATAAAAGGAGAGTATCCTCTTGTGTTTACATGTTGGGTTAAGCCATTTTCATTGTTTCTTTAAAATGAGAATTTTGAGTAATCGAAAATCCATAATTTATTTTTTTAAAATTTTGGAATTTCTGAAATTTCTGGATTTTTAATATATTTTGTGAATTTTCGATTTTTTCCGATTTTTGTCGATTTTCCGATTTTTTCGAATTCGGATTTTTTTTAATTTTCCGAAAAAATCGGATCGGAAATCGGAATAGTTATTTTATTTCCGAAAAAATCGGAATTTTTTCCGAATAGGCATTTTCCGATCCGATCCGGCCGAAACACAGCCCTAGTTAACGGCATGTACAAGACCAATCGATACAAGATGCCTTTGTTCGAGATAGTTGGTATAACATCGTGTGGAAGGACGTTTAATATTGCCTTCGCATTTTTAGCAACGACGAAGGAAGAGAACTATCAGTGGGAATTGGGACGTTTAAAGTTGGTATAACGTCGTACGGAAGGACGTTTAATATTGCCTTTGCATTTTTAGCAACAACGAAGGAAGAGAACTTTCGGTGGGTATTGGGACGTTTAAAATCCTTATTCGATCCGTTTGCATGTCCCACGATTTTCATCACAGATCGGGAGTACACATGCATGAACACATTGCAGGTAGTATTCCCAGAGGCAAGATTTAAGGTTTGCACTTTCCACATTGATCGCAATATGGAACTCCATTGTAGGAAAGAGATGCACGATGAGGATTCATTGAAGAAGTTCATGAGGGACTAAATGCATTTGATTGAATCCCACACCGAGAATGATATTAATGAAATGTGGACGCTATTTTACATTGATTGGGTTGCATATCCCAACACGCTTTACTACATAGATTGCACATGGTACAATCTAAAGGAGAGCTTCATTCATGCTTGAAAAAATACGATTAAGCACCGGGGTAACTGACTACCAACCCTTGTGAAAGAGCACATGGTAAGTTGAAGAGGCACTTGGAGAGTTCTCAACTTCATTTTGACAAGGTTTTTTTCGACATGCACAACTCCATTGAGTTGCCAGTGACAGAGATTAAGTGGAAGTTTGAGGATTCTTTGCAAAAATTAAAGCACTCCCACAATATTCATATTTTGCGTGAGCTCATCGGACGAGTTTCTCATTATGCCATTGACCTGATTATTGAGGAGCTAAAGACTTGTGATACTTTGTAATGGATGTTCAATCATGCCTACACTTGGCATGCAATATCTATGATGTTCCATGCGCTCATGAATTGGTCATCTACTGGATGGCAGGTAGGGCAATACTATGGGGGATATCGATGCACATTTGCGCAAATTAACAATGGTGCCTGATTTAGCGAAGTACCACATGGTTGATTATGTGTCAGATATAATAATTTTTAAAGAGAGGTGGGAACAGTCAACTATCGTTGAGCAAAGGCCCATGTTGTGAAAACTTAAGGACATTGGTTGTCCCACCACTTCTAGGCTATTTGAGCCATCCGTGATTAAGAATTGCAAGGGTCGGTCGAGAGGTCAAAAACCAATTGCTCGAGAGAAAAAGCATGAGAAGTCAACTAAAAGTTATCCCTCAGGCTTCGAACTTGCTAGACAATCAATGAAAAAGAAACACCTTACGGTCCAAAGGCCTAAGAAGAAAATTGATTTTACGAAGTTCACCCGCTCCCCCTCATGGTGCCCTAACTACTCCCCCGTATATAAGAAGTATAACAATGAGATACCGAACTTTTATAAAGGTTTCGTAGAAGATATCATCGAGATTGATGTTGATGGAAATTGTGGGTTTAGATGCATTGTTAAATGCCTAAGATTTGTACTCTATTTTACAAGCCTTTGTACATCGAAGTCTTGGATGATTATGCCAAAGTGTGGCTATCTTTTGTCTGAAACTTACAAATGTGTGTGTGTCCTCATCTTGAAGAGACAATGTCTCACATTTCTACTGATGAGATATGAACGAACCGTGCATCCAATGTTCATAGAGATTTCTCATGTTTACGGGAATCACTTTGTAGTTTTAAAATTAAAGAACGGTTGTTCGATTCAACCAGTAGCAAGTCACTGGCATAGTTGTCCTTTGCCTGAAGCAAAATCTTGGATTGATAAATACGTGGATCAAGTATCGGAGTTCCAAAAAATCTGCTCAAAGGATGTAGCAACCAACGATCAACCGATCGAGATCAACTAGTTATAGATGTTATTTATTTTACGAAATCATGTAAAGTTTGGTGATGTATTTGTATTAAACTTGTTGATAATGAAATGAAGTTCAATTGAAATGTAGTTGTATGAAAATAAATGAAGTTGAATTGAAATGAAGTCGTATGAAATGAAATGAAATGAAGTTGAATTGAAATGAAGCATTTGTAAGAAATAAACTTGAATTATCAAACTGGGATTTTCTCATCAAACTTGTAATGAAAAAAAGGGACCTCATTTGCTACAAACATAGCGACTTAAGAAGGATTTTTTGTCATGATTATAGCGAAGGATTCTTTCCCCATCAACCTATACCCACAATCAGGGAGATTTATCCCGAACCAAATCCCCGTCGGGGTCATTATAATGAATATTGTGCATTGTGTTGCTATATTCGTAGAGAATGAACCCTTCCCAATGTAAGGGATTATTTTTTGGTAATTCACTATGTTTGTGGAGAATGAAGGTTAAACCAATAAAGGTAATTCCACAACAGTAGATTGCCCCCTATTATGAAAACTAGACAAAAAAAGTTTAAGACGATGTCAAATCTGGTCTTCCTGGAAATCATGGAACTTCAGAGGTATGAACTTATTTTACCAAATAACTTGCAGACGGAACCAAAAATATTCTGGTAAAGCTGATTCTGTCTATTGTCATGCTAATATTAATGCACCTTCTACCGGTGGAACAAGCAAGTTATGGACCCACATTAAAAAATGTAAGGAGTTTCCTGGGTTTGAAGATGATACGACACAAACTATTATTTCTTTTGCAAAAGATCAAGCCACCTCTTGGATATTTGGCCAAGAAAAATATCGTAAATCTTTAACAAGAATGATCATTCTTTGTGAACTCCCTTTTAACCATGTTGACAAGGATTGGTTTCAGTGGTTTTGTGAATATTTACAACCGAAGTTTCATGTTGTTTGTAAAACCACATTAACAAAAGACTGTTTGCTAATGTTTTTTGAACAAAAGCAAAAGTTAAAGGAATTTTTTAAGGTTGCGTCTACATGAATATGCAACATAACGGATATGTGGACATCAATTCAAAATCGTGGTTATATAGTTTTAACTGCTCACTTTATGGATAATGATCGGAAACTTCACAAGAAAATAATTAATTTTAGAGTACTTCCACATCCTTATAAGGGATAAGCCATTGCTAAATCTGTGGAGAGTTGTTTAATACAGTGGGGTCTAGAGAAAGTTTTTACAATAACTCTTGACAACGCTAGGAATAATGACACATGTGTTGTAGATTTGAAAAAAAGACTATCCAAAAGAAATGGTTTATTGTTGGGAGCTGAAGTCTTTCATGTAAGATATTTTTCACACATAATCAACTTAGTTGTTAGGGATGGTATTGAAGAAGTGAAAAAACTATTAAGCGCCTTCGTAGAAGTGTGAAGTATGTGACGAGTGATTCCTCACGCATGCAGGCATTTAAAAAGTGTGCTTCAAATGAAATGTTAACTACTACTAGTAAGAGGGTTTTGTGTCTATATGTCAAAACTAGGTGGAATTCAACTTACCTAATGATAAATGTTGCGTTGGAGTTTGAGAGAGATTTTGATAGGCTTGAGGAACAAGATCCAAATTATAAAATTGAGTGTAATGTGAAGGATGTAGGTCTATTGGACGAAAATGATTGGAAGAAATTGAAAGCTTTGCACGCATTTTTAGAAGAATTTTATGAACTCAAAAAAAGTTACGGGTTTTAAATATGTCACTTCCAACACGTATTTCCAAATACAAGGTTCAACTGCCATGTGTAAACTTGAAAGGATATTCCCGTCGTCATTTTTTGATGTTATAGTTCACTTGCCGATTCACCGTGCAATAGAGGCTATTCTTGGTGGGCCAGTGCAATATCGATGGATGTATCCATTTGAAAGGTAAATATATTAAAACAAGTAATATATAATAAATTAAAAAAAAAATATTTTGCTTATGTTTGTTACTTTTTAACAGATATATGCACACTTTAAAACTTACCATGGGAAATAAAGCACAACCAGAAGGCTCAATAGCGGAGGCTTACATTCTAAATGAATGCTTAACATTTTGCTCGATGTATCCTGGCGGCGTTGAGAAAAAATCAACCGCACTGAGCGAAATTATGATAGTGATGATGATCAAGAAGGTTTATCTGTTTTTCGGTATAATGGTCATTTTCTTGGAAAAGCAGATTGCCAATAACTTGGGCAAAGTGAATGGAAAATTTCTTCTTTATATGTTAGATAATTTTGACGAGATACAAGAATTTATCGAGTATGTCTATCTATATTATTCTTCACTTTATCTTTTATTAACGAGAGTTGTTTTCTAATTTAATGCATTCATGTATGTTAGTGAGCATAATGATCTATTGAAGGCTGAAAGTAACATAAATGTTGAAAAGAGACACGCTGAGAGATTTTCTGAATGGTTTAAAAATCGCGTAAGTAGTTCGATATGTAATTTATTATGCAAACAAAAAAATTCTTATAATTTCTTACTCAAACATTTATTTATAAAAAATAATCAGGTGAAAAAAATGGAGCGTGAGTCCCCCGACCATGTTAGTTAGCAACTTCGCGCTTTATCTTGAGGTCCCGATCGACGGGTGAAACATTACAAAGGTTGTTTGATTAATGGCTATAGGTTCCACACCAAAGATTATGAACATTTAACAAAAACTCAAAATAGTGGAATTGTTGTAGTGGGTGAACATGAACAAAAATATATTCATTTTTATGGAGAGTTGGTTGATATTATAGAGTTGGAATACACTGGAGATAATCATGTTGTTATATTTAAGTGTAATTGGTGGGATCTTGGAAAAAATAAGGGTGTATATGGATTAAAGGAAGATGAGTATGGTTTTATTATTTTGAACACTACTAATACTTTGTACAAAAGTCAACCATTTCTTCTATGTGCCAGATATTAAGTTTGGAAACGATTGGAGAGTTACTGTGAAGAATACCCCAAGAGATAAGTATGATATTCCTGAAAATGAAGAAGTTGAGGAGTTGGTAATGGATGAAGAACCATACCAACAATTTGAGAATAATATCGTAGATGATGAAACAATGGATATTGGTGACGAAAGCCTTTCATTAAGAAGGAACGACATCCCAGAAATAGAAGTCCATATAAGTAATGATGAAGAAAAAATATTGACAAATGATGGGGATGATTACCTTACAGATAGCGAGGATGATTGTGATGATATTAGTGACGATGATAGGGATGTTAGTGATTTTAGTGATGATGATGGGGATGAATATGATGACCACTTATGATGGTTTGTGTTATTTTATTTTTCTCTTTTAAATAATGTTAAATGTTTTGATTTATTTATGTAACAACAATGTTGCAGTATAATTCACTTCTGAAGTCTTACTCTATCTAGTTTCATATCTTTATATTATTGTAATAGGTGAATAATGATGATAAAAAATTATGAGAAACAAAGGCTTAATAAGATTCAAGATAACCTGGACACAATGAAGGCGATGGGATTGCATAGGGGGGCTAAATTTTATATAGTTGGTTTTAAGAGGGGTAAGATTGATATGAAGGGTAAAAGAAAAGAGGGTGACAAAGATGAAGAATATATCCCATCGGGAAGAGATGAGATGTTATCGAATTTGAGTGGAGGGGAGGATGATGAATACGATGATGCATATCCATTAGGTTTGTTTATTCTCCTTATTACTTTCGAATATATTAATATGATATGAGGGTGATATTATATGGGTTTCATGTGGCAAAATGATTCTTAACATTATTGATGTTTCAAATATTTTGAGCATACAATATCACCATTAATTATGCACATCTAATTATGGTTTTAGCTTATGTTATTGGTTTCTTATTTAGTTATGCCTGACTATGGTCATGAATGTTCCCCGAAATCTTCTATTCGTAAAGGATATGCACGTGAACCCATACGTCCTCCTTCCCAGTAAATTATTCCAAATGTCTCCAACACTTTCACTACCGTTGCATCTGATGTTAACAATGATCGTATGATTTTTATATTATTGTTTAGTTATTTGTTATTATGTTAATCCATACCATTCTTATTATAGCTCATATAGGAACACACATGTCACGATCTGTGACACAGAGTCTAATCAAGCTCATTTTCAATCTAATCATCCTTTGGTAGGCAACTCTGTCAAGATCGTTTCATCGGGTGTTAACATTGGCGAAGGTATAAAGCAATTATTTTGTAACTTTACTTGAACACTTGTTTACCCGAAATAGTTAAGTTTGAGCTGATCGTGTAACCCGAGTCCTTCCGTGCGTCAAGGATGTACACAAGAACCCATACGTCATCCTTTCCAGTCAATTATTCCAAATGTCTCCAACATGCCTAAAACGATCGTATCTGGTGTTAACACAGAAGGTATTGTACTTACATGCTACGATTTGTATGTGCCTGCTGCGATTTATATGCACTTGCATATGTCTTAAATTTCTTTGGGTCTATGTGTCTTTGAGAGGGAATGGTTGGTACAATCCCCTATTTTTGCAAAATTAGTTTTCCCCTCTAACCTCCTTCATATAAAAACATACAGTTAAGCTTAATAGTTTTCTTAGAATTTAAGTCCCCATCTTTAAACCATTTTAAATTGGACTTTTTCTTCCAATAGGTTTCTTTATTCTTCATTGGTTTCTTACAAATTACATATGTTCATCTCACTGGGATCTTTCTCAAACATAATTTCCTAGGAGCATCCTCTAAAGGTTCATACCATGAGGATTTGATAATTAACTGAATATCTTTATGGTTGCACCCCATATGTTGGAATTTGAATGCTCTTGGGCAAGTATCCACAATCTACTTGATGGATAGAAGTAGAGGTGAGTGATAATAATAATTCTTATTCGAGGGTGCTTTATTGAGGTAGAAGGGAAAACATTCTAGTACACTTGTACAACCTTATTCACTTTTTAATTCTCGTGTTGGAAGGCGCATTTGCTACCCCAAAATATTTTAAAAAACTATTAGAATTGATAATTCTAATTCCCAAAATATTTTAAAAAATCTATATTCTACTTATACACTAGGCTTTCTTTGTATTTCAGAACCTAAAGTTACTTTTCAGTCCATTAATCATCACTTTTGGAATTCCATTGGTACGTCATTTTTCACCATGAATGATAGGAAATATTTTATCTCAAATAGTTGTCTCTTTCACTCAACTTTGGTTCAGTCCTCTACTCTTGTGTCTTCTTCTGATAAGCATATGACCATTGAGGTTAAAAATAATGGTATATCTTGCCTTATGTCTTTTGTTAATTTGTATGGTCAATATGTTCATCTTCCTTGGATGTTTTTTAGTGACTTTAGTTTAATTGTTGAAGATCATGAATGTTGTGGTCCTAGACTCCCTATTAGATTGGCATGTGAGGAATTTCAAAAAATAGCTGATGATTATGATTTGATTCATGTTCATACCACTGGTTTTCACTTTACTTAGGTTAAAAGTGTAAGTTTTATACTACGATAAGATTAGATTGAGCCTTGTGTAACGATTCTTGGTTTAACCACTGGGCTTTGAGTTCATGCACATCTTTAGATAGAAGTAGTTATAATCATTCTCCTTTATTATATTTTGCCTCTAACCCTTCTGTGAAGAGTCCAAAACTATTCTAATTTATTGCAGCTTGGACCTCTCATCTAGGTTTAAAAAAAACTGGTGGAATATTTTTTGAAATCCCAGTCCACCTATGGCTTCCCAATAGTCATGTTTAAGGAGAAACTGAAGAAATTAAGACAAAACCTTAGAACTTATCATCTGGAAATTTTTGGCAAAATTCATGAGAATGTGAGAAATCAACTGATAGACTATATAAGATTCAACTAGAGTTTGATAGAAACTCAAAAGTGTCTTTCATAATCTTTAAGGCAGGAATCTAAATATCTAACTCTGTAAAATTTGGTGCCTTACATGCCTTTAGAATCTAAATATCTATATCTATAGAATTTAGAATCTAAATATGTAACTTTGTAAAATTTATAATCTAAACATCTAACTCTGTAAAATTTGGTGCCTTATAGTTAGTTAGTTGGATAAATATATAAACTTCTCAAATTTGTTTTGCAATCAGCAAATTCCATATTCACTGGTTATCCTTCTAGAACTGGGGTTTGAGCCTTATAGTCCAATCACACATATCAGCAAATTCCAACCCTTCGTTCGGAGACTCCCCGAGTTTAAGTTCTGGTATTCTATCACAAAGGCCTCTGTATTGCATTTACACTGACATTCTTCAGCGTGTTTGATGTTCTATTCATTTCAACCATAAAGAGGCAAATAATTCACATGATCAAATACAAATATGTCCCATTCTCCTTGGTCAAAAAGTGTTACACTGGGAAGAAAACAGCTCCCATTGATGACACAGACAAGGGCAGACCTGATGCTTCAGCGTTACACTGGGAATGGAGGCTTCTAAATTTAGTAGAAGCCCAATGTTCACTTAAAACATGCATTTACTAGTCATTTTGTTAAGTTTAGGGTGCTTTAATCGCATGGAGTGTTCAAATAAATTAAATTAGTCCCACTAGAGGCGTTGGAGCCTCTTTAAGGGTCATTCGGGCACCGTTTCAAAAATTCACCCTCAAAAACCCTATTTTTACCTAAAAAATTCCTTTACTTGTCATTTCATTAAGTTTATAGTGTTTTCACCTCATGGACAACTCAAACACATTGTATTAGTCCTACTAGAGGCGTTGAACCGTTTTTAAGGGTCATTCGGGCACCGTTATAAAAATTCAACCCCGAAAGCCCAATTTTCACCTAAAACATGCCTTTACTAGTCATTTCATTAAGTTTAGGTGCTTTAATCACACAGAGTGTTTAAACAAATTAGATTAGTCCCACTAGAGGCATTGGAGCCTCTTTAAGGGTCATTCGGGCACTCTTTCAAAAATTCACCCCCAAAAACCCTATTTTCACCGAAAACATTCCTTGACTTGTCATTTCATTAAGTTTACGGCCATTAAATCACATAAAGAGTTCAAAAACATTATATTAGTTCCATTAGAGGCGTTGGATCCTCTTTAAGCATCATTCAGGTGACGTTTTTGAAAATTCACCCCCGAAAGCCCCATTTTAACATAAAAGATGCCTTTATTTGTCATTTCATTAAGTTTAGAGTGTTTTAATCGCACAAGCACTTCGAACATATTATATTAATCCCACTAGAGGATTTTCAGATCTTCAAACACTTGAAATATACACCTATCACTGTTCTTAATGCTTATAGTTGCCTCAGGTCTTGATGGAATGCTCCCAGTTTAGACAAATCAACTTGTGTAATTTTATCAATAGATGTCAGTGTTGTTTCATCAATTTGTGCAATCGATTTTGTTATTCAGCCTTGATGAAGAGATTAGGCTTAGCTATCAAGTCTGATCTAACTTTGAGGTCAATTCTAGAGAGTTATCCGTTCGATGCATCTTCCTCATTATTAGTTTTTAGACTAAAATGCTTGAAATGAGTAATTGTATTATGTTTTATGTCTGAGTAGGAAAAGGAATCAACCTTATATCCGAGTACATTTTATATTATATCTGTATGCATATTACCAATAGAGTGAGATTTTATAACTATTTCATTATGCATATCAATGAGTCATTTATGTTCTATTTTATGTCATTATTTATTTCCCCCATAAGTCATTTTCATATTGAATCATATATGTGCTTGTATGCATATTACTTGTTCAGTTCAACATATACTTAGTCCGTTCAATACACTGTTGCATATTTAATCATACATGCTCTTGTGTGCATATTACTTAGTCATTTCAGTATGCTTTAAGCATATCTCAATGAGTCATTTGTGTTACTTATATTACACATATCAATTAGTCATTTCAATATGCTTCAAACAAAAATTAGAGTCATTCAGATTTCTTTTTTATTTCCTAATTATTTATGGTTGCATTTACACTGACATTCTTCAGTGTATTTGATGTTCTATTCATTTCAACCATGAAGAGGCAAATAATGCACATGATCAGCTTTTATTGATGTGTGAGCATTCTATTTCTTCCAGTAGTGTTTCTCTTCGAATGTGGGAGCATTCTATTATCTGTTGCCTTGTCACTTTTGACAGTGAAATGAGTTATTTGGTCTTTGGCTCTTTAAATGTTGGTATAATGTAGAAATGTTAATGAAAATTTGAAATTTGTAGGAGATATGATTCTGAATTCTATTTTGAGCTAGTGGGCTTTTGTTAGGGTTTCAAAGCACCCTTCTGTGACTTGTGCTTTAAGAGGGCTTCTATTGGTGTTTTCCTCAACTCTGGACTATATATGACTCATACATTTTGTACCTGCTAATTGACTGGGACATGTGTTTTCTTAGTTAAACCATACTAGTTGATCAATTTGTACCTGCTGTGATTATGTTAGTGTTATATGGACTTTAATCCAAGCTTTTCATTGTATGAAAATGTGTAAACATTAAAACTAACTTTTCAGTGTACGTACATTTTACTAGGTTCATCTTTTAAGAAATGAGTCAGAGGACCAACACGAGGAATTGGGTTTCAAAAGAAACTTGAAAGGGGGGAGAATATCAAAATCACCATCTTGGAGGGCCGCATAGTGGGTAATTTTTTATCTAATCTCAAATATGAAATCGACATTGTTATTTGCGATCACGCTTCATTTTAAATTCTGATTATGGGGTGACATCCGGAAAGAGAGAAAATAACACACGTGGAAATTTATGTGGATAAGCTTCTACTTATGCTCGTATATATAACGTATCCCCATGTAAAATTCGTTTTAATATTTTTTTTCTTTTAAATAAGATAAGTTTAAATTGCCAAATGAAGATAATATAAAGGTTTTAGTGATGGATGAACTCCATACGCAATTTCGTAACTTCCGATAAAAAATGCATTATGAACACTTCAAACCACATGGCTCTTTAGAATGAGCTGTTGAGTGTCGTCCGTCGAAATTATCGTTAGATGATAAATGGATTGATCTTTGTGGGACATTTGTTGATGCAAAGTACAAGGTAATATTAAATTTTATGCAATTCTTTTTTCATGTGAATCATTTTATTATTTTATAAAAAATAAATGCCTTATGTTATTTTCAGAGGGTCAATAAATCCCAAGGACGTTAGAAAAGGTCAACCCATAGGTGTCGTTCCACCCATTTACACATGTTCACATTGTGGTAGAAAAGGTCACCTTAGATGTTTTTATTCCAATCTTCGAAAAGGTCCTATGAAGTTGAAGTCTAGTGTTCCCTTGGTTCCCCAAACCCCTATGCGTCGTTGCACACCTATTTGGGTTAGAAAATCACTTTTAGAGGCACTAGATATTAGACTAGTTGATTCTCGATCGTTTGCACATGATTATTCTCTTGCTATATCATACAGATGATTGTGTTCGCAGGTTTGTCATACGCTAGTTATGTGTCATGATATATTCTTGCTAGTATTATGACTTGTGTACTTTTTGTATTAGTTTTTTGTTTTTGAAAAATACAAAAATATCTTATTTTGGTAATTTTTTTTGGAAAGGACAAAAGGAGTTTTGTATTTTATTTTCCACCGTATATGAATGGACATTTAGGATGACCGAGTGACAATTTTATTCCATATCCATGTGACGATTTGATAGTGTTTTGATATGCATCATCATTTTATTTTTGTAATTTATAATGGTTGGAGTCATTGAGATGTGACTAGTTGTTGCTACCTACATGTTTGACCCATAAGTTCCTTTGATTCACACTTGCACGGATTTATTTTATTATTCTACTTGTCTATCACATATTGGTCGGAGCGTTGTCATCTCAGTTATGTCTTTAAAAAGAACCATATGCGATAAAACTTGATAATGGAAGTAGTGCATGTAAGAACCGTTTACCGTGAGGATTTAATTGCAACAAAATATGATGAGTGAACACGAGAAAAGGCCGCGAGTGTACAAAATTAACTCGTCGTGAAAGCCACCGTTTGAAAAAAGCCCGAAAAAATTAAAAGGCAATAAAAAGATAAATATGCCAAAAAAGAGGGGCCACCTCAAAAGAAATATAAATGATTATTATTTATGAGGTAGTTTGGATGGAAAATAAATCAACAGGTTTGCACATCCTGATTACATCATGAAAACGTATTACATAGTTTTAAACGTTATTGGTGTGGGAATCATTCTTGACTTTGATGTGTTGATGGATGGAGTCGATGTCATTTAAATTCAATACTTTTTGAAACCTAAGGACGATTTTAAGATTTATTTGTTAGGATTACACATATTCATCGTGCACATATGTTATGTGTGATTGCCTTGTTTTGCCTATCGAATATGTTCACATCCATTCATTCCGTTTTCATGATTTGGTTGTCTTTGTTAAAAACTCATGGTGTGTGTTTTTTGTAAAAAAAACTTTGTATGAAAAATTGAAAAATAAAAAATAGTTTGTGGAAGCTTTTGGGTAACTCCTTTGCATGAGCATAGTTTGATTCATATTTTCTATTCATATTTTTCGTAACAACTCCATGTTTGTTTTGTTTATTCGTTTCCATATCTATTTCGGACAAATAAAAAGGGGGAGAACTAATTACGGGGGAGTTTTTACAGTATGGGGGGATTTGATGATTGATTGATTTATTCTTATATCATTTCAAACTCGATGTGTCATGAAGGTATTTGCTTTGTCTCATGTGTGTCGGTTCAAAATTGAAGATCATTTTTTGGAACACCCTGATGAGAAAAGCTTAAAGGTTTGAAGATTTTTGAAGTTGAAGATTTTGAAGAAATGTATTGAGACTTACATGTTTAGTACCTTTTCAGTTTTGGGTTCATGGGAGGGTTAAGATTTGTATAGGCATTTTGATTTGATATTCAGATATTTTTTTTGTACCGGAATAGACATTGGGGGAGATTTGTAAGGACATTATTTTATTGTTCGACTTACATGTGAGTATTTCGTATACCGCTGCAACCGTCGAAGAAATATTCAAGATCATTCTAGAATCAAGGAAGATTCGATTATCAAAGTTCTTCAACATTCAAGCTCCGCGAGATTAATTTTGGTAAGGTTGTGTTCAAGTACCTTAACGGTTCACTTAGAGTGTTAGGATACTTTTTACAAAATATTTTCTAAGTATTGGAGCGAAGTTTTTTGTCAAAATTATTTTCTAAGAAGGTATTTGCGTTGTCTCATGTGCGTAGGTACAAAATTGAAGATCATTATTTTGCACACCCTCATGAGAAAAACTTAAAGGTTTGAAGATTTTTAAGAAACGTTTTGAAACTCACATGTTTAGTACCTTTTTAGTTTTGGGTTCATGGAAGGGTATTAGATTTTTATAGGCATTTTGATTTGATAATTCAGATATTTTATTTTGTACCGGCATAGACATAAGGGGAGATTTGTAAGGACATTATTTGATTGTCTGGCTTACATGTGAGTATGTCATTCACCACTACAACCGTCGAAGAAATATTCAAGATAATTCAAGCATCAAGACGGATCCGAATATCAAATTTCTTCAACATTCAAGCTCCGCAAGATTAATTTTGGTTAGGCTGTGTTTAAGTACCTTAACGATTCACTTAGAGTGTTGGGATATTTTTTACAAAGTATTTTCTAAGTGTTAGAGCAGAGTTTTTCGTCAAAACTATTTTTCTAACTGTTTAGTTGGATTTTTAAAAACAAAATAAAAAAATAATTTTTATTTAATTTCGTTCGAGCGACATCCTCAGGCCGCACGAAGTCGTTTGAATGACACGTGTCATCATTCGAGCGACACTGACATCTCGTTCGAGCGACACACTGCCTTAAATTTTTTATATATAGCGTGTTAAACAACTCCATTTTTCTTAAGAAGACTTGCATTTTTGTCAGATACGAAAACTGCTTTGGCAGAATCATTGTCTTCTCACTTTTAGGATTTTAATCCTTTTTATTTTTAGTTCATAAGATCCCAATAGTTTATATGAATTGTTTTGGGATCCAAGAACATCTCTTTGTTGAAGTTTCTCTTGTAGATAAGATCTCCACTGCTGATCTAGGTGCCACTTGAGGGAGGTATTGGGATGACGTCGACTGCGTGTCATGGAGAGTACTCGTGGGTAATCCTGGGCTGATTTGGAGCTGCGGTTGTTGCTGACTCTACATTGCGTGTCTAGTGATTGTTCCGAGGAGCGATCGTAGAGAATTTTATTGTAATTATTGTAAGTTGCGATTTACGTCTTTATAGTGAAATAAAGGTTTTTCCCGAAAGGAATTTTTCCTAAAATCTATGAGTTAGCAATTTTATTTGTGATGGTTTAACACACACACACACACACACACACACAAATACACACTCGTAGTTGCATGTTTAGGGGCTAGATTAATCTGGTTTGATATTTGTCACTTGTAAATTCGATTTTAATCGTATCGCACATATACATATTTTATAATTATTCATGATAAAATAATTCTCTGTAGTTCGAGTTCCTTTTAAAATGCATTTACCTTTAGAATTAAGAACTTGACATTCGTTCATGGTGAAAATCACGTTATGATGATCATCACGCATCCAGCTTATGCTGAGAAATTTAGGCTTCAAGCCATCCACCAAAATTCCATTATCAAATCTAGGAAACCCAACAATATTGATTATAACTTTTCTTAAGACACTAGACAAACTCTAGTCCCCAAAATTGATCGTGCCCGCTTTGTCTTCAACGATCTTTGAAAAATGACTTATCACCAGTCATGTGCCTATAACACCCAGTGACAAAGTAACATTTTAAAACATTATGTGACACTAAATATGCGTGAATGAAAAGACATTTTGTTTCTTTCTTTACGGCCCATAAAGGTTTTCCACATCAATTAGTTTTGACATTCCTTCCCAAATTATTCGAATTAAGTTTAACATTTTCAGTTTTTGAAATCTTTTCATTATTAGACAAAATAATTATTGATTTTTCTAAAAGGGTATACAAATCAAGATTTAACAAGTAAACCTCATCAACATTGGAGTAGCTGGGTTTATTAGTCAACTTGGTGGTTTTTCCTAGATTATAACAAACTATCTGTAAATGTCTCTTATCGTAAAATGTGTATTAAAACACAACACATTGGACTTTCTCATTAGGATGCTTCATGACATTTTTCTTCTCTTTTTGTGGAAAATACTTTTTAAGATCTTGAGTGTACTGAGAAGTTTTAATAAATGTAATTTTTGGTTTTTTTCATTAGGTGTATGTTTAAATTTGTTGAACCCAATACCACCTTTGTCATTAAAAGATTGGGTGTGAGATAAAAACATTTTCCCAACTTCTTTGATCGATCTTGCAAATCGAACTTCACAGCCTTAGCAGAGAGAATATCATTTTCAAGAGAGATGATATTTCTATTTAAAGATTTATTAGAACTTTTACATTCTTCTAAATTGGTTTACAAAATATTTATTATTTCTTGCTAATCATTTCCATTTTTCTCCATAGAAAGGAGATTCTCGCTTAAAGTGGATCTTTAAGATTCCACATTTCTCAAGCTACAACGTTCTAATTTTGAAGAAATGATTTATTTTTATGCCATTCTTAATTTAATAGGAACTTTCAACAAACTTTTTATTATGGTTAGAACTTTTAACACAATGTTTATTGAAGACAATTTGTATATCATAATCTTTCCTTTAAAAATACTCATAGACTTATAAATTTTTACACACACTTTTTTCTCCCAAACACAATACAGAAAGCTATAGACCCCTATTTTCAACCCTAAACCTCCATTAAAGAAAAATTCAACCTTAATTTGGAGGAAATTTTATTTATATTTTGAAGAAGGCCGTAAAAGTAAAGTTGCTTATTTCACGAGACAAACGCAGTGGAATACTCGAATTTTCTAAAGACTTATTTTTTAGGCAAGAATATCTCTATTTTTCTTCTCTAAGTATTATTTGCTTTAAATGTTGCCTAAACTTTAAATATACAAATTTTATAAAGATGATTAGCAACTGTGAATGATAAAAAACCACAGTTAAAAAGATTCCAGAAAGTAATTAAAGAATGAATGCAAGGATGCCAATCACAACACATAAATATATATGGTTAGGAAAATTTCCTATATCCTCAAAGTGGTCACCATATTTTTATTAAGTTCTCTCACGGTTTTGAAATTACATCCCCCTGACCCTGGGGTCAAGGCTGTATTTATATTTATGTAAAATTGCAGTGGTTGAATGTCATACCCCGCGATTTTGGGACTGAGAAATTTAATTTTTGGGAGAAATAAAATTTATTTAAATTGGAGAATTTTAAAATTTGGCAATGGAGGTAAAAAATTGAGGACGTTATAAAGTATTTCGAATGACGATTCTGAGTGCGCGGTTGATTCCGGATGGATCGAGATAGTCAAAATGACTGTCCTTGGGTTTTATTTCGGCTCCGGAATAATTTAAGTTAGTTTGACTCAAATTGGAGTAAACGAGTCATTTAAAGAGTGTATTATCATTTAAAATGGGTGTTTTGCGAAATTAGGCTTATAAAACCTTTGGGAGATTAAAATCTCATTCCTGATATTAAGAGGGAGTGAGAGAAATCCCTAGAGAGAGAGAAAGAAGTGGAAGAAGAGAGAAAAGAGGAGAAAAGCTTGGAGCTTGGGAATTCCGGCCAAAATTTGGGATTTCGGGGATGATTCAACCTTTACAATTTCGAGGCAAGTGTTTAATCTTGATAAATAATTCATATGTGTATTTAATTTCATGAATTGTGGGAAAAACATGGATTTTTGGGTATTTATATCAAAACCTAGATTTTGGGTGTTAAACCTTGCATTTGATGTTTATACATGGGTTTAAAGGTGTATAACTTGAAAGGATTTTATATAGGATGAGTTTTTATGTTGGAAACATGTTGGGGTTAATGATAAACGGTTGGAAGTTGTATAAATTGGATTTTGGAAATTTAGGTTTTGGAGAGAAAATGCCCATTTCGTGGCTTGTTGAACAGGCCGAATTGATTCGGCCCCCTTCCCGAATCGATTCGAAAAGTTACAGGTTTACAGGTCTGAGTGACCGAATCGATTCGGATCCCAAGCCGAGTCGATTCGGCCTAAGTCAGACTCCCAAGTCCTTTGGATCGAATCGATTCGCATTAGAGGTCGAATCGATTCGCTGGGCCGAATCGATTCGGGTTAGGGCCGAATCGATTCGGAAACAGGGCAGTTTTGTGAAATTTTTCCTAGAGTGAGTTTTACTCCATTTCGATTGGATTTCTCAATTTGGAACTTTTATATATGATGTGAGAGTTATGTCTTGGGGATTTATTAAGGGTTTCTCACATAACATGATCGTGGGGACGTATCGAAATGGTTTGAGAACATACATATGTATTGGAGTTCGTCTCATCGAAATAGTGGGGAAATTTCATTAGGAATGGGAGTCCCATTTAGAGTTTAAAAAGTGAAGTTAACATAGGATGTGAGGTTATGGATTTTCAAGGAAGTTGTGAAGATATGGCGAGAGATTGTTATTCCGACCTTTGTGTCGAATCCTTCTAGTAATAGTATTTTATTTAGATATTACGAGTATACCAATGAGAGAGAGGTCGAATATCCTTAGTTACGATGAACTTGGGGATTATATCGAAAACGAGGTATCGTTAAGGGTTCACTTGAGTAAATGAATCGAGATCTAGTTCGAAAGGATTAAATAGATTACCGACTACTAGTTTGGTGTATCTATAGGCGGGATAATTATTATATATCGGTGGGCATCCGGGGGTGGATGGCATGTGTATAAGGATTGATACATACGTATGATTCTGAGATAGTGTCCTTAATGTTGGATATAATGGGAGACTATTTATATTATAGGTGTTTTGGATGTATATTTTTTCAAGTGAGGGAACGTGTAAGGAAATGCATTGTTTAGATAGGCGATATAACGATGGTGAGTATTATGAGAGTTGTGTACATATCGCCAGATTCTTTTCCTTTACATATAAAAGGATTGGAGATAGGTTATATATAAAGAGAGATACATATAAATGTGTGGTTATATGGCGCGAATGTATATTTCTTGTGGGACGATTTACACATATGATGTGATTGCGTGTATATATATGTAGTGTGAATATATATATATATATATATATATATATATATATATATATATATATATATATACACTTATGGTGTGAGCATACCCGACACATGCTATCATGGGAGGTTGCGCGATGAGGGTGAGGTCCCTGGCTTGAGGAGCAGGGTTCGTATAGTCCCCAGGTCATAGTCGTCCATTATTGCTTGTGTGATTTTATTTGGGGGTGAGAAGTCTTGGGTGTGATTCGTTGTCACTTTTCGGTTAGGAACTATGACCGCTTCCCATACGTTGTGTTTTGTTTTATTACCATGGCGGTGTGATAATTGTCCGGTGTATGGTAACTCGGGATAAAGTGAGTAATTCCTGGAAGATGATAGCACTGTGCTGTATATTTGTATCCTATAACCGTTTATGTTATGAGTATTGCAAAGTGTGCATTATGTGTGGTATGTATACGTGGTTATAGGATTGAATGATTGTATATATATTTAGAGTAATTATATATCCTATAGGTGAAGGTGTTATGAGTTCTCTAAGATGTACATCTTGTGTGATTTTGGTGTACTAGTTTATTAGGGTCGAACGATCACACTTAGAGATGATTTTTGATATGTTGACCCCCAAGGATTTAAATAGAGGTTTTACTTGGGTACTAGAGATGGTACTCAAAATAAGTAGCTGAGGTTTTAGGATGTGTGTGGAGGGCATAATGGATCCCGACGACCAACATTGTCAAGGAGTAGTGTATTGGGGGGGTTCCTTGTTTGAATTTCGCTTTGCGAGACGTCCCACGCACGAAACGCAGAGCAATGTTGGGAGTGGGAGAAGTTTAGTCCTTAATACTCGGGTGTGTTTTGATTGGTGATAGAATGCCTGATAAGATTAGGAAGTTAATGTGTGCCTATTTTGTTATTAAGGACTTGTTTAAATTAATAATTAGAGTCATATGGACTCTAGTAAGGTACATGTGTGTACTTATATATTATTATATATATAGGTTTGGGAGAAAACGTAAGGTATGATAGGATGAGAGGATATTTGGGTTATCCTTAGAAGATATCTGGTAGATAAACTTAAGTTCATGTGCATACGTTTAGGCGCGCGCTTTAGTTGAGGGGTGAGTTTGGGGGTTTCAAAGGGAGTGCGACTCCACTTTATTTATGAAATTCTGCATTTATAATTATTTTGCACTGTTATACACTTGCTATAAACGTTTTTACACCTCGGGCTCTGACCCGTTTATTTTTTCCCCTCTTCCTATATATATATATATATATATATATATATATATATATATATATATATATATTGTGTACAACAGGTGTCCCACCGCAAGTATACCGATGATGCTTTTTTATCCAAGGTGTTGGGAGTCGTAGCAGATGCGGACTGTTGCGGGGTTTTGTTATATTCGCTTCCCACCGTTTGTAAATCTAGATAGGATTCATTTTGGTGTATCGGGTTTATACCCAAGAGTTATTGTGGGTACATGAAAATTAGAACTATGGGCTTGGACAAGTAGCATAGTCCTGGCGGCCCAAAGTCCAGCCCCCTCATCTTTTATGATTGATCCGGTCTCCCCCCACGATCCCATTAAGGGAAGTTATAGGGGAAATGGAAAACATGGAGGAACCCATCACCTCCACTCATCTACATGTACATGTATATATTAAACCCTAGGTCCGGGGCAAAAGGACAAGTTGTATTCTCTGTAATCACTCTCCGTAGTATATAGAAATAATATCGACTGCACCACCGTGGACGTAGGCACATCTTGGCTGAACCACGTACATCCTTTGTTGTGTGATTGGCATCTTGTATTCCTTGTTATTTTCTTGATAATCCTTCTCTCATATTTATTTGTGTTGCATAATAATTGCATCTACAGTTATATATGTAGAATTTTATATTTCTTCCCTGGATGTTGTATTGTTTGTGACCCGACAACATATTCGGGTATATTGTTTTTGATGTAATTATTTTGTTTTATATTAATACTTCCTCTTTTCATGATACATGCGTACCCATTTTATCATGTTTAGTAATTTTGTTTATTTTTGTCATGATGTTTATTGTATGTTTTAATTTTTGGCATCCGCTTATTTTAGTTTTGGGTAGTTAAATAGTTTTTTTTAATATCGTCAGTTGATGCTAAGAGTGATCCACCTGAAATCCCTGATTTAATTTAGTGTAAGGCTGGCCACCCGTTATTATTTTAAGCGGGGTGTCACATTGAATTAGTCAAGAAAATCCATTGGCTTGAGATAAGTGTGTGTGGTGACTCTCTTAATATCTCATCCGAGATTTTGGGTAACGAACGTGAGTTGATTATAACTATTAACATGTTTGTATATATCCACGTGATAAATGATGGCAATAATCCTTTTTATCGATATTCTGGGCCAATCCAGTTGTGCCCCTAATGCTGTTAGGCTTAGTCTCCCGTCTTAAATTTGTCCCAATTATATTTTGATCCCCATAATTGCCCCTAAAAATCCTGGCCAAAAGTCATTGGGCCAGAGGATTTTACTGTTGTTATGGGCCTATTAACCCATTTTCATGAATTTGTACCGACGGGTCACGCTTGTAAATAAGTTGAAGTTATAAGGGCCCGTTCGTCCGGGCAAAGAGTGAAGTGCCAAAAACCCCTCTGTTCCTAAACCTTTTGATTGCGTATGGTATTTCGATTTACTTCCACTTTTGATACCTAAATCGTCATTTCTGCTACTAGTCTTCTGCTATTAAAAATGTGGGAGCTTCCTCATATACGTTTGCCAATTTTTTTTGTAAGTCTCTATCGTCTCTTTCCTCATCTATTATTTTCATAGCTTTCCTCTTTTTCCTTCTATTGCCTTCGTGATCAATTCTTCTGAAAAATGTCAAAAACTCTCCACGATCAAAGTGTAGATGAATTTAAGAAAACCTGCTCCATTCCATCTTGGGTTACAATCGACTGTGCCCCCATGCCTAAAGATGTTATAGCCATTGATGGACGACATTGGATTCACACCCTCGCAGTGGTCCAGAGGTCATATTGTCAACGGGATGAATCGAATAAACGAGCTTTATGAGACCAACTTGGGCATCCGAGAGATTAGGTATTACTACACTTGGTCGCATACTAAAGGTGGCCTTATTTACTTTAAGGCAAGGAAGGTCAATACAGTTTTGATCATAAACCTCCCTGATTCCATCAAAGGACATTGGGATCAGGGATTCATCACCAGAAATTGGCAATATCCACCGCTCCCTGAGGACAAAGAATACACGGGGTTTCTATGCCCAGACTGTGGGTAGTATAGGTTAAAAATTTCTCCTTTATTCGCCTATATTTGTTTGTAAATTTGTTGTACTAATTTTAGTTATGTTTTTTTAGTTTTTTTCGCTCAGCTCGTAAGAAAAACAAGGAGCCTTCCCTCCTGGATATCAAGGTCGCTGACCTGCTGTAGGTTTAGAGAGTGCAATAGTACCTTCCAGACGGTAAACATCCAAGATCTGCCTCTCTTCTCCTCGAGTAAACCAATACTACCGACATCTTTACTTCTCGTTCAGTAGATGATATCCCTGATCTTCCTCATCCAGGTGGGGAAACTTCCTCATCCTTTGAGTCGCTCGGCGTTGGTTTCATCCAGCCAGAAGAAGAGGAGTCAATGTCTCCTACTAAGAAGAGGGTCCTCCTGATCAAAGATGATGAAGATGATGACGATGATGATGTCCCCCTTTTCTCTAGAGCCAAGTCCCAAAAGAAGGTTGAGTGCGAGTCCTCCAAGGCTGGTGACCAAAATTTAGTTATATAGGAGAAAAAAAGGAGGAGACAAAGAAGAAGGCCCTCACGGCCCCTCCTCCGAAGATGAATGAGGACCCTCCCCCTTTATACTATATCCCACAGGCCCTATCCATGGCCCATAATCCACCTTTGGTTCCAAGTCTGCTGAGGGGGGAAGTGTTCGCTGGTGATCGCGAGCAGTTGAGGTTATTGGGACCAGACCAGTTTTCCCTCCGTTCTTCTCGAACTTTGTCATTAGTGAGAATCTTCTTCCTTTTCTTTTATTTCTGCTTTTTTGTCCTACTCGATCGTTACTTGTCAATTTTTTTAACACTTTTCTTTTACTTTGTCTTGTAGTTTGTGACAGAGTCTACCAGCCTCTTGGATGGTCGCACCGAACAGTCCAAGTAAAATAATGAGTTGAATGAGGCCCTCCAAAAATATTAGGAAGACAATAAGAAGTCCACCACCGAGGCCATGGACTCGTTGAAGACTGAGAATAGTCTGTTAAAGGGGGAGAATACTTGCTTGAAAGTAGAAAATTCTCGGTTAGATACTAAAGTGGCCCAAATTCTTTTTGCCAAGGACGCCAGCTTTGAGCTAGGCTAGGATGAGGCCTATGTTGATTCCAAGATCCAAATAGTCTATGCTCACAAGGCTAGTGTATACACCATCCTAGGACCCTTCTAAGAACATCCTTAGGTCCCTTGCACTGACTTATTTATCTCAAACCCTAGGCCATACCTCGAGTATCGATCTAAAGGCTACCAAGTGCTCTCGAGCCCCATTTGACTCCGATCATCTTCCTCGCCTGAGTGAATTCTCAATTAATATTTGAAGGGCTGTGAATATCCTATCCAACGGTTTGCCCCATGTTTGAATCGGCCTTACGGTCCGACCCGTTTTACCCTAAAAACTGATTTGAAAGCGACCGGGATCTCCCAAGCTCTATTTGACTCCTATCAGCTCTTCAACTCAAATGAGATTGAATGATTCTATAAAGGTCTCTAAATCTCCTTTCCAACGGTCCATCCCGTGTGCGAATCAACCTTATGGTATAGACGAACGACCCATTTTACTCCGAATGGTCACCGGTCACTTTTGGGCCCCGTTTGACCAAGGTTAACTCTTTGAACCGGATAAAGTTGAATGAATCTTCAAAGTTCCCTGAATATTATGTCCAACGGTCCATCCCATGCACAAATCGACCTTACAGTTCAAATGAACGATCCGTTTTCCTCCGAGAATCTCCTGTCTAGGGACTAACGGGCGCTTTCAGGCCCCGTTTGACCTCAGTCAACTCCTAAACCTGGGAGTGGCTCAATGGATTCTTCAATGGCTCTGAATACCCCTTCCAATGATCTATCCTATACGGGATTCTGACTTATGGTTCGTATTTTATGGCCATTTTTCCTAAAAGCCTGCCTCATATTGCCAATTGGCAACCCCGGGACCCTCCCAGCTTGTCGGCAGTGTGTCTAGGGTTCTATACTGATAGTAGGTCTAGGACCATGCCGATCGGCACCCCCTTGGACCTATAAATAAAGGCCATGACCTCACTTTGAAAATAACCCCCGGAACATCCTTTTCAGCATTTCAAAGAGATTTTCCTCGAATTCAGAGTTATTCTTTCCTAAAAAACCATATTCCACTTTCCTTTCATCATTTTCATACTCTTTTGAGTAAATTACCACCCACCTCCTCAAACCACCATCACTTGACCTTGAGATCAACGCATCTACAAGCAAAAGCTACTTCAAGTCTTCATAAGGAGGTCCATTTCTTCCTCTTTGTCTTTAAACTTTCTTAATTTTGCATTAACTACTTCATTTTCGCTTTAGTACTTTACTTTGTTTCATCACACCTCTTAATTTCAAGCTTTTTTATTATGAGTATTCGTACATACATTATTTTCATAGAAAAACCCAAAAATAAGAAAAGGAGGGTTCACTCGTAAATTCCAAAAGGAAATTTCTGATCACACTTTCTCACACTAAAACACCTTTTTATACACACATGCACGCACACACACACACACACACACATAAATAAATAAAGTCCTCGATTGGATTTATAAGTTAAACCCCACCTCATATCATCTTCGAACTATGTGGACTTTGGTGCACCCAGGCTACGGTAAATCCTTTGACTCGAGTCCTCCCTCATATATTTGTTATTTTATTCTCATCATATATTCATGATATATACATTTTATATGTGTTGAAGTATAAAAATGGATGGGATCCAAATTTATAATCATAAATAAATTAAGATAAGTAAGCCATACAAACACATAAGAAAAAAGGTTTTTAAAGTGGTTCGGCTATAAGAAGAGCCTACATCCAATGTTGGTATTATTTCAGGTGATTACAACATCTCAGTAAATGGTGTGTTTGTGCTTGGTTCAATCATCCATTTGAGCTAAGGGAGAACATGCATTTATACTGGTTAGGAACCCAAAAGATGGAATGACGTTATATTTCCAAGCACTTAGATCTACATATAATAAATGAGACTTTTGATATTGAGTGTTGGTCGTTATTCCACCCAGGTAACCTTTGCTATTCCTAGTGGTTCACATTTTGGGTGTTGGTCGGCATTCTAGCCGACTAAGTATCTCTGAAGCCGACTAAAATATCTGAGTGTCCACATAGGAAGACATGTGTCTACTTTTCATTGATCTATATAGGAGAATAATATTTACATACAACAAAATCCCCCAATACTCCATGCTTGATGATCGATCAAAAGTATGAAGTATTTGTTCAAAACTTCGCTCGGTGTAATGTATGAGAGTTGGTCGGCATCCAACCTCCTGGACTTGTAAAAAATTTCACTAGTACTGTTGATAATGGCACTTTCGTAAATAATTTGAATTTTAGAAAATCACCAAAGGGTATGTTGGTTTTTTTGTGTGTTGGAAATCATGTGGCTGCTGGAAATTCAAATGTTCATGCAGTTAATCATTTTGTTTCTATTTTTTAGGCAACCTATAAAAGAACAGAGGTTTCCCTTCATTTTTCTTTACCTAAAACTTTCTGCACTTAGCCTTTATCTTTCTTTTTAAGCCTGTCTTCTCTGTTTTCGTTGCTTGCTATTTGTTGTCATTTTTCAATCTCTGTAAGCTCTTTTTTTTTCCTTCCTTTCAGTCATGGTGTACATTGTAGATGACAATTCTTTAAAGGAATTTAGGGGAAAAAGGAAAATTCCTAGTTAGGTAGGCTTCGATATTGCCTATGGACTTATTGACGTGTATTCGTTGGCTGATGGTCACTGGATTCCCACTCTATTCATTGCTGAGCGTGGTATCACTTTTTCCCCTAAACCCACTTTTTCTTCATTTCTATCAATATTTTTATGTTGTTCCAGTAAGAATATCCCCAAATACATAGAGGTTCGTAAATGGGGTGAATAGGCTAAATGAAATTCATGGGACTCACATTGGGATTCCTAAACTGATATTTTATTATAAATAGGGAACTATTGGTGATAGTACTTATTATCTTAAGTCTAGACAGACTAATAGGGCATTGGTAATTAAGTTGCCAGATTCCAACAAAGACTACTGGGATTATAGTGTAATTGTGAAGAATTGGTAATATGCCCTCCTTCTTGAAGGGGTAACGTTCACTGGACCTAGGTGACCTTAGGAAATGCGTGGGATAGGTTATACTTTTTCTTTTTAATTTTTCCCCCTTTACCAACTGTTTGAAGCTTTGTCGACTAACTGATTTGTTTTTTTTCTATGCAGAGGAAAACAAAAAAAAGTTCCTAAAGGAGAGTGAGGTTAATATTAACGACCTCAAGTATTTGTGGGCTATTCATCAAAGAGCGGGGGAAGAGCATCAACGATCAAATTCTTTCTTGATGGAATACAAGAGTACTATCACCTTCTTTATTGTCGACCTTCAATTTTTCCTAAGTCACCTACTAACTTGGACGCAGAACGAGTGTCCACTTTTTCTGCTACTGAGTCGGCTGGAGTACATCTTGCCTAAGGAGTAACTTCTTCTTCCTTTGAGTCCCTTGACATCACTGCCATCCTCACTTCACCTTCTAAAGAAATGGTGAAAAGAAAGATCCCAAATTTGTTGGCAAGATTTGGATCTCCTCCCCCTCCTTCTAAAAATAATAATGCTACTGATATGAGACCTCGAGTTACTGAGAAGAGGACTCAAGTCCTTAATATTGAAGGAGTCTGAGTTATTAAATCTCAGTTTAAGAGGTTGAATAAAGGTGTGCTAAGCCAGCAAGATTTGGCCAAAAAATCTTCTACCGAGCAAGACAGAATTAAAGATTCCTCAGTGGCGATCAACCCTGGGTTGACTGGGTATTTGATAAAGGCTGGTACTCTTCCAGCAGATAGGTTGACAGTAGCTCCCATGACCAAAGTCCGACTAGTTGATAGGGCTAGTCAAAATTTGACATTGGTTGGCTGAATCATCTCTTTGAGGTAAGGGAGAACATGCATTTATACTGTTTAGGAACCTAAGCGATGGAATGCCTTTATATTTCTAGGCACTTACATCTATATACGATAAATTAGAGTTTTGATATTCAGTGTTGGTCTTTATTCTACCCGGTTAACTTTTGTTATTCCTGATGGTTCACGTTATGGATGTTGGTCAGCATTCTAGCCGACTAAGTACCTCCGAAGCTGACCAAGATAGTTGAGTGGCCACATAGGAGGACATATGTCTACTTTACATTGTTCCATGAAGAGAATAATTTTTACATACAACAAAAGTCCCCAATGCTCCATGCTTGATGATTGATCGAAAGTATGGAGTATTTGTTCAAAAGTTTGCTCGGTGTAATGTCTAAGAATTGGCCGGCATCCGACCTCCAGTACTTGTAAAATTTTTTGTCAAACTATTTATAATTGCATTTTCTTAAGTAATTTGAATTTTAGCGAACCTCCAAAGGGTATGTTGGTATTTTTATGTGTTGGAAATCTTGTGGCCACTGCTAGTTCAAACATTCGTGCACTTAATCATTTGGTTTCTATTTTCGAGGCAACCTAAAAAAGGACGGAGGTTTCCATCCATTTCTCTTTACCTTAAACTTTTGTCACCTAGACTTTCTCTTTCTTTTCAAGGTTTTCTTCTTCGCTTTCGCTCCTTGCTATTTTTTGTCATTTTTCTATCTCTATAAGATCTCTTTCCTTTTTTTTTCTTTAATTTTCCTACCTTTCAGTCATGGTGTAAATCGTAAAGACAATTCTTTAGAGGAATTTAGGGAAAAAAGGAAAATTCCTAGTTGGGTAGGCTTATAGATTGCCCATGTCCCTGTTGATGTGTATTCGTTGGTTGAGGGTCACTGGATTCCCACTCTATTCATTGCTGAGTGTGGTATCACTTTTTCCCCAACCCATTTTTTCTATAATTCTGTCAATATTTTGATGTCGTTCCAACAAGAACAGTACCAAATACATGAAGGTCGTAAATGGGGTGAATAGTCTAAATGCAATTCATGGGACTCACATTGGGATTCCTAAACTGATGTTCTGTTATAAATGGAGAATTATTGGAGATAATACTTATTATCTGAAGACTAGGCAAGCTAATTGGGAATTGGTAGTTAATTTGTCATATTCCAACAAAGACTACTGGGATTATGGTGTAGTTGTGAATAATTGGCAATGTGCCCCCCTTCCTGAGGGGGTAACATCCACTGGACCTAGGTGCCCTCAGGAAGGGCGTGGCATAGGTCATACTTTTTCTTTTCAATTTCTTCCCTGTTTACCAACTATTTGAAGCTTTGTCGACTAAGTGAGTTTTTTTGTTTGTGTAGAGGAAAGAAAAAAGAAGTGCCCAAAGGAGAGTGAGGTTAATATTAATGACCTCGAGTATTTGTGGGATATTCATCAAAGATTAGGAGAAGAGAATCCCCGATAGCTTCTTTCTTGATGGAACACAAGAGTGTTATCACCTCCTTTCACAATCACCCATTAACTTGGACGTAGAATCTGCGTCCACTTATTTCGCTGCTGAGTCGACTGGAGTAGAGTTTGCCTAAAGAGGAACTTCTTCTTCCTTTGAGTCCCTTTAAATCACTACCATCCCCATTTCACCTTCTGTGGAAATGGTGAAAATAAGGATCCCAAATTTATTGGCTAGATCTGGATCTCCTCACCCTCCTTCTAAAAATAATACTACTACTTATAAGAAGCCTCAGGTTATTGAGAAGAGGAATCAAGTCCTTACTACTGAAGAAGCCCAAGTTATTGAACCTCGGTTCAAGAGGTTTAAGAAAGGTCTACCAAGCCCGTAAGAGTTGACTATAAAATCTTCAGTCGTGTTGAGCAAAATTGAAGATGCCTTAGTGGCGATCAACCTTGGGTTGGCCAAGGGTTTGATAAAGGTGGGTACTCATCCAGCAGACAGGTCGACAGCAGACCCCATGACCAGAACCTGACTAGTTGAGATGGATAGTTAGAATTTGTCATTGCTTAGTTATATCGTCCCTTTGAGCTAAGGGAGAACATGCATTTATACTGGTTAGGAACGCAAGTGATGGAATGCCTTTATATTTCCAACCACTTACATTTGTATATAATAAATGAGACTTTGGTTATTCAGTGCTGGTTGTTATTCCACCCAGAGTCGGTATTCTAGTCGACTATGTGTCTCTGAAGCCGACCAAGATTGTTGCGTGACCACATAAAAGGACATGTGTTTACTTTTTATTAGTCCACATAGGAGAATAATTTTTACGTACAACAAAAGCACCCATTTCTCCATGCTTGATGATTTATCATAAGTATGGAGTATTTATTCAAAACTTTGCTCGATGTAATGACTAAGAGTTGGTCGGCATCTGACCTCCTGGACTTGTAAAATTTTTCACCAGTACTATTAATAATGGCATTTTCATAAATAATTTGAATTTTGCGAATTGTCAAAGGCTATGTTGGTCTTTCGTGTGTTGGAAATTGTGTGGCCGTCGACAATTCAAACGTTCGTGCAGTTAATCATTTTGTTTTTATTTTCTAGGCAACCTATAAAGGGACAGAGGTTTCCCTTTATTACTCTTTACCTTAAACTTTCTGCACTTAGCCTTTCTCTTTCTTCTCAAGCTTTTCTTTTTCACTTTCACTGCTTGCTATTTGCTATCATTTTTTTTATCTCTGTAAGCTCTCTTTCATTTATTTTCTTTGATTTTCCTGCCTTTCACTCATGGTGTACATCTTAGATGACCATTCTTTAGAGGAATTTAGGGGAAAAAGAAAAATTCCTAGTTATGTAGGCTTAGAGATTACCCATGACCCTGTTGATGTGTATTTGTTGGCTGAGGGTCACTAGATGCTCACTATGTTCATTGCTGAGTGTGGAATCACTTTTCCCCCAAACCCATTTTTTCTTTAATTATGTCAATATTTTGTTGTCGTTCTTGCAAGAATATCCCCAAATACATGAAGGGTCGTAAATGGGGTGAATAGGCTAAATGAAATTCATGGGGCTCATATTGGGATTATAAATTGGGAACTATTAATGATGATACTTATTATTTGAAGACTAGACAGGCCAATAGGGCATTCCTAGTTAATTTTCCAAATTCCAACAAAGACTACTGGGATTATGGTGTAGTTGTGAAGAATTAACAAAATGCCCCCTCCTGAGGGGGTGACATACACTGGACCTAGGAGCCCTCAGGAAGGGCGTGGCATAGGTAATACTTTTTCTTTTCAATTTCTTCCCTGTTTACCAATTGTTTAAAGCTTTTTTGACTAATTGATTTGTTTTGTTTCTATGCATAGGAAAGCAAAAATAAGTGACCAATGGAGAGTGAGGTTAATATTAACAACCTCAAGTATTTATGGGATATTCATCAAGAGCGGGAGAAGAGCATCCCCGAGCAACTTCTTTCTTGCTAGAATACCAGAGTGATATCACCTCCTTTATTGCCCAACCTTCAGTTTTGCCTCAGTCACCCATTAACTTGGATGCAAAACCAGTGTCCATTTCTTTTGCTGCTGAGTTGGCTAGAGTAAAGCTTGCCCAAAGAGTAACTTATTCTTCCTTTGAGTCCCATGATATCATTACCATCCCCACTTCACCTTCTACAGAAATGTTGGAAATGAAGATCCCAAAATAGTTGCTTGGATCAGGATATCCTCACGCTCCTTCTAAAAATAATACTGCTACTAATAAGAGGCCTCAGGTAACTAAGAAGAGGCTGAAGAAGCCCGAATTGTTGAACCTCAGTTCAAAAGGTTGAAAAAGGATCAACCAAGCCAACAAGAGTTGGCTAAGAAATCTTCTGTTGATCAGGGTATAATTGAAGATGCCTTAATGGGTATTGACATTGGGTTATCCAAAGGATTGATAAAGTCTTGCACTTTTTCAGCAGACAGGTTAACAGTGCCCCCCAAGACCAGAGCTCGACTAGTTGAGAGGGTTAGTTAAAATTTAGCATTGGTAAGTTCATAATTTCTCTGATTACTTTTCACAATATTTATTGCCTTTCTTCTTCATTAATGTAACATACTTATGCTTTTGCAGTCCTTGATAGACCACAACCAGATGCTAAAGAAAGATGACCGGCTAAAGGCTTCATCGGTCGATGTGGAAGAATCTTTTGAGGGTTTATAAAAATCCATGAAGGTCTCTGGGGAAGCTTTAGCGTGAGAGAAAAAATATTGTCAATATAAGATTAAGGCTTATAAGGATAGGGTTAAGGTAGAAGAGGACCAATAGTGACAAGTTGACCTTAATTGAGCAGAAGCTGAGAGTAGGGAAAAGGTTGCTAGAGACAAGTCCTCCAGCCTTACTATTGGGAACCTTGCTCTGAAGGCCAAGAGCAAGAAGGACAAAGAGGAAGCTGCTAATAAAGGATGGGATAAAGCCTTTTTAGTTATAGCTATTCAGATAGAGTATGCCAAAAAGTTATCCTATAAGGAGGGTTGGTCAGATTCTTTAAAGGAGGTCGAACCCAGGTAACACTGGGTTATTCTAGTGACATGACCCTGGAACTCCTCCTAACCTGGATGAGGACTTTAATGATGATGAGGGTTCTGGGGAATCTTCCATGGTGCCTACAGATACTGCCAACCTTCCTCCTATCGACCAAGATAAGGTCAAGGACAAGGATAAGGACAAGGAGAAGGTTTAGCTCCTTTCAGCTAGTTTTTTTTTTTTGCTTTTTCTCTTGTGTATTTTTCTAATTCTTCTTCTTTTCCTTTGTAATGGAATCATCTATGTAACCGTTGTCTTATCAATGAGATGAAATATTTTTGTTCAATATTTCTAACTTTTCTTTGGATGTTAACTACTTTTTTGATTCGCTACTGTTTTTCCTTCTTGGTCGGGCTCATATACTTATACTTATAAATTTCCTGTTTGATGCCAGGAAAAACATGATAGTTTCTGTTGAATTTAACCTATTGAGACGATACAAAAGTCTTCTTGAAACTGGTCATGTAACTTTGAATGAAGAAGTGTTGGTTGGGCTACTTAACTCTGAAGCTTTCAACCAAGTGAAAGATGCTTATATTCAACTTCACTGTTTTCTTGATAGAGCGGTGATGAATAACACTGCCTATTATGTGATTAAGATGCTATATGAAGATAAAAAACTTTCTCTGGAGTTATTTCATTATGATTATGAAACTAAATACAAGTCCTTGAGCGAAGGTTAGGGTTTTGATAAGAAGGTGCAGGATATTATTTCTACTTTGAATAAGAAAGAAATTGAGTTGAATAAGGAAGATGAAAGTGCTCGGGAGATTGCTACACTTCTTGAAAAATAAAATAACGCTCTAAGGAATGAGCTTAATGCCTTGAATAAGACAATAGACCAAGTGCCAAATGAGGGTGTCTCATTCTTAGAGATGGAAAATGCCGGACTTCTGGAGGAACTGGCTTTGAAGAAGAGAAAAACCAAATCTGGCCAATCTTTTAGGAAATCTTGATTGCTTGGACAATAGTAGATGAAGAAAAAACTAAGAAAACTTTAATCGATAAAGTTGTTCCACTCCATGAGAAGGATAAGGCTATAAAAAACTCCAAGATAGGGTGGACCGGTTAAATTTACACTGCCATAAGCAATCCAAGGCTGTCTGGATGGATTGGTACGATGAATCCTTAACTTATATGGATAAACACATGGAGCAGGCTAGGTCGGATGGGTATAAATGGGACTGGTTAAACTTATTGGTACTATTGAAAATACCTTAGGGCAATGAATTGCGGCATTGGCATGATTCAGGAATGTCGGATTATCCTGATCCACCTTTCAAAATTGATGTTAGTTGGATTCCGCCTGATGCTATTCCTCATAGTTTAATCAAAAAATATATTGGAGATTATGGCCTTAAAGGAAAGGATGAATATGTTCATCCCCAACATCTACTCAATAGGACAATCAGCAGCAGATGTAGATTTTAGATTTACAACTCTATCGAGCACCCTTAATGAGCCTCCTATTAGGATAACCAAACCTGAAGGAAAATGCCCTGCAGGATAGGACTGTATTTCTCACTTTTTGGATCTTACTTTGTAACACCCCATTCTTGAAATGAAATGAAGTTATTTTTACCTATGTATGGTTTTAATCCCTTCTCATCTTTATTTAAGATTATGATTAGCTTTTAATTAGCCTGTCGACTAAGTAATGTGTATTATGACTAGTTAATAAGCTAGGCGACTAAGTAATTTTCTTAAATGATAAATGCTTGGTTCATGGTTGAAACTGTTTATAATGCCTTAGATTCAACTAATGCACTTAGATAAAACTCTAAGTATTTTTGTTGAACTAAGTATTTGCATTATTTATCAGTGGCGACCAAGTGTATTAGGAATGTATAGTTATTCTTGTGTTTGAATTGGTTGGGTAAAACCTCTTGTGTTTAAATTTAAGTCATACGTGAAGTTTTACGAACTTTTTATTCTTGATTTGTCGAAGGCAAAATCATACAAGAAGTTTGAAAATACTCCCAAACTAAACTTTTTTAAAGTTGGAAAAGTTTGGACTTTCCCGAAGTTGGAAAAGTTTGAATTAGAAAGACATCCAAACTACACATTTTTGAAGTTAGAAAAGTTTGAAGTTGAAAAGGTTTGAAGTTGAAAAAGTTTGAATTAGAAAGACTTCTAAACTAAACTTTTAATTGAAAAAAGTTTAATTAGAAAAATCAATTATACTAGTGGCATTATATCACCATAATCCGAAAAAAATATAAAAAGGAAGCATAATTCATATAAAATTGCCGCTTCATTAGATTGACTGATGGGTTACATTAAAATAAAATTACTGATAATATTTACGAAGGTAATCGGTGTTCCAAGGATTCTTAAATGCTTCTCTTTCTAGTGTTTCCAGGCGTTATATTCTTGGTCAGATAACTACTGAGATACAGTATGGACTATGCCAATTTGGCTCCAACTTGTTGCTATTTTGGATTACCTTCTTAAGTGAAAAATCTCCCTATTTTAAGATCGGCTTATGTAAGGACATTTTTCACATGTCCGAAATGTTTCATTTATTTATGTCGTACGCCGCTACATTTGGCACGTCTCCTCACGATCTCACATGACGGCCTCTATCCGAATTCCGGGAATCGAGCATGCATTATCTCCACTAATATGTCCCACATCTGCCTCAATGACTTCACGTTCCAAGATTTTAGGGACTTAATGCAAGTGGTACGCAAGGGAAGTCAAAACAGTGAAAAAAAGGCACAATAGGAGAGTTCAAGGGCATTTTCGTAATTTCACATCCATAGTTCGGAGGTCTGGTCAACTAGAAAGTTGAAGATCTCGCCGCAACGAAGATACTGGAAAAAACGTCACCTCAATCCGAGCTACGGTGAAGGAGTTATGACCTTTTGAAGATAGAGAAAATTCCTTAAAGAATGCTGTTTTTTTTGTACGCTGGATATAATTTTAGAGTTTTAAGAACGTGGGACTCTTCATATTTTTTCCTATAAATACCAACTTCGGGGGAGTTGTTTTGCAAGACTTTAGGAGACGAATTTGAGAGTCCAAATACATCTAGTCTTCATATTTTTGAGTCCCAAGACTCATGTTTTGATTCACACATCATTGCCAAACCTTTGTGAATCCTTTTGCAACCCAAGAACACAACTTTGGTTTGCTCAACCCTTGTGGAGGAGACCGTTCTTCTTCTTCATTGCAGCCCTACTGGAAAGGGATAATTCCAGCCGCGACTACAGAATCCGATACCCGAGGGTAATTCTTAGTCAACTTGTATTTTCATTGTAATCCGATTGTAAGCCGTTTTCTTACAAATTATAGTGAAAATAAATGGTTTTGCCCCTGAGGGGGATTTTTCCTTAATTGCATGTGTTTGAATGTTCTTGCGTAGATTATCTATTTATTCAATCACATACCGCTGCATGTTTAGGGTTTGTTTGTGTTAAAAGGGTTTTATATATGGTTTGATCATTTGAACGCGAGCACACACGTTTCTCAAATTGGTATCAGAGCAGGTTACGCTAATCTATCGCGTATTCCTTTTTTTTTCCGCAAAATTTTTCTAAGATATCAATTTTCTGAAAAAATTGATTTTTGAAAAAGTGCGTGTTCAAATGGAGAAGTCATATTATAAAATGCCTATTTTTGACGGGACAAATTATGCTTATTGGAAAGCCCGTATGAGGTCGGCTTTAAAAGCCATTGATGAACGTGTTTGGATTTTGGTTGAACGAGGGTGGACTCCTCCCACCATGACTGTTGATAATGTGACCAACTTGAAACCTGACATTTCTTGGTCTGATGAAGAAATTAAATGGTCATCTTTTAATTCTAAGGGTCTAAGTGCTATTTCTGGGTCTATCACACCTGATGAGTTCAAACGCATAATGACGTGTACCACCTCAAAAGAGGCATGGGATGTTTTACAACTCACCCATGAAGGAACTAATGATGTGAAAGATTCTAAGTTGCAAAACTTGACAACTCAATTTGAAACAATCACCATGCATGATTCTGAATGCTTTGATGAATTTTATGCTAGACTTTCTCACATTGTGAATACTAGTTTTAATCTTGGTGAACATATTCCGAATGCTAGAGTTGTTAAAAAGATTCTTCGTTCTTTGCCTAAGCGTTTTATCCCTAAAGTCACTATGCTAAATTCTATGGGTAATTTAAATACGCTAAAATTGGAAGAACTTGTAGGAGATTTGCAAACTTATGAAATTGATATGTTCCCTAAAAATTCTAAATCTAAAGATAAGGGAATTGCTCTTAAATCCCAAGAGAGAAGGAGTGTGGGGTCAGCTAGAAAGAGGGTAGAGTCATCTAGAAAGAGAGAGACTGACACGTCAGATTCTGAGTGCGATTTTGACTTAGATGATTTGGCTCTTTTCGCAAAAAATTTCAAGAGGATTCTCAAATTTAAGAAAAATGGCAATTTTAAAGATAAAAAGAAATTTGAGAAAAATAAGTTTGAAAAGAAAAATGAAAAAGTTTCCAAAAATCCTTCTCTGAAAGAAAGTGAGAGATGTTTTGAGTGTGATGGTAGGGGTCATAGATCTTTTGAGTGTGCCAATCGTCTGAATAGAGAGAAAGGGAAAGCTGTCCTTAATGCTACCCTTAGTGACGACAGTGAGGTCGAGACGGTGGATTCTGGAGATGAGTCACCGCATGAGTGTAACTTCACCGCATTCATGGCCAGCCAAGTGAGCACTCCTAGTTCTCCTCACGACGATGAGGATGATGCTTCACAGGGACACCTCGACAGTGAGATCGATGTGAGTGAGGGGGAGGATGACACAAGTGAGAGAGAGAGTGATATACAACGCGCCTACGCTGAGTTATATTCTGAGTCTTTTAAAACTAAAAAGCGTAACAAAACGTTAGTTCTTAAGATCACTTGCCTAGAGGAATATTTAAGGAAAGCGAGAGAAAGAGAGTTCTCCACCTGCACCTCCCTGAGAGAGAGAGAATCTACCTGTGTCGAGAATGAGAATTTGTTTAGAGAGAGAGAGAGTACTCTAGAGAAAGAGAGAGGGGACTTGATCAAGCAAGTGGCTAGTCTTACGAGTCAGCTCCATTCCTCCGTGGAGACTCGGAAGAAACTTGAAGCCCTTGTTGCCCAGCTGACTCATGATCTTGAGAAAGCACGGGAAGTCAAGGTACAAATCGAGGACAGATCTGGGAAGATGGGAAAGATGCTCCTCGGCCCCGCTTTAGGTTTTGGTGATCGTCAAGTAATTGGATATGATGGTGCCTCCACGTCCCAAATTGCACCTGGACCAGTTCCTGAGTTTACTACAACTCCTTATGGTCACCGTAAAAAACCTCGAAGGAGAGTTCGACCAAGAAAAGCAAACCAAGGTCCGCCTTTGACTGAGCTCTTTTGTACTTATTGCAAAAGAAAAGGCCACCTTAGGGAAACCTGCTATAGCATGGGTCGGACACGACGTACTACTGCTCCACCACGACATACTGATGAGTTTTCTAGTCTGAGAGAGCGAGTTGAGTTCTTAGCTGCCACGACTCAGAGTTTGATGAAAGAATTCCGACGGATGTCTTCGCCGTTAGTGAATGCTTCTTACATTCCAGCTAAAACCAACAAAGGCAAACAAAAGGTCATCTCTGCTTGGGTGCCTAAGAAAGATAAAAAGGCCTTTATTGTTCATGTTGCTCTCAAAGCACATAATACCTCACAGTGGTATTTTGACAGTGGGTGCTCCAGACATATGACAGGTGATGCCTCATTTTTTACATCTCTTGAGGATTATCAGGATGGCAGAGTCACCTTTGGAGATGGGAGCAAGTCTAGCATTGTAGGACGAGGTACTGTCGAGTTACCTGGTTTTCCTAAGCTAGAAAATGTTTTGTACGTCAAAGGTTTGAAAGCAAACCTTCTCAGCATTAGCCAGCAGTGCGACACTAACTTTGCAGTAAAGTTTGACCGGGACGCGTGTAAAGTCTACAATCAAGCCGGTAAACTTTTGATGCAAGGGGTGAGGACCGAGGATAATTGCTATGGGACTGAGTCCACATCCTCACTTGTCTACAACAACGCCACGATCACTCCTATGGATCTGTGGCACCAACGTCTAGGTCACGTGAACGTTAGAGATCTCAATCGTTTATCTAAAAAGGACCTAGTACGTGGCTTACCATCTCTTGGAAAGTCAACTTCGACCGTTTGTGGACCCTGTTAGTTGGGAAAACAAATTCGTAGTCCTCATAGGAAGTTACATTCCATTACCACCTCTCGTGTTCTGGAGTTGATTCACATGGATCTTATGGGTCCCACTCGTACTGAGAGTCTAGGTGGTAAGAGGTACATCCTCGTGATGGTAGATTATTTCTCCAGATACTCCATTGTAGGTTTTCTGAGAGAGAAATCCGATGCTGTAGATTTCTTAACGACCAAGTGCCGTGTCCTGCAAAATCAACACGGTGTCACTATTAACAGAATACGTAGTGACAACGACACTGAATTCAAGGAAGCAAAGGTTGATTTGTACTGTGATAGCCTTGGGATCAAACATGAGTTTTCTTCTGTGAGAACTCCTCAGCAAAATGGGATTGTTGAGAGAAAGAATAGAACGATCCAAGAGATGGCTAGATCTATGCTTCTAGGTCGTAAAGTTTCTAGGAGATTTTGGGCAGAGGCAGTGTTTACTGCATGCCACACGGTGAATAGGGTGTATCTACGTCCACACACACTTCACACTCCTTATGAGTTGTGGACTAGCAAGAAGCCCAACCTGGCATATTTCCGTGTCTTTGGGAGTAAATGCTACATCCTACGGGATAAAGAGCAATTAGGAAAGTTTGACTCCCGAAGCGACGAGGGAATATTTCTAGGATATTCATCGAATAGCAGAGCGTACCGAGTTTTTAACCTGAAGAGCTCTAAGATTATGGAATCAATAAACGTCACCGTGCAAGATGACGAACCTCCGACGGTTATTGATCCTAACCTTCAGTGTGAGGATGAGGATTGTTCTGACAGTGATTTACCTGTTCCTCTCTCACACTCTGTGGACCCTACTCCTGTGTTATGGGACACACCTGCTTGGGTTCGCAAGAGTCATGACCCTTCTGCCATTGTTGGTGATCCCACTCTAGGGGTCAAGACTCGTGCTCAGCTAGAGAACGTTGTTAGCCATCTTTGCTACACGTCCAAAGTCGAGCCCAGGAACCATAAAGAAGCACTCAAGGATGAACACTGGATATCTGCTATGCAGGATGAGTTGCTTCAGTTTAAAAAGAATGATGTCTGGGAACTTGTCCCCCGACCTAGTGAGATTAATGTGATAGGTACCCGGTGGATTTTTAAGAACAAAATGGATGAAAATGGTACCATAATCCGAAATAAGGATAGGTTGGTCGCTCAAGGCTACACACAGATAGAGGGTGTAGACTTTGGGGAGACATTTGCTCCTGTTGCGAGGCTTGAGTCCGTCCGTCTTCTGCTCGCCATCGCATGTCATCTGCGCTTCAAGGTGTATCAGATGGATGTCAAGAGTGCCTTTTTGAACGACATTCTACAGGAGGAGGTTTATGTGGAACAACCAAAAGGGTTTGAAAACCCTCAGCACCCTGAGCACGTCTACTATCTGAGGAAAGCCTTGTATGGTTTGAAGCAAGCACCCCGTGCTTGGTACGAGAGGCTTACTTCTTATCTCTTAGCTCGTGGCTTCAAGAGAGGGGGAGTAGATATGACGTTGTTTGTCAGGAGAGACGACGGTGCTATTTTGGTTGCCCGGGTCTATGTGGACGACATAGTCTTTGGATCCACATGCTCCCAGCATGCTCACCACTTTGAGGAGGAGATGAAAAGTGAGTTTGAGATGAGCATGGTTGGTGAGCTTACATTCTTCCTTGGTCTCCAGGTTCGTCAGCTAGAGGATGGTATGTTCATCACCCAATCCAAGTATGCTAGAGACCTAGTGAAGAAATTTGGTTTAGACTCCGCTAAGCATGCACGTACACCTATGAGTACCACTACCAAGCTTAGTAAGGACACTTCAGGCAAGGACGTAGAGCAAACCTTATATCGGAGTATGATAGGTAGTCTCCTCTACTTGACTGCCAGTCGTCCCGACATCGCCTTTAGTGTTGGAGTCTGTGCGCGTTATCAGGCATCCCCAAAAGAGTCACATTTACTTGCTCTAAAACGTATTATTAAATACGTAAGTGGGACTCTCTCATACGGGATTTGGTATTCCTTTGATACCGATGACCGTCTGTCCGCCTACTCGGATGCCGATTGGGCTGGGGATGTAGATGGATATAGGAGCACTTCTGGTGGGTGTTTCTATTTTGGTTCTGCTCTTGTCTCCTGGCTGAGCAAGAAGCAAAATTCCATCTCTTTGTCCACTGCGGAGGCTGAGTACATAGCCGTCGGGAGTTGTTGCACACAACTCTTGTGGATGAAGCAAATGCTGGAGGATTATGGGATATCACAGGACACCATGACCATTTCCTGTGATAACACGAGCGCGATACACATATCTCGCAATCCAGTTCAGCATTCGCGCACAAAACAAATCAGGATACGTGAGCACTTTATTCGTCAGTTAGTTGAAGAGAAAGTCGTATCCCTGAGTTTTGTTCCTACCGACCGTCAGTTAGCCGATATTTTCACTAAACATTTAGATGCCCTTAGATTTGAGAGTCTTAGGAAATCTTTAGGGATTTGCACAGTTGATTGAGGGGTTGGTCTATGTCTAGAATAGGATGCTTCTTCATGTTCATATCATATGCTTCCTATTGCTAGTCTATTTTATATGTACCATTACTTTGTTGTACAGCTTTGTTTTATTCCTTTTGCTTTTTATATTTCTTTTGAAAAAAATACAAAAAGATTTTCCTTTAAGAAAAATTTTGAGAAAAGCACAAAAAGATTTTATTTCTTTTTTTCCAAATTTTTGAAAAAATCCAAAAAGATTTTTGTATTTTGCTTCTTTTATGGATGAGCATGTAAGATAGCCAAGTCACAACTTCATTCCATTTATCCATGTGACTGTTTGATAGAGATTTGAGAGGCTACATCATTTCATCCATGTGCTTTACATTGATTGGAGTCTTTGAGATGTAATTAGTGATATCTTCCTACATGTTTGACTCCTATATCCTTTATTGCACACATGCACGGCTATATTTGATTATTGCACTTGTCTATCTCATGTTGGCTTGCGTGTTTTCATCTCAATCCTGTCTATACAATGTACAATATGCGATAAAACTTGACAAGATTGGAATGCATGTAAAAACCGTTTTGGTGAGACTGTGTGTTTTTGTATAACGGGGAGGGGCTGCGAAAGGTAATCATCTATCCTTTGCGCAAAAGCCACCGTTAAAAAGGACCTAAAAAATGGAGGAATTTTAATATCCGAGGTCCAAAGAGGTTAAAAGAGTCCGAAAAAATTTAAAGGCAATAAAAAGCAATTCATGCCAAATATGGGCCACTTAGGTTTCACCATCAATTCTCCAAAGTTTGAGAATTTAGAATGCCTCTATTCAATACAATATCTGAGGGAGTTTGGTTGGAGAATCTAAACGGGTTTGCACTTCCTTGAAAGTCCTGAAAAAGCATAAAATCATTTTGGACGTTATTGGTGTGAAAATCATTTTGAGCTTTGATTTGTTGATTTGATTGAGTCAATATCTTATACTGTCACTCTTTTACACCAAAGGAAGCATTTGAGTTCATTCGCTAGGAATATCCAATATTCATCGTGCACATATGTCATGTTTGTATGCATTGATTTTCCTATCGAATTTGATCACACCAATTCATTTACGCTATCATTGACTTGGTTGCTTTCTGTTTATTCATGGTGTGTTTTTATCCTAGTGACACCCCGCACTTGCTTATTTGATTTATTTTTCTAATTTGTCCATTTGGGGACATCATAAAAAGGGGGAGAAAGAATTATCATATTATGGGGGAGTTTGAATTCTGGGGGAGTTTTTGAGATGTTGCTTATGTTTTTATCATATATTGATATCCATGTTATCTCATTTCAAACTCGATATGTCACGTGGTATTTGCTTTGTCTCATGTGTGTAGGTATGAAGATTGCAGATCTATATGTTGCACACCCTGATGAGAAAAGTTTTGAGATTCCTGAAGAATTAAAGAACAAACGACGAAGACTATTCATTTGTACCTTTTCCAGTTTTGGGTTCATGGGAGGGTAGATTTGTATAGGAAATTTCATATTTGATAATTCAGATTTTTTATGTATGTACCGGCATAGACATAGGGGGAGATTTGTAAGGATATTTTTCACATGTCCGAAATGTTTCATTTATTTATGTCGTACGCCGCTACATTTGGCACGTCTCCTCACGATCTCACATGACGGCCTCTATCCGAATTTCAGGAATCAAGCATGCATTATCTCCACTAATATGTCCCACATCTGCCTCAATGACTTCACGTTCCAAGATTTTAGGGACTTAATGCAAGTGGTACGCAAGGGAAGTCAAAATAGTGAAAAAAAGGCACAATACGAGAGTTCAAGGGCATTTTCGTAATTTCACATCCATAGTTCGGAGGTCTGGTCAACTAGAAAGTTGAAGATCTCGCCGCAACAAAGATACTAGAAAAAACGGCACCTCAATCCGAGCTACGGTGAAGGAGTTATGACCTTTTGAAGATAGAGAAAATTCCTTAAAGAATGCTGTTTTTTTTGTACGCTGGATAGAATTTTAGAGTTTTAAGAACGTGGGACTCTTCATATTTTTTCCTATAAATACCAACTTCGGGGGAGTTGTTTTGAAAGACTTTAGGAGACGAATTTGAGAGTCCAAATACATCTAGTCTTCATATTTTTGAGTCCTAAGACTCATGTTTTGATTCACACATCATTGCCAAATCTTTGTGAATCCTTTTGCAACCCAAGAACACAACTTTGGTTTGTTCAACCCTTGTGGAGGAGACCGTTCTTCTTCTTCATTGCAGCCCTACTGGAAAGGGATAATTCCAGCCGCGACTACAGAATCCGATACCCGAGGGTAATTCTTAGTCAACTTGTATTTTCATTGTAATCCGATTGTAAGCCGTTTTCTTACAAATTATAGTGAAAATAAATGGTTTTGCCCCTGAGGGGGATTTTTCCTTAATTGCATGTGTTTGAATGTTCTTGCGTAGATTATCTATTTATTCAATCACATACTGCTACATGTTTAGGGTTTGTTTGTGTTAAAAGGGTTTTATATATGGTTTGATCATTTGAACGCGAGCACACACGTTTCTCAGCTTAATCTTACGATTGTAGAACCTAGCAATCCTTTGTGGATAAACAGGCATCAGAATTACAGCAGCATCCCTAACCACTTCAACCATGTCTAGATCAAGTCATCTCATAAGATTACTTTTGGGGGAGTAAAAAATTCAGCACTCTATGATTCGATATATCTATTTCAGTTGGTACCACTGATTCGGTGCCAAAAGCGAGCACGTATGGAGTTTCTCCCGTTGCTATTTTTGGTGTAGTCCTATAAGCCCAAAGGACACTATGCAACTCGTTGATCCAATTTCCTTTAGCATCATCCAACCTTTTCTTCAACCCATCCAGTAGAGTCTCATTAGTAATATTTGTCTCACCATTACATTACGGATGTTCAACTATTAAATGAAGCTTTTGAATTCCAGACCGAATGTAATATTCCTCAAACTCATCATTATCAAACTGGGTACCATGGTCGGTGATGAAAGCATAAGGCATTCCATATCGGCATATGATTTATTTCCATATAAATTGAAAAACCCTATGATAAGGCATATCAGCCAAAGGCTCAGCCTCCACCCATTTGGTGAAGTAATCCACTGCTACAACTAAATATTTGAACCTTCCTTTGGTGGTCACCAATGGATCGCCCAAGTCTATTCCCCAAATAGAAAATGACCAAGGAAAAGTGATCGGAGTTAGGGTAGCCCCCTATCTTCTATGGATAGTAAAAAAAATTAGCATTTGTCACACTTTTTGGAAAAAGAAACACAATCTTCTTTCATCGTCGGCCAGTAGGAGACCTGCATGACTATTCTTTGTACTAGTGATCGACCGACCGAATGAACTCCACAAGAGCCTTCATGTACTTACTTGATTGGATCATTTAGTTCAAACCGGATGAATACAATGAAGCAGAGAGACAGTGTATCCCCTTCTATATAAAATGCCATTCTCCAAAACATAACTAGCTGCTTTGTATCTTATCTTCCTGGCTTTTCTCTGGTCGACTGGTAATAAGCCTCTTGCAATGTAATATTTGATCGGATTCATACAAGAAGGACACATTTCGACAGATATTATACTGGTAGCTTCCACATCAATACTTCTATGGGTAAGAATTTTCACTAGAATGGTTCGTCTAAGCTCTATCTGAGTCACTGAGGCTAGCCAAGCAAGGACATTTGCTCGAGCATTCTCCACCCTTGGAATCCTGACCATATTGACTACATGAAATAAAGAGATAACCATCCTATCCTTATTCAAATATCCTACCATTGTTTATCTTTTAACTCCATATATCTAAAGCATATACTTGACAATGAGCAAAGAATCATTGTGCTCATCACCTGCTTGGTGCCGAGTGATGAAGCTAGTCTTAACCCTGTTATTAACCTCATACTAGGCTTCATTATTGGAAGTTTGAAACTAAAATTACAAAGAATATTCCATATCTAAATCTTATGGAGTGTTGATAATAAATTGAACTCCACTGCAAGTGGTGCATGAAGATCCATCTATAAACTCCAGACTGTAATATCGTTGTTAAAATCTTCCTCTATTAGCACTCCATGTCTAAAAATCTTCTTGCTTTGTTCAGCCATTGGCTGAGCACTTTTTTGAGAAGCCGATGATTCTTATTGGTCGGCGACAATCTCAGTTTGCTTTTGAGCTAAGCTGTCTTTCGAAGAAGTATGCTTGGCAGGAAAATGTGGATTGTTGGGCACCTCTGCATATGTGAACTCTGCAATGAAGTTTATTATTACTTGCCCTTTTAATTTAGTTTTTGGCTCATACACAATCTCATATTCCATAAGTTTGACTGCCTCGAGACTTTTTAGGTTTGCAAAGGTTGTCACAGAGGTAAGTTAGTGTATACCACAATAGTGTGGGCCTAGAAGTATGGTCTCATTCTCCTAGAGGCTTCAATAAGTGCAAGTGCCTCCTAATCTAAGGGTGGATAACTGATTTCTTCTCCTCGAAATGATTTGTTGGTGTCGTAAACTGACTTCTGATCTCCCCCCTTTAATTAAATTAAAGACGAGCTAACAGTTGACTCTGAAACAGCCAAGTATAAATACAACTTTTCTCCCAAAATTGGTCAGAAGAGGAATGGTGAAGATCCCAAATACTTCTTCATCTCCAGACAAGATTTCTCACATTCATAATTCCATTAAAAGATCACCTTAAAGGATGGGAGACATTTATCTATTGCTTGGGACATAAAATGAATATGAGCTGCCATCTTCTAGTCAGTTTTTGCACGTCCTTCTTACTAATAGGGGACTGCATCTCCATTAAAGACTTTACTTTGTTAGGATTGGCTTCAATTTCCCTCTGATTCACAATATATCCTAAGAACAGTCCTTCTTGAACCCAAATATACACTTGGCCGGGTTGAGCTTAATTTGGTGCTTCTCCAACTGGTTAAATGTCTGAGCTAAATCTTTTATGTGGTCGGCGGCAGCCTTGATCTTGATGAGCATGTCGTCCATATATACTTCCATATTTTTTACTATTTGTTCTTCAAATACTTTATTCACCAGCCTTTGGTATGTTGCTCCAATATTTTTCAGTCCAAAGGGCATAACGTTGTAGCAATATGTTCCACGATTGATGATAAAGGTAGTCATCTCCTGTCTTCTAACTTCATTTTAATCTAGTTGTACCGAGAGTAGGCATTCATGAAAATAAGTAACTCATGATCTGCAGTTGCATCTATCAATTGATCAATCCTTGGTAAAGGAAAATGATCCTTTGGACATGATTTTTTGAGGTCGATGAAGTCTACACACATTCGCCACTCGTCATTCTTCTTTTTTATCACCACCACATTGGCCAACCAACTGGGATACTTGACATCTTTTATAAATTAGGCTCTTTATAACTTTTCCACTTCCTCTTGGATTGCCATGTTCTTCTCGAGACTAAAAACTCTGCATTTATACTTGATCGTGTTGGAGTCTTGGTAGATGTTGAGCTCATGCTAGATGAAATCAGGATCAATTCTAGTCATATCCTCATGGCTCCAGGTTAACACATTCTTCCTTTCTTTCAGGAATTCAATCAATTCCTGTTTGTGGGAAGGAGCTAATCTTGAGCTAATTTGAGTGGTCCTTTCTCATTTTTCATTATAATCACAATAGTCTCCATTACTTCCATAATCTATCCCTTCACTAGACCTTCTTCCTCCCGAGGATCCAGAGTGTCGATATGATAAGTGGTAGTGCTTTTCTAGACCTCTTACTGCTCGACTGAAGTATAGTATCATTCTCTAGCTTCCATTTGGTTGTCATTCACTACGCCGACTCCATAATTAGTAGGAAACCTCATGCATTAATGCACAGTGGACATTATTACTTTTGACTTCTTCTTTCTCACTCGACCAAGAGTTATATTATAAGCTGAAGAGACATTTTTTTCCAATACAAATAAATGAATTCTATCCTTTCTTCTTATCGACCAAGTGCCGACCATGACATCCAGCTTGATTGTTCCCAAGGGATACGCTCTTTCTCCTGATAACCCTATGAGAGTCATGTGATAAGGTTCTATCTTACTGTCTAAGAGCCCTAGGCTATGGAAACAGTTATAGTACATGACGTCGGTCGAACTCTAATTATTTACCAGGATTCTTGTTATTTTACCATGATGAACTCTGCAAGTTATGACTAGTGGATCATCATGAGGATTAAGTACTCCTATCAAATCATTCTTGGAGAAACCGATCACTAATCTGTCTTTATGGACTTTTCTAAGCCGTCCATTTATGCATTCAGACATGTCAATCTGTCTTATAGTAGGATAAGATTAGGTCTCATTCAGATAAGCCCTTCTCTTGGTAAGCTCATCTCCCCTCCGGCATCTCCTCCTGCACTAAAATGACAACTAAAAGAAATTATTTCTACCTCCATTTTAGGTTCCTCAGGAATCTTCGCAAAGTCAGGATCATCTTCATAACTGTTGTTGCATGCCCTTTTCGTGTCATCCTTTCCTCGGCAAGGTGACTCAGTTTTTCTTCTGGTATCTCGGCCACAATTTTGATCAATAAATTTAGTTAAATTTCCTCATTAAATAAGATTCTCTAATTCATTCTTAAGGGAGATGCAATTGTCAGTCGCGTGCCCATGATCTCTGTGAAAAATCGTAATATTTTGATTTATCTCTCCTGTTAGGAGATTACTTTAGCTTTCCAGGCCAATTTAAGTCTTTTTTTCCCCTGATTTGTTCCAATATATGTTGGACACCCTTGGTAAGAGAAGTGTACTCATCATACTTCTTGATTTTTTTAATATTCTTGTCTTTTTGGTCTTTCTTGATCAAAGTCTTCTAACTTTTGATTTTTACCATCAAAATTTCCTTAGCAGCCATAACTTTTTCGGCGTTTATAATCTTTACAGCCTTAGCCATCAACTCTGTCATAGTTTTGGGAGGATTCTTTGCTAGAGCATAGTAGAGATCCTTGGCGAGTAATTCACTCATCGTGTTGTAATGGCGATATTATATCATAATCTACCACCTCTAGTTTCTCATTATTGAAGCGTGTGATGTACTCTCGAGTACTTTCTCCGAGTTTTTGACGCAAGGTCAAAAGATGAGTGAAAATTTTGATCAACGTAGCCTTAAAATATAAATTATCAATAAATAGCTCAGCGAACTGATGGAAGCGAGCAATTTTACCTTTTAGGAAGGTTATTGTACCATATCTGGGTTGGGCCTGTGATGGATGTAGAGAAAGCCCTATAATGCATGTCATCGGGGATATAATAGCTATCAGTAGTAGATTGATATTACTCAATATAAAGGACTGGATAAGTTATCCCATCATACTTGGGAGTAACAATTGGCGGCTTGAATTTGGAAGAAGTGGGATAGTCCATAATAGTCTGAATAAAAGGGGATTCCTTTACAAAAATTCATTCTAAAGGATTCTTGGTTTTGGCCATTTCTCCCAGCCGATCCTCAAGTCATTGCATGGATCCTTTCTAGGAATGCTCCCCAGGGTTATACTTAGCTGAAGAAGCTTTGGTGGCTTTACTGTGCACATGTGATGAGATCTCTTCCTAAGAAGTCTACTCGGCACGCATAGGATCTCTCTTTATGCACGCGGGGCCGATCTTGCTCTCTGTGATGGCCTCTGGATACTCGGGGACCCAAATAATCAAAGGAAGATTCCTTACTCAATTGCTCCAACACTCTCAGCCCCTCATTGAAGAAAGATTGACCATCATAGTAATTCATTGATAGAATTGATAACGTTGATCCAAAATGGTATGATTTTCCACGAGAGAACCTGAAGCGATGACTTTTTGCATTCCTAGCTGACGGAGGTGGCATGTCCCTTTTAGAAGGTTCATTGGAGAACTTATCTTGCAATGTAAGAGCCAATTGCCTAACTGACTCCTGCATGGATTCCAGTCCTTTAGCCAAATTGAGAAAAATTCCTGAAGACCTGTCACACTATGGGGAGCAGATGGATCTAGATAATAACCTGCAGCCATAAGGCTGCTCTTAGGAACGATTGTCATTCTTCAGAGAATTTATAAAAATAATAAAAAAATAAAAGAGGTAGAGAATGACTACAAGCAATCGTTCCCACATACGATGCCAATCGATCTGTTGATACCTAAAAATGGATGGGATTCAAATGTATAATCATAGATAAATAAAGATAAGTGAGCCGGACAAACACATAATAAAAAAGGTTTTTAAAGTGGTTTGGCTATAAAAAGACTCTACGTTCACTGTTGGTATTATTTCAGGTGATTACAACAGCTCAGTAGGGGTGTGTTTATGATTGGTTGAATTGTCCCTTTAGGGTATGGGAGAACATGTATTTATACCGGTTAGGAACCCAAGAGATGGAATGCCTCTATATTTCAAGGCACTTACATTTGTATACAATAAATGGTACTCTTAATATTTAATGTTGGTTATTATTCCACCCGAGTAACCTTTGTTATTCCTGATGGTTCACGTTCTGGGTGTTGGTCGGAATTCTAGACGACTAAGTATCTCAAAAGTCGACCAAGATAGCTGGGTGGCCATATTGGAGGATAAATGTATACTTTTCATTGGTCCACGTGGGAGAATATTTTTTACATACAACAATATGCCTGTTTTATTGTGTCTTGTCCGATATACACAATCATTCCTTCATAACGATTTGTGAATCGACAAACACTTACATCATATTTTTATTACTATTTTGGGAACACTCCTAACTATGACCTCGCTCTGCCTTTATCCATGACGCGAGTCGAGCGATTTCGCTCTCCATTTTTATTATGCATATAAGTGCACACATCATGGAGTTCTATAGGAGGAGATTGACACACGCCCATGAGATATCTAAAGGGTGGGATGGATGCCTGATACCTTCCCATTCCGTAACTTAGTCCCCGAACCTTCGAATTACTTGGCTTTTCAAGCATCAGTATTGTCCTTGATGTCATTCTCTCTAGGCGGCAACATTTCTCTTGCCTATTTTGTGTAGAATAGGCTAGCGAATTTATCTCTATATATCACCCCACATCAATGACGACGAGCGCCCCGATAAAGGATGCAATCCCGTGCACACATCGAAAAAAGAGGGGGAAGGAAGCAGGGATTCACCTCCGAAAACCCCGACCCACCGACTCGGGATGGCCACAGTGGCGACTCTGTTGGGGAACTTATATAAGAGGGCTAAACTCTATTTTTGCATGGGCGTTATTCTTTTGTCCATGTATGCATATGCACCTACCTGCATGTTCCATTTTCTCCTCTCTTTACATTTTTGTATATATCTCACTCATGTATATATCACTTCCCACTCACTTGTACACCTCACACACTTGTATATACTCTCCATGTACACTTCACACACTTGAAATTAGATTCACTTTACACTCACATGCTTCACACACCACTTAGAATATCCATGCTTAGGCTTCACTAATACACAACCACACTTTCTACACTTGTATATATGCTCACATGTCACACACCACTTGTAGTTGATCCATGTATATGCTCAATACCACACACACTCACTTGTATATACTCCCATATCATATACTCACTCACATGTATTCACGAGTAATATAGTTTACATGCTAGATATACTTGTATATGCTACCTATTAGTGTAGTTTTACCTTACTCATCATAATAAAAAAGAAAAAAAATACTCCCTCTCCATAATATGTTAATTAATACTCTTGCATTTCTGCACACTACATCACAAAGAGCATGGTTTTTGATAAAAAATGTGTCTCGTATTGGGGGGTCACTTTGTGATGGGCGTTGGACCTGCGGGTCGCAATTAGCTTAAGCGATATGACTCTCACCTTTCATTGGCCTCGTACTTCGACGTATATCAAACAATCCCCCCCGCATCGTACCGCTTGATCGAACTCACGACGGGAGGTATATAGGAGGGAACTCATTCACGTACGTCGAGTATATCGAATTTTTTCTCACACATACTATCCCCACTAGTAGACCTAGGAAAATGAGGTACAACACGATAACACGACACGACACAAAATTATAAGTTAACGGGTTTAGTCTTATCGGGTTTTAGTCATTAACGGGTCAACACGGTAGATCCATTATCATAACGAATCGGGTTTGGGTTTGTACTCTTACACAACTAAACCCGTTTATACCCATTATTACCCGTTTGTGGTACCGGGTTTTATTGGGTCATGTGACTTGAACTAATATTACACCCATTATAACCCGTTAGTACGTAAACATATATATATATATATATATATATATATATATATATATATATATATATATATATATATATATATATAATCCCTAAGTTAATCTCATCCGCTAGATTAAAAAATTAAGCATCAAATCCACCCATTTACCCATTTAAAATTTGATTTGAAAAAAAATATATAAATTAATTTTTTAAATTTTTGGAAAATAATTTTCTTAACGGGTAATGGTTTACATAACGGGTTAATTATGACACGACCCAAATGCACCCATTTACTAACGGGTATTAAGGGTTCAGTTCGTGTCACCCGTTAATATTATTGGGTCTTGTTCGGGTTTAAAATTTTAAAACCGTTAAGCTAACAAGTCGTGTTCGGGTTAGGGTCATTTTACACGAAACCATTAAAACACAACACGAACACGACCCATCACGAACCGTTGTCAAGCCTACCCACGAGGTATATATTGAGGTAATTCACTTACACTCGGGTATATCAAATGGCTTGTCCACACGTACCGATGAATGATTGCCTTTATAGGCAAGAGGTATATCGTGGAAGTCATGCCAAATGGGGGAACCCTTCCACTAACCCAATAATTTCTTAAATCTCATATAGATGTCAAAACTAGGACAATCATATTTAGTTTTTCAGTTACCATGCAAAACTCTGCTGAAATTTCGAATTGGCGTACCGCCAGAATTTTAGCTTGATGATCTCACTTCGACTTCAACCTCACATAGGGTGGGAATGTATGGCCCTATAACCCTGAGGCTGATACTACACCTATTGGGATCCACCAGGAAAGATCACCCACGGTGACATCCATTGATAGCATTAGAGTGGCATGTTCACACGATTATATCATACACATAGATATAATGATATATATATATATATATATATACTAGGGTATGCCCGTGCCTGAAGGCACGATGCTAATTTTCAATACTGTATGTCGCTGATAGGAGCATATGTCGTTTGACGTGATGCTCATAACTAATATTATTATGTACTGTTGTTTTAGTCGTATTTTTACTCGCGTATTCATGTATCATCATTTTAAATGGGGTGTCAATTGTTAAAAACATTAGTGGTGTAATTTTCCATTATAATTGGGTGGTGTTCGTGTGAAATAAAAAGTAATACAAAAAACTATTATAAGTTCTAAAGTAGATCCATACAAAATTATGATGCTTTTTTACACTACCGTGTAAACATTTTAGAAATTTTGGACAAAATCTCCTTTGTTTATAGGACTATCCCCCTATTTAAAAAATAAACATTACTCCCAACAGCAGTCATAATTCATCTTGGACCTCGTATAAACATCATAATTGAAGTAAAAAAATTCCAACACAACAAAGTGTAAACAATATAATCAAAGCAATCACTTTAGTTTTTTTAGAATCAAAAAATATATAAGTAAGATTATTTAGAATTTGCCTAGCTATCTTAATAACCTCCATTAACACTCTCTACGGTTCCACATAATAATGTTTCATCTTTAGTCGCCTGAGATTCTGTTTCCCGATGCTTTTATTTGCTGCCTCGTTAATCTTCTCAATGTTCCCTTTAATGGGTGGCGAGCCATGAATTGAATTTCTCGAAATGGAGCTAGATTCGGGACCAAGCTGCTGCTTTCAAATGATCTAGCAGTGCTTCGATTGAAGAAATATCTAACATTAAATCAGCATATGAGAAACTGCAAACATTAAATATCAATCAATATATGAAAATGATATAACCCCTATATAATATTGATAATATCAATTAGATCTTCATGGACTGAATAGTAAATTCCAGAAAAAGCAAATAATGAATACAACATATAGAAAGTCCCATTTTTATAGAATCTATTGATAACATTGTCAGTAAATGTATATTATTTAATAAGATAATGACCCCACAATCGCTCTTGAAATAAAGTATAAACACCATTAGATATGGTGCTTTAAAAAAATAAGCCACTACAATTGAACAAACATAAAAGTATGATTTTTCCTGTATGTTTTAACCATACAAAGAAACTTGCACACACCATTTGATATATCAAAGATATCCATAACTCCAAATAGTCTTTGAGTTTCCATGTCTCGAACATGTTCCAATTGTAAGTGAGTTATTTCACCGAACACTTTCTAGGTAATCATGTAATACAAAGTGTAATAAAAAAGCCGAATAAAAATGTAATAATCTCAATAAAACTACCTACCAATTTTAACAAATGCGCCATAAACACCTGTTCCAATGTATTGCTCTTCTCCATAATTCGCAAAGAGCCATTCAAAGAAGAACTGACTTGCATCTATTCACGTGAAAAGTGTCTCCAATTGCCTCCGCAAATACGGTCTTCGATACGATGATTTGTATGATCCTATGTACGATTTGGACATAAAGGAAACCCTAAATCATCTCCCAAGAAAGATTATCGACACCAGCGTTTCAAGAACGCTATAGACCTCTCAATGAAACATGAATATCTACCTGACAACCTCTAATAAATGCAAAGGGAATGGGCAGAACATGAAGCTATTGGAGCATTGCCCCTCTATCAGTGTTCCATTCCTTAAGCCAGTTTTTTTGTCTTGTGTATGAGATAACATGGTTAAAAATAAGAATTGTATTTTTGTTAGCTTTCCATGAACATTGAAAAACAGAAACATGATGTGAGTTCGGTCACTTTCTTCATATGTTTGGTGATGGGTAGTTACAAAGATAACACATGATATGTACTTACAAAACATGATGTGTACTTACTTACAAAGATAACACGTGATGTGAGTCATGTGTTAGTCATATGATTGTACGACTGTATTAGTAATATGTCTAATGACACATGTCCTGATAAAGATAACACTTTTGAACTACAGCAGCTGCAGCGGTGGGCCCACCTCCTCCATCGCTTCCTTGACCTGGTTTGCTATCCAACACCAGTGTGTTTAGGTGATTCGTCCTGCTATAAACAACATCAGCACCATCAAAATACATTTCTAAACACTTGCACAGAAATTAACCAAATAAATTATCATTGATGAAGTTGTATCAATAAAGACTAAAGTCCGACAATGAAGCAGCCCGCATTTCTAAACAAATGGAAAGATTCATAATTTTATTGATATAAACAACGCTGCTAATGCTCCATATTCAGTAAGAGTTGAATTTAAGTTTTAACAGTCATCAATGGGAGTTTAATTTGACAGTTAATTCAGTAAATAGATAACGCTGCTGACGCATCAAAAACCAAACTTGCATAAAATTATTCACATTTTCAAAGCATCCCCAACATCACTTGTATAAACAACTGACAGTCTAGCACCGATTGAATCGAGCCGAACAAAATTCATGTAATTTCAGAAATATAAACAGTTACTTTTCCAAAGAAATATAATATAAATTAATCTCACGTACCATGAAGTACTGAAATCATTTATCAAATTCACAATGGAGGTACTGGATTATCACCAACCATGTAAATCTGCTACCACAATGGAGATACTGAAATCATTCTTTTTCAAAACTGATCGAAGTCATTCATTGTTTACCTTGTTGGCTTAATATGAACCCCAACTTGACTGAAGTCTTTATAGAATAGTATAAAAAAACTACTCAAATTCAGCAGTCATTTTTTGCCAAAAGTGAAAGATGTCATAGTAAACAAATGTATACCCGATCACGTAGGAAAATAAAATTGAGAATCAAGATAGAAAAAGTCTCCTAACAAACTATCTAATGTAGCTGCTCATAACAGTAAGAACCAAGCATATCTGGAATGGAATTATGTACCAAATTAAAATAACTAATGTAGTTCTCATGGCACTAAGCTTCAATCTATTGGCAAGAAGCAGTTACAAATGTTTCCATGAGAATTCTGTATGTAAGCATTGAATAAATGTAAGCAGTAAGAACAATGAGAATTCTGTACCAAACTAAAATAAATATCGGATGAGAATTCACCTTCTTCAATGAGTACCGATAATTCGAAATTCGTTGCCTTCAAAACAGCCTTCTCACTGTTATCAGATATCAAAAAATTATGTATATTAATTTCTCAATGAATACCAATAAGCATTTCTCTTACTCTATGATGCCGTAGACTAAAATACAGTATCTAACGCTACTATTTTAATCCACGACTCACGCACCAAATGGTTCTAAAATGGTCGGATCTTTAACTTGATCTGCATCGATTGTAAAACCTCCACCATTAAAGATCGCACCTAAACAATAGAAGCCATAAAACATGACTTCGAATCAAAATATGCCACTGTCAATTAACAAAAACGTTTGTTGACATAATGGAATTTAAGTAAACTTAGAATTTTGGCACAGTCAAATGAGGCCTTGGTCATTTTGTAAGTAAACTTGGAATTTAACTCAAAATGGTTCGTTACCAATACTGAATTCGGCTCCTTTTTTAAAATCTTATAGTTGGCACATAAGAGAGACAGATCTTAATCAGTATTGGCAATCTGATCAATCTGATCAAAGACAGATCTTGTAGTTCAAAATCTTGAAGTTTAAAATCTATTCAAAATCTAGTAGTTGGAGCAATCTAATCAAATCATCACCAGTATTGGCAATGAACCAAATTTTATAGTGAGAACGGGCCAAATCTTACCAAATCTTGTAGTGAGAACGAACCAAATTGGACATAATCTTGTAGCTGGCACATAAGAGAGATAGAGATCATATGAGCCATAATCCAGTAGTGATAATGATAGCAATCAACTCAATCCTCTGGCATCCCTTCCATCTTTGATTTCTATTGTTTCTTATATTGTTTCCTTCATCTTTGTCAAGATCAGACTTTTATGATCGCATTAGCTCTCTTGTGGATTAGTAGACGTCCAGAAACCTGTAAAACTCAACAAAAAAATTTATAACTGATATAAGAAAGGATCTTAACTACCTTAAAACTAATAATAGTGTGATTATAATTCCAGAAAAATTAACATATCAAGCAAAAAAAGATATCAAACAAAATGGAGATTATGGGAAAAACATAGATGTCAAAGTTTATAAACCTTAATTATAAGGAAAGATGTTGGATTTTCAAATCTGGAATTGGTGGAAAAAGTAAATGGATACTCTATATTATATTGGTTCAATTACTCGATGGAAATCACCTCACCTCATTTATGTAAGATTATTACTAATATTTCCTTCACAGGATAACATATAGGGAAACGAAGAAACAAAATTATTTTTAAAAATGAATTAATTCCCCTCAGTAGTGTTGCCTTAGCTATGGACAACGACCGAGTCTTATAGTCACTAATTTCCAAAGCTCCGAACACTATGAACCCTCACTTAATGTCAATACCTCTCACGAACATTCTCAGACCAACTGAAATCCCCCTGTTGGTTATTTCAAATTCAATGCGGACCGTGACTTCTCAAATCCAAATACTCCCCTATTATAAGTGGATTCCTTCGCAATCATCAAGGCTAGCTTATTCATGGATTTCGCAACAGGATAATGTATGATTATGCATTTATGGGTGAAACTCTAGCTATTAGGGATGCCTGCAAGGTGGTACACAACTATAGACTTCCATTAGTGACTGGAAAGTGACAATAAAGAGCTGATTTATCTATGTTCAAATAAGGTTGTTGGTCCGTGGCAAACTTGCACTATGCTTGCTGACATTTTGGAGTTGTCAGTAAACTTAATATATGATGTAAATCTGCAAACTTAATATATAATGTAAATATGCAAACTTAATATATAGACAAAATTTGCAAACTTAATATATAATGTAGAAGGTACCTGACAGTTATTCAAGTTGTTATAAAATCAATCTAAAATTTAACTCCCAATTTCATCTCCTTGATACCACTCTTTCTATAACCAAAACAGAAACATAAAAGTTATAGACCTCAAACCTTTAAAGACCGCGCTTCATGTCCAAGCCAATTCCCATTACTACATGCGCTTCATGTCCAGCCGCAACATGCCCCGAGTAGAATAGGAAAAAAACACATTGCCATCTGGGAAATCCACATTCGATCCAAAGAATTACTGAAGCAATGGGAGCTATGTGGAATAACCGGGGATTCTTATGAAAGTGAACGTCAAGAGGGCCAAACTTGTGGCTCTGGATCGGCCTTAAATTAGCCATGCCCATAATATGTAGGAAGTTTTACTCAAATGGCCTGCCTCAAATGACCTGCTCAATTTCAAACACAATAACAACTTATCAATACTGGATATCTTTAGAAACTGATGCAATAATGCGAACTGATTCTTCTCGTTGTCATCTTGCAGAACATACCGATTTTATATCGGAGATGTAGTATTCGAAATCGGACACAGACTCAGCTAAACAATGTTTACCCATAACATATTGAAGGAACCAAAGAAACTGAGTTTGTACGAATATATCAAAACCGCAACTAAAGCAAAAATGCTTCAGGAAAGAGAACAACTCGATTATATTGTCGTCGATGAGGTTGAATATAAAACAATCACCTGGGATATAATGAAATACAATCTGCATAAATATAAAATGCATAAAGTCAAGCGTGAATCGAGAAACCAAAAAAATGACATTCTCAATTAGCATGAACATAAGTTGGGACTACCCCTGTATTTCAAAGTTCCGATCCCTCTCTTTTCACATTAACAATACCCTTTACATCACTGATAGGACCATATGCCTTATTTAGTTCATAACAAATAAAAGAAGATCAAATCTTCATTCTCCTGTACTATATAGAATAAAAAACAAATGAAACAGATGATGAAGAAAATAGAACTGTGCTATCTCTCATAAAAACAGCAACAACAAATACATGAATATTTATTCTACACGTTTTGCAACTGCTTGGCTAAAAATAAGGAAAGTAAAAAACATAATGATAAACACAAACATGTCCAACAAAGTAAGACTTTCAATAGTTCTCAATTGATTCCATTTTGTGCGGCATTTCTTGATTACATAATTAAACATGTTTTTCTTCTAGGATATGGTATTATCCGCCATCGAAAATTATATAAGCAGGTGTTTCAGAAATATGGTTCAACAGTTCAAAAATGAGTTTAGCACTCAACTGATAAGAATACAATGAAATTCAACTATCGTCCCCAAGAATGAAATTCATAGTTTGAGCATACCTGAGCTCCTTTATAGTCGAATCCTCATGGCGATTCCATATATGAGTCTAAACCTTAGGGGAGGAGGCATCCAATCCTCATTTTCCTTATCTTCACAATCAATAATCTGAATAACACCATCACTTTCATGTTCCTTCTCAACAGCAGAGTCGGATATTTTCTTTCGTTTAGAAGGAAAATGTGGGGGTGAATCTATATAATCATCATCGAGGCAAACAATGTTGGAAGGCTGAGCACGACTGTAATTGAATAGTGGTTCCATTGACATATATTAGCCTCTCAATTAATTTTTCTGAACATGCGTATGGCCACCTCTGTTTCTCAATTGTCCCAAATATGAAATGGGACACATCTTCTGAAATGAGAAAGTATGTATGATCCTGAACTCAATGGAAACAACTGTATTGTAATCCTCACTTGCCCACTGAACCTAACTTCGTCAGCATCTAAAACTTTGTACGGGGTAATATTTTTCATCAATTCTCACACCTGTATTACCAGTGCAAATTTCTTTAATAACAGGTAAAATTTCAGGTGGGCAAGTCTGAAAATGGAAGATAATGCAATATTAGACTTTGATTAGTAAAATTTCTTGTGCACTGGCCCATTTTTAAATTAAACATTACACAAATTTAAAGCACTCGAACAGAATAACCAATACTTCATTTAAAGCACCCCCCAAAAATGTAACATATAAGGAAAACTCTCGTCATCAAAGTTAACACCAGTTGGTGTTACTAATATTTCTAAGTAAAGTATCAATAGGGACATTAAACCACGAAATGGAGAGCGACGTACTGGCTCTAGTTTTCAAACATACAACATTAGTGGTTGCTGCAGGAAAAACACATAAAAATTGCCTGATTTTATATATGATGAAAATAATTACCAACACAGAACAAACATACATTACAAAATTGGAAAAGCAACTTTCCAAGCCAATACCATAATAGAAACCAATACAAACAAAAAAACATTCATTATATTGAACCAACATGTGTTAACAACACAAATAGACATACATATCTATCATAGAATATACATTTGGAAAATACATTACATACATCAATACCGTTGTAGAAACCCCTGAAAAACTAAATTGGAAAATACATTACAAAATCAAGTCGTTAACAACAAACCCTAGAAAAATCTAAATAAAAAATATGATTGTTGATACCAAATTTAATCTGCTGACATCGCCCAATTGAATGACGGCACGTGGCAATCTACATAGCAGCAATAGTACTTCCGAGGAACTCACATGCTCCGAGGAACAAGAATACAACGAGGAACACTACTTCCCCGAGGAACCCAGGCGCTCCGAGGAGCAAGGATTCCCCGAGGAACTCATACACTCCGAGGAACAAGAACTTTCCGAGGAACTCGTAAACACCGAGAAGCTTAGGCGGTCCGAGCAACTCAGGCGGTCCGAGCTGCACCTCGAACAAAGCTTCAGTAGCAGGATAACCAACAGTTTGACTATTTATTAAATGCTTATCATTCAGATGCACACGCTTAAAGGGCATTAAATGTATCACCCTTTCATATGTACATCATTTAATGTATTACCCTTTCACTTTACAGCCTTAGGGCTATAAATACATTGTACAATCCTCATTGTAAAGGGACCCCCGGGCCGGAATTTCTTGATAGAACTTGTAATCGAGAATTCCCCAAACACGCAGCAATAACACAACAGTGGACGTAGGCCATTCTTATAAGGCTGAACCACTTTAAAATTCTTTGTCTCATTTATTTATCTGTGATTGAATAATTAGAGTGATCTAATTTTTTACATCAACAGATTGACGCCGTTTGTGGGAACGACTGGTAGTATCGTTTTCCATCAAAAACAATTCATCACCAATGGCTGATATTCCAGAATCCAGCAATCGAAATGCTGGAAGCCCTCCAAATCCATCTGCTCTGCTAAATATTCTAGATCTGGCTGGAATAATGATAAATCTGGCCCAGGGCCAGACCGTCATGCAAGAAACAATGAGACAACTCATCCAAACTCTCCATGGTGGTGTGTCAGCCCATTCAGGACCACAGAGTATTCAAAGAAACACCCGTGTGCCATCCTCACGTACTAGGCGTACCTATTCATATCGCAATGAGGAATCTGATGATTTCTCTTATCAACCTGGGCGAACTTCGTCAGTGCGAGCCACAAATACTGAACAACGTGTCACTCTCTCCCCAGAAAGGACCAGCGCATTGGAAAGATTAAGTAGGGTTTCACCTTTCGACCGATTAGGCCCTAGGAGGAACAAAAGTCCTCTTAATGCAGCGTCGAGGAGCTTTCGACAATCAACAGCCTTAAGGGAAGGATCTGTCCAGTCGCGACCAGCTGCTCGTCAGGATAGATCCCAGGAAGCCACTTCAACGCGATCAGCTACTCGAACCAACAGGCCCGAAGAAGGAAATGATGCATGGAAAGGCTCTATTCAAAGGCTGGAGGATAGATTAGGGGAAATGGTTAAAACCAAGAACCCTCTACAACGAACCTTTGTTCGAGGAACACCTTTTGTCCAGGCCATTGTAGATTTTCCAACACCATCAAAGTTCAAAGCACCTGTTGTGACCCCCAAATATGATGGAAAGACTGACCCTATTCTTCATATAGAATAATATCAAGCTGCTGCCGACATCTATGCTGTCCCGGACGAGATGAGATGCAGGGCATTCTTGGGAACTCTTACCGAATCTGCTCAGATATGGTACAATAATCTTTCTCGGGGTAAGATCTCAACTTTCTTTCAACTGGTCAAGTTATTCATTGGGAATTTCTGCTTTGGGGCAAAGCCAGTTAAACGAGTAGCACATCTGTTAAGTGTTAGACAAAAAGCTGGTGAAAGTACTAGAGATTATATAACTCGTTTTAATAATGAGAAACTTGAAGTCATTGATTATGAGGAGAAGACAACGATCACTGCCTTGATGAGTGGGCTGTTGCCTAACAAGTTGTATTACACTTTGGCCAAAGATCCACCCACAACTATGTCAAAATTGATGGCAAAAGCGGCCAAAATCATGAATACCGAGGAGGCTATGGCTGCGAAGAAGAATATGGATAAAGAAACCAAGGTGGAAGTCGACAAAGCCAAGAAGAAAGAGCATAAGAACAATGGTGGTGACAAACAATCCAAAAATAGGTCATCATGGGAGGTCTTGAGGAAATTTGATAATTATGCTCCTTTGAAGGTAGATATCAACCACGTCTTGGAAGAAATTAAGAACATCGAGGAGTTAAACTGGCCAAAGAAAATGAAGGCAGACCCTGACACGAGGAATAGGGAAAAATATTACGAGTTTCACAAAGATCATGGCCATATGACCAAAAATTGCATAGCTCTTCAGAATGAGATTGAAACACTCATTAGACGAGGAAAATTGGCAAAGTACGTTGACCGTAGAAATGAAAGAAGAAACAACGAATGAACAAGAGAGAGGTCTAGATCTCCTCGTCGAGCAGAGGAGAACAAGAAAAGAAACCATGAAGATGATCCCGAGGATGACCCCAATATTCCCAAGAGACCAAAGCAGCCAGAACGAGAGGTATTTTCAATACGCTTTGGGTCATTTGATTGTAATGTTATTACAGGTGGAGATGCAGGAGGAGGAGACCTTACTGCAGAGAGAAAATCTTACCTCTGTGAGGCTCAAGCTTGCTCGTACATTCAACGAATAAATCTAGCTGAGGAGGATCGCCCGAGAAAGGTGAACAAAGAAAAATTGGTCATCAGTTTCTCAAAGAATGACCTCGCAGGTCTTCTGTATCCTCATGATGACCCATTGGTGATCAAGATGAGAATGAAGGAGGTAATGATTTCAAGAGTACTGGTCGATAATGGTAGCTCGGCAGACATCATGTTCTACTCGTGCTTCGATAGTTTAAATCTAAAGCTATCTCAACTCGAGCCTTATCATAGACCCCTCCTCGGTTTTGCGGGCGAGAAAGTGTTTCCACTTGGGACGATCAAGTTGGATATATTCATTGGTACGTGGCCTGCATGTCGAACAAAAAGAATACGCTTTTTTGTGAAGGATAAAAATGTTCAGTCATCATACAATATCATCATGGGAAGGGTAGGATTGAAGAAATTCGAGGCTGTACCATCTACAGTGCATCAGTGCCTAAAATTTCCAACAAATTTTGGAGTAGGAGTTGTGAAGGGTGATCAGAAAGTAGCTCGGGAATGTTATTATTAATCCACCGAGCAAGAAGAACTGGAGGAATCAAGGAAAAAGACTACTACCTATCAAGTGGATGAAGGTGCAGAGATTGAAACATTGGATCCTCGAGATGAGTCGCAACTCGTGAAGGGTCAAGTGGTGGAAGCTACTGAAAACATCATTCTAGACGACGAGCACCCTGAGCAAACTACTCAAATAGGTTCGTCATTGGAAGCCTCATTAAAACAAGAATTGATAACTTTCCTTAGAAGCAGAAAACAAACTTTTGCATGGAGTCAAGAAGATATGCCTGGGATAGATCCAAATTTCTTATGTCACGAGCTCAGTGTGAATAAGGAGATCAAGCCTGTGAAGCAGAGAAGAAGAGTGTTCAGCCCCGAGAAGAATCAAGCTATACAGGAGGAAGTCAAGAATCTCCAAAAATCTTATTTCATTGAAGATGTTAAATATCCAGACTGGTTAGCCAATGTGGTGATGGTAAAGAAGAAGAACAACAAGTGGAGGATGTGTGTAGACTTCACCGACCTCAACAAAGCATGCCCAAAAGATCAGTTTCCATTGCCCCGAATTGATCAACTGGTGGATGCTACCTCGGGACACGAGTTGCTGAGCTTCATAGATGCTTATTCTGGCTACAATCAGATTAAAATGAAACCTGAAGACAGGGAAAGTACTTATTTCATTACTCCTAGGGGAACTTATTGTTATAATGTTATGCCTTTTGGTTTGAAAAATGCAGGTGCGACATATCAGCGGCTGATGAACAAAGTCTTTGATGAACAAATCAGTTGCAATATGGAAGTTTATGTTGACGATATGCTGACGAAAAGCAAGAAAGCTGCCGATCATCTAGTTGACTTAAGTCAGACTTTTGATCAACTGGATAAATATCAAATGAAGCTGAACCCGACGAAGTGTATCTTTGGAGTACGAGAAGGCATATTTCTCGGGTATATTGTCAATCAACGAGGCATTGAGGCGAATACTGAAAAGATCAAAGCTCTTCTAGGGCTGCGATCTCCAACGACGAAGAAAGAGGTGCAAAGTCTTACAGGACGAGTAGCAGCACTCAACAGATTTGTATCACGAGCAACTGATTGATGTCTCCCATTCTTCAAGACACTCTGAAAAACTTTTGAGTGGAATGATGAATGTGATAAGGATTTTCAAGATTTGAAGAAATACTTGGGAACACCTCCACTGTTGTCCAGGCCAGTGATGGGAGAAAAATTATACTTATATCTTGCAGTGTCAGAGAATGCAGTTAGATCGGCGTTGACCAGAGTGGAGAATGGAGTGCAAAAGCCAATTTATTACACAAGTAACGCCTTCGGAGGAGCAGAGATCAGATATCCAAGGCTCGAAAAATTGGCACTGGCGTTGATTGAAGCGAGTAGGAGAATGAGGCCATACTTTCAGGCTCATACCATAGTAGTATATACTGATATGCAATTGAGACAAGCCCTTCATAAACCAGAAAAATCAGGGAGATTGATGTACTGGGCAATAGAGCTCGGTGAATATGATATAGTCTATGAACCCAGATCATCGCTAAAAGGACAGGCTGTAGCAGATTTTATAGCAGAGTTCACCTATCCTGATACCCCCGAGGAGAAAAAGTTGCTCGCTGATTAACCTGTGGATGTTACAGGATCAATAGACACAAGCTCAGACCAACTCCGGTTGGTAAAAGGGCGAGTGGATGTTACACAGACCAACTCCGGTTGGTAAAAGGGCAAGAAAAAATGATCGACGAAGAGCGAGAAATATCCAGGGAGGATGAAAGGAAGGAACAAATATTTCACCGAGGAGATCTGACTGATCAGAAATTTGAAGACGAGTTACCTATATGGAGGTTATATGTAGATGGCTCATCTTGCACTACATGATGTGGCGCGGGGATAGTTTTGAGCACTCCGGACGAGGTCGACATGGAATACTCCCTACGATTCCAATTCAAAGCTTCCAATAATGAGGATGAGTATGAGGCCATGATTGCAGGACTTAGTTTGGCAAAAATTATGGAGGCACAGCAGATTATTGTCTTCAGTGATTCTCAATTGATCGTAAACCAAATGATGGGAGTATATGCAGTCAAAGGAGAGTTAATGATCAGATATCATGCAAAGGCAAAGGAGCTGGTGTCAGAATTTGTCGCTATTCAGCTGGTTAGAATACCAAGAATGGAGAATGCGAGAGCAGATGCTCTAGCTCGATTAGCATCAGCTACTCGTACCGAGCTACGGCGAACAATCCCAATTGAAATTTTAGCTGGTCGGAGTATAGATGAAGATTTGACGATGAACTTTATCACCCTTGATTTAGGACCATATTGGATGGATCCCATTAGGGAATATATTGAGGAGGGAGAATTGCCAATTGACAAGCTCGCAGCCAAGAATTTGAAGTTTAAAGCTGCTCGGTATGTATTAACTAATGGTATTTTATATAAACGAGGAATTATGGCAGGTTTGCAGAGATGCGTACATCCCTCCGAGGTGAAAGAATTAATTGAAGAGATCCATGAAGGGTCCTGTGGAGCACATGTAGCAGGTCAGACGCTTTTGCAAAGGGTGATGACACATGGATACTACTGGCGGACGATGAGGGCTGATTGTATAGCCTATGCCAAGAAGTGTGACAAGTGCCAGCATTTTTCCTCCATCCGAAGAACTCCACAAGCATTGTTGACACCCATAACTTCACCTTGGCCATTTTCCATGTGGGGAATTGATTTGGTTGGACCACTGCTAACGACCCGAGGAAGGTTCAAATACCTCGTCGTCGCAGTGGATTATTTTACTAAGTGGGTAGAAGCTGAGCCACTCATTGATATGATGTACGAGAAGGTGCACCAATTTATTTTGAAGAACATCATTTGTCGATATGGTCTTCCTCATGCTTTCATCACCAACCATGGAACACAATTTGACAACGAGGAGTTCGCTGCCTATTGCCATCAGTCAAATATTTTGAAGGTCCACTCAACACCAGGCCATCCTCAAAGCAATGGACAAACTGAAGTGACAAACAGAACGCTGCTAAATGGCTTGAAGAAAAGACTGGATAATGCAAAATCGAATTGGATCAACGAGCTACAATCAGTACTCTGGGCTTACCGAACTACTCCCCGAGTAGCAACTAGAGAATCACCATATATGCTGGCGTTTGGAAGTGAAGCTGTTATACCTGCCGAGTTGGGCCTCCCAACACACAGGGTACTGAATTTCAATTCCCCTGTCAGTGACTTAATGAGATGATTGGATTTAGACATGCTCGAGGAAGTTAGAGAAGAAGCAGTTATCATAAATGCTACATATCAACAATGAACAACTCTATTCTACAATAAGAGGGTGAGGAAATGCGACCTGAAAGAAGGAGACTACGTGCTGAAGAAAGTAATTCAAAAGCACAATAAACTGGAGGCAAATTGTCATGGACCATACCGAGTTACAGAAGTTATTCGACCAGGAACTTACCGAATAGCAACTCTAGAGGGGGAAGAGTTTAAGAATGCATGGAACGCAGAGCACCTACGCAAGTATTATCAGTGATGTATATGTAACACAATTCCATCAGTATGAATAAAATGAAGATATTCTGCCAAAGTCTCTCCTTTTATTGAGAATTTTTCGGGGAATATTAGTGCTACACACTACTCGGCAAAACTCGGCAAAGCTCAGACTACTCAGCAAAATATTCCTAAAAATGCCAACCTCGATTGGTTAGGAAACAAAATATTCCTAAAAATGCCAACTTCGGTTGGTTAGGAAACAAAATATTCCTAAAAATGCCAACTTCGGTTGGTTAGGAAATAAAATATTCCTAAAAATGCCAACCTGTTTGGCTAGGAAACAAAATATTCCTAAAAATGCCAACCTGTTTGGCTAGGAAACAAAATATTCCTAAAAATGCCAACTTATGTTGGTTAGGAAGTACATATGTTCTCGAAAATGCTAACTTATGTTGGTCGGGAGGAAAATATATTCTCGAAAATGCCAACTTATGTTGGTCGGGAGGTAAGATTATTCCAGAAAGCGATAAAAGTCTACTAACTATGGCTGGTCGGGGATAAAAACCCACCAACTGTAGTTGGTCAACAAGGAAAATTTACCGACCTTGATTGGTCGAAAACATTTAAGAGAAAAATTTACTAACTATGGCTAGTCGGGGATAAAAACCCATTAACTGTAGTTGGTCGACATGGATAATTTAACGACCTTGGTTGGTTGGAAACATTTTAAACATTTTTTATACTCGTGACTTTATTATTAATTGATCGAGCAACATTTTTTATACTCGTTACTTTATTGCTAAGTGGTCGAGAAACAAAACTTTATTATTAAGTGATACTTGTAACTTTTTAATTATTACTGAGTTGGTCGACAAACAACACAATATTGTTATGTTTTTAACAAATATGCACAAATATAAAGTGTTTGATAATTACAAGACAATAACAATTAAGATTTGCAAACAAAAATGAAAGTCTTTCATTGAATTCAAAATAAATTACAAGTTACATTGATATTGAAATATATACTAACTATTACATGAAAAATTCCTATTCTACTGGTCTTTTACCCTCTGCTTTTGACACAGGTTCCTCGCTAGCAGGCGGATCATTTAAAGCCAGAGGAGAATTGATGAAGTTGAGATCCTTCAACATCCTGACATTCATCACGGATGGTCGATCCAAGAGATGCTCGGGATGAGATATCTCGGCTTTTGAATGAAGATTGTAGTCACCGAGATACTTTGAAATCAAGCTCCGAGGAATGGCCCGTGCAGGGATCCAACTCATATCCAATTTGTATGGTGGCACAGGTAAGTCGAGCAACCCGGGATCGTGGTAGTCCCATAGGTAATGACCCTGTTCGAGCTGCAGCACACCTAAGGCGTTCAACCAACCTTGTTTGTAGCCCTCATTATTGGCATTCTGGATATGATCGTCCAAGTGGTAGAGCGCTTCATTGTATCCAGCCATCCAGAACTCCCTGGGCTGTTTGTGGAACTGATATGTTAGTCTGTCCAGCTGCTCATGGAGATTTTTGACGAAGAGCTCTTTGTCCTCCAAGGTAGATTTCTGCTCAGAGAGCTGCTCTTCCAAGTCCCTGATCTTCTTTGACATTTCAGCCAAAGCCTGGTTCTTCGCCATCAGCTAGAAGGCCTGGTTCTCTAGGGCAGACTGAGTCCTCTGTTCCTCGACAGGAATTCGAGCTGCTCTAGCTCGACCCCGAGAAGATGTGGAAGGGGACCTCTTCAAAGTTTCCAACTCGTCCCTCAAGTTGGCGTTCTTAACTTCCAGGAATGAAAATCCCTCATCGGTCACTGGGATTAAGGCTTTTGAAGAAGAGGCTGCAGACTTCAACTGTGATAGCTCTTTCTGCAAGTTGCTGTTCTCTTGCTCCAGCAACTCGGCAATCTGTCTGCATTCCTCGACCTCACCTTTCAGGGTTCTCTCCCTCACATCGTACCCAGAAAAAAGCTTCTCGTAGCCCTTGTCGGCAATGATCAGCTTGTACTTCTTCTCGTACCCCTCATGCAACAGGGCAGTGGATTATTTGTATTGAAGCTGAAGGTCTTCGAGGGTGCCTTGGAGATCCTCGATCATATCATAATAGGCCACATTATTGGCCACCGCTCGATCAAGTAGACACTTCAGATATTGATATGCTTCAACTGCCTGTTCTGAAGCATCCTGGCCGAGGATGTCGACAACTTGTGCTGCACTCAGGTCTGTGTGACCAGCTTTAAAATATTCATTACATTGTCGCAGCAACTTAGTATCATGGGCAGATAGTAATTCCATCCTGGCCAGAAACTAGCAGAGAAAGAAAGAGCAATCATCAATAAGAAATATAAGCAGAGTATGAATAGAAGATAAACAATAGTATGCAAAAAAGTCCAAGTTTTATTAGATCATAAAGTTCAGAGTTACATATATGGGTTACATTTGAAAAAGAAAAAGATGAAGAGAAACCCAAACAACTCTACGCCTTTTCCTTGTCTCCCAAAACCTTCTCAGGAGGCTGGGATGAGGAAGTAGGTTGCTCGGAGGGAATGGATAGTTGCTCGAGGAGAACTGGCAGTTGCTCGGAGGAAGTAACAATTTGCTGAAGTTCCTCGGCAGCAGGCTGAATGGCTGGGGGATTATCTCCCATCACCATATAAGACTCTTTTGAGGCAGCTTTGTCCTCTTCAAGATCTTCTGGGGTTGGAGGGGGACCAGGAATGTGTTGCTGGAAAAGCTCAGAAGATTCATCAACTTTCATTTCCTGAAGAGCAGCAACCCATCCATACCTAAAGTATTTGAGGCTGCCATAGTCCACTTGCGACACCATGGCAGCCAACCCCTTGTTCCATCCTTTGTCCCAGCCAGCGCTGAAGGACTTGTTCACAGCCATCTTCCTCTTCAATTTCTCCGAGGAGAGCTTCTTGGACAGCAGGTTATCAACATCTTTCAATTTGTTTTTAATCTCCTCCTTCTGCCGACCTACTTCCCTAAGTTGAGCCAGCTCCTCCTCAGCAGCCTTGAGCTTATCTTCAAGCTCCCCAGCAGTTTTGAGCTTCTCTTCGAGCTCCTTATTTGCCTTCTCCAGGCATTTATTCTCTTCTCCAACTCCTTGGAGGCATCAACAGCTCGAGCTTTCTCTTGCTCGGTGGAGGAAAGCTTTTTCTCCCAGACAACCTTGTCAGTAGCATATGTCTGGCAAGAATCGTCCAAAGACTTGATAGCTTCTTCCAGAGCTCCCTCCACACTGGACGAGGAGCATGATGCTTTAATTGCTTCATCCTTCTTCAGGATTATATTAAAGTAGCTCGTCAACTGTGAAAGTAAAAAGAAAGCAAGTCAAAAACAGAAATAGCAAAGGAAATATGAAAAGTTCAAAGTAAGAAGACTTACAGAAGCAAGGTGATGAGAAGCTAATGAAGTGACCATGTCCCGAGTAAGGTTTTTTTCAGTACCTTAGACCTCGGGAATGATCCAGGACTTGACCGAGCTCATGGCAGAGCTCGGAAGAACAAAAGTGGGAACCCCTGTCCCAGCAGTTGTGGGCTGAGTGATGGTGTCAGCCAAATTGACCGAGGAGATCTTCTTCAGCCTCCTTGGGGGAACAGGAACAGATTCGACCAAGGAAGAACCCTTGGTCGGTGATATTACAATCACCTCTCCAGGAGCAGCAGACCTGCTCGGATCCACTACGGGTTTCTCTACAACCTTCACGACAGCAGCCGAGGAAGGTGCATCATTCTTCTTTGTCCCCTCCCCTGGGACATTAACTTTATTTCTTTTTGCCTCTCCAGAACCAGAGGTAGGTTTCTCGAACAAAATGGGAGGTCTTCTTCTCTTCATCCTTTCGCTTAAAGGGACGTGAGATTCAGGTGAAGAGCTGGTGGAAGCTGGTACTGGCTCTGATTCACTTATCACTGGACGAGCAGTGAAAGAAGTGGTGTAGCTCTTGTATTGCAGCAGATATGAAGCTGATCTAATGTGCTCGTCGGCAACACTCTGATGCAGACTCCAGATAAGTTTCAGATGTCTTATATTAACATCTGCTTCCTTTGGATACTTTCTTTTGTTATCAACTGCACATAAATAAACATTGAAATATCAGTGGAACATTTTATAAAACACAAAAGAAGCATGATTTCAAAATAAGTAAAATGAAATAAAAATAACCTATCCCATTGCCATAAGGAGGGCATCTGGGACCCTGATAAACTTCATCTCCTGATAAAGGAGCATGTTGCCAATTTTTTATGACAACCCCGTGCTCAAAATAATCCCTATTGGCATCAGGGAGATTAACTACTAAAGCCCTATTTAAAAATCTAGTTTTTAAATAAAAAATGTTATCATTAACTGCCCATCTATAGCAGTACATGATTTCTGGAATTCCTATGCGAGTTCCATGGACTTGATTTAATTTATGAACCCCATTAACTATTCTCCATGTGTTGGGGGCTATTCTTGCAGGAACAACGTCAAAGTAATGACAGAATTCCAGACACAAGGGATTTGGTGGAAAAGAAAATCCACACTCAGCAATAAAGAGGCTGGGGAACCAATGTCCCTCAGCCAAACGGAAATAATCAGAAGTCTCAGAAAGCTCTTCCAAAACAACCCAAGAGGGAATGGAAAAATCAGAGCGAAATTTATCAAGAGATTCAACAGGGTAAACCATGGTGAATAAAGGAAATGAAGAAGAAGGAAGAAGATCTTACAGAAAAAGAGTGGAGCTATTGACAACAAACGATGGAAGAAGATGAACACATAGGAGAGAAAGAGACTATGGAAAACTTGAGAAAACAAATTTGGAAAAGTAAAAGACGATGGGATTTTTTGCATCATTTAAATACTCTACCTTGGAAAAAGGAAAAGTAATGATTACAAAAAGAAATGATTACGCTACCGGAGGCTAAAAGGACAAAAAGAGCACGGGAATCGAAGCGAGCAGAAAAGTTCAAAAAAGCATGATTCTACGAATTTGGAAGGAGGAATAAATACAAGGGAACACTCCCAAAAATCAGGAAGACCATTTAAAGCTACCATATTCCGAGAAAGAATGTTCCATACTCCTCAAATTTCAATCTATGAAACATTGGGGGCTTCTGTTGATACCAAATTTAATCTGCTGACATGGCCCAATTGAATGAAGACACATGGCAATCTACATAGCAGCAATAGTACTTCCGAGGAACTCACACGCTCCGAGGAACAAGAATACAACGAGGAACACTACTTCCCTGAGGAACCCAGACGCTCCGAGGAGCAAGGATTCCCCGAGGAACTCATACACTCCGAGGAACAAGAAATTTACGAGGAACTCCTAAATACCGAGAAGCTTAGGCGGTCCGAGCAACTCAGGCGTTCCGAGCTGCACCTCGAACAAAGCTTCAGTAGCAGGATAACCAACAGTTTGACTATTTATTAAATGCTTATCATTCAGATGCACACGCTTAAAGGGCATTAAATGTATCACCCTTTCATATGTACATCATTTAATGTATTACCCTTTCACTTTACAGCCTCAGGGCTATAAATACATTGTACAATCCTCATTGTAAAGGGACCCCCGGGCCGGAATTTCTTGATAGAACTTGTAATCGAGAATTCCCCAAACACGCAGCAATAACACAACAGTGGACGTAGGCCATTCTTATAAGTCTGAACCACTTTAAAATTCTTTGTCTCATTTATTTATCTGTGATTGAATAATCAGAGTGATCTAATTTTTTACATCAATAATGATAAAGTAAAGAAAATGCAACGAATCGACAAAACTTGAAGGAAGATACATTTGAGTTATGGCAGTCAAACTTATATATGCTTGGATGATAGAAATAATATCATAATATCTAAACATCACTCAACTTGATTCTAACATCGATGTCTCGTTGAGTAATACGAATCATATGTTTGACCTCTAGAACCTCTCTACATAAAAGAAACTGCAAGAGAAGTTTGAATATATTAATACCACTAAATGCAAAAAAATAGAGATTTAAGTTATTTCAATATGAAAAAGGTACAATGCATATCTAAACAATTAAAACCACAAATTAGACTCGACCATATGGATTATTTACCTCAAATACCATCAAGCCCAAAAAATCAACATACATTTATATGGCTTCTTTTTTAATCCAAAAAACAGCCTCTACAGAGTAACAATAGCAAGATATTATTACACATAAATATATAAAACTATCGAATGCTCAAATATTGAAATGATAACATAATTTGATTACAACATCAAAACTTACCAGCTTGAGATCCATAACACCCAACATGGGCTACATAAAAAATTGCTGCAACAACTAAAGAAAAAGAACAAATCATCTTGAGTTAATATTTCATATAGCTCCAAAAAGAGCATACCAAGTAAATAGACAAAGTAGAACTAAAGAGTGGAAAATGACAAAAAAATCCCATAAAATATCTCAATAAATGGAATCAAATACGTATATCACACGACTCACATATCAAAACTATAGTAACCCGATTAGAAAATAAAAAAAAACTAAAGGATAACGTGTGCCTGCAACCTGATTAGGAAATGAAATAACATAAGGATACCCAAATCTTCCAACCCTAAATTTCCCCTAAAATGAATATGATGGATCTAAGAGAGAGAGAGAGAGAGAGAGAGAGAGAGAGAGAGAAAGAGGCATGAGAGTTACCTATTGGAGCAGAGAATCGAGAGAGAGAGCAGGTGTAATGTTTGTGTGTGTCTTTGTATGTGGTGGGCTAAAAGCTGATTGTAGTGTAGTTTCCTATTTTGACCATGTTTTAGAATTTTGAAAAAAAGGGGGGAATGGATATGAAGTGTTAATAAAGAGCGGGAAACCAAAAATAAAAGGGCAAAAGAGGAATATGCATCAAAATGATCTCATCCCTCCATCTCAAGCCTTATTGGCTTTCATCCGAATCGTTAAATGTCTTCCAAACTTATGAATAGTGAAAACACCATTGTAACTTATTATTTATATATATATATATATATATATATATATATATATATATTGTCTCTATAGCCATATATATATCTCCAATAATTTCAGCTAACAGTGCTTGCCACTTATAGCACTACACTAAATTGTTAAATATTCATTTATTTAATCACTTTATCGCTTGAAATAATATTATGGACATGTATTAAATCTCAACCAGATCGTATCCCTTTTCTACCGAATTTTCATCACAATTCATTATGAAATTCCCTGAGTATTGTTTATCCCAAAATACTCCAATCTCACCCCGGATATAACCCGATTATCCTCAAGCATTTTATTAGTGTTACAACACTTTTTTCATAAGTCCTAACCCATTAACAAACATCATAATGTAATCCAAAATTAAATCATTAACAAAATCCGTCAAATAACCACACCTGGATATAATAGGGTTGTTGAATTGGTTGGGCTTGAGGGCGGATCGGGTCACCCCTACAGAACAACCCACTTCTTCCATAATGAATTTCTACAAAGTTTATCCAATTCAATTCATATCCCAAACCCAATTTCATCATAATTCCCATTCTCCATCAACCTTAACTATGAATTGACATTTCTCACCTTTCAATTCATGTATAAAACATGGAATTTACCCTCCTATTTAAAATTTGTATCATTTTCACAACTATACAATAATCCACAATTTTTCAAATCTTTCAATAACAAGTTTATCTTTTACAAGGGATCCTATTTTTAAATTTCAATTCATATGATTCACATCTTAATTCTATGAAATCATGTCCCAAACCCCATTTTTATGTGAATTCTACACAAATATTTTTTGCCAATCATGATACGAATTGACAGACATTCATAAATTACTAAGCAAGTCAATTACTTGCCTTAATCAACTTGTTGAGTCTCAATTTGTGAGAAGAAATCCCTCAGTGATGCTCCTAGTCTAGAATTCTCCCACAATCTTCACCCAATTCTTCTTCTCTTGAGTTCCTTTAGTCTCCTCTTGGAAGTTCATTAAGTTTTCTTATATTTTCTCTCTAAATTATCTCTTATGATTTTGGTATGCCAAGAAAACCTCTTGATATGATAAAGTGGTTTATCATTCAACTATAAACTTTCATTATATAAGCCTAAGCCTAATCCCGAATACCCCTATGCAGGTCCCATTTAGTCTAAAAAGCTTCCGAGACGCAATAACTACCCCGGGTACATCATTTTGACTACTTTCACCTATCATGGATCAACCGTTCACTCGAAATCATCATCTGAGTCACCCATCACTAATTTACCATCTTATTCCCAATACGACCCACACGCGCATCCCAAATGAGATATTATCAATCCGTCGATTTTACTCACTTACGACGTAATGTAAAATAATGCAATTTCATTTACTTATCACACAAGTAAATATAATAACACATAATTATTAATCCATATCTCACTAATTAATATTTATTTAAATACATATTATGTTTGCAATTTAATTAAATTACTACGACACGTGTAATTAATGTATTACCAAAAATATGGAGTGTTACATACTTCGCACCTTGTAAAGGAATTTCATCCCCGAAATTCGGATATGCCTTATACTCAAAACATCGGGATTACGCTTATATAATGAAAGGTTAAAGTTGAATGATTAGCCACTTCATCATATCAAGAGATTTCCTTGTCATACCAAAAGCCTAAGAGAGAATTTAGAGAGAAAAGAGAAGAAAACTCAAAGAAATTCCAAGAGGAGACCAAAGGAACTCAAGAGAAGAACAATTAGGTGAAGATTGTGGGAGAATTCCAGACTAGGAGCATCACCGAGGGATTTATTCACACAAATTCATACTCGACAAGTTGATTAAGGAAAATAATTGACTTGATTAGTAATTTATGAATGCATATCAACTCATATCATAATTGGAAAAATTGTTTTGGGTGGGATTCACATGAAATTGGGTTTTGGGACATGATTTCACAGAACTAAGATGTGAATCATATGAATTGCAATCTGAAGATAGGATCCCTTGTAAAAGATAAACTTGTGATTGAGAGATTTAAAAAATTGTGGATTATTGTACAGTTGTAAAAATGATAGAAAATTTAAATAGGAGGGTGAATTTCATGTGATATATATCAATTGAAAGATGAGAAATGTTAATTCATAGTTAAGGTTGATGGAGAATGGGAACTTTGATGAAATTGTGTTTGGGATATGAATTGAATTGGGTAAACTTTGCGGAAATTCTCCATAGCATAACTCGGATGTTCTGTAGGGGCAAACTAATTCGCCTTTAAGACGAATCGATTCGGCAACCCTCTTACAGCCATGTGTGGTTATTTGAGGGATTTTGTTAAATATTTAATTTTGGGCTAAATTATGATGTTCGTTAATGAGTTAGGACTTCCAAAAAAAGTGTTGTAACACTGATAAAAAGTTTGAGGGTAATCGGGTTATATCCGGGGTGAGATTGGAGTATTTTAGGATAAACATTACTCGAGAAGTTTAATAATGAATTGTGATGAAATTTCGGTTAAAAAGGTATACGGGCTGGTTAAGATTTAATACGTGTCCCAAATATTATTTCAAGTGATAAATTGATTAAATAAGTGAATCTTTAATAATTTAGAGTCGGTTTAGACTTGAGATTTTAGGCTAGTGCTACGAGTGACAACCACGTTTAGCCGAAATTGTTAGAGATATATATGTGTATAGAGACAGTATATATGTATAATTATATTTGTGTGTATGATATATTTATGCGAACATACCACTCTAGTGTTATAAGTAGAGGTTGTGCGTCATGGGTGATCTCTCCTAGCGAATCCCAACAGTGTAGTATTGGGCCCGGGGGTCATAGGGCCATGCACACCCACCCTATCCGAGGTTGGAGTCAAAGTGGGGTAATTTATGGTATGGTTATGAATCACTGACTCGGGACTATGACCGCCTTCAGTTACGTTTACGATTTTTGGGTTCGGTGTTGAGATTCCAACCTGGTAGCGTGATTGCTGTAGCCGTTATTCCGACCTGGGATTGCTATAGCCGTTATTTATCTTTGAGATTCAAGGTAGGATTCAGTCATTTATCATCTGGGCATGTCGCCCAAAGTCAGTTTTTACTTTTGTTTGTTTTATATCAATTTTATTGGAGTATTGTATTAAATTAAAAAACAATGGTTTATTCCGTTAGTGGATTTCATTATATGAATTGTTTGGGGAGCCATGAGTAAAATAAGAAATATTTTTGTTTGAAGAGGGCTCGTCTACAAAAAAAAACTCTCCCTAAGGGCCGAGTAGGTGCGTTCCATGTCCATGTGGCCACTGATGCCGCCAGATTGAACCTCCAAGATTATCTTTTCCCTAAGGGAGGAAACATGAATACATAAGGAGGTGTCATGAAAGTGGAAATCGTCGTGAAGTAGGAAGTTCGTTGAAGTTCCATGATGTTGCTAACATGTATAAAAGAAAGTCCCAATGTGACTATCCATGGTATACAAGTCCCACACCTCATTGAAACCAAAAATCTGACTGCAAATGATGACTAATGAGCGGTTACAATGAATTGAGAGCGTAAAGTACTTAATTTTGGTTCCTAGCTTATAACGGAGGTGGAAAATGTGGCGTTGAAGGTAGGAAGTCCACTTGGGATGGAGATAATTAATTCAACGTTGGATATGGAGGTAACGAAGTGCTTCTTGATCTGAAGATAAGATTGCCAAAATTTGAGGACTATGCTAATGATGTTGAACTCCAGATCATAAGTTGAAGAGTTCAAGGTGGCCCCTAAAAGCTTATGACTAAAGAAGGCAACCGATTTACCGTTCTGACTCAAAATAGTACCAATGCCCATCTTGTAAGAATGGCAAGATAACTCAAAATATTGAGTAAAGTCTGGAAGGGATAAAACTGTTCAGTGGTCATGAGGGTCTTAATACAACAAAAGGTGATAACGATGACATTAATCCATATGAACTCAATACTAGAGGAAGTGCCCATATAATTCGTGATAAGGGACGTGATATTATTGAACCCGTAATAAATCATCGGTAGAAGGTAGCGAGACCTTTAAAGCTCTGCACTTGTGAGACGGGGGTGGGAGTGGGCTAATCTACTATGGCTGGACCTTAGAATAATTAATACGCACACCATCACTGAAAACTGCATAACCCAAAGGGTGACTGGATGGACCATAAATGAGCATTTCTTCCAGTGAAGATAAAAATTTCCAGCTCGAAGGACTGCTAAAACATGTGCCATGTGTGATAAGTGTTACTCCTCCGAACGGATGTAAATGAGGATGTCATCAAAGTAAACCACCATGAACTTGCCAAGAAAAAGAGGAATGATCTGGTTCATAGACCTCATAAAATTGGAAAGGGCATTAGATAACTCCAGCAGAATTATTGCCCACTCATATAAGCCATCCCTAATCTTGAAGGCAGTCTTCCATTCATCGTTGGGTCGTATCCGGATGTAATGATATCTGATATTCAAGTCAAGTTTGGAGAAGACTCTTGCTTCATGAAACTGGTCAAGCATATCCTCTAAGAAAGGAATGAAAATTTGATACTTAATGGTAATCCCATTGACAAGAACCCCCTCAAAAGCCTCCCTTAATGGGTCCACATACTCCCAATCAATAACAAAAATATGGGGTAAGACATTCAATTAATAGATATTTTAATAGATGAATTAAAGAGATAATTTGGGCATTTGGCCTCTAAATGTTATGTTGTTGTGTAGTTTCTTTCATTTAATTGCTTCTGTTCCCCATTACATTATATATATATATATATATATATATATATATATATATATATATATATATATATATATATATATATATATATATAGATAGATAGAGAGAGAGAGAGAGAGAGAGAATCCCGACGAATTCAATAAATACATAAATTCATCGATTTATTTTTATGAAAAGGGGGACAAGGAGCATAATTTCAATCCCGAAAGGGGTATTTATGTTTTTCTTTCCTTTTTCAGAAATAAATCCTAAGCGCTAAACCTCTTTATTATCTATGGGACTATGTTAATAAACCTCAAACATTAAATGAAACCTGAAATAATTAATAAAGCATGTCACTGAATAAATCTCAAAGAGAAAGTATCCAAAGTTGAACAAAAAGAAACTATCCTTAGTTACAGGTTCCACTTAGTATATTAACTTGTGTTTGTGTGTGAGGTAGACTCTTGTTGTGTTGAAGTGATGTGAGCCAAAACATTTGTTAGGTGACACCATTTTAGACAAACATAACATCTCTGATTCTAATAATGTATTCTGAAATAACCTTTAGGAATCCAAATACCAAAATGAATTTTCCATGCGAGATGTTAGTGCCTCTTACGGGGCCGTTTGGGGATTGGTTTAAGTTTTCACCCTTTAACGTCTTTTTTTTAAGCCTAATCTAGATATTTTCAAATTATCGTCATATTCTCAAACCGAGAGACCCATGACTACGCGGTCAATTCCTATGAGTTACATTAGTCATGTGCAAGGTGCTCGTGCCTCTTATGGGACCATTTGGGGGCTGGTTTATGTTTTTACCGTTTAACAACTTGTTTTTAAACCTAATCTAGATATTTTCAAATTATTGTCATATTTTAAAATTGGGAAAACTGTGACTACGCGGTCAATTCCTACAAGTTACATTGGTCCCGTTCGAGGTGTTCGTGCCTCTTACGGGACCATTTGGGGGTTGGTTTGGGTTTTCACCATTTAACGGCTTGTTTTTAAGCCTAATCTAAATATTTTCAAATTATCATCATAGTCTCAAACCGAGATACCCGTAATTACATGGTCAATTCTTACGAGTTACATTGGTCCCGTACGAGGTGTTCGTGCCTCTTACGAGACCATTTGGGGACTAGTTTAGGTTTTCACCCACTAACGGCATATTTTTAAGCGAAAGTCTAGATATTTTCAAATTATCATTGTATTCTCAAACCACATGTCTCGTGATTACACGGTCAGTTCCTACGAGTTACATTGGCATCGTTCGAAGTGTTAGTGCCTTTTATGAGGCCATTTGGGGGATAGTTTGAGTTTTCACCCTCAAATGACATGTTTTTAAGAATCATCTAAATATTTTTAAATTATCATCATATTCTCAAATCGGGAGACCCGTGACTACACGGTCAGTTCCTACAAGTTATATTGGTCCCGTGCGAGGTGTTAGTGCCTCTTACGGGGCCGTTTGGGAGTTGGTTTGGGTTTTCACCCTTTAATGACTTATTTTTAAGCCTAATCTAGATATTTTCAAATTATTGTTATATTCTTAAACCAAGAGACCCACAACTACGCTGTCAACTGCTACGAGTTACATTGGCCCCGTGCGAGGTGTTCGTGCCTCTTGTGAGGCTGTTTGGGGGTTGGTTTGAGTTTTCACCCTAAAACGACATGTTTTTAAGAATTATCTAAATATTTTTAAATTATCATCATTGATATGACCTATATGTACCCCACAGCTCAGAGACACCAACCTCGGCCAGGGAGGCGCCGAGGTTAGAATGGCCCCAGATTGGCAACCAGTGGTCTCGTCCTTTACAAGGTCGACCATGACCGACGTTACTAGCTGCCTCACAGTTAGACAACAGCTAAGGCCTCCATGATCCATGGAGGCAGTTATTCATCAGGGCACCCAAGGTCGACATCACGTTTACCTCATACAGCAACCTCGGTTGGGTATAAGTTGAGGAAGCAAGGACTACACCATCATCATAACCAACCTCGGTTGGGAGTCAGCCGATGTTCCAATACTCTTACATAACCTCGGCCCAGGCCGACGTTATGGATCCTCTTGTCTTACCTCGGCTTTCTTACTGAGCCGAGACCATCATGAATAATCTCAGATTGGGCAACAACCAGACTTCACCAACCTCGTACTCTTCCAGACCGAGGTTGGTATCAATCGAAGACAGCCGAGCCTTTACTCGCATATGTGTGGCTGGGAACACGTGTACTAAAATTAGTTGTAACAAATCAATCCCCTCACGTGGGGGAATATTTCATCATCATTCTCTACATGTGATAGTGACAGATGTCTTCATCAGATTGGCTAGATCAATGCACACATGCTCATGGCATTCATGAGGGGTGCATTACACCCCCCACACTATATATGCTTGCCTTCTCCTATATGGAGGGGGATACGAAATGACAACCCTAGCCGAAACTATGTCCAAATATACAGTAGAGAGAGAAAGATTAAGATATTGTACCCATGGCCATTAGAGCCTTATTCTGGTGACCTTACTTACTCACTTGCACAGTGGACGCAGGCCTAATTGGCTGAACCACTTATACATCTGTGTTAATCCTCTTCTCCTCACCTCCCTCTACTGTATATATATATATATATATATATATATATTCAAATACTCCTATGATGCCATTGTTAACATTGAATTAAGCTTACAAACACCTTGAAGGGTGGTGCTGTTTCTAGCATCATCGTTTTGGTACCGTCTGTGGGAACGAGAAGCTGTTTCTTCTTCTTTTTCTACTTAACGTCACCGAAGACTCTGGTGGTGAACCAGGCCTGACCCCATGCGTGGAGCTATTTCACCATTGAAAGAGGTTCTTTAAGGTATTAAGCTCATCTACTACACCAACTCTTTAGTGTTAAGGTATGGCATCGGAATTACCACCACCTCTTCCACCGCCTGGTGCTGGAGGACCTAGTTCCAGCCTGGCACCGCCTCAGTTCGAAATGGCGGAGGTGGCAGCAGCCTTGAGGTCTTTGGCTACAATGCAACAAGAAATGAAGGAGCAGTTCGCACAAATCAATCAAAATATGATGAGACCACCCGGAGTCTCACCGAAGATGATTACTCCGGTGGCTATTCAGCCCCATCCTGAAGCCAAGGGACCACCCCAGGAACCACGAAAAGACTAACCTATGCCCCAGCGGAGGAGGGACGTTGCTGACCCTAGGCATTTACGCCTGGGGAGGCAAGGACACCCTTTCCCGAAGGATAGGTATGACGATTTGGAGGCGGAAGATGTTCCAAAAGATTGTTGGGATCCGTATGAGGTTTCAAATAACACAATTCGACCTATCCAGCAGAGCCGAGGTTGTGGAGGCAGAAGAGGTGAAGAAGCCCAACAAAGAGGACCAACTTTTGATCGATTGAGCAGAGAGTCAGACTTTGAAAGGCTTGGCCCAATAAATGACCTAAGATAGAGGTTGTCCAGGTCGAGAAGTGCAGCCGGCTCACAAAGGTAAGAGGGGAAACGTCGACCTCATCAAGGCCGACCCCACATAGGATGAGTAGAGACTAGGAAGAGGTCAACAACCGACGTCGTTCTGCGGCTGGGGAACCTTCAGTCCACCCCTTGGAGGTGACTAGGGATAACCTCAGTGAGGCCGACGTTGCAAGACCATGGAATGACTCCATCCAACGTCTTGAAGAAAAGATAGGAGACCTCATCAAAAGTCGAGACCCACTGCAAAGAAGTTTCTCATAAGGCTCCCCATTCGTAGCTAGGATAGTGAGTTTTCTAACCCCTGCTAAGTTTAAACCGCCCACGGTGTCTCCCAAACCAAAACAAATTGCATTGTTAGAAAGAGCACTACTGAATTCATCACAAACCAAAGTTTTCTAACTAGTGAATTCATTACAAACCAAAAATAAATAATTGTTAACTTCTGAATTAATTACTAGAAAAAATATAAACAAAAAATCACAAACAAACTTAGCTCACCCGTGAACCCAGAGCCATATCGGACAATAACCCTTGAGCTTAAATCCGGCCACACATCTACCTTACGCAGGCGACCATGACGAAAATCGGACCCATTACACCTCCACCCACTTACCTACAATTGCCGCTGGAGACCTATTTAGACTCCATATCCGGCCACAAATTTGCCCCTACCTTCTAACCCCATAACCAGCAACTAATCGTGACCCGACGCCTGCCCATTTAGACCCGTAAATTCTGACCTCCCGCTAAATCCACCAGAATTCCCTACCCGATTCCCATTTATTCACCCAAAACCGTATGCCCCTACCGCCGAACTTCCCTACCAGGTTTCATATACGGATTTATGTAACTGTGTGCCTGCGTGAGAGAGGGAGAGATGAAGGTTACCTGAGTGCTTGCGTGAGAGAGAGGGAGAGATAAGGTTTGGGTTTTAGCGGGAGGATCAAAAGTGAGGGATTTTAATTTTTTTAGTTCATTTTATATTTTAGTAAGTGTACTCAATTTTGTCACACTTAAAAACAGTGCCAAATTGTCATTAAACCGTGCCAGAATTTGGCACTGTTTTAAACTGTGCCAAAATTTTAATATCTAGGTGTGCCAAATTGCTGTTTTTGGTGTAGTGCTACCACATAACAGTTTATTCATGTGTCAATGAATCGAAGTAATTCCTATTGCTAGAATTTAGATATTATAATTAAAAATCACAGTAGAGAGTTTTATGTAGATCTCGAATAATAATAAAAATAATATGTTTATATATTCATCTTTCTTAATAGTGTATATATTGTTCTTGAACAATTTATAGTTGGATCATGTGGAATACAAGATGGTTCTCAATAAGTATATATATCTAATAAAGAAATATTCTTTTATTTCAAGGTACTCGATCTATTAATGATCCATATTTGGCCTTGTAATATTAATAAGTAATGTTCTTGTTTCCCAAATAATTGGGAAAAGGCATTGTTGAATTGAGTTGAAATGAGATCTTGTTTCATCAATAGTCATTATGCCAACACCATGACTTAGCATAAATTTGATTTTCTTAGAAATACAATATCATAACCAAATATTAGCAAATTATACTTGCATAATCAAATAATAGTGAATTCAACATGCTTATATATATATATATATAGGTAGGCTCCTGTGCACACTAAGTTTGCACACGTGTTGGCGCACACCAAATTTTTTGAAATATTAACAAAAATATTTTTAGTTGATTTTTATGTGATATTTAAACATTTCAACGGACTCATATAAAAAAATCAGCTAAAAAAACTTTTTTGCAAAATCGGTCAAACTTTCATGCTTTTAAAGTCCTTAAAAGTAGCGAAAGTTTGATCGATTTTTTAAAAATAGCAAAAAATCCAAATTTGAGCTGAATTTTTTTATATGAGTTCCTTGAAATGTTTGAATATCACATAAAACAAAACAACTCAAATTTTTTTTTTTACTATTTTAAAAAAATGATGTACAAACTTAGTGTGCTTATATATATATATATATATCAATTTAACTCAACATTATATATAATATCAATGGCATTCAAATTAAATGGCGCTACGCCATTTTCATGAGAATAATTTAACATGCATCGATATTACAAAATCATGCTGCTAACGATAAATCTTTGCTATTAAACAAAGCTTACATTAATAAATGATAATGATATCATTTTTCCTTCAAAGGAGAATTATAGTCCTTATTATCTTATAGTTATAAGATAAGTCAATGATTAATTAATTTCTATTTCATTCTAGGAAATTTAATCGAATATCTATGACATGACTTCTCTAAGGATTTTTTGGAATCCTTTTTAATCACATCAACAAGCTTTTATTTTTAATTCACAACTCTTAAAATTAATAATTCTCTTGAAAAACAATGTTTTAGATTCTGTTAAAAATATTCTTTAATTGTAGTTGAAAGGTATTCGCTTGAGTGCCCTCTTCTCTAGGTGTCACATTGAGAATCAACACATAATCTTCCCTCACTATATATTTAATTCATAAAAATAGAATCTAAACTCACAGTGTTTCAACATTAAATAAGAATTAATCTTATTCTTCAAATTAATACATGCTTCATGATTTCAAATATACCCGATTAAAAAAATTCATGTTCATTCGTTCAAGTCATAAGTTTATACTTTCGAGGGTTTGAAATCCACAGAAAGATTACATAATCTGTTTCTTAAAGAAATGAAACATATGATTTTTCATATATTATTTTTCACAATGTATAAGATAATATTTCATATTAGAGTTTAAACCTCTATTCCAAATTATTCAACTAGAATATCTTTTCCAAAATAAAGATTATATTTGTACCAAACTCGATTACAATAAAATCTTTCAAATATTATCATTTCGATACATGATTCTATTTACTAAATATATAGTCATACATATGAGATATATCCTCGTAATATTAGACGTATGTAGGTCTATATATATATATCTATATCTATATTATATGAGAAGGGGGGTATTTTACTGTTCCAAAAAATCTACGACTGAGATCGAATTTTTTGAGGCGATCTAAGGGTGTGAGATTGTGCCCCATAGGATTATATCCATTGTGACGTGGCAAAATCAGATGGAAACTTTGCATCTTTTGTATATAAAGTGGTGCACAGGCGGTTTGTAAGGAAAAAGCAACAAACAAGGATACTTTTTTCAAAGTTTCAAATTCCCGCTAACATCCTACTTTATATAAAAAAAACCCTATACAAACACTTTTTTTTATTTATATAGACTACCTCGAGCCTCTCACCCGTCCCATTTTTCACCCATACCTGTTTCCCACCTCGAATCTCATGTATCAGCTTCTCTCTCAAATGTTTTAAATAATGTAAAGTCCCACGTATGTACTTCACTTTTTATTTTAAAACTCTACTTTTATTTCAAAACTCTCCGGTCTCCAATGTAAAAGACCCACCTAATCACACACTTTCGCTCAACGCCAATCCCTTTTTCTCTCTCTCTTATTTCTCATGAGCACCACCGCCCCCGACCCCTGCTCTCCCATGCCTGTCAGAACAGGCCTCTCCCATCCCTCAATCTCTTACACACCAACTCCCCTCGAACAAAGATCCTCTCTCTCAAAACACGGCCTCACCCTCAATCTCTTACAGCACCAACGGATGGGGGAAAAAACCCAAAATCAAATGACGTTCACCCTCAGAATCAATTTTTTGGTTCGTCGTTTGCTTTCACTTTTTTTGTTATTTTGTATGTATATGGTTAATATTTTCAGGTGGGCATATGGTTATTTCTGTAGGTGATTTCTTCAGACTAACCCACAGAATCCTCCCTTGGACTAAGCCAACGAAAGTCTATCCGTGCACGTACTGGATGAAGCCTCAAAGACAATTCATTCCACGGTGGGGTTATGCAGTCGTAGGACGAAGTCTATATTTTTTAGAATTTTTTTTCCTAATGTTTTTTTGTCCTAATGTTCTGGGCGGTGCAGATCTCATCACAAGTTTGCAGAGGAAAAACTTTCTTCTGCCTAAATTAAATCAAGAAACGAGTATATAACACCCCCATACGACACTCCAGTTATGATCAGAACCCAGTGAAATGCGTATGGGTGATTAAAATTCGAGTCTGCAAAGTTCATCACAAAGATACCAATCACAACAGCAAATATTGTATCCATAAATAAAGGTTGTTACTGTGTAACACTTTGTTCACTCTTTTCCTCTACTTTTTTATTTTCTTTGGTTCAATGTTTAAATTAAATGGGATTTTATGGTATATCTTTTGTGTTTTGTTGATTTTAATATGTATGTAAGTATATATTACCACAGGATTGACCACTCAACCCCATGCTGCCGCCTTACCACCACGTTGTCGCCTCCCCTGGTAATCTCTCTCTCTCTCTCTCTCTCTCTCTCTCTCTCTCTCTCTCTCACACACACACACACACACACACACATTAACAGTCCTAATTTGGAAGTGCAGATTTTTAGGGTTTTTGAAATTTTGGGGTTTGATTTTTGGGTTTAAATTTTAGTTGAAGGATGATGGTTATGGTGTTTGATTTGGGCTGAATGTTTTATGGTGTTTGAATTGTAAAATATTGTGTTGTAAAATATTTGTGGTTTACTCACAATTTTTTTTTATGAACGAAGAATAGGTATACACAGTTTTAGGAGCTCATATCAGGTATACTCATTATAATTTATCAACAATTTGTTATTTTTTTTTCTAAGAATTTACTTTTTTGCCTAATATTCTTTACTTAGTTTTCTACCAACGAACTGCAAGTCTCGATTTTTGGTTCGATTTTGGGTATTTTTTTCTACAGATTTATAGTTGGGTTTTTATTTCTGCTGTTGGGGGCGATCGAGAGTTTTTTTTTCTTGATTTAATCTCCATTGTCTATGATTTGGGTTCCAAATTCATTTTTTAATTTGAGCTTAACTAATGGAATGTTGGAACAGAGAAATAAAATACCAATGTTTGCAGTCTTTCAATGTTCATTTGTAGTTCTTGACGGTAGTGAAGATGATCCTAAATCAGTAAATATTGCAGGTTAATGGAGTATAAATTTTCCTGCAGTGGAAGTATCATAATATTCCTCTTATTGTTCATGTATGTCGGGAAATTTTTTATTTTTAGTTCATTTAGCGAGTAAAATATGTATATGGCAGAAAAGTGAATTGATGAGGGGGGCAGAAAATAATGGGGCATCCCTCCTGACACCCGAAAGATTACATAACTGAAATTCTCAGTCCCTCTTCGATTACTTTTAGTTATTTTTTATTTATAGTTATTTATTCTTATCAATCAAATTGTTGTTTTGTAGATCAACTCGAGTAAAAGAGGGATTGAGGTCGCGGGTTGAACAAAAAAGAGACAGGAGTCCGAGAAGGAGGTGTTGTATGGCCGCATTGTTCCATGTTTCCCCCCCGAAAAGGGTGTTACTTCTTTTTTTGTAATTATATTTCAAAATGTTGGACACAACAAACTATGCTTTCATCTTTTTTAGTATGCATAGTTGTGTGTATAATTACATTATAGGTTTGCGTAATTTGCATTGAAGAATTTGTTGGATGAATTTGGGCTCTTTGAATATTGTTTGATTGGTTGGTATCCCTTAAGCAGGGTGGATAGTTCAATAAATAAAGGAGGCTATGTCTAATTTTTTTTATAAATTGATACTTTGTTTATTTGATTCACAATGTGAATTCAGTTGATGAATAGTGTATATTTCATGTTTTATGTGAATTTTTTTTATGAATTTAGATTATTTCAATATTGTTGGACTATGTGTTGTTTGTTAAGCAGGGTAGATAGTCCTACGAACATAAGAAATTATGGCTAATTTTTTTAAAATTACATTTTATTTTGTTGGGGAATGAAATTTTTTTGTTTTGCAATTACGTACCTTGAATTTTTTTGTCATTTTACAATTACGTATTTTGAACATTTTCGCCGTGCCCTCAGGGACGGGTATTTTACTAGTGTATATATATATATATATATATATATATATATATATATATATATATATATATATATATATATATAGAGAGAGAGAGAGAGAGAGAGAGAGAGCCTCTTAAAAGCATAACACATTTGATTTCATATGAAAACCTGCAAGATAAAATATCTATCTTAAGTTTTAAACTTTATCCTAAACATAACATATAGTAAAAATTATTTTATCCAACAGGTTTAACCTAAAATAACACGACCAGGTGGACAATTAATGTAATACCCGCCCTCGCAATTTCGACCGTACCCATGTGATTTGGTAATTTGGTATGACCTATTTGGACTTTAGACTGAGAAGATGGATCTTCGGTTAAATTTTGTTAATGTAATTGGTCCTGGTGCGCTTAAACTGGATTCGTACGACTCAAAGTTATTATTCAGAATTATGGCTATCGTTCGAATGAATGGGCACCTCGTTTGAATAAGGAAATACCTATCATTCGAACGAGGTTCGAGTGACCATCTAATGACAAGGACCTGAATGATTTCCATTATTTTCTAGAATCTTGTTGGAACGCTGTCGTTCGAATAAGGTGCGTTGTCATTCCAATGGGAGGTAGCTTCCTTTTCGAATGAGCTAATGTTTAACCCATTTATAGCCTATGTTTGACTCTCGTTAGAACTCTTGTTCGAACGAGAGGGGATCTCGTTCGAACGAGGTCCAAAGTATTTCAAATGACTGGATGAAAATTAAAAATTTTCTGCATATTTTAATGTGCTGTCGCGACATGGATCATCAGATTCGATGAGCTGTCGAGCTCTTAGCGGCTCAAATCAAAAAATGGTTTAAAGGATTGGTGGACCAATGGATTAAAGGGTTGCGTTTAGGGGCATTTTTAGATTTCACCCTTAAAGTTTGGGGGTTATTTAAAGTGGTGTTTGGCTCATTTGAGCAACTCAATCAGATTTTGCCTCTCTCTTTCTAGCTCTTGGAGCTCCTCCTTTACTAACCACCCTAGCACCACCATCCTTCCACCCAAAACCACTATATTTTAACCCTTTTACACCATACTTAAGCTTATAAAACCTATCTACACCATTGTTAGGCAAAGTTATGGATTTTTGAGATGTTATCGGGGGATTTGGGGAGATGAAGAAGAAGACATTATGGAGTTTAAGGGGGTTTTCATGGATATTTCAAGGAGCAAGCTTAGTGGAGCTAGGAAACCTTTTTAAGGCCACCTTAGGAGGTGGGAGGCTTACATCTTATTTTACATTCATCCTACCATTGTTGCAGCTTCCTTAAGGTGGCAAACTCTACTCTTTAGCTTAAAAACTCTATTTTTCATAGTATTAGTCTTATAGTTAGAGTTTATAAAGGTATAATGCACATATGATTTAAGAGAATTATTTCTTATAGAGTTGTGTAATTTCAAGAGCTTTGAGTAAAATGATATATTTCAAGAAAATTTGGTTTTAAAACATTTTATGGAATAAAATTTTTGAAATAATATTTTTCTTGTCGAAGATATTTGATGAACAAATGTCTCAAAGGTATCTTATGAAAATTGGGACTTTTCTAAAGATATACATTTATTCAAGTTTTAAAGAAACCAAAAATGTCTTTGTCTGAAAAAGTATGTTTTTACAAATATTATGAAATTTCTAGAATTAAATCCTTCTTCCTATGTATATGAACTTGTTGTAATTTGATAATGAGCATATAGGCATGTTTAATAAAGATTTTAAAGGGTTTTAATATGAATAAAAGAAAATATAAATTTCAGCCCTTAAAGTGTGTGAATAAGTGTAGAAAATATGATAAGTGGGTATTCATGATCACATGTGAAAATAAAGAAAACTAGTGTTTTCTTGCAAAGTAGTCTTCAAAATGTCAAACGGTTTCCTTAGTAAAGAAAGTATTGAAATATAGAGATTTCCAACTTTAAAAGCGTGTTAACTCCAAGAAGTTAAATTAGTGTTAATCAGTAAAAACATTCAAGAAGTTGGTGTGTATAACTTAATAATTTTTGGGGAAATCAACACTCATGAAAATGGAGGAAAAGAAGAGTTTGGACATAAAGGGGTAAAATGATATTTTTACGTAAAGTGGAGCATTTTTATGAAATATAAATGTCTGAAAATATGTTACACAAATGGTCCTAAAGGAAAGAGATTTTGGGGGTAAAATCAATGCAAGTGTGTAATGGATAAGAAATGGTGATTTTCAGAGTGTAACACTCGGTGGGGGTCAAATTCTCGAGTTTTGGCTTTGGTCGGTAAAGGTGGAATAATATGGATATTTGAAAATTTTAAAACACATTAATATGGACTTTGGTGAGATCGAAAAACAATTAAGAAGAGCCTGGAGCCCTAGGATGAAAGATCCAAAACACTGGCCAGTGCATATGGTAGTGTAGCCGACGGTGAGGAGCCTGTTAGAGTACGCGATCATTTGGACGCTTTCGAGAAAAAGATAATAGAATATGGTAAAGAATGCGATTTGTTGTGAATATTAGAAAAGACAACCTAACATGAAATGTAATTGATAAATGTTCCGATTGAAAAGATAATATGGACAAGAAGTATGAGAAATTGGCATATGTCCGTGTGAAGCAATTAATTTGGTAATTAAGCAAATTAAGGAGATTTTAACCCATAGTTATCACAAGTGTGTGGTTGCGAAAGGTTTTCAAAGGACAAAAGTATTTTTTTCAACACTCAGCGTGTGTGTGTTGAAGCTTATTTTCAAGGAAAATACTAGGTAAATTCGGTGTGAGTAAATGGGTGATTTCGATAAAGGAAGTATTCTTTCTAAAAAATGGTATTTTGTGTAAGTATTTAATCGGGTGTGTTAAATCGAGAAATTTGGTAAGTTAAGCAAAAGGGTCTCATCTTAGGATTCATATGATTTAATCTAAACAAGTAAAGTTTTCGAATAAAAATGGTTTCATGCTTTAATGTGTGTGTGTGTTTCTCTCTCTCTTGAGAGAGAGAGCGGTTCTCATCCATAACCCAGTTTGCATACCGCTGCCGCAGACCATTTTTGATAAAATAGTAAAAAGCCTATTTTTGGGCTAATTTTTTTATGGTTTTAAACGTTTCACTAGGACCATAAAAAAATTAGCTCAAAATGATTTTTTTTTTGCTATTTAAAAAAAATCGGTCAAAATTTGTCAGTTTTTATCAACTTAAAAACTAACAAAGTTTGACCAATTTTTTTAAAATAGCAAAACAATTCATTTTGAGCTTATTTTTTATGGTCCTACCGAAATGTTTAAAAACCATAACAAAAATCAGCCGAAAAATATATTTTTTACTATTTTAAAAAAATGGTCCGCATAGAGGGTATGGAAACTGGGTACCTTTATCTCTCTCTCTCTCTCTCTCTCTATATATATATATATATATATATATATATATATATATATATATATATATATAAATAAGGTAATTGCATGTGCACATAGGTATGATGTGATCTAGTCTCCTTTCTGTCATTCGATTCTATATTGCATTATTGTATTTACCACTAGGCATTCGGCTTATTCCCTCTTATTTGTTATGACAGGTTATGTGTGAATATGTATTTTGGAAGCGTTGTACAAGTAAGTATCCCTTTTATTTTACTTAGTAGCTCTGATTGCTAGGACTTCGGGGACGCTTCCCATGGATCCCACACGTAACTTGACTTGAAAAGGAATTGCATGCTAAACGAGGTAAAAGTTAGTTGCATAAAACTAGACTAACAACATTATTTAGGTTGTCTCATTACACTTCACACCTAACATTCGGGCCGGACCGGGTTGACTCGCGAGTAACCCGTAATATTCGGGCTGGGGCATTACAATTAGTATCAGAGCTCTAGGTTCAAGGTTCCTTTCGGGAGTGATGTGGTGAGGTCGATAGTGGATTATTCGACATCGATGTTGATTTTGGGTCTATCACGCTAGATCGGTGATGGTTTCGATTCATGTTCTCGATGATGGAGTTAATGATATTATCACGATGGGCAATTTATTTCCAACTAGCAAGTGGCCAAGTTAGTTTCTATTAATAGTTCCCGGTGCTTTCGATGTAGAAGTGTTAGTAACTTCCGTGTGTCTGTTCAAGGCATTAATGGCGACACTGTGGTCTTTAATGTGAGGTGCATTTGTGCCAACTGATGATGTGAGAATACTTTTGAGGTGTCAATAAGACATATGTCGTCCATTGCTTAGATAGGGAGATTGTTTAAAGTCAACTGCGGAGACTAGAGTGTCATGTCTAAGAAGCATTTACTCCAAAAGACGCATTATGTTCCTTAGTTGGGAACTCATGGCTAGTTAACAGTGATGATGCAATTAGGTGAACTTAATTCTTAGGGCAGTGTCATGCTATAAAAGGCAGTAGGCATGTGGACCCGTGTTGGTCATTACTTGAGGATGTGTACTCAGGACTTAATTGATAGGATATTACCATTATAGACGAGTGCCTTAGTAATTGTCGATGTATATATATATATATATATATTGTAAGCCATGATGTGAGTTACGAGACATTGATGGTATGTACATTTCATGTGTAAAAATGATGAATTGGAGTAATGTAGGAGTAAACCCTAGGTAGTTTCCAATGATGTGGTTTTGGAAGAACATGGTGAGATATTTAGGAATAGGATCCCTGTGACATCGGCAGTGAGGACTTAAAGGATTGTAGGTTAAGCACAACGTCTTGTATCTTGACATAATCCTTAGTAGTGCCAGATTTTGGTTGATACGTAATGTGTGGGATCAAGTTAATTGGAAAGGAGTTTTGGGGGCCTTTCATTGGGTCCTGATAATAGGGACATAGGTTGAATCTGTACAAAGGTTTCAAATAAAAGGAAGTAGGATTTTCATCCGAACACAGTGCTCGTTATTGGAGACTTATAGGTTAGTGTTTGTGCAAACATATAACATTCGTTTGAGATGGACACTAGCTGGTCGTTAGGGCATACCTACTGTGAGGGAATCATGGGTGATGAAATCTTATCAGGTTTGGGTGAAAGTTACATTGAGGTGTGCCTGGTGTCCTCAAGGAGCCAATCGTGTTCGGCGTTATAGAATGCAAATGTTCTGTTATCGATTGTTATGAAGGTCACGTGATGACCTAAGTTTGTTGACCAAATTCAGAGGAGTTGAATCATATAGTCTATGGTAGCACCCTTCAATTTGGTATAGGTGGGTGATGTGACATTCTAAGGGCGATTAGGGATTTGTGTCATGATGGGACATAACCCTCATGGTCATGGGATAACTAAATAAGGAAAAGTGTAGTAGTCGACTTGGCTAAGTACTAGGACATGCATTGGAGACTTAGATTATTGAAGTCGGGTCAAGATTTGAGACCCATGATGGAGTGTTAGAATATGATTAAGGTATCGACATGTGTCGTTGGTACAAGCTCAATAATCCTAGCAGGGAAATGGTTAGCTCTTGGCACATCTTTCTAGACCTGTACAAATTAGGAGGTGAAAATTTGTGTAGTACTTTTTAGTCTTATAGCGCTAATGACGACTGACATGGACATCATGCAGATTCCGTTTGGTAGAATTTGGATATCAACGTAGAGACGTATTTATACCAATGATGGCTATTACAAGGTCAGTGTTTGCATAGTTGGTCATTGCCTAAGTAAATGATGGGATACAACCACCGTACGATCAAGTAAAAGGTAACTTAGGTGTGTTAGGTTGGTCACGAAGTCATGTCGACCAGAAAGATATATACGATCAGTATTTACGAAGGTATTAGGCATTCGCCGATTGGAGCGGTTCGTATTTGTCAAGGATAAAAGGGGGAAGTATCACTCCCAAAGATGTAGGTCTAGCTTGACTTCCTAAAGTACAATAGATCCTATGTTAATTTCATCTCATGGATGTGAATGGTTCGTTATTCGATTGTTAGGGTAGGTGGCCCAAGCCAAGTTATGTGTCTAAACTAGGATCTGATGAGAACATTTGGGAGGAGTCGTAGACTTCAAAGTGTATGGTATATATTCTCCCTTCATAAACTATAGTCTATTATATGAGGATGGAATTCTCTCGAAACAATCATTCGTTCTTTTCGATTCATTTTGTTGTTTTGATCCCGTAGCCCGAGGATTGTGTTCCCTTAATTGTTCTAGCCTAGAATTTTTTCACGTTATTATTTCTTTTACGGTGTAGCTTGACTTGGTATGAGTGAGACTGTACCTGGTGTGGTCATTGCAACTCAACAACTACATGTTCTCTTGTGGGAAATATCCCGTTGTTCTATTCAAGTTTCAGGTACACGTGGCTACGCATTTTGTCGCACGATTTTCTCATAGAGTTTATTTTCCTTAGATTATTGGTTTTGTAAATTAGCCCGTGTGGCGATTAGTGGCACTAGTTGTAAGGACTAGGTGATAAGTTATACATTGTGGTCATTAGTGGCTTCAACTATAAGAGTAGGATTATGAATTGATAATGTCATAGGCATTAGAACTTGAGGAAACATGACACGTCGTGTTCTTTTATCCCTGCGAGTGTAAGTGAGTTGGCATAAGACTCAGGTAAGAGTTCCACAGTTGGTATGCCTAAAGTTGCCCTTAATTCGTAGAAGGACCCTGTGGGAGTACCAATCGAACGTACGACTTGTGACTTAGTTAGTATATTGCTCCTCAGGATGAGTGACCAGCAATGCAACATGAGCATCAATTTTAAATGAACTTTATGGTCAGGATGATCTGAGAACTCAAGGAGGCTTAGTACTTGTATTCCTAAGCATTGGGATACCTTATGATGATGGAGTTGGTGTTAGTTGCATGTAGTTTTTCTCTTAGGTGAGTGTCTATCGTTAGAGAATATTGCTCCGATAGATATGTCGGGTATGCGTTGAGTGTTAGTAAGGAAATATTATGACTTGATTGAGTATGATCACCGGGAAAATTATGACTCGAGGACTGTTACTTGATTTGATGATGAGCCTAACAATGAGCATTAAGACCTATTTTGTGTTGAGTTCTTTGGTTATCGCTCTTGTGAAAGGAAGTACGATGATTTCCTAGTGGTTTAGGATTTTGATAACCCAATTTTGAGGAATACCTATGACTTACATTAAGAGTTGAAAACCCCAATAATTTGAGATATTGATGGATTAAAATTTTTGAGGAAAAAATTCCCTCAGGAGGGGAGAATATAATACCCGCCACCGTGATTTCGACCGTACCCATGTGATTTGGTAATTTGGTATGACCCATTTGGGCTTTAGACTGAGTAAGATGGATCTTAGGTCAAATTTTGTTAATGTAGTGGCGCTGGTGCGATTAAATTAGAATGGTATGGCTCAAAGGTGTTATTCAAAATTATGGTTGTCGTTTGAACGATTGGTCACGTGGTTTGAACAAATAAAGGCATGTATTTCGAACGAGGCTTGAACGACCATCTAACGATAAGGACCTAAATGATTTCCATCATTCTATGGAATCTCATTGGAACTCCCTCGTTCAAATGAGTTCTAAAGTCATTCAAACAACCAGATCAAAAAAGAAAAGTTTTCTGCACATTTTAATGTGTTATCGCGACATGGATCGTCGAATTGGATGAGCTGTTGAGTTATCAGCGACTAGGATCAAAATGTGGATTAAAGGCTTAATGGACCAATGGATTAAAAAACCGAGTTTAGGTGAATATTGGTATTTAACCCTTAGGGTTTGGGGGTTTTTAAAGTGGGTTTTGGCTCGTTTGAGCAACCCAATTAGATTTTGCCTCTCTCTCTCTCTCTCTCTCTCTCTAGATCTTGGAGCTCTTCCTCCGCCAACCACTATAAATCACCCTATAACCAATATCCCTCCACCTAAAACCACTATAGTTTAACCCTTTTCCACTATACTTAAGCTTATAAAACCCATTTACACCATTTTTGGGCAAGGTTATGGATTTTTGAGATGTTATTGGGGGATTTGGGGAGAAAATGAAGAATAAATTATGGAGTTTGAAGGAGGTTTTCATAGAGCTTTCAAGGATCTAGATTAGTGGAGCTAGACAACCTCTTTAAGGAAACTTTAGGATGTGGTAAGTTGCCATCTTCTTCTATATTAATCCTACCATTGTTGGAGCTTCTTTGAGGTGATAAACTCTACTCTTTAGCTTAAAAACTCTATTTTCCATAGTATCGGTCTTGTAATTAGAGTTTGTAAGAGTAGAATGCATATATGATTTAAGAGTGTGATTTCTTATGGAGTTATGTCAAATGTTTTACAAATGATTTCAAGAGTTTTGAGTAAAATGATATATTTCAAGAAAACTTGGAATTTAAACATTTTATGAAATAAAATGTTAAAACAATATTTATCTTGTTGAAGATATCTTATGAACAAACATCTCAAAGTTTTCTTGCAAAAATTGGGATTTTTCTAAAGATAGACATTTATTTATAATTTCATTGTCTGGAAAAGCATGTTTTTGCAAATATTATGAAATTTCTAAAATGGACCATGTGTTAAAACCCATTTAATGGGATTTTTGGATTTAAAATACCTCTTCTCATGTATATGAACTTGTTGTAATTTGATAATGAGCAGATAGACAAGTTTAATAAAGGTTCTAAAGGGTTTTAATATGAATAAAAGAAAATAAAAATTTCAGTATTTTAAGTGCATGAATAAATGTAGAAAATATAATAAGTAATTCAAGACTACATGTGAAAGTAAAGGAAATATGGTGTTTTGTTGTAAACTAGTCCTAAAATGTCGAATAGTTTCCTTAGTAAAGAAAGTAATGAAATGAAGAGATTTTCAACTTAAAAAGTGTGTTAACTCCAAGGAGTTCAATAAGTGTTAATAAGTAAAAACATTCAAGAAGTTGGTTTGTGTAACATAATAATATTTGGGGAACCAATACTCGTGAAAATGGAAAAAAAGACGAGTTTGGATATAAAGGGATAAAATGGTAATTTTATGTAAAGTGGAATATTTTTGCGAAATAAAAATGTTTGGAAAGATGTTACACAAATGGTCATAAAGGAAAGTGATTTTTGGGGTAAAATCAATGCAAGTGTGCAAATGACAAGAAATGGTGATTTTCAAATTGTAACGCAAGGTGGGGTGAAATCCCCGAGTTATGGATTCTATCGGTTAAAGTGTAATAATTTCAAAATTTGAAAAAATTTAAAACAAATTAAAATGTACTCAGATGAGACCAGGAAAGAATTGAGAAGGGCCCGGAGCCCTAGGGTGAAAAACCCAAAACACTGGCCAGAGCACATGGTAGCATAGTCAGCGGTGTGGAGCCCGTTAAAGTACGTGGTTATTTGGAGGATTCCGAGAAAAAGATAATGGAACATGGTAAATAAATGGGTTGTGTTGTGAATATAAGAAAAGACAACCTAACATGAAATGTAATTGATAAATGTTCCGGTTGAAAAGATAATATGGACAAGATGTATGAGAAATTTGCTAATGTCCGTGCGAAGTAATTAATTTGGTAATTAATTAACCTGAGGTTTTAACTCACAGTTATCATAAGTGTGTGGTTACGAAAGGTTTTCAATGGAAATGAGTATTTTATAACACAAAGGGTGTGTGTGTGTGTTTAAGGTTATTTTTAAGTAAAATACTAAGGTAAATTCATTGTGAGTAAATAGGTGATTTCCATAAAGAAAGTATTCTCTCCAAACAAATGGTATTTTGGTTAAGTATTTAACTTGGTGCATTGAATCGAAAAACTTGGTAAGTTAAGAAAAAAGAGTATCATCATAGGATTAATGTGATTTAATCGGAACAAGTAACATTTTTGGAATAAAAATGGTTTCATGCATATGTGTGTGTGTGTGTGTGTGTGTGTATATATATGTATATATATATATATATATATATACATAAGATAATTGCATGTGCATGTAGGTATGGTGTGAAAGAGTCTCCTTTTTTTCGTTGGATTCTGTATTACATTTTCGTATTTTCCATTGGGCATTTGGCTCATTCCCTATTCTTTGTTACGGCAGGTTGTGTGAGGTTCCGTATTTTGAGAGCGTTGTTTAGATAAGTATCCCTTTTAATTTTTGTTAGTAGCTCTGAATGCTTGGACTTTGGGGATGCTTTTCTTGGGTCCCACACGTAGCTTGATATGAATCGAAATTGCATGTGAAACAAGGGACAAGTTAATTAAATAAAAATGGACTAGAAACACTATTTAGGTTGTCTCATTGCACTTCACAGCTAATGTTCGGGCCGGACCGAGTTAGCCTGTGATTAACCCATAAAATTATGTTCGAGGTGTTATAAATAAAATTGTAACTCCTATCATCATACTCTATGGACCCTGTAGGGGGTGTCCCCCACATGGATGATTAACTTAGCCAAGTGATTTTATTGTTCACAAAGAAGCATGTCAAACAAACTCACTTCGAAGATTCTTCACAAGCAAGTAGCTCGCAGCGCTCTACCTCGAAAAGTCTCCACAGACCTGGCCCAAAGGATCTAGAGCGAAGAACAAAGGTCACCTGGATGACAATAGTTTGTAATAAGAAATAGAATGTCATGAATTTTATCTTATGAATGTACATATCGAGCGAGGTTGTCTCGTACCCACGAGGGACCATGTATGGCAAGGCATGGGAGAGATTTCATGCTCTATCAAACAACCTCCTCTTGGGAACTTTGCAGGGACGTGGTTTGAAGGATTGGGAACAAGGCAACGTTAGGAACTATCATCAACCCTCTAGGCATACTTGGGCAAAACTTTACCCATAAAAAATGTCACTCGATCTCATTCCAAGCTTACCCATTCAAGCGAACCTCCTCGAGTTACTCGAGCCCGCTCAGTACTTACCACCTCGAGATCATATCTTCGAGGCAGCTATGTTACCAGCCTGCACGACTGATCTGACTCAACAAGAACCACTATTTAAATCGCTTTCTGATGTCATAACGTCTGGAATTTAGGGACTTAAGAATTTAGCACTCAAGTGGTTTTATCCTTAGGATGGCAGGTCTAGTTCACCAAACTCTGATTAACTAGCCACCATAAAGTAAGCTCCAAGCTAACGAGTCATATCCCTTATTAATTCCCACAGTGCTCCCAGCCAATAGAATGGTTTCTCGCCAAAACTATCGGATCCCATGCATTTAATGCAATATCTTGTGCATTCAATGCACCTAATTTGGTGGATCGAAGGCATGCTGACTCGAGTAGCCTCTTCCCCATATAAATAAACCAAATAAATAAGTTAGAGGGAGAGAATTTTTGGAGCACCGAACTGCTGCCCGAATTTCCTACCATTGCATGAGCATTAACTCCCCCACACATTTAATAAACTCATAATTTGAGCATTAACCAAGCTTGAGGTTCCCGCCTTTCCTTTATTGTGTCTAGAGTGCTTATTCTCTCTCCCTCCGACCACGCTACCTATAGGTCCCATTCGTTTATTATGTTTGCCATATACTGCTCATGTCAATATGTTCTTTAATGTAATTTTGAATATCGAATATCTCTATATTTGATTCGCCTGTGTCTCTGACCTATACTCTACATCTAACGGTGTTAATCCCGATCTTGATAAGGGGTTACGCCTCACTTAATACTGATGGTATTTGAAGAACCCACATCTTACATCTGGGGACTCCACTGGGGAGGTATTCTCTTTTGAAAAGATGCCAGAGGATAACACCATTAGAAACATTGATTTCGATGCCATACATCGTGAAGAAGAGGCAAACAACGCTACGTTGCCTGAAGAGGGGAGAACGATAAGGATGGAGCTTAGCGCACCTAGCGTTGGCATCACGAAGACGATGGCCACGCAAGGGGGAATAGGCCAGGAACAGATGCATGGGATGATGGGACTATTCGTAGAGTTAATTAAGACTTCGACAGCCCAAGTAATGTTGATAGCCCCCACGAGAGTGAGTTCCTTTACCACATCGCCAGCCAATATACCAGCCCCAACTGTTACTGGAGGGGTGGTGGTGCCTGCTCCCTTTAACACCTTCCCCATGGTTCCTCCACCCTCAAGCGGTGCGTGTCCTACCACAGTCCCACCTGTGATAATGGGACCGACGTCATAAAATGGGGGAGTAAATCCAGCTTCTCCAGCTGTCGCGGTAAGTCAAAGAGTAGGCGCGCCAGCCTCAATGACCCCGGCGACAATAATGCCATTGTCAGCTAGCCCGTCGCCATCCAACTTAGAAGATATGAAGAAAGAACTGCTAAAGTTCATAGCCGTGCCCAAAGGGGAGAGATCCTCTATATATAATGACTTTAGTACTCCCTACCTAAAGGAATATAATAACGAACCCTACCCAGTATGTTATATTCCCCCAATCTTTGAAAAGTACACGGGTAAAGGTGCAAATCCCAAGGAGCATGTGAAGAGGTTCATTGAGAATCTGGGGGCCCATTGCAATGATAAAAAGTTAAGGCTAAGGGAGTTCTCAAAGTCCTTGACAGAGAAAGCCTACACGTGATATTCCCACCTAGCTCCAGGTAGTGTAAGTTCTTGGGAGTAATTGCATGTTTTGTTTATGCAAAAGTTTTTTTTGGCTGAGGACGAGTTCACACTCACCCAGCTCGCGCGTGAGAAGCAGAGGCCAGGAGAGGACATTGTGGCCAATATTCGAAGCTTTCGCGAGCGCTCTCTAGATATGAGGGAGGAGACACCAGAGGATAAGCTTTTACAAGTATGTACAGAAGGCTTGCTACCCAAATACATATGTTATCTGATTAACGAGATAAGAGAAGTTACTTTTATATCATTTTTTAAGGCAGCAAGGAATATCCCATTATTGGTAAAACCTATAGTACCACTTCCAGCTTTGCTTAGCTTACTGATGAGGCCAATAATTACCTCGAGGAGGGGAACACCCTCGAGGATCAACTATGCAGACGATGGGGGTAGAGAAGGAGGCAATGGCGACCGAGGAGGTAGAGGGGTTAGAAGAAACAAGAGAAGGTTTGAAGACGAGGAGGATACTCCTGAGCTACCTTGCATAGTGGAGAAAGCTTTGAACCTGTACGATCTAATGGTCCATGATAAAGTTTGCAGGCCAATTATTATCCACACCGCGTCGCTCACTCGAGAGGACAGAGAGAAACCCCATTATTACACACTATATAACAGGGTAAACCATCTTACTAAAGTTTAGTTTTCATTAAGAAGGTTTATTGACCGCCATGTGAAGAATGAAGACATTGAGTTGCCGCAGACCAATGTAAACAACAACCCTTTATCACCCCACGGGGCCCATATGGCTAGCGCCTTCGATGAGGAGGACGAGCGATCAATGATGGAACAGTGGCTTGGAGCGAATGATTCTGAAGTCACTCTGGAGAGTGGCTTTGAAGATTCTCTCGAAGAATGCACTATCGAGTTGGCTTGCCTGCATTTAGATGATGAGACTGAAGATGAAGAGGATCAAGAAGGATAAGAATACGATGTTGTTAAGATGGTCAGCGAGAAGTTGGGAGCTTGTTCTTTGGGAAAGGTCAACTCAGTGATAGTATATTATGAGGCTGCATATAGATATGTAGAAGAAGTTTATGAGCTCGAGGATTATCGAATGGATCCGTGGATTGAGTGTGCAGTTATGGCTCGCTCGCTAAAGTTTGGCTGGTTCTTTGACTAGGTTGGCCTTCCTGAGGATTCCCAGTTAGAAGTTACGAGGTCCATTCTATAGATTGTAAAGAAAAATATGGTCCCACATTTGAAATGGAAGGGACCAATGGCTAAATTAGTGAGTAGATATCTCTCAAAAGTCACATTCTTGAAGGCGGATAAAATGATCAGGTATCCACACAATAGACCTTTGTATGTTACTGCACCGGTGAATGACTGCGTTTCTCACGAGTATTATTGGATGGAGGGGCATTCATTAACATAATGCCTGTGGGATCCTTCTATGCCACCGGGTAGTCGAAGACGAGGATAATGCCCCATTCGTTAGTAATATCAGGTTATAACAATCAGTCCTTTAAGTCAGTGGGTTACGTCAACGTGGGCATTACGATGGGGAACATTACTTCCCATATCAAGTTCCACATCATGAATTGTGAGCCATCATATCAACTGTTAGTAGGTAGGGTGTGGATGTAAAACCACGGGTTGGTACCCTCCACCTATCATCAATACACAAAGGCAAATATAAAAGGGAAGGAGGTGGTGATTCGAGCCACCAAGAAGCCTTTTACAAAAGATGAGGCCCACACGGTGGACGTAACTTTTTACACTGATTTGATCGAAGAGGCCACCACGGTTATGAGATATGCGAGGGGGAAAAGTACTATCCACCCTAGAGAAGGTACGGACGAAGAAGAATGTGATCTAGGGGCAGTAAGGCCCCCCAGCTTGTCGAGACAACTTCGTGATTAGATGACCCCGCGAATTGATCCCATTGAGCACCAAGTTCAGACATAGAGAGTTCTTAGTAATCTAATGGTGAAGGAGGTGGATGAGAATCATAAAAAGAGACCTTTCCAAAGAGACAAGGCCCGACAGTGCAAGCGGGTGGTTTTGCCTAACGACAAAATTATCTATAGATATGAAGGTGTGAGCGGGTAGCCGAGAGCCTAGATGATGAAGCTGACCCGATTTATGAATGCTTCCTGGTGGATAACCAGGGTCAATGCCTAGTAATTGATAAATCTAGGATCCAAGAGTTTGTAGAAAAAGTGGAGGAAGAGGCGGAATGTATGAAAGATGGACCTAGGTCACAGATCCAGGAATTGGAAAAGATCGATTTGTCTAGGGAAGGTGGGGATTCGAACCCCATATTTATCTCGAAGGACTTGGAGGGAGCACCTAGAGAGGGTTTAATCTAACTTATGATGGAGTTCAAAGATGTCTTTGCATGGAAGTACGCCGAGATGCCTAGGGTGGACAAGGAGGTAAGTTACTATAGACTGAATTTCTTGCCCTCAGCAATCTCGACGAAGCAGGCCACTCGAACATATGAAGAAGAGTTGGATTTGAAGATCAAGAAAGAAGTATAGAGGCTAATCACGGTGGGGTTTATAGTTTCGATCCAACACTCGATATGGCTGTCCAATATTGTACCCGTGGGAAAGAAATACAAAAGCCAAATCAGGATGTTTAGATTTCAGAGATCTCAACCGGGCATGCCCGAAGGATGAATTCCCACTGCCCTCCATTGACAGATTGATTGACGCAATAGCGATCCATAAGAGGTACAAATTCATGGACGAGTATGTGGGATATAATCAAATAAAAATGGATCCAGCTGATGTGGAGAAGACTGCCTTTCGAACACCCATGTGAAATTTTATGTACATAGTTATGCCCTTCGGATTGACGAACGCAGGGGCTACGTACCAGAGGATGATGATGGCCATATTCCACGACCTTTTCCATAAGATCGTGGAGTTTTATATTGATGACTTGGTGATTAAGTCCAAGATGGAAGAATCCCACCTAGACGACTTGAGATGGGTGTTCACTCGCTGCAAGAAGTACAAGATGAAGATGAACCCTCTCCAATGTGCATTTGGGGTGACGAACGAAACATTTTTGGGGTTCGTGGTGAATCGCCAAGGGGTGTAAATGGACCTGGACAAATGAAGTGCCATCCTCGACATGCCAAGACCGAAATCAACGAGGGAATTAAAAAGTTTCTGAGGAAAAGTCTCCTATTTGAGGCGGTTTGTTCCGGGGTTGGCCGAAGTAATGTACCCTTTGATGGAGCTGCTGAGAAAGGGTGTGAAGTTTGGGTGGGAAGCAGTGCACCAGGAAGCCATGGACAAGCTGAAGGTGCTCCTTACCTCCCCTCAAACAATAATACCTCTGAAGGCAAGTACCCCTTTATGCTTATATATCACGTCAATAGAACGGTTTATTGGGGATTTTTTGGCTCAAGAAAGCGAAGGCATTAGAAAAACTGTTTATTATCTACGTAGGATTATACATGGAACTGAGGCCAGATACACTAGCATCGGGAGGCATTATTTAGACCTTGTATTTGTAGCACAAAAGCTTAGGCACTACTTGTTATCATTCCTGTTCATATCGTAACTAGATGTGACCCCATAAAGTTTTTACTTACTAAAACTGCATTGATAGGCAGGGCAGCTAGATGGTTCTTAATCCTCTCAAAGTATAATCTGAATTGTGTGGTCCCTCGAGCTATCAAAAGCCAAGCATATACAGATCTGCTGGATATATTTTCGTCGGGAATATTTTAGCCACCTATGGAAGAGCTCCCGGGGGATGATCTCCAGGATAATTTTATAGCATCTAACCTGGACGAATGGAGTATGGAGTTCGACAGCTCTTCATCTGAGAAAAAAAGGAGGAGCGGGCATCATCCTTCGAAGAGGCAACAAAAAAATTCGCTTGTCTTTCAAACTAGAGGTTGAATGCTCGAATAATGAAGATGAGTACGAGGTCTTGGTATTGGGAATGCTAGAAGCACTAAGGAGGGGCATCTAGGTTCTAACAATCAAAGGGGACTCAAGCTTAGTGGTGAAGCAAGTGACGGGGGAATTTGCATTGAAGCATATGAGTTTGGCGCCTTACCGCACGATCATCCAATGAATCTTGGGCCAGTTTGAGGTGGTAAAGATAAAAAGGCACCCCCGAATGATGAACAGGCCTACGGATGCCTATGCCACCATCGTACAAAAGATTGCCTTTGATGGAGAATCAACCGTGGTCCGAATCACAAAGAGAACGACCCCCTCGACGGTATCTGAGATGTTGCCAACTAAAGACAAAGATGACTGGAGAGGTGAAATCAAAAAGAAGATAGAGAGAGGAGAAGGACCACTTAGTTTGGTTGACTTAGCAAAATACTTTATTTCCAGGGAAAACTTATATTACAAGAACAAGGGAGGTTGGTTATCCAGGTGTGTGGACCCTGAAGAGGCTAGGAGAAGATTGATCGAAGTATATGAGAATAGCTGTGAGACTATTGAGATACCTCTATACAGAAAAATATAGCGGGCGGGGTACTACTGGCCCTTGATGGGACAAGAAGTCTCCACAGTACAAAGAGAGTGCTCGAAGTGCTTCCTTTTCTATTAAGCGGCAGAGTGAAACTTCATTGACCAACCGTAAGATTAGAGACAGTCCTACATGAACTTTTTGATAGACAAAGTAATGCCAGCAGATAAAGAGGATTATACAAAGATAAAGAGGCGAGCACCGAGGTACTTCATGCAAGATGGGCAGCTATATCGATGAGGCTATTATGACAGCCCCTTAAGGTGCATAAGAAGCGAAAAGGCCGAAGAGGTGTTGAAGCAAACTCGCGAGCCATGTCACATCGGGAGAGATAAAATTTATGATCAACTAATGACTTTGGGCTATTACTGGCCTTCGATGGAGAAAGACTCAACTGATTTTGTTAAAAAGTGCAAAGCTTTCCAGCTATATAGGAATATGATCCACGTCCCTTCGGTGGACCTACACTTTTTATCCGCTCCATTCCCATTCCATGCTTGGGCGTTCGATCTAGTAGGATCAATTAACCCCTCGTCAATAGGAAAGATATGGATCTTGGTAGCCACAGAATGTTTCACGGAGTGGGAAGAAGCTGTACTGCTCAAGAAAGCCACTGCAGCAGTAGTAGCTCGATTCATGAAGGAATACATTATTTATCATTCTTTTATCCCGATGGTGTTTTTGTCGGATAATGGTACCCCCTTTATAAAAAGTGAAGTGCATCTGCTCACAGAAAAGTACTCCATCATCCACCACAAGTCAACAGTAGCCTACCCGAAGTGCAATGGGCAAGCAGAAGCTACCAACAAGACGTTGGTGAATATTTTAGCAAAGATGTTAGAAGACTTCCCTGACATATGGGATGACAAGATCCCCGAAGTTCTACGGGCCTATCGAACGACGTAGAGAAATCCAACAGGGTACACACCATTCTCCTTAGTATTTGGGGCAGAAGCTGTGCTACCAATCGAACTCGAGGTACCTTATGCTCATTATAACCTACGAAGTGCTATGCTCTCTCACAGCCGCCATGTACAACTCAAAGCCTTGGAAGATCATAGGGATAATGCTGCGAGACAGTTTAAGATATACAGGAAGTAGTTGTCCAGATCTTATGATCAGTTAGTAAGGCCAATGAAGTTCAAGGAGGGAGACTTGGTTCTAAAAGCATGCACGATACACATAAGGGGTTTGTTATTACCAAAGTTTGAAGCAAACTGGGAGGGTCCTGACCTCGTTCGAGCATCTCACGATTCAGGCTACTGCGAGATATCTAAGATGGAAGATGATGTGACTTTTAAATTGAACAACAAGTGGTTAAAGATTTATCACGTTTGAAAGTATGTCCTGTCATTACTGTTCACTAGTTTTATTTTTATGATGGATGTATGCTTTAAAGAAATTGGGTTCGCCCGCTTAATATAGTTAAAAGCAAAGTTCATGTGACATAGGCTAGATCGCTACTTTATCTTTATAAGTTCACTGTTTTTCTTCCTTTATCATGATCGATGTAGTTAACAGTAATGCAAAAAATCCAGCTAATATCTAATTGAAACAACAGAAAGAAGAAGAAATTAAAGTTAATAAAGTTTCTTTATTTCAATAAATGGTGTCATTATGGTTACAAGAAAGTACGAACAAAACAAATATTGCACGAAAGGGATAAGGATTATTCATTAAGAACCAAAGGTATTTTGAGCCATAAAGCCAAGCGTGATACTGAGGAAGATTCTGCTCAAGATGGCTTTGCTCTGCAATAAGGTCGGCTAGATTCTTCTGGAGAATTTCTTGGGTCTGGTAGATGGTTTCTAACTCCTGCTCTTTTTCAACCAATTGTGCCTCTGCACGAACAACCGACCCATGGGCCTCTTACACTACTTGCTCAATCATCAGCAATTGGGACTCCAGACTGACAAGTTTTTTGAGATAGCCACCTACTCGCGATGAGAATTTTGGAGGCGATCATAGACGTTGGGAAGATCACTCTTCTTGAAACTTCACAGAATCTCCACCAGCCATATCATGGAAAAACCATCATTGGTTAACACGTTAACCCTACCCAATAAAGATTTGACAGTGTTAGGGCTAAGGGACAAAAGGGGGTGCTGAGAATTTCTTCTAATACCATCGCGAGCCCAAGCAATTGACAGGCTATCATCCCAGGAATTGGCTGCAGACAGCAAACAGTAAAGGTCGAAGGAAAGAGATCCAACAATTTCTCGATCAACAAATGGGGACCCTCAGTCAAAATAGAGGGGAAATTGGCCAAAGTTTATCGCATAACTACCTCGGGGACTGCCTCAAGTAGATGAATACTAAAAATGCTCTCACTGGCAGATGGCTATCGGGTATGCGAAGCACTATCACTCGCTTGCACTTGAGAAGCGAGCGGTGCAAAAGTATCATCAAATACATGGACCCCGCCCAAAGAAGCAACTAAAGCTACTGTCAGCACTTGAACTAACTCTTTAACAACAGGATCCACTAAGACCCTATGAGTTACTGACTGATTTACCTTCACCTAAAATGCAGTAAATAGTTGAAGTTAGCAATAAAGACAAGGGAAAGCATGAATAAAAACACTATGCTAATTTAGAGATTTATGCCTATAAGACTAGGCCCGCCTGACCCTCGATTATGGGAGATTTATGCCTATAAGACTAGGCCCGCCTGACTCTCAGTTATGAGAGATTTATGCCTATAAGACTAGGCTTGCCCGACCCTAGATTATGGGAGATTTATGACTATAAGACTAGGCCCGCCTGACCCTCGGTTATGAGAGATTTATGCCTATAAGACTAGGCCCGCTCGACCCTCAGTTATGGGAGATTTATTCCTATAAGACTAGGCCTGCCTGACCTCAGTTATGGAAGATTTATGCCTATAAGACTAGGCTCGCTTGCCCCTCAGTTATGGGAGATTTATGCCTATAAGACTAGGCCCGCATGACCCTCGGTTATGGGAGATTTATGTCTATAAGACTAGGCCCGCCAGACCCTCGGTCCCGCCTGACCCTCGGTTATAGGAGATTTATGCCTATAAAACTAGGCCCACCTGAGAGATTTATGCCTATTAAACTAGGCTCGCATAACCCTCGATTATGGCATATTTATGCCTATAAGACTAGGCCCTCCTGACCCTCAGTTATGGGAGATTTATGCCTATAAGACTAGGCCCGCCCGACCCTCGGTTATGGGAAATTTTGATTTTAAAGTCCTACATTACTAGGACCGCCTGACCCCCAGTTATGGGAGATTTTGATTTTAAAGTCCTGCATTACTAGGCCCGCCTGACCCTCGGTTAAGGGAGATTTTAATTTTAAAGCTAACATATTTGCACGCAGAAGATAGATGGAAGAGTGGAAATACCTCAGGGAGTTCCTTATCTGCAAACTCGCGAGTGGACATCTGGACCACGTCCTCCTCTTCAATCACATCGGGAGCTACCAATGGGGGATGAATTCGGGGGGCAATCACATTCCCCCCAACCTCAGTAACCTACTCCTGCCTATTCTCTATCGTCTCAACAATATGTTCTTTTTCTCCATCACCTTGGGCAGTTGTAGTAGGCTCAACACCTTCTTGGTTCAGAATGGAAGGCTCGAACACAGATACAAGCATTTGGTCATTCGAAGGAAGGTGGAGTGAAGGACTAGATTGAATAAGTACAGGCGCCTGCAACGTAGAAGTTAAAAGTTAGAATAATAAGATGAAAGAGAAACGACATTTCTGATAAGAAAACAAACTTACCACGTGTAGTGAAGTTACAATAACAACAGGTTAAGGCACAACTTCAATAACTTTTACAGAAGGCACAACCCTCTCGGGGTCAGCCTGATAGGGCAACAAAGAAAGATTAGGGGAATACCCGCTGCTAGATGTAGTATCGGATACAACTTCCCCTAGGAGAAATGGGTGACTACCTGTGAAACAGTAGGGGTAGCTGCTTCGAGAGGAAGATTCTCTCCAACATCATCATACGCATCAACATGCGTACTAACCTGAAGGAAAGAAAGAGCAAGTTATAATAGAATGAAGCCATAAGCATGAGAAATAATGAATAAAAGAAAAACATTTAGAGTAAGAGACGTTAAGAGAATTACTTCTTCTTCCATCACATCCTCAACGATATCATAATCTTAGGGAGGCGAGGTAGGTTTCGAGGATGAAACCATCACCCTCAACCTACGCCTACGTACTAACGCATTCGCTTCCTCCTTTTCCTCCTCTTCTTCTTCTTCTTTTTATTCTTCTTCCTCTTTTTATTTCTCCCCCTCATCATCATCATCATCATCTTCTTCAACATCTTCACCAGACAAATGCTCCTCAGCAATCTCCTTTTCACTAGACTCACCTGATTCCTCTAGTACAAGCTTAAGAGGACTAATTGCTTTCCTCTTTCTACTACCCCCAGCAGATGGACGGTCATAAGAAAAGCATCGAGCAGACATCTTGACTGATAGAAAAACCCTATCTTGCTCACTAAAATGATCCCAAGTCTGTAGAAGATGATCCACCATCTGGCTCACCGCACCGAAAAATCTTTGGGTCAGGAGTAGAGGCTACTAGAGGTTGTGGAACCATTTTGGGCTTCTTCAAGGGGGCCTTGCGAGTGGCCCTAATTGATGCACCCGTTGAGGCAGCGCGAGGAGACTCAATCCTTCTAACTGGCCTCAAAGGACCAGGGGCAACATCGGTCGGTAGAATGGAAGGCTGGGTGGTTTTTTTTCTCTTCACAACTTCCTGATCCACATGCGCTATGGGAGGAAAATCGGGGGGGGGGGGGGGGCATTGGTGTTTCTCTGTACTGAGAGGAAAAATAGAAGATTGGGTGGTGCAGTTTCTCAAACCCAACTCAGTGGGTGGAAATTTCTCAACTTCGGGATAACGGGGTTCTTTAAGAAGGTTGGTTTGAAAGAGAACCAATTGGTTTTTCCAGAACACATTGATGTACATCGCTGATCTCCCTCATCGATCTCCCTTGCTCGGGATCAAAGCGTTATCCGAATAATGGGCACACAGACTGACAACAGTGGAAGTGAGGAAATTCGAACAAGAAAATGAAAAATTAGTGGACTTCTCTCTGGTGAAATTTTTAATAGGGGGGCCCCTTGATCATAGCCAAACTTCGTGGATACTCGATGGGGGCTATATACACAGTAAAATGATGACCATTTGGTATATGAAGGCAAATATGAAGGGATCAACAATAGGGGGACACTGTGCTCGAGGAAATTTTTGGCAAGGGTTTCTTCAATAGGAGTAATGGGACGCTCCTCTTCACTAAAGAAATTGTTAGTAAAAAACTGGCTCACCCCAACATAAGGGCGAGGATTGAATTGCTCAGCTCGATCAATCAGAGCTATCAAAGGTTTTTTCACACTCTTGTTCTTCCAACAAAAAATACGTGGGATTCTTACATCTTGTGAACTAGGGGAAGTGGCCAGCGGGGGCATAATTCGGGAAATGAGCGTAGAGGAACGCCGACAAAAGAATATTTCTTGCATAGTTTGAAACATCGAACCTACCAATGCTTCGAGCGGAGTCTGCAAACACACGATCTAACCAAGTGTATAGAGACCCAAGAACAATGGCAGCGAGGGGGATATTTACACCACTGGCTATTCGAACGACCGTATTGACCAGGTCCTTACGAGGACAATCATGGGTCTTACTCGAAAGGTATACCTTCGATATCATTACCCATATGTACCCCGCTAGCTCAATTTTGGACTCATAGCCTTCCCTAGTCGGAGGCTGCTCAAAAACTTCTTTCCCCCGAGGGTTCTCCCTAGCAGCCTCACGGGCTCTAATGACAGCCTTATCCTCAATGAAGTAAAAGTAGCGGATGACCTCAGAGTAGGTGCACTTGTTATAAGTGATGATACAATCCTTCACAACGGATTCTAACTCGCTCCTCAGATTTTTCTCTTCACTAGAGACAATCTCCTCGAAGAAGGTGTCAAATCTAGTAGCTTCTCGTCCCAACAATTCGCACCTATCCTCCAGGGTAACAGTAAACTCACCCCAAGCGGACACGAAGGTGTGTGACCTATGGTTCCACCTAGACACCAACAGTTGCAAAGCGGTGTTATTCTTAGCTAAGGTAAGATCACCCAACCACATGGAGAAAGATAAGCCTACGAGGGCCAGTTAAACAACGTACTTTGAATGGATATACTCCATCCAAGGTCCCAAACCTTCACTGTCACCAGAGGACGCCTTAAATTCCACCTTAGAATAAGGGAAATCACCACGCTCTATGCAAAAACGGGTAACAGTAGTGGTGGGGATATAAGCGAAGTCTTCAGCATCTTCACCTTCTTCCATCATCAAGTTTGGCTCCTTAGTTAGCACCAAAGCACTGGGAAACCATTCTGACGTCGCCAAGAAATGATTGTTCTCTCCAAAGTAAGGGGCACGACAGTATCATGACCACTGAGCCAGGCGTGCCTAGGTGGCAGGAGAAGCACCCCTGATGGAAGGAGTTTTTTTTATTGGTGCCATAGTAGATGAGAGAAAAAATAATGGAAGATAACTGAAAAAAGGGGCCAAGAAGTTGAAGAAGTCAAGAGTTTGTTTGCCAAACTCTCGCAGAAAAGCTTGAACTTAGAAAGTTAAACCCAAAGGTGATTTTGAACTAAAGGTGCATCCCCTTTATAGGGGAAACACGAATTCCAAAAGACGGTAAAAAAGTGACGTTTGGAAAAGTGAAATGATGGCGTTTCAGAGTTGTGAGGCTTGCGTGTTTGACAAACACGCGTGGTCACAGAAGACCAAAAGTTTCCATGATGATGATTCGGGGAACGACACGCCGAATGGTTGCATCATCTTCACGCGTTCACCCTGACGCTGCCACGTGTGACACACTAAAATGCAAATGACAGCTTTATTTAATGCGGCATGCCTGGGGGTTTGTCTACCTTGGGGAACAAAGAGCTTTGGGGGAAATTTGAATAAATCTCTTTATTTTCCCCAAAAAGAAAATCATAGATAACGGAGGTTTCGTACAGATATTTCTTCATGTAATAAATAAATATATCTACGAAAGGAAAAATGTAGGGGGTGTCCCCCCACATAGATGACTAACTTAGCCAAGTGATTTGATTATTGATAAAGAAGCATGTCAAACAAACTTACTTTGAAGATTCTTCACAAGCAAGTATCTCACATTGCTCTACCTCTAAGAGTCTTCGTGAGCCTAGCCCGAAGGATCTAGCGCGAAGAACAAAGGTCACCCCGATGAGAATAGTTTGTACTAAGAAATATAATGTCATGAATTTTATCTTATTAATGTACATATCGAGCGAGGTTGTCTGGTACGCACGAGCGACCATGTCTGGTAGGGCATGGGAGAGATTTTATATTCTATTAAGCAACCTCCTCTTGTGAACTTCGCAAGGACGTGATTTGGAGTATTTGGAACAAGGCAACATTGGGAACTATCACCAACCCTCTAGGCATACTTGGGCAAAACTTCACCTATAGAAAATGTCACTCGATCTCATTCCAAGCTTACCCATTCAAGCAAACCTCCTCGAGTTACTCTAGCCCCCTCAGTACTTACCACCTCGAGATCATATCTTCGAGGCAACTATGTTATCAGCCTGCACGATTGATGTGACTAAAAAAGAACCACTATTTAAATCGCTTTCTGATGTCATAACATCTGGATTTTAGGGACTCAATAATTTATCACTCAAGTGGTTTTATCCTTAGGATGGCAGGTCTAGTTCACCAAACTCTGATTAACTAGCCACCATAAAGTAAGCTCCAAGCTGACGAGTCATATCCCTCATTAATGCCCACAGTGCTTCCAACCAATAGAATGGTTTCTTGCCAAAACTATCGGATCCCATGCATTTAATGCAATATCTTGTGCATTCAATGCACCTAACTTGGTGGATCGAAGGCATGCTGACTCGAGTAGCCTCTTCCCCATATAAATAAACCGAATAAATAAGTTAGAGGGAGAGGTTTTTTGGAGCACCGAACTGCTGCCCAAATTTCCTACCATTGCATGAGCATTAACTCCCCCATACGTTTAATATACCCATCATTTGAGGATTAACCAAGCTTGAGGTTCCTGCCTTGCCTTTAATGTGTCTAGAGTGCTTGTTCTCTATCCCTCCGACCACGCTACCTGATAGCACCCAAAAATGTCTATTTTATACCACGAAGAGATGCATTTTAGACACTCGTTTTAATTAAAATTGGCCTTATGTCGTATTTTATTATTGTTCAGGTCAATACGCAGTTGCAGTACAAATAATGCTAAATTAATACAATTGCGACTCAATAGCGGTCAAAATCTTACAACGAAGAAATCAAGAAGATCGCTAAGTCTGGAGTCTAATCTGAGCTTGCATCGATGTGATCTGATGCCCCGAAATAGTCCCGTAACCCAAACCTAAGCCTACACCGAGCCCAGACCATTTCTCGAGCCCCGTGTGTGTTGAGTTTGTACCTTTATTATTTTTCTAGATTTTTATTTTTAGTCGTTTTATTTTTAGGACTTATTTTAGATTTATTTAGAATTTTCTAGGATTTATTTTCTATTTTTTTATTTCTTTATTTCTTTATTTGATTAGTTTTTAGTTTTATTATGATTAGTTTTTAGAAGTTTATTTTTAGTTTATTATATTTTATATTTTTTTAGGACTTTAGTTTTCATTTAGATTTTAAATTATTATTTTTTTTGTTTTATTTTAGTTTTTAAATGAGGTTAGGATTTTAATTTTTTAGTTTTAATATTTTTTATTTTATTTTTATTATTTTTAATTTTTTTTATTTTTAGTTAGATTTTATTTTATTTTATTTTTTTTAAGTTTATTAATTTTAGTTGTGTTATTTTATTTTAGGGGTACAAATTATACACACACACATTACCCCATACAATCCCACTCACACCTTACCTCACCCTACACTCACATACACACCAAACACCTCCCCTCTCACACACCTAAATCAACCTATACCCTCCTCCACCAAATCACTCCCTCTCATCTTCTTCCCTAATAACCACCCATTCTCTTACCACCATTAACACCCCACCAAAACTCCATAACCATTTCCCAACAGCAACCCAACTATAACTCGAGTACAAAAACCAACCACTCCGGTCGGACCCCATCTCGCCCCTCCAACTTTCATCGTCGAAACACCACCGCCGGCGGACAAACCCATACCCGTGTCCAACCCGAGATCCCATCAGACCCGGGGCCCTGTTAACTCCCGCCGACGCCGACCCTTTTAACCCTGCTCCGGCTCACTGAAAACCCCGACGCCCTTGACCCAAAAACACGACCTGACCCAATCGGGTCTGCCAAATAGTGACTTCCGTCGGCGACCCGCCGATCTAAACCGAAACCCGCGATACCAAACCCAACTCGGGGTGGCCTGGTCCGAAGCCCATCCGGAAAACCCATCTCGCCCCAACCACCCGAGACCCATTACCTCTTACCCATTTCAAACCCAACAAAATCGGACCAGCCATAGCCTAAATCCAAATCCTATTTTAATGGAACAAAACTTATCCCATGCCATCTTCAACCCATTCAAATCCCTTAAATCTCTCATCCAACAATCCAAGAAAAGCATCGTGGGTAAATCAAAAGATAAGGGCATCTCATATAAGAGGACTCTCAGCACAAAAAGAAGAGGGAAGTAGAGAGAGAGATTCAGTGTGTATATTATGTACATAGTAGGTACATAAAGAAATTCCAAAAAAATTTAGTTTAGTGTTAGAATAAATTTTAGGTTTATTTTTTATTTTTTTTATGTGATCAAGTGCTGGATTTGTGAAAATATTGGGACACACGTGCATGAACGCGATTCAAGGAATCAATTCAAAGGGAGACTTTTGTGTATTCTACTTCTTGCTCTACTCTTTAATTTATTGTTCCATATTTGTGGCTGTGATGAATTGTTTCATTATGCTTGTCTAAGCATCCCGTTCAAGGGGTGGGATGCACCGCGAATGATGTTAATTTAATTAATTGGTTTCATTAATTTTATATTTCTAGGTAAATTAATTTTAATTGTCACCAATTAATTTATGTAACGAGAGTTAGTAAATTAATTGAACGAATTAATGTTTGAATTTAGGAATTGAACTAGAAATAGGTTTTTCCTATATTTGAATATTAATTCGGTATTGAAATTTAAGGATTGCTATTGTTTTCTTTAAATTGATCCGAGCGGGTAATTTTTTGAAAATAGTATAAGTCCAAAATTTTCATTGTGTGACATTTTAAATTATTTTTCTGAAAAAGATTTTATTAAATTTATAATTTTAACAAGAGTTAGATTATTGGTTTAATATTATCTCGAAATATTTCAAAATTAGTAAATTGAGAAATTAAAATAATTGAAAATGCAGTGTAATCCCATCTCTTGACCTTCTCACATATTTCACACTCGGTTGCACATTTTTTTTCATTATTTAGTCATTTTATAATTTTTAGCATTTTTAGTTAATCTTTCCCTTGAAATTGTTTTTAAAAATAATAAAAAATAAAAAAAAATGTTTTAATAAAAAAAAATTGGAATTGCACGTTTTCACATTAGTTGTTTCACCTTGAAAGTTGGATTGATACCCGTACTTACCGCAATACGAGTTATTTTTAGACAAGTTTTGTAGGTACTCAAGGGAATTTTGAGAGAGGCTTTTGCACAACAATGATACATACCCAAAAAGCTTCTTATCACTACCTGTCGGTCCCATTTGCTTATTTTGTTTGCCATATACTTCTCATGTCAATATGTTCTTTAATGTAATTTTTAATATCGAATCTCTCGGTCTCTGATTCGCCTGTGGCTCTGACCTATACTCTACATCTAACGGTGTTAATCCTGATCTTGATAAGGGGTTACGCCTCACTCGATACTGATGGTATTTGAAGAAACCACATCTTACAGGCCCAAAAATAGAAAATAGACATGGTCCGCATTACTATCTCTCTTGTAGACACGCTAGTCGACGACCCTCAATATTATGAACAGTCAGTAATATGAACAGACACATGTGAGACTCTCAACAGTCACCGTGCACATGCACGGGGATAATATGTAGCTTCTTATTGTAAAGTAAAGGCATGGAGATTCTAATTCAGCGGTTGAGGAGGATGAAGCTGGGTCCTCTAGGTTAATAGAGGCCGAAAGGATGTCTTCGGTGCGACGAGCGATAAAAGAGTTGATGGAGCTCTGATAGCTAAGAAAAATGGATGCAGAATGAGGATGAGCTTCCCTTATCTTCTGTTGAATTGACCAAACATCTTTCAGGTCGACAAAATTAACCTATAACTATTAAAGAATATCCTTCTTCTTTTTCTCTACAAAACAGAAAGACAAAAAATGCAGTTCGTAATAGAATTAGCTGAAAGGCCAAAAATAAGAAAATAATTCAGGAATAAACAAATGCCGACCTATGCTCTGACCCTCCTGAGGGATCGGGGCCCATTGTAGTCCTTACCCTCAGAAAGAGAGGCAAAATGCCAGTCTTTTACAATCAGCCCATAATCCCAATAATCCTTATTCGAATCAGGGAAATTTACTACTAAAGCTCTATTTGAAAATATGGTCTTCAAATAATAAATATTGTTATTGGTGGTCCCCCAACTATAATAATATATTAATTCTTTTATCCCTATATTGGTTCCAAAATGTTCATTAATGCGATTATCCCCATTAACTACCCTATAAGTGTTGGGAGCCACTTGTGCTGGGACCACATCAAAGTATTGACAAAATTCTAGAAATAAATGATTTGAAGGGAATGTTATCCCACATACAATGATAAATACTGTGGGGATCCAGTGACCCTCCTCCAATGAGAAAAGATCGTAAGGACCTATTATAAATTCTATGGTGATATTTATTGCGTATAATGCTACTGTCTGGATTCAAGGATCCTATTTTGGGGGAGTAGTGTGTGTTCTTGCTTAGGGCTTTGGCTCTGACCCATGCGTTGACTAATCTTTTTCAGGATTAGAATTGAAGAAGCTGCATAAGTTTATCGGAGTTATCATTTGGAGGTGTAGCTGGAGATATTCATTTTATGGCATAGTTTAGTTAGACTTTTCTTTTCAGTCGTATTTAATTATGAGACTTCATTTGAGTTTTATTGGGCCCTTCGATTCCAAAGTTGTTTAGAGAATTTCTTTTGGGATTATTTTAGATTTTATTTAATCATTACTGGAGAATGGATTTTTGGAGTTAACATGTGATGGATCTTTTATCGCTTAGTTGTTTATGATCATTTTGGGATTGATTCAATTATTTATCTTATGGACTGATTTATTTATGTCTCAAATTTTGTCTCATGCTAAGAATGGTATTTATTTAGTTCATGCCCGACATAGTTCGGTGGCGGTGGCTGGCCACCCCGTCTGTCGAATTTTGCGGGGTGTAACAGATGGTATAAGAGCACGGTCTTAGATCTCGTAGGTTATGAGTCCGTTTAGCTTCCGCGTTGCCGATCTTTGATTCCCTTTGTTGATTTGTACTTCTTAAGGTAGAGGGTCTAGGATACGTGTTAGATGTGTTTCTTGGAGATGTGAAGCTTTGTGCTAAGGACGTTGTAGGCATTGAGTTTAGAATTAGTAAGCTTGATGTGAGGATCCTTTGAATGGATTATGGAGAGGATAATTATTTTGGAGATTTTAGTATAGATATTAGGTATCGTATGTATCAATTTTTTGTGTTGAGATTTAATCCGAGGACGTTAGCATTTTGATGACTTTCGGATATAGAATCAAGTGGGGGATTTGTGAGAGCGTCTGGTACGCCGTTATTTTTCATAGTTATGCGTATGCATATAGGCAATATATATATTATTTTGTTGTTCGTGGGGCAGGTGCGCGTAGGATTGGGTGTATGGGCACCCAATTATGGCATTCTACGGTGTAGGCATATGTGAGCCTTATTTCCTTTTACGAGATTTACGCGTTAATGAGTATGCTTCGTCTAATTTCGAGGACGAAATTCTTTGCTAGTGGGGAAGCATGTAACACCCCGTGTTTTTATTAATAAATTAAATTAATTAATTGGAATATTCGAGAAAAATAAAATTTTGAATTTAATAACTTTTATTGGCTAAATATGTTTGTTATGATTTTAGAAGAATAAAACTTCAAGCGGAATCGAAATCGGAGTTAAAACGGATTTTATATGAATTTTTAAATATTTGTCCCTTACATTTTTTTTAAGCAAAACTGCCAGTTTTCTGGGTGATCGATCGATCGACGCCTGGGCATCGATTGATCGATGCCTTCAGAAAACGTGCGCTACAATTTGTTTTTAATTAGAGTTTGTGTAGGATTAGGACTCCTAATTACTATATAACCTTGTTAATCCGTAGGGGGACTTCTCATAATCATTTTTTCTCTAGTTTTTCACCAGAGAATACTTCCAAATATTTTTTCTCTCAATCGTAATCACCAACCTCCAACATAATCAAGTTTTTGTCACAAGTTTTGGGAGGCTTAATTGGGGTTTAATGAAGATTGATTCAAGAACACTTCTTTGCTAATTTTTTCGAGAGGAATCCATATTTCTAATCAGTTTTTCAACACGATCTTCATAGGCATGAATACTCTATTATTTTCCTTTAGTATTATGCGTTTTAAGTGTCTCCTAAACACTTAATTACATGTTTTCTTAAAAACAATTAGTAACTTAATAAGAAAAAGTGGACACTAATTATGGGGCTGTTTTTATAAATTCTTTTAATCTGTATAATATTCATAACCCTTTGGGTACGTAGGATTCGTGAGTGATTTTGGGTTTATTTGGTGAAGGTTGCATGTAGAAAAATCGTAGTTTTAAAATAAATGGATTTGGGAGCGTATAACTCATGTAATTTGTGTTGAAATATTGAAATTAGAAGTTTGATGTTTTAAAAGATGAAATAGCGGTATATTTAATTTAAATAATTAAATGAGACTTATTGGAGGTTTATGACGAGGTGATAATTAAATTATGATTAAATTGAATTGGACTATCATGCGTAGTTTTATACGTTGATTAATTATGCTTGTTTGTGTGAATTTTTGGTATTATTATATTGCCTTTGTGACGACGGATTTTTTGTAAATTTTTCTCTCCCTATACTTTAGGATGCCTTCTAGGTATGGGACTAGTGAGTAGGCATTTTGATGATTCATGCCTTCTAGGTATAGGACTAGTGAGGGTAGATTATCGTGTTTTTATCATCTTCGGGGTGTGCTGATTTTTGGTACTTTATCGTTGTTACGCTAGTCTAGGCATGAGACTAGGTCAAAGTTTAGGATAGAAATTCTTCCTATACATAGGGTAGGACGTATTGATAACTTGGGGACCCTTAGTTATGGGACTAAGGGGTATTTTGAGGATCTCACATCAATTAAAAGGTTGGGGTGATTATAAATTAAGAAATTGAGAATTAATGCCTAAGATAAAAACGGGTATTAAAATTGTGGCGACATAATGTGTCGGGGCCGACAGTTTAAATGGGTCAGAGGGCGATTTATGTCGTGTCGTGTCTGGAACCTTGTCATGTGTCGGGGCCGACAGTTTAAACGGGTCAGAGGGCGATTGACAAGGGGAAAAGTGACACTTTAATAAAAAGTCAGAATAATAATAAAAATTGGCTAATTTAATAAATTAACATCGTGGGACTTGGGAATTTTAAAATCATATTGGTGTGCCTTTTAAATGGGGATTCCTACGGGTAGTTAGTAATTTATATTTATCGCGTTTAATTATCCCGTTTAATTTAAAATATTCTATTGTGATATTTATTGCGTATAACGCTATTGTCTGGATTCAAGGATCCTATTTGAGGGGGGTAGTGTGCATTCTTTCTCAGGGCGTTGGCTCTAACCCATGCGTTGACTAATCTTTTTCAGGATTAGAATTGGAGAAGCTGTATAAGTTTATCGGAGTTATCATACGGTCGTGCAGCTGAAGTTATTCATTTTATGGCATAGTTTAGTTAGACTTTCCTTTTTAGTCGTATTTAATTATGAAATTTCATTTAAGTTTTATTGGGCCATTCGGTTCCAAAGTTGTTTAGAGGATTTCTTTGGGGATTATTTCAGATTTTATTTAATCATAACTGGAGAACGGATTTTTGGAGCTAGCATGTGATTGATCTTTTATTGCTTAGTTATTTATGATCATTTTGGGATTGATTCAATTATTTATCTTATGGGCTGATTTATTTATGTCTGAAATTTGTCTCATGCTAAGAATTGTATTTATTTAGTTCATGCTCGGCATTGTTCGGCGGCGGTGGCTGGCCACCCCATCTGTCGGATATTGCGGGGTGTGACAGATGGTATCAGAGCATGGTCTTAGGTCTCGTAGGTTATGAGTCCGTTTAGCTTCCGCGTTGCCGATCTTTGATTCCCTTTGTTGATTTGTACTTCTTAAGGTAGAGGGTCTAGCATACGTGTTAGATGTGTTTCTTGGAGATGTGAAGCTTTGTGCTAAGGACGTTGTAGGAATTGAGTTTAGAATTAGTAAGCTTGGTGTGAGGATCCTTTGAATGGATTATGGAGACGATAATTATTTTGGAGATTTTAGTACAGATATTAGGTATCGTATGTATCGATTTTGGGTTTTGAGATTTAATCTAAGGACGTTAGCATTTTGATGACTTTCAGATGTAGAATCAAGTGGGGGATTTGTGAGAGCGTCTAGTACGCCGTTATTTTTCATAGTTGTGCGTATGCATATAGGCAATATATATATTATTTTGTTGTTCGTGGGGTAGGTGCGAGTACGATTGGGTGTATGGGCACCCAATTATGGAATTCTACGGTGTAGGCATATGTGAGCCTTATTACCTTTTGCGAGATTTACGCGTTGATGAGTATGCTTCGTCTAATTTCGAGGACGAAATTCTTTACTAGTGGGGAAGTATGTAACACCCCGTATTTTTATTAATTAATTTAATTAATTAATTGGAATATTCGAGAAAAATAAAATTTTGAATTTGGTAAGTTTTATTGGCTAAATATGTTTGTTATGAGTTTTGAAGAATAAAACTTCAAGCGGAATGGAAATCGGAGTTTAAACGGATTTTATATGAATTTTTCAATATTTGTCCCTTATATTTTTTTAAGCAAAACAGTCAGTTTTCGGGGCGATCGATCGATCGACGCCTGGGAATCGATCGATCGATGCCTTCAGAAGACGTGCGCTGCAATTTGTTTTTAATTTGAGTTTGTGTAGGATTAGGACTCCTAATCACTATATAACCTTGTTAATCCATAGGGGGACTTCTCATAATCACTTTTTCTCCAATTTTTCACCAGAGAACACTTTCAAATATTTTTCCTCTCAACCATAATCATCAACCTCCAACATAGTCAAGTTTTTGTCCCAAGTTTTGGGAGGCTTAATTGGGGTTTAATCAAGATTGATTCAGGAACACTTCTTTGCTAATTTTTTCGAGAGGAATCCAGATTTCTAATAAGATTTTCAACACGAGCTTCACAGGCATGAATACTCTATTATTTTCCTTGAGTATTATGCGTTTTAAGTGTCTCCTAAACAGTTTATTACATGTTTTCTTAAAAACAATTAGTAACTTAATTAGAAAAAGTGGACACTAATTGTGGGGCTATTTTTATAAATTCTTTTAATCTGTATAATATTCATAACCCTTTAGGTATGTAGGATTCGTGAGTGATTTTGGATTTATTTGGTGTAGGTTGCATGTAGAAAAATTCTAGTTTTAAAATAAATGGATTTGGGGGCATATAACTCATGTAATTTGTGTTGAAATATTGAAATTAGAAGTTTGATGTTTTAAACGATGAAATAGCGGTATATATAATTTAAATAATTAAATGAGACTTATTGGAGGTTTATGACGAGGTGATAATTAAATTATGATTAAATTGAATTAGACTGTCATGCGTAGTTTTATACGTTGATTAATTATGCTTGTTTGTGTGACTTTTTGGTATTATTATATTGCCTTTGTGACGATGGATTTTTGGGAAATTTTTCTCCCCCTATACTTTTGGATGCCTTCTAGGTATGGGATTAGTGAGTAGGCCTTTTGATGATTTACGCCTTCTAGGTATGGGACTAGTGAGGGTAGATTATCGCGTTTTTACCATCTTGGGGGTGTGCTGATTTTTGGTACTTTATCGTCGTTACGCTAGTCTTGGCATGAGACTAGGTCAAAGTTTAGGATAGAAATTCTTCCTATACATAGGGTAGGACGTATTGATAACTTGGGGACCCTTAGTTATGGGACTAAGGGGTATTTTGAGGATCTCACATCGATTAAAAGGGTGGGGTGATTATAAATTAAGAAATTGAGAATTAATGCCTAAGATAAAAACGGGTATTAAAATTGTGGCGACATAATGTGTCGGGGCTGAGAGTTTAAACGGGTCAGAGGGCGATTTATGTCGTGTCGTGTGTGGAATCTTGTCATGTGTCGGGGCCGACTGTTTAAACGGGTTAGAGGGCGATTGACAAGTGGAAGTATGACACTTTAATAAAAAGCGAGAACAATAATAAAAATTGGTTAATTTAATAAACTAACTTTGTGGGACTTGCGAATTTAAAAATCATATTGGTATGCCTTTTAAATGATGATTCCTTTCGGTAGTTAGTAATTTATATTTATCGCGTTTAATTATCCCGTTTAATTTAAAATATTCTATTGTGATATTTATTGCGTATAACGCTACTGTCTGGATTCAAGAATCCTATTTGAGGGGGGTAGTGTGTATTCTTTCTCAGGGATTTGGCTCTGACCTATGCGTTGACTAATCTTTTTTAGGATTATAATTGGAGAAGCTACATAAGTTTATCGGAGTTATCATACAGAGGTGCAGCTGGAGTTATTCATTTTATGGCATAGTTTAGTTAGACTTTTCTTTTCAGTCGTATTTAATTATGAGATTTCATTTGAGTTTTATTGGGCCATTTGGTTCCAAAGTTGTTTAGAGGATTTCTTTTGGAATTATTTCAGATTTTATTTAATCATTACTGGTGAATGGATTTTTAGAGTTATCATGTGATTGATCTTTTATCGCTTAGTTGTCTATGATCATTTTGGGATTGATTCAATTATTTATCTTATGGATTGATTTATTTATATCTCAAATTTGTCTCTTGCTAAGAATGGTATTTATTTAGTTCATGCCCGGCATAGTTAGGCGGCGGTGGCTGGCCAACCCGTCTGTCGGATTTTGCGGGGTGTGACAGATGGTATCAGAGCATTGTCATAAGTCTCGTAGGTTATGAGTCTGTTTAGCTTCCGCATTGCCGATCTTTAATTCCCTTTGTTGATTTGTACTTCTTAAGGTAGGGGTCTAGCATGCGTGTTAGATGTGTTTCTTGGAGATGCGAAGCTTTGTGCTAAAGACGTTGTAGGCATTGAGTTTAGAATTAGTAAGCTTGATCTGAGGATCCTTTGAATGGATTATGGAGACGATAATTATTTTGGAGATTTTAGTACAAATGTTAGGTATCGTATGTATCGATTTTTGGTGTTGAGATTTAATCTGAGGACGTTAGCATTTTGAAGACTTTCGGATATAGAATCGAGTGGGGAATTTGTGAGAGCGTCTGGTACGCCGTTATTTTTCATAGTTATGCGTATGCATATTGGCAATATATATATATATATATATATATATTATTTTATTATTTGTGGGGTAGGTGCGCGTAGGATTGGGTGTATGGGCACCCTATTATGGCATTCTACGGTGTAGGCATATGTGAGCCTTATTTCCTTTTACGAGATTTACACGTTGATGAGTAAACTTTGTTGAATTTCGAAGATGAAATTCTTTGCTAGTGGGGAAGTATGTAACACCCCGTGTTTTTATTAATAAATTAAATTAATTAATTGGAATATTCGAGAAAAATAAAATTTTGAATTTAATAACTTTTATTGGCTAAATATGTTTGTTATGATTTTAGAAGAATAAAAATTCAAGCGGAATGGAAATCGGAGTTAAAACGGATTTTATATGAATTTTTTAATATTTGTCCCTTATATTTTTTTAAGCAAAACTGTCAGTTTTCTGGGCGATCGATCGATCGATGCCTTCAGAAAATGTGCGCTGCAATTTGTTTTTAATTAGAGTTTGTGTAAGATTAGGACTCCTAATCACTATATAACCTTATTAATCCGTTCGAGGACTTCTCATAATCATTTTTTCTCCAGTTTTTCACCAGAGAACACTTCCAAATATTTTTCCTCTCAACCATAATCATCAACCTCCAACATAATCAAGTTTTTGTCACAAGTTTTGGGAGGCTTAATTGGGGTTATTCAAGATTGATTCAAGAATACTTCTTTTCTAATTTTTTCGAGAGGAATCCAGATTTCTAATCAGATTTTCAACACGATCTTCACAGGCACGAATACTCTATTATTTTCCTTTAGTATTATGCGTTTTAAGTGTCGTCTAAATACTTAATTACATATTTTCTTAAAAATAATTAGTAACTTAATTAGAAAAAGTGGACACTAATTATGGGGCTGTTTTTATAAATTCTTTTAATCTGTATAATATTCATAACCCTTTGGGTACGTAGGATTCGTGAGTGATTTTGGGTTTATTTGGTGTAGGTTGCATGTAGAAAAATCCTAGTTTTAAAATAAATGTATTTGGGGGCGTATAACTCATGTAATTTGTGTAGAAATATTGAAATTAGAAGTTTGATATTTTAAAAGATGAAATAGCGGTATATTTAATTTAAAAAATTAATTGAGACTTATTGGAGGTTTATGACGAGGTGATAATTAAATTATGATTAAATTGAATTGGACTATCATGCATAGTTTTATACGTTGATTAATTATGCTTGTTTGTGTGACTTTCTGGTATTATTATATTGCCTTTGTGACGACGAATTTTTGGGAAATTTTGCTCTCCCTATACTTTAGGATGCCTTCTAGGTATGGGACTAGTGAGTAGGCCTTTTGATGATTTACGCCTTCTAAGTATGGGACTAGTGATGCTAGATTATCACATTTTTATCATCTTGGGGGTGTGCTGATTTTTGGTACTTTAACGTCATTACGCTAGTCTAGGCATGAGACTAGGTCAAAGTTTAGGATATAAATTCTTCCTATACATAGGATAGGACGTATTGATAACTTGGGGACCCTTAGTTATGGGACTAAGGGGTATTTTGAGGATCTCACATCGATTAAAAGGGTGGGGTGATTATAAATTAAGAAATTGAGAATTAACGCCTAATATAAAAACGGGTATTAAAATTGTGGCGACATAATGTGTCGGGGACGACAGTTTAAACGGGTCAGAGGGCGATTTATGTCGTGTCATGTGTCGGGGCCGACAGTTTAAACGGGTCAGAGGGCGATTGACAAGGGGAAGTGTGACACTTTAATAAAAAGTGAGAACAATAATAAAAATTGGTTAATTTAATAGATTAACATCATGGGACTTGAGAATTTTAAAATCATATTGGTGTGCCTTTTAAATGGGGATTCCTACGGGTAGTTAGTAATTTATATTTATCGCGTTTAATTATCCCGTTTAATTTAAAATATTCTATTGTGATATTTATTGCGTATAATGCTACTGTCTGGATTCAAGGATCCTATTTGAGGGGCGTAGTGTGTATTCTTTCTCAGGGCTTTGGCTCTGACCCATGCGTTGACTAATCTTTTTTGGGATTAGACTTGGAGAAGCTGGATAAGTTTATCGGAGTTATCATACAGATGTGCAGCTGGAGTTATTCATTTTATGGCATAGTTTAGTTAGACTTTCCTTTTTAGTCATATTTAATTATGAGATTTCATTTGAGTTTTATTGGGCCATTAGGTTCCAAAGTTGTTTAGAGGATTTCTTTTCGGATTATTTTAGATTTTATTTTATCATTACTGGAGAATGGTTTTTTGGAGTTAGCATGTGGTTGATCTTTTATCGCTTAGTTGTTTATGATCATTTTGGTATTGATTCAATTATTTATCTTATGGACTGATTTATTTATGTCTCAAATTTGTCTCATGCTAAGAATGGTATTTATTTAGTTCATGCCCGGCATAGTTCGGCAGCGGTGGCTGGCCACCCCGTCTGTCGAATTTTGCTGGGTGTGACAGATGGTATCAGAACATGGTCTTAGGTCTCGTAGGTTATGACTCCGTTTAGCTTCCGTGTCGCCGATCTTTGATTCCCTTTGTTGATTTGTACTTCTTAAGGTAGAGGGTCTAGCATAGGTGTTAGATGTGTTTCTTGGAGATGTGAAGCTTTGTGCTAAGGATGTTATAGGCATTGAGTTTAGAATTAGTAATCTTGATGTGAGGATCCTTTGAATGGATTATGGAGACGATAATTATTTTGGAGATTTTAGTACAGATGTTAGGTATCGTATGTATCGATTTTTGGTGTTGAGATTTAATCTGAGGACGTTAGCATTTTGATGACTTTAGGATATAGAATCGAGTGGGGGATTTGTGAGAGCGTCTGGTACGCCGTTATTTTTCATAGTTATGCGTATGAATATAGGCAATATATATACTATTTTGTTGTTCGTGGGGTACGTGCGCGTAGGATTGGGTGTATGGGCACCCAATTATAGCATTCTACGGTGTAGGCATATGTGAGTCTTATTTCCTTTTGCGATATTTACGCGTTGATGAGTATACTTCGTCTAATTTCGAGGACGAAATTCTTAGCTAGTGGGGAAGTATGTAACACCTCGTATTTTTATTAATTAATTTAATTAGTTAATTAGAATATTCGAGAAAAATAAAATTTTGAATTTAGTAACTTTTATTGGCTAAATATGTTTGTTATGATTTTTGAAGAATAAAACTTCAAGCGGAATGGAAATCGGAGTTAAAATGGAATTTATATGAATTTTTAAATATTTGTCCCTTATATTTTTTTTAATCAAAACTGTCAGTTTTCTGGGCGATCGATCGATCGACGCCTGAGCATCGATCGATCGATGCCTTCAGAAAACGTGCGCTGCAATTTTTTTTAATTAGAGTTTGTGTAGGTTTATGACTCCTAATCACTATATAACCTGGATATTTATTGCATATAATGCTACTGTCTGGATTGAAGGATCCTATTTGAGGGGAGTAGTGTGTGTTCTTGGTCAGGGCTTTGGATTTGACCCATAAGTTGACTAATATTTTTCAGGATTAGAATTGGAGAAGCTGCATAAGTTTATCGGAGTTATCATTTGGAGGTGCAACTGGAGTTATTCATTTTATGGCATAGTTTATTCATTTTATGGCATAGTTTAGTTAGACTCATCTATCGTGCGCACCTAACATTTGGTACTTCCCACCAGTCATTCTACCCAATCTAACTAGGTCTCCACTATCTAACTAACTACTAACCAATCTAGCTCACCTTTACCACCCATACAGTACGCTATAGTATACCCTTAATTATCATTAAGTCCTTAGTTAATTTTCTCCTTAACTTACCCGTACCACCCACACAGTACTCTATTGAATTAATTAATAATTAACATCTCCCTTATGTTATTACGAAACCAAAGTTAACATTTCACATATGTTATCATTCAATCCTTTCCATTAAGTTTCTCTACTAAAATCTTTCTTTAGACATATGTTGCCTATCTTTCCTACTATTTACCCATTAGTAGATTAAACATTGTTTAGATATACACTATCAAGTCCCCCTTACTATCACACATAAGTAAGGTTACACATACATGAGTATATATCTATATATGTCACACTATATATATATATATAAATAACACCGCATTTCCCTATCTGGTCATAACGATGCGTACTCGTGTACTCTGCTATCAGTCCAAGTACCTCTCGTACCTAATCATGGACTATCGGTTTGAAATGTCTCCTCAAACCATCAATCAAATCAAATAACAAACAATGGAGGCAAACATAATTCTAAGCCTTTGGGCTACGAACATACCTAATGTACCCAAACGACACGCATGTCCCACTAATACATGACACATAGTGAGCCTCCCTAAGTTCTATGTTCTGGGGCACAAATCCAAACCTCCATAGAATCGGCAAGGTGGGATTTCCCACTACGCGGGAACCTCTGTGATAACAAGGAGTGTAGGTATGTTCACAAACATATGAAATCACATAGTAGGTACAAACACATCTTAATCCATATGTCACACATAGGCATATGCACAACCCATGAATATTATCTATATTGGTATACACTCCACCTATAAACATAATCCGTATAGGCATACCTTCAACCTATAAACATAATCCGTATAGGTATACACTGAACCTATAAGCATAATCCGTATAGGTATACACTCAACCTATAATTATCGCTCGTACCGAAGGTACCTATATAGAGCACTCCTAAGGTTTGTTTTCTGTGTTGCAGCTATATAGACCTTCATCTAGTTGGACGTAAATTTTGACAAGATTTTATTTGTAACTATGTCGCGTCTAGATGCCTACGCCAAGCTCTCTAAGTTCTCTACTTGAGCCTACATCAAATCTAGAATTCGACGATACTCAAGTAGTCTCAAATCTATTCTATTGGCTCATAGGATTTTATTCTTGCACCATGTAGGACACATTGCATGAAACTGCATATCATTTTATCATGTTTATTGATTGAGTGTTTGTGTGATTAAAAATAATTTTTAAAAAAATTTAAAAATTAATTTTGAATTTTTTAATACGATTAAATATTTTTGTAATAATAAATTTCAGAATTAGTTTGAAGCTTATATAATTTTTTTTAATGAACTACGTATATGTATGTACGATATTGTGTTAGTGTAATAATATATGTTATGTACGGTATTCTAATATATACAATATGACCCTAGCTTAGTTGTTAACATTTGAATTGGTGTGTGGGTTAGGTTAATTACGAGCTAGTACGATTTGTTGATATATATGTGTGGTATGGTATTATAGTGGTTGTATATGATTTAGCCTATATATTATAAGCTGCTAACCTAGTATAATAGTTGTTAGAGTTTTAGTACTTTGCATGCGATTTGACCCATATCATGGCCATTTGCTAATCCCTTATTTCATTTAATGTACACGACATTGATTATATAAGATTTGTGTTGAGCTAATTTTTCCCCAACTGATCTTAATGTCCCTTGGCTATTTGTTGGATGATTTTCTTTTAAAACGACATCACATGGCCTTGGTTGGAACGGCAACATCTTCGTGGATTACATATGGCCTCTAATAAAATTTAAACACCAACGTTTTTACTGTCTTTGAGTATTTGATGGTAATGGTTTATTCCAAAATTATTTACACCGCCCATGATTTTTGTTTAAACCAAAGCTGGTTTCGTATTTTTGAAAATGACATCGTTTTTTTTAAACGGTTACACTCGATTTTGTAACAGTTGTTATGCAACGTGTCACTGCTTTAAATGATCATTTTGTGTTTCTTTCACAACCACACGATCATATTTTATATATGACTGATATTGACTCTTTACGATCCATGTGTGTTTTATTCACACCAATCAACACACACCTTATATTTCTATAAATTCATACCTTTGGGTCTCATTTTTTTAATCCAAGTAAATCATTTTGAGAGCCCAAACTCTGCCCAAATTTAGAGATAAAGAGAGAGAGAGAGTTTACACACTTGTAGTTTCAAAGATTTATCTTTTGTGTGTATATTTTGTGAACAAGATTGATTCATCTCAACATTTTGAAAGACTCTTGAGGTTGATTTTGACAATTTAATACCATAATCTCATCTCTCCATATCTGATTTTTCAAGGTTAAAAATCTATTGTGAGTATTATTTTTTTGTCTACATATTTTTATATGGATTTGTATTTTATAGATCTATATTGTGTTGTGTTGTTGCTGATTATATTCTATAAATAAAACACTACACACACAAATCCATACATCTTGTAGTATTTTTTCCGATTTGCTCGATTTGTGTTATCTTGTTTGATCTATCGTTTAGATATGATTTTTGTGATGAGTTGAACGCTGAATCACACACATATCACTTTGTATTATTCTTGTTGGTTCTATTATTCTAGATTCGTACTTGTTTTAAAAAAATTGTTTTAAAATTATTCAAGAAAGTTTTGGTTAAGGTTTAGACATTTAAACCTTTAAAAATCATTGAGGACATATTTGTTAAACAAACAATACTTGGACTGTCCCATTGAGATAATACGAATTTGATAATTATTATGATCTTGGACTGTGTATACCTGAACCGTATTATCTTTGACATCGGACCAGGGACTGAGAACTAGAACTGATTGGACTGAATTGAGTATATGAATCTTTTTGAACTGTTTGAACTTGACTGAATAGGATATTAGATTAGAGCTAATTTAATCTAAAAGTATTCTTGAAAACGATTTATGTATATTTGACTTTGTGCTTATATTGTGTATATGTATGTATATATATATATATTTGAAGTCGTGCATTATTTGTGTATATGATTACTTGATCTTAAGTGATTTTTCGGGATTTATTGTTACATCATTTGCATCACTCATAGATCACGCACTGCTCACTATTCTCACATAGGCACTGAAAATATTGTGTACATATTTTGACAAATATGCTTGTTCAGAATATTTGAGAATAAGAATTTTAGAATAGCCTAAGTCAAGATAGCTTGACCTAGAAGATCTTGAACATAATATTTGTTGAGATGTTTAGGAAAACAAATTGTTGCATATCATTCGGGTTGTAACATTAAGGGTGAGTGTTACATATAGACTAGGGTACATCACAAGAGCACTGCACTACCACTAGTCACTATTAAAAATCATTAGGCACTGAGCCAACCTTCACTAAGGAAGCTAGTGGGGAGGCTGAGACGTGAAGAATGCAAAGTGGACAAGAGTTGCATAGTGAGGATAATTGCAGAAGAGCAACCAGAGAAGAGAAAATCTTGGTCAAGATAGGTAATAGCTTGTTCTGAATTATCTTTCTTGGAGTCTTGTTGCATGTTTGTTGATCGTTCCTTTTTTATTTTATTTTAGTCGACTTGGTAGACTAGGTGACCGTAGAGGGTCCGTCATTTTTCTAGGGGAAGGATTTTTGCGACATAAAATAAATACCGCGTGCTTTAATTTCTGCATTAATCACTTAACTTGAAAAAAATAGGATTAAAGTATAGAAACACACCTAAATAAACTGAATTGATTATTATCTTCTTAGTCATCTAGTTTAATTAAAGATAATAGTTAGGACTTATAAAAACTTGCCAAACTTAAATCGGTTTGTTAACTAGTTATCAATTTAAGAAAAGTTTATATTGGCCCCCTCTTGATAATCTATAAAACTTGTAGGTAATTTGGGTTTATTCAACACTAGTTTACTTCCTCATATTAGTTTATTGTGCTATAGTCACCTGCTTACGTACATAGTATTTATCTCTCGAATACTCACCGTACAATTAATTTATAATATTAATTCACTATTGTATATTCTCGAGCATCATTCTCTACCCGAAGTACCCATGGTTACTTCTTAGGTTAATTCAGTAGCTATTTCACAAATACCCTACGGGTCCACCTCTTAATTTCCCGTACCCTCTCCATAATCCATCCGCATTCTCTCAAAATATTACGTTAACCATTATGTCCATCTGACCTTAGCCTTAAACTTCACATATATGGCTAAATCTCAAACTTACCAAGGCATGTTGCCATCCAATACATCCTCCATTATATTCTAAGAATGTATCCAAAAGGCCCCCAATTAATACATCACATTTTAAGGGATTAAAGGGAAAATTTCACAAATTCGTCCAAATCAAATCGATTCGCCTAGCCGAATCGATTCGGCTAAAGACCGAATCGATTATGTCCATCTGACCTTAGCCTTAAACTCTCACATATATGGATAAATCTCAAACTTACCAAGGCCTATTGCCATCCAATACATCCTCCATTATATTCTAAGAATGTATCCAAAAGGCCCCCAATTAATACATCACATTTTAAGGGCTTAAAGGGAAATTTTCATAAATTCGTCCGAATCGAATCGATTTGCCTAGCCAAGTCGATTCGGCTAAGGACCGAATTGATTCGAAAATCTACAGGAAACCAGTTCTTGTATGCAGTTTCATTTTTCCAAGGTTTTATCGATAAAACCTCATGGTTCAATACCAAACTTTAAACCAACATAACTACAACTTATTCTAGTGCATAGAGATGATTTCCAACGAAAAGACTTGACAAAAACATTAATGATTCAATCCAAGAATTGATTTCTTCTTAAATTAACACAAAACCTTAGTTTTCTCTTATTATTCATCATTAAAACCTTGGTGTAGGAAGGTCTAAATTTCGTCTGTGTGATGCTATGGTTATTCTCCCCTCGCTCTGATTTCGATTACATCGTGTTCAGGGTGAAAAATGGTGTAGGAAGCTTGGTTCTCTCCTCCTCTTCCTCTCCTATGGACTCTCTCCCTTTAGTTTTGTGTTAATGCTAGCTTCCTCTCTCTAATGGAAGATATGCACCTACAATTTTCGGAGTTGTCTAAACCTCAAACTCCCAAATGACCGAAACACCCTTAAATAGTGCCGGGTTGGTCTAAAATCGCCTCGGGACCCAAACTATACACCTGAGTATACTATTTCGACTATTTCGACCCTTTCAGAACCAATCGTGGCCTCAAAATCACCATCCGAGTCACTTAATGAAATCATCTTATTTCCACCTCAAAATACGGCACGCGTGAAATTTAAACTTAAACTGAATTAATTAAATCCAAATCATTGAATTAAATAATTTCTCCAAATTAAATAAATTTCTAAATAACCAATTTAATTAATTTTTATATTCTCCAAAAATATGGGGTGTTACATACTTCCCCCCTTATAAAGGAATTTCGTCCTCAAAATTCGGATGAGACTAGTATCCGAGGTTTCTACACTGCCTTAATCACATACTCTGAAGATCACGACACATACTTCTATCTCTCTGAATTGCGGAAAATATTACAATTCAGCCACCCAATGCGCCCATACACCCTATTCCCGTGCATAACTGCACCAATGTTACCTGGCTCCACAAGCCTCAATTTATAACATAGTTATTATCCCTCAGATATAACTACTTAAACGTACAATAGCTACGGTACTAAACTCATGTCATAATGTCCAAACATCTCCCCACTCCCAATGTTGCGCTAAGTTTCATGCGTGGGGCGTCTCGTAAAGCGAAATCCAAATAAGGAACCCCCCGATACACTACTACCTAACATTGCCGATCAGCGAGATTAGTTAAACCCTCATAATTTATGTTCTTGACCTTGGATAATAAATCCACTTGGCTTCACCATAAAGATACATATGTTAAGATTCCCATTAAGAAATGCGGTCTTGATGTCCATTTACCAAATTTAATAATCAAAGTGGGCCGCAAAGGATAAGAGAATTCGGATGGACTTCATCATAGCTACCGAAGAGAAGGTTTCATCATAATTGATGCCCTCTTTCTGAGTAAACCCTTTTGGAATAAGCCATGCCTTAAAGGACTTAACCTTCCCATCCACCCCTCTTTTCCTCTTATAGACCCATTTGTATCATATGGGTTTTATCCCTTCGGGTGGATCTACAAGAGTCTATACCTAACTAGAATACATAGATTCCATCTTATAATTAATAACTTTAAGCCAAAGTTTTGCATATTTATCTTGTATAGCCTCATTGTAGTTACAGGGATCGGCTTTGAGTTCATTAGGGACCTTGTCATAAGACTCTCCTAAGAACATAAATTGTTCAGGCTGACGTATAACCCTCCCACTACGATGAGGTAGTCCCTGTGCTGGTGTAGTAGTGTCAATACGTTGTGTTATTTAATCTTATATTGGTGGTGTTGAAGAATCTTGTTGGTTCCCTCATAATTCTTCAAGAATAACTTTACTTCTGGGTTTATGATCCATCATATAATCCTCTTCCAAGAATCGAGCATTGGTTCTAACAATGACCTTCTGATCCTTAGGATCATAGAATAAAAAAACCCTTAGTTTCCTTAGGATATCCTACAAACAAACAAACTTTTGATCTCGATTCAAATTTACTAGGATGTCTCTTTAGCACATGTGATGAACTACCCCATATCCGAATATGGTTCATGCTAGGCTTGTGCCCAATCCATAATTCCCTGGGTGTAGTAAAGACCGCCTTTAAAGGTACCAAGTTCAGTAAATAAGTGGTCGTTTCTAAAGGATGTCCCTAAAAGGAATATCGGAGAGCTCTATAACTCAACATAGACCAATCATATAAAAAGAGTCATGTTCCTCCTTTCCGCTACACCATTTTTCTGAGGCATACCAGGTGCAAATAATTGGGATATAATCCCTTGATCTTCTAGATACTGCTTAACTCCCATAAAAGGTACTCTCCACCACGATCAAATTGTAGTGTCTTAATACTTTCACATTGATGCTTCTCCACTTTTGCCTTATACACTTTTAATTTCTCAAAGGCTTCGGACTTATGGTGCATTAATTAAACGTACCCATACCTTAAGTAATCATCTATGAAAGTCATTAAATACTCAAATCCCCATCTTGCTTAGGTTGTCATCAGACCATTTAAATCAGAATGAACCAATTCCAATAGTTCTTTGGCTCTATAGTCCTTGGTCGAGAAAGGCCTCTTGGTCATTTTTCCTTTCAAATAGGATTCACAAACTGAAAGTGCCTCCAATTCTAGTGAGCTCAACTGCCCACTTGCTACTAGTCTATGAATCCTTTTTATATTAATATGACCTAGGCATAAGTGCCATAGATACGTTTGGTTCACTAAGGATGGTTCCTTTCTTTTTAAATTTGGTCCAATTAAATTATGAAAAATATTAATTTGTTGTGTGGGAGAGATAGGATTAACAATATAAAGATTATCAACTAATGTAGCAGCACAAATAAAAGATTTATTTTTCTTAATAACCACGAGTTTATTAAAAGAAACTGAATATCTATAAAAGGCTAAATAAGAAACTGAAATCAAATTTCTTCTAATGGAAGGTGCATAAAGACAATCTTTTAAAAGTAAACTCCTATCATTATTAAAACTTAAATGAACGTCTCCCACAGCAACTACTGCTACTCTAGTAGCATCTCCTAGAGTCAGATAAATCTCTACATCACTTAGTCTCCTAGTTTCTTGGAATCCCTATAAAGAATTGCATACATGATTAGTGGCTCCCGTATCTACACATCAGGTACTGGTAGCACGAAAAAAAAATATGATTAAATGACAAATGAATGTAATTTACCTACGTTGTTCTGTTAATTACGGAAAACCAGACAATTGTTCATCCAGTGTCCTGACTTCTTATAGTGGAAACACTTTCCCTTGGGCTTTTTCACACCTTCCTGAGGTGCATGAGCTGCCTGAGGGGCCATACCTTGTTTCTGAGCCTTCTTCTTATTTTTATTCTTGCCCATAGGCTTAAAAGTAGATCCTTTCTCAGCAACATAAGCACTTACTGACTTCTTGATGAGACCCTCAGTTGCTTGTAGTTCTTTAAGTAGTTTTACCAAAGCGTAAGAAAGTTTGTTCATGTTGTAATTTAGGCGGAACTGCTTAAAGGACTTAGGTAGCGACTGGAGAATAATATCGAACCGGGTTTCCCCATCGATTTTCGCTCCAAGGATTTCAAGCTCATTGAGAATAGACATCATCCTTAAAACATGTTCCCTCATGAGGTCCCTTCAGTCATGTTTGTGTTCGTGAGTTATTTCATGGCAACTTGCCTTCCAGTATGATTCTGATCCCCAAACATATATTTGACGTTTAGCATCTTGCCATAGGTAGTGTCCACCGATTGATACTGATGTTTCAGAACATTTGACATAGATGCCGAAATGTAACACCGCACCATCTCATCAGCCTTGATCCATTTTTAATAATCCTAAGTTTCTTTTTCAGTTACCCCCTCACCAGGTTTCTCAGGACAAATCTCATACAGCACAAACTTGTACCTGAAGCAGTCAACACAATATCCAAATTCCTTTTCCAGTCAAGGTAATTAGGTCCAGTTAATTTATTTTTCTTGATAATAACAACAATTGGATTGAAAGTGCTTCCCATCTTAATACTGATAATTAAATAATAAAATGAATCATTATAGGGCATAAAAATTTTTGAATTCTAAAATAAAATTAATGTACTGTTTATCAATTTTAAAAGAATTCATTGGTGTCCCGATTACCATTTGAATATTATTTCTCTTTAGAGAACTCACTTTCCAAAAAAAATTAGGCAAGCTTATTCGTTTTAATTTTATTATCTAGACAAAACCTATGTCAAATAAAATTAAATAGCCGAGACTTTGGTCCTAAAAAATCATAGCATTCCTGTTTGGAGAACCTACCATTCTTTTATATCTGAGTGTATACCACCAACTAATTTTAGATTATCTCATATCACATAGACTCCTCCTTTGGGGGTCGCCTATGTGAATAATGAATCCAAAATTACTCTTACGGAAATTTATACCGACTACCACAATAATTTTCATTCCTCGTTGGAGGACCTACTTATTATTGAAAGTCAACAAATTGATGATGGAGACCATGGGATTTTTTCTTGGAAAATTCCCTCTCCCACTTAGTAATTTAAAAAACTTTTATGAGAGTTAAAAACAATGTGTCCAATTCCTAATTAATTTTAAAAATCTAGGACATTTGATATATTTTCAAAAATATCGAGATATCACTATTTTAATATATCAAGAAAATGTGTGATAAATAAAAAATTTCAAATACCCTCGATTGCTAAAAAAAATACTCAATTTTTTTATTCTCTAACCACACATATTAATGTCCACAATTCAAAATAATTATGAATTATTCACATTTAGTATCTACTTCATTTAAGTCGGATTGGTATTCCATCTTTTCCATAATTCTAAGGGAACCATTAAGACATATTAGGAACCCAACAATTAAAACATGAATAATAGATACATAAATCAACATAAATAAGAAAATCGAGATTAGTAAGGATCCCGGACTATTATGGTCAAAATACAATTCTGTCATAGATTGGAGTTCTCAAGAGTCCTGTGACACCCCGCCTAATTAAATATCGGGCGATCACTCCTTTATTAAATTAAAATCAAGGTGAACAGTTGGTTCATTCTTAGCATCACTGTCGTAAAAATAACTCTTCCAATTTAAACACCCTAATTAATTAAGCTAAGTGTCAAAACCATTTTTAAACATTACTTTCCAAATTTTATTTTAAAAACAAAGATTTAATTATTTACAACAATTCAATATTGAAGAATCACACCACAATAAACCTGGAACATATAATCCAAATAATTTAAACATTCAACAACTAAATCCCAACATCAAAACTTAAAGTAAAACATCCAGACAGTAATAAATCCCAAAGTGAAAATACTAGAAATAACTGAATCACAAAGTCCAAATAAACAACTGAATAATGGAAAGGGCGACACATGCCCCACTAAATGAATATGCTAGGAGTGGAGTCAAATAAATGAAGTCGTCTAAGCAAGAGGCCTACAACTCCCACCTAAGCTGCAGCGCGTTCCTTCCAAGGGATCCTACGCAAGACGCCCCTGTGGCTGGGCACCTATAATATATACATATATATACAAGAGAGAAAGAGAAATAGAAACGGGTCAGAGCCCGATAGTGTAAATTATTTAAAATTCGTTTAGCAAGTATTTAAAATGTTTACAGGCCAATGCAACAACATATTAGTGCGGCACTCTCTTGAGAAATTCTCACCTCTCTTCTAATGTGCACGCCTATCGTTCTAACCTTCCCAATGGATTATCTTATCTTATATCGCACTAAACTTCCCAATGGTTTAACTTATCTTAGGTTACTCGTAAGATTAAAAACTGAACAATATAATTGTTTAAAAGGAAAATTTCATTTAGTAACAAAGCTCTCATTTTAACTTTATTTATTAATAAAGTTTCCCAGTGTCATATTATACTTTTTCAACACAAGTATTTCCAAATTTAAATTCAAAATTCATTTCTTACTTACCATAGCACAGTAGGCAGTTCCAAATTTCATAATTTCATATATATATTAAATACTCGTATAATATATATATTCTAACAGCACCCCAAATAAAAATTATGGTACGTGCATACTCTGCTATCCAATCCCTGTATCTCTCATACTAAGGGAAATACAAGTTCAGAATCACTCTCGAACTGTATTAACACATACACAAACAATATTGAGGCGAAGCATAGATTCCAAGTCTCTAAGAGGATAGCACATGCCCCCACATCTCTTAGGACCGTCTGAACTATCGATTCAATAGCCTGTACCAAGGATATCTATCTTCTAGGGTACGAGTCAATATCCCCCATAAAGGTCCCATCGAGATAAGACTGTCCCAGCGCGGTAACCTCAGGGATAGCAAGTAGCGCGGACACGATTTTCACACATAGATAATATATGCATAAACACAGTCATATAACTATACTAATATTACCATATCAATTTAGGTACATCTCAAATCCCATAATTACAACATTTGTCCTCATATCTCATTATTTAGTTCTCACGTATAACCGTTCATTTCTTACTTTGATTCGAGGGATTTTTCCAACTTACTACGTAATACTCATGAACTCTATACTCTCAAGTGAAAAATTCAGTAGGTATTCATTTATGTTCCAACGTAACTATCTTACGCATCTCTCCCTTTAATACATAGTTTCATCGTCCCTTATATGTAAGTATCCCAAAAATAAAACTCTTGTCTTACATTAAAGGTCCCAAAATTATTCATATGTCCTACTTGTCTTCTTTATCTCCCAAAACATTTTAATAAGGGTGTCCAAGAATTATCTCTCATTAAATTGAATTCAACTAATTTAAAAAGGGGAAATATGAGTCTGCCAGAAGGGGTCGATTGATCGAGGTCTGGGGCTCGATCGATCGAACCTTGGATCGATCGAAGCTCTTGGCTCGATCGATCGATCAAACAGGTATGGCGAATTCTGTAGTTAATCAGTTACGGGTTCTATCACATAACCTCCTCCAAATCCAAAATTTTCATTCCCAATCGCTCAGAAATTTGTACTACTAACATTATAATCTCATTTTATGTATCTTCTACGTAAAGCATGTAAATTTTCATCACTAATCATGGTATTATAGGCAAAAACTTCATAAAAATCTCAAGAACCCTAGAATTTCTTTAACATGGTTCTAATCAATCTTTTCCAGAATTTTCTTCTTCTAAAACATCATAATTTCGTGGTTTAATCCTCTACATGTGAAGGGGTTTCCAGAATAACATTCAAATCATTACTACAGGCAATTTCCTATCTCAAATTTGGGTTTTCTTCCGTAAACTCATCCTAATCATCCCTAGACCAACATGAGTGATGAATTAACGAAAATAAGCATGATAAACACTTGCCTGGGATTTTTAGAGTTCTGGTTTGATGACGAATTTGGTGTGGATGTGTTCCCCGTAGCGCGATCTACGCGTTGGTGGTGGTGGCGGTGCAAACGGATGGATTTTGGGCCTTGGATTGCTTTGAAAGCTCTCTCCTTCTCTCTCCTATGGCCGTCACTTGTCTTTGGTTTTTTTAACCCTAGAAGGCAACCTTAGACATCTGATATATCCCTTGAAATTTCGTGGGTTTAATTACCCAAAAATGCGAAATGTCCAAAATGCCCTCCCGGGGTACTAATTAAGCCTAAAAATGCCCTGAGACCCAAACTAAACCCCCGAGTACACTTTTCTGACTATCTCGACCCTTCCGGACACTTTGGCGCACTCAAAACAACCATACGAGCGACTAATAATATATTCACTTTTATTCATCAATATTTAGTCCCGACGCGACACGGGCACGTCCCTACTCAAATTTCCAAAATTGTCATTTTATTCGCTCGTGACATTTAATATAACCAATATTATATAACCAATATTATATATTACTTTGATCATTAGTAATATTCAACAAATTTCCCATAATTACTAACTCTCATCACGTTAATAATTATAACATAATTAATTTCTGGATTTATATTAAATATTTAATTCACATTAAATTTAATAAATCCCCAAATTAATATAGCATAAAAATATGGGGTATTACATACTTTCCCCCTAATAACAGAATTTCGTCCCGATATTCGAAAAATAAGGCGTACCTGGTAAGAATAAATCTGGGTATTTCTCGCGCATATCTGCCTCGCACTCCCAAGTGGACTCCTCCACATTATCGTGCTCCCACTGGACCCGCACAAGTGTAACTACCTTCGACCTCAATCTTCTCTCGCTATGGTCTAGGATAGCCACCGGTCTCTCCTCGTAAGAGCTATCAGGCTATAAGTCTATCTCATCTATCGCAATGTGGGTATGGGCCATATCATCCCGAAGATATCGTCTCAACGACGAGATGTGGAATACATTGTGAATGCGATGTAAATGCTCTGGCAGTCCCAATCTGTATGCTACCAGCCCAATCCTCTCGGTGATGGGAAATGGTCCCATGTACCTCGGGGCCAATTTCCCTTTCTTCCCGAACCTCGTCACTCCTTTCACAGGAGATACACGTAGTAACACTTGGTCCCCCACATTAAACTCCCGGAAGAATCATTTCGCATAGGCGTAGCTTTTCTTCCTGTCCTGGGCTACTCGAATGCGACTCCTGATCATCTCAATCCTCGCGGAGGTTTCCTGAATCACCTCTGGTCCTAGCAACTTGTTATCCCCCACCTCGAGCCAACAAGTTGGCGAACGACAAGGCATGCCGTACAAAGCTTCGAATGGAGCCATGCCAATAGTGAACTGATAAGAGTTATTATAAGCAAACTCTACCAGTGGAAGATGTGGCTCCCAACCTCCTCTAAAATCAAGAACACACATGCGTAGCATATCCTCCAACATCTGATTAGTACGCTCTGTCTGTCCCTCTATCTGTGGGTGATAAGCTGAACTCAACCTCAAATCAGTACCCATAGCCTCCTGAAAGCTTTCCCAAAAATGCGATAAGAAAATCTTGTCTCTATCTGACACAATATTCAGGGGCACCCAATGTAATCTGACAATCTCAGCAATGAACAACTGAGCATACTGACCCGTGGTATAGTCTGTCCGCACCGGCAGAAAATGAGCCACCTTGGTCAAACGGTCTACAATCACCCAGATAGAGTCGTGGCCCCGCTGTGATGTAGCCAACCCTATAATAAAATCCATGGAAATACTCTCCCACTTCCACGTGGGTACTTTCAATGGCTGAAGCAACCCTGACGGTTTCTGATGGTCCACCTTTACCAGCTGGCAGGTAGAACACTTGGACACGAACTTAGCAATGTCCTTCTTCATCCCACTCCACCAATATTACCTCCTCATATCCTGGTACATCTTACCTCCTCCAGGATGTACCGCAAATTGGGACCCGTGAGACTGGGTCATCACTGTATGACGTAATTTTGCTCCTTCTGGAACCACCAATCTCCCATTAAACCTCAAACCCCCATCAGAACTAACATAATAGGGCTCAACACCCTTAGCTAAGAGTCGTACAATCTGCTCCTGGCAAAATGGGTCTGCGGTCTGTGCCTGTATCACCCTCGTAACAATCTTGGGTGTCACTGTCATAACATATATGAAGGAACGGGCTACTGCGTCCTGGTGGCCTAACTCATTCCACTTTGCTTTTCAGACGTCCCCTACCTCGTCTACCTGTCTACGGCTCAACGCATCAGCAACTACATTGGCCTTCCCCGGATGGTACTGTATGTCGAACTGATAGTCCTTCACAAACTCTAACCATCTGCGCTGATGCATATTCAGCTCTCGCTGAGTGAACAGGTACTGTAGTGACTTATGTTCTGTGAACAAACGGAATTTCTCGCCCAATAAATAGTGCCTCCATATTCTCAATGCAAAAATGACCGCTGCTAACTCTAGGTCGTGGGTGGGGTAATTCTTCTCATGTGGCTTAAGCTTGGGGGAGGCAAAATCTATAGCCTTCTCCTCCTACTGACGTACTCCCCTAAGTCCCCGTAAAGAGGCATCGGTGTAAATCAGGTACTCCATACCCGACTTCAGTAAAGCAAGGACTGGCGCTGAAGTAAGCTTGTCTTTAAGCTCGTCGAAAGCCAATTGACAAGCATCATCCCAAACATATGGTACCCCTTTGCGAGTTAGGTTCGTCAATGGACCCGCTATTTTGGAGAATCCCTGAATGAATCTCCTGTAGTATCCGCCTAACCCCAAGAAACTACGCACTTCCATCGGCGTCGTGGGCTGTCCCCACTCCATCACCGCTGACACTTTACTCGGGTCAACTGCTATCCCGTGTTCAGAAACAACATGCCCCAAGAAATGTACTTCTCGCAACCAGAATCCGCACTTCTCGTACTTAGCATACAACTGATGCTCTCGTAGAGTCTGAAGAACCTGTCTCAAGTGCTCGGCATGCTCCTCCTCGGAGTGTGAATATATCAAAATGTCATCTATGAAGACGATGACAAACTGATCCAAGAACTCTTTGAACACTCGGTTCATTAAGTCCATGAACATGGCTGGAGCATTTGTGAGGCCGAATGGCATCACTCTGGACTCGTAAGACCCATATCTCGTCAAGAAGGCAGTCTTTGAAACATCCTGCTCCCTAATACGTAGCTGATGGTACCCCGACCTCAGATCTATCTTCGAAAAGAAAGTTTCTCCCCTCAGCTGGTCGAACAGATCATCGATTCGAGGCAACGGATACTTATTCCGTATCGTGATCTTGTTCAACTCCCGGTAGTCCACACATAACCTCAGTGAACTATCTCTTTTCTTCACAAACAAGACTGGAGCGCCCCAAGGTGAGGTACTCCTGCGAATGAAGCCCTGACCTAACAGCTGCTCTATCTGATCTCGTAACTCTCGCATCTCTGCCGGAGCCATACGGTATGGAGCGCGTGCTATCGGTCTAGTATCCGGTAATAAATCTATGACAAAGTCTATCTCTCGACTGGGGGGTAGGCCTGGTATCTCCTGGAATACATCGGAATACTCACGAACAACTGGGATCGAGTCTAAGGGAATCACAACCTCCTTAGAGGTATCCTCCTCTATGTAATACAAATGAGTGGTCGAGCCTCTCTCTGGGCGAGGCATCGCCACTACAAACATCTCTTGCCCTGGAATGGCAAAGACAATACTCCCACCAAAACAATCTATCATGTCCCTGTAAGCAGCGAGCCAATCCATACCGATAATAACGTCATGCTCATGCATATCTAAGACTAACATATCTGCAGGTAATACCAAGCTACCAATCTTTACCCCCACTCCCCGACATATAAAGAAAATAAGTGAACCATTCCCCAGTGGTGAGTCTACACACGTTACAGTGCTCTCTGCTATGGCTAATAACCCTAAGGTCTTCGCAAAATACGTAGCTATAAAACAATGCGTTGCCCCAGTATCAAACAAAACTCGACCCATAGTACCATGGATAGGAAACATACCCTCAATCGCGGGTGGTGCCTGTGGAGCTGCTGCCTGGTGGACGTTATAGACACGTCCATACTATAACTGCCCCTGCTGCACTGGAGCTGCTGGAACGGCTGGTAGGGCTGGCACCTGGGCTGGTGCTGGGAGGGTAGTTGGAAAAAGTGGCCTCTGTGGCTCATTACGGGAACCCTGCTGCTGTGGGGCCCTCTCTCCCTCTAGACAATCCTGGCGCCTATGGCCATGCTTACCACACCCAAAACATCGGCCTATGAAATTTCCTCCCCTCTGACCCTGCTGGCCATGGCCCTGCTGGCCGTTACCACCCCACCACTGGCCCTGTTGGCCCTGGTGAAAACGCTATTGGCCCTGTTGGTCCTGTTGCTGACCCTACTGCTGTCGGTGTTGGCCTTGCTGGCCCTGCTGATTAGGCTGGCCCTGCCTATAGCCCCCAAATCCCTGTCTGGAATCACTTGAAAGGAATCGCTTAGCAGGGTCCCCCTGATGGGAACTCTGCTCGTGCTAACGAGTCTGTCCTTGAGATGTCGGTGCTCCACTAGCACTACTACCCCCGGTCCTGCCCTGCTGGCTGGACTCTCCTGCTCTCTTGCTTCCCTGCAGATGGAAGCGGTGATCCTGGCAATGTAGTAGCGCAACATTGAGTACATCAGTGAAAGTACTCAGAGATAGATTCCCTATAAGGTGCTGACGGATCCTCCAAGCTAACCCGTCCACAAATAGCATTATCTTCTTACCCTCAGTGGGTGCCTCATCTGGAACTATGGTGAGAAGTCTCGTGAACTCCTCCTCATACTCAGCAACGGTAGAATTCTCCTGTTTTAAGTTCAGTAATTTCTGCCTCATCTCAGTCTGCACGGCGGGTGGAAAGTACTTGCGGTCAAACCGCTCCCAGAATGACTGAATCGATATCGTGTCCCTCTCCTCCAAGGAGGTGGTGGACTCCCACCACTGCAAAGCGGCCCCCCTAGCTTAAAGGAAGCAAACAACTATTTATGCACGTCTATGCACTCATACATACGAAGATGCCGCTGAATATCTTTTTTCCATTGGCTGACGATGATGATATCTGAGCTACCAGAGAACTCAGGGGGATGCACCTTCTGAAAGGCATCCCTAACCCGCTCCCACGCAGATGGAAGCTGTGTAGGTACTGGCGCCACTTCCTGAATTTGGGGTGGAGCCTGCTGAACCACCGCTAGCGCGGCATTCACCGCCTGATCAACAATAGCGGCTACCTCATTAGCATTCATTGTACCCTGTGCCGGAGCTGCTGGCTGCTCGGCTTGGGCACGCCTATCCTTTGGTGCATGTCTCGGAGGCATCCGAAACGTGAAGAAATTCATTAGTCTACAGTTATTATCAAATCTCAAATAGCTGAAGACGTAAACATAAAAGCAGGAATACAATAATCCTATAATAGGGCTCTATAGCAAAAATGTTAAGCTGAAAGCGAAATAAGCCGTACAGATCGTAAGGACACTAGATCCTGATGCTCTGATACCATGTAAGGACACAAATTTCCAATTGAGTCCTTTGTAGTTTTGGCTCAATTCCGGACAAAAACATTTGAGTCATAGGATAGAGTTCAAGTTTATCCATTCAAGCCTATGACGTGTTTGTTGAAGACGTAGCGGCCAAGATATTAAAGATTCATCAAATGCCGTGTATGTTATGCCTCGTTTCTACGTCATCAACATGGCTCCATTGCTCCTAAGGTATGCATGCATTTTAATATATATATATATAGGAGCTTGGAACATTCTTTATTGGGTGTATTTTAGAAATTTATTTTGGCTGTTAGTATTTTTTTGTTAAACTTTTTTTGAATTCATAGTTCTAAATATTATGTTCTCGAACACCTTTCAGTAGAAAAATCATATCAAATCCAAAAAAAATTAGAATGACAGGAAACTGGCGGCCACGCGTTCGTATCGAAATTATCTAGAACCATGGCCTGAGATCTCGTTAGATAGGTCGTTCGAACGACCTCGTTCGAATGAAAAGTCGTTCGAACGAGTTTTCAAACGAGATTTTTTTTTTCCTTTCTGTCTCTTCATTAGAAGTCTCGTTCGAACGAGATTTCTAACGAAAAAATAGCGGGAACAGTTTTAAGCCAGTTTTTTTTCACTTTTCCACTACTTTACCCCACTTCCTTTTTGACATACTTCTTAAGTGCGGGAACTAACTTTTTGAAGACAACTTTTTCACATTCTAAGAGTCTTTTGAGAGCAAAACTTTTAAGAAAAAGTTCCATGTTTTGTGTTTGATTTTTATGGATTAAACTCATCAAAAATTACATACACACCCATTTATTTAGTTTATTCCAAGTACCTATTGATATATCATTGCTTGGAGACTTTTGGCACCTGGTTTTCTCTACACCAACAAGAAGAGAGTTTGGGTTCTTCTCTACCCCAAAAAAGGAGAAAAGTTTATTGCGGTGTTCTCACTCGAAGAAGGCTTCGCGAGTGGGTTGATGGTGACCATAGCCCCATCGATGGAGTTCGAGACTGTGGAGGAGTCCACGGTTATACACTAGGCGGAGGTTGAAGACCGAAGGAGCGCGTCAAGGCTTAGACGGACTCAAGTCAGTTTGTGTAAGTCCTCTTGTGTCGAGTCTTTGTAAAAACTACCATACTTAGTGAATTCGTGGCTAGGGCCGTCTGAGGTTTTTCCCATTTGGGTTTTCCTCGTACATCCGGCGTAGTGCGATTGATATTTATTTTATCTTGTTATATCACCTAGATGCATGCTTAGGACTAAAAGATAAAATTAGTTCAAAATCAAAATCTATTTAATTTGGTGAAAATTTATTGTTTGGGTATGTTCAATTTAATTCAAGTGAAATATTACTTTATCTTGATAGAATGCAAGTTTAACTTGAATTGGATTAATGTGTGTTTAAGTCTAAATGAAAATTGTGTGTGTATTTTAATTTCACTTTTCGTTTAGTTTTAATTTTTTCATAAGTTGGTTTGTTCTCTTTAAGAAAAGAAAATTTTAAATAACTTTTGAAAAATTAAAATTTGAACCATTTCATTATATTTGAATTTAAAAATTGGGGGCTTCCGCACTTTCAAATTGGTATCAGAGCCAAAGCGATAAATTATTTCGTTAAAGATCTTTTAAATAATTTTTGGCTAAAATGGAATTTTCCCCATTTTCAAAATTTCCTATTTTCGATGGTTCAAACTATGCGTATTGGAAAGCGCAAATGAAATCGGCACTAAAATCTATCGATGAGAGAGTTTGGATGTCTGTTGTTAACGGGTGGTCCCCACCTACTCATTTAGTAGATAATGAGTGTGTTCCCAAACCCACCGATAGATGGAGTGAGGGTGAATTTAAACTTTCTAACTTTAAAATCCGAGGTTTAAATGCCTTATTTAGCGCTGTCACACCAGATGAATTCCGACGCATTATGACGTGTGAGACCGCTAAAGAAGCGTGGGATATTTTACAACTCACTCATGAAGGTACTAGTGTCGTTAAAGCTTCGAAACTTCAAAACCTCACCACTCAATTTTAAACTATCAAAATGAATGAAAAAGAAACTTTTGATGAATTTTATGCTAAACTTTCTGATATTGTTAATTCATCTTTTAACTTGGGAGAGAAAATACCCGACAACCGAGTTGTAAAGAAAATTTTAAGGTCCCTTCCCGATAGATTTATTCCAAAAGTGACCTTTTTAAATTCTTTACCAACTTTATCCTCTACGAAATTAGAAGATCTTGTAGGTGATTTACAAACCTATGAACTAGACATGTTCCCCTCTAAAACTGAAAAGAAAATTGAAAAGGGCGTTGCTTTAAAAGCCCGAAAAGAGGTCAAACAAGTAGTAGAGAGCGAGAGTGATAGTGATTCGGAAGACATGGCTTTGTTTGCTCGTAAATTTAAAAAATTTCTTAAATTTAACAAAGATAAATTTAAAAATGATTTTAAGAAATTTGAAACTTCTAAGTATGACAAAGTCGAGAAGATCCCTAAACCCATTAATGAAAATTTAAATAGGGACGAGTCAAATAGGTGTTTTGGTTGTGAGGGTTATGGCCATCGGGCTTTTGAGTGCCCCACTAAACTAAGGAAAGAGGGTAAGCGACCCATTTCATATAATTCGACCCTTAGTGATAGTGATAAGGAAGAGGGACCCTATTCCCCCACTAAGCCCAACTTTGTGGCTTTTATGGCTAGTCATGTGAGTGATAGTGAGAACTCGTCGATTGATGAAACTTTAACACATGACACTTCCGAGGTCAAAGTTTTTGATTCCCTTGTTTTTTATGATAGTGAGAGTGGAGAAGAAAGAGAGAGTGAAAATGAAGAAGAGGTTAATGTGAGTGAACTTCAAAATGCTTTTCAAGAACTTTATAAAGAATCTATTAAATTGAAAAGAGCTAATTTGAAGTTAGAAGCTAGTTTAAAAGAACGTGTCAAGGTCGTTGATAATAGCATGTTGGTTGAAGACCTTAGGAGACGAGAGAAAGCTCTTCTAGAGAAGCTTGAACATATAGAAGGCGAGAGAGATAGCCTTAGGGGTTTAATGGAATCCTTGAAAAAGGAGCTTCTTGCTTTTGAAGAGCGAAATTTTTTATTAGAGTCTAACATTTTAGAATTGCAAAATAAATTAAAAGACTCTAGTAATGTCAAATTTGATTTGGAGTGTCGTTCGGAAAAATTAGATAAAATATTAGGAGCGGTCCAAATTAAAAATGACACTTGTGGTTTTGGCTTCAATACTTGTAATGAATTTACTCATAACGCCAAAACCAATGTTTTAGGAGAATCTACTAGGAAAGTCTTTAGAGATCACTCCTTAGGTAAATCTTTTCGACATGTTTTTACTTGTACACATTGTGGTCGAAAAGGTCATCTTAGAAAATTTTGTTTTGATCTTAAACATATTCCTAGAAAATCCCAACGTAAAGCAACCAAGGTAGTTAAAATTCCTACACCCCAAGATAGTCATTCTTCATTAATTTGGGTTAGGAAATCTGACTTGGTTGCCTTGCAAAATGGGGTTTTTGATTCTCATTTACTTTCACATGCTTCCTCCCTTGCTAAATCTAAAATATGAATGTGTTAGTGTTTGCATACTTTAGCTTTTGTACTTCATGCTATATTCACATGCTAAATGTGTGCTTGTTTAATCATTTTCTAGTCTATGCTCCATGCTTATCACATGCTAGAATTATGATTTTTGTTTATCTTTTGTATTATATTTCCTTCATTTTGTTTGCATTAATTGAAAAATACAAAAAGATTTGTGTTTATCATTTGGATTTTATCTCTTGGTAATTTAAGCTTAATAAAAAAATTCAAATGATTTTTCTTTGACTTTTGAGTATATATTATTTATTTTGGTTAAAAATTTCAAAATTTCAAAAACTCAAAAAGATTTTATTTTGTGTGTAGTTTAGTTTGACACACTTTATGTGGCATACACTTGTGTTTGAATCCCTCCTTTAACGCTCCCACGTGGCTAGAACTTTTGGTTTAGATTGTCAATCCTTAAAATGCTCTTTACCATATTTTTTATGGAGAAGTTGAATTTTGTGTTGGTCAAATGGATTCTATTTTTATATGCCTCTATTCACACATGCACGAGCTCTTTTGAAATTTTAACTTCATATATATATTTGAGCTATGTGAGGTGTTCTCCTACCAATCTTGTCATCTACATATTTGTGACTTAGGAGGACTAGTGCATGTCAAAATCCGTTGCATGTGAGATTTGTGTGAAAAATGAAAACATGATAAATAAAAATGTGCACGGGGAAGGGCTCCGAAAGGACTAAGTGATCCTTTGCGATTGTAAGCCACCGTTTTGAATGGACCTAAAAGAAATACGTGGTCCAAAGGCCTAAAAATAGAAAATACGGCATTAACAAGAAAAATAATTTGCCAATGCCTATGTTTGATTGATATATTCATTCAAATTTAATATAAATGCATATTGAGGGAGATTGGATGGTATATCAACGGTTTGCACAATGTTCGTTTATCCTAGTTGCGTATTTCATGTCATGACTCTATTGGTTTGTAGAATCATCAATATGTTAGGCTTGTATGCATTGTGTATGTTTGTTCATTGAGTTCAATTTATATTGTCACATGAGGTTATATTCAAATGTGATGAAGTTTGCAATCAATTGAGAACTCCGTGAACATGTTTTAAGTGATTGGGTCTAAATTTAATCGTTACTAGTTCACACCCCAACACTTCCATTTCCATATGACACATTTTTGCCATACGAGTGTGAAAGACTCCTATTATATTTAGTGTGTGTCATTTGTGTGTTTATATCTATATATGTGTACTTGAGTCTCTTTGATATATATTATGTATACATATATTTGATATTTTTGTTTAGTCTTTGCTTTGATTTCTAATCCATATATGCTTTAATTCATACTTGGTATCCATCTTATTGCATTCTTTGTTGATATCACGTGCTTAATAATTTATATATCATATTGGTATCATTTTATTGCATCCTAGTTGGTATCCGATGTTATTGTTTGGATTAGTTGAACTTTTGTTGCCCATATGCTTTAACGTTCTCATCACTATATGCACAATTACATGTTTTAGCTTGTTATCCCATTCTTTTATCCCTTGCTTAGTTTAGAGGGTTTATATGCTTTATTTGGGGTATATAAGTTACTGCTTTGATTCTTTAGCCTTTGTCTATTCCTGAACAAAAAGGGGGAGAATGATAGGGGGAGAAATGGTATCTAATCCTATTATTATCGTATCTTAGTTTGGGGGAGATTTATCTTAGGGGGAGACGTCTTTCTAAGTAGGTCATTTGTTTGATAAAGGGGAGAATTAATTTAGGGGGATTAATTATTTAATTGTATTTAATATTTTGATATTCCCTATGCGTTTGATAGTTTGCTTAAGTGTGCAGGAATACTTTTAAATGGCAACATTCAACATCGGCAAAGATATTGATCCTTGGGTTGTTTGCGTCAAGCATTGTATTTTTATTTCGGGTGGGACATTGTTTTTGAGTCTAGTGAGCTTGACGGCCCTTTAGGATTTTTATTTAGTTTTTGTCCCGGAATAGCCAAAGGGGGAGATTTGTAAGGCCACAAATTTCCAATTGAGTCGTTTGTAGTTTTGGCTCAATTCTGGACAAAAACATTTGAGTCATAGGATAGAGTTCAAGTTTATCCATTCAAGCCTATGACGTGTTTGTTGAAGACGTAGCGGCCAAGATATTAAAGATTCATCAAATGCCGTGTGTGTTGTGCCTCGTTTCTACGTCATCAACATGGTTCCATTGCTCCTAAGGTATGAATGCATTTTAATATATATATATAGGAGCTTGGAACATTCTTTATTGGGTGTATTTTAGAAATTTATTTTGGGTGTTAGTACTTTTTTGTTAAACTTTTTTTGAATTCATAGTTCTAAATATTTTGTTCTCGAACACCTTTCAGTAGAAAAATCATATCAAATCCAAAAAAAATCAGAATGACACGAAACTGGCGGCCACGCGTTCGTATCGAAATTATCTAGAACCATGGCCTAAGATATCGTTAGATAGGTCGTTCGAACGAAGTCGTTTGAACGAGTTTTCAAACGAGAATTTTTTTTTCCTTTCTGTCTCTTCATTAGAAGTCTCGTTCGAACGAGATTTCTAACGAAAAAACAGCGGGAACAGTTTTAAGCCAGTTTTTTCCACTTTTCCACTACTTTACCCCACTTCCTTTTTGACATACTTCTTAAGTGCGGGAACTAACTTTTTGAAGACAACTTTTTCACATTCTAAGAGTCTTTTGAGAGCAAAACTTTTAAGAAAAAGTTCCATGTTTTGTGTTTGATTTTTATGGATTAAACTCATCAAAAATTACATACACACCCATTTATTTAGTTTATTCCAAGTACCTATTGATATATCATTGCTTGGAGTCTTTTGGCACCTGGTTTTCTCTACACCAACAAGAAGAGAGTTTGGGTTCTTCTCTACCCCAAAAAAGGAGAAAAGTTTATTGCGGTGTTCTCACTCGAAGAAAGGCTTCGCGTGTGGGTTGACGGTGACCATAGCCCCATCGATGAAGTTCGAGACTGTGGAGGAGTCCACGGTTATACACTAGGCGGAGGTTGAAGACCGAAGGAGCGCTTCAAGGCTTGGACGGACTCAAGTCAGTTTTTGTAAGTCCTCTTGTGTCGAGTCTCTGTAAAAACTACCATACTTAGTGAATTCGTGGCTAGGGCCGTCCGAGGTTTTTCCCATTTGGGTTTTCCTCGTACATCCGGCGTAGTGCGATTGATATTTATTTTATCTTGCTATATCACCTAGATGCATGCTTAGGACTAAAAGATAAAATTAGTTCAAAATCAAAATCTATTTAATTTGGTGAAAATTTAATGTTTGGGTATGTTCAATTTAATTCAAGTGCAAAATTACTTTATCTTGATAGCATGCAAGTTTAACTTGAATTGGATTAATGTGTGTTTAAGTCTAAATGAAAATTGTGTGTAGTTTAATTTCACTTTTCGTTTAGTTTTAATTTTTTCATAAGTTGGTTTGTTCTCTTTCAGAAAAGAAAATTTTAAATAACTTTTGAAAAATTAAAATTTGAACCATTTCATTATATTTGAATTTAGAAATTGGGGGCTTCCGCACTTTCATACCACCTGTGACACCCCGCCTAATTAAATACCGGGCGATCACTCCTTTATTAAATTAAAATCAAGGTGAACAGTTGGTTCATTCTTAGCATCACTGTCGTAAAAATAACTCTTCCAATTTAAACACCCTAATTAATTAAGCTAAGTGTCAAAACCATTTTTAAACATTACTTTCCAAATTTTATTTTAAAAACAAAGATTTAATTATTTACAACAATTAAATATTGAAGAATCACACCACAATAATCCTGGAACATATAATCCAAATAATTTAAACATTCAACAACTAAATCCCAACATCAAAACTTAAAGTAAAACATCCAGACAGTAATAAATCCCAAAGTGACAATACTAGAAATAACTGAATCACAAAGTCCAAATAAACAACTGAATAATGGAAAGGGCGACATATGCCCCACTAAATGAATATGCTAGGTGTGGAGTCAAATAAATGAAGTCGTCTAAGCAAGAGGCCTACAACTCCCACCTAAGCTGCAGCGCGTTCCTTCCAAGGGATCCTATGCAAGACGCCCCTGTGACTGGGCACCTGTAATATATACATATATATACAAGAGAGAAAGAGAAATAGAAACGGGTCAGAGCCCGATAGTGTAAATTATTTAAAATTCGTTTAGCAAGTATTTAAAATGTTTACAGGCCAATACAACAACATATTAGTGCGGCACTCTCTTGAGAAATTCTCACCTCTCTTCTAATGTGCACGCCTATCGTACTAACCTTCCCAACGGATTATCTTATCTTATATCGCACTAAACTTCCCAATGGTTTAACTTATCTTAGGTTACTCGTAAGATTTAAAACTGAACAATATAATTGTTTAAAAGGAAAATTTCATTTAGTAACAAAGATCTCATTTTAACTTTATTTATTAATAAAGTTTCCCAGTGTCATATTATACTTTTTCAACACAAGTATTTCCAAATTTAAATTCAAAATTCATTTCTTACTTACCATAGCACAGTAAGCAGTTCCAAATTTCAGAATTTCATATATATATTAAATACTCGTATAATATATATATTCTAACAGCACCCCACATAAAAATTATGGTGCGTGCATACTCTGCTATCCAATCCCCGTATCTCTCATACTAAGGGAAATACAAGTTCGGAATCACTCTCGAACTGTATTAACACATACACAAACAATATTGAGGCGAAGCATAGATTCCAAGTCTCTAAGAGGATAGCACATGCCCCCATGTCTCTTAGGACCGTCTGAACTATCGATTCAATAGCCTGTACCAAGGATATCTATCTTCTAGGGTACGAGTCAATATCCCCCATAAAGGTCCCATCGAGATAAGACTGTCCCAGCGCGGTAACCTCGGGATAGCAAGTAGCGCGGGCACGATTTTCACACATAGATAATATATGCATAAACACAGTCATATAACTATACTAATATTACCATATCAATTTAGGTACATCTCAAATCCCATAATTACAACATTTGTCCTCATATCTCATTATTTAGTTCTCACATATAACCGTTCTTTTCTTACTTTGATTCGAGGGATTTTTCCAACTTACTACGTAATACTCATGGACTCTATCCTCTCAAGTGAAAAATTCAGTAGGTATTCATTTATGTTCCAACGTAACTATCTTACGCGTATCTCCCTTTAATACATAGTTTCATCGTCCCTTATATGTAAGTATCCCAAAAATAAAACTCTTGTCTTACATTAAATGTCCGAAAATTATTCATATGTCCTACTTGTCTTCTTTATCTCCTAAAACATTTTAATAACTGTGTCCAAGAATTATCTCTCATTAAATTGAATTCAACTAATTTAAAAAGGGGAAATATGAGTCTGCCAGAAGGGGTCGATCGATCGAGGTCTGGGGCTCGATCGATCGAACCTTCGATCGATCGAAGCTCTTAGCTCGATCGATTGATCAAGGTATGGCGAATTCTGCAGTTAATCAGTTACGAGTTTGTAACACCCCGCCTAATTAAATACCGGGTGGCCAGTCCCATACCAAATTAAAACAGAATATACAGTTGGCTCATTCTTAGCATCACTGTCAAAAACATTTACAACTCACCCAATACCCAATTAAGCTGGTGTTAAAAACTTTCCAAATTTAAATTTCAACAAAACCATTTTTAGTTTAAGAATAACACAACACATTTTATTCTACAACACTGATAACCCAATAAATAACACAAAAGAATTTAAATGCAATTGGAATATTAATCCATTACAGTAATCCCATCAATAACAACTGTATTAAAAAGACCCGAATACAATAGTATTTGACCTCGATAGAAAAGATAACTGAAAATTCTTTGGGCGACATGCCCTAACTAAGAATACTGTGAATCAAAAGAAGATAGGAGTCTAAGCAAAACTCCATAGCTCCATAGCTCGTCACAATCAACTATGGTTGGCGTCCCTGTTGCTGGACACCTGATATAGAGATACAATAGAAAAGAAAATATGCAAGGAAACGGGTCAGAGCCCGAATGTGTAGATGATTTTTAAAACAACAAGTTTTTAACAAGTGCAATACAGCATTTATTATGTACATGTTAGAACCAACTCTCACTTGCAATTCTCAACTCTCAACTAGAGTGCACACTTAACGTTTCCTATTAACCTCCTAGTTAATGGTTCCTCTTTTCTAGTCTCCATATTATAATTCCATTCCCATATCCTAATCCCCGTATGTCCCATACCATACGTCACATTATTATTCATTTACATTTCTCCTTTATATGATTAGTTTCTCATTAACATGAATCATTACTCATTAATATGAATCATTACTCATTAATATGAATCGTTTCTCATTAACATGAGTTAAGATTTTTAATTCTATAAGCATAAACATTCATTAACTTAATTCCATTATCTTTCTCTACTCACCGTTATCTACAATTATCACCGTAGATAGATTTAACCACAATATATATATCCAATCAATCATTTAATCCATTATATATATATTCATATATAATACGGCACCCCGAGTCACAGCTGCGGTGCAATGCATTACTCTGCTATCATGTCCCATCATCGCATGTCGCCGAATAGGGGACTAAAGGTTCGGTAAGATTCCACGAACCACAAACAACATCACAAACATTGGAGGCGAACATAGTTCTCGTATCTATGGGTCACGCACATACCTACGTACCCACAGTCAGCGGACTTATCAACTCCCCGATAAGTCTTTCATAGACCTATGTTCTCGAGCGACAAATCAAAGATCCCATGGATTCATCAGGATATGATTGCCCTCACGCGCAAACCTCCCACCGATAGCAAGTAAGCTAGGTATGTCATACACATAAATCATCAATCAATCAAATAGGTATTATCATACCTATAATATAATATCAATAAGGTAATATCACTACCCTAAGATATTTCCCATACGTAGCATTATATCTCTTTTAAATTCCACGTATCATATATTTACTTCATAATTTAATTATCCTCGCATCCTATAACATCTCTCCACTCCCGACGTCATTAAGGTTCATGCGCAGAGCATCTCGCAAAGCGAAATCCAAACAAGGAACCCCTCCAATACACTACTACTTAACTTTGTCGATCGAGGAGGTCCGACAACTTCAACTATGCGATCGGGATAACCTCATACCTTCTTTCAACCAAATGTGTTTTAACTCCAATCTCTATCCAGGAGACACACCACTACGCTCTTGTATTACACTCCGTCCTTGCGAAATCAATATTGAGATTAAACTCAGTTCTTGATGTTCAAATTGTAACCCTAAGGCTACCCTCACTCAATACACAAGATTTAAATAGGTTTTTCCTCAACATATATTCAGTAAGAATTCACTAATATCCTACTGGTCCATAACCTCATTTCTCCCGAATTACTACGAGTTTAGTTCTCCTTTTAAATAAGGTTAAACTCGATAGTTTCAAATCTCTTATAAACACATCTTCTTTCACTTTGGATTAGACCCTCTTGTAAACTTAAGGATACCCAGGTGTTATATTCAATCACCCCTACTGGTCCTATCTTTAATCCTCATAAATCTCCATTTATAATTTAACAAATGAATCTAGCAACCGAAGTTCCATTCGATATAATTTTCATCATTTTAATCACTTGAATCCAAATCAAATTAATTCAAATCTTATCAAGGGTTTACTGATATTTTCTAAGTCCCATAATATCCAAATAATAATCACCAAAGATCCACAAAAGTTTTGGGATAAGAATCAACATTTAAAAAGAAACAACTTTACATATTCTGGGGAGGTCGATCGATCGAAGGCAGGGATCGATCGATCGATCGATCCCTCAGGTCACAGCCTGGTTTTCTGCATTTTCTGCAACTACGGGTTTCACCATTTTTACTCATTCAAACCTTCATATTTACCTCCAAAATGAGTTATAATTATTACTACATGATATGTCAACATATATGAACGATTTCCAGTACTCTAAACATCTTAGAATCATCAAGGGATTGGATTAAAAATCATGTTTATCTCCTTATTTCCAGAAAATTATCAACATATCATCTTCAAGAACACATCAATGGTTTTCATAATTTCTTCAACAGATTCATGACTATTTCGTGGATTATTATCATCCTAAAACATGAGTTAAATTCCTATTTCATTTCAGTTTCCAGAAATCCATTTAATACTCCATTATTTCTTCCAAACATGAATAATCTTCTCTTTTCATACTATTCTAACATGGACAATATACGAACTTAAATTGCCATTATCAAACACTTGCCTTTACTGAAGGTCTGATCCTTTGGTGTAGTATATCTCAGTTGGTTGACCCTTCTCCGGTCAAACTCCGGTGGTGGTTGGTGGTGGTGAACCTTGGTTTTTGTTCCTCTCCTTCCCAAGTAGGCTTTTCCCTTTCCAATCACTCTTTCACTCTCTCTAGGAAGATGACTTCTCTATTTTGTGTAGAGGAGATGAATAACCCACATACACTTAATCTACCAATACTTATAATAGGCCAAAATCCGAAATCACTATTCATCCCCCTAGAAAAATGACCAAAATGCCCTTTCGGGTTGTCTATTCATTTCCAAATGACCCGAGACTCAAAATTAACATCCAAATAGACTTTTCTAACTATTTCGAACCTTCCGGACGCAACGACGCAGTCGAAATGACTATAAGGTCGATAGAAAATAAATTTCCTTTTTAATTTAATAAACTAGTCCCGACACGTCCCATACCGCGTCTGACTAAAAATATAAATTACCGAATTTATATCATACAGTCATATCAATGACATCACATTCATATATTACCTAAATATCTTTAAGTAATATTCAGAATCATCCATTTTAATATCCACCGTCCGGATAAAACCCGAATGAGTTAATTAATAATAAAATCCAATTAATCCATTAATTTAAAATATAACCCATTTTAAAAGTCATTTAAAATTATGGGGTATTACAGGGTTCTATCACATAACCTCCTCCAAATCCAAACTTTTCATTCCCAATTGCCCAAAAATTTGTACTACTAACATTATAATCTCATTTTATGTATCTTCTACGTAAAGCATGTAAATTTTGGTCACTAATCATGGATTTATAGGCAAAAACTTCATAAAAATCTCAAGAACCCTAGAATTTCTTTAACATGGTTGTAATCAATATTTTCCAGAATTTTCTTCTTCTAAAACATCATAATTTTTTGGTTTAATCCTCTACATGTGAAGGGGTTTCCAGAATAACATTCAAATCATTACTACAGGTGATTTCCTATCTCAAATTTGGGTTTTCTTCCATAAACTCATCCCAATCATCCCTAGACTAACATGAGTGATGCATTAATGAAAATAAGCAAGATAAACACTTGCCTGGGATTTTTAGAGTTCTGGTTTGATGACGAATTTGGTGTGGATGCGTTCCCCGTCGCGCGATCTACGCGTTGGTGGTGGTGGTAGTGCAAACGGATGGATTTTGGGCCTTGGATTGCTTTGAAAGCTCTCTCCTTACCTCTCCTATGGACGTCACTTGTCTTTGGTTGTTTTAACCCTAGAAGGCAACCTTAGACATCTGATATATCCCTTGAAATTTCGTGGGTTTAATTACCCAAAAATGCGAAATGTCCAAAATGCCCTCCCGGGGTACTAATTAAGCCTAAAAACGCCCCGAGACCCAAACTAAACCCCCGGGTACACTTTCCTGACTATCTCGACCCTTCCGGACACTTTGACGCACTCAAAACGACCATACGAGCGACTTATAATATATTCACTTTTATTCATCAATATTTAGTCCCGACGCGACACGGGCGCGTCCCGACTCAAATTTCCAAAATTGTCATTTTATTCACTCGTGACATTTAATATAACCAATATTATATAACCAATATTATATATTACTTTGCTCATTAGTAATATTCAACAAATTTCCCATAATTACTAACTCTCATCACGTTAATAATTATAACATAATTAATTTCTGGATTTATATTAAATAATTAATTCACATTAAATTTAATAAATCCCCAAATTAATATAGCATAAAAATACGGGGTATTACAAGTCATCCTTGAACTCAACGATTATCCTTGAACTCAACAATCATCCTTGAACCCAACAGTCATCCTTGAACCCAAACACTTCATGTTGCAACTACGCTGGGACGACACGAGGTTCAACCTGTTTAACAGTGTTGAAACTGATCTTTGTGCCAAAAGTTGCCTCTGATCACCGATCTTTCGTCTCACCCCTCTATTGACAATTAAGATAAAAAATAGTAACATAATATAGATGTCCTATGAATCCATGAAGGAATTCACACTCAACATCAATATTACATTAATCCAACATAAACAAAAATAACCACGAATAAACCATCATGGGATCCAATCACATAAAACAAAATCATAAATACGTGACCATACTAGTGGGATAAGATCGCTACAAAATAGAAGTTAGCACACACACACACACACATATATATATATATATATTCTACCCAATATCCATGTGAAGTAACCTAAACACCTAACGTGTTTTAGTTAATAAATAAATCTCCAACTCTTTTAATATTAAAAAAAACTCTATTGAAATCGTTGTAAACACCCACACAAATAAAAACAGATTTGGAATGATGTTGCTGAAATAAATATAATCAGAATGGGATGAGGAAAGGTAGATAGTAACACATTATTTGTTCTCAAGGAACCCACCGTGGTGGTAAACCCCGTGTCCCTAGTTCTAGGACAACATACGCACCCAAGTCCACTATTACCAATTAAGAGTTACAGATTACAGTCAGTCCTCCAAGTCTACCACGAATTAAACTAAGCAAATACACACCAGTACAACCAGCCGTCTAAAAACAACCCAACTTGACTGAAAATCAGTCAACCCAATAATGCCTCGGTAATAGTGACTACAACACAAGCACAACAACACACTCTAGCCCGAGATCCCGTGAAGTTGTGCAACACACATATTTTAAATAATGAAGTTTGATTTAGTCAAATAAAAAAAATTATTTATAAAAGAAGACCAAACACACAAGAGTTTAAGTTTATTTTTATCAACACAAAAAAATTACCAATCAGGGACTAACTGATAGGTAAGGTTTTAGATTCAAAACACACTAACAAATTGGTTTTTGCACAAGCCAAACCACACACCAAAATTAATCTGATTTTATATCTAAAGTAAATTCTGATTTAAATAGTAAAAGAAAATCCAGATTACTTTAGGTGTCTTCCAAGGTAAATATAACACACTGCAGAGATTGAAAATTAGACCAAATCCAATTTTAGTTAAGTCCAAATTCACTCCAAAAATAGGTCCAATTTTAGTTAAGTCCAAGTTCAGTCCAATAAAAGTCCAAGTATAAGGTCCAATATAAAAAAAAATTAAACTGAGTTTTAGTCTGAGTTAACACAGTGAGTTATGTCCGAGTTACACGGTGAGTTATGTCCGAGTTGACATGGTGAGTTATGTCTGAGTTAACACAGTGAGTTAAGTCTGAGTTAAAGACCGAGCTAACATAGTGAGTTAAGTCTGAGTTAGGTCTGAGTTAAAGACCGAGTCAAAGCACACTCACACCAGATCACTAAACACCCATAGAGTAAACAAAAATAAATAAGTTAAATAAAAAAATCACGGATTAAAAAAAAGCCCACGGTTCACTATGCACACGCACATAGATCTCAAACTCATGCACACACAGTTCACCAAACACACCCACACACGGATTAACCAACACGCACAGATTTGAACCAAACCAACAACAAAAATGAGTTCCAAATCCAATAATATATATATATATATATATATATATATATATATATATATATATATATATATATATATATATATATATATATATATATATATATATATATATATATATATATATAGAGAGAGAGAGAGAGAGAGAGAGAGAGAGAGAGAGAGAGATGAAGGCTCACCTACATCATGCACTATACATCATACCGTACATCACACCTAATTCTAGGCCCTAGAAAACTTTTTTTTTCAAATTTTATATTTTCCCCTTGAAATTAACCTTCCAATAAACCCATATGCAAAAAATTAGATCAAAATACATTTTGTAGCTATTTTTACAAAATCCACAAAAAACTGCTGGCGTACACCCTTAAAAATAAGGTATTTTTAGCAGTTTTTTGTGGATATTTTAAAAATAGCTACAAAATGTATTTTGACCTAATTTTTTGCATATGGGTTTATTGGAAGGTTAATTTCAATGGAAAAATATAAAATTAAAAAAAAAAAGTTTTTTAGGGACTAGAATTAGGCGTGATGCATGGGTGATATATAGAGCATAATGTATGTGAGCCTCCCTCTCTCTCTCTCTCTCTATATATATATATATATATATATATATATATATATATATATATATATAACAAGAGCTCCAAACCAAAAATGAACCCAGCAAATAACAACAACAAAACCCTCAACTTCTTCACACAAAGCCCAGAACGATTTCGAGCCCACAATATTTTTCGAACCCAAACAAGTGTATGTATGAGTTAAAGATATGAGGAGAAACTCTTAGGGTCCGTTTGATAGCACAAAAATTCCAAGGCAAATTCTCAAAAGTTGGAAAATTCTGATATTTTCCAGCTTTTAGGCTGTTTGATAGCCTTAATTTGCCCTGGAATTTGTTTTCTATGTACAACACCCTTTGAGCACAATTTGCCACCCTAGGGTGGAATTCAATTCTTGGGGGGGGGGGGGGGGGGGGGGGGGAGGTTTTGTTTGCCACCTTTGGGTGGCAAATCACTTAAAACCAATTTTTTTTATAACTCTATATATTTCATAAATATATAAATATATATTGTTAATAAATATATAAATATATATTTCGTATATTTTAATATATATTTGTATATTTTATATATTTTAGCACATATATGTATATTGCGGATATTTCGTATATTTATATATATTTCATATATTTATATATTTCGTACATTTATATAATTTATATAATTCATATATTTTAATATATATTTATATTTCGTAAATTTCATATATTTCATATATTCCTTATATTTATATATTTTGAATATTTCATATATTTTATATATTCCTTATATTTAATATATATTATTTACAAAATATATACATATATATAATATATATTCCATATATATGTATATTATATACATATATATATATATATATATATATATATATATATATATATATATATATATATATATATATATATATATATATATATATATATATGTATGTATGTATGTATGTATGTATGTATATTATATTCTGTATATTATATTCTGTATATATACATATATATAATATACATTATTATGTATATTATAATGTATATTATATATATAATAGAATATATAATATACATATTATATTATAAAGAATATTATATATTCTATTATATATATAATATACATTATAATATACATATATATAAACTCTCATAAGCTGAAATAACATAAACGTAATTAATAGGGAATGCAGCCCTAACACTCACAAGGCTTTTAAATATAGTTGGCGTCCCTACAAGCTCACCTTAAAATAATGCTACCGCTTACTTGAAATGTTACAACACAAAAGGGCCATGCCTTAATAAAAACTTCCTATAATATAAAGAATAATGTATATTATATATTATATATATAATATACATTATAATATGCATATTATATTATACAGAATATTATATATTCTATTATATATATAATATACATTATAATATATTATATTATACAGAATATTATAATACAGAATATTATATATTCTATTATATATATAATATTCTGTATAATATAATATACAGAATAATGTATATTATATATATGTATATATATATATATATATATATATAATATACATATACAGAATAATGTATATTATATATATGTATATATTCATAAATACATAATATATATGTATATATTCATATATACATATATATTATTTACAGAATATATATTATTATATACTGAATATACTAAATATATATTATTTACAAAATATATACATATATACAGAATATTATATTCTATATATATTCTGTAAATATATATTCAGTATATGTATAATTTACATATATACAGAATAAATTATATATATACTGAATATATATTTACAGAATATATACAGAATATAATATTCTGTATATATTATGTAAATAATATATATTTAATATATTCTGTATATAATATAATATATATTCATATATTCTATAAATATATTATATTTCGCAAATAATATATATTCTTATATTTTGTATATATATATATATATATATATATATATATCGTAAACAAATTTTCCACATTTATATCTATTTTCTAGCTTTTGCGTTTGATAGAAAATGTGGAAAATTGATGATTTTCCAACTTGTATCAAACAGACACAAGTTGGAAAATATTCATTTGCCTTGGAATTGTTTGCCCCGGAATCAAATGTCCTGGAATCATTTGCATTTTCCTAGTTTTCTATCAAACGGACCCTTAAAGATTTGTATGAATGTTTAGAGAGAGAAAGAAATAAAGATGTTGGCTGTGACAAATCTCAAACCCTAAAAAAAAAAACAGCTAGCATAGCCTTTATACCATACCAAAAAGGGCAAGGTTCGTAATATAAAAACCTAAGCAACCAAGGGCAGAACCGCCTTTCCCCATAGGCGGCTGGGGACAAATCAGTCCACTTATAACTCTAAGGGTACCAGCGCAAAAGCCCTTAGAGGATAAGGGGTAAAGATAGTAAAACAAGTATCTCAATGGTTGAATGCAGTTGGCACCACACGTGGTCAACTCGTGTGGAAAACGCAACCAACACCCATTGGCCCAAGAGACATCACACAGATCATCCCGACAAACACACCAAGGCTATGTCTTAGCCATTAACGAAAAACACATCACAACCCTTGATTTTTTGTTTAAACCTTTTAAATAAACAAATTAATTTTGTTTATTTGAATATATGTTTAAACACAAAAAAAAAATATGAAAAGGTACAAAAATATTTATTTACTTATTTTTAAATATACAACTCAATAAAAATATAAGACAAAATATATATAAAAACAACTTTGAAATAATAAAAAGAAACACACACAAAATGTTGTAAAGAGAATTTAAACAAAGTCTCTCAAAATTGAGACAACACAAGAAGGGAAATTTCACTATACACATATACGATTGTCTTAATTGGACAACATGGCTGAATCCAACCTATGCGCGGTATAAACCAGTCTCTGATACCAATTGTTGGAGCGAAAGTCGAAGGGTCTAATGAAAATGCGTATAGATCGAACTACAAAAAAAAACTACACATATGTGAAATTCTAAAAGGCAGATTTAGGATTTACATGCGAGATCTCTTTGATATGATCTCGTTTTATCACGAACAGAATATATGATGGATCGATTCACCTCACGATCTTCTACTGTATTCCCGATATGGACAACCACGAGTAGAGGATGGGCTCCTATTTCATGACCACCTTTTTGTCTCCTCTTTCTTCTCATCTGTCTCTCTTTCTCACAAGTATGAACTCGGGTCTTTTGAGTATTCAAGAGTGATGACAAGGTTAAGAAATAATGAGACTTAGGTTCATATATATAGGCTACAGTAGGGACCTTAAGGAGATATAAGGATGTTGCTCCTAATATACCTAAGTAAACCTAATACTTCCCGGATCCTAATCTCAGTCCCTTAATTATAATTAATACCACTAAATAATTAAAATTGCAACTCCATTCCTTAACTCAAAATTATATTTATATCTTCTCATTATTAATTACTTAATTTTCCCCACGTTAAGGTTAGAGATAACCGTTAATAAAAAATATTACTAATAATTTATTTGATTAACTTCTTTAAGTCCTTGAGCGGTCTAGTTTAACTTATTTGTAGTGCCAGATTAACATAATCCACTTGCAGGGTTGGACACATACAAAACTTATAAATATCTCAAGGGGGTATAACCAATCTCTATATTGAGACGTAGATTCCATCCATAAAAGACTTTCACCGTACATTAATCACCATTATCCAATTTATCAAAATTATTGATCCCATAATGAATCTCACCCGATAAGTCAAAGTAATAAATAACTAGTGCTTGTGTCCATCAATCATATCCGGATTAAGATCCTTAAGTAAACCTAATAATCATGAGATGTACATTGTCTTATAAAATTAGTATAAAATAATGGCCTCAAATTGGTCCCGTTCAATACACACAAAGTGTACTATCACAATAAGTTGAAACTATATAATTTCCTGTAATCAAGATAGACCTACTAAAATATTGTGCTACAGTCCTACTGATGGTGTGTCCAGTTCCATCTAAGACTCTAAATGGTAAAACTTATATTACACAAGAACTGGTGAATTGATCCTCCGTGTATAAGTTGTACTCTACACACCAGAACACCTATTGGGAAGAATAAAATATATCAGCAATATATAAAATACTGCAAACATTATGTCCATAAATGATTCTCATTAAAATAAGAATAATTGATTTTATTATAACAATAAATCGATAACTAAAATGATTACATAAACCATGATTATAGTCTACTTCTCTAACAGTATCACCCTGAGACCAACGAGCAGATAGAACGAACCATCCAAATTCTGGAGGACATGCTGAGAGCTTGTGAACTTGACTTTCAAGGTAGTTAGGCGGAGAATGTGCATCTAGCACAGTTTTCCTACAATAAAAGTTCCCAGAAAAGCATCGAGATGGCTCCCTATGAGGCCCTTCATAGGAGGCCATGTCGCTCTCCGATTTGTCAGGCCGAAGTGGGTGAGAAACATCTTACCAACTCAGATTTGATTAGAAAAACAACTGATAAGGTTCGGGTAATTCGACAGAGGATCATGACGGCATAAAGCCAATAAAATAATTATGATGATAATCGTTAAACACCTATGGAGTTTAGAGTGGGTGAACATGTAATGTTGTTAGAGTGAGAATCGACAATCAATGATTCGGGCACAAGGGGAAGTAGGCCCCACGATATATTGATCCCTCTGAGATCTTGGAGAGGATTGGAGATATATCATACCCTTTGGCACTACCTCTAGAGTTATCCCAAGTTTAGAATGTGTTCCACATCTCTATATTAAAGAAGTATTTCCACGATCCATGACACATCAACTATTAGAACCGCATTAAGTTAGAGGAAAGGTGTTATATTTCAAACATGACTTATATCCATTTTGGACTGAAAGGACAGAGTCCTCTTAAACAAGGTCATTCCTTGGTATAAAGTTCTTTGGGAGTTTTAAGGTATCGAAGGTACGAATTGGGAGAGCGAGGTGGAGATGTTGTAGAAGCACCAGAACTCTTTCCCTAGTTGGTTATTTTAATTTCGGGGATGAAATCTCCTAAGGAAGGGAGACTGTAATACTCTTGCTCGAGATTTTACCCCTTTTCTGTGTAATTTGTTACTATAGAGAACCCTTGGGACTTGGACCTATAATAAATGGATTGTTGTATATAATTGAATATTCTTATGGCCTTTGTGGAATTTATTGGGAATTTAATGGCCAAGTTTGGAATAAGAAATTATTCCTATCATTCAAATGAATTCGGGTATTGTTCGAACAAGATCATCATCTCGTTTGAATGAAGGCCCTCTAGTTTGAATGAGAATTCTCCCTATTTGAATGGGATTCTGATGAAGTTCTAACGACCCACCGCTGTATAGGATTTTCCACTTGTTAGGAAGTCGTTCGAACGAGATTCGAGTTCTTGTTCGAATGATAAGTGTTCTCATTTGAACGACCGCTTTAAAAATTTAACATTTCGAGACTCTCCTTGTGTGATATCAATGTTTGGACCCTTGAATCTATGAGGTGTCCACCTCTGGTGCATCAGATCAATAAAAATGTGTTTGTCATGATTAACCCTTGGTTTAAAATCAGTTTTAAAGGTTTTTGTAGTTATTATAGAGAAAGAAGTGGTGGGTTCTTACCCACCCATTTTCATATTAGACATACTCTCTCTCTCTCTCTCTCTCTCTCGCTCGCTCCCCCCTCTATCTCTAGTTTCAAGAGCATTTCATCCTTTCCAAATCATTGCAACCATTGTTACACCATACCTCCACCATTATATACCATTGCCACCTCATTTCCAAGTTTTATTCTACCTCTACAAGCATTGCTAAGGTAGAGGTTGGGTTAAGTGGAGTAAGTGAGAGCATTCAAGATATCTTTGGGGTATTTTTTAAGAGCTTTAGGTGTATTTTAGAGTCTAGAGCTTCCATCATCATCTTCTTCTTTGTTCTCCTCTTCAAGCCTTAAGGTAGGATTTTTCTCTCTCTAAGTTTTCAAGGTTCAAATTATGAAAAGTACGTAGGATGCATGCTAGATATGATTTAATGTAAAAAACGAAGATATTTTCTAGTATGTTCAAGTCTTGCAAAAATGGAGTTTTAAAGAAAACAAAGCCTAAATGGATTTTTGATGAATAAATGGCATTTAACCCTGAAATATGAAGAGTAAGCACATAAAATGTAAACTCATGTTAATATCTTATTTAGTTTCATATTTGAGGATTTCTAGGCTTGAAATCCTCCCCAACATGTGTAGAAACATGTAGTATGTTTGTAGAAGACATTTTATACTTGATAAATGATGTTGAAATGAGTTTTGTAAGGAATTATTAACGTGTGGAAAAACAACCCTAAAATTGTGTTATAAATATTGTTAAATATGAAGAAAAATAATATTTGAGGTTATATGTGAAAATAGGGTAAGGTAGTAGACATTTTGCTAAAAGTAGTCCTCAAATGATTAAATGTATTTTATATAGTGAAAAATAAAATGATGACGCATAATTTTTAACATAAAATCATAAAAGGATGGTTTTAAAAGGAAATGTTGACCTTTAATGCCATAATGATTTTAAATATCTTTTTCACAAAGCTATGATGAAGAAAGGGTAAAGTAGTAATTTTGATAAAATTGAGGTTCCTAGTGGTTGGACTTCCTCGTTGGACCTTATCGATTGGTTTTTGTGAAAAATGGATAAAGTAGACAAAATGGCATGTTAACAAGATGAAATGATGATATAAACCTTAGACAGGATATAAACGGTAAAATAATGAAATAATGTGGACATTAGTAAAAATGTTAAAGCACATTAATGTAGACTCGGATGACATCGGGAATAATTAAGATGGGTCCGAAGCCCTAGGGTGAAAGACCCAAAATAATTGGCCGGAGCATATGGTAGCATTGCCGACAGTGTGGAGCCCGTTAAAGTATGCAGATATTGGAAGATTGAGAGAAAAGATAATGAAAAAGGAAATGATTATGGTTGTGCCCGAAAATATAAATAAGACAACCTAATAAAATGGAATAAAAAGGAGACTAAGGAATAAAATATGGTTAATTAGTCTCCAGACCCGGTAAAGGGTGGTACAAAATGGTTACGCAAGAGTATGAGCAGATCGCTTGGGTGCATTGCCAGGTAGTTGTATAAATACTAGATAAATTGTTATACGTTTTTAAAATTATTAAAATAAATGCTATATGTATAATATGTTTATAGAAAACTTATAGCTTAGTATTACCTACGTTGCTGAGAATTCACTCACCCCTACTTTTTATGTTAAAAACTCTCACCCCCACCACAGGTACACTGAGTAAGGATGTCGGGAAGGACGCCGGTAAGGCCCCAGAGGGTAGTCATCATCGTTAGAGGATCTGTAATTTTATTTAAATTATCTTTTGAAACATTGGTATTTAGGAAATATAAAACATTTATTCGAGCCTTTGGCCATATAATGTAATGGTATAGGGTTGACTATGGATTACTTCTCTTTCAATTAGTATTGTTGAATTAATCGGATTTTTGTAAATAGACCTTGAAAATTAACTTAATTACATAAAGTGGTCACTTCTTTTTTTAAATTAAAATCGATAATTTAATCTTTAACAAATGGTTCAATGAAAGATTTTTCTTGAATAATAAAATTGGACTTTCTCCCTCCCCCTTTAACTCCTTGATTCGGCGTAGGTTCACCCAACGGTGATCCAAACCTGGGCCGGGGCTTTACAATCAACAACCTTTTTTATACCCTCTAGTTCATCCCTCAACATATTATTTTCCTGTTCCAAGAGGCTAGACACTTTTCGAGCACTCTTTACCTCGGACTTCAACACAATCTCATTTTTGGAATATACAGAGGATATCATTTGTAACTTCTTATTAAAACCACTATTGCACCAGAGAAAGGAAAATTTCATGTAATAGTCAGCCGACAAGCTAGCAACTGACTCTTTGTGATCTTATTGTAGTTGGAGTATTATTTCATAATAAGAAGTGGTTGTCGCCACAACTTGGTGAAATAACCTACGCATATGGAGGTACACTCTCTTAGCCTGGTTGGAAATGTCTAGGCTGAGCACCTCCTTCATATCTTCTTCATCCAGCTCAGTCAAGTACTTCTCCTAAAGAGTTCACTTTTAACAGTAGTCAGTCTAACTTTCTCGGGGTTAAACTGAAACGAATAGGACATTGTATAAGTATAGAAAGTAAAAGAGTTCTTGGAATTAAGCAACATTATTACTGGAAATAAAAAGAAATTTTATTAAGACTCTAAAAAAGGATACAACTGGAAAAACTGTTCAAACTAAATCAACATAAGTACAAAACAAAACCACAAAGATCCTAGCCTTTACACCTTCTCTTTATCTTAAGCCAGCTCCTCCTCCGAACATGTTACTACTGTAGTCAACTCTAAATCCATAGATGACTTTGAACATGCCCTCTTCATTATCAACCTCCTACTTAATCTCTGCATGTATGACTAATTTATGCTGGAGGAAGAGGATGGAGTCCACTGTAGTGTCAACCTAAGTAAGGGTGATATCCCATCCTTCCTTGAAGGAAGACTTCTTTAAATACTCCACGTGAATAGTAGTGATGGGGAATGCCTAATCCCACCCCGGGTGTAAGCATCCTTTTTGTCTTTCTTATCCTTAGTCTTCAACTCCACAACATATATTTTGGCGTCCTCGTCCACCTTCCTAGCCTCCTGGGAAGCCTTCTCATCTTGCTTGGCCTTCTTCTCGATAAACCTTTTATCTTTCTCGATGGTGGCCTTACCATCCTCTAACTTATTGGAAGCATCATCCCACTTCTTCATATCACATTTGTGGCCTTTTTTTACCGCTTTTAAATACCCCTGCATGCCTTTAAAAGCTATCTCCGCGTCCATAAAGGACTCCCTTATCTGATCATAATCCATCAGGAACTGCAAAATCCACCAGTTATAGGCATCAGTAAGTAAATAACATGGATGTATATAAATTGGGAAATAGTAAATAACTCTTACCAATGCCAAGTTGTAGTTGACAGGCTCAACCAACCTATCTTGAGACCTCATCGTCTGGAAGGAATCCTCCTCCAATTAGCTGGAGCAACAGAAACAAAAGGGCCTTTATTGGCTGGACCCCTTTTCAACCTCTTGAATTGAGGCTCCCGGATCTTTATCACTGCAAGCTTAATTACTATGGGGTGTTTGGACCCCCCAATATCATACTTCTTTTTATTGGTAGGGAGTGGAGATTTTTACCTATTAAGGAGGTTGGGAATTTTTCTCTTCACCATTTCTGAAGAAGAAACGGTGGTTGGAACAAGTGTGAGATCTAAGGATTCAAATGAGGAAGATGTTCCCCCAACAGAAAAATTTCCTTCGGCTTGATATGGAGATTTTAATTTAGCACCCGAGGAGGATGAAGTTGGATCCTCTAGGTTAATGAGGGTTGAAGGGATGCCTTTAGTGGGGCGAGCGATATAAGAGGTGGTAGATCTCTAGTAGCGAAGCAAAGTGGATACAAAACGAGGATGATCTTCCCATGTCCTCTGTTGGATTGACCAAACAACTTTTAGGTCAACAAAATTAACCTCTAATGGATGAGGAATGTCCTTCTTCACTTTCTCTACAAAAAAGAAAGACAAAATAATGCAGTTAGTAATAGAATTAGCTGACAGACCAAAAAGAAGAAAATTACACACGAATAAACAAATGTCGATCGATGCCCTGACCCTACCAAGGGCAGAAAGAAGGGAAAATTCCATTCTTTTACTATCAACCCATAATTCCAACAATCCTTATTGTAATCAGGTAAATTTAGTAGTAAAGCTCTGTTTGAAAATTTGGTCTTCAAATAATAAATATTGTCATTGTTGGTCCCCCGATTATAGCAACACATTAATTATTTTATCCCTATATTGGTTCCAAAATTCTCATTAATGAGATCGAACCCATTAACTACCCTCCAAGTGTTGGGAGCCACTTGGGTTGGGACCGCATCAAAGTATTGAAAAATTCTATAAACAAATGATTTGGAGGGAATGTCATCCCACACTCAGCGATAAATATTGTGGGGTTCCAAAGACCGTCCTCTAATGAGCAAAGGTCATAAGGACCTGTTACAAACTCAATTTTCACCCACTCCGGGGACCTATGAGTTTCCCTAAATGTTTCCAAAGAACCCTCATCCACTATGTTCACCATTTTAACAAAGAGGAAAGAAAAGATAAGAAAAGAGGTGCTCTTACAGTGAAGCAGAAAACAACAACTATCACAAATGGTGGAGTAAAAGCTTAAAAAGGAGAAGAAGAGTTTGAAATTCAAGGTAAATAGAACAAGGAGGGAAATGACATTTTATAGGACTCTATGATGCCCCCCAAACAATACAAATTGAAATGCTTAGGTGTACCACCACTTCATATTTTGACGACATCTCAGTTCCCCATAAATCAAAATTACCAACATACCTTGAGATTGGGCCTATGTTGTGACTCGGTTATCCTAAGTGTCCATCCATAAATGGTGTAAACAAATTACAAAAATCTTTTTGGATTTTTCAAAATTTTATCAAAATAAAATCTTTTTGTATTTTTCAAAAATTTTCAAAAACAAAAATCTAATACAAAAAGTACATGACATTACACTAGCAAATATATATCATGAAACCACAACTAGTTTATGACAAAAAATGCAAACACAATCATCAATATGATATGGCAAGAGAAGAATCATGTGCAAGCAAACCGGAATCAACTTGTTTAAAATCTAGTGCCTCTAAACATGATTTCCTAACCCAAATAGTTGTGAAACATCGTGTGGGGGATTTAGGAACCAAAGGAACACTAGACAAAAACTTCCTAGGACTTTTTCCATGATCAAAGAAAAAACGCCTAAGGTGACCTTTCCTACCACAATATGAACATGTGTAAACGGGTGGAACGACACCTATGGGTTGACCTTGTCTGACGTCCTTAGGAATGGTTGACCCTCTAAAACAAACTATGGTTTTGGCCTTTACACTCGAAATATGAGAACAAAACGAGCCATTACCATCACTATCAAACTTACTCGAGTCTGTCAAATCACTTTTTAACTTCAAAATTTTTTACTCAAGCAAAGAATTAGACTCTTCCAATCTGAGGGACTCCTTCTTCAAATTATCAATCAAACCTAGAAGGTTATCTCGTTCCCCCTCGATAAAAACAAACTTTTCCCTAAGAGTCTTTTCACGTGCCACAAACTCATTGAATAAAATATTTTTATCCTCTTTGGCACAAACACAAACCATCGAATTTTTAAGGTCTTTTAATTCTTCTTCTAAAAATAGAACCCTATCATCACGCTCCTTCTTGTACAATTTTAAAGATACAAAGTCATGGTCCAAGGCAACAAATTTCTCACAATAAAAATCTCTTTGATTGTGAATCACTTGAAAGTGATCCATAGAGGATTTAAAACGGGAATTTTCTTTTTCCAAAAAATCAATTCTTTTAGCAAACGTCAAATTCAAATGATTTATATCATCAAAACTCTGACTCGTGTCATCAAAGGGGGTATCCGATTACATAATGCTCCATCGAAAAAATTGCGATATTTTTTTCACAAAAATCCATTTAAAAAAAATCAATATCACAAATTTTTACGAAAAACAAAGATCACGCGATAAATTAGCATAACCCGCTCTGATACCAATTTGAAAAATGTGACGACGGTGTGTGATACCGATTTAAATTAATTTGCAAGTTTCCAATTAAAACTTATTTAATTAGAGTATATTTTAGAAATAGCCCCTAAACATGCAACTACGTGTGTGCGTGTGTCAAACCATAAATAAAGCATGCGACACAAATTTCAGAAAAAATTCCCGAAGGGAAAAACCTTTTTATTTCTAGAACTCTGACAAGTTTACAAGACCATTGACTTACATACCATCTTGCTTTCACCCACAAGAGTAACGCACCGTGTCTTCGTCAAACCTTCAAAGTAACGACTAGAAATCAGAAGTGGTTCACACACGACTATACCACAAGGACGCATAGTCCAGACACACAGTCTTCACGGTGTAGGTTATCCTCCCTATAAGAGTAACTTTATAGAGACTCCCTCCACAATAGCACTCAGCTCTCCGATTGTAGAGTTCTCCCCACAAAGAATGAACAAAAGCAAAGTGTGTTCTTGAACACAAAAACAATTCACCAAAGCATATGGGATTTTTGTGAATTGAAAACAAAAAGGATAAAAATCCTAAAAAAAGAAGTCAAAAAAATTCTGCAGATTCGCAGTTTTTTGTCGTTCAAAATGCTGGGACTTCTTAATGAAAACGAAACCATTTAATGAGCATTTATAGAAAATCGCGCCGCCTCAGTCGTTAGAACGAAAAGAGATCTCGATCGAATAAAGTACACGTGTCATTTGAACAACATCGCGCGACATTTCAATGTCGCTCGAACGAGATGGGATCTCACTTGAACGACTTAGGCGTCAAAATCGAGGAACGCTACATGACTTAGAAAATTTACTCATTCTCAAATTTTGACGAAAAAGTCCTTTCTAACGCTTAGAAAATATTTTGTAAATATATCCCAAAGCTCTAAGTGCAAAGTTAAGGTATTTAAAACATAACCTTACCAAAGTAAACTTTGCGGATGCTTTTTGATGACCAACCTTGATATATTCGGATCCGTCTTGATGTAGATTACTCATGAACTTCTTCGACGGTTGTAACGATATATGACATAATTAATTGTGACGGACATTTATAAAAACATGTCCTTACAATAATCCACTTCTTCATCTTCCTATTACTATAAATAGTTCACTACCTCTCTGAGCTAGGGGTAACTAAAAATAGCTAACCAAAACCCTAGAGAGTTTCAGAGAGGCATGTACTAAATCCTAATACCTAGTGACATCGTCGAACCCGTGGACGTAGGCACCTCATTGGACTGAACCACGTAAAAACATTGTATCCCTTTCTTTGTCTCTCATACCTCTCTATTTTATACCTTTCTTACTTTATCTGTGGCTCATAATAGTAATTAGTTTTAGTAAGCTACGACTCTATCCAATCAACAAACCAATTTTAGACACCAACACCAACTAAATTATTTCTACACCCATATGAAACACAGCAATTCATTTTAATATATTAGAGTATAATATTATTATTTTACCTTTTTTATCTCACACTAAGTGAATACTATGAAGAACAATTCATATAAAATTCTAGAGGTGGCACTTCTAAACTCAAATGTTGCATATGTTCTTATACAATTTCAAGAAAATTCATCTTCTACAAATTTGTGTCCAAATTTTTCTGAGTAGTTCATAAATTCTTTAATAAGAAATTTATAAAGGTTTCAAAATATTTTGAATCTTTTAGGAACACTTACAAAATACGTTTTTTATGAAAACGTTGTTGTCCAAAATATTTGTTCAAAAGGAAAAACTTCAAGGTGTGAAATTTCACCACGACCAAATCGCTTATTATTTTTTTTATTAATTTATCCTACACGAGTATAGTTTTATACAAAATTATAATCACTCAAAAACTTTAAGTATAATTTAAATTAAACTCGTTTTACTACAAGTTGCTTAAAAATTTAAGCATTGCCCATCGAATTTTTAAAAATAACAATAAAAGATATACAACCCATTTTCAAAAATCCAAAACCTCAATATTCGTAATCTCAACATACTGTATGCGTGCCAAAATTCACGAAATTTCAGTGTATATACCATAAAAATTGAGATGATATTTCCATAAAATTAAGAAATTTTTTAGATTTTTTCTTTCCATCATCGATCACTTTCATGTGGTTAAAAACTATCAATTACACTTTTATATAAATACTTGAAAAATATTTGAACAAATTTTCTTTGTAGTAAACATAACGCAAGGCATAAATATATATTATTTACCCTTCGAATCCTTATATCAAATTTTCATTTTATTTCACATAACAAACTTTCATTTTGTAACAACCCCTATTTTCTCACGTAAAGGCTGGTCAGGCAGGATGACTTACTTGTCAATTAATACCATCCTTAGCACAATTTTGAATATAAAGTAATTATTATAATTTAAGGCCCAAGTTTGAAAAGTCACAAACATAACCACAATGAATAAATATATGTAAACCACCAACAATAATATAAATATCCAACCAGAATAATATGAATCTCCACCAACATAAAGTAAAAGTTTTGGACTTATGACAATACAAATGTTCTAAATAAATAAATAGCTATGGCTGAGAAGCACCTATGCTAAAAACAACTGAGCTGAAACTGGAGAGAAAATGAGACTGCAAGACTGCTATAGCACAATCCAGCTACCCCTATCTAGGAGCACCTGGGGGGAAATATTTAAATTTGGGTCAGAGCCCGAGGTGTGCAAGAATTAACTTTAGTAATTTATGATTGAAATAATACATTCAATGCACAATAGTTATTCCTTTTTCGTCACTCACATGCGTATAACACCTCACCCATCATCTAAGTGTGATATTATTCGCACCCCAATACGTCCCAGATAATGAATTTCGACATCACCTCAAATTATAAAATGATTGTATCAATAATTAATTAATTAATGTAATCCCTACATTTAAATTGTCAACTTACATTTATTCCAATCTCATTAGTGTCAAGTATATAGCATAAATATCTATTATGCATTATAGGGTCAAGAATAATATTTATTCTCCACATCCTTAGACAATTTAATTTATTTGAATGAAATTCGGGTAATTGATAATATATGTCCATCCTTATATTTGACACGCAAGGGCATCTACCGTTGATGTCTAATTCGTGCTCTATCGATAAGTCCAGAGGAATCCCTTATCCAAAGCGGATAACACAAACACACACAAATTGGGGGTGGTCCCTACGCAAAAGACCTGTATATGATCCATACCCAGCGGTGATACAGTAACGGTTAGATCCAACCCTACCTCTCGTGGGTGGAACCTCCACGTAGTACCAATATAACCTACACATCGTCAAGCCCACCTGTGTCGACGAGTGGTACGCGACCCAAACGCGCGAACCCCTAAGCCGAGAGGACGATCCACTAGTATGTCCACACACAAATATATAATAATACATATTATTATCCCATATAATATGTAAAGGTAATTACTCTATAATTACAAATATGCCCAAAATATACCTGACAGCACAGAGACACCAACCTCGGCCAGGATGATGGCCGAGGTAGAAAGGGATCTAGATTGGCGGCTGGCGATCTCGTCCAACATAAGGTCGGCTATGACTACGTTATTAGTACCCCACTATCAGGCAACAGGTGAGGTCTACATGGCTCATGTGGTCAGTTATGCAACAGGTCGTCCACATCCGACATCACGTCTACCTCATACATCGACCTCGCTGGGTATAAGCCGAGGTCAGTAAAGACTACAACCATCATCGTAATCAACCTCGGTAAGGAATCAGCCGACGTTCCAACTACTCCTGTGTAACCCTGGCCCAAGCCGACGTTACAACTCCACTTGTCTTACCTCAGCTTTCTACTGGGCCGAGATCATCGTGAATAACCTCGGATAAGACAACAGTCATACTTCCTCAACCTCGTACTCTTTCAGGCCAAGGTTGTTCTTGTCAGGGACATGGCCGAGCCTTTACGAGCATATGAAAGGGAAGGAACACGTGGACAAAATCAGTTGTAACCAAATTAATCCCCTCACGTGGGGGAATATTTCATCATCATTCTCTACATGTGACGGGGACAGATGTCTTCATCAGATTGGCTAGATCAACACGCACATACTAATTATATGCATGGGGGGTTCATTACATCCCCACACACTATATATACTTGCCTTCTCCTACCTTGAGAAGGATCCGAAATTAATAAACCTAGCTGAAACTTTGTCCAATTACATAGTAGAGAGAGAAAGCTTGAGAGATTGTATCCATGGACGTTAGTGCCTTATTCCGGTGACCTCATTCACTTGCATAGGAGATGTAGGCCTAATTGGCTGAACAACTTATATATATTGGTGTTCATCCTCTTCTCCTCATCTCTATCTCTTATATTTAGTATGTACTTGAGCTGCCATTGTTATCGCTGATTTGAGCTTACAAACACCTTGAAGGGTGGTGCTATTTTATGCATCATCATTTTTGCGCCATCTGTGGGAACGAGAAGATGCCTCTTCCTCGTTTTCTGCTTAACCTCACCGGATACTCTGGTGGTGAACTAGGCCTCATCCCTTGCGTGGAGCACTTTCACCATTAAAAGAGGTCCTTTGAGGAATTAAGCCCATCTTCTTCACAAGATCTTTAGTTTTAACATATGGCACCGGAGTTGCCACCACCTCCTCCACCACCTGGCGCTGGAGGACGTAGTTCCAGCCAGGCACCACCCCAGTTCGAAATGGCTGAGGTGGCTTTAACCTTGAAGTCCTTAGCTGCAACGCAGCAAGCAATAAAGGAACAATTTGCACAACTCAGTCAAAATATGATAAGGCCACCTGGGGTCTCATCGAAGATGATTACTTTGGCGGCTGCTCAGCCCCATCCTGAAGCCAGGGGACCACCCCAGGCACCGTGAAAAGACCAACCTACACTTCAATGGAGGAGGGATGTTGCTGACCCTAGGCATTTATGTATGGGGAGGCAAGGACACCCTTGCCTTGAGGATAGGTATGATGATATGCAGGCAGAAGAAGCTCCAGAAGACTGCTGGGAACCATATGAGGTTTTTAACAACACGGTTCATCCTATCCATCAAAATCGAGGTTGTGGGGACATAAGGGATGGTGGTGCCCAACAGAGAGGATCATCTTTTGATCACTTGAGTAGAGGATCGGCCTTTGAAAGGCTTGTCCCAGTAAATGACCTGAGGTAGAGGTTATCCAGGTCAAGAAGTGTAGCAGGGTCGCAAAGGGGAAATGGGGAACAAAGACCTCATCATGGCCGACCTCATCAAGGTCGAGACAGGGATCAAGAGGAGGTCAGCAGCCGATATTGTGCTGCGACTGGGGAACCCTCAGTCCACCCTTTAGAAGTGGTTGGGGATAACCTCGGCCAGGCCAACGTTGCTAGGCCATGGAATAACTCCATACAATGCCTTGAAGAGAAAATAGGAGACCTCATCAAAAGCCGAGACCCACTGCAAAGAGGTTTCTCAGAGGGCTCCCCATTCATGGCTAAGATAGTGAACTTCCCAACACTTGCCAAGTTCAAACTACCTACGGTGTCTCCCAAGTATGACGGTAGTACTAACCCTCTGCATCATATTGAGATGTACCAGTCTGCGACGGACATTTATTCAATTCCGAATGAGATGAAGTGCCAAGCCTTCTTCGAGACTTTAACAGGAGCTGCACACATCTGGTTCACCTCTCTTCCAAAGTACTCAATTGAGAACTTAAAGGGCTTGGATGAACAGTTCATTCACAATTTCTATTTTGGGGTAAGACCTCAAAAGAAGACCACCCATCTGTTGTATGTCAAACAAGGCAAGAACGAGAGCCTAAGAGACTATATTGCTAGATTCAACAAAGAGAAATTAGAGGTTGAAGATTATGAAGAAAATATAACCATAACAGCCCTCATTGGAGGACTCCAGAAGGGGAAGCTGCTATGGAAGCTTGAAAAAGAGCCTCCCAAGTCTATGGCAGAGCTATTGGCAACTTGACGCGACTGAAAATGTGTCTCAGAAATGCGTTCACTCTAGGCTCAAGTGTAAGCCTGTCGCTCAAGTAATAATCCGACAAGTCGGGTATCGATCCTCAGGGAAAAAGGACAACGAAGTTGTGACGACGGAAGAGACGGAGGAATCCTAACCTTGACTCTAAAAATAAAGGGAAAATGATTTGATTTTGGGAATGATTACAGCAAAGTGCAAAGATGAAATTATGGAAAATGAAACTACAATAAGTTACCTAAAATATGAATAAAAATTGATTTTGAAACTTTTGCCAAAGTGATGGGAAAAACGAGGACGGGAATACAATCCCCCAACCCTAGTGTAGTGCAGTGGTAATATTAATCATAAATTTATCTGATTGATCGAACCCGGAATTTAGTACTCCCAAGCATTATGTATACGAGGTTCAAGCCCGCGTCATACCTAATCTGAGGATGAGTAAATCAGTATCGCGATAGTGACACTCAAATTGCACTCTAAATCATCACGAGTACCCAGAGGTAAACGTGATATAAAGATCTACAATTATTGTGTCATTATGCAATACGATCATAGTCAATCAATAAATTCATCGGATTAATTTTATACACATACACTAACACCTCAGGTTGGGTTCATGTACCCCGACCTTGGTAAATCTAGCCTAACATGTTGAATTTAATGAAAACGATAATTAATGTGCAGGAATTCATGATTAATCTAAGAAAAATGATAATTAGATGTAGAAACGAATTAGAACTAAAAATTACTCACTAAAATTATCTAAACAATAAGTGCAATAATGAATGAAACCGATACTCACAAAAATTACTGGATCAATCTTCAATTCTTGAAATAAAACTACAATCCTTAGCTAAACTAGGGTTTTTGGAAAAGAAGCAGGAAACCCTACCAATTCTTCGTTCCAATAACAACAATAAATCGGGTCTTAAATACCCTACAATAATATCGGAAGTCAACTGCACTAGGAGCCTTTTTAGGAAGAGAGAAGATTTCCAGATCTCGAGGACCGGACCGGTCCGGGTCTTAGGCGGACCGGTCTGCCCCCAAGGCGGATCGGTCCGGGGGCGGACCGGTTCTTTTTATTTTGGCCTCCTTCGATTTACATGCGATCCGGGGTCTTCTGGAGTTTGGCAAGGCGGAGAGGTCCGAGGTAGGGGCGGACCGGTCCGGCTATTTGACTTTCTAGCTCATCTTTGACTGCTCATAACTTTTGTTCTGAGATTCCGATTGGGGTGCCGTTTCTTCCTTTGTGCTCGTGAATGAGATGTCTTCAACTTCTCTTTAGGTACCTCATCCGAATTCCGTGTAGAAATTATGCTTTTTCCCTTGGGACTTTTCCTTCTTTCTTTCTTGATTCTACCGATTTCTTTGTTTCGTTTCTTGACATCAAATACCTGCAAAATCACTAAAAAATACCAGAAACTCGGTGTACTCATTAGGATCAGTCAGTAGCACAGTTATGAGATAAATCCAACTCAATTACGTTGTTCGAGGTGCTAAAAGTAACTAAATCAAGGGATAAATTAGGAAGAATTTATGCCTAATCAAACCCCCTAACTTAGAACTTTGCGCGTCCCGAGAAATGTAAAAGAATCCTAGCGTGGCTCAACTCTTTTAAAAAATCATTTTATTGGGATAAAATACCTTTTTCGCGAGCAAGCGATTGCATTTATCGTATGCAACAAGCCGTTAAATCCCTAGGTTACCCTAGTAGGACGAGTGTTGTCTCGTGAGGGTTTGCAGAGAATATACCCACAAAATTCGACTCAAAGAGAATTCAAAATATGCAAAAAATGTGCAATTTAAACTTTTCCAGAAAATAGTCATCATCAAGTCATATTTACAAGTCTCAAACCGTGGTGTGTGTGTGCGTAGCTAGAAATATAACCGCTAATTTCCACGGATTGATCATTACTTTACTTATCCGAAAATTCATTTTGATTTCAATTTCTCACGGAATGCTCTCACATATGAATCTCTCGGATTATGGCTATTCTCTTGGTATGCGTGATATAAAGAGTAAATGTAATGGAGGCAAAATCACGCATACGGTTAGAAAGACGGACATTTGGTGGTGAAAGGATCTCATCAAAGGATTACGGTTTTAAAAATGGGAACATTGCTTTTATTTCGCGCACTTAATCTCCTTTATTATCTTTTGGTGTATTAGCTCTCCACGCGGTAACCAATTTCGCAATTTAGACTCGGTTAGGACTTTTTCGGGTTTTAAGGTATATGGGGTACAATTACAATTGTCGGGAAGGTTGGAATTGGAAAAGTCATTAATGATGTCTATTTGTGCTTTTTCCGGACTATTGCTCATTTTTTTTATGAGCAAATTTATTGATTTCTTGCCCCTTTTATGCACTTTTCGAACTTAATTTATGAATTTTCTCATCTTTCACAATTCCCGCTGTTTGGGTTTTTCGGGTTATCAAACGAAAGGGACAATTTGTTTGGCTCAAATTCGATTACAAACGGGGTAATTTTTTCGCTACTTTTTCTGGCCAATATTTTTGGGTAACAAACGAGGGTCTACTTCATTGCCCAAAATGCCAATTGCGTTACCGTATGCGTTTCGAGATGAATTTTACGTTTAGAGATCAATTTGGCACGTTTTTCAAAGCAATATTACACACATTTTTCAAAACCGATCAAAATGAAAGGATTGAGATCCTTGACAACTTTTTAGGCGCTGAAAACAACTTTGAGTTAACAATTAACTCAGATTGATTTAAAAACTCGCAAAAAGTGATAGGCTCGAATCTCACCGGTTTTGTTAATCTCCACACTTATTCGTTAAGTCGTCAATTTCCGCTCAATTTCCATCTTTGGTCAATTTAGGCGTTGTATACGCTGAATTTTACAACTTGAGACTTCAATTCGACTTTTAATGATATTTTCAAAAAATTTGAATTCCAATTTTTATTTATTTTGAACAAAAATATTTTTTGGTTTTTTTGAATTTTTTTTTTTTTTTTTTTTTTTAATATGGATTTTTTTACGTTACTTCCACCGATTGATCATTACGGTACTTTTCGAAAATTCGTTTTGATTCAAATGCTCACGAGATGCTCTCTCAAAAGAATCTCTCGGAATGTGGCTATTCTCTCGGTATGCGTGATTTATAAAGAGTAAATATAATGGACGCAAAGTCACGCACACAAATTGAAAGACGAAAATTTTTGGGTGAAAAGATCTCTTCATCGGAATACGGTCATAGGTAAATGGGAGCCATCATCTCTTTTTCACACCATGTAATCTCTTTTATTATCTTTTTGTATTTTAACTCTCCACGCGGTAACCAATTTCACAATTCGGACTCAGTTAGGACTTTTCGGGTTTAAGGTGTAATTGGGTAACATGAAATGGTTGGAAAATTCGAAATTGGAAAATTTTCTTATGATGTCCGTTAATGCTTTTTTTTTGGGGGGGCTATAGCTCATTTTCTCTTCTTTTTCTATTTTTTTTACAGTTTTCTTTTCTTGCTATTTTTTGTTGAGCATTCTTCTATTTTTTTTCTTGCACTTTTCGGACTTAAATTCTGACTTTTTCTATTTTTCACAATTCCGGGCTATTTGGGTTTTTCGGGTTGTCAAACGAAATGAAAAATTATTCGGCTCAAATTTAGGTTACAAAAGGGATGATTTTTCACAACTTTTTATGGCCAATATTTTTGGGTAACAAACGATGGCCTACTTCATTGTCTAAATGCGAGTTGCTTTACCATATGCGTCTTGAGATTAATTTAATTTAGAGATTTGTAGCGCGCTTTTTGAGGCAACATTCCATTTCCCATAACCGATCAAAACAATAAAATAGAGATCATCAACGACTTTTTAAAACGCTGAAATGAACTATGAGTTAACCATTAACTCGGATTGATTTAAAAACTCAAAAAGATCGATAGGCTCGAAATCTCACCGGGTTTTGTTAATCGCCACACTTATTCGTTAAGTCGTCAATTTTCTTTCAATTTCCATCTTTGGTCAATTTTGGCTTTGTGCATTTGATTTTTACAACTTGAGACAAAATATTTGTGATATTTTTGAAGCTTTTAAATTCCAATCTTTATTTATTTTGAAGAAAAATATTTTTGGCTTTTTTTTTTAAATATTTTTTACTTTTTTTTAATTTTTTAAAAAATATACACTTGGAAAGAACATGTGATCGAATCAATGAATCTAAATAATAAACGGGAAGAATATCCCACACCCCCTAACTTAAATGTTGCATTGTCCTCAATGCAAATCAAGAACACAACATACAGAGAGGAAAAGAAAGATATTACCCAAAATGGAGCGATCCCTGAAAAGTACGAGTCCATTGAATCTACAAAACATGTTAGAACCAAGCATAGCAAAAAGAATAACAAAAACTCTAAACTAAAAAAAATAAGCTAACTATTGTACAACCTACGATTTTCAAATTATAATAAGTTATACACTAGAAGTCGAAAAATTTGAGGGTCCACCCAAAATACAATACGACTTTGAGGGATTAATGGTGTACCCTCACTAGGATGCATGCCTCCTAAAAAAATATAATTCCGTTTGACCAACGGAAGACATGTGTGAGATGGAAAAAATGAACCATCACCAATTAAAAAATTTAACGGGATGATGGGGGGTTTGGGTGCTAGGTGGGACAAGTACAATTGAGATCCAAGAAAAATATAATCACCTCCCAAATATTTTTGAAGTAGCATGGGGAGAGGGGAGAACAAAAAGCAAGAGTCCATATTAGAAAACAATTCTAGCAAAGTGTCTTTGTCGGTAAAAGGTGTAAACGTTTCAGAATTTTCAACCGACTCATTGGAATCTAGCGGTACTTCTAATGGTTCAATAACGTTGAACGAAAATGGTGATGAAATAAACTCAATCTCAAGTGATTCATCATCACTTGGAGATTGAATTTCAAGGGAGAAAGACTCACTTTCAATGAGATGTTCTTCAAAAATTTGAGGTGACACACAAGTCTCAACCTCCTATTTGTTTTCCAAATCAGAACGCATCTCATCGTAAAGTGAGAGCATTTTCGTAACAAGACCAACATCCATTGCACTTTGGGTGGAAACAAAATCGAGTACTTGTTTGATTAGAAAAAGCATTCTTTCTTCCAAAGTAGGATTCATTGTCTCTATAACCTCGAAAAAAAAATCGTCATTGGATTCGAATAATGCATCCAACTCTTTCTCTCAAAAACGATTTTTTTCCCGATATTTGTTTTCAAGCCTTTCATATTTATGAATTAAAAGCCACTCACCCATTTTAATAGGTCGAGGCGGAGATTCTTGAAAATAAAAAGATTGAAAACTATTCCCATATGAACCATTATAATTACCGAACTCACTATAAAAAGACATGATTACCGAATGGTTTGTAAATGGACAATCCACGTAAAGAGGTGTGCGGTTAAGGATTCAACGTTTATTGGCGCTCAATTGTGCAACCCAAAAAAAAAAAGAAAAAGAAAAAAATATCTTGCGAAATAGTAAATCAATTAAAATCTATAACAAAACACTCGCCGACAACGGCGCCATTTTTGATCGAGTGGAAAACCGAGCGTCCGTGTAAATACGCTAGTCGTTGTTGTCGGCTTCCAACCACAATACAAAAAAAACCTAAACTTTAACTACACTCTTGCGGAGTATAGTGGCGAGTCTGGGTATCGAATCCACAGGGAATGTTTGATAGATTTTAATTGATTTATTATTTCAAAAAATAAAGTGTAAAAGATGATGATTGAGTGAGAAAGGAAAAAGGGAAAAATAAAGAAGTTAACTAAAACTAATTGGAAAAATTAAGGTAGAGACACAATCCCCCAACCCTAGAGTATTGATGGTATAAAACTAATCGTAAATTTAACTGATTAATTTGACCCGGAATTTAGTACTCCCAAACATTACGTATACGAGGTTCAAGCCCGCGTCATACTTAATCTGAGGATGAGTAAATCAGTATCACGATAGTAGCACTCGAATTGCACTCTAAATCATCACGAGTACCCAGAGGCAAATGAGTTATAAAGATCTACAATTGTTGTGTAACTACGCAATACGGTCATAATCAATCACTAAATTCAGCGGATTAATTTTATACGCACGCACTAACACATCAGGCTGGGTTCATGCATCCCAACCTTTAAAAACCTAGCCTAACATGGTGAATAATAATAAAAGTGCTGGAAATTAAAGTTACCACGATTGAAGAATAAGAACATGTAAGAAGAAATCAAAGATTGAAGAAAAACTGGAAAAGCTCTTGAATTAATGGTGCAAAATATGTGAATCTTTCTCCTAGATGTTCCTACTTGTTATGGAGCTTTTACATCAATGAAATCTTAATAAAAAGAGTCCTAATGACTAAATATATAGGCTAGAGGTCATTTAGAAGAGTCCCCAAAACATAAAACTCTTTTGGCTAAAAGATAAGCACAAAATAAAAATCTCGTATCTGCAAATTTGTCACACTTAGAAAGCGTGACTAATTTCGTGACGGATCTGGACCGTGACTAATTTCGTAACGGATCTGGTGCATGACAAATGGCGGACCGGTTCTTTTTTCTCAACTTCGGTTCGGTTCGGGTCTGACAGCTTTTTTCTTGGATTTCTTCTCAACTTCAAATGGGCATAACTTCTTCACCGTAACTCGGATTGAAGTGCCGTTTTTTCCAGTGTTCTTGTATTGAAAGCTCTTAAACTTTTCAATTGTCCCCACCTATGGACTAAGGCTGCAAAATTATGAAAATTCCCTTCAACTCCCCGATTCTTGGTTTCTTTCACTATTTTGAGTTCTCTTTTCCATCTTTCTTGCATGAAATATCTGTAAAACACATAAGAGATACACAAAATACGAAATAATTGCCAAAAAGGGTTATTATCATAGATATGAGATAAATCCAAGCTATTTACACCGCACGGGATCATAAAAATATCGAAATTAAGGGGATAAATGTGAAGAATTTATGCCTAATCAAACCCCCCTAACTTAGAACTTTGCGCGTCCCGAGCAATGTAAAAGAATGAGAGTATGAGTTAAGGACCCTTCAAAAACTTTATTGGGATTGAATACCTCTTTATCGGGCAAGCGATTGCATTTAGCGCATGCAACAAGCCTTTAAACCTCTAGGTTACCCTAGTAGGACGAGTGGTGTCTCGTGAGGGTTTGCAGTGAATATACCCACAAAATTCTTTGTTGACTCAAAGAAAATTAAAAATACTTAAAAATTGTACAATTTAAACTCCCCAAAAATGGTCACCTTAAAATCTTATTTAGGAGTCTCAAGTCAGAGTGTGATTGTGCGAAGCCAAAAATTGAACCGCTAACTTCCACCGATTGATCATTACGTTACTTTCCGAAAATTCGTTTTGATTCAAATGCTCACGAGATGCTCTCTCAAACGAATCTCTCGGAATGTGGCTATTCTCTCGGTATGCGTGATTTATAAAGAGTAAATATAATGGACGCAAAGTCACACACACAAATTAAAAGACGGAAATTTTTGGGTGAAAAGATCTCTTCATCGGAATACGGTCATAGGGAAATGGGAACCATCATATCTTTTTCACACCATGTAATCTTTTTTATTATCTTTTTGTGTTTTAACTCTCCACGCGGTAACCAATTTCGCAATTCGGACTCAGTTAGGACTTTTTCGGGTTTAAGGTGTAATTGGGTAACATGAAATGGTTGGGAAATTCGGAATTGGAAAATTTTCTTATGATGTCCGTTAATGCTTTTTTTTTTTTTGGAATTTTTGGTCAAAGCTTTGGATTAACTCAATCTAATCCTAAGATTGAGTATGTCTTTTTTATTTAAGCTTTGTCATAGCTGACCTCCCCCCACCGAAATCGCTGAAAGACGTGCGCTCCTTTTTGGGTCACGCGGGGTTTTATCGAAGGTTCATTAAGGACTTTAGCGCCATTGCTAGGCCCTTAAGCCATTTACTCATGAAGGACTCCCCATTTGGGTGGACTGAAGCATGCCAAAGTTCTTTTGACAAATTGAAGAACATGCTTGTGTCCGCCCCCATCATGCAAGTTCCGGATTGGTCCTTACCATTCGAACTTATGTGTGATGCCAGTGATTACACGATCGGGGCTGTTTTGGGACAACGTCAAGATAAGCAAGCTCATGTCATCTACTACGCCAGTCGGACTCTTACTGGACCTCAACTCAACTACTCTACCACGGAGAAGGAGTTGCTAGCGGTAGTCTTTGCCCTTGATAAGTTCCGATCATATCTCATTGGTTCTCCTATTAATGTTTTCACCGATCACGCGGCATTGAAATATCTACTTGCGAAGAAAGATGTCAAGCCGCGCCTCATAAGGTGGATCCTACTCCTACAAGAGTTCAACCTCTCCATCAAAGATAAGAAAGGAGTAGAAAACGTCATTGCCGACCATTTATCTCGGCTTTCGTCCGACGTGCCTAGTGATCCCATACCCATAGACGAACATTTTCCGGATGAGCATCTTTTCGCTACCTCTTCATATCCCTGGTTTGCGGACATAGTGAACTATCTTGTCACGGGAGCCGTCCCTCCCGACTGGACACCGCAAGATAAGAAGAGGTTTCTTACTTGGTCGCGCATGTTCTTTTACGATGATCCATTCCTTTTTAAATACTGTGCAGACCAAATCATCCGACGATGTGTACCGGATGACGAAATCCCAAAAGTCATCCAATTTTGTCATTCGGAAGCTTGTGGAGGTCATTTTTCGACGAGAAAGACTGCCGCTAAAATTCTTCAATGCGGCCTCTATTGGCCCACAATCTTCCGGGATGTGAACGATGCTTGCAAATCATGCAATAGGTGTCAACGGATGGGAGCCATCACTCGACGAGACATGATTCCTCTTACCCCTATACTCGTCATTGAGATATTCGACTGTTGGGGTATTGACTTCATGGGTCCTTTCCCTCCATCCTTTGGTTTCTTATACATCCTCATCGCGGTAGACTATGTTTCTAAATGGGTGGAAGCTATATCTACCAAGACTAATGACAACAAAGTGGTGATAAAGTTCCTGCAGGAACACATACTTTCCCGCTTCGGTGCACCGAAAGAATAATTAGCGATAATGGTACGCATTTTTGCAATAGGACATTCGAAAAGCTTATGAGAAAGTATGGTGTCGTTCACAAGGTTGGAACGACATATCACCCACAAACGAATGGACAGGCCGAGCTAGCAAATCGGGAAATCAAGAACATTCTTGAAAAGACCGTCAATCCTACCCGAAATGAATGGTCCCTTAGATTGAACGATTCGCTATGGGCCTACCGTACCGCATATAAGAATCAACTCGGCATGTCCCCTTTCCGCTTTGTGTATGGCAAACCTTTCCATCTTCCTGTTGATCTCGAACACAAGGCATATTAGGAGATTAAGCAATTGAATTATGCCTTGGACAAGGCCGGTGAAGCCCGCAAGCTTCAATTGAATGACTTAGAAGAACTACACAATGATGCGTATGAGAATGCCAAAATTTCGAAAGAGAGGATGAAACTCGCTCATGATAGCATCATTCAACGAAAAGAGTTTCTCCCCGGGCAAAAAGTTCTCCTCTACAAATCTCGGCTTCACCTCTTTCCAGGCAAGTTGCGATCACGTTGGTCTGGCCCATTCGTCGTGAAGAATGTTTTCCCCCACGGAGCTGTTGAACTAGACGATTTAAAAGGGGGAAATACATTCAAAGTGAATGGACAACGCCTAAATCCATATCTAGAGGCGTGTGCAGAAGAAGTCGACACCGTCTGGTTGTCGGACCCCGTTTACAGGGTTGAGTGAGCTGTTGAAGTGAGGTCGTCACACCCCCGACGTGTATGGGGTGAGAGTCGTGTGTGTTTTGAGAGTCATTAGGAGTAGGTTTCGTTCGGGAGAAACATTCGTGTGTTTTGGGAATTCTGAGTCAAAGGGTGTTGACCAGTGAAATCGAGAGGGTCCTAGTTCAATTGGATAGAGAGGATATCGGGAACGTGAAATTTTTTGAAGAAGAGAGCTCGAAACCGAAGAAACAAAAGTACAGCCCAAAAAATCCTGGGGTGGACCGGTTCCTTTTTCAGGCATAACGGTCCGACCCCGGACCGGTTCCTTTTATTTTTAAAGGAACCGGTCCGCCTATCGAGGGTATGAAAAGTCAAAAGGACGAATCGGTCTGCCCCTACCCCAGACCGGTCTGCCTTCTGCAGACCTGCCTCTTCCTCTTCCCTAGATTCACCCCCCTTTCCCCCCAATCCCATTCATTCCCTCCAACCCATTTTTCCTCTTCCCAACCCCAACCTTTCCCTCCCAAATTAATCCCCTTTTCCCTCCAAACCCTTTCCATCCAAAACCAACCTTTCCCCTCCCCTTTCCACTATAAATACACCTCCAATCCTCCCTTTCTCCTCACACCTTCAACCCAAATACTTTCTTCTTCCTCTCTAATTTTTCCAGCACTACTTCCCTCCTATTTCCATGGCCCCCCGTGCTGCCCCCACCAAATACGGCTCCATCGTAATCCACCCCTCCGGTCATGGGGGGTGGGGGCAGCACGGGGGGCCATGGAAATAGGAGGGAAGTAGTGCTGGAAAAATTAAATAGGAAGAAGAAAGTATTTGGGTTGAAGGTGTGAGGAGAAAGGGAGGATTAGAGGTGTATTTATAGTGGAAAGGGGAGGGGAAAGGTTTCTTTTGGAGGGAAAGGGTTTGGAGGGAAAAGGGGATTAATTTGGGAGGGAAAGGTTGGGGTTGGGAAGAGGAAAAATGGGTTGGAGGGAATGAATGGGATTGGGGGGAAAGGGGGGTGAATCTAGGGAAGAGGAAGAGGCAGGTCTGCAGAAGGCGGACCGGTCTGGGGTAGGGGCGGACCGATCCGGCCTTTTGACTTTTCATACCCTCGATAGGCGGACCGGTTCCTTTAAAAATAAAAGGAACCGGTCCGGGGTCGGACCGTTCCGCCTGAAAAAGGAACCGGTCCACCCCAGGATTTTTTGGGCTGGATTTCTGTTTCTTCGGTTTCGAGCTCTCTTCTTCAAAAAATTTCACGTTCCCGATATCCTCTTTATCCAATTGAACTAGGACCCTCTCGATTTCACTGGTCAACACCCTTTGACTCAGAATTCCCAAAACACACGAATGTTTCTCCCGAACGAAACCTAGTCCTAACGACTCTCAAAACACACACGACTCTCACCCCATATGCGTCGGGGGTGCGCCGACATCACTTTAACAACTCACTCAACCCCGTAAATGGGGTCCGACAACCAAACGGTGTCGACTTCTTCTGCACACGCCTCTAGATATGGCTTTAGGCGTTGTCCATTCACTTTGAATGTATTTCCCCCTTTTAAATCGTCTAGTTCAACAGCTCCGTGGGGGAAAACATTCTTCACGACGAATGGGCCAGACCAACGTGATCGCAACTTGCCCGGAAAGAGGTGAATCCGAGAGTTGTAGAGGAGAACTTTTTGCCCGGGGAGAAACTCTTTCGTCGAATGATGCTATCATGAGCGAGTTTCATCCTCTCTTTCGAAATTTTGGCATTCTCATACGCATCATTGCGTAGTTCTTCTAACTCATTCAATTGAAGCTTGCGGGCTTCACCGGCCTTGTCCAAGGCATAATTCAATTGCTTAATCGCCCAATATGCCTTGTGTTCGAGCTCAACAGGAAGATGGCAAGGTTTTCCATACACAAAGCGGAAAGGGGACATGCCGAGTTGATTCTTATATGCGGTACGGTAGGCCCATAGCGAATCGTTCAATCTAAGGGACCAATCATTCCGGGTAGGATTTACGGTCTTTTCAAGAATGTTCTTGATTTCCCGATTTGCTAGCTCGGCCTGTCCATTCGTTTTTGGGTGATATGTCGTTCCAACCTTGTGAACGACACCATACTTTCTCATAAGCTTCTCGAATGGCCTATTGCAAAAATGCGTACCATTATCGCTAATTATTGCTTTCGGTGCACCGAAGCGGGAAAGTATGTGTTCCTGCAGGAACTTTATCACCACTTTGTTGTCATTAGTCTTGGTAGCTATAACTTCCACACATTTAGAAACGTAGTCTACCGCGACGAGGATGTATAAGAAACCAAAGGATGGAGGGAAAGGACCCATGAAGTCAATACCCCAATAGTCGAATATCTCAATGACGAGTATAGGGGTAAGAGGCATCATGTCTCGTCGAGTGATGGATCCCATCTGTTGACACCTATTGCATGATTTACAAGCATCGTTCACATCCCGAAAGATTGTGGGCCAATAGAGGCCGCATTACAGAATTTTAGCGACCGTCTTTCTTATCGAAAAATGACCTCCACAAGCTTCCGAATGACAAAACTGGATGACTTTTGGGATTTCGTCATCCGGTACACATCGTCAGATGATTTGGCCTGGACAGTATTTAAAAAGGAATGGATCATCGTAAAAGAACATGCGCGACCAAGTAAGAAACCTCTTCTTATCTCGCGGTGTCCAGTCGGGAGGGACGGCTCCCGTGACAAGATAGTTCACTATGTCCGCAAACCAGGGATATGAAGAGGTAGCGAAAAGCTCCTCATCTGGAAAATGTTCGTCTATGGGTATAGGATCACTAGGCACGTCGGACGAAAGCCGAGATAAATGGTCGGCAACGAAGTTTTCTACTCCTTTCTTATCTTTGATGGAGAGGTTGAACTCTTGTAGGAGTAGGATCCACCTTATGAGGCGCGGCTTGGCATCTTTCTTCGCAAGTAGATATTTCAATGCTGCGTGATCGGTGAAAACAGTAATAGGAGAACCAATGAGATATGACCGGAACTTATCAAGGGCAAAGACTACCGCTAGCAACTCCTTCTCCGTGGTAGAGTAGTTGAGTTGAGGTCCAGTAAGAGTCCGACTGGCGTAGTAGATGACATGAGCTTGCTTATCTTGACGTTGTCCCAAAACAGCCCCGATCGCGTAATCACTGGCATCACACATAAGTTCGAATGGTAAGGACCAATCCGGAACTTGCATGATGGGGGCGGACACAAGCATGTTCTTCAATTTGTCAAAAGAACTTTGGCTTGCTTCAGTCCACCCAAATGGGGAGTCCTTCATGAGTAAATTGCTTAAGGGCCTAGCAATGGAGCTAAAGTCCTTAATGAACCTTTGATAAAACCCCGCGTGACCCAAAAAGGAGCGCACGTCTTTCAGCGATTTCGGTGGGGGAAGGTCAGCTATGACATCTATCTTTGCCCTATCAACTTCTATTCCATTGGATGAAACAATGTGGCCAAGAACTATTCCCTCGGTGACCATGAAATGGCACTTCTCCCAATTCAGCACTAAGTTCTTTTCCACGCATCGGGTAATTACTTTTTCCAGTTTTTCTAGACAATGATCGAAAGAGGTGCCAAAAATGCTGAAATCGTCCATGAACACTTCGAGTCCTCTCTCGACCATGTCGCTAAATAAGCTCAACATGCACCTCTGAAAGGTCGCGGGTGCATTACACAAGCCAAATGGCATACGTTTGTAGGCGAACGTACCAAAAGGGCAAGTGAAGGTCGTCTTCTCCTGGTCAAGTACATCTACCTCAATTTGGTTATACCCGGAATAACCATCAAGGAAGCAATAGTAAGGGTGGCCCGCTACTCTTTCAAGCATTTGATCAATAAATGGCAAGGGGAAATGGTCTTTCCTGGTTCCCGCATTGAGTTTCCGATAATCAATGCAATTGCGCCACCCGGTGGTAGTACGTTGGGGAACTAACTCTCCCTTGGCATTCTCGATCACAGTCATACCCGACTTCTTCGGGACGACCTGAATAGGGCTTACCCACTTGCTATCCGAGATTGGGTAGATGATCCCGGCATCCAATAATTTGATTATTTCGGTTCTCACAACTTCTTTCATGTTGGGATTCAGTCTTCTTTGCATTTCTCGAGAAGGTTTGACATCCTCTTCGAGATGGATCTTATGAGTGCAAATTAAAGGACTTATCCCCTTCAAATCAGCTATGCACCAACCAAAAGCACTTTGGTGCTTCCTCAAAATTTTCAAAAATTGGCCCTCCTGCCCTTCATTTAGGCTAGAGGAGATAACAACAGGAAATGTCTCATCCTCTCCTAGATATGCATATTTAATATGGGAGGGAAGTTTCTTTAACTCGAGGGCTGGAAATTTTTCACTGGAGGGAACCATGTGCGTATCCCTCGGAGGTAATTCCTCGAATCTCGAAACCCAATTAATCTCTCTCACTTACTCGTCCGACCTACTCTCATCGAGTAGCTCGCTTAATTCTTCAACCTCCCTCTCGAAGGCGGTGTACGTCCCCTCACTCTCGTGTCTCACCGCTAAATAGGATTCTAAATCATCTCCATAGTAATTCTCCTCAAAGTACTCCTCTACTATCTCATCAATGAGGCTCACCGCGTGAAGATCATCTTCCTCCCCTACATTTTGGGCTATGTGGAAGATGTTGGTATCCAAGGTCATGTTCCTAAATGTGAGTTGCATTCGCCCATTCCTAGTATTGATGATTGCGTTAGCCGTAGCTAGGAAAGGGCGCCCAAGGATGATGGGAACATGATTACTCGAGTGGAAGGAGGGCTCCGTGTCCCAAATGACAAAATCCAATGGAAAGTATAAAGTGTAAACTTGAGCGATCACGTCCTCAGCTATACCTCGTGGGATCTTCACTGTTCGATCCGCTAATTGGACAGTGACTTTCGTGGGCTTGAGGTCGCCCAAGTCAAGTTGCCTATAAATGGAGTAAGGGAGTATATTTACGCTTGCTCCCAAGTCAAGTAAGGCTTTTTCAATTTTATTCTCCCCAATGATGCAGGATATGGTTGGTGCACCAGGATCTTTGAACTTAGGCGGGAGTTCATTTAGTAGGATGGAGATCACATTTTGTTCTAGAAAGACGTTCTTCTTCACTTTCATCTTTCTTTTAACCGTCAGCAGGTCTTTGATGACTTTGCCATATGTTGGAATTTGTTTAATGGCCTTAAGGAAAGGTAAATTAAGCTTGACTTGCTTTAGCACTTCTAGCACGTCATCACGTGAGTTTCCTATGTGGGAGGGAATAAACCTTTGAGGAAATGGTGCTGCGGAAGGCGGTTTCACTACTACCTCTGGCCCACTAGCAGCTTCTTGGTCACTCTCATTCAAGGGGACATCTTCGGCCTCTTTAGTGCCCGGAGAAATCTCCTTGGCGTTCATTGTGTTGAGTGGGGGAGGTGATAAATCAACAACTCTCCCACTACGAGGAATGGTTAAAGCTTAACATTTCTCCTGATGTTCAGTGGAGGTGGAGCTAACGCTAGTTTGACCTTGGGGAGGTCGTTGGCCTTGGGCAGAAAATTTTCCCTTCTCTTGAACACTCAATGAGGATTGTATTTTAGACAGATTCACATTTATGTCGCCAATCAGACGATCATATTTGGCATTGGTTGCGCTCTGGTTTGCGATGAATTGATTCATGGTATCCTCGAGAGTTCTCCGCTATGGTGGAATATAATTTCCTTGAGGTGGCAGTGCTTGCACATGTCCTTGCATGTGTGGAGCTTCTTGAAAGTGTTGTGGTGGAGGAGGGGCAACATGCGAAGGAGGGTTCATTGCGGCATGTTGTTGCCCATAGCTAAAACCGGGATGATTTTTCCAAGAAGGGTTATATGAATTCCCGTGCGGGGCACCGAAATTACCCTTAAAACCTCCTACACCACTAACTTGCTCTTGCAGCATTGCTTTGTAGTCAGGTATCGTCGGGCATTCCTCGGTTGAATGTCCCACCTCGCAAATAGCACACACCTTTACGACTGGGTTTGGAATGGGTCCAGCTGGTCCTTTTCCATATATCTCACACAGATCTCGAAATCTATCTCAAGAGTCTCTAATCGGCTATCCGTCATAGAATTCTTATCTACATGGAATAGGTCGGATGCTGACGGAGTAGTGGTCGCTTGTCTATTTCGATTTTGAGTGTTGGGATCAGAAGTGTCCCAGGATTGGGTAGTCTCGGCGACATACCTCAAGTGAAGCTCAGCGTCCTGGGCATCTAAATCGATAAACAGACCACTTCCCATTGTTTCAACAAGTTGCTTGGAATTAAGATTCAACCCATTATAGATAAAAGAGATGACTTGTGCTGAATCAAATCCATGATGGGGGAATGAAGCAACTAACTCGTTGAAACGTTCATAACATCGATGGAATGACTCATTTTCAGCTTGTCTGAATGCCTGAATTTGAGCCTTTATGGAGATTGTTCGATGTGGTGGGAAGAATTTCTTGAGAAATTTCGACTTTAGCTCATTCCAGGATGGAATCGAGCTTGGAGGTAAAGACCATAGCCAGACCTTAGCTTTATCTTTGAGAGAGAAAGGGAAGAGTTTGAGGAGGATTACCTCTTGTGTGCAGGTTTGATCATTTAGAGTATCACACACGTCCTCAAATTCCCTAATATGGAGGTATGGCTTTTCAGAATCCATACCGAGGTAATGCGGTAGCATCTGGATCATCCCATTTTTGAAACGGAATTGCCCGTCATTTACGGGAGTATAATGCATCCCGGAGTGACAGTACGCTCGGGATATAAGAATTCTCTAATCGGACGGTATGGGGGCTCTTCCTCACCGACGGGTGCACTGCCTTGTTGTGACATCTCTCCTTCACTTATTGACTCGGTGTTCTCACTGGGCGTGCTCGAAGTGTGTCCTAAGAAAGGGAAGGGAGTGTTATTGGTGATTGAGTGCGACGGTGTGGGAGGTGGGATCCAAAACTATGGGACGTTTAGAGTGTGGGGACTATCAGGATTATACTCAACAAGTGGATTTTCGTGAATGCTGGTTGGAGTATTATGGGGTGTGGGAGTGGTTTCAGAATTTTGCATTAAAGCTTAAGAGAGATGATGGTGAATCTTTTTTTTTTTGGATTTTTTTGGAATTTTTGGTCAAAGCTTTGGATTGACTCAATCTAATCCTATGTCTACCTAATTCCCCGGCAACGGTGCCATAAACTTGACGCGACTGAAAATGTGTCTCAGAAATGCGTTCACTCTAGGCTCAAGTGTAAGCCTGTCGCTCAAGTAATAATCCGACAAGTCGGGTATCGATCCTCAGGGAAAAAGGACAACGAAGTTGTGACGACGGAAGAGACGGAGGAATCCTAACCTTGACTCTAAAAATAAAGGGAAAATGATTTGATTTTGGGAATGATTACATCAAAGTGCAAAGATGAAATTATGGAAAATGAAACTACAATAAGTTACCAAAAATATGAATAAAAATTGATTTTGAAACTTTTGCCAAAGTGATGGGAAAAACGAGGACGGGAATACAATCCCCCAACCCTAGTGTAGTGCAGTGGTAATATTAATCATAAATTTATCTGATTTATCGGACCCGGAATTTAGTACTCCCAAGCATTATGTATACGAGGTTCAAGCCCGCGTCATACCTAATCTGAGGATGAGTAAATCAGTATCGCGATAGTGACACTCAAATTGCACTCTAAATCATCACGAGTACCCAGAGGTAAACGTGATATAAAGATCTACAATTATTGTGTCATTATGCAATACGATCATAGTCAATCAATAAATTCATCGGATTAATTTTATACACATACACTAACACCTCAGGTTGGGTTCATGTACCCCGACCTTGGTAAATCTAGCCTAACATGTTGAATTTAATGAAAACGATAATTAATGTGCAGGAATTCATGATTAATCTAAGAAAAATGATAATTAGATGTAGAAACGAATTAGAACTAAAAATTACTCACTAAAATTATCTAAACAATAAGTGCAATAATGAATGAAACCGATACTCACAAAAATTACTGGATCAATCTTCAATTCTTGAAATAAAACTACAATCCTTAGCTAAACTAGGGTTTTTGGAAAAGAAGCAGGAAACCCTACCAATTCTTCGTTCCAATAACAACAATAAATCGGGTCTTAAATACCCTACAATAATATCGGAAGTCAACTGCACTAGGAGCCTTTTTAGGAAGAGAGAAGATTTCCAGATCTCGAGGACCGGATCGGTCCGGGTCTTAGGCGGACCGGTCTGCCCCCAAGGCGGATCGGTCCGGGGGCGGACCGATTCTTTTTATTTTGGCCTCCTTCGATTTACATGCGATCCGGGGTCTTCTGGAGTTTGGCAAGGCGGACCGGTCCGAGGCAGGGGCGGACCGGTCCGGCTATTTGATTTTCTAGCTCATCTTTGACTGCTCATAACTTTTGTTCTGAGATTCCGATTGGGGTGCCGTTTCTTCCTTTGTGCTCGTGAATGAGATGTCTTCAACTTCTCTTAGGTACCTCATCCAAATTTCGTGTAGAAATTACGCTTTTGCCCTTGGGACTTTTCCTTCTTTCTTTCTTGATTCTACCGATTTCTTTCTTTCGTTTCTTGACATCAAATACCTGAAAAATCACTACAAAATACCAGAAACTCGGTGTACTCATTAGGATCAGTCAGTAGCACAGTTATGAGATAAATCCAACTCAATTACGTTGTTCGAGGTGCTAAAAGTAACTAAATCAAGGGATAAATTAGGAAGAATTTATGCCTAATCACAACTGCAGAAAAAGTTATGAACGCCAAAGAGGCTATGGCCGCAAAGTATGAGGATGAGAATGGAAGTGGCAGCGGGAAGTTCTAAAGAAAAAAATATGGAAAAAAGAGGTCAGTCGATGACAAGTTCGCACGCTATAATCCTCTAACTGTGAGCTACGAACACATCCTCAATGAGATCAAGAATGACCAGTCTCTGAGATGGCCAGATAAGGTGAAGGCTCCTCCACATAAGGGGGACAAGAACTTGTGGTGTGAGTTCCACCAAGACCACGGCTATGTGACAGATAAGTGCTTCACCTTAAAGGATGATATCGAGAAGATATTGAAATCTAGAAATTTGAGAAAGTATGTCGATGGTAAAGCTCCTAGGAGGGGAAAAGATGACCTTAAAAAGAAAAGAAACGATAGATGTCGAGATTATACCACCAACAAGAAGAGATGATGACACAAATGGGGATGATGAAGACGATCCAGACCTTCCACCAAAAGATGACAACTCCCCAGTAAAGAGGGTTGGAATGATCTCCTTTGGTGTTAACACCATCTAGAGAGGACTTGTTGGGGGTGGATCTGAAGTTGCTGGCCGAAAAGCTCATATGGCAGAGGCTAAGTCAGTGACCAAAGTAGAGGTCGTGAATCTGGCGTCTTTAGTGGCAAAGAAGAAGAGAAAGAAAGTAGATATGGATACTCTTATAGTTGGTTTCTCCTGACTCGATTTTAAGGGTATCTTAGCTCCGCATGATGACCCTTTGGTAATTACAACAAGAGTTCATGGATATGAGGTGCAAAGAATACTCATAGATGGAGGAAGTTCAGCAGATATAATGTTCTGGCCCTGCTTTCAGAGCCTAGGCCTTAGTAGGGCAAGGCTGGTACCCTATCATCATCCATTGATGGGCTTCAGTGATGAAAAGGTCCATCCGTTGGGCATGTATGAGATAGACGTACGAATGGGAGATGAGTGGCCTAAGAGGTTGACTCGAAAGATCAATTTTTTCGTCATGGATGAAAACGTCTTCTCAGCCTACAACCTCATCATAGGACGAGTTGCCCTTAAGGAGTTTGAGGCCTGCCGTTGATGGTCCACCAAATGTTAAAATTCCTGCCCCCCTTATGGGGTAGGGGAAATACAGGGTGACCAGACAATAGCACGGGAATGCTACTTCAACTCGACCGAAGAGAGAGAGTCCCATAAGAGGGCAACTACCACATATAACATTGACACATTTGATCCTAGAGACAAAATAAAATTAAAGAAAGGAGAAGCCGTGAAAGAGGTAAAATCCATTGTCCTCAATGAGGACGAGCCGAAAAAAAACGTCCAAATCGGCAAGGCCTTAAAACCTGAGATCAAGGAAGAGATGATAAGATGTTTGAAGAAGAGACAGAGTGTCTTAGCTTGGATCCACACAGACATGCCTGGCTTCGACCCGGGGGTTATGTGCCACAAACTCAATGTGGCAGAAGATGCTAAGCTAATCAAATAAAGACGAATCGTTTATTCCAGGGAAAAGTATGATGTCATCAGGGAAGAGGCCAAAAAGTTGAAAGGTAAAATTTATCAGAGAGGTCATATACACAGAGTGGTTGTCAGACACCGTTATTGTGCCCAAATCCAATGGAAAATTGAGGATGTACGTGGACTTCACCGACCTGAACAAGTCTTTCCCTAAAAATAGTTATTCCTTACCTCAGATTGATCAGATGGTAGATGTCACGGCAGGGCATGAGCTTATGAGCTTCGTGGATGTGTATTCAGGCTATGATAAGATCTTTATGGATGTTGAAGACTCAGAGAAGACAACCTTTATCACAGATAAGGGGACCTATTGCTATGAGGTTATGCCCTTCGGCTTGAAGAATGCAGGGGCCACATATCAACGTCTTGTAAATAATATATTTGAAGATCAAACTAACAAGACTATGGAGGTATATGTTGATGATATGTTGACGGAGAGCTTGAAGGCCTACACTCACGTGGCAGACCTAGAGAGAACCTTCGACACCATGGACTTGTACATGATGAAACTCAATCTCGCAAAGTGTGTCTTCAGAGAAGGAGCTAGAAAATTTCTTAGATTCATTATCAATCAGAGTGGAATAGAGGCGAACCCTGAGAAGATCAAGGCTTTGCTTGATATGAAGACACCAAGAAGTATCAAAGACGTTCAGAGACTCACTAGAAGATTAGCTGAACTCAACAGATTTGTTTCCAGAGCCACAGACAAGTGTCTTTCATTTTTTAAAGTTCTTAGAAAGACATTCGAGTGGGATGAGGAGTGCGACAAGGCCTTTAAATAGCTCAAGTCTTACCTCGGATCCCCAGTGCTCTTATCTCGGCCCGTTCTGGGAGAGAAGTTGTGTCACGACCCCGACCCAAAATAGTATTAGGGAACGAGTGTCTTGACATGCCACCAAGGCAACAAATATTCCTATTTAATTGTTTCCTTAAATAAATGCAACGAAAATATTATCACATGGTTATGAATCGTAAAATACTGAAAGTAAAGGAATTACGTCATCAGAGCTTACTAAAGGAAGCTTCATATATATTAAAATTAACAATGAGTTACAACTTAAGAGAAAATTTAAACCTTATTACAAGAGAGCCAGACATGCTCTAAATAAACATTTTGCAAAAAGAGCTCTAAAAGCTAAATCTTCAATATAGTCCATTTTCGTTTCGTCCGTGAGCCTAAACGTTTCCTGAAAAATGGTTATCTATACAACATCAGCTAAAAGCCGAATGAGGTTAAATCTCCAGACATTCCAGGGTTTTCAGAAAATAGATACATATCCAAGTAAAAAGAGAAGGCATATACATATATGGATAGGAACCTGCAATAAATAGATATATATTTTGAAATGAAAGTATATATATCACAATTGGATAGCTCAGAATAAGACGAATGCAACAAATCAAATGTGATATATTTTTCTTTCAATCATATCATTTTGATGGCCAAGTACACTCTAATACCGTATTATACCCCAGTAGTTGAGGGTCAATCGAACTAGTTCGTCACAACGCCTTATTTAGGGCACACCAGCGATAATCCAGCTGGGAAGGTCAGTCAGTAAAGAGGTCCCTTAGGACGAATATTATTTTCAATATTCAATATCCTTTTCAATAATCATTTTAATCGGTATGTATATATGGACAAATATAAACATATCACAATGGATCAATCATCGGTATCAGATGCATTTTGAGAATAAAAGCAGTTCACAAAATATATACATTTTGCATACTATCATATAATTAAAATGCGCAAGGAATGTCATAGAGCACTCACCCAAAATAGAGGTCGAATTTACTGGTATCGAGTCTTCGATCACACGTTAATCTGATAAAGATTCAAGTACTCATTCTAAGGTCCAGTTTATACTATACTTTACTAATGACTTCTTCTTTTAAAGGATTACTGAATCCCCATTTGTCAACTTTTAAAACTCATTGATTGTAATTGAAGAATTCAATTCATAGTCCTTCCTCATCAGTCGATTCCCAGTAGAGATGGAGGGTCACAGGGGCACCACTTAAATACCATCTCATCTAGACAGAATATTTCCGGATTCATTCCCAGTAGAGATGGAGGGTCACAGGGGCACCACTTAATACCATCTCATCTAGACAGAACTTCACCGGTCCTGACTTTGGAATTACTTAAATGGGATTCCATAATAACGAGCAATTTCTTTAAAAAGAATCATTTTTTTAAAAGCGTATAATTTCAAACAAGTTTATAAAATTAACTTGGATTTCTTATAGATTTTAAGTTTTGATTAGTGAATCCTTTAGTGCATTTTACCAGCATAACTACTAAGTAAAGCTATAAAACAATAAATTAAAACTATAAAGACGCATTATAACATTAAGATTACTTTAAGATGAATATCCCTAAGAACTTATTCTTAAACTTTCTCTCACTTTCTCTCACTATTTCTTTCTATAATTCTCAAGGAATTGGTGTGAGTTTCAAATGAACCCTAAGGCCCTATTTATAGTTTTCCAAAGATCCCATGGTGTTGACACGTGTCTAGCTGACCAAGCCTTTACAACGGCGAGTCAGCGTTGAAGTGTCGCGTAACGAAGGCGTCTTGCAGTCTTAATTCACCCAACGACGACACATGTTTTAGCTTTGTCTCTAAGGACGACACGTGTTTTGGCTTCTCCTCTAATGACGACACGTGTACAGTGGAGGTGTCAAAATCAAGCACGAGGTGTCGAGCACGAGGTGGAAAGGTATTAAGGGTATAAGGGTCATTTTGCACCTGAAGGGCATTTTGGTAATTTCACACCATATATTTTCAATATTTCTTATAGGTCCCTGAAAATATTTTATTTACAAAAAGGCCCATTTTATTTTTCATTTTGGTCCCTAAAACTTTCTTTATTAAAACAAAGTCCCTAAAGTTTCATAAAATTACATTTTCTACCCCAAAACTTATCACTTAGCTTAGGATGTGCCATAAAATCTCAATTTGACCCATTTTACTGTTGATTCTTTAAATTTAAAAACGGGCTTTGTCAAATTAAGAACTCGAAATATCATATATGTAATAATATATCATTATTAGATAGTAAGTGTGACGAAATTGAAAGAAGACAATTATATATTGGCATAAGAAAATGGGGTCATTACAAGTTGTATGTCTCTCTAGCAGTTTCAGAGTCAGTTATAAGTGCAGCCATAGTACGGGAAGACGATAGGGTACAGAGGCCTGTATACTTCAATAGTAAGGCCCTTCAAGGGTCTGAACATAATTATCATCGGATGGAGAAGTTGGCCTACGCATTGATACATGCTTCCAGGAAGATGAAACCCTATTTTCAAGCCCTCTCTATGGTTATCCTCACTGAGTCCCCATTAAGGCAAGTCCTCCATAAGCCTGAGAGATCAGGCAGATTGATGACTTGGGCCATCTAGTTGGGAGAGTATGACCTTATTTATTAACCCAGGGTGGCCATTAAAGGGAAGACACTCGTAGATTTTGTTGCTGAGTTCACGTGGGAAGAGGCTGATGTTGAGAATAATTCAGAGATCATAGAGGGATCAAACAGTAACTTCTTTCGATACTTAAAAGAGGTTGTGCCAAGCAGATCCAAAAATGGGGTAGTTGAGAATGAGGAATACATGTACCTTTTCAAGCGAGGAACCCTGTCGGAGGGGAGCTTCTCTTCGAAAGAAGATGTTTGGAACCTCTTTGTTGATGGGCCTTCTTGTGAAAGTGGAAGCGGTGTAGGACTGATATTGTCAGCTCCAGATGGTACCAACGTTGTATATGCACTAAGGTTCAATTTCAAAGCATCAAACAATGAGTCAGAATATGAGGCCATGATAGTAGGCCTCTTCTTGGCAAAAACCCTTAGGGTTGGCCGACTCCTACTTCATAGTGACTAGAGGTTAGTTGTCAACCAAGTGTTTGGAGTTTATGAGGCCAAGGATGAAAGGATGTCTAGATACTTGAAGAGGGTAAGAATGATGCTAGATGGATTTGAAGAGGTGAAAATGAAAAGGGTACCTCGACAAAATAACAGCCATGCAGACGCATTAGCAAGGTTAGCTTCAACAACAAGGACAAATATTAGAAGGACAGTACCAGTCGAGATCCTGCTCAAATCGACCATTGAGGAATAGGAGGTTGCCAGCTCTTTCCATAACTTGAACTTAGGGGATTCATGGATGGACCCCCTCATCAGATATATCAGAGAGGGAGAGCTACCGGAATCGAAGCTAGAGAGGAGAAAATTGAGATATAGAGCAATAAAGTTCTCAATAATAGGAGATGTCCTATATAAAAAAGGATTTATGTTACCTCTCCTCAGATGTGTCCATCCCATAGAGGTCCCCCACATCCTAAAGGAGGTACACGAGGTTTCTTGCTCCAGCCACATAGGGATAATTACGCAGGGATACTGGTGGCCGACCTTGTCCAAATATGCTGCAACCTATGTGAAAAGGTGTGACAAGTACCAAAGATTCTCCACTATCCCCCATCAACCTCCTCAACCTATGATGTCAATCAGTTCCCCTTGGCCATTCGCAGTATGGGGGATTGACTTGGTGGGTCCCTTGCCAAGAGCTATAAAAAATTATCGATTTCTGATAGTAGCGATTAATTACTTCTCTGAGTGGGTAGAGGCTGAGCCAATGATCATGATTACAGAGCAGAACACCTTCTAATTTATCTGGAAGAGCATCATATGCAGACATGGCCTTCCAAACACCCTCATCTCAGACAACGAAACCTAGTTCAAGAATTCTTCCTTGGAGAAGTATTACGAGAGAGTTGGGATCAAGCAATTTTTCCCTTCTTCGGGACGACCTCAGGAAAACGGTCAGACTAAAGTCACGAACAGGATAATCCTCAATGGGATTAAGAATAGGTTGGAAGAATCTAAGGGGAGATGGACTGAAGAGGTTTATGCTGTGTTATGGGCCTACAGAACAACGGTTAGGACAGCAACGGGAAAAACCCCATTTATGTTAGCACATGGCTCAGAAGTCGTCATACAAATAGAGGTAGGACTCCCCACTCACAGAGTTCAAACCTATGACCCCGAGAAGAATGGGGAAGAGAGAATACTTGACTTAGATTTGGTTGAGGAAAGAATGGAAGACGTCGAGATCAAACAGGCAGCCTACCAGCAGAGAGTAGCAAAGTTCTACAATCAAAGGGTGAAATCAAGACCTATAGTTGTAGGAGACCTAGTGCTGAAGAAGACATTGCAGAAGACAAACAAGCTTCACCCAAATTGGTATGGCCCTTACAAAGTAATTAAGGAGGTTGTACCCGGTACCTACCGGCTAGAAAATCTCGAAGGGAAACCCTTGTCCAATCCATAGAATGCTGATCATCTGAAAAAGTATTACATATGATGTTGTAATGGTTTCTATGTAAATGTATCATCTTATCAAGAGATTATTAATGAGAAGATCAGTTCCTGTGTCAATTCTTTGTTCATTATGCTTTAGTGGTGAAGTTTATGGGGGTAACATCTTAGTTTGATGACCTCAGACCTTCAACATCATAATTTGGTGACAGGGTCTGAGGTGAAACATCAGAGTTGGATGACCTCATACCTTAAACATCATTAATTTGGTGAAAATTTACGGGGGTAACATCTTAGTTTGATGACCTCAGACCTTCGACATCATAATTTGGTGACAGGGTCTGAGGGTGAAACATCATAGTTGGATGACCTCAGACCTTCAACATCATAATTTTGTGATAGGGTCTGAGGTGAAATATCATAGTTGGATGACCTCAGACCTTAAACATCATTAATTTGGTGAAAATTTATGTGGGTAACATCTTAGTTTGATGACCTCAGACCCTCAACATTATAATTTAGTGATAGGGTCTGAGGTGAAACATCATAGTTGGATGACCTCGGACTTTAAACATCATTAATTTGGTGAAAATTTATGGGGGTAACATCTTAGTTTGATGACCTCAGACCTTCAGCATCATAATTTGGTGACAGGTTCTGAGGTGAAACATCATAGTTGGATGACCTCAGACCTTAAACATCATTAATTTGGTGAAAATTTATGGGGGTAACATCATAGTTGGATGACCTCAGACCTTAAACATCATTAGTTCGGTGAAATTTTATAGGGGTAACATTATAGTTTAGTGATGAAGACACCATTATATTGAGGCTTCAAACCTTAATACAAACACCATTGCGTGATATATAAAACCATTCAAGGAACATTCATCAAAAGAAGCAGAGCCCTCTTCAGAGGTTGATATAGCTTGAAGAAGTTAAGAATTACAAGTCAAAATGCGCAAGAGAATGTTATCAGAAGTTATGAAGTTACAGATTAACAAAAATTACAAAGCTTCACAAATTATGGCTTAAGGGTCTACAGCCATAGGGTTGGTAACCTCGACCTGATCATTTAGGCAGAGGTTGGTAACCTCAGCCCCATCGTCTTGGTTATTGACATCCTCAGTCTCTGTGGCTTTCGGCTGGGCAGTCTCTACAGGGACATCACCTCCTTCCCCCTCCACCTCTTGTAGGGCTTGAGCAAACTGAGAGTCAGCATAGCCCAGACCAATGAAGTCTGAGGTTTCCAAGCTCCTTGACTCCTTGTCTTTCATAGCCGCCCATTTACCAGTGGCCTTAACACCTATTTCGAGGTATTCAAAGCCAAAGCTAATGAATTCGTCAAAGACCTTATAGTCAGCCAAGATCTTCTCTGAAGCATCTTCAATTGCAGCCTTCACTGCAGCGTCAACCTTTTGTTAGAGGTCATCATCCTTGGCCTTTATAGAAGAGTTATGGTCCTTCTTGAGTTGGGAAATTTCCTTTTCCATCTACTTAACCTTAGTCTCAGACCCTTCAAAAGAAGCCTTCAGGCGTTCCACCTCAGTGTTCAAAGAAGCTCGCACCTTCTGGGCCTCTTTCCCCTTCTCAGTGAGGGGCAGCTTTCTCAAAGTACAGTCAACAAACTGGTGCATGGTGATAATACCCTACAAAACTAATGATGTTTAAGTTCAGGTTTTAATAAAATTCAAGACTGAGGTTACACTTGGACTATAAAAGTTGCTTGTGTTACTTGGAATGACCTATGGAGGCAAAACTCAGCCAATAGAGGGGTATCCAAAGAACGACAGAAGCATTTTTTAGCATCGGTCATCACAGAGCCGATGGAATCCATGGCCTTCATACTTTGTCCTATGAGGCTATCGCCGATTTTCAACTGCTCCAGACGAGCAGCTAGTGCGTCATCAGATGAAATAAGGATGGCGCGATCTCCCTTAGAGGCTTTGCTCTTCCTCTGATTCTGAGGGGCAGCAGCGGTGGATTTCCTCTTCTTTGAGGCATCGTCCTTAGAAGAGGTTGGGGGAGGAGGAGGTGCATTTAGGCCTGCTTTCTTCACCAGCCTGACTAAACTTGGGCTGATATTTACCAAAGGTCGTCTGAGATTCCTTCGGGGCGTTCTGGAAAAAGAATGGTCTGAGTTAAAAGATCAGAGACATAGTAAATTCAGAAGTACAACTTGTTAAAAAAATAAAGTAACTTACGAAGCTCAGTTAGGGGACTCCCCCCAAGGCCAGTCTCAGAGAGGTAGTAAGGGGTCATCAAATGCTCGTACTTGACCAGCTGACCAAGGGACCCCTGATCTTGAAGGTCTTTGACCTTCTGAAGGTTATCCTGGCTTAATCCGGGGTCGTCCCTGGCACCCATTGACACATTTCCTCACCTCAGAGGTGTTCTCGGCCCTAAAGATAAAGAGGTGGCACAGGGACCAAATTCTTATGCCCCTGAGGCGAAGAAATATCGTGGTTTCCAGTTATGGTTTGAAGTCTGGGTAACCAGCAACATCTTCTTATTAGACTTCCTAGCTAGGAAGTGGTAATAACTCGGATGATTCATAGTAGAGGAGGGCATGTAGCACCCTGTGATTACCTGGACGAGAAGGTTCGAATGATGGACTGCCCTCCACAAGACGATAGCTCCAATCATCACCCTCCAGGCATTGGGGGATAATTGGGAGGGAGCCAAGTTAATGTGGGATAATATGGCCCTAATGATTGGATGAATGGAGAGACGAAATACTAACTTAAACATCTGCTCATATAGGCAAATTTCACCATCTCGATCGCCAAAGGCCCTCTCATCCCTTAGAGGTCTCCTAAGTTTGATAGAGGGGCCTATGGAATAAAGATGCCTAAAGGCTAGGAGGTCGAATTTACTGACATATCTCTCTATCTCGGCTGACTCAGAGGTGTCAACATCGCTTTTATGATCATCATCCTCATCCCTAAAAACGTCGGCCCGGGCAGGCGTAGGAGCCCCACCAGGGAACCTTTTAACAAACTCATCCCCTGTAGTAGATGAGAGGGGGCAACGTTAATGGGTGGAGGAAAGGAAACACTTGGCCCAATAAATTCAACGTCTGAAGAGGTTCGTGAAGAGCTAGACTCATTATGAGATGAGGCACGTCTCAAGACCTCGACTTGATCACGGACCTGATCTTGCCTAATGGAGAAGTCCATGGCCTCTTGAAAAGAATCCACAGATATAGGGTCTGAGGTGGACGACTCAGACTCAGACATAGGAGTAGGTTCCAAAAGGGCCTCCGCTTTTTTAGCACTAGCAGACTCGGCTGGCTCAGGGTATATCACCCTTAGAGGGGGTGGAAAGATTGGCCTAAGGGGGAAGGCCTCAGCCCTACGAGCTTCCTCTTGGGCTCACTCTATTTGCCTAATCTTTTCAAAAGTCTTCTCTCTAAGAGAAGGGAATTCTTCTAAGAGCTGGTAGAGAGGTCTGAGCATAGGAGGACGAGACTACACTTTGGACTCTAAGCCACAAACAGCTTGGCACAACCTAAGGTAAAGATCAAACGTGGTTATTTGAAAGATTTTTAACCAAGAACAGGTCAAGAACTTTCCACCGAAAAACTCATAAGCTCATCGAAAAACCTAAGCTACCACCGAAAAACTCAAGCTGATACCGAAAAATGCAAGAAATAGAGAACTAAGGCTGAAAATGGAAAGATGGGATAAAGATAGTACCTGTGGGAGTGTGAAATGAGGAATAGGAGAATTAAGGACAATGAAAACTCAGAAACCTCAATAGTGAAGGATCCCTTGAAGAGAGAGAGAGCACAGGAAACTCAGGCAGGAAAAGGAGAGAAATGAGAAGGAAGGAGAGAGAAAAGGAGTTTAAACCCCTAACCATGCTGGCACAAATCCCAAGGCCCATTATTGCCTTAGGAGCCTAAAAGGCAATCATCATTGCACTTGCCCAACATGCTACCTACTTCAGTTCTTGACACTTGTCAAAGGAATATTGGAACACCATGAAGAAAGGTCTCGGAGCTTCATACCCCATAGTCACCTATTCACATAAGTAACTAAGGGCTAGGGGTGATCGATATGCCCAAAATATACCTGACAGCTCAGAGACACCAACCTCGGCCAGGATAATGGACGAGGTAGAAAGGGCTCTAGATTGGCGATTGACGATCTCGTCCAACATAAGGTCATCTACGATCGACATTATTAGTACCCTACTATCAGGAAACAGGTGAGGTCTACATGTCTCATGTGGTCAGTTATACAATAGGTCATCCACAGTCGACATCACGTCTACCTCATACATCGACCTCGCTAGGTATAAGCCAAGGTCAGTAAAGACTACAACCATTATCGTAATCAACCTTGGCAAGGAATCAACCGACATTCCAACTACTCCGACGTAACCTCGGCCCAGGCCGATGTTACAACTCCACTTGTCTTACCTCGGCTTTCTACTGGGCCGAGATCATCGTGAATAACCTCGGATAAGGCAGCAGTTAGACTTCCTCAACCTCGTACTCTTCCAGGCCGAGATTATACTTGTCAGGACAGGGCCGAGCCTTTACAAGCATATGCAAGGGAAGGAACACGTGAACAAAATCAGTTGTAACCACTGTTCTAAAAAACCCGCCTAGGCTTCGTCTAGGCACGCCTAGGCTTGAGGGTTGGGAGAAACGCCCCGCCTTACGCTTTTTATGCCTTATTCTTGGTAAAACCTTTAAGGCGCACTTTTTTCTAAAAACAACAATGCTTTAGTGAAACGATATTGCCTTTTAATTTGCATATATTCAGACATATTTTTATGATATGTACAATTTTGGTATTTTAATAGCCTTGTTATGGTTAAAAAATATTAAAATATATTAAGAAGGCCTAAACGCCTTTTGACGCCTAAGGCCCACCTAGGCTTCTAAGGCTTAAGGCTTAAGGCTTGGCCTCCACGCCTCGATCACGCCTTGCGTTTTTTAGAACCTTGGTTGTAACCGAATCAACCCCCTCACATGGGGGAATATTTCATCATCATTCTCTACATGTGACAGGGATAGATGTCTTCATCAAATTGGCTAGATCAACACACACATACTCATTGTATGCATGGGGGGTGCATTACACCCCCCCACACTATATATACTTGCCTTCTCCTACCTTGAGAAGGATTCGAAATTAACAAACCTAGCTGAAACTCTGTTCAATTACACAGTAGAGAGAGAAAACTTGAGAGATTGTATCCATAGCCGTTAGTGCCTTATTCCGGTGACCTCATTCACTTGCACAGTGGACATAGGCCTAATTGGCTGAACCACTTATATATATTAGCGTTCATCCTTTTCTCCTCATCTCTATCTCTTATATTTAGTATGTACTTGAGCTGCCATTGTTATCGTTGATTTGAGCTTATAAACACCTTGAAGGGTGGTGATATTTTCCGCATCATCAATTACCATAAGAATCCAACCAAAGTCCACATTATTTTTCCAATTATTAATAATTTATCATCTAATGAATCATTAATTTCATTCCATAATCCAATTTATAGTAATTATTATTAATAAAAGCATGGCTATAATATTATTCCATTAATTAATTAACCCACAACTCATAATTTCCTTTCCTTAATAGACCTTTATCACTGTTAAATCCGATAACCCAAGTGCAAAACCAACCAAATTCAGGCTACAGCTACAAGGGGAACGAGGAGAGAGAAAATCACCACGTCACTCGAATGATCGTGGCTCTCGTTCGCGCGACATGGTGTGTCCCTCGAACGACCCACGACTGCGTTTGAGCGACGCCCTGTCTCCTTCCTTTCTCCGTTTCTCACGTCCAGTTCGTCCATTACAAAAATTTTGAATGTATCAGACATATGTATATACACGCAGAACTCAGTTCTAAGTCCCAAATCAAACCCAAAATTTATGTAGTTCAAGACTTAAATGAATTAGATGTGTTTCCAACTTACACCCATTATTTAATTCACAGATTCAGATTTATTTACCAGGGAATCTAAATAAATATCAGTCCACAATTTACCACAAATTTCCTCTACAATGGTTATTAATTTATCCCCAAATTACTACCAAAAGCTTAAGGAAATCTAACCTCAATGTTCAGTTTTCAATACCTAATTTCTGGAATAAATTCTACATATGAATCATTCCTCTACATGTGTGTTTCATCATCAAATCAAATATACTTATACCTAAATCCCAGAAATTTAAAAGGGATAATTATATACATCAAGAAATAAATTGGAATCATAGATTAAGCAAGAAAATTATTACCTTTAATTATGTAGAGGAGAATTCCATTGATTCTTCCTTGGTTTCCTTTGTTCTTGTCCTTTTCCATTTCTTTGGTTCTTCTCCATATTCCTCCAATAACTGTAACTTTTATATTTGTGGAATGATAGTGGGGGAGTGGTTTACCCCCACTTAAACTCTAATCAGGTGCTTAATCCCGAGTTGGACCCTAAGCCCAACTTTTGGAACCCCAAATGGACCCGAACCCATAATATAATATGCCCAAAACTTCCCCAACCTATATATTATTGACCCAGTACAATTTTTAAACGCCTTAATCATCTAAACGATCCCATATGTGTCCCGAAATGTGTTCCAAATTATTTATGTTAGTAATAGTTACTTTTAATTCGTGTCGCACATAAATTATGTATTTTCTTTCATTATATGAAAATGTCATATTCATGCACACATAAAAATGAATTACACACAAATATACTAAACAACCAATTTCCACTTGACATTTTTGAATAAAAATATTTATTTAGGTCCAATTTCCAAAATTAATATTTCATTATTTATTTATAAGAAAATACGGGGTATTACATTCTCCCCCTAATAACGGGATTTCGTCATCGGAATCAAGAAAGTACATACCTAGCTAGAAGAGTTCGGGTTACTTTGTGCGAATGTCGTCCTCCTTCTCCCAAGTTTACTCACCCTCCTGGTGGTGCTCCCACTACCTCCGAACTAAAGGAACAATCTTGGACCTTGGTCGGCGCTCCCATCTATCCAAAATGGCTATCGGTCTCTCCTCATAAGTAGCATCTGAATGGAGCTCAATCTCGTCTATATCATTGTGCTGGTACACCACCTCATCTCTAAGGAATCTCCGTAGTGAAGATATGTGAAAGACATCGTGCAAATGCTACAAATGATTCGGTAATCCCAACCAATACGCTACGGGACCAATCCTCTTCAAAATAGGGAACGATCCCACATATAAAGGATCCAACTTTCCTTTCTTCCCAAATATCATCACCTTCTTCATGGGAGACACTTTGATCAACACTTGGTCTCCAACATCGAAATCTAAGTGTCTCTGGCCCGTATCCACATAGCTCTTCTGCCTATCCTAGGCAATCTATATCCTGGCCTAAATTATCTCTACCTTATCTGAGGTGTTATACTGAAGTCTGGACCAAGTAATTTATCCTCCTCCACCTCTAACCAGCATGAGGGTGCACGGTAAGGTCTCCCGTAGAGTTCCTCAAACGGTGCCATCCCTATCGTGAATAGGTAGCTATTATTGTAGGCAACTCTATTAAAGGAAAATATTGATCCTAGTTCCCCTTAAAATCCAAGATACACATCCTTAGCATGTCCTCCAGCATCAAATGCACCCTCTCCGTCTGCCCATCGATCTGAGGATGATATGACGTGCTCAGTCTCAACTCTACTCCCAAAGCCTACTGGATGCTCCTCAAAAAGGGGGACACAAACGTCATGTCCATGTCTGACACTATATTGAGCGGTACCCCATGCAGCTTAACAATCTATGTAAGAAAGAGTCTGGCGTACTTCTTCGTGCTATAGTCTGTCCTGACCAGTAAGAAATGGGCCACCTTTGTCAATCTGTCAACAATCACCCATATCGAATCATGCCCCCTCTGCGAAGTAGGTAGCCCAGTAATAAAGTCTATATATATGCTTTCCCATTTCCATATCGGGATTTCCAACGGATGTAGAATACTTGCGGGACACTGATGATCCACCTTCACCAGCTGACACGTAGTACATCTAGACACAAACTCAGCTATATCCCTTTTCATACCGACCCATAAATACTAACGTTGCATATCATGAAACATATTATCCCCTTCGGAATATACAATAAATAAGGAACTGTGAGCCTCCGATATGAAGGATCGCCTTAACTCCTCATCATATAGAACAACCAGTCTCCCCTGGAATCTCAAACCACCATCAGACTTGATAGAAAAATGCTCCACCCCCTTGGCTATCAACTGCCTCACTCGTTCTTGGCAAATTTGATCCTCCGTCTGTGCTTTCACCACCTGAATAATTATCTCAGGGGTGATGGTGAGAACTAACATAAATGCTCGAGTCAAGTCATTAACTCCACGAAGTGACCTCCATTTCACCTTCTACACCGCTGCCAACTCCATAAATGGATTACGACTCAACGCATTCGCTACGACATTTGCCTTCCCCGGGTGGTACTGAATGTTGAACTAATAGTCTTTCACAAACTCTAGCCTCCTCCTCTGTCGCAAGTTCATCTCTCGTTGTGTGATCAAATACTACAGGCTCTTATGGTCTGTGAAAAGATAAAATTTCTCCACGAGGAGATAACGTCTCCATAGTCGCAAGCTAAAAACCATGGCTGCCAACTCTAATTCGTGGGTGGGGTAATGTCCCTCGTGAGGCTTAAGCTTTCGGGAAGCCTAAGTTGTTGGCCTCTCCTCCTGCATCAGAACCCCGCCAAGTCCCTCTAGGGACGCATCTGTGTAAACCCAGTAATCAACTCCTGCCCAAGGCAATTCCAAAACTGGTGTTGTAGTCAATATAGTCTTCAGCTCCTCAAATGTCTGCTGGCACATCTCATCCCAAATAAAAGGTACCCCCTTCCTCGTTGATATGACCATTATGGTCTCCTACCGTGAACCTTATTGATAGTGACTACTGCCTTGGAACAAACTAGTCATAACCTTACATTTATTTGGTCGTTATTGTACTAGACAGGCCGCAGCACCGACCTTGAGACCAGCTGCCACCTAGGACCAAACATGCTACAGCCGCTACTCACAGAACAGCCTCATCAAAGGGATTATTCTTCAGACTTATTCACATATCACATGCTCTGGGCATGTGATAGTTAAATATCTCCTATAAATAGAGGTCCATGCCTAGATATTGGTGGCCAATTCGAGATTCGAGACAATCACCCTTGGTGAAGCCCTGCCAAACTCTCTACACAACCCCAAAATAGTTTGGGGGCTACTCAACTACCTCATAGTCATCCCCTCGGCTTGTTTAAAACTGTTATAATCATGCATTCTCCTCTCTTTAGTCTATTGTATGCCATTTATGGCTATGTAAACTTGTACTACAACGTGTATATAGTAAGAGTGGGGGCAACAAAGTGGCCGTAGGCTCATTTTAATAGCTGAACCACTCTATAGCTTATGTTTTGTCTCTCTTTACTTGCTTTATATTTATTTTGCACTTGACTTGTTGGGATGAGAACAGTGTGTGTTCGATTTCTTGTATCAATAATCTCGCGTCGTCTGTGGGAACGAGGTATTTCTATCTTATTTCTCTACATTTTGGGTTCTTACGACATTATTTCATTCATGGGGGGCCCTGATTCATCATTCCATGGATGAGGTTTGGTTATTGAGCTCGTATTTTGCACATGCACCCTTAATTGGGTAGTGCATATTTTTAGATCTACTCGTCGGTCTTCTTTTTATGACCTTCAATTTTTTTTAATTACCCCAATGATGCTGTTTTACCTAGAAAGTGTTGAAAATGCAAAAAGGATATAGCCTTACAAAGGTGGATAGTTAGGGATAAATTCTATCAACTTTTCCCTGCTTTCTCAGCCTATGATCTAGGATTTTCTACCATAATTGTGCCATTTTTAGAGCCCTTAAAGACTGTTTTGTCCCTGGTAGACCCCTAATAGGCTTATTTTTCATATTTCTAGATGGATTTAATCCAGCCTATGGGTTCTTGGAATCACGCCATGCTGCAGCAAGCAGGATGCGGCCTGACAAGTAAATTGCTTAAGTGCCGCAGCCCTTTTTACTAAGGATGCTACATAGCTTCATTTCATCACTTGGTATAAGACATGATAAACTTTCCTCGGACTTAACTCTGGTGAACTCCCTTATAGAGGCCTCGACAATAACTCCATGTGTTCTACATATCGCGGCCACGGACGTATTAATTGGCAGATCACCGAAAACTGCATCCTTGCTACTGTACATAGTTATTTCCTCTACATTTCTTTCATAACTCACTCTTGCTAGTTTTGTCTCACAATATATATATATATATATATATATTAAAGATTAACAAAGCAGAAATGGAGGGAGAATCCAACTAAAGTGCCGAAATAAAGGATGAGATTGCTCAGTTGTACAACCACCTTAACCATCCGTATGACAGCCATGCCTCACTCCAGACTCAAGTCAACTTTCTAACCTAAAGAGTTCTTATATTGGAAGTTGCAACACCCAAGGGTGCTATTCCAACCATCGTGTCCGCAACAGCAGATACCACAATACCAATGGCTGCGAACGAGAACCAAAAAAGGAAGATAGAGAAGGAAGAAAAAGGATTTGAAGCCTACACCCCATTAACTTGTCAAATTGAAGATATTTTTGAGTACATTAAAGAATACAAATTACTCAAGTGGCCTGAGAAGATGAAGGCTCCTTCCCACAAAAGGAACCAGGCCCACTGGTGTGATTTTCACCGAGACCATGGCCATAACACTGACAAATGCTTCATGCTTAAAGATTAAATCGAAAGGCTTATGAGGAAGGGAATGTTGTAGCAATACCTGAAGAAAACATGAGGGATACAATAACTCTCAGAACCCCTGCGGACAATTGACTGACAATCCATATGCCTCCTATCTGCCTTAGTTTATACTCTGTTTCTATTCTATTGAAAAGCTTTATTTAAATGTTTCCTTTAAGACTTTGTATTTTTCTAACAAGTTCATGAATACATGCATATATGAGATTGGGCCTGTGTTGCCATGTTTCATTTCTCTTATTTTCATTATTTATTATCTCATACGAGGCCTTCATCTTAAACAGATTTCAAATGAAGAAAACATATTATCTCAGGACTAATTACCTAAACGGGCTCATAACGCCCCTCATGACGCCTAAGCATATGAAGGCATATGATATTTGAAGTCATAAAGGCAGCTCTCGGGGTGATTCGACTATCCACGGGGGCCAGTATTAAGATGTTTCATTTAGCCACGGGGGCTTATAATGCCCATTCTCAGCTATCGGCATGTGTTATTTAGCCACGGGGGCTTATAATGCCCGTTCTCAGCTGTCGACATACGTTATTTATTCACAGGGGCTTACAATGCCCGTTCTCAACTGCCAGCATGCATCATTTATCCAAGGGGGCTTACAATGCCCATTCTCAATTATCGGCATCTCAACTGCCAGCATGCATCATTTATCCAAGGGGGCTTACAATGCCCATTCTCAATTATCGGCATGCATCATTTATCCACGGGGCTTACAATGCCTGTTCTCAGTTTTCGATATGTGTCATTTATCCAAGGGTGCTTACAATGCCCATTCTCAGCTATCGGTATATGTTATTTAGCCACGGGGTCTTACAATGCCCATTCTCAGTTGTTCGCATGCGTCATTTAACCATGGGGGCCTATAATGTCCGTTTTATGCTTCTGGATGCTGTTATTAGTCACGAGGGCTTACAATGCCCATTATTCTCTTTTGAAATGCTTCAGTTATCTAGTGATGGCTTGATTCATATCCAACTATAGCTTGGGGAAGCTTCATAATACCTAGCTTAGGTAGGCCTGGCAATAACCCAAGTAAAGCGACTAAAAGAAGTTGTGGAATAATTTCCATGCAATTAAATAGACTAAGGGATAATGTGACAATGGCATCATCAACTATATTAAATATAAAAAGAATAAGTGGTTGCAGCCCAACATAGAGTCCACCATAATGTCACCTCAGATGCTGCGGCAGGCATACAACACAATCGCAGCCCGAAGGTTGCCATTGGCACCAAGATTTGGGGGCTCAAGTGATGAAGAATCAAGTAGGGCAAAAGAGTTCAGTCGCAGACCCAAAATTCATTTTCTCTTTTGCACCACGGCTTGGGGTCTCATTGTAAAATGAAAATTACTAAGTAGCAAAGGCAAAAACAAATGGCCGCAGCTCGGTTCAGGAATTCTTTATGAAAAATGGCCGCAATCCTGGTTAAGATCTTGTTTAATAGGTAGCCGCGACCCAATATTATATCCATTCATTTTTGGAAAGAAGTTAGGAGAATTTAAGCAGCTAAATGTACAAAGATAAAACAAAGCGTTCATTCAAGCATTCTCACGGTTAAAAGGGAGGAATAAGAAGCATACAGACAATAATGCAGAAATGGCTTTAATTTCTAAAAGAGGTCGAAGCCTTAACTAAGGTGTTCAAAGTTTAAAGGGCCGCAGCCCTGTATACATCAGATCAAAAATCACAAGTATAAAAAATAACAAGCCTAAGAGGCTACATCATCATCTTCATCATCTTCACCTTTGACCTCTACTGTGGTATCATTTTCATCATCCCCCGTCGCGGCCTCCTCTATCTGCTGCTTTTCCCCTGCCTCAGTTGTAACCCTTATCTCCTCAACGCATATATTATGCTTATCATCTCCCAACTTCCAACACATGATGAGCTCCTTGGAGTTGGGGAAATTCTTGACCACTCTATGCTTGAGCTCTTGAAAGCCGCGAAGATAGGCTTTATTATTTGTAAAAATAATCCTGGGATTTCTTGTACGCAGCCACGACAACGTATGAAGCTTGAGTTAAGGTTATAGCATGAGACTCTTACATCTGCTTCACAGCTACGACATGTTCACTTTCCTTTTACTGGAGAACGGAGGTGCTAATTTTCTTCAATTGGTCATACTTTTGTTGAAGCTATTTTAGTTGGCTCTCGAAGTTGGAGGCCTGTTTGGCAACCTCCGCAGCCTTTGCTTCGGAAGCTTGAAGAGATGATGCAACCGTGGTAAGTTTCTTTTCGGCCTCTTCCCTTGCCTTGATGGCAGCATACAAATCCATTTGTGCAGCTTTGAGTGGCGCAGTAGAAGTTTGTTTGCCCGCCTCAAAACATAAATTCTTGGCATTCTCCAAATCATCCATGTGAACTCTCTCCACGACCTCCTTTAGCTTATATAAGTCTTCATATTTGAGCCTTTGGGACATAACAACGTCTGCGGCCTGAAAATTATAACTGTTAGAAAAAGATATACTGCAGAAAAATGAAGTGAAAGGAAAACAAATAGTCCTTACTCGTAGCAGGCTATGGAGGGAACTCCTCCAAGTGTTCGTGGTCTTGATCCATAAGGCAGTCCAAGTCAATATTATTTACTACCCTTCGTATCTTATATACTACCCTAGAAGTTATATCCCAAGAAAATAGAGGGTTTAGGATCCTTAACTGAGGCCACGGACGACCATCAGGATGAACACTTTAGCGACTTTGGGGAGGTGGCAAGTTAGCATTCACAACCATGATAGTTTATGGAGGGGGAGAGTTGGAAAAAGTGACATGTGAGGGGTTGCGTCCAACTCGCAGTTCAGACTCAGTTGGTAACAGACCTTACGCATCCAAGTGATCGCCAATGTCATCATCAAATGGGCCCTCTGGCCTTTCATTGACCATAACGTCGTCAAACTGCACAGTCTGAGCCGCAGCATCCGTCTGAGCCTCTTCATTGGCTGCAGTAGGACCCCCAATAGGTGCAATAGTCTTTTCGATCGCATCCTAGTTCCCCTTTTGGGATCTCTTCCTTTTCCTTCCCTTCCTGACGACATTATTGAGGGCAGCAACATCCTCATCCATTTCTTCTAGGTGAGCAGCCAAAAGTTCTCTGTCTATTTCCTCTCGTGAAAAAATAACAGAAAGTAAGAATTATATAAAAGTACCTTCCACGTAAAAGTTAAGGAATATAGATTTTTACCTTCTGCGGCCATTATTTTTGGTAAAAGTTTATTGGGGGAGTAGCCTCCATTAAAGATAGATGCAGAAGTGATGAGAGTGATGAAATGATTTTCCACATCGCTAAAGGTCGCGGCCTTCCTAACTCTTCTTTCTTGCCTCTTGTTGAGGGAAAGATGATCAAGGGTTGCACAAAGGATCAATATTAGTATGTCACAATATATGATATAAAATGTGCTACTGTAGAACGAGATGCGGCATGATATAGAGGCTACAGTATATACAAACCTAGCATTGATGGTCGTCCCCGCTGCCGTGACATTCTATGAGATTTCTCTCTCTCCGATTATTCTGGATGAGTTTCCCATCCTTCTCCAGAAATATAGAAGTATTTTCCCTTCTAGTTCTTTACACTGGAAGGTCTCCCAGTATATAAAACCTCTTCATTGTTTCGAAAAGACACGTAGTAGTACCACGTAAACTTAACTGAGTTCTCCTTTGGCCAGTAGAAATGGAAGAACTCCGCGGGAGTGATATCTCTATTAAACTTGTCTTTCCAAAGCACTAATGAGGCAAGAATTTCCCTCCATCCATTTGGATCCAATTGGTTTGGGTCCAACTTCATTGCACTAAAAATCTTCCTTATGGACACAGACACGGGCAACCACAACCCATAAACGAAAGCATGACAAGGGAAGAAAATCCCATTGTTAGGGAATGAAGAACACGACCTCTTCTTCATGGAAGGGGATGAGAAAATTACCTCATTGGGAAATTCAAATACCTTGAACACTTGATTGACAAACTCTTCAGTTATTATGCAGTGAATGTTCAAGGGTGTGGGAGCTCTTTCAACTCTGTCATATGGGCCACCTAGTGCATCTCATACCTCAGAAGGCCAACTGTTGTGGCCTACGGTTCAACAGGGTGATTGCTGGAATTGGTATATTCCTCCATAGATACAGCCTCAGTAGTTTCCCTACAGATAGTAGAGTCTGTAAAACAGAGTCAAGAATGACACAACTGGGGCAGTCCTTAAGCAAGCAGGGCCCCACAGTCTGCAAAGGCCTAACAAAAGGAATTTCAAGAGGAGAATCACCAAAGTGAGTTTTCCAGAAGTCTTCCAGAAACTCTTGGAGGTTCCAACTCATAGGTCCACAGCACGTCCTGAAAAGTTAGAAGTCACCGCTGTTAGGGTGTCGTAGCCACTATGTTCTGAAAAGCCTTAAATAGAGGCTTGGGCATAATATATATATATATATATATATATAAGTACAAAAGTTTAAAAGTTTAGATGACTCTCAAAGGTTGCAGTCAACTGCTCTAAGTTTCAGTCCTAGCCTAAAGTTTACAACTAGGTGGAATTGCTACTACCAAGTGAACCATGGGCCATTAATCAATTCTAGCCCCAAGTTATAGGCTGCGGCCAAATAATTTACATTCTACAGCATCCTATCAAGCTACACGTTGTGGCATGTCATTTAATTAGGAAGAGTTAAAGAACAACTAGTATAATTCTACATGCCACAGTCCTTCAATTCAAGAATGAAGGGCTGAGCCAATCAATTCAAAACCAAACACTGCAGTCAGGGGGACTATAATTGCAAGTATTGACACATTATCGTAGCAAAGTAGCACAATTCGTACTACTAGCAGCGGCCATATGCACAAATATGTAAATGTTGGAATTTATCAAGCCTAAAGATTGAAAACCTATAATTCAAAGATTCTGGCTAAGAACACGAAGAACATCAAGAAAAAGGCCAACAAATGATATGTCTTTAACCTACAACAGTCAAGTTTTTAACCCATACAGAAACACATAAACCTAAAAACCCAAATCTAAATCAATAAACTTGGTTCAAACTCTAGATTCTACATAAATCCAAGAAATTAAAACAACTATATATTTGGTTCAAGAAGAATAGGATTTAATTTTAGATAAGTCATTTATTATGGATTCAGATAATTCATTCATTATATATTCAAGAAGAGATAAAAAACATTCAGCCAAATAAGAATTCTAGAAAATACTAAAGAGAAATGAGGTTTTGATTTGAAAAGTTACCTAGAAATCAGAAGAAGATGGTTGCTCAGCCTCCAAAAGCCACAAATCACCACCAAAAGCTCGTCAAAAAACTCAAAAGATGGATTAACAAAGATTTGCTCTCAATTCTTTCTCAAGGATTTGGAAAAAGTAATGAAGGCCACGGCCAGACCCATTTATATAAGAGGGCGCGGGAAGGTGAAACATCACCTTGCAAGTATCTGCACTGCTGAGATTACACACTACGACAACTATGGGATCACATTAAGCCGCAACACCAAATCACCCCTTGGCCCTCCAACTTGGGGGCTTATTGATATGACCATTATGGTCTCCTACCGTAGACCTTATTGGCAGTGACTACTACCTTAGAACAAACTGGCCACAGACTTACACTTATTTAGTCTCTGTTATACTAGACAGGCCGCGACACGTACCTTCAGACCAGCTGCCGCCAAGGTCCAAACAGGTTGCAGCCACTACTCATAGAACTACCTCATCAAAGGGATTATTCTTCAGACTTATTCGCATGTCATGTGCGCTGGGCATGTGATAGTTACATATCTCCTATAAATAGAGGTCCATGCCTCGATATTGAGGTCCGATTCGAGATCCGAGACAATCACTCTTGGCGGAGTCCTGTTAAACTCTCTATACAACCCTAATACAGCTTGAGGGCTACTCAACTACATCGTAGTCATCTCCCCGGCTTGTAGGGAATCGCTACAATCATGTATTATCCTCTCTTTACTCTATTGTATGCCATTTATGGCTATGTAAACTTATACTACAACGTGTATATAATAAGAGTGGGGAAACAAAGTGGACGTAGGCTCATTTTAATAACTGAACCACTCTATACCTTGTGTTTTATCTCTCTTTACTTGCTTTATATTTATTTCACACTTAACTTGTTGGTATGAGAATCACGTGTGTTCGATTTCTCGTATCAACACTTGTCATATTCATTAAGGACCCGACTATCTTGGAGAACCCCTGAATGAATCAACGATAGTACCCTGAGAGCACACTATATAATTGACTTACTTGAGTCTATATTATATAGAAGTTCCAACTAGTTTGGATACTTAGACAAACTAGGTTAGTTTTTAATGAGTTTCTTTATATCCCAAAGATTCAAGAAGGAGAAGAAAGCCAGTATAAAAGATCCTCAGAACAACATAGGGAAGCTAATTTTATCCTTAAACCACTATAGGACACTCTCACCGTATAATATTTTATTCCTATTTGCATTGGTGGTTTTTAAAACACTTTAAGCCTTTTTAAAAATAAATTTAATTCATTTAAAACATTTTATATAATTTTCAATTAATTAAATCTTGGTTTTGAAAGTCTCGAGGATATAAATTGAATTTCAAAAAATGTTTTAACTGCTTCAAAGTTGGCTTGGGTAGAATGTTAAAGCACTAGAGACTTGAGGGTACGTGCGTATTTATTTTCAAAACACGCATTTTATCTTAATCTGGACCTTACACATGTCGGTATTTAGAGCGTTAGATCTGTGTTTTCTCACACACACAAACTCAATCACCAATCTCAACCCTTGGATGAGTTTTATCAACGGCCTGCATGTGTTTTGTTATGATCCCAGTGCTTACCTTTCAACCAACGAGATTTCTCCTTTTCACCGCTTGTTTATAATCCATTAGATCTTAAGTCAACCTGTATAGACCAAATCTCATCCCTTGATTGCAAACAATGTTCAAGATCCTTCTTCACCAAGTATAAAATAGGACTGAGTATCAGCATTTGGAGATTTTTGATTAATTCGTCCAAGAGAGAAAATAAAAGAGACAAGAGAGAGAAGGGAAAAATAAGAGAGAAAAAGATAAGAAGATTAACCCATCTTCGATCTCTAACAGTTCTGAGAGAATCCCTTTAACCCATACACCATTAACCTTCAAACAACATTTACCAAAAACCAAAATAATGAGAGTTAGAGCCAATCTAGGGTTTGTGTGAGTTTGGTGGTAGGGTTGATGTCTGGAAGAAGACCTCTTTCATTTTAAGTATCTCTCAGAACACCTCTCTGAGAAAATAGCAAGTTTTTCTAAAGAGAACATCACACGCTTAATTTTCCGTTCTCTTTTTGGATATTTATCTTCAGATACATTTGATTCCAAAGTTTTTGAAAAATAAACTTTTAGGTTTTCAAGGAAAAATCAGATCCTTAATAGTGTTTGTGTCTCTTGGTTTATATTTCACATTTTGTGAAATAAACGTGTACAAAAATAAGAAAGATACACATAGGACCTTGGCTAATTTTGAAATCAAGGTTGTTCTTCTAGATCTGATCTTGATTAAGAAGTTTCTTTTACAAAATCATTTGAATCACATCTTGCCTGCCATATAGAAATTATTGATTTATAGGAAACTGTTTGTATAAATTCTTTGAGACGGTGAGTTGCATAAATCTGCATATAAATCACCTCACAAACACTTCTCACACGAACACTTAAACACAATGGTTTGTTTGAGACTTAAAAGTTGAAAGAGTTGCTGGAGTCAGAATTCAAAGAGAAGGAGGTCAAGGAAAAGGCAAAGGAGAAACATAGAAGATATCAGCTCTAGTTAGAAACCTTTGGAGTGTAGTCGCTCATGTAGATATAACTCTGAACTTAGATTTAGGATCCTTGTGTGTTTGCTTAAGTGCTGTAACTTGATTCTTTATTCTAGTGAATTTTTATTTTGTGCCGTAGAGGGCACCGTGGATGTTTCCCTTGATTAAGGGTTTTACCACATTAAAAATTCTTGTGTCTATTCCTTTGTATGTTCTTGATTGTTATCGTGATTGGTACTGCATGCTATCTTTAGTATATGTTTCTTAAACTTTAAAAACTAAGGTAATCAACTATCAAATCTAGACCATATATTCAGAAAGATTTTACAACACATCTTGTGTTTTTTTCGAAAAGAGTTTTGCCGAAAAAATTTATTCGGATTTTACACATTTTATAAATTTTGTTATTAACCTTGTAAACAAGCATTTAGCATTGAACCTTTTCTTCAACTGGTATCAGAACAGGAACACCTTTTGTGATCCTGAAACTTGAGAAATTGTTTTCGAAACTTCTTTCTAAAAATTTCTGAATATGGAAGAAAGATTTGAGAATTTAGGTAACCTATACAGACCACCACTCTTTGATGGAAACAACTTTTCATATCGGAAAGTACGAATGGTTGCTTTCCTTCTAGGAACTCTTGGTGATGATGTCTGGGAAATGATTGAAATAGGGTATGAATATCCTACTAAACCTACCTCTGAAACTGATCCAATAAGAATTAAGAAACTTCTCAGTGAATTTACTAAGGAAGAGAAAAAAGTATCTCTAGATAATAACAAAGGAAAGAATACCGTTTTTATGTCCATTATTGAACATGAATTCAAAGGATATCCATATGTTCTACTTCAAAAGAGGCATGGGACACGTTAGTCATTGCTCATGAGGGTGATGAATGTGTCAAAGCTGGAAAAACTCAAATGCTCATCCAGCAATATAACACCCTGATTATGAATGACAATGAATCCTTTGAGGACTTCTACATAAGTTTAACTGATATCTTTACAAAACTTCATGCAAATGGTGTAACCTACAATAGAAAGGAAATTGTTAAAAAGATTCTAAGATCATTTCCATCTAAATTTGACAACAAGAGATATGCTATTGAAGAAATGAATGACCCTAATATGACTCTTGAATTACTTAGCAATAAACTGAGGACTGTAGAATTAGAACTAGACTTTAAAAAGAAATTGACCAGATAGACTAATAAAGCCTCTAGTTTAAATGTTGCGTTTTCTTCTACATTTCTAGTGCCTAAATTGAACACTTTAGATTTTGACACTTACTGTCTTAAAAACTGTTATTTGGAAAACCTTGACAATCAAATAGCTCTTATGAGAGAGAATTTCAAAAATATTGTAAAATATAGAAATGTTGTAGCCTCTAAACAAGGCAAATCAAATTAGTAAGGTAATCAATTTCATAGACCTCATAACAAAGACAATACCAAACACACTTATGAAAATAGGAAGCCATATGGCCCCAATAGACCTAAGACCGATATGAAAGATGTTAAATGTCATCGTTGTGGTAAACTTGGTCACTATGCTAGTAAATGTTCAACTAGTCTTAATAACAATAACAAGGCCAACATATGTAAGATATGGGACGATTCTATTGATTATGATGAGGATAAGATAGATTCAATCGAGACAAATGAGTACTGCATGTCTTTCTTTACTAAGATTATATATAATGATGATGCATGCCTACCTGCTCATGAACCTTCAATGCCCGTTGATGTTGTTAATGATATTGCTGATAATTTTTCTCCTATTACTACTGAAAAGTTGTGTGTGAGTCAAAGTGATGATATTGATGATGAATTGAACATGCGCGTGAGCAAAGAACCTATCAAAAACTTAAGGGACACTCCACACGATGCATTTAGCGTGTCTGATGATGATCTGCCTGATTTACATGAGTTATACACAAAAACCGTTAAGAAGAATGCTCGCCTAGAAAAAATGATAAAAAACTTAAGTGAGCGCATTAATTTTCTTAACCACACCATTAGGAAGAACACTGAAGATTATACTACCCAATGTATTTCTCACGAGACTGAGATTGAAGACTATGCCTTAAAAACAAAAGATTTGACTCAAAAGAACTATGAGTTTAAAAAAAGGTACAAGGCAACCCTTGTTGAACTAGAAGAGTCAAAGCAAATGGTTTCAAATGTGTTTAAAAAATGCCAACACTTTGAAACACAAACTAAGTCTTATGAAAAAAATTGTTATTGGAAGCAAATTTCACTCTGAAGATAAGTCTAGCCTAGGCTTTGGAGAAATAGTGCACACCAGTAAGACCAAAGTTTCTCCTGAAAATGTTACTTTTGTAAAACAAGTCCAAACTTGTCAAAATGTTCAAAAAGGTGAATCTAGTCTCAATGTCTCTCAAGCAAAACATAATCAGTACAATAAACAAATGGATCCAAATAGTCAGACCAAATATGTTTATCCTTCTGCCAGAGACCAAAGACAAAAAACTAAAACCAATGACAATTGGACTACTGTACCCAATAGAGCCAAGCCAATTTTCAAAGACTTTAGCAATAAAGTCAACTCCTATACCCATCAATACTGTTCCTACTGCGACGTTTTCATCCATACTCTTGATGAATGTTTCTTGAAAATGTTATACACCCTGACATACCTCAACTTTAACTACTCTAGGAAATCAAGAAATACTTATGTTCTCCCTAGACAGGCCACAAACAACTCTAACTCTAAAAAGAAAAAGGGAGGGTCTAAAATTAAGAAAAAATCATTTAGAAAGACCCCTAAAACCTTTTCTAAATCAAAAGTCCACAAAACTTTTAAAACTAGGCCTATTTGGATTAGAAAAGATGATTTATTACCCCAGCTCAAGTGCAACATTGTCCTTTCTGCTTTAAAGGTACAAAGCACTTCAACTGGATGGTATTTAGACTCCGGATGTTCTAAACATATGACCGGAGAAAAAAACAAATTGAAAAACAAGAAAAACTTCCTTGGAAGTAGTGTCATGTTTGGAGATGGTGATTCATCTCAGATCATAGGTAAGGGAACATTGAGTGAGCATGGGCTTCCTGAACTAAATGATGTACTCTTAGTTAAAGACCTTAAAGCTAATTTCTTAAGTATATCACTATTTTGTGACTCCAATCACTCAGTTACCTTTTCAAAAAATGATTGCAAAATTATGGATGAAAAAGGTAATTGTATTTTAACAAGAAACAGAACTCCGAAAAACTGTTACACAGTAATCCCCAATTATGAATCTTTCCATGTTGCCAGATTGGAGGATTCTGATCTATGGCACAATAGATTGGGACACACAAATTATGATAATCTTAGAAGATTGAGTTCCCAAGAGATAGATAGAGGTTTACCTAAAATTAAAAAATTCTTTTAATCCTATATGTGGACCTTGTCAGGAAGGAAAAATAAGTAAATCCCCTCACAAGAAAGTTAAATATGTCCTGACCACTAAGCCTCTAGAACTTATCCATATGGACCTTATGGGTCCCTCAAGAACTATTAGTTTCTGTGGAAACTATTACACCCTAGTTATAGTGGAAGACTATTCTAGATATACATGGGTAGCTTTTATGAAACAAAAATTAGATACCTTCAATGAATTATTAAGAATCCTCTTGAAAATTGAGAATGAGAAGGATACCCAGGTGTGTCGAATTAGGAGTCATAGAGGTGGAGAGTTCAAGGACTCTAGTATTTCTGAGTATTGTGTAGCTAATGGTTATAAACATGAGTTTAGTGCTCCCAAAACTCTGCAACAAAATGGTATAGTTGAGCGTAAGAATAGGATTTTACAAGAAATGGCTAGGGTTATGTTACATGATAAGAATCCCCCTAGATATTTTTGGGTAGAAGTTGTCCAAACCGAGTGTCACATTATTAATTGTCTCTATCTCAGAAAAAATTCCAAACAAACCTCTTATGAGCTTTGGTTCCACAAAAAGCAAACTTAAAATATTTTAAAACCTTCGGGAGTATTTGCTACATCGGCAAAGATAGAGAGCAACTTTCAAAATTTGATACTCGAGGAGAAAAGGGAATTTTTCTTGGTTATTCCCAAAATAGTAGGGCTTTGCATTTTTTTAACTATCGAACCAAAACTATTATGGAATCAATTAATGTAATTGTAGATGACACTAGTGTAAGGAGAAATGACAGTCAATCAGTAGCATTCGATGAGGACGAACCTAACTTATCCACTGATCCTCAAAATGAAACTGATTCACTGCCACCTAAGAGTCCTTAAGTTCCCACTTGGATTTCTAAAGATCATCCCATTGAAACCATTATCGGTAATCCTTCAGAACCAGTTCGAACTAGATCCCAACTTTGATAAGTGGCACAATTTTCTTATTTTGTTTCTCTTGAGGAACCTAAAAGTGTTAATGATACCCTTTCTGACTCATTTTGGATAAATGATATGCAAGAAGAGCTAGTCCAATTTCATATTCACGATGTGTGGAATCTTGTTCCTAGACCAAAAGACTCGAAGGTTATTGGCACAAGATGGATTTTTTAAAACAAAATAGATGAAAATGGGGAGGTTATTAGAAATAAAGCTAGGTTGGTCGCTCGAGGTGACTCCCAGATTGAGGGAATTGATTTCGATGAAACATTTGCACCTATTACTCATTGGGAAGCATTTTGTCTCCTTCTTGACATCTCTTGCCATATGCAATTCAAATTATTCCAAATGGATGTTAAATTCGCTTTTTTAAATAGAATATTATTTGAGGAAGTATACGTAGAACAACCCAAAGGATTTGTAGATCATGTACACCCGAACTACGTTTTTAGGCTTAAGAAAGACTTATATGAGTTGAAACAAGCTCGTAGACTTGGTATGAGCGACTGTCTACTTTTCTAATGTCTCACAAATTTGTCCGAGGCAGAAACGATCAAATGTTGTTTGTTAAATAGGAAAATCAACAAGTTTTAATCACGTAAGTATATGTGGACGATCTTATTTTTGGTTCCACTTGTTCTAAATATGTTAAGGATTTTTCTAATATCATGTATGCCGAATTTTAGATGTCACTTATGGGCGAACTTCAATATTTTTTGGGTTTACAAGTAAAACAATGTAGTGAGGACTTTTTATCTCTCAATCCAAGTATGCTACAGATCTAGTCAAAAAATTCGAATTAGAAATCGCTAAAACTTTTAGAACCCCCATGAGTAATTCAACTAAACTTTTTAAGGATGATAATGGGAAAACTGCTGATCCCACTCTATATAGAAGTATGATAGGGAGTTTATTGTATCTTACCGCGTCTCGACCCGATATTTCCTTTACCGTATGTATATGTGCTAGATATCAAATTAACCCTAAAGAATCCCACTTATTAAATGTGAAAAGAATCATTAAATATGTTAAAGGTACTCTAAAATTTGGCATTTGGTACATGAAAGATACAACTAGCTCTATTATAGGGTACACCGACGCTAATTGGGACGGTTGCTCTGACGAGAGTAAAAGCACTTCTGGTGCTTGCTACTACGTAGGAAATAATCTTGTAGGTTGGTCGTGTAAGAAACATAATTTTATTTCCTTATCTAGTGCCGAATATGAATATATAGCAACTGGTAGTTGTTGTTCACAATTATTATGGATTAGACAGATGCTTAGAGATTATGGTATCACCAAAAATTACTTAACCATGTTTTGTGATAACTAGAGTGCTATTAATATTTCCAAAAATCCTGTAATGCACTCCCGCACTAAGCACATTAAGATTAGACATCATTCTATCCGTGACCTTGTCGAATCCAAAGATCTCATCATTGAATATCTGAACACTCAAAAACATCTCGCAGATCTCTTTACCAAACCATTAGACAACATATGATTTGAGTATTTGCTAATAGCTATTGGCATGATAACTCTCACTTATTTTTCATCACATGTATCATAACATAGGTAGTATCATAACCTGATTCTGCTATGCTTATGATATGTAATGTGATAGAATCTATTTATGCACACCTATATACAATGACTGACTCTGTTTTTCTATTTTATACAACTTGAATATTTGAGAAAAATTAGGGGAGAATATCTTGAGTATTTACTGGCGATTACGTATCTATTCCTGATTCTAACTCAACTAATATGCCATTCAGTGTTTATATTATTAGAGGCATTTCAGACCTGTTGTATAGCTTCTTACATTTTTATTGGGTAATGGTCTGTTTTTAGTTGAGTGATGTATTTTTTTTCACCTTATTTTCGGTTCTAGGATGGGAATGGGTAGTTAGAACCTTTTGTATATGACAACTAGGATTTTTTTTATTTTTCACCTATGAGTTCAGAATACTCAAGGGAATTTTGTCTCCAATATCCAAAGGAGGAGATTGAGAACACACTATATAATTGACTAACTTAAGTCTATATTATATAGAAATTCCAACTAGTTTGGATATTTAGACAAAGTAGGTTAGTTTTTATTGAGTTGCTCCATATCCCAAAGGTTCAAGAAGGAGAAACAAGCCAGTCCAAAATATCCTCAAGAACAACGTAGGGAAGTTAATTATATCCTTAAACCACTATAGGACACTCTCACTGTATAATATTTTATTCCTATTTGCATTGGTGGTTTTTAAAACACTTTAAGCCTTTTTAAAAATCAATTTAATTCATTTACAACATTTTAAAAACATTTTATATAATTTTCAAATGATTTTGAATTAATTAAATCTTGGTTTTAAAAAGTGTTGGGGATATAAATTGAATTTAGAAAAGTGTTTTAACTGCTTCAAAGTTGTCTTGGGTAGAATGTTAAAGCGCTAGAGACTTGAGGGTGTGTGTGTATTTATTTTCAAAACATGCATTTTTATCTCAATCTGGACCTTACACGTGTTGGTATTTAGAGCGTTAGATATGTGTTTTCTCACAAACACAAACTCAATCACCAATCTCAACCCTTAGATGAGTTGTATCAACGACCTGCATGTGTTTTGTTATGATCCCAGTGCTTACCTTTCAACCAATGAGATTTCTCCTTTTCACCGCTTGTTTATAATCCATTAGATATTAAGTCAACCTGCGTAGACCAAATCTCAACCCTTGATTGCAAATGATGTTCGAGGTCCTTCTTCACCAAGTATAAAACAAGACTGAGTATCAGCATTTGGATACTTTTTATCAATTCATCTAAGAGAGAAAATAAAAGAGATAAGAGAGAGAAGGGAAAAAATAAGAGAGAAAAAGAGAAGAAGATTAACCCATCTTCGATCTCTAACACTTCTGAGATAATCCCTTCAACCCATACACCATTAACCTTCAAACATCATTTACCAGAAACCAAAATAATGAGAGTTAGAGCCAATCTAGGGTTTCTATGAGTTTGGTTGTAGGGTTGATGTCTGAAAGAAGACCTCTTTCATTTTAAGTCTCTCTCAGAACACCTCACTAAGAAAATAGCAAGTTTCACATATTGAAACTTGAGATTTTCTAAAGAAAACATCACACGCTTAATTTTCAGTTCTCTTTTTGGATCTTTATCTTCAGATCCATTTGATTCCAAAGTTTTTGAAAAATAAACTTCTAGGTTTTCAAGGAAAAATCAGATCCTGAAGAGCGTTTGTGTCTCTTGGTTTATATTTCACATTTTGTGAAATAAACGTGTACAAAAATAAAAAAAGAGACACATAGGACCTTGGCTATTTTTGAAAGCAAGGTTGTTCTTCTAGATCTGATCTTGATTAAGAAGTTTCTTTTACAAAATCATTTGAATCACATGTTGCATGTCATATATAAATTATTGATTCGTAGGAAACTGTTTGTATAAATTCTTTGAGAGGGTGAGTTGCATAAATCTGCATATAGATCACCTCACAAACACTTCTCACACGAACACTTAAACACAATGGTTTGTTTGAGACTTAAAAGTTGAAAGAGTTATTGGAGTCAAAAGTCAAAGAGAAGGACGTCAAGGAAAAGGCTAAGGAGCAATAAAGAAGAGATCAGTTCTAGTCAGAAACCTTTGGAGTGGAGTAGCTCATGTAGGTATAACTCTCAACTTAGATTTAGGATCCTTGTGTGTTTGCTTAAGTGCTGTAACTTGATTCTTTATCCTAGTGAATTTTTATTTTGTGCCATAGAGGGCACCGTGGATGTTTCCCTTGATTAAGGGTTTTACCACGTTAAAAATTTATGTGTCTGTTCCTTTGTATGTTCTTGATTGTTATTGTGATTGGTACTGCATGGTAGCTTTAGTAGATGTTTCTTATACTTTAAAAGCTAAGGTAATCAACTATTAAATCTAGACCATATATTCAGAAAGTTTTTACAACACATCTTGTGTTTTTTTCGAAAAGAGTTTTGCCCAAAAAGTTTATTCGTAGTTTACACATTTTATAACATTTTGTTATTAACCTTGTAAACAAGCGTTTAACGTCAAATATTTTCTTCATACCCGTCCAACCCCAAGAAAATGCGCACCTCGGTGGGTGTAGTGGGCTGTCCTCACTCCATTATGACATAAACTTTCCCTAGGTCCACGGATATCCCCTGCTCGGACATAATGTGGCCTAAGAATTACACTTCTATCATCTAAAACCCGCACATCTTGAACTTTGTATACAACTGATGATCCTAAAGGGTCTGTAAGACCACCCGTGGATGCTCTGCATGCTCCTCCACAGTCCGAGAATATGTCAAAATATCGTTTATGAATACGATAACAAACTGATCCAAAAAGTCCTTAAACACTCAGTTCATCAAATCCATGAATACCGTCGGTGCATTGGTTAGCCGGAATGGCATCACAAAAAACTCGTACGACCCATAACGAGTAAGAAAGGTTATCTTCGAGACGTACTGCTCCCGGACTCTCAAATGATGGTACTCTCACCTGAAATCAATCTTTGAAAAATACGCATCACCCCTCAACTGGTCAAACAAATCATCTATACGCGACAACGGGTATTTATTTTGAATCGTGACTTTATTCAAATTCCTGTATTCGACACAAAGTCATAAAGATCCTTTCCTCTTCTTGACAATTAACACTGGAGCACCCCATGGTGAAGTACTCCTCCTGATAAACCCCTGCCCTAACAACTGCTCAATCTGCTCTCGTATCTCCCTCATCTCCAACAGATCCATCCAATGCAGAGTACGGGCAATAGGTCTCATGCCTGGAATTAAGTCTATCATAAAGTTAATCTCCCGACTAGGTGGTAACCCCGAAATCTCCCCAAATACATCGAAAAAGTCGCTCACTACCGGGATGGACTCTAGCGTCACCAAAACCTCCGAACAAGTATCCCCCTCAATGTAATACAAATACGTGCTAGACCCACACCTGGGGTGAGGCATCACAACTAGGTACATCCCCTGTCTTGGAATGGCGAAGACGATGGACCTCCCATAGCAATCCACATATGCCCTACAAGTGGCTAGTCAGTCCATCCCCAAAATGACGTCGTACTCATGCATGTCAAGTACTAGTAAATCAGCAACAAAAGTAAGTCGGCCTATCTCGATACTGATACCTCGACACACTGATCGTATGTGTGCCCCTCTAATCACTGGTGAGTTTATGTTCAAAACTATATCTGAAGCAAAGTCTACCACACCCATCTCCCGTGCAAAACTAGTGCTAACAAAAGAGTGTGATGCACACGTATAAAAAAGAGTGTGACCAACATGACCAAAAATGGGAATCATACCCTCGAATGCCTGTGGAGGTGCAGGCCCATCTACTGTTACAACATGGTAGAACCGCTCGTACTACAATGGTTATTTCCCATGAGGTGGGCGGTGGGTGTTGGAGCGGCTGGTGCAGTGGCTCCCTAAGCTGCAATGGGTGGGCATTGTCCCTAGGGCGCCTACTGTCCTCATAAACCTCCTTGTTCATGGGCTACCTGGTCCCCTCACATGCAATACCTCTAAGTATGGCCCCTCTTACCACAAGTGTAGTAATTTCTTGAAAATAGACCCCGCTCAAACTGTCGGCCCTGTTGACCTCTGTCCTTATGTCCTTGGCCTTGGTGGCCTTTGTACCATTAGCCTTGTTGGCCCTTGTACTATTGGCCCTGTTGTCCCTATTCTGCCTGACCTGGGCCTGCCTCTGTTGGTCGTCAGTACCACTAAACCTCTTACTCTGATCAGCGGATGGGGTGTTCCTGTGCTACTGGGGCCCAGATCCACTTCCCCCACTCGCCCTGCCCTATTAGCTAGATGATTCACCTCCATGAAAATTCTCCCCCTTGCTTTTCAGAAAAGCTTTGTGATCCTTGAAGTGAAGAAGTGCAGCATTAACCATCTAGTTATATGTCACGAATGCTGAATTTCCTAGAAGTGCCTTCGTAATATGCCAAGATGACCCCTTAATAAAATAATCCATCCTCATATGCTCTGTCCAAACATCCTCCTTTGCAAAGTACGGTGGGTATTGAATTCCTCCTCGTACTCTACAATAGTACGTCCCTCCTGCTTAAGCTCCATAAATCGGGTCCTCATTTCGGACTGCATAGCTAGGTGAAAGTATTTCCCCTCAAATCTTTTCCTGAACTGCGCAATTGTGAGGTTGTTCCTCTCCTCAATAGTCGTGACTGCCTCCCACCACTGAAGAGCGACCCCCACCAACCTGAATGAAGATAACATTTGCTTCTGAACTGGCATGCACTCCACCATCCGAAAGTGCCTCTCGATGTCCTTCTTCTAACGACTAGCAACCAATATATCAGAACCTCTTATAAATTCTGGAGGCTGGCCCTTACTGAAGGCCTCCTTCGCTCGGTCTCATGTGTAGCCTGGTTCCTGTGCTGGAATAGCCACCTGTTGTGGTGGTGGCTGTTGAGGTGCCTATGGCGGTGGAAAATGTTGAAGCATGGTTGCCATCGCCATAGATAACTCCTGAGAGGAAATGGTGGCTATCTTAGCGTCGGTAATAAACTGTGGGACCTGTGGTGCCTGTAGTGGCTCCAGATGAGCGTCCTCCTCCTCGATCGGTGGAACCAGTCTCCTCGGTCTTCCCCTACGTCGATTTTCCATCTGAAAGCAAATAAGGTTCGAATTAGTAACAGTCGTAAGAATACAATGATTCCTAAGTATAGGCTCTATATATCAAAGAACGCAACGCAGAACGTAATGAACGCAAACACAGATCCTAGAGACACTAAAATCATGATCTAATACCAACTGTAATAACCCCTATTTTCTCACGTAAAGTCTGGCCAAGCACAATACGTCGAAGATAGGGCTTACTTGTCAATTAATACCATCCTTAGCACAATTTAGAATATAAAGTAATTATTATAATTTAAGGCCCAAGTTTGAAAAGTCACAAACATAACCACAATGAATAAATAGATCCAAACCACCACCAATAATATAAATATCCAACCAGAATAATATGAATCTCCACCAACATAAAGTAAAAGTTTCGGTCTTATGCCCTTACAAATGTTCCAAATAAATAAATAGCTAAGGCTGAGAAGCACCTATGCTAGAAACAACCGAGCTAAAACTAGAGAGAAAATGAGACAGCAAGACTGTTATAGCACAATCCAGCTATCCGTGTCTAGGAGCACCTGGGGGGAAAATATTTAAATTTGGGCCAGAGCCCGAGGTGCGCAAGAATTAACTTGAATAATTTATGATTGCAATAATACAGTCAATGCATAATAATTATTCCCCTTTCGTTACTCACATGCATATAACACCTCACCCCTCAATTAAGTGTGATATTATTCGCACCCCCAATACGTCCCAAATAATGAATTTCGACATCACCTCAAATTATAGAATGATTGTATTAATAATTAATTAATCAATGTAATCCCTACATTTAAATTGTCAACTTACATTTATTCCAATCTCATCAGTGTCAAGCATAAGGCATAAATATCTATTACGCATTATAGGGTCAAGAATAATATTTATTGTCCACATCGTTAGACAATTTAATTTATTTCAATAATATACGTGTAATTGATAATATATGTCCTTCCATATATTGACAAACAAGGGCAGGCATCTACCATTGGTGTCTAATTCGTGCTCTATCGGTAAGTCCGGAGGAATCCCTTATCCTAAGCGGATAACACAAACACACACATATTGGGGGCGGTCCCTATGCAGGACACTTGTACACGACCCATACCCAGCGATGATATAGGAACGTCAGTGCCAACCCTACCTCTCGTGGGTGGAGCCTCCACGTAGTACCTATATGGCCTACACATCATCAAGCCCACCTGTACCGACGTGTGGTAGGCGGCCCAAACGTGTGAATCCCCGAGCCGATAGGACGGTTCACTGTTATGTCCATATACAAATATATAATAGTACATATTATTATCCCATATAATATGTAAAGGTAATTACTCCATAATTACCATAAGAATCCAACCAAAGTCCAGTGCGTTTTTCCAATTATTAATAATTTATCATCTAATAAATTATTAATTGATTCCATAAAATAATTACTTAACCATCCAATTCATAGTAATTATTATTAATAAAAGCGTGGGTGTAATATTATTCCATTAATTAATTAAACCATAACTCATAATTTTATTTCCTTAATAGACCTTTACCACTATTAAATCTGATAACCCAAGGGCAAAACCAACCAAATTCAGGCTACAGCAAAAAAGGGAACGAGGAGAGAGAAAATCACCACGTCGCTCGAACGACCGTGGTTCTCGTTCGCGCGACATGGTCCGTCACTCGAACGACCCGTGACTTCATTTGAGCGATGCCCTGTCTCCCTCCTTTCTCCGTTTCTCATGTCCAGTTCGTCCATTACGAAAATTTCTAAACCCAGAATGTATCAGATATATGTATATACACGCAGAACAATGTTCTAAGTTCCAAATCAAACCCAAATTTTATGTAGTTTAAGACTTAAATGAATTAGATGAGCTTCCAACTTACACCCATTATTTAATTCGCAGATTCAGATTTATTTACCAGGGAATATACATAGTCCACAGTTTACTACAAATTTCCTCTACAATGGTTGTTAATTTTTCCCAAATTACTACCAAAAGCTTAAGGAAATCTAACCTCAATGTTCAAATTTTTTATACCTATAAATTCTACGTATGAATCATTCATCTACATGTGTGTTTCATCACCAAATATACTTATACCTAAATCCTATAAATTTAAAAGAAAGAATTATATGCATCAAGAAATAATTTGGAATCATAGATTAAGCAAGAAAATTCTTGCCTTTAATTATGTAGAGGAGATGTCCCTTGATTCTTCCTTGGTTTTCCTTGTTCTTGCCCTTTTTTCCCTTTCTTAGGTGCTTCTTCCTATTCCTCTCGTAACTGTAACTTTTAGGTTTGTGGAATGATAGCGGGGGAGTAGTTTACCCCTACTTAAACTATAATGAGGTGCTCAATCTCGAGTTAGACCCTAAGCCCAACTTTTGGACCCCAAATGGACCCGAACCCATTATATAATAGGCCCAAAACTTCCCCAACCTTTATATTATTGACCCATGACTATTTTTAAAGGCCCAAATCATCTTAACGAGCCCATATGTGTCCCGAAATGTGTTCCGAATTATTTATGTTAATATTAATTACTTTTAATTTGTGTTGGACATAAATTATGTATTTTCTTTCATTATATGCAAATGTCATGTTCATGCACACATAAAAATAAATTACACACAAATATACTAAACAACCAATTTCCACTTGACATTTTTGAATAAAAATATTTATTTAGATCCAATTTCAAAAATTAATTATTTATTCCAAAAATAATATTTCATTATTTATTTATAAGAAAATACGGGGTATTACACATTTGATTTCATATATTTTTTATTTGTTTTCAACTATCAAATTTTCATTTGATTTCTTAACCATAAGTGGCTCTAAATGAATTATCTAAACAGGTAGACAATTTAATTTATATCTGTAACATCTTATGTGAAATTTTCACATTCATAATTAAAAAATAGGATTGATCTATTTAAAAGTTTTCCATGAAGGGGTTCATTATTGTTCAAATTCTAATTTCTCACTAAATTATTAGTCGATTCCGAATTGTCTTAAATATTAAAGTTTATATGTTTACTTCTTAAAATATAATATTTAGTAAGTCTAGGGAATAAACGATAATTTATAGATGTACAAGGTCGAAACTTATAATTTTTATAAACTATAAAGAAAAAATTTGTAATTATACTCAAACAAATAATCCAAGCTCCTTTATTAAATTGAAAATACTAGTGGTAGAATAAAAATTATTTTTTGGTCTTTATGATCTTAAAATGGTTGGTACAATATAGATATTCTAATTAAAAATCACAAGAGAGTTTCATGGAGAACTCGAATAATAAAAAATAGTATTTTATTTTAGTCTACTACTCAAAATTAAATTGTTACCTAGTACGATTATTACAAATATGAACCGCATGGTTTGGAATTCAAATATATGTTGCAAAACAAAAATAAACAACATTACCTCAATTATTAATAAAATCTCTAGTAGACGATTCATGGGTTTGGTTGCGGACTAGGTCGCTATCTTTAAGACGCTTCACGGCTTTGCCCTCTCTATGCTAGTAGTATAAAATCACGTCGTCCCCAGAATAAAATAAGTTCAGAATCAACTATATCTCATATAACCACGCACTATAGTTATATGACATGCTAACACCCATTCGTAATCAAAAAATATTTTGGGGAAACAAATAATTTTTTCGGATATAAACATTTGTGAAGAGAGAAAATATTTATGGAAGGATTTCGAGCTTTGAGAGAGATAAATTAAGTCTAGGGGTGGTAAACGGACGGATACGGAGCGGATACCATACTATCCATATATGTATCCACTATCTAAATGCATTATCCGTATCCGTCCGGATAGTAAAAACAACTATCCATATCCTCTCGGATTTCTCAGATTCGAATAATATCTGTATCCGTTTACATTGCTTATCCATTGCATTTGACTTGCTCTTTTAATAGGTAATATAAATACTACTAATCATAAAAATATCAAGCCCTAACTGTTTAGAAACAACAAATTAGAATCAACAAATTAATCTACCATTTCATAATCAACAACTTAGAAATTAGAATAAAGAATCTAGCCTTAACATTTGTCAACAAATTGACCTACCAATTCATAATCAACAACTTAGAAAGCCATACATTATCTTTTGATTTTTTAAAAAGTATTATTTTTTTTTTAAATGAATGAAAAGTGATGATTAATATTTTTATATTAGATATTTATATTTTACATTACATATAATAAATATTATAAATAATTATTTATAACTAATATAATACGGATACGGATATTCGGAAAAACGGATATCAGTAAATATGGATACTCCGTCTAGGATACAGATTATCCGTATCGAATACACATACTATCTATATCCGTATCCGTTTTTTCTGATATTTTAATACGCTATCCATATTCGTATCTATATCCGTTTTTTTGGATAAATATATGCAAAATTCGGACTCGAATACCTGACGGATTCGGATTTTCGAATATTCGTCCATTTTTTTTTTCTTTTGCTACCTTCAAATTGGGTCCTCATTGGAAGCAACCGATAGTCTACTTCTTTTGAAGAGTGTAATAATTTTTTAACCGTAAAAGCCAAAGGAAATTTGGAAGGAAAATAGGGAGAATCTTGCATGGTGGTATTGCATTTTCTCCCACTTGTGTGGGACAATTCATCAGCTGGGTACAAAATTATTTATTCCTTACCTCTTTCTCTTTAAGAGGTCAAATATCAAAATGGGATTTTTAAAAGTTTACACCAAACAAACACTATTTGTTCCGATAATTCCATCTAAGAGTGTTGCAAGGTAGTACATGGTTGTGTTGATGTGTTCCAAATAACCATGCAACTCTAAGTCAAAGTACATTTTTACAGTAATGGCACTGAGGTCTCATTTGATTTAATACAACATATTTTTTCCTGAGGTCAAAAGTAAAGTATTTTTATTTACTCTGAATTAAAAATTTATTCATAAAATATTTGTAAATAGATGTATGCACTATCAATACGCGATTTTGGTACACGAACAAAGTTCATGTCTAATACAAGCTGGTAAGGGCGGATCAAGAATTTCTCTAGGAGGTGGGATAACATTAGTGGCGTATCCGGAATTTTGTTAGTTGGGGCCGAAGTCACGATCAATACCGAGGGTATGGGGGTGGCAGCCCCCAAGAATATTTTTTTTTCACCAATTTTTTTAACCCTAACAAATTTAAGGGTTATTTTTCAACAACATTTTAACTCTAAACAGAAGAATTGGTATTAAGGAGTTTTGTAATATCAATTAAAACCCCCAAAACATGAAGGCCCGTTTGGTTGCGTAAATTATTTAATTTTATAAATTGATCAATTAGAAATGAATAGATTGTTGATGTATTAGTTTTAAATGGGGTTAAATCTAATTTGTGGTGTGTTTGGAAAAGAAAAATTGAGTTATTTACTTTTGATGTGTGTGTATATGTGTGTGTGTGTGTGTGTGTGTGTGTGTGTAGAGAGAGAGAGAGAGAGAGAGTAGTATGGTGAGAGTATTTTATGGGAGTGGTGCATTTAAGATTCATGGTATAATTATAAATTGTGCAATTTCAAGCTTTTGGTGAAATGAACTGATTTAAGTTTTTGTGAATCAACATGAATTGGTTCATTTTTGAATTTATTCATTCTTGTAATCAAACACTAATAATAATGCAATTCATAAATGAGTCCATTTTAAATTGGCTAATTTACAATTTTGGGCACAACCAAACAGGCCCAAAGCAATCACCTAATAAATTTAATTTAATAAAAACCTAGCAAAATAATTTTCTTTTAATTTACGAACCCACCTAAAGAACAATCATTGCATTTGGAAGACCAGCACTATATGTCAAAAGATTAACCAATAATTAAACACGGTAAAATTTAATTGACAACCAAAAAAAGATTAAATCAATTAAGTTCAAATGTAATGAATTACCTCCTAAAAAATTCACAAGAAAGAATTCTCATGTAACACCATCCTCACCTTCCTCTAGTTGGGTTTTTGGGTATTTGGGGTGTGTTATATTTTGACGAGTTATGATAGTTTGCTTGCCTAAGATTGTTTTCCACTCTGGATGGGGTGCGCTGCAGCCCTGGTGGACCCACCCCTACATCCTCCCTTGCAAGTTGGCCCGATCGGGATGGATAACTCTCATAACAAAAAAAAAATACAAATGAATCATGCATGCCACATAAGCATCAATATAGCCCACGACCATGCAAATATACCTTTGTATATAGTGATGGATCTAAGGAGGCAGAAGGGGCAAATGACCTCCCCCCCCCCCCCCCCCCCCCTCCACACCCCCCAACCCAACACAAAAACAAAAAAAAAATGAAAAATTCCTTATTATACTTACATAGTCTTAAGATTTTTATGTGATTATAGGATTTTGCCCTCTTAAATTTTTTTGAAATATATGAGAGTCAACCCCCCAATGAAAATAAAGAATTATTTGGCATATCTATGTAAATTTATAATCAAAATTCAATAATTAGTTGTTATTAATGACAAATTTTACAAATCTTGGATGTATATATGTACAAAGAACATCTATTTATACATTTTATTAATTTTTGTATTAAAAAAAGTAATACTTAACTAAAAAAAATTGGTTACTGTCATGCATGCTTTCACCACCCAAGGTGTTGGATAATATGAATGCAAATACAGAAATGGAACTCTTTATTGTATCACAACAATGTCAACTTTAATACAACAATATAACTTTATGAATCTTCAAGGCGTGATGTCACTTTCCTAAATACAGTATTTTCCCCACACGAAGAACTTCGGTATACAAACAGGAATCAACAAATCCGTACTCAAGATACAATGAAGCACTTGCACTGTCTGCAAATTGTATGTTTGAAGACAGCCCTTAAATGCAGTAGCGAAGAACAGTCAATCAAGTTCTTATTCTGTTTCTGTGCACAAAACAGAATAAGAGAATTTGTATCTCCTGAAAATTGTAAGAGAGTAATAGCAGGGTTTGGAAATCTGAAACTGGGTTTGTTGTTATCAATGCAATCTCGTTTTAGGCAGCCTTTATTTATAGATAATGAAAAGCTTTTTCTTCAAGAGTCGTGACTGTTGGATTAACAGTCTTAATCAATTCCGAAATGGTATGACTGTTAATTACCAACAGTCTTAAGTCACTTCCGAACAGGTACAATTAATACCGAATCGGTTTTGCAGGGGTCAACAAAAAAGTGACCGCGCCCGAGCTATCGCGATCCGACCCGGACGAATCCCGACAACTTGCTACCACTGCGGACACGCGGCGTGCGAAGTTCAAAGTGCGCCACTAGCGCCTCTACATCCCACTGCCCCGCACGCACGCGCGCGCGCGCGTGCGTGTGCGTACGGTGCTTCGCACCGTATTGAGGTCTCTTGAATAGCCTCTTAAATGCTAGATGAATTAACTCTTCATCTTCCATTTGTACTTATTAAGTGCACAAATTCTTAATATTTTTCCAATGTGGGACTCAAAGGTTGCCCACTCCTTTTATAGCTTAGTGGTGACACTTAGCTTTGTACATTTTCCAATGTGAGACACTATCCCTTTTTAAATTTGGGTTAGCTTCCCACCTCTTCCACACACTTCCAATGTGGGACAAGCTCTTTAATCTTTTACACCCAAAACTTTTACTCACTTATTTTATAAAATCTCCAACATTCCTCCACCATTTTCAAAATAAGTTTTGTAAATCTTTGATTGTGTATAAGACTGTGTATAAGCATTGGTGTCTCACGACTTGAACCAATACCCTGTGAAGGTTCGTCAAGGCTAACCATTAAAGTATAGTAGACTTATCTTTGAACTATCAATCCATATTGACCAGCCGGATTTGTCTTCACACACAAATCTTTTAGTCACGGATTATCCATATAAGCCGATACATGTATTAGGCCTTGTGTTTGTACCTTGATTTCGTGGGTGCTTTAGAGTCAAGCCCAATTCTCATAGGAAGCGGCACTACTTCCACACTCATATAGGTAGATTATCATAGTTGTCCATGTAACTTAAAATACCATAAATCTATTAAGGTTAAACTCATCCTCTTTCATTATTCATTACATGTTCTAAGCACTTATCCTTGCGATGTTAATTTTTATAGTGCTTACAATCACGTCGTATGATGTACTTTAATCATTGAACTTGAGACTTGAATATATCAAGTTTCAAGTTGAGTTTCCATCAAGAGTGATTATTATTAATGGGTTTTAGTCCCATCCCTATTGATGTCTTAGACACCAGTCCTCTTGCAAGACCTTTTGTAAAAGGATCAGCTAAATTTTGACTTGATTTTACATAATCCACTGTGATTACACTATCTGTAATCATTTGTCTGACATAACTATGTCTCGGGCCAATATGTCTAGATTTTCCATTGTACACTTTACTATACTCTCTAGAAAGTGTAGACTCACTATCACAATGTATAGATATTGGAGGCATTGGTTTTGGCCAAATTGGAATTTCAATCAATAAATTCCTTAACCATTCTGCCTCTTTACTAGTTGCAGCTAATGCTACAAACTCAGTTGCCATAGTAGAATCAGCTATACAAGTTTGTTTCTTTGATCCCCAAGAAACAACTCCTCCACCAAGAGTGAAAATCCATCCACTTGTTGATGAATGATCCTCCCGCTCAGTTATCCAATACTGAAGGATATACACTATAGTATATACCATAGTCCATAGTTCCTTTTAAATATTTTAATATTCAATTGACAGCATGACAATGCAATAAACTTGGATTACTACTATATCTACTTAATTTACCAACAACATAAGCAATATCAGGTCGAGTATATGTCATGGCATACATTAAACTACCAATTACTCCTGCATATTCCAATTATGAAATAGCTCTACCATTATTAGGGATCATCTTTAGTTGTGGTTCAAAATGTGTACTAACAGGTGTGTAATCAAAATGATTAAATTTCTTTAAAATTTTCTCAACATAATGAGATTGACTGAGAATTATATTTTTATCTTTCCTTATTATTCTCATTCCTAATATGACATCAGCTACACCCATATCTTTCATATCAAATTTAGAAGATAGAAAACTCTTTGTATTATTAATGCTTTCTAAATGAGTACCAATAATTAACATGTCATCTACATATAAACAAATGATCACACCTTTACCATTAGCAAATTTACTATAAACACACTTATCAGATTCATGAATTTTAAAACCATAAGAAATAATTAATTTATCAAATTTTTCATGCCATTGTTTAGGTGCTTGTTTTAGGCCATATAAGGGCTTAATAAGTTTACATACTTTATTTTCTTGTCGAGGCATAACAAACCCTTCAGGTTGTTCCATGTAAATTTCTTCTTCTAAGTCACCATTTAAAAAGGCAGTTTTCACATCCATTTGATGAATCTCAAAATTATATATAGATGCTAATGCAATTAAAATTCTAATAGTGGAGGTTCTAGCAACAGGTGCATAGGTATCAAAATAATCAATTCCTTCTTTTTGTGTAAAACCTTTAGCAACCAATCTAGCCTTGAATTTATCAATTGTTCCATCTATTTTCATTTTCTTTTTAAAAATTCATCTACACTTAATGGGTTTAGACCTAGGAGATAAATCTACTAACTTCCAAGATTCATTTCCCAAGATTGAATCCATTTCATCATTTATAGCTTCTTTCCAAAATGCCGAATCTACAGACTTAATTGCCTCACTATAAGTTTGTGGGTCTGTTTCAACGCTAAGAGTCAAAGCATATTTATTACAAGATGTGTCTCTAGTTCCTGCAACAAGATAGACTACAAAGTCGGGACCAAAGCTTTTTTCTTTCCTATGTCTCTTACTTTTTCTAATCTCTTCTTGTTCCATTGGTGGAGTATCAGATAGTTGTGAAGGAGTGCTAACTTCTTTTTCATTATTAATTCTAGGAATAGAAGAAAACCTTTGTTCATAAAAAAATGCATCTCTCGATTCAATTATTGTATTTACCTCAACAGAATCATTAGGTTCACTAACCAAAAATCTATAAGCTTTACTATGTTGTGCATAACCTATGAAAATACACTCAACACCTTTGCTTCCTAATTTCTTTCTCTTAGTTTCAGGTAGTCTTACAATAGCTCTACAACCCCAAACTTTAAGATAACCTAAATTAGGTTTTCTATTCTTCCATAATTCGTAAGGAGTTTTCTTATTATCTTTAACAGGTATCCTATTCAAAATATGACACGCAGTTAAAAGTGCTTCTCCCCAAAACCCTATACTTAAACTAGAATAAGAAAGCATAGCGTTAACCATTTCAGTTAGTTTCCTATTTTTTCTTTCTGCTACTCCATTTTGTTGTGGTGTATAAGGTGCGGTAACTTCATCTATAATTCCCATATCTTCACAAAATTGAGTAAAGTGATATTCACCACCTCTATCAAATCTAAGACATTTTATTTTAGTATCACATTGATTTTCAACTTCATTTTTATACGTCTTAAATCTATTAAGCACATCATCCTTAGAGTTTAAAAGATATACGTAACAATATTTTTAAAAGTCATCGATAAATGTAGCAAAATATTTACTACCACCTCTAGTAGGTGTTCCATGCAAATCACAAACATCACTATGTACTAATTGTAACAAAGATGTAGTTTTTTCTATTTTTGGAAAAGGAAATCTTGTTATTTTTGTTTGCATGCATATTTTACACTTTTCATTCATATCATTCTCATATTTAGGAATTAAATTTAAATTAACCATGAAATACATTTTCTTTGTATTAACATGTCCTAAACGACTATGCCACAATGAAAGACAATCAACGATATAAGAAGAAGAATCTTTTTCATTGATATTGAGCTTAAACATGCCCTCATACAAATATCCTTTGCCTACAAAGGTACCATTCTTAGTCAGAATAAATTTGTCTGACTCAAATACAAGCTTAAAGCCAAATTTGTTAAGAAGACTTCCAGAAACTAAATTTTTCCTAACATCAGGAACATGAAAAATATTGGTGAGGCTAAGGATTTTTCGGGAAGTGAATTCGAGATACACTGTCCCTTTGCCTTTAACCACAGCAGTAGATGAATTTCCCATATAGAGAACATCTCCTTCCACTGTTTCATAGGCAAAGAACAAGTTCTTGTCCTTATAAACATGCCTTGTGGCACCAGAATGAACCCACCAAGAGTTGTCTTCTCCAAGCATATTAGCCTCGGATACCATAGCAGCAAATTTTTGCTTTGTGTCTGATGTCCCTCCTTTTTCCTTTAGTTTCTTGAACTCACGACAATCCATCTTGAAGTGACATGGTTTGTTGCAATGAAAACAATTTTCTTTCTTCTTTTTGTTTGCTTTAGAATTATTTGAAAAATTCTTCCGCTTGTTATTTTTTCCATGATTGCCATATTTTTGCTCCTTTCCTTCCTCCACCACATGGACCTTAGAAACAGAATTTTCTTGTTCCTCTTTACCATCAAGAATTCGAGACTCTAGTTCAATTCTTAAATGAGTCTCTAATTCTTCAAGTTAAATATCCTCCTTTTTGTGTTTGAGTTCTTTCTTATAATATTTCCAAGAAGGAGGAAGTTTTTCAATTATGGCAGCAACAATTACATTATCATCCATATTTATTTTTTTCAGTTTATAATGATTTATGATGCGTTGGATGTCATGAAATTGTTCTAGCACATGCCTATTATCATGCATTTTAAAGCTTAAAAACTGACCGATAAGGAACTTCTTACTTGTAGCGTCTTCCGTAAGATATTTGGTCTCCAATGTTTCTCACAAAGTTTTTGCAGTCCCAACATTTTGGTACAAGTCGAACAAATTGTCAGCAAGTGCATTGAGAATGTGACCACGACACAAGTAATCATCGGTCTTCCATTTTGTGCGTTGCCTAGTCTGTTCCACGGTTTCATCTTCATCTTCATCTTCATTTGGTTTCGGTTGTGACAAGACATATACAATCTTCAATGTTGTTAGAAGAAAATGAACCTTTTTCTGCCAACGCATAAAATTACCACCATCAAAACGGTCCAACTTGACAAAGCCTTCTGTTATTTGTCGAAGTGATTTGGAAGAGTCGACCATTTCTGAAATCTACTGTATTTAGATTGTTGGATAATATGAATGCAAATACAGAAATGGAACTCTTTATTGTATCACAACAATGTCAACTTTAATACAACAATATAACTTTATGAATCTTCAAGGCGTGATGTCACTTTCCTAAATACAATATTTTCCCCACACGAAGAACTTCGGTATACAAACGGGAATCAGCAAATCCGTACTCAAGATACAATGAAGCACTTGCATTGTCTGCAAATTGTATGTTTGAAGACATCCCTTAGATGCAGCATCGAAGAACAGTCAATCAAGTTCTTATTCTGTTTTTGTCCACAAAACAGAATAAGAGAATTTGTATCTCCTGAAAATTGTAAGAGAGTAATAGCAAGGTTTGGAAATCTGAAACTGAGTTTTTTGTTATCAATGCAATCTCGTTTTAGACAGCCTTTATTTATAGATAATGAAAAACTTTGTCTTCAAGAGTCATGACTATTGGATTAACAGTCTTAATCAATTCCGAACTGGTATGACTGTTAATTACCAACAGTCTTAAGTCATTTCCGAACAGGTACAATTAATACCGAATTGGTCCGGACGAATCTCGGCAACCTGTGGCGTGCGAAGTGCAAAGTGCTCCACTAGCGCCTAGGCCTGTAAATTGAGCCCCCGAGGTCCGAAGCCCACCCGTTCGGCCCGCTATTTTTGGGCCGAGCTTTATTTGAGTTTGAGCCGAGCCGAGCCTGAGCCAAAATTCCAAGCCCGAATGAATTTCGGGCCGAGCTTGAGCCGAACTTCGCCAAGCCCGAATTGAGCCCGAAGCCCGAACTTCATATTAATAAATAAATAAATAAATAAATAATTTATATAATATAACATATTTATGTTAATATTGTTCAATTAGGTTTCGTCCTTTTATTTCATTTATTATTTTTTCTAAAAAAAAATCATTTGTCATAATACATTAGATTACATGTGATTTTCAATTTTGTGATTTTATTGTTAATCTCATTATGGATATTTGATTTAATAATTGATCAAGTCACAATAGGCTTTTGTAAGTGATTAAATTATGCTAAATGTCTGAAATTTAATAGGCATTTGTAGCTTTTAACTCTTATTTCCCTTTGTTTTAATTTAATACATTTCATAATTATATATTTTATTTCATGAAATATCAATTAGATTTTAATGTATAATTTTGTCCATGATGGAAATATAAGAAAAAAAAATTAATTCAAACTTTTTTAATAAAAAAAAATGAAATCGGGCCCGAAGCCCGTAATATTTATGAGCCGACTTCGGGCCTAGGTGGGAAAAAATAATTCGGGCCGAGCTCGGGCTTGAGCATGGGTATGTGAGTTCGGGCCGAGCCTGAGCAACGCCAAGCCCGGCTCACCCAGCCCGATTTACAGCTCTACTAACGCCTCTACAACCCACTGTCCCGCACGCGCGCGCGTGTGCGTGTGCGTACGATGCTTCGTACCGTATTGAGGTCTCTTGAATAACCTCTTCAATGCTAGATGCATTAACTCTTCATCTTTCATTTGTACTTATTAAGTGCACAAATTCTTAATACTTTTCCAATGTGGGACTCAAAGGTTGCCCACTCCTTTTATAGCTTAGTGGTGACACTTAGCTTTGTACATTTTCCAATGTGGGACAGTATTCCTTTTTATATTTGGGTTAGCTTCCCACCTCTTCCACACACTTTCAATGTGGGACAAGCTCTTTAAGCTTTTACACCCAAAACTCTTACTCACTTATTTTATAAAATCTCCAACACAAGGTCCATTTCTTGAATTTGTCCCTCTCTGCATACCACACAAGTCATAACATGTGTACAATACCAAATTTTTCGCGCCTAGAGTGCATTATTTCTAAATGTATCATTTAAAAAAATAATTTGACCGAATGCTATTTTTCAAAAATAAAATTTTGGATATATTTTACATTAAAATATTACTGATTCTCGATTTTAGATCTTAATACAGCTTTGTGAGTTTATTAGACTTTGGTTCATTTTTTGTTGCTAAATGACTTTTTTCGTCGTTATATGACACCCAACATCACTTTTAGTTGCGAAATTTTCACATTTAGCGACGAAAATATAGTAAATTCTAATAAACTGATAAATTTGTATTAAAGTCTAAAATCAAGAATTAGTAATACATTAAAGTAAAAAAAATCCTAAATTTTTTCAAAAAATAACATAAAAAGTTAACTAGCATGAAAAATATGATTCACTTGTTTGATATTTGTCATTATTTGATATGAAAAACATAAAAAGTTAACACCCATGAGCACAAATTATAAGTAAGGGTCCGTTTGATTGGCATTATTTGATATGGCAAATGCCAGAAGGTTGGCAAAATATGAAAAATTGTTAACTTTTTGGCTATTTGGTTGTACAATTTGTCGTGGAAATATTTGCCAATGTACAACACACATTATGCATAAGGTGTTGACAAACTTTGCTTACCTATTTGAATGAGAAATATTTGTCAACAAATTTTCTAACTTCTTAAACGGTTTTAATATTTTAAAAAATAATTTAAAAACTGTTTTAAATAATTAAAAAACTGTTATGAATATTTAAAAATTGTTTTGTAATGTTTTAAAAATTGTTTTTAATATTATAAAAAATTGTTAAGAAAATGTTTTGCAAATTTTTTTAAAACCCGTATTATAAAAATATTGTAAAAATTGTTTTTAACATTTTTAAAAACTGTTTTGAATATATTATAAAAACTTTTCAAAAAATAATTTAAAAATTGTTTTAAATAGTTAAAAAACTATTTTGTAATGTTTAAAAACTCTTTTTAATATTATAAAAAATTATTAAGAAAAATTCTTACAAATTTTTTAATAACCGTATTATAAAAATATTGTAAAAACTGATTTTAACATTTTTAAAAACTGTTTTGAATATATCATAAAATCTGTTTTAAAGTTTTAAAAAATAATTTTAAAACCTGTTTTAAATATAAAAAAAAATTGTTTTATAATGTTTTAAAAACTGTTTTTAATATTATAAAAAATTGTTAAGAAAATGTTTTACAATTTTTTTAAAAACCGTATTATAAGAATATTGTAAAAACTGTTTTTAACATTTTTAAAAACTGTTTTGAATATATTATAAAACTATTTTAAAGTTTAAAAAAAATTAAAAACTGTTTTGTAATGTTTTAAAAACTGTTTTTAATATTATAAAAAATTGTTAAGAAAATGTTTTATAATTTAAAAAAAAAACGTTTTACAAAAATATTGTAAAAACTGTTTTTAAAATTTAAAAAAAATATGTTTTGTTAAAATATTTTGTCTAAAAATTTGTTTTACCTCATTTGATTGTTTGATAGCCTCATGTGAGAAAAATAATATTTATCTAGGCAAAGTTTGCCTAGACAAAATTTGTCATGCGAACTTCTTTTGCCCAACGTCAACCAAACCAACTGTAATTGGCAAATCTCTGATGTAGTTGTTGACTGAACAACTGGTTTATTTTCAATCATATCCTGCCTTATAAGTATCTTGAAGGAGAATTGACTCGGATTTATAAAACTAGAAGAAAAAACAAAAACATGTTGCTGTGAAATAAATAAAAGTAACAAATGTAGATGGCCGATTGAGAGTAGGAATGCGACATTAAATTTTGAAACTCTAGCAGAAAAAAATACAATAAATATAATATCATATTCATCAAATAAGAGACCTATTCCAAGAAGAAAAATATATAATTATTCAGTACTAGGCAACCTTCCTTTGATGCACCCTTCACCAGACATATACTATCCTGGCCACTATATCAATGTCAACCTCCTAACATACTATATGAGAGAATACTTAGTCTTCTCCCATCACCATGAATGTGAAATAAAAAAAAAAACAAAAAAAACTCCACCTATGATAGCAGGACAAGTTTCAACTTAAACATATTGACTAATTAGTTATTCATGACGAATCTATAATAAACACTAGCTAAATCTTCAGCATATCATATAGTTTCTTTGACCTTACCAACTTCATGAAGATAACTGTTTTTTTGAAATTCGGCTTCACGAGATGTGTATATATAAAATCCTCCTAAGCAGCTATAACCCATGTTCTTCCCTTTCCCCTCGAACAAAAAAGCAGTAAAATGTCTTCCCCTTCTTTCAACAACTGTACCACATCGGATCCTTCGCAAACGCAATACTGTGACCTCTTAAATACATACATAGAATACCATAAGAACATACAACAACAGCAAACGTTGAGTGCACCAATGCACTGGATTGGCATCTACATCACAGCAGCCTCTCTAGTTTGCACCATACTTATGGCTGCTGATGTCATCCTAGGTTTCCATCAACGAAAACTCTGGTTTCCATGCAAATACTTTACGCTCAATGCCGCTTCTCTCACATTACTAGGTGTAGCAATGAAGCTGCCAGTGGATCTAACTTCTTCCATGCCAGAAAAAATAGACCAGATTGCAAAACTTAGCAGCACGGCTTTTATGTGTACTGCGATGGGTCATTTTATGCCTTCTCTAGGACCCATGGATAGCAGGGAACTTCTCCTCAACGTAACTGCCTTGGGTATTATGGTAATCACCATGTTTGTGAATATCGATATCCAAATCCACACCGGTGCTATTTTTGTTTTTATTATACCACAAAATCTAGTTAGGTTTTGTATGCTTGTTTTGTTTATAGTTATAGGTTTCTCAGCTTTAAAAGTTCCAATATTTAAGAAAATTTTACAAGTGAAGTATGATGAGAAGCATAAAGTTCGTTCAACAGAAAAATTTAAAGTTGAGGAACTGAAGGAGGATGTGAAAAAGTATTGGATGATGGCAGAGAGCGGCGGGCCGCAGTTTGTGATGGCAAGTTGTGTAACCTGCTCTGCCTCTGGGGCAATCTGTTTTCTAACTGCTTTAGGTTTAGGGGGGGCGGCCGTGACAATGTTTGTATCGGATGGTTGGAAATCATCTGACGGTTCAGATTATAAGCAGTCAACCTGTGCGATTTTCTTGATACAGTCTGCTGGGGTGGTAGTTGGTACTATATCCCCAGCATCTAGATGGTTCAGAGCAACAAGTTTGAAGAAAGGGAGTTACAATGTATTCAGAATAGAGGAATATTGGACCCAAAGGCTGATGGAGTGGAAACAAAGCCCTATAGGCTTACAAATTCGTGGTCGAAAACGCAGAAAACTTGTTCAGGATACAAAAAATTTAATTCTATATATTTGTATAGTAGTTCAGGTAGTGATTGTGGTAGCAAGCAAAATAGTTCGGTTAATTCCAATTATCTTCCGATGCATGGTTTGTTCATGTTTTTGTTGCAAACAAAATAAGCGAAAGAACAATGGGTCAGAAACGGATATTGGCAAAGAGCTAGATCTGGGTCGTTATTTTTTGCAGCTTGAAGGTGAGCAAGAAATTCCTCAAAGAGTCTTGAGGACCATTTCTAACTCAGTGAACCAATGCATTCAGAAAGCTAAAAAGAAGCAGCCAAAAAATCTAATGAAGTTTCTTGAGAAATCTTCAGGTTTTAAAGGGGTAACCGAGTTTGATAGTGACCAAGTTCCATGTCTACATTATGAACTTCCTAATAGCTGGAGTTTGGCAGTGGCAACCCTGACAAGCATTGCCATTTTACTTCCAAAGATTAAAAATAAAAATGTTAATCGATTGTTATGTAGTGTGAGTGAAGGCTTCTCGTACGTTAGGCTCATAGAAAAAAGCCTCGACACCAAAGGAAATTTAGCAGCCATCAGAGATGCATCAGATGTTGTGTGGCTAACACTTGAACTTTATCGCAAGTGGGTAGATAAGGATCTCAAGAAAAAGGCTATCAAAGATAAAACCACCGAGGAGTACCTCCAAAGGCTCAGTGATGTTGGTAAAAATAGGGTCGTGAAATTCAAGAGAAACATGAATGGAAGTACAAAAGAGAATCATCATAATTGGCCAGTCAAGATTATAGCGGCAAATTCAATGTACAGAATCAGTCAAACTTTACTGATTGGCTACCAAGGGAGCAATGACAAGGCATATAAGAAATTATTCGAGAAATTATCTGTTATGATTGCAGATATATTGGGGGCTTGCCTCACTAACTTACCACGTGTGATAACAACAAAGTGCTATTGTAGTGCCATAGAAAAGAGGGAAGAAAGTCTCCAAGAAGCAGCTCGTCTTCTTGGTGAAACTGAAGAAATTTTGAAAATCCTTCAGGAGCGTGAACTCCCTAGCCTGGGCACTGACCAAGCAGCATATATTGATGAATGGCGTGATATATTAAAGTTGAGGAATCCCCAAGCTTCCGTTCCTTCAGTCAATAACGAGTCAGCTTTTGGTTTTGGTGAGTTGCATATATCTATTGAGTAGGATAAGATTTAAAAACGACTATTGATGTCCAGTTCTATCTACTAGGCTATTTGAACTCTTAAGGATTTATATAAGAGATATCAATAACCAATGTGTTATAAGCTATATATCTATGCATAAATGCAAAGAAACTTAAGGGTTTTAGATGGGTTTCGTGTCCATTTATTGTATAACTTAGTCTGACCCTCATAGTTTTATATTCTTGGCTTTTGCTCCCTATTTTCGAGGATCTGGTAAGGCCAAACCCTTAGTCACCTCATCAATTTTAAAAAGAGAATTCGAGTTTTTTATTTTTTATTTTACTTTGCCCCCCATATAATTGAGCACTAAACTCACATTATGGTTTTGGGTGACATGCTAAAAAATAGGAACCGCTAGGGTCCATATTACTTAGTCGCTATGTTTTATTTGTAGACTAAATTGTGTCAATGCGTAAATGAATTCCTTGTCATTTTAGTGGATAGAGGTGCACCCAACACAATTTCTCCTTAATCTTTCATTGAACATTTTCTAGGTTTTAAGGAATTAGTGTCTGAATTTTCTGCTGTGGTGGTTTTACATCATTTTAAAAGTCGGGGATTTCAGAGCCTTGCTAAGGTAATGCTGATATAAAAGTCGAAAAACAAGTTGATGTCTGTTATATTGTTTGAGATTTATGTTTTTGCATCCTCGACTTCCTTTAGCTTTCATGTAATTATGGCAAAAGTAAACACAAAAGATAAGTGCTATTTTGTTTCTTTATTCATTATCTGAGCTCAAGTTTTACAATCAGAAACAATTTCCAGTTGGTTTTGTAATTTGATCAAACTACGTAAGTCTATAAATTCCTTAGTTTTAAAATTGACCTTGGTTGTTACCATAAAGTTATAATGACATATCGGAAGTTTTATCCGATTCAGAGTCAAATTCTAGAAAACGCTGATAGAATTTACATGTTACAAAGATAATTTAAATCTTATTTTGAATTTATTGCAGGTGTCAAATGTGCCCCTTCTTTAGTCTTTTTTTTGCATGTCTTGATTAGAAGCTTCATTTTAATTGGCTTTCCTATATTCGTTCCTTAACTTTTCATTGAACCTTGGCTAAGTTTAACACTAATCAAAATATCTGTGAAGTTGAAAATCATATGAATTTACAAAACTTATGAGTTCAACATTATGTGAAAATTATATATATACACACACACACATTCAGTGATATAAAATAAGCATATAATTTTTCAAATCAGAAATCAAAGTAACCCTAATACATTTTTTAACCTTAAATGAGTATAACTTTGAAGGTTCACCGACAATTTGAGTTATCATTATATTTTAAACCTGATTATTGAGGAACACAGGGCATGACCATGTCACTAAATAGTAAGGTGGTGTTTGTTTTTTTATCTGAATATGAAGTCTGAAATCTGAATCTAAACAAAATTTATACATATTATTTAGATTGTTTTACACTTGTCTTTTAGATTATAAACAATACATATTCATATGGTATAACATAATATATAACATAACAAACTTTCATATTAAACATTCATGGTCATGAAAAAAATATAATTGCACACGGGATACTATCAAATATGTAAAAATGAAGGTCAGGGATCCAAATATTTGGGAAATTCAATAACATAAAGTGTTTAAAATGTTCAAAAAGCAACCAAAAAGGCATTACAAGTCACAAAGTACTAATAAGAATAAAATTTTAATCATAATTTCTACTAAATAATCGATCTGTAATTTGACCACGTAAACTAATAATTTATTGTTACTCATCCCGTCTAAATACTTGCTCATAACCCGATGAGGTTTCTACATGTTCACTTTCTATTGTAGGCACGTCCGGTAAGTTCACATCCTCATCTTCATATATCTAGAACAATGGATCATTAAGTGATACTCATCGAAGGAAGTTATGCATCGCCATGCACGCAACAACAATGTGCATTTGAGTTCGAAAACTATAAAGAGGCATTCTATACAATATCGCGAATCCTGCCTTTAAACAACCAAATGTCCTTTCAATCACATTTCTTAATTTAGCATGCACGTGGTTGAATTTCTCCTTTGTTATCTCTAGCTTGGCCGCGTCTAAAATCCGACATCCAATGTCATGTACTTTTATAGGGACACATAAATCCTCGAATGTCATTGTATGTAGCATCACACAAGTAATACATACCTACAATGATAACAAAACAAAATTATGTAAAACAAATAGTAATAAAAAAATTGTATAATTATAAAATATTTAATAGAAAATATCATTTTCAGGGGGCAATGAAAATTTGTTCATTGATGGCGCAAAGTCTCATTTAACACAAATGAATCGTGCACGATCCCCTCCCATTCAACCATCACGTATTTAAATTTCATGTTAACATCACATATGACCTGACATTTTGAAAATGTTCCTTACCACCTCGCTCTTTGAAAGGGGTTTATTTATCGAATGGAATATGTGCATTAATAAGTGTACCGTCAAGTTCTCCAATAGCCCCTTTGAATTGTCCTTCCCTAAGATGTTGTCTTCGAATTTCTCTAGTATATCCAATAAATACAGGAGGGACAATTATCTCCTTGAAAAAATGAAGCATTACTCACAACACTTCATAAAAATACTTACCAATAGTTTGTCCTGATGTTGGAATCGATATTTTATTACTCGATTTCGATGACTGTGACCAATCGTGGCTAAAAAATGTCATTTTCTCTTTAATATCTATATGTCTACTATCAATGAACCACCCTCTTTCGCGGAGGTGATAATATAGCTCCAGAAATGTATTTTTTCATCATCAATAAATCATACATTTGTGCAGGATATCCATCTAGAATCTCTTGCAAATATGCCTTTTCTAGAAAGCAACGATGTATATATATTTTGTCTAACATGTGTTCATTATTTAATAAGTTTAAGAAGTATAAGTATTGCAACAATGCACACCAACAACCTTTGCTTTGGTCTCATTTTATTGCAACACAAAAATATTATAAATTATATAATGGTAATCGGAAAATAATTGAATCAGTATATAAAACAGAACATTAATGAAATAGAATAAAACAACCACGAAAGAATGATTAATAAGAAAAATCATAGAATTCAAGGAATGTAATTCTAGCAAGCAAATTCAGATCCATTCTAAAATAAAATCACTTTAAATGTAATTCTAAGATATATATATATTAAAAAAAAAGCTAATTTAGGAACACGAATGACCTAACTAATCAAGCCTTTTTCACCATGCTATTAAGAAACGACACTTTATGATCATTATTTGTCATCATAAAAAATAACTCCCTATACTCTACATTATCCCCAAAGGCTTTCATAGTTGCAATATAAATATTCGTCTCCAATATACCTAACGCCAATAATTCTTTCATAGTTAAAACACAATCATCTATTTTTTCATGGGCACCACGATCACTCTTGAGAATATCAATAAGATCATAAACTCTCTCCATCATGGGGTCATCACAATTCTCTCTTCTATGCACTGTTCTCAAAAATCCGCCTAGGCTCCGCCTAGGCATGCCTAGGCTTGATGCTTGGGAGAAACGCCTCGCCTTAAGCTTTTGATGCCTTATATTTAGTAAAACCCTTAAGGTGCACTTTTTCTCTAAAAACAACAATGCTTTAGTGAAACGATATCGCCTTTTAAAGATATTTTTACAAACCGGACCATTATCTCATCTAAAATAATCAAATGGTATTTTAATTTACATGATATGTACAATTTTAGTATTTTAATAGCCTTGTTATGGTTAAAAAATATTAAAATATATTAGAAAGGCCTAAAGGCCTTTTTACGCCTAAGGCTCGCCTAAGCTTCTAAGGCTTAAGGCTTGGCATCCACGCCTCGATCACGCCTCGATCACGCCCCGCGTTTTTTAGAATCTTGCTTCTATGACGCTTTTTTGAATAGTGTGAAGAACCATTACTTTTCCCTTGTTGCTTTGGCCTAACATATTTATTTTGTCCTTGTTTTGAAGTAATATTGCTTTGCATATCATAAAACGCATACTTTGTGAAATAAATATCATTTATTGGTTTATATCCTTGAGCTTGCAATGGATCCTCCTCTCAAAAAGAATCTGCATCATCATCATAATCACATGAACGTCTATTTCGAGGGTTATCTTGAGGCAACGAATTCATAAGGATAAATGCCTCATTCGTAGTTGCCATGGTTGCCTCAAACAACGTCGTAAGCAAGTTCATATCTTCCAAAGGCTTGTTTTAAAACTTCTTTGTGTTTGGGTATTTCTGTTTAGAGAAATACAATTAAGAAGAATGAAACATTATGACATGTATCTAACATATAATAACCAATTAATACATAAGTAACAACATGTTTACCCCTTGCCTTTATAATATCATCCCAAGCCTTATTTGGATAGTCAAAGGTGCCCGTTTCTGCATTGTACCCATGACTAGTTAATATGAAACAAAAAGTGTATGCTACATGTGAAATTATGGCTCAATGCAAGTCGGTCTCTCATGTAATAAATCCAGTAAGACAGGGTCGAATCCTCGGGGAATCGAATGCTTACGCCAAGAGTAGGGACGGTTTCTTAAGTCTAAACTTTTACTCGTAAAAAGAAAGAAAAGGTAATGATTCTTACATGAAATGGTTTTTAACTATCAAGAGACTTTAAGCTATGAAAGTGAAAATTAAATTAATTTAAGAAAAGACTGAATTTAGTTTTGAAACAAATTTGGAAAAGGATGTTGGCTTCTTCTCCGAGTTTTGGTTTAACTCTAAGTCTACGACTTTTATATTGGCTTCTTCTCCGGGTTTTGGCTCAAAAAATTATCAATTTTCCCTTGACTATCCTTTCTTGCCCTGTTTTCATCGTAGTGTTCTCTTTCTTTCAATTGCACGAATTACCTGTAACGCACATGAGAGATACACAAAATACGAAACACTTGCCAAAAAGGTTAGTTGAAATAAATATGAGATAAGTTCGGGATAAATGCGATGTGCGGGATCACAAAAATGCCAAAAGTAGAGGGATAAATATAAAATATTCATGTCGAATCAAACCCCCTAACATAAGACGTTGCTAGTCCCGAGTAATGTAAGAGAATAAAAAATAGGGTCCATAAATATCACTTTTTAACTGAGTGGTAAAGTACATGTTTTGCAGACACGCATTGCATTGAGCATATACAACAAGCCATTAAACTCCCAAGTTACCCTAAGAGGACAAGTGGTGTCTCGTGAGGGTTTGTAGTGAATTCACCCACAAAATTGAATTTGTACCACATGGCATGACTCAAGGAAAAATCAAAATAATTAAAATCTGTTCAATTTAAATTCCATAAAAATAACAAAAAAATTATTTAATAAATCTCAATTCATAGTGTGTGTGTGTGTGTGTGCGTGCGCGCAAAGCCCAAAATTAACCATTAATATGCATCGATTGATCATCACATTACTTTCCAAAAATTCGCTTTGATTTTATTATCTCTCGGGATGCACTCACAAACGAATCACTCGGATAGTGGCTTTATTTTCTCTCGGTGTGCGTGAAAGTAAGAGTAAATGTGATAGACATGAGCTCATGCACACTGATAGAAAGACAAAAAATTTTACAGTGAAAAGATCTCATGAACGGATTATGGCGTTGAAAAACGGAAAGATATTGTTCTTTATTCGCACCGATTTGTCTCACTATTATAGTTTTTTTTATTTTTATCTCTCCCGCGGTGATCGATTTCGTTATTCAGACTCGGTTAGGGTTTTTTACGGGTTAAAAGTGTTTTGAGGATTATGGAAGGGTCCAAAATTTTGAAGTTGGAAAATTTTCTTGTGAAGGTCTGTTAATACTTTTTCGGGCTTTTGCTCATTTCTCTCTCTCTCTCTCTCTCTCTCTCTCTTTTCATTTGAGAATTTTTTGTCTTTTTTTCCCTTTTCTGTACTGTATGGACCTAGAATTTTGAGTTTTTCGATTTTTATAACTCTGGGCTATTTTGGACTTTTCAGTTAACAAACGAATGAGATTTGAATTTTTAGCTCAATTTGGCTTTCAATTGTTGGACATTTTCTAAGATTTTTATGCCTAATATTATTTTGGTTAACAAATAATGGCCTAACTTTGTGTGTCCGAATCACTAATCTAATTACTGTATGCGTCTCGAGATTAATTTTTATTATTATTTTTAAGACATTTTTAAGCACGGTTCCAAAATAAAATCTCCACTCGTTTCTTGTAACCAATCAAAACAATGAAGTTGAGATCTACGACGAATTTACCACTGAAGAAAATTGTGAGTTATTTTAACTCAGATTTATTTAAATCTCTCAAAAATGAGGAATGGCATAAAATCTCGCCGAGTTAAAATCTTCACATTTATTCGTATAAGTCATCAATTTTCATTCAATTTCCATTTTGGATCAATTTCGGCTTAGTACATGAAATTTTTACAAATTGAGATTTGAAACAAAATTTTCGTGATATTTTTAGGGATTTTAAATTACAATTTTTACTTATTTTGGAAAAAATATTTTTGACGTATTGACATTTTTAAATTTTTTTTTGAGCTTGTGAAAAATTTCAATTTTGTTGGGCATTTTAAAATTGTGAAGTTTTTTAAAAGACGCACTTATACTCCCCCTCCCCCCCCCCCCCCCCCCCCCAACTTAGACTTTGCATTGTCCTCAATGTAAAGGACTAATTTCAAATAAGGAAAAAATAGGTGCGGAATTTTAAAGTAACAATATTTAAAATGCAATAATGAGACAATATAGCACAACACTCATTCTATTCATAACCAAGAATAGAGATTATATAGTTTTTTAAAGGTAAAACAAATAAAACAAATAAACTACATAACATGTTGCACAACCTGAAAGATACTCAATACGAAGATCCAGTAGCATTTGGATCCCGAGTATATCCATGTAGTAGGAAGGTAAATCGGCTCCCAGCCCAAGCTAAGCCTATAAAATTTGGCTTAAAGTCGAATCATCATAGATGTGTCCCAATAGTAATAAGCATGGAAATAGTCCCGATTTTGACGGTACTCCGCGAGGAAGCCATTAATTCGGAACTTTACATGGTCCGTACGGATATTAATAAGTTTTGTCTCATAAGCTCTCTTGTCGAACTCCCCCTTGAAGTATGGATCCGCCGGGTCATCAAATTCTTGTTCATCAGGTCCGGTATCCCTGCCCACATTATCTTCTTCTTCTCTCTCCTCTCCTTCTTCCCCAACTTCCCTTATTTTGATGTCTTAAAAAATAGGTGCGGTGGGAGGGGGTTGATTTTTGGCCTCTCAAGTACTTTGATCCACCGATGTCTCATTGATTGGCTTTAGCACCCGTGCCTTCTCGCTAAGAGGTTTGACTCCTGCTTTTAAACATAAGGAAGTGACGAAGCGACGGTATAGCAAGGAAGCCATCCCCATTTAGTCAAATGACGCATGTGTGATCTCGTTGAAATAGATATGTGGAAGGTTAATTTTCTCCATTGGGTCAAACAAGAAATAAAGAAAGATTTCGTGTCACATTCGAATGACGGAATCATTCCTAATTGGCAATACCATTCCACACGCAATGAGATTGGCAAGACGAGTGCACGGAGGTAGCCTTCCAAATGGAAAGTTCGCGGATACCCACGGCTTGTCGGGTACCCGTCGGTTTGAGAGCTCAAGCCTTGGGATGTCCTTTCGGGGTACAGGTACGTGTATGATTGATAATGTTTCACTCCTACTGCCTACATCTTTCTTTTTATTATTTTGAAGGAGAAAGTAAAGACAGCCCCATCAATGTAAGCCTCATAATAGCCATCGAATATGTGGACGAGGGTCCCGTAAAACGTTCGTGATAGTTATTCATAGACCGGACCCTCGCCTTGGCCGTATAAATTGTGCCACCCAAATTTAGAGAAGAAAAACACAACCTTGTCGGTTACGTCATCCCATATAATGCGACGTTCAATGAACAAAGTTTGATGTGTAGAAAAATATTCGGCGCGCCAATCCCGTTCTCAGGGTGAACGGCAGATACTACAACCCTCACCTTGGACTTTAGTAGAGTTATCTTTCTTAAGGTAATGTTTTGGTTCCATGGAAATTGATAAGGTAGGAATTTAGGATGGGCTTGGAAGAACTTTAGGAAGGAAAAGAATAGTGAATGTAGGTGTGAGGAGATATGGGGGTAAGGGGGTATTTATAGGGTGGAAGAGGAGGGAAAATGAAAGGTTTGATTTTAGGGGAAGGATTTGGATTGGTTGGTAAAAGGTTTAGAGATAGAAAGAATGAATTTGGAGGTATTTTTGAGTTTAGAGGGAAGTGGAAGGGTTTGGGTTGGAGGGAATGTGAAAGGGTGAGAGGGAGATGAGAAAACAAGGAGAATTTTAGGACTTGACACTCAGAAAACCGAACCGGTTCGCTCCAAAATCGAATCGGTTCCTTTTTTGCTACTGCCCAGGTTATTTTTTAAAACCAGACCTCTTCTCAAGGGATGGGTTCTATTTTTTGAAGGGAAATTTTTTATGTTTTCTTATTTTCCTCACAAATTTCACATTCTCTCGACATTCTTCCTAAAAGCATTATTTTCTAAGTAATTTCACTAAAATCTCCATGGACTTATTGGGTAACTCTCGATTGGGGGCTCAAAAATAGAATACTTCACTCTCTCTTATACACACACGAATGAGTCCCATGTATAGGAAATACGCACATGACTCCTATATACAACAATACTTAACCCATTCACATCGGGAGTGCGACGATCTCTCTCCAAAACCTAACCATTCCCATAATCGGGTCTAACAATAAAATTGTCTCCACTTCCCCCATGTACGCCTCTTGATATGAATTTAGGCATTGTCCATTAACCTTAAAAGCTCTCCCATACTTCGGGTCTTCCACCTCTATCGCTCTGTATAGTAACACTTTTATCACAAGAATGGTCTAAACCATCTCGACCTCAACTTTTCGGGAAAAAAATGTAATCGTGAGTTGTAGAGTAGCACCCTTTTTTTCCCGAATGAAACTCCTTAGGGTTAATTTTCTTATCATGTGTGAGTTTTATCCATTCCTTTGCAACTTGGTAGCTCTCGTACACATCATTGCATATGTCTTCCGACTCGTTCAGTTCAAACATCCGTGTTTTACCAACTTTATCCAAATTGACATTCAACCTCTTGAATGCACAAAATGCCTTGTGTTCCAAGTTGTAAGGGAGGTGGTGGGGACTTTCATACATAAATTAAAAAGGATACATCCCAAAGGTGTTCTTTTAAGTGGTCTGGTAAGCCCATAGCACATCGAGTAATCGGATAGACCAATCCCGTTGATTTGGATCAACGATCTTTTCAAGTATAATTTTTATCTATCGATTAGCTAACTCGACTTGCTCGTTTATTTGTGGGTGGTAAGTTGTTCCATCCTTATGGAGAACTCCATACTTTCTCATTAACTTCTCGAATGGCTTATTGCAAAAATACGATCCATCGTCACTAATGATGACTTTGGGAGCACCAAAATGGGAAAGTAGATATTCACGAATGAACTTTACCACCACTTTGCTATCATTAGTTTGTGTAGCTATGGCCTCTACCCATTTAGACACATAATCTACCGCAACAAGGATGTAGAGAAAAACAAAAAAGGGAGAAAAATGTCACATAAATTTGATACCCCGACAGTCAAACATCCCAATAAAAAGGGTAGGGGTTAACGACATCATTCAGAAGATAGTGTGAAAGAGTTTGGCGCTTGCGTTCAAATAAGAAATAATATAATAAACACCAATTTTAACCCAAATTAACCCTAAGCAAGCAACTAGGTGTGATTAAAACAATATGAAATCATGCACAAGATATTCAACACACAAAGTTTAAGGAAAAATCCCCCACAGGGGCAAAACCATTTGTATATCACTATAATTTGTAAAATACGGTTTACAATCGGATTACAATGAAATACAGATTGACTAAGAATTACCCTCGGGTATCGGATTCTGTAGTCGCGGCTGGAAGAAAATCCCTTTCCAGAAGGGCTTGCGGCTGGAACTATCCCTGTCTAGTAGGGCTGCAATGAAGAGGAAGAAACGGTCCACTTCACAAAGGGTTGAACAACATCAATGGTGTTCTTTGGGTTACCGAATTTGATTCACAAAGATACGGAAGATGTGTGAATCTAAAAACCTAGAATCATAGGACTCAATAGGTGAAGACTTTAGGGTTGATATGCTCTGAAAATTGTGTATAAGTCTTGTGAAAACCAACTGCTGATCGTGGATTAAATAAGGGATCGAAACCCTTCAAAATCGGCTGCACGATCTGGCAGTGATTATCCTCGCCGGATCGGTCCGGTCGATTAGGCGGATCGGTCCGGGTAAGTCGGATCGGTTCTTTTTCTGAAACCGGATCGGTCTGGTTGGAATCGGATCGGTCCGGGACTTTTGCCTTCATCGGTTCGCTATGGATCCGGTGGCTACTGGAGTCTGACAAAACGGATCGGTCCGGTAGATGGTCGGATCGGTCCGGTAAACCGGATCGGTTCTTTTTCTGGACCGGATCGGTCCGGCCAGGTCTGATTCCCAAATTCTTTCTTCTTTTGATCTTCGGATTTTGTTGATGACGATGTGATCTTTTCAACCAACAATCTTGTAACGGCGTATGACATATCATATACATAAAGATGGACAAATTGTCCTTACAAATCTCCCCCTATGTCTATGCCGGAACAAACATAAAAAATCCGAATTATCAAATATGAAATTTCCTATACAAATCTACCCTTCCATGAACCCAAAACTGAAAAAGTACAAGTGAATAAGACTGCATCGTTTGTTCTTCAATTCTTCAGGAATCTCAAAGCTTTTCTCATCAGGGTGTGCAATTCAGAGATCATCAAGATAGTGCCTACACACATGAGATAAAGCAAAATACCAAGTGACGTATCGAGTTTTGAAATGAGATAAACATAAGCATATATATGTAAGATGATATTTTCAGAATTTCAAAAACTCCCCCATAATCAGATAATTCATTCTCCCCCTTTTTATGATGTCCCCAAATAGACAAATGAGAGAAATAAATCAAGCAATCAAGTACCGGGATGTCACAAGGCATAAAATCACACCATGAATGAACATAAAACAACCAAGTCGGTGATAGCGTAAAAGAATGGGTGTGAACAAAATTCGATAGGAAAATCAAAGCATACAAACATGACATATGTGCACGATGAATATTGGATATTCCTAACGAATGAACTCAAATGCTTCCTTTGGTGTAAACGAGTGACAGTATAAGATATTGACTCAATCAAATCATCAAATCAAAGCTCAAAGTGATTTCTACACCAATAACGTCCAAAATGATTTATGCTTTTTCAGGACTTTCAAGGAAGTGCAAACCCGTTTTTCAATCTCCAACCAAACTCCCTCAGATTTATATTATGAATAGAGGTATACTAAATTCTCAAACTTTGGAGAATTGGTGGTGAAACCTAAATGGCCCATTTATGGCATGTATTGCTTTTTATTGCCTTTCAATTTTTTCGGGCTCTTTTAACCTCTTAGGACCTCGGATATTACAATTCCTCCATTTTTTAGGTCCTTTTTAATGGTGGCTTTTGCGCAAAGGATTAAAATCAACTTTCGCAGCCCCTCCCCGTTATGCAAATATGCGCACAGTCTCACCAAACGGTTTTTACATGCACTCCAATCTTGTCAAGTTTTATCGCATTTTATACATTGTATAGACAGGATTGAGATGGAAACACTCAAGCCAACATGAGATTGACAAGTGCAATAATCAAATATAGCCGTGCATGTGTGCAATAAAGGATACAGGAGTCAAGCATGTAGGAAATATCACTAATTACATCTCAAGGACTCCAATCAATGTAAAGCACATGGATGAAATGATGTAGCCTCTCAAATCTCTATTAAACAGTCACATGGATATATGGAATGAAGTTGTGACTTGGCTATCTTAAATGCTCATCCATAAAAGGCAAATCTCTTTTTGAATTTTTTTTTTTTTTTTTTTAAAGAATTTTATCAAAATAAAATCTTTTTTTGCTTTTCTCAAAATTTTTCAAAAAAAATCTTTTTGTATTTTTCTAAGAATAAGAAACAAATACATAAAAGCTGTACAACTAAGCTATGGTACATATAAACAGACTAGCAATAGGAAGCATATGATATGACCATGAAGAAGCATCCTATTCTAGACATAGACCAACACCTCAGTCAACAGTGCAAATCCCCAAAGACTTCCTAAGACTCTCAAATCTAAGGGCATCTAAAGGTTTCGTGAAAATATCGGCTAACTGACGGTCGGTAGGAACAAAACTCAGGGTTACGACTTTCTCTTCAACTAACTGACGTATAAAGTGCTCGCGTAACCTGATGTGCTTTGTGCGCGAATGTTGGACAGGATTGCGGGATATGTGTATCGCGCTCGTGTTATCACAGGAAATGGTCATGGTGTCCTGTGAAATCCCATAATCCTCCAACATTTGCTTCATCCACATGAGTTGCGTGCAACAACTCCCGGCGGCGATGTACTCAGCCTCCGCAGTGGACAAAGAGATGGAGTTTTGCTTCTTGCTCAACCAAGAGACAAGAGCAGAACCAAAGTAGAAACACCCACCAGAAGTGCTCCTACAACCATCTACGTCCCCAGCCCAATCGGCATCCGAATAAGCCGACAAACGGTCATCGGTATCAAAGGAATACCAAATACCGTATGAGAGAGTCCCACTCACGTATTTGATAATACGTTTTAGAGCGAGTAAGTGTGACTCTTTGGGAGACGCCTGATAACGCGCACAGACTCCAACACTAAAGGCAATGTCGGGACGACTAGCAGTCAAGTAGAGAAGACTGCCTATCATACTCCGATACAAGGTTTGCTCTACGTCCTTGCCTGAAGTGTCCTTACTAAGCTTGGTAGTGGTACTCATAGGTGTACGAGCATGCTTAGCGGAGTCTAAACCAAATTTCTTTACTAGGTCTCTAGCATACTTGGATTGGGAGATGAACATCCCATCCTCTAGCTGACGAACCTGGAGACCAAGGAAGAATGTAAGCTCACCTACCATGCTCATCTCAAACTCACTTTTCATCTCCTCCTCAAAGTGGTGAGCATGCTGGGAGCATGTGGATCCAAAGACTATGTCGTCCACATAGACTTGGGCAACCAAAATAGCACCGTCATCTCTCCTGACGAACAACGTCATATCAACTCCCCCTCTCTTGAAGCCACGGGCTAAGAGATAGGAAGTAAGCCTCTCGTACCAAGCACGGGGTGCTTGCTTCAAACCATACAAGGCTTTCCTCAGATAGTAGACGTGTTTAGGGTGCTTAGGGTCTTCAAACCCTTTTGGTTGTTCCACATAAACCTCTTCCTGTAGAATGCCATTCAGAAAGGCACTCTTGACATCCATCTGATATACCTTGAAGTGCAGATGACATGCGATGGCGAGTAGTAAGCGGACGGACTCAAGCCTCGCAACAGGAGCAAATGTCTCTCCAAAGTCTACACCCTCTATCTGTGTGTAGCCTTGAGCGACCAACCTAGCCTTATTTCTGATTATGGTACCATTTTCATCCATTTTATTCTTGAAAATCCACCGGGTACCAATAACATTAGTATCACTAGGTCGGGGGACAAGTTCCCAGACATTGTTCTTCTTAAACTGAAGCAACTCATCCTGCATAGCAGATATCCAGTGTTCATCTTTGAGTGCTTCCTTGTGATTCTTGGGCTCGACTTTGGACGTGTAGCAAAGATGGCTAACAACGTTCTCTAGCTGAGCACGAGTCTTGACCCCTAGAGTGGGATCACCAACAATGGCAGAGGGGTCATGACTCTTGCGAACCCAAGCAGGTGTGTCCCCTAACACAGGAGTAGGGTCCACAGAGTGTGAGAGAGGAACAGGTAAATCACTGTCAGAACAGTCCTCATCCTCACACTGAAGGTTGGGATCAATAATCGTCGGAGGTTCGTCATCTTGCACAGTGACGTTTATTGATTCCATAACCTTAGAGCTCTTCAGGTTAAAAACCCGGTACGCTCTACTGTCCGATGAATATCCTAGCAATATTCCCTCGTCGCTCCGGGAGTCAAACTTTCCTAATTGCTCTCTATCCCGTAGGATGTAGCATTTACTCCCAAAGACACGGAAATAAGCCAGGTTGGGTTTCTTGCCTGTCCACAATTCATAAGGCGTCTTAAGTGTGTGTGGACGCAGATAGACCCTATTCACCGTGTGGCATGCAGTAGACACTGCCTCTGCCCAAAATCTCCTAGAAACTTTACGACCTAGAAGCATAGATCTAGCCATCTCTTGGATCGTTCTATTTTTCCTCTCAACAATCCCATTTTGCTGAGGAGTTCTCACAGCAGAGAACTCATGTTTGATCCCAAGGCTATCACAGTACAAATCCACCTTTGCTTCCTTAAATTCAGTGCCGTTGTCACTACGTATTCTGTTAATAGTGACCCCGTGTTGATTTTGCAGGACACGGCACTTGGTCGTTAGAAATTCAACAGCATCTGATTTCTCTCTTAGAAAACCGACAATAGAGTATCTAGAGAAATCGTCCACCATCACGAGAATGTATCTCTTACCACCTAGACTCTCTGTGCGAGTAGGACCCATAAGATCCATGTGAATTAACTCAAGAGCTCGTGAGGTGGTAATGGAATTCAACTTCCTATGTGGGCTACGGATTTGCTTTCCCAACTGACAGGGTCCACAGATCGTGGAAGTTGGCTTTCCAAGTGATGGTAAGCCACGTACTAGGTCCTTTTTGACTAAACGAGATAAGTCTCTAACGTTCATGTGACCTAGACGTTGGTGCCACAGATCCATATGAGTGATCGTGGCGCTGTTGCAGACAAGTGAGGATTTAGGCTCAGTCCCATAACAGTTATCTTCTGTCCTCACCCCTTGCACTAATAGTTTACCGGCTTGATCATAGACCTTACAAGTTTTCCGGTCAAACTTCACTGCAAAGTCATCGTCGCACAGCTGGCTGATGCTAATAAGGTTTGCTTTCAAACCTTTGACGTACAGCACGTTCTCTAGCTTTGGAAATCCTGGTAACTCTACTGTACCTCTTCCTACTATGCTAGATTTGCTACCATCTCCAAAGGTGACTCTCCCATCATTATAATCCTCAAGATGGGTAAAATATGAGGTATCACCTGTCATATGTCTGGAGCAACCACTGTCAAAATACCACTGTGAGGTATTATGGGTTTTGAGAGCGACATGGACAACAAGGGCCTTTTTCACTTTCTTAGGAACCCAAGAGAAGGTACCTTTTAGTATTCCCTTGTTGTTGTTGGTTTTAGCCGGAATGCGGGGCGCATTCATTGATGGTAAGGTCATCCGTCGGAATTCCTCCATCAAGCTCTGTGATGTGGCGGCTAGAAACTCAACACGCTCTCTCAGACTGGCAAACTCATCAGTCTGAAGTGGTGGAGCAACCGTACGTCGTGTCCGACCCAACTTATAGCAATCAACCCAAAGGTGTCCATTTCTTTTGCAATGGGAGCAAAAAGGCACAATATTAGGAGAACCTTGGTTTGCTTTTCTTGGTCGAACTCTCTTTCTTGGTTTTTTATGACGGCCATAAGGAGTCGTAATAAACTCAGGAATTGGTCCGGGTGCAATTTGGGACGTGGAGGCACCATCAAAACCTATTCCTTGCCGGTCACCAAAACCTAAAGCGGGACCGAGGAGCATCTTTCCCATCTTCCCAGATCTGTCCTCGATTTGTACCTTGACTTTCCTAGCTCTCTCAACGTCATGAGTAAGCTGAGCAACAAGGGATTCAAGTTTCTTTCGAGTCTCCAGGGAGGAATGGAGCTCACTCGTAAGACTAGCCACTTGTTTAGTCAAGTCCGCTTTCTCTTTCTCAAAACTGCTATCTCTCTCTTTAAGCAAATTCTCTTTACTAACCCAGGCAGACTCTCTCTCTCTCATGGCGGTGCAGGTGGAGGACTCTCTCTCTCTCATCTTTCCTAACTCTTCTTCTAACGCGGTGATCCTAAGAACTAACGCCTTGTTACGTTTTTTAGTTTTGAAAGACTCATCATATAACTCGGCGTAGGCGCGTTGAAGGCTACTCTCGTCCTCACTACCTTCCTCACTCTCTTCGCTCTCGCTGTCGAGGTGTCCCTGTGAAGTAGCATCCTCATCGTCGTGAGATGCACTAGGAGTACTCACATGACTAGCCATGAACGCGGTGAAGTTACGCTCATGCGGTGACTCATCGCCCGAGTCCACCGACTCGACCTCACTGTCGTCACTAAGGGTAGCGTTTAGGACAGCTTTACCCTTTTCCCTATTCAGACGAGTGGCACACTCAAACGCTCTGTGTCCCTTACCGTCGCACTCAAAACACCTCTCACTGTCTTTAGGGGGTTCTTTGAAATCTTTCTTTTCAAACTTATTTTTCTGAAAATTCTTTTTATCTTTGAAATTTCCACCTTTTTTAAATTTCAGAATTTTCTTGAAGTTTTTAGCAAATAATGCCAAATCATCTAAGTCAAACTCACAATCAGAATCAGAAGTTTCTATCTTTCTAGATGACTCGACTCTCTTTCTTGCCGACCCCTCACTTTTTCTCTCTTGGGCTTTAAGGGCAATTCCCTTATCTTTTGGCTTGGCAGATTTGGGAAACATGTCTATTTCATAAGTTTGTAAATCTCCTACCAGTTCTTCCAATTTTAGAGTATTTAAATTACCCAATGAATTTAGCACAGTGACTTTAGGTATAAAACGCTTAGGAAGGGAACGAAGAATCTTTTTAACAACCCTAGCATTTGGAATATGTTCACCAAGATTATAGCTAGTATTAACAATGTCAGAAAGTCTAGCATAAAATTCATCAAAACATTCATTTTCATGCATGGTGATGGTTTCAAATTGAGTTGTTAAATTTTGCAATTTTGACTCTTTAACAGCATTTGTTCCTTCATGGGTAAGTTGCAAAATATCCCATGCTTCTTTTGACGTGGTGCACGTCATTATGCATTTGAACTCATCAGGAGTGACAGACCCAGAGATAGCACTTAGACCCTTAGAGTTAAAAGACGACCATTTAAATTCATCATCAGTCCAAGTGATGTCAGGTTTCAAGTTGGTCACATTATCAACAGTCACGGTTGGAGGAGTCCATCCTCGTTCAACCAAAATCCAGACACGTTCATCAATGGCTTTTAAAGCCGACCTCATACGGGCTTTCCAATAGGCATAATTCGACCCGTCAAAAATAGGCATTTTATAATATGACTTCTCCATTTGAACACGCTCTTTTCAAAAATCAATTTATTTCAAAAATTGATATCTTTAGAAAAATTTTGCGGAAAAAGGAATACGCGATAGATTAGCGTAACCTGCTCTGATACCAATTTGAAAGAGTTTGGCGCTTGCGTTCAAATAAGAAATAATATAATAAACACCAATTTTAACCCAAATTAACCCTAAGCAAGCAACTAGGTGTGATTAAAACAATATGAAATCATGCACAAGATATTCAACACACAAAGTTTAAGGAAAAATCCCCCACAGGGGCAAAACCATTTGTATATCACTATAATTTGTAAAATACGGTTTACAATCGGATTACAATGAAATACAGATTGACTAAGAATTACCCTCGGGTATCGGATTCTGTAGTCGCGGCTGGAAGAAAATCCCTTTCCAGAAGGGCTTGCGGCTGGATCTATCCCTGTCCAGTAGGGCTGCAATGAAGAGGAAGAAACGGTCCACTTCACAAAGGGTTGAACAACATCAATGGTGTTCTTTGGGTTACCGAATTTGATTCACAAAGATACGGAAGATGTGTGAATCTAAAAACCTAGAATCATAGGACTCAATAGGTGAAGACTTTAGGGTTGATATGCTCTGAAAATTGTGTATAAGTCTTGTGAAAACCAACTGCTGATCGTGGATTAAATAAGGGATCGAAACCCTTCAAAATCGGCTGCACGATCTGGCAGTGATTATCCTCGCCGGATCGGTCCGGTCGATTAGGCAGATCGGTCCGGGTAAGTCGGATCGGTTCTTTTTCTGAAACCGGATCGGTCTGGTTGGAATCGGATCGGTCCGGGACTTTTGCCTTCATCGGTTCGCTATGGATCCGGTGGCTACTGGAGTCTGACAAAACGGATCGGTCCGGTAGATGGTCGGATCGGTCCGGTAAACCGGATCGGTTCTTTTTCTGGACCGGATCGGTCCGGCCAGGTCTGATTCCCAAATTCTTTCTTCTTTTGATCTTCGGATTTTGTTGATGACGATGTGATCTTTTCAACCAACAATCTTGTAACGGCGTATGACATATCATATACATAAAGATGGACAAATTGTCCTTACATAGTGGGCTAGTAGAGACCGCATTAAAGAATCTTTGTGGCCATCTTTTTCATGAAAAATTGGCCTACACATGCTTCTGAATGACAAAAACGGATGATGCTTTGTATTTCGTCATCCGGTACACACTTCTGGATTATTCGGTCCGTGAAAAACTTAAATAAATATGATTCATCATAAAAGAATATGCACGACCAAGTGAAAAACTTTGTCTTATCTTGTGGAGTCCATTGTGAGGGAACAAACCCATCACTAAATAATTCACGATGTCTGTAAACTAAGGTAGAAAGAAAGTGGTAAAAAGTTACTCATCGTAAAAAATAATTGTCAATGGGTATGGGATCTTGATGTATGTTAGAGGAAATCCCAGATAAGCTATGATGTTTTCTACTACCTTCTTATCTTTGATGGAAAGGTAAAATTCTTGGAGTAGTAAGATCCACCTAATGAGGCGGGACTTGGCATCCTTCTTAGAAATGAGGTATTTTAGTGCCGCGTAGATGGTAAAACAAATGATGGATGACCCGATAAGATATGAACATAATTTGTGAAGGATAAATACCACCTCTATGAACTCTTTCTCCATGGTGGAGTAATTTAATTGTAGTCCAATTAAAGTCCGTTAGCATAGTAAAAGGCATGGGCCTTCTTATCTCTCGATTGCCCTAAAACATCCCCTACCGCAAAGTCACTCACATCACACATTAGCTCGAATGGAAGGCTCTAATTCAACACTTTCATGATGGGAGCAGAGACGAGCATACTCTTTAACTTCTTAAATTTCTCTTGCAAGTTTTGTTCCACTCGAATGGGACATCCTTAGTAAGTAAGTTACTTAAGGATCTAGCTACGGAGCTAAAGTCCTTAATAAATCTATGGTAAAATCCAGCGTGTACCAAAAATGAGAGCACTTCTATGAGTGACTTATGGGGCAAGTTCGGCAATGATGTCAATTTTCTCTATCCACTTCTATCCCTTTGGATGAAACAATGTGGCCTAGAACCACTCCTTTGGTTACTGAAATGAAATTTCTCCCAATTAAGCACTAGGTTCTTTTTCACACAACTAGCAACTGTGACACCCCGACTAATTAAATACCGGGTAGCTACTCCTTTATTAAATCAATACAAAATGCCAAGTTGGTTCAGTTAATAGCATCACTGTCGAAAACATTTTAATAATTACTAACCACCTAGTATTTAAAAAGTAAGTTGCCAAATTTTAAGTTAAGTCTGGTTAACATGCAATAAAAGAATAATGGAAGAGTCAACATAATCCATTCACCATAACGAAGTAATGAAATAACCAACAAATAATAATAAGAAATCCGGAGGAAAACTCCTCACAACAATCCCAACAACTGAAAATAATACTACAAGTCTGAATCCTGAATAATTACACGCCAAAAGTCTGCATAACTGAAATAAATGAAATGTCTCTAAAAGGAATGGGTGACATGCCCTACAACTGATAAACTGCTGAATATAGAGTCAAAGTAGATGAAGCGTCTACAAGCAAAGTCCTGTAACTTCCACAAACAGCTACAGCTCGTCACCTGAATGAGGATCCTAAGCATGGTGTCCTTGTGGTTGGGCACCTAAAATGGTTTTTACAAAAATAGGTTTGAAAGCAAATGGGTCAGAGCCCGAAAGTGGAAATCATTTTAAAAACAGCAAGTGTTTTAATAACATTAAAACATTAAATGCAAAATACATGTTAGGACGTGCACTCACATGAAATTATCACCTCTCGACTACATGTGCACTCCTAACGTTCCGTACCCATCTAAATAACATACATATCTAACCAAACTGAAATAAGTCCTACCCCTTACTACTCGATTCCCATATGACATTCTAGTGTTCTCAATCAAATAGAGGTCTTTACTTAACTCAGATTCTTAATTAATAATACAGTTCACTATCGGTTAACCCGTTATGTTTTCTAAAAATATTACCATAATTGTATTCACAATATCAATATGAAAGTTCCCCTTTAATTAAGGTATATTATTCACGTCATAAATATACAATACAAGCACCCCGAGACTAAGCTGCGGTGCACACATACTCTGCTATCCATCCCGGTACATCACGTACATAAGGATCACGCATTCTGAATCTCTCAGGAATCGTTCTCAGATAACAACATCACAAACAATGGAGGCGAACACAGTCACATCACATGGGTCACGCACATACCTGCGCTCCCACGATCAGCAGACTTATTAACATCCCAATAAGTCCTTCTCTGACCTATGTTCATCGAGGTAACCAGTCTAAATCCGGGCAACACAAGGATTAGAGGGTCCTAAGCGAACGCAAACCTCCCGTGATAGCAAGTATGGTAGGTATGTCATACACATAAAATCAATGCATATACTAAGTATTCACACATCTTAGTAATCACCATAATATATTGGTGGTACACTTCTCATTCTCGTACCGACATATAATACTACACAATTTATATGTTCCCCGGTTAATATAATAAATTAGGCCGTCAATAGTTCTCACATCGTAATTAGACCCTCACGTCCTACTTCATATATTCCCTTAGGTTCAAACTACACTACTAGGTTTGACTCCTCATTATATCCCAAACATCCCAAATATATCAATTAATCATCAAGGGAAGGTTATCTCTACATATACACAAGGTTACGGGACACTCGGGATCAAAACAGGCTAAAAAGCCTAAACTGTCAACTCATTCGAAGTCTCGTTCGAACGAGGTTGTTCGAACGAGAGTTCGTTCGAACGAAGTGGGCTTTCTAACGAGGTCTCGTTTGAACGAGAACATCGAACGAACTTCACCCTCGTTAGAAGTCAAAGGTCAACTCGTTAGAAGCTCGTTCGAACGAGCTCGTTCGAACGACCTGGGCAGGTCTTCTAACGAGTGGCCAGTTTCGAGCCCAGAAATCCTTATTTCATTTTTCCATCTTTTCTTCACTTCTAATCTCATCTAAACATTAGTCCAACAATTGTTCAAGGTTCCTAATCGCCTCTAAGCATACATAGGTCACCTACTAACGTTTTTGTGGGGATTAAATCATTATAAACATCATCCAAATATCAAATCCATACATTTATCCCCAATTTCAAGAACATGAACCCTAAAATTTATAAATCATCAAAGAGTCTAAATAAATCCGTTTTTGTTTCATCCAAAATGTATTAACATCAGATTATTCACCTACATATAGTTCTACATGCAAATCCTCATCGCAATACAAGGTTCTAATTCCAAATTAATGGGTTTTTATCAAACTCCCAAGAACAATAAGATTTTTATCAATTCCTACACATGGAAGAAGCATTCTCTGAAATTAATTGAAATTAAACCACTTTGCCTTATATGTATCTCTGATTTGATGACGAATTGATGGAGTATTCTCTCTCTCTCTCTGCAGAATTCCTCTATCTCTCTCAACAAGCTTTTCTTCTCCAAAGTTAATGGTGGCTAGGGTTTGTGCTTTAGGAACTCTTTGGAACCAATTTCAATAACCTCCGTAGTCTATTCGGTTATTAGTGGGCTTAGTGGGTTATTGCCAAATCAGATATTAATTCCCAATTTTCGTAGGTTTTAATTACCAAAAATCCAAAATTACCAAACTACCCTTATACGTTATCGGTATGGCCTAAAAATGCCCCGGGACCCAAACTAAACCCCCGGCTAGTGTTTTTTGACTATTTCGACCCTTCCGGACGCGTTGGCGCACTCAAAATGACCATACGGTTTATAGAAATAAAATTTACTTTTTAATTAACATAATTATATTCCTGACGCGACTGTCACACGCGTCTCAACAAAATTTCCAAATTGCCGTATTTCAATCTCACGACAAGTTTCATAATTCAATATTCGTATATATAGCCATATATACTCATTATAGTCAAATACTAACTCACATCACGTTAATATTTTATCCGGATTAATTTCTAATTAATACACATTTAATTCAATTAATCCCATAAATAAATATCACAAAAATACGGGGTATTACATACTTCCCCCCTAATAACTGAATTTCGTCCCGAAATTCGGAACTAGAAAATACCTGGTAAGAACAACTCTGGATAACGTTCGCGCATCTCATCCTCGCGCTCCTATGTGGACTCCTCGACATTATGATGTCGCCACTGAACACGCACTAACGGAACTATCTTTGATCGCAGTTCCGCTCACTTCGGTCCAAAATAGCAATCGGCCCCTCCTCGTAGGAGCTATCAGGATGGAGATCTATGTCCTCCAAAGCAATGTGAGAATGTGCCAAATCGTCTCTAAGATATTTCCTTAGCGAGGAAATATGAAACACATCGTGAATCCGATGCAAATGCTTCGGTAACCCAAGCCTATACGCAACCGATCCAATCCGCTCAAAAATTGGAAATGGTCCCACGTATCTCGGTGCCAACTTCCCTTTCTTCCCGAAACGCATAATCCCCTTCATAGGAGATACTCTGAGCAAAACCTGGTCCCCCACTTGGAACTCCCTGAAGAATCTCTTCGCATCAGCATAGCTCTTCTGCAGATCCTGAGCTACCCGAATGCGACTCCGAATCAATTCTATCCTTGCCGAAGTATCCTGAATCACTTCCGGCCCAAGTAGTTTGTTGTGCCCCACCTCCAACCAACATGCTGGGGAACGACAAGGTCTACCGTACAATGCCTCAAATGGAGCCATGCCAATGGTGAACTGGTAGGAGTTGTTGTAAGCAAACTCCACTAGTGGAAGATACTGCTCCCATCCACCCCCAAAATCAATGATACTCATACGTAGCATGTCCTCTAACATCTGGTTTGTACGCTCAGTTTGCCCATCGGTCTGCGGGTGATACGCCGTACTCAATCGCAATTCCGTGCCCATGGCCTCCTGAAAACTCTCCCAAAACCGTTAAACAAATATCTTGTCTCGGTCAGACACGATATTTAGGGGCACACCGTGAAGTCTCACTATCTCATAAATAAAGAGCTGGGCATACTATCCCGTAGTGTAGTCTGTCCTTACAGGTAGAAAATGAGCAACTTTGGTCAATCTGTCCACAATTACCCAAATGGAGTCGTGACCTCTCTGTGACGTAGGCAACCCCGTGATAAAGTCCATGGAAATGCTCTCCCACATCCACATTGGGACCTCCAATGGCTGTAGCAGTCCTGCCGGTCTCTGATGATCCACTTTTACTAGCTGATAAGTGGCGCATTTAGAAACAAACTCGGCAATATCTCTCTTCATCCCGCTCCACCAATACTGTCGTCTCATGTCTTGGTACATTTTGTCCCCACCGGGATGTACCGCGAACAGTGAGCCGTACGACTCTGCCATCACCTCGTGCCGTAATTCCTCCCCTTCCGGAACTACCAATCTCCCATTGAAGCGTAATCCCCCGTCTGAGCTAACGGTATAGGACTAGGCTCCCTCTGCTAGTAATCGAACTATCTGCTCCTGACAGAACGAGTCATTTACCTGTGCCCTTACTACCTTCGTGACAATCTGCGGTGTAACGGTCATCACAGACATGAACGATCGGGCCACTGCGTCCTGGTGTCCCAACTCCTTCCATTTGGCCTTCCACACCCCTACCACTTCCTCTACTGGCCTACGGCTCAACGCGTCTGCTACCACGTTAGCCTTTTCCGGGTGATACTGGATATCAAACTGATAGTCCTTCACAAATTCAAGCCACCTTCGCTGCCGCATATTCAACTCTTTTTGCGTGAATAGGTACTATAGGGACTTGTGGTCTGTGAACAATCGAAACTTTTCCCCCAAAAGGTAATGTCTCCAAATACGAAGGGCAAATACAACTACCGCCAACTCCAAGTCATGAGTGGGGTAATTCTTCTCATGAGTCTTTAGCTTACGGGAAGCATAAGCTATGGACTGACTCTCCTGCTGCAATACACCTCCAAGTCCTTGTAAGGACGCATCGGTGTAAACTAAATACTCAACTCCCGGTCTCGGCAATGCTAACACAGGTGCTGAGATCAACTTATCCTTCAGTTCATCGAATGCCAACTGACAGGCATCACTCCAGATGAATGGCACACCCTTACGAGTCAGATGTGTCAAAGGACCTGCTATCTTCGAAAATCCCCGAATGAACCTCCTGTAGTATCCTACTAGACCCAAGAAACTACGGATTTCCGTTGGTGTTGTGGGCTGTCCCCACTCCCTCACCGCGGATACCTTCCCCGGATCAACAGATATCCCCCGGTCGGAAATAATGTGTCCCAAAAACTGGACCTCCTTCAGCTAAAACCCGCACTTCTCATACTTTGCATACAGCTCGTTCTGACGTAGCGTCTGCAAAACTTGCCTCAAATGTTCGGCGTGCTCCTCCTCTGTCTGGGAGTAAACCAGAATATCTTCAATGAAGACAATGACAAACTGATCCAGGAAATCTCTGAACACTCTATTCATTAAGTCCATAAACACGGCTGGAGCATTGGTCAAACCAAAAGGCATAACCCGAAACTCGTAAGAACCATATCTCGTTAAGAACGCAGTCTTCGAGACATCCTCCTCCCTGATACGCAACTGATGGTACCCCGATCTCAAATCAATCTTCGAGAAGAAAGAAGCTCCTCTCAACTGGTCGAATAGGTCATCGATTCGAGGCAACGGATACTTATTCGGTATCGTGACCTTATTCAACTCTCGATAGTCCACACACAATCTCAGTGAACCATCTCTCTTTTTCACGAACAACACAGGGGCACCCCACGGTGAAGTACTCCTCCGAATAAACCCCTGACCCAACAACTGCTCAATCTGATCCCGCAACTCCCTCATCTCAGCTGGAGCCATACGGTACGGTGCGCATGCTATAGGTCTTGTATATGGTAATAAGTCTATAACAAAGTCTATCTCTCGACTGGGAGGTAGGCCTGGTATCTCCTGAAACACATCAGAATACTCCCTGACAACTGGGATCGAATCCAAAGGAATCACAACCTCTTTAGAGGTATCCTCCTCTAGGTAATACAAATGAGCGTTCGAGCCTCCCTCTGGGCGAGGCATCGCCACTACAAACATCTCTTGCCCCGGAATGGCAAAAATAATGCTCCCACCGAAGCAATCAATCATGGCTCTATAATCTGCGAGCCAATCCATACCGATAATCACATCGTGCACATGCATATCTAATACCAGCATATCTGCAGGTAATACCAGACTACCAATCTCTACCCCCACTCCCTGACATATAAAGAAAATAAGTGACCCACTCCCCAATAGTGAGTCTACACACGTCACTGTGCTCTCTGTTGTGGCTAACAACCCTAAGGCTTTCGCAAAATGTGTAGCTATAAAGCAATGTGTTGCCCCCGTATCAAACAAAACCCGACCCATAGTACCATGGATAGGAAACATACCCTCAATCACGGGTGGTGCCTGCGGAGCTGCTACCTGGTGGACGTTATAGACACGTCCATACTGTAAGTGTCCCTACTGCACAGGAACTGCTGGAATGGCTGGAAGAGCTGGCACCTGGGCTGGAGCTGGGAGGGCTGGTGGAAAAAGTGGCCTCTGTGGCTCATGTCGAGCACCCTGCTGCTACTGCGGGGCCCTGCCCCTATCAGGACAGTCCTGGCGTTTATGGCCAGTCTTGCCACAAACGAAACACTTCCCCGGAAAGTTCCCCCCTCTCTGTCCCTACTGCCCCCGGCCCTGGTGGCCGTTACCGTTCTTCCACTGGCCCTGCTGAAATTGCTATTGACCGTTCTGACCCTGCTGGTTCTGATGGCCGTTCGGACCCTAATGGCCCTTTCGGAACCCTCCCTGTCCGTGCCTGTAATTTCCTGACCTGAACCTCTTGTGATCCCCCTGCTGGGAACCCTGATCACCCTGTCTCTGCCCCTGAACGGATTGTGCCCCACTGGCACCATTCCCTCCAGTCCTGCCCTGATGGTTGGACTCTCCCGATCGCTTGCCCTCAGCCATATGAAAGCGGTGATCCTGGCAATGGAGCAATGCAGCGTTAACCACATCAGAATAAGTGGCTAACGAGAGGTTCCCTAACAAGTGCTGATGAATCCTCCATGTCAACCCGTCCGTAAATTTCTGTATCTTCTTCTCCTCAGTCGGTATTTCATCCGGAACAATATTTAACAGATCAGTGAATTCGGCCTCATACTCGGCCACAGTCTTACCCTCCTGCTTGAGGCTCATCAACTTCCTTCTCATCTCCGTGTGAACAGCTGACGGAAAGTACTTGCGGTCGAACCGCACCCAAAACTCCTGAATAGTGAGAGTATCTCGCTCCTCCACGGTGGTAATAGACTCCCACCACTGCAGTGCTGACCCCACTAGCTTAAAAGTAGCTAGTATCTGCTTCTGGACATCGGTGCACTCATACATCCTCAGGTGCCGTTGAATGTCCTTCCTCCACTGACTCGAAACTACCACATCGGAGCTACCTACGAACTCTGGAGGGTGTGCTTTCTGAAAAGCATCACGTACACGTTCCCAGGCAGACGGGAATGCATGAGCCTGAACTGGCGCGGCTATCGGGGCCTGAGGTGGTGCCTGCTGAACTACTGCTAGTGCGGCATTTTCCGCCTGGGCCACAATGGCTGCAACCTCGGTGGCATTCATCGTGCCCTGAACTGGTGCGGGCTGTGGTTCTGGCGTTGCATCCCTGGGAACCCGTTGTGCACGTCATGGGGGCATCTGAAATAAGAATGAAGTTTATAAGTTCGCAGTTATAAACTTAAAATAGCTGAAGAACGTAGCATATACAAAAGAATACAACAGTCCTAAAATATAGGGCTCTACATCAAAGAAAGCTCAGCGGAAAACATAATAAGCCATACAGATCCTAATGGACACTAGAACCTGATGCTCTGATACCACCTATGACACCCCGACTAATTAAATACCGGGTAGCTACTCCTTTATTAAATCAATACAAAATGCCAAGTTGGTTCAGTTAATAGCATCACTGTCGAAAATATTTTAATAATTACTAACCACCTAGTATTTAAAAAGTAAGTTGCCAAATTTTAAGTTAAGTCTGGTTAACATGCAATAAAAGAATAATGGAAGAGTCAACATAATCCATTCACCATAACGAAGTAATGAAATAACCAACAAATAATAATAAGAAATCCGGAGGAAAACTCCTCACAACAATCCCAACAACTGAAAATAATACTACAAGTCTGAATCCTGAATAATTACATGCCAAAAGTCTGAATAACTGAAATAAATGAAATGTCTCTAAAAGGAATGGGTGACATGCCCTACAACTGATAAACTGCTGAATATAGAGTCAAAGTAGATGAAGCGTCTACAAGCAAAGTCTTGTAACTTCCACAAACAGCTACAGCTCGTCACCTGAATGAGGATCCTAAGCATGGTGTCCTTGTGGCTGGGCACCTAAAATGGTTTTTACAAAAATAGGTTTGAAAGCAAATGGGTCAGAGCCCGAAAGTGGAAATCATTTTAAAAACAGCAAGTGTTTTAATAACATTAAAACATTAAATGCAAAATACATGTTAGGACGTGCACTCACATGAAATTCTCACCTCTCGACTACATGTGCACTCCTAACGTTCCGTACCCATCTAAATAACATACATATCTAACCAAACCGAAATAAGTCCTACCCCTTACTACTCGATTCCCATATGACATTCTAGTGTTCTCAATCAAATAGAGGTCTTTACTTAACTCAGATTCTCAATTAATAATACAGTTCACTATCGGTTAACCCGTTATGTTTTCTCAAAATATTACCATAATTGTATTCACAATATCAATATGAAAGTTCCCCTTTAATTAAGTGTATATTATTCACGTCATAAATATACAATACAAGCACCCCGAGACTAAGTTGTGGTGCACACATACTCTGCTATCCATCCCGGTACATCACGTACATAAGGATCACGCATTCCGAATCTGTCAGGATTCGTTCTCAGATAACAACATCACAAACAATGGAGGCGAACACAGCCACATCACATGGGTCATGCACATACCTGCGCTCCCACGATCAGCAGACTTATTAACATCCCAATAAGTCCTTCTCTGACCTATGTTCATCGAGGTAACCAGTCTAAATCCGGGCAACACAAGGATTAGAGGGTCCTAAGCGAACGCAAACCTCCCGTGATAGCAAGTATGGTAGGTATGTCATACACATAAAATCAATACATATACTAAGTATTCACACATCTTAGTAATCACCATAATATATTGGTGGTACACTTCTCATTCTCGTACCGACATATAATACTACACAATTTATATGTTCCCCGGTTAATATAATAAATTAGGCCGTCAATAGTTCTCACATCGTAATTAGACCCTCACGTCCTACTTCATATATTCCCTTAGGTTCAAACTACACTACTAGGTTTGACTCCTCATTATATCCCAAACATCCCAAATATATCAATTAATCATCAAGGGAAGGTTATCTCTACATATACACAAGGTTATGGGACACTCGGGATCAAAACAGGCTAAAAAGCCTAAACTGTCAACTCGTTCGAAGTCTCGTTCGAACGAGGCTGTTCGAACGAGAGTTCGTTCGAACGAAGTGGGCTTTCTAACGAGGTCTCGTTCGAACGAGAACATCGAACGAACTTCACCCTCATTAGAAGTCAAAGGTCAACTCGTTAGAAGCTCGTTCGAACGAGCTCGTTCGAACGACCTGGGCAGGTCTTCTAACGAGTGGCCAGTTTCGAGCCCAGAAATCCTTATTTCGTTTTTCCATCTTTTCTTCACTTCTAATCTCATCTAAACATTAGTCCAACAATTGTTCAAGGTTCCTAATCGCCTCTAAACATACATAGGTCACCTACTAACGTTTTTGTGGGGATTAAATCATTATAAACATCATCCAAATATCAAATCCATACATTTATCCCCAATTTCAAGAACATGAACCCTAAAATTTATAAATCATCAAAGAGTCTAAATAAATCCATTTTTGTTTCATCCAAAATGTATTAACATCAGATTATTCACCTACAGATAGTTCTACATGCAAATCCTCATCACAATACAAGGTTCTAATTCCAAATTAATGGGTTTTTATCAAACTCCCAAGAACAATAAGATTTTTATCAATTCCTACACATGGAAGAAGCATTCTCTGAAATTAATTGAAATTAAACCACTTGCCTTATATGTATCTCTGATTTGATGACGAATTGATGGAGTATTCTCTCTCTCTCTCTCTGCAGAATTCCTCTATCTCTCTCAACAAGCTTTTCTTCTCCAAAGTTAATGGTGGCTAGGGTTTGTGCTTTAGGAACTCTTTGGAAGCAATTTCAATAACCTCCGTAGTCTATTCGGTTATTAGTGGGCTTAGTGGGTTATTGCCAAATCAGATATTAATTCCCAATTTTCGTAGGTTTTAATTACCAAAAATCCAAAATTACCAAACTACCCTTATACGTTACCGGTATGGCCTAAAAATGCCCCGGGACCCAAACTAAACCCCGGCTAGTGTTTTCTGACTATTTCGACCCTTTCGGACACGTTGGCGCACTCAAAATGACCATACGGTTTATAGAAATAAAATTTACTTTTTAATTAACATAATTATATTCCTGACGCGACTGTCACACGCGTGTCAACAAAATTTCCAAATTGCCGTATTTCAATCTCACGACAAGTTTCATAATTCAATATTCGTATATATAGCCATATATACTCATTATAGTCAAATACTAACTCACATCACGTTAATATTTTATCCGGATTAATTTCCAATTAATACACATTTAATTCAATTAATCCCATAAATAAATATCACAAAAATACGGGGTATTACATCAACTACTTTTTCAAGATTAGCAAGACATTGATTAAAAGAGAGGCCCAAAATGATAAAATCATCCATAAACACCTCAAGGCCTCTCTCAACCATATCACTAAAAAAACTCAACATACACCTTTGAAAGGTTATCGTGCATCACATAACCCAAATGGCATCCTTTTGTAGGCAAAAGTGCCAAAAGGGCATGTGAACGTAGTCATTTGTTGATCAAACACGCCCACCTCTCTATGGTTATAACTGGAGTAGACATCTTGGAAAACATCAAAATAGGTGGCCCAACACTCTCTCGATCATTTAATCCATGAACGGCAAACAAAAATGATTTTTCTTTATGCCGGCATTGAGTTTTCAATAATCAGTGAATATGCGCCACTCAGTGGTGGTACGTTTTGGAATAAGTTCTCCTTTAGAGTTCTCTATCACGGTCACTTTCAACTTCTAGAGAACGATTTGGGTTGGACTAACCCACTTACTACCCGAGATGGGATGAATTATGATCGCATCAAAACTTAGTGATTTCCATTTCACCATGTCTTTCATTATCGGGTTCAATCTTCTTTGCATTTCCTGGGTTTCACTTCCCCTATAGGTGGATTTTATGGGTATAAATCAAAGGAGTTATGCCTTTTAAATCCGTTATGGGCCAACCAAAATCACCTTATGCTTTCTCAATATCTCTAAAAGACTCCCTTCTAGCTCTCTACCTATACTGGAGGAGACAACAATGGGATATGTCTCATCCTCCCCTAAATAAGCATATTTAATATTTAAAGGCAGCTTCTTCAGTTTGAGTTTTGGAAATTTAATATCGGAGGGAACCTCATAAGATTCCCTCGGTGGTAACTCTTCAAATCATGAGACCCAACTTACACCCCTCATGTTATCCTTGATTTCTCTCTCATCTAGCATCTCCCTTATTTCACTCATTTCCCAATCAAACTCTGAATACTCTCTCTCTCCCTCAACATTTTTCACTAAGCACGCCTTTAGTGGATCCTCAAAATTATTACCCTCAAAATTCTCTTGTACTACCTCCTCGATTAGATTCGTATTGTGTAGATCATCTTCATCACCCATTTTCTTGGTGATGTTGAAGATATTTATCTTAAACGTTATGTTCCAAAAAGTTAATTTCATTTGCCCATTATACCTATTGATCAATGAGTTAGTCATCGATAAAAAAGTGCGACAAAAAATGACGGGGACATGGTGGATTGACGGGGAGGAGGGCTAAAATGACAAAATCTACCAAAAAGTAGAATGTGTTAACTTGGAAGATCATGTCCTCAACTACCCCACAAGAAAACTTCACGAAATGATTCACAAGTTGGAGATTGATTTTTGTGGGCTTAAGATCTCCCAAATCGAGATTTCTATAGATAGAGTAGGGTAGAATGTTAGCACTCAGCCCTAAATATAACAAAGGTCTCTTTATTTTACTCTCTCTAATAACATATGAAATGATGGGGGCTCCTGGATCTTTGTACTTTGGTAGAAGGTCGCTCAAAAGTATCGAGCTAATATTTTCTAGAAGAAAAAACTTCTTCTTCACCTTTAACTTTCATTTCACCGTGAGCAAGTTCTTTAAGAACTTAACGTACGCGAGAATTTTCTTTATAGCCTCGAGAAAAGATAGGTTCAACTTCACTTGCTTAAGCACCTCTAAAATGTCTTCGTGACAGTCTCCTTTAGGATAAGGGACAAACCGTTGAGGTCATGGTGCGGATATTAGGGGTTTTACCACCACTTTAGGCCAAACTGTGTCTTCTTTCTCACTCTCGCTCAAGGTGGCATCTTAGGCCTCTTGCGTGCCGAGCAAAACCTCCTTGCCTTTTGTATGTTTTGTGGGGAACGTGACAAGTCAACAACTTTCCCACTACATTGAGTGGATACAATTTTACATTGCTCTTGAATTTCATCGGGGTAAGAGCTTACACAGTTTTAACCTTGGGAGGTCTTTTGGCTTAAGCGGGGAATTTCCCCTTCTCGTGGACACTCAAAGAGGATTACAACTTAGACAAGCATGCCTTCAAGTCGGCAAAGTTTTGAGTATATTGGGCATTAATCACCGACTAAGTTTGCATAAATTATGCGAGAGTGTCCTCAAGACTTTTCTGCTGTAAGATCACATAAGTTGCGGGAGGAGGCACTTGCATTTATGGTGCTTGTTGAAATTATGGGGTTGGTGGCGGTTGGTGGGAAACCTATTGATTAGGATTTAACGATGCATTCATTTTCTCGTAATTAAAATGGGGATGTATCCTCCACGATGGATTATAATAGTTTCCGTGAGGGCCGTTAAAATTCCCTTTATAATATCCCACTGCATCAACTTGCTCATAAAGCATAAATTTGTAAGAAGTAATGGTTGGACATTCATTCATTAGATTTCCCACCTAGCAAATAGCGTGAATCTCCTCCTCTAAAGATTGGGAGTGCCCAGATGTATCTCTCCCTTTCTTCCACCACGTCATTTAGATGCTTGGCTAATTGATTTATTTGAAGTTTCAGCTCGGCTTCCTTTTCCAATTGGTAGAGTAGATATGAGGAAGGGGCTATTGACATGGTCCTAGCCTTGGGTTAGGTATTTGAATCTGATGTGTCCCAAGATTGAGTAGTCTCAGAGACATGCATAAAGTGGGCCTCTACATCATCCACATCTAACTCGAAGAACTCTCCCGAGCATATTATTTCTATGAGTTATTTTGTGCTTAGCATAAGCCCATGATGGAAGAAGGAGATAAGTCTCCACTTCTCAAAACCATGATGTGGGCACATGTTAACCAATTCATTGAACCTCTCCCAACACCTATCAAAGGGCCCATTATCTTTTTGTTTAAAGGTTTGAATTTGAGCTTTGATAGATTGATCTTGTGGGTGCGTAAAAACTTTTGGAGAAATATCACTTGTGTATCTCTCCATACCGATAGAGTTCAGTGCTAGAGACCAAAGACAAGTCTTGGCCTTGTCCTTAAGAGAGGAGGGGAAAAACTTGAGACTTATGATGTCTTGTGGGCAAGCTTAATCATTAAATGTTCGCACGCCTCCTCGAACTCACGAATGTGGAGACATGGCTTCTCCAACTCCATGCTATGAAATGTAGGAATAATTTAGCTCATTACATTTCGAAAGTGTAATTTTCATGCATTATATGGTAATCTAATGCATACCAAAGCGATGGTTCGCTCCAGGTATAAGAAGTCGCTTAGAGGCGGTACGGAATCTCACCCTCTCCCATTCCAAAACTCGAACTATCGGACATCGCTCTCATACTTGATGAATTAATATCCTCATCGGAGTCTCTTGACATTCTACTTGGGGTATGGATACTCGGTGTAAGAGGTGTTGGAAGTGGTACCCATAAATTAGGAGTGTTACTACTAGGTGATGGGGGTTATCTATTAGCTCGAGAACTGGATTGGGCTGTACGATTTGCATATAAGGACTTGAGCAAATTTTTATATTTATATTTTTGGAATATTAAAATTTTTTATTTTGACTTTTTTTTTATTCTTAGGATTTATGATTTTTTTGACTTTTTAGGAATTAGAGTCAAATTAGAATTAATTCAACCTAACTTACTATCGACTCCTTGGCAACAGCACCAAGAACTTGACGAGCAACGAAAAGTGTGTGCTACGTGTGAACTTACGACTTAAGTGCATTCCGATCTCTCAATTAATAAACTTGGTAAGATGGGATTGAATCCTCAGGGAATCGAATGCTCACACCGAGACTAGGGAAGGTTTCTTAAATCTAATATATTCCTCGTAAAAAGAAAGAAACGGTGATGATCCTTACGTGAAATGACTTCTAACTATCTAGACACCTTAAGTTATAAAAGTGAAAATTAAACTAATTTAAGCAAATACTGAATTTGGTTTTCAAACAATTTTGGAAAAGGAGGTTGTGATCCAATTCCCCGTGGGTTTCTGTGATAAATATGAAAGTTTTTTAATTAATTAATTAATTAAAAGAAAAGCAACAAATCAATTCGAAGCAACACATTGTAACAACCTGTCCTTTTTAGAGATAATTAAATTCCACAATTGGAGATAAATTGGAAATTTGGAGAATTTCTCGAAATAGTGATTCTTGGGATTTTCTAGGATTAGATGATTTTCGATGGACGGTATATTTACTTTTGGTGTTAAGTAAATGAATTGGAGTATTTTAAATATGTCGCTGCTGGGTAAAGCGACAAAAGATAATATTTTAATGAGAATACCGCATTTATTTATTATGGGACAAAATAGTGATTTGCGATCAAGTACCTCGGATGGCAATTTCGACTGCGCCGTGAGTCTCGCAATGGCCGAGATAGGCGAAAAAGAGTGTTCGATTATCGAAATTGAGTTTCGGAGAATTTTAGAGTTAAAAAGGGCTCGAAATTGAGTAAACGAGTCGTTTTTGAGTTTTAAGGGTTAACACTTTTTTCTTCCAATATAAAGAGGAACAGAGGGAGAAAAGAGAAAGAAAAGAGAGATAAGAGAGAGAGAAGGAGAGAAAAGAGGAGAAAAGGGGAGGTTCTGGACAAACTCCGTGGGATTCGGCTCGAGGTCGTCGGATTGTATCCATGAGAAAAGTGTTTACTTGCTTTATTTAATTTTGAGCATAAATCTCATATCATAGTTGGTAAAAATATGATTTTAGGTTAGAACCCATATAATAAAACTGGGAAAACTTAGATACGAGTTTACATATTGAGGAAATGTAAACTCTTAATGATTTCTAGTATTAAAACCATGTTAATGGAGTATAAAATCGGATTGAAATGGGAGAAATGTCAAAACTAGGGTTTTTGGGGTTTTAAGATCCAAAACCTAAGAAAGTGGTTTAATACCACAAATTTATGGAAGAATTAGTTGTAAATCAGTGTTAGGATGTTATTAGGGTTGTTGGTTGATATTGGAAACCCTTAAAATGGAGTTTGGGTTGATATTGGGTATTTTGGAGATTAAAAAATTTCCCAAATAGTGCCTCTCGAACAGGCCGAATCGATTCGGGTCTAGACCGAATCGATTCGCCTAAGGGGATCTGTGTTGCTGCAGTGGGCTGAATTGATTCGAAATTACGCCGAATCGATTCTCCACTAAGGACCTGTTTGCAGAACACTTTCCAAATCGATTTGGATTGGGGGCCGAATCGATTCGCCCACCCGAATCGATTCGCAATGGGGGAGAATCGATTCGCTTTGGTCAGAATGGCCAGTTTTCTTCCCTTAAGTGTTTAGGGAGTTAAATTTCGATTTGGGAATTTATATGGGGGTTCCTAGTTATGATATTGGGGCTCCTAACGATGGTTTTGAGGGTTAGTAAACCTTTAAATGAAAGAAAAGGCCTTGGATTGGCGTAGGGCATAATACGGGGAACGAACATAGTTAACGTTCAGGACGAACAGAATTTGAAAGAGAGAGTTCGGTTATCATTGAGCATAAGTATGTATGTATTTGAATGTATGTGAGTTGAATACATCTTGGTGAAACCTAGGAAGTGATCTTTAGGGATTTATATCTTTGGGATTATTGGTCATCGCTAGATGTGATTGGCAATTATGGCCATATATATATATATACATATATATATATATATACATATATATATATACATACATATATATATATACATATATATATATATATACATATATATATATATATATATATTCGAGGAGGAATATATGGTATATATATACTATGTGATTAAAGTATATATATGATATGATATAAATGACTTTTGAAAATGAATAAATGAAAGTTTTCAAAATGGAAAAGAAATGATTTTCATAAATGATAAGTTATGGATACACTCCTCTCTAAATCGCTATCATAAGGGAAGTTGCGTGCGTATGGTGAAGCCCCCTGGCTAATGAATGCAGGGTGGATATAGTCCTATAGGTCAAATGGGCGATTATTATATGTTTTCTGCACTGGTGAGGTAATTCTGGGTGTGGTTATGACTCTCCCGCAGGCATATGGTCACTTCCCGACGTTTCGGTAGGTTCCCAGCTTATCTTGTTTGATAGGCCCTGAAAGATGATAGCCATTTAGGGACGCGTCCAGTGGGGAAATCCAGAGGGACGGTCTTAGATATGTTAAAGGAATTCATGATGATGAATTGGGTTTAAATACATTTCCCGAATGGAAGAAGGGAAATGGGATAAATGAATTGGCTTCGGAAACACTTCCCGGATGGAAGAAGGGAAATGAAAGCATATGTTATGAATTGGCTTTTAAATACATTTCCTGGATGTAAGAAGGGAAATGGGATGTTATTAAACGGTAAAGCATTTTTATGATAATAAAACTTGCTTTAAATATATTTCCTGGATATAAAAAGGGAAATATAAAGTTTTGAAATGTAAAAGTATTGGTAAACATTTTTGTAGATGAATGTAAAGTAAACCTCAGTTCGGGAGATATTATCCGGATGTATATTGAATTATGTATATTAATGTAAGTATGTTATGTATGTCGTTGTATAGTATATATACATACATTAGATTTGTACTACGGGCCTAATGGATCTCTACTATTAACCCTGCCAAGTAGTAGTGTATCGGGGGGGTTCATTGTTTGGATTTCGCTTCGCGAGACACCCCACGCACGAACTTAGTGCAGTGTTGAGAATGGAGGGAAGTTTAGCCCTTAGTACTCGGGGGTAGAGGTTTCTAGTAGACGAAAGAATTAACTTAGTTAGGCGGGGTAGCTTAACTAGAAGTTAAGTGCGTTAGGTGTTCACTATTAGAAGAGAGGTGAGGGGTATCTCATGGGAGTGCGATACCAATTTAAATATGAGATAAAACCTTTAAATAAAAATAAAGCATTTATGCACTTGCAAAATATTTTCACAACTCGAGCTCTGACTCGTTTCTATATTGTCTTTTCTTGCTAGATATATATATTATATAGGTGTCCAGACACAGGGACGCCTGGATGAGACTTCTTTCGAGTCAAACGTCTGCTATGGAAACTGTGGATGCATCCAGGTTCTCGATAGACGCTTCCATTCTTGTAATATAGATAGGAGGTATTGTGTACACATTCGGGTTAATAACCAAACATCATTTATTTAGTCTTTTACCGCATTTTAGTGCAGCATTCGATATGGTTGTATCATATTTGAACCGAGTGTTCGATTATTCTATTTCATTTCAGTTTCATTTACGTAAACTATGTGAATGTTTTAATTTTAGTCGTTTGAAAAGAGTAGTTAAGTAAAATTTTGACGCCAGCCTAATAGATTATTAGTAATTAAAATGGATTTTCGACAGTGATGCTAAGAATTATCCATATGCGACTTCTGTTTTAATTTGATATAGGAGTGATCGCCCGGTATTTTATTAGGCGGGTTGTCACAGATGGTATCAGAGGATCAGGTTCTAGTGTCCTTTGGAATCTGTCGGACGTACTATGCTTTCAGCATTGCTCTCGATTTGATATAGAGCCTCAGGATTAGGATTGTTGATTTCTCTTGTGAGATTTCGTTCTCCTGCCATAGTATGAGATTATGAAAATCTTTTGAGCGCTCGTTCGAGATTCGTGGGCTGATCGAGGAAGGCGGCAGAAGGCAGGGCTTAGTTGAAGCTGGAGGCTAGGACCGTAATAGAGGTCACTTCCTTTGTAGTGATTGCTAAGGATTTTGGGTGGCGACTACTGAAGTATAGTAGTTATGAGTACCGCAGTATCGCCGTAGTAGAGAGTGGTACTAAAGTTAAATTTCCCAGTGAAGTTAAGGGTTCGAAAGGGATCTTACGGATAGTTTTAACCGTGAGTCCCCATGAATTAGCATGAATGAGAAGAATGTCATTTCGAAAGTATTCACATAAGGATCGGCCAGAGGCCGATAGTGAATAAAGAGTAATATGGAGAAGTGAACCTTGTACCGAGGTGAGGTAGGTACAATAAAAAATAAGTCCTTTCGAGAAATGATAGGCTCACTAGAGAAGTGTTGCTAACACTTATGGAGAATGTGTATTCGAGGAACCCATTGGTGGACATCCTCCCGGGGATTTTATTGAAATAGGGTTGAAGCTTGTAGTGGAGTTTCGTTTTAACGGAGAAGTTAAGAGGACTAGTAAGATGATTGTAAGGAGAAAGGTTAAGTTATTGTTTTGAGTTTCACCTCAAAAGGAAGACGTATTATTGGCGTGGCTAAGTAAAGTCACGGTGTTCGTTAGCTCTAGACTCGTGTGTGTAATTTGAGTTTTGTGGCGATTTCGATAACATTATATAATGTAGGCCTATGTGTTTTTCCGCGATAGCGGAGTTTTATTTTCCTTCATTCGCTATAAAGGAGGGTGTTGATATATATATATATATATATATGGCTTATGATACTCGTCTTATATGTTTATACGAGTATGGTAATATTATGAGTATATTATATCCCTCGTTATTCGGAGCGATAGCAGGCTAATGATGGCAAGACTATCGTGTCCGCAGTTCCAGGGTGGAACGGGTTATGGTTGCGATATCTCACCTGGATATAGGTTGAGTTCGCCTTTATTATTATGAGTAGATGGAACTTCGTTGAGCAGAGGTTTCATTATCATGATTTGAGTGAGTGGCGACCCTATAGGTATGATTTGAGGTGTGCCGGGTTAATTGTTGAGCTGTGAGTTTGGGCTCATTATTGATTGCGCAAGGACTGAGTGGGGTACGAACGCTTAGTGGTGTGTCTCCTGGTTAGAGATGGGAGTTCAGACTACATTTGGTTGAAAGAGGGGATAGGATTATCCCGGTTTCATATTCAAAAATAACGGACCTCCATGACCGACAAAGATAAGTAGTAGTGTGTGGAGGGGTTCCTTTTTTGGATTTCGCTTTGCGAGACGCTCCACACATGAACCTTAACGGTGTCGGGAGTGGAGAGATGTTATAGGATGCAAGGATGTGGGTTTTGTGGATAAGTCATATAGTGTGGATGAAATGCTATAGACTATGATCCATGTGATAATGGTATGTTTATGGAAATATTGTGTTATGGAAAAGCACTAAAGTGGTCCTCTCACCACAAGTGGATGGGTGAAGTAGGACTTAGAGAAATTGACTTGAGGATTATAGCCAGGCCTTAATAAAAAGGCAAATTTTGAGGAAATATGTTTTGGGTACGATGTTCGTAATGCTTTTATAGAGAGTTGGCACCTTGGTTAGTTAGATTTCCTTTCCGTTTAGGTGGGAGGATAAAACAGTAGGAATGCATTTGTAGGTTAGAGTGGTAGGATTTAGGACGTCACGCTGGTGTGCCTTAGGTCGCTATATCTCGATGACCGACAACGCGAGGGAGTAGTGTAACGGGAGGATTCCTTGTTTGGATTTCACTTTACGAGATGTCCCACGCATGAAACCAAGCAAATGTCAGAAGTTGAGAGAGGCCTAGGGCACTAGGGATATGCTTAGGGTTATACTCGTTTCGTGTAGGTAGGGTAACGCATAGACTGTAGGAGTATTAGGATGTAAGTCCAATAGAGTCGGTGGCGCCCATGTGAGGAGAATTGGATTTTGCGGGTTGGGAGGACCCATGTGTGAGTATTACACCGAGTAAAGGAGACCCTTGTTTAGAGAGAGTGTTACGTGTCGGACGTTCGTAATGGATGAGCAGATGTGCACGGGTTAAGAAGGTGTATGGGCACCTTAGTGAGTTGGTTTGTATACCGCCTGAAATAGAAGGGGCATAGTTTATAAAGTTTAAGTTTATGCTGTGATGCAGTCACGAAAGAATTTGGAGTATGTTGGATGGGATGTCGTGTGAGGTACGCGATATTCCAATTGTATAAGGGGCAATAAGAAGTAACGTGCCCAAGATAAGCGACGAGACTATTGGGAGTAGTCAAATCCTAGTAGAGCTTACTTTTTAAAAGGAAATTAGTTGTCCTGCTATGGGTGAGCGGACACTTGTTAGCGAGAGTATTAACTTTGCGAGATATTAGAGCGGTAATTATAGACTTGTTTCTCTTTTTGGCAGTAAGAGGAGCCATCGGAGTAACGCATCGTTGTTATGCGTTATGGATAGAAATTTGGATGAGCTTGTGGTGAAGCTAATACATTGGAGTACAACTTGAGGTAGGTGGAATATGGTAAGGTACCAACGTGTTAGCACCTTTAGATTTTGGGGGTATTAAGACATAGTGGAATTTGTGATCGTAGGTTGGTGATCGTAGGTTGGTGATCTAGGTTGTATCCAAATTTCGAGGACGAAATTCCATTGTAAGGGGGGAGTATGTAACAAACCGTCCATTTTGGACATAATTTAATTCCACAATTGGATATAAATTGGAAATTTGGAGAATTTCTCGGAATAGTGATTCTTGGGATTTTTGAGGATTACATGATTTTTGATGGATGGTATATTTACTTTTGGTGTTAAGCAAATGAATTGGAGTATTTTAAATATGTCGGTGCTGGGCAAAGCGACAGAAGATAATATTTTAATGGGAATACCGCATTTATTTATTATGGGTCAAAATAGTGATTTACGGTCAAGTACCTCGGATGGGAATTTTGATAGCGCCGTGAGTCTCGAAATGGCCGAGATAGTCGAAAAAGAGTGTTCGATTGTCAAAATTGAGTTTCGAGGAATTTAAGAGTTAAAAAGGGCTCGAAATTGAGTAAACGAGTCGTTTTTGGGTTTTAAGGTTTAAAACCCTTTTCTTCCAATATAAAGAGGAAGAGAGGGAGAAAAGAGAAAGAAAAGAGATAGAAGAGAGAGAGGAGGAGAGAAAAGAGGAGAAAATGGGAGGTTCTGGCCAAACTCCGTGGGATTCGGCTCGAGGTTGTCGGATTGTATCCACGAGGAAAGTGTTTACTTGCTTTATTTAATTTTGAGCATAAATCTCATATCATAGTTGGTAAAAATATGATTTTGGGTTAGAACCCATAAAATAAAACTGGGAAAACTTAGATACGAGTTTACATATTGAGGAAATGTAAACTCTTAATGTTTTCTAGTATTAAAACCATGTTAATGGAGTATAAAATCGGATTTAAATGGGAGAAATGTCAAAACTAGGGTTTTTGGGGTTTTAAGATCCAAAACCTAAGAAAGTGGTTTAGTACCACAAATTTATGGAAGAATTAGTTGTAAATCAGTGTTAGGATGTTATTAGGGTTGTTGGTTGATATTGGAAACCCTTAAAATGGAGTTTGGGTTGATATTGGGTATTTTGGAGATTAAAAAATTGCCCAAACTGTGCCCCTCGAACAGGCCGAATCGATTCGGGTCTAGACCGAATCGATTCGCCTAAGGGGATCTGTGTTGCTGCAGTGGGCCGAATCGATTCGGAATTAGGCCGAATCGATTAGCCATTAAGGAACTGTTTGCAGAACACTTTCCGAATCGATTCGGATTGGGGGCCTAATCGATTCGCCCACCCGAATCGATTCGCAATGGGGGCGAATCGATTCGCTTTGGTCAGAATGGCCAGTTTTCTTCCCTTAAGAGTTTGGGGAGTTAAATTTCAATTTGGTATTTTATATGGGGGTTCCTAGTTATGATATCGGGACTCCTAACGATGGTTTTGAGGGTTAGTAAACCTTTAAATGAAAGAAAAGGCCTTGGATTGGTGTAGGGCATAATACAAGGAACGAGCATAGTTAACGTTCGGGATGAACATAATTTGAAAGAGAGAGTTCGGCTATCATTGAGCATAAGTATGTATGTATTTGAATGTATGTGAGTTGAATACATCTTGGTGAAACCTAGGAAGTGATCTCTAGGGATTTATATCTTTGGGATTATTAGTCATCGCTAGATGTGACTGGCAATTATGGCCATATATGTATATATATATTCGAGGAGGAATATATGGTATATATATACTATGTGATTAAAGTATATATATGATACGATATATATGACTTTTGAAAATGAATAAAAGAAAGTTTTCAAAATGGAAAAGAAATGATTTTCATAAATGATAATTTATGGATACACACCTCTCTAAATCGCTATCATAAGGGAAGTCGCGTGCGTATGGTGAAGCCCCCTGGCAAATGAATGCAGGGTGGATATAGTCCTATAGGCCATATGAGCGATTATTATATGTTTTTTGCGCTGGTGAGGTAATTCTGTGTGTGGTTATGACTCTCCCGCAGGCATATGGTCACTTCCCGACGTTTCGATAGGTTCCCAGGTTATCTTGTTTGATAGGCCCTGAAAGATGATAGCCATTTAGGGACGCGTCCAGTGGGGAAATCCAAAGGGACGGTCTTAGATATGTTAAAGGAATTCATGATGATGAATTGGGTTTAAATACATTTCCCGAATGGAAGAAGGGAAATGGGATAAATGAATTGGCTTCGAAAACACTTCCCGGATGGAAGAAGGGAAATGAAAGCATATGTTATGAAAAGCATTTTTATGATAATAAAATTGGCTTTTAAATACATTTCCTGGATGTAAGAAGGGAAATGGGATGTTATGAAACGGTAAAGCATTTTTATGATAATAAAACTTGCTTTAAATATATTTCTTGGATATAAGAAGGGAAATAGAAAGTTTTGAAATGTAAAAGTATTGGTAAACATTTTTGTAGATGAATGTAAAGTAAACCTCAGTTCGGGAGATATTATCCGGATGTATATTGAATTATGTATATTAATGTAAGTATGTTATGTATGTCGTTGTATAGTATATATACATACAATGGATTTGTACTAAGGGCCTAATGGATCTCTACCATTAACCCTGCCAAGCAGTAGTTTATCGGGGGGGTTCCTTGTTTGGATTTCGCTTCGCGAGACACCCCACGCACGAACTTAGTGCAGTGTTGAGAATGGAGGGAAGTTTATCCCTTAGTACTCGGGGGTAGAGGTTTCTAGTATACGGGCGAATTAGCTTAGTTAGGCGGGGTAGCTTAACTAGAAGTTAAGTGCGGTAGGTGTGCACTATTAGAAGAGAGGTGAGGGGTATCTCATGGGAGTGCGATACCAATTTAAATATGAGATAAAACCTTTTTCTAAAAATAAAGCATTTATGCACTTGCAAAATATTTTCACAACTCAGGCTCTGTCCTGTTTCTATATTTTCCTTTCTTGCTAGATATATATATTATATAGGTGTCTAGACACAGGGACGCCTGGATGACACTTATTTCGAGTCAGACGTCTGCTGCGGCAGCTATGGATGCATGCAGGTTCTCGATAAACACTTCCATTCTTGTAATCTAGATAGGAGGTATTGTGTACTCATTCGAGTTAATAACCCAGCAGCATTTATTTAGTCTTTTACCACCTTTTAGTGCGGCATTCGATATGGTTATATCATATTTGAACCGAGTGTTCGGTTATTCTATTTCATTTCAGTTTCATTTACATAAACTGTGTGAATGTTTTAATTTTAGTCGTTTAAAAAGAGTAGTTAAGTAAAATTTTGATGCCAGCCTAATTGGTTATTAGTAATTAAAATGGATTTTCGACAGTGAAGGTAAGAATGATCCATATGCGACTCCTATTTTAATTTGATATAGGAGTGATCACCCGGTATTTTATTAGGCGGGTTGTCACACGCATATGTTTGGGCATTAACTTGAGCAATAATTGGTCAACAAGTTGATATGCTCGATTGATATTTTCATCGACACATATAATGCATTTCCAAACACGCGGGGTGCTTTCATCAAACTGAGTTAAGAGATCTACACTATTATTCCCATCAATCTATCAACCTCGATGAATTAATTATTTAACTACGACAAATTTTACATTCAAAGTTGAACCCTAGGTTGAGTTCATGTTCCCCAAGCTAGAAATAGATTTAGCTAGACATGACAATTATTTCTAAACAAATGATATTAAGCATGTAGTAAATCACGTTGAACTATAAAGAAGATAAGATTTGAAATTAAATACCAATTGATGAGAATCCAAAGTGCATGAAATTACTCTTCTTATTGCCTTGCAAATGCAGAATTTATAATATATTTGTAACTCTAATGATTTTAGATGAATTTTAAGATTTACAATATATGAAGTATATAAAATTAGACTTCTAAAGGCTCTATTTAAGGACCCAAAAATAGCTAAGAGGCTAAGATTAAGCCCTAATAACTTTAGCTACAAAATAGGAAAAGATAAAAATTCGCAGAAAATCAAACCCATGGATCAAACCGAATCGATTTGGACCGAACCCCTTGCAAAAGTGAGCTGGTTTAATCCAAAACCGAACCGGTGCAGTTTTTGCTACTAGTCTGGTCACTTGGAAATGCATTAATCTTTCATTATTTGCAGTTTTGTCCCCCCGAACGTTTCTCAATCTTCAAAGTGTTGTAACTTCTTCACTGTAACTCGGAATGAGGTGTCATTTCTTCCTATGTTCTCATGAACTCTAGGTCTATGACTTTTATATTGGCTTCTTCTCCGAGTTTTGGCTGAAAAATTATTGATTTTCCCTTGACTATCCTTTCTTGCCTTGTTTTCATCGTTTTGCATTATTCTCTTCCGTCCACTTGCACGAATTACCTGTAAAACACACGAGAGATACACAAAATATGAAACAATTTCCAAAAGGTTAATTTCAATAAATATGAGATAAGTTAAAGATATATGCGATGTGCGGGGTCGTAAAAATGCTAAAACTAGAGGGATAAATATGAAATATTCATGTCGAATCATTAGTCATATTCACAAGAATTCTCCAAGCACCATAACACCTTCGAAGACAGTCCCACGAATTCTTGAGTTGTTTTTTATTGTATTCATGATTATACTTTATTTTTAATTCTTGAATTATTTTACTCCAAGAGATATTCTTCAAAGAGGTCCCACAATACCCTTCCCTATTAACTTCTTTTAGACATAAGTCTATAAAAAAATTCCTAAACTAGTATTCACAAATTTCATCCTTGGTGTTACTTTTGATTCTTTTGGAGCCATACTAACCTATTATATAAAAATAAATCAGTAAGAATAATACCTATTATTTGAAAAAAAAGGACCCATAAACTGATCAAATAATATCAACAAGAAAAAAATATGACCAAAGTGAAGGATGTCGTAAAACTAATATTTTGAAATAAAAAAAATATTTTTTCTCAGTGTTTGCTCAAAAATAATATTGACACTTATATTTATATTAGTGTAAACAACACAAGAAAATATTTTGTTAAATAAAATATGAAAGTTCAAGAGCATGAAATAATTTTTTTTTTTAAAATCAGGTCTACAAATATATTTGTAAATGTCCGTTTTTAAATTACATGTACAAAACTAGTACATTAATAAAGACATGACTTTTGCTTTTGGCAGAAGCTTTTACATTCATATGTATGTACCTTTCCGTAGGCTATATATTATGTCCTATAATGGCAATAACTTTTTGCAGGAGCTTTAACCTTATATCTTTAACCATTTTGTAACATTTATATCCAGTTATCTATTTTTTCTCCTCTTTTGTACATTTTTTTGTTTGTTTTCTAACACATATGTATGTTTTATTATTTGTAATACAAAATATAATTAATGTTTCTACACTCATGGGAGTGATAGAAAATTAAAAAATGTATATACAATTAATGTTCTCGAGACTCATGCAAATGATAGGACAACACACTAGTTTAAATTTTTTTTATTTTATATATTCTAGGTAAACAATCTAGTTCTTACAAAAACATACAATCAAATCATTGATGGCAAGAAAACCAAAAAACAACACAACACATGAACCAATGTCGATTTATAAAGGAAGAATAAAACAAAAAATATCATAGTGCTTTCGTGTTAAGATATATACATGTACTATTTTGGTAAACTTTTTAGATCAACTATGATACTATGATGAATTTGTGTATATATATATATATATATATATATACACACACACACACACACACACACACACACACCAGTAATGTTGTTGTTTCAAGCTCTACTAGAGTCTTATGTACGTAGGTAAAGTATAGACATTATACTTATGAAAGTAAGGGCAATATTAGAATCATCTTTTAGTGTTTACACTTTAGATATATCTCTATCTCTTAACCCTTAAGAGGGAAAACTAAAGCTAAAGTTTGAATGTTTAAAAAAAACAAATAACTTTTTTAAACTCTGAAATCTAAACGGGTTTAAATTCAGACATCAGTGGGTAAAATAAACACCGCCGAAGTAATTGCAAGAAAAAATAAATTTATACTTCCCAGTATGCATGTATTTAAGATTATAAAAGTGGATTGAAAATGTTACAAGGGTCAAAGCATACTATACCTAAAACGTAGATCTTGCTTTGAATGAAGAAGATCGAACCTCACATAATACAGGGTATGTATATGAGATAAAATTTCTAACACGAATGGATTTGAATGTATTAATTCTTCATAAAGAATTCTATAACCTAAAACCAAAATATGTTGGTCCTCTCTAGGATACCTAAATTGGAAGAACAAGAGAAAAATATCGCAATCTTCTGAAAGAAATAGCAACGAATTAGAGAACTGAGAGAGAACTGAGTTTGCAATAAATAATTATGAGATATTATTGATGATTACCTGATGTGTTATAAGGATTGAGAAATTTATAGGCTCAGATACAATGATATACGTTAGTTATAAATCAATAATGGACATGTCTCCCCTCATTTGACTATCTAACTAACTCCTAACAACCTCTAACTGACCATTAACTATTACTAACTGGGTAAACCCCTCTCAACTAACTTGTAGCTACTCAACTAACTTTTGAATTTGTCTTAATATAGACTTGATTGTTAAACTTTCAAGTTTTCATTACTCCAAAAACATGCAAAAATGAAATTACATAGATCTGGTTAGATGGTAAACATAACATGATTAAGTTTACCAAATATTACTAAAAAGGTCACTAAATAGGATAAGGAAATTGCAAATAAATTCAAAATAAGAAAATAAGCAAAAAGATCAAAGACTGGAATTTGCCAAAAATCCACTAGGGTAAGTGGCCTAAACACTCATTTGATTCCCTCTTTGTTTCCTTCCCAGAAGGTATATGTAATATCCCATAATTTTAATTGCTTTATTTTATTAATTTAATTGGGATAAAATCAAATTTGAAATTAGTAAATGTTAATTAGCGAGATAAAAGATTAATATTTATTGGAATTATTATTTACTTGTGTGTGATAAGTAACTACTTATACGATTTATTATATGTTGCGTATGAGTGTTAGCGATGACCAAATTAGTGATGGGTCGATAGGATGTTACATTGATGGATCAATATAATTTATGGGAGACGCGTACAGTATAGACATGTTGGACCCGATTAATATAATTAGCATAATTAGAGTTGGGTCACCCAGATGACCTTTTCGAGTGCACCGGTGATCCTGGAAGGGTCAAAATAATCCAAAATAAGTACCCTGAGTGTTGTGTTTGGGTTCTGGGGGCTTTTTAGACATAAAAGGGTCATATAATGGCAAGAAGGTCGTTTTATATTATTAATTATAGGGAAAAATGGGATTTAACTTTTGAAAAGGCTTATTAGGGTTGGTAGGCCACCTTTCACTTTCCAAACAAGAGGATGAGCGAAATTAACCCTAGAGAAGAGAAACGAGGCAAGGAGGAAGGATCTTGCAAAGAAGATTCAACCCGGATTAAAGAACTTTGAATTTATAATATGTTAAGGCAAGCAAATACTTGCTTTATGTCGCATTTCAATTTGTAGTTAATTACATTCTTCAAGTAATTAGAAATTTGGGGTTTTGATTATGAAAGAATGAACTTGATGATTGATTAAGGAAGTCTATTGGTAAAGATTATATGAACTTGAATAGTGAACAAATTGGGCGGATTATATTCATAAAAATTTGGGTTTTAATGGAAGAAGATAATGAACTTAGACGGGAGATAAGATTTTGATGATTAACTTCATATATGAGTTTTAAATCTGGAATACATGATGATTTCTAATTTATATATATATATATATATATATATATATATATATATATATATATATATACAACGATGGGATTGGGTTATATGGATGATGTATGAACTAAAATTCTAGAAATTTGGTTATAGAGAGCCTTAAAAACAAAGTTAGGAGGTTGGGGATGAATCTCGCCTAAGAAAAAGGGCTTCAGGTCCGTTCTCTGGAATCACGTGCAAACCTCGTTCGAACCCTATTCGAACGAGGTATTATTTTGTGTTCGAACGAGATGGGTGTTCCATTCGAATGATCTGTGGTTTTGGGTCGGGTTGGGATCGAAGAAATGTTCCGGGTAGTTTTATGAACTCGAGCGAGTACGTGGGAGGTTATCTAAGTGAGCGGTTAATTAATTAAAAATAGATTTGTGTTGTAACTTATCGGTGGGAATTTAATAATAGGTGCTCAGATGAGGGACTAGTTAAGTAAATAAATTGGGAAGTTGGGATAAACTTCGGGATTTGAATGAATCATGCGCGGTGGGGATATGCATACGGGTTCGGTTGTTATTATATATATATATTAGAGGGACGTGTATATATACGAATTTTTGTATACTACTTGCTTGTTAAACATACCTACTCGGTAGTGCTATCGAAGGAGGCTACGCGTAGTGGGTAGTCCACCCTGACGTTGACCAGCAGGTGTTAGATTTATTTCCCAGGTCATATTACTGTTGCATGGCCACTATCCATGTGTGAGGATAGGTGTTGGTTTGAGTTCGGTTGGGTGTGATGTGATATGGTCATGACCCCAGGGCATAGAGCTATTACCGCCATTGTACGTGAATTTGTTTGGGATCGATGGTGTGATTCTAACACGGTGGATCGATGTGAGGCGTAATGCCTGGAGCCAGATAGCACACGAGGAATGTATCCGCAAGGTCTAATCTCTGGGGTTAAGGTATTACGTATATATTAAGAGACATATATGTATGCTTATATGATATAACGTGTATATCTATATATATCACGGGTGTAGCTATGTATATTATCTCGTGATTATTTGAATTATAGTAAGTGTGTCGCTAAAGTACTGTTTATAAATGAATACCTAGTGAAGGTTGTTAGACTTTTGTAATAGAGAGTATTAGCGAGGTTGGGCTTACATAGCAGTTATGTATCCTAGTTACACTAGGTAGTTCAATTAGGATAATTAAAATGAACACATTAGGTGCACACTGTAGTTAAAAGGTGAGTCTTATCTCTAGGGAGTGTGACAGGTTAATCTTGAAAGTAATACACTATGATTTTAACGATTTAAAATAATTATTACTTGCAAAAACATTTTACTCTATGGGATCTAACCCGCATATTCTTGATTTTCCTTATTTTCCTTTTTACAACCCAGATGTGTTGTAGTAGCAGTCGGGAATGGTAGCTATGGATCCTTGCTTAGAAGTTTCATTTATTTATGCTCTAAATAGGATCCATTATTTCCTTTTTACAATTGGGCGTGTTGCTCATAGATTATAGACTTATTCTTACTGCGGACTTTATATTTTGTCTAACTTATATTCAGTATGCATATATTATTTCAATTTTCATTGTGGATTTTATTTGGTGACCGATGGTTTACTCGGTTCCCTCTTATTAATTATTATGCAAAATGTTTAGTCAGTAATTTAAGTTACATTGATTATTTGTATTCCTTATTTAATATTATTTGCGACAGTGATGTTGAAAATGATCCATATTGAGATTACTATTTTATTTTGGTTAAGTATTGATCACCCAGTATTGTAATAGACGGGTTGTCACAGTTGGTATCAGAGCATTAGGTTCTAGTCTTTAGGATCTATGGGGACTTTCTACGTTGTCAACGTTACATTTTTGTTGATGTAAAGCCCTATATCTAAAACTAATATTTTTTATTACGTATTTAATTTCTCCTATTTTAATTTATGATTGAAGTGAATCTCATATAATTTTGGTTTGGTTTTAGATTTCAAACAATAGGAGAGGACAACCATCTTGTGCCGCTAAGAGGGCCGCAGGGGAGGAGGTTCATCCGGATCCGAAGGCCACTCAGGGAACGGTGACAGTTGCATAGATTGTCACCATTATTGCACAGGCGGTTAATGTCGCAATGACCGCCATGGCACAACATTTTCCCTAGGCACAGCCACAGCAGCTAGTGGCACCAGTTGTTCAGGCTCACCCAGTATTATCTATTTTGGAGAGAGTCAGAGAGGACTTTCAGAAGGGCCCTCTTATAGAGTTCTACGGGAATAAAAATGTAGTTGTTGCTAGCCAATGGTAGAAGGACATCCAGAGGCAATTTAGCATGCTTAAATGCAGGGACACTCAAAAGTATGTACTGATTAATTTTAAGCTAGTGGGAGAAGCATTTAAAATGTGGGAGTTGGTCACCCCATCAGTGGAGAGAGATATTATGACGATACAGGTGTTTTGGGTGTCATTCGATCGCAAATTCTTTCTGTCAGCGGTTCAAATGGAGATGAGGTAGAGATTCCTTGACCTGTCACAGAAGAGCCGGACTGTGGCTGAATATGAGGAGGAATTCACGTGCATGGAAAACTTTATGCCATACGAGGTGAATATGGAGGAGAAGAGGGTCTTTAAGTTCAATGATGGGCTCACATGGAGGATTCACCAACACTTGTTGGGAAATTCGGTGTTATGGACCTATAGTGAGGTCGTAAACGCCGCATTGCTCCACTATCAGGATTATCTCTTCCACCTAAGGGGAGCGAAGAGGGATAAAGAGTCTAGCCAATAGGGTAAGACCGTGGGTAGTGGTACCAGCGGGGAACCATAATAGCAGCAGCAAAGGTAGAATGAGCGGGGTTCCCAGTAGACTAACTCTAGTAAGAGATTTAGTTTGTGTTACGGAAACTTTGGATAGGGACATCAGGGCTAGAATCATACCCCTCGGGGCTAGTAGGGTCAGGGGAATCAGGCAGGTGTCCAGCAAGGCAGAGGTTATGAGGGCTAGTAGGGCCAAAGGCATGGATAACCTCAGCAGGGCCAGGGGGAGGCATATTTTACTGGTAAATGCTTCGCATGCGAGGAGCAGGGCCACATGCTACGTGCGTGCTCGAATAGGAGTAGGGTGCCCAGCAGGTGCAGCAACTTCCAGCCCCATTGACAGTTTTAGTGTTGCCACCTCTGCAGGGACAGGGACAGTTTGAGCACATCTATCATATCTGAGGACCAGTTTTATCGCCAGTGATAGAGGGTATGTTTCTTATCTATGGGCACATGGGGAGAGTTTTATTTGACATGGGAGCATCATATTCATTTTTCAGCACTAGTTTTGCACTTGCCACGGGTTTAGTGGATTTAGCCACAGATGTTATTATGATCGTGGATTCACCTTTGGGTGGTGGGACTCTCATTAGTTCCATTTGTAAGGGGGAAACTTTGGATATGGGGTGGTTGTACTTTGTAGCGGATATGCTCATGTTAGATTGGGAGAGTATGATGATATTTTTGGCATGGATTGGTTAGTGATTTATAAAGCAATGGTGGACTATTGCAGTAGGACTATTATATTTGCTATACCAATACATGTTTCTCGTGGCGATGCCTCATCTGGAGGGAAGGTCAAGTATGCATTTGTATTAGATTGAGGAGGAGACTTTCGAGGATATATTCATCTTGTTGGATTCAATCCTAGTTATCAGGGATTATGTCGATGTGCTTTAGGAGGTATCGAGGTTACCTTCGAGTTGAGAGATCGAGTTTGTGATCGACTTAGTACCGGGGACTAGGCCGATGGTGTGAGTGTGGTATCGTATGTCTCCTTTATAGATGTGGGAGCTATGGGATCAGATTCAGTAGTTATTGGGGAAAGGTTTTATCTGCAGGACTACTTCACTTGGGGTACCACATTTATATTTGTGAAGAAGAAGGATGGATATTTATGGTTGTATATAGATTACCGGGAGTTGAACAAGGTCACAATTCGGAATAAGTATCTGTTGCCATGCATCGATGACTTTTTCAATCAGTTAATAGGAGCAGCCTACTTCTCTGAGATTAACTTAAGGTCGCAGTACCATTAGTTATGTATCAGGGAAGAGGATTTACCTAAGACCACATTTTTTATGAGATACAAGTCTTATGAGTTTAGGGTTATGCCGTTTGGGCTAACCAATGCACCGACAATTTTCATGGATCTTATGAACAGCGTGTTCAGGGATTTCTTGGATCATTTTATCATTGTGTTTATTAATGACATCTTGATTTATTTTTGGACAGAGGGAAATCATGTAGAGCACTTGCATACGGTTCTTCAGACCTTATAGGACTACCAATTGTATATCATGTTCGAGAAATGTGGATTCTGGTTACGGGAGGTGAACTTTTTGGGTCACATTATCTCTGAGATAGGGATTTTTGTAGATCCGAGTAAAGTATCAGCGGTGAGGTAGTGGGGTCAACCCATGACACCGACAGAGATGCATAAGTTTCTAGGGTTAGTAGGGTACTACCGTCGATTCATTAGAGGATTTTTAAAGATTATGGTTCATTTGATAAATTTGATTCGTAAGGGAGTACATTTTATATGGGATGACCATTGTCAGTTAGCTTTTGATGAGCTAAAGGAGAAATTGACTTCAGTGCCAGTACTCACATTACCAAGAAAAGGGGTGGAGTACCTTATTTTTATCAATGCATCCTTACACAAACTTAGGGGAGTTTTGCAACAAGAAGAGCGGGCTATAGCTTATGCATATCGCAAGGTCAATCCCCATGAGAAGGACTATCCCACTCACGACTTGGTTTTAGTAGCAGTCGTATTTGCCTTGAGTATTTGGAGGTACTATCTTCTGAAGGAGAAGTTCTGGTTATTCACAGACCATAAGTCACTTTAGTATCTCTTCACACAGAAGGATATGAATATGAGATAGTGTAGGTGCTATGAGTTCGTGAAGGATTACTGGTTTGACATATAGTATCATCTGAGAAAGGCCAACGTAGTGGCATATACATTGAGCCATATACCGAAAGGACATCTAGAAGCAGTGTGGAGAGCAAAGTGGGCAGAACTTCGCCAAGAGGATGAGGTAGTTCGAGCATAATTAGCAGTGATGACCATTACACCCAAGATCATTTTGAGGGTTGTGAAGGCACATGTAGAGAATCCGTTTTATCAAAAGAGGATTCAGCAGTTATTAGCAGGTGGATAAAAGTCTTACTTCAATGGGAGGTTTATTGTTTCAGATGATGAGGATCTATAACGCGCAGTTATGCAGGAGGCTCAATTTTTGGTACGTACTGGATAGGATAAGATGTACTGGGATATAAGGTGACAGTATTGGTGGGCTGGGGTAAAGTGGGACATAGTAGAGTTTATCTTCGGGTGCACCACTTATCAGATGGTCAAAGTTGATCATCAAAGATCAGTCAGGGTTATATAGTCGTTAGAGATTCCAGTGTGTAAATTAGAGAGTATTTAAATGGACATCATCATAGGGTTACTGACATCATAGTGGGGTCATGATTCCATCTGGGTCATTATTGATTCACTGACTAAGGTATCCTATTTCTTAGCAGTTCGAATGGATTACACGACCGGACAATATGCACAATTATTTATAGAGGAGATAGTGAGATCGCATAGGATGCCTCTCAACATTATTTTAGATCGGGATAATATCTTTATGTCGCACTTTTGACAGATATTTCATGAGGCAATAGGGATAGAGTTTCATTCGAGCATAACTTATCACCCCCAGACCGATGGGCAGACGGAAAGGGTGAATCAGATGTTTGCAGATATGTTGAGGATGTGTATCCTGGATTTTAAGTGAAGCTGGGAGCAATATTTGCCTTTGGTAGATTTTGCGTATAAGAACTCATATCAATTCATTATTGGCATGGCACCGTTTGAGGGTTTGTATGGGAGACCTTATCGTTAACTCTCTTATATATTATAGGTAGGGGACACCAATCTACTCATAACGAATTTGATTCAGGAGATGTCGGTGAAGATTGAGTTAATTTGGAGTCACATTGGGGTAGATCAAGATAGGCATAGGAGTTACGTTGATGCAAATCAGAGATTTATTAATCTTGACATGGGTAATTAGGTATTACTGTGAGTATCTCCCATGGAGGTAGTGACGAGGTTCGAGAAGATATAGAAATTGGCACCTAGGTATGCGGGGCCTTTTCCCATTATCTAGAGAATTGGGCCAGTTGCGTATAGGCTCATCTTGCCAAAGCATTTACAGAGGATTCATGACATGTTCCATGTGTCATCGTTGAAGAAGTATTGCAGGACTGACATGACTTTTTGGCACATACTGTTAGATAAGATTGACTTGCAGCCCCATATCTCATATGAGGAGATACATGTTGCCATCCTAGATCGTAGCCAGTGTAATCTTCGATCGAAGGTGATATCGTTAGTTCATGTATAGTGGGAACACCACAATGTTTCCAAGTCGACATGGGAGCATGAGGATGATATGTAGGAGAAGTATCTAGAGCTCTTCATGACATGTAGGTTCAAATTTTGAGGATAAAATTCCATTGTTAGGGAGGAATATTGTAATACCTCGTAATTTTAGTTACTTAACTTTATTATTTTAATTGGGAGAAAATTATATTGGAAATTAGTAAATATTAATTAGTGAGATAAAGGATTAATATTTAATGGAATTATTATTTAGTTGTGTGCGATAAGTAAATAGTTATACGACTTATTCTATGTCACGTATGAGTGTTAGCGATGATCAAATTGGTGCTGGGTCAATAGGATGTTACATTGACGGATCAATATAATTTATGGGAGATGCATAGGTTACACACATATCGGACTAGGTCAATATAAGTTATCATAATGGGAGTTGGGTGACTCGAATGACCTTTTCTAGTGTACCGGTGATCTGAAAAGGGTTGAAATAGTCCAAAATAAGTACTCGGGTGTTGTGTTTGGTTCAGAGGGATTTTTATACATAAAAAGGGTCATATAAGGGAGAGAAGGTCATTTTATATTATTAGTTAAAGAGGAAAACGGGACTTAACTTTTGGAAAGGCTTAGTAGGATTTGGGAAGGTGGATGAGAGCTCACCTTTCTCTTTCCAAATAAGAGGTTGAGAGAAAACAACCCTAGAAAAGAGAAAAGAGGAAAGAAGGAAGGATCTTTAAAAGAAGATTCAACTTGGATTAAAGAACTTCTGATTTGTAATCCACTAAGTCAAGTAAATACTTGCTTTATGTCGCATTTCAATTTTTAGTTAATTAGTTTCTTGAATTAATTAGAAATTAGGGGGTTTGATTATAAAAAAAAACTAAACTTGATGATTGATTAAAAATATCTATTGGTAAAGATTACATGAACTTGAATAGATAAACAAATTGGGTGGATTATATTCATAAAAATCTGGGTTTTAGTGGAAGAAGAGAATGAACTTAGATGGGAGATAAGATCCTGATGATTAACTTAATATATGAGTTTTAAATCTTGAATCTGTGATGATTTCCATGTTCGATTTATATATATAGCGATGGGAATGAGTTATATGGATGATCAATGAACTAAAATTCCGGGAATTTGGGTATAGAAAACCATAGAAGCGAAGTTATGAGGTTGGGGATAAAACCCACCTAAGAAAAAGGCTTCAGGTCCGTTCTCTAAAATCTCGTTCCAACGAGGGACTGCTTTTCATTCGAATGAGTTAGGTTTTTCATTCTAACGAGGTACTGTTTTGCCTTCGAATGAGATGGGCATTTTGTTCGAACGACCCGTGGTTTTGGGTCGGGTTTGTATCGGGGAAACATTCTGAGTAGTTTTATGAAGTCGAGCGAGTATGTGGGAGTATATCCAAGTAAGAGGATAATTAGTTAAAAACAAATCTTTGTCGTAACTTATAGGTGGGAATTTAATAATCAACTAGGGTACTCAGATGAGGGACTAGTTAAGTAAAAAATAGAGAAGTTGGGATGAACTTCGGATTTGGATTAACCATGTGTGATCGAAATATGTGTATGGGTTCGGTAGTTATTATATATACGTGTTAGAGGAATGTGTATATATATATATGTGTGTATGATATTAGCCATGAATATTGCACTTAGTACCCTTTATTCTTGTACATTCTAGTATTCTCATGTCCGTTAATTCCTATCTTTAAGCTCATATGTTGTATAACCTCTGTTATATCTGTTTATATTTATTGTGAGGTGCATATGAGCTTTTGTAGGTATTATGGATGCATAGTGTGAAGTTGGATACATTTCGGGAAGGTTTCATCGCAAAATACAACTTAAAAGGAAATTTAGTCTTTTAAACTCCTTATTTTGGATGGAATGAAATTACCAACATATATATTATCAAATTATGTTGGCATGGCCATTGACCCTGTGCTATTCTGATCTCGAATGAGGAAGTTATGTCCGTTTTTAAAAAGTTTTAACATATTCATTTACTTCAAGGGTAATTTGGTAATTCCATACTGCGCAATTTGGAGGGTTTCAAAACATCATCATGTAGAGAATTGAATTATCTTCACGTGGGTTTCGACCGGGTATCATTTTGATTTCCCATGAAGATTTTATAGTCTTTTTTGTGTGATGTGTCAAAATTGGATCGAAGTGAGAAAGGGACTGCCAGAGGTAAGGTCGATCGGGTCCTTGTCGAGGTTCACCTCGAGTAACAGAAATTACACGCAAATTGATATTTTTGGGGTTATTTTGCTTTGTTTTTTTATACTTTGTTTAGGGGTATATGTAGAATACGAGGGCTTTTATTTTAGAGTAATAGATCATATTACGCGGGATATTTTGAGAGGGAGCTTTTCTCTCCTAGGGTTTGATTCCAAAGGGTTCGTAAGTTCATTATTAATTATCTTCCCCATTAATATAAATTTTCATTATTAATTTCAAACTTTGCTAATTAGTTGTGTTCATATATTTCTTGTTTTAGTTATTTTAGTTACTTCCTTGCTTTAATTACATGTTTTTATATGATTTTTAGATAAATAGTTTAGGTTGAGATTAATTAAACTCACCTTGGATTAATTTGGTTGCTTTGCTTTGGTGATGGATTGGACTACTTTTAATAGGTTGGGTCGTTCTTGATTTTATGCCTAGAAGATTTAACAGTGTATATCATGTATACGTCGTATTTATGACCTTGCGTGTGTAATCTCCGGGATATTTGTTGATGCCAAAATCAATTAAGGTTTTATAATAGTTTAGGATGTGATAACTCTAGATTTTATTAATTGTGAAATTGAGATTTAATTTTAATAATCTTCTTCCCATGTAACCATTTATACTAATTAACCCGAGGTGAGGTATATTATTACCAATCTAAAACTTTTACTTATTTTATTAATCTTAGTTTCAATGCATGTCTGGATTAGGCTTTTGTTAACCCTTTCATCTTTACACTTTTGTTGAGATGTAATAAGTCAATTAATGTCTAGCAACACTCCCCTTGGATTCGAAACCCGAAATAAACGATATACTCCCGTAAAGAGTGTAGTTTAGTTTAGGTTTTTTCGCATAGCGCGGTAGCTGAAAACAACGACTGTTATAGGTCACACGAATGTCCGGTTCCCTCGTCTATTAAAATGGCATCGTTACCGGGGAAGTGTTTTGTTTTAAATTGAAATTGATTTCGTATTCCCTAATATTTTTTGTTTCTATTTGTATTCTTTGTTAATTAGTTTTGTAGGACTTCAACATTTGAGCATAAAGAAGCGCTCAAATTTATCAGATGCACGTCACTTTGTGGAAATTACCATCTTAAGCTATATTTGGGGTAAGAATGTCTTATTCTATTTTTTGGTAATCGCATTGATAATTCTCAAAATACCCCTAAACCTATGACTTTTGGTGAATACTCGCAAAGTCAAAAACTTGAAACATCTAAAATGTCTTTGGGTGATAATTACAAAAGTCAAATTATGGATTATGGGAATTTCAAGAATGATCTTTTTGCTAGTGGGCCACAAAATCCTCATAATAAAATGATGAAACTAATTGCAATAACTTTTAATATTCTTATACTAATGATTTTAATAGTAATTTCGAGGATAGTTTCCAAACTTCTTATTTTCAGGAATTTGCATCTCCACCTATGACGTTGCATGAGGGCTTACTTATTATTGAGAATAAAAATATTGAAAACTATTATCGAAAAGAAAATCGTTCTTGGGAAAACAAATTGGATTTATTATTTGAATATAGCGATGATTTTTCTTCTAAGGCTTTTGAAGTGGAAGAATATTTTTAACCAAATGAGGAATCCGAGGTTCTGGAGCCAAGGATACCTACTTTGAAAGAAACCATGATTATTTACACCTAAGAATAATGCAGAACAACAATGGTGAAGATATGGAAATTCAATTACTTTGCAATGAGATTATTTCTTATTTTAAAAATAAAAAGGAGGTGGAAACTTGTGTTTCACCTCAAATGATTTTAGAAGAAAATTTCATATAAAATTATTCTTTCTCCTTCCAAATTCCATCTTTGAGCGATGATGAGTCATTTCTCGGGCTTGAACTTCATTATCAAACTGTTACAATTATCTCATGAATCGGTTCAAAACTTTGATGTTTTTAATCCTTTCACTGATGAGGATTACTTGCTTGAGTTTCTTTCCATGAAAGCAATACTATCTGCAAGTATACCACCTCTCATTCCAATTACAAAATCTTTAAGAGGAAATTATATTTTTTTTTGGATTCCATGTTTATTCATCACCCATTCAGTCTAAACCCCCTCCCCCATCATCCCCCATTAAATTTTAATTGATGATGGTTCCTTTCTTCCGCCTTACACATACCTTCCTTTGTTCAAACCAAATTCTTATTTTTCGAAAGGTATTCACTCGATTGAGAATTACGATTATGAGGATTTTGTGGGAGATGGACCCTCAATTTCAAATCGTATTTTGGATGGACCCTCAAATTTTCAACTTCTAATGTATAGTTAGTTAAAATTTAAAATTATTAGTTGTACATAGTAGTTTGGTCTTTCTTTTAGTTTTTGTTTTCATCTAGCGTAATTAGTTAAAGCTTTTATTCTTTTTTTATTATGCTTGATACTAACATGTTTTGTAAAATCTTTAGACTTGTACTTTTTCGAGATCACTCAATTTTGGGTAATATCGTTATTTTCCTCTCTTTAACTTGGTTCTTAATTCACATTAATGACAATGCAAGGTTTAAGTTATGGGTTGTGGGATATGCTATCCATTGCGTTTTGAGTTCCATTCATTAATTATATGTTCTTACCAAAGAATGGTTTTTTTGTAAAAAAATTAAAAATTTCAAAAATATTTTCTTTCTTTTTTATCCTTTATTGGCCATTTTGTCTTTGCTTTCGATGATATAAATGCCCGATTCGATAAATAATTCAATGATGCATGTTCTCGATCTAGAATTCATTAGGCTTTAGTCCTCGAATAATTGATATTATGAAAAACTTCATGAATTAAACTTTGAATTCATGAGCACATGCACTTCTCTTATTTAATTGATTTGGTTTAAGACGTTTATAACTCGGTAATCTTTTGTTGCATTTGTATATACTTACACCACGTGAGATTTGTGATTTTCTTCTTTTGTAAATGTTTGTAAACTAATATCTCCTCCTTGGAAACGTTTAATTCTTTGGTAATCTTACTCTTTTTCATTGATCATTCATTAAATGATCATTTTTAAATGCGTTACTTGATCATAAGTTTCAAAATTATTTTGACTCGAGAATTGTGTCAAATTTAGGAAAGGAAGGCCCTCTTTGTTACTTAACTCATATTGACCTTAACCTCACCTTATATGTTTTTCCTCATCAACCCCTTTGAACCTAAATATAGCCTTTCGTTTCATAACCCAAAATTTCATAACCAACTCCAAATTGGAGTTTTAAACCATAAATATCATCTTCCATACCTTTGTTTGGAATGATACTTGGGATCGAATGATGTTATTTTTATGTGGTTTCAATTAAGCATGTAAGAGTGTGAAAGAAAAGAAAAACAAAAGAAAAAGAAGAGAAAAGAAAAGAAAGAGAAAGAGAAAGAGAAAGTATTTCCTTTATGTACATAGTATTCAATAATCTTTATCGCTTTCCAATGTTATATATGACGCTTGTTATAGAGATCATTTTTTAATTTTAAAATTGCCCATAATTTTCCCTTATCCTAAGTGTTGCATCCCCAAACACCTTTGAATCATACCTTAACAAACCTACATTATAACCCATACAAGTCATATGTGATCCTCGGGTAAGTGTGATTCAAATATCATAATAATTGTGATAATCTGTGAAAATGAATTTTACCTCATTTAATGATGATTTCCTTTCATTGGATTGCATAGTTTTCATTTTTTATATAGCATTCTTCATTGATGACACGTATGCGGCTAAGTTTCTATTTACAATTACTCTTAATGCCCGCATGTCCCATATGTGTTACACCTCATTCATAGTGATTTCATTTATTGAGCGTAAACACAGAAGATGATTGATATATGTGCACAATTTTAACGCTTATCCTCATTGTAAAAGTTTTTCCAAATCAAAAATATTTTTATGTGCTCACTATTCCGCCAACACTTAAGGTTTCAATTCTATGAAGTTCATTCTATAATATTAATGCTTAATAACTTGTTGAAATCTTTTTCATTATTGTTGGTCCTGTCGCATTATTTTTTGGGCATAATTTTTTAGGAAACTTTGATGTTTATGGGTTTTATCCCTGAAAATCCTCACACGACAACACATGTCCATTAGGGTAACCTAGGAGTTTAACGGCTTATTGCATATGCTAAATGCAATCATGTTACCTACGAAAGTGGATTTTTATAAATAAAAAAAATTATGTGTGTGTATACTAATTGGTTTACCTCTTTTTCCCATTTTTATTCATTTTTATTGCTAAGGAGTAGAAATGTGTAAGTTAAGGGGTGTGATTAGCCATGAATATTGCATTTGTACCCTTTATTCTTGCACATTATAGTATTCTTTACCTGCTAATTCCTATATCTTTATCATACATTGAATAACCTTTGTTGTATCCGATTATATGTTTTGTTAGGTATATTTGAGCTTTTGTAGGTATTATGGATGCATAGTGTGAAGTTGGAATACATTTTGAGAAAGTTTCATCACAAAATGCAACTTCAACGTAAATCTTATATTTTTAAACTCCCTATTTTTATGGAGTCAAATTACAAATATGTATATCATCAAATTATCTTCACGTGGCCACTGACCGTGCGTTATTCTGATCCAGAATGAGGAACTTATGTCCATTTTTAGAAAGTTTTGACATATTCTTCTACTTTAAGGGTAATTGGTAATTTCACACTGCATAATTTGGAGGGTTTCAAAACACTATAATGTATAGAATTGAATTATATTCACATGAGTTCCAACCACTCATCATTCTAAGTCCGTATGAAGATTTTATAGCCTTTTTCGTGAAAAAATTCAAAATTAGATAGGAGTGAGAAAGACATTGCCAGAGGCAAGGTCGGTCGGTTTCTTTTCGAGGTTAACCTCGAGTAATAGAAAATAGACACAAATTGATATTTTTTGTGTTATTTTTCTTTGTTTTCTTTATATTTTGTTTAGGGGTATAAATAGAATGTGAGGGCTTTAATTTTAGAATGATAGATGAGATTAGGAGGGAGATTTTTAAGAGGGAACTTCTCTCTCCTTGGGTATGATTCTAAAGGTTTTGTAAGTTTACTATTCATCATCTTTCCCATTAATGTAAGTTTCCATTGTTAATTTCAAGCTTTGTTAATTAATTGTCTTCATTTATTTCTTGTTTTATTTACTTTCTTGCGTTAGTTACATGTTTTAATATAATTACTAGATAAATCAGTTTAGGTTGAGATTGATTGAACTCACCATAGATTAATTTGGTTCCTTTGATTTGGTGATGGATGGAACTAATTTTAACGGGTTAGGTTGTTCTTAATTTTATTCCTACAAGACTTAATGGTGTATATCATGTATGCGCCCTATTTCCAACCTTGCGCATGTAATCTACAAGATATTTATTGATGCCAAAATTAATTAAGGCTTTATAATAGTTTAGGGGGTGACAGCTCTAAATTTTATTAATTATGAAAATGAGATTTAATATTGATAAACTTTTCTTCTCATGTAACCATTTATACTAATTAACCCGAGGTGAGGGATATTATTCTCAATCTAAAGTTTTTACTCATTTTTGTAATCTTATTTTCAATACATGCCTATATTAAATTTTGTTAGCCCTTTCCTCTTCTACACTTTTATTAAGAAGTAATAAGTCAATTAACGTCTAGCAGCATTCCTTGTGGATTCGATACCTGGACTAGCCGTTATAGTCCCATAAAGAGTATAGTAATAGTTTAGGTCTTTTTGCATAGTGGTGGGAGCCAAAAACAGTAACTGGCATATGTAATACGAACGCCCGATTTCCCTCATCTATCAGTATGCTACTTGCTTGTTAAATATACCTACTCAGTAGTGCTATTGGAGGAGGTTGTGCATAGTGGGTAGTCCACCCTGGCGTTGATAAGCAAGTGTTAGATTGATCGGGTCATAGTACTGTTACATGGGAACCATCCATGTGTGAGGATAGGTGTTGGTTTGAGTCCATTGGGTACAATGTGTATGGTCGCGACCCCAGGGCGTATGTCTATGACCGCCTCCATTGTATTTGTATTCATTTGGGATCGATGGTGAGATTTTGACTCGGTGGCTCGATGTGAGGCATGATACCTTGAGCTGGATTGCACACGAGGAATGTATCCGCGTGGTCCAATCTCTGGGGATACGGTATTACATATATAGTGAGAGATATATATGTGTTATTCTATGATATAGCGTGTATATATATTTATAGCACGAATGTAGCTATGTATATTATCTCATGATTATTTGAATTATAGCAAGTGTGTCTCTAAAATACTGTTTATAAATGAATACCTAGTGAAGGTAGTTAGACTTAGCTAATAAAGAGTATTAACGGGGTTGGGCTTGCATAGCAGTTGTATATCTTAGTTAGACTGAGTAGTTCAATTAGGATAATTAAAATGAATACGTTATGTGCACACTGTAGTTGAGAGGTGAGGTTTATCTACATGGAGTGTAACCGGTTAATCTTGAAAATAATACACCTCGGTTTTAACGATTTAAAATAATTATTTATGTGCAAAAACATTTTACTCTATGGGATCTGACCCGCATATTCTTGTCTTTCCTTATTTTTCTTATTCATCCCAGATGTGCAGCAGCAGCAGCAGCAGCAGCAGCTAGGACAGCAAAATAGATTTGCTCTTTCCAATGGTAGATGTGGATCCTTCCTTAGACGTTTCTGTTGATACCAAAATTAATATGCTGACGTGGACGAATAGTATGAAGACACGTGTCGATCTACGTGGCACAATAACAGCGAGGAAGATCATTTACTGAACAACCATGGTTGGTACCGAGCAACGAGAATACACCGAGGAGCTCTATCATGCCGAGGAACTCCATCCGAGGAACTCTTTCATCCCGAGATACTCTAAGTACTCCGAGGAACTCTTGATCGACGAGCAACTAAGGCGGTCCGAACTGCACCTCGGCCGTGTCATCAATTATCAGACGGACAACTGTTCAACTATTCATTAGATTCTTGACGCACACGCCGCATTAAATATATTACCCATTCATATGTATATCATTTAATGTAGTAGACCTTTCATGTACAGCCTTGAGGCTATAAATACCTTGTATCAATCCCATTCAAGGGGACCGGAATTTCTTGAAAGAACTTGTAATCAAGAATTCCACAAACACTCAGCAATAACATAACAGTGGACGTAGGCTTTATTCCTAGCCGAACCACTTTAAAAATCTTTGTCTTATTTATTTATCTGTGATTGAATAATTAGAGCAATCTAGTTTTTTACATCAACAGATTGGCGCCGTCTGTGGGAAACGACTGTTGTTATCGTTTTTCATAAAAATCATTTGTCACTAATGGCAGATAATCCAGAATCCAGTAATCGGAATGCTGGAAATACTGGAAATCTTCCAAATCTATCTACATCTCCAGATCTGGCCGGAATTATGACGAATCTGGCTCAGGGACAAACCGCCATGCAAGAATCTATGAGGCAACTCCTTCAAACTCTTCAAGGCGGTATACCTACTTATTCAGGGCAAAGGACTGATCATGGGCAATCACGATCCAGACGTATTGGGTCATATCGCAATGGGGAATCCAATGATTTTTCTTATCAACCTGGACGAACTTCATCAATACAGGCTACGGATACAGATCAACATATCTCTCTTTATCCTGAGAGAACTAGCGCTTTAGAAAGATTAAGCAGGGTGTCTCCTTTCAGTCGGTTAGGACCAAGGAGGAACATGAGTCCACCTAGGGCTCCATCAGGAAGTTTTCGACCACCATCAGGTTCGAGAGAAAGATCTGCACAATCACGACCAATTACTCGTCGAGATAAATCTCAGGAAGCTACGTCAGGGCAATCAGTTGCTCGGACTAGGCGGCCCGAGGAAGGGAATGAAGCATGGAAAGGTTCCATTCAACGATTGGAGGATAGACTGGGAGAAATGGCTAAGGCGAGGAACCCCTTACAGAGAACTTTTGTTCAAGGGACACCTTTTGTGCAAGCCATTGTGGATTTCCCTACACCGTCGAAATTCAAAGCACCTGTAGTGACCCCCAAGTACGATGGTAAGACAGATCCTGTACTTCATATAGAACAGTACCAAGCTGCTGCAGATATTTATGCTGTCCCCGACGAGATGAGGTGTAGAGCATTCTCGGGAACTCTTACCGGATCTGCACAGATATGGTACAATAATCTTCCTCGGGGTAAGATTTCAACTTTTGTTCAGTTAGCCGAGCTGTTTATTGGTAATTTTTGTTTTGGAGCAAAGCCGGTAAAGCGAGTAGCACACTTGCTAAGTGTTAGACAGAAATCAGGTGAAAGTACTAGAGATTACATAACTCGTTTCAATAACGAAAAGTTGGAAGTCATAGATTATGAAGAAAAGACAGCAATCACTGCTTTGATGAGTGGTTTGCTGCCTAACAAGCTATACTATACTCTGGCCAAAGATCCGCCTAAAAATATGTCGGAATTGATGGCAAAGGCGGCCAAAATCATGAATGCCGAGGAGGCTATGACTGCGAAGAAGAATATGGATAAAGAAGTTAAAGTGGAGGTCGACAATTCTAAGAAGAAAGATCAGAAAGGCAATGGTGGTGACAAATATTCCAGGAATAACAGGATAAAGTTGGAAGCCCTAAAGAAGTATGATAATTATACTCCATTGAGAATGGGTATTAATCATGTTTTAGAAGAAATCAGGAATAACGAGGAAATCAAATGGCCAGAGAAACTGAAGTCAGATCCAGACATGAGGAATAAGACCAAATATTGCGAGTTTCACAAAGATCATGGCCATATGACCAAAAATTGTATAGCCCTTCAGAACGAGATTGAAACACTCATTCGAAGAGGAAAATTATCAAAGTATGTGGATCGCAGAGGTGAGAGGACAAATGAGGACAGAATTAGAAAGAGATCTAGATCTCCTCGTCGTGCAGAGGAGAATAAGAGGAAGGACCATGAAGAGGATCCAGATGATGACCCCGATCTTCCCAAGAAGCCAAGAAAACCTGAACGAGAGGTATTTTCCATACGTTTTGGATCATTTCATTGTAACGTTATTACAGGGGGAGATGCAGGAGGAGGAGACCTTACTGCAGAAAGAAAAGCTTATCTCGGAGAGGCTCAAGCTTGCTCATATATTCAGCGAATAAACCTGGCCGAGGATGATCGTCCGAGGAAGGTAAACAAAGAGAAGCTAGTAATTGGTTTTTCGAAAAATGACCTGGCAGGTGTTCTTTACCCTCATGATGATCCTTTGGTGATTAAAATGAGAATGAAGGACGTGATCATTTCAAGGGTGTTGGTAGATAATGGTAGTTCGGCAGACATCATGTACTATTCATGCTTTGATAGCCTGAATTTGAAATTATCCCAATTAGAACCTTATCACAGACCCCTTCTGGGTTTTGCTGGCGAGAAAGTTTTTCCACTTGGGACGATCAAGTTGGATATATTCATTGGAACCTGGCCTGTTTGTCGAACAGAAAGAATACGATTCTTTGTGATGGATAAGAATGTGCAGTCAGCCTACAACATCATCATGGGAAGAGTTGGATTGAAGAAGTTCGAAGCCGTTCCTTCTACAGTACATCAATGTTTGAAATTCCCAACAAATTTTGGAGTTGGAGTGGTGAAAGGTGATCAAAAAGTAGCTCGGGAATGCTATTATTCGTCGGCCGAGCAAGAAGAACTAGAAGGATCGATGAAAAAGACTACAACTTACCAGGTGGAAGAAGGTACAGAAATTGAAACTCTTGATCCCAGGGATGAATCTCAACTTGTAAAAGGACAGGTGATGGAATCTACAGAAAACGTTATTTTGGACGACGAACATCCTGAACGAATAACCCAGATAGGTTCATCGTTGGATATGTCGATAAAAGAGGAGTTGATAGCTTTCTTGAAGAATAGGAAAAATACTTTTGCTTGGAGTCATGAAGACATGCCAGGAATAGATCCAAACTTCTTATGTCATGAACTCAATGTGAATAAGGAGATTAAACCTGTAAAGCAGAGAAGAAGGGTGTTTAGTCCCGAGAAGAATCAGGCCATACAGGAGGAAGTCGAGAAACTCCAGAAAGCCCAATTCATTGAAGATGTAAAATATCCAGATTGGTTGGCTAATGTGGTTATGGTAAAGAAGAAAAACAACAAATGGAGAATGTGTGTCGATTTCACCGATCTCAATAAAGCATGCCCCAAGGATCATTTTCCACTGCCCAGAATTGATCAACTGGTGGATGCTACCTCGGGACACGAGCTACTCAGCTTCATGGATGCTTACTCTGGCTACAACCAGATCAAAATGAAACCTGAAGACAGGGAAAGTACTTCTTTTATTACCCCTAGGGGAACTTATTGTTATAATGTTATGCCTTTTGGTTTAAAAAATGCAGGTGCAACATATCAGCGGTTGATGAACAAGGTTTTTACCGAACAAATCAGCCGCAACATGGAGGTCTATGTCGATGACATGCTCACTAAAAGCAAGAAAGCTACTGATCATTTGATTGACTTGAGTCAAACTTTTGATCAATTGGATAAATACCAAATGAAGCTTAACCCGACGAAGTGCACCTTTGGAGTACGAGAAGGAATGTTCCTCGGATACATCGTCAATCAGCGAGGTATTGAGGCAAATCCAGATAAGATCAAAGCTCTTCTAGGGCTGCGATCTCCGACGACGAAGAAAGAAGTGCAGAGTCTTACCGGACGAGTTGCAGCGCTCAACAGATTTGTATCTCGAGCAACTGATAAATGCATACCATTCTTCAAAACACTTCGAAAAACCTTTGAGTGGAATGAGGAATGTGAAAAAGCTTTTCAAGACTTGAAGAAATATTTGGGAACACCTCCACTGTTGTCCAGACCAATAACAGGAGAAAAGTTGTATTTGTATTTGGCAGTATCAGAGAACGCAGTCAGTTCAGCGTTGATCAGATTGGAGAATGGAGTCCAGAAGCCAATTTATTACACAAGTAAGGCTTTCCGAGGTGCAGAAATCAGGTACCCAAAGCTAGAAAAATTGGCATTGGCGCTAATTGAGGCAAGCAGAAGAATGAGGCCATATTTCCAAGCCCATACCATCATTGTTTATACTGATATGCCATTGAGACAAGCCCTCCATAAGCCAGAAAAATCAGGGAGACTGATGTACTGGGCAGTAGAACTTGGTGAATACGATATTGTGTATGAGCCCAGATCATCATTGAAGGGGCAGGCTGTAGCAGATTTTATAGCAGAGTTCACATACCCTGATACCCCCGAGGAGCAAAAGATGCCTGCTGAGTTACCTGTGGACGATACAGGATCAACAGAAACATTTGCTGACCTACCTGTGGACGATACAGGATCAGCAGAAATAGGTCCAAACCAACCAAGGTTGGTAAAAGGACTTGTGGATGTAGAGAAATCATTATATTCAAATTCAGACCAGCCACGGTTGGTAAAAGAGTACGAGCAGATGACTGACGAGGAGCGAAAGATACCGGGGGATGATGGAAGAAAACAGCAGATATTTTATCGAGGAACTCTGACAGATAAGAAATTTGAAGACGAAATACCTACATGGAGATTATATGTAGATGGATCATCCTGCACAGCTGGTTGTGGGGCAGGAATTGTTTTGATCACCCCAGACGAGATCGACATGGAATATGCTTTGCGATTCCAATTCAAAGCCTCTAACAATGAAGCGGAGTATGAGGCCATGATAGCAGGTCTTAATCTAGCAAAGACTATGGAAGCACAACAGGTGATGGTATTCAGTGATTCTCAATTAATTGTGAATCAGATGATGGGAATATATGCGATTAAAGGAGACTTAATGATCAAATATCATGCAAAGGTGATGAAATTGTTGACAGAATTTGATGCCATTCAATTGGTGAGAATACCGAGGATGGAGAATGTACAAGCAGATGCACTGGCCCGACTAGCATCAGCTACTCGTACCGAGATGCGAAGAACCATACCGATTGAAGTATTAGAAGGTCGGAGCATAGATGAAGATCTGACAACGAATGTGATTACTCTTGATTTAGGACCATCTTGGATGGATCCAATCAGGAAATATGTTGAAGAGGGCGAATTGCCGGAGGACAAACTCGCTGCCAAGAAACTGAAGTATAAAGCTGCTCGGTATGTATTAACTAATGGTATTTTGTATAGACGAGGAATTATGGCAGGTTTGCAGAGATGTGTACATCCTACCGAGGTGAAAGAATTGATTGAGGAAATCCATGAAGGATCTTGTGGAGCTCATGTAGCAGGTCGAACACTTTTACAAAGAGTGATGACACAGGGATATTACTGGCCGACAATGAGGGCTGATTGTATAGCCTATGCCAAGAAATGTGACAAATGCCAACGTTTTTCCTCCATCCGACGAACTCCACAAGCATTGCTAGCACCAATAACTTCCCCTTGGCCATTTGCCATGTGGGGAATTGATTTGGTTGGACCACTGCCAATCACCCGAGGAAGATTCAAGTATCTCGTAGTTGCAGTGGACTATTTTACTAAGTGGGTGGAAGCTGAGCCTCTTATCAATATGACGTACGAGAAGGTATACCAGTTTGTATGGAAGAATATCATTTGTCGATATGGTCTCCCTCATGCTTTCATCACAGATCATGGAACACAATTTGATAATGAAGAATTTGCTGCCTATTGTCATCAGTCGAACGTTTTGAAGTTTCATTCAGCACCAGGACATCCCCAAAGCAATGGACAGACTGAAGTGACGAACAGAACATTACTGAATGGGTTGAAAAAGAGGCTAAGTGAAGCTAAAGCAAATTGGATTAATGAGCTCCAATCAGTATTATGGGCCTACCGAACAACTCCCCGAGCAGCAACTGGAGAATCACCATATATGCTAGCATTTGGAAGTGAGGCTGTGATACCGGCCGAGTTGGGTCTCCCAACGCATAGAGTGCTGAATTTCAACTCTCCGATCAGTGATTTGATGAGAAGGATGGATTTGGACATGCTCGAAGAAGTAAGAGAAGAGGCAGCCATTAGGAATGCTGCTTATCAACAACGAACAGCTCTGTTCTACAACAAAAGGGTGAAGAAATGCGATTTGAAGGAGGGTGATTATGTGCTGAAGAAAGTCATTCAGAAACAGAATAAACTGGAAGCAAACTGGCATGGACCTTACCGAGTTACAGAGGTTGTTCGACCTGGAACCTACAGAATAACAACTCTAGAAGGAGAAGAATTTCAGAATGCATGGAATGCTGAACACCTGCGAAAGTATTATCAGTAATGAAAAATGTAAAGTATTTCCTTCATTATGAATAAAACGAGGATGGTTCACCATTTTCTTTCTGTTGAAAATTTTTCGGGGAATATTAGTGTTGAACACTACACTGCTGGACAAGAAGAAGACTGCTCTACGGAGTCATGCTCTACGGAGTCATGCTCTACGGAGTCAAGCTCTCCGGAGCGCTCTACGGAGCAAAAGTGCTATAAGTAGCCAACCTCCTTTGGTTAGGAGGATAAGCTCTCCGGAGCGCTCTACGGAGCAAAAGTGCTATAAGTAGCCAACCTCCTTTGGTTAGGAGGATAAGCTCTCCGGAGCGCTCTACGGAGCAAAAGTGCTATAAGTAGCCAACCTCCTTTGGTTAGGAGGATAAGCTCTCCGGAGCGCTCTACGGAGCAAAAGTGCTATAAGTAGCCAACCTCCTTTGGTTAGGAGGATATGCTCCAAGGAGCCAAAAAGTTCGAAAGAACCCTACTATTCCTTTGATTAGGAGGTGTAGACCAGCATGATCAACTACGGTTGGTAAGACTTTATATACTCTCGCATTACAACTTATGTTTGTTGGGAGGTAACATTATTACAAAAAGTTCTTTAAAGAACAAAATATTGAAAACTGTACCAAGTATGGTTGGTCGGGGATAAAAACCCACTAATTGTAGTTGGTCGACGAGGATAAAAGTATTGACCTTAGTTGGTCGGACACATGTTTATATTTGAAAATTGAACCAAGTATGGTTGGTCAGGGATAGAAACCCCTCAACTATGGTTGGTCGACAAACATTATTTATCCACCTTGGTTGGTTGGAAACAATTTTGAACAATTTATGCTTATTATAAATTCTAATTTGGTTGATGAACCATATAATTTGCAAACAGAAAAATAGCTATTGGCAAAATAGAAAATGAAATTCTTTCATTAAGATAAAAATGTATTACATGTTACATGAATGTGCTAACTATTACATTAAAGATTCCTACTCTATTGGTTTCTTTCCTTTGTCCTTTGAGACAGGTTCCTCGCCAGCAGGAGGATCCTCTAGACACAGAGGAGAATTAATAAAGTTCATGTCCTTCAGCATTCTGATATTCATTATTGTAGGAGTATCCAACAGGTGCTCAGGACGAGATACTTCAACTTGAGAATGAAGGTTATAATCACCAAGATATTTAGAGATTAAACTCCGAGGAATGGAGCGAGCAGGAATCCATGCCATATCCAATTTATAGGGAGGAACAGGCAAGTCTAGCAATCCAGGAGCATGATAATCCCATAAATAATGACCTTGTTCCAATTTTAATACACCCAGGGCGTTCAACCATCCCTGTTTATAACCTTCGTTGTTAGCATTTTCAAGGCGATCATCCAAATGGTAAAGAGCTTCATTATAACCTGCATTCCAGAACTCCCGAGGTTGTTTATGGAATTGGAAAGTTAATCTATCTACTTGCTCGAGAAAGTTCTTGATAAGAGCATCTTTATTATTCAGATCAGATTTCATCGCAGTCAATTGATCCTCTAAAGATAAATTTTTCTTAGACAAATCAGATAGAGCACGATCCTTAACATTCAGTTGGAATGCTTGAGCTTCCAGAGTAGATTGGGTGCGAGATTCTTCAACATTATGGCTAAGAACTCTTGATCGGCTCCGAGAAGCAATTGGAGAATTTTGCTCCTCGACGATTCTTCCTCGTCCCCGAGAACTCCTTCCTCGTCCCCGAACAGTTCCAGAAATGGAAGATCTTCTTAAATCCTCCAGCTCTTGCCTCAGTTTGGCGTTTTCGACTTCTAAGAATGAGAAACCTTCATCAGTGACTGGTATTAATGCAGTAGAGGATGAAGCAGCAGATTCATACTGAGCTAATTTTTTCTGCAAATTGTTATTTTCTTGCTCCAGGATCTCAGCGATTTGTCTGCAGGCCTCAATTTCACCTTTTAAAGTCCTCTCCCTGACGTCATACCCAGCAATGATTTTCTTGTGGCCTGTTTCTGAAGAAAGCTGCTGGTATCTATTTTCATAATCTTCATGCAACAAAGCCATTGATTCGTTATGTTGATTTTGAAGATCCTTTAAAGAACAATGCAGCTCTTCAATCAATTCATAATAAGCGATATTGTTAGCTACAGCTCGGTCGAGTAAACTTTTCAAATACCGATAAGCCTCAGTCGCCTGCTCTGAAGCATCATGACCAAGAATGTCAGCAATTTCAGAAGAACTAAGGTCTGTATGACCAGCCCTATAGTATTGGTGACATTGCTGCATCAGCTCGGTATCATGAGAAGAGATTAGTTCCATTCTAGCAACAAACTAAAGACAAGAAAAAGACAACAATCAACAAAGAATCATCAATAACGACGATGAGTAAAGAAGTATTTTATTAGATCATAAAAGGATTACAGTGTTCGATTACAAATAATAAAAGATAAGAATGATACCGAACAACTTCACACCTTTTCCTTGTCTCCCAAGACTTTCTCGGGAGGCTGGGACGAGGAGCTCGGTTGCTCGGTGATAACAACAGCTTGGTCGGCAGAAATCCTCTCAGCAGGAGGAGGCATAGAAGAAATGTCCTCAATGACAGAGGGTTGAGAAGCAGAGATTGGGACATCCACAGCTATGGAAGATTCATCTGATGCAGGTTCATCTTCTTCTTCTTCCTCAATTGGTGGAGGAGGACCAGGGAGATGCCTTTGGAATAGCTCAGAATTATCTTGGACTTTTAGCTCTTGCAGAGCAGCTACCCAACCATCATAGAAGTATTTCAACTCCCCATATTGGACTTGGGACGTCATTGCAGCTATCCCTCTCTCCCATCCTTTCTCCCAACCAACACTGAAATGCTTCTTGATAGCAACTTTTCTCCTCGATTTCTCCGAGGAAAGCTTCACCTCCAGTTCCTCTTTCTTAACTTTAATATCTCGCAGAGTAGATATTTCTTCTTCTGCCTTCTTCAATTTATCATCAGATTCCTGATGTTTAACTTCCAGATCTTTAATTTTCTCCTCCAAATTCTTGGAGGTTTCGGCCATCTTCATCTTATCAGCCTCAGCCACAGCCAATTTTGTCTCCCAAACAGTTTTCTCCTCGATGTACTGTTGGTGAGATTCCTTGACAGATTGGGTTAAACCCAACAAAGCATCGTCAACATCGGACGAGGAAGTGGAAGCTTTAATAGCTTGATCTTTCTTCACAATGGTATTGAAACAGTTAACCAGCTGAAAGGTAAGAAAAACAATAGAGTTAACACAAATACAAGATTTCAGGAAAAAGAAAAGAAAGACTAAAGGTATGAGAAATTTACTGAAGAAAGATGGCGAGCAGCAAGGGATGTCAGTGTATCCCTAGGAATCTTTTCATCAACCCCGAGAACCTCGGGTATAACTGAGCTCGTTGAAGAGCTCGGAAGAATGATTTTTGAAATACTACTACCACCAGCGGGTAGAGAAGACGCAGTTCCAGCAAGATTAACCGAGGATGATTTCCTCAATCTCTTCAAAGGACGGTCAGCAGCATCAACCAAGGAAGAAGTCTTGGTCGGAGAGATGGCAATTACATCAGCAGGAGCATTTTTCTTGCTCGGGGCCACTGGGGGCTTCTCGGCAATTTTGGAGGAACCAGCATCTACTTTTTTAGTCCCCTCTAGGACATCAATTTTGCCTTTCTGGGCTCCAACAGCAGAGGAAGTGTCACCAAATAGAGCAGGAGGAGCTCTTTTCTTGCCCATTCTATGAGATAGGGGAATATGAGAATCTGAAGATGAACTTTCTGGTGTTGAGGCTGGTTCAACAGGGCGAGCAGTATAAGAGGTTGTGTAGCTCTTATACTGCAGCAAATATGATGCAGATCTAATGTGCTCGTCTGCAATCGTCTTATGCAAATTCCAGATAAGTTTTAAATGCTTGATATTCACTTCCGACTCTTTTGGAGTTTTTCTTTTACTATCAACTGCAAATAAATACATAAATCTCAGTCACACATTTTGTCAAACATGATGAATACGCAATTTCATAAGTAAAATAAAAATGAAAAATAAACCTATCCCATTGCCGTATGGGGGGCATCTGGGACCGTTGTATACTTCATTCCCAGATAAAGGCGCGTGTTGCCAATTTTTTATGACCAACCCATGCTCAAAATAATCTCTATTTGAATCAGGGAGGTTAACTACAAGGGCTCTATTTAAAAACCTAGTTTTTAAATAATAAATATTATCTAAAGTGGCCCATTTATAGCAGTACATGATTTCTGGGATCCCTATACGAGTCCCATGAGTTAGATTTAACTTATGCACCCCGTTAATTATTCTCCATGAATTGAGGGCTATTTTTGCAGGAACAAGGTCAAAATATTGACAAAACTCAAGACATAATGGATTTGGGGGAAAAGAAAAACCACATTCAGCAATGAAAAGACTGGGGAACCAATGTCCCTCAGCCAATCGAAAGTAATCTAAAGGCTCAGAAAGAACCTCTAGAGTTACCCAAGAAGGAATGGAAAAGTCAGAACGAAATTTCTCAGCAGATTCAACAATATAAACCATATTGAATAAAAGAGATGCAGAAGAAAGGAAGAAGAGCTTACAGAAAGAAAAGAGATGTGTTGACAGCGAACGGAAACAAAGATGAACGCACAAGAGAAGAAGAGAAGAGAAAGCTTGAATGCAGAGAATGAAAAACGTAGACAACGGTATGGTTACCAAAGAAGTTTAAATACTTTACATTGGGAAGCGGCGAAAGAAATGATTACCAAAAAGAAATTATTAAACTTCCGGCGGCTAAAAGGACAAAATTTGCACGAATATCAAAGCGCTTATCAAAAAGGCGGAAACTGCGAAATAAGAAGGAAAATTTGAATACAATGTTCCTAAAACCCGGGAAGTACATTTAATATTGCCACATACCAAGAAAGAATGTTCCATACTCTTCAAAGTTCAAAATATGAAACATTGGGGGCTTCTGTTGATACCAAAATTAATATGCTGACGTGGACGAATAGTATGAAGACACGTGTCGATCTACGTGGCACAATAACAGCGAGGAAGATCATTTACTGAACAACCATGGTTGGTACCGAGCAACGAGAATACACCGAGGAGCTCTATCATGCCGAGGAACTCCATCCGAGGAACTCTTTCATCCCGAGATACTCTAAGTACTCCGAGGAACTCTTGATCGACGAGCAACTAAGGCGGTCCGAACTGCACCTCGGCCGTGTCATCAATTATCAGACGGACAACTGTTCAACTATTCATTAGATTCTTGACGCACACGCCGCATTAAATATATTACCCATTCATATGTATATCATTTAATGTAGTAGACCTTTCATGTACAGCCTTGAGGCTATAAATACCTTGTATCAATCCCATTCAAGGGGACCGGAATTTCTTGAAAGAACTTGTAATCAAGAATTCCACAAACACTCAGCAATAACATAACAGTGGACGTAGGCTTTATTCCTAGCCGAACCACTTTAAAAATCTTTGTCTTATTTATTTATCTGTGATTGAATAATTAGAGCAATCTAGTTTTTTACATCAACAGTTTCATTCATTTTTGCTCTAGACAAGATCAGTTATTTCATTTTTACTATTTGGCTTGTTGCCTGTAGATGATAGACTTATTCTTACAGCAAACTTTATATTTTGTCAGACTTGTATTCAGTATTCAGCTGTTATTTCAATATTCATTGTGGATGTTATTAGGTGACCGATGATTTATTCGGTTCCCCCTTATTAATTATTATGCGTGATGTTTAGTCAGTCATTGTGGTTGTATGGATTATTTGTATTCCTTATATTATTTTATTTATGACAATAATGCTAAGAATGATCCATACTGAGATTCTTGTTTTATTTTTGCAAAGGATTGATCACCCGGTATTAAAATAGGCGAATTATCATTTATGGTACACCTAATGCGTACACAGTTTACCCAATTTACCTCCTAATAATCCATATGTGAATCCACAATCCGCACTACATCATCTTCCCCATGTTTAAAGACATTCTCCTTCTAATTTGATAAACAATATGAACTATCACCTTTATATGGGACTATGTATTTTACATTAAAGACATTTGAAGTGAGAATGTGATGTGGAAACTTTTATCAGTTTGTATTTAAAAATCAACAAGTGGAGCATTATTGGTTTCATTGAGTTGGCAAGGGATTGTAATTGTATGTGTTTTGAAGCATGCTTGTGTGAATTTTGAATAAAAAATAATGAATTTTGTAGATTCCTTCCTATGTTTTATTAAATGCTGCAGAAAGATTGAAAACTGGTTAAAGCTATTTTCACACCATCCCTTTAACCTATTCCATTTGCCCACTTGAATATTTTTCAGTTACACTAGTTGGTTTAAATATCAACCTGGATCACACATCTGAACAAATACATAGAGACTTAAATATACACAATACCCAAAAATTAGCAATTCTCTGCCTCTCATAACTAGAAAAAAAATTCCTCTTTGCAAAAATGTTTTCTTACAAAAATTATTTGTTCCCTAAACTAATTTTTTTTATATTAAGCAATTAATTCTAAAAGTGTGTTAGTATACCATATAATTAAAATGCAAATTTATATGAGACATAGTTGATTCTGGACTTATTTTATCCTAGGGACGACATGATTAGATACTACCTGCATAGAGTGTAGAGTTGTGAAATGTCTTAAAGAGATCGACATAGTCCACGACGCAACCCAAGAATCGTATGCTACAAATTTTGTAAACAATTGAGGTAATATTGTTTATTTTATAGTGGAGCATATATTTTGATTCAACACCATGTCGTTCATAATTGCGATAATCATATAAGGTAATCATTTAATTTTTTTAGTAGACTAATATAAAAGATTTATTTTGAGAATTCGATCTATCCATAAAACTCTCTCCTTTAGGTTTTCATTACAATATATAAATTTTACCAATAATTTTGAGACGATTGTATCTGCCATGGAGACCAAAAAATAAATCTTATGGGCTCCTATGATTATTTTTATAATGCCTAAAATTAAAAAAGACCAACAAAGTTTCTACCTAAAAAAATTATCAATTTTAAACTTACACCTCTAGAAATTACAATTAAGCCCTAGGGTTTTCTAAATATTATATTTTGAAAAGTAGAAAAATAAATTTCAGTATTTATGTCAATCTGAAATCGATCAATAATTTTGTGAGAAATTAAATTTTGAACAATAAAAAAACCCTTCATGGAAAACTCTTAAATTTGTTAATCCTATTTTTCAGTTATGAATGTGAAATATTATTTTACATAAGATGCTATTGTTGAAAATTGAATTGTCAACCTTTTTATACAATTCATTTAGAGCCACTTGTGGTTAAGAAATTAGATGAAAAATTGATATTTTGAATCAAATAAAAATTTGTTATATGGAATCAAACTAAATTATGATATTTGTAAACAAATAAAACTTTGTTATATGGAATCAAATTAAATTTTTTTATATTAGGAATCAAACGAAAATTAAAATTTGAAAACAAATAAAATTTGGTGTATGGAATCAAATTAAAATTTGATATAAGGATTCGAAGGGTATATAATAATCATTTACTCCTTGCACTATGTTACTACAAAAGAAAATTGTTCAAATATTTTTTAAAATGTTTATATGAAAGTGTAGTTGGTAGTTTTCAAACACATTAAAGTGATCGATGGTGGAAAGAAAAACTCCAAACTTTTATGTTATGAATTTTGTTGGAATATCATCTCAGTTTTTTTATGATATATGCACTGAAATTTTGTGAATTTTGGCATGCATTTAGTATGATGAGATTCTGAATATTGGGATTTAAAATTTGAAAAAGTAAGTTGAATATCTTTTATTTTGATTTTTAAAAATCTAATCCACAATGCTGAAATATTTGGACAACTTGTAGTAAAACGAGATTATCTTAACTTATGCTCAAATTTTTTGAGTGATCCCTTTTTTTTATAGAACTAGACTCATAAAGAATAAATTCTGAAAAATTTTATAAATTTTCAATAAGCAGTTCAATCGTGGTAAAATTTCAAACTTGAAGTTTTTGAATGAAATATTTTGAATCTAAACATTTTAGAGCAATTTGAACCACATAATTATTGCAAACAACTTCTAAATCTTTTTAAAATTTTAACAATTTTAAATTGGAAAGTTATGAACTTTTGGGGTAAAAAATGAAAGATGAATTTTCTTGAAATTGTATAAGGTAGTATGTATTTTTGCAATTTTTTGTGCAATCTATGGAAATTATACATAATACTTTGCACCTCCTGTATATGATATAATCATGATGAGTAAAGATCTCATATATCAAACTTCATATTTAGTAAATAGAATTCATATGTCGAAACGATAATAATTGGAGGATTTTAATTGAGCTTGGTGAAAATTCAATCTTTAGTTTAATAAAGATATTCCAATTTTAATTGTAAGCACAAATATTTTAACTTAGTCCTTTTTATTTATTTTATTTTCTCTTTGGTATATTTGGCGTATTCTGTTACAAATCGACACGCACTGACAAATTGAACCCCAACATCTACAAGTTCAAAACTCCTCTACATCTCAAGAAGGTATAAATATGTTTGGGAGTTTAAAATTATTCATAAAGTTATTTGGGATGTTTATTTTTAATGGAAAAATGAGGCTGTTATTTTTAAAGTTTTTAAAATAAAAAAAATTAACTCGTTCAAACGAGATTCATTTCTCATTCGAACGACTTTACATTCTCGTTAGAAGGGTCGTTTGATCTTAAATCGAGGGAGCATCGAACGAGGGGGTACTATTTTGCATCATTAGAAGGTCATTGGAAGCTGGTTCAAATGAGATGGACTTTTCATTCGAATGAACTATGTTTTCATTCAAATAAACTGCATATCTCGTTTGAACGAGCCTCATTTTTGTTCGAGTGAACCACCGGCTCAAAATTTATGCTACGTCTATAAATACCTATTTTGACTCCAAATTTCGTAAGACTCTTGTCAAAATGTTTCCTCCATATCTATTGCAAAAGTTCACTTTTTGTGTTACCAAAACACATTTTGATTCACACTTTACATCCCCAAATAGTTTTTTAATCTTTTTGAATCATAGAAGTTTTTGTATATAAGCATACATCTTTATATAGAGGATTATCTACGGCTAGCCATATGACCTGAGGGGTCACGACTAAAGATGAAGGCTGAAAGATGATCTGTGGATACATAGGGTGGATCGCAGCTTATGGAATGCTCCGGATCGAGTAGTATTCTTTAGAGGTTCTGCGAAGATTGTGCATCATACTTGTGGGTGATATGAAGTAGTTTGTAAGTTGACTGTCTTGTTAAATTCTCTGAAGTGCTGAAATAAAGGTTTTACCCTGAAAATGGATTTTTTTTCTCAATATTTGTGTTCTTTTAATGCGTTTTTTAAATCGTTATATTTAGAATACATATTTACCTTCACACCAAATTTAAGCAAAGATTAAAATTTGTTTAAAATTAGTTTTATATGTTTAGGACTTTTAAATTGACAAAAATACAAAAAAGAATTTTTGTTTGTGACCATCCCTCCTGAGCACGTTTATTTTTGCATTCTCAAATTGGTATCAGAGTATTCATTAATTTTACACTTTCAAGTGGTATCCGAGCAGGTTGCACCAAATTATTGTGCGATCCTAATTTTTAAAGAGTTTTTCCTATTGATACCATCTCAGACAAGTGGTATCAGATCGGGTAGCATTAAGTTATCATGTTAGATCCTTATTTAGTGCTGTTTAGGGTGGTTATTTACCATTCTCTCGGATTTTTCTTTCTCTCGATGGATAGTCATAGTGAAAATATATCTCATTTGAATTTGAAGTTTTCTAAAAGAACTAAAATTCTTAAAAAAGAAAATTTTCGTTTTAAAGATGATATGGAATTTTTGCTAACTCTTAAAACTCAAAGAGATTTCTTTCGTTAGAATCTTGTGGACATGGACCGTGATTTAAAAATTTAGAATTATCCAATAAAGAGAGTGATGATATAGTTCGATTTTAAGAGATAGAATTATAAGACTATAAAATTTCTAGAGTATGTAATTGTGCCATTAGGAATAATGATAATTAATTAATGATTAGAAGGCACGTGAGAAGATTCTTAGTGATAGATTCGTTATATTAAGGGGGAGTGAGATAACATTCTAGGAATGATTGAATATATGAAAAAGGAGTCTCTAAAACATGAAGTGTCTAATCCTATACTTGAGTCTAAAATTTTGAAGTTAAAAGATGATTTAAAAGACTCTAGTAGTTTTGGTAGTGATGGTACTGGATCCCATGTTTCTAATACTTCGAGTGTTAAAGCCAACCCCCATTTTTGTTTTAGAGAGTCAACCATATCTAAGGATGTTAAAAACGGTCAACTCATAGGTAATATTCCTCGAGTTTACACATGTTCGCGTTGTGGTAGGAAAGGTCACCTTAGGCATTTTTATTGTGATCTTAGAAGAGGTCCTAGGAAGTTGAAGTCTAGTGTCCCCTTGGTTTCTAAAACTCGACACGTTAAGTATACACCTATTTGGATTAGGAAATCCATTTTGGAGGAGCTAGATGTTAAACTAGTTGATTCTTGCATGCTTGCACATGATGCATCACATTCTATATCATATGGGTGGTTGCTTGCATGTTTTTATTTGTCATACTTTAGTTATGCTTCATGATATATGCGTGCTACTGTTATGACATGTGTATAATTTGTATAATTTTTTTCTTATATTGAGTCATATTGAAAAAATACAAAAAGATTTTATTTTGATAAATTTTTTGAAAAATACAAAAAATATTTTAGATTTTTGTATATTTTAGTTTTACATATTTGGCATGACATATTGGTGTGTTTGAATCCAATTCACTCCATAATTTCCATGTGGCTAGGACATTTGGTTATAATTGTAGATACTTAGATTGTTCTTAACCATGTTGATGATATCAGAATTAGTATCATCAAATAAGTATGATAAGTAAGTTCAAACCAAAACAATAATGGATTATGAACAGGTATAAGAATATAGAAAGAGATGAGGCAAAGAATGAGATAACACCAGATATAAGTGGTTCAGCCTTTAAAGGGCCTACGTCCACTCTGTGTGTGTGTGTGTATGTGTGTGTGTGTGTGTGTCTGTGTGTGTGTGTGTGTGTGTGTGAAATCCACTAAATATAGGCTCTAATGGCCTTAGGATACAAGAACACAAGCTTTCTCTCTCTAACAATGAGTTTGACAGAGTTTCAGTAGGGTTTACAATGACCGATCCCTTACACCGACGTAGAAGATAAGTATTTATATGGCGGGAGTGGTGTCATACGCACCCCAGTCATGCATGAGGCATGCACAGCACCAGCTGTCCAACGATGTGATGCCATCTGTCTCTGGTGCATGTAAGAAATGATAATAAGATATTCTCCACATGTGGGGATGATATTGTTGTAACAATTTTACTCATGTGGGCTCGCAGCCCACACACTCTTTCATGCGTTCTTTATTCTAAGCGCCTTGTCAGATGAACGTGCCCTACTGGGTTGAGGTGTCGGCTTGGCCGAGTAAGAGATCAATGATTCTATGGATACTTATACTAATAATTGCCAAGTGTAGTCTCGACCGAGTTGTATCAGGTCGAGACGAGAGATTTCTCTAAACAGGTGGCCAAGTATTCCTAAGACAAATGAGGTTTGGTAAAAGCCCAATTGATTGGCACATGCCTCGGCGTGAGTCTATAGAGGACGAGGCAGAGGTAATTGTTCCAGGATGACTCTGGAAAACACTTTATAAGGTCGGTTCCAGCTTAGCTCGGCTATAGCCGAGATGAGGTCTCATATTAACATATCACATGTTATCGTGGAGTTGTTCGAACTTGATTTTAATTAGGGATTCGACTTTGTATATCCCTTCGCACACACCAGCACGATATTTTTGAATGCTAACTCCATATGTATATTTGAGCTTTGTGAGATGTTCTCCCATAAGTTTTTTCATCTACATATTTTTGGGACTATGGGGGATTTGTTCATATAAGAACCGTTACCCATGAGAATTTGTTAAATTAGTATTGAAAAATATGAGTGTGCATGGGAAAGGCATGCGAAGGGAACAAATCTCCTTTGCGTGAAAGCCACCGTTGGCAGGAGCCCATTGAAAAGATTAAAGGGAATAAAAATAGAAAAATTGTCAAAAAGGGGCCAACATAGTTTTAGTTTGATTGATCATTCAAAAGAAATAACTTCAAGATAAAAAAAAAAGAAATGAATAGAAAATATAATTGTTTATCTTTTGAGGGTGTTTAGTTGAAGATCGACGGGTTTACACAATGAATCCCAGTTATGTTTATTTTGTCAAGACGCTAGTGTAGAATCATCAATATTCTAGGCTTGTGTGCATTGTGCTAATTTGTTCAGTATGTTCACTTTATTAGTGGGGAAGTATGTAATACCCCGTAATTTTATTGATTTTATTCAATGGGATTAATTAAATTAAATGGGATAATTAATTGGAAATTAATCTAGATTTAAATACTAGCGAGACGTGAGTTGGTATTTGATTATGATAATAATGTTGAATATTACTAGGTGAATATGGTAATATATGATTCTTAAATTTATTAAAATTGTCGCGAGTCATAAATACGACAATTCAGGAAATTTAGTTGGGATGATCGTGTTAGTTGCGTCAGGAATCATTTTAAATGAATTTAAAAGTAAATTATAATTTTATCATTCGTATGGTCATTTTGAGTGCACAAGCGTGTTCGGAAGGGTCAAAATAGTCAGAAAACACTAGCCGAGGATTTAGTTTGAGTCCTAGGGCATTTTTAGGCCAAACCGGCAACCCGGGAGGGTATTTTAGTCATTTTAATTTTTAAGGAATATTGACCCAAGAAATTTAGGCTTTATTTATCATCCAATATTAGGGCCATTATCTGTCAAAATCAAGGAGTGGGCAACGTGAGAAGAGAGGAGAAGTTACAAGGAAGCTTTCAAGGCCATAACTACCACACACCACCACTATCGCCGGATTTGTGATCGGAGAGAGGAAGAGAACCATCCCTTATCATCATCAAAGGATCAGAACATCAAATTTCCAAGCAAGTGATTTGATTCATTAAGTTTCAGCAAATAATTTATCCATGATAGTGTAGGATTTGATGATAGCCATGAACAATTATTGAAACTCATGAAACTTGGAGATGAAACTCTAATTCTGTATAGGATTTGCATGTAGTTTGATTCTGGAAGTATTCCATTAACAAAATCATAACCCTTGATGAATTAAAAACAGACTTAGGAAGAGAAGTATGATAATTCTTGAAGAAAATAGAAAAATAGGTTTTTCATGATAATAGGATGATTTGTTCCAAGAAAAGTTTAATTGATGTTGATTTAAGAGTTCTGGAACGTTAAGAATCATGTAATTAGGTTTTATAATGACCAATATGCTTACTTTAGGATTTAACATCTTGTAATGAAGATTTGGAACAAAACTGAGACTGAAAACGAAGGAAACCCGAAGCCTGCACCTGCTTGATTGATCGCTCGACATTCATAGGTCGATCGATCGACTGGCTCGATCGATCGACACCCATAGATCGATCGATCGATCTCCCCAAACTGTGACCTTTTTCCCATTTTTTAATTTAAGTGTTTCTGGCCATCGAACGTTGTAGTTGGGGATTATGTGAATACATTAGGACTTTAGGGAGACCAGTAGGGATATATTTGAAAACCGAAACATATTAGAATTTGGTTGGAATGTAGTGTTGAATTTACGAGTGTTCGACGATGAATTTCCTATTTTATGATGCGACAACATGATTTAAATTCTTAGGAGTGGTAAGTTAGGATTTGGGACATAAATAAGGACCTCGGAGTACTGAATTGATATGTCGGATGCATAGGAGACTTAGTAACCTCTTCGATTAAGTTTTAAGTAGTCGAAACTTTACGACGTGAGACTTATCGATGAAATATATTATATAGAATCCGGAATAATAATCGTGTACGAATTACACTCATGGTATAGGGTTGAGAATATACCTTTAATAATATTACAGTTATCTATGTTGTGTGAATGCTTAGTATATGGACTATTATGTGTATGACATACCTACCATACTTGCTATCACGGGAGGTCGGCTTTCGGAATAGGACCGTCTGATCTTTGTGTGCCTACGGGAGGATTTAGATTGGTACCTTAAGGTAGGGCTCTGAATGGCTTATTTGTGAGTTAATAAGTCAGTTGACCATGGGACCGTAGGTATGTGCGTGAACTATGGGTATGTGAACTATGTCCGCCTCCAATATGTGTGATTTTGTTTATTGCAATGGTTCCTGAGCGATTCGAAACACGTAGTCTTTATGTACGTGATATACCGGGACTCGATAGCAGAGTATGTGTGCACCGCAACTTAGCCTAGGGGTGTCCTATTTACATATTTGTGCTGAGAATAATATACTTGTATTTATTTCGGACTCTTTGTTAAAGTGTGAATATGAATAATTGAGACATTTTGAATGGGATTAAAAATGAGAATTTCCTATCGTAATTGTTATAAATTAATCTGGTTAATGAAAAGGTAAGTTACACGCAGAATATATTAGAATGATGTGAATAGACCCCTATATTATAATGTGAAGAAGGAAGTGGTACAGACTAGTTAGTTAACGGAATAACTAGGACGAGTTACGGATCTACATTAGGCGTGCACATTAGTTGAGGGGTGAGGAACTTATGTGAGAGCACATGACTAACATGTATATAATATTCACTGTTTACTGCAATTAAACACTTGCTATATTTTTAAACTGTTTTTAGCTCGGGCTCTGACCCGTTTGCTTTCAAATCTATTTTTCTTGTAAAACCTTTTAGGTGTCCTGCCAGAGGGACGCTAAGGATAGGAGTTCCATCGCATTGACGTGCTATAACTGTTGTAGAAGTTGCAGGATCTCGGTATTAGCTGCCTCCACATTCTGCATTTGATTCTATTCAGGGTCATTCATCAGTTAGGGCATGTTGCCCATTTCCATTTAGATATAGCATTCTCAGACTTTCAGTTTCATTTCAGTGTTGGATTTATTTATTTATTCAAACTTTGTATTGGGATTTATTCAGTATTTGGATTATTTAGGGGAGTGTTACTCCAGACTCATTTTATTTATTTCATTATTATTCTATTGTGATGTGGATGTGGTATACTTAACTTATAATTTAATTGGTTGCATGTTAATTTAATTTAATAAAATTTAACAACTCACTTTTTAAATATTAGGTGGCTCGTAATGGTTTAAAATGCTTTCGACAGTGATGCTATGAACTGAACCAACTTGACATTTTGTATTAATTTGAATAAAGGAGTAGATACCTGCTATTTAGTTAGTCGGGGTGTCACAGGTGGTATCAGAGCATCAGGTTCTAGCATCCTTGGGATCTGTACGGTTTGTTATGTTTTCGCATAGCGTCCTTTGATATAGAGCCCTATATTTTAGGATTATTGTACTCTTTTGTGTGTCTTACGTTCTTCAGTTATTTTGAGATAATAACTGTGTACTTGTAAAACTTCTCTCTCATTTTACATGCCTCCTCGACGTGCATAGTGAGTTCCCAGGGGTGCCCAGCCCGAGCCTCAGCCTGCACCATGTGACACCCCGCCTAATTAAATACCAGGCGATCACTCCTTTATTAATTTTTCAACATTTCTGACCAATTTTATTTTAAAAAGGAAAATTATTTATTTAATTAGTAACAACATTTTCAATAAGTAAGAATCATACAACAATTAACCTGAAACATAAACCAATTACTTTAAACATTCAACATCCAAAATCCCAACATTAAAACTTAATGTAAATCATACATGCTGAATAAATCCCAAAGTAACAGTACTAGAAATAACTGAAATATAAATGTCCCAACAAAACAAATAAATAGTGGAAAGGGCGACACATGCCTCAATAACTGAGAATCATAGGAGTGGAATCCAGTAAATGAAATCGTCTAAGCAAGTGGCCTGCAACTCCCACCTAAGCTGCAGCACGTTCCTTCCAAGGGATCCTAAGCAAGACGCCCCTGTGGCTGGGCACCTGTAGTACATACATATATATACCAGAGAGAGAGAGAGAGAGAGAGAAAAACGGGTCAGAGCCCGATAGTGTATATGATTTAAAAATTATTTAGCAAGTATTTAAATTGATACAAGCCAATGCAACAACATATTAGTGCGACACTCTCTTGAGAAATTCTCACCTCTCTTCTAATGTGCAGACCTATCGCACTAACCTTCCCAGTGGTCTAACTCATCATATATCACGCTATCCTTTCCCAATGGTTTAACTTATCTTAGATTATTCGCAGGATTCAAAATTTAACGATTCAATTGTTTGAAAAGAATATTTCAATTAGTAACCAAAGTTCTCATTTTAACTTTATTAATCAATAAAGTTTTCCAGTGTCATATTATACTATCTCAAAACAAGTATTTACAATTTGAGTCATCAACCATGTCCTACATATCAAATCACAGTAGGCAGCTCCAGATTTAAGAATTTCATATATATATTAACCACTCGTAAAATATATATATATTATAACAGCACCCCAAAATAAAACTATGGTGCGGGGATACTCTACTATCCAATCCCCGTATCACTCGTACTAAGGGAATACAAATTCCGAATCACTCTCGAACTGTATTAACACATACTCAAACAATATTGAGGCGAAGCATAGATTCCAAGTCTCTAAGAGGATGGCACATGTCTGCGTCTCTTAGGACCGTCCGAACTATCACTGCGATAGCCTGTACTAAGGATATCTACACACAAACAATATGAGGCGAAGCATAGGTTCCAAGTCTCTAAGAGGAAAGCACATACCCGCATCTCTTAGGACCGTCCGAACTATCATTCCGATAGCCTGTACCAAGGATATCTATCTTCTAGGGTACGAGTCAATATCCCCCATAAGGCAACACAGGATAAGATCGTCCCAGCGCGGCAACCTCAGGGATAGCAAGTAGCGTGGGCATGATTTTCACACATAGATAGTATATGCGTACACAATCATATAACTATACTAATATTACCATATCAATAATGGGTATATTCTCAATTCCCATAATTACGACATTTGTATTTGTTTCTCATTATTTAGTTATCACGTATAACCATTCACATCTTACTTTAATTTGAGGAACTTTTTCGCTTAATACATGACGCTCATGGATTCTATCCTCCCAAGTATAAAATTCAGTAGGTATACACATTTGTCCCAAAGTAACTCTCTTACGTGTCTCTCTCTTTAAATCATAAATTCACCGACCCTTATGTAATTATCCCAAAATACAATCTTTGCCCGACATCAAGGGTCCCAAAATCTATTCACACGTCCTACTGGTCTTCCCTATCTCCCAAAACATTTTATTAAGGATGCCCAAGAATTATCTCACAATAAATTGAATTTAACTCATTTAAAAGGAAATAGGAGTCTGCCAGGAGGGGTCGATCGATCGAGGTCTGGGGCTCGATCGATCGAACCTTCGATCGATCGAAGCTCTGGGCTCGATCGATCGATCAAGCAGGTATTGCGATTTCTGCAGAATTGCAGTTACGGGTTCTAACACATTTCTTCATCCAAGTCCATATTTTTCAATCCCAAACGTCTCAAAAATTTTACTACCAACATTATATCATCCTACTAGGTATTTCCAACGTGAAGCATGAGGAATTCTATCATTATACATGGATTAACCAACCAAAAATTATTATAATTATCAAGAACCCTAGAATTATCTTAAACATGGTTCTAACAAGTATTTCCAGAAATTTCCTTCTTGTAAACATCATAATTTCGTGGGTAATTCCTCTACATGGCAAGGGTTTCCAGAATTATCAATCTATTCATCACTACATGCAATTTCCTAACTCATATCTTAGGTTTCTTCCATAAAAACTCATTCTAATTACTCCTACACTAATATGAAAGATGCACCAACGAAATAAGCAAGATAAACACTTGCCTGGGATTTTTGGTGTTCTGATTTGCAGATGATTTTGGTGTGGTTGCGTAGCCCGTCGCGCGATCTACGCGTTGGTGGTGGTGGCGGTGCAAACGGATGGCTTTTGGGCCTTGGATTGCCTTGGAAGCTCTCTCCTTCCCTCTCCTATGGCCGTCACTTGTCTTTGGTTGTTCTAACCCTAGAAGACAACCTTAGACATCTGATATAACCCTTAGAATTTCGTGGGTTTAATTACCCAAAATTGTGAAATGTCCAAAACGCCCTCCCGGAGTACTAACTAGGCCTAAAAACTCCCCGAGACCCAAACTAAATCCCCGGGTACACTTTTCTGACTATCTCGATCCTTTCAGACGCGTTGGCGCACTCAAAACAACCATACGAATGACTTATAAAATATTCACTTTTATTAATCAACATTTATTCCCGACGCGATACAGGCGCGTCCCGACTTAAATTTCCATAATTGTCATTTTATTCACACGTGACAATATTATAAAAATAAATCTCATATATTACTATACTCATCCAGTAATATTCAACAAATAACAAATTTCCAATAATTACTAACTCTCGTCACGCTAGTAAATATTTAAAACAACATTCCGTATTAAAATTAAATTAATTTATCTCAATTAAATTTAATAAATCCCATAATTTAAAAGCCATGAAAATACGGGGTATTACACACCAGTTCAAGGTTCTATGAACGCTGCGGAAGTTGCCGCCATCGTAGGCCAGGCGGTAAATGTCGCATTAGCAGTTGTGCAGCAGGCACCACCTCAGGCACCGGTGGTAGCCCCAGTACAGACTCATGCATTCCCATCTTCTTGGGAATGTGTTCGTGATGCCTTTCAGAAGGCGCAGCCTCCGGAGTTTGTAGGGAGCTCTGACGTTGTTGTGTCGAGCCAGTAGAAGAAGGACATTAAAAGACACTTGAGTATGTACGAGTGTACTGATGTCCAGAGGCAGATACTGGCTACTTTTAAGCTTGTAGGATCAGCATTGCAGTGGTGGGAGTCCATAACCACCGCAGAGGAGAGAGATGTTCTTTCTATTCAGGAGTTCTTGGTGTGGTTCGACCACAAATATTTTCCCTCAGCAGTTCACACCGAGATGAGGTGAAAATTGATGAACCTTAAGCAGGAAGGGAGGACAGTGGCAGAGTATGAGGCCGAATTCACTAATATTCTGAACATCGTTCCCGATGAGATTCCTACTAAAGAGAAGAAAATCCAGAAGTTCATGGATGGGTTGACGTGGAGGATTCGTCAGCACTTATTGGGTAATTTCTCGTTGGTCACCTATTCAGATGTGGTTAATGCAGCATTACTTCACTGCCAGGACCACCACTTCCATTTGTCAGAGGGTAAGCGAACAGGAGAGTCCAACCAACAGGGCAGGATAGGGGGTAATGGTGCCAGCGGGGCACAATCAGCTCAGGGTCATCACTGGCAGGGTGATCAGAGTTTCCAACAGGGGAATTCTAAGAGATTTAGATCAGGAGGTTTCAGGCATGGCCAGGGAGGTTTTCGGTTTGGCCAGTAGGGTCAGCATGGCCATCAGGGCCGGCAGCAGTTTTAGCATGGCCAGGATAGGGGTGGTAACGGCCATCAGGGACGTGGGTAGTAGGGTCAAAGAGGGGGAAACTTTACAGGGAAATATTTTATATGTGGCAAGATTGGCCACAAATGCCAGGAGTGTCCTAAAAGGGTAAGGGCCCCACAGCAGCAGCAACAGGGTGCTTGACATGAGCCCCAGAGACCTATTTTTCTCGCCGCCCTCCCAGCACCACCACAGATGCCAACATTGCCACCTATCCCAGCAGTCCCAGTTCAACAGGGACAGCTTCAGTACGGTTGAGTTTACCAGCTCCAACAGGCCCGCAAGATCCACCCGCGATTGAGGGTATGTTTTCTATTCAGGGGACTATGGGGCATATTTTATTTGACACGGGAGCCACACACTGTTTTATTTCCACGAGATTTGCACGCGCTATGGGATTATTAGATACCGCGAAGAGCACTATTACTTGTGTAGATTCACCATTGAGTAGGGGTTCTATGATTTCTCTTATATGTAGAGGTGTGGGCATAGAATTGGGAGGTTTACTTTACCTATTGATATGTTAGTATTAGATATGACCGAGTACGATGCAATTATTGGTATGGATTAGCTAGTTTCGTATCGAGCCATGATTGATTGTTTCAGTAGGAGTATTATTTTTGTCATACCCCGATAGGAGATGTTCCTAGTGGCGATGCCTCGTCCTGAGGGAGGATCGTCCACTCACTTGTACTATATAGAGGAGGAGACCTCTAGAGAGGTGGTGATACCACTTTATTCGATTCCAGTTTTTAGGGAGTTCATTGACGTATTCCAGGATATTCCGGGATTACCTCCTAGTAAAGAGATATACTTCGTTGTAGATTTGATGTCGGGCACTCGATCGATATCCCGCGCACCTTACAGTATGCTCCAACGGAGATGAGGGAGCTACGGGATCAGATAGAGTAGCTGTTGGGTCAGGGGTTTATTCGTAGGAGTAATTTTTCGTAGGGTGCTCCTGTACTGTTCGTTAAGAAGAGGGATGGATCTTTAAGGTTATGTGTAGATTATCAAGAGTTAAATAAAGTCACGATACGGAATAAGTATCTATTGCCCCGAATCGATGACTTATTCAACCAGTTGAGAGGAGCTACCTTCTTCTCAAAGATTGACTTGAGATCGGGATACCATCAGTTATGTATCAGGGAGTAGGATGTCTCGAAGACTGACTTTTTAACGAGATATGGTTCCTACGAGTTCAGGGTTATGCCTTTTGGCCTAACCAATGCCCCAGTCGTGTTTATGGACTTGATGAATAGGGTGTTCAGAGAGTTACTAGACCAGTACGTCATTATTTTCATTGATGACGTTATGATTTACTCCCAAATAGAGGAGGAGCATGCCGAGCACTTGAGACAGGTTTCGCAGACACTGCATCAGAATGAGTTGTATGAAAAATATAAGAAGTGTGGTTTTTGGCTGACAAATATAAGAAGTGTGGTTTTTGGCTGAAGGAGGTTCAGTTTTTGGGGCATATCATTTCAGACAAGGGGAAATCTGTTGATCCGGGGAAGGTATCAGCGGTGAGGGAGTGAGGATAGCCCACGACAGTGACAGAGATACGTAGTTTCTTGGGCCTAGTAGGATACTACAGGAGATTTATTCGGGGGTTCTCAAAGATAGTGGGTCCTTTGACACATCTGACTCGCAAGGGAGTGCCATTTATCTAGGAGTGATGCCTGCCAGTTGGTTTTTGACGAGTTGAAAAACAAGTTGACCTCAGCACCAGTGTTATCATTACTCAGGTTGGGAGTGGAGTATCTAGTCTACACTGATGCGTCATTACTAGTACTTTGGGGTGTACTGCAGTAGGAGAGTCAGGCTATAGCTTATGCTTCCCGTAAGCTTAAGCCTCGCGAGAAGAATTACCCCACCCATGACTTGGAGTTAGCGGCGGTCGTATTTGCACTACGGATTTGGAGACATTATCTCCTGGGGGAGAAATTCCATTTATTCACATACCACAAGTCCCTTCAGTACCTATTCACGCAAAGGGATCAGAATATGCGTCAACGCTGGTGGCTCGAGTTTGTGAAGGATTATCAGTTCGATATCCAATACCACCCAGGGAAGGCTAATGTGGTAGCAGACGCATTAAGACGAAGGCTAGTAGGTAAGGTGGCCGAGGTGTGGAAAGCAAAGTGGAAGGAGTTGGGACACCAGGACGCAGTGGCCCAATCATTAATGTCTGTGATGACAGTTACGCCCCTGATTATTACGAGGGTGATACAGTCCCAAGCAGCAAACCCGTTCTATCAAGAGCAGATAGTACGATCGTTAGCAGAGGGGGCCAAGTCTTACACTGTTATTTCAGACGGGGGCTTACGCTTTAATGGGAGATTGGTTGTTCCGTAGGGGGAAGACTTGCGACACGAGGTAATAATAGAGTCTCACGGGTCACGATTCGTAGTTCATCCTGGTGGGGATAAGATGTACCAGGATATCAGGTAACAGTACTGATGGAGCGGGATGAAAAGAGATATTGCCAAGTTCGTTTCGAAATATGCCACTTGTCATCTAATAAAGGTGTACCATCAGAGATCGGAAGGACTTTTACATCCATTAGAGATTCCTATATGGAAATGGGAGATCATTTCCATGGACTTCATCACGGGATTACCTACATCATCGAGAGGTCACGATTCCATATGGGTGATCGTGGACCGATTAACAAAGGTTGCTCACTTTCTACAAGCTCGGACAGATTACACTACGGGACAATATGCCCAGATCTTCATAGCTGAGATAGTGAGAATCCATGGGGTGCCTCTTAATATCGTATCTGACCGAGATAAGATATTTGTGTCACGGTTTTGGGAGAGATTCCAGGAAGCCATGGGTATAGAGTTGAGGCTGAGTACAGCATATCACCCACGGACATATGGGCAGACCGAGCGAAGGAATCAAATGTTGGAAGACATGTTTCATATGTTCATCCTAGACTTTGGAGGTTGTTGGGAGAAGTATCTTCCATTGGTGGAGTTTGCATATAATATCTCCTACCAGTTCACTATTGGTATGGCTCCATTCGAGGCGTTGTATGGTAGACCTTGTCGTTCCCTAGCATGTTGGCTAGAGGTGGGGGATAACAAACTCCTTGGGTCGGAGGTGATTCAGGATACTTCGACGAGGATAGAGATGATACGGAGCCGTATTTGGATAGCTCAGGTTTGACAGAAGAGTTATGTCGATGCCAAGAGGTCCTTTTGAGAGTTCAATGTAGGGGACCAGGTGCTGGTCAGAGTGTCTCCTATGAAGGGGATTATGCATTTCGGGAAGAAGGGGAAGTTGGCGCCTAGATATGTGGGACCATTCCCTATAATCGAGCGAATTGGGCCAGTTGCGTATAGACTTGGGTTACCGGAACACTTGCATAGGGTCCATAACGTGTTCCACATTTCTTCACTGAGGAGATATCATCGATATGATTTGGCCCATACTCACAATGCTTTAGAGTATATCGATCTACATCCATATAGTTCTTATGAGGAGGGGTCGGTTGCTATTCTAGACCATAGCGAGAGGAAATTGAGGTCGAAGATGGTACCACTAGTACGTGTTCAGTGGCGGCATCATAATGTCGAGGAGTTTACCTGGAGCGCGGGGATGAGATGCGCGAGAGTTATCCAGAGTTATTTTTGCCAGGAATTTTTTTTCCCGAATTTCGGGATGAAATTCTACTATTATGGGGGAAGTATGTAATACCCCATAATTTTATTGATTTTATTTAATGGGATAACTAATTAAAAATTAATCCGGATTTAAATACTAGCGAGACGTGAGTTGGTATTTGATTATGATAATAATATTGAATATTACTGGGTGAATATGGTAATATATGATTCTTAAATTTCTTAAAATTATCGCAAGTCATACATACGACAATTCGGGAAATTTAGTTGGGACATGTGTCAGTCGCGTCAGGAATCATTTTAAATGAATTTAAAATTAAATTATAATTTTATCATCCGTGTGATCATTTTAAGTGCGCCAGCGTGTCCGGTAGGGTCGAAATAGTCAGAAAATACTAGCCGGGGGTTTAGTTTGGGTCCCAGGGCATTTTTAGGCCAAACCGACAACTCGTGAGGGTATTTTAGTCATTTTAATTTTTAAGGAATATTGACCCAAGAAATTTAGGCTTTATTTATCATCCAATATTAGGGCCATTATTTGTCAAAATCAAGGAGTGGGCAACGTGAGAAGAGAGGAGAAGTTACAAGGAAGCTTTCAAGGCCATAACTACCACACACCACCACTATCGCCGGATTTGTGATCGGAGAGAGGAAGAGAACCATCCCTTATCATCATCAAAGGATCAGAACATCAAATTTTCTAAGCAAGTGATTTGATTCATTAAGTTTCAGCAAATAATTTATCCATGATAGTGTAGGATTTGATGATAGCCATGAACAATTATTGAAACTCATGAAACTTGGAGATGAAACTCTAATTCTGTATAGGATTTGCATGTAGTTTGATTCTGGAAGTATTCCATTAACAAAATCATAACCCTTGATGAATTAAAAACAGACTTAGGAAGAGAAGTATGATAATTCTTAAAGAAAATAGAAAAATAGGTTTTTCATGATAATAGGATGATTTGTTCCAAGAAAAGTTTAATTGATGTTGATTTAAGAGTTCTGGAACGTTAAGAATCATGTAATTAGGTTTTATAATGACCAATATGCTTACTTTAGGATTTAACATCTTGTAATGAAGATTTGGAACAAAACTGAGACTGAAAACGAAGGAAACCCGAAGCCTGCACCTGCTTGATTGATCGCTCGACATTCATAGGTCGATCGATCGACTGGCTCGATCGATCGACACCCATAGATCGATCGATCGATCTCCCCAAACTGTGACCTTTTTCCCATTTTTTAATTTAAGTGTTTCTGGCCATCGAACGTTGTAGTTGGGGATTATGTGAATACATTAGGACTTTAGGGAGACCAGTAGGGATATATTTGAAAACCGAAACATATTTGTGACTGGAGAGAGGAAGAGAACCAGCCTTTATCATCATCAAAGGATCAGACAATCAAATTTTCAGGCAAGTGATTTGATTCATTAGGTTTCAGCGAATAATTTATCCATGATAGTGTAGGATTTGATGATATACATGAACAATGATTGAAACTCATGAAACTTGGAGATGAAACTCTAATTCTGGATAGGATTTGCATGTAGTTTGATTCTGGAAGTATTATATTAACAAATCATAACCCTTGATGAATTAAAAACGGACTTAGGAAGAGAAGTATGATAATTCTCAAAGAAAATAGAAAAATAGGGTTTTCATGATAATAGGATGATTTGATCCAAGAAAAGCCTATTTGATGTTGATTTAAGAGTTCTAGAACATTAAGAATCATGTAATTAGTTGTATAATGACCCAATATGCTTACTTTAGGATTTAACATCTTGTAATGAAGATTTGGAACAAAACTGGGACTGAAACGATGGAAACTCGTAGCCTGCACCTGCTTGATCGATCGATCGCATTCATAGGTCGATCGATCGACTGGCTCGATCGATCGACACCTATAGATCGATTGATCGACCTCCCAAAAATTGTGACCTTTTTCCCATTTTTGAATTTAAGTGTTTCTGGCCATCGAACGTTGTAGTTGGGGATTATGTGAATACATTAGGACTTTAGGGAGACCAGTAGGGAGATATTTGAAGCCCGGAATATATTAGAATTTGGTTGGAATGTAGTGTTGAATTTACGAGTGTTCGACGAGTAATTTCCTATTTTATGATGCGAGAACATGATTTAAATTCTTAGGAGTGGTAAGTTTGGATTTGGGACATAAATAAGGACCTCAAAGTACTGAATTGATATGTGGGATGCATAGGAGACTTAGTAACCTCTTGGGTTAGGTTTTAAGTACTCGAAACTATATGACGTGAGACTTATCAGCGAAATATATTATGTATAATCCAAAATAATAATCGTGTACGAATTAAAGTCATGGTATAGGGCTGAGAATATTCCTTTAATAATATAACAGTTATCTAAGTTGTGTGAATGCTTAGTATATGGACTATTATGTGTATGGCATACCTACCATACTTGCTATCACGGGAGGTCGTCTTTCGGAATAGGACCGTCTGATCTTTGTGTTCCTATGGGGGGATTTAGATTGGTACCTTAATGACATAGGCTGTGAATGGCTTATTCTTTAGTTTATAAGTCAGTTGACCATGGGACCGTAGGTATGTACGTTACCCATGGGTATGTGAACTATGTCTGCCTCCAATATGTGTGATTTTGTTTGTTACAACGGCTCCTGAGATATTCGAAACACGTAGTCCTTATGTACGTGATGTATTGGGATTCGAAAGCAGAGTATGTGTGCACCGCAGCTTAGCCTAGGGGTGCCCTTTTTGTATATTTGTGCTGAGAATAATATACTTGTATTTATTTCGGACTCTTTGTTAAAGTGTGAATATGAATAATTGAGACATTTTGAATGGGATTAAAAATTAGAATTTCCTATCGTAATTGTTATAAATTAATTTGATTAATGAAAAGGTGAGTTACATGCAGGATATATTAGAATGATGTGAATAGACCCCTATATTATAATGTGAAGACAGGGAGTGGTACAGACTAGTTAGTTAACAGCATAACTAGGACGGATTAAGGATATACGTTAGGCGTGCACATTAGTTGAGGGGTGAGGAACTTATGTGAGAGCACGTGACTAACATGTATATAATATTCACTATTTATTGCAATTAAACACTTGCTATATTTTTAAATTATTTTTAGCCCGGGCTCTGACCCGTTTGCTTTCAAATCTAATTTTCTTGTAAAACCTTTTAGGTGTCCAGCCACGGGGACGCCAAGCATAGGAGTTCTATTACATTGACGTGTTGTAGCTATTGTGGAAGTTATAGAATCTCGGTATTAGCCGCCTCCACATTCTGCATTTGATTCTATTCAGGGTCATTGACCAGTTAGGGCATGTCGCCCATTTTCATTTAGAGATAGCATTCTCAGACTTTCAGTTTCATTTCACTGTTGGATTTATTTATTTATACAGACTTTGTATTGGGATTTATTCAATATTTGGATCATTGAGGGGAGCGTTACTCCAGACTCATTTTGTTTATTTCATTATTATTCTATTGTGATGTGGATGTGGTATACGTAACTTATAATTTAATTGGTTGCATGTTAATTTAATTTAATAAAATTTGGCAACTAACTTTTTAAATATTAGGTGGCTATTAATGGTTTAAAATGCTTTCGACAGTGATGCTATGAACTGAACCATCTTGACATTTTGTATTAATTTGAATAAAGGAGTAGCTACCCGGTATTTAATTAGTCGGGGTGTCACAATATATATGTGCCTTTTATACCCATATATATGTGTCGAATTTCCTTTGATATATTTTGTATATATTATATATGATATAGTGTTTTGACACATTGCAGTTTACATTTTATCCATGATGCGTTGTATTTTGTACATTTTATTTTTTTGAGAAAAAATAAAAAAAATTCTAAAATAAAGGCAAAATCCAACTCGTTAATTTTAGTTTAGATTCTAATCCTTTGTCTATTTCGGGCAAAAAGGGGGAGAACAAGTTACTAGGGAGATTTTGATGATGAGTTTGATTTATGGGTGAGATAACATTATGAGTTTTTTTTATTTTGTTTTCTATTCAACTATTTGATGCATCAGGGGGTATTTTCATTGTTTCATGTGTGTAGGTCCGCATGAAGACAAATTTGCCCAAGAGAAGAAAGAGGGGAGATTGAAGATAATGTTTCCTTATGCCACTCCATTTCTAAGGTTTGGGAAGGGTATTAGGATTTTTTGTCATAGAGGGGTATTTTTTATAATTTGGGCTTCGGTTAGTTTTTGTACCTGAATAGCCAAATGGGGAGATTTGTATGAGAAAATATTTTAGCTTAGGATTTTTATTTGTTTTATTTGCACTTTGGCACATTTGGCTTATCCCGTTACAAATCGACATGAGCTGACTCGCCGAATCGAACACTACCATCTCCAAGTTAAAGACTCCTCTACATCTCAAGAAGGTATAAAGACTTTTAGGAGTTTGAAATTATTCATAAAGTTATTTTGGATGTTTATTTTTTTTATTCAAAAATGAGGTTGGTATTTTTAAAATTTTTTAAATAATTTTTTTTTAACCTCATTCAAACGAGATTTGTTTCTCATTCGAACGACTTTACATTCTCGTTAGAAGGGTCGTTTGATCTTACATCGAACAAGCATCCAACAAGGGTGTGCTGTTTTGCATTGTTTGAAGGTCATTTTAAGCTAGTTCAAACGAGATGACCTTATCATCCGAATGAACTCTGTTTTTGTTCAAATGAACTGCCTTTCTCGTTCAAGGAGCCTTTAGTTCAAACGAATCGCTGCCTCAAAATTTGTGCTACATCTATAAATAACTTCTTTGACTCCAAATTTCGTAAGACTTTTGCCAAAACGTTTCCTGAATATCTGTTGTAAAATTTTTCACTTTTTGTGTTACCAAAACACATTTTGATTCACACTTTACATCCCCATATAGTTGTGTGAATCTTTTTGAAACCCTAAAATGTTTTGTATCTTTGCATACATTTTTGTGGAGAGTATTCTCTATGGCGGATCTTGTGACCCGAAGGAATACGACTGAAGAAAAAGGTTAAAAGTTGATCGGTGGATACATAGGGTGGACCGCAGCTTGTGGACTGCTCCGGATCGAGTAGTATTCTTTAGAGGTTCTGGGAAGACTGTGAATCATACTTATGGGTGATATTAAGTAGTTTGTAAGTCAACTATCTAGTAAAATTCTCTGAAGTGTTGAAATAAAGGTTTTGCCCTTAAAAAGGATTTTCCTCAATATTTATGTTCTTTGAATGCGTAGTTTAAATCACTATATTTGGAACACATATTTTCCTTCACACCTAATTTAAGAAAACATTAAAATTGGTTCAAATTTGGTTTTGTATGTTTGGAACTTTAAATTGACAAAAATACAAAAATAGAATTTTTATTTGTGACCATCCTTGTCGAGCACGTTTATTTCCGCATTCTGAAATTGGTATCAGAGCATTCATTATTTTACACTTGCATGAATGATTTTGAATAGAGGTTATTATCTTATACATTGTGAAATAAATAATATATGAAATCTTATGATTTATTTTTCTAAGAAATAGATTGTGTAAACTATATGTGACTTTCAGACCCTCGAATGAATTGAAGTCATAACTAGAACGAATGAAAATACAACCCTATTTGAATTGTCTATACTTAAAACCATGAATCATATATTGATTTAAGAAATAAGATTAATTCTTATTTAATTCTAAAATTCCATGAGCTTAGATTCCATTTTATGAATTGAAGATATAGGGGGGCACATTACATGTAGCTTCTCATAACTATACATAGAAAATAGTGGGGTCACTCAAGCGAGTACCTCTCCAATTAAAGAACATTTTAGTTGAATCTAAAACTTTAGTGTTAAAGTGAACTCTTAATTTTATGAGTCGTGACTTAAAAATAAAATCTCGCTTATGATATTAAAAAGGATTCCAAAAATTCTTAGAGAAGTTGTATCATAAATGCTTGATTGAATTCCCTGGTATGAATTAAAAATTAATTTATAATTAACTTATCTTATAACTTTAAGATAATGAGGAATATAAATATCTTTTGAAAGAATAATGAGAACACTATCATTTATGAATGTAAGCTTTGAATATAGCCAAGATTTATCGATGGTAAGATAACTTAGTTATACATGATGCACGTTAAATTATTCTCATGAAAATGGAGTCGCTTCATTTAATTTGATGGATTGCCATTGATATTATACATAATGTTGAGTTAAAATGAAATATATGTAATGTCACTTTTTGAATGATGACCTAGGCAAGGCAACTTACTTGGAAAAACTTGAAGTTTGAGAATTTATGAATATGGAAAGCACCAATAAATGACATGATTTTGACAATTTTAAATCATCAAATGAGATTGTATTGAAAATATTGTAAATCTTGTTTATCATTAAGTATGTTGAAACATGAATGCACTATTATTTGTTTATACATGTATGATTAGCTAATATTTGGTTATGATGTTTGGTTGCCAAGAAAACTAAATCTATGCTAAGTCAAATTGTTGGCATAATGAGTTTCCATGAGAAAATAAAATTATTTGTTAATATTACAAGGCTACATATGGATCACAAATAGATCGAGTACCTTGAAATACAAGAATATCTATTTAATAGATATATTTTAATTGCGAACCTTCTTGTACTACGTATGACCTAAGAATGAATTGTTCAAGAACACTATATATAATGTTAAGAAAGATGAATACGTGATATTCTTAAGTAGTCTTCACTGAGATACTAAATACACTTAGCTTGAAATTATTTATTTTATGGGAGTACTATAAAGGTTTATAATTAACAAGTGAATTCTTATGCTACCAAGAAAGGTTATGTTTTTCATAAGAACCATGAACCTAGAATTATTCTGAATCATTTAATTAATGTGTCTAACACATATTATGATGTCGTCTTTTGGAACTCCAAGAAATATTAATTATTGATACAATTAATGATGGAGTTTATGGTGATACCATTAGTTATGGCTAGTTAGGAAATAAAAGGTTGAAAGACCTATTATAAGATACCCCTTTATAGAAGAGATTGATACCATTAATTTTATCCACAATGTAACAACCCCATTTTTCTCACATAAAGGCTGGCTAGGCACGATACGCTGAAGATGGGGCTTGTCGATCAATTAATACCATTTTTAGCACAACGTAATATAAATATTGTTATTTAAAAAGGCCGATACTTTAAACTTTATGAATATCTCAGTGATAATAATTAAACCCAAATCAACACCAACTAAATAATTAAAACCAACAGCAAGTAAAAATCACATCTCCAACATAATGTAACTAAATAAATAATCATTGGGCTTATGCCCTTACAAATGTTTCTAAATAAAATATCTGAACTTTGGCAAGAAAGCACCTAGGCTAGAGTCAAAATCTATAAATTTGCTAAGCACCGAAAGATCACAAGGCTGGTACAGCAACAGTCCTGCTATCTCTGTCTAGAAATAACCTGGGGGGGAAATATTTATAATTTGGGTCAGAGCCCGAGGTGTGCAAGAATTAACTTAACTAATTTATGATGCAATAATACAGTCAATGCACAATAACTATTCCCCCTTCGTCACTCACATACATATAAAACCTCACCCCTCTTCTAAGTGTGATATTTTTCGCATCTCCAGAGTCCCCCAAATAATAACTATGACTACGTGTCAATTAGTAAAAGGGTTAAATGATGTAAGTGTACCGACTACATTTAATTATCAATTTTCATTATTTCTCGGTCTCATAATTTTCACATAAGAAGCATAAACATCTATTATGCAATAAAGGATCAAAATTTTAAGTTATATTCACATTTTTAGTCATTTTAATTTATCTCATATAAAGCTCAGGTATATATATATATATATATATATATATATATATATATATGACACACAAGGGCATATACCGTTGGTGTCTGATTCGTGCTCTATCGACTAGTTCGAAGGAATCCCTTATCCTAAGCAGATATCACAAAACACACAGAAGTTGAGGGCGGTCCCTACGTAGGACACATGTACACGGCCCATATCTAGTGGTGATATAGGAACGGTCAGCGCCAACACCTACCTCTCATAGGTGGAGCCTCCACATAGTACCTATATGGCCTACACATCATCAAGCACACCTGTGCCAACATGTGGTACGCGGCCCGAACGCGCAAACTCCCGAGCCGATAGGATGGTCCACTGGTATGTCCACACACAATTATATAATCGTACATATTATTATCCCGTATAATATGTAAAGGTAATTACTCTATAATTACAATAGAAATCCAACCAAAGTCCACAGTATTTTCCATTTTTGTTAATAATTTATCATCTAATAAATTATTAATTCCATTCAACAAAAATAATTACTTAACCCCATAATTATTGATAATTATTTTAAATTTAATATGGCCTATCATTTCTTGTCCTTTTTAATCTTCTCATAAATTTAATATGGCCTATCATTTAAATTTAATATCCACACCCTTCTTTTCTAGTCAGGATGCGCACCCTCTGGGCGGAAACTTCCCAATGATAGCATGAGCGGGGTATGCTTAACCACATAAGTATATATATCATTCACATGCACAATATATATACATCCATATGATCCAGTCATATAAATAAACCATCACATAAGGTTTAGATATTCATAACATGTATATCCACAACATAAATATATCCATATATTCATATCTATATAGATATATACACATATATTCGCATATCTTTATATCTATATATACAAACTAATTCTCGTTCATATGTATAAGATATATATATACACTCGGCTATAAGTATACATAATCCTCAATATACAAACCGTCACCACAAACTCATTTAATTTACCTCGATATGTGAATACCATCTCTCACTTGAAGCATATTCATCCATTTTCCTATGATGAATAGTCTCCCCAAACAACATACGTTTATATTCAACATTTGGGTTATCACCCAAAGTTTAGTGTAGGAAACCATCGCTACACATTTCATATATCTCCAAAAGGACATTTATAACTGCAACACTAGTTTCGACTATTGATATATATATATATATATATATATATATATATATATATATATATATATATATATATATATATATATATATATATATGCATAACTAATAGTCTATAAGCCTCAAGCTCAGTCTTACCTTCATCAAATAATCCCATATGTTAGGGAAAATACCCAATGTAAATCGCATACTGATAAATAACATCTACCCCCAACTGGATTTACACACTCTACTCTAGTTGGTAATATGATCCCATCACTCTCGATTTCGACTATGGTTCAATCACTTTTGTGAATCCCCTAGTCTAAGACCTCTCGGATTTATTTCTTAAAGTTTATCATTACTAAGGGTATGCGACCACTCTCTTTCATTGGGCCCCAAACCTTAATCTCTATAGAATCCTATTTACCTTAAGGATTTGGCACTACCCTCGGCCTAAGTTTCGAGCCATGCCCTCGCACTCTCTCTAAGAGTTCTTAACCTCCCATCACATCTATACTTACTTTTGGTCTATAAGTAGGATTCTCAATCCCAATGAGGTTTCCCCACAATCTCTATACACAACTCCAAATACATACATGGATATATTCTTCTCCAATTATTCCAAGAAGTCCCCACTATCATACTAAGTGAGAGAGCCCCTATAAGTCTCCAAATTATATCTATTACTTCATAAAAGAAAGCCCCAAATCAATAAACCCAACCAAAAAGGGTTTGAAATCACTATGGAGAAAATACCTCAAAATGCCTTGTTCCCGAATCGATTCGGCCCAGCGAATCGATTCGGCCTCCAAGGCGAATATATTCGGGTCCAAAGACCTGGGCTTCTGTCTCAGGCCAAATCGATTCGGCTTGAGTCCGAATCAATTCGGTCACACAGACTTGTGATTCTACAACATTCTGAATCGATTCAGAAAGAGGCTGAATCGATTCGGTCTGTTCAGCAGGCTACGAAATGGTCATTTTTCTACATAAACATAAATTTCCCAAAATCCCAAATCAATAATTTCTAACTGTGAATTTGCAACCCAATAATGTTTCCAACATTAAACACATCCTCTACTTTCACCTCATCAATTTATACCTCTTAAACCCATGTGTAAACATAAATTTCAAGATTTAACCCAAAATCTAGGTTTTGATATTAATACCTAAAATCCATTTCTTTTACCCACAAATTATTAAATCAAATACACAAATGACTTATTTAGCAAGATTAAACACTTGCCTCGATTTTGTAGAGGTTGGATCGTCCTCGATGTCGCGTTTGGGCCGGAATCTCCAAGCTTTCCTTCCTCTCTCTCTTCCTTCTTCTTCTTTCTCTCTTCTTTCTCTTTTCTTTCTATTTCTCTCTTTCTCTAAATGAGAAGGCTTGTCCTGTAAGCCTCTTAAATCCCTAAAACACAAGTCCCAATTTTCATTGTTAATACACACTTTAAATGACTCGTTTACTCCAATTCGAGTCAAACTAACTTAAAATATTCCAGAGCCAAAATAAAACCCAATGACAGTCATTTTGACTATCTCGACCCTTCCGGGATCGATGGTACACTCAAAATCATCATCCGGAATACTTTAAAACGTCCCCTATTTTTGGACCTCAATTCCCAAATTTTAGAATTCTCCAATTTAATTAAATTTTATTTTCCCAAAAATTTAAATTTCTCAGTCTCAAAAATCATGGGGTGTTACATCATGTTAATTATTGTATGCAGAGTTTTACTCCTATTCTATCCCTATAGAGCATGATATCCCGAAACGAGTTAAGGTTAAGTTAATTATAACTCTTAGTGAAGATATATAGCTCTATTTTGAGTGGAGTACCTAGCTGTAGGAGTATCCTTGATAGACTTGCCTTTGTGAATGTGGAAGTGTGGCTGCTTCTTAGGCAAATTCCCTAGAGCGTTCCCATACTGGGATATAAGCACATGGTCGTAACGTGCTGGCTTAAGGATTACACCCAAGTAAGGTTGTGTGTGAGATGTTTTCAGAGATAGAGTTTAAAACTATAATTACTCTAGTATACTCTGAATCATCTTTACTACGTAAAGGTTCAAGTCAAAAAAACACCTCAGCTTGTGCATAATTCACAATTCTATGAATTATTACTCGATGAAAATAATTTTTAAACTCAAATGGGGATTGTTACCATTAAGTGTGTTTTTAATATCCAAGTGGGGGATTTTTGTCAGCTTGTATTTTAAAATCAACAAGTGGAGCATTATTGGTTTCATTGGGTTGGCAACATATTGTCAGTGTATGTATTTTGAAGCATGCTTGTGTAAACTTTTAATACAAAAATAATAAATTCTGCAGATTCCTTTCTTTGTTTTATTAAATGTTATAGAAAGATTAAAAATCGGTCAAAGTTATTTCCCACCATCCCCTTAACCAATCCCACTGAAAATCTATTACTAAAGCCGTTTAATAAAATTAAACTATTTAAGTAACGCCGAACAGTTTTTTGAAGAAACTCTTTTCTTAAAAACCAAAACTAATTGAACACAAGAGGTGTTTAATAAAAGTATATACGAGATCTGTTCAAGATTTGATTAACAGGTTTAATAAAATAGTTTAAAAACTTTAAACTCAGCACAACCAAGAATGAGATGAGGAGATGTAGAAATACTAAGTACAAGATTTTTTACGTGGTAAAACCTCACCCAACTGAGGAAACATCCACGACTCCCTCTACGGAGTAAACCAAAAATTCCATTATAAACAAATTTTAAGAGTTACAAAATATATAACAAACATGCATACAACTCAGACCTATATAAGTTTAGGAATGTACCCTCTGGTGTCCTTATAACTTCTCTGCAGTTCTGATTGTTGATGTTGTCCTCCTAGTTTGCTAAATTTCAATTTGTTAAGTTCTTTACGTCGACTCTTCTTCTCAAGATCTTATTACCAACACTTTTAGTGTAGTAGGGTGAAAGTGTTTGTGGAGGTGCTTTCTAACACATGCATGCACACACACACACTTATTATGTACAACCAGTCCTAACAAATTACATATAAGACTATATACTGTGATTTTTCTTTTTCTCTCTTCTCACAAAACTTAACCTTATTTGACCTTTATAACATTCCCAGAATCCACGGCTATCTTGCTCAGAAGACGTATCAAGATCTTAATCAATCTCAGTTTTGAAAATATTTTTGAGATTGAAAATCACCAAGTACGATTCCAAACTAGGTCAAAGGTCTTGTTTCAAGAGAACTAGAAACAGAAAACATTATTATTGATTTCAAAGTTTAAAAAACATTTACAGAAAAGAATCAACAATATATTTCTCAAGCTGAGAAACAAAATATGTAAATCTAAGTGTAATGTAACATGAAGTACTCAGATCTGAAATTTCTATAAAGCAGAAAATAGATCTAAGACACAATGTTTAAGTTGGACACAAGATCTAAAGAACGAAGAGGTTACAGCTACAAATCAACTACACAAACCAACTTTCAAACACTTAAACACTCAAGGTTGTGTTTGGGATATACAGGAGTTTGAAAAGAGTTTTAGGTTTGAAAAATGGTTTGGACGATTTAGGGTTAGGGTTTCTAACTCTTTCTCTCTCTTCTAGTTTTTCTCTTCTCTCTGGTTTCTCTCTTCTCTCTCTACTCTCTTTTTTCTCTCAAAAGGAAGAAATGGCAAAAGTCTCAGAAGGCTGAGTGAAGGGGTCCTTTTATAGGAGGCTGAGAAGATTCGAGAATAACGTTCAAAATCAAGGGTTCAGATTGAGTCAAGGTTGATTGACTTTGATCCAAGGGTTCACGATATGCTGTGATTAAATCTCTCCTGATTGGTTCATATGGGGTTCACAGGGATTATGAAAGGGTGCATGCAGATTGTTGATAAAAATGATCCAAGGGTTGAAAACAGGCGATGGTTCCCTCTCTATAAAGAAACACACTCTCCACCAATCAGAAGACAACAAATGTTGGCCAATAATAAGATATCAAACGCGCGTCAAAATTAATTAAAAACACACCCTTAAGTCTCTGCCGCTTTCGGATTCTACCCAAGGCAACTTTAAGCCAATATAACCATTAAACCTTAATTGCAGATTGACCCCAAAAACTTTAAAAAAACAAGTTTTAATTAATAAATACTTATTTAAAATGTTTATAAAATCCCAAAAAAATATTTAAAAACAATTTTAAGGATTTCAACATACTCAACATATGTACACACAATTATATGCAATATGAAATGTATGCGATCAATTATACTGTGTGTGAGTGTTGGTAATATGGTCTAGATCAATCAATCAAGAAGGAGAAATAGCAAACCAAGCTCTGGGGTTCTTTAGATTCTAGGATGGACATAATTTTGTCACAATTTCCAAACTAGATGAACACTTATATAATGTAGACTCAAGTGAGTTAAGAGTATAAGGTGCTTCAATCTCCCCCTTTGGACATATGAGACAAAATCTCCTTTGAGTCATCTAGAACTCGTAGGGCAACAAGAGTACGGAAACCTATTCCTACAAAATCTATCTACCCAATTCCTAGAAAGCAAAAGTACATAACTCAACTATTTACAATTGAACCCTATTACAACTGTTGAGAATAACTGTACAGAAACCTGCAATGAATCACTAAGATCAAGATTTTTAGCATATGTGAAATTCATTAGACTCAAATTTCTCCCCTATTTTGTCTCAAATAGACAAAGGGAAAAAATTGAGAGATCAAAGAAATTAATCAGCACACACCATACCAATAGATTTATGCAAAGAAATAAATCGATTGTAATACAAAGGTTTGGTAAATATATCTGCGAGTTGCAAATCAGTAAGAAGATAATTGATTTCTAATTCCTTAGTTTTAACCAATTCGCGTATAAAGTGATGTCTTATTTTTATGTGATTTGTTCGCGAGTGTTGAACAGGATTTTTAGAGATATTGATCGTACTTTGATTATCACAATAGAGATGCAATTGTTTTTCTTGAATACCATAATCACTTAGCATTTGTTTAAGCCACGGTAATTGAGCACAACAGCTTCCAGCGGCTATGTATTCAGATTCAGCTGTTGAGAGTGATGTGCAGTTTTGTTTCTTACTACTCCATCCTACCAAGTTATTACCTATATAGTAACATGCTCCTGATGTGCTTTTACTATCATCAGTACACCCAGCCCAGTCAGCATCAGTGTACCCAATTATAGTGCTAGGTGAGTCATTAGTGTACCAAAGTCCTAGGTTCAGAGTGCCTTTTACATATTTAATGATTCTTTTAACAGAAGAAAGATGGCTCTCTTTAGGGTTATTTTGATAACGAGCACATACACACATAACATAAATTATATCAAGACGCGAGGCAGTAAGGTATAGCAAGGTTCCTATCATACTACGATATAGAGTTGGATCTATTGATTTTCTAGTTTCGTCTTTAGATAGTTTTATTGTAGTACTCATGGGTGTTTTAACATCTTTAGCACTCTCAAGGCCAAATTTCTTTACAATCTCTAAAGCGTACTTAGATTGCGAGACAAATAATCCTAGTGAATTTTGTTTGACTTTAAGACCTAAGAAAAAATGCAACTCCCCCATAAGAGACATTTGAAACTCCTTATGCATAATTTCAGAGAAGGATTTTACTTCTGAGGGAGAAGTTGATCCAAAGATAATATCGTCAACATAAACTTGAGTAATAATGATGTGTTTGCCAAAATGTTTGACAAAAAGGGTTTGATCATTTCCACCTCTTTTGAAACCTTTATCTAAGAGGAAACTAGAAAGACGCTCATACCAGGCTCTAGGCGCTTGTTTAAGGCCATACAAAGCCTTTTGAAGACGAAATACATGATTTGGATATTGAGGGTCAATGAACCCTTTTGATTGTTCGACATAGGTCTCTTCAGTCAATATTCCATTAAGGAATGCAGATTTGACATCCATTTGGTAGAGTGTAAAATGCAAATGGCAAGCTATATCAAAGAGAAGACGAACAGATTCTAAACGAGTAACGGGAGCAAAAGTTTCGTTAAAATCTATTCCTTCAATTTGAGAGTATCCTTGAGCAACTAATCTAGCTTTGTTTTTAATGATTATCCCACTTTCATCAGACTTATTTTTAAAAATCCAACGTGTGCCAATAACCTTTTTGTGATCAGGCCTAGGTACAAGATACCAAACATCATGAATGACAAATTGAAGAAGTTCTTCCTCCATAGCAGAAATCCAGTGAGAGTCATTCAATGCCTCATTTACATTCTTTGGTTCCACTAGGAAAACAAAACATGCATAATGTGCATAATATCTTAATTGAGATCTTGTATGCACAGGCTCACTAGGATTACCAACAATGTTATTCATGGGATGGTCTTTAGAAACCCAGTTAGGTACTTCAGGTATCCCAATTGGTAATGAATCATCTATTTCAGGAGAACCACTTTTTAAAATGCTTGTAGGCTCTTCCTCAATAGTTGATTCACCAGTCTTACTCTCTACGGTAGTGTCACTCACAATTACATTTATGGATTCCATCAAGGTTTTAGTGCGAAGATTATAAACACAGTAGGCTCTACTATTAGGTGAGTAACCTAGAAAAATATCTTTATCTCCCCGGGTCTCAAATTTGGACAAGTGTTCCCTATCTTTGCATACATAACAAGTACTACCAAAGGTTCTAAGGTACTTAAGATTGGGCTTTTTCTTATACCAAAGTTCGTAAGGGGTTTGTTTGGAATTATTTCTAAGATAAACCCTATTTATAATGTGACACGCAGTACGAATAGATTCTACCCAAAAATATTTAGGCAAATTCTTGGCATGTAACATAACACGTTCCATCTCTTGAAGGGTACGATTCTTTCTCTAAGCGATTCCATTTTTTTGAGGAGTCTTAGGAGCACTGAACTCGTGTTTGTAACCATTATAGTCACAATACTCTATTATACCAGTGTCTTTGAATTCTCCACCTCTATCACTACGGATTCTATTTAGTTGAGTGTCTTTCTCATTTTCAATCCGAAGAAGTATTTTTAAGAAAGTTTGAAAAGTGTCAGACTTATTTTTTAAGAAGTCTACCCAGGTAAATCTAGTGAAGTCATCAACCATAACTAGAATATAACTGTGTCCACAGAAACTAACAGTTTGGGAGGGACCCATTAGGTCCATATGGATGAGCTCCAAAGGATTAGAGGTAAGGACATCTTTAAATTTCTTATGAGGTGCCTTAATAATTTTTCCTTCCTGACAGGAACCACAGACAATGTTAGAAATGGATTTGATTTTTGGAACTCCTCTAACTATTTCTTGAGAGGTCAGTCTACTAAGATTATCGTAATTTCTGTGACCCATTATGTTATGCCATATCTCGTTGTCATCCATTCGGGCAACATTACAGATTTCAGACTAGTTCATGACAGTATAACAATTGTCAGGAGTCCAGAATCCTGTAATTATGCATTCACCTTTTTCATTTAAAATTTTGCAATTGTTCTTTGAAAAGGTAACAGTATGATCTGAGTCACAAAATTGCGAGATACTAAGTAGATTGGCCTTAAGACCTTTAACTAGAAGAATATTTTCAAGAACAGGAAGTCCATCTTCTTGTAGAGTTCCTTTGCCTATGATCTGAGATGATACTCCATCACCAAAAATAACTTTTCCTCCAGCAAAGCTGGTTTTGTTCAAAAGTTTTGTATCATCCCCAATCATGTGCTTAGAACATCCAGATTCTAAATACCAACCAGACGATGTGTGTTCAGCTTTTAAAGAAGTAATAACAATGTTACACTTCATCTGGGGTAATAGATCATCTTTTCTAATCCAAATTTCTCTTGTTTTCATTTTGCGCTTATTAGATCTCAATTGATAAAATTTGCGAGCATTCAATTTTTGTTGAAAAATGTTTTGCGCATGATTTTGAGATTTATGAAAGACATGAGCATTTGGTTTAGGAAAGTATTTAGGAATTCTTCTAGGGAATGTTCTTTTAGGTTTGGTCTTTCTCTTCCTATAGTTAGAATTTTTGTCAGGTTGTCTAGGTAGAACATAATTGTTACTTCTTCTCCTAGAATAGTTAAAATTCTGATAGATAGGAGGATTACAGACAGGTTTAACTAGTCTTCTAGCATAGCAACCATCAAAAGAGTGACCACATATATCGCAGTAAGAGCAATAAAGATTGCTCAAAATTGGGGTCTCCTTAGGAAAGTTTCTAAACATGGGTTTTAAGAAATTTTGAGGTTGACCTCTATTCCTAGATATGACAGTCTTGAATGTAGACTCACTCTTCCTAATAGAGGGGAAGACGTATTTGGCCTTAGGTGAACTTTAATGTTTAGAGCAACTTGATTCCCCAATGTTAAAATTTTGATGTTTTGAGTCAAACTCAGTTTTTAGAGAATGAAAGTCTGGGCATATTTCAATAGGCCTTTTACCTCCTGACACAAACTTGATAGGTTCAAAAGATTTTATTTGTGTCTTAAAATTGGGGCAAAACCCTATTCCTATTCGATCATCAGAATTGGTTTTAGATTCAGCAACCAATTCATCAAAATAGTTTGAGTTATTTTCAAATTTTGTAAATTTTTTAAAAACTGTTGCTGTCTTTTCTTTAGTTTGTTCTAATTCTAACAATGTTCCTTTGTATTTTTTCTCCAGAGTTTCATTTGTTTCAGTCAAGTTTCTGAGTTTTTGATCAAACATTTTGATTTCACTTTCATGAGTTAGACATTGGATAGTATACTCTTCAGCATTCAGTTTGACCATCAGGCTTAGATCTTCTAACTTCTTGGTGAGATCTTTCACAATCTTTTCTAGTCTAGTGCTTTTCTTTAGAGTTTTAGCATAGAGTGTGTGAATATCTAGGAGATCTTCATTGTCCGAGTCACTAAGTGTAGTGTGTGAAGTGACCCCTAAGTCTTCATTCTTTGAACTCACACACCCATTGACATCGTTATTATCGCTTTCCTTTTGACTCACACACCCTGAGGTAGAAATAGCAATATTCTCAGTAATTAAAGCATCTAAACCAGTAACAGCATGATTCGAAACATCAAAAGTAGAATTACTAGTTTCATCCTCACTAACAAACACAGGCATATCATCATTATAGATAATCTTGGCAAAGAAATACATGCAAGGGTCAAAAACATCAGATGACTCAGGTTCCTCATTTTCAGAGTCACTTGAATCATCCCATGTCTTGAAAATGTTGGCTCTAGCGTGCTTATTTTTAGTGTTCAAGTTAACTCTACAGTCTTGTGCAATGTGTCCTAGTTTACCACATCTAAAGCATTCAGTCTTCTTAAGGTCTCTGTTAGGTCTAGTGTGAGATTCCTTGTGATGTTTGTCATGACTTTTCTCATGAGGTTTGTGATTAAAGGGAGTTTGATAATTAGATTTTACTTGTTTGTTTGCCATGTTGTTTCTAAATTTAATGATTTTCTTAAACTGTTTTGACATTAAGGCAATCTGATTGTACAAACTCTCTATATCGCATTCCTCATCAGAGTCATCATTGGGAATGTTAAACTCAGGTTTAATCATCTTAGAAGAAAAGCTCAGATTGGAACTAGTCTGTTTCCTTTGGGACTGGGTCATTTTTTTCTTAAATTCTAGTTCCATTTCCACAGTTCTTAATTTACTACTGAGTAATTCAGGAGTGAGATTTATATCACACATTTCCTCAATAGCATATCTTTTGTTGTCAAATTTCTATGGTAATAATCTCAAAATTTTAGATACAATTTCTTGTCTATCATATGTTATCCCATTAGCATGCAGTTTTGTCACAATATCAGTCAAGTTCATATAGAAGTCATCAAAAGACTCAGATTCAGACATAATTAGGGAGTTATACTGTTGAATGAGCATATGAGTTTTAGCAACCTTAACTCTAGTGTCACCTTCATGAGCAGTAACCAAAGTGTCCCAAGCTTCCTTAGAAGTGGTATAGGATGAGATTCTTTTGAACTCAAGTTCATTTATAGACATAAATATGGCATTCTTTCCTTTGTTATTGTTGCGAGAAACTTGTTTCTCTTCTTGTGTGAACTCACTTAATACTTTCTTAACCCTCTCATTACTTCCTTCAGTGGCTGGTTTAGTAGGAAAAATGTATCCATTTTCAACAATGTCCCAGACATCATCTCCCAGAGTTCCTTGAATGAAAGCAATCATCCTTACTTTCCAGTAATCAAAATTGGTTCCATCAAAGATGGGAGGTCTGCTCAAGTTACCAAATCTTTCATTTTTATCGTCCGTGTTTGATTTCCAGAAAACAATTTCAGAAACACGGGATCTCTTTAAAAGAAGTTTACAAAGCTCTGATACCATTTGAAAATATGTTACTAAAGCCGTCTAATAAAATTAAACTATATAAGTAACTCCGAACAGTTTTTTGAAGAAACTCTTTTCTTAAAAACCAAAACTATTTGAACACAAGAAGTGTTTAATAAAAGTATGTACGAGATATGTTCAAGATTTGATTAACAGGTCTAATAAAATCGTTTAAAAACTTTAAACTCAGCACAACCAAGAATGAGATGAGGAGATGTAGAAATATTAAGTACAAGATTTTTTACGTGGTAAAACCTCACCCAACTGAGGAAACATCCACGACTCCCTCTAGGGAGTAAACCAAAAATTCCACTATAAATGAATTTTAACAGTTACAAACTATATAACAAACATGCATACAACTCAGACCTATATAAGTTTAGGAATGTACCCTCTGGTGTCCTTATAACTTCTCTGCAGTTCTGATTGTTGATGTTGTCCTCCCAGTTTGCTAACTTCCAATTTGTTTAAGTTCTTTACGTCGACTCTTCTTCTCAAGATCTTATTACCAACACTTTTAGTGTGGTAGGGTGAAAGTGTTTGTGGAGGTGCTTTCTAACACATGCATGCACACACACACACTTATTATGTACAACCAGTCCTAACAAATTACATGTAAGACTATATGCTGTGATTTTTCTTTTTCTCTCTTCTCACAAAACTTAACCTTATTTGACCTTTATAACAATCTCAGAATCTACGGTTATCTTGCTCAGAAGACGTATCAAGATCTTAATCAATCTCAGTTTTGAAAAGATTTTTGAAATTGAAAATCACCAAGTGCGATTCCAAACTAGGTCAAAGGTCTTGTTTCAAGAGAACTAGAAATAGAAAACATTATTGTTGATTTCAAAGTTTAAAAAACATTTACAAAAAAGAATCAACAATATATTTCTCAAGCTGAGAAATAAAATATGTAAATCTAAGCGTAATGTAACATGAAGTACTCAGATCTGAAATTTCTATAAAGCAGAAAATAGATCTAAGACACAATGTTTAAGTTAGAAACAATATCTAAAGAACGAAGAGGTTACAGCTAAAAACCAACTACACAAACCAACTCTCAAACACTCAAACACTCAAGGTTGTGTTTGGGATATACAGGAGTTTGAAAGGAGTTTTAGGTTTGAAAAATGGTTTGGACAATTTAGGGTTAGGGTTTCTAACTCTTTCTCTCTCTTCTAGTTTTTCTCTTCTCTCTGGTTTCTCTCTTCTCTCTCTACTCTCTTTTTTCTCTCAAAAGGACGAAATGGCAAAAGTCTCAGAAGGCTGAGTGAAGGGGTCCTTTTATAGGAGGCTGAGAAGATTCGAGAATAACGTTCGAAATCAAGGGTTCAGATTGAGTCAAGGTTGATTGACTTTGATCCAAGGGTTCACGATATGCGATGATTAAATCTCTCCTGATTGGTTCATATGTGGTTCACAGGGATTATGAAAGGGCGCATGCAGATCGTTGATAAAAACGATCCAAGGGTTGAAAACAGGCTCTGGTTCCCTCTCTATAAAGAAACACACTCTCCACCAATCAGAAGACAACAAATGTTGGCCAATAATAAGATATCAAACGCGCGTCAAAATTAATTAAAAATACACCCTTAAGTCTCTGCCGCTTTCGGATTCTACCCAAGGCAACTTTAAGCCAATATAACCATTAAACCTTAATTGCAGATTGACCCCAAAAACTTTAAAAAACAAGTTTTAATTAATAAAAACTTATTTAAAATGTTTATAAAATCCCAAAAAAAATATTTAAAAAACAAGTTTAAGGATTTAAACATACTCAACATCTGTACACACAATTATATGCAATATGAAATGTATGAGACCAATTCTACTGTGTGTGAGTGTTGGTAATATGGTCTATGTCAATCAATCAAGAAGGAGAAATAGCAAACCAAGCTCTGGGGTTCTTTGGATTCTAGGATGGACATAATTTTGTCACAATTTCCAAACTAGATGAACACTTATACAATATAGACTCAACTTAGTCAAGTGTATAAGGTGCTAATATTTTTTCAGTTAAACTAGTTGGTTTAAATATCAAACTGAGTCACACATCTAAAGAAATACAAGGAGACTTAAAAATACACAGTACACAAAAATTAGCAATTCTCTGCCACTCTTAACCAGAAAAATTTCCTCCCTGCAAAAACATTTTATTACAAATATAGTTTATTCCCTCATATATACAATTTTCTGATTTTGAGCAATTAATTCCGAATGGGTGTTAATATACCACATAACTACAGTGCGTAGTTTTATGAACACAATTGATTCTGGGCTTATTTATCCTGGGGATGACGCGATTGTATACTACCTACACAGAGAGGGTAGAGTCGCAAAACATCTTAAAGAGAGCAACTTAGTCCGCGACTCAATCCAAGAATCCTCTACTACAGATTTAATAAACAACTGAGGAAATATTGTTTATTTTTATTTTTCCATGTATATTTGGGCTCAATACCATGCCATTCATATTTGCGATAATCGTATGAGGTAACCATTTAATTTTTTTTAGTAAACTAATATAAAAGATTTAGTATGAATATTAAATTTCTCCATAACACTCTCTGCTATAATTTTTAATTACAATATATAAATTGTACCAGTAACTTCTACCAATAAACATTGGAACTAATTGCTCAACTACCTACAGAGGGCCAATCTAATGAGTAGTGAGTTAATTAAACTTGCTAACGGGGAAACAATTGTCAAAACAACACACACATAGTCCCCCACGTTAACACCATTATTATTATGATGATGAGTGGAATTATGAACATACTGAAGCTGCTCAATGAAGCCCTTAACCTGGCCATAAACCTGCTTGAAATTTGTTACAGGAATTAGATTAAAAGGAAAGTACTGGACATGGACATAAATAACCGACAATGAACGAAATTTGGTATTGCGATTAATAGAGTGGTTAAATGCGAATTGAGTCCAATAAAAGTTCAGACCCACAACTTGAATGGTTACCAAACAGGATACCCAAAAGATCACCAAACTAATGATTCCTAATGCCCATCAGTTTGAGGGTGATATGTGTTATTTAAACCCAGCTTTGTGTTTGTGGATTTACACAAAAATAGATATCTTTATTCGAGAAAACATGTACTGGGAACCCAAATAATGTGTAGACCTCCTGGAAAGGAAGGCATGCAACATTCACAACTTTGGTGGTCATATTACAAGGGATCAAGTGTGACCCTTAATAAACCCTCAACCACCACAAAGTTAGAATCATTACCAAGCTACTTACGAGGCAATGTAGGGGAAAAATTTATGCTCACAACAATCCATAATTGTGTCAAAATATGAAAAAGAATATGTAAACTCGCATTGGTAGTGATCCCCTTTAATACTTCAAAGATGCATCAAACTTCTACAAATTTATAGACCTCTCATCTCATTGAAGGACAAAAATAACACTCGCACATAAACTGAAAAGTCTGATCATGCCCCACATGACCTTCAAGCCCCGTTTGGTTCGTGGTAAAGTTGGGTGGAATCGAATTCCTTCCGAACATAACTAGGAAAGTGTAAGATTACTGCATTTGGTGTTTGGTTATGTTGCATGGGAATATGAACCCCAAAGGAATCAGATTGCCTCCTCTGTGGGAAAGTGGGTGGAATCAAAATCCATCCAGTTATGTGGGATTCTTACTTTTCCATGGGAATTCTTACAAATTATTTTTGTAAAGAAAAAAATACCTTTAAAAATATGATCACGACCAATGAACCAGATATTCGCTATCGCGAAGCCCTGTTTCATTGTCGTGAACCTCCAGCGAACGAGGTCGCGACTAGAAACAGAAAATGCCTATAATTTTTACAAAACACAGAATTTAAACTTATTCAAGCAAGGACAAGTAAAATTCTAAATACAAAGATACATTAAAAACATATTTTTTATAGAGAAATAATATAACATCTTTGAATTTGGCAATTCAAGTCTTAAAGAACCACAAGGTCAAATAAGAAAGATTTTTCATTTATTAAAATTAGCTTAATCAAGGGTGAATCTAAGTTTGGTAGACATATACCTTTATTCCAAGTAGTTAACTCGAGGAAAATGACATGCATGACCATGGGCGAAGCCACATCATCGCAGGAGGGGACCACGATCGCCCCCAAACTACGTGCTAGATTTGTGTAACAGGCAATTTAGTATTCTTATTGGTTCAAAGTTATGAGGAGATACTTCTTACTTTTTTTTAAAAATTGTTTACAATTCATGTTACTGGTGTATATAATGGTAGGAAGGAAGTATCCTCCCTACAACTAATTTAAAGAAGGATTTTTTTTTAATCTCTGTGGTAACTAGATAAGTCCTTACTATTCTCAATTTTAGTGTAACTTAAATTTCTAAACATGGTTCATAATATTCATTTCAAATTAATAATTTGATTGTTCAAAATAACTTTTTTAAAGTTATTTGGCTTTAAAGTGTTAAAGTTCATGTGTTATCACAATGGGTAATAGTTTTATTTTGGGTCATTTGGCCTTTGACCCTATCAGTCCTGCTGTATATCATTTCGAGTACCAAAGTTTAAAGTAATATCATTTTAGGTGCCATTTTTACTTTTTACAACACTTTCGTGGGGACAAAGCGTCACAAAAAGTTATAAACAACATAAAAATGTGTCGTAAAAAAATAAAAATGTTACTCGAAGTTATAATATGCGAAACTTTATAAACTTAAGTGATATGCGACATAACTAATGGTGGCTAAGGCCAAATGACCCTATTATTTTTTGCGACATTTTAGGGTCCGTTTGATACTCCTTATTTTCCATGACAAATGTGACAATGAAGGATTTTCCCATTATGTTATGTGTTAGATTGCCCTTATTGTAACACCATGTCCCGATAACCTAATTAAATTATGTATAAACTATTTTGAAGAGGGGTTATTGATGATTATAAGAAGAATTACGGGTCAAAATTGAATAAGTAAAAGAATGGGAAAAATTAGAGGTCGTTCAAACGACATTCAAGGGTCGTGCAAAGCAGGGCTTCAAACGACATGCCATTGCTTTACAGTGGCATGTCGCGTGAAGGTTCGCATAAAGTAAGCTTTGAACAAGGTGGAGAAGTCGTTCGAACAACATGTGCTTATCGTTCGAATGACCTAGATCAAAAATTTTTAATCAGATTGTCCTTGTACGTTGTCACATTTTTTACCATTAGATCGTTAAGATGTCAAGCCCATATTAATCCATACTAGATAAAATGGAGATTTAAGGTTTTTGGGTGTTTTATTAAGGCTTGTTTGGCCATTTTATTAGGAGAAAAATGCAAGAAGAGATAGAGGGAGGGAAGAGGGTGGTATTCCACAATGGGAGGGCTTCTCCCAACACTCCTCCACCATTCTTCCACCATTCTACTACCCTGAACATCATTTTCCTTATGTATCCCATCACGTTTAAAGTATTTACACCCATTTCTACCCTTGTTGAAGAAGAGCTATGAATTTTTGGAGAAGTGCTGGAGGATTTTTAGAGAAGATGATGAGAGATTCTATGGAGTTTGAAGTGGGTCTATGATTAAGCGTGAAAAGTAGCGTCGCGTTAAAATGCTAATCGTTGAATTCGTTTCACCGCATTAATACAAAAACCTAAACTACGACTGCACTTACGATACAAGTATAGCGGTAAGTCGGGTATCGATAATCCATAGGGAGTGTTCGACATATTTTAATCGGTTTATTAATTCAGAATAAAATTGTAAAAGGTGATGGGTGGTTGTAAATAAAAGGAAAAAATAAGAAGTTAACTCTAACCAAGAATTAAGAAAATAAGAGTTGGAATCACGTCCCCTCCATGGGCTAAACACGCGAAATTAGAATTTCGGTTCAAAAACTTTTAATCGAGCATTTTTAATTAATCATAAACATCACATTTGAAGGAATTTAGGCCAACGATGCGAGATTAAATATTTAATCAAAAATGGTCACACGGGACTTAAAGTCAAATTATCGCTTTAAATACTAACTTTGCGTGACAAAGAAAATTAAACGCATAATAAACCCATTTTAATATGCAAGGTTTCGATTAAACGTGATTTTGCATAAAACCTAATTTCGGAGCTCAACGCCCATCAATGACGGACACACGATCCAAATCCTATTTAACTACTCACACAACATGATTAATTAAATTAAACAACTAATTAAAGACTAAAACAAGAAATAAATAAATTACAACATTTTTCTAGGCATGAGCAATAAATACTAAGCATAAAAATAAGGGACAAATCAATAAATAGAAGAGAGACTTACACTGATGGAGAATTACACAAAGAAAAATGAGGAGAGGGGAAGTCTCCTACAAAAATCCCCAATATTTTCCTAAACTAAAAACTAAAGCAAAATGAAGATGTTTCCAAAAACAAAAAAGGGGGTTCTTTATACTAAGTGGAAATAAAAGAAAAGAAAAAAAGAAATAAGAAAATAAAAAGGGATAAGTCTTGGTTTAACAAACAAAGAAAAAGGAAAAATTAAAAATAGAAAAAGGAAAGGAAGGGGCAACAGCAAAAACAGAGTCGGCTTGGAGCAGGGCACCGATCAACCGCGATAAAATCGGTCGACCGCGAGAGAAGGAGGGATTCCACTGTCTCGAACTAAAGGAAAAAATCAAAACACTGGTCGACCGCCGGAGCGTGGACGGTCGACCAGCGGCGCTGCAACTCCAACTTTCTTCTCAATTCTGCAGCAGCCAAAACCCCCATGGTTGTTAAGCCAAAACCAAAGCTAACTCGTGATAATAGCAAGCCAAAAACAAAATCCCCTATTTCTTCCAAAATCGCGTGGCTGCCATGGCTAGACCAAAGTTGAATCCATGTCCTTCTATACCAAAAATCGAGACAAAATTCAACCTCCATCAACAATGGCCGAAACTCATATGCAAGACCCATTTCGTGCAAGCCAAGACCAGAACCAAGATGCGTGACCAAAACCCAATGCAAAACGAATCTCCACATGGCCAAAAAGAAGACCCGAGATAAACCCGAGCCAAAACCCAAGAAAAACCTAAATCGCCATGGCCATTTCGTGTATGCTACAAAAAGATAATAAAGGGACACATAAGGAATTAATAGAATTGTAAGTATATTAAATAAAATAAATATAAAATAACATCTTATATTTCTTCCCCGATTAAAGGTTCGTGTTTCCTTCGTTCGGACTCCGATTCGCGCACCGTTTGTGGACACACGAAGCTTGTCCCGAGGGCTACAACTTTCATGAAGACTGAGGGCGAAAATCCCTTAGTGAAAAATTATCGAAATGACCCCGAATGTGCGAATCGCGACGGAACTTAACCAGAACGCGCTCAAACTTCATACTAAGCACCGTAATGCCTATAAAAGCTCAATAATATCTTAAATAATATGTTAGCATATAAAATGGAGGTTGTCTGATTATCGATCATAATTATAGCAATTACGGTACCTGGGGGGCTAAAATGCCTAAGTTCGAGGGTAATAATGTGCAGGATTCGATACGAATTAGTCTGGCTTGAAAAATTGGATGGAGCACATTGTGAGAATTTTTAGAGGATGCATTTGGTAACCCCTTGAGGATAACTTTGTAGGTGGGGGTTGCTCCTTCTACACCAACATTTATACCATTATTGGAGCTATTAGAGGTGAGAAAATCTATCTTTAGTATTAAGACTTTATTTTTGCATTATTTGTAGTCTTGTAATTAGATTACATGAGTAATATGCATATGATTAGATGATGAAATTATGTGTATTAACTAAGAAACATTTTTATGAAAAAAAAATGTTGAAAAATTGCTATTTTGTTGAAAATAGAGAATGAATAAATATTTCAAAGTTTGAGGTATTAAAAGTTCGTATTTTATGAAAATGGTGTATTTTCTAGAAGGAGTAATGTTAAACATTTTATGAAATATAATGTTTGAAAATAATGATTTATTTTGGTAAACATTAGTTAAATAATGTTTCTTGCAAAAATGATGATTTTGGGAAAAATATACATTTGTTGATTTTGAAGAAATTAAATGTCTTTATACCTTTAAAATGTATTTTTGCAAGCATAATGAATTTCTAGAATGAAAAATGTACAACCAGTCCTAACAAATTACATGTAAGACTATATGCTGTGATTTTTCTTTTTCTCTCTTCTCACAAAACTTAACCTTATTTTACCTTTATAACAATCCCAGAATCTACGGTTATCTTGCTCAGAAGACGTATCAAGATCTTAATCAATCTCAGTTTTGAAAAGATTTTTGAGATTGAAAATCACCAAGTGCGATTCCAAACTAGGTCAAAGGTCTTGTTTCAAGAGAACTAGAAATAGAAAACATTATTGTTTATTTCAAAGTTTAAAAAACATTTACAAAAAAGAATCAACAATATATTTCTCAAGCTGAGAAACAAAATATGTAAATCTAAGCGTAATGCAACATGAAGTACTCAGATCTGAAATTTCTATAAAGCATAAAATAGATCTAAGACACAATGTTTAAGTTAGAAACAATATCTAAAGAACGAAGAGGTTACAGCTAAAAACCAACTACACAAACCAACTCTCAAACACTCAAACACTCAAGGTTGTGTTTGGGATATAGAGGAGTTTAAAAAGAGTTTTAGGTTTGAAAAATGGTTTGGACGATTTAGGGTTAGGGTTTCTAACTCTTTCTCTCTCTTCTAGTTTTTCTCTTCTCTCTGGTTTCTCTCTTCTCTCTCTACTCTCTTTTTTCTCTCAAAAGGACGAAATGGCAAAAGTCTCAGAAGGGTGAGTGAAGGGGTCCTTTTATAGGAGGCTGAGAAGATTCGAGAATAACGTTCAAAATCAAGGGTTCAGATTGAGTCAAGGTTGATTGACTTTGATCCAAGGGTTCACGATATGCGGTGATTAAATCTCTCCTGATTGGTTCATATGTGGTCCACAGGGATTATGAAAGGGCGCATGCAGATCGTTGATAAAAACGATCCAAGGGTTGAAAGCAGGCGCTGGTTCCCTCTCTATAAAGAAACACACTCTCCACCAATCAGAAGACAACAAATGTTGGCCAATAATAAGATATCAAACGCGCGTCAAAATTAATTAAAAACACACCCTTAAGTCTCTGCCGCTTTCGGATTCTACCCAAGGCAACTTTAAGCCAATATAACCATTAAACCTTAATTGCAGATTGACCCCAAAAACTTTAAAAAACAAGTTTTAATTAATAAAAACTTATTTAAAATGTTTATAAAATCCCAAAAAAAATATTTAAAAAACAGGTTTAAGGATTTAAACATACTCAACATATGTACACACAATTATATGCAATATGAAATGTATGAGACTAATTCTACTGTGTGTGAGTGTTGGTAATATGGTCTATGTCAATCAATCAAGAAGGAGAAATAGCAAACCAAGCTCTGGGGTTCTTTGGATTCTAGGATGGACATATTTTTGTCACAATTTCCAAACTAGATGAACACTTATACAATATAGACTCAACTTAGTCAAGTGTATAAGGTGCTAATATTTTTTCAGTTAAACTAGTTGGTTTAAATATCAAACTGAGTCACACATCTAAAGAAATACAAGGAGACTTAAAAATACACAGTACACAAAAATTAGCAATTCTCTGCCACTCTTAACCAGAAAAATTTCCTCCCTGCAAAAACATTTTCTTACAAATATAGTTTATTCCCTCATATATACAATTTTTTGATTTTGATCAATTAATTCCGAATGGGTGTTAATATACCACATAACTACAGTGCGTAGTTTTATGAACACAATTGATTCTGGGCTTATTTATCCTGGGGATGACGCGATTGTATACTACCTACACAGAGAGGGTAGAGTCGCAAAACATCTTAAAGAGAGCAACTTAGTCCACGACTCAATCCAAGAATCCTCTACTACAGATTTAATAAACAACTGAGGAAATATTGTTTATTTTTATTTTTCCATGTATATTTGGGCTCAATACCATGCCATTCATATTTGCGATAATCGTATGAGGTAACCATTTAATTCTTTTTAGTAAACTAATATAAAAGATTTAGTATGAATATTAAATTTCTCCATAACACTCTCTGCTATAATTTTTAATTACAATATATAAATTGTACCAGTAACTTCTACCAATAAACATTGGAACTAATTGCTCAACTACCTACAGAGGGCCAATCTAATGAGTAGTGAGTTAATTAAACTTGCCAACGGGGAAACAATTGTCAAAACAACACACACATAGTCCCCCACGTTAACACCATTATTATTATGATGATGAGTGGAATTATGAACATAATGAAGCTGCTCAATGAAGCCCTTAGCCTGGCCATAAACCTGCTTGAAATTTGTTACAGGAATTAGATTAAAAGGAAAGTACTGGACATGGACATAAATAACCGACAATGAACGAAATTTGGTATTGCGATTAATAGAGTGGTTAAATGCGAATTGAGTCCAATAAAAGTTCAGACCCACAACTTGAATGGTTACCAAACAGGATACCCAAAAGATCACCAAACTAATGATTCCTAATGCCCATCAGTTTGAGGGTGATATGTGTTATTTAAACCCAGCTTTGTGTTTGTGGATTTACACAAAAATAGATATCTTTATCCGAGAAAACATGTACTGGGAACCCAAATAATGTGTAGACCTCCTGGAAAGGAAGGCATGCAACATTCACAACTTTGGTGGTCATATTACAAGGGATCAAGTGTGACCCTTAATAAACCCTCAACCACCACAAAGTTAGAATCATTACCAAGCTACTTACGAGGAAATGTAGGGGAAAAATTTATGCTCACAACAATCCATAATTGTGTCAAAATATGAAAAAGAATATGTAAACTCGCATTGGTAGTGATCCCCTTTAATACTTCAAAGATGCATCAAACTTCTACAAATTTATAGACCTCTCATCTCATTGAAGGACAAAAATAACACTCGCACATAAACTGAAAAGTCTGATCATGCCCCACATGACCTTCAGGCCCCGTTTGGTTCGTGGTAAAGTTGGGTGGAATCGAATTCCTTCCGAACATAACTAGAAAAGTGTAAGATTACTGCATTTGGTGTTTGGTTATGTTGCATAGGAATATGAACCCCAAAGGAATCAGATTGCCTCCTCTGTGGGAAAGTGGGTGGAATCAAAATCCATCCAGTTATGTGGGATTCTTACTTTCCATGGGAATTCTTACAAATTATTTTTGTAAAGAAAAAAATACCTTTAAAAATATGATCACGACCAATGAACCAGATATTCGCTATCGCGAAGCCCTGTTTCATTGTCGTGAACCTCCAGCGAACGAGGTCGCGACTAGAAACAGAAAATGCCTATAATTTTTACAAAACCAAGAATTTAAACTTGTTCAAGCAAGGACAAGTAAAATTCTAAATACAAAGATACATTAAAAACATATTTTTTATAGAGAAATAATATAACATCTTTGAATTTGGCAATTCAAGTCTTAAAGAACCACAAGGTCAAATAAGAAAGATTTTTCATTTATTAAAATTAGCTTAATCAAGGGTGAATCTAAGTTTGGTAGACATATACCTTTATTCCAAGTAGTTAACTCGAGGAAAATGACATGCATGACCATGGGCGAAGCCACATCATCGCAGGAGGGGACCACGATCGCCCCCAAACTACGTGCTAGATTTGTGTAACAGGCAATTTAGTATTCTTATTGGTTCAAAGTTATGAGGAGATACTTCTTACTTTTTTTTAAAAATTGTTTACAATTCATGTTACTGGTGTATATAATGGTAGGAAGGAAGTATCCTCCCTACAACTAATTTAAAGAAGGATTTTTTTTTAATCTCTGTGGTAACTAGATAAGTCCTTACTATTCTCAATTTTAGTGTAACTTAAATTTCTAAACATGGTTCATAATATTCATTTCAAATTAAAAATTTGATGGTTCAAAATAACTTTTTTAAAGTTATTTGGCTTTAAAGTGTTAAAGTTCATGTGTTATCACAATGGGTAATAGTTTTATTTTGGGTCATTTGGCCTTTGACCCTATCAGTCCTGCTGTATATCATTTTGAGTACCAAAGTTTAAAGTAATATCATTTTAGGTGCCATTTTTACTTTTTACAACACTTTCGTGGGGACAAAGCGTCACAAAAAGTTATAAACAACATAAAAATGTGTCGTAAAAAAATAAAAATGTTACTCGAAGTTATAATATGCAAAACTTTATAAACTTAAGTGATATGCGACATAACTAATGGTGGCTAAGGCCAAATGACCCTATTATTTTTTGCGACATTTTAGGGTCCGTTTGATACTCCTTATTTTCCATGACAAATGTGACAATGAAGGATTTTCCCATTATGTTATGTGTTAGATTGCCCTTATTGTAACACCATGTCCCGATAACCTAATTAAATTATGTATAAACTATTTTGAAGAGGGGTTATTGATGATTATAAGAAGAATTACGGGTCAAAATTGAATAAGTAAAAGAATGGGAAAAATTAGAGGTCGTTCAAACGACATTCAAGGGTCATGCAAAGCAGGGCTTCAAACGACATGCCATTGCTTTACAGTGGCATGTCGCGTGAAGGTTCACATGAAGTAAGCTTTGAACAAGGTGGAGAAGTCGTTCGAACAACATGTGCTTATCGTTCGAATGACCTAGATCAAATTTTTTTAATCAGATTGTCCTTGTACGTTGTCACATTTTTTACCATTAGATCGTTAAGATGTCAAGCCCAGATTAATCCATACTAGATAAAATGGAGATTTAAGGTTTTTGGGTGTTTTATTAAGGCTTGTTTGGCCATTTTATTAGGAGAAAAATGCAAGAAGAGATAGAGGGAGGGAAGAGGGTGGTATTCCACAATGGGAGGGCTTCTCCCAACACTCCTCCACCATTCTTCCACCATTCTACTACCCTGAACATCATTTTCCTTATGTATCCCATCACGTTTAAAGTATTTACACCCATTTCTACCCTTGTTGAAGAAGAGCTATGAATTTTTGGAGAAGTGCTGGAGGATTTTTAGAGAAGATGATGAGAGATTCTATGGAGTTTGAAGTGGGTCTATGATTAAGCGTGAAAAGTAGCGTCGCGTTAAAATGCTAATCGTTGAATTCGTTTCACCGCATTAATACAAAAACCTAAACTACGACTGCACTTACGATACAAGTATAGCGGTAAGTCGGGTATCGATAATCCATAGGGAGTGTTCGACATATTTTAATCGGTTTATTAATTCAGAATAAAATTGTAAAACGTGATGGGTGGTTGTAAATAAAAGGAAAAAATAAGAAGTTAACTCTAACCAATAATTAAGAAAACAAGAGTTGGAATCACGTCCCCTCCATGGGCTAAACACGCGAAATTAGAATTTCGGTTCGAAAACTTTTAATCGAGCATTTTTAATTAATCATAAACATCACACCTGAATGAATTTAGGCCAACGATGCGAGATTAAATATTTAATCAAAAATGGTCACACGGGACTTAAAGTCAAATTATCGCTTTAAATACAAACGTTGCGTGACAAAGAAAATTAAACGCATAATAAATCCATTTTAATATGCAAGGTTTCGATCAAACGTGATTTTGCATAAAACCTAATTTCGGAGCTCAACGCCCATCAATGACGGACACACGATCCAAATCCTATTTAACTACTCACACAACATGATTAATTAAATTAAACAACTAATTAAAGACTAAAACAAGAAATAAATAAATTACAACATTTTTCTAGGCATGAGCAATAAATACTAAGCATAAAAATAAGGGACAAATCAATAAATAGAAGAGAGACTTACACTGATGGAGAATTACACAAAGAAAAATGAGGAGAGGGGAAGTCTCCTACAAAAATCCCCAATATTTTCTTAAACTAAAAACTAAAGCAAAATGAAGATGTTTCCAAAAACAAAAAGGGGGGTTCTTTATACTAAGTGGAAATAAAAGAAAAGAACAAAAGAAATAAGAAAATAAAAAGGGATAAGTCTTGGTTTAACAAACAAAGAAAAAGGAAAAAATAAAAATAGAAAAAGGAAAGGAAGGGGCAACAGCAAAAACAGAGTCGGCTTGGAACAGCGCACCGATCAGCCGCGATAAAATCGGTCGACCGCGAGAGAAGGAGGGATTCCACTGTCTCGGACTAAAGGAAAAAATCAAAACACTGGTCGACCGCCGGAGCGTGGACGGTCGACCAGCGGCGCTGCAACTCCAACTTTCCTCTCAATTCTGCAGCAGCCAAAACCCCCATGGTTGTTAAGCCAAAACCAAAGCTAACTCGTGATAATAGCAAGCCAAAAACAAAATCCCCTATTTCTTCCAAAATCGCGTGGCTGCCATGGCTAGACCAAAGTTGAATCCATGTCCTTCTATACCAAAAATCGAGACAAAATCCAACCTCCATCAACAATGGCCAAAACTCATATGCAAGACCCATTTCGTGCAAGCCAAGACCAGAACCAAGATGCGTGACCAAAACCCAATGCAAAATGAATCTCCACATGGCCAAAAAGAAGACCCGAGCTAAACCCGAGCCAAAACCCAAGAAAAACCTAAATCGCCATGGCCATTTCGTGTATGCTACAAAAAGATAATAAAGGGACACATAAGGAATTAATAGAATTGTAAGTATATTAAATAAAATAAATATAAAATAACATCTTATATTTCTTCCCCGATTAAAGGTTCGTGTTTCCTTCGTTCGGACTCCGATTCGCGCACCGTTTGTGGCCACACGAAGCTTGTCCCGAGGGCTACAACTTTCGTGAAGACTTATGGCAAAAATCCCTTAGTGAAAAATTATCGAAATGACCCCGAATGTGCGAATCGCGACGGAACTTAACCAGAACGCGCTCAAACTTCATACTAAGCACCGTAATGCCTATAAAAGCTCAGTAATATCTTAAATAATATGTTAGCATATAAAATGGAGGTTGTCTGATTATCGACCATAATTATAGCAATTACGGTACCTGGGGGGCTAAAATGCCTAAGTTCGAGGGTAATAATGTGCAGGATTCGATACGAATTAGTCTGGCTTGAAAAATTGGATGGAGCACATTGTGAGAATTTTTAGAGGATGCATTTGGTAACCCCTTGAGGATAACTTTGTAGGTGGGGGTTGCTCCTTCTACACCAACATTTATACCATTATTGGAGCTATTAGAGGTGAGAAAATCTATCTTTAGTATTAAGACTTTAATATTGCATTATTTGTAGTCTTGTAATTAGATTACATGAGTAATATGCATATGATTAGATGATGAAATTATGTGTATTAACTAAGAAACATTTTTATGAAAAAAAAATGTTGAAAAATTGCTATTTTGTTGAAAATAGAGAATGAATAAATATTTCAAAGTTTGAGGTATTAAAAGTTCGTATTTTATGAAAATGGTGTATTTTCTAGAAGGAGTAATGTTAAACATTTTATGTAATATAATGTTTGAAAATAATGATTTATTTTGGTAAACATTAGTGAAATAATGTTTCTTGCAAAAATGATGATTTTGGGAAAAATATACATTTGTTGATTTTGAAGAAATTAAATGTCTTTATACCTTTAAAATGTATTTTTGCAAGCATAATGAATTTCTAGGATGAAAAATGTGTTCAACCCATTTAATAGAATTTTAAGGTTTAAAGTCCATATTCCCGTGCACATAAATTTGTAGTATTTTGGCACTAAGTGTATAAACAAGTTTAAAGAATATTTAGTTGGGTTTACACATGAAATGAGAAAAGGTGAAAATTCTAGTCTTCAAGTGTGTGAAAATGGGATTAAGGGTATAATGAACATAAGGTTGTAAGACTACATGTGTAGAATAAAAGAAATGGTGTTTCTCCTAAAAGTAGTATTCACGTGTGATTACATTTCTTGAATAAAGAAAGTAAAGGAATGTCTAGTTTGAAGAAATAGTTATTAAAAATAATGAATTAGTGTTAATGGTTAGTCATTGGAGAGTTAGTGTGTAATTTAATAATGTTGTAAAAGATGAACACTTATGAAATTGAAAAGGAAATAATGAAATAAAGGTGTTTCCAAGAATATTACTCTAAGGTTCAAAAGGTGTTAAAGTATTGAAACATTTAAGAAGTTAGTATGGTTAACTTAGTAGTGTTTTGGGGAAAATTAACACTTGTGAAAATTGAGTAAAAGGATGAGTTTGGAAACAAATGGGTAAATATTTATTTTATTTAAAGTGGAACATTTTATGGAATAAAAATGTTGGAAAGGGTGTTACAAGAATTGGTCCTAAATGAATATAATTTTTGGAATAAAATCAAGGTTAAAATGTAAATGACATGAAATGATACTTTCAAAGTGTAACACAAGTTGGGGTGAAATTTCGAGTTTTGGTCTCGGATGGATACAAAGGAAAGAATGAATAATGTGGACATTTGTAATATGTTAAAACACGTGTAAAGAAACTCATATGACACCAGAATAATTAAGGAGGGTCCGGATCCCATGGGTGAAAGATCCAAAATAATTGGCCATAGCATATGGTGTGCATAGCCGGCAGTGTGGAGCCATTTGAAGTATGCGGTATTTGGAAAAATTCGAGAAAATATAAAGGAATAAGGAACATGTCAAGAAATGGGTTGTGTGGTGAATTGTGTTAATACAACCTAACTTGAATAAATTAATAAATTTTTCGATAACGAGTAAAATGTGCAAGTAAATGTGTAATTGATTAATGTCCATACACTACACCAAAAATAGCAATTTTAGCACGGTTTTGAACTGTGTCAAAAGTGTACTAAAATGTACTCAATCTGGCATAGTTATAAATTGTGCCAAAAGTGTGCCAGAAATATCAAATTTTGGCACGGTTTAAAAGTGTGCCAAAAGTGTTCCAGTTTGGTCAAATCTGGCACACTCTTAAACCGTGCCAGAAAAAAATGATCATTTTGGAATGCCTGATTCTGACACAGTTCAAAACAATGCCAGATTTGATCTGGCACAGTTTTAAATCGTGCCAGATTATTATTTTTGGTGTCGTGATAAGGTAAGGAAAAAGGTAAAGTAAGTTGGTAAAAGGGGTGATTAAGCAAGCTAAGCGGTCAAACCCACAATTAACACATGAACGTGTTGTGAATGATTTTTCAAAGGCTAAATGAGTATTTTCTAACACGGTGTTTGTATGTGTTAAAAGGGTGGGTTTCAACGAAAATACTAATATATATAGGATAAAATAAAAAGGATGATTTCAGTAAAGAAATAGTATGTTAAGTCAAGTGTAGTGATTTCAAGTATTGAACCGTGTGTGATAAATAAAGCGAGGAATGTTAAAATATGGAAATGAAGTCTTTTATAAGATTAAGGTAAATTAATCTAGATAAATAAGATTTTTTTTCGAAAGTAAAATTATTTCATGCATTAAGTATACGTATATGTATGCATATATATGTATACAAGGTAGTTGCATGTGCACGTAGGCATCAGGCGTTAGAGTCTCCTTTCTACCGTTCGATTCTATATTGCATGTGTATATTTTTTACTGAGCATTGGCTCATACCCTCTCTTTGTTACAGCAGGTTGGGAGCGACTTCGTATATTGAGAGCACTACACATGTAAGTATTTTCTTTATTTTACGTTAGTAGCTCTGTATGCTTGGACTACGGGGTGCTCCTCATGGATCCCCCACATAGTTATCTCGAAATTTTGGAATTGCATGCTAACAAGTAAAATGTTAATTAAAATAGAACTGGACTAGCAACATTATATAGGTTGTTTCATTACACTTCACAACTAGCGCTCGGATCGGACCGGGTTGACTACGGGTAAATCATAAATCTGGGTCGGGGCATTACACTTATTTGCGATGGAAAAAATTTCATGGGTACCCACACCCAAATGAAGATTTGCCATCCTTTTTTTACTTTTATTAGCATTTTTTTCTTATGATATAGCAAAGAAAAGTTTTCCCACAAATATTCCATCATTTATAAATATATTTTTTTAATAAATTTTTTTGTTAAAACTGTTTTTATTTTGTTAAAAGCTATTTTTTAAAATAACTCTTTTTCGCTTAAACTGTTTTTCGGTTTGTTAAAAATTGTTTTTTTTTCTTAAAAAAACTTTTTTACAAAACACTATTTTTTTTGTTTGTTAAAACTGCTTTTTTTTACAAGAATTTTTTGCCTAAAAGCTGTTTTTTTATTGTTAAAACCAATTTTTCTTTAAAAAAAATTGTTTTTTATTAAAATTTGTTTTTTTATTAACTATGTTTTTATTTTGTTCAAACCCGTTTTTCCCCTTTAAACTGTTTTTAATTATTAAAGACTATACTTTCAAATGTTTTTTCCCTTCGTTCTTTTTGTTAAAAACCATTTTTTGTTAAAATTGTTTTCTTTTTGTTAAAAAGGCTGGGTTTTTTCCATTATAAATTGTGTTTTTGTTAAAACTTCTTTTTTATTTTGTTAAAAAAATGTCCACTTTTGCCACCTGAAAAATTAATGCTATCAAAAAGCATATGTGAAAATTTATAGGAATTTCCCTCACAAATTTTCTCATGAAGACTTTTTTGCCACCCATGCTATTTGCCCATTTTTGTATCAAACAGATCCCAAGGGTCACAACAATTCTGGAAAAAATGAAAAAAAGGTGCATAACAAATTGGTCGTTATGGCCCCCTCCAAAATTAAATCATGGCTTCGCCGCTATACGTGATCCGGTATGAGTTTGATGAATTTTTTCGGAGACATCTTGGACTAGACTCAAAATGTATTTTTTTTAATTATTTTTTAACATAGAATAATGCAACACATGATTATACTATACTTTTATATAAATCTTTTTATTTTAAAGGAAAAAATCAATGTTTCAAAAACTTAGCAAGTAGACAATGCATGAAAAAACATGATGGACTTATTGGATGCTTGCCTGGTGCTTATTTATTTTGTAATCTATATAAATATATAAAAACTGGTGCTTATTTCTTTTGTAATCTATATAAATATATAAAAATTATAGACCCAAATTATGGGAGGATGACACCTGTCAAGTATTAAATATCCTCTCTCCTTATACTCTCCACGTGGCACATCAAACTTTATTTCTATCCTTTTCTCCGTTTTTACCCCGCGCGATGCGTAGGTGTGTTAAAAAAAAAGATATATAATTAGAATAAAAAATTATCAAATATTATAATATATGTAAATTACTAATTTTATAAAATGTGGTATGTATGTACTCCTTTCAAATACAAATTGAAATAGAGAGATATTACCAAGCCTCGCCACACATTATCCGTGTCATGAAATAAGAAAATAATACTAATAATAATAATAATAATAATAATAATAATAATAATAATAATAATAATAATAATAATAATAATAATAATAATAATAATAATAATAATAATAATAATAATAAGAAAATAATAATAATAAGAAAATAATAATAATAATAATAATAATAATAATAATAATAATAATAATAATAATAATAATAATAATAATAATAATAATAATAATAATAATAATAATAAGAAGAAGAAGAAGAAGAAGAAGAAGAAGAAGAAGAAGAAGAAGAAGAAGAAGAATCACCATTTGTTTTTCACGGTTATATCGATTTATATATTTGTCCAGATATAAAATTGAAAATATGATCCTTATAATAAATTTATACATTAAATCCTTGGGATAATTTTTTGCGTAAAGGATAATATGAAGGTCATACATGATGAACAAATTAAGGGATGATAAGGGTGGCACAATCTATAAAGAAAAGAGTTTACTTGTATCAGTAAAGATAAATCCACATAACACACTTAACATATTAGACATATAAACCAACTAATATCTGACATAAATTTACTGTCTTTACAGATCAGATCAATGTATAAACAAAACTTCCACAAAAATCAATGATTTGGGTCATATCAATGTAAAAAAAACTACAATAACTCATCATATGACACGGATGCGCGAGCACGCACGCACGCACACATGCACACACACGCATGTATAAGTGTCCCAAAATCGTGTCAGCATATCATTTTCCAAATTCAATAGTTAGTTTCACGTTTTCCTTTGAGGATAAAGAATAGAAGAATAAAACATCGAATTTACAAAAAAATGATTAAATAAAAAAAAGGATCAATTATCAAAAAGTCCCACAAACATTTTTTTAATACACATTTAGTCCAAGCCTTTTTGTTTTGTTCCAAAAAGTCCCTCAAACATCCATTTAACCAATATTCTCTTATTTTTAAAGGTACGTGTTAGCGTCATTCCCGCCCCACCCCTACCCCCCCCCCCCCCCCCCCACTTCCAGAGCTCCGGCGACCCTCACCGAAGCTTTTTTTTTTTAGTATTTTTATGGGGTTAGAGACTTTTTAGAACCAAATAAAAAGGCTTAAATTAAACGTGTATTAAAAACTGTTCGAGGGATTATTTGGTATATTCTCCTAAAAAAGGTGATTCATTTTATAACGAATTTTTAAGTGAAAAAATATACAATAATTAAGATATTAAAGATATGTCGTAGACAAATAATATAAATAATGATATCATCTAAAATTAATATATAATGACTGTATCATTATTTAATAGAAATCAAATCATTATTTATTTAGAAAAATCAGATAACCACTTACAAACTTATTGCCACATGATAACAGAGTGCTTTAAAAGCTTTGTCTCCACCCGCCATCTGCACTCTTACCATTACAACATTCAATTGAACACTCCAGTAGAAATCAAAACAAATGAAAACCCATTTCTCTATATTATCAAGGAAAGGGTAGCATAATCTGATGAGAATATTTTTTTTACCCCCAATTTGATCTTTCTAAATGAGAAAAATTAAATAAGCTTTACACTGCAAACACACAACACCCAGGGGAAGGGAGTTTCACATATTACAAGCCATAAAATATTTATCCTTTGTACCGTGTAAATCTTGGTAGGTGGTTACCAACACCATCCTCATTCAAATTTGAAGCCGACCAACCTCCAAATTCGAAGCCTCAATCTTGTTTAGAGTTGTATTGAAACAGGAGACATCATAAGATCAGTTGGGCTTGTATATCTGTCAAATATACAAATAATAGAATGTGTCAGTTAGCAAACAAAACATAAAATTAAAGCATAATCAAATTTTAAGAAAAAAATCATGTACCTTTCGGGGTACTCAAAAGCCTTGGGGACCTTTGTAGGTGGTGTTGTATGACGCAAAAGTTTATTTTCTGATGGAATTTTAATTCCAGGAGAGGTTGCAACTACTTGACCCATTGACGCCATAGAGAAAGAAGATTTTTTTCCTTAATCTGATGAGAATAGGGGGAGAAATTGGGGCTTTATTGTACTACATCTTAAATGTACTCATTTATTTGTTCATCTTTCACTGTAATTCTTTTGTAATTAAACAAAATTCTCGAAAAAAGAAAACTTCAAAAATGGAAACAGAAAAGGAGAGAGAAATTAAAAATGAAGAGATAAGCATAGAGTGGATAGAGGAAAAACACCCTCACTGGTGATCATCCAATTGGATGCATCTATTGAACATGGTGCGATATTTATCTTACCATCTGAAATTGATGGCATAATATAGAACACGCGTAAACGCGGATGAGAAACGCCGAATTCAAACAGTGTCCATATAAGTGTGCCACACGCCCCTGTACAAAACTTTGGAGATACAGAGTCTTTAACAACCCCATAATATAAAAGTAAAAAAAAAGACTACTCCAAAACATATATATATATATATATATATATATATATATATATATATATATATATATATATATATATATATATATACATATATATATGATATGCCCCAAGTGTAACCTCGGCCGAGAAACACCAACCTCGGCCGAGATCATGGCCGACGTTGGACGAGTCTTGGGCACGCGATATCAGCCCTCGGCCATAGCAAGGTCGGCCAGGGCCGACACTACCATGAGCCTCTCCAAGGGGCGTCACAAGGACCAGTAGCATTCTCGTATACCTTGGGATGGCAACCTCGGCCATACATAAGCCTAGCTCGTAGGAGACCACCAGCAACTTCATCAAGACATCAGTCGATACTCCAAACACTCCAGCTCAGCCTCGTCCCAGGTCAACCTTGCCCATTGTCTCAGCTGGGATTAGGCCGAGACCTCCATGGAATACTCGGACTGAACAGGTACCTAGACTTACCTTCCTCGGCCTCCCCCAGGCCGACGTCATACCCCAGACGCGATAGCCGAGCATCTGTTGACATTTGGATAAGGGCACGTGGACACAAATCAGTTATAACAAGATTATTCCCCACACGTGGAGAGAATATTGCATCATCATTCTCTACATGTGACAGTGACAGATGGCTTTCCCATATTGGTGAGGCAAACACACACATGCTCATTGCATGCATGGGGGGTACATTACACCCCCTAGGTACTATATATAGAGGTCATCCTCTACGTTACAAAGGATCCCAGATATTCAACCCTAGCTGAAACTCTGTCTAGATACACAGTAGAGAGAGAAATCTTGAGAGATTGTATCCATGGCCATTAGTGCCTTATTACAGTGAGGTTATTCACACACACACAGTGGACGTAGGCCAATTTAGGCTGAACCACTTATATCCCGGTGCTCTCTCCTCTTCTCATCTCATTCTCTTACCTTTTACATGACTATGCTGCCATTGTTGTTCTTAGATTGAGCTTGAAAACGCCTTATCTGGTGGTGCTAATTCCAGCATCATCATTTTGGCACCGTCTGTAGGAACGAGAAGCTATCTCTTCATATTTTTCTGCTTAACCTCACCGGAGACTCTGGTGGTGAACCAGGCCTCCGCCTAGCGCGGAGCTGTTTCACCATTGAAAGAGGTCATGTGAGGTACTAAGCTCATCTGCTACTCAAGCTCTATAGTGTTAACATATGGCACCAGACTTACCACCGCCTCTTCCGCCGCCTGGGGGTGGAGGGCCTAGTTCCAGTCAGGCGCCCCCCAGTCCGAAATGGCGGAGGTAGCTGCAGCCTTGAGATCTTTAGCTAAAACACAACAAGCCATGCAGGAGCAATTTGCACAGCTCAGCCAAACTATGATGAGGCCACCTGGAGTCTCACCGGACATGATCACTCCGGCGGCAGTTCAGCCCCATCCTGACGCCAGGGGACCACCCAGGCACCAATGAAGAACCAGCCTGCACCCCAGTGGAGAAGGGACATTGTTGACCCTAGGCGCTTGCGCCTGGGGAGGAAGGGAAACCCTTGCCCAGAGGATCGGTATGATGATCTAGAGGCGGAAGAAGCCCCGGAAGACTGCTGGGAGCCGTATGAGGTGTCAAATAACACTGTACGGCCTCTTAGGCAAAGTCAAGGTTGTGTCGTCCGAAGAAGTGAAGAGGCCCAATAAAGAGGGTCAGCCCTTGATAGGTTGAGCAGAGGGTCAGCCTTTGAGAGATTGGGACCAATGAATGACCTAAGACAGAGACTGTCGAGATCAAAGAGCACAGCAGGCCCTCAGAGAGTGAACAGGCAGGGTCGGCCAGATCAAGGCCGACACTGTAAAAGAGGAGGCAGGGAACAGGAAGAGGTCAACAGCCAACGTGTCGCGGCAGGGGAACCCTCGGTCCATCCCAGGGAGGTGGCAGGGGATAACCTCGGCCAAGTCGATGGCAGAAGACCATGGAATGATTCTATCCAACGCCTTGAGGAGAAGATAGGAGACCTCATTAAAAGCAGGGACCCATTACAAAGGGGTTACTCAGAGGGCTCCCCATTTGTGGCAAGGATAGTGGGGTTCCCAACCCCAGCTAAGTTCAAGCCTCTTACAGTGTCTCCCAAGTATGATGGCAGCACTAACCCTGTGCATCATATCGAAATGTACCAGTCGGCAGCAGACATCTACTCGATACTCGATGAGATGAAGTGTAGGGCCTTCTCTGGGACCTTGACAGGGGCAGCACACAGTTGCTTCACCTCCCTTTCGAAGAACTCAATTGAGAACTTCAAAGGCTTGGTTGAGCGATTCATCCACAACTTCTGCTTTGGGGTGAGGCCTCAAAAGAAGACTACCCACCTGCTGTATGTCAAGTAGGCCAAGGGTGAGAGCCTAAGAGACTACATAGCAAGATTCAACAAAGAAAAATTGGAGGTCGAAGATTATGAAGAGAACATAGCCATGACCGCCCTTATAGGAGGTCTCCAGAAGGGGAAGTTATTGTGGAAACTGGCGGAAGAGCCCCCTAGGTCTATGGCGGAGCTGCTGGCAATCGCAGGGAAAGTAATGAATGCGGAAGAGGCAATGGCCGCCAAGTATGAGGATGAGAACCGCGGTGGCAGTGGAAAGTCCCAAAGCAAGAAAGATGGGAAGAAGAGGTCGGGTGATGACAAGTTCGCTCACTATACACCTCTGACTGTACGCTGCGAGCATATCCTCAATGAGGTTAAGACTGACAGGACTCTGAGATGGCCGAAAAAATTGAAGGCCCCACCGCATAAGAGGAATAAAAACCTTTGGTGTGAGTTCCATCATGATAATGGCCAAGTCACGGATATATGCTTCGCTTTAAAAGATGAGATTGAAAAGATGTTGAAATCTGGAAAGCTGAGGAAGTATGTGGATGGTAAGGATCCAAAGGGTGGAAGAGATGACCCTAAGAAAAGGAGAAATGACAAATGCCGTGACAATATCCCGGCCAGAAGAGACGATGATTCATAAGGAGATGACGAAGACGATCCGGATCTTCCGCCGAAAGATGATAACATCCCGATGAAGAGGGTCGGTACGATATCCTTTGGTGTTGACACCATATGTGGAGGATTTACAGGAGGTGGCTCTGAAGTAGCTGATAGGAAGGCTCACGTAGCAGAGGCCAGGTCAGTGGCCAAGCTTGAAGTTGTGAATCTAACGTCTTTCGATACAGTGCAGAAGAGGAAGAAAATAGACATGGACACCCTCGTAGTTGGGTTCTCCAGGCTCGACTTCAAAGGTATCTTAGCCCCCTATGATGACCCTCTGGTCATAACAACAAGGGTGCATGGGTGCGAGGTGCAGAGGATCCTCATAGACGGGGGGAGCTCGGCGGACGTGATGTTCTAGCCTTGCTTCAAGAGCCTAGGTCTTAGCAGAGGAAGGCTGATGCCCTATCATCACCCATTGATAGGCTTTAGTGGCGAAAAGGTCCACCCCTTGGGCATGTATGAGATGGACGTACGGATGGGTGATGAGTGGCCTAAGAGGCTGACCAAGAAGATAAATTTTTTCATCATGGACGAGAACGTGTTCTCGGCCTATAACCTCATCATAGGAAGGGTGGCCCTTAAAGAGTTTGAAGCTGTGTCGTCGACGATCCATCAGATGCTAAAATTACCGACTCCTTATGGAGTAGGGGAAGTGCAAGGTGACCAGACTACAGCGCGAGAATGTTACTTCAACTCGGCCGAAGAGAGAGAAGCCCATAAGAGGGCAACCACCACTTATAGAATTGACACTCTTGACCCAAGAGATGAAACAAAGTTGAAGAAGGGAGAGGTCGCGGAAGAGGTAGAATCCATCGTCCTCAATGAGGACGAGCCAGAAAAAACCGTCTAGGTCGGTAAAGCCCTAGAGTCAGGAACCAAGGAAGAGCTGATAAACTTCCTCAGGAGGAGACAGAGTGTCTTCGCATAGAGTCACGTAGATATGCCTGGCATCGACCCTGATGTGATGAGTCACAAGCTCAACGTGACCAGAGATGCCAAGCCTATCAAACAGAGACGAAGAGTCTACTCCAGGGAGAAATACGACATCATCCGAGAAGAGGTCAAAAATTTGGAAGAGGCCGAGTTCATAAGAGAAGTTACCTATCCGGAGTGGCTTTCAAATGCAGTCATCGTGCCTAAGGCCAATGGGAAGTGGAGAATGTGTGTGGATTTTACTGACCTGAACAGATCTTGTCCAAAAGACAGCTATCCCTTACCTCAAATAGATCAGATGGTATACGCAATGGCGGGACACGAGCTCATGAGCTTCATGGACGCGTATTCAGGCTATAACCAAATCTTCATGGATGCTGAAGACTCTGAGAAGACAGCCTTCATTACTGACAAAGGGACGTACTGCTACAAAGTGATGCCCTTCGGTCTAAAAAATGTAGGGGTAACGTACCAACGTCTTGTCAATAAGATGTTCGAAGAGCAAATAGGTAAAACTATGGAGGTGTATGTGGACGATATGCTAACAAAGAGCTTGAAAGCTTGCACTCACGTAGCAGACCTTGAGAAGACCTTCGATGTTATGGTCTCGTACATAATGAAACTCAAACCAGCAAAGTGTGTCTTCAGAGTAGGAGCTGGGAAGTTCCTGGGATTCATCGTTAACCAGAGAGGAATTGAAGCGAACCTTGAGAAAATCAAGGCATTACTTGACATGAAGACTCCTAGGAGTATCAAGGATGTCCAAAGACTTACGGGGAGAGTGGCTGCCCTTAACAGGTTTGTTTCTAGGGCAAAGGACAAGTGTCTTCCATTCTTTAAAGTTCTAATAAAGGCCTTCCAATGGGACAAAGAGTGTGAAAAAGCCTTCAACCAACTCAAATCTTACTTGGGATCCCCCTTATTGCTATCTCGACCCGTCGTAGGAGAAAAGTTGTATGTGTATCTGGCAGTCTCCGAATCAGCCATCAGTGCGGCCATAATACGGGAAGACGATGGGATCCAAAGGCCTGTGTATTTCAACAGTAAAGCCCTTCAAGGGGCTGAACAGAATTACCCTCGCATGGAAAAGTTAGCCTATGCCCTGATACATGCTTCAAGAAAAATGAAGCCCTACTTCCAAGATCACTCCATGGTAGTCCTCACTGACTCCCCACTAAGACAGGTCCTGCATAAACCTGAAAAATCCGGGAGGTTGATGACCTGGGCCATCGAGTTGGGGGAGTACGATCTTGCCTACCATCCTAGGACAGCCATCAAAGGGCAGGCCCTCGCAGATTTTGTTGTTGAGTTCACATGGGAAGAGGCCGAGGCAGAGAAAGGCCTGGGGGCATGGAAGAGACAAATCGCAGTGTCTTCCAAAATCAGGAAGAGACGACACCCAGTGTCTTCCGAGAGGAGGAAGAGACGACATCAAGTGTCTTCCGAGATCTGGAAGAGGTCGCATCCAAAAAAGTTATGAGCAGAATTGCGGAGGATGAGGAGGATCGATATCCCTTCAAACAAGGAGTCATGACAGAAGGATCCTTTTCATCAGATACAGACGTCTGGAGCCTCTTCGTTGATGGTTCTTCCTGTGACAGTGGAAGCGGTGCGGGGTTGATACTCTCGACTTCGGATGGTGCGAACATTGAATACGCCCTGAGATTCAACTTCCAGGCCTCAAACAACGAGTCCGAGTATGAGGCCATGATAGCAGGTCTCTTATTGGCAACAACTCTTCGCGTAAAGAGACTCCTACTCTACAGCGACTCAAGGCTGGTTGTCAATCAAGTACTGGGGATCTATGAGGCCAAAGATGAAAGGATGGCCAAGTACTTGAAGAGGGTAAGAAGGTTGTTAGAATATTTTGAAGAGGCAAAACTAAAGAGAGTGCCTCGACAAAGTAACAGTCATGCAGATGCATTGGCAAGGCTGGCCTCAGCAATGAAGACAGATGTTAGAAGGACCATTCCAATCAAGGTCTTGAGAAAGGCAACCATCGAGGAAGAAGAGGTATGTAACCCGTGTCACAATTTGAACCTAGGAGACTCATGGATCGACCCCCTCGTCAGGTATATTAGAGGGGGAGAGTTACCTGAGTCTAAGCTAGAGAGGAGAAAATTGAGATATAGGGATGCCAAGTTCTCGATGATAGGAGCGTCTTGTACAAAAAGGTATTTTTATTGCCTCTCCTCAGATGTGTGCATCCCACGGAAGTTCCCCGGGTCTTACAGGAGGTTCATGAGGGTTCTTGCTCTAGCCACATAGGGGGGAGACCCTTGGCCAAGAGAATCATCACACAGGGGTACTAGTGGCCAACTTTGTCTAAGGACGCCGCAGCTTACGTAAAAAGGTGTGATAAATGTCAGAGATTTGCCACCATCCCTCATCAGCCCCATCAGCCTATGACGTCAATCACCTCTCCTTAGCCATTTGTAGTATGGGGGATTGACTTAGTAGGACCTCTACCAAGAGCCGCCAATAACTATAGATTCTTGATAGTTGCCATAGACTACTTCTCAAAGTGGGTGGAGGCAGAGCCGATGATAACAATCACAGAGCAGAAGACCTTCTAATTTATTTGGAGGAATATCATATGCAGATATGGCCTCCCAAACACTCTCATCTCGAACAATGGGACCCAGTTTAAGAACTCCTCTTTAGAAAAGTATTGCCTAAGAGTAGGGATTAAGAAATTCTTCTCATCTCCTGGCCGACCTCAGGCAAATGGTCAGACCGAAGTCACAAACAGAACTATCCTGGATGGAATCAAGAAGAGGTTAGAGGATGCGAAGGGAAGATGGACTGAAGAGGTCTACGCTATGTTATGGGCCTACAGAACCACGGCAAGGACACCAACAGGTGAAACCCCGTTCATGTTGGCACATGGCTCAGAGGCCGTTATACCAACGGAGATAGGGCTCCCAACTCATCGGATTCAGACCTATGACCCTGACAATAATGGGGAAGAGAGGAGGCTAGACCTAGATCTTATCGAAGAAAGAAGAGAGGACGCAGAGGTCAGACAAGCAGCATACCAACAGAGGGCAGCGAAATTCTACAACTAGAGGGTAAAGTCAAGACCTATTACAGTGGGAGACCTAGTGCTAAAGAAGACCCTACAGAAAGCAAATAAGCTTCACCCAAACTGGCACGGCCCCTACAAAGTGACAGAAGAGGTTGTGCCTGGCACTTACAGGCTAGAAAACCTAGAAGGAGAACCTTTCACTAACCCATGGAATGCTGATCACCTAAAGAGATATTGCATATGATGTTGAATGGAGTTTTATGTAAATGTACCATCTTATTATGAAGAGGTTATTAATAAAGATCAGTTCCCATGACAGTTCTTGCTTCATTCTTAGACCAGAGATTAATTATGAGGATAACATCTTAGGTGATGACTTCAGACCCTCATAACACCATTAAGTGGTGACGAGGTCTGAGCTCAGAACCATAATGAGATGACCTCAGACCTTTAACATCATTAATTTAGTGAGATTAATTATGAGGATAACATCTTAGGTGATGACTTCAGACCCTCATAACACCATTGTGGTGACGAGGTCTGAGCTCAGACACCATAATAGATGACCTCAGACCATTAACATCATTAATTTGGTGATATTAATTATGAGGATAACATCTTAGGTGATGACCTCAGACCCTCATAACACCATTCAGTGGTGACGAGGTCTGAGCTCAGACACCATAATGAGATGACCTCAGACCTTTAACATCATTAATTTGGTGAGATTAATTATGAGGATAACATCTTAGGTGATGACCTCAAACCCTCATAACACCATTGTGGTGACGAGGTCTGAGCTCAGACACCATAATGAGATGACCTCAGACCCTTAACATCATTAATCTGGTGAGACGAATTATGGGGATAACATCTTAGGTGATGACCTCAGACCTTCATAACACCATTCAGTGGTGACGAGGTCTGAGCTCAGGACCATTAGTTGAGTTTAAACAAGATCATTGCAAAAAAACAACCTTAGAAAGAGGACTTCAGAGGTGGAAGCTCAGATTACAAATTTATTTTTAGCAGACACCATTACAACAAAACTAAGAATGAAAAGCATCACATGACATTCAATGAAACGAAAGTGAAGATGGTCCTCCTCAGAGGTTGATATACATTCAGAAATAATAAGATGTTCAACGATTACAGACAAGCTCCATAATACAATGAGTTACAAACAATGATCAAAAAATCCTCTAAGGGTTTGAAGGGGGAACGTTGATATCCTAGACTTGATTGGTCACCTCGGCCGCATCATCACGATGGTCTGCCCATCCAACCTCAGTGCCCTCCAACGTAGCAGTCTCGGCAGGAGCGGCAGCCTCTTCCTCAACCTCCTGAAGAGCCTGGGTAAACTGAGGATCAGCAAAGCCGAGACCCACGAAATCAGAGTCCTTCAAAGTGTCGGCCTCTCTCTCCCTGACGTCAGCCCATTTAATAGTGGATTTGATACCACTTTCAAGGTATTCAAAGCCGAAGCCCATGAACTCATCAGAGGACTTGTAGTCAGCAATTATCTTCTCGGAGGCGTCATCAAGGGCGGCCCTGACAGCTGAGTTGACTTTCTGCTGCAGAATATCGTCCTTAGCCTTCAGTGCTGCAGCGTGATCCTTGCCGAGCTGGGAGATGTCCTTCTCCAACCCCTTCACCTTCTTCTCATAATCCTTCAGCTCAGATTTGAGATGGTCAATCTTTGCATTCAGAGTGCTTTGGACTCTCTCGGCCTCTTGCCCCTTTTGGATGAGGGGAAATTTCCTCAGAGTCCAGTTGGACAAGTGGTGCATAGCTGCCAGGCCCTGCATATTTTGTGATAATGAATGAGCTGGAGAACAATCAGATGTTACACTTGGGTGAAGAACAGTCAGAAAGATCAAGTCATACCTGAATGGATCTGTGAATGCCGAACTCAACCAACAGTGGGGTGTCCAATGACCTGAAGAAGAGTTTGTCAGCCTCGGTCATTGTGGAGCCGAAGGCATCTAAGGCCTGAAGATTGTGGTCGACTATGCTGTCAGTTATTTTCAACTGATCTAGACGGGCTGACAGGGCGTCAGCTGAAGAGATGGGTATAGCGGCTTCAGCAGTCTTCTTCTTCGGCCTCTGATCCTCAGGGGCATGACCTTCTGGAGCCCTCTTCTTTGTGGCTGGGGGCTTAGAGGCAGAGGGAGATGGGGAGGAGCATTAAGGCCTGCTTTCTTGGCAAGTCTCGTCAAGTTGGGTGCAACCATCTCCCAAAGCTCGTCCGAAATGTCCTATGGTCGCTCTGCAAAAAATTAGTAGATCTGAGTTAGATAATCAGACATGAATAAACTCAGAGGTTAAACTTAAAAAATAAAAATGCTTACCAAGCTCGGCAAGGGGACTTCCACCTAGACCTGTCCCAGAGAGGAAGTGAGGATTCATCAAGTGCTCGAACCTGACCAGCAGACCATGTACCCCCTGATCTTGAAGGGCTTTCACCTTCTGAAGGTTCGATGGGCTCAGGCCAGAGTCAGCCCTCGCAGACATTGTAACTTTACCCCACCTCAGGGGCATCCTCGGCTCTAGAATTGATGAGGGAACACATGGGCCAAATTCCCATGGCCCAGAAGCAAAGAAATACCGAGGCTTCCAATTATGGTTGGAAGTCTGAGTTACTTAAAGCATTTTCTTCTCAGGCTTCCGAGCTACAAAATGGTAGTAGCTCGGACGATTTTTGGCCGAGGAAGGGACATAGCAACCTACGAAGACCTGAACTGGAAAGTCTGAATGGTGGACAGTCCTCCATAAGACTATAGCCCCTATTATGACTCTCCAGACATTAGGGGACAGTTGAGAGGGGGCCAAATTGATATAAGAAAGGATGGATTTGATAATGGGGTGAATGGGTAGACGAAAACCCAACTTGAACATCTGCTCGTATAGGCAGATCTCGCCATCTCGGCCATGATAAGCCCTCTCCTCCCTCAGAGGTCTCCTAAGCTTTATTGAAGGACTGATAGCATACAGGTATCTGAAGCAGAGAAGGTCTACCTCAGTAATAGTACTCTCAATTTTGGCCACCTCAGAGACGTCGACATCGCTCTCAGCCTCATCATCATCATCCAACTCAATGTCGGCCGGAGCAGATGTTGATGGGTTACTCGGGAACCTCTGAGCGAACTCGACACCAGTGAAGGCCGACAGAGGAATGGCGTCAAGTGGTGGTGGTATAGCCACACTTAGCTCAACAATTTCAACCTCTGAGGAAGAGGCTGAGGTGCTTGAGCTATTATGGGACGAGGCTCGGCTGGAGACCTCGGCCTGATCAGGGGCCTGATCAGGCCGAGGTGTGAAGTCCATGGCCTCCTGAAAGGAATCCACAGACATGGGGTCTGAGGTAGAAGATTCAGACTCAGACATCGGTATGAGATCAGTAGGAACCTCTGTCTGATAGAAAAACTCTGGGGGGTCAGGATATATCACCTTCAGAGGTGGTGGAAATATGGGTCTAATGGGAAACTCTTGTGACCTACGAGCCTCCTCATGTGCTCTTTCTATTTGTCTAATCTTTTCTAAAGTCTTCTCTCTAAGGGAGGGGAACTCCTCAAGAAGCTGATATAAGGGTCTGAGCATCAGAGGATGATACTACACTTAGGATTCCTAAAACCACAAACAAGGTTGGCTAGTGAAGTAAAGTAGTAAAAGATCAAACTACCTAAATGTGGCAAGAATTGTTCGCCTGAAGTAATGGTGGCCTCGTCAGAAAACTCAGAAACTCGCCGAAAAACTCAGAAACTCGCCGAAAAACGCGAAAATAAGGAGACTTGCAGGAAAAATGAAGGAAAAAGTATGGCGAAGGTTACCTGAGGATGAAATAGTAAGGAGGAGACGAGAAGATGCGAGAAAACCACCCTCCAAAAGCTTCGGCAAGGATCTTTCTAAGAGAGAGAAGGCTGCAGGAGCGAGATAGCTGGAAACAAGAGAAGTGATGAAGAAGGAAAGGAAATAGGGTTCAAAATCCTTAAATACTCAGGCACAACTCCCAAGGCCCATCATTGCCTTGGGAGCCCTAAAGGGCGGTTAACATCACACGCCCACCTAGCAAGCATACCTCAACATTGGACAAGTGTCAAACAAATATTGGCTTGTAATAGACAGGCCTCGGAGGTGTGGTAATCCCCTAGTCACCTGCTCCCACATATGACTAAGGGCTGGGGGGTGATTGATATGCCCCAAGTGTAACCTCGGCCCAGAAACACCAACCTCGGCCGAGATCATGGTCGATGTTGGATGAGTCTTGGGCACGCGATATCAGCCCTCGGCCATAGCAAGGTCGGCCAGGGCCGACACTACCATGAGCCTCTCCAAGGGGCATCACAAGGACCAGTAGCATTCTCGTATACCTTGGGATGGCAACCTCGGCCATACATAAGCCGAGCTCGCAGGAGACCACCAGCAACTTCATCAAGACATCAGTCGATACTCCAAACACTCCAGCTCAGCCTCGTCCCAGGCCGACCTTGCCCATTGTCTCGGCTGGGATTAGGCCGAGACCTCCATGGAATACTCGGACTGAACAGGTACCTAGACTTACCAACCTCGGTCTCCCCCAGGCCGAGGTCATACCCCAGACGCGATAGCCGAGCATCTGCTGACATTTGGATAAGGGCACGTGGACACAAATCAGTTATAACAAGATTATTCCCCACACGTGGGGAGAATATTGCATCATCATTCTCTACATGTGACAGTGACAGATGGCTTTCCCATATTGGTGAGGCAAACACACACATGGTCATTGCATGCATGGGGGGTACATTACACCCCCTAGGTACTATATATAGAGGTCATCCTCTACCTTGCAAAGGATCTCAGATATTCAACCCTAGCTGAAACTCTGTCTAGATACACAGTAGAGAGAGAAAGCTTGAGAGATTGTATCCATGGCCATTAGTGCCTTATTGCAGTGAGGTTATTCACACACACACAGTGGACGTAGGCCAATTTAGGCTGAACCACTTATATCCCGGTGCTCTCTCCTCTTCTCCTCATCTCATTCTCTTACCTTTTACATGACTATGATGCCATTGTTGTTCTTAGATTGAGCTTGAAAACACCTTATCTGGTGGTGCTAATTCCAGCATCATCAATATATATATATATATATATATATACACTGTCATATATACACTTGACATCTGAGACAATTTCATATATGCTTTCTTACCAATTAAATAACCTACTTCATACCCACACAAACGAAAAAAGGTTGAGAGGAATTTTATCTTTTACATATAAAATTTAAGTTAAAAATTTTAAGCCAAAATTAAAATGAAACCCAAAAAATGTAAAAGATAAAAGTTGAATAGCAAAAACACCCACCTGTAGGTGCCTAAATATTTTGGAGCTTAGAACTCGATTTTCCAAATAACCTTGGAACATGCAACAAAAATTATTCATGTCTAATCCCATCAAATGTAAAAGCATAAGCTTTATTTCTGTCAGAAGAAGAAAATAAAAAACATTAGAAGGAAAAATGAGTCTGAAAGAGAAGATTCATGAAATATTGATAAAACATAGGAGTTACAGTGAGAAGTTGAGTGAGGATAAAGTAAAAACTTTTATACTGCACCATCATATAACTGTTCGTCTCCTGCATAAATGAGAGAATGGTGGTCGTGAGAGAGAGTTTTGGGAATCTATGTGTCTCGGGGTTGGAGAATAAAGGGAGGTGATTAATTAAAGATGCCTTCAAAGAAAATGAAGAGAATGGGGTATTATAAGAAGATGAAAACCAACGGTCCATAATTGTCTTGGAAATTGAAAAGCTAATGGTTAACATGAATCCCCTTCATTCGAACGGGGGTATAAAGAGTTATTAGATGGTGGTGACACGTGGCACAATCACACTCAAAGACACCGTTTTTAAATTATAATATTAGATATGTTTGGCCCTCAATTTTCTCCGTAAGTATACATCCCCTCAAATCCCACTTGGCGTTCTCCATAAGCCTGTTTCTCTCCCCTAGAAGCATTATAAACTAACCCAGTTATACCTGCACCATGACTGTGTGCCTGCTATCCTGTACGGTGATGTTAAAGCCATGAATGTGTTGTTAGGTCCTCACCTTGATGAAAGTGATCTTTCAAAGCAGGACCAGAAACCTCACATAGCTGGTTCTTATGAATATATGGCTCCTGGTAATTTATTTATTTGAAAGATCACTTTCAATTCCAAAGTATTACATCTCCTTTTTACATGTAGCTGTTGAGTTGCTTTTTAGTAGCCTCTTTTTTTATTAAAATATGTGATAAAAAGTTAAAAAGGATACATCTTGATCTGTAGCAGTTGTGTATATACACCATTCAAAAATTTTATGACTAAAATCTACATCCAAACTTCGATTATGTGATAAAACGAGTACTATATACACCATTCAAAATTTTAATTGCTACATCTCCTTTTTACAGGTAGCAGTTGTGTATTCATGGGCACGACACATACACACAGTTTCTATTCATACAATTCGTTGACCACTTGAACAGTAGGCACGACCCAGTTGATATTCTTGATCTGAAGCTCAGGGGGGGCTGATCCATGGATGCACGATGCAGCATCTGATTTGGCTGAGACAAATCAGACGACAACGGACTGGGGGAGCGTGAGAGCCTTTGAATGGGAAAAGATACTCCATGGTATCGTGGCCTGCAATTCAGCCACGCATCGCGTGGCCAACATGCTAGTTAAATTTAAAGCGTTCCCTTATGGCACTAATCAAATACCCGTAGATAATTAATCAACTCTATTCTAACAAACATGTGTCGATATCTTTATACGTTGAGCTATTGAGTCCCGTTTGGTATGTGATAAAGTTGACTGAAATTTGATTCCTTCTGAACATTCCTGAAAAAGTATAGAATTATTGTGTTTGGTGTGAGATTAAGTTGCATGAAAATATGAGTCCTCGTGGAATCTGATTACTTCCTTTGTGGAAAAGTGGGTAGAATCAAAATTCATCAAATATAAGTGGGAATTTTACTTTCTCATGGGAATCCTTGTAAAAACAAAAATACGCATAAAAATATTAAATTATAAAAACTAACCATAAAATCTAATTAGGTTTTTTGGTTTTAGTCCCATTTACAATGATGTATTTAAGCTCCACTCCCATGTGTTTTTAAAATTGTAAGAAGTCCCATAACCACTCAAAACTGCCTATAATTATCCTATAACTACACATTCTTCTTTTTGTAGACAATGACACTTGTCCCATATAGTACCAACAACTAAAAAAATAATAACATGGGAGTCGTGACAAATAAATCATTATAAATAGGACTAAATACTTAAGATCCCCTAATCTAAATACTTCTTATGTGACGACAATTTTGTTATGTTAATTTGTATAAAATTTAAAGTCGAACAAATTTTATTTAGGCATTTTTCTTCTATTCTATTATAATTAATTTGAGTAACTTATAATAAAATACACACAAATCTACAAAAAAATATTATATTTGTTAAATATTGGAAAAATATATATATATTTTTAAAATAAATAAATTTGAGTTCATACATTTAAAAATTGTGAATCATAATATTGTGTATATGCACATATGTGTGTGTGTGTGTGTGTGTTTGTGTGTGTGTGTGAATATGATTAATAAAGGATATTATTGGTATATATTGTATATTCTCATATCATTTTTCATGCATGAACACAAAATTTTTATTTTGAATAGAAATTCATTGGTTAACCCAATTGAACGAAAGCGTTTAGAATTCTTGTAAAAAAAATTCTGGTAATTACAGTTCATCAAAAATATTAATGTGAACTAAATGGGGCCTTGGTTTAATTTTCAATCTGATATTACTTGATAAATAACATTTCAGGAGAATTTAACTCGCATTTCAAACGAGGAAAAGAAACTAACATAAAACATCGTTAGATAAATAAAACCACCAGAAGTAGACTGCAGACTGCAGATTGCAGATTGAGGAATCATTCAAATTTAAAAAAAAACTGAAAGGTTGGCAAAGAAGGTATAAGAAAATTATATCACCGAGTTCATCAATTAAGAAAACTATTCTAAAAAAAGTATTTGATTGTTTAAGGATAGGTAATCTTTCTTTTATGTTATCGTTTACCAAACACACTGATATGCTATCCACGAACTTCTTTTAAGTTGAATGAGTGAGTATATGAATGTCAACCCTCCTAATATAATATACTATATTTCCTCTCCTCACAGCATCATGAATATGAAACAAGGAATTAAAAAAAAAAAAAAAAAAGTGGCGGATCTAGGATCTTTGGTCAATCGGGGCCAAAGTTTCGAGTGGAGCCGGAGGTTTGGGGGTGGGAGCCCCCGAGACGAATTTTTTTTGGTTATTTCGAGTTTTATACAAATTATAACTTTATGTTGAGTTTTATATAAATTATAGTTCATCCAAATTGACTACAAATTATATGTTTCAAGTTTATTTCGAGTTTTTTGGGTACATATGTTTGGGACACAAATTACAGAAATTTGCACAGAAATAAGGGTATATGTTTGGTGGGACTACAAAAAATCATACATACAATTTCTCCAAAAATTAGCTTAAAGTTAAAAAAATACCTGACGGTGATGAGTTAGTAGCTCCGGCTAGCATACACAAAAATCATACATACAAAAATCATACACAAAAATCAGCTTAAGGTTAAAAAAATACCTGATGAGTTAGTAGTGGCTGGTCGGAGGGGCTGGGCTGGGCAGGGGCGGACGGAGGAGGGAGGAGGGAGGTGCTCAGGTAGCGGACGGAGGGCTGGTCTGGACAGAGGCGGCGGACGAGAGGGACTCGGGAGTGAAAGAGAAAGTTTTAGCAGGTAAAAAAAATAAAGAAAAGAAAGGAGAGAGACCCGATCTTTAGTTTAGGTTTAGATTTTTAATTAATTACAATCTTACACCCTCAGTTTTGAATATAATTAGAGTTATACCTTAAAGTTTAATATATATATATATATATATATATCAAAAATTGAACTAGGGCCAAGGCCCCCCTTGATCCCCTTGTGCATCCGCCCCTGGTCAAACCTTTATATTTTAAGTATAGAGACAGACTTCAATAAGAACCTTACTTTAGGGTAATGTTTTTAAACTCATTTTTTTATATTATGTTTAAATATTTCAAATAACTTTTATATAAAAATGATTTTTTTACTATTTTAAAAAAATAATCAAACTATGTTAGTTTAGAACCGCTTAAAACTGATATATTCTCACCAATTTTTGTTAATCAAAATGCCGACTTTTTTTTTTGTAGGGGTGGGGTTTGGGAGGATCGTTGAAATGTTTAAGCATCATATAAAAAAGATAACTCAAAATTTTATTTACTACTTTTAAAAAATAATCTCGTAAAATGTCTTTAAGTAAGGGTCCTTTCAGGATACTTTTAAGTATATAAAGACCTGATAATTTTTTGAGTTTATATATTTTTAAGGGCTAAAGTAATATCAATTATGGAGATTAGACAACAAACATTTGGTTTTTATTTTTAATCCCTGGTTTCAAATTATCGATTGACGTGACATGCTGTGATTGATTGGTATTTTATAAATGTGGGTCCGCGCCAATTATTTTATTAAAAATAGGGACCAATATTATAAATGAAATGTTTGTTGTCCAATTTCAAGAATACATATTACAATAGACTTTAAATTCACGAAGCCCTTAATTTTTTCTCTTTTTTTATACATTACAAATATACAATGAAAGTTAAATCTTAAGCAAATCATATTATTTCTGTTGCCTTCTTAGAAACTTCATGGAGATAATCATTTTTTTGGAGATTTGGCCTCATGATGTATATGTATATTATTACATATGATGATATGAAAGAAACAGCTAAATTTTATGTACTTCAAACTATTTTCTGTTGCATTCATGGCAGCTCGCGATAGGACATATATATATATGTCAAAATTGCTCGTGTGAACTTTACCACAAGAACAAATGCGGGTCTACATATCTGTTCTGTGGTTTCGATTTGTTTCATATGCCATGATTTAAGAAAGAAAGAGAGAAACTCCTAAAATTATGCACGTGTAACCATTGAAACTCATTCACCCCTTCCTTGCATGTCATCCCTAAAAGCTAGCCACATTTTCTTAAAACAAGTGAACATTGACGCTAAAATCTACAGCAAAAATCTTTAGCTTTGTTTGGTTTGTATTTTACTCCTATATGGTCTTCCCGTATTAGAGCGTTATATATATATAACAAAATGTAGTGAAAAAAATAAGAATAGAAACAAGATAAAATGAAATGTGACCATCTAAGAAGTTTCATCGAAGATGATGATACTTTTATATACAATATAAGATGATGTGAGAATATCATCAGATCTTAACTTCATTGAAAATAAAGGTTTAATACTCTTATACAATATTAACATGAGATGAAGTAGGGATATCAAATCTCTACTTTTGAAAAGACAGTTTAATATTTTATTACACAAGCAACATAGATAACATGTACAACATTCAACAATTACAACCCAAGAAGTTCTCCCCTTCCCTCTAAACATAACTATAACCACCTGAAAAAGCTAGTAAAATGTCTTGCTGCTCTGTTGATAGTTGTTCATCACTGGGAGACACGAATATGTCACTTGAATCCCTCGTGAGAGAGTACAAAAACCAGCAACGGTTGAGTGCACCAATGGTATGGATTGGTATCTACATAGCAGGAGCATCTCTTGCATGTACATTCTTACTGTCTGCTGATGTCATCCTAGGCTTCCGCAACAGAAAATTATGGTTTCCCTGCAAATATTTCACTCTCAACGCATTTTCTCTGGCATTGCTAGCTGTGGCTATGAAGCTGCCAGTGGATCTAACTAGTTCAGGTAAAATGGATGAGCTTGCAAAACTTAGCAGCACAACATTTATGTGTACCGTAATGAGTAATTTTATGCCTTCTATCGGACCCATGGGTGTTGGATGATTTTAATATTAATGGGTATTAATGGTTAGAGAAAATGAAAGGTTAAAACCATTAATTAGTTGGAATAAGAAAAGATAAAGGGAAGTGGGAAAACCAAAGTCCCACATTGGAAAAGTGTGAAAAAGTTAGTGGGTTAATAAATGCTCTTGTGTCATAAGAGATTACTTGTGTGCATTGAAGTGTATGCTACTAGTGTACACCTTAGGTCCAAGGATGGTGCACCATCCGCACACGCGCGCGCGTGTGCGATTGGGCGTTTAGGGTGCACTTTGCACTTTGCATGTACGCATCGTCGCGACGAGCAGTAGGATATAGAAGGCAAAATCCTGTCATAAAAAATTCCGAAAATTCTCTTTCTCTATTATTTCTTCTTACCAATTTCATAGAGTGTTCTGGGTTATTCTTCAAGTTTGCTACTTGAATAAACCCGTGGATTTGTTGTATCTTAGAGGTAATTTGCCTAGACCCGTTAGCAAACTCTGTACGAGTGGGGACAAATAACACCTTAAGGACAGTAGTTTATTACGCCTCAAATCCAATCATCTATTCATATTTTCTGCATAATTAAAATTCATCAACAATCTTAAGGTGTTATTTCATGGAGGCAGAAAAGAATATGAATATGTTTCTGAATCCCAATGTGCATTTGGACCGCTTTGATGGAACAAATTTCACTCGCTGGAAAGGAAAATTATTCTTCCTTCTCACAATTTTGAAAATTGCATATGTTCTGGATCATAAACTAGAAGCAATTCCGGAACCAAATGAAGACGATAATGAAACTGTCAAAAAACAACGGAAGAAACGTGAAGAAGACGAATTGGTGTGTCGTGGGCATATTCTGAATACACTGTCTGATCGATTATATGATATTTACAACTCTATGCAGTCTCCGCGGGAAATCTGGAATGCTCTTGAATATAAATACAAAGCAAAGAAAGAAGGTACGGATAAATTCTTAATTCTGAAATATTTCGAATTCAAAATAAGTGATAACCAAACTGTTTTAGACCAAGTACATGAGTTGCAAATCCTTGTCACAAAGCTTCGTGAATTAAAGGTGGAAATTTCTGAATCATTTCAAGTTGGTGCAATTATTGCAAAATTACCACCAAGTTGGAATGATTGTCATAAGAAACTCCTACATAGGAAAGATGATATAAGTTTGGAGGAATTACAGAAACATTTAAGAATTGAAGAAGAAACCAGATCCCGTGATCAAACAAATGTTTTTCATAATTCCACCAAAGTTAACTTTGTTGAAGGAAAGAAATATCATAAGAACTTCAAACCTAATGGTAAGAAGTTCAAGAAAAATAATTCCAATAAGAAACAGTCTAATGGGGCTTGTTTCAATTGTGGCAAAAATGGCCACTATGCCCGTGATTGCAGAAACAAGAAACGAAAGATAGATGCTACTGAATCCAATAATACAAACAATGCAAATATGGTGGAAAATAAGATCGAGGATCTTGTAGCAATGGTATCGGACATGCAGATTGGTATGATTACCGAACTAAACATGGCGGCAATAAGGAAGTCTTCTGATTGGTGGCTCGATTCTGGGGCTACCATACATGTCTGCAATGATAAATCATTGTACTCCGCATATGAAAAAGCAGAGGACGGTCAAGAGGTTCTAATGGGGAATCATAATTCTGTCAAAGTTCTGGGAAAAGGAAACGTTGAACTACAATTCACATCTGGAAAGAAGTTGACGTTGACAAATCACTACACCAAATCTGCCCATTTGTCAAGGTCATTGACCTTGACAAATCCAACTTGTCAAGGTCAATGACCGTGACATTTCGAGGCGAGATAACTTTTTTTGTCACGGTCGTGTCACGGTCATTGACCTTGACACAAAACTCGCGTTTTGTGTCACGGGCGTGTCAAGGTCAATGATCGTGACACGTTTGTCACGGTTATAAACCGTGACAAAGCCGTGACCCCGCTTGCCCGGAATTGTCACGGTCAATGACCGTGACACATCCGTGATAAAATTGTCACGGACGTGTCACGGTCAATGACCGTGACAATTCTGGGCAGAATTTTTAAAAAATCTGATGGGCAGTATTGCCACTGCCACTGCCCAGCAGTATATTTGTACCTGTTATAGCAACGTTGTACCTGTTCCAAACATCATATATCCAACACAAACTAAAGATAATGCAAATATATATTCATGACGATATAATCCAAATATTCAAAGTAAAAATAATATACATGACGATATAATCCAAATATAATTAAAATGGACAAACTTAAAAATAATGTTATTACATGTCTTGGATAAAACTGAGGAGGTGAGTAGGCCACACGACATACGTATTGACGCACCCACTAATATACGTCGTGCCGCATTGTTCGCGCAACCACAATAGGGAGTTCTCCTTCCCGGGTATAACATGTGTGACGAGCACCCTGGACTCCATCTCTTGAAGCACACGTCCATGGACTATTCCACCCTCGACGATATTCGGGTCCCTCAACCCCCGCCCTATCCGCTGGCCATCAAATACGTCCAATATGAACACGCTCGGCCAACCAAGTGTCGACAATGGTCTGTTGAAGGGCGCCAAATAGGGAAGTGGATCGTCGAAGTACGAACGTGTCGGTGATGAAGCAGCGAGGTCCACATCCTCGTCATCCTGTGCCTCGTCCTCCCGCACCTCCTCCTCCACTGCCTTCTCCTTCTCCTTCCCTTTCCCTTTCCCTTTCCCTTTACGGTCTCCACCCAACGTATGCTTCATGAATGCGTACATATCTTGGACCGTCGCCTCCAAACGGGACAGCTTCGCGTCGTGTGAATCCACCGTTCGAGCCAACCCGGTGTCGCTCGTCTCCAATCCGATGATCCTAGATTTGGCCACCCGCGAGCTCACTCCCCTTGTCCTCCCCTTGCAATCAGAGCCAAGCACTTGGCTGAGTGCATCTGTGGACAAAGATGCCTTGTCGGCATCAAACTGCGACTCATGCACTTCCTTAAGCTTTGCCTGAAACGACAAAAAGCACATGATTAGTAAAATAAGTAAACTAAAAAATTTTAACGTAATTAACAATAATTAAACTGTCAGATTACTTACAATCGTGGCCGCGACGCTCGGGGACATCTCCTTGTCCTTCCCCTTCTTCGTCCGAAGAGCCACATAAGTATCGAGCCTATGTGGCTTACCCCCTGGCCCACTCCCTACCCCCTGAAATAAAATAAAGTAAAGTAAAATTAGTATCGGCCCCGCAAAGTAAAAAAATGAAGAATAATATATTTCTGTAGTTATAGATAAATTAAATCTTACCTGCATCCTATGCTCCACCTCAGCGTAAGAGGTCTGGCCGGAGTAGTGCACGTCCGTCTTTTTAGCCCGATTTTCCCTCTCCGATTGGCAAGATGCCAATTGTCGATCCTCGATCTCATTGTCAATGAACTTTTGCCATTGTGCCAATGAGATCGGCTCCTTGGGCGGGACGGATCCGCGCCATTGTATAATGGACTCTCGTGTTTTCCCAAAGTACCGTGTCCGCATATTTTTCTTCCACGTCTTGTGTTGCTCCCTCAACTGCTCCAAGACGGAATCGCGTAGCTTTGGATCCAAGTTGAATTGTTCCTGTCCAACAAATACAATGTTAGTTGCGAATAAATATAAATATAAATATAAATATAAATATAAATATAAATATAAATATAAATATGAAATTGAAATTGAAATTGAAATTGAAATTGAAATATTACTTGTAGTGTCGCCCAAACAGCTAACTTGAGCTCATATGACACCTCCTTCCAACTCATAAACCCCGGGCCGATAAGCGTCTTTAGCAGCTCGAGGGATCTCGCTAATAGCTCCGACTTGTTCTCGACGGTAATCCCAAATTTTCCATATTTGGGGAGCCTAGGGGCGGAGGAGCCCTCATCGCCTCCGTTACCACCGAACCCAGACGACGTCATCATAAACAGCATCATCATCTTCGCCTTAACATCTGAAGGAGACATTTTTGCTGTAAAAAAAATATTATTAGTAAAGATAAAAAAAAATGTTAATAGTACACATACACACACCCCTACCCCACCCGCCACGCACACACGCACACACCTACGCACACACACACAGCCCACCCCCACCCCCTCCCCCCACAAATTATAACAAAATATTATCAGCTCCCCCACCACACCCCACCCCCACTACCCCCCTCCCCCACCACACACCACCATACACACACATATACACATACAATTGGCAATTGGCAACATTTTGTGTATGGATTCTAACTAATGATATTCCTAAAAAAAATGTTAATAGTACACATACACACACCCCTACCCCACCCGCCACGCACACACCTACGCACACACACACACCCACCCCCACCCCCTGTCCCCCTCCCCCTGCCACACACATACACACACATATACACATACCCCACCCCCTCCCCCGCCACGCACACACGCACACCTACGCACCACGACCGTGACAACTATATATATTGTTTATCAATAAAATTATCTAGGGTTTTACCTAATTGAATTAATTTCATGAATAAAATTATTATCAATTTAAATGAAAATATCAATTGTTATCCAATATTTTTGAATAAAATATTTATTTTGAATGAAAATATCAATTATTATCCAACTATTATCAATTATTTATTTTGAATGTAAATAATATCCAAAAATATAAATGTAAATAATATTCAAAACCCCACCCACCCCCACCCCCACCCCCTACCGATGTTTATTATTTTCACAATGTTCTTACAGTATTTATTGATGAACTATGTGGGAGTATAACCCATATTGAATTATAAAGTAAAAATCTATAAAATTGATGTCTACTTTTAGTGTTGTGTATATATGTTAGTTGATGCCATTATATTTTTAGCCTAATTAGATTCTAAGGTTATCTCAATTTATATTTTTCTTTTTCTGTCTAATAATTTTGAGATTCTAAGGTTGATGCCTATTTTTTATCTTGAGATTCTATATTATAACGTATGTATAAGTTCCGTCAATACCATTTCGTTTCAATTTTTAATATTATGTTTTTTTCAAATATTTTAAAAGTTATTAAATGGGTGCCCCACCCCCACCCCCACCCCCTCCCCCCGCCACACACATACGCACACACCTACACAGACACCCCACCCCACCCCCTGCCCCCCTCCACCACCCCCTCCCCCACCACACACCACCACACACATATATACACACACATATACACATACATATACACACGCACACACCCCACCCCCTGCCCCCTCCCCCCGCCACACACATACACACACATATACACATACCCCACCCCCTCCCCCTCCCCCCTCCCCCCGCCACGCACACACTCACACCTATGCACCTACGCACACCTACGCACCTACGCACGCACACACGCACACCTATGCACCACGACCGTGGCAACTATATATATTGTTTATCAATAAAATTATGACATGAGATAATTATAATTGGAGCATAAATTTCATTATCATAAAGAGATAAATCCAACCAAGTACAGAGATTCTACAAATTAAAGTGAGAATTAAATTTAAGACTTTCTAACAACATGCATGTGTATGGATTCTAACTAATGATATTCCTAAAAACATACAATTGGCAACATTTTGTGAATTTACTAAACTTTATATAATATTATCAAATTCTGTTAAAAAATTATCTAGGGTTTTACCTAATTGAATTAATTTCATGAATAAAATTATTATCAATTTAAATGAAAATATCAATTATTATCCAATATTTTTGAATGAAATATTTATTTTGAATGAAAACATCAATTATTATCCAATTATTATCCAACTATTATCAATTATTTATTTTGAATGTAAATAATATCCAAAAATATAAATGTAAATAATATTCAAAACCCCACTCACCCCCACCCCCTCCCGATGTTTATTATTTTCACACTGTTCTTACAATATTTGTTGATGAACTATGTGGGAGTATAACCCATATTGAATTATAAAGTAAAAATCTATAAAATTGATGTCTACTTTTAGTGTTGTCTATATATGTTAGTTGATTCCATTATATTTTTAGCCTAATTAGATTCTAAGGTTATCTCAATTTATATTTTTCTTTTTCTATCTAATAATTTTGAGATTCTAAGGTTAATGCATATTTTTTATCTTGAGATTATATATTATAACGTATGTATAAGTTCCGTCAATACCATTTCGTTTCAATTTTGTAATATTATGTTTTTTCAAATATTTTAAAAGTTATTAAATGGGTGCCCCACCCCCTGCCCCCTCCCCCCGCCACACACATACGCATACACCTACACAGACACCCCACCCCACCCCACCCCCTGTCCCCCTCCACCACCCCCTCCCCCACCACACACCACCACACACATATATACACACACATACACACACATATACATATACATACACATACATATACACACGCACACACCCCGCCCTGCCCCCACCCCGCCCCACCCCCTACCCCCACCCCCCACACACGCACACACATACACACATATATATATACACATACACACATAAATATACACACAAACATATATATAAATGGAGAGAGAGAGAGAGAGAGAGAGAGAGAGAGAGAGAGAGAGAGAGAGAAAATCGACCTGAAAGTAGAGAGAGAGCAGCGTCGAGAGAGAGAGAGAGGGAGGGAACGGCGGTAGGGAAAAAAGAAGGGGGTAGGGTTTTAGCTGCAAATATTTTCACGGTCGTGTCAAGGTCATTGACCGTGACAAGTATTTAAATAATTGTCACGGTCATTGACCGTGACAAGTCCGTGACAAGTAAATTTATCACGGACTTGTCACGGTCAATGACCGTGATAATTAGTTGTCACGGTCGTGTCAAGGTCAATGACCGTGACATAAAACGCGTGTTTTTTATCACGATCAATGACCTTGACAAGGCTGGTCGGCTGAAAGGTGACAATTTGCCCATTTTGGTGTAGTGAATGTTCTGCATGTACCAGAAATTCGAAAAAATCTAGTGTCTGCAAGTTTGATTTGTAAAAGCGGCATTAAAGCCGTCTTTGAGTCTGATAAGTTAATTCTATCTAAGAATGGAGCATTTGTTGGGAAAGGGTATGCTTGTGATGGAATGTTCAAACTCAGTATTTTGATTAATAATATGAATAATTCTGCTTATATTGTTGAGTCTTTTGATGTTTGGCATGCTAGATTAGCGCATTTAAATTTTAGATCGTTGAAATACATGTCTAAACATAAATTAATAACTTGTGATAGTACTTCTCATGAAAAATGTGAAATCTGTATTCAAGCAAAATTAACAAAAAGACATTTTCCTAAAGTCGAACGAAGTGCTGAATTATTAGAATTAGTTCATTCTGATATATGTGAATATAATGGTATTTTAACTAGAGGCGGAAAAAGATACTTTATTACATTCATTGGTGATTGTTCAAAATTCACATATGTATATTTGATAAGACATAAGGATGAAGCTTTTTCAATGCTTAAACGTTTTAAAGCATAAGTTGAAAATCAAAAGGAAAAGAAAATTAAAATTCTTCGTAGTGATAGAGGGGGAGAGTATTTTCCAAATGAATTTGACTCATTTTGTGAAGAACATGGAATAATACATCAAAGAACTGCCCCTTATACTCCCCAACAAAATGGTTTGGCTGAAAGAAAGAATAGGACTCTTACTAATATGATCAATTCTATGTTGATTAATTCAAACTTACCAAACAATTTGTGGGGAGAAGCTTTACTCACCGCTTGTCATTTACACAATAGAATTCCATCAATGAAAACACATGTTTCTCCATACGAGGTGTGGAAGAATCGAAAACCAAATCTGGACTACCTAAGGGTCTGGGGTTGTTTGGCTTTCTATAGAATTCATGACCCGAAAAGTTCAAAGTTGGGTGCAAGAGGAATTAAAAGTGTTTTCATAGGATACCCAGAAAATTCTAAGGCATATAGGTTGTTGGACTTAAATTCTAATGTTACAATTGAATCAAGGGATGTTGAATTTATTGAAAATAAATTTTATAAATATTCATGTGTCGAATTAGATGCCAATCCTGATACATCCACTAGGTTGATTCCTAGACCATCAATTAATAATAAAAGGAATGAACCCGAAACAAAAATAGAACCTAGAAGAAGTCAGCGTGCTAGAAAAGAAAAATCTTTTGGCCCTGATTTTATTTCATCTCAAGCCTTAGCCTTTTTAGTTGAAGGAGATAGAGATAATATTCTTAATAAAATGTCTATTTTACTTAACGTAGAAGAAGATCCTAAAACCTTTAACGAAGCAATGACTTCAAGAGATGGTTCTTTTTGGAAAGAAGCTATTAATGATGAGATGGATTCAATTCTATCAAATCAGACATGGGTTTTAGTGGACTTGCCACAAGGATCATAACCTATTAGTAGTAAATGGGTATTTAGAAGAAAATACAATACCGATGGTTCTATTCAAACCTTTAAGGCTAGATTGGTAGCAAAAGGTTTTAAACAAAGAAAAGGGATTGACTATTTCGATACGTATGCACTTGTTGCTAGAATTACATCCATACGTGTTTTAATGGCAATTGCATCTATTTATAATCTGTTTGTGCATCAAATGGATGTTAAAACAACATTTTTGAATGGTGACCTAGATGAAAGGTTTTTTTGCCCGGAAATGAACATAAAGTTTGTAAATTAATTAAGTCACTTTATGGGTTGAAACAAGCACCAAAGCAGTGGCATGAAAAGTTTGATACAAGCATTCTTTCTGATGGTTTCAAACATAACAACATTGATAAGTGCATTTATTCTAAATTCACCAATGACTATGGTGTAATTATTTGTCTATATGTTGATGACTTATTAATTTTTGGTACAAACATGAGAGGTGTATATGAAACTAAGAAGTATCTTAGTTCACAATTCAAAATGAAAGATCTTAATGAAGTGGATACCATCTTGGGTATTAAAGTTAAGAAACATAGTGGTGGTTATGCATTATGTCAATCTCATTACATTGACAAAGTTATTCACAAATTTAATCACCTGAAAATAAAAGAAGCAAATACCCCATATGATTCTAGTATAAAACTATTAGAAAATTCTGGCAGAGCAGTTGCACAACTTGAATATGCAAGTGCAATTGGAAGTTTAATGTATGCGATGCATTGTACAAGGCCAGATATTGCATTTGCAGTAGGTAAAATGTCAAGATACACTAATAATCCAAGTGTGGATCATTGGAAAGAAATTGGGAGGATTTTCGGTTACCTCAAGAAGACCAAAGAATTAGGTCTATTTTATTATGACTTTCCAGTAATTCTTGAAGGATACTCTGATGCTAGTTGGATAACTAGTGCAAGTGATAATAAATCCACATCTGGATGGATATTCACCTTAGCGGGTGGGGCGGTATCTTGGGCATCCAAGAAACAAACTTGCATTACACATTCAACAATGAAATCTGAGTTTATAGCACTGGCGGCAGCCGAAAAAGAAGCAGAGTGGCTAAGAAATTTATTATTGGGCATAAAGTTATGGCTAAAACCAATGTCATCTCTTTCTTTATATTGTTATAGTGAAGCTACATTGTGTAGAGCGTATAACAAAGTATATAATGGAAAATATAGACACATAAGTTTAAGACATGAATATGTCAAACAATTAATAACTTATTGAGTTATTAATATTATATATGTTCGAACAAATAAGAATCTAGCTGACCCTCTTACCAAAGGACTTTCTAGAGATTTGGTAAAGGACACATCTAGTGGAATGGGACTAAAACCAATTTTTCAATAGTCACCAGTAATGGTAACCCAACTTCGTAATAGCATTACCACTATTCCAAAGTTTAATGGGTAATAACAAGTTACTGATAAGTGATTAGTTTTTGCAGTGAAATTTATTCAATTTCATGTCCCTTCTAGGATGTTCAGTGCATATTGCTGCGTCAAGAGGATGAGTTTAACTCTTAATGAAGTTCGTTGTCTAAAGTAGCAAGGACATGCAAGATAACTTCACCTATATGAATATAGGAAGTGGTGACGCTTCTAGCAAGATTTTGGGTTTATTCTTGTAAATATTCATGAAGCCAAGATAGTGCACATGGCCATAATAGTGCTAAAAACATATTGAACATCTCGTAGAGATTGGGATATCTCATGTGTGATATATATCCGGTTCTAAATAATAAGACAAGGTTTAATGCATGGCACACCATTGTCTTATTAGAACTTTGATATATATTCACTAACTGAAGGTTTAAATCGAAAGATACCTCCTTGTATGCATGAGCATATCACAAGAAGAAATTGCATTAATATTAAAATCTAGTGGGGGATTGTTGGATGATTTTAATATTAATGGGTATTAATGGTTAGAGAAAATGAAAGGTTAAAACCATTAATTAGTTGGAATAAGAAAAGACAAAGGGAAGTGGGAAAACCAAAGTCCCACATTAGAAAAGTGTGAAAAAGTTAGTGGGTTAATAAATGCTCTTGTGTCATAAGAGATTACTTGTGTGCATTGAAGTGTATGCTACTAGTGTACACCTTAGGTCCAAGGATGGTGCTTTGCACCATCCGCACATGCACACGCGCGCGTGTGCGAAAGTGCGATTGGGCGTTTAGGGCGCACTTTGCACTTTCCACTTTGCACGTACGCATCGTCGCGAGGAGCAGTAGGATATAGAAGGAAAAATCCTGTCATAAAAAATTCTGAAAATTCTCTTTCTCTATTATTTCTTCTTACCAATTTCATAGAGTGTTCTGGGTTATTCTTCAAATTTGCTACTTGAATAAACCCGTGAATTTGTTGTATCTTGGAGGTAATTTGCCTAGACCCGTTAGCAAACTCTGTACGAGTGGGGGCAAATAACACCTTAAGGACAGTAGTTTATTACGCCTCAAATCCAATCATCTGTTCATATTTTCTGCATAATTAAAATTCCTCAACAATGGGTAACAAGGAACTTCTTATGAATATAACAGCCTTGGGTATTCTTATAATTACCATGTTTGCGAATGTCGAAATCCAAACCCGTACCGGGGCAATTTTAACTTTAATAGTAGAACATAACGTGGTTAGGTATCTCATGCTTATCTTTCTTGTAATTATAATCTTCTCAGCGTTGATAGTTCCAACATTTAAGAAAATTTTAAAACTGAAGTATGATAATAAGCATCAAGTTCCTTTAGAGGAAGAATTTGAGGAGACAGAAAAGTTCGCAGTTGAGAAACTGAGAGGAAATGTGAAAAAATATTGGATTATGGTCGAGAGTGGTGGCCCCCAATTTGTGGTGGCGAGTTCTGCAACCTGTTCTGCTTTCGGGGCCATCTCTTTTCTAGCTGCTCTGGCTCTAGCAATAGCCGAGATCAAAACATACCTCTCGGGTGGCTGGAAATCATTTGATCCTTTGGATTATAAGTGGACAACCATTCCGGTTATCTTGATACAGTCTACTGGAGTGGTTGTGGGTAACATCGCCCCAGCATTTAGATGGTTTACAGCCTCGAGTTTCAAGTTCTCAAAGAAAGGGGGTAACATGGTGTTCAAAATAGAGAAATACTGGATTCAAAGGCTAGTGGAGTGGAAAGAGAGGCACATAGGCTTGAACATTCGTTCCCGGAAGTGCAGAAAATTTGTTGAGAATACTAAAAATCTAATCCTATTTGTGTATAGTAGTTGGGATTGTGGTAGTGAGCAAAATGTTATGTCTACTATTTATTAATAGCAATTGTACAGAATTATAAATTGTAATATAATTACAGAAATTACAGAAAATAAGAACTTACTTGAATTTACAGAAACAATAATAGAAATAGAAAGATATAATCTGAGCCCTGTTTAGAATAGTCTCCTTAAGACAAATTATTCCCTCCAATGTGCTCCGAGGTTGATGAATATTGTCTCCCAGGATAGAACGGATTTTTTAATTAATTATGTAGCACAACAATAATTAATTTCAACGAACTTAAATTCTGTGGCTTTTACTCAACAACAATGCAAGATATGTTATGCAGGAAAAAGAATTTCTGGAACAGATATGACAGGAATTTTCTGAAACAAATATGACAGCAATTCTGGAGGAGGGAAATTTTTCATTTTTAAAAACGAAGGGAGGCATCTGTATTTATAGCAAAGTAGGTGACGGTTGGCAAACAACTTTCAAAAACAGTTAAACGAATTAACTGTTGGCAACAACTGCCAACAGTTTATTAATTAATTAATTAATTTCGTAATTAATTAATAATTAAAGCCCAGAAAGTTAAATAAATTCGGCACAAAAATGTAGGAGATTTTTCCTAGCTCAAGCCCGAGTCGGCCGGCCAGCCGGACGTGCGCGCGCGTATGGATTTTTGATCGAAAGTCAACCCGTGCATAGCTTAGGTCATCTCCCCTTCAAAGAGTTAGGATACCCCAAGGCATCCAAGCCTTAGTCCATACTTGGGGTGTTATTAACTCATCAAATTTCCACTACTCTTCCAATGTGGGACAAGAGTTAAAACATACCCAATTCATTAACTTCCATTGCTTTGTTAGTCACTTTGGGGACATATTTATCATTCATAACTTATTGAAATTGGACATATGAATATACTACGTTAATCTCCTTGCGGAGGAGAACGCGTTCGTATATGGTCCCACGATTTTCGTAGTGTGGGTCCCACCTAATTTTGAGCTCAAAGTTGCTCAAAAATCTGTCCAGAAAATTCTGGACAGCTTTCTAAATAGTCCAATTTTCCAACAATCCCCCACATGAATGATATATCGCTATAAATAAAACAGAACAAATGTTAATGCAGATGCAGACACATGTTGAGTAAAACTGAAGATTTATTGCATCGGGAGAAGTAGCCTAGTGGCCTTGAACTTTCCTTAGTGATATACTATCGGATTTACTTGGTTAATCAGTAGACTTCACGTCCTTGAACCGTCAACCATTTTTGTAAACCTAGACAATAATATTCACACAATAATTCTTCAACACAGTTGGTTCTCACGTTTGTGTTCATTTTAGCCATGAACACCACTTGGTTCCGTAAGTATTTTAGAGAATATGCCTTTCATTATTCTCATAGAAGTGCCCCCATTCTTACTCACGTAGGTGACTTCCATAAAGAGTATCCTACAATACCCCACTTAGATGTACTAAGATATAGATGTCATTAAAAGCATAACTTATCCTAATTTCGCGGCAGATGTGCACTGTCTCATCTTTGGAATGGATAGGATTAAATATCCTCCAGTGCTTACTGAATACAATGTAGTTCGGTTTGCCCATTGAACCTAGATCTTGGGATCTCCAGTCAGCTAGGTTGAGTTGCCACTATATTGATTCTTATTTATTTATAGGCTTTAGACCCATTCCTCTCGATGATCTTTCAACTTGCTCTCGGTTTAAACCTTTCGTTAGTGGATCCGATATATTATCTTTTGACTTTACATAGTCAATTGAGATAATTCCGTTTGAGATAAGTTGTCTAACGGTATTGTGTCGACGACGAATATGTCGTGACTTTCCGTTATACATGTGATTTTGTGCCCTTCCAATCGCTGATTGGCTATCGCAATGTATACATATTGCGGGCATATGTTTAGACCAATTTGGAACATCCTCTAAGAAATTTCGAAGCCATTCAGCTTCTTCTCCGGCTTTGTCTAGTGCAATGAATTCAGATTCCATTGTCGATCTAGCAATGCACGTTTTTTTTAGGATTTCCAAGATACGGCTGCACCTCCGAGGGTAAACACATACCCACTCGTAGACTTAGAGTCTTTTGTATCGGATATCCAATTTCCATCTCAATGTCCTTCAAGAACAGTTGGATATTTTGAGTAATGCAGTCCATAGTTTTGAGTATATTGTAAATAACCCAAAACTCTCAATATTGCTTTCCAGTGATCTCTTACCGGATTACTCGTAAATCGACTTAGCTTACTTATTGAGTATGCTATGTCCGGTCGCGTACAGTTCATGATATACATTAAACTGTCAATAATACGAGAATATTCTATTTGAGATATGCTTTCACCATTATTTGTTGCTAGATGTAAATTTACATCTACAGGTGTTTTGGTAGGACTAATATCATACTTCTTGAATTTTTCAAGTACTTTCTCTATGTAATGAGATTGAGATAATATAAGTCCATCCGATGTTCTAGAAATTTTAATTCCTAATATAACATCGGCGATTCCCAAATCTTTCATGTCAAATCTACTACTCAACATTTGTTTTGTAGTTTTTACAATTTCCAAGTTACTACCCATGATAAGCATATCATCAACATAGAGGCATACAATGACATATCCATTATGAATGTATTTAAAGTAAATACATTTATCGCATTCATTAATTTTGAAACCATTTGATAACATTGCATTATCAAATTTTTCATGCCATTGTTTAGGTGCTTGTTTTAATCCATATAGTGATTTAACAAGCTTACATACTTTTCTTTCGTGTCCGGGAGCTTTGAACCCTTCAGTTTGCTCCATATAAATTTTCTCGTCTAGTTCACCGTTTAAGAATGCAGTTTTTACATCCATTTGATGTATTTCAAGTCCATTAGTAGCAGATATTGCTATTAACATCCGAATGGACGTTATTCTTGTTACCGGTGAATATGTGTCGAAGTAATCCAACCCTTCCTTTTGCCTATAGCCTTTAGCTACAAGTCTAGATTTATATTTATCAATTGATCCATCGGCCTTCAATTTCTTTTTGAAGATCCATTTATAACCTAACGGTTTTGAACCTGGTGGAAGATCCACTAGTTCCCATGTATGATTTTGTAATATGAATTCAATTTCACTATTAATTGCTTCTTTCCAATTGGAAGCATCGGGTAAGGATATATCTTCTTTATACGATTGAGGTTCATTTTCTAGCAAATATGTTAGAAAATACGAACCAAAATAAGTCGAGGTTTTTGCTCTTTTACTACGTCTTGGTTCATCCTCTATTGATTCAATAGGTTGATGAGTACCACATGTAGTAGCTCAATTTGTCCTTTTAGAAGGACCAGATTCTCGGGTCATGTTATACAGGAATTCATTTTCAAAAAATAAAGCATCCCTCGATTCAATAACCGTATTTACATGAATATCCGAAATCTCATATTTACAAACTAGAAATCGATATGCAGTGCTATTAGTAGCATAACCAATGAATACACAATCCACGGTTTTTGGCCCTATTCTTACCTTTTTAGGTTTAGGAACCATCACTTTGGCTAAGCACCCCCACACTCGTAAATATTTATAGGAAGGTCTTCGACCTTTCCATAATTCATAAGGTGTCTTGTGAGTCTTTTTGTGAGGTACTTTATTGAGAATGTAATTAGCAGAAAGTAAGGCTTCCCCCCACAAATTTTGTGGAGCTCCTGAACTTAATAACATTGAGTTCATCATTTCTTTCAAAGTACGGTTTTTGCGTTCGGCAACACCATTCGATTGAGGAGAATAAGGAGCGGTTGTTTGATGAATAATCCCATTTTCAGAACAAAATTCCTCAAATGGATATTCATATTCACCTTCTCTATCACTTCTAATAGCCTTTATCGTTTTTCTTTATTGATTTTCAACTTTATTCTTATATTGTTTAAATGCATTAATAGCCTCATCTTTACTATGTAACAAATATACATAGCAATATTTTGTGCAATCGTCAATAAAAGTAATAAAATACTTTTTCCCACCTCTTGTTTGAACAAATTTTAAATCACAAATATCGGTGTGAATTAAATCTAAAGGTTCACTTATCCTTTCAATAGAATGGAAAGGTAATCTAGCTAATTTAGATTCCACACAAATTTCACATTTATGATTTTTATCAATATTAAATTTTGGCAAAAATTCCAAGTTAATTAATCTACGCAATGTATCAAAATTAGCATGTCCTAATCTATCATGCCAAATATTAGATGACTCAATCAAGTAAGAAGAACTAGCAATTTCATTCATTGAAACAGATGTTTTTGAAGTTACAGTAAGAACATTGAGTTTAAAGATCCCCTCATTTAGGTAGCCCTTTCCTACATACATGTCATTATTAGACAACACAAAGCGATCAGACACAAACATAAGCTTGAAACCATTTTTAGTCAGGAGAGATCCAGAAATCAGATTCTTTCGGATATCAGGCATGTGAAGAACATTGTTGAGAGTAAGTTCCTTTCCAGAAGTCATTTTTAAAGCAATCTTTCCTTGTCCCACCACCTTAGAAGTGGAAGAATTTTCCATAAAGAGGTTCTCCTCATTTTTCAAAGGCTTATAGGTGGTGAACATCCATTTGTTTGCACAAATGTGTCGTGTGGCTCCAGTGTCCACCCACCATTCCTTGGTATTGTAATACCCCGTATTTTTGGCAATATTTATTTTTGGGATTAACTAATTATATGAGAATTAATTGGGAATTAATCCGGATAAAATACTAGCGAGATGTGAGTTGGTATTTGACTACATTGAGTATATATGTTGATAATTGAATATTGTATTATGAAATTTGTCGTGAGATTGATATACGGCAATTTGGATATTTTTTTGGGACGCGTGTGACAGTCACGTCAGGATATAATTATACTTATTATAAAAGTAAATTTAAATTCTATTAACCGTATGGTCGTTTTGAGTGCGCCAACGCGTCTGAAAGGGTCGAGATAGTTAGAAAACACTAGCCGGGAGTTTAGTTTGGGTCCCGGGGTATTTTTAGGCCATACCGGCATCTTATAAGGGTAGTTTGGTAATATTGTATTTTTGGGATTTAATAATGACGAAAATTAGTAAATTATATCTGATTTAGGAAACCAACCACTAAACCCTCTACCAACCATATTGACCCATAAGACTACGGGGAGTTTTAGAATTAGGTTTTCTAAGTTCCCAAAACAAACCCTAGCCACCTTTGGAGAAGAAGGCTTGTAGAGAGAGAGAGAGAAGGAATTCTGCAGAAAAAGCTTCATCAAATCAACACCAAATTCAGAGACACTCGAGGCAAGTGGTTTAATTCTATTTAATTCAGAGAATGCTTCTTTCATGTTAGATAAATTGAAAGATTTACATGTTCTTGGAAGTTAAATAAAAACCCATTTTAATTGGATTTAGAACTTGAATTTTGAGGACAAATTGCATGTAGAATAGTATGGAGATGATTACCCTGATGTTAATATATGTTGGAAGTAACAAAAACGGATCTAATTTGAGTAAATTGATGATTATAAATTCTAGGGTTTATATTCTTGAAAATGTGGGGAAAAGTGTAGAGACTTGAGGATTTAATGATGTTTAGGATGAATTGATTCCTTAAAATATGTTAGTATGTGACCTAGGTACGTTTAGGGATGATTAGAGACCTTAAACAATCGTTGGTTTGATGTTTAGATGAGTTTTGAGGAAGATAAAAATGGTGAAAAACGAAAGTAGAAAATCTGGGCTCGAAACTGGTCGTTCGTTAGAAGACCTCCCCAGGTCGTTCGAACGAGCTCGTTTGAACGAGCTTCTAACGAGTTGACCAGTCGCTTCTAATGAGAGGAGATTTCGTTCGATACCTTCGTTCGAACGAGATCTCGTTAGAAGGCAGTTCGTTCGAACGAACTGAATCTCGTTCGAACAGCCTCGTTCGAACGAGACTTCGAACGAGTTGACAGTTTAGGCCTTTTTGGCCTGTTTTGATTTTGGGAGTCCCGTAAACTTGTTCGAGGATAGAGATAACATTCCTTTGATGATGTATTGGTATACTTGGGACATTTGTGATATAATGAGGAGTAAACTATATAATTGTGGAACGAATCAAATGAACATTATGGATTGAGACGTGAGTGCCTACTACGACGTGAGAATAAATTATGGCGCGTATAAATATGGACCGAGATTATATAAGTTGTATATATATTAAGTTGGTACGAGAATGCGATATGTACTACAATTAAACTAAGGTGATTACTAAGATGTGTTCTTACTTAGTATTGGTATATGATTTGTGTGTATGACATACCTACCTTACTTGCTATCACGGGAGGTTTGTGTTTGCTTAGGGCCCTCTAATCCTTGTGTTGCCCGGATTTAGACTGGTTACCTTGATGAACATAGGTCAGAGAAAGACTTATTGGGATGTTAATAAGTTCGCTGATCGTGGGAACGTAGGTATGTGCGTGACCCATGTGATGTGACTGTGTTCGCCTCCATTATTTGTGATGTTGTTATCTGTGAACTATTCCTGAGAGATTCGGAATATGTGATCCTTATGTACGTGATGTACCGGGATGGATAGCAGAGTATGCGTGCACCGCAGCTAGTTCTCGGGGTGCTTGTATTGTATAATAGCAAGTAGATAACTTGCCTTGATGTAGAAAATCAGATTTGAGGAAGATGCAAGCAAGATCCAAGCTCCAATCTCTCTTTTCTCCAAAGTTCTCTTATTTCTCCTTTCTCTCTCTAGGTTAACAATTGTGTGTTAAGAGAAAATGAGGAAAATAATGAGGTTAGAAAGACTAAATCGGACCATTAGTCTAAAATGTCCAACTTCAATGACTAATACGCGATAAAATAATACGCACTACACATTTAAGCTATAACCAGTCAAAAGTGTTCGAAATGCCAAAATACAATATGGCACTTATTTTGACTGTCTCGCACTTACCGGGACTAACTACACCCTCCAACTTATCATTTGAAAATTTTATAACTCGTTTTAAGTTCCGGTTTCTCATTAAACCAAAATGTCATTTTATATCTTATGACACCATAAATCACCACATGGATATTTTTACCTACTCATCAGGTAATCATACAACATTTCAGTAAATATTAACCTTTCTCATATTAAATTAATATTTACTCAACATCTATCATTTTATAATTAATTACTACACATAGTAAAGAAATATAAAATATGCTATCAAACGTGAGGGTTGTTACAGAAATCTCGTTCGAACGAGATGCCAGTTCGTTCGAACGACCTGGCAATATCGTTCGAACGAGATTCCAGTGTGGTTCAAACGACGTGTCAGAAAATAAAATATTAATTTTTAAGCCCAAAACTTTTTATGGAAAGTTCTAAAAAATATTTTCTGAGTAAAAACAAAGTCGTTAAAATTAATTTATAAAAATTATAAATTACACCCAATAAAACTTGTTCCAAGATCCTATATAAATATATAATGCATTCATACCTTAGGAATAAACAGAACAAATGTTTTTGACATAGAAACGAGGCACAACAAACACGGCATATGATGAAGCTTTATACTCGTGGCCGCTACGTCTTCAACTAACACGTCATATGCTTGAATGGATAAATTTGAACACTATCCTATGACTTAAATGTTTTTGTCCGGAATTGAGCCAAAACTACAAAGGACTCAATTGGAAATTTGTGTCCTTACAAATCTCCCCTTTTGGCTATTCCAGGACAAAAACCAATCAAAAATCCTAAAGGGTCGTCAAGCTTTACTAAACTAAAAAATATCCCACCCAAAATAAAAATACAATAGCTTGACTCAACCAACCCAAGGATAAATATCTTTGCCCGAGATGAACGTTGCTATTTAGAAGAATTCTTGCACACTTAAGCAAACTAACAAACGCATAGGAACTATCAAGAATATTAAATGCAATTATGATAAATACTCAACTATGATCAACCTAAACCTAAGAAGATAGCGCTATCCCCTAAGTTAAATCTCCTAAACTAAGATACGATTACAATAGGATTAGATACCATTTCTCCCCCTATCATTATCCCCCTTTTTGTTCAGGAATAGGCAAAGGATAAAACTAGTTTAAACATGATGCTTAGAGTGATGAGAGCATGAAAGTATATGGGCAACAATAACATAACTAATCCATACAAATGAATACCAACTATGATGCGAAAACAAATTAACAAATAAGATTCTAAGCATGTGATATCAAACAAACTACGCAACAAACAAGGTACCAATTATGAATTGAAGCATAAATGGACTAGATATCAAGGCAAAGACCAACAAAAACAATATCAAATATATGTATACATAATATATACCAAATAGACACGAGTACGCATATATAGATATAAACACCAAAATGACACACACAAAATATAATATGAGTCTTCCACACTCTTATAGCATAAATGTGTCATATGGAAACGGAAGTATTGGGGTGTGAACTAGTAACAATTAAATTTAGACCCAATCACTTAAAACATGTTCACGGAGTTCTCAATTGATTGCAAACTTCATCACATTTGAATATAATCTCATGTGATCATATAAATTAAACTCAATGAACAAACATACACAATGCATACAAGCCTAGAATTTTGATGATTCTACAAACCAATAGAGTCATGACATTAAAAGTACAACTAGGATAAACGGACATTCTGCAAACCGTTGATATACCATCCAATCTCCCTCAATAAGCATATATATTTTTTAATGAATATATCAATTAAACATAGGCCTTGGCAATTATTTTCCTTTTTAATGCCATTATTCTTTTAGGCCTTTGGACTACGTATTTTTTTTAGGTCCAAACAAACGGTGGCTTACTATTTACAAAGGATAATAATTCCTTTTGGAGCCCTTCCCCGTTCCCATTTATATATAACATATTTATATCTCACAAATCTCATGTGCAACGGATTTTGACATGCACTAGTCCTCCTAGGTCACATAACATGTAGATGATAAGATTGGTAGGAGAACACCTCACAAAGCTCAAATATACATATGAAGTTAAAATTTCAAGTGAGCTCATGCATGTGTGAATTGAGGCATATAAAAATAGAATCCATTTAAGCAACACAAAATTCAACTACTTCATGTAAGCGTGGTAAAGAACATAATAAGGATTGACAATCTAAACCAAAAGTTCTAGCCACATGAGAGCGAAAAAGATGGGATTCTAACACAAGTGTCTGCCACATAGAGTGTGTCAAACTAAAATACACACAAAATAAAAATCTTTTTGAGTTTTTGAAAATTTTGAACCAAACAACAAAAATATTTACTCAAAAGACACACAAAAATCATTTGTATTTTTCATTGATTTTAAATTACTAAAAAGGTAAAATACAAATGATAAACAAAAATATTTTTGTATTTTTCATTTAATGCAAACTAAAATGAAATAAGTATAATACAAAAGATAAACAAAAATCAATATTCTAGCATGTGATTAAGCATGGAGCATAAACTAGAAACTGATTTAAACAAGCATACAATTAGCATGATAATATAGCACGAATTACAAAAGCTAATGTATGCAAAGAAAACTAACACATTCAACCTTTAGATTATGCAAGGGAGGAAGCATGTGAAAGTAAATGAGAATCAAAAATCCTATTTTGTAAAGCGACCAAGTCGGATCTCCTAACCCAAACTAATGACGAATGATGATCTCGGGGTGTAGGAATCTTGGTTGCCTTACATTGGGATTTTCTAGGACCTCGTTTAAGATAAAAACAAAATTTCCTAAGATGACCTTTTGGACCACAATGTGCACAATTAAAAACACGTCGAAAATTGGTACCTTAGTATTGATCTCTAAAGGCTTTCCTAGGAGATTCTCCTAAAACATGGGTTTTGGCTTTATGAGTAGATTCATTACAAGTATCAAAGCCTAAACCACAAGTGTCATTTTTAATTTCGACCGTTCCTAAAATTTTATCTAATTTCTCCGAACGACACTCCAAATCAAATTTGACTTTACTAGAGTCTTTTAATTTATTTTGTAATTCTAAAATGTTAGACTCTAATAAAATATTGCCCTCTTTAAATGCGAGAATCTCCTTTTTCAAGGATTCCATTAAACCCTTAAGGCTATCTCTCTCGCCTTCTAAATATTCAATTTTCTCACGAAGAGCTCTCTCACGAGTCCTAAGGTCTTCAACCAACACATTATCATCAACGACCTCGACACGCTCTCTTAAACTCGCTTCTAACTTCAAATTTTCTCTTTTTAATTTAATAGATTCTTCATAAAGTTCTTGAAAAGCATTTTGTAGTTCACTCACATCAACCTCATTTTCACTTTCACTCTCTCTTTCTTCTCCACTTTCACTACCATTAAAAACAAGGGAATCATAAACTTTGACCTTGGAAGTATCATATGTTAAAATTTCATCAATAAAAGAATGCTCACTATCACTCACATGACTAGCCATAAAAGCCACAATGTTGGGCTTAGAGGAGGAATCGGGCCCCTCTTCATTATCACTATCACTAAGGGTTGCATTAAAAGAAATTGGTTGCTTACCCTATCTCCTTAGTTTAGTGGGGCACTCATTTGCCCTATGGCCATACCCTTCACAACCATAACACCTATTTAACTCATCCCTATTTAAATTTTCATTAATAGTTTTAGGGATCTTCTCGGCTTTGTCATGCGTAGATTTTTTAAATTTCTTAAAATCATTTTTAAATTTATCTTTGTTCAATTTAAGAAATTTTCGAAACTTTCTAGCAAACATAGCCTTATTTTTTGAGTCACTATCACTTTCACTCTCTACTACTTATTTTTCCTCATTTCGGGCTTTCAAAGCAACGCCCTTATCTATTTTCTTTTCAGTTTTAGAGGGAAATATGTCTAGTTCATAGGTTTGTGAATCACCTACGAGCTCTTCTAATTTTATAGAGGCTAAAGTTGGTAAAGAATTTAACACGGTCACCTTAGGAATAAATCTATCGGGTAGGGACCTTAAAATTTTCTTTACTACTTCATTGTCGGCTATTTTCTCTCCCAAATTAAAAGATGAATTAACTATATCAGAAAGTCTAGCATAAAATTCATCAAAAGTTTCTTTTTCGTTCATTTTGATGGTTTCAAATTGAGTGGTCAGATTTTAGAGTTTTGAATCTTTAACGACACTAGTTCCTTCATGCGTGAGTTGTAAAATATCCCAAGCTTCTTTAGAGGTTTCACACGTCATAATGCGACAAAATTCATCTGGTGTGACTGCGCTAAGCAAGGCATTTAAACCTCGGGAATTAAAATTAGCAAGTTTAAATTCATTCTCACTCCATCTATCGGGGGGTTTGGGAACACGTGCATTATCTACTAAATGTGTAGGTGGGGACCACCCATTAACGACAGACAACCAAGCCCTCTCGTCGATAGATTTTAGTGTCGATTTCATCCGCGCTTTCCAACACGCGTAATTAGAATCATCGAAAATAGGAAATTTTGAAAATGGAGAAAATTCCTTTTTTGTCAAAAATATTTAAAAGGATCTTAAACGCAATAATTTAGCGATCCCGCTCTGATACCACTTGTTGAAACACGAGGCCCCCAATTTTAAAATCTTATTACAAAAAGTAATTTCAATTTTCCTTTAAAGAGATGCGGAAGCGAGATGGTTCAATTTAATCAAACAAAAGCAATAAATTATAATTTCTTTCAAATTAAAATTAAAACAAGTGAAGTGGAATTAGATTAATCAACAAATGCATTTTTCACTAAGACCAATTTAATCCAAGTCCTAGAAATTTGCCTAAGTCATATTTTTCAATATTACCAAATTAGGCCAAACCAAATTTAACAAATTAAATGATGACTTGAATTAAATTAACATATACCCAAATTTATATTGCACCAAAATAAACAAGTAGTGATTTAAATCATTTTATCTTTTTACCTAAGCATGCGTTCTAGGTGAGTTTTGCAAAAGATAAAATAAACAATGAACCACTACACCGCGATGTACGAGGTAAAAACCACAAACGGGAAACAACCTCGGACGGCCCTAGCCATAAGACCACTAAGTATGGTATTTTATAAGTACATGCAAAAAGACTTACACCACTCGACTCGACTCCCTTCAAGCCCTGATGCTCCTTCTTGTACCGACCTCCGCTTAGTTGACAATCCCAGACTCAACTGGAACCTTGAGATCCACCAATAAGGCTCTATGAAAAAACGTCAACCACATATGGTGTCACACCCCAAACCCAATGTTCATACTAATAATTTGTTATTAGAATAATTGGATCATAACCTTGAGCCCATTGGAAATATAATTCATTTATCAATATTTTTCTGCATAATGTGCATAATTAACATAATATTATTCTCATACCATAATGAAATCAATATTAGAGTCACAATTAAGCGGACATACAATAGTATGATTAACTATGATAAAATTTCACAATCATCAACTCAATCCATACTAACACAATATATACAATGTGTGAGTATATTAAAATCTTCAGTGTGATAATGATAAAATCCCCATATTTAAACCCCAGCTCTTTCCAACGGTGCAACTCTCAAACTTACCGGTCATATGGTATCCTAACTGGCAGCATATAAACCTGAAATTGTTAAAATATCAATCGTAAGCATTAAGCTTAGTAAGGTACTCCTTCCCTGCAATGAAATAACAATTCTATATCGAATATGTGGATATAAAATCCAAACAATCCTGCCCATTGGCAATAACAAATCCTGGATCATAAGATCCAAATAATTCTGCCCATTGGCAATAACAATTCCTGGAACATTAGTTCCAACAAATCCTTATCATAAGACAAATCAAATCATTGGATCTTTGTCCAATTCTAATCCTGGATCATAAAATCCAAACAAATCCTGGATATTTGAATATCCAAACAAATCCTGAATACTGAAGTATTCAAACAAATCCTGCTCTTAGAGCTATATTCATATATCTGTCTATATGAAACAATCATAAGTACACTCACCTTGACAGTTTAAGTGGCTTTTCCCTTGCCTTTATCCGGTACTTATTCAATCAGCTCTTCTTCCCTTACTATCATTCTTACAATATTAGTATCATTATAAGAATATTAATAATCCAAAGAATAACTTCAACATAACTCAATTCATAAGCATCATATGATTCAATTTAAATCATTCATTATAAATGAAGTCCCATCTAGACTCGGGTTCTGATATCTAACATATTCAAATTACAACCCAAACCCTACTTTAATTCTTCTTGGTAATCCAATCCTTATTATATTAGGTTTCCAACACAAAAGACGACACATCATTCCAAGTTTCCTAGAGCAAGATATGCCCATTTCTTTACTTCATAGCAAATCTGCCCTATAGGCTCCTCTATCATTCAGTCATCTTCCAAGAATTTTCATAATTTTTATAAATCATAACTTTCTATGATATTTCACCCAATTTCAGAAAACATATTGATTAATACAATATTAAAATTTCATAATTATAGAGTTCGTTTGCTAAGTCAAGCAAAACATCAAACATATTGTATGCATATTCACACTTTTGAGGCACATTTCCTACCTGAACTTCAAATCATCGCCCAAGGTTCATTTCTTGGTATTTTTACTTTATTTTCGTATATGATATACATATATGAGTCTATTGTAATCTCCAACTAGAATCAATCAATTCCAATAAGTATACAAAAAGATATGGAAGTTTGAGTACAAAAAGTTCCTAAATGAAGCAATTCCAAGGGTTTACACATTCAAGTTTGTTTAAACTTGCATCTATCCATAAGTACACATCAAGACATGGAATTTCAGTAAACACATGATTATTTATATCATTTAAATCAGTAATACAAAAAAATAAACAATATTTATGGATGGAATTACCTTAGGGGCTTTTAGGTAATTTTCTATGATTTTTTCTTCAATTCCTCCTCACACTTTCTTCCTAAACTTCAAAACTCTCTTTCCTTATGTTAAAACTCTTCCATGGCATAAATATGCTGAAGGAAGAGCTTAATTCAAGGGTTATAAGTCGGCATAAGGTTAAAACTCTTCCATGGAGTAAATATGAAGTTGGTTGGGTGAATCGGCATGGGTTCCCCCTTTGGCGTGACTTTCACGATATACGTCTTGCTCTTGCGGGCAATCGGTGCGTGTGGACAAGCCATTTGATATACCTGAGTGTACGTGAATTTCTTTACTATATACCTCGTGGTGACGGTATGTGTGAGAGAATGAAAAACGTTGCTAATGCCGTTTAATACAAGATTAAACTGTATAAGCAACTCCGAGATGTTTGTTGAAGAAACCCTTTTCTTTTGAAAATAAAAATTATAAACAACAAGATGTGTTTACAAAAAACTTATGTACGAGAGTAATCAAGACTTTGTAATCAGTTTTTAAAACTAAGACAGTTTCAAAAATTCAGCACACTATAGAATGAGATGAGTAGATGAAGATAATCAGAACACACAGTTTTTAACGTGGTAAAACCTCTCCCAATAGAGGAAACATCCACGGTGACTTCTAAGTCACAAAAGTAAAAATCCACTAACAACAAATAATAGTTACAAACAAAACAACATACATGCACACAAATCAACCTATTCTAAGTTTAGGAATATACCCCACTTGGTGTCCTTCTAACTTCTCATAGATCTGATTGTTGATGATGTTTTTCCAGTTTGATAACTTCCTTTTCTTTAGCTTCCTTATGTCGACTCAATAATCTTTGATCTTAATCACAACACTTCCAGTGTAGTAGTGTGTTAAGTGTTTGTGAAGTGATTCCTATCAACATGCATGAACTCACACACACTTAGTTTTACAGACAGTCCTAGAAAAATTACATATAAAGACTATATGCTGTGATTTTGTTTTCTTTCTTTCTTACAGAACTAAAAACCTTTTTGACCTTTAATATATCCCAGATTCCACGGATATCTCGCTTCTAAATCGGTCAAGATCTTAATCAATCTCTGTTTTCAAAATATTTTTGAGATTGAAAATCTCCAAGTGTGAATCCAACTAGGTCAAGGTTTAAGTTTCGTAAGAATAGAAACCATAAAACATTTACAGATCTAAATCAGTAAAGATTTTCTTAAACCAAGAAAGAAATATGCAGATCTAGTGAAATGTAACATGCAGAGTGTAGATCTATAGTTTCTATGAAAAAGAAATACAGATCTTCACACGAATGTTTAAGTTGTTAACAAGATCATAGACAAAGAGGTTACAGCTTCAATATGACCAAACCACTCTCTCTCAAACACTCAAGGTTGTGTTTGGGGTTGTGAATATACGAAGGTTTGATTCAGAGTTTGAAGTGTTTAGGGTTAGGGTTAGGGTTAGGGTTAGGGTTTGGCTAACACAGTTTCTTTCTCTCTCTTCTCTCCTTTCTTTTCTCTCTTCTCTCTCACTTCTCTCTTCTCTCTATTTTTTCTCTCAGAAATGACGAATGCCCAAAAGTCTTGAAAGGCTGAGAAGTGGAGGGTTTATATAGGAGTGGAGGAAGGTTCTGGAGATGCGAAGGGAATCAAGGGCAAAGATTAAGTCATCCTAAAATTGACTTGATCTAAGGGTTATAAAACAGCGGTGGTTAAGTCGAATGTGATTGGTTCATAGGATGGCACAAGGATAGGTTTAAAACACATGCAGACCATCGATAAGTTTTGATCCAACGATCAGCAATGCACCATCCAACCCTCTCACATAACAAACACAAACAGATACATCAGGAGGATGATAAGTGTTGACATAAGAGTGGCTCACAAACGCGCGTCAAACTTAATTACAGGCAGCACCCTGAAGTCTCTAGCGCATTTACATTCTACCCAATCAAACATTCCAATGAAAACTGAAGTTTCCAAAATAGAATATTAACCCCACAAATTTTATAAACACATTTTTATTAATAAAAACATTATTTAAAAAAATGTTTAAAAATTCCCAAAAAATAATTAAAACACCATTTTAAGGGGAATTAATCACACAATCAATTTTAAGCAATATATACACATGTATGCACTTCTAATGTGTGTAGTGTGATTCAATTTATACCTTCTTGGATCATTGAAGAGGATTTAGAGAGAATAATTCTGAGGTTCTTTGGATTCTAGGTTGGACAACCAATTTTGTCACTATTTCCAAACTAGTTGAACACTTATACAGTATAGACTTAAGCAAGTCAAAGGTATAAGGTGCTTCAGAGAAAATTCGATATACTCGGCATATGTGAACGAATTCCCTGCGATATACCTCCCGTCATGACTTCGGTCAAGTGGTACGATGCGGGGGAACCGTTCGATATATGTCAAAGGTACTTGGCCAATGGAAGGTGAGAGTCATATCGCTTAAGTTAACTGCGACCTGCCGGACCAGCGCCCATCACGAAGTGACCCTCTAGTTATTGGGTAAAATTTGGTCAATAACAATGCTCTTTGGTGATTGTTGTGTGAATCATGCATGATTCTCTTATTAGTATCTTATGATGAGAATGCCTTTCTTGATTATGCCAAACAGGGAAAAAAGTGCAAGTACCCAAGGTACACTAAGTATGGATAGGTGATGCGTACAACATGTGGATATATGTGATCCTAGGTGCACGTGGTGCGAAGTGTACATGGAGAATTTTCTACAAGTGTGTGAACATATGCATAAGCATGGGATACACATGAAAAAGGGGGAACATGCAGATATGGGGGGAAAACATAAACAGATATAGCATTCATGAAAATAGAGTCAAGCCCTCAAAATACCCATAGTCCCCAGAAGAGTCTCCACTATGTCCATCCCCGATCCTCGCCGCGCGGACGGGCGCGCGAAGGGAGAGGATCCTTTCGGGTCCCGCGCATCCCTCTCGGGAGCGCTTCGACCGGCATCATTTGAGATGAGGTGTAAAAAATGTAGAGAGATTCAGAGTCGCCAGTCTATTTTACTCAAAATAGACAAAAGAAAAAAAAGGGGAAGCCATGCCGAAGGATGGCATCCAAAGACATACTGGTGCATGTGAAACCAAAATGATTCGAGAAGGGTTCGGAGGCTTAGTTACGAAATGGGAAGGTGTTAAGCACCCATTCCGCCCTTTCGGTCTCTCATGGATATTTGCTATTTTCCTTTATATTTCCCCCGTGATATGTGTGCATGTGTATATATATGGTGGAGATAGGATTCCTCAACTTGTATCATGGAAGAGATAAAGCGAGTCATCTGTAGGAAGGTATAAAAATAATATTAAAAAAATAAGATTTATGCGATTACCCCTACGTTGATCGTTATAATAGAATGATAACGCATATGGAGTAATACGTCACTAAGGGCAAGTATATATAATATAAGAAGATTAGATTTAGGGAAAATAGAAAATAAGAGAAAAGGTAAGAAAAGGACTCGAGTCTTGGGTTTTACCCCGAGACGCCTACGTAGCCTATAAAGGTATCAAAGTCCACGTAGTTCGCATACAAAATGAAGGGTGGGTTTTATCCCATAAATCCAAATGGGGGATCTCTTATTGGTGGGTGGGTGTGTGTGTAGAAAAAGTGTTTTAGTTGTGAGAAAAGTGTGAGAAAAGTATGAGAATCACTATTTGGAATTTATGAGCAAACCCTCTTTTTCTTTTTTTTTTGGGTTTTATTTATATGAAAATAAGAGATGTGAAATAATACTAAATAAAAAGTATATTAGGATGTGTGAGATGAGATAATAAGAGTGCTAAGTAATAAAACAAGTTATTGAGAATTTAAGAGAGAGTTTGAGAAAGTTGGACCTTCTTGAAGATCTTGAGCTTGATCTTGAATGTTGGATAGCAGCCCTTGCACTTAGATAATGATGGAGAGTGGCTAATTCACCAAGTTTGATGAAAAGGTTGATGAAAAGTGGAAGTAAAAAAGGGATTTGGAAGTTGAAATCACGCTGCCTTCGAGAGAGGTTTCTGGGATTCGTTGAGAGTGAATTTTATCAGACCTGGGCTCTTCTTGCAAATGAGGTGAAGGCCTCCTTTTCTAGGCTCATGTCACTATCGATCAGCATAGACCTGATCCTGCCTATCGGCACCTGCCGATAGGCAGGGTCTGGAACCTGCCATTTGGTAGTGTATTTCAGGCCTTTTCGGGAAATCAGCTGTCGAGGGCAAACCATTGGTCAGAATCGTGCATGGGGCAGACCGTTGGAAAGGTAATTCAGAGACCTTCGAAAGTCCTTTGGACCACTCCCAGGTTTGGGAGTTGACTTTGGGTCAAATATGGCTCGGAAGCGTTTGTCGGTCCATTGGACGGGGAATCGTTCAGACGCAAACGGATCGTTCATTCGCATGGTAAGTCCAAATCACGCACGTGGTGGACCATTGGAAAGGTTAGGAGATGTACTTCGACATTCCAAAGAGTTTGACCCAGTTTGGGGAGTTGACTTTGGTCAACCGGGCCCTGGAAGCATTCAGTGACCTCTTGGAGTCAAACAAATCGTTCGTCCGCATGGTAAGTCAGAATAGCGCACGGGACAGACCATTGGAAAGGGTATTTAGTGACCTTCGAAGATTCATTCAGCCTTGGTTGATCTGAAGAGTTGACTTAGGTCAAACAGAGCCCGGGAGCGCTCGGTGGCCTCTGGGTCAGGTTTCGGACGCAAATAGATCGTTCGTCTGCATGGTAAGTCGAAATTGAGCACGGAACGGGCCGTTAAAAAGGTTATTTAGTGCCCTTTGAAGATTCATTCAGTCTCGGTTGAGATGAAGAGTTTCACTTTTTGGTCAAACTGAGTCGAGGAGTTTCCGATGGCTTCTAAGTCAGTACTCGGGACATGACCTGGGTTTGTGGTGATGAAGGGAGGTACTAGGGACCTAAGGAGAGTTAAGGGGTAACAGAATGGGGTGTCTACAGAGCCCCTCGATGGATGAGTTTGGAATAAATGATAACCGTCGAATAGACACCACATGATGCTTTTGAGGGAGTATGATCGATTCAAAGGGTCGAGGACGATTCTGAGGACCTAAGGAGTGTGCTGGGAGATGACCAGTTATGCGGGTCAAAGCCGAATCTGTGGGCTTAGGGTTAAGATCTAATAACCGAGGTCAATTCTGACCTAAGAGTGGTGACGACCAAGGACCGGGGTCAATTCTGACCCAACTCAGGTGACGATCCAGGACCGAGGTCAATTTTGACCTAAGAGTGGTGACGATCGATGACCGGGATCAATTCTGACCCAACTCAGGTGATGATCCAAGACCGAGGTCAATTCTGACCTAAGAGTGGTGACGATCGAGGATCGGGGTCAATTCTGACCCAACTCAGGTGACGATCCAAGACCGAGGTCAATTTTGACCTAAGAGTGGTGACGACCGAGGACCGGGGTCAATTCTGACCCAACTCAGGTGACGATGCAAAATCGAGGTCAATTCTAACCTAAAATTGGTGATGATCGACGACCGGGGTCAATTCTAACCCAACTCATGTGACGATCCAAGATCGAGGTCAATTCTGACCTAAGAGTGGTGACGACCGAGGACCGGGATCAATTTTGACCCAACTCAGGTGACGATCCAAGACCGAGGTCAATTCTGAACTAAGAGTGGATGAAGATTGGATTTTGATTTCTCTGGAAAAAATGCCTTTTGATTTGAGCCGGGGAGCTGATAGATGGGGAAGCTTTTGTTTCTTTAGAAGACCTCACGGGGGGAACAACCTATTTTGGTGTTGTAAGAAACTTCGCTGGGGAAGTGATCAGGAGATCCTTAGGGATCCTCCGGTGCTCTGTCGGGAGGAGAATCACTTGGTTTTTGAGGATTCCGCTAGGAAATAGGGGTTCCGCTCGAGGGAATGCAAAGTTTTCTTGGTGAAAAGGCTCTACATCCTTCCTGGGATTTTTAGGAATTTTTCAAGGATTTTTCGGGGCTTTCTGGTATTTTTGGGGAATTTTTGTATGAAAATTAAGGGAGGGTGCCGGTCGACATAGTATGAAGGGTTCCATTCGGCAGTGGCATGGACTTTTGGGCTACCTCGGGAAGGTAAGGAGTCAGTGCCGATCGGTATGGTGGGGGGAAGTGCCGATCGGCATGGCGCTTGGCATCCTATATAAAGGGGGAGAATCCCTTCATTTTTTTCATAGCTTTTTTGCTTTCTCTTTTTGTGATTTCTCTGTATATCGTTCTAGCATTCCGATCTTCAAGAAATGGTCGCTTTTGTGAGCACTGCAGTCCACTGGGAGTGGTTGACCGTTGATGACTGGGAGAACGTGGAGTGGAGGGCTAGACCGCCTCTTGCTTTAGGGAGTGAGAACTCCTTTGATGCATTTGAGCCTGTTGCGGATGAGTGGACCTTGTTGCGGGAGCCATCGCATCATCACTCTTCGAGAGTGAGTCCCGGCAGTTATGTAAGTAGCCCGACCTTTGGCATTCCTTTCTTTTTGGTGATTTTTCTTTCTTTCTTTACTTTTGATGAGACTTTTCCTTTTTGCTTGTCTGATATTTCTTTAAAGAATATGCGCGCCCACGGGACGACGGGGTTCAGGGATGTCTGGGAGCATCTCCCACCTGTGGTGTGTTGGGTGGTATCATCAGCGAGTTTTGGGAGGTTGGCATCGGTGCTGGATAAGACACCTCGTTAGACAGCAATCATGTGCGCTTTGGGAGAGAGGTGGTGGGATACTACCCACACCTTCCATTTCGGATTCGGGGAGATGACTGTGAATCCCATAGACGTGCAGCAGCTCCTGGGGTTGGATTGTGATGGAGAGCAGATAGAGGTGGATCGCTCTTTACCAGTGAGACCGGAGGCAGTGCGTGTGGCACTTGGTGATGTAGGGAGGATAGTTTCTGGGGATTCTATCCGGCTGTCCCTGCTGAAGGATGTTCTACTGAGCAGGGTGATTGATGTGGAGGATGTGCTGTAAGTGAGGCAAATGGCCGGGTTATTCATTTTGTTGGTATTGGGAGGTTTCATGGTGGTGTCGTGCGGCGACGTCGTCTATTTGTGGTTCTTGCCATACCTGAGGATGTTTTCAAACATCCTTTTCTATGATTGGGGGAGTCTGACTTTGGCGACCCTTTACTCTTCTCTGGATTCATTCAGCCGGTGCTGTCGACAGACCTTTACTGGGGCCACGTACCTTCTTGAGGTATTTTTTGGTTTGCACATTTTTTTCATGCATCCGCATTTTTCTTTCATTTTCCTTTCATGCATTCGCATTTTCCTTTCATGCATTCTCATTTTCCTTATGCGTCTCTTTTTGTTTGTGAATTCAAACGTGGTTCTACGAGGTGATTGGGTGCAATACCCCGCTGATCGCTTTGAAGGATGACACTGTTAGGGACTTATGTCGATTGTATCGATGGCGTAAGGCCAATCGGCAGTCAAAATGATCTCTCTCTCTGGAGGCGGTGCGTTAGGTCTTGAATGACCTGACAAGTGGTAGGGTAAGACTCTTTCCATTTCAGTCTTGGTTTTTGCACCTTATGATCTTATATTGATTTATGCCTGCTTGGAGATTTTCAGGTGACCTTTTATCCCTGGGGAACAGCCATTCAGGATGCGGGGGTGACCGAGGTGAACGCACGGATGAGGCGTTTGCTGGCGCATGAGTTCAGCCATTCCTGGTACCTCGGGGAGCGGGTGGTTCATCAGATTACTGAGAAGGAGGTGGTGGTGCCACCTGCACAGCCTCCTACATCTATAAGGAGGGAGCTACTGCTATCGTAGGATGAGAGGATCGCGGCGATGATCGGCGAGTCCTACTTGTTGTACATCGATACGGCTCGCCGTATGACTATATGGACTTTGTGATGAGCTGGTTGATGGCGCCCATCATACATGATGCCCTGCCTTTCCCTCCTGCGAGTTCTAGTCGGGCAGTGGGATCTTCCCACAGCGATGGTGGTCCGTCGGCATCTGCGGCGGAGGCAACTTCAGAGGTTCCTTTTGTGCGGTTGCATACGCCTTCATACAACATTCGGCGAGTTGATGGAGGGATGGTGCCTATGTTGCACCGTCCTCATGCGATGGATCCGAAAGAGTTGGATTTGACAGAGGAGGTCCTCCGACCTGCGGTATACCTTTTTGTTCCTCTTTTTCTTTCCTTTCTGTTTTGGTCATCTCTGTTTTGATACTGATTTCGCCTTTTCTTGCAGTAAGTTCGGGTGTCGACCACTTGGCTAAGGGACATCAGAGACTGGATATCTTCGGTGACTTCCCATATTCGGGATGCGATTCCTGTTCCTTCTTGCTTGGTGCCTTCTGCTTCGTCCGAAGAGGACTCTGTCCCGGGTAGTGGTGGCGCATAGTCTCGCCGTAGGGGGAAGAGAACACGTAGAAGGGGTGGAAGCTCTTGAGAGAGAGAGAGAGAGAATGTGGGTTTGGGCTGAGTCCTGTTGTTTTTGCTTTTTCTTTTTATTTCCTGCAAAAATGATGTAACACAACAGATATATGCAATGCAATGGATTTTTTTATTATCTTTTATTAATGATGAATGAATGCATGCACATGCGCTTTTTACTTTGCTGCTGAGACCGTAAAAAGGAATTTTTTTGGAATTTTTTTTTAAGGAAAGTTTTTTTTTATTAAAGGGATTTTGAAATTTTATTGAGAATATCAATTTATTTTTATTGAGTTTTCTGATTTGACAAAAGAGGAAAAAAAGAGGAAATTTCTAAAATGGGGGGGTTGCTGATCGGCAAGCACCCTGACCTGCCTATCGGCCGTTCAGTCCAGTCCCACCAATTCAAAGTTTTGAATGGTACCCTCTTCAACTTTTGGTACCTTGTGGGTTAGGATCCCCTCCGATTTCTGCAGGGATTATGTCTCTTGTGAGGGTTCTCAAGTATAAAAAGGGGTAAGGATGGAGTGTTTCCATCACACCTTTGCATTTTCACCTACTTGCCCATTATCTCTTAGCCTTGCAAGATGGCTCTCCCTAGTAGCATTGAGTTTGCCAATTACCTCGAAGCCTTGGAAGAAATGTGCTCTTATAATGTCGATTATGATGCTTTTAACATGCGTCGAGTCTCCCTGTGGTGCAATCAGCCTCTTGAGTGGAACGTGCTGATGACAGCGGTACAATTCTGGTACCCCAAAGACCATGTATTTCGCTTTGGGTTGGATGAAGTTTGTCCTACCTATGAGGAATTTTCTTCCATACTGGGTGTAAATCCTAGTGTTGCTGTGGCTTTTCCCGAATTTTCCCATTCTCCCAGGGATTTGTTGGCTAGACATCTTAGTGTTTCGCCCTCGGTGGCCAGATCATTTGTTGTTGGAGGAATGATCTCCCTCCCGGCGGTGCTGCAATCTGTGCATTTGTGGTAAGTAGGTAATGCTGGCTATGCTAGAGCCGTTGTTCTGGGTCTGGCTTCAAAATTGTTACTGGTAACTGGAGAACTGCAGGTGGACCCGAAACTTGTAGCCATTACTTCATGGATGTCATATCGTCGCCATCTTGCGGCGGTGATACTGGAAGAGACCCTGAATGGCCTAGATGCCTGGAGAGAAGGTCGTTCTCACTTTTTGAGGGGTAGCCCCGTGATGCTGTTCATGTGGTAGTCTGAAATATTTCTCTTGGCGACTCTTCCAGAATATCCCTTGTCGGTCGTACCCAACTTCTTTTCACGCTACTTCATCAGTGTTGGTCTGTATGTTGAAAACTGGGAGCATTGGCTTGTGGAGCATGGGGCTCGTGGTCTGTATTGGTCAGTGCCTTGGTGGGGGCAGTTGCTTCCTGTTCTGAAGCTAGGAGAGTATTCATATGTGCGGCTGGTTGGTCTCAAGCAGACCTCCTTTTATTTCCTAGGCGGCTTCTGCGCCAATTTGGCTGGGCCCAGGTCGTGCCACCTCGGATCTCAAATTTCTTTTCGGTAGAAGATTTGACTGAGCGCCTGAGTCTTTTGCTTGGATCTCTGTGGGAAAATCGGCGTCCGTCGACCCGTCCCTCCCAGTCTGTCGGGAAAGTTTGGCATGTTCCCAAAGATTATTGTAAGGACACAAATTCCAATTGAGTCCATATATAGTTTTGGCTCAATTCCGGACAAAAACATTTATTCATAGGAAGGTATTTAATTGTAATATTCTCAAGCCTATGAAGTGTTTGTTGAAGACGTAGCGGCAAAGAATATAAAGCTTCATCAAATGTGCCGATTTGCGTGCCTCGTTTCTACGTCATCAACTAATGGTTCCATGCTCCCAAGGTATGAATGCAATTATGTTTATATAGGAGCTTGGAACAAAGTTTGTTGGGTGTTAGGATTAAAATAAACTGCGCTTTGTTTTAAGAAAGAAATTATATAAAACTTTAAAATAAGTTCATAAAGTTTTCTGGGCCAAAATCGAATTTTACAATCTTTCTGGTCGTTCGTTAGATATGTCGTTCAAACGAGTTTTTTCGTTCGAACCAGATGTCGTTCGAACGAACCTGCCAACGAGTTCCCACTGTCGTTAGAAATGTCGTTCGAACGAGATTGTCGTTCGAACGAGATTGTCGTTCTAACGAGATTTCCAACGAGCTTCTAACGAGTCCAGACTGGAGCGTCGTTAGAAGTCTCGTTCGAACGAGACTTCGTTCGAACGAAATGTCGTTCGAACGAGCTATCAGGCGGGAACAGTTTTTAGGCAGTTTTTGGCAGTTTTGCACCCACTTCCCCACTTGGTTTTTAACCACCTTTTACAGACTTTAATAGGTGCGGGAATGACATTTTCCAACTTAACATTTCCATAACTTTTCCAAAATATTTCCATCTCTTAGAGAGTGTTTGAGAGCAAAAATGGTTTAGGAAAATGTTCATGTTTTGAGTGTTATTTTTCAAAGAGAAAATCCTTCACACTCTAGTTTACACCCAATTGTGTTTAGTCCAAGTTCTTATTTACATATCAAATTGCTTGGAGTTTTGGCACCGGTTTGTCTCTACCGAATTGAAGAAGAGAAGTTTCGGGTTTTGCTTCTACCTCCCACAAAGAAAGAAGAAGTGTTATTTTGTTGTGATTCTACCCACTTGGAGAAAGGCTCCATGCTCGGGTGACGGTGACCATATAAAGTCCTATCGGTGGATTCTGAGACCGCGGTGGTGTTCCAAGGTTATCCGCTAGGAAGAGGTTTCTACGAGAAGAAGCGTCGAGGCTTGAGAGGGATCGAGTCAGTCGTTGTAAGTCTATCTGTCTTGTAAGTATAATTCCGTATCTAGTGGATTTGTGGCTAGGGCCGTCCGAGGTTGTTTCCCGTCTTGGGTTTTTCCTCGTACATCGCGGCGTAGTGTGATATTATTTGTTTTATCTTTCTTCATAATTTAGAACGCATGCTTAGGATAAATTCAAGATAAAATTCGGTTTAATTTATCACACTCAATTTAATTTGGACTTATATTAAATGTTGGGTAATGTTTAATTAATTCAAGTCATTTGCTAAAATTTGGTTTCGCCTAATTTACTAATATTGATAAATATGACTTAGGAAAATTCTAGGACTTGGATTAATGAATTGGTTTAATTTTGTTTTAGTAAACTAAAATTTGTTTTGTTTAATTGTTGAACCATCACTTATATACGCTTCCGCATCATATATTGAGTTTTACATACAAAGGGAATTACTTGCACTTTCAATTATATGAAGTGGTTATGGAGGAAAGTAGTCAGCAAGATGTTGGCAGTGGAGACTCGACAAAGATGGTTTGTTTTATCAAACACCATGGAAGGGGGTGTTGTGGACTTTTCGAAGATGGTTCGGGCTCATCGGTTCATGGAGTGTTTACGGCACTCTATTCAAGCAGGGGAAACTTGGGGACCTCAGGATGTAGATGATGAGGGTGTAGGCTCCTCTGGTAGCTGTGGGTAGGACTCTTGGGGAGTTTATTTGTGTGATAGATGTGGGGATTTTATTTGGCTTTTATGGTAGTAGGGGGAAGGGAGTTATCCATTCCTTTTCTTATGTAATACGTACTGTAATTTCTTATTAATGAAATAAGCAAGTTTCTGATCATCCAGCTGTGCCTTTCGATGAGTTTTGTATTTTGAATTATCTATACTAATCGCTAAGGCATACATAATCCTTTTGTTCAAGTATTCCTTAGAATGAATCGCCATTCTCGGAGGTAAGAAAAGAATGGTATTTTGTGAAAAAGAAAGGGCCGCACTCATGTAAGGTGTATGAGCTGCCTACGTGCCTCTGGGGTTTTTTAAAAGGTTTTTTATCTGTTTGAAAATAGTTTTTTTACAGAGGATCAGGCCCACATAGTTCTGGGTAGAGCGAAATGAAGAGTTTTTTTTTTAGAATATAAGGGGGATGAGAAGAGTCGTAGCGCGCCGAGTTTCGGACTAGGGGTAGAATTTCTTGAGACGGTCCAGATTGACTGGATGATCCATCTATTCCCCATCTAGGTCAGTGAGCATAGCAGCACCACCGGATAAGATTTTCTTCACAATGTAGGGGTCGCTCCAATTAGGCTTGAATTTCCCTCTGGGGTCCCAGATGGGTTCTATTATCTCTTTGAAGGCTAAGTCCCCCTCCCGAACACGCGGTCCTTGACTCTCTTATTGAATGATCGAGCTATTCGGAGATGGTACCCCTGTATGTGGTAAAGAGCTTTTAATCTTCTTTCATCTAGGAGGGCTAGCTCATCAAGACGGCTTTGGCACTAGTCTTCTTCACTAACTTTTCTTTCGAGCATGACGCGTAGCAAGGGTACTTCCAGCTCCACAGGTAGGACCTCTTCCATGCCATAGACCAAGGAGTAAGGGGTAGCCCCAGTAGAGGTTCGGATTGAGGTTCGATAGCCCCAGAGGGCGTACGGGATCTGATCAGCCCAATCCCTATAACTTTCGGTCATCTTGCTGATGATAGCTTTAAGGTTCTTATTGGCGGCTTCAACTGCACCATTGGTCTGAGGTCAATAGGGAGAAGATTTAAGTCTTTAAATCCCGTACTCGTTGACTACTTCTGTGACTTCTGCTTCGACATGCAACCTGTTATCTGACACTAGCTCATGCGGGACCCCATATCGGCAGATGATATTCTTCTTGAGGAATTTGGCCACTTTCTTGGCGTTCAATACTGTGTATGACTCAGCTTCGACCCATTTAGTGAAGTAATCAATGGCGACTAGGATGAACTCATGTCCGTTTAAAGCCTTTGGTGTAACCTTCCCTATAATGTCGACACCCGAGGTGGAGAACGGCCAGGGAGAGGTCATGTTGTATAATTCTCATGGAGGTAGGTGCTGAAGATTGGAGAATTGTTGGCATTTGAGGCATCTTCGGACATAGGCGGTGTTGTACTGGGTCATGGTGGTCCAGTTGTATCCCTGTCGGATGATTTTCTTGGCAAGCATATGACCATTAATGTGGGGTTCGCATTCCCCGCTATGGATTTTCTGCATTATCTTCTCAATCTCAACCCCTGCGATACAGTGTAGATGATTTCCATTGAAGTTCCTCTTGAGTAGAGCTTTATGATAGATGATGTACTGGGCGGCCAGTCTTCGGAGTATTATTCGATCTTTCTTATTGGAACCCTCGGGATACCTACCATGTTTGAGGAGGCACCAAATATCATAGTACCAGCAATTGGCTAGTTCGGGATCTTCGGTGGAGACAAGCTCAATATGGTAGCAATGGGTCGGTTTGTCTTGCTTTTGAACTAGGAAGGGGGTCATTGTTATTCCCTTGGGTATGTCGACCATGGAGGCCAAGGTAGAGAGAGCATCGGCTAGGTTATTATTTGCTCGGGGTAGGTAATGGAAGGTGATATCTCAGAATCGGGAGGCTAACTCTTCTAATTGGGCATGAAAGGGTTGGAGTTTTTCGTCCTTGACTTTCCACTTTCTGAGCACTTGACCGATGATAAGGGAAGAATCCCCGTAGACATCAAGGTACTGAATACCTTTCTTGAGAGCAACTTTGTGGCCTACTGTGCATGCCTCGTATTCCGTCATGTTGTTGGTGCAAGGGAAATCCAATTTAATGGCGATGGGATTGTGGGAGTCATCTGGGGCGATCAGAAGTATCCTAATGCCATATCCCTTTTTGTTGGCAGCGCCGTCAAAGAACATTTTCCATCGAAGGCGGTCTTGAGCGGTGCAGAGGATATTTTCATCTGGGAATTCAGAGATCCGTACATCTGTTTCTTCTACAGGGTAATCGATGAGGTAGTCAGAGATGGCTCTTCCTTTCATGGATTTTTGCGTGACGTACACGATATCGAATTCGATTAGGAGCATCAACCATCGGGCCATTCGACTGGATAAGGCGGGTTTATCAAGCAGGTATTTAATGGGGTCCATTCGGGATATAAGTTTGATGGGTAAGGCGAGCATGTAGTGTCGTAACTTTTGGGTGACCCAGATAAGTGCGACACACGCCTTCTCCAAAGCAGTGTAGTTAACCTCGTACCAGGCCAATTTGTGACTGGCGTAATAGATGGATCTTTCTTTACGGGAGTCCTCAAGGTATTGGGCTAGCAAAGCCCCAGCTGCAGTGTCGGTTATGGTTAGGTATAGGAGCAAAGGGAGGTCAGGCTGTGGTGTCATGAGCACTGGAGGTTGGGTTAGATATTATTTGATTCAATCAAAAGCTTCTTGGCAGGCCTCGTTCCAAAACTTAGTTGAATCCTTTCGAATGAGCTTGAAGATCGGTTCACAGATGGAGGTTAGCTGGCTGATGAACCGGCTGATATATTGCAATTTCCCAAGAAAACCTCAGACTTCTTTCTCTGTTCGGGGTGGTGGCATCTCAAGTATATGTCCTTCAGCTTTGCAAGATCTACTTCTATCCCCTTTTCGCTGACCATAAATCCCAAGAGTTTTCCCTTTGTAACGCCGAAGACACACTTATGTGGATTAAGTCGCATCTGATACCGTCGCAGTCGTTCGAAGAACTTCCATAGGGCGGGAACATGACCTTCTCTAGTTTTGGACTTGATAATCATATCATCCACATAAACCTCGACTTCTTTTTGAATCAGATCGTGCAGGATGGTTGTGGCAGCCCTTTGGTAGGTTGGCCTAGCATTCTTGAGACCAAATGGCATAACGGTGTAGCAAAAGGTTCCCCATGGGGTGATGAATGCGGTTTTTTCTTGGTGGTCGGGGTACATCTTGATTTGGTTGTATTCGACAAACCCGTCGACGAATGACTTGAGAGCATGACTGGCTGTGTTATCTACGATTATGTCGATATTGGGTAGCGGATAATCATCCTTTGGAGAAGCTTTGTTTAAATCTCGGTACTCTACACACATTCGAACCTTCCTCCCTAATTTTGGTACAGGTACTATGTTGTCCAGCCATGTAGGATATTCGATCACACGAATGAATCCCATGTTTAACTGTTTGACCACCTCTTCTTTGACCTTGAGCGACCATTCGGTGCGGAGTTTTCTCAATTTTTGTTTAACCGGCTTGTCATCTGGGAGAGTGGGAATCTCGTGCTGAGCTATTTCAGGATCCATGCTGGGCATATCATCATAGGACCATGCGAAGACATCCACGAACTCCTTCAGCAATTCTTCGAGTTATGCATGCTCATGCTTGTCAAGGGTGGTCCCTATCCTATTCTCGCGCAGTTGGCTACTAGAATCGAGATTAATAACAACAGTCTCTTCTTCATTAACTTGAACGCGGTTATGTTGTTTATTATTAACCTTATTTAGATCAGTTAAGAATTATTCATTTGTAAAATCATCATCATCAAAAGTTTGATTAGAATCCAAGCAGTTAATGTAAGGCACAACAAGATACTCAAAATCTTCGTTTATTTCATTGATAGGAAAAACAGCATTGAGAACCTTATCAAAAGAGGTCTCGATTACATTTGAACAAGGATAGACAACAGAAGAAGAAATAGGGTAAACATTGGGGTTAGGGGAGATTTCAAAAGGTAGAACTGGCGCAGCATGCCAGTTGAGGAGAGGTGTATCAATAACTTTAATCAGACGGGATGGATCCATTGATGTAGTACCTAAATGAACCATGCAGAGTGCCAGCCCCAGTGTCTGTAAGTTGAAGGAATCTTCAGAATCACTTTCCTCAGTCTCTTTGCTATCTTTGATGAGTGGTTGTACGCGGTGTTGGAAATTTTCAACCCATGGGTAGCTATCTTGGAAAAAGATCTCCATTCTCGGCTTCATCTTCTTGTCTGTGTGGTCGTACCATGGTTTTGGAAAATCGCAAAAGGGGAAATCTTCGCCTTCTTTGATGAATCGTCCATTCAAGGAGTCTCCTGAGATAGTTGGGATGTAGTCTAATCTTATCTTTGGTCGAGACTGGTGGATCAGTCTGAGCTCTTATTCTGATGGTTGATACCCTAAGCCACAAGGAGGGAAAGCTTTCTTCAGTTTGATGGGCTCGAGTATCCCTTGATGCCTTTGCCCTAGTCCCAGTCCGGGCATGAAGTTCATGTTTCTGAACATCTAAATCACATTTCCATTGCCATGAGGGTCATATTCTGGGCAAGCCCTTTCTTTAAAACCGTCCCCTGCCGGGAGGAGGAGTGGCTCAACTCGGAATCCTGATAGGAGCATATCATTTGACCTGTGTTGTATCTCAAGGATCGGACTACTGGTGCTTGCACCCTCGACATTTTTGTTGTCGCCCAAAATGGTGATGACCCGCCCGTTGGTGAAGAACTTCAATTTTTTATGGAGTGAGGAAGGCACACCCTTGATATTGTGGAGCCAGGGTCGTCCGAGCAACAGGTTGAAACAAGCTGGGATGTCTATGACTTGGAATTCAACGACAGGGTTTATAGGGCCAACCCCTATTACAAGTTTTATGGATCCCATCACCTCACGATGGGTATTATCGTAGGCACGTACAGCGGCGGAGGTTGGAGCGAGGTCGCTTTTTTTCAGGCCTAAACACTTGAAGGTTCTCAGAGGGTAAAGATTCAAGGCGGATCCATTATCGACAAGGGAGAGTGGCCCGGCATTCCCCATAACTTTGACGGAGATGTTGAGTGCATGACTGTGATTTGGCCCAATTCTGAGGATTTCTTCTTCAGAAAATGATAGCATTCGGGTAGAGGTCAAGGATCCGACCAGATTTATCGCTTCTTCTAGTGAGGTAGAGGGAGGAACTGTGGGTCCAGTGATCAATTTGATTAAAGCATTTCTGTGTAGATGTAAAGACATGAAAAGTCCCCATAGAGTGATGTTAGCTTTAGTTTTCTTCAGTTGGTCGAGGATCTTGCTCTCCTCAATGGTCATCTCTGGCATAGGAAGGTTTTCAACGCCCTTCCCTTTGTCATTTTCTGATAGTGAGCTTGGAACCTGGTAATGTCTCCCTGATCTGGTCATGTGATTTACTAAAGAAGGAAAGAACATGAATCCCATTTCCTTGTCAATCTTAGGTTGTTCTGCCACCCTGTTTATTTCTCCGAGGAGTTCTTCAAATGATATCATCCCACATATGTCGGTTACTAGGTCAGCTCTTTCTGAAGCTTGTTCTTCGCTCGAATCTTAGAATTCTTCCCCCCATCCGGTGGCAACAATTATGTCTTTCCATGTAAAGTCAATGCATTCCACAACTTCAACGGCTTCTTCATACAGGTCCTCCCATTCTGTGGGGATATGTGTGATTGAAGGGACCAAGCGTCCTTGTAACTTCAAAGTGTCAAGTAACCCGATGATACTATAAATGATGTTGGTTTGCCCGAATAATTCGGGCATAATCTGGACAACATCATCTAGGTTGACTTCGTCGGTTGGTATCACCCACATGTCTGAATCTCGAGCCCACTTTCATGCTTTCAAGAATAGTGTGTTGAACCTCTGGCAATCGATGATCATCTGTGAGGACAATTTCAGCCCGAAATCTAGGAGTTGGTTCAACACCTCTGACAATTCCATATTTCCATTTTCAGAACTGGTACGGACTGTGATGCATGCTCTGGTAAGGAGTGACAGTGCCTGATCAGCGAGGCTAGTAGGGTGTAGGGGAAATATGGGAAAATTTGAAGAGGTTTAGGAGAGTATATGGGTGTGATTTGAGTTGATGGATCGAAATCTGGGCTTTCTTCTAAGAAGATGGCATTGGTATGATTCGGAAGTGGATTGTGAGTAGTGTTTGGCTTAGGATTGGCTGGTGGGGCGATGGTACCCCGGTCAATGAGATCTTGGATTATGTTTCGAAGGTGAAAGCATTAGTCGTTGTTATGGCCAACAGTTTGGTGAAAGGCATAATGAGCATCGGCCTTGAAGTTTCTTGGTAGTGGATTCAGCAATGGACGGGGATCCAAGGGTTTGATGAGATTTTGGCCTAACAGGGCTTGGTAAACTTTGGAGAGGGGAGCATGGAGCTCAGTGTATTCCCTTCGGATGGGGGAAGGACGGCTTTCTGGTGCCCATGATGTGGTTGGTTGAGAGATGTTATTGATGGTTGAGACTGTAGCACTAACAAGCTTGTCATACTTCTAGGGGTGAACTGTCCGGACACCTTCTTTGGTTCAACCTCTGTTTTAACAAGGCTTTCCTCAATTTCTACTCCAGCCTCTCTGAGAGCTCAAAAGTGAGGATAGTATTGTCCTCCCATCGTCGCTCTGACATGGGGCAAGAAGTTCTTCTTCACTATGTTGACCTGTTCTTCTTCGGATGGCCGATTGGACATGGTAGCTGCCTGCTCCCTCCACCGGGTTATGAAGTTACTGATTGATTCTCCTGGATTCTGTTTGAGCATCTCTAAATCATGATGGGTGACCTCAAGCTCTTCGTTGTATTTATATTTCAACATGAATTCTCGAGCTACATCCTCCCAGCTATGGATTCTGGATTCCTCAAGGGATAAAAACCATCGGAGGGCACTATCCTTCAAAGTTTGCTGAAACAATTGGGCCATCACTTCTTCAGAAGCCCCTAGTAGAGTCATGGAACGATGATAACTGCGAAGATGAACAATCGGGGGTCCACTCCTTCCAAACTTCTCGATATTTGGCATCTTGAACTTCTTGGGCAATCTCACTTTAGGATAAGGAGACATGTGGGTGTAGTTCATGTAATTCCCAGAGATCCTGACTTGGTCAAACTTCTTGGTGAGCATCATGAGATCCTCCTTGACTTTATTCAACTCCTCCTCCTTTGGATCAATGACCACAGGCAGGTTAGCCATAGGCTGGGCAATAGTTGGCATTGGAAGCTGAGCAGGCGGCGGCCCATTGACAGGAGGGACACGTGGAGCGTGCTGATATTCTTTCAGAACCCAGATAGGCTAGGGTGGACCCATAGCATGAGGGAGTAGGGCCTTGGGCTCTTGAGGAATTGGAACCTGGTTTCGTTGCATCTCTCGGACCTCGTTTTGGAGGTTGTCAATCTTGGACACGAGCTGAGCTAGGACTGTCATCAGATACGGCTGTATGACTGGTGCTTGATCTGTATTCTCCATGGAAAGTGAATGGACTTCGGACTCGGAAGAAGTAGTAGAGGAACGGACGAAACTCCGGGGAGATTTCACTAACGACCGGAGCCAATAGGGAGCTAGGCCAAGGTCTTGCAATCGACCTGAGAAGGCGTAGGATGATATTTATTTTTGAGAAAAAGGGAAGAAACGATTTTTCTTCTTTTTTTTTGTTTTTTTTTTATAAAGAAAGGAGAAATGTTTTTGGATTTTTGAAAAAGAAGGGAGAAATGTTTTTGGAGACGGAACTCAGCATGATTATTATGTTCTCACTTGTATTTAATTCTCCTAAATGCAATGCCGAACGGGACCCGAGCCTGGAAAAGTTGGTTTTTAATATATGTAAAGCTACGATTGGACTTGTAACCAGGCTCACGGATAGGGTCCCGTTTTAAAAATGCGCGAAAATTCGGGCGACAGATCGACCTGGAATTTCGGCAGAGTTTCGGGTTAAAACCGACAATCTAAAGTGCGTGTCCTAGGTTTGACACCTATATGCGGGTAAGCAGTTGGTTGGGTGAATCGGCATGGGTTCCCCCTTTGGCGTGACTTTCACGATATACGTCTTGCTCTTACGGGCAATCGGTACGTGTGGACAAGCCATTTGATATACCTGAGTGTACGTGAATTGCTTCACTATATACCTCGTGGTGACGGTACGTGTGAGAGAAAATTTGATATACTCGGCATACGTGAACAAATTCCCTGCGATATACCTCCCGCCATGACTTCGGTCAAGCAGTACGATGCGGGGGAACCGTTCGATATACGTCGAAGGTACTTGGCCAATGGAAGGTAAGAGTCATATCGCTTAAGCTAACTGCGACCTGCCTGACCAGCGCCCATCACGAAGTGACCCTCTAGTTACTGGGTAAAATTTGGTCAATAACAATGCTCTTTGGTGATTGTCGTGTGAATCATGCATGATTCTCTTATTAGTATCTTATGATGAGAATGCCTTTCTTGATTATGCCAAACAGGGAGCAAAGTGCAAATACCCAAGGTACACCAAGTATGGATAGGTGATGCGTGCAACATGTGGATATATGTGATCCTAGGTGCACGTGGTGTGAAGTGTACATGGAGAATTTTCTACAAGTGTGTGAACATAAGCATAAGCATGGGATACACATGAAAAAGGGGGAACATGCAGATATGGGGGGGGAAACATAAACAGATATAGCATTCATGCAAATAGAGTCAAGCCCTCAAAATACACATAGTCCTCAGCAGAGTCGCCACTGTGGTCATCCCCGATCCCCGCCGCGCAGGCGGGCGCGCGAAGGGAGAGGATCCTTCGGGTCCTGCGCATCCCTCTCGGGAGCGCTTCGGCCGGCGTCATTTGAGATGAGGTGTAAAAAATGTAGAGAGATTCAGAGTCGCCAGTCTATTTTACTCAAAACAGACAAAAGAGAAAAAAAAAAAAGGGGAAGCCATCCCGAAGGATGGCATCCAAAGACATACTGGTGCATGCGAAACCAAAATGATTCGAGAAGGGTTTGGAGGCTTAGTTACGAAATGGGAAGGTGTTAGGCACCCATTCCGCCCATTCGGTCTCTCATGGATATTTTCTATTTTCCTTTATATTTCCCCCGTGATATGTGTGCATGTGTATATATATGGTGGAGATAGGATTCCTCAACTTGTATCATGGAAGAGATAAAGCGAGTCATCCGTAAGAAGGTATAAAAATAATATTAAAAAAATAAGATTTACGCGATTACCCCTACAATGATCGTTATAATGGAACGACAACGCATATGGAGTAATACGTCACTAAGGGCAAGTATATAGAATATAAGAAGATTAGATTTAGGGAAAATAGAAAATAAGAGAAAAAGTAAGAAAAGGACTCGAGTCTTGGGTTTTACCCCGAGACGCCTACGTAGCCTATAAAGGCATCAAAGTCCACATAGTTCGCAAACAAAACGAGGGGTGGAGTTTATCCCATAAATCCAAATGGGCGATCTCTTATTGGTGGGTGTGGGTGTGTGTAGAAAAAGTGTTTTAGTTGTGAGAAAAGTGTGAGAAAAGTATGAGAATCCCTATTTGGAATTTATGAACAAACCCTCTTTTTCTTATTTTTTTGGTTTTTATTTATATCAAAATAATAGATGTGCAATAATACTAAATAAAAAGTATATTAAGATGTGTGAGATGAGATAATAAGAGTGCTAAGTAATAAAACAAGTTATTGAGAATTTAAGAGAGAGTTTGAGAAAGTTGGACCTTCTTGAAGATCTTGAGCTTGATCTTGAAAGTTGGATAGCAGCCCTTGCACTTGGATGATGATGGAGAGTGGTTAATTCACCAAGTTTGAAGAAAAGGATGATGAAAAGTGGAATTAAAAAAGGGATTTGGAAATTGAAATCACGCTGCCTTCGAGAGAGGTTTCTGGGATTCGTTGAGAGTGAATTTTATCAGATCTGGGATCTTCTTGAAAATGAGGTGAAGGCATCCTTTTATAGGCTCAGGTCACTATCGATCGGCATAGACTTGATCCTGCCTATCGGCACCTGCCGATAGGCAGGGTCTGGAACCTGCCATTTGGTAGTGTATTTCAGGCCTTTTCGGGAAATCAGCTGTCGAGGGCAAACCATTGGTCAGAATCGTGCATGGGGCAGATCGTTGGAAAGGTAATTCAGAGACCTTCGAAAGTCCTTGGGACCACTCCCAGGTTTGGGAGTTGACTTTGGGTCAAATATGGCTCGGAAGCGTTTGTCGGTCCATTGGACGGGGAATCGTTCAGACGCAAACGGATCGTTCATTCGCATGGTAAGTCCAAATCGCGCACGGGGTGGACCATTGGAAAGGTTAGGATATGTACTTCGACATTCCAAAGAGTTTGACCCAGTTTGGGGAGTTGACTTTGGTCAACTGGGCCCTGGAAGCATTCAGTGACCTCTTGGAGTCAAACGAAGCGTTCGTCCGCATGGTAAGTCAGAATAGCGCACGGGACGGACCATTGGAAAGGGTATTTATTGACCTTCGAAGATTCATTCAGCCTTGGTTGAGCTGAAGAGTTGACTTAGGTCAAACAGTGCCCGGGAGCGCTCGGTGGCCTCTAGGTCAGGTTTCGGACGCAAACGGATTGTTCGTCCGAATGGTAAGTCAGAATTGCGCACAGAATGGACCGTTGGAAAAGGTATTACGTGACCTTCGAATATTCATTCAGTCTCGGTCGAGATGAAGAGTTTTACTTTTTGGTCAAACTGAGCCGGGGAGTGCCCGATGGCTTCTAGGTCAGTACTCGGGACATGACCTGGGTTTTTGGTGATGAAGGGAGGTACTAGGGACCTAAGGAGAGTTAGGGGTAAGAGAATGGGGTGTCTACATAATTATTATATTATAATGGTCAAAACTAGCCTCTAATATGAACATTCTTACCGAAAACTATAAAATTTGGTGTTTATAACTAATTCAATATTTCATACTTCATGAAGGTAGAATTAGACTAAATATAATTACTTAACATTATACATTCTAATAACATATTATCCATAACACATAAGTTAATCATGATTTAAACATAATTTATCATAATTATATTTGGGTTGTCACAATTCCCCCCTGTTAGGAAATTCCATCCTCGAAATTGACATACCTTGGTTGTCCGAATCAAATAAATATGGATAACGCATTTTTATGCTATCCTCACTCTCCCATGTATCTTCTTCCATGGAATACCTTCTCCACATAACCTTCACAAGTGGGATCACTTTGGATCTCAATATATGTTCCTTCCTATCCACGATAGCAAGCGGTTCTTCCACGTAGCTCAAATCTTCCTTCAACTCAATAGGCTGTTCCACCAATACATGTGAAGGGTCCGCTACATACTTTCTCAACATAGAAACATGGAAAAATCATGTAATCGAGCTAACTCCTATGGTAACGCTAACTTGTAGGCAACCATCCCGACTTTCTCAAGAATTTATAAGGTACAATATAGCGTGGACTTAATTTACCTTTCTTTCCAAATCTCATAACTCCTTTCCATGGCCATATTCGAAGAAACACGTAATCCCCCTTCTGAAATTCTAAACTTTTCGTCACCTATCCGCATAACTTTTTTGTCTGCTTTGAGCCGTTATCATTCTATCTTGAATAATCTTCACTTTTTCAGTGGTAACTTCAATCAACTCTGGACCCTCTATTTTCCTTTCACCAACTTCGCCCCAATATACGGGTGTACGACACCGTCTACCATACAACGCTTCATATGGCGCCATACCAATAGTAGATTGAAAACTATTGTTATATGCAAATTCTATCAAAGTTAAATATTCATCCCAATTACCTTTGAAATTAAGCACACAAGCTCTAAGCATATATTCCAAAATATGTATTGTCCTTTCATACTGCCCATCTGTCTAAGGATGAAAAGCCGTACTAAACTTTAAGTTAGTGCCCATAGCATACTCCAAGCTATCCCAAAATCTAGATGTAAAAGTAGGGTCCTTATCTGAAATAATAGATACCGATGCTCCATGCAATCGAATAATCTCATTAACATACAATATAGCATACCTATCAACTGTATAAGTAGTCTTAACTTCTAGAAAATGAGCGGACTTGGTCAATCTGTCCACCACTACCCAAATCGAATATGACCCCTTCTGAGATCGAGGAAGTCTAACCATAAAATCCATCGTTACGTGATCCCATTTCCATTTCGGTATTGGCAATGGCTAAAGCAGACCAGTAGGTTTCTGATGCTCCACTTTCACTTGCTGACATATAAGGCACCTAGCAACAAAATCAGATATTTCCTTCTTCATATTATTCCACCAATAATGCTCCTTCAAATCCCTGTACATTTTAGTACTACCAGGATGCATAGCATAAATAGAATTATGAGCCTCATCTAAAATTTCCTCTTTCAATCCACTCATATTAGTCACACATAACCGCTGCTTATACAATAAAGTGCCATCATTCACAATACAAAAATCTTCATACTTACCATATCTAACATCTTGTTGTTTCTTCTCAAGAAAAGGATCTTGACTTTGCAAATCACGAATACGGGTAGCTAACAAAGGCCTCACGCTTACATGAGCAAAGAACATGTCCCCATCTATTAGCTTCAATTCTACTCCCATCAATCTTAACTCCATGATGTGGGCCACTCTAGCACACCGAATACAAGATAATCTGCCCGAAGCCTTTCTACTCAGAGCATCTGCCACTATATTTGCCTTCCCTGGGTGGTAGTGAATTGTACAATCATAATCTTTAATTAACTCCATCCACCGCCTCTGCCTCAAATTCAACTCCTTCTGAGTAAATAAATACTTAAGGCTTTGATGGTCAGTAAAAATTTCACATACCTCACCATATAGATAATGACGCCATAATTTCAAAGCAAACACAATAGTAGCAAGTTCCAAATCATGTGTAGGATGATTACGTTCATGTGTACACAACTGCCTAGAAGTATAAGCAATAACTTTACCATGCTGCATAAAAACACAACCCAACCCCTGATGTGAAGCATCGATATAAATAACAAAACCATCTCCACCATGAGGAATAGTAAGAACAGGTGAAGTTACCAACCTCTTTTTCAATTCATCAAAACTATTTTCGCAATCAGAATTCCATTCAAACTTAACATCTTTTCGGGTTAGTTTAGTCACTGGCAAGGCAATCGAAGAAAATCCCTTAATAAACCTTCTATAATACCAATTTAAACCCAGAAAACTCCTTACCTCAGTCACATTATTGGGCCTCTCCCATTTTATAATAGCTTCTACCTTTTTAGGATCAACACATATACCATCCCCAGAAATAACATGGCCTAAAAATACAACTTGTGATAGCCAAAATTCACACTTGCTAAACTTGGCATACAACTTCTTATCTTTCAACAGATTCAAAATAGTTGTGAGATGTTTTTCATGTTCAACCATATCACGTGAATAAATAAGAATATCATCAATAATAACTATCATAAATGAATCAACAAAAGGATGCAGTACCCAGTTCATAAGATCCATAAAAACAGCTGGAGCATTAGTCACCCCAAAAGGCATAACCAAAAATTCAAAATGACCATACCGAGTACGAAAAGAAGTTTTAGAAATATCACTCTCCTTGACCCTCAATTGATGATAACCCGATCGCAATTCTATTTTTTAAAACACTTTAGCACCCTGTAATTGATCAAACAAATCATCTATACGAGGTAAAGGATATTTGTTCTTAACTGTAGCTTTATTTAGTTGCCTATAATCAATACACAAATGCATAGTTCCATCTTTCTTTTTCACAAATAAAACTGGTGCACCCCATGGAGATACACTAGGTCGTATAAACCCCATATCAAGTAAATCCTGCAACTGAATCTTAAGTTCTTTCAATTCAATAGGTGCCATTCTATACGGTGCCATAGAAATAGGGTATGTCCCCAGTGCTAATTCAATACAAAATTCAACTTCTCTTTTTGGAGGTAACCCAGGCAACTCAATAGGAAATACTTCTGGAAAATCCCGTACAATAGGAACATTAGTTAACTGTAAAGCCCCCTTTCTAGTGTCAAGAACATATGCAATAAAACCCTCACAACCCTTACTCAATAATCTCCTCGTCTGAATAGCAGAAATGATGAAACTAGGAACAATTTTCCTTTCCCCCACAAATTTAAATTCAGGCTCACCAGGCATATTAAAAACAACTTCCTTCAGAAACAATCCATAGATGCATGATATTTAGATAACCAATCCATTCCCAGAATTATATTAAAATCAGAAATATCCATTGGAAGTAAATCTATAGCTGTATTTCTAACCCCCACAGTCAAAACACAATCATGAAAAACATATTCGGCTACAACCATATCCCCCATAGGCATATAAATACCCAACCCCACATCTAAACAGGTACACGATCTATGCAGGTATACAGCAAAAGCATAGGACACAAAAGAATGTGTGGAACCAGGATCAATCAAAACATAAGCACTTTTATCAGTAACAGAAAGTGTACATGTCACCACATCTGGAGTAATCTGAGCTTCTTTCATTGTAAAGACTCGTCCACCTGGCCTGAAACTACTAGCTTGTCCTCTGCCCATACTTTTCACTGCACTACCTAGAGATAACACCCTGCTTCTTGCTTCACTAGGTGCTGCTGGAGTCTCTGCCAACTGCGGACAATTCTTCTTAACATGCCCCACTTGATGACAATGGTAGCATTCCACTCCTTTAAGCTTAGGACACTCGGATTTATAATGCCCCTCCTCTTTACAAAAGAAGCATGTAACAACTCTCGTTGGTGCCTCACCCCTTCCTGACCTCCTAACCAGACTAGAAGATTCTCCACCCCTAGTATCTCTGCCAAATCTCCCCAGACCTCTACCACTATCTCCACCACCTCTCTGAAATTTATGAGGTTCTATCTTAACACATCCACCCTCACCTACCTTAGACTAAAATGCGTCGAATCTACTTTTCTTAAAACTCTCTCTACTCCCCACCCCTTGGTTTATTTGCCTTTCTGTTATCGTGGCTTTATTTACCAGAGAAGCAAAATCTTATAACTCATAAGTGGCCACTCTATTTTGAATAGGCCAAATCAGTCCATCTTGAAACTTGCTACATTTATTTTCTTCATCCTCCACATACTTAGTAGCAAATCTAGACAGAGCAGTAAATTTAGCCTCATACTCCCTCACAGACATTTTCCCTTGGGTCAAATTTATAAGTTCCCTCACATTCTCCCTCCTATAAACTTTAGGGAAATACTTAACATACAAAGATTTAATAAATTCAGCCCAAGTAATAACATCAGTACCTTCCATCCTGGGCACCAAATGGTTGCTGGCTTCCACCAATATTTAGCCTCTCCTTTTAGCTTAAACACAGCTAGATTCACTTTCTAGTTATCTGGAACCTTCATAACTACAAAGATAGTTTCTACATCCCTGACCCACATTTCAGCTTTTGTAGGTTCAACTGACCCAAAATATTCTGGAGGATTCAACTTCAAAAGCTTCTCATTCATGGAATCCTTCATTTCCTTCCTTGCCTCTTTCTCAATCCTGGCCACAGTCTTTGATTCTAGATATCTAACCTGTTGCTCTGCCATTAATGCCATATTTATTTCCTGTTGTTCTGCCATCCTCAATATTTCTTGTGCTATTAATTGCATCTTTGTAGGTTTCTAATGCTCTCTAGCCCTTCCAGCAACAATCTGCTCTACTTCAGTATTGTTTGTACGAGAAGCTACTCCCTCTTCTCTAGGTTGTTCATTCCCGGGTTCCATCTGGAATTATCTGTAATACAACAAAGTTCTAACAACCAATATAAACAGTTTATAATACTAAACTATTGGTTAGTACATAAACAATTCATAAATATAAAATCAACTCAATACTGCTATCTAACTATCATATACGTCCAGAATTAATAACCACGCTCTGATACCACTAATTGTCACACCCCAAACCCAATGTCCATACTAATCATTTGTTATTAGAATAATTGGATCATAATCTTGAGCCCATTGGAAATATAATTCATTTATCAATATTTTTCTGCATAATGTGCATAATGAACATAATATTATTCTTATACCATAATGAAATCAATATCAGAGTCATAATTAAGCGGACATACAATACTATGATTAACTATGATAAAATTTCACAATCATCAACTCAATCCATACTAACACAATATATACAATGTGTGAGTATATTAAAATCTCTAGTGTGATAATAATAAAATCTCCATATTTAAGCCCCATCTCTTTCCAACAGTGCAACTCTCAAAGTTACCGGTCATATGGTATCCTAGCTGGTAGCGTATAAACCTGAAATTGTTAATATATAAATCGTAAACATTAAGCTTAGTGAGGTACTCCTTCCCTGCAATGAAATAACAATTCTATATTGAATATGTGGATATAAAATCCGAACAATCCTTCCCATTAGAAATAACAAATCCTGGATCATAAGATCCAAATAATTCTGCCATTGGCAATAACAATTCCTGGAACATTAGTTCCAACAAATCCTTGTCATAAGACAAATCAAATCATTGGATCTTTCCAATTCTAATCCTGGATCATAAGTTCCAAACAAATCCTAGATATTTGAATATCCAAACAAATCCTGAATACCGAAGTATTCAAACAAATCCTGCTCTTAGAGCTATATTCATATATCTGTATATATGAAACAATCATAAGTACACTCACCTTGACAGTTTAACTGGCTTTTCCCTTGCCTTTATCCGTACTTATTCAATCAGCTATTCTTCCCTTACTATCATTCTTAAAATATTAGTATCATAATAAGAATATTAATAATCCAAAGAATAACTTCAACATAACTCAATTCATAAGCATCATATGATTCAATTCAAATCATTCATTATAAATGAAGTCCCATCTAGACTCAGGTTCTGATATCTAACATATTCACATTATAGTCCAAACCTACTTCAATTCTTCTTGGTAATCCAATCCTTATTATATTAGGTTTCCAACACAAAATACGACACATCATTCCAAGTTTCCTAGAGATACGACACATCATTCCAAGTTTCCTAGAGCAAGATATGCCCATTTCTTTACTAAATAGCAAATCTGCCCTATAGGCTCCTCTATCATTCAGTCATCTTCCAATAATTTTCATAATTTTTATACATCATAACTTTCTATGATATTTCACCCAATTTCATAAAACATATTTAATAATAAAATATTAAAATTTTATAATTTTCAGAGTTCATTTGCTATGTCAAGCAAAATATCAAACATATTGTATGCATATTCACACTTTGGGGGCACATTTCATACCCGAACTTCAAATCGTCGCCCAAGGTTCATTTATTGGTATTTTTACTTTATTTTCAGATATGATATACATATATGAGTTTATTGTAATCTAAAATTAGAGTCAATCAATTCCAGTAAGTATACAAAAAGATATGGAAGTTTGAGTACACAAGGTTTCTAAATGAAGCAATTCCAAGGGTTTACACATTCAAGTTTGTTTAAACTTGCATCTATCCATAAGTACACATCAAGACATGGAATTTCAGTAAACACGTGATTATTTATATCATTTAAATCAGTAATACAAAAAAATAAACAAGATTTATGGATGGAATTATCTTAGGGGATTTTACGTAATTTTGTATGAATTTTTCTTCAATTCCTCCTCACACTTTCTTCCTAAATTTCAAAACTCTCTTTCCTTAGGTTAAAACTCTTCCATGGCTTAAATATGCTGAAGGAAGAGATTAATTCAAGGGTTATAAGTCGGCATAAGGTCACCCCCCCCCCCCCCCCCTTGGTCCAATCAAAATATAACATGTGGCATTATATAAAACAAAATATCATTTAAGGCTAAATGACTACTTTACCCCCTGTACGTAAAAAGACAATATCTTCCCACTTGGATGTCTGTTCGATGAACCGTTTGTTTGTTACAAACCTAAATCATATATCTACAAATATATATTATACCTCAAGTCAATTATTATATTATAATGGTTAAACCTAGCCTCCAACGTGAACATTCTTACTGAAAACTTTAAAATTTGGTGTTCGTAACTAATTCAATATTTCATACTTTATGAAGGTAGAATTAGACTAAATATAATGACTTAACATTAAATATACTAATAACATATTATCCATAACACATAAGCTAATCATGATTTAAACATAATTTATCATAATTATATTCAGGTTGTCACATATGGTGCCTTTCACCATATGAGAATGCCGCAGCTAAAACTCGAACTTCTTCTTTATAGGATATAGAAGGAAACCCAAACGAACTCTTCAAAGGGTAGAGTAGAACCCGGTGCCAAACACTCCACCAATGATATATATATATATATATTGAAACTTGGAATAAACAATATGGGTGAAAACAAGAGTGTTTTATGAATTTTTTCTTGAAAAATAGACAATCAAAAACATGAACTTTTTCTTGAAAAATTGAACTCTCTAAAACTCTCTCTAGGAGATGGGGAATAGAGAAAAAGTTAGTTCAAAAGAGTTGGTTTCCGTACTAAGTATTTATGTAAAAATATAGTGGGGAAAAGAAGTGGGAAAAGTGGGAAAACTGTCAAAAACGCCCAAAATAACTGTTCCCGCCAAATTTCGTTCGAATGACTTTTCGTTCGAACGACTTTTTGTTCGAACGAATTTACTAACGATGTTCCAGAAAGGAAAAATGAAGTTCATTAGAAATCTCGTTCAAACGACCTGGCAATCTCGTTCGAACGATATTCCAGTGTGGTTTGAACGACGTGTCAGAAAATGAAATATTAATTTTAAGCCCAAAACTTTTTATGGAAAGGTCTAAAAAATATTTTCTGAGTAAAAACAAAGACGTTAAAATGAATTTATAAAAATTATAAATTACACCGAATAAAACTTGTTCCAAGCTCCTAGATAAATATATAATGAATTCATACCTTAGGAGTAAACGGAACAAATATTGTTGACGTAGAAACGAGGCACAACAAACACGGCATATGATGAAGCTTTATACTCTTGGCCGCTACGTCTTCAACTAACACGTCATAGGCTTGAATGGATAAAGTTGAACACTATCCTCTGACTTAAATGTTTTTGTTCGGAATTGAGACAAAACTACAAAGGACTCAATTGGAAATTTGTGTCCTTAGACGTACGCATGATTTTCAATGTGTGAATACTCCCCGTTAACCCACAATTTCATCCCAGATTAAATCTCTCTCAACGGAGTCTACCTAGACCCTACTGGTCTTCTTTATAACCCATTATGATCTAACAATAATAATCAAGGGCACCTACGTAATTAAACTGGATTAAAGAAAAAGGGGGGAAATATGCAGTTTCCAGAAGGGGTCGATCAATCGAGGGAATGGGTTCGATCGATCGATCATCGATCAATCGATATTCTTGGGTCGATCAATCGATTCAAGCAGTTCTTGCTCAGATACTGCAATTTCAACTTGCGGGTTTTAACCAATAAGTTTCTCCAAAATGCCATTTAAAATTCCCAAACTCCCAAATAAGGTTACTACTTGTTCTATATACATATATGCATGATTTTCTATATAAAACATGTACAATTTCATCAACGGAATTTAATTAAAGGGCCAGTTTGTATAATCTATCAAGAAACCTAATTTTTTATAAAACTTTCATTCTTTAATTTCTTTTCCAGATTTCTTGCTTTTAAACTCATATCAATTCGTGGGTTATCCTCTACATATGATTGGGATGTCCAAAATATAAGTATTTCCACCAAGACATGTGATTAAGTCCTCAAATTCTTCTATGGAACATGTGTATAACAATACTAATCTAACATGGATGAAACAATAACTAAAAGAGAAGCAAGATAGATACTTTCCTAGAAATTTAAGAGTCTGATTTGTGGATGAAAAAGGTACGGTTGCGTTCCTCGTCGTGCGATCTACGTTTTGGTGGTTGTGGCGGTGTAAACGAATGAGTTCTTGGCCTTGGATTGCTTGGAAATCTTCCTACCTTCTTCTCTAATGGTCGTTCTTGAGTTTTTTTATTGTTAACCCTAAAAGCCTAACTCAAATGGCTGACATATCTTAGGGAAATTCATAGGTTTAATTACCCAAAAATATAAAATGACTATTATACCCTCCTAGGATGCCAATTAGGCCTAAAGATGCCCCGAGAACTAAACTAAACCCTCGGGTACACTTTTCTGACTATCTTGACCCTTTCGGACATGTTAGCGCACTCGAAATGACCATACGGGAGATTTATAATTTATTCATTTATAATAATAATAATTTAGTTCCGACATTACACAGGCGCATCCTGACGTAATTTCCATAATTGTCATATTATTCCCTCATGACAATTTTAATAAATTCAATCCTACATATTACTCTACTCAATAAGTAATATTAAATAAATCAATAATTTTCCAATAATTACTAACTCTCGTCACGCTAGTAAATATTTAAAACAAATTTATGGATTAATATTAAATTAATCTATCTCAATTAAATTTAATAAATCCTTAAATTTAAAAGCCATAAAAATATGGGGTATTACATACTTCCCCCCTAATAATGGAATTTCGTCTCGAAATTCAGAAAATAATGCCTATCTGGTAAAACAATTCTGGATACCTTATCAGTACACAAACTATCTACATGTAAGGCGCTTAATCACTATAGCCCCCGCTTCGCAGCAAGCTTGTTTAACACTCTCATTAATGGCACTTCACATTGTGCTCCTATCCAACAACATTGGGATAAGACGAGACTATACATCATTAACTCCCATTATTTCAATATCATTAAGAGGTCTCACCTCACTACATGACAACTACTCGTATATATCTAAACACAAAACTCCCATTCTGAGAGAAACCATATGAACATCTGACCACTCTTGTTCACCTAAAATAGTCGTAGTAATTCCACCATAGTCATCAGATTCTAACTCGAACAATCCAAAATTCTGATTATCCGCCCATCACATCCGAACGGAATTAGAATTCACTAATATACATACGTTATAGCAGGAGAACGGAATCTCACCATAGAAATTAACAATCCTAAACATAGGGCTCTATATTAAACAAAGCAACGCTGGAAGCATAGTAAGTCGCACAGATCCTAAAGGACACTAGAACCTGATGATCTGATACCACCTGTGACACCCCGCCTAATTAAATACTGGGTGATTAGTCCTTTATTAGATTAAAATCAAGGTGAACGGTTGGTTCATTCTTAGCATCACTGTCGCAAAATAATTATTTCCAATCTAAACACCCTAAATAATTAAGCTTAGTGTCAAAACAATTTAAAGTCTTATTTTTACTTTATTAAATTCCGATATGAAAACCTTCTTTAATAAAAAACAGTTTAAGAATCACATAAATGCTAAGGATGGAAATTAACACACAAGAATTAAACCATCTAGATAAACCAAACCAAGTTTAAGAACCATAAATGAAATCATCCTGACAATAGTTAACTCTCAAAGAGTACTGAATACTGGAAATATAAATAAACATAAATCTCTGACAAATCCAAACAGAATAGGAAATCGAGCGACACATGCCCTAACTAAGTAGAACTAAAATTAGAATAGAATCAATGAAGAGGTCGTCTAAAGCAACGGCCTGCAACTCCCACATCAGTTACAGCGCGTTTAATCCAAAGAACCTATGCATGACACCCCTGTGGCTGAGCACCTATAATACATACATATATATATACAAGGGAGAGAAAAAGACAAGAAATGGGTCAGAGCCTGAGTGTAAAACAGTTTTAAAAATATTTTAGCAAGTATTTAAAATGCTTACCGGCTAATGCAACAACCATGTTAGTATGCGACACTCTCTTGAGAATTATCACCTCTCATCTAGTGTGCACGCATACCATACTAATAAATCTCATAAGTTTCTCTAACTTATTCTCCATGAGATTTTATCACGTGAAAAGCATGGTTATGATATTTACTTTAGGAAATCATTCTCTTCAAGATTTCGTACATTATTTAGAAAAACTCATTACCATTATAAAGTTTCCGAACACTTATAATAAAGTTGAAGCATTTATTCATTACTTATCTACTTATACGTACAGTAGAAAGTTCTCATAAGATATACGTGTATATATTAGTCACACATATAATATATATACTAACGGCACCCCACATAAAATCTATGGTGCTAGCATACTCTGCTATCAAGTCCCCGTATCACTCGTACTAAGGGAAATACTAGGTCGGAATCACTCTCGAACTGTATTAACACAAAACACATACAAATGGAGGCGAAGCATAGTTCCAAGTCACTAAGAGGTCAGAACATACCTTCACGTCTCTTACGACCACCTGACTATAACTCAGATAGCCTGTATCAAGGAATCCTATGTTCTAGGGTACAAGTCAATATCCCCATAAAGGTCCAATCGAGATAAGACTGTCACGGTGCGGCAACCTCCGTGATAGTAAGTAGCGCTGGTATGATTTTTAAACAGATACATTATATATGTACAATCACACAGCCATATATATATTCACATTTTCTAAATTAGGTGCTCCCACGACCGATAATTATAATTATCCGTTCTTAGCACATATTACTCAATTATCTCGCATAACGGATTCGTCTCTTTTATTCTCATATATAATTTATTTCATACTTACTTCTCATCTCTCGAAATAGTCTATCTCACTAAGTATAATTTCAGTAGGTATGCTCTTACTTACCTTCTGGTCTAAATCCTTTACGTGTCTCAATCTTTTAGTAAACGTACACATGATTTCCTATGTGTGAATAACTCCCCGTTAACCCACAATTTCATCCCACATTAAATCTCTCTCAACGGAGTCTACCTAGACCCTACTGGTCTTCTTTATAACCCATTATGCTCTAACAATAATCAAAGGTTCCTACGTAATTAAACCGGATTAAAGAAAAAAGGGAAAAATATGCAGTTTCCAGAAGGGGTCGATCGATCGAGGGAATGGGTTCGATCGATCGATCATCAATCGATCGATGTTCTTGGGTCGATCGATCGATTCAAGCAGTTCTTGCCCAGAAACTACAATTTCAACCTACAGGTTTCAACCAATAATTTTCTCCAAAACGCCATTTAAAATTCCCAAACTCCCAAATAAGGTTACTAATGGTTCTATATACATATATGCATGATTTTATACGTAAAACATGTACAATTTCATCAACGGAATTGAATTAAAGGGCCAATTCGTATTAGCTATCATGAACCCTAATTTTCATAAAACTTTCATTCTTTTAATTTCTTTTCCAGATTTCTTTCTTCTAAACTTATACCAATTCGTGGTTTATCCTCTACATATGATTGGGATGTCCAGAATATAATTATTTCCACCAAGACATGTGATTAAATCCTCAAATTCCTCAAATTCTTCTATAGAACATGTGTATAACAATCCTAATCTAACATGGATGAAACAATAACTAAAAGAGAATCAAGATAGATACTTGCCTGGAAATTTAGGAGTCTGATTTGTGGATGAAAAAGGTACGGTTGCATTCCTCGTCTTGCGATCTACATTTTGGTGGTTGTGGCGGTGTAAACGGATGAGTTCTTGGCCTTGGATTGCTTGGAAAGCTTCCTACCTTCTTCTCTAATGGCCATTCTTGAGTTTTGTGATTGTTAACCCTAAAAGCCTAACTCAAATGGCTGATATATCTTAGGAAAATTCGTGGGTTTAATTACCCAAAAATACAAAATGACTATTATACCCTCCCGGGATGCCAATTAGGCCTAAAAATGCCCCGAGACCCAAACTAAACCCCCGGGTACACTTTTCTGACTATCTCGACCCTTCCAGACATGTTAGCGCACTCGAAATGACCATACAGGCGATTTATAATTTATTCACTTATAATAATAATAATAATAATAATAATAATAATAATAATAATAATAATAATAATAATAATAATAATAATAATAAATTAGTCCCGACACGAGATAGGCGCGTCCTGACTTAATTGTCATAATTGTCATATTATTTCCTCGTGATAATTTTAATAAATTCAATTCTACATATTACTCTACTCAATAAGTAATATTTAACAAATCAACAATTTTCCAATAATTACTAACTCTCGTCACGCTAGTAAATATTTAAAACAAATTTTCGAATTAATATTAAATTAATCTATCTCAATTAAATTTAATAAATCCCTAAATTTAAAAGCCATAAAAATACGGGGTATTACAGTGCACAACTCCCAGAGTGATGCCGATAAGGCATCTCTCGCTATAGACGCACTCAGCCAAGTGTTCGTGCAAGATCACAAGGGCCGAACTCAGGGGGTGAGCTCTTGGGTGGGGAAGACGAGGCTCGTCGGGATTGCGTCAAGAAACGCAGGGTTGGCTCACAAGGTGGACGAGTTATCGACCAACCACGGCGAGAAGTTAAAAAACTTGGAGCAAACGGTGCACAAAATGTTCGAGTATATCAAGGGTAACTTCAAATGCTCGGGAAAGGGGCAAGGAGAAAGCGGTGGACGAGGGGACCATCGCTCCGTCTTTCTCACCCTCACCCTCACCAATACCCCACCCCTCCTCGTCTACATGTGATGACATATTCGCCACCCACACCCACATTCCTATCCCAAGTCCAGTTTCAACAATTGATTGACCTATTGTGTATATAGTAGACACACGGGGTGGACATAGAATAATTATAGGGTTCAGGGACCCGGATATACGCCCTGGTACTCTAGTTCATAATCGGTCGTTGTAACCGCACGAGGCACGGGTCCTTGTCACAGATATGTAAGTGGGAAGAGAAAATAAACTCTTGTGGTTGAGCGAACAGTGGGGCGTTACTCCTATAGAGGGTTGTCTCAATTCCTATATAGTGTGGCCTACCTTCCTTGTTCAAAGTGAACACCAATGAACAATTATTTGTAAAAATTTGATTACTATTTGTTTATTATGATTATGAACAACAACTTTGAGTATTGAATATTGAATTGTTATTTATTGTTTATAATGATTGAATGAATGTTGTATGGCTTTTGATATTATGAATGAATGAATGAATGTTGGTTGATATATATATATATATATATATATATATATATATATATATATGATGTAACAAATGCTTTAACAGGTTAAAATAGACAGTTGGGCAGTGGCAGTGGCCATAACTACCCAGCATTTTTTTTTAAATGCTGCCCAATTTTGTCACGGACTTTGACCGTAACAAGCCCATGACAATTATCGTTGTCGCCCCCAAACTTGTCACGATTTTTTACCATGACAAGGGCACCTTGTCAAGATTTTTTACCGTGATAATTCGTCAGTTTTGGTGTAGTGTTATTAAATACTCTAACTTACAAGTCAATGTCTTCCTCCGCCAAAAATATGAAAAACTTGATTTAAATAAGCTACCAAAAATTGATATAAGCCTTGTCCCACAAACAATACTATAAAATAAATGCAGAAAAAATAACTCTAAAAATGGTCCTTTAATATCTCTTTGTGTCGCCTATTCCAATAGGCGTTGAGGGCGGTTTGCTTTTGCCGTACGATTATTCTTTGGGTTTTCTCTAATTTTTCAGAATTAGTAGACAAAAAAAGAGTATTTAAACAGAGATGAGGTAAATAATAAAACAAATCCTAAATTAGGGGAAATCGGGCTAGGGTGGTAGGAAATAACAAACAGCTTGTCAATGTTTCGACAGAAGGCGCCAATTTGTTATCGTCTAGAACTAGTATATAGATTTTGGGACTTAACTATAATATATAAATAATAAACAATAACAATTATTTCCACTACCAACTTGTCGATTTGGGATGAGCGAAGAGGGGTGAGAGATAAAGAAGAAAACCAGATAATAACGTGGTTCGTCCTAATGCGGTCCTTACGTCCACAGGTGCAGTGTTGATTATATGTATTTAATTTGGCAATCGCCATGAAAATGACGGTTACAAGCTCTCCAAGATATCGCTAAGGTTTTGCATATGTCCGTTAGGTGGAATATTTTCAGATCCCTAATTCTTTGGGATTGAGTACTATTTATAGGTAGTAATTAGAGAGAGAGAGAGAGAGAGAGAGAGAGAGAGAGAGAGAGAGAGAGTAAAGGGACAAATGGAGGGACTTTATAGGTCAGGCAGTTCCACCGTTTACATGTCATATAATGAATCATCATGAGATGGTTACAACCTACAAAAAGGTGATCAATCGTATATAGTATTCTACGTGAGTGATGGTGTGGGTGGGACTATCCACATTCTTCCACGTCACACATTCGTGCCCTTACGGAATAATGGTGTCAACTGACATTGGTAACTGTCCAGACGAGCAGAACTATTACTGAGTCGACTAGAATGAGAGGTATATCAAGTAAGCGGAACACATTCTGATGATAGGTGTCACAACCCTATTGGTCTATCCACTGTCCAATATTTATTGTACAACAATATATATATATATATATATATATATATATATATATATATATATATATATATATATATATATATATATATATATATACATATTTATAATTCTATATAATTACTACACACTTGTAATACACTAAACCGTATTACATTTACGACAATGTTTGATATAAAAATGATTTTTGTTTTCATAATGCGATGAAGGAAAGAGAAAATGAGGCATTAAAATTGAAAGAGAATATTCACGACACTTGATAAAAAAAATGTAACCATTGAATCGTGCTTTGTCACTTCATATGTGATTTTCTCATATTTTTGTGTTTTAGTGGGTTTAATTGTGTGTTAAAAATTATTAGTTGTGTTAGTCATGTTTTAAATGAATCATGTTTGTGTTAAATTGAAAAAAAACACAATTTCATGTTCGTTCTTCAAACGCAACTCAAAAATATATATTGACACCATTAATTGTAACTACAAAAGAAAAATTAATATTTTAGCATAGATTGGTAATTCGGATTTGTATAAATAGTCCATAAAACTTATCAAATAATGCAATAAAAAAATTGACTCTTTAAGGAGTCTGGGGAGTCACCAGAGAAAACCTCTAAGACTTCATTCTTTATTCAGGTGTTCTTGGAACTCCCTTTCTCCTTTTCAAATCTTATCAAGTCACCACCATCATAAATGATCTACATCTCTACTCTGAGATTGGTATGCTTAGCCACTCTTCCTCATCTATTTTAGATCTCATAATAACTGTAATGGTAGAAGATCTCATATTTAAGTTTAACCCTTAATATTTTTCCACACTGGTCTGTAAATTTTAATATCTTTATCATCCCAATTTTCAAAAGAGAAAATCAAAACCATATGAAACAAAAATAGAAATATCAAAAAGCTCTTAATATCTAGTGTTAAAACCCACAAATATATGGTTAAAACCCTAAAACATTTTGACACGCACACACACACACACACAGGTAATCATATAGGAGAGAAAAAGAAAAATCACAGAATGGTCAGGCAAGTACCGGGACATAAGTCAATTGAGGGTGTGGTGGAGATCAAAATCTATCTTCTTCAACCTTAATGAAATCCTGAAAAGAAAAAACCCAAAATTGTCAATACACAAAGCTTCTTTTCGCTTGATTTAATAAAATATAATCGCGCAAAGATTATTTCACCAATATAACCTAAAAAACAAAATAGCCCTCCTTAAAATGATTAAGCCATTTGTTCCCTGTATGAATATCAACCGAAAGACTTGAATCAAATAAAGTGCTTAATAAATAACATCGAATACGGAAAGAGAAAAAGAAAGAAAAATGGGAAATAAAGAGAGGAACACAAAGATGAGAGAAAAAATAACATCTATGGTGATGTTCCTAGGACAGAATTATCAAGGATGAATAAGAAGGAGATTCTCGTATATTTATAACTTGTGAAGATGGAGAGGCTAAACATAAAGTTTAAGGACATGGTAAGAAGTATGATTCGGCATTCTTCTTTTCCAGATTTACTCTAGGGAGAGGCACTTAAGACGGCAGTATATATTCTAAATAGAGTACTTTGTACAATGGTAGCTAAAACCCCTTATGAACTATGGATAGGCTGAAAACTTCTCACATTTGGGGGGTTTCCAGCTGAGGCAAGTCCTTATAAGCCATCCCTTAACAAAGTCCTTTCCTTTCAAGATGGAAAATGCGAGATTTCTTGAGGATGTTGAGTTTGAGGGGGAAGATACGGTTAAGAATAAGAATGTTGTCTTTCAAAATGAATCAATTTCTCTTCCAAACATTGTTTAGCCTGTTTACAGTGTTGAAGGAGACAACAATGAGGACTTCCCTACTCAAAATATAAGAATTATTCCAGAAGAGCAAAATCAACAACCTCATGAGCAGTTGTAGATCATTTTGATTTAGAGTTGCATCATCAGATGGATGTTAAGATGGATTTTCTCAATGGTAATATTGAGGAAACCATATATATGGTGCAACCAAACAACTTTGACTCAGTTGATCGAAAGTCCATGGTTTGCAAACTCAAGAAATCTATATATGGTCTCAAACAAGCTTCTCGTAAATGATATCACAAGTTTTATCAAGTCATTATCTCATATGATTTTGAGGCTAATGAAGTAGATGATTGTGCATATCATAAGTTCAGTGGGAGTAAAATTATCTTTCTTGTGCTCTATGTCGATGACATACTATTGGCTAGCAGTGATATAGACTTATTGCACGAACCTAAGAGATTTCTAACTAAGAATTTTAAAATGAAAGATCTTGGGAACGCCTCTTTTGTATTGGGAATTAAGATACACCGGGATCATTCTTGGGGTGTACTTGGGTTATCACAAAAGAGTTATATCGAGAAAGTACTCGCTAGATTTGGCATGAAAGATTGTGCACAAGGAGATACTCCTATTGCCATAGGAGATAAGTTTAGTCTCTGTCAATGCCCTAAGAATGAGACTGAAAATAAAGAAATGAAAAAGGTTCCTTATGCTTCAGCTATAGGGAGTCTTTTGCATGCTCAAGTATGTATACATTTGGAATTTGTGTACATAAATAGGTATGTTAGGCAGATATTTGAATAACCCTTAAATGGATCACTAGAAAGCAGCCAAATGGGTTATGAGGTATTTACAGAGAACAAAAGATTACATACTCATCAGAAGTCAGATAATTTAGAGATCATTGGGTATTCTGATGTTGATCTTATGGGTTCCAAGACACTAAGAGATCCACTTCTGGCTATGTATACATGTTATCTGAAGGTGTTATTTTCTGGAGGAGTGCTAAGCAGTCACTCATTGCACCTTCCACTCTAGCAGTTGAGTTCATAGCCTGTTATGAGGCAACAAATCATGCGATATAGCTACAAAAAAATTTCACTCGGCTGCATATTTTGGATACCATTGAAAGACCACTACAGATATATTGTGACAATAATTTAGCAGTTCTAAATTCGAATAACAACAAAATCTTATTGAAGTCTAAGCACATATACATGAAGTTTATTATTGTTAAGGAAAGAGTTTAGAGTAAGATAGTGTATATAGAACATATAAGAACAAACTCCATGCTCGCAAATCCTCTTATTAAAGGCTTACCACCCAAGGTCTTTCATGAGCACACTGCTCATATGGGTGTTGTTCAGTTTAAGGATATTAAATTTTAGTGGGAGTTTGTATTCGGTTTAATGTTCCTTCATTTGACACTACTCAGATACTTTATGTATGTTTCAGTTTTCTGCAGAATAAAGTTGATGGTATTTTTATTTTGTTGTTTACTCTGAATGTATTATCTTTTAATTATGGTATAACATAAGATTTAAAAGACTAAGTTTTGATCTCACTACAGAATAAATTTAGGACCAATTGGAAATAGGCATGTTTGAGATCGCATTGCATGTAATTTCCAGCCACACATCCATACTTGATCAATGTCGTTGAATATATTTAGTGTGATGATCATTGATGGATCGAGTTACCACATATATGTAACAAAGGTCGCTTTGGTCTCATACTGGTATAGGATATGGACGAGATTGATTCGGGAGATGTCTTAAGAATAGAAAGAAATTTGGTGCGCACATAAGGTTATTGGATATAATTACAATCGGAATTATTATGTAGCCCAAATGGGAGATTGTTGGAATATTTTATATATTCTAAATAATTTAATGTGGGCTCACATATTAAAATGGTAATTATATTTGAGCTTCAATTTAAATTGGGAAAATGAAGTGATCTAATTAGGTAAGCTCAAAAGACATCAACAGTAAGTATGGAATTCGAAATGTGTGGTTACCCAAAAGTCACCTACTGGTTACTCAAAAGTAGGGTTACTCAAGAGTCACCTATTGGTTACTCAGGAGTCACCTAATTAGAATTTATGGGGTTCTAATTAGATGTTTATAAATATAATGAAGGGTTCTGGTCCCCAAGGCTAATGCACTCAAAGACTCTCCTCCTCATTCTCATCAATGAGAGAGAACTCATAGAGAGAGGGATTAGTCTGTAAAAGACCTCCAACCCCCTAGTCTCAATCATCACTATGGATTCCTATACCAGTATGAGACCAAAGAGACCTTTGTTACATTTATGTGGTAACTCGGTCCATTAATGATCATCACACCAAATATATTCAATGATATAGATCAAGTATGGATGTGTGGTTGGAAATTACATGCAATGTGATCTCAGACATACCTATTTCCAATTGGGACTAACTTTATTCCGTAGTGAGATCAAACCTTAGTTTTTTAAACCTTATGTTATACCACAATTAAATGACAATACATTCAGAGTTAACAACAAAATGAAAATACCATCAACTTTATTCCGCAAAAAACTGAAACATACATAAAGTATCTAAGTAGTGTCAAATGAAGTAACATGAAACCCAATACAAACTTTCACTAAAGTTAAATATCATCAAACTGAACAACACCCATATGAGCAGTGTTCTCATGAAAGACCTTGGGTGGTAAGCCTTTAGTAACCGGATCCGCGAGCACAGAGTTTGTTCTTATATGTTCAATAGACAAGATCTTACTCTAAACTCTTTCCTTAATAACAAGAAACTTAATGCATATGTGCTTAGACTTCAATAATCTTCTGTTGCTATTCGAATATAGAACTGCTGAATTATTGTCACAATATATCTGTAGTGGTCTTTCATTGCTATCCAAAATATGCGGCCCAATGATAAAATTTCGCAGCTATATCACATGATTTGTTACCTCATAACAGGCTATGAACTCTGCTTCCATAGTGGAAGGTGCAATGAGTGACTGATTAGCACTCCACCGAAAATAGCACCTCCATACAACATGTATACATAGCTAGAAGTGGATCTCTTAGTGTCTTGACAACTCGCAAGATCGGCATCAGAATACCCAATGATCTCCAAATTATCTGACTTCCGATAGATGAGCATGTTATCTTTTGTTCCCTATAAATACATCATAACCCATTTGGCTGCTTTCTAGTGATTCATTTTAGGGTTACTCAAATATCTGCCTAACATACCTATTTATGTACACAAATTCTAAATGCGTACATACTTGAGCATGTAAAAGACTCCCTATAGCTGAAGCATAAGGAACCTTTTTCATTTCTTTACTTTCAGTCTCATTCTTAGGTCATTGACAGAGACTAAACTTATCTCTCTTAGTAACAGGAGTATCTCCTTGTGCACAATATTTCTTGTCAAATCTAGAGAGTACCTTCTCGATATAGATCTTTTGGAATAATCTAAGGATACCCTGAGAATGATCTCGGTGTATCTTAATTCCAAATACAAAAGAGGCATCCCCAAGATTTTTCATTTCAAAATTCTTAGTTAGAAATCTCTTGGTTTCGTGCAATAAGCCTATATCGCTGCTAGCCAATAGTATGTCATCGACATAGAGCACAAAGACGTTAATTTTACTCCCACCGAACTTATGATATACACAGTCATCTACTTCATTAACCTCAAAATCATATGAGAAAATTACTTGATAAAACTTGTGATACCATTTACGGGATGCTTATTTGAGACCATATATGGATTTCTTGAGTTTGCAAACCATAGACTTTGGATCAACTGGGATCAAATGGGTCAAAGTTTTCGGGTTGCACCATATACATGGTTTCCTCAATGAGCCATCTTAACATCCATCTGATGAAGCAGCTCTAAATCAAAACAATCTACAACTTCTCATCAGGTTGTTGAGTTTGCTCTTCTGGAATAATTCTTAGATTTTGAGTAGGGAAGTCCTCATTGTTGTCTTCTTCAACATTGTCAGCAGGCTGAACAATGTTTAGGAGAGGAATTGATTCCTCTTCAAAGACAACATTCTTATTCTTAATCGTATCTTCCCCCTCAAACGCAACATCCTTAAGAAATATCACATTTCCCGTCTCGAAAAAGGACTTAGTTGAGGGATCAAAGAACTTAAAACCCCTCAACCGTTCAGTATACCCAACAAAATAGCAGTTAATATTTCTTGAGTCTAGTTTCTTTTCAACTGGCCTATAAGTCCTTACCTCAGCTGGACACCCCCAAATGTGTAAATCTTTAATGACAGGTTTTCAGCCTATCTATAGTTCATAAGGGGTTTTAGCTATCGTTGTACAAAGTACTCTGTTTAGAATATATATTGTGTCGCCCATTCTAATAGTCGTTAAGGGCGGTTTGCTTCTGCCGCATGATTATTCTTTGGGTTTTCTCTAATTTTTCAGAATTAGTAGACAAAAAAAAGAGTATTTAAACAGAGATGAGGTAAGTAATAAAACAAATCCTAAATTAGGGGAAATCTGGCTAGGATGGTAGGAAATAACAAACAGCTTATCAATGTTCCTACAGAAGGCGCCAATTTGTTATCGTCTAAAACTAGTATATAGTTTTGGGACTTAGCTATAATATATAAATAATAAACAATAATAATTATTGCCACTACAAACTTGCCGATTTGGGATGAGCGAAGAAGGGGGAGAGATAAAGAAGAAAACCAGATATTAACGTGGTTCTTCCTAATGAGGAGCTTACGTCCACTGGTGCAGTGTTGATTATATGTTTTTCAATTGGCAATCGTCGTGAAAATGATGGTTACAAGCTCTCCAAGATCTCTCTAGGGTTTTGCATATGGCCGTTAGGTGGAATATTTTCAGATCCCTAATTCTTTGGGATTGAGTACTATTTATAGGTAGTTATTAGAGAGAGAGAGAGAGAGAGAGAGAGAGAGAGAGAGAGAGTAGTGGGACAAATGGAGGGTCTTTATAGGTCAGGCAGTTACACCTTTTACACATCATATAATGAATCATCATGAGTTGGTTACAACCTACAAATAGGTGATCAATCGTATATAGTATTCTACGTGAGCGATGGTGTGAGTGGGACTATCCACATTCTTCCACGTGACACATTCGTGCCCTTACGGAATAATGGTGTCAACTGACATTGGAAAAAAAGTCTTGCCAAGCAGAACTATTACAGAGTCGACTAGAATGAGAGGTATATCAAGTAAGCGGGACATATTCTGATGATAGGTGTCACAATCCTATTGGCATATCCACTGTCCCATATTTATTGTACAACAATATATATATATATATATATATATATATATATATATATATATATATATATATATATATATATAATTACTACACAGTTGTAATACACTAAACCGTATTACGTTAATGACAATGTTTGATATAAAAATGTTTTTTGTTTTCATAATGCGATGAAGGAAAGTGAAAATGAGGCATTAAAATTGAAAGCGAATATTCACAAAACTTGATAAAAAAATGTAACCATATATATAATGCAACCATTGAATCGTGCTTTGTCACTTTATATGTGATTTTCTCATATTTTTGTGTATTAATGGGTTTAATTGTGTGTTAAAAATTATTAGTTGGATTAGTCATGTTTTAAATGAATCATGTGTTGTGTTAAATTGAAAAAAAAAACACAATTTCATGTTCGTTCTTCAAACGTAACTCAAAAATATATATTGACACCATTAATTGTAACTACAAAAGAAAAACTAATATTGTAGCATAGATTGCAAATTCGGATTTGTATAAATAGTCCATAAAACTTATCAAATAATGCAATAAAAAAATTGACTCTGTAAGGAGTCTGGGGCGTCACCAGAGAAAGCCTCTAAGACTTCATTCTTTATTCAGGTGTTCTTGGAACTGCCTTTCTCCTTTTCAAATCTTATCAAGTCACCACCAACATAAATGATCTAAATCTCTACTCTGAGATTGTTATGCTTAGTCACTCTCCCTCATCTATTTTAGATCTCATAATAACTGTAATGGTAGAAGATCTCATATTTAACTCTTAATATTTTTCCACATTGGTCTGTAAATTTTAATATCTTTATCATCCTAATTTTAAAAAGAGAAACACAAAACCATATGAAACAAAAACAAAAATATCAAAAAGCTCTTAATATCTAGTGTTAAAACCCACAAATATGTGGTTAAAACCCTAAAACATTTTGACGCGCACACACACACACACACGGGTGATCATATAGGAAAGAAAAAGAAAAATCACAGAATGGTGAGGCTAGTACCGGGACATAAGTCAATTGTGGGTGGGGTGGAGATCAAAATCAATCATCTTCAACTTTAATGAAATCCTGAAAAGAAAAAACCCAAAATTGTCAATACACAGAGCTTCTTTTCAGCCTGATTTAATAAATAGAGAATTAAGGTAAAGGTCATGTTCCTTCCTATATTTGGATTTTTAGACAATGCTTTTCAAGTTTATAAATCTAGTCCCTGTGGTATAATAGCATTTATAAATCTAGTCCCTGTGGTATAATACCTTTATTTTTTTGGTCCGCGCCAGCGGCACTATTTTTCACCTTTTTCCATTGTATTTTTAGTACAGGGACTAAATTTATAAAATTATATGGAGTGTCCTATTTTTATACAATTTGAGTACTATGAGGACCTTTTCCCAAAACCCCCTTTAATAAAATATAATCGCGCAAAGATTACTTCACCAATATAACCTAAAAAACACAATAGTTCTCCTTAAAACAATTAAGCCATTTGTTCCCTGTATGAATATCAACCGGAAGACTTGAATCAAATAAAGTGCTTAATAGATAAAATCGAATACGGAAAGAGAAAAAGAAAGAAAAATGGGAAATAAAGAGAGGAACACAAAGCTGAGAGAAAAAATAACATCTATGGTGATGTTCCTAGGGCAGAATTATCAAGGATGAATAAGAAGGAGATTCTCGTATATTTATAACTTGGGAAGATGGAGAGGCTAGTAAGGCCTGTTCCAATAGGAGTTTCTATGTTGCTAAATTTCTATGTTAGAAAGAGAAATATGAAAAAAAGTTCTCCAACAGAGATTTCTATCCGGAGGTGGGTATGACGTGGGTGCTGAGTCAGATTGAAAATTTGGATCACCATTTCTACATCTAGAAATTCCGATGCAGTTGGGAGAATATGACGTATATATATTGTGGGCTAAAGTATAGGTTTTTTTAACTGCTTGAACAATGGCTTCCTATATTTATGACACATCATGTAGTATACAATCACCCTTGGAGAATCAATAAAAATAGTATTTCCATCTTAATGTAAGACTTTCAACTAGATATAGAGAACCAATCGAATATATCTGCCACATAGGATAAAAAGAGTTTTAGAAATCCAACCATGGGAGTCGGCCAAACTGAAAAGACACCTCTGTGTTGAGCTGGAGCGGGAAATAGAGATTGGGACGAGCCTATCAATTCCAGCAAAGAGAGAAGAGAATGCAGATTAATTGCGTAACCACGTGTAACAAAATGGAATGTTACCTCCATTTTTATATTCATACTAGCATGAAGTTTCGTGGCCGAATATAAATATATATATATATATATATATATATATATATATATATATATATATATATATATATATATATATATGTATGTATGTATGTATGTATGTATGTATGTATAGGAAAAGGATCAAGTGAGGTCCCATTTGAGGACCTGAATAAAGTCAATTTGTTTAAAATAGTAAAAAAAAAAATTGGCTGATTTTTTTTTATGATTTTTAAACATTTCAGCAAGACCATAAAAAAATAATCAGCTCAAAATGAATTTGTTAGCTATTTTTAAAAAATCAGTCAAACTATGTTAGTTTTTAAGTTGTTTTTATGCTGTTAAAAACTGACAAAGTTTGACCGTTTTTTTTTAAATAGTAAAAAAATTCGTTTTGAGCTGATTTTTTTTTTGTGGTCCTTTTGAAATGTTTAAAAACCATAGAAAAAAAAAACAGCTCCAAAATATTTTTTTTACTATTTTAAAAAAATGGACCTCACTTAATCCTCTCTCTCTCTCTCTCTCTCTCTCTCTCTCTCTCTCTATATATATATATATATATATATATATATATATATATTTTTTTTTTTTTTTTTTTTTTTGGGGGGGGGGGGGAGGGGCTATCCCCACACCCCTCCCATCTTTCCCCACACCCTTTGGATGACAAATGACATTTGTATCCTTATGTTCACCCCTCCCATCCTCCCTCGCATCCTTCAGGTGACAAATGACATTTTTTCCCTTATGCCTATATAATTTAAATGTTATATTTTTTCACCTCCAATTAAAACAAATACATTTAATAAAAACAAATAATTATATTTTCAATAAAAAAAATATTTTTTTATAAAAAGAAAAATTGTTTATAAAATGTAAAGTCTTATCTACTTTTTTTTTATTAAAAAACTGTTTATAAAACGTAAAATTTGTTTTCTTAAAAAACTCTCTTTTTTTTTATAAATTTTATTTTTGATTAAAAACTATTTTTTTTTACTTTTTTAAAAATGATCTTTAAAATAGACTTTTCAAAAACTGTTTTGATTATTAAAAAAAAAACTGTTTTGATTAAAAGTTTTTTTTTATAAAAAACTGTTTTGATTATAAAAAAAGTATTTTAATAAACAGTTAATTTATTCAATTTTTTTTAAAACAGTTTCCTTTAATAAACATTAAAAAAACTGTTTATTAAAGAAAAATATTTTTTTAATTGTATAAAATAATTGTTTATTAAAAAAAACTCTTTTTTATAACTGTTTTAAAAAATTATTTCCGTTGTCTTAAAAAATTAAATATTTTTTAAAATTGTTTATAAAAACTAAAACAATGTTTATATAATATAAAAGACAATTTTATTGCAAAAATAAATTGTTTTAGTTGTTAAAATAGTCTTTATATATAAATTATTTTAAAAATAATCTTTTTACTATTTTAAAAAAAATGGTCCCCGCCAGCTGTATGTATAGGCAGTCTGACCACATATACATACCGCTGGTGCGGACAAACAAATTGGAAAAAATGGTCCGCACCAACGGTATGTATAGGTGATCTGACTACCTATGCATAACGCTGCAGCGGACTATATTTTTTTTAAATAGTCAAAAGACTGTTTTTAAAATTGTACAAAAAAAATAGTTTTTAACCAAAAATAAACTTTGTTAAAAAAACACTTTTATAAGATAACTGTTTTTTTAAACAAATTTTACGTTTTATAAACAGTTTTTTAATAATAAAAAGATAGATAAGATTTTACGTTTTATAAGAAGTTTTTTTTAATAAAAAACAGTTTTTTTATTTAAAATATAATTATTTGCTTTTTATTAAATATATTTGTTTTAATTGGAGGTGAAAAAATATAACATTTAAATTATATAAACATAAGGGCACAAATTTCATTTGTCACCCAAATGATGTGGGGGAAGATGGGAGGGGTGAATATAAGGGCACAAAAGTCATTTATCCCCCAAAAGGTGTGGGGGAAGATGGGAGACGTGTGGGGATAGCCCCTCCCTTATTTAATTATGAAAACAACAATATGATTTGACAGAAAGAGAGAACAAATAATAAGAGATTCTCCATGGGTGTTTTGCGGTCACACACATACACCCCCATAAAAACTTAGAAACTCAACTAAAAAATGGAATCCACCTACCTCCATAACTGTTAAGATTTAAAATTCAACCAAAAAAAACCCACCACTATATATATATATATATATATATATATATATATAACGGTAGTGTGTGTGTGTGTGTGTGTGTGTGTGTGTTAAATTCTCATTTACAAAAAAAAAATAGTTCAATGAATACTCGTACTGAAGCTGGACACCCCTCATAGGAGGAAAATTGTTCTAACCTAAATTTTGAAAATAGTGAAGTTCAAGCTCAACCCAACTTATTTTGCTATTTTGAGCCCATTTTTCGGAATTTGACACTTGAAAGTGTCATAAAAATATGTCTTGTGACATTTTGGGGGTCAAAGTCTGAAAAGTGAAAAATAGTGAGGGTCAAACTCACTATAGGGAAGAAGTGTGGAGGAAGGCCATGTAACTGATTGGTATCAAATATTCCATATTTTCGTCCGTTTTCTTTATGCATTCTAGCACTTTTACTGTCCTAATGCCTATATTTATGCTCATTAACCAGACAACCTTAGATTTGGATATATACATGTTTTGCAGGGGTTAATTGTGCTTTTGTAGGTATTGGAACGCTAAAAGTGAGGATCCGTTGTATTTCGAAGAAGTTCCGTCGTCGGATGCTACTTCAAGGGCATTTTAGTCAATTCACATTTCTTATCCATCTCATGTAAATTCCACGGATACGTAGTTCGTTGAGTTAGCATCGCGTGGCCTCAAACGGTGCGTCGTTTGGAGTTCGGACGAAGAAGATATGCCCATTTCCGTTATTAACCTTTTCCCCCTCTTCATGGACCAAGCTTGGCTGAGAAACAGAGTGTCGGTCGACCGCGTCCCTGCGACCGATCGATCGCGATTTCATATTTTGTCGTGGGAAGGAGACAGTGGGCTTATGCTTGAAGGACCGATCGATCGATCCCCTCGACGCGGTCGATCGCGCATGCCAGATATTTTGAGATTTTTTTCTTTTCTTTTCTTTTTCCTTTATTTTCTTTCCCACTTACTATATAAAGCATTTTTGTTGTAATATTCATTATTAAGTAGTTTAGATAGTTTTAGTTTAGGGTTTGGGGGATTTGAGAGTTCTTTTTCTTCCCCTCTTGGATTGACACCCTTTAGGGTTTGTAATTGGTACTTTCATCTTCCCTCTCCTTTAATATAGTTGTTTTCCATTATTTCTTGCTTTCTAGATAATTTACATGCTTTCTTTAATTAGGTTTACATGCTTTGATTTATTTATTTCTAGGTAGATTTATCGCGTTTATTTACCTCTTTCTATTTACTGTGTTTTTAATATGCTTTCTAGGTAATTTAAATTAGGTTGTGTTTGAATGGAACTCACTCGGGTTAACGCGTTGCTTTGCTTGGTGATAGTGTTTACGGGTGTATTTCAGGTGCGTTGTCCTAGTTATTACGCCTAGGAAATTTAACGGGTCATATCATGTATGTCCCATGCTTATGACCTTTCGCGCGTAATTTCTGGGATATTTGTTGATGCCAAAATCTTATTAGGCTTTTATGAGGATTTAGGGGAGTGACAACCCTTGATTCAATTAACTGTCGAAACGAGATGCATTTGTAATAACTCCTCGACCCATGTAACCATTTTATACAAATTAACTAGGGTGAGGGATATTCGGCGCAACCTATAGTTTTATCGCTTTGTTAGTCTAGTTTCATTTCCCTCGCCTAGATTAACATTTCCCTTTTTCGCATCTTTTCCATTTTGTTGTTATTTATCTTTTACACTTTTATTTTTGAGTACTAAATCATATGAACTCTAGCATCTTGTCCCTGTGGATTTTTCGATACCCGACTTACCGATGTGCTTGCCTCGCAAGTGTAATCGTAATTTAGGTTTGTTTGTATAGTCGCGGCGAGACAGAAAACAACGACTGTGCACTTACACGCGCACATTTCTCGCGCACTATCAAAATGGCGCCGTTGTCGAGGATGAGTTTGTTTTAGACTTTATTTGATTTAGTATTTCATAGTATTTTCTTTCTATTTGTATTATTTGCTACTATTTTACCGGACTTCCACATTTGAGCACTTAGAAACGCTAGAATTTTTCCCGCGCGCACTTATTTTGTGGAATTCGCCACTTGGGCCATTTTTGGGGTAAGCATGTCTTATTCCAATTCTTTCGGTAATCCTTGTTATAATTCTCAAAATTCCCACAAACCTATGACTTTCGGTGAATACTTAGAAACCCAAAGAATTTCAAATTCAAATATGGCTTTGGGCGAGTATAACGAAAGTCAAAACTTAGGTTATTGGAATTTTGATGATGATGACAATGATTTTGGACCTTTACCTCCTTATAATAGGAATTTTGAAATGCATTCGAATAGTTTTCAAAATTCCTATAATAATGATTTTTCGTTTAAGTCCGATGGAAATTTTCAAAGTTCCCATTCTCATGTATCCGCATCTCGACCCATGACATTCGTTGAGGGTTTACGTATGTATGAAAATGAGAAAATTGAAAATCGCTACCGGGAAGAAAATCGTTTGTGGGAACATGACTTGGATTTACTTTTTGAGTCCGAGACGATTTTGCTTCCGAGACTTTCGAAGTCGAAGAACGTTTTGAACCAAATGAGGTACTTTTACCTACTTTGGAACAAACCATTCTAGACTTTGCCCATTGCATAATAGATATTGAAAGCGAGGATAAAAATGACGTAATATCTATTTGCAATGAAATGATTTCTTCTTTGGCCCCCAAAGAAGAACATTTCATTGAAAATGATATTATTTCATTCGAAATTCAATCTTCATGCGATGATGATTCATCTCATGAGTTTGAATTTCTTTCATCCCAATTTTCATTCTCTATTATCACACCGTCACAAGTACCCGATGACTCGGTTTCAAACTTTAATGTTTTAAACCTTTTCGTCGATGATGAGTACTTGCTCAAGTCGCCTTCCATGATCGCATCTTTGCCTTCGTGTGCGCCGCCTCCCATTCCAATTTCAAAATCCTTGGGAGGATATTCGGTTTTTCTCGGTCCCCACTTGTTTTTGTCACCCGTTCAATCCAAACCCCATCGTCCCTCCAAAACATTTAATTGGCGATGGTTCATTTCTTCCGCCTTACACATGCCTTCCGTTGTTAAAACGGAATTCATATTTTTTGAAAGGCATGCTTGTGAGTGAGGGTACACCGGTTATCCTCCAAAGTCAAATCATTTTTACGGTGGACCCTCAACTATTAACTTCTAGTGTATAGTTAGTGTGAAGCGTAAATAGTATGTTGTATATAGTTAGCTTTTTATTCTTTCTTTATTTTTATTTTATCTAGTGTAATTAGTTAACTTTTCGTTATTTGTTTTTGCTATGCTCGGTACTAACTTGTTTTGTAGATTCTTTGGACTTGTTCTTATGGGGATCGCTCCACTTTTGGGTAATATCCCTCTTTTCCTCTCTTTAACTTGGTTCTTAATTCACATTGAGGACAATGTCAAGTTTTAAGTTAGGGGGTGTGGGATATTCTATCCATTTCTTTATTTAGTCCATGTTTTTACTCACATGTTAGTTACTTAGTATGCTTTTCTTAGAAAATTGAAAATTTTCAAAAAGATTTTCTTTCTTTTTTCTCCTTTTTTGGGCTTTTTGTCTTTATTTTCGTTGATACATTTCAATAATTGCCCGATCCAATAGACAACCCAACGATGCATGTTCTCGATTTTAGAATTTATTATACTTTAGTCCTCGATTATTGATATTATGAATAACTTCATGAATTAAACTTTAATCCCATGAGCACATGCACTTTTATTGTCATATTGATTTGGTTTAAGATTTTTATAACTCGATAATTTTTTGTTGCATTGTATATACTTACACCGAGTAAGCTTTGTACCTTTCGTCGTTTGTGAGTGTATACACTATTCTTTTCTCATTGAAAACATTGAATTCTTTGGTAATCTCACTATTCTTTCATTTGATCGTTCATTAATTGAGTTCATACTTGAAATGTATTACTTGAGCATGATTTTCATATATTATTTTGATTCGAGAATTGCGTAAAATTTGTGAAATGATCATAGGCCTTCTTTGTTATACCACTCATATTAGCCTTGACATCACCCTTATATGTTTACCCTCGTTAACCCCTTTGAGCCTAAATATTAGCCTTTCATTTCATACCCCATTCCCATAACCAACTCTAAATTGGAGTTTTTAGCCCATACATACATCTTTCACACCTTTGTTTGGATTGTTACTTGGGATTGAATGTTGTTGTTGTGATGTCGGTTGCAATTTAGGCATATGAGAGTTTGAAAAGTAAAGAAAAGAAAAAGTGAAAAAAGTGATGAAAAAGAGAAAGCAAAAAGCAAAAGAAAACAAAAGAGAAAAATGAGAAAAAGAAGAAAAGAAAAAGAAAGAGAATGTTGTATATGTTGTATCGTCTTCAATAAGCTTTGATTACTCTCCCCGGTGATATATCTAATGCTTGTTTGCAACTTGTTTTCCAATTTTGATATTCCTCGCATTTTCTCATTATCTCGAGTTTTTATTCCGAACACTTTGAATCCGTACATACATTCCTTCATTTCATACCCTAGCCTAGCCTACATTACAACCCTAGTAAAGTCCTATGTGATCTTAGATTGATGTAATTCAAAAGTTTAAACAGTTTTGATAATCTGTGAAAATACATTTCGACTCCTTTAATGTGCGGTATCTTTCATTGAGATTATAATTTTTCAGTTTATATATAGCGTTCTTCATTGTGACATGTGTGCGGCCTAGTTTCCATTTACATTTACTCTTTAGTCCGCATGTTCCGTATTTTACCTCCCTGTTTTGAGTGAGTTCGCTTGATGAGTGTAATGCCCGTGAGGATTGAATATATACTTTCTTTAATGTTTATCCGGTTTATATAAGTTTTTACCAAATCACACTTTGCATGTGATCGCTCCCCCTCCCACATTTTAAGGTTTCAATTCTATGAGGTGCATTCTATAATGTTAATGATTCGGACTTTTGTTTGAATTCATTCACTTTGCTTATAATGCGTATGAAATCTTTTTCATTTTTATTGGGTTTGTCGCATGTTGGTTTGGGCATATTTTGAGGAAACCATTTGATGTTTGTGGGTATCATCCCTGAAAACCCTCACGAGACGACACTCGTCCACTAGGGTGACCTAAGGGTTTAATGGCTTATTGCATATGCTAAATGCAATCATGATCCCTACGAAAGTAGCATTTATATTTCGATGCATATATATGCCTTGTACCGCCTTCTGTGGACTGGTTTTATTTGTTTCATTACTAGGGACTAGCAATGTTTAAGTTGGGGGTGTGATTCGTATCAAATATTGCATAATTTCGCCCGTTTTCTTTATGAATTCTAGCACTTTTACGGTCCTAATGCCTATATTTATGCTCATTAACCAGACAACCTTGGATTTGGATATATACATGTTTTGCAGGGGTTAATTGTGCTTTTGTAGGTATTGGAACGATAAAAGTGAGGATCCGTTGTATTTCGGAGAAGTTCCGTCATAGGACGCTACTTCAAGCGAATTTTAGTCAATCCACATTTCTTATCCGGCTCATGGAAATTCCACGGATGCGTAGTTCGTTAAGTTAGCATCGCGTGGCCAAAAACGGTGCATCATTTGGTGTTCAGACGAAGAAGATATGTCCATTTCCGTTATTGACCTTTTCCCCCTCTTCATGGACCAAGCTTGGCTGAGAAACAAAGTACCGATCGATCGCGTCCCTACGACCGGTCGACCGCAGTTTCATATTTTGCCATGGGAAGGAGACAGTGGGCTTATGCTTGAAGGACCGATCGACCGGTCCCCTGGACGCGGTCGACCGCGCATGCCAGATATTTACTTTTCTTTTTCCTTTATTTTCTTTCCCACTTACTATGTAAAGCATTTTTGTTGTAATATTCATTATTAAGTAGTTTAGATAGTTTTAGGTTATGGTTTGGGGGATTTGAGAGTTCTTCTTCTTCTCCTCTTGGATTGACACCCTTTAAACGTTTTTAATTGGTACTTTCATCTTCCCTCTCCTTAAATATAGTTGTTTTCCATTATTTCTTGCCTTTTAGATAATTTACATGCTTTGATTTATTGCTTTCTAGGTAGATTTATCGCGTTTATTTATCGCTTTCCATTTATCGCGTTTTTAATATGCTTTCTAGGTAATTTAAATTAGGTTGTGTTTGAATGGAACTCACTCAGGTTAACGCGTTGCTTTGCTTGGTGATAGTGTTTACGGGTGTATTTCGGGTGCATTGTCCTAGTTATTATGCCTAGGAGATTTGACGGGGCATATCATGTATGTCCCGTGCTTACGACCTTTCGCGCATAATTTTCGGGATATTTGTTGACGCCAAAATCTTATTAGGCTTTTATGAGGATTTAGGGGCGTGACAACCCTTGATTCAATTAACTATCGAAACGAGACGCATTTGTAATAACTCGTCGACCCATGTAACCATTTTATACAAATTAACTCGGGTGAGGGATATTCGACGCAACCTATAGTTTTATCGCTTTGATAGTCTAGTTTCATTTCCCTCGCCTATATTAACATTTCCCTTTTTCGCATCTTTTCCTTTTTGTTGTTATTTATCTTTTACACTTTTATTTCGGAGTACTAAATCATATGAATTCTAGCATCTCGTCCCTGTGGATTTTTCGATACCCGACTTACTGTCGTGCTTGCCTCGCAAGTGTAGTCATAATTTAGGTTTGTGTGTATAGTCGCAGCGAGACAGAAAACAACGACTGTGCACTTACACGCGCACGCTTCTCGCACGCTATCAGTAACCACGTAAAATGCATAGTTTTCTTGACCTGTAAGAGTATGATTAGATTTTGTTAACTCTCTTCTCTTCTCTAACAGTGAAATTGTCTCTAGTGCTTTATTTACTGCTCCCCATCATTTTTCATATAATAATTGTTCCAAATCTGACATTATACCAGTGGATGGATCCAATTGAAATCAAGTATGTTCTAAATTAGATTAAAGTTAGTTGATCTGTTATGTATAGTTGTATTGATTAATCAATTTTTCCTTTCAATAGAAATGGGATTATGCTGATTCTTACAAAAAAAAAGGTGAATAATGAGTTGTTATCTTCTTCTTCTACTTTTTCAGTTTGTCAAAAAGGCTTAAGGGTGTAAGCGGTACGATTTGGTCGGTAAATAGTAGATACCAATACCAAAACCAAACTCTGGATGGTAAAACCAAACCGTACAAGTTTACCACCCGGTACACCAAAATCAATACCAAAACCAAACCGGCCGGTATTTCGGTTTTTTCGGTAATTTCAGTTTTTTATGGTTTCAGTAAATTCTGGTTTTTCTGGTTTCTTTTGGTTTCAGTAAATTTTGGTATTTTCTGGTTTTGGTTTTTTCTAGTTTCGATAAACAGCGCTAAAAGCCCCCAAAAACCAAAAACAAAACCAACCAACTTTTTTAAATATTAAAACCAAAACCAAATTTTTTCTGGTTTCAGTAAATTCGATACGGCAATTTTGGTAAATTCGGTACGGTACGGTTTTTTCTGGTTTTGATAAATTCGGTACGGTACGGTACGGTAATTTCGGTACGATTTTTTCTGATTTCGGTAAATTCGGTATGGTAATTTCGGTAAATCGGTTTTTTAAATATTAAAACCAAAACCAACCAACTTTTTTGCGGTAATTTCGATTTCGGTAAGATCGGTCTCTGGTATTTTAATATATGAAACCAAAATCATATTTTTTCGGACCAAAACGGTACGGTACGGTAAAAACCCGTACCGCTTCCACCCCTAAAAACGCTAATAATATGATATGGGTCTTTGTAGCTTTTTTATTTTTATTTTATTTGTAATGAAGTTTCTGCATTTACTTTTGATAGAAATTTCTTTTTTTTTCTTTTTCAGTGACACCAAAGTTATTTTTTTGGGGTCATTTAAGGTTTGACCTCCATTTAATTCTCTATAATGAGTCAAACCCCCGAAAATTGACTTTCTTAAGGTTTGGCCCTCATTTTTAACTTTCCGTCCATTCAACCGTTAACTCCTATGTTTATTACCGGTTATACCCTTACTTTAATATGGGGACCAAACCTTAATTTTAAAAAATACCCATAAATTTTTTTTAAGTAAAAAATTTATTAATTAAGAAAATAAATAAATAATAGAAAATTAAAAAAAGCTCAGAAAATAAATAAAAAACAAAAATAAAGAAAAATACAAAAAATGAATTAAAAATATTAAACCCATAATTAATTTAAAAAATACCCAAAAAATTATTAAAAAGTCAAAAAATTATTAATTAAGAAAATAAATAACAGAAAATACGAAAAATGCTCAAACTGCCACAATTTACAAAATCTTTTAAGGATTAATTTTATAGAATAAACATGTAGGGTTTTTTGACATTAACTCAATTTTTAATTTCATATAATATGGTCCATTAACCCTATGCGCATTATGGGGGGGGGGGGGGGGGGTTATAAAAATCAAAGCTAAAGCATGTCCTACTTTTTTACCAATTTAAACTTTAACCACTCCATTTTATACTCAAATCAAGTCGAAACATACTCTTTTGTTAAAACTAAATATATAAATTACTTTTATTTTAAATTTATTTAAGTTTAAATGATAAAATTAACTATTTATTTTAAAAAATAAATCTATTCACGAAGTTGGTTAACATTGCATCTAGAAAGTGATTCCTCTCTAATATGAGGTATAAAGTGCAATTAAACTTGAATATTATATAAATTAGTTTAACATTCTTCATGTGTATCGTTTGAACACGTTACACATTATGAAGACCCTACTAATAATAATAAAAGTATAGCTAGAGTGACCCCATTTTTTACCCTTGAATAAGTCAAGTAATAATGGATCCACCACTGTTTTCTATAACAAATGAAATAAAATCCTCTAAAATTGTTAAACCCTAAAATATCTTTCTCCACATCTCTAAATGCCCCTAATTGCTGACCCTACCATACATTCCCTGAAAAAACACAAATGATGAAGAAATAAAAAAAAATAACAAAAAATGAATAAAAAAAAAACTTACTATGAGAAAAATAAAGTTTTCAATTGAAAAAAATAGATTAAGGCTAATTAAAACAAAGCAATTTGAAATTATTAAAATACTTCTAATAATAAATTATTTTAAATGAAAAAAACTATTTTTTAATTATTAAAGCACTTGCTAATAATTAAAACTGTTTTAATATAATAAAGCATTTTATTCTTTTTAAAACAGTTTTTTACTTTTATAAAACAGTTCATATTTTTTTGAACAGTTTTTTTCTAAAACTGAAAAAAAGCTTTTTTTAGTTTTTTTGAATTTTAATTTTCTGAGCATTTATTTAATTTTCTGTTATTTATTTTCTTAATTACTAAATTTGTGACTTTTTAATAAAAATCTTGTCGATTTTTAGAAAAAAATTCCCCTTAATGTGCACATGGTTAATGGAGCATATTATATCAAATTAAAAATTGAATTAATGTCAAAACAATCCCCTAAATGTTTATTTTATAAAATTGATCCTTAAAAGATTTTGTAAAATGTGGCATTTTGAGCGTATTTTAATTTTTTCTTGATTAATAATTTTCGACTTTTTAATAAATTTTCTATTTTTTTTAAATTAATTATGGGGTTAATATTTATTTTCTATTTTTATTCATTTTCTGTATTTTTTCATTATTTGGGTTTTTATTTATTTCTGGTATTTATTTATTTTTTTAGCGTTTTTAATTTTCTATTATTTATTTTCTTAATTAATAATTTTTTTACTTTTAAAAAAATTTTGGGTTCTTTTTTAAATTAAGGTTTGGCCCCCATATTAAAGTAAGTGTATAACCGGTAATAAACATAAAAGTTAACGGCTGAATAGACGGAAAGTTAAAAATGGGGGGGCAAACTTTAAAAAAGTCAATTTTCGGGGGTTTAACTCATTATAAGAAATTAAATGGGGGTCAAACCTTAAATGACCCTTTTTTTTCTAATTGTGAAATAAAGTGTGGCAGATACTGTTTTAAGTCTTCTCCCATGAAATCAGAAGAAAAAATATTGTTCATGATTTGTACGTAAAGAACTAAGCATATACAAACACATATACATGTGTATTTATAATTTAATTATATACACATACACTGACACACATAAATACATATCTCTTCAAAGATGCTCTGAAACAATTGGGAGAGAAAACAACTTTAGATAATCTTTTTAGCTTCCAATCACACACACTAGGAGTGGTCATAGGCGCGAGGCCCGCTCAGCCCGTCCAATAAAAAGATAGTGCTTGGGTAAGGTGAATAGGCCCGTAAAGCGGGCTTGGCAAAATTTGATAGCCCGTTTTTTTTTCGAACGGGCTTGGACATGAATTTTTAAGCCCGATAAGGCCCGGTCTGGCCGAGGCCTGGGAATTTTATATATATATATATATATATATATATATATATATATATATATATGTGTGTGTGTGTGTGTGTGTGTGTGTGTGTGTGTGTGTATTAACTTATTATTAAGGTTTAAGACTACAAAGTTATAAATAAATATATAAAGTAGGTAACTTTTATAAATATAAAAACATATACTAAATCTTTTTATGTAGAGTGGAGAACTTTATATATAGACTTTGTAATATATAAAGTTTAAAACATGTTTTTAATTAAAAAAAAAATAGGTCTTTGATTAAGAAAAAATGATTTTTTTATTTAAAAAAAACAGTAACCGGACTTGGCCAACGGACTTGGGTAAAGAACTTTTAAATGTGGGCGGTCTTGAGATTACATAATAAGGCCCAATCCAAACCCGAGCGAGCTTGGAATAACTCATAATTTTATAAGTCCGATTCGATCCCGACCAGGCCTGCCAGGCCCAGCCATGGCCACCCCTAACACACACCACAAAGAACATAACTCAGATAATGGTGGGCTTTTGACCATTCTTTATTTTATTTGTTTTTGTTGTAACCAATGACAATCTGTGGGATGGTATTGAAAGGGAAAGAAATGGATAAAGAATTGAATTGGATAATAAAAAGTAGGTTTGGGTAGTTCAAAACAAAGCACTGTGAAGACAACCTGCCCGAACCCCATTACAATATGAGCGTAATTCCATTTCTGCAATTGACTACTAATACAAAAATTTATCAATTAGAGCCACAACAATTGAAAAGGTCGATATACCTGTACGCTCTTTTAAGTGCTAACGCTGACTTTTCTTTCTGTATGTGTCAATGTTGATAGTTTTTTTTCTCTAATATCCAATGTTGATCTTCTTTCTTCAAAGAGAGAGAGTAGTGGATGAGGAGGAGATTAAGGGGTGTACTTGTGGGTGTAGGCATGTAAACCGATCGGATTCGGATCGGATCGGGCAAATCCGAATTCATATTCGTTTATATTAAAAGGATTTGGATCCGATCCGTTTATTAATCGAATCAGATCGGGCAAATCCAAATCCATATTCGTTTGTGTTAAACGGATTCGGATCTGATCCGATTATCCGATTATCCGTTTATGTTAAACTTGATTTGCAACATTTTTATTTTCAACTCTTATTTCATAAATTTATTTTGCAAATGTTCTAAAAAAACAGATAATGAAATAAAGAACTATTATAATAAATATTTAAAATATATATTTATAATATTATTAAATACAATATATATTAATTAAAAATATATTATATATAATTTATATACATATCAAAAATATTAATCGGATCGGATTATTAATGGATCGGAGTATATAAATCCAAATCCGCTCCATTTAATAAACGGATAATCGGGTAATCAGATAATCAGATTTTAGGCGTGATCCATATCCGCTTAAATGGATCGCATTCGGATTCGGATAAAATTCGATATCCATTGGCAGGCCTATGTGGGTGGAGTGGAGAGAGAACGAAATGAAGGGGAAAGGAAGGGTTATATTTGCTGCTGAAATTCTTGAAAATTTGAGTCTTGAAAATGTAAACGGGAAAGAGGAAATAGTATGCATTTACGTTTAACAATCATAAATGCTCATTTATACCATCCATTATTACTTACACGTGTGAGCCTCACATGACTTGGGTCTACAATTTATATTACTAGGTTTTAGCCCCGCGCGATGCGCGGGCGCTTTCTAATATTTTTATAAAAAACTTTTTTTTATTAGAAAAATAATTTTTGAATAAAGTACAATTTTATAAAAACATAATTTTACTTATAAAAAATTCTTTTCAAAAAATATTGTATTTTCCTGCTCATTTTATGGGACGATATATAGAACACACAATTTTTCGTATTAAGAAAAAAAGTACAGTAACGAATTAAAGTTGAAAACAAACACACAATTTGTCATATTAGTCAAATTTCACGTACGGATATCATTTAACGTCTATAATGATGAAAATTTCTAACAATATATTCTAAAATAAAGGAAGCGTAAATTATATAGACATGATGCCAAGAGTCAGGAGAGCATGGTACTCATCATATTTGTATGGATAACCATTTTATGATATGAACAATCTACAGAATAATGTCAAAAAAATTCTAAAGTCACACAAATAATATTTTAGAGTAGAAAAATTATTTTTACAACTCACCTTAACTCTGCAATTCGAACATATTTAAATATATCTCCCTTGTCTGCCAAATACAATAAACGGGATAAAAAAATTAACATATAAATTTCTTTCACTAAGTCCATTCTTAACGTACCCTTAGTACTCAATAAAACTTTCAATCAACACAAAAAATAGAAGATCACCTAGGCAAGGATCCATAAAACAACAACATATTAGTAGCAGATCTAACAATAACATTAACAGATCAACCACCAAACATGACCAAGGAGCACATTCTCTTAAGCAAGCCCCATACCAAATTAAAAAAATGCCATGCAAGCTGAAAATCCACATTAAATTCATCATAAAACAAAGATAATCCTTTTACCATCTAACTGCATAACTTGACTTAAAACCATAGATTGCTATTCATACTACTGGCATATATTATATTATAGGAAAATGCTATATGGGGTATATGTACCTGTCTTGGAGAAATTGAGCGAAGGCTTTGTTTGAAATATAATATGGGGTATATGGGGTATGTCAAATTTAGGGAGGAAGCCAACTGGGCCAACTCACTTTCTTGTGCCTGACTGAATTTTATTCTTCCTCTTCAACTGTGTTGGTGGTTGTGGTTGGTCAGTGGCTGAACACCTCCATTTCTTGCAATTGCAGTTGCGCGGGAAAAAGACACGGTGAGGAATAGTGTGTGTATGTTCTGCTGAATGGTTTTTTTTTTCGGGGGGGGGGGGGGGGGGGGGGGGTATATACGGCTGTTTACTTTCGCTCGAATCTATATTTGCGTCTATTAGTGTTCCAATAACTGATAACATTTGGTAAATTAAAGAATGTGTGAGTTCCAATGTGCTGAAGGCGCGTGAGACTTCGGGTGAGGCTTAAACAGAGAGAGGTGTGAAAATAGTGCATTTATTAGTGTTGCCACGTGTCAATCCTCTAAGAGGAGACACCAAAATTATATTATGTTATTAGGTATATTATAGATTAGATTAGATCTGATATAATCTTCAATTTTTGCTAAAAACTCAATACAACAAAATTCTCATCAAAACCAAAAGGTCAAATATATTGAAGAAATTTCAAACTAATAATATGGGTGATATCCTTATTTTAAATAAAATCAAAGATGCATAACCTAAGTAACTAATCATAATGTCAATAAACACTTGGAATTTGTAAGGAGAAAATTTCCAATTGAGTCTATTTGTACGTAATTGACTTATTTCCGGAACAAAACTTGTTTGAGTCATAGATAGATTTTTATTTGTCACGATTCCCACAAAGTCTATGACGTGCATGCTGTTTTAGAAGACGTTGCGGCAAAGCTTCAAAGATATATCAAGTCGAGTTTAATTGGTGCACATTTCACGTCTTCATTCAAATTGCATTTCGAGATACTCTCATGTATGAACGCATAATGTTTATGGGACTCGAAAAATGTTTTAAGGATGATATTTTGTTTATAAATGATTTTAAAATATTTAATATGATTTTAAAAGGTTTTAACTTCGTTTATTCTAAGATAAGTATGGTTTAGAGTCGTATGAAACACTGACTTTGGTTTAACCGGTTCACACGACATGTGATGTCGTTCGAACGACATCTCACAGTCGTTGGAACGACATGGGGATCTCATTAGAACGATTTGTCGACTTAAGTTTTCTATTTAAGGCAGTTTTCCCTCATAAATTCGAGGTGTGCAGAACCAAAATACAATTTAGAATAGTTTCGTTTTTCTGCACAAAGTTTTCTAAGGTTTTCAAAGTCTAAAACCATCCTTAGAGTTTTCAATATTCGAGCTTTTATACGTATTTGCTATAGAGATCATGTTTGCACCATTTGGAGTTTATTCATCTCGTTTGAACATTTTTCGTTGGAGTTTTACGGTGAAGAAATAGTGAAGGTCGTGTTCCTAATCGTAGACGTTCCTACAGCTGTATCAGTGGACACCGAGGCACTCGTGGATGCGTGTGCTATGGACGAGTATCGTGGAAGGATTTTTAGGTGGGCACTGTGGAGGAGCGGTTGAAGAGAAGAAGAGCTTCAAGGCTTGTGGGGATCGAGTCGTTGTGTAAGTCTGTCCATCTTCCTTTGAAATACCGTATCATAGTGATTATCTGGCTTGGGTCGTCCGAGATTTTTTTCCTTTATGGTTTCCTCGTACATCTGGCGTTGTGAACTTTACTTTATTTTACTTACTTTAATCACCTAGATGCATGTTTAGGATTAAATAAAATAAAATTGGACTTAATTGAAATTGGTTCACAAACTTGGTGCGTGTTAAAATTTGGAAAAAAGTTTTTTGAAAGAAAAATTATTTTTGTCATCCTTAAAGCAAACATTAGAAAAAAGGAGCCAAAATAATTTACCAACCAAAGTACTCTTTGCACAACTAAGAGAAGCGGTGATATGAATAAAATAGGTGTTCGATAAAAAACTGCCTATTATAACTTTATAGTGCATCAAATGGGTTCTTCTTACCTAGGTCATGGTATTCCTATGTATAATAGAATGGGTGAATAAAATGCAATCATAAATATCAACCATTTAAACTTATCTTATAGATTTTCTCACATAGCTTAACAAACCGTGTCCATTAGTTTCACAAACCTTCAATGATAAGGGTAGGTTGACAAAGTTTGCATAAGCTAAGATTAGGTTGACAAAGTTTGCATACAAATACAATATAGGAAATTATAATAGCTCTTCATTAAACTAAGAATCTCTAAGGGGAATACGCACTAATTTTTTTCTTCATCATCCCTAATCCATTAATTTTATCTAAAAACAACACTATAAATAAGCTGCAAATCGAGATAGTGAGACTACCTCTAGTCCTGGATCGAAGGAAAAGAAGTGGAAGTAGGCATCACCGATTTGACGGATAAGTATAAGTGAGGGAAGAAAGAGAGGAGACTGCACAACGGTTGATATTGTGTAGAGAGGTGAGAGGGAGATGTGGCGTTGAATTAACCTCTCTAAAAAGAATTAGTGCAGATTAGAAGAAAGAGAGGAGATTACTTTAAAAATGTGAATTAACCTCTCTAAAAATAAGATGTTGATGTACGGTGCAAATTAGATATTGCCCTCTAAGTATACGAATTAAATAGGGTTAGGCAACAAGATATGTGGAGAGCTCCTATTTGGAGCCTCCATTTTTATATTAAGTTACTATCTTGCAGGACACGCAAATAGAAATTATCCATGTCGACAATGCAAATCCAATGACTTAGTTGCACACAATATTCATACCATATAATTTTCAGTGCAAGAAGTACATAAACCAAATAAGAAGCTTGAACCACTCTAATACAAATAGCAACAATTATTGCAATTTTGTTTCATCCTCATTCGTTTTATCACATTTCATGCAGCGTAACAACACAGATGTGCTTTCCTACAACCTGCATAAAAGCATAAAAACAAACCTATAGTCAATGAGGCAAATACTATGTATATTACAAAATTCAAACATATTCACAAAAGGTTATTCTAATTGGCCAACAAAAAATAATTATTATGGGACAAAGAAGCCTAAGCAGATTCCTCCATTTTAAAAATAATGTACATATTAACACTACAGGTATCAAACTATTTATCATCAAAATATTTATGTGAAAAGAGAAAATGAGTACAAAACCTCGTGAGGGTACAATTGTGTACAAAAAAAATTCTTCTGACAAAAAGCATAAAATCTACCAGGCCACATAGATATATAGGCAATATAAATGCAGTGGAGCAGATATGAAGAGTCCCGTCAAGGTCAAACAGTAAAACTAAAATCTCAAGCATACATACAAAAGCAAGTAGAACAAAGGAAAATGTAAAAGGATGATTACCTTAATTAACATCCAACTACAATATCCAAAAAAAATTCAAATCAAATAAAAAATTAAATTTGTGATTAACCATCAAACTTGTCAATTGAATCATTATTTTGCTTCTTGATAATAGCACACTTCCTTGGTGTCTTGATGTACAAAAAAGAAGGAAATCAAACATTGTAAACAAAAACAGTTATCATGTAACAATCATAATAAAATAAAAAATAGATATCATTAAATTCTATAATAACAAAAACAGAAATCATTTGGAAAAAGTTCTCAATGGATCCCTCCATTTTAGTTGCCTCTCGGGTTATTGGGAAAAGAAATCATTTTTTGCTTCCACCAATGGTTCATATATATATTAGGGGAAAAAGGGAAGGAATGATGAATGGGTCCAGTCATTTTAAGTTTCACAGAAAGAGAGAGGGAAACAGTTATGTCAAAGACAGAGAGACAGGGTTTGCTGCAGGGGGTGAACGAACAAGTGTAAATTAATTTAAGGATAGGTGGGATGAGGAAGAGAAATAGAGAGATAGAAACGGAAGAGAGAATGGGAGATAAACAGCCAAAGATGAAATGAATTAAGATTAAATGGGCTATCGGTAATCTCATCAAACAAATTTCCACATTAGAAGAAGTATTTGTATAATAAAGGTAGTTTCCACGTGTATCTTCAGCACAGATCTAAGCTTCAATTTTATATATATACATAGATAAAATAAGAATAGATTAGATTTTGTTCGTATAAATCTTACGAAATCTTAAGAATTGATTGGATAAATTTTACTTGAGAAAAGTTATCGGGATTCATAAAAATACATGTACCCGCAAACCTATGGTTAGATTGAGACTTATTATTTACTTATAAGTAAATAGAATACGTCTCCATGCTTGAAACTATTATCAAGTCTATATCCCATCAAGTCACGTGAGATTAAAAAATCTTCTTACTTTTTTTAGTGTTATATTTCCTCAAGTTATATAACATTCATATAAAAAAAATAAAAACATACCAATAGAATTAAGGGTCATTTTGACGTAACCCCCAAATTTTAATGCACAATTTGACTTAATCCCTTGTTTTCATAATTATTTGACTTTTTCCCTGACATAGGGGTTAAGTCTAATTTGACATTATAAATAGGGAGAAAGTCAAATAAATCCTTATACTCAACCCCCTATTTTATTCAATATTTTGAGATAACCCCCTCGTACAAGTTATATAAAAAAAAAACTAGCAAAATGAGGGTTAAGTTAAATATCACATTAAAAAATGGAGGTTAAGTAAAAAAAGCCCTAAAATTAATCACGGATGTATGAGCTCTAAGACTCATATTATCAAATAAATATGACTAAAACATTGAAAATCAACATTACATATAGATCACCAGTTATAACACACCAAATACATCCAATTGCAACTTCACCAATTTCTCATTGTGAAATTATTAAGCGTTGTAATTGAAATATGATGAAGCAGTTAATGACATCAATGTCATATATATTCAGTTTAAGTTTAGTAAGCACATTTAGTGAAAATTTCTTGAATTGAGAAGCATATAGTTACCTTCCTCTGTCTACAAATAAGTACCAAATTTCTTCCCCCGTTTTTTCCTATAAGTATTCTCAATAAGAGCATAAATAGTGGTGGGGGAAGAAGCCAAAGAAATTTACAGATATGCAAAGAGTAACCCTCTAATGGTGTAAACGAGGGAGCAGATTTTGTAGTTGGATTTGTATCCATTCTCCAAATTGGGAGAATGACTGCAAATTCTCTAAAGAGTTCCTACAAACTTCATTTGTTCATACCAATTCTTTCGAACACATGAAGTTCGTAACAAATATAAATAATTATTTTTATTACATATTTGGGTGCTTACGAACAACATTAGTTCGTAACGAATTCATACGAATAAATGTTGTTCGTAAGGAATATTTTTTTATTTCCTACGAACGACATTAGTTCGTAGGAACTATTTTACAAATTTGTGAAGGATACACTATTGTGCACTTGACTGTTTAAAAGAAAGGTAAACCCAGTTTGATTCTCTTAATCTACCAATCGTGAGCATCCACCATTATGGATGCTCTAACAACTAGTAAATGAATCCCATTATTTTGTATATCCGAGATCCGGTTCGTATCTCATATGTCAGGTTCAAGTTGACCCTTAGGGTCGACGTCGGACATTTCTATAGTGGTTTCCCTCCTATTTTGTATTACTCGATTCGTTTTGTACGAACATCATCACTGTTGGTTTTTTATTTGACTCGATAATTTTTTTCCCAATTTTCACCTAAACACATTTTTTCATATTCTCAAATATACGTGTATGATGTCAAGAAACCAGAGAATCCGAATCTGGACTTTTGTCATGTATGGATTTTGAGTTCCAAATCGCCCCTAATGGTAGGTGGTGTATCTCGGCGATAGTTTGCGATGGTGGCGATAGTTTCCCTTTTTAGTACAGAACGGTAGTTCCATTGTGAGAAAGGATGATCATACAAGGATGGAGGGTTAGTGGTACGAGGAGGGTGGCCCATGTTATGGAGGAACTTGTAAGTTATACAAAAATGATTTTGTCTCTAACATGAGAAACAAAAGGTATGATAACCATGTATTCTTTTATTAAATACTTTGATTCTTCTCATTCACTGATGACTAGCAAGGCTTGAATTATAAAATAATATTTTTATAACAAGAAATATGTGATCATTTATTATCATTCAAAAATTAACAATCACTTATTATTTTATGTAATCATGGTACACATTTGAATCATATATTTGTGTTCTTGTAGATATATTATCTCATATAGTATCAATATGCTCGTGAGAATTGAAGTTAAATATGCCTCAGTTGCAACAATTTTATCAATTTTATACTTGTATATTTAGTTTAATTATTCATGATTTATCCTTGAACTTTTTCAAATTACAATCTTGATTAGTCAAATTTTTAATCATTATTATTTAATATTTAGGGCTTGAAGTTCCTAATTGCAATATAAAATTTTGGGGCCTAAAGTTCCCAACTACTATTTAAAATTTGGGACCTGAAGTTCCCTAATTATTGCAGGGACTCTAATTCCTAATACTATTTATAATTGGGGTCGAAAGTTCTCAATTACAGTTTAAATTTAGGAGTTGAATTGTTATTTATATTTTGGACTTGAAGTTCCAAATAATATATGCCCTCATTCAAAACCTTAAGTTTTTTTATTATTTCTAGGTCATACCTTAGAGTGATGGAAAGTACCCTCACCCAAGCTACGATTGATCTCAGGTTCGAGACATGGGAGCATCCTCTCCATATATAAAATATGGCGGTAAGACTAGCCGACATTCACCTCTCCCAGACCCTGAAGTTAAGTGGAAGTTGTGCACTGGGTACAGCCTTTTTTTATTAGGGTAAGGGGCATTAAATATCCTGGAATGATTTATAATTTGGACCTGAAGTTCCAAATATGTTTTCTCTTCGTGATCATATCTAAAGTTTAATAAATTAATAAAATTGAACCCGACGTTCAATTATTTTATATGTTGAATTCGAAGTTTTCACAAATAAATTGCATGAACCTGAAGTTCTAATTCATAAATTAAGGTCTTAAAATCCTAATTGCACATATGATGTTTTAATTAATATTGAGTTATTATTTTTCTTTACTATGAATTATATATTTCTTATTGTAATTTATTAATTGAATAGTTTGAAAATGTCATATATTTCTAAACTCGAATTTGAAGCACTTAAACTTTCTGGGATGAATTATCTTAATTGGTCTCAAGATGCTGAACTCCATCTCCAAGCTCGAAATCTTGGTGATTCAATAACACCTAAAAATAATATGTCCCAGCAGGACGAAGCTAAGACTCTAATATTTCTTAGGCATCACATACACAATGATTTTAAAAGTGAGTACTTGACAATGAAATATCCTCTATATCTATGAAACTCCTCGAATGAGCGTTATGACCAACAAAAATCGATCATACTTCCATGTGCACACCATGAATGGCTCAACTTGACATTTCAAGTTTTCAAAAGTGTGTCTGAATACAATTCTATTATGTTCAAAATTACCTCCAAGCTAAAGTTATGCAGGAAAAAGTTAGAGGATGCGGATATGTTTGAGAAAAATTTCTTCACTTTTCATGCCTAGAATATGCTCCTATAGCGGCAATATCGAGAGCAATATTTTAAAAGGTACTCGAAACTAATCTCATGTCTCCTAGTTGTTGAGAAGAACAATGACTTATTGATAAATAATAATATATCTTGACCCACTAGATATGTAACACTCCATGCAATGAATGTTAACTTTGCTCAGAATAATGAAAGAGACCAAGGAAATATACGGGGGATGTGGAAACTCCAAAAGAGGAGAGGTGGTTACCATAATCAAGGCCTTAGAAAGAATACAAATTTTAAAAAACACCAGAAGTGAAATGGCCACAATAATAAATGAAATCAGAAGTCAAATCCACCAAATCCAAATGATGTTTGTCATAGATGTGGCCGTAGTGGGCATTAGACACGTACATGTCATTTGTTCAAGATATTTGTGGAAAAATATCAAGCTTTGGCATAAATATTTCATATTTATCCCATTAATTTCGGTACTTTTATAGTCATGTGTATTGTAATTAGACTGGACTTATCTCATAATCATGCTACTAATCCTTTTCGGCAATTATTTCTTATTTGGGGTATTTTTCTCTTATTTTACAGGTATTTCGTGCAAGTGTATGCGAGAGAAAAATTAAAACTAATAAAGAAATGAAGGAAAGGAACATCGAGGGGAAATATGTAATTTTCAAGCTCGGATGCGGATCCAAAAGGAAAAGTGAAGAGATTGAAGCTACGACCATACTAGAAGAAACGACATCCAAATCCGAGCTACGGTGAACAAGTTAAAGGTGTTTAAAGATGAGAAGAGAATCCAAGGGCAGAAGTGAAATTTCATAAATTAACTAGGACAAACCGGTTCGCCCCTGGTCCGAACCGGTTCAGTTGTTCAACTATGGGATTTTTGTTTTATTCCTTACTTTAAGCTAGAGAGTTGTAGGTGTTAAAAACACTTTCAAAATAACCTAGGATGATTGTAAGATGAGATTAGGGTTCTCATACATTAGTTTTACACTAGTTTTAACCTAGTTTTGAGAGGAGAAAGAGGTTAAGCAAATAAAAGAACAATAACTCATTATTTTGCATGAAATTTCAATACAAGTATTGTTTTCTTCTTTATTTCTTTCAAGCTTTATTCTCTACAGCATCTTTCTTCCTTATTTTTGTTTTTTGATCATTTATATGTTTACTTGCAATAAATACTTCATTGTGTCTTCATGTACCATAGAATTCACATGCATAGTTAACTTTTCCAAGTCCGGCTAGAATTTTAGAGGGTTGGGGTACATGAACCCAACCTAGGTATTATGGATGGATATAAAATTGAATAGAATTAAATAAATAATTATGAGGTTTGGTACTTTGTTAGAATAAGCATTGTAGATCTTTTAGCTTCGTTTGTCATAAGTAACCAGAGTATTTAAGGATATAATACGCGTGTCGACAATTTTGTTGTTCATATTAAATTTATTTTTTACTAGATATTGTGCTGAGTAAAATCCTCTTATATTTAGTACTTAGATAAATTTAAGTTTTCTCGTAATTATGAATTTAGTTTTTTAAAATTTTGTATCCAAAGTAATTACTGATGGTTCGGGGGATTGTATTCCGATCCCATTTTTTCTGTTATAATTTATTTAAAAAATCAAAAGTTTAGTCTTGCATTTATTTAGTTAGTTTGCATTCATTAATTAACTTGCATTAGTTCTTAGTGATTCTCAAAAACAATTCATCACCTTTTCTTATATCTTTTGTGAGTCGATAGTTAGGTTTTAGACGCCTTTTCGTAGTTGTCATCACGATCTTTGTCATATTCTGTGAGTTCGACACCCGACTTATTGGGGTATTACTTTAGCAATCAGCTTACACTTGAGTTGTAGATACACGTGTTACACACACATTTTGAGTCGCGTCAAGTTTTTGGTGACGTTGCCAGGGACTAGGTAGACATACTAGATTAGGTCGAATTAATCTAAGAATTTGACTCTAATTTCTAAAAAAGCCAAAAGAAAATTCATAAAACCCAAAAATTCAAAAAAAATTGAAATATAAAAAAAATCAGAAAAAATAAAAATAAAGAAAATATTCTCTCGAGCTTTAAATGCAAAACACTCAGCCCAATCCTAATCCCATTCCTCCTTGAGTACACGAAAATCCCATAATCGAACTCAATCCTAATAGCCCACGCACTCCGAACGCTCCAAATTTCTGGGTACCACCTCCTACACCGAATAGTCGAGCCACGAGTCATACGTATAAAAAATCCTATGAGGGAATTGATTATATAAGTGTGAGTGCGATGTCTGGTCACAGTAGTTTCGGAACGGGTGAGGGAGAGTTGCCGTATCACCTCATAAAAAACCTCTTATACCCCGAGCAAACCGTCGCTCCGGGATGTGATTAAGTGCGAAAAGTAGCGCGTGTAAAGACGCTAGTCGTTGTTTTTGTTTCGCCAACTCAATACAAAAACCTAAATTACAACTACACTTGCGGGGCAAGTAGAGCGATAAGTCGGGTATCGAGAATCCACAGAGACGAGATGTTAGAATTTAAGTGATTTAATACTCCTAAAATAAAAGTGTAAAAGATGATTATACACAAAAAGGGAAAAGATGCATAAAAGGGAAATAGTAATCTAGGCGAGGGAAAATAAAGCTAGATTAAGAAAGTGAGTAAAAACTATAGGTTGCGTCGAATATCCCTCACCCGAGTTAATTAGTATAAAATGGTTACATGGGTCGACGAGTTATTACAAATGCGTCTTGTTTCGACAGTTAATTAAATCAAGGGTTGTCACGCCCCTAAATTTGCATAAAAGTCTAATACGATTTTGGTGTCAACAAATACCCCGAAAATTACGCACGCAAGGTCGTAAGCACGGGGCATACATGATATGCCCCGTCAAATCTCCTAGGCGTAATAACTAGGACAACGCACTCGAAATAGACCCGTAAACTCCATCACCAAAGCAAAGCAACACGTCAACCCTAGGTGAGTTCAATCCGACACAACCTAATTTAACCTAGCTACAGAGCATGGTAAATGACATGTATTTAGGTGAAAGCAATAAATAAAGCAAGTAAACTAAATTAGAAAGCAAGTAAATTAACTACAAAGCAAGAAAATAAGGAAACACAACTTAAATTAATTGGAAGAGATAATGAATAGTAACCTTACAACACCCAAATGGGGAACACCCAAAGAGAGGAGAAGATGAGCTCTCAAAATCCAAACCCTAAACTAAGTATCTAAAATGAAATATATCCTCCAAAGAAAAGCCCCCAACATTCTATTTATACCCCAAAACAAACCCCAAACAAAACCAAGCCAAAAAACCCAAAATAAGTCAATTTTCGTCCATATCTGATGGGACCGGTCGACCTCATGTTTGGGACCGGTCGACCGCACTTTTGGAATTTGCCTTGGGCTGGAGACAGCCCACTTTTCCACTCCGAACCAATTTTGATGTGTTGCACGGAAATGGCCATAACTCCCTCATACGGAATCGAAATGAGGCGTGGTCGGAACCGACGCGAAGCTAATTCAATTATCTTCATGATTCTGTTTTGAAACCCTCCAAATTATGCAGTATGAAATTACCAAAATGAACTTGAAATAGAAGAAAATACCGAAACCTTCCGGAAATGGGCATAACTTCCACATACGGAGTCAGAATGACGCACAGTCAGTGGCCACAGAAAGATAATTTGATGATCTACATGTTGGTAAATTCATTACATAAAAAATAGTGAGTTTAAAAAGACCAAATTGCCCTTGAAGTAGCATTCGACGACGGAACTTCTCCGAAATGCAACCGAACCTCACTTTTAGCGTTCCAATACCTACAAAAATACAAATAACCCCTACAAAGCATGTATATATCCAAATCCAAGGTTGTCTGGTTAATTATCATAATTATAGGCATTTAGGACCGTAAAAGTGCTAGAATGCATAAAGATAACGGGCGGAAATATGCAATATTCGATACGAATCAGGATGCATTATATTTTTGTGTAATGCGGGGTAGTTTCGCTTTAGGAATGGGATGATTCATATTCTCTCAACATTTCATGGTATGGAGTCAGAAAAGCCCTACCTCGATATTAGAGAGTTCAAGGAGGCGTGTGAGACGTTTAATGATCAAACGTGTACCTAAGACGTAGTGCGCCTCAAGCTTTTTCCCTTCTCTCTTAAGGACAAGGCCAAGACTTGGCTTTGGTCACTAACACCAAACTCAATAGTCACATGAAAGGATATTCAAGCTAAGTTTTTCTAAAAGTTCTTTCCCGCACATAGGAACAACTCTATTAGGGATCAAACTTAGACCTTTAGAAAAAATTATAACGAGCCTTTTGATAAGTGTTGGGAGAGGTTCAACAAGTTAGTTAATATGTGCCCACATCATGGCTTTGGGAAGTAGAGACTCATCTCTTACTTCCATCATGGGCTAAGCTTAAGTTCCAAACAACTCGTTAAAACCATGTGTCCGAAAGAGTTCTTCGGGTTATACGCGGACGATGCGGAGGCCCACCTTAAGTATGGGTAATACCCCGTATTTTTATGGCTTTTAAATTTGAGGATTTAATAAATTTAATTTGAGATATTAATTTAATATAAATCCGGAAATTTATTTTTAATATTTACTAGCGTGACGAGAGTTAGTAATTATTGGGAATTTATTGAATATTACTAGATGATTCAAGTAATATACAAGATTGATTTTATTAAATGTGTCACGAGTGAATAAAATGGCAATTATGGAAATTAAGTCGGGACACGCCTGTGTCGTGTCAGGACTAAAGTATTATTATAAAAGTGAATAAACTATAAGTCGCCCGTATGGTCATTTCGAGTGTGCCAAAGTGTCCGAAAGGGTCGACATAGTCAGAAAAGTGTACCCGGGGGTTTAGTTTGGGTCTCGGGGCGTTTTTAGGCCTAATTCACATCCCGGGAGGGTATTATAGACATTGTGTATTTTTGGGTAATTAAACCAACAAATTTTCCTAAGATATATCACCCATTATGAGTTGTCTTTTAGGGTTAACAAACACAGAACATAAGAACGGCCATTAGAGAAGAAGGTAGAGAGATTTTCAAGAAATCCAAGGCCTAGAACTCACTCGATTGCACCACCACCACCGCCAAAACATAGATCGTAAGACGAGGAACGCAGCCATATCCTCTTCATCATCAAATCAGAAATTAAAATCTCAGGCAAGTATCTATCTTGCTTTGTTTTTAGTTAATGTTTCACCCATGTTAGATTAGGATTGTTAAAAACGTGTTTCGTGGAAGAATTCGATAATTTAGAGAAGTCAAATCACATGTTTTAGAGGAAATAGATATATTCTGGACATCTCAATCATATGTAGAGGATTACCCACGAAATTATATGGATTTAGAAGCAAGAAATCTGGAAAAGAATTAGAAGAATGGAAGTTTTATGAAAAAAAATTAGGGTTTTTGATAATTATGTTAATTTACCCCATTAATTCAATTCCTTTGATGAATTTGTACATGTGTTCACGTAGGAAATCATGTATATAGGTATATATGACAGGTAGTAATTTTTTTTTGGAGTTTGGAAATCGTTAATGGAGTTTTGGGTGAGGTTAAAGAAGGAAACCCGTAGATAATAATGGCAGAATTAAGAATAACTACTTGATCGATCGATCGACCAAGAGCATCGATCGATCGATGATCGATCAATCGACCCCTCCTGGAAAACTGCAGGGTTTTCCCCTTTTTGTTTAATCCAGATAAAATATGCAGGAACCCTTGAATATCCTTTAAATAGTATAATGGGACAGGAAGAGGACCAGTGGGGTCTAAGTAGACTCCCTTGAATGACATTTGATGCGGGATGAAATTATGGGTTAACGGGGGGTTCCGTCACACATTAAAAGTTGTGCGTACGTTCACTAAAGAATTGAGACTCGTGAAAGACTTAGACCAGAAGGTTAGAGAGGGTGTGCCTACTAAAATTATATTTAGTAAGAGAGAATACTTAGAGAGATGAGAAGTAAGTATGAAATAAATTATAAGTGAGAACAAAAGGGATGACTCCGTTATGCGAGATAATTGAGTAAAATTTGTGCTAAGAACGGATAATAATAATTATGGGTCGTGGGCGAACCTAATTTGGAAAATGTGAATATTTATATATATAACCGTGTGACTGTGTACATATATTAAGTATTATGTTTGTGAATAATCATACCCGCGCTACTTGCTATCACGGAGGTTGCCGCGTGAGGACAGTCGTATCTCAATGGGACCTTTATGGGGGATATTGACTTGTACCCTAGAACATAGGATTCCTTGGTACAGGCTATCTGAGAATGATAGTCAGATGGTCCTAAGAGACGTGAGGGGTATGTGCTAACCTCTTAGTGACTTGGAACTATGCTTCGCCTCCATTTTGTGTGTATTGTGTTAATACAGTTCGAGAGTGATTCCGAACTAGTATTTCCCTTAGTACGAATGATACGGGGACTTGATAGCAGAGTATGCCAGCACCATAGGCTTTATGTGGGGTTCCGATAGTATATATATTATATGAGTGACTAAAATATATATACTTATATATATGGAAACTTTCTATTGTGTGTATAAGTAGTTAAGTAATGAATAAATGCTCCATCTTTATAACAAGTGTTCGTGAATTTTTTAACGGTACTGAGTGGTTCCAAGTAACGTAAGAAAATGGAAGAGATTAATTTTCTAAAACTAAACATCATAGCCTTAGTACTTCTCGGGATAAAACTTTATGGAAAATAAGTTAGATAGACTTATGATATCAGTAGTACGGTAGGCGTACACACTAGATGAGAGGTGAGAATTCTCAAGAGAGTGTCGCATACTAACATGGTTGTCACATTAGCCAGTAAGCATTTTAAATACTTGCTAAACTATTTTAAAATTGTTTTACACTCGGGCTCTGACCCGTTTTCTGTCATTTTTCTCTCTCTTGTGTATATATGTATGTATTATAGGTGCCCGTCCATAGGGGTGTTATGCATAGGTTCTTTGGGTTGAACGTGCTGCAGCTTATGTGGAAGTTGCAGGCCCTTATTTTAGACGACCTCTTCATTGACTCAGTTCCAATTTTAGTTCTTCATAGTTAGGGCATGTGTCACCCGATTTCCTATTCCGTTTGGATTTGTCAGAGATTTATGTTTATTTATATTTCTAGTATTCAGTTCTCTTTGAGAGTTAACTATTGTCATGATGATTTTATTTATGGTTCTTAAACTTGGTTTGGTTTATCTAGATGGTTTAATTCTTGTGTGTTAATTGCCATCCTTAGCATTTATGTGATTCTTAAACTGTTGTTTATTAAAAAGGTTTTCATATCGGAATTTAATAAAGTAAAAATAAAACTTTAAATTGTTTTGACACTTAGCTTAATTATTTAGGGTGTTTAGATTGGAAATAATTATTTTGCGACAGTGATGCTGAGAATGAACCAATCGCTCACCTTGATTTTTAATTTAATAAATGACTGATCACCCGGTATTTAATTAGGCGGGGTGTCACAGGTGGTATCAGAGCATCAGGTTCTAGTGTCCTTTAGGATCTTTACGGCTTATATCATTTCCAGCTTAGCGTCTTTGATTTAGAGCCCTATTTTTAGGGTTGTTGTATTCTTGTATTTATGCTTACGTCTTCAGCTATTTGAGATTTGATAATAACTGTAGACTAATAAACTTCCTTCTCGTTTCAGATGCCTTCGAGATGCGCACCCCGAGACAGGAATGCCCAGCCCGAGCAGCCAGTAGCTCCGGCTCAGGGAATGATGAATGCAACTGAAGTAGCCGCTATTGTTGCTCAGGCGGTGAATGTCGCATTAACGGTGGTGAAACAGGCTCCACCCCAGGTTCAGGCAGTGGCGCTAGTACCAGCACAGCTTCCCACTGCATGGGAGCGGGTCAGGGATGCCTTTTAGAAGGCGCATCCCCCAAAGTTCTCGGGTAGTTCGAACATCGTAGTCGCCAGCCAATGGAAGAAGGACATACAGAGGCATCTGCGCATGTATGAGTACACCGACGTGCAGAGACAGTTACTGGCTTCCTTCAAACTAGTGGGGGTCGCTTTGCAGTGGTGGTAGTCAACCACCACCTTGGAGGAGGGGGACATCATACCAATTCAGTCATTTTGGGGGCGTTTTGACCGCAAGTATTTCCCATCCGCCGTGCAGACTGAGATGAGGCAAAGGTTACTGAATCTCAATTAGGAGAGTATGACCGTTGCTGAGTATGAGGAGGAGTTCACTAAACTTCTCACTATAGTTCCGGATGAGGCACCCACTGAGGAGAAGAAGATACTGCTGTTTTTAGATGGTTTGGCCTAGAGGATTCGTCAGCACCTCATAGGCAATCTATCGTTGAGTACTTACACTGACGTACTTAACGCTGCTTTATTGCACTGTCAGGATCACCGTTTCCATCAGCAGGGGAGCAAACGAGCAGGGGAGTCCAGCGAGCAGGGGAGGATAGGGGCAGTAGTAGTACTGGTGGGGCACCGGCAGCCCAAGGGCAAACTCGTCACAATTAGCAGAGTTCCCATTAGGGGGACCCTAACAAGAGATTCCGATCAGGTGATTCCAGGCAGGGATTTGGGGGATTTAGTCAGGGACAGCAGGTTCAGTCCAGTCAGCATGGCCAACAGGGCCAACACTGTCAGTTGCAGGGCCATCAGGGCCAACAACGTTTTCAGCTAGGCCAGTGGCGGGGTGGTAATGGCCAACAGGGCTGTGGTCAGCAGGGGCAAAGGGGAGGTAACTTCAGGGGCAGATGTTTTGGATGTGGCAAGAATGGCCATAGGCGTCAGGATTGCCCAAAGGGGGATAGGGCCCCACAGCAGCAGGGTGCCCGTAATGAGCCGTAGAGGCCACTCTTTCCAGCCACCCTCCCAGCACCAGCTCAAATGCCAGCTCTACCAGCCATCCCAGCATCCCCAGTTCAGCAGGGGCAATCACAGTATGGACGTGTCTATAACGTCCACCAGGCAGCAGCACCTCAGGCACCACCTGCGATTGAGGGTACGTTTCCTATACATGGCACTATGGGTCGAGTTTTATTTGATACTGGGGCGTCGCATTATTTTATAGCTACTCACTTTGCACGGGCCTTAGGGTTATTAGGCACGGCAGAGAGTACAGTGACATGCGTAGACTTACTACTGAGGAATGGGTCCTTGATTTTCTTTATATGTCGGGGTGTAGGTATAGAGATTGGTAGCTTGATTATACCAGCAGACATGCTAATTTTAGATATGCATGAGCACGGTGTCATTATTGGTATGGATTGGCTCGCCGCGTATAGAGCCATGATAGATTGTTTCGGTAGGAGTATTATCGTTGCCATTCCGTGGAAGGATATGTTTTTTGTGGCGATGCCTCACCCAGAGGGAGGATCTTCCACCCATTTGTATTACATAGAGGAGGATACCTCTAAGGAGATTGTGATTCCCCTAGATTCGATTCCAGTCGTTCGTGAGTTTTTGGATGTATTTCAGGAGATACCGGACCTACTCCCCAGTTTAGAGATAGATTTTGTCATAGACTTGATGTCGGGCACTCAGCCGATAGCGCATGCACCGTATCGTATGTCTCATGCAGAGACGAGGGAGTTACGGGATCAGATTGAGCATCTGTTAGGCCAGGGATTCATTCGTAGGAGCACCTCGCCTTAGGGCGCTCTGGTGTTGTTTGTAAAGAAGAGAGATGGTTCACTGAGGTTATGCGTGGATTACCGGGAGTTGAACAAGGTCACGATACAGAATAAATATCTGTTGCCCCGAATCGATGACCTGTTCGACCAGCTGAGGGGAGCAACCTTCTTTTCGAAAATAGATTTGAGATCGGGATACCATCAGCTACGGATTAGAGTGCATGATGTGTTGAAGACAGCTTTCTTGACGAGATATGGATCCTATGAGTTCAGAGTCATTCCATTTGGGCTGACAAATGCTCCATCCGTATTCGTAGATTTGATGAACCGAGTGTTCAGAGAGTTTTTGGATCAGTTTGTCATCGTCTTCATAGATGACATCCTGATTTACTCACAGACTGAGGAGGAGCATGCCGAGCACTTGAGATAGGTTCTTCAGACTCTACGAGAGTATCAATTGTATGCTAAGTATGAGAAGTGCGAATTTTGGTTACGGGAGGTATAGTTTTGGGGGCATGTTGTATTGGAATTGGGGATATCGGTTGACCCAAGCAAAGTGTCGGCAGTGAGGGAGTGGGGACATCCCACGACACCGACAGAGGTGCATAGTTTCTTGGGGTTAGCCGGGTACTATAGGAGGTTCATCTGAGGCTTTTCGAAGATAGGGGGTCCGTTGACGAATCTGACTCGCAAGGGAGTACCGTATGTTTGGGATGATGCTTGTCAATTGGCTTTTGATGAACTGAAAGATAAGTTGACTTCGGCGCCAGTTCTTGCTTTGCCCAAGCCGGGAGTGGAGTACCTGGTATACACTGACGCCTATTTATGGGGACTCGGGGGGAGTACTTAAGTCGGAGGAACAGGCTATAGCTTTTACCTCCCGTAAGCTTAAGCCTCACGAAAGGAATTACCCCACCCACGACCTGGAGTTAGCAGCGATCGTATTTGCATTGCGGATTTGGAGACATTACTTGTTGGGGGAAAAGTTTTGCTTTTCCACATACCACAAATCACTGCAATACTTGTTCACTCAGTGAGAGTTGAACATGCATTAGCGAAGATGGTTGGAGTTTGTGAAAGACTATCAGTTCAAGATACAGTACCATCCGGGGAAGGCTAACGTAGTTGCTGATGCGTTAAGCCGTAGACCGAAGGGTGACGTAGCGGAAGTATGGAGAGCAAAGTAGAAAGAATTGGGTCACCAGGACGCGGTAGCCCGTTCCTTTGTATCTGTTATGTCAGTCACACCCGAGATTGTCACTAGGGTGATACAGGCACAGGCAGCGGATACGTTTTGCCAGAAGCAGATTGTACGACTCTTAGCTGAGGGTACTGAATCCTATTCAGTGAGCTCTAATGGGGGTTTGAGATTTAATGGGATATTGATGGTCCCAAAAGGAGAAGACTTACGTCATGTAGTGATGACACAGTCGCACGGGTTTAGATTTTCGGTACATCCCAGAGGGGATAAGATGTACCAGGATATGAGGCGGCAGTATTGGTGGAGTGGGATGAAGGACATTGTTGAGTTTGTGTCCAAATGTTCTACCTGTCAGATGGTAAAGGTGGACCACTATAGACCGCCAGGGTTACTTCATCCGTTGGAGATACCTACGTGGAAATGGGAAAGTATTTCCATGGACTTCATCACTGGGTTGCCTGCATCACAGCGAGGTCACGATTCCATATGGGTTATAGTGGATCGGTTGACCAAGGTAGCTCATTTTCTGCCAGTACGGACAGACTACACCACGGGCCAGTAAGAACAGTTATTCATTGCCGAGATCGTTAGGCTACATGGGGTGCCCCTGGATATTGTGTGTGATAGAGACAAGATTTTTGTGTTGCGCTTCTGGGAGAGCCTTCAGGAGGCCATGGGTACAGAGTTGAGATTGAGTTCAGCTTACCACCCACAGACAGATGGACAAACAGAGCGCACCAATTAGATGCTGGAGGATATGCTACGCATGTGTGTACTTGATTTTGGAGGAGGTTGGGAGACGTATCTTCCACTGGTGGAGTTCACTTATAATAACTCCTATCAGCTCACGATCGGCATGGCCCCATTTGAGGCGTTGTATGGTAGGCCTTATCGTTCTCCCGCTTATTGGCTAGAGGTGGGGGGAAATAAGTTGCTCGAACCAGAGGTGATTCAGGAGACTTCATCTAGGATTGAGCTTATCAGGAGTCGCATTCGGTTAGCTCAGGACTGACAGAAAATCTACGACAATGCGAAGCGGTCCTTTCGAGATTTTAGCGTGGGGGACCAAGTATTACTGCGTGTATCTCTTATGAAAGGAGTAATGAGGTTAGAGAAGAAGGGGAAGTTGGCTCCGAGGTACGTGGGCCCATTTCCTATTATCGAGAGGATTGGGTGGGTGGCATATAGATTGGGGTTTCCAGAGCATTTGCACCGTATTCACGATATATTCCACACCTCGTCATTGAGACGATATCTTCGAGATGATATGGCCCACACTCACATCGGGATAGAGGAGGTTGACTTACAGCCCGACAGTTTTTTTGAGGAGAGACCAGTGGCTATTCTATACCATAGCGAGAGAAAATTGAGGTCGAAGGTAGTTCCACTTGTACGGGTCCAGTGGGAGGATCATAATGTGGAGGAATCCACTTGGGAGGGCGAGACAGATATGCGCAAAAAATATCCAGATCTATTTTTACCAGGTATGCCTTATTTTCCAAATTTCGGGATGAAATTCCGTTATTAGGGGGAAGTATGTAATACCCCGTATTTTTATGGCTTTTAAATTTGAGGATTTAATAAATTTAATTAGAGATATTAATTTAATATTAATTTGGAAATTTATTTTTAATATTTACTAGCGTGGCGAGAGTTAGTAATTATTGGGAATTTGTTGAATATTACTAGACAAGTAAAGTAATATATAAGATTGATTTTATTAAATGTGTCACGAGTGAATAAAATGGCAATTATGGAAATTAAGTCGGGACACCCCTGTGTCGTGCGGGACTAAAGTATTATTCTAAAAGTGAATAAACTATAAGTCGCTTGTATGGTCGTTTCGAGTGCGCCAAAGTGTTTGAAAGGGTCGAGATAGTCAGGAAAGTGTACCCGGGGGTTTAGTTTGGGTCTCGGGGCATTTTTAGGCCTAATTGACATCCCGGGAGGGTATTATAGACATTGTGTATTTTTGGGTAATTAAACCCACGAATTTTCTTAAGATATATCAGCCATTATGAGTTGTCTTTTAGGGTTAACAAACACAGAACATAAGAACGGACATTAGAGAAGAAGGTAGAGAGCTTTCTAATAGAACTCACTCGATTGCACCGCCACCACCGCCAAAACATAGATCGTAAGACGAGGAACGTAGCCATATCCTCTTCATCATCAAATCAGACATTAAAATCCGAACACCCTAAAAGACAACTCATAATGGCTGATTTAATAAAGGACTGATCACTCGGTATTTAATTAGGTGGGGTGTCACAGTATGTCACCAAGACTACTCAAGCGTGGGACACATTAAATCCGAACACCCAACCCAAAGCTAGACAGATGTCCACGGCTCCTTCTGCGTCCAGACTCTATCACTTAGACAAGGAAGCCATGTTAAAACTCCAAATCAACCAATTATCCAACCGGCTAGAAGACGTGGTCGAAGCTAGGGGAGAGATATATCTGGCTCTACTCTAGGAATTGAGGAGGAGATGTGAGCATTTTATGAGGCTGGACATTTAACAAAGGAAAGTCTGACATTACTCGCCTACAAAGTTATGCTCCAGAGGCAAGTTGAGGCAGTGGGAGCCTATAAGGGTAATTTTAATGCCCCTCATGGTAATTCATATAATCCCTCGTGGAAAAACCATCCCAGTTTTAGTTACGGGCAATCGAACGCAGCGATAAACCTGAATCCACGTGTTGCCCAACAACCGCCACCACTCCCACCTTACCAACAAGCACCACATATGTAAGTGCCCCCTCCTGTGCCTTATATAATCCCACGGCGGAAGAGTCTCGAGTACACTTTATCCCAATTCATGCAAACTCAGTCAGCGATAAATGCCCAAAATTTGACCGACTTAAAGGCGTCGTTGTCTAAGTTACAATCTTCCATAAGTGTCCAAGAGAAGGGCAAGTTTTCCACCCAAGGCCAAAGACCTCACCAAGGTCAAAATTGTGTTAGCTCTAATACCGACGAGAACAAAGAGCAATGTCAAGCAGTTACCACTCTACGTAGTAGGAGAGTTGTTGACTTGTCACCTCCCCCACACGACGAGCAAAATGACAAGGAGGTTTCGCCCGGTACGAAAGAGGCCGAAGATGCCCCCCTAGAAGAGAGTGATAAAGATGACACAATTAGACCGCGAAGCACCACTACGGAGAAAATCTCATCTAAAGGACAGAGTGTTCAACACTTGCCTCAATAACAAAAATTGCATTTATTATCACTATAAATTTATATATGTTAAATTCAAATTATTATTTACGAATTAATTAATGTTTGTATCTTCTGTAAAATTATTAAAAATCATTTTAGATAACACTTTTTACTTGAAAATTTTCCTATCCGTATCCATTTCTAAAGATTTAACTAACAACAATCATTCGAATTAAGAGAAATTGTCCCGTTATCTCCCACTTGTTTTCTGCGGATGATTTTATTTTATTCATGCAATCTAAAAGGGAAGATTGTGAAAGCGTAATACATATTCTTTAAACATATGGGGACCAGTTGGTCAGGTGGTTAATTGTAACATATTTGGAGTATTCTTCTCCCCTTTCATTTAGGAGGCTATTAGCTAATAGAGTAGTTATTAAAGAATTGCTTAAAGTGGGTCTCATAGAAAGTCTTCTTCTCCCCTTTCACTCGGGAGGCTAATAGAGTAGTTATCAAAGACTTGCTTAAAGTGGGTCTCATATATCCAAAGTCCAACTATTTGGTCTTTTTGACTCCCTCGAGAATATCAAAATCTAAAGCCTTCACTAAAATCTTAGAGAAAATCGGCCACAAACTCCGAGGGTACAAACATAACTTATTGTCTCTAAGCGGGAGAGAAGCATTAATCAAGGCTATTATCCAAGATATACCAACTTATTCCATGTCATATATGCTTCCCTAAAAAACATGTGTGCAAAATTAAATAGCTTTTCTAGTGGGGAGGACAAGATGATCAGAATAGAAACTAATGGAGGAAGTGGATCCACCTAATAAATACAATGTTGGATGGGGGAATAGGATTTAGGGATTTGAGATGTTTCAATATATCTCTACTAAGTAAGCAAGGGTGGAGAGTGGTTGTTGAACCAAACTCTTAAGCAGGTAACATTGGCCAGCGTTATAGAAGGCAGAGAGGTTCTCAGGAGAGGCCTAATTTGGCAGGACAATTCGGGGGGAAGTATAGATATATGGTCAAATAGGTGGGTCCTCGAGGTAAAAGAGAATGTCATTAAGAGCACTAAACCGCATACAACTAAAAGAGTGAAAGTGGTCGTCCTTAATGAGAATTCCATTAGGACATGGAAAGAGCGAAAAGTGGATGAGCTTTCAAGTTCATCCCTATGAGTCTCTAAAACTGTTGATAGACATGTTTGAAAATATAACCAGTGTGGGAAATTCACACTGAAGTTAGGTTATGTTGAACCTAAAAAGAAGCAACAAGAGTCAATTGCTACAACACCCTCTTCTTCCTTTATCCTGGATCCAAAAATGTGGAGAACCATTTGCGCCATAATTAATCCCTAAAGTGAAACACTTCTATGTGAGACGTTTGTAAGAATGCTATAGCCACCTAAGAAAATCTCTTTCATGAAAAGTGTGGGGATGGAGACTGAAAGTGTGGAACGTGTGCTTTTTAGATGTAAAGGAATCAAAGAAGTCTCAAAGGCAACAAACTTGTCAAAGGAATATAGTGAAGAAAATATGCATTGTGACAGTGAATTTTTAGTGTTTCGAAGACAGCTCTCTAGATTATTTTTGTTGTTTGGCTTTGTGGCTTTGCAACATTGTTGTTGAGGAGAAAGAAACAAAAAAAACTCACTACCTTGAATTGCATTAAAAATATCAACCATAACCTTTATGTTAACAGCAATATTGAAATCCGATGAAACTAACCAGGGCATGTTGATTCCATAGGCTAAATTACTAATATGCTCTAACATATACTCCTAAAAGCACCACCACTTCAATAAGCCTTTTAAGTGTGATACTTTTAGTGACAACATCTGACGACTATCTTCCAGTAAGACATAATCTACATCTAAACCTCCAAAATACCTAGAATTGTTCCCTTGGTACGTTCTTTGAATCTGATGAATATTGTCTCTTATCAATCTTGGCTCTATCGAAAAGACCACTGGGCATTTATGAATTTTACATAATTTTTTGTATCAACGGCCGGATGGTTTATCACCCACCCCTCTTATATTTCATAAAATAAATTAACCATTAATTATATGAGAAAATGTGAGTGCTAGTAGATACTTGTACCTGATATGGTTGTCCTTTCATTTTTAGGATCTGAAGGCTTTTGCTTCTTCCCTTCCTTTGTTTTCCTCTTATCTTCCTCCTTTTTCAACGTATGTGACGTAAATGAAGTCAAATGGAAGCAAGAAAATATAACCTCTCTCTAAAACTCTCTCAAATCACAATATCTCAAAATCAATGAATGACTCAAATGAGCCTACATAAGGGGTGTTTATAGGAAGGAGTTTGCTTGGCCACTAAGCTAAGTATCTAATTACAAATATGCCCTTAATGCCAATTAAATTTCCTTCTTCTAAATACTAAATAAAAACGAAAATACAATTAATACTAAAAATAAAAGAAAGACTAAAAAATAACAAATATACGATAAAACCCTAAAATTACTAAAAATAACCCCTTAATTCTTCATTCACATCAGTATGCTTCATCAATTTACCATTCGTAATCTATGAAAATTCCTTAAAATCTTCCACGATTGGATAAACAAGAACCTCATCATCATCCTCTCATTATCAGTAACAGAAATATTTGCAAAAAGCTGATCTATCACATTTATTGGAGAGGCCATAACATTACCTCTTGGTGATAACGATAATTCATCCTCACTTTCTAGATTTTTAATGCTAAAAACTGTTGCTCTAACTCGTAGATTTTTCTTATAAGCCTTTTATGTTCTTTTAATTATTGGTTTCTCCTCTTGAGGCTCAATTTCTACTTCACCTCCCTTTTGATTGAGTTGAAAATTATTGACCTCCTCCCTTTCATTAATGTTAATCCGTGATTCTTTCTCAAGTAGCACCCTTTCTCAGACCTACTCACTTTAGAAGTATGAGCCTACTGTTGTTGTCATCCCGCGTGTTGCTATTTTTCCACTACAGATATTTAGTTTGGGTGCTCTTTCGACCACTTTTCCTTCTGCTCGTATGAATTATCCTTTTGCCGTTATTTCTGTTGCATTCCTTGTCGTTACCATAAAAACATGTAACACAGTATTTTCGAAGATACTCATATCCAAATAATTGCCCTACTTCCTTGTTACCAAACCCAATTTATACCCTCGTAAGAAGAGGTCTAGATGATCCTAATTAGATTATGCTGAATCAAAGGAAGCATCCTAATTAATGACATTCCTATCTTCTGGTCTAATGAAAAATATTGACAAATTTATCAAAGAAGTGGATTGGGAGCTTGGGAATGAAATGCCAAGGGGGTGATAAGCATTCTATATCTGGTCTAAATTCTGCTGTCCGATTACGAAAATTCAAGGGTTCCCCGTTATGTGAATTCATAAGATACCCATATGTACCATCTCTCATTCAACAACCATATCAAATAACTTTTCTTCGCAGAATGTGATGAACATTAATCAAACCCAAGGTTTATAAAAAAGAGCTTTCTCAAAGATGGTCGACTGGTAAGAACACGGCAAGTTCTCTGAAAGTAATTGGATCCTACAATGGTAGTTCCTTCTATTCACAGCCTCCTCCCAAAATGTGTATGTGGATCAGGGGGCTTGTGTTCCACCGTGGTTGGTCTCTCTCTGCAACATAGGAGTTAGATATAGATGCAAGCCCTAGGGGAAACCCTAGGTCAACTCAAATATCCCTAGCAGTCGCCTCTCCCTCCCATAATACATAAAACCAAAGAGAACACTCGTTATGTCTAAGTTATAAGTTGATAACTACCATTATTACACATCCAATCTCATACTCTTGAATAAATTCAACAAACATATATTTTAATATCTAAATATATATAACGAGAACGTTAAATCTCAACTGTGCTCTATAAAAGTCAATACTGATTTGTAGGGTCAATTCCTATTAATAAAAACAAGGATGCTCTAGCTTAAAAGATAGTATTACTAAAAAGAGCTTTATTTTAGAAAATACGGTGGCTGCCAAACTTGGGAAAGAACTGATTTTAGGGGAGGATTCCGATAGATGGGTGCGGTTAAAGTATAAGATCATGGTCAAATAACAGCAAACTAAAAGGCCAAGGCCAGAATGGGTGACATGCAAATTTAAGATAAGTCTACTACAGAAATGAGGAAATGATGAAAATCCACCCCAAACAGCGGCTATGGAATGTGATCCAGCTACAGTTCTTATGCATTACACTATACCACTCCCCAATAAACGAAATCCAACTGTCGTCCAACATGCGGTTGTAAAACTTTAATTATTTAAGTAAGCTGTAATCCTAGCATAAATATCAAAGGAAAACAATCACCCTGACATTTCACCCTAATTAACAGGTCCTTTATTACGAGACCTGCAAAATCTAACACAAACAACATCCCTATTACCTGATTTATGCATAAAAATTCAAGTGTAATACATAAGTCTCCAAACAGAAGAGCCCCAAATTGACTAATGGTTTCCACTCTGCTGTCAACCAGTCGCTTCAATACAAAAAATTCGCCACATTTACAACCAAATCCTAATTCAAAAGCAGCAGTAGAAACAACATTTTTTGCAAAGCCCAACACAGATGAGACTTTTTCTACACAGGGATCGGCTCTACCTCGGGCTCTGGTAATGACTCGGGAGGAGAACCACTGCTACCATTGAGAACAGTCACCTTACCATCGGAATCAACATCAACAATAACTGAGTCACCCTCTTTGATCTCTCGAGCAAGCATCTTTTCGGCCATGCTGTCCTCCAAGAGTCTCATAATGGCCCTTCTTAGGGGCCTAGCACCATAACTAGGGTTGTACCCTTCATCCACCACCCTATCTCTAAACCTCTCTGTCACCTGAAGTTCTATCTCCTTTCCCTTCAGCCTCTCAAAAACCTCCTTCAGCATTATATCCGCTATCTCCTTCACCTCCAGCTTGGTCAGCTGCCTAAATACAATCATCTCATCCAATCTGTTCAAAAATTCTGGCCTAAAATATTGTTTCAGCTCCTCTGTCACTAGGCTCTTTATTCGGTTGTAGCTGCTATCCTTCTCATCGTAATCAAGATCAAACCCTATCCTTCGTCCTCCCTTCTCGATCACACTACTTCCGACATTTGATGTCATGATCAAAAGTGTGTTCTTAAAGTCGACGGTTCTACCCTTGCTGTCAGTCAACCTTCCATCCTCGAGAATCTGAAGCATCATATTGAAGACATCGGGATGGGCCTTTTCGATCTCATCAAAGAGGACGACGGTGTAGGGACGACGTCGAACCGCCTCAGTTAACTGACCACCTTCGGTGTAACCAACGTAGCCGGGTGGTGAGCCGATGAGTTTCGAGACAGTATGTCTCTCCATAAACTCACTCATATCGAGCCGGATCATCGCTTCTTCGGACCCAAAGTAGTACGCGGCTAATGCTTTAGCTAACTCTGATTTTCCAACACCGGTTGGACCCGAAAAGATGAAGCTGGCAATGGGACGGTTCGGGTTCTTTAGCCCCACACGGGCCCGGCGGATGGCACGGCTGATGGCTTTGACGGCTTCATCCTGACCAATGATTCGGGTGTGGAGGGTCTCTTCCATTTTGAGGAGACGGTCAGATTCGTCAGCGGACACTTTATCAACAGGTATGCCAGTCCATGAGGCGACGATGTGCTGGATGTCCACTTCTGTCACGACTGGACCACTGTCCCCTGCCTCGGTCTCTGCCTTGCTCATCTCTTTGTTTTTGTCCACAAGGGCCGATATTTGTGTCTTCAGATCCATCTCTCTATCACGTAACTCCCCAGCCTGTTAATGAATTTAAGTACTGTAAGCTTAGCAATAAATTGTACAGAGGATATATTCCATACCCTAAACAGCTTACACGCAGTCAATATGTATATTCGTTATGTATGTTTTATAAAAGTATAGGGTAAATTTAAAAATGAAAATGAACAATGTATTGTGTTGCAAAGACGGTGTCGCTAAAACCTTCAGTGCCAAAAAGGGCCTTCTTTGCAACAATATATATAGTTCAGATGAGTTATTTGAAAAACTTGAGGCTTCAGTTTTTTTTCACTTTTCTGAAAATATAAATATATACACACACAAATATATATATATATATATATATACTCGTCTCAACTCGAACTTTGAAGAAACAAATCCTTGGTGTTGCATTTATTTTACTTTTGAACCCCGAATTCTATGATTATATATTGAAAACAGGCATCATTTCTATTTGAGCAGCCCTCCTAATTAAAAGAAACAGGAAAGAAATACAAATAATGAATACCTTTTCAAAGTCCTGTCCACGAACAGCTTCGTTTTTCTCTTTCGTTATCTGCCTAAGCTCTTTCTCAAGCTCTTTGGCTTCCTCTGGAAGCTGCAAAGGGCCTGATGTGTTATCCGACTAACAAAGGAATGGAAGTAAAAAACAAGAATAAATAATAAATAGGGACGCATACCTGTGCATGACGAAGTCGGACCCGGGAACCAGCTTCATCAATCAAGTCGATCGCTTTATCGGGCAGAAATCGGTCACTATATTGTACAAAGGTAGCTGTCAAAGGCAGAGTATATCAAGTATACTATACGATATATGAAGATTACTAAGCAAGTTAGAAATCACCAAGCTAAAGCTAATTTTTTTAGAACACCATGACAATGAGGAGAGAATCTCTGAATTGCATCGTAATAAGCGGTGCTAAATACCCTTCTCAAAAACAAAAAACAAAAGGAAAAAAAACGGTGCTAAATATCTACTATTCTCTAATGAGGCATCTACTTGGTAAATGTTACAAGAATTTGAATATCATAAAGGGGAATCTTTAGAGATTAACTATCCAAATAAATTAAGAATCAGTCACTTAGAAAGAAACAAAGGGAACTTAAAGATACTTAGAAAGACTTGAAAAAGGTCGGGTCTTGTTTGGAAATACTTTATGGGCTGACAATTGCCTCGTGGTTGTGGATTCTTCGTATAGTTGGGGATTTGGTTAAGAGTTGGGAAGTTAAATTCTTCTCTTATATTGATTCTGTTCTTATCTTATGGCATATATCATTGCATTGCGTCTTTAATTGCTTTTGCAATTCCATTGAGCTATATTTTGAATTTCTGGAGATGTTAACTTAACAGAAGATGCGAGCTTGATTGGTTCTATACGAGGAGACTTGGTTCTTCCCTTATAAAGCAATTTGAATGCCCATCCATTTCTATTCATTAATTCCTCAGGTTAAGAGTTGAGCAATTGTAGGCCGCGGAAGCTTTATAGCCTGTAGAGGCTGAGAGTAATCATATAATAATTGTAGTAGTTCAGTAGATATAGTTATCTATTGTTTCGTAATGAAGGCATTTTGTTTATGCTGCGAACTAGAGCTGTCAATTTTTGACCCGATAACCCGTTTATGGTAATAACCCGAAATGACTCGAACATGACCCGATTAGCTTGTATAGATTTAAGAGTACCCAAAACTTATACTAGAATAAAAATCAACGCGACCCGAAAATGACACGACTAACCCGAATTGCCACCCCTACTGCGAACTGGGATAATAGGGATTACAGTTATGCTTTATATGGAGAAGTGTTATTGAGCAATTAGATAAATTGTGGATTTCAAAATTGTATGCATCATGAGTTTTATAAATCAATTAGTAGATGTTTAATCAATTATAATTAAATTGTTTTGCTACAATATTGAGTGGATGTTTACTTATGTCAACTGTCGCTACAAGATTGACGTCTCTGAGAGGTCGCGACCGGTTTAAGGTTGCCGTAATAATTAATCTAAGAATTTGGCCAAGTGTGTGCATTGTGAGACATTCAGGCCGCGGTCTAAAAGATCAGGCGTTGTGACAGAAATAGAGGAAATTTAGTTAACAAACAAGTTTGTGACATCTTGAAATGCAGATGATTGAAGCCTTTTCCAAAGTGGCCCTCCCCCCTTCTTTTTTGTATATTCCTATATCCTTCCCCCTTGGGCATTCCCTGTTCTATGCAAATTAAAAATATTGCAAGGGAATATGACCCTCGAACTAAAAGGTTAACTCTAAAGATGGAAATAACCTAAAAGAGACCAGAATATATATGTGCAAGGAAACATATCACGATTAAAGACCGGGGATGTCTCGTACACATCAGGATTGTTCTAAAGAAGAAGGTAGATGAAAAGACAATATCTGATAACAAACATCACAAAATACAGACCCAAGAGAAGTATAACAAGGAAATATGAGAAACACAAAATATCCCCACCATACGGTTATTCAAATCTCTCCATCCGGCTTACAATTCTATTCCCAGCATATGATAAAAAAATGTATCCGATTGGGGGACAGGTTTATCTGCCCCTTTTGGAGTGTATTAAAACCGAATATGATGCAACTTATCTCATGTGGGGTCTCCTATCAGTTCAAAAAAACACAGCCCCCCATATGAAATTAGACAAGTAAATTCCTTCTTAGAAACAAACACAGCCTAAGAATATCACAGATACCACATACCTGATGTACTGGTAAGACAGTTGAGCCGCAGCGACTAAGGCTTCATCAGTATAATGAAGCTTGTGGTGAATCTCATATCGCTCTCGAAGCCCTTTCAAAATCTGTATAGTTTCATCGACCGTGGGTTCAGGAACCTTAACTGGCTGGAATCGTCTCTCCAATGCCGGGTCTTTCTCAATATGCTTTCTGTATTCATCAAGTGTTGTGGCTCCAATGCACTATATATCAATTAGATACATGAAATTATTTGCAAATGTCATGATCACTGATTCAAAATAGGAAAGGAATATATTGAAGTCATATTTAATTCTAGAATTACATGAACTGCTAAATTATAAAGATTAAAAATTTAACATTTTCAATAAACAACTATCATAAAATAAACACCATTATCATCAGCCATGCACTGTTAAAACCATCCGAATAATAATAACTTGACAGAAATTTAAACTCACGAACCACAGTTTGAAATAATTTTTTGATGTTGGACATGTATCCAACAAAACCCAGTCACAGACGTGACATCATCAGAAGGTGGGGTGGAAAACTTGCACCCTTTTGTGTGAAAGCCTACACACTTTCTAAACTGCAGAGGAGAATGGGACAGAGGAAGAATGGTGAGGGTTGGATTCCTTAGCTGTGCTTATTCCTTATCCTTGAGTTTTTCATTACCATACATCTTCGAAGAAATTAATGTGAGATGAGTATGCATTAAATCTAAGGGAACGAAATGATGACACAGCACGAAATTGGCAGACTTAAATTTTACATTTCCTGTTCGTGTCCCAATTTTTGGACCCGACATCGGATCGGGTCATGTCGTGTTCAAAGACTAGATTTTAGATCCATTAAGCCACGAATTCGACCAATTATAAGACCCATTAAATTTAAACCTGCTACTAGTAATACGTGTATTCCATATTCACATGGACAATAAAATAAAATGTCAACATATGAAGCACCGATTCTTCAAAATACACATTGCAACCGCACCCACACTGAATCGCCGCACCCATGCCTTATTTTGCCGAACCGCTGATTCCTTAACTCGCACCCTCAACCCACCCCGCCACACCCATGCTTCATAGGTCAAAACCCTAGATCTATTCCAATCTCACCCCTCACTCGATCACTCCAGCTGCTCTCACCATCTCTCACGATTTTCACTCCAAAATCCCTCAATCTCGCCAACGCACTGTCGACTCTCACAATCTCACCTTATTTAGGCTGAAGCTACATCGGTCCACCATGAACACTAACAAAAGGGGGAGATCATTTGAATCTGATGTCGTGATGCCGATAAAGAGAAGAGGGCAAAATTTTCTGAAATTGAAGTCAATGAATTAGAGGAAACGATTACCAGAAAATTGTTTCGTGTTAAAGTCAGAAATTTTCTTCTTGTTTGAGAATTGTTTTCTTGTCAACTCCAATTTTTCCCTTGTTTTGCGGAGGCTACTAGTTTCTTTTGATTTATATTACTATAGATACCATAACTGTTTAGGTGTCGTCAGAAATATTATTTGTAATACCCCGTACTTTTGGCTATATTTATTTTTGGGATTAATTAATTAAATGCGTATTAATTGGAAATTAATCCGGGTTATAAATACTAACGAGATGCGAGTTGGTATTTGATTATGTGCATACATGTTTTGATAAGGGTATTTGGTATTATAAAATTTGTCGTGAGATTGATATACGGCATTTTAGAAATTTTGTTGAGACGCGTGTGACCGCCGCGTCATGGTATATTATGTTAATTATAAAAGTGAATTTAAAATCTATAAACCGTATGGTCGTTTTGAGTGCGCCAACGCGTCCGGAAGGGTCGAGATAGTCAGAAAACACTAGCCGGGGGTGTAGTTTGGGTCTCGGGGTATTTTTAGGCCATACCGGCAACTTAAAGGGTATTTTGGTAATTTTACATTTTGAGGAATTAAAAGTGACGAAAATTGGGAGTTTTAATCTGATGTGGATTTAACCCACTAAGCCCATTAACCAAACCATATTAACCTAGAAGGCTACGTAGGTTATTAGAAGAGTTTTCTAAGTTTCCCAAATCAAACCCTAGCCACCTTAAGCCACCATTGGAGAAGAAGCTTGGAGAGAAGAAATTCTGCAGAAAAGCTTCATCAAACCTACACCAAACTCAGAGACAACCAAGGCAAGTGACTTAAATCCATTTAATTTCAAAGAATGTTCTTTCCATGTTAGAAAAATTCGAATTTTGTGTTTGTTCTTGGTGAAATATGAAAACCCATGTAGTTTGGAGTTTAGAACTTGAAAATATTGAGGAGAATTGCATGTAGAATGATAGGTAGATAATTATTCTTATGATATCTGTGATAGGAAGGAATTAAAACGAATTTTGTTGGGTTAATTCATGATTCAAAAAGTTAGGGTTCATGTTCTTGAAATAATTGGGAAAAAGTGTAGAGATTTATATTTTGATTGATGTTAAAGAGATTTAATCCTTGAAAACATGTTAGGAGTTGACTTGAATATGTTTAGGATGAATTAGAGACCCTAAAACGTTGTTGGGATGAACTTTGGAAGAGATTAGGAAGGATAAAAATGGATAAAAACGAGATGGGGAAAATTCTGGGCCGAAACTGGTCCCTCGTTAGAAGACCTTCCCAGGTCGTTCGAACGAGCTTCTAACGAGTTGACCAGTCGCTTCTAACGAAAAGGAGTTTCGTTCGATATCTCGTTCGAACGAGATATCGTTAGAAGGTACAGTTCGTTTGAACGAACTGGAATCTCGTTCGAACAGTCTCGTTCGAACGAGACTTCTAACGAGTTGACAGAGGGATCTCGTTCGAACAGTCTCGTTCGAACGAGACTTCTAACGAGTTGACAGTTTGGTCCTTTTTGGACTGTTTTGATTTTTGGAGTCCCGTAAACTTGTTCGAGGATATAGATAACCTTCCTTTGATGATGTAAGGATAGAATTGGGACTTTTGGGTTATTACGAGGAGTAAATTTATATACGAGAGATTTAATTCAATGAACCGTTTGGGTTGAGACGTGAGTGTCTACTACGACGTGAGAATAGATTATGGCGCGTATAATGATAAACCGGAATAATATGAGTTGTAGATACTATAAGTTGGTACGAGAATGCGATATGTACTACGATTAAACTACGGGATTACTAAGATGTGTGTTTACTTAGTATTGGTATATGATTTGTGTGTATGACATACCTACCATACTTGCTATCACGGGAGGTTTGCGTTCGCTTAGGGCCCTCTAATCCTTGTGTTGCCCGGATTTAGACTGGTTACCTTGATGAACATAGGTCATAGAAAGACTTATTGGGATATTAATAAGTCCGCTGATCGTAGGAGCGTAGGTATGTGCGTGACCTATGTGATGTGACTGTGTTCGCCTCCATTGTTTGTGATGTTGTTATCTGTGAACTATTCCTGAGAGATTCGGAATATGTAATCCTTATGTACGTGATGTACCGGGATGGATAGCAGAGTATGTGTGCACCGCAGCTTAGTTCTCGGGGTGCTTATATTGTATATTTATGATGCGAATAATATACACTTAATTAATGGGAACCTTCATGTTATTGTTGTGAATATAATTACGGTATTGTTTCGAGAAATATAACGAGTTAACTGATAGTGATATATATATTGCATTTTGAGCATCTGAGCTTACGATAAACCCTACTTAATTACGAGCGTATAATGTTAATAGAACCGAGTAATATGGGTAGGACCTATGACAGTCTAGCTAGATATGATGGCACTTAGCTAGTGGTTGTGTTGTTATAGATGGGTACTTACGTTAGGAGTGCACAGTTAGACGAGAGGTGAGAATATCATGTGAGTGCACGTCCTAACATGTACTTTGCATTTAATGTTTTAAATGTTTTTAAAGCACTTGCAGGTTTTTAAAATATAACCCCACATTCGGGCTCTGACCCGTTTGCTTTTCAAATCTTTTTCTTGTAAAACCATTTTAGGTGCCCAGCCACAAGGACACCAAGCATAGGATATTCATTCAGGTGACGAGCTGTAGCTGTTTGTGGAAGCTACAGGGATTTGCTTGTAGACGCTTCTATCTTTTGGATTCCAGAGTCACTATCTATCAGTTGTAGGGCGTGTTGCCCATTTCTATCAGAGCATCTTTTACATTTCAGTTTTCAGACTTTAGCATGTATTGTTTCAGTATTCAGTTTACTTTTCAGTTGTGGGATTTGTAGTGAGGAGTTTTCCTCCAGACTTTATTTACACTATGTGATGGTTATTCGTTTTACTTCAGTATGGTGAATGGTGTTATTTATTTCTTCATTACACTTGTTGCATGTTAATCAGACTTTAAATAAAATTTGGCACTTACTTTTTAAATACTAGGTGGTTAGTAATCATTAAAACGTTTTCGACAGTGATGCTATTAACTGGACCAACTTGGCATTTTGAATTAATTTAATAAAGGAGTAGCTACCCGGTATTTAATTAGTCGGGGTGTCACATTATTATGGGTACTTTTAACTCTATTTTTTTTCTTTTTCAACTGTTTGGTTCATCTAAAATAACTTGTAACTTTAGTTGTTTAATGACGTTCTTGACTTTCCTATATTGTGGTTTCTTCTAGTTGTTTGCTTCAACAAAAAAATTCCCATCGCAATTTGACTATTTTTGTTTCTGATGATGAGAACGATGTTGCATAGTTGTAATTAAATTTACATGGCTTTTCGTGTCGGGTATAATCGTGTCATATTGAACTGCAATTGCTTATCGTGTCTTGTTTTAAAATTAAAACGTACCGTGTTCGGGTTTATTTGGGGGAGAGGGAAGGGGAATGTCATCATGTTGTGTAGTGTTGGCTTTGCAGGAATATTGTCGTGTCAAACGACCTATTAACCCGAACTGCCAACCCTCAAATCTAAATTCCAGATACATAGCAAGAACTTGAGACTTTGTTATCCAAAAAAGTTGCTGATAAGTTACCTTTTACATTTAAAGATTTATATGTCCTATAAATTTTCGAAATGGCCAATAAACACAACACCGCGTCAAATCCATATTCATAACCAATAGTCAGAACATAAAAGAGAAGAAAACAAATATACAGATACATAGAGAGAAGAAAAGGAAAACTATATAGGCTGGCTTCCCATCGTCAGATTGATTTACCTGCAATTCACCTCTGGCAAGGGCTGGTTTCAAGATGTTAGCTGCATCAATTGCCCCCTCGGCCGCTCCTGCTCCAATTAATGTGTGCACCTCATCAATAAAGAGGATGATTTCATCACTTTGTTTAATTTCCTCCATCAGCTTTTTCAGTCTCTCCTCAAACTCTCCACGATACTTTGTGCCAGCAACAAGAAGACCCATATCAAGGGTTATAACCTGATAACCCCGAAGGGCAAAACATGAGTATTTGTGTCGGTCACATTTTAATAAAAGAAGAAAAGGAATAGAAAAAGCATAATGATCAACTAAGACATATGATACATGTAACATGCCCTGCATTGAATTGACTTTCAAAATGAATGTAGAACCCCTGCCGGAGACATATTTGATCCTAACAATCTACATATGCTCATATAAAAATCATAAAAGACCTTACTATCTGCATGATGCGAACAACATCGAGATGAGATCACATGAATTCTTACAAAAAGAATTTTTTAACGGTGAAAATATGAAGCTATGAAGCGATCCTACTTGAATAATTTTGCCCATACGGTTCTTCCAACTAAATTACGGAAGCCCACTTCCGCATACCCTATGGGCCTATGATATTTAATTTAACTCATTGGACTCCTCAAGAAAATCACGCCCACCACCTGCACTAAAATCCGTGTAACGTAATCTATACTGTACCTCAATACCGGTTCAAGGGTTTATGCCTTTAATTAAGTATCCGCATTAACTCATTCTCACCTTCTTCCCTTCAATTGTTTCTGGAACATCGCCTGTCGCGATTCTCTGAGCCAGGCCTTCTGCAATAGCCGTTTTTCCAACACCAGGTTCTCCAATAAGGCACGGATTATTTTTTGTCCGCCGACCCAAAATTTGTGTGACACGTTCAATTTGGGCTTGTCTTCCAACGACAGGATCCAATTTACCCTGTGAAAGTAGTTATAAATTAGCCTTTTCATGAATAGTGAAAAGCCCTCTCTTATGGAAAAACAAAACAAAAAGGTTTAAATTAAAATTACCTCCTCTGCCAGCTTTGTCAAGTTAGTGCCGTACTCCTCCAGTGTCGGCGTCTTATTGCCAGAGCTTCCACCTCCAACACCAGCACCGACGGCTTCCGCACTCTCACCAACCATTCGAATAACCTACTTGTCCAACGTAGATATTGTATTCATAAATTAAAATTTGGAAATAAAAAGCAAGGGAGTTCCAATACAAAAAAACTAGAAAGGCACATATATGATATAACAATTAAGGTTGTCGTGCTTGCCTGTGTGCGAATGTTATTGGGGTCAGCACCCAAATTCTCAAGAACACGAGCTGCTACACCTTCACCCTCACGAAGCAACCCCAGCAACAAGTGCTCAGATCCAATATAATTATGTCCTGAAACATTAAGCAATACCATTGACTATTGTGTATGGAAGTAGATAGATCCTGCATAAACCCTGCGCCACCGCCTCCCCCCCCCCCCCCCCCCCCCCCCAAAGTGCTCAGATCTCACTGCCACACAAACGCACCGACGCCATCCCTGCATAAATCCTTCACCACCACTACAAGAAACCCACTGTTGTTGGGAGTGGTTTGATATATATATATAGATAGATATAGATATAGATATAGATATATATAGAGAGAGAGAGAGAGAGTATATAGGAGGAGATGGGGGTAGAGAGAAAAGGACTGGTTTGATTTAGTGCACAATTTGGAGGGTGAGAATGGGTCTAAGATCTCAGGTTTAATATTAATGGGATATTTTAACTAATTTTTAAATTCTTATTTAATGATTGTGTATTATTAAATTAATTTGTCTATTTTTTTGTTAATTAAGGTATTAATAATTAATTTATTATTATAATTTTTTTGCCATGCGTCACTATTTTAAAGGAGGGTTAACAATGCAATAATTAGAAACCTTATGCCTCGTTTGATACGTGGGACAAGGAGGTGGGATGGGATAATAATATCCCATCCCATGTTTGCATGTGGCGTAGGATAGGATTTCAAGAGAGACAAGTTATCACAAAGTAAGCCTCTTAACCCACCTTATCCCACTAGATGTGGGATAAGACCATCCCACCTAGGAGGTGAGATTATTTTTATCCCATTGGGATGGGATAACTCTTATCCAATCCCACCTTCTTATCCCGCACATTAAACGAGGCCTTAGGGTTAACATTAACTTTTGGAAGAATGGGTTTAAAATTCAAAATCGCCTTGGGTTAGAATTTATAATAAACCCTCAAAAGAATTAATTAATATCTTAAAACAGATTATGGAAATGAATGTCTTGTTTTCCTGGAACGTGCCATTGGGGAATATTCTTCAATAGATGAGACACAAAACAATTCCACCAATTTAACTCATATTGTTATATATTTATACATTAAATCTAGACAGGTGCAAACAAGTGTTGGACATATGAAAATAAGTGTGGGACACGTTAAATTAAGTGTCCAACACATCAATTTTATATTAAAATTATGGACATGTAAAAAGGAGTGTCTGACACGTGTCTGAGAGTGTCGGTGTCCGACAGATGTCCGGCACGTTAGCTTCTCGTGCATCCTAGGTAACTACATTTCAAATGTTTATCGCAATTATGTACGTAACGAGGCAGCAGAAAATAATCTGTCACGCATAACTTACCAAGTTGGCGGGCTTCATCTAACGAGAGTTCCAAAACGCGCTTTGCACGAGGAGTAAATGGAATCTCCACTGCGACAAATCCACTGCCTCTACCAATGACTCTTCTCCACTTCCACGCGTGCATCTTTCAAATTGATTCCCATGGACTTCAGACCTTTAGCAGCAATTCCAGTGCCCTCACCAATAAGACCCAACAAAATCTGTTCTGTGCCAACAAAATTATGACCAAGTCGTCTAGCCTCCTCTTGCGCAAGCATAATAACCTTGATTGCTTTTTTCTGTGAAGCGCTCGAACATAGCTTTTGGTACACTTCTACAACCCTTTCCTTGTCGGGCAGAGGTCGCAGCTGCCACCTTGGAATGGAAATCATGGCCAGATTTTATCATGGTATCTAAAGCATTGGATCCTCGCAATCCCGAGAAACCCTCAACCTTAGTGGAGGTGTCCTGTAAACTGAACATCATTTTAACAGTTTTTTTTTGTTTTTCCAGACCCCTTGAACTGGCCATTCCTCTCTCCAGCAACTGAAGAAGGGAAGTTTGTTGATTGAACTAGAGCCCTAGCCATGACTGCCGCCAAGCAATCTGCATTTACCGTGATATCTTTATAAACACACCAATACAGTGGGGCATGGTATTATTATTCACATATCTCAGCACATAAGTTTGAAAAACATGTTAGCCTATGTTGCACGGATAGAATACGCAGTACTGCCATGCAAGGATACAAAAAATAAAATAATATATATAATACAAATTTATATTTATATACATTATATACATTATATATATATATATATCAGTGTTCTAAAAGGCCCCGCCTAGGCTCCGCCTAGGCCCGCCTAGGCTTGAGGCGTGGGAGAAACGCATCGCCCACGCCTTATTACGCCTTATTCTTGGTAAAAGGCTTAAGGCACACTTTTTTTAAAAAAAAACGAAGGATTAGTTAACAAATATTGGTTATGGAGCATGAATATGAGAAAGATGGCTACCAAACATATGAATATATTTTCAAAATCAAGGTATGTATTATTTTATTATATTACTAGCCTTAGAATAATTAAAATAATAAAAAAAGGAAAAACGCATTTTTACGCCTAGGCTCCTAAGGCTTGAGGCTTGACCTCTACGCCTCGACCACGCCTCGCGCCTTTTAGAACCTTGATATATATATATATATATAAATATTCTTATAAGAAATATTATAATTTTAACATTACCATCCACGAACACAATTTGTTGACAAATATAGTTCACTAACAACGGTTGATCTAATAAAATCTGGAGCAAAAAAAATAAAAGAACAAAGAGAGGGATAAACATAATTTAAAAAAACGCTCAGTTGAATTATAATAAAAAAAAATAACAAAAGATAGTGACACGGAGAGATTTGTTATAAAATAAGAATAAATACAAGAACTCACAGAGAGATAGAGAGAAAATATTTAAATTAAGATAAAATTCCGTGGCAATATAATAAAAATAAATAAATAATAAAAGGAATAGAGAGAAAGTAACAATAATAACAAAGAAAACATCAATTGCAATAATATAATTTTAAAAAAAAAAGGGAGGATAAAGTGGTTTGGTTAAAAGTGACATACCGAGAGAAATACAAGAGAGAAATATCGCCGTATCTGAAAGTCAAAATTGTCAATTTGCTAACTGGATACGGATTTGGGATATCGGATATGTAAACAGCCGTATCAGGGTTCTATCTGTATCCGATACCTCCTACATAGATGTTAGCATCCAACTTGCAAATATCAAGAGTCAGGGCACAAGCTATGAAAAAAGCAGGCCAATATAACATGAACAATTTAATCAGGTTCTTATCTACAAAAATTAGAAATAATAAGCTGTACTATGCAGGCTGTACTATGTTAAACAGGAGGAAGTGAGCGTATAAGCATAAGGGAAGAGGGATCAGATAATACATAAGAAGGCAAATATGTAATACACTTAATGACCAATCAATGGAATAAGAAAGGTCACACTGGGGAGAAAACTGCTATTATAGCACCTTCTAGTTTCCTTGGGTTGAAAAGTCATATTGAGTGATCAGGACATAAAGGCTATGAGCAGACTGAGTTGCTCATGTGTCAAATCTTATGACTACCTTAATACAGCTTTCACTTGCAAAAGCAAGAGGCAAATGGGAACTGCTTTAATACATAGAATTTGACAGTATTCAAGACGAAACTGTTTGTAGAAGGATTTATAACATTGAATAATAGGAGTTACTTACCAAAAGAAAAATATTCAATAAAAGGAGTTGTAAGCTACTACGAGCTAAGGGGCTTTTTGTTTTTTATACTAAGAGCTAAAGGGTGTTGGTTTTTTCTCAGAATGTTAAATGCTTAATGCTGAACTCTGAATGCTGAAAAGTCTATTCATTTTGTATGAACCTCTGAATGAATGCATGTTGTTTGAACCAATTTGGTTCTAAGTATTAAGCAAAAGTTAATTTGACCATCATTATTAATTATGTTTGAAAGAAATTCTATTAAACAAAAATAATAGGTCACTTGATAAATAGGTTTTGTTTATACAAGACATTCCTAATTGATCCCATTAAAACAAATTTTCGTCAATAGGTCCTATTATGAAACATTCTTTTCTCAATAGGCCCTACTATGTTTGCACATGTAGTAAATATTTACTACCGAACAGGTAGAAAATATCTAGTACCTTTTACAACAAATGGGATCTATTTGAATAAAAAGAGAAACCATACCTATTTGACTACATACTTGGCAGACAGGAATTATTGATAATTATCTCAAATAATAAGAGTAAAAATAAAATTTTAATGTATCATAAGAACTAGTTAATAATCGTCCCAAAATAACAGTGATAAAAATAAATTTTACGGACTTGTCTCTTAATTTATGCCAAATTTAACTCATTTAGATTCAACTTTAAGTGACAAAAACAAACATAGAATATTTACATCTTAAATGAGTCTCATTTAACATCATTAAGAGGTCAAAATAAACACCCTCTAAGAAGAAATTATAAATACGTAAACATTATAAATTTGAGGCAAGTAAAGTCAATTTGGACGGGAGGATGACAATATATTTTTATGAATTCCAACAAACTCGTATCCAGCTCAAACAATAATATATGCATGCACAAACCGGGTAAACAAACAAACACTCTTCCAACATCCAAACCAGAGTAAGCAAGCATTTAAGCACATGTGGCCTCAATATCCCACACAAAGTAAATATGTCATTCAAGTGCTAGTCAAATAAGTAAATATTTAGATCCAGTAAAATGACAATTACAAATAGTTTACAGGTAAAGCACGTAGATATTATACCTCTATAGAGTTTACAACATTCATTTTGACATTAAGAAAACTTACAGTGAAAGCAAAAAATACTTACAGTGAGAATGATGTAGATAGGCTTTATTGTGTAGTTTTGTTAATTGTTAGTATTAAATATAATAAAAGGAGTTTAGTCCTCTTAAGAAAATATTAAAGTAAGGCAAGGGTATCTTAGTCTTTTATTGCTTTCCTTAGAAGTGTAGGATTACTATTAGTATAAATAGGTAATAATCAAATGTATAGAGATCTCATTACTCTTTGGCTTGTAAATACAATCTTTGGATCTGTGCTTGTGTTTTTGTTTTTTATTTGGATCCAATTTTGGTGTTTGCATCAAATATACTTGACCTATATAAGATAACCAATTTCAAATAGTTATTATATAGTAATTGAGCCAAGTGACAATAATTTTAAGAATTAACAACTGAAAAATGGCACCATGTATCATCAATAAGAACTAATCAGTTCTAAAAGTGATACCACTTCAAAGAGTACGAATTTCGGACAATCCAACAAAACATGTATCGTTAAAAACTACATAATTTGCCTAATCAATGAGGAACCCTATATTAAATGATTGCGTACCATAACTCGAATTCCATATGCTCTTACCTCACACCATTTATGAATGCTGAGATATGCAAATATATATATATATATACTAGCATGTAACCCGCGCGATGCGCGGGGCGTTTTATAATTTTTTTGTATTTTTTTGAATATTTTACTTGAAGCGTTGTTAAAATAAATCTAAAAAAAACATGGATACTTACAACATTTTGTCCTACATAGATCATGCTTTTACCACATTTAAGTAGTTTGCACTATCTTCGTGCTAGTGCAAAACTTGTATGCATTAACCAAAATAATGTGAAAATAATTTCGTGAGAACGGGGAGTTGATTGTAACATTGGATCACATTAGAATGATGTTGATGTGATTAGGTCCCAAATATAAATTTTGAAAAACTTTTAGTGACTTGCAAAGTCATAGACTTTAACGTCTCCGCATTAAATATTTTTTAAAATCCAACTTTGTCTTAGTAAACAATATCCAACACAAATATAAGATCTTAAATTTTCAATTGATTCTTGAGTTATTTCTTAACCTTTTATGTAATAGAAGTTTAAAAACGGGTGATTTTACATGGAAATTATATAAAAATTTAATGGTGTTGTTGGCAAAGGTAATTTTATTGTGCGCACCTATGATTGAAATACAACCATTAACCAAAAAAATATACATCCAAACTAATGCAAAATTTGGTAACCATTTATTGGTAACCATTTATCATTGGTCACAAAAGGCCCACATACCCTCTAATTGGTCTTCCCATAGCAACTGTGAAGATTGTTTCTTTCAAAATCTAAAAAGAAGAAAGCAACATTTTATCTATTAAATCAAATAAAATATGCTTAAAATCAAACTATCATAATGGATCTCGGCAAAGAGACCCACATACCAAAACCAAATAAGTTCATTTGTTAATGAACTGTGATAGCTGGAAATCACACCGCTTGATGATCCGAACCGTTGGATCCATCAACATCCAAATCTGATGAAAGCATCCAAGGATAAAAAAATGGAACCCGCAGATTCATTCCGCCCACCTCCACCGTTGGATCCATAACTAACCAACATTAGCCATTGATCTTTTTTAGACTTGTATAGCTTAATACATTTTCATCTTCAACACAAACAAATATGTGAGTCAATTTCAAGCCATGAAAATAGAATTAGAAGGGAAATTTTAATTCCATGAATTGAACTTGGTTTTCCAATTCCAATTCCAAGCCTTTGAATTGGGTTACCAAATGAACCCTTAGTGTCATTTTAAAATTTTAAGATGACCAAAATGCCCTCAGTCAAAAACAACCCAATATAAAAAAATATACCAACTCAAAAACCAAACACACAAACCCCAATTCATATCTGATCACCCACAGCAAACCCAAAATCAGCACACCCTGTCAAACACAAAATTAACCCCCAAACCCAAATAGACTCAACACACACAAAACACCACCATCGAACGCAACTCAAAACATTTGTACACACATACACATCTCAAACCCTCTCTCTCCAACTAAAATCGAAATCAAAAGGAACCCACTGATAATCAACAATCAGACCTACTCAATCAAAATCAAACCAACTTAAATCCAAAATCAAAACTACTTCTATGAAAAAAAAAAATAATCAATCACCAAAAATTCCCTTCGAATTTGCAAGCACATTTGATTTTAAGGACTGGAATCAATTTGAAATGGATTTTAGGGTATGAAATGAATTTTTTTAATCCAAATTACTATGTAATTGTTAATCTCAATGAGATAATCTAAATCCAGAAGTCAAGCCACAAAATTGTGTTTTTCACCAACAAAAACGGCACACCACTCGTGAATTTGGAAGCTCAATGAAAAAACTACTATACATGTCCAATCGCAACGTCCTAAATCTGATCAATTCTTGCAGCTTTAAAAATCTACAGCTGCATTTTGGAACAAAAACAAATCAGTTTCTTCTTTCCTTCCTCTTTTTGGTTAATGTTCTTCAGGTCAGTATCTTTCTTAAACCCTGACCATGGCCCACAACATATTTATTGCTGCCAACCGTACTGCTGATTTCGATTACCCGTCATTGGTTTGGGCCTTGAGAATTTTGTGTATAATTAGAAAGAAAAATCAAAGGGAGTGTCGTGAAGAACCAGTAAACTGAAAACCAAATTTAGGCCTGAAATCGTGTTTTCGAGAATCAATGAGCAAAAACCTTAGTAAAGGCAGTCACAGTCTTTCTCCTTTATGTCTATTATAATCAGAAAATACCGTACCGAGTTGATCAACAGTGTTTCCCAATCTGCAGTTTAAAACGCAGACATGGATGATTAGAGTAAATACAAGAAAGAAGCTGCAGAAAGGAAGGCCAGCAGTTCAAGGAAGAAATCCGTTACCCGCTCAGTGAAGGCTAGTCTCCGGTTCCCGGTCAGAAGCTTCTTCTTCTGGGAAGCTTATGTAGGAAAACAAACTGGTTTTTTGTTTACGATTGGAGGAGGTGGTTGTTGAGGTTTTTGGAGATGGGTCTAAAGGTTGGTTGTGGTCTTTTGAGGGTGGATGAGTCTGATTTAAAGGAATATGGGAAGGCTCACGGAAGATGAGAGGGATGAGAGAGATATGGGGGAAGGGCAAAAAAAGAGAGGAAAGGACACTCTTATTTATTGTTGAGATGAAAGTATCGAAGAGGACAATTGAGATAGTAACAATATGCATTAAATTCAATTTATAACTCTAATACTATCGTATTAGAGTTATAACTTATAATATAGATATATATATATATATATACACACATAAAAACATAAATCAGTCGAAATACTTCACTTGAATCAACTCTAATAGAGTTACAATTGATATAAAAGAAAAATTGAGAGAAATGGATAGATCTTCCGTGAAGGAAGGGAGACCTTAAAATGACCTGCTGGATTAAAAGGATAGCTAGATGTAGAGGATAATAAGTAGTATTTACCGAATCAATATGTATTCTCAAATCCTTTGATTCTATATGATACCTAACTTAACTTAACTCAACAAAACCTTTTCCCAATTATTTGGGGTCAGCCCTTTGATTCTATATGATACTCCACTAAAATATTGAAGACCATCAAATACAAAAAATTCTCTTTAGTAGACCATCAAGTACCAAAAATTATCAATATAATATATATATATATATATATATATATATATAAAAGAAATAAAACAGATTTTTTTCCTTAAAAATACATTATTTGATCATTCTTAACATAAAATTAAGAAAATGGACCATACAAAACAATATTCAAACACACTTTAACATTTAAAACCATGAATTAAACAGAATCACCATCACAATAGCTGAACATAATTTCATATTTTTTTTGCTAGCTGTTTATCTTATTTTTTTACTGTTTCATTTATTTATTTTTTTGCTGTTGCTGCATAACATGAAGAGGGAGAAAAAAGCAAAGAAAAAACAGCAAATAATGAAGGGGAAGAAACAGTGGAGATAACAAAGAATGAATGAGTAAGAGTATTTCGTAACTAATAAAAAAAGGAAGCAGCAAAAAGGAGAAACTTACCTGCGATTTGTGACAGCTGGTTTTCTGCTGGGTTAGGGTTGCGATGGAGGAGGGAGGGAGAGAAGTTGCGATGGAGATGAAGAGATTAGGGTTTATGCTGGGTTAGGGTTGTGAGAAGAGAACAGGGAGAGAAAGAAGCGACGATGGAGAGATCAGATATCATTTTAAGGGTATTTAAGTCACTTTCCTTTCTTTTTTGTTTTTTTTTCTTATGTTATTTAGTTATAGTTTTAATAATTATACTTTTGACCACATTTTATGTTTCTAGTATTCTATTTTTTACCCCTACGTGTCCTAATTTACGTGTCCACAGTGTGTCCGGAGGTGTCCAACTAAAAAAAAAAGAGGACGCTCGCATGTTCCAGCGTGTCGCGTGTCCGACACGTGTCAAACGAGATTTGTGCCTTCCGGGAGAGTGTCCATGCTTCATAGATAGCCGCAAGGCTACTCGATTATCAATGTTACCTACGCATCAATGGCATCGAGTTTGAATAATACTTTGTCAAAAAACACAAGGCGGTTTGATAAAACATATGAGCCCGTGGGATGCCTTTTTTTTTTTTTTTGTGTGTGTGTGGGGGGGGGGGGGGGGGGGGGGGGCATTTGTATTTAGGGTGCTTTAATTCTAAATTCTTGTAGGTTAGGATCAACTAATTCTTATATTTCGGGTTTAAGATCTAAAATTGATTAAATCCAACTGGTAAAAAAGTTGAATTGATTTATAATATATATAAACCCAATTACCCAAAATTACCCCTCATCTATAATATATATATATATATATATATATATATATATATATATCCTTGTTTTTGCATTGCAACACCTCCCAACCAACTAAGACCTCTGCACCACTACCTGGCCACCTTCATCCCTTGACACCGTTGGTTATCCACCACCAATGGAAAAGAAAGGGGGTCTCTCCCAGTCCTCCGCACCAATCTCCCCCACATCCACTCAACCCCTTTGCCACCGACCTCCCCAACCCCACCCATTAACTCAACACGGTGCCACAAACACAATAAAGCCCATTTACCCCTAAACCCTCGGCCCTCTTGTAAACGTATGCTCATACATATGCATACGCATACGAATTAAAGTTTTGAACCCAAATCGGGGGTTTAAATATGGGGTTTGCAATATATATATATATATCGTTTTGTGAAAACAATACTCAATTTTTCCCTTTAAAACCCACTTAAATGCTATGTGTATATTAACGTTTGTAAATGTTGTTGGTTAATGGCGGAGTGGCGCTCCAACGAGGGGAATGGGGTTGAATGGTGAATTTCTTTTATGTGATTTTGGTCGTGGTATCGATTCTAGGGTGGGGCTGGGGTGATGGGCGAGCTGGAGTAGAAGAAAGAGACGGGGGAGAGAGATTAAAATGGTTGAAATTAACTGTCAACTTTTTATTTTTATTTTTTGTCGTTATTTTATTATTAAGATAATAAAATCATGTTTAATATATTATTTTTAACGTAAACGGTTTCAACGGCACAAAAGGAAACTACACTTAAAACCATAGTAATAATAGTTAAAATATTTATTAGGGGAATGATTTCCCCAAATAGGGTGTCAAAGGAATGATCTAAAAATGGCCCATTGCTCGTAAAGGAATGTTAACACCCAAGCGATGTGGGTGACATGATTAAAGGCCCCATCATAACATCACATGGCCTAGAACACTCCTATGTATATAATACCCTAAATGACCGTAACTAATCCATAAAACCCAACAAAAGAGAAAAGACAATAGAGGACAAAATATAAATGAGAAAAAGGCATAGATGCCCATCGTAGATCACATCACTCTCCCCCTCCATGTAAAAAGTTCGTCCTCGAACTTAAAGGGGGACTCCATCGGTGTCGGGTTCACTAAAATAATGTGTGCAATCAAAGCCTCGTGTTGCTCCATGCCTTCATCATCGGGTGGCTTAAACTCCTCGATCGCAAAGACGATTTTTAATTTTTCGTGGAGCACTCAGATGCTCGGTGGCTAATTGCTCAACATGTAAAGCATTTTATAGCAATTATGGGGACATTCGAGGTTCTAAACAGTGGAGTGTTTCGGTGGTGTTCCTCCACCTTGATGGCATACTCTACGGCTTTGACGAAAGTGAGGATCTCCCTTAAGCTCAAATCTTGGTGAATGTAGGGCTACAAACACTATGAATGAAACGGTTAGTCTAATGTTCCTCATGATCACCCGAAAGTGCGTTGGAGGAGAGCAAACCGAATTGCTCGATATAGGCGATCACTGACGAGGTACCCTATCGAAGGCCCTTAACCCGTGAGAAAGGCCTCTCTCATAAGTGGGATGTATAAAAAAGAATGCCCCGATCTCCTCTTCATGATTGTCCAAGTAGTGATCAAAGATTGTTGGGTCAACATACCCTCCCTTTGGACCGTGTCATTCCACCACATGTGCAAAGCCCTGAAGTTTGTCGCTACTAAATATAACACATGCCCAAAGACGCGTTTGTACTCGAAAACCTTCTCCATAACACCATTAAGGTTAAGGTAACCGTTAAACATGGGAATATCCACCTGAATCTCTCCATTTACGCTCTTGAAGAGTAACCACAAGGCATATGCTAAATGATCATCTCCAATAGGGGTATCCAAAGGATCAACGTTATCCTTATTGAAAAAATCCATCAACTACAGGATGGGCACGAGACATGGGCATGAGTGCGAGGGTGACATTATGGCCTTCCACTCCCTTTTTTCATCGTGGCACACCTCCCCCACAAGCGTCCCCCCAGCTCAGGGGACCAAAAAAGGCCTTTCGTTTACCTCTTTTGCCACCCTTTGCCGCCTTCCTTGATAAGCCTTTGAGACTCCTTTGCGTCACCTTCCTCGTATGACGTTGTCGGGTTGACCCGAAGGCCGAATTCTACAATTTAGAATGTTGTAATAATAATTGAGCTATGAGGTAAACGGTGCCAATGGCAAACAATATTATAACGCTCAACACAAGAGTAGTAATTCCTCTAAACACCTATTAGAGGAATAATTTCCCAAATGGGGTATAACAGTATTTATAAGTCTAAAGGAAGGATCTAGAAATGGCTCATTATTTGCTCCTAAATAAATGTTAGCATCCATTTTATGTAAGCCCCCCCCCCCCCCGGCATGACATCACATGGCCTAAAACATTCTTATTTACATAATACCCTAAATGGCGCCAACTAATCCTTCGATTTACAATAAACCCAATAAAAGAGAAAATATAAAAGATTAAAAGACATAAAATGCCCATCGTGGATCACATCAATTTTTTCACTTTAATATCAAGTAAGATTGAGAATTAATTACAAATTAAATATATTTTACCACTATTAAAATTTAACTAGATATGATAAATTTTATTAGTCATACTTAATTTACATATTAATTAAAATTATATTTCATTACATTATAGCAAAAGATAAAGGGCAATCAGGTAATTTCTAATGTGAAGTGAGGGTAATTTGGAAATTTATGTCTCACCAATCAAGTATCGGATTTCACCCATTTTGAATCCAAACCCTATATATAAGAACGAATGATCTCAACCTACAATAATTAAAAATTAATTGACCTCAATATTAATGTTTTAAATTGTGTGTTGTTGCGAATGCAATAGCACGCCATTGCATTTTGCGCAATAGAAACGCAACATAGCGCATATTTTTTTGCTGGACTCCTAAATAGTGTGCGCTATTAGGTGATGTAGCACGCAATTGGGCGTTGTTTTGCGCAATTGGCATGCTATCTTTTTTTTTTAAACTATGTCGTTTGGATGATATAAAAGGAATATCAATATGACCCGTAACCCAAAGAAACCCTAAAAGTCGGAGGTCGATTGCAAATCAAAGTCGATGGGTCAAGTTCTGTTAGAAATCAAAGTCTCCATAGCTTCTTTTGAGGGATTTAAGCTCTAATCGAAGTCGTCGAAGCTTCGATCAAGACATTTCAACCATTTCACCAAACGACTTTGCTTGGGGGAGGTATGTTGTTCCAAACTTACTTACGAGGGTCTCAGTGCTTTTATTTGCTCATTTTCCAAGTGCTTTTATTTGCTCATTTTCCAAAGTCTAATTGAAAATGTTACGTTTCCTTTCTATTCTCTGTTCCATACTCATTTTACAAATTTAGTTGAAAAGGTTTGCTTAAACTTACTCATTTTACAAATTTTGCTAAAAAAAGTTTTTTATGTTATAATTTTCATTTTTAAATGTTACTCATTTTCAGTTTTAAATAATTTTCGGGTTTACTTAAACTTACTCATTTTCAATTTTTTATTTTAGTTTTTACAAGGTTACTTATTTTATAATTTTCAGTTTTAAATGTAACTTGTAATTTTCATTAAAAAATAATTAAATGCTACTTATTTTGGAAATCTCAGTTTAAAATGTTATTTTATTTTATTTTTAACAATTGTGAGTTCAAAATGTTATTGTTTTTATAATTTTCAGTTTAAAATGCTATTGTTGTTCATTTATTTATGGAACTTCATGTCTTTTGAGATTTTTGTACGGATTTATTTATGTGTGTGGCTTTATTTGGAACGATGTGATCCTATATTTGTCTTTTATTTGGAATGTTGTAGTACTTCGTGGCCTTATGACTTTATTTGAAATGATGTGGTACTTTATTTGAAGTGATTGTTTGAACTTATTTATTTATTTATATTTATTTATATGTTTTTCTAACTAAAAAACTGGAATGCACGAATTGATTGGGCGATGCGCGACGTGACCCCGGAGCCAAAATGCGACACCTTGTGCGACCGTGATTTACAACAATGCTCAAAATACAAATGATTCTAAAACAAGGCATCACGCTGGCTCATATGTTTTCCCAACCACCTTGTGTGTGTTTTGACTTAGTAATAATCAAATTCAATGTTGTTGATGTGCAAGTAACGTGCATCATTGTGTAGTCTTGTGCTTGTAGAATTTTGAAGATAATTTTTTACGGTTTATGATATTTAAATGGAGTATCGTATAAAATCATATATAAATAGATTTTTAAAGACGGCTTATTATCCTCCACATCTAGATATCATTTCAACCCTTTACAATCTCTCTTTTTTCAGGGAGTGCCCTCTCTAGCTCTCGATTTTTCTTTTCTATCTATTATAATTATAATATAATTAAAATACTATAGTGATTGAAGTGAAGTATTTAGACTTGATGCATATTTATATATATAAATACACATGTATGCATTAATACACACACACACACACACACACACACACACATATATATATATATATATATATATATATATATATATATATATATATATATATATATATATATATGCATATCTCAATGTGCATATGTGGAGTGAGGCATCTATATGAGTTATTGAACTATTAAGCAATTGAAATTTGAGTTATGGCACTCAATCATTCATTTTAGGGTCTCGTTCACTGGTTAGGCAAATCATTTGTTTATCACGATATATGTTGTGTTGCATTGTCTGAAATTTGTGGTCTTTGAAGTGGTATTGCTTTTAGAACTGATTTGTTGCCTTTCTTTAGTGATTAATTCTCAAAATTATTGTTCTTTGGTCAAATTGTGTCTTATGATCTTATATGACTACATAGTAACGATTTGAAATTAGTGCCTAAAAATATGCGGGTCAATTAATCTCTGCCTAAGAGAGGTAGGTTTGGGTTCTTTTACATAACATCGTTTTGTAGTATAGTCGTTAAAAAAGGAGGTACCAAAACAATAATGAAAGCAACCCCACCGTCAAAATCTTTGGTCTCCTCTTCTCTTTATCCCTCGTATTCTCACTCGAGCTCCATCTCTCTCACTCAAACAAGGAAGACATGTTAAACTCCATCCCTCTTGCGCGCGCATTCAAATATTGCTTTTCAAATGCCGAACACGACTTGTTTACTCATTTTTCAGTTTGTACTAAATTTGAGTATTTATACTTGTTTTATTTGTGCATTTAAGGTATTATTTTATCATCTTTTGTTCTAATAAATGCGATTAAAAGTTCAGATTTAAGGTTTATTCTGATTTATGAATTGTTTTTAATCGTTGCCACTAATTTTTTCTTTCTTTTTTTTGTCTGATTTGTTTGAATAAGACATTAGTAGTAGTCAAATAATCTGTTAAGGAGTAGGCATATCTAAAAACTTCGCCTAATGTATTATATATCATTGTTTGAAATTAGGTATATAGGTTAAGTATATTTGAACTTTTACTGATACCCCTTAAACTACTTGGGGTATGTCTGGGAACCCCAATTTCATTTCTTGGAATTCGAAAATTTTAAGTTCAAAAAAGTATTTACACGTTTATTTTACTTGCAGTTGAATGACATGCTTAATTTGTGTGGAATACTGAGTCAATCTTTATTCCACATATATTCAGAAAGAGAGAGAGTTCTTAATTAATTTTCAATCTCAAAGCTTGCAAGAAGAATATAACCATCCACAACTGTTTTAATTAAAGCATTCCTAACGCGACGAGTAAACCCGTAAATTTGAGGTAAAAAAAAATGCAGTGCACTAGGCTAGGTAAAAAAAGCAACTCTCTAATTTTTACCAGAACGAAAAACAAGGTAAAAACACCCAAAATGGTGCCGGTTGCAAGTTAAAATTTCCCATGGACAATAGTATTACGTTTAAGAGTATTTTTTTTCAAACGAACATCAGTGTTCTGCTTGAGTAGTTATATAATTTGTATCCCTAGATTCTGAATTATTAAAGTTGGGCCTCCAATCTATAAAAACCCAGTTTCTACCTTATTTCATAGTCACCAAAACACACATATTTGCTGCTACAAAAAAAACTATTAGAAATCACCACCAATTTTTTTTCAAACACAACTTATGTCACAATCATATTTTGTTGTAGCTAATCCTACTTTCATAAATTTAGAATTGGTGATTTTTAAGAGGTGAAATCTTGTAATTATGTTAGATGCTGATATGAAGGGGGGCAGGGATTGTTCAATCAAACAGAAGATTGAATTCCATAGGAGATCGAAGAAAAATGACACATTTTCAAACAACACTCAAACTCTCACACGGTAAACAGTATGCCGTTATATGACACCGTTTTGGGTATTTATACCATATACGGGTTGTGACGAACCTCTAAATAACACATACGCGACGGGAATGATCTTAGTTACTCTAATCAAATATTACCAAAAGCTATACATTGTCAAAGATTATATTTAAAAAGTGTCATATCACACCACCTTCAAAAATACATATTTATATTTAATATTTTATCCTTACTTTGGTTAAGAGTGTTTGTTAGTTGAACATTCTGAAATTTTATAGTTACATGATCAACATATTGGATTCAACAACAAATTAACATTTTTTTTCACATGAACACTAGAACAAGAGAAGAGAGGAAGTAAATTTATTAAGTAGTAAATATTGAACGAAAGTGTAAAAATAATAGACCTAGCATAAATAGAAGAAATGAGTCTCTAAAACAGTTAACTAACCGTTAGTGTTGCGATGAGTGGTTCAACCCAAATATTTGAAATTAGGGTTTGTGAAGAAAGTTAGGGTTATGTGGTGTGGAAGAAGGGTGGGAATTAGACTACCACCATGTTTGCGTGAGATAGAGATAGCTGAGATGGAGTTTGGGTTGGGTTGGGTGCGGAGATGAGATGAGAGAGAAGAAATGAGATGAGAATGAGAACAAGAGGTGCCCAAGTGATTTAGGACAAGGTGTTTCTATATTATTTAAAGAAAAATTATATGGTGACTCTCACTTGGGACTCACGCTGGCACGTCATCCTTGATTAATTTCTTATTAATGTGGGTCCGCACCAGCGGCACCAACCAATCGCGACATGCCATGTCAACGTGTCGCGATTTTGAGTTCCAATTTTGAATCGCGCTGAAGCACTCTTATTTAAACACCGACTTTCTTGACACACCTCCCAATCCTCTTGAGGTGGTTTGTTTTAAAATGAGGGCTATGTCTAATTATGCCATTATCCCGTACGGCAAAGTAAAAAAATATATATAAATTAAATTTACACATTTAAAACCCAATTAAGACATCGTGACACACCGTCTACTCTAATGTCGGATCATCAATCCTTTATTAAAATAAAACAAGAATTCAGTATGATTTAATTCTCAGCATTAGTGTAGCAACAAGTATTAAAATATAAAATATAAAACATAATAAAATCGTACATACAACTGAATAGATAGAATAATTGAATGCATAAATAAATAATCGTGAACCGAATAAATCACCGGCCACTACAAAACCATCTAACATAATTGAATACTGATAAATAATAATATCTGACATAAATGAAATCTAACCCAACTACGGGAAACACGCCTAAAAGGAAATACTGAAATGAAATAGGATCATATTTAGATAGAAAGAAGTTGATGGGGCTAAAACAATCTCGTAGCGTCCACAGCTACTGTTCGCAACGGTATGAAAGATCTATCCTTGTTGTCCCCGTTGCTGTTGCACACTTAGGATTTTGAAAAATAAGAAAATAGATTTGCTCGTGGGTCAAAGCCCGAAAACGTTTGAAAATATTTTGCAAATAATTATATGTTTTAAATAATAAATCATGCAGTATATTACTTTCGCAATTAATTTTTCGATCGCACTCACATGGGACTTGACCTCACCTCTCATCTATAGTGCGCATCTAACGTATTCATTTATTATCCTAATTATGCTACTCAGTCTAACTAGAACAATAATTGTTATAAAAGCCCATCCCTTTAATAATCACCATTAGCTAAGTATATACTACCCTTACCAGGTATACGTTCATAAATAAGATCATAGCGACATATGTGTTATGAATAAATGTTCACACATTATAATAATATAGCTACACTTGTACTATAAATAGATATACACATCATATATCCTATACACATGCATATATATCACTCAATATATACGTATAATCGTATTCCCAAAGCATGAACCTCGCAGATAGATCCCTCGTGTGCTATCGAGCTCCAGATATACCACGTACCACAAATGTGCCACCGGGTCGAAATCTCATCACCTAACCCAAACGTAAATACAAACAACGGAGGCAGTCATAAACATACGTCTGGGGATCGCAACCATACTACATCGCACCCAACCGGTCTCTAAAACCAACACATATCCACACACGTGGATAATGGTCATACAACAGTACTATGACTTGGGGAATCAATCCAACACAGGCTGGTCAAAACGCACAACCTCATATTGATAACACTACCGAGTATGTATGTTCAATACAAACAAGCAACAATCACACACACACACACACCTTGTATAAGGACTCCTTATGGTGCAAACCGTACATACCATTTTTTAAATAGTAAAAAATGAATTTTTTGATGAAACTTCATGGAGGTGATGTCCACAGTTAGAAGATCATCTCCAATTTTTTCATCAAAAAATTCAATAAAAACACCATTGAGATGAGGTGATATGTAAAAAATGGTATAAATATTCATTTCCAACCGTTGAAAAGTTGGGTCGGCGCCAAATACTTTATTGATTGAATTTTTTGATGAAACATCATGGATATGATCTTCTCACGGTCGAGATCATATCCATGAAGTTTTATAAAAAAAAGTCAATAAAAGGTGGGTGAGATGATCTCCAACACTTCAAGGGTCGAAAATGCATATTTATACCATTTTTTACAGATCACCTCATCTCAACATTTTTTTTATAAATTTTTTTTGGAGATAATCTTCTCACAGTAGAGATCATATCCATGACGTTTCATAAAAAAAATCATTTTTTTACTATTTAAAAAAATGGTATGTGCCGGGATTTGCACCATAAGGAGTCCTTATACGAGGGGGCCTCTCTCTCTCTCTCTCTCTCTATATATATATATATATATATATATATATATATATATATATAAGTCACCCAATACGTATATATATATAGAGTACTGACTTCGTACGCAAATCCCACAACGTATTAGTCCGCCAATCCCCAAGTCCAACCGACTTCCCAATTATACATATAAGTGTTCACTCACTTGAATTTTCGATTTGTTTCGACCGAACCCATATAATTGTTGGCCTAACACACATACTAAACCCTGAAAAATATTCCCCAGTAATCTCACTCAACCCCAGAAGCCCCTACACTCATTCCCCAAGCTCTAACGGGTTAAAATAATGCTTAATAAAATTCTAGGCACGCCAGTAAAACGAATCGGTTTGCTTGGCAGCCTGAAACGGTTTAGTTAACCGAACCGATTCGCTCCCCCCAATGAATCGATCCAGTTTACTGGGTTGTTAATCATCTTCTTCCTCAGGTTGGAGGTCCCAACCCTCCCAAAACCTCAAATTGATAACCCATATCAATATATTATCAACCTAGGAGCATTATAACTTCGAAATATACCTGAATCCATAATCAAAACCCTAGGATTCCTAATCATTAATCAATTCAATCAACCCATAATTAATTAAACTTTAAAATTCCATTGTTTCTAACACCCTATCAATGTTCTACATGTTCTTATTTATAAACCCAAAATTAAATCACGGAGTTGTTACATATTCATCATTATTCAATATCAATTATGATCTAAGGTTAATCACAACTTAAATCTCTTCATTTTAATTCTCAAAGTTTCAATCTTTTAATCTCAGATTTGGTCCTAATCAATTATGTATGTAATTAACTACATTGTTTGCAATCTAAAGCAAGTAAATACTTATCTTGTAGATTTGAATCTGAAGTCTTGTTACATAGGGATGATTCTGAATTATGGAGATGCTCATCTCAAGTTATTATGTCCCTTTCTTCTCTTAATTTCTTATCTTAAGCTCTCCCTTAATCTCAATTATGTAGAGGCCAAAAGTGAGGTTGTCGTCCACCTTTCTAATCTTTAATTCCTCTCTAATCACACTCTAATCCCGTTTTTAGATTAACCCTAGGCGTACAAAGACTGCTATACCCCCATGCAAGCCTTATTACGTCTAAAAAGCCCCCAGGACCCAATTATACACATAGGTACCTATTCTGGAATATTTCGATCCATTCCGGATCAACAGTGCACTCAAAAAGGTCATTCGAGTCACCTAACTAAAATTATACCCGCATGTCATAAATCGGGCTCGACACATGCGTACAGTACGCGTTGCCCATAAAATATATAAATCCGTCGTTGTAACTTTCGATCGACATAATATAATAAACTATCGTTTTTAACTCATAAAACGACATATAATAAATCCTTTTTCTATTTACTTATCACACGCAAGTAAATAATAATAATAATAATAATAAATATTCATCCTTAACTCGCTAATTAATATTTATTGAACCTAATTTAATTTTCCCAATTAAATTGTAATTAAATGCACACATAAATTAGATACTCATAAAAGTACGGGGTACTACAAACATAGCATACATTTCATGCTAGGGGTGTTTAGTGAAACTAAAAAAAATCAAGAATCGAACTGGACCAAAAGCATTGGGTAGGGTTAGTTTGGCTTTTCCCCCTTACGATTCGGTTCTTGTTCTAAAAATTGTATATCGAATTTTTCAATTCGGTTCTCGTTTTCGCCACTAGCACAAACAAAAATGAACAAAAAATCGATCTGATTCGGAACCAAACCAACAACCTAGTGTGACATCTCGTATATTTTAATATTTAGGTTGATCAAGTCTCGCTATTAAATTATACAAATTATCGAAACATTTAAATGTCGTCCTTGGCCTGAAATGAAAATAATGAATAATGATGAACAAAATAAAGTGTGACATGAATATCATCAATAAACATAAACATGGAATGTGAGTACATCACCACCACTAACTATAAAATATTAAATGATAATATATGGCATAAAAATCCAGAACCATACTTCCTATAACTACTATCTTTAAAACATTCACCATAAATAAACTGAGTACAATGTCTATTGAGGCAAAGTATAAATCTCACATCAATCAAAAGCAATAAAATAAAGATAAGCTCAAATACCTACATCTCTAACTGGTGGTGACTAGAAAGACGACTTGGCGATAAAAAAAGAGAAAGTTAAATCTGATATGTCGCTGGAGCATCTAGAACAACGATGTGGGTTAGGCCCACCACAAGATAAAAAGCTACGCAACTCAAGTAATAAAACTGAAAATCATGCGCATAAATAATAAATCCACGATTTTAGATTAACCGTTTAATAACTCCACACTCCATTACCGATGTTATTTGTTCATGATGTATTTTATGAAATATTTTAAAATCCTATTAGTTCTCATTAATTAAGAGATCACTAGTATACTCAATACCCATGATAATATTGTCATAAGAAAAACTGGGATTAGCCCTAATGAACTAAAGGTCACTAATTGTAACGCCTTGTGGTCTCCCCTATTAGACCACAATCGTCAAGCCACTTATTCTCACATGTTAAAACTTTATTATTAGGGCAACTTAAATGTTGCGGCTTCTAAAAAGGCCTCGGCCTCATAACAGAGTTGGTAGAAAAATCTACTATCATAATTCAATAATGCATAACAGAACATTAAAGTTCATTAATAATCGTTAATATCTCAAATACAAGTTTTAAAGACATATCTCTCATACATCCTTTGCATAAAGACATAAAACTCACCAAATATAACTAAAAGTGAAATCTATAGAATTAAAATTAATAATTCCTCAAAATCTCTCTAACTCAATAATGCTTACGCGACCTCTAAGAACATTTGCAGTTTAATCACTCTCCGTGGAACCTATCATGAGGAAACAGGGAATACGCATTGGATGAGCTCATATAGCTCAGCAAGGTTTAAGTCAAAGTCCTCAGCCCACCTGCTAATGTTAGTATTAGCCAAAAAAAATATGTACTAATAAGGTAATAAAAACTAGCAGTGTAAATAAGTAAGATGGTGAAATATAAGCAAATAGTAAGGAAAGAATATAAGTCTCCCAACCCCGATGACCTAAGGCTCAATCTCTCTTAGTTCACCACTTCACGGATTCTCCCAAGGATCAATCTCCCTTGGTTTGCCCTCTTAGTCATCAACTTTTATTTTATAACCTTGGATATCTCATTCTTCGCAGCCTTATTCTAAGTATCTTTGACCTAGTCATGCCACAGGCTGCAACCTCCCGTACTGCCCAATTCCAAGATGGAGCATTTGCGATATATTATTAACTCACCACCTTGGCCGAGCTCTGCTGTGATGCCAGTCCCATAATTAGTCATAGGTTTAATCTCCCCAAAGCTAACTATTTTGACCTCAAGAACTAAGAATGAGGCCCTTAATAAATAATGATACCTAAACATGGCTAAATAGTGTCGCGACCTCAACATCGATTCCCTTTTCAAAATTACACGGGCATAATATGATACTACCTAAAATCCCAGCCTCAATGAAGGATTTGGAACTCTTGATTAATAACCAACAAGGGTGTTTCCGTAAAACGATGGTTTTAAACCTTAATTATCTCATAACTCAAATCCTCAAAGATCACAGATAAAACCCTAAGCAAAGCCCCACGTGATCAATAAGAATATTCTCAAACACATAACCTTAAAATAAGAAATCTAAGAGATAACTAATAAGTCAATAAATTGGGATAAACACTAAAATTCCTAAGACTCTAAATCCTTGATGAACAAAAACTATCCACACCCATAACTCACTATGAACAGTAAACGACTATGGCCTCTAAACCCAAAAAACTCAATAAATAATAAAAATCCATGGATTAAACCCATAATACATACAAGGGCTCTTGTCATTCAATATAAAATATGGAAATATGGAAACTAGGGTTTTAATCAGGGAGTAAAAGGACAGATCCCTCACCTTAGTGGACAATAGTTTGACTCATTTTATATAAAGAAATAATATTTGACTCATTTTATATAAAGAGATAATTTTTGACTCATTTTATATGAGGAGATAGTTTTTACTCATCTTATATGAGAACATAGCTTCTAACTTATGAGGTAATAAAAATTTTGACTCAATGAAGTAAAAAAAATATTGTGAATTTTGAGGACAAAATTTTTTTTATTATGAAAAAAGATTGTAATACCCCATTGTGGCCATCCCCGATCCTCGCCGCGCGGGCGAGCGCGTTAAAGGAGAAAGGATCCTTTGGGTCCCGCTCATCCCTCTCGGGAGCGCTTCAGCCGGCGTCATTTGAGATGAGGTGTAAAGATGTAGAGAGATTCAGAGTCGCCAGTCTATTTTACTCAAAACAGATAAAAGAAGAAGGGGAAGCCATCCCGAAGGATGGCATCCAAAGACATACTGGTGCGTGCGAAATCAAAATGATTCGAGAAGGGTTCGGAGGATTAGTTAAGAAATGGGAAGGTGTTAGGCACCCATTCCGTCCTTTCGGTCTCTCATGGATATTTGCTATTTTCCTCTATATTTCCCCCCGTGATATGTGTGCATGTGTATATATATAATGGAGGTAGGAATCCTCGACTTGTATCATGGAAAAGATAAAGCGAGTCATCCGTAGGAAGATATAAGAATAGTATTAGAAAAATAAGGTTTACGCGATTACCCCTACGTTGGTCCTTATAATGGAACGATAACGCATATGGAGTAATATGTCACGAAGGGCAAGTATATAGAATATAAGAAGATTAGATTTAGAGAAAATAAAAAAATAAAAGAAAAAGTGAGAAAAGGACTCGAGTCTCGGGTTTTATCCTGAGACGCCTACGTAGCCTATAAAGGCATCAAAGTCCACGTAGTTCGCATACAAAACGAGGGGTGGGGTTTATCCCATAAATCCAAATGGGGGACCTCTTATTTGTGAATGTGTGTGTGTGTGTAGAAAAAGTGTTTTAGTTATGAGAAAAGTGTGAGAATCCCTATTTGAAATTTATGAGCAAACCTCTTTTTCTTATTTTTTGGGTTTTTATTTATGTGAAAGTAGGAGATGTGCAATAATACTAAATAAAAAGTATAGTAGGATGTGTGAGATGAGATAATAAAAGTGCTAAGTAATAAAACAAATTATTGAGAATTTAAGAGAATTTAAGAGAGAGTTTGAGAAAGATGGACCTTCTTGGATTTCTTGCGATTGATCTTGAATGTTGGAGAGCAGCCCTTTACACTTGGATGATGATGGAGAGTGGCTAATTCACCAAGTTTGATGAAAAGTGGAAGTAAAAAAGGGATTTGAAAGTTGAAATCACGTTGCCTTCGAAAGAGGTTTCTGGGATTCGTTGAGAGTGAATTTTATCAGATCTCGGCTCCCCTTGCAAATGAGGTGAAGGCCTCCTTTTATAAGCTCAGGTCACTACCGATCGGCAAATACAACATCCTGCCTATCGTCACCTGTCGATAGGCAGGGTCTGGAACCTGCCATTTGGTAGTGTGTTTTAGGCCTTTTCGGGAAATCGGCTGCCTGGGGAAAACCGTTGGTCAGAATCGTGCACGGGGCAGACCGTTGGAAAGGTAATTTAGATACCTTCAAAATTCCTTTGGACCGCTCCCAGGTTCGGGAGTTGACTTTGGGTCAAATATGGTTGGGAAGCGTTTGTCGATCCATTAGACGGGGAATCGTTCGAACACAAACGGATCGTTCGTCCGCATGGTAAGTCCAAATCGTGCATGGGGTAGACCGTTGAAAAGGTTAGGAGATGTACTTCGATATTCCAAAGAGTTTAACCCGGTTTGGAGAGTTGACTTTGGTCAACCGGGCCCTGGAAGCATTCGGTGACCTCTTGGAGTCAAACGGATCATTCGTCCGCATGGTAAGTCATAATCGCACATGGGATGGACCGTTGTAAAGGGTATTCAGTTACCTTCGAAGATTCATTTAACCTCGGTTGAGCTGAAGAGTTGACTTAGGTCAAACAGAGCCCGGGAGCGCCCGATGGCCTCTAGGTCAGATTTCTGACACAAACGGATCGTTCGTCCTCATGGTAAGTCGGAATAGCGCACGAAATGGACTGTTGGAAAGGGTATTCAGTGCCCTTCGAAGATTCATTCAGTCTCAATCGAGATGAAGAGTTTGACTTTTTGGTCAAACTGAGCCGGGGAGTGCCCGATGGCTTCTAGGTTAGTACTCAGGACATGACTTGGGTTTGTGGTGATGAAGGGAGGTACTAGGGACCTAAGGAGAGTTAGGGGTAACAAAATGGGGTGTCTACAGAGCCCCTCGAGGGGTGAGTTTGGAACAAATGATGACCGTCGAATAGACAACGCATGATGCTTTTAAGGGAGTATGACCGATTCAGAGGGTCGAGACCGATTCTGAGGACCTGAGGAGTGTACGAGGAATGGAATGATGATCCAAAGTTTAGGTCGATTCTGAGGAGTTGAAGTGATGTTGGGGGGGTGACCAATTCTGCGGGTCAAAGCCGAATCTGCGAGCTTAGGGTGAAGATCTAATAACCAAGGTCAATTCTGACCTAAGAGTGGTGACGACCGAGGATCGAGGTCAATTCTAACCTAACTCAGGTGACGATCCAAGACCGAGGTCAATTTTGACCTAAGAGTGGTGACGATCGAGGACCGGGGTCAATTCTGACCCAACTCAGGTGACGATCCAAGACCGACGTTAATTCTGACCTAAGAGTGGTGACGATCGAGGATCGGAGTCAATTCTGACCCAACTCAGGTAACGATCCAAGACCGAGATCAATTCTGACCTAAGAGTGGCGATGACCAAGGATCGGGGTCAATTTTGACCCAACTCAGGCGACGATCCAAGACTGAGGTCAATTCTGACCTAAGAGTAGTGACGACCGAGGACCGGAGTCAATTCTGACCCAAATCAGGTGACGATCCAAGATCGAGATCAATTTTGACCTAAGAGTGGTGACAATCGAGGACCAGGGTCAATTCTGACCCAACTCAGGTGACGATCCAAGACCGAGGTCAATTTTGACCTAAGAGTGGTGATGACCGAGGATTGGGGTCAATTCTGAGCCAACTCAGGTGACGATCCAAGACCGAGGTCAATTCTGACCTAAGAGTGGTGACGACTGAGGACCAGGATCAATTCTGACCCAACTCAGGTGACGATCCAAGACCGAGGTCAATTCTAACCTAAGAGTGGTGACGACTAAGGACCGGGGTCAATTCTGACCCAACTCAGGTGACGATCCAAGACCGAGGTCAATTCTGACCCAACTCAGGTGACGATCCAAGACCGAGGTCAATTCTGACCTAAGAGTGGTAACGACTGAGGACCGGGATCAATTCTGACCCAACTCAGGTGACGATCCAAGACCGAGGTCAATTCTGACCTAAGAGTGGTGACGACCGAGGACCGGGGTCAATTCTGACCCAACTCAGGTGACGATCCAAGACCGAGGTCAATTCTGACCTAAGAGTAAATGAAGATTGGATTTTGTTTTCGCTGGAGAAAGTGCCTTGTGATTTTGATTTGAGCTGGGGAGCTGATAGCTGGGGAAGCTTTTGTTTCTTTAGGAGACCTCGTGGGGGTGGGAACAATCTATTTTGGTGCTGTGAGAAACTCCGCTGGGGAAGTGATCAGGCGATCCTTAGAGATCCTCCGATGTTTTGTCGAGAGGAGATTCACTTGGTTTTTTTAGGGTTCCACTAGGAAAGAGGTGTTCCGCTCGAGGGAATGCGAAGCTTTCTTGGTGAAAATGTTTCAAATCCTTCTTGGGATTTTTAGGATTTTTTTTAAGGATTTTTCGGGGCTTTCTGGTATTTTTTGGGAATTTCTGTACGAAATTTAAGGGGGTGTCGGTCGGTATAGTATGGAGGGTGCCATTCGACAGTGGCACGGACTTTTGGGCTACCTCGGGAAGTTAATGAGTCAGTGTCGATCGGTATAGTTGGGGGAGGTGCCGATCGGCATGGCGCTTGGCATCCTATATAAAGGGGGCGAATCCCTTCATTTTTTCACAACTTCTTTGCTTTCTCTCTTTCTGCAATTTCTCTGTATATCGTTCTAGCCTTCCGATCTTCAAGAAATGGCCGCTTTTGTGAGCACTACAGTCCACCGGGAGTGGTTAACCGTTGATGACTGGGCGAACGTAGAGTGGAGGGCCAGGGCGCCTCTTGCTTTAGGGAGTGAGAACTCCTTTGATGCGTTTGAGCCTGTTGCGAATGAGCGGACCTTGCTGTGGGAGCCATCGAGTCATCTCTCTTCGAGAGTGAGTCCCGGCGGTTATGTAAGTAACTTGACCTTTGGCATTCTTCTCATTTTGGTGATTTTTCTTTCTTTCTTAACTTTTGATGAGACTTTTCCTTTTTGCCAGTCTGATATTTCCTTGAAGAACATGCGCGCTCGCGGGACGATGGGGCTCAGGGATGTCTGGGAGCATCTTCCACCTGTGGTGTGTTGGGTGGTATCATCAGCGAGTTTTGGGCGGTTGGCATCGGTGCTGGATGAGACGCCTCGTTCGACAGCGGTCCTGTGCGCTTTGGGAGAGAGGTGGTGGGATACTACCCACACCTTTCATTTTGGCTTCGGGGAGATGACTGTGACTCCCATAGACGTGCAGCAGTCGTTGGGCTGGATTGTGACGGAGAGCAGATAAAGGTGGATCGCTCTTTACGGGTGAGACCGGAGGCAGTGCGTGCGGCACTTGGTGATGTAGGGAGGATAGTCTCTGGGGATTCTATCCGGTTGTCCCTGCTGAAGGATGTTCTGCTGAGCAAGGTGATTGATGTGGAGGATGGGCTGCAAGTGAGGCATATGGCCCGGTTATTCATTTTGCTGGTGTTGGGAGGTTTCATGGTGGCGTCGAGTGGCGACGTCGTCCATTTGTGGTTTTTTTCGTACCTGAGGATGTTTTTTAACATCCATTTTTTATGATTGGGAGAGTCTGACTTTGGCGACCCTTTACTCTTCTCTGAATGCCTTCAGCCGTTGCTGCCGACAGACCTTTATTGGGGCCCCGTATCTTCTTGAGGTATTCTTCAGTTTGCGCATTTCCTTTCATGCATCCGCAATTTCCTTTCATGCATTCTCATTTTCCTTTCATGCATTCTCATTTTCCTTATGCATCTTTTTTCGCTTTGTGAGTTCAGACGTGGTTCTACGAGGTGATTGGGTGTAATACCCCGCTGATCGCTTTGAAGGATGACACTGTTGGGGACTTCTGTCGATTGTATCGATGGTGTAAGGCTAATCGATAGTCGAAGGGATCTCTCTCTCTGGAGGCGGTGCGTCAGGTCTTGAATGACCTGACCAGTGGTAGGGTAAGATTCTTTCCATTTCAGTCTTGGTTTTTGCACCTTCTAATCTTGTATTGATTTATGCCTTCTTAGAGATTTTCAAGTGACCTTTTATCCCTGGGGGACAACCATTCAGGATGCGGGGGCGACCGGAGTGAATGCGCGAATGAGGCATTTGCTGGCGCATGAGTGTGACACCCCGACTAATTAAATACCGGGTAGCTACTCCTTTATTAAATTAAATCAAAACGCCAAGTTGGCTCAGTTAATAGCATCACTGTCGAAAACATTTTATTATTACTAACCACCTAGTATTTAAAAAGTAAGTTGTCAAATTTTAATTAAAGTCTGATTAACATGCAACAAGTGTAAAGAAGAATAAAAACACCATTCACCATAATGAAGTAAATAGAATAACCGTCACATGATATAAATAAATCTGGAGGGAAACTCCTCATAACACAATCCCACAACTGAAGTAAATACTGAAATACTGAATATTGAATGAATACATGCTAAAGTCTGAAAAACTGAAATGGAAATGTATCTAATAGAATTTGGGCAACATGCCCTACAACTGAGGAATACTGAATAAGGAATCCAAATGATATAAGCGTCTAAAAGCAAATCCCTGTAGCTTCCACAAGCAGCTACAACTCGTCATCAGAATGAGAATCCTATGCATGGTGACCTTGTGGCTGGGCACCTAAAAATGATTTTACAAAAAGATAGATTTGAAAGCAAACGGGTCAGAGCCCGAATGTGGAGATATTTTAAAAACCTGCAAGTGCTTTAAAAACATTTAAAACAGTATATGCAAAGTACATGTTAGGACGTGCTCTCACATGATATACTCACCTCTCGTCTAACTGTGCACTCCTAACGTTCCTGTACCCATTCATATGTTATCTCGTAACTATCTAAAGAGTTTCTAACACTTCTACGCGGTTCACGTTTAAGTTCCAATCTTAACAATTAAATAGAGAGTTCTACTTTAATTCCCGGATTCCCAATTATTAACAAAATCATTTATTTATAAAAGTTCTCTTTTTATCTTTTCAAAACATTACCATAATTATACTCACAATTTAACATAGTAAATTCCTTCTCATATAACCGTATATTCTCACATCTTAATTATACAATACAAGCACCCAAAGGCTAAGCTACGGTGCACACATACTCCGCTATCCATCCCGGTACATCACGTACATAAGGATTACGCATTCCGAATCTCTCAGGAATCGTTCAGATAACATCACAAATAATGGAGGCGAACATAGTCACCATCACATGGGTCACGCACATACCTACGCTCCCATGATCAGCAAAACTTATTAATATCCCAATAAGTCCTTCAATGACCTATGTTCATCGAGGTAACTAATCTAAATCCGGGCAACACAAGGATAAGAAGGCCCTAAGCGAACGTAAACCTCCCGTGATAGCAAGTATGGTAGGTATGTCATACACATAAAGTTATATACTAAGCATTCACACATCTTAGATATCTCAATATTAATAAGGGTATATCCTACATCATTATACCATTATTCCCAATTCATATAATTCAAGTATCTCGATAATATAAAATTTAAACAGTCGACACGTCTCACGTCGTAATTTCTTAAACTTGGCACCTATCTCAAATAGACTATTAAGTTCCCATAATTCCCACATATACATCTTCAAACCTAAGGTCTTTACTCCTGCCCCAAACCTTATTTCATCAAATTATTCAAATTGGCACTATTAACCCAAATATTATCTCACATAACGAATTTCATTTATTTAGAATAATTCCTCAAATTAAATTCCAATTAAAGTCCAATTTCATAATCATGCCTACTGGTCTTCCTTAAAATTTAGGGTAATCACAATGTCTCCAATAATATTATCCAAGGGTTATCACCATAAAAATTCAATTAAGGGAAACTTTATTCATTCTGGGAAGGTCGATCGATCGACCTTTACCTTCGATCGATCGATGGTGGTCGATCGATCGACTGATGAATGTCGATCGATCGATTGCACAGGTATGGTTACGGACTGCTTCGTTTTGCAGTTACAGTATCGACCCAAAACTCCATTTTTAAGAATGAATCTCCAAGATAAGGTTACTCTAACATTATACTAACATCCTACAACAGTATTAACATTCTAAGTCCCATAATTCATCATTTAAAAGCTTAGTTTAGATCAAAACTACATCAAAATAATTTCCAGAATTCTTCCCTTCAAGAACATCATCAAACTTCTTCTAATTCCACTTTTAGATCATCAAGGTTCTGTTTATAACATATAAATTCGTCCAGAATATACTACATGCAATTCCTACATAATTCATGGCCTTTAACTTTCAATTCATGGGTCTAATTTATCTCCAAAAATTAATTTCGAAATTCCTAAACATGGGAACATATCTTGAATCAAAAGAGTTTAAATCACTTGCCTTAATTTATCTCAGAATTTGGTGTAGAATCTTGAAGTTAGGTTGTTCTCCCTCTGTTTTTCTGCAGAATTCTCTTCCTTCTCTCTCTCTCTCAAGCTCTTCCCAAGGTTTCTTTCTCTCTCTCTCTCAAGCTCTTCTCAAGGTTGAAGATAATGGAGTATGGAGGTGTGTTATGGTTTTTGGTAAGTTAGAATGATATATCAACTTCTCCCGTAGCCCATGATGGCATATAGTGTGGTTAGTGGGTTAAGTGGGTTGAGGAAATAGTCAGATTGTAATCTCTATTTTCGTCACTTTTTAATTCCCAAAAATGCAATTTACCAAAATACCCTTTTTGATGCCGGTATGGCCCACAAATACCCCGGGACCCAAACTAAACTTCCGGCTAGTGTTTTCTGACTATCTCGACCCTTCCGGACGCGTTGGCGCACTCAAAACGACCATACGGTTAATGGAACTAAAATTCACTTTTTAATTTAATACAAAATACCATGACGTGACGGTCACACGCGTCAAGCAAAATTCCCAAATTGACGTATTTCAATTACGTGACAATTTCAATATTACCAATAATCATATAATGCCAAGTATACACATTATAATAAAATACTAACTCACATCTCGTTAATATTTTTATCCGGATTAATTTCCAATTAATAGACATTTAATTCAATTAATCCCCAAAAATAACTATCACAGAAAATACGGGGTATTACATACTTCCCCCCTAATAACTGAATTTCGTCCCGAAATTCGGAACTAGTAAGTACCTGGTAAGAATAACTCTGGATATCGTTCGCGCATGTCATCCTCGCGCTCCCATGTTGACTCCTCGACATTATGATGTCGCCACTGAACACGCACTAACGGGACTATCTTTGACCGCAGCTTCCGCTCACTTCGGTCCAGGATAGCAATCGGCCCCTCCTCGTAGGAGCTATCAGGCTGAAGATCAATGTCTTCCACAGCAATGAGAGAATGAGCCAACTTATCTCTAAGGTATTTCCTAAGCGAGGAAATATGGAACACATCGTGAATCCGATGTAAATGCTCCGGTAACCCAAGTCTATACGCAACTGGCCCAATCCGCTCAATAATAGGAAATGGTCCCACATATCTCGGTGCCAACTTCCCTTTCTTCCCGAAACGCATAATCCCCTTCATAGGAGAAACCCTGAGCAAAACCTGGTCCCCCACTTGGAACTCTCTGAAGAATCTCTTCGCATCAGCATAACAATTCTGTCTGTCCTGAGCCACCCGAATGCGACTGCGAATCAATTCTATCCTTGACGAAGTATCCTGAATCACTTCCGGCCCAGGTAGTTTGTTGTCCCCCACCTCCAACCAACATGCTGGGGAACGACAAGGTCTACCGTACAATGCCTCAAATGGAGCCATGCCAATGGTGAGCTGATAGGAGTTGTTGTAGGCAAACTCCACCAGTGGAAGGTACTGCTCCCATCCTCCCTCAAAGTCAATGGTGCACATACGTAGCATGTCCTCCAACATCTGATTTGTGCGCTCGGTCTGCCCGTCGGTCTGCGGGTGGTACGCCGTACTCAACCTCAACTCCGTGCCCATGGCCTGCTGAAAACTCTCCCAAAAGCGTGAAACGAATATCTTGTCTCGGTCCGACACGATATTTAAGGGCACACCGTGAAGTCTCACTATCTCTGCAATAAAGAGCTGGACATACTGTCCCGCAGTGTGATCTGTCCGTACCGGTAAAAAATGAGCGACTTTTGACAACCTGTCTACAATCACCCAAATGGAGTCGTGACCTCTCTGCGACGTAGGCAACCCCGTGATAAAGTCCATAGAGATGCTCTCCCACATCCACATCGGGACCTCTAAAGGCTGTAGCAGTCCTGCCGGTCTTTGATGATCCACTTTTACGAGCTGACAAGTGACGCATTTTGAGACAAACTCGGCAATATCTCTCTTCATCCCGCTCCACCAATACTGACGTCTCATGTCTTGGTACATTTTGTCCCCTCCGGGATGTACCGCGAACCATGAGCCGTGCGACTCTGCCATCACCTCATGCCGCAATTCCTCCCCCTCCGGAACTACAAATCTCCCATTGAAGCGTAATCCCCCGTCTGAGCTAACGGTATAGGATTCGGCTCCTTCTGCTAATAATCGAACTATCTGATCCTGACAGAACGAGTCGTTTGCCTGTGCCTTCACCACCTTCGTGACAATCTGTGGTGCAACAGTCATCACAGACATGAATGATCGGGCCACTGCATCCTGGTGTCCCAATTCCTTCCACTTGGCCTTCCACACATCTGCCACCTCATCATTTCGGCTCAATGCGTCTGCCACCACGTTTGCCTTCCCCCGGGTGATACTGGATATCGAACTGATAATCTTTCACGAATTCAAGCCACCTCCGTTGCCGCATATTCAACTCCTTCTGCGTGAATAGGTACTGAAGGGACTTGTGGTCCGTGAACAATCGAAATTTCTCCCCCAACAGGTAATGTCTCCAAATACGAAGGGCAAATACCACTGCTGCTAACTCCAAGTCGTGGGTAGGGTAATTCTTCTCGTGAGGCTTAAGCTTACGGGAAGTATAAGCTATGGCCTGGCTCTCCTGCTGCAGTACACCTCCAAGTCCTTGTAAGGACGCATCGGTGTAAACAAGATATTCAACTCCCGGTCTCGGCAATGCTAATACAGGTGCTGAGGTTAGCTTGTCTTTCAACTCATCAAATGCCAACTGACAGGCATCACTCCAAATGAACGGCACACCTTTTCGGGTAAGATGTGTCATGGGACCCGCTATCGTGGAGAAACCCCGAATAAACCTCCTGTAGTAACCTGCTAGGCCCAAGAAACTACGGATCCCCGTCGGTGTCGTGGGCTGTCCCCACTCCCTCACCGCGGATACCTTTCCCGGATCAACCGATATTCCCCGGTCGGAAATAATATGTTCCAAAAACTGGACCTCCTTCAGCCAAAACCCGCACTTCTCATATTTTGCATACAACTCATTCTGGCGCAGTGTCTGCAAAACTAGCCTCAAGTGCTTGGCGTGCTCCTCCTCAGTCTGGGAGTAAACCAAAATATCATCGATGAAGACAATGACAAACTGATCTAGGAAATCCCTGAACACCCTATTCATCCAGTCCATAAATGCTGCTGGAGCGTTGGTCAAACCAAATGGCATAACCCGAAACTCGTAGGAACCATATCTTGATAAGAACGCAGTCTTCGAGACGTCCTCCTCCCTGATACGCAACTGATGGTAACCAGATCGCAAATCAATCTTTGAGAAGTAAGAAGCTCCTCTCAACTGGTCAAATAGGTCATCGAGTCGAGGCAACGGATACTTGTTCCGTCCGTGACCTTGTTTAACTCCCGGTAGTCCACATACAATATCAGTGAACCAACTCTCTTCTTCACGAACAACACAGGGGCACCCCAAGGTGAAGTACTCCTCCGAATAAACCCCTGACCCAATAACTGCTCAATCTGATCCCGTAACTCCCTCATCTCAGCTGGAGCCATACGGTATGGTGCGCGTGCTATGGTCTCGTACCTGGAAATAAGTCTATAACAAAGTCTATCTCACGACTGGGGGTAATCCAGGTATATCCTGAAATACCTCGGCAAACTCTCTGACAATCGGGATCGAATCTAAAGGAATTACAACTACCTCAGAGGTATCCTCCTCTATGTAGTACAAATGAGTGGACGATCCTCCCTCGGGACGAGGCATTGTCACCAAAAACATCCCCTCCCGGGAATAGCAAAGATAATACTCCTACTAAAACAGTCAATCATGGCTCGGTACGCAACAAGCCAATCCATACCAATAATGGCATCATACTCGGTCATCTCTAATACTAACATATCTGCAGGTAATAACAATCTACCAATCTCTACTCCCACTCCCCGACATATAAAAAGAACCATTTCCCCAGGGGTGAGTCTATCTACGTTACAGTGCTTAATAATGTGGTTAATAACCCTAAGGTCTTCGCATAATATGTAATTATAAAACAATTGAGTTATCCCAGTAACAAACAAAGTTCAACCCAAAAGTCTTGTGGATAGAAAACATACCCCAAATCGCGGGTGGTGCCTGTGGGGCGGCTGCCTGGTTGACATTATAGATATGTCTGTACTGTAACTGCCCCTGCTGCACTGGAGCTACTGGAAAAGTTGTTAGGGCTAGTACTTGAGCTGGTGCTGGGAGGGCGGTGGGAAACATAGGCCTCTGCAACTCCTGTCGGACACCCTGTTGCTGTGGGGTCCTGCCCCTATCTGGACAATCCTGGTGTTTATGACCATGTTTGCCACATATGAAACATCGGCCTTTGAAGTTACTCCTCTTCTGGCCCTGCTGTTGACGGTGTCGGCCTTGCTGACTTGGGACCTTATTCCCCTTTCGAAATCGTTTCATCTTACGACGTAGTTGATTAGAACTGACTCGGTCTTGGGTAGTTTGTTGTCGCAGTTTCGGGGTCTTCCCACATTTTTCAGCTTTATTCACATGCATCTGGCTAACCTCTCTAGGTCTTTTGCCTCTTTTAAGTTGTATGCTGCGTTCTTGGTATTGTATAACTGCAGTGGTAACTGCTTGTGCCACGAAACCTGCTAACTCAGCGGTTGATATTCTCTCTGGAGATACTTGAGGTGTGAGTCGAGCTTGTCCGTTGACTCCCTTAATCGTTTTAGCTAGTTCTTCTTGACGGTCCATCTGAAAATTTAAGTAAATTTGGATGAGTTCATCATTCAAATAAACAAATCGCGGAAGTACGAATTCCCAAAGTATAGAGATTAATACAACATTCCTAGTATTAGGGCTCTATATCAAAGAAAGCTCAGCGGAAACATAATAAGCCGTACAGATCCTAAAGGACACTAGAACCCGATGCTCTGATACCACCTGTGACACCCCGACTAATTAAATACCGGGTAGCTACTCCTTTATTAAATTAAATCAAAACGCCAAGTTGGCTCAGTTAATAGCATCACTGTCGAAAACATTTTATTATTACTAACCACCTAGTATTTAAAAAGTAAGTTGTCAAATTTTAATTAAAGTCTGATTAACATGCAACAAGTGTAAAGAAGAATAAAAACACCATTCACCATAATGAAGTAAATAGAATAACCGTCACATGATATAAATAAATCTGGAGGGAAACTCCTCATAACACAATCCCACGACTGAAGTAAATACTGAAATACTGAATATTGAATGAATACATGCTAAAGTCTGAAAAACTGAAATGGAAATGTATCTAATAGAATTTGGGCAACATGCCCTACAACTGAGGAATACTGAATAAGGAATCCAAATGATATAAGCGTCTAAAAGCAAATCCCTGTAGCTTCCACAAGCAGCTACAGCTCGTCATCAGAATGAGAATCCTATGCATGGTGACCTTGTGGCTGGGCACCTAAAAATGGTTTTACAAAAAGATAGATTTGAAAGCAAACGGGTCAGAGCCCGAATGTGGAGATATTTTAAAAACCCGCAAGTGCTTTAAAAACATTTAAAACAGTATATGCAAAGTACATGTTAGGACGTGCTCTCACATGATATACTCACCTCTCGTCTAACTGTGCACTCCTAACGTTCCTGTACCCATTCATATGTTATCTCGTAACTATCTAAAGAGTTTCTAACACTTCTACGCGGTTCACGTTTAAGTTCCAATCTTAACAATTAAATAGAGAGTTCTACTTTAATTCCCGGATTCCCAATTATTAACAAAACCATTTATTTATAAAAGTTCTCTTTTTATCTTTTCAAAACATTACCATAATTATACTCACAATTTAACATAGTAAATTCCTTCTCATATAACCGTATATTCTCACATCTTAATTATACAATACAAGCACCCAAAGGCTAAGCTACGGTGCACACATACTCTGCTATCCATCCCGGTACATCACGTACATAAGGATTACGCATTCCGAATCTCTCAGGAATCGTTCAGATAACATCACAAATAATGGAGGCGAACATAGTCACCATCACATGGGTCACGCACATACCTACGCTCCCATGATCAGCAAAACTTATTAATATCCCAATAAGTCCTTCAATGACCTATGTTCATCGAGGTAACCAATCTAAATCCGGGCAACACAAGGATAAGAAGGCCCTAAGCGAACGTAAACCTCCCGTGATAGCAAGTATGGTAGGTATGTCATACACATAAAGTTATATACTAAGCATTCACACATCTTAGATATCTCAATATTAATAAGGGTATATCCTACATCATTATACCATTATTCCCAATTCATATAATTCAAGTATCTCGATAATATAAAATTTAAACAGTCGACACGTCTCACGTCGTAATTTCTTAAACTTGGCACCTATCTCAAATAGACTATTAAGTTCCCATAATTCCCACATATACATCTTCAAACCTAAGGTCTTTACTCCTGCCCCAAACCTTATTTCATCAAATTATTCAAATTGGCACTATTAACCCAAATATTATCTCACATAACGAATTTCATTTATTTAGAATAATTCCTCAAATTAAATTCCAATTAAAGTCCAATTTCATAATCATGCCTACTGGTCTTCCTTAAAATTTAGGGTAATCACAATGTCTCCAATAATATTATCCAAGGGTTATCACCATAAAAATTCAATTAAGGGAAACTTTATTCATTCTGGGAAGGTCGATCGATCGACCTTTACCTTCGATCGATCGATGGTGGTCGATCGATCGACTGATGAATGTCGATCGATCGATTGCACAGGTATGGTTACGGACTGCTTCGTTTTGCAGTTACAGTTTCGACCCAAAACTCCATTTTTAAGCATGAATCTCCAAGATAAGGTTACTCTAACATTATACTAACATCATACAACAGTATTAACATTCTAAGTCCCATAATTCATCATTTAAAAGCTTAGTTTAGATCAAAACTACATCAAAATAATTTCCAGAATTCTTCCCTTCAAGAACATCATCAAACTTCTTCTATTTCCACTTTTAGATCATCAAGGTTCTGTTTATAACATATAAATTCGTCCAGAATATACTACATGCAATTCCTACATAATTCATGGCCTTTAACTTTCAATTCATGGGTCTAATTTATCTCCAAAAATCAATTTCGAAATTCCTAAACATGGGAACATATCTTGAATCAAAAGAGTTTAAATCACTTGCCTTAATTTATCTCAGAATTTGGTGTAGAATCTTGAAGTTAGGTTGTTCTCCCTCTGTTTTTCTGCAGAATTCTCTTCCTTCTCTCTCTCTCTCAAGCTCTTCCCAAGGTTTCTTTCTCTCTCTCTCTCAAGCTCTTCTCAAGGTTGAAGATAATGGAGTATGGAGGTGTGTTATGGTTTTTGGTAAGTTAGAATGATATATCAACTTCTCCCGTAGCCCATGATGGCATATAGTGTGGTTAGTGGGTTAAGTGGGTTGAGGAAATAGTCAGATTGTAATCTCTATTTTCGTCACTTTTTAATTCCCAAAAATGCAATTTACCAAAATACCCTTTTTGATGCCGGTATGGCCCACAAATACCCCGGGACCCAAACTAAACTTCCGGCTAGTGTTTTCTGACTATCTCGACCCTTCCGGACGCGTTGGCGCACTCAAAATGACCATACGGTTAATGGAACTAAAATTCACTTTTTAATTTAATACAAAATACCATGACGTGGCGGTCACACGCGTCAAGCAAAATTCCCAAATTGACGTATTTCAATTACGTGACAATTTCAATATTACCAATAATCATATAATGCCAAGTATACACATTCTAATAAAACACTAACTCACATCTCGTTAATATTTTTATCCGGATTAATTTCCAATTAATAGACATTTAATTCAATTAATCCCCAAAAATAACTATCACAGAAAATACGGGGTATTACAATGAGTTCGCCCATTCCTGGTACCTCGAGGAGCGGGTGGTTCGTCAGATTGCTAAGGAGGAGGTGGTGGTGCCACCTGTGCAGCCTCCTATGTCTATAAGGCGGGAGCGACTGCTGTCGGAGGATGAGAGGATCGCGGCGATGATCGACGAGTCCTACTTGCTATACACCGATACGGCTGCACCGTATGACTATATGGACTTTATGACGAGCTGGTTGATGGCGCCCACTATATATGATGCCCTGCCTTTCCCTCTTGCGGGTTCGAGTCGGGCGGTGGGATCTTCCCACAGCGGCGGTGGTCCGTCGACATCTTCGGCGACGGCGACTTTAGAGGTTCCTTTTGTGCGGTTGCATACCCGCTCGAACAACATTTGACGGGCTGATGGACGGATGGTGCCTATGTTGCACCGTCCTCATGCGATGGATCCGGAGGAGTTGGGTTTGACAGAGGAGGTCCTCCGACCTGCGGTATACCTTTGTGTTCCTCTTTTTCTTTCCTTTCTGTTTTGGTCATCTCTGTTTTGATACTGATTTCGCCTTTTCTTGCAGTAAGTTCGGGTGTCGACCACTTGGCTAAGGGACATCAGAGACTGGATATCTTCAGCGACTGCCCATATTTGGGATGCGGTTCCTGTTCCTTCTTACCTGGTGCCTTATGCATCGCCCGAAGAGGACTCTGGCTCGGGTAGTGGTGGCGCATCGTCTCACCGTAGGGGAAAGAGAGCACGTCACAGGGGTGGAAGCTCTTGAGAGAGAGAGAGAGAGAGAGAGAGAGAGAGAGAGAGAGAGAACGTGTGTTCGGGATGAGTCCCGTTGTTTTTGCTTTTTCTTTTTATTTCCTGCAAAAATGATGTAACACAGAAAACAGATATATGCAATGTAATGGATTTTTTTTAATTATCTTTTATTAATGATGAATGAATGAATGCACATGCGCTTTTTACTTTGCTGCTGAGACCGTAAAAAGGAATATTTTTGGAATTTTTTTTTAAGGAAAGTTTTTTTTTTATTAAAGGGATTTTGAAATTCTGTTGAGAATATCAATTTATTTTTATTGAGTTTTCTGATTTGACAAAAGAGGAAAAAAGAGAAAATTTCTAAAATGGGGGGGTTGTCGATCGGCAAGCACCCTGACCTGCCTATCGGTAGTTCAGTCCAGTCCCATCAGTTCAAAGTTTTGAATGGTACCCTCTTCAGCTTTTGGTACCTTGTGGGGTAGGATTCCCTCCGATTTGTGCAGGGATTATGTCTCTTGTGAGGGTTCTCAAGTATAAAAAAGGGGTAAGGGTGGAGTGTTTCCATCACACCTTTGCATTTTCATCTACTTGCCCACTATCTCTTAGCCTTGCAAGATGGCTCTCCCTGGTAGCATTGAGTTTGCCAATTACCTCGAAGCCTTGGAAGCAATGTGCTCTTATAATGTCGACTATAGTACTTTCAACATGCGTCGAGTCTCTTTGTGGCCCAATCGAACTCTTGAGTGGAACGTGCTGATGGCGGCGGTACAATTCTGGTACCCCGAAGGCCACGTATTCCGCTTTGGGTTGGCTGAAGTTTGTCCTATCTACGTGGAATTTTCTGTCATGCTGGGTGTAAATCCTAGTGTTGCTGCGGCTTTGCTCGAATTTTCTCGTTCTCCCAGGGGTTTGTTGGTCGGGCTTCTTCATATTTCGCCTTCGACGGCCAGATCATTGGTTGTTGGAGGAATGATCTCCCTCTCGGCGGTGATGTAGTCTGTGAATTTATGAAAAGTAGGTGATGTTGGCTATGCTGGAGCCATTGTTCTGGGTCTGGTTTCAAAATTATTGCTGGTGACTGGAGAACTGTAGGTGGACCCACAACTTGCAGCCATTACTTCATGGATGTCTTACCGTCGTAATCCTACGACGATGATACTGGAGGAGACCTTGAATGGCCTGGACGCCTGGAGAGAAGGTCGTTCTGACTTTTTGAGGGGTAGCCCCATGATGCTGTTCATGTGGTTGTCTGAAAGATTCCGCTTGGCAACCCCTCCAGAATATCCCTTGTCGGTCGTACCCAACTTCTTTTCACGCTACTTCATCAGTGTTGGTCTGTATGTTGAGAACTTGGAGCATTGGCTTGTGAAGCATGGGGCTCGTGGTCTGTATTGGTCAGTGCCTTAGTGGGGGCAGTTGCAGCCTGTTATAGAGCTAGGAGAGTATTCATATGTGCGGCTGGTTGGTCTCAAGCTGACCTCCTTTTATTTCCCTTGGCGGCTTCTGCGCCAATTTGGCTGGCCCAGGTCGTGCCACCTCGGATCTCAAATTTCTTTTCTGTAGACGATTTGACTGAGCGCCTGCGTTTGTTGCTTGGATCTCTGTGGGAAAATTGGCGTCCGTCGACCCGTCCCTCCGAGTCTGTCGGGAAAGTTTGGCATGTTCCCAAAGATTATATGAAGTGGTTGTGGAGGAAAGTAGTTAGCAATATGTTGGCAGTGGAGACTGGACAAAGATGGTTTGTTTTATCTAACACCATGGAAGGGGGTGTTGTGGTCTTTTTGAATATGGTTCGGGCACATCGGTCCATGGAGTGTTTACGGCACTCTATTCAGGTAGGGAAAACTTGGGGATCTCAGAATGTAGATGATGAGGGTGCAGGCTCCTCTGGTAGCTGTGGGTAGGACTCTTGGAGAGTTTATTTGTGTAATAGATGCGGGGATTTTATTTGGCTTTTTATGGTAGTAGGGGGAAAGGAGTTATCCGTTCCTTTGCTTATGTAATCCGTGTTGTAATTTTTTATTAATGAAATAAATAAGTTTATGATCATCCAACTGTTCCTTTCGATGAGTTTTGTATTTTGAATTATCTATACTGATCGCTAAGGCATACATAATCCTTTTGTTCAAGTATTCTTTAGAATGAACCGCCGTTCTCGGGGGTAAGAAAAGAATGGTATTTCGTAAAAAAAAGGGCCACACTCATGTGAGGTGTGTGAGCTGCCTACGTACCTCTGGGGTTTTTGAAAAAGTTTTTTATCTGTTTGAAAATAGTTTTGCAGAGGATCAGGCCCACGTAGTTCTGGGTAGAGGGAAATGAAGAGTATTTTGTTTAATAAGTATAGAAGGGAGATGAGAAGAGTCGTAGCGCGCCGAGACTTCGGACTAGGGGTAGAATTTATTGAGACGATCCAGATTCACTGGACGAGCCATCTCTTCCCCATTTAGGTCAGTGAGCATGGCGTCACCGCCGGATAAGATCTTCTTCACAATGTAGGGGCCGCTCCAATTAGGATTGAATTTCCCTCTGGGGTCTAGATGGGTTCTATTATCTCTTTGAGGGCTCAGTCCCCCTCCCGAACACCGCGGTCTTTGACTCTCTTGCTGAATGATCGCGCTATTTGGCGATGCTACCCCTGTATGTGGTAAAGAGATTTTAATCTTCTTTCATCTAGGAGGGCTAGCTTATCAAGACGACTTTGGCACCAGTCTTCTTCGCTAACTTTATTTTCGAGCATGACGCGTAGCGAGGGTATTTCCAGCTCCACAGGTAGGACTGCTTCCATGCCGTAGACCAGGGAGTAAGGGGTAGCCCCAGTAGAGGTTCAGATTGAGGTTCGATAGCCCCAGAGGACGAACGGGATCCGGTCGACCCAATCCTTATAACTTTCGATCATCTTACTGATGATAGCTTCGAGGTTCTTATTGGCGGATTCAACTGCACCATTGGTCTGAGGTCGGTAGGGAGAAGATTTATATCTATGAATCCCGTACTCGTTGACTACTTCTGTGACTTCTGCTTCGAAATAAAACCCATTATCTGACACTAACTAGTGCGGGACCCCATATCGGAAGATGATATTCTTCTTGAGGAATTTGACCACTTTCTTGGCGTTCAACACTGCGTATGACTCAGCTTCGACCCATTTGGTGAAGTAATCAATGGCGACTAGGATGAACTCATATCCGTTTGAATCCTTTGGTGTAACCTTCCCTATGATGTCGACACCCTAGGTGGAGAACGGCCAGGGAGAGGTTATGTTGTATAATTCTCACGGAGGTAGGTGCTAAAGATTGGAGAATTATTGGCATTTGAGGCATCTCCGAACATAGGCGGTGCAGTTCTAGGTCATGGTGGTCCAGTAGTAGCCCTATCGGATGATCTTCTTAGCAAGCATGTGACCATTTACGTGGGGTCCGCATTCCCCGCTGTGGATTTTTTGCATTATCTTCTCAATCTCAGCCCCTGTGATACAGTGTAGATGAGTTCCATCGAAGTTCTTTTTTTAGTAGAGCTTTATGACAGATGATGTACTGGGCAGCCAGTCTTCGGAGGGTCGTTCGGTCTTTCTTGTTGGAACCCTCGGGATACCTACCATGTTTGTGGAGACGCCAGATATCATAGTACCAGCAATCGGATAGTTCGGGATCTTCGGTGGAGACAAGCTCAATATGGTAGCAATGGGTTGGTTTGTCTTGCTTTTGAACTAGGAAGGGGGCCATTGTTATTCCCTTGGGTATGTCGACCATAGAGGCCAAGGTAGCGAGAGCATCGGCTAGGTTATTCTTTGCTCGGGGTAGGTAATGGAAGGTGATATCTCAAAATCGGGAGGCTAACTCTTCTAATTAAGCATAAATGGGTTGGAGTGTTTCGTCCTTGACTTTCCACTTTCTGAAAACTTGACCGATGATAAGGGCAGAATCCCCGTAGACGTCAAAGTATTGAATACCTTTCTTGAGAGCAACTGTGAGGCCTACTGTGCATGCCTCGTATTCCGTCATGTTGTTGGTGCAAGGGAAATCCCATTTAATGGAGATGGGAGTGTGGGAGTCATCTGGGGCGATCAGAAGTATCCCAATGCCATATCCCTTTTTGTTGGCAGCGCCGTCAAAGAACATTTTCCATCGAAGGCGGTCTTGAGCGGTGCAGAGGATATTTTCATCTGGGAATTCAGAGATCCGGACATCTGCTTCTTCTACAGGGTAATCGGCAAGGTAGTCAGAGATGACTCTTCCTTTCATGGCTTTCTGCGTGACGTACACGATATCGAATTCAGTTAGGAGCATCAATAATCGGGCCATTCGACTCGATAAGGCGATTTTCTCAAGCAGGTATTGGATGGGGTCCATTCGGGACACAAGTTTGATGGGGAAGGCGAGCATGTAGTATCACAACTTTTGGGCAACCCAGACAAGTGCGACACACGCCTTCTCCAAAGCAATGTAGTTAACCTCATACCCGGCCAATTTGTGATTGGCGTAATAGATGGCTCTTTCTTTACAGGAGTCCTCAAGGTATTGGGCTAGCAAAGCCCCAGCTGTAGTGTCGGTTATGGTTAGGTATAGGAGCAAAGGGAGGCAAGGCTGTGGTGGCATGAGCATTAGAGGTTGGGTAAGACATTGTTTGATTCGGTCAAAAGCTTCTTGGCAGGCCTCATTCCAAACCTTGGTTAAATCCTTTCGGAGGAGCTTGAAGATCGGTTCACAGATGGAGCTTAGCTGGCTGATGAACCGACTGATATATTGCAATTTCCCAAGAAAACCTCGAACTTCTTTCTCTGTTCGGGGTGGTAGCATCTCAAGTATGGCCTTCAGCTTTACAGGATCTGCTTCTATCCCCTTTTTGCTGACCATGAATCCCAAGAGATTTCCCTTTGTAACGCCGAAGACACACTTCTATGGATTGAGTCGCATCTGATACCGTTGCAGTCGTTCGAAGAACTTCCGGAGAGCGGGAACATGACCTTCTCTAGTTTTGGATTTGATAATCATATCATCCACATAAACCTCGACTTCTTTGTGAATCAGATCGTGTAGGATGGTTGTGACAGCCCTTTGGTAGGTAGCCCCAGCATTTTTGAGACCAAATGGCATAACGGTGTAGCAAAAGGTTCCCTATGGGGTGATGAATGCGATTTTTTCTTGGTGGTCGGGGTGCATCTTGATTTGGTTATATTCGGCAAACCCGTCGACGAATGACTTGAGATCATGACTGGTTGTGTCATCCACGATCATGTCGATATTGGGTAGCGGATAATAATCCTTTGGAGAAGCTTTATTTAAATCTCGGTAGTCTACACACATTCGAACCTTCCCCCTGATTTCGGTACAGGGACTATGTTGGCCAGCCATGTGGGATATTCGATCACACGAATGAATCCCACGTTTAACTGTTTGACCACCTCTTCTTTGACCTTGAGCGACCATTCGGCACAGAGTTTTCTCAATTTTTGTTTAACCAGCTTGTAATCTGGGAGAGTGGGAATCTCGTGCTGAGCTATTTTAGGATCAATGATGGGCATATCATCATAGGACCATGCGAAGACATCCACGAACTCCTTCAGCAATTCTTCGAGTTGTGCACGCTCATGCTTGTCAAGGGTGGCCCCTATCCTAATCTCGTGCAGTTGGCTACTAAAACCAAGATTAATAACAACAGTCTCTTCTTCATTAACTTGAACGCGGTTATGTTGTTTATTATTAACCTTATTTAGATCAGTTAAGAATTGTTCATTTGTAAAATCATCATCATTAAAAGTTTGATTAGAATCCAAGCAGTTAATGTAAGGCACAACAAGATACTCAAAATCTTCATTTATTTCATTGATAGGAAAAACAGCATTGAGAACCTTATCAAAAGAGGTCTCGATTACATTTGAATAAGGATAGACAACATAAGAAGAAATAGGGTAAACATTGGGGTTAGGAGAGATTTCAAGAGGTAGAACTGGCGCAGCATGCCAGTTGAGGAGAGGTGTATCAACAGCTTTAATCAGAGGGGATGAATCCATTGATGTAGTGCCTGAATGAACCATGCAGAGTGTCAGCCCCAGTGTCTGTAAGTTGAAGGAATCTTCGAAATCACTTTCCTCAGTATCCTCGCTATCTTTGATGAGAGGTTGTACACGGTGTTAGAAACTTTTGGCCCATGGGTAGGTATCTTGGAAAAAGATCTCCATTACAGGCTTCATCTTCTTGTCTGTGTGGTCATACCATGGTTCTGGAAAATCGCAAAAGGGGAAATCTTCGCCTTCTTAATGAATCGTCCATTCAAGGAGTCTCCTGAGATAGTCGGGATGTAGTATAATCTTCTCTTTGGTCGAGACTGGTGGATCATTCTGAGCTCTTGTTCTGATGGTTGATACCCCAAGCCATAAGGAGGGAAAGCTTTCTTCAGTTTGATGGGCTCAAGTATCCCCTGCTGCCTTTTCCCTAGTCCCAGTCCGGGCATGAAGTGCATGTTTCTGAACATCTGAATCACATTGACATTGCCATGAGGATCATATTCTGGACAAACCCTTTCTTTAAAATCGTCCCCTACCGGGAGGAGGAGTGGCTCAACTCGGAATCCTGATAGGAGCATATCATTTGACCCGTGCTGTATCTCAAGGATTGGACTGCTGGTGCTTGCACCATTGACATTTTCGTTGTCGCCCAAAATGGTGATGACTTGCCCATCGGCGAAGAACTTCAATTTATGATGGAGTGAGGAAGACACACCCTTGATATTGTGGAGCCAGGGTCGTCCGAGCAACAGGTTGAAACAAGCTGGGATGTCTATGACCTGGAATTCAATGACAGGGTTAATAGGGCCAACCCCAATTACAAGTTTTATGGATCCCATCACCTCACAACGGGTATTATCGTAGGCACGTACAATGGCGGAGGTTGGAGTGAGGTCGCTTTCTTTCAGGCCTAAACACTTGAAGGTGCTCAGAGGCCAAACATTCAAAGCGGATCCGTTATCGACAAGGGAGAGTGGCACGACCTTCCCCATAAATTCGACGGATATATTGAGTGCATGATTGTGATTTGGCCCAATTCTGGGGATTTCTTCTTCAGAAAATGATAGCATTCGGGTAGAGGTCAAGGATCCGACCAGATTTACCGCTTCTTCTGGTGAGGTAGAGGGAGGAATTGTGGGTCCAATGAGCAATTTGATTAAAGCATTTGTGTAGCTGGGAAGATATAAAAAGTCCCTATAGAGTGATGTTAGCTTGAGTTTTCTTCAGTTGGTCGAGGATCATGCTCTCCTCGATGGTCATCTTTGGCATATAAAGGTTTTCAACGCCCTTCCCTTTGTCATTTGATGGTCATCTCTGGTCATGTGATTTACTGAAGAAGGAAAGAACATGAATCCCGTTTCCTTATCAATCTCAGGTTGTTCTGCCACCCTGTTTATTTCTCCGAGGATTTCTTCAAATGATACCATCCCACATATGTCGGTTACTGGGCCAGTTTTTTCTGAAGCTTGTTCTTCGCTCAAATCTTCACATTCTTCCCCCCATCCGGTGGCAATAATTATGTCATTCCATATAAAGTTAATAAATTCCACAACTTCAATAGCTTCTTCATATAGGTCCTCCCATTTTGTGATTGGGCATAAATATTGTATATTTATCCCCCTAATTTCGGTACTTTTGTGAACCCGAATGATGTAACATATATGGATTTGACTCACTTTTATGCTTCTAACCTTCTTGGCGAGTATTGCGTGTTTCGTGCTTCTCCTATTGGTTTTACAGGTTAATTATGCAAGCAGTGCAAAGGAGGAAACAAGACTGTGCAAGAAAAGCTAAGAAGGCAAGTTCAAGGGCATGTCGGTAATTTTGCAGCCCGATCCGGAAGAAGAAGTCAACTGGGAAGTTGAAGAGCTCGGAACAACGAGAACACTGGAAGAAACGGCACCCAAATCCGAGCTACGGTTGAAAAGTTATGCTCAGTTGAAGTTGAAGAAAAATCCAGAAAAGAAGAGAAAAACCAGAAATAAACTAAGTGTTGAGAGCAAGGCCAGGAGGGTACATGCGAACCCCACCCCGAACCGGTTCGGAGGGGCGAACCAGTTCGCTGTACCTCCGAACCGGTTCGCTGTACCTGACACGCGAATTTTGTTTTTTTATTCTGAGTTATCTCCAAGTCTCCTATTAGGTTTTAAACACTCAAAACTTGTGGGGAACGAAGGCATTAACCTAGGAGCAGCTTTTAGGGCTATTTTCAAAGAGTTTTTGAGAGAACAAAAGGAGAGAAATATCTAGGAACATCAAGGGCACAAATTACTTCAAGAATTCATTGTTTCGGGTTTGTTTTTACCAGTTTTAATTCAAAATTCTTGTTCCTCATTATTGTTCTTGCATGCTTAGTTTTCCTAATTGATTCAACTTGTTTTTGCATTTACAATACGTAGTTACATGTTTATAGCTAGTTTCATCATGAATTCCTACACATGCAACGTCATTATTTCATGCATTAGTCAATTTAACATGTCCGGCTAGGTTTTTCAAGGTTGGGATGCATGAACCCAACCTGATGTGTTAGTGCATGTGTATCACGTTGATCCGCTGAATTTAATGATTAATTTGAATCGTATCGCGTAATTTCATAAGAATTGTAGATCTTTATATCTCGTTTGCCTATGGGTACTCGTGATGATTTAGAGTACAATTTGAGAGTAATTACCGCGATACCGATTTACTCATCCTCAGATTAGGTATGACGCGGGCTTGAACCTCGTATACATAATGCTTGGGAGTACTAAATTCCGGGTTTGAATTAATCGGATAAATTTATGATCGATGTTATCACTGCATTACACTAGGGTTGGGGGATTGTATTCCCATCCTGTTTTCTCATCATTTAGTTAAAAGTTCCAATTTACTCCTTCATTCGTAATCTAGATAGTTTAGTTAATTGCATTTTTCATTATATTTTCATAATTGCATTTAGTTTAATCCATCTCAAAAAGCCAAATCAATCTTTTTCTTTTCTTTTTAGAGTCATTGCTAGGATTCCTCAATCTTATCCCGTCGTCACAACTCCGTTGTCCTTTTTCCCTGAGGATCGATACCCGACTTGTCGGATTATTACTTGAACGATAGGCTTGCACTTGAGCCTAGAGAGCACACACTTTAGATACACATTCTGAGTCGTGTCAGTGGGGATATGTGTGATTGAAGGAACCAATCGTCCTTGTAACTTCAAAGTGTCAAGTAACCCAGTGATACTACAAATGCTGTTGGTTTGCCCGAATAATTCGGCCATAATCTGGACAATATCATCTAGGTTGACTTCATCGATTGGTACTACCCACCTGTCTGAATCTCGGGACCACTTTCGTGCTTCCAAGAACAGTATGCTGAACCTCTGGCAATCGATGATCATATGTGAGGGCAATTTTAGCCCGAACTCTAGGAGTTGGTTTAACACCTCTGACAATTCCATATTTCCATTTTCAGAACGGGTACGGATAGCGATGCATGCTCTGGTAAGGAGTGACAGTGCCTGATCAGCGAGCCTAGTAGGGTGTAGGAGGAAATATGGGCAAATTTAAAGAGGTTTAGGAGAGTATATGGGTGTGATTTGAGTTGATGGATCGAAATCTAGGTTTTCTTCTAAGAAGATGGCATTGGTATGATTAGAAAGTGGATTGTGAGTAGTGTTTGGCTGGTGGGGTGATGGTACCCCGGTCAATTTCGAAGGTGAAAGCATTGGTCGGTGGTATGGCCGACAATTTGGTAAAAGGTGCAATGAGCATCGGCCTTGAAGTTTCTTGGGAGTGGATTTGGTAATGGACGGGGATCCAAGGGTTTGATTAGGTTTCGACCTAACAGGGCTTGGTAAACTTTGGAGAGGGGAGCATGGAGCTCAGTGTATTCCCTTCGGATGGGGGCAGGGGGGCTTTCTGGTGCCCATGATGTGGTTTGTTGAGAGATGTTGTTGATGGTTGAGACTGTAGCACTGGCAGTCTTGTCATACTTTCTAGGGGTGAACTGTCCAGACACCTTCTTTGGTTCAACCTCTGTTTTAACAAGACTTTTCTCGATTTCTACGCCTGCCTCTCTGAGAGCTCGAAAGTGGGGATAGTATTATCCTCCCATCGTTGCTCGGACATGGGAAAAGAAGTTCTTCTTCACTATGTTGACCTGTTCTTCCTCAGATGGCCGATTGGTCATGGTAGCTGCTTGCTCCCTCCACCGGGTTATGAAGTTACTGACTGATTCTCCTGGATTCTGTTTGAGCAGCTCTAAATCACGACGGGTGACCTTAAGCTCTTCGTTGTATTTATATTACGACATGAATTCTCGGGCTACATCCTCCCAGCTACGGATTCTGGATTCTTCAAGGGATAAAAACCATCGGAGGGCACTATCCAGCAAAGTTTGCTGAAATAATTGGGCCATCACTTCTTCAGAAGCCCCTAGTAGAGTCATGCAACGATGATAGCTGCGAAGATGAACAATCGGGGGTCCACTCCCTCCGAACTTCTCGATATTTGGCATCTTGAACTTCTCGGGAAACCTCGCTTTAGGATAAGGAGATATGTGGGTGTAGTCCATGTAATTTCCATAGATCCTGACTTGGTCAAACTTCTTGGTGAGCATCTTAAGATCTTCTTTGACTTTATTCAACTCCTCCTCTTTTGGATCAACAACCATAAGCAGGTTAGCCACAGGCTAGGCAATGTTTGGCATCGGAAGCTGGGCAGGCGGCGACCTATTGGTAGGAGGGGCACGCGGAGTATGCTGATATTATTCGGGAACCCAGATAGGCTCGGGTGGACCCATAGCACGAGGGAATAGGGCCTTGGGCTCTTGAGGAATTGGAACCTGATTTCGTTGCATCTCTCGAATCTCGATTTGGAGGTTGTCAATCTTGAACACGAGCTGAGCTAGGACTGTCGTCAGATCCGGCTGTATGACCGGTGCTTGATCTGTATTCTCCATAGAAAGTGAATGGATTTCAGACTCAAAAGAAGTAGTAGAGGAACAAACGAAACTCTGAGGTGTTTTGACTGAAGACCGAAGCCAATAGGGAGCCAGGCCAAGGGCTTGCAATCGACATGAGAAGGCGTAGAATGGGATTTATTTTTGAGAAAAAAGGAAGAAACTATTTTTGGATTTTTGATAAAGAAGGGAGAAATGTTCCTAGATTTTTTTTTTGATAAAGAAAAGAGAAATGTTTTTGGAGACGAAACTCAGCATGATTATTATGATTATTATGTTCTCGCTTGTATTTAATTCTCCTAAATGCAATGTCGGACGGGACCCGAGCCTGAAAAAGTGTTTTTTTTTTAATATATGCAAAGCTACGGGTTGGACTTGTAACCTGGCTTGCGGACAGGGTCCCGTTTTAAAAATGCACAAAAATTCAGGCGACAGATCGACCCGAAATTTCGGCAGAGTTTCGGGTTAAAACCGGCAATCTAAAGTACGTGTCCTAGGTTTGACACCTATATGCGGGTATGCAGTTGGTTGGGTGAATCGGCATGGGTTCCTCCCTTTGGCGTGACTTCCACGATATACGTCTTTCTCTTGCGGGCAATCGGTACGTGTGGACAAGCCATTTAATATACCTGAGTGTACGTGAATTGCCTCACTATATACCTCGTGGGGACGGTACGTGTAAGAGCAAATTCGATATACTCGGCGTACGTGAACGAATTCCCTGCGATATACCTCCCGTCATGACTTCGGTCAAGCGGTACGATGCGAGGGAACCGTTCGATATACGTCGAAGGTACTTGGCCAATGGAAGGTGAGAGTCATATCGCTTAGGCTAACTGCGACCTGCCGGACCAGCGCCCATCACGAAGTGACCCTCCAGTTATTGGGTAAAATTTGGTCAATAATAATGCTCTTTGGTGATGTCGTGTGAATCATGCATGATTCTCTTATTAGTATCTTATGATGAGAATTCCTTTCTTGATTATGCCAAACAGGGGGTAAAGTACGAGTACCCAAGGTACACAAAGTATGGATGGGTGATGCGTGCAACATGTGGATATATGTGATCCTATGTGCACGTGGTGTGAAGTGTACATAGAGAATTTTCTACAAGTGTGTGAACATAAGCATAAGCATGGGATACACATGGAAAAGGGGGAACATGCGGATATGGGGGGAAACATAAACAAATACAGCATCCATGCAAATAGAGTCAAGCCTTCAAAATATAGACATATCCCCAGCGGAGTCGCCACTGCGGCCATCCCTGATCCTCGACTGCGCGGGCGGGCGCGCAAAAGGATAAAGGATCCTTTGGGTCCCGCTCATCCCTCTCGGGAGCGCTTCGACCGACGTCATTTGAGATGAGGTGTAAAGATATAGAGAGATTCAGAGTCGCCAGTCTATTTTACTCAAAACAGACAAAAGAAGAAGGGGAAACCATCCCGAAGGATGGCATCTAAAGACATACTGGTTCATGCGAAACCAAAATGATTCGAGAAGGGTTCAGAGGCTTAGTTACGAAATGGGAAGGTGTTAGGCACCCATTCCGCCCTTTCGGTCTCTCATGGATATTTGTTATTTTCCTCTATATTTCCCCCCGTGATATGTGTGCATGTGTATATATATAATGGAGGTAGGAATCCTCGACTTGTATCATGAAAAAGATAAAGCGAGTCATCCGTAGGAAGATATAATAATAGTATTAGAAAAATAAGATTTACGCGATTACCCCTACGTTGGTCGTTATAATGGAACGATAACGCATATGGAGTAATACGTCACTAAGGGCAAGTATATAGAATATAAGAAGATTAGATTTAGATAAAATAGAAAATAAGAGAAAAAGTGAGAAAAGGACTCGAGTCTCGAGTTTTATCCCGAGACGCCTACGTAGCCTATAAAGGCATCAAAGTCCACGTAGTTCGCATACAAAACGAGGGGTGGGGTTTATCCCATAAATCCTAACGGGGGACCTCTTATTTGTGAATGTGTGTGTGTAGAAAAAGTGTTTTAGTTGTGAGAAAAGTGTGAGAATACCTATTTGGAATTTATGAGCAAACCCTCTTTTCTTATTTTTTGGGTTTTTATTTATGTGAAAGTAGGAGATGTGCAATAATACTAAATAAAAAGTATATTAGGATGTGTGAGATGAGATAATAAAAGTGCTAAGTAATAAAACAAATTATTGAGAATTTAAGAGAATTTAAGAGAGAGTTTGAGAAAGATGGACCTTCTTGGAGTTCTTGAGCTAGATCTTGAATGTTGGAGAGCATCCCTTTACACTTGGATGATAATGGAGAGTGGCTAATTCACCAAGTTTGATGAAAAGGATGATGAAAAGTGGAAGTAAAAAAGGGATTTGGAAGTTGAAATCACGCTGCCTTCGAAATAGTTTATGGGATTCGTTGAGAGTAAATTTTATCATATCTTGGCTCCCCTTGCAAATAAGGTGAAGGCATCCTTTTATAGGCTCAGGTCACTGCCGATCGGCATAGACCTCATCCTGCCTATCGGCACCTGCTGATAGGCAGGGTTTGGAACCTGCCATTTGGTAGTGTGTTTTAGGCCTTTTTGGGAAATCGACTGCCGAGGGAAAACCGTTGGTCAGAATCGCGCACGGGGGAGACCGTTGGAAAGGTAATTCAGATACCTTCGAAATTCCTTTGGACCACTCCCCGGTTCGAGAGTTGACTTTGGGTCAAATATGGCTCGGAAGCGTTTGTCAGTCCATTGGACGGGGAATTGTTCGGACGCAAAGGGATCGTTCGTCCGCATGGTAAGTCCAAATCGCGCACGGGGCGGACCGTTGGAAAGGTTAGGAGATGTACTTCAACATTCCAAAGAGTTTGACCCGGTTTAGGGAGTTGACTTTGGTCAACCGGGCCCTAGAAGCATTCCGTGACCTCTTGGAGTCAAACAAATCGTTCGTCCGCAAGGTAAGTCGGAATCGCACATGGGAGGGACCGTTGGAAAGGGTATTCTGTTCCCTTTGAAGATTCATTTAGCCTCGATTGAGCTGAAGAGTTTACTTAGGTCAAACAGAACCCGGGAGCGCCCGGTGGCCTTTGGGTCAGGTTTCGGACGCAAACGGATCGTTCGTCCGCATGGTAAGTCAGAATCGCGCACGGAACGGACCGTTTGTAAGGGTATTCAGTGCCCTTCGAAGATTCATTCAGTCTCGATCGAGATGAAGAGTTTGACTTTCTGGTCAAATTGAGCCGAGGAGGGCCCGATGGCTTTTAGGTCAGTACTTGGGACATGACCTGGGTTTGTGGTGATGAAGGGAGGTACTAGGGACCTAAGGAGAGTTAGGGGGTGACAGAATGGGGTGTCTACACCCGTACTTTTAAAGGATTTTTAATTAATCAATTCATTGATTAATTCTCGAAATTGGCAAAATTGAAATAATTATTGTAAGTGTAAAACTCAAAATTTATTATTATTTGGGTGAGAAGTGAAGTTTTAAAATATACTTTGAAATTGGAACAATTATATGTTGCTTAATTGTAATCTAGAATTTTATATAAAGTAGCAATTAAGAAAATGGGGGATTTGTACTTAAAAGTTTGGGTATGGTGGTAATTAAAGCATACTTAGAGAGGAAGATAAGAGTATATGTATTGTTATAATTAAAGCATACTTGGAGAGGAAGTTATACTTAAGGACAAAAGAGGAAACGAATAATAAGGAGATGATTGGATAATATTTGGGTTTATCATTTTTTGTGCGATTTATTGGGTTATTTGGAGGCTCAAATGGTGTTAAAAAGATGGAAATTGGGAATATAGGACATCAAGGCAAGCTTGGAAGCATTTGGGGTTAGTTTTGGGGACACAACCTGGTGATAAAATAGGGTTTTAAAAAGTGACGTGATTATCAACTTTTTTTTTATAACATTGGCTTAGCATAAACTACTTATCACATATTTAACCTAGATCTTAAACCTAACGTGGGAGGCTAGAGTGAAAGAGAAACTTTTAAAAATTGAATAACATCTTCATCAAATTGGGGGTTGTATTCATCCCGCAAAGGCAAAATAATTATCCTCTCTCCTCTCATGATTCTAAATAATGATTTCTACCTAAACCGTGTTTTCACAAATTATAATATTATGTTGAGATAATTAGCCGCATGTATTGGAAAAATTGGATTTTTAGTAAAGGAATGAATAAATCAAATTCTTGAAAATTTGTTTTAGTGAACTAGCTTGATTTAATTTAATTGGGGAATTATATGTTTTAGTAGAATTGGGACGAACTAGTTGAATTTGATTGAGTTAGGAAATTTTATGATGTTTTCATTAAATTGGTTTCGACTAATTAAATTGTGTTGGGAGAATTGTAGTTTTCCATTAACATGACGTATTTACGTAAATTATATGGCAGACTACTCTTTTGAATGTTATTGATTGTGTCCCTTAGAAATTCTAAGATTTAAGGTGGATATGAAATCATATGTTGTAATTCCCAAAATAACTATGAGAAAATGATAATTTTTATTAAAGATTGACTCTTAAAATCATTTTAGGCCATATTTGGGGGCTACCAGGGATTTGGACTATCTTCGTAGAAGATAAATGGTGTTTTTCCAATTTTGGGTTGTAAGAGGTTTATTTCAGAATCGATATGGGAATGTTCAGTTCCATGTGTCGTGTGCACAACATGATTTAGTAGCCGTGTGAACGCCTCCGTGCGCATGGCGGATTTTGGTACCGCTCGCACGGTTCCAGTAAATTTATGTAATTTTAGTTAAATGTTAAGTGCTTGTGTGAAAATTCCAGTCATACACTTTTATAAAATAAACTCCTCTAAAAGAAGGGAAATTGTGGTGGGTTCTAACGTATGATTATAGATATTACATAACGTAAAAGATTTGATTTGAGATCGGTTAAAGTAAGATATAATTACAACTGTAACAACTGTAGAGTTTATTATTTATACTCCAGATTAATAGTTTTCCTACTTGAGTGCGTAGTTATTATCTTATTACGGTGGGCTAGACCAATGTTGCAAGTATTCAAGAGTACCCAATTATTTTTCTTACTTAAGTACATTGTCTTCCACTCCATTCACCACTGAACTTTGAAGATATAGGGGCTGCACATACTTTTAGATGTACTTTATTTACGTTGAGCGATGCAAGGTCTTAATAGCATTTGTACTCAGTTGTAGAGATATTAAGGATTTAAGAGAGTTGTTATGTATTAGTTAATTTCATATTTTATATATTGTATTTGGTCATGTAATTAACTCTAATACATTATATATCAGCAGTTGAGGATTTATCGTGCCGATCTTTACTTTAATTTATCATTATTCTTTGGTTCTTGTTATATGCTAAGGATGATATATAATTGTTTTGACAACCTGTGTAATTTTAATAAATAAACTTAATTAACAATATTATTAACAATATGTGGGGTGTCAGAGTTGGTATCAGAGCATGGTCCTGAGTCTCGAGGGTTTTCGGTTTATGCATGTTTTTCGCATATCGTTATTTGATATATTTTATAGATTTATACTCTCTTTAGAATTTGTGAATATTATACATTTTGTTCCTATCTTTCTGAATGGTGAATGATAGGATGAGAGAAGCTAGGAGAACCCCGACGTCTAATGAAAGGAGGGGTTGGTAGAACAAATCGAACAAGGTTAGTTTATTACAAGAGCTGAAGATTTCACAACAATAATTCAGGAGGTCACGGTGGTCGGAGTTGAGATAGGAATCCATAGAGATAGAACTCAGCTAGTATAATAACAAGGAATTCCTATATCATTATTAGAACAAGGCGAGGGAAAATTGTCACAAGGGTAATCCCTCCACGTTCTTAAGGGGATTTGACCCAATAGTAGCTCATCAATTGATGCGAGACTTGGAGAGCACCTTGGAATGGTGGAATGAACAGAGGTGAAAAAACAAAGGTAAATACCTTTAAGTTAACCGATAATGTTTTGTAATGGTGGGAGGGTATTACCACTCCCGAAGAGAGGGACCAATTAATTTACGAAGAATTTACCTCCAGATTTAATATTTTCTCATATGTTATTAGATTTGAGAATAAGGTTCACAAATTTAGCTACACGTGTATCAAAAGAAGTGGACACTGAGGAAAATAAGAAAGATTGTGTCATTTGAGGTATGAATCGGTCGATTAAGATATTTATATTAGGAAACTCGATAGTGAATGCTGCATTAATGCTTTGGCACTATCTGGTAAATTCTCATAAGAGATTGACCAAAAGGGGAAAAATGGATGCTCTAGACATGACCAAGATGTGGATAGGTGATGATAGGATTGAATTTGAGGATCATAAGGGTCCTCCTGAGGAATATTATGGTAAGATGAGTTTAGTAGATTATGATCGGAATTAGGGCAATAGAGGCCCACACTTTACTCCAATTCGAGGTCATATATACAATGGGGAGAGCGAATGATAGTTAGGCAACGAGGACATTTTATAGGTGCTTGTTATACATGTGGAAATAAAAGACACCGAGTTATGAGATGCCTTAAAATCAGACTCAATATGAGCAGACATTTACAATTGAGGAGATACCGGATGATGTCATATCACGTGTAAATTGAAAATGAACCATTTCTCTTAGAGCCCAAACGTAGATTTGTGTGGGACTCTCATGAGGTTATAATTTTATTTTATTGGGGTGTTCCTATTACACATATTGTAACGGCTAGATTTTATTTAGAGTGTATGGGCACTCAGTTTATGATCTATTATTATAGGTAAATGTGAACTACTTTCAAGATATGCAATGTATTATCCGATATATAATCACTACGAGTGTGGTGTCTCGGTTATTAGAGCGTTTACGATGGGAGTTGAAGGGAAAAATAGTAAAGTGACGGAGGAATAGGGGCCAAAATGTAAACTTACAAGTATATAAAAGATTATAAGAGTTGCGATATTTGTTACACGGTATGGTAAAAATTTTAATTCGAGAAAGAAATTATTGGAGAAGTAAATTCACTTGAAAAGTTTTATCGATATAAGAATACCTTACAGTAGTACATTAATGATTTAAATATTATTTAAATCTATATATGAACTAATCTAAAAGAAATTTAGAGATCTAATTAGGGTAAGATGAACCAAATTATCCCCATGATAGTATTTTTTATATTGAAACTCGATATCCCTGGAAAGTAATAATGCCTACAAAATGGGCATACAAGGTAAATTGTTTAAAAGTGGTAATGACAAGATGAGTAATATGTTAATAGGATAATAATTTGAAATGTTCGACTTGTGATTCTTATGGGAATTTAAATGTGAAATATGATTATGATTAGTCCTGTGAAATTTTAATACAAGTTAATTGTAATGATGTTGGGACACGGTTAGTGTTGGAAAATTCATATGAACCCCATATATACACACACACACACACACACGCACACGCACACACACATACACACATGTTTTCTCCAACCTTGTTTCAATACATGAATGAATTCATAACTCATTTGTTTATGATATAATTGGATAGTTACGTTGGTACTTATTGACTAAATTAAGTAATCATTATATGAAAAATGGTATTTTGGTGTATATGATCCTAGTATTAATCAAATAATAAAAATATTCGTAGTAAATGAATGGGTGTGTTAGGTCCAAAACGGGAAAAAATTGTTTAAAAGGTTGAACCATGTTTGGTGTATTAGTGAAACGTGGTTAACATTAAGAGAGTTTAAGTGTCTCTTGGAATAGTTTAGTTGTTAGGCAATTCACACGAATCCCACTTGAATACAAATCAAATAATGCATCATGAAACCTTACTTAGAACTTTGGAATACACATATTATTATAATTCATAAATTTAATGAATGAAAGAAAATATTCTGGTGCTAAGCACAAGTCAGCGAAATTTGAAAGTTGGGAGTTTGTTAGTTGATAGTATTGGAAAGATTGTGTGAAAATTTTAAATTTAGCCGATTTTGTTAAAGTGGAAACGGGTATTGATCATAGATATAAAATTTACATGATATTTAGTGTCAATGGCAAATGATTAGGGATTGTGATAAGCGTGGACATTATGACTGGGTAAATAACTATGCATTTGATTGAAGAAGTTGTATTTAATGTTAGGTATTAATGGGACTTAATTTATGGAATGATAATACTAGGATTTGGACTTTGTGTGTTTAGATAAAAGTTATTGAGATTATAAATAAATTATGTTAATTCCATTCATTAGTCGATGATGAGTGTATGTATAGGCTATGTTGCTGAAACAAATTAGTGAATGATCGTGATTTATAATATATTCCCTTGGGAATTACTATGCTTGAGATTTTATAATGGTGCCGTTGGAGTGAGGGGATATGTACTTGTAAGGTTGGATTGAAAGAAATAGTGCACTACAAATAATTGAATTAACATAAAGAGTTGAACTGAGATTTTCTTTAGTAATCTCTATCAAGTAAGGTTGTTGAAACAGTAAATATTAAAGGAAAATTAAGGTTATAGTAAATGAAAATTTCAAGAGGGAAAACGGAATATATGGGAAAAAGAACAAAATAGTTATAAGGGTTTATAGTATGATATGTTTTATTAATCATAGAGTAACCTTTGCAAGGACAAATATTAAAGTTGGTATCATTTATTGCGTCAATACTGGTATTGATTGATCATTGTTTGGATTATTTGTGCTTGTATTGCCATTTTGTATTTGTTGCACTTTACACAATTTCATGATATTATTCTTTCTTAATTAATTTCAGTTGGTATCATATGATCTCACTTTTGGGGGGAGATATGTTTTATAGGGGATAAATGGTTTATTATACATTATTTCTTTGTCTATTCTAGAACAAAAAAGGGAGAAATGGTAACTTTTACTTTAGTTTTAGGAGGAGATTTGTTGTCAATTTATGAAATACCGCAAGTGCACGAGCTATTATAGAATAACGAGTATAAGTACGGGTCGAATCCACGAGGATTTATCAATTTTTTCCGTTCAAAGTAATTGTAACTTTCCAACTAGACTAAATGGGTTTAGAGATGTGATGTAATATTAAACTACGCTAACAAAAATAAAAAGTGTGACTATGAGAGATATAATCAGGTGAGCTTGAAAACTAGGATGTTGGATCCATTTATCACGTTTAACTAATATTATGCAATAATTTAAACTCTCAATTCCCGATTTAATAACTCAAAATAAATCGACTCTCGTCGTATTTAATTCAAAAAACAACACGATTGAGTTCACAATAAAATTTAGTGTCTCTAAATTTAGACGACAAAAATCTCTATTCCCTTAAAAAGTTCACTTTTAAATTTCAAAGTATAGTCTTTAAGCATGAATTAATTTAATAAAAGTATAACCCATCAAAAAGTACTCATACATAAAATAAAAAACATTTTTTTTCAAACAAAACTGAAGGTTTAAAACACTCTCGAGTTGTTTTAAATGAATACCGAATTTTTAAAACTCATAGAACACATCGGAAAATAAAGACGAATTTAAACTACACACAATATTAATCAAACATAATAAACTTCACCTAGTCCTAGTAAAGAAATTAAGCTAGTATCATTGAAGACAAAATGAAAGTGCAAAAATGAATACTAATTCTCATCAATAAATTAACTTACAAAAATAATCGAGTCTTTACAATTGATCTTGACAAAAATTCTCCCACAAAAGAATAATTATTGGCCCTTAATAAAACTATACTCTCAAAATAAAAGAACCAAAAACTATCTCTCAAAGCTCTCTCTAAAATTCTCCACCCGAAATAATGAGCCCAAGGGTCTTATTTATATGCTTAGGAATGAGGTATTTCTTCCCGATTGGCCGAATCGTGTTGAAACTTATTACTCCACCTCTTCAATCTTTGGATTGGGATAAGGGACCGAATTTCCCCCCACTTGATAACTCTTAGGATTGTTTGTTGAACACGCTTGTCAAATTTCGTTCCAATCGGAGAATAAAAATTCCCGACTTTTTTTTACGATTCCAGTGTAAAAACCAGCTTTTTCGAACAACCGTAAAAATCAGTTTTTTCGTGCCTTTTTCGAGTGGATCATCAATTTGCACCAAATTCTACCATTACCTGCAAAATTTCACTAGGCAACTTCTTTCACAAATTAGCACAAGAATATTATAAAGTTATCGAACTGCCCATTTTTTAACTTAAAATTGTCGTTTTGAATCAGAATTCAATTATTCTTGCATTTTTTCATTTCTTAATAAAATAATCCTAAGAACTTATTAAATAAAATAAAATGGGACTAACAAGGTATAAATCTGGGTATAAAATATACAAAATAATGCACTTATCAAGATTTTTATCTTAGGGGGAGGCATCTTACCTAGATGAGAATCTTTAGACATAAGGGAGTTTATTCTTATGCATATTTATATTTTTTTATATTCTCTTTACATTTGAAGACGTGTTAGTGTGCAGGTTTGCAACATGCGCCAAAGTTTACAAGCATGCAAAGCTACTCAAGTGTATGTATTTGTTAAGTCTATAATTTTTCTTTTTAGGGTTGAGTATTGAGTCCTTTAGATGATCTTGACGCCTCTTAGGTTTTATTTTGTGATTTGTCCCAGAATAATCAAAGGGGGAGATTTATAAGGACAAATTTCTGATAGAGTTAATTTGTATGTATTTTAGCTTATTCAGTATTTCGACAAAACCTTTAAGTCATAGGTTAAGACATGAGTGTGATGACCTCTCAAGTCTATAACATGTTTGAATGAAGATGTAACGGTGAAGTTTTAGAGATTACATCATCGTGTCGTGTTTAGTGCCACATTTCGTCTTCAACATCCGTGGAATCTAAAAAAGGTATGGATGCATTTTAGTTTAATTTCTAGATATCATTGGGCGTTTGTTTTATATGTTTGAAGCTATTTTTTCATAAAGGATTTTTGTAAGAAAAAAATTATTTTTGAACAAAGTCATTCGAATGACTTTATAGTCTTCGTTCGAACGAGATGTAACTACTCATTCGAACGACCTTCAAACGAACATTGAACGAGATTTCTCTGTTATCAGAATAAATATCATTTTAAACTCATCAGAAGTTGGTTCGAATGAAATGAGTTATTCGTTCGAAAGAGTTTGCCAAGATATGCTTTTGTTCGAATAGACTCGTGTTTTCATCCGAACGAAATTTTATCGCTTCAAAAATTGTGTTTTCTATAAATAGGATTGTTGGGAACTTTTTAAGTTGAGAATCTTGACAAAAATTAATTTCTAATCAGAAATCACAAGCCTTCAAACCCTAGTTTCACCCAAACTCTTTGAGATCCAATATTCAATCTTTATTCGCTTTGAGATCTCATTTGACACCAAGTTTTTTCTCGTCATCATCTTTGTTAAGTACGTTTCATATGATGGATTTCGTATTTGTTGTTTACACACGGTGGACTCCATGTGTTGTGGTATTGCGGTGAAGAAGTGGTGCATTCGTGTTCCAGATCCATAGATGGTTATTAAGCCTTATCGATGGAGACCAGGGCATGTGTGGACTCACATTATGTGGAAGTTGCGCGGGTGGAATCCTGCGTGTCACTGTGCGGAGGTTAAGGAACGAAGAGCATCAAGGCTTGCGAGGGTGTCGAGTCTATTTTGTAAGTCTATTGTCCTATCCTTATAATTCCATACATAGTGAATTTGCGTGGTTGGGTCATCCGAGGTTTTTCTCATTGTGGACTTTCCTCATACATCGTTGCGTTGTGTGGATTGATCTATTTTATCCTGCTATCACCTAAATGCATGCTTTAGGATATATATAAAACTGGTTAATCTGTTTTAAAAAAGCAATCTGTTTAAAATTGATGCTAAGTGTAATTTGGGGTAACTCAGTTTAATTTTAATATTTAATTTGAAAAAATTAAAATATTGTTATGTGTTGACCGCTCTGTACATCACTTAGCGTTCTCAAATTTGTATAAGAGTGAGAACACTGAGCTTTTATTTTTTAGATCAATGATTAATCATAGATTTTAACAATTTTTATTCGGAGGATTAATCGTTTTCTAGACCACCTTTGTTTGATGGGTCTAACTATACGTACTGGAAAATGCGTATGCAATCAACACTTAAGTCAATAAATGAACGGGTATGGCAAGCTGTAATTAAGGGTTGGTACCCATACAAATCCTTAGTTGGTGATTATAGGATTCCCAAACCCGTAGAATCGTATAGTGATGAAGAGCATAAATTAACAAATTATAATTCACGAGGTTTAAATGCTCTATTTTGCGCAGTCACACCAGAGGAGTTCCACTATATTATGACATGTGAAACTATTCAAGAGGCTTGGGACATACTCTAACTCACCGAAGAAGGTACTATTGATGTTAAGGATTCCAACACCAAAACCTCACCATTCATTTTGAAACCATTAAAATGGAGGAGAGTGAATCCTTTAATGAGTTCTACGCCTAATTGTCTGATAATGTGAACTCATCGTTTAACTTGGGAGAGAGAATACTCGAAACCCATGTAGTCAAGAACATCTCAAGGTCCTTGCCTGAGAGATTTAATTTAAAAAATGACAATTTTGAATTCATTGGGTACTTTAGACTCTACAAAAGTAAAAGGATCTTCAAACTTATGAGCTTGATATGTTTTTCACCAAAAAACGAAGAAAGATAAGGGCATTGCTTTGAAAGCTCGAAAGGAGGAAACACGAGTTTGGATGATGACTCTGACATCGATTCTGATGATATGGAGATGTTTGCAAAGAAGTTTGAAAAAAAAATTCATATTTTGAAAACAATCGAAAGATGTAAAGAGGTTTTGAGAAAAATACATATTACAAGGTCAATCAATTTCCTAAAAATCGTAATGATTTTTTAAGAGGGGTGAGTTGGATAGTTGCTTTTGGTGTGAGGGTTATTAACTTAGGGCAACTGAGTGTCCAACTAAACTAAGTAAGGAGAGCAAGAAATAGAAGGTGTACAATGTCACCCTTAGTGATAGTGATACAAAAGAGGAACCTGATTCCCCCATTGAGCGGAACTACACCGCGTTCATGGATGGTTATACGATCGTTAACAAAAAATCTTCCCATGAAGATAATTCTGAGCATAACACTTTCAAGGCCATTATTTGTGATTACCAAGTGAGTGATGGTGGAGAGATTGGAGAAGAAAAAGAAGAATATAAATAAGAGGAGGAGGATAGTGAACTCCAAGTTGCCTTTCGTGAGTTGTATGAGAAAATAATGAAATTAAAAAAGACAAACCTTAAGTTGGAAGCTAGGTTGAAACTACTTACCATAGGTAATGATGAGAGTGTATTGATTGAGGATCTTAGGGCACATGAGAAGACTCTTAGGGAAAATCTCATATTTATTGAGGGGGAGCGAGATAGCCTTAGAAGATTAATGAAGATTTTAAAGAAAGATTCCCTAGTTTTTGAAGAGTCTCGTTGTTTGCTCGAGAATAAGATTGTGGGGTTAGAGGATAGATTGAGAGACTCGAGTAATATAAAATTTGATTTGGAGTCTAGGTAAAAAAAGTCGGATAAGATGTTAGGCACCGTACGAATCAAAGATGACAATTGTGGAATTGGCTTCGATATTCCAAATGCTTTCGTTACTAAAGCCAAAACCATTCTTTGGGGAGAGCCAACTGTTGTTAGTAACGTCAGAAAATGTCAACCCAAGGGTAGCATTCCTCGTGTCTACACGTCTACACATTGCGGTAGGAAAGGTCACCTTAGTTTTTTTTTGCTTTGATCTTAGAAATGGTCCTAGAAAGTATAAGTCTAGAGTAATCAAGGTTTTCAAAAGCCTATAGCGTTACATCACACCTATATAGGTTGGGAAATCTAATTTGAAGTCTTTACATATTATACTTTTTGATTCTCGAATGCTTGCATATGATACTTCTCATGTTATATCTAATGGTTGATTGTGTTCGCATGTTTACATACACTAACATTTGTACTTCATGCTATATGTGTTTTCTAATTACATGTGATTTGAGTCTTTTGTATTTTGATTTTTCATTTATGGGGGCTTATTTAAAAATGCAAGAAGCTTTTTTTTTGTCTTTGAGTTATTTGTGATAAATTCGTATCATATTGAAAAATATTTAAAAACTCAAAAAAATATTTTTGGTTTACATGTAGTTGAGTTTTACACATTTTGTATGGCATATTGGTGAGTTTTACACATTTTGTATGGCATTTTGGTTTATATCTATAATGGAAGTAAATTTCGAAACAACTCCACTAAACATGGTTAAGATTAATCTAAGCATCTAAAGTCATAACCAAACGTCCTAGCCACATAGAAGTTGCAAAGTGAAAGGGATTCAAGCACACCAATATGCCACACCATAAGTGTCAAACATAGCACATGCAAACTAAAAATATTTTTTGAATTTTTCTAGATATATTTTGACCCAACAGAAAAATCTTTTCACATTTTTTCAAAAATATATCAAAACCAAAAATCTTTTTATATTTTTCAATAAAATTCAATCAAAGAGAAAAATAAAATACAAATGACACACGAACAATAACACTGGGGAGGATATAAGATGAAGCAAAACCAGTGTATGTCAAATAACTAACACGATCAATCGGAAGATCTCACTACACCAAAACAAGCTTTTAGTAACGGTCTAATTTAATGATTACTAACATAATTGTACCATTACTATTTCTTACCCTATAATACCGTTAGTAATTTGGTGTAAGTGTTACTAATTCTAATTAAATATTTTAAAACGAACATAAAAAATGAAAAGAAATTTTGCCTCCCCAAAACTAGAGAAAGTATCATGACTCCCGCTCACCCAAATGAAAAACCTTCTTCTCAAAAATCTTTACCTCTTCTCTCACCTCTTCGCGCACCCATGGTTTCTTAAACTCACGTCCCCTCCTCGTACCTCAAATTCCATGACGTCACCTACGGTTTCTCAGACTCAAGAGCACTTCCCAAACACCATCGCGTGACCTAGGGTGTCAAGATTTGGAGTAAGCCTCTACTTCAAGAGTTAGATCAGTTGTTCTGTGTTTTTTCCAGACTATTTATTAGTTAATATGAAACAACATTAGTCCATTTTCATGTTTCACTCAGTAGATTCTTTTAGATATTGTTAAAATCTTTATTGAATAATATTTCGGTTCTGTATCGTATTCCTTTGCTCATGTTTCTATTATTTATTTTGATTCAATGAAGTTATTTTTAATTCATCCGGGTAAATTTGAAGTAATCTATGACTTCATTATCTTTAAAGTTTATATATCTAGATACTGCATCGTTAAAGCACTCATATTATTGGAAAAAATAGGTTTTGAATTTTTCAGATAGCGTATGTACATCTTTTTAGCTCAATAGTACCTGTACATCCTTTAAGCTAAAAAAATGAAATTAAAAACAATCCAGACCATGGGTGATGAGTAAAGAGTAGCTCATGTTATATTCCATTTAAGTAGAAGATTTAGCGACTAGTGTGACGATGTAGTTGCCTAGATCAAGGAATTGATATGGGTGTTTTTCGTGAAGTTATATTTTGTCATTTTATAGATAATGAAGAAAAAGAACACTTAATTGTGGTTGAATTACTTTTTTGATTTGTATTACTAATTAGAATTGAATTACTTGGACTACTAATTCTTGTAACTAATGTGTAGCTTATTAATTCACGGTATTGATATACTAGGACTAATTAATTGTTAACTAGAAAACTTATTTCTCATTGGTTTCAATATATGCAATCAGTTATTGTGAGGATTTGGAGCAGAGCCAGAGCCATTGCACTACCAGCTAAATTTCTCTACTCAATGCCATTGTTATCTTACTATCGAACTGTGCATGTTGTATAAACTATCTACAAATGTACTAGTTTGTAAATGTGAATTAGTTATATACTTTGTATGTATGTAGTTTCCAATACTCATATACTAATATGTGATTCTATTCATGTTGTATATATACTATCATATACATAATACTTAGTTGTAATATTATAGTTAGATTTCATTCAAATCAAGATATTGATGTGTATGCATACACTAATGCATATTGTTATCTTTGATTTCTTTGTTGTAGGAAAGTTTTTGTATTGATGTTGCGTTTACTCAGTATATAGTGATATCTTTGTACTGAACTAGTTTTTTAATTTAATTGCTTTAGCATGAGCAATTGTTCATATCCAATTGTTATAAGTATTTCTAAGTCATTGCAGCGTCTCTTATGTGGTTGTTTGACCCATATTGGAAATGTTTCAAGTTAATTCTTGTATTTTCCCCATGGTGTTTTCTTGAGTAGTAATCGAGTTCTAAACATTGTAAATGACAACATTACTATTTGTAAATGATGAAAAAGTATAATTCATCCTAGCCCAAAGGCATAAAGAATCCATACTCACCCAAGCACGTAAACGAGACCCCCACATAGTCTATTTATATTCTTCTCATCTTGGAACCCGTCTTGTCTAATAACCCAAGTGCACGAGGATATCAAATAATTGGTTACTGATATCTATTTGTTTACTTATGGGTATGTTTGTGCGTGGTTATTAAATTAAATTCAAGCATTGTAAAGTAGTTGGACATCGTTTTATAGTTGTACAGTTGTACAAAGGATATACCATTACTATTCATGGCAATCCTTTTTACGTTATTGGCTTGGAATGTTGATATTTTGATGTAATAGGAGTGATGTAGTTTTGTTATGCAGAGTTTTTAAATATATAGCATGGAGGTTATTGATGTCAGAGGTGAGAGGTCTATGGATACGGAATGGAGGGCATGCTTAGGTGGCTTTAGATACTTATACTCAATGAAGTTGGGTGATTGCAACAAGTTCAATAGCTCTGCCCTTTGGCCAATTACAGGTATGAATTCTTTCTTTTTATATTTCTTTGCTTAAATAGTGGATCATGTGTTAGTGTAGGTAGTAAATTTCTGGTGATTGGTGGGTTCTGTTCAGCATATGATCCACTATTTCCCGATTAAAAGCCTTTGATTACAAATGATGTTGTGCAATTTGATTTATTCAGAGATATGGTCATCTTCAAAAGTTAGTCTTTTTATTAAACTTCCTCACTATATCTACGTTTGTGTTTATCCATACTCTTCAAAGATTATAATTTGCGAATGATATTGAACTATAAAACATACAGTCTATCCTGTGTGGCGTATTTTTTTATTTTTTTCAAAATCATAAAAAATGAAATTTTGGGCTCAAGGGAATAAACCTCATTCTGGAGTTACCGAGTCTTTTTTAAACTATAGATGCTAGGTGATTTTTAGTTTTCGCTTGGAGGATTCTTTGAAATTGCATGTTTCTTTGAGCTTTTCACGGGACTTTCTGAGGGTTATTCATTGCATTGCGAGGAATGCGTTGTCGCGTTTGTGTGTTTCCTCCTCTCATCCTCACCTTAGTGATTTGAGTGGCGAAGAGTTCGAATTGCACACTATTGTGCACGATTGCATTTCTTTTGTATTCTCATCCCATGACGGAGTTTCAAATGAAAATTTAGATTTATGGATTTTGACCATTAATGTAGTGCTCGAGCTTGTTCAGAAAGTGTTGGCTGGAAAGCTTAAATGAGGCAAATCGAGCATCTTTTCCCTACAGTTTTCATGTGTTGTGCTCGAGCCATTCACCAAGTTTTTAAGGGTCCATCCAACACAAAAAAATGGGTTTCGTGATTTCATAGATAAGTTTTTTGAGCCTCTGTTGCATCTGCTAGATATGTTACGTCATAATACTCACGACATTGATTCTGGGTGGGCAAAAAATTTATTAAAGTTGGTCGAAGAAGTTTTGTCTCAGGGATTATTCCATTCAACTCATATTGATGGATTTATGAGTTTATAGAGTATAAGCAAGTACAAAACCTCTGATGATGGAATAACAAAGGATTCGAAAACGGTTATTAGAAGTTATCATAGACACCTGGAAAATTTTATGGCTGAAAAAAATGCATTGGCATTAGTTGGTCTACGAGAGCTATTCCGTTTGTTTGTCGATTGCGTTAAAAAACATAAGGGAGTTTCAACTAGTGGAGGTAGACATCCAGAAGATAATACTGCCGGCCATATGTTGAAAACCTCTTTTAGGAGAAGTAGTGTAGTTCCAGAGAAGGGTCATTGCTCAAGTGTTTTGACTACAGAAACATGGAAGTCCCTCTTTGATTTTTTTGTATAGATTATTGAACCTTTGGTACTGGAGATTGATGCTTTTCTTCAAGCTGGACTAAAAGTTGGACCTGTGTTGTTGGATATTCATTGTACACTCATATCCACCAATAAGATGTTTGTTAGCTTTATGCATGAAAATATATATATATATATACGAACTGAGGATATATATGAAGGAGCTTGTTTCAATTTCCTTAAGTCGGCGTTAACCTTTATTTGTCGATTCTTCTACATTCTTTGGGATTCTGCTCCTTCCTTTTGATATTTGTTCAGTTTGTTTTCCATTATTCTTAAGAACATGATGAGATCTTTAATAGGAGTGTGACCATTTGTATCTTCATCTATATCAGTGGCATATATGTGGTCTGCTACAGATTCTACAGCAACATCATTAAAAGTGGCATATAGGTTTGTAGTGTAAAAATTCAAAATATTGGACACCTGAATTTCATTTAACTTTTGTTCCATTCAATAGTATGTCTTACTATTCTACCCGTGGTTGGATTTCAACAACACACAAACAAACACATACCCATATATCTTACTCATACGAAATTTTTATTATCATTTTATTTTTTCTTTATTAATTCTAGGTATTTCGACTTATATTTTTTATAATACATTGACTTGTACGTATGTGCATTAGTTTGTGTTTTATTTGAATAATACTTAGTGCATTTAGACACGAATCAGTGGAGATAAAACATGTTAATGTGTGGAAACTGACCTAATTATTCGTTAGTTTTGTATCTACCTCATAAATTTCAAGGTTTTGGAGTGGCATCTAGCGAATCACGTGCCAGACGATCACCATCATATGGATTCAAAGGATTCTCACGATTTTATAGACTCTTTATTGGTCACTCCATAACAACTGACTCAGAATTTTGATGAATCACAGGTGCCTTCCATTCCACGGCAACTTCTGGCGACTAGTAGGATAGATACACTGGCTGACTACGCACTGGTGATTAATTAGTTAGTAAATTTGTAATCTAGCTAATTAATTCAGTAAGGTATTAATTAATTAGTAAATTTGTTGGTTTTGTATTTGTTGATATTTTTTATGCAGGGGAGGTATATATTTGGATAACAATGATTGTGTTTCTGAATAGTAGTTCTGTCGACATAAGGATAAGGTCATACAAAAGATGTAAAAGTCTTATTTCACAAATACAACGTTGTCAGGTCTAAGTCGATGCAGCAGGGTATGAAACTCTTTGAATATGGATTTTTGAAATTGTTCCTTTTTTTGTGTTGGAGCATATTGGCTGAGTACCTGACATTTGACTTCCATCTGGTGTTATGCAGTAGCAGCTGCCTCACTCATTGAAGCCCACACCCTAGTACCATTATATGGATGCATACATTGGCTTTGCATTCCCACTACCAGACCAAAGTATTTGGCCCAAAGTAAGTGTTCCCCAATTGCCTTAATTGTTTGAAACCCAAATCACTTTTTAACATAAATATACCTTCTATTTATAATGCTTCTAAGATAACCTATTAGTAGAACAATGAGAAACTTTACCATCCAAACTAGACAAACTAAAATGATAATCAAATTGAATACTAGTATGCAGAGTATCTCATGGCTTTTAAACCTGGGGAAAACAGATCCCGGAGCTACACTCATGGATTTTAAACTTGGGGAAAATAGATCCCGGAGTATCTCATGGCTTTTATTAAACTAGATTTTGGTACTAGGGGTATAACGGTAAAAGTTAACTATCTTTAGGGATCCATATAGAGATATGCTTATTTCTGTTTTGGGAAAGTTTATTCCACTAACTTATAGCGATATGCTTATTTTCGGACCGCCGCAGCTCATTCTGCTTCAACACACTTCACACCTATTTTTTTATGGTTATGATCCTATCGCACTATCATAGATAGGGGAAACAATTCAAGCTTTGGGATACGTATGTCTCCTTACTTTTATCGTTGTCAGGGAGCATCCCTACGGGGACAGGGGTCTCTCATTTTGTGCCCCTTGCAAAGGACACCATTTCACTCTCTCTGGGTCTTGTTGCTCCTTCCCGACCAAAGACTCAGGCTGGTTGTTGTGCACTCCTGGGTTTTTACGTCGGCATTTACAACAGTTTTCCATGGCGAGGATCAATTTATACATATTCATCAACACGAAGTTGCTTTTGGCACGTTGATGCCGACCTTGGACCCTTCTCTCTTCTTAAACGATGTGGGTTTTCATTTTTGTTTTTATCCTTGTACATTTTCTTATGCCCTTTTCATTCCCTACATCTGAATGAATTTTTGTTTAATAAATTTCCAGCAGGTAGTAGTCGATGTTGTCCATTTGAGTAGGGATGGAAATTTTCCCCGAAAACCCGATAATCCGCGGATACCCGAAAAAAAATCCCCGAAAAATCCCCGAAAATTCGGGGATCGGGGCGGGTTCGGGTATTAAAAAAAATCCCCGAAAAATTTCGGGTCGGTTTCGGGTATACCCTCGGGTCTCTACGGGGATACCCGATTTTTTAATATATAATATATATATATATATATATATATATATATATATATATATATATATATATATATACACACACACACATATACCCTAACCTCTCTTTTATTTTTTACTCACTCAACCGCCTCCCTCCCTCTCTAGACTCTTATCTTCTCTTCTATCATACTCTCCCTCTCTTCTCTGTCCCTCACGCGAACCCATCCATTCCATTTCTCTCCGCTATTACTCACGCAGGCGGCAGGCGCGCTTGGTGGAAATCATCTTTGATTTGATTTTTTTAGATCTGAGCTACTGATGTTCCGGTTTGGTTCTCGTCCGGCCTGGTCCGGAGCTACCGAGGTTCCGGTTTGGCTCGTTTTTTTTTCGGTTCAGCTCCGGCCTTCTGGTACGTTTTTCGGCATATATATATATTTTTTTCTTTCTTTTTCTCGGCAACTGTTTTGTTTCTTTATATATATATATATATATATATATATATATATACATACATATATACTGATATATATATATATATATATATATATATCGTTTAGATCCAATTTTTCATATCTGCGTTTTTTTTGTTGGTTCAAATCTGTGGGTATTGCCTAATCCGTGTGGGTGTGTTTGATGTTTATTTTACTTAGGTGCTTAAAGAGGAGTTGTAAAATTAAAAAAAAAATGTAAAAAAAAAGAAATCAAAACGGGTTCCCCGCGGGGAACCCGATACCCGTTTGAAACGAGGACGGGGATCCCCGAACCCGTTATAACGGGGAACGGGGCGGGGATGGGGAATGATTTTTCTAACGGGGACGGGGAGTTAAAACCCGACCCCGAACCGACCCGTTGCCATCCCTACATTTGAGGGAGATAGTGACGCGTTGGTCATCTACGCACCTGTTTGTATGTCAATTCACCTCTCAGATCTCGAGGGACACTACTACATATTAATTGTGTTTGTCTACGTTCCTTTTTTATTATTCGGTTGGTTTTGTTCCTCTGATTAGTGCACCCTTCTCAGGGGCGAGGAAGATGATTGTGCAGAAGAGGAGGGCCTCTCTCAATTATTTTTGCCAATTTTGATTCAAGTAAAGTTACAATTTGTGAATCAAACTTGCTCGTTAAAAAATTTATGATTTTTTTGTCTCTTCCTTTTATCATTAAATAACGAAAATAGGCATGTGTGCAGTGTTGTAGTGTCATTTATGTGCATTTGTGGAAGTGGAATTTATCATTAAATAACGAAAATCGGCATGTGTGCAGGATGTTCGTAAGACGATAGTATTATGGGATCTAATTTGCACTCCGTCATATGGGATCGTATTATATTGCATGAGGTAATTCTGGAAATCGGCATGTGTGCATGTGTGCAGGATGTTCGTAAGACGACAGTGTTAGTTGTACCAAAAAAAATTGAATTTGTGTTGGAAACCACGTGTTGTGTGCTAATGTGAAAGTGTGATATTATAAGTTCACATACTTGTTTATATGTGAAATTTCCTACTTTTTAAGTGCTGATGTGAACTTTCCTACTTTTAAGTTCACATACTAGTGCAATTAATTTTGCTGGCGGATAGTTTTTTGTACTAAATTAATTTTGTATGACTAAATTTTGATATTATAACTAATATGATAATTTTATTTTGTTTGACAGAATGTCATTTTTTGATCCTCATCAAGTTTCCAGCGTTGCGGGTTGAGGCGTTGATGACGATGATAATAGAACGAAAGTTGATAGTCAACAACAACGGACTTCTTTTTATATTTCATTTGATTTGTTATAATATAGAAATATCTCATTTGGGGATGATTGTATTAAGATGTTATATTGGATGCTTTTATTAAAATAATGCAACTTTCGAGGCGATTGTATTACGATGTTTCATTTGTTTGATTTAAGTTTCTTTTGTAAATAAAGAGTGAAGGCTTATCTAAATGTAAATGTTGAATATAATGCCCTTGTTTTTGTAGACTATTTTTGTATATGTTCTTAGGATTTAAATAGTGTGGTAAGAATAATTAGGATATTGGATCTTGTTTTTTTTTAAATATGTATTAATATTAGTAACAGAATTTTACCGTTACTATTAGTAACAAAATTTTACCGTTGCTATTAGCAACGGAATTTTCCGTTACTAATTCTGAATTTTACCGTTACTATTAGTAACAGAATTTTATCGTTACTATTAGCAACATAATTTTCCGTTACTAATTCTGAATTTTACCGTTACTATTAGTAACAGAATTGTCCGTTACTAATTCTAAATTTTACCGTTACTATTAGTAACAGAATTTTTCGTTACTAGCTTCGTGCCCCACGCCTTTTTTCTAACGGAAAAATTGTGTTACTAATATGTTTAGTAACGGTAAAATTGTGTTACTAATGGCGTGTTTTGGTGTAGTGTCTAATATGAGGAGAATCACGTGCAAGCAAACGAGAATCACGAAGCCTAATTCCTAAAGCCTCTAAGTCCAACTTCCTAACCCAAGTGGGTCTGTAACGATGCATGAGGGTTTTGGGAACCGAAATAACTCTATTATTAGGTTTCCTAAGAGCATTCTTAAGGTCGTAACAGAAACGCCTAAGGTTCGTCTTCCTACCATAATGAGTGCAAGTGTAGGTATGACAGTGAGTGTTACCTAAAAGTGGACCTCTCATAACACTCCTAGTTGGATCTCGACGATGCATGGTTTTGGTTTTAGTAGCGGAAACAATATGGTCATCGAAGCCAATACCACACACGTTATCCTTGATATGGACGGTGCCTAGAATTTTATCTAATTTTTTTGACCTAGACTCCAAATCAAACCTAACCCTACTTGAATATTTCAATCTCTCCTCAAGCTCTCCTATTCTAAACTCGAGAAAACGTCTAGAATCTTCAAACTCTAGAAGCTCTCTTTTCATAGCCTCCATCAACCCACAAATACTATCTCTCTCACCCTCGACATATTCTAGCTTCTCTCGAAGATTCTTCTCACCTGCCCTAAGATCCTCAACTAATGCATCATTATTATTTTTTAAGGCACGTTCTTTCAGCTTAGCTTCTAACCTCAATTTTTCCTTCTTCACCTTTATAGTCCTCACATATGAATCTCGGAAGGAAACTTGTAACTCACTCTCCTCCACCTTTTCATCCTCACTCTCATCGCCCTCACTCTCTTGGGCTTCACTAACAATGGATACAGAAGAGTCATGCCCAGAAATATTTTCATGGGAAGATTTATCATCATCACTCACATGACTAGCCACGAAAGTGGTAAGGCTGCACACATTGGAGAAATCGTTTCCTTCTTCAGGGTCACTATCACTAAGGGTGGAAATATAAGATCTCATTTTAGAACACTCCTTCCTAAGATTAGTGGGGCACTCAGCTATCCTATGACCATACCCCTTGCACCCAAGACACCTCTCAGAGTCAACCTTTTTAACTATAGTCTTAAGTGCAGACTTCATACGCATTTTCCAATTAGAACCTTTAAATAGATGTGTTATAAAATCATCAAACCCTTCAAAATTCATACCTAAAATACGGGATAAAAAAACACAGTAATTTAGTGTTCTAGCTCTGATACCAATTTGAGAAACCCCCAACGTGTATGTGCTTTAGGCAAAATAGTCTTTTTAAAAAAAAAATCAATTTTATCATGCACCAATTATGTGAAGCAATCTAAATAACCCAATTTTATCTTTTTAGTCCTAAACATGCATCTAATTGGATTAAACAGATAAAGTAAACAAAGTTCTCAACGTCGATGTACGAGGAAACCACTGAGGGAAAAAATCTCGGACGGCCCAGGCTAGATGATCACTATGATATAATATTACAAAGAAAGAATTTAGTCTCACACAATGACTCGACTCCACAAGACTTGAAGCCTCTTCTTCTCTTCAACTGATCATCCACAATGCAACGCATGAGTCCATCCACGCCAGGTCCACAACACACGAGTCCATAAATGCCTCGATATCTAGCGATACTGCCTCATCAACTGTGTACGATTCTGAACACGGAGTCTACCATTTCTTTACCATAATCAAAACATACGGAGTCGACCGCACAAAAACAAGTCTTCTAATGATGGAAGAACTAAACAGTGGTGCAAACCAAGATCTCTATAACATATGGATTAGGTAAACTCGGATCTTGAAACAAGGAGGGATGTAAAAGGGTTTAAAAACCTTGGAAAACAAATTACATAAATCGTATGTGTTTTGTTTTTGTTATGCACGTGTTTTTCTGAGTCAAAGACAACTTAAATAATAAAACACATTTTTTGAGGCGGCACGTCGTTCAAACAAGAACATGATTTCGTTCAAATAAGATCAGGCTTTCTTTTGAACGAAAGCAGTTTCATTTTAACGACATGACTTTATCGTTTGAATGCGGTTTAAACGACGTTCTCGCGAATTGAAACAGTATACCCTCGTTCGATGTTCGTTTGAAGAGACTTCGAACGAGTTAGGCCAGTCGTTCAAATTGGATAAAATCTCGTTTGAACGAGGTCAGCGTATTTTTAATACTTCGCCTAAAAATAAACTTAGAAACGATAAAATCATTTTAAAAACATTTTTAATAAAATAATATCTTTATAAAAAATTCGAAAACAATAAACTATTAGGTATTCATACCTAAGAGTATCTCGAAAAATGTGTGAAGATTGAAACGTGCATCAAAACATGCAATATGATCTATCTTTGATGCCTAGCCGCTACATCTTCGTTACAACGTCTTAGGCTTAATGGAAGCACAACAAGCAAAAACTATCCTATGACTCAAAGTGGTTTTTGTTCGGAATAATGCCAAATATATACAAATGAAACTACTTGGAAATTTGTCCTTCAAATCTCCCATATGGCTATTTCGGGACAAAACCAAAATAACCAATGAAATGCTCTAAGCCGGGACCTCAAGCCGAATAAACCTATGTCCCATCCCATAAACCCAAACAAATACATAACACAGACTAGAATCTGTAGGACCGACAAGCATGAACTGTATGAATGTGATGTAGCCGAAAGTCTGAATCTCTGTAAAATCCCTACACACACGAAACAAACAGATACCAGTGAAGTATGGAGGAATAAATAAATAAATACTATAAGTAAAATCCATAATAAATAATATGAATAAATCAAATATAATTTCCCCTACATCACATATCAATCTCTCCCCCTTTTTTTGCTTGGAATGGAAAACCAATGAGACGAATAAACAAGACAATCCAAATCTAGCTTGAGTATAACATGAGAAGCATAACTAGATACACATGGAAAAGTAGCTAATAAAAAATCAGGATATGACGAAACATAGCTAGTAAACAGTCACATGAATGAATAATCAGTATAAAACCGATGTAACTAAATAGAATGACACCAATAATGCAGTATATGAATAAAACGTGAATAGCAACAGCATGAAAGTGTCTAGAGGAACCATAGAAGAATATCGGACGAATATATAACATAAGGTACTGAAAACTATAAAAAAAAAGTTTGAAATTTTTTCACGTCATTCGAACGACATCGAATGTCATTCTAACGACATAAGCATCTAGCGAGAAACGACATCAATCTCGATACTAACGACCAGAAATAGTAGCACCTCGCTTACCAAAAAACACAAACCTAACATGACACATAAATTAATTTAACACGGTAGCATGGTATCTATGTGCCTAAACATGGAATGGAATGCATGGGTGTGAACTACAATGAATGAATCATGGCCCAAACACTCAAAAACGTTCAAGAAGTTCTAATTGGCCGTAAAATATCATCAAAACAATGGTTTAGACTTATGTGACAGTTAAACGTTGAACTTCATGAACAAAACATTCACAATGCACACAAATCTAGTTATTAATGATTCTACCAAACAATAGCGTCATGACACGACCGTTAAACTAAGGTCTCATTATGCAAACCCGTAGATCTTCAACTAAACTCCCTAAAAAATAAACTCACATATTTTCTATTCTCTTTTTCTTTTCAAGGAAATTTTGAAAGATCAAACTAAACAAAGTTGGCCCCCCTTTTGACAATTTTTCTGTTTTTATTGTCTTTAATCTTTTTATCGGGCTCTTTTAAATGGTGGCTTTCACGACAAGTCAACCTATCTCTCGCAGCCCTTTCTCGTGCACACTCATAATATTTTCAATGCAACACAAATATACACACGGGAAAATGGTTCTTAAATGCACAACTTTACCTAAGTAATTAATATGCATAGATAACAAGATTGAGAGGAAAATGTCTCACCAAAATCAAATATACATGAGAAGTTTAAACATTCAAAATAGTTCGTGCATGTGTGTGGAGGCATATACATAAGTGAATCCATAATGCAAGTCAACTTTGAAACAACTCCACTAAACATGGTTAAGATCAATCTAAGCATCTAAAGTCATAACCAAACGTCCTAGACACAGGGAAGTTGCAAAGTGAAAGGGATTCAAGCACACCAATATGCCATACCATATGTGTTAAACATAGGAGACACAAACTAAAAGTATTCTTTTAATTTTTCTAAACATATGTTGACCCAAAAGAAAAATCTTTTCGCAGTTTTTCAAAGATATATCAAAAGCTAAAATCTTTTTATATTTTTCAATAAAACTCAATCAAAGAGAAAAATAAAATACAAATGATACACGAACCATAACACTATAAAGGATATAACATGAAGTAAAACTAGTGTATGGCAAATAACTAACACGATCAATTGGAACATCTAATATGAGGAGAATCACGTGCAAGCAAATGAGAATCAGTAAGCCTAATTCCTAAAGCCTCTAAGTCCGACTACCTAACCCATGTAGGTGTGTAACGACTCATGGGGGTGTTGGAAACCGAAACTATTCAATTCTTAGGCTTCCTAGGAGCATTCTTGAGGTCGTAACAGAAACGCCTAAGGTGACCCTTCCTACCAGAATGAGTAAGTGTAGGTATGGTGGTAAGTGTTACCTAACGGTGGAACTCTCCTAACGCTACTAGTTAGGTCTCGACGATGCATGGTTTTTTCTTTAGTAGCGGAAGCAATATGGTCATCGAAGCCAATACCACACATTTTATCCTTGATTTGGACGGTGGCTGGAATTTTATCTAATTTTTATGAACTAGACTCCAAAATAAACTTAACCCTACTCGAATCTTTCAATCTCTCCTCAAGCTCTCCTATTCTAGACTCGAGTAAACCCCTAGAATTTTCAAACTCTAAAAGCTCTCTTTTCATAACCTCCATCAACCCACGAAGACTATCTCTCCCACCCTCGACATATTCTAGCTTCTCTCGAAGATTTTTCTCACGCGTCCTAACATCCTCAACTAACGTATCATTGTTATTTTCTAAGGCACATTCTTTGAACTTATCTTCTAACCTCAAGTTTGCCTTCTTCAGCTTGGTCATCTGACTTTCAAGCCCCTCCTATAGTCAAATTTTCTCTCAATATTAAGCATCTCAAAAAAAAAAAATATGGAATAAGGACAAATTTAAAAATATATTTCAAACTATAAATGATTAAGAGGATCTAGTTTTGATAAAAGAAAATGCATTTGAATTTTCTCCTTATGAAAATACTAGGAGTGATCTTTTTGAGACAAGGGAAAATTGAACATTTCCCTTCATAGAGAGGAAATCTACTGGCATAAAAAAAGTACTATTAAATGGCTTAAACAGGTGACCTTAATACAAAATTGTTTCATCCAGTAGTTAAAGCTAGATCTAGGAAATTGGTAATTACAAAAATAAATAATTCTCAAAACATTCGGGAAAAAGACAGTAAAAAAGTGGATTCTATATTTACTAACCATTTTCAAAACTTATGGAAGTCTAACCATAAAGCTCCTAATTCCTCATTTCAGTATGTAATTAATAAATCAATAACAAAAGAAATGAACTAAAAACTTACTGACTTCCCTTATAAAGAAGAAATTTATCCTGCAATAACATCTTTAAATCCTTCTAGTTCTCCTGGTCTTGATGGATTTAAGGGGGAATTCTACATAAAGTTTTGGGATATAATTAAAGAAGACCTTATTTTAACTATTCATTCCTTCTTTGCTGGAGAAATGATTCCTAGAAGTTGGTCAGCTACCTCTATTTCTCTTATACCTAAAGTGACCAATCCATCTTTTTGCTCTCAATATAGACCTATAAGCTTATGTAATTTTAATAACAAAATAATATCTAAAATACTTAGTGAAAGACTCTCTACTATTCATCCTTCTTTAATCACTAAAAATCAAAGTGGATTTGTGAAGGGAAGGAGTATCCAGGACAATATATTGCTTGGTCAGGAAATGATTCAATCCATTAGTAAGAAAGTATATGGGATAATGTGATTATTAAGTTAAATATGGAGAAAGCCTATGATAAAGTGTACTGGCCTTTTCTTTGTGAAGTTCTAAGGAAATTTGGATTCAGTGAATTGATGATAGGTATGGTTTAGAGACTCATATCCAATAATCGATTCTCTTTAATTATCAATGGACAAAGTAAAGGTTTTTTCAAGTCTTCTGGTGGTCTAAGACAAGGAGACCCTTTGTTTCCAAGTCTGTTTATTTTAGCAGCAGAAAGTTTAAGTAGAAACATAGAAAAGCTGTATCAAAATAATCAAGGCATACCTTATTCAAATCCCCAAAATTGTAGCTTCTCTCGAAGATTCTTCTCACCTGCTCTAAGATCCTCAACTAATGCATCATTATTATTTTTTAAGGCACGTTCTTTCAACTTAGCTTCTAACCTCAAGTTTTCCTTCTTCACCTTTATAGTCCTCACATATAAATCTCGGAAGGAAACTTGTAACTCACTCTCCTCCACCTTTTCATCCTCACTCTCATCCCCCTCAGTCTCTTGGGCTTCACTAACAATGGATACAGAAGAGTCATGCCCAGAAATATTTTCATGGGAAGATTTATCATCATCACTCACATGACTAGCCACGAAAGTGGTAAGGCTGCACACATTGGAGAAATCGTTTCCTTCTTCAGGGTCACTATCACTAAGGGTGGAAATATAAGATCTCATTTTAGAACACTCCTTCCTAACATTAGTGGGGCACTCAGCTATCCTATGACCATACCCCTTGCACCCAAGACACCTCTCAGAGTCAACCTTCTTAACTATAGTCTTAAGTGCAGACTTCATACGCATTTTCCAATTAGAACCTTTAAATAGATGTGTTATAAAATCATCAAACCCTTCAAAATTCATACCTAAAATACGGGATAAAAAAACACAGTAATTTAGTGTTCTAGCTCTGATACCAATTTGAGAAACCCCCAACGTGTATGTGCTTTAGGCAAAATAGTCTTTTTAAAAAAAAATCAATTTTATCATGCACCAATTATGTGAAGCAATCTAAATAACCCAATTTTATCTTTTTAGTCCTAAACATGCATCTAATTGGATTAAACAGATAAAGTAAACAAAGTTCTCAACGTCGATGTACGAGGAAACCACTGAGGGAAAAAATCTCGGACGGCCCAGGCTAGATGATCACTATGATATAATATTACAAAGAAAGAATTTAGTCACACACAATGACTCGACTCCACAAGACTTGAAGCCTCTTCTTCTCTTCAACTGATCCTCCACAATGCAACGCATGAGTCCATCCACGCCAGGTCCACAACACACGAGTCCACAAATGCCTCGATATCTAGCGATACTGCCTCATCAACTGTGTACGATTCTGAACACGGAGTCTACCATTTCTTCACCATAATCAAAACATACGGAGTCGACCGCACAAAAACAAGTCTTCTAATGATGGAAGAACTAAACAGTGGTGCAAACCAAGATCTCTATAACATATGGATTAGGTAAACTCGGATCTTGAAACAAGGAGGGATGTAAAAGGGTTTAAAAACCTTGGAAAACAAATTACATAAATCGTATGTGTTTTGTTTTTGTTATGCACGTGTTTTTCTGAGTCAAAGACAACTTAAATAATAAAACACATTTTTTGAGGCGGCACGTCGTTCAAATAAGAACATGATTTCGTTCAAATAAGATCAGGCTTTCTTTTGAACGAAAGCAGTTTCATTTTAACGACATGACTTTATCGTTTGAATGCGGTTTAAACGACGTTCTCGCGAATTAAAACAGTATACCCTCGTTCGATGTTCATTTGAAGAGACTTCGAACGAGTTAGGCCAGTCGTTCAAATTGGATAAAATCTCGTTTGAACGAGGTCAGCGTATTTTTAATACTTCGCCTAAAAATAAACTTAGAAACGATAAAATCATTTTAAAAACATTTTTAATAAAATAATATCTTTATAAAAAATTCGAAAACAATGAACTATTAGGCATTCATACCTAAGAGTATCTCGAAAAATGTGTGAAGACTGAAACGTGCATCAAAACATGCAACATGATCTATCTTTGATGCCTAGCCGCTACATCTTCGTTACAACGTCTTAGGCTTAATGGAAGCGCAACAAGCAAAAACTATCCTATGACTCAAAGTGGTTTTTGTTCGGAATAATGCCAAATATATACAAATGAAACTACTTGGAAATTTGTCCTTCAAATCTCCCATATGGCTATTTCGGGACAAAACCAAAATAACCAGTGAAATGCTCTAAGCCGGGACCTCAAGCCGAATAAACCTATGTCCCATCCCATAAAACCAAACAAATACAGAACACAGACTAGAATCTGTAGGACCGACAAGCATGAACTGTATGAATGTGATGTAGCCGAAAGTCTGAATCTCTGTAAAATCCCTACACACACGAAACAAACAGATACCAGTGAAATATGGAGGAATAAACAAATAAATACTATAAGTGAAATCCATAATAAACAATATGAATAAATCAAATATAATTTCCCCTACATCACATATCAATCTCTCCCCCTTTTTTTGCTTGGAATGGAAAACCAATGAGACGAATAAACAAGACAATCCAAATCTAGCTTGAGTATAACATGAGAAGCATAACTAGATACACATGGAAAAGTAGCTAATAAAAAATCAGGATATGACGAAACATAGTGTAATACCCCGTAATTTTAATGACTTTTAAAATGGGTTATATTTTAAATTAATGGATTAATTGGATCTTATTATTAATTAATTCATTTGGGTTCTATCCGGATTGTGGATATTAAAATGTATGATTCTGAATATTACTTAAAGATATTTAGGTAATATATGAATGTGATGATTATTGAAAATTGCTATTCGGTAATTTGGATTTTTAGTCAGACGCGGTATGGGACGTGTCGGGACTAATTTATTAAATTAAAAAGGAAATTTATTTTCTATCGACCTTATAGTCATTTCGACTGCGTCGTTGCGTCCAGAAGGTTTGAAATAGTCAGAAAAGTCTATTTGGATGTTAATTTTGAGTCTCGGGTCATTTGGAAATGAAAAGATAACCCAAAAGGGCATTTTGGTCATTTTTCTAGGGGGGATGAATAGTGATTTCGGGTTTTGTCTTATTATAAGTATTGGTAGATTAAGTGTACGTGGGTTATACATCTCCTCTTCACAAATTAGAGAAGTCATCTTCCTAGAGAAAAATGAAAGGTTGCTTGGAAAGTGAAAGGTTATTTGGAAAGGAGGAGAACCAAAGGTCAAAGGTCACCACCACCATCACCACCTATCTTATTCAACTCCAAAGGATCAGATCTTCATTAGAGGCAAGTGTTTGATATTTGCAATTTAAGTTCGTATATTGTCCATGTTAGGATAGTTATAAAAAGAGATGATTTTCATGCTTGGAAGATGAAAGGATATAGTTGTTAATGGATTTTTGGAATCTAAAAATATATAGGAATTAAACTCATATTGTAGGTAGTTAGTAATCCAATAAATATTCATCAATCTGTGGAAGAAATTCTGAAAATCATTTTGTGTTCTTGAAGATAATATGTTGATAATTTTCTAGAAAAAGAGGCAAAAACGAGTGGAATGAGAAGAGCCAATTTGGAATGTTTAGATCTTCTTTTTGAGTGTTTTTGGATGAGATTTTAGAAAAACTCAAAACACATACCTGACTCAATTTTTCGTGTAGAATCCAAATCTGAAGTCGGATTGATGATTTGAATAATTTTTGGATCTGATTTTTCTGAGTATTTAAAATATGAGAATTCATGATGTTGTTTCTTTTTAATGATGGTTCTTATCCCAAAACTTTGGTAGATCTTTGGTGATTGTTAATTGGACATTATGGGACTTAGAAAAGATCAGTAAACCCTTGATAAGATTTGAATTAATGTGATTGGGATTTAATTGATTAGAATGATGATAATTAAATTGAAAGATATTTCGGTTGCTAGATTCACGTATTGGATTCTAATTGGTGTGCATGAGGATTAAGGATAGGTCCAGTAGGGCAAATTTAATATAAGGTGAGAGTAGCCTTAGGGTTACAATTTGAACATCAAGGACTGAGTTTAAGCTCATTATAAATTTTGCAAAGGCTGAGTGTAGTACAAGAGCGTAGTGGTATGGCTCCTGGATAGAGATGGGAGTTTGGAACACATTTGGTTGAAAGAGGGTATGAGGTTATCCCGATCGCATAGTTGAAGTTGACGGACCTCCTCGATCGACAAAGTTAAGTAGTAGTGTATTGGAGGGGTTCCTTGTTTGGATTTCGCTTTGCGAGACGCTCCGCGCATGAACCTTAACGACGTCGGGAGTGGAGAGATGTTATAGGATGCGAGGATAATTAAATTATGAAGTAAAGATATGATATTTTAATATGTGGAATTTAAAGAGATATAATGCTACGTATAATCTAAGGTTAATGTGAGTACCTTGTTGATAGTATATTATAGGTATGATAATACATATTTGATTGATTAATGATTATGTGTATGACATACCTAGCTTACTTGCTATCGACGGGAGGTTTGCGCGTGAGGGCAGTCATATCCTGATGAATCCATGGGATCTTTGATTTGTCGCTCGAGAACATAGGTCTATGAAAGACTTATCGGGGAGTTGATAAGTCCGCTGACTGTGGGTACGTAGGTATGTGAGTGACCCATGGGTATGAGAACTATGTTCGCCTCCAATGATTGTGTTGTTGTTTGTGGTTCGAGGTATCCTTACCGAACCTTTTGTCTCCTATTCGGCGACCAGCGATATTGGGACATGATAGCAGAGTAATGCATTGCACCGCAGCTGTGACTCGGGGTGCCGTATTATATATGAATATATATATAATGGATTAATTGAATGAATGGATTTATATTGTAGTTAAACCTATCTATGGTGATAATTGTAGATAACGGTGAATAGAGAAAGATAATTGAATTAAGTTAATGAATGTTTATTGAAAAACTTAATTGATATTAATGAGAAATGATTCATGTTAATGAGAAACGATGAGAAATGTAAATGAATAATAATCTGACGTATGGTATGGGACATACGGGGGTTATGATATGGGAATGGAATTATATTATGGAATTGTTAAAGAGGAACCATTAACTAGGAGGTTAATAGGAAACGTTAAGTGTGCACTCTAGTTGAGAGGTGAGAATAGCAAGTGAGAGTTGGATCTAACATGTACATAATAAATTCTTTATTGCACTTGTTAAATACTTGTTGTTTTAAAAATCATTTACACAATCGGGCTCTAACCCGTTTCCTTGCATATTTTCTTTTTAATTGTATATTCTATATCAAGTGTCCAACAACAGGGACGCCAACCTTAGCGGATTATGATAGGCTATGGATTTATGGAGTTTTTCTTAGACGCCTATTATCATTTGATTCACAGTATTCTCTTAGTAGGGCATGTCCGCCCAAAGGATTCAGTTATCTCTTTTCTATCGGGGTCAAATACTATTGTATTCGTGTCTTTTAATACATTTAACATTGTTGGGATTACTGTAATGGATTAATATTATGTGGGAATGTTTATTCCAAATGATTTTAAATTCTTTTATGTTATCTATTTGGTTATCAGTGTTGTAGAATAAAATGTGTTGTGTTATTCTTAAACTAGAAATGAATTTTGTTGAATTAAAATTTGGAAAGTTTTTAACACCAGCTTAATTGAGTATTGGGTGAGTTGTAAATGTTTTCGACAGTGATGCTAAGAATGAGCCAACTGTATATTCTGTTTTAATTTGGTATGGGACTGGCCACCTGGTATTTAATTAGGCGGGGTGTTACAGGTGGTATCAGAGCATCAGGTTCTAGTGTCCTTTAGGGTCTGTACGGCTTACTGTGTTTTCAGCTTGGCGTTCTTTGATGTAGAGCCCTATGTTTAGGATTGTTGATTTCTTTGGTAAGATTACGTATATATTAGTGAAGCTTATTGCATTCGGACGGGTTCGTACGAGAAGTATGGCAGATGAGGGCCATGGGACGGTTAGCGGAGATCGTACTTAGGAGGTTACGAAGTATATTCGAGTATGATGACCGTAGTCGAGGTCACCCCTATTATGGAAAAAATGAGGAGAGTCGTCAGTAGAAGTTCTTGAAATGCGGGAATTATGTGTGTTACCTAACGAAGGCAATATATTCAAAGGCTTGGGCATATAGTGGAGTGTGGTTGACTCATCGGAGCAAAGTTATAATAGTGGGAGTCAATAACCACCACCCGCGAATGAGGGTATGTTTTCTATCTAAGGAATTATGAGGCGTATATTGATTTTTGTAGCGATTAATATTGTATGGGCAAAGGATTGCTAAACTTAGCCTATAGCACTGTTATTTATGTAGACTCACCAAGGGGTGTGGGACACCTATGTTTTACATGTTATCACATGGGTTTGATTTTTATCATGGGATTACTTCCTTTGGGAATGTCCGAGCATGATGTGACTATCGGCATGCATTGACTTGTGGTATACGAGAGCGTTTGTACTACTATTATCCAGCATTTTGTCTTCTAGAGAAGAGTAGATGAGTAGACTCTATTTGAAATCAATAAAACCTAAAAAAAAAATTTGTTTAAATCGATAAACCTGATATTTTTTTTTCGATAAACCAAATTTTTATACACTATTGAATAAGGACCTTAGGAGTTTCGATGACCGACTACTTTAGGAAGTAGTGTATCGTGGTGGTTCCTTGTTTGGATTTTGCTTGCGAGACACCTCACGCATGAAACTAATAACCGTTGGGAGTCGAAATAAGTTAGGTACTTAGTATATGAGTTTGTAACCTTTGCGACAAATATTATAATGAAAGTGGTACGATAGGGTGTATGGGCGCCCTGGATGGTTGAATGGTAGTAGTTTTCATAATTGTGAAAGAGTGAGTAGTTGTGACTTCAGGATGTATTTACTTGATGATTGAGGATCATTTTTCCCAAAGTTTGTCACGAGGATGGTATAGGAAAGATTGGGTAAAATTTATATTCGATTCAGTTGAAACTATATGGTGAGGCTTGGCGTATAACATCAATGGGGATTTTCGTTAATGTACTATATGGGCGGTACGTCTTAGATTTCTTGCGATGAGAGATTTATACTCGGAGTTGACCTTACCGGTATGACTTGTATTCCTGAATTTCGGGATGAAATTCTGTTATAAGGGGGGAAGTATGTAATACCCCGTAATTTTAATGACTTTTAAAATGGGTTATATTTTAAATTAATGGATTAATTGGATCTTATTATTAATTAATTCATTTGGGTTCTATCCGGATTGTGGATATTAAAATGTATGATTCTGAATATTACTTAAAGATATTTAGGTAATATATGAATGTGATGATTATTGAAAATTGCTATTCGGTAATTTGGATTTTTAGTCAGACGCGGTATGGGACGTGTCGGGACTAATTTATTAAATTAAAAAGGAAATTTATTTTCTATCGACCTTATAGTCATTTCGACTGCGTCGTTGCGTCCAGAAGGTTTGAAATAGTCAGAAAAGTCTATTTGGATGTTAATTTTGAGTCTCGGGTCATTTGGAAATGAAAAGATAACCCAAAAGGGCATTTTGGTCATTTTTCTAGGGGGGATGAATAGTGATTTCGGGTTTTGTCTTATTATAAGTATTGGTAGATTAAGTGTACGTGGGTTATACATCTCCTCTTCACAAATTAGAGAAGTCATCTTCCTAGAGAAAAATGAAAGGTTGCTTGGAAAGTGAAAGGTTATTTGGAAAGGAGGAGAACCAAAGGTCAAAGGTCACCACCACCATCACCACCTATCTTATTCAACTCCAAAGGATCAGATCTTCATTAGAGGCAAGTGTTTGATATTTGCAATTTAAGTTCGTATATTGTCCATGTTAGGATAGTTATAAAAAGAGATGATTTTCATGCTTGGAAGATGAAAGGATATAGTTGTTAATGGATTTTTGGAATCTAAAAATATATAGGAATTAAACTCATATTGTAGGTAGTTAGTAATCCAATAAATATTCATCAATCTGTGGAAGAAATTCTGAAAATCATTTTGTGTTCTTGAAGATAATATGTTGATAATTTTCTAGAAAAAGAGGCAAAAACGAGTGGAATGAGAAGAGCCAATTTGGAATGTTTAGATCTTCTTTTTGAGTGTTTTTGGATGAGATTTTAGAAAAACTCAAAACACATACCTGACTCAATTTTTCGTGTAGAATCCAAATCTGAAGTCGGATTGATGATTTGAATAATTTTTGGATCTGATTTTTCTGAGTATTTAAAATATGAGAATTCATGATGTTGTTTCTTTTTAATGATGGTTCTTATCCCAAAACTTTGGTAGATCTTTGGTGATTGTTAATTGGACATTATGGGACTTAGAAAAGATCAGTAAACCCTTGATAAGATTTGAATTAATGTGATTGGGATTTAATTGATTAGAATGATGATAATTAAATTGAAAGATATTTCGGTTGCTAGATTCACGTATTGGATTCTAATTGGTGTGCATGAGGATTAAGGATAGGTCCAGTAGGGCAAATTTAATATAAGGTGAGAGTAGCCTTAGGGTTACAATTTGAACATCAAGGACTGAGTTTAAGCTCATTATAAATTTTGCAAAGGCTGAGTGTAGTACAAGAGCGTAGTGGTATGGCTCCTGGATAGAGATGGGAGTTTGGAACACATTTGGTTGAAAGAGGGTATGAGGTTATCCCGATCGCATAGTTGAAGTTGACGGACCTCCTCGATCGACAAAGTTAAGTAGTAGTGTATTGGAGGGGTTCCTTGTTTGGATTTCGCTTTGCGAGACGCTCCGCGCATGAACCTTAACGACGTCGGGAGTGGAGAGATGTTATAGGATGCGAGGATAATTAAATTATGAAGTAAAGATATGATATTTTAATATGTGGAATTTAAAGAGATATAATGCTACGTATAATCTAAGGTTAATGTGAGTACCTTGTTGATAGTATATTATAGGTATGATAATACATATTTGATTGATTAATGATTATGTGTATGACATACCTAGCTTACTTGCTATCGACGGGAGGTTTGCGCGTGAGGGCAGTCATATCCTGATGAATCCATGGGATCTTTGATTTGTCGCTCGAGAACATAGGTCTATGAAAGACTTATCGGGGAGTTGATAAGTCCGCTGACTGTGGGTACGTAGGTATGTGAGTGACCCATGGGTATGAGAACTATGTTCGCCTCCAATGATTGTGTTGTTGTTTGTGGTTCGAGGTATCCTTACCGAACCTTTTGTCTCCTATTCGGCGACCAGCGATATTGGGACATGATAGCAGAGTAATGCATTGCACCGCAGCTGTGACTCGGGGTGCCGTATTATATATGAATATATATATAATGGATTAATTGAATGAATGGATTTATATTGTAGTTAAACCTATCTATGGTGATAATTGTAGATAACGGTGAATAGAGAAAGATAATTGAATTAAGTTAATGAATGTTTATTGAAAAACTTAATTGATATTAATGAGAAATGATTCATGTTAATGAGAAACGATGAGAAATGTAAATGAATAATAATCTGACGTATGGTATGGGACATACGGGGGTTATGATATGGGAATGGAATTATATTATGGAATTGTTAAAGAGGAACCATTAACTAGGAGGTTAATAGGAAACGTTAAGTGTGCACTCTAGTTGAGAGGTGAGAATAGCAAGTGAGAGTTGGATCTAACATGTACATAATAAATGCTTTATTGCACTTGTTAAATACTTGTTGTTTTAAAAATCATTTACACAATCGGGCTCTGACCCGTTTCCTTGCATATTTTCTTTTCTATTGTATATTCTATATCAGGTGTCCAACAACAGGGACGCCAACCTTAGCGAATTATGATAGGCTATGGATTTATGGAGTTTTTCTTAGACGCCTATCATCATTTGATTCACAGTATTCTCTTAGTAGGGCATGTCCCCCAAAGGATTCAGTTATCTCTATTCTATCGGGGTCAAATACTATTGTATTCGTGTCTTTTAATACATTTAACATTGTTGGGATTACTGTAATGGATTAATATTACGTGGGAATGTTTATTCCAAATGATTTTAAATTCTTTTATGTTATCTATTTGGTTATCAGTGTTGTAGAATAAAATGTGTGAAGCCCTTATACTTTTGACTCATTTGAGTCTAGACTGTATAAGAGCTCATCTAGTTTGGAAATTGTGACAAAATAGAGTCTATCCTAGAAACCAAAGAGCTTCAGAGATTGGGTTGCTTCTTCTTCTATCTATCATGTAATGATCCTAAGACTATAGCCATCACTCACACACTTAGAATTTGATTCTTGCATATCATATTGCACCCCTATGTGCTTTAATGTTGTGAGTGTGTTTAAATCCCTCAATTTGATTTTTAATAATTTTTTGGGAATTTAAAACATATTTTAAACAAGGTTTTATTTAATTAAAATTTGATTTAAAAAGTCTTGGGGTTATTATATAAATATGGATTGTTGTGTTTATTGGCCTAAAGTTACTCTGGGTAGAAATCGAAAGCGCTAGAGACTTTAGGGTTGGCTTTGTAATTATTTTGGGACGCGCGTTTACCTTCGTTCACAGGCCAACACCTGCTGTCTTCTGATTGGACCAAACTGTGTTTCTTTACTGAGACAAACCATCGCACGCTTACAGCCCTTGGATCTATCCTTATCGATGGCCTGCATGTCTTTTGAGTGGATCCCCGTGTAATCCCTTAAGCCAATCATAGCCTGTTTAATCCACCGCCTGTTGTGAGCCCTTGGATTGCAATCAATGGAGCTTGACTCAATCTCAGCCATTGTTTTTGAACGAGGCTCTGGAATCTTCTCCTCTCCCTATTTAAAGACCCTTCATCTCAGCCTTCGAAAGCTTTTGCCATTTTGCAAAGTCTCAGAGAATAGAGAGAGAGAGAGAAGAGAGAGAAAAGAGAAGAGAGAAGTTAGAGAGAGAAACCAAACCCTAGTTAGAAACCCTAACTTCGTCCAAACACTTCTCAAGCCCAAACTACTTACCTCTCCAGAAAAACCACCATAACCAAAAACACCATCCTTAGTGTTTTCTTAGGTTTATGAGAGTTCTGGTTAAGAGATCTTGGGTTGCTGAAATCCTTGTGTTCATAAATCTTATTTCCAACTTAGACATAGACTCATATCTTGTTTCTTTTTCAATAGAAATCATAGATCTGAAGTTTTTCATGTCACAGAACACTTAGCTGCATTTATTTCTCATCTTGAGAATTTCGTTGTTGATTGTTTTCTGTTAAAACATTTTTCTTCTTCAAAGATCAACAATAGATGTTTTTCTATTTCTGTTTTTACAAAACCTAACCTGACCTAGTGGGATTCGCACTTGGAGGGTTCTCAATCCACATAATATTTTCAAAAGTGATTGAGAAAGGTCTTGACCGATTTCTTAAGCAAGATCTCCGTGGAATCTGGGTTAGTTTGAAAGGTCGAAAAGGTTCTTGGTTTTGTAAGAAAGAAAAATAACAAATACACTGCATATAGACTTTATATGTGATTTGTTAGGATCGTCTGTAACTAATAAGTGTGTGTGTGTGCATGCATGTGTTTTAGAACACCATTCACAAACATCTTCACACTACAAACACTCAAAGTGTTGGCTATAAGATTTGGTGAACAATAAGTCGACGTAAAGTGCTGAAACAAAGAAGAGTTGACAAACTGAGACAACTACATCAACAAACAAGATCTGCAGAAAAGTTAAGGACGCCAGAGGGTACAATCCTGAACTTGTATAGATTTGTTTTTGTGTGCATGTTAGTTAAATAGGTTGTAACTCATATATTTGTTTTAGTGATTGATTTTGTTTTACTCCGTAGAGGGAGTCGTGGATGTTTCCTCAAGGTTGAGGTTTTACCACGTTAAAAATCTGAGTATCAATATTTCTACATCTTCTCATCCCTTTCTAATAGTGTGCTGAGTTTAAAACATTTTAAACTGTTTACTAAAACTTGTTATCAAATCTTGTCCATATCTCGTACATAATTTTGTTAACACATCTTGTGTTCAAAATCGTTTTGATTTTAAGTAAAGAGTTTCTTCAACAAACTTTCGGAGTTGCTTAAATAGTTTATTTTCATAAACGGCTTTGGCAACGCTATTTCAATTGGTATCAGAGCTTTTGGTGAACTTTTTCAAAAAGATCCTGAGTTTCTGAAACTGTTTTCTCAAAATCATTATGGACGAGAAAAACGAAAGATATGGTAACTTGACCAGACCTCCAGTCTTTGATGGAACCAATTTCTCTTACTGGAAAGTAAGAATGATTGCTTTTATTCAAGGAACACTGGGAGATGATGTCTGGGATATCATTGAAAACGGATACTTTTATCCAACTAAACCAGCCACTGATGGAAGCAATGAAAGGATTAAGAAAATATTGAGTGAGTTTACTCAAGAAGAGAAACAGGTTTCTCGAAATAATAACAAAGGCAAGAACGCTATATTTATGTCTATTAACGAACATGAGTTCAAGAGAATCTCATCTTGTACCACTTCCAAGGAAGCATGGGATACCTTGATTACTGCACATGAAGGAGACTCTAGGGTAAAAGCTGCTAAGACTCAGATGTTAATCCAACAGTATAATACCTTAATCATGTCTGAATCTGAGTCTTTCGATGATTTCTATATGAACCTTACTGATATTGTCACTAAACTTCATGCCAATGGTATAACTTATGATAGACAGGAAATTGTCTCTAAAATTCTGAGATCATTGCCACAGAAATTTGACAATAAAAGATATGCTATTGAGGAGATGTGTGATGTAAATCTCACTCCTGAATTACTCAGTATTAAATTAAGAACTGTGGAAATGGAATTGGAGTTTAAGAAACAATTGACCCACACTAATAGGAAACATACCAATTCCAATCTTAGCTTTACCTCTAAGATGATTAAGCCTGAGTTAAACACCTCTAGTAATGATTCTGATGAGGACTGTGACTTAGAAAGTCTAGATAATCAGATTGCCCTAATGACAAAACAATTTAAGAAAATTGTTAAATTTAGAAACAGTGTTGCAAATAGACAGGGCAAGTCTAATTATACCACTCCTTCAAATCACAAATCTCATGAGAAACCTCATGACAAACAGAACAAGGACAACACAAGACCTCACAGAGACCTCAAGAAGACTGAATGCTATAGATGTGGTAAACTAGGACACATTGCTCAAGACTGTAGAGTTAATTTAAATGCCCAAAACAAACACTCTAGAGCCAATATCTGCAAAACCTGGGATGACTCAAGTGATTCTGAAAATGAGGAACTTGAAACATCTGATGGTTTTGATCCTTGTTTAGCCTTCTTTGCCAAAATCATATACAATGATGATATGCCTATGCTTGATAGTGAGGATGAGTTTAGTAATTCTAGTTCTGTTGCTTTGAATCATACTTTAACTGGTTTAGATGCTTTACTTACTGAGAACATTAATACCTCTTCCTCGGGGTGTGTGAGTCAAAGGGAAATCGATACTGCTGATGTCAATGGGTGCGTGAGTTTAAGAAATGAAACCTTAGGGGTCACTTCACACACTTCACTTAGTGACTCAGATAATGATGATCTCCCAGACATCCACACTCTATATACTAAAACTCTAAAGAAAAGCACTAGACTAGAAAAGATTGTTAAAGATCTTACCAAAAAGTTAGAGGATCTAAGCCTAATGGTAAAACTGAATGCTGAAGAGTATACTACACAATGCATGTCTCATGACAGTGAAGTTAAAGTGTTTGATGAAAAACTGAAAACTTTGACTGAAGCTAATGAAATTCTGGAGAAAAAATACAAAGGGACATTATTAGAATTGGAACAAACAAAAGAAAAGACAGCAACTGTTTTCAAAAAATTTACCAAATTTGAAAACAATTCTAAATGTTTTGAGGAATTCGTTGCTGAATCTAAAACCAATTCTGATGATAGAACTGGAATAGGGTTTTGCCCCAATTTGAAGACACAAACTAAACATGTTGAACCTATCAAGTTTGTGTCAGGAGGCAAAAGACCTATTGAAACATGTCCAGACTTTCATTCTCTAAAAACTAAGTTTGACCATCAAAACACTAACACTGAAGATGCAAGTTGCTCTAAGCATGAAAGTTTACCAAAGGGAAAATATGTTTGCCCCCCTATTAGGAAAAGTGAACCTGCTTTCAAATCTGTGCTACCTAGGAATAAAATTCAGCCTCAAAATTTCTCAAAACCTTTGTTTAGAGACTTTCCTAAGGAAAACCCTATTCTGAGCAATCTTTATTGCTCCTATTGTGACATATATGGTCACTCTTTCGATAATTGCTATGCTAGGAGACTGATTAAACCTATCTACAACACTCCTAAGTATCATAACTTTAACTATTCTAGGAGGAGTCGTAACAATTATGTCCTTCCCAGGCCACCAGACAAAAACTCTAACTATAGGAATAGAAGGACTAAACCTAAAAGGACATTTACTAGAAGGATTACCAGAACCTTTTCTAAATCAAATGCTCAGGAATTCAAATTTACTCAAAATCATGCGCAAAATGTTTTTCAACAAAAATCTAATGCTCGCAAATTTTATCAAATAAGAGCAAACAAGCGCAAACTAAAAACCAGGGCAATTTGGGTTAGAAAAGATGATCTAGCACCGCAGATGAAGTGTAACATTGTTGTTTCTGCTCTAAAAGCTGAACTTACATCTTCTGGATGGTACTTGGATTCTGGATGTTCCAAGCATATGACAGGTGATGATACAAAACTTTTAAATAAAACCCATTTTGATGGTGGAAAAGTTGTTTTTGGTGATGGTATATCATCCCAGATCATAGGCAAAGGAACCCTTAAAGAAAAAGGACTTCCTCTTCTTGAAAATGTTCTCTTAGTTAAAGGTCTTAAGGCTAATTTACTTAGCATTTCACAATTCTGTGACTCAAACTACACTGTTACCTTTTCAAAGAACAATTGCAAGATTTTAAATGAAAAGGGAGAATGCTTAATTACAGGATTCAGGATCCCTGACAATTGTTATACTGTCATGTCTAGTTCTGAAATCTGTAGTGTTGCCAGAATGGATGACAACGAGATATGGCATAACAGAATGGGTCACATTAATTACGAAAATTTGAGTAAATTGTCTTCTCAGCAGATAGTTAGAGGAATACCAAAAATTAAACCTATTCATAACATTGTCTGTGGTCCCTGTCAAGAAGGAAAAATTGTTAAAGCACCTCATAAAAGGGTTAAAGATATCCTTACCTCTAATCCCTTAGAACTCATCCATATGGACCTAATGGGTCCTTCTCAAACTGTTAGTCTTTGTGGACACAGTTATATTCTAGTTATGGTTGATGACTTCACCAGATTCACTTGGGTAGCTTTCTTAAAACAAAAATCCGATACCTTTCAAACCTTTTTAAAGATTCTCTTACGGATTGAGAATGAAAAAGACACTCAAGTGAATAGAATCCGAAGTGATAGAGGTGGTGAATTCAAAGACACTGGTATTGTAGAATATTGTGACTATAATGGTTACAAACATGAGTTCAGTGCTCCTAAGACCCCTCAACAAAATGGTATAGCTGAGAGAAAGAATCGAACTCTTCAAGAGATGGCACGTGTCATGCTCCATGCTAAGAACTTACCTAAGTATTTTTGGGTAGAATCTATTCGTACAGCCTGCCATCTTATTAATAGGGTCTATCTTAGAAAGAATTCGAAACAAACCTCTTATGAACTTTGGTACAATAAAAAGCCTAATCTTAAGTACCTTAGAACCTTTGGTAGTACCTGCTATGTTTGCAAAGATAGGGAACACTTATCTAAATTTGAGAGTAGAGGAGATAAAGCCATATTCTTAGGTTATTCACCTAACAGTAGAGCTTATCGAGTGTATAATCTTCTCACTAAGACCTTAATGGAATCCATAAATGTAATTGTTAGTGACACTACTGTAGAAAGCAAGACTAGTGAATTAACTATAGAAGAAGAATCGTCAAATATTTTAGAAAATGACTCTTCTAAAATAGATAATTCATTACCTATTGAGTCACCTGAAGTACCTAACTGGGTTTCTAAAGATCATCCCATAAACAACATAGTTGGTAACCCTGGTGAACCAGTACGTACAAGATCCCAACTTAGAAATTATGCTCTCTATGCTTGCTTTGTTTCTCTCTTGGAACCAAAGAATGTAAATGAGGCATTGAATGACTCTCACTGGATTTCTGCTATGCAGGATGAACTTTTACAATTTGTCATTCATGATGTTTGGTTTCTTGTTCCACGTCCTGATCACAAAAAGGTTATTGGTACTCGTTGGATTTTCAAAAATAAAACTGATGAAAATGGGATGATAATTAGAAATAAAGCTAGACTAGTTGCTCAAGGTTACTCCCAAATAGAAGGACTTGATTTTAATGAGACGTTTGCTCCTGTTACTCGTTTAGAATCAGTTCGTCTGCTTCTTGCTATAGCTTGTCACATGCATTTTACATTATATCAAATGGATGTTAAATCTGCGTTCCTTAATGGAATACTTGCCGAGGAAACCTATGTAGAACAACCTAAAGGGTTCATTGACCCTAATTATCCTACTCATGTATTTCGGTTGAAAAAGGCTTTATATGGTCTTAAGCAAGCTCCTAGAGCTTGGTATGAGCGACTGTCCAGTTTTCTGCTGGACAAAGGTTTCAAAAGAGGTGGAAATGACCAAACCTTATTTGTCAAACAGTTTGGCAAACACATTACTATCGCTCAAGTCTATGTAGACGATATCATATTTGGATCCACTTCTACTTCAGAAGTAAAATCTTTTGCTGAAATTATGAGTAAGGAATTTCAGATGTCCCTTATGGGGGAGTTACAGTTCTTCCTAGGTCTCCAAGTCAAACAACAACCAGATGGCTTGTTTCTTTCGCAGACTAAGTACGCATTAGAGATAGTTAAGAAATTTGGCCTCGAGAGTGCTAAGAGTGCTAAAACGCCTATGAGTACTACAGAGAAATTATCTAAAGATGAAAATGGAAAATCTGTAGACTCTACCTTATATCGTAGTATGATTGGCACATTACTCTATCTGACTGCCTCGCGTCCTGATATCATGTATGCTGTTTGTGTTTGTGCGCGTTATCAAAACAACCCCAAGGAGAGCCATTTAAACGCTGTTAAACGCATAATTAAATATGTTAAAGGCACTCTAAATTTAGGAATTTGGTACACGAATGACACACCTAGCACTATTATTGGGTACACTGATGCTGACTGGGCTGGGTGTACTGATGATAGTAAAAGCACTTCAGGCGCATGTTGTTATATTGGTAATAACTTGGTAGGATGGAGTAGTAAAAAACAGAACTGCACATCTCTCTCGACTGCTGAATCTGAATACATAGCCGCCGGTAGCTGTTGTGCCCAATTGTTATGGCTTAAACAAATGCTAAGTGATTATGGTATTCTAGAACCCACACTTCATCTCTATTGTGATAATCAAAGTGCGATTAACATTTCTAAGAACCCAGTTCAACACTCGCGAACTAAGCACATTAAAATAAGACATCATTTTATTCGTGAATTAGTTGAAACCAAGGAATTAGAAATCAATTATCTTTCTACTGATCTACAACTTGCAGATTTATTTACCAAACCTCTTGATTATAATAGATTCATTTCTTTACGTAAATCTATTGGTATGATTTGTGCTGAGTAAATACCTGTTATGTTTGCCAAGTTCCTTCCCTTTGTCCATTTGAGACAAAATGGGGGAGAAATTTGAGTCTACTGCATATACTAAAAAGCTTGATCTTAGTAATTTTTTGCAGGTATTCTTCTTGTACAGTCATTCTTCATTGTAATAATAGGATGTTAAACTGTATATAGTTGAGTTATGTAATTTTTGCTTTCTAGGATTTGGGTAGATAGAACCTTTATAGGTATAAGTTTTTCTTTTTTGTTGTCGCCCTACGAGTTGAGATGACTCAAAGGAGATTTTGTCTCATATTTCCAAAGGGGGAGATTGAAGCCCTTATACTTTTGACTCATTTGAGTCTAGACTGTATAAGAGCTCATCTAGTTTGGAAATTGTGACAAAATAGAGTCTATCCTAGAAACCAAAGAGCTTCAGAGATTGGGTTGCTTCTTCTTCTATCTATCATGTAATGATCCTAAGACTATAGCCATCACTCACACACTTAGAATTTGATTCTTGCATATCATATTGCACCCCTATGTGTTTTAATGTTGTGAGTGTGTTTAAATCCCTCAATTTGATTTTTAATAATTTTTTGGGAATTTAAAACATATTTTAAACAAGGTTTTATTTAATTAAAATTTGATTTAAAAAGTCTTGGGGTTATTATATAAATATGAATTGTTGTGTTTATTGGCCTAAAGTTACTCTGGGTAGAAACCGAAAGCGCTAGAGACTTTAGGGTTGGCTTTGTAATTATTTTGGGACGCGCGTTTACCTTCGTTCACAGGCCAACACCTGCTGTCTTCTGATTGGACCAAACTGTGTTTCTTTACTGAGACAAACCATCGCACGCTTACAGCCCTTGGATCTATCCTTATCGATGGCCTGCATGTCTTTTGAGTGGATCCCCGTGTAATCCCTTAAGCCAATCATAGCCTGTTTAATCCACCGCCTGTTGTGAGCCCTTGGATTGCAGTCAATGGAGCTTGACTCAATCTCAGCCATTGTTTTTGAACGAGGCTCTGGAATCTTCTCCTCTCCCTATTTAAAGACCCTTCATCTCAGCCTTCGAAAGCTTTTGCCATTTTGCAAAGTCTCAGAGAATAGAGAGAGAGAGAGAAGAGAGAGAAGAGAGAAGAGAGAAGTTAGAGAGAGAAACCAAACCCTAGTTAGAAACCCTAACTTCGTCCAAACACTTCTCAAGCCCAAACTACTTACCTCTCCAGAAAAACCACCATAACCAAAAACACCATCCTTAGTGTTTTCTTAGGTTTATGAGAGTTCTGGTTAAGAGATCTTGGGTTGCTGAAATCCTTGTGTTCATAAATCTTATTTCCAACTTAGACATAGACTCAGATCTTGTTTCTTTTTCAATAGAAATCATAGATCTGAAGTTTTTCATGTCACAGAACACTTAGCTGCATTTATTTCTCATCTTGAGAATTTCGTTGTTGATTGTTTTCTGTTAAAACATTTTTCTTCTTCAAAGATCAACAATAGATGTTTTTCTATTTCTGTTTTTACAAAACCTAACCTGACCTAGTGGGATTCGCACTTGGAGGGTTCTCAATCCACATAATATTTTCAAAAGTGATTGAGAAAGGTCTTGACCGATTTCTTAAGCAAGATCTCCGTGGAATCTGGGTTAGTTTGAAAGGTCGAAAAGGTTCTTGGTTTTGTAAGAAAGAAAAATAACAAATACACTGCATATAGACTTTATATGTGATTTGTTAGGATCGTCTGTAACTAATAAGTGTGTGTGTGTGCATGCATGTGTTTTAGAACACCATTCACAAACATCTTCACACTACAAACACTCAAAGTGTTGGCTATAAGATTTGGTGAACAATAAGTCGACGTAAAGTGCTGAAACAAAGAAGAGTTGACAAACTGAGACAACTACATCAACAAACAAGATCTGCAGAAAAGTTAAGGACGCCAGAGGGTACAATCCTGAACTTGTATAGATTTGTTTTTGTGTGCATGTTAGTTAAATAGGTTGTAACTCATATATTTGTTTTAGTGATTGATTTTGTTTTACTCCGTAGAGGGAGTCGTGGATGTTTCCTCAAGGTTGAGGTTTTACCACGTTAAAAATCTGAGTATCAATATTTCTACATCTTCTCATCCCTTTCTAATAGTGTGCTGAGTTTAAAACATTTTAAACTGTTTACTAAAACTTGTTATCAAATCTTGTCCATATCTCGTACATAATTTTGTTAACACATCTTGTGTTCAAAATCGTTTTGATTTTAAGTAAAGAGTTTCTTCAACAAACTTTCGGAGTTGCTTAAATAGTTTATTTTCATAAACGGCTTTGGCAACGCTATTTCAATGTGTTGTGTTATTCTTAAACTAGAAATGAATTTTGTTGAATTAAAATTTGGAAAGTTTTTAACACCAGCTTAATTGAGTATTGGGTGAGTTGTAAATGTTTTCGACAGTGTTGCTAAGAATGAGCCAACTGTATATTCTGTTTTAATTTGGTATGGGACTGGGAACCCGATATTTAATTAGGCGGGGTGTTACACATAGCTAGTAAACAGTCACATGAATGAATAATCAGTATAAAACCGATGTAACTAAATAGAATGACACCAATAATGCAGTATATGAATAAAACGTGAATAGCAACAGCATGAAAGTGTCTAGAGGAACCATAGAAGAATATCGGACGAATATATAACATAAGGTACTGAAAACTATAAAAAAAAGTTTGAAATTTTTTCACGTCATTCGAACGACATCGAATGTCATTCTAACGACATAAGCATCTAGCGAGAAACGACATCAATCTCGATACTAACGACCAGAAATAGTAGCACCTCGCTTACCAAAAAACACAAACCTAACATGACACATAAATTAATTTAACACGGTAACATGGTATCTATGTGCCTAAACATGGAATGGAATGCATGGGTGTGAACTACAATGAATGAATCATGGCCCAAACACTCAAAAACGTTCAAGAAGTTCTAATTGGCCGTAAAATATCATCAAAACAATGGTTTAGACTTATGTGACAGTTAAACGTTGAACTTCATGAAAAAAACATTCACAATGCACACAAATCTAGTTATTAATGATTCTACCAAACAATAGCGTCATGACACGACCGTTAAACTTAGGTCTCATTATGCAAACCCGTAGATCTTCAACTAAACTCCCTAAAAAATAAACTCACATATTTTCTATTCTCTTTTTCTTTTCAAGGAAATTTTGAAAGATCAAACTAAACAAAGTTGGCCCCCCTTTTGACAATTTTTCTGTTTTTATTGTCTTTAATCTTTTTATTGGGCTCTTTTAAATGGTGGCTTTCACGACAAGTCAACCTATCTCTCGCAGCCCTTTCTCGTGCACACTCATAATATTTTCAATGCAACACAAATATACACACGGGAAAATGGTTCTTAAATGCACAACTTTACCTAAGTAATTAATATGCATAGATAACAAGATTGAGAGGGAAATGTCTCACCAAAATCAAATATACATGAGAAGTTTAAACATTCAAAATAGTTCGTGCATGTGTGTGGAGGCATATACATAAGTGAATCCATAATTCAAGTCAACTTTGAAACAACTCCACTAAACATGGTTAAGATCAATCTAAGCATCTAAAGTCATAACCAAACGTCCTAGACACAGGGAAATTGCAAAGTGAAAGGGATTCAAGCACACCAATATGCCATACCATATGTGTTAAACATAGGAGACACAAACTAAAAGTATTCTTTTAATTTTTCTAAACATATGTTGACCCAAAAGAAAAATCTTTTCGCAGTTTTTCAAAGATATATCAAAAGCTAAAATCTTTTTATATCTTTCAATAAAACTCAATCAAAGAGAAAAATAAAATACAAATGATACACGAACCATAACACTATAAAGGATATAACATGAAGTAAAACTAGTGTATGGCAAATAACTAACACGATCAATTGGAACATCTAATATGAGGAGAATCACGTGCAAGCAAATGAGAATCAGTAAGCCTAATTCCTAAAGCCTCTAAGTCCGACTACCTAACCCATGTAGGTGTGTAACGACTCATGGGGGTGTTGTAAACCGAAACTATTCAATTCTTAGGCTTCCTAGGAGCATTCTTGAGGTCGTAACAGAAACGCCTAAGGTGACCCTTCCTACCAGAATGAGTAAGTGTAGGTATGGTGGTAAGTGTTACCTAACGGTGGAACTCTCCTAACGCTACTAGTTAGGTCTCGACGATGCATGGTTTTTTCTTTAGTAGCGGAAGCAATATGGTCATCGAAGCCAATACCACACATTTTATCCTTGATTTGGACGGTGGCTGGAATTTTATCTAATTTTTACTAACTAGACTCCAAAATAAACTTAACCCTACTCGAATCTTTCAATCTCTCCTCAAGCTCTCCTATTCTAGACTCGAGTAAACCCCTAGAATTTTCAAACTCTAAAAGCTCTCTTTTCATAACCTCCATCAACCCACGAAGACTATCTCTCCCACTCTCGACATATTCTAGCTTCTCTCGAAGATTTTTCTCACGCGTCCTAACATCCTCAACTAACGCATCATTGTTATTTTCTAAGGCACATTCTTTGAACTTATCTTCTAACCTCAAGTTTGCCTTCTTCATCTTGGTCATCTGACTTTCAAGCCCCTCCCATAGTCAAATTTTCTCTCAATATTAAGCATCTCAAAAAAAAAAAAATATGGAATAAAGACAAATTTAAAAATATATTTCAAACTATAAATGATTAAGAGGATCTAGTTTTGATAAAAGAAAATGCATTTGAATTTTCTCTTGATGAAAATACTAGGAGTGATCTTTTTGAGACAAGGGAAAATTGAACATTTACCTTCATAGAGAGGAAATCTACTGGCATAAAAAAAGTCCTATTAAATGGCTTAAATAGGTGACCTTAATACAAAATTGTTTCATCCAGTAGTTAAAGCTAGATCTAGGAAATTGGTAATTACAAAAATAAATAATTCTCAAAACATTCGGGAAAAAGACAGTAAAAAAGTGGATTCTATATTTACTAACCATTTTCAAAACTTATGGAAGTCTAACCATAAAGCTCCTAATTCCTCATTTCAGTATGTAATTAATAAATCAATAACAAAAGAAATGAACTAAAAATTTACTGACTTCCCTTATAAAGAAGAAATTTATCCTGCAATAACATCTTTAAATCCTTCTAGTTCTCCTGGTCTTGATGGATTTAAGGGGGAATTCTACATAAAGTTTTGGGATATAATTAAAGAAGACCTTATTTTAACTATTCATTCCTTCTTTGCTGGAGAAATGATTCCTAGAAGTTGGTCAGCTACCTCTATTGCTCTTATACCTAAAGTGACCAATCCATCTTCTTGCTCTCAATATAGACCTATAAGCTTATGTAATTTTAATAACAAAATAATATCTAAAATACTTAGTGAAAGACTCTCTACTATTCATCCTTCTTTAATCACTAAAAATCAAAGTGGATTTGTGAAGGGAAGGAGTATCCAGGACAATATATTGCTTGGTCAGGAAATGATTCAATCCATTAGTAAGAAAGTATATAGGATAATGTGATTATTAAGTTAAATATGGAGAAAGCCTATGATAAAGTGTACTGGCCTTTTCTTTGTGAAGTTCTAAGGAAATTTGGATTCAGTGAATTGATGATAGATATGGTTTAGAGACTCATATCCAATAATCGGTTCTCTTTAATTATCAATGGACAAAGTAAAGTTTTTTTCAAGTCTTCTGGTGGTCTAAGACAAGGAGACCCTTTGTTTCCAAGTCTGTTTATTTTAGCAGCAGAAAGTTTAAGTAGAAACATAGAAAAGCTGTATCAAAATAATCAAGGCATACCTTATTCTCATCCCCAAAATTGTAAGTTAATATCACACTTAGGATTTGCAGATGACCTGATCATATGGAAACTGTGGGTACCCGAATTTACCATTATGGGCCCAAACGAGTAGCCTAATAAAAACGGCCCAAAATCCGGACCCCTCGCCTCAACCAAACAGAATTACAACTTAGTCTCCTCCCAGGTTCTCATATTGAGATATTCCAGGAGAAGATGGTGGACGTGGGGGAGTCCAACATCCCCACTCCCCGAGGACAGACATGTATATAACAAACCCTAAGCCTAGGGCAAAAGACACACACTTTATTCTCTGGAAACACTCCCCGGAGTATATAGATATAATGTTGACTGCATCACCGTGGACGTAGGCATTCTTGCTGAACCACGTACATACTGTGTTGTGTGATTGGCATTTTACCTTCTTTAATTTCCTTGGTGATTGCGCTTCTCTCATCTATTTGTGTTGAATATAATTGTCACCACAATTGGCACCGTCTGTGGGAACGTTTGTCTTCCCTGAGAAAGCCCACACCAACAGAGAAGTTTAAATTTTCTGGTCATAGCAGTAATGCTCCTCAAGCAGGAGATATCCAAGAATAGGGCTGTAAACGGATATTCAAAAATCCGCATCCGTCTGATATCCGAATCCGAATTTGTGGTTATTTATCCGAAAAAATGGAAATGGATACGAATGTGGATACTCTATAAAAATATCCGAGAAAACGGATACGGATAGTACTAGTATCCGACACGGATAATTCGTATCCGATGCGGAGTATCCATTTTATCGGATATTCGTTTTACCGGATATCCGTATCCGTCTAATATTAGTTTAAAATATTACTTATATAATATTTTAGGTATAAACTAACACTTAAAATAAAAGTTGGGGCATAACTTTAATTATAAAAACTTTAAAATCTAACCTACCTAATAAACTAAAAACCCAAATCGGTTTCCCTCATTTGCCAAAAACACACAAGAGCTGAAACCCTCTCCCTTGTCCCGCCCGCCCAAACCCTCCCTCCTCTCCAGCCGACGCTTCCTCCAACGAAACCCTTCCCGACAAAACCCTTCCCGCCGGTCGCTTCCCCTGTTCCCCTCTCCAATAGCTGACGAAACCCTCATTTAATTCCCCTCTCCAACAGCCGCCGGTCGCTTCCCCTGTTCCCCTCTCCAACAGCCGCCCCGCCGGTCGCTTCCCCTGTTCCCCTCTCCAACAGTCGCCGATCGCTTCCCCTGTTCAACAGCCGAAAAAACACACAGCAGGTAATGTTTTTACCTTGGTTTGAAGTTTATTCTTTCTGATTCATTTTTGCTTCATTTCTATTTGAATCTTGTGATTATCTATTCTGTTCAAGGACCAGCGAGGGCTCGCCCAGATGAGAGGGCTCGCCCAGAGAGGCCAGCCTCAGAGGAAAGCCAAGGACCAGCGAGGTCCACGCAAATCTCCAGACTGATTGATGCCTATGAGGCAAGGCTCCAAGAGCAAAGGAAGTCCTCTAGCAAGCAGGAGGCTGAGAATGCTCGCCTCAAAAGGAAATTAGAAAGGATGGAAAAAGAGCTCCATCGCAACACTAGGCGACGTCCGTACCGCACTCCTAGCCCTCAGGCGAAAAATAACAAATACACTGCATATAGACTTTATATGTGATTTGTTAGGATCGTCTGTAACTAATAAGTGTGTGTGTGTGCATGCATGTGTTTTAGAACACCATTCACAAACATCTTCACACTACAAACACTCAAAGTGTTGGCTATAAGATTTGGTGAACAATAAGTCGACGTAAAGTGCTGAAACAAAGAAGAGTTGACAAACTGAGACAACTACATCAACAAACAAGATCTGCAGAAAAGTTAAGGACGCCAGAGGGTACAATCCTGAACTTGTATAGATTTGTTTTTGTGTGCATGTTAGTTAAATAGGTTGTAACTCATATATTTGTTTTAATGATTGATTTTGTTTTACTCCGTAGAGGGAGTCGTGGATGTTTCCTCAAGGTTGAGGTTTTACCACGTTAAAAATCTGAGTATCAATATTTCTACATCTTCTCATCCCTTTCTAATAGTGTGCTGAGTTTAAAACATTTTAAACTGTTTACTAAAACTTGTTATCAAATCTTGTCCATATCTCGTACATAATTTTGTTAACACATCTTGTGTTCAAAATCGTTTTGATTTTAAGTAAAGAGTTTCTTCAACAAACTTTCGGAGTTGCTTAAATAGTTTATTTTCATAAACGGCTTTGGCAACGCTATTTCAATGTGTTGTGTTATTCTTAAACTAGAAATGAATTTTGTTGAATTAAAATTTGGAAAGTTTTTAACACCAGCTTAATTGAGTATTGGGTGAGTTGTAAATGTTTTCGACAGTGTTGCTAAGAATGAGCCAACTGTATATTCTGTTTTAATTTGGTATGGGACTGGGAACCCGATATTTAATTAGGCGGGGTGTTACACATAGCTAGTAAACAGTCACATGAATGAATAATCAGTATAAAACCGATGTAACTAAATAGAATGACACCAATAATGCAGTATATGAATAAAACGTGAATAGCAACAGCATGAAAGTGTCTAGAGGAACCATAGAAGAATATCGGACGAATATATAACATAAGGTACTGAAAACTATAAAAAAAAGTTTGAAATTTTTTCACGTCATTCGAACGACATCGAATGTCATTCTAACGACATAAGCATCTAGCGAGAAACGACATCAATCTCGATACTAACGACCAGAAATAGTAGCACCTCGCTTACCAAAAAACACAAACCTAACATGACACATAAATTAATTTAACACGGTAACATGGTATCTATGTGCCTAAACATGGAATGGAATGCATGGGTGTGAACTACAATGAATGAATCATGGCCCAAACACTCAAAAACGTTCAAGAAGTTCTAATTGGCCGTAAAATATCATCAAAACAATGGTTTAGACTTATGTGACAGTTAAACGTTGAACTTCATGAAAAAAACATTCACAATGCACACAAATCTAGTTATTAATGATTCTACCAAACAATAGCGTCATGACACGACCGTTAAACTTAGGTCTCATTATGCAAACCCGTAGATCTTCAACTAAACTCCCTAAAAAATAAACTCACATATTTTCTATTCTCTTTTTCTTTTCAAGGAAATTTTGAAAGATCAAACTAAACAAAGTTGGCCCCCCTTTTGACAATTTTTCTGTTTTTATTGTCTTTAATCTTTTTATTGGGCTCTTTTAAATGGTGGCTTTCACGACAAGTCAACCTATCTCTCGCAGCCCTTTCTCGTGCACACTCATAATATTTTCAATGCAACACAAATATACACACGGGAAAATGGTTCTTAAATGCACAACTTTACCTAAGTAATTAATATGCATAGATAACAAGATTGAGAGGGAAATGTCTCACCAAAATCAAATATACATGAGAAGTTTAAACATTCAAAATAGTTCGTGCATGTGTGTGGAGGCATATACATAAGTGAATCCATAATTCAAGTCAACTTTGAAACAACTCCACTAAACATGGTTAAGATCAATCTAAGCATCTAAAGTCATAACCAAACGTCCTAGACACAGGGAAATTGCAAAGTGAAAGGGATTCAAGCACACCAATATGCCATACCATATGTGTTAAACATAGGAGACACAAACTAAAAGTATTCTTTTAATTTTTCTAAACATATGTTGACCCAAAAGAAAAATCTTTTCGCAGTTTTTCAAAGATATATCAAAAGCTAAAATCTTTTTATATCTTTCAATAAAACTCAATCAAAGAGAAAAATAAAATACAAATGATACACGAACCATAACACTATAAAGGATATAACATGAAGTAAAACTAGTGTATGGCAAATAACTAACACGATCAATTGGAACATCTAATATGAGGAGAATCACGTGCAAGCAAATGAGAATCAGTAAGCCTAATTCCTAAAGCCTCTAAGTCCGACTACCTAACCCATGTAGGTGTGTAACGACTCATGGGGGTGTTGTAAACCGAAACTATTCAATTCTTAGGCTTCCTAGGAGCATTCTTGAGGTCGTAACAGAAACGCCTAAGGTGACCCTTCCTACCAGAATGAGTAAGTGTAGGTATGGTGGTAAGTGTTACCTAACGGTGGAACTCTCCTAACGCTACTAGTTAGGTCTCGACGATGCATGGTTTTTTCTTTAGTAGCGGAAGCAATATGGTCATCGAAGCCAATACCACACATTTTATCCTTGATTTGGACGGTGGCTGGAATTTTATCTAATTTTTACTAACTAGACTCCAAAATAAACTTAACCCTACTCGAATCTTTCAATCTCTCCTCAAGCTCTCCTATTCTAGACTCGAGTAAACCCCTAGAATTTTCAAACTCTAAAAGCTCTCTTTTCATAACCTCCATCAACCCACGAAGACTATCTCTCCCACTCTCGACATATTCTAGCTTCTCTCGAAGATTTTTCTCACGCGTCCTAACATCCTCAACTAACGCATCATTGTTATTTTCTAAGGCACATTCTTTGAACTTATCTTCTAACCTCAAGTTTGCCTTCTTCATCTTGGTCATCTGACTTTCAAGCCCCTCCCATAGTCAAATTTTCTCTCAATATTAAGCATCTCAAAAAAAAAAAAATATGGAATAAAGACAAATTTAAAAATATATTTCAAACTATAAATGATTAAGAGGATCTAGTTTTGATAAAAGAAAATGCATTTGAATTTTCTCTTGATGAAAATACTAGGAGTGATCTTTTTGAGACAAGGGAAAATTGAACATTTACCTTCATAGAGAGGAAATCTACTGGCATAAAAAAAGTCCTATTAAATGGCTTAAATAGGTGACCTTAATACAAAATTGTTTCATCCAGTAGTTAAAGCTAGATCTAGGAAATTGGTAATTACAAAAATAAATAATTCTCAAAACATTCGGGAAAAAGACAGTAAAAAAGTGGATTCTATATTTACTAACCATTTTCAAAACTTATGGAAGTCTAACCATAAAGCTCCTAATTCCTCATTTCAGTATGTAATTAATAAATCAATAACAAAAGAAATGAACTAAAAATTTACTGACTTCCCTTATAAAGAAGAAATTTATCCTGCAATAACATCTTTAAATCCTTCTAGTTCTCCTGGTCTTGATGGATTTAAGGGGGAATTCTACATAAAGTTTTGGGATATAATTAAAGAAGACCTTATTTTAACTATTCATTCCTTCTTTGCTGGAGAAATGATTCCTAGAAGTTGGTCAGCTACCTCTATTGCTCTTATACCTAAAGTGACCAATCCATCTTCTTGCTCTCAATATAGACCTATAAGCTTATGTAATTTTAATAACAAAATAATATCTAAAATACTTAGTGAAAGACTCTCTACTATTCATCCTTCTTTAATCACTAAAAATCAAAGTGGATTTGTGAAGGGAAGGAGTATCCAGGACAATATATTGCTTGGTCAGGAAATGATTCAATCCATTAGTAAGAAAGTATATAGGATAATGTGATTATTAAGTTAAATATGGAGAAAGCCTATGATAAAGTGTACTGGCCTTTTCTTTGTGAAGTTCTAAGGAAATTTGGATTCAGTGAATTGATGATAGATATGGTTTAGAGACTCATATCCAATAATCGGTTCTCTTTAATTATCAATGGACAAAGTAAAGTTTTTTTCAAGTCTTCTGGTGGTCTAAGACAAGGAGACCCTTTGTTTCCAAGTCTGTTTATTTTAGCAGCAGAAAGTTTAAGTAGAAACATAGAAAAGCTGTATCAAAATAATCAAGGCATACCTTATTCTCATCCCCAAAATTGTAAGTTAATATCACACTTAGGATTTGCAGATGACCTGATCATATGGAAACTGTGGGTACCCGAATTTACCATTATGGGCCCAAACGAGTAGCCTAATAAAAACGGCCCAAAATCCGGACCCCTCGCCTCAACCAAACAGAATTACAACTTAGTCTCCTCCCAGGTTCTCATATTGAGATATTCCAGGAGAAGATGGTGGACGTGGGGGAGTCCAACATCCCCACTCCCCGAGGACAGACATGTATATAACAAACCCTAAGCCTAGGGCAAAAGACACGCACTTTATTCTCTGGAAACACTCCCCGGAGTATATAGATATAATGTTGACTGCATCACCGTGGACGTAGGCATTCTTGCTGAACCACGTACATACTGTGTTGTGTGATTGGCATTTTACCTTCTTTAATTTCCTTGGTGATTGCGCTTCTCTCATCTATTTGTGTTGAATATAATTGTCACCACAATTGGCACCGTCTGTGGGAACGTTTGTCTTCCCTGAGAAAGCCCACACCAACAGAGAAGTTTAAATTTTCTGGTCATAGCAGTAATGCTCCTCAAGCAGGAGATATCCAAGAATAGGGCTGTAAACGGATATTCGAAAATCCGCATCCGTCTGATATCCGAATCCGAATTTGCGGTTATTTATCCGAAAAAATGGAAATGGATACGAATATGGATACTCTATAAAAATATCCGAGAAAACGGATACGGATAGTACTAGTATCCGACACGGATAATCCGTATCCGATGCGGAGTATCCATTTTATCGGATATTCGTTTTACCGGATATCCGTATCCGTCTAATATTAGTTTAAAATATTACTTATATAATATTTTAGGTATAAACTAACACTTAAAATAAAAGTTGGGGCATAACTTTAATTATAAAAACTTTAAAATCTAACCTACCTAATAAACTAAAAACCCAAATCGGTTTCCCTCATTTTCCAAAAACACACAAGAGCTGAAACCCTCTCCCTTGTCCCGCCCGCCCAAACCCTCCCTCCTCTCCAGCCGACGCTTCCTCCAACGAAACCCTTCCCGACAAAACCCTTCCCGCCGGTCGCTTCCCCTGTTCCCCTCTCCAATAGCCGACGAAACCCTCATTTAATTCCCCTCTCCAACAGCCGCCGGTCGCTTCCCCTGTTCCCCTCTCCAACAGTCGCCCCGCCGGTCGCTTCCCCTGTTCCCCTCTCCAACAGTCGCCGATCGCTTCCCCTGTTCAACAGCCGAAAAAACACACAGCAGGTAATGTTTTTACCTTGGTTTGAAGTTTATTCTTTCTGATTCATTTTTGCTTCATTTCTATTTGAATCTTGTGATTATCTATTCTGTTCAAGGACCAGCGAGGGCTCGCCCAGATGAGAGGGCTCGCCCAGAGAGGCCAGCCTCAGAGGAAAGCCAAGGACCAGCGAGGTCCACGCAAATCTCCAGACTGATTGATGCCTATGAGGCAAGGCTCCAAGAGCAAAGGAAGTCCTCTAGCAAGCAGGAGGCTGAGAATGCTCGCCTCAAAAGGAAATTAGAAAGGATGGAAAAAGAGCTCCATCGCAACACTAGGCGACGTCCGTACCGCACTCCTAGCCCTCAGGCGAACAAGTCTCGCAGCCGAGGAAGGAGCCCTAGGAGTGGATCCCAAACAATGAGAGGCACGAGTCAAGCAACGACTCTCTCGAGCTCCCACAACCGGCTCGCATTTACAGGAGCCCAGATCGCAACAATGAGAACATACGAAATTTGGTCCGAAGGGAGATGGACCCATACCCAGCACATCGCGGTGCAAGATCGACCAGGGAGCTTGCTAGACGAGATCTCAAGGCCCAGATGAAAACCCCTTTCTCAAGGGAAATAGAAGAAGAGGAAGCCCCCAAGAAATTCGCTATTATGAGATTCAAGATTTATGATGGAAAAACTGATCCCATTGATCACGTTAGGTAGTATAGGCAAGCCATGACCCTCTAGAACCACCAGGAGGCACTGATGTGCCAGATTTTTCCCTCGAGCCTGCATGACGTGGCATAGAAATGGTTCGAAAGGCTCCCTCACAGGTCTATCAGGAGCTTTGAGTCCCTGGCCGAGCTCTTTACGACCCACTTCATTACTAGTAGCTCCCATCCCAAAAGGATGGATGCTTTGATAACAATGAAAAAGGCACCTCAAGAGACCCTCCGAGACTACGCGAAGAGTTACTGGGAGTTATTCAATGAGGTTGAGGACTGCTCAGAGCAGGTAGCAGTGGCCTCCTTTAAAATTGGGCTACCCAGCTCTTCCCTTCTGTACCAGTCCCTGACGAAGAAAGAGGCCATGACCATCGACGACCTGATGGCTCGCATCGAGAAATACGCCAAGGTGGAGGATGTGACCCGGCTCAGCACAAGGGAGAACGGTTGAACTAAGCTCGCTGCCAAACGTAACAACAAAGCTGAGAACCAGAAGAAAGGAGGAAAAAATAGGGGCAAGAATGGCTCGAAGAACGGAAGAAAGAATGATGTGTCAAAAGCATTTCAGGCAGTCAACACTATCTTCAGAGAACCAATGTACAAGATTCTCGCGAAGATCAAAGACGATCCATTTATTAAGTGGACCGAAAAGATGGGAGGAGATCCCTCAAAGAGAAACAACGCGCTGAGATGCGCTTTTCATAAAGAAGGAGGACATAAGACTGAGCATTGCAAAGATCTTAAGTCCCACCTCGAAGAACTGGTCCAGTCTGGGCATCTGAACGAGTTTATGGAGAATAAAGTAGAGAAAGTTGTTGCCAATAGAGAAGCAAGACCTGACAACTTACGCGAAGACGATGCTGTCCATGAATTCACAGTAATTTATGGGGCATCTGATATGAAGCAAATTCAGGTGAATTCAACTCGGATGGAGGTAAAAAATCTTACAGCAGTAATGCAAGCTTTTCAGATCGATCCTACAAAGACCCAATCAGGAAAGCATCGGCGATCAGATGAAGTCGACTATAGCAAGCATATCATGTTTACAGATGAAGATGTGGTGGGAGTGAGATCCACACACCATGACTCCTTGATCATTACGCTCAGGATTTCCAACTATGACGTCGACAAGTTGCTTGTCGACCAAGGAAGCTCATTCTAGGTAATGTATCTCGATCTGTTCAGAAAATTAAAGTTGAGCGTCGCCGACCTGAAGGAGGCCACTGCCCCTCTAGTTGGCTTCGCTGGAAAAGTGATTATCCCACTGGGAAAGATTGTGCTACCGATAGGGACAGGAAGTATCTCTAAGATGATTGAGTTTCTGGTAGTCGACATTGACTCGCCATACCAAGCCATCCTCGAAAGAGGATGGCTACATGCGATGAAGGCAGTCCCCTGACGTACCATAAAAAACTCAAGAAGGTGCTTCATAGCGGAAATCCGCCCTAGACCAGAGAAGAAGGCCGAGAAGCCCAGTGAGCAGGTCGAGGAACATGAAGGTCTGATACCTTTGAAATAACAGTTAAGGTATAAAAGACCCGAAGTGGAGGAGACCAGGCTCCTCCCCTCTAAGCGGGTCGTGGAAAACCTGGTGGAAGTTACAGTTGGTGGAAGCAAAAAGGATAGGGTATTCTTGATTGGAGCTTCTCTCACAGATCGAGAGAAAAAGGGATTGACGATTTTATTGAGAAGCAACGTAGACGTTTTCACATAGGAACCATATGAGTTGCCTGGAATCGATCCCAGTGTGGTTTGTCATCGGTTGCATGTCGACCCCATTTTCAAACCTATCACCCAGAAGGCACGGTAAACTGCGCTCGAGAAGGCAAAATCTGTAGAGAAAGAAGTAGAAAAATTGATGGATGCAGGATCCATACGGGAGGTCCAATTCCCCAAATGGTTATCCAACCTAGTAGTAGTTCCAAAGAATAACGAGAAATAGAGAGTCTGCATCAATTTCACTGACCTTAATAGGGCTTGCCCTATGGACAGTTTCCCCTCCCAAAAATTGACCAATTGGTGGACGCCACAACAGCTCACGAAAGAATGAGTTTTCTGGATGCATATTCGGGGTATCATCAGATCCCTCTGTATGCACCAGACCAGGACAAGATAATATTCATCACCACCATCGAATTATACTGTTATAAAGTCAGGCCCTTCGGGCTAAAAAACGCAGGGGTAACCTACCAGCGGCTGGTCACCAAGATGTTCAAAGGCCAAATGGGAGACACCATGGAGGTCTACATCGATGATATGCTCGTCAAGAGCAGAAATAAAGAATACCACTTCTCAGACTTATCGAGAACCTTCGAGATCCTCAGGAAATACCGAATGAAGCTCAAAGCGAGCAAGTGTTCTTCAGGTTCCAGTCAGGAAAAATTCTTAGATACTTGGTCAGTAAGAGAGGCATCGAGGTAAACCCAGACCAGATCGACGCAATCAACAGGGTACAATCCCCTCGCACAATACAAGACGTATAGAAGATCACCGGCATGCTCGCTGCCTTGAACCGTTTTATCTCGAAGTCCTCCGAGAAATGCAAACCATTCTTCCAGCTCTTGAAGGGAAATAAGACAGTAGAATGGAATCAAGATTGCTCGCAAGTATTAAACGAGCTTAAGGACTATCTTAGCTCACCACCCCTGCTCGTCATACCTCAAGAAAGAAATTCCTTGTACTTATACCTCGCTGTGAGTTCTGCACTGGTGTGCGAGAAATCATGAATTCAGCACCCCGTTTATTACGCGAGCAAGACTCTATTAGAGGCTGAACAGCGGTACCTACCACTAGAGAAGCTCGCCTTTGCACTTATAGTGGCTTCAAGAAAGTTGAAGCACTATTTTGAAGCTCACACCATCACTGTTCTTACATTGCACCCCCTTAAAGCAATCCTGAGGAAAGCGGATCTGTCAGGCAGACTAACTAAATGGTTAGTCGAGCTCGATTGATTTGACATCCAATTTTAACCAAGGAATGCAATCAAGGAACAAGTCCTTACTGATTTCAAAGCTGAATTCACAGGCGAGCATCCTCTAGACCAACTTCAACCCATGAAGCAAGGAGAAAACCACGCAACAGAGGGAGTTTGGAAATTATTTGTTGATGGAGCCTCCAATCAAAGGGGGCAGGAGTGGGCATTGTGCTTGCTACTTCAGAAGATACAACTCTCGAACAGGGAATCAGGCTTGGATTTGAAGCCTCTAATAATGAGGCAAAATATGAAGCTTTGATAGTCAGCCTCCAGAAAGCACACAATTTAGGAGCGAAGAAGTTACAGGTGCTCGGAGACTCACAATTAGTCTCCAATTAGATAAGTGGGGACTACAATGCAAGAGGTGAAAGAATGGCAGCCTATCTCGCCTTGGCCAAGAGGCTAATGGCCAGCTTCGAGGAAGTCAGTGTCCAGTAATTTCCCAGAGGATAGAACAGCTATGCTGACGCCCTGGTAGCCCTAAGTTCGATAATCAATTCCGACTTAAAAAAAACGATCCCCATCGACTTCCATGCTCACCCGAGCATCAACCAGAGCGATGAGCTGCCAGGCGTGGAACATGTGATCCATATTGAGTTAGCACCCAGTTGTATGGACCCTTTAAGGGACTATTTGAAGGATGGTGCACTTCCAAGCGATAGGAAGACCGCTCATCAGATAAGAGTCAAAGCTGCTCGCTTTCACTTATCTCCTGAGGGCAAGCTGTATAAGAGATCGTTCTCCGGCCCTTACCTATAATGTGTTCACCCGAGGGATATCAAAAAGATTCTATACGAGATCCACGAAGGAATCCGTGGGAGCTATATTGGAGGAAGGTCACTAGATTTTCGAGCTATGAAGGAAGGCTACTGGTGGCCATATATGCAAAAAGATTCAGCAGTGTACGCTCGCAAGTGCAAGAAATGTCAACTACACGTTCCTATGGTTCACCAACCTGCCAGCGAAATAAGATCACTCACCAGCCCCTGGCCCTTCGCCCAATGGGGAATGGACATCGTAGGACCACTTCCTACCGCCATCGGTAACCGTAAGTATCTATTGGTCGCAACGGATTACTTCACCAAATGGATCGAGGCAGAGCCACTGGCAAACATCCGAGATGCAGATATGATGAGATTCATATGGAAAAACATAATTACCCGTTTTGGAATCCCCAGAACCATCATCACTGACAACGGAACACAGTTCGAAAGTGGCCCTTTCCAAAGCTTCTGCAATGAGCACGAAATCAGGCACTATTTCAGCTCGGTGGCGTATCCTTAGAGCAACGATCAAGTCAAAGCTTCCAACAAAATGGTGATCGATGGGTTAAAGAAATAATTAGAGCGAGTAAAAGGCGCATGGGTGAACGAACTTCCACATATTCTGTGGGCTTACCGCATTACCCCACGTCGGGCAACGGGGGAAACCCCATTCTCACTAACATATGGAATGGAAGCGGTTATCCCATTAGAAGCAGGCTTACCAACTATGAGGTCCACCCTTGTCGACCAGGGCTAGAATGATGCAGCATTGCTCGCTGAACTCGACCTAGTCGACGAACGCAGAGAACTTACCTTAGTGAAATTAGCGAGCTATCAGTAACAGCTCGCAAAACACTATAACAAGAGGGTCAATCCAAGGGCATTCCAAGTTGGTTACTATGTCCTAAGAAAAGTCCTTGGCAACGCAGTAAAACCATCAGATGGCAAGTTGGGGCCAAATTGGGAAGGACCATTCAAGATAACAAGAGATGACCTGCAAGGAGCCTATCACTTAGAAACGCTGGAGGGCAGAGAGATACACTGAGCATGGAATGCGGCAAATCTTAAGAAATTCTATTTCTAGTTTTTTCTTTTGCTTTTTTACCAGATTTATAAAAATGGCAACTCATTTACTTGTGATTAATGAAAGTTGTTTGGCAGTTGCATTCTATGAGGTGTTAGTTAACTAATATATAAACTTTATAGCTTGCACACCCTTTCCAAGTGACATGCACACTACTCAATACACGATAGCAGGGAAAACACCCTCCTCAAGTTTTCGTTATGAAGCACGAATAACCTCTTAGCATTGCCCCTGGTAATATATGAAGCCCTACAGGAGATCCTTAGGCAATTCAGGCAAGTCAAACTGGTCGCCAAATAATGTTTGGTCAACAAAACCCTGATCGGATAGAGCATCCAAACACCAGGTGTGTCCTCTCCAATTGCCACACTTAGGCCTAAGGGAGTGTGACGACACGACCTAAAAGGTAAAGTAAAGCAGAATGGTATCTCATAAGCATACTGGACTGGGAGGACACTTACTCAACAATGTAAACCTACCAATCTAGTCGTCCATGAGAGGCCCAAGATTATTAAGCAAAGAATAAGTGATGCAAAAACTATGGAACACTTGTTTAGTCGACGAGTTCACCCAAAACATAAATTTTATATTACTTCGTCACAATAAAAATGGACAACCCGTGTATAATCGGTGAGATCGCCCAAGCACCAATACTACATTTATTCATTACATATGTGTACAGAGTTACAACTGGTAAAATCTTAATGAGGCTGAGGCCTCTGAATAAGATAATCAGCCACTTGTGCTCTTCGACCGTCATCCGGATGAGGAGCTAATTCCTCCTCGACCTCATTCGCATCTGACTCCAATAGCTACCGAGGGATGGCATCGCTGGGGATCCACTGATCATCCCTCCTGAAGGGGTTAGGCCTTAAAGTGGAAGGGGAAATCTCATGACAATACCAGAGTATTGAGTTCCTTGGAACTTGTAGCTCCCTTAGGGCACTCAACCATCCCCTGATAAAAGTGAGCTCTTCAAACTCTGTCAGCCTCGTCGGAGCATCCACCCAACCTTGGTCATAACCGTCAGCCCATACTCGCCGAGTTCCTATCTTGAACAGATGCCTCAATCGCGTGACATCCCTCCGAAGCCCAGCAGCAATAACGTATGCTCGACGAACATCTTCACGAAGCTCATCCATTTCCCTAGCTGGGTTTCTTGCATTTGTACCAGCTCGCTCAACGGTCGATGGGGCAGAACCTCGTATCACCGGAGGAACATCGCTCGGCCCTGCACCAGCTCATGATGAGGAAGAACCCCTTAAAATACGAGGCGTATGCTCCCTGAGGAGCAACACTTCCCTCCTCAAAGACTCATTTTCCTGTTGCAGAATTTCTCTAACTTGGTTAATCTCAGTAGCGCCGAGGAGTATTGCTCTCAGAGTATTCACCTCCTCTTGAACCGAAGCTCCAACTTCTTCCATCTCCTGAAGCCTGTCTTTCAGTTTAACAACGAGCTCAGTCTGCTCTATGAAATGCTTATTCCTCAATCGTAGTGATTTGAAAATTCTCACGAAGGTATGACGAACTTTGGGACTCACATCATAACCCAGCATTCTTCCCAATTGAGAAGTGGCTGGTATATAGTCATCTACATCAATCAACTACAGGCCATAAAAGAGTAGTAAAGGATAAAATTAATCAGTACACTGAGGGAAGAAACCGTCTCATTTCATTAATACATAAAAAGATTAGAGTACATCGAGAAACGGAAAGGAAAATTACAATTAAAAATACAAAATCAATCCTAAGGATATATTTGCTGGCGACCTCGGGTTGTTCAGAAGAAGCTGGCTGCTTTCCCTTATCAACAACAGTAGGAGCATATCCCTTAGTAGGGACAACTTCTATCGTCCGAGCAGAAAGGGCATCAACAGGAACTGACTGGGAAGTAGGGTCAACACCTTCGACAGCTGGGGCAGGAGCTTCATCCACGATAGGTTTTGGGCCTAGATCGTGCTCATCGAACAAGAGAGAGGCAACATCAACCCCGACAGCCAAGAGGGCCTTGTTTCAGCCCTTCTTGAAGTTCAGACGGCTTATATAGCCTATCTGAACCTCAACATCTTCATATGCGGAAGCCCACCCGAAGTTATATGAGTCTTCCTTAACGGTGGCTGCTTCGGACTCCTTCTCCTTCAGCTTCTTGGTCAGCACCTTATTTTCCTCCACTATCGCCAGCTTGCTCAAGTAGACCAAATCGTAGGCCTGCCACAGTTCGCTCAGTTCTTTGACCACTGCCTCCCTCTCTCGATTAGGAGGACGTTCGGGCAGCATCAACGGCCTTCAAGCTAGTCTCGAGCTAGGCACTCTTCACTTTCAAAGTAGCATTCTGCTTATCCAGCTCACCATTCTTATTGATCAGGTCATCGCGAGAGCGATAGAGCACAGGAAAATCAGTCACAAACTACAAGTAAAAGAAGATATTAGAAGAAGGAAATAGACTGAATTTGATGAGCATTAGAAAAGAGAAATAGACTTACCAAGGCTAGCCTCTGACTCGCTTGCAAGGCTAACTTGTCAGTCCCCATCACCCTTTGATGATCAGCAGGAAGGACTGCTCTCTCGAGCAGTGCAGGGGCCAATTGAGGAGAAGTGGCAACTGAGTCCCCCTCTGGCAATGCGAACACAGGCACCAGTCCTGCCCAACCTTCGTCCTCGCTTCCATTTTTCTCCTCTCCTCCTCTCTTTCCTTCTCCTTCTTTACCCTCTTCCTCTCCTTAGCCTTTTTTTCTCCTCAGTCTTCTTCTTCTCCTCTTCCCTCTTCCTCTCTCTCTCTCTCACCTGCTCTTCTTTCTTTCTCTTCTTCTCCTGCTCCTGAGCAACAGATCGAAAACCAGTGGTATAAGCCCCACTGCTGAACTTCTGCTTCTTCGACCTTTGAGCGAGAATCACATCATCATCATCATCACGGATCAAGTTTTTTCTTGGGGGAACCATTTCCTCGCTAGAGCTGTTGGATGTACTTGAAGGTTCTTGGGTTTCAGAAACCTCTTCTGAGCTAGAAGAACTGTCACTACTGGAGCTCTCCTCGCTTGAACCACCTTCAACACCTCCTCTGATATCACTGTTAGAACTTCTCTCTTTCTCGTCCAACTGAATGGGATCGACAACAGTTTCTTCAGAGGTATAAAATTCAGGAATGCTATACACGGGCCTAGCAATAAAACTGGACCCAATGTTCTTGTACTCGAGCAGGAAAGAAGCAGACCAAGGATGTTCACCATCAGCCAAGGGTTCCCTAATAGTCCAAGATTTAATTAGCTCGGAAGTTCGAACCTCGCTGAGGGCAGGTTCCAAGTTCTTTGTCCTCGCTGAAAAGAAAACAGGAAAGTGTCAGAAAAATCACACATTAACAAAGAGATCGAAAGGGCAGAGTAAAGACTACCTATGTACTCTTCCCCATAAAAGGGGACAGTAATCTATCAGACCTCGATCCCTCAGTATGGGGGGAGAACTGTCAATTCCTAGCAAGAAAGCCATCTTGCCAATAGTCCTTGTGGGAATCAGGTAAATTTACTACCAATACCCTATCAGGACTCCTGGCCTTGAGGTAAAGAAGACCAGAGCTAGTTCGAGAGAAGGAATAACAAAAGTAAACTTCGACGAGCCCTATGTGACAACCCGCCTACTAAAATAATAGGTGTCCAGCCCAATACTCTAATAATCACAGGAATCATAGATGGTCCATCCTCAGCATCACTGTCGATTAAAATAATAGTACGAGATAACCACCAATCATTTTAGAAAACGGATTGTCAATTTAAAATTTTGAAAGTAAAAGAAAAACACTTAGACAATCCCATTTGCAAAAACGGTGGATATAAAAAATCAATGAATAAAAAAAATGACAATACAATAAATAATCACCGAATAAGCTGTCGATGAACAGACCAATAAAATAGTTACACCGAGTATTACAATTCAAATATTAAACTATAATAAATGAGTGCAACACTTGGGCAACACGCCCGAATAAATAAACTGAAAATAACTAGAGTACAATGGGAAGAAACGTCTAATACAAATAACCTACAACATCCGCAATATGTCGTAGCTCCATGACAACCGGAGTGGAAATGTAAATACGGGTGTCCATGCGATAGAGCACCTGTACGGTAAGGAATATATGCAGAAATAAAGAAATATAGACGGGTCAGGGCCCGATTTGATATGATTCCCATGTGACTAAAATGCATGACAGTTAAGTGCGTAATTCTCTCCGAGTTAACAATAATATTTCTCACCTCTCAGTCTAAAAGCAACCTAGTGCAATATCAATGATGATCTATGTTAATGCAAAAATTCTCCATCTACGAGGACCAATCAGAAAAGAACACATGTCATCCTATGTGGCAATATTTATACTTATTCAGCACCCGAGGAGAGTTAGTCGTCATCCGAGAAGAGTTGGTCGGCATACCAACCAACACATAGCATACCAAGCAACTCAAGGAAGATCAACCATCCTCGAAGACCAATAATTAGATTCATTGTATATGGACATAAATGTCTGAATGTCTACATACAATGAATCTCTTTATCTCCCATCACTATAAATACATGTATTCCCTTAGCCAAAGGGGGAGGAAATCCGGGGGAACCTAGAAACCCCATACACAAGATACACATCATTTCTCTCTCTACACCCTATGGTGCTATTGTAAACCCCTGGGAATAAAATAACAGTGGACGTAGGCTTTATTCATAGCCGAACCACTTTAAAAATCTTTGTCTCTCATGTGCTTGATTGGATTGCTTTTATCTATTTATCTGTGATCATAAAAATGGGATTCGGTCCAGTTTTTTGCATCAACAGATTGGCGCCGTCTGTGGGAACGTGTTACAAGCATTGTTCTCCATCAAAAGCTAAGTTTTTTATTTTCTCTATGTATAATGAATTATATATTATACATACATCTTTTGATTCAATCATGATTTTTATGTTTATATACATAAATTAATTGTCCAATTTTTATCTGCAAAATATTGCATATCATGATTTTTAAATCATAACTGTTAGATTAATTCTTATTTAGAAATCTGAAAAATAATGGATTTCATAAATCATAACTTTTTTCTTGATTCTCAAGTTTCAATTTTATATCATGTAATAAATATTTTAAATGATTACATATACCAATATATACGACGGTGGTAAGATTTGATAATTTTCATTATAAATTTTGTAAGATCTTTGATGTCTATTCAAATTCCCATCATATTTTTAATCAAAGAATGGGAAAAGGTTAAAGACAATAAAAAGTTTTCTCATGGAAATCATGACCCAGATCTATTTTCTCTCTCTTCAAGTTTGAGTCTCTTTTCATTCATTTTTATGAACTATATACTTAATTTGGTTCATCTTCCATCTATGTCAATAAAGTCTCATTGATTGATTTTTGATATAAATTTGGTAATAACTTCGATCATTCAACATATTTTTATCTCTCCAAACAGGGAATAGGAAGGGATCAATATAAAAAATAATTTTATGTAACCAAAAAAAATCATTACCCACCTCTTGTAAAAGAGGATCAGTAAAACAATCATGACCATATCAAGACTCTGGGTACAAATTTGATATGTTTGCCCCTCGTTCATAACATCACAGGGTTTTTTTGTCGAAATCACACGATCTAGTGGATTAGATAATTATTCATTTAATTAACATTCTTAATGCTTAAATTTTACATCGAATATATATTTTTTTGATCTATTGGTTCGAGATATTTTGGGACATAGCAATCTCATGAAAAATTATTCACCGCGGCTCATATGGCTGTCCGGAATCGTCCACTTACAGCCCCTATTTCTGGTCAGCCATACATATTGTTGGTCGGCATCATCTTGGGCCATATTTTATTAAAGAAAAGCTTAACCAGACCATTTTTGTTTGTCGGAGATAAGATGTGAAGATCCATCAGCAACGTTGAAATAATTTTATCCAACTACGAGGTATCTTATTATTGGTCGGAGCCCCATATTGTAGCTCGGTGGAACCAATTGCAGGTCGATGATCATCTACTTCTTGATCGGTGACATCTCAGTCTTGTTCGGAGGGTTCAATTTACTGGTCGACAACTATCCAACCATCCACTTTTTGGTCGGTGACATCTAATGTTGTTCGGTGCTGTCAATGCACCATTTTTGTTGATCGGCGAAATTGCTCAGCTGGCCGGGGACCATTTGCTTCTTGGTCGACACCATATATTCTATAACTTGAGATATCCTTAAATGTTGATCGACAACATCCATGCCGTTTGTCGGCAGCAGTAGAATCTTGGGGTATTAAAAAATGCGAAGCACCCCAGATATTTCTTTAAACACGAGTTCAACTCGGGGACAAACATGGGGCTTAAGTCTTTTTTAACTTGTGATCACCTCAAAAATATTCTTAAAACCAAGTGATAAATAATTTTCAAACATCAAATTATACCTGATTAGTTGTTGGAGATTAAATAACTTTACAAAAAACTCTACGTCTTATTTATGGTGCATATCTAATAATAATTTGTCCATCTCACACACATTTGGCATAAAACATATTATTTCATATTTTGAAATTTTTATCGCCTTATGCTGATACACATCACATATTGTTTGACTGAATAATTATTCTCATGACAATAATTATTTGATCTAGTCTCGACAGGTGCTCGGGCAACTTATTAAGATTTCATAGGGACGATATTCAATCCCGACGAAAGCTCAGCCACAATCTTAAACCTCTGGAAACTATTATTGCTCGACATCAGGCAATTTTGCCTCGACATATCAGCCAACATATATTATTTCATTTTTTGAAATTAATACTTTTATTTCTCAAGCATATACATATCATATATTGATTGGATGAGTAAATTATTCTCATGACTAATCAATTCAACCTACACATATGGTAGAGCAAATTATTAATTTTTACAGGTACAAGATTCAACGCCGACGAATGCTCGGAAACAATCTGGAAACTATTATCATTGCTCAGCATTATGAAATTTCACCTCAGCAAGGAACTATAAATTTTATTATTGCTTTGATTTGTGCTCAAGCACGAATTATTCTATATATCCGTTCGGATTCATATTCTATATTCATCTCTTCATGGAGCTCGGCGAAATACTTATTATCATATTTAGCTCTGAGGAAAAGCTACAACAGTTATTATATTTCACCCCCAACGGATAGTTGGTCGGGGAAATTCTTATTTATATTCAGGCCCAGATATCGGCTCAAGCACAAATTATTCTATATATCCCTTGGGATTCATATTCTATATTCATCTCAACATGGAACTCGGCGAGATACTTATTCAGCTTTGAGGAGAATTACAACATTCGTTGTATTTCACCCCCAACGGATAGTTGGTCGGATAATTCTTATTTATATTCAGGCCTGACAACGTTCTCGGTCATATTCTTATGTTCTGGAAGATCTTATTCTTGTTCGGCATTATATAATTCTACCTCGACAGATCAACGAGGCACTTTATTATTTTTAATTATTCTTTATATCTATTCGGATGCATATTCTATTCTTATTTAAACAAGGAGGTTTCCAACATTTATATTATCTTATTCCCAACAATCTGTTGGTCAGCTCCAAGGATGTCTCCAGCATATATTATCTTATTCCCAACAATCTGTTGGTCAGCTCCAAGGCTGTCTCCAGCATTTATTATATCTTATTACCAATAATCCGTTGGTCAGCTCCGAGGAAGTCTCTATCATTTATTATCAAAAATGTATTCCTAAAAATGCCAACTTATGTTGGTTAGGAAGTAAATGTATTCCTACGGGAAGTAAAACTATGTATTCCTAAAAATGCCAACTTATGTTGGTTAGGAAGTAAATGTATTCCTACGAGAAGTAAAACTATGTATTCCTAAATATGCCAACTTATGTTGGTTAGGAAGTAAATGTATTCCTACGGGAAGTAAAACTATGTATTCCTAAAAATGCCAACTTATGTTGGTTAGGAAGTAAATGTATTCCTACGGGAAGTAAAACTATGTATTCCTAAAAATGCCAACTTATGTTGGTTAGGAAGTAAATGTATTCCTACGGGAAGTAAAACTATATATTCCTAAAAATGCCAACTTATGTTTGTTAGGAAGTAAATCTATTCCCAAAAATGTCAACTCAGGTTGGTCGAAAATAAGAAGCTGTTAACTACAGTTGGTCGGAAATATTTTATGAGTATGTGAAAGCGATCAAGCAAAAAGCATTCAAAGTTCACATTCCACACTTGGGGGCTTCTATTACAGATATATTTGTTCATTTGGTGGCACATTCTTATAACATCATACAGTCGAGCATCAAATTCAACTCCACAAACTCACACGGTCGGGGCCCCGACCAATCATCATTCAGGAGTTGTTTTTCTTGCTCAGGAATTATTTTTGATATTGAAGTTCAGGAGGCTATTGAAGTTCAGGAGGTACATTGAAGTTCAGGAGGAATATTGAAGTTCAGGAGGTATATTGAAATTCAGGAGGCGTATTCAGAAGTTCAGGAGGCATATTCAGGAGTTATTATGCACATACTATTGAAGTTCAGAAGTCAAATTCAGCATCTACAGTGCTGAGATCTTTACTACTACTGTCCCGACCAACATTGAAGAAGAAGTTGTAAGAAAATGTTTCGAAGTCCACCACTATTTTGGTACTAATCAGATTGAAGAGTTGGGTTCAAAAGCTAGTATGTTACTCGACAAAGTATTCAGCAAGGTTCTAAAAAACGCGGGGCGTGATCGAGGCGTGGAGGCCAAGCCTTAAGCCTTAGAAGCCTAGGCGAGCCTAGGCGTAAAAAGGCGTGAAAAGGCGTTTAGGCCTTTTTAATATATTTTAATATTTTTTAACCATAACAAGGCTATTAAAATACTAAAATTGTACATATCATAAAAATATGTCTGAATATTTGCAAATAAAAATACTATTTGATTATTTTGGATGAGATAATGGTCTGGTTTGTAAAAAAATCTTTAACAGGCGATATGGTTTCACTAAAACATTGTTGTTTTTAGAGAAAAAGTACGCCTTAAGGGTTTTACCAAGCATAAGGCGTCAAAATCTTAAGGCGGGGTGTATCTCCCAAGCCTCAAGCCTAGGCGTGCCTAGGCGGGTTTTTTAGAACAGAGGTTTTCAGAGGATCATAAATCAGAAGAATCAAGCACGTGAAGTTAGCACTCAGTTGCTCGGCACAGGAGGCAGTTGGTCGGCTAGCAAACCAATCAACATACTTGAAGATTATGACAAGCTACAAGCTGCATACTATGGCATGGCTGCATCCAAATTCCCAGGGGTGATACATAGCACACGGAGTTCTTCAAAAGAAAGATTAGCAACCATCGATCAACCTGCATCATATGTCATCCAGGAGATAATGAACTTTATGTTGAACAAATCAAGAAGGTAGATCAAGAATTTCACGAGCACCGAGCAACACTGCAGAATAAATACTCCATCCTTTCAAGTAAACCATCAAGCATAGAGCATTGGGGGCTTCTGTTAACGCAAAAATTCTCCATCTACGAGGACTAATCAGAAAAGGACACGTGTCATCCTATGTGGAAATATTTATACTTATTCAGCACCCGAGGAGAGTTAGTCGGCACCCGAGAAGAGTTGGTCGGCATACGAACCAACACATAGCATACCAAGCAACTCAAGGAAGATCAACCATCCTAGAAGACCAATAATTAGATTCATTGTATATAGACATAAATGTCTGAAGGTCTACATAAAATGAATCTCTTTATCTCCCATCACTATAAATACATGTATTCCCTTAGCCAAAGGGGGAGGAGATCCGGGGGAACCTAGAAACCCCATACACAAGATACACATCATTTCTCTCTCTACACCCTATGGTGCTATTGTAAACCCCTGGGAATAAAATAACAGTGGACGTAGGCTTTATTCATAGCCGAACCACTTTAAAAATCTTTGTCTCTCATGTGCTTGATTGGATTGCTTTTATCTATTTATATGTGATCATAAAAATGGGATTGGGTCCAATTTTTTGCATCAACAATCTAATTAATCCAAGTACTAAGGACTAACTTCTCCCCATTCTCAACACTATGCCAAGTTCGTGCGTGGGGTGTCTCGTAAAGCGAAATCCAAACAGGGAACCCCCCCGATACACTACTACTAGGCAAGGTCGATCATCGAGATCCATTAGACCCTAAGTACAATATCGATGTATTTATTCATCTAATTTAATTTTCCTTAACATCGTACTAAGGACTGAACTTCTCCCCAGTCTAACACTATGCCCTTATTCGTGGGTGGGGTGTCTCGCAAAGAGAAATCCAAACAAGGAACCCCCCCGATACACTACTACTAGGCAAGGTCGATCGTCGAGATACATTAAACCCTCAGTACAGAATTAATATATACATAAATGGGAAAGTCATCTACAGCTACTCAAGGAAACATAAATAATCCATTCACCATCTAAAAGCGTAATTCCTAATTCTTTCTTTAGGAATATATATAAATGGTAAAACAGTTTATCAAATGTTTACCAATCAATTTCATTTCATAACTTTCTTTACCAATTTTATTTCCTTTCTTCCATCCAGGAAAAATACATATTTAAAGCAAGTTTTATTAGCATAAAAGTGCTTTACCTTTCCATTTCATGACTTTTCATTTTCCTTCTTCCATCCGGAAAATATATATAATTTACAGTAAGTTTTATTATCATAAAAATGCTTTAACCTTTCATATCATATCATCCATTTTCCTTCTTCCATCCGGAAAATGTATTTAACATCCCATTTCCCTTCTACCATCCAGGAAATGTAAATTAAAGCCATTTCATTATCATAAAATGCTTTAATAACCAATAATGTCCCACATTATTGAACATAGTTATATATATAGTATTATATAACGCGTTCTAAGACCGTCCCTCCGAGTTTCCCCACCAGGCGCGCCCCTAAATGACCATCATCTTCCAGGGCCTAACAATTACGACACCTGGGCACCTACAACGCAAATGTCGGGAAGCGGCCATATGCCTGCGGGGTAGTCATAACCACACCCCGTAATTACCTACCAATCGCAGAAAAATATACAATAAACGCTCATATGGCCTAGGGATATATCCACCTTGCATTTACTAGCCAGGGGGCTTCACCACGCGCGCGAACTTCCCTTATAATGTCATTTAGAGAGGGTGTGTATCCATAAATTAACATTTATGAAAAACATTACTTTTTCCTTTTGAAAACATCATCTTTTACATTCTCAAAATCATTTGTACTTATATATTAGTACCATATTTCATAATATGCATTTCTTATTCTTAGAGTCATATTTTATTAATGACCTAAGACCCGAAGTGCCATTATCCTCAAACTAGTCTCCAAAGGTTCATACAATTTCATGAACCATCAAAGTGAGCCGCCCTCAACGAGTGTCTCCCAAAAGTCGCAATATTTACATTTTATCTTCAATGTATTTTTCGATCAATCTCCTATATCATATGGGCATTAACCTAAACAACTAGCCCTCGGGGTAAGCCTAATCATCCCATTAAATACTAGGACACTAGTCTACCCAAAACCACCCTCTAGGACTCCCCATTACTTCCCAAAGGAAGGTCCCTAAACCTTGGACCTAAAAGAAAAAGGGCTAAAAATCAAACTAGGAAAAGCTCTCAAAAACAGGGTAACCGAACCGATTCGCCCTTGCGAATCGATTTGCCAAAAAGCCGAATCGATTCGGTGAGTAAAAACTGACATTCTGTAATAGCCGAATCTATTCGGTCCCAACCTGAATCGATTCGGTTTGCCCAGACCTGTATCCTTCCCCTTATCCGAATCGATTCTCCCTTAGGGACGAATCGATTCGGTTCTGCAGAAAGCCCAAGTTTGGGCTACGGGTTGTATGAACCCTAAAATCTCAAAACCCCAAATCTTTGATTTCTTCCAACATCAACAACAACAATTGTTCCCAAATCATTTCTTCACAATCACTAACTAATATTTTTACCTCAAATCAAATTAAAACAAAGATTTAAGGGTGTAAACACCAAAAATACCCAAAACCCATAAATGGTTTATATCTCCAAAAACCTAACTACACATGCAATTTATCACATTAAATCAACATCTAGCAAGTAAGAAACTTGCCTCGAGTTCGTAGTCTCGGATTCTCCTCCGGTAGCAACGAAATCCGACCTCAAATCTCCATTTTTCTCTCTTTTTCTCCATTTCTCCCAACTCTCTCTCTCTCTCTCTCTCTCTCTCTCTCTCTTATAAGATTGAGAAAATAAAAGGGGTGGGAAGACTTATACGGGTCTTAAAACATAAATGCCCCACTTTTAATTGCTAATACACATTAAAATGACTCGTATCCACATAATTGAGTCATAACACCCTAAAAGTGCCCAAAACTCAAAAATACAACATGACACTTATTTCGACTATTCTAAAAACAACCTCACCCCCTATTTTGGCATTCGGGATAACGTGAACAAATTTTATGTTCCAACTTCATTTTACCTCATAAATTATACTCCAATTTAAATATGAGTCATAACCGTCGTTTTATATATAACGACGCAATATATCACAATATAATGCTATTTACCTTCTTATACGGTAAATAGACAAGACATAGTAAATATTATCCCTTAATGTCACGGGAAACAATATTTACTCCAACATCCCCTATTTTATAAAATTAGCCCATCGGGCAAAATAATATAAAATAGTCGCTCGAAAACCTGGGTTGTTCCATACTCCCCCCCTTAGAAGTGAATTTTGCCCTCAAAATTTAGGCAGTATAACCTTAATCATATAAAGGGTATACTATACTGAACTATCGTTCTATCATTCTTATCAAACCCCTTGGTAGTGCGGCGTCCCCATTGGACTCGGACTAAGGTCATCACTATTCGATCTCAGTCTCCATTCATTATGCTCCAATATTGTACCAAACCGTTCCTCGTGAAATATCGATCCTACCTTTCTACTACGAAAGGAGATATCTACACACCTTGGCACAAATTTCCTTTCTTCCCGAATTACGTTATACCCTTGCCAGGGAATAACTACACTAGGCCACACTCACGGTACTATCCTTATAGAAAATGATCCGAACTATCGTACGGAAATTCAATCCAGAAAAGCTACTATTCCCATCCTTCTTCTTCCCACCACTAGTCTCTTCACACTAGTAGGGGAATTTGTCAATCACGGACATGAACGCTCTTACTATAGTGTCCCCCTCGGTGAAGCTCGTTCCACTTGGAATTCCGTGCCCTAACTAATATCTCCGAAGGGTTTTCTACTCGACGCATCTACTACTCCCATTCGCATTTCTTTAGCGAAAGGGAATATCCAATGGATAGTCCTTTACGAACTCCAACTTGTTGATCGTGAAAAGACTAGTTTCCTTCTCAGAAAGTAGTGCCTCTATTCCTTTAAGGCGAATACTACCGTTACGTACTCTATATCAAGCGGGGGATAATACTTCTCACAAAATTTAAGTCTGTGAGACGCATGAACAATGGGTCCATGCTCCCGTATTAATAATTCCCGTTCCTGGCAAAGACTCGTTCGTTAAATCTACTCTCGATCTTAACAACACGAGTGCAGGAGTAAAAGTCAACTCATACTTCAACTCCCCAGAAGATAGGTTACCGACGTAACGCTCTATCTAAAAAGGCCCCACCTTATATGGCCTAACATTCTGAATCATTCAAGATCCCATACTTCTTCGTTCTAGGGACCCAACTTACTCAGAGTTAACCCACAAACGTATTGTGGTCAACCCCCTACCGCCTTCCTAAAATCGCGCTACAGGCCTTTTTGGGCCTTACCTCCTAATAATCCTAAAGTCAATCTATCTATCCTAATCTAGCCGTATAAGAATTATCCTAATTATATCTCTAGTATGTAAGACCTTTCCCAACTTTCGACATTCGCTCGATTTCGTGCGTGGGACGTCTCGTCGAGGCGAAATCCAAACAAAAAACCCTCCCGTTACACTATTACCTCGCATCGTCGGTCATCGAGAAGTAACGGTCTAAGACACATAATCGGGATCACTGAAATTTCTAACTCGTAACTCTACTAATGCATTTCTACTTCTAAGTCTTACCATCTTAATTAACTGAAAATTTAACAAATCTGGCATTCACTTTCTGTAAAATGCCACTAACACTTTATCCCAGAATACACACATACATCTTTTATAGATGGCCTTCTCATTAAGGCATAAGCATAAGTCTCAATTCGACTTTCATACCTTAGTCTTCCCCACATCGATCAGAGGAAAAACTATTACAGTGCTCATCTATCGCACATTAACTTAGCCCTTTAATCACTCATTTACGTGATTCTCGGTTACTTTCCAACCCAGCATCTCAACCAACAGAAAAAGAAAAGAAAGAAAAAAAAGAAACTACAACATCTCTCCACTTCCAACTCCGTTAAGGTTCATGTGTGGAGTGTCTCGCAAAAGCGAAATCTAGACAAGGAAGCCCTCCAGTGCATTACTACTTAACTTTGTTGGTCGTGGAGATAAAGCAACATCATACACAAGCAAAGCAAGTAAACAATCAAACAAAACAATCAAACAAAACAAACAAAGCAAAACAAATAAAAATGAAAATTACCTACATACCGTAAACCATCTCTATAAAGTATCAATCCTATACCTAGGTTAGATATTATAGAACCACTAGTCCTTCTCTAGAACTAGAAATATGATAGCCTCGCGATTTATTCCCTTGCTATCACACCAACCAAACCAAGAATGTCTCTACTCGTATAATACATATAATACAAGTAGCACATACCACACATATCATCACTCGCCCCATAACGAGTGAAAGAAAAATATAGAACTTCCCTACCATGGAAGTCATATAGGTATACTTACTATAATAATATTGATACTACCACAAGCTCGATTTACACACCCGAATCTAGGGTTAATACAATACTACTCCATATTACCATAAGGAATGCCCCACCCTCAACTACGGTGGAAATTCTCGCCAACATACTTGCCAATCTCCTTGGCCACTACCAATGGTTCCTATACAAATATTCTAGTCTTAACCGAACCAATCTACCTCCATCTCTAGCTACTTTAGCGATTACTCGCGTAGTTCCCTTAACTTCTTTAGCAAAGAGAACGTTCTACCAACCTCTCCTGCCTTAGCTCAGTGAGTCTTCCCCGGGTGGATGTCCACCGATGGGGTCTCACGAACACTACTTCTCTAGAAGTGTTAGCAAAACTTACTTATGAGCCTATCATTTCACTGAAGGGCTCTCTCTTCCTTGTAACATCCTTATTTCGGTGCACAGTTTCCTTAATCGTAATACCCTTTATTCACTGTCGGTCTCTAACCGAACCTTGCGTGAATACTTGAGAATTTAATTTCTCATCCTTCCTGACATCCTTGAGAAACTCACTGCTGAAAATATCTAACGGGTTTCTCTATGAGCAAAACCTCCTGCTCCACCAAAATGTGGCGACTATCATTTCCGCCACTTCAACCTTACTCCTATTGGGTGAAAGATTTTCCTCAAATCTTCGCACCTGGGCACTTCTATACCCCTCTCTAGGCTAAAACTCTAGGGCCTTATGTTCTCAACAAATGAGATTACACTTCCTCCAATCTGACCGAACTTCAACATGTGGTCCTCGTCAAGGACGTCTCATCTTCAAATCAACATCGCTTGGAGTCCCATGCTTAATACCACCCTCTACCGGCAATGGCACTTGGAAAACTATACCTACTGTACTTGGTAGTCATGGTAGATATATAAGATAACGCTATGGAGGGAGAGACCTCCAAAGCGTCCCTCATCCCCGACTACATCTTACAGCTCTTAGTAATCCCGTCACATGACGCCTTCGCAACGGCCTTCCTTGATGCCCTTCATCTGACGACTTACTAGCCTCACACGAACGCGCAAAGGATGCTCGGGGTTCTCATATCATAGCAGGAGAACGAATTCTAACCAGAGAAATCAACGATCTTAATCTTAGGGCTCTATATCAAGTCAGAAGTAACGCTGAAAGCGAAATACGTCTGCACAGATTCCTAAGGACTCTAGAACCTAATTCTCTGATACCATCTGTGACAACCCGCCTACTAAAATAATAGGTGGCCAGCCCAATACTCTAATAATCATAGGAATCATAGATGGTCCATCCTCAGCATCACTGTCGATTAAAATAATAGTACGAGATAACCACCAATCATTTTAGAAAACGGACTGTCAAATTAAAATTTTGAAAGTAAAAGAAAAACACTTAGACAATCCCATTTGCAAAAACGGTGGATATCAAAATTCAATGAATAAAAAAAATGACAATATAATAAATAATCACCGAATAAGCTGTCGATGAACAGACCAATACAATAGTTACACCGAGTATTACAATTCAAATATTACACTATAATAAACGAGTGCAACACTTGGGCAACACGCTCGAATAAATAAACTGAACATAACTAGAGTACAATGGGAAGAAGCGTCTAATACAAATAACCTACAACAACCGCAATATGCCGTAGCTCCATGACAACCGGAATGGAAATGTAACTACGGGTGTCCATGCGATAGAGCACCTGTATGGCAAGGAATATATGCAGAAACAAAGAAATACAGACGGGTCAGGGCCCGATTTGATATGATTCCCATGTGACTAAAATGCATGACAGTTAAGTGCGTAATTCTCTCGTAGTTAACAATAATATTTCTCACCTCTCAGTCTAAAAGTAACCTAGCGCAATATCAATGATGATCTAATTAACCCAAGTACTAAGGACTAACTTCTCCCGATTCTCAACACTAAACCAAGTTCGTGCGTGGGGTGTCTCGTAAAGCAAAATCCAAACAAGGAACCCCCCGATACACTACTACTAGGCAAGGTCGATCATCGAGATCCATTAGACCCTAGGTACAATATCGATGTATTTATTCATCTAATTTAATTTCCCTTAACATAGTACTAAGGTCTGAACTTCTCCCCAGTCTCAACACTATGCCCTTATTCGTGCGTGGGGGGTCTCGCTAAGCGAAATCCAAACAAGGAACCCCCCCGATACACTACTATAAGGAAAGGTCGATCGTCGAGATACATTAAACCCTCAGCACATAATTAATATATACGCAAATGGGAAAGTCATCTACAGCTACTCAAGGAAACATAAATAATCCATTCACTATCTAAAAGCGTAATTCCTAATTCTTTCTTTAGGATTATATATAAATGGTAAAACACTTTATCAAATGTTTACCAATCAATTTCATTTCATAACTTTCTTTACCAATTTTTTATCCTTTCTTCCATCCAGGAAAAATACATATTTAAAGCAAGTTTTATTAGCATAAAAGTGCTTTACCTTTCCATTTCATGACTTTTCATTTTGCTTCATCCATCCGGAAAATATATATAATTTAAAGCAAGTTTTATTATCATAAAAATGCTTTAACCTTTCATATCATATCATCCATTTTTCTTCTTCCATCCGGAAAATGTATTTAACATCCCATTTCCCTTCTTCCATCCGGGAAATGTAAATTAAAGCCATTTCATTATCATAAAATGCTTTAATAACCAATAATGTCCCACATTATTGAACATAGTTATATATATCGTATTATATAATGCGTTCTAAGACCGCCCCTCCGAGTTTCCCCACCGGGCGCGCCCCTAAATGACCATCATCTTCCAGGGCCTAACAATTACGACACCTGGGCACCTACAACACAATCGTCGGGAAGCGGCCATATGCCTGCGGGGTAGTCATAACCACACCCCGTAATTACCTACCCATCGCATAAAAATATACAATAAATGCTCATATGGCCTAGGGGTATATCCACCCTGCATTCACTAGCCAGGGGGCTTCACCACGCGCACGAACTTCCCTTATGATGTCATTTAGAGAGGGTGTGTATCCATAAATTAAAATTTATGAAAAAAACATTACTTTTTCCTTTTGAAAACATCATCTTTTACATTCTCAAAATCATTTGTACTTATTTATTAGTACCATATTTTATAATATGCATTTCTTATTCTTAGAGTCATATTTTATTAATGACCTAAGACCCGAAGTGCCATTATCCTCAAACTAGTCTCCAAGGGTTCATACAATTTCATGAGACATCAAAGTGAGCGCCCTCAAGGAGTGTCTCCCAAAAGTCTCAATATTTACATTTTATCTTCAATGTATTTTTCGGTCAATCTCCTATATCATATGGACATTAACCTAAACAACTAGCCCTCGGGGTAAGCCTAATCATCCCATTAAATCATAGGACATTAGTTTACCCAAAACCACCCTCTAGGACTCCCCATTACTTCCCAAAGGAAGGTCCCTAAACCTTGGACCTAAAAGAAAAGGGCTAAAAATCAAACTAGGAAAATCTCACAAAAACAGGGTAACCGAACCGATTCGCCCTTGCGAATCGATTCGGTGAGTAAAAATTGACATTCTGTAATAGCCGAATCGATTCGGTCCCAACTCGAATCGGTTCGGTTTGCCCAGACCTGTATCCTTCCCCTTATCCGAATCGATTCTCCCTTAAGGACAAATCGATTCGGTCCTGCAGAAAGCCCAAGTTTGGGCTACGGGTTGTATGAACCCTAAAATCTCAAAACCCCAAATCTTTGATTTCTTCCAACATCAGCAACAACAATTGTTCCCAAATCATTTCTACACAATCACTAACTAATATTTTTACCTCAAATCAAATTAAAACAAAGATTTAAGGGTGTAAACACCAAAAATACCCAAAACTCATAAATGGTTTATATCTCCAAAAACCTAACTACACATGAAATTTATCAAATTAAATCAACATCTAGCAAGTAAGAAACTTGCCTCGAGTTCGTAGTCTCGGATTCTCCTCCGGTAGCAACGAAATCCGACCTCAAATCTCCATTTTTCTCTCTTTTTCTCCATTTCTGCCAACTCTCTCTTCTCTCTCTCTATCCTTTGGCTTCTCTCATAAGATTGAGAAAATAAAAGGGGTGGGAAGACTTATACGGGTCTTAAAACATAAATGGCCCACTTTTAATTGCTAATACACATTAAAATGACTCGTATCCACATAATTCAGTCATAACACCCCAAAAGTGCCCAAAACTCAAAAATACAACATGGCACTTATTTCGACTATCTTGACTATTCTAAAAACAACCGCACCCCCTATTTTGGTATTCGGGATAACGTGAACAAATTTTATGTTCCAACTTCATTTTATCTCATAAATTATACTCCAATTTAAATATGAGTCATAACCGTCGTTTTATTTATAACGACGTAATATATCACAATATAATGCTATTTACCTTCTCATACGGTAAATAGACAAGACATAGTAAATATTATCCCTTAATATCACGGAAAACAATATTTACTCCAACATCCCCTATTTTATAAAATTAGCCCATCGGGCAAAATAATATAAAATAGTCGCTCGAAAACCTGGGTTGTTACACCCTAATTTAGTGCCATAAAGTTGATTTATTCTATGGACATCATTAATTATCTTCCATACATTGGACGAACACTGTGCACGAACTATGTTGAAATAACCAAAGAAATGAAGGAACAAATTATTTGGAGGAAAAGTAAGCCCCCTTGAGAAAGCAACAAGACATGAATCCAATGAGCACACTCTATCTCTCTAACATTCTTAGGGAGAAAGGCGCACTCAATCTCTACCCATTCTGGGACATTATAGAACTTTCTAAACTCAGACACTGATCTATTACCTATTTTTGACATTTGTAATCCATAAAATAGCAAATTCAGAGAAAACTCAACAAAGAAAGAGCAAAGAGGACTTACGAGATGAAAGATCACAAGCCCAGATGGCGAGAGAAGAGTGAAAGCGCAGAAAATAAAGGCTCGGAGAAGAAAACACAACAGCTGAAACTCACAGAAGATGAGTGAATACAAAGAAATTTGAAACGACGACTATGGAACGCTGCTCCAAATAGCTTTTAAATGCTCCCAATCATCGCGCACAGGACACTAAGCAACTGCTGCCTAAATCAGTTCTCGACTTTGGGAAGAGTTACACGATTCACAAAAGTGCCATTATGGCAAATCGTTTAAAATTATTGAGCCCAAATTATGGACCAACAGCTTTAGGGACAATTGTAGGTACCCGAATTTACCATTATGGGTCCGGACGAGTAGCCTAATAAAAACGGCCCAAAATTCGGACCCCTCACCTCAAACAAAAAGAATTACGACTTAGTCTCCTCCCAGGTTCTCATATTGAGATATTCCAGGAGAAGATGGTGGATGTGGGGGAGTCCAACATCCCCACTCCCCGAGGACAGACATGTATACAACAAACCCTAAGCCTGGGGTAAAAGACACGCACTATATTCTCTGTAAACGCTCCCCAGAGTATATAGAAATAATATTGACTGCATCACCGTGGACGTAGGCATTCTTGCTGAACCACGTACATATTGTGTTGTGTGATTGGCATTTTACCTTCTTTAATTTCCTTGCTGATTGTGCTTCTCTCATCTATTTGTGTTGAATATAATTGTCACCACAGAAACCTACTGTTAAAGGGGAATTCTCTTTCACATTTGCTTTCAATATATGTAAAAATTCAATCCTTCCTCTTTAAGTTAGAAAATTAATTGGATTAAAGAATGCCCAATGAATCTTTCCAATTTTCATGGAAACTTCTAAAAAATGTTGTTCCTTTTGAAACTAACATCCAAAATGCAGGTATAAGATTGGCTACAATGTGCAAATATTGTAAAGCAGGTCCTGACAGTGCTCAACATATTCTTATAGATTATAATCTAGCTTCTGAGGTTTGGAAATACTTTGGTCAATTATTTGGTATGCCTATAAACTTGTTTTCTTGTAGGGCTGCTATATTATCCTAGTGGATGTCATATTCAAAAAAAGATTTTCTAAAAATTCTTATCTACATAATTCCCCAAATCATTGTTTGGGAATTATGGAAAGCTAGAAATAAACTCCTATTTGCTTTTTGCAACACATCCTCAACAAATATAATCCAAAATGTTATATCTCTTAGTGTTGACATCTTGGTGAATTGTAAGTTTTTTGACAAATATACTATTGAAGACATAAAAATTGTTTCAACTTTCAATATCAAAATTCTTCAAAAGCAAGCTCAAATCATAAAATGTTCATGGAGCAGACCTCCCAGAGGTTTCTTCAAACTTAACATTGATGGAGCCTCAAAGGGTAATCTAGGTCCAAGTGGTATAGGAGGGGTTATAAGAGATTCAGAAGGCATCTTAATAGCAGGATCTGAAAGATATATTGGGATCAAATCTTCCTTTTATGTAGAATCTAAGGCTCTTGAAGAAGGTCTCAAGATTTTATCTCGATTAAACATTAGTAATGTAATCATTGAATCTGATTGCAAAACCCTTATAGACGTGGTTCATAAAATAGGCAAGTCTCCATGGGATTCAGCAGAAATAATACAAGCATGTGTGTTTCTTGTAAATTTTCAAATTGTGCATACATGGAGACAAAATAATTCAGTAGCAGACTATTTTGCTTCTAATGCAGCCCAGTGCCAGAAGATAAATTCTTATTAGAGCTTCAACTCTCTCCCAACCTTAGCTAAGGGCCATCTCAATATGGATAGAAATAATTTTCCAAGGATAAGAATTAAAGTGAAAAGTCTGTAAACAGGGATACTATAAATCCCCAAGTTTAATTATATGTCCTTATTCTTGTAATGAGGGAATTTATAATTCCCCAATTTTATTGTTTCTAGAGTATTAGGCCAACCTCTAGAGGCTTAAGTTTGGGCTTGTTTGCCATAGAGAGGCTTTTTCTCTATTCATTTAAATAAATAAAATGTGTGGGGGTACCATCCCTCTTTGGAAAAAAAGTTTGCCTTCTTCACCTTCATAGTCTCCGCGTATAAATTATAGAAGGAAACTTATAACTCACTATCCTCCACCTCTTCATCCTCACTCTCATCACCCTTACTTTATTGGGCCTCATTAACAATGGCTACGGAAGATTCATGCATAGAAATATCTTCATGGGAAGATTTATCATCATCACTAACACGACTAGTAACAAAAGTGGTAAGGTTGCGCACATTGGAGGAATCGTTTCCTTCTTCAGGGTCACTATCACTAAGGGTGGCAGTATAAGCTCTCGTTTCATAAAATTCCTCCCTAAGATTAGTGGGGCACTCAGTTATCCTATTACCATACCCCTCTCACATAAGACACCTCTTAGAGTCAACCTTCTTAACTATAGTCTTAAGTGCAAACTTCATACGCATTTTTCAATTAAAAATTCAAACAGGTGTGTTCTAAAATCATAAAATACTTAAAAATTCATACCTAAAAACACGAGATCAAAACACACAGTAATTTAATATTCTAGCTCTGATACCAATTTGAGAAAGCCCCATACGTGTATTAACTTTAGGCAAAATAGTCTTCTTAAAATTTTCTCAATTTTAGCATGCACCAATTATGTGAAGCAATCTAAATAACCCAATTTTATATCTTTTAATCCTAAACATGCATCTAGTGGGATTAAGAGGATAAAGTAAACAAAGTTCACAACGCCGATGTATGAGGAAACCACTAAGGGAAAAAACCTCGGACGTCCCAGGCCACACGATAACTATGATATAGTATTATAAAGAAAGAATTTAGTCTTACACAAGGACTCAATTCCACAAGACTTGACGCTTGTTTTTCTCTTTAACTGATCATCCACAATGCAATGTAGGAGCCCACCCAAATCAGGTCCATAACACAAGAGTCCACGAATTCCTCGGTATCCAGCGGTACTGCCTCACACCGTTTCTTCACCGCAATCAACACGCACGGAGTCCACCGTACAAAAACAAGTCTTTTAATGATGGAAGAACTAAAGAGTGGGGAAAACCAAAATCTCCATAGCATATGGATTAGGTATACTCGGATCTTGAAACAAGGAAGGATGTTTAAGGGTTTGAAAACCTTTGAAAACAAATTGCAGAAATCGTATGTGTTTCATTTTTATTCTGCAGACGTTTTTCTGAGTCAAAGATGCCTTAAAAAATAAAACACATTTTTCGAGGTGACTCGTCGTTCGAATGAGAACATGATGTAGTTCTAACGAGATCGAACTTTCATTTGAATGAAAACTAGTTTCATTTGAACGAGAAGCCTTTGTCGTTTGAACGCGATTCAAACGACGTTCTCGCAAATTGAAACAATACACCCTCGTTCGATGTTCATTTGAAAAGACTCCAAACAAGGTTAGCATATTTTTAAAACTCCGCCTAAAAATAAACTCGAAAACGATAAAATCATTAAATTTTTTTTTAATAAAATAACATCCTTATGAAAATTTTCGAGAACCATAAACCATTATGCATTCATATCTGAGAGTATCTCAAAAAATGTGTGAAGACTGAAATGTGCACCAAAACATGCGGCATGATCTATCTCTGAAGCTTGGCCGCTACGACTTAACATCATAGGCTTACGGGTATCATGACAAGTAAAAACAATCCTATGACTCAAAGTGGTTTTTGTCCGGAATAATTCTAAATACATAAAAATGATACTACTTGGAAATTTGTCCTTATAAATCTCCCCCTTTGGATATTCCGGGACAAAACCAAAACAACCAGTGAAATGCTTTAAACAGGGATGTCAAGACGAATAAACCTATGTCCCATCCCATAAACCTAAAAAAAAATACAGGACAGGGACTAGAATCTATAGGACCGATAAGCACGAACAGTTTGAATATGATGTAGCCGAACAATTTGTATCTTTGTAAAATCCCCACACACACGAAACAAACAGATAACAGTGAAGTATGGAGGAATAAACAAATAAATACTGTGAGTAAAATCAGTAATAAATAGTATTATCAAATCAAATCAAATATCCGCCTACATCACATATCTGTCTCTCCCTTTTTTTGCGTGGAAAAGACAACCGGGAGACAAATAAACAGAACAATCCAAATCTTGCATTAGTATAACATGAGAAGCATAACTAGATAAACATGGGAAAGTAGCTAATAAAAAATCAGGATATGACGAAGCATAGCAAGTAAATAGTCACATGAATGAAGAATCAGTATAAAACTGATATGACTAAACAAAATGGCACCAATAATACAATATATGAATAAAACGTGAATAGCAACTGTATGAAACTGTCCATAGGAACCATATAAGAATATCGGACGAACATATAACATAAGGTACTGAAATAAATAAATAAAAATTTTAAATTTTTTCACGTCGTTCAAACGATAGTGAATGTCATTATAACGACATAAGCATCGCGTGAGAAACGACATTAATCTCGCTACTAAAGACCAAAAATAATAGTACCTCGCGTGAAGCTCGCTTACCAAAAAACACAAACCAAACGTGACTAAAAAATTAATTTAACATGATATCATGGTATCGGTGTGCCTAAACATGGAATGGAATGCATAAAAGTGATCTACAACGAATGAATCATGACCTAAACACTAAAAAATGTTCATGAATGTTAACTGACCACAAAATATCATCAAAGAAATGGTTTAGCCTTATTTGACAATTAAACGTTGAACATCATGAACAAAACACTCACAATGCACAAGAATCCAGTTATTAACGATTCAAAAAAACAATAGCGTCATGACGTTAAACTAAGGTCTCATTATGCAAACCCGTTGATCTTGAACTAAACTCCCTCAAAAATAAACTCACATGTATTTTATTCTCTTTTTCTTTTCAAGGAAATTCTGGAAAATCAAACTAAACAAAGTTGGCCCTTTTTTGCCAAATTTTCTATTTTTATTGTCTTTAATCTTTTTATTGGGCTCTTTTAAATCGTGGCTTTCACGACGATTCAACCTGTCTCCCACAACCCTTTCTCGTGCACACTCATAATATTTTCAATGCAACACAAATATACAAACGGGCAAATGGTTATTACATTCACAACTACCCCTAAGTCATTAATACGCATAACTGATAAGATTGAGAGGAAAATATCTCACCAAACTCAAATGTACATGAGAAGTTTAAACATTCAAAATAGTTCGTACATGTGTGTGTGGAGGGATATACACAAGTGAATCCATAATGCAAGTCAATTTTGAAACAACTCCACAAAACATGGTTAAGATCAATCTAAGCATCTAAAGTCATAGCCAAACATCCTAGCCATATGGAAGTTGTGAAGTGAAAGGGATTAAAGCACACCAATATGCCATACCATAAGTGTCAAATATAGGACATATAAATTGAAAATATTTTTTGAATTTTTCTAAACATATTTTGACCCAAAAGAAAAATATTTTTGAATTTTTTCAAAAATATATCAAAAGCTAAAATCTTTTTATATTTTTTTAATAAAACTCAATCAAAGAGAAAAATAAAATACAAATGATACACGAACCATAACACTAGAAAGTATACAACATGAAGCAAATAAGTGTATGTCAAATATCTAACACGATCAATCAGAAGATCTAATATGAGGAGAATCACGTGCAAGCAAACGAGAATCATGAAGCCTAATTCCTAAAGCCTCTAAGTCCGACTTCCTAACCCAAGTAGGGGGTTTTGGGAACCGAAACGACTCTATTCTTACGTTATTTTAACTTAGCTTCTAACCTTTAGTTTTCCTTATTCACCTTCATAGTCTCCATATAAATCACGGATGACAACTTGTAACCTACTATTCTCAACCTCTTTGTCCACACACTCTTAGACTTCACTAACAATGGCTACGGAAGAGTCATGTATTGAAATATCTTTATGGGAATATTTATCATCATCATTCACATGACTACCACAGAAGTGGTAAGGTTGCGCACATTGGTGGAATCGCTTCCTTCTTCAGGGTCACTATCATAAAGGGTGGTAGTATAAGCTCTCGTTTTAGAATACTCTTTCCTAAGATTAGTGGGGCACTCAACTATCCTATAATCGTACCCTTCCCACCCAAGACACCTCTCAGAGTCAACCTTCTTAACTGTAGTCTCAAGTGCTGACTTAATACACATTGTCTAATTAGAACGTTCAAACAGATGTGTTCTAATATCATCAAACCCTTTAAAATTCATGCCTAAAAACACTGGATCAAAACACATAGTAATTTAGTGTTCTAACTCTGATAGCAATTTGAGAAAGCCCCTACGTGTTGCGCTTTAGGAAAAATAGTCTTTATAAAATTTTCTCAATTTTATCATGTACCAATTATGTGAAGCAATCTAAATAATCCAATTTTATTTTTTAATCCTAAACATGCATCTAGTAGGATTAAGAAGATAAAGTAAACAAAGTTCACAACGCCGATGTACGAGGAAACCACTAAGGGAAAAAACCTCGGACGACCTTGGCCAGACGATCACTATGATAAAGTATTATAAAGAAAGAATTTAGTCCTACATAATGACTCGACTCCACAAGCCTTGACGCCTTTTCTTATCTTCAACTGATCCTCCATAGTGAAACGCAGGAGTCCACCTATGCCAGGTCCATAACACACGAGTTCACGTATTCCTCAGTATCTAGTAATACTGCCTCAATAATTGTCAACGATTAAGAACACGGAGTTTGTCGTTTCTTCTCCGCAATCAACATGCATGAAGTCAACCGCACAAAAATAAGTCTTTTAATGATGGAAGAACTAAACGGTGGTGCAAACCAAGATCTCTATAACATTTGGATTAGGTAAACTCGGATCTCGAAACAAGGAAGGATGTTTAAGGGTTTGAAAACCTTTGAAAACAAATTGCAGAAATCGTATGTGTTTTGTTTTTGTTCTGCACACATTTTTTTGAGTCAAAGAATCCTTAAATAATAAAACACATTTTTCGAGGCGACACATTATTCGAACGAGAACATGATTTTATTCGAATGAGATCAGCCTTTCATTCGAATGAAATCCAGTTTCATTTGAACGAGAAACCTTTATCATTTGAACGCGGTTCAAACGACGTTCTCGCAAATTGAAATAGTACACCCTCGTTCGATGTTCATTTGAAGAGACTTCGAATAAGTTAGGCTAGTCGTTCGAACGAGATAAAATATTGTTTGAATGAGGTCAATGTATTTTTAAAACTCCGCCTAAAAAACTTAGAAACGATAAAATCAATTTAAAAACAATTTTAATGAAATAACATCCTTTTAAAAAATTTCTAGAACCATAAACCATTATGCATTCATACCTGAGAGTATCTCAAAAAACGGGTAAAGACTGAAACATGCACCAAAACACGCGACATGATTTATCTCTTATGCTTGACTACTACGTCTTCATCACAACGTCACATGCTTAATGGAAGCGTAACAAGTAAAAACTATCCTATGACTCAAAGTGGGTTTTATCTTGAATAATGCGAAATACATACAAATGACACTACTTGGAAATTTATCCTTACAAATCTCCCCCTTTGGATATTTCAGGACAACCAAAAAACCCAGTGAAATGCTCTAAGTCGGTCCATCAAGTCGAATAAACCTATGTCCCATCCCATAATAGGGATGGCAACGGGTCGGGTATGGGGCGAGTTTGCAAAACTCATACTCGCCCCGCGAAAGGAAAGATTAACCCGCCTCGACCCGTGACGGGTTTTGTTTTTAAAATCCAAACCCGTTTAAGTATAACCTAATTAAGCCCGAACCCGCCCCCCGCTTAAACTATACGGGTCATAACCTGCCCCGCCCCGCGCGTTAAAACCCACAATTTTTTATTTTATTTTTAAAACTATTTTTATTATATAACAAATAAAATAGTTGCCTTTTAAGCTCATAATTAAAATTAAAATGGTAACCTCTCTCAATACATCATATTCAACATAAACTTATTGGAGAAAACAAGAAAAAAAAAGACAAAAATAAATCTCGGCATTTTAACTGTCTGTATAGATTTTATTATATAAATCAGTACAAATTTTATCCACAAATTACTAAATAGCAACCAACAAGTTAATAAATGGGAACAAATTAACATTAACGTATATATATTGAACAAATGGCAGTCAATAAATTAATAAATGAGCAACATACACAAGGACTAGAGAGACCTGCTTAAACAAAGTTAAAAAAAAATCCGCTTGAAAACCATGAGTAGATCTACTTAGAAAAAAAGGATTAGAAAGGTCCTTCTTGTAAATCGCTTGGCTCTTGTAAATCTGCTTGAAAACTATGAGTAGATCTGCTTGTAAGGCACTGCCGCTTGACGAGCACCAGCAAGCCACCGATGACGAACAGAGAGAGAGAGAGAGGAGATGCAGTGAACCAATGAGGGACATAGGAGATGCGATGAGATGAACTAGAGACGAACACCCCATGCCATGATAGCAAAACCACGAGAGCAACAGCAACCCATCGTTTTTGACAAAAAAAATTTGTTCTCAGATTTAGAGAGAGAGAGGGTGAGAGTAAATGAAATTAGGGTTTATAACTTTATATATATATATATATATATATATATATATATATATATATATATATGAGGTGGGAGTGTTAATATGTTTACATAAAAAGGGTATATAAGTAAAATTAAGTGCTATACGGGGCAGGGCGGCGCGGGGCGAGTCGAGTGTATTTTTATAAAACTCGAACCCACCCCGTTTAATAAACATTTTTTTAAAATCCAAACCAGCCCCTATTATTTTAATCGAGTTTTTAACCCGCCCCATTAAGGTCGGGTCGGGTCGGTCGGGTCGAAAACCCTGCGTTTGGGTTAAATTGCCATCCCTATACCATAAACCCCAAAAAATACAAGACACAGACTAGAATCTGTAGGACCGACAAGCATGAACTGTTTGAATGTGATGTAGTCGAAAAGTCTGAATCTCTGTAAAATCCCTATACACACGAAACAACAGGTACTAGTGAAGTATGGAGGAATAAATAATAAATACTGTCAGTAAAATCAGTAATAAAGAATATGATCAAATCAAATATAATCTCCCCTACATCACATATCTATCTCTCCCCCTTTTTGCCTGGAATAAACTACCAATGAGATAAATAAAAAAAACAGTCCAAATCTAGCATGAGTATAACATGAGTAGCATAACTAGATAAACATGGGAAAGTAGCTAATAAAAAATCAGGATATGACGAAAAATAGTTAGTAAACAGTCACATGAATGAATAATCAATACAAAATAGATGTGACTAAACAAAATGACACCAATAATGCAGCATATGAATAAAACGTGAAAAACAATTGTGTGAAACTGTCCAGAGGAACAATATTAGAATATCGGACTAATATATAACATAGGGTATTGAAAACAATAAAAAAATTCAAAAAAATTTCACCTCGTTCGAACGATGGTGAATGTCATTCTAACGACATAAGCATCTTGCGAGAAACGACATCAATCTCGCTACTAACGACCAAAAATAGTTTAACCTCGCGCGAAGCTCACTTACCAGAAAACACAAACCAAACATGACACAAAAATTAATTTAACACGGTAGCATGGTATCAATGTGCCTAAACATGGAAGGGAATGCATGGGAGTGAACTACAATGAATGAATCATGACCCAAACACTCAAAAACGTTCACGAAGATCTAATTGATCGCAAAATATCATCAAGGCAATGGTTTAGACTTATGTGACAATTAAATGTTTAACTTCATGAATAAAACATTCGCAATGCGCACAAATCTAATTATTAATGATTCTAGGAAACAGTAATGTCATGACACGACCATTAAACTAAGGTCTCATTGTGCAAACACATATTTTTTATTCCCTTTTTCTTTTCAAGGAAATTTTGAAAGAACAAACTAAACAAAGTTGGTCCCTTTTGATAATTTTTTTGTTTTTATTGTCTTTAATCTTTTTATTGGGCTCTTATAAATGGTGGATTTCACGACGAGTCAACCTGTCTCTTGCAGCCCTTTCCCATGAACACTCATAATATTTTCAATGCAACACAACTATACACACGGGCAAACGGTTCTTACATGCACAACTATCCCTAAGTCATTAATACGCATTGCTGATAAGATTGAGAGGAAAATGTCTCACCAAACTCAAATGTATATGGGAAGTTTAAACATTCAAAATAGTTCGTGCATGTGTGTGTGGAGTCATATACACAAGTGAATCCATAATGCATGTCAATTTCGAAACAATTCCACTAAACATGGTTATGATCAATCCAAGCATCTAAAGTCATAACCAAATGTCCTAAGCCATGGAAGTTGCAAAGTGAAAGGGATTCAAGCACACCAATATGCCATACCATAAGTGTCATTCATAGGACACACAAACTAAAAATATTTTTTGAATTTTTCTAAACATATTTTGACCCAAAAGAAAAATATTTTGGCATTTTTTTGAAAATATATCAAAATATTTTTCAATAAAACTCAATCAAAGAGAAAAATGAAATACAAATGATACATGAACGTTAACACTAGAAAGGATATAACATGAAGCAAAACTAGTGTATGGGAAAATCTAACACGATCAATCAAAAGATTTAATATGAGGAGAATCATGCGCAAGCAAACGAGAATCATGAAGCCTAATTCCTGAAGCCTCTAATTTCGACTTCCTAACCCAAGTAGGTGTGTAGTGATGCACGAGGTTTTTGGGAACCGAAATTACTATATTCTTAGTCTTCCTAGGATCATTCTTAAGGTCGTAACAGAAATGCCTAAGGTGACCCTTCCTACCGCAATGAGTGCAAGTATAGGGATGGCGGTGAATGCTACCTAAAGGTGGACCTCTCATAATGCTCCTAATTAGCTCTCAACAATGCATGGTTTTGGCTTTAATAGCAGAAGAAATATGGTCATCGAATCCAATACCACACATGTTATCCCTGACTTGGACGGTGCCTAGAATTTTATCTAATTTTTACGACCTAGACTCCAAATTAAACTTAACCCTACTAGAATCTTTCAATCTCTCCTCAAACTCTCATATTCTAGACTCGAGTAAATGTCTAGAATCTTCAAACTCTAGAAGCTCTCTTTTGATAGCCTCCATCAACCCATGAAGACCATCTCTCTCACCTTCGACATATTCTAGATTCTCTCGAAGATTCTTCTCACGCGACCTAAGATCCTCAACTAACGCATCAATTTTATTTTCTAAGGCACGTTCTTTCAACTTAGCTTGTAACCTTTAGTTTAATTTTTTCACCTTCATAATCTCTGAATATAAATCATGGAAGGCAACTTATAACTCACCCTACTCCACCTCTTCACCCTCACTCTCTTAGCCTTCACTAACAATGGCTACGGAAGAGTCATGAACATAAATATCTTCATGGGAAGATTTGTCATCATCACTCACATGATTAGCCACAAAAGTGGTGAGGTTGCACACATTAGAGGAATCGTTTCCTTATTGAGGGTCACTATCACTAAGGGTGGCAGTATAAGCTCTCATTTTATAACATTCCTTCCTAATATTAGTGGGGAACTCAGCTATCGTATGACCATACCCCTCACACCCAAGACACCTCTTAGAGTCAACTGTCTAAACTATAGTCTTAAGCAAAGACTTTATACACATTTTCCAATTAGACCCTTCAATCAAATGTGATCTAAAATCATCAAACCCTTCTAAATTCATCCCTAAAAACACGAGATCAAAACACACAGTAATTTAGTGTTCTAGCTCTGATACCAATTTGAGAAAGCCCCTACGTGTATGTGCTTTAGGCAAAATAGGCTTTATAAAATTTTCTCAATTTTATCATGCTCCAATTATGTGAAGCAATCAAATTATCCCAAATTTATCTTTTTAATCCTAAACATGCATCTAATGGGATTAAGTAGATAAAGTAAACAAAGTTCACAATGCCTATATACAAGGAAATTACTAATGGAAAAAACCTCGGATGACCCAGGCCAGACGATCTTTATGATATAGTATTATAAAGAAAAAATTTAGTCATACATAATGACTCGACTCCACTAGCCTTGATGCCTCTTATTCTCTTCTACCGATCCTCCACAATGCATTGCAGGAGTCCACCTATGCCAGCTTCACGACACATGAGTCCACGTATGCCTCGGTATCCATCGATACTGCTTCAACAACTGTCTACGATTCATAACATGGAGTCTACCATTTCTTCACCGTAATCAGAACACACGAAGTTCACAGCACAAAAATAAGTCTTCTAATGATAGAAGAACTAAACAGTGGTGCAAACCATTATCTCTAAAATATATGGATTGTGTAAACTCTGATCTTGAAATAAGGAAAGATGTTTAAGGGTTTTAAAACCTTTGAAAACAAATTGCATATATCGTATGTGTTTCGTTTTTGTTCTGCACACATTTTTCGGTGTTAAAGATGCCTTAATTAATAAAACATATTTTTTGAGACAGCACGTCGTTCGAACGAGAACATGATTTCGTTCGAATGAGATCAGCCTTTCACTTGAACGAAATCCAATTTGATTTGAACAAGAAACCTTTATCATTTAAATGTAGTTCAAATGATGTTCTCGCGAATTAAAACAGTACACCCTCATTCGATGTTCGTTTGAAGAGACTTCGAACGAGTTGGGCCAATCATTCGAACAAGAAAAAATCTCGGTTGAACGAGGTCAACGTATTTTTAAAACTCCGCCTAAAAATAAACATAGAAACGATAAAATCATTTTAAAAACATTTTTAATAAAATAACATCCTTATAAAAATTTCTAAGAACCATAAACCATTATGCTTTCGTACTTGAGAGTATCTCGAAAAATGTGTGAAGACTGAAACGTGCACCAAAAAATGCGACATGATCTATCTCTGAAGCTTGGACGCTACGTCTTCATCATAACTTCATAGGCTTAATGGAATCGCAACAAGTAAAAACTATCGTATGACTCAAAGTGGTTTTTGTCCGAAATAATGCCAAATACATACAAATAAGACTACTTGGAAATTTGTCCTTACATGAATTTTTAGTGATTACAATATGATACATATAAAAAAACTAAGGAACCACTAATATGAGTAGGATTGGATAAATAACACAATATAGAAAATAATCCATCCACAATATAATCACATGAGATAAAAGATTACATAAGTGGGTTAATAATCAAATGAACCAAATATCCAACATGTGCAATAATCCAATAACCAAATGTGGCAAAACCAAATATCCAAATGTAAAATGCAAAAAAATAAAGAGAAATAATGTCTCGTAGATATGATAGTAACGAAAAATAAAAAGAAATCTCTCTCTCACTACACTACAAGAAAAAATAGAATTCGCGACAAGTTTCAATGACATCAGTTTTTTCGTGTTGCCAAAGGGTATACTTTTGGCGACATATATTGTTTTTGTGTCTAAAAAAGTTGTTATTTTGGTGGGCTCCCTACTAACATTACCTCCCAAATATCATTTACCTTCAGCGACATTCGATTGATGTCGCATATTTGGTTCCCTACTTTCGGCGACATGTGTTGTATGTTGCGAAATTATCACTCAAGTTTGGCGACATGGGTGTAATGTCGCGAAATTCTATACACTTTCATCTTTATCATATGCACGTCGCGATATGTATTTTAATTTAATTTAAAAAAATAAAAACTCCAAATTTATCTCCCTTTTTTTTCCAGCCAAAATATTATTCCCCCCTCAAAAACCTCCTAAAACACCAGCTTAAAAAAAAATCCCTAAAAAACCCCCCAAAAACTTCTCTCTCCACTCCCACGATCTCTTCTCTCTTCTCTCTCCCCTCACCCGATCACCGATCTCTCTACCCGTCTCCAACCCCTCTCTGTCCTTTCGGTTGTGGCCACTCGACTCCACCCGTCTCACCCGTCTCCAACCCCTCTCTTTGTACTCCAGCATCAACCCCTCTCCCTCAGCTCCAGCATCAACCCTCTCTCTTTTCTCCTACATCCGTCGTCTCTAGACCTCTCCCCGACCAAACCTCCCCCTCTTTGGACAGAAATGAAATCAACACAAACTCCCGAATAAGGGTATTTTTAGTGTGAATATGTCAATCTTCAGTTTTTTGTTAGGGGCTTACATTAAAATAATTTAGAAGGTTATCGCGTCAAAAGTATGGCTTTATTGGTTGACAATATAATCCCCAAAGGATACACTGGCCCCTTAATAAAAAAATAAAAGAAAAGATCTCATTAGTTACCAAAGTCTGAATATTTATGAATGTACTTGAGTTCTTTTTCTGTTAGATTACTGTGAGGACTTTATCTGCTTAATCTGAGAGAACTCTTCATGAGAAGCTTGAGTATGTTGAAAGTGAGAGAGATAGTCTTAGAGGTTTAATGGAGACTATGAAGAAAGAGCTTCTTGAGTTTGAAGAGAGAAAGTGTTTACTTGAGTCTAGAGTAGAGGAATTAGAAGGAAAAGTGAGAGACTCAAGTCAGGTCAAATTTGATTTGGAGTGTAGGTCAAAAAAATTAGATAAAATTTTAGGCACCGTCCAAATTAAGAATGACACGTGTGGTATTGGTTTCGATACTCAAAATTCTCCCGCTAATAAAGCCAAAACCACAATTTTGAGAGAATCAACTAGGAACACTTTAAAAGGTCAATCCTTAGGTATCATTTCCCACCGAGTTTTCACTTGCACACATTGCGGTCGAAAGGGTCACCTTAGAAAGTTTTGTTTTGATCTTATAAAGGGTCCTAGAAATTCCAAGGGTAAAGTTTCAAAATTCACCAAAACCCAATAGTGTCACGCTTCACTTGTTTGGGTTAGGAGATGCGATTTAGTGGCTTTACATGATATGATTAATGATTTTCATTTACTTGCACGTGATACCTCCCTTATTAAATCTAAAGGTTGAATGTGTTAGTTTTGTTTACATACACTAGCTTGTGTGCTTCATGATATATTTATGCTAGTTGTGTGTTTGTTTGTCATTTTCTAGCCCATGCTTCATTATATATGGTTTGCTAGAATAATGACTTGTTTATCTTCTGTATTTTATTATTTTCATTTTTTTGGTATTAATTGAAAAGTATAAAAAGATTTTTGTTGTTTTGTCTTTTGAGTTGTAATTTTTATTTTGTTAAAAATTTGAAAAGCTCAAAAAGATTTTGTGTTTTTATGTAGCTTGGTTTTACAAATTGTATGTGGCATATCCTTGTGTTTGAACCGTATTATTAATTTGCTCCCATGTGGATATAACTTTTGGTTTAGATTTTAATCCTTAAAGTGTTCTTTACTATGCTTGCATGGAGTAGTTTAAGTTTGACTTGCTTAATGGATTCACTTTTTATATGCCTTATCACACACATGCACGAGCTCTTTAGAACGTTTACTTCACATGAATACTTGAGCTTTGTGAGATGTTCTCTCATCAATTTTATCATCTAGATATTTTGTGACTATGGGGGATTTGTGCATGTAATAACCTTTTCCTAGATTTAAAAAAAAAATTGAAAAAATATTTATCCGGTGTAGTTTGTTTATCAATAGAATCGGGAAGTGAAGAATTAAATTACTTTGCCTGAAAATCCACCATTGAAATTAGGCCTAAAAAATATATGGCATAAAAAAAGAAAAAAATTAGCCAAGGGCTAAGTAGTTTAGTTGATATGATCATCAAAAAGAAAAGAAAAGAAATATCATTTATGAAGAAGTTTAGATGGATATATCAACGGTTTTCACAATGAAGCCTAGTTATACTTATAATTGTCATGGCTCTATTGGTTTGTAGAATCATCAAAATTCTAGGCTTGTATGCATTGTGTTTGTTTGTTCTATGAGTTCACATCACATAAGGCTAAATATTAGTTGATAAAGTGTTGCAATCAAATAAGAACTCCGTGAACATGTTTAAGTGACTGGGTCTAAATTCTTTGGTTACTAGTTCACACCCATTCATTTCTGTTTACCACATGATATTTAGACACATTGATGCCATACGAGTGTGAAAGCTTTGTGTATTTTGTGTCTTTTGTGGTGTTTATACCTATGTATATGTGCGTGTGCATTATTGGGATTTTTAGCGTATGTATATATTTGGTATTTTGTTTTGAGTATTTGCCTTGCTAGCTAGTCCATATATGCTTTAGTTCAAATAGGTATCTATTTTGTTGAGAATTTTATTTGATATCACATGCCTATATTAGTTCATTCTAATTGGTATCTTTTTTTCATCGCATCTTAGTTGATATTTATGTATCTTTTTATGGATTAGTTTGAATTTCATTGTTGCCCATGTGCTTAATTGCTTTATCACTTTATTCACCATTGCTTTATATTTATTTTCCCATTATTCCTATCCATTGTTTCATTTAGGGGGAGTGTTTGTTTTTAATTGGGGGAGAAATAAGTAATTTAATGATTCTTTAACCTTTGTCTATCCTAAACAAAAGGAGGGAGAAATGGTATCTAATCCTTTGTAATTTGGTGAGATCTAACTTTGGGGGGACGTCTTTCTTAAGAACATCATGTTAAATAAAAGGGGAGAATTAATTAAGGGGGAGAATTTTCTTTATGCATTTAATATATTGATAATTCCTATGCGTTTAATGGTGTGTTCAAGTGTGCAGGTTATCTCTATTCGACAAACTTTTAAAGCGGCAAAGTGTTTCATCCTATGTGTCGAGTCAAGCATTGTACTTTTTATTTTTGGGCGTTTTTTTGTCCTTTTATATTATCTTGACGGTCCTTAGGATTTTTGGTTGGATTTTGTCCCGGAATAGCCAAAGGGGGAGATTTGTAAGAACACAAATTTCCAACTGAGTCCATATGTAGTTTTGGCTGAATTCTGGACAAAATCAGTTGAGTCATTTGAATCATTTGAGTCATAGGATAGAGTTTTTGGCTGAATTCCGGACAACATTTAATTTAATGTTGATAATATTTATAATGTGTTCACTCATTTTAAATTTTGTTCTCAGCTCCTACCAAAAAACATGTAAGGGGCCTACCGTAGGAGAAATGAAGGAGAAAGTTATGCGTTGATATGGGAAGCTTAAAGTTGAGGTCCCACCTAGTGATGGAGCACCAATGGGATTACATGCTCCTACATTTGCACAATAACTTGTCATAGAGATAAAAAATGTCACTCCACTTCAAAACGTCCCTTGTTGGGATAAAATCGATCCCTCGATAAAGGAGTCAATAATTTAGAGAGTTCGAGTATTTTTGAATATAATTATAAATTCATTTAATATCATATTTATATAATATTTATTTAGGATCGATACTACTATTACATGAGAGTTTGATATCGAGGATTATGATGATGACAAGGGTGTTAGATTTTCCATTAATAGGAAGTGTCAGAGTAGATACCGAGATTGGAAGATCAAGAAGCGTGCACATTGTTCACGGCTAATGGAGGATGGAGTTGATCCCAAAAGCAAACCATATCCAGGGGTTAAGCAAGAGTACTGGGATAACATGATTGATGTCACTTGGGATGATAAGGCTTTTTTTGTAACCATTACTATTTATGATTGATAACCTTCAACACACAATTTTTACATTTTTTCTTCAATATGAATACCGTACTACCATCGTAATATTTACAAACTATGATTGATATAACTTTGCTTATTTATGTTTTAAGGAGTGGTCAGATAAAAACAAAAAAGCACGTGCACAGTTGCCTTGGAACCATGCATGCGGATCACGTTCATTTTTAGCTGCGATGTCAATCCAGGTGATGCTTTATTAATTTTTAAATTATTATATAGTTATTAACTTGATTCTAGCCTTACTAAATTTGATTTCAATTTATGTGTCACAATAATATTCTTGATATTGTGCATATTATACATGTTTCACACGCATCATCAACTAGTATGATTATATTCTTACATGCATTAATTTTGAATTCAGGAGCAAGAAACCGGAGAGAAAACTCGCATTTTTGAATTCTTCAAGACATCTTATTGGAGTAAGAGAAAAGATGATTGGATGAGTGATAAGTGCAAGGAGACACATGTATGTTTAAGTTCTTTACCCCTTTTATCCTTTTCGGTGTTTTAGACAAACCTTATAATATAGGTCTTCTTATCTTCATATTGTTTATTTAAATAGCATTAGTTTAATGAAAAACATTTTACCTTATATATATATACTACTTTTAAAAATGGTAGGACGAGTTTCGAAAGCTAGATGCGAGATTGAAGAATCTTGACACAGTTCAGATGTCATAGGAGGAGATAATAATTGAGGTCCTTGGTAAGAAGTCGGGATATTTGAGAGGATTCGATGTCGGTCCAAAGCCCTATTACACTTTAATAGTCATAGCACAGTCTCGGTCTCATAATGAAGAGTTGAGAAAATTAAAAGACAAGATATTGTCTCTCGAAGAACTAAACGCTGCTCATAATATAAGATTTGAGAACTTGATGACATTGTTGGAGCACAATGGGACACTTTTGAGAAGTAATGGCAGGGATAGTTCATCAGGTGCTTATCAAAATTCAAATGAAATCTGGCTAGTCACAAAGTCTCAAATTCTATTTAAAAATTACAGCATTAAATAGCAAAATGACCGGAATAAATAGGCCAAAACAACGTCTTCGTAAATTCTCTTTAAAAATTAAAGTATAAAATAGCAAAGTCTCCGTATTTTTCCCACCATATGCCTAGAATAAATAGGCCAAAATGGGGGGAAAACCAGTTAATTTTATGCCCAAAACAACAGTTAATTTTTGCCCAAAATAGGGGCTTCTTTTTGCTTATAACAGGGGCTTATTTATGCCTAAAATAGGGGGATATTTCTGCCCAAATACAACAATAAAAATCGGTCAAGACAGGACCAAAATGAGGCGAAAAAGCAACTAAGTATGTTTTAAAAGTTATATAATAAATAAACATATTATATAAATACAATTTATGATAAAAAGTTACTCTGGGTTTAGAAAGTAACCCGTCACGTGAAGTGGTTGAGAAAGTAACCCGCTGTCGCCAATTTCAAATCACCATCTACAAGCCTTAAAACCTTAGTGAGGGGGATAACACATTTCAAGAAATACTTGATTGCCTTACAAAATTTTCTATAACAAAAAACTATGTTTTCAACATGCTTGGCATCAAACTTATGAGCATATGGTCCCTCGGACCACTCGTCCAATGCAAACATGTGCCTAAGAGGAATTTTATTCTCTTAGAACCTCTTTAAAGTCAAGAAAGATGTAGAAAATCTTGTAACCCATATCCTTGTGAGTTATTTCTTTTTTGTGAATTTTCGAAACAAATCCCAAACCCATATATGTTACAAGAAGAATACGACGATAATTTGGAAAAATATAGATTTAGGCTTAAAAACAAGCCGTTAAAGGCAAAAAATCCAAAATAGCACCAAACGGCCCCGTAAGATGCACGAATAAAATCGCAGAGAACCAATGTAATACGTAGGAACTTAACGTGTAGTCACGAGACTCCCGATATGAGAATACGATGATAATTTGCCCCAAACGGCCCCGTAAGATGCACAAATACTTTGCACAGGACCAACGTAACACGTAAGAACTTATTGCATAGTCACGGGACTCCCGATTTGAGAATACGATGACAATCTATAAAAATTTAGACGTCGACTTAAAACATGTCGTTAGTGTATGAAAACCCCAAATAACCTCGAAACGGCCCCGTAAGAGGCACAAACAAGTCCCACGGGACCAATGTAACATGTAGGAACAGATCGCGTAATCATCAGACTCCTGGTTTAAGAATACGACGATAATTTGTAAAAATCTAGACTTAGGCTTAAAATATGCTGTTAGAGGGTGAAAATAAAAAATGAACCCTAACGACCTCATAAGGGGCACGAACACCTCACATGGTACTAACGTAACACGTAGGAACTGACCGTGTAGTCACGAGACTCCCAGTTTGAGAATAGAATGATAATTTAAAAAAATCTTAACATTGGCTTAAAACAAGATGTTAGAGGGTGAAACCCAAAAAAGACCCCTAACGGCCCCGTAAGAGGCACACACACCTCCCACGGGACCAATGTAACACGTAAGAACTTATCGCGTAGTCACGGGACTCCCAATTTGAGAATGCGAAGATAATTTGCTAAAATATAGACTTAGGCTTAAAAACAAGTCGTTAAAGGGAGAAAATCCAAAACAACCCCAAACGGTCCCGTAAGATGCACGAACACCTCGCATAGGACCAACGTAACATGTATAAACTAACTACATATTCACGGGACTCCCGATTTGAGAATACGATGACAATTTGTAAAAATCTAGACTTAGGCTTAGAACTTGCCGTAAAATGGTGAAAACCCAAAATAACCCCCAACACAGCGATGTAAGAGGCACGAATACCTTGCACGGGACCAACGTAACACGTAGGAACTGACCGAATAGTCACGGGACTGTCGGTTTGAGAATACGACAATTAATTGTAAAAATCTAGACTTATTCTTAAAAAAATGCTTTAAAGGGAGAAAATAAAAAACAACCCCAAATGACCTCGTAAGATGCACGAACACCTCGCGTGGGACCAATTAAATAAGTTGGAACAGATCGTGTAGTCGCGGGACTCACGATTTGAGAATACAATAATAATTTGCAAAAATCTAGACTTATACTTAAAACATGCCGTTAAAGGGTGAAAACCTAAAACAACCCCCCCACGCGGGCCCGTGCACGGACACCTCCCACGGGGCCAACGTAACACGTAGGAACTGATCTGTAGTCACGGGACTCCCAGTTTGAAAATACGACAATAATTTGCAAAAATTTAGACATAGGCTTAAAACAAGCCATTAGGGGGTGAAAACTAAAAAAAATCCTAACGGCCCCATAAGAGTCGCAAGCACCTCCCACATGACCAACATAACACGTAGGAACTTACCGCATAGCCATGGGACTACCGATTTGAGAATACGAAGATAATTTGAAAAATCTATACGACGGATTAAAACATGCCGTTAGAGGGTGAAAACCAAAAATAGAGTCATCACGGCCTCGTAAGAGGGACGCACACCTCCCATGGGACCAATGTAATACGTAGGAACTTACCGCGTAGTCATGGGACTTTCAGTTTGAAAATACGATGATAATTTGCAAAAATCTAGATTTAGGCTTAAAAACATGCCATTAATAGGAGAAAATCCAAAACAGTCCCGTAAGATGCACGAAAACCTTGCACGGAACCAACATAACACGTAGAAACTTATCGCGTAGGCACGGGACTCCCAATTTGAAAATACAATGACAATTTGCAAAAAAATCTAGACTCAGGGTTAAAACATGCCGTTAGAGGTTGAAAACCATAAACAACCTCCAAACGGCCATGTAAGAGGTACGAACACCTCCCATGGGATCAACGTAAGACATAGGAACTGACCGAATAGTCACGGGACTCTCAATTTGAGAATATGATGATAATTTGTAAAAATCGAGACTTAGGCTTAAAAACATGCCGTCAAAGGGAGAAAATCTAAAAGAGCCCCATAAGATGCACGAACACCTCAGACGGTACCAACGTAACATGTAGGAACTTATCGCGTAGTCCCAAGACTCTTGATTTTAGAATAGGGCGAAAATTTGCAAAAATATACACTAAGGCTTAAAACATGTCGTTAGCTTGTGAAAAGCCAAAACAACCCCCAAATGACTCTATAGGAGGCACAAACACTTTCCACAGGACCAATGTGAGATGTAGGAACTAACCGGGTAGTCATGGGATTCCCGATTTGGGAATACAATGATAATTTGCAAAAATCTAAACTTAGGGTTAAAACATTCAGTTATAGGGTGAAAACCTAAACTAGACCCCTAACGGCCCCATAAGAGGCCCAAACACCTTCCCCGGGACAAACGAAACATGTATGAACTTATCGCGTAGTCACGGGACTCCCTGTTTGAGAATAGGATGATAATTTGAATAAATCTAGGCATAGGCTTGAAACATACTGTTAGGGGGTGAAAACTAAAAATAGATTCTGAACGGCTCCGTAAGAGGCAGGAACATCTCCCTTGGGACCAATGTAACACGTAGGAACTTACCACGTAGTCACGGGACTTTCGATTTGAGAATATGATGACAATTTGAAAAAATCTAGGCTTTAACTTAAAAACATACTGTTAAAGGTAGAAAATAAAAACAATATCAAATGGCCCCGTAAGATGAACGATCACCTCGTATGGGACCAACATAATATATCAGAACTTACCGCGTAGTCACGGAACTCTCGGTTTGAGAATATGACGACAATTTCTAAAAATCTATACCTAGGCTTAAAACATGCCGTTAGTGTATGAAAACCCAAAATAACCACCAAACGACACCGTTAAAGGCACGAATACGTCCCACGGGACCAACGGAACATGTAGGAACTGTCGGCGTAGTCATGGGACTCCCGATTTGATAATACAATGATAATTTAAAAAAATGTATACTTTGGCATAAAACATGCTGTTAAGGGTGAAAACAAAAAAATGACCCCTAACGGCCCTGTAAGAGGTGAGAACACCTTCCACGGGACCAACGTAAAATGTAATAACTTATCGCGCAGTCACGAAACTCCCGATTTGAGAATACGACGATAATTTACAAAAATATAGACTTAGGCTTAAAAACATGCTGTTAAAGGGAAATAACCCCAAAAGGCATAGTAAGATGCACGAACACCTCACAGTCACAGGACTCCTAGTTTGAGAATACGATGATAATTTGCAAAAATCTATATCTAAGTTTAAAACACGTCGTTAGTGTGTGAAAACCCAAAACAACCTTGAAATGGCCACGCAAGAGGCATGAACACCTCCCACGGGACCAATGTAACATGTAGGAACTGACCGCGTAGTCATAGGACTCCCGATTTGAGAATATGAGGATAATTTACAAAAATTTAGACATAGGCTTAAAACATGCCATTAGGCGGTGAAAACCAAACACACACTCCTAACGGCCCTATAAGAGGCACAAACACCTCCCACGGGACTAATGTAACACATGGAACTTACCGCATAGTCACGGGATTCCCAGTTTGAGAATACAAAAATAATTTGCAAAACTCAAGACTTTGGCTTAAAAATATGCCGTCAAAGGGGGAAAGTCCAAAACACCCTAAAACGGCCTCGTAGGATGCACGGACACCTCCACGGGACCAACGTAATGCGTAGGAACTAACCCCATAGTCACGGGACTCAAGGTTTGATAATACGATGATAATTTGGAAAAATCTAGACATAGGCATAAAACAAGCCATTACAGGTAAAAAACAAGTACAAACTCTTACTGGCCTCGTAAGAGGCACGCACACCTCCCACGGGACAAATGTAACAAGTAGGAACTTATCGCGTAGTTATGGGACTCTCGGTTTGAGAATATAATGATAATTTGAAAATATCTAGACTTACACTTAAAAACATGCTGTTAAAGGGAGAAAATCCAAAATAGCCCTAAACGGCTCATAAAATACATGAACACCTCGCACGGGACCAACGTAACACGAAGGAACTTATCGCGTAGTGATGGCACTCCCGATTTGAGAATACGACAAAAATTTGCAAAAATCTAGACTTAGGTTTAATACATGCCATTAGGGGGTGAAAATCATAAACAACCTCCAAACGACCCTGTAGGAGGCACGAACACCTCCCACATGACCAATATAGCACATAAGAACTGACCGCATAGTCATGGGACTCCCGATTTGAGAATACAATGACAATTTAGAAAAATATAGACATCGGCTTAATATATGCCGTTAAGGGGTGAAAATCAAAACCAAACTCCTAACGGTCCCGTAAGAGATACGAACACTTCCCATGGGTCTAACGTAACGCGTAAGAACTGACCGTGTAGTCACGAGACTCTCGATTTGAGAATACGACGATAGTTTGCAAAAATCTAGACATAGGCTTAAAACATGACGTTAGGGGGTGAAAACCAAAAACAGACTCCTAACGGCCCCGTGAAAGGCACAAACACCTCTCAAGGGACCAATTTAACAAGTAGGAACTAACTACGTAGTCATGGGACTCCCAGTTTGAGAATACGATGATGATTTATAAAAAGCTAGACTTAGGCTTAAGAATATGTCGTCAAAGGGAGAAAATCCAAAACATCCCCTACGAACACCTGGCACGTGACCAACGTAACATGTAGGAACTTACCGAGTAGTCACGAGATTCCCGATTTAAGAATATGATGATAATCTTAAAAAATTTAGACCTAGGATTAAAACATGCCGTAAGTGTGTGAAAACCCAAAACAACCTCCAAAAGGCCACATAAGAGGCACAAACACCTCCCACGGGACCAACGTAACAAGTTGGAAGAAACCGTGTAGTCATGGGACTCCCGATTTGAGAATACGACAATAATTTTCAAAAATCTAGACTTATGCTTAAAACATGCTGTTAGAGGGTGAAAACCCCCAAACCCCATACACAACTCCGTAAGAGGCACAAACACCTCCCACGGGACCAACGTAACACGTAGGAACTGATCGCGTAGTCATGGGACTCCCGGTTTGAGAATTCGACAATAATTTGCAAAATTCTAGACATAGGCTTAAAACATGCCGTTAGGGGTGAAAACCAAAAATAGACTCCTAGCGGCCCCGTAAGAGAAACGAACACTTCCTATAGAACCAATATAACACGTAGGAACTTACTGCGTAGTCATGGGACTCCCGATTTGAGAATTTGACATAAATTTTCAAAAATTTCGATTTATGCTTAAAACATGCCGTTAGAGGATAAAAACCCCAAATAACCCCCAAATGACCCCGCAAGATGCACGAACACCTCTCACAGGACCAACATAACACATAGGAACTTACCGCATAGTCACGGGACTCCTAATTTTAAAATATGATGAAAATTTACTGTAAGGACATACATTTCCAATTGAGTCCCTCTATTGTTTTGACTTAATTCCGTGAACAAAACTGTGTTTGTAATATGTCATAGGGAGATTTTATTTTGTCACGATCCCACTTGGTCTATGGCGTATTAAAGAAATTGAAGACGTTGTGGCAAAGCTTCAAAGAATAAATCATGACGATGTTTAATTGGTGCAAGTTTATTAGTCTTCAAAGTTAATTGCATTTCGAGATCGCACAGGTATGAATGTGTATAATTAATGGTGCTCGAAATTGTTTTTTTAAAAGATAAGGATGTAATTTTTATAAGAAAAATATTTTAAAATGTTTTTGAAAGTGTTTTAAATGTTTACACTACGTTATTTTTCTGATAAACTCGAAATAGAGTTTGACTTATTTGGATCTCTTTTGGAAGAGACGTTTTAAAAATAAAAATCAAAAAGTCAAACTGACAGGACTGTCGTTCGAACGACATCGGTCCTTCGTTCGAGCGAGATGCTCATGTCGTGCAAACGACGTGGCAATCTCGTTCAAGCGACACTATTTTCGAGGCGGCATTTAAATCCTATTTAAAGCGTGTTTTCGTCATAATTTTAAAGTGTGCATTCTGGAAAAATAGTTTACGTTCCATTACGAGTTTTGCATATGTTTTCTAAGGTTTAAAAAGCTTAAACACATCCTTAGAGTTTGTAAAGATCCGAGATATCATTATTACATGTTTATGTGATCTTGCTACACTAAGAAAGTTTATTCTACACTTGAACATAGAAGGAATACTTATTCGACATCGTAGACGAATCAAAGCCATTCGGTGGACAACGAGACATACGTGGACGCGTGTGTTGTGGACAATTATCATGGAAGACATAATTTCTGCGTGGGCACTATTGAAGAACGGTAGAAGATCAGAAGGAGCATCAAGACCCGTGGGGATCGAGCCTTTGAGTATGGCTAATCTGTCTTTGTAAAATCTTTGTTCATAGTGATTGTCTCGCTTGGGCCGTCCGAGGTTGTTTTTCCCGTTTTGGGTTTTTTCCTCGTACATCCGGCGTTGTGAGTATTCTTTACTTTACTTTACTTTACTTGCTTTAATCACTAGATGCATGTTTATGATTAATCAAGATAAAATTGGTTTAAAGTAAGAATTGGTTTTTCACAACATGGTTTGGTGCAAATTAAAAGTTGAACAATTTTTGGTGAAAATTTGGTTTGTTTTGAAACACACGCATAAGGGACCGCCCAGGTTTCTCAAATTGGTATCAGAGCTAGAAAACATAATTTATTTGTTTTTTGATCCCGTGTGTTTGTTTTCTCTCGATGGATACTCTAAGCTTTGACGATTTACATCGTTTGAATTTAAAGTTTGCAAAACGTATTGAAGTTTTGGAGAAAGAAAATTCCGGTTTCAAAAATAGGATTGAATATTTGCAAATGTTTCAAAAAATCTAGGCATAGGTTAAAACATGGTGTTCGGGGGAGAAAACCAAAAAAAGACTCCTAACGACCCCGTAACAGGCACAAACACCACCCACGGGACCAATATAACATGTAGGAACTTACCACGTATTCATGGGGTTAATAATTTGAGAATACGATGATAATTTACAAAAATATAGACTTAGGATTAGAAACATGCCGTTAAAGGGAGAAAATCAAAACTGCCCCAAACAGTCCCGTGAGATGCACGAACACCACGCATGAGACCAACATAACATGTAGGATTTAACAGCGTAGTCACGAGACTCAAGGTTTGACAATACGATGATAATTTGCAAAAATCTAGATACAGGCTTAAAACAAGTCGTTAGAGGGTGAAAACAAAAAATAGACCCCTAACGATCTTGTAAGAGGCACGCACACCTACCACGGAACAAATGTAAAAAGTAGGAACTTACCGCATAGTCATGGGACTTTTGATTCGAGAATATGATGATAATTTGCAATTATCTAAACTTATTCTAAAAAACATGCCATTAAAGGGAGAAACACCAAAACAACCACAAACTCCCCCGTAAGATGCATGAATACCTCGCACGGGACCAACGTAACACGTAGGAACTTATCGCGTAGTCACGACACTCCCGATTTGAGAATATGCCAAGAATTTGTAAAAATCTAGACTTAGGCTTAAAACATTCCATTAGGGGTCAAAACCCTAAAAAACCTCCAAACAACCCGTTATGAGGCACGAACACCTCCCATGGGATCAATGTACAACTTAGGAAGTTACATCATAGTCACACGACTCCTAGTTTGAGAATACGATGATAATTTGCAAAAATCAAGGTGTCGACTTAAAAATATGCCGTTAAAGGGAGAAAATCCAAAATAACAATAAAAGGCCCCGTAAGATGAACGAACACCTCGCATGGGACCAACATAACACGTAGAAACTTACCACGTAGTCACAGGACTCCCGGTTTCAGAATACGAAGACAATTTAGAAAATTCTAGACCTAGGATTAAAATATGCCGTTAGTGTGTGAAAACCCAAAACAACCTCCAAATGGCACCGTAAGAGGAATGGACACCTCCCACAGGACAAACGTAAGACGTAGGTACAGTCCGCGTAGTGATGGGACTCTCGATTTGAGAAGACCACGATAATTTAAAAAAATGTAGACTTAGGCAGAAAACATGCCGTTAGAGGGTGAAAACAAAAAATAGACCCTTAACGGCCCCGTGAGAGGTATGAACACCTCCCATGGGAATAACATAACGCGTAGGAACTTACTGCTTAGTCACGGAACTCCCGGTTCGAGAATACGATGATAATTTGCAAAAATCTAGACTTAGGCTAAAAAATATGTCGTTAAATGGAGAAAATACAAAATAGGCCCAAAAGGCCCTGTAAGATGCACGAACACTTCGCGCGGGACCAAAGTATCACGTAGGGACTTATCGCATAGTCACGGGACTCCCAGTTTTAAAATACAATAACAATTTGCAAAAATTAAGATCTTGATTTAAAACATGCCGTTAGTGTGTGAAAATAAAAAATAACCTTGAAACGGCCTCATAAGATGCATGAACACCTCCTACCGGACCAATGTAACATGTAGGAACTGACCGCATAGTCATGCGACTCCCGGCTTGAGAATACGACGATAATTTACAAAAATCTAGACATAGACATAAAACATGCCGTAAGGGGGTGAAAACCAAAAACAAACTCCTAATGGCCCCGTAAGAGTCATGAACACATCCCACAAAACCAACGTAACACGTGGGAACTTACCGCATAGTCACGGGACTCCCAGTTCTAGAATACGATGATTATTTTCAAACATCTAGACATAGGCTTAAAACAGGCCGTTAGATGGTGAAAACCAAAATAGACCCCTGACGGCCTCGTAAGAGGAAGACACACCTGTCATGGGATAAATGTAAGACGTAGTAACTTACTGTGTAGTCACTGGACTCTCGGTCTGAGAATACGATGATAACTTGGAAATATCTTGACTTATGCTTAAAAATATGCCGTTAAAGGTAGAAAATCCAAAACAGCTCCAAATGGCCCCCTAAGATGCACAATACCTCGCACGGGATCAACGTAACACGTATGAATTTACTGCATAGTCACGGGACTCCCGATTTGAGAATACGATGATAATTTGTAAAAATCTAGACTTAGGCTTAAAAACTTACCGTTAAAGGGAGAAAATCTAAAACTGCCCCAAACGGCCTCATAAGATACACAAACAACTGGCATGGGACCAACGTAACACGTAGGAGCTTACCACGTGGTCATGGGACTCCCGATTTGAGAATACAACATCAATTTGTAAAAATCTGGACTTAGGCTTAAAATATGCCGTTAGAGTGTGAAAACCCAAAATAACTTCCAAACGGCCACGTAAGAAGTACGAGAACCTCCCACTGGACCAATGTAATATGTAGGAACTAACTGCGTTATCATGGGATCCCGGTTTGAGAATACAACGATAATTTGTAAAAATTTAGACTTAGACTTAAAACATGCCGTTAGAGGGTGAAATAAACAAACAGACCCCTAACGGCCCCGTAAAAGGCACGAACACCTCTCACGGGACCAACAAAACATCTATGAACTCATCGCGTAGTCACGGGACTCCCTGTTTGAGAATAGGATGATAATTCATAAAAATCTAGACATAGACTTAAAAAATTATCGTTAAAGGGAGAAAATCCAAAACATCCCCAAATAGCCCCGTAAGATGCATGAACACGTCGCAAGGGACCAATTTAACACATAGTAACTTACCGCTTAGTCACGGGACTCACGGTTTGAGAATACGACGACCATTTGCAAAATTCTAGACTTATGCTTAAAAAAATGCTTTTAAAGGGAGAAAATCCAAAATGACCCCAAACGGCACCATAAGATGCACGACCACCTCACACGGGACCCATGTAACAATTTGGAATAAACGATATAGTCAAGGGACTCTCGATTTGAGAATATGAAAGTAATTTGTAAAAATCTAGACTCATGCATAAAACATGCTGTTAGAGGGTGAAAACCCAAAACAACCTCCGAACGGCCTCGTAAGAGGCACAGACACCTCCCACGGGACCAACGTAATACGTAGGAACTGACCGTGTAGTCACGAGACTCTTAGTTTAAGAATACGATGATAATTTGCAAAAAAATAGACATAGGCTTAAAACATGACGTTAGGGGGTGAAAATAAAAAAACAGACTCCTAACAAACCCGTAAAAGGCACAAACACCTCCCACGGGACCAATTTAACACGTAGGAACTTACTGCGTAGTCACGGGACTCCCAGTTTGAGAATACAACGATAATTTGCAAAAAGCTAGACTTTGGCTTAAGAATATGTCATTAAAGGGAGAAAATCCAAAACATTCCCAAATGGCCCCGTAAGATGTATGAACACCTAGTGCGCGACCAACGTAACACATATGAACTTATCACGCAGTCACGAGAATCTCGATTTAAGAATACGACGATAATTTTTAAAAATCTAGACCTAGGATTAAAACATGCCGTTAGTGTGTGAAAACCCAAAATAATCTCCAAAAGGCCCCGTAAAAGGCACGAACACCTCCGACGGGACCAATGTAACAAGTTGGAACAAACCATGTAGTCACGAGACTCCCGATTGGAGAATACAATAATAATTTTCAAAAATCTAGACTTATGCTTAAAACATGCTATTAGAGGGTGAAAACCCCAAAAAACCCTAAGCAGCTCCGTAAGCGGCACGAACACCTCCCACGGGACCAACGTAACATGTAGGAACTGACTACGTAGTCATGGGACTATCAGTTTGAGAATACGACGATAATTTACAAAATTCTAGATATAGGCTTAAAACATGCCGTTAGGCGTGAAAACCAAAAATAGACTCCGAACGGCCCCGTAAGAGAAACGAACACCTCCTACGAAACCAATATAACACGTAGGAACCTACTGCGTAGTCATTGGACTCTCAATTTGAGAATTCGACAGTAATTTTCAAAAATTTCAGTTTATGCTTAAAACATGCCGTTAGAGGGTAAAAATCCAAAACAACCCCCAAACGGCCCCGTAAGATGCACGAATACCTCTCACGGGACCAACGTAACACGTAGGAACTTACTACTTAGTCACGGGACTCCCAGTTTTAGAATACGATGAAAATTTACAAAATCTAGATCTAGGTTTAAAACATGCCGTTAGTGTGTGAAATCCCAAAACAACCTCGAAACAACCTCGTAAGAGGCATGAACACCTCCTACGGGACCAACGTAACATATAGGAGCTGACCACATAGTCATGGGACTTCCATTTTGATAATACGACGATGATTTGTAGAAAACTAGACATAGGCTTAAAACATGTCGTTAGGGGGAGAAAACTAAAAAAAGACTCCTAACGGCCCTGTAAGAGGCACAAACACCTCCCACAGGACCAATGTAACACTTAGGAACTCATCGCGTATTCATGGGACTATCGGTTTGAGAATATGATGATAATTTACAAAAATATAGACTTAGGCTTAACAACATGCCGTTAAAGGGAAAAAATCCAAATTTGTCCCAATCGGTCCCGTAAGATGCATGAACACCTCGCACGGGACCAACTTAACATGTAGGAACTGACCGCATAGTCACAGGACTCAAGGTTTGACAATACGACAATAATTTGTGAAAATCTAGACATAGGCTTAAAACAAGCCATTAGAGGGTGAAAACCAAAAATAGACCCCTAACGGCCTCGTAAGAGGCACACACACCTCCCACGGGACAAATGTCAAAAGTAGGAACTTACCGCATAGTCATGGGACTTTCGGTTCGAGAATATGATGATAATTTGCAATTATCTAAACATATTCTAAAAAACATGCCGTTAAAGGGAGAAATACCAAAACAACCCCAAATGCCCCTGTAAGATGCACGAACACCTCGCACGATACCAACGTAACACGTAGGAACTTACCACGTAGTCATGGCACTCCCGGTTTGAGAATACGATGACAATTTGTAAAAATCTAGACTTAGGCTTAAAACATGCCATTAGCGGTCAAAATCCTAAAAAACCTCCAAACGACCCTTTATGAGGCACATACACCTTCCACGGTAGCAATGTAACACGTAGGAACTTACCACATAGTTACGGGACTCTCGGTTTGAGAATACGATGATAATTTGCCAAAATCTAAGCGTGGTATTAAAAACATGCTATTAAAGGGTGAAAATCCAAAACAACACCAAACGGCCCCGTAAGATGCATGAACACCTCGCATGGCACCAACATAACACGTAGGAACTTCCCGCGTAGTCACGAGTCTCCCGATTTGAAAATATGAAGATAATTTGCAAAAATCTATACCCTGGATAAAAACATGGGGTTAGTGTGTGAAAATCCAAAATAGCCTCCAAACGACACTGTAAGAGGCACAAACACCTCCCATGGGACCAATGTCACACATAGGAATTGTTCGCGTAATGATGGGATTCTAGGTTTGAGAATACCAAGATAGTTTGAAAAATTATAGGCTTAGGCTCGAAACATGCCGTTAGTGGGTGAAAACCAAAAATAGACCCCTAACGGCCCAGTAAGAGGTACGAACACCCCCCACGAGACCAACGTAGCACGTAGGAACTTACTGCGTAGTCACGAGACTCTCGGTTTGAGAATACGATGATAATTTGCGAAAATCAAGACTTAGTCTTAAAAAACGTGCTGTTAAATGGAGAAAATCCAAAATAGCCCCGTAAGGTACACGAACACCTCTCACGGGACCAACGTAACACGTAGGAACTTACCGCGTAGTCACGGGACTCCCAATTTTAGAATACGACAAGAATTTGCAAAAATCTAGATCTAAGTTTAAAACATGCCATTAGTGTGTGAAAATCCAAAACAACCTTGAAACGACCTCATAAAAGGCTCATGGGACTCTCGATTTGATAACACAATGATGATTTGCAAAAATCTAGATATAGGCATAAAACATGCCGTTAGGGGGAAGAAAATCAAAATAAGACTCTTAACGGCCTCGTAGGAGGCACGAACACTTCGCACGGGACCAACGTAACACGTAGGAACTGATCGCGCAGTCTCGGGACTCTTAGTTTGAGAATATGACGATAATTTGCAAAAATCTAGACATAGGCGTAAAACAAGCCATCAGAGAGTGAAAACCACAGACCCCTGACGACCTCGTAAGAGGCACGCACACCTTCCATGGGACAAATGTAACACGTAGGAACTTATCGTGTAGTCACAGGACTCTCGATTTGAGAATACGCTGATATTTTGCAAATATCTAGTCTTATGCTTAAAAATATGTCGTTAAAGGGAAGAAATCCAAAATAACTCCAAACGGCCCCGTAAGATGCACGAACACCTCGCACGGGACCAACGTAACACATAGGAACTTACCGCGTAGTCACGGGACTCCCGATTTGAGAATACGATGACAATTTGCAAAAATCTAGACTTAGGCTTAAAACATTCCGTTAGGTGGTGAAAACCATAAATAACCTCCAAACAGCCCCATGAGAGACACGAACACCTCTCACGGGGCCAATGTAACATGTAGGAACTTATCGCGTACTCACAGGACTCTCGATTTGAGAACACGATAATAATTTGCAAAAATCTAGACTTAGGCTAAAAAACTTGACATTAAAGGGAGAAAATCTAAAACAACCCCAAACAGCCACGGGACCGATGTAACACATAGGAGCCTATCGCGTATTCACGGGACTCCCGATTTGAGAATACAACGAGAATTTGTAAAAATCTAGACCTAGGATTAAAAGATGCTGTTAGAGTGTGAAAACCTAGAACAACTTCCAAACAACCTCGTAATAAGTACGAGCACCTCCCACGGGACCAATGTAACATGTAGGAACTGACTGCCTAGTATGGGATCCCGGCTTGAGAATACGACGATAATTTGTAAAAATCTAGACTTAGACATAAAACATGCCGTCAGAGGGTGAAATCCTAAAATAGAGCCCTAACGGCCCCGTAAGGGGCACAAACACCTCCCATGGGACCAACGAAACATGTATGAACTCTTCGCGTAGTCACAAGAATCCCAATTTGAGAATATGATGATAATTTGCGAAAATATAGACGTACACTTAAAAACATGCCATTAAAGGGAGAAAATTCAAAACATCCCCAAACAACCCCGTAAGATGCACGAACATGTCGCAAGGGACCAACGTAACATGTAATAACTTACCGTGCAGTCACGGGACTCCCGATTTGAGAATACGATGATCATTTATAAAAATCTAGACTTATGCTTAAAAAAATATCTGTAAAGGAAAAAAATCTAAAACAACCCCAAATGGCCCCGTAAGATGCACGACCACCTCACGCGGGACCAATATAATAATTTGGAATAGACCGTGTAGTCACGGGACTCCCGATTTTAGAATAGGACAATAATTTTTAAAAATCTAGACTTATGCATAAAACATGTTGTTAGAGGGTGAAAACCCAAAACAACCCCCAAACAGCCCTGTAAGAGGCATGAACACCTCCCACGGTGTTGGAAATGTAGGCCCCCAATTTTAAATATTCTAAATAAGAATTTACTAAAGTGCGAAAAAGGATGGTTCAACACACAACTAACACAAACAACAAATTTTAATTTCTTTCAAATTAAAATTAAACTAAACTCAAAGTGAAATTAAATGAAACAACTAATAAATTTTTCACTTAAACCAAATTAATTCAACCCAAGTCCTAAATATTTGCCTAACAAGATTAATTCATTTTTTGCAAATTAGGCCAAACTAAATTTAACAAATTAAATTCCCGACTTAAATTAAGTTAACTTAAATTTCACTCAATTTAATTTTTGCATCAAATTAAATACGTGTCACAAATAAACCAATTTTATCTTGTTAACCTAAGCATGCATTCTAAGTGTTTTAAGTAAGAAAAAATAAACAATATCACACGACGCGCCGATGTACGAGGAAAACCCAAATGGGAAAAACCTCAGACGAACCTGGCCTCAAATTCACTAAGTGTGATAGTTTTTACAAAGACTGGACATAAGAGGACTTACACAAACTAATTTGAGTCCATCCAAGCCTTGACGCGCTCCTTCGGTCTTCAACCTCTGCTTAGCGAATACCATGGACTCCACCATAGTCTCGAACTCCTCCGATGGGACTCTTAGACACCGTCACCCTCACGCGAAGCTTTTCTTCGAGTGGGAACACCTCAACATAAACCAAAATGATTCTCCTTTTGTTGGGGTAGAGAAACAAGACCCAAACTCTTTCCTTCTTGGGTAGAAAAGTGAACTCGATGCCAAACACTCCAAGCTAATATATATGTATGTAGAAATACTTGAAATTCTAAATAAAATAATTTTATGGGTGTAAACACATGTGTATGAGAGAATTTTCTAGTTAAATTTTACACATGAAAACTGGGAATTTTGTTTGGAAATATTTTCTCTCTAAAAGCTCTCAAAGATGTTGAAAAGTCTTGGAAAAAGTCTCTCCCGAAGTTGGTTTAAAATCTGTCAAAAGAGAGTGGGACAAAGTGGTGGAAAAATGGGATAAAATTGTCAAAACTGCTCCCGCCCAGAAATCTCGTTCGAACGAGATTTTTGTTCGAACCAATTTTCTAACAAAAATTCAGTGTAGAATAGGGAAAACTCGTTCGAACGATAATTTCGAACGAAATGTCAGAAAGGTCAAATTTTATTTGAAGCCCAAAAACTTTTTATTCAAATTTCTTAAATAACTTCCTAAAAATAAAATTCGTTTTAAATGAAATTACACCCATAATAAAATTGTTCCAAGTCTCACTATATATATAAAATGCATTCATACCTTTTGGAGACTATGGAATCAATTGTCGTTGACATAGAAACATAGCACTTGAAACTCAACACTTTGATATCTTCACTTTTAAATACATGCCGCTACGTCTTCAACTGAAACTTCAAACGTTATAGGCTTGGAGGATACACTATCCTATGACTCAAATATTTTTGTCCGAAATTAAGCCAACACTACATAAGACTCAATTGGAAATTTGTGTCCTTACGAATCTCCCCCTTTGGCTATTCCAGGACAAAAACAAAAATAAAATCCTAAAGGTCCGTCAAGCTCTACTAAACTCAAAACTTTCCACCCCAAAAAAATACGTTTGACTCAAAACCCAAGGATGCTTATCTTTGCCGATGAAAGTTGCCACTAGAATAATTCCTACACACTTAAGCAAAACATTAAACGCATAGGGAATATCAAAATATTAAATGCAATTAAAGAAATACTCCCCCTAAATTAATTCTCCCCTTTTATCAAATATGATCAACCTAAGAAGATAGATCTCTCCCCCTAAGATAGATCTCCTAACTAAGATATGATTACAATAGGATTATATACCATTTCTCCCCCTATCATTCTCCCCCTTTTTGTTCAGGAATAGACAAAGGACAAAAAGAACTAATAAATTGCTCATATATCCCCCAATATAACTAAGTAATTTCTCCCCCCAAAAATATAAGGGATAACAAGTAAAACAAAATGGTGCATAAAGTGATAAGAACATTAAAGCATATGGGCAACAATAAGATAACTAATCCATACAAATATAAATAGATACCAACTTATGATGCGAAAAAAATGATACCAATTTGTCAAATAAGATACTATGCATGTGATATCAAACAAAATTCGCAATGATGAATACCAATTATGAATTAAAAGCATGAATGGACTAGATAGCAAGGCAAAGACTCAGAAATACCATATATATGTATACATAATGACTAGCACTAATGCGCACACACATATACATAGGTATAAAAATCACACATGACACAAAATACATTAAGCTTTTCACACTCATATGGAAAAAATGTGTCCAAATATATGTGGTAAACGCAAGTGTAGGGGTGTGAACTAGTAACAATTAAATTTCGACCCAGTCACTTAAAACATGTTCACGGAGTTCTCATTTGATTGCAAAATTTTATCACATTTAGATATAGCCTCATGTGACAATATAAATTGAACTCAATGAACAAACATACACAATGCATATAAGCCTAGAGTTTTGATGATTCTACAAACCAATAGAGTCATGCCAATATAAGCTTAACTAGGATTCAAAGTCATTGTGCAAACCCGTTAATATATCCAACCAAACTCCTGATAAAACATATTAATTAAACTATTTTGTCCTTGGCACATATTTTGTTTAATGCCACATTTTTAAGGCCTAATATTCAATGGTGGATTTTCATGCAAAGTAATTTTGCCTTTCGTAGCCTGATTCCATTGATAAACTATTAACCGGATAAACATATTTTTCTATATATATTTTTTTAAATTCGTGAAACGGTTATTACATGCACAAATCCTCCATAGTCATAGCAAAAATATAGATGACTAAATTGATGGGAGAACATATCACTTAGCTCAAATATACATGTGACATTTAAATTTCAAATGAGCTCGTGCATGTGTGGAAAAAGGCATATAAAAATAAAATCCATTAAGCAACGCAAAATCCAACTACTCCATGTAAGCCTGACAAAGAACATTTTAAGGATTACAATCTTAACCAAAAGTTCTAGCCACATGGAAGCGAAAAATAAGGGATTCAAACACAAGTATATGCCACATAAAGTTTGAGTTTTTGAAATTTTTTAACCAAACAAACAAAAATATTTACTCAAAAGACAAACAAAATCTTTTTGTATTTTTCATTAAGCCTAAATAACTCAAGATAAAACACAAATGATAAAAAAAAATCTTTTTGTATTTTTTATTTAATGCAACCTAAAATGATAGAACTATAATACAAAAGATAAACAAAAACCATAATTCTAGCATGAGATATGTGATAAAGAAATGACTAGAAAATGATAAACAAGCATACAATTAGCATGATAATATATCATGAAACACAAAAGCTAAAGTATTCAAACAAATAACACATTTAACCTTTATATTTAGCAAGGGAGGTATCGTGTGAAAGTAAATGATAATAAAAAACCCTATCTTGTAATGCTACCAAGTCGGATCTCCTAACCCAAACTAATGATGAATGACGATCTCGGGATATAGAAATCTTGGCTACCTTGGTTGCCTTACGTTGGGATTTTTAAGGACCTCGTTTAAGATCAAAACAAAACTTTATAAGATGAACTTTTCGACCACAATATGAGCACCTAAAAACTCGACGAAAAGACTTACCTAAGAAATGATCTATAACACTGTTCCTAGAGGATTCTCGTAAAACATTAGTTTTGGCTTTATTAGTGAAATCATTAAAAGAATCGAAGCCTAAACCACAAGTGTCATTTTTGATTTGGATCGTGCCTAAGATTTTATTGAGTTTTTCGGACCTACACTCCAAATCAAATTTGACCTTACTAGAGTCTTTCAATCTATCTTCCAAATCTAAAATTCTAGTCTCTAACAAACCATTTCTCTCTTCAAACTCAAGAAGCTCCTTTTTCATTGATTCCATCAAACCTCTAAGGATATCTCTCTCGCCTTCTACATATTCAAGCTTCTCACGAAGATCTATCTCACGTATCCTAAGGTCTTCCACTAAGGCACTCTCATCAACGACCTTGACACGTTCCTTTAAACTAGCTTCTAACTTCAAATTTGCTCTTTTTAATGTAATATATTCTTCATATAATTCTTGAAAAATAATTTGAAGTTCACTCACATCAACCTCTTCTTCCTTTTCTCTCTCTCTCTCTCTTCTTCGCTCTCACAACCATAAAAAATAAGGGAATTATTAACTTTGACCTCAGAATTATCTTGTCTTTGTATAACTTCATGGGATGATTCATTATCGGTGCTCACATGGCTTGACATGAATACAGTAAAGTTGTGCTCAATGGGGGAATCGGGTCCCTCTTCCTTATCACTATCACTAAGGGTGGCATTGCAGGATATAGGTTTCTTACCCTCAGTCGGGCACTCTCTCGCTCTATGGACATAACCCTCACAACCATAGCACCTATTTGACTCGTCCCTATTAAGGTTTTCATTAAAAGTTATAGGGATATTTTCGGCTTTGTCATGCTTAGAATTTTCAAATTTCTTAAAATTATTTTTAAACTTATCTTTATTAAATTTAAGAAATTTTCGAAATTTCCTAGCAAGCATAGCCATGTCCTCCGAGTCACTATCACTCTCATCAACCACAACTTGTTTTTCCTTATTTCGAACTTTCAAAGCAATCCCTTATCAATTTTCTTTTCATTTTTGGAGGGGAACATATTTAGCTCATAGGTTTTCAAATCACCTACTAATTCCTCAAGTTTGGTAGAATGCAAGGTGGGTAAAGAATTTAAAACGGTCACTTTAGGGATAAATCTCTCGGATAGGGACCTTAAAATTTTCTTTACTACTCGATCGTCGGGTATTTTCTCTCCCAAATTAAATGATGAATTTACTATATCGAAAAGTCTAACATAAAATTCATAAAATGTTTCTTTTTCATTCACTTTGATGGTTTCAAATTGAGTGGTGAGTTTTGGAGTTTAGAAGCCTTAACAACACTAGTTCCCTCGTGAGTGAGTTGTAATATATCCCAACCTTCCTTAGCGGTTTCACACGTCATGATACGTCGAAATTCATCTGGTGTGACCGCGCTAAGCAAGGCATTTAAACCTCAGGAATTAAAATTGGCAAGTTTAAATTCATTCTCACTCCATCTATCAACGGGTTTGGGAACACGCTCATTTTCTACCAAACATGTGGGTGGGGACCACCCGTTAACAGGTGACAACCAAACCCTCTCATCGATAGATTTTAGTGCTGATTTCATACGCGCTTTCCAAAAAGCGTAACTGGAACCATCAAAAATAAGAAATTTTGAAAATGGGAAAAATTCCATTTTTTAACCAAAAATATTTAAAAAGACCTTAACGCAATAAATTAGCGCTCCGACTCTGATACCACTTGTTGAATACGTAGGCCCCCAATTTTAATTATTCTAAATAAGAATTTCCTAAAGTGCGATAAAGGATGGTTCAACACATAACTCACATAAACAACAAATTTTAATTTCTTTCAAATTAAAATTAAGTTAAACAACTAATAAATTTCAAAAATACTATTGTGCCCGAACTTTTGACTGAATTTTGATAGACAAACTGACGCGGTGAGCTTTTATTGGTTGGTTTTTAGGATTCACGCCAGTGGAACCTAAAAAACAACTAATAAAATCCCGCCACATTAGTTTGTCTATAAAAATTATGTCAAAAATTCACTCACAATAGAACTACTCAATAAATTTTTCACTTAAACCAAATTAATTCAACCCAAGTCCTAAATAGTTACTTAACAAGATTAATTCATTTTTCGCAAATTAGGCCAAACCAAATTTAACAAATTAAATTACTGTCTTGAATTAAGTTAACTTAAATTTCACTCAATTTAATTTTTGCATCAAATTAAATACGTGTGACAAATAAACCAATTTTATCTTGTTAACCTAAGCATGCATTCTAAGTGTTTTAAGCAAGATAAAAATAAACAATATCACACGACGCACCGATGTACGAGGAAAACCCAAATGGGAAAAACCTCGGACGGCCCTGGCCTCAAATTCACTAAGTATTATAGTTTTTACAAAGACTCGACACAACAGGACTTACACAAAATGACTTGAGTCCTTCCAAGCCTTGACGCGCTCCTTCGGTCTTCAACCTCCACCTAGCGAATAACCGTGGACTCCTCCACAGTCTCAGACTCATCCGATGGGACTCTTGGACACCGTCACCCTCACACGAAGCTTTTCTTCGAGTGGGAACACCACAACATAAACCAAAATGATTCTCGTTTTGTTGGGGTAGAGAAACAAGACCCAAACTCTTTCTTTCTTGGGTAGAAAAGTGAACCCGGTGCGAAACACTCCAAGTTAATATATATGTATGTAGAAATACTTGGAATTCTGAACAAAACAATTTTGTGGGTGCAAGCACATGTGTATGAGAGAATTTTCTAGTTAAATTTGACACATAAAAACTGGGACTTTTGTTTGGAAATATTTGCTCTCTAAAAGCTCTCAAAGATGTTGCAAAAGTCTTGAAAAAAGTCTGTCCCGAAGTTGGTTTAAAATCTGTCAAAAGAGAGTTGGACAAAGTGGTGAAAAAATGGGATAAAACTATCAAAACTATTCCCGCCCAGAAATCTCGTTTGAACGAGATTTTTGTTCGAATTACATTTCGTTCAAATGACTTTTCTAACGAAAAGTCAGTGTAGAATAGGGGAAACTCGTTGGCAAACTCTTTCGAACGAAATTCTCGTTCGAACGACATTCTCGTTCGAACGATAATGTCGAACAAAATGTCAGAAAGGTCAAATTTCATTTTAAGCCCAAAAACTTTTTATTCAAAGTTCTTAAATAACTTCCTGAAAATAAAATTCATTTTAAATGAAATTACACCCATAATAAAATTATTCCAAGTCTCCATATATATATAAAAATGCATTCATACCTTTTGGAGACTATGGAATCAATTGTCATTGACGTAGAAACGTGGCACTTGAAACTTGACACTTTGATATCTTCGCTTTTAAATACAGGCCGCTACGTCTTCAACTGAAACTTCAAATGTCATAGGCTCGGAGGATACAATATCCTATGACTTAAATGTTTTTGTCCAAAATTGAGCCAACACAACATAAGACTCAGTTGGAAATTTGTGTCCTTACACACGGCACCAACGTAACACGTAGGAACTGACGGCGTAGCCACGGGACTCTCAATTTGAGAATACGACGATAATTTTCAGAAATCTGAACTTTGGCTTTAAATAAGCCGTTAGAGGGTAAAACTAAACACAGACTCCTGATGGCCTCGTAAGAGGCACACACACCTTTCACGGGACAAATATAACACGTAGGAACTTATCGTGTAGTCACGGGACTCTCGATTTGAGAATACAACGATAATTTGCAAAAATCTAGACTTAGGCTTTAAAACATGCCGTTAAAGGGAAAAAACCCAAAACATCCCCAAACGGACCCGAAAGATGTACGAACACCTCTCACAGGACCAATGTAACATGTTGGAACTAACCACGTAGTCACGGGATCCCGATTTGAGAATACGATGATAATTTATTGAAATCCAAACTTAGACTTAAAACATGCCGTTAGAGGGTGAAATCCAAAAACAGACTCCTAACGGCCCGGTAAGGGGCACGAACACCTCCCACAGGACCAATGAAAGAAGTTAGAACAAACCGTGTAGTCATAGGACTGCCGGTTTGAGAATACGACAATAATTTTCAAAATTCTAGACTTATTCTTAGAACATGTCATTAGAGGGTGAAAACCTAAAACTATCCCCAAAAAGCCCCGTAAGAGGCACAAACACCTCCCACAGGACCAACGTAACACGTAGGAATTGATCGCGTAGTCATGAGACTCCCGATTTGAGAATACGATTATAATTTGCAAACATGTAGACATAGGCTTAAAACATGCTGTTAGGTGGTGAAAACCAAAACATACTCCTAACGGCCCCGTAGGAGAAACGAACACCTCCTACGGGACCAATGTAACATGTAGGAACTTACAGCATAGTCACGGGAGTCCCGATCTTAGAATATCATGATAGTTTACAAAAATCTAGACTTAGGTTTAAAAATATTCCGTTAAATGTAGAAAATTCAAAACAGCCCCAAATGGCCCCGTAATACGCACGATTACCTCGCACAGGATCAATGTCACACGTAGGAACTTACGATGTAGTGATATGACTTCAGGTTTGAGGCACGAACACCTCGTGCGAGACCAATGTAACATGTAGGAACTGGGCACATTGTCATTGGACTCCCGGTTTTATAATATGATGATTATTTACAAAAATCTTGACTTAGGCTTAAAACATGCCGTTAGAGGGTGAAAACTAAAAACAGACCCCTAATGGCCCCATAAGAGGCACGAGCACCTCCCACGGGACCATCGTAACATGTAGGAACTTACCGCGTAGTCACGGGACTCCCTATTTGAGAATACAATGATAATTTGTAAAAATCTAGACTTAGGCTTAAAAACATTCCGTTAAAGGGAGAAAATCCAAAACACCCCCAAACGAATCGTAAGAAGTATGAACACCTCCCGTGGGACCAACATAACATGTAGGAACCGATCCTATAGTCACAGGATTACCGGTTTGATAATACAATGAGAATTTGCAAAAATCTAGACATAGGCTTAAAACATGCCGTTAGGGCGTAAAAACCAGAAACAGACTCCTAACGCCCCCCTAAGAAGTACGAATACCTCTCACGGGACCAATGTAACACGTAGGAACTTATCGCTTAGTCACAAGACTCCCGGTTTGAGAATTCGACAATAATTTTCAAAAAATTAGATTTATGCTTAAAACATGCCATTAGAGGGTAAAAGCCTAAAATAATCCGCAAATGATCCCGTAAGAGGCATGGACACCTCCCACGGGACTAAGGTAACACGTTGGAGCTGACCAAATAGTCACGGGACTCCCGGTTTGAGAATACGATGATAATTTGTAAAAATCTAGATAAGGGATTCAAACATGCCGTTAGGGGGTGAAAACAAAAAAAGACTCCTAACGGCCCAGTAAAATGCTCGGACACCTCCAATGGGACCAATGTAACACGTAGGAACTTACCGCATATTCACAGGACTACCGATTTGAATATACGACGATAATTTATAAAAATATGGACTTAGGCTTAAAAACATGCCGTTAAAAGGAGAAAATCCAAAACTGCTACAAACGGTCCCGTAAGATGCACGAATAGCTCGCACAGGACCAACATAACACGTAGGAACTGATTACATAGTCACGGGACTCGAGGTTTGACAATACGATGATAATGTGCAAAAATCTATACATAGGCTTAAAATAAGCCGTTAGAGGGTGATAACTAAAAACAGACCCCTAATGGCCTTGTAAGAGGCACGCACACCTCGCACGGGACCAACGTAACACATAGGAACTTATCGTGTAGTCATGACACTCCCAATTTGAGAATACGACCACGATTTGCAAATTAATTAATTGAATGATAAATCGAAATTAAATGTTTGACAGTTAAAAAATAGCTTTTACCAAAAGCCACTTTCATTTACTATATATATCTGTTCACCCGCCTGTTTTGAACCTCCGAAAAAGCTACACCATTTTCAGAACCATATTTCCTCCATTACTAGATAAATTTTATCCACATTATTTTTTTTGTTTGTTTGTGAGAGTGCAAAAATCCCAGGGTGGTTCCACAAATGGAAAATTCTCTTTTTGCAAGTTTTATCAATTTTATTTCCAAGCATAGAAAACCCAGTTTTAATTTGATTTTATCTTTTTATCCTAAACATACATCTATGTGAGAAAACAGATAAATCAAACCATTCATCCAAAAAAGTCAACGTTTTAGGAAAAATCCCTTTCGGGCAAAATCTCTGCACTTTAGAAATATTACAAGACAATCGACTTACAGATTACTCGATAATCGCCACAAGTATGACTCACTAATCTTCGTAAATCTCTAAAGAATACCACTCATTCAGAGCAGACCACACGCAGCCTTCCACGATCGGTATCCACCGATCATCAATGATCCTCGCAAGAATCATAAGAGCCGCAGTTCTACGAAATTACCTCAGCCTTCGTCTTCAGCAGTGATCCCCTTGGGTTTCACAAGATAGCCATGGAGATGCCTTCTCCACAAAGGTGTATGATAAGATACTAAACTATCTAGGGTTTAAAAGAATCCACAAAGTTAAATTTTTAGAATGTTTGTTTATGAATTAAAAGGTGTTTAGGAACACGAAAAAATGAAGAACTTTTGTAAAATATGGCCAGAATCAGATTTGTCAAAAGTCTTACGAAACTAGGAGACGAAACAGGTCTTTATACGAAAAAAAAAATTCAAGGCGATGAAGGGTCATTCCAATGTTGTAGAAGTGGGGATCGCTTAAATAAGCTCTTATACCAATTTGTAGAACGTGTGTGCTCGCGTTCAAATGATCAAATCATATATAAAAACCTTTTAGCACAAACAAACCCTAAACATGCAGCAGTATGTGATTGAATAAATTGATAATCTACGCAAGAACATTCAAACACATGCAATTAAGGAAAAATCCCCCTCAGGGGCAAAACCATTTATTTTCACTATAATTTGTAAGAAAACGGCTTACACAAGTTGACTAAGAATTACCCTCGGGTATCGGATTCTGTAGTCGCGGCTGGAATTATCCCTTTCCAGTAGGACTGCAATGAAGAAGAAGAACGGTCTCCTCCACAAGGGTTGAACAAACCAAAGTTGTGTTCTTGGGTTGCTAATGGATTCACAAAGGTATGGCAATGGTGTGTGAATCAAAACATGAGTCTTGGGACTCAAAAATATGAAGACTAGGTGTATTTGGACTCTTAAATTCGTCTCCTAAAGTCTTGCAAAACAGCTCCCCCAAAGTTGGTATTTATAGGAAAAACAGATGAAGAGATCCGCTTTTTTAAAACTCTAAAAATCTTATCAGCGTACAGGTACACCGAACCCGTTCTGGGGTACACCGAACCGGTTTGGTGGTACCATTCTGGTATGGGGTTAAAAAAACAGCATTCTTCAAGGAATTTTCTCCAACTTCAAAAGGTCATAACTTCTTCACCGTAGCTCGGATTGAGGTGCCGTTTCTTCCAGTATCTTCGTTGCGGCGAGCTCTTCAACTTTCCAGTTGACCAGACCTCCGAACTATGGATGTGAAATTACGAAAATGCCCTTGAACTCTCCTATCGTGCCTTTTTTCACTGTTTTGACTTCCCTTGCGTACCACTTGCATTAAGTCCCTAAAATCTTGGACCGTGAAGTCGTTGAGGCAGATGTGGGACATATTAATGGAGATGTTGAATGCTTGATTCTCAAAATTCGGATTGAGGCCGTCATGTGAGATCGTGAGGTGACGTGCCAAATGTAGCGGCGTATGACATACACAAATGTAACATGTTGGACATGAGAAAAATGTCCTTACAAATCTCCCCCTATGTCTATGCCGGTACATACATAAAAAATTCGAATTATCAAATATGAAATTGGCTATACAAATCTACCCTCCCATGAACCCAAAACTGGAAAGATAAAAATGAATAAGTCTTCATCGTTTGATCTTCAAATCTTCAATACATTCAAAGCTTTTCTCATCAGGGTGTGCATTTCGGAAATCATCAATGTAGTACCTACACACATGAGAACAAGCAAATACCACGTGACATATCGAGTTTGAAATGAGATAAACATAGATACCAATATATGATAAGCATAAGTCAAATCTCAAAACTCCCCAAACTTCAAACTCCCCCAAAATAAGATAATTCTTTCTCCCCCTTTTTATGATGTCCCCAAATAGTCAAACGAGAAGAATGAATCAAATAAGCAAAATCGGGGTGTCACGGTATACAAAACAGGGCCTCAAACAAATATGGTCAACGTGCTCTTGCAAGGAGATGCTAAAAAAAAACTTAACAAACTATTTTTGAATTTTCCAAATTTTTCGTACAAAAATAAGATACCAATTTGAACAAATATGATACAAAAATCACACCATGGATTTAGACTCAAACGACCAAGTCATGGAAACGGAATGAATGGGTGTGAACACATTCGATAGGTAAATCAACTCAATCAATCATGTGTGCACGATGCATACGTGTACTCCTAACGAATGAACATCAAAGGTATCCTTAGGTGTAAAAGTTTGTTGAATTTAGATGACATCGTCTTATGCAAATCAACAAATCAAAGTCAAATGATTTTCACACCAATAACGTCCAAAACTATGTAGCGCATTTTTAAGCATTTCAAGGACGTGCAAACCTGTTTTAAATTCTCCAACCAAACTCCTTCTAATATATTATCTTTTAGAGGTAATCTAAATTCTCAAACTTTGGAGAATTGGTGCAAAAACCTAAATGGCCCATATTTTGGCATGAATATCTTTTTATTGCCTTTAAATTTTTTCAGGCTCTTTTAACCTCTTTGGACCTCGGATAATAAAATTCCTCAATTTTTTAGGTCCTTTTTAACGGTGGCTTTTGCGCAAAGAATAGATAATTACCTTTCGCAGCCCCTCCCCGTTTTTCAAACAAAGCACACAAACTCACAAAACGGTTTTTATATGCACAATTTCCTTATCAAAATTTATCGCGCTTGGTTCGTTTTAAGGACAGGATTGAAGTGAAAACACCCAACCAACATGTGATAAGACAAGCACAATAATCAAACAAATCCGTGCATGTGTGCAATAAAGGAAACATGAGTCAAACATGTAGGAAGTAACACTTAATAACATCTTAATGACTCTAAACATTATAAAGCACATGGATGAATTGACCTTTTGTCTCAAAACTCTATCAAATAGTCACATGAAAAAAATGAAATGATGTTGTGACTCGGTCATCCAAAGTGTCCATCCATAAACGGTGCAAACAAGATACAAAAATATTTTTGGATTTTTCAAAAATTTTGTCAAAATAAAATCTTTTTGTATTTTTCAAAAAAATTCAAAAACAAGAATTTATACAAAAAGTACAAGTCATCACACTAGTAAAAATATATCATGAAACCACAACTAGTGTATGACAAACATGTAATCACAATCAACCAAAAGATTTCACATGGGGTGAATCACGTGCAAGCAAACGGGAATCGTGGACAAATAAACCATAAGCCTCTAAATCCGATTTTCTAACCCAAATTGATGTGTAACGAAGTGTGGGGGTTTTAGGAATCGAATTTATTCTTTCATTAACCTTCCTAGGTCCATTTAAAAGCTTGTAACAAAATCTCCTAAGATGACCTTGCCTACCGCAATGTGTGCAAGTGTAAATCGGGCGGTGTGTGTTACCTAAAGGTGGCCCTCTCCTCAAATTCCTAGGTGGCGCTTTCTGAATTTGCTTAGGTGGATCTCTCCTAATGATCCTAGGAGGCACTCTCACGATATTCCTAGGGGGCTCTTTCCTAACACCCGTAGGTGTCTCTTTCTTAACAAACCTAGGAGGCTCTCTCACACGTGTGGGAATGGGCGCAACATATTTTTCAAGACCAATCCCACCCCTATCCGTTTTGATCTCGACTGTGCCTAAAATCTTATCAAGTTTTTCAGACCTAGACTCCAAATCAAATTTCACTTTACTTGAATCTTTCAATTTCACCTCAAGTTCACCTATCCTAGATTCAAGTACTCGTTTAGAATCCTTAAACTCTAAAAGCTCCTTTTTCATAGTCTCCATCAACCCTCTAAGACTATCTCTCTCACCCTCGACGTACTCAAGCTTCTCTTTCAAAATTTTCACATGAGCCCTAAGTTCTTCAACTAAAAAATCATTATTTTTTATGGCACACTCTTTCAACTGAGCTTTCAATTTCAAATTTTCTTTCTTTGTTTTCAAAGTTTCAGCATAAAGATCATTGAAAGCAGTTTGCAAGTCATGCTCATCTACACTTTCCTCCTCACTTTCATCCACACTCCCATCACTTTCACTATCATCACTAATCACACGGATGGGAAACTCTCGCCTAGAAGCATAAAAAACTTCTTCTTTCGAATCACAATCACTAAGGGTAGAAACATGAGAAATCGGTTTATTCAATTTCTTCTTTAAATTTGTGGTACACTCATGTAACGTGTGACCAACACCCTCACAACAAGGACACCTCTCAGATTCGTTTTCAACAGAAGATTTAAAACAAGAGTTCGTGTGAATTTTCCAATTAATCTTTTCAAAAATTTGACATCGAAGATCATCAAAACCATCAAAAGCCATTTTTGTGCAAAATCAGGATCAAAACACAATAACTTAGTGCAACAGGCTCTGATACCAATTTGACGACGTGAGAAGCCAAATTGTATCAAAAAGTAAATCCTTGAAAAATCAGGATCACGCGATAAATTGGCGTAACCGGCTCTGATACCAATTTGAGAGTGCAGCAGCAGCGGAAATATTGCGACTTCTCAAATAAAAATCAATTTTAATTAAACCCAAATTTTATTTAAACCCTAAGACATGCATCTAGATGATTTATCAAATAAAATATAGCATGCAGGATAAAAAAAATTGAAGACGTGTGTGCTCGCGTTCAAATGATCAAATCATATATAAAAACCTTTTAGCACAAACAAACCCTAAACATGCAGCAGTATGTGATTGAATAAATTGATAATCTACGCAAGAACATTCAAACACATGCAATTAAGGAAAAATCCCCCTCAGGGGCAAAACCATTTATTTTCACTATAATTTGTAAGAAAACGGCTTACAATCGGATTACAATGAAAATACAAGTTGACTAAGAATTACCCTCGGGTATCGGATTCTGTAGTCGCGGCTGGAATTATCCCTTTCCAGTAGGGCTGCAATGAAGAAGAAGAACGGTCTCCTCCACAAGGGTTGAACAAACCAAAGTTGTGTTCTTGGGTTGCTAATGTATTCACAAAGGTATGGCAATGGTGTGTGAATCAAAACATGAGTCTTGGGACTCAAAAATATGAAGACTAGGTGTATTTGGACTCTTAAATTCGTCTCCTAAAGTCTTGCAAAACAGCTCCCCCAAAGTTGGTATTTATAGGAAAAACAGATGAAGAGTTCCGCTTTTTTAAAACTCTAAAAATCTTATCAGCGTACAGGTACACCGAACCCGTTTTGGGGTACACCGAACCGGTTTGGTGGTACCATTCTGGTATGGGGTTAAAAAAACAGCATTCTTCAAGAAATTTTCTCCAACTTCAAAAGGTCATAACTTCTTCACCGTAGCTCGGATTGAGGTGCCGTTTCTTCCAGTATCTTCGTTGCGGCGAGCTCTTCAACTTTCCAGTTGACCAGACCTCCGAACTATGGATGTGAAATTACGAAAATGCCCTTGAACTCTCCTATCGTGCCTTTTTTCACTGTTTTGACTTCCCTTGCGTACCACTTGCATTAAGTCCCTAAAATCTTGGACCGTGAAGTCTTTGAGGAAGATGTGGGACATATTAATGGAGATGTTGAATGCTTGATTCCCGAAATTCGGATTGAGGCCGTCATGTGAGATCGTGAGGTGACGTGCCAAATGTAGCGGCGTACGACATACACAAATGTAACATGTTGGACATGAGAAAAATGTCCTTACAAATGTCAAACAGGTCTCATTCGAACGAGTTATGCCCCCATAATTTTATCTCCCCCTTTTTGTCCGTATTAGTCAAAGGAGTAAAACATAATCGTGAAATACGAAGCATCATATACAAGATAAGATATCATCACAAAGATATAAATTAAGCATATGTAATGATAATCTCAAAGGTCATCCAAAAAAAACTATTTTTTTACTTTTTCATTTTTTCAAAGCAAATATAAAATGTAAAAAATAAATAGAACAATAAACAATATCGCCAATTAAAATGAATCATGCATTTTTCAAACGTGGACTAAATGTAAAGAAAAACAAAATACCATATCTAATATATGCAAAATATACCAAAGAAGATTCGACATAAATATATTATAAACGACCATAACACATGACACAAACATATAAGCTTTACATATTAGCATAGTATCGATGTGTCGAAACATGTGGGATGAAATGAATGGGTGTGAACTAGAGACAAATGAATTATAATCCAAACACTCAAATATGTTTAAGAAGTTATAATTGACCGCAAAACTTTATCGAACTAAGATTTAGCCTCAAGTGACAAGATAAAGTGAACTTTATGAAAAAAGAAGCACAATGCATACAAACCTAAAATATTAATGATTCTACAAATCAACGTCATGAAAAAATAAACATAACTAGGATTCATTATGCAAACCTGTTGATCTTCAACTAAACACCCTCAAAAGATAAACATATAGCATATTTTTCTATTCTCAATTATTTTGAAGTTATTCAAATTGAAAAAATAAACAAAACTATGTTGACCCCATTTTGGCAAATTTTCTGTTTTTGGGAGAACATCTCACAAAGATCAAATATACATGTGAAGTCAAAATCTAAAAAGCTCATGCATGTGTGTGCGGAGGCATATGCAAAGTCAAATTCATAAAGAAAATTGAGTTCGAATCAACTCCATAAACATGGTTAAGAACAATCTAATTAACTAGAATCATAACCAAATGTCCTAGCCACATGAAAAGTATGAAATAAATTCGATTCAAAATCAATATGCCATACTAAATGTGTAAAACTAAAATACACAAGAACCAAAAATCTTTTTGTATTTTTCAAAATAAAATCTTTTTGTATTTTTCAATATGACTGAATAAAATAAAAATAGAAATACAAAAGATACACATGTCATAACACTACCAAACATATATCATGAAGCACAACTAGAGTATGACAAATAAATAATGTAAGCAATAAACCGTAAGATATATCATGTGAGGAATCATGTGGACGCATACGAGAATCAACTAGTCGAACATTTAACGCCTCCAAAAGTGATTTCCTAACCAAAATATAAGTGTAGTTATCGTAAAGGGTTTCGGGAAGCAAGGGAACATTAGACTTAAACTTCCTAGGACTTCTACCAAGATCATAACAAAATGACCTAAGGTGACCTTTCCTACCACAATAAGAACATGTGTAAACACGAGGAATGTTACCTAAGGTTTGACCTTTTCTAGCATCCTTGGATATGGATGACCCTCTAAAAAAACAATAGTCTTGGATTTGGCAACAAAATCATTAGAACAAGATGCACCCATATCATTACTACTAACACTACTCGAGTCTGTTAAATTATCTTTTAACTTCAAAATATCTAACTCAAGTAAAAAATTAGACACTTCCAATTTTAGGGACTCCTTGTTCACAGGTTCAATAATTCGTAGAAGGTTATCTCTCTCCCCCTCAAAGTAAGCAAACTTATCCCTAAAAACCTTATCTCGTGCCTAAAAATCATTAATTATTTTTTCATTATCCACAATGGCCCGTACACAAACCCTAGAATTTTCCAAGTCCTCTAATTATTTTTTTAAAACTAGGACTCTATCATCACTCTCTTTCTTGGACAATTCAAAATCTTTAAAGTCATGGTCCAAGGTAACAAGCTTCTCACAAAAAAAATCTCTTTGAAACGAGAATTTTCTTTTTCCAAAAATTTAATTCTTTTTGCAAACTTCAAATTCAAACGATTTAAGTCATCAAAACTACTAGAATACATCGAGAGAAAACAAACAAGCTAGAAAACAATAAACCATCCTAAAAAAGGCACTAAACAAGATATACATAATAGCTTAGTGCAAAAAGCTCTGATACTAACTTGAGAGTGCAAAAATTCCAGGGTGGTTCCACAAATAATAAATTCTCTTTTTGCAAGTTTTATCAATTTTATTTCCAAGCATACAAAACCCAATTTTAAACATATTTTATCTTTTTATCCTGAACATGCATCTATGTGAAAAAACAGATAAATCAAACCATGCATCGAACAAAGGCAATGTTACAAGAAAAATCCCTACAAGACAGTCAACTTACAAAGTACTCGATAATCGCCACAAGTATTACGCGCTAATCTTATTAAATCTATAAAGAATATCACTCAGTCCGGAGCAGTTCACACATAGCCTTCCACGCTCGGTATCCACGGATCAACAATGATCCTCATAAGAATCACAAGAATCGCAGTCCTACGAAATAGCCTCAGCCTTCGTCTTTGAGAACGCAATACGACCAGGGTGGATCCAAACAAATAACAAAATCTATTTTTGAACGTTTTTATATATTTAATAGTCCAATCATACAAAACCCAATTTTAAACATTGTTGATCTTTTTATCCTAAACATGCATCTATGTGATAAAACATATAAATTGAACATGCATCCAACTAAGGCAAAGTTTAAGGAAAAATCACCTTAGGGAAAAATATTTTATTCACTTCATAAAATAAGAAAATCTCAACTTACAAACTTTTATAAAGGAATCTATAGTATACGAATCTCCTACAAGTGACCTTCGCCCACAACTATGATCCTCTCGAGAATCATAAGACCGATGTCCTCCTTCAGCCACATCCTTTTTCTTCAGTAGTGATTTCCCTCAGATATCACAAGTAATCCATGTAGATGCCTTATCCTCAAATGTGTATGCAAGATATTAAAACTCTCTAGGGTTTAAACCGATTCATAAACTAGATTTTCATGATGTTGTTGTGAATCAAAAAGTGTTTTGGAAACATAAAACTTGAAGAAATTTTGTAACGGATATTCAAAAACGTATTTGGCAAAAGTATTACTAAACTAAAACAAAAAATAGGTTTTTATAGATGGACACAAAAATTGAGGCGACAAAGGCTCGTTGGAACTAAAACGGATTCTCGTTTGATTGAGATATGCTTCTCGTTTGAATGAGAAAAACTTTGCTTCTAACAAGCCCAAACAATAGCCTTTGTTCGATGTTCGTTTGTTATAATTCAACAATTGAGACATATAACGAGATGATGGTTTCATTTGAATGAGATCTAAATCTCGTTTGAACGACATCAGGCAAAAAATACTATTTTAAATAATAACTCTAGCCTCTTTTAAATAAAATAATTCTTGTTCGTTTTTCTAAAAAATAAAACATCTCAGAAATAAAGTCCGTGAATAAATTTAAACTCTAAATTTCTTTATACCTTTCATACCTTTATGGGATGTCGGGAAGTCTTCGAGTGTTGATGTCGATTTATTGTGACGGTACGTGACAGTTTATAATGGGATAGGCCAAACTAAACCTAAAACAAACTAAGGCCCATGCTATGAACAATATCAAAGAAACTGTTCTTACAAATCTCCCCCTTTGGATATTCCGGTACAAAAACAAACAAACCTATCTACATTCAAATTACATCAACAAAACTCTATAAATGACAAAAGAAATCTAACACCCTTCCCAACCCTAGAACGGAATGACATAAGTCTCTTTGTCTTCAAACTTTAAACTTCTTCCCTTTGGCAAACTTTGCCTTTAGCGGTGTGTCTTTAATTTCGCATTAAGTATCTACACACATGAGACAAAAACAAATACCTTGTGACGCATCGAGTTTTTAAAACAAAATAAAAATACCCCCATAATTTGTTTTCCCCCTTTTTGTTCGTAATAGACAAAGGAGTAAAAATAGTCATGAAATATGAAGCATCGCGTAGAAGAAAAGATATCATCATAAATAGATATAAATAATGCATGTGTAATGATAATCTTAAAGGACATCCAAACAAACTATTTTTTTACGTTTTCAATTTTTTCAAAACAAATACAAAAATGTACAAACTAAATAGTACAACACAAAACATAGCCAAATAATTCACAAATAATCCAAATGAATCATGCATTTTCAATCATGGACTAAATGTAAAGAAAAAAAATACAATATATAATATATGCAAAATATACCAAATAAAATTCGGCACACATATATAGGTATAAGCGACCACAAAACATGACCCAAATACATAAGCTTTACACTAGCATAGTATCAACGTGTGTAAACATATGGGATGAAATGAATGGGCGTGAACTGGATACAAATGAATTATAACCCAAACACATAAATATGTTCAAGAAGTTCTAATTGACCGCAAAACTTTATCAAAATAAGATTTTTCCTCAAGTGTCAAAATAAAGTGAACTTTATGAACTAAACAAGCACAATGTACACAAGCCTAGAATATTAATGATTATATAAATCAATAGTGTCATGACAAAATATGTATAACTAGGATTCATTGTGAAAACCCATTGATCATTAACTTAATACGCTCAAAAGATAAACGTATATCATATTTCTCTATTCTCAATTCTTTTGAAGTTATTTAAATTGAATCAACAAACTAAACAAAGTTGGCCCCATTTTGGCAATCTTTCTGTTTTATTGCCTTTCTTTTATTGGGGTCTTACCAACAGTGTCTTTCCCACAAAGACAACATGTCTTTCGTAGCCCTTTCCCGTGAACTCTCATATATATAAAAATAAATAATTTCATAAATGCTCACGGGCAATGGTTCTTACATGCACAAATCCCCCATAGTCACAAAAGATATAGATGACAAGATTGAAGGGATAACATCTCACAAAGCTCAAATATACATGTGAAGTCAAAATAAAAAAAAGCTCGTGCATGTGCGTGCAGAGGCATATGCAAAGTCGAATCCATAAAGAAAATCAAGTTCGAAACAATTCCATAAACATGGTTAAGAACAATCTAAGTATCTAAAATCATAACAAAATGTCTAGCCACATGGTGAGAATGGAATGAATTCAATTTAAATAAACCAATATGCCACATCAAATGTGTAAAACTAAAATACACAAAAAACAAAAATCTTTTTGTATTTTCTACAAATTTATGAAAAGAAAATCTTTTTGTAATTTTCAAATATAACTCAATAAAAGAAAAATAGTAATAAAAAAGTACACGTCAAAACACTAGTAAGGATATATCAAGAAACACAACTAGCGAATGACAAACAAACTCATGCAAGCAATCAACCGTAAGATATAACATGTGAGGAATAATATGCAAGCATGCGAGAATCAACAAGTCTAATATCTAGTGCCTCCAAAAGTTATTTCTTAACCCAAATAAATGAATACCTAATGTGACGGGGTTCGATAACCAAAGGAACACTAGACTTCAACTTCCTAGGACTTCTTCCAAGATCATAACAAAACGACCTAAGGTGACCTTTCCCACCACCATGCGAATATGTGTAAATGTGAGGAATGTTACCTAAGGTTTGACCTTTTCTAACGTCGTTGGACTTGGTTGACCCTCTAAAACAAACAATGTTCTTAGATTTGCTAACAGAAGCAATTGAGCAAGACGAGCTATTACCATTACTACCTCAATAACTTGATTATGTTAAATCATCTTTTAACTTCAAAATTTTAGACTAAAGCGAAAAAATAGACTCTTCCAATTTTAGGAATTTAATCTTCATATTTTCAATCATTCCTAAAAGGTTATTTCGCTCCCCCTCAATGCATGAAAACCTGTCCCTAAGAGTCTTCTCACGTGCCTTAAACTCACTAATTAATTTTTCATTATCCTCAACGGCACTTACACAAAGCCTAGAATTTTTTAGGTCCTCTAATTCTTTCTCCAAACATAGGAATCTATCATCACTCTCTTTCTTGGACAATTATAAAGATACAAAGTCATGGTCCAAGTCAATAAGTTTCTCATGAAAGAAATCTCTTTGATTTTGAACCATTTGCAAAAGATCCATAGAGGATTTAAAACGAGAATTTTATTTTTCAAAATTTTTAGTTCTATTTGCAAACTTCAAATTCAAAATATTTAATTGTTCAGTACGGTCACGAAGCTTATTAAACTCGTCTCAATTAACAACATAATCATAATTATGGCAATCCATCGAGATAAACAATCAATAGAGATGGACAAGTACAACCACCCAAAAAGCCCCTCAGGGCAAACAATAGAGATGGACAAGGCAAAGTTTCAGAAAAAATCCCCTAACGGCAAAATCTTTTATTCATTATATAAAATAAGAAAATTGCAAGTTAGAAACTTTTATAAAGGAATTTACAGTAGTCGAGTCTCACGTAGGTGACCTTCATCCACAACTATCATCCTCTCGATAATCCTAAGATCACAGTCCTCCTTCAGCCTCAGCCTTTGTCTTCAACAATGATCTCCCTCGGGTATCACAAGTTAGCCATAGAGACGCCTTATCTATAAAGGTGTATGCAAGAGATACAAATTCTCTAGGGTTTAAACCGATTCACAAACTAGATTTTTAGGATGTTGTTGTGAATCAAAAAGTGTTTTGGAAACACAAAACTTGAAGAAATTTTGTAACAAATATTCAGAAATGTATTTGGAAAAATTCTTACAAAACTAAAACATGAAACATGTTTTTATAGGCGAACAAAAAAATTGAGGCGAGAAAGGCTCGCTCAAATGAAAACTGAGTCTTGTTCGAATAAGAAAAACATCTCTTCTAACGAGCCGAAACAATAGCCTTTGTTCGATGTTTATTTGATGCAGTTCAATAAACGATACATCTAACGAGATGCCGGTTTCTTTAGAACGAGATCTAAATCTTGTTTAAACGACATCAGGTAAAAAAAATACTATTTTAAATAAAAACTTTAGCCTCGTTTAAATAAAATAATTCTTGTTTATTTTTCTAAAAAATAAAACATCCCAGAAATAAAATTCCATGAATAAATTTAAACTCTAAATTTCTTTATACTTTTTATACCTTTATGGGATGTCGGGAACTCTTTGAGTGTTTATGTCGATATGCCGTATCGGTACATGACGGTTTGTAATGGGATACACCAAACTAAGACTAAAATAAACTAAGGCCTATGCTATGAATAATATCAAAGAAATTGTTCTTACAGTCTTCAATAGTGATCCCCTCGAGTTTCACAAGTCATTTAGGGAGAGGACTTCTCCAAAAAGGTGTATGCTATGATATTAAACTATCTAGGGCTTAAACGAATTCCCAAAACTAAATTTTCAGGATGTTTGTTTGTGAATTAAAAGGTGTTTAAGAACACAAAAACATGAAGAAATTTTGTAAAAGATGCGCAGAATCGGATCTGTCAAAAGTCTTACAAAACTAAGAGATAAAACAGGTATTTATATGAAAACACAAATTTTGAGGCGGTGAAGGGTCGTTCGAATGACTTGCAAGTCTCGTTCAAACGAGTTATGCATCTCATTCGAATAACAGCCTACTTCGTTTCTAATGACCCAAAACAAAAGGGGTCGTTCGAAGTTCGTTTGATAGAAGGCTTTGAACGAGACTTCAATTGATAACCCAATCTCGTTTGAACGAGATTCACATCTCCTTTGAATGAGATGTGCGTTAAAAAAACATTTTTAAATAAGGAAAAAATTCCTCGAGTTTATAATAAAAAATCCTATTCGTTTTTAATAAAAAATAAATATCCCAAAATAAAGTCTGTGAATTAATTTAAACTCTAAATCTCTTTAAACGTTTATGGGATGTCGGTAAGTTTCGAGTGTTAATGTCGGTTTTCCGTGATGGTACATTCCAGTTTGTAATAGGATACACCAAACTAGCCTAAGACAATCCAAATCCTATCCTATGAACAATATCAAAGAAATTGTTCTAACAGTTTGAGTAGAAAACACATAATTGTGTTTGCTGGGATTAATCATTATTGTGCTTCTTGATTAATTCGAAAATCCATTTTATCTTGGGTGGAAATTATTCAATAACCTTGAAACACATTGGAGGGAATAAATTTTCCTTAAGAAGACTGTTCTAAACAGGGCTCGAATTTATTTTCTGTCTAATATTATTCTTACATTCTACAAATTCAGTATACTACAAGTAAGTTTATGAATTTTGTTTATTTTTGCAATTTTGGTAATTACTGAATTTAATAATTCTGTTCTTATTTCGAATTTATAACATCAGTGATAGCATCTATTATCTTGTTGTGGTGGCTCTGACCCATCGTGTTGTTGAAGGTATTCCAGAGTACCCGATTTAGTTTTCTTACTCAAGAACATCGTCTTCCACTCCAATCACCATAAATATTTGAATATGTAGGGGTTGTACCTACTTTTATATGTACTATATTTATGTTGAGCGATGCGAGGTCTTCCTAGTATTTGTACTCAGTTGTAAGGATAATATGCATTTAAGAGAGTTGTTATGTATGAGTTAATTTCATACTATATATATTGTATTTGGTGATGTGAATAACTCTTATCCATTATATATCAGTCTTTAAGAATTTCTCATGCCGATATTTTCTTTGATTTATCATTGTTCTTTGGTTCATAATACATGTTAAGGATGATATATGATTGTTTTGACAACCTGTGTAATTTTGATAAATAGACTTGATCAACATAAGTATAAAAAAATATACGGGGTGTCACATCTTCCGAGACCTAATGTTTCCGAAGCACTTTGACTAGGGGAACTATCTTTGTACTTAGTTTGTTCCTTTTTCTCTAAATTTGCCTCATCATGACTCGAATCTCCGCGAATCTCAATAGGCTCATGGTTAATAATATGTAGGGTCTCTAATATAGTTCCTGAGTTTTAAAATGTGGAACACATTGTGTACGTGGGATAAGTTTGGGGGACTGTAGGAAGTCTTCCCAATCCTTTCAAGTACCACGGACTCAACTTTACTTTCTTTTTAAAAATTATAATTCAGTTCCAAGGGGAAACCTTAAGAAACACAAGGTTCCCAACCTCTAAGTCTACATCTCTTGTTTTGATATCTGTCCAGCGCTTTTGTATACTTTGAGCACTCCTTAGCCTCTTTTGAATCAATATTATTTTGGTCACGACATGTTCTACCATCTTTGGCCCTAATAGTTATCTTTCTCCCACCTCATCCCAACACAAAGGGCTACGAATTCTTCTCCCACATAAGGCAGTGTAAAGGGTCATTTTAATACTTTCTTAGTGGTTATTGTTGTACACAAACTCTACTGGAGGTAGGTGGTCTTCCCAACTTTCGCGAAAGTCTAAAACAATAGCTCTCAACATATCTCTAAGGTTTGATTGGTTCTTTTTGTTTATCCATATGTCTACGAATGGAAGGTGAAATAACTCAATCAAGATATTTAACACAGTTAAAAGGATGATTGAGAATACGAATAAACTATTTGAAGCAATTTTTATTTATTGAAAAGGATTTCAAACAAGATGTGTTAAATCACAAAAGTAAAGTATTCAAATTATTTCAGATACTTGGTAACAAGATTTAAAAAGTTTTAGAAACCCCTATAAATCTTAGTTAGCAGGGGGTAGCATGAAAGAATTAAGAATCATCCACATAAAGTTTACACATATGTTTTTAACGTGGTAAAACCCTAAAGGCTGGGGAAACATCCACGGTGACCTCTACGTCACAAAACAAAATCTACCAAAAGGGAATTAAGGTTACAGATTACACGCATGCAAAAGAGGATAAAAATTCGAAAGAAATTATACCTAAATGTTAGAGATCCACATCCTATTTACTCTTTCTGACCCAGCAACTTCTGAACCTTCAATCCTTAGTGCTCTTTATGTTGACTCAATAATTAGTCTCCAAAAAACAACCACACTTTTATAACACTGATGTGTGTGATAGGGATACTGATGTATCCTATAACTACATAAACCTACAAGAACACACACACACACACACACACACACACACACACACACACACTTAATTCAAACTGTCCTATAAATTACACAAATTCTCTAAAATGCTAAGATCTAAAACGTATAACATCAGATAATAAAGAATACCAAATCTGGTGAGATCTTTTGAAAATCAGATCTAATATTCATTTAAATGTAGAAAGTGATTTTAAATCCCAAATAATTTCAAATTATTTTAAAGATTAAAAAATCAAGAAAATTATTTTAAGCATATGTCATGCATATGGTGCAATGTGTCCTAAAGTGTGGATTTTTTTATACTTGTGGAGCCCAATATAGATAGGGAAGAATATGTTGGGGATGCCAGTTGAAGTAGTCACCAATATTGAAAGGCGGAGTACCATTTGGAGGAGCTCAAGACTACTAAAAATATTTCATCTTAATATTTAAACTAGATGAATGACATATATGGTACATACTCCAAATAAGTCAACCATATAAGGTGTTTCAGAAGGCTGTGATGAAGTTTAGCTACGACTCCATTTCCCTTTGGAGGTTTTATAAAATCTCTAGTTAAATCTAGAGTTGCGGTCAAACACTATGGTGATGGGCCCTTCATGGAGTCTTACAATATCTTTAATAATTTTTTTGGCTAATTGGTCAACACTGGATGTAGTCTTGACAACAAAATAGTGTGCGGAATTAATCAAGTTATCTACAATAACCCAAATTGAATATATTCCTCTTTGTGTCCCCGATAGTCCAATTATAAAATCCATCAAAATATTTCCCCACTTCCACTTTGGTATAGGCAGAGGCTGCAACAACCCAACTGGTTTTTGATGCTCGACTTTTACTTGCTGACATACTAGGCATTTAGTAAAAAACTCCACGGTCTCCTTCTTCATGTTAGGTCACCAATAGTTTTCCTTTAAGTCTTGATACATTTTAGTTCCTCCGAGGTGATATGCAAAGGGTGAGGATTTCCCTTTTTCTAATACCTCTCCCTTGATCTCATCATTTCGTGAAACACAAATCCTTATCCCAAAATGTATTGCTCCGCGGTCATCCATTTTAAAGGCTAAGTTCTCTCTTCTTTACACTTGTCCATAAATCTTCTGAAAATTAGAATACCCAACCTGAGCTACCTTTATCTTCTTAATCAAGCTGGGTTCCATAGTAAGGGAGCTTTAACATTTGCAGCATCTATGGCTTATGATCTCAATTCCCATTGCCTCCAAGTCTTTTAGGATGTGCTCCCGGTTTATGATTCTTAAAGCACTAAGGGATCCTTTCCTACTAAGGGCATCGACCGCTATATTATTTGATTAACTCCAACCATCTCCTTTGCCTCATATTTAATCCTCTCTATGTGAAAATATAGGTTAAACTCTTATGGTCCGTGAAGATTTCACAAGTTTCTCCTTATAAATAATGTTTCTAGATTTTTAAGGCCAAGACTACAACCGCCAACTCTAAATAAGTCACAGGCGGGGTAGTTCTTCTCATGTGGCCTCAGTTGCCTGCAGGCATAGGCAATTACCTTTCCATTTTGCATTAGTATGCAACTAAGACTACGGCCCGAAGCATCACTATAGATCACATAGCCTCTACCTTCCTTAGTCAAGGCCACTAACTTTTCCTTTAACTTTTAGAAACTATCTTCACACTCTGTGGACCATACACACTTTGTGTACTTATGTGTTAATTGGGTCAAGTGCGTGATAATTTTAGAGAAATCTTTCACAAATATCCTATAGTGAGCTGCTAGGCTAAGGAAGATTTTAACCTTGGTCATAATGGTTGGTTTCTCCTAATTAATAATGGCCACTACCTTTCTTGGGTCCATGGCCAACCCATCTTTTTTCATAATATGTTTGATTAAGGCTATCTCCTCAATCTAGAACTCAAACTTAGAAAATTCAAAATATAACTTCTATCTTCTAAGAACCTCAAAAACTACGAGGAGGTGCTCCTCATGCTCTTCCAATGACTTAGAATAAAATATTATATCATCAATGAAAATAATAATAAATTTGTCTAGTAAAGGTCTAAACACTCAATTCATTAAGTCCATAAAAGTAGTCAGGGTATTTTTTTAAACCAAAATGCATTTCTGCAAACTCATAGTGACCATACCTAGTTCTAAAGGTAGTTTTGTGAATGTCCTTATACTTTATCCTCAAATCAATCTTAGAGAAATATCTAGCATTCTTCAGTTAGTAAAAAATATTATTAATCCCAGGCAAAGGATAGGGCACCCCAAGAGGAATATCTAGGCCTTATAAAACATCGGACTAATAAATCTTCTAGCTGTTCCTTCAACTCCTTTAACTTCAGCGGAGAATTCTGTATGGTGACTTAGAATTGGGAACATTCTAAGGTATAAGGTCAATGGTGAACTCAATCTTTTCGTACGAGGGTAACCCTAGAAATTCCTTTGGGAAAACATCACTAAATTCTACGGCCACAGGGACATCTGCTAAAATAGTTGCGGTCTTCTCAAGATCCTTTACATAGGATAGATATATGCAGAATCCACCCTTCAACATATTTCTATCACTCAAAGTTGATATTAACAAAGGTTTCTACTAGGTTTAGCTCCCCTAAAAGTCATCTCGGCCTCTTCAGGTTTACATAAGGTTATTTCCTTACTAGCAGAATCTATATCAGAAAGGTGGGTGGATAGCCAATCCATACCTAGGATTACATCAAATCCTTCCATTTCTAAGGTAATTAAATTAACTCCAAAACATTGTTCCCAAATCGCCGTGGCATCTTCATGGCCTCTGATGAAATTCCTACTGGGGTATCAATCACTAACATCGGGTTTAAGTTTCACGACCTTTTTTTAAACTTCTATGCAAATGTGGTGGATATAAAAGACTGTGTAGCTCCATATTTAAAAAGTGTGAAAGTTACGCTAGAGCACGAAGGGTGGCCTAAACAAAAGTTAATTTTTAATTTTTTCCAAATTAAATATAAAATTTTAAACTGAATTAACCCAATTAAACTTAGTACCAATTTTAAAATTAGATGTTGTGATAAAATGATTACCAAATTTTATTTTAACCTAAAACATAGATCTACGTGATAACACATAAAAAAATAAATCAAACCAGAACACGAAGATGCACGAGGAAAACCTATAATGGGAAAAGCTTCAGATGACCCAGCCACTAAGATTTACTCACAAACTCGATGCGTTTAAGCCTTGATGCACTTCCTCGTTCCCCGTAACCTTCTTCGCAACCATTATTGGATGCCTTCCAACAACCTCATAATGTAGGCGTGTTACCACATCTCGGCATCCCACTGATCTTACTTGTCTCGTGACCAGTCCAGTTGTCGCTCAACACAAACACGATCTCCACCGCTCAAAATTCTCACAGTATGTAGAGAAAACATATATGGTGCAACACAAAAGAGATCTCAACTAGACATATAGATGTAGGATTCTTGGATCTCAAACTTGGGTGTAAACTAGGGTTTGGCAGGCACAAGATAAACCTTGGAAAAATGTTTTCACAAAAGACCTCGTAAGAATATTGATGCCAGACCTGAGTATTTATAGAAAATACAAATTTTGAGGCGACACTTTTTTTGAGGCAGTTCGTTTGAACGAAAACATATAGTTCTTTCGAAGGAAAACACTATCTTGTTCAAACACATAAAAACCTCGTTCAAACGTACATGCTAATCTCGTTCGAACCAGCTTCGAATGATATATCTTTACCCAACATAACTTTCTTATTTGATGTTTATGTGAAGGTCATTCTAATGACATTCACATATCGTTTGAACGAACTGTATAAACTCGTTCGAACGAACTAAAACCAAAAATATTTTTTTTAAAAACATTTTACAAAAAGGCATCAAACAACTTTTATAAAACAACACCCAAACATATCCAGGGATCAAACACAAATATGCATTCATACCTTAATTGAGATCCCTCGAATGTTAAAGAAGAAAATGTAGAACACAATCCAATGTAACCTTGATGGCACTTTAGCTTTATTGCATAGTCTTCAATCACACATCATAGGTTTCAAGGACACAACTTAAGTCCTAATCTATGACTCAAACAAGTTTTGTCTAAATACGGAATAATGCCAATACATAAAATTTGTTATATTCTCTTTGCTCTTGTGTAAATCTTTTCTACATCGCTGCTAACCCATATACTTAAACATACCTTCAAATGCAAATAGAATATAACAAATGTAAACCACATATGAACCCCCCCTTTGTCTAACCGTCTCTACCTGAGAAATGACATCTCTTCCTAAGTTAAAGAACTCCCACACTAAAAGAGTTTGATACTATTTCCCTCCCCTTTTGTTCAGGAATAGACAAAGAATAAGGTGACAATAATAAAACATTTCTCCCCAATAAAACCAAATCTCCCCTTAAGTGAAGCATGGTTAGTCGTAAGGAAATATAAATATATATCATGATATGGTGTGAAGCAAGTCATGCAACGACAAATAGTTCAGCAATAATAGCACAAATGATTCAAACTACGAACAAATGATATGATGCAAGGATTTAAGTATGAGATATCAAAATGATCATACCACGTGCCAAATAAAATAAAATATTAAGCATACGACACATATGGATTAAATGAAAAGGCAAAGACTTAAAACCCAAAACATACCATATATATATAACTCCACATATACCAATGAAGCACAACTATATATAGGTATAAACGACCAAAAAAGACACATGGTGGTATAGAGTGAAAAGGTGTGAACTAGAAACAAGATAAAATGACCCAATCACTCAAACGTGTTCAAGTAGATTTATTTGACTGCAATAATTTATTAACAATTGATTTAGCCTCACATGTCAAATAAAGAAATCAAAAGGACAAACAAGCATAATGAGCATTAGCCTTGAATTTTGATGATTCTTGAATCAATAGCGTCAAAATAATTAAGCGCAACTTGGACTCATTGTGCAAACTCATTGATCTTCAACTAAACACCCTAAAAATTATATATTCTTTTTCTCTTTACTTTTCATTTGAAGATATCTAATTTTTGAAGCATCAATGAAAAAAATTTAGCCTTGGAAATTTTTCTCTTTTTATTGCCTCTTAATTTTTTTAGGCTCTTGCCAACGGTATCTGATAGGGGGAGAATTATCGTATCTTAGTTTGGGGGAGATTTATCTTAGGGGGAGACGTCTTTCTAAGTAGGTCATTTGTTTGATAAAGGGGAGAATTAATTTAGGGGGAGTAATTAATTAATTGCATTTAATATTTTGATATTCCCTATGCGTTTGATAGTTTGCCTAAGTGTGCAGGAATTATTTTATAAAGCGGCAACTTTCAACGACAAAGATTGTTGATCCTTTGGGTTGTTTATGTCAAGCATTTTATTTTTATTTTGGGTGGGTCTTTTTATTAGTCTAGTAGAGCTTGACGACCCTTTAGGATTTTTTTTGGTTTTTGTCCCGGAATAGCCAAAGGGGGAGATTTGTAAGGACACAAATTTCCAATTGAGTCCTTTATAGTTTTGGCTCAATTCCGGACAAAAATGTTTATGTCATAGGATAGTGTTCAAGTGTACCTACTCAAGCCTATGATGTGGTTAGTTGAAGACGTAGAGGCAAAAAGTATAAAGCTTCATCAAAAGCCGTGGTTTGTGTGCCTCGTTTCAACGTCATCAAGAGTAGTTCCATGCTCCTAAGGTATGAATGCATTACATATATATATAGGAGTTTGGAACAAGTTCATTTGGGTGTTAGGTTTTTAGAACTGTGTTTTGTTTTCAGATGTTTTCTATTAAAACTTATATATAAAGTATATAAAAGTTTCTGGGCTTAAAAAGAATTTTTGAACAATCTGTGAGTTCGTTCGAAGTGTCGTTCAAATGAGATTGTCGTACCAATGAGTTCCCAGTATAGGCCTTTTGAAATGTCGTTCGATATGTCGTTCGAATGAACCTTATGTTCGAACGAGATATCAAATGAGATTTCTAACGAGTTCAATCTGGAACTTCGTTAGAAGTCTTGTTCGAACGAGATTTCGTTCGAACGAAATGTCGTTCAAACGAGATGTCAGGCGGGAACAGTTTTTGACAGTTTTTAACCCATGTTCCCCACTTCTTTACCCACTATCTTTTCACAGCATATCTAAGTGCGGGAAGTATTATTGAAGGTTTAAATTTTTCATAACATACTAACTCCTAGAGAGATTTTTGTAAGTTGCTTCTTCCAAGAAAAAGTTCATGAGTTTGAGTGTTTATTTTATAAAGAAAAATTCGTTTAACACTTAGTTACACGCATATTTGTTTCTTCCAAGTTCATATATACATATACTTTGCTTGGAGCATTTTGGCACCAGTTTATCTCTACATTTGTTTAAAGCGAAGTTTGTTTTTTCTTCTATATCCCTCAAAGAAGAAGAGTTCATTTTGCTGCGGCATTATCATGTGGTAAAAGACACCATGTGTGGTTGACGGTGTACTTATTGTCCGATTGGTGATTCCAAGATCGCGGTGGAGCTCCGTGGTTATCCTCTAGGAAGAGGTGGTTACAAGAAGACGCATCAAGGCTTGAGAGGGTTCGAGTTGAGGAAGTAAGTCATCTGTCTTGTAAATATAATTCCGTACTTAGTGGATTTGAGGGTAGGGCCGTCTGAGGTTGTTTCCCATTTTAGGTTTTTCCACGTACATCGCGGCGTAGTGTGATTGATTTATTTTTATCTTGCATAATGATTTAGAACTCATGCTTAGGATAATTCAAGATAAAAATGGTTTTAATTGTCACACTTAATTTAATTGAGTACTAATTAAATTTGGGAAATTGTTTATTTAATTCAAGTCTATTGTTAATACTGGTTTGACCTAATTTGGATATATTAATAAATATGACTTAGGCAAATTCTAGGACTTGGATTAATTAACTTGGTTTAAGTGAAATCAATAGTGTGTGTGTATTAATCATATTTTCACTTGGTTTAATTTTAATTTGTGAAGAAATTAAAATTTGGTAATTCGTTTTATTGAACCATCACCTTTACGCTTCCGTATATCTCTTTCAACAAGGAAATTGATTTTAAGTATAAGGATTTCAAAATTCGGGGGCCCCTCAGGGGACTTTTCAGTATCCTTTCAAGCAAAATAGATTTCTCCTTTCGTAGCCCTTTCTTGTGCACACTCATATTTTTCAAAAAAATATCAAACAAGCTCACGGGTAATGGTTTTTACATGCACAACTCCCCCTTAATAATTTTTTATGTATATGGTAAGATTATTGGGACAACACCTCAGTTACCTCATGTGACATATGAAGTTAAAATCCAAAAGAGCTCGTGCAATGTGTGTGTAGAGGCATATACAAAGTGAATCCATCATGCACATTAATTTCAAACTACTTCATCTAAACATGATTAAGAACAATCTGAGAATTGAAAATCAAAATCAAATGTCCTATTCACTTGAATATATGGAAGGAATGGAATTCTAACACACCGATATGCCACATAATATGTGTAAAACTAAACTACACAAAAACAAAAAATATTTATGAGTTTTTAAGCATTTTTTCAAAACGATACCAAATTAAAAAACTCGAACGAAAAAAATAACGTTTTTATATTTTTCTCACTAAGATCCAAAAATTAAAAATAAAAATACAAAAGAATCAGAGCACATACAACTAGCAAATACATATAAATTGAAGTACAAAATCTTGTGTATGCAAACATACAAGCAATCAACCATAAGATATGACATGTGAAGAGTCATGTGTAAGTATGCGATAATCAACTAGTCTAACATTTAACACATACAAAATAGATTTCCTAACCCAAATAGATGAATACTTAATGCGCTGAATTTTGGAAAACAAGGGGACACAAGACATCAACTGTCGAAGGTCTTTTATAAAATCAAAGCAAAAATACCTAAGGTGACCTTTCTTACCACCGTGTGTGCACATGCAGACGCGATAATGAATGAGACCTTTGAGTTGATCTTTTTTAACACCCTGGGTTGTGGTTGTCTCGAAAAATAAATGATGGTTTTGGCTTTACTAACGACAGAATTCAAGTAATCAAAGCTAGTACCAACACTACTTGAGTCTCTCAAATCATCTTTTAACCTCAAAATTCTAGACGCAAGTAAATAATTAGATTCTTCAAACGTTAGAGACTCTTTATTTAAATTTTCAATCATTCCTAGAAGGTTATCTCGTTTCCCCTTATTGCAAGCGAACTTATCGCTTAGATTCTTCTCATGTGCCCTCAAATCATTAATCAATTTAACATTATCCTTAATGGCACCTTCACTAACCCAAGAGATTTTAGAGTTCTCTGATTCATCCTCTAAAACCTGGACTCTATCCTCACTCTCCTTCTTAGACATTTTTAAAGTTTTAAACCCCAATTCACATCCATGAGCTTCTCACGAAGGATATCTCTTTGTGTTTGAACATTTTGCAAAAAATCAATTTCTACTTTAATATGAAAATTTTATTTTTCAAGAATTTTAATTCTTTATGCAAACTTTAAATTAACAAGAGCTAATGTTTCATCACGTTTGAAGGTTATTATACTCATCTCATATATTAAAATCGCCGTCATCGCTAATCGCATCAGACAACTTATCATTATGGGGATCCATTGAGCGAAAAACAAATAAAGAAACACGCGAGAGAGAGATAAAAAGATCACCCTAAAAATCACAAAAAGATGTATCTGTACGACAACTTAGTTGACTTGCTCTGATACCAATTTGGAAGTCGTGCTATAGTACGGAGGTTGGTTGAAATAAGAGTCAATTTTTAATTTTTTTTTCAAATTAAATATAAAACTTTAAATAGAATTAACCCAAATTAAACTTAGCAACAATTTTATACCCAGTTGTTGTGATAAAACGATTTACCAAATTTTATCGTAACCTAAAATATACATTTATGTGATAAGTGTGGCCATCCCTTCCAGCACGCACGCGGGGTTTTGCGCCCTTCCTCGGGGAGCTCGACCGTCGTCATGAATGTGGAGTAATATGTAGAGATAGAGTCGCCAACCTATTTTTCACAAAATAGGAAAAATAAATGTTGTCGCCTCGAGATAACGGCATCAAGGACATATTGATGCTTGTGAAACCAATTAGTTCATGGATTCGGGGACTAAGTTACAAAATGGGAAGGTGTTAGTCACCCATCCCTCCCTTTCAGTCTCTCATGGGCATGTGTTATTTTTCTCCTAATAAACTCCGTGAAGTGTGTGCGTGTATATATAAATGGAGAGTGTAATTACTCAACTCGCGTCATGGATTAAGGCGGAGTGAGGTCATCCTTAGGAGTGTTCCCAAAATAGTAATCAAAATATAAAGTGGATATTTTTTCGAATCACCGATCGTTATAGGAGAACGATGGTATATGTTGGACAAAACACAAGCATAGAAGACTATTACAAATATATGATATGAAAACAATATTATAAACATAAATATAAGAGGACTCGAATCTCAGATTTTACCCGAGACGATTACGTAGCCTAAAAAGGCATCAAGGTCCATGTAGTTTGCATATGACATGGGGTGGGGTTTATACCATAAATCTAACCGGGGACTTTTTTTTTATATGTTTGTGTGTAGAAAAAGGCGTTTTAGTGTGAGAAATTGTGATAAGAAATCCCCGTTTGGAATTTACAAGAAAACCCTATTTTCTTGTTTTTTTAATAGAACTTATAGTATGTGAAATACTAATAATAAAAGAGTTGGTTATTAATATGTGTGATCTAATAAAATAAAGTACTAAAGTAAGAATGAAGTAACTAATGCAAAAATAAGATAACTTAAAGAGAGAGTGAAAGATTGGACCTTATTTTAAGTACTTGAGCTTGATCTTAAGTGTTGAGGGGATGATATTGCAATTGGATGGAAATGGTATGAGGAGGGGGAAGTAATTTTATAAATTAGGTAAGGAAAGGATGGAAATGGAATGTGGGAGAGGGTTTTTAGGATCGAAACTACACTGACTTCGAGAGAATGTTGCTTAGATCACTGAGAGGGATGTTTCTGAGGTTCCTTTCGAAGTGAGATCCTGACATCCTTATATAGGTTGAAGGGGGTGCCGATCGGCATGGTCTTTGGCCTGCCTATTGGCATGGCATCCCAAGATACACGATTGATAAGTAGGGTTCTCGAGTTGTCATTTGGTAGTCTGTTGGCATATTTTCCAAAAAATGGTCGTAGAATGCAATCCATAAGTCCAAATTGCGCACGAGATGAACCATTAGAAAATGGTATTCAGAGTCCTTTAAGAATCCAATGGGTCACTCCCGGGTTCGGGAGTTGACTGTGGTCAAATAGGGTTCAAAATCACCCGTTAGTCTTTTAGACATGAGGGAAATAAATCATTCGCCCGAACCATAAGGATGATTCATGCATGTAATGAATCGTTAAAAAGGTTATGTAGAGCCCTTCGAAGTTTTAAAGAGCTTCATTCTGTTCAGAGAGTTGACCGCGGTCAAACGAGGCTCAAAACAGCTTGGTGAACCTTTAGAGTAAAATGGGTCGTTCGTCCGTACCGTAAGGCTGATTCGCACACAGGAAAGACCGTTCAAAAGGGGATTCAGTTCCCTTCAAATATCCAATGAACTTCACTTAAGATGTAGAGTTAACTGGAGTCAAACGGGGTTCGAGAGTGCCCGGTGGCCTCCAGATCAATTTTTAGGGGAAAACAGATCATTCGTCCGAACTCTAAGGCCAATTTATGCACGGGGTGAACTGTTGGGAATGGGATTTAGGGACCTTCAAAGATTCAATGAGATTTTCTTCAGGTGAAAAAGTTAACCGATAGGCAGACGGGGCTCTGGAGCACTCGATGGCCTCCAAATCAGTACTCAGAGTATGACCTAGGGTTTATGGTGAGAGCGTGAATGCTAGGGACCTAAGGAGGTGCTTGGGGGGGTCCTAGAATGGGGTGTCTGCAGAGCCCCTCGATGAGTAAGATTGGAACAAATGAAGGTCGTCGAATAATAGACATCGCATTGACGTAGGAAGAGAGGATTTTAGGTCAATTCTGGGGACCTAGGGGATGGAGGTGACCGATTCAGAGGGTCGAGGTCAAACCTGAGGACCTAAGGTTGTTCCGGGGATGATCTCTTTGGAGCGTTAAGGTCAATTCTGTGAACCTGGAGTTGGGGGGACCAATTATGTGGGTGGAGGTCACTTAAAATTTCACTGGGGAAGTATTTAGCTTTGGGGTTACGACTAGTGGAATTATAGTAGACTTGAATGCAGACGCAAATTCTGCGATAAGGGTGGAAGATTAATCTTGTTGGGGATCTTACGGGCTTATAAGGGTCTTAGTGCTCCAAAAATAGTTTTCTTGATGAAAAGAATGTTCCAATATTTTCCGGTATTTTTAGAATTTTTTCGAACAATTTTTAGATTTTTCTGGCCTTATTATACAAAATTTGCAAATAGGTGCTGATGGGCGGACTGGGGGGTTGCCATTCAGTAATGACACAGACTCCTGGGCTTCTTTGGGAAGAGGAATAGACAGGTGCCGATCGGTATGGGTAGGGCGACTGTCGATGGGCATGCCGCTTAGCCTCTTATAAAAAGGGGGCGATCCCTCCTCATTTTTCACACCTTCAAGTGCTTGAATATTTTGCTTTCTATCTCTAAAAACTGTTCCTAAGTCCTTTTCCTTCAAAGACTTCAAATTCATGGTTCTTCCAATGAGGGATACAACCTTGAGTGGCTGAGCATTGACGACTGGGATGTCTTAAAATGGAAGTCTAGCGTGCCCCTTGCACTAGGCCATGAGAATGCCTTTGATCTATTTGAGCCTGTACCTGATGAGTGCTTCCTTTTTCCCAAGCATTCACACCACTGTTCGTTTAGGGTGAAAAACCCTAGTGGTTATATAACTATGGTGACTTTTGATATTCTATTTTATTTTTCTCTTTATTCTTTGTGCTGAAAGGTTTTTTCATCTTTTACTTGGCAGACTAACATAGCTTATTCGATTATGCGGTCTCAGGGGACGACTAGGTTGAAGGATGTTTGGGAGCATCTTCCTGGTACGGTGCGCTGGGTGGTTTCCTATGCCGGGTTTAACCGTTTGGCGCAGGCATTGGATGAGACATCGCGTTATACTCGGTGTTGTGTGCCTTTGGGGGGAGGTGGTGGGATACTATCCAAACTTTCCATCTTGACTGAGGGGAGTTGAATTTTAGTCCCATAGACGTTCAACAATTGTTGGGGATTGATTGTGAGTGTTTTGAGATAGTGGTGGATTGAATGCTGAGGGTGACGTCAGAGGCGATCCAGTCGACATTGGGGGATGTGAGTAGGATCATTTTTGGATATTCTATTTGTATCTCTGCTATGCGGAAGACGCTTTTGAGTAGGAGGGTGGGCGTGACTGATGGGCGGCAAGTGAGATAGATGGCCCGATTATTTATTTTTCATTTTTTTAGTGGATTTTTGGTGGTGACATCGTTCATCTTTGGTTATTGCCTTTTTTGAGGATGATTTTCGATGTCCAGCTGTATGAATGAGGGAGCCTGACCTTGGCTTCCCTCTATTCTTCCTTGGATGCTTTCACCCGGTGCTGTAGGCAGACTTTTACGGGGGGCACGTACCTTTTGGAGGTAATTTCAGACTTATTTTCCTTTATGCATTTTTCCTTGTTTTTTTTTCTTTCTAATTCCTATCTTTTGCAGACGTGGGTTTACGAAGTGATTGGGTATAATGTGAGGCTAATAGACCCGAGGGATGAGGATTTGGGGGACTTCTTACGTATGTTCTGGTGGAGTAAGTCCAACTGGCGATCGAACCAATCTTTGTCTTTGGCGGACGTGCGACGGGCTTTGAATGGTCTGACAAGCAATCAGGTTATATCGTGTCCCTTCTGAGTTTTTTTGACATTTTTTTTCATGAATGAATACCAATTCTTTGTCAGGGATTTACAGGTGACCTTCTACCCCTCGAGGATGACTCCGCAGGATATTGGGGTGACGGGCCAACATGTGCAGATGTGGCGGTTGATGGCGCACGAGTTTGGGTACATATGGTACCTAGGGGAAAGAGTAGTGAGGCATATTATAGATGAGGAGGTGGCAGTCCCACCTTCGGTTCCCCCGATGTACATGAGCTGGGTGAGGGAGATGTCTGATGAGGCTTAGGTGACAGCGATGATCGACGAGTGTTATACGTTCTACATGGACACGGTGGAGAGATATGCTTACCTGGACTTCATGATGAGCTGGTTGATGTCATCTTGTATCTATGATGTGGAGAATATTCCTCCTTCTCCTATGACTTCGGGTAGGGGTACTAGCATGCTAGTGGGATCGGCCCACAAAACAGGTGGTGGTATGTCGTTGTCGTCAGTGGCGGCGACGACAGAGGAGGCTTCGATTATTCAGGTTACAACCCCTTCCTATAATTTTTGACTGAGCAACAGGGAGTCATTGAGCATGCCACACCGTCCTAATACGCTAGTGACGGGGTTGACGGGGCTTACGAATGATGCCCTTCGACTTGAGGTATATTCTTCCTCTTCTCTTGTTCTATTTCCTTTGATTCCTTTCTTTCTTTTTACTGACTGATTTGTCCTTTGCTTATTTACTTGCAGTATGTTCGGGTGACGACAACCTGGCTGAGGGATATTAAGTATTGGATGGCCTCTATGTATGACTATATCAAGAAGTCAGTTTCTTCTTATTTGGTTCTGTTTGCCACCTTAAATGAGGGTCCAGGCTCTGAGAACGGAGTATCCACCACTCGTCATCGGGGGAAGCGCATTCACCATTGGGGTTGAAGGATTTTGAGAGATAGTTGAGGGTTTGAGCTAGGTCCTGTTGTATTTTTCTATTTTTCTTATTTTCTGCAAAAATGTAATGAAGTGAAGACAATATATATATGAAAGAAATGCGTTTCTATTTTGTATTTTTCTTGACTTAATGACTTATCCTATATGCACTTTTAATTTTGTGCTGAGACTGTTTATTTTATGCTAAGATAGGGATAAGTATAAAAATGGAAATAAAGGATATAATGTTGTTAATTTTGAAAAAAGGGAGTAGAATTAACTCAAGGAAAATATTTATTTTTAGGACAAAAATGAGTTTTTGAAAAGGAATGACCCATTTTTTTTTTCAAAATAGGGATTTATTTTGGAAATTAATTTGGTAAAAAAAGAAAGAAGGAATTTTCCAAAATAAGGGGGTTGCCCATAGGCATATCCCTTTTCCTTCCTATCGGTATGAGGGTCATGTCAAATCACTATTGTGCATTGATTGCATTTTTCTGCACATTCGAGTACTCTTGCAGTGCTGGAATTTACTCGAATTTTCAGATCCTTTGTCTTTTTCCAAGTCTTTTGAGTATAAAAGGAGAGGTAAAGAATGTGATTCTTCCACCCATACCAACTTTTATTTTCTTTCTTTTTTCTCATTATTCCCAAATGGCCCTTCCCGTGTACGAATAATTCTTTTTTTACCTTGATGGTATGGAGACCACGTGCTTTTATAATGTGGACTATGATGCTTTCAACCTGCATCGAGTCTCTCTGTGGCATAATCAAGCCATTGACTAGAATATGTTAGTGGCAGTAGTACAATTTTGGTACCTCGAGGATCAAGTCTTTTGTTTCGGCCCTGTACTACTTATAGGGAATTTTCAGCCATGTTTGGGGTTAGCCCCAGTGTGGTGGAAGCTATGACTGATTTTTCTCAATCTCCTTGGGAGTTATTGGTGGAGTTGCTTTATATTTCCCCTTTGGTGGCTCATCCATTGGTTAATAGGGGATGATTTCCCTTCAGGCGGTTATGTACTAGGTGTGCTTGAGGGGTTTTGATGATGCGGGTTTTGCCGGAGCTGTTGCCCTGGGACTTATTGTGTGACTCTTACTGGTGACAAGGGACTTTACGGTGGATGTGATAACAACATGGATGTCTTACCGTTGTAGTCCCACGATGGTGGTGCTGGTTGAGACCTTGAATGACAATTTGGATGCTTGGAAAGAAGGCCATTCATATTTTCTACGAGGGATCCCGGTGATGTTGTTCATGTGGCTTGTATAGAGGTTCCATATGGCGACTCCTCTTGAGTATCCCTTAGCATGCATGCCTAATTTCTCTGTTCGACCTTTATTTAGTTTTGACTCCTTAGTAGAGAACTGGGTCGATTGGTTCATTGAGCATGAATCTCGGTGCGTTCGTTGGCTGATGCCATAGTAGGGGATACTATCAACTTGTATTGTAGCTAGGAGAGTACCGATATGTGCGGTTGGTTATCCTTCGATAGACTTACTTCTATTTCCCTTGGGGCGTTCTGCGCCAAGTTGGGTGGGAACAAATAGTGCCCCCCTCGTATAACAAACTTCTTTTCGGCGGAGGACCTGACTGAATCACTATGGATGATGATGGGCTCTTTATGGGAGCGCCATCGACCGTCTACCCGTCTATCACAATATGTAGGAAGGGTCTGACAAGTATTCGGGGACTACCTGAAGTGGTTGTGGAAATGGGTAGTAGAGAAGATCCTGGAGGAAGAGATTGATCAAAGGTGGTTTGTTGCCTTCGACACTATAGAGCGGAGTGTAGTGGTTTTGTTGAAGCTTGCCAGGGCATACCACTCCATGGAGTACATACAGAGTATCAATAGGAGTGGGAGACTTGGGGACCTCCAGGGGCTAGAAATGATGATGAGGTAGGGCCTTTCGGCAATTGAGGGCAGCATAAGTGCAACTAGGGATATAACCTGTGATGATTGGGGAAAATTAGTAAAGTTGGGGAGAATTTGTGTGTTTTTCTGAAATAATTTTGGTGTATCTTGATAAGGGTTTGTTGTAAGAATGGTTTTGGTAATTAGAAGGGGGTGGTTTGTTTAACTCCCTTCGTTGATACTTTATGTAACAATACTGTGTTCCTTATTTAGAAATAAAAATGATTTTGATCATATTTTGTTGTGCCTCTTGACGAGTTTTTCATTTGAATTATCTATACTAATCACTAAGGCATACATAATCCTTATGTTCATGTAAATAATAAAATGGATCGCCATTCTCAGAGGTTATAAAAGTATACTATTTTGTGAAAAAGAAAGGGACCGGACCCATGTATGGCGGATGGGCCGCCTATGTACATCTGGGGATTTTGAAAATTTTTGTGAGTTTTATTTTCAAAAGAAAATGTTTTTGAAAGGATCCGACCCCATGTAGTTCTGGGTAGGGGAAATGGATATTTTTTTAGAATATAAGGGGGATGAGAACAATCATAGTGCACCGAGATTTCGGACTAAGGGTAAAACTTCTTGAGACGGTCCAGGTTGACTAGACGTGCCATCTTTTATCCGTCGAGGTCTGTGAGCATAGTGGCGCTGCCTGACAAAATCTTCTTCACTATACCGGGCACGCTCCAATTCGGCTTGAATTTCCCTCTGATGTCCCAAACGGGTTCTATGATCTCCTTACGGGCAAGATCTCCTTCTTGAACACCATGGTCCTTGACTCTTCGATTGAATGATCGCGCTATCTGATGATGGTACCCTTGTATATGGTATAGAGCCTTCAATATCTTTTTATCCAAGAGTGATAGTTCGTCAAAATGACTTTGATGCCAGTCTTCTTTGCTGATTTTGCTCTTGAGCATGACCCATATGGAAGGTATTTCTATCTCAACAGGTTGGATTGTTTCCATGATGTATAGTAGAGAATGGGGGGTAGCCAAAGGGCGTAAGGGATCTAGTCGGCCCAATATCCTCTCAGTCATTTTGCTAATGATGGCTTTTATTGGTGGCTTCGATATTACCATTGGTTTGGGGTCGGTAGGGAAAAGATTTGTGTCTCTAAATCCCGTACTCGTTGACTAGTTTTGTGACCTCCGCTTCGAAGTGTAGTCCATTATCCAACAGAAACTCATGGGGCACTCTGTAACGATAAATTATGTTCTTTTTGATAAACTTAGCTAATTTCTTGGCATTCAGTAATGCTTATGACTCGACTTCGACTCATTTGGGAAATAATCAATGAAAACTAGGTTGAACTCATGACCACTTAAAGTTTTGGGTGTGACCTTCCTTATGATGTCAATGCCCTAGGTCGAGAAGGCTTAGGAGAGGTCATGTTGTATAGTTCTCAAGGAGGTAAGTATTGAATATTGGCAGACTGTTGGCATTTAAGGTATCTTCAGACATAGGCACTATAATCTTAAACCATGGTGGTCCAAAAGTACCCTTGATTAATGATCTTTTTAGCAAGAATATGACCATTTGTTTAGGGTCCGTATTCTTCGTTGTGGATATTCAGTATCATTTGTTCAATATTAAGACCTGCAATGCAGTGCAAATAGGCTCCATCGAAATTTATCTTGAACAACGCCTTATCGTAGATGATATATTGGGCAACCAGTTTATGAAGGGTCGCATAATCTTTCTTATCGTCGTCTTACAGATACCTACCATATTTGAGGAGGCGCCAAATTTCATAGTACCATAAGACGATCATATTGAAATCTTCCTTGGTGACGAGCTCAATGTGGTAGCAATGGATGGATATAGCCTATTTTCGGACTAGGAAGGGAGCCATTATTATTCCTTTGGGAATATTGGTTGTGGAGGTTAGGGTAGCAAGGGAATCAGCTAGGTTGTTCTTAGCATGGGGCAGATAGTGGAAGATGATGTCTTAGAACCGAGAGGCCAGCTCTTCTATGTTGGCTTGGAAGGGTTTGAGATTTTTATCTTTGATTTTCCATCTTCTATGGACTTGGTCGATGATGAGGGCAGAGTCTCTGTAGACATCTAGGTATTTGATACATTTTTTGAGGGCGGTCTTGAGGCCTAAAGTGCATGCCTCGTACTTGGTCATGTTATTTGTGTTAGGGAAATATGATTTGATGGCGATGGGAGTGTGAGAGTCATCAAGAGTATCCCAATTCCATATCCTTTCTTATTGGCAACACCGTCAAAGAACATTTACCATCTAAGGTCTTCCTGAGAGGTGCAAAGGATATCTTCAACAGGGAATTCACAGATCCAAACATCGGTTCCCTTCATAGGGTAGTGAGCGAGGTAATATGAGATGTCTCACCCTTTCATAGCTTTCTGCGTAACATACATATTATCGAACTCAGCTAGCATCATCAACCGCCAGGCCATTTGGCTGATCAACTTTCATTATGAGAAAGTCGGGATCATATGCAGAGCTATTTCAGGGTCGATTCTTGGAATGTTGATATTGGACCATGAGAAGACGTCCACAAACTCTTTTAGTAATTTCTCGAATTACGCACTCTCATGATCGTTAAGGGAGGACCCTATCCTAATCTCGCATTGATGGCTACAAGAACGGAGATTAATAACAACAGTTTTATCCTCATGAATTTGAACACGATTATGTTATTTTTTATTCTCCTTATTAAGACCAATTAAGAATTTTTCATTTGCAAAATCATCATAATCAATAGTTTGATAGAATCAAGACAATTAATGTAAGGCACATCTAAATAGTCAAAATCCTCATTTATTTCATTTTCTAGCAAAACATCATTGAGAACCTTGTCAAAAGAGGTATCAGTTACATTGAAATCAGAAAAAAGCAACAAAATGTGAAGAGATAGGGTAAACTGCAGGGCTAGGTTCAATTTGAGCAAGTTGGACTGGTATAACATTCTAGTTGAGGAGAGGCATGTCAGCAACTTTAATTAGAGAAGATGGGCCCGATGATGTTGCATCTAAACGGATCATACAGAGACTCAGCCTCAGTGTCTGCAGGTTGAATGAGTCCTCGAAATCACTTTCCTCGGAGACCTCAGTAACTATCACGGCTTTCTCGGTGAGAGGTTGCACTTTATGTTTGTAGTCTTCGACCCAAGATTTATTGTCTAGAAAGAAGATTTCTATCCCCCATTTTATCTTCTTATCGACATGGTCATACCATGGTTTAGGGAAGCTGTAGAAAGGGAAGTCTTCAACTTCCTTGATAAATCTTCCATTCATAGAGTCTCTTGAAATAATATTTTCATCTTTTAAGCCTCTTTTCAGTAGTGGTTGGCGGAGCGCTTTGAGTTCTTCTGGTGAAGGCTAATAACCCAGGCCACATGGGGGAAAGGCCTCTTTCAGAACTATGGCCTCAAGTATCCCTTGAGGGCGTTACCCTAGCCCCAGTCTGGGCATGAAGTACATGTTCTTGAACATTTGAATCACATTAACGTTGCCATGAGGGCTGTGTTCAGGATAAACTCGATCTTTGATATTATCTCCTACTGGAAGGGTAAGTGGATATACTCTGAAGCTATATAGGAGAATGTCATTCTTTCCTTGCTGGATTTCCAATATAGGTTTGCTAGTTCTAGCATTTTCCTACCATCGCCATCCCCCAAAATGGTGATAACTTGTCCTTTGGTGAATAATTTCAGTTTTTGATGAAGAAAAAAAGATGTCACTCGAATGCTGTGAAGCTATGGATGACCAAGGAGCAAGTTAAGGCATGCAGGTATGTCAATGACTTGGAATTCATTGATAGGGTTGATAGGTCCAACCCCTATTATGAGTTTTATATATCCCATCACTTCTCAACACGTATTGTCGTAAGCACGCATGACGCGTAGTGGCATGCTATTTAGGCTCAAGTTCAAGTCTGTCGCTCAAGTAATAATCTCTGTAAGTCGGGGTCTAATCCTCAGGGAAATATGATGAAATAATCATGACGACGTATGGACAGACGAATAACCCTAACTTGACCCTAAAAGAAATAAAAAGGTGATTTGAATGGGAGATTTACTACAACTAAATGCGTATTTGAATCTAGAACTGACTACGCTATGCATCAATGAAATTCGAAAGAGCTAATTGACCTAAGATGGCTGGTAAGTTATTAACAAAATTAACTGCAAATGATAACGAGAGGTTGGGTTACAATCCGCCATACCCTAGTAATTCACCCTGTACGACACTAGATTTCGAAATTAGAATTTACAAGGAACCCGATCTTTATTAATCCTAAGCATTCCGTATATGAAGGATCGTAGCTCGCATCATACGAAATCAAAGGTAAGAACAAATCAGAGTCGCATTAACTATACGCGCGTTGAACTCTTAAGGATCCTGGTTACCTAGGGTAAACGAGATCAAACGTCCTACGACGGTTGCGACAATTATGCGACACGATTACGTTAAAATTCAATTTAAAAATCTGTTTCCATTATGATGAATCACATCGGGTGGGGTTCATGTACCCCAGCCCTAAAGAAGTTAGCCAGACATAACTAGGTGACGAAAAACATTAATTCTAAAACTAACAAGATTCATGATTTCCATAAAAGAGATGAACAAGAACAATTGGTAATCTTTGAAAGGGCAATCAAGATTGGAAGAATTAATCAACTAAATTAAAGCAATGCAATGAAATTACTTGCATTCAATAAATCTGGAAATCAAATTTGAATCTTGCAATCAATCTTTAAAACTAGGGTTTGTAATAAAGGTGAGAGATCTTTCTCTCTCTAAAAACTAAAAAAAAGTAAAAATTCGAATTCCCTAGTCTAACAATAACTACAAGTTAAATACAACATGAAAAATCCGGAGTTGTAGCTGAACCAAACTCTAAAATTGGAGAAGAAAATCAGGATTTATCTTCGGCGGGCCGGTCCGTATGTCCAGGAGCGGATCGATCCGGGTCCAAATTTGGACCGATCCTTTTTTTCTCGAAATAGGATCGGTCCGCTATGTAAATTTTTTGAGTGAGTGATAAAAATCCGGATCGGTCCTTTTTTTCTAGAAATAGGATTGGCCAGCTATGTGATTTTGTCCAGTGAGTTTCAAGGGCGGTCCCTTTTTGTTCTAAATAGGATCGGTCCGGTCCTTAAAATCAATTTCTCTTCAATTTCTTCTGATTTTCTCTTCATCATCTCTCATCTTTACAACCTTGTAACTTCTGCTTCGGAACTCGGATTCGGACGCCGTTTCTTCCTACGCACTTGCGGACTTAAGGTCTTCAAATAATTTTGGGTTCTCATCCAAATCTTGATGGAAATTACACTTTTGCCCTTTTGACTTTTCTCCCTTGATTAATTCTTTTGCTTTGGCTTTTTCCTTTCTTCACTTAGAAATAAATATATGTAAATATCATGAAAAAGGTACACAACTCGAGATACTACGTAGAAAGGTCAATAGCATATAAATGATATAAATCAAGATGAATTACATTATCCGAGGCGATAAAAATCCCTAAACTAAGGGGGTAAATTCGGAAGAATTTACACCTAATCAAACCCCCTACCTAACTTAGAACTTTGCGTGTCCCGAGCAATGTAAAAGAATCCAACTAAGGCTCAAATCTAGAGATTCATTTTATTCGAATTGAATACCACTTTCTTGGGCAAGAGATTGCATTTAACATATGCAGCAAGCCTTTAAACCCCTAGGTTACCTTAGTAGGACAAGTGGTGTCTCGTGAGGATTTGCAAGGAATATACCCACAAAATTCATTTTCGTAGACTCAAAGAAATTCAAAATACTTAAAAATTATTCGATCTAAATTTCTTAAAAAGAGATCACCCTATATTTGTATTCGTAAGTCTCAATTTGTCGTGCATGTGTGCGAAGCCAAAAGTTACTCTACCCCGATTGTTCATTCCGTTACTTTCCAAAAATTCGCTTTGATTCAATTTCTCATGGGATTCTCTCACAAACGAATCACTCGAAAATGTGGCTTATTCTCTCGGTATGCGTGATATAAGGAGTAAATGTAATGGAATGCAAATTCACGCACACCATCAGGAAAGACAGACTATTTGGTGTGGGAAGGATCTCGTCATTAGAGTACGATTATAGGGAAACCGGAAACATTATCTCTAATTCACACATTTAATCTTTTTTATTATCTTTTATGCTTTAACTCTCAACACGGTAACCAATTTCGCAATTATGACTCTGTTAGGACTTTTTCGGGTTATATGGTGTATTGGTTAAAATTTGAAATGGTTGGGAATTTTGGAATTGGAAAAATTTCTTGTGATGCCCATTAGTGCTTTTTCGGGATTTTTCTCATTTTTTCTTCTTTTTCTATTTTTTTTCTTTTCTTATTTTTCTTTTTCTTGCTATTTTTGTTGAGCATTCTTCTATTTTTTTCTTGCCCCTATTTATCGCACCATTTGGACTAAGTTTCTGAATTTTTCATTTTCACAATTCCGAGCTACAAACGAAAAGGGAAAGATTTATTCGGCTCAAACTGGGTTGCAAAAAGGTTAATTTTTCACGACTTTTTCTGGCCAATATTTTTGGGTGACAAACGAGGGCCTACTTCATTGTCCAAATTGCTAATTACATTACCATATGCATCTCGAGATTAATTTAAGTTTAGAGATATATTTAGCACGCTTTTCGAGACAACATTCCATTTCCCATAACCGATCAATGTTAAAGAATTGAGATTCCCAACGACTTATTTTAACCGCTAAAATGAACTTGGAGTTAGTCATTAACTCAGATTGATTTTAAAAACTCAGAAAAGTGGATAGGCTCGACATCTCACCGGGTTAATAATCTCCACACTTATTCGTTAAGTCATCAATTCACGCTCAATTTCTATCTTTAGAGTCAATTTTGGCTTTGTGTATTTGGATTGTTGCGAATTTGAAACTTTAATTAAAATTTCGGTGATGTTTTCAATAAATTTAAATTCTAATTTTTATTTATTTTGAAGAAAAAACAAGAAAACAAAATATTTTTTTGCTTTTATGAACTTTTTCAATTTTTGGGCATTTTAAAAATTGTGAAGTTTTAGAAATACGCACTTGTCACCCCCCTAACCTAGACTTTTTCATTGTCCTAAATCAAAAGGAGTAAAAATCTAAAGGAGAGCAAATAACAAGTGTGACAAATAAAAAAAGCAAATATTTAAAATGCAAAATGACACTCACACATGACTTAATAATACAACAAAAATCACCCCATACGCGTCGGGGGTGCGACGACCTCTCATCTCTCCACAAACTCACCCGACCCCATGAACGAGGTCCAATGCTCTCCTCGTCTCTCCCGTGTTCATATCATAAACTAATAATCAGAACAAGTTGGGACCTCGCCCATAAATAAGGGAAAGATCGAGAGACTTATCGTGACTACTCGGAAAGGGATCCTCGTGATGCTTACTCAAAGCGTGGCCTGCGTGCACCGAAATAGAGGGAACACGTAAGTTTCTTTTAATTTTTGAAACGCATGGGTCAGGCTCTAGGTCGGATGAAACACAAATTTTCTCCTCAATCGCCTCCGGGACCTCAAGTGGTATGGGTGGATGGTCATAAAGAAGGAATTCATCGATTTTATCTTCCCATCTCTTTCTTCTAAGTGACTATAAGAGCCAAATAGGGTTTGGACTTCAACAATAAGGCTCTCATCCATCGGACCGAATTCTTTTTCAAAGTCTTCAGGACTTATATCTCCTAATTCGATCTCTCGAGAGTGTTTTGAACATTCTCTTTCTCTCGCTTCTGAAGACTTCTATGATGTGGAGGGATGGTCATTACTAAGGAATTCATCTATTGTATCTTGCCATTCGCACTCATCCAAGTAACTAAACGAGCCTAATAAAGGGTGGACTTCTACATCCAGGCTCTCATCCAAATGCCCAAATTCTTTATCAAAATCTTCCATGCTCACGTCCCCTAACTTTATCTATCATGTAATGCCTACGTCCTCGCTTACTCGACCGATATCTAACTCCACTATTTTTCTCTCCTCTAAGCACTCTCTCTTGCTCTCAATCGCGATTCCTACACACACCTCCACCGCTTTTCTCTCATCGTCAAAACTATTGCTCTTACTTGATGAAATAAGTCACACCCCTAACGTCTCTCGCTTGTGGGACCTCTCATTCTCGTGTATCTTCTCTTTTATGAGATCCATCTTTCATGATTCTCCCTCATCACCCTCGAGATTGGTGATGTTGAAGATGTTTGTTTCGAGGGTCATATTCCCGAATGTGAGTTGCATTCTCCTATTTCGAGTGTTAATCAAGGCATTAGCAGTAGCTAAGAATGGGCGGCCTAAAATGTTAGGGACATGATTACTCAAAACAACGGAGGTCTCCTCATGCCAAACGATAAAATCCACCGGGAAGTAGAATGTGTCAACTTGAATGATCGCGTCCTCAACGAATCCTCGAGGTATCTTGATGGAACTATCTGCGAGTCGAAGAGTCAGGTTTGTAGGCTTAAGGTCCCCCAAACCTAATTGCTTATAGATTTAATAGAGGAGAATGTTGACACTTGCCCCTAAATCTATTAGCGCTCTCTCAATTCAATTCCCCCCATGATGCACAAAATAGTCGGTGCACCCGAATCTACGAATTTGGGTGGAAGGTCACTTGATAGTATTGAGCTGACATTCTATGCTAGGAACACATTTTTCTTTAACTTTAGCTTTCGTTTCACCGTAAGTAAGTCCTTAAGAAACTTAGCGTATGCGGGAATTTGCTTTATGGTATCGAGAAAAGGTAAATTAATCTTTACTTGCTTAAGAACGTTTAGTACATCTTCACGAGAGGATTATTTGGCATGGGAAACTAACCTTTGGGGAAATGGCGTAGCTGTGGGGGTTTTTACTACGACTTCGCTATCACTAGTGTTCTTGTTATCACTCTCGTTCAAGGAGGCATCTTCGGCCTCTTTTGTGTCGGGAGAAACCTCCTTGCGTTTAGGTGCGTCATGCTTGAAAGGTGATAAATCAATAACTTTCCCACTACGTAGAGTGGTTATCGTGCAACATTGCTCTTGATTTTTTGTAAATGTAGAGCTAACACTAATTTGACCTTGAGGAGGTCTTTGGCCTTGCGATAGAAACTTTACCTTATCTTGGATACTCAATGAAGATTGCAACTTTGATATGTTCACATTCATGTTGGCGAATATGTGATCATATCTAGCGTTGGTTACACTCTGGGAGTTAATAAACTGGTTTATTGTATCCTCAAGGTTCCTCCGCGGTGGAGTAATATATGGAGCTGGAGGAGGTGGTGCTTGATGAAATTGAGGAGGGGGTAGAGGTGGGACAACCTGTGAATGTGGGTTCATCGCAGCTTGTGGTTGTCCATAGTTAAAAGCAGGGTGGTTTCACCATGAAGGGTTGTACGAGTTCCCATGTGGGAGGTTAAAATTTCCCTTGAATCCTCCTATAACATCCACTTGCTCGGTGTGCATGGCTTTATAGGAAAAAATCATCGGGCATGCCTTTGTGGAATGACCTGCCTCACAGATAGCACACACCTTTTCTTTTACGACAAGGTTGGATCTGAAGATATCTCTCAACCGGCTATCAAGTAAATATTTCATATCTCTCTGAAGCTGATCGAATCGACGATCTATTATGGTATTACTATCCAATTGGTATAGGCCAGATGCAGTTGGAGCGATAGATGCTTGTCTAGGCCGGACTTGGGTATTAGGATCAGATGTGTCCCATGCTTGAGTAGTCTCTGCAACATACTTAAGATGGGCCTCAGCATCGCTAGAGTCTAATTACCAGAATGGTCGTTCACACATAGTTTGCACAAGTTGTTTGGAGTCACTGCCAATCCATTATAGAAGAAAGAGATCAAGTGGTGTTTTTCAAATCCATGATGGGGGTATGCGCTTACTAACTCTTGAAATCATTCCAAACTCCTGTCAAAAAGCTCATTATCTTGTTGTTGAAAATCTTAGATTTGAGTCTTGACAGAGTTGGTCTTGTGTGGTGGTTAGAATTTTGAGATAAATTTGGATTGCAAATCCCTCCAGGAAATAATGGAGTTAGGGATAGAGACCATAGCTAGGTCTTAGCTTTATCCTTTAAGGAAAAAGGGAAAAGCTTTAGGCGAATGACATCCTGCAAGCAAGCTTGGTCACTAATGTCTCGCACGCCTCTTCGAACTCTCTGAAGTGATGGTATGGTTTCTCCGAATCTATGCCATGGAAAGTAGGGAGAATATGTATCATCCCATTATGGAAGTGGAACTGACCGGCATTATACAAAATTAAAATGCAATTTGTTCAGGAAAGAGTAAGTCTTTCATGGGACGATAGGGTGGATTCCCTCTCCAGTGCTGAAACTAGCGGCATTCGACGTCACTATGTCTTCAAATGACTCAGAATCCTCACTTGGTGTCCTAGATGTGTGGCTCAAGGATTGAATCAGTGTGTAACTAGCAACAGAGTGCTCAGGAGTAGGAAGTGGAACCCAAAACTGTGGAACGCGAGGTGTGTGGGGGTTATCCGAATTATACTCAACAATTGGATTTTCGTAAATTATGGTTGGAGTATTTTGAGGAGTTTGAGTATGTTCAGGATTTTGCATTAAAGGCTTTTGAGCCTAAATATTATATTTTTTTTTATTTTTTGAATTTTTGGTCTAATCTTTAGATTGACTTGATCTAACCTAAGTCTACCTAATTCCTCGACAACGGTGCCAAAAACTTGATGCGGCCACAAATGTGTTCTAGTGCGCATGCTATTTAAGCTCAAGTGCAAGCCTGTCACTCAAGCAATAATCCTGATAAGTCGGGGTCGAATCCTCAGGGAAATAGGACGAAAGAATCGTAACGACGTATGGAAAGACGGAGAACCCTGACTTGACCCTAAAAGAAACAAAAAGGTGATTTGAATGGGAGATTTACTACAGCTAAATGCGTATTTAAATCTAGGACTGACTACGCTATGCATCAATGACATTCAAAATAGCTAATTGACCTAAGATGGATGGTAAGTTATTAAATAATTAACTGCAGATGATAACGAGAGGTTGGGTTACAATCCCCCACACCCTAGTAATTCACCCTCTAGGATACTAGATTTCAGATTTAGAATTTATAAGGAACTCGATCTTTATTAATCCCAAGCATTCTGTATATGAAGGATCGTAGCCCACATCATACGAAATCAAAGGTAAGAACAAAGCAGTGTTGTATTAACTATACGCGTGTCACACTCTGAAGCATCCTGGTTACCTAGGGCAAATGAGATCAAACGTCATACGATGGTTGCGACAATTATGTGACACGATTCCGTTAAAATTCAATTCAAAAATCTAGTTCCATTATGATGAATGGCATCGGGTGGGGTTCATGTACCCCAACCCTAAAGAATTTAACCAGACATAACTAGGTGATGAAAACATTAATTCTAAAACTAATAAGATTCATGATTGCCATAAAAGAGATGAACAAGAACAATTGGTAATCTTTGAAAGTGCAATCAGGATTGGAAGAATTAATTAACTAAATTAAAGAAATGAAATGAAATTACTTGCATTCAATAAATCTGGAAATCAAATCTGAATCTTGCAATCAATCTTCAAAACTAGGGTTTGTAACAAAAGTGAGAGAGCTTTCTCTCTCTAAAAACTAAAAAAAAAAAGTAAAAGTTCGAATTCCCTAGTCTAAGAATAACTACAAGTTAAATACAACACGAAAAATCCGGAGTTGTAGCTGAACCAAACTCTAAAATCGGAGCAAAAAATTAGGATTTATCTTCGGCAGATCGGTCTGTACGTCCAAGACCGGATCAGTTCGGGTCCAAATCCGAACCAGTCCTTTCTTTCTGGAAATAGGATCGGTCCACTATGCAAATTTTTCCAGTGAGTGATAGAAATTCGGATCGATCCTTTTTTTTCTAGAAATAGGATTGGTTCGCTATGTGATTTTGGCCAGTGAGTTTCAAGGGTTCGGATTGGTCCCTTTTTGTTCTAAATAGGATTGGTCCGGTCTTTAAAATCAATTTCTCTTCAATTTCTCCTGATTTTCTCTTCATTATCTCTCATCTTTGAAACCTCGTAACTTTTGCTCCGGAACTCGGATTTGGACGCCATTTCTTTCTATGTGCTTTCGAACTCAAGGTCTTCAACTCATTTTGGTTTCTCATCCAAATTCCTGATGGGAATTATACTTGTTCCCTTTTGACTTTTCTCCCTTGATTCATTCATTCTTTTGCCTTGCCTTTTTCCTTTCTTCACTTAGCAATAAATACATGTAAATATCATGAAAAAGGCACAAAACTCGAGATACTATGTAGAAAGGTTAGTAGCATATAAATGAGATAAATCAAGATGAATTACATTATCTGAGGCGATAAAAATCCCTAAATTAAGGGGGTAAATTCGGAAGAATTTACACCTAATCAATGCACGATGGCGGAAGTAGGAGTAAGGTCACTGACTTTTAACCCCAAACAATTGAAGGTTCTGAGTGGACAAACATTGAGGGCAGATACGTTCTTAACCAGTGAAAGTGAGACTATCTTTACTAATACTTCAACGAAGATGTTGAGATTATAGTTGTGATTAGGACCGATCTTCAGAATTTCTTCTTCAAAAAAGGAGAGAAGTCTAGTGGAAGTCCAGGATCCAACCATGTTTACAGCTTCTTCGGGAGTGGTGAAAGGAGGGAACGTGGGCCCAATGACGAGTTTTATCAGAGCATTTCAGTAAAATTAGGAGTACATGAAAAGCCCCCATAAGGTGATGTTGTCTTGGGTTTTCTTGAGTTGGTCGAGGATTTTGCTCTATTCGACGGTCATTTCTGGTATGGAAAGTTCTTAGGTAATTCCCTTTCTTTTATCTATCTGGATCACATGAGGAATCGGATATTTATAGTGTCTCCCTGACCTGATCATGTGGTTTACTAAGGTGGGGAAGAATAATAACCCCCTATCTTCATCTACTTCGGGCTAAATGGACACTTTATTGATTTCTCCCAATAAGTCTTTGAAGGATATCCTTCCGTATAGGCTGACTACTAAACTGAATTTTTCCTGACTCGATTTATCATCTGAGCTGTCAAATTCGTCCCTCGATCCTGTGGAAATTTTATTTTTTTGCCAAGAGAAATCAATACATTCATTAACCTTGATGTCTTTCTCGTATAAATCTTCCTACTTAACGAGGAGGTGTACGAGTGAAGGGACCAACCTCTCCTGAAGCTTCAAAGTAGCGAGTAACTAAAAAATGATGCAGGTTTCAATTGTCTATAAAAAGATATCATCCATGATATAAACCATCTTATCTAGACTGATTTCTTCAGTAGGCACCATCGATTCATCTGATTCCCAAGTTCATTTTCGGGATTCCACGAATAAGCCGCTGAATTTTTGACAATCGATGGTCATCTCGGTGGGTAATTTCAGCTCGAACTCTAGAAGTTGGTTCAACACAACTAATAACTCTATGTCTTTCCCTTCGGACCGAGTTCAGACGACAATGCAGGCCCTTGTGATGAGTTATATGGATAAATTTCAAATTGAATCAATTTGTTGTATTAGCTTAATTCCAGACAAAACTAATTGAGTTATAGGATAAAAGTTTGTTGTGTCCTTCAATCCTATGACCAAGCTTAAATTGAAGATATCATCGTTGTCAATTTTAGTGCCAAGTTTATACGCCATCAACATTTGAATTTTTCCAAGGTCTCTAAAGGTATGAATACATTAATATATATAGGGTCTTGGAAATTTATTTAGGATGTTATATTTTCTCTAAAATTATGTTTAAAATGAGTTTTTATTTTTTAAAGAAAAATAATTTTTTCTTTCTGAAATGTCGTTATAAGACTTTAGGATCTTGCTCGAACAAGATTCTCAGGTCGTTCGAACGACATTGTTCAAACGAGATTAAAATAAAAATCTTTCATTTGTTTTCTTCTAATTTCTCATTAGATAGGTCGTTAGAACGACATCGTTCGAATGAGATATCAAATGAGATTTGGCATTTTATCCTTGTTTTATCATTGGTAAACTCATTCGAATATGGTCGTTCGAACGACTTGGGCGATTTTTGCAATTTTTTGTCAGTTTTGTTTTTTACTTCCCACTTTCCCCACTTTGGTTTTACCAGTTTTAATAGTGCGGGAAGACATTTTTTCCACATATTTTTGGGGAAACCTTTGAGATTATTCTAACTTGTATTTGAAAGCCAAAAATCCAAAATCAAAAGGCCCTATAGTTTTTGTGATTTTCAAATGAATTCATTTTCGAACAAAAACAAGTTTACACCCGTAGTTTATTATGATCCAAGTTCCAATATATATTACATTTTGAGATCAATTTGCATGGGGTATTATTCTCATCCCAAAAGAGAAAGTTTCCTGCGAAGGAGTCTGTTTTGAATATTCGCGGTGCGGATACGGAGAAAGGCTTTGTGTATGGTTGACGATTGATTCTCCCCATCGGTGGTGTCCGAGATGACGGTGGATTCCTAAGTTGTCGATTAGGAAGAGGTAGAAGAATGAAGAAGCGTCTAGACTTGAAAGGCGAGTTGTTGAGGTAAATCTTTTCTTGTGTGTTGTGTAAATCCATACCTTGTGGACTTGTGTCTGGGCCGTTAGAGGTTTTTCCCGTTGTGATTTTTTCTCCTATATCATGGCGTTATGTGATGTGTTTTATTTTTATCTTGCAAAAATCACTTAGATACATGCGTATGTTTAAAAAGATGAAAATCGATTTAATCACAACAATGGTGTAATTTTGGTGCTATTTTAGTTTGGGTAATTTTATTTTAATTTAATTTAATTCAAGTTGGCATAATTAATTTGGCAAAATGCATGCTTAGGTCTGTTTGGCACAATCTTAACTTGAATTTCATTGATTTTGTTTAAGTGGAAATTCAAATATTTTTTTAGTTTAGTTTAATTTTAATTTTAAAGAAATTAAAATTTGGTTATTGTTATAAGAAAATTAAAAGTTGGAATATTGTGTGAACCATCTTCATTTTAGAATTTTAAAATTGGGGTATCAAAGCATATCTTATAATTTAAAGGATAACACCCCTTTTCAAATTGGTATCAGAGCAGGAACGCTGAATTATTGTGTTAAGATTATTTTTGGGTTTTATTATGGAAAATATGTCTTTTACAATTTTTTTTGTTTTTGATGGTTCCAAGTATGCGTATTGGAAAGCGCATATGAAGTCGTCACTTAAGTCGTTGCATGAGCGGGTTTGGCAATCGGTAGTTAGAGGGTGGTCCCCACCTACATGTCTAGAAGGAGGAATGCGTGTTCCTAAACCCGTAGAAACATGGAGTGAGGATGAACTTAAACTTGCTAATTTTAATTCCCGTGGTTTGAATGCTCTTTTTAGTGTGACCACACTGGATGAGTTCCATCGGATTATGATGTGTAAAATGTCTAAGGAGGCATGGGATATTCTCCAACTCACCCCATGAAGGTACAAGTGTCGTTAAAGTTTCTAAACTCCAAAACCTCACCACTCAATTCAAAACCATTAAAATGTTAGAAAGTGACTCTTTTGATGAGTTCTATGTTAGATTGTTCGAAATTGTGAATTCATCTTTTAATTTGTGAGAAAAGATACCCGACAACCATTTTATAAAGAAAATTTTGAGGTCATTACCTAAGAGATTTAATGATAAGGTGAGCGTTTTAAATTATTTGAACACTTTAAACTCTACGAAACTTGAAGAGCTTATAGGTGACTTAAAACCTATGAAATTGACACGTTTACCTCCAAAGATGAGAAGAAGAAAGATAATGCCATAACTTTGAAAGCTCGAAGGAGGAAACACCCGTTTCGGATGATGAGTTTGACATCGACTCTGATGATATGGCAATGTTTTCTAGGAGCTTTAGAAAATTTCTTAAGTTTAATAAAGAAAATCTTATAGAAGATTATAAGAAATTTGAGAAGTCTAAGTATAACAAAGTCAAGAAACTCCCTAAAAATCGTAATGAAGATCTTAATAGGGATGAGTTGAATAAATATTATGGTTGTGAGGGTTATGGCCATGGGGCATTCGAGTGTCCCACTAGACTAAGGAAGGAGGGAAAGAAACTAATTTCATATAATTCCACCCTTAACGACAGTGAATCGGAAGAGGGACCTGATTCCCCCATTGAGCACAACTACACCACATTTTTGGCAAGTAATGTGAGCTTTGATAATGAATCTTCCCATGAAGATATTCCTTTACGTGACACTTTCGAGGACATTGTTTGTGAATACCATGGGTTTGATGGTAGAGAGAGTGAAATAGAAAGTGAGAATGAAGAGGAGGTTGAGGAGAGTGAACTTCAAGTTTCCTTCCGCGAGTTGTATGAGGAATCGTTGAAATTAAAAAGGGCAAACTTGAAGTTAGAAGCTAAAGTGAGTGAACATGTCTTAGAAAATGATGAGAGTGAGTTAATTGAAGATCTTAAGACACGTGAGATATCTCTTAGAGAGAATCTTGAGTATGTTGAAGGTGAAAGAGATAGCCTTAAAGGTTTAATGGAGGCTATAAAGAAAGAGCTTCTTGTTTTTTAAGAGAGAAAGAGTTTACCTGACTTGAAGAAAAATTGAGAGACTCAAGTCGGGTCAAATTTGATTTGGAGTGTAGGTCGGAGAAATTAGATAAAATCTTAGGCACCGTACAAATTAAAGATGACATGGGTGGTATTGGCTTCGATACTCAAAATTCTTCCACTAAGAGAGCCAAAACCTTAATTTTGAGAGAATCAACTAGGAATAATAGAAAAGGTCAATCCTTAGGTAATACTTCCCACCGTGTTTTCACTTGCACACATTGTGGTAGGAAAGGTCATCTTAAGAGATTTTGTTTCCACTTTATAAATGGTCCTATGAAGTCCAAGGGTAGAGTCACCAAGGTCACCAAATCCCTAGAGCATCATGTTTCACTTATGTGGGTTAGGAGATCCGATTTAAAGGCTTTAAATGATAGGATTTATGATTATCATTTACTTGCACATGATTCCTCCCTTGCAAAATCTAAAGGTTGATTGTGTTAGTTTTGTTTACTTACACTAGATTTTATGCTACATGATATATTCGAGATAGTTGTTTGTTTATTTGTCATTTTCTAGTCTATGCATCATCATATATCACTTGTTAGAATTATGACTTGTGTATATTTTGTATTGTATCTCTTTTCAATTTTTTCGTATTATTTGAAAAATAAAAAAGTTTTTGTTTATCTTTTGAGATATTTTTTACGTTTGTTTGTTGGTTAAAAATTTAAAAAACCCCAAAAGATTATTTTTTTGTATTTTAGTTTTACACATTTTATGTGGCATATCCTTGTGTTTGAATCCAATATCATTCCCCGCTTCCATGTGGCTAGAACTTTTGGTTATGAATTTTAATTCTTAAAGTGTTCTTTATCATACTTGCATGGAGTAATTTGATTTTGACTTGCTTAATGGTTTCACTTTTTATATTCCTTCTCACACACATGCACGAGCTCTTTTGAACGTTGACTTCACTTGCAAATTTGAGCTTTGTGAGATATTCTCCCATCAATTTTGTCATCTACATGTTTTGTGACTATGGGGTATTGGTGCATGTAAGCACCGTTATCTGAATTTAAAAAAAAATAATAAAAGTATTTCTCTGGTATAGTTTGTTTATCAACAGGGAAGGGCTACGAAAGGAACACATGTCCTTTGCGATTAAGCCACCGTTTAAATCAGACCTAAAAAAGTGTGGCATTGTCAAAAGTAGCCAAGGTCCAATGAGTTTGAAAAGGCCTAAAAAAGGTGTGGCATTGTAAAAAGTAGCCAAGGCCATCATAATTTAGTTTGATATAATCATTCAAAAGAAAAGAACGTAATTATTATTTATGAGGGAGTTTGGATGGATATATCAACGGGTTTGCAGAATGAATCCTAGCTATACGCATTTTGTCATGGCGCTATCGATTCGTAGAATCATCAAAATTATAGGCTTGTATGCATTGTGCTTGTTTGTTCTTTGAGTTCACTCTATCTTATCACAACAAGGCTAAATATTAGTTGATAAAGTTTAGTAATCAAATAAGAACTCCTTGAATATATTTAAGTGATTGGGTCATAAATCTTTAGTCTTTAGTTCACACCCATTCACTTCCGTTTACCACATGCTTATTTGGACAATTTATGCAATGTGAGAGTGGAAAGCTTAATGTATTTTGTGTCTAGTGTGGTGTTTATACCTATATATCTGTGCTTGTGCGTTATTGGTATATTTACTACATTTATATATATAGTATCATTTGTTTTTGAGTCTTTGCCTAGCCCATTTATGTTTCATGTTGATATAGGTATACATATTGTTGCGATTGATATCCCATGCTTATATTAGTACATTCTAGTTTGTATTTTTTGCTATCGCATCATAGTTTGTATCTATTAATCTTTGTGTGGATTAGTTGATCGTTTCTTGCCACGTTGCTTTATTATACTTGTCACTCTATACACCATTGCATGATATACTTATTTTTTCATTATTCTTATCCCTTGTTTCATTTAGGGGGAGAATTTAATTTAATTGGGGAGATAAAGGTCATTTCATGCAATTTATTCTTTGTCTATTCCAAACAAAAAAGGAGAGAAATGGTATCTAAATCTTTTAATTTGGGGAGATCTATCTCATGGGGAGATGTGTTTCTTAATTAGGTCATATTAGACAAAGGGGGAGAATTTAATTATGCACTTAATATTATTATATTCCCTATGCATTTAATGGTGTGTTTAAGTGTGCAGGTTTTTCATCTTAGCAGAAACATTTCAAAGAAAGCAAAGCATCTCATCCCATGTGTCAGTAAAGCTTCTGTAATTTTTATTTTTGGGTGGGGTTGTGTCTTTTTAGATGAGCTTGATGGCCCATAGGATTTTTTTAGTTTTATTTTGTCTCGGAATATCAAAAGGGGAAGATTTGTAAGGACAAATTTCCAATTGAGTCAATTTGTTGTATTGGATTAATTCCGAACAAAAATAATTGAGTCATAGGATTGAAGTTGGTTGTGTCCTTGAAGCCTATGATGTTTGAGTTGAAGACGTAGCGGCCAAGCTTAAATTGAAGATATCATCATTGCCGATTTTAGTGCCAAGTTTATACATCATCAACATTTGAATTTTTCAAAGGTCTCTAAAGGTATGAATGCATTAATATATATAGGGTCTTGGAAATTTATTTAGGGTGTTATATTTTCTCTAAAATTATCTTGAAAATGAGTTTTTATTTTTTAAAGAAAAATATTATTTTTCCTAAAATGTCGTTAGAAGACTCTGGGATCTCGTTCGAACGAGATTCCCAGGTCGTTCGAACGACATTGCTCAAACGAGATTCAAACGTCAATCTTTCATTTTTTTTTCGATTTCTCGTTAGATAGGTCGTTAGAATGACATCGTTTGAACGAGATATCAAATGAGATATCTAAAAATATTTGGCATTTTATCCCTGTTTTATCATTGGTAAACTCGTTCGAACATGGCCGTTCGAATGACATCTAAAAGTCGTTCGAATGGCCTGGGCGATTTTACAGTTTTTCGTCCATTTTTTTTAACTTCCCACTTTTCGCACTTTTGTTTTACCATTTTTAATAGTGCGGGAAGACATTTTTTTTCACAGATTTTTTGGGAGACCTTTGAGAGCATTCTAACTTCTTTTTTAGATCCAAAAATCCAAAATCAAAAAGGCCCTTTAGTTTTTGTGATTTCCAAATGAATTCATCTTCAAACAAAAACTAGTTTACACCCATAGTTTATTATGATCCAAGTTCTAATACATATTATGTTTTGAGATCAATTTGGAACCGATTATTGTAGACACCCCATTCTAGTACCCCCCCCCCCCCCACACGAGTCACTCCTTAGGACCCTAGCTCCTCCTCAACTCACTACAACCCTAGGTTATACTTCGAGTACCGATCTAGAGTCCATCAGGCGCTCTTGGGCCCCGTTTGACTCCGATAAACCCTATTATCTGAGCGAAAGCTCTTTAAATCATCAAAGGGCACTGAAACCCCTTTCCAATGGTCCATCCCGTGCACGATTTTGACTTACGGTGTAGACGAATGACCCGTTTTCCCCCAAAAATTAATTCGGAGGCCACCGGGGACTCCCGGCGCTCCCAAGCTCCATTTTACCAAATTCAACTCTTCATCTCGAATGAGACTAAATGAATGCTCGAAGGTCACTGTAATCCATTTCCAACAGTCCATCCCGTGCGCGATTCTAACTTACGATGCAGACGAACGATCCATTTTACTTCGACAGGCCACCGGGCATTTTCGAGCCCCGTTTGACCAAAGTAAGCTCTTCGAGCCGAGCAAAACTATTTGTAATGTCAAAGTACATCTCCTAACCTTTCCAACGATCCACCCGAAGCGCGATTCTGATTTATTATTTGGACGAACGAGCCTCTCTGAATCATCTTTCTAACAGTATGCCCCGTGCACAATTTGGATCAACAGATTACGTTCTATGACCATTTTTTAAGGATATATGCATGAGACTACTAATCGGCAGGTCCTAGACCCTGCTTATCGGCAGTGTGCCTAGGGATACCTAGCAATTGGTAGGACCAAGGCTATGCCGATCGAAAAACCTCCGACCCTATAAAAGGAGGTAATGAGCTCATTGCCAAGCACACCAGAACCTCGGATCCATCACTCTCAACGATCTCAATAATTGTCTCTCGAAGTCAGCGCGATTTCCATATCCAAATCCCTTTCCATCATCCTTTTTACCAAACTTGGTAAATTAACTATCCATTACCTTCATCAAAGTGCAAGGGAATCTCTTCAACATTCAAGACCAAGCTCATGATCTCTAAGAAGGTCCAAATCTCTCACTTTCTTCTTAAATTCTCTTAATTCTTCATTAGATTACTTCTTATTTAGCATTTTTATCCCTTTAGATCACATATCTTAATATACTTTTTATTAGTATTATCGTACATATTTTATTTTCCATATAAAAACCCAAAAATCAAGAAAAAGAGGGTTTGCTCATAAATTCAAACAGGAATTCTCATACTTTTCTCACACTAAAATACTTTTTTCACACACACACATATAAGAGAAATCCCTCGTTGTAATTATGGGATAAACCCCACCCCTCATCTTGTCTACGAACTACGTGGACTTTGATGCCTCTATAGGCTACGTGGGTGTCTCGGAGTAAAATCCGAGACTCGAGTCCTAATTTCCTAATCTCCAAATTTCTTAATCTCCCTAAATTCCGCATTCGTCATACTTGCATATATATATATATATATATATATATATATATATATATATATATATATATACACACACACATATTCTGTTCATTATCGTCTCATCTCACACATATCATCGTTCCATTATAACGATCGATATTATGATGAATGCATAAATCATACTTTTTACATATAATTTCGGGAATATTCCTACGGATGGTTTCACTCTATCTCTCCCATGATATGAGTTGAACAGTTCATGTCTCCATTATTTATACATACACATATGTTTCACGGAGAAATAAAGAAAAATAATAACACAAACCCATGAGAGACCGAAAGGGCGGAATGGGTGCCTAACACCTTCCCATTCCATAACTTAGCCTCCGAACCCCCTCAAACTATTTGGTTTCCTATGTATCAGTATGTCTTAGATGTTGTCTCTCGGGATGGATCCATTTTCTTTTGTCTGTTTTGAGTAGAATAAATTGGCGACTCCATCTCTATACATTTTAACCCCACACCGACGACAATCGAAGCGCTCCCGAGAGAGGGAACGCAGGACCTGAGATCTCCTGCGAAAGAATTTCTGGGATCGGGATGGACACAATTGTTACTCTCATCCCAAAAGAGAAAGTTTTCTACAGAGGAGTCCGTTTTGAAGATTTGTAGAGAGCATACGGAGAAAGGCTTCGTGTGTGGTTGACAGTTGATTCACCCCATCGATGGTGTCCGAGACGAAGGTGGGTTCCTGAGTTGTCGACTAGGCGGATGTAAAAGAACGAAGAAGCGTCAATGCTTAAAAGGCGAGTTGTTGAGGTAAGTCTTTTATCGCGTCTTGTGTAAATCCATACCTAGTGGACTTGTGGCTGGGCCATCCGAGGTTTTTCCATTTGTGGGTTTTCCTGATACATCGCGGCGTTATGTGATGTGTTTTATTTTTATCATCACTTAGATGCATATGTAGGTTTAAAAAGATAAAAATCGGTTTAATCACAACAATTATGTAATTTTGGTGCTATTTTAGTTTGGGTAATTTTAATTTAATTTAATTCAAGTTGACATAATCAATTTGGCAAAATGCATGTTTAGGTCTGTTTGGCATAATCTTAACTTGAATTGAATTAATTTTGTTTAAGTGGAAATTCAAATATTTATTTAGTTTAATTTAATTTTAATTTTGAAGAAATTAAAATTTGGTTATTTTTATAAGAAAATTAAAAGTTAGAATATTGTGTGAACCATCTCCATTTTAGAATTTTAAAATTGGGGTATCAAAGCATATCTTCTAATTTAAAAGAAAAAACCCATTTTTCAGGAGTGATAGAATTTGGTCGGTGAAGTAGGTAGTGTGTAGGCGAAAATATGGGCAAACCTGGAGTGGTTTGGGTGAGATTATAGGGATGATGGGTGTTTTGATTGGAACGATTTAAGTAGAATGGTCAAATTCTGGGTCATTCTTTAGGAAGAAGACATTTGCATATTCGGGAAGTGAATTGTTGGTGAGGTTGGGTTTATGATTAGTTGGCGGGGCGATGAGACCTCGATCAATTAGGCCTTGAACCACATTCCTGAGGTGGAAGCATTGGTAGGTAGTATGGCCCGCATATTGGTGAAAGTCACAGTGGACAACAGTCTTAAAATTTTTAGGGAGTGGATTTGGTAATGGACAGGGGTTCAAGGGTTTGATGAGATTTCGGCTTAAGAAGGCCTGATAGACTTTGGACAAGAGATCATGGAGCTTGGTGTATTCCTTTAGAGAAGGATTAGGGTGGCTTTATGGTGCCCAAGAGGTAGCAGGTTGGGAGATATTATTGATGGTCGAGATTGTAGCAGTGATATATTTTTCATACTTTTGGGGAATGAACTACCCGATCACTTTATTTGGCTTGATTTCTACCTTGGTAATAATTTCCTCAATTTCTACATCCTCCTATCGTAGGGTTCGAAAGTGTGGGTAGTAGTGTCCTCCCATGGTTGCTCGAATATGAGGCAAGAATTTCTTCTTCACGATACTGACTTGTTCCTCCTCGGAGGGTCGATTAGTCATGGTTGCAACTTTCTCTCTCCACCTCCCGATGAACCTACTAACTCTTTCCCCAGTTTTTTGATTGGGATATTATAAATCACGACATGTAACCTTTAGTTCCTTAGTGTAATTCTACTCAGACATGAATTCCCGAGCGATGTCCTCCCAACTACAGATTCTGGATTCTTTGAGAGATAAAAACCAACGGAGGGCGCTTTCTTTTAAAATCTGCTGGACCATATGGGCCATTATTTATTCAGAGGCGCCTAAAAGGGTCATGGCTCAGTGATAGCTTCGAAGGTGCATAATTGGGAGATCGCTGCCCCCGAACTTCTCCATGGCTCGCATCTTGAACTTCTCCGATAATCTAGATTTGTTATAAGGAGACATACGGGTGTAGTCCATGCAGTTCCTAGATATCCTAGCTTGGTCGAACTTCTTGGATAAATGTTTGAAGTCTTCTTTGACCCTGTTCAGTTCCTCCTCCTTAGGATCCACGGGTATTAGCAGGTTAGCTCCTGACTGGGAAATGTTCGGCATACGGAGCTGAGATGGCGGTGGCCCATTGGCAGGTGGTACACACAGAGCACACTGATATTCTTCTGAGACCCAGATGGGCTCGGGAGTGGGTGGACCCATGGAATGAGGAAATATAACCTCGAGTTTTTTAAGAATCTGGGCTCGGTGACTCTACATTCATAGACCTCGGTTCGAAGTTTGTCAATCTTGGCACTGAGTTGGACTAATACGACCATCAGATCGAGTTACACGTTTGGTTCTTGGTCTGTATTCTCCATGAAGAGCTTGCGAAGGTAGATTTCGAACTCGAACGAAATAGTAGAAGAACCGACGTATATTTAGGGCAATTTGTCGGAAGACCGAAGACAATAGGGAACTAGGCCAAGAATCAGGTATGGGATCAACCTGAGAGGAAAAAATGGTTCGAATTTATTTTTGAAAGGACGAGGGAGAATTTTTTTTTGTATTTTTGAGAAAATGAGGGGAAAATGTTTTTAAATTTTTTTATTTTTCTTTGAAAAAATACGGAAGAAAGAGGGAGAAGAATATCATCATGATTATTATTATTATTTATTAGTTTTTCACTTGTATTAGGTTTACTTAAATGCAAAAAATACCCAATAAGACTCGAGCCTGGGAAAATTGGGTTTGAAAATATATAAGACACTGTTTGACTTGTTTCGAGGCTTATGGATAGGGTCCTATTTTGAAAAAAAGCGAAATAACCCAAAATTTTGGGTGGCATGCCGACTCGTCATTTCGACAGAGTTTCTCATAGTAATCGGAAAACTAAATATGAGTGACCTAGGTCTGATGCCTATATGAGGTTTATGCAATTGTTGTGCAATCATTCATCGGTACATGTGGAAAAGCCATTTGATATACCTAAGTGTACGTGAATTGCCTCATTATATACCTCATGGGGACAATACGTGTGAGAGTGAATTTTATATACTCGACATGCATGAACGAGTTCCCTTCTATACACATCCCATCATGAGTTCGGTCAAGCGGTATGATGAGGGAGGAATCGTTTGATATACGTCGAAGGTACGAGTCCAATGGAAGGTAAGAATCATATTGCTTAGGCTAATTATGATCCGCAGGTTCAACACCCCTCACAAAGTGACCCTTCAGTACGGGACAAATTGTTTGGTAAATATTGCCATGCTCTTGGTGATGTAGTGTGAAAAAATGCAAGAGCCTTAATTAGTAAATTATGGAAAGAGTGTAATTTATTTGCATGATGAGTAAAGGTATCATTACACTAATGGGGGATAATGTACAAGTATTATGAAAAGTAAATCTAGCATAGAGCATGAAAACTATACTTAGCATGGATACATGTGCGTGAGTGACAAGTGATTATCTATAAGTGAGTGTGTGTGTGGTAGTGAGACTAAGCATGAATCAACTACAACAGATGTGTGAAGTGTGTAAGTGAGCATGGATATATACATGTGTGATAAGTGTGCGTGTGCTACTGAATCCTAAGCATGGATATTCTAAGTGGTGTGTGAAACATGTGAGTATAAGCGAATATCTATACAAGTATAAGTAGTGTGAGGTGTACATGGATAGGATTTATAAGTGTGTGAAGTGTACAAGTGAGTGAAAATTGATATATACATGGGAAAGATATATACAAAGAGTAAATAGAGGAGTAAATGTAACATATAGGTATGTGCATACACACACATGCAGACAAAATAACACCCATGCAAAAAATAGAGTCTAGTCTTCTTAATTCTCCTTAGCGGAGTTGCCACTGTGGCCATCCCTCTCGACGTGCGCAGAGTTTCACGCCCCTACTCGAGGCACTCGACTATCGTCAAAGGAATGTGGGATAATGTGTAGAGATAGAGTCTCCAACCTATTTTGTACAAAATAGGCAAAATAAATGTTGCCTCCTCGAGAGAATGACATCAAGGACATACTGATGCTTGGAAAACCAATTAGTTTAAGGATCCGAGGACTAACTTACGGAATGGGAAGGTGTTAGGCACCCATCCCACCCTTTTGGTCTGTCATGGGCATGCGTTATTCTTCTCTTAATAAAATTTGTGAAGTGTGTGCATGTATTTATAAATGGGGAGTGGAATTACTCAATTTGCGTCATGGATAAAGGCGAAGTGAGGTCATCCTTAGGAGTGTTCCCAAAATAACAATCAAAATATAATGTTCGTATTTACCGAGTCAACGATCCTTATGGAAGAATGATGGTGTATGTTGGACAAAATACAAGCATACAAGACTATGACATGAATTACAAATATATGATATGAAAACAATATTATAAACGAAAATAGAAAAGGACTCGAATCTCAGATTTTTCCCAAGACCCCTACGTAGCCTAAAAAGGAATCAAAGTCCATGTAATTCGCATATAACGTTGGGTTGGGGTCTATCCCATAAATCTAACCAGGGACTTTTCTTATATGCGTGTGTGTGAAGAAAAAGGTGTTTTAGAGTGAGAAAACGTGATGAGAAATCCCCGTTTGGAATTTACAAGAAAACCCTCTTTTTCTTGTTTTTGTTTTTTATAGAAAATATAGTATGTGAAATACTACTAATAAAAAGTTGGATATTAATATGTGTGATCTAATAAAATGAAGTGATAAAGTAAGAATGAAGTAACTAATGCAAAAATAAGAGAATTTAAAGAGAGAGTGAAAGATTGGACCTCCTTTTGAGCACTTGAGGTTGATCTTGAGTGTTGAGGGAAAAATCTTGCAAGTGGATGGAGGTTGTATGGGGAGAGGGAAGGGAATTTTCTAAATTGGGTAAGGAAAGGATATAAATGGAATGTGGGAATAGGGTTTTTAGATGGATACCACACCGACTTCGAGAGAATGTTTCTTGGATCACTGAGAGGGATGTTTCTGAGGTGCTTTTCGAAGTGAGCTCATTCTCTCCTTATATAGGGTCAAGGGGGTTCCGATCGGCATTGTACTTGATTTGCCTATCGGTATGGCACCCTAAGACACACTGCCTATAGGGAGAGTTTTGGGGTTGCCGTTCGGCAGTCTTTTGGCAGATTTTTCGAAAAATGATCATAAAATGCAATCCGTAAGTTTGAATCACGCACGGGATGAACCGTTGGAAAGATTATTCAGAGCCCTTTAAGAATCCCACTCCCGGGTTTGGGAGTTGAGTGTGGTCAAACGGGGGTCGGAAGACCCATTGATATTTTGTACAAGAGGGATACATATCATTCGTCCGAATCGTAAGGACGATTCTCACACGAGATGAACTGTTAGAAAGGTTATGTAGATCCCTTTGATGTTTCAAAGAGATTCGCTCAATTAAGAGATTTAACCATATCTAAATGAGGTCTGGAAGTGCTCAGTGACCCTTCAGAGTAAAATGGGTCATTCGTTCGTACTATAAGTCTAATTTGCGCATGGGGTGGACTCTTGGAAAGGGGATTCAGAGCCCTTTGAAGATCCAAAGAGATTCGCTCAAGTTGGAGAGTTGACCATGGTCAAACGGGGTTCGGGATCGCTCGACGGACTCTAAATCAATTTTCGGGGGAAAATGGAAATGTTCGTCTGAACCGTAAAGTCGATTTATGCATGGGGTGGACCTTTATAAAGTGGATTCATCCTTTAAAGATTTAATGAGCTGTCACTTAGGTAAGAAAGTTGATCGGTAGTCAAATTGGACCTGGGAGCCCCGGTGGCCTCCAAATCAGTACTGAGATTATGACCTAGGGTTTATGGTGAACGAGGAAGTGCTAGGGACCTAATGATGTTATTGGGGGAGGTGTCTTAGAATGGGGTGTCTACAGATTGCATTATTTTTCATAATTGTTGCAATTTTCATATTTATCCAAACACTAAGTTACACTATGACCTAGTATTAACATGACAATATAACTAATTCTTGTAATGCACATCTGCTCCCCCTGTAGGGGGTAATGACTTGTCATGGTGGGAGGGAGTCTCTGAAGGTTTATGTTATGGTATATATATTATATATAGTGCACTGATTGGCCAGGTTGAGGTTTTACACTGTTAGCTATGCAGTATGTATGGCTCTTTTTTGAAATGTTGGCATATGAGATACTGGGATGAGCTTTGTGTAATTTGGATGTTGTGGAGAGAAATGAATAAGTCTTTATATAGATTCTTTCAACCTTTTTGTACACACCGATCATTGAGAAATACTTACTCATAGAGGGCGATCCATCTCTCTCGTGTAAAAGTGATCAATATTTGAACACCCCACCCCACTGTGCTTTACTGCATCAAAACATGTGAATGAATGTACACGACTATCACCTTCTTTAGCCATACCTTCCATCTTTTCATAGTTAAAGTTCACTATGCCTTTGATATTCATAGAATATCTTAAGGCTTTAAGACTTACCTTATTATAGAAGAAATGTATGGAGATCTAATTTTGGAGATTTTGCACCTACCTAGATTATGGCATCATTAGACCTTAGTTTGATGCTCAAAACATAATAGGCTAGCGCAGGAGGTGCCACTTGCTAAGTATTGGTTTTATGTACCAAGTACACTATTTTTTGTCATTCAAGGAGGCATACCAATTCTCAAGAGTTTCTTTTTTGTTGATATTTTGGGGGGAGATGAGTAGAGGAGTAGTGTATTTTCTTGTTTGCATCTTATTACTTGCGACGAACTCCTTTATGCCATCGCAAGTTGATATGAACAAAGTATACCCTCGTCTCATATAACGAAATGACATTATCTCATGTCCGAGTCCTCATTTGAGCCACACACGCCATTGGTGGGGTCGTCGCTACAAGGGTCGGATTCTCCTTAACTAACCTCGGCTGTCTATAAAGATGAGACCAGAAGAGACATTCTGGCAGATCAGTACTATCGTCGTACTTGCCGTCGACAACAACAGCGCCTAGCCATCCAACCTCGGCCTCATCTTATTAGCCGAGGTCACATATGTGACCACACGGGAATTAACAACCTTGTCCCTTCTCAGGCCTATGTTGCAGCGGATGATGCCTTACATTACGAGCATATTTAAAACATAGGGGAACAATGCTAATGTGGAAAATTCTGTTATAACAAGATTATTCCCTCACGAGAGGGAATATTACATCATTATTGTGCTTGAGTGCTAAGGACATGTGGCTACACCTTATTGGTATCATCTTCATGCACATTATGATTACATGCTTGGGGGGTACATTACATCGCCCAAACCCTATCTATACACTTTATCTTCTCCATGAGAAGGGATCGATTATTCACAAATTTGGCAAAGCTTTGGCAAAATATACAGAAGAGAGATAAAAGCTTGAGTGATTGTTTCCATGGCCATTCGTGCCCTTTTTAGTGGATCATACACACGTACAGTGGATGTAGGCTGGATTGGATGAACCACTTAAATTCATGTGTCCATCTTCTTCACCTCATCTCCTTTTTTGTCACTATAATGCATTTATTGCCATTGTTGTATAACTATTTAAGCTTTTTATATCTGTGACCTGGTGGTACCATTTTTGGTATCATCAGTTTGACACCGTCTGTGGGAACGAGAAACATCATCTCTTCCCTTATTTTACTTTTCCTCGCCAGAGGCTCTGGTGATGAACCAGTCCTCCCCTTCTGCGGAGTGGCTTCACCATTAAAAGAATTCCTGCTGAGCTGCAAGGCTTTCACTCTTTAATTCTAAGATCATCCACCAGGCTTTAACATGACATCAAAATTTTCACTACCTCCACCACCGGCTAGTGGCCCTAGTTCCAGCAACGCCCTTCCTCAATCAGAAATGACTGAAGTGGTGGCGACCTTGGAATCCTTAGTAGCAAGCCAAGAGGCGATAAAAGAGAGCAGTTGGTTGCCTTCATCCAGAACATAATAGTAAGGCCAATGGGAGTCCCACTGGAGATGATTACTCCGACAACTGGGGAGCCTCCCCAGGGGACCACCCCGTATGCCTCGTAAGGATTTACCTCCTCCTCAACGATGGAAAGACATTGTTGACCCTAGGTGTTTATGCCTGTGAAGGCAAGGCCAATCCTGCCCGAAGGACCGATACGATGATTATAAAGCTGAAGATGCTCAGATTGATTTCTGGGAGCCATATAAAGTATCTGGGAATACATTACGCCCCATTCAAGGAAGCCGAGGCCATTATAGGAGGCCGAGTCCTGATGCCCGACCCAGGGGCTCAACTTTTGACCGATTAAGTAAAGGGTCAGCCTTTGAAAGGCTCAACCCTATTGGATATTTGAGAGAGAGGTTGTCCAGGTGAAGGAGCAATGTGGGCTCAAGGAGGGAGGGGTAGATGGATGAACCCTTTGTCGTCCCAAGACGAGGGTCAGCGAGAGGTGAATAGTCGATGCAGATTAGCGACCGGGGAACCCTTAATTCGGCCGATGGAGGCATCAAGGGATAACATCGGCCATGCCGATGCTGCCATCGAAGCGTATAGAAGGCCTTGGAACGACTCCATATAGTGGCTAGAAAACAAAATCGGAGACATCCTTAAGAGCCGTGACCCCTTGCAGAGGGGATACTCAGAATGTTCTCCTTTCATGGCAAAAATAGTCAACTTTTCAACCCCTGTAAAATTTAACTTGTTGATGGTTCCCCCAAAGTATGATGGGAGTACTAACCATGTGCACCATGTAAAGATGTACCAGTCAGCTGCAGATTTCTACTCCGTCTCAGATGAGATGAAATGTCGTGCATTCTCGAGCACTTTGACAAGGGCTGCCCATATATAGTTCACCTCACTTTTGAAGAACTCCATTGAAAATTTCAAGAAACTTGCTGAAAGATTCATCCCAAAATTTTTCTTTGGGGTAAGACCCCAGAAAAAAAACTACTCACTTGCTGTATGTCAAGCAGGGGAAGAATGAGAGTCTCAGAGATTACATTTCAAGGTTTAACAAGGAGAATCTACAAGTTGAGTATTACTAAGAGAGTATTGCGATGACAGCGTTAATAGGAGGCTTACAGAAAGGAAAATTGCTTTGGAAGCTTATTGAAGACACGCCAAAGTCCATGGCCGAGCATTAGAAATGGCCAAAAAGGTCATGAACGCTGAGGCAGCTATGGCAGATAAATATGAGGGTGAGAGGGGGGCTAGCAGTGGGAGAAAGTTCTAGAAGAAGAACAAAGATGGAAAGAAGAGATTGAAAGATGATAAGTTTGCTGGGTATACTCCTCTCACAGTCAGCTGTGAGCACATTCTAAACGAAATCAAGAATGCTAGGTCCTTAAGATGGCCAGAGAAGCTAAAACTCCCCCCCACAAAAGGAATAAGAGCTTATGGTGTGAATTTCACCAAGACCACAGGCACTTAACAGACTAGTTTTTTACCTTAAAAGATGAGATTGAAAAGGTGTTCAAGTCTGGAAACCTGAGAAAATATGTTGATAAGAATGGTTCAGGGTAAGGCCGAGAGTACAGAGGTCGAGATGACCCTAGAAAGAGGATAAATGGTAAATATAGAGAGGATGCTCCAGCAAGGCGGGATGGCTCCTCAGATTACGATAATGATGATCTGGATCTCCCACATAAAGACGAAGATATTCTAGTGAAGAGGCTCAACATGATTTAATTCGGGGTAAACATGATTTATGGTGGCCTTGCAGGAGGAGGATCTGAGGTTGCTAATCGAAAAGCTCATGTGGCCGAGGATAAAGCCATAACTAAGGCCGAGGTTGTTAACTCGACCTCAATTAATGCTAAGCTCGAGAAAAGAAAGAAAGTATATATGGAAAACCTCATAGTTGACTTTTTAAGACTAGACTTTAAGGGTATCCTAGCCCCACATGAGAACCCGCTTGTTATAACGACCCGAGTACATGGATGTGAAGTACCAAGAATCTTAGATGGCGGAGGAAGCTCTGCAGGTGTTATGTTCTGTCCATATTTCAAAGGCTTAGGACTTAGTAGGGCTAGGCTCGTCCCATATCATCATCCTTTAATAGTATTCAGTGGAGAGAAGGTTCACCCTCTAGGGATGTATGAAATGGACATCAGAATGGGTAACGAATGGCCAAAGAGGCTCACTAAGAAGATCAACTTTTTTATGGACGAGAACATCTTCTCAGCCTATAACCTCATATTGGGATGGTTAGCCCTCAAAGAATTCAAGGCCGTGCCTGCAATGGTCCACAAAATGGTAAAATTCTCGATTCTTTATGGAGTAGGGGAAGTTCAGGGTGACCAAACGTTGGCACAAGAATGCTACTTTAACTCAGCTAAGGAGAGAGAGGCATACAAGAAAGCAACCAACACCTACAATATTGACACACTTGATTCTAGAGATGAGATAAAGCTCAAGAAAGGGGAAGCTGCGAAAGAGGTAGAATCCATCGTCCTCAATAAGGATGAGCCTAAAAAAATCGTCCAGGTCGGCAAAGACCTAAAGCCAGAGGTTAAGGATGAGCTGATCAAGTTATTGAAAAGAAGACATAGCATCTTTTCTTGGAGTCATGCAGACATACTAGGCATTGACTCTAAGATAATGTCTCATAAGCTCAATATAGTGGAGTGTGCTAAGCCTGTAAAACAGAAAAGAAGGATTTACTCTCGTGAGAAGTATACGGTTATAAGGGATGAGGTTAAGAAGTTTAAAGAGGTTGAGTTCATCAGGGAGGCCATCTACCCTAAATGGTTATCCAATGCAGTTATAGTGCCCAAGGCCAATGGAAAGTGGAGAATGTGTGTCGACTTAACTGATTTGAACAAGTCTTGTCCCAAGGACAACTTCCCTCTCCCTCTTATTGATCATATGGTAGATGATACTGCAAGTCACGAGTTAATGAGCTTCATGGATGTGTACTCTGGCTATAATCAATTTTTTATGGACCCGGCTGATGCAGAGAAAATGACCTTCATCACTGATAAGGGAACATACTGTTATAATATTATGCCCTTCAACTTGAAGAATGCCATAGATATATATCAATGTCTGGTGAATAAGATGTTTGAAAACCAAATTGGGAAGACCATGGAGGTCTATGTTGATGATATGTTGACCAAGAGTAGGAAGTATGACACTTATATGGCCGACCTTGAAAAAACCTTCGATATGATGGACGAGTACATGATGAAGCTCAACCCTGCTAAATGGGTTTTCGATGTCGGGTCTGGAAAATTTTTGGGTTTGATCGTCAATCAGAGAGGAAAAGAGGCCAACCCAGAAAAGATAATGTAATACCCCGTAATTTTATTGATTTTTATTTAATGGGTTAATTGAATTAAATGAGAATTACTTTGGAAATTTATCCGGAATTAAATACTAGCGAGACATTTGTTAGTATTTGAGTATGATGTTAAAATAAAATATTACTGAGAATATATGGTAATATATGAGTATTGAAAATATTAAAATTGTCACGAGGTAGAAATACGACAATTTGAGAAATTAAGTTGGGACGCGCGTGTCAGCCGCGTCAGGAATGAATTTAATTAGATTAAAAAGTAAATTATATTTTTATCAACTGAACGGTCATTTTGAGTGCGCCAACGTGCCCGGAAGGGTCAAAATAGTCAGAAAACACTAGCCGGGAGTTTAGTTTGGGTCCCGGGGTATTTTTAGGCCAAACCGGCAACCCAGAAGGGTATTTTGATAATTTTAAAAATTGAGGAATTAAAACGCACGAATTTTAGAGTTTAATTATATATTATTAGAGAGGCCACTAAGGCCATTATCAGCAAAAGACAAGAGAGTGGACTACGGGGGTTTTGAGAGAAGTTGGAGAGAGGTTACAAGAGGTCCAAACCAAAACCATCACCCATCACCACCATTTTGGAAGGATTTGCGACAAGAAAGAGGAGAGAATCAGCCTATAATTACCGACAACAAATATGAAGAACAAATCTAAAGCAAGTGATTTGATATTATTAATTTCAATAAATATTTCCTCCATGTTTATGTAGGAACTTTATATACATTGAAAGTTTTGATGAAAACCCATTAGGATTGTTGTGAAACTCATAATTTTGGATAGGGATTGCATGTAGAATCGTTATGGACGAATTCCATACCCAAAAATGTAACTTTTGATGATTTGAAAACGAATTAATATGGAGTCTTTGTATGCAATTAAATTCTGGATTCATGTTCATAGGGGTTGGGGCAAGATTTGGGAATTTATGGTTATTACATGTTGATTTGTAAGAATTGACCCCAATGATATGTTAAGAAGTGACCTAGGGTGACTTAGAGTAGTTTAAACACATAAAAACTTAATTGGTACGAACTTAGAATGGATTTGGAGAAAGGAATTTGGTGAAAAACGAAGTTGGGGAAATTTTGGGCATTCTCTGCCATCTCGTTAGAAGACCAACCTAGGTCGTTCGAACGACCTCGTTCGAACGATCTTCTAATGAGATTCCACTGACCTTTCTAACGAGTTAATAGTTCGTTCGAAGCCTTTCGTTCAAACGACCTCGTTAGAACGAGATTCCAGTGACTTCTAACGAGTTTACAGAAGGGTCTTTTTCGGCCCGATTTTAGTTTCGAACTTTCCGTAGGCTTATTTAATTGAGTATTATTCTTCCCTTGTTGATTAGTGGGTATACTTGGGAGATTGGAGTACGTTGAGAATTAAAACTTGGAATTATATAAAGGCCTAGTGATTTCTATGGGTGAGCTTGTAAGTACTTAAATTTGCGACGTGAGAAGTGTTGACGATCTATATTGTATATTATCCGGGGACTTATAAATGTATAACATTTGATAATGATATAGGAATGTAAAATATAACTCTATTAATATTATAAGATACCTAATATTGGGTGAATGCTTAGTATATGGATTTATATGTGTATAACATACCTACCATACTTGCTATCACGGGAGGTCAGCTTTCGATTAGGGCCATCTAAATCTTTGTGTGCCTACGGGAGGGTCTAGATTGGAACCTCAAGGACATAGGTCAGAGAATGACTTATTAGTGAGTTAATAAGTCATCTGACCATGGGAGCGTAGGTATGTGCGTGACCTATGGGTATGTGAACTATGTTCGCCTCCATTATGTGTGTTTGTTGCTTATTGAAACGTTTCCTAAAAGATTCGAAACACGTGGTCCTTATGTACGCGATGTGCCGGGATTCGATAGCAGAGTATGTGTGCACCGCAGCTTAGCCTAGGGGTGCCATTATTGTATATTTATTATGAGATTAATATACTGATAATTGAGATGGACTATTTATTAAAGTGTAAGTGTGAATAATTATAACATTTTTAGTAGAGTTAAAGATAGGAAAATTCTTAGAAAATATTATAACTAATTCTGAGTAATAACAGTAAGACTTTCAGTTTATATTAAGATGTCGGGAATTGAACTTTGAATTGTAAAGTAAAGTCAGTTTACGGATTGGACTAGTTAGATAGTAGAATAACTAGAACGGGTACGGGTACGATAGGCGTGCACAATTAGTTGAGAGGTGAGGAACTCATGTGAGTGCATGCACTATCATGTATTTTATATTCACTGCTTAATGATATTAAAGACTTGCTATATTTTAAACTGTTTTCACAATCGGGCTCTGACCCGTTTGCTTTCAAATCTATTTTCTTGTAAAAACCTTTTAGGTACCTAGCCACAAGGACACCAAACTTAGAAGTCCCATTCCAGTGACGTGCTGCAGCTGCTGCGGAAGTTGAAGGACCTCGATAGTAGATTCCTCCACTTTCTGCTTGACTCTATTTCAGAATTGTTCATCTGTAGGGTATGTCGCCCCCTTCTCTTTTAGAGACATCTTATTTACTCAGTTCTATTTCAGCTTTGGATTTAATTAATTGGTGATTCAGACTTTGTATTCGGTTTTATTTTGTATTTCAGATTATTTCAGAGGAGTGTTCCTCCAGATTCATTTATTCCTTTATTATTGTAATGTGACTGTAATGTGGTTGTGGTATCATTATTTCATAATTTAATACTTGTTGCATGTTAATCTAATTTAATTAAAATTGACAACTCACTTTTTAAATATTAGGTGGCTAGTAATTGTTATAATGTTTTCGACAGTGATGCTATGAACTGAACCAACTTGACATTTTGTATTAATTGGAATAAAGGAGTAGCTACCTGGTATTTAATTAGTCGGGTGTTACAGGCGGTATCAGAGCATCAGGTTCTATTGTCTTTAGGATCTTTACGGCTTATTATGTTTCCGCGTAGCGTCCTTTGATATAGAACCCTATATTTTAGGATTGTTGTACTCTTTTGTGTATCATACGCTCTTCAGCTATTTTGAGATAATAACTGTGAACTTATCAGACTTCTCGCTCATTTAAGATGCCTCCACGATGTGCACAGAGAGTTCCCATGGATGCTCAGCCCGACTCACAGCCTGCACCAGTTCAGGGCTCCATGAATGCCGCAGAGGTTGCCGCTATTGTAGCCCAAGCAGTAAATGCTGCTCTAGCAGTTATGCAGCAGGCACCGCCTCAGGTGCCGGTAGTAGCACCAGTACAGGCCCATGCTTTCCCATCTACTTAGGAACGTGTTCGTGATGCTTTTCAGAAGGCACACCCTCCGGAGTTTGCAAGTAGCTCCGACGTCGTTGTGTCCAGTCAGTGGAAGAAGGACATCTAGAGACACTTGAGGATGTACGAGTGTACGTATGTACAGAGGCAGATACTGGCCACTTTTAAGCTGGTAGGGTAACCATTGTAGTGGTAGGAGTTCATTACCATCGCGAAGGAGAGAGATGTCCTTTTTGTTCAGGAGTTTTGGGTGCAGTTCGATCACAAGTACTTTCTGTGACACCCCGCCTAATTAAATACCGGGTGATCACTCCTTTATTAAATTAAAATCAAGGTGAACAGTTGGTTCATTCTTAGCATCACTGTCGTAAAAAATACATTTCCAATTTAAACACCCTAAATAATTAAGCTAAGTGTCAAAACCATTTTCATACAAACTTTCCAAATTTTATTTAAAGAAAAATCATTTATTTTATTAACAACATTCAATAAGTAAGAATCACACCACATTAAATTCTGCAACATAATCCAATTAATTTAATACATTCGTCAATCGAATGTCAACATACGAAATCTAAAGTCACACATCCAAACTGAATAAATTCCATAGTAACAATACTGGAAATAACTGAAATACAAATGTCCAATAACAACGGAATAATGGAAAGAGCTACACATGCCCAACTAGATGAAAGTACTAAGAGTGGATTCGAATGAACGAAGTCGTCTAATCAAGAGACCTGCAACTCCCACCTAAGCTGCAGCGCGTTCCTTCCAAGAGATCCTAAGCAAGACGCCCCTGTGGCTGGGCACCTGTAATACATACATATATATATATATATATACAAGAGAGAGAGAGAAAAAAGAAACGGGTTAGAGCCCGATAGTGTGTTTGATTTAAAATACGTTTAGCAAGTATTTAAATTGATACAGGCCAATGCAACAACATATTAGTGCGACACTCTCTTGAGAAATTCTCACCTCTCTTCTAATGTGCACATCTATCGCACTAACCTCCCCAACGGGTTGTCTTATCATTTATCGCACTAATCTTCCCAATGATTTAACTTATCTTATATTACTCGTAAGATTCCAAATTTCACGATTCAATTGTTTGAAAAGAATATTTCAATCAGTAACCAAAGTTCTCATTTTGACTTTATTAATCAATAAAGTTTTCCAATTTCATATTATACTTTCTCAAAACAAGTATTTACAATTTGAGTCATCAACCATGTCCTACATATCAAAACACAGTAGGCAGTTCCAGATTTCAGAATTTCATATATATATATTAACTACTCGAAAATATATATATCAAAACAGCACCCCACATAATAACTATGGTGCGGGCATACTCTACTATCCAAACCCCATATCACTCACATTAAGGGGAATACAAATTCAGAATCACTCTCGAATTGTATTAACACATACACAAACTATAGGTTCCAAGTCCCTTAGGACCGTCTGAACTATCACTGCGATAGCCTGTACCAAGGATACCTATACACAAACAAAATGAGGCGAAGCATAGATTCCAAGTCTCTAAGAGGAAAGCACATACCCGCATCTCTTAGGACCGTCTGAACTATCATTCCGATAGCCTGTACCAAGGATATCTATCTTCTAGGGTACAAGTCAATATCCCCCATAAAGGTCCCATCGAGATAAGACTGTCCCAGCGCGGAAACCTCAGGGATAGCAAGTAGCGTGGGCATGATTTTCACACATAGATAGTATATGCATACACAATCATATAACTATACTCATATTACCATATCAATAATGGGTAAATTCTCAATTCCCATAATTACATCATTTGCATTTATTTCTCATTATATAGTTATCACGTATAACCATTCACATCTTATTTTAATTTGAGGAACTTTTCCACTTACTACATCACGCTCACGGATTCTATCCTCCCAAGTATAAAATTCAGTAGGTATACACATTTGTCCCAAAGTAACTCTCTTACGTGTCTCTCTCTCTTTAACATATACTTACATTTTCCCTCATGTAAGATATCCCAAAAATATAGATTTCGCCTTATATTAAAGGATTTTGAATTTTATTTTCAAAGATGAGAATTTCAAATGGTTTCGAAATCGGAATTAAAATGGAGTTTTAATTGATTTTTTTTTTTTAATTTAGAAGAGTCCTCAAAATATAAAACTCTCTAAGATTCCTCAAAACATAAAACTCTCTAGTAAAAATAATATTTTTAAAAATCCGACCGTTCGATCAAGCTAAATTTTTGTCAGCAGTCCTGTCTCGCCGTTCGCTACAACATATTAAAATTTCAAGCGATTCCAATGGTCCGATCATCCGGAATAAAATTTTTAGTGTTTGTATCTAATTAGAACGCTTTTCTTAATCAAACTCTTAATCCTTTACATGACAAAGGGTTTCTAAAATATCATTTAAGTCATCACTACATGCAATTTCCTATCTCAAATTGGATTTTTCTTCCATACAATTCATCCTAATCATTCCTAAACCAATATGAAAGATGCATCAACGAAATAAGCAAGATAAACACTTGCCTAGAATTTTTAGAAATCTGGTTTGGTGCCGAAATTGGTGTGGTTTCGTTCCCCGTCTCGCGATCTACGCGTTGGTGGTGACGGCGGTGCAATCGGAGGTGTTCTTGGCCTAGAACTCCTTGGAGAGCTTCTCCTCTTCCTCTCCAATGGCCGTCATTTGTCTTTGGTTGTTCTAACCCTAGAAGACAACCTAGATATCTTATATAACCCTTTTAATTTTCGTAGGTTTAATTACCCATAATTGCGAAATGTCCAAAACGCCCTTCCGGGGTACTAATTGGGCCTAAAAACGCCCCGAGACCCAAACTAAACCCCCGGGTACACTTTTCTGACTATCTCGACCCTTCCGGACACGTTGGCGAACTCAAAACGACCATACGAACAACTTATAAAATATTCACTTATTAATCAACATTTAGTCCCGACACGACACAGGCGCGTCCCGACTTAAATTTCCATAATTGTCATTTTATTCACACGTGACAATATTATAACAATAAATCTCATATATTACTATACTCATCCAGTAATATTCAACAGATAACAAATTTCCAATAATTACTAACTCTCGTCACGCTAGTAAATATTTAAAGTAACATTCCGGATTAAAATTAAATTAATTTATCTCAATTAAATTTAATAAATCCCATAATTTAAAAGCTATAAAAATACGGGGTATTACATACTTCCCCCCTAATAACTGAATTTCGTCGCGAAATTCGGAAAATAAGGCCTATCAGGTAGCACAATTATGGATATCCTTTTCCGTACACAAACTAACTACACATTACGGCGCTCAATCACTATAGCCCTTTCTTCACAGTAACATTGTTTTGTATTCTCTTTGGAGACACTTCACATTGTGCTCCCAACCGACAACATTCGCATAGGTCACGCCTGTACGTTATACATTTCATTATCTCACTATCATTAGGAGGTCGCACCTCACTACATGACAAATACTCGAATTTATTCATATACAAAACTCCCATCCTGAGAAAATATTACGAACATTTGATCACTCTTGCTCGTCTAAAACAGTCGTGGAATTCTACCATAGTTATCGGATATTTTCTCGACCTATCGAAAAATTCTGATTATCTACTCTCCTCTAAACATACGGAAGGAGAATAGTCGAGGTTCTTCCATAACAAAACCTTAATAAGTACCTCATACGCGACAAACAGGTACGAGTGCTTCTACAGAGCATTCTTGAAATCATCGTACCAAGATTCCAAAATCTCCTTCACGTGGCTCCACTAATCTTTAATCACCATGCGCTTATTCCCTGGCTAAGGGTGATACATCCTACTTGAAATGAAATCTTATCTCCGCTGGTTCCTGAAATCCCATATCCAAGGTGGGATTCACCAATCTCATCCTGATTCAGAAATTTATACTGCGTCGGACCATGCACTGGGGCATACTAGTTAATATTGTAAGCCAGCCCAAAGGAATATCAATCACTTCCTTCTCGGCGACTTAATTCACATGTTCGGGATAAACCCTTGATCTTGTTTTGAGGATGGCAACCCATCCAAGAACTTTACCGACTTTACCAACCTCTTCCAATTTCAGGAATTTTTGATAAACACAAAATTATTTGGTTGATTATCCTCTTTTAACCAAACCTTACCTATGGGCAGTGCATGTAGAGACTACTCACTACGTCTCGCTAAACATCGATTCTTCCCTTGAAATGTCTCACATTAAGTGACACGTAATACTCCCTTTCCTTCCTTGTAGTATGCCGAAAGTTCCACCCGTGCTCTTCTCTCCACGAAGCGCACTTCTGGATCTCTTATACTATACTAACATCATTACTCTTTATATGTGTGAGTCGCTCTCACACTTGACTAATAACAACTCCGCTCCAGGTGTGCTTCATAATAATTAAATTCTACTATATTCAAGGAATACCAATTCTTGAATGGCTTCCCACAGCCTTCCAATCAAGTTAGGGCGTGCTATTCTAATTGCACACTTATGTATGGATTATCGCCCCTCATGTGACGTTTAATCCACTCTATCACTTCCACTTCGTTATACTAGTCCCACAAACATTTATTTCACACGTCTATTACCACGTCCCTTCGACTCGGACTATTTTAACTGTAGTTAACCAAGATGCTCACGTTTTTGCAACACTCTGACCGCCCTGGGAGAGCGAACGACGGCTACTCTTATGTAGGACTAACTAAATTCAACGGAATAGAAGGAATAGGGCATTAAAATTCCATGACAATAAAAGAGGAATAATAATTCTCAACCTTCCTCAGATAAGTACAACAATTTTCCCAAATAGGTACAACAACCAAAATAAATCACTAACGCTCTATTCATGAAAATAATTACAGGTCATCTCTTTTGTATAATATAAAGTTCTTTCCAGATAATCCATGCTAAAAATCATTCAAAATCTTTATTCACCTTGTGTCTGTACACGGTTATGACATTTGGGTACGCTCAATCACCCTAGAAATCAAAATTCTTAAATTCTCCTTATCATCGTTCCACCCCTCAACTCGTGGGGATAACTTTTAATGCTTTCCTACCACAAAAATCCGGCTCCAATGACCTTAAAACAAAATTCAACTTCCAACTTACATACATAATTACTTGATCCCATTTCGACTAGGGTACCGAACTCATGGAATAGTGACCAAACGTCTCCCTATTTCCAACCTTACGCTAAGTTTCATGCATGGGATGTCTCGCAAAGCGAAATCCAAACAAGGAACCCCCCCGATACACTACTACCTAGAATTGTCGGTTATCGAAATCCGTTAGGTCCTCCGTCCATAGTATATACCCCTTTATTCCGTCCCTTGATAGAAAAGTTACAATTTCTCCGGTAATTATGCTTAACAATGAACGTTTCACTAATTGCACTATTGTTCAGTATAGGTTGGTGGTAATAGCATTCCATAAACCTCGAATACATACACTCGGAATTCTCGAAATTCCTTTCCCTAATAATAGGGGTATAAATATTAACTCCCACATCCCTAAAGGATGAATATAACAATGCACTCTTCCTATCACTAAGTCCGGAGTGCTAAACATAATACTGAGTCAAATCTTTTCGCCCAACGGTAAATCCCGATACATACGGAATTATACTGACAAAGTCTATACATACTTTGGCATCGAATATCTTGAGCCCACTATCTCCTCCGAAGTCTCTAGGATAGATAATATAAGTGCGAGTCCAACCTTCTCACAGGTAAAGCCTCGCCAAAACAAACATAAAACATGTTGCACTAATGCAACCACTCCGATAGTCTTGCAATAAATGCCCACTATCGTATAACCATTTCTATAATGTTTTAACAAAGATAATATCATACTTGTGTATCGCATCACCACAACGAGTAACCTCAATAAAGTATAAAACACTGTTAATATACTCATTCATCTTCTGCGGATAGCACTAAAGAAAAATCCCGCTACACTAGGGGAAAAATATTCACATAATGGTAACATTTATAATTATATGCATTAAGCTCGTCTCACATGCTAATCTAGCAAGGAACAAAATATAGTGACTCACTCGTGTCACATAAACACGCCGCATTCTCTAAGGATACAACTTATACTTCCATCCTGGCAATCATCTTGACTGCACAAATGGTTTTCGGACGTAACACGTCTGCCTAAACCAAAATAAAATTATTTTAATCGTTGCCTTACTAGGCACCGTATTCCTGTCCTTGTTCTCATTTTGGAACATATTATCGTGAGCGATCTCACTCCGCACAAAATACCTCAGTACATAATCCACTTACCACCTGTCCTACTAACCAGGTTAGGATTTGTCCTCCTCTCGGACTTTAGTAAACTCGATTCCTGTTAACCATTCCGATTGTTCCTTTAACTTTTTAGGCCATAAAGATCATGTTACTATCTATAATAGCACTTACTGAATTTACCATCACTTGGAAAGAATTCCATTATCCGAATCATTTAAATGGGTCCCCTGATGTATATCCACATCTCTTTTTGGTGCTATATCACCACCATTGTATTCAGTCTTATTCTCGACTAATTTCTTCGATTTCTTTAAGCTTCCCACACAAGGAGCATTATTATCTTTATTGACAAAATACAACATTGTCAACCTCTCAATCAACCGTCCATCAGAATTCCCTCCTCGAGTATTATCAATTATTATTACGAGTTGGTCTCCCACTTGGAGTCGTTTCCTCCACTCGTATCTACATCTTTCGATACAAAATTTGCTAATGATTAGGGTTCATATCCACAATCGGACTTCTGTCATACCCTCCCGCGATGAGTTCAGAACCATGTTTGCTTCTCACCCTGAACAGTTGAGGAAGGAACATACGGTCAACACTGTACCTAAGGTTCTCTTATAGGCATAGCATTCCACTTCTAAAATTGGTGGTTGACTCCAACCATTATAATTTCGTCCCGAAAGCCAAGAAAATTTTCTCTAAATTTTCACTTTCAGTTTGCCACACTTCATCCTATATCTAAGCCTTTGGGTACATTACCTCCTTTGGTAAAGACACATACAATTTCCGCATTTCTAAAATTTCCCATTGACAGTCTCTACACATTTTTTTTTTTGTAATACGTTGGGTAAGTTTACACTCGCACCTCATTTGACTATAACAGCATTTGGAAATCACTGCTGCGCCTTAGTCGCCTTTCTAGTCTTGGCTTCTCGTGCCATAATAGAGGTGACCTCGACTACAGTCATCATCCTTGGATATATTTTATAATCTCAACTGAACCCTGCCTCCTGATGTACGCTTAACAGTCCTCTTATGACATCCGTCATCGCTCAGTATACGCACACATCCGAACGAAATTAGAATACACTAATGTATACACATTATAGCAGGAGAACGAAATCTCGTCAAGGAATCAACAATCCTAAACATAGGGCTCTATAACAAACAAAGCAACGCTGAAAGCATAATAAGCCGTACAGATCCTAAGGACACTAGAACCTGATGCTCTGATACCACCTGTGACACCCCGCCTAATTAAATACCGGGCGATCACTCCTTTATTAAATTAAAATCAAGGTGAACAGTTGGTTCATTCTTAGCATCACTGTCGTAAAAAATACATTTCCAATTTAAACACCCTAAATAATTAAGCTAAGTGTCAAAACCATTTTCATACAAACTTTCCAAATTTTATTTAAAGAAAAATCATTTATTTTATTAACAACATTCAATAAGTAAGAATCACACCACATTAAATTCTGCAACATAATCCAATTAATTTAATACATTCGTCAATCGAATGTCAACATACGAAATCTAAAGTCACACATCCAAACTGAATAAATTCCATAGTAACAATACTGGAAATAACTGAAATACAAATGTCCAATAACAACGGAATAATGGAAAGAGCTACACATGCCCAACTAGATGAAAGTACTAAGAGTGGATTCGAATGAACGAAGTCGTCTAATCAAGAGACCTGCAACTCCCACCTAAGCTGCAGCGCGTTCCTTCCAAGAGATCCTAAGCAAGACGCCCCTGTGGCTGGGCACCTGTAATACATACATATATATATATATATATACAAGAGAGAGAGAGAAAAAAGAAACGGGTCAGAGCCCGATAGTGTGTTTGATTTAAAATACGTTTAGCAAGTATTTAAATTGATACAGGCCAATGCAACAACATATTAGTGCGACACTCTCTTGAGAAATTCTCACCTCTCTTCTAATGTGCACACCTATCGCACTAACCTCCCCAACGGGTTGTCTTATCATTTATCGCACTAATCTTCCCAATGATTTAACTTATCTTATATTACTCGTAAGATTCCAAATTTCACGATTCAATTGTTTGAAAAGAATATTTCAATCAGTAACCAAAGTTCTCATTTTGACTTTATTAATCAATAAAGTTTTCCAATTTCATATTATACTTTCTCAAAACAAGTATTTACAATTTGAGTCATCAACCATGTCCTACATATCAAAACACAGTAGGCAGTTCCAGATTTCAGAATTTCATATATATATATTAACTACTCGAAAATATATATATCAAAACAGCACCCCACATAATAACTATGGTGCGGGCATACTCTACTATCCAAACCCCATATCACTCACATTAAGGGGAATACAAATTCAGAATCACTCTCGAATTGTATTAACACATACACAAACTATAGGTTCCAAGTCCCTTAGGACCGTCTGAACTATCACTGCGATAGCCTGTACCAAGGATACCTATACACAAACAAAATGAGGCGAAGCATAGATTCCAAGTCTCTAAGAGGAAAGCACATACCCGCATCTCTTAGGACCGTCTGAACTATCATTCCGATAGCCTGTACCAAGGATATCTATCTTCTAGGGTACAAGTCAATATCCCCCATAAAGGTCCCATCGAGATAAGACTGTCCCAGCGCGGAAACCTCAGGGATAGCAAGTAGCGTGGGCATGATTTTCACACATAGATAGTATATGCATACACAATCATATAACTATACTCATATTACCATATCAATAATGGGTAAATTCTCAATTCCCATAATTACATCATTTGCATTTATTTCTCATTATATAGTTATCACGTATAACCATTCACATCTTATTTTAATTTGAGGAACTTTTCCACTTACTACATCACGCTCACGGATTCTATCCTCCCAAGTATAAAATTCAGTAGGTATACACATTTGTCCCAAAGTAACTCTCTTACGTGTCTCTCTCTCTTTAACATATACTTACATTTTCCCTCATGTAAGATATCCCAAAAATATAGATTTCGCCTTATATTAAAGGATTTTGAATTTTATTTTCAAAGATGAGAATTTCAAATGGTTTCGAAATCGGAATTAAAATGGAGTTTTAATTGAATTTTTTTTATTTTTTATTTAGAAGAGTCCTCAAAATATAAAACTCTCTAAGAGTCCTCAAAATATAAAACTCTCTAAGAGTCCTCAAAACATAAAACTCTCTAGTAAAAATAATATTTTTAAAAATCCGACCGTTCGATCAAGCTGAATTTTTGTCAGCAGTCTTGTCTCGCCGTTCGCTACAACATACTAAAATTTCAACGATTCCAATGGTCCGATCATCCGGAATAAAATTTTTAGTGTTTGTATCTAATTAGAACGCTTTTCTTAATCAAACTCTTAATCCTTTACATGACAAAGGGTTTCTAAAATATCATTTAAGTCATCACTACATGCAATTTCCTATCTCAAATTGGATTTTTCTTCCATACAATTCATCCTAATCATTCCTAAACCAATATGAAAGATGCATCAACGAAATAAGCATGATAAACACTTGCCTGGAATTTTTAGAAATCTGGTTTGGTGCCGAAATTGGTGTGGTTTCGTTCCCCGTCTCGCGATCTACGCGTTGGTGGTGACGGCGGTGCAATCGGAGGTGTTCTTGGCCTAGAACTCCTTGGAGAGCTTCTCCTCTTCCTCTCCAATGGCCGTCATTTGTCTTTGGTTGTTATAACCCTAGAAGACAACCTAGATATCTTATATAACCCTTTTAATTTTCGTAGGTTTAATTACCCATAATTGCGAAATGTCCAAAACGCCTTCCCGGGGTACTAATTGGGCCTAAAAACGCCCCGAGACCCAAACTAAACCCCCGGGTACACTTTTCTGACTATCTCGACCCTTCCGGACACGTTGGCGCACTCAAAACGACCATACGAACAACTTATAAAATATTCACTTATTAATCAACATTTAGTCCCGACACGACACAGGCGCGTCCCGACTTAAATTTCCATAATTGTCATTTTATTCACACGTGACAATATTATAACAATAAATCTCATATATTACTATACTCATCCAGTAATATTCAACAGATAACAAATTTCCAATAATTACTAACTCTCGTCACGCTAGTAAATATTTAAAGCAACATTCCGGATTAAAATTAAATTAATTTATCTCAATTAAATTTAATAAATCCCATAATCTAAAAGCTATAAAAATACAGGGTATTACACTTTCCCTCAGCAGTTCACACCGAGATGAGGAGGAAGTTGATGAACCTCAAGCAGGAGAGGAAGACAGTGGCAGAGTATGAGGCCGAGTTCATAAATATCTTGAACATCATCCCCGATGTGATTCCGACAGAGGAGAAGAAAATACATAAATTTATGGATGGGTTAACTTGGAGGATCCGTCAGCACTTACTAGGAAATCTCTCGTTGGCCACTTATTCTGATGTGGTTAACGCAGCACTGCTTCATTGCCAGGACCACGACTTTCACTTGTCAGAGAGTAAATGATCAGGAGAGTCGAGCCATCAGGGCAGGATAGGGAGAAATGGTGCCAGCGGGGCACAATCAGTTCAGGGTCAGCACCGACAGGGTGATCAGAGTTCCCAGCAGGGGATTCTAAGAGATTTCGATATGGAGGTTTCAGAAATGGTCAGGGAGGTTTTCGTCACGGCCATCAGGGTCAGCAAAGCCAGCAGGGCCAATAGCAGTAGTTTCAGCAGGGTCAGCCTGGCCAGGGGAGGAATGGCAACGGCCACTAGGGCCGTGGGCAGCAGGGTCAGAGAAGGGGAAACTTTTTGGGGAAATGTTTCATTTGTGGCAAGATTGGCCACAAATTCCAGGAGTGTCCTGAACGGGTAAGGTACCCACAGCAGAAGCAGTAGGGTGCTCGACACGAGGCTCAGAGACCCATGTTTCTCACCGCCCTCCTAGCACCACCGTAGATGCCAGCTTTGCCACCCATCCCAGCAGTCCCGATTCAGCAGGGGCAGCTTCAGTATGGGCGAGTTTATCAGCTTTAACAGGACGCAGTACCACAGGATCCACCTGTTATTGAGGGTATGTTATCTATTCAGAGGACTATGGGGCGTATTTTATTTAATACGGGAACCACACACTGTTTCATTGCCATGAGATTTGTGCACATGATAGGATTGTTAGACACTGCAGAGAGCATGATTACTTGCGTAGATTCACCGTTGAGTAGGGGTTTTGTGATTTCTCGTATTTGTAGAGGTGTGGGTATAGATATCGGGAGGTTTACTTTACTTGCTGATATGTTAGTATTAGATATGACTGAGTACGATGCGATCGTTGGTATGGATTGGCTAGTTGCGTACTGAGCCATGATTGATTATTTCAGCAGGAGTATTATTTTTGCCATACCCGAGAAAGAGATGTTCTTAGTCGCGATGCCTCGTCCTGAGGGAGGATCGTCCACTCACTTGTACTATATAGAGGAGGAGACCTCTAAGGAAGTGGTGATACCACTTGATTCGATTCCAGTCGTTAGGGAGTTCGCTGATGTATTTCAGGATATTCCTGGATTACCTCCTAGTAGAGATATAGATTTTATTATCGATCTGATACCGGACACTCGGCCAATTGCCCGCGCACCTTACCGTATGGCACGAGTGGATATTAGAGAGATAAGGGATCAGATAGAGCATCTGTTGGGTCAGGGTTTTATCCGTAGGAGTATTTCTCCGTGGGGTGCTCCTGTGCTATTTATAAAGAAGAGGGATGGATCTTTGAGGTTGTGTGTGGATTACCAGGAGTTGAATAAAGTCACAATACGAAATAAGTATCCGTTGCCCCGAATCGATGACATATTCAACCAGTTGAGAGGAGCTTCTTTCTTCTCAAAGATTGACTTGCGATCGGGATACCATCAGTTGCGTATCAGGGAACAGGACGTCTCGAAGACTTCTTTCTTGACAAGATATGGTTCGTATGAGTTTCGAGTTATGCCTTTTGGCCTAACCAATGCCCCAGTCGTGTTTATGGACTTGATGAATAGGGTGTTCAGAAAGTTCCTAGAACAATTTGTCACCGTCTTTATTGATGACATTCTAGTTTACTCCCAGACAGAGCAGGAACACGCCGAGCATTTGAGACAAGTTTTGAAGATGCTACGTCAGAACGAGCTATATGCAAAACATGAGAAGTGTGGGTTTTGGCTGAAGGAGGTACAGTTTTTGGGGCACATCATTTCAGACAGGGGATATCTATTGATCCGGGAAAGGTATCGATGGTGAGAGAGTGGGGACAGCCCATGACACCGACTGAGATCCGTAGTTTCTTGGGCTTAGTAGGATACTACAAGAGGTTTATTCGAGGTTTCTCTAAGACAGCGGGTCCTTTGACACATTTGACTTGCAAAGGTGTGCTATTCATTTGGAGTGATGCCTGTCAGTTGGCATTCGATGAGTTGAAGGACGAGTTAACCTCAACGCCAATGTTAGCATTGCCCAGATCGAGAGTTGAGTATCTAGTCTACACCGATGCGTCCTTACAAGAACTTGGAGGTGTACTGCAACAGGAGAGTCAGGCCATAGCTTATGCTTCACGTAAGCTTAACCCTCACGATAAGAATTACCCCGCCCACGACTTGGAGTTAACGGCAGTCGTATTTTCCCTTTAGATTTGGAGACATTATCTTATGGGGGATAAATTCCGTTTGTTCACGGACCACAAGTCTCTATAGTACCTCTTCACGCAGAAGGAACTTAATATGCGTCAGCGTCGGTGGCTTGAGTTCGTGAAGGATTATCAGTTCGATATCTAATATCACACCGGGAAGGCTAACGTGGTAGCAGACACGTTGAGCCGTAGGCAAGTAGGTGAGGTGGCCGAAGTGTGAAGAGCAGAGTGGAAGGAGTTAGGACACCAGGACGCAGTGGCCCGATCATTCATGTTTGTGATGACTGTTACATCTCAGATCGTTACGATAGTGATATAGGACCAGGAAAAAGACTCGTTCTGTCAGGAGCAGATAGTTTGATTACTAGCAGAGGGAGCCGAGTCCTATACCGTTAGTTCAGACGGGGGATTACGCTTCAATGGGAGACTGGTTGTTCAGGAAGGGGAAGACTTGCGACATGAGGTAATGACAAAGTCGCACGGTTCATACATGAGGCGACAGTACTGGTGGAGCGGGATGAAGAGATATATTATCGAGTTCGTTTCTAAATGTGCCACTTGTCAGCTAGTAAAGGTGGACCATCAGAGACCGGCAGTACTTATACAACCATTAGAGGTTCCTATGTGGAAATGGGAGAGCATTTATATGGATTTCATCACGGGGTTACCTACGTCACATAGGGGTCACGACTCCATATGGGTAATCATTGATAGGTTGACCAAAGTTGCTCATTTTATGCCCGCGAGGATAGACTACACTACGGGATAGTATGCCCAAATTTTCATAGCGGAAATAGTGAGACTTCACGGGGTGCCTCTCAATATTGTGTCTGACCGAGGCAAGATATTTGTTTCACGATTTTGGGAGAGTTTCTAGGAGGCAATGGGTACGGAGTTACGACTGAGTACGACCTATCACCCGCAGACAGATGGGCAAACAGAACGGATGAACCAAATATTGGAAGACATGTTGCGTATGTGCATCCTAGACTTTGGAGGTGGTTGGGATCAGTACCTTCCACTGGTGGAGTTTTCTTATAATAACTCCTACCAGTTCACTATTGGCATGGCTCCATTCGAGGCGTTGTATGGTAGACCTTGTCGTTCCCCAGCATGCTGGTTAGAGGTGGGGGATAACAAACTCCTTGGGCCGAAAGTAATTCAGGATACTTTGTCAAGGATAGAGATAATACGGAGCCGCATTCGAGTAGCTCAGGATCGACAAAAGAGTTATGCCGATGCCAATAGGTTCTTCAGAGAGTTCAAGGTGGGGGACCAGGTGCTACTCAGAGTATCTCTGATGAAGGGGATTATGCGTTTTGGGAAGAAGGGGAAACTGGCACCAAGATATGTGGGGCTATTTTCTATCATCGAGCAGATTGGGACAGTAGCGTATAGACTTGGATTACCGGAGCACTTGCATAGGATTCATGATGTGTTCCACATTTCCTCGCTAAGGAGATATCTTAGGGACGATTTGGCTCATACCCGCATTGCTTTGGAGAACATCGATCTTCAGCTTGATAGTTCCTACGAGGAGGGGCCGATTGCTATTCTGGACCACAGCGAGAGGAGACTGAGGTCGAAGATAGTACTGTTAGTACGCGTGCAGTGGCAGTATCATAATGCCGAGGAGTCCACATGGGAGCGCGAGGATGAGATGCACGAGCGTTATCCAGAGTTATTTTTGCCTGGTATACTTTAGTTTCGAATTTCGGGATGAAATTCTGTTATTAAGGGGGAAGTATGTAATACCCCGTAATTTTATTGATTTTTATTTAATGGGTTAATTGAATTAAATGAGAATTAATTTGGAAATTTATCTGGAATTAAATACTAGCGAGACGTGAGTTGGTATTTGAGTATGATGTTAAAATAAAATATTACTGAGAATATATGGTAATATATGAGTATTGAAAATATTAAAATTGTCACGAGGCAGAAATACGACAATTTGAGAAATTAAGTTGGGACGCGCGTGTCAGCCGCGTCAGGAATGAATTTAATTAGATTAAAAAGTAAATTATATTTTTATCAACTGAATGGTCATTTTGAGTGCGCCAACGTGCCCGGAAGGGTCGAAATAGTCAGAAAACACTAGCCGGGAGTTTAGTTTGGGTCCCGGGGTATTTTTAGGCCAAACCGGCAACCCAGAAGGGTATTTTGATAATTTTAAAAATTGAGGAATTAAAACGCACGAATTTTAGAGTTTAATTATATATTATTAGAGAGGCCACTAAGGCCATTATCAGCAAAAGACAAGAGAGTGGACTACGGGGGTTTTGAGAGAAGTTGGAGAGAGGTTACAAGAGGTCTAAACCAAAACCATCACCCATCACCACCATTCTGGAAGGATTTGTGACAAGAAAGAGGAGAGAATCAACCTATAATCATCGACAACAAATATGAAGAACAAACCTAAGGGAAATGATTTGATATTATTAATTTCAATGAATATTTCCTCCATGTTTAGTGTAGGAACTTTATATACCTTGAAAGTTTTGATGATAACCCAATAGGATTGTTGTGAAACTCGTAATTTTGGATAGGGATTTCATGTAGAATGGTTATGGACGAATTTAGTACCCAAAAATGTAACTTTTGATGATTTGAAAACGAATTAATATGGAGTCTTTGTATGCAATTAAATTTTGGGTTCATGTTCATAGGGTTTGGGGCAAGATTTGGGAATTTATGGTTATTACATGTTGATTTGTAAGAATTGACCCCAAAGATATGTTAAGAAGTGACCTAGGGTGACTTAGAGTAGTTTAAACACATAAAAACTTAATTGGTATGAACTTAGGATGGATTTGGAGAAAGTAATTTGGTGAAAAACAAAGTTGGGGAAATTCTGGGCATTCTCTGCCATCTCGTTAGAAGACCAACCCATGTTGTTCGAACGACCTCGTTCGAACGATCTTCTAACGAGATTCCAGTGCCCTTTCTAACGAGTTGATAGTTCATTCGAATCCTTTCATTCGAACGACTTCGTTCGAACGAGATTCCAGTGACTTCTAACGAGTTTACAGAAGGGGCTTTTTCAGCCCGATTTTAGTTTTGAACTTTCCGTAGGCTTATTTAATTGAGTGTTATTCTTCCATTGTTAATTAGTGGGTATACTTGTGAGATTGGAGTACGTTGAGAATTAAAACTTGGAATTATATAAAGGCTTGGTGATTTATATGGGTGAGCTTGTAAGTACTTAAATTTGCGACGTGAGAAGTGTTGACGATCTATATTGTATATTATCCGGGGACTTATAAATGTATAACATTTGATAACGATATAGGAATGCAAAATATACCTCTATTAATATTATAAGATATCTAAGATTGGGTGAATGCTTAGTATATGGATTTATATGTGTATAACATACCTACCATACTTGCTATCACGGGAGGTCGTCTTTCGATTAGGGCCATCTAAATCTTTGTGTGCCTACGGGGGGATCTAGATTCATACCTCAAGGACATAGGTCAGAGAACGACTTATTGGTGAGTTAATAAGTCATCTGACCATGGGAGCGTAGGTATGTGCATGACCCATGGGTATGTGAACTATGTTTGCCTCCATTATGTGTGTTTGTTTCTTATTGAAACGTTTCCTGAGGGATTCGGAACACGTGGTCCTTATGTACGTGATTTACCGGGATTCGATATCAGAGTATGTGTGCACCGCAGCTTAGCCTAGGGGTGCCATTATTGTATATTTATGATGAGATTAATATACTGATAATTTAGATGGACTGTTTACTGATAATTGAGATGGACTGTTTATTAAAGTGTAAGTGTGAATAATTATAACATTTTTAGTAGAGTTAAAGATGGGAAAATTCTTAGAAAATATTATAACTAATTCTGAGTAATAACAGTAAGACTTTCAGTTTATATTAAGATGTCGGGAATTGAACTTTGAATTGTAAAGTAAAGTCAGTTTACGGATTGGACTAGTTAGATAGTAGAATAACTAGAACAAGTACGGGTACGATAGGCGTGCACAATTAGTTGAGAGGTGAGGAACTCATGTGAGTGCACGCACTATCATGTATTTTATATTCACTGTTTAATGATATTAAACACTTGCTATATTTTAAACTATTTTCACAATCGGGCTCTGACCTGTTTGCTTTCAAATCTATTTTCTTGTAAAAACCTTTTAGGTGCCCATCCATAAGGATACTAAGCTTAGAAGTACCATTCCAGTGACGTGCTGTAGCTGCTGTGGAAGTTGCAGGACCTCGATAGTAGACGCCTCCACTTTCTGCTTGAATCTATTTCAGAATTGTTCATCTGTAGGGCATGTCGCCCCCTTCTCTTTTAGAGACATCTTATTTACTCAGTTCTATTTCAGTTTTGGATTTAATTAATTGGTGATTCAGACTTTGTATTCGGTTTTATTCAGTATTTCGGATTATTTCAGAGGAGTGTTCCTCCAGATTCATTTATTCCTTTATTATTGTAATGTGACTGTAATGTGGTTGTGGTATCATTATTTCATAATTTAATACTTGTTGCATGTTAATCTAATTTAATTAAAATTGACAACTCACTTTTTAAATATTAGGTGGCTAGTAATTATTAAAATGTTTTCGACAGTGATGCTATGAACTGAACCAACTTGACATTTTGTATTAAGTGGAATAAAGGAGTAGCTACCCGGTATTTAATTAGTCGGTGTGTCACAGATAAGAGCTCTGTTAGAGATGAAGACTCCAAAGACCATCAAAGACATTCAAAGGCTTACTGGACGAGTGACTGCCCTTAACAGTTTTGTCTCGAGAGACGCAAATAAGCGTCTTCTATTTTTAAAGTTCTTAGAAAAACTTTCGAATGGAATGAGGAGTCTGATAAGGCTTTTAGAAAGATGAAGTCCTACCTAGGTTCTCCCTTACTTTTGTCACGACCAGTTCAAAGGAAAAAAACTATATGTATACCTAGCAATCTCGGAGTCGGCTATCAGTGCTGCCGTTATGTGGGAAGAGGACGAAATATAGAAGCCGGTGTATTTTAATAGAAATTCACTCCAAGGGGCCGAGCAGATGTACCCAAGGATGGAAAAGTTATCTTACACTTTTATTCACGCCTCGAGAAAGATGAAGCCGTACTTCCAGGCCCATTCAATGGTCATCCTCACTGCCTGAGAAGTTCGGGAGGCTGATGGCATTGGCAATAGAGCTTGGAGAGTTTGATATCATCTATTAGCCCACGGTGGCCATTAAAGGGCAGGCATTAGTAGACTTCATGGCCGAGTTCACCTGGGATGAGGCCGAGATTGAGAATGAGAATTTTGAGACTGCAGATTGTCAACAAGGGAGAAGTGTTGTTCCTTTCACAGACGAGGCCGAGACAAGAACAGCTAGAGGGAATGCAACTAAAAATGATGAGAAGAGATATCTATTCAGGCAGAGATCCCTAACTGAAGGTAATTTCTCAAAGGACGATGCAGTATGGAACCTCTTTATCGATGGGTCCTCTTCTGAGAATGGAAGTGGTGCAGGGCTGATAGTGTCGACCCTAGATGGCACAAATATTGAGTATGCTTTGAGGTTTGACTTCAAGGCCTCCCATAATAAGTCAAAATATGAAGCTTTAATAGCAGGCCTATGTTTGGCTTTAAGTGTCAGTCAACTCCTAGTTCACAGTGATTCGAGATTGGTGGTAAATCAGATCTTAGGGGCATATGAGGCCAAAGATGATAGATAGGATAAATATCTAGAGAGAGTAAGGTCAATGTTGAAAGGTTTTAAAGAAGTAAAGATGAAGAGGATACCTCGACTAGACAACGACCGAGGTGATGCACTCGCAAGGCTAGCCTCAATAATAAGAACTGATATCAGAAGAACAGTGCCGGTAGAAATCTTGTTTCGACCGACCATCGAAGAGGACGACAGTGATTCTGAGTCTTATCTGAATTTAGATACAGGAGCTTCATGGATGGATCCTCTTATGAAATACATCAAGGAGGGAGAGATGCCAGAATCGAAAGTCGAAAGAAGGAAGCTGAAACACAGAACTTCTAAGTTCTCTATTATACGGGACATTTTATATAAGAAGGGGTTTTTACTTCCTCTTCTCATGTGCGTTCATCCATCTGAGGTACCATATATACTTCAGAATGTACATGAAGTCTCTTGCTCTAGCGATATTGGGGGAATATCCTTGGCCAAGAGGATTATTACTCAGGGGTAGTGGTGGCCGACTCTGACCAAAGATGCTGCAGCATATGTCAAGAAATGCAATAAGTGCCAAAGGTTTCCTACTATTCCTTACCAACCTCATCAGCCTCTGACTTCCATTACATCTCTCTGGACATTTGAGGTATGGGGTGTTGATCTAGTAGGACCCTTTACCAGAGAAGTGAACAATTATCGATACCTGGTTGTGGCAATATATTATTTTTCAAAATGGGTAGAGGTTGAGTCGATGATTACGATTACAGAGAACAAGACCTTCCAGTTTATCTGGAAAAATATCATCTGTAGATATGGTCTGCCTAATATCCTGATTTCAGATAACGGGGCTCAATTCAATAATGTCTCATTGGAAAAATACTGTGAAGGGGTCGACATCAAATAGTTCTTCTCCGCCCCTTGCTGACCCCAGGCAAATGGGAAAACTGAAGTGACAAACCAGATGATTCTAGATGGGATCAAGAATAAGTTAGAAGAGGCAAAGGGGAGTTGGATAGAATAAGTGTACGTTGTACTATGGGCCTATAGAACGACAGAAAGGACTCGTACTGGAGAGACTCCGTTTATGCTTGCATACGAGTCAGAGGCAGTTGTACCGACGGAGATACGCCTACCCACACATCGGGTTCAGACCTACGACCCTGAACATAAAAAAGACGAGCAAAGGCTTGACTTAGATCTCATTGAAGAGAGAAGAGAAGATGCTGAGGTTAGGCAATCTTCCTACCAGTAGTGAACTATAAGATTCTACAACAAAAGGGTTAGAGCGTGCATATTGAAAGTAGGGGATTCGGTACTGAAAAAGACGTGATAGAAACCCAACAAGCTTCATCCAACTTGGCATGGGCCTTACAAAGTGACTGGAGAGGTTATGCCAGGAACGTACAGATTGGAAAACTTGGAAAGAGAGCCATTTTCAAACATATGGAATGATGATCATCTTAAGAAATATTATCAATAAGATTATTTTCCATTATCTTACACGCATTTTATTATAAAACTTTTATCTGACTCAGAAGAATTAATATTAATGAGAATATTAATATTTTCTCATCATGTTTGTTTATTCAAATGTTTGTATAAATTCATCATAAGCTACAGAACACCATCCGTGGTGAAGTAAGCTTGAGTTGCCATCGGTGGTATGATAGTCTGGAAGGGGACGACCTCATCTATAGGCCACCACTAACATCGAGTGGAACTAACCATCATCGGCCAGATGGATTCTCCCTCGGTTGAGATAATAACGCATGGATGGTACGACGCTCCATACGCTCGTAAAAAGACGAGGGAGGGTGGATACTACAATAGGACTTAAACATCATTAATTTGGTGAATTGTGAGATGAAACATCATTAATTTGGTGATCTCAAACCTTAAGCATCATTAATTTGGTGAATTATGAGATGAAACATCATTAATTTGGTGACCTCAGACCTTAAATATCATTAGTTTGGTGAATTATGAGATGAAACATTATTAATTTGGTGATCTCAGACCTTAAGCATTATTAATTTGGTGAATTATGAGATGAAACATCATTAATTTGGTGATCTCAGACCTTAAGCATCATTAATTTAGTGAATTATGAGATGAAACATCATTAATTTGGTGATCTCACACCTTAAGCATCATTAATTTGGTGAATTGTGAGATGAAACATCATTAATTTGGTGATCTAAGACCTTAAGCATCATTAGTTTGGTGAATTATGAGATGAAACATCATTAATTCGGTGATAACAGACCTTAAGCATCTTTAGTTTGGTGAATTATGAGATGAAACATCATTAATTTGGTGATCTCAGACCTTAAGCATGATTAGTTTGGTGAGGTGACCTCAGACCTTGAGAATCATTAATTTGGTGAATTATGAGATGAAACACCATTAATTTGGTGATCTCAGACCTTAAGCATCATTAATTTGGTGAATTATGAGATGAAACATCATTAATTTGGTGATCTCAGACCTTAAGCATCACTAATTTGGTGAATTATGAGATGAAACATCGTTAATTTGGTGATCTCAGACCTTAAGCATCATTATTTTTTGTAAATTATGAAACATCATTAATTTGGTGATCTCAGACCTTAAGCATCATTAGTTTGGTGAATTATGAGATGAAACATCATTAGTTTGGTGATCTAAGACCTTAAGCATCAATAATTTGGTGAATTATGAGATGAAACATCATTAATTTGGTGACCTCAGACCTTAAGCATAATTAATTTGGTGAATTATGAGATAAAACATCGTTAATTTGGTGATCCCAAACCTTAAACATAATTAGTTTGGTGAATTATAAGGTGAAACATCATTAATTTATTGACCTCAAACCTTAAACATCATTAATTTGGTGAATTATGAGGTGAAACACTGCCAATTTAGTGATCTCAGACCGTAAACATCATTAGTTTGGTGAATTAATAAGTGAAACATCATTAATGTGGTGGGATAAAATATTACAAGGAAAGAAGAAGCTCATTAATAATGAATAAAAACAAAAGTCATAGTTTCATTTAACAACCAAGGTTACATCATTTCATGAAAATGAAAAGAGTTACAACAAAAAGCTTCACTAAAACTAGTGCAAATTAGATACAAAGCCCTCAGGGTTGAATTTGTCCGCTGGTGGGAGCTGACTAAGGCCGATGTTGAGAAGAGTCACGAGGCTGCAAATGAGCCAGTAGATAGAGACATCGATCGAACTTCGGACGAGGCCGAGTCAAGTTCATTTAGATACAGAACAGTCGAGAATAAAGAAGAGAGATACCTCTTCAAGTAGGGGACCCTATCATAGGGAAACTTCTCTTCAAATGAAACCATCTGGAACCTCTTCGTTGATGGGTCATCCTGTGAAAGCATAAGTGGAGTAGGGCTGATAGTGTCAGCACCAGATGGTATAGATATTGAGTATGCGCTGAGGTTCAACTTCAAAGCTTATAACAATGAGTCAGAGTATGAGGCATTAATAGCAGGTCTCTCTTTAGAAAAATCCCTCAGTGTTGTCCAGTTCTTAGTCCACAGTGACTCAAGATTAGTCGTGAACCAAATCCTGGGGGTGTATGAGGCCAAAGATGAAAGGATGGCCAAATACCTAAAAAGTGTGAGAACGATGATAGAAAGATTCAAGGAAGTAAAGATGAAGAGGATACCTCGGCTAGACAACAACCGAGCTGATGCACTCGTGAGGTTAGCCTCAGCAATAAGAACAGACATAAGGAGAATAGTACCAGTTAAAATTTTGCTCAAGATGACCATTGAAGAGGAAGAGGTTGATATAACTTGATTAAACATGAGTAAGGGAGCCTTGTGGATGGATCATCTTATAAGATACATCAGAGAGGGAGAGCTGCCAGAGTCAAAGTTAGAAAGGAGAAAGCTGAGGTTCAGAGTTGCTAAATTCTCCATTGTGGGAGATGTCCTGTACAAGAAGTAATTCCTACTCCCTCTTCTCAGATGCATTCAACCTTCAGAGGTTCCATACATCTTGCAAGATGTGCATGAAGGCTCTTATTCAAGCCACATTGGAGGAAGTTCGTTGGCTAAAAGGATAGTGACTTAGGGGTACTAATGGTCGACCTTGTCTAAAGATGCAACAACATATGTAAAGAAATGTGATAAGTGCCAGAGGTTCTCCACCATCCCCCATAAGCCTCACCAACCTCTGATTTCTATCAGCTCCCCTTTGCCATTCGCAGTATGGGGCATTGATTTGGTAGGACCCTAATCGAGAGCTGTAAATAACTCTCGGTACATAATTATGGCAATTAATTATTTCTCCAAATGGGTAAAGACCGAGCCAATGATCACAATCATAGAGCAGAAGACCTTCCAGTTCATCTGAAAGAACATCATATGCATGTATGGCCTTCTAAACACCCTCATCTTAGACAATGGAACCCAATTCAAGAATGTTTCCTTAGAGAAGTATTGTGAAAGAGTAGGGATCAGGCAATTCTTGTCTTCCCCCGGCCGACCCCAGGAAAATGGTTAGACTGAGGTAACAAATCGAACAATCCTTGATGAGATAAAAAAGAAGTTATAAGAGGACAGATAAAGATGGATATAAGAGATATATGCTGTGCTTTGGGCTTAGAGGACGATGTTGAGGACACCCAAAGGAAAAACTCCATTTATGTTAGCCCATGGCTCAGAGGCTGTCATCCCAATAGAGATAGGGATTTCCACTCATAGAGTTTAGACATATGACCCTTAGAGGAATGGGTAAGAGAGAATACTTGATCTTGATTTGATTGAGTAAAAAAGAGAGGATGCAGAGATAAGACAGGCAGCCTATCAGCGGAGAACTGTGAGATTCTACAATCAGAGGGTAAAGTTAAGGCTGATAGCTGTGGGAAACCTAGTCCTCAAGAAGATGTGGAAGAAAACTAATAAGCTCCATCCCAACTGGCATGGTCCTTATAGGGTCATTTATGAGGTCGTACCAGGTACCTATCGACTAGAAAATCTTGAAGGAGAACCTTTCTCTAACCCTTGGAATGCCGATCACTTAAAGAAATACTACTTATAATATTGCAATTGTTCTTATCTCTTTGTAATACATATATCAGTTTAAACAGAGGATGTTAATGAAAAGATAGCAATGTTGTGCGGATACTTTTGTTACAATATATATGTTTTAAACATCATTAACTTGTTGACCGCAGACCTTTAACATCATTCATTTGGTGAAATATGAGGTTAAATATCATTAACTTGGTGACCTCAGACCTTTAACATCATTAATTGGGTAAAATGTGAGGTGAAACATCATTAACTTGGTGACCTCAGACCTTTAACATCATTCATTTAGTGAAATATGAGGTGAAACATCATTAACTTGGTGACTTGAGACCTTTTAACATCATTAATTTTGTGAATTATGAGGTGAAACATAATTAACTTGGTGACCTCAGACCTTTAACATCTTTAATTTGGTGAAACATGAGGTGAAACATCATTAACTTGGTTACCTCAGACCTTTAACATCATTCATTTGGTGAAATATGAGGTGAAACATCATTAACTTGGTGACCTCAGACCTTTAACATCATTCATTTAGTGAAATATGAGGTGAAACATCATTTACTTGGTGACCTCAGACCTTTAACACCATTCATTTGGTGAAATATAAGGTGAAACATCATTAACTTGGTGACCTCAGACCTTGGTGACCTCAGACCTTTAACATCATTTATTTGGTGAAATATGAGGTGAAAAATCATTAACTTGATGACCTCAGACCTTTTAACATCATTAATTTGGTGAATTATGAAGTGAAACATCATTAACCTGGTGACCTAAAACCTTTAACATTATTTGTTTGGTGAATTATATATGCCTATTGTTACTTTCTTTGATTCCCGTTACTCAAATTTTGTGATATGGTGGATAAATGAAACATCATAGACATGAAACAACAAAGTAACAAGTAAAGGAAAGCGACACAAGTGAAGGAAATGGAATTGCATTCATTTGAACCAAAAAGTATTACATCATTCTGAGGGAAGAGGTTGCAGTTCATTAAATTAAGGGGTTACATAAAAGCTTCACAAAAATAACAAACATGATGGTGAGACACTCAGACTCCAGTTTGTCCCCCATCTTCAGCCAACACTAAAGAAATAGGGTTATTTGGCTCTGGGACTTGATTGGTAACTTCAACCTCGTCATCCAGATGCCCACCATCCTTGGTCTCAGTCACCTCAAGCTGGTTTGTCTTGGCTGGGCCACCCTGTTCAACCTCCTGCAGGGCCTTAGCAAGCTGAGCATTTCTAAAGCTGAGGCCAATAAAGTCCTCGACCAACAGATTGCCATAACTTTCTTGCTTCATGGAAGCCTATTGGCTAGTTGACTTGATTCCCCTCTCCAGATACTCAAGGATGAAGCTAACAAACTCATCAGAGGTTTGGTACTCCTTAATGACCATCTCTGAATCATCTTCCGTAGCAGCCTTAACAGCAGCATCAACTTTGGACTGAAGACTATCATCCTTTGACTTCAGAGCTTGAGCATGAGTAGTTTTTAAACAAGAGATCACATCACCCTCTCCTTCAGAATTTTCTTCAAATCATCAATCTTCTTATTCAAATCCTCCTCAAGCTTTTCAGCATCCTTGCCTTTCTGGATCAGAGGCAGCCTCTTCAATGTATAATCGGCCAAACGATGAAGAGAAAGGGCAATCTATAAAAAGAAGAATCGGACATATTAGTAATAATGAATAGCTAAGATCAGAGGTAACACAAGTAGAAAATAAATACCTGAACTGCCCTATGGACTGAAAACTTAGCCAGTAGAGGGACATCCATTGAATGCAGAAAGCGTTGATCATCCTCGGTCATTACGTGGTCGAGGGTGTCAGAAGCTCGGACACTGTTGTCGAATGAGGTTCTCACTAATCTTCAGCTGAGAAAGCTGAGAAGCTAAAGCATCGTCCGAGGATATGGGGATACCACGCTCAGTATTCAGAGCCTTGCTAGGCCTCGTACGAGAAGGATCTGCAGGTGCCTTCCTCTTCTTTGTAGTGTCGACAGGGGACTTCCCCTTCTTTATTTGGGCAGGGGGAGGTGCATTCTTTCCGCCACGCTTCTCTAATAGCTTTGTAATACTAGGTGCATACATGTTCCAGAGATCATGTGAAACTCCTTCTAGTCTCTCTGCAAAAAGAAAACATCAAAATTAGAACATCAGATACATAAAAGGTACGAGACTTAACTTGGCGTAAAAACGTTTTATTCTAGAGCACTTACGAAGCTCGGCCAATGGGCCACCTCTAAGACCTGTCTAAGATAAATATTAATGGGTCATCAAATACTCGTACTTGACGAGATAGCCATCTTCGTTCTGACTATGAAGGTTCCTAACACTCTTATGGTTATCTTGGCTCAGTCCAGGGTTAGTTTTGGCCGAGAAAGAGACCTTGCCTCACCTCTTGGGAGTCCTTGGAACAGATGTTCTACAAACCTCCTTAAGGCCAAACTCCCAAGCCCCCGAGGCAAAGAAGAACTGAGGCTTCCAGTTATGGTTAGAGGTTTGGGTCACTAACAACATCTTCTTCTCAGACTTCCTGGCAATGAAGTGGTAGTAGCCAGGATGATTTTTAGCATACGAGGGTGTATAATAAGCTAAGAATACCCTAACTTGAAGGTAGGTATGATGAACCACCTTCCAAATAACGATAGCCCCAACCAAGATCTTCCAGGAGTTGGGGAAAGCTGAGAAGGAGCGAGGTTGATATAAGAGAGGATAACTAAGATAGTGGGGTGAATTGGGAGACAAAAGCCGAGTTTGAGCATCTGCTTATAGACACAGAGCTCTCCCTAACGACCATCAAAGGCTCTCTCATCCTTCAGAGGTTTCCTCAGTTTTATAGAAGAGGGAATGGCATATAAATGTTGGAAGAGGAGAAGGTTGTATTCAGTGATGGAGCTCTCAGGTCCATCAACTTTGGAGGTGTCAAGTTCACCCCCTTCTCTATTATCATTATCATCAACATTCTGAGCCTGAGTCTCAGAGGGGGCACCAGGAAAAGCCGTTATAGGAACGACCTTAATTGGACCATGAAAAGCTATAGTTGGTTCTAAGAACTCTACAGATGGAGACCTACGAGAGGTGCTAGACCCTCAGTGTGATGAGGAATGGCCAGAAACCTCTACTTCCTCAGAAACTACACTCCCCTTGGGAGAGCAATCCATAGCCTCTTGGAAAGAGTCGACGGACTCATCAGCCTTAGAGGTGGACATAGGTTCTGAAGAAGCTGACTCAGACATTGGCTCAGGAACATCAGGAACATCTACAGGTTCAGTAGACTCAAGGTATATGACCTTCAAGGGTGGAGGAAAGATTAGTATGAGGGGAAAGGCCTCTGCCCTATGAGCCTCCTCGTGGGCTAACTCTATCTGCCTAATCTTTTCAAAGGTCTTCTCACGTATATATGGGAACTCTTCAATAAGTTTATACAAAGGTTTGAGAATATGACAGACGACACTACACTTGTGGGAAAAACTTGAAAGGCGAACAGGTAAACAACATATGCTACTTAAATTATGGATCAAATTTTGGAAATTAAAAGGTTCCTAATAAGAACACCAAGAACACTCAAAGTTGGGTCACCAGAGAAGATGACCAGAAGGTCACCAGAGGGCAGAAAAGAAGGGGTTTTGGCTAAAATAACCTCAGAGCAACCTAGAATAGCCCCCAAAACACCTAACCCCACCAATCCTGGCCTAATAACCACCACACAGTGGTGGTTTTTCTCGTCAGAAAACTAAAAAACCCAACAGAAAATGAACCAATGTGAAAATATATCTAGAAAGGGGAGAGCAAGGGTCAAAGGAGGTTACCTAAGCAATGAAGAGCGAAGAGTAAAGTCTTACAAGCCCAAGATGTGAAGGAAACCAGAGAAGAGATCAAGCTTTAGCTATGGAGGGTTTGTAAGGTTTTTCGCAGCAAAAAAATCCTTGGCGGGAAAAGTGAGGAGAAGAAAGATAAATGAGGAAAGATAAAGAGCTTTTAAACCTTCTCAATGATAGGACACGATTTCCAATACCCTCATCAGTACCTTAGGGAACCCAAAAGGTGCCACCAAAATTGTCACATCTTGGGGAAAATGCTAGTCACCTCAATGAATGACATGTGTCTAAGGAACCACTCCAAACCCCAAGACATCAAAATGTCCCTTCATTAACCTGACTCTTATACCCCTCAGCCACCTTCTCATATAGGATACTAAGGGCTAGGGGGTGATTGATATGCCCAAAGTGTACCCTCATACTCAGGGTCACTAACCTTGGCCTATCTCATAGCTGAGTTGACATAAAGCTTACAACAACCATCAGAAAGGTCATCTTCTGTAAGGTCGGCTCCTCATTGATAAACCTCGGCTGGCCAGTAGCCAATATTGATAGCATCTTATAAGCTCAAGCTATTGCCAACATCATACTTTGCCTTAGCCGATGTTACATCCTACCTCATGCCTAACCTCATCCAGCCTTCGAGGCTGAGGTCATACTGATGATTGACAGGACAAAGCAACTATCAAACTTCCCCAACCTCATACTCGGCCAGACCGAGGGTACGACATATAATATCATAAGTCCGAGCACACGCAAGAACATGAAAGACTTGGAACACGTGAGAAAATCAGTTATAACCAAATCATTCCCCTAACGTGAAGGAATATTTGGCTATCATTACTTACATGTGGCACAACCAGGTGTCCACCTATGATTAGTGTATTCAACTCACACATGCTCATGGCATGCTTGGGGTGTACACTACACCCCCAAGCACTATAAATATATATCTTCTCCTACTTTGGAGCTGGATCCATAATTGTAACACTAGCAGGAGCTCTGCAGAAATATACAATTGAGAGAGAAAGTGGGATATTGTTTCATTGGCCATTAGTGCCCTCATTCTAGTGAAACTCACTCACACACTCATAGTGGACATAGGCCAAATTGGTTGAACCACTTATATACCAGTGTTTCTCCTCATTTCCTCACCTCCTTTTGCTAGTTCATTACTCTTATGCTACTATTGTTATTGCTAGATTGAGCTTATCAACACCTCATCTGGTGGTGCGGTCCACCGCATCATCACTAACTACTGAGGTCAGTAGCCCAATCATTCATCATTTTTAGCTGACGCGAATCAAAATAACAAATCCACAACTCCACCCCCACGCCCATCCACAATCATAGTCAAATAACTAGACAACTATGATTGTTAATCGAGACGTGCCTATAACCATAGTTATTCATGCCCGACCATGTTTAATGTATTAGCCTAAAGGGGTAATTTCTACTTTTATAAATTATTTAATTCTCCAATTACATCTTATGTAATTATAATATTTCTATGGGTGAAACATAACATATATTATGTTTTGAAGATTTAATCCAATATCGAAGTGATCATTTTGAGCATCTACTAGTTCGTACAAAGGGATGGATAATATAGCATACTAACATAGACAATGTATCTCCAATATTATATATTACTCAATTCCAATTCCCAAAACAAAACAACTATCCAATATTTCATTCTAAACAATGTCCAATATACTTAACTTTTTAAAAGGATTTACATTAGAATTTACTAATTATATAAGACTGTTAAACCTTTAAAATTTCCAAATTATGAGTAGAGTGTGAATTTGAGGTTTCAAAATCATATTCGATTTATAGAATATTTAATGTCAACTATAAAATAGGTTATCATACCAATACTCCAATTCACATAATTTATTAACATATGTATAAATTATAATCCAAATTCAATTGCATGAAGGATTAACATGATAACATTTTAAGTTACATAATGACTACCATATGTGTATATTATAATAACAATTTCCAATGTAGAACTAGGTTGGATTTGTATAATAAGAGCATGCTTGGTAGAAATTCATAAATTTCATTAACTAATTATATAAATCACATGAATTTGTGTATAAACGTTACATATGAATTCTTAGCTTAAAAGATTTGGTTGCTAGAGATTCCAACCTAATTATCTCAAATGAATTTTATAATTTAGATTAGTTTTAGGTAGAAATTACTATATTTATAAACATGAAATGAGAGAGTAATTTTTATCTTGCCTTAGATCGAAATTGAAGATATGTAAAGTTGATGATGATCCTTGCTACTCTTGTTCTTTAATCCTTCTTCATGCTCTTATTTCTTTCTTCATTTTTTATTCCCCTTATTCTTCATTTATTGAGCTTAAAATCTTGGTTGTTATTGGTGTCTTAGACTTTAGGATAGTTAGGGGTTGTGTGTAAAGAAATTAAGGAGATTAGGATTTAGAGAGGTAAGGATATATGAGTTAAAACACTTGAAAAATAAAAATAAATCCCCCTTATAAACAACCCCACCAGCACACCCCGCGGGGCTCATGGTCACGACCCTATTAGGGTGCAGGCGTATCTTTGGCTGGATTCCCTCAATTTCTTTTCTTTATATTTTATTTTAATTTCAAAAAATTCATTTATACTTATTAACTAATTCCAATTCATGACCTTATAAATCAAGCCTTAGCTTTCCCTACTTTATCACTAAGTAACTACCAAAAGACTAAAGTATCAATGGGGACAAAATTATATTTTCAACTCAACCACTAATCATGCTTTCCCATATAAATAATCCAAGCCCAACATTAATTAGGCCCAATTTAATTAAAGTATGTCCAAATTAAAGTAACTAATTTATATATTTTACGTAGTTCAATTTAATTATATAATTAAATATAACAAAGTCTATTTAATTTATATTAAATATTATTCAAATTTATAAAACTCTCTAGTTTAATTATTTAATCGAATAATTTCTTAAATTAATTTTAAAAAACATGAGGCATAATAACTAGGCCAAACTGGAATGAGTCTGGTTATAACATGTTTTTACACTTTTTTGTGAGAGGAATAACTCTATCACACTTGACGGTGCCACATGTTTAATGATCTTTTAAATATCTCATCGAAGTAGAAAAGGACAGTTGATACTAACATGCGAGAATTTTAAAGTTAGATATGGACGATCATGTTGGGATATTAATCTCAAGTCTTAGAGCCTTACACAACTCAACCATATTTATTCTCCTTTTAAGTGTAAGTCTCATCCCCAAGGGAAAGGGAAATGTAATCATTTTGACTAAAACAAGACTAATTGAAAAGAGGGAACCTCCCACAAACGTAGGTCGAACCGTATAAATGTTATTCTTGTGTGATTGTGCATGATTTACTTTCTGATCGGCTTAACATTGCATTGAATATAACTAATAGGATTTTACCCCTACATCTCTCTCTCTCTCTCTCTCTCTCTCTCTATATATATATATATATATATATATATATATATATATGAAAAATGTTTATTTCTCCTTAGTTTTGAGGTTTTAAATTAATTTTGGCTTTTGGGATTTGTATTATATTTATAATGTTAGGTTAGAGTGTCTTGTTTAGGTTATATTTGAGAAAAAAACTTTTGCTTTATTTATTTTTGAACACACTTTTGGAACTGAGAATCGATCTGAACCAACTCAAGAATTGTTGGTTTGGATTGGTTCGGTTTTGGACATAATTTGTTTCGGTTAAAAAATGTGGAACCGAACAAGTCTGGTTCTAGTTTTGGGTTAGTACTGGAACATAAGCAACCCGAACCCCATGCATCCATTTTTCAGACACAATTTCCTTCCCTGAGCTTCCAACCATTTCACACACAACTCCATCAATTTCTTTCTCTCTCATTTAACTTTTCCATCCCCATCCCCAACTTTTTTCACACAAAATTATTCCCCTCTTTATGCACACATGAAACGATCATAGACTATGTAGACATTAAGGTGAGTAAAGATATGCATAAGGGTATGCCCCATAAGTTATACCATGGTTTCACTGGTCATGTTTGGAATATAACCAAGTGCGCTATTGGTGTTGTAGTCATAAATGGGTATTTGATCTCAATATGTTTCTCTTTTATTAAAGATGATTTGAGGTTTTGGATGAATAAATATGAGCCTATTGGTAACTCATTATGTGTATATTAACTAGTTTATGTAACTTTTGTTAACTATATAGTAAATGTGCAAACTCAATTCGTTTGAAATTAATATATGAAATGTATATATAATATTGTGTCCCGTTTAGAATTTTTTTTGCATTAAATGTTAATTTGTTGGATGGGTTTGGGGCTTTTGGATATGAAATGACGATTTAGTGTTTCGAGATTAAGATAATATTATTATAATACTAGATGCAAATTTTGATTAGGATAAAAAATCAATCATTACAACACTTGGAGATTTAAATTTGGAAGTCAAGCGAGGGAAGAAAAAGTTTATTTGTAAGTTGCAACATAATCATTGCTGATAAATGTTTTGTGAAATTTCTGGTAATTCAGTTACTGTTGGTATGGGAATTCATATAAGTGATAGTTAGTGTTAAAAAATATGTTATATGTTCCTAAACACTAAGACTTTGATAATGAAAATCTCCTAAAATGCTCAACATACATCTTAATAAATAAATAAATAAAAACCATTAAAAAACATAAGAACGTTATTACGCATATGGAACTACATAAATATTTTTTTTAGATAAGCACACTTTTAAAAATAAGAAATAAATATAGTAAATGTCATATTTCCTAATACTAAAAACTTGCTACTTGAAAAATTCTGAATAAGCTTGCTATAACTATTTCCTTGAAAAAAGAAACACAAATACATAAGTGAACAAATCAATTACTTCCAAAACAAATCTAAGACGTATATATATATATATATATATATATATATATATATATATATATATATATATATATATATATATATATATATATATATATATATATTATGGGGTATTACAATTATCAACTATGAAAACAATTATAGCCGGCTAATGCTTGAACAATGAAATGATCAGTGTTGAGCTTAACTTGGCAGATGAAAGGAGGGAACAAGTTATAATCAAGTTAACAGCAATAGGGATGGGTGACAAGATCTGGGAGACACTACCAGAGTTCGAATCCCCATTTAATAGGGATAGATAAAGGAAATGAAGTTGAAGAGGAACTCCCCATGTCGGAGATGACCATTGAAGAAAGCAAGATCCTAAGCCAATTGAAGAAGACTCAGGCTAATATCACCTTGTGGGGACTCTTCATGTTTTCTCAATTTACACAACAATGCTCTGATAAAGTTACTCACTAGGCCCACAGTCCCTCCTTCAACCACTTTCGAAGAAGCCGTGAACCAAGTTGGATCCTTAACCTCTTCTAGACTCATTTCCTTCATTGAAGAAGAAATACCAAAGTTTATTCATAATCATAATTATGCTATCAACATCTCCGTTGAGGTGATGGGAAAGGCAGTGAGATAATGGATCAACACTTAATGTCTGCCCGTTAAGAACCTTCAACTTCTTAGGTTTGAAAGTGAGCGACCTAACTCCTACTTCCTCAGCATTGCATGCTTATGACAACACCCTCCGAGAGGTGATGAGATCCATAAAGCTCACAATAGGGGATGGCCCTATAAATCCCATTGCTGAGTTTCAAGTTATTGACATACTCACTTATTTTAATCTATTTCTTGGTCAACAGTGGTTTCACAACATCAAGGGGGTATCTTCCTCTCTCCATCAGAAACTAAAGTTCTTCACCAAGGGGAAGGTCATCACCATCCTGGGAGACGATGATAATACTGAGAACGCTAGCACCAGCAATCCGATACTAAAAATATAACATGGGATGAATGGCATGCTTTGTTTCGACTTTCGAGTCGAACCATTTCCACTCCCAACAGGGGATGATTTCAAAGACCGAGTCTATTCAGAGCACAACCTTCACAAAAATGTTAACATGATACAGATATTTAAGAATATGCACTTTACGCTCGGACTGGGGCAGGGGCAATGTCAACAAGGGTTACTAGAATCTATAGTCCTAAAGAAGTCCTTTCCTCCATGTGGCATGTGTTATCATCCTTCACCCGAAGAACTCAAAATGCTCTGTCAACCACAGTTGAAGAGAAGCTTAGAAGATGCCAAGACTCTCTTAAGAGATTCCTTGAATGGAAGATTCGTCAAAAAGGGTGAAGAGTTACTTTTCCGTGGCTTTCCAGAACCATGGAATGATCATGTAGATAAAAAGATAAAGCAAGAAATGGAGATTTTCTTTCAAGATAACTACTCCTAGGCCGAAGACTGCCAGCATCAAGTGCAACCCCTCACTCAGAATACCATAAACATTATCGAGAATTCTGAGGGAAGTGACTCCGAGGACTCATTCAATCTACAGAAACTGGGGATAACACCCTGCATGATCCACTTAAGCACTACATCATCGGACCCGTCCACTCTAATCAAGGCGGCTGATGGATCCCTCCTCGACTGGAATGCTATACCAGTTCCACTTGTTGATATGCAACCCAACCCAAATTTTTATCCTATCTCTTCCTATTTTGCTGTTCCTCATTTTTCTGATAATAATATAATCAAGACCTCCTTTGACAAGCTTCTCAGCGCTATTTTTCTCGAAAGTGAAATAAACAAGGATTTTGAGTATCTTGATGTGCCTTACATTAATTATCTTGATTCTAATCAAACTCTTGACGATGATGATTTTGCAAATGAACAATTCTTAACTGATCTTAATAAGGATAATAACAAATAACATAATCATATTCAAATTAATGAGGATGAATCTATTGTTATCCATCTCGGTTCTAGCAGATGCGCAGATTAGGATAGGGTCCACCCTTGACGACCATGAGTGCACACAACTCGAAGAACTGTTGAAGGAATTACTGAACATCTTCGCATGGTCCAACTATTACATGCCCGACATTGATCGTGAGATTGCTCAGCACAACATTCCAACTCTTTCGGAATGCAATCTAATCAAACGGAAACTGTGAAAGCTCCACGCCAAATAGTTGCTTAAGGTTAAAGAAGAGGTGATTCAACAGTTGAACGTAAGCTTCATCTAGTATGCCACATGGCTAGCGAACATTATACATATGCTGAAATCAGGAGGGAAGGTTCGCATGTGCGTTGACTACCGAGATTTGAACAAAGAATCTCCGAATGATGATTACCAACTGCCCAATATTGACATGATTATGGACAGAATAAACAGTCACGCTCTCAAGTCATTTGTCAATGGGTTTTTCGAATACAATCAGATCAAGATGCACCCTAACGATCAAGAAAAAAAATGCATTCATCACCCCCACGGGGAACCTTTTGTTACACAGTTATTCCATTCCGGCTAAAAATTATAGGGGCTACCTACCAAAGGGTCTCCACAACCATCTTACATGATCTGATACACAAAGAGGTTGAGGCCTACGTGAATGATATGATCATTAAGTCTAAGACTCGAGCAAAAGTTCTTCTAATGATCAAATGCGATTAAACCCGCAGAAGTGAGTCTTCGACATCACAAAATGAAATTTTTTGGGATCATGGTTAGAGAATGAAATCGAAGTAGACCCTACCATGTTGAAAGACATACTTGAAATGCCACCACCATGAACGAAGAAAGAAGTTCGGGGATTCTTGGGAAAATTATAGTATATGAGCAGGTTCATTATCCAGTTGAGTTTTATTTTCTAACCCATCTTCAAACTCCTCTGAAAGGAGTTTACCAAAGTCTGGAATGAGGCCTGTCTGGAAGCCTTTGAGAGAATCAATCAATATCTTACCCGATCTCTGGTGCTTATGCCTTTATATCCAGGTCTCCCTCTACTCCTATACTTAATCATAACAAACACCGCAATAATGGATTTACTATCCCAATACATTGAGGAAACCCACAAAGAAATATCCATCTACTATGCTAGTCAAAAGTTGGCTGGGTATGAAGTCAACTACATTGCTTTGGAAAAAGCATGCGTGGCCCTGGTCTGGGTCACTAAAAAGTTATGGCACCACATGCTTGCCTTTCCTATTAGACTTGTGTCCCGAATGGATCCCATCAAATACCTGCTCGAGAAACCCGCCTTGTCTAGCCGAATGGCCTGGTGGTTAATGATACTAACTAAATTCGATATCGTGTATGTTACACAGAAAGCCATAAAAGGGAGATCCATCTCCGACTACCTCGCTGACAACCCCAAAGAAGAGACCAACATTTGGATCTCCTAATTTCTGAATGAAGACATCCTCTGAACCTCTCAGGGGGACCTATGATGGCAAATGTTATTTGATGACACTACCAATAATAAAGGATACAAAATTGGTATACTCTTGATCGCCCCTAACAACTCTCATACTCCCATTTCCATCAAACTAGATTTTCCATGCACCAATAATATGACCGAATACAAGGCATGCACCGTAGGCCTCAAAGTCTCTCTCAAGAAAGGTATTTAATTTCTAGATGTCTACCGGCATTCTTCCCTCATCATCGATCAAGTCCTTAGAATATGGAAAGTCAAAGACAAAATGCTCTTACCCTTCCACGCCCACCTAAAAGAGCTGGCCTCCCAGTTCTAAGATATCACCTTCCACTACTTTACCTAAGCAAGGAACAACCTAGCCGATGTCCTTGCTTCCCTAGCCTCCATGGTCGACATGCCCGAGGGAATAATAATGGCTCCCTACCTAGGCCAAAAACAAGCTTTTCCAACCCACTACTACCACATTGAGCTCATCATAGAGGAAGATTATGGTATGGACAAATACTGGTATTACGATATTTAACATCTCCTCAAGTAGGGTAGGTACCCTCTAAGATGCTAACAAGAAAGATCGTGCGACCCTTAAAAATTATTTGCCCAATATATTATCTGGGATAAAGCAATGTTTAAGAGAAACTTTTATGGAACCCGTCTACACTATATTGCAGGGGCTGACATTGAAGAAATGATGTAGAAGATTCACAGCGGGGAATGCGGACCCCTAATGAACGGCCATATGCTTGCTAAGAAGATCATCTACCAAGGGTAGTAATTGACCACCATGGTTCAGGATTGCACTGCCTATGTTCGAAGATGCCTAAAATTCCAATAGTTCGCCAACCTCCAGCACTTGCCTTCGTGAGAATTATATAATATGACTTATCCATGATTGTTCTCCACCTGGGGCATTGATATCATAGGGAAAGTCACACTTAAAGCCTCCAATGGGCATGAGTTTATCCTGGTTACCATTGACTAATCCACCAAATGGGTCAAAGCTGACTCATATGCAGTGTTAAATGCCAAGCAGGTGGCCAAGTTCATTAGAAATAACATCATCTGTCGATACGAGGTCCCCAATGAGCTAGTATCAGATAATGGGTTACACTTCGAGGTAGAGGTCACATAACTATTTAACGAATACGGGATTCAAATAACAAATATTCCCCCTACCGAACCCAAACCAATGGTGCAGTTAAAGCCGCCAATAAGAACCTCAAAGCAATCATTAATAAAATAACTAAAAGTTATTGAGATTGGGCCGATCAGATCCCTTACGCCCTCTGGGGCTATGGTACTTTAGAACGAGCATCTATCGGGGCTACCCCTTAATATTTAGTATATGATATGGAATCAATCCTACTTGTTGAGATGGAAATACCTTCCTTATGCGTTATGATTAAAAGCAAAGTTGGTGAGGAAGACTGGCATCAGAACCGCCTTGACGAACTATCACTCTTTGATGAAAAAAGGTTGAAGGCTCTATACCACATACAAGGTTACTATATAGCGTGATTATTCAATTGAAGAGTCAAGGATCACAGTGTTCAGGAAGGAGAATTATCCCTCAAAGAAATCATATAACCCGTCTGAGACCCCAGAGAGAAATTCAAGCAAAACTGGAGTTGCCTCTAATCGTGAAGAAGATCCTGTCCGGTGGCATCGCTATGCTCACTGACCTTAATTGAGAAGATATGGATTATCCAGTCAACCTAGACCATCTCAAAATGTTCTACCCTTAGCGAGGAATCTTAGTGCGCTATGACTCCTCTCATCTCTCTTCTATTCTAACCAAAAACAAAATTCTTCATTTTCCTCTACTCAAAACTACGTGGGGGCCTGATCCTCTAAAAAACGCTTACTTTTAAAATGAAACTTAGAAAACTTTAAAAAGCCCCAGAGGTACATAGGCAGCTCATACGCTTTATGTGGGCATCGTCCCCTTCCTTTTCACAAAAGGATATTCTTTTTTAACCTCTGAGAATGGTGGTTCATTTTATTACGAACAATAGGATTATATATGCCTTAGCAATTGGAATAGATAACTCAAATGTAAAACTCATCAAGAGGCACAGCAAAATGATTAAAATCCTTTTTATTTTAAACAAGGAAGTTCGGTACCATTACATGAAGTCTTAGCGAAGGGAGTTAAAAAAAACCACCCCCTTTCCCCGATCAAACCATTCTTAAAACAAAACCTTACCTAACTACACCAAATTTCAAAAACCAGATAAATTTTCCCGGGCTTCACAAAATCTTCACAAAAATTCCTCCCAAAGCCCTATCCATAACTTTCAAAAGACCTAACCTCATCATCAACCCCCGGAGGTCCCCAGAATTTCCATGCATGATTGGTCTTTTGATGGCGCTCCATATAATGATATGCCCTGACTAGCCGACGTTAAAAAGGTAAAACCATCTCTGTCCGGTCTCCTCTGCCAAGATCTTTTCCACCACCCTCTTTTATAACCATTTCAGATAATCTCCAGAAACATGCCGAACCCTATCGACAAATTGAGATGGATGGGTTAACAATAAATGATTCTCCCACAGAGAACCCAACCGCATGCACATGTCTTCAGTCAAATCCTATATAGGAAAGAAGTCTAGTGAACGAGGAGGCATAATTTTTTCCCATTCGAATTGATGTAGAAGTCGACCAAGGAAATAGAACGAGATCTACCAAAGGCCAACTAACCGAATATACCGATATTTTCTCAGTTCCAAAATAGGCTGTAGTTCGCCCCACCATGGCACTGACCAATCTAAGCATCGAGCTTCGTGCTCCATAAACCAGTTTACCCAGTTCTCTATGTATTGGCTAAAGGTGATGAAATAACGAGTGAAACAATTCGGTATAGCTTCCAAGGGATATTCAGGAGGGACTACCAAATAGAACCTCTCAACAATCCACATGAACAACATAACTGGGCTTCCTCTTAGAAAATCAAAGTGGCCTTCCCGCCAAGAATCTAGACCATTCAGGGTCTCCGCCAGTATCACTGCTATATGATTGCGATGATATGACATCCACGCTATAATAAAAGCCAATTGAGGGTCCACTATTAGGTCTCCCGTCACTAGAAAGAGCCTCGAAGTTAGGCCCAATGTAACATCCCCTGTGAATCCTGCATCATTGAAATCCCATAGACGTACAAAATACATGATAGCTAAGAGAGAGACCATTCCCAAAGTAACTAATGGCCTAGCCATCGAAGGAGAGATGTGGAGAAATTATGATAATAGTGCTCGAGGATATCGAGAGAATTCGAGCATAGCTGCCGCAATGCGAGGATTAATCCCCAATATGGCTGAAAACTCCTCATAGGTCAGACATATCTTGTCCAAACCAAAGCAAAAAATGTGGTCCTCGGAATACCAGAATTGAACTATCGCTGTCAGCATGTTCCAGTCGAAGGGACAATAGTGCTAAAAAGAGACCTGACGCAAGTTAAAAGCATCATAATTCACATTATACAGACATATAAATTCCAGGATCTCGAGATATAAAGCAAATTCTTCACTCATGGGAAGGGCCATTTGGAGAAATAAGAAAGAAGAGAAGATGTCGATGAGTGAAAAAAATACACCACCTTACCCTCTTTTTTATACATGAAAATCTTGGCTAAAGACAAGAGACCTAGAGAGCTCGAAATAAAGCTAACCCTACCAAGTACTTGGGGATGCAAGAAAGTACAATCAAAGCCTTAAGGTGATTTGACTTGACCCATATGCCGATAGGCAGGATAAGGGGTATGCTGATCGGCAACCCCCTTATTTCGGGATATTCCATCTTTCATCTTTTGTCAAAATGAAAAATTCCGTAAAGAAATCCTTTTTCTAAAAATCCCATCGGAATATTTTCAAAGACTCATTTTTCTCTCCAGCAGATCTTTTATCCGAGATAAATTTTACTTCCCTTCTTTTAAAAATAAATAAACATTTTTTGTCCTTCATTTTGGTTTCATATCTATCTCCGCATAAAATAAACAGTCTCAATAGAAAAACTAACAGTGCCTATAGGATAGGCCATTAAATCAAGAAAATAAAATGCATTTCTCCCATATATATTGATTGTGATTACATCTCTTGCAGATAAAATAAAAAAAAAATAAGAAAATAAAAAGCAACGGGACTTAGCCTGAAACCCCCCAATATTAATCTCTCTCTAAGGCACCCATTTATATGACGAGCGTGCTTCCCCCGTTGGTGAGGTGTGGAAACTCCACTGTTCGATCTCGATCCTTCCTCCGAGCAAGAAGATGGAACCAGACAAGAAGGAATCAGAACCGAGTCCCTAATGTAAGCAGTCATAGAGGCCATTCCATCCCAGATGTCTCTTAGCCAAGTTATCGATACCCAAACATACTGCAGACAAAGCAACATAAACAAAAGGAAAATCAGTTAGTCTAAAGCAAATAAAAAGATAGATGAGGACAAAGAGAGAGAAAAGATATACCTCCGGCTGAAGGATGTCCTCCATATGCCCCAACACCCCCAGATCCACCGGATTAGGATGGTGCGACATACGCACTGATCCCCCTGCAGTTAATCAGAGATTGTAGGAAGGAGGAGCAAGATGAATGAACGGATCATCCACTGCCGCTACCGCTAATGACACACAACTTGTACTGTGGACAGACCACACTGGCCTACTCGTACCCCTTTCGAAAGCCATAGGAGGCAGAGGCATGTTTGTCACATTATAGATACATGACGTCATCAACTAACTCGTCACAAAATCAAGGTAGTCGTAAGTCGACGACATATCTTAATAGAGCGAATAAGCCTCGCCGAGAAACACCACCATTATGGCCTCCTTCGACATCTCCTGCACCCGCCTCATATACATCGGGTGCATCGCTGGTGGGACCACCACATTATCTGCCATAATCTGTCAGACCACTCTCTTCCTCACATACCAAGAATAGTCAAACTCGTGCACCAGCAGCTGACGCATCTACGCTGCACCCCAGTCACCCTCGTGTACGAGAGAACCATCCCCCAGGGATAAAAGGTCATCTGCTAGCTCCGACAAAGAAACCCAAATTTGCACAAATAGGGAAAATTCCAAAAAGGATTTAAAAAGAGAAAGAGATAACCTGATCACTCGTTAAAGTGTTCAGAGCCTACCGCATCGCTGATAGAGAAAGAGGCTGCTTTGATCGCCAGTTAGACTTCCACCAATGGTACATCCGATAGAAGCCCCCCACCTCCTCATCATGTAAGCCTATCATACGAACATTGAGCCCAATCACCTGATACAACCATGTCCTTAGAAAGATAGGAATCAGTAGAAGAAGAAAACTAAAATAAAATGCAAGAAAATATGCAAAAAGAAGACGCGAGTACCAGCAACACTAGCTAAAATCATCGAGAGAAGAACAAAGGGTCGCCAAAATCAGGCTCCCCCAGTCATAAAGAGGGATATTCGAAAATACCCTCAAAAATGGTAAAAACCATAAATGGATGACGTCTCTGCTCGACGCCACCAAGAAGCCCCCGACAGAAGAATAATGAATAAACGGGCCATCTGTCAAACCTGCAACCCATCTATCTCGTTAATCCTCCATCTCAACAGCAGCTTCCGGAGAGAAGAAACGCGAATCGAATCTCCCGAGACTATCCTCCGCACATCTCCCAGTACAACCTCAATCGCCTTAGGTGTCACCTTTAAAGACAGGTCCACCTCAATCTGTAAACACTCGCTGTAAATCCTCAACAATTACTAGATGTCGATAGGAGTTACCGTCATCTCGCTGAATCCCAATGAATGGTGTGGGTAGTGTCCAACCACCTATCCCCCAGTGCACATAGAACAGCCGTGGAGTGAGGTGTCTCGTTCAAAGAAGATGCTAAATGCCCAAAACTCGTAGAGAAAACTACCCAATGCACCATCGCTGGAAGGTGCTCCCATACATCCTTAAACCCTGTCGTCCCCCAAGAACAAAGTACATAGAAGCTATGTCAGTCTTCCAAAATAAAGAAACCTTTTGTCAACTCAAGGAAACAAGAGAAGAAAAGAAGAAAAAGAATGCCGAAGGTCATTAATACTTACATATCCACTAGGATTCCTCACCCTAGACGACCGCTGATGTGAGGGCTCGTGGACCAAAAAGTGATCCTCGACAACTGGATCAAACAACTTGAAGGCATTTTCGCTGCCCAATGCTAGGGGAACCCTAGCTCGCCACTCTAGGTTTGCCCAATCATTAACACCCAACCATGCATTGTCGATCGCGCTAAGAAAATTAGAAATGGATTTTAGCATGGAAAGGAAGAAGATCTGAATGCTAGGAGCTGTGAAAATGAGTAGAACTCGCCCCTTTTTATAGGAGACCAAGTGACATGCCGATTGGTAGTCCCCTGACACCCACCGATCAGCACATTCCTCTTCCCCTTTCTAAGGCAACCCAGAAGACCGAGCCACTGTCGAACGACAACTTCTGACACCCACCGATCGACAACACCCTAAAATTTTGTAAAAAACACCCAGAAAATTCCAAAAATTCTCCGAAGAATTCCTAAAATTTCCAAAAAACCTTTTTTCAAGCTCCCAAAAATCCCCACAAAAATTAATATCACGTTTTATCCCCAGCTTAAACCCTAAAAAATGGTGCTCTCGCGTCCCGGAGTCCACTACAATTCCCCAATGGAATCCCAAAACCTCAAGTCATCCTAAGATGAACTCAAGAAATCAAACACTTCCCAGTAGGAATTCGTTATATCGTTCCCATTTTCCTAACAGAATTTCCAAATTAAACTTTCTCCCGAAGAAATTCCAATTTCTCTAGGGGGATATAAGCCTTAGTCGAATATCTTTCCCAGCGACGCCTCAGAGAAACACACTCCCCAACATCTAGACTCTCATAAATGAATTAAAATAATCCCGAGAGAGTAAACCTTACATCATAACTTTAGGTCCTCGGAATTGACCTCGGCCCCCGATCATCACCTCTTTCAGGTTAGAATTAACCTCGACCCGCAGAATTGGTCGCCCCAACTTCAGGTCCTCAGAATTGATCTAGGCCCCCAATCGTCACCTATTTTAGGTTAGAGTTGACCTCGGCTATCGATCCTTACGTCTTTTAAGTTACAATTGACCACCACCCCCGGTCGTCACCTATTTTAGGTAATAATTGACCTCGGCCCTCAGTTGTCACCTCTCTTAGGTAAAAATTAACCTCAGCCCTCGGTCATCACCTCTTTTAGGTCAGAATTGACCTCGATCTCTGATCATCACCTCTTTTAGGCTATAATTGACCTTGGCTCCTGGTCATCACCTCTTTTAGGTTAAAATTGACCTCGATCACCGATCGTCACCTCTCTTAGGTCAGAATTGACCTCAACCCCATGGTCATCATCTCTCTTTGGTCATAATTTACCTTGCCTCCCGATCATCACCTCTTTTAGGTTAGAATTGTTTCCCCCAATCATCACCTCTTTTGCATCAGAATTGACCTCAAGCCCCGATCGTCACTTCATTTATGTTAGAATTGACCTCGGCCCCCGATAGTCACCTCTCTTAGGTCAAAATTGACCTCAACCCTCGGTCATACCTCTTTTAGGTCAAAATTGACCTCGAACTGTAGAATTAGTTGCTCCAACTTTAGGTCCTCAGAATTGAGCTCGGCCCCCAATCATCACCTCTTTTAGGTCAGAAATGACCTCGACCCACAGTTGTTACCTCTTTTAGGTTAGAATTGACCTCGACCAGTAGAATTGGCCGCCCCAACTTTGGGTCCTCGGAATTAACCTCGATCCCCGATCTTCATATCTTTTAGGTCAGAATTAACCTCGATCCATATAATTGGTCGCCCAAACTTTAGGTCCTTAGAATGGATCGCATCCCCCCTATCATCACCTCTTTTAGGTCAGGATTGAAATCGACCTGCAAATTGGTCGCCCCAACTTAAGGTTCTGAGAATTGACCTAATCCCCCGGCCGTCACCTCTTTTAGGTCAGAATTGACCTCGGCCCTCGATCTTTACCACTTTTAGGTCAGAATTAACCTCGGCCCCCCTTCGTCACCTCTTTTAGGTCAGAATTGAACTTAACCCCCGGTCGTCACCTCTTTTAGGTTCGAATTGATCTCAACCCGCATAATTGGTCCCCCTAACTTTAGGTCCTTAGAATTGACCTCGGCCCCCGATCGTCACCTCTTTTATGTTAGAATTGACCTCAGCCCCCCGTCATCACCTCTTTTAAGTTAGAATTGACCTTGGCCCCTGGTCATCACCTATTTTTGGTTAAAATTGACCTCGACCACCGGTCGTCACCTTGACCTCGGCTTGCGATTGTCACCTCTTTTAGGTCAAAATTGACCTTGACCCACATAATTGACCACCACATATTCAGGTCATCGGAATTGACCTCGACCCATAAAAACTTCCATTCTCATCCGTTTGGTCTACATAATCGTCCTCTTTTTGAAAACATTCGTGTTGTGTCTATTCGACGGCTTTCACTTGTTCCAAGCTCACCCGTCGAGGGGTTCTCTAGACTCCATATTATAGGACCCTCCTAAGTCTATCCTTAGGTACCTAACACTTCTCCATTTGTAATAGAACCCTAAGTCATACTCTGAGTACCAATATGGAGGCCACCGGATGCTCCCGAGACCCGTTTGATCTCAATCAACTTCATTATTAGAGAGAAAGCTCAATGAATATTCAAAGGGCACTTAATACCCTTTCCAACGGTCCATCCCGTGCACAAAACGACATAACCATTCGAACAAACAATTCATTTTCCCTCGAAAACTTATTTAGAGGCCATCGGGCGCTCCTCAATCCGTTTGACTCCCGTTAGCTCTTCAGCTCGAACAAGAGTGAATGGATCTTCGAAGGGCACTAAATACCCTTTCCAATGGTTTGCCCGTATGCTAATCAGCCTTACAGTACAGACGAATGACTTATTTTACTCCAAGAGGTCATTGAGCACTTTCGGGCCTCATTTGACCGAAGTTAACTATTCGAACAGAGTGAAGCTCTTTAGAACATCGAAGTGCCTCATATAACATTTCGAACGGTTCTCCTCGTGCACGATTTGGGCTTACGAGTTGGATGAATGATCTATCGTCATTCTACGATCTCCTGTCCAAAGGACCGATGGGCGCTTTCGAGTCCCATTTGTCCTAAAGGATTATCAAAGGTCTCTGAATAACCTTTTCAATGGTATGCCCCGTGCGCGATTTGGACTTACAGATTATATTTTACGACTGTTTTTCTGGAAAATCTACTCGAGACTTCCAATTGGCAAGTCCATTTCCCTGACTATCGGTAGTGTGTCTAAGGCTACCTGTCAAGTGGCAGGGCAAGGAAAATGTCGATCGGTAGCCCCCTAACCCTATATAAGGATAACATGAGCTCGTTTCGAAAGGGACCTCAGAAACATCCATCTTAGTGATCTCAGTAACATTCTCTTGAAGTCAACATGTTTTCCCCATTTGAAACCTCTCCCATCTTTCCATTTCCATCCCTTTTACACCCAATTTAGCAAAATCCCTTCCCTCTCCTCCTCCCACCTTCATCCACTTGCAAGGGATGCCCTTCAACAATCAAGATCATCCTTCAAGTATCCAAATAAGGTACAAACATTCTTCTTTCTCTTTAAATTTCTTTATTTTAGCATTAGTTATTCAATTCTTATTTTAGCTTTTCATCTTTGTTAGTTCACACATATTAATATCCCACTTTTTATTAGTAGTATTTCACATAATATAATTTTTTTTATTAAAAACCCAAAACAAGAAAAAGAGGGTTACACCTAAAAATTCCAACGGGATTTTCACCCCATTTTTCAAAACTAAAAACACTTTTTTCTTACACACACATATAATAAAATCCCCATCTGAATTTATGGGATAAACCCCATCCTCGTGTCTCATGTGAACTACGTGGACTTTGATGCCTTTATAAGCTACGAAGGCGTCTCGAGCCACAACCCGAGACTCGAGTCCTATATTCCTATTTTATCCATATATCATTCATATATATATATATATATATATATATATATGTGTGTGTGTGTGTGTGTGTGTGTGTGTGTGTGTGTGCGTGTGTACAGAATGTCTCGTGTAAGGACTTCTTATAATGCAGACCCCAGTACATACCAATATTTTAAAATAGTAAAAAAAATGATTTTTTTGCTAATACTTCATGAATATGATGTTCACGGTTAGAAGATCATTTCCAATTTTTTTCATCAAAAAGTTCAATAAAAAAAACCGCTAAGATGAGGTGATATGTCAAAAAATGGTAAAAATATTCATTTTCAACCGTTGAAATGTTGGGTCGGCGCCAGTCACTTTATTGATTGAATTTTTTTTATGAAACTTGACGTATATGATATTCTCACTATCAAGATCATATCCATGAAGTTTCATAAAAAATTCATTAAAAAAGTGGGTGAGATGATCGCCAACATTTCAACAGTCAAAAATGCATATTTATACCTTTTTTACATATCACTTCATTTCAACGATTTTTTTATTGATTTTTTGATGAAACAAATTGGAGATGATCTTCTAACCGTGTACATCATATCCAGGAAGTTTTTTAAAAAATATTAATTTTTTACTATTTTAAAAAAATGGTACGTACCGGGGTTTGCACAATAAGGAGTCTTTATAGGATGGGGCCTTATATATATATATATATATATATAATAAGGAGTAGGATGTTTTTACTATTCAATAAGATGATAACTTAATTAGGGGTGAGGATTGTGCCAACAATGCAACGATCCAATGGTTGAAACTAAAATACCCCCTTTACCATTTTTGCCCTTAAATATTTGATTTCCCCCTCTTTTAAAACACCCCACTATATTCCTTTCTTCAAAATTCAAAAACAGGGGTAGAATAGTCTTCCCACAATTCTCTCCCTTGCACTCATTTCTCTAAACTCGATATGTCTTCTCATTTCACTCCCTCTCAACTCTCTCTCATCTTCTGACCCCCACCTCTTCTCATTATTCTCACTCTCCCCTCTCTCCATGAGAATTCTAGGGTTTTAAATCTCACACATCGATGATCAAAGAGTAAGATGAGGAATAGCTTGAGGGTGTTACTAGGGTTTCAAAGATAACACATCGATGGTGGTTTTGATTTATTTGTGTTGTAGATTTTCTCTTTTAGGGCATTTGGCTCTCTCTCAAGCAAATATTTGTGTATTTATTTTGTCTCAGTGTCAATTCAAATGTTTTAGATGATGGTTTTATGTGTATTTCATACATAACCCTAAGGAAAAATATTTTAATTTTTTCTTCCAAATAATTGTTTTTTGTGCTAATTTTTATAACTATCTCTTAGGGTTTGTAATTTTTGTGCTAGATTAGGTCATTTTTGGTTGGATTTATATATCCCTCATGCATTTCATAGTATTGAACTCAGAAATATTGCTTTTGGGTTTTAAATAGATATACTTGGATATGTTTTAAAATTGATATATTTGAAGCAAGTTAACTGTAGTGTCAAATTCTAGATTGTTAGTACTTATCTATTTTAAATGTTTTCATAGTCTATTTTTATAAACATGTCAAATTCTATTTTTATAAATGTGTTTGATGAAATATCATAGCATCCATTGTTGTATTTTTGTTTACTCACTTTTCATTGTTTACTCATATCATTTTAAGGTACTTTTATATTGTGTAGTTACCTTTTAATGGAGTTTTCTCAAAATGATTATCATTTTGTGCATAAGTTTTCTCAAAATAAACCAATGGAAGTATCATTTTGTGTCATCATTGACAACAATCCCTCAAACCCCAATTTAATTTATTCAGTCTTGATTTTGACTTTATTACAATTACTTTATTTCAGGCAAGTTGAACCCCAGGTGTTTGACAAAATGTGCAAGTGAGTACTCTAATTTCTCTACTTTTCTTAAGATTAAAGTTTGTAGTGATTGTGTAGAAATTATGAAGATGCCTTTTTTGAGTTCTAATTGATATATATAGTATAATCTCTTATGAATAAATGTTCATGCTGTTGATATGGGTGGTGTTTGCCTAATTTTTGGGTGTATACGGCTATGTTAGATATTTCCATGTAAAGCATTTCATTTTTTTTAAAGATTCATTTATACATGAAATTATTATTCTTTGTTAGTGCTAAGTTTAGATGATTTACCATTGATTCTCTTTCACTACTTGAGTTGAGTAGATTTATGAAACATTAGTATTAAATACGGATCTTTATATTTCATAAGATTTATCTTTTTTGTCAAACTTCTAATTGTTCACCTTAATACCTTTTAAGTGCGGAGCTAGAGATAGAGGATTTAAAATTCGAGGCTTTGCTTCCGTTCATTTCGATTGGTATGTTATTGAGCAGTGAATCAAAAAATTTTAGTTGAACAATTTTGATATTTTTTTTATTATCTTGAGCCATTTTATTAACTCGTTGATGATTATGAACTAATAAATGAGTGACCAGTGGCCTGCTAAAGGTAATGTCGTTAGTATGTCTTGATTCATAAACTATCTTTGAAATCTACATTTTGGCGTTTCATTGACTCTCATTAAATTTTTTTTTGTCATATATATTTTTGTTATATATAGCAGTATACCCACAACCCCAACCTTGATTGTTGTTGTTTTTGAAATTTTAAGCATAAATTGTTTAATAAGGTTAGTGAGTAAGAAAATAGATTAATAAAAGAGATATTCATTTCAAGGTAAATATGTATGTGGGTATACTGCTATGGCAAATCTTGAGTGCTAATTTATCGACTCTGACCTATATGCAGATTTAGATACTAGCAGTCCTTGGGATTGAGTGGTTTATGTGGTTAGTTTACATTGACAAATCTCAAATCCATTTGATTTCATTGTAATTTCATTAAGAAATCTTCTGATGTTAATAAGAGCTGAGTTGATGGATACTTCATCCCCCTATTGTTTTCTCAGCCGGTAAGACATCTCTCCACATGTTAGCTCGGAAATATATATTCCACACTGCAATTGTGTATTTTTATCATCATGAAACAATTTTGAATTTATTTGGTATTGACTTATGTTTCAAATATAACAAAGCTCAATTATCTGACTTAACATTGTTTTCTTTCTACTCATGTACTGAGTTTTGATGACAACAACGTGGTACTCAAAGTACCTCACTCAAAGTTGACATTTAAAAAAAGACTGATCCCAAGGGTCAGGCATTGAAAGATGCCAAGGATATTAAATTGGGTTCAACTACGTTAAAAGGAAAACTAAGAAAATCTAAACAACAATTACCTTTCACTGGCCGAAAAAATTGGTCCGCATTGGGCCAATCAAAGTATGGAACCTACCTCAGTTCGGTAGTAAGAAGGCATTCCTTGGTATATTCCTCTAGGTGGACCTCTAGGTACATGTGATGTCTCTGGCACCTGATGATGTCGACCATGATTCCCTGGTGAACCTGAGTTAGATTGACATGTACCTTAGTTCAATAGCAAGTAGTTAAATGATGTTTGAATTTTTATTTTTTTTATAGTAACTTCATAGGTATTTGAGTCACTCACCTATTTTTTTTTTGAATTTCTATCTCATATATTATTTTTCTCAGATTTGTTAGCTGTAGCATAAGATTTTCTTCCACGAAACTGAAAGCATATCAAATGTAAGAGACTTTACAACACCATATTTATGCATAATTGGCATAATTAGATTGACATGTACATTCACTATTATACAATGTAAAATCTTATTTTTCATTTCATTGATTGACATGTACATTCACTATAAACATATTTATGCATAATCTGCATGTTTGTGTTTTTCATTTTATCCACAATCCAAAACTATTGTAATTATTATCCGTTCCAACACCATTATGCAGATCGCTGGTACTTGAAAGAAAACCAAATAGAATTATGGAGCTTCAACCATAGGATGTAATTTTTCTTCAACAACATGACTGTGACATGGGTAATATTCTATTGGTATGCACTATTAATGTCGAATTTACTTTCACATGAATTAAAGGCGTGATTTTAGATAGTGTCATAGGATATTTAGTTTAGGTGTAATGTAAGTGGCGTGCTATAGATACGACAAGTTATCCCATGATAGGCGTGATGCTCGAGTTTTCTTTTAATTTGAACCACGTGCTTTGTTGATGAGATGCCTATGACATGTCGTAAACACCTCACATTGGTGTGTTTGAGGGACATATTAGAGGAAAATTATATTTATTTCTTACAAATTGTTACTTTTCTCACCATTTTACCTTTATTTATGTGTTTTTCACAGTTTATTCAATATCTAATAACGTGGTTAAACCCATGAAAATTATCGTTCTATTCTACTTTGTTTCAAAATCTATTAGTGTCTTTGGTTTTCTAGGTCTCTTTCCATTTCCCCCATTTATTTTTAGTGTTGCATCTCTGTTAAATTAATGTAATTTTTGCTTCATTCAATTGATCAGTTTTTGTATTATGCGCAATGACTCAATCATTTTTGTGTGCGAACGTGTTAGTTTCTTTGTGTATTGGGTTTTTGGTTAACGGATCTTGAACAAAAGGTGAGTAATCTGTTTATATAGTGGTACGTTTTACAAAAATATCTCTGGAAACTTCAATGCAATCGAATTCATTATGCTTGGTTTAGTTATTTGCGGTAACATAAGATAATAATCTTATTACATAGAAAAAAAATCATGTCAAGTATAATAATTATTCGTTATACTTATTGTAAAAATATTACATTGAGTAATTTCTAAAGTTTTTTCTTTGATATCTTGCTGTTGTTTTGATGCTTTTTTTCAGCCTTGCTTTTTTTGCTTTCTTTCTAAATGCATTGTAAATATGGCCTGCATTGTATAAGTTTCGTACCATGGCTCACTTGCATCAGTTTTTGGGCAGTATTATCAAGGAATAAAGTTCCTCTGTGATCAGGCAAAACCATTTGTTGTATTAATACTTGAAAAACTTCTGTTGTTGGCTCCGAAGATTCTTGAAAAACTTACGTGCAGAATTCAACTCCTCATACTGCACCAGACTGCGATATATGACCATTTTTTGTATAAGTTTCTTTTATTTTTGAACTCTGGTTATGTTAAGCTATAAAATTATATGTTTTGCAATGCATGATTGTGATATATGTCTTATAGGCTTTGATTCAGACATAATTTGTGTCTATTAAGCATTACTATAGGCTTTGATCTTTTCCTTATTTTGTTTGGATTGCTTATCTTCTTTTTAGTCAATACTATTTTCTTTGGCACACGGACTGGAGTCTGGATTAATTTAATTTATTTTCATGTGGCAGGGACTAGATTGACTTCTACATGAGTAACGAAGGGGATAATTTGGTTCCGGTTTCACTACCCACGCGTAAAATAAACAAGCCTGCTAAAACAGTAAGTTTTCATGGACAACATATCAACCGTTCTTAACAGTGTTACAACTTTTCGGATCATTAACTCAATTAGGCAATCCGTGCGTATCTTCAATAAGACTGCTCTAATCTCTCTTATGCAGCCACCGCCCGAAACATACAATCTCTTTGATGATATTATTCTTATCTCAGAGGGCCACATTGTCTACAAAGGTCCATGAGAATTCGTTCTTCACTTCTTTGAATATACACGGGTTTCAAATTTCCTGATTAATGATTTTCGCATTGCTACCATGAGTATATGATGTTGAAAAGGAACATGAAAATGACCATGTTATTCAGATTGCTGATGAAAATCATCACTCTTACTCCCATACATAATGCTTAGGACCTAAAGCTTCAGTTAAATAGTAAAATAACTACAATCCATATAAGCAGTTTAACTATTTGTTACATTTAACTGTTATCCATAACATTTATTCTGATTATAAATAGACAGCAGAAGACTTAGTGCATAACTGGATAGAAGTTCAACTGCTATCGATTCATCTGTAACATACATAAATGGATAGCAATTCATCTATAACATCTATAAAAACAGGAGCCCAAGCTACTGGATGAAATGTCGAGTGATGAAGCCATCAAGGAAACACTAGATAAGGTAGTTTAGCTCCTTGCTTATATCAACGATAAATATCATTTTGCTGAGTTCATAGTTTTCTCGATGTCTATTACACACTTCCTGTTAGAAACTTTAATTATAATCTGAGTTTTTTAACCGAAATATATGAATTGTTCTTGATATGAATATGTTGAATCAATTAGCATACTGGATGAGCAACACATGGTCATTTCGTGAGCAGATATGATCAACATATATATATTGAAGGTGTTTCTTGGGTATTTATATACACCAGTGCTCTTAAAATTTTGGTCATGGTTGTAGCAACTATCAAATTCATGGGTGGTGCATTTGAGTTCTATTTTTGTAGTTTTCTTTGAAACATCATCCACGTGGAAGTACTTGATATGATTCTGGTTTTTAAGTAAGTGAAAATCCTGCACATCTCCAAGAAAAATGGCTTTTTGAGAGTTGTCATATCCATTTCATTGTTTCATTTATAATCAGCAATGTCCTTTTGATTTCTAAGATGAATAACTATTCATTCATGTTTTTTCCTCTTCTATTTCTTGCAATTGCTTTAATAAACCTGTATATTCTTGTTCTATTTATCAAACATCTCTGTATATGATGCTAGGGGATGCTCGGGAAGGATGGTTCAGTGGTGGCGGAGTTGGATTACTTCGCCAATTTGCATGCTGGATGAGCAACACATGGTAATTTCATGAGCAGATATCATTAGCAGATACATATTGCAGGTGTTTCTCGGGTATTTATACACACCCGTGCTTTTTAAAGAACTTCAATTATTCACCAAGGATTTGAGTATTGTTCTAAAGCAAAGAAATTTGAAAAAAGAGGTTGTTATGCGTAAACAGAAAGAACAGAGATATTCTTCCAGTACTTCTATAGAGACAGAAAAAGGTAAATTAAATGCCCATTATATATTAATCCATTTGTAATGGTTGAAAACATTTACTTGGATGCTTGGTGTAACTTTCTTACGAGTAAATTTATCCCTATTAAAATTTAGTCTGTTTTTATTTCAATCCATTGTTTACACACCCAACTTTTATTAAACCTACGATAACAGGTTGAAATTTTATTTACTGAAATTCTATTAGTCAGTAGTTAATTGCTTTGATCCATACATATGATCCAAAGGCAGTAGCAGAGTTTCGAAATTCTATATTTGGTAGGCACTCTTTGTTGCTTTGAAATTCTTTCTTTGATTTTTCATTTTTTTCGCTCACAGGACTTTGAAGTCACATGGAAAGTTGCGATTGAAAGAAAACGAAGCTAAAGATACGTGGTAATCTATAAAAAGGTGTATAATTTCTTGAAGAGTTATTTGTTAGATATGATTACCAATAAAAGGATATCTAACTGCTTTGAATATTAGATTTTGGGCACTTGATGTTAGTAAACTGAAATCAGTTCATAATATTGTGTTCATTCTTAGAATTAATAACTGACTAGTTCACCGATTATTCCCAACCCTAAATCGTAAAATAATCTCCTGGTAGTAGGTGGGTAACGCTCTCAACACACAGTAAAAATCAAGTCTGCTGGGCTTCACGACATAAAAGGCCACTAGGGGAATACGAGGCACTGGACGGAAGACTCAGTCTGCTAGTACAAGAACACGATAATCTGGTATGTTTCTCTACCTCGTCGATTATTGGGTTGACCAAAATTCTTGAAGCCTAATCAAGTGGTCCCTCGAAAGAGATTTAATTTGGAGGCTGGAACACATCATGCCAGAGCTTATACTAATTGTTAATACTTTATTTTTGTAGGTTGTCTTGCAGAGAGGTAAAACATGTTAATTCAAAGCTTATATAATTGTTATTATTTATACTAACTATTTTTTGGATAGAATCTGAAAGGTAAGTTACACACAAACATAGTGACACGAACATGGTTATGTTTTTATATGACTTTTGATTTTTTGTCGTGTTTGTGTCACACATCGATACATTCGATCTCTTTTGTTCATAACTGTTCTATTTAATGTAATTTAGATTCATTGTTATTTTAGTTTAAAAAGTACTATTAGTATGTTCATTAAAACATGGTCTGTGTTTTTCATGTTGTCGGGTTTGTGTTTGTCGATGGTGATAACAATGCAAATTAAGATATTTTTTTTCTTTTTTTTTGTTTAGTTTAAAATTAAAACATAGTCCAATTATAAATAATGTAGTTCAAAACTGTTTTAGAATTGGATACACTGAAGGTAAGTAGTGTATGTTTGTTAGGGTTTAACAATTATGTACTTGATTTAATTTTGTGCCATTAGAATATGCATGTATAGGTAAATTAATTCAAATTTCCAAGTTTATTATAATTTGCTCTATTTGGTTTGGAAATGGCCAATTATGCCATTAGAATAGGCATGTACTAGGTAAATTAATTCAAATTTGCAAGTTTATTTTACTTACCCTTTTGGTGTGCATATGTGCTTACATTATGTAATTATTTTTTACAAATTTGCAAGTTTTTCGGATTGATAACAAGAAGGATGTAGCTACCGAGGTTAAAGGTTATGCTTCGGCTAACATGTTTCCATCACCAGTTCCAAGTGTAAACTTTCTACTGGGGTTGTAGGGTGGAAGAATCGATGCGATGTCACCAGCTCCAAGTGTAAACTTTCGTGTGTATTATTTTGCTGTCAACTGTATAAAAGTTGTATGTATTATATAAATTTGAGTTTTTGTATTGATTTAGACACTATTTTTGGTACTTCTTTAATATATGGTGGAATTATAAGTCGTTTTGAGTATTTCTTATCAGTTTTTTTGCATGGTGGTTTAAGGCTATGGGTTATGGATTTTTGGACACTGGAATTAAATAGGGGTATTGGGAATATTTGTATCATCCTTTTTATCTTTTTTTTTTCAAGGCTATTTTTATGCAGAATTCAGATATTTAAATTGACTCGACATGAGGACATAGATGTAGAATCATGTTGGCAAACGAAATTTTGTCGTTTAGCAATTATGTATTTTTGAAATTTTTGCCATATAAGGATTATGTAGTTTGGAAATTTTCGCCGTGCCTTCAGGCACGAGCATTCCGCTAGTGTGTGTATATATATATATATATATATCATACTTATGATTCATATTTGCATCTTATCTGACACATATTATCGTTTCATCATAGTGATCAATATCTTGATAAGCGCACACATCATATTTTTAATTATTATTTTGGGAACATTCCTATGGATGACCTCGATCCGTCTTTTCCCATGATGCGAGTCGAGCGATTTCGATCTCCACCTATATATACACGCATACACTCTTCATGGAAAAATTAAGAAAAATAGTAACATAAGCCCATGAAAGATCGAAAGGGCAGGATGGGTTCCTAACACCTTCCCATTCCGTAACTTAGCCCCCGAACCTCTGATCTAATTGCTTTCGAAAGTATCAGTTTGTCTTTGATGTCGTTCTCTCAAGGTGGCAACATGTCCTTTTTCCTGTTTTGTACAAAATATACTGGTGACTCTATCTCTTTATGTCACCTAAATTTACGACGACCGAAGAGAGCTCCTCCTTCTCCCTCTCCCCCTCCCAACGGGAGGAAAAGGAGAAACGAGATGGAAACAATGAGTACCTTGTGATCAACTGATAAATCCAATACATAGGAAATAGTTATATGAAACAATGAATAAATGATTAGTCAGTGACATCATACATCCATAAACACCCCAATAATGGTAATACCATCTACATATAGATAATGACAAACATCCATAATATCCAAGAACTACATGATGAAATATACATACAACGAAAGCAGGAAATACAGAAGTTTCATTAAGTACATAAAAAATGTTGAGTAAACCCAAAATACATCATCAGTAATGTATACAAACATAAAATCTTAGCATCAAAAGACAGTAGCATCAGAAGCATTAACAATCAACAATCATCATCATCATCATCATCATCATCATCATCATCATCATCATCATCATCATCATCATCAATAATTGTTTCATCGTCAAAGCGTCGCCTAGAGGAACCTGATTTTCTCTGTTACTCTTGGCGCCACATATCATCAACTAAGGCATTTAGTTGTGACTGTTGCAAGGCCCTATGCACCACATCAGCCTCATATGTATCCATAAATGCATATGGAAAGCATTGCTACTCTGCCAATTAAGCTTGCATCAGTAAACGTTTCTCTCTCTCCTCCTCATATTGTCTCTCATAATCATCTCGATTAGACCGAGTCTTTACAAAAGGTGGTTGGTGGGTAAAGAGATGGTAGGCTATGAAGTCTATGCAGGGCAAGAGGAAGATGAAGCGATGGCAGAATATCCATGTCTAGAAGGTGCAGGAAGGTGACTCTAGGATCAGTGAGGTTGAAATTCACAAAAAAATGAAGCTTTCAAGCCTCAAATCGTGCAACAATGGAGGACGAGAGAACTTGAAATAAGAGTGCTGAATCCCTTAAAGGTGAACCCTAAACGGTGGACAATAGGGTTTAAATAGCCTAAATACGATTTGTAGACGTCGTTCGAACGACGTATAGGCTCATTCAAGTGATAGAACAATCTCATTCGACCCAAACCAATTCTCGCTTCTAACGACCCAAACAAGTGGAGCCTCGTTCGAAGCTTGGCTGAAGAAGTTTTCTCACGAGCTTCTTACGACCCAACACGGTATAACAAAAATCCCTTGTTCAAAGATCGTCTGAACCATATGTCGAACAACACAAGTAAGACATTCAAATGAGATGGTATTCTCGTTAGAACCTAAAAAAATATAAAAATTCCAAACAGACCTGAAACTGCTGAGACTCCACTCGAAAAATCTAAGACACAAAACTCACACAAAATACGTAATATTTTCACAGTAGCATAATATTATAAGGACAGAATTCTCTGATTGAGTCTTAATGTAGTTTTAGCTCAATTCCAAAAAAAAATGTTTATGTCATAGGATAGTTTTAAATTGTATCCATTCAAGCCTATGACGGGTTAGTGGAAGACGTAGCGGCCAAGATATTAAAAGCTTCATCAAATGCCGTGTGTATTATGCCCCGTTTCTACGTCATCAACATGGTTCCATTTCTCTTAAGGTATGAATGCATTTTAATATATATATAGGAGCTTGGAACAATATTTATATTGGTGTACTTTTTTTGTAAACTGTTGTTTATTTTCAGAAAGTCTCTTTAAAACTTTGAAATAAAGTTTCTGGGCTAAAAATAGGATTTTTAGCTTTCTAGTTTTTCGTTCGATATTGTCGTTCGAATGATTTTGTCATTTGAATGAGACTTCGTTCGAACGAAAATCTCGTTCGAACGAGATTTGGCGGGAACAGTTTTTTTGGCAGTTTTTGACAGTTTTTCCACTACTTTTCCCCACTAACTTTTTGACAGATTTAACTAGTGCGGGAGCAACATTTTTAGAGAGACTTTTTCATAAACTTTTCTTTACTTTGAGTGTTTTCAGAGTTAATTCTTCCAAAGAAAAAGTCCCCTTGAATTTGTGTTAAAATGTTTTAATCCTTAGAACAAAATCAAGGTTTACACACCCATAATTTGTTTATTCCAAGTTTCAATATAGATATATCCTGCTTGGAGTGTTTTGGCACCACTGGTTCACTTTTCTACCTAAGAAGAAAAGTGTTTGGGTTTTCTTCTACATCCCCCAAAGAAGAAGCTTGTTTGACGTGACTTATCCACTTGGAGAAAGGCTCATTGTTCGGGTGACGGTGACCAGAAAAAGTCCGATCGGTGGATTTCGAGATCGCGTTGGAGCTTCGTGGTTTTTTGCTAAGCGGAGGTCGGTACAAGAAGAAGCGTCGGGGCTTGGACGGAGTCAAGTCGAGTGTTTTAAGTCTTTTGTGTCTTGTACTTTCAAAACCATACTTAGTGAATTTGTGGCTAGGGGCGTCCGAGATTTTTTCCCGTTGTTAGTTTTCCTCGTACATCATGGCGTAGTGGATGTTTACTTATTTTATCTTTTTGCAAATCTCACATTAGATGAATGCTTAGGTAAAAAGATAAAATTTGGTTTAAGTCACTACTTAATTAATTTGGTGCTAAATTTATTTGGGTAATGTTTAATTAATTTAGTTCAAGTCATTTAATTTAATTTGATAAAATTTGGTTTGGCCTAAAATTGCAAAAATGGATTCATTAATATTGTTAGGCAAATTTCTAGGACTTGGATTGAATTAATTTGGTTTAAGTGAAATTAACATAAGTGTGTGTTTAATCCTATTTCACTTGGTTTTATTTTAATTTGAGATAAATTAAAATTTATTTAGGTTGAACCATCTCACCTTCGCATATCTTTAAAAGGAAATTGATTTTTGTAATAAGACCTTCAAAAATTGGGGACCTCGTGTTTCAACAAGTGGTATCAGAGCCGGAGCTCTAATTTATCACGTCAAAGATCCGTTTTTCATCTTTTATTATTTTTGTGCTCTTTGTATTTTTAGGTGGTTCATTTTTTTTACTCACTCTATTTTTTTTGTATCTCTCGATGGGACGTCTTAATGATAATTTGTCCTTTTCTAATGATAATGAAGTTTTTGCTATTCGAGAGGAAGTTAATGGGCTCAATAAGTGTAATAAAAAATTAATAGAATTAAATTTGAGATTTGCAAAAAGAATTAAATTTCTTGAAAATGAAAATTCTTGTTTTAAAACAAAAGTTGAGTTTTTGCAAATCTCCCTATCTCAAAAAGATATTTTTCGTGAAAAGCTCATGGACATAAATCACAATTTTAATATTTTAGAAATGTCCAAGAAAGAGAGTGATAGTCGTGAAAAGACTCTCAAGGAAAAATTTGCTCACATTGAGGGGGAGCATGATAACCTTCTAGGAGTTATTAAAAATTTAAAGAAGGAGTCCCGTAAATTTGAGGAGTCTAATTTATTACTTGAGTCCAAAATTTTAAAAATGAAAAATGATTTACAAGACTCGAGTAGTAGTTGTAATGGTTCTAGCTCATCTAGTTCAAATATTTTCGTAGCTAAAGCTAAGACCATTATTTGTTTTAGAGGGTCAACTTTATCCAAGGACTTTAGAAGAGGTCACACCCTAGGTAACATTCCTCGTGTTTACACATGCTTGCATTGTGGTAGAAAAGGTCACCTTAGGTCATTTTGTTTTGATCTTTAAAGACTCCCTAGGAAGTCTATGTCTAGCATTTCATTAGTTTCCAAATCCCATCATTTTAAATATACATCTATATGGGTTCGGAAATCATTTTTAGACGCGCTAGATATTAGATTTGTTGATTCTCATTTACTTTCACATGAAACCTCACTTGCTAAATCTAAAGGTTGAATGTGTTAGTTGTTTGCATACTCTAGATTTTTGTGCTTCATATTTTATATCATTTCTAGGTGTATGCATGTTTAGTCATTTTCTAGTTATTGCTTTATTTCATATCTCATGGTAGAAATTATGATGTGTTTATCTTTTGTATTATATCTCTTTTGATTTGCTTTAAATATAAAATACAAAAAGATTTTTGTTTATCATTTGTGTTTTACCTCTTAGTAATTTAGGCTTAATGAAAAATACAAATGATTTTTGTTTGTCTTTTGAGTACATATTTATATTTTTGGTTAAATTTTTTCAAAAAACTCAAAAAGATTTTATCTTGTGTGTATTTTGGTTTTACACACATTTTGTGGCATATGTTTGTGCTTGAATCCTTATTTCGCTTCCATGTGAATAGAACTTTTGGTTAGAATTTTAATCCTTAAAATGTTCTTTATCATGGTTACATGGAGTAGCTTAAGTTTGACTTGCTTGATAGATTCACTTTTATATGCCTTTACACACATGCATGAGCTTTTTGAACCTTAACGTCACATGTTATATTTGAGCTTTGTGAGGTGTTCTCCTACCAATCTTATCATCTACATGTTGTAACAACCCTCGATTTTTGGAGACTGAGAAATAAAAATTTTGGGAAAATAAAATTTAATTAATTGGAGAATTTCAAAATTTGGGAACTTAGGCCCAAAAATAGAGGACATTTTAAAGTATTCCAGATGATGATTTTGAGGGTACCATCGATCCCGGAAGGGTCGAGATAGACAAAATGACTGTCATTGGGTTTTATTTCGGCTCTGGAATGTTTTTAAGTATGTTTGGCTCGAATTGGAGTAAACGAGTCATTTAAATTGCGTATTAACATTTAAAATTGGGTTTATTGTTTTAAGGGATTTTAAGGCTTACGGATCAAGCCTTCTCATTTGAGAGAAAGAGAGAAAAAGTCCTAAAGGGAGAAAGAAGAAGGAAAGAAGAAAGGAAGAGATAGAGGAAGAAAAGCTTGGAGATTTTAGGCCCAATCGCGACATCAAGGACAATCCAACCTCTACAAATCTGAGGCAAGTGTTTAATCTTGCTAAATAGCTATTTGTGTATTTCATTTCATAATTTGTGGGTTAAAGAAATGAATTTTTGGGTATTAATATCAAAACCTATATTTTTTTTGGGTTTAATCTTGAAATCAATGTTTAAATATGGGTTTAATGGAATAGAAATGGTTGGGATCAACTTTAGGTTGATTTATTGGCTTAGAATCATGTTGTGATAAAGATTTGGAGGTTAGAATGGAAATTTTAGGGTTTAAATACGTGGGTTTTGTTGAAAATGGGAAAATCGGCCAAGATAACTAGTATGGCCGGTCGATCGCGCCTAGGGGACCGGTCGACCGCGCCTTAAGGGAAAAGCCTACTGCATTTCTTCATAGGCAGAATTTGGACCCACGGTCGACCGAGGGTCTGAGACCGGTCCCCTGTTTTTAGCCCTAGAATGGGAAGTCCTTTTCCCCCTTTTTCTTTTGGAGTTTATTCTTAGGGGCTTCCTTAATGGGCTGTTTTAGGGGGTTTTTCTAGATTGACCTCTAGCCCTTTTTGGTTGGGTTTATTAATTTGAGGCTTTCTCTTATGAAGTAAGAGATATTTTGGAGACTTATAGGGGGTCTCTCACTTAGTATATGATAGCGGGGACTTCTTGGAATAATTGGAGAAGAATATATCCATGTATGTGGTGAAATTTCTAGGCCAACATTTATGTCAAATCCTTATAAGGATAGGATAGTATTAAGATACAATTTGGGGTCAAATGGAAGAAAGCGATTGCCTTACCCTTAGAAATGATAGATTTTAATAAATAAATCCGAGAGATCTTAGACTAAGGGATTCACAAAAGTGATTGAACCGTAGTCGGAATCGAGAGCTACAGGATCATATTTCCAACTAGAGTAGAATGTGAAAATCTAGTTGGAGTAGTTGTTGTTTATCGGTGTGTGATTTACAACGGGTATTTTCCCTAAGAAATGGGATTTATCTGATGACAATAAGACTGAGTTTGAGGTTTATAGACTATTAGTTATGTGTATACCGATAGTCAAAATTATTGTTGGAGTCTTTAATGTGCTCTCGGATATAGATGGTATGTGTAGTGATGGTTTCCTACACAAAATTTAGGGTGATAACCCAAATGTTGAATATATATGTATAGATATATACATATGATTTTGGGAGACTATCAATCATAGGAAAAATGATTGAATATGTTTCAAGTGAAGGATTGTATTCACATATCGAGGTAAATTAAATGAGTTTGTGGTGACGGCTTGTATATTGAGGATTATGTATACTTATAGCCGGGTTATATATCTTATACATATGAACGAGAATTAGTTTATATATATACATATATGGATATGTGAATATGTGTATATATATATATATATATATATATATATATATATATATATATATATATATATATATATATATATATATATATATCTGTATGCATATAAATATATGGATATATTTATGTTGAGGACATACATGGTATGGATATTTAAACCGTATATGATGGTTTAATATTTGATCATATGATGGGATCATATGGATGTATGTATATTGCGCATGTGAGCGATATATATACTTATGTGGTTAAGCATACCCCGCTCATGCTATCATTGGGAAGTTTTCGCGCAGAGGGTGGGCATCCTGGCATATAGAGCAGGGTGTGGATATTTCCCAGGTCATAGTCGTCCCGTGTGTTATTATACGATAGATATATTTTTGGGATGAGACGTGGTGGGTATGTTTCGTCTCATTGCCAGTTGGAGCTATGACCACTTCCCGGGACGTCGTGTGTGTGAGTTATCACGAGGTGGGTGTCGTTGATCCCCACCAGGTGGTCCCCAGTTGCTACGTGAGCCAGGCACTGGGAAGATGATAGCATTGATGTAGTTTTATTGGCGATATATATATAGCCGGGTGGATTATGTGCATGTCCATTGTACATCAGATATGATATGTACACTTGGTCATGGGTATGGATGATTGGTATATGTATATATATGATGAGAATAAAATGCCTATATATATATATATATATATTTATTTATATATCCTATAGATGAAAGGATATGGAATCTTTGTGGAGTACATCTTGGATGATTATGGTGTACTAGATTGATGGGGGTTGATGTATCGCATTTAAGGAATATTTCGGTTACATCATCCCAAGGATATTATTGGAGTTTTTAGTTGTTTTCATATTGTAGTATAAAATTTAGTAGTAGTAGTATAATATGGTATGTATGGCATTATGGATCTCTAAGATCGACATTGTCAAGGAGTAGTGTAACGGGGTGGTTCCTTGTTTGGATTTCTCTTTGCGAGACACCCCACGCACAAAACGTAGTACATTGTTGGGATTAGAGAGAAGTTCTGTCGATATTTATGTGTGGCATAATGGATCTCCAGGATCGATGTTGACAAGGAGTAGTGTAATGGGGTGGTTCCTTGTTTGGATTTTGCTTTGCGAGACACCCCACGCACGAAACACTGCGCAACGTTGAAATTGGAGGGAAGTTGTGTCAATAATAATTTTGCATGCTTATTAATTAGAAATTAAATCATATGTTTCAACCCAAATGCATATTGGGTAACTTATTACGAACTACAATTGATTAAATTATAAACCGGAATCCACTAAGCCTAATAAGGCACATATGATTGAAAATAAATACTTAACTGTGTTTAGAAAAGGGGTGGATTCTTGGGTTATGATAGGAAGGTAGATCTCGTAGGTATAGGCTAGGCCTATGATAAGTTAGGTTGTCCTAATAAATGGGGGTAATTTAACTAAAATTTGAGGACGCGAATAGGTGCGCGCCTTTAGATGAGAGGTGAGTTGGGGTTCCACGAGAGTGCGATTCCACTTTAATTATGAAATAAGTGCACTGATATTTATTATGCACGGTTAACACACTTGCTAAATATTTTTCACAACTTGGGCTCTGACCCGTTTAATTTTCTCTCGTGCCTGTATATGTATATACTATTACAGGTGTCCTACCGCATGGATGCCAGATGACTTTCTAGTCAGAGTCTTAGGAGTCGCGACAGGTGCGGACTGTTGCGGGATGTAGAATGTAGTCGCTTCCTCCTTTGAAAAATTCTAGGTAGGATTCATGTTGTATATCGGGTTTGTACCAAAGGGATATTTATATACATGTTTATATTTGTTCCATTCCAGTTATTGTATTGGCTGTGGCCCGACAGCTTATTCGGGTCTACTTTTTATATTACATTCTGTTGTAGTTATTTATTTCGTTTTATTCTAGCATTTCATTTCTCATAGTTCTTTCATGCATCTTTCTTTCTTTTATTGGTAGTGTTAGTTGGTTGTCTGTTGCATATTTGATTTAATTTTAACATCTCGCTTGTATGATACCGGGTAGTTAGATCTATATTATATTGTACCGACAGTTGATGTTGAGATTGGACCATCTGAAATTCCTGATTTAATGTAGTATAGGGTTGGCCACCCGTTATTATTTTAGGCGGGGTGTTACTCATGTTATGTGACCTAGGAGGACTAGTGCATGTCAAAATCCGTTGCATGTGAGATTTGTGAGATATAAAAAAATAATATGTATAAAAGTGCACGGGGAAGGGCTCCAAAAGGAATTATTATCCTTTGTGAATAGTAAGCCACCGTTTGAATTGGACTTAAAAGAAATACGTGGTCCAAAGGCCTAAAAATAGAAAATATGGCATTAAAAATAAAAACAATTGCCAAGGCCTATGTTTAGTTGATGTATTCATTCAAAAGAATAATATATAAGCTTATTGAGGGAGTTTGTATGGTATATCAACGGTTTGCACAAGGTTCGTTTATCCTAGTTGCGCTTACAATGTCATGACTCTATTGGTTTGTAGAATCTTCAACATGCTAAGATTGTATGCATTGTGTTTGTTTGTTCATTAGTTCACTTTATCCTGTCCCATAAAGGCTAAATTCTAGTTGATAAAGTTTTGCAATCAAATGCGAACTACGTGAACATGTTTAAGTGATTGGGTTTTAATTCATTGGTATCTTGTTCACACCCCAACACTTTCGTTTCCATATGACACATTTATACTATAAGAGTGTGGAAAAACTTATGTTATTTAGTTTTGTGTTATTTTGGTGTTTATATCTATATGTGTGTACTTATGCTTAGTTTGAATCTATTGTGTATACATATATATGATATTTTTTTGTGAGTCTTTGCCATGTTTAGCTAGTTCATCTATGCTTTCAATTCATTTTTGGTATCTTTTTGCGAATTTTGTTTCGATATCACATGCTTAGATTACTACAATCAATTGATATCTTTTGTTATCGCATCATAGCTGGTATTCATATCTTTATGTGGATTAGTTGAATTTTTGTTGCCCATGTGCTTTAATGTTCTCATCACTTTATGCGCAATTGCATGATTAGCTTGTTATCCCATTCTACGTATCCCTTGTTTAGTTTAGGTGGTGTATATTCTTTAATTGGGAAGATAAGTTAAGTTTTGATTCTTTAGCCTTTGTCTATTCCTGAACAAAAAGGGGGAGAATGATAGGGGGAGAAATGGTATCTAATCATATTGTAATCGTATCTTAGTTTGGGATATTTAACTTAGGGGGAGTCGCAACCTTCTTACGTAGATCATAGTTGATAAAGGGGAGAAATAATTAAGGGGGAGTCTTTATTTATATTGCATTTAATATTTTAATATTCCCTATGCGTTTAATGTGTTTGCTTAAGTGTGCAGGAATTCTTCTATATATGGCAACTTTCTTCATCGGCCAAGATAGTGATCCTTGGGTCTTGAGTCAAGTTTGGGTGGGATGTTTGAGTCTAGTAGAGCTTGACAGCCCTTTCGGATTTTTGTTCGTTTTTGTCCTGGAATAGCCAAAGTGGGAGATTTGTAAGGACACAATTCTTCGATTGAGTCTTAATGTAGTTTTGGCTCAATTCCGGACAAAAACGTTTATGTCATAGGATAGTTTTAAATTGTATCCATTCAAGCCTATGACGGGTTAGTTGAAGACGTAGCGGCCAAGATATTAAAAGCTTCATCAAATGCCGTGTGTATTGTGCCTCATTCCTACGTCATCAAAATAGTTCCATTGCTCCTAAGGTATGAATGCATTTTAATATATATATATATATATATATAGGAGCTTGGAACAATATTTATATGGGTGTACTTTGTTTTTAAATTGTTGTTTCTTTTCAGAAAGTATCTTTAAAACTTTAAAATAAAGTTTCTGCGCTAAAAATAGGATTTTCAGCTTTCTATTTTTCGTTCGATATTGTCGTTCGAACGAGTTTGTCGTTCGAACAAGAATGCTGTTCGAACGAGGTTTGCCAACGACCTGCCACTGGAACTTTGTTAGAAGTATCGTTTGAACGAGACTTTGTTCGAACGAAAATCTCGTTCGAACGAGATTTGGCGGGAACAGTTTTTTGGGTAGTTTTTGATAGTTTTCCCACTTTTACCACTAAATTTTTGACAAATTTAGTCGAGTGTTGTAAGTCTTTCATGTCTTGTACTTGTAAAACCATACTTAGTGAATTTGTGACTAGGTCCGTCCGAAGTTTTTTTCCGTTGTGGGTTTTTCCTCGTACATCGCAGCGTAGTGAATGTTTACTTATTTTATCTTTTTAGAAATCTTACATTAGATGCATGCTTAGGTAAAAAGATAAAATTTGGTTTAAGTGACTACTTAATTAATTTGGTGCTAAATTTATTTGGGTAATGTTTAATTAATTTAGTTCAAGTCATTTAATTTAATTTGATAAAATTTGGTTTGGCCTAAAATTGCAAAAATGGATTCATTAATATTGTTAGGCAAATTTCTAGGACTTGGATTGAATTAATTTGGTTTAAGTGAAATTAACATAAGTGTGTGTTTAATCCTATTTCACTTGGTTTTATTTTAATTTGAGATAAATTAAAATTTGTTTAGGTTGAACCATCTCACTTCCGCATATGTTTAAAAGGAAATTGCTTTTTGTAATAAGACCTTAAAAAATTGGGGGCCTCGTGTTCCAACAAATATCGATGTGCCTAAACATGAAATAGAATGCATGGGTGTGAACTAAAACAAATGAATCATGACCCCAACACGCAATTACGTTCACGAAGTTCTTATTGACCGCAAAATCTTATCAATGCAATGGTTTGGACTTATGTGACAATTAAAACTTGAACTTAATGAATAAAACATAAACAATGCACACAAATTTAGTTATTGATGATTCTACCAAACAATAGCATCATGACACGATCGTTAAACTAAGGTTTTGTTATGCAAACCCGTTGATCTTCAACAAAACCCCCTCAAATATAAACTCACATATTTTCTATTCCATTTTTCATTTCAAGGTAATTTTTGAAAGATCAAACTAAACAAAGTTGGAACCTTTTTGGAACAAATATAATCTTTTGAATGCCTTTATTTTTTCTTGGGCTCTTTTAAATGGTGTCTTTCACGGCGAGTCAACCTATCTCTCGCAGCCCTTTCCTATGCACACTCACAGTATTTTAAATATTACACCAATATATATACGGGCAAACGGTTCTTACATGCATAACTCCCCCTAAGTCTTTAATATGCCTAGATGACAAGATTGAGAGGAGAACATATCACCAAACTCAAATGTACATGAGAAGTTTAAACATTCAACAAAGCTCATGCATGTGTGTGTGAAGCCATATAGACAGTCGAATTCATAATGCAAATCAAGTTCGAAACAACTCCACTAAACATGGTTAAGATCAATCTAAGAATTTAAAGTCATAATAAAATATCCTATCCACATGGAAGTTGCGAAGTGAATGGGATTCAAGCACACCAATATACCATACCATAAGTGTAAAACCTAAGACACAAAAACCCAAAAATATTTTTAGTTTTTTAAAATTTTTGACTGAAAAGAAAAATCTTTTTGTATTTTTAAAAAATATATGAAACCGAAACTATTTTTTTGTATTTTGTAATAAGACTCAATAAAAGAGAAAAATAAAATACAAATGATACACATACCAAATCACTAGAAATGATATACCATGAAGTAAGACTAGTGAATGGTAAAATGCTAACACGATCAATCAGAAGATCTACTATTCATAGAATCACGAGCAAGAAAACGAGAGGCATGAAGTCTAATTAATAAAGCCTCTAAGTTCGATTTACTAACCCAAGTAGGTGTGTAATTACGAATGGGGGTTTTGGGAACCGGAACGACTCTATTATTAGGCTTCCTATGAGCATTCATAAGGTCGTAACAGAAATGCCTAAGGCGACCCTTCCTATCGCAATGAGTGCAAGTGCAAATATGGTGGGGGATGTTACCTAAAGGTGGACCTCCTAACGTTCCTAGGAGGCTCTCATAAATGCATGGTTTTGGCCTTATTGTATGGATCAATGTGATCATCGTAGTCAATACCACACCTATCATCTTTTATTTGGACGGCGCCTAGACTTTACTAACGTTTTTTACCTAGACTCCAAATAAAACTTCACCCTAGTCAAATAGGTTAATCTATCCTCAAGCTCTCCTATCCTAGACTCAATTAAATGCCTAGATTTTTCAAACTATAGAAGCTCATTTTTCGTTGCCTCCATCAACCCACGAAGAATACATCTCTCTCCCTCGACGTATTCTTGCTTCTACTGAAGAATCCTCTCATGTGCCCTAAGATCCTCAATTGACGCATCATTATTATTTTTTATGGCACGTTCCTTCAACTTAGCTTCTAGCTTCTAGTTTTCCTTCTTTACTTTCAAAGTTTTCACATACAATTCATGGAAGGAAACTTGTAACTCACTTTCTTCCACCTTTTCATCCTCACTCACATCACCCTCTCTCTTTCTTGGGCTTCACTAATTATGGCTATAGAAGATTCATCTAAAGGAGTAGCATTATGGGAAGATTTATCATCATCACTCACATGATCAGCCACAAACATGGTAAGGTTCCGGTCATTGGAGGGATTGTCTCCATCTTTTGGATCACTATCACTGAGGGTGGCATGATAAGCTATCGATTTACTACCATCCTTCCTTGGAATAGTGAGGCCCTCAGCTACCCTATGACCAAACCTTTCATAACGAAGACATCTAACAGAGTCATCCTTTTTAACTAAAGTCTTAAATGCATACTTCATACGTATTTTCCAATTAGACCCTTCAAATAAATGCATTTTAAAATAATTAAACCCTATGAAATTCATACCTTAAAATACGGGATCACAAACACAGTAAAATAGTGTTCTAGATCTGATACCAATTTGATAACGCCCCTACACTATGTTTTCTTTAGGTCAGGATGGTTTGAATAAACACAAGTCCAATTTTTTTTCAATTTTTCAATTTTAATGATTGAACAAATATCTCCAAATTAATCTTATCACCAATTAAACTTTATCAAATGAAACCAAATTTGATTTACCAAATTTTATCTTGTTTAATCCTAAACATGCATCTAGATGATTAAGCAGATAAAGTAAATAAATAAAACCACAAGGCTTCGATGTATGAGGATGCCACTATGGGTAAAAACCTCGAACGGCCCAGACCAGACAATCACTATGATACGAAAAATTACAAAGAGAGAATTTAGTCTTACAACAAGGACTCGATTCCACAAGCCTTGACCCCTGTTAGCCTCTAATACCGCTCCTACATAGTACAATATAGGAAAACAATTCTTCTAATGATGGAAGAATGAACCAGTGGTGCAAACGAAGATCTCTATGACATATGGATTATGTAAACTCGGATATTGAAAACATCGAAAGTATTTTTATGATTTTTCTTTGAAAAAGTCGTAAACAAGCATGCTAAAATCGTATTATGATAGATTCTGTTCTGCACACATTTTTTTGAGTCAAAGACACCTTAAATAATAAAACATGTTTTTTGAGGCGGTGCATCGTTCGAACGACATTTAGGTATCATTCGAACAAGAAATGAATCTTGTTAGAATGAGATATGAATTTCATTAGAACGAAGAAAAAATTAAAATTTTATTTTAAAAGCATGCTCAAATTTTCAAAAATAAAATTAACTCAGAAAATAAAAAATATTTTACAACCAGTTTTAAATAAAATAACATCCTTATAAAACATTCTGAGAACCATAGGCCATTATGCATTCATACCTGAGAGTATCTCGAAAATTGTGTGAAGAATGAAACGTGCACTAAAACAGCAGCATGATCTATATTTGAATCTTGGCCTCTACGTCTTCTTCACAACATCACATGCTTAATGGAATAGTAACACGTAAAGACTATCCTATGACATAAAAGGGTTTTTGTCCGTAAAAATGCTAAATACATATTAATTTAAACAACTTAGAAATTTGTCCTTACATGGAAAGACAACTTCATGCATTTTTCTAACAAGCCACATTGGTTGAATAGACATAGGAGTAGGAAAGGGAGGTCCCCCCATTTCTTCCGACTGTGATAAGGCAAGAGTTTTTTTTTTTGGTAACTTCAAAGATAATAATGCCATCCTTTTACCAAAAATCCGGTACCAATTAGCGGGGAGCCCTTGATGAATTTGTCTGCCTTGAAATTTGTCTTGAATTGTGGGGTGCTTTGAGGGAGAGGGGTTAAAGCCTTCGAAGGTAATTTCGGAGGTAGGAAGGCCATCCTTTTACCAAAAATACGGCGTCGATTAGTTGGGAAACCAGGTTGGATTTTTTCTTTCTCTATATTTGTCCTGGGTTGCGGGGTATTTTGAGGGAGAGGGTTGAGAGCCTTTGGAGGTTGCTTCAGAGATATGAGTGCTATATTTGTACTAAAAATGGGGTGTCCATTAGCGAGGAGCCTTTGGTGAATCTTTTTGCCTCGATATTTGTTCTGGGTTACGGGGTGTTTTGAGGTATAGGGGAGAGAGGCCTTATAAATGGCTTTAGAGATAGTATTTACATCCTTTTACCAAAAATAGGGCTTCGATTAGTGGAAAGCCCTTAGTGAATCTGCCTGCCTTGATATTTATCCTGGTTTGATTGGTGTTTTTGAGGGAGATAGGTGTTTCATTTTGGGAAGAAGTTTACCTGGGTAGCTTATTCTTTCGTTTAAGCTTCTTTTAATTTTTCATAGTATTAGACTTTGTGTGTAGGTTAATAAAGATGAAATTCTGGAGTCTTTAAAATGCATTCGAGCATTATTTAATTTCACTTGATTTTTAGTCTGCTTAGATCGCACTAGAGTTTTTTTAGAGAAAGGGAACAACGACCATAAATAAGGTTTTCTCTTAAAATAGTTTTTTTGTGTTTATTTGGACTGAGACCGAGGTGATGTCTTGGGCTGCCTATATAGTTCTGATACAAAGAAAACTGGGTATCTGTTTGAATACTTGTAATAAAAATATATCGAAGAATTAGATCCTCATAGTTCCGTTGAAAAATGTAAAGGGCGGGGCCTCAAAGTGTTTTATTTGAGTTCAAGCGAAAGGTTAGTGTCTCAAGTGGTATTTTTTTATACAGGGATGGGGAATATGTATGGTTTTGCATAGTCTTCCCTTCCCATTGTGATCGATTATTTTTAGATTTTTCCTCTTCATCCTAGGTAGGTTTAAGGAAATTATTTTTTCAATCGATCGACATGGAAGGGTAGGAAAAAAGTGATTCTGTCGAGATTAGCTAAGGTAGACACCCTATTAGAGTTTATTTTGGTGATGATGTACGGTCCTCCTTAATTGGGTGAAAATTTACTATCGGGATTACGATATGGTTTGAGATTTTATTTGAGGATAAGGTGGCCTCTTGGATGTTTCGCTTTTTGACTTGTTTGTTAAATGCTCGGGTGATGAACTGTTAGTAGCCCTGGTTGTCATAAGAAACTTTTAGCCTCCTCTCATCGAAGAGAGATAGTTATTCATAAAGAGTTTGAACCCTGTCAACTTCTGCTACTTGACTCTCGAGCATGACCCTTAGTGAGGGCACGTCGAGTTCTATGGGCAATACTGCTTCTACGACATAAACTAGGGAGTAGGGGGTGGTCCTGATGGAATTTTTCTCTTTAGTACAGTAGCCCCAGAGGGCATATGGGAGTTTGTATGACCACTAACTATATGGTTTAGTCATATTGCTAATAATGTTTTTGACATTCATGTTAGCATCTTTAACCTCTCCGTTAGTTTGAGGTCGATAGAGGATGATTTGTGAGGAGTGATACCATAGTCGTGCACTGGGTTTGAGACCTCCTTCTCGAAGTGTGATCCCTTGTCTTACCTTAACTTATGTGGTATTCCAAAGTGATAGATGACGTTGAGTCATATGAATTTATCCACTTTTTTAGCATTCAGAATGGCATAATATTTGGCCTCAACCCATTTTGTGAAATATTCGATGGGGACCAAGATGAACTCGTGCCGCATGGAGGCCTTAGTAGTTGCCCTCCCTATGATGTCGATTCCCTAGGTGCAGAATGTTCAAGGCGATGTCATGCAGTATAGCTTTCAAGGAGTTTGATGTTGTCGAGGCACCTCTTGACGTAATCAGTCCAGTCTTTTAGCATGGTTGTCTAGTAATTTCAATGCAAGAGTATTTTTCTAGACAAAGTGTGCCCACTCTTGTACGAGCCACATTTTTCCCTATGGATTTTGTCCATGATTTCAAAGGTTTCATCCTCCGTGCTGCATCATAAGTGTATTCCATCGGGTAGTCTCATGTAAAGAGAATCCTCGTAGATGATGACTTGGGTTATTAATCGCCTCAGGGTAAGTCAGTCGTTAGAAGAGGACTCCGTCGACTAGCAATTTTTGCTAAGCAATTTCCAGATGTTGTAGTACCAGATCGTGGGTGTTCCGGCTGGTTACGGTGAATGAGATTTCCAAAGTTCCCTCTAACATGTCTATCACTGAGGCTAAAGTGTCAAGTGCATGTGAGAAATTATTCTTAGCCCTCAGAATGAAGTCGAATTCACAGTGTTCAAACCTTGAGGCTACCTCTTATAAGTATGCATTTCACGACTATAACTTGTCATCTATTATTTTCCACATACCCAGTATTTGACTGATAACTAGGTTGGAATATCTATAAGCTTTAAAGTCATTGATCCCAATTTCCAAGGCAATTTTGAGACCTATGATGCAATCCTCATACTCGAATATGTTTTCGGTGCACTCGTATATGATCTAGATGGATGTGGGGATTCGTTTAGAGCCGAGGGATATGAGGAGCATCCTGATGTCATATCCCCTTTTGTGGGAGGATCCATTGAAGTATGATTCCCAAGTTTCTCTATCGTTTAGAGCGAAGATATCCTCGTCTGGGAATTATGATTCGTTTTCTTCCGTATCTAACAAGGGATGCCTTACATGGAGGTGGGAGATGGCTCATCCTTTGGTAGAGTTTTATGAGATACACATGATATCAAACTTCGATAGCATGAGAAATCACTTGGACATTATTTTGGAGAGAGAGGGTTTCTTAGATAGATAGTTTAGGGGATCCATTCTCGAGATGAATTTTATGTTGAATGGAATTATGTAGTGCCTGAGTTTACGAGTGATCTATATGAGGGACACACAATAATTTTCAAAGGAGGTGAATTTGAGCTCATAGGATACTAGTTTTTTGCTGACATAGTAGATGACATATTCTTTTTCGTAGATTTTACGTACTTTTCTAATATAGATCCGAAAGTCATGTCGGTTATGGTCATGTAGAGCATGAGAGATTGTTCGGGCTGAGGAAGAACTTGCATTGGTGGGTGAGTAAGGTATGTTTGTATCCTATTGAATGCTTCTTGGCATTAAGAATTACACTATTTTGGGGAATCCTTATTGAGTATTTGGAAGATGGGTTCACAAATGGCGATGAGCTAGTCGATGAACGACCTATGAACTGTACCTGACCTAGAAACCCTCATACTTCTTTTTCTGGTTTGGATAATTGAATTTCATGTATGTCTTTGAATTTGGATGGGTCTACCTCAATTTTTTCTTTTCTAATTAGAATTTGAGCACTTTTTCCTTAGTGACTCCAAATATGCATTTCTACGAGTTTAGCCTCAATTTGAAGAGACGCGATATTTGGAAGAACTTTTGGATTGCCGAAATGTGTCCCTCATGACCCTTAAACCTGATTATAATTTCATACACATATATTTGAACTTCCTTGTGTATTAGGTCGTGTAGGATGGTTGTGTACGCTCTCTAGTATGTTGGACCAACATTTTTTAGACCAAAGTACATCCCCTAAGGTAATGAACTACGTCTTATCCTGATGATTATGATGCATTTTAATCTGATTGTAGACCCTGAATTCGTCCACAAAGTACTTCAACATATTATTGGTTGTACTATCTACTAATAGGTCGATATGAGGTAGAGGAAATCATTTTTGGGATAGGCTCGATTGAGGTCCCTATAGTCTACTCACATTTAGACTTTGCCATTAGTTTTGGGTACCGTTAAGATGTTAGTTAGCCAGGTGGGATACTCGACTACTCAGATAAAGATGATGGTGAGATGTTTTCTACTTCCTCCTTTAGTTTTAAGAACCACTCGAGTAGGAACTTGCGATGCCTCAATTTTATGGGTTTGACATTAAAGAGAGTAGGTATCTCATGCATGACAATATAGGGGTCAATGTCGGGCATATTGATGTAGGACTAAGCATAAACATCCATAAATATTACAAGTAGATGCATGAGCTCCTTTTGCTCATTATTATCAAGGGAGGACCCTATTTATAGATGTTTCAACTTTTTGAGGAATACCCAAGTTTATGATAATTGTGTCATCCTCATTGGGATACATACGATTGTTTTGACTTTGGTCAAATATTTGTAAATGTTTTTTGTATTTTAAGTCTACAGAGTTATCATTACTTGGGGTGACTCCTAAAGCATTATTGGATTCCTTATCATCACAGGTAACACATAAGAAAATACTAGAAAACTTCATTTATTATACATTCAAAAGGAGGAAGAAAAACATTGATAATAGCAGAAAAGTCTACATTATAGAGGGATACATTAGGATAGAGGATAAGGGGGACTCTTTAGCTAATAGGATAGACTCAAAGGACCTTGGAATACTGAGCATTGTGATGCATCTGGTAGAGTTACAACTCTTAAGTGTTGGGGTTCCCTTGTTGTTAAAAATTAGGTGATTAGGGTTCTGCCGAGGTATGGTTGGAGTGACATTTTGGTGCTTTATGACCTTTGTACTGGCTATAGACTGGGGCAGGTGATGTTTCTTGGGCTGGGCCTTTCTTCCCTAGAAGGCAACTTTAGGGTCTTTTGTGGGGTCTATAGTAGGGTTGGTGCGAAAAGGGCCTCAAAGATGGTTTTCAACAAGTGTTGGTGATTTTACTCATTTTAATGATAATCTTATGGGGGTCCCCTGGGTGTGTCATGAGGTTTGATCGAAGATGGTGTCTCAAGTTGGGGAATGGTGGAGTTTGTCACACGAAGGTCGAGATTGAGTTTAGGGATGTTGACCAACCACCCTTTAACTATAGTGGTGTCTCGGATGGTCGAGGTGGTATACCAATCATGGAAGCGTTATTTCGGGATCAAATCGATGGAGCTCAGTATAGCTATTAGAATAGTCTTATCAAGAAATAATGAGGGTAATACCCATTCGAGCTCTCGATGAGGGGTTTCTTTGTCTTCTGGAGTGACCCATGATACATTCAATTCTCCTTGGTTGACTATGTGTATTTTCACGTGATCCACATATAATCCTTCCTCGTAGAGGACCTCCATTATAGGTTGTAGGGATTTTGGGGTCTCATCCCATCAGGGCTCTTGGAGTCCGTGGTAGGGGAAGTCCTCTCCTTCGAGATATAAGTGACCATTCCACCTTTAATGAGGTTCTTCAAGTCTATCTTCTAGGGTTTTATTTTTGGGGGTGTAACCAAGACCGACCTTTCCCTTGTGTTCTGTAGCAGAGATAGCCTCGAGGATTCCTTGTTATTTTTTCTAAGACCGAACCCTTTCATATATCCCATCTTTTGAATGACTAGTGCGACTGGGTCGTGTGTCTTAAGGTTGTGAATTAAGAATATTATGAATATTGGGAGTTGATAAGACATTAGATAGTAATGTTGCAGTTGGTACGGAATTGTACGGATTGAGGATGTGATCTCTCGCATGAGGGTACATCGTGATACTCAGGGCGACCCTAGGTCGACATAGGGATATTTTAGGAGATATCAATCTAGAAGAACGATGTAATAAGTCTACAGACTTGGAGGTCATTGATGGATATCGAGAAATGATGAGATTGTATCACCCTAGGATAGTCATGGTTCAAAATTTCTTAAGGAAACGTAAGTGGTGAATCCTAATGTAGGAGTGATCCATGTAATTGAATTCATTGTCTATATTGCTATATTTGATGAATATTAGTATACCCGAGGGCTATTTAGGTAAACATGTTTGGCATGCTTGTGGACTGGCAGTGAGACCTTAGGATTGTTGTGAACGAATTAGCAACCGTGATCGATTAAAGTGGAACCTTGGAATCTAGGCCATAACACCGAGGATGCCAAGGATTTGAAACCAGTCACAGGTAACTGGAGTATAAATTATAATAAGCGAAGAATTTTGGGGATACAATTCCCTTAGGAGGGACGTTTGTAATATCCTGCCCCGATAAAATAACTAAATTATATATGTATATATTTAGAAAGAGGAGTTAATTATGATTACAGGAGACTATGGGTAATGAAAATGGATTAAACAAAGAGAACTATTAGGCTATGGATTACATATAGAATCATTGATTACTAATTAATTAAATTATATATGCCTCTCTTAAGCTTGGAAATTATTGGGGTGTAAGGTGTAGATTTAAATAGATAGAATAATAATAAAAGAAATAAGACTAAAGGCTAAGATCTTACTTCGTCGTCTATATAGATGCTTACCGTGTTAATAAAAAGGCAAATGTATATTGAAGAAACGAATTGCAAGACTATAGGGATTGAACTCCGACATTTCTTCCCTCTCACTCAAACGACTCATGAGGTCGCTTTAATGACGAGCTTTCGTTGTTCGAACAACGTAGTGACTCTTCAGAGCAAAGAATTTCATATCAGCGATCAACCTCGGTCACCACTCCAACCGTTGATTTTTGTTTTAAGCCATCTCATGGGCCTGGCTGATTGACGAATATAGAGGTAACATTGTAAATCTTGATGTGTTTGGCGTTATGGATAAAGGGATTACACATTGGGCAATGAATCTACGAAGTCAGTCTAACGTCTATGTTGTCATAAAGGGGACCATGTATCAAGACCTCATGTCAAGATCTTGGAGACTGTAGATTTGAAACGGGTCTGATGGGTACCATTTAGTTGTAGGTTCCTTTTGTTGTGCAGAAATAAAAGAGAGGGATAGGGAGAACAATTGCATTTTTACTTGTCTTCATTTCAACGAACTCTCAACTCCCAGCCACTTTGGTACTACCTTCGACCATTAAGAGTTTAATGGATTCATTTACACCACAAAATGCACATCTATTCCGACTGCTAAAATAAAGACACGAAATGTATAGTTATTTCTTAATTGAGGGTGTTGATGGGTATTTGAGAAGGTGGGTTGTCTGGAAAGAAGATGTATATATTGTTGGAGGTTTTGAAGAGGTTTTTAATGGAGCTTTTCGTGTTGTGTGTTAATGCTTCCATGGAGCCCTGTTTGGTGGAGCTTTTGTGGCTCCCTTTTAGGGCCACCTTTGGAGGTGGGGGAGTCACCCATCTTCACCACCACCACTTTGGAGCTATTTAGGTGGGGTAATTTACTCTTATTATATTTAGACTCCATTTGCCGAACTTGGTAAGAGTAGGATTATGAAAGAATTATGTGTTATTATTAAATATGAAAATAACCACTTTATGGAGTAAGAATGCTAGAATATATTGTTGCGGTGTATTTCCCTAATAAATCTGAAAATAGACATTTTTATGAAATAAAAATGTGTGATGATATTATTTTAGTATGTTTCTAGTAAAAAGAAATAATAAACATTCTCATGCAATAAAAATGTAAGAAATGCCATTTTGGTATATTTCTAGTGAAAAAGAAACAATAAACATTTTTCGAGATAAAAATGTGGAAAATGGTATTCTAGTATATTTTCTAGTAAAAGAAAATAATGGAAATTTTTATAAAAATAAAAATGTAAGGAATTATTATTCTTGTTTGAATAAAAGGAAATGCATGTTGTTGCAAATGGTATAAATTCTAGAATGAACGTATGCTTAATCTACATGGTAGGATTTGAGTAATTAACATACACTTTCCCGTTCGTATGAACTTGTAGTATTTTGATAATAAATATATGAGCAAGTTTAAGGAAAGTTGTGTTGGGTCCAAGCATCTAATGAGACAATTGGAGATTTTGGTCTTAAAAGAATGAGTGAAAATGGAAGTATGTTATCTAAAGGTGTTATTTTGCACATTCGATGTGGAAAAGTGTCAAGTGTGGGAATTGGGTAATAGTGTGCTATGAAACAAGTGTTAAAATGGCTAAGCATTTAAATATTAAGTTGAAAACTTAATGATCATATTTGAGAAATAACACTTGTTAAATGACTAATTTGCAAGTTTGGCGAATAAAGGTAAATTGGTAATCCACTTAAAGTGGGACATTTTTATGGAATAAAAATGTTAAAGGATGTCCTTACACTAGTACGTGTGAAATGAATTAAGTTCTAAGCGTGGATGGTTTCATTATAAATCATATTTGTATGGAAATGTGACTTAAATAAGCAAATAAATAACTTTTCAAGTGTTAATGGAAAAAAACGGGCGGCTAAGTCCGGGTTTTGGCTTCGACCGGGTAAAAGTAAAGAAGTGGAATAATGTGGACATGTTTAAAATGTTAAACGCACTAATAAGAACTCGGATGCAACCGAAAATAAGCAAGAAGGGCCCGAAGACATTGGGTGAAAAGCCCTAAATCACTGGCCAAAGCATATAGTGCACATAGCTATCGGTGTGGAGCCCGTGTAAGTATGCGATAAAAAGAAAGTTTTCGAAAAAAGATAAATGAAATATGGAACATGTCAAGAAATGGGTTGTGTGGTATAACGTGTTAATACAAACCTAACTTAAATGAATGAATAAATATTCCGGTAAAAATGAAATGGAAAAGTAAACATGTAAACCTATTAATGTCCATAAGTTAAGGTAAAAAGGGTTAAAGGGAGTAGATAAATGGGTGGTTAAGGAACCTAAATGGTTAAACCCATGTCTAACACGAGAATGTGTCAAAATAATTTTTAAAGAGTAAATGAGTATTTTCTAACACGGTGAATCCGTGTGTTGAAATGGTGATTTTAAATGAAAATACTAAAGTCTATTCAAATGAATAAAAGGGTTAAATTCCGGTAAGAGAATGGATTCGAACAAATCAAGTGTGTTGGTTCCATGTGTTGAATTGGGTGTGTTAAACAAAGTGAGAAATGCTAAGTATGAATAAAGGAAGTATTTTTAAGATTAAAGTAAATTAATCTAAATGTGCTAAGTTTTGGAAGTAAAATGGTTAATGCACTTGAATATGTATTTTCAAAGGTACATCTATATGTATGTAGATACATATATATTTTCGCATGCATGTGATTACAGCGTGCGAGTATTCCTTTATGTGCCATTCGTTTCTACTGCTTATATATTCTCACTGGGCATAGGCTCACACCCTTTCTTTATTACTGCAGGTTAGGTGCGGTTCATATTTGGAGGGAATTGTACAGGTAAGTGTACCTTATTTATTTTACGTTAGTAGTTCTGTTTACTTGGACTCGGGGTGCTCCCTATGGGTCCCACATGTAGTTTATCTTGAAATTGGACTCGCATGCTAAACAAGTGAAATGTTAAGATGTAAAATCAGACTAGCAACACTATCTAGGTTATTTCATTGCATACTTAAGGTCCAATCCGGATCGGGTTGACTCACGAGTGATCCATAAATTCGAGTCGGTTCGTTACATACGTGCTCTGCATACATGTATTTTAGTGCAAAAATATATTTAATGTACATTATAAAAATGTACAAAAATGTTCTCTCCGTGTTTAATGTATTTCTTTAAAAATGTACTTTTTGGATGTATTTTATAAAAAATATATTAAAAATCATTGTCAATATGCGTGTACTTTAATAAATAATGCGTGTGCTTAGTTAAAGTACACACATGAAACACAAAGTACACGCACATTGAAAATGTTTAATCCTAATTGATTTTTCAATTGTGTTTGTTTCATTTTATATAATTTTTAGTATATACATGCTCTCTATATTTTCACATCTCCTATATTAATTGTGGTGCACGTAATCGACAATCTAAAATTTGTACTATAAGACTATATACTATTATCATCAACTTAAAAATACATGCATTTAAAGAAATGATAATTTCATTCGTTAATAAAAAAAATTACAGTTGAATTTAAAAAAATCAAAAAAATTATAATTGATCTGAAAAAAAAAGTAGACCCATCAAATATCATCTGAAAATTGAAGGAAACTATCGCTGGGGTCCGAAAGAGCACCGATAAAATTTTTGCCTCATAGGTATAGAAATTGATGAGGGTTTTGTGGGTTTCTGATGGTGGCACGTCCTCTTAAAATAAGTCATACGGGATGGGTGGGAGTTCGAGGGAGTCTCCTTTAACATGTTCGTTAAAGGAGTCATTCGTATTTTTCTCTATAGTTGTTTGCATTTTCAAGAGCATCCCTCAAAGAATCTGTTGTAATAACCATTTTGACATTTTTGTATTTTAATTTAGAACGGTAAAGATTACAACAAGGTTATGTTTTTTATAGGCCAAGTAACGTTTAGAATTTTGAGCCTAATAATTATGGTAGGTGGTTGTTGTATTGATAAATGAAGTAAATACTGTGTAAAATTCCAATGTTTGAATATATTTGGCCGATGTTGACTTAATAAATAGTGTAGTATATGGGTGTACACGTGTAATTATTTGGACAGAATGTTGTATAGGTATAATTCTTTTTTATTTTTACGTGTACTTTTTTAAATTGTGCATTTACATTAAGAATATTGGTTTAGTATATGTAAATAAAGCAAAGTACTCACATAGAATTACAAAGTACACATGAAATTCTATAATGTTGTGCATGTACTTTGTAGAGTTTGCATATACTTTGTGATTCCTTGTTTGTTCTTTAGAGAAACATTGCAAAGTATGCTTATATCCTTACAAAGTACACATTAAATTCTGTTCACATTTACATATACGTTGTAATGTTATGCGTTGACTTTGTGATTCATGTTTTTTATGATCAAACAAAGCAAAGTAGACGCATAATACTACAAAATACAAGCATCATATGCTTGTACTTTACATGGTTTAATCCATCAACATTTAAACAGTATGCATGTACTAATGTTATAATATATTTACTCCTTTGTATAGCCTATGTGTTGAATGGTGTATGCCAGCTGCAACACTTTTTTACTACAAATTATATGGAACTATATTGAATAAAAAATAAAAAAAAAATTATGATCATTTGTCCTCCTATTAATAAAAAAATTCAAAAATCTTTTCAATTATTTTCCCTCCTATTAACAAACAACGAATAAAAATTCATTAGCTATATATGCTCTCTGTTGGAGCATTTCATCGTCTTCAAATGATGTTTTATGTGTAGTTACTTCGACAATTTGTTTCATGTAGTATATACAGAACATGCCACAGTCAACACTGAAATTAAAATAAAACTAATATATCGGTTAACATAACATGAATGAAATTTGTTGAAATGTGTCCTAATGAATTATACGTGTATTTATTCAATATTGTTTGATCTTACCATTATTTTTTCTTGCACGTTCATGATCTTTGAGTAGTTCAAAATTGACATCATGACTCAAGATCCAGTCTATTGTTATGTTTTCCTCGCTGGATAGTGCATCTTCAAATTTCACCCCTTCAAAGTATCTTTTTATTTTACCTCTTTCCCTTATTTATGGAGCTTGGTCCTTCAATTTGTACACTTTTCCTTTGAAAGCAGACAACTGTTAAGAGAAAAAATCATTAGTATATATAAAATACAAAAGTGAATTTAATGTAAATAAGTTTAGGGCGTAACCATCATATTCACCTTGTTGTAGTATGATGAGGATTCATTGATTTCTAACGGGCGAATAGATTTTATATGAAAAAATTTATTTTCTTATTTGTATATAACTAGTAATGTAAAATGTCCTGAATTATCTCCTATTGAATGTCTCATGGGAATGAATAGGATATCAGAATTTCCAAAAAACTCAAAAATTTGATTTTGTATATGTTCCTTCTACATTTTTTATCATTATTTTGGACGGCTTCCTATTAAAAGTAATAGATTTGTTAGAAAGAAACAATATGATAGTATATATATGATGGTGATGGACAAAACTTTAGGTTTTATTTTCCTTACTCAAGTATATAAGCTAAAAGCATGCGTAGCTCGGAGACCATTTTTCTTCATTTTCGTCTTCATTAAATGGTAGAAGCATTGAATTATCTGTTTCACATATTTAAAAAGGTAAGGATATAAAGATGCAAATTTAAAGAATGTTCTATGTTTCGATTACATATTGGTCTAAGACAATCGCTGAATTTCATGACAGAAAATAATGTTAGAATAATAATTGAAACATGTATATAATCTATGATCATTTGATAATATGTGTGTACTTTATAAATTTTTACGTGTACTTAATAAAGTACATGCATGTAGTTCATTATAAAAATGTGTGTACTGTATAAAAGAAATCATTTTCTTGAGTAACAAATGCGCGTATTTTATTGATAATGCATGTACTTTATTATACTACGAATGTTCTTCATTTCAAAATGCGTGTACTTTATAAAAATATTTGATTATATAATATGGAGCTATAAATTAGAAAATTAATAGGCATTGTAATATTCGTATATATATAAGTGCATTATAGAATAAAAATAAGTGCATTTCAAAATAAAAATAAGTTGGTTTAAAAATAAACAAACAGAAGATTTACCATGTATCCTTCTCGAGTGTGAAATATTCTTTCAATTTATTTTGAACTTCTTCTGTAAGGTGTTTCATACACTTGTAGATTTTTAAGTCTACTTCATATGTTTCTATCGAAGAAGACTTACCTTTATTGGTCTTCCCTTTTTTTATGGCACATTAGTAGATTTACTATTTTGTCTCTTTCTTCATTTCTGTTGCAATTCAGCAGGAGTTTCCTTCGAAGGATTTTTATTCTTATCTTCTTTTAACAAATCATTAATAGAATATAAATATACAAAATCATCATCAATATTTTTCTTTCAATCTTCCCCTTTTTGGATTCTCGCATACATTGAGTTTCGAATCTTTATTTCTTCTTCCTTTTTAGAAAAGGGAGGACATTAAATCTTCTATCTTTTGATAGAGAATTTGATTTGTGGTTTCTTGGAGAAAAAAAAACATCATATTTAACTATTAACATGTCATAAACCTCAATGAAAATGAAACAAATGTCAAACAATAAGAGAACTTATGGATTTACAACATTGATAATGCTTGTACTTTATTAAACTATGCATGTACTTTATAAAAAAAATGGATGATCATCAATAGATTATGTGTGTACTTTATGAAATATGCGTGTACTCTCCATTATTTTCCAAGAAACAATAAAGTATACCTAAGTACACGCAAAATATTATAAAGTACACATAAATATAAAAATAATTTCATGTGTACTTTTTAGTGACATGAATGTACTTTATATTCTGTACAAAGAACAAATAAGAATTCATTAAGTACACGCATATAATTATAGAGTTCAGACAAAGTTCACGTGTACTTTGTAGTGATATGCATGTACTTTATATTCTATCCAAAGAACAAAAAAAATTCGTTAAGTACACGCAAAGTTCACGTGTACTTTGTAGTGATATGCGTGTACTTTATATTCTATCCAAAGAACAAATAAGGAATCCTAAAGTACACACATAACATTATAAAGTACACGCAACTTTAGATAATATTTTCTAAGTAATATGTGTGTACTTAAATAACCAATGTGACAGTTCGTGTAATTTAACATAAATATGGACAAATGATTAGAAATATATTTGTAATACCACCAAATTACCTGTTAATTGAGTTTCATAATAGCTGCATCTTTCTCATTTAAGAACCTTCGGTTGGCTTCAGAAAGTAGTTAATGCTTTGCTAAAGCTGACGTTATGTGATCCTCCGAGTTTCTAATGAATCTCTAGTAGCATTCAGACTACTATTTAAATTTGAATTTTTAATTTTGAGTTAGGTATTATCTTCCTCCAACCTTTTTATTCGCTCTTCATCGAATCTTCAAGTTTATTTTTTAACTCATTGTTTAAAGAAATTTGCTGGGCCTTATTCTCTTCCATCTTTATTATTTGTTTGGTTAAGTTCTTTCAACTCTTGAAGTTGAAGTTTCAATAGTGTATTGAAAACTTCCTTATCCTACCCCAAATTGTTAAGATTCTCTTCAGCTCGAACCATTTCTTCATTACTTTATTTGAATTAGGTATATCACTCCTCCAATATCAATTTCATCCTAGAAATATCTTCAGTCAATTTTTTTACCTTTTCGATCAATTTGACTAAATCAACTTTCTTCTCAGACTTTGCTACTGCTTCATTTAATGGAATTTCCTAATTAGATTTTGATGAAGAACTTGTAGCCCGTGTTGGTTTTGCTTCTAGTTTGGGTTACGATATCCCCAAATCAAAATTAGGCATGCTATCATTTTCACCTTTTTCTTCCTTAGTCTTTGATACTTCCTGCTTCAAAGAAGTTTTACTGATCTTTTTCTCATTCATACATTCTTTTAATGTTCCCAAAATCTATCAAAGAAATCTTGGTTCGTTGTCCTCCTTCCCCTCGATAGGATTGATAACATTAAACTTTTCTCATACCTAATACTCTAAAATTTGAAATAAAAATTATAAGTTATACCATTTAAACCAATTAATATGAGTAACATTTTAAATTTTATTAAAGTACATGCATAGTACATAAAGTACACCTGCGTGTACTTTATGTATTATACGTGTACTTTAACAAAATACACGCATGATTTATAAAGTACATGGACATACAAATGATTTGGTTCATGCAATGTGCGTGTACTATATGAAATATGCATGTACTTTAACAAAAAACATGCATGATTATATAAAGTACACGCACATCAAAGATAATATGTTTTGACTGTAATGTGTGTGTACTTAACAAAGTACACGCATGATTTATAAAGTACATGCAAATTGAAGATGATTTGTATTAACTGCAATGTGCATGTACTTTATGAAATATACGTGTACTTTAACAAAGTAAACGCATGATTTATAAAGTTCACACACATTGAAGATGATTTATATTGACTGTAATGTGCGTGTACATTAACATTGAAATATGTAAAAGGACTTTTCCTCACCAATATTGATATGGTGCATCTAATGGTTATATTGGGCTTAGAGTTGGTTGTTTTATCAAGAGAGTGGATCAAAAAGTTGTGAACGTCATAAGCCCAATCATATGTAATCATGTCATTAACATTGTCAATGTATGGTGTGGAAAATTATCCTAATGTGAAGTTTGATTTGGAGAAAATAAACATCATCATGAAGTGGAGAGAAACAAGTTTTACAAAATCTTTCCTTCCCTCGTCAGTATCAAGCTCAACCGACATCTTCAATCCATTTGTAATATATGATTTTCTAATCTTTTTATCGGCCTTGAAGTAGCGATTGAGAAATTTAGGTTTGGGGGAAGACTGGTCCATTCTCTTGTTTAGTTCAATTTTCTTTTCCCCCTTCGTTATTGGGATCCTAAAAATTTGACTTATAACATTGGGGCTTATGTGGGCATCATTAATCATATTAAAATACTTTCTATTTTTTTTTGTAGAGCTCCATGATGGTGAGAATATTTTTATCACTCTTTTTATGATCTCCTTCTTCTATTTCACTGTTGTAGTATGCATTGAATAAGTTCCAGAAAAGCGTCTTCTTAAGAATCTCAATATGCTTCTCGTTGATTTTGCTACCAATATCAGGCAAATCATGATAAAAGCTCAAAAGATTTGACCTATATTGGTCATTTTTATGAACTGGTCTTGTTGTCTTGTTCGTACTCTTTTTTATTTCCTTTTGTTGGCCTCTTCGAACCACTCTTATCCGTAATTTTCTTTTTGGGATTCTTTTCCCTTTGCGCCCTTGTCTTCAAAGTCACTTCAATAAAGTAAATGCATAAAATTTAAAGTAAAAGAATTTAAATTAAATTACATGCATAAATAAATAAAGTACACACATAAAAACGTAAAGTACATGGATTTTGTATTGAAGAACATATATATTTGAATAAAGTATATGAATGTTTAACAAACGTACATGCAATATTATCTTAACACTTCATGCAAACCTCAACCAAATACAAGAAATACGTAATACAAAATTAACAAAAAAAATAATTTCCCTATCATCTGTTACACGGTAATACCTAAGACATGTTGTTTGACAAGTTATAAAACCAAGATTCTCTATTCGTAACATATTAAAAAAAAGTGATACAAAAGATCCGTACTAAATGCGCCAGCCTTTTCAAAACCTCTTAAGCAACACTACTCAGTTACTTAAAGCATTTGTACATTAAAAGTGCACTTAAAGTCTTCAAAGTAGTAGTAGGAAAAACCAAGTAACTTTTTTCCTCTATCATTAATGCGAGGTTGAAGATGAATTTTGTCATCATAAGTAGTATTGACTGTCAATGTGAAAGGTTTTGCATTGTTAAGATCTTCAAAGGTGCACCTAGCAGTTTTGTAGTTGAACATGATTGATGGTATGATCCCTAAACACTAACACAACCCAAATACTTCTTAAAAACAGTGGGATATCATTTAAATGCCTCTGGCATGGACCACAATAACATAAGATCTATTCAATATGGAGACGACATATATATTTCATAAAGTACACACATAATTGGTTGTACAAAATCAATCTCAATGTGCATGTAGTTTATTTAATTGTGTGTATTTTATGAAAGTACATGCATAATACATAGAGTAAACACATAATTGAATGAACAATGTCATTTTCTATATTCGTGTACTTTATGCATTATGTGTGTACTTTATAAAAATACACTCATAATACATGAAATACACGCACATATAATTGGACCAAATCAATTTCAATGTGAGTGTACTTTATTAATTTGCGTGTATTGTTAGAAAGTAAATGCAAATTAATAAAGTACACGCATATTATAATTGATTTGGTTCAATCCAATATTACTGCAATAATATGCGAACTATTAAATGCTGTTGGCTCGGACCACAATTAATACGACGTATAAAAATACACAGTGCTTGTATATACTCCCCAATCTTTAATAAATTCCGCTGGTGCGGACTATAATTAATATAGGAGGTACGATAATACACAAAGCATGTATATATTTGCATTCCTAAATAAATGCCACTGACGCGGACCACAATTAATATATGACCTGCAAAAATTCAAAGAGTATGTACATATTTCAATAATGTATATATTCTCAGTCCTTAATAAATGATGTATAGAGGAGGAAATGTACAGTGATGAAATATATACATGTGCAGTCTTCAAGATACAAAAAATGTGTTTTGCATTTAAAATGAGGGCAACAAATGCACAATCTAGATTCATATTATATTTTTTCATATCATCAACAAACACAAAATGTTTCATCAGTCCATGTATATTGTCTAAAAATTTATACATATGAGAACACAAAATACATAATAAAATAAGAAAAAAAATTATATAAAGCATAAGGACACAAAAATAGTACATGGAATACGCAACACAACACTCAAAATACAAGGACAAGCAGGTGATATCAGAAATATAACGTTAATAACACAACATATACAGAGTGCATGGTATAATCTTAAGAACAAAACTTAAGAACACAATATTATCTATAATTCAAAATAAATTACATCAAATACATATATATGAGCATGCATTTATACCTGTTAGTGTCGTTTGGAAGAATTTGATCGAGAATGTCAATCGTTTGTTAGAACTTCCACGATTAGAATTTTGATTGCTTGAATTTCTGTGAAGTGTGTTTATTTTGGAATTCTAGGGTATTTATATGTTCTTGTTGGACAAAAATTTGATTGAGAATGAGAATCGTTTTTGAATTTTGATCGAAGAGGCAGTATGAATAGGTTTTTGATCAAAGAGACAATACAATCATTTTGACGCTTGAAATTCTATGAAGTATTTTTTTCAATTCAGGGGTATTTATATGTTGGACCTAATCATTTAAAATTTGTTGGGTCTGGATTTAAAGTCCAAGATGATTAGTCCAAGAACTCGACAGAAAAACCCCTTCATTTTGTGGGTTTCAATGAGATTTTTTATTTATCTTTTTTTTGTTTCAAATAACATAATATTCAAGATGAAAGAGAAAAAGATAGTGGGTATTAAGGCCTCATTAAATCCTCTACAACTATCGTATTAGAAGCATAATAAAGATAAAAATAAATATATGGATTTATGAAAAAAATCTTTTCATCTCTAATTTTTATTTGAGCAATATTTCTCGGTAATACTTCCCTAAATAAGGAAAATATGGACTCGAATCAAATAGTGCTACACTAACATACACAGGGACACATTTTGTGGGCATTGGACACGTGTCTGTGTATGATTAGTTGAACAATCAAACACTAATACATGTTCTAGTGTCTTCAAAATGTGTCCTTGTACGTGTCTCCCTAACATTGTTCATTTATTAATAGGTGTAAACCCGCGCGATGCGCGGACAAGGCACAATGCGTGACACATAAATAATAAGAAAAAACATGGATTGAAAATTTATATCATGTAATCTAGAATTAATTTATTCAAGTAAAGCAAAGCCTTGCCCTTTAAGTGAATAAACCAAAGAAGTCAATATGTTAATATATTTCTCTTTTTTTTAATATGGAAACCACATTGACAAATCTAATATGTTCAAACACTGCACTGTCATCACGAAATCCTAAATGAACAGAACAATCATGAACATTCAGTCATAAGGAAAAAAATGTCGGCTTCAATTTTCAAATACCCTGTAAACATAACAGTGGATATAGTAATCCGACACATATTTTTTTTAACCTATATTGAGTGCATTGTCATTCAAAGATCTGTAGTGAAATGCAATTATGGTTGTTGGATGTTAATTTTGAGTTTAATAAGAATAGTCCCATCAATAGTAGCAGGTAGGAGCAGTATGATTTGATGTTCCACAAATTTAACATGCTACAATTGATGTAGTACTCCTTTCAACTTTTGACAGATGTAGAATATGAGTTGGGTCGTCCATGCTAGTTTTTTTAATCAAACAGCCGAAAGCTGAAGTATATTAATGAATTGAGTATAAACTTCACACGTGTTGATAGCATACACATATCAAAAGATACTTTCTTCACCCAAACCAACCGAGCTAACACATAGCAAGTCAAAATAGCCACAAAATTGAGGCAGCCCTACCAAGACAAAACATGTGAGAGAAAACCCACCCCAAAAAACCCTCCCATCTCATCTTCTTCACCAAGAAAGAGGATGAAATGGAGGAGTAAAGCTACATAGATGAAGAAGAAAAAACCAGAGTTAAAAAAAATATCCGACCCATAAAATCCGACCTTCGTTACACAATAAAAAATGATGCTCACATAGACTGACTAAAAATCCCCATTCTACTCGTTTGGTTGTCAAAAACTGCTCGTGACATTGGATAGGGATTATCATTAGGCGGCTGACTTATTGTGGTAGTAGTGGGTAATTTGTATTATTCTGCTTCATTATTGTCGCTATAAAAAAGGCATTAAACTAAGATGCATAGCCTTTTATAGAAAACTTTGAGGTTTATTAGGGTTCTAAATCCCCAAAGCTGATCATGGAGGCGTAGTAATTTGATTTCAATGCTACAACTATATAAAGAGAAAAATAGAAGAGTAGGGAAGGAGAAGTGAAAGAGGAAGGAATGGGTTATTATAGGAATATAAAAGATTATTAGTTTTTTTGTGAATTCCTGCTAAGAACATGAATGAGCAAGAGAAAGGAGAGATGAGCATGAATATAAATTACAAAATTCAGTGCCATGTGGCATCCTAGATAAGTAGGAAAAAAAAGCATTTAGTACCTTGTATAGCATTTTAGATTAGTAAATAGATTTGGGTGACTATATTTTTTATAAATGGCTCCTCATTTTTTATGTGAATATATAGGATGACCCGGAATCCATTGTGATAGATATCACTACTGTCGTGATGGGTGTCTAGGAGAGGGGTGATGCTAGTATTGGCTATAGTGTCCCAGCTATCATCTCTATGAATGGTGATAATTTTAGTGTCGAACGGGAACGATACCTTCATATGAAGTGATAAGGGTAATGCTACCATGGGGTGTATCTAGGCCCTCCTGAGTAAGAGGTTTAAATAGGTCAAAACGTCGAGTACTTGAAATTTGACATCACATTTTATAGGCCCTATTATGAAAGTAAGAGTGATGTCCCCGAGGATCTCTCGATGATTATTATCATAGGCCCTAATGGATGTAGAGGACTGTGTAAATTCTGAGGCAGTATATCCCAGATTGGTAGTAGTGCAAAGAGGGCATATGCTGATGGTGGAATCATTGTCTACTAGTATTAATAGTACTATCTATTTGCAGGTCTCATTAGTGATGTGTAATGCGGTCGGTGGTGGCATACTTGCATAAGGAGGTCATCATTAGATAAGTTCATGTGTTGTTGCAGGATGAGGAAGACGATTGTGGCCGACATTTTATCTGGAGTTAGATTCATATGTACAGAAACATGAGATGGTAGGCGAACGAGAGTAGTTCAGTTCTCATAAGATGTAGCTAGAAACTCCCATATGATGATGTTAGATGAGTTTCTTTGGAGTTTCTCCTGGATTTTGTTATTTTCTCGGGGAATAGATACAATAGTCATTTTTTAGGAATCTTTCTCCTTTTTTACGGGGGTTAGGGGAGAGGCGTGTCGACCTGACTTGGTGAGGAAATCAACTTCTTTATCTAGGGTGAAGACAAGTATTGCACGGACTTATCATTTAGCTTTTCTAGGCCTAGTAGGAGATCAGTTAAGGATGTGGGGTTGATTGCAATCGGTGTTGGCTTTGGGGCTATGAATTTTGTCCAATCCAAAATAGGGTTTTCTTCAAGCTTTTGGAAGCCTTATTCTAGCATTTGGAGGGATCTCGAGACATGGAGTTATCTATACACCTTACAACTGTGTCTGAGTTTAGATTAGGGGTGGGTATTTTTTCCACCTTGTCCAGGACTTGGTTGTCTGTCTACTTTGGTCCCTTGGTGAGGGTTCTGTGGACATGGAGGATATTGACCAAATGTTGTTGTTAGAGGAAATTTCTTGGTATTCTTCATCATCAAGTGGGGGTCTTACGAGACAGTTTCTTGATGCTCTCTATTAGGGGAAGGGACTCCGATTTCTATAGATCCACTTATTTCATGATGCTGGCAACTTCGTAGAAGATGTCTCCATAGTAGTAGTGACAGTCTGTATATTTCGGCACCCATGGTGAGATTTTGTAGACAAACCTAATTATAGTTTGCGTATATTACATATAGTGCATACTGTAGAATTTCCCTTTAGCGTGGTCATGGGGAGTCGTGTGGAAAAGTTTAATTTTGATCGTGTACGAGTACTTGCTTGAGGGTGGACCTTATGGAGGGGGATGATTTCAAAGATCTATCTCATCTTTAATGTGGGTTAAATCTAGGTATTCGTTCATATAAATATGTCTCATGTCTGTGTAATGATGGGACCATGGTGATATCTCAAGGACAAAGAGGTCGAAGGATATTTATGAGACTAACAAATCTAATTCATCTTGGGGACTGACGGGGTCTTCTTTGGGTGGGGGGAACTCAAGGGGGTTATTGTCTTCTTCCATAAAGTTACCCAAAATAGCTTGTATTTCTACCGATAGGTCACCCCACCCAGTGACTCGGATGCTCTGATATACATTAATGTAAGGATGCTCTCCCCTGCTATAAAAAAATAGAGAGGTGATACCCTATATAAGGCTGAATGCTATCTGCTGAGTTGCCACACTTTTTCATGAAACAAGTCCAGTGTGGTTTGCTCTAGTTGGTTGAGATCTTCTGTTGTATCTTTGTAACCAATCACGGATATAAAGTTTTGGAGCTTAGGGGCTACAAAGAATGTGGGTCCTTTCCTATGTAAACCAAATCTTTTTTCCCGAGGAGTAGTTTTACCATGTCATCATTTCCCAGACCTAAGGTATACCCCAATTTTTAGTCTAAGGGGAGAGTCTCTAGGGAGTATCCCATATTGTCGGTCATATTTTGACTCGAGTAAGACTGGGACGACCATGGCCCTTTGATTCTAACAGAATTGGTTCCATATTTCTTTTTAGAGATTTGGGTGGGCTCTGTACTCACTAGGTTCGGGATTGGCCCATAAATTAGTTTCCCAAGGAATGTCTCTTAGCATGTAGTGGGATATTATCATTTCCACCTTGTCGTATAACAACTGGTAGCGAGCTCTATATCTTCAGGTAATATGATCGTTGTCCCGAAGTTGTAGATCTTCCTCACTCATTTGCACGGGGAACTCAGGTATCGGGTTGTTTAAATGACGAGTTCCATATTTTATTGACTTAAAACTATTTTTCTTCTATTGTTTACTGTATAATGGAGGGATGGTGAGACAAGAATGCGATGTAAGGGGATATTGCAGTCAGTTTCTATACCCAAAAGAGTGAATATGTGTGTTTGTGACGTATATCCTTTTATTCGGTAGACTGGATAGGTACTATGAAAGTGAAGTGCTTTGTTACCTGAAGGGATTCATTGTATATCTCCTCCCATTAACTTTAATGAACGATTTCTGCCAGAAAGGGGGCAATAAGTCCTATTTCTTTAGAGAGACTGAATTTTGTGACTAAGAGGAGGTCTGGACTGGAATGGTTAGATCGTAGTAATTATATCACCATTATGAAAAGGGTCAGATGGTATATGGTGGGCTTAGTCTCAGTGATGACTTTTTTAGTGGGAAATAGCGTTCCCATAGGTGTATATGTTTGGAAGGAGGCATGCGTCCTCATCCTCGGCTTGTGTTGTTTGGGAACTATAAGAGTGGAGGGATTAGTGTTTGGTATGGGAGAGTTCAAGATTTTATTAGTGCCAGGGTTAGGATGATATGGAAATGGGTTGCTGATGAAATTAGGCTTTGGCGGGATGAGTCTCCCGACATTGATGAGGTACTAGATGGCATACCTTAGGACCAAAAATTATTAGTGATGTGACTCGGTACCTGGTGATAGAGTGCGTTTGGTTTCGAGTTTTTATCCATAATGTGTGGGAGTGGCTTGGGTTAAGTTGTTTGAGACGACCATCTAACTTCAGAACAACGAATACCCAATTAATGGAGGCTTGTAAGTCAGCGACGATTATTGGTCGAGCTCGAAACTCTTTGGAAGGAGGCATGTCTTGATAGTTTTTAAGAGGGGGTACTAATGGGAAGGGTGCACTACTGGCTACCATGGTTGGGGTATTACAGAAAATTGAGCATGATTCTGGTGGTGGACTGACTAGGAGGGTGCTAGTATGAAATAGGGAATCCCTTGGTGGGTTTTATGGGAAGATAACTGATTGGTACTGAAACGAGATTCCTTAGTGGTATTGGCAACTTTAGCATCCAAAATTTCTTCGATCTTATAGCTTTTATGACCGAGGGATTGGAAATCTAGGATCCATGTGAGACAAGTTAATTTTGAACTTCCCTCTAGAGGTTTTTTATTATGATCTCTATCTACTCCCATTTTATGGGGCGATTAACCATTTGACTGCCTTTATATCTCCATCGAGTGATGAAGATGCTAATCGCTTCCCCTTCCTCCTATTTTAGCATTTCTAGATCCTTATGGGTGATGGCTAGCTCTTCATTGTATTCATACTACTATAGGAAATCATGATATACATCATTATATGTTTTGGAAATCCCCTCACATTTAAGACCCATGTACCAGTTGAGGGATCCTTCGGCCAGTGTGGATGAGAACATAATTTCCAATACCCCTAGGTCAACATTTTGGACCTGCATATCGAGGTGGTAGGTAAATAGGTGGGTGGGTGGAGATCTTACCCCTTTGTAGGTTTTGAAGACTGATAACTTGAATTTGTTCAGGAGTCGGGCTTCAGGATAGAGGGTCATCTTCTTGATGTTGGTAAGCTCATATGTGATTTGTATTTTACTGTGGACTTACGTTATCTCTTTCTTTGGTGGATGGGGAATGATATCTTCAACTGGTGTGATTGCCACATATTCAACTCACGGGGGACCTTGGAAGGTGGCATTTGGGTACTCATGGTCTGATTATAAGGTTCAAAATAACCATGAGGGGTGAATTGTACTTATAAGTGGGGGGCATCAACGTTGGTAAGGGAACCAGAGTCAGTACTAGAACTGGAGCAGGTGGATCATTGGGGTTGGCTGGTATGCCCTCGATAACCATCGCAGATGGTGTACTAATGTTAGGGATTGGAGAAGGAAGGACATTCTCCCCTTTTATGGTATGGGTTACCTTCCTGTGGTCTTAGCCAAGTGCTTTGATCTCTAACTGCATAGTGTTTTAGAAAGCGGTGATGTTCTCAAGTTATCTCATAATCTGATCCATATCTGATGGGATCTGGTCTTTTTTTATAGACATGGATCATACGATGGTGCATATTTAATAATCGTGGGTAGTGAGATCGCTGGTGAAGACTAAACGATCACACCAAGCATGAACTCGGGTTACCACGGCAAGAACTTAGTGGGATCTTCTATTGATAGTGATGACTGCAAAAAGGTTGGGCCATTTTCATTCTCGTTTTGACAGACAGAAGGACTACCAGGATGACAATATATAGGGGATAATGACTCACAAATGCATGATGTTTTCTGATTCAATTCTATTATCTATTTTAATTGTGTTTGGACGATAATTTTTTTCTTTTTTTTTTGTATTTTTTATTTTGTAGTATTTTCAAAGGATGAGAACTATAACAGAGTCCCGTTGGATTTTTATGAACAAGGGTGAGCTCTCTCTTTGTTAGAACTAGGGGCGAGGAAATACCAAACTAAGTCTTACACCTTCTAAAAATAAAATGCAATTAGGGTAATCTAACGTAAGGGACTTTAAGGTATACCGAGTTGTTTGGATGGACCAACCTTTAAGGTCCGTGTGACACCACTTTACCCTAGTACTGAATAACTGTGAAACAATATTCGATATACCCCAGTACTAAACAGACTTAAAACATTCCCTATCATCGATACCTTGGTATCAAGATATAAGTTATTCTATATACCATATGGGTGAAGAAAAAGAGTGAGGATGCTCATTAGCGACTAGCCTTCAGGGAAGTGACTTTTTGAAATTACGAGCTTTATCCGGAGAAATGACTTCTTAAAAGTACGAACCTCTCTTTTGGGGATAGGTGACTTTTTTAAATTACAACGTTCCCTTAGATAAAGTGACTTTCCAAAAGTACGAACTTCATTTAACTAGTTGCTTTTGGAAGCCTTCGAGGGTATAAGGTTTGAGCAATATGAGAATCAAGATGATGATGTGTGTGATTCAAATAGGAAATCTTTAATTTTTCCATACTTCGATGTTCAATTTTATCCCGAGCTCCTTCGTACGTACCTATATATTTGGGAAAATGTACAATCCTATACATGGGGACCTAAGCACGTATAATTGTGAGGGGCTCTAAAACTAAAACCGCTAAATAGTTTTAAAATTGACATAAAGTAGTCACGTGTGAAGGAAATATTAATAGTAGTAGAAATGAAGAACATATATAGTTCGATTCTCTGGATTTATCTTTGGTAGAGTTACTATTGTGACATAGCTGGAGATGTCCATCTATGACACACAATGTTGTATTCCGATAAAATAAAAATTGTCCCCAACGGAGTTGCCATTGTAGTTTTGTGGGCCCCAAGAAAGTTGTGAGGACACTGCGCCCAAGGGGGAAGGGAACTCGTGTTACAAAAAACGTGGGAATTCTTGTCTACGGCTCCTTCGCTCCCCCCGTGGCCAGGTTATTGGTTCGACGTGGATTGATGATTTTCCCCTAGATGTAGTTTGATTCCATGTCTAGGTTTGGTGCACGCCCCTTTGGTAAGCGTGGCTTTTGTGCTGAAAAATAGGGGGGGGGGGGGGGGTTGTAGGGTGTTCAGAGTCACCAGTTTGTTTTATATAACAATAAATAAAAAGGTCTCGGCTTGCCCTCTCAGGCTTATCGTAAGATAAGTTTTAAAGTCTACGGTTGGAAAATAGATTATTGTTACGTGGGTTCGGGAATTAGGTTACGAGTGAGGAAGGTATTAGGAACCCCACTTGTTCTCTATCGTTCTTTAATTATATGTTATTATTTCTATTTACATTAATTTATAGTTTTTAGTCATTTTAGAGCGTGTTTAGAGACCTTAGCATAACGATCCCTCAAAATGAAGATAGATGCTCCAGTTGGAAAATTATATGAGTGAGGGGTATAAAAATTCCACTTCCACCAGTACTGGTACACAAGATTTGTTTATGCACGACTTCGTGCTTTATATGCATATAATGGATGACTATTATTAAATATGTAAGTGTGCAAGAAATATCGACTTTGAGATAGCTTGATATCTCGTTTGAGGTTTGAGGAGAGATAAAAAAAAATGAGATATGGGTGAATCTCTGTTGTGATTAGTGCATACATATTTACACATTTGTATGTAAGAATATGTTTGAGATGTCCCGTCATAAAATAGTTTTATATAATGTTTTAACTTGATAAAGATTAGATATGGATTCATATCTGTGAAACAATACGTAGAGAGACATATTGTCGAGGTTCGAGCTCATAAGAAGGATTTGATGTTGCGCCTACGTACCCAAGGAGACTTGGTATGAAATCCTACATAGTTCAGTTATAAACATGTTCAAACGTGATGCATGTCCAATTATAGGACCCTGATTGAGAGGTGGAGGGCTGGTGTATTGAATAAAATGGGAGTGGACCCTAAGATATATGATATTGACACATAACATTGTAATTGTCGTGTAGTCACTAGCCAAAAGGTGTTGTCCTTCAGACTAGTTTATGGATGTAGAACTAGGAGGGGTTGGGATAAGAAGCGAGGAGTTTACATCAAAGACATAATGTTCTATTCCTGAGAATCATAACAGAATACAACACTTTGGTATTGGGGTGGACCAGGGGAGAATGGGGTTTGGAATTAAGAAATCCCTAAGAAATAATACGCCAAGAGACGTAATGTGAGGCTTGGGATTCACGAGTTTAGCTCGGTATAACTCATAAATACCCAAGAAGAATTAGGATCAAAGCCAATGTAGTTATAATAAACATGGTTGGATAATAGATAGGGGTTTGGATTATATATAAGGGCGTATTCTAGAGGTGGAGGCATACCTATGAGATAATACACTGATAGACGTATTATGATGCTTAGGATTCACGAGTTTAGCGAGTTTAGCATACTATAGCTCCTGCATACCCAAGGATACTTGGGATCAAAGACAGTGTAGTTAACTGAGAACGGGGTTATATTTATAGGCGTAGTCGATGGATACCAGGTATACAAGGTATGCGACATTTATGTAACCTAGTCCTTAATATAGCATTTCTGTTGTGTTGGATTAATATATTTATATGCTAATTTAACACGTTGATCAAATGCAGATGTTTGAAAAGTATTGAAATGAAAACACATATTCGGTGTGCCGTGGATAGATGTGGATTTGTTCTCTCGGAGAAGTGGTCACTGTAGCCGAATTTCAGACTTTGGTATGCAAAGTTTTGCATTAAACGTTTGTTAATGGAACTCTCCTGGAAACGTATTTTGAAAGGAATATTTTCATGTTTGTATTTTAAAATCATAGAATTTCATTTGTATCAATTTATCGTATAAGTATGTCAATTCGTGACGCAAGTAGAAGTGCTGGATTAAAAACCAAGTTTAAACAAATATAAACACAGTAAATTCCATATCTGATCCCATAAACAAAGAATGGATTAGAGAGGGTACACAAGTATGAATAATTTATAATAATTTATAAATATATGTATATGGTATTGTCCCAAAATTTAGGCAAAGGTTCTTTACCCTTGCGGCGAAAACTGATGTTTGGCTATGGGGGAGATTCCCGCTTTTTGGTGCTTTTTAGTCGGCAGAGCTTCGTCTAGAAGTGTTGACTTTTGTGGAATTTTTGTAAGGGTTTGACTCTTTATTTCTCGGAGATGACTTTTCACGTGTGCGAACATCTTTTGGGGGAGACCCCATAGAAATACAAGTTTTCCTTTTAGAAAAGTGGCTTTTATGAAGTATGAGCCTTTTGGGACTTCTCAAAAAATGAGCTTGAGTATTTCGAGCAATCGGGATTAAGAAACTTTGAAAATTGAATCAATGTTGAGTTTTGGCTCCATTTTGAAGGTTGGTGGGAACTTTTATTTATAGGTGTTTTGACAAATTGGATGGCAAATTGTCCAAAGGTTCATGAGCCGTTGGTTTTTAATAAACATTTGAGAAAAAATTTAGATAAGATTTATGTTAAAGGGCTTTAACCGATCGCCTAAAGCCTTTGGTCGATCGACTATTGCTATGGAGAACTTTGGCCGATTGACGAAAGCTACTTGAGGGAAGGTTTGCTAGTTTTTTAATGGATTAAGTGTCTTTTGGGGTTTTTTGGTTATTTTCACTTTGGCCATATATACTTAGGTTTTTCATTATTTTTGACACCCCAAACTTTAGTGTAGGTACCAATATTTGGGTTTTCTCTCGGGGTTTCTTTCGGTATTCATGCCTGGCTTTTATTAGGAATAGGACAAATCATCCCGAAACTTAGATTGCAAATCGAGGTTTACACTATTGCGCAATGATCTTCAACACAATCCTTGTTAGGGGCAATTACACAATAATATAATTAACCAATTTGTTGATTAGTGTTGTTTTGAATTTAAAAAAATTAACAAAATAATTTTATATGGTTCAGTAGGTCTTCATTATGTTGATGGAACCTTGATGTTGCAGTCTCTGAGCTTGCTTGAGGAGGTATGTTAGAATGAGTAACTTTTCCAAGAGAAGAATGCATGACTGTGGTTTGCTACAATACCATATTTCATTTTGAGCGGAACAGAGGCTTTGTAAGGCAAGCAATAGTCTGTCTGAGGTCCGGGGCTAGACTTGGAACCCATGCCCTACCATGGAGGTATTTGGGGAGTTAATAGATCTCGGAAACATCAAGTGTGAAATATGGTATCATCATGTGGTATTACATTGAGATGAACAAGCTGGAGTGCTAAAATCCTAGTTAAGATTTCAATTCACTGTTATAAGTAATTCATGTATAGTGGATCTTCAACATGTGTCCTCCGTTTAATAAGGGCTTTTGTTTATAAAACAAACGTGTACTAATCCACCACAATTATAAAGATTCATAATATTTTTAATGATCTTTCTAAAGCGGTGTATATCTTAACAACTTAGTTAAGTTGCAGTAGTAATTTACCAAGTACGAATAGTATCTATAAGAATCTGCCCAGATTTTATGGATTTAGCACAATGTCCATTTAGTTTTCCATGCTGTGCATAGTTGATCACTTACTGTTAAAGGTGAAAGTCAGTGGGTGGATATAATTAAGATAGCAAGGGACATCCTCTACCACTTTTAGTTCTTTGTGAGCGAGGATGATATCACCCTCCTAAATTGCCTTTAGGATTAGGATTAGTTAGTCTCAGGTCGTGCTCGACCTGATTCAATAACTGATTAGCACTGTGGAACTCTGTGAAGTTTATATTTGTCCAAATTGGGAGCATAATGATGTGTTGAAACATGTAATTACTAAGCCATTATGTATGTTTGTTATCTTTGACGTGTCTATAGTCCATTATGGAACATGGCCTAGGGAGCAATGCCAAAAGCTAAGCGATGTCCCGTTACTCTCGGTGCCTTGCTTCTTGAAGGTTTCAACACCTTTTTTACAACACATAAGGTGGTAAGTCTCATGCATAGTAAATAAAGGCTACCATAAAATTAATATCATTATAACCATGAAATAAAAATAAATAACTAATAACAACTCAACACGATATTAGAAAAATTGAGAACTAAATATGAATTAGAAATAAGGTCTCAACCATAATATAATCAAACTCTACAAACCATAATATTATAGTATAGCATAACCACTCTACTAACTATCATACTCAAAATATGAATGAAACCGACCAATGGTCATCACTGATCAAGTACTCAAACGACCCTTAATCAAATTTATCATGAAGACTAATCCTTCAGGGATTCCTCGTGCATCTACTAGTCCCAATTAAAGGGTGTCCCACCTAAAACAGTCCCAAAATCACATAAAAACTGAAATCACCAAGCATCACATCGACTGTATAAGCACATACGAGCATTTACATTATAGTATCCATCCACACTGTCCCTCAAGAGGAACGGTGTCCTCAACATATGGGATTATGATAAAATATACTTTTGAAAAATTTATGTTACCATCAAGGGTATAATACACGAAATCACATCATGCATCACATTAAATTACCTAGTAGTTGATTCACCACAAGCGTACACACAGAGGAGGAATGTTCACGCACATAATATGAACATAAATTAAGTACCACACATCATACTTCTATAAGGTGCATTGGTGATGTTCATTTTTTTACCATAATATAGATCGTTTACACTCCAGTTGGTTTATATCTCATGAGTCCTACAAAAGGTCCATACCAATCACAAAATTAGTAGGTAGGTTCCTCTATATTCTAGGTACACCCCAAACCAAAACTATGTCAACAACCCATAAAAACCCACCAAATTGTGTAAATTAACAAGTCTAAATTAATTCGTCCCTACCCCCAAATTAATTTGGACTTACCCCATACTGATTTGGCCCCATAGTATTTCACAAAAGCCCACTTTGTACATTGACAAATTTAAACTTCAATATTCAACAAAACCCAACCTTAACAATTTAAATTAGTCCTACTTGATATAATACACGCCAAAGGTTAATAACTCTTCAAAAAAAAATTAAGAGCATCAATTCTAAAGGACAAAAGTTAAAATTTTAACTTAATTTTTGATTAGTTCCTTAATAACCCTAGGTATATAAATAATGATTTTTACACAATAATCCTCAGCGAATCAACCTTAATTATATAAATTAACACAAGAGATGTATGTTTTAACATGAATTAATCTACAGTTTTAAGTTTAAACAATTAACCCAAATTACCTACTCTATAAGCACATACGACCATTTAACATGAACCAAATGCCATGAGTGGGATGTCTCACAAATGAAATCCAAATAAGGAACACCACGATATACTTTTGTCTATTCATATCGTTCGTCAAAATCAATGGCATGATACCCCCTTGAATTTAAAGAATAAGAATAAACAACCTAAACAATTTAGCTCTAAAAGTAGTCAAAGAACTCAACGAAGAAAAGTGGTGTACGCACTCAAGACCCTAGGGCACTAATACCTGGATGTGATAGGAACTGTGACACCCCGTGAAATCCGTAATTAGATTAATCACTTAATATGAGAGTCAACAAACTAATAACATTCTAAGCATGAATGAGATATACAATAGTAAATGCAATACTATATAACAATAACGATAAGTAAATATGCAACTCTAATACCATCTAAACAAATCACATAATATAATTCCACCACCTAAATAGAATAATTCACAATAATCCAATATCCAACATTGAATAATACTCCAATATAGTTAAATAAATCTCATACAAATCACAGACTCGATAAAACTGAATAAATAACATACATCCTATGAATAACTGAATATAAAAGAGTACTGAAATGTAAATGATATATATGCTCGATAACTATATCATAGGAAATGATAGATGTAACTGATGTAAGGAAAAATTTCCAATCGAGTCAATTTGTTTGTACTATTATTAATTATAGACAAAATATTTGAGTCATAGGTTAGGCTTTGTATTGTTGATCTCGTAAGCCTGTGACATGTTTAATGAAGACGTAGTGACCAAGATTCAAAGATGGATACACATAGTGTCGTGTTTTTTTGTCAAGTTTGTCTTCACGTTTACCGAGGATCTCGTAAGGTATGGATGAATTTTGAATATGATCATTGGATATATTTTTGGGTGTTACATTTTTAAATAAAATTGTTTGGAACTCTTTTTAAAATGATTTTTTGGGGAAAATTATATTTTTTATGAGTTCATTAGAATGAGTTTTGCACCTTGTTTGAATAAAAAGAGATTCTCATTAGAATGAATTTTGAACTCATTAAAATAACATTTAGAATCTCGTTGGAACAGGCATCTACCGAACATCAAATGGGTACTCCCTATCAAACATAAGGGAACCCGTTGGAAACTTGTTAGAAGTCCGTTGGAATGATAAATCCTTTTCATTCTAATAAACGTGTATGACATTAGAATGAATTAGGTTTTTTTTCGAACCAACTATGCATTTTCATTGGAACGAGTTCGTCACCTCGAAATTCATGTTTCACTATTTAAGGCGTGCTAGACTTAGATTTTCTAAGAACATTTGGCGAAAATATAAATCCAACATGTTTATCAAAGTTCCAAAACCCTTGTTTCACCCAAAGAGTTTAAAAGATCCAAGTTTTATCTTCTTATGTTTTGATATATTTGGGTTAGGTACCAAATTTTTTTCTTATCATCTTGAGTTGGATATGTGTTTCGTGCGGTGTACCCCATACTGATTGGTTATGTTGTGTTGAAGAAGCGGTGTTTTGTGTTCTGATTCTGTAGATGATTATTGAGTATCATCGTTGGATACTGAGGTGCATATGGATTCCCACGCTGTAGTAGCTTATTTTGGTGGACTCCTGCATTGAACTATAGAGGAAAGGTTAAAGATAGAATAGCATCAAGGCTTGCGAGGGAGACGAGTCGTTGAGTAAGTCTACTATCTAGTCTTTGTAAAACCTTATCGTAGTGATCTATTTGGCTAGGTCGTCCGAGGTTTTTCCCTTTATGGGTTTCCTCCTACATCGGCGTATTGTGAATGCTTTATTTATTTTATCTCCTTATCTTCTAGATTCATGTTTTAGGCTAAAAAGATAAAATTGCATAAATCGATTTAATATGGTGAAATTTTTTTATTAGGTTTAATCACTTTAAAGTTTTAATCTTTAAAATTGAAAAATATAAAAATAAATTTGTGTTTGTGACACTCCCTGCCTTAGAACTATTGGTCCTTTTCAAATTGGTATCAGAGTTAGGACACTCCCGTGTTTTTAGGCCTGAATTTTGGTGGTTTTGATGGTATTAAATCCCAATGTTTGATGGGTCAAACTACGCGTACTAGAAAATGCGTATGAAGTAAGCACTTAAGGCTATAGATGAGCGGGTATGACAAATAATTTTAAATGGTTGATATCCACCTATTATATTAGTTGGAGAGAATATGATTCATAAACCTGTATAGTTGTGGAGTGAGGCTGAGCATAGGTTAGTAAATTATAATTCTTGAGGTTGAATTGTTTTGTTTTGTTTAGTCACCCCGGATGAGTTCTGTCGTATTATGACTTGCGAGACGTCTAAAGAGGCTTGGGATATAATCCAACTCACCCATGAAGGAACTAGCGTTGTTAAGGCTTACAAATTCCAAAACCTCACCACTCAATTTAAAACCATTAAGATGTTAGAGAGTGAGATATTTGATGATTTTTATGCTAGACTGTTAGGCATAGGTAAGTCGTCTTTTATCTTAGGAGAGAAGATACCCAAAAACTGAGTAATGAAGAAAATCATATGGTCGTTGCCTGAAAGGATTAATTCAAAAGTGAAGATTTTGAATTCTTTGGGTACTTTAGATTATACGAAACTTGAAGACCTTGTAGGTGACTTAGAAACTTATGATCTTGACATATTTTCCTCTAAAACAAAGAAGATGAAGGATAAGGGCATTCCTTTGAAAGTCCAAAAAAGAGAAAACACCTATTTCGAATGATGAGTCTGACATCGAATTAGATGATTTGACCATGATAGCAAAGAAGTTTCAAAAGCAATCAAAAGATGAAAAAAAGTTTGAGAAAAATATGTATAATGAGGCTGATCACTTACCTAAAAATCTTAATGATAACTTTAAGAGGGATGAGTCAAAAAGATTTTTTAGTTATGAGGTATGGCCATACGGTAGCTGAGTGACCCACTAAACTAAGGAAGGAGGGAAAGAAATTGAAGGTGTACAATGCCACCCTTATTGATACTGATCCGAAAGAGGGACCCAATTTCCCCATTGAGAACAACTACACCACATTCATGGCTAGTCACATGAGCCTTGATGATAAATTTTCCTATAAAGATATTTCTTTGCATGACACTTATGAGGAAATTGCTTGTGATACCCAAGTGAGTAATGGTAGTGTGAGTGGAGAAGAGAATGAGAATCAAGAGGAGGGGGACGAGAGTGAACCTAGTTTCTTTTTGTGAGTTGCATGCGAAAAATTTAAAGGCTAAGAAGGCTAAATTGAGGTTGGAAGTTAAGTTAAATGAGCATGCTGTAGGAAATGATTATAATCTTTTGATTAAGGATCTTAGGGCACATGAGAGGACTCTTCGTGATAAGCTAGAGTATGTTGAGGGTGACAGAGATACCCTTCATGGTTTGATGGGGGTTATGAAGAGTCTCAGCATTTACTCGAGTTAAGGATAGTTGAGCTTGAAGAGAGATTGAAAGATTCGAGTCGTGTCGAATTTTATTTGGAATCTGGGTCAGAAAATTTGGATAAGATGTTAGGCACCGTCCAAATCAAAGATGACAAGTGTGGAAATGGATTTGATGATCAAAATTCCTCCACTAGCCATGCCAAGAAAATTATTTTAAAAGAGTCAATCGATCCTAAGAAGGTTCATAAAGGTCAATCCTTAGGTAGCACCGCTCGCCATGTCTACACTTTTACACATTGAGGTAGGAAAGGTCACCTTAGGCCTTTTTGCTATTATATTAAAAATGTTCCTAGAAATTCTAGGAATATGGTCTCCGAGGTTCCCAAAGCCCTTAAGAATCAGGTTACACTACAACAATTCTTACATTTAACTGTGATATTTTTCGTAGCCAAAAGTGTATATTTCGTTACTGATAGTTTTTGGCAACGAAAATTATTTCGTAGAGAGTTCGTGGCCAAAGGCCCGTCGCTGAATGTATATGACCACGAAATTAAATTTCGTTGCCAATTGTTTAGGTCATTTGCCACGAAATTTATTTCGTGGCAAATAGTAATATTTACGCTACAATTTATTTCGTAGCTAATTGTTCAACATTTCGTTGCTAAATGACTTCATTTCGTTGCCAATTATATTAATAAACTAGTGTGTTAGAAGCTTTTAGCTACGAAATTTACAATTTATTTTTTAGTTATTTGTTCAACATTCCATTACTAAATGTCTTCATTTCGTTGCCAATTCTATCAATAAACTAGTGTGTTAAATGCTTTTAACCACGAAATTTGTACATTCCCTCAAGATCTATTGGGTACGAAATTTAATTATTGAAAAATAATTTTTAATCTTTAATTTTTCAATAATAAACTATAAAATCTTAAACCACACTTTTATTTATCAATTGCATATTTAACTACGAAAACATTTATTTTGGTAACGTAGTGTTTCAATATATATTTTTTTATTTTTAAAATGAATTTTATAGAGTAATGCATACCACCAAATTTAAACAAATTACCATCTAAAAAAGCACATTCGTTAAGATGCACAAAATAACTAAATTATCATAAACAAAATTAACATTAAGTCACATACACATACATTGTCAAGTCACCTAAACACTTGTTAAGGGACATAGAAGTCCCACATTTCATCCCCTTATAAACGACAAATTGTCATGGTGCAAAAAAATAACTTGAACTAGTTAAAGGACTTAGAAGTCTCAGATTTCATTTACAAACGTCAAATGTCCAGAGTTCATGGCGCCCCAAAAATAACTTCGTCACGTCAAATCTGCAATTAAGAGAATACAATACCATTAGCTAAGATAAAGTAGTATTTGATTTGTCTTTATCATGAAAAAGTTATAACACAATAAAACAAAATTTAATTTTTAAAAAAATTGGCCATATTCTCCTTTGTTTATAAGACTATCCACCCTGCTTAACAAATAATAAATTGTCCAACAACATTCAAATAGTCTAAATTCATCAAACAAATTCACATATAACATGAAATACAAAATATTCTTCCACTGAATTCACATTGTGCCCCAAATAACCAAAGTGTCCATTTAAAAAAATTGGACAGAGCCTCCTTTGTTTATTGGACTATCCACCCTATTAAGGGATAACAACCAATCCATAAAAGGCACCTTTAAAAAAAACTAAAAAAACTATACCGTGTCGAAATGGAATCAAATAGTGAAACTATAACATGATGAGAAGAAAAAAAGGCACCTTTAAACTTTGTAGTCTACCTCCCGTATACCTTTAAACTCTGTCGATTTCGAAGAGGGTAAGGACGGTCGTAACTTCGTAGTCTACCTCATATAAAGGTTGTGATTCAACCCCATAGCATCCCCATATCTACACCCACATATCTGTGAATGATGGAAATAAAATTGAAAACAAAAAGGCATTTAGACTATCTCATAAAAGGTTTTTCCTTTCAATGCTCTCATATTCAAATACAATTATCTTATAACGAATTTAGGAATATAATACACAAAGTGTGAGAAGAAAAATACCTTCATAAAAGCTTGGCTCGGGCTCCGATCTCGCTGAAATCTCCACTGTAACTTCCATCACGGACACATACCTCCTTAACATTAATTCTATTCTTGGTTTTGGACCACCACCTGAAAAGAACACATGTAGAGAAATACCTTCATATAAGCAACTTTAATGAAATTTGCATGCAAACTAAGCTATTTCATGTTCTGGATTTTACGTATTATGTTGGATTTATTAATTCAAGTTAAAGGAAAGACAACCTAATACCATACACAAAATATATGGCAATAACCACAAATGAAGAAGGACAACACTTAGTTGGACAAAGCAATTATATGCACTGATCAAATGATAAGAGCTAAATCTATGTAGTAGTCAAGTTTATAGTAGTATTGAAGTATTAGAACAAAGATGTATTGAAGTATTATAACAAAACAGTTATATAGCTGTTGTGAAGTATTAAAACAAAGCAGTTAATAGCAGTTTTGAGTTATCAGTAAGAAGTCTATAGTAGTATTAGAACAAAGCAATTATATAGTAACAGAAATATTTTGCGCCTTCTTGAGGTTCGAACAACATATCGCGGTGTTATATAGTAATGTGTCGAGGATTGTAACATATTTTCCTAAGGAACCGAAATTGGTTTATCTGAGTAGCGCAGCAGAAAAATAAAGACTCCACTGCTAAAAATCACTACGTGCCTTATTTTGGCACCCACTATTCATTCAAGGGCGGTGATGGTAACTAAAAAGAACCTGACACTAAGGTTGTGTCTCATCGTAGGCCCTTGTCACATCGTGGTCAGTACATGGACAAGTACTGGTGGTAATACATAAGCGCATACCAAAGTTCGGTACCTAGTAAGGTACCCGTTGCCCAGGGGAAGTATTGACTCATAGCAAGGCATTGTTGTATCGGGGTAAGTGCTAGAAGGGAATTTGTCTTCTGGTGCACCAAATGTGTCGTAGTTGGAAGTAAAGGAGACATAGGGGAGGTAAGCCCAAACGTTTTCTCTCATGTGAGCATCAATATGAAGTTAACTGCCCTTTATGGCAGGGTTAGTTTCAAAGGGAGAATTTTTATTGATGTCCTTCTCGTCTGCCCAAAACCTCTTAAGTGGTTGAAACTTCATTAAAAGAAGAATTATAGGGTTATTTGACGGGTTATTTGACTACTTGCAAGTAGCTAGGCATCGTACGTCGTGTTTAACATAGCATTTCAACATGAAGAATTGATCAACAAAGAGGGAGTTGTGTGCAAGAGCATTGGGTTTCTCAGATGGTTGGAAAATGACGGTGATAGTAGCATTACCCCTACTTAGGAGGAATGGTACCCAAGAATGGGAAATATGCTTTCCAAGTGGCATGGTACTATGTGCAATGTATCATAAGGACTAAATGAGGTTAGAAATCACAGTTTCTAGCACTTTTAACACAGAATATATAACAATGGCAAACTAATAGGAAAACAACACACACACAAGAATTATAAGATCTGAATAAACAACAACCATTCTTAGTTCTCACCAATGTAGATCATCGGTAAGGCAGTGAACAAATTGAGTTGGAGTATGAACTGTTGGTTCAAGATTGTACCCAATGTTGAAAAGGATTGCCAATGTCTCGAAACTCAATGGATGGCGTTCTAAAAGGATTTAAATGTTTATTGGAAGTATCAATTGCAATCCCACCTAGAGATTAAAATTAACAAGCAAAGCATAGTCAATGCAAATGCATGCATTTCTATACAAAATCCATGCGTACACACACACACACACACATACAAATCAACCATAGCTCTATCCCCTAAATGATAGTCCTCCCACCTCAGTTCATCATGGTTTTTATGATTGTAGAAGGGCATGGAAGATACTGATAGCAGTGGTCGTCCATCCACTACGGTAGCTCTAGTATAGGATATTAATTTCTATAACAACTAAAGTTATAGAAGTAAAGTAATCAACAGTGAGAATTCTAACAAACCAAAAGTTGCTTTTAAAATAAAACATAATATGACAATGTGAAAACTCGAACCATCTCGAATCTCCCGAATGGCTGCATGAAGAGCAATGCGATAACCTGCCCATAAAAAATGAACTTAGAAATTGCTGAATGGAGAAGATGTTGTAAGTTAAATACAAGGGGAAAAATTGGGTACTTCTTCTTGATGGGTACTTCTTCTTGAGAGGAAGGCTACTCAATATCGATTGGAGCAGTTGGTTTAAGTGGGCGAAAGGAAATGTTGACTCTGTTTTAAGCCATCTCTGAAAATCATTTCATATATTCATAGAAATAATCAAGATCAGTTAATACTAGGCAAAGATCTGAGCAAATTAATAATCATAAAATTCAGTGAAAACTAAGAATTAGCTACAATTAAACATGTTCAGTTTATATTACTCAGATTCAGTTTGATACCCAATCTACATATTACTCAGATTCAGTTTGTACTCAACATCAGTTTGCATACTCAGCATATTATTGACTTGCCATCAGTTTATGTACTCATCATGTTACTAACTTGGCATCTTAAAGGCTCAAATCAATTTTATCAAGCACAATTCAGTTTTAATACTCAGTAATCTGCATAATCATACTCAGTTAAACACTCATTTAATACTCAATAAATTGATTTCATACTTAGTTAATAATTAGTAATTCATACTATGTTAATACTCGAGAATCTGAATTCATATTGGCTGCCGCAGTTGCCTGAGTCTTCTCCTGTAATCTCAACATCTTTACAGATCCAATCCACTATTTGGCACCTTTTATTTCTTGTTTGGGCACCCTTTTCCTTTTTGTTCATGTTTTTGTTGTTGTAGGTATGGGAGTGGCTTATGGGAAAACCAAAAGTGGAGATGGGGTGGCGTCAATGGGTGTGATGTGGCCTGAGTCGCTTACAAAATCTATTGTTCCCGTTGTTATAGCTGGGGGTTTGTGTATTTATTAGTACCGGAATTAACACTATGGCTAAGAGTTATTACCTTTTTTCTGGTCTTGCTTATGGCATTGCTAGTCTTTCTGCTTCTGGTATGGCTATTGAAATTGTTGGTGATGCTGGTGTCAGGTATATATTTACCTTCATTTATTTTGCGAATTTGGTTGAAATTATTGTAGCATTCCAATAAGATAGTTTTGGTAGTTTGACTCTTTGAATTTAAAGATGTGTTATAAGTACAAGTCTTGGATATATGGAAAAAATATTTTGTAATGGATAGCAGTTTGTTGATCAGTATTTGCACTAGATAGATACATATGTATAAGTTTGTAATCAATGTGTAAATGTAAATAATACTGTGATATTAAAGTGACTATGCCACAATGACAATTGGTGCAAAAGATAGGAGAAACGGATATAGACCATATAGGTCTTTGAAAATTAGTTTAGAACATCCTAGGTCTAGGTACACGATTAGACTATTCTAGGTCTGAAAGAAGTGAAATGGACAACTTTGGGTTGTGAAGTGAATTTAGACAATTTAGATCTTTGAAGACTGGATGAGACCGTTCGAGGCCTAATAAGTGGGAAATGGACCACTCCAGTTAACTAGTGTTAATTTCATTGGACATGAGAGGTTGAGAAAGACCATTATAGGTGTGGAATGTTCAAAAGGTCTCGAGGAGAGAGTGGAATTTCTAATTCCAAAAGGTCTTAAGAAGGAATTGACTCTAGATCGAGTCTTAAATGGTTGGAAGGGTGGAGACTGGAGTTCTGTGAAATGATACGAACGAATTGAATGCAATAGCATGATTGGGCATTGACTCAACCTGAATTGTGTCATTTTTATTACACCCAATTACAGGTAATTGTGCCAGTAATATAGACTAAGAGAAGTCTGAATATCGATCCTCAGGGAAGAGTATATATACATAGTATCAAATTAAAACTATTTGATATCTTAGGTTGATTAACTATAGCTCACATAATCAGGCAAAAGGGAAATTAAGTTGATTACCCGGTTCACGGGGTGGATTTGAGTTTTACAAATTAATTGTGAGGTAAAATTAAACAACTAAATTAACTACTGGAATTTAAAATTCCAGAGATATAAATCAGATTAAAAATTTGTTGGGAGGTTTCAATTCAACTAACTCACCCTCGGATATCAACTCTAAAAAGAATTGGGACTCGTGAAACTGAAACCTAATTGAGTACATACATGTCCTAATATGCAAATACTAAAGCATGAGAGAAGGAATTGATTTTAGACAATATGGGAACTAATTACAGCATTCAAATTCAACTTGAAACAAAAATAGGGTTGCTTCCCAAATAATGTACGTACAATCTATTGTTGGTATAGCTTGTACCATCAGTTGATTGTTGGTACACAGATGTCAGTGTTGTTATTTTTGCATGGTTTGATTGTGGTGAGTATTTTAAGCAGGGAAACAAGTCATAACAGAGGTGTGGAGAATGTTAAGATGCTACGGACCAATATGTCATGACCCAAGGCACTTATGACACATTTAAACCTACATTTACTAGTAACTAGCATGAAAAAACAATCCAAAGTTCATAGGCTTGTTTTATACATGCAAACAAGTTTCATTAGAGGTAGAGAGCATGGTTAAGTTTTGGGGACATGCATATAATGGCCTAAACAACTTTAGCATAACCAAACCAAGGATTAAGCACTAATTAACGTGGTAAAAACAATCATTTAATCATAAAGTGAATTGGTGAGTCTATTACACATGAAAGCAAGCATTAACAGAGGTGTCTAACATGATTAAGGGACATGTGAATCATGGCATGTGCAACTTTTACACACAAAAAACTAAGTTAAAACAACAAACTAGCATGGCAAACATACCACCAATAAGATAAGACAAGTGCAACATGACTGTCACAACCCGCCTAATAAGATACCGGGCGATCACTCCAATATTAAATTAAAATAGGAGTCACATATGGATCATCCTTAGCATCACTGTCGAAAATCCATTTAATTACTAATATCCTATTAGGTGGCCGTTAAAAACTTTTACTAAACTACTCTTTTTAACGAATAAATTACAACATCCACAATTAAATGCGTGATGAACTGAAATGAAAATGAAAGGAACTAAAATAACCGAACACTCGGTCCAAATATACAACCATATCGAATGCTGTACTGAAAGAATAAATAAATGCAATTGAGCCATTGGCTCGAGTGTTTATACAATATCTCCTATCTAGAGTACAAAGAAAGAAACGTCTACCGATAACCTGCAAGCATCCACAGCTGCTGCAGCAGACGTCTGACCCGAAAGAGTTTCCATCCAGGCGTCCCTGTGTCTGGACACCTATATATATATAGTATAGAGAAAGAAAGGAGAGTAGACAAACGGGTCAGAGCCCGAATGTTTAGAAAATATTTTGCAAGTGCATAAATGCCTTATTATTTTGAAAAAGGTTTTATCTCATATTTAAGGTTGGTATCGCACTCCCATGAGATACCCCTCACCTCTCCGCTAATAGTGCACTCCTAGCGCATCTATCTAGAACATTCTAGTCAAGCTACCCTGCTAAACTAGTCTAATACCCAACCACTATCTATCCTAGATAGTCAAACAGATGTACTAAGGGCTAAACTTCACTCTAATCTCGACGCTATGCCATGTTCGTGCGTGGGGTGTCTCGCGTAGCGAAATCCAAACAAGGAACCCCCCCGATACACTACTATGCAGCAAGGTCGATCTTTGAGATCCGCCAGTCCCTCAGTACAGAAAGATATATATAATATATATACCATAAACATTTAATAATATTAGAGCACTAAGGATTAAACTTCTCCCCAGTCTCAACACAATGCCATATTCGTGCGTGGGGTGTCTCGCGAAGCGAAATCCAAACAAGGAACCCCCCCGATACACTACTATGCAGCACGGTCGATCGTCGGGATCCATTAGACCCTCGGCACTCGATTTATACATATACGTACATCTACAATATACGTCCGGATAATATCTCCCGGACTGAGGATTACTTGATACATATAGTATTTATAAATACTTATCCTTTTCATTTCAAAAACTTCCATTTCCCTTCTCATATCCAGGAAATGTAATTTATAGAAGCCAATTCATTATCATGAATTGCTTTAACAAATCATATACTTTTTGAAAGCCAATTTTATTAACATAAAAATGCTTTTCCTTTATCAATTATCCCATTTCCCTTTTTATACTCAGGAAATGTATTCAAAGACATTTTCATTATTATAAAAATGCTTTGATCATAACATATGATTCCACACCCCTTCTTCCATCCGGGAAGTGTTACCGAAGCCAAATAATATAACCCATTTCCCTTCCTATATCCAGGAAATGTAATTAAAGCAAATCCATTATTATGAACTGCTTTAATAAACGCATTCTAAGACCGCCCGTCCGGATTTCTCCACTGTGCGCGCCCCTAAATGGCTATCATCTTCCAGGGCCTCCAAGACAACCTGGGATCCTATATCAAAAGACGTCGGGAAGCGACCATGTGCCTGCGGGATAGTCAAGACCACACCCGGAATCTCCTAACCAGCGCAGAAAAATATAACAACAAACGCTCACATGGCCTATAGGACTATATCCACCCTGCATCATTAGCCAGGGGGCTTCACCATACGAACGCAACTTCCCTTATGATAGCGATTTAGAGAGGTGTGTATCCTCATTTTTATTATTTATGAAAATCATTTGTCTTTCCATTTTGAAAACATTTATATATTATTTTCAAAATCATTTTCATCATATCATATATACTTTAATCACATAGTATATACATATACCATATATTCATCCTTGAATATACATAAATGGCCATATTTGCCAACTATATATAGCGATGACCATTAATCCCAAAGATTCCCTCGAGGAATCATAATCATGCTTTCATATAAGCATGTACTAAACCCAAAGTATTTCCTTACTTTGTTCAATACTAATTATCTCAATCATCTCTTAAAGGTTTATTTATCCTCAAAACCCTTATTTAGGAATCCCCATAAAAATCCCAAATGGTAATTCAACTCCCCATACTCTTAAAGGGAGAAAACTAGAAATTCTGGCCTAAGCGAATCGATTCCCCCCTTTAGCGAATCGATTCGGATGGGCGAATCGATTCGGTTCCCAATCCGAATCGATTCGGAAAGTATTCTGCAAACAGGTCTATAAATGGCGAATCGATTCGGTCTGTACCCGAATCGATTCGGCCCATTGCAGAAACCCAATTCCCCTTAGGCGAATCGATTCGGCCTGTACCCGAATCGATTCGGCCTGTTCGAGGGTCACAGTTTGGGCGATTTCTCAAACTCCAAAATACCCAAAAATCAATCCAAATTCATTTTCATGGTTTCTACTCTACACCAAAAATCATCCCAAACATCTACACAATAATTTCTAGCCTTTATTTTTCCAATGCCCGATTTGATTTCCGAGTTGGTACTTTCAACCGGGAGCTGTCATCTTGTAAAAATCATATCAAATCGTAGAAAAATCAGAAAAATACGCGGTCAGCGCCCACGCGACCGTATCGAAAAGATCTACAACTTTCGTGTTTTGGCCGAAAGCTAAATCAATTCTTTTCCTGGCCAAAAAGGCCCCCTAAGGTGACGGGTTTACTATTCATCGTCTCTTCCGAGACGATTTCCGCCATTAAAGCTTCTCCCAAGCTTTTGTCGCCTCACCCAACGTCCTACAACCTCAACCAACTACAAATACACTTATAACACGGGTTCTAAACATCCTAGAACCCGGAATCACCAATTAATTTGGATTAAAACCCTAGTTCCACAAAATTGAAATATTATTGGGGTTTAATTGTTTTAACTCCCAAAAACCCGTTTTATCCACGATAACCCACTCCAAAACCATTAGGGTTTGTTTATACCAAACTACGGTATGAGATGTTTATGCAAAAAGATAAATAAAGCAAGTAAACACTTGCCTCGTGGATAAAATCCGACGACCTCGAGTCGAATCCGGCGGAGTTTGGCCCGAATCTCCATTTTCTCCCCTCTTTTCTCCTTCCTCTCTCTCTTCTCTCTCTTTTCTCTTCTTTTCTTCTCTTTTCTTTCCCTCTCCCTCTTTAAATAAGAAGAAAAGGGGTTTCAACCCTTAAAACCCAAAAACGACTCGTTTACCCAATAACGAGTTACTTTTACCTCTAAAATTACCCGAAACTCATTTTCGACAATCGGACACTCTTTTCCGACTATCTCGACCATTTCGAGAATTATGGCGCAGTCGAAATTCTCATCCGAGGTACTTGACCGCAAATCACTATTCCAACCCAAAATAATTAAATGCGGGTTTTCCAATTAAAAATCTTACCTCGTGTCGCTTTACTTAACGACGACATATAATTAAAATATTTCGACCTATCTAGTCCCAAAAATAATTACAGCACCCATCGAAAATCATTCAATCCTCGAAAATCCCAAAATTTACTATTTAGGAAAATTCCCCAAATTGCCACTTAATTTAATTATGGAATTTAATGGTCTCCAAAAGGACGGGTTGTTACAATGACCTTCTACTTCATCAATATTTCTAAGATCGATGTTAAGATAAGTGCAACATGGGCACCTAATGTAACTATCAGGTCCCATATGATCCTTCACAAATCGAATGAATGATCTAACACCCAAGACTTACTTTTCACAAAATCTATTCGTTTCCTGCATCCAGCTCTTACCCATCTAGTTCACATAAAAATCAAACGACATGTTATAATTAACACGTTATAAGTAAGTGTATTTTCATAATCAACATATAAGGCTATCGATTACAATATAGAGCCATAAGAAAAATAATGTGGCTTCAATTATGTTTAGACAAGATTAGTTTAGAAAACAGAGAAATAATATATTTAAGCAAGATAGACTTTGTTACTATATATGATACTAACACTACTATTTTCTTATCCTATTCCTTTCCAACGGTTATTAAGAACTTTATAGGATATGTTTTACGTCGGAACAACTTTACACTTAATTTTCATTGTAAGATTTGTATGCTAATTAGAAAAGTAGATAATTATAAAATCAAATTTTTATATAAATGATTACACGAATAAATTTATAAACATTGCAGATAGATTTTCACACAGGTAATTTGACAAGACAAATACAGTGCACGAATGAAAATTTTGTTGATTGCTGGTGTATGAAAGAAAAGTGATGTTAGTTGTATAGCACTTGGATGATCTTCTAAAAAATTATTTAGTGATGGAAATAATAGTTTGAAAAGATTAGATAGATGGAGATAAGATATACCTCGACTTCTGATCAGTTCGTCGATAAAACAATTATTGTGACTTCAGAGCCGGCACGAACCACTACCTGCCATCAAACCATTAAACATTATTTTCACCAATGCTGGAATTAGACACTATAGATTAGGAAAAAGCATGAAAAAAATCAAATCAATCGACAATCATCAATTCAAACCAAACCACCACCTAAACAATCGACAATCATCAAATTAAGTCAACAACCCACACCACTAAAATATCAGTCTACTACATTTCACGATTTTTTGTTTAGCTGTGTACTAAAACAATTGGGTGTTGAGTTACTAAAAAACAGCAGTTTACTAAATCTGATTGCAGACCCCAACTCACAAGGGTTGGGGTATTTGTGTTACCCATATCCGATTTATAGTAACATCAGTCTAAAAAACATCAATGGATTATTCCTAAAAAAATTCTTGTGTGATTTAAAAGACTTCTAACTGTTGATATTGATGAATCTGAATCTGCTCCCAAATTAAACATTAATGGACTATGATATTCTTTATTAAACATCAATGGTTTAATAAGCAACCCAAATAATACAGTCTAATACAAATAAAAATATCAGTCTACTAAATCATCAGTCGGATATGATAAACCCCTAAATAATTAGGGAGACAAACAAATCCTAAAAATTGGTAAAAAACACGTTTTTTTCACGAATTGAAAAATATGTAAAAAAAAACGTTCTATCATTGTAGAACTCCTGAACAGATATAGATTTCGTTGTGAAAAAAACGTAACAATAACAAAAATGCAGATTGCTTACCGAAACATCACGAATTGTAGAAATCCTAAACATCATCTCATAACATAACAGTAACAAAGATACAGATAGCTTACCGAAAGTAGAATCTAGGGTTTGTCCGAAGTGGCGATCGGTTTGGAGAGAAAAGAGAAAAAAGGGTTTTGTGGTGTATTTGGGTTTTGGAGAGACGAACGTGTTCGGAGATTTTGAGATTTGGTGATAAGTGGAGTGGTCTTAATAATTACAATATTTAACTATAAAATAGTTTGTTGCCTAATATTTTAACACTTTACCCCACGAAAATTATTTCGTTGCCAAACATAAACGTATTTGCTATGAATAATTTCGTTGCCAATTGTTCCTATTTCGTTCCTAAATAATTTTCTTTTTCGCGGGAACATTGGCGCCAACATGTTGACACTTATTGTCAACGAAAATCTGAATTTCGTAGCTAAATGTAACATCTTTCTCCACGAAATTAATTTTGTGGAAAATAATGAGTTTTTGCTACGAATTTTCATTTGTGGCTAAGAAATTCGCAGTTAAATGTAAGAATTGTTGTAGTGAATTACACCTACTTAGGTTAGGAAATCGATTGGGAGGCTTTATAAATTAGACTTGTTGATTCTTATTTTCTTACACATGATACTTCCCATGCTATATCTAATAATTTATTATGTTCGCATGTTTGCATACACTATCTTTTTAACTTCATGATATATATGTTTGCTAGTTATATGTCGTTTCAGTCTTTTATATTTTGATTTTTCATTTATTGGGTCATATTGAAAGATACAAAAAGTTTGTTTGTCATTTGAAATATTTTTTAAATGTTTAAAAACTCAAAAACATTTTTGGCTTTTGTGTATTTTAATTTTACACATTTCTTGTCGCATATTGGTGTGTTTGAATCCAATTCATCCGTGACATCCATGTGACTAGGATATTTGGTTATGATTTCCAATACTTTGTATTTTTAATCATGCTTGCATGGAGTTATTATAAATGATTAACTTAATAGATTCACTTTGTATATGCCTCCTCACACGCATGCACGAGATTTTTGAACTTTAACTCACATATTATATTTGAGCTTTTGCGAGATGTTCTCCCATCAATATTTCCATCTACATATTGGTTATCTATGGGTGATTTGCGCATGTAAGAACCATTTCTCGTGAGATTGTTTGATTTTTATTGAAAATAAGAGGGTGCACGGGAAAGGGCTACGAAAGGAGAAAATATCCTTTGTGAGAAAGTCATCATTAGCAAGAACCTAATGAAAAGATTTAAAGGTAATAAAAACAGCAAAATTGTCGAGGCCAGTACAATTTTGTTTGTTTGATTTTTTAAAAGTGATAGCTTCAAAAAAAATTAGTGAAAAGAAAACATACTAGTTTTTTATCTTTTGAGGGTGTTATAGTTGAACATCACTGGGTTTGCACAATGAAGCCTAGTTATGCTTAATTTTTCATGAAACTATTGATTTGTAGAATCATCAATATACTAGGCTTATGTGTATTGTTCTTGTTTGTTCTTATAGTTGACGTTATCTTGTCATTTGAGGTTATATCCTAGTTTGATAAAGTTTAGCGCTCAAATAGAACTCTTTGAACATATTTGAGTGTTTGGGTCATAATTCATTTGGATCTACTTCACACCAATTGATTGTATCACAAATGTTTATACACATAGATATTATGCTAGTGTATAAAGCTTATGTGTTTTATGTCATGTTTTTCGGTTATTTATACCTATATATTTTTTTCGATGTGTTATTGGTATATTTTGCATATTTATATGAGGTATCATTTTGTTTTCAGTCTTTGCGATTTTCATTTAGTTTATGATTGCCATATGCTTTAGCTTTGGATTTTCTTGGCTTGCTATATGATAATATTGATATCACTCATTGTGTGAATTAAAATTTCATATCTCAAATTTGGTAATTTCAAAATTGGTATCATACTTCATTGCTTACTCATATTGGTATCTTTTTGCATCTATATTGATATTGTTTGGATTATTCATGATTGAGTTTTCATGTTATTTTTGTCTCACTTCATTGCATGGTTTTATTCATTCCCTCTATTTATATTTCTATCATATGTTCACACGTTTAGGGTGAGATTTGGTTTATAGAGGAGAAATAGATTTATCTTTTCTTACTTTGTTTATTCCTGAACAAAAAGGGGGAGAAATGGTAGCTTTCTTTTCATGATTAGGGTATCTTTATCATAGGGGGACGTCTTACGTAGGTTGATATTGTTTAGACATAGTTGGAATTTTATTCATATTCATATTTATACTTATTATATTCTCTTTGCATTTGAAGGTGTGTTTAAGTGTGCATGTTTACAACATGCGATAAAGTTTTTCAAGCAAGGAAAGCTACTCAGCGTTTGTATCTGTTGATAATTTTTACTCTTTTTCCTTTTGAAGTACGGGATTGATTCTTTTTAGAGAGATTGAAGACCCATAGGAGTTTTTGTTTTGGTTTGGTTTTGTCCCGGAATAGCCAAGGGGGGAGATTTGTAAGCACAAATTTACAATCGAGTAAATTTATTTGCAATTGACTTAATTTTGAACAAAACATTTGAGTCATAGGTTAGGCTTTGTATTGTCGATCTCGTAAGCCTATAAAATATTTGATGAAGAAACTCCTCCAACGAACAGATTAAGTATGCGGCGATGGTTGCGGCCTAGAACCTATAAAAATAGTTTCACATAGAGGATTGAACCTAGCAAGCGTATAGTCTGTACAAATATCATTACATTTAGGCCATAATAATAAAAACTTATCTTCCTCCAATATTAAGTTAATTTACATTATCCCAACATAAACAACCTATAAATATGTGATAGTAATCCCAATCTCGATAGGTAATGCATATTCTTTAATTCCATCATTTAATTATGTACTCTTTACTTTAAAATTCTTGAGTAACTATTCTATACATACATCTCTAGTATATTCCGTCCTTTAATTAATTGCCCATTAATTTAAAATTTCGGAGTTATAGTTCATATATACATATCTAGTATAATTAACACAATATGTAAGCTAATGCAAAATCACACAATCCAGAATCCACGTGACTATGCCCAACTTATATCCAATAATATAGGACCATATGTTGCCCCCATCCAATCACATATGGCCATACACTGCCCAAATCCAAAGTACGAAGGCCTATATTTATGCCTTCGGGGATCAATCGTTCCACAACTATAACTCTAGCACGTCCCAACCCTATATTTTAAAAAATTAAAAAAACCTATATGATAAAACAACATCGAAGGAAATCACCATACCATCACACCAAATGTACGACCACCCCATACTGAAAGCCATATGATAGGATTTAGTTCCATTGTTCCAACTTGAAAGATCGTTGCATCAACAAGTGGGATCGAGAAAATAAAACCTAGGTAAAACCCATACACTCATACCACATGTGGTCACGTCATAGGTGCCCCATCAAACTAGTAGATTACCCAAGAGAACCCCCCGTGTATATTCACACAATCCATATAAATTAGCAACAAAACCTACTTAATGGGTTAAAAAGATAATATCGTATATTCATGATTTACGCAATCGTGTTACATTAACTGACTTTATAAACTTTTAACCCTAACCCAAAGGTTCCTAAAATAGTCAAAATTTGTATTTTCCCCCAAACCCAGTGTTTAATATATATTAATATTTTATCTTGAAATCCTTAAGATAAAACTATGTCATAACCAAATCTTAACATCTGGAAAATAACCCAAACTGGGTCAACTTACAGGGCTGGATCGATCTAATCCCAGGCTCAATCGATACGACATGCCCACTGTTGGGTTCTTCCCAAAATTTCATCCATAACGGCTCACGCTCAATCCAAAACAACTTAAAATCTTTATTAAACATCAATAACTCGTCTTCCCAACATATATTCAAAATATTAATGTAAGAAACAAGTTTCTATAATATTTAGAAGGATTATAACCAGATTAAGGGTTCGATACCATAATCAAGACAACAAAATCTAACTTCACCTTCTACATACGAATGGATTGAATTAACCTACAATTTCGGTCCAATTTGTATGACTAGTTTAGGGATTTTGAAGATTAAAACATGTATAATTCAGATCTAACATTTTTAATAACACGTGGTCAAGTTTCAGATATCAATTTTTACATTCATGCACAATTACATGAGTTCATCAACTAATTAGCTGGGGTTCTCAGTTTATTAAAGTATTTTTACAAAATTAAGTATAATTCTTAAAAAAATAGATTATCTAATTATATTAACATATTTTAATACATGATTATCAGTATATCATTGTAAGCGGGTAGTTTAAAGTATAGATAGAGTTATAACCCCTATAGGTATAAGAATAACAGTTAACCCAAAATATCCTTGATAATCACATGATAAACATACAAACACAATATAATGACTGATAGAACATATATTGTACCCTTACTGCCTCGAAAACGTGTTGCGTCGTAGTTCTAACTGCCACAACCATCATTCTCTATGTTACATGCCACACCCCCTATGACAGTCATGCCTCACTCCAAACCCAGTTCAACTATTTGACACAAAGGGTCCTCATGCTAGAGGCCGCATCCTCATCCAATGTGGGAGCGGCACCCAAGATCATTGCCTCATTAGCCTTTGTTCTCGCGGCAGTACCAGAAGTTCCATCTGTAATAGCATCATGCAAACCAAAAAAGGAAATTGGAAAAAGGCAGAAAGGTTCTTTGAGTCCTGCACCCCATTGGCTTTCCCAGTTGAAGACATCTTTGAGTCCATAAAAGAGGAAAAGCTACTGAAGTGGTCAGAGAAGCTCAAAGCTCCACCCCACAAGAGGAACAAAGCCAAGTGGTGTAAATTCCATCTAGACTATGATCATGACACTGAGCAGTGTTATGCCCTGAAAGATGAAATTAAGAGGCTCATAAGGCAGGGGATGCTCCAGCGGTTACTGAAGGATGCCTGGGGGTGCAGCCTAGCTGATCAGGCCACATGCCCATTTTTATGCTTATGTTTTATATTTCATCTATTTCTATTTTACCGTGAAAATCTTCTTATGCTATTTTAAATTAAACTTTGTATTGTCCATACAAAGTAATATATATATATATATATATATATATATGAATAGATATGTGAAATCGAGTTCACTCTTATATTGCCATAATTTGATTCTCATTTCCATGAAATGTTATCTTCTAAGAGACCATTTTGTCTTAAACATATCTTGATTCGAGATAATATGTTATACGGGAATAATAATATCTAAATAGGTCCCCAATACCCGTCAAGAAAACCTGATTGTCAGAAATCAAGGGACAATTGAAAATGGTAAAAGAAACTATCGAGAGCAGTTATCTAAATTGATCTGCAACATCGTTCATAAGGGCTTCAAGTGCCCACTCTAAGTGTTAACGCAAAAATTATCCGTGTATGCGGACCAGTAAGAAAAGGACACATGTCATCCTATGTGGCAATATTTATACTTTCTCGGCACCCGAGGAGAGTTGGTCGGCACTCGAGGAGAGTTGGTCGGCATACCAACCAACGCATGACATACCAACCAACTTAAGGAAGGCCAACCACCCAAGAAGACCAGCAATTATATTCATTGTATATAGATATAAATGTCTAAATGTATAAATACATTTTATTTATTGGACTCCCATCACTATAAATACATGCATTCCCTTGGCCAAAGGGACAAGAGATACGATACAAAAGATACACACAATCTGAACTAAGCAATTATCTACACACCTCTCTTTCTCTCTACACCATATTGCGCTATTGTACACCCCTGGGAATGGACGCTGGCTTTATTCATAGCCGAACCACTTTAAAAACATTTGCCTCTTATATGGTTGATATGCTTGTTTATCTTCATCTTCAATCTCATCCTCATCATTTATCTGCTGTTGACGCCACTAAAATGGCATAGACCATTTTTCGTGTTCAACAAATTGGCACCGTCTGTGCAAAACGACACGAAAATATTTTCCCTATATTAGAAGGAACGAAGATGAGCGGGTCGTAATTATCCTACTATCATCATTTTCATTCTTTTCGTGATACTATTCATCACCATGAACAGATCTACAAAGTTGATCTGCAAGAAAATGATAAGTCATTTCATTTTTATCTCTTATTTCATAATTGTTTTAAACAATTATCCTTGCAATACTATATGGTTATCCTAGTAAACTGTTTGCTCAATTATTATTTGCAAATCTATATAAGAAATTTTTTATAATCACAGATTTTTGAAAAAGATCTATGCAGACATGTTATTATACAAGTATATATGTTTATATGCACGATTCATCATATTTTTATGTGATCATGTTTTACGTGCAATATCTGACAAAAAATAAATATCAGATAGTTTCTTATAGATCTTGCACAAATCCATATTTGATTCTTATAGATCTTGATGTGAAACCCACATAAAATTGATTCGTCATGACCCAAAGGGATCTCAAAGAGAATTTGGAAATCGAAATGGCAAAACAAATGTATTTATGGATGGTGGAGATAAATTGACACAAGAAACCAAAAATAACCTTCTCTCACCTGAAAAACATTTACCCACCTCCGTGAAAGAAAGGAGAATGAACAGATCCAATGGAAAATTTCATCACAGTTGCTCAAATCATATATCATGAAGTTAGGAGAAGTTCTGATCTCATCACCGTCTCCATAAAATTATTCTGGCCAGTATCATATAACTAATCAACGCCATACTAGAATCCTCATAGTACCTGACTTGATCGGCACAGGTGGGCCTTTTCTCGACCAAATATTATGGGTTAGAGATCATATATGATCATTCGACATCATTCATTCTTTGTCAGCAGACTTCGGCAACACTCATATTGGTCGGAGGCATAAGAGGTATCAGAAAAAAAATTGACATAGGCTTGCACAGGTCGAAGGCTTCCTGACCACCTGTTGTTGGTCGACGGGGTCTCCAACCAAACAGGAGTGATTAGCGACCTAAAATTTATGAGCAGAAAACAAAAATTTTTAGCAAGAAATTTATTAATTGGTATTATACAGTTCGAAGGTTTTCGACCTCCTATTTTACTGATCGATGAAATCTATTTCCACTCGAATGTATCTATTTTTGGTCAGCTACTGTCGGTAACAAGTCTTCTTGGTCAGAAGGACCATCCAGCGTTGTTCGGCACTAGCTAAACAGTCGACGATCAGCGATTTCTTGGTCGGCGATGTCTAATGTTGGTTGATGACCATCCAACACTAACCTACTCTTGGTCGTCAACATCCACTACTGGTCGGCACCAGTTAAATTTGTAAATTATGATCAGTCAAGGACCATGTATACCTAGTCGACAACAAAGATAGAACCAGAAAAAAGCGTTCTTAGTAATCCAACATTGATCTAAATGCTGGTCATCAACGGCTAAGATAAGTGCTTGAATGAAAAAGTGGCAATTTTATTTGCTCGCATTATTGATTTTGACAAAGTCAAAATCATCACCATGGTGTTAAAAGACAAATTCACCCCTTACTATTTCTTAAGTCACACTTATCTAATAAAATAAATTTTTAAAGATAAATAAATATCCTCCAAAGCTTTATTTTAGAATAAAGTTTCCAAACCAATTTATATTTGGTCTTTTGCTTAAAATTAAAATGTCTAGGATTTTTTTATAAAAATTTGCTCATATTGACATATGGCATAACATATTATTTTATGTTTTGATATTTTATTTCCCGAGAAAAGACATATCATATATTTATTGAATGACTAAATTATTCTTATGATCAATTGATTTAGCCTCCACAGATATTTGAACAACTTATTAAATTCCACAGGTACAAGATTTAGTGCCGACGAATGCTGGGAAACAATCTTAAACTTCCGAAAAATATTATTTGCTCGGCATTATGAAATTTTACCTCAGCGATGCACTATTGATTTTATTATTTCTATGATCTATGCTCAAGCACAAATCATTCTCTGTATTCATTCGGATGCATATTCTATATTCATCTCAGCATGGAGCTCGGTAAAATATTTATTGTTATATATATTCAGTTCCGAAAAGATCTACAACATTTATTATATCTCACCCCCAACGGACAGTTGGTCTGGGTAATTCTTATTTATATTCAAGACCAACAAAGTACTCGGCCATATTCTTATGTTCTGGAAAATATATCCTTGTTCGGCATTATGAAAATTTGCCTCGACAGGTCATCCAGACACTTTATTATTATTCTGAATCATTCTTTATATCTATTCGGATGCATATTCTATATTCATCTCAGCATGGAGCTCGGCAAAATATTTATTATCATATATTCAGCTCCAAGGAAATCTGCATCAGTTATGATATTATCTCCAACAGAATGTTGGTCGGGAAATTTTTTCTCTCTATATATATTCATCAACAACCAACTAAAAGTTGGTCGGCATTAGCAACCACCAACTAAGGTTGGTCGGCATCAATAAACCTTATCAACAATGTTGGTAAAACAATCGAGCAAGGCAAAGCCTGTTTGATAATGGATGACCTCAAGGGGAATCCAAAACTAGGCAAGAAAATGGGTGACCTCAAGGGGCATCCACTTCCTAGGCACCAAGGCAATCTAGATAAGATTGTTACAACTAAGCAGGAATATGGGATAAAAATAATTCCATTGCTTAGGCAGTTATGAGTGATCAAAAGATCGCTATAACTAGGCAGGAGCATGGGATAAATATTCCACTGCCTAGGCCCCAAAACAGAAATTGGAAAATTGTCAATTCATATATAGAGATTAAGAAAAAGGTGCATTTCATGATTATATATTATTTTTTGAAGAATGCCCAGGAAATATATTATTCTCTAACAATGCGGGACCAATCGATCCCTTCTGTATTATTATCTGGACTTCTTATTAAGCCAGACAAATGGTCGGTAAGATTATTATTTATTTGGATTTCTCAGTGCTTCTATAATGGATATGGGTTTCTCACTAGCACGGATATTCAATGCAAATTATATATTATCCTCAATGAGGCTTATTATTGGATCATTCTATCAAGTCCTGAAAAATGCTCGGGCATCATCATTATTATTCAGTCTCCTAAGCCCAACTGGGCTCCACATACGCCGATCAATGGCACATACTAGAATCATATTCCTAATTGGAATATATCACACTCTTAATTAGAATGCCCACAGATTCCTAATTGGAATATATCACATTCCTAATTGGAATGCGAGCACATTTCTAATTGGACTATGTGTTGAAAGCAGTGTGATATATTCCAGGACAGTGTGGAAATGCAAACATGCAAAGTTCTTGGGAAGTCATTTCAGGGAACATCTCCTCGGCCTTATCTTTTCCAGCAAGACCAACACACTTTAAGGTCAAGAAAGCATTCAGAGTTAATATTCCACACTTGGGGCTTCTACGATAGAATTAATTGTTCATTCGGTGGCACATTCTCATAACGTCATGCAGTATCAGTCGATCATCAAATTTAACTCCATAAACCTACATGGTCGGGGGCCCGGCCAATCATCATTCAGGAGCTGCTTTTGCTCAGGAGTTATGTTTTTAAAGTTCAGGAGGCATACTCAGGAGTTAGTTTTTCTATTGATGTTCAGGAGGCATATTCAGGAGATAGTTTTGCTATTAAAGTTCAGGAGTCATATTCAGGAGTTAGTTTTGCTATTAAAGTTCAGGAGGCATATTCAGGAGTTATTATGCACTTGCTATTGAAGTTCAGGAGTCAGATTTAGCATCTACTACTACTGTTGTCCCAACCAACACTAAAGAAGAAGTTGTACTTATATGTAAATATTTCAAAGATTGTTACTAGCTCGACACTAATCATATTGAAGAATTGGGTTGAAAAGCTAACATGTCGGAACAACAAAGCACTCAAAGGTGTAGAGGTCAGAAAAATCAAACACGGACAATCATCACTCAGTTGGTCAACACAGAAGGCAGTTGGTCGGATAACTAACCAACCAACCAACATACTTAAAGATTATGACAAGCTACAAGCTGTAAACTATGAAGTTACTGCATCCAGATTCCCAGGGGTGATACATAGCACACGTTCTCTTGACGAGCAAGAGTTCCTTACAAGAAAAATTAGCTCCGAAGCAACCATCAATCATCCTAAATCATCCATTGACCAGAATATAGTGCACTTTATATTGAACAAATCAAGAAGGCAGATTAGTAATAAATACTCCATCCTTTTAGTAAACCATCAAGTATGGAGCATTGGGGGCTTCTATTAACGCAAAAATTCTTCATCTACGCGGACCAATCAGAAAAGGACATGCTCGAGGAAGTGAGAGAAAATGCCCCAATTTCTATTTTAGGGCCTAGGCAGTGGAATATTTTTCCGTGCTCCTGCCTAGTTGTAGCGATCTTTTAATCACCCACAAGTGCCTAAGAAATAAAATTATTTTTATCCCATGTTCCTGCTCAGTTGTAACAATATTATCTAGATTGCCTTGGTGCCTAGGCAGTGGATGCCCCCTGAGGTCACCCATCTTTTTGCCTAGTTTTGGATGCCCCTTGAGGTCATCCATTATCAAATATGATTTGCCTTGCTCGATTGTTGAACCTGGATATGTCTGAGGTTTATTGATGTCGACCAACCTTAGTTGGTGGTTGTTGATATGCTGACCAACCTTGGTTGGTGGTTGCTGATGCCGACCAACTTTTAGTTATGGGTTGATGAATATATAGAGAGAGAAACATTTTCCCGACTAACAGTCTGTTGGAGATAATATCATAACTGATGCAGATTTACTTAGAGCTGAATATATGATTATAAGAGGGTACTTTAGATTATAGATGGAGGCATAACCCCTTCGAATTATGGTGATGATAAGTTAATTAGCTAAAACCTTAGATTAGTGATAGAACACGCAAACACAAACTCAGTGAAGATAAGACTTAGTTTAAACTCACAAATACTCTCGTGTATAACTCAGAAAACTAGTAAAGAAACTTAGAAGTAACTTAGCTAGAGGGAGTGGGAAGTAAGCACCCTGGATACACCTTGGTAGGAAGGTAAAAACACACCCAACAACTTCAAGAATCTTTGTCACATATTAAAAGCTTCGTAATAAATGACAATGGTGAGTGAATAAGACCTCTGGTTTGTAATAATATCTCTGATCTGTATTCTCTCTAGTAATAACTTCTTAAACTCTAAAAAGATCATCCTCTCCTCAAGGGTGGTTGGGGTCCTTAAATAGCCCCCACACCATCCCCGAGGTAACTGAGTCATTAAAGACTATGAAAGACATCCCTCATACTTTATGTCATAGCATTAAATGCCTGATGCACTAGTTGTCTCCACGTCATAAACATTAAATGCCAAAACATGCCTTTTGCCTAACCACTGTGTGTCAGAGGCCTGTTATTGCAGAGGTGGCTCACCAACTGCCTAACAGCCCCAAATACCACGGTGGTTTACTCAAGTGCAGGTCTGACATTATTTAGTTGGCTAGTGGCATCACCTACAGTAGATGTGACATTAAGTAAAGGGTTGTTTGGTTCACAACTCAACTCCCGATGGAACTCCAAGCTGCTCTGCCCGAGGTTCCACAGTCAGGGTCCTTCGTTATTTTACCAGGTGTATCTAAGATGGTCAGGACAAGCCCCAATGGTGCCTCACTTCTCAATCCTCCAAACCATGTCCCTCTAAAGTTCCCACGGCGAGGTAATTCGATAGAGCATGAAAGCTCTCACAGGCCCTGCCAAGCCTGGTCTCTCGCGAGTACCGTTTGACCTCACACTAAAACTCTTTATTATTCTCATTATAGCATTACAATCGTTATAGCTTACAGTCAATTATAAACAAAGATACAATATGACTAACACAACAAGCTAAAATACAAGTTACTACGCCTGAGCTGCCTCGCTTGAGTTGCTGCGCTGAGCTGCCTCGATCCCCCTATACATTTTCCCCTTCATGGAGAGATTTATTGGAATAAGAAATGTCTGCACGAAACTTCTCGATCCGATGAACCTTCTTTGTGTGAAAAAAAATTATCGCTTCCTTTCCTTTGTTAGAACCGCGGCGTTATAATCTCCAGGGAAAAGTAAAATTCTCACCGATGCACCTGAGCCGAAGCACCATTACTTATTGGTGCTTGGGCGAAGGGACATCGCCATTTTTTCCTCACGCTGAGCCTCAACTGTTCTAGTTTTACTATTTGAAATTCTCCCAAAAGGCCTGCTAACCTTCTCAAATACTCATTTTGACTCTTGGGAAGTGAAATTCTCCCTTGTAATGCTTCTCCATGTTCGAAAAAGCAGAAATTCTCCCCGATGTACCTGAGTCACTATTTAAATAACGTTTGAACTTATGGCGAGGGGACGTCGTTGCTTTTTTGAACCGTTGGGGAACAGCCTTCTTTGGGAGTCATTGGATATGTCTGATAAAAAATTCTTGTGCCAAAATTCAAACTTACTGGAGAAGGCAACCCCATTATTTTCCCCAAGCGTCACTTCATTAATGATGTGGCATTGTCTTTTTAACTGTCGAGACCCTTCCCGATGTGCCACGTGTTCATTTGAAATGATTATAGGCGGCCCTTGCACGTGCGATGGTGGGAAACTCAAAAGTCAGGTTTAAAAGCTTCAAACGTCTCTTTTATTTCAAAACCCTTCTCTTTCTTTCTTCGTCTTCAAGCTCTCGTATTCCTTTAGAGAGAGAAATTATGTGCAAACTCCATTATTTACCAAGGTCTTTTAGCTTCTTCCTCTTCTCAATCTCTACGCCACCGCGTATAGTTGTGCTACTCCACCTTCATTCCCAACCCTTCTTTTAACAAGATTTCTTTATGGCACCTCATTGTTGTCTTAAATGGCCTCTTCAAGCAACCCTACCACACCTGCCATCAGTGCTCCACTTGCCGCTGCTGGCGCTACCACCGCCCTTAGCGACGCTGCCCTGGATGCTGCTCGTCAGGAGCAACTACGCTTCTATCACAGGGTGCCCATCTTTGAAGAAGATGATAAATTTTCTAATTCATGCAAGACTTTCCATTTCTCATCCAAGTTCGACCCCTTATTATTGGGTGATAAGGAAATGGATTCATCAAAGTGGGGCTATCTTCCATCCGAGGGGACTCTATATTTCCATCTAGATCATGGCGACTTCCCCTATTCTCAGATTGACTTTGAAACGCTCGGGGGTCGCCAGCCCATATCAGTGCCTGGCATACACATATGCAAAGTTCCCACGCTGACGCTCTTATAAAGGTTGGGCTGCATCGGGCCTACTTATTTGGGGAACTCATAATTTTTAAGCACAACGCCACGCTACAAGTGTTAGTTTCCAGATGGAACATCACAACTCACACTTTTTTGCCACGTGGGGGTAGTTCACCATTACACTGGAGGACGTCTGTGAACTTCTTAGATTTGAGCCCATGGGTGAGTTCACCTACCTTGATGAGGCTCTGGATGCCGAAGAGGCCACTGATCGAGCTGAGTTGGATTGAATCTGCTAGAGTTGCACCGGTTTTTTGAATAAAGCCACATTTGCTTCCCTTATCAACTATTTTTTCGAAGCTCCAACGCCGAAGGATGTCAGTGATGCGACGGGACAAGGTAGAGGTACATCCCTGGAACTACCAGCCTACATACTTGTATTGCTTTCACGCTTCTTTATGATCGGGAAACCCAATGATCAGCCTAAGAGGGATCTGATAAATATTTCCATTCGTTTGGTTAGGGGGTTCAACTTTCCCTTGGTCGCGATCGCTTTGGGGTCCCTTTACACTTGGTTGGATCGAACCCATATAGACATGGCACGATCGCTTGGTCGTTATAACTTGGCCAATTTTGCCAACACCATCATCCTGACAGGCTTTCTTTATACCCGTTTTCTCGCAATCGCCGCAAAGTCTATTCCCCTACATGTGGGTAGTATCAAGCCCCCACGCCTCCTATGCTTTCACAAAAAATAAAGTCAAAAGGAAATAATGGAAGTTTTTGACGTTTTAGACTCCTTTGTGACAAGGCCCTACAGTGAGTCTAAATTTGCCAATAGTTGGGATTTTTTTCCCTCTGCAGCCACAATGATCAAGTTCATCCCAGTTGTGGAATATCCCTCACAAGCCGTGGTGCTTCTATTTACCCCCAGATTTCTTCCTTCTTACACTGAATGGGAATACACCTCAGAACCCTATAACCCTGACAGATGTAGCAGGTAGTTTGGGTTTGATCAAGGGTCCCCTCGACCTATGTTTTAACACAACCATCTGAAAGCCACTTTCATTGAATCTTATACCTTTTATACTGCAGCCGCGGTGCTTGGTGTGACATCCACCATCGATGGTCATGTCACCCTTCCTAGTGCCACTAGGAAGGGAGATGTATCCACTTATTTTGCCACTAAGTTCCATTTGGAGAAATTGGAAATGACTCGTTAATTCATTCAGTCCCGCCCTTAATACCCCCCAATTATTTCTTTCTCTTCTTCTGAACTGGGTCTTAAAGGGAATTCCATGCTTGGGGTTGAGTTACCTCTAAGCCAGACCCCCAAAGAGCCTCCCAGTGAACTTCCTCCGTATGTCCCCATGATCCTTGTTTCCATGCCCAAACCCAGGGCTGCTGTAGCCCCCAAACCATCTACCCCCTCGGCTGAAGTTTCCACATGAGAAGGGACTTCTCAGCCACCTGTTAAGAAGGCCAAGAAGTCTAAGTCTAAGAAGTCTAAGGCCCAGGTTCAAATGCAAATTCCCTTAGAGGCATTCCCTATTGCCTCCGTTCCCCCTCCTATGTCTCCAGAGATGGCTGAAGAGCTGAGGAGGCAGGTGCAAGTTGAAGTCGATAGAATACATGCTGAGTTTCAATGGCGCACTGTCACCATTCCTCCTCCGGGCGCATTTCCCATGATCGTGGTTGATCCCATGGAGACAATGACAAAAAGGTGAAGAAGGATGAGGGTACCTAAAACTGGTGGTGCCACAAGCTCCAGGAAGAAAATGCTGGGTATCAAGACCCAGAAGAGGCAAACACTTGAGAAACCACCATCACCAGTTCCATCTACTGCTACCTCCTCGTCGCCTTCACCAGTAATTATACCTTCTCATTCTCCCTCTGGATATGAGGTGTGCATTCTTTATTTATTAATCTTCTTACCTTAAGGTGTGTTGCATCTGCTCATTTTTTTTAAATAAGAAAGTGTTTTGGTGTAGGGAGTTGAAGGAGAAAGGCCCTATCCCCCTGATCCTTCGGTAAGCCGCTTCGTGGGGGGCGTTACGATGTCTCTCTAGAAGACACTACTCTTCCCCATTCCCCCTTGATAAGTCTTACTTACTCTTGCCATTCATCTTCGCAACGGGCCAAAGAAGCTGCGATGGAGGCTGCTACTGTTGAGTCTGCCAAAATACCAGTGAACCAGAGGGAACTACTGCAGCTTCTTCTGAGTTACCATCGGAGAAGGAGGTCGCTTTGCCCCTTGTTGTGGTCGAAGAGAGTGCCTCGCAAGTAAATTTCTTGCCAAGTCTTACATCTTTTATTTGTTCCCTTATTTTGTTTATCATCTCTAACATGTTAGGCCATTTTAGGTGGAAATGGCGTCACTGATAGATAACATTCTCCTTCCACTTGTCTTGACCAGACCCCTTACTGCGGTTCCTCTTTTTGGTGCCATAATGGGGGTAAGTTAGATGCATTCCTACCTCTTATTCTTTTGTGTTTACCCCTTGCGTCTAACACTTGGTTTTACATTTTCATCTTTCTCCAAGTCTCTCTCCACCCTTTGCCCTAAGTGGCCTTTTTCTTTCCCAGTCCCAGGTTGGTGTTACTGCTCTCATTGGGGCATCTCTTGAAGGTCCATCATCTTCGTCCGATGATGTGCCTGTGTTGGCCTTAGTACCTTATGCTGGCGAGGGGAGTGTGCCTACTATTGAGGCTTCTGTAACCGAGGGCCCCGTTGAAGTTGTTGAGGCAATGAGCCCGCCTCCAATGGTTTCTACCATCATGGCCCCCATGGTAACTCCCATTCTCGCTCCTACTGCTGCTGAGGTACCTTGTTAATTTCTTTGTACTTCTCAGTTTCTCAAACTTCACCTATGTGGGTGACTTAACAAAAACACTTGTTAAGGTTTTTCCAAAAACTCCACCTATATCGGTGACTTAACAACGAAAACACTTGATAAGATTTTTCCAAAAACTCCACCCATATTAATGACTTAACAATGAAACACTTGTTAAGGTTTTTTTCAAAAACTCCAGATATATCGGTGGCTTAACAACGAAAACACTTGTTAAGGTTTTTCTATAAAATCCACCCATATTAGTGACTTAACAATGAAAACACTTGTTAAGGTTTTTTTCAAAAACTCCAGATATATCGGTGGCTTAACAACGAAAACACTTGTTAAGGTTTTTCTATAAACTCCACCTGTATTGGTGACTTAACAACGGAAACACTTGTTAAGGTTTTTTTCAAAAACTCCACCTATATCGGTGACTTAACAACGAAAACACTTGTTAAGGTTTTTCTATAAACTCCACCTGTATTGGTGACTTAACAACGGAAACACTTGTTAAGGTTTTTTCAAAACCTCCACCTATATCGGTGACTTAACAACGAAAACATTTGTTAAGGTTTTTTAAAAACTCCACCTATATCGGTGGCTTAACGACGAAAACGCTTGTTAAGGTTTTATCTATAAACTCCACCTATATTGATGACTTAACAACGAAAACACTTGTTAAGATTTTTTTTCAAAAACTCCACCTATATCGGTGACTTAACAACGAAAACACTTGTTAAGATTTTTACATAAACTCCTTGTTTCCTCTAACTATTTTCAGGTTGCTCGGGAGGATTCTCCACCAGTTCCTTCGCCTATTTCCTCGTCACATCTTGAACCTGTCGCCTCCGAAGAATATAGCCATAATGATTAAGGCTCCACGATAGGTGCTGCTACGGAGAGACAATCTGGGTGCGAGCTTCCTCTGCACGACTTGCCTCCTCATGCCTTCTGCCTGATGGTACTCTAATGTTCTCCCCAAATGCTTGCCAACCATCGTTTGGCGATTGAGCAACTTGTGAGCTATCATTCTGAAACCTTCACGGTGGACTGCCTATGTTAAAACATCTCAGTTATGAGCTACAAGCTTCAAGGCATGGCCACCGTTATTGCTGAAATCGCCAATACTCCAACTGCAAACATTACCAGACCCCTCCTCATCCAATTCTTGGGCTATCTGAGGGAGTTGGGTCGTGACGAGTTCCGTTTTGACTGGCTCATCGCACATTTGAAGACTATAAAAAGTCAGTAGTTGGACACCCAAAGGGAGCTCTTGCAAAAACATCAGGACGATCAGCGGGTCGAGGAAGCTAAGTTATCCGAGCTAGCACCTCTTCTTGAAACCATTAACAAAGAGTTGGGGGACCTCGAAGAAGCCCTACGTACGATGAAGTCAAAATGAGAGAAACTCTTGATTGAGCGCACATAGGCGCATACAAGGTTGTAGGTCTCTATCAACGCTCAACGGTCTTGCCAAGAAGCTTCTTCGGGCCTCCCTGGAGATTTTTTCTCTTCTCCGGATCTGTGGTTCCTTCTTGGCGAATGAACTTGTATATATATTTTTCTTTTCTTCTCATGTAATTCTTGGGCAATAGCTCCCAATTTTGTAATTCCCCAAAGTTTATGAGTGGAAAAAGATACTTATTTTCTTATGCCATCTCTTTATGTTATAATTATTTGCTTAGATTGTGAAGTGTAAAGTTCTGTAATTCTTTCATCTCTTCTTGAGCCATAATAAAAAGAAGTTGTACGCTCATAAAAATAAAGAACTTGTGTATTCATAACAGCCAACTACATCAATGGTTAAACATAACTGTCTACACCTAGTAGGCTTTCAACCATTTATTGTTAATCTTAAATGGCATGTCTTCTTCATTCTTAGAGATTAGGCAATAACCTGAGTCATTAGCTTCCTTCACAATGAAAGATCCCTCCCAATTTACTGCAAACTTGGGTAGAGGAAGCCCCCTGATATGTTTCACTACTGCTTTCAACACGAGGTCCCCCTCCACAAACTTACTTGGTCTCACTAAGTTATCATACGCCCCGAAGAGTTGCTTCGTATACATTTGAAAGTGTTTCATCACATTATCTCTGTATTCGTCCAATACCTCCAACTGCATATGTCTATTCTGGGGGAGCATGCTACTTTGCAAAGTATATCGAGCAGAGGGGACTTCTAACTCTACTGGGAGAATTGCCTCGGCCCCATATATAAGAGATAACGGTGTATACCATGTGGGCTTCCTCTTAGTTGTTCGATATGCCCACAATACGACTGGTATCTTATCGTCCCACGATACTGGGAAATCTTCCATCATTTTAGCCAAGATATTGACCAAAGTTTTGTTAGTCGCTTCGGCTTGACCGTTTCCCTTTGGGTATGCCACCGTCGAAGTGTGATGGATAATGGAGTATTTATTTGTGAGCATCGTTACTTCTGAATTGACGAAAGGGATCCCATTGTCTGAAAGAATAACCTTTGGGATCCCAAAATAACAAATGATGTACTCTCTAAAGAAATTAATCAACACTCCTATTGCTGTCCTTCTCAGTATTATCGCCTCTTCCCACTTTGTGAATAACTTCGTTGCTACTAATATCCATATCTTCCTGCTCGAAGAGGGGTGTATTGCCCCTACCAGGTCGAACGCCCAAGTGTGAAAAGGATAAGGCGTTGTCAGGGAGTGTAAGTCTACTGACGGGGCATGGATCATAATTCCATGAAGTTGGTAATCCTTGCACTTTCGAACGAACTCAGCTGAATCTTTCTCCATCGTTGGCCAATAGTATCCTAAAGTCATCAACTGGTCATATAACTTGGCCCTTCCTATGTGAGTTGGATCATGTGCCTTCTTGAGGACCTTCACTACCTCTTTTCTCGTGACACAATGCAAAGTCATATTAAAGTATCCCATTCGATAAAGCTGCCCCTCCTAAATGTAGAATCTCAGGGCCCTTCGTCGGAGTCCCATCGCATCAATTTTCTCCGTTGGGACAACTCCATCCATAATGAAGTCGATGTAGGGCTATCTCCAGTCAGGCTGAGCCTCCATGAAATGAAATTCTTTTGCCTCGAAGAACAACTGGCATTTATCGCAATTCCATTGTAGCTCTGCCGCATCCTATTTCATTTTAGGCCAAAAATACCCCTCTCTTTGAATCCTCCGATAGAGGGGTATCTCAGTTATTTCGTAGTGTGCTTCGTGTGTTTTTTTCAATCTTTACCCTGCCTCTTTTGGACCAATGCATCTTGACAACCACCCTCCTGTATTTTTGAAGTAAAGGTTTCCCTGATTCGTGAAGTATTGGGCTGATTCTCTCAGCCCCATCGCTTCTTCCCCAAATTCCAATTTCCTTTTGATCTCCCCCCTCCAGTCTGTGTCCTCTTCCATTGGTAGAATTGATTGTATCATCGAAGGAGTTGTTCTTCATTGGATCACGATAGTAGTTGTATCGTTCCTCGTGATCATCTTCTAGGCAATGGTGGCATATACGTCTGGGTGACGGTTCATCGTTCTGGGTTGCCTCTTGATCTTGGTTCGATGGAACTGGTCGAGGAGTCTCTGAATGATTGTTCTGTATGGTTCCAGGCTCATATGTTTTAATGTGTATTCTCCATTCACTTGCTGAATCACCAAGTTTGAATCCCCTTGATGTAAAGTGAACGGATCCCCCTTCGAAGAGCCTCTAGCAATCCTAACACCAATGCTTCATATTCGACCTCATTGTTAGAGCAAGGGAAATGTAACTTGTAAGAAAGGAAAATCTCCTCCATTCCTTTTGAAAGAATAACCCCTGCTCCTCCTTTCTTTTCTGCCGATGACCCATCGAACTGCATTGTCCATTCCTTGTCCATTGCGTCTAGATGGTTGGCCTGCAAATCATCTCCTGGAATATCTTCTTTGGGTGGCTTGAACATTCCAGAGGGGAAAATAGCCAACAGATCAGCGTATGCCTGGCTTTTGATTGCGCGAGGCACCACGCACTTCAAGTCATATTCAAATAGGATGAGGAACCACCTAGCTTCCCTACCAATCAAAATCATTATTGCTAGCAAATAATAGGATCACATCTAGTCACAATATGAATTATAAAAGACAACATATAATGCCTAAGTTTTTACGCTACAAAGACTAAGGCCAAACAATGCCTTTCTAAGATACTGTATCTGACTTCTGATCGGTGGATGATCCTTCTGAGTTAATAGATTGGTCGTTCTTTCCCGTCGGTCTCTTGTTCCAACAAAGCTCCCACGGACCTCGTGGTGGATGTGAGGTACAGCTGCAACGGTACTCCTGCCTTTGGGGGAACCGTGATCTGTGGTGAAATGAGAAGTTTCTTCAGCCCATCGAGAGACTCCTAGTGAACCTCCTCCCACTTGAACTTTGCGTTCTTTCACAACAGATGCATCAATGGATGTGTTACTTCGGCTAATCTAGGCATAAATCTCCTGAGGTAGGAGACTTTACCGAGGAAACTCTTTAGCTCTTTTGCCATTATCGAACATGGCATTTCCAAGATTGCTCGCTGTTTATCCTTGTCCTTTTATACCCCTTGTCAGTCAACCATAAAGCCTAGGAATTTCCCACTTGTTACTCCAAAAACACATTTCAGTGGGTTCATCCTCAATTTAAACTTCCTGCAACGAGAAAACACTTTCCTCAAATCGCTCACATGGGACTCCTCCTTCCTCGATTTGATGAGAAAGTCATCCACATATAATTCCACAAATTTGTGGAAGAAGTCATGGAAAATGGCCATCATTGTTCTCTAGTAAGTCATCCCGGTGTTCTTGAGTCCAAATGGCATCACCCTGTACATGAAGTTTCCCAATGGGGTTTTGAACGCTATTTTCTCTGCACCTGTGGGGTCCATCTTGATCTGGTTATAACCTACATACCTATTCATGAAGCTATACATCTCATGACCTACCATTGCATCTATTAGGGTATCGATGGAGGGCAGAGGTAAATCGTCTATAGGGCAGGCTCTATTCAAATCTCTGAAGTCCACGCAGATCCTTATCTGGTTTTTGTCTTTCTTCCCCACTGGGATAATAATGGATAACAAGAGTAGGTGCTGTATCGGTGTGATGAACCCTGCCATTAGTAAGCGTTGAACCTCTTCCTTAATCTTCAAATCTAGCTCGGGCTTGTATGTTCTCAACGCCTGTTTTACTGGAATGGCTGAAGGCATTACGTTCAACTCGTGGTAGCTTACTTCCTCGTCCAGTCCCTCCATCTCTGTGTATTTCCATACGAAGACGTCTTTAAACTCCCGAATCAACTCAACCAAGGCCCCTCGTTTCTCCTTACTGAGATCCTTTGAGATGAAGATGGGCCTCGAATCCTCTCCTTCTTTCGTCAGGTTTAACTGCTCCAACTCTCGTGCCTGTGGCTTTAGCTGATCTGCCATGTAGTCTGGCTCTTCGGTGACATCCTCTACAAACTCGTGTATGTTAGAGTTATCTATCATCATGCGTTGTCCCCGTTGATCCACCAGAAAGCATTCATATATCGGGTTAACCTCATCATCAGCTTCCTCGGCCGCCCGCTCACACCGTTATAATCGATACACCACCTTTCTTTCCTCGATAATGGACTTCTTTCATTGTCTGCTGGTAGTGGTGACTGCCTTCCTCTTCTTCTCTCTAGAAGCCTCAGCCGTTCTTTCTCCTGAGAACTGGCTCAGCACGCTTTGTTGTTGAACATCATGCTCTATTGGGTCTGCTCTGGGCATCATCCTATCTTTGAGATGCTTAGAGATGCTTTGGGGTCGAGGGACCACCTGGTGAGCCATCTCGACTATTACCCTTATGCTGCTTGTAACCTCCTTACCATGATCATTCACGGGCCCTATCCTTTCTCTAATCGAGGGAACCCATGCTCCCTCCATTCTTCTCGTTAGGACCTAGACATATTCCTCTAACTCTATGTAGAATGCTGCATCCACCAAGTGAGCTTCCTCGATAACAAAGGGCCTTTTCGTTGCCCTAATGGTCACTTATTTCCCCTTGATATTCGCCTTAGCACATTAGTGGTACGTAGAAGGAACTAACCCATGGTTGTGCATCCACACCCTTCCTATTAGAAGATGATAGGAAGTTTCACTTTCTATTACATGGAACTTGATATGGGAACTCAGATTTCCCATCACAATCCCAACATTAACGTACCCAATGGATTTGGAAGATTGATTATCATACCCTGAAATTACCAAAGGCATGGGGACCAACCTTTCTTCTGGAATGCTTGCTGCATGGAAAGATTTGATTGACATGATATTAATGAAATCCCCCCATCCATAAGAGTCCTTGCAAAGCTGACTCCATTGACACTGGCAGTCACATACAATGGCTTGTTGTGAGGGAACCTTACAGCCCTATCTGCATCGGTGAAGGTTACTTCTGAGAGAAACCTCCTTACCAACTGGCCATGGGTCCCTTCCATCTCAGCGAAGGGACTACGTTCTTCCTCAAAATATCAAGTATTACCTGGGTTATCTCTAACCTATTCTCCTTTGAAATCCCCACTTGGTCGAAGAACCAGGTGAACTTCGAGGATTTTAAAACTGCACAGTATTCTAGAGTTGGGTCTACCTCCTCACACACCATATACATCCTCCACATCCTTGGCGCTTGCTTCGTAATAAGCCAACACTACATTATCCATTCCCCTCATGCAATCTTCCAGAGCCTTTTCATACTCTCTTTGCTTCGTTGTTGACTCTCTTTCTCCTCTCTCAGCCTCTTCATCATAGTCCACCACGAGATTGGCCCCAAGCGCTGGCAGTGGGTTATTATTAACGTTCTGTGGAGGGATTTTCAACATCCCTGCCTTCACGTACGTATTGATGATTCTTTTCAGCATAAAGCAGCTCTCGGTTGGATGTTGAATCCTCCGATAAACATGGCAATATTTTGGATCCGCCTTCGTTGCTGCATCGGACTCCCTAGTGGGAACGTCCCTTGGCTCATAGACCGTTCCCCCTTGGACCATCACGTTGTAATAGCTGACAACTTCTTCCATTATATAAGGCAATAGTGGTGGGTCTTCCCTGTCTCTTTCGAACTTCCTCTTATTGTCCTTCTTCGGTGCTTTACCCCTATCTCCCCCTTCGATGTACCCTAACCGTGGGGGCTGAGACCTCCCCCCGCTGGTTGCATCGGCTGCCTAAACATTATGGGCACCACCACCGGATTGGGCCGCACCACCAAGGAGATATTTCTCGCTGCCTCTAAGAATGCCGCGAAAGTCCCCTCGCGTGTCTCATTGATAAGATGGCAGATGTACTCAGGAAGCATCCCCTCTGCGCAGATCTATAATAATTTGGATTCTTTGGCCTCCTCCCTCACGTCGAGGGATCTTTCTTCGAATCTTCGAACATAGGCCACCACTTATTCCCTAGGTCGTTGCTTCTCCCTACCCAATTGGGTCAAAGTAAACTCATCTTCTTCCAGAAAGAACTTCTGGACAAACAACACGTGCATCTCTTTCCATGTAGAAACGTTGTTGGGAGCCAAATGGGAATACCAGGTATATGCTTTATCGATCAAGGACTTAGAAAAGTCCCTCAACCTAAGCCTTTTATTATTATAATTCTCCCCCAAATGCTCAACAAAGCGCTTAATATGCTCCTTCGAGTTCCCACCCTTTCCTGTGTATTTTTTAAAAATAGGAGGAATATAGTCCTTTGGGTAGGGCTCATCATTGTACTCCTGGGGATAAGGCATTCGAAAGTCATCATAAACCGAAGCTACCTCGCCAGCAGATTGTGAGGAAGCTTGCATAAACTTTAGCATCTGCTTCTGCAATTCCTTTCTCATTTCCTCCATGGGTGATGCTACTTGGGCAATAGCCAATGGCACCGTGGGCTGGGTGCCCGTTATAGCTGGCACAAACGTCACAGCAGGGACCGTTGAAACTCCTGAGGTTCCGACTGCTGGATTCACAACAGAGGGTATGCTTGTTGGGATCGTTCCCGTAACATCGACACCTGGTGGGCCCGTTGGAGCTACCCCTTGTGTTACGAAGGCATTAGCCTCTAATCCTCCCGGCATAGTGGAGGCTACTAGAGTTTGCAAAAACTCATAAAACTTTCTCATGAGGAGCGCGATCTGAGTGGGTCCCAACCCCGCACTCTTGGAAGATTGTGTCACCCTCGAAACACCTGATGTCGCTGGAATCGGAGGTACCTCTACTCGAGGGTACCCATCCCTTAGGGCCTCTAGTTCTCTCGCAGCTTGCTCTTCATTATGTTATATGTCATTAAAGTTGAGCTTTCGTTTAATATTATCTTGCGCCATACTCCTTACTTAGAAGAATTCTTCCCCAGCAGAGTCGCCAAATGTAAGAGGGTACTTTAGATTATAGATGGAGGCGTAACCCCTTTGAATTATGGTGATGATAAGTTAATTAGCTAAAACCTTGGATTAATGATAGAACACGCAAACACAAACTCAGTGAAGATAAGACTTAGTTTAAACTCACAAATCTCTCGTGTATAACTCAGAAAAGTAGTAAAGAAACTTAGTGTGACACCCCGACTAATTAAATACCGGGTAGCTACTCCTTTATTAAATCAATACAAAATGCCAAGTTAGTTCAGTTAATAGCATCACTGTCGAAAACATTTTAATAATTACTAACCACCTAGTATTTAAAAAGTAAGTTGCCAAATTTTAAGTTAAGTCTGATTAACATGCAGTAAAAGAATAATGGAAGAACAACATAATCCATTCACCATAACGAAGTAATAAAATAACCAACAAATAGTAATAAGTCCGGAGGAAAACTCCTCACAACAATCCCACAACTGAAAATAATATAACAAGTCTGAATCCTGAATTAATTACATGCCAGAAGTCTGAATATCTGAAATAAATGAAATGACTCTAAAAGAAAGGGCGACATGCCCTATAACTGATAAATGCTGAATATAGAGTCAAGATAGATGAAGCGTCTACTAGCAAAGTCCTGTAACTTCCACAAACAGCTACAACTCGTCACCTGAATGAGGATCCTAAGCATGGTGTCCTTGTGGCTGGGCACCTAAAATGGTTTTTACAAAAAGATAGATTTGAAAGAAAACGGGTCAGAGCCCGAAAGTGGAGAGTATTTTAAAAACAGCAAGTGCTTTAATAACATTTAAAACAATGAATGCAAAATACATGTTAGGACTGCTCTCACATGAAATACTCACCTCTCGTCTAACTGTGCACTCCTAACGTACCTGTACCCATTCATGTGTTAATTATCTAACTAAACCGTCGTAAGTTCTAACCCAACTACTCGATTCACAATATGAATTCCCAATGTTAACACTTAAATAGATAGCTTTACTTAAACTCGGATTCTCAATTATTAGCATTACCATTTACAGGAGGTTATCCCCTTATTTATCTTCTCAAGGAGTTACTATAAATTATTCTCCTAATTAAACATGACAAGGCTGTTCATTTAACCGTATATTATTCACATCATAAATATACAATACAAGCACCCCGAGACTAAGCTACGGTGCACACATACTCTGCTATCCATCTCGGTACATCATGTACATAAGGATTACGCATTCCGAATCTCTCAGGAATCGTTCAGATAACAAAAATCACAAACAATGGAGGCGGACACAGTCACATCACATGGGTCACGTACATACCTACGCTCCCACGATCAGCATTCTTATTAACTTCCCAATAAGTCCTTCTCTGACATATGTCCTCGAGGTACCAATCCAAATCCGGGCAACACAAAGATTAGATGGCCCTAAGCGAACGTAAACCTCCCGTGATAGCAAGTATGGTAGGTATGTCATACACATAAAATCATATACATATACTAGGCATGCACACATCTTAGATATCTCAATATTAATAAAGGTATATTCTACATCCTTATACCATTATTCCAATTTTATATATATTAAGTCTCCCGATAATATAGAGTTTAAACTGTCGACACGTCACACGTCATAGTTTCATATACTTAAAACCTATCTTAAATAGATTATTAAGTTCCTATTATTCCCACATATAACTTCATCATTCCTAAGGTCCTTACTTCTGCCCCGAACCTCATTTCATCAATTATTCAAATTTATACTTTTAACCCAAATATTATCTCGCTTATCGAATTCCATAAGATTTAGAATAATTCCTCAAATTGAATTCTAATTAAGGTCCAAATTTTATAACCATGCCTACTGGTCCTCCTTAAGTTTAAGGGTATTCATAAGGTCTCCAATAATATTTTCCAAGGGTTAACATCATTAAAATTTAAATAGGGAAAACTTTACTCATTCTGGGAAGTCGATCGATCGACCTTTTCCTTCGATCGATCGATGGTGGTCGATCGATCGACTGATGAATGTCGATCGATCGAACGCACCAGGTATGGCTACGGACTGCTTCGTTTTGCAGTTTTCAAATCATCACAAAACATCCTTCTAATGCATGAAACTCTAATATAACGTTATAATATCATCATACAACCATCCTACAACACTGTTAACATTCCAAAACCAATAATTCATCAACCAAGGACTTTGTTTGGATCAAAACTTCATCAAGAACCCTAGTTTCCTATTTCTTTCAAGAACATTAATAAATATCTTCTTAAATCCGTTTTTAAATCATCAAGGGTCATAATTCTGAATTCATAATTCGTCCAGAATGTTTCTACATGCAGTCCCTAACATAGTTCATAGTTTTACATCTTCAAATTCATGGGTCTAATCAATCTTCCAAGATAAATTTGATAATTTCCTAAATATGGAAAAGAATAGCATTGAATCCATTGTAATTAAACCACTTGCCTTAATCTTTCTCTGAATTTGAGGTTGAATCTTGAAGGTTGAATCTGTCCTCTCTCTCTCTCTGTAGAATTCTCCTCTTTCTCTCTCTCTCTACAAGTTCTTCTCAAGGTGATAATGGAGGTGGGGTTGGTTTTTGCCAAGTTTTAAAGTTTCTAACTTCTCCCGTAGCCCACTACCTAAATTGGGGTTGGAAATGGCTTAGTGGGTTAAGACTAAGTCAGATTTTTAACTCTAATTCTCGTGGGTTTTAATTACCCAATTTCCGAAATTACCAAACTACCCTTTTGGGTTGCCGGTATGACCTAAAAATGCCCCGGGACCCAAACTAAACCCCCGGCTAGTGTTTTCTGACTATTTCTACCCTTCCGGACTCGTTGGCGTACTCAAAATGACCATACGGGTGATAAAAATTAAATTCACTTTTTAATTCAAATAATTATATTCCAGACGCGACTGTCACACGCGTCCCAATAAAATTTTCCAAATTGCCGTATTTAAATCTCGCGACAATTTCAATAGTTCCAATATTCATATATTGCCATATATACACATTATAATCAAATACTAACTCACATCTCGTTAATATTTTATCAAATACTAACTCACATCTCGTTAACATTTTATCCGGATTAATTCTCAATTAATTCACATTTAATTTAATTAATCCCATAAATAAATATCATAAAAATACGGGGTATTACATACTTCCCCCCTAATAACAGAATTTCGTCCCGAAATTCGGAACTAGAAAGTACCTGGTAAGAACAACTCTGGATAGCGTTCGCGCATCACATCCTCGCGCTCCCATGTGGACTCCTCGACATTATGATGTCGCCACTGAATACGTACTAACGGAACTATCTTTGACCGCAGTTTCCGCTCACTTTGGTCCAAAATAGCAATCGGCCCCTCCTCGTAGGAGCTATCAGGCTGGAGATCGATGTTCTCCAAAGCAATATGAGAATGAGCCAAATCGTCTCTAAGATATTTCCTTAGCGAGGAAATATGAAATACATCGTGAATCCTATGTAAATGCTTCGGTAACCCAAGTCTATACGCAACCGGTCCAATCCGCTCAATAATAGGAAATGGTCCCACATATCTCGGTGCCAACTTCCCTTTCTTCCCGAAATGCATAATCCCCTTCATAGGAGATACTCTGAGCAAAACCTGGTCCCCCACTTGGAACTCCCTGAAGAACCTCTTCGCATCAGCATAGCTCTTCTGCCGATCCTGAGCTACCCGAATGCGACTCTGAATCAATTATATCCTCGTCGAAGTATCTTGAATCACTTCCGGCCCAAGTAGTTTGTTGTCCCCCACTTCCAACCAACATGCTGGGGAACGACAAGGTCTACCGTACAACGCCTCAAATGGAGCATGCCAATGGTGAACTGGTAGGAGTTGTTGTAAGCAAACTCCACCAGTGGAAGATACTGCTCCCATCCACCCTCAAAATCAATGATGCACATACGCAACATGTCCTCCAACATCTGGTTTGTATCTCGGTTTGCCCATCGGTCTGCGGGTGATATGCCGTACTCAACCGCAATTCCGTGCCCATGGCCTCCTGAAAACTTTCCCAAAACCGTGAAACGAATATCTTGTCTCTGTCAGACACGATATTTAGGGGTACATCGTGAAGTCTCACTATCTCTGCAATAAAGAGCTGGGCATACTGTCCCGTTGTGTAGTTTGTCTTACGGGTAGAAAATGAGCGACTTTGGTCAGCCTGTCCACAATTACCCAAATGGAGTCGTGACCGCTCTGTGACGTAGGCAACCCCGTGATAAAGTCCATGGATATTCTCTCCCACATCCACATCGGGACCTCCAATGGCTGTAGAAGTCCTGCCGATCTCTGATGATCCACTTTTACTAGCTGACAAGTGGCGCATTTCGAAACAAACACGACAATATCTCTCTTCATCCCGCTCCACCAATACTATCGTCTCATGTTTTGGTACATTTTGTCCCCACCGGGATGTTTCGCGAACCATGAGCCGTGCGACTCTGCCATAACCTCGTGTCGCAATTCCTCCCCTTCTGGAACTACCAGTCGTCCATTGAAGCGTAAGCCCCCATCCGAACTAACGGTATAGGACTCGGCTCCCTTTGCTAGTAATCGAATTATCTGCTCCTGACAGAACGAGTCATTTGCCTGTACCCTTACTACCGTCGTGATAATCTGCGGTGTAACAGTCATTACAGACATGAATGATCGGGCCACTGCATCCTGGTGTCCCAACTCCTTCCATTTGGCCTTCCACACCCTTGCCACCTCATCTACTGGCCTACGGCTCAACGCGTCTGCTACCACGTTATCCTTCCCCGGGTGATACTGGATATCAAACTGATAATCCTTCACAAACTCAAGCCACCTTCGCTGCCGCATATTCAACTCCTTCTGCGTGAATAGGTACTGTAGGGACTTGTGGTCTGTGAAAAATCGAAACTTCTCCCCCAAAAGATAATGTCTCCATATCCGAAGGGCAAATACAACTGCCGCCAACTCTAAGTCATGGGTGGGGTAATTCATCTCGTGAGGCTTAAGCTTACGGGAAGCATAAGCTATGGCCTGACTCTCCTGCTGCAATACACCTCCAAGTCCTTGTAAGGACGCATCGGTGTAGACTAGATACTCAACTCCCGGTCTCGGCAATGCTAACACCGGTGCTGAGGTCAACTTATCCTTCAACTCGTCAAATGCCAACTGACAGGCATCACTCCAGATGAATGGCACACCCTTACGAGTCAGATGTGTCAAAGGACCCGCTATCTTCGAAATCCCCGAATGAACCTCCTGTAGTATCCTACTAGATCCAAGAAAATACGGATCTCAGTCGGTGTCATGGGCTGTCCCCACTCCCTCACCGCTGATACCTTCCCCAGATCAACAGATATCCCCCGGTCGAAAATAATATGTCCCAAAAACTGAACCTCCTTCAGCCAAAACCCACACTTCTCATACTTTGCATACATCTCGTTCTGACGTAGCGTCTGCAAAACCTGTCTCAATTGCTCGGCGGGCTCCTCCTCTGTCTGGGAGTAAACCAGAATGTCATCAATGAAGACAATGACGAACTGATCTAGGAACTCTCTGAACACCCTATTCATCAAGTCCATAAACACGGCTGGAGCATTGGTCAAACCAAAAGGCATAACCCAAAACTCGTAGGAACCATATCTCGTTAAGAAAGCAGTCTTCGAGACGTCCTCTTCCCTGATACGCAACTGATGGTATCCCGATCGCAAATCAACCTTTGAGAAGAAAGAAGCTCCTCTCAATTGGTCGAATAAGTCATCGATTCGGGGCAACGGATACTTATTCCGTATCGTGACCTTATTCAACTCCTGGTAATCCACACACAACCTCAACGATCCATTCCTCTTCTTTACGAATAATACAGGGGCACCCCTGGCGAAGTACTCCTCCATATAAACCCCTGACTCAATAACTGTTCAATCTGATACCGTAACTCTCTCATCTCAGCTAGAGCCATACGGTAAGGTGCGCGGCAATAGGCCGAGTGCCCGGCGTCAAATAAATCACAAAATCTATCTCCCTACTCGGAGGTAGTCCAGTTATATCTTGAAACACATCGGCGAACTCACTAACAACGGGTATCGAATCAAGTGGTATCACCACTTCCTTAGAGGTCTCCACCTTTATATAGTACAGATGAGTGGACGATCCTCCCTCAGGGCGAGGCATTGTCACTAAAAACTTCTCCTGCCCGGGAATGGAAAAGATAATATTCCTACTACAACAGTCAATCATGGCTCGGTACGCAACTATCCAATCCATACCAATAATGGCATCATACTGGGTCATCTCTAACACTAACATATCCGCGAGTAAAGTAAACCTCCCGATCTCTACTCTCACGCCTCTACATACAAGGGAAATCATGGAACCCCTACTTAACGGCGAATCTACACAAGTAACCGTACTCTCGGCGGTGTCTAACAATCCAATGGTGCGTGCAAATATCATAGCAATAAAACAGTGTGTGGCCCCCATGTCAAACAAAATACGCCCCATAGTCCCCTGAATAGAGAACATACCCTCAATGGTCGGTGGATCTTGTGGGGCTGCGACTTGCTGGAGCTGATACACTCTTCTATACTGAAGCTGTCCCTGCTGAACTGGGACTGCTGGAATGGGTGGTAATGCTTCCATCTGTGGTGGTGCCGGGAGGGCGGCGGGAAACATAGGCCTCTGCGGCTCCTGGCGAGTGCCCTGCTACTGCTGATGTGGGGCCCTGCCCTTATCAGGACAATCCTGGCGTTTGTGGCCAGACTTACCATAAATGAAACACTTCCCTCGAAACTGCTTCACTTCATTACGGTGTTGACTAGTCTTGCTTTTTCCCTGGTCTTGCTGGCCTTGGGGGGAAATTTGCGAAAAAACTATGTCAGGACGAGGACAATCCATCCACTTGTGACCCGATTGTACACATTTATAGCAGAGTTTCGAAATTCTTCGCTGGTCAGATTGTAGTTTATCCCCAGACTGATTGGGACAAGATTTACGTTTGTGATCGTCCATTCCACAACCGAAACACCTCTTTGTGGTTTCATTCGGAACCTGACTTCGTTGGCCCTGACACTTTTGCCCCTGTACATAAATCTCGTTACTTCTGGAATTTACTCGATCTTGATTATTTTGTTGTCGCAGATTCGGTGTCTTCGCACAATTTTCAATGTTAATTGCATGCATTTGGTTAACCTCTCTATGTCTTTTGCCTCCTTTAAGTTGTATGCTGCGTTCTTGGTATTGTAGAACTGCAGTGGTAACTACTTGTGCCACGATACCTGCTAACTCGGCGGTTGATATTCTCTCTGGGGATACCTGAGGTGTGAGTCGATCTTGCTCGTTGACTCCCCTAACCGTTTTAGCTAGTTCTTCTTGACGATTCATCTAAAATTTAAGTAAATTTGGATGAGTTCATCATTTAAATAAACAAATCGCAGAAGTACGAATTTCCAAAGTATAGAGATAAACACAACATTCCTAGGATTAGGGCTCTATATCAAAGAAAGCTCAGCGGAAACATAATAAGCCGTACAGATCCTAAAGGACACTAGAACCTGATGCTCTGATACCACCTGTGACACCCCGACTAATTAAATACCGGGTAGCTACTCCTTTATTAAATCAATACAAAATGCCAAGTTGGTTCAGTTAATAGCATCACTGTCGAAAACATTTTAATAATTACTAACCACCTAGTATTTAAAAAGTAAGTTGCCAAATTTTAAGTTAAGTCTGATTAACATGCTGTAAAAGAATAATGGAAGAACAACATAATCCATTCACCATAACGAAGTAATGAAATAACCAACAAATAGTAATAAGTCCGGAGGAAAACTCCTCACAACAATCCCACAACTGAAAATAATATGACAAGTCTGAATCCTGAATTAATTACATGCCAGAAGTCTGAATATCTGAAATAAATGAAATGACTCTAAAAGAAAGTGCGATATGCCCTATAACTGATAAATGCTGAATATAGAGTCAAAATAGATGAAGCGTCTACTAGCAAAGTCCTGTAACTTCCACAAACAGCTACAGCTCGTCACCTGAATGAGGATCCTAAGCATGGTGTCCTTGTGGCTGGGCACCTAAAATGGTTTTTACAAAAAGATAGATTTGAAAGCAAATGGGTCAGAGCTCGAAAGTGGAGAGTATTTTAAAAATAGCAAGTGCTTTAATAACATTTAAAACAATGAATGCAAAATACATGTAAGGACATGCTCTCACATGAAATACTCACCTCTCGTCTAACTGTGCACTCCTAACGTACCTGTACCCATTCATGTGTTATTTATCTAACTAAACCGTCGTAAGTTCTAACCCAACTACTCGATTCACAATATGAATTCCCAATGTTAACACTTAAATAGATAGCTTTACTTAAACTCGGATTCTCAATTATTAGCATTACCATTTAAAGGAGGTTATCCCATTATTTATCTTCTCAAGGAGTTACTATAAATTATTCTCCTAATTAAACATGACAAGGCTGTTCATTTAACCGTATATTATTCACATCATAAATATACAATACAAGCACCCCGAGACTAAGCTACGGTGCACACATACTCTGTTATCCATCCCGGTACATCATGTACATAAGGATTACGCATTCCGAATCTCTCAGGAATCGTTCAGATAACAAAAATCACAAACAATGGAGGCGGACACAATCACATCACATGGGTCACGTACATACCTACGCTCCCACGATCAGCATTCTTATTAACTTCCCAATAAGTCCTTCTCTGACCTATGTCCTCGAGGTACCAATCCAAATCCAGGCAACACAAAGATTAGATGGCCCTAAGCGAACGTAAACCTCCCGTGATAGCAAGTATGGTAGGTATGTCATACACATAAAATCATATACATATACTAGGCATGCACACATCATAGATATCTCAATATTAATAAAGGTATATTCTACATCCTTATACCATTATTCCAATTTTATATATATTAAGTCTCCCGATAATATAGAGTTTAAACTGTCGACACGTCACACGTCATAGTTTCTTATACTTAAAACATATCTTAAATAGATTATTAAGTTCCTATTATTCCCACATATAACTTCATCATTCCTAAGGTCCTTACTTCTTCCCCGAACCTCATTTCATCAATTATTCAAATTTATACTTTTAACCCAAATATTATCTCGCTTATCGAATTCCATAAGATTTAGAATAATTCCTCAAATTGAATTCTAATTAAGGTCCAAATTTCATAACCATGCCTACTGGTCCTCCTTAAGTTTAAGGGTATTCATAAGGTCTCCAATAATATTTTCCAAGGGTTAACATCATTAAAATTTAAATAGGGAAAACTTTACTCATTCTGGGATGGTCGATCGATCGGCCTTTTCCTTCGATCGATCGATGGTGGTCGATCGATCGACTGATGAATGTCGATCGATCGAACGCACCAGGTATGGCTACAGACTGCTTCGTTTTGCAGTTTTCAAATCATCATAAAACATCCTTTTAATGCATGAAACTCTAATATAACGTTATAATATCATCATACAACCATCCTACAACACTGTTAACGTTCTAAAACCAATAATTCATCAACCAAGGACTTTGTTTGGATCAAAACTTCATCAAGAACCCTAGTTTCCTATTTCTTTCAAGAACATTAATAAATCTCTTGTTAAATCCGTTTTTAAATCATCAAGGGTCATAATTCTGAATTCATAATTCGTCCAGAATGTTTCTACATGCAGTCCCTAACATAGTTCATAGTTTTACATCTTCAAATTCATGGGTCTAATCAATCTTCCAAGATAAATTTGATAATTTCCTAAACATGGAAAAGAATAGCATTGAATCAATTGTAATTAAACAACTTGCCTTAATCTTTCTCTGAATTTGAGGGTGAATCTTGAAGGTTGAATCTGTCCTCTCTCTCTCTCTACAAAATTCTCCTCTTTCTCTCTCTCTCTACAAGTTCTTCTCAAGGTGATAATGGAGGTGGGGTTGGTTTTTGCCAAGTTTTAAAGTTTCTAACTTCTCCCGTTGCCCACTACCTAAATTGGGGTTGAAAATGGCTTAGTGGGTTAAGACTAAGTCAGATTTTTAACTCTAATTCTCGTGGGTTTTAATTACCCAATTTCCGAAATTACCAAACTACCCTTTTGGGTTGCCGGTATGGCCTAAAAATGCCCCGGGACCCAAATTAAACCCCCGGCTAGTGTTTTCTGACTATTTCTACCCTTACGGACTCGTTGGCGCACTCAAAATGACCATACGGGTGATAAAAATTAAATTCACTTTTTAATTCAAATAATTATATTCCTGACGCGACTGTCACGCGCGTCCCAACAAAATTTCCCAAATTGCCGTATTTAAATCTCGCGACAATTTCAATAGTTCCAATATTCATATATTGCCATATATACACATTATAATCAAATACTAACTCACATCTCGTTAATATTTTATCAAATACTAACTCACATCTCGTTAATATTTTATCCGGATTAATTCTCAATTAATTCACATTTAATTTAATTAATCCCATAAATAAATATCATAAAAATACGGGGTATTACACTTAGAAGTAACTTAGCTAGAGGGAGAGGGAAGTAAGCACCCTGGATACACCTTGGTAGGAAGGTAAAAACACACCCAACAACTTCAAGAATCTCTGTCACATATTAAAAGCTTCGTAATAAATGACAATGGTGAGTGAATAAGACCTCTGGTTTGTAATAATCTCTCTGATCTATATTCTCTATAGTAATAACTTCTTAAACTCTCAAAAGATCACCCTCTCCTCAAGGGTGGTTGGGGTCCTTAAATAGCCCCCACACCATCCCCGAGGCAACTCAGTCATTAAAGACTATGAAAGACATCCCTCATACTTTATGTCACAGCCTTAAATGCCTGATGCACTAGTTGTCTCCACGTCATAAACATTAAATGCCAAGACATGCCTTTTTCCTAACCACTGTGTGTCATGGGGCTGTTGTCGCAGAGGTGGCTCACCAACTGCCTGACAAGCCCAAATGCCATGGTGGTTTACTCAAGTGCAGGTCTGACATTGTTTAGTTGGCTAGTGACATCACTTACAATAGATGTGACGTTAAGTAGAGGGCTATTTGGTTCACAACTCAACGCCCGATGTAACTCCAAGTTGCTCCACCCGAGGTTCCACAGTCAGGGTCCTTCAGTGTTTTACTAGGTATATCTAAGATGGTCAGGACAAGCCCCAATGGTGCGTCACTTCTCAATCCTCCAAACCAAGTCCCTCTAAAGTTCCCACGGAGAGGTCATTCGATAGAGCATGAAAGCTCTCCCAGGCGCTGCCAAGCCTGGTCTCTCGCGAGTACCATTAGACCTCACACTAAAACTCTTTATTATTCTCGTTATATCATTACAACTGTTATAGCTTACAGTCAATTATAAACAAAGATACAATATGACTAACACAACAAGCCAAAATACAAGTTGTTATGCCTGAGCTGCCACATCGAGTTGCCTCACTTGATTTGCTACGCTGAGGTTCCCCGATTTCTCAATCCCAAACACTGTTGCTTATTGGGGAATTATCCCTAATCTCAGGATTACCTTTAAGCCCCCTCTATAATGATAATAAATATTTTGCCGAGCTCCATGCTGAGATGAATATAGAATATGCATCCGAATAGATATAAAGAATGATTCAGAATAATAATAAAATGTCTCGATGATCTGTCGAGGCAAAATTGCATAATACCGAACAAGCATAATATTTTCCAGAACATAAGAATATGGCCGAGTACTTTGTTGGGCATGAATATAAATAAGAATTACCTAGACCAAATATCCGTTAGGGTGAAATATAATAAATGTTGCAGATCTTTTCGGAACTGAATATATATAACAATAAATATTTTACCGAGCTCTATGCTGAGATGAATATAGAATATGCATCCGAATGGATATAGAGAATGATTCATGCTTGAGCATAGATCAGAGAAATAATAAAATCAATAGTGCCTCGCTGAGGTAAACTTTCATAATGCCGATCAATGATAATATTTTTCGGAAGTTTAAGATTGTTTTCGAGCATTCATCGGCACTAAATCTTGTACCTGTGGAATTTAATAAGTTGCTCGAACATCTGTGGAGGCTAAATCAATTAATCATGAGAATAATTTAGTCATCCAATCAATATATCATATGTATTTGCTCGGGCAATAAAATATCAAAACATAAAATAATATGTTATTCCATATGTCAATATGAGAATTTTTTTATAAAAAAATGCTAGACATTTTAATTTTAAGCAAAAGACCAAAAATAAATTGGTTTGAAAAATTTATTCTAAAATAAAGCTTTGGAGGATATTTATTTAGCTTTAAAATTTTATTTTATTAGAGAAGTGTGAGTTAATAAATAATAAGGGGTGAATTTGTCTTTTAGCACCATGGTGATGATTTTGACTTTGTCAAAATTAATAATGTGAACAAATAAAATTGCCACTTTTTCATTCAAACACTTGTCTTAGTCGCCGATGACCAGCATTTAGATCAATGTTGGATTACTAAGAACCCTTTGTTCTGGTTCTATCTTTGTTGCCGACTAGGTATACATGGTCCTTGACTGATCATAATTTAAAATTTTAATTGGTGCTGACCAGCAGTAGATGTTGACGACCAAGAGTAGATTAGTGTTGGATGGTCACCGACCAACATTAGACATTGTCGACCAAGAAAAATATGATCATCGAGTGTTTAGCTGGTGCCGACCAGCGCTGGATGGTGCTTCCGACCAAGAAGATTTGTTGCCGACAATAGCCGAACAAAAATAGATACATTCGAGTGGAAACAGATTTTGTCGATAAGTAAAATAGAAGGTCGAAAACCTTCGAACTGTATAATACCGGTTAATAAATTTCTTGCTGAAAAAATTTATTTTCTACTCATAAATTTCGGTCGCCAATCACTGTTGTATGGTTGGAGACCCCGTCGACCAACAACAGGTGGTCAAGAAGCCTTCGATCTGTGCAAGCCTATGTAAATTTTGATTTTGATACCGCTTATGTCGCCGACCAATATGAGTGTTGCTGAAGTCTGCTGACTAAGAATGAAGGATGTCTAAGGATCATATATGATCTCCAACCCATAATATTTGGTCAAGAAAAGTACCACATATGCCGACTAAGTCAGTTACTATGAGGATTCTAGTATGGCATCGATCAGTTATATGATACTAGCCAGAATAATTTTATGGAGTCAGTGATGAGATCAGAACTTCTCATAACTTCACGATATATGATCTGAACAACTGTGATAAAATTTGACACTAGATCTGTTTATTTTCTTTTCTTTCACGGAGGTGGGTAAAGATTTTTTAGGAGAGAGAAGGTTATGTTTGGTTTCCTATGTAGATTTATCTCCACCATTCATAAATATATTTGTTTTTTCGTTTCGATTTCCAAATTCGCTTTGAGATCCCTTTGGGTCATGACGAATCAATTTTATGTGGGTTTCACATCAAGATCCATAAGAATCAAATATGGATTTGTGCAAGATCTATAAGAAACTATCTGATATTTATTTTTATCAGATATTGCACATAAAACATGATCACATAAAAATATTATGAATCATGCATATAAACGTATATACTTGTATGATAACATGTCTGCATAGATCTTTTTCAAACATCTGTGATTATAAAAAATTTCTTATGCAGATTTGAAAACAAGAATTGAGCAAACAGTTTACTAGGATAACCATATAGTATTGTAAGGATAATTGTTTAAAACAATTATGAAATAGGAGATAAAAATGAAAGGACTTATCTTTTTCTTACAGATCAACTTTGTAGATCTGTTAATGGTGATGAATCGTATCACGAAAAGAATGAAAATGATGATAGTAGGATAATTACGACCCTTCATATTCGTTCCTTCTAATCTGAGGAAAAGATTTTCGTGTCGTTTCCCACACACGGTGCCAATCTGTTAAAGACAGAAATTGATTTATGCCATTTTACTGGCGTCAACAGAAGATAAATGATGAGGATGAGATTGAAGATGAAGATAAATAATAATATCAATAATATAAGAGACAAAGGTTTTTAAAGTGGTTCGGCTATGACTAAAGCCTACGTCCGCTGTTCTATTATTCCCAGGGGTGTACAATAGCGCAATATGGTGTAGAGAGAGAGAGTGTGGTGTGTAGAGAATTGCTTAGTTCAGATTGTATGTATCTTGTGTGTCGTATCTCTCGTCCCTTTGTCCAAGGGAATGCGTGTATTTATAGTGATGGGAGTCCAAGAGATGGAATGTCTTTATACATTTATACATTTACATCTATATATAATGAATATAACTGTTGGTCTTCTTAGGTGGTTGGTCTTCCTTGAGTTGGTTGGTATTGTAATACCCCGTATTTTTGACGATTTTAATAATTATGTCATTAATTATTATTATGGGAATAAATATGCAATTAATTATTGTTGTTGGATTAATTAAATTAAAATGTGAGAAATTAATTTGTTATTAATTCGGATTTAAATAATTATTAACTAGAGTGCCAAGGGTTAATACTTATTGTTGTGAACTATTGAATATTACTATGTGATATGTAATATGGAATTATGATATTTGATAAATTGTCGGAAGTGAGAAATACGGCAGTTTGGTAATTTAAGTCTGTCACGCGTGTGAGTCATGTCGGGACTAATTGAATGGAATAAAAAGAGAATTTATTTTTGGTAACTCGTATAATCATTTCGAGTGCACCGTTGAGTCTGGGAGGGTCGAGATAGTCAAAATAGTATACCCGTGTGTTTAGTTTGGGTCCCGGGGCGATTTTAGGCCAAACCGGCACCCCGTAGGGGTAGTTTTGTAATTTTGATTTTTGGGCTAAACTAATGGACGAAAATTGGGATTAATTATATCAGCTAAGGAAAGTCCATTAGGGTTAATAGGTTACACAAATCAAGAACGACCATGGAGGGTGTGAGGGAGAGCCAAATTCCAAGAGAGAAGGCTCGTTTGGCGTCACCTTGCATAACCGTGACCGCCAACGCGTAGATCACGAAGAGAGGAACGCATGTACACCAACATCACCAACGGATCAGACCATCATATTCGAGGCAAGTGTTTATTACTTGCATTATTTTAGCAATAATCATGCTCATGTTAGTCTAGGTGGAATTAATCATGATTTATATTTTAATTGGGTGAAAATTGGAGAATTAATGTATGATTAAGGATTGGTTTAATTAGTGGCTGAATTTTCTTCATGTATGTAGAGGATTAATCACGAAATTTGATGATATATTCATGAATGAATCTGGGTTGATTAGGTTCTTTAATTGGAATTTTGGAAACTAGGGTTTATGTGAATTAATTTGGGGGTTTTTATGAAATTATGATGATTAATGACGAATTAAGGATCCTAGGATAATAGAAAAGATCTATAACCTATTAGGGGTTGATGGGTATTGATGATGAGTTGTTGGGAATCAAACCTTAGAGGTTTTTAGGTTCAAAAATGGAGGGAAAACGCTGAAGTTTGGTGAAGAAGACGAACAGTGCAATCTCGCGCGATCTCGCGCGAAGTGGTTCAAACGAGATGGAGATCTCGCGCGAAGTCGTTCAAGCGAGATGGCATCTCGCGTGAAGTCGCTTGAGCGACATGTGGAATTCGTTCAAACGACAACCCTTCTGGTTCGAGCGACAGAGGGAATTTTTGGGAATTTTCTCAAAGTTTAGTTTTGAGTTTGCCGGTTTATTGGAGCGAGAGAAACTGCCAAATAGTAAATTTAAATAAGATGAAATTTTGGGAAAATTATGTGAGAATTAATACTTTAATTATTTCGGTAAAGAGAGAATGTACCTTGGGGATTACGAGAGAGATAGTAATCTAATTATTTATACTATACGTAGTAACGAGGTTAAAATATGTATGGGGAGTATATATGTAGGTTGTAGAAATACCTATAAATTATAATAGGATGTGTGTATGCCTAATATGTGATATTATAGTTAAGAGCACTAATGAGTGATAACTCGGGGGTGCAGAAACTCTATTATTAAGTGTAATAATGGGTGATAACCCGGGGGTACAAAGATGATTATTGTTTGGCGCACTAATGGGTGATAACCCGGGGGTGCTGGATTAATATTTATAGGTGCATTAATGGGTGCTAACCCGGGGATGCAATATTATATTGTTAGGCGTACTAATGGGTGATAACCCGGGGGTGCTGAATTATTATTGATAGGTGCATTAATGGGTGTTAACCCAGGGATGCAGGATTTCCAGAATATGTGCACTAATGGGTCTTAGCCGGGGGTGCAGGATTAGTATATATATATATGTATAGGGATGAGGTGACTATATATATATATATGGACTTGTGAATATTGCTACTGTGTGAAATTAGTAGACTTGGTAATAATAATAATTGTTACATTGCACCAAGTGGTCTTAACCTAAGGGTGCAGGATTAGTGAATATATATAGAGATGATGAGACTATATATATGTATGAGTGTACTTGGGTAACTTTCTACTTTGTGAGGCTAGTAGATAAAATGAAAATGAGAAGTAAAATAATCTTAGTGAATAAAAGATTAACTATTCAAACGGTGAATAATGTAATTCAGTATGTGAGATAAACTAGCTGAATAGCGTATTGTATGGGCGATACGGGAATACTACTAGTGAGCATAGTTAGTATTAGTATGGTTTCTGACTAGTTAGACTGGGAGGTATAACTAGGGGGATATTAGATGTATGTTAGGCGTGCACAATAGACGAGAGGTGAGAAACTCATGTGAGAGTTCGATAACTAACATGCGTATAAGACTTGTTTTAAGAACCAGTTTTAAATACTTGCTAAAATATTTTTACACATCGGGCTCTGACCCGTTTCTTGTATCTCTTCTCTCTTTTTCTATATATATGTATTATATCAGGTGCTAAGCCACAGGAGTATCAGATTTAGAGATTTGGATTGCTTGATGTGCTACACCTGTTGTGGGAGCTGTAGGTCCTTGCAGTAGACGCATCTATCCTTTCCATTCAGTTTTATCTAGACTTCTTATTTAGGGCATATGTCGCCCACTTCTAGTTCTTCCATCAGAGATTTTGTATTCAGTTTATTGTATGGTTTGGAGTTTTGAGCTGAGAGTTTTACTCAGTATTATTTATTGCAGTACTTGATTCATGTTCAATATTTATTTACATTCCTATGTGTGGTGAATGGTTTATATTTTAAGATGGAAAGAAATGGTTTTACTTGGTTTTATTAAAATTGGAAATATTTTGGCACCTAGCTTAATTTTATATTAGGAGATTAATATGTTAAAAAGTTTTTCGACAGTGATGCTGAGAATGAACCAACTGAATATCCTGTTTTAAATTGGTAGAGGACTGATCACCCTATATTTAATTGGGCAGGGTGTCACAGGTATGCCGATCAACTCTCCTCGGGTGCGGACCAAGTATAAATATTTCCATATAGGATGACAGGTCCTTTTCTGACTGGTCTGCGTAGACGTTGGATTTTTGCGTTAATAGCCACGAGGGATTACAATACCCGTTCTTAGCTTTTGGGATGTGTCATTAGCCCGGGGAGGGTACCCCCCGGCAAACATCATTAACTTGGTGGATAGAGACTAAACATCATTCATTTGGTGATTTCATCCCTAAAACATCATTAACTTGGCGGATTAAAACATCATTAGATTGGTGGATATGAGACTAAACATCATTCAGTTGGTGAACTCAGCCCAAAAACATCATTAACTTGGTGGGTAGAGACAAAACATCATTAACTTGGTGATCTCGAATTAGCTTAGGGAAGCTTTATAATACCTAGCTCGGGGGGCCTGATAATAACCCAATTGAAGTGAGTGAAGGAAATCCATGAAAGGTTTGAAGCGACTAAAGGAACGCAATGAAAGGCAATTTAAGGGACTAAAGGATGCTGTGTTTCTATCATCATGAAGAATGCAAACGTTACAAAAAGTGAATGGCTTCAGCCCAGCATGCTGACATCAATTTGTGTCAAAGGTTTGAAAGGCACCGTAACCCTATCAATGTGGTTGCGGCAATCAAGGAGTTCATTTTGTAGCAAAGGAGGTCGTAGCCTTATCATTTGGGTTGAACAAGGCTTTGAAATCGCTGGGAAATTATAATAGAAGAAGTTTAGCCACAACCACAAGTATGGGTACAAAAGTATTGAAGCAAAGTGGTCCAAATACCTAATTGTCTGTGGTAAGGGACTCATTCTCCAATATCCACTATTGCTATGAGAATACAAACACAACCTACTCTTAAAAGGTGTAAGAGTTATCATCACTAACCAAAATTCAATAAAGGTGTCGCGGTCCTATTCAAGAAGAGACTACAACCACCATCAAACATTCAAGAATGCAATAATATTTAATAGCTGAAGCTATGTATCAATAGTGCAGACAAACTACGAAGAGAGGCAGCCTCATGGGCTGCAACTTATCCTTAACATTGCAAACATATTTATGTGACAACAATATACAAGAATATAAGTGGAAAGTCGAAGGTGAAGAAATCTGGTGTGACACCCCGCCTAATTTAAACATCGGGTGATCAGACCTTTATTAAATTAAAACAAGTTTCTCAAATGGTTCATTCTTAGCATCACTGTCGAAAACTTTTTAATTACTAATACCCTAAGTAAAATTAGACCGGTGCCAAATTTTATCTTTCTTAAAACAGATAAATCAACCATGCGAAACAAAGTACAAATAATCATGTGCTATAAATCAAACAACAAGTAGAAGTACAACAGAATAAAAGTATTACCGAATAAACCATCGGCTAAAGAAAGACCCAAACAACAATAGAGTAACCACTAGTCTGAAACCAAAAACTGAGACTAAAACCGGACAACAAGTCCATACATAGAATAGTGTGAGATCCTGTACTAGATCTGAATGAGAGATATCGCCTAGTCAAAATCCTGTAAGCATCCACTGTGTTACAGCTCCGAGTCTCTGGAATGGAATCATCATACATGGCATCCCTGTGGCTGGACACCTAAAAGGTTTTGAAAATATTTTATAGCAAGAGTTAGTACTCAAAACATTTTGAAAATATTTTGCAAGCGTTTATCACAATATAAAATGCGGTTATTGATTACACATGTTAGGTTCTCGTACACTCTCTTGAGTTAACTCACCCCTCATCTTTTGTGCACACCTAACGTTCTACACTTAGTTTATCTAACCGTACTTCTCTAGCTAACTAAACCAAAGTAGTAAACTGAACTTATCTGTACCCAAGTTCCAGTACCGCCCATACAGTACAACCGTTTCACTAACATCTCGCGTATGTTAATTAATTCTCAAGTAACATTTCCTCTATGTTATTTTCCAAGACTTCTCATTTAGTTTCACTACTAAAATTACTACAATTCTCACAATTGTTGACTTCCCACTTGTGTAATTAAGTTTCGCTACTTGAATTACTAAATAGATTTTCTCTATCTAAAGGTGCATTTCTTAATTAAGTTTCACCACTTAACTTACCAGTTCAGTATGTATCTTTAAATACATAATATATATAAATCTACTAATACACAGAAGTAGAATATCATCAAGTATATATTTCACACATAATATATACTAAATATCAGTCATTACTATTTTTCCCTTTTTATACACGTAAAGGACTCTTGGTTCGGAATGATTCATCGACCCCAAGTAAGAGTTGGTTCGGAATGATCCATCGACCCCAACTATTTTTAAAAATATATATATACACATATTCTGGTTCAGGACTCTTTCATCGTGACACCAGTTCAAGGTTTGGTTCGGCATTTCTCATCGACCCCAAACATATAATAACTTTATGTTAGTTCGGAATGTCTCATCGACCCTAACATAATTAATTTAGGCATAATCTCTCTACCTAAAAGATCACATAATTCAGTAGGTACACGCCCGACCTATTAATCATATACGTACGTAATATTTTTAAATCTCATATATTTACCGTATAATATTCGCCTCACGCTTTATCTCATTAATCGTACTTATTTGAGTATTCACACAACTCTAAGGGTCCTAGTTACCCCTTATATATATTTTCAGTAGTTATTTCTTACCCTACTGGTCTATTACTTAAATTGAATTTACTTCGCCCCGAAACTCAATTTCCGAAATCCCCGATACTCTACTAAATCGGATTATTCTCCTCGGTCCGTAATCCAAGCCCTACACCCAATGGCCTTATTGGACCTCAACATATACCTACTGGTCTTATTCTTACTCCCATATAAGTATACTATAAATCCTAGAATACTCATTCATTCCCGAACTCAACGAAGAATTAACCACAAAATTTTCGGGAAACAGCTTGAGTCGATCGATCGACGGCTGGGTTCGATCGATCGATCGAACAGGGACAGACGCAGTCTGTCTTCTTCGTTGATCCGTTCCTCCATTGACAAATTCCCAAACTCCATTATTGTCCACCAAACTTCGACCCAATGACCCTAACATATTTCCACATATACTAGGACAGTTTCTAACGTAACAAATACATCAAAACTCCAATTCCTTTAAAGAAATAATGAATTAAACCCCAGAATTCTTAGAACCCTAGTTATGGTGTTCTTCCCATATTTTCGTTCAAAACTCAGATTTTAAATCCAAAAAAATCATCAAGTATAATCTGAATATTAATCCTCTACATAGGTTAAATCATTCTACATGCGATTCCTATCCCAACATGCATAATTATCATCTTTCCCCAATCAAAATAATGATTTAAACAAAACTATTCAAAAACCCTACACATGGGTATTATAACTTTAAGATTTTTGCAATAAACAACTTGCCTCAAGATTTGTAGAGTCTGATTTCGTGGTTGTTGATGATGATTGGTGATCTTCATCCATCAATCCTTCTCCCCCAACAAGTTGATGGTAGAAACCCCTTTGAATCTCTCCCAAATCCTCTTTTGCCTTAGAAAGTTGCCTCTCTCTCTCTTCTCCAATGGCTATGGTGTAACTCCAATTGCCTAACCCTAGCCACCACCCTTATAATCAGATTTAGGGTTACAAAATTCGTAGGTCTTCCTTCCCATAATTGTAAAGAGACCAAAATACCCCCGAATGGTCCCGGTTTAGCCCAAAAATGACCCGGCACTCAACTAGTACCCCCGGGTATACTATTTTGACTATTTTGACCCTTCCGGACTCGTTGGTGACCTCTAAATTATCATTTGAGTCACTTAAAAATATTACTCGTTCTCACCCCAACACGGTCTACACGCGTTAAGTAACTATTTACCACTCGCACTAAGTAAATAAAAAATGATGCAATATACACCGGTATCTATCTTTCGAATAATATACCAAAATTACAATTTTAAATAAAACTCTTTAAATTACTACTCTTACGTAATTTAAATTAAGCCGGCATTTTCTCATTTAATTATCCAATCTAATTAAATGGATCATTCAAGAATACGAGGTGTTACATACTTCCCCCCTTGCAAAGGAATTTCGTCCTCGAAATTAGGATAAGGCTGGTATTAAGGCTAAGGATCCTAGACATAATTGAATCCTCTAATACCCAATGTCAATATATCACATCCTAACGGTCGCCCCAAGTACATACCTTGCTTCATAATAAATTCTTATCGCACGTTACCCATGCCGCATATATCATAATTAAGTCTCACTACTTAATTTCTCATAGATTTTCCAATCCAACGTTAATTCTTGGAATTAAGTTTCTCCCTACTTAATTTACCCATTCGATGTATATCTCTATATAACATCTAAGTTCCTACTATCACTCATAAGTAGAATATTATAAGGTATATATTTCACACACAATATATACTTTAAGGAAAATTGGTCCGGCAAAAATCATCGGCCCCAATAATCCTATCATTTACATTGGTCCGGAAATCCATCGGCCCCAATACAGAGATTAAGCATACTTACTTTCGGACATAAGTAGGAAAATCAATAGGTATATATATCGTACACATAACATATACTATCGACACTTATTTTATAATCACCCCCCTTCTATAACACTTTTGGGGTTATTGGCTCGGAATTTTACCTCGATCACCAATAGTTATAATTCACTTGTCTCGGAATCACATTTCGAGCACCAATATATGTACATATCTCATCGCACATGAGTAGACAATTTGCGAGCTATATTTTACACAATTCATATACCCTAAATGTCATACTATAATAGAATGTCCTCATATCACGCGTTAAGGACTTAAAAGTTCGAAATGTCTACTCGAACCACACCCAAAGTACATGTATTGTTCGTAATCGGTACCCACGAACCTAATTCTCATGTACAGCCCATATAGGCACTCACTCTACCTATAAATATGCTCATATAGGCATACATTCAACTTATGGATTGATCAGTGGGCTTCTCCAAAATTCCGCTTATCGTAAGGGCGTATCATCATTCTTTCTTACTAATTTTGAGTCGTAGGTAACACAACATACTCAAAATAAAACTTTAACGCTATTCCTTCCTGACCATATCTCACAGGGTGGAATTTTAGGATTTCACCCTGATTCACAATCATGTAGAGCAGCATCGTGCACTTGTGCACTCTCCCTTTTCAACTATACACTAATCCATCCCGGTCACCCCATTTCGTTACCCCCAACGAAATGTTGGCTAAATTATGATGTTCACAACCCATCAATAATTTATAAGTCTGTCTCCTCATTCCATCATTGGAAATGTAGGTTCACTACTACATTTCGGTTGCTCATTTTGAGTCTAACTCGCTCTATAACTAGAGGTGTATCTGGAGACAATCTCACTATGTCTCCTCTCAACATCGCTTCCCACTTACGTCATCTTTCCTCAAGTGGTATTCTATTCCCCTTTCTCTCCGGGTTTATTATACTTTACAATCCGTGCACTCTTCGCAATTGGCGCACCTTTTTGAGGTTGGTTACTTTATAAGAATCAACAGTTTAGTAACACGTGAGTCACCCTCAACACTCAGTCAAGTAACACCTTGCGCTACTTTACCACAGTTAGGTCTTCCCTTATCGAGAGATAACCTTTGAACGGTTTCCCACCGATTTTCATCTCATAGGGTGTGCTGGATCCCTCAGCACATATAATCTTGGATCATCGTTTATCTCCCATGACGTTCAACCCTTTTCATCGATACGACTTGTTTCCTAATTTCCCCACCGTCGTACCAAAAATATTCCGCATCCCTCTATTTCGGATGCCTAAGGAATTCAATTGACTAGGGCGCCCATACACCCTTTTCTCCGGGTACATTTGCAAAAACATTGCAAATGTCGCACCCGTAACATGCTTTTCTTCAACTCCAGTCTAGTCTACACGACGTGACTATAATCTTATGGGTACTCTCAATACCCTAGAGACAAAAATCAAATCTTTGCCCACAAAGTCCCACTTATCCCTTCGTGGTAAGGTAAGCCTTTCAGTGTTTCTCCACAACACTACCGGCTCCACTGATGTCCTAGCATCTAACAATGTCTCTTCTCCTGACGTGCATAAACATTCAGTCGTATATCCTTCCGCAACCGAACTTAAACAAGGGACTTCCCCCCCATGTATTCTTACTGAGCATTATCGGAACAACACATAGTCGATATGCTCAAATTCGATTTCTCGACAATACGTGCAACCATACTCCAATATTGCTAAAGGAGTCAAGTGGCACTGCGCTTATACTATCACTAAGTCTTTAGCACTAACTATAACAGCGAGCTCGATCTCTCCGCTCAGCAGTCATACCACAAACATTGACTCACATCATATAGGTTCCCACATACCGAAATCAATTACTAAGATGTTCATAGTCTCCGAAGTTTCTCACATTGAAGAATAATGACAACTCGACCTTATTTCAGGTGAGTAGTCGTCATAGACCCCATTCACTCGAGGCTAAAACTCATATACTTCCTTATCCATCGCTCTGGTGATTTAGATGGTTCCCGGACATAACACGCTTGTCCTCTCCGGAATGCAAAAGTTATTGGCGTTATTATTTCTTCAAATAACTTCCAGCAAAAATAAAACTCGTGGCCCTAGAGTCTACACTAGACATCTTTTCAAAAATTCCTGACTCCAGGCCATGCTGATCGGTTTGGGTACCCCTCCTCTCGGACTGGGTAGTCTCTATCCTGAACACTATCATCTTGGTTCCCTTAGTTCTGCTGACCAAGAGGAACGCACTATGGGACTTAACAGTCCCGACTTAGGATCTGATCATTAAATCCTCTAGTGGGTTTCCACTTATGGCTTGCACCAGCCCATTACATTCAGTCTTACTCTTTGACTAAATCTTTAAACTCTCTGGACTTCGCCCCCTAGGGGCATTTACCCCAACCTTGTAAGAAGTACCATACTGCCTTCATATACATAAGTCGTCCAAGAAGAGTTTTACCAAGATTTCAAATCATAACTCGAGAGTTCATTCTCTCTAGGGCTCTTTTCCCTTGTACTCATCTCATCAATACAAGTTCACTTCAACGGATAATTTCTTTCTCACGGTTGGCCTCTACTAGGCTTTCACGTGGGGTTCCGGTATTTCCATTCTCTTTGCTTCTAAGTCAACAATAGAGAATTTTGTGGTTATACTATACGTAAGGTCTCTCTATTTGTATACGGACCCTCGGTCCGGATGCGGTGATTTGCATCTCCGCCACGTTGTCTCTAAAAATTTACTTAAATTTTCACTTCTGAGTATTTCTACTCTATCCTAAACGCCAAAACCACTGGACATACTACTTCCCTTGGTTACTAAGTACAGTTGCCGTTTTATCACATTTTACGGCTCGTCCTCATAAAAAAAATTTTGCAGACTCCCTCCCGCTATCACTACGTTGGGCGGGTCTAAATTAGTATCCCACTTTGCTGTCGCGATACAAAAAAAAATGCCTGCTATGCCTCAACAACCCTTGCAGCATTTTACTTCCATTACACGCTAGGAGTGACCTCGACAACGGTCATCTCTCCTATGGTTGCCATCTTCGAACACCCTATGCTTTGCCGAGCTCCTCCCTCCTGTCGTCCTTTCAACGCTAATGCTGGTCCTACCACCATATTCGACGTACCGTGCACAATCGAACTCGTATATATAACACTACGTCTACTAAACAGCAGGAGAACGTGAACTACGTACGTAGAGGAGTACAATCATCCTAAGATAGGGCTCTATATCAATCAAACGATACGCTGAAAACGTAGTAAGCCGTACATATCCTATGGACACTAGAACCTGATGCTCTGATACCATCTGTGACACCCCGCCTAATTTAAACATCGGGTGATCAGACCTTTATTAAATTAAAACAAGTTTCTCAAATGGTTCATTCTTAGCATCACTGTCGAAAACTTTTTAATTACTAATACCCTAAGTAAAATTAGACCGGTGCCAAATTTTATCTTTCTTAAAACAGATAAATCAACCATGCGAAACAAAGTACAAATAATCATGTGCTATAAATCAAACAACAAGTAGAAGTACAACAGAATAAAAGTATTACCGAATAAACCATCGGCTAAAGAAAGACCCAAACAACAATAGAGTAACCACTAGTCTGAAACCAAAAACTGAGACTAAAACCGGACAACAAGTCCATACATAGAATAGTGTGAGATCCTGTACTAGATCTGAATGAGAGATATCGCCTAGTCAAAATCCTGTAAGCATCCACTGTGTTACAGCTCCGAGTCTCTGGAATGGAATCATCATACATGGCATCCCTGTGGCTGGACACCTAAAAGGTTTTGAAAATATTTTATAGCAAGAGTTAGTACTCAAAACATTTTGAAAATATTTTGCAAGCGTTTATCACAATATAAAATGCGGTTATTGATTACACATGTTAGGTTCTCGTACACTCTCTTGAGTTAACTCACCCCTCATCTTTTGTGCACACCTAACGTTCTACACTTAGTTTATCTAACCGTACTTCTCTAGCTAACTAAACCAAAGTAGTAAACTGAACTTATCTGTACCCAAGTTCCAGTACCGCCCATACAGTACAACCGTTTCACTAACATCTCGCGTATGTTAATTAATTCTCAAGTAACATTTCCTCTATGTTATTTTCCAAGACTTCTCATTTAGTTTCACTACTAAAATTACTACAATTCTCACAATTGTTGACTTCCCACTTGTGTAATTAAGTTTCGCTACTTGAATTACTAAATAGATTTTCTCTATCTAAAGGTGCATTTCTTAATTAAGTTTCACCACTTAACTTACCAGTTCAGTATGTATCTTTAAATACATAATATATATAAATCTACTAATACACAGAAGTAGAATATCATCAAGTATATATTTCACACATAATATATACTAAATATCAGTCATTACTATTTTTCCCTTTTTATACACGTAAAGGACTCTTGGTTCGGAATGATTCATCGACCCCAAGTAAGAGTTGGTTCGGAATGATCCATCGACCCCAACTATTTTTAAAAATATATATATACACATATTCTGGTTCAGGACTCTTTCATCGTGACACCAGTTCAAGGTTTGGTTCGGCATTTCTCATCGACCCCAAACATATAATAACTTTATGTTAGTTCGGAATGTCTCATCGACCCTAACATAATTAATTTAGGCATAATCTCTCTACCTAAAAGATCACATAATTCAGTAGGTACACGCCCGACCTATTAATCATATACGTACGTAATATTTTTAAATCTCATATATTTACCGTATAATATTCGCCTCACGCTTTATCTCATTAATCGTACTTATTTGAGTATTCACACAACTCTAAGGGTCCTAGTTACCCCTTATATATATTTTCAGTAGTTATTTCTTACCCTACTGGTCTATTACTTAAATTGAATTTACTTCGCCCCGAAACTCAATTTCCGAAATCCCCGATACTCTACTAAATCGGATTATTCTCCTCGGTCCGTAATCCAAGCCCTACACCCAATGGCCTTATTGGACCTCAACATATACCTACTGGTCTTATTCTTACTCCCATATAAGTATACTATAAATCCTAGAATACTCATTCATTCCCGAACTCAACGAAGAATTAACCACAAAATTTTCGGGAAACAGCTTGAGTCGATCGATCGACGGCTGGGTTCGATCGATCGATCGAACAGGGACAGACGCAGTCTGTCTTCTTCGTTGATCCGTTCCTCCATTGACAAATTCCCAAACTCCATTATTGTCCACCAAACTTCGACCCAATGACCCTAACATATTTCCACATATACTAGGACAGTTTCTAACGTAACAAATACATCAAAACTCCAATTCCTTTAAAGAAATAATGAATTAAACCCCAGAATTCTTAGAACCCTAGTTATGGTGTTCTTCCCATATTTTCGTTCAAAACTCAGATTTTAAATCCAAAAAAATCATCAAGTATAATCTGAATATTAATCCTCTACATAGGTTAAATCATTCTACATGCGATTCCTATCCCAACATGCATAATTATCATCTTTCCCCAATCAAAATAATGATTTAAACAAAACTATTCAAAAACCCTACACATGGGTATTATAACTTTAAGATTTTTGCAATAAACAACTTGCCTCAAGATTTGTAGAGTCTGATTTCGTGGTTGTTGATGATGATTGGTGATCTTCATCCATCAATCCTTCTCCCCCAACAAGTTGATGGTAGAAACCCCTTTGAATCTCTCCCAAATCCTCTTTTGCCTTAGAAAGTTGCCTCTCTCTCTCTTCTCCAATGGCTATGGTGTAACTCCAATTGCCTAACCCTAGCCACCACCCTTATAATCAGATTTAGGGTTACAAAATTCGTAGGTCTTCCTTCCCATAATTGTAAAGAGACCAAAATACCCCCGAATGGTCCCGGTTTAGCCCAAAAATGACCCGGCACTCAACTAGTACCCCCGGGTATACTATTTTGACTATTTTGACCCTTCCGGACTCGTTGGTGACCTCTAAATTATCATTTGAGTCACTTAAAAATATTACTCGTTCTCACCCCAACACGGTCTACACGCGTTAAGTAACTATTTACCACTCGCACTAAGTAAATAAAAAATGATGCAATATACACCGGTATCTATCTTTCGAATAATATACCAAAATTACAATTTTAAATAAAACTCTTTAAATTACTACTCTTACGTAATTTAAATTAAGCCGGCATTTTCTCATTTAATTATCCAATCTAATTAAATGGATCATTCAGGAATACGGGGTGTTACATCTGGCCGTAGCTTAAGTGAAGAAACCATTTATACTATGGTGTCGGGGCCTTAATCTATTAGTCCTACAAGTAAGTTCAATTAAGCAAACAAGAATTTAAGTTTTGAATCATTGCAAATATTGAAGCATAGGAAGAGCAAGGAAGGAAAATTAGAAAGATCAAGGCTAAAGCATTAGGAAAAGATTAAAATTTCAAGTTATACAGACAAGAGGCTGCAACCTTTATAATAAAATTCACAATGTTTAAAGAGTCGTAACCCAATGTATACGTCTACAAAAATCAGTGAAATTAAGGGACACAGCCCATGTTTAGAAAATTTTAAGAGGCAGTGTCATCTTCTACTTCACCTTCCTCTTCTTCAGCGGTAATCATTGTCTCCTCATCAGCAGCTGCAGCCTCTGCCTCCGCCCTTAGCCTGACCCTCTCTTCGGATGCAACCTTCATTTTAGCTATGCAAGCATCATGCTCAGCATCTCCCAAGCTCCAAGACTTAATTGTGGCCACGACATCTGGAAAGTTCTTTGCTACCCGATATCTTAGGTCTTGGTAGCCACAGATATAAGCTCTGTTATTAATAAGGAAGAAGTTTGGGGATCCTTTATATGACTCAATGGTTTTGTCAATGGCCAATTGGAGGGCCGCGATATGGTCTTCATCTTTTTTTTTATGACTGCAGCATGGTCATCCTCCATCTTCTTAGTTGCCACGGCATGAGTTTCCTCTATCTTCTTTAGCTCCACGGTATAACCCTCAGCATCATTAACAACCTTGATCTCCAATGCCTCATACTTCTTTTGAAGAAGTCCAAGCTTGGAATTGGAGAACTTCACAGCCCTGGCAGCTTCCACCGCTTGAGTTTGGGCAACCTTGAGGGACTCCGCAGATTGCCTAAAATTCTCCTCAGCTTCCTCCTTAGCCTTGATGGTGGATTCCAAGTTCATATGAGCTGCCTGAAGTGCCACATCAGATGATTTCTTTCCAGCTTCAAAAGATTAAGCTCTTGCTTTTGCCAAATCAGCATTGTGAACTTCAGCCGCGACCTCCTTAAGCCTATACAGACCCTCATACTTGAGTTTCTAGGTTGCCACAGCTTTCGTAGCCTTTAAATGTATTGATAATTAGAAAACAAAAATGAAACTACAAAGAATATTGGTAAGCTACAATTACTTACCCTCGGAAGATAATGGAGGGCATAAGACTCCACATCATCGTGGTCCTCATCCACTAACCGATGTAAGTTGGCTCCGTCCATCGCCCTTTTTATGTTGTGGACGGCACGGGCAGTTATATCCCATGAAGACTAAGGATATGGCATGCGCAATTGAGGTCATGGACATTTTCTTTGTGGAGGAGCCAAATTTACATTAACAATAATTATTGACGGAGGGGAAGGATAATTTCTCTCATTGACAGGCGAAGTACCGCGGCCACCTTGGTCAGAGATAGATGACATAAGACCAGCCACGACCAAGTGAGCTCCAATGTCATCGTCAAAGTTTCCCTCAGGCCTTTCATGATGGATCTCCTCCTCAATTTAGATTTGGGGCGTGGCCTGATGTTGAGGCGCGACAGGATTAGTTTGTTCCACAGCCTGATTTTGGGGCACGGTAGGCTCAACTTGGTCACTAGTAGTGTGTAATACCCCATATTTTTATGACTTTTAAATTTTAGGAATTTATTAAATTTAATTAGAGATATTAAATTAATATTAATCCGAAAAATCATTTTAATACTTACTAGCGTGATGAGAGTTAGTAATTATTTTGTTATAAGTTACTATATGGGTAAAGTAAGTTGTGTAATTATGACTAGTAAAATTATCACGAGAATCTAATTTGGCAATTTTGGAAATTTATCGGGACGCGCTTGTGTCGTGTCGAGATTAAATTCAGACTATTAAAAGTAAATAAATTATAAGTCACCCGTATGGTCATTTTGAGTGCTTCAATGTGTCCGGAAGGGTCGATATAGTCAAAATAATGTACCCGGGGGTTTAGTTTGGGTCTCGGGGAGTTTTTAGGCCTAATTAACATCCCGGGAGGGCGTTTTGGGCATTTTACATTTTTGGGCATGAAAACCCACGAAAATTCTAAGGGTATATCAGATGGTAAGATTCATCTTCTAGGGTTAGAATCACCATAAACCAAAGATGGACATTGGAGAGGAAGAGGAGAGGCTTTCCAAGGAGTTCTAGGCCAAGAACTCCACCGTTTGCACCGCCGTCACCGCCAAACGTTAGATCGCGCAACGAGGATCACAAAACCTCTCCACAAATATGAACCAATAATTCTCAGGCAAGTATCTATCTTGCTCTATTTCAGTAAATGCTCCAATAATATTAGCCTCGGATTGATTAGGACTAGTTTTTGTGAAAGAAAAACCTGTTTTGGAGATTTGAATTCGCATGGTGTATGAGTAATAGATGTATTCTGGAAACCCAATTCATATGTAGAGATTGAACCACGAAATTACAGTAAATTAAGAGTATGAAATCTGGTAAAAGAATGGGAAGAAACTAAACAAAGAAAATATTAGGATTCTTGATGTTTTTATGGATTATGCCCCATTTAATTCGTTATTCATGATGAAAATCCGCATGTTTGACGTAGAATATCACTCATTTGAGGATATAACTCTTGTAGTATAAATTGTTGGGAGTTTAGTAGTCAAATATATTATTTTGGATGATTTTGAAAGAGGAAACCCGTAACTGGAAATTTTGCAGATTTGTCATTCCTTCTTGATCGATCGATTGACCCATGAGCATCGATCGATCGATGATTCGATCGATCGAACACCTGCCATCGATCGATCGACCCCTCCGGTATAACTCACATTTCCTTTTTAATAGGTCGTTCCAACTTAAATGACTAGACATTCTTGGATATTAATGTTAGATCATTTTGGGATATAAAGAAGACTAGTAGGACTTATAAAAAAATATGGAACCTTTAATGTAAGACGAGATTAACATTTCACGGGGATGTTTTACATATAAGGGACAATGGGGACACGTGTTAAAGGGTGAGACTCGTAAGGAAGTTAAGTTGTAAAATAAATGAGTACCTACTGAAATTTCACTTGGGGAGATAGGAATCCATGAGTGTTACGTAGTAAGTTGGAATAATCCCATAAATAAGAATAAGAGACAAACCGTTATACGTGATAAACAAATAATGAATAATAAGGATAAATATCATAATTATGGGTCGTGAAAGTGTACCTAAATTTAATATGGCAATAGTAGTATACATATATGACTGTGTTTATGCATATACTATATACGTGTAAAAAAAAAATCATGCCCGCGCTACTTGCTATCCCTGAGGTTACCGCGCTGGGACAGTCTTATCTCGATGGGACCTTTATGGGGGATATTGACTCGTACCCTAGAACATAGGAATCCTTGGTACAGGCTATCGGATCGATAGTCAGACGGTCCTAAGAGACGTGAGGGTATGTGCTAACCTCTTAGTGACTTGGAACTATGCTTCGCCTCAATTTTGAATGTGTTTTGTGTTAATACAGTTCGAGAGTGATTCCGAACTTGTATTTCCCTTAGTACGAGTGATACGGGGACTGGATAGCAGAGTATGCCCGCACCATAAATTTTATGTGGGGTGCCGTTAGAATATATATATTATATGAGTATTTAATATATATATATTTAAACCTGGAATTTGGGAACTACCTACTGTGACTATGGTAAGTAAGAAATGAATAATTATTTCAACTTGGGAACAAGTGTTTGAAAAGTATGATGCGTTACTGAGAAACTTTATAATCAAATGAGGCTTATGTGAGAACTTTACTGTTTAATAAAATTAACTTCCTTAACAATTGAAATTGTCGGCATGAAATCTTATGAGTAACTTAATATAAGATAAGTTAAACTGTTGGGAGTATTAGTGCGATAGGTGTGCACATTAGAAGAGAGGTGAGAATTTCTCAAGGGAGTGTCGCACTAATATGTTGGTTGCATTAGTCGGTAAGCATTTTAAATACTTACTAAACTAATTTTAAACTGTTTTACAATCGGGATCTGACCTGTTTCCTATTTTCTCTTCTCTCTTGTATATATATGTATATATTACAGGTGCCCAGCCACAGGGGCGTCTTTCATAGGATCCTTTGGAAGGAACGCGCTGCAGCTTAGGTGGGAGTTGCAGGCCTCTTGCTTAGACAACCTCATTATTGATTCCACTTCTAGCACTATTTTATCCAGTTGGGCATGTGTCGCCCTTTTTCCATTATTCAGTTATTTTATCGGAGATTGTGATTCGTTTATTTCCAATATTTATACTTTGGGATTTATTACAGCCATGATGTTTTCCTTAAGTTTTAAAGTTAGAATTAATTAATTGGTTGTTTAAATTGTTTGGATTAGATGTTCCAGTATAGTTGTTGGGTGATTCTTAAACTATGAATTATGTAAAGTTTAAATGCTGGTTTTTAAATGAAACATGGAAATTGATGTCTTAAAAAAAATGGTTGTGTCACTTAGCATAATTATTTAGGGTGTTTAATTGGAAAAATTATTTTTGCTACAGTGATGCTAATAATGAACAAACCGTTCACCTTGATTATAATTTAATAAAGGACTGATCACCCGGTGTTTAATTAGACGGGGTGTCACGTAGTGATTACGGCAGGAGCCTTGGACTTGGTCCTTTTCCTCTACTTCTGCCTAGCAGTGTTATTGAGGAAAACCGCATCCTTATCCATCTCAGCAAGCTAAAATGCTAATAGAAATCTGTCAATCTCCTCACCTGAGAAGAAACAAAGCAATGTCAATATCCAAAGATTAAAGACAATTACCGTGGAATCAAAAAGTAAAAATAATAATACCTTCAGCACCCATCTCTTTGGGAATAGATTTGTTGGGGAAGTACCCCCTTCAAAAATAGAGGCAGAGGTTTCAAGTGTGCTGAACTTCTTCTCCTCAGCAGGAACTACCATGGCCTTGCCAACTCTCTTTTCTTAGCGCTTAGTCAGCTACAAATTGTTAGGAACTGTAGAAAAATACAAAGGTTAGTAAAGAAGCAAAGTGTTGAGAATAATATGCAACCATAAAGAGGGGAAGTGGCTATAATTGAAAAACTACCAAGTTTGGAGGGACACCCCCATTATCGCGGCATCCTAAAGGTTCTCTCCCTCTTAGTCTCTTCAGGGTAAATCTCCCACCCTTCTCTAGAAATGTAAAAATATTTGCCCTTCCAGTTCTTTGCCTCCTAGAGTAAAGGGTCTCAACTCTATCGCGGACTAAAAAGTAATAGTACCCCGTAAATTTTACAAAGTTTTATTTTGGGCGGTAGAAGTGGAAAAACTCTGCAGAAGTAATGTCTCTCTTGAATTTATTCTCCCATAGTACAATAGCTGCAAGAATGGCCCTCCAGCCATTACGATCTAATTGGGCTGGGGCTAACCTCATTATTTGGAAAATTCTTCTAATGGTAAAAGGGACAGCCAGCCGTAGCCCATAAATGAAGGCGTTCAAGGGGAAGCATACCCCATTATCAGTCAGTGTCGTCCATGGGCTTTGCTCCACGGAAGGTGCTGACCATATCAAATTGTCAGGGAACTCGAAGGCCTCAGTTGCCTGATCAACCCATTCTTGGGTCATAGTGCTACGGATACTAAGTGCAGCAAGAGGTCTCTGCCCTCCCAGATGTGCCAACAAGTTCATCATTAATATTAGATGCACCCCCTGCCGCGGCATTATCATCTACGTCCATTAGTTGGTTGCTAGAATTGGCCTCTTCCTCCATGGCCACAGAATCTAAATCTGAATCTAGCACCACACAGTTGGGGAAATTTCTCAACTGGCAAGCTCCAATTGATTTCAAAGGGTGCACAAAGGGAAATTCAGGAGGAGAGGCTCCAAAGTGTTTGTTCCAAAAGCCTCTTAGAAATTCGTCTGGGTCAAATTTCATATAGCTGCAGTAGTACCTGAAAAGTAAAGGGTCCAAAGTTAGGCGTCCCAGCCAGTATGGTCCTAAAAGGCTTCTAAGAAGCCACGACAGGAACAATGATATGTAGATTAAAGACTGAATAGAGATGATTATCAAAGTTGGCTAAATATGCCAAGTGTTGGGTTATAAAGCACTAGAAGTTAATTATCATCGTGATATATTGTTTTGAGGGAAGGATGTATAGGATGACTTCTTGCATGACGTAGTAATTAATCTATGGGCTAAATTCCACGGACTGTAATATGATCCTAAAGGAATCTTATTTAGTAAATGCCGCAGCATTATGTTTAATGCATGCTGCAGCAACATTCTGTATGCTGCAGATGTTTCTTAAACAAATCAATATTTGAAGGTTGCATTGATTCAGGACAATCTTAATTTTACTAAAGGGACATGTTATCATGCCGCGGCTACTCACGATCAAAGGCCTTAGAATGTGAAACGTCTCTCTCAAGAACATCAAAAACAAAGGCAGAAACCTAAAAATCTACAATCGTATTCAAGAGCAATATTGCAACAGTTATTTTGTAATTTGAAGTTATAATGAGTAATCATTCGAGCTAGCCTAAAGGAGTTATCAATTCATGGAGAGATTGATATATATGAGTTTAATTCTTCGAGAAGTAAGAGTTATGTTACAAAGACATGAGTTTGTATCAATCAAAAGAGAATATGACTCATGTTGCGGCCTATTATTTTAAAGATCTAACATAGTGCTACAGGACAGATATGCACATATCTCAGATAATTCTTAAACTACTTAATATTCGAAGGCCGCAGACATTGACCCAATATAACCCTAAAGTGCTAAGGGATTTTTTATGCCGTAGCCATGAATTCCTTGTGCCGCGGCTATATACTCAAACAGGTTAGTATTTATTATTGATAAATTTGAAGATTGAAGACCTAGAATGTGAAGGGTTTGTTTAAGAACATCAAGAACAATTGTACACACTGGGAATTCCTGTTCACATTTTGTCTCTACACACTGGGAATTCAAAAATCCTAAGGATCAACAATGGAAGATTAAGAGACTTCATTCATTGACTTAACGGGGATGTTAGCAGCATGTCTTATTTTGCAATTTAATTTCAAATCAGTCACAGATTCAGATGAGGGATAAATGTGATTGCAATAATTATTTGGCAACATATGTGTTGATGTAAAAAATTAAATCATATCTAATTATTCAATCACAGATAAATAAATGAGACAAAGAGTTTTTAAAGTGGTTCAGCCTTCTAAGAATGGCCTACGTCCACTGTAATGTTATTGTTGAGTGTTTGGGAATTCTCGATTACAAGTTCTATCAAGAAATTTCGGTCCCTTTACAATGAGGATTGTACAATGTATTTATAGCCTGAGGCTGTAATATGAAAGGGTAATACATTAAATGATGCACATATGAAAGGGTAATACATTCAATGCCCCTTAAGCGTATGCGTCTGAATGATAAGCATTTAATGAACAGTCAAACTGTTGGTTATCCTGCTATTAATGCTTTGTTCGAGGTGCAGCTCGGACCGCCTGAGTTGCTCGGACCGCCTAAGCTTCTCGGAGCGTATGAGTTCCTCGGAGAGTTCTTGTTCCTCGGAGCATATGAGTTCCTCGGGGAAGCAGTGTTCCTCGTTGTAGTATGGTTCCTCGGAGCATCTGGGTTCCTCGGCAAGCAGTGCTCCTCTTTGCAGTATGGTTCCTCGGAGCGTCTGAGTTCCTCAAAAGTGTTTGTTGTTGACACGTAGATTGCGACGTGTCTTCATTCAATTGGGCCATGTCAGCAGACTAAATTTGGTATCAACAGAAGCCCCCAATGTTTCATAGTTCAAACTTTGAGGAGTGTGGAACATTATTTCTCGGAATATGGGAGTTTTAAATGGTCATCCTGAAATTTAGGAGTCTTTTATATTTATTTCTCCTTCCAAATTCATAGAATCAGGCTTTTTTGAATTTTTATAACCGCCTCGATCTCCGCATACTTTTTGTCCTTCTAGCCGCCGGTAGAGTAATCGTTTCTTTTTGCAATCATTACTTTTTCCTTTTCCCAAGGCAAGGTATTTAAGCTTCACAGACAATCCCATCGTCTTCTACTTTTTCAAATTTGTATCTTCGAGTTTTCCATTGTCTTACTCTCTTGTGCGTTCATCATTTTCATCGTTCGTTGTCAACAGATCCACTCTTTTTCTGTAAGATCTTCTTCCTTATTCTTCATTTCCTTTATTCATCATGGTTTACCCTGTTGAATCTCTTGATAAGTTTCGCTCTGATTTTTCTATTCCCTCCTGGGTTGTTCTGGAAGAGCTTTCTAAGCCTTCTGACTACTTCCGTTTGGCTGAGGGACATTGGTTCCCAAGTCTCTTTATTGCTGAATACGGCTTTTCTTTTCCGCTAAATCCTCTATGTCTGGAATTTTGTCAATATTTTGACATGGTTCCTGCAAGAATAGCCCCCAATACATGGAGAATAGCTATTGGGGTTCATAGGTTAAATCAAATTCATGGAACTCGCATAGGAATTCCAGAAATCATGTATTGCTATAGATGGGCAGTTGGTGATAACACTTTTTATTTAAAAACTAGATTTTTAAATAGGGCTTTAGTGGTTAATCTCCCGGATGCCAATAGGGACTATTTTGAGCACGGGGTTGTCATAAAAAATTGGCAACATGCTCCTTTATCTGGAGATGAAGTGTATCAGGGTCCCAGATTCCCTCCCTATGGCAATGGGATAGGTTATTTTTATTTCATTTTATTTATTTTGAAATTATGCTTCCTCTGTGTTTGACAAAATGTGCCACTGATATTGTAATTTTGATTTATTTGCAGTTGATAGCAAAAGAAAGTGTCCAAAAGAAGTAGACGTTAATACAAGGCACTTAAAACTTATCTGGAGTTTGCATCAGAGTGTTGCCGATGAGCACATTAGGTCAGCCTCATATCTGCTGCAATACAAGAGTTACACTACTTCTTTTACTGCTCGTCCGGTAATAAGTGAAGCAGAACCAGTACCAGCTTCTACCAGTTCCTCGCCCGAGTCACACGTCCCTTTAAGTGAAAGGATAAAGAAGAGAAGACCTCCCACCCTTTTTGAGAAACCTGCCTCTGGTGCTGGAGAGGCAAAAATAAGTAAGGTTGACGTCCCAGGGGAGGGAACAAAGAAAACTGATGCACCTTCCTCGGCTGCTGCTATGAAGGTTGTCGAGAAGCCCCAAGTGGCTCCGAGCAAGTCTGCTGCTCCAGGAGAAGTGATTGTAATATCACCGACCAAGAGTTCTTCCTTGGTCGAAACTAATCATGTTCCCCCGAGGAAGCTGAAGAAGAGCTCCTCGGTCAATTTGGCTGAAACCATCTCCCAGCCCCTAACCACTAGAACTGGGATTCCCACTTTTGTTCCTCCGAGCTCTGCCATGAGATCGGTAAAGTCTTGGATCATTCCCGAGGTCCAAGGTACTGAATAAAACCTTTCTCGGGACATGGTTACCTCATTAGCTGCTCGCCACCTTGCTTCGGTAAGTCTTATTATTTTGAACTTTTCATCTTTCCCTTGTCATTTCTGTTTCTGACTTGCTTTCATTTTCTTTTCACAATTGGTGAACTGCTTTAATATAATTGTGAAGAAATATGAAGCTATTAAAGCTTCAAGCTCCTCATCTAGTGTGGAGGAAGCTATTAAGTCTTTGGAAGACTCTCGTCAGAAATACGATACTGACAAGGCTGTTTGGGAGAAGAAAATTACCTCCACCGAGCAGGAGAAAGCTCAGGTTGTTGAAACCTCCAAGGGGTTGGAGAAAAAAGTAACTGATTTGGAGAAGAAGAATAAAGAGCTCAAAGAGAAGCTCAAAAGTACTGGGGAGCTTGAGAATAAGCTCAAAGTTGTTGAGGAAAAGTTGGGTCAGCTTCAGGAAGTAAGTCGGCAGAAAGAGGAGGTTGAGAATAAACTGAAGGCTGCTAAAAATCTTATGTCCGATAAGCTTTCCTCGGAGAAATTAAAGAGGAAAATGGCTGTGAAGAAGTCTTTCAGCGCTGGCTGGGACAAGGGGTGGAACAAGGGCTTGGCTGCCATGATGTCGCAAGTAGAATATGGCAGCCTCAAGTACTTTAGGGATGGATGGGTCGCTGCTCTACAGGAGATGAAAGTGGATGAAAATTCCGAACTCTTTCAGCGACACATCCCTGGTCCCCCTCCAACTCCTGAAGACGAAGAAGAGGACGAAGCTGCCTCCGAAGAGTCTTCTATGGTGATGGGAGATCATCCCCCAGCCATCCAGCCTGCTAACGAGGAACTTCAGCAGCTCACTACTTCTCCAGGCAACTGCCATCGCTCCCCGAGCAACTTTATGTTCCCTCCGAGCAACCTACCTCCTCGTCCCAGCCTCCCGAGAAAGTTTTGGGAGACAAGGAAAAGGTGTAGAGTTTGTTCGGGTTTATCTCTATTTTATTTTTCTTTTGACAAAATGTAATCCTGAACCATGTAACTCTGAACCTTGTGATATAATAAAACTTGAACTTTTGTTTTTGCATACTGTTGTCTCTTCTTCATGCTCTGTTGGTACTTTTATTGATTACTGCTTTTTCTTCCTCTGCTAGTTTCTGGCCAGGATGGAATTACTGTCTGCTCATGATACAAAGTTGTTGCGGCAATGCAATAAATATTTTAAGGCTGGTCACACAGACCTGAGTGCAGCACAAATCGTCGACATCCTCGGCCAAGATGCTTCTGAACAGGCAGTTGAAGCTTGCCAATATTTGAAGTGTCTGCTTGATCGTGCAGTGGCCAATAATGTGGCTTATTATGATATGATCGAGGATCTCCAAGGTACTCTTGAAGACCTTTAGCAACAATACAAAGAATCCACTGCCCTCTTGTACGAGGGGTATGAGAAGAAATATCAACAAATCATTGCCGATAAGGGATACGAGAAGCGTTTTGCTGGCTACAATGTGAGGGAGAGAACTCTGAGGGGTGAGGTCGAGGAGTGTAGAAAAATAGCTAAATTATTAGAGCAACAGAATAGCAACCTACAAAGAGAGTTGTCACAGTTGAAGTCTGCAGCTTCCACTTCAAAAGCCTTGATCCCAGTGACTGATGAGGGATTCTCGTTCTTGGAGGTCGAGAACGCCAACTTGAGGGACGAATTGGAGACCTTGAAGAGAGTTGGCCCCTCTCCATCTTCTCGTGGACGAGCAAGAGCTCCTCGGGGACGAGCAAGGGCTACTCGAGTTCCTGTCGAGGAACAGAGGACTCAATCTGCTTTATAAACCAGGCCTTCCAATTAATGGCGAAGAACCAGGCGTTGGTTGAAATGTCAAAGAAGATCGGGGACCTGGAAGAGCAGCTTTCTGCACAGAAGTCTGTCTTGGAAAACAAGGAACTCTTCATAAAAAATCTCCACGAGCAGCTGGAAAGATTGGCATATCAATTCCATAAACAGCCCAGGGAGTTCTGGATGGCTGGATACAACGAGGCTCTCTACCACTTGGACGATCGTATCCAGAATGCCAATAATGAGGGCTACAAGCAAGGCTGGTTGAATGCCTTAGGTGTGCTGCAACTCGAACAGGGTCATTATCTGTGGGACTACCACGATCCTGGACTGCTCGACCTACCCATGCCACCATTCAAACTGGATATGAGTTGGATCCCTGCTCGGGCCATTCCTCGATGCTTGATTTCCAAATATCTCGGCGACTACAATCTCCATTCAAATGTCGAGATATCTCGTCCCGAGCACCTCCTAGATCGACCATCCGTGATGAATATCAGGATGTTAAAAGATTTGAACTTTATAAATTCTCCTCTTGCTTTAAATGATCCGCCTGCTGGCGAGGAACCTGTTACAAAAGCAGAGGGAAAAAAACCAATAGAATAGGAATATTTATGTAATAAATTTGTATACATTTCATTATCAATGTAATTTGTTTTGGATTTAATGAAAGACTTTCATTTTTGTTCGCAATCTTAATTGCCATTGTCTTGTAATTATAACACACTTTACATCTGTGCATGTATATCTATTAAAAAGATAACAATATTGTGTTGTTTGTTGATCAAGTTATTGTCGACTAGCTTGAATTTGTGATAATCATTTGGCAAAAATAATATTTTGTTTCTCTATCAACTTAGTAAAAAGTTACGAGTATCAAAAGTGTTGCTCGATCACTTTCTCGTCTTCATAAAATGTTTCCAACCAACCAGGGTCGATAAATTTTCCTTGTCGACCAACTACAGTTAGTGGGTTTTTATCCCCGACCAGCCATAGTTATTAGATTTTTTTCTTAGCGAGCAACTTTGGCACTTTTTGGAATAATTTTACCTCCCCACCAACTCAAGTTGGCATTTTTGAGAATATATTTACTTCCTAACCGACATAAGTTGGCATTTTTAGGAATACTTTTATTTCCCGAGGAACATATAGTTTTACGTCCCATAGGAATACAAGTAGCTTTACTTCCCGGAGGAATATAAGTAGCTTTACTTCCCGGAGGAATACAGGTAGCTTTACTTCCCGGAGGAATACAGGTAGCTTTACTTCCTGGAGGAATATAGGTAGCTTTACTTCCCAGAGGAATACAGGTAGCTTTACTTCCCGGAGGAATACCGATAGCTTTACTTCCCGGAGGAATATAGGTAGTTTTACTTCCCGGAGGAATATAGGTTTCTCGACCAACCTTAGTTGGCGTTTTCGAGAATAAATTTGAGTAGTCCGAGTTTTTCCGAGTAGTGTGTAGCACTAGCATTCCCCGAAAAACTTTCAATAAAAGGAGAGAATATCCATCACTGATAATACTTGCGCAGGTGCTCTGCGTTCCATGCATTCTTAAACTCCTCCCCTTCTAAAGTTTCTATTCGGTAAGTTCCTGGTCGAACAACTTCTGTAACTCGGTATGGTCCATGCCAGTTTGCCTCCAGTTTATTGTGATTTTGAATCACTTTCTTCAGCACATAGTCTCCTTCTTTCAGGTCGCACTTCTTCACCCTCTTATTATAGAACAAAGTTGTTCGTTGTTGGTATGCAGCATTCCTGATGGCTGCTTCTTCTCTAACTTCCTCGAGCATGTCTAAATCCAAACTTCTCATTAAGTCGCTGACAGGGGAATTGAAATTCAGTACCCTGTGTGTTGGGGGGCCCAACTCGGCAGGTATAACAGCTTTACTTCCAAACGCTAGCATATATGGAGAGTCCCCTGTTTCTACTCGGGGAGTAGTACGATAAGCCCACGATACTGACTGTAACTCGTTGATCCAGTTTGCTTTTGCGTCACTTAGTCTTTTCTTCAAGACATTTAGCAGCGTTCTATTTGTCACTTCAGTTTGTCCATTGCTTTGAGGATGGCCTGGTGCTGAGTGAACCTTCAAAATATTTGACTGATGACAATAGGCAGCGAACTCCTCGTTATCAAATTGTGTTCCATGGTCTGTGATAAAAGCATGAGGGAGACCATATCGACAAATGATGTTCTTCCAAACAAATTGGTACATCTTGTCGTACGTCATATCAATGAGAGGCTCAGCTTCTACCCATTTAGTAAAATAATCCACTGCGATGATGAGGTATTTGAACCTTCCTCTGGTCGTTGGCAGTGGCCCAACCAAATCTATCCCCCACATGGAAAATGGCCAAGGGGAAGTGATGGGTGTCAACAATGCTTGTGTAGTTCTTCGGATGGAGGAAAAGCGCTGGCACTTGTCACATTTCTTGGCATAGGCTATACAATCAGCTCTCATCGTCGGCCAGTAGTATCCATGCGTCATCATCCTTTGCAAGAGTGTCCGACCTGCTACATGGTCTCCACAGGACCCTTCATGGACCTCTTCAATTAAATCATTCACCTCGGAGGGATGCACACATCTCTGCAAACCTGCCATAATTCCTCGTCTATACAGAATACCGTTAGTTAATACATACCGAGCAGCTTTAAACTTCAATTTTTTGGCTGCGAGCTTGTCAATTAGTAATTCTCCTTTCTCAATATATGCCCTGATGGGATCCATCCAAGATGGTCCTAAATCAAGGGTGATAAAGTTCATCGTCAGATCTTCATCTATACTCCGACCAGCTAAAACTTCAATTGGGATTGTTCGTCGTAGCTCGATACGAGTAGCTGATGCTAATCGAGCTAAAGCGTCTGCTCTCGCATTCTCCATTCTTGGTATTCTGACCAGCTGAATAGCAGCAAATTTTGACACCATCTCCTTTGCCTTTGCATGATATCTGATCATTAATTCTCCTTTGACTGCATATACTCCCATCATTTGGTTTACGATCAATTGAGAATCATTGAAAATAATAACCTGTTGCGCCTCCATAATTTTTGCCAAATTAAGACCTGCGATCATGGCCTCATACTCAGCCTCATTATTGGAAGCTTTGAATTGGAAACGTAGGGCGTATTCCATGTCGACCTCGTCCGGAGTGCTCAAAACTATCCCTGCCCCACTGCCTGTTGTGCAAGATGAGCCATCTACATATAGCCTCCATATAGGTAACTCGTCTTCAAAATTCTGATCTAACAGAGTTCCTCGGTGAAATATTTGTGATTTCCTTTCATCCTCCCCTGATATTTCTTGCTCTTCATCGATCATCTTTTCTTGCCCTTTTACCAACCGGAGTTGGTCTGAGCTCAAATTTGATGATCTTGTAACATCCACTTGCCCTTTTACCAACCGGAGTGTAATACCCCGTATTTTCTATGATATTTATTTTGGGGATTAATTAAATTAAATGTCTATTAATTGGAAATTAATCCGGATAAAAATATTAACGAGATGTGAGTTAGTATTTTAGCATAATGTGTATACTTGGCAGTATATGATTATTGTTAATATTGAAATTGTCACGTAATTGATATACGTCAATTTGGGAATTTTGCTTGACGCGTGTGACCGCCACGTCATGGTATTTTGTTATTAAATTAAAAAGTGAATTTTAGTTCCATTAACCATATGGTCGTTTTGAGTGCGCCAACGCGTCCGGAATGGTCGAGATAGTCAGAAAACACTAGCCGGAAGTTTAATTTGGGTCCCGGGGTAATTGTGGGCCATACCGGCATCAAAAAGGGTATTTTGGTAAATTGCATTTTTGGGAATTAAAAAGTGACGAAAATAGAGAATACAATCTGACTATTTCCTCAACCCACTTAACCCACTAACCACACTATATGCCATCATGGGCTACGGGAGAAGTTGATATATCATTCTAACTTACCAAAAACCATAACACACCTCCATACTCCATTATCTTCAACCTTGAGAAGAGCTTGAGAGAGAGAGAGAAGGAAACCTTGGGAAGAACTTGAGAAAGAGAGAGAAGGAAGAGAATTCTGCAGAAAAACAGAGGGAGAACAACTTAACTTCAAGATTCTACACCAAATTCTGAGATAAATTAAGGCAAGTGATTTAAACTCTTTTGATTCAAGATATGTTCCCATGTTTAGGAATTTTCGAAATTGATTTTTGGAGATAAATTAGACCCATGAATTGAAAGTTAAAGGCCATGAATTATATAGGAATTGCATGTAGTATATTCTGGACGAATTTATATGTTATAAACAGAACCTTGATGATCTAAAAGTGGAATTAGAAGAAGTTTGATGATGTTCTTGAATGGAAGAATTCTGGAAATTATTTTGAGGTAGTTTTGATCTAAACTAAGCTTTTAAATGATGAATTATGAGACTTAGAATGTTTAAACTGTTGTAGGATGTTAGTATAATGTTAGAGTAACCTTATCTTGGAGTTTCATGCTTAAAAATGGAGTTTTGGGTTGAAACTGTAACTGCAAAACGAAGCAGTCCGTAACCATACCTGTACAATCGATCGATCGACATTCATCAGTCGATCGATCGACCACCATCGATCGATCGAGGTTCAAGGTCGATCGATCGACCTTCCCAGAATGAATAAAGTTTCCCTTAATTGAATTTTAATGATGATAAACCTTGGATAATATGATTGGAGACATTGTGATTACCCTAAATTTTAAGGAAGACCAGTAGGCATGATTATGAAATTGGACTTTAATTGGAATTTAATTTGAGGAATTATTCTAAATTAATGAAATTCGTTATGTGAGATAATCTTTGGGTTAATAGTACAAATTCGAATAATTTGATGAAATAAGGTTTGGGGCAGAAGTAAAGACCTTAGGTTTAAAGATGTTATATGTGGGAATTATGGGAACTTAAAAGTCTATTTAAGATAGGTTTTAAGTTTAAGAAATTACGACGTGAGACGTGTCGACTATTTAAATTATATATTATCGAGATACTTGAATTATATGAATTGGGAATAACGGTATAATGATGTAGGATATACCCTTATTAATATTGAGACATCTAAGATGTGTGAATGCTTAGTATATAACTTTATGTGTATGACATACCTACCATACTTGCTATCACGGGAGGTTTACGTTCGCTTAGGGCCTTCTTATCCTTGTGTTGCCCGGATTTAGATTGGTTACCTCGATGAACATAGGTCATTGAAGGACTTATTGGGATATTAATAAGTTTTGCTGATCATGGGAGCGTAGGTATGTGCGTGACCCATGTGATGGTGACTATGTTCGCCTCCACTATTTGTGATGTTGTTATCTGAACGATTCCTGAGAGATTCGGAATGCGTAATCCTTATGTACGTGATGTACCGGGATGGATAGCAGAGTATGTGTGCACCGCAGCCTAGTCTTTGGATGCTTATATTGTATATTTATGTTGTGAAAATATACGGTTAATTGAGAAGGAATTTATTATGTTAAATTGTGAGTATAATTATGGAAATGTTTTGAAAAGATAAAAAGAGAGAACTTTTATCAATAAATGGTTTTGTTAATAATTGGGAATTCGAGAATTAAAGTAGAACTTTCTATTTAATTGTTAATGATGGAACTTATAATGTGAACCGAGTAGAAGTGATAGAAACCCTATAGATAGTTATGAGATAACACATGAATGGGTACAGGAACGTTAGGAGTGCACAGTTAGACGAGAGGTGAGTATATCATGTGAGAGCACGTCCTAACATGTACTTTGCATATACTGTTTTAAATGTTTTTAAAGCACTTGCAGGTTTTTAAAATAACTCCACATTCGGGCTCTGACCCGTTTGCTTTCAAATCTATCTTTTTGTAAAACCATTTTAGGTGCCCAGCCACAAGGTCACCATGCATAGGACCCTCATTCTGATGACGAGCTGTAGCTGCTTGTGGAAGCTACGGGGATTTGCTTTTAGACGCTTATATCATTTGGATTCCTTACTCAGTATTCCTCAGTTGTAGGGCATGTTGCCCAAATTCTATTAGATACATTTCCATTTCAGTTTTAGACTTTGGCATGTATTCATTTAGTATTCAGTATTTCATTATTTACTTCAGTTGTGGGATTATTGTTATGAGGAGTTTTTCCTCCAGATTTATTTATATCATGTGACGGTTATTTATTTATTTCATTATGGTGAATGGTGTTTTTATTATTCTTTACACTTATTGCATGTTAATCAGACTTTAAATTAAAATTTGGCAACTTACTTTTTAAATACTAGGTGGTTAGTAATAATAAAATGTTTTCGACAGTGATGCTTTTAACTGAGCCAACTTGGCGTTTTGATTTAATTTAATAAAGGAGTAGCTACCCGGTATTTAATTAGTCGGGGTGTCACACGGAGCTGGTCTGAGCTTGTGTTTGATGATCCTGTAACATCCACAGGTTGATCAGCGAGCAACTTTTGCTCCTCGGGGGTATCAGGATAGGTGAACTCTGCTATAAAATCTACTACAGCTTGCCCTTTTAACGATGATCTTGGTTCGTAGACTATATCATATTCACCAAGCTCTATTGCCTAGTACATCAATCTCCCTGATTTTTCTGGTTTATAAAGGGCTTGCCTCAATGGCATATCAGTATATACTACTATGGTATGAGCCTGGAAGTATGGCCTCATTCTCCTACTCGCCTCAATCAACGCCAGTGCTAACTTTTCCAGCCTTGGATATCTGATCTCTGCTCCTCGTAAGGCCTTACTTGTGTAGTAGATTGGTTTTTGTACTCCATTCTCCACTCTTATCAACGCCGAGCTAACTGCATTCTCCGATACTGCTAGATACAAGTACAATTTTCCCCCCATTACCGGCCTGGATAACAGTGGAGGTGCTCCCAAGTATTTCTTTAAGTCTTGAAAAGCCTTCTCACATTCATCATTCCACTCAAAAGTCTTTCGGAGTGTCTTGAAGAATGGAAAACATCGATCAGTTGCTCGCGATACAAATCTGTTGAGTGTTGCTACTCGTCCTGTAAGACTTTGCACCTCTTTCTTCGTCGTTGGAGATCGCAGCCCTAATAGAGCTTTGATCTTTTCAGGATTTACTTAAATGCCCCGTTGGTTGACAATGTATCCGAGAAACATGCCTTCTCATACTCCGAATATGCACTTCGTCGGGTTCAGCTTCATTTGATATTTATCCAGTTGATCAAAAGTCTGACTTAAGTCAACTAGATGATCGGCAGCTTTCTTGCTCTTTGTCAGCATATCGTCAACATAGACTTCCATATTGCAACTGATTTGTTCAGCAAAGACCTTATTCATCAGCCGTTAATATGTTGCACCTGCATTTTTCAAACCAAAAGGCATAACATTATAACAATAAGTTCCCCTAGGGGTAATGAAAGAAGTACTCTCCCTGTCTTCAGGTTTCATTTTAATCTGATTGTAACCAGAGTAAGCATCCATGAAGCTCAGTAGCTCGTGTCCCGAGGTAGCATCCACCAGTTGATCAATTCGGGGCAATGGAAAATGATCCTTTGGGCATGCTTTGTTGAGGTCGGTGAAGTCTACACACATCCTCCACTTGTTGTTTTTCTTCTTTACCATCACCACATTGGCTAACCAGTCTGGATATTTAACATCTTCAATGAAGCAAGCTTTCTGGAGCTTCTCGACTTCCTCCTGTATAGCTCGATTCTTCTCGGGGCTGAACACTCTTCTTCTCTGCTTCACTGGCTTGATCTCCTTATTCACATTGAGTTCGTGACATAAGAAATTTGGATCTATTCCAGGCATATCTTCATAACTCCACGCAAAAGTTTGCTTTTTGCTTCTTAGGAAAGTTGTCAATTCCTGTTTTAGTGAGGCTTCTAACGAAGAACCTACTTGAGTAGTTCGCTCAGGGTGCTCGTCGTCTAGAATGATGTTTTCAGTAGCTTCCACCACTTGACCCTTCACGAGTTGCGACTCATCTCTAGGATCCAATGTTTCAATTTCTGCACCTTCATCCACTTGATAGGTAGTAGTATTTTTCCTTGATTCCTCCAGTTCCTCTTGCTCGGCAGATGAATAATAGCATTCTCGAGCTACTTTCTGATCACCTTTCACAACTCCTACTCCAAAATTTGTTGGAAATTTTAGGCATTGATGAACCGTAGATGGTACAGTGACACGACTCAGAATGTGTCTCTTAAGTGTGTACTCTCTAGGCTCAAGTGCAAGCCTGTCGTTCAAGTAATAATCCGACAAGTCGGGTATCGATCCTCAGGGAAAAAGGACATCGGAGTTGTGACGACGGGATAAGACGGAGGAATCCTAACGATTACTCTAAAAAGAAAGGAAAATATTTGGTTTTGGTTTTTTTTTTGAGATTGTTTAAACTAAATGCAATTATGAAATTATGATAAAATATGCAACTAACTAAATTATCTAAATGAAGAATGAAGAGTTAAATTGAAACTTTTTGAACCTAAATGAGGAGAAAATAGGATGGGAATACAATCCCCCAACCCTAGTGTAATGTAGTGACAACGTCAATCATAAATTTATCCGATTAATCCAACCCGGAATTTAAGACTCCCAAGCATTATGTATACGAGGTTCAAGCCCGCGTTATACCTAATCTGAGGATGAGTAAATCGGTATCGCGATAATTGCATTCAAATTGTACTCTAAATCATCACGAGTACCCAGAGGCAAACGAGATATAAAGATCCACAATTATTATGTAATTATGCGATACGATCAAAATTAATCGTTAAATTCATCGGATTAACGTTAGACACATGCACTAACACATCAGGTTGGGTCCATGCATCCCAACCTTTTAAAACCTAGCCGGACATGTTAAATTGACTGATGCATGAAATAGTAACGTTGCATGTTGAGGAATTTATGATGAAACTAACTAGAAGCATATAAATACGTATTATGAATGCGAAAACAAATTGAATCGACTACGAAAACTAAGCATGCAAGAACAACGACAAAAATATTGAATCTTGAATTAAAACTTGAAAACAAACCCTTAACAATTGAATCTTGAAGCAAATAATTCCTTTGATGTTCCTAGATGTTTCTCCCTCTTCTTCTCTATCAAAAACTGAGTTAAACTACTCCTAATGGCTGCCTCTTAGTTGTTACCTACGTTCCCTACAATATTGGAGAGTTTAAAACCTAATAGGGGACTTGGGAACCAATCAGCATAAAAGACAAAATTCGCGCATCAGGTACCCCGAACCGGTTTGGGTGTACCTGCGAACCGGTTCACCCCCCCGAACCGGTTCAGGTTGGGGTTCGCGAATGTATGCTGGCCTGGAGTTCAACACTTAGCATTTTTCTGGCTTTTCTCTTATTTTCTTGGATTTTTCTTCAACTTCAACTGAGCATAACTTTTCAATCATAGCTCGGATTTGGGTGCCGTTTCTTCCAGTGTTCTCGTTGTTCCGAGATCTTCAACTTTCCAGTTGGCTTCTTCTTCCGGATTGGGCTGAAAAATTACCGAATTGCCCTTGAACTTGCCTTCTTAGCTTTTCTTGCACTGTCTTGCTTCCTCTTTTGCACTTCTTGCATAATTAACCTGTAAAACCAATAAGAGAAGCACGAAACACGAAATACTCGCCAAGAAGGTTAGTAGCATAATTGTGAATCAAATCCATATATGTTACATCACTCGGGTTCACAAATGTACTGAAATTAGGGGAATAAATATACAATATTTATGCCCAATCAAACCTCCCTAACTTAGAACTTTGCGCGTCCCGAGCAATGTAAAAGAATGAGAGTATGAGTTAAGGATCCATCAAAGACTTTATTGGGATAGAGTACCTCTTTCGCGGGCAAGCGATTGCATTTAGCGCATGCAACAAGCCTTTAAACCTCTAGGTTACCCTAGTAGGACGAGTTGTGTCTCGTGAGGGTTTGCAGTGAATATACCCAACAATTCGACTCAAAGAAAATTCAAAATACGCAAAAATTGAGCAATTCAAACTTTTCCAGAAAATAATCATCATTAAGTCATATTTACGAGTCTCAAATCGTTGTGTGTGTGTGCGAAGCCGGAAATATAACCGCCAATTTTCACCGATTGATCATTACGTTACTTATCCGAAAATTCGTTTTGATTTCAATTTCTCTCGGAACGCTCTCACAAACGAATCTCTCGAATTATGGCTATTCTCTCGGTATGCGTGATATAAAGAGTAAATGTAAGGGAAGCAAAATCACGCATACAATTAGAAAGACAGAAATTTTATGGTGAAAGGACCTCATCAAAGGATTACGGTTTTAAAAACGGGAACATTGCCTTTATTTCGCGCACTTATCCTCTTATATTATCTTTTGGTGTCTTAACTCTCCACGCGGTAATCAATTTTCGCAATTTGGACTCGGTTAGGACTTTTTCGGGTTGAAGGTTGCATTGGGTAAAATGAAGTAGGTATGGAAGGTTGGAATTGGAAAAGTCATTAATGATGTCCATTTGTGCTTTTTCCGGGCTATTGCTCATTTTTTTTTTCTATTTTTGTTGAGCATTCTTCTATTTTTTTCTTACCCCTTTTTGTTGCACTTTTCGGACTTAAATTCTGATTTTTTTTTTCATTTTTCGCAATTCCGGGCTATTTTGGGTTTTTCGGGTTGTCAAACGAAAGGGAAAATTATTCGGCTCAATTTGGGTTGCAAGGGGTGATTTTTCGCTACTTTTTCTGGCCAAAATTTTGGGTGACAAACGAGGGCCTACTTCATTGTCCAAAATGCCAATTGCGTTACCATATGCGTTTCGAGGTGAATTTAAGTTTAGAGACTAATTTGGCACGTTTTTCAAGGCGATATTGCACACATTTTTTAAAACCAATCAAAATGAAAGAATTGAGATCCTTGACAACTTATTAAGCGCTAAAAAGAACTTTGAGTTATCAATTAACTCGGATTGATTTAAAAAGCTCGCAAAACGGGATAGGCTCGAATCTCACCGGGTTTGTTAATCTCCACATTTATTCGTTAAGTCGTCAATTTTCGCTCAATTTCCATCTTTGGTCAATTTCGACTTTGTGTATGTTGGATATTTACAATTTGAGACTCCAATTCGACTTTTAATGATATTTTTGAAAAATTTGAATTCCAATTTTTATTTATTTTGAACAAAAATATTTTTGAATTTTTCAAAATTCTATGATTTTTTTGGAAATTTTGGGCATTTTTGAAAATTTGTAAAGTTTTAGAAATACGCACTTGTGACCCCCCCTAACTTAGACTTTTGCATTGTCCTCAAGCAAAAAGGACTAAAATCTAACTCAAAGCGAATAATAAGTGCGGAAAAATAAAACAAACAAATATGAAAAAAAATGCAAGCTTGTATTATAACAATGAGAAGCCTGTGTTACATGAGAAATGGGGAAACAACTGTGAACAATGTTAAAGCTCTACCACCACTAACAATTACACCAAAATATAAAAACAATGATAGATCATGGTGGAGGTGGGTGGGAGGTGGAGGGTGCATTCGGATCATATGGGTCATAATAGAAGGGGGGAGGAGGGCCGCCGAAGTTGAGTTGGTGAAGGTGGACTTGGAGTTGGTACATCATCCGGGTGTCCCTTCGGTAAGCCGCTTGGTCTTGATTGTATTGGTTGATGAACCCGTCGAGGCAGTACTCAACCGCCGAAAGGCGACTATCGAAGTTTGCCCCCGGTGGCTCAAAATCGGAATCCTCATCATCATCCTCAAATTCTTCCTCGTCGACGTCCATCATCGGGTCGTCATGAGCTTCCTCGGGCACATCTTCTTCAAGAATGGGACGGTCGGGGTGAGCTACGCGCATTTGGCGCTCGCTTCGAGTGGTGGACGTGCCGCCTATGGGGCGAGGAAGGCGAATTTGTTGCCCGGTGTCATCCACTCCAGCTTCCATCAATAGCTCCGTAATGAAACGGGCGTACGGGAGTGCAGCTTTGCCATATTTGTCGTAGGCGGCATTGATGATATCCGCATAGAAGAGCTGGGCAAGGTTGATGGAGCTCTCGGGGTCCAAAAAATAGTAGAGGAAATTGGCGTGACGTAACCGGACCACCGAGTCATTAGTGGTTTGGTGGATGGCCCCACAAGCAATGAGGTGTGTGAAGCGCACCGTGGCGGCCAAACCACCAATAGGAAAGGATTCGCGCGCCCATCCCACCCCGGGTGCCATGCGGCAATGCATTCTTCTTTTGTGTGGGGGGCATTATTGTTGGGGTATTGGAAGGGCACGGGGAGGATCACCCCTTTGGCACGCATTTTGCGTGCGATGATGGCTGCCGAGAAGGGAATGGTGATACCGTCAAGGTATGCCTCGTGAAGTGTGGAGGATTTGCGAACCAAGGTCGCATAAAATTGGCGAATGGCGGCATCAAACACGTTATTGCTCGTAGGGGCGAGGAAAGAGAACCACCCACGGCGATCAAATAGGGCGGTGACATCGCCCAGAAGGTGGTCCCAATCCACGAAACGTTCAATGTGAATGGGGCGCGTATGCGAGAAGTAGTGCTCGGCCCAATGACGTTCTTGGACGCATCGAAAGACCCCCTTACCCGGGTCATCAAGGATGGTGGTATCATCATATTTCTTTGGGCGGAGGTTGGAGCGGAGTTGGCGCGGCATATTAACGGAAAGAGAGAGAGAGAGGGAGAGAATATAGGAGAGAATAGAGTGAGGGAGATTGTTTTGGTGTGAGAAATGGAGGAGGGGTGGTGGGGTATTTATAGGTGTGAAGGGGTGGGATTTTGGTGGGAAATATGAAAGGTTGGGAAGGAGAGGAGGGAGGGAGTGAATTGGGATGAATTTGGGAAGGAGGGAAGTATTTGGAGGGAAGAAAAACGAGGGGGGAAGAAGGGGAAAAGAATGGAGGGAAGGGAATGAATTTGGAAAAGAAGGGGGAAGAATCTGTCAGGTACCCCGAACCTGTTCGGGTGTACCTGCGAACCGGTTCGCCCCCTCGAACCGGTTCAGGTTGGGGTTCGGGGTAGCAAGCTGGTCCGAACGCTGGAATTCACTCTTCTCTCCGTTTCAAAGTGCTCTCACATCCTCTAACTTGTGCATAAGGCCCCTACAAACCTTCTAGACCCTAGGGCTCCCTAAAAATTCCTCGAATTCAACATCGTGATACGTACTAGCTCCCTCGAAATGCGTGCTAACCGATTTCTTTTGTAACTCAGGCTCCTGACTCTTAACTCACCTATTCACACACGACTATTATACATACAAATTCACCCCATACGCGTCGGGGGTGCGACGACATCACTTTCTCAGCTCAATTGACCCCGTAAACGGGGTTCGACAACCAAATTGTGTCGACCTCTTCAGCACACGCCTCTAGATATGGCTTTAGGCGTTGTCCATTTACTTTGAACGTGTTTTCCCCTTTTAAATCATGTAGTTCAACAGCTCCATGGGGAAAAACGGTCTTTACGACGAACGGGCCGGACCATCGTGACCGCAACTTGCCTGGAAAGAGGTGAAGCCTAGAGTTGTAGAGAAGAACTTTTTTCCCGGGATGAAACTCTTTTCGTCGAATGATGCTATCATGAGCAAGTTTCATCCTTTCTTTCGATATTTTGGCATTCTCATACGCATCATTGCGTAGTTCTTCTAGCTCATTCAATTGAAGCTTTCGGGCTTCACCGTCTTTGTCCAAGGCATAGTTCAATTGCTTAATTGCCCAATACGCTTTGTGTTCGAGCTCAACAGGAAGATGGCAAGGTTTGCCATACACAAAACGGAAGGGAGACATGCCAAGTTGATTCTTAAATGCGGTACGATAGTCCCAAAGTGCATCGGTCAATCTAAGGGACCAATCTTTCCGGGTAGGATTGACGGTCTTTTCAAGAATGTTCTTGATCTCTCGATTCGCTAGCTCGGCCTGCCCATTTGTCTGTGGGTGATATGTCGTCCCAACCTTGTGGACGACGCCATACTTTCTCATGAGCTTCTCGAATGGCCTATTGCAAAAGTGCGTGCCATTATCGCTAATTATCGCTTTCGGTGCACCGAAGCGAGAAAGTATGTGTTCCTGTAGGAACTTTATCACCACTTTGTTGTCATTAGTCTTAGTAGCTATAGCTTCCACCCATTTAGAAACATAGTCTACCGCGACTAGGATGTATAGGAAACCAAAGGACGGTGGGAAGGGACCCATGAAGTCACTACCCCAACAATCAAATATCTCGATGATGAGTATGGGGTAAGGGGCATCATGTCGCGTCGAGAAATGGCTCCCATTCGTTGGCACCTATTGCATGACTTGCAAGCGTCATTCGCATCCCGGAAGATTGTGGGCCAATAGAGGCCGCATTGCAGAATTTTATCGGCCGTCTTTTTCGTCGAGAAATGGTCTCCACATGCTTCCGAATGACAAAACTGGATGACTTTCGGGATCTCGTCATCCGGTACACATCGTCGGATGATTTGGTCGGCGCAATATTTAAAGAGGAAAGGGTCATCGTAAAAGAACATGCGTGACTCTTATCTTGCGGTGTCCAATCGGGAGGGACGGCTCCCGTGACAAGATAGTTCACTATGTACGCAAACCAGGGATACGAAGAAGTAGCAAATAGTTGCTCATCCGGAAAATGCTCGTCTATGGGTATGGGATCACTAGGTACGTCGGACGAAAGCCGAGATAAATGGTCGGCAACGACGTTTTCTACTCCTTTCTTATCCTTGATGGAAAGATTGAACTCTTGTAGGAGTAGGATCCACCTTATGAGGCACGACTTGGCGTCTTTCTTCGCAAGTAGGTACTTTAAAACCGCGTGGTCGGTGAAAATAGTAATGGGAGAACCAATGAGATAGGAACGGAACTTATCGAGGGCAAAGACTACCGCTAGCAACTCCTTCTCCGTGGTAGAATAATTGAGTTGAGGTCCGGTAAGAGTCCGGCTAGCGTAGTAGATGACATGAGCTTGTTTATCTTTACGTTGGCCCAAAACGACCCTGATCGCGTAATCGCTTGCGTCACACATAAGTTCGAATGGTAAGGACCAATTCGGAACTTGCATGATGGGAGCGGACACTAGCATGTTTTTCAACTTATCAAAGGAGCTTTGGCATGCCTCTGTCCACTCAAATGGGTTGTCCTTCATAAGTAGGTTGCTTAAGGGCCTAGCGATGGCACTAAAGTCCTTAATGAACCTTCGATAAAACCCCGCGTGGCCCAAGAAAGAGCGCACGTCTTTTAGCGATTTCGGTGGGGGAAGATAAGCTATGACATCTATCTTAGCCCTATCAACCTCTATTCCGTTGGATGAAACAATGTGGCCAAGAACTATTCCCTCAGTGACCATGAAATGGCACTTCTCCCAATTCAGCACTAAGTTTTTATCCACACATCGGGTAAGTACTTTCTCCAACTTGTCCAAATAATGATCGAAAGAGGTGCCAAAAATGCTGAAATCGTCCATGAACACTTCGAGTCCTCTCTCGACCATGTCGCTAAATAAGCTCAACATGCACCTTTGAAAAGTCGCAGGTGCATTACACAAGCCAAATGGCATACGTTTGTAGGCAAACGTACCAAAAGGGCAAGTGAAGGTCGTCTTCTCTTGGTCAAGTACATCCACCTCAATTTGGTTATATCCGGAATAACCATCAAGGAAGCAATAATAAGGGTGGCCCGCAACTCTCTCAAGCATCTGATCAATGAATGGCAAGGGGAAATGATCTTTCCTAGTTTCCGCATTGAGTTTCCGGTAGTCAATGCAAACGCGCCAACCGGTGGTGGTGCGTTGGGGAACAAGCTCTCCCTTAGCATTCTCAATCACAGTCATACCCGACTTCTTCGGGACGACTTGAATAGGGCTCACCCATTTGCTATCCGAAATTGGTTAGATAATCCCGGCATCCAATAGTTTGATGATCTCGGTTCTCACAACATCTTTCATGTTGGGGTTCAGTCTTCTTTGCATTTCTCTAGAGGGCTTCACATCCTCTTCGAGATGAATCTTGTGAGTGCAAATCAGAGGACTTATCCCCTTCAAATCAGCGATGCACCAACCAAAAGCACTTTGGTGCTTCCTCAGAATTCTCAACAGTTTACCCTCCTGCCCTTCATCTAGGCTAGAGGAGATAACAACAGGAAATGTCTCATCCTCTCCTAGGTATGCATATTTGATATGGGAGGGGAGTTTCTTTAGTTCGAGGGTTGGAAATTTTTCACTGGAGGGAGCCATGTGTGTATCCCTCGGGGGTAATTCCTCGAACCTAGAAACCCAATTAACCTCTCTCACGTCCTCGTCCGACGTACTCTCATCGAGTAATTCTCTCAACCTTCCAGCCTCCCTCTCAAAGTGGGTATACGTCCCCTCACACTCATACCTCGTCGCTAAACAGGATTCTAAAGCGTCGCCACAGAAATTTTCCTCAAAGTACTCTTCTACTACCTCGTCTATGAGGCTCACCGCGTGAAGATCATCTTCCTCCCTTGCATTTTGGGCTATATGGAAGATATTAGTATCCAAGGTCATGTTCCCAAAAGTGAGTTGCATTCGCCCATTTCTTGTATTGATGATTGCATTAGCTGTAGCCAAGAAAGGGCGCCCAAGGATGATGGGAACATGATTGCTCGAGTTGAAGGAGGGCTCCGTGTCCCAAATGACAAAATCCACCGGGAAGTAGAAAGTGTCAACTTGGACGATCACGTCCTCGACTATGCCTCGTGGGATCTTCACTGATCGATCCGCTAATTGGAGAGTGAATTTTGTGGGCTTGAGGTGGCCCAAATCAAGTTACCTGTAGATGGAGTAAGGGAGTATGTTTACACTTGCTCCCAAGTCAAGTAAGGCTTTCTCAATTTTATTATCTCCAATGATGCAGGATATAGTGGGTGCACCGGGATCTTTGAATTTAGGCGGGAGATCATTTAGTAGAATGGAGCTCACGTTCTGGGCTAGAAATATGTTCTTTTTTACCTTCATCTTCCTTTTTACCGTCAACAAATCTTTGATAACTTTGCCATAAGCTGGAATTTGTTTTATGGCGTCAAGAAAGGGTAGATTCAGCTTGACTTGCTTAAGTACTTCTAGCACTTCATCACGTGGATTCCCTTTTTGAGCGGGAATCAATCTTCGAGGAAATGGTGCTGCGGAGGGTGGTTTCACTACCACCTCAGGCTCACTAGTGTCTTCCTTATCACTCTCGTTCAAGGGGACATCTTCGGCCTCTTTCGTGCCGGGCGAAATCTCCTTATCTTTTGTTGTGTCGTGTGGAGGAGGTGATAAATCAACGACTCTTCCACTACGAAGAGTGGTCACTACTTGACATTGCTCCTGATGTTCAGTGGATGTGGAGCTAACACTAGTTTGACCTTGGAGAGGTCGTTGGCCTTGGGCAGGGAACTTGCCCTTCTCTTGAACACTTAATGAGGATTGTATTTTTGACAAATTTGCATTTATGTCGCCGATCAGACGATCATATTTGGCATTGGTTGCAGTCTGGCTTGCAATGAATTGATTCATGGTATCCTCGAGAGTTCTCCGCTGTGGCGGGATATAGTTTCCATGAGGTGGTGGTGCTTGCACATGTCCTTGCATGTGTGGAGCTTGTTGAAATTGTTGTGGTGGAGGAGGGGCAACATGCGAAGGAGGTTTCATTGCGGCATGTTGTTGCCCGTAGCTAAAACCGTGATGGTTTTTCCACGAAGGGTTGTATGAATTCCCGTGCGGGGCACCGAAATTACCCTTAAAACCTCCTATACCACTAACTTGCTCCTGTAACATTACTTTGTAGGCGGGTATCATCGGACATTCCTCAGTTGAATGTCCCGCCTCACAAATCGCACACACCTTCACGATAGGATTTTGGATAGATCCAACTATCTCACATAAGTCTCGCAATCCTTTCTCCATGGTGTCCAACCGATTGTCCGTCATAGAATTCTTATCTACGTGGAATAGGTCGGATGCCGATGGAGCAGTGGTGGGTTGTCGATTTTGATTTTGAGCGTTCGGGTCAGAGGTATCCCAAGATTGGGTAGTCTCGGCGACATACCTCATGTGAAGATCAGCATCATGGGCATCTAGATCGACAAACGGACCGCTTCCCATAGTTTCAACAAGTTGTTTGGAGTTAAGATTTAACCCATTATAGATAAAGGAGATGATTTGCGACGGATCAAATCCATGATGGGGGCATGAAGCCACTAACTCGTTGAAACGTTCATAACATCGATGGAATGGCTCATTTTCATGTTGTCTAAACGCTTGAATTTGAGCCTTGATAGAGATTGTTCGATGTGTTGGGAAGAATTTCTTGAGAAATTTAGACTGTAGCTCATTCCAGGATGGAATCGAGCTTGGAGGTAAAGACCATAGCCAAGCTTTGGCTTTATCTTTAAGCGAGAAGGGGAAGAGTTTGAGGCGGATTACCTCTTGTGTGCAGGTTTGATCATTGAGAGTATCACACACGTCCTCAAATTTCCTTATATGGAGGTATGGCTTTTCAGAATCCATACCGTGGTAATGTGGTAGCGTCTGGATCATTCCATTTTTGAAACGAAACTGCCCGGCATTATACAGGAGTATAATGCATCCCGGAGTGACAGTGCGCTCAGGATATAAGAACTCTCTTAACGGGCGGTATGGAAGTTCGTCCTCACCGGTAGGTGCATTACTATGTTGCGACATCTCTCTCTCACTTGACGACTCGGCGCTCTCACTAGGTGTGCTTGAAGTGTGTCCTACGAAGGAGAAGGGAGTGTTGCTAGAGATTGACTGCGACGGTGTGGGAGGTGGGATCCAGAACTGTGGGGCATTCGGAGTGTGGGGACTATCGGGATTATACTCAACAAGTGAATTTTCGTGAATGCTGGTTGGAGTATTATGGGGTGTGGGAGTGGTTTCAGAATTTTGCATTAAGCTTGTGAGAGATGGTGGTGAATTTTTTTTTTTTTCCTCTTTTTTTTTTTTTTTTTTTTTTTTGAATTTTTGAATTTTTGGTCAACGCTTTGGATTGGCTCACTCTAATCCTAAGTCTACCTAAATCCCCGGCAACGGTGCCAAAAACTTGACACGACTCAGAATGTGTCTCTAAAGTGTGTACTCTCTTGGCTCAAGCCTGTCGTTCAAGTAATAATCCGACAAGTCGGGTATCGATCCTCAGGGAAAAAGGACAACGGAGTTGTGACGACGGGATAAGACGGAGGAATCCTAACGATGACTCTAAAAAGAAAGGAAAAGATTTGGTTTTGGTTTTTTTTTGAGATTGTTTAAACTAAATGCAATTATGAAATTATGATAAAATATGCAACTAACTAAATTATCTAAATGAAGAATGAAGAGTTAAATTGAAACTTTTTGAACCTAAATGAGGAGAAAATAGGATGGGAATACAATCCCCCAACCCTAGTGTAATGTAGTGACAACGTCAATCATAAATTTATCCGATTAATCCAACCCGGAATTTAAGACTCCCAAGCATTATGTATACGAGGTTCAAGCCCGCGTCATACCTAATATGAGGATGAGTAAATCGGTATCGCGATAATTGCATTCAAATTGTACTCTAAATCATCACGAGTACCCAGAGGCAAACGAGATATAAAGATCCACAATTATTATGTAATTATGCGATACGATCAAAATCAATCGTTAAATTCATCGGATTAACGTTAGACACATGCACTAACACATCAGGTTGGGTTCATGCATCCCAACCTTTTAAAACCTAGCCGGACATGTTAAATTGACTGATGCATGAAATAGTAACGTTGCATGTTGAGGAATTCATGATGAAACTAACTAGAAGCATATAAATACGTATTATGAATGCGAAAACAAATTGAATCGACTACGAAAACTAAGCATGCAAGAACAACGACAAAAATATTGAATCTTGAATTAAAACTTGAAAACAAACCCTTAACAATTGAATCTTGAAGCAAATAATTCCTTTGATGTTTCTCCCTCTTCTTCTCTATCAAAAACTGAGTTAAACTAATCCTAATGGCTGCCTCTTAGTTGTTACCTACGTTCCCTACAATATTGGAGAGTTTAAAACCTAATAGGGGACTTGGGAACCAATCAGCATAAAAGACAAAATTCGCGCATCAGGTACCCCGAACCGGTTCGGGTGTACCTGCGAACCGGTTCGCCCCCCGAACCTGTTCAGGTTGGGGTTCGCGAATGTATGCTGGCCTGGAGTTCAACACTTAGCATTTTTCTGGCTTTTCTCTTATTTTCTTGGATTTTTCTTCAACTTCAACTGAGCATAACTTTTCAACCGTAGCTCGGATTTGGGTGCCGTTTCTTCCAGTGTTCTCGTTGTTCCGAGATCTTCAACTTTCCAGTTGGCTTCTTCTTCCGGATCGGGCTGAAAAATTACCGAAATGCCCTTGAACTTGCCTTCTTAGCTTTTCTTGCAATGTCTTGCTTCCTCTTTTGCACTGCTTGCATAATTAACCTGTAAAACCAATAAGAGAAGCACGAAACACGAAATACTCGCCACGAAGGTTAGTAGCATAATTGTGAATCAAATCCATATATGTTACATCACTCGGGTTCACAAATGTACTGAAATTAGGGGAATAAATATACAATATTTATGCCCAATCATACAGCCTTGAACTTCTTCAATCCTACTCTTCCCATTATGATATTATATGATGATTGAACATTCTTATCCATTATGAAGAAGCGTATTCTTTCTGTTCGACAAGCAGGCCACGTACCAATGAATATATCCAACTTGATCGTCCCAAGTGGAAATACTTTCTCGCCAGCAAAATCGAGGAGGGGTCTATGATAAGGCTCCAATTGAGATAGCTTTAGATTTAAACTATCGAAGCACGAGTAGAACATGATGTCTGCCGAGCTACCATTGTCGACCAGTACTCTTAAAATTATTACTTCCTTCATCCTCATTTTGATCACTAATGGGTCATCATGAGGATATAGAACACCTGCGAGGTCATTCTTTGAGAAACCAATGACCAATTTCTCTTTATTTACCTTTCTCGGGCGATCCTCCTCAGCTAGATTTATTCGTTGAATGTATGAGCAAGCTTGAGCCTCACAGAGGTAAGCTTTTCTCTCGGCAGTAAGGTCTCCTCCTCCTGCATCTCCACCTGTTATAACATTACAGTCAAATGACCCAAAGCGTATTGAAAATACCTCACGTTCTAGTTGCCTTGGTCTCTTGGGAAGATCGGGATCGTCTTCTGGATCAATTTCATGGTTTCTTTTCTTGTTCTCATCTGCTCGACGAGGAGATCTAGACCTCTCTCTTGTTCGATCGTTGTTTCTTCTTTCTCTTCCACGATCAACATACTTTGCCAGCTTTCCTCGTCTGATGAGTGTTTCAATCTCATTCTGAAGAGCTATACAATTTTTGGTCATATGGCCATGATCTTTATGAAACTCGCAATACTTTGCCTTATTCCTCTTGTCAGGGTCTGCCTTTATTTTCTCTGGCCAATTTAATTCCTCGTTGTTCTTGATTTCTTCTAGAACATGGTTGATATCCTTCTTCAAAGGAGAATAGTTGTCAAATTTATTCATTACGTCCCATACCGACCTAGTTTTTGAATGTTTGTCATTACCATTGTTCTTATGCTCTTTTTTCTTAGCTTTATCACCTTCCACCTTGGTTTCTTTAGCATCCATGTTCTTCTTTGCAGCCATGGCCTCCTCGGCATTCATAATCTTGGACGCTTTTCCCATCAGGTCCGATATGGTTTTAGGTGGATCTTTAGCCAAAGTGTAATACAACTTGTTTGGCAGTAGTCCACTCATCAAGGCGGTAATCGCTGTCTTCTCCTCATAATCAATGACTTCCAGTTTCTCGTTATTAAAACGAGTTATATAATCTCTGGTACTCTCACCAGCTTTTTGTCTACACTTAACAAATGTGCTACTCGTTTAACTGGCTTTGCCCCAAAACAGAAATTCCCAATGAATAACTCGGCCAGTTGAAGAAAAGTTGAGATATTACCCCGAGGAAAATTATTATACCATATTTGAGCAGATCCGGTAAGAGTTCCCGAGAATGCTCTGCATCTCATCTCATCTGGAACAGCATAGATGTCGACTGCAGCTTGGTATTGTTCTATATGAAGGACAGGGTCAGTCTTTCCATCATATTTGGGAGTCACAACAGGTGCTTTGAACTTTGAGGATGTTGGAAAATCTACAATGGCCTGGAAAAAAGGTGTTCCTCGAACAAAAGTTCGTTGTAGAGGGTTCTTGGCTTTAGCCATTTCCCCTAATCTATCCTCCAGCCTCTGAATAGAGCCTTTCCACGCATCATTTCCTTCCTCGGGCCTGTTGGTTCAGCCTTATAAGAATGAGACAAAGAGATAAATAAATGAGACAAAGAGTTTTTAAAGTGGTTCAGCCTTATAAGAATGGCCTACGTCCACTGTTATGTTATTGTTGAGTGTTTGGGAATTCTCGATTACAAGTTCTATCAAGAAATTCTGGTCCCTTTACAATGAGGATTGTACAATGTATTTATAGCCCTGAGGCTGTAATGTGAAAGGGTAATACATTAAATGATGTACATATGAAAGGGTAATATATTCAATGCCCCTTAAGCGTATGCGTCTGAATGATAAGCATTTAATGAACAGTCAAACTGTTGGTTATCCTGCTATTAATGCTTTGTTCGAGGTGCAGCTCGGACCGCCTGAGTTGCTCGGATCGCCTAAGCTTCTCGGAGCGTATGAGTTCCTCGGAGAGTTCTTGTTCCTCGGAGCATATGAGTTCCTCGGGAAAGCAGTGTTCCTCGTTGTAGTATGGTTACTCGGAGCGTCTGGGTTCCTCGGCAAGGAGCGCTCCTCTTTGCAGTATGGTTCCTCGGAGCGTCTGAGTTCCTCGGAAGTGTTTGTCGTTGCCACGTAGATTGCCACGTGTCTTCATTCAATTGGGCCATGTCAGAAGACTAAATTTGGTATCAATAATATGAATTCGAAAGGACCATCTAACAAGCATAAATTAGAAGCGAACAACAAAAATTTGAACCCCAAGAAGTTTTTGGTTGGAGAATTAGTTGGAAATGAGTGAAATTCGGTTTCTCCACCTCAGACCGCCTCAACACCACCACACACTGGCTTAAAAGGATGCCGAAAAACTCAAGACAAAGTATGAACAAAGATTCGCTTTTGATACGCTCTCAAAGATCTGGGAAACGTAATGAAGTCCACGGTCGGTAAAATTTATATAAGACGGCGCAGGAAGATGAAGCGTCGCCTTGGAAATAACGCGGCACCTTGAGAAGACTTTATTACTTAGCCGTAGCCCTAATCGCAATATCTTGGCACTTCGACTTGGGGGCTTATTGATACATATATTGTACCCTTACTTTCGTGAAAATGTGCTGCAGCGTAGTTCCAACTTTCGCAACCATCATTCTCTATGTTACGTGTCTTGCATACATGCCACACCCCCTTTATACAATAATTGCCGCAGACCTTGAACATACAGTCGGTGTCCTCATTTACAAGATATATGCCGCAGACTCTAAGCTCATCAATTAGTTGGGTGCATCATCTCTCATCACAATAAAAATAGCAACACCTATAAATAGAGTTCCACACATCGAGACAAGAGACAAATTCATTTTTTTCCTCACTCGGGCTCATTTCTTACACCGACACATAGCTCAGAGTTGATCTCTCTCTCTCTCTCTGCCTCGCTGGGGGATTTCACTCAAGCATTTCATCCATCACTCTGGCACACCAAAATCCTTACAAATATGTATTCTCCTATAAAAGAAAGGAATTCTCTCAGCAAGTTTCCTCACTGAGCTGCATCACTCACCTTCCTCGCTGAGCTCCCTTTCTGAGTTGTCTCGTTGTCTTCATGTTGCTTCCTTCTCCTGAGTCTCTTATGTTAATTAGGAATATCTCTCTAATTCAAAGATTACCTTCAAGCCCCCACTACATTTTTCCCTTCGTGTAGAGATTTGTTGTGGTAACAAGAAATGTCTATACGAAAAACTTCTTAATTCGATGGACCATGTTCTGTTTGTGAGAAAGAACCCTTCCTTCTCCCTTTTTGTTATGCTAGAAAAAAGTTAAATTATCCCCGATGTACCTAAGCTAAAGCTTTGCAAATTCTTGGCGAATGGCGAGGGGGCATCGCAACGTTTTCTGTTATATCCTAGTCGTTATGTCTTCTTCACGGGTGGTTGGAATTCTCCTAAAATATCTGAGGAAACTGTCAATCTCCCATTCTTACTGTTCATAAGTTGAATTCTACCCTATCTACGCTATTCTGTTCTGCAAGGTAGTGAACTTGTAGTGAGTGTGCATTTTCGTTTGGACTGCCCCTAGTGGTATCAATTCTCCCAAAGTAACTGTTGAACTTTTAAAATTCTCACCAGTTTTGTCATTGCGTTATTCTTCCTCGTTACATCTTGTTTAAAAAGTAAAATTATCCCCGATGTACCTGAGCCAGAAGTAACTCCGATTGGTCTTCTGGCGAGGGGATATCGTGAAATTTTTTTAACTGTACTGCGTAGAGCCTTTATTCTAAAGTTAAAATTCTCCTTGATGCCTCTTCAAGACATTTTATCTTAGTTTGGGTCTTTTAGCGTGGGGACTCTGTATGGTTAAAAAAATTTGGTGCTAAAACTTAACTTCTCATGAAAGCAACACACCTTTTCCCAACTTCACCTCATTAATGATGCAAGCCTATCTTTTTAACTGTCAAAATGTTCCCCGAAGTGCCACGTGTCCAATTGCAATCATTTTGACGGTTTGGCACGTTCTTCTGTGGGAAACTCAAATGTCCATTAGATTTTCAAATGCCTAATTTCCAATGCTTAGTCATTTTTCGTCTTCGTCTCTTTGCTTGCCTCTTTACTTACAGAGCCTTTAGAGAGAGAAAAGATCAAACTGCCATTGTTAATTAAGCTTTCACTAGGTTCTGTCCTTCTCTTCCTTCTTTGCCACCCCAGTCGCTGCTACTCCACCGCAGTGCTTTCTTTCTTCTCCAGAAACTCTCCACAATCGTTTTTCAGGATTCTTTAACCTCTCTGGTTGCTTCTACCACCAGTAATCCGCCGACAACCGCCACTACTTCCGCTATTATTGCTCCTTTGGATGCCGCCGCCTTGGTGGAAGCCCGCCAAGAATAACGTTACTTTTACCATTGCTCCCCCATTTTTAGTAAGGACGACGAATATTCATACGCATGCAAGATCGTTGCTTTACACACCAAGCGAGATGCCTTAACACTTGGTGATGAATATGAGTCATTTAAAAATTGGGGTTTCTTCCCTCCAGAGGGGACTATGCATTTTTGCCTCGACTGTGGTGACTTCCCTTTTTCTCAAATCGAATTCGAAGGTCCTCGAGGCTCCCCTATACACTTGCTAATTAGAAGAACCATATGCAATCCAATTATTCAGAGGCTCTTACCAAGGTTGGGATTCATCAGGCGTCTTGGTTTGGTGAGTTCACTATGTCTAAACATAACACTGCATTACAAGCATTGGTTTCTCATTGGAACGTCATAACGCACACTTTTTTGGCTACGTGGGGAGGATTAACTATGACATTAGAAGATGTTTGCGAATTACGTGGGCTTGAGTCCATTTGCACCTATTCTTATAATGATGAGGCTTTAGATGCCAAAGATGCTTTTTCTCATGCTGATATGGACAAGATATGCTGAAGGTGCATATGGACTTCAAACAAGTCTACGTTCACCCCTCTCATCAACTATTTCTTTCAATCCCCTCCTATGAAAGGTGGTCCTTCTGTGGTTGGCCAAGGCAAAGGTACATCCCTAGATCTCCCAACTTATATCCTTGTTGTTCTATCTCACTTCATCTTTCCCAGCAAACCCAACGATCAGCCAATACGGGATCCTATCAACATTTTTGTTCATTTAGCCAAGGGGTTCAAGATCCCTTTGGCCGCTATGGCATTGGGGTCCCTCTACACTTTATTGGACAGGACCCATGTAAATATGGAACGATCTCTTAGAGATTATAACTTAGTAAACATTTCCAACACCATAATTTTGATCGACTTCCTTTATAGCCGTCTCCCTAATATAGCTGATGTCGAAAAACCTTTCCCCATTCATGAGGACCTGAAGCCCCATCAATTATACAGGTTTCATAAGAAGCAAAACAGGAAAAAACTTCTTCCTATTTTTGATAGTCTTGATTGTTTCAAGATGCGGCCTTATAGTGAGGACGCGTTGACCCAGACTTGGTCATTTTTAACTCACGAAGCCAGAGAGATCAGGGCAACATTAGAGGAGCTTGTCAATGAAGACCCTTTTCTTATTGTGGTGCTTGTGTTCACTCCAGGATATCTGCCATCATATTCCAATTGGGGTTATTCCTCAAAGAATTATAATCCCAATAGTCCATAATTTATATCCTGGCTACTCTGATACCACTAATTGTCACACCCCAAACCCATATCAGTGCTAATAAATTGTTTCATCGTAATTAAATCGTAATCTTGAACCAATCAAAATATTATTTGTTTCAAGATTTCATGTATGATGTATATAATTAATGTAATTCTATTCTCTGTATCATAACATAATTAATATCAGATTCATAATTAATCAAACCTACCATACTATGATTAACTAGTACTCTCATCAAATTAAACTACTCTATCACGGTATATCCAATGTATGAGGATAGTAAAATCATCAATGTGACAATAACAAAATTCCTATATTTAAACCCCATCTCTTTATAACGGTGCAAATTTCTTAATTATTGGTAATAGGGTGGCTTAGCTAGTAGTATACAAACCTGAAAATGTAAACATATAAAACCATGAGCAAAAACACTCAGTGAAGTTACTACATCTCTATATAGTAAAAGTACTATATTAAAATCTTAATTTTATTAACATATCTTGGCTATTGATAGGCCATAACATCTCTTGGCTATTGATAATCCATAACATCTCTTATCTATTGATAAGCCATAACATCTCTTTACTATAAATAAGCCATAACATCTCTTGGCTGCTAATAGGCCATAATATCTCTAGTACAAGCCATAACATCTCTTGTGTATTGATAAGCCATAACATCTCTTGGTTGCTGATAAGCCATAACATCTCTTGGCTACTGATAAGCCATAACATCTCTTGGCTATAAACAAGCCATACCATCTCTTAGTTGTTGATAAGCCATAACATCTCTAGGCTATAAATAAACCATAACATCTCTTCAGAATACGTACATAACACATCCATAATTAGCTCAATAATTACACATAACATATCCATAATCAACTTAGTAACTGCCCATGTCATTTCCATATTCAACACAGTAAGTACCACATATAATATCTATAATCAACTGAGTAACGATATCCATATGCAACTTAGTAACCATACATATCATATCCATATTCAACTCAGTAACCATACATATCATATCTATATTCAACTCAATAGACACCCATATCATATCCATATTCAACTCAGTAAGTACCACTTATCATATCTATAATCAACTCAGTAACCATATCCATATCCAACTTAGAACCACATATATCATATCCATATTGAACTTAGTAACCACACATATCATATCTATATTCAACTCGTTAACCACCCATTTTATATCCATATTCAAGTCATTAAGTACCACATATCATATTTATAATCAACTCAGTAACCATATCCATATCTAAATCAGTAACCACACATATCATATCCATATTCAACTCAGTAACCACACATATCATATCTATATTCAACTCAATAACCACCCATATCATATCCATATTCAACTCCTAATGCAAAAATTCTCAGTCTATGTGGACTAGTCAGAAAAGGACACCTGTCATCCTACGTGGCTGTAGAGGGGGCTTGAAGCTAATTTTGAGATTAGAGATAAATCACCATTAACAACAGTGTTTGGGGATTAAGGCACCGAGGCAGCTCAAGCGTGCCAGCTCAGCGTGGCCACTCAAGCGTGGCAGCTCATACTTTAGCTTGTTATGTTACTCAGTCATATTGTATCTCTGTTTATATTGACTATGAGCTATAACGGTTGTAATGATGTAATAAGAATAATAATGAGTTTTAGTGCGAGCTCAAATGGTACTCGCGAGAGACCAGGCTTGGCACGGCCTGGAAGAGCTTTCATGCTTTATCGAATGACTTACCGTGGGAACTCTAAAGGGACTTATTTTGGAGGATTGAGAAGTGGGGGCACCGTTGAGGTTTGTCCTGACCATCTTAGATACACCTGGTAAAACATCGAAGGACCCTTTCCGTGGAACCTCGGGAGGAACAACTTGGAGTTTCATCGGGCATTGAGTTGTGAACCAAATAGCCCTCTACTGAATGTCACATCTACTGTAGGTGATGTCACTAGCTAGCTAAATAACGTCAAATCTGCACTTGAGTAAACCACCATGGTATTTGGGGTTGTCAAACTGTTGGTGAGCCACCTCTGTGACAACAGCCCCCTAACACACAGTGATTAGGTAAAAGGCATGTCTTGGCATTTAATGTTTATGACGTGAAGACAACTAGTGCATCAGGTATTTAATGTTGGTGACATAAAGTATGAGGGATGTCTTTCACAGGCATTAATGGCGGAGTTGCCTCGGGGATGGTGTGGGAGGTTATTTAAAGAACCCACCCACCTCTGGAGAGGGGCATCGTGTTCTTTTGAGAATTCAGAAGTTATTGCTAGAGAGAGTTATTACAAACCAGAGAGTCTTACTCACCCACTGTTGTTAATTTATTACGAAGCTTTTAATACTTGATAGAGATTTCTGAGGGTGTTTGGTTTATTTTGTTGCCTGCCAAGGTGCATCTAGGATGCTTACTTCTCTCTCCCTATAACTGAGTTACTCCTGAGTTCATTATCATCATTATAGTCATACACACGAGATTGTGAGCTTTAACCCAGTTTATCTTCACTAAGTTGTGTCTTTATGTCTTATAATTGATCCAAGGTTTTACTAGTTAACTTATCATTAATGTACTCAAAAGGGGTTACGCCTCCATTTTATCTAAACTACCCTCTTACATTTGGCGACTCTGCTGGGGAGGCATTCTTCTAGGCAAAGAGTATGGCGCAAGATAATGTTAATCGAAGGCTCAACTTTGATGACATCCAACACAATGAAGAATAAGCAACGAGAGAACTGGAGGCTCTAAGGGATGGGGCTCCTCGAATAGAGGTACCTCCAGTTCAGGCGACGACAGGCGTTCCAGGGGTGACACAAGCTTCCACGAGTGCTGGGTTGGGACCAGCTCAGACGACACTCCTAATGAATAAGTTTTATGAGTTTTTTCAAACTCTGGTAGCTTCAATGGTGTTGGAAGGATTTGAAGCCAACTCCTTCGTAACACCAGGGGCAGCCCCAACGGCCCCATCAAGGGCAGGTGTAACGGGAACAGTCCCAACGAGTATACCCTCTGTTGTAAATCTAGTAGTGGGAACATCAGGAGTATCAATGGCCCCAACTGTGACGATTGCTCCAGCTACAACGGGCACTCATCCTATGGCCCCGTTGGTAGTTGTTCCAGTGGCATCACCTATTGACGATATGGGGAAGGAGATATATAAAGATATGTTGAAGTTCATGCAAGCCTCCTCGCATTCTGGTGGCGAGGTAGCTTCGGTTTACGATGACTTTTGGACACCTTACCCCCAGGAATACAACGATGAGCCATACCAAAAAGATTATATCCCTCCTCTTTTTGAAAAATACACAGGAAATTGTGGAAACCCGAAGGAGCATATAAAACGCTTCGTTGAACACTTAGGGGTGCATTGCAATTACAAGAGGCTCAAGTTGAGGGAATTTTCCAAATCCTTGACCGATAAAGCATATGCTTGGTATTCTCATTTAGCTCCCAAGAGCGTTTCTATATAGGAGGAGATGCATGTTTTGTTTGTCTAGAAGTTCTTTCTGGCGAAAGATGAGTTTACTTTAACCCAACTAGAAAGGGAGAAACAACGACCAGGGGAAGATGTGGTGGCCTACGTTCGAAGGTTCAGGGAGAGATCCCTCGATGTAAGGGAGGAGGCTAAGGAGTCCAAGCTACTGCAGATCTATGCGAAAGGACTTCTCCCTGAGTACATTTGCCATCTTATCAATGAGAAGTGCGAGGGGACCTTTTCGACATTCCTAAAAGAGGCAAGAAATATCTCATTGGTCGTACGGCCAAATCCAGTGGTAGTGCCCATGATGTTTAGGCAGCCGATACAACCTGTGGGGGGGAGGTCTCAGCCCCCATGGGTAGGTTACACCGAGGGAACAGATGGGGGTAAGGCACCGAAGAAGGACAATAAGAGGAAGTTTGAAAGAGACAGGGAGGATACACCACCATTGCCTTGTATAGTGGGGGAGGCTGTTAGCTGTTACAACACAATGGTCTAAGGAGGAGCGGACTACGAACTATAGGGCATTGCCATTAGGGAACTCTATGCAGTAATAAGGGTGGATTCCAAGTATTGCCAGGTTCATCGAAAGATCCAGCACCCAATAGAGAGATATTTCATGCTGAGGAGAATCATCGACAAGTACGTGAAGGCAGGGGCATTGCAAATCCCTTTGCAGAACGTCAACAACAACGCACTGCCAGCACATGGGGCCAATCTGGTGTTGGCCTATGATGAAGAGGCAGAGAGAGGAGAAAGGGAGCCAACGACGAAGCAAGAGGAGTTAGAAGAAGATTTGGAAGCCTGTACTGAAGGAATGGCTAACGTAGTATTGGCCTACGATGAAGCAATCGCTAAGGATATGGAGAATATGTATAGCATTAAAGGTGAGGAAGAAGACCCAGTCCTAGAGTACTATGCAGTTTTAAAATCCCCAAAGTTCACCTGGTTCTTCGACCAGGTAGGGATATCGAAGGAGAGTAGGTTGGAAATAACCCAGGGTATAATTGACATTACGAGGAAGAATGCAGTCCCTTCGCTGAGATGGAAGGGACCCATAGTCAGGTTAGTAAAGAGGTTTCTGTCAGGAGTAACTTTCAGCAATGCAGATAGGGCTATAAGATTCCCTCACAACAGGCTATTATATTTGACCGCCAGCGTCAACGGAGTTAGTTTTGCAAGGACTCTTATGGATGGGGGAGTTTCTATCAACATTATGCCGATCAACTCTTTTCACGCAACTAATATTTCGAAGGAAAGGTTGGTCCCTATGCCTTTGGTGATTTTGAGATACAACAATAAGTCTTCCAAGTCTATTGGGTATGTGAATGTTGGGATTCTGATGGGAAATTTGAGTTCCCATATCAAGTTCCATGTAATAAAGAGTGCAACTTCCTACCACCTGCTGATAGGAAGGGCGTCGATGCAAAACCAAGGGCTAGTTCCCTCAACGTATCACCAATGCGCCAAGGCAAATATCAAGGGAACAAAGGTGACCATTAGGGATACCAAAAGGCCCTTCGCTATTGAAGAAGCTCACCTGGTAGATGCGGCATTTTACATAGAATTGGAGGAGGATGTGCGCATCCTAATGAGAAGAATGGAGGGAGCATGGGTTCCCTCGATCAAAGAAAGGATGGGGCCCTTGAACGAGCTGAATAAGGAGGTTACAAGCAACATGAGAGGGATGACAAGAGAAACTCCCCAGGTGGTTCCTAGGCCCCAAAATATCTCGAATCAGCTCAAAGATAAGATGAGGTCAAAAATGGATCTAATGGAACACGTGGTCCAATGGTAAAGCGTGCTAAGAAGATTTTTGAAAAACATAGTGGCTGAGGCTTCAAGTGAAAAAAAGAGGAAGGAAGTTATGATCACCTGCAGGCAGTGCAAGAAGGTCGTTACCTATGAAGGAAAAGTGGTATATCGATTATAACGGTGTGAGCGGGAGACTGAAGAAACTGATGACGAGGTTGACCCGATATATGAATGATTTCTGGTGGATTAACTGGGAAAATACATGGTGATAGACAACTCTAGCATACAAGAATTTATGGAGGAAGTCGCCGAGGAACCAGATTACATGGTGGATCGATCGAAACCTTAGGCACAAGAACTAGAGCAGTTGAACTTGGCGAAAGAAGAGGAGGGCCCAAGGCCTATTTTTATCTCGAAATATCCCAGTGGGGGAAAATGAAAGGTCTTGGTCGAGTTGATTCGATAATTCATAGACGTCTTCGTATGGAAGTACACAGAGATGGAAGGGTTGGATGAGGAAGTGAGCTGCCATAAGTTGAACGTGATACCCTCAGCCATTCCAGTTAAATAAGCAATGAGAACGTACAAGCCTGAGCTAGATCTGAAGATCAAAGAAGAGGTCCAACGTTTACTAACGGCATGGTTCATCAAACCAATACAATTCCCACTCTAGCTAGCCAGCATTGTCCCTATGGGAAAGAAAGATAAAAACCAAATAAGAATTTGTGTGGATTTCATGGATTTGAATAGAGCTTGTCCCAAAGATGAGTTCCCCCTACCCTCCATCGATAGCCTGATAGATGCAACGGCTGGTCATGAGATGTAAAGCTTCATGGATGGGTATGTGGGGTACAATAAGATCAAAATGGACCCTTTAGATGCAGAGAAAATGGCGTTCAGGACCCCGTTGGGCAACTTAATATACAAGGTGATGCCGTTTGGACTCAAGAACACTAGGGCTACTTACTAGAGAACAATTATGGCCATTTTTCATGACTTCTTTCACAAATTTGTGGAATTTTATGTGGATAATTTGGTCATCAAATCAAGGAAGGAGGAGTCCCATCTGAGCGATTTGAGGAAGGTGTTGCCCGATGCAGGAAGTATAAAATAAGGACGAATCCACTGAAGTGCCTCTTTGGAGTAACAAGTGGAAAATTTCTAGGCTTCGTAGTTAATCGACAAGGGGTGTAGATGGACCAGGACAAACAGTGAACGATCTTTGAGATGCCAAGTCCAAGAACGGCGAAGGAGCTGAAGAGTTTCCTCGGTAAAGTTTCCTATCTTAGGAGATTTGTGTCTGGATTGGCCAAAATAACACACTCGTTGATGCAGTTGTTGCGAAAGAACATGAAATTCAAGTGGGAGGGGGTTCACCAGGAGTCTCTTGTCGGGCTGAAGAAGCTGCTCGTTTCACCACAGACCATGGTTCCCCCAAAGGCTGGAATACCATTACAACTATATCTCACTTCCACCCCAAGGTTCGTGGGAGCTTTGCTAGCACAAGAGATTGACGGGCAAGAACGACCAGTCTACTACCTCAGCAGGATTATCAATGGGCTAGAAGTCAAATATAGTAGCTTGGAAAGGCATTGTTTAGCCTTAGTCCTCTTAGCGTAAAAACTTAGACATTATATGTTGTATTTTACAATTAATATTGTAACGAGATGTGATCCCATTAAGTATTTGCTGGCAAGAACTATATTGATTGGTAGGGCAGCTAGGTGGTTCATTATCCTCTCTGAATATGACTTGAAATGTGTGGTCCCTCGCACGATTAAAAGCCAAGCGTACGTCGATCTATTGGTAATATTCCCCTAGAGAACGTTTGAGCCACCCAAAGAAAGTATTCCAGGAGATGACTTGTAGGCCAATCACCTAGACGCAACGGACAAAGAATGGACGATGCAGTTTGATGGATCTTCGGTGGAAAAGAAAAAAGGAGCAGGGGTTATTATTTCAAAAGGAATAGAGGAGATTTGCCTTTCCTACAAGTTATATCTCCCTTGTTCCAACAATGAGGCAGAATATGAAGCATTGGTGTTGGGGTTGCTCGAGGCTCTTCGAAGAGGAATTCGTACACTTTGCATCAAAGGTGATTCGAACTTGGTAATTCAGCAGGTGAACGGAGAATATGCGTTGAAATACATGAGTTTGCCACCATACAGGACAATCATTCAGAGGCTCCTCTGCCAGTTCCATCGGACAAAGATCAAGAGATATCCCAGAATAATGAACCGTTATCCAAATGCCTATGCAACCATTGCCCAGAAAATGGTCATGAGGAACGATGAAACTATCATCGTGATCCAACGAAGAACGGCTCCTTGGGTAGTAGAGTCAACTTTACCAATGGAGGATGATGCAAACTAGAGGGGAGAGATTAGGAAGAAACTGGAGTCTAGTGAAGGAACGATGGGACTAAGAGAATTAGCTCAATACTTCACAAACCAGGGGAAATTTTACTTTAGGAATGCATAAGGATGGCTGTCAAGGTGCGTTGGCCCAGAAAAAGCAGAGTGAAGATTGAAGAAAACACATTAAGAGCATTGCGAGACAACTAAAATACCTCTCTACCAAAGGATTCAAAGAGAGGGGTATTTTTGGCCTAGAATGAAACAAGATGCGACAGAGCTGCAGCGGAAGTGTGACAAATGCCAGTTATTTTCGAGGCAACTGAATGTTATTTCGTGGAAGCTTAAGATGACTGGAGACAGCCCTTTATTAACTTTACTAAAGATGGAGTTGTCCCAACAGAGAAGATTGACGCGATGGGACTTAAGCGAAGGGACCTTAAGTTCTATGTTCAAGGGGGGAAGCTTTTTCGAAAAGGCTATTTCAACAGACCATTGCATTGCATCACAAAGGAAGAAGCAGTTGAGGTCCTCACATAAGCGCATGAACCAGCTCACATAGGAGGGGCCAAGTTGTATGATCATTTGATGACGTTGGGGTATTATTGGACAACGATGGAGAAAGACTCCATTGAGTTCGTTCGAAAATACAAAGCTTGCTAACTTCATGGAAATATGATCCATGCCCCATCGATGGGCCTACACTCCCTATCGGTGGGCCTACACTCCCTAGCAATGCCTTATCCTTTTCACACTTAGGCGTTGGACCTGGTAGGGGAAATACACCCTTCTTCGAGAGGGAATATCTGGATACTAGTAGCAATGGAATGTTTTACAAAGTGGGCTGAAGCGATATCACTAAGATGGGCAATAGCAGGGGTGGTAAGCAGCTTCATCAGAGAACACATCATTTGCCATTTTAGGATTCCACAGGTTATTCTCTCAGATAACAGAACCCCTTTCGTCAATGCAGAAGTAACGATGCTCACAGACAAATACTCCATTATTCATTATACCTAAACGGTGGCATACCCAAAGGGAAACGATCAAGTCGAAGGAACTAACAAAATTTTGGTTAATATCTTAGCTAAAACGATGGAGGATTTCCCAGGATCGTGGGATGACAAGATACCTACCGTATTGTGGGCCTATCGAATAACTAAAAGGAAGCCCACGGGGTATACTCTGTTCTCCCTTGTTTATAGGGCTGAGGCAATCCTCCCAGTAGAGTTAGAAGTTTCTTCTGCTCGATATGCCTTGCGAAGTAGTATGCTCCCTCAGAATAGACATGTGTAGCTGGATGTGTTAGACGAACACAGAGATAATGCAATGCAACACCTTCAAATGTATACGAAATAGCTTGCCAGGGCATATGATAACTTTGTGAGACAAAGGATGTTCGTGGAAGGAGACCTCGTGTTGAAAGCAGCAGTAAAGCACATCAGAGGATTGCCCCTACCCAAATTTGCAGCAAATTGGGAGGGACCTTTTATTGTAAAGGAATCTCATGACTCAGGTTATTGCTTAATTTCTAAGATGGAAGAAGACAAACCATTCAAACTTAACAATAAATGGTTGAAGCTTTATCATGTGTAAGTAATTATGTTTGGGCCACCGATGTATCTAGCTATTATGAATATACAAGTTATTTCTATGACAAATATGCAAGTTCTCTTTATTATAATTCGAGTAGAGATGAAAGAACCATAAAACTCCATAATGTACGCAAACAGTTATAACACAAAGGAAAGGCATGAGAAAACATATATCTTTCTTCATTCATAAACTTTGGGGCATTATAAAATTGGGAGCTATTGCCTAAGAATTACATAAGAATGAGAAAAAAAGAAAAATATATACAAAAGTTCATTAGCCTCGGAGGAATCACAGATCTTGGGAAGAGAAAAAATCTCCAGGAAGGCCCAAAGAAGCTTCTAGGCAAGACCGTTGGGCATTAATAGAAACCTCCAACCTCGTTTGCACTTGTGTGCGTTCGATAAGGAGTTTCTCTCATTTCAGCTTCGCCAGACGTAGAGTTTCTTCGATGTCCTCCACCTCTTTGTCAACAACTTCAAGAAGAGGTGCTAACTCGGCCAACTTATATTCCTCAGCCCGTTGATCCTCATGATGTTTCTGGAGAAGTTCCCTCTGGCTGTCCAGTCGTTGGCTCTTCAAAGTCTTCAAATTCGTGATAAGCCAGTCAAAATGGAAGCCGTCGTGACCCAACCCCCTCAGATAGCCCAGGAATTGGTTAAGGAGGGGTCTGGTAACGTTTGAGGTCAGAGTGTTGGCAAGTTCAGCAACGACGATAGACATGCCCTGAAGCCCGTAAGTCATAACAGAGATGTTTGAAAGTAGACAATCCAGCGTGAATGTTTTAGGATGATGGTCTATAAGTTGCTCAACTACCAAACGATGGTTGGCAGGCATTTGAGAAGAACGCTGAAGCACCATCAGGCAGAAGGCATGAGGAGCCAGGTCGGGCAGAGGAAGCTCACAGCCAGATTCGCTCTCAGTAGTAGCACCGGTCGTGGAACCTTGATCATTATGGATATAGAATCTTCTGAGATGATAGTTTCCCGATGGGGCGAGACAATGGGCGAAAGAACTGGTGGGGAATTCTCCCATGCAACCTGAGAACAGATAGAAGAAATAATGAGTTTATGAAAAATCTTAACAAGCATTTTCGTTGTTAAGTCACCGTTATAGGTGGAGTTTGTGGAAAATCTTAACAAGCATTTTCGTTGTTAAGTCACCATTATAGGTGGAGTTTGTGGAAAATCTTAACAAGTATTTTCATTGTTAAGTCGCCATTATAGGTGGAGTTTGTGGAAAATATTAACAAGCATTTTTGTTGTTAAGTCACCGTTATAGGTGGAGTTTGTGGAAAATCTTAACCAGCGTTTTCGTTGTTAAGTCACTATTATAGGTGGAGTTTATGGAAAATCTTAACAATCATTTTCGTTGTTAAGTCACCATCATAGTTGGAGTTTAAGGGGTTAAGAAATACAGAAGAATTAGAAAAATATCTCAGCAAGAGGGATAACAGGAGTCACCGTAGAGGCTATAGAAGTAGGAACTGTTGGGGGCGAGCTCATTGCCTCAGTAGCCTCAACGGGGCCCTTGGCTGAAGAAGCCTTAATGGTAGGCAAACTTCCCTCGCCACTAAAAGGTACTAAAGTCAACATGGGAATATCACATAAGACATTGGACTTTTAAGAGATGCCCCAACGCTGGAGGATAGAGAAGAACCGTCACGATGAGTAGCAGCATCAACCTTGGCCTTAGAAATATATATACCACTAAGAGTCGAGGGTGGGTAAAGACTTGGAGAAAGCTACAGCAACAAAGCTAAAGTGTTAGAAACGGCGAATAAGTACTGAGAAATGGAGAAATACCTATAAGTGCTACTTACCTGAGTTATAGAACCAAAAAGGGGAATTGCAGTCAGGGGTTTCGTCAGCGCAGTGGGAAGAAGAATGTTAGCTATCAGAGATGCCACTTCCACCTAAAACATCCCAACATATCATAATGATAAACAAAGCAATGGGATAAGGAAAATATGTGAGACTTGATAAGAAATTTTACCTCAGGGGAACTCTCCTCAACCAAAACGATGGGCAGAGGGACCTCTTGCTCAGATGGTAATTCAGAAGGGGTTGGAGCAGTTGCCTCTAGTTGAGAAGATATTCCAACAGATTCAATGGTATCATCCCCCGTAGAAGCATCTTTGGCCCACTGGGAGGATAAACGGTGAGAGTAGGTAAGACCTATCATGGGGGAACGAGGAGGGGTAGTATCGGCTTTGGGTATACCGAAATGTCCCCCACGAAATGGCTCACGGGGGGACTAGGGGAACTGGTCCCTTCTTCTTTAACTCCATGCACCAAAGTTATCAAGAAATAATCAGATGCAGCATGCCTTAAGAAAAGGGTAATAAGAACAAAAGGAATGCGCACATACCTCAGATTCAGAAGGAGAATGAGAAGGTGTAACCACGGGTAAAGGTGTAGAGGAGGCAGCAATGGAAGGAGCTGGGGATGGATGTATCTTAGGCGTCCGTTTCTTCTGGGAATTGGTACCCAGAGTCTTATTCCTTGTGCCCCTTTCACTAGCACCTTGATGAACCCTAAAACTTTTCCTCCTCTTCGTCGTTGGCACAGTTGGATCAACCACGATTATGGGAAAGCTAGCTGAAGGAGGAACGACGACAGAGCGCCATTGAAACTCAGCATGTATTCTTTCGACCTCAGCCTAAACCTGCCTCCTCAGCTCTTCACTTACCTCTGCAGACATAGGAGGGGGAACAGAGGCAATAGGGAACGCCTCCAAAGGAGTTTGTGATTGATCTTGGGACTTGGACTTTGAGGACTTGGATTTCGAGGAAATCTCACTTTTGGAATTCTTGGTCTTTTTAGTAGGTGGCTGAGAAGGCCCTTCGCCTGTTGCAGCTTCGGTTGAAGGGGTAGGATATTTGGGAGTGGCAATGGACTTGGGCTTCGTGGTGGTGGTAGGGATCATTGGGAAATAAGAGGGTAGATCCTAGGGAGGTTCTTTAATGGTTTTACTTAGAGGAAACTCAACTCTAAGAATGGAGTTCCCCTTGAGACCTAGTTCAGAGGCAGAGAAAGAAAGGACTGGGGGATATTGGGGGGGGGGGGGGGGGGAGGGACTCTGAATATACTCATGAATCCTAGTCAGCTATACCAAATGGAACATGGTGGCATAAGAGGTGGATATTTCCCCCTTCCTAGTGGAACTGGGAAGGGTGACTCTCCCTTCGACGGTAGAAGTCACACCAAGCACCGCTGCGGTAAGATAGAAAGTAGAGGCTTCAGCGAAAGTGGCCCTTGTGTGGTTTTCTTGTACCACAGGTCGAGGGGCCCCCTGATCAAACCCAAACTGACTGCTACATCTATCAAGGTTGTAAGGTTCCGAGGTGTATTCCTATTATAGGAGGGTACTTTAGATTATAGATGGAGGCGTAACCCCTGTTTGAGTATGGTAATAATAAGCTAATTGGCTAAAGCTTTGGATTATCAATAGAACATCCAGACACAAGTTAAATGAAGATAAGACTCAGTTTAAACTCACAAAACTCTCGTGTATAACTCAGGAAATATTAATGAACCTTAGAAGTAACTTAGCTAGAGGGAGAGAGAAGCAAGCACCCTAGATACACCTTGGTAGGCAGGTAAAAACACATCAAACACCCTCAAGAATCCATGTCAAGTATTAAAAGCTTCGTAATAAATGAAAATGGTGGGTGAATAAACTCTCTGGTTTGCAATAACCCTCTCTGATATGTATTTCTCTCTAGCAATAACTTCTGAACTTTCAAAAAGATTCCCCCTCCTCAAAGGTGGTTGGGGTCCTTAAATAGCCCCCCACACCACCCCCGAGGCAACTCAGTCATTAAAGACTATGAAAGACATCCCTCATGCTTTATGTCACAACATTAAATGCCTGATGCACTAGTTATCTCCACGTTATGAACATTAAATGCCAAGAATTGCTTTTGCCCAACCACTGTGTGTCAGGAGGCTGTTGTTGCAGAGGTGGCTCACCAACTGCCTGACAGCCCCAAATACCACGGTGGTTTACTCAAGTGCATGTCTGACATTATTTAGCTGGCTAGTGATATCACCTACAGTAGATGTGACCTTAAGTAGAGGGTTATTTGGTTCACAACTCAATGCCCAATGGAACTCGAGGCTGCTCCACCCGAGGTTCCACGGTCAGGGTCCTTCGGTGTTTTACCAGGTGTAATTAAGATGGTCAGGACAAGCCCTAACGGTGCCTCACTTCTCAATCCTCCAAACCAAGTCCTTCTAAAGTTCCCACGAGGAGGTCATTTGATAGAGCATGAGAGCTATCACAGGCCTTGCCAAGCCTGGTCTCTCGCAAGTACCGTTTGACCTCACACAAACTCATTATTATTCTTATTACACCATTACAACCATTATAACTTACAGTCAACATAAACAGAAATACAATATGACTAATACAAGAAGCTAAAGTATGAGTTGCCACGCCAAGCTGCCTCGCTGAGTTGCCACGCCTGAGCTGCCACGCTTGAGCTGCCTCGGTTGCTTAATCTCAAACACTATTGCCAATTAGGGAATTATCCCTAATCTCAGGATTACCTTCAAGCCCCCTCTACATTTTCCCCCTCGTGGAGAGATTTATTGTGGGAACAAGAAATGTCTGCACGAAAACTTCACAATCCGAGGAACCTTCTCTGCGTGAATCTGGCCTTCTTTCCCCTGTTAGAACCGCAACGATATAATCTTCTGGAAAAAGTAAAATTCTCCCCGATGTACCTAAGCCGAAGCGCCATTCTCATTAGGGCTGGGGTGAGAGGACATTGCCGCTTTTTCCTCGTGTTGATCCTCAACCGTTCTAGCTTTAATATTTGAAGTTCTCCTGAAAGACCTACTAATCTTCTCAAATACTCGTTTGGACTGCTGATAAATGAGATTCTCCCCCGTGGTGCTTCGCTATGTTCGAAAAACGTTTGGACATGTAGGATCTTCTTCGTTAGAAATTCATTGGATATGCCTGACAAAAATTTCTGGCGCCAAAACTGAAACTTATTGGAGAAGGCAACTGATATGCCCCAAGTGTGACCTCGGCTTAGAGACACCAACCTCGGTCGAGATTATGGCCTACACCTGACAAACCTTGGGCATGCGACATTAGCCCTCAGCCATAGCAAGGTTGGCCCAGGCCGACACTACCACTAGCCTCTCCAAAGGACATTGCACGCATCATAAGGATCAGCAGCACTCTCGTACACCTAGGAATGGCAACCTCGGCCAGATATAGGCCGAGCTCGCAAGAAGCCTTTCTACCAATGTCAACCTCATCAAGACATCAGTCGATGCTCCAAGCATAAGCCAGCTCAACCTCGTCCCAAGCCGACCCCTATCCATTATCTCGGCTTAACAAAGGCCGAGACCTTCATGGCCCACCTCGGACTGAACGAGCGACTGGACTTCACCAACCTCGGCCTGTACCAGGCCGAGGTCATGACCAAACTCGATAGCCGAGCACTTATTGACATGGATAAGGACACGTGGACACAAATCAGTTATAACAAATCATTCCCCACATGCGGGGAGAATATTTCGTCATTATTCTCTACATGTGACAGTGACAGATGTCTTCTCCACATAAGCTAGATCAACACGCACATGCTCATTGCATGCATGGGGGCACATTACGCCCCTTAAGGACTATATATAGAGGTCATCCTCTACCTTGCAAAGGATCCTGAAATTAGCAACCCTAGCTTAAACTCTGTCTAAACGCACAGTAGAGAGAGAAAGCTTGAGAGATTGTATCCATGGCCATTAGAGCCCTCATACAGTGATACACATCATACACTTGCACAGTGGACGTAGGCCTGATTGGCTGAACCATTTATATTTCGGTGTTAATCATCTTCTCCTCACCTCCTTCTACTATACATATACCTTTACACTTCCATTGTTGACATTGAATTGAGCTTACAAACACCTTGAAGGGTTGTGTTGTTTCCAGCATCATTATTTTGGTGCCGTCTGTGGGAACGAGAAGCTATCTCTTCCACTTCTCCAGCTTAACCTCACCGGAGACTCTGGTGGTGAACCAGGCACCACCCCTTGTGTGGAGCCGTTTCACCATTGAAAGAGGTCCTTAAAGGTGTTAAGCTCACCTGATACTTAAGCTCTTTACTAAGCAACACATGGCACCAGAGTTACCGCCGCCACCCGGAGGTGGAGGGCCTAGTTCAAGTCAGGCACCGCCCCAGCCCGAAATGGCGGAGGTAGCTGCAGCCTTGAGGTCTTTGGCTGCAACACAATAAGCTATGCAGGAGCAATTTTCATAGCTCAATCAAACTATGATGAGGCCACTTGGAGTCTCACCGAATATGATCACTCCGGCGGCTTTTCAGCCTCATCCTGACGCCAGGGGACCACCCCAGGCACCAATGAAGGACCAACATGTACCCCAGCGGAGGAGGGACGTTGCTGACCCTAGGCGTAAGGAAACCCTTGCCCGGAGGATAAGTATGATGATCTAGAGGCAAAAGAGGCCCCGGGAGATTATTGGGAGCCATATGAGGTTTCGAACAATATGGTTCGTCCTCTTCAACAGAGCCGAGGATGTACTGGACGAAGAGATGAAGAGGCCCAACAGCGAGTATCAGCCTTTGATCGATTGAGCAGAGGTTCAGTCTTTGAGAGGTTGGGTCCAATAAATGACCTAAGACAGAGATTGTCAAGATCGAGGAGCGTAGCAGGATCTCAGAGAGGAAACAGACAGGGTCAGCCTGACCAAGGCCAACACTGTGAAAGAAGGGGAAGGGACCAGGAAAAGGTCAACAGTCGACGATGTGCTGTGGCAAGGGAACCCTCTGTCCACCCCATGGAGGCGGCTGGGGACAACCTCGGCCAAGCTGATGGTAGAAGACCGTGGAATGACTCTATCAAGCGCCTAGAGGAGAAGATAGGAGACCTCATCAAAAGTAGGGACCCATTGCAAAGGGGTTACTCAGAGGGCTCTCCATTTGTGGCTAGGATAGTGAGCTTCCCAAATCCCGCTAAATTCAAACCTCCCGTGGTGTCTCCCAAGTATGTTGGCAGCACCAACCTTGTACATCATATCGAGATGTATCAGTCGGCAGTAGACATCTACTCGATACCCGATGAGATGAAGTGTAGGGCCTTCTCTGGGACCTTAACAGGGGCAGCTCACAGCTGGTTTACCTCTCTTCCGAAGAACTCAATTGAGAACTTCAAAGGCTTGGCTGAACGATTCATCCACAACTTCTGCTTTGAGGTGAGACCTCAAAAGAAGACTACTCACCTGCTGTATGTCAAGCAGGGCAAGGACGAGAGCCTAAGAGATTACATAGCCAGGTTCAACAAAGAGAAGCTAGAGGTCAAAGATTATGAAGAGAATATAGCCATGACCGCCCTCATAGGGGGTCTGCAGAAAGGGAAGCTGCTGTGGAAACTCGCGGAAGACCCTCCTAGGTCTATGGCGAAGCTCCTTACAATCGCAGGAAAAGTCATGAATGCAGAAGAGGCAATGGCCGCCAAGTATGAGGATGAAAACCGCGGTAGTAGTGGGAAGTCCCAAAAAAAGAAAGATGGGAAGAAGAGGTCTGGTGATGACAAGTTCGCCCACTACACTCCTCTAACTGTGAGCTGCGAGCACATCCTCAACGAGATCAAGAATGACAGGACTCTGAGATGGCCAGAGAAACTGAAAGCCCCACCACATAAGAGGAACAAAAACCTATGGTGCGAGTTCCACCAGGATCATGGCCACGTCACATACAGATGCTTCGCCTTGAAGGATGAGATTGAAAAGATGTTAAAATCTGGAAAGTTGAGGAAGTATGTGGACGGTAAGGCTCCCAAAGGGGGAAGAGATGACCCTAAGAAAAGGAGAAATGACAGATGCCATGACAATGCTCCATCTAGAAGAGACGATGATTCAGAAGGTGATGATAAAGACGATTCGGATCTTCCGCCGAAAGATGACAACACCCCGGTGAAGAGTGTTGGTATGATCTCATTTGGTGTTGACACCATATGCGGAGGATTTGCAGGAGGTGGCTCTGAATTAGCTGATAGGAAGGCTCACGTGGCAGAGGCCAAGTCAGTGGACAAGCTTGAAGTTGTGAATCTAGCGTCTTTCGATACAGTGAAGAAGAGGAAGAAAGTGGACATGGACACCCTTGTGGTTGGGTTCTCCAGACTCGACTTCAAAGGTATCTTAGCCCCCCATGATGACCCTTTGGTAATAACGACAAGGGTGCATGGGTGCGAGGTGCAGAGGATCCTCGTAGACGGGGGGAGCTCGGCAGACGTGATGTTTTGGCCTTGCTTCAAGAGCCTAGGTCTTAGTAGAGCAAGGCTGGTACCCTATCACCACCCCTTGATAGGCTTCAGTGGCGAAAAGGTCCACCCCTTGGGCATGTATGAGATGGACGTACGTATGGGGGATGAGTGGCCAAAGAGGTTGACCAAGAAGATAAATTTTTTCGTCATGGACGAGAACGTATTCTCGGCCTATAACCTCATCATAGGAAGAGTGGCCCTTAAAGAGTTTGAAGTTGTGCCGTCGACGATCCATCGGATGCTAAAATTCCCGACTCCCTATGGGGTAGGGGAAGTGCAAGGTGACCAGACCATGGCGCGAGAATGTTACTTCAACTCGGCCGAAGAGAGAGAGGCCCATAAGAGGGCAACCTCCACTTATAGCATTGATACGCTTGACCCAAGGGATGAGACAAAGTTGCTGAAGGGAGAGGCCGTGAAAGAGGTAGAATCCATCATCCTCAATGAGGACGAGCCGGAAAAAACCATCCAAGTTGGCAAAGCCCTAAAGACAGAAATCAAGGAAGAGATGATAAACTTCCTCAGGAGGAGACAGAGTGTCTTCGCATGGAGTCACGTAGACATGCCCGGCATCGACCCTGAAGTTATGAGTCACAAGCTCAACGTGACCAAAGATGCCAGGCCTATCAAACAGACACGAAGAGTCTACTCCAGGGAGAAGTACGACGTCATCCGAGAAGAGGTTAAAAATTTGGAAGAGGCTGAGTTTATAAGAGAAGTCACATATTCGGAGTGGTTATCGAATGCAGTCATCGTGCCCAAGGCCAATGGGAAGTGGAGAATGTGTGTTGATTTCACTGACCTGAACAGGTCTTGTCCAAAAGATAGCTATCCCTTACCTCGAATAGATTATATGGTTGATGCTACAGCAGGACATGAGCTCATGAACTTCATGGACGCGTATTCAGGCTATAACCAGATCTTTATGGATGCTGAAGATTCTGAGAAGACAGCCTTCATTACCGATAAAGGGACGTACTGCTACAAAGTAATGCCCTTCGGTCTGAAAAATTTAGGGGCGACATACCAACGTCTTATGAATAAGATGTTCGAAGAGAAAATAGGTAAGACTATGGAGGTGTATGTAGACGATATGCTAACAAAGAGCTTGAAAGCTTGCACTCATGTAGCAGATCTCGAGAAGACCTTCGATATTATGAACTCATACAGAATGAAACTCAAGCCCGCGAAGTGTTTCTTCGGAGTAGGAGCTGGGAAGTTCCTAGGATTTATCGTCAACCAGAGAGGGATTGAAGCGAACCCTGAAAAAATCAAGGCTTTGCTTGACATGAAGACACCGAGGAGTATCAAAGATGTCCAAAGACTTATAGGGAGAGTGGCTGCACTTAACAGATTTATTTCTAGGGCAACGGACAAGTGCCTTCCATTCTTTAAGGTACTGAGAAAGGCCTTCCAGTAGGACGAAGAGTGAAAAAAAGCCTTCAACCAGCTCAAGTCTTACTTGGGGTCTCCCTTATTGCTATCTCGGCCTATTAAAGGAGAAAAATTATATGGGTATCTGGCAGTCTACGAATCAGCCATCAGCGCAGCCATAATACGGGAAGACGCTGGGATCCAAAGGCCCGTGTATTTCAACAGTAAGGCCCTTCAAAGGGCTGAACAAAATTACCCTCGCATGGAAAAGTTAGCTTACGCCCTGATACATGCTTCGAGGAAGATGAAGCCTTACTTCCAAGCCCACTCCATGGTTGTCCTTACAGACTCCCCACTAAGACAGGTCCTACATAAACCTGAGAAGTCCAGGAGACTGATGACCTAAGCCATTGAGTTGGGGGAGTATGATCTTACCTACCAACCTAGGACGACCATCAAAGGGCAAGCCCTCGCAGACTTTGTCGCTGAGTTCACATGGGAAGAGGACGAGGCAGAGAATGACCTAAAGTGTGTTGAAAAGACAAACTGTAGTGTCTTTAGAAATCTGGAAGAGATGACACCAAACATCTTCCAAGATCAGGAAGAGATCGCATCTAACTGGGCCAGGAGCAGAGTTCTGGAGAACGAGGAAGATCGGTACCTCTTCAAATAAGGAGTCATGTCAGAAGGGGTCTTCTCGTCAGAAACAGACATTTGGAGCCTCTTCGTTGATGGCTCTTCCTGCGACAGTGGAAGCGGTGCAGGGTTGATACTTTCAGCTCCAGATGGTTCCAACATTGAATACGCTTTGAGATTCAACTTCCAGGCTTCTAACAATGAGTCCGAGTATGAGGCCATGATAGCAGGTCTCTCATTGGCAAAGACTCTTCGCGTAAAGCGACTCCTACTCCACAGCGACTCAAGGTTAGTCGTCAATCAAGTATTGGGGGTCTATGAGGCTAAAGATGAAAGGATGGTCAAATATTTAAAGAGGGTGAGAACGATGTTAGAGTATTTCGAAGAGGCAAAACTGAAGAGAGTGCCACGACAAAGTAACAGCCACGCAGACGCATTAGCGAGGTTGGCCTCGGCAACAAAGACAGACGTCAGAAGGACCATTCCGATCGAGGTCTTGGGGAAGGCGACCATCGAGGGAGAAGAGGTATGTAACCCTTGTCACAATCTGAACCTAAGAGACTCGTGGATGGACCCTCTCGTCAGATATATCAGAGAGGGAGAGCTACCTGAGTCCAAGCTAGAAAGGAGGAAATTGAGATATAAGGTTGCCAAGTTCTCGATAGTAGGAGACGTCCTGTACAAGAAGGGATTTCTGTAGCCTCTCCTTAGATGTGTGCATCCCACAGAAGTTCACCGGGTCTTGCAGGAAGTTCACAAGGGTTCCTGCTCTAGTCACATAGGGGGAAGACCCTTGGCCAAGAGAATCATCACACAAGGATACTGGTGGCCAACTTTGTCCAAAGACGCCGCAGCCTACGTGAAGAGGTGTGACAAATGTCAAAGATTCGCCACTATTCCCCATCAACCTCATCAACCTATGACGTCAATCACCTCTCCATGGCCATTTACAGTATGGGGGATTGATTTAGTAGGACCCCTACCAAGAGCTGCCAACAGTTATCGATTCTTAATAGTCGCCATTGACTACTTCTCAAAGTGGGTGGAGGCAGAACCAATGATAACAATCACAGAGCAGAAGACCTTCCAATTTATTTAGAGGAACATTGTATGCAGATACGGCCTCCCGAACTCTCTCATCTCGGACAATGGGATACAGTTCAAGAACTCCTCTTTAGAAAAGTGCTGCCTAAGAGTTGGGATACAGCAGTTCTTCTCATCTCCTGGACGACCTCAGGCAAACGGTCAGACCGAGGTCACAAACAGAACAATCCTTGATGGAATCAAGAAGAGGTTAGAAGATGCGAAGGGAAGATGGACTGGAGAGGTCTACGCTGTGTTATGGGCCTATAGAACCACGGTAAGGACACCGACAAGAGAAACCCCGTTCATGCTAGCACATGGCTCAGAGGCCGTCATACCAACGGAAGTAGGGCTCCCAACTCATAGGGTTCAGACCTATGACCCTGATAAAAATAGGGAAGAGAGGAGGCTAGACCTAGATCTAGTTAAATAAAGAAGAGAAGACGCAGAGGTCAGACAAGAAGCCTACCAACAGAGGGCAGCGAAATTCTACAACCAGAGGGTGAAGTCAAGACCCATCGCAGTGGGAGACCTAGTGTTAAAGAAGACCTTACAGAAAGCGAACAAAATCCACCCAAACTGGCACGGTCCCTACAAAGTGACAGAAAAGGTTGTGCCTGGAACCTACAGGCTAGAAAACCTAGAAGGGGAACCTTTTGCTAATCCATGGAATGTTGATCACCTAAAGAAGTATTACAAATGATGTTGCAAAGAGAGTTGTGTAAATGTACCATCTTGTTATAAGGAGGTTATCAATAAAAGATCAGTTCCCATGACGATTCTTGCTACATTGTGTACTTATGACAAAAATTATGAGGATAACATCTTAGGTGATGACCTCAGACCCTCATAACACCATTCAGTGGTGACGAGGTCTGAGCTCAGACACCATAATGGGATGACCTCAGACCCTTAACATCATTAATTTGGTGAGATTAATTATGAGGATAACATCTTAGGTGATGACCTCAGACCCTCATAACACCATTCAGTGGTGACGAGGTCTGAGCTTAGACACCATAATGGGATGACCTCAGACCCTTAACATCATTAATTTAGTGAGGATAACATCTTAGGTGATGACCTCAAACCCTTATAACACCATTCAGTGGAGACGAGGTCTGAGATCAGACACCATAATGGGATGACCTCAGACCCTTAACATCATTAATTTGGTGAGATTAATTATGAGGATAACATCTTAGGTGATGACCTCAGACCCTTATAACACCATTCAGTGGTGACGAGGTCGAGCTCAGACACCATAATGGGATGACCTCAGACCCTTAACATCATTAATTTGGTATGATTAATATGAGGATAATATCTTAGGTGATGACCTCAGACCCTTATAACACCATTCAGTGGCGATGAGGTCTGAGATCAGACACCATAATGGGATGACCTCAGACCCTTAACATCATTAATTTGGTGAGATTAATTATGAGTATAACATCTTAGGTGATGACCTCAGACCCTTATAACACCATTCAGTGGTGATGATGTCTGAGCTCAGACACTATAATGGTGATGACCTCAGACCCTTAACATCATTAATTTGGTGAAATTAATCATTTGGATAAACATCTTAGTTAAGAACCTCAGACCCTTATAACCGTTGTGGTGAAAAGGTCTGAGGTCAGACTACTAATTTGGTTTAAGCAGACACCATTGCAACAAGACCAAGAGTTAAAATATCACATGACATTCAATAAAGCAAATGAAGATGATCCTCCTCAGAGATTGACACATTCAGGGATTATAAATAATCAGAGGTTACAAAGATTCAAAAAGTAAGAACCATGTTCATTCAGAAATTACAAACGTTTAGGGGTTACAAATAAGCTTCACAATTGAAATTTAAGGGTTTGAGGGGGGAATGCTGGTGTCTTCGGCTTGGTTAAGCTGGACGATGTTGGTCACCTCGATAACGTCATCATGGTGGTCTGCCCCTCCAACCTCTGTGCCGTCCAATGTTGCAATCTCGGCAGGTGCGGTAACCTCCTCCTCAACCTCCTGAAGAGCCTGGGCAAGTTGAGGATTAGCAAAGCCAAGGCCTATGAAATCAGAGGCTTTCAAAGTGCCAGCCTCCTTCTCCTTGCCAGCTGCCCACTTGGTAGTGGCTTTGATACCTCTCTCAAGGTATTCAAAGCCAAACCCATAAACTCATCAGAAGCTTTATACTCAACTATTATCCCCTCAGAGGCGTCATCGAGGGCTGCCTTCACGGCCGAGCTGACCTTCCGCTGCAGACTATCGTCCTTGGCCTTCAGAGCCGTAATATGGTCCTTCTTAAGCTGAGAGACCTCCTTCTCCAGCCCCTTTACCTTCTTCTCAGACTCACCCAGCTCAGACTTCAATCGGTCAATTTCTGAGTTCGGAGTGCTTTGGACCTTCTCGGCCTCTTGACCCTTCTGGATGAGGGGCAACTTCCTCAGAGTCCAGTTGGAGAGGTGGTGCATAGCTGCCAGGCCCTGCAAATTTTGTGATCATGAGTAAGTCAGAGACAAATCAGAGGTTACACTTGGAAATTACAAAGAAATATGAGGTCATACTTGAATAGATCTGTGGATACCGAACTCAATCAGCAAGGGAGTATCCAATGACCGGAAGAAACGCTTATCGGCCTCGGTCATCATAGAGCTGAAAGCATCCAAGGCCTACAGACTGTGGCCGACGATGCTGTCAGTAATCTTCAATGGCTCTAGACGAGCCGATAAAGCGTCTGCTGAAGAGATGGGGATGGCAGAATCGGCACTCTTTTTCTTCTGCCTCTGATCCTCATGGGCATGTTCAGTTGAAGCCCTCTTTTTCGTGGCTTGGGGCTTTGAGGCAGAGGGAGCTGGAGGAGGAGCCTTAAGACCTGCTTTCTTTGTGAGCCTCGTCAAGCTAGGCACAGCCATTTCCCAGAGCTCGTCCGAGATATCCTTTGGGCGCTCTGTAAAATTGAAAGGTCTGAGTTAGAAGATCAGACATGAATAAACTCAGAGGTTCAACTTGGAATAAAAATGCTTACCAAGCTCGGCAAGTGGACTTCCACCTAGACCTGTCTCAGAGAGGTAGTGGGGGGTCATCAAGTGTTCGAACTTAACGAACATACCATGTATCCCCTGATCTTGAAGGGCTTTCACCTTCTGAAGGTTTTACGAGCTTAGGACAGGGTCGGCCCTCGCAGACATTGTGACCTTACCCCCATCTCAGGGGAATCCTCAGCTCTAGAATGTACGAGGGAGCACATGGACCAAATTCCCATGGCCCAGAAGAAAAAAAGTATTGAGGCTTTCAGTTATGGTTGGAGGTTTGAGTTATTTGAAGCATCTTTTTTTCAGGCTTTCGAGCTACAAAATGATAGTAGCTCGGATGATTTTTGGCTGAGGAAGGGACATAGCAACCAACAAAGACCTGAACTGGAAGGTCTGAGTGGTGGATAGCCCTCCATAAGACTATAGCCCCTATTATGACCCTCCGGAATTAGGGGATAGTTGAGAGGGGACCAAATTGATATAGGAAAGGATGGACTTGATAATGGGGTGGATGGGCAAACGAAATCCTAACTTGAACATCTGCTCGTACAAGCAGATCTCACCATCTCGGCCATTGTAGGCCCTCTCCTCCCTCAGAGGTCTCCTAAGCTTTATTGAGGGACTGATAGAGTACAGATATCTGAAGCAAAGAAGGTCTACCTCAGTAACAGTACTCTCAATCTCGGTCACCTCAGAGACGTCGACAATGCTTTCAACATCATCATCATCATCATCATCTAGCTCAACGTCGGTCGGAGCAGACGTTGACGGGTTACTTGGGAACCTCTGAGCGAACTCGGCACCGGTGATGGCCAACAGAAGAATGGCGTCAAGAATAGGTGGAATGGCCACACTCTGCTCGACAATCTCAACCTCTGAGGAAGAGGACGAGGTGCTCGAGTTATTATGGGATGAGGCCCGGCTAGCGACCTTGGCCTGATCAGGGGCCTGATCTTCCCGAGTTGTGAAGTCCATGGCTTCCTGGAAGGAATTCATAGACATGGGGTCTGAGGTGGAAGACTCAGACTCGGACATCGATATTGGATAGGTGGGAACCTCTGCCTGATTAAAAGGTTCCGAGGGATCAGGATATATCACCTTCAGGGGTGGTGGAAAGATGGGTCTAAAAGGGAATTCTTGTGACCTACGAGCCTCCTCATATGCTCTCTCTATTTGCCTAATTTTTTCTAAAGTCTTCTCTCTGAGAGAAGGGAATTCCTCAAGAAGTTGATAGAGGGGTCTGAGCATCAGAGGAAGACACTACACTTCAAAGATCAAGTGACAAACAAGATTGACCAAGGGAATAAAGCTATTTAAAGATCAAACTACCCTAACCTAGCAAGAACAGTTCGCCTGAAACTATGGTAGTCTCACCGGAAAGCTCAGAAAGTCGCCGGAAAATACAAATAAAAAGGAAAAAGCAGAGAAAATGAAGGAAAATGAAGGGAGGAAGATACCTGAGAATGAAACAATAAGGGAAGCGAAGAAAATTCGAAGAAATCACCACCAAGGACCTCTAAAAGCTAATCGTGAAGAAAGCGCCCCTTAGAGAGAGAAACTGTTGGAATGCAATCGTGCTAGGAGAGAAAACTGAGGAAGGAGGGAAAAATGAGGGTTCAAAACCCTTAAATATACATGCGCGATTCCCAAGGCCCATCATTGCCTTGGGAGCCCCAAAAGGCGACTGATAACACACGCTTGCCAAGCAAGCCATACTTCAACATTGGACAAGTGTCAAACAAATATTGGCTCATATGAGAAAGGATTCGGAGATGTGAAAATCCCACAGTCACCTGCTCTCACATGTAACTAAGGGCTGGGGGGTGATTGATATGCCCCAAGTGTGACCTCGGCTCAGAGACACCAACCTCGACCGAGATTATGGCCGACACCGAACAAACCTTGGGCATGCGACATCAGCCCTCGTCCATAGCAAGGTCGGCCCTGGCCAACACTACCACCAGCCTCTCCAAAGGACATTGCACGCATCATAAGGATCAGCAGCACTCTCGTACACCTGGGAATGGAAACCTCGGCCAGATATAGGCCGAGCTCGCAAGAAGCCTTTCTACCAATGTCAACCTCATCAAGACATCAGTCGATGCTCCAAGCATAAGCCAGCTCAACCTCGGCCCAAGCCGACCCCTATCCATTGTCTCGGCTTAATAAAGGCCGAGACCTTCATGGCCCACCTCGGACTGAACGAGCGACTGGACTTCACCAACCTCGGCTTGTACCAGGCCGAGGTCATGACCAAACACGATAGCCGAGCACTTATTGACATGGATAAGGACACGTGGACATAAATCAGTTATAACAAATCATTCCCCACACGTGGGGAGAATATTTTGTCATTATTCTCTACATGTGACAGTGATAGATGTCTTCTCCACATTGGCTAGATCAACACGCACATGCTCATTGCATGCATGGGGGGCACATTACGCCCCCTAAGGACTATATATAGAGGTCATCCTCTACCTTGCAAAGGATCCTAAAATTAGCAACCCTAGCTTAAACTCTGTCTAAAAGCACAGTAGAGAGAGAAATCTTGAGAGATTGTATCCATGGCCATTAGAGCCCTCATACAGTGATACACATCATACACTTGCACAGTGGACGTAGGCCTGATTGGCTGAACCATTTATATTCCGGTGTTAATCCTCTTGTCCTCACCTCCTTCTACTATACATATACCTTTACACTGCCATTGTTGACATTGAATTGAGCTTACAAACACCTTGAAGGGTGGTGTTGTTTCTGGCATCATCAGCAACGCTTCCTGTTCTCTATGCGTCACTTCATTAATGATGTGGCGCTGCCTTTTCAACTGCTAAGGTACTTCCTGAAGTGCCACTTGTTCATATGAAATGATTATAGGCGGCCGTGCACGTGCGAGGGTGGGGAAATCAAAACGCCGAACTCGGAAATTTCAAACGTCCATATCCCAACACTTAACCTTTCTTTTCTCTTACTTTGGCTTAGTCTTCCTCAAGCTTCCATTTTACTTTAGAGAGAGAATGTTTGTGAGAACTCCATTGTTATTAAGCTCTTACTTAACTTCTTTCTTCTGTTACCTTCTATACCACCACTGGTGGTTGCGGTCCTCCATTGTCGTTCTCAAAAGTTTCCTCCTTGAAGCTTTTCTGTTGCTTTATCATTATTTGTCATGGCGTCCTCAGGCAACCCCACCATATCTACTTCCAGTGCTCCGCCTGCTGCCTCTACTGTTGCCACCACCCTGGACGCTGCCCGCCAAGGACAGCTAAGGTTTTACCGTCGATCACCTATTTTTTAACAAGGTGATGATTTTGTTGGTGCATGTAAGAGGGTCCATTTTTCTTCTAAGTTTGACCCTCTATTGTTGGGTGATGAGGACAAAGCCTCTACTGAGTGGGGTTTTCCCCCCATTTCGTTTGGATCGAGGGGACTTCCCGTGGTCCCACATTGAGTTTGAAGTGCCCGGGGATTCTCCTGCTCACTTTGCTGCGTGGAACTCCCACATGCAGAGCTCCTATGCTGAAACACTCAGTAAGATTGGGCTGTAACGGGCCAAGTGGTTCGGTGAGTTCACTCTATCCAAGAATAACGTTGCCCTTCCTGTTCTGGTGTCTCGCTGGAACGTTACTACCCACACCTTCATTGCTGCGTGGGGTGAGTTCATGGTGATGTTGGAAGATGTGTGTGAGCTCCTAGGCCTCGAAGCCACAGGCCACGAGCCCTATACTGATGAGGCTCTGGATGCCCAGGAGACTGCTAATCGTTTGGAGCTAGACCGAATATGCCGAAGCTGCACCGGTTCATCAAACAAGGCCACTTTCTCCCCACTTATCAATTATTTCTTCAAGGATTCTGCCGAAGGTAGTTCTTCTGGAGGTGCCCCTGGTCAAGGTACATCGCTGGAACTTCCTGCTTATATCCTTGTCATTCTTTCCCGTTTCCTTCTATCGGGAAAACCCAATGATCAGCCCCGAAGGGACCTTATCAATATATCCCTTTGTTTGGCCCGAGGTACCAAGCTTCCCCTGGCTTCAATCGCCCTGGGATATCTCTATACATGGCTCGATAGGACCCTCTTCGATATGGAACGATCACTTGGTTATAACTTGGCAAATTTTGCCAACTGTGTCCTTCTGACGAGCTTCCTCTATGTTCGTTTCCCTGCCGTAGTGGCCAAGATCAACCGTCCTCCTTATGGGTAAAGAATTTTTCCCCCACGCTCCTACCTTTACCATAAGAAACTGAGTCGAAAGGAGCTGATCCCTGTGATTGATCATTTTGAGGACTTTGTTATGAGACCCTACGAAGAGGACATCTTTGTTCACAACTGTTACTTTTTCCCACATGAGGCCAGGTGAGTGGAGGTAGGCGCAAATATTTAAGATCCTTCGCTATCCGTGGTTATTCTTTTCTCCCCCGGGTATCTGCCTTCTTATACTCAGTGGGGATACACTAGCGAGCACTACAATCCCAATTGGTGCAGCCGCGAATTTGGTTTTGATCAGGGGGCTCCTCGCCCAGTTTTTCAATCATCAAACCCCAAGGTTTCTTTTAGTGAGGCTTGCTCCCTGTTTTCATCTACCTCTGCATGGGGAATAAGTTCTGCGATGGCTGGGCGAGTAACCATTCGCAGCAACAAAAGTCAAGGGAATGTGTCTTCTCTGTTCACTACACGATACTGGCCAAAACAATTGGCTGATATTGCAGAGTTCATCGAGGGGGATCCAATGTACCCTCCAGTTCTTTCCTTTTCTGCTTTGGAACTGGGTTTGAAGGGCAACTCCATTCTTGGGGTTGAGTTCCCTATGAGCAAGACCCCCAAGGCATGTCCCCTTGAGCTTCCTCCCATTTGTTCCATGATTCCCACTACTAGGCCCAAACCCAAGAGTGTTGCAGCCTCTAAGAAAGCTTCCCCCTCGACCAAAGTTACTACCGATGAACCCTCAAGTCAGAAGGCAAAGAGTGGGACGTCTTCCAAGTCCAAGACCAAGTCTCAGACTAAATCTCAAGCTCCTAAGAAGGCATTCCCCATTGCCTCCGTTCCTCCTCCTATGCCTGCAGAGATAGCTGAGGAGTTGAGAAGGAAAGTGCAAGCTGAGGTCGCACACATAAACGCTGAGTTCCAACGGCGCGCTCCAGTTGTTCCTCCACCGGGAACCTTCCCCACAATCATTGTTGATCCCACCGAGCCCACGATGAAGAGGATAAAAAGCTCAAACGTTCTTCGATGTAGTGGACCCGATGTATCAGGAATGAGGAAGCAAACTCTGGGTACCAAGTCCCAGAGGAGACAAACTTCTGAAGTGCACTTATCTCCTGCCTCCTCGCCTGTTAGATCTGAGGTATGTATACTTGTTCTATTAATATTTCCCATTTGCTTAAGGAAAAAAAATACATTTGCTTATGCATTTTGGTAACTTTGATGAAGGAGGTTGAAGAAGAAACTGCCAATCCTCCTAGCCCCCCCCCGTGAGCCCTTTCATGGGGGGACGTTTCGGTGCTTCGCCAGTCGTTGTGACTTCTCCTCGTTCGCCCATGATCGGGCTTACCTATACCCGTCGTTCAGCCTCTCAACATGTAAGAGATGTTTCCATGGGTGATGGTGGTGCTGACTCCGTGGGCGTCTCTTCGCGACCAGAGACAACTCTCCCCATCTCTTCTGGTTTATCCTCTCCATCCGAGCTTCTTCTGCCCATTGTTCTGGCTGAAGAAAATGAGCCCGATGTATGATTTCCTCTATAATTTATTTGGTATAACGTCCTTTCAGTCTCACCTCTTTATTTATTTATCATGCTGAACCTTGGGTGCCCTAGGTTGAGGTGTCCTCGTTGTTAGTTAACGTTCCTCTTCCAACGATGCTGGCGAGACCTCTGACCGCCATTCCCCTTTTCAGTGCCATAACCGAGGTAAGTAACACCCAGAAGTATTTCTCCCTTTTTTTGTACTTATTCCTCCTTTTTAACACTTAGTTTCATGTTGCATCTTTCTCCCCACCTTGCTCCATCTTCTCTTGATGGTCTGCCTTTATATAAGTCCAAGGTTGGTGCTTTTGCCCCTCGTGGTGGTTTTTCTACACCCACCCCTGTTGGGGCCTCATTTGGGAGTCCATCATCTTCTTCCAATGAACCGCCCATGCTGGATTTGGTCCCTTATGTTGGTGAGGGAGTTTTGCCTGCCATTGAGGCTTCTGTAATCGGGGATCCCGTTGTAGCCTCTGAGCTAACGAGCCAGCACCCAACGGTTCCTATCCCTACTGCTGCCATAGTTACTCCCGTTCTGGCTCCTGCCGTGACTGAAGTATTTTCTAATTCTCTGTATTTTTTTCGAGGAATTTTCGAAAACTCCCCTATAACGTAAACTCCACATATAACGGTGACTTAACAATGAAAACACTTGTTAAGAATTTCACAAACTCCACCTATAACGGCGACTTAACAATGAAAACACTTGTTAAGATTTTCACAAAATCCACCTATAACGGTGACTTAACAATGAAAATACTTGTTAAGATTTTCTCACAAACTCCACCTATAACGGTGACTTAAGAATGAAAACACTTGTTAAGATTTTCTCACAAACTCCACCTATAACGGTGACTTAACAATGAAAACACTTGTTAAGATTTTTTCACAAACTCCACCTATAACGGTGACTTAACAATGAAAACACTTGTTAAGATTTTTCATAAACTCCACCTATAACGGTGACTTAACAATGAAAACACTTGTTAAGATTTTCCATAAACTCCACCTATAATGGTGACTTAACAATGAAAACACTTGTTAAGATTTTTCACAAACTCATTACTTTTCTTATCTCAGGTTGCGCGAGAGACTTCTCCACCCGTTCTTTCGCCTATTGGCTCACCTCATCAAGAACCTTCCGTCTCAAAAGATTCTAACCAGGCCGACCAAGGTTCCACGACCGGTGCTACAGTGAAGAGTGAATCCGGGTGCGAGCTTCCTCTGCCGAATTTGGCTCCTCATGCACTTTGCTTAATGGTGCTTCAATATTCTCCCCAAATGTCTGCCACTCATCGACTGGTGATCGAGCAACTCGCAAATCACCATCCTGAAACCTTCTCAGTGGATTGCCTACGTTCCAACATCTCTATCATGAGTTATAGGCTGCAAGGCATGCCTACTGTTGTTGCAGAAATTTCCAGTACTCCCACTGCGATCGTTACCAGACCACTCCTTAACCAATTTCTTGGCTATTTAAAGGAGTTGGGTCGTGATGTTTTTCACTTTAACTGGTTTATATCATATTTAAAAACTTTGAAGAGCCAGCAACTGATCAAGCAGGGGGAGTTATTGCAGAAGCATCAGCAGGACCAACGGGCTGAGGAAGCCAGGTTGGTCGAAATAGCACCCCTTCTGGAAGCAGTTGATAAGGAGGTAGATGATGTCTAAGAAGCTTTGCGTCTGGCCAAGCTGAAATGAGAAAGAATCCTTATTAGACGTGCACAAGTACAAACGAGGTTGGAGGTTTTCATCAATGCCCAACAATCTTGCACTACATCTTCTTCGGGCCTTTCCAGAGATTTTTTCTCATCTTCAGACCTATGGTTCCTCCTAGGCTAGTCAACATTTGTATATATCTTCCTCTTGTTTCTTTCTATGTAATTCTTGGGCAGTAGTTCCCAATTTTGTAATGCTCCATCGTTTACCAATGAATGAAAAATGTATATTTTCCACTTCTTTTATATGTTACAACTGCTTTTATGAATTTTTATATTTCTGCAGTTCTTTCACTCTGCTCAAGTCATAACTAAAACTTGTATATTCATAACAACTTCTATTTACAATCATTGTTCAAACTTAATTGTCTACACATGATAAACTTTTAGCCATTTATTGTTAATCTTAAATGGCTTATCTTCCTCCATCCTAGAAATTAAGTAATATCCTGATTCATGGGCTTCTTTTACAACAAAAGGTCCCTCCCAATTGGCTGTAAACTTCGGTAGAGGAAGTCCCCTGATGTGCTTTATCGCTGCTTTCAAAACGAGGTCCCCCTTTATGAACTTCCTGGGTCTTACCAAGTTATCATATGCCCTGGAGAGCTATTTTATGTACATTTGAAAGTGTTGCATCGCATTATCTCTGTGCTCGTCTAACGGTTCCAACTGCACATGTCTATTCTGAGGGAGCATGCTGCTTCGCAAGGTGTATCGGGCAGAGGGAACTTCTAATTCCACTGGAAGGATTTTCACTGCCCCATAAATAAGCAAGAACGGAGTGTACCCTGTGGGTTTCCTCTTGGTTGTTCGATAGGCCCATAACACAGCTGGTATCTTATCATCCCATGATCCTGGGAAGTCTTCCATCACCTTGGATAGAATATTAACCAATGTTTTGTTAGTCGCTTCGTCTTGACCGTTTCCCTTTGGGTATGCCACCAATGAAGTATGGTGAACTATGGAGTATTTATCTGTGAGCATGGTTACTTCTGAATTGACGAAGGGCGTCCCGTTATCTGAGAGAATAACCTTTAGGATCCCAAAATGATAAATAATGTATTCTCTGATGAAGTTGCTCACCACCCCAGTCGTTGCCCTTCTGAGTGGTATTGCCTCGGCCCACTTTGTAAAGCACTCCGTTGTAACTAATATTCATATATTTCCCCTCGAAGAAGGGTGTATTGCCCCCACCAGGTCAAACACCCAAGTGTGAAAAGGGTAAGGCGTTGCTAGGGAGTGTAAGTCCGCCGATGGGGCATGGATCATGTTTCTATGTAGCTGGCAAGCCTTACATTTTCGAACGAACTCAGCAGCATCTTTTTCCATTGTTGGCTAATAATACCCCAACGTCATCAACTGGTCATATAACTTGGCTCCTCCTATGTGAGCTGGATCGTGCACCTATTTGAGAACCTCAGTTGCTTCTTCTTTCATGATGCAATGTAATGGCCTGTTGAAGTATCCCCTTCGGTAGAGCTTCCCCTCCTGGATATAGAACCTTGGGGTCCTTCACTTTAGTCCCATTGCATCAATTTTCTCTGTCGGGACAACTCCATCTTTAACGAAGTCAATATAGGTTTGCCTCCAATCGACCTGAGTTTCAACGAAATGACATTCAGCTGCTTCGAAGAAGAGCTGACACTTATTGCACCTCTATTGTAGCTCCGTCGCGTCCTGCTTCATTCTAGGCCAGAAATACCCCTCTCTTTGAATTCTCCTATAAAGAGGTACCTCAGTTGTTTCGCAGTGCTCCTCACGCGTTTTCTTCAACCTTCACTCCGTTTCTTCTGGGCCGATACATCTTGATAACCATCCCCCTGCATTTCTGAAGTAGAGATTTCCCTAGTTTGAAAAATATTGGGCTAACTCTCTTAGCCCCATTACTCCCTCGCCAAACTCCAGTTGCTTCCTAACCTCTCCCCTCCAGTCTGCGTCCTCCTCCATCGGTAGAATTGATTGCACCACTGAAGGAGCTGTTCTTCGTTAGATTGTGATGATAGTTATATCGCTCCTCATGACCATTTTCTGGGCAATAGTTGCATACGCATCTGGATGGCGGTTCGTCGTTCTGGGATGTCTCTTGATCTTAGTTTGATGGAACTCGCCGAGGAGTCTCTGGATGATCGTTCTGTATGGCGCTAGGTTTATGTGCTTCAACGCATATTCTCTGCTTACTTGCAGGATTACTAAGTTCGAATCACCCTTAATGCAGAGTGAACGAATTCCTCTTCGAAGAGCCTCCAGCAACCCTAGTACCAATGCCTCGTACTCTGCTTCGTTATTGGAACAAGGGAAATCCAACTTGTAGGAAAGGCAAATCTCTTCTATTCCCTTTGAAAGAATAACCCCTGCCCCTACCCTCCTTTCTGCCTAAGATCCATCAAACTGCATCGTCCACTCCTCCTCAGTTGCACCCAGATAATTGGCTTGTAAGTCATCTCCTGGAATGTCTTCTTTGTGTGGTTCAAACGTTCCTGATGGAAAAATTGCTAATAGATCGGCATACGCCTGGCTCTTGATCGCGCGAGGAACTACACACTTTAAATCATATTCTGAGTGGATGAGGAACCACCTAGCTGCCCTGCCCATCAGTATAGTTCTTGCTAACAAATACTTAATAGGATCACATCTAGTTACAATACTTAATAGGATCACATCTTGCTAACAAATACTTCGTCTTTGTAGCACAAAAACTTAGGCTAAACAATGCTTTTCTAGGCTGATGTATCTAATCTCTGGACCATGTATGATTCTACTGAGGTAGTAGACTGGTCGTTCTTGCCCATCAATCTCCTATGCCAATAAAGCTCCGACGAACCTCGTGGTAAATGTGAGATATAACTGCAATGGCGTTCCTGCCCGTGGGGGAACTATGGTCTGTGGGGAAACCAGCAGCTTTTTTAGCCCATCGAAAGACTCCTGGTGAGCCTCCTCCCACCTGAACTTTGTGCTTTTTTTCAATAGCTTCATCAGCGGGTGTGCTACTTCAGCCAATCCAGGTACAAATCTCCTAAGGTAGGAGACTTTATCGAGGAAGCTCTTCAACTCCCTCGCTGTTTTAGGGCTTGGAATTTCCAAGATCGCCCGCTGTTTGTCTTGGTCCATTTGTACCCCTTGTTGACCAACCACAAAGCCTAAGAATTTCCCACTCGTTACTCCGAAGACACACTTCAGTGGGTTCATCCTCAACTTATACCTTCTACAATGAGAAAACACCTTCCTCAAATCGCTCAGGTGGGACCCCTCCTCCCTTGATTTGATGACCAAGTCGTCCACATAGAACTCTACAAATTTATGGAAGAAGTCATAATAAATTAGCCATCATTGTTCTCTAATAAGTCGCCCCAGCATTCTTGAGGCCGAACGACATCACCCTGTACATGAAGTTACCCAACGGTGTTCTGAATGCCATTTTTTCTGCGTCCGAGGGGTCCATCTTGATCTGATTATACCCCGCATACCCATCCATGAAGCTATACATCTCATGACCAGTCGTCGCGTCTATCAGGCTATCGATGGAGGGTAGAGGGAACTCATCTTTAGGACAAGCTCTATTCAAATCTCTGAAGTCCACACAGATCCTTAGCTGGTTTTTGTCCTTCTTTCCCACTGGGACAATACTGGATAGCCAGAGTGGGTGTTGTATCGGTACGATGAACCCTGCTGTTAGCAGGCACTGGACCTCTTCTTTTATCTTCAGATCCAGCTTGGGTTTGTACGTTCTTGTTGCTTGTTTCACTGGAATGGCTGAAGGCATTACGTTCAACCTGTGACATCTTACTTCCTCATCCAACCCTTCTATTTCCGTGTATTTCCATGCGAAGACATCTATAAACTCCTGAATTAATTCAACCAAGGCCTCTCGTTTTTTAGTGCTGAGATCCTTCGAGATGAAGATGGGTCTTGGATCCTCTCCTTCTTTTGCCAAGTTCAATTGCTCTAACTCTTGTGCTTGGGGCTTTGGCTGATTTATCATGCAATCTGGTTCTTCGGCGACTTCCTCCACAAATTCCTGTATGCTAGAATTATCTACCACCATGAACTGCCCCCGCTGATCTACCAAAAAACATTCATATGTCGGGTCAACCTCATCTTTAGTTTCTTTAGCCGCCCGCTCACACTGTTACAATAGGTACACCACCTTTCCTTCCTTAGTAATGACTTTCTTGCATTGTCTGCTGGTAGTGGTGATCGCCTTCCTCTTCTTCTCTCTAGAAGCTTCGGCCACTTTTTCTCCTGAGAACCGGCTCAACACGCTCTTCCGTTGAACCTCATGCTCTATCGGGTCCATCCTGGGTCTCATCCTGTCTTTAAGCTGCTTCGAGATGCCTTGGGGCCGAGGGGCCACCTGCTAAGCTTCTTCGGCCGTTTCCCCTGGGCCGATCTCTTTCTTATGTTCGTTTAAGGGCCCCATCCTTTCTTTGATCGAGGGAACCCATGCTCCCTCCATTCTTCTTGTCAAGATTCGGACATCTTCCTCTAACTCCGTGTAAAACGCTGCGTCCATCAAGTGAGCTTCTTCAACTGCGAAGGGCCTCCTTGTAGCCCTAATGGTCACCTCTGTGCCCTTGACATTCGCTTTAGCACATTGATGGTATGTGGAAGGAACTAGGCCTTGGTTGTGCATCCACGCCCTTCCTATTAGCAAATGATAGGAAGTTGCACTCTCTATCAAGTGGAACTTGATATGGGAACTCAGATTTCCCATTACAATCCCAACGTTAACGTACCCGATGGAATTGGAGGATTAATTATCGTACCTCTAAATTACCAAAGGCATGGGGACCAGCCTTCCTTCTGGAATATTCGTTGCATGGAAGGAGTTGATTGGCATGATATTGATGGAAGATCCCCCATCCATAAGAGTCCTTGCAAAGCTAACTCCGTTGACCCTGACAATCACATACAATGGCCTGTTGTGAGGAAACCTTACAGCCCTATCTGCATCGCTGAAGGTTACCTCTGACCAAAACCTTCTCACCAAACTGGCCATGGGTCCATTCCATCTCAGCGAAGGGACCGCGTTCTTTTTCGAAATATCAAGTATGGCCTGGGTTATCTCCAACCTACTCTCCTTTAGAATCCCCACTTGTTCGAAGAACCAAGTGAACTTCGGGGATTTTAAAACTGCCGAATGTTCTAAGGTCGGGTCTACCTCTTCGCTTTCAGCGTCATATACATCCTCCACATTTTTTCAAAATAAGACCCCATATGTGAGCCTGAAAATAAGTCCAACCATGTCTTACATAATTTTTCAAACCCTATTTTCCAAGGCTCAGGTTATGTTCGACATTTTCTCTACATTTAGGAAAACCTAATACAAGTGAGAACCTAATAATAACATTAATAATAATTGTGCTAAGATTCCTCTCTTTTTCCCTCCTTCTCCAAAAACATTTTTTTTTTCTTCTCCTTCCGAAATTCCCAAAATTTTCTCCCTCCTCTTTCAAAAATAAATTCGAACCATTCTCCCTCTCAAGTTGATCGCATACCTGACTTTGGCCTGGCTACCTATTGGCTTCGGTCTTCTGTTAAACCGCCCCGAAGCTCCGTCGATTATTTTATTACCTCATTCGAGTTTAGAATTTACCTTCACGATCTCTTTATGGAGAATGCCGACCAAGTACCGAATATGCAGCTCGATTTGATGATCATCTTGGCTCTACTCAGTGCTAAGATTGACAAACTTCAAACCGAGATCCATGATATACAGGGTCACTGGAACCAAACTCCTAAGGAACTCGAATTTCTCTTTCCTCCTGCCATGGGTCCACCAGCTCTCGAGCCTATTTGAGTCCCAAAAGAGTATCAGCATGCTCTGCGCACCCCGCCTGCCAATCGACCACCTCCAGCGTAGCTCTCTATCCCAAACGTTGCCCAACCAGGGGCAAACCTACAAGTACCCACATATCCCAAGGAGTAGGATCTGAACAAGGTCAAGAAGAGCCTCAAGTTGTTATCAAAGAAGTTTTACCAAGTCAAGATATCTGGGAACTACATGGATTACACATGTCTCCTTATCCCAAAGCCTGGCTGGTAGATAAGTTTAAGATGTCAGACATCGAGAAGTTCGAGAGAAAATGGACCCCCAATTCTTCACCTTCAAAGTTCTCATCGAACCATGACCCTCTTTGGTGCCTCTGAAGAGATAATGGACCAAATGTTCCAGCTGACCTTGAAAGAAAGCACCCTTAGTTGGTTTTTATCCCTTAAAGAATCCAGAATCCGTAGTTGGGAGGATGCACTACACCAAAAATAGCAATTTAGCACACCCTGATATTAAAAATCTGGCACAGTTTAAAATTGTGCCGAATTCTGGCTTGGTTTAATGAAAATATGGTGCACTTTAAAACAGTGCCAAAATTTGGCACTATTTTAAAGTGTGCCAAAATTGAGTACACTTTACTAAAATATAAAATACCCTAAAAAAATCATTATCCTAACTTTGTGTTTCCCGCTCTCTCACTCCCGCTCACCCTCTCATCCTCTTTATGCTTTGATTTCTCTCGGCTCAGCTCTCTCTCTCTCTAACTTTGTTGCTCGATTTTGCATCAGGGGATATTTATTGAGGTTTAGTTGTGTGGATGGTGATATGGTGGCTTATTTTTATTCAGAAGTAACAAAAAAGAAGGTATTTGTGACATTACGGCTTTTTTTATACTTTCTTGCTTTGTTTCAATTCTTTGTTACATTTAGGTTTTAAATAGACACTTGATTTTTTTTCCAGTCTTTTTAGTCTTTATTGCATTTCTATTAGGGCGTTTGATTCTTTGTTTCATTTAGGTTTCAAATGTTATTTTAGGTATTTTTCACTTCCAATTTTGATTGTGCTATTATGTTGTTGGATTTTAGGTTTCAAAGGAGATTTGTACAATATGGTTGCTCTTCATAGATTACTGGAACTATATGTCATTTGTGAGGTCTGTTTTTCCTTTCTTCTATTTAATTCTTTGAAAATAATGAGTGAGGGATCTTGAATTGATTAAATATGGAAATTCTTAATTATTTTTTTATTTATTTTTTGATGGATCTAACTCAGTATGCCTTTTTTAAGAACATGAGGGCAAAATGAAGGGTGTGTGCTCTCTCTTCATTTTTATTTTCCACTATTTGGCAAAACTATTTGTAAATCATTTTTCTGAGTCTTTTTTTATTTTATGCAGAGCCTGTGAAAGTGAGTTTTGGAACTGAAACACACATCTTTGCCATTGTTACTGATTCTTGACTAGTGTTTTATATGGGTATGAATTGTCTTCACATTTTAAAGGTGAGGAAATTATGAAGATGATGCCTTATATCCATAAATGTCTTTGTGTACCTAAATGTAGTTATTGGCTCTGTTTTGAATTAATTTTTGTATGTTTTGGAACCCATAAAGTGTCGTGAACATACTGTTGTGAATGTCTCAAGATTTTTATCTTTTTCCATGATATTTTTCGGGGCTAATTTTAGTTTGAGAATATATCATTTATTGTGATGCAATAATGAAGTATACCACATGACTACATTACTTTCTTTTACATTTCCCATTTCCCCGCTTTGAGATGTTGAAGCAATCTGAAATTGGAATTACTAAATATGTGTTGCAACTTCAGTTTTGTTTTCTGGTTGTGATTTATTAACAAGAAATTCAATATTTTATCTACATGGATGCTAATATCAATAGTCCATTACTATAGTATGGCGTTTATGAAGTGTTTGTATACCATTTCAATTTTTTAAATGTATTTATCTTTTATCAATACTTCTATCATGAGAAAAAGTGATTCATGATATTTTTTATTTTCATTATCTCTAATATCCATCAGATAGGCGTACATTTTTCTTAGTTCCTTTATAATTATATGTTCAACGCTTTCCTTTATGTTCATACTTAGGTTGCAATAGCTACAAGAATTTGAATAACTCATCAGCTCCTGAATCATTTGATGTAATAGTGTAAGGTTGAATTTGTTGATATTGGATACAAAACTGAGTTTCTTTATACGAACAAAATTGAGATTTATCGTATTTTACTGCCATAATTATTGTGAGTTTATTGCATTATAACATTCTAATTAAATATAGTTTGTTGTCAAAGCATGGATATTTGCCTCTATATCTATGTTTTTACTTCAGAATTGAGATCCATTTTGTTACGTTTGAATGATGAGTCTCTTGCTCTTACATTACTATATTATACGATGTGTGGGTGGTGGTGTGGGTTATTGATGGATGAAAGCAGTGATGTGTCCATGCATTGTAGAGTAAAAAAAATCACATGTGTAGTTTTCTTAATCTCATACTCTCTATGTTTTCTCATTATTAATTGTTGTTTTTCGTTTAGGATTTTTTTATATATGTTTGATCTTTGTCTAGGTTTTTGAATATCTGTACACTAAAGATCTTGATATTTGGATATGTTTATTTATGAGTGAAGGTTACGGCTTTCTTTGTTTGATGCTTGTGAGTAATGTTTATTTGATGTTTATTTATAAGTGAAGGTTGAGGCCTTTTGATGTTTATTTGATGCTTGTGAAGAGCCAAGTTGCGTTGTTCTGCCACCATGGACTGAAATTTCTACTTTATCACATTGGTTTCTATATTCGAGATGGATTGGGCTCTTACACTATCCGATATGGTCTGCCGTGGGTTTGGCGACATCCCACCTGGTGTTTTTCCATACTTGACCACAACTCAAAAGGAAATTAAAAAGATTATGATGGTAAAGTTTATGGAATTTCATATGTATATCACCATTTATTGGCAAGTTATTGTTAAAATTAACTGATATTCGTTTTTTACATAAACCGTATCTATTAAGACATTTGAGATTTAGTTTTACTTTTCTTGTATCAAATATGTAAATGGAAAGTTTCAGCTGCCAACGCCATTTAAACAAAGAAGGAAAGTTCGTTTCTAAAGTTGGCTCAAATGAATATTGGATGGTATATGGGCCATAATTGATCTATCAATTAATTAATTTTTCACTTCCGTCGGGTTACATATCAGGGCAAAATTACATAAATAGATCATCTGAGATGCTTATTAGGAGCCGTGGAGACCATTCAGAGATCAACGCAATATTATATTTCTACGTTATGTAATTATTTGTGCTACTGGAAAACTAATACCCTAGAGGTTTACATATTAATATGGTCGTTCAAAGATATATGATGCACTAAGAAAAAATGTAAAGAAATCATAGTGATAAGGCACTATAATCCATTAATAATTTTATGGGTTTCAAAGATGGAGTTCAGAAAAAAGTCCTAAATGTGTGGAATATAAAATTTAGGATATGCTTACTCACCATGTTTAGAAGAAGAGATCCATTAAAAAACTTGTGAATCTTAGCAATAATATATGATGTTATTTATTACATCTTTTAATCAGTTTATCATTTATAGACAGCTCAACTATTTGAGCTATATGGCCTAAATATTCTAATCCCCATCCTAAAATAGATGTCGTACTACCTCAACAATCCTCCTCTTAGGTAACATTGGTTAAAATATTTTACTTTTCGTTAACAATGCAAATAGTATTCTCAAATGATTATTAAGATATTTGTTTCTTCCCTTGAAAATCTCCGATTCTTTTTATTTGTGCAAGCTATCTCGATTGGGAACATGGAGGTGACTAAATTTAATGGGAAATACCAATATTATATTTGCGTTGGTATCATCAATTAAAACTCCGCATTCTCTGCAAAGCATCGGATTAATACACTCGTATAGCGGATGAAGCGAACTTTACCCAGAAGAAGAACTACTTTTAAGATGGATGTGGACCCAAAAGGTATACTAGAGGGTGTTAATTTTATGAAATAAGACCATACTTATCACAATGAGTAAGTTTTGGTGACCAATTATAATACACACACTGCTCTGCATTGATATTGTTAACAAATTTGGTAAGTAATTTGTCACGTAAAACAATATAACTATGAGCTAAAAGGAGAAAATGATAGAAAAGAGGTAACTATAGTAAACAAATATTTTCTTAAAATTCATTATAAGTGTGATTATCACAACAGTAGGAAAGGGAGCACATTTGCCTCAACTGGTCCAAGTACTGAGTTTTTGTATATTTGGCCATTTGGGGATAAAGTTGGGGAGTTTTGAATGCCTTTTAAAAGGGTACTCAGATCTGCTAGCTTAGCAAATTTATTCTCACGAGATACATATGCATTTTAATTATATATTGATTTGATGTATGGCTTCTTCAGTACAGTACAAATATGTAGAATTATCTGAACAATTTGTATTGCGGTCCAGGTGAGGGCTTAAACCCTGAGCCACTCATGTGTTAACCTGACTTTATTGGGAAAAAAATGCAATGAACGTGTATGTTGAAATTGTTGATTAAAATATATACATATATATATATGTGTGTGTGTGTGAGTTAGTTTCAGGTTTAAGATGCTTACACCTGTTTTATATTTTAAGTTTGTTGGATTTATGAGAATGGGGTGTGAAAGGCTCTAAAACAAAGCATCTCCACATTCTAAACAGATTCATGAACTCATTTTTATATATTGAAGACTTAAGAAACTATCTTCTATACTAAGACTTTTCTATCCTTTTAGATCTTCTTTGATTGGTAAATTTTATCTTGGAAGATCTCGCATTTGAAAAGATTCTTAAAGTTTTTGTGTCAATGGGATGAAAGCTATATATCAAAATAATATCTTCATAAAGTTTTTTTGTTTTATGTATGTTTAATGAGTAAGTGTACTATATAATTTGGTGCAGGGTTCTTCGAATGGACTCCATATTTTTGGGCAAACGAGGAATCCTAATTGTTTAGGTAACTTTTTTTTTCCTACATGTTTATTTTTTTCTCAATGAAGTGTTTGTTTTCAACTTTCAAATATCTTGGACAACCTATGAAACTCAATAGTGCATCAGTTGCGTTATCTACTTTTCAGTCAATGTCCGACTGTCTATATAACTTAAGTTATTTGGTATATACATCCATGAGATAATGAGATAACATAGAGAAAGTGGGGGTTGGGCAGGGGGCGTAGGCAGCAGTGGGTGGGGGGCCTCCATGTAGAGAGTTTCGCCTCAAAATCAAAGGGAATAGAATAGTAGAGACAAGTTCCACTATGAATGAAGTCTATATGTTCCGTAGATTAAACTTCACGATTATAAAAATAAGTTCTAAAGGTTCGACCAAAAATTTTCCTTCAACTTATTCATAAATCCACCTGACCACTTAAACTTGATGAGGAAGTCCACACAGAGTTAGCAAGAACTTGTCACGTGAGTTCTGTGTAACCCGTGAGTATGAGTACAACCTATGAAACATATTTCATATTATGCTGCGTTACAAGAACTCATTCCCTTCATTCCCATTCCAACGAACTCCACATTTATGTTTCGATTACAAAGCAGTGAATAAGAGTTTCGAAGTACACTTCTTGCTTCGACTTCATTCATACACTTGTCAATCCAGTTAGTGAAGGCAATGTGAGAGATTTTAACCCCACTGCTCATGAAATGTAAAAGACTTGGTATAAGTAATGTTTCTCAAGATCATGTACGAGTGACTTTGTCATATGTGCTCTACTAAATAAGCCCGTAAACGGCCCCTTAAGAGGCACGAAAATCTCGTATGGGTCCAATGTAAATAGTATGAATTGACCACGTAGTCAAGGAACTCTCGGTTTGAGAATACGACGATAATTTTAAAATATCTAAATTAGGTTTAAAAATATGATGTTAGAGGGTGAAAACTCAAATCAGTCCCTAAACAACTCCGTAAGAGGCAAAAACACCTTGCACGGGACCAATATAACTCGTAGGAACTGATTGCATTGTCACTGGACTCTCGATTTGAAAATACGACGATAATTTAAAAATATATAGACTTAGGCTTAAAAACATGTTGTTAGGTATTAAAAACCCATACCAGACCCCAAAAGATTCCTTAAGAGGCACTAACACCTCGCATGGGACCAATGTAACTAGTAGGAACTGACCGCGTAGTCACGGAACTCTCAGTTTGAGAATAAGATGATGATTTGAAAATATTTAGACTTGGGCTTAAAAACATATCGTTAGAGAGTGAAAACCCAAATCGTCCCCCCAAACGGCCCCGTAAGAGGCATGGACACCTCTTATGGGACCAATGTAACTCGTAGGAACTGACCCTGTAGTCATGGGACTCCCGATTTGGGAATATGATAATAATTTAAAAATATCTAGACTTTGGCTTAAAAAAAGTCGTTAGAGGGAGAAAATCCAAACCAACCTCCAAATAGCCCCGTAAGAGGCACGAACACGTCGCACAGCACCAATGTAACTAGTAGGAACGGACCGCGTAGTCACGGGACTCCCAATTTGAGAATACAACGATAATTTGAAAATATCTAAACTTTGGCTCAAAACATGCCGTTAAAGAGTGAAAATCCAAAACAACCCCCAAATGGCTCCGTAAGAGGCACGAACACCTCGCACGGGACTAATATAACTCGTAGGATCTGATCGCGTAGTCACGGGACTCTCGATTTGAGAATACGATGATAATTTGAAAATATATAGATTCAACTTAAAAACATGTCGTTAGAGGGTGAAAACCAAAACCAACCCCTAAACGGCCTCGTTAGAGGCAGTAACACCTAGAATGGGACCAATGTAACTCATAGGAACTGATCATGTAGTCACAGGACTCTCGGTTTGAGAATATGATGATAATTTGAAAATATCTAGACTTAGGCTTAAAAACATATCGTTAGAGAGTGAAAGTCCAAACCATCCCCCAAACGACCCCATAAGAGGCAAAAACACCTCACACGAGATCAATATAACCCGTAGGAACTGACTGCATAGTAATGAGACTCTCAATTTGATTATATGATGATAATTTGAAAATATCTAGATTAGACTTAAAAACATGTCGTTAGTGGGTAAAATCCAAAACAACCCTCAAATGGCCCCGTCAGAGGCACGAATACCTCGCATGGCACCAATGTAACTCGTAGGAACTGACCGCATAATCACGGGACTTCCAGTTTGAGTATACGACGATAATTTTAAAATATCTAAACTTTGGCTTAAAAACATGCCCTTAGAGAGTGAAAATCCAAACCAACCCCCAAATGGCATCATAAAAGGCGCTAACACATCGCTCGAGACTAATGTAACTCGTAGGAATTGACCACGTAGTCACGAGACTTCGGATTTGGGAGTATAATGATAATTATAACTCGTATATGCATTTTTTAGCTTGAATACGATTTTTTTTAAATTACTTGGCTACTGGTATCATCTCTTTTTTGTATCCTATTTTTTTGCAAGATAACATTTATCGTTAGCTTTTATCCACGTGGAATACACGAAGAAGTCAATGGTTTACAACAAGGGGATTATTTATTTAATGTCGTTAATATTTAGGATAATATTTTTTGTGTTATGGCCGAGCGGGCTTTTGTAGTTTTATTGTTAACTTTTATGGTCATGCGGGCTTTTATAATTTTATTATTATATTTTTTGGTCATGCGGGATTTACATTACGCAGATCTTATATTAGCAGGTTTAATATGTCAAGAAAATAAAGGAAATTCTGCCCAATTTTTTTTAGTTTGTGAACTATTAAGACTTATAATATTTTGAAGTTTGTATCTACATTAGTTTATCAACAACGTGCGAGATTCGCAATTGGTGAATTTTCTTATTTTCAAATAACTAATTTTTTTTCTTTGATACAAAAACTTTGCACAGTTCAACACCTTGCCAAAAGTGTATCAAATTTTGGCACGGTATTGAACTGTGCCAAAAGTGTACCAAAATGTACTCAATTTGGCATAGTTATAAAGTGTGCCAGAAATATCAAATTTTGGCACGATTTTATAGTGTGTGAGAAATGTTCTTGTTTGGCTAAATCTGACACACTTTTAAACCGTGCTAGAAAAAATGGTCATTTTAGAACACCTGATTCTGACACGGTTCAAAATCGTGCCAGATTTGATCTGGCACAGTTTTAAACCGTGTCAGATTGTTGTTTTTGGTGTAGTGATGTCGCTTGAGAATTCATGTCACACTATAAGTACAATGAGGAGCTAGAGGTTACGCACCTAGATCTAGAGATTCTTAAGCAGAACCCTGGGGAAAGAGTTAGTAGCTTCATAAGAAGGTCGAGAGAGAAAGCTACTACCATGACCAACATACCCTCCGAGGAGAAACAAGTCAATATCGTGAAGAAGAACTTCTTACCTCGTATCCGAGCATCCATGGGAGGACAGTATTACCCACACTTCCAAGCCCTTAGAGAGGCTGGTGTAGAATGAACAGCCAAAGTTCAATCTGAGCCAAAGAAAGTGACCAGACAGTTCACTCCCCGAAAATATGATAAGCATCCAGTGCTACAGTCTCAACCATCAACAACATCTCCCGACCTGCTACCCCTTGGGCACCAGAAAGTCACCCCAACCCTACCAAGAAGGAGTATACTTAACTCCATGCTCCCCTGTCAAAAGTCCACCAGGACCTGCTGAGTTGAAACCTCATCAAACCCTTAGACCCTCGTCCACTACCAAATCCTCTCCTTAAAAATTTCAAAGTTGATTCCCGCTGAGATTTCCATCAGTCTGCAGACTATACTACCGACTAGTGCTTCCATAATCGGAATGTGATATAAGGTTTTATTAACCGGGGTATCATCTCCCCGCCAGGTAATCCTAAACCTAACACCACTCATAACCCACTTCCAATCCATGCAAATGCCATCTTTTGAGAGAGTGACCCAAAATTCGATCCATCTGCTCAAATTTTGCCAAGTAAAGCACCCATCATACTCATAATCTCACCCAAACCACTCAAACTTAACCCGCATTTTCTCTTACACACTACCTGCTTCACCGACCAAACTTTAACACTCTTTATAAGGGACTATATTATCGTTCGTAACCGGTCTGAAGGGAAAGATATGGAGTTACCTATTGTATTAACCAACTCTTGGAGTTTGGGATGAAATTGCCCGTAGAGATAACTGTCGATTATCGCAAATTTAGTGGCTTGTTCATGGAAGCTCGAAAATGGGCTCAGGAGTCAGATGATTGGGTGGTACCCACTAATGAAGTCAGTCTAGATGACATAGTGCAGATTATGACTGATGCATTTCGATAGACATGTGAAATTTATAGTATTTATGAGCTAGTCATCACTTTAAATCTTTAGAGACGGTTGGTATCTTCACTCATGCACCTCCCCGTAAAGTGGGAAGCTTTATACGACGAAGTCGTCAGGTTTTTAAATGCATTGATTTCTCTTGGCAAGAGGATGTAATATCCACCATATGGGGAGATAACTTTAACAGCTCAGATGATGAGCGCAACCAGGAGGACACTAGTCTAGTAGCCAATTTGTACAGAATGGTATCCCTTGAAGATCTATTGGGAGAAATCAATAAGGTAGCCAGCCATCTAGAAATAAATGAAGACATGGGGTTTCTGTTCTTCCTCACCTGAGTAACTCACATAACCAGGTCAGGAAGACACTATAAAGATCTGATTCCTTAGGTAACCGAGATAGATAAGGGAAATGGAGTTGTTGAAGAACTTCCTATACCAAATATGACCATTGAAGAAAGTAAAGTCATTGACTAGCTCAAGAAAACACAAGCCAACATAACCTTAAGGGGGGCTTTTTATGTCCTCCTAGCTGCATCGAAATTCTCAAAAAAACTCTTCATCGGGCCTACAGTCTCTTCTTTCGCCACTCTCGAAGAAGCTATAAACATGATTGGGTCCTTGACCTCTTCTAGAATCCTTTCCTTTTTCGAAGCAGAGATACTAAAGATTGGTCTTGACCACAATTATGCCCTCAACATCTCCATTGAGGTATTAGAAAGATAGTCATACTCTCATTTGTTTATAACAGATCTGCCCTTAATATTTTCCCTCTCAGAAGCTTTAATTGCATGGGCTTAAAAGTTGGTTATCTTACTCCCACTTCTGTCGTCATGTGTGCTTATAACAATACCTGTCGAAAGGCATTGTGGTCCATAATAGGGGCTAGCCCTATCAATCATGTCACCGAGTTCCAAGTCATTGATATACCTGCATGTTTCAAAATTCTTCTTGACCGTTCACGGTTCCACGGTACCTGAGGGGTATCATCTTCTCTTTATCAAAAACTAAAATTCTTCGCTAATGGCCAGGTTATCACCATCTTGGGGGATAACGAGAGTTCAGACACCGCTAGCGCTAGTAACTTGATATTAGAGATCCAGCACAAGATGAATGACATGCTCCTCTCTGGCTTTAGATTTGACCCACTTCCCCTTTCAGTAGGAGATAGTTTCAAAGACTGGGTCTGTCAGGAACACAACCCTCATAGCAACGTCAACGTAATTCAAATGTTTAAAAACATCCACTTTATGCTCGAAATGGGGCTAGGACGACACCAACAAGGGATCCTTGAGCCCATAGTCCTAAAAGAGACCTTTCCTCCATGTGTCCTAGGCAACTAACCCTCACAAAAAGAACTCAAAGCCCTTTAGCGGCTACGGCCAAAAAGAAGCTTAGAAGAAGAAAATGACTATTTCGAGAGACTCTTTGAATGGAAGGTTTATCAAGGAAGGTGAATATTTCCCTTTCTATGGCTTCCCTAAAATATGTTATGACCACATTGATAAGAAGATGAAACGGGGGCTGGAAATCTTCTTTTAAGACAGCAATACTTGGGCCGAACACTGCCAATAAGAAGTACAACCTTTTATCGAGAAACCCGTGACAGTTATTGGGGATTCTTAGGAAAGTGATTTTAAGGTTTCATTCAACCTGCAGATATTGGAACTGAGTCTCTGGATGATCCATTCAGATGTCGTGTCATTGGATCCATCAACTCAAATCAAAGTTGTTGACATGCCTCTCCTTAACTGGAATATCATGCATGTCCAGCCTGTTCAGTCTGCCCAGACTCAAGTCAACCCCGTTGTTTATCCTATCCAAATCTCTTCATCGGATATTGTTGTTCCTTTTTATGATATCAATGTAACTGAGACCTCTTTTGACAAGGTTCTCAATGTTGTTTTCCTGAAAATAAAATAAACGAAGATTTTGAATGTCACACCCCAAACCCAATATCCAAACTAATCATTTGTTATTAGAATAATTGGATCATAATATTGAGCCCATTGTAAATATAATTCATTTATCAATATTTTTCTGCATAATGTGCATAATGAACATAATATTATTCTTATACCATAATGAAATCAATATCAGAGTCATAATTAACCGGACATACAATATTATGATTAACTATGATAACATTTCACAATCATCAACTCAATCCATGATAACGCAATATATACAATGTGTGAGTATATTAAAATATTCAGTGTGACAATGATAATATCCCCATAATTAAACCCCATCTCTTTCCAACGGTGCAACTCTCAAAGTAATCGGTCATATGGTATCCTAGCTCGCAGCATATAAACCTGAAATTCTTAAAATATAAATCGTAAGCATTAAGCTTAGTGAGGTACTCCTTCCCTACAATGAAATAAAAATTCTATATCGAATATATGTATATAAAATCTAAACAATCCTGCCCATTGGCAATAACAAATCCTTGATCATAAGATCCAAATAATTCTGCCCATTGACAATAACAAATCCTGGAATATGAGTTCCAACAAATCATTGTCATAAGACAAATCATATCATTGGATCCTTGTCATAAGACAAATAAATCCTGGATATTTGAATATCCAAACAAATCCTGAATACTGAAGTATTCAAAAAAATCTTGCTCTTAGAGCTATATTCATATATCTGTATATATGAACCAATCATAAGTACACTCACCTTGAAAATTTAACAAGCTTTACCTTTTCCTTTACCTGGATCTTGTTCAGCCGGTTCTTCTTCTCTTCCTATCATTCTTAAAATATTAGTATCATCATAATAATATTAACAATTCAAAGAACAACTTCAACATAACTAAATTCATAAGCATCATATGATTCAATTCAAATCATTCATCATAAATGAAGTCCCACCTTGACTCAGGTAATGATACGGTGCCATAGAAATAGGGTATGTCCCCGGTGCTAATTCAATACTAAATTCAACTTCCCTTTCTGGAGGTAACCCAGGCAATTCACTAGGAAACACTTCTGGAAAATCCCGTACAATAGGAACATCGACTAATTGTAAAGCCCCCTTCTTAGTGTCAAGAACAAATGCAATAAAACCCTCACAACCCTTACTCAATAATTTTCTCGTCTGAATAGCAGAAATGATGCAACTGGGAATAATTTTCCTTTCCCCCACAAATTTAAATTCAGTCTCACCAGACATATTAAAAACAACTTCCTTACATAAATAATCCATAAATGCATGATATTTAGATAACCAATCCATTCCCATAATTATATCAAAATCAGAATATCCAATGGAAGTAGATCTATAACCGTGTCTCTAACCCCCACAGTCAAAACACAATCACAAAAAACATATTCGGCTACAACCATATCCCCCATAGGCATATAAATACCCAACCCCACATCTAAACAAGTACATGGTCTATTCAGGTATACAACAAAATCATAGGACACAAAAGAATGTGTGGAACCAGGATCAATCAAAACATAAGCACTTCTATCAGTAACAGAAAGTGTACCTATCACCACATCTGGAGTAATCTGATCTTCTTTCAAGGTAAAGACTCGTCCACCTGGCCTAGAACTACTAGCTTGTCCTATGCCCATACTTTTCACTGCACTTTCTGGAGATAACACACTGCTTCCTGCTTCACTAGGTGCTACTGGAGTTTCTGCCAACTGTGGACAATTCTTCTTTATATGCCCCACTTGATGAAAATGGTAACATTCCAATCCCTTAAGCTTAGGACACTTAGATTTATAATGCCCTTCCTCTTTACAAAAGAAACATGTAACACCTCCTATTGGGGTCTCACCTCTCCCTGACTTTCTAACCAAACCAAAAGATCCTCCACCTCTGGTATCTCTACCAAATCTCCCCTGACCTCTACCACTATCTCCACCACCTCTTTGAAATTTATGAGGTTCCATCTTAACACTTCCACCCTAACCTCCCTTAGAGTGAGATGTGTCGAATCTACTTTTCTTAAAACTCTATCTACTCGTCACACCTTGGTTCATCTACCTTTCTGTTATCGTGGCTTTGTTTACCAAAGAAGCATAATCTTCTAACTCATAAGTGGCCACACTATTTTGAATAGGCCAAATCAGTTCATATTGAAACTTACCTCATTAATCTTCTTCATTCTCCATATACTTAGTAGCAAATCTAGACAAAGCAGTAAATTTAGCCTCATACTCCCTTATAGACATTTTTCCTTGGGTCAAATTTATAAATTCCCTCACCTTTTCCCTCCTGTAAACTTTAGGGAAATACTTAACATACAAAGCTTTAATAAATTCAGCCCAAGTAATAACATCAGTACCTTCCATCCTGGCACCAAATGGTTGCCAGCTTCCCACCAATATTTGGCCTATCCTTTCAGCTTAAACATAGCTAGATTCACTTTCTGGTTATCTGGAACCTTCATAACTGCAAAGATAGTTTCAAGATCCATAACCCACATCTCAGCTTTTGTAGGTTCAACTGACCCTGAATATTCTGTAGGATTCAACTTTAAAAACTTATCATGCATGGAGTCTTTGATTCTAGATATCTAACCTGTTGTTCTACCATTTGCACTATATTTCTTTATTGTTGCTATGCCATCCTAATCATTGCCTATGCCATTATCTGCATCTCTGTAGGTTGTTCATGCTCTCTGGCCCTTCCCGCAATACTCTGCTCTACTTCAGTATTGTCTGTACGAGAAACTACTCCCTCTTCTCTATGTTGTCCATTCCCAGGTTCCATCTGTAATACAACAAAGTTTTATTAACCAATATAAGCAGTTTATAATACTAAACTATTGGTTAGTACAAAAAAATATTCATAAATATCAAATCAACACAATGACTTCCATCTAATCGTCACACACATCCAGAATTAATAACCTAGGCGCTCTGATACCACTAATTGTCACACCCCAAACCCAATATCCATACTAATCATTTGTTTTTAGAATAATTGGATCAAAATCTTGAACCCATTGGAAATATAATTCATTTACCAATATTTTTCTGCATAATGTGCATAATGAACATAATATTATTCTTATACCATAATGAAATCAATATCAGAGAATTAAGCAGATATACAATACTATGATTAACTATGATAAAATTTCACAATCATCAACTCAATCCATGCTAACGTAATATATACAATGTGTGAGTATATTAAAATCTTCAGTGTGACATTGATAAAATCCCCATATTTAAACCCCAGCTCTTTCCAACGGTGCAACTCTCAAAGTTACCGGTCATATAGTATCCTAGCTGCCAGCGTACAAACCAAAAATTGTTAAAATATAAACCCTAAGCATTAAGCTTTGTGAGGTACTCCTTCCCTACAATGAAATAACAATTCTATGTCGAATATGTAGATATAAAATATAAATAATCCTGCCCATTGGCAATAACAAATCCTGGATTATAAGATCCAAATAATTCTTCCCATTGGCAATAACAAATCCTGGAACATGAGTTCCAACAAATCCTTGTCATAAGACAAATCAAATCATTGGATCTTTGTCCAATTCCAATCCTGGACCATAAGACCCAAATAAATCCTGGATATTTGAATATCCAAACAAATCCTGAATACCGAAGTATTCAAACAAATCCTGCTCTTAGAGCTATATTCATATATCTGTATATATAAAACAATCATAAGTACACTCACCTTGGAAATTTAACAAGCTTTACATTTTCCTTTATCTGTCTCTTGTTCAGTCGGTTCTTCTTATCTTCCTATCATTCTTATAATATTAGTATCATCATAAGAATATTAACAATTCAAAGAACAACTTCAACATAACTCAATTCATAAGCATTATATGATTCAATTCAAATCATTCATCATAAATGAAGTCCCACCTAGACTCGGGTAATGATATCTAACATATTCAAATTACATCCCAAACCTACTTTAATTCTTCTTCGTAATCCAATCCATATAATATTAGATTTCCAACACAAAAGACGACATATCATTCTAATTTTCCTAGAGCAAGATATGCGAATTTCTTTACTACATAGCAAACCCGCCCTATAGGCTCATCTATTGTTCAGTCATCTTCCAAGAATTTTCACAATTTTTATACATCATAACTTTATATGATATTTCACCCAATTTCATAAAACACATTGAATAATATAAGATTAAAATTTCATAATTTTCAGAGTTCATTTGCTATGTCAAGCAAAACATCAAACATATGGTATGCATATTTACTCTTCTGGGGCAGATTTCATACCCGAACTTAAAACCATCACCCAAGATTCATTTCTTGGTATTTTTACTTGATTTTAGGATATAACATACATATATGAATCTATTTTAATCTCCAAATAAAATCAATCAATTTCAGTAAGTATACTAAAAGATATGGTAGTTTGAATACACAAGGTTTCTAAACGAAATAATTTCAAGGGTTTACACATTCAAGTTTGCTTAAACATGCATCTATCCATAAGTACACATCAAGACATGGAATTTTAGTAAACAAATGATGATTTATATCATTTAAATCAGTAATACAAAAAATTTAAACAATATTTATGGATGGCATTACCTTAGGGGTTTTACGTAATTTTCTATTAATTTTTTTTCAATTTCTCCTCACACCTTCTTCCTAAACTTCAAAATTCTCTTTCCTTAGGTTAAAACTTTTCCATGGATGAAATATGCTGAAGGAAGAGCTTAATTCAAGGTTTATAAGTTGGCATAAGGTCACCCCCTTGGTCCAATCCAAATATAACATGTGGCATCTATAACACAAAATATCAATTAAGGCTAAATGACTACTTTACCCCCTGTTCGTAAAAAAGACGATATTTTCTCACTCGGATGTCCGTTTGATGCACCGTTTGTTGTGTTACAAACCTAACTCATATATGTACAACTATCTATTTTATACCTCAAATTGAGTGTTATATTATAAGGGTTAAAACTAGTCTCCAACATGAACATTCTTACCGAAAACTTCAAAATTTGGCGTTCGTAACTAATTCAATATTTCATGTTTCCTGAAGCTAGGATTACACTAAATATAATGACTTAACATTATATATACTAATAACATATTATACATATCACATAATCTAATCATGATTTAAACATAATTTATCATAATTATATTCGGGTTGTCACATTGAATATCTTGTTGTGCCTTACATTAATTATCTTGATTCTAATCAAACTCTTAATGATGATGATTTTACAAATGAAAAATTCTTAACTGATCTTAATAAGGAGAATAACAAACAACATAACTGCGTTCAAATTAAGGATGATAAAATTGTTATTATTAATTTTGGTTCTAATAGCCATCAGTACGAGATTAGGATAGGGTCCACCCTTAACGAGCATGAGCATGACCACTTCGAGGAACTACTGAAGGAATTCGTGGATGTATTCACATGGTCCTATGATGACATGCCCGGTATTGATCTAGAAATATCTCAACACCAGATCTTAACATTCTCAAAATTCAATCCAGCCAAATAAAATCTAGGGAAGCTCCGCACCGAAGGGTCGCTCAAAGTCGAAGAAAATGTGGTTAAGTAAGTGACATAGGTTTCATTTGCATAGTCAAATATGCCAACATCGTCCCTATGATGAAATTAGGAGGGAAAGTTTACATGTGCATCGAAATCGAGATTTGAATAAAGCATCCCCGAAGGATAATTACCTATTACCCAACATCGTCATGATCATGGACAACATGGCTAGTCATGCCCTCAAGTCATTTGTCGATGGATTTATTGAATACAATCAGATCAAGATGCACCCTGAACATCAAGAGAAAACTGCCTTTATCACCCCATGGGCAACCTTCTGTTATACTGTCATGCCATTCCGACTCAAGAATGTCGGGGTTACCTACTAAAGAGCTGCCACAACCATCCTGTATGACTTTATTCATAAAGAGGTTGAGGTCTATGTGGACGATATTATTATCAAATATAATACTCGAGAAGGTCATATTCTCGCCCTTCAAAAGTTTTTTGAGCAACTACGGCAATACCAGATGAGGTTAAACCCACATAAATGTGTTTTCGGTGTCACAAAAGGAAACTTTTTGGGATTTATGGTTAGCAAAAAGGGAATCAAAGCAGACCCTGCCAAGATGAAAGCCATACTTAAGATGCCACCATGAATAGAGAAGGAAGTTCGAGGATTCCTAGGAAAATTACAGTACATCAATCGGTTCATTAGCCAACTGACTTTCATTTGCGAACCCATTTTTAAGATTCTCCGAAAATATTCTACCAAAGTCTGTAATGAGGCTTGCTAAGAAACCTTTGACCAAATCAAGATATCCTCACTTGACCTCCGGTGCTTATGCCTTCGTAACCAAGTCTCCCCCTACTCCTATACTTGACCATGACAGATACTGTAGCAGGGGTTTTGCTATCCCAATACATTGAAGAATCCCGTAAGGAAAGAGCCATTTACAACGCTAATCGAAAATTAGTTGGGTACGAATTCAACTACACTTATTTGGAGAAATCATGTGTCGCCCTAGTTTGGGTCACACAAAAGTTACGACACTACATATTTGCCTTACCCATCAGGCTTCTGTCCCGTATGGATCCCATCAAGTACTTACTAGAAAAGCCCGCTTTGTCCAGCCGAATGGCTCGATGGTTGATGTTGTTAGCCTAGTTCAATATTGTGTACGTAACATAGAAAGCTATGAAAGGGAGAGCCATCTCCAACTACCTTGTTGATTACCCCATAAAAGAAGCCGATGTTTGGGTCTTTGAATTCCCAGACGAATATATTCTCAGCACCTCTCAGGAGGACCTCTGATGGCAAATGTTCTTTGATGGAGCCGCCAATAAGAAAGGATACGACATTGGGCTACTCTTAATCGCCCTTAATGACTTTCACACCCCGATTGCCATTAAGATAGATTTCCCCTACACTAACAACATGATCGAGTATTAGGCATGCATGGTAGGCCTCAAGATCGCCCTTCAGAAAGGAATTCCGTACCTAGACGTTTACAGAGACTCTGCCCTTATCGTTAACCAAATCCTCAAAAAATGGAAATTCAAAGATGAAAAACTCCTACCTTTCCATGCCCACCTAGAAGAACTGGCCTCTCAGTTTAAAGATATCACCTTCCACTACTTATCCTGAGCAAAGAACAACCTATTTAATGCCCTTGATACCTTAGCCTCCCTAGTCGATATATCTGAGGGAATAATAATGGCCCTGTCCTGGTTCAGAAACAAGCTAAGCCTACCCATTGCTACCACATTGAACTCATTACCAATGAGGATTCTGATATGGATAAGTTATGGTACCATAACATTTGGCGCCTACTCAAACAAGGTAAGTGTCCCCAAGACACCGATAAGAAAGATCGTGTGACCCTTCGTAAATTAGTCGCCCAGTATATTATATGCGATAAAGCACTGTTCAAAAGAAACTTTAATAGATTCCAATTGCATTTCATAGCAGGGGCTGATGTTGAAGAAATTATGCAAAATATCCACAGTGGGGAATGCGGACCCCACATTAACGGTCACATGCTTACCTGGACCACCATGATTCAAGATTGCACTGCCTATGTTAGAAGATGCCTTAAATGCCAGCAGCTTGCCAATCTGCAACACTTGCCTCCTCGTGAACTATACAACATGACCTATCCTTGGCCCATGTCCACTTAGGGTATTGACACCATGGGTAAACTTACTTCCAAAGCGTCAAATGGTCACGAATTCATCCTGATCGCCATTGATTACTTCGCCAAATGGATCGAAGCCAAGTCATATGCAGTGCTAAATGCGAAGAAAGTGGCCAAGTTTATACGAAAGAGAATCATCTGCCGATATGGAGTTCCCCATGAATTAGTGTCAGATAATGGGCTCCCCTTCGAAGCTGAGGTTACAGTACTAATCAACGAGTACGGGATTCAAAGACATAAATCTTCTCCCTACTGACCCCAAACCAATGGTGCCATCAAAGCTGCCAATAAAAGCATCAAGACTATAATCAGTAAGATGACTAAAAGTTACAGAGATTGGGCCGATAGGATCCCTTACACCCTCTGGGGACGTCTATTGGGCCCTTATTTGTTAGTGTGCGGTATGGAAGCAGTCCGAAGAATGGCATCAGAGCCGCTTAGACGAATTATCACTCTTGGATGAAAAGAGACTGAAGTCAATGTACCATATACGGTGGTACCATCGCCGGATAGATATCATTCAATTGGAAAGTCAAGGACCGTGGTGTCCAGGAAGGAGACCTCTCCCTTAAAGAGATCATAAAACACGTCTGGAACCCAATAGGAAAATTCAAACCGAGTTGTAATGACCCCTATATCGTGAATAAGATTCTCTCAGAAGGGGCCGCTATGCTCACAGACCATGATGGATAAGAGATGGCGTATCCGATCAACCGGGACCGTCTCAAGAAACTTTACCCTTAGTCCAAAATCTCAGCGCACTATGACTCTTCTCCCCCCCCCCCCTTCTATTCTAAAAAAAATTCTTCATTTCCCCTTTACCCAGAACTAGGTGGGACCTCATCCTTTCAAAAATATTTTCTTTCAAAATGAAACTCGTAAAAATCTTCAAAACCCCTAGAGGTACGTAGGCAACCCATACGTTATGCATAGGTCCAGTTCCCTTCTTTTTAAATAAATGTTTTTATTTTCTAACCTCCGAGAACTATGGTTCATTTTATTATTTATATGAACAAGAGGATTATGTATGCCTTAGCGATTAGTATAGATAATTCAAATGTGAAACTCATCTAGAGGCACAATAAAATATGTTCAAAATCAACTTTCATTTTTTATTAAGGATAATGGCACTGTTACACGAAGTATCAACGAAAGGATTCAAACCAACTACCCCCCCCCCCCTCCGTTAACCAAACTATTCCTAAACAAACCTAAACCTAACCAAACTACACAAAATTATCCCCAAATTCCATATACAAAAAAAACACCCCAATAACTATAGCTTCTCAAGGATCACCAAAGGCTTCATAAGACATCACCCTCAACTACCGGATGACCCTGCTTCATCATCATCACCAACCCCTAGAGGTCCCCAAGTTTCGCGTTCCTGATTGACATTTCGTATACGCTCCATGGAGTAGTAAACTCTGACAAGCCTGGACAGAACCACAACACCGTCTTCCATGGCATCGAAAGAAATGAACCACCTTTGATCAGTATCCTCCTCCATAAATTTCTCTACTACCCGCTTCCATAACCATTTCAGATAGTCCCCAAACATATGCCAAACCCCTCCCATGGACTGTGATGGATGGATATATGACCGACGTTGCTGCCACAAATAGCCCAGCATCATCCTCAGTGATTCAGTCAAATCCTCTACTAGGAAGAAATTTATTATACGGGGGGTAAGATCTATTCCCACTCGATATGGTGAAGAAGCCTTCAGGGGAAATAAAAAGAAGTCTTCCAAAGTTCAACCAGCCGCATATACCGATAATCTCCAAGCTACAAGATAGGGAGTAATTCCCCCCACCATGGAATTGACCAACGAAGGCACCGGGCTCCATGCTCTACAAACCAGTTTACCCAACTCTACACAGATAGGCCTAAGTTGAAGAATGGTTGGGCAAAGAAATTGGGAACAACCTCAAAGGGATACTCAAGAGGAGCCTCCATATGGAACCTCTCCATAAACTACATGAATGGCATTACGAGGCTCTCCCTCAAAAAATCAGAATGACCCTCCTTCTAAGCATTAAGGCCATTCAGGGTCTCATCCAACACCACCGTCGCAGGACTATGGCGATAAGATATCCAGGCCATTATCACAGTAACTTGGGGATCCGCAGTCAAGTCCCTCGTCACCAATAAAAGCCTCGTAGTAAGGCTTAAGGTGATAGCCCCAACAAAGCCAGCATCCTCAAAAACCCTCAAACGCATTGAATACATAACTGCCTGAAGAGAAATGGCCCCTCCGATAACCAACCGTCTTGTCATCGATGGAGAAATATAAAGCAACTATGACAAGAAAACTCGGGGAGAACAGAAAAAATCAGGCATAGTTGCTACCACATTGGGGTTGACTTCCGACATGATCGAGAACTCCTCATAAGTGGGATAGACGTCATCTAGGCCGAAATAAAAAATGTGATCTTTCGAGTACCAAAATTGCACTACTGTAGTGAATAGGTTCCAGTCTATAGCTCGGTTACACTACAGAGAAACTCGACGCGGGTTAAAAGCGTCGTAGTCAACATTATATAAGCACATGCTTTCTAGACCATCAAGATATGAAGAAAATCCTTCATGCATGGGAAGATCCATTTGAAATTGAGGAATTTAAAGCAAGAAAGAAGAAAGTGGATATTGGTGGAGAAAAACCCATCCCACACACCCCTTTTTAAACTTGAAATCTTTGGCTAAAAACAAGAGCCTTAGAAACTCGAGCAGAATCCAACCCCACCAGAGTACTCTGAAGTGCAGTAAAGTGAAATCAAGGCCTAGGGATGATTTGACTTGATCCTCGTGCCGATAGGCAGGTCAAGGAGTATGCCGATCGGTAACCCCCTATTTTGGAAAATTCCATCTTTCCTTTTTTTGTCAAAATCAACTTCAGAAAAATCCTAATTTTGAAAAATTACCCCCGAGTTATTTACTCAGTTCTCTCTCTCAAGAAAATAATTTTATCTTAGAAATAAATTCATCACTTTTACTCTTTTTTAATAATCCTTTTTCCCGTTATTATCATTTTCATACTTATCTCCATCTTTTCATAAAAATAAATAATCTAAGCAGAAAACTAAAAGCGCATATCGAATAAGTCACTAAATCAAGAAAATAACAAAAAGGAAAATGCATATTTCTTCATATATTTCGCTTCACTGAGTTACATTTTTGCAGATAAGAAAAATAGAAAAACAAAGGGACTCTGCTTGAAGCCACAAACTCTCTCTCTCTCTCTCTAACTATCTATCTATCTCTCAACCCCCACGGTGGACGCGCTTTCCTCTGCGACGAGCGATGGATCCTCCACTCCCAGAAGTTGAACCCTCATCAAAAGTGGCAGGCGGCACAAAGCTTGAACAAGTAGAGCTCTTGATATACTTTGACATGAAGGACATCCAATCCTTAATATCCCTCAACCAAGTGGTCGACAGCTGAACATACGGAAAGAAAAGAAGAATCTATCAATCAAGAAGCGAAGGAAAGTCAGCAAAATAAAAAGAAATTTAAAAGGATATACCTCTGGCCGAAGGGCATCGTCCATGAGCCTCGTTAACCCAGACACCACCTCATGCACAAGTAACCTCCTTATCTACACCAGCATTCGTGTAGACCCTACGACCCCTAAAGGAAAACTCCAAGGATAGAAAGTCACCTACCCCCAACAAAGATTCAACAATCCACCCAGAAGTAAATATCTGATGCCCCTGATCATGTCGGTCGACAGTCATGGTTTCCCCTTCCAAAGGAATCCTAGGAGTCCGTGCCCCTACAGATTCCCCCCCCCCTCTATAACTGCCTATCGGCGCCCCCTCTAAATTTCATACAAAAAATGCCAATAAAATAAAAACAAAATCCAAAAATTGCCCAAAAAATTCCCAAAAATCCCAAAAAAATATGCAACCTAATATTCCTCAAGAAAATAACCTTTGGAGAACTAAATCCCCTTATAAAACTCTCAAAATCACCAGTCGAATTAATCATACACCCTTATCTCAAGCATAATCCTCAGATGCATTAACCTTGCAAACCTATTTCACAATCGTAACCAACGATGGGTTCTCATCCAAGTTTACTATTCCCCAACTTAAACATCCTCCAGTGGAGTCTCAAGATAATATGATCCCCAGACGGATATCTCAAGTATAAATCCTCCCCCAGTAGAGTTTTAAAACAACATAATCCCCAGCAAAACCACAGGTGTATCCGCACCCCCAAGCTAATTTAAAATTGCCCAAGAGAGCAACTCCCCGTGCTACAAAGTTAGGTCCTCAAAATTGGCCTCAACCCTCAGAATTGATCGTCACAACTTAAGGTCCTCATAATTGACCTCGTCCCTCATAATTGGTCGCTATAACTTTAGGTCCTCAGAATTGACCTCGTCCCTCAGAATTGGTTGCTACAACTTTAGGCCCTCAGAATTGACCTCGACCCTCAGGATTGGTCTCTACAACTTAAGGTCCTCAGAATTGACCTCGACCTGTAGAATTGGTAGCTATAACTTTAGGTCCTCAAAATTGACCTCGACCCTCAAAATTAGTCGCTGCAACTTTAGGTCCTCATAATTAACCTTGGACCTCGAATCGATCATCCCAATTTAAGGTCCTTAGAATTTACCTAGTCCCGCAGAATTAGTCATCCCAAATTAAGGTCCTCATAATTGAACTCGACCCGCATAATTGGTTGTCCTACTCTTAAGGTCCGCAGAATTGAACTCAGATGGAAGAATTAGTAGAATTGACCTTGGCCCTCAAAATTGGTCAGCACAACTTAAGGTCCTCATATTTGATCTCGTCCTACAGAATTGGTCACTACAACTTAAGGTCCTCAGAATTGACATCAGGCCTCAAAACTAGTCGCTAAAACTTAAGGTCCTCAGTATTGACCTCGATTCACAGAATTGTTAGCCCTAACTTTAGGTCCTCGGAATTCACATCGGCCCACAGAATCGGTCGTCACAATTTTAGGTCCTTAGAATTGACCTCAACCCACTAAATTGGTCATCCCCAGCATCACTTTAGGTCTGCGAAATCGACCCTGACTTGCCAAATTGGTCTCCCTAGCGACTTATAACCAATATTAACACATAATTGACCCGCTGAAGTGGTCATCCTCATCTACTTAGGTCCTCAGATTTGACCTTGACCCGCCAAATTGGTCAACCTCATCCTCTAGGTCCTCAAAATTGACTTAAAAACCTCTTTCCCAATGTTGATGTGATGTCTATAATTCGACGACCTTCACTTATCCCAAGCTCACCCATCGAGGGGCTCTCTATAGGCACCCCATACTAGGACCCTACTAAGCACCTCCTTAGGTCCCTAACACTCACTCATTCATCGTAAAATCTAGGTCATACCTTGAGTATCGAATTAGAATCCATTGGGTGCTCTCGAGCCCCGTTTGACTCCAGGCAACTTCCCCATTTGAGCAGAAGCTCAATAAATATTCAAATTTATCTGAATTCCCTTTCCAACGATCCACTTCATGCATGAATTGGCCTTATGGTCCTAATAAATGGTCGTTTTACCTCAAAAACTGATTTGGAGGCCACCGATGCTCCCAGGCTCCGTTTGACTACTATTAACCCCTCGGATGGAACTAGTCTGAATGAATCTTCAAAGGGAACCAAATTCCCTTTCCAATGGTCCATCCCGTGCATGAATCAGCCTTACGATATGGATGAATTACTAATTTTACTCCGAAGGGTCACCGGGTGCTTTTGATCCCCGTTTGACCAAGGTAAACTCTCCAAATCGACTGAAGTTGAATGAATCTTCGAAGGTATCTAAATACCCTTTTCAAAGGTCAGTCTTGTGCACAAATTGGCCTTACGATTTGGATGAAATATCCATTTTCCTTTGAGAATCTCATGTCTAGTGACAAACAGGCGCTTTCGGGCCCCGTTTGACCTCGATCAACTCCTGAACCTGGGAGTCGCTCAATGGATTCTTAAAGGCCTCTAAATACCCATTCTAATAGTTTTCCTCATGTGTGATTCTGACCTATGGTTTATATTTTACGGTCATTTTTTCAAAAACCTGCCTCAAACTACTAATTGGCAACCCTAGAACCCTGCCTATCGGCAGTGTGTCTAGGGTTCTGTGCTAATAGGCAAGTCTAGGACCATGTTGATCGTCACCCCCATGGACCTATAAATAGAGAACGTGAACTCCCTTTAAAAATCACCCCCTAAACATCCCTCTCAACAATTCAGAGATAATTCCCTTGAATTCAGAGTTGTTCTTTCCTAAAAGGCCTTACCCTACTTTCCTTCCATCATTTTCATACTCTTTTGAGTAAATTCACACCCCTTCCTCAAACCACCATCACTTCACCTTAAGATTAGTGCATGTAAAAGCAAGATCTACTTCAAGTCTTTATGAGGAGGTTCATTTATTCCTCTTTATCTTTAAATCCTCTTAATTTTGCATTAATTACTTCATTTTTGCTTTATTACTTTACCTCATTTCATACCACATCTTAATTCTAAGATTTTTTATTATTAGTATTCGCATATACTTTATTTTCATTGAAAAACCCAAAAATAAGAAAAACAGGGTTCACTCCTAAATTCTAGAAGGCGATTTCTCATCACACTTTCTCATAATAAAACACCTTTTTCTACACACACATACACATAATAAATCCCCAGTTGGATTTATGGGTTAAAGCCCACCTTATATCATCTTCGAACTATGTGAACTTTGATGCCCCCGGACTACATAGGCGTCTTGGGTAAATCTCTCGACTCGAGTCCTCCTTCATATATTTGTTATTTTATTCTCATTATATATTCATGATATATAAATTTTATATGCTTGTTTGCTTGTATCTTGTCCGATATACTCAATCGTTTCTTCATAACGATTTGAGAATCAACAAACACTTGCATCATATTTTTATTACTGTTTTTTGAACACTCCTAAGGATTATCTCGCTCGGCCATTACCCATGACGCGAGTCGGGCGATTCTGGTCTTCATTTATATTATGCACGTAAGCACATACAATACAAAATTCTATAATAGTAGATTAACACATGCCCATGAGAGACCAAAAGGGTAGTATGGGTGCCTAACACCTTCTTATTCTGTAACTTAGTCCCCGAACCTTCGAACTACTTGGTTTCCCAAGCATCGATACTATCCTTGATGCCATTCTCTCGAGGCAGAAACATTTATTTTGCCTGTTTGTGAAAAATAGGCAAGCAACCCTATCTCTACATATCACACCACATCAATGACGGTCGATCGCCCTAATAAGGGAAGCAATCCAGTGTGCACGCTAGAAAACGAGGGGGAAGTAAAGAGATATCCACCTCTGGAGAACCCGACCCCCCGACTCGGGATGGCCACAACTAGCTTCAAAAAGGGTTGGGATCAGGCCTTAACAAAAGCCGAAGTCTCTGTCGAGTCTGAGCTAATTGGTGAACACCGTCTAGGTTCCCCCCAAGGCTGACAAAGGTTTTTCCACCAGCAACCCTGTTGACCAGGCCAAGTAGGAGGCAAATAAGGAGAAAGGGGATGATGTAGAAAAGCAGGTGAAGAAGTGAAGCCCGTAGTCTCTAGGGTTTTTCTTTTTTACTTGTACTTTGTACTCTTTTTTTCGCCTTCGATGTTGGACTGTAAATGTCTCTGCCTTCATCTTAATTAATGAAAATAATATTCTTTTCACTCTGAGTGTGCCAATTTTAGCATTTCTGATAAATTATTGCATGTTCTGCTTTGATGTTGTATCCTATTTTCAAGGAAATTCCCTCTTCCAACAACTTAGACAGTGTACCCGAGCAGGATGCCGGCGCACAAGATCGACGAGCATTTTTACCTGTCTATAAGACTTCAAAGAAAATTATTGAAACCTACAAGGACAAGTTCACCTTGGTCGTCAAGCTGAAGGATGACCTCAAAGAATTGGAGGATGTGGGCTCCCCCACGTAATAATAAATAAATGACTTAAATCCCTAGTTGGCTAAGACCAAGGAAGTGGGGGAGGTCGGTGCTCTAGTCTAATCAGAGAATCATGATCTGAAGAAAAAACTTATTGAGGCTGAGGAAAAGGTGCAAAGGAGCAATGTTATAATAATAGGGCTAAACACGATGTAAATAATCTCCATTACTTATTTAGGATGGGTCCCCGAGCAGCCTGAGCGGCTGGTTATATCAAAGGGTGGGTGGATGCTCCTGTGAGGCTACAGGAAGCTCAAGACTTGGCCTATAAGGATGACTGACTGAATGCTCTTAAGGTTGTTAAAGAACGTAAGGATTCCCAGCTCCTATATATACCACATTAAATGTCCATGTAAGAATAATTTTTCTGTTATTGTTCATAGAATAGCTTTGGGCTAGTTTGGTGTATCCCGATACAAATCGTCACGCACCGTCAAGACAAATCAAACTCAAGCATCTCCAAATTTGAAGACTTCCTGTCATCCCAAAAGGTATAAAATGATTATAGCTTGAATTAATTCATAGAAGCATATTAGGGGTGTTTAATTTTTATAAAAAAGACGAACAGGGCTTTTACTTTGCCAAAATATGTTTTTGGAAGACCTGTAAGCAGAGTTTTTCACATCTCAAAGTTTCGTTTCTATCATCCAAGTCACATTATCCAGTCATTTAAGAGACATTCCATTGTTGTTCAAACGACATTGAAAGTTGTTCAAATGACATGATCTTGTCATTCAAATGACATGAATAAGTCGTTCTAACGACCCCGCCGACTTAAGTTTTTTATATAAACTTATTTCATTAATCAGATTGTTCAAGATTTTTGCCAATTACATTTCTGTATATTAGCAGCAAAAGTTCTTTAAGTTTTGTGTGTCAAAACACTATTTTAATTCACAACAAAGCATCCTTGAATATTGTTCTTATGAATTAGTTTGGAACCCTAGAAAGTTTTGTATCTATTGCATACCCCTTGGTGGAGACACAGTCCATTGCTGACTTGTGATACCTGCGAGGATTCACTACTGAAGAGGAAAGCTGAGACTGACAGAGGACTGCGGTCATGTGATTTTGGCAAGGATCATAGTTGTTCAATAGAGATTTTTAAAGAATTATGCTTATAAGGGAACTCAAGTAGTTTGTAAGTCGACTCTCTTGTAAATTTCTAAGTGAATAAAAGGTTTTACCCCAAAGGGTTTTTTACCCCGAAACTTAGCCTTGTCGTATTTATGTAATTTGATTTATCTGTCTTATCACCCTAGATGCATGCATAGGATAAAATGATAAAATCAATTTAAAATGTGCTTTCGCATTTAAAATTGTTATTGCAATCTTTGTTTGAATAAAAATCACTTGTTGCAATTATTTTGCATTCTCAAATTGGTATCATAGTGGGTTGCACTAAGTTATTGTGTTTGATCTTGTTTACTCGCTATTTTTGGGTGTTTTTGTTTTGTTTCTCCTCGAGGGATTATCATAGTTTTGACGACTTAAATCATTTAACCTTGAAGTTTGCTAAAAGAATTGAAATTCTTAAAAAAGAGAATTCCCGTTTTAAACCCGTTTTGGAACTTTTACAAACTATTCAAGATCAAAGAGATTTAATTCGCAAGAGACTTGTGGACATGGACTGTGAATTTAGAAAATTCGAATTGTCCAAAAAGGAGAGTGATTATAGAATCCTATTTTTGAAAAAAAACTTTGGAGGACTTGAAAAATTCTAGGGTTTGTGCTTGTGACAAAGAAGATAAAAATATTTTGATTAATGATTTTGTGGCACGTGAGAACACTCTTAGAGAAAAGTTTTCTTTTATTGAAGGTGAACGCGATAACCTTTTAGGAATTGTTGAAAATTTGAAAAAGGCGTCCCTAAAATTGGAAGAGTCTAATTATTTGCTTGAGTCTAAAATTTTGAAGTTAAAAGTTTATTTAAAAGACTCGAGTAGTTTGAGTAATGATGATAATGACTCCTCTTGTTCTAGTGCTTCGAATGTTAAAACCAAAACCATTGTTTGTTTTAGAGGTTCAACCAAAACCAAGGACATTAGAAAATGTCTACCCATAGGTAGCATTCCTCCCATTTACACATGTTCACATTGTGGTAGGAAAGGTCACTTTAGGCGTTTCTGTTTTGATCTTGGAAGAGGTCCTAGGAAGTTTAAGGATATTGTCCCATCGGTTCCCATAACCCCTCGAGTTTGGTATACACCTGTTTGGGTTAGGAAATCTTCTTGCTAAATGCTAGATTGGTTGATTCTCACGTGCTTGCACATGATGCGTCACATAATATTTCATATCATGGATTGCTTGCATGATTTTATTTGTCATACGCTAGTTGTGCTTCATGATACATGTTTGCTAGTGTTATGACATGCGTACTTTTTGTATTATATTTTTCTTTAATTGTATATTTTTTTAAAAATACAAAAAGATTTTGTTTTTGAAAAATTCAAAAAGATTTTCGGTTCTTTGTGTATTTTAGTTTTACACATTTGGTGTGGCATATTGGTGTGTTTGAATTCAATTCACTATGCAATTTCCATGTGGCTAGGTTATTTGGTTACGACTTTAGATACTTGAATTGATCTTAACCATGCTTATGGAGTTATTTCGAACTTGACTTCCATTATGGATTCGACTTTGTTTATGCCTCCACACACACATGCACGAGCTTATTGGATTTTGACTTTATGATGTACATTTGAGCTTGGTGAGATGTTCTCCTATCAATCTTGTCATCTACATGTTTATTTTACTTTTGAGGATTTTTGCATGTAAGAACCGTTGCCCGTGAGGATTTATTTAATATTAAAAAATAATGACTGAACACAGGGAAGGGAAACGAAAGGTACACATGTCCTTTGCGATTAAGCCACCGTTCATATCGAGTCTAAAAAAGTGTGGCATTGTAAAAAGTTGCCAAGACCTAGAGATTTTAAAAAGAGCCAAAAAAGTGTGGCATTAAAAAAGTAGCCAAGGCCAAATTAGTTTAATTTGATATATTCATTCAAACGCAAACAAAAGAAATATTTTGAGGGAGTTTGGATAGAAATATCAACGGGTTTGCACAATGATAATGTATCCTAGTTAAGGTTATTTTGTCATGACGTTATTGATTTGTAAAATCATTAAATATTCTAGGCTTGCGTGCATTGTGCTTGTTTTGTTCATTAAGTTCAACTTTATTTGTCACTTAAGACTAAAGCTTAGTTTGATAAAGTTTTGCGATCAATTAGAACTTCTTGAACATATTTGAGTGTTTGGGTTATAATTATTTTGTTTCCAGTTCACACCCATTCATTTCATTCCACATGTTTGGACACATCGATACTATGCTAGTGTGTAAAGCTTATGTGTTTTGTCTCGTAATTTGTGGTCGTTCATACCTATATGTGCGCCAAATTTTCTTTGATATATTTTTCATATATTATATATGGTATGTTTGTTATATTTGTGAAATTTGCATTTTTTTGGAAGAATTGAAAAAAAATAAAAAATAGTTGGTTGTGTTTGCCTTTGAGATGATCACTACACATGCTTGATTTACATATTTTGTGATGATATCTTTTCTTCGTCGTGGAGCTTTGCACTTAATATTTATTGTCTCTACTTCGTTGTCTATTTGTCTATTTCAGATAAAAACAAAGTGGTGGCAAATTAAAATGGAGTTTTGATGAGTTTGAATTATGGGGGAGTATTTATTCATGAATTATATTTTGTTTCAAACTCGATGCGTCATGAGGTTATATGTTTGTTGTCTCATGTGTGTAGGTAGTTAAAGAGGAATTCAAGACACATGGATGAAGACAAAGTTTAAAAGTGAAGAATAAGAAATGTTTGAAGACAAAGAGACTTATGGCGTTCCGTTCTAGGTTGGGAAGGGTATTAGTATCTTTGTAATATGAGATTTTAATTTTAATTTGGTTTCGATCTATTTCTTTATTTTGTACCATAATAGACAAAGGGGGAGATTTGTAAGAACAATTTTTCTGTCATTGTTGATAGCATAGCTTTAGGCTAGTTTGGTGTATCCCGTTATAAATCGTCATGCACCATCAAGACGAACCGAACTCAAACATCTCCAAGTTTGAAGACTTCCCGTTATCCCAAAAGGTATAAAACGATTTAGAGTTTGAATTAATTCATATAATCATATTATGGATGTTTAATTTTTATCAAAAAGATGAACGGGGCTTTTACTTTGAGAAAATAGGTTTTTGGAAGACCTATAGGCGAAGTTTTTAAAATCTCAAAGTTTCGTTTCCGTCATTCAAACGACATTATCCAGTCGTTCAAACGACATTCCAATGTCATTCAAATGACATTAAAAGTAGTTCAAAGGACATGCTTTTGTCGTTCAAACAACATGAAGAAGTTGTTCTAACGACCCCGCCGACTAAAGTTTTTTATATAAACCTGTTTCATGAATCATATTGTTCAAGACTTTTGTCAAATACATTTCTGTATATCAGTAGCAAAAGTTTTTAAGTTTTGTGTGTCAAAACACTATTTTAATTCACAAAAAAGCATCCTTGAATATTGTTCTTATGAATTATTTTAGAACCCTAGATAGTTTTGTATCTATTACTTACACCTTGGTTGAGAGGCACTCCATTGTTGAATTATGATACCTGTGGGTATTGACTGCTGAAGACGAAGGTTGAGGATGACAGAGGACTGCGATCATGTGATTCTTGCAAGGATCATAGTTGTTCATTAAAGATTTTCGAAAAAATAGCGTGTTATGCTTGTAAGGGAACTCAATTAGTTTGTAAGTCGTCTCTCTTGTAAATTTCTAAGTGAATAAAAGGTTTTACCCGAAATATTTTTTTCCCCTGAAACTTGGCCTTATTGTATTTGCATAATTTGATTTATCTGTTTTATCACCATAGATGCATGCGTAGGATAAAAAGATAAAATCAATTTAAAAATTTCTTTCGTATTTAAAATTAGTATTGCAATCTTTATTTGAATAAAAATCTCTCGTTGCAATTATTTTGCATTCTTAGTCCAGCATATCGGCGACCTCTTTTTAGGCGAGATGAGACGTGGGTCCCCTTAAATGTCATTCCTCTTCATCTTGTTAAGAGCTACTTGGAAGGCCATGATAGCGATGACGAGTACCAGACAGATCCTAACGACAGTCGGAGAAATCCGATCAAGAGGTTTTTGGCCATACGGCCATAAACTGTTGCGAAAATTTTGTAATTTTTGTAATTATTTTGTAATTGGTAATTTTTATAATCAAATATTCTCGAAGAATCAAGTTAATACCATTTTTTTGTATTTTTCCATTCCATTATGCCTTACATGTGTTATATTTTTCCTCCTTACCTTTTAGGTTGTGTCGTCACATTCCCTTAGGCCTAGGAGAGATAATGATAAAAATACACCTGGTCTTATAGGCTATCCTCACGTTCAGCATTTTATTTGACCAAACAAAGTTGGTGTGCTGCCTAGGAATCCACCATAGGGCTTTTATCGTGCCTGAGCAAGTCTTGAGGTCTCCTTTGTTGACCTTAATAAGTACATAAGGACTTTAATTTTAATTGTAATAACCCAAAATGCCATTGTAATTAAGTTAAAGCTTGATCGGCACTTTCAAAGATTAAATCCAATTATGAGCCTTTTGCTTGGGAAACAATATAAATCAACTGGATAATTAAAATATTGAGTGAGATAATAAATAAAGGCCTTTATTCATGATCGAAATAATCAAACGCATGCAACATAAGTTTTAAAATAAAAATTTACAAAAACTAAGTGCTAAAAAGTAAGACTAAAAGTATAATTTCTTGAGGTTGGTCGCATTCCATGCTCTTGGTATATCTCTGCACCCTATTGGTACTAACTGATAGGCTCCATGTAGATTATATCTGATTATTATACATGGTCCCTCCTAGTTAGGCTCCAGTTGTCCGTCTGACGGCTTTACGGCGCTGCTGAGAACTTTCCTGAGAACGTAATCCCCTACTTAGAATTTCCACATATTGTCCCCCTTATTGTATTGCTTCACCAGCTGCTGCTGGTATGAGGCCAACTTCATCATGTCTTTCTCCCTTTTTTCATCGGCCAGGTCAAGTTCAGCGCGAAGGACATCGTCATTCAGTCCTTAGTCAGCCACTCTCGTTCTCGTGGTCGGGATGCCAGCTTCATGTAGTATAATAACTTCCATTCCATATGTGACCACGAAGGGCATTTCCCCAATTGGTATCCTAGGCGTGGTATGATATGCCAAGAGAACATGAGGAAGCTCGTCCACCTTAGTGCCTTTTAAATTTTCTAGTCTATTTTTAAGGCCATCGAGCATTGTTTTGTTGGAGGCTTCTGCCTGGCTATTATTTTGGCGGTACGATATTGAGCTATAATAGTGCTTGATTCCGTGCTCATCGTAGAAATTTTAGAAAGGATTACTTTCAAATTGTGTGTCATTATCAATTATGAAAGCCCTTGGTACCTCGAAGCGTGTTATGATATTTTTCCAAATGAACCTTATGAAATCCCTTAGTACCTCGAAGAGGTTCTGCCTCAACCCACTTAGTGAAATAGTCTATACCAACCAGTAGGTACTTATGATTCACGATAAAGTGGGTAGTTGCCCTACGATGTCTAACCCCCATTGGTCAAATGTCCATGGGATGATCAATGGTATTGAGTTATTGGTCGGTTGGTGGATCAAAGGAGAGAATTTCTGTCACTTTTGCACTTCTGAATATAAACACTTGCATCTTTATGCATATACGGCCACCAGTAGGCATCTTTGATTATTCGAAATGACAAGGACCTTCCTCATGCATGACTTCCGTATATTCCATCATGGAGTTCGTAAAGAACTTGCTTCACGTCTTTAGGTGTTCGCATTGGAGGTAGGGGCCTGTGAAGGATCTTCTGTAACGTTTGCCCCTAGGGTCCAAGTAGAAATGAGACACTTTCATTATGACCAGATGGGATAATTTCTTATTGATCGGTAGTGTTCCATTCTACAAGTATGCTATGATCTGGTCCATCCAGCACGACCCTTGTCGATGTAGAAGACGTGCTTGGTGCTTAATATTTTGTCAATATTGGACTTGGTGAGGAATTTCAGTTCAATTGTCCTCCTGAGATATGAGTCCACTGTTGATCTTGGGGCTGTAAGGTGTCGACATGACTGTTGTGCCCCCCGGGGAACTGTTGAATGTGGAATTCCTCAAATTTCATAACCATTTCGCCCACGACTGCGAGGTAGGCTTCCATCCTGTCGTCTTTGACATTGAAACACCCACTGACCTAATTAGACACCAATTTGGATTTGTAATAAACGTTGAGCCGCCTTGCCCCGAGTAAGTGTGCTTTGCGCAGACCAGCTATAAGTGCCTCATATTCAGCCTCATTATTGAAGGCTTCAAATCCCAATATGATCTCTTGCTCAATCATCGCGTCCTCTGGAGTTAATAGGATAACTCTAATGCCTGACCCCTTAAAATTGGAGGCACCGTCAACATACAATGTCCAGCTTTTATCCTGGACTTACTCGTGCATATCTGGCTTATTGATTAACTGTTGGTCGATGTGTCCATCTCTGGTGAATTCTACAATAAAATCAGCTAGAACTTTCCCTTTGATTGATGTCCTTTGTTAAAAGTGGATGTCAAACCTCCCAAGCTCAACTGACTATTTGCACATCTATCTAGAAAGTTCAGCCTTGTAAAGGACAACTCTATAAGGGGGAAATAAGTAATTTCAGTGATGGAGTGGGCTTTAAAATAATGCTTCAGCTTGCGTAAAGCTATCACCAATTCATAAACCAGTTTCTCTGAAGGCGAGTATCGTTGCTCAACATCAAAGAGCATTTTTTTGGCGTAGTAAAAAGGAAATTTCTTTTCTTACCTCTCGCGGACCAATGCTGAGTTGAATGCATGATATGATATTGTGAGGTAAAGGTAGAGGGGATCCCCATGATCGGGGATTTCCAATAATGGAGGTTTGCTTAAGTAAGACTCTATTTCCTCAAGGGCTCTGGAGCACTCATTGTTCCAGGTGAAGCTTTTCTCCTTCTTGAGTAGCTGAAAGAATGGTTACCCAGAAAATTTACTAACTAGACTCCAAATGAACACTTATTGGCATTAATTATCATTGGTAGCACCTGAGGATTTCAAAGGTATTGTCCAGGTCTTGGATATAGTTGCTCTTATTTTTGCTTTTGATGAGAATGTCATCAATATCCACCTTCATAGTCTTTCCCATCTGGTGTTAGAACATCATCATGACCAATCTCTGATATGTAGCTCCTGCATTCTTGAGGCCAAATGGCATGACCTTATAATAATACAGACTTGATAGTATTATGAACTAAGTCTTGTCTTGGTCAGGATCGAACATAGGAATCTGGTGGTACCCTAAGTAAACGTCTAAAAACTTATCCGTTCATGGGTTATTGTGGAATTGACCAACTGATATATCTTCGATAAAGGGAAACTATCCTTGGGGTAGGCTTTATTGAGGTCGATGAAGTCAATACACACTCTCTAGCTTACGTTGCTATTGCGAACCACAATCGAGTTTGAGATCCACTTTGGGAATTGAAATTCTCAGATGGATCTTTCCTCTAAAAGTTTCCCTACTTTTTTAACTGCCTTTACCTTTTATAGGGAAGTTTGGTGGGACTCTTGTATGATCGTCTTGAATATCAGATCTATGTGGATATAATGATAGGCTACTGTATGATTAATTCTCGACATGTCGTATGGTCCCCATGCAAATACGTCTAAGCTTTATTTTAGGAAGGTAATTAGTTCCTCCCTCTTGAAGTCGATCAGTGTCGTCTTAATCAAAAACTTCCTCTTCGTCCATCTTTCATCAAAGACAACCTCCTTAAGGTTTTTAACAACCCTATCAATGGGGTGGATCCTAGTTTCCTCTACCCCTGGTCGGCCATGCTATAATTGATATTTTGATAGAGTAGCCCCATCCTGGGTTATCTTCGGAATAACATCTTTCTCTTTATTTTTTTCTGGTTTGGTCGGATGGCAGCAATATAATATTTCTGAGCAACAGCTTGATCACCTCCGATCTCTATTACTCCCCGATCTGTGATACACTTGAGTTTTTGGTGGTAAGTGGAAGGGACAGTTCTCATGGCAAGAAGCTACCCTCTGCCTAGAATAGCGTGATAAGGCGAATCAATATCCACCACTAAAAACACTATTAGTTTTGAAATATTCCCTACCCTCATTAGCAGGATCACCTTTTCTAAAATCATGGTCATCTTTCCAGCAAAGCCGACTAGAAGGACAGACGCCTCTTTAAGATCTAACATCTTGAGCTTGATCTTGGGGTAGAGCTCCAAGTACATCACCTTTGAAGAGCTCCCTTGGTTCACTAGTAACTTATCCACATCCCAATTCGTGCTTTCGAGAGTGATTACCAGCGTATCGTGGTACGAGGTTCTTACCCCAACTAAATCTTCCCTTGAGAAAATGATATGCTTATTGTAGTCAACATCCTTTGGTCGTCGGTACTTGCCAGCCTAGCTTTTATCGGGATCTATCTAGAAGGCCTCTATCATGGTCGTGACCTTTTTGAACTCCATATAAATAGCGTGCCTTGAATTTACTTGAGGTCAGATACCCCATGTATGATTACGAACTCGTGTCCCATATCATCATTCAGGATATTATCTAGTTTCTAGTCGCCATTAGTGGTGAACTGGTTAGACTTCTTCTTAATGTATTCATTCAAATGCTCATCCTGGTCCAACTCCTTCATATGAGCTTTGAGTGCCTTATAATTTTCAGTCTCATGGTCATTTTTTTATAAAACACGCATCGGAGAATATTATTCCTCTTAGTCAGATCCCCTCCCATCTTCTTTGGCCACTTGAGAAATTATTGATCTTTGATCTTCGTCAAAATCTTGTAAATTGGTTCCTTAAAAAATGTGTTGACGGCTTGAAAAACTTTAGAAGAATCTGTTTTGCCCCCATTCTTAGCACCATTATGCTCCTTGTTCCCCTTTTTGGGGTTGTTCTCATTGTCTCCCCCTTTGTTTACCTTGGTGGAGCCAGTCTCAACCAGATTAGTGTGGACCACATCCTCCACCTAGGAATATGACTCAATGCATAACATGAGATAGCTAATGATATCAGATTCCTTTTTGACAAGGGATTGATAGAACATTGACATGGTGGGTAGACTATTTGGAAGGATTCCATGGAAACTTGATCCGAGCAATATTTTACCTCATTGAACAATTCCTAATAGTGTTTGGCGTATTCGCACAGGGACTCGTGTGGCTTCTTTTTCTTCATGAGCAATAAGTCCATTCTCTTAGAATGAGAGCTGTTAGTGATGAAATGAGTAGTAAAGGATTCGACATACATCTTAAAGCTCTTGATGGACCTGTAAGGTGGATTCTCGAACCATTTTTTAGCAACATCGCCCAAGATGGAAGGGAAAATGTGACATATCATCACGTCATTATGACTCCACAAAGTAATAGCCTGCATGTACTGTCAAATATGGTCGATGGGGTCAGTTTTTCTATCGTAAACCTTAAACCTGGGGGTTACAAACTTCTTCGTTGGTTCATCCTCCTCAATGGTTTTTAAGAAATGAGACTTCATCTAGGTGATAATATCTCTCTTTTCTAGCTCTTTGGGTGACATGTCCCTTGTACGAGCGGGGTGTTAGTCCATTTCCCTCCGAACTAATCTCCTTATGTCATCTTTGTGGCACCCGTTATCTCTATGGCACCTACCTTGATGACTTTCAATTCTTGAACATTCTTGGTCACGCCTAGTGCTCCTTCCTCGGCTATGAGTCTTGCTCACCCAAGGTCTAGGAGTCCGAGCACAGCATTTATGGTTCTGGCAAATTTCTCTCTCCATCTAGTCTAGTCGCCGTTGGAGGCAGGAATTCTCTTCAACCCAAAGGCGAGATGCCTCCTCTTGCTATTGAAACATTGCTTCGTAGGCATCAAATAGGCGTGAGATCTGAGTAGATCTATGTTACCCGTGGCTTTCCTCTAAAGGCTGTTATTTTGGTCAGAACCTTGGGTTCCCATCTTGACGAACCTCAGACTTGAGTCTTAGTGGAGCCAATTAATCTCGCACGTCTCCAGGTCGGGGTGCACTTTTTGGTTGGTGAGACATTATAACTACTTCTTTGAAGGAATTACTTTCATGGAAGAAAAATTATTTCCCACAAACAGCGCCAATTGTGAGTGCAAATTAATCATAATTAAAAAGATTCCAGAAATTAATTAAAGAATGAATGCAAAGATGCAAATCACACAACGCACAAATATACGTGGTTCGAAAAATTTCCTACATCTATGGACAAGTCAATATATTTTTATTAAGTTCTCTTAAGGTTTATCCCCCTTGGCCCTGTGGTGAGGGTTTTATTTGTAGTTGTGTAAAACAACAATGGTTGAATCAGTCAAGGAACTCCCTTGGCTTAAGATAAGCGTGAGTGGTGACTTCCTGAATATCTCGTCCGAGATTTTGGGCAACCAACGTGAGCTGATTATAACTATTAACATGTTTGTATTTATCCATATGATAAATAATGGCAATAATCCTTTTGTTAGTAAGTTGGGTCAGTCGTGCCCCTAATGATGTTGGGCTTGGTTTTCCAGTCTTGAATAGGGCTAAATTATATTTTGGTCCCCACAACAACCTAAATAGTTAAAGTGGTAAGCTAAATATAAATATGTTTTTATGAACTTTAAAAATTAGTTTTAATACTTGAAATATGACATTCTTAGATTCTTAGATGTTGTTATTGTTGGGCCTTAAGATGAATCGCATGTTAAATAATATATGTAATTTGAAAATATGTGTTGATTTATGAAATCATGTAGATGATTATTATGGTGTAAAATATGGTAATATGTTGCTGAAAATTGTTAATACACATATTTGGACTGGTTTATTATTTAATTCGATTAATTATCACCTGAATTAAAATATTGAATTTGGACAACTTATTGGGATATTTTGTAGAATTTGTGTATCACGTGATTAGACTTATTTATTGCATATCAAAATCATAGTTGTATAATTATGAACTAGTGAAGTTTGACATTGGACTAAAGAATGTAATTAATGTAGAAATTGTATATGTTAATAAAATGACAACGTTGTGACGTTGGGATTATGCATGTTAGTTGTACTTTTACCCTTATTATTAGTATATAACTTTTCAGGTATGGGACTAGCGAGTATGCATATTAATTATTGTTAATGCTTTGTATGTATGGTACTAGGGGGTATTCACTTGTACGTTTGGGTATTTCCTAGTTATGGGACTAGATAATACGACGTTGCGTTGTTTTATCCTAGGCACAGGGCTAGGGGATGATTATGTTTTTAGGTATTTTCCTAGATGGGGGACCAATTAATACTCATGGTTTTGGTATTCTATAGGTATGGTACTAGGGATGAATGTAGTTATGATGCCCAAATCAATTTGGGTGCTAGTTGTAATTAATGAAAACATAATTAATACATAAGATAATAAACGAGTATTGGAGACAAATTGTGTGAGTATTACGGTATGTACAGGGTCTAGTGTTGGTCGACCATTACGATAATTGTGAGACCTAGGCAAACTGGTTATAATTACAGTTTTACATTGGCGTCACGATATGTGCAGTGTCTGGTGTTGGTCGACAATTACGATGATTGTGGGACCTAATCTAACAGGATATTAGTGATGTGTCTTGTGTGGAGAACATCACGGTATGTGTGGGCTAACAATTTAGGCCAACGGGCTGTATTGATCAATGTGGATTTGATGTGACAAGGCTTTAGGCACACCATGAGTATATGCAGGGCAAATAGAAAGGCAAAATGGCTATAATGGTGTTGCATTGATAATATCATTAATATTGAGAAAGATGATTGCAAATTGAGTAACTTATTGATAATAGATTTAATTAATGTTGAAATAAACATAATTGCACTTGGATATTTGAGTTGTTTTACTTTATGTGGTTAGTTGTTGTATGTTTACATTACTCATATCGTTGTTATTTTGCTTCATTAAATAAAATGTTTTATTGTGATCTTTATCTCTTATAATGCTTATGACAGGATTCATGGATCCTATTTGGGAAAAGTATCTGGTATTCTTGATGTGGACACCCATTGATGTTTACTAACCTTATAGGATAGGCTGTTGGGTAGCTGCATAGTTTTGGAGACTAGCATACTTGCAGCTGAAGTTTATTTTATTGCATTGGTTTGGATTCCTTTTCAATCGTTATATTTATGAGACAAATATATTGGGTTTATTGGGTCATTCTACACCACAATTATTTGTGGTTTTTAGCTGGAAAGATTTTATGTAGTTGACTTTATATCATTCAGGTTTTATAGTATTGATGTTTTTGCATGGTGATGGATCTTATTGTGGTGAATGTTTTTTTTATTGTTGGATTATCTCAATTTATATCTTATGGGAAAATTTTTAAATGTCTTATATTTCCTTCACATGCTAAGAATGATATTTTAATTTTAACACCCGACATAATTTATCATCAGAGCTTGATCACCCTTGGTGGAAAAATATGCGGGATTTTACAAGTATACTCATGATCCCTCCCTTTGTTAGATTATCTTATTTCGATTTCGAAAACACATTTTTATGTGTCCGTCTTAGAGGTTCGTGTTCTACCGAAAAGCTTCATCAACGTTTAGGATCTTGAAGTTTTACCTTTTTCATCTCCGTAATCACATGATCACATTTAGGATGAAGTTAAATTTACATAGAGGACTTGGCATTGGTATGGTTATAAAATTAAAGTGATAAAATATTTTCTCAAAACCATATAGTTTGTTTTGTTTACCCTCACCAAATGTCATAATATTTTTATTAATAAATGCACAAGTCCAAGAAGAGTTTGCTGCAGTGAAGTTTTTTCTTAATAAATGCATAAGTCCTAGGAGATTATGCTACAACGAAGTTTTTACATCGATGATGCAAAACTCTGAGGTTGCTTTCTTAAATCCTCAAAACTATTCGCGACCTCCTTAGTTGATGATTCGCGATAGTGAAACAGGACTTTGCTATTGCGAAACATTTTTTATTAGTCGTTCTAGGTCTTTTTATATTGTAGAAAATATTTGGAATCATCTGCGACCTAGGGTCCTTGACCCTTCACGATCACGAAGACTTTTTCATATCCGTGACTCCTCAACGACGACCAACATGAAAGATATTTTATTTGGAAATCCAAATATTTTCTACTAGATTTGACCTCAAACCATATTTTGGTTGATGGTACACTATATCTCACACACTCTTCAAATCATCGCCATGGTCAGATCATTGTTTGCGTGGCTAAGATTGACTTGAATTTTTAGCATCATCGCTAATGTTTTCAAATTTACATAAACCCCATTTTCTATTCCAATTAGCTTATAATATTTTCATGAGCGAAGCCAAGTTATTTTAGTTCTTCACTTTTAAGAACTCAAAAACTCATAAGGAAAAGAAAACTAAGTTAATCCTTGGTCATTTTTTTATTTCTTTCTTTTCTTTGCATTTGATCAATATTTCATTGACTGATGAATACAAAGATGAGAAGAAAATTTATAATCCATAAATTACTTTTGTCACTTTAATATTTTACAACTTAAGTACTATAGTCATTTATATATTGTTGTGATTGTTCGGCTCATCAAGATATTCTTCATTTATAAAGAAGAAGACTTTCAAGTGCAACATTGTTGATCGACTAATCAAGACATCACATATGTTGTGATTCTAGTCGATGTTACAGAGGTATCTGGATTACTAGAAACTGGTGGGAAATGAGTGAGGCATGGGTTATCACATTATGTGATGCAAGGCATTTTCCCCTATAATTCCTTATCAAGTTTTTAGTGAGATTGTTGCTTTGACCTGAGGTTATTTCCCATTAATGGGTTTTTCCTCGTATATCTAGTGTTTTGTGTTGATTTACATTTTCATAGGATTTATTAGTCAAATATTTAATTAAAATTTAATTTTGACTTAGTTGTTAAATAATTTGCTAATCTTATCACATAGACCTTTATGGTGTGCTCTTTGGATATTGTTAATACAATGAAAAGAAGGCATGATAATATTAATTCTCAAGTGATGAGAGTGTTTCTAAGATTGATACTTTATCTTCTTCCAGTTATACGACCGATAAACCTTGCGAAGAAGAAGATTATGAGCTATAACTTGCTTTTCGATAAATTTTGTGTTGAAAATGATAAACAAAAAAATATTTGTTAAAATTTTTCCAAAAGTAAAGAATGGCCAAATAAATAATTTCTTTAGAAACGAAAAGTTGTAGTTTGAGTATTGTGGAAAATCAAAGATCCACTTTAAGCGAGAATTTTCTATCTATTGAGGTAAAAAATTGATTTGCAAGAGAGAATAAATATTTTGCAAACCGAATCAGAAGAATGTAAAAATTCTAATAATTCTTTAAATGAGAATATTATTTGTTTTGAAAGTAATCTTCTCTCTGCTAAAAGTGCAAAGGCTGATTTTGAAGATCGATCAAAGAAGTTGGAAAAAGGCTTGTATCTCGCATAAAATCTTCTAATGACAAAATGGTACTGGTATAACAAATTTGAAAAAGTATTAAATGAGAAATCAAAAACCACATTTGTAAAATCTTCTTATGAGACTCAAACTCCTACAAAGTCTCTTCCACAATTAGAGAGGAATTTTTTTTGAATCATCCTAATGAAAAAATCCGATACGATGTGTTTGGAAGAACATTTTGTAAGAAGAAGAAACATTTGAAGGAATTTTGTTTTAATTTATCAAAAAAACACCAATATGACCAAAAAAAACTGTTGTTACAATGTTGATGAGTTTTTTTTGTTAAATCATGATTTGAATACCCTTTTAAAAATTAAGAGCACATCCAAAAAGGTTTATGTGGCAATATTTACAAATGACTCATCATACACTTTATATTTTAATATTATTAAGCATATGAACGATAAATAATGTGGAAAATTAAATCAACACATAATACTGAATGTAAAAGAAAAAATCCACTAACGAAAAAGAACCTCGAACCAATACAACACCTTGGCTATCTTTCTAAAAAATCTAAAAACTCTCGATCCTCTAGTGATAATTTGATCTCTTGAAGCTATTTGAGAAAGAGGAGAAAACAAGGTTAAGAAGATTTCTAAATAAGTGTATTAATTTCAAAATTTCCACATCAAGCTTTGAGATAGAAAGAGAAACAAAGGGGTGAGATATTATGTCTTACAAGCCAAAAAGGTGTTTGTTAAGAATTTTTTTGAAAAGATCTTTGCCCTACCAAAAAGATTCTAGAATTTAGGCTCCTTGAGTTCGTGAATTTTAGCTTCGCAGACGCAAAGCCTCAACAATGCCAGGTCGCAACCCGGGAAGGAGTTTTACCAAAATAACTTAATCCATTCACGATCCGTAAGTAAAATCTTTGATGCAGTGAATGTACTAGTTTTTATATACAAATGTCTTTTTGAATATAAATTTTCATAAACAAAAACACTAGGATATTTGGTGATAGAAAACACAAACATGCTTAAAGGTTTTGAAAAATATCTTATCACTTTTATTTCACAAACTATAAAATATTATGTCCTCCAGGTCATTTTACCTTCAGAATAAATGTGATCATATGTTGACGATGATGAACCATGGCCAACTTCAAGATCTTGAAAGTTGAAGAAGATTTCTAAATATACAAAACATGTGTTCTGGAAATCAGAACAAGAGAATCCAACAAAGTGAGGGCCCATGAGTAATTATACTCTTACACATGGGTATGTAGAAATTAATGGGCCCATTTATGCAAATATAAAACAAATTTCGCCAAAATTTTCACAATGCAAAATTTACTTATTTCTTGGAATTTTAGCCACTCTATTTTTATTTTTTCCACTACATTTGGGTCCAAAATTTCTGAACATATGCCAATTTGTAAATGATGTGGCCAACCAATTGTCATAACCCGTATTTTTAACGTAGTATAAATTACACGTGTGCAAGTGATTTTAAAATAACCAAAAATAAATTGGCTTAGATAAATATTAATTAGCGAATAAAAAGGATTAATATTTATGCATATTTATATTTACTTGTGTGATAAGTGAATAATAACGTATTAAATTATGTTACGTCGTAAGTGAGTTAAAGCGACTAGTTTATCAGTATTTCATTCGGAATACGCGGTTAAAGTCATGTCGGGCATGAGATGGAATTTTATGTTAAGTGACTCGTATGGTAGTTTTGAGTGCACCAGTGGTTCGAAATGGTTAGAAATAGTCCAGAATATATACCAGGCGGTTACAATTGGGTTTCGGTGGCTTTTTAGACTAAGTGAGAGCCGTAGCAGGGTATACGGCTCATTTTATTTAAGGCGGCTGAGCCTATTTCGGGATTAGAGAGTTTTAGATTTATATTTAATCAAGGTAAATAAATTAGGGATGTTATATATCCACCCAAAGAGGTGAGAGTTTGAGAGAAAGTGAGCAAAGAGAAGAAGAAAGAAGAAAAGAGGATCCAGGGAGGAAGGCCACCATCTTTGGGGCGTATATAGTCACCAAACGAAGAATTTAAAATAGGGAAATCTCATAAATCGTCATTTTGAAAGAAAGTGCTTACTTGCTTTAATATTCTTGTGTAGTTTCATGTGTTCATGCAACTTGGTGTAGAATAACATGGTTTTCGGGTGGGGAAAACTAAGGAAATATGGGTTTCAAATTGTATAAATGATAAGAGATGAATCTAAGAATATTTTTATGATGAATTTAATATAAATTGATAAAGAATGATAAGTTATTGGATGATTTAATAAGAAAGATCAAATCTTGAAACTAGGGTTTACTATGACATCATTTCTTGATTTAATTCATTGTTGGGTGAATTATATGTTGTTTCAGGATAGTTTTTACGTAAAAAATTATTGATTTATGTTTGGGAATGGATTAGGGTTCATGTATGGGGGTTCGGTGAAGGTTACGACCACCATGGATGAGGGTTGAAGGTGAAATCTCATCAAAAATTCATTCTAGCAGCCTAGCAAACCGAACCAGTTTGGTCCAGCCAGCGAATTGGTTCAGTTCTGCTGGCTTACCAACTTTGCCTCGTGTTTGTTTTTTGAACCATTTGAGGATTGGGCATGGAATATTGGGTTCGGTGATGAGTTTAGGCTTCTATGAATTCAATTTGAGGGTTAATAAGTGTCCTAGGCTAATCGGGGATGAATTTCATTTAAAGGTATACGTGAATAAGTGAGTGACTGCACACGGGTGGAAATCGAGAAATCGAGTTTGGATTTGCGATGGTTAGACTAGTGCTTAGTTATATTATAACTTTGGCAAAAAGTATATAATTAAAGAGTTGAACTATAAGTAAAGGAATTCTTAGCCAAGATCGGGAAGTCAGGTTAGACTTTGGGATCTGGTAGGCTAGTGCTACGAGAGATATTATGCACATTAGCCGACTTTAAATATATATATATATATATATATATATATATATATATATATATATATATACGTATCGAGTGTGACTATTATATATGTCTATGTGTCATTGTCTTAATGTGAACATACCTACTCTAATATGTTATCGCTGGAGGTTGCGCATAGTGGGCGGTCCACCCTGGCATTGACCAGCAAGTGCTGGATTGTTCTCCGGGGCATATTATTGTTGCATGGTCACTATTCGTACGTGAGTATAGGTGTTGGTTTTGAGTCCTTCTGGGGTTAATGTGATATGGTTATGATCCGCGGATGTATGTTTATGACAGCCTTGCTTATGTATTTGAGATTTGGGATCAGTGATGAGATTCCGACACGATAGCCCCGAAGTGGTACGCGATGTACCTGGTGCCTGATAGCATACTAGGGATGCATCCGAGAGGTCCATCTCAGGGATGTTATGTATATAAGTATAAAGAGTGACATGTGTATATATATGTAAATGATTGTGCGAACATCAAAGTATAACTAGTGTAAGGTTACGTAGCCTATGTATTGAGACACTTATAATTATAAAGCCTGAAGTTATAGCTTATATATTAACTACGTAGTATATAATATGAATTATCGTATGGGCAGTACAGATGGGCTAGATGTTTAACGGATCAAAGTATGTTAAAGATGGTTAGACTAGTTTGGATCGTAGCATAATGAGGTGAATAAAATAAATATGTTAGGTGCACACTATAGATGATAGGTGAGGATAATCTCATATGAGTGCAACACCAGGTGAACATGGATATTTCTTCATGCTTTATTATTATTGCATTTAAATAGTTGCAACTGTTTATCAAATGTTTTGGGCACTGGCCCATCTAAAAAATATTTTCAAAGCCTTTTAGGTGCTTAGCCATAGGTCCACCAGGGATATCCATTCCATTCCAATCAGATGATATTAGAGTAGTTGTGGAGGCATGCAGGACTTGATCAGACGCTTCACTAGTCTCTATCTAGATAGGTTCCTATTTTAGTATTTCCTTTGGGCATGTTGTCGCAGTTGGATAGTTTTATTATTAGACATAATTTACATTATTTCAGTTGAGTATTTGGATTATTGTATTCTGGATACCTATAGTTTATTCGGCTTATTTTATTTATGCTATCAGCACTCTTTACGTTCACTCATTATGGATGTTTATATTTATATTATAGAATGGTTTCACTTATGTATACTAGAAAGATTTTAAAAATTGGCATCGAACCTAATAGGTTATTAGTTAATTAATTAGTTTTCGACAGTGATGGTAAGAATGAAATCAAACGTATCTCCCATTTAATTTAATAAAGGCCTGATCAACTGGTATTAGACTAGACGGGTTGTCATAAATAATATCAGAGCATGAGGTTTCAGTGTCCTTAGGATCTGTGCAGACTTGCTACGTTTATAGCGTTGTGTTTCTTTGGTATAGATCCCTATAATTAGGATTATTGCATTATTAATTGCACTTTACATTCCCCTTCTATTGTATATAGTTGAAGTGAATCTCATACAATTTTGATTTAGTTTTAGATGCCAAATAACAAGAGAGGACGACCAGCTCGGGCCCCTAGGAGGATTGCATGAGGGGAGGCTCAGTCAGCGACGTAAGCCAATCATGGAATGGTGACAGCTGTAGAGGTTTTCACTATTATTGCATATGAGGTTACTGCCGTGATGGTTGCCATGATGCAGAAATTTCCCCATGCACAACCACAGCAGCCAGTGACACCAGTCATCAAGACCCACCCAGTGCCATCGGTGTGGGAGAAAGTTAAAGAGACCTTTAATAAGGGCCATCCACTGGAGTTTTAGTAGAGCGTAAATATTATTATCGACGACCAGTGGAAGAAAGACATTCGGAGGCATCTACACATGGCTGAGTATAGTGACACTCAAGAGCAGCTATTGGCTACTTTTAAGCTTGTGGGGGCAGTTTGCAGTGGTGGGATTCAGTCACCAATTATGAGGAGAGGAACATCATGACCATTGGGTTATTTTGGGTGTGGTTTGATCGCAAGTTCTTCCTATCAGCCATCTAGACTGAGATGAGGAGGAAGTTCCTAGATCTGGCACAAAAGGGTCGAACAGTGGCCGAATATGAGGAAGAGTTCACGCGCCTAGCGAATTTTATGCCAGACGAGGTGAACACTTAGAAGAAGGTCCTTAAGTTTATTGATGGACTCACTTGGAGTATTCGCCAACATTTATTAGGAAATTTGACATTGAGGACTTATATTGATGTCGTCAATGTTGTACTTTTACACTGCCAAGATTACCACTTCTACCTGAAGGGAGCGAAGAAGGTTGGGGAGTCTAGCTAGCTGGGTAAGACTGGAGGTAGCAGTGCCAGTGGGGAACTACAGCAGAAGGGTTGGCAAAGTGGGCGATATTCTCAGCAGAGGTACTCGGCTAGAAGATCTAGGTCGGGTAACGGTAGTTATAAGTAGGGACATCAGGGCCAGTAACATACTCCTCAGGGCCAACATAACCAGTTTGGAGGCCAGAATGGTCGCAAATATCAGGGCCAGTTGCACCTGAGATAAAGGAGACCTCATCATGGTCAGCACGACCAGAGGTAGGTAGATTTTACAAGTAGGTGCTTCGTATGCGGGGAGTAGGGACATATGGGATGTGCATATCCGAGCAGGGCAGGGTCTCCCACGGGGGAAACAGTTGTAGTAGCTTCCGACCCCAATAGCAGTTCCAACATTACTGCCTCCGTAGGGGCAGTTTAGGCATGTGTATCACATTCGTGGACCAGTTGTTCAACCAACACCATTAGCAATTGTGGGTATGTTCTCTATCTATGGGAATATGGAGCGAGTTTTGTGTGACACGGGTGCGTCACATTCTTTTGTAAGCACTAGATTTGTGCATGGGACAGATTTAGTGGACATAACATCAGATATTATAATTATGAGTGATCGTTAGGTAATGGGGTGCAAGGAAACGGGTGTGGACATAAGGAGGTCGTGTTTTAGTGGATCTAATCGTTTTAAAGAAGTATGTATATGATTTTATCCTGGGTATGGACTGATTAGCAACGTGTAGAGCAATGGTGTACTGTTACAGTGAGGTTATCGTGTTCGTTATTCCCAGGAAGGATGTGTTTCTTTTTATGATGCCTTGTTGTTAGTGAGGGTCGAGCCCGCGTAAATATTATATTGGGGAGGAGAATTCAGAGAGCATAGTTGTCTAGTTAAATGCAATCCCTGTGTTTAGGGACTGTACTGATGTGATTCTGGGGATACTGGGGTTATAGTCGATTTGAGAAATCGAGATGTGATTGACTTAGCATTAGAGACTTAGTGATAGTGTGAACGTCATATTGTATAACTCCTTTAGATATGTGGGAGTTGAGAATTAGATTTAGTGACTTTTGAGGGCAGAATTTTTTAGTGTCTTGGTAATGTGTTTTGGGCCTACGGATCTCGATAACTAACAAGCTAAGTAGTAGTGTATCGGGGGGAGGGGTCCTTGTTTGGATTTCACTAGCGAGACAACACACGCATGAACCTTAGTAAGCATCGGGAGTTGGGAGATGTTTGGGCTATAGGGTAGTATTTAAGTACATTAGTCAGTACATGTGTGAATATATAATGTTTCGAGCAGAGAGCTAGTATATGATTTCAGGCCAGCGGAGCCAGTTAGTGTTATATAAAAAGCACCAGAGGATTTTTGTACGACTAGTTTATAGGTGGGGCAATATCAAAAAGAATTAAGTCGTGATTAGTCGGGTAATCAGTCTACCTTTACTGATGTATGTAGGTTGCATATGTGGAATTTGTTTATGTATGCACGTAGTGTGGTGTGTATGCACGCCCTGGTTAGTTCAATGTTCAGTATCATCCGGGAAAGGCTAACGTGAAAATAAATTCATTGAATCGTATACCAGTAGGGCAGTTAAAAGTAGTTTTAAAATGGTAAAGTGTGCTGAGCTACGTCAGGAAAAGAGATAGTCCAGGCATTTCTAGGAGTGATGACCGTCACAATCAAGATCATTATGAGGGTTGTAAAGGCACAAGTAAGGGATCCATCTTATCAGGAGAGAGTTCAATAATTATTGACATGTGGAACGGAGTATTTCTCAGTTAGTTTTGAGGCTGCCTTGCTCATCAATGGGAGGTTGATTGTCCAGGATAATGAGGACCTACGATGTACAGTTATGGATAAAGTGCATGGGTCAAATTTTTCGGTGCATCCTGGGGAAATAATATGTGTCAGCATGTGAGGAGGCGGTATTGGCATGCCAATTCGGGTGAATTACACGATCGGGCAGTGTGCCTAACTTTTTATTATCAAAAGAGAGTGAGATGGTAGAAGGTGCCGCTTGACATTATTTTGGATCGAGATAAGATCTTTGTATCCCACTTCTAGTAGAGTTTTTAGAAGGCGATGGGGACGGAGTTACATTTGGGAATAACATAGCACCTACAAAACGATGGGCAAACGGATAGAGTGAAGCAATTATAGAGGACATGTTGAGGATGTTCATATTGGATTTTAAGGGAGGTTGGGAGAAACACCTTCCACTGATAGATAGTTTGACTATAATAACTTGTACCAATTCACGATAGGCATGGAACCTTATGAGATATTATATGGTAGACCTTGTCGTTCGACCGCTTGTTGGTTAGAAGTGGGGGACAACAAACTTCTTAGATCGGAGATGATCCAGGACACTTATGCAAAGACTCAGTTTATTAAGGGTCGTATACGGATAAGCTCGGGATATACAGAATAGTTATGTAAATGGATATCGAAGACACTTGGAGGTTTATGTGGGTGATCAGGTGTTACTACGAGTCTCTCATAAAGGGAGTCATATGATTTGTAAAGAATGGAAAGTTGTCAATGAGGTATGTGGGGCTTTTCCCGATCATTGAGAGGATTGGGCCGATTGCATATAGGCTCGCCCTGCGAAAGCATTTATAGACGATTCGTGATGTGTTTCATGTGTCGTCGTTGAAAAATTATCAAATGAATGACATGGCTCATTGGCGTATACCGTTAGGGAGATTGACTTGTAGCCAAACATCTTATATAAGGAGAGACCTGTTGCCATCCTGGATCGTAGCAAGCATAAAATTCGATCGAAGGTGGTACCATTAGTCTGTGTCTAGTGGGAGTATCATAATACCGATGAGTCATCTTGAGAGCATGAGGATAACATGTGAGAAATATATTCAGAGCTCTTTGTGCCAGGTATGTCCGAATTTTTGAAACGAAAATTTGTTGTTAAGGGAGAAGTATATAACATCCCATATTTTTAAAGTATTTTAAATTACACATGTGCACGTAATTTTAAAATAATCGAAAAATAAATTTTCTTAAATAAATATTAATTTGCAAATAAAAAGGATTAGTATTTATGCATATTTATATTTACTTTTGTGTTAAGTAAATGGCAACGCATTAAATTATGATACGTCGTAAGTGAGTTAAAGCGACGGGTTTATCGGTATTTTATTCGTGACACGCAGTTAGAGTCGTGTCAGGCATGAGATGAAATTTTATGTAAGGTGACTTACATGGTATTTTTGAGTGCATCGATGGTCCGTAATAGGTCAAAATAGTCCAGATTAGGTACTTGGGGATTACAATTGAGTTCCGAGTTTTTTTAGACTAAGTGAGAAACTAGGAGGGTATACAGGTCATTTACTTATGGGAGAGGACCCTATTTCGGGACAAGAGATTTTTAGGTGTAACACCCCGTATTTTTGATGATTTAAATAATTATGTGATTAATTATTATTGTGGAAATAAGTATGTAATTAATTATTGTTGTTGGATTAATTAAATTAAATCGCGAGAAATTAATTTGTTATTAATCCGAATTAAAATAATTATTAACTAGCGTGCCAAGGGTTAATACTTATTGTTGAGAATTATTGAATATTACCGTGTGATATATAATATGGAATTATGAAATTTGATAAATTGCCGGGAGTGAAATATACAGCAGTTTGGTAATTTAAGTCTGACACACGTGTGAGTAGTGTCGGGACTAATTGAATGGAATAAAAAGAGAATTTATTTTTATTAACTCATATGGTCATTTCGAGTGCGCCATTGAGTCCGGTAGGATCAAAATAGTAAAAATAGTATACCTGGGTGTTTAGTTTGGATCCCGAGATAATTTTAGGCCTAACCGGCGTCCCGAGAGGGCATTATGGTATATTTTATTTTTGGGTTTAATTAATGGACGAAAATTGGGAGTTATTTTATCAACCAAGAAAAGTCCTTTAGGGTTGTGAGACACAGAAAGGAAAGAACGACCATAGAGGGTGTGAGGGAGAACCAATTTCCAAGAGGGAAGGCCAAATTATCACCACCTTGCACAACCACCACCACCAATGCGTGGATCGAGAAGAGAGGAACGCGTATATACCAACATCACCAATGGCTCAGACTGTCATATTCGAGGCAAGTGTTTATTACTTTCTTTCTTTTAGCAATAATCATGCTCATGTTAGTGTAGGTTAAATTAATCATAATTTACATATGAATTGGGTGAAAATTAGAGATTTAAATTATAATTAAGGATTGGTTTAAATAGTAGTTTAAAGTCCTTCATGTATGTAGAGGATTAATCATGAAATTGGACTATATATTGATGAATGAATCTGGGTTGATTAGGTTCTTTAATTGAAAATTTGGAAACTAGGGTTCATATGAATTAATTTGGGGATTTTAAATAATTATGATGATTAATGACGAATTAATAATCCTAGGATGTTAGGAATGATTTATAACCTGTTATGTGTTAATGGATATTGATGATGAGGCATTGGGTGTTGAATCTTAAAGGTTTTTAGGTCCAAAAATGGTGAAAAACATTGAATTCTGGGCAAAGGGGATGAACCAGTGCGCATCGCGCGAAGTCGCGTTCGAGCGAGACTATATCACGCACGAAGTCGCTCGAACGACACGTGGCAATCGTTCGAGCGACAACCCTTCTAGTTCGAGCGACGTAGTGAATTTTTGGGGATTTTCTCAAAGTCCAGTTTTGAGGTTGCCGGTTTATTGGAGTGAGAGAAACTGTCAAATAGTAAATTCAAATAGGACAGAATTTTGGGAAAGTATGTGAGAATAAATACTTTACTTATTTAGGTATAGAAAGAATGTACCCTGGAGATTACGAGAGAGATAGTAATCTAAATATTTATACTATACATAGTGTTGAGGTTAAAATATGTATGAGAAGTATATAGGTAGGTTGGAGAAATACATATAAATTTTAATAGGATGTGAGTATGCCTATTATGTGATATTATTGTTAAGAGCACTAATGGGTGATAATCCGGGGGTGGAAGAATCTTATAGTTAAGTGCACTAATGAGTGATAACTCGAGGGTGCAGAAACTCTATTGTTAAGTGTACTAATGGGTGATAACCCGGGGGTACAAGGATAATTATTGTTAGGCGCACTAATGGGTGATAACCTGAGGGTGCTGGATTATTATTGATAGGCGCACTAATGGGTGATAACCCGGGGGTGCTGGATTGTTATTGTTAGGCGCACTAATAGGTGATAACACGGGGGTGCTGGATTATTATTGATAGGTGCATTAATGGGTTCTAACCCAGGGATGCAGTATTTTCTTGATAGGTGCACTAATGGGTCTTAGCCCGGGGGTGCAAGATTAGTGTATATATATGTATAGGGATGATATATATATATATATATGAACTTGTGAATATTTCTACTGTGTGAAATTAGTAGACTTGGTAATAATAATAATCATTACATTGCACCAAGTGGTTTTAACCTAAGGGTGCAGGATTAGTGTATATATATATATATATATATATATATATATATATGAATGATGAGACTATATATATGTATGAGTGTACTTGGGTAACTTTCTACTTTGTGAAACTAGTAGATAAAGTGTAAATGAGAGATAAAATAATCTTAGTGGATAAAAGATTAACCTTTCGAACGGTGAATAATGAAATTTAGTATGTGAGATAAACTATCTGAATAGCGTATTGTATGGGCGATACGGAAATACTACTAGTGAGCATAGTTAGTATTAGTATGGTTCCTAACTAGTTAGACTGGGTGGTATAACTAGGGGGAGATTAGATGTACGTTAGGCGTGCACAATATATGAGAGGTAAGAAACTTATGTGAGAGTTCAATAACTAACATGCGTATAAGACTTGTTTTAAGAACCAGTTTTAAATACTTGCTAAATCATTTTTTTAAACCTCAGGCTCTGACCCGTTTCTTGTATCTCTTATCTCTTTTGCTATATATATATATTTATCAGGTACTCAGCCACAGGGGTACCAGATTTAGAGATTTGGGTTGCTTGACATGCCGCAGCTGTTGTGGAAGCTGTAGGTCCTTACAGTCGACGCATCTATCCTTTCCATTAATTTCCATCTAGACTTCTTATCTAGGGCATGTGTCGACCACTTCTAGTCCTTCATCAGAGATATTGTATTCGGTTTATATTATGGTTTGGAGTTTAGAACTGGGAGGTTTTATCTAATCTAATTTATTTCAGTACTTGATTCATGTTCAGTACTTATCATATTCCTATGTGTGCTGAATGGTTTATTTTAAGTTTGAATGAAAATGGATTACTTGGTTTTATTAAAATTGGAAATGTTTTTACACCTAGCTTAATTTTATATTAGGTGATTAATATTTTAAAAAGTTTTTCGACAGTGACGCTAAGAATGAACCAACAAAACATTCTATTTTAAAATTGGTACAGGACTGATCACCCTCTATTTAATTGGGCGGGGTGTCACAATAGGTTTATATTTAATCAAGGTGGATAGAGGAGAGCTGTTATCTATCCACCAAAGAGGCTAGGGTTTGAGAGAAAGTGAGAAAATGGAAGAGAAAGGAAGAAAAGAGGATCCGGGGAGGAAGGCCACCATCTTCGAGGCATGGAACGTCACCAAAAGAAGAATTTTAGATATGAAAATATCATAACTCATCACTTTAAAAGGAAGTATTTACTTGTTTTAATATTTTTGTGTAGTTTCATTTGTTTATGCAACTTGGTGTAGAATAACATGGTTTTTTGGTTGCGAAAACAAAGAAAAATCGGGTTTTAAATTTTATAAATGATAGGAGATGAATCTAATAATATTTTTATGATGAATCTAATTTAAATTGATAAAGAAGGATAAGTTCTTCGATAATTTAATAAGAAAATATTTTGAAACTAGGGTTTACTATGACATGATTTCTTGATTTAATTCGTTGTTGGGTGAATTAGATGTTGTTTTGGGATAGTTTTTACGTAGAAAAGTGTTAATTTATGTTTGGGGATGGATTAAGGTTCATGTATGGGGTTTTGGTGAAGGTTAAGACCAACATGGATGAGGGTTGAAGGTGAAATTCCGTCAAAAGTTTGTTCTGGCAGCCCAGCAAATCGAATTGGTTCGCTGAGGGGGATGAATCGGTTCGCTAACCGAACCGGTTTGGTCCTTCCAGCGAACTGGTTCAATTCTATTGGTTTTCCAACTTTGCCTCATTCTTGTTTTTCGGACATTTGAGGATTAAACATGGAATCTTGGGCCCGAGGATGAGTTTAGGTTTATGTGAATTCATTTTGAGGGTTTGAAAGTGTCGTAGGCTAACCGGGGATGAATTCCATGTAAGGAAATATGCGAATAAGTGAGTGACTGCACACAGGTGGAAATCGGGAAATCGAGTTAGGATTTCGGTATGGTTAGATTACCACATTGGCTAGAAGTATATAATTAGATATTTGAACTATAAGTAAGGGGATACTTACCTAAGATCAGGATTTCAGGTTAGACTTTGGGATCTGGTAGGCTAGTGAACATCAAAGTATAACTAGTCTATGGTTATATTGCCACACATATAATTGAGAAGCCCTAAGTTATAGCTTATGGATGAACTACGTAGTACATAGTATGAGGTAATGTGTGGGTGGTACAAATGGGCTAAATGTTTTGCTGATCAAAGTAGGTTAATGATGGTTAGACTAGTTAGGCCGGTATCATAACTAGGTGAATAAAATAAATGCGTTAAGTGCACATTGTAGATGAGAGGTGAAGATAATCTCCTGTGAGTGCGACACCAGGTGAACATGGATATTTCTTGCTACTTTACTATTATTGCCTTTAAATACTTGAAACTGTTTTTCAAATATTTTGGGCTCTGACCCGTATCAAAAATATTTTCAAAACTTTTTAGGTTCCCAGCCACAGGTTCACTAAGGATAGTTATTCCATTCTAGTAAAACAATGTTGCAACGGCTGTGGAGGCATGCAGGACTTGATTAAATGCTTCACTCATTTCAATATAGATAGGTTCCTATTTTCATATTTTCTTTGGGCATGTTGCCCGTAGTTGGATAGTTTTATTATTAGACGTTATTTACATTATTTCAGTTTAGTATTTAAATTATTGTATTCAGGATACCGAGACTTTATTTGGTTAGTTTTATTTATGCTATCAGCACTGTTTACGTTCAGTCACTGTGGGTGTTTATATTTATATTGTTGAATAGTTTCACTTATGTATGTTAACAAGATTTTAAAAATTGACACCAGATGTAATAGGTTATTAGTTAATTAATTAGTTTTTAACAGTGATGGTAAGAAAGAAGTCAAATGTGATTCCCATTTGATTTAATAAAGGCCTGATCAACCGGTATTAGACTAGGCGGGGTGTCACACCAATGTTCATGTTAATTTATTTGATGTATAAAAACTAGGGAGGCTTCTTCTCACATAACTCTTTGCAAAACCCTTCCCATTCTTCCCTTCCATATTTGGATAAAAACTCAACACAAATGGTATTAGGCTTTCTACTTTTCTCTCCAATATATGCTCGAAACTGGAGAACCAAACTTGCGATGTGACAAAGTAAGGCCACTATGAATATTTTCAAGTTTAAATTTGATACGTTGTTATTTTATTCCTTATTTAGGGTTTAGAGGATCATTTGCGTTCATTTGTTAGGGTTTAATTTGTATTTTTTTGTTAGGTTTTGTCAGCGTGGTTGTTTATTAGTGTTTGATTTGTATTTGTTTTAATATTTAAGAAAACTAAAAAAATTATGATTATTACATTAGAAAATTTATGATTGAATTACATTATGAGGGAAAATTTAACAACACATTTGTTTTATATTTTCAAGGGGGCCAAATAGGATATAGGTACAATATGGATCCAAACTATTTTTTTTTAAAGATAATGCAGATTTTATCAGGAACGATTTATGCTATAGGGATGTTCGTAAGATACATTAGTTCCCAATGGATAAAAGCCTTTCTAGTGAGATTAAGTTAATCAATCCAAGGAGTTGAAGGAACTCAACTTTCATAAAAAACTTAAATACATTTTGGTTCAAACTAGGAGTTTCGATGTAATTTTACCACCTTAATTTAATGTAAATATAAAATATATAGTCCAATCATAATGAATTTGGGTGACTTACAGTTTGAGTATTAGAATCTTGAGAATCTATATAATATCCTAACAAAAATAAGGGTCTTTTAGACAAGACTCCAGATTGATAATATAATATTATATTTAATTCCAACTTTGGTCAATAATTAGATAAGGTATGAAAAACAAACTTCGTCAATCTACCATTAATTTCTTTTATTTTTTCCCAAATTATCCTTATCTTTTAATAACCTTTCAAATATCATATCTCTCTCTTACACACACACACACACATACACCACCACCCCCAGAGACACGCCATCATCCGCGCACGCACACACACATCCCTTATTACCAATTATGCTTTCTCTCTCTCTCTTCCCCATGCCCCCACATCAACACTAACCCCTACCTCATTCCCACTGCCAACACCCCCCCCCTTCCATTCTCTCATTCACTCTCTCCTCTCTCACAAACGAAGCATCTCTTTCAACTCCTTCCGAAAGCCCACAATCGTAAAAGGAGTATGATACGTTGATGAAATTGGGCATACCAATTCCATAAATTGATGGCGTCTCCCTCTTAGATTTTATCGATATATCACCATTTTCAGGCATGCTAGTCTAGAATTAGGGTGTTTAACGTTTATTTTTATTAATATTTATATTTATGATTACTCAAATTTGTTGGTAACAAATTTTTTGGACATAAGATTTTAGAAATTAATTTATTGCAAAATACTATTGTGATATGGAACAAAAGGATACATTTAAGATTATAAAACCACAGATATATCCTAATTCTTTTATACTTCACTCTAAAATAGTTCACATGGTGCGAGGAAAAAGTATAGCAAAATTTCTGCAAACATGAAAAAGTTCAACTATCGATGGGTGGTAACTAGTAGAGTCGGAGAGAGAGAGAGAGAGAGAGAGAGAGAGAGAGAGAGAGAGAGAGAGATGGTATATTTATATGATATAGATTTGTTTGGAGGAGTTAGTCATGTATCTTGATCAAAGAAGTGTTTTTATTTCACTTACTTTCTGCGGTTTAAGATTGATGATATATTAAAAAATGACAATAGAGGTGCATTTAAACTAGACATGTTATGTATATATGATAACTAAAGAATACCTAATATGAATATGTCATTAATAATATCCAAATAACTCCACAATTTAAAAACCAAAACTCTTATTCAAACATACCAAAGTTCGTAACTTTATGGAGAAGTTTCATTCATGATTTTCACAAGTATTGAAAAATTAATAGTTGGGTAGGAGGGAGGTGGGGGTATCTTTTGGAGGTGGGGTGGGGGTGGGAGGGAGAGAGAGAAAACATAATGGTGGTTGATGGAGGGTGTTTATGTGTGTGTGTGTGTGTGTGAGAGAGAGAGAGAGAGAGAGAGAGAGAGAGAGAGAGAGAGATGTTGGATTTGAAAGGATATTTAAAGAGGAGGGTATTTTGGGAAAAAATTAAAAGAAATTCACAGTAAATTGATGGATTATGTGTTTTTGGTGTTATGTATACTTATTAACTAACATTGGGGTTAAGTCTAATATAATATTATTAAATTGGGATTTTGTCTAAAAGGTCCCTAAATATAAGCTTTAAAATATATAAAGCAAAGATTTCCATGTTTTAAATACATATTAATAACATAAGTAATGAATATGTTGGTTTTTGTAAAATATATTGTTGACTACTTGTAGTTTATGGAGGATAACAATTGAAGACCCAGTGTCCTTTTAATTATAAGTATTAATCGTTGGGAGTCGTCTGCCCTCAAATATTTGTATTGATCTCACCATAAGATTTACAACTAAAATAGTAATAATCAATATTCTAGTTTTAATGATTATGTAGTTTGACTAGTAGTAACCACTGTATACCTACATTCACTAACATTTCATTTTTTTCAATTTTTTAGGTAGCATGGATGAAATGGTGTCGAAAAATTGATAGAGAAAATGAAATTGTAGTTGTTATTGAAGGTTTGCCTATAATTAAGCATCCTCGAGGGTAACTATGTTATGAAAGAAGTGGGAGATGTAAACATAACTTGGTAAATGATAAAGATGGGGCTTATAAGCGACCGACCAACACTGGCATAATGATATGTGAATTCCCATTCAAATTAGGTGGTAGGGTAGGAAAATTAAAACTTTGGTTAATAGTTGTATGTGGTTTTCACAACTATAAGGCTACCGAGAACCATGAGGAGAACTCTTATGCTGGTAAGTTAAATTTGGGAAACACACTGTTCGGGTTGGTTGATGATATACCCGTATATACCCTCGGCCATGCCGAGGGCGCCCTGCGCCTCATCAGGCCCAGATGACCCTCCAAGGGGCCGACCCTCCATCAGGTCCAGACGACCCTTCATCAGTCCCGGACGACCCTCTAAGGGGCCGACCCCTCAATAGGTTCCAGACGATCCCTCGGGGGGCTGACCCTTCATCAGGCTCCGGACGACCCCTCAGGGGCCGACCCTTCATCAGGCTCTGGACGACCCCTCAGGGGGCCGACCCTTCATCAGGTTCCAGACGACCCCTCGGGGGGGCGACCCTTCATCAGGCTCCAGACGACCCCTCAGGGGGCCGACCCTGCATCAGGCTCCGGACGACCCCCCGAGGGTACGACAGTACGAGGCCCAAATTAGGCCAGACTCATTGTCGGAAGGAACTTTGCCCTCGGCCTCATATCAAAGGCCGAGGGTGGAATCATCACAGCGTGTGGTTTGGGAGACGCGTGGAACAGTGCACGTGAGGCTCCCACGGCACGTGGAAGATCGTTATAACAATATCACCCCCCCCCCCCCACGTGAGGGAATATTATGTCATCATTAACCACAGGTGGCATCTACAGGTGTCAACAGGGGATTGGATAGATCATCATTCACATGCACCATGCATACTTGGGGGTACACTACACCCCCCAAGACCTATATAACTTGTCACCTAAAACCCTACAGGGGATGGATCAATCGATAATTGCAACCCTAGCTAAAACTCTGCTTGTACACACAGTAGAGAGAGAAAGTGAGCTTATGTGCATTGTATCCAAGGCCATTAGTGCCCATACTTAGTGGATCACACACTCATAGTGGATGTAGGCCAAATTGGCTGAACCACTATACATCATTGTCTTATTCCTCTTATACTCATCTCCTTCTACACACTTACACACTTATACACTTACATCTCTATGGTTGCCATGGTACTTACAGTTTGAGCTCATCATCACTTATCCGGTGGTGCTAAATCCAAGCATCATCGGTTTGGCGCCGTCTGTGGGAACGAGAAGACGTCTCTTCCTTGAATACAGCTTGACCTCATTGGGCACTCTGGTGGTGAGCCAGTCCTCCCCCTGTGTGGAGATGTTTCACCATTAAAATAGATCCATTAAGGTTCTCAAGCTTACAAACCTTCTTCAGTGTAGCTCTTCATAGCTCAAACACATGGCACCAGAGATGCCACCACCACCACTTCCCCCACCGGATAATGGAGGAGGACCCAGTTCCAGTCAGCCACCACCTCAGTCTGAGATGGCTGATGTGGCGGCAGCCTTGAAGTCTCTGGCAGCGAGCCAGCGGATCATGCAGGAGCAGTTCACAGCTCTGAGCCAGAACATACTAAGACCAATAGGGGTCTCACCTGAGATGATTACTCCGACAGCAACTCCAGGACAGCATGAGGCCAGGGGACCACCCCAGGCACCACACAAAGACCTGCCACCCCCTCAACGGCGTAGGGATGTTACTGACCCCTGGCGTCTATGCCTGGGGAGGCAAGGAAACCCTTGCCCTGAAGACAGGTATGATGATCTGGAGGGGGAGGAAGCCCCCATAGAATGCTGGGAGCCGTATGAGGTCTCCAACAATACCGTACGACCTCTCCAGGAGAGTAGAGGGAAGTGTGGAAGGCAAAATCCTGACGATCGCCCGAGAGGCTCTGCTTTCGATCGCCTGAGCAGGGGATCGGCCTTTGAGAGGCTGGGCCCAGTGAATGACCTGAGGGAAAAATTGTCTAGATCAAGGAGTGCTGCGAGGTCCAGAAGGGAGGCGGCTGATGGCCGACCCCATGGGGGCCGACCCCAAGGACGGGATGACGGTCAGGGGGAGGTAAACAGCCGACACAGACCAGCCGCGGCAGAACCCTCATTCCATCTCAAAGAAGCGGCGGGGGATAACATTGGCCAAGCCGACCCTACGAGGCCTTGGAATGACTCGATCCAGCGACTGGAGGATAAGATCGGCGATATACTGAAAAGCCGCGACCCTCTTCAGAGGGGATACACCATAGGCTCATCCTTTATGGCGAAGATAGTCAACTTCCCTACGCCATCAAAGTTCAATCCACCTATGGTCACCCCAAGATATGACGGGAGCACCAACCCTGCCCACCATGTTGAGATGTATCAATCAGCAGCAGACATATACTCTATCTCAGATGAGATGAGGTGTCGTGCCTTCTCTGGTACCCTGACTGGGGCTGCACATGTCTGGTACATGTCTCTTCCAAAAAACTCCATTGAAAACTTTAAGCAGTTGGCAGACCGGTTCATCCACAACTTTTGCTTTGGGATGAGGCCACAGAAGAAGACCACCCACCTGTTTTATGCTAAGCAAGGGAAGAATACGAGTCTGAGGGACTACATAGCCAGATTCAATAAAGAGAAGCTGGAGGTGGAAGACTATGAGGAGAGCATAAATATGACAGCCCTGATTGGAGGACTCCAAAAGGGGAAGCTGTTATGGAAGCTTGCTGAAGACCCCCCGAGGACGATGGTTGAATTACTGTTAACAGCAGGAAAGGTGATGAACGCCGAAGAGGCGATGGCCGCAAAATACGAAGACGAAAAAGGAGGCGCTAGTGGGGGTAAATACCCTAAGAAAAACAAAGAGGGGAAGAAGAGGTCTACGGACGACAAGTTCGCTGGTTACACCCCACTAATGGTCAGCTGTGAACATATTCTCAATGAGATAAAGAGTGACCGGTCCCTGAAGTGGCCTGAGAAGTTGAGGGCAGCCCCCAACAAGAGGAATAAAAACTTGTGGTGTGAATTTTACCAAGACCATGGCCATGTGACAGACAAATTCTTTGCTCTGAAAGATGAGATTGAGAAGATGCTGAAAGAAGGGAAGCTCAGGAAGTACGTTGACAAAGGTGCCTTCAAGAGGGGCCGAGGGGACGACCCCAGAAAGAAGCGAGGCGATGCATGTAGAGAAGGTCCTCAAAAAAGAGGGGACGACCCTTTTGATGATGAGGACGACCTTGACCTCCCTCCGAGAGACGACCAAGGCCCTGTCAAGAGGCTTAATATAATCTCGCTCGGAGTGGGAATGATCTCCGGGGGTCTAGCAGGAGGAGGGTCTGAGGTCGCTGACAGAAAGGCCCATGTGGCTGAGGCCAAGGCCGTGACGAAGGCAACCTCTCTGGAGATCAAGCCAGAAAAGAGGAAGAAGGTCGATATGGACACTCTGATAGTGGGGTTATCGAGAATGGACTTTAAAGGCCTCCTAGCCCCACACGACGACCCACTCGTCATCACAACTAGGGTGCACAGGTGTGAGGTGCCGAGGATATTGGTCGACGGGGGCAGTTCTGCAGATGTAATTTTTGGCCGTGCTTCAAAGCCTTAGGTCTCAGCCGTGCTAGACTCGTCCCATACCATCATCCATTGATTGGGTTCAGTGGGGAAAAGGTTCATCCCCTTGGAGTGTATGAGGCCGATGTCAGGATGGGGGACGAGTGGCCGAGATGGCTTACCAAGAAGGTCAGTTTCTTTGTGATGGATGAACATGTGTTTTCGGCCTACAACATCATACTGGGGAGTGTGGCCCTCAAGGGGTTTGAAGCTGTGCCGTCTACGGTCCATCAGATGATTAAATTTCCTACCCCTTACGGGGTGGGGGAAGTTCAGGGAGACCAGACGACAGCGCGAGAATGTTACTACAACTCTGCTGAAGAAAGAGAGGCACACGAGAGGGCTACAACCACTTACAATATTGATACCCTAGACCCCAGGGATGAAACGAAGCTAAAGAAAGGAGAGGCCGCGGAAGAGGTAGAATCCATCATCCTCGATGAGGATGACCCGGAAAAAACCATCTAAGTTGGCAAGTCTCTGAAGCCCAATATCAAGGAAGACCTCATTAAACTGTTGAGGAGAAGACGAAGCGTCTTTGCGTGGAGTCATGTAGATATGCTGGGGATCAATCCTGAAATTATGTGCCACAAGCTCAATGTGGTAGAGGGAGCAAAGCCGATAAAGCAGAAGAGGAGAATTTATTCTCGAGAAAAGTATGAGTTCATTAGGGATGAGGTTAAGAAGCTGGAAGATGCTGAGTTTATCAGAGAGGTCATCTACCCTGAATGGCTGTCCAATGCAGTCATTGTCCCAAAGGCCAACGGGAAGTGGAGAATGTGTGTGGAATTCACCGACCTCAACAAGCAATGTCCCAAAGACAGCTTCCCTCTCCCCCGTATTGACCAGATGGTAGACGCTACCGCGGGCCATGAGCTCATGAGCTTTATGGATGCCTATTCAGGGTACAACCAGATCTTCATGAACCCTGAGGACTCGAAGAAGACAGTCTTCATTACAGACAAGGGTACATACTGTTATAGGGTCATGCCCTTTGGCCTAAAAAATGCGGGGGCAACGTACCAGCGCCTCGTAAATAAAATGTTCGAAGACCAAATTGGGAAGTCTATGGAGGTCTATGTAGATGACATGCTGACTACGAGTTTGAAGGCAGAGGATCATGTGGCAGACCTGGAGAGGACCTTTAATACGATGGACAAATACCAGATAAAGCTTAACCCAACCAAGTGTGTCTTCGGGGTCGGAGCAGGGAAGTTCTTGGGGTTCATTGTCAACCAAAGAGGCATCGAGGCCAATCCTGAAAAGATAAAGGCCCTTGTTGAGATGAAGACCCCCAAGTCCATTAAAGACGTTCATAGACTCACAGGGAGAGTTACTGCCCTGAACAGGTTCGTGTCTAGGGCCACAGACAAGTGTCTACCATTCTTCAAAATTCTCAAAAAAGCCTTCGAATGGAGTGAAGAGTGTGATGGGGCTTTCAAGGAGTTAAAATCATACCTGGGGTCTCCCTTGTTGTTGTCACGGCCCATGCCTGGTGAACGACTTTATGTGTACCTCTCCGTCTCAGAGTCAGCCATCAGTGCAGCCATTGTGAGAGACGAAGACGGGGAACAGAAGCCTGTGTATTTTAACAGCAAGGCACTCCAGGGGGCAGAGCAAAGATATCCAAGGATGGAGAAGTTGGCCTATGCCTTGATCCATGCATCAAGAAAGATGAAGCCATACTTCCAGTCCCATACAATGGTCGTCCTCACTGACTCTCCTCTTAGGCAGGTTTTGCACAAGCCTGAAAAATCAGGGAGGCTAATGGCCTGGGCTATAGAGCTAGGGGAGTTTGACATTGTGTATCAGCCTAGGACGGCCATTAAGGGGCAAGCATTGGCAGACTTCATGGCCTAGTTTACTTAGGAAGATGATGAAGCCGAGGGTGAGAGCCTCGGGAAGATAGATACCCGACAAGGTGAGCTCACGGACAAGCTTGCAGATAAGGCTGAGACAAGCACCGCTAGAAGGAAAGTGGCTGAAAATAAAGAGGGAAGATATCTCTTCAGACAGGGGTCACTCACTGAGGAAAGTTTCTCGGAAGAACATACTGTGTGGAGTCTCTTCGTCGACGGGTCCTCTTGCGAAAGCGGGAGCGAAGCTGGATTAATAGTATCAGCACCCGACGGCACAGACATTGAGTACACCCTTAGGTTAAACTTTAAGGCCTCCAACAACGAGGCCGAATATGAGGCCTTGATAACAGGCCTCTCCTTGGCCAGATCTCTTAGTGTCGGGCAGATTTTAGTTCATAGTGATTCGAGGCTAGTAGTGAATCAGATACTAGGAGCCTACGAGGCCAAGGACGAGAGGATGGCTAGGTACCTTGAGAAGGTGAGGTCGTTACTGAAGGGCTTCAGAGAAGTAAGGTTAAAGAGGATACCTAGGCTCGATAATGGTCGAGCTGACGCCCTTGCTAGGTTGACCTCGGCAACTAGGACAGACATCAGGAGGACGGTCCCAGTGGAAATTTTGCTTCGGCCAACTATTGAAGAAGCTGAGGGAACACTTAGAAATTGCCTAAATGTTTCTCAGGAAGCTTCGTGGATGGACCCTCTGATCAGATACATTAAAGAGGGGGAGATGCCAGAAGCAAGGCAAGAAAGGAAGAAGTTGAGATACAGGACTGCAAAGTTCACTGTCATTGGGGACACCTTGTACAAAAAGGGATTTTTACTCCCCTTACTTAGGTGTGTGCACCCCTCTGAAGTCCCTTCCATTTTGCAAGATGTGCATGAAGGATCGTGCTCAAGCCACATTGGGGGAAGATCCTTAGCGAAGAGGGTGATCACCCAAGGGTACTGGTGGCCAGCTTTGGGGAAAGATGCCGCGGCATATGTAAAAAAGTGTGATAGATGCCAAAGATTTTCCACCATCCCTCACCAACCCCATCAACCTCTTACCTCCATTACATCCCCATGGCCATTTGCAGTATGGGGGATCGACCTAGTAGGACCCTTACTAAGGGTAGTCAATAACTATCGGTTCCTTATCGTAGCAATTGACTATTTCTCAAAATGGGTGGAGGCCGAACCGATGGTCATGATTACAGAGCAGAAGACCTTCCAGTTCATCTGGAAAAATGTTATATGCAGATATGGTCTCCCAAACACCCTCATCTTGGATAACGGGACTCAATTCAAGAATACCTCTCTACAGAAGTACTGTGAAAGGGTGAGTATCAAACAATTCTTCTCTACCCCGGGTCGACCTCAAGCCAATGGGCAAACATAAGAGACAGGACAATCCTAGATGGAATAAATAAGAGGCTTGAGGAGGCAAAAGGAAGATGGGTCGAGGAGTTATATTCCGTACTGTGGGCCTACAGGACAACAGTGAGGATCTCTACCGGAGAGACCCCATTCATGCTAGCTTATGGCTCAGAAGCCGTCATCCCCACTGAGATTGGGTTTCCTACTCATAGGGTCCAAATGTATGACCTCCAGAGAAATACAAAAGAGAGGAGACTCGACTTAGACCTGATTGAGGAAAGGAGGGAAGATGCCGAGATAAGGCAAGCCGCCTACCAGCAGAGGACTGCAAGGTTTTACAATCAGAGGGTGAAACAGAGACCAATTGCGGTGGGGGACTTGGTCCTCAAAAAGACTTGGCAGAAGCCCAACAAGCTCCACCCTAATTGGCATGGCCCATATAGAGTCATCGATGAAGTCGTCCCTGGGACCTATAGACTAGAAAACTTAGAGGGAGAACCCTTTTCCAACCCCTAGAATGCAGATCATTTGAAAAAATACTATCAGTAGTGTTGTAAGGTCTTGATAGACCATAATTGTAATAGGAGTTGCTCCAACAGAATACTTAGAAAATTGATGAGAAATATCAGTGTTTCCCCTCATCTTGTGTTTATCAGTTCTAGTACGCATGAAAACATCTTTAGAGAACGGACCTCGGCTATAATGAGGTCGCATGGAGGGGACGACCCCACCATGGTCCTCAAGAAAGATGAGGGAAAACTTTGTTTAAAACCATTGATTTGGTGATTATAACCCTCGGCTATAATGAGGTCGCATGGAGGGGAGGACCCCACCATGGTCCTCAAGAAAGACGGGGGAAAACTTTGTTTAAAACCATTAATTTGGTGATTATAACCCTCGGCTATAATGAGGTCGCATGGAGGGGACGACCCCACCATGGTCCTCAAGAAAGACGAGGGAAAACTTTGTTTAAAACCATTGATTTGGTGATTATAACCCTCGGCTATAATGAGGTCGCATGGAGGGGACGACCCCGCCATGGTCCTCAAGAAAGATGAGGGAAAACTTTGTTTAAAACCATTAATTTGGTGATTATAACCCTCGGCTATAATGACGTCGCATGGAGGGGACGACCCCACCATGGTCCTCAAGAAAGACGAGGGAAAACTTTGTTTAAAACCATTGATTTTATGATTATAACCCTCGGCTATAATGAGGTCGCATGGAGGGGAGGACCCCACCATGGTCCTCAAGAAAGACGAGAGAAAACTTTGTTTAAAACCATTAATTTGGTGATTATAACGCTCGGCTATAATGAGGTCGCATGGAGGGGACGACCCCACCATGGTCCTCAAGAAAGACGAGGAAAAACTTTGTTTAAAACCATTGATTTGGTGATTATAACCCTCGGCTATAATGAGGTCGCATGGAGGGGACGACCCCACCATGGTCCTCAAGAAAGACGAGGGAAATTTTTTCTTAAAACCATTGATTTGGTGATTATAACACTCGGATATAATGAGGTCGCATGGAGGGGACAACCCCACCATGGTCCTCAAAAAAGACGAGGGAAAACTTTGTTTAAAACCATTGATTTGGTGATTATAACCTTGGCTATAATGAGGTCGCATGGAGGGGACGACCCCACCATGGTCCTCAAGAAAGACGAGGGAGGGGTTAGTGATAATATAAAAAATTCACGATGCAAATCATACAAAAGACAAATATGGAAGACATCAAGAGAGATGATGATATAAATGAAATATTTCAAAGTGTTCTACAAACTAGAGTACAAAAATGTTGATTACACCAAGAGGGTATAGGCTACAGACAGCCACCCTATGGAGCAACATCAGAGGGCAGGGCCTCAACATCAATAAGAGAGGTCTCCTCAACGACCACGACTGGCTGGTCTTCAGAAGTGCCGACACCCTCGACGTGCACCTGGGATTCCACCTGGGTTAGAGCCTCGGCAATCAAGGGATTGTCCAGATGAACTGCCTTCAGAGAGGGACGGACTGAAGATACGACATCGCCGAATTTGAGGACGACCCACCGACAGGCCGTCCTGATCCCTCTCTCTAAGTACTCAAGACCGAAGCCTTGGAACTCGTCTGAGAGTTTATAGGCCTCCACAGCATCGGCTCATGCCTTCCTCACTGCCTCAGATAGCTCAGCCTTGAACTGAGTCCCTAGGTTGGTCAAGGCTTCATCCTTCTCCTTAATGAGTAAGTCTTTGGCCTTCAGGTCCTCGTCGTGCTGCCTCGTCAGATCGTCCATAATCCTTGCATGTTCAGTTCTGGCACTCTCTAGCTCAGCCCTTACAGTCTCTAAGTCAGTCTGCAGATCGGCCTCATGTTGGATGGCCCTCTCGACCTCATGAAATTTCTCCTGATTCTTCGCCATCCACTTGGTGGCCGAGGTAAAAGCACAAACAGACTGCATAAGAAAAAGAACTTGTTAAGAGGCCAAGGAAATAGTTGGTGAAAGGATGCAGTTAAGGGAATGAAGCAAGACAAGTACCTGAGCCAGGGCGTGAAGACCGTAGTCATACACCTTTGCCAGAGGCATCTTAGACAAGAATTCGTAGTCAGCAGCCGAGGGAGCAGAAAATATTGACGCCTTGGCCGCCCTCAAGTTCGCGATAAGTGATGATGGCTCGGCCTTCAGAAGTGCCAAGTTCTGGGACCATAAGGCCCCCATGATAGAAGAAGAGGCGGTTCCCTCAAACGCCTCAACCCTTGCCCTCGTTCGTGATCCTGGCCGAGGGTCTACCGGGACCTCGGGCTCTTTCCTCTTCTGTCTGTCGACGGTCGGCTCAGCAGGTGTTGGCCCTGTGGTCTGCGTCTTCCTCGGAGCTTGCTGAGGCTCCTTGACTTTCTTCTTGGCCAAGCCTGACAACAAACTGGGAGCTGTCATTTCCCAGAGATAGTTCGATATACCAGTAGGACGACCTGAAAAGAGGACGACACGTCAGAAAAGTGCAGAGATAAAGAGGAAACACTTTGAAAAAGTAAAAGAACGGGAAAAAAATAATAAATATAACTCACATAGTTCTGTCAGGGGGCCGACCCTCAGACCAGCTTCCTTGAGGAACCGAGGGGTCATCAGCTCTTCAAACTTTACAAGTTCACCCCCTCTCTCTTGTCCTCTCAGATATTCAGCTATGTCTTTCTCTTCCAGACTAAGTCTAGGGTCTGACCTGGCCTTCATTGAAGGGTTAGACCATCTTCTGAGGACCCTCGGACCATCGACTACAGGTTGTGCCTCGGCAGAGAACTCCCACTCTCCGGAGACAAAGAAGAATCTCTTCTTCCAATCGTGGTTGGAGGTTTGTGCCACGTGGAGAAGTTTTTTGTCAGACCTCCTCGCTCCCAGGTGATAATATCCAGGCTGTTTGGATGAGGAGGTGATATTGTAACAGGCCAAGAATACGTCGGCCGAGGGCTCATCAGTGAAAGCATTTTTCCATAAGGAGACATAACCAAGGATCGTCCTCCAAGAGTTGGGAGGAAGTTGAGAGGGGGCAACGCCGAGGGCTGATAAAATATCTACGACAGCAGGATGTAAAGGGAGTCTGACACCTACCTTGAACATTTGTTCGTACACCGCTATCTCTCCCTCTTCACCCTCAAAGACCCTCTCGTCCTCAGAGGGAACCCTCATAGATATGGTGGGAGGAATACTATATGCATGCCTCCACAGAAGAAGGTCACGATCCCTGACCGAGGAAATATAAGACGAGGAGTGAGATGTGTCAACTGGGTCATCTGAGTCCTCATCATCCTCAGTCCCCTCACCCTCGGCCTCGGCCTCGGCCTCATTACCTGTCAGAGGCCCTTGGGGAAAAGCCATCTGGAAGGCATGTGGAGATAGAGTTGTCACCGGAACAGCCTCGGAAGTAACCATACCCTCGGCATGTCGGCCTGGGCTTAGGTCAGACGCCTCTCCTCTCCCAGAATCTGTGACTACCCGCCTAATTAAATACCGGGCGATCACTCCTTTATTAAATTAAAATCAAGGTGAACAGTTGGTTCATTCTTAGCATCACTGTCGTAAAAATAACTTTTCCAAATTAACACCCTAATTAATTAATCTAAGTGTCAAAACCATTTTTAACCTTTTTAACCAAATTGTATTTTTAAAGAAAAACTTATTTATTTAATTATTTACCACATTTTCAATAAATAAGAATCATACAACAATTAACCTGGAACATAATCCAAATACTTTAAACATTCAACATTCAAAGTCCCAACATTTAAAACTTAAAGTAAAACATCCATACTGAAATAAATCCCATAGTAACAGTACTAGAAATAACTGAAATACAAATGTCCCAATGAAACAGAAAGATAGTGGAAAGGGCGACACATGCCCAATAAATGAGTATGATAGATGTGGAATCAAGTGAACGAAGTCGTCTATGCAAGTGGCCTGGAACTCCCACCTAAGCTGCAGCACGTTCCTTTCAAGGGATCCTAAGCAAGATGCCCCTGTGGCTGGGCACCTGTAATACATACATATATATACAAGAGAGAGAAAGAGAAAAAGAAACGGGTCAGAGTCCGATAGTGTGTTTGATTTAAAATACGTTTAGCAAGTACTTAAATTGATACAGGCCAATGCAACAACATATTAGTGCGACACTCTCTTGAGAAATTCTCACCTCTCTTCTAATGTGCACACCTATCGCACTAACCTTCCCAACGGTTTGTCTTATCATTTATCGCACTAATCTTCCCAATGATTTAACTTATCTTAGATTACTCGTAAGATTCAAAATTTAACGATTCAATTGTTTGAAAAGACTATTTCAATTAGTAATCAAAGTTCTCATTTTAACTTTATAAATCAATAAAGTTTTCCAGTGTCATATTATACTTTCTCAAAACAAGTATTTATAATTGAGTCATCAACCATGTCCTACATATCACATCACAGTAGGCAGTTCCAGATTTTAGAATTTTATATATATATATTAACAACTCATAAAATATATATATCATAACAGCACCCCAAATAAAACTATGGTGCGGGCATACTCTACTATCCAATCCCCGTATCACTCGTACTAAGGGAATACAAATTCGGAATCACTCTCGAACTGTATTAACACATACTCAAACAATATTAAGGCAAAGTATAGATTCCAAGTCTCTAAGAGTATGGCATATGTCTGCGTCTCTTAAGACCGTCTGAACTATCACTGCGATAGCCTGTACCAAGGATACCTATACACAAACAATATGAGGCAAAGCATAGATTCCAAGTCACTAAGAGGAAAGCACATACCCACATCTCTTAGGACCGTCTGAACTATCATTCCGATAGCCTGTACCAAGGATATCTATCTTCTAGGGTACAAGTCAATATCCCCCATAAAGGTCCCATCGAGATAAGACTGTCCCAGCGCGGAAACCTCAGGGATAGCAAGTAGCGTGGGCATGATTTTCGCACATAGATAGTATATGCATACACAATCATATAACTATACTAATATTACCATATCAATAATGGGTAAATTTTCAATTCCCATAATTACGTCATTTGCATTTATTTCTCATTATATAGTTATCACGTAACCATTCACATCTTACTTTAATTTGAGGAACTTTTCCACTTACTACATAACGCTCATGGATTCTATCCTCCCAAGTATAAAATTCAGTAGGTATACTCATTCGTCCCAAAGTAACTCCCTCACGTGTCTCTCTCTTTAAATCATAAATTCACCGACCCTTATGTAATTATCCCAAAATACAATCTTTGCCCGACATCAAGGGTCCCAAAGTCTATTCACATGTCCTACTGGTCTTCCTTATCTCCCAAAACATTTCATTAATGATGCCCAAGAATTGTCTCATAATAAATTGAATTTAACTCATTTAAAAAGGGAAATAGGAGTCTTCCAGGAAGGGTCGATCGATCGAAGTCTGGGGCTCGATCGATCGAACCTTCGATCGATCGAAGCTCTAGGCTCGATCGATCGATCAAGCAGGTCTGCGAAAACTGAAATTCTACAGTTACGGGTTTCATCTCCTAACTTCAACAATTTCCATATTTTCTAATCCCAAACGTCTCAAAGTTTGTACTACTAACATCCTAACATGATATCATACATTTCCTACGTATAGCATGTCAATTTATGTCACTAAACATGGATTAATCATGCCATAATTCATTTAAATATTCAAGAACCCTAGAAATCTCTAAATCATGGTTCCAATCTGTTTTTCCAGAAATTTCTTCTTATAAACATCATAATTTCATGGGTAAATTCCTCTACATGGCAAGGGTTTCCAGAATTATCATTTAAACCATAACTACATGCGATTTCTATCTCAAATCTTAGGTTTTCTTCCATAAAACTCATCCTAATCATTCCTACACTAATATGAAAGATGCATCAACGAAATATGCAAGATAAACACTTGCCTGAGATTTTCAGAAGTCTGGATTGCGGCTGATTTTGGTGTGGTTGCATTCTCCGTCTCGCGATCTACGCGTTGGCGGTGACGGCGGTGCAAATGGTTGAGTTTTGAGCCTTGGAATTGCTTGAGAGCTCTCTCCTCTCTTCTCCAATGGCCGTTCTAGGTTTTGGGAATTCTAACCCTAGGTGACAACCTCAATATCAGATATAGCCCCTCTAATTTTCGTGGGTTTAATTACCCAAAAATGTAAAATGACCAAAATGCCCCGAGACCCAAACTAAACCCCCGGGTACACTTTTCTGACTATCTCGACCCTTCCGGACGCGTTGGCGCACTCAAAATGACCATACGAACAACTTATAAAATATTCACTTTTATTTATCAATAATTAGTCCCGACGCGACACGGGCGCGTCCCGACTCAAATTTCCAAAATTGTCATTTTATTCTCTCGTGACATTCAATATAATCAATATTATATATTACTTTGCTCATTAGTAATATTCAACAAATTTTCCATAATTACTAACTCTCGTCACGTTAATAATTATAACATAATTAATTTCCGGATTTTTATTAAATAATTAACTCACATTAAATTTAATAAATCCCCAAATTAATATAGCATAAAAATACGGGGTATTACATACTTCCCCCCTAATAATGGAATTTCGTCCCGAAATTCGAAAAACAAGGCATACCTGGTAAGAACAAATCTGGATATCTCTCGCGCATATCGGCCTCGCGCTCCCAAGTGGATTCCTCCACATTGTGGTGCTCCCACTGCACCTGTACAAGTGGAACTATCTTTGACGTCAATCTCCTCTCACTATAGTCTAGGATAGCCACCGGTCTCTCCTCGTAAGAGCTGTCAGGCTGTAAGTCTATCTCATCTATCGCGATGTGAGTATGGGCCATATCATCCCGAAGATACCGTCTCAACGACGAGATGTGGAATACATCGTGAATGCGATGTAAATGCTCTGGTAGTCCCAATCTGTATGCTACCGGTCCAATCCTCTCGATGATGGGAAATGGTCCCACGTACCTCGGGGCCAATTTCCCTTTCTTCCCGAACCTCATCACTCCTTTCATAGGAGATACATGCAGTAACACTTGGTCCCCCACATTAAGCTCCCGAAAGAACCGTTTCGCATCGGCGTAGCTCTTTTGCTTGTCCTGGGCTACTCGAATTCGACTCCTGATCATCTCAATCCTCGCGGAGGTTTCCTGAATCACCTCTGGTCCCAACAACTTGTTATCTCCTACCTCGAGCCAACAAGTTGGAGAACGACAAGGCCTGCCATACAAAGCCTCAAATGGAGCCATACCAATCGTAAACTGGTAAGAGTTATTATAAGCAAACTCTACCAGTGAAAGATGTGGCTCCCAACCTCCTCCAAAATCAAGAACACACATGCGTAGCATATCCTCTAACATCTGATTAGTACGCTCTGTCTGTCCATCTGTCTGTGGGTGATAAGCTGAACTCAACCTCAACTCAGTACCCATAGCCTCCTGAAAGCTTTCCCAGAAACGTGACATGAAAATCTTGTTCCTATCCGACACAATATTCAGGGGCACCCCATGTAATCTGACAACCTCAGCAATGAACAACTGAGCATACTGACCCGTGGTATAGTATGTCCGCACCGACAGAAAATGAGCCACCTTGGTCAAACGGTCTACAATCACCCAGTTAGAATCGTGGCCCCACTGTGATGTAGGCAACCCTGTAATAAAATCCATGGAAATACTCTCCCACTTCCACGCGGGTACTTCCAATGGCTGAAGCAATCCTAACGGTTTCTGATGGTCCACCTTCCCCAGCTGGCAGGTAGAACACTTGGACACGAACTCAGCAATGTCCTTCTTCATCCCACTCCACCAGTATTGCCTCCTCATATCCTGGTACATCTTATCTCCTCCAGGATGTACTGCAAATCGGGTCCCGTGAGACTGGGTCATCACTGCATGACGTAATTCTGCTCCTTCTGGAACAACTAATCTCCCATTAAACCTCAAACCCCCATCAGAACTAACAGAATAGGACTCAGCACCCTCGGCTAAAAGTCGTACAATCTGCTCCTGGCAAAACGGGTCTGTGGTCTGGGCCTGTATTACCCTCATAACAATCTCGGGTGTGACTGTCATAACAGATATGAAGCAACGGTCTACTGCGTCCTGGTGGCCTAACTCCTTCCACTTTGCTTTCCAGACATCCGCTACCTCGTCTACCGGTCTACGGCTCAACGCATCAGCAACTACGTTGGCCTTCCCCGGATGATACTGTATGTCGAACTGATAGTCCTTCACAAACTCTAACCATCTGCGCTGTCGCATATTCAGCTCTCGCTGAGTGAATAGGTACTGCAGTGACTTGTGGTCTGTGAACAAACGTAACTTTTGCCCCAATAATTAGTGCCTCCATATCCTCAATGCAAAAACGACCGCTGCTAACTCCAGGTCGTGGGTGGGGTAATTCTTCTCATGCGGCTTAAGCTTGCGGGAGGCAAAAGCTATAGCCTTCTCCTCCTGCTGAAGTACTCCCCCAAGTCCCCGTAAAGAGGCATCGGTGTAAAACAGGTACTCCGCACCCGGCTTTGGTAAAGCAAGGACTGGCGCTGAAGTAAGCTTGTCTTTCATCTCGTCTAAAGCCAACTGACAAGCGTCATCCCAAACATATGGTACCCCCTTGCGAGTCAGATTCGTCAATGGACCCGTTATTTTGGAGAATCCTCGAATGAATCTCCTGTAGTATCCGGCTAACCCCAAGAAACTACGCACTTCCGTCGGTGTCGTGGGCTATCCCCATTCCCTCACCGCTGACACTTTACTCGGGTCAACTGCAATCCCCTGCTCAGAAACAACATGCCCCAAGAACTGTACTTCTCGCAACCAGAATCCACACTTCTCGTACTTAGCATACAACTGATGCTCTCGTAGAGTCTGAAGAACCTGCCTCAAATGCTCGGCGTGCTCCTCCTCGGAGTGTGAATATATCAAAATGTCATCTATAAAGACGATGACAAATTGATCCAAGAACTCTCTGAATACTCGGTTCATTAAGTCCATGAATACTGTTGGAGCATTTGTGAGACCAAATGGCATCACTCTGAACTCGTAAGACCCATATCTCGTCAAGAAGGCAGTCTTTGAAAGATCCTGCTCTCTAATACGTAGCTGATGGTACCCCGACCTCGGATCTATCTTCAAAAAGCAAGTTGCTCCCCTCAGTTGGTCGAACAGATCATCGATTCGAGGCAACGGATATTTATTCTGTATCGTGACCTTGTTCAACTCCCGGTAGTCCACACACAACCTCAGTGAACCATCTATCTTCTTCACAAACAGAACCGGAGCGCCCCAAGGTGAGGTACTTCTGCGAATGAAGCCCTGACCTAACAGTTGCTCTATCTGATCTCGTAACTCTCGCATCTCCGCCGGAGCCATACGGTATGGAGCGCGTGCTATAGGTCTGGTATCTGGCAATAAATCTATAACAAAGTTTATCTCTCGACTGGGGGTAGGCCTGATATTTCCTGAAACACATCGGAATACTCTCGAACAACTGGAATCGAGTCTAACGGAATCACAACCTCCTTAGAGGTATCCTCCTCTATATAATACAAATGAGCGGTCGAACCTCCCTCTGGGCGAGGCATCGCCACTACAAACATCTCTTGCCCCGGAATGGCAAAAACAATGCTCCCACCGAAGCAATCAATCATGGCTCTATAAGCTGCGAGCTAATCCATACCGATAATAACATCATGCTCATGCATATCTAAGACTAACATGTCTGCAGGTAATACCAAACTACCAATCTCTACCCCCACTCCCCGGCATATAAAGAAGATAAGCGACCCACTCCCCAGTGGTGAGTCTACACACATCACTGTGCTCTCTGCTGTGGCTAACAACCCTAAGGCCTTCGCAAAATGCGTAGCTATAAAACAATGAGTCGCCCCAGTATCAAACAAAACCCGACCCATAGTACCATGGATAGGAAACATACCCTCAATCGTGGGTGGTGCCTGTGGAGCTGCTGCCTGGTGGACGTTATAGACACGTCCGTACTGTAACTGCCCCTGCTGCACTGGAGCTGCTGGAACGGATGGTAGGGCTGGCACCTGGGCTGGAGCTGGGAGTGCAGCCGAAAAAAGTGGTCTATGTGGCTCATTACGGGTACCCTGCTGCTGTGGGGCCCTATCTCCCTCCGGACAATCCTGGCGCCTATGGTCATGTCTACCACACCCAAAACATCGGCCCTTGAAGTTGCCTCCCCTCTGACCCTGCTGACCACGGCCCTGCTGGCCGTTACCTCCCCACCACTGGCCCTGCTGGCCCTGATGAACACGCTGTTGGCCCTGTTGCTGACCCTGCTGTCGGTGTTGGCCTTGCTGGCCCTGATGATTAGGTTGGCCCTGCTGACCCTGCCTATAACCCCCAAATCCCTGCCTGGAATCACCTGAACGGAATCGCTTAGCAGGGTCCCCCTGATGGGAACTCTGCTCGTGCTGACGAGTATGTCCATGAGATGGTGCCCCACTAGCACTATTACCCCCGGTCTTGCCCTGCTGGCTGGACTCTCCTGCTCTCTTGCTTCCCTGCAGATGGAATCGGAGATCCTGGCAATGTAGTAACGCGGCATTGAGTACATCAGTAAAAGTACTCAGAGATAGATTCCCAATAAGATGCTGACGGATCCTCCAAGTTAACCCGTCCACAAACAACATAATCTTCTTGCCCTCAGTGGGTGCCTCATCTGGCACGATGGTGAGAAGTATTGTGAACTCCTCCTCATACTCAGCTACGGTAGAGTTCTCCCGCTTCAAATTCAGTAATTTCTGCCCCATCTCAGTCTGCACGGCGGGTGGAAAGTACTTGCGGTCAAACCTCTCCCAGAATAACTGAATAGGGATCGTGTCCCTCTCCTCCAATGTGGTAGTGGACTCCCACCACTGCAAAGCGGCCCCCACCAGCTTAAAGGAAGCCAACAACTTCCTTTGCACGTCGGTGCACTCATACATGCGAAGATTCCGCTGGATGTCTTTCTTCCATTGGCAGACTGTGACGATATCTGAGCTACCAGAGAACTCAGGGGGATGCGCCTTCTGAAAAGCATCCCTAACCCTCTCCCATGCAGATGGAAGCTGTGTTGGTACTGGCGCCACTGCCTGAATCTGGGGTGGAGCCTGCTGAACTACCGCTAGTGCGGCATTCACCGCCTGAGCAACAATGGCGGCTACTTCATTAGCATTCATAGTGCCTTGTGCCGGAGCTGCTGGCTGCTCGGCCTGGGCACGTCTATCCTTCGGTGCACGTCTCGGAGGCATCTGAAACGTGAAGAATTTTATTAGTCTACAGTCATTATCAAATCTCAAATAGCTGAAGATATAAACTTGAAAGCAAGAATACAACCATCCTATAATAGGGCTCTATAACAATAACGTTAAGCTGAAAGCGAAATAAGCCGTACAGATCCTATGGACACTAGAACCTGATGCTCTGATACCACCTGTGACACCCCGCCTAATTAAATACCGGGCGATCACTCCTTTATTAAATTAAAATCAAGGTGAATAGTTGGTTCATTCTTAGCATCACTGTCGTAAAAATAACTTTTCCAAATTAACACCCTAATTAATTAAGCTAAGTGTCAAAACCATTTTTAACCTTTTTAACCAAATTGTATTTTAAAGAAAAACTTAATTATTTAATTATTTACCACATTTTCAATAAGTAAGAATCATACAACAATTAACCTGGAACATAATCCAAATACTTTAAACATTCAACATTCAAAGTCCCAACATTTAAAACTTAAAGTAAAACATCCATACTGAAATAAATCCCATAGTAACAGTACTAGAAATAACTGAAATACAAATGTCCCAATGAAACAGATAGATAGTGTAAAGGGCGACACATGCCCAATAAATGAGTATGATAGATGTGGAATCAAGTGAACGAAGTCGTCTATGCAAGTGGCCTGCAACTCCCACCTAAGCTGCAGCACGTTCCTTTCAAGGGATCCTAAGCAAGACGCCCCTGTGGCTGGGCACCTGTAATACATACATATATATACAAGAGAGAGAAAGAGAAAAAGAAACGGGTCAGAGCCCGATAGTGTGTTTGATTTAAAATACGTTTAGCAAGTATTTAAATTGATACAGGCCAATGCAACAACATATTAGTGCGACACTCTCTTGAGAAATTCTCACCTCTCTTCTAATGTGCACACCTATCGCACTAACCTTCCCAACGGTTTGTCTTATCATTTATCGCACTAATCTTCCCAATGATTTAACTTATCTTAGATTACTCGTAAGATTCAAAATTTAACGATTCAATTGTTTAAAAAGACTATTTCAATTAGTAATCAAAGTTCTCATTTTAACTTTATAAATCAATAAAGTTTTCCAGTGTCATATTATACTTTCTCAAAACAAGTATTTATAATTGAGTCATCAACCATGTCCTACATATCACATCACAGTAGGCAGTTCCAGATTTCAGAATTTCATATATATATTAACAACTCATAAAATATATATATCATAACAGCACCCCAAATAAAACTATGGTGCGGGCATACTCTACTATCCAATCCCCGTATCACTCGTACTAAAGGAATACAAATTCGGAATCACTCTCGAACTGTATTAACATATACTCAAACAATATTGAGGCGAATTATAGATTCCAAGTCTCTAAGAGTATGGCATATGTCTGCGTCTCTTAAGACCGTCTGAACTATCACTGCGATAGCCTGTACCAAGGATACCTATACACAAACAATATGAGGCGAAGCATAGATTCCAAGTCACTAAGAGGAAAGCACATACCCGCATCTCTTAGGACCGTCTGAACTATCATTCCGATAGCCTGTACCAAGGATATCTATCTTCTAGGGTACAAGTTAATATCCCCCATAAAGGTCCCATCGAGATAAGACTGTCCCAGCGCGGAAACCTCAGGGATAGCAAGTAGCGTGGGCATGATTTTCGCACATAGATAGTATATGCATACACAATCATATAACTATACTAATATTACCATATCAATAATGGGTAAATTCTCAATTCCCATAATTACGTCATTTGCATTTATTTCTCATTATATAGTTATCACGTAACCATTCACATCTTACTTTAATTTGAGGAACTTTTCCACTTACTACATAACGCTCATGGATTCTATCCTCCCAAGTATAAAATTCAGTAGGTATACTCATTCGTCCCAAAGTAAATCCCTCACGTGTCTCTCTCTTTAAATCATAAATTCACCGACCCTTATGTAATTATCCCAAAATACAATCTTTGCCCGACATCAAGGGTCCCAAAGTCTATTCACATGTCCTACTGGTCTTCCCTATCTCCCAAAACATTTCATTAATGATGCCCAAGAATTGTCTCACAATAAATTGAATTTAACTCATTTAAAAAGGGAAATAGGAGTCTGCCAGGAGGGGTCGATCGATCGAAGTCTGGGGCTCGATCGATCGAACCTTCGATCGATCGAAGCTCTGGGCTCGATCGATCGATCAAGCAGGTCTGCGAAAACTGAAATTCTACAGTTACGGGTTTCATCTCCTAACTTCAACAATTTTCATATTTTCTAATCCCAAACGTCTCAAAGTTTGTACTACTAACATCCTAACATGATATCATACATTTCCTACGTATAACATTTCAATTTATGTCACTAAACATGGATTAATCATGCCATAATTCATTTAAATATTCAAGAACCCTAGAAATCTCTAAATCATGGTTCCAATCTGTTTTTCCAGAAATTTCTTCTTATAAACATCATAATTTCATGGGTAAATTCCTCTACATGGCAAGGGTTTCCAGAATTATCATTTAAACCATAACTACATGCGATTTCTATCTCAAATCTTAGGTTTTCTTCCATAAAACTCATCCTAATCATTCCTACACTAATATGAAAGATGCATCAATGAAATATGCAAGATAAACACTTGCCTGGGATTTTCAGAAGTCTGGATTGCGGCTGATTTTGGTGTGGTTGCGTTCTCCGTCTCGCGATCTACGCGTTGGCGGTGACGGCGGTGCAAATGGTTGAGTTTTGAGCCTTGGAATTGCTTGAGAGCTCTCTCCTCTCTTCTCCAATGGCCGTTATAGGTTTTGGGAATTCTAACCCTAGGTGACAACCTCAATATCAGATATAGCCCCTCTAATTTTCGTGGGTTTAATTACCCAAAAATGTAAAATGACCAAAACGCCCTCCCGGGGTACTAATTAGGGCTAAAAACACCCCGAGACCCAAACTAAACCCCCGGGTACACTTTTCTGACTATCTCGACCCTTCCGGACGCGTTGGCGCACTCAAAATGACCATACGAACAACTTATAAAATATTCACTTTTATTTATCAATAATTAGTCCCGACGCGACACGGGCGCGTCCCGACTCAAATTTCCAAAATTGTCATTTTATTCTCTCGTGACATTCAATATAACCAATATTATATATTACTTTGCTCATTAGTAATATTCAACAAATTTCCCATAATTACTAACTCTCGTCACGTTAATAATTATAACATAATTAATTTCCGGATTTTTATTAAATAATTAACTCACATTAAATTTAATAAATCCCCAAATTAATATAGCATTAAAATACGGGGTATTACAGAAGGTCCAGCGTCAATTGGCGACGACGCTCTCTCATCCATCTCTCCTGAATAACTCTCGGCTGGACGACAAGACGGCCCACAAGACTCAGACGGCTCAAATGGTTTTATTGTGGCCAGAGGAATGGGAAAGATGGGTCATACCCAATTAGGGTCGGCCCCTCGTCTCCTCTCCTCCTCTTCCTCTATTCGTCTAATCTCAACAAATAACTTCTCTCTCAGGGAAGGGAATTCCTCAGCTAAGCTATAAAGCCTCCTAAGCATCAAGGGGGAGACCCTACACTTGGAAGAATTTGGGGAACTCAACTATAAACAAGTTAACAGTTGACCAGATTGGACTTTTGGATTGAAACAGAAGAAATTGAAGGCTTTTGGTCAAGAACACTCAAGAAGTGGAAGAACTCAACTCGCCGGAAAAGTACCAGAAAATACAAGTCCTAAGAAATGCAACAAGGGGGTATCGAACCCAATGCATGGAATGAAATTAAAGATTAAAGAGGAAATTTATGGCAGAGAAGAGTACCTGAAGACGAAAGCGAAAGGCTGAATGGATCGTGATGCAGAAGTTGCAAAAATGGCTGGCTGAAGACTAGAGAGAGAGAGTTCAGGCGCGAAGAAGAAGAAGAAGAAGAAGAAGAAGAAGAGAGAGAGAAACTTCAAAGAATTGTTTAAATACTTTGCCAATGAGTGGGCCCACTAACTAATGCAGAGCACGGCCCACGAGGAGGGCATCATTAGGGAGCAAAGCCCCAGACAGAGTGCAGCCGCCATGCCTTGAAAACTGGAACGACATTGGATAAAAATTTGACAGGTGTCACATCAGCTTGACAGGTGTCACTCATCAAACAGACCATACACTTAGTCTCAAAAGCAATATTATCCCTCAGCCATCTCAGCATCATCTATGGATAAGGGTTGGGGGGTGATTGATATACCCGTATATACCCTCGGCCATGCTGAGGGCGCCCTGCGCCTCATCAGGCCCAGACGACCCTCCAAGGGGCCGACCCTCCATCAGGTCCAGATGACCCTTCATCAGGCCCGGACGACCCTCTAAGGGGCCGACCCCTCAATAGGTTCCAGTCGACCCCTTGGGGGGCCGACCCTTCATCAGGCTCCGGACGACCCCTCAGGGGGCCGACCCTTAATCAGGTTCCAGACGACCCCTCGGGGGGGACGACCCTTCATCAGGCTCCAGACGACCCCTCAGGGGGCCGACCCTGCATCAGGCTCCGGACGACCCCCCGAGGGTACGACAGTACGAGGCCCAAATTAGGCCAGACTCATTGCCGGAAGGAACTTTGCCCTCGGCCTCATATCAAAGGCCGAGGGTGGCATCATCACAGCACGTGGTTTGGGAGACGCGTGGAACAGTGCACGTGAGGCTCCCACGGCACGTGGAAGACCGTTATAACAATATCACCCCCTCACGTGAGGGAATATTATGTCATCATTAACCACAGGTGGCATTTATAAGTGTCAACAGGGGATTGGCTAGATCATCACTCACATGCACCATGCATACTTGGGGGGTACACTATACCCCCCAAGACCTATATATACTTGTCACCTACAACCCTACAGGGAATGGATCAATCGATAATTGCAACCCTAGCTAAAACTCTGCTTGTACACACAGTAGAGAGAGAAAGTTAGCTTATGTGCATTGTATCCAAGGCCATTAGTGCCCATACTTAGTGGATCACACACTCATAGTGGATGTAGGCCAAATTGGCTGAACCACTATACATCATTGTCTTATTCCTATTATACTCATCTCCTTCTACACACTTACACACTTATACACTTACATCTCTATGGCTACCATGGTACTTACAGTTTGAGCTCATCATCACTTATTCGATGGTGCTAAATCCAAGCATCATCAGTTGAGCTTCACTACTGATCCATAATAAGAACCGGTTAACTCGATTCCACTTTTTTCAAACCGAAATTGAAATGGATATTATCAATAACTAAACCAATTCGTATCAATGATTATTGGGTTTGTTCTAATCGATTCTAGGTTCTAAAAAAGTATTTAAAATATAAATGAAACAATACATTCATCAAATATAACTTTAAAAAGTACTCTATGCTAAAGTAAAAAATAAATTAAACATTTAAATTAGAAAGACCATATAACATTTTGCATAATTACGAAGCTCAAAATATATGATAGGACCGAATCCATTTCGATTTGATCTATGTTCTTTGTTCGGTAATTGATCGAATCGGCTTACGATTTGGTTCGATTTGGGTTTTTGTTAAAAAGACGAAACAGAATCAAAAATTTTCTCTATAATTCTCATAACCAACAGGGGAAAAACTAGACCAACCTGACCTAATAGACTGACTTTGGTTCGATTTATTGGGTTTTTCCAATTCCATTTAACACTAATAGATTAAATAATGACAAGCAAAGTGTGCTCGTAAGTATGTCAAAATCTCTTGTTAAACTGACGATCATATTAAATACAATAACTATGAGATGAATATAATGTATCCAAAATAAAATTTGTATATGAAAATCTAATAAAGAGGCTTTATGAGAAAATTGCAAGAATTTTATGTTAAATTGATAATAATACCCTTGTTATATAATTTTTAAGACCATATTACTCTAGTTTTTTGTTTCTACTAGGATTGTCAACAAATCAAATATAGACCCAGATCCGATTTAGACTCGATCTATTCACCTAGATCATAATTATATTTTAAAATCCTAATGGCAGATTCATAGTTATGATGTATTTCAACTTATATTATACTCTTATTCTCTTTAAACGTGCTGTTAACATTGTGGATTTAACATTTCTGAACTGAGGTCTCCCATTCTGTAGCCTTTATCGATAGTGTTGTTGTCACTCATCTTATGAGTATTTAAAGGTTATTCCTACCAAGAGCTCTCCCAACACATGGGGAATTATTAATGGTGTTAACCGCCTAAATGAACTCTATGGGACCCATCTGGGATACTAGAGATTCGCTACTACTATAAGTGGGTCTTACCTCTAAGAAGGTTTCATATCTGAAGGCAATGAGGGTAGAAAGTGCACTGGTTGTAAATATATAAGATTTTAATGAGGAATAGTGGTCTCATGGTTTTATAGTGAAGAACTGAGAACATTTGCCCAATGATGAGGGTGCAAACCCTATATTTCAAATAGGTATATGTCCACTCTTAGGGTCTTTATCACCCAACTTTGAAATATTTCTTATTGTCCTTACTTTTTACATTTGGACATTATTGTAATACTTTTTTTCCTTTTTTCTTGATTGTACAGTTTCTCGAAAGAAAAGAGAACCTACTATATACGAAGTGAACTTTGTTACCTTAAAAAAAATTAGGGCGATCATACAAAGACTGGGGATTATGATAATCCCAGGTCGACTATTCTTTTACTCTCATTCACTTCCTCAACCATGTCGTTTTAACATAATCGGTTGACGAGGAACCTAAGATCCCAGGAGGATACGTCGATCGCAATCCTTCTTGTGGTAATACTTTTGGATATTGTTGTTTTGGTCCCTTGGATCTCTTTGCTATTAATGTTGTGATATCGACTTTTCCTAAAGATGACATGACTCCGATAAAGAATATCATCAGTCTTATAGGTGATTCCATTTACCCCACTTCCCCTACTGCTCGCCCATTGAAGAGAATATGTTGGGGGACCTCAAACCCAATTGCCATGGAGGATTCTCAAGATAAGACGCAAGCCTAACTTACGAATAAAAATAAGCTGACGATTGGCATTGTAATGCATCCACATCTTCAATATCGTGGGATGTTGTTCTAGGAAAGGGGAAGGCCCTTGTCGATGGTTCCGTCTCTAGGTAGCCAGAATTGGCTCTTGGTATTTTAAGGGGAGATTTCCTACCCCGCGATCGAACTCTAGTCATCGAGCTGAACTCAGAGAGGTAAGCCTCCCAAATGCTTTCCTTCATAAGTTTTAAAACTTTAGTTGATTGTTTGTTGTGAGTTTGTTTTGTTGATTAATATTGTCCTTGTTCTTATTTTACAGTTCATCGTGGACTTCATCAATTTACTTGACTGAAGTACCGAACATAAATAGGAGGCCTATGACCTGGGGGTCACTTTGGATGGTGCCCAGAAGGCCCTTGATGCGCCAAGGGCAAAACGACGGAGGGAGATGCCAAACTGAAAGCTTAGGACGAGGAAATCCTTTGGTTGAAGGCCAATGTGGCGACCTTGGAGAAGGAAAAATAGGAGTCCGTCTAGAATCTATTGGGAGTGTTAGAGGCAAAAAAATGCTACCTATGATAAACGTTGGGACAAGGCATATGAAAATGCTCAAAAACAGTTGATTTTGTTTATAAAGCCTTTTTCAAGAAAGGCTGGGATAGGGCTCTGATGATGGTTGGCATCCCTGAAGTGTCAGAGTTGTTTAATGAGCACGATACTCGTACTCCTCCCAATTTGAAGGAAGAAAATGAAGAGAAAGAAGAGGCAGTCGATCAGTCTAAGGTCAGAGAAGACCTTTAAGACAATACTGCTCAAATTTAGTATCTTTTAGGGACTTCTTATGTTTTATTCAAATGTTTTCTTTTCCTTCCTTTATCTTTTTCATGTAAGGTCCTAGTCTTAATAAAAAATTGAAATGAAAAAGAGTTTTTTGCCTTATATTTATCTTTGCATGGATTTGATGCTTTGTATATTGCTTGTGTTTGACTTGTATTTCGTTGTTCTCTCAAATGATGAACTAATTTTATCCACTTCTGCAACATGATGATTTCTTAGCTTTTATGCCAATGGTCCAAGCCGATGGTGACTTGGATTTTATGCTTGGGTTTGACATTTCTGGTCGGGCTAGGATGGTCTTCTAGGTTGTTCTCCAAGCACTTTATAGGATTATGTCACTCTATGGCGATCAAAATGGGAAGTTTATAGGTCTTCAAACCAATCTTTAAAAAGTAATGGGTATCGCCACTTTGATGCAAAATGAAAATGCTGGCCTAAAGCAAGAGCTCGACAAAGTCGAAAAAGCTTTTCGTGAAAATAAAATGATCAAAAGGGGCATACAATAGAGAGTCAAGAGGCTAAAATAGAGAATATGAAAGTAGCCTCACCAATTTTGGGTCGACGGCTATAATGAGGGTCTCGTAAATGCCCTAATCCATCTAAATGACACTAAGAATCTATCCTAGAAGCAAAGATGAATGAATGCGTTAGTTGTTCTCATGGTCCCACGCGACTCTGAGTTGTAATACTGGTATGCCATGAACTCTAACTATTACAAGCTTCCTCCCTTTGCAATGAAGATTTATGGGTACCAATTGATGCAGTGCCTCATTATTTAATCGATGAGTACCTGGCCGACCATGATAATGACAACTAATGAATCATCATAGTCTAGATACTGCCCATTTGGTGTTTGTGCTTGGACCATAAATCCCTCCATGTATCTAATGTAATTTTTTTGCTTGTAATAATTAATATTTAAATAATTTTAAAAGTATCTTTTTCCATTTGTTTTTGCATTCCCCCTTCCCCATTATTTTTATATATTTCGTTGGTCTTACTTTTTAAGAAGGTGTCGTCACGCCCTTAATTATGCCTCATACCATCTTTTGGAGAGAATGCACTCGTTCATAGCGATATCCACCTGTTCATGATTTTATCCGACTAGTGTGGTCGGATTACTAAGTGACTGGGGGTCCCTAGTAGGTCGTTTGTTTGCTTGGGAAATATCTTAAGTTATCGTGTTGTTTTGATGAAACATGTGATAAGCTCCATGATCGGAATATCTCCCTGCCTCTCTATTGTTTCCAAGTGATAGGATCCTTGGAGGTTGTCTTTAGTGACTCTGAACGGACCTTTCCAGTCTGGTCATAATTTTTTGTCTGATAATTTCCTCACGCTGCCTACGATCTTTTTTAAGACGTAATCCCCGACCTAAAACTTCCTCAGATTCACACCCTTGTTATATATCCTTACTAGATTTTGCTGGCATGCTGATAACTTGATTATAACTTGTTCCCTCCTTTCATCTGCCAAGTTAAGCTCAACACTGATCATTTCATTATTCAAGCATTAGCCGACTATAATTATTTTCATAGTTGATAATTGTAATACCCCATAATATATATATATATATATATATATATATATATATATATATATATATATATATATATATATATATATTATGTGCTTGAATGACATGTAATGTAACAACATACTTATATGCTTATATAAATAAATTTGAAAACTAAGAAACGATAAAACATTAATAAATATTTTGAATATGACTGTGTATTATGGGAGACTATGGATAGGTCCGGTGTTCGATATTAAGGGTTTCCTTATTTGGATTATCCCCTCGGTGTCGAGTCCCAATGACTATGAAGTAGTCAACTATAATGTCATGTTACACCAAACCAATTAATTATTTTAAATAAATTTGGACTAATTTAACTAATTTTCCGTATGTGATTTATTTACTAATATTGGGTTAGGGATGAGGGATTATGTGGTTTGGTAGTATATAAAATAATGGATTTTGATTGAAAAGAAGGTATTTTGGGCCTATATGGTAAGTATAATGAATTGCGGAATTTTTAGACTAGTTAAGTGTTAACTTGGACAAGTTAATTAAGACCTCATTTTAGGCCCTAGGCTAACTTCATTTTTAAGAGGTAATATTGAGCTATTAGGAGATCCATTTTAATACAAAATAAAATTGGGGATCTAAGATCATGGAGAGAAGAAGGCCGACGGGAAAATAGGGGATTTTAGAAGATTGGAGCCCTAGTTTTACATCAATTTAATTTGAATTCTTGTATAATTGAATTTATTGTAGATTATGCCTATTCAATTTGATCAAAAATTTAACTAAGCAATAAAATATGATTTAGATGATTTAAATAAAGTAAATTCTTAATTAAACCACTTAGAAAACAATTAGGATTATTTTAGCATCATTTTGATTGAATCCTCCCTAAAATTGATGAGATTTTAATAGGTGTTCAGTAGATTCTGAATTATTAATGTAATCCATTCAAAATACTTGGAGCTTATGCATATATATAGAGAGCATTGCAATCAAATTGTTATGAAATGGGATGTTAGGGTTCTTGAGAAAGAAAATAAATTTTATTTGAGTTCGTGAACTTTAATTAGGATTTTGATGATATAATTGTGTTATAATCATGTTTTATATGCAGATGCATTATTTATATGTTATATGAGTCATATATGAAGGTTTTCTGGTCTTTAATGGAGGTTTGAGATGAATTGTGTTAAGTCGGAGAAGACGAACCCCGTAATGGGGATTTTTCAAAATAATGAAGTGATCGATCAATCAGTGAAATTCATCGATCGATCGATGCTTCAGATATTTTGACACTTTTGGTTATTGTTTCAAATAAAAAAAAATTATTTGTGGGTTTATTTGGGGATAACCTCTTATCTAAATTGATATGTATGACTTGGTTTATAGTATGGTTTGGATGACTCTAATTGAAGATAGTATATTTATTTCTTGTTTACTTTAAAATTGAATTAAAGTGGATAAATCTAGTTGAGACTTGAATTCCATGATTGAGATGAATATTATTTGTTGTGTTCTTTGTGTAATGCATACCATGCGTGAGTACTCGTGGTGAACATACTAACGGGGGGATTCTATTAAGGGGGCACGTACGACGCAGACTGCTATGGTATCTCGGTGAGTATATGAGATGCCTCAACCAATTTTACCCGTGGGTCATACGTCTAGTTACCAGTATCCGAGATGGATTATTGGGAAATTTCCTTCATATGGCCATGGGTATGGTAGGCTATATGATCGATGGGTAGACATGGTGATTTATCCATTGCCTTGATAAGTTCTTAGGTTCGGGACGACCTAAGACTATACATAGTATGCGCGAGTGATCCCCGAAGGAAATATGGATAGGCCTTTGTTGCTTGGCTTAGTATGATCTTTAGACGTTAATATTGTCTTAATTGCTTTATAACCTTTGAATTTAATTAGTGAAATGATACTTTGAATTCATTTATTATTCTCATATGTGTAGATAAAAAATTAAATATAGGTTCCCTTGGGATTTGGAACCTTAGATGAATGTGATATATGATTGTTGGGTGGAGAAAATCTTAAAAATGTTAAAATCCTAGTGGCAGATGCATAGTTATGATTTATTGCAACTTTCATTACACTCTTATTCTCTTTAAACATGTTGTTAATATTATGGATTTAACGTTTCAGGACTGAGGCCGCCCGTTCCAGAGGCTTGATCGATAGTGTTGCTGTCACTCATCCTGTTGTTACAAATCTACTCTAGGATATAGGTGTCACTAGCCTGTGTACCAGTTATATCGGTTCATTTCTTTTCTGTTATAATAGCAAGGGATACATACTTGAACTCGTACTTTTTTTTGGATAGTAGTTAGTTGCATTGGTATGTTAGGCTTTTGTCTTATATGGATGGTATCAGAATTCTGGGATATCTTTCATTGTTGACATTCAGCTTTGATTTCGATTTATTTTTTTCTCGCATGCTTAAAATGGTACCTATTTATTTAGACTCCTATACTATTTAATTTAGAACCTGATCAATCTATTTTTAAATATTACGGTGTGTCACAGCAATCATGACTCTAAGGGTATAATGGCCTCCATCCCATAAGCTAAGGCGAAGGGCGTTTCCCCAATTGACCTCCTGGGATTCGTTCGATATGCCTAAGGGATGTGGGGGAGCTCGTCCACCCAAATGACTTTTACCTTTCCTAACCTTTTCTTAAATCCATCAAGGACCATTTTGTTATAAGTCTTCGCTTGTATATATCTTTAGGGGTACAACATCTTGGAAGGGCTTACTTCCGAGCAATGTCCCATTATCCATGATGAGGATTATTAGCACACCAAAACGGGTTATGATATTTCTCCAAATGAACTTGATTATATCAACATATCTCTGATGTTGTCAGTGGCTATGATTCAATCCATTTAGTGAGGTAGTATATATAGATTACAAGGCATTTCCTATTGCCGAGTGCAATAGGCAATGGTCCCACGATATCTAACCCCACTGAGAAAATGGCCACAAGATGGTCAAGGTCTTGAGGTCGCCAATTGGTTGGTAGAATAGCGACACGAAAATTTTGAACTTCTTGCATTTTTCACATAGGAGATGACGTCTTTTTGCATATAGGGCCACTAGTACCCTTTTTTAATCGTTCGAAATGCCACATATCTTACATCGGTGTGACTCCCGTAAATTCCTTCATGTAGCTCGTACAAGACCTGTCATCTTCGTCAGGATGGACACATTGTAAGCATGGTCTAGTGAATAATATCTTATAAAGCTTTCCTTCAGGGATAATTAAAATCGATCATCTTCTACCCTAATTTTATGTGCCTCTCTTTTGTTCAAAGCAATACATATTCTTTTATATACTTCACTATTGATTCAATCAAATTGGGTTCTTTTTCCACGCCTAGTACTTGGTCGATATCTTATTTCCTTTAGATGATTGTCTGTGCTTGGTATTCCACCCGTATCACTCTTTTGATACAAAAATTGATAGCTAAAGCCAATGTGGGCAAAGTGTCTGCATGGATGTAATTCCCACTTAGAAATTATTGTATTTGGGCGTGCTAAAATTGAGCGACCAGAATATGCGTCGTAGGTCAACATGTGATCATCTCTGGAATTATAGTCTCTTTATATCTTATTGTATACCATCCTTGAGTCATAAAATACGTCAAGGTGACTGGCGCTTAGGGATAAGGCCTTTTTAACCCCCTATGAGAGCGTCATATTTTGCCTCATTATTTGATTCCTTAAAGCCAAGTAGTATAGCTTTCTCGAGGACGGTGTGATCTGGGGTGACTAACAATATCCTTGCCCACGATTCATTTTGTGTTGGATGCTCCGTCCACAAACAGAGTCCATTTTTTATCGCCTTCTAAACCTTCTTCAGTTACTTGGTCGTCAGGCTTGGGGGTTTTCTCAGGTTGTTTTTTATGTCAAACCTCACGATAAAGTCAATGTTTTAGTTTGTGCAAAGCTATCACTAGTGCATAAGTCAACTTTTCCAGTGGGAGATATCGAAGTTAGATTTCTAATAGTGTTTTATTGATTCAGTAAATTTGGGATTGGCATCCTTCATTCTCCTAGACTAAAGACGAGTTAACTACACGATTGTGCACTGGCATATACAAGTAAATTGGATCCCATAGAATAGGAACCGTGAGAAGGGGTGGTTGGCTCAAGTAATTCTTAATCTCCTCAAGTGTCATTGACCATTAAACATTCCATACTCCATTTTTCTCATTTCTTAGTAATTTAAAGAACGATCTACATCGCTTAAAAGATTTCAAAATGAACCAATTAAGGGAGACAAGCATCTTAGTCAACCTTTGAACATCCCTAATGGTTTTAAGACTCTGAATTATCCTTATTTCTTCGATTTGATTGGGATTCACTTCAATTCCTCTTTGTCTAACCAAATAACCAAGGAATTTACCAAACTGCACTCCAAAAGATCATTTCGCTTCAATAAGCCTCATCTTGTAGTAGCGAAGGACTTCAAATATTGCAAGATCTGAGAGGTGATTGCCCTTTTGTTTATTCTTTACAATCATGTTATTGATGTATACATCCATGGTATCTCCTAATTTTCGCGTGAATATTTTTTATGACTAATCGCTAATAGGTCGCTCCTATGTTCTTGAATATAAAGGGCATGATTATGTAATAGTAAAGATCAAGCGTGGTGATGAAATGATTCGTTTCTTAGCCGGGTCTGAATAAAGGGATTTGATGATAGCCGAGATAAGCGTATAAAAAAATTATTCACTCGTGGTTAGTTATTATGTCGACCACTTGATCAATCTTTGGCAGTGGGAAACTATCTTCGGGAATGAATTATTTATATCAGTGAAGTCACTGCAAACTCTCCACTTCCCATTATTTTTCTTGAGTACAACCTGACTCGAAGCCATTCATGGAATTGAACTTCTTTGACGGACCTTACCTTCATAAGTTTCTCGACCTCCTATTATATCGCTCTTTCCTTATCAGGAGCTGTTCGACGAGCTTTTTGTGTCACCGATGAGAAAGATGGATATACGTGAAGTTTATGACATATTACTCTGGGTTTATGTCGGGCATATCATATGGATCCCAAACAAACACATCTTGATTCTCTTTAAGGAAGGATACAGATCCTTCTTCTTCACTTTCAATTATTGATATTTCGATGAGGAATCTCTTATATAGGTAAACATCATCAAATGAAACCTCTAGGAGTGTTTTCATGACCCTGTCGACGGGGGCCACCCTCGTATTTTCTGCCCCTGGCCACTGATGCTTTAAGTGTTATTTGGTGGGGATGTTCCCTCCACGTTCTCCACCTTTACTTTATTTATCTTTTGTTTTGTCCTGGTGGTTGTGGTAAATCATTTCCAAGTAGAATCCTAATTTCCATGTATCTTCATCACCCCAGTCAATAATTCATTTGAGTTTTGGGTGGTAAGTGGATGGGACTACTTTCATCGCGTGCAACCATCACCGTCCAAGGATTGTGTTATATGAGTATTTGATGTCGGTGACTAAAAAGTCAATCAACTTTGAAATACTTCTACTTCGTATGCGCAACACCACTTTTCTCAATAATATGGTCATTTTTCTATTAATCCGGCTAGAGGGATGGTTGCCTCCATTAGGTCTTCCATTCGTAAGTTGAGTTGGTTGAAAAACTTAAGTACACGACCTCAGAGGATTTACTTGGTCCACTAGTAGTTTGTCCATATCCTAGTTAGAAATTCTGAGTGTGATTACAAGTGTGTCATGGTGGGGGCTCCTGAATCCAACCACGTCCTCCTCAGTAAACACGGTATGCTTAGTATAGTCTATCTCTTCTAGTCGAAGAAATTTTTAGATATTGGGCTTGGTCAGATAAATCTGGAAATCCTTTACTATTATAGTATTTTCTTCAAATCTATTATTATATAAATACTTTTGACCTGGATTGGATTTGAGTCTACGTGGATCACTGTAATTTATTTCCCAACTCAGTGTCTTCAAGGATGTTGTATGGGTTTTTCTCGCATTTCACCTGACTTTCTCATTTTTCTTTTCGATAAATCATCCAAATGGCCTGTCTTCACTAGTTCCTCTGGGTGTGATTTTAATGCTTTGAAGTTATCCATCTCATGTTCATGTTTCTAAAGGTAGGAGCATCTTAGGGCGGTATTCCTTTTGGAAGGATCTCTCGCTATCTTTCTTGGTCACTTGAGGTATTTCTAGTCATTGATCTTGGTCAAGATATTGTATGTTGGTTCCTTGAAGATCGTATTAATGGAGTGATAAGTTTTACTAAGGTCTGGCTTCTCGTCTTCCTTTAATTCGTTACTGGGCTTCTTGTCCCCCTTCTTGGGAACAATATCTTTTTCTACGCTATTGCTTAACTTTAGTCAATCGTTGTCCGTGTTCTTATGACCACATCTTGAACTTGAGTGTATTTTTCAATCCTTGACATTAGATCATCGATAGTTGTCGATTCCTTCTTGGTGAGGGAGTGGTGTAAAACGGATTTAGTTAGCAAACTAATTTTGAATGAGGCCACTATAACTTGTTCAATACAGTCTTCCACCTTATTATAGACTCCTAATACCGCCTGACGTAGGGTCTCGTGCGACCTCTTATTTAGTATGAGGAATGAATTCATCCTCTTTAGCTGAATGTTGATTATGATGCACCTCGCGGTAAAGGCCTCCACAAGTTGTTTGAAGAAGGAGATAAATTTATGAGGTATCCCCAAAACTTGAGGGAAATATCTAGCACATCAAATGCTCATTCTTGCTCCAAAGTGTAATGGCCTAGCGCTACTGGCGAACATAGTCAGTGGGATATGTTTTCCCATTATATATTTTGAACATTGGCGTAGAGAATTTTTTCAGTGGTTCAAAGTCTTTAATTGACTGAGTAAACATCGACTTCATGTGGCTAACAGGGGCTCTCTTGGATAATTCCTTGGTAGTCCTATCTCCTCAATGAGATATGTGATCATCCATTTCTCTCCGTATAAGATTACAAAGGTTTTCTTTGTCGTGGCGGATGATAGGATAACCTTTCCTTTCTCGTGATCTTCTTTGGTGGGAGGGGTCTGGATCGCATCGTGAACACCCTCCTCTGTGCGAGTTTTACTCTCCCGAGTGCTAAGAGTGCGAGAGATCTCCTGGTGTTTTCACTTATCACTTTGTATCTCATGCTCCATCATGTCCAGATGGCAGTGTAGGCAAGCGTTCTCTTCTAGTTGATGGTGTATAGATACCTCTTGTTAGAGATTGCTCGTAAGCATCTAAGAGCCGTGATATCTGACTAGATCATGGAGATTCATTACTCTCCACTTTTTTTCTCCCAAGGATGATAACGAGAATTGGGGGTAATATAGTCTTGGTGGAGCCTGAGCACAGATTGATTGTGGGAGGAGTATGTGTTCAATGTGATCATCTTAATGGTCATCGCGAGACTGCAAGTTCTCGTCATATGAATGAGACATGATTTGATTATTTTTAGCCAATAAAATTGAGGAAATAATTTTTTTTCCACAGATGAAGCTAATTATAGGTGATAAAATCCTACTATTTAAGATTCAATATAAACCAACCAAGAAAATAGGTAAATCACACACAAACACATAAGAACAATATGTACAAGGTTCAACAATGTGCCTACGTCCACGGGTGGTTCCTCTTCTCTTATTGAAAGAGTCTCAATATGTGTGATTGCATTCCCATTTTCCTCGTGGGCTAGGTTTACATTTATAAGAGGAAATAATGGAGTCTTTGGGACCTAAATCACCTTGGTAGTTATCCCCAATTGATTGACCGTATATTTCCCTTGATTTACGCAGATTAATTATCATCTGTGAGTTGACGGGGTCAGCGGGAAACATATTTCCTTCCCACGTGTGGTGGATTATTTTCCCTCAAACAATAAATATATATAAATATGTATTCACTTTAATTATACATAAGTATTATATGTATAAATATAGTATATATATATATACACACACACACACACACACACTCTCTTATACTCCATTCGTCTCAAATTAAGAGTCCACTGATATATTTTGTGCTATCCCAAATTAATAGCAGACTTTTCCTTTTGGACATATTCAACGAACCGAACTCCACGGTAGTCAACAAGTTTTGATCCTGACCATTGATTGCGTGTATCCTTAATTTATGCAAAAATTGAATATGGACTCTTAATTTGAGATTGAGGGAGTATATAATACATATCTATGTGTATATATATATATATATATATAATTGTAGTCTAAACACAACAATTAATTTTGGCCTCATCCAAATCTATCCACGTGGCAACTATATCTCCCATCCTCTCTTTTAGCAGGGCACCCATTTATTTCTGTGACACCCTGCCTAATTAAATATCGGGTGATCAGTCATTTATCAAATTAAATCAAAGTGTCCGGTTGGTTCATTCTTAGCATCACGGTCGAAAAACTATTTTTCTTTATTAATCACCTAATAAATAATTAAGCTAAGTGTCAAAATATTTAGTTTCATAGATTAAGTCCTATTGTTATGATTTAATATACGAAAGCATTTTCATGGACACAAATAATAATATTGAAAGCCAAACCATCCAAATAGAATAACCAGGCTAGATTAACCAATCCAAATAAAGCATCCCACAATGGAGGACAATGCAATAATGAAAACAATCCCAACTAAAAAACAGAAGTCTGAAATAATAAAGAGTACAAGTCTCTCTAAAGTAAGTAAAAACTGGAAATGGGCGACACATGACCCATCTAAAATGACTAAGTGAAGAGCTGAGATGACAAGGATTAAGTCGTCTAAATTCAAAGACCTCCAACTCCCACACTAGCTGCAGCACGTCAACAGTCCAAAGATCTAAGTCCAACGCCCCTGTGGCTGGGCATCTGTAATACATATATATATATATATACAAGAGAAAGAAGGGATGACAGGAATGGGTCAGAGCCCGAGTGTAAAATAGCTTTAAAATAGTTTAGCAAGTATTTAAAATGCTCACCAGCTGATATTACATACATGTTAGTGCCTCGTCTCTCACTTGAGAATTCTTACCTCTCAACTAATGTCCGCACCTAACGTACTACTAATCTAGATAAAGCTAACCCAGTTAACTAGTCTAACCTAATTTCCCCTCACCAATCCTGATTCAAGTGATCACATGACTATAGTTTATATCTGATAACCTTTTCTTATGAATTTACCAAGCCAGCTGTGTGCATCCCAATACAGTCTTAAGTTCTCAACCACTTAATTCATTTAATATTAATTAATCAATTGTTTTATTCACTTACAATCTTAGTAGATGAATCATATGGACATATATTTATCACTCATAATATATATACTAATGGGTCACTCCACATAAATCTATGGTGCTGGCATACTCTGCTATCAAGTCCCCGTATCTCTCATACAAAGGGAAATACTAGTTTGAAATCACTATCGAACTGTATTAACACAAAACACACATATTGGAGGCGAAGCATAGTTTCAAGTCACTAAGAGGTCAATAAATACCCTCACGTCTCTGAGGACCGTCTGACTGTCATTCTCAGATAGCCTGTACCAAGGATCCTGTATTCTAGGATACAAGTCAATATCCCCCATAAAGGTCACATCGAGATAAGACTGTCCTAGTGCGGAAACCTCCGTGATACCAATTAGCGCGGGTATGATTAAACGCATATATTTAAATAATATATATGCATGCACTCATCTATATATTTATATTTACATTAATCGAAAAGGTACACCTGCGACCCGTAACATATTTTACCCCTATATCGTCACGTAATACCCGAATTCTACGTGTAATTAATTTAATCTTTTATTTCCTCAATACCTCAAGTTCTCTCGTACTTCTTGACCCTCGAAGTGTATCGTTCTAATAAATATAAGATCAGTAGACGTACTCTCTCTACCCTACTGGCCTAATTCGTCATTAACTCTCCTAATCCCCAATTTATCACACATGCAATCATAACTCATTTTATACCCTCGTAACCCCACGATTCAGTTTTATATGAAATCGTTATACCCGGACCTCGCCCATACCCTACTGGTACTTCTCAAGTCCCATTATAATATTTAAGTTATGTCTAAGGGTCCTTATACATTGGGGTTGGATTAACATTTAAAAACAAAGAAGATTCAGTTTCCAGGAGGAGTCGATCGATCGATGAAAAGGGTCGATCGATCGATCCTGTTGATCGATCGAGCAATTATTGGCCCAGTTTCTGCAATTCTTTGCCTACGGGTTTCATCAACTTAAATCCTCAAAACCTTTATTAATTCGTCCCAAACTCCCAAACAATCCAACCAAAAGTTTTACTATCCTAAGTACATGAAAACTAACCTACAACAAATACAAATTCACATCAATTAAAGGGTTAATTTGAGCTAATTCATCAAGAACACTATTTTTATCATCATGTTCAATATCCTCATAATTGTTCCAGATTTCAATCTCTACTGGGTATCAATTTTGTAGTTAATCTTCTACATATATCAAGATAGTTGTCCTAACATGGTTTCTCCTCAAAATTATAATATAAATCTCCCAAACAACATTATTTTTACATGAGAACATGAAGTTTTATCCCCTATACTAGCATGGATGTATTATCAACTCAAGAACAGCAAGATAAATACTTGCCTCGAGAATGAAGGTCTGAATTCCTAGAATTTGATGGTGTGACTGAGTTCCTCTTCCTCCGATCTACACTCCGACAATGTTTGTGATGAGAACGGTGCAACTAGAATGATCCTAGCCTTGGGAAAGCTCCTGACCTCTCTCCTCTAATGGCTTATGTGAGTTGTGTTTATTCTAACCCTAGAAGATAACCTCTAACAACAGATATAGCCTTATGATTTTCGTCATTAATTAAGGCCTAAAATTGGAAATTACCAAAATGCCCTCCCGGGTCGCCAGTTACGCCTAAATTTGTCCCGAGACCCAAACAAAATTCCCGAGTATACTTTTCCGACTATATCAATCCTTACGGATGCATTGGCGCACTTAAAATGATCATACGGGTGACTTAGAATTAATTTACTTATTTTATCCCATTAATTTAGTCCCGAGCGACTGACACGCGCGTCCCGACTTAATTTCTTTAACTGTCGTATTATTCACTTGAGACAATTTAATAAATTCAACCTCATATATTACTTTACCCATTTAGTAGTATTCAATATGATTTTTACCAATAATTATTAACTCTCGTCACGCTAGTCAATATTCAAAATAAAATTCGGATTAATATTAAATTAATTTATCCCAATTTAATTTAATTAATCCCATAATTAAAGGTCATAAAAATACGGGGTATTATAATTTCTCCTCTTATTATTTATACCTTTCTTCGCCTACCCATCCACCTAGCTCGTTGCACTTTTCACTTTGCTGCTTCATCTTCCTCACCATAACGATTGATGCTTCATTTCCTCTATATTTTACCACACATATCTCTATCTCGAGAGCTTCCTTGCAGCCCCTGCCTATATGGTCTCCACTCACATCTCTATCTCATTCTCTTTATCCCTCTCTTTTGTTATCTCTCATAAGCCACCATCCTAAAGGTATGGATTTAGGGTTTAATGTTTCCCTTATTCCATTTCTACCAAATTCAAGAGATTATGATTTTATTTGCTACTTTTTATTAATTGATGTTTAAATACTAAAAAGTATATGAATTTGATGATATATATTGTGATGCAAATAATACAATCCTAATTCATTACGTTTTGTTTAATTTCATTTGGGCTTTTCAATGCATGTAAGTTAATGGGACTATATTGCTTAGTTGGCAATTCAAACAATGAGACAGAGAGAGTAAAGTAAGAGAAAATTGGAAAAGTGAAGTATCTTGAATATACTCTTCTTACTAAAACCAAATATGAAATTATATATAGTATCAAATCTTGGACTTCTATCTTAATTTTTACTTTTCAATTCTCTTTTGTAGAATTTCTACCAATTACTATTTTTTACCTTATTCATGAATCGAATGAAAAAAAAACAATCTAGTTTGATTTTCACAAATCACTATTATGATTTTCTAACCCAGTTTAATTCTTATATGTATTTTATTTTGAACCATCTACACAAACCCACTTTAATAAATTTTAGAACCCAAATTTATTTTGAATATATAGAGAATGATCCATGTGTAGAAGATATTAAATCTCTCAAAAACGGCCCAAACCTCTAGTATGTCACTCTCAATTACCCAAATATTGTTATTGTTCGTTATAGTTATATTTATCTGGGTTTTAGACATTTGTTGATTGGGAAATAATATCTTATTCTTGAGAAAGCAAACATTGATACTATTATGTTTATATATGTTATTATGATGATTTAGTTTATGACATTATTTTAATGGGTTGAAAAATTGTTCTGGAGGAGTATGTTGCATTAAGTTATGGCAAAATTTAGTCATTTTGTGTTATTAAATTGAGTGGAAATCATTTAGGGTGTATTTGGAACCTAATTCCATTCCTATATATAGTTCAAAACACATTCCTTGAAATGTGAGTTAGAATATAATTTGAAACTCAAACATTTTAAATATCATTACATTTTTATTCCCGTGATAATTTCTCTTAGAATTGATTGTGACACTCTGCCTAATAAAATACCGGGTGATTAGTCATATATTAAATTAAATGGGAATATCATTTGGTTCATTCTTAGCATCACTCTCAAAAACTTTTTAAAACTTATGAACCACCTAGTATTCAAAAGACATGGTGTCAAATTTTATCTTTTTATTAAACGTCAATAACAACATGCAAAAGAATATATAATTAACCATTCACACAATCACTAAATCAAACAACACTGAAAATGAATAGTTATAAACTTTGCCGAGAAAACCTCCGACTACAAACTAAATACAAAAATATAACTACAGGAATGATAAAATGAGTACATCGTCTGGCTAGCACAAAAGAAATAACTAGGGTGATATGCCCAATTGAAATACTGACTGCATTCTACTCTAGGAATGAAATGACAAAATCGGATAAGTCAAAATCCAGCAACATCCACATATGTTGCAGCTGTGTAACCCTGAAATATAACAATTTTGGCGTCCCTGTGGCTGGACACCTAAAAGGTATTGAAAATATTTTATAGCATGGGTTAGAACCCAAAATATTTTGAAAAATATTTAGCAAGTGAATTAAATTACAGTGAATTAAAATGCATGAATGCTCTTCATATTTAAGTTAGTGTGGCACTCTCTTGAGGACCACCTCACCCCTCAACTAATGTGTACACCTAACGTCCCTCTATATAACCCATCTAGTTATCTATCCCGTAACTATCCTTGCGATATAGATCCCACTAATCTCACTACTCTATCTCGAGTGAGTTTAATGTACTAGTATAAGTTATTAATCATACTAACTTATTTAAATCTTTTCTCAATTGATACCATATAACATTCTCGCAAGTTATATAATTAATAGAATTCTCGTCATGTATTTGCTCGTATATAAATCTACCATATATATGAAATATCATATTATAACATTCACATGCATATTGATATATAACCATCCTCCCGAATAGGCACTCATCGGATTATCTCTAAAATGATATCATCTACGAGTATACTCATCCACCCGGAACCCTGACACGATGCGCTTCCCGAATATGAAAAATAAACAAATTGGAGGCGGACATAGTTTCCACCGAAAATGAGACATACTCATACCCAAGACATCTCACCCCATCGTCCAAACGCTATGACCTGGGGACTATACTCACCCTGCATTCACTAGCTAGGGGATTCACCCACATCGCGCAACCTCCCATGACAGGACTAGAGTGGGTATGCTTTCCTATAAATATTATTCACACAAATATTTACACATTACTCAAATATATATATATATACACACTACAAATCACAGCATATATATATTTAATTAAAACCAGGCTATCCGTGCACAATTACCGTAGCACAAGCCTAACAGTCTCAAGTCTATACATCGACTTGATTCTTAAATAATTTCCACAATTATTTATTTATTTATTTATTTATCACTTAAGTTATGTCACCTAACCAAAGTCTCGAACTTTCTCCTTCGGTCCGAAATTTCATAATATCGAACTTATTCTTTAAATCCCATATATTAAGGCTAACACCTTTATTATGCATATTCTATAATTTATTATATAACTTTCTAATAAATTAATTTGGCTAAGTCCGTGCCTAAGCCCTCGTAGCACTAGCCCCAAATAATACCCAAGTAAATCGCCCAACTCAAATTTAATTAACCACGTATTAATCAATTTATTGTCTTGGCATCACTCAACCAATATACCTGAACTCACTCGCTTGGTCCGAGAATAGAATATCCCGAATTTATTATTCAAAATTCTTTCAAATATGATTGCACACTCATTACTTTAGGGTTCTTAATTCACTCACATTCATCCTTAATTTCCTTTTGGATTTAAACTCTAATAATCCATTAATAAATCTCACAAATCAACAATTGTTGTAGCCCAACTTCCAAATAGTCCAAAATAGTCATCCCCCAAGAATTAAACTCCTAGGGCAGAAACAGGGGAGGAAGAAAAGCTACCAGAAAAGCCTTGTAGTTCGAACGACTTGGCCTGTCGTTTGAACCAGAAACCAGGTCATTCGAATGACCCTAATTATCCCTCTCCTCCATTTTCAACCCAAGAACCCATCCACAATTTTTAACTTCAACCCCCTTATCTGTTCATATTTTCTCCATCAAAACCCTCCAATATTTACACTAGAACCACTAATTCAAAATCCACAATATAAACACAAAATTCACACAGATTGGGGTTAATAAAACACATCTTTACATCCTCTACAGATTCTTGATCAGAAATCATAAAATCCCCAATATAATTATTGCATTAACCCTAACATTTGCATTCCTTTCACACACACTATGATATGAACAATAAAAATGCAAATAATCAAGAGCAAGTTTAACCACTTGCCTTAGGGTTCGTAGAGTCTAAATCCTTTGATGTTGGTGATGATTTGATGATGAATCCACACACTAGTTCTTAACTTTTGGCTTCCACGGCTTCTCCCACTTGCACACACTCTTCTCTCTCTCATTTGGGTTTTTTAAAAATGTGTTATGGCTGTCACATCATCTCACATTTAGGGTTTAATAACTCTATCCCGTTTTTAGGCTTGTGGGCTTTATAAAAAGGGCTCAAACACTTTTATGTAGGCTCAAATATGCTTAAAAATATTCCGAGATCCATTTACTACCCCTGGGTACTCTTTTCCAACTATTTTGACCCATCCGGACTCAACCGTGCACTCAGAATCGCCATCTAAATTAGTTTATAACACCTTCAATTTTTTAACCTAAAAAGTACGACACCAAAAATAATTCGAATAATTAAACCTCAATTTGCCAATTTAAATAAATCCTACGATTTAAAATAATATCTCCAAATCAAATAATTTACTAAAAATCATAAATTTAATTTTCCCAAAAGTAATTAAATTAAAACTCCTCGAATTTACGGGGTGTTACATACTTCCCCCCTTACAATGGAATTTCGTCCTCGAAATTCAGGCAAGCCGAGTACCCCCAAGCCTCGACTAGCTCCCTAATCACTTACCCTTAAGATTACTACACATATTTCTTAAGTGAATGTAATTAACCAGAGCGCCCATACACCCTGTACCCGTGCTTAACTGCACAAAATAACACCTGACTTTTACCAGCCTTAAATCGTATTATAACGTTGATCTCACAGTTATAACACTCCAAATCCCCTTCTCTTGGCATAAAAGTATGCATATCCATTATTATGCTAAAAGGGAAACATATAATACCACACCCTTACTATCAATAGTTTTCTTGCGTGAAAATAACTCCTGAGCTATATCTCCCTGCTCAACAATAAGTCAACCCAAACTGAATCACCTCCATAGTGTCCCTACTCCCCAGGATTTCAATTAACAATTATTAACATTTTATATGCAATACATTTTAACATACACACTCGTATATATATGCTAGACTTTATCTCAGGTGAAACCTAGCAAAGATAATTCATACCCTGGTACTATGAACACCCAGTCTTACTATAACCAACCACTATAGCCCTAAACTATAGCTAACAGGTTGGAACTTGGAAAATCGTCCACCTTACTTTAATAATTCTCAAAAGTAGAAATCTCTCGTATAATGCAACCATCCTCTTAGTGTACTGCCCACTTTCTCGTGGTTAACACTAAAAATCTCGTTACCCCACAACATATAGAATATGGCTGTTACAGCCAACACATCCACTAATACTCATTTCACTCGTGAATCCTAGTGGTAATAAACCATAGGTTGTGACGCACTCAATGTCATTTCAAACGCACCCATACTTAACATTTCATAATTCGAGAAAACTTATTCCCCTTCCTCCGGAATATACCCAAAGTCATTGCCCTTGCATTGCTCCCAAAGACTGCTAGGCAACTAACTAAGAGAGACTCTCGCTCCACCAAGGGTGCCCATACACCCTATATTTCGTGCATATTTGCACAAACCTTAGATCATCCCATACGTAGTATATTTATTTCAAGTTTCGCTCCCGCATTTTTGGCGTGGTTCTCCGTTCAACGTATTTTCTCCACACGTTCACTAATTATCATTAAATTCGATGACCTAGAATCCAATGACGCTTTCCCACTTCCTACATTTTTAAGACTTATGCACATTACACCTCACAGCAAGCCCAAAAGAACTTTTCCCAATGCACTATTCCTTAGCATTGTCGGTCCTCGATTTTTGCAGAACCCAAACCAAACACCCGGGACACTCAAACTTGTCCCTATATTCACAAGTCTAATTATGGACTTTCGCATCTCTAAATGAGTCATATATTACTATGCTCTAACTATCACTAAGCCCTTAGCACTAAATATTAATAATGAGCTAAATCTCTCCACTCCACAACAACCCAACATACCCTAAATCTCATCAGTAAGATTCCCTACTCATCGGGATCCAATATAACCAGACAACTATACTCTCTGAAGTCTACTTCATAAAATATTGACGTGAGCTCAACCCCTTTTCAGGTGGAACATCTAAAAAATATACATTATGTCCTGGTACAACGAACACGATAGCCTTGCTATAACCGCCCACCATTTCGAACCCGTCCGTACCCAAGATAAAACCATACCTCGAATATCACTTCTCAAATGAATAAATCCTCAGAAAAAATATATATCATCTCATTGTTCCCACCCATTCCTCTACAGGTGGAACTGAAGAGTGCCCCGCTACTCTATGGTAAATATACTCATACTAGTGATATTGACGATACCTCCACTAAATCTGGTCATCACGTAAATCTAGTACTAATACCTTACTGTGATCCGCTCGCATTATACAAAATAGACCACAATCATCTCAGAATAAAACTCATAGTTTCATTTTCCCATAACACTGGCGGCTCAAACGGTTATTGGAGATAAAACCCTCGTCCTAACCGAACCAAAATTTTTCTAACTGTTACCCTTGATAGACATCCAGCTCCTGTCCCCTGACTCGCTGCAGACAAGATCCACCCATATTTTTCTACTCTTATGCACATAAGACACCTCTCTGCATCCTTCCCCTTTCTCTGTCCCCACCGGCCATGTCGGGGTTGTCCTTTTCACGAACCAGGTAGTCTTGACCCTGATTGCTACCCCTAATGTCCCTTTGGCTCCGTTGGTCCCATCGGATTTGTTGATAGCCTTGACGACCCTAACATAACCCATCGTCACTTGGTATAAATTTTATTGATCTCGATAATTAATCTGGCTCCTTTACTGGGTATCCCCTCCCTTGGTGCCTCACTAGCACTAAAACTCTTGTCTTATCCTTCTGATAGATTCTCCAACTCCCTTAGTTCCCCTTTCTCGAGAGCATTGATATAATTTGTAAATATACAATCTTGATGACAACGACGCTAGTTATCCTAGACATATCTCCTATTCGTGCTTGTATTTTCTACCCACGGGTCTATTGTTAACTTACAAACCCTTTTTTATTCTTCATATCCCTCTCATCGATTACGAAGTTTGTGAATTTCGTCATCGATCCTTCACCTCCAGTCACTATCCGGCCTTTTTTGGAAAATTACTGTAATCTCCCTTGCCCTTTTATTAACCTCTGATGAGAGGATTTGTAATAATTCGTACATCAAATTTCCTCGTTATTCATGGTATCTCCCTATGGACGTGGTGATTGGCTCCCATCACCCTATAATACTTCTAAGAGCAAATATCTTTGCTCGGAATTTTGACTTGAGTGTCACTACACTCACCCCCATGTGATCCCAATTGAATGTTCTCTATCCAATTATAAATCACTCTTCCGATCTTTCCTTGAATTCTAGTGGATTGTGCTTTCAAAACAAAACCTTCTTTGACTCTTACTCCTTGTCATCTACACTTGGGGTTTTAGCTTGCACCATTGTCCTTAATGACGGTTCTTGGGGCAACTACTATGCCCCAACGGTTATTCTAACTTCAATTGCTCGAACAATAATCATGGTGACTCGTAACGTGTCACTGTTTCCAGAATACTCCATGACTTTTGTTAAGTCCTCCCTCCTGCAATCCTTCTAACGTCCCGCGCTTGTCGTCCTAAGATGTTCGATTTGCCATGATCAATAGAAACCGTATGTGAATCACATCAACTATACTTGATAGCAGAAGAACGTAAGTCGCATACGTAAAGGAATATAACAATCCTATAATAAGGCTCTATATCAAAGAACGCTACGCTGAAACGTGAAAAGCCACACAGATCCTAAAGACACTAGAACTTGATGCTTTGATACCATCTGTGACACCCCGCCTAATAAAATACCGGGTGATCAGTCCTATATCAAATTAAATAAGAATCTCATCTGGTTCATTCTTAGCATCACTCTAAAAAACATTTTAAAACTTACGAACCACCTAGTATTCAAAAGACATGGTGTCAAATTTTATCTTTTTATTAAACGTCAATAACAACATGCAAAAGAATATATAATTAACCATTCACACAATCACTAAATCAAACAACACTGAAAATGAATAGTTATAAACTTTGCCGAGAAAACCTCCGGCTACAAACTAAATACAAAAATATAACTACAGGAATGACATCGTCTGGCTGGCACAAAAGAAATAGCTAGGGCGACATGCCCAAATGAAATACTGATTGTATCCTACTCTATGAATGAAATGACTAAACCGGCTAAGTCAAAATCCTGCAACTTCCACATATGCTGCAGCTGCGTAACCCTGGAATAAAACAATTCCGGCGTCCCTATGGCTGGACACCTAAAATGTTTTGAAAATATTTTATAGTAAGGGTTAGAACCCAAAATATTTTAAAAAATATTTAGCAACTAGTGAAATAATATGCATGAATGATCTTCATATTTAAGTTAGTGTCGCACTCTCTTGAGGGCCACCTCACCCCTCAACTAATGTGCACACCTAACGTCCTTCTATATAACCCATTTAGCTATCTACCCCGTAACTAGCCTTGCCATATAGATCCTACTTCTCCCACTACTCTATCCGAGTGAGTTTAATGTACTAGTATAAGTTATTAATCACACTAACTTGTTTAAATCTTTTCTCAATTGATACCATATAACATTCTTGCGAGTTACATAATTAATACAATTTTCATCATATATTTACCCGTATATAAATGTACCATATATACGAAATATCATATTACAACATTCACACGCATGTCGTCGATATATAACCATCCTCTCGAGTAGGCACTCATCAGATGTTCTCTAAAATGATATCATCTATGGGTATACTCATCCACCCGGAACCCTGACACGGTGTGCTCCCTGAATCCGAAAAACAAAGGAATTGGAGGTGGCCATAGTTCCCACTGAAAATGAGACATACTCATACCCAAGACGTCTCACCCCTCGTCCAGACTCTATGACCTGGGGACTATACTCACCCTGTATTCACTAGCCAGGGGATTCACCCACATCGCGCAACCTCCCATTATAGCACTAGAGTGGGTGTGCTTTCATATAAATATTATTCACACAAATATTTACACATTACACAAATATATATATATATATATATATATATATATATATATATATATATATATATATATATATATATATATATAAAATTAAAATTAGGCTACTCATGAACAATTATCGTAACACAAGCCTAACAGTCCCAAGTCTATACACCTACTTGATTCTTAAATAATTTTGACAATTATTTATTTATTTATTTATCACTTAAGTTATGTCACCCAACCAAATTCTCGAACTTGCTCCTTCGGTCCGAAATTTCATAATATCGAACTTATTCCTTAAATCCCATTTATTACGGCTAACACCTTTATTATGCATATTCTATAATTTGTTATATAACTCTCTAATAAATTAATTTGGCTAAGTCTGTGCCTAAGCCCTCGTTGCACTAGCCCCAAAATTATACCCGAGTCAATCGCCCAACTCAAATTTAATTAACCACGTACTAATCAATTTATTGTCTTGGCGTCACTCAACAAATATACCCGAACCCACTCGCTTGGTCCAAGAATAGAATATACCGAATTTATTATTCAAAATTCTTTCTAATATGATTGCACACTCATTACTTTAGGGTTCTTAATTCACTCACATTCATCCTTAATTTCCTTTTGGATTTAAACTCTAATAATCCATTAATAAATCTCACAAATCAACAATTATTGTAGCCCAACGTCCAAATCGGCCAAAATAGTAATCCCCAAGAATTAAACTCCTAGGGCAGAAACAGGGGAGGAAAAAAAGCTTCCAGAAAAAGCCCTGTCGTTCGAACGACTTGGCTTATCATTTGAACAACTATGAATGTCGTTCGAACTAGAAATCATGTCGTTCCAATGAACCTAGTTCTCTCTCTCCTCCATCTTCAACCCAGAAACCCATCCGCCATTTTTAACTCCAACCCCCTTATCTGTTCAGATTTTCTCCATTAAAACCCTCCAAGATTTACACTAAAACCATAAATTCAAAACCCTCAATATAAACACATCATTCACACAAATTAGGGTTAGTAAAACATATCTTTACATCCTCTACAGATTCTTAATCAGAAATCATAAAAGCCCCAATTTAATTATTGCATTAACCCTAACATTTACATTCCTTTCACACCCACTATGATATGAATAATAAAAATACAATTAATCAAAAATAAGTTTAACCACTTATTTTAGGGTTCGTAAAGTCTGAATCCTTTGATGTTGGTGATGATTTGATGATGAATCCACACACTAGTTCTTGACGTTTAGCTTCCATGGCTTCTCCCACTTGCACCCACTATTCTCTCTCTCATTTGGGTTTTCTAAAAATGTGTTATGGCTCCCACACCATCTCACATTTAAGGTTTGATAACTCCATCCCATTTTTAGGCTCGTGGGCTTTATAAAAAGGGCTCAAACACTCTTATGCGGGGTCAAATATGCTTAAAAATACTCCGAGACCCATTTACTATCCATGGATACTCTTTTCCAACTATTTCGACCCATCTGGACTCAACCGTACACTCATAATTTCCATCCGAACTAGTTTATAACATCTCCAATTTTTTAACTTAAAAAATACGACACCAAAAATAATCCGAATAATTAAACGTCAATTTGCCAATTTAAATAAATCCTATGATTTAAAATAATTTCTCCAAATCAAATAATTTACTAAAAATCATAAATTTAATTTTCCCAAAAATAATTAAATTAAAAGTCCTCGAATTTTCGGGTTGTTACATTGATATGTTTTTTTCTTATAGAGAAACATGAGATATTGATTTATTTAAGTTATAATATTTTAATTTTGATTTTTGGTTACAACCTTCTGTGCCCCCGCGCGTAACTGTAACTAAAGTTTTCATCACAACACAACGTCGATATTTATCGCGCTCACATGACGACACATGTACATTTCATTAAGCCATTTATTAATTTTGTATTATCTAGATTAATGTAGGCACATATGTATTTGGTCAATACATGCATTTAGTTGGTTCATATCTTAGAAGGTTCATGTGTAGAAGTTTAGATGGGGTATGCTTACATTAAATGTAATAGATATATGTATTTGGGTAGATACAATTTAGAGATCCTATAAATATCCATGTAATTTAGACATTTGAAGTGAAGTCATAAAAAGTAAAAAATAAATTAATATTTTTAATAGAAAGTTATTTTATTTTTGAGTTGGTTGTTTTGATCTTTGTTATATACGTGTTACAATTACTAATACTCCGACCTTAAAAAAATTTCCCGCATTTTCATTGAACATTTCAGTGCAATTTTTTTAAAAAAAATATGTCAATCATATAACTTTTAATATTAATTTAAATTGTATTCGTGGAATCAATATAATTATATAAAAATTGTTGCTCCAAATCGTGTGACGCTGACACGTGGCAGTAATAAAGGCTTGATATTATAATATACACACCAACTTCCTTATTACTTGCACAAGTCTCCGAGTGAAAGATGGATGGACGTGTGGGAAAGATAAATGCACATCTAAATAAACTCTCTTTTTGCTAATACTATTATTTTCTCTCTCTCATTAAAATACCTCAAACCGTCCAAAAAGCATTATTTTGTAGAGGGAGACCCATATGTCGCCGGATGATCAGGTACGAAATGTCTTCATGTAGAAATTAGGAATTGTTCTTCATAGACATTGAGGTTTCTCCAAGATCTATTTTATTTGTGTACATCAGCCAAATCAACTCATCCCGACTTCATTTTTTTTAGATCAGCAAAATCAACTTAACCCGACTTCACATTCATGGTTAACGGTCCAATCAATTTCTTTAGAAGATTGCCGGCGAGAACATATTGCATGTTAGGAGGAGAGAGATTTCTTTAAAGCTGTTTTATATTTTGTTGTCTTTGTTTTGTCTCTTTTTCAGTCAAGGAAGATGTAGAAACAGGTGGAGAATGTTTGGTTTTCGACATGTAGTAGTGAATGTTGGGGACCTGATATGATGCGTAAGAACTCTCTTAAAAGTAGTATATTTTGTGGATTTCAAGTTTATTTATGCTTTTCTAATAGGATTTTTCTGTTTCAAAATTTTCTATCTACTGGTCTATTGTGTACATGTTGTGATTTTTTTTGGTGGAATTTATTTTTTAAGTTGGGAAAACCATAGATGAAGCTCCCAAAACCGGGTATGATATTTTGTATGTTTTTTTATATATGTATCCACACACACACACACACACACACACACACACACACACATATATATATATATATATATATATATATATATATATATATATATATATATATATATATATATATATATGTGTGTGTGTGTGTGTGTGTGTATGTGTATATATGGGTTTGGGGGAATTGAGTTTTAGCATATATGGTTTTTTTTTTGTTGAATTTTAAATCTTAACAATTATGGAGGTAGGTGGATTCCATTTTTTAGTTGAGTTTCTAAGCTGTCATGGAGGTGTATGTGTGTGATCACAAAACACCCCTCGTGAGTCTCTTATTATTTGTTCTCTCTTTCTTTAAAATTATCTTAACATTGATTTTAGTGAGATGAACTATTTTTTTCATCAATGATAAGAATAGTGACAAAATTGGTGACAGGTATAAAACATTACCTTGGCATTGGATAAAATTCATAGTTAATTATACAGTTTTCATAGTTAAATATATATATATATATTCGGTCATGCATCGTGTGGCCTTCATGCTAGTATATTATGTGAAAAAAACATAATTATAGTATATAACTAAAGTTGACAACGGAACCAGGTGTCGACATTTGTCACTTCTACAAGAAGACATGTGTTGACGCCTATGGGATACTTACCAGAGGTTGGTGAACAAAGTCTTTGAGGAACAAATGGGCAAAAACACGGAGGTATACGTAAATGACATGCTGACGAAGAGCAAAAAAGCATCTGATCATATTGCCGATCTCAGCCAAAACTTTGATCAGTTGGAGAAGCACCATATGAAGTTGAATCCGACCAAGTGCGTATTCGGTGTCCAAAAAGGCATGTTTCTCTGGTACATAGTGAATCAGAGGGGAATTGAGGCTAACCCTGACAAAATCAAGGCCTTGATTGAAATGCAGTCCCTGACCTGCAAAAAGGAGGTGCAAAGGCTCACTGGGCGAGTAACAACATTGCATAGATTTGTGTCTCTTTCCACAGATGACGCCAATTTGTTGATGCAAAGAACCAGAATATATCTAATTCTTTTATCACAGATAAATATGAGTAAGTAAAAGAAAGAGACAAACATTTTTTTAAAGTGGTTCGACTATGGAGAAAAGCCTACGTCCACTGTGCTTCTTATTGTCTTGTATTTGCCTTTCAATCACTTTCCCTTGATGAAGAGATTACAACGTATTTATAGCCTAGTAGGGAGACAAAGAGAGAAATGTTAAAGGATGAAATTCCTTTATAAATTAGGCATTTACGTAATGTCCATAATGTTTATGGCTGTTAGCGTTTTGCTGATAAAGTTGGTCGGACTTCCTGTATGCTGGTCGGCATTCCAGACCTTGGTCGGTGGTTATGCCTCGCTGACTAGGATTATAGCCACAGTGAATGACACATGTTTACTTCTGATTGGTCCACGTAAGTGGGTAATTTTTTGTATCAACAACATGTATACAATTTAAATGACTCAGATTAAATTAATCTCTTAAATCTTTTTGTATTCCACATAATTACAAATTTAGAATTCTTTAATTCAAAACTTTTCACATTCTAATACACATCTACAAATTCATGAGTATTCAAATGACTCGTCTTTCTCATATCTCTTTATGCGCTGTTGGAGATTTAAAGTCCTTTTCATATAATTTTTCAATTTCTATTTTTATTAATGATTGTAAGCCTTTCTTTGGTCATTGAAATTGTTTTAATTCCTTTAGGACATATCTAATTTTATGCCACTTTCTAACAATTCCTTTCAACTTATTCACTTTTGATATTTAACCATCAAACACACTTAATTTAGGCATGAATACTTAATTGTTGCTTTTACTTATCTAAAAAATAAATGAGGTTCATCACATTCCTCTTATCTTTGTAATTCACAATTCACCGATATTTTATTATTAGAGCATCCTAATGGGTAGTTCAAAGTGTATAAAAAAATCATAGGTTATGTTATATTTGGGGCCTGCTATGGCAGTTAACACTCAAATTTGCACTATCATATCCTATTAACCTGATATACTTGCACCCTATGATTTTGTTTTTCTAATTGTTCGAGATGTTGATCGTCAAACCCGTAGAAATGGTTAATTTAGCTATTCAATTTTTAAATTGTTCTAATTGATGATTCTATGTTTCTATTTATTCTAAATTTAATTTTTACACATTAGTGGGTAAGAAAAAAGTGATAGGAATATCATTGTATTTGAAGAAAATCGTAATATAATTATTTTTTTGGATTTGAAGCAAATTACAATTTTTATGTTATCATTTAGAGTTGTGTTCCGAACTCTAAATGATTCTCTGGATATAAACACCTCCTCCTTTCATATTCTAAACAGAATTCCGAACTCTCTTTTGAGCATTTGCGATCAGCCTTAAATCGAAAACCCAAGAAGAATGGGTGGGCATGGAGGTCTAAACATCCTTCCTCAAAAACGGTGGAACGTCTACAACTTCGACAACCGAGAAAAAGTCCGCAAAGACGAAGAAGCCGCCGCTAAAGAAGAACAGCTCAAACGCGAACAATCTCGCAAACGCGACGCTGAGTTTCGCCTCGAACAACTCCGCCAAGCCCGCGGCCTAGCCTCCCCAACTCTATCCAAACCCCAACCCAAACCCGAACCAAAAAAATCCAATCACATCAACCTCTTCGAAGGCATCAAAATCTTCGACCCAGTTGACAAAGAAGACGAAAAGAGAGGCAAATTTAAGAAATTAAAGAAAGAGGAGCCACCTAAGGTTGTTTTGCCTGAGGATGAGAAATATAGGTTGGGGTATGGACTTGCCGGAAAAGGGGTTAAGTTGCCCTGGTATTTGGCCAAACCCAGTGGTGATGACGAGGGTAGTTATGGAAATGTTGTTGTTGAGGATGAAATGGGAAAGGGGAGAGGTCAAACTAGTGGGAAGAAGTCTTTGGAGGAGTTGAGGGAGGAGAGGTTCAAGAGGGAGAGGAGAGAGAAGGAGAGGGAACGCGAATTGTTGTTGGTCAAGGGGAGGAGGAACGGGACCATTCCCAAGGATAGAGGGTATTCCACCAGGTAATTTTTCTGAATTTCTAGTTATTTAATTTACATTTATGCTTGCTCAATTATTGGTTTGTGAATAAAGACTAAAGATTTCAACATATTTTGTGAATGTGACACTGATGTGTTCGTGGTCGTAACTGCATTGGTGGGTTATTTAGTTTGGGATCCTTTTGGCATGGACACAAAAAACACACTGTTAACTAAAGAACAAATTTTCTATAACTTCGAAATAAAATCACATCGATCTCTTTGAAGGTATCAAAATCTTCGACCCAGTTGATACTGAAGATGAAAAGAGAGGCAAATTTAAGAAATTAAAAAAAGAGGAGCCACCAAAGGTTGTGTTGTCTAAGGATGAAAAATATGGGTTGGGGTATGGACTTGCCGGAAATGGGGGGTAAAAGTCTGAGTACATGGTGAAACCTAATGGTGAGGAGGAGGGTAATGATTGAAATGTTGTTTTGAGGATGGAAGATGTGAAAAGGGGGAGGGGAGAGTTAAGAGTTGTGGGAAGAAGTTTTTGGAGGAGTTAAGGGAATAAGGAATGTTGAAGAGAGAGAGAGAGAGAGGAGAGAGAAGGAAAGGGAATGAGAATTGTTGATGGCGAAGGGGAGGAGGAACAGTATGATTTTGAAGGATAGAGGATATTTGAAATATTTTGTAATATAATTTACATTTATGCTTGGTGAATTCTTAGTTTGTTAATAGAGACATAAGATTTCAACATATTTTGTGTGACATATTTTGTGACACCAACGCGTTGTGCCTACATTGGTTGGTTGGTGTGTGGGGTTCACAGGTTATCATTCAAGGCACCAACCAAATTGTATCGGAATCTTACGTCCACCTAAATTTATCTTAGGGAGGGTGTTTTTGGTAATATTTGAAATTGGAATTGGAATATCTTCAGTTCATACGACTGGGATTCCCTAACACACCTCGTTAGCCAAGGAAGAAATTTCCTTTAAGTTGAAAGATATTAAGCGTCATGGAAAGGTTATTTGAGTTCTAATGCTGGTGACTTGTTTACTCTTGATTTTATATTTTTCATGAAATGATTTATTCCTACAATGCCTTTAATTGACACAATGGGGCATTGTTCTTTTTATGCGTTTATTGTTTATTATATAGAATTGTGCTCCTTGGTCCAGTTTGTGATTGTAATGGTATTTATGAGAGTGAGAGTATGAAAAGCACTGCAAGGAAATCAGTGGGTGAAGTGGTAATTGTAAATTAAAGTTAATAATGGAGTGTAGCATTCCTACACCTAAAAGAAAGTAGCTGGTAAGGTTCTTTTTTCAAGTAATGTAATTTTTTAGAAGAAAAAATAACCAAACAAATTGTGCCTTGGTTTTTTTAGGGACTGATCTTAAAAAATTCTATTGTTGAACGTATATGAGCTTATTTCGAGTATCTTGGAATATATTTGATGCAAATACCACCAAATGGGTCCAAAAAAGAGAGAAATAAGCAAAGATCCGAAAATTGTGTTATCAACCAAAGAAAAAAACTAGATCTCTTATCAGATAATCATCTGTTTTTACTACTAGAAATCCTACTCTAACTAGTGATGAATCAAAAGACTAAGACACCCTTAACTTATTCTAATTTCTACTAAAGAGGACTAAAACCCCTTTTATTACATTTAATACTAACAAATAACAAAACAAAACATTAAAACCTATTCTACATCATTCGCCCCTCCTTTGAAAGAGTTCATCCTCGAACTCAAAGAGTTTCTCCTCCGGTGTTGGGTTCAAGGTGGATGACTAGTGCCGTATGGATCTCTTGTGGTTCTTCAACATTCTCCTCCTCTCTCGTGTCCCTCGGTGGTGACTTAAATCTACTTCCTTTTTTGCTTAGGGAATCGGTTATAGCCAAATTGGCCGCATTCATAGCACTTCATGGGGAGTGGAGGGCTGAAATGTCACTTGTTTTGTTTGGGGCAGCCTTGTTGGACGAAAACTTTTTAACCCGGGGATCAACTTCCACACGCATGGCATACCCCACAGCCTTTTGGAAACTTGGAATCTCCCGCAAGGTTAGTTCATGTCTGATTGAGGCTTGCAAACCAATGAATATTATGCCCAATTTTCTGCTCCGTCGTCTCTCTCAAAGCGGCACGGGTGCATAATAAGCAAAACTTCTCCGTATACTCACCTATGCTAGAGTATGATTGTCGAAAGGCTTGAATGCGTGCAAAAAGGTCTCTCTCGTACATGGAGCCAACATAGCCTCTATCATCTCGGTCATGTTTTGATTGGAGTTTGGTCGTAGACGTCTCTTTTACGGACTAAGTCATTCTACCACACCTTCGCAAGGCCTTACAATTTGGTTGCAAGTAGTTTGATTCATTTGAGGCACGAGTAGTTCTTGAGATCAAAAACTTTCTTCGTGCTATCCCCACCCAATCGATGAAAGCATCCCCACCCAATCAACGAAAGCATCCTCGTTCATCTTTCCATCTAATGCTGGAATATCAACTCGAATATTCCTGTGCATACTCTTCTCTAAAAGTTTCAAGGCAAGTCCTAAATGGTTAGAATCTGATGTGTATGGTGATCCGTAGAGACACGTGGCACGTGGTTGTGCTCCCGAGAGAAGACTATCATTTTTTTCTATTTAGTTTAGGGTAATATTGTCATTTTCTTTTATTTTTAGTTTTTAATTAGTCTCCTAGCATATTTGGAACTAATTAGTCATTTTTAGTTATTCGTTGCCCTTTTTAGTCTTTTTGGGTCCTACCTTGGTTAGCAAGCTAACCTTTCCTATAAATAGGTCCTTGACCATCATTTGTAAATACACTTGAATATTGGAAAATATAATATATATAGAGAGAAACTCTTTTTCTTAGTGTAGTTTTATTTGGTGCAGTTAGTTGGTGTAGTGTAGTTAGTAGTTGGTGTGTAGCATACAATAACACTTCCGCATTCTTGATTAACATTAAATTAGTATCAGAGTTGCGTTTGTTCTTGGTGTTCGTCGTGGTGCGTGAAGTGGGTTTCGATTTGTGATTCCAACTCGGGTAACCCTTAAATCGGTAGATTGATGAATTTCCAAATGAGAATTGGGTGGATGGAAATCCTAAATTCCATCACTGCTAAAAGGGGGGATACCAACCCTTTTAGCCTCCTCCATCCTCCCTTCACCTCCTATCACCACACAACCACCACCTCGTCAAATGAAACACCGTCTCCTACCTTCCTCCAAACCCTAACCCTAAAAAAAAAACAAGAACCATCCAAACCCCCCTCTGATCAAAACTCTAGCCCCCCCCCCCCCCCCCCCCCCCCCAACACCCACCCACCCACCCACAAAAAAAAAAACCTATTTTGGCCAAGAATCCCATTTCTACCTTCCTCTTTTTAGCCCTAATCTTCCCTATCCCTATTTTGACCCTTTTCCCACTTATTTATGCCCAACCACAATCAAGCCCAACAAAAATGGACTTTCGTCCTCCATTCCAATCCCCCACTCCCTATTTGACCTCAAATCCGATCAAAATTGGTCCTAGGGCCTCTTTGTGACACAACATATGACTGCAATGAAAAATGTGTCCCACTTGGGGCACATTTCTGACTATTTTCCATTTTGGGTTCGGCTTTCCGGAATGTCTCTGTCTTCAGTCCGCTTGTTTCGCCATCGTACTTGCAAAGGTGTGGTCGCCGGAGTTCCCGTTCGGTCAGATTCATGGGTCCACCACCCCAAGTTGCAACCATGTAGTTGTGGTGTCGAGAAGGCGGATATGGTCCTCAGTTTTTGGTTGCTCGGATTTTGTAGAGGGACATTGCCGGGATTTGGGTTTATTAGACCTATTATTGATGAGCTTCATACACATGAGACTAATTTCAGATGGGCTGCCAACTTTTGATTGAGTTTGATTGAGGTCCGAAATTTTTCTTGGTTCATATCATGTGGCATTGATGATTCACCCTCCAAGTTCAAGGACGAGCTTTTTTGAAGATCGGGAAAATGATGTGTATGGCGATTCGTAGAGATACGTGGCGCGTGGTTGTGCTCTCAGGAGAAGACTATCATTTTCTTTTATTTTTAGTCTTTCATTAATCTCCAAGCATGTTTGGGGCTAATTTGTCATTTTTAGTTATTCGTTGCCCTTTTTAGTCTTTTTGGGTCTTAGCTTGGTTAACAAGCTAACCTCTCTTATAAATAGGTCCTTGGCCCTCATTTGTAAACACTCTTAAATATTGAAAAATAGAATATACATAGAGAGAAACTCTTTTTCTTAGTGTAGTTTTATTTGGTGCAGGTAGTTGGTGTAGTGTAGTTAGTAGTTGGTGTGTAGTGTAATAATAACGCTTCCGCATTCTTGATTCATATCAGAATTATTCCCATCTTGGGAAGCAACTTCATTCTCAGCATCCTTAGTCTTCGAGCTCATTATAAGAGCCTAATACGCAGTTTTCTTTCCCCTAGGAGAGGAAGAGGTTGCTGAAAATTTTCTCTATTATGGGCCAAAAATGGAGTGGTGGAAGTTCGGGTGGGTCAATCAGTTTTAAGGTGCACTTTCTTGCCATAAGAAAACAATTTTGATTCTCCAACGAAACAACATAGGGGTTTATATGCATCCGAGAACATGTCGTCACGTTTGGGGGTTGAAGTGGCATGTAATAAGAACGACGTTCTTCCGGCTGCCCAGTATTGAATTTAGCACTAATTCCTTCAATTGGGAGGCCAAAAGGATTACCAAAAACTTGAGGACCAACCAGAGAGGGTTTATGTCGAACCCAATTGCGAATGCAATGACCTTTATCACAACCCATTGATTTGGATATGAATGAGAGAAAAGAGTTGAATGGTTGTCAATTGGTACTCGGGGGGTTTTCACTGGTGCCCGACCTTCCACCAAATACACATTAACATTGGAGGGGGATGTGGCATATTTTCGGCGAAATCGATGAGGTATATATTGAGATTAAGGTGGAGGAGCCTTGCAGTGGTGTGGTTTGGCAGTCATTAGAGGCTGCTTGAGCTTTATTTGGATATGGGTCAGAGGGTTTAAAAAGGTCCATTCGTCACTAAACGGTTATGAAATGGGTCTATGATGTCCTATGAAGCACTGACTTAACACGTAATACGGGACTCGACACGACACGAGACACGTGATTCGCAATTTTTTCAAAAACAAGGATAAGACACGCTAAGATACGTATAATATTATTTATATTTAATTATATGAAAAATAATTTTTTATATACTCTATTTTTTAAAGTATTTATTGCAAAATATTTTTATAATTTTTAGTTACAAATATTTTTATAATTTTTTTAGTTACAAATATATTACTTCCTTATTATTCTGATTTTTTAAATTTTATTACACTTTTGTAGTATAGATAGGATAACATTACTCAAAGCAATGTCACTAAGGCAATTTGCAGTCGTACATTTAGTGTTTTACAATAGCTTTTACAACCCCATAATGTTCTGGTTCTGACTTAATACAGGGTAAAGCAATCACCTCGATAGCTATAACCGTTCTTTGGTTACAACTTACTCCCCTTTTTACTTTTCTTCTATTTCAGTTCTCTTTCTTTTGCTTTTCTTCTTCACTCCGGAAAGGAGTCGGGGTATGTTCTGATTGCAGGAATGTAGGTTTAGGTTATGGCTGCAATATGTTGTGCGGCGGTTTGGAAGAGGTATATCTTTTCCATTTTTTTTAGGTACAGTAAATAGGGTTTTGTGTTTTAGTTTGATCCTTCTTTTAAGTTTCTGAAGTACAAAAAAGTTCCCCGTGTTTCATTAACGTGTACTTAGCATGTCCGACTTAATTTAAAAAAAAAATATAGGATACTCTATGATGCGTGTCCCCAGCATGTCCGAGTGTATCTTGTTTTCGAATCAAGTAGAGTATGATATGCTGCCTTTGGTAGAGTGCCCGTGCTTCATAGGTGATGGCTGGGAGGGGCTCGCCTAGGGTTTGTGGTCCATTTGGTAGTGTAATAGGTCTGATTGAGGGTCGATTGGTGAGTGAAATGACGTGGTTGTTGATCACAGCCCTAGGGTTTTGAATTTTTAAGGTTTGTGATCGTTTTGGCACAAGGTTCTAAAAGGTGCAAGGCGTAGAGGTATTTTCTCTTTGAAGCCTAGGCGTAAAAAGGCATTTTCTCTTTTTTTAATATTTTTTTAATTATACTAAGGCTAGTAAAACTGATGTGAATAAGGACCTTATTGTCATATTTTTTAGTCTTTTATTCTTTTCTTTATTTTTAGTATTGCATTGTATTTTTCTTTTGATTAGTATTTAGAGGAAGGCATGTTATTGGCATCTAGGGACATAATTGTTATTAGATTGATAGCTTAGAGTCCAAGCAACCTCCTTCCTATAAATACACCTTTGTAGCCTCATTTGAGGCATTATTTCATTTTGAGATATATTCACTTGAGAGAGTTGAGACGAGAGTTATCTTCTTCTTGCTCCTGTTTGACATCATTTACGTCAATTGGTATCAGAGCCTCGTTGGCTCTATCCATTGTAAAAAAAAACGAAAGCTCGTAAATAACGTCAAGATGGGTTTAAGAGGAGATGTGCTCTCGTGGAAACTCGTAATGAACGACTCGCGAGGATCTTGGATCACTTCTTGACGCGAATGGATGATATTGAGACCCGCCTCTTTTCCACCACCACCCAAAACTCTAACCCTAACTCTAACCCTAATTTAAGAAACCCTAATCCTAACCCCCAAAACTTCTCTACCTACGCTTTCGCAACCTATTTCACACCCCATCCACAAAAAAACCCTAATTCTACAAACCCTAACCTTATTTCACCTACTACCACATCAAGAATCACCATCCAACCATCGTCGGCACCGCCCGGTGTAAAGGAGCTCTCGACTGTTATTTAACACCCTTCATTGTCAGTCGCGACTCTCGAGGCTTCCCAGGGTGGCTGGACCACCACTCCGGTGGCCAGCCATGATGTCACTGCCCTCCCGCATGGACAGCAACCCCGGTAGCAGCAAAACATGACCAAAGCGGGTCAGATTCGCCCTCCAACACCGTCAAGAACCCTAAACAAGCCCATTCGACACCTAAAGAGCTTGACGAACAAGTCATGGTCCACCAAGCTCCAATCCGGAGTCAAAGCTGCCCGATCAGTGCGGCTGAAGGCTGTCCAAAGTTAGCGGACCAACTCCATGTCTATCCGAGTCAACCCACTTCGTCTTAGGGCCAAACCACCCCTCCAGTGATCGGAACTCCCTCCCGAACGATCGCCGACATCATTCGTGGTCTCCAACGACCAAAAGAGACCATAAAACCCACCAATGGTATTCAAGATTGTTCCGATCTCTATCCGACAATCAAGAAGTCAACCAATCAACAACCATGCTAAAATGTTATACTTCCGGTGATTGATGATCCCATCGTGATCAACAAGCAAAATTTTAATCGAGAAACCCTAGGGTTTCTACCCCTTCATGTCCAAGAATCCATAAAAACAAACCTTAACACCACCACATACCCCTTTTTGTTCGGATTCTCTCAAGAACATGTTCAAGAACTAGGTTTGCATGAAGAAAATGGTTTTTGATCCGGGGAAAAATATTTTTGAAGATTCCCATGAGAGGTAAGAGGAAGATGATGATGTTGATGCATGAATTGAAGGATCTTCCTCAATTTTTTCAAAAATTACTTTTGGCACCACAAGTTTTGCCTCTCTTCCGCACAATTTTGGCACTTGTCACGTGATTCTCCAATTTTGAAGATTTTGTGCATCCTCAACATTTAAAGCTCGAGGACAAGCTTTTTCGAACGTGGAGAGAATGATGTGAATTTGAAGTTTAGGGACTATTTTTAGACATTAGTGGCATTTTTGTTATTTTCCTTAATTTGGTGTATTTTCTTTTAGTAATTGTTTGCTTGGTATTATAGGAAGGAAGTGGCAAAGGCTAATAGAGGTACATTTATAATTAGATGATTGCTTGGAGCTTAAGCTACTTCCCACCTATAAATACCCCTATTGTAGTCTCATTTGGGACATTCTATATTTTGGAGAGTTATTGATTGAGGGTTGAGACGTGTGAGATATCAACCTTTTATTACCTATTTGGCGTCGTTTACATAAAAAACAATAACATAATACTTACCATGAAATTTGAAAATATATTTGAATGTTTGGTCGCCTTTTTTCCCATATGCATGCTCCATAAGTCCACATCACCCCTGTTGGGGGTTTGGTTTTGACGAAGGGAGAGTCTGATCCGTGTGTGTGTGTGTGTGTGTTGGTTCTTTAGGTTGTTTAAGTGGGTTTTGATAAGAAAAAAATTCCTTAATCATGACGTTTTCTTAAATGAAAAAAAGAAAGAAAAGGTGCGCCTTTTACATGCCTTGCGCGCATGGGCTGTTGACTGCCTTATACGTGCGTTGACCATGTCTTTTGCCATGCCTATGCTTTATCTGGGGCATTTTATGCTTAGGCGCGCCTTTTAGAACACTATTTTGGCATTATAGCGGGTTGAAAAATGGCATCGGGAGATTTGGAGTATTTTCTGTGGTTCAATCTACGATTGATTCTTGACGAATTTCAAAATTGGGGTTCAAGATAGAGGCTAGGGTTTGAATTGGAGCAAATCCTTCAAGTCTTGATAGGATTAGGGCTTGTTGATCATTTCAACCATTTGTTCTTTGATTTCAGTCCTCATTTAAGTCAAATGATTTCGAGAATTATTGTTTTGATTTCTCTTCTTGGGAGCCATAGATGGAGATGCAACTAGGACCCCCCCCCCCCCCCCCCCCCCTACCCCCCCAACCCACCGCCACCACACACACACACACACACACCAAGGAGCTAATTTCGCTCTGATGCCAATTTGATGCAAACACCAACAAATGGGTTAAAGAAGAGAGAAAACAAGCACAAATCTGAAATTGTTTTATCAACCAAAGAAAAAGGACATCTCTTATTTAGGTCATCACCTATTTATACTACTAGTAATCCTACTCTAACTAGGAATGCATCAAACAACTAAAATACCCTTCACTTGCCGTCCTTGATTGTGTTGAAAGAAGCAGGGAAAAAGAGGTCCAGGAAGGAATTGGGAACTGCTTGGTGGGATAATTTTTTTTCGCTTAAACCTTGTCATTGAAGTTACAAAGGGATGGCCACATTAGTTGGCAGTTTTTTTGGATGTTCAGGTTGTGATTGACAGATGAGAGATCAATTCCAAAGTGAACCTTTTTGACATATTATCTGATATGTTATAATGTGAGGACTGTGGTGAATCTGTCTTTGGATCTTGCCCTTGATTAGCGATTTTTGCTGATTTCTATGGGGTGAATTGAGGGTGTACTTGTGGCTAGGTCATTGTTCAGAGTCTCGGACAAGTTGACTTGGTCTGACTGTTTGATAGGCGAGTCAAAAAAATTATAAAATCGTTACTTATTGCCAAGATATGCCGAGATATTGGCGAGACCGAGATAATTCGTCGAGATATCGCCGCTGCATAGGAGTTTTGTGAAATATCGCTGGAATAAGTCGTCGGAGTACGTAATTTCTTGTCCGCCTTGGTGAAGATTTCATTGAATCAGTGAGAACGAAGAAGAAACAGCACTTTGTACCCAAAATGAAGTTTTTTTTTTAATCTATGAAGCTGTATGGGATTAAATAAAGGTTCTTTGTTCTCTTTATTTCAAGACAGAGACTTCTTCTTACCTTTCTTGCCCTTTGTAGAGTAAAAGGTTAACAGGCTTTACAGACCCTCAAAAAAATTACAGATTTCTTCTCCCTTTTGGTTTCTTTTTCCCTGGGTCTCCAAAAAGTACAGGCTAGATAGACTTGAAATTTGTTGACCACCTCAAAAGTGGATTGCTAAAAATTGTAGGATAACTACTTATTTGAGCACTCCAGCAATTGCTAAGTTTTGGTAAACCGGAACCTAAATTGCTGTTTGGAGAGAGGGTTAGGTTGGGTTGGTTTTGATTTGGGTTGGTTTTGATTTGGGTTAGGGTGTAATATTTAGGGTTTGTAAATTTTAGGGTTTCTTTTGAGATGGGGAGAGGAAGAAGATAAGGGAAGGGCATTTGGTCATTTAACAAAAAATTCAAATGGAAGTCTAACGTCATGCCCGTTACTGTTATGATGTCTAATTTCTTAAAAAAAAAAACCCGAGATAAGTCAAAAAGACCCTTATTTTTACGTGTATGTGTTGTATGTGTTTGAGTCTTTCAATGCATTTACAAATTACAATAGTATATGCATACACACCAAAAGCATCCTTGTTGTTTCTATTTTTTCAAAACTGTTTTTAAACATGTTTACCAAACACAATCATGTTTATTAAACGCGTCGGCGTTGTTTATTTTTTTTAAATTGTCGTTAATCATGTTTACCAAACTCTATCAAATGTTAAAAATACACACCTAGTCTTTTCAAAAATGGTTTAAACCTTTACATTTGAAAATATAACCAAATGGACCCTTACTTTTGAATGGAACTTACTCTTTGATTTGAAAGGAAAGTAAAAAGAAGGGGAGAAAATAGAAAGTTGAGTTATCGTTGTTGACATCTTTACTCATACATATCTTATTTGCTAGTACATATGAATGTATCACAGTATTCTTGAAATTCTTATTTTTCTCTTTGACTTGCAATTTAGGATGAATGAAAGTAATGTACTCTTTTCTCTTGAACTCACAAACATTAAAGGTCGTACCGAATGTACAAGGCTCCTTACACCCATTTTTGGAGGGGTCCAAGACTCAAACCCACAACATGTCGCTTTGGGCAGGCAAGCACTTGCATTCGCACCAAGGTCTGAAAATTATTAACATTACACAAACAATAGAAATAAAATCACTATCCTCTCTCTCTCTCTCTCTTACAAAACTCCCGTCTTCTTTTTTCTCCTAAACTCCCCAGCACAGCGTTGAAGTAAGATTTACATGAAATGAACCAGAAAAATTACATCCACACCCCAACCTCTTACTGAGCTCGATTATGCTCCAAGAGTAATTGGAAGGATCAATGATCACATGAGATGATCAAGCCTAGGAAACCTCAAGTGCCATGTGTCGAAATGATGATTAGTTGGAAAATGCACACCTTTGTTTGGAATTAATCCTGTGGCTGGTGTCGACTCAAATTAGTAAGTTAATTTGGTGTGTCTAGATATGTAATTCAAAACCTGTGGCCTAGCTATACGTCCTGGTTGTGTTTTTTATTTTTATTTTTTATTTTTATTGTCTTCACCCCGTCTTCTTTTATACTTTTACTTATTGCTCTAAACAAACCAGTTTCTTTCAGCATCTTCGTATGTTTTCTACAGACATGATTCTCTCACTCTCTCTCTCTCTCTCTCTCTCTCACAGCTTTACAAGTAAAGGTCTTATTGTATGATGACATTTGTTTCCTGTTTTGTGTGTAGGTGGTGTGATTGACTGTGATGACTCTCGATGCACTATTTGTATCGGATCAGGCACTGGATGATCAAGTATATGCTTCAAGTAGTGGTCTTGATTTTCATTCCCCCTTACGTACATATTCATCTTTTTGGAATTATCTATTATGTGTGCAATTCATCTTCGTTGTTTTACCTTAACAATTGACAAGTGATGTTCCATGATAACCATCATGTTCTAATGTTTTGCCTATGCATGAATTCATAGTATAAAATTGTGATGAATGAATTTAACATCATAAAATTGGGAATTGCCCCATTGAATTTTATTCCTGAATTTATGAACAGTGTGGGCCCATTTGATGATAGAGGTTGCTTACAGTTTGAATATATCTCTTTTTTAATTTTTTGATTAGTTTCCAATCACTTTCACTTGGATATTGTAAATGTGGTTTCTTAAATTATATGCTCTGATACCACTTGTTGGGGTAGTAGGTTCTCGGAAAATGGAAAATTTTAATTTCTAATGGGGTGGTTCACCGAATATTTTTAATTTTAATTTCTTTCAAATTAATTTTCTCTTCTTACACAAAACTTTAATTCAAGTTCAAATTTTCACAAACCAAATTCAAAATGAATTTTGCCAAGCAAATAATTTCGACTTGAATTAAAGTAAACTAAAGTTATCCAATTTAATTAAGCACCAATCAAACAACCTTTTGTGGTTAAATCAAATTTAATCTTGTTAAACCTAAGCATGCATCTAGATGAATTTGCAAGATAAAATAAACACAACCATAATGTTACGATGTATGAGGAAAATTCACAACGGGAAAAATATCGGATGACCCAGTCACATGTCCACTAAGTATGGAATTACAAAAGGACACAACAGAATACTTACACAACGACTTGACGCCCTTCGCAAGTCTTGACGTTCTTCGTTCCTTCAACCTCTGCATAGTGACAATGCACAAGTTCTCCTATATCTCGGTGGCCACTGATGGGGCACTGCTACCGTTAAACACATGGAGTCCACCGTTTGTACACCAACAAACGCGTAATCCATCGCAAGAAACAATCCGTAGGAATGTACAGAACAAACACGGTGCCAAAACTATGATCTCAAAACATATATTATGTTGAAGCTTGGATCATGAAAACAATTTGGGTGCAAACTTGTGTTTTGTTTAAAAATTAAAACATTAAAGATTAACAAAACACAAGGGACCTTTTGGAAGAGTGTATTCTCTCTAAAGTTTAGAAAAAGTCATCTGAAAAGATGTGCTCTCGCACTACTAAAAAGGTTGAGAAAAAGTAGTGGGAGTAATGGGGAAAAACTGCTAAAAAACTATCCATTTTCAAAGAAAAACTGTCAGGTCGTTCGAACGAGAAAACAGAGGTGTTCGAACTACATATCGAACGAGAATTCAGCGAGTCAAAAAAACATATCGTTTGAAAGGTCGTTCGAACGACCTAGGTATCTTGTTCGAACGAGAATCCAGACCCGTGGAAAGCTAAATATTTTCGATACGAACGCGTGGCCGCTAGTTTCGTATTTTTCTGATTTTTTTTAATTAATTATGATTTTTCTACGAAAAGGTGTCTGAGAACACAGAAAAATGTTGACAAAAATTCTAACACCCAATAATAAATTTCCATGTCTCAATATAACATATGCATTCATACTTGAGAGATTCTTGGAAAGTTGATGACGAACACAAGGCACGAAACACGGTATATGATGTGATCTTCTCTGACTTGGCCGCTACGTCTTCAACTCAAATGTTATAGGCTTGAAAGGTCGCAAAATTCTATCCCACAACTCAAATGGTTTTGTCTGGAATTAAGCCAACACTTGACTCAATTGAAAATTTGTCCTTACGAATCTCCCCCTTTGGCTATTCTGGGACAAAATCAAAATAAAAACTTATGGGCCGTCAAGCTCATCTAAAAGACATAGTCCCAACCCAAAATAAAAAATACATACTCTTAACCGATACATATGTTGAGAAGTTTTGCAAGAAAAACTTTGGCGCATTTATGAAAACTTGCACACTTAAACACACCATTAAACGCATAAGAAATATAATAATATTAAAATCTCTCCCTTTGCCTAACATTATCTACCTAAGAAAGATGTCCCCCCTAAGATAGATTTTCCCAAATTAAAAGGTTTAGATACCATTTCTCCCCATTTTTGTTCTGGAATAGACAAAGATTAAGGTGCATAAAATAATCCATTTCTCCTCGATTAATTCAATTCTCCCCTAAATGAAATAAGGGATAAGTATAATGGAAAAGCAAGTAGATCATGAAATGATGTATAGTGATACAAGAGACACCAAAAAAATTATGGCAACACAAGAACAACTAATCCATATAAGGAACAATATATACCAGCAATGATGCGATAACAAAATGGTATCAACTATAATGAACTAAAATGAACATGGGATACCAATGAAAAATCGCAAGAAGATAGATATTGATATGAATAAATAGCATACAAGGATTATATGTAAAAACAAAGACTAAAAAATAAATGATACTATACATATAAATACGAGAAAGATAACAATGAAGCGCATGCGCACGCGCGCGCGCGCACACACACACACACATATATCACACAAGACACTAAACGCAATAAGTTTTCCACATCCATATGTCATTAATGTGTCTAAATAAACATGTGATAAATGGAGTGAAGGGGTGTGAACTAGAGACAAAAGAATTATGACCCAATCACTTAAACATGTTCAAGGAGTTTCATTTGATTACAAAACTTTATCAAACTTAGTTTTAGCTTGTGTGACAAGATAAAGTGAATTCAAAGAACAAATAAGTACAAGGCATACGAGCCTAGAATTTTGATGATTCTACAAATCAATGGCGTCATGACAATATAAGTATAACTAGGATTCCTTGTCATTGTGCAAACCCGTTGATATTTCCATCCAAACTCTTTCATAAATAATAATTCTTTTATTTTATTTTGAATGATCATATCAAACTAAACTATGTTGGCCATGGCTACTTTTTACAATGCCACACTTTTTACGCTCTTACCAATGGTGGCTTTCACCCAAAGGAGATTTGTTCCTTTCGTAGCCCTTTCCTATGCGCTCTCATCTATTTTCTATACAATTCAAATAAATCTCACGTGCAACGGTTCTTACATGCATGAATCCTCCATAGTCACAAAAAAAATGTAGATGACAATATTGATGAGATAACATCTCACTTAGCTTAAATATACATGTGAAGTTAAAGTTCCAAAAGAGCTCGTGTATGTGTGTGGAGAGGCATATACAAAGAGAATTCATTAAGCAAATCAAAGTCAAATTACTCCATGCAAGCATGATAAAGAAAATTTAAGAATTGAAATTCATAACCAAAATTTCTAGCCACATGGAAGTGGGGAATGATATAGGATTCAAACACAAGGATATGCCACATAAAATGTGTAAAACTAAAATACACACAAAAAAACTTTTTGAGTTTTTAAAATTTTAAACAAATTTAAAACAAAGATAACTCAAAGGATAAACAACATAATTTTTGTATTTTTCAATAAAACTCAATGAATGAAGAATCAAAATACAAATTATACACATGTTATAATTCTAGCAAAATGTATATGATGAAGCATAAACTAGAATATGACAAACAAACATACAATTAACAAGAATATATCATGAAGCATAACTAGTGTATGTATACATGCAAGCAATCACTCATAAGATATTGCAAGTGAAGAGTCATGTGCAAGCATGTGAAAATAAACCATTTTAACATTTATATGCGATTTTTGGTATGCGTAGAGAGAACCATAAAAAATAATAAACCTCGAAAATGATAAATTTTCGTATTCAAGCCTAAAAGAATCTAGCATGATAAATCCTTAAAAATTAGGATCACACGATACCTTAGTGTAATCCGCTCTAAAACCAATCTGTAAATGTGATTTCTTAAATTATATGCTCTGATACCACTTGTTGGGGTCGTAGATTGAAATTTTTTAATTTCTAAAGGGACGGTTCACTGAATATTTCTAATTTTTAATTTCTTTCAAATTAATTTTCTCTTCTTACACAAAATTTTAATTCACGTTCAAATATACACAAACCAAATTAAAAATGAATTTTGCCAAATAAATATTTCTGACTTGAATTAAAGTAAACTAAAATTACCCAATTTAATTAAGCACCAATTAAATAACTTTTTGTGGTTAAACCAAATTTTATCTTGTTAAACCTATAAGCATGCATCTAGATGAATTTGAAAGATAAAATAAACACAACCACAACGCTGCGATGTATGAGGAAAATCCACAATGGAAAAAATATCGGACGACCCAACCACAAGTCCACTAAGTACGGAATTACAAAAGGACACGATAGAATACTTACACAGCGACTCGACGCCCTCGAAAGTCTTGACGTCTTCGTTCCTTCAACCTTTGCCTAGTGACAATGCAGGAGTCCACCTACGTCTCGGAGTCCACCGATGGGGCACTACTACCGTCAAGCACACGGAGTCCACCGTATGTACACCAATGAACATGGAATCCACTACAAGAAAGAATCCGTAGGAATGTACGGAACAAATACGGTGCCAAAACCATGATCTCAAAGTTTTGTTTGAAAGTTAAAGCATTAAATATTAACAAAAACACAAGGGACCGTTTGGAAGGGTGTATTCTCTCTAAAGTTTGGAAAAAGTCATCTAGAAAAATGTACTCCCTCACTACTAAAAAGGTTGGGAAAAAGTAGTGGGAGTAATGGGGAAAAATGCTAAAAAGCTGCCCATTTTTGGAGAAAAACTGTCAGGTCGTTCGAACGAGAAAACATAAGTGTTCGAACGGCATATCGAACGAGAATTTAGCGAGGCAAAAGAGCATCTTGTATGAAAGATCATGGAAACGACCTAGGTATCTCGTTCGAACGAGATTCCAGACCCTTAGGAAGCTAAATATTTTTGATACGAACGCGTGACCGCCAGTTTCCTATTTTTCTGATTTTTTTTTGAATTAGTTATGATTTTTCTACGAAAAGGTATATGAGAACGAAATCTTTAGATAATATGAATTAAGAAAAATGTTTAACAAAAATTCTAGCACCCAATGATAAATTTTCAAGTCTCAATATAACATATGCATTCATACTGAGAGATCCATGGAAAGTTGATGACGAACACAAGGCACAAAACATGGGAAAGGATGTGATCTTCTTTGACTTGGCCGCTACATCTTCAACTCAAATGTTATAGGCTTGAAAGGTCACAAACTTTTATCCTATGACTCAAATGGTTTTGTCCGGAATTAATCCAACACTTACAAATTGACTAAATTAGAAATTTATCCTTACAGATATCACATGGGATCATGTTTTAAATCTTATAACGATCACGGGATATCACAGAGAACATGTTAAAACTTACAACTTGTTCGAGTTATGTTTTTATAAAGGGACAAATGCGAATTTAATTCTAAAGTTTGGGATGATTTTCAATTTTAAATTCGATATTTTAAAAGTTGCAATGTTAACCCTAAATTTTAAAAATTGCTTTGATTCGTCCTAGTGTTACATTGCCATTAGGAAATGTAACAGAAGTGCCGAGTAGATATTCTACGTGACAAAATAATTATATTTTCCATAAGAGTTTGACACCTTGTAACCCTTTTTAACCATAAATAATCCCCTTTTAACATTAAAAAAATTCCAAAAAACACTTTAAAAATAAAAAAGCACTCTCCACCCATCGGAATTGGATCTCTCTCTCACCACCTGTCAAACCCTTTCAATTAAAAACTTGCCCCCCTCCCCATACACAACAGTCCCTTCCCTCACTCCCCCCATCCCATCCACAATAACCCATCATCGCCCCTATCACCACCGCCTTCCCTCATCCATTACCACACTGAATCTAGGTCCACGAATCTCTTCCTCCCTTTTCTCCCTCTCTCTACACACACACACACACACACACACACATATATATATATATATATATATATATATATATATATATATATATATATGTGTGTGTGTGTGTGTGTGTGTGTGTGTGTGTGTGTGGATGTGTATGTGTGTGTGTGTGGTTGTATGACATATATGTGTCTGCTTGTGGCATGCATGAAGACACCAAATGTATGTACGTGTGTCAACAAATAATAGTGGAGGTTATGGAGTTGGAGATGTATATGTGAGTGCAAAAAATATCACAATAAAGGAATCCACGAAAATAATCACAAAGAGCAGAAAGTATAAAAAATCACACGCACAACAACGATATGTGGTTCAGCAACTTGCCTACGTCCACGGAGAGGTTACTTGTTCTTATTAAGTGTCTCTCAAAATCTCAAGTTTCAATCCCTTTGCCCCAGGTCATGGTTTACAATTTATAGATCTTATTTCATAGAAGTTGAGTTGCATAAGAAACTCAATTAGTCACGTTGGATATATCATGAACCGCCTGAATATCTCTTATGAGATTCTTGGAGGTTGATTTGAATATATCCCTAGATGTTTCATTGTATATTAAATATACGTTTGCTAGTCGATCATTATATTTGGTCCAGGTAGCCCCATAAGCGGATTGGGCATGTTTGGCTACTCTTATTGATCATAAAAAATGGGCTACCACAATTGCCCCTGAAAATTTTGGGCTTTTATGGATTATGGGCCAATAATTTTTATCTATAACTAGAATGGAATTTTTGTAGATTTAGTGAGGTTGGTGAGGGTACGCTCGTCATGATCCAGACACCATGGCATTCTTGTAATTCATTTGAATGAGCGAGGTTATTGTTGTCCGACCAAGTATTTGAACCGCCAAAAATCGTTTGGGAGATCGTGTGTGATCATTATAACCAGACTTCAAACCAAAGATACAGTTCATTTTTTCAGTGCACCTTCCTTATTTTCTAAGCTTTGCAACATTCGTCTTCTTCAGTGTCTTCTTTTTCTTCAGAGCTTTGTCAATTTTTCTAAGTTTAGCTCACCTTCTCTGTTTTCTTCTTCTTCTTCTTCTTCTCATTTTTCTACAACTGTAGCTAGGGTTTCTCTTCTTCTGTCATATTAATGGCGAGTCTTGATAGCAAGTCCGTTTATGAGTTTAGATCATGTTATAATATTCCTGACTGGGTAGATATTGAGTATGTTCTATCCTTCGAAACGTTTATACCATAAAAAATGGTCATTGGATTCTTACCTTATTAGTTTCTCAGGGGGTTTAATATTTCCCCCCAATTGTCTATTTTTGCACTTCTTCATATACTTTGACATCGTTCCTGCCCAATGTACTTCAAATGTTTGGAAAATTATAAATGGAGTATATAGGATAAATGGGCTGTATGATACTAACTTGGGACTTGATGAAATTTGTTACTGCTACATCTTCTCACGCACAAGAGATGGACTTTTGTATCTGAAGGCTAGGAGTGCAAACAAGGTTCTAGTTGCAAATTTTCCTGACTCTCATAAAGATTACTGGAGTGAGGGCTTTATTGCTAAGAATTAGCAATATTCTCCCCAATCGGGGGGGGGGGGGGGTAAGGTACAGGGGGCCTCGGATCCCTACCTTTCGGGAGGAGTACATAGGTCGCCAACACTGTCTTTCTCCTTGTTCTTTGCTTGTTTATTACTCTTCATGATTTCTCTGATACTTTTTTTGGTTGTACTGCAGCTAAGGCCAAGAACCAAGAACCTACTCGTCACGAACTTAAAGATGTTGATCTCCTGAAAGCTTGGAGGATTAGGGAAACTCTTTCTGACAGCGAGCATTCTCGGTTTGCTTCCTCTTTGCTTGAATACAAGAATACCACTTCTAGTTTCATCGCCAAGCCAGTAGATTCCATCCCTGATTTGGAAGTTCCAGAGGAGGAGGTTGGTGTTACTTCTGAAGCCTTTATGATAGAATAGGAAGAGGCAGAAGAGAGCGAAGTGGAGGATGAAAAAGGGGGTGAAGAGGAATACAGCGAGGAGGAAACCAGTGAAGAAGGAGAGGAAGAAGAAAAAGAAATGGCGTCGTCGAGGAGAAGGTGTTTGATCAACTATGACGATGACGATGATCTGTTGTCTAACCGTATGAAATCTTTGAAAATGAAAGAATGAGACTCCCCTAATTCATATGGTTCCGAGTCAGGAACTGGGGAGGGCAAAGCAGGGAAGAGAAAGAGAGAAAAAGAAGATAATAGAAAAGAGAGAGAGAAAAAGAGAGAAGGGGAGAGAAGAAGAGAAGAGGACAAAAGCCTTGAAGGAGACTATTGTGCGTTCTTTTATTATTATTGCCAAGGGGAATAACGTAGCTAACTCCCCCCATCTCGCCCCTGCACTGTTAAAGGGGGATATGCTTGTTGTCGATCACGAGTTGTCGATGAAGATGGGTGCTGACCAGTTAGCCCCGAAATCAGCTCAAGGGATTGCATTAGTACATCACATTTTTCTTATAATTTTTTAATCCTTTATCTTCGGTAAATTTATGAGTTTCTCTTCTTTTTATAGTTTGTTTCTGATTTCACCACGTTGCTCTGCGGTCGGACTGACTAGTCGAGGAAGAATGCCGAGCTGGAAGAGTCCTTGAGGAGATCCGAAGAGGCCCTGGACAATGCTAAGGCCACTTTCGATCAAGAAAAGCAAAGGGCCTTGGACGCCCTTAAGGAGCAGTCGACGAAAGAGACTGTCGACCTTCAGGAGGCTTATAGCCAAGTAATTGCTGATAAGTTGAAGGTGGCAGGGGCCAATAAGGAGCTGTCCGCCAATGTAGTGAAGCTGGAGGGCGATGTTACGTCCATCCGAGATAACGGGTATAATGAAGACTGGGAGGCGGCGTATGACAATGCTGAGTGCCAGATTGCCTATGATCGGTACTTAGGCTTTAAGAAGGGCTGGGACCAAGCTTTGGTCACAACTGAGGTTCCTGCTGACTCCCCTTATTTTCCCAGCACAAACTAGGCCCAAACTCAATGGATACTGAGGAGCCTCTGACTGACCAACCTTCAGTTCAAGCTGGGATAGAAATTGTTGATCCTGTTATCGGAGACCTTTCTGCTGGCCGAGTTGCGGGCGATGTTGGTGCGATCGTGGTTGTTGGTGATCAAGATTCCCTAGCTATTAATTAGGGGAAATGGCTAGCGTCTTCTAAGCAGGTGTAAACCTTTGCCGTTGGTCTAGGGTTTTTGCTTTTTATTCCCTTGTTGTTGTTATGTTTGTAATTTCAGACTTGTACAGGCGTATGCCCCCATTCATGTTTAAATGAAAAGAAAGTTCCTCTTGCAAGTCTTGTCTTGATTCTAATATTCGTTAAATCTATTTCTTATTTTATTGATTGTATCCCATTAATATAGATGCGTATATACCTGTAAATTCTCCACTGGGGAAAATTCTTGGGCCGAACATTGACTCAAAGGTTCGTAAGGACTTTGTGAAGATCAGCAAATACCTGAGGGCAAGAAACCAACAGTATAAGGACCAATCCGAATGAGTCACTAAGCTAAAAGACAATCTCCAAGAGATGGAGTATGTTGTGGCTTCAGTTAAGGAAGAAGTAAATGAGTTGAAGGCCAGACTTCTAGATGCCAGTGAGGTAAATCAAGTGAGCGAATTGATCCAGAGGGAGAATGATGATTTGAAAAAGGAAATTTCTCGACTGAAGGAGAGCACCCCATTATGGTCCTCCTTGGTGCTCCGAGGATCCTTTTCGTTGCTCGGGGGTTTCTCGAGCTGAGACCCAAGCTTTGCAAAGGGAGGTCACTGAGCTAAAAGGGGATGTTCGGCGGGCATACATAATTTCTATCGGACTCTAGAGGGATGTGACAAGGTTGGGGTACCTATTTTAAAGGGGACAGATGATTATGACCAAGGTTGAACTGATGCCCCAACGAGGCTGAAGGAGGCAGAGGACTTTGCCTTTGCCTGGGGCTGGCTCAGTGCCCTCAGGGAACTAAAGATGCCTAAGGAGTATCCCTTATGGTATAAATATCAGATCGATTGCTCGGCCTATCGCCACAATCCCTTCTCGAGGGATGATCGGGGGATCCGAATAGATGCTATTCTTGCTCAGCTTTTGGAACATTACTTAGAAGATGCAAGAGAAGAGCTTGTGCCGCACCCAGATGATGGTCGAAGAGAACGCATTAGAGACTACCTTGCTCACGATCCTGGTCCATTATAAATCCTTCGTACATTCTAGTTTTAATGAAAATGTAACTTTTCATTTGAGATAATGAAAAATTGCTATTTATTAATTCTCGATGTTTTGAGTCCGTGCTGACTAAACATTAATATTGGTTTACTGTGTGACTTTAGATTGTTTAGTATTTAGACATTCTCTCAGTCTAACATGCCTTAGATATGTCGTTCCATCTACTTTACCTTTTAGGTCGCGTTGTCACACTTTCTTAGGCCTAAGTAGGACGATGGCGAGAATGCACCTGATAGCTTGGCCATCCACCCGAGCAGGTTGATAAGTCGAATTTTTTGCCTAAGGATCCCCCGTAGGGCTTTTTGTGGCTGTTAGGGAAACCTATAAGGTTTCTTATGTTTATAATAAGAACCTGATGGATGTAATAACTGAAATGAGTGTACTGACTCGCTATAATTTCTATGACCCTGCTTGGCATATTAAGTTCTCTGATATGAAAACAGGTTAAACAACTTGCCGTAATTCCAGCAATTTGGCTGTGTATGAAGGAGATATCGTTTGGAAAGAGTGCGCATTAATGAGATGTTACCGATAAGAGTTAAACAACCAAAGTAAAGATATGAATGGTGAAGGGGTCAAACCGACCTTTCTTCATCAAATGCTATCTGAGCAACATAATGTTTAAAAACGAAAACTTGCATAAACTCAATGTGCTAGTAAAAATAAAGTAGATTTTAAAAGTAAAACTTCTTGAGGTTGGCTGAGTTCTATGCTCTTGGTATCTCTCTGCCCTCCAACGTTTCCAAGTGATATGCCCCTTGAATATCATCTTTGATTACTCTGAAGGGTTCTTTCCAATTTGGTCCCAGTTTTTCATCTGATGGTTTTATAGCACTACTGAGGACTTTCCTCAGGACATAGTACCCTATTAGAAACTTCCTCGGGTTGACCCTCTTGTTGTACTGCTTAGCCAGTTGCTGTTGGTAAGAGGCTAACTTGATCAGAGCCAACTCTTGTTGCTCGTCTTCTAGGTCTAGCTCAGTGCGTAGTGCTTCATCATTGAGGATTTGGTCGACCAGAGTGGTTCTCATAGTAGGGATACATGCTTCCATATGGATGACAACTTCCATTCCATAAGAAAGTGCGAAGGGTGTTTCCCCAGTCGATTTCCTGGGTGTGGTACAATAAGCCTATAGAACACGAGAGAGTTGGTCCACCCAGAAACCCTCGACTTTTTTCAACCGCTTTCTCAGTCTATCGAGTATGGTTTTGTTGTAAGCCTCTACTTGCCCATTGCTTTGGGGATACACCATAGAGCTGAAGTTGTGCTTGATGTTGTGCTTATCACAAAAAGCTTGAAATAAACCACTTCCAAATTGTGTACCATTATCGGTGATAATTGCCTTGGTATCCTAAAGCGAGTTATGTTGTTCCTCCATATGAACCTTGTCAAATCAGAATCTCGAATGTTTGCCAGTGGTTCTGCCTCTACTCATTTGGTGAAGTAATCTGTGGTGACCAGCAGTTACTTGTGATTTTCAGGTGCGGTAGGTAGTGGTCCCACAATATCTAATCCCCATTGAGCGAAAGGCCATGGGCTGGTGAGGGATTTTAGGTCACTGGCAGGCTAGTGAACCATAGGTGAGGGCTTCTGACACTTTTCGCATTTGCGAACATAAGCACCTACGTCCTTCTACATGTGAGGCCACCAGTATCCTTCCTTGATTGCTCGAAAGGCCAATGATCTTCCACATGAGTGACTCCAACAAATGCCCTCCGGTAGTTCACAAAGTACTTGTTCGGCATCTAGTGGATGAACGCACTGGAGCTAAGGGCCTGTAAATGATTTCTTGTAAAACTTTACTTCAGAGTTAAGGTAGAAACGCACATCCTTGACCCTAACCTGATGGATCAACCTCTTGTCGTCTAGCAGTATGTCACTCCGTAGATAATTGATGATGGGATCAATTCAACTTGGAGCCTTATCTTCGAGGAGTACTTTCTCGGGTATGACTCCCTGGACGATACTAGGTTGCACGAGGAACTCTATTTGTATGGTTCTCTTTAGATTGAAGACAATAGCTGAGCTTAATGCCGTTAAAGCATCAGCGTGACTATTCTGTCCTCGAGGGAACTGTTGAATTTCCACCTTTTCAAAGTCTGCCATGAGGCCTCTTACTACTGCGAGTTACGCTGCCATTCGATCATCTTTGGCATTGAAGTCCCTGCTTAACTGCTTCGAGACTAGTTTTGAATCACCAAATACATGGAGGCACTTTGCCCCCATTAGTTTGGATTTTCACAAATCGACAATCAGTGCTTTATACTCGGCTTCGTTATTGGAGATCTCAAATTCCAATCGGATTTCTTGGTCAATTATAGTGTCTTCGAGGGTGATGAGAACAATCCATACTCTTGGCCCCGTGGAATTGGAGCCTCCATCAACATACATGGTCCACTCTTGGGACTGTGCTTCCTATGTCATCGACTGCTCACCGTTCAGTTGATCTAATGGCTGATCTCCTGTCAACTCAACAATGAAATTTGCTAAGACCTGTCCCTTGATCGTCATTCTAGGCTAAAAGTGGATATCAAATCTCTCGAGTTTGACCGACCACTTTAAGAGTCTCCTAGAGAGGTTGGCTTTACGTAGAACGACCTTGAGTGGGTAAGAAGTGATTACGGTTATGGAGTGGGATTAGGAATAATGATTCAACTTCCTTGACACAACCACCAGTGCAAATGAGAGATTTTCCAGTGGTAGTTACCATTGTTTAGTGTCTAGGAGTGTCTTACTCGCGTAGTAAACCGGGTGATGACCTCCCTCCTTCTCGCATACATACTAAGGTAGAGCTCACAACATGGTCTGATACTTCCAGGTAAAGATACAGTAGGTCTCCATTATTTGGAATTACCAGTAGTAGCGATTTGCTAAGGTAAGACTTGATTTCCTCCAGATCTTGCGAACAGTCATCGTCCCATATGAGGCCTTTGTCCTTCTTTAGGATCTGAAAGAATGGTCGTCAGCGCTTCGAAGATTTGGAGATGAAGCGATTAAGCGCTGCAAGCATTCCAGCAAGCTTTTGAACATCCCTCAACATCTGGGGAGGCTGGGCTCTAGTGATAACATTGATCTGGTCTGGGTTTGCCTCGATTCCCCTTTTACTGACTAGATAACCTAAGAACTTTCTTGATTGGACACCGAATGAATACTTAGTTGCATTAAGCTTCATTCGATATTTCCTAAGGATCTCAAAGGTTGTCACTAAGTATGTAAGTGTTCGTACTTGTTCTTTCTCTTTATTAGCATGTCTTCGATGTATACTTCCATCGTTTCTCTCATTTGTTTGATGAACATCCTGGTGACCAACCTATGATAAGTTGCCCCTACTTTCTTGAGGCTAAGCGGCATAACCTTGTAACAGTACAATTCGATTTGAGTTATAAAGGAGGTTTTATCCTGATCGGGTCCGTATAGGGGGATCTGGTGATAGCCAGAGTAGGTGTCTAGGAAGCTCATCCTTTTATGTTTTGCTGTAGCATCGACTAACTGATCGATCTTTGGGAGAGGGAAGCTATCCTTGGGTCATGCCTTGTCGAGGTTGGTGAAATCGATACAAACCCTCCAGCTGCCATGACTCTTGGGTACCACCACTAGGTTGGATAACCATGTAGGGAACTGAACCTCCCTGATGGACCCTGCATCCAGTAGCTTCCCTAACTCTTTCTCCACTGCCTTAGCCTTCTCCAGGGCTATTCGACGAGCCTTTTGATTCGTCGGTTTGAAAGTTGGGTCGATGTGCAGATGATGGAAGGCCACGCCGGGTTGGATCCCTACTAACTCATACGGTTCCCAAGCAAAAACATCCAGGTTGATTTTGAGAAATGCAGCTAACTTTTTTTTTTCTTGATCGAAGAGAGAAGCTCCGATCAGAAACTTTTTCTCGGTCAAGTTGTCATCGGCTACAACTTCTTTCAGGCTTTCTACGATCCTATCGACGAGGTGGATCCTGGTCTCTTCCACCCTTGGTCGACCGTATAGTAGTTTCTATTTGGTGGTTACAACCCCTTCTTGGTCTCCCTTGTGATCACTCTCTGTATCTTTCTTCTTTTCCTTCATTAGGCGAATGGTTACAATGAAGCACTTCCTGGTTGTAACCTGGTCGCTACGAATTTAGACCACACCCCGATTGCTAATGCACTTTAACTTTTGATGATAGGTGAATGGTACAACCTTCATGGCGTGGATCCAACCTTTGCCTAAAATAGTATGGTATGGGGACTCAATATTCAGTACTAAAAACTCAATTATCTTTGAGATATTTGATGCCCTGGCTGGCAATATTATCTTCCCTAACGTCATCGTGATCCTCCCTGCAAAGCCGACCCGTGGAACAGTGGCCTCTTTGAGGTCGGCGACATTCAAGTTCAGTTTATGGAAAAGTTCCAGGTACATCACTTTGGATGAACTCCCTTGGTACACAAGTAGCTTGTCAACATCCTAATCGCCTATCGTGAGCGTGATCACCAACACGACATGATGTGGGGTTCTGACCCCAACCAAATCCTCTTTGGTGAATACGATGTGCTTGGTGTAGTCGACGTCTTCGGGTCACTGACACTTTTCGTCCTGGGTTTTGGCAGGGTCATTATAAATGCTTCCATTACAATAGACACATTCTTGAGTTCCATTCAAACGGCGTTGCCCTGGATCTATTTAAGGACTGACACCCCATGTATTACTGCAAACCCATGTCCAATATCATCGTCGAGGATGTTGTCTGGCTTTCGGTCGCCACTGGTTGCGACCAACTCCTCCAAATGTGACTTCAGAGCTTTGCAATTATCGATTTGGTAACCGCCCTCCTTATGGAACACGCATCTTAGCGTGTTCTTACTTTTAGTTGGGTCGCCTTCCATCTTCTTAGGCTATTTGATGAATGACTCATCTTTAATCTTGCTAAGAATCTTATAAATAGGTTCCTTGAAGACCGTGTTCACGGCCTGAAACGATTTCATGGGGTCAGTCTTATTTCCATTCTTGCTCCTGTTCTTATTTTCCTTCTTCTGGGTATCATTCGTTTTTGTTCCCTTGTTCGCCTTTGCTAGACCGTTTTTCTCTCTATTAGGACGAACCACGTCCACTACCTTGGCCTACTTCTCGATACGGGCCATAAGATCATCGATGATGCTGGCCTCCTTCTTTGTGAGGGACTGGTGCAGCAAAGAGGTGGTCGGCAAGCCGATTTTGAAGGATGTTATGGCAACCTGCTTCGAGAAATCCTCGATCTCATTGAAAACTTTTTAATATCTTTTGGCGTAGTCTCGAAGGTTCTCCTATAATTTTTTTTTTCATTGTGAGAAGTGAATCCATCCGCTTAGGATGGGAGCTGCTAAATATAAATCACGTCGTGAAGGCCTCCGCTAGGACTGCAAAATTCCTGATCGACTTATGAGGAAGCCTCACAAATCACTTATACGCTACGTCATGTAGGCTTGAAGGGAAAATCCTGCACATAAGTGCGTCATTATGGCTCCATAAGGTCATTACCTGTCGGTATTACTTGACATGGTCTATAGGGTTTGTTTTTCCATCGTAGACCTTAAACCTGGAGACAGTGAATTTCTTCAAGGACTCCTCCTGCTCGATTGCTCTTGAAAAAGAGGACTTCATCTGAGTGTTGAGAGCTCTCCTGGCTAGCTCTATGGTGGATCTGTCTCCTCGGTGAGCTGGATGTTAGTCCATCTCCCTACGGACTGAAATCCTTATGTCCTCGTTCTGCCGATCATTGCTTCTGTGGCGTCTTTCTTGCTGGCCACGATTTGACCGTCCATGCTCTGACCTGTAACATTTAGTTCTTCTATTCACGCCTGGAGTTCCTCCCTCGGCTGCGAATGTTACTCACCTGAGGACTAGGCGTCCTAGTACGACATTTTTCAGTGGCTCTTTGGAGATATCTCTCCATCCTTTCAAGTCGCCTATGTTAGCGAGCATTTTCTTCTACTTGGAGGCGCGCAACCTCCTCTTACGAATGAAGTCTGGCTTCATAAGAATCGATTAACCTAGAAATTTGGGTAGACCTAGATGGCCCCTGGCTCTCTTCAGATGGTTGTCTCTCGTGGTACAATATAGGATTTGTATGCTGGCAAATCTCAGACCTGACCTTAGGAGGAATGGGTCTTCTTGGACGTTGTCGGCCTGGGGGATGTTGCTGTTGTGGTGAGACATTATGGGCTTTCTGGTAATGAATATTTTCGTAGGAATACAAGTCATTTCCCACAGATGGCGTCAATTGTGAGTGCATAAAATATCACAATAAAGGAATCCACGAAAACAATTAGAAAGAGCAGAAAGTATAAGAAATCACACGCACAACAACGATATATGTGATTCGACAACTTGCCTACGTCCATAGAGAGGTTACCTGTTCTTATTAAGTGTCTCTCAAAATCTCAAGTTTTAATACCTTTTCCCTGGGTCAGGGTTTATAATTTATAGATCTTATTTCATAGAAGTTGAGCTGCACAAGAAACTCAATTAGTCACGTTTGATATATAAAGAACCGCCTAAATATCTCTTCTGAGATTCTTGGAGGTTGATTTGAATATATCCCTAGATGTTCTATTGCATATTAAATATACGTTTGGTCGTCGATCATTAGATTTGGGTCGAGTAGCCCCATAAGCGGATTGACCCTGTTCGGCTACTCTCATTGATCATAAAAAATGAGCTCCCACAGTTTATTTTTTTTTGTAGATGGGTGTTATTTTGAAAAAAAATAACTCTTACATTTTTTGATTTAATTCTTACATTCCTAAAAGAGTATGTTTATTTGGAAAAATTATATGAGGGTCCTATTTTAAGTGCTCAAGATGAAATAGGTTCTACAACCTTTTTTTTTCATTACACAAGTCCTATTTGTGAATTATAGATTTTTTTCCCTTACTAATATACCTTTTTCCTATATTTCCTCCAAATTTAAAGTGGTCGTTATTTTTTTTCCTTTCAAACTTTACGTAACTATAACTTTCAGTATACAAATTCAAATTTTGCGAAATTGATATTTTTAAAACGTGCTGATTGAGCCTTATAAAACAAGATCCATATATAATATAAAATATTAAAAAAAATAAAAATGATGTGTTTACTTAATTTTTTATGTATATGGTATATATTACTGTTTATGTAATATTAGCACTATAGATGTTTATTATCCGTGAAAACGTCCAGATATAAAATGATTTCAATTTACGGTGAATACAATAAATATATGTTGCGTTAATGTTTTTTTCCCTTCAAATTTATATAATCATCGTGGATCTTGTTAGATATATCTCACTTTACAGGTTTCAAATATATTAATTTTGTGAAAAATGGATTTCTGAATAAAAGTTATAACATTTTAAATCTTGAATAAGGGAGGTGATTATAAGGGTATTTATGTCAAATAAAAACTTAATAAAATAAGGAATATTTTTTGTCAATGGGATCATTGGCGGATCTTTGCCTTAGCTTTGGTGGGCAGTTGCCCACCTTGATTTATTAGAACTTAAACTAGAAATAATAAGTACCCTAGCTTTTCTCACAATAAACACGTTAAAAATTTATCAATATAATGATTTGTCCACCTTAATTTTATAAAGTTTTCTGTTATTATATTTTTCCCCACCTTAAGTGAATACTCTGATCTGCCTCTCTTGTATAATGAAAAAAATATTCACATGTAACTTATATGCAAAAGTCCCTTTAATTATTTATTTTTTAAGACGTGTCATTTTTTAATTGGTCTTGATCAACATTCAGTTACATCATCTAATGAAGATATAACGGATGGTTAGAATTGAATAATATTTAAACTATAGGATTTACATGGTAACTTTTGTAACATCGGGTCTAAAATTGAAAATCACCTCAAACTTGAGGAATAAATTTGCATTTTTTCCTTTTATAAATATTTTGTTTTAAATTCACATCAAATCTGATTTCCCTTCTATAGATAGGAGCCTTTATAAGCCTTTTTCTTTTCTATATCCCCCCCCCCCCCCCCCCCCCATGGGTGGGTGGGTTGATAAATATATTAAAGCTCAAAACATGTGACCTTAGAACACATGGTTATGGGAGTCCCATTTGGATGTCTTGTAATGCACCAAATCCTTTCTAAAATATTTATGGTCAAAAGTCCTATTTTAAAAAATATTTTGACAAAACACCCCTAATTATAACCCACTAATAACACACCTCATAAAACTCAATTTCTCTCTCTTCTTCTCCTCTTCCTCTCAACTCTCACTACTCCGCTCTTTATCTTTGCAGGCAAGACCGACTCTATAGTTTTCAGTCCCTAGGCAAAAAACCAAATCGGAGCTCTTTTACATAAAAAAATCAAATTGAAGAAAATGTGTTATTCTCGCATTTTTCGATGCAAAAATAATTTTAATACTCTGAAATCAAAATTATAATTTGTATCTCCCGATACAGCCTAACATAAACCAAAATCGAACCGTGTGGTTTGTGGTAAAATCATTGTTTTCCCCGTTAAATTTTGAAATAACTAAAAAATTTAAAACGATTTCATCAAGTAGAAAACTGAACCATGACGAAAATAATTGGAAGCTAAAGCTTAAAAATTAACTTTAGGCCTGCTCATTTCAAATTGCCCATCTACTATTTAAATATATAAAAAACTTAAAAAAATAAAGAATTAAAAGAAAACATATCAGACTACATCATATCTCATTTAGTTATTTTTTTTACCAAAATAAAGATGTTTACCAAATGACAGAAATAACTCAATTTAAAAAAATAATGGACAAAAAAAATTAGGATTAACATCATTTTATTAGTCAATTTTCTTTGACTAAAATAATAATGCACACCAAACTTTGAACTTAAAATCTGCCAACTATTTAGAGCTTAGCGAACTTAGGTTTAAAGAGGGCAAACAATATTATTTATAAGGCCATCCACAATGGGTACTGTAATACCATTGTGGATTCTTTAGTTGAGGTAAAAATAAGTCATAGTGGGAGATGAACACCATAGTTTTTGGAGAGGATCCTCTATTCGTCCGTTAAGTGCGAAGGAGAGATAGTGTAAACTATAGGATGGCAGAGGCATGGAAATGTTGGGCGTTTGGGGCCGAGAATGTAACTGTTTCCCGCCCAACTGCCAGGCACAGGACTATTACACGCCTGGAATTCCCCCCCCCCCCCCCCCCCAGCGGCTACTAACGACCACATTTGAACATTATCCCTAAAAATATTTTATTTTCCACCCCAAAATATATCCCACTTAATTTCCACTTATTTCTTACTTCTAGTTACTCCATAAATTTTTAACAAATCCCATATGGCTTCTTCCTCCACGAGACTTCCCAATTTGAGCTCATTTGATGAAATCGCGTTGTATCATGCATATTGTAAATATTCCATCGACGGAAATATGGGAACTAACCAACACGGGATAACAATGTGGAAAAAATACAAACAGAGTTCAATAATACTGAGGGTATGCTGTATCACTGATCAGTAAAAGTCTTGCAAGGCAAGTGACAGGCTATCACTCGAGATTATATGTTATACTCCGCTAAGATGACTCGTGCATTTGACACGACACGTGAGAGCGGAACATCACGGGATGAGTTGGTATGTGCACAATATAATTTTTAGACTCTTTTTTAATTTAAAATGTTGTATTATCACCCTTTCTAATTATTAATTAATTATATCTTTTCATAATATTTTTGGACAGATCAAACGTGCACTCGAAGATTTAAAAAATAACATCGAACGAAATTTTGTGTATGATTATTGCTTTGACATTTTAAAGGATGTCCAAGAGTATAATTTCGCAAACACTTCCACCCAGTTCATGGAGGAAGATTTAGGGACATCAATCGGTGGCGAGGACGTTGATTTGGGTGAGGACTTTGAAGCCATGCATACACCACTGGAACGACCATCGGGCCATAAGGCTGAAAAATAGAAGGCTAAACGCAAGGTACTGTCTAGAAGTCTACAATCTCACATCGTGTTGATAGAGAATTTTGAGAGTTTTACTTATTTGTAGAAAGAATTTTATGTAGCAGCACAACGTACTCAAGAGGAGATCAATTCGAAGTTGAACGTGTTAATTATTCCACGACAATAGGAGATTGAGAATTCCTTAATTTTCATGGATACCTCTTGCTTATCTATAGTTCAGTTGCAACTTCATGAACTGCAAACAAATCGGATATTGTAGCGTAGACCCACCAAAAGTTGATAAAACCCACCATCCGGAGGCAATTAATAACTTTTTTTTTTCTTTCGTTAGTTTTGTTTTTCTTTTAATTGTTATTTAATATTTTCATTTCCCACTTAATAAAATATTTGTTTCACGACTGAGCATTATTCATAATAATAATAACCAACTTTCTTGAAATACAATTCATAGCAAGAAATTTCAATACACCAGGATTGAAGAACGATGATTTATTATGGTTACACGTTTTACTCGTCGACATCAGCATCCGCATGTAAATTCCATATATGTTCCATAATGTCATCCCTAAGATGATTGTGTTTATCCTTATTGTACATCAAGGGCACGCAATTTGTACTCATACGCATTTCCTCGAATGTCTCGGCTAATCGGTGGCATTTGATCTGTAGGATCAAACTCAATACGTCAATTAGGATCCTATCGTTTGTCCTCTAGTATCCTTGTTGTCAAATTATAAAATACCGCAAGTGCACGCGGTATTATAGAATAACGAGTGTAAGTAAGGGTTTGACCAATAGAGATTTGTCAATTTTTTGTTCAAAATAATTGTGACTATCCAACTAGACGAAATGTGTTTAGAAAGGAGATGTAGTTTTAAACTAACCTAACAAAAAAAAATGCAACTACGAAATATATAATCAAGTGAGCGTGAAAACTAGAACGTTGGATCCATTTATCACATTTAACTAATATTATGTGATAATTTAAACTTTTCGTTCCCAATTTTATAACTCAAATTAAACCGACTCTCGCCGTATTTAATTCGAAAAATAACACAGTTAAGTTCAAAATAAAATTTAACGACTCTAAATTTAGACAGCTAAAATCCTTATTCCCTTAAAAAGTTCACTTTTAAATTTTGAAGTATAGTCTTTAAGCATGGACTATCAATTAATTTAATAAAGTATAACCTATCAAAGAGTACTCATACATAAAATAAAAAATGATTTTTTAAACAAAGCTGAAGGTTTAAAACATACTCTCGTGTCGTTTTAAATGAATACCGATTTTTTTAAACTTTTAAAACATATCGGGAAATAAAGATGAATTTAAACTACAAACAATATTAATCAAACATAATAAACTTCACCTAGTCCTAGTAAAGAAATTAAGTTAGCTTAATTGAAGACAAAATAATATTGCAAGAATGAATATTAATTCTCATTAATAAATCAACTTAAAAAATAATCGAGTCTTACAATTGATATTAAAAAAACTTCTCCCACAAAAGAATAATTCTTGGCCCTCAATAAAAATATACTCTTAAAATAAAAGAATTATAAACTATCTCTCAAAGCTCTCTCTAAAATTCTCCACAAAATTCTCCAAAAATTGTGAGCCCAATAGTCATTTTTATAGGGCAAGGGGTGAAGCGTTTGAGTTGGAGTGAAAATTTCTTTTATTGGGTATATTTGAGTTGAAAGTTATCTCATAGAGTCTTGGGAAGAGTTTGAGATAATTGAGAAGTCTTTTTAAAAAAAATAATAATTATTCCTACTTTTGTCACTATTCACAGCACCATCTTTAATCGCATTTTTGACTACCCAAACTGCAAAATCTCATTTTCGTCTGAACTTCAAAGTTATGAGTCTTGTTAAGACCTTTCTTAAAAGCTATGGCACAACCTCAAGGAACACTCAAGCAATTTTATAAAAAAATATTTAGTACAGCCGTGTCAACCGTATCGTGTCGTATCACGATGTATCCTGACAATTTTTGCATATTGACTCATTTGTTGTCCAAATTTTTGGGGTACCTGTAAAAATGCAAAAACAAATTATTAATTCAAATTTAGGGTCATAAACGTTTATATAATTACTTAATTACCCTCTTTGTATTTTAGGCCCCGAAATTCATAAATTGCTCGTTTTAATTCGGAATTCAACCAAATTTCAGGGAGAACTTTGTTTTGCCTATATTTTTAGGCCCATAAAGCTTTGAAAATTATGATTTCACCCCCTAAAATACTAAAATTATATTTTTAACTCGAATTTTATTCAGACTTGCATTTTTCTTTTATTTTACTAACATGACTCTAAAAGCTCATTATTTATGATATAATGGGCCTAATAAGGGCTAGATTTGGGCATAATTCATACAAAATAATGCATTCATCAATTGTGTTATGCAATATTATACATGATTACATAATAATCTTCAAGTCATTGCGTTTCCATAATCTAGTCGGGTTCTTAATGAAATTGAATTTTTGTTACAATATTCTAAATGCCCGCTCAACATCTTTGCGTGCTCCCTCTTGTTATCTGGTGAACACTCTTTGTTTTTGAATTGGTGGTCTTTTGAAACTCTTAACAATTGTTGCAGATGGTGGGAATATACCATCTGTCGAGTAATAACGTATGTTGTAAGATTTCCCATTTATTTCATAGTTGATAGGAGTTATGTTGCCCTCAAGTAGTTCTTCAAATACTGTTGATTTGGCCAAGACATTTAGCTTATTACACGCACCCGATAGCCCGAAGAAAGAATGCCAAATCCACGTCTTATATAAAGCTACTACCTCTAGGATTATAGTTGCACCTCCTGTATGCCCACTATATCGTCCTTTCCAGGCGTGTGGGCAGTTATGCCATTTTCAGTGCATGCAGTCAGTGCTTCTTATCATTTCAAAAAATCCACATTTCGCACGTTTCTTCCTATAGTCGTGCAACATCTTCAGTTGTAGGTGACCGACAATATTCTTTTTTGAAGCACTGCACAATAGCATATGTAAATCTCTTCACAGGATCAATGGCGGTTGTTTCTCCAATGCCTATATATTCACCGGTCATGTGTGCGATACAACTCTAGGCTAACATGCACATTGCATCGACACATTTTTATAGACTGGAAAGGCCCTTTCATGCTAGGGCATCATTTTTCTAAATAAAATAATCATCCTTTTGTTCTACTGCTTCCATTATTCGCGTAAACAATGGGTGTCGCATTCTGAATCGACGTCGAAATTATTCAGGAGTATAAAGTGTACTTTCAGCAAAGTAATCTACCATTATACGGTTGTGGGCAGCTTCCCTATCCCGATGTATAAGTCTTCTTTAAAATATTTCGATAAAATTCATGATATTTTCAGATATGAAAATATTTCATTGAAATTGATTATGTACGATGGCTGCCATTGATTGTCCCCGGACAAGTTTGTTTGTTGACAAAACTGTCGCAATAAATAATTCTTCCATTGGATCTTTCGACATTTTAGTGAAAATTTTAAGAGGTCGGCTGTTAAAAAATATGATTGTTGAGCAATGAGGATGGTTTCCCAAACTCTTGCACTTGGATAATTTATAGTTTTTTTTTCTAGACAATTACAAAATGATACTTGTCAGAAATGGAAATATTTCCTATCCGACATATTATGAAATGACATTTGAGAAACGTGCAAACATTTTGCGTCTGGATAATTACGAAATGCACTTTTCAGAAGTGGAAATATTTCCCGTTTAACATATTATGAAATGACATTTAAGAAATGTGAAAATATTTTACGTCTGGACAATTATGAAATGGCACTTCTCAGTAGTGGAAATGTTACCCACCCACCAAATTATGAAATGACATTTGAAAAATGTGCAAATATTTCGCGTCTAGACATTTATGTAATTACACTCAACAATATCTTTCGTGCATATCTATGCGATCTATAAATAACCAGTCTCCATATTCCTTCAGTCCATACCAAATAGTCTCACTAGATTCTTCACACAATAAAATCACCCACAATGGTCAACTGCCGAGGACTACTACTTACTCAGTGAAATTACCAAGAGATACTATGACAAACACACCGGGGATGTTACCGCCATTGACGGGCGATGGAGGAATATCCTAAGAATTTATCACCATCTCGACATCTAGTGGATTTTGAACTTCAGTGGATGTGGTTGAAGTCTACATTATACCTTTACCAGTTAGCACTAACGTCTAGAGGATTTGGGTGGAATCCCTCAACCTTCACACTAATAGTGCGAAATGATGAATTATGGGAACGGTTGTGTGACCAAGTCCCAGGGTTGAGGAATATCCATGAAGTGCCTTCCTATCTATTTAGTGAATTTAGTAGGGCAATGTACCTCTGTCATAATATTTAAAATGTATGGTAGTATTATGTATGGGAATATCGATGCAGTGCATTCTTTTATGTTGAATGAAGTGAAATTTGTTATTTCCCTCTATATTTAACATTAACCATTTTCCAATAATGACATTTGAAACATTATCAATTATTGAAAACTTGATTCATACATGACATTTAGTAACTTAAATGTCATAAATTATCCATCAAAATGAATGTAATAGGTAAGAGGGTTCGTTGTGTAATGGTCGACAACGTGTATAATAGTTGCAAAACATTTCCCATGTGCCTTCTTCGTACATTACTAGTTTATAATTCTCTTCATCCCACCCACAACCACCAACGTTTATAGCTTTCATATACAAGTCAAACTTCAATTTGTGCGTGAACCAATATGCACGGATCTCGTTAGACGTATGCCCTCTGTTAGCATTAGGTGGTGTCCTCCAACTTCTCTCGATAGTTATGAAAATACTAGATGACACCTGATAATCAGGACTGAAAGGTAAGCCAGACGTGGTTATGGAGTTAGCACTTGAAGTCTTCATTTATAATCCATGGTTGTGAATTCATTTGGTAAGAATTTGGTAATGTAAAGAGTTTTCATATGAGTATGCTTTATAATTTTCAAGTGTTGAATTATTCGATTTGATCAATGTCAGAAATGGTAAATGTTTGCCAATTGCACCTACACGAGTTGATGTGAGGAAGTGGTGGAACTGTTACCCGTTTGTATTCTTGACAGGAAATGATCTCTTACCCATCTACACACACATAACACATGTATAAATACCCCGTCATTATGTAATGAAGATAAACAATACAATGTATTCTCCTGTTTATGGACATAATTATTTTTATCAAGACCATGGCCATGTAAGCGATTGTTTTGTAACAAGCCAATTCACACATCAAATAGGTTTGATCACCCGTGTGGTCATATTTTTATGAATCCTCCAGTCTGGGTAAATCAAGATGATGTTGCTCGAAGCTATGAAAGTATTTTGCGATGGCCAAAGAAATACGACGAATGATGCGATCTTGAAGTTTTGTGTCGTTATCATCAAATACCTATGTCAAGAGGGCGTGCTGTGGAGTTTTTCATCATGCCAACACACACGGATTACTATGACACAATCGATTTACTAGATGAAGATATTTGGAAAATGGAGAGGTGACTACAAAGATACCATGATGCCCAATTAGCCAAGACGAAAATAGGCAATGTTAGAGATAGGTTGTTGAAAATATATTATGATGAAAAATTACAAATTGATTGTGACTAATCTGACTTCACGCATTCAGAACTTGGTATGTTTGACCACAACGATCCCAATGTTGATGAGGACGACTACCAACCAGTTGTTGAAAATTGCAATGTTTTATTTTACGACCACGCCAACAATAAATCATACCCACCACTAAGTTTGGTACGTCACGAAAAAACAATATGTTGTACATCAAATATCATTGACTTGAGTTTTGTTCGCGGCTATTATTTTGTCGTAATTTTTGGTAATGGACGTATTGGTTTTCTATTTTTGTAAGAATGTAAAACGTTATTTTTACATCCATTCTGTTAAATAACATAACAAAAGCATAATAAATAATATATATTTATGACAATAAATGTGGAAATTTAACATACAACATGAATTATAACAACATATACTATTAATCTAAATTTTTAATAAAATAACATAATCACCTCGATGTTCTGTCGTATGATGAGAAAATTCCTGTAAAAAAAGTTATCATCGCGGTAAGTAGGTTGCACTAAACATATGAGGACGATGGGATATCTTGTCTTGAGGTTTTGAGTAGGATAATAGGGTTGAGCATAGTTGGATCCCCTGTATGGTTGAGACGAGTTGACACCTTGATTATGCAAATTATTTATTTCTGCAAGTAGTGCTCTTTCTCTCTCGTAATGAATTCTTTCACTCTCAGCGTAGTGTTCCCTAACGGTTTTAAAACAATTTACCCATTCTATGAACATCAATATACAATCCTCCTTCGTATACGCATTGACCTGAGGTGCATGCCTTGGCTGATTGGGCCTCGGGATTTTCAAAACCCTTGAATGACCTTCAGAATCTACCTCTTCTACTCCCACCTTACCGTAATTAAATGCTGAGATGATTGTGTGGTATTCTGAATCTCGTAGTATATGTTCCCTGGTGTTGACCGAGGTGCGATTGGAATTCTTAAGTCATTAGGAGCGACCGTGGAAAATCCAATGCCATCAAGGTTAACCCATCGAAATACAGTTGGAAATACGATGCCTTGAGAGATTACACTCCAATATCGATCCCACCCCTCTTGGTTAGTAACGATTAAATTGTCACCAACAAACACCCAATCGTTGTTCTGATAAAAAAAGTGATGGCGTTCTAAATAGCACATTGGGTGCGGTTGTTGTGAGGAATAGTGATGGTACCCGTCAACTGCCTATAACATAAAATATAGCATTATAAAGCCAATTGTAACAATCCTTATTTTCTCATGTAAAGGCTGCCAGGCATGATACGCAGAAGATAGGGCTTGCCTGCTAATTAATACCGTCCTTAGCACAACTGCGAATATAAAATAATTATTATTTAAGGCCCAAGTTTCAAGTGTCATAAATACATCAACAATAAATAAATTGATCCAAAATCACCACTAATTAACTAATAAATCCAACCATAGTAATATAAATCTCAACCACCATAAAGTAAAAGTCTCGGGCTTATGCCCTTACAAATGTTCCCAAATAAATAAATAAGTACGGCAGAATAAACACCTATACTAGAATCGAAGAGTTTAAAAACTGTAGCACAAGTGAGACTGCAAGACTGCTATAACACAATCCAGCTATCCCTGTCTAGGAGAACCTGGGGGGGAAAACATTTAAATTTGGGTCAGAGCCTGAGGTGTGCAAGAATTAACTTATTTAATTTATGATGCAATAATACAGTTGATGCACAATAGTTATTCTCCCTTCGTCACTCACATGCATATAACACCTCATCGCTCATCTAAGTGTGATATTATTCGCACCCCAATACATCCCAAATAACGAATCGTGACATCATCTCAAATTTATTAAACAGATATATCGATAATTAATTATTTAAATGTAATCCCTACATTTAATTGCCAACACCCATTTATTCCGTCTCATAAGTATCACATATGAGGCATAAACATCTATTATGCATTATAGGGATAAAAATATAATTATTGTCCACATTCTTAGACAATAGATTTTATTACATTAAAGTCCGGGTAATTATTAATATATGTCCTTCCATATATTTAACACACAAGGGCATCTACCGTTGGTGTCTAATTCGTGCTCTATCGGCAAGCTTGAAGGAATCTTTTATCCTAAGCGGACTTCACAAATTTAACACACATAAATTGGGGGCGGTCCCTACGCAGGACACCTGTACATGGCCCATACCCAGCGATGACACAGGAAGGGTTAGCGTCAACACCTACCTCTCGTAGATGACGTCTCCACGCAGTACCTATACGACCTACACATCGTCAAACCCACCTGTACTCGTACCCGATCCGAACGCGCGAACCCCTGAACCAATAGGACAGTTCACGAATATTGGTATGTTCACACAAATACATAATAGTACATATTATTATCCCATATAATATGTATAGGTAATTACTCTATAATTACCATAAAAGTCCAACTAAAATTCACAACATTTTCATTTATTAATAATTTACCATCTAATAAATTATTAATTTTATTCCATAAAATAATTAATTAAGCACTAATTATTTGTAATTTATTGTGGGCACACCATTTATTTAACTCACTAATTATAGCACCTTTTTAATTTCATTGTTTCTCCTAACAGTAAGCCAAAGTCATTATAAGGAATTAAACCAAAGTAAGGAACTAAGCTAATGTAAGGAACCGATCCAAACCTATGCAAATTCGTAAAAGGAAGCAAAGTCAAAAATCCCATTGGCGTCGCTCAAACGACCACCGGGGTTATTCGAAAGACAGAGCATATCGCTCGAACGATTGCCCATGTCCCTTGAGCGACCTGTTGTCTCTTTCCCCATTTCGTTTCTCCATTTCAGTTCCTTCCCAGATTTAATTGTTTACAAACCCAAAAACTAATACAGTTCCCATTTATGGATTGTTCCTAACCCAGAACGAATATCTATGTAACCCAGAATTTGTACATTCAAATCCCAAAACTGGCATCAATTAGGCTTTCACGATTTAGATGTATTTTCCAACTTTTAACCCTTATTTAATTCACAGTAGTGGATCATTATCACGGAATCTACCAAATTTCAGTCCACAAATTTACAAGGACATCCTCAACCTCAATTAACCAAATGCCCTACATTAAACTGTCAAATTTCTACGGGTACTATCATTAATTTTAGATTCACGATACCTAATTTATGGGATAATTTATACATAAGTTTAAATCCTCTACATGCATTGTTTATCATAAAATAAATCAAATTAAACCTAATTCTCAGAAAATAAAGGGGTCATTACATGCATCAACAAATGCATTGAAAAGTATAAATTAAGCAAGAGAATTCTTGCCTTAAAATTTATAGAAGAAAAGCTCCTTGATTTCTTCCTTTGTTCTTGCCCCATTTTCTCCTCTTTTTGGTATTTCTCCTTTCCTCTCCCGTAACTGTTGTTTTAGATTTTCTCTAATGATAGTGGGGGAGTGGTTTACCCCCACTTAAACACTTACTAAGTGGCTAACCCAGAGTTGGGCCTAAAACCCAAGTTTTGGACCCCCCAATAGACTCTAATCCATAATCCAATTAGCCCAAAATTTCCCCAACTTATATACTATTGACCCGAGACTATTTTTAAATGCCTAAATCATCTAAATGAGCCCATATGTGTCCCAAAATGTGATCCGAATTATTTATGTCAATAATAGGTATTTTTAATTTGTGTTGCACATTAATTTTGTATTTTTCTTCATTATATGTAAATGCCATATTCATGTACATAAAAATTAGCTACATACAAATATAACTAAATCACAAATTTCAATTGTGAAAATTTTAAATAAAATTTTATTAGGTCCAATTTTCGAAATTAATTATTTATTTTAAAAATATTATTTCATTATTAATTTTAGAAGAAAATACGGGGTATTACATTCTTCCACCCTAATAACGGGATTCCGTCATCGAAATCAAGAAAAGTACGTACCTATCTAGAAGGGTTCGGCATACTTTGTGTGTATGTCATCCTCCCTCTCCCAAGTTGACACGTCCTCCAGATGGTGTCCCCACTGCACCCAAACTAAAGGAAAAACCTTGGATCGAAGTCGACGCTCCCGTAGGTCTAGAATGGCTATCGGTCTCTCCTTATAAGTAGCGTCTGGCTAGATCTCAATCTCGTTGATATCAGTGTTCTGGTATGCCACCTCATCCCTAAGGAACATCCAGAGTGAAGATATATGAAAAACATCATGCATCCGCTGTAAGTAATTTGGTGATCCCAATCGATATGCTACGGACCCAATCTTTTCTCGAATAGGGAATAGTCCCACGTATCGAGGAGCTAACTTTCCTTTCTTCCCAAATATCATCACCCCCTTTATGGGAGACACTTTAATCAACACCTGGTCTCCAACATCGAAGTCTTAGTGTCTCTAGCCCGAATTCACATAGCTCTTCTGCCTGTCTTGTGCAATTCGTATCCTGACCTGAATCATCTCTACCTTCTCTGAGGTGTTCTAAATGAAGTTTCGCCCAAGTAACTTGTTCTCACCCACCTCTAACCAGTATGAGGGAGAACGACAATGCCTCCCGTAGAGTGCCTCAAACAGTGCAATCCTCATCGTGAACTGGTAGCTGTTGTTGTAGGCAAACTCCACCAAAGGAAATTACTGCTCACAACTCCCTTTAAAATCTAAAATACACATACACAACATGTCCTCCGGCATCAGGTTCACCCCCTCCGTCTGCCCGTTGGTCTGAGGATGACATAATGTGATCAATATCAACTATGCCCCCAAGGCCTGCTGAAAACTCCTCCAAAAGTGGTACACAAACGTCTTGTCCCTATCTGACACTATGTTGAGCGGTACGCCATGCAACTTAACAATCTATTTAAGTAAGAGCCTAGCGTACTACTCGGAGCTTTAATCTGTCCCGATCGGTAAGAAATGAGATAACTTTGTCAATCTGTCGACAATCAATCAAATCGAATCATGCCCCCTCTGCGAAGTTGGTAGCCCAGTGATCAAGTGCATAGAGATGATTTTCCACTTCCACAACGGGATATCTAAAGGTTTCAAAGTACCTGTAGGATGTTGGCGATCCACCTTCACTAGCTGATACGTAGTACATTTCGACACAAACTCAGCAATAACCCTTTTCATCTTGGCGCACCATTTTATCCCTTCCAGGATGTACCGTAAAAAGTGAACTGTGAGCCTCTGATATAATTGTTCGCCTCTGATATAATTGTTCGCCTCAACTCCTCATCACCCGGAACAACCAGTCTTCGCTGGAATATCAAACCACCATCCAACCCTATAAAAAAGTCCTCCACCCCCTCGACTAGAAACTGTCTCACCCGATCCTAGCAAAGATGATCTCCCGCCTGTGCTTTCAACACCCGAATAATGATCTCGGGGGTGATGGTGAGAACTGAAATAAATGCTCGGGTCAAGTCATCGTCCCCATGAAGTGACTTCCACATCGCCTTCCATACTTCTTCCAACTCTAGAAACGGATTATGGCTCAACGCATCGACCACGACATTCTCTTTTTTCAAGTGGTATTTAATGTCTAGCTGATAGTCTTTCACAAACTCTATCCACTTCCTCTATAGCATGTTCAGCTCCCGTTGTGTGAACAAGTACTGCAGGCTTTTGTGGTCTGTGAAAAGTTGAAATTTGTCCCCCAGGAGATAGTGTCTCCACCTCACAAGGCAAAAACCGCGATTGCTAATTCCAAGTCGTGGGTGGGGTAATGTCCCTCGTGAGGCTTAAGATTTTGGGAAGCATAAGCTATTGGCCTCTCCTCCTGCATCAACACCCCACTAATTCCCCTTAGGGACACATCTGTATAAACTCTGTAATCGACCCCTACCCAAGGCAACGCCAAAACTGATGGTATAGTCAATCTAGTTTTTATCTCCTCGAATGCCTGCTGGCACATCTCGTCCCAAACAAATGGTACCCCCTTCCTCGTCAAATTCATTAAGGGCCCGACTATCTTCGAGAACCCTGGATGAGTCGACGATAGTACTCGACCAATCCCAAGAGGCTATGTATGGCACCTCGGTGGGTGCAGTGGGTTTCCCCCACTCCATCACGTCAGAATCTTTCCTTGGGTCCACGGATATCCCTCGCTCGGACACAATGTGGGTTGCCCCCCACTCGCATTTCTCAAACTTCGCATACAATTGATGATCCCGAAGCGTCTATAATACTACCCATAGAAGCTTTGCGTGATCCTCCGTAGTTCAAAAATAAATCAAAATATCGTCTATGAATACGATAACAAACCGATCCAAATAGTCTCTGAACACTTAGTTCATCAAGTCCATAAATACTGCTGGTGCATTGATTAGCCCGAATGACATCACTAAAAACTCGTACAACCCATATCGAGTAAGAAAGGATGTCTTTGAGAAGTCTTGCTCCTAGACTCTCAACTGATGGTACCCTGACCTCAAATAAATCTTCGAAAGTATGCAGTACCCGTCAACTGATCAAATAAATCATCTATATGTGGCAGCGGGTATTTATTTCGAACAATGACTTTTCTTAACTCCCAGTAGTCGACACAAAGCCGTAAATATTCGTCCCTCTTATTGACGATTAACACTGGAGTACCCTGGGCGAAGCACTCCTCCTGATAAACCCCTGCCCTAATAACTACTCAATCTGCTATCGTAGCTCCCTTATTTCCAACGAAGCCATCCGATACGGGGTACGTGCAATAAGTCTCATGCCCAAAAATAAATCGATCACGAAGTTGATCTCCCGACCAGGTAGTAACCCCAGAATCTCCCCCAAAACATTCGAAAAGTCGCTCACCATCGGGATGGAATCTAGCATCACCACAACCTCAAAAGAAGTATCCTCCTCGATGTAATACAAATGCGTGATCGACCCACCCCCAGGGTGTGACATCGCAACTAGGTACATCTCCTGCCCCAGAATGGTGAAGATGATGGACCTCCCATAGCAATCCACACATGCCCTATACGTAGTTAGCTAGTCCATCCCCAAAATGACATCATATTTGTGCATGTCAAGTACTAGTAACTCAACTACAAAGATAAGTCGACCTATCTCAATACCGATACCCTGACATACTGACCTTATGGGTGCCCCTATACCCACTGGTGAGTCTATGTGTAACACAATGTCTGATGAAAAATCTACCATACTAGTCTCCCATGAAAACCCTGTGCTAACAAAAGAATGTGATTCACCCGTATAAAAAAGAATGTGACCAACATGGCCAAAAATGGGAAACATACTCTTGACTACCTATGGAGGTACTGGCCCATCTACTGCTACGACGTGATAGACCTTCCTACACTGCAATGGTTATTTCCCCTGAGGTGGGGCGGCAGGTGTTAGGGCGACTGGTGCAGCGGCTCCCTGAGTCGAAATCGATGGGCGTTTTCCATGTGGTGCCTATCGTCCTCTAAAACCTCCTTGCTCCTTGGATGCTTGATCCCCTCATGGGAAAATTCCTCGAAGTGTGTCCCTTCTCACCACATGTATAACAATTTCCCTGAAACAGACCCCGGTCAACCCGTCGGCCCTGCTGGCCTTTGTACTGTTAGCCCTGTGGGCCTCTGTATTACTGACCCTGATGGCCCTATCCTGTTTGACCCTGGCCCTATCTCTGACAATTATTTGTACCTCTGAACTTCTTATTCTGATCAGTGGATGGGGTGCCTCTATGCTGCTGGGCCCCAAATCCACCTCCCCCACTCGCTTTGCCCTATTAGCTCGATGATTCTCCTCCATTATGCTTCTCCCCCTTGCTTTTCATAAAAGCCCTGTGATCCTGGCAGTGGAGAAGTGCAACATTAACCAACTGTTTATATGTCATGAATGATGGATTCCCCAAAAGAGCCTTCCTGATATGCCATGCCAGTCCCGTAATAAATATATCCATCCTCATCTGCTCAGTACGAACATCCTCCCTGGCGAAGTACGAGAGGGCGATGAACTCCTCCTCGTACTCGGTGCTAGTACGCCCCTCCTGCTTAAGCTCTGTTAATCTGGTCCTCATCTTGGAATTTATGGCTAGGGGAAACTATTTCCCCTTAATATTATCCCAAAAGTGACCAATAGTGTGGCTGTCTCTCTCCTCAACAGTCGTAACCGCCTCCCACCACTGAAGAGCGGCCCCCACCAATCTGAATGAAGCTAATATTTGCTTCTGAACCAGTTTTCATTCAACCATATGAAAGTGCCTCTCAATGTCCTTCTTCCACCAACTCGCAACCAATATATCGGATCCGCCTACTAACTCTGGAGGCTGGACCTTAATAAAGGCCTCCCTCGCTCGGTCCCACATGTAACCCGGTGCTAGTGCTCATATAGCCACCTACTGTGGTGGTGGATGCTGAGGTGCCTGTGGCGGTGGAAAGAGATGAAGCATGGCTGCCATCGCCGGAGATACTTCTTGAGACACAATAGTGGCTATCTCAGCATGGGTGATCAACAATGGGGCCTGTGGGGGCTCTGGGTGAGGCTCCTCCTCCTCAACCGGTGGAACTACTTGTCTCGATCTTCCCTTACGTTCATTTTCCATTTAAAAGCAAATAAGGCTTGAATTAGTATCAATCTTAAGAATACAATGAATCCTAAGTATATGCTTTGTATATCAAAGAACCCAACGCAGAACGTAATGAATGTAACACAGATCCTAAGGACATTAGAACCGTGCTCCGATACCAACTGTAACAACCCCTATTTTCTCACATAAAGGCTGTCCAAACACGATATGCCAAAGATAGGACTTTCTTGTCAATTAATACCATCCTTATCCAAAATGCGAATAAAAAATAATTATTATTTAAGGCCCAAGTTTCAAATGTCGCAAATAGATCCACAATAAATAAATAGATCCAAAATCACCACCAATAAAATAATAAATCCAACTAGAGTAATATAAATATCAACCATTATAAAGTAAAATTCTAGGGCTTATGCACTTAGAAATGTTCACGCATAAATAAATAAGTACGACAGAATAAGCACTTATACTAGAATCGAAGTGTCTAGAAAGTGAAGCACAAGTGAGACTATAAGGCTGTTATAGCACAATCCAACTATCCATGTCTAAGAGAACCTGGGGGGATAAAAATTTAAATTTGGGTCACATCCTGAGGTGTGAAAGAATTAACTTAATTAATTTATGAAGCAATAATACAGTTGATGCACAATAATTATTCCCCCTTCGTCACTCACACGCACATAACACCTCACCCCTCATCTAAGTGTGATATTATTCGCTCACCAATACGTCCCAAATAATGAATTATGACATCATCTCAAATTTATTAAATGGATATATCGATAATTAATTATTTAAATGTAATCCCTACATTTAATTGCCAACAACCATTTATTCCAGTCTCATAAGTATCACATATAAGGCATAAAATCTATTATGCATTATAGGGTCAAGAATATAATTATTGTCCACATTTTTAGACAATAGATTTTATTACATTAAAGTCCGGGTAATTATTAATATATGTCCTTCTGTATATTTGACACTCAAGGGCATCTACCGTTGGTATATAATTCGTGCTCTATCGACAAGTCTGGAGGAATCTCTTATCCTAAGCGGACTTCACAAAACACACATAAATTGGGGGCGATCCCTAAGTAGGACATCTTTACACGGCCCATACCCAGCGGTGACACATGAAGGGTCAGCGTCAACACCTACCTCTCGTAGATGACGCCTCCACGTAATACCTATATGACCTACACATCGTCAAGTCCACCTGTGCTGACGTGTGGTACCCAGTCCAAACGCGTGAACCCCCGAGCTGATAGGATAGTCCACGAATATTGGTATGTCCACACAAATACATAATAGTACATATTCTTATCCCATATAATATGTATAGGTAATTGCTATATAATTACCATAAAAGTCCAACTAAAATTCACAACATTTTCAATTATTAATAATTTACCATATAATAAATTATTAATTTCGTTCCATAAAATAATTACTTAACCACTAGTTATTTGAATTTGTAATTATTTTTAATTAGATGTGGGCACCCCATTTATTTAACCCTTTTTAATTTAACTGTTTCTCCTAACAGTAAGCCAAAGTCATTATAAGGAATTAAACCAAAGTAAAGAACTAAACTAATGTAAGGAACTGATCCAAACCTATGCAAATTCACAGAAGGAAGCAAAGTAAAAAATCCCTCTGGCGTCGCTCAAACGACCACTGGGTTCGTTCACGTGAGCGACCTGTTGTCTGTTTCCCCATTCCGTTTCTCCATTTCAGTTCCTTCCCAAATTCAATTGTTTACCAACCCAGAAACTAATACAGTTCCCATATACGGATTATTTCCAACCCATAACAAATATCTATATAACCCAAAATTTATACATTTAAATCCCAAAACTTTCATCAATTAGGCTTTCAAGATTTAGATGTATTTCCCAACTTTTAATCCTTATTTAATTGACAGTAGTGGGTTATTATCATGAAATCTACCAAATTTCAGTCCAAAAATTTGCAAGGACATCCTCAACCTCAATTAACCAAATGCCCTACATTAAACCGTCAAATTTCTACGGGTACTATCATTAATTTCAGATTCACGATACCTAATTTTTGGGATAATTTCTACATAACTTTCAATCCTCTACATGCATTGTTTATCATCAAATAAATCAATTTAAACCTAATTCCCAGAAATTAAAGGGGCATGCATCAAGAAATACATTGAAAAGCATGAATTAAGCAAGATAATTCTTTCCTTAAAATTTATAGAAGAAAAGCCTCTTGATTTCTACCTTTGTTCTTGCCCCCTTTTCTCCTCTTTTTGGTATTTCTCATTCTCTCTCCCCTAACTGTTGTTTTAGATTTTCTCTAATGACAGTGGGGGAGTGCTTTACCCCCACTTAAACACTTAATAAATGGCTAATCCCGATTTGGTCCTAAAACCCAGCTTTTGGACCTCCAAATGGACCTGAATCCACAATCCAATTAGCCCAAAATTTCCCAAACCTATATACTATTGAACCGAGACTATTTTTAAAAGCCTAAATCATCTAAATGAGCCCATATGTGTCCCAGAATGTGTTTCGAATTTTTTATGTCAATAATAGGTACTTTTAATTTGTCTCGCGCATTAATTTTGTATTTTTCTTCATTATATGTAAATGCCATATTCATGCACATAAATATTCGTCACACACAAATAAAACTAAAACACAAATTTCAATTGTGAAATTTTTGAATAAAATTTATATTAAGTCCCATTTTCGAAATTAATTATTTATTCTAAAAATATTGTTTCATTATTTATTTTAGAAGAAAATACGAGGTATTACACCTATTGTCTTTTCACATTTACCGACACATGATTATATTGTACGAGCATTAAAAATGGTTGCCATGTCAGAGAATTAGACGATAGTGACTCTAACTATTCCTGCAATGAGCTGTCTTTGAACCTCATTTTTTCTAGAACAAACGCCCGATTCTCTAACGGCCAGTGCAACATTCGAGTCCAACCGTCGGGTGCCTCAGCTAGTCAGAGAGGAGCAACTGTATGCAAACTCGTATGCCCAAATACTGAAACATAAGATAGTGTATTAGTAAAAAATATTTGAAAAAAATATATAATTAATAATTTAAAAGAGATTAAAGTTCTACCTCCAAAACTTGCCATAAGCGATTCAATTGCTTCACGTCATGCTGACTAACAACATCTAGGGAGAAATATATCCTCTCCATTATCACGGAACCCCAGTCTAACCCCGCCATATTTTCGTAATCATCCAGATAAGCAACCCCATCTATCATAATGTTGGTTTTCGAGTTTGAGAGCCAAAAACAAATAATATAAACACCCTAGCTATTTGTAAAGTAGTAGACGGTAGCCCTATTAACCCATCAATTATGTAAATAATCTTTCACCGAAATTAAGGCCATATTTTGGTTGTGGATGTGGAAATTATATATTCCAGGAAAATATGTTGCTAGTAGAGTTTCGACTATTCGATTGGCTACTCTTGGAAAGGGAGAGAGTGGGTTTCCCACACCCATTGTAATACCTGAAGAAAATTAAATATTAGAATTGTGTTTTACTTTATCATTTATTCGTATAATATAAGAAATGTAATGAGGAAATTAAAAGTGTAGTAAATAATACGGACCTGTTAAATGAAAGAAATCTAATGGCGTAATTCTAAGCTCAACAAATATAAAATGAAAGGTGTAGGTCTCGGGCATTTATATCGATGCTAGCGCCTCAACTAATTTGTTGTCCAAATTCGAGAATCCTTCCCAAAAAAATGAAGAAAACCTAAACATATCAATATATGCCCTAACATTTTCATCGGCCGAAATTTTGGAATAAATCTCTCACGCTGAGTGAATGCTACCCCACATGGTAATAAATTCTTCATCGGGAGAATCGATCATTTGGATAATATACGAGCTAATATGGGGTCGTCGACATCGTACGAACGACAACGGCCTTGATAGGCCACGTCTGGGTGGGGTGAGAGGTTGCAAATTATTGCGAATTGGTTTTGACTTTTTACGAGCAAAAAAACGCAGCAAACGAATATTCACCTCCATATTTTTAGTTAGGGTAAAAATGGGAGAGGGATTAAGATAAAATTAAAAAATATACAGAGTAAAATATAGAAGAGTTGGATGAAGGTGTGAGTTAAAATGAGTAAGATGCTGGGTATTTATAGTAAATGATTAAGGTGGAAATTATAAATAAAAAAAATAAACCATTCAAACGGCTATATCTCAATGGTTACATGAGGGTCACATGCACGTCCGCCAGGCGTGTAACTGTTTCTTGTCTGGTCTAGGCATGGGAAAGTTACACACCCCATCCATTTTTTTATGGTTTTCCCGCTGCGGCCGTCGTCCCTTATCTAGTCTTACAATACTGTAAACTTAAGGTATCCCATTTTGGATGGCCTAAGAAGGGATTGGAATGAGATTCCCACATCCAATCAATTTGGAAGTTCACCAAAGCACTGGAAGGTCATTTTTTTAATCATTTGGTCTTTGGCTAAAACGGATTAACACGAGATTTTTTTTTTTGAAAAAATAAAAAAAATAATTTTGAACTGAATTTTTTTATGGGTTCTTAACATTTCAGGGTACCCCTCAATTTTTTTAACTCAAAATGAATTATTTTTCTATTTAAAAAAATGAATAAACAACTATCCATTTATAGTCCTTTATAAACTGATAGTTTTTTTTTAATTTAATTCAATCTAAACATTATTTTTTGCCTTTTTTCCCACCCAATTAATAATAGAAATCAACAAATTTTATGAGTGAGTGTGTTAAAAATGGGTGGGTGAGTGTGTTAAAAGTGAGTTAAGTTTTATGAGTTTATTATTAGAGTGGGTTTAGATTTTTTGGGTGGCCTTTTTAAGTGGTAAAAATATTTAGCATTAGAGTGAGTTTATTTTTTTGGAAGCCTTTTTAAGTGGTAAAAATATTTTTAAATACATCTTTAAAATTCAGTTTTTTGAGTATATGAATATTGATGCGCGTTTGGTAAACTTGTTTTTAAATATAATTTTCTGAAAATTTGGCAAAATTGATGAACATGTATATTTATATTATACATATATGTGTGTGTTCTTTTATATATATACTAGGGTGTACCCGTACCGATGGCACGATGATAAATTTATTCTCGTGATATTTTGTACCCGTGCCGATAGCACGATGACAAATTTATTCACATGATAAATTTGTTCCTGTGATAAATTTGTGCCCGTGCCGATGACACGCTCATAATTTTATCTCAGTGTATTTCTAATAGCGACCTATAATTAGGGATATATCATTAAGATTTAATAACTCATGTTCTTAATTATTTTTATCGTGACTATTTTTGTATATTTTTTGTGTGTTGTTGTATTAATTACATACCACTTTATAATATTAGGTCATTTAAACTTTACGTGACTTTTGTCACTTAATTATTCAACGGCCAAAATGTCTGACGATGTTATAAACCCATCAGTTTGTTTCACCTACTTCCTAAAGTGCCCTTATAACTTCAAAATATTTCACTCTTGAAAAAAAATAACTGAGTTGTGTTATATCATACTTGGCGTTAAATTTTCTTTAGTTTTTATTTAAATTTTTATAATTCTCTATTACTTTTGGAGACATTTGAATGCACGCAATTTTGAGAATGAAAAGGATTTTAATTTTAGAGCCATGAGCCAATGTCGTGTGAAGTGATCAGACAAAACAACATCCAATCTATTTTGATAGAGATAAAACAACTTCAAATATTTTAAAAATACAATTGAGTAATTAATAATGTGTTACTGAATGTGTCTTTGTTTTATGTTGTGTGTTGAGTTATGTTACCGTATTATCATTTAAAAAAAGTTTATATTTATTTTGTTTTGTATGAATGTTAAACATTTCAATGGAACCTTAAAAAAATGAACTAAATGATTTTTTTTTGGCATTTTAAAAAAATGAATCAATATTTAAATTTAAACAATGTCGAATATGGATCCATTTTTTTTAAAATACTAAAAAATATTTTGAGTTGTTTTTATTACGATTTTCCTGAAATGTTTAAAATCCATACGGAAAAAGAAAAAAAATTCTTTGTAATTTCTTAAATTATAACACAACAAAAAACCAAGGGTCCGTTTGGTTCAAGTAAAATATGTTTCAATGCGGAAAAAAATAATATGGTGAAATAAGTTTTTACCTATTTAGACTTAAATTTTCTACTCATATTTATAGAGAGGGCACTTATTCGCAATGTAAATTAAAATTAATTTTAAATATATGGAAAAAAAATTTGCCCCTTTACTTTTCAACGCGATTAAAATTATTTCACCACGAACCAAACGAATCCTAAGAATGAGAGTAAAAAACCCATTGAAGAAACCTCCAAATGGTGTCATCAGAATACTTATGCATAACTCGTCTCAGTACCGAAATCATAAAACCCATAAAATGGTGATAAAAAATCATAAGCCTAGTATAAATGAGACCCTAACCAATCTCAGTACATAATAATCAATCTTGAAACAAAAAACAAAGTAGAAATGAGACCCTAACCAATTAAACATTCATTTTCCATTTTTTGGAGCTCCCACAGTCATCTTCATGTTTAGGTGGTTTCATATAGGTCTTTACAACATTTCAATCCACCACCCCCTATTTTCTTTGAATGATATTTATCTAAGAACAGGGCCATGTCTAACAAAAAAAGTTTGAAGGACACCAAATAGTTGATAACCATCAGTCCAATCTTGCTCTGGCCGATCCCCATTGCTTTTGGGTTGTTGTTTGGTTGCGAGTTCGATTAGAGAGCTGGGTTTTGTGACATTGGGGTTAAGATTAGAGAGCTGGCAAATCCGACATGTTGCGAGTTCGATTAGAGAGCTGAAAGATTCGTCATTTTGTGATATTTGCTCTGGTTGATCTCCACGGCTCTGGCAGATCCTAAATCCATGATCTTACATTGTATCAAAGACCCGAAAAACTGAGACCCTGTTTTGAAATAAAAAAATACGGGTAGAAGAAAGAGAGAGAGAGAGAGAGAGAGAGGAAAAGTAGGAGAATTTAAATCCAGAGTGAGAGAGAGGGCAGAACCCAGTTACATCTATACCTAATACCCACATCCCTAATCAAATAGAGAGAAACGAATTCTATACCTGAGTACTTCAGCAGTGTGTGGTGTGGGAGTGGTGGATGTGGTTGGGGCGTGGTGGATGGTGTGTGGTGTGGGTGTGGGTTTCTCGGACAATGGGTAATTTAGCATGGTTAAAACATAAAAACATGCTTAAAACGTTGCTGAACAAAAAATGTTGCTTCAGCATTAACGAAAAAACAAAGTACTGCTTACATGTCTACTTATGTTTACATGAACGTGAGAAGCCAGTTATAAGGCCAGACAGTGCATTCATAAAACCAGACACTCCTCAATTGTTTTTTAAATGCATAGCAGTCAAATAATGATAAGCATAAAAGGGGAAAACCCAAGGAAATGTTAAGAGATGAACTGGATTTTAACGCATCAACTTGGTTTTATAAAACCAGTTATGAACTTGGTTTTATAAAACAAGTTATGAACTGGGTTTCTTTAACGCATAACAGCCAAATAATGATAACCATAACAAAATGAGAAAAAACCAAGGAAATGTTAAGAGATATGAAGCACCGTACATGTGAGATGAAGCTGAAGCAACAGAAGAAAATTTCTCTCCAAGATAAACAAAGATGTATACTCAGTAGTCAGTCCTCAAATGAATATTAACCCCCTCTATTTGTATACCCCGTACATGATTACTTAGGTTGCATGAAAGAAGTCACAAGATATGACCCATATCTTAGGTTGTCTACTCCACCCACTCTACTGGCTGTGTGTCCCAATGAGAAAACTTCAAACCCAATGGTTTTTGAAGTCAGCCAGAGGTTATCTTAAGACACTCAAAGCATCCACGGTTGATTCTAAGCCATTGAATTGAAACTCCTCTCATTTAATCCCAACCATCAATTGATAAAGACCAAACCCCCCAAGATGTAATCTTTACCGTTAGCTGAGAGAGACCAAAAGTTCCTCCTTCTTTATTTTATTATATATATATATATATATATAAACATACATAAAACTTCCATACATACATGATACATTAATGTATATACATACATACATACATACATCATAAATGCATCAATATACCATGTGTTTTTTATGCATATTTAATGAGGTATATTGGTAAGTTTAACTCTCTCTCTCTCTCTCTTATATATATAAGAGAGAAGTTTAAAAGCGAACCAAAAGACCGGACTTTTTAACAAACCTATTAAGACATTAAAAAATACCCAATTAATTTTAATTCCTTGTTGTAATTGGTCCGCGCTAGTGGTTAACGGACACACGTGTCACACGAAAACCCCTTAAACCCCCCTCCACACATGCGTCTTTGATGTACACAGTTTGGGGATCATGTGGTTTAGAGGTTGGTTGGAAGTGGTTACGAGTTTGTTTTGGATGGATTGGGTATGGGGCTGTCCGACGGGATATAACAGGTTTTACGGTCGGAGATGGTTGACCGACGAGGAGTTCTGCCAGAGTGTAAGGTCTAGTGATGGCAGGTCCGGGTTAGAGTTGAGCGTAGACCGAATTTTGGTATAAGGGCAGTAGGTTCGCAATGGGTTTTGGCTTAGAGGCTAGCAGCCATGGGAGGTCGGGTTAAGTAAGGTGGTAAGGTTGAGTTGTTGTTGGGTTTTTAATAATGGAGGTTTAAAGAGAGAAGAAGAAGATGGGAGGTAGGAGATGGGTGAAATGAGAGAAGAGAGTGAAAATATAGGAATCATATTAGTGATTGGTCTTTTGGTGGGTGGGTGGGTGGGGGCGGGTAGGGGATGGGGGGTAAGGGGTCTCGTGTCACACGCGTGTCCGTTGCCTCTAGCGCGAACCAATTACAACAAAGAATTAAAATTAATTGGGTTATTTTTTTAATACCTTAATAAGTTCGTTAAAAATTCCGATCTTTTGGTTCGCTTTTGAACCCCTCTCTCTCTCTCTCTATATATATATATATATATATATATATACTAGGGTGTACCCGTGCCGATGGTACGGCGATAAATTTGTTCCCCTTATATTTTTTACCCGTGCCGATGGCACGACGATAGATTTGCTACCGTGTTAAATTTGTTCCCGTGTCGCCAATAGTGAAAATATAAATATGATTGGTCATCCCATGAGAGTATGATTACGATTTTAAAATGGTGCATTTGTGCACTCGTGCCGATGGTCCAGTGAAAATTGGTGCATTTAAATTTTTTGCAAGTGGGATTTAAAAATGCAGTTAATGTCCGTTGATTCATTAAAAAGCCAAATTTATGAAATCTAAGGAGAGGTTGCATGACTCGTCACTGTCGTAAATTTAATCTGGCGTAACACATGACCCGATTAAATTTTACCTTGTTAACACATTTTACTTTGACATTCCAACTAAAGTCTCGACCCCTTCGTGCAACTAAAAACGCATTGCAATGGGATTCATTTTTTATATACCAAACCAATATTCTAATTCCTTAATTGAGAAAATTTGAGACTGTTAGGTCAGACCATGTATATTAGTATAATAGAATAGAATTGTGTTAATAGTATCTACTTGCAATGTTCAATGATAGGTAAATTTGTTTAGATTACTTAGATTAATTGGCACATTAATATGTTTACAACATCTTCGTGAAAATAAACACGCCTCTAATTCATCATTAACTCATCTTTGTGTCGAGATAACAATCCTATGACATGAACACCCCTTAATCATAGGTACAATAAACCTAAATGGGTAGGATAAAAAAATGAGTAACAGACGTGACTATGTACAAAAAAAAGAGTAGCAGACATGACTGTTAGGATTATGGTTTCTCACCCCACTTGTACATTAGTTTTTCAATCTTGTTGAACTAATTTTTTTATTCTTCACACCTTAACCCTATATTGTGATATGTTCTTTCTTTGCTAATTTATCCTCGAGCTCAACAATAGCATTAAGTATTTGACAACATCGAGATTGTGTAAATAACAACAATTCTCGAGTCTGTGTATGAATTCTAAAAATGCGCGAGGCACATTTTTTGCATAGATTTATGAATGCATAATGGCCATTAGTGGTATAGTTATATTTTGAAGGATTTATCAATGCACAATAGTCGATTCTCAATACGAATTTATTAATAAAAATTAGGTCTGTGAACAATTGATGGTATGTGAGTTCCAATGACAGTATTAACTTTCGCCACACTTGATGGTATGTGAGTTCCAATGACAGTATTAAAATCCTTAATCATTGAACTTTTTTGAACATATATTGAACTCCAACTACTGAACATGATCCAAAATAAAGAAAGACACTAAATGTAAATATGTTACCTTAATCATTAAACTTTAAGTTTTGCATACTAACACAATAATTCTCAATGAAACATGATGCAACAATCGGGACCTCAAACTATTACTAATCTTGAATAATATTAGTCTAAAATTCGGCTTCAATGTTCAAACTAAGACATTATTACTTATGTATGAACCAACTAACAAATCAAAGCTTTGAGGAAAACTGAACTAAAAACCAACTTATATGTATCCAAAATTAGGTTTTCAACTCTTTCATTTTTACAGAAAGACCCAATACTCCCACCTTTAAAAGTTTCTTCCCTCCACTTTGTATCCACTTTGATTTAATTTTTTAATTTTTTTTAGTAGTATGGCCAACTACAATAAATTCTTAGTAAACACACACTGTGACAATACTATTTTCAAATATGACAGAGTAGAGAGAGTGAGACTTTAAACCCCAAATAACCTATGAATAACCTCCACAAACCGTGACAAAACCCTGTTCAGATATGGGAAAAATAGGGAGTTAAATAGTATGGAGAACCCTAAATAAAAATGTTTAAACCACAAACAAATTATAAATATGGAATAGAAAGCAAAAGAAAGAACCTTAAGAGGGGGGGGGGGGGGGGGGGGGGGGGGAGAGAGTATTGTATACCTATAAAGTGGAACCAAAAATGGTTAAATATGCAAAATAGATAGAAAAAAAAAGAAATTAGTTCGTAAGAATCTAAAGACATTTATGAAGAAATAAAATTCAAGAAATAGAAACTCAGATCCAATTTGTACATTTAACAAATTAGAACTACCTACAGAATTCATAAAAATGATAAGGGGAAAAAAAGAACTATTGAGTGATGATAAGGTTTTTTAACATAGAATGGGTTTTGAATCTCTTCTATCAAAGCCAAAATTATATTTTTTTCAACAAAAATATAAATTTATAGCCATAAATGCCTATTTAAAAAAAGTTAAATCAAACAATAAATATATGACACCTAAAACAAAAAAAATAAGAAAACCTCAAATCACACGACTTGTTGAGCTTGTGAAGTAACCTGCATAAAAAAAGTTAAGGTTACAACTTACACACCAAATGGGTCCGATCTGCAAATAAAATCTAAAGCCCCCCAAACTTTATTCTAATCCCTCAAAACCATTATAAACAAAATCATATTTTAAAAGAGAAAAAATAAAGTTCAGAAATGGAAAAAAAAAAAATAATGAAAAAAACGTTGGTCGTTGACGGGGTCCATCAATGGTGACGAACGGAGCTACTGTTTATGGTGGTGGGTCATTGATGGGGCATTTACGGTTGTGGGAGTATAAAAGATGTTAGAGAGCCTCTCATTTATTGAAAACCAAAATTGGGGAGAATAAGTCATTGTTGAAACCCAAAGTAACTCATTTATTGAAAACCAAAATATAAATCTAAAAAATTGCTGTTGAAGTGTTTTCTTTCTCTCAACTCCGATCTGATTGTGAAGATGCAGATTTTGGAGATACAGACTTTATTGTTATAGACTTTATTGTTATGGAGTGAATTATTAACTATTGGATTCATTACATACCATCTATTTCTGTAAAAAGACACCAAAGGAGATGTAAAATATGGAACTCATGGCCCATATGAATAACTGCACCACCATCATCTCCACCTCATCACCGAAAATCAGATATGAAAACATAAGATAACAAACTACATTAAACATAAACAACATCACTATATATGCACTTACATACAACACATAAAACATAAGAAAGCAGAGGAGATAAGACGCGTAAGAAAACCCAGAAATTGAATCCTCACCAACCTTTCAAACAGTTTTGAAAAGTAAAAACGAAAAAGATCTGAAAAAACCCTCCCTCCTTAAAACATTGTTGCAAAGGAGATAAGGGAATGAAGGGAATAAGGCCATCGCAGAGATAGAGTACCGAGAGAGACACAGATATAGGATATATATTCATGGACCATCTTCGCCACCTCATCGCCGGAGATGAGATCTGAAAAATACTCTGTTATGTATTCGAGGACCATCTTCGCAACCTCATCGCCGGAGATGAGATCTGAAAAAATTATGTTATGTATTTGAGGACCATCTTCGCCACCTCATCGCCGGAGATGAGATCTGAATAAAAACTCTATTGGGGAAAAAACTCTGTTAAACAGAGATGGGTTCGTCTCCACTGTTACGATACCTGAGTAAATGTGAAATCCCACATTAAATGTGAAACCGGCATAAAAATGAGGGAAAGAAAGATTGGCTCGCTTCCACTGCATAAAAATGAGGGAGAGAAAGATGGGTTTGCCAAACAACTTCTCTCCATAGAAAAGAAGGAGAAAGATGGGTTTGTACAAAAAAAAGGAAGAAAAAAGGGAATATGAAGAAAGCAGTGGTGAGAGAGTACTGTTAGTGCAAGTTTCGAGTCTTGTGCTCTTATTTCGAGCCTTGTGCTCTGACTCCACCTCCTCACCAGGCGTTCACACCCTATGACAACCTAAGATATGGATCAAAAATTTGTGTAAAATGCTCAGATGATTGAAAGGTGTTTGAAGGAATCTAAGTTATTGGATTCAAAACTCAGTAGATAGTTCGTTAAATCCGAGCCATCACTTGATAAACACTAAATTTATCAACTTTTGGAGAGGACAAAAGTCCCTCCTCCTTTATTATATAGATATATATATATAAAGTTTTCTATAATGACTCCTTATGGTGCATACTTAAGAACATACCATTTTTTAAAATAGTAAAAAATTGAATTTTTTTTTTATGAAACTTTATGAATATGATCTCCACGGTGACAAGATCATCTCCAATTTTTTTCATCAAAAAATTTAACAAAAAAAATGTTGAGATGAGGGGATATGTAAAAAAATGATATAAATATGCATTTTCGACCGTTGAAATTTTGGGTCCGCGCCAGCCAGTTGATTGATTGAATTTTTTGTTGAAACTTCATGGATATGATTTTCTCAGTGTGGAGATCATATCCAAAAAGTTTCATTAAAAAATATAATCAAAAAGTGGGTGAGATGATTGTGAAAATATCAACGGTCGAAAATGCATATTTATACAAATTTTTTACATATCACCTCATCTCAACATTTTTTTTTGAATTTATTGATGAAAAAATTGGATATGATCTTCTCATCGTGGATATCATATCCATAAAGTTTCATCAACAAATTTATTTTTTACTATTTTAAAAAAATGGTATATACTTGAACCAATATCATAATGAGTCCTTATAGGAGGGTCTATGTGTGCGTGTGTGTATATATATATATATATATATATATATATATATATATATATATATATATAATTATATTGCACGTATAATTCATAATAAAATTATATACATACATGAATTGATAATATTTTTTTAATATATATGTACTGTATGCATACTTTATATTATCCCATGTATTAATAATACATGTATAAGACTATATATAAGTATAATGTATCTATTGATAATATTATTTAACATATGGATGTTAATATATTATATAATTTAATAAATTTAAATATATTTAATTTTGTGTATATCTACAAATATTTTTTTTTATAAGAATTATACACATATTAATGTATTATGTATGTGTATTGTATATTAAGATATAAATGCATTAAAATATTAAAATGAATAATTATGAGTTGAAATATAAAAAAGAAAAGTTAGAAAATACCCTTTTACTGTTTTTTAAAAAACTTGATTATGACACAAAAATATTGTAATTCAGTGTTTAAAAACAGGTGTACCCAACGCAAATTTTTATCAAAATTGTATTTAAACGCATAAAACAGAATTATAGTTGCAAATAATAGGACACTTATTTCATAAGTACATTTTTTTATATCTAATTTTTTATACTATTTAAAAAAAACGAGGCCACTAGGCGATTGGAGCCAAGGACTCCCTACCCCCAACATCGTCCCACCAACTCACCCCGTCACCACATCGCCATCTCATCGGTTTCTCGAACACGGGAGCAACGATTGAGAGAGAGAAAGAGAAGAGAAAGAGAGAGGCTCTCTCGTGGAGAGAGTTCCGTGCCAGTGGCAGGAGAGTGTTGGTCCCGGGGACGTAGCTTTCACTTTGTAGGTGAACCACGAAAATTTATGTCTCCTTTATTTTTTTGCACTATTGTGATTTGATTTACACGTGAAAAATTCCACTATTTACACAATAATACCTAGTGTAGAAGGGCGTTTCAAGCGTACCCACTATATCTTCGGGTAAGGGTCCCTCAAGACCCCCCCCCCCTCAACTTCAAGAAAATATTGGGTGAGGAACCTCCAAGGTCCTCCCCCTTAGCTTCTAGAAAATATTGGGTGAGGAACCCTCAAGGTCCTCCCTCTCAGCTTCCAGAAAATATTGGGTGAGGAACCCTCAAGGTCCCTTGGCCTCCAAAAAATATTGGGTGATGAACCCTCAAGGTCCTCCCCCTCAACTTTCAGAAAATATTGGGTGAGGAACCCTCAAGGTCCCTAAGCTTCCAGAAAATATTGTGTGAGGAACCCACAAGGTCCTCCCCCTCAGCTTACAGAAAATATTGGGTGGGGAACCCTCAAGGTCCCTCAGATTCCAGAAAGTCTTGGGTGAGGAACCCTCAAGGTCCTCCCCATTAACTTCCAGAAAATAAGTCAGGATGAGGGAGGGGCTACCAAGATCAACCCCTCATCATGAAAAGCTAATATTTTGTAGAAAAAAGTACTAATACTTACTTTCTTGTACAGGTAGCCCAGTTGAGCAAGCAGGGATCATACGGGCCAGTTGGGATCTCTTGGGAGTTTGACTTGGCGGCTGAGGACCAAGGTTTGTTGAGCAAGCTCAACCACCTAGAACTTTAGTATTTAGAGAATACTAGTAGAAAGACCCTAAGAGTCACCCCAAGTCCTTGCACAGCACACTCAACCATAACTAGAATGAGCAACCAAGAGGTTGCTGACCAGAAATGAATTTTTGTTATAAAAAATGATTTTAGAGAATGGGGTCCTCAAGACCCCCTCCCCCTCTCAACATAAATGATTTTAGAGGAGGTGGTCTTTGAGGCCTTCCCTCTCAAGCTCACAAAGTTTGTACCACAGGTTACAATTTTAAACGATATTTATCAAATCATATATTTTGTCTTTAAGCGTAGACATATTTTCTTTTTGACTTTGGCTTGCACGATGTGGCACCTGTCAGAGGGATAAATGGTTGCACATAGATAGGGATCAATGGTACATTTCAGACCTTGTCCCTCACCAACCCTCTCAATTTTGGCGCCCAAAAGTGCCAATTCACCCCTAGTGCCCAAGTATAAATAGGACCCATGAGTAAGGTCAAGTAAGAATCATAACTCAAGTCATACTGTTACTCTGTCAAAATCACACCAAAACCTCCTAGTATTCTCTCCCTGCTCTCTCTCTAGTGCTAAGTGCCTTGTTCTTTCACTCCCCACTCACAGCTATCACTCTCAAGAGTTTCTCTTGGTAAAAGTTACCATTATTTTTATTAAGTCCATATTGTTGCAGGGAGTGAGTTCCAGCTTAAGTTCCATTTTTATCAAAAGGAGAAGATTTCACCAGAAGCTGCTCAAAAAGTTCTTGAGAACCTTGAAGACAGTGTTCATCGAAGTGGGTCACTTCTCACTCGATTCAGTATTGTACTAGACCCCAGTCACACAACCCTTCTACATTTAGTGACTCTGCTTGCGAGGTATTCTTACTTTAATGGATAAGGTTCAATATTTCTAAGCAGCTAGTTTTTTTTGACATTCCATCTGGGAATGGAACTCAAAGTGACCAAACCACCCAGGAGGATGTGGTGGTGATCGGAACGAAGACACATGCTCCTTAGGGAGGGCAGACTAGCTCACCGACAACAATTCTGATGACAGGTACGAGTCTTATGAGCATTTTTTTTACTTCTTGAAGCAAAACAATGTAGACCTATCAAGTTTAAGTCAAGGCTGTATAACACCCGTAGCTACCCCCTCCAGTGGGGGAATCCCCTCCTACAACTATTTCGACGGAAGTGGATCCACCACGTAAAGTGGTGCCGGAGCAAGTTGTGGCACCATCAAGTACGACAGCAGCCAAGGGCAAAAGTTTGGAGGAATCACCCTCCAAAGCTATTACTATAGAGGAGGTGAGGAAGCTACTCTCCTCCTCTCAGAGGGAGGGTCCTCATCTATACGAGGACTTGCAGGACCCCTACCCACAAGAGGTGAACTAGAAGCCATACCCGAAGGGGTATATTCCACCAAAATTTATTAAGTTCAATGACAAAGGTGAGAATCCATGAGAGAATGTGAAAAGGTTCATTGAGTATTTGGGAGTGCATGCCAATGGCAAAAATCTGAGGTTGAGGGAGTTCTCCAAGACCCTCATAGGGAAGGCCTATACATGGTACTCCTATTTGGCACCCAATAGTATCCCTACTTGGAGAGAGATGCAGAGGCAGTTCCTCAAGAAGTTCTTAGTAGCGGAGGATGAATTTATATCGAAACACCTGACACAAGTGGTTCAGAGGCCTGGTGAGGAGTTAATGCAGTATATAAATTTTTTTTGCAAGAGGGCATTGGATGTCCATGAGGATGTAGCGGAGGTAAGGCTGTTGCAAATATGTGGGAGGGGTTCTTGGAGGAAGACAAGTTGCATTTTATCATTGAAACTAGAGATTGAACTTTTAGAGAGTTCACCGGGACTTCTAGAAATATAGCTATGATAATCAAGCCAAGGACCTTAAGTTGGAGGACGCAAGTGCCACTGACTTCTGGGAGGTTTCAAGTCACGAGGAGGCAAGCAGTCAAATATGTGGATGGAAATTCCAATGTAAAGAAGGGAGGCTACAAATCTAAGAACAACAGCCTAATAAATAAGACGAAGTTTGGGGAAGATGCCCCATCGCCGCTACCTTACAGCGTAGTGGTAGCTCTGGATTGTTATCGTGCTCTGGTATAAGAAGGGGTAGAAGGTCCTCTTTACTTAAATGGGGAAACCCCAACAACAGTTGACAATGCTAACCCAAAATATTGCGAGCTACCAGCGGGTGAAACATTCCACCAAGGACTGTTACTACTTGAGGAGGATCACTAGAGAGCCGGTGGCCAATAATACCTTGCAGATTCCTCATGTGGATGTTAATGAAAATCTATTTCCAGTACATCATTTTAGCACTGCCAACATGGCAGTGGCATATAATGAAGAAGCAACCCAAGACCTGGTGGAGTGGGAGAGTGGTGACTAAATATGTGAAGGGTTGGAAAGTTTATCACTGAGCAGAAAACAAAGAATTGAGATAGAAAGAGGATATAAGTGAAGAAATTGAGTATGTAAACCTCCTAGAGGGCGAAGTGGATGTCATCCTCGATCTGGATGAAGGGGGACATCCGAGGAAGAATATATTTGTAATGCCCAAACGTATGAAGTAGACCTAGATTATGAATTTAAGGCCATAACGAGGAGCCCCAAGTTTAAGTGGTTCTTCAACCAAATAGGAGTGAAGTATGACACCAAAGTAGTCATCATAAGGAGAGTTTTAGAAGTTGTACAGCAATGCGTAGACCCCTCACTGAATTAACAGGGACCAATTGGGAGGTTGATCTAAAGATACACTTCTGAAGTTGTCTTTTCCAAGGCAGACAGGCAGGTTCCTTACTTCCACAACCGCCCACTGCATGTTACAGCTATGATCAAAGGAGTCTCATTCCCCAGAGCATTAATGGATGGAGGAACATCTATTAAGATTATGCCAATCAATACATTGTATGAGATGGGGATAGATCAAGAGAATATAGTGCCACTACCACTAGTAATTTCGAGATTTGATAGTGCCGGAATACAATCTCTCGGATATGTGAATGTGGGAATCAAGTTGGGAAATTTCACTTCCCACATCAAGTTCTATGTCATCAATGATAATACCAGTTACTAGCTACTCATTGGGAGGGTATGGATGCATACCCATGGCATAGTACCCTCCACCTACCATCAATATGAAAAGGCAAATATTCGAGGAACATAGATCGTCATCAAAGCAATGTAGAAATCCTTTTCTATTGAGGAGGCCTATCTGGTGGATGCAACATTTTGCACAGAACTATATGAGGAAATAAAGAATTCTTTAAGAAAGCTAGAAGAGAAGCAAGTGGTTGGAGAAAGTTCTCAGCCAAATAAATCTGTCTATGATCATCTGGGGGGAGGGTGATCCCCCACATACCAAAAGGCAAGAAGAAGGTGGAGAAGGTGGTCAAACCTCCTTGAACTTGTAAAAAAGTGGTCCTGCTCGATGGAAAAGTTATTTACCATTTATAACGGTCTACACGAGTGGTGTTTTGGGATGAGAGCACCAACTCGGCACCATAATGTTTAGTTGTTGATGAATTCCACATCATTGAGCATGTTGAGGAACCAGAGGAAGCTCCAGAATGCATGCAGGACAAACCCAAGGAGAAGATACAAGAGTTAGAGGCGATCAACCTGGGGGTAGAAGGAGGTGAAGGTAATCCCATCTTCATCTCTAAGAGTCTGACCCAAAATAGAAGGAAAAGCTCATTGGCCTACTCAAAGAGCTCACCGACACGTTTTCCTGAAAGTATACGAAAATGTCAGGAATAGATCCAGAGGTGAGATCTCACAGATTGAATGTTCGTCCCAATTCTCTTCCGGTAAGGAAAGTAACATGCACGTACAAAGATGATCTCGACCTAAAGGTAAAAGAAGAGGTGGAGAAGTTGTTGGCAGCAGGGTTCATCAAGCCTATCCAGCATCCTGTGTGGATCTCTAGCATTGTACCCATGGCAAGGAAGGACAAGAGATAAATTCAAATTTGTGTGAATTTTCGCAATTTAAATCGAGAATGTCCTAAGGACGAGTTTCCTCTACCAAGCATAGACAGTTTAATCGACGCTACCACAGGCCATGAGATGTATAGTTTCATGGATGGGTATGTCGGTTATAATAAGATTAATATGGATCCGACGGACGTGGAGAAGACTGCCTTTCGTAAGCTATTAGGGAAGTTCCACTACACAGTCATGCCATTCGGATTAAAGAATGCTGGGGCCACATACTAAAGGACCATGATGCTAATTTTCATGATCTATTTCATGATATACTAGAATTTTATGTGGACTATGTAGTGGTGAAATCTAATAAAGAAATCAAGCACATGCAAGACCTCCGGAGAGTGTTCGAGAAGTGCCGTAATTACAAGATACTACCCCCTCGAAGTGTGCCTTCGAGGTAACCGTGAGAAAGTTTATGAGATTTGTTGTGAATAGGCAGGGGGTGCAAGTAGATGCAAAAAAGATGAAAGCCATAGTGAGGATGCCACCCCGAAGAGTCAGAGTCAACTTAAGAGCTTCTTGGGAAAAGTATCCTACCTGAGGAGGTTCATACCTACGCTAATGAAAGTGACTCACCCATTTACACCCCTGCTGAAGGAAAAAAACTAAGTGGACTTGGGGGGAGGAGTAGAAGAAAACATTTGAGAAGATTAAATAAATTTTAGCCTCTCCACCACGATGATCCCACTTGAGGCTAGAGCAGCACTGCTAATCTACCTCACCTCAACAGAAAAGTCCATAAGGGCAGTTTTGGCCCAAGAGAAAGGAGTAGAATAGCCAGTGTACTACTTGTCAAGAGTAATCTCGGGAACATAATCTAAATACACCAACGTGGAAAGGAATTGCCTTGCCTTGCCTTATTTTTTATGACTCAAAAGTTGAGACATTATCTGCTAGCCTTTACAGTTCATACAGTCACTAAGTGTGACCCTATCAAGTACCTCCTAGCGCGAACGGTACTAGTTGGACTAGCAGTAAGGTGGTTTTTGATTTTTTCAGAGTATGATTTAAAATGCATATAGCCCAAAGCCATCAAGAGTCAAGCAGTATCAGATCTGTTGGCCCATTTTCCAAGCGAAAACTTTGAACCCCCTACTGAAGAGCTACCCGGGGAGAACTTCTAAGCATGCATGGTGGAGGAAATGGAGAAGTGGGAAATGGAGTTAGATGGCTCTAGTGCCCAAGGCATAGGAGGTGCTGTGGGCATCATACTATCGAACAACAAGGAGAAGATCACCCTCTCTTTCAAGTTAGACTTCAAATGCTCAAATAATGAGGCTGAGTATGAAGCTCTCATTTTAGGTATGATGGAAGCACACCGGAGGGGTGTCAGGTATTATGCATACAGGGGGACTCTAACCTGATAGTGAAACAGGTTAATGGGGAGTTCGCCCTCAAACATGCTAACTTGGCACCCTACAGATACGTCGTCCAAAGGTTGTTGGGAAAATTCTTGGAAGTAATTGTTGAGAAACATGCAAGAATAATGAACATGCACCCCAACGGGATAGCTACGATAGCACAAAAGTTAGACGTGGATGAGGCAGAAGCCATGATCAAAGTGCGACGAAGAAAATTACTTACCACGGTGAAGTATTTATTCCCAAGAAATGAGCCGAAAGACTGGAGGCACCTAGTTGTTTAGCAACTGAAGATAAGAGATGGAATGATGAAGATGTTGGAGTTCACTAACTACCACCTGTTTAGGGAACACTTTACTTTAAGATCCCTGGTGGGTTCTTAGTAAGGTGTGCTAGAGAACAAGAAGCTAAAGAGTAGTTGGCCGAGATGCATGAAAAGCATTGCGTGGACACTGATATCCCACTTTACCGCCGATTGCAGCAGGGGGGGATATTATTGGCCCACCATGAGCACATAGGCTACTCGCCTGTAGCAAGGTTGTTTAAATTGCCAAACTCATTTCGACCAGCCAACATAAGCTAATTTTGTGAAGGCCTTCGAAGATTGGAGGCAACCATACATAGCCTATCTAAAAGATGGTGAGCTGCCCATGGAGATAGCAGATGAAATTAACCTACGGAAGAGGGTGGCCCGTTTCTACTTGACGGAATGAGAGCTTTACAGGAAAGGCTATAATGAGAAGGCACTGAAGTGTATAGCTAAAAAAGACCCAGAGAGAGTGTTGAAGGAAGCTCATGAGCCCTCCCATATGGGAGGTGCCAAACTATATGATCAGCTGATGATGTTAGGGTATTGTTGGCCGACCATGGAGGCTGATTCCATTGGTTATGTGAAGAAGTGAAAGTACATGGAAACATGGTGCATGCCCCTTCTTTTAGCTTAAAAATCCTAGCAACTCCCTACTCATTCCACACATGGGCATTCGATCTGGTGGGAAAGATTAACCCAGCCTCACATAGAAAATCTTTCATCATTATAGCTACATAATTTTATACCAAATGGGAAAAGGCCATCCCCCTAAGGAGGGTGACTGCCCCAGTGGTAACCCAGTTTATAAGGGAGTATATCATATGCAGGTTTGGTATACCCATGGTGATTCTCACTGATAATGGGAAACAGTTCGTCTGCAAGGAGATGGGTCTTTTCACGAATAAGTATAAGATTGTGCACACAACTTCACCATATCCTACCCAAAAGGAAATAGCCAGATGGAGGCCACCAACAAGACCTTGATCAATATCCTAAAAAATATGCTAGAAGACATGCCAGGGGTATGGGATGAGAAGTTACCCATGGTATTATGGGCCTACTGCACTTCGAAGAGAAAACCAACCGCGTTTACTCCATTCTCACTTGTGTATGGGTCTGAAGCTGTCCTACCGGTGGAAATGGCAGTGCCCTCAGTTAGGGTCTCTCTAAGCAATGGACTCATCCCTGACCCACGTCACGTGCAGCTGGAGGCATTGGGTGAGCATAGAGATAAGGCAAGGGAGAACTTCAATGTTTACACCCAGTAGTTGTCCAGAGCTTATGAAAACCTAGTCAAGACCATAGAGTTTCAAGTGGGAGACTTAGTCCTCTGAACATCTACTCATCACCTTCGCAGCATGTCAGCGTCAAATTTCAAACCCAACTAGGAAGGCCCTTTGTGGTGATAGGGGTAGGAAGGTTAGGATACTGCCAGATTTCAGAGCCGGAGAGCGACTACCTCCAATCCATCAATTGTAAATGGTTAAAGAGGACTTAGTAAACAGAGGCCAAAAGTATAGATGGGGGAGAAGGAAAAATAAGTACAAGAGCAGAACAACATTTTTCTCATTCATAAATAATCAGTTCTTTAGACATGAAAAATAAAATAGTACAAGGTAAGAAGTGGCCTATCCACTAGAAATAACAAAAAATGAGTCGTCACGGGCGAGGGTGCCAGTATATGATGGATTAGCCTCTTAGAAGAACTCCTCCTCCAGCCTGGACAACTTGGACTCATCCTCCTGGTCACAAGACTCGAGTTTTGTCAATTCGGGACTGAAGTGATGCAATCTGAGACTGAAGCGATGCAATCAGACCTCGAATCCTCGCAGCCTCAGTCTGTCGCTACTCGATCCTAGACTGTCTGGATGTGTGAAGTATCACCATCTTCCGAAAAGGAATGCTAAAAAAATGACGAACTCCAGCATCAAGCCAATCTAGATGAAAATGATAAAATTGTTGCAAATCACGAAGAACATCCAAGGACAACAAAATAGAGGCGCTAGTCATCTCAATAGGAGAAGTGGATAAGAAGTTATGAACATGGCTAGTAAGAGCCTTCAGGTTGAACACTGTGATGATATCAATATGAAGTACACTCTGAGATGTGAATGTCTCAGGATGATGCTCCAATGTCAAATCTAGGATTTGGTGCTCATGTTTCCTAAAGCGCCCTGGTCGTTCTTGTGCCACAATCTATTCATAAAGGATGCAGGAGCCTCTACCTTAGAGTCACTGTTGGAATGGCGCGATCTATCTCAGAGCAAAGGAAAGAAGACTCCCCGCCAGAATCAACATCATCGGTTGTAGGAGTGGTCTCAGAACTCTGATCCCCCTCATGCGCTACCTTGGTAGACCCACTAATAAGATCCTGAAAATAAATATTCATGATGAGTCAAAAGAGAAAGAAGACAATGATAAATGTATATAGACTTTGAAAAAGGTCATGGTACGGAGATTATCCTAAAACTCAAGGGGGTGAGTATGCTACCACCAGTCTGAAAGTAGACAACTGAATAGGGGTGCCAGGCTAGGTACAAGAAATAGTAATGAGGAATATCAACATTACTTACAAGTTAGTAATTGGGTAATAGTAACTTGTGTATGACGATCATATACCTGAGGAGTGCGTAGTACAACACTCTCTGTCTACTCCATATACCAGAGCAACAGCCTCACTCACCTAGAAATAAAGAAACAAGGGTGTAGGCGAGAGCACTTGCATAGTATACGCAAGAAGAAAAAATGGGAAACAGTAAAAGATAAAAGCTAAGCCAATATAATACCTCTCTCGCAGCCATCCCCCCTATAGGCTTCACAATTACTGGAGCAGCCTCACCCTCCTGGAAACAATGAAATAAGGGGGAAGGTGAGAGCACTTGCATAGTATAAGTAAGAAGAAATAGGAGAAATAGAAAAAGATAGAAGGTATGCCAGTATAATACCTCTCTCACAACAATCTCTCCGACGTGCTCCATAGTTATCGGAGCACCTGCTTCGCTAGCCTGGAAATAATGAAACAAGGGCATAGGTAAGCATACTTGCATAGTAAAAGCAAGAAGAAAAATAATAGGAAGTGGAAAATGGGAAAGGTATGTCAGTCTAATACCTCTCCCGCAGATAACCCCCCAATGTGTTCCGCAGTCACTGGAACGATTACAGCACTAACCTGAGAACAGAGAAATATTTAAGTGTTAACAAACATTTGCACAGTATAAATAATTTATATATACACACACACACACACACACACACACACACACACACACACACACACACACACACATATATATATATATATATATAACACATTGGGGGGTTATCTGCGGGAGAGGTATATATATATATATATATAAAAAGATAGATAGATAGATAAATAGATAGATATATATATAGAGAGAGAGGTACAGGAAAAACAAGTATTTAATTGGAATGCTTCATCTAAAGTGCTAGCTGAGAGCCCTGTAACAATGGGGGGCAGAAGTAGTAACAGGTTCCGCAGACGAAGGAACCTAGGCTATGTTAGCCTGGTGACAAAATTAAAAAAAATAAGAAGAGGTTATACCAACTAAAAGAGTGGTACAAGAATGACTACTCTCATATACGATACCTGAGTAATTTTATCCACAGTAGTTGAGAGGGGAGCTGTAGGTGCTCTTAAAGGGGATGCCTCCGCGAGCAAATGCGGTGAATAAGGAAGCCTTCACCAAGCTACCCTATAAATGAAGAGGAAGATTAAAGAGTTAGCAAGTAACTTCCTTCATGAAGACAAGTATATATAAGAAAACCCAATGACCCATGGCAAAAATGGTTACCGGGAGGGAACTATAACAAGACTCTTGACGAAGGTAACATGGCGAGGTGACTCATCTGTAGTAGGGGATGCTCGAGGAATAGTCGTAAGAGCCGCCTATGAGGTAGTATTAGTAAACAGCTGAAAGGAAAGAGGAAATGATCTTGTCAGTACAGGCTAGCCAGAGAAATAATAGGCAAGAAGATAATAAAATACCTGGGCCCCATCTAAGGAGAAAGAGCGAAAGATGACTAGTGGCACAACATGGGCTATGCTGATGACCTGCAGACATTAAAAGATGTTATTATCATGACTATGAGAGAAGAATCTACCGGTACCTGAGCAGTAGAAGAAACTTGTGAAATAGGCTCAACAATTGAGGCCATAGTAAATACTGCCCCATGAGAGATAGGATGGATCAAAGGCCTACCATCCATAGATATGTGGACCTAAGGGATAGAAATACTCCTTGAGGGGATAATCATGGAACAATAGTTTCATGAAAGGGATGAGATCTTCCTGGAGAATAAAGACCAAGAGATACAGGGTCCCAGGGAACAAAAAGTGGCAAAAGATATAAGCATAAAAAATATAATAATAAAAAAAGAGAACAGTGAGATTGGTCGTATAGAGAAAGTCAGAAAAATATCTAAGCAGAACGTGAGGTCACAGAACGGACCCTAGTGCTAGTAGGATGCACAGATGAAAGCTGCAAGGGAATAACAATAAATATAACATTTAGTAAGAGGCGCGTAATTTATGACTATCAAAGTTTCAAAGATCCCTGTAGCGAGTAACAAACCTCTATGAAAAGGTCTCGGGAATAAATGAACATAATATTCCTCTCTCGTTAGAAAAGAGCACGACATAGTGGGGGAGGTGAAGGACCACTCGCCTCCGTGGGAGTAACCTGGAAAACATTGCAAAAGAAAGAATTAGTAAACAAGCCAATGATGAAAAAAATAAGAAAATCATATGCATAAAAGTCCCAAGTAAGTAAATACTTACAACAGTAGGACGCACAATCTGACCATATGGAAGAGGCTTGGATGCAGAGCTAATCCTTGATGGATAATGCGGTGCCTCATTATCACTGGAAGACTCCCTCGAAGCTAATAACAAAGCACAAGTGTAAGTAATGCTTTCACCACGGAAATCCAAGCCATCCACATGATTCGAAGAAGAACTATGATTATCGTAAGAAGGTTTGCTTCCATAGTCAACTAGTTCTTCTTCCAATGAGAGGTAGGGGAACCAACAGGTGAAACTCTATAAGATCCAGTTTCATCAAGGAAAGAACGTTTGGGTGTAGTACCTTTTACAACAGGAATAGATGTGACTAGCATCTTCTGAGAAGAGAATCCCAGAGACTCATAACCTTGCTCCTAGACAGTCCTATAAGTCTCCTCTACCCTAAGATCATCGATATCTAACCCCTAGTACAGTGCAGAAGGAGTAGCAACATCAGCATCGATCTCCTTCTTTTTCTTGGCAGCTCTAGTCCTCACGGGAGAAGGGGCGGGGAGGGAGAAACAGTAGTAGCAACAATGAAGTTTGACATATCCTCATCTAGATGATTTCTCTTACCCATCGCAAGATATTTTGTTTTCCCTTTACCTTTGGATTGGACTTTAGATTTAGCGGGAGGCAGCTCAGCTTGCTGTGACTGGGTGGACTCATCAAGGAGTGGTTTCACTAGGATGGGAGTAGTCTGCTCAAGAGGTGTCTTAGGTGCGGTGCTAAAATGCCAAACCTCTTTTTGGGTCCGCCTGATTAAGGATTGGGCTTTTACGTACTTAGTGGGAGTGCTATCGTGGGGAGGCCTGACCACACAGTTTTGAATGAGGAGAACCTGCCGTTGCCAAAGCAAGAACCAAGAGGAAGTTAATGAAGGCAAGTAATCACGGGAAGGTACATACAGTCCCCCAAGTGGCATACCCTATGAATCATTCCTTACAAGGTGAAGTTTCTACATGCCTTCAAGTATAACCCTGAAGGGTAGCCGCACGAAGGGTAAGAAGGGGTGTGAACACTTTAGTCGCAACCAAACTGTCTTCTCACTCTCTGCGAGTGATAAAAATCAGCACCTTGACCTATCTCTGTCAAGTAATGGAGGAGTCCTGGTAATAGCATCGCCACTACATTGATATGTGGACATGAGGAAATTGAGTCAACATCATAAGGGTAATAAGAAGTGCCACCGTCACCTCAGAAATAAAGCTAGCTACATACTCCACCAGGGCATTTGCTGTAAGGGAGAAAACAGTTGTCCTCGATATCATCAATCAAAGGCCCCAGGGGCTTCTTGGGGGCCTTCCTATGCCACCTCAGAAGACGAGCGATATTGTTGTGGCAGGCTTGTGTTCCAGGGCCAAAATGGGGAAAATGTGTGACATCCCGCTTAAAATGATAACGGGTGGCCAGCCATATACTACATTAAATCAAGAATCTCAGATGGCTCATTCTCAGCATCTACTGACGATACTAAACTAGATAGGACTAACTACCCAAAATTATAAAAGCGGATGCAAAAATGAAATAAAAACATACAATGGACATCAACTCAACAATGTGCAACTACTAACAAAGGTAAAACGTACACAAGTACCATGATAATATAAGTGCTAAACACTAAAATAAAAAGGGTACACATAAGGAAATATACCCGAATAAGCTGTCGGGTCACAGACAGTACAATAACCATAAAGAAGAAATATAAACAGCTACAAATAACTCTTGGGTGTGAACCCGATATACAAAATGAATCCTATCTAGATTTTCAAAGGAATAGAAATAGACTACAATCTAAATCCCGCCACAGTCCGCAACTGCTACGGCTCCCAAGACTCTGGATAGAAAAGCATCTGGTATCCATGCGGCAGGACACCTGTAGTAAAATATACAAACATATATATAGCAAAGGATAAATACAAACGGGTCAGAGCCCAAGGTGTAAAAATGTTTATAGCAAGTGTGTTAACCGTGAATAATAAATATAAATGCAATATTTCATAATTAGAGTGGAGTCGCACTCTCGTGAAACCCCAAACTCACCTCTCTTCTACAGCGCGCACCTAATCGCGTCCTGGAACCTTAATTTAAGCTACCCGACACATATGAGAACAACCTACCTAACTATAAGCATGGCCTATACCCGCATGACCCACCATCCTAACTTAACCCAAAAATCCTTTCCATTCTAACCCCACATAAATATGTATACACATATATCTATGCCTTACCAGGCTTTATTGGTTCTAGTTATTTTCTTAAACAAAATTATTAGTCTTAGCACGACACACATTATCATAAATTTTAGCATAAAGAATTTATTCTCTAAACAACATACATTCTAGTACTAAAGACATAACTTCTCTCCACTCCCAACATTCCACTATGTTTCGTGCGTGGGGCGTCTCGCAAAGCGAAATCCAAACAAGGAACCCCCCTGATACACTACTCCTTGACAATGTTGATCGTAGCGATCCATTATGTCATCAACACCAATCCTACTACTGCAACTACCTAATTATTTAATACCATCTCTAAAAATAAAATTGAAACTCTATTTAAATCCTTGGGGTCGATATAACTGCAATTGTCTCTAAGTACGATCCTTCGACCCTGATAAACTAGTACACCAAATTCACACAAGACGTACACCATAGAAACTCCATATCCTCTTCACTTATAGGATATATAAATATATATTTACTTTAAATATATATAAATAATCATTCATTCCTATAATCACGTATACATAACACACATAATGTACACTTTGCAATACACATAACATAAACGGTTACAGGATACCAAAATACTGCACCATACTATCATCTTCCAGGAATTACTCACTTTCTCCTGGGGTCACCACCTATCGGACTATTATCACACCGCCATGGAGACAAAATCAAACCTAACGTGTGGGAAGCGGTCATAGTTCCTACCGGAAAGTGAGAACGACTCATACCCAAGACTTCTCACCCCCAAAATAAAATCACACAAATAAAAATGGATGACTATGACCTGGGGACTATCCACACCCTGCTCCTCAAGCCAGGGGCTCAGCCTCACGCAACTTCCCATGATACCATGTGCTGGGTATGCATCACACATTAAATATATATATATATATATATATATCATTCACACTATATATATACATCCATATGATCACATCATATAATCAAACCATCATACACGGTATAGATATTCACGCCATAAGTACACACACACACACACACACACACACACATATATATATATACCATTTCTCATCTGTATGTATGAAATTTATAAACTCTGCTATAAGTGTACATAATCCTCAGTATACTTGTCGTCGTTCCAAGCGTATTAACTTAATTCGTTATATAAATACGATCCCTCACTTGAAGCATATTCATCCATTACCCCTATGATATGAATAGTCTTCCAATATATCCAACATAAAGGTTATCAACCCAAAGTTTAATGTATGTAACAATCACTACTCATCCTATCTATATCCGAAAGCACATCGATATATCTAGTGATAATTCCGACTATTGGTATAGACCTATATAATAGTCTGCAAACCTCAAGTTTCATCCTAGATTTATTCCATGATCCCATCAAATAAGGAAATCTCCATTATTAATCACACATAGATATATAGTAACTATCCCGACGAACATCACATCACAACCTATGTTAGTTGATAGTACAGTCTAATCGTTCTCAATTCTGCCTACGATTCAATTGCTCCTATGAACCCTTAACATCGAATGTACATATCCATCATCATGCCCATACCATCTATAACCAAATGCATACCAGTATACGATAATAATTCCGGCTATAAGTATAAACACAACCAATTAGTCGGTAATCTACGAGCTCAATCCCAACTCATTTCTTATAACCCCATCATTCCTCGGAATATCTATGATTAATTGCACATAAATGGGTAATAACTATCTCGGCTAAAAGTATACACATAACAATTCTATTCGGTAATCATCCAAAGCACATACCGCAATACCACATGACTTCAAACGCACATAAGAAAAAAGGGACTATCTCTATAACTTATAGCTATTTCATGATAGCCCACTACAATTACATTAATGTTATCCGACTATCTTTAAGTCCCACAACCGTTTCCTTACTAAAAGAGGCATCATACTATCATAATCCATTTCTAACATAGGTCCGAATGACCCTAATCACCCTAAGGCACCAATCCCTTAATATTATAACATAACCCTTTATAAGACATTCATTAAGAAGGTCATTAAGTTCTAAACCCAAAAGAAAAGGTGGTTAAGGAAAATTCCATTCTTGGACTAAAAACAGAGGACCGGTCAACCGGCCCCCGACCCCCTGTCGACCAAGGTTCTAAATTTTTCCCTACAAATAAAGCAGTAGGCTTTTCCTTTAGGGCACGGTCGATCGGCCCCCTGGTCGCGTTCGACCGGCCATACCGGATATCTTGGCCCTTTTTCCATTTTGAAAGAAACCAAACTCTCCAAACACTCAAAATATTATCATCTAACCCTCAATCTTTAACTCAATCATACTCTTCACATCAAAACCCAACCTACATCTCATCTTATAAACTTAAATGCCATCAATCCCATATATAAACACCAAATCCAAGTTTTAGTCCCAAAAATCTAGGTTTGAACATATAACCCAAAAATCCAATTCTTTTATCCACAAATTATGAAATGAAATACACAAATGAAATATTTAGCAAAATTAAACACTTGCCTCAGAATTATAGAGGTTGAATCATCCCCGAAATCGCGTACGGGCCAAAAATCTCCAAGTTTTTCCCTCTCTCTCTCTTCCTTTCTTCTTCTTTCTTTCTTTCTTTCTTTCTTTCTTTCTTTCTTTCTCACAAATGAGATTGGCTGATTTCGTAAGCCTCTTAAACCTTTAAAACATAAGTCCCAGTTTTAAATGATAATACACACTTTAAATGATTTGTTTACTCCAATTCGAGTCAAACTAACTTAAAAATATTCCGGGACCGAAATAAAGCCCAAGGACAGTCATTTCAACTATCTCGACCTATCCGGAATCAATGGCGCACTCAAAATCATCATCCGGAATACTTTATAACGTCCTCAATTTTTGGACCTCACTTTCCAAATTTTAAAATTATCCAATTTAAATAAATTTTATTTCTCTCAAAAATTTAAATTTCTCAGTTCCAAAATCACGGGGTATTACAAAATGCTCAAATAAGAAAGCCATTAGGATAAGAGAATTGGTGAAGTTAGCATCATCGTAAGGACCGCAAGATATCTCAACATCTATATGGGCACGATCTAGCTAGGAATAAAGAGAACCAAGAACTAAAGCGACAAGGGGTACTGACCTCCCTCGCGACAGTATCACGGCTAATTTAAAAAGGAGCTCACAAGGAGAGTCTTTGGGTTTATCTGGGAATAAGAATCATCTCAGGAAAGTAAACAGGAAATCGGCTAAGTGCGAGGAGGAGTGAAGCTTGTGACCATCCTGAACTTTGAGGGCTCTGTTGGAAGTCTCCAATTTTGGCAGCTGCTCAAAGTCTCTGAACCAGTACCTCTACCATTTAGTGAAAGAGTGTTTGGTATGACCAGTTACATTTATAGCCATATATTTTGAACACTCAGTGAGTTCCTCCTGCAACTCTTCCACCATCTTATGCTCAAGGGGATCCTCGTAGCCATCATTAAAAACATACTCCCCGAGGAAAGGTAGAGCATACAGCTCGCAGACATCATCCATAGTAATGGTAAACTCAACCCAAACAGTCACAAAAGTATGAGATTCCCTAATCCACCGAGATAGTAAAAGGTTGAGGGTGGAGTTATCTTTGGCCATAGTGCAAGACCTTAAACTATCAATGGCGGTAAGGAGGCCAAGTCCCTTAAGGCTAACCTTATAAGAAGGAACACTTAGAATATAGTCAACCCATGTAGCCCACTCCTCTAGGGCAACCCCCGCAACTTTGATTTCAGTAAGGGAAGTCACCATGATATATTCTAACTCTGAGAATAGAGTCGGGAAGAATAATAGGGGAATCGGTAAACTCACTTAACCCTGTATGGGGTCGCTCGAGAACATTGGCAATAAACTTCTCGTCAAATTGAGCAAGGGAAGCCATGAAATTATCATTTGGTCCAAAAAGGGTGCACGACGGTAGACGTCAAAATCCTTCCCCTGACGGGTGCTCATATAATCTTCCCAAGCCTGAGAAGAAGATGAAGTGATGGAAGAACTGACAATGGCCATTGGTTCAAGTGAGGAACCCACAGTTGCATAAGGCTTAGACGATGAACCCCCATGCTTAATACCCCAGGCGAGTCACTCACAGCTGCAAAATGCCCACGTGAGAAATCCTTGCCATTATCTTAATGGCTGCGAGGAACCCTCGCTATATTGAATCCCAAACAGGAACCTTTATCAGTCCCTTGTGGTTGAGAGGAACCCAACAACGAGGAACCCTCCTCAGTTAACGGTGGTTGTGAGGAACCCAGAAATAAGGAACCCTTGCCATATCCTTATAGTTGTGTGGAACCCAACAACGAGGAACCTTCTTCAGCCAATGGTAGTCGCGAGGAATCGAAAAACGAGGTACCCTCGTCAATTCCTTACGATCGTGAGGAACCCCCTACAAGTTCAGATCCAAACGAGGGACTTCTGTGCGAGGAACCCTCCCATATCTCAGGCAGTGGCGAGGAACCCATATGGGTCCTCGTCCCCGAATTTAACCCATCAGGCATTTTAACCAAATCAGATCCAAAAACTATCCTTTCAAATGAGGAAATCAACGGTCGTAAGTGACTCATAGGGACACTGTCAATTAAAAACAAAGCGGAAGGGACAAAAATAACATAACCACCTTGGGCGGTGGTTATATTGGTGGTGTCAATGTCCACCACCGTAGATATAGAAATGGAGATGGGTAAAGAGCCTATCACGACAGGGATGGCGGTGGTAGTAGTAACTGAAGAAGCATTGGGTGATGGTAAAGCCATTGATAGTATTTTGAATAAGCTTAAAAGAAAAAGTTATGGAGTCTTTGGAATTTCTCTCCCTAGAAAACTCAACTCTCTATGTATGTTTTGAGAAGATGGTAAAAGTAAAAGCTTTTATTCAAAATATTAACTTTTATTCAAAAATGGGAAAACGTGTAGGAATGCCAAAAGGTTATCAGATTTTTTTCCCAAATGATGAGATGACAGTTCCCATACCGACACGTGGATTCTTGAGAACCCAAAATCTAAAAAGAAAGGACTGTGCATTTAATGACCCTAGGGGTAATGATGAAGAAGCCCTAGGGTCCCTAAAAAAATGAAAATTGAATTTATGCCGTACAAAGCCTTTTGGTCTCCCCAACACGAAAGACTTTGCATGAGGGGTTAATGTAGAAGGGTGTTTCAAGCATACTCACTATATCTTGGGGTAAGGGTCCCTCAAGACCCCCCCTCAACTTCCAAAAAATATTGGGTGAGGAACCCTCAAAGTCCCTTAGCTTCCAGAAAATATTGGGTGAGGAACCCTCATGGTCCCTCAGCTTTCAGAAAGTCTTGGGTGGGGAACCCTCAAGGTCCTCCCCCTCAACTTCTAGAAAACAGGCTAGGATGAGGGAGGGGATACCATGAGCAACCCCTCATCATGAAAAATAATCTTTTAAAGAATAAAAGTAGTAACACTTACTTTCTTGTACATGTAGCCCAGTTGAGCAAGCAGAGCTCAAATGGGCTAGTTAGGATCTCTTGGGAGTTTTGGCTTGACGATTAGGGAATAAGGTTTGCTGAGCAAGCTCAACCACTTAACACTTTAGGATTGAGAGAATACTAGTAGAAATACTCTAGGAGTCACTCAAGTCCTTACACAGCACACTCAGTCATAACTAGAATGAGCAACCAAGAGGTTGCTCACCATAAATGAATTTTTGTTATAAAAAAATGATTTGAGAGAAGGGGGTCCTAAAGACCCCCCCTCTCAACAGAAATGATTTTAGAGGAGGTGGTCCTTAAGGCCTCCCCTCTAAAGTTTACAAAGTTTGTACCAGAAATTACCGTTTTAAACGATATTTTTCAAATAAGATATTTTATCTTCAAGCGCAGGCATATTTGCTTTTTGACTTTGGTTTGCACGAGGTGACACCTGTCAGAGGGGACATGCGGATGCACACAGGTAGGGACAAATGGTACATTTCAGACCTTGTCCCTCACCAACCCTCTCAATTTTGGCACCCAAAAGTGCCAACTTAGCCCTAGTGCCCAAGTATAAATAGGGCCCTGGGCAAGGTCAAGTAAGAATCAGAACTCAAGTCATACCGTTACTCTGTCAAAATCACATCAGAACCTCCTTTTATTCTCTCCTTGTTCTCTCTCTAGTACTAAGTGCCTTGTTCTTTCACACCCCACTCATCGCCATTACTCTCAGGAGTTTCTATTGGAAAAAGTTACCATTATTGTGGTGAAGTTCATCTTGTTGCAGGGAGTGAGTTTCAGCTTGTGTTTTATTTTTACCAAAAGGAGAAGCATAGATCTAGCCATCTCTTGGATCGTTCTATTCTTTCTCTCAACAATCCCATTTTGCTGAGGAGTTCTCACAGCAGAAAACTCATGTTTGATCCCAAGGCTATCACAGTACAAATCAACCTTTGCTTCCTTGAATTCAGTGCCGTTGTCACTACGTATTCTGTTAATAGTGACACCGTGTTGATTTTGCAGGACACGGCACTTGGTCGTTAAGAAATCTACAGCATCGGATTTCTCTCTCAGAAAACCTACAATGGAGTATCTGGAGAAATCATCTACCATCACGAGGATGTACCTCTTACCACCTAGACTCTCAGTACGAGTGGGACCCATAAGATCCATGTGAATTAACTCCAGAACACGAGAGGTGGTAATGGAATGTAACTTCCTATGAGGACTACGAATTTGTTTTCCCAACTGACAGTGTCCACAAACGGTCGAAGTTGAATTTTCAAGAGATGGTAAGCCACGTACTAGGTCCTTTTTAGATAAACGATTGAGATCTCTAACGTTCACGTGACCTAGGCGTTGGTGCCACGGATCCATAGGAGTGATCGTGGCGCTGTTGCAGACAAGTGAGGATGTGGGCTCAGTCCCATAGCAATTATCCTCGGTCCTCACCCATTGCATCAAAAATTTACCGGCTTGATTGTAGACTTTACACGCATCCCGGTCAAACTTTACTGCAAAGTTAGTGTCGCACAGCTGGCTAATGCTGAGAAGGTTTGCTTTCAAACCTTTGACGTACAAAACATTTTCTAGCTTAGGAAAACCAGGTAACTCGATAGTACCTCGTCCTATAATGCTAGACTTACTCCCATCTCCAAAGGTGACTCTGCCATCTTGATAATCCTCAAGAGTAGTAAAAAATGAGGCATCACCTGTCATGTGTCTGGAGCACCCACTATCAAAATACCACTGTGTGGTATTATGTGCTTTGAGAGCAACATGAACAACAAAGGCCTTTTTATCTTTCTTAGGCACCCAAGAAGAGATGACCTTTTGTTTGCCATTGTTGGTTTTAGCTGGAATGTAAGAAGCATTCACTAACGGTGAAGACATCCGTCGGAATTCTTTCATCAAACTCTGAGTCGTGGCAGCTAAGAACTCAACTCGCTCTCTCAGACTAGAAAACTCATCAGTATGTCGTGGTGGAGCAGTAGTAGGTCGTGTCCGACCCATGCTATAGAAAGTTTCCCTAAGGTGGCCTTTTCTTTTGCAATAAGTACAAAAGAGCTCAGTCAAAGGCGGACCTTGGTTTGCTTTTCTTGGTCGAACTCTCCTTCGAGGTTTTTTACGGTGACCATAAGGAGTTGTAGTAAACTCAGGAACTGGTCCAGGTGCAATTTGCGACGTGGAGGCACCATCATATCCAATTCCTTGACGATCACCAAAACCTAAAGCGGGGCCGAGGAGCATCTTTCCCATCTTCCCAGATCTGTCCTCGATTTGTACCTTGACTTCCCGTGCTTTCTCAACATCATGAGTCAGCTGGGCAACAAGGGCTTCAAGTTTCTTCCGAGTCTCCACGGAGGAATGGAGCTGACTCGTAAGACTAGCCACTTGCTTGATCAAGTCCCCTCTCTCTTTCTCTAGAGTACTCTCTCTCTCTCTAAACAAATTCTCATTCTCGACACAGGTAGATTCTCTCTCTCTCAGGGCGGTGCAGGTGGAGAACTCTCTTTCTCTCGCTTTCCTTAAATCTTCCTCTAGGCAAGTGATCTTAAGAACTAACGCTTTGTTACGCTTTTTAGTTTTAAAAGACTCAGAATATAACTCAGCGTAGGCGCGTTGTATATCACTCTCGCTCTCACTTGTGTCATCCTCCCCCTCACTCACATCGATCTCACTGTCGAGGTGTCCCTGTGAAGCATCATCCTCATCGTCGTGAGGAGAACTAGGAGTGCTCACTTGGCTGGCCATGAATGCGGTGAAGTTACACTCATGCGGTGACTCATCTCCAGAATCGACCGTCTCGACCTCACTGTCGTCACTAAGGGTAGCATTAAGGACAGCTTTCCCTTTCTCTCTATTCAGACGATTGGCACACTCAAAAGCTCTATGACCCTACCATCACACTCAAAACATCTCTCACTTTCTTTCAGAGAAGGATTTTTGGAAACTTTTTCATTTTTCTTTTCAAACTTATTTTTCTCAAATTTCTTTTTATCTTTAAAATTGCCATTTTTCTTAAATTTGAGAATCCTCTTGAAAGTTTTTGCGAAAAGAGCCAAATCATCTAAGTCAAAATCGCACTCAGAATCAGGCATGGTGATTGTTTCAAATTGAGTTGTCAAGTTTTGCAACTTAGACTCTTTCACAGCATTAGTTCCTTCATGGGTGAGTTGTAAAACATCCCATGCCTCTTTTGAGGTGGTACACGTCATTATGCATTTGAACTCATCAGGTGTGATAGACCCAGAAATAGCACTTAGACCCTTAGAATTAAAAGATGACCATTTAATTTCTTCATCAGACCAAGAAATGTCAGGTTTCAAGTTGGTCACATTATCAACAGTCACGGTGGGAGGAGTCCACCCTCGTTCAACCAAAATCCAGACACGTTCATCAATGGCTTTTAAAGCCGACCTCATACGGGCTTCCCAATAAGCATAATTTGTCCCATCAAAAATAGGCATTTTATAATATGACTTCTCCATTTGAACACGCACTTTTTCAAAAATCAATTTTTTCAGAAAATTGATATCTTAGAAAAATTTTGCGGAAAAAAAAAGGAATACGCGATAGATTAGCGTAACCTGCTCTGATACCAATTTGAGAAACGTGTGTGCTCGCGTTCAAATGATCAAACCATATATAAAACCCTTTTAACACAAACAAACCCTAAACATGCAGCAGTATGTGATTGAATAAATAGATAATCTATGCAAGAACATTCAAACACATGCAATTAAGGAAAAATCCCCCTCAGGGGCAAAACCATTTATTTTCACTATAATTTGTAAGAAAACGGCTTACAATCGGATTACAATGAAAATACAAGTTGACTAAGAATTACCCTCGGGTATCGGATTCTGTAGTCGCGGCTGGAATTATCCCTTTCCAGTAGGGCTGCAGTGGAGAAGAAGAACGGTCTCCTCCACAAGGGTTGAACAAACCAAAGTTGTGTTCTTGGGTTGCAAAAGGATTCACAAAGGTTTGGCAATGATGTGTGAATCAAAACATGAGTCTTGGGACTCAAAAATATGAAGACTAGATGTATTTGGACTCTCAAATTCGTCTCCTAAAGTCTTGCAAAACAACTCCCCCGAAGTTGGTATTTATAGGAAAAAATATGAAGAGTCCCACGTTCTTAAAACTCTAAAATTCTATCCAGCGTACAAAAAAACAGCATTCTTTAAGGAATTTTCTCTATCTTCAAAAGGTCATAACTCCTTCACCGTAGCTCGGATTGAGGTGCCGTTTTTTCCAGTATCTTCGTTGCGGCGAGCTCTTCAACTTTCTAGTTGACCAGACCTCCGAACTATGGATGTGAAATTACGAAAATGCCCTTGAACTCTGCTATTGTGCCTTTTTTTCACTGTTTTGACTTCCCTTGCGTACCACTTGCATTAAGTCCCTAAAATCTTGGAACGTGAAGTCATTGAGGCAGATGTGGGACATATTAGTGGAGATAATGCATGCTTGATTCCCGGAATTCGGATAGAGGCCGTCATGTGAGATCGTGAGGAGACGTGCCAAATGTAGCGGCGTACGACATAAATAAATGAAACATTTCGGACATGTGAAAAATGTCCTTACAAATCTCCCCCTATGTCTATGCCGGTACATACATAAAAAATCCGAATTATCAAATATGAAATTGCCTATACAAATCTAACCTCCCATGAACCCAAAACTGGAAAAGGTACAAATGAATAGTCTTCATCGTTTGTTCTTTAATTCTTCAGGAATCTCAAAACTTTTCTCATCAGGGTGTGCAACATATAGATCTGCAATCTTCATACCTAAACACATGAGACAAAGCAAATACCACGTGACATATCGAGTTTGAAATGAGATAACATGGATATCAATATATGATAAAAATATAAGCAACATCTCAAAAACTCCCCCAGAATTCAAACTCCCCCATAATATGATAATTCTTTCTCCCCCTTTTTATGATGTCCCCAAATGGACAAATTAGAGAAATAAATCAAATAAGCAAGTGCGGGGTGTCACTAGGATAAAAACACACCATGAATAAACAGAAAGCAACCAAGTCAATGATAGCGTAAATGAAGTGGTGTGATCAAATTCGATAGGAAAATCAATGCATACAAACATGACATATGTGCACGATGAATATTGGATATTCCTAGCGAATGAACTCAAATGCTTCCTTTGGTGTAAAAGAGTGACAGTATAAGATATTGACTCAATCAAATCAACAAATCAAAGCTCAAAATGATTTTCACACCAATAACGTCCAAAATGATTTTATGCTTTTTCAGGACTTTCAAGGAAGTGCAAACCCGTTTAGATTCTCCAACCAAACTCCCTCAGATATTGTATTGAATAGAGGCATTCTAAATTCTCAAACTTTGGAGAATTGATGGTGAAACCTAAGTGGCCCATATTTGGCATGAATTGCTTTTTATTGCCTTTAAATTTTTTCGGGCTCTTTTAACCTCTTTGGACCTCGGATATTAAAATTCCTCCATTTTTTAGGTCCTTTTTAACGGTGGCTTTTGCGCAAAGGATAGATGATTACCTTTCGCAGCCCCTCCCCGTTATACAAAAACACACAGTCTCACCAAAACGGTTTTTACATGCATTCCAATCTTATCAAGTTTTATCGCATATTGTACATTTTATAGACATGATTGAGATGAAAACACGCAAGCCAACATGAGATAGACAAGTGCAATAATCAAATATAGCCGTGCATGTGTGTAATAAAGGATATAGGAGTCAAACATGTAGGAAGATATCACTAATTACATCTCAAAGACTCCAATCAATGTAAAGCACATGGATGAAATGATATAGCCTCTCAAATCTCTATCAAACAGTCACATGGATAAATGGAATGAAGTTGTGACTTGGCTATCTTACATGCTCATCCATAAAAGAAGCAAAATACAAAAATCTTTTTGGATTTTTTCAAAAATTGGAAAAAAATAAAATAAAATCTTTTTGTGCTTTTCTCAAAATTTTTCTTAAAGGAAAATCTTTTTGTATTTTTTTTCAAAAAAAAATATAAAAAGCAAAAGGAATAAAACAAAGCTGTACAACAAAGTAATGGTACATATAAAACAGACTAGCAATAGGAAGCATATGATATGAACATGAAGAAGCATCCTATTCTAGACATAGACCAACCCCTCAGTCAACTGTGCAAATCCCTAAAGATTTCCTAAGACTCTCAAATCTAAGGGCATCTAAAGGTTTCGTGAAAATATCGGCTAACTGACGGTCGGTAGGAACAAAACTCAGGGATACGACTTTCTCTTCAACTAACTGACGAATAAAGTGCTCACGTATCCTGATGTGTTTTGTGCGCGAATGCTGAACTGGATTGCGGGATATGTGTATCGCGCTCGTGTTATCACAGGAAATGGTCATGGTGTCCTGTGATATCCCATAATCCTCCAGCATTTGCTTCATCCACAAGAGTTGTGTGCAACAACTCCCGGCGGCTATGTACTCAGCCTCCGCAGTGGACAAAGAGATGGAATTTTGCTTCTTGCTCAGCCAGGAGACAAGAGCAGAACCAAAATAGAAACACCCACCAGAAGTGCTCCTACATCCATCTACATCCCCAGCCCAATCGGCATCCGAGTAGGCGGACAGACGGTCATCGGTATCAAAGGAATACCAAATCCCGTATGAGAGAGTCCCACTTACGTATTTAATAATACGTTTTAGAACAAGTAAATGTGACTCTTTTGGGGATGCCTGATAACGCGCACAGACTCCAACACTAAAGGCGATGTCGGGACGACTGGCAGTCAAGTAGAGGAGACTACCTATCATACTCCGATATAAGGTTTGCTCTACGTCCTTGCCTGAAGTGTCCTTACTAAGCTTGGTAGTGGTACTCATAGGTGTACGTGCATGCTTAGCGGAGTCTAAACCAAATTTCTTCACTAGGTCTCTAGCATACTTGGATTGGGAGATGAACATCTCATCCTCTAGCTGACGAACCTGGAGACCAAGGAAGAATGTAAGCTCACCAACCATGCTCATCTCAAACTCACTTTTCATCTCCTCCTCAAAGTGGTGAGCATGCTGGGAGCATGTGGATCCAAAAACTATGTCGTCCACATAGACCTGGGCAACCAAAATAACACCGTCATCTCTCCTGACAAACAACGTCATATCTACTCCCCCTCTCTTGAAGCCACGAGCTAAGAGATAAGAAGTAAGCCTCTCGTACCAAGCACGGGGTGCTTGCTTCAAACCATACAAGGCTTTCCTCAGATAGTAGACGTGCTCAGGATGCTGAGGGTCTTCAAACCCTTTTGGTTGTTCCACATAAACCTCCTCCTATAGAATGCCATTCAAAAAGGCACTCTTGACATCCATCTGATACACCTTGAAGTGCAGATGACATGAGATGGCGAGCAGAAGAGGGACGGACTCAAGCCTCGCAACAGGAGCAAATGTCTCCCCAAAGTCTACACCCTCTATCTGTGTGTAGCCTTGAGCGACCAACCTAGCCTTATTTCGGATTATGGTACCATTTTCATCCATTTTGTTCTTAAAAATCCACCGGGTACCTATCACATTAATCTCACTAGGTCGGGGGACAAGTTCCCAGACATCATTCTTTTTAAACTGAAGCAACTCATCCTGCATAGCAGATATCCAGTGTTCATCCTTGAGTGCTTCTTTATGGTTCTTGGGCTCGACTTTGGACGTGTAGCAAAGATGGCTAACAACGTTCTCTAGCTGAGCACGAGTCTTGACCCCTAGAGTGGGATCACCAACAATGGCAGAAGGGTCATGACTCTTGCGAACCCAAGCAGGTGTGTCCCCTAACACAGGAGTAGGGTCCACAGAGTGTGAGAGAGGAACAGGTAAATCATTGTCAGAACAATCCTCATCCTCACACTGAAGGTTAGGATCAATAACCGTCGGAGGTTCGTCATCTTGCACGGTGACGTTTATTGATTCCATAATCTTAGAGCTCTTCAGGTTAAAAACCCGGTACGCTCTGCTATTCGATGAATATCCTAGAAATATTCCCTCGTCGCTTCGGGAGTCAAACTTTCCTAATTGCTCTTTATCCCGTAGGATGTAGCATTTACTCCCAAAGACACGGAAATATGCCAGGTTGGGCTTCTTGCCAGTTCACAACTCATAAGGAGTGTGAAGTGTGTGTGGACGCAGATACACCCTATTCACCGTGTGGCATGCAGTAGACACTGCCTCTGCCTAAAATCTCCTAGAAACTTTACGACCTAGAAGCATAGATCTAGCCATCTCTTGGATCGTTATATTCTTTCTCTCAACAATCCCATTTTGCTGAGGAGTTCTCACAGCAGAAAACTCATGTTTGATCCCAAGGCTATCACAGTACAAATCAACCTTTGCTTCCTTGAATTCAGTGCCGTTGTCACTACGTATTCTGTTAATAGTGACACCGTGTTGATTTTGCAGGACACGGAACTTGGTCGTTAAGAAATCTACAGCATCGGATTTCTCTCTCAGAAAACCTACAATGGAGTATCTGGAGAAATCATCTGCCATCACGAGGATGTACCTCTTACCACCTAGACTCTCAGTACGAGTGGGACCCATAAGATCCATGTGAATCAACTCCAGAACACGAGAGGTGGTAATGGAATGTAACTTCCTATGAGGACTACGAATTTGTTTTCCCAACTGACAGTGTCCACAAACGGTCGAAGTTGAATTTCCAAGAGATGGTAAGCCACGTACTAGGTCCTTTTTAGATAAACGATTGAGATCTCTAACGTTCACGTGACCTAGACGTTGGTGCCACAGATCCATAGGAGTGATCGTGGCGCTGTTGCAGACAAGTGAGGATGTGGGCTCAGTCCCATAGCAATTATCCTCGGTCCTCACCCCTTGCATCAAAAGTTTACCGGCTTGATTGTAGACTTTACACGCATCCCGGTCAAACTTTACTGCAAAGTTAGTATCGCACAGCTGGCTAATGCTGAGAAGGTTTGCTTTCAAACCTTTGACGTACAAAACATTTTCTAGCTTAGGAAAACCAGGTAACTCGATAGTACCTCGTCCTATAATGCTAGACTTACTCCCATCTCCAAAGGTGACTCTGCCATCTTGATAATCCTCAAGAGTAGTAAAAAATGAGGCATCACCTGTCATGTGTCTGGAGCACCCACTATCAAAATACCACTGTGAGGTATTATGTGCTTTGAGAGCAACATGAACAACAAAGGCCTTTTTATCTTTCTTAGGCACCCAAGAAGAGATGACCTTTTGTTTGCCTTTGTTGGTTTTAGCTGGAATGTAAGAAGCATTCACTAACGGCGAAGACATTCGTCGGAATTCTTTCATCAAACTCTGAGTCGTGGCAGCTAAGAACTCAACTCGCTCTCTCAGACTAGAAAACTCATCAGTATGTCGTGGTGGAGCAGTAGTAGGTCGTGTCCGACCCATGCTATAGCAAGTTTCCCTAAGGTGGCCTTTTCTTTTGCAATAAGTACAAAAGAGCTCAGTCAAAGGCGGACCTTGGTTTGCTTTTCTTGGTCGAACTCTCCTTCGAGGTTTTTTACGGTGACCATAAGGAGTTGTAGTAAACTCAGGAACTGGTCCAGGTGCAATTTGCGACGTGGAGGCACCATCATATCCAATTCCTTGACGATCACCAAAACCTAAAGCGGGGCCGAGGAGCATCTTTCCCATCTTCCCAGATCTGTCCTCGATTTGTACCTTGACTTCCCTTGCTTTCTCAACATCATGAGTCAGCTGGGCAACAAGGGCTTCAAGTTTCTTCCGAGTCTCCACGGAGGAATGGAGCTAACTCGTAAGACTAGCCACTTGCTTGATCAAGTCCCCTCTCTCTTTCTCTAGAGTACTCTCTCTCTCTCTAAACAAATTCTCATTCTCGACACAGGTAGATTCTCTCTCTCTCAGGGCGGTGCAGGTGGAGAACTCTCTTTCTCTCGCTTTCCTTAAATCTTCCTCTAGGCAAGTGATCTTAAGAACTAACGCTTTGTTACGCTTTTTAGTTTTAAAAGACTCAGAATATAACTCAGCGTAGGCGCGTTGTATATCACTCTCGCTCTCACTTGTGTCATCCTCCCCCTCACTCACATCGATCTCACTGTCGAGGTGTCCCTGTGAAGCATCATCCTCATCGTCGTGAGGAGAACTAGGAGTGCTCACTTGGCTGGCCATGAATGCGGTGAAGTTACACTCATGCGGTGACTCATCTCCAGAATCGACCGTCTCGACCTCACTGTCGTCACTAAGGGTAGCATTAAGGACAACTTTCCCTTTCTCTCTATTCAGACGATTGGCACACTCAAAAGCTCTATGACCCTACCATCACACTCAAAACATCTCTCACTTTCTTTCAGAGAAGGATTTTTGGAAACTTTTTCATTTTTCTTTTCAAACTTATTTTTCTCAAATTTCTTTTTATCTTTAAAATTGCCATTTTTCTTAAATTTGAGAATCCTCTTGAAATTTTTTGCGAAAAGAGCCAAATCATCTAAGTCAAAATCGCACTCAGAATCATGCATGGTGATTGTTTCAAATTGAGTTGTCAAGTTTTGCAACTTAGACTCTTTCACAGCATTAGTTCCTTCATGGGTGAGTTGTAAAACATCCCATGCCTCTTTTGAGGTGGTACACGTCATTATGCGTTTGAACTCATCAGGTGTGATAGACCCAGAAATAGCACTTAGACCCTTAGAATTAAAAGATGACCATTTAATTTCTTCATCAGACCAAGAAATGTCAGGTTTCAAGTTGGTCACATTATCAACAGTCACGGTGGGAGGAGTCCACCCTCGTTCAACCAAAATCCAGACACGTTCATCAATGGCTTTTAAAGCCGACCTCATACGGGCTTCCCAATAAGCATAATTTGTCCCATCAAAAATAGGCATTTTATAATATGACTTCTCCATTTGAACACGCACTTTTTCAAAAATCAATTTTTTCAGAAAATTGATATCTTAGAAAAATTTTGCGGAAAAAAAAAGGAATACGCGATAGATTAGCGTAACCTGCTCTGATACCAATTTGAGAAACGTGTGTGCTCGCGTTCAAATGATCAAACCATATATAAAACCCTTTTAACACAAACAAACCCTAAACATGCAGCAGTATGTGATTGAATAAATAGATAATCTATGCAAGAACATTCAAACACATGCAATTAAGGAAAAATCCCCCTCAGGGGCAAACCCATTTATTTTCACTATAATTTGTAAGAAAACGGCTTACAATCGGATTACAATGAAAATACAAGTTGACTAAGAATTACCCTCGGGTATCGGATTCTGTAGTCGCGGCTGGAATTATCCCTTTCCAGTAGGGCTGCAATGAAGAAGAAGAACGGTCTCCTCCACAAGGGTTGAACAAACCAAAGTTGTGTTCTTGGGTTGCAAAAGGATTCACAAAGGTTTGGCAATGATGTGTGAATCAAAACATGAGTCTTGGGACTCAAAAATATGAAGACTAGATGTATTTGGACTCTCAAATTCGTCTCCTAAAGTCTTGCAAAACAAGTCCCCCGAAGTTGGTATTTATAGGAAAAAATATGAAGAGTCCCACGTTCTTAAAACTCTAAAATTCTATCCAGCGTACAAAAAAAACAGCATTCTTTAAGAAATTTTCTCTATCTTCAAAAGGTCATAACTCCTTCACCATAGCTCGGATTGAGGTGCCGTTTTTTCCAGTATCTTCGTTGCGGCGAGCTCTTCAACTTTCTAGTTGACCAGACCTCCGAACTATGGATGTGAAATTACGAAAATGCCCTTGAACTCTCCTATTGTGCCTTTTTTCACTGTTTTGACTTCCCTTGCGTACCACTTGCATTAAGTCCCTAAAATCTTGGAACGTGAAGTCATTGAGGCAGATGTGGGACATATTAGTGGAGATAATGCATGCTTGATTCCCGAAATTCGGATAGAGGCCGTCATGTGAGATCGTGAGGAGACGTGCCAAATGTAGCGGCGTATGACATAAATAAATGAAACATTTCGGACATGTGAAAAATGTCCTTACAATGTTCCGACTGTACCATACCGAAATGAAATACTGAAAAAATATCAAAATGATATTATCGAACTTACCAAATTGAAAATACCAAATTAAATCAAACAAGAATACGCAATGACTAAATTCAAACACAACCACACTTATGCCAAACAAAAATAGGAGGGGAAGCCCGTGTCATACCAAAATAGGAGATAAGATTAAAGCCAAAGAAAGTATATTTGAAATTAAAGGAGATGCATGTGTCCTACCAAAATAGGAGAGGAAGCCCATGTAAAACTCAAAACAAGAGGGAATGCAATGGTAAAAAGTCAAATAAAATGCTTCCAAAATATATTTTACACTCTCAATTAACAAAAAAAAAAGGCTTGTTTTTAAAAAAGGCCTTTCCATAATGGATAATGGAATCTGAAATACTAAAACTAGAATTTGAATTAAAACAGGGCCTTAATAACTTTGATGACGTCTAATCAGCCTCTAATTTCAAAGTGGTCTAAAATTTTGAAATTATTGAGTGGGTGGCAACTGTTACATGCAATATGATGCTCGGCCCCATACAATTGAGAACACTGAATCCCTGAAAGGGCCAAGTATTGGGGAGAATCACACTAGTCACTAGATGTACTTGTCTGTTATCCGGCGATAAGTTGAAAACCCATTATATCGGTAGATAATGTTACTGTGTTGCCAATTTGTAACGCGTTTTCAACTCAGGGAACCTGTTATATATCCCCATTGCAGAGTTGTCAACAAATGAAAAGTTGACAAGTGTCTCATATTCCCAATCAGGTCCGACCCTGAAATTGTATAAAAATTAACAAAAAAATATAAAATCTGTAAAATAGACCATTGTCTATATTATTATTATAAAAAATTACTTCCTACACCACGCTATGGTGAGCAATTTAAACCCTTGAGCAACCCTGAAAATGCATTCCAAGATTAGAAATACACAAAGAACACATAAGAAGGAACTTAGAAATAATTAGATAATATTTATATCATCAGGAAGAACGATCCATTCTGAATTAACATGCATATGTAGGTTTATAAAACTACTTCAATAACTACTTTAGCATTATTTTGACCAACCACAATCTCCCAGAAAAAATAAATTATTAAATGTCATTCTAACAGAACGTAAAATAGTATATGGAAAATGGATATCTGATATATTTCCTTCCTTTAACGCAGTGGGCATAATAGGGTCAAAATCAAAAGCAAAATAAAACGAAGAAAGGTGTTGAAAAGTGATCCACTGCTAGAGCAAAATCTCATATAGGTCAAATCTCACAACAAAATATCATCAAATTTGGCAACAATACAAAAAAATTTATAGCAATTACTTGAGAACCCTCTGTTCCATTTAATAATAACTCTATCACAACCGTCAGTCATATATTTTAAACTTAGTGATTGAGCTTAGTAGGAATCAACAACCTAAGAATGCCATTTTTCATCTCTGCCTTGACTTCCTTAGCCCTGTGAAACTCCGAGAGGAACTCAATGCTACCCCCATATTCTCTCCCAGTTTGGTCAGCCTCACACTCAATCTCCCCTTTTCCAGAGAAGAAAACTCTGTTGTTGTCCACCCAAACCTTAACCCCGTCAACGCCAACACCCGGCATTGCTATCCTCGACAGCATACCTTTTTTCAACACAGTGCTCTCGATCATGTTTCTGGGTCCGGCCGTTTGCATTGGGTTCTTCATATTCAAGTTTTCGAATGATAACTGCAAAACTAAGTTATTAAAATTAAAGAGTTGAACAAGAAAATGTGAAACTAGAGAGAGGTGAAGATGAAATACTAGGAATCTTATCGTTATCGGAAGCAGTTGAGGCGAATGGGAAACGGGGTTTTAGCTTTAGGGTTTACAAAGCTGGTGAACAACAGCTTAGAAGCTTTGGTGCCGTGTTTCAGACCCATTGATCTAGTGCTTCAACTCTCCCACCCAGGGAGGGTTTATTATACACCACCACACGAGGATGATTTAGGATTTTTTTTTTCCCACGTAATTGCTACTTTATGTTTTTTATTTCTTTTAATTAAACTCTCTTTCGAGCTATCTAGACTTTAATTTAATACATAATTGATTTCGATTTACATTTTAAACATTTTGATTGAAAATTAGACTTTACTCAAAATCTCTCTCCCCCCTTTACGCGCGCATCCACACTTGGCGAAAGAGGCGCATTCGTGGCTAATCGAATATTTTTTTATTGGGTGGAAAGACGATACTCAAACCCAACCCTTTAACTTAACGCATTGCGTCGTGTCGTGTTAATTCGTTTTTTTTTGGTAGCATACCACGTGATGTTCGGGTCAACTTTACGCGCACCTCGATTAATCCCTGTTCGCAGTTTGTGACTTTCGCTGACCAAACATTATTTTGACAGCGCCGAGAGTCGAAGTTGGGAGCAAAATCAGTCGACCCCAAGTCTGTCCCAGAGACAACATTTTACCATTGGACCAAGAAGCTTAGTTCGTTATTATCCATTAATATAATTAATCATATTGAATTATATACTGACACATTCGCCCAATATTAAACACAATCATACGCGTTAACTCATTAACATTATTAAATCTCTCATTTAGTAAAATTCAATATGAGTAAATTAACATTTAACTATATAAAATCTTTAGAAGACTCCATAATATTTCTTATTTACTTGGATCTTAACATATCTTAATGGGTGAAGGGTGTCAACACGAAACTCGATTCGTTATTAACGTGTTCTACAAGGTTGACATTTATACAACTCGAAATCATTAAAGGTCCACCCATTAATCAATAACTTCGTGGGTGTCTCATTTTGCCAGGTCTACTTGCACCACCATTACATAACGCATACACGTGAACACACACTTGTAAATTTCATTCTCCTTAGTAAATGGATTGTTCTTAATGTTTTCAGTCTGGTGAAATGGATTGTTCAAATTGTTTGCACCACCACTTCACACACACTTGCAAATCCAATTGTGTATGTTAAATCAATTGTTTAAATTATTTCAAATTTGGGGAATTCGATTAGTTCATATTGTTTTCGATTCGGAGGGAGAGATATAAATATGTTATTACCCATAATATGCTACTTACTACTCCCAATAAACATGTAATTAAAGACGAACAATTCAAATAAAAAGGGATGACATGTGATGGGTTTGCTAGGGGTTGTTGAGATGGTTTGTTTTCGGGTTTTGTATTTTGAATTTTTGTATATTTTTTTTATTTTTTTTATATATTATCCTCTAATTTTTAGATTTTAAGTTCATATAAATTTTTTATATTTTTAAAATGACACATGACATAACAATAAAAAATAACACTTCGTTGATGAAAACTGAAAAAAAGTCCATTTGTTAAATTAAAATGTGTTAAGTCTAAATTGAAAATTAATAATGTATTAAACTCTTAATAATCCACCTCTTTTTATTTATACTTCTTTTAACATTAATCCTTATACTTTATATTGTAATTAAAGTTGACCTACGGACAATTTTTTTTACTCAAATATTCTTACACTTGACTTAAAAATTTACATGAAAACCCTAATTATAACAAATCATAATAATAATATCTCAAATGGAAATCAAAAGCACATGAAATATTAATACAAATCGAAGTTTCATATATAGAACCGGTGGATTGTGACATCCCGCCTAATAAAATACCGGGTGATCAGTTCTATACCAAATTAAAACAGGAATCCCAGTTGGTTCATTCTTAGCATCACTGTCGAAAACCTTTTTTAAAAAACTTACTAACCACCTAGTATTTCAAAAGCCGGTGCCAAATTTTTATCTTTTTAATTAACCAAAACAATAACATGCGGAAAGATAATATGAGTCATACACAACGATTGAATTAAATAAGCTAAATAATTAATTAAACTATTTGCCGAATAAACCATCGGCCACCAAAGTAAATAGTCTAATAACAGTCATCCAACATCTGAATAAATAAATCTAAAAATTGTACTGAGAAGTCTGGGCGACAAGCCCGAAGTAAAACTAAAACTGATAAATGATTCCTACTCTAGGAAAGAATGAATGATGCATCTAATCCAAGCTCCTGCTAGCATCCACATATGCCGCAGCTCCGTGTCCTTGGAATATAATATCAACCACGGCATCCCAGTGGATGGACACCTAAAATGTTTTAAAAATAATTTTATAACAAGGGTTAGAACCCAAAACATTTTGAAAATATTTAGCAAGTGAATTAACTACAGTAATTTAAAATGCATGAATGCATTTCATATTTAAGTTAGTGTCGCACTCTCTTGAGGATATACTCACCCCTCCACTAATGTGCACACCTAACGGTTACTTTAACCCCACCTAGTTGTACTACCCCGTACAACTAGTCCTAGTACAATCCTCCCTTGCCTTTCTACTTTAAACCGAGTATTATTATTCATGGGTTATAAGTTATATCTCCATTAATCTAATTAATTCCTTTTAAAATAATATCATATAACCGTGACACAAGTTATATAAGAAAATACAATTTCTCACCTATGTATTTAATATCGTATATAATCTTTTTCCCATCATATATGTAAAGTTTGTAATACCAAAATCTCATGCTTGTCTTCTATAAATTATCCTTTTTAAATAAACTATATAACAGTCTCACTAGTTATATAAAATACATTCATTCTCGCAATATGTATTCAATACCCGTATATAATTTTCTATACTATTGTTGATGTAAAAAATTAGATTATATATAATTAATCAATCATAGATAAATAAATTAATAAGACAAAGGATTTTTAAAGTGGTTCAGCCTGAAGAAAAATGACCTACGTTTACTGTTTTTGTATTGCTGACTGTTTATTTGGAACCTCGATAATAGATTTACCAAGAGATCCAAAGTCCCCTCTTATGAGGAGGTTACGATGTATTTATAGCCTTGAGGCTGTACATATGAAAGGATAATGCGTTGTTATCTAGTAGACATATACATTTGTACGATAATAATGCGCATTTAATGCGTAGCTGTCTTTTGATTCTTTTTGATTTGGATGCTCTGCACGCTAAGTAGCTCGGATCGCTTAAGTTGCTCGGTACGCTTAAGTTGCTCGTCTAGAGTATTAGTATTTTCTACGTAGGTTGACACGTGTCTTCAAGTGATTGGTCCACGTCAGTAGACTAAATTTGGTATTAACAGAAGCCCCTAATATTTCACAGTTGAGGTTGAAGGAGAGTGTGGAACATTCTGCTCGAAATCTGCTTGGATTAATAGTCCTCATGAATTTCAGGAAGATTTTCCTTGTATATAATTCCTTTTTGAGCGCATAATATTAGACTTCATAAGTATTTTGAATTTTCACGATCACTTCGATTTTTGTGCCCTTTTCTTCTTTTAGCCGCCGGTAACGCAAACGTCTTTCCTTTTAATCATTTCTTTTCTCTATTCCCGAGGTAAAGTATTTAAGTATGACATAAATCCTATCGTCTTTCACTTTTTCAAATCTGTATCTTTGAACTCTTCATCTTCTCTCTATCTTGTGCCTTCGTTCTTTCCATCGTTTATTGACAACTGATCTCTATTTCCTCTGTAAGATTTTCTTCCTTCTTCTTTATTTTCTTTATTCACCATGGTTTATCTTGTTGAATCGTTAGACAAATTTTGGTTTGAGTTTTCAATCCCTTCATGGGTTATTTTGGAAGAAGTTTCTTATCCTTGTGATTTACTTTCTTTGGCTGAGGGACACTGGTTCCCAAGTCTTTTTGTAGCCGAATGTGGCTTTTCTTTCCCGACAAATCCCCTGTGTTTGGAGTTTTGCCAATATTTCGATATTGTACCTGCAAGAGTAGCTCCAAATATATGGAGGGTGGTTAATGGCGTACATAGGTTGGATCAACTTCATGGAACTCGTTTAGGAATTCCAATTATTACAGATGGGTTATCAGTGACAATACTTTCTATTTAAAAACTAGATTTTCGAATAGAGCATTAGTTGTCAATCTTCCTGATGCCAATAGGGACTATTTTGATCATGGGGTTGTGATGAAAAATTGGCAACACCCTCCATTAAGTGGAGATGATGTGTACCAAGGTCCCATGTGTTCGCTTTATGGCAATGGGATATGTTGTTTTTATTTTTTGAAATCTTATTTTCTTTGTATTTGATAAAATGCACCACTGACATTTGATTTTGTTTGTTACAGTTGACAGTAAAAGAAAACCTCCAAAAGAAATTGAGGTTAATATAAAACATTTAAAACTTATCTAGAGCTTGCATCAATCTGTTGCTAGGGATCATATTAGATCTGCTTCTTATTTATTGCAATACAGAAGCTACACTTCATCTTTCATTGCTCGTCCTGTAGTGGTTGATCTTGATCAGGTGCTAGCCTCTGAAACCAGTGTGGAAGGTTCTTCTTTTGACTTGAGTTTTCCTATTACTGACCTGATGAAGAAAAGAAGAGCTCCTGCCTTTTTTGACAAGTCTGCCTCTATCCCTGTGGAGGCAAAGAAGAGTAAACAAGATGTCCCAGAAGAAGGGACAAAGACTATAGATGTACCCCCTCCCAGTGCTGCCAAGGAAGCTGGCGAGAAGGCCCCTGTGCCTCCGAGTAAGACTGTTTTCATCTCCCCAATAGAGACAATATCTTTAATTAAAAATGCTCCTGCTCCTTTGAGGAGATTAAAAAGAAGTTCTTTTGAGATACCTGCTGAACCTATCTCTCAATCTTCGAATGTTGAAGGTAGTGTTCCAGCTCTTGTTGCTCCGAGCTCTGCTGTGAGCTTGGTAAGATCCTGGACTATTCCAGAATCTCAAGGTGTTGAAGACACCTTTTCTCGCGAGAAACTTACTACACTAGCTACTCAACACATTACTTCAGTAAGTATTTTTAGCTTGACCCCTTTATTTTTTTAATACCATGTTCATGCATTGACTTAAAGCTTTTTCTTTTTTCAGCTTGTGATGTGTTTTAACAGCATTTTGAAGAAGGATGAAGCTATCAGGGCTTCAAGATCCTCGGGTGGAGTAGAGGAAGCTTTTACTGAATTAACCCAGTCTTTGAAGGAATCTCGTCAGAAGTACGAGGAGGATAAAGATGCTTGGGAGAAGAAATTCAAGTCTATTGAAGCAAATAGAGATCAAGCTGTGGCTGCCTCCAAAGAGTTGGAGAAGAAATTAAAAGAAGCTGAGCAAGGTAAAGAGGAGATTGCGATCAAGCTTAAATCTTTCGAAGAAAATATTGCTAGGCTTCAAGATGTTGAGCAACATAAAATAGAGGTGGAAGAAAAATTAAAGTTTGCCGAAGAGCTCCTTAGGGAAAGGACGTCCTCGGAGAGGTTAAAAAGGAAAGCTGAAGTTAAAAAATCCTTCAGTGCTGGTTGGGACAAGGGTTGGAACAAGGGTCTGGCTGTCATGTATTCTCAAATGGAGTATGCAGGTGTCAAATATTTTAGGGATGGATGGGTAGCAGCTTTAAAGGAGCTGAAGGTTACTGAGAATTCTGAGTTGTTCCAGCGGCACACTCTTGACCCTCCTCCCTCTTATGAAGAAGAAGAAGATGAAGTAGCTTCAGATGAATCTTCCTTGATGACAGGAGAGCAGGTCCCTATTGTTGCTATTGCTCAATCCTTAGAGTAAGTCCAACCAGCCAGCACATCTACCGAGCAGCTGCCCTTACCGTCCGAGCAACCAAATCCTTTATCCAAATCTTCTGAAGAAGCTGTAGGAAATAAGAAAAAGGTGTAAAGTTATTCGGGTCTTTTTTTTTTGCTATTTTCGTGAATGTAACCTTGAACTATGTTCCCCTTCATTATGATGAATAAAATTTGACCTTTTGTTATTCATCTTTTACTTGCTCTATTTATACCATTATTGATTCTCTTTTATTTCTTCTCTTTGCTAGTTTATGGCCAGAATGGAGCTCTTATCAGCTCATGATACAAAATTGATGAAGAAATGTAGTGATTATTTCAAAGCTGGTCATGCAGATCTTAATGAGGCTCAGATAACTGACATCCTCGGATCAGGTGCTTCTGACCGAGCAATTGAAGCTTACCAATACTTGAAGTGCTTACTTGATCGTGCTGTAGCCAATAATGTGGCCTACTACGAGATGATTAAAGATCTCCAAGGAATGATCGAGGAACTTCAGTAGTAGTATAAAGAATCTTCGGCACTTCTCCATCAAGGCTATGAGAAAAAGTATCAATAATTGAGTGCTGACAAAGGATATGACAAGTTCATTTCTGCTCATGATAAAAAGGAGAGTGTTCTGAAGCTTAAAATTAAAGAAAACAGACATATTGCCAAGCTGCTGGAGCAGGAGAACATCGCTTTGTAAGAGGAAATAAAGCAACTCAACTCAAATCTACTACTTCTTCTTCAGGAGCCTTGGTCCCAGTAAATGATGATGGTTTTTCATTTTTAGAAGTAGAAAATGCTAACTTAAGGGATGAGTTAGAAACCTTGAAACTACCAAGATCTTCTTCTCCTGGACGAGCAAGGGTTGGTCGGGTTACTATTGAAGAAGCGAGAGCTCAGTCGTCTTTAGAAAATCAAGCCGTTCAGTTGATGGAGAAGAACCAAGCCTTGGCAGAAATGTCTAAGAAGATTTTGAACTTCACCAAGCAACTATCTAATCAAAGTTTTGCCCTGGAAAGTAAAGAAATTCTGGTGAAGAATCTCCACGAGAAACTTGAGAGGTTAACTTATCAATTTCACAAGCAGCCCAGGGAATTCTAGATGTCTGGGTATAATGAAGCTCTATATCACCTTGATATTCGTTTGTATCAGTCGAACAACGAAGGATACAAGCAAGGGTGGTTAACTGCATTATGTGTCTTGAAGTTGGAATAAGGTCATTTCCTGTGGGATTACTATGAACCTGGGGTCCATGATTTACCTGTGCCTCCCTTCAATCTTGACCTTAATTGGATTCCAGCCAGTTCTATTCCTCGAATTTTGATATCGAAGTATCTCGATGATTACAGTCTTCATTCAAACTTTGAAATAGCTCGTCCAGAACACTTGCTCAATCGTCCATCCATAATGAATGTCAGAATGCTGCGAGATCTAAACTTTATAAATTCCCCTTATGCCTTAGATGATCCTCCAGCTGGGGTAGAACCTGTGTCAAAAGCAGAAGGAAAGAAACCAATAGAATAGGATATTTGATGTAATGAATTAGACTTCATATCTTGTATAATCTGCTTTGCTTTAATGAAGAAAACGTTTGTCTTTTGCCATTTCATTTTCTTCGAAATAATTTGTAGAATGTCCTTGTTTATTGGTTGGTAAATATATATGTACATACTATACTTATCCCATTTGTTGTTTGATTATAGTGACTTGTCAATCTTTGGGCCTAAGAAATGGCATGATTTTCATCCCATGTTCCTGCTTAGTTGTAGTAATCTCGTATGGATTACCTGGTTGCCTAGACAGTGGACGCCCCGGGAGGTCGTCCAGCTTCTTGCCTAGTTTGGTACCAACCAACCGGAGTTGGTGGTTGTTGATTTACTGACCAACCGGAGTTGGTAGTAATGAGATGCCGACCAACCGGAGTTGGTGGTATTGAGTTATCGACCAACCGGAGTTGGTGGTATTGAGTTACCGACCAACCGGAGTTGGTGGTATTGAATTACTGACCAACCGGAGTTGGTGGTATTGAGTTCCCGACCAACCGGAGTTGATGGTATTTGGGTTTGTGTAGTGTGTAGCACTAATATTTCGAAAAAAAATTCAACAAAGAAAGAAATATGGGCGAAATATCACTTTATTTATTTTGAAGAAACTGCATTACATAGGAATTTCAATTACTGATAGTATTGCGCAGGTGTTCTGCATTTTATGCATTCTTTAATTCTTCTCCCTCCAAAGTTTTAATTATGTATGTCCCTGGACGAATAACTGCAGTTTCTTTGTAAGGTCCATGCCAGTTGGCTTCCAATTTGTTATGCTTTTGGATCACTCTCTTCAGCACATAATTCCATTCTTTCAGATCACACTTCTTCACCCTTTTATTGTAAAACAAATTTGTTCGTTGTTGATATGCTGCATTCCTGATTGCTGCTTCTTCCCTGACTTCTTCGAGCATATCTAGGTCTAATCTTCTCATTAAGTCACTTATAGGGGAGTTGAAGTTAAGCACCCTATGTGTGGGAAGACCCAATTCAGCAGGTATGACAGCCTCACTCCCAAATATCGACATGTATGGAGACTCCTCAGTTGTTGTTCGTCGTGTAGTGCGATAGGCCCACAACACAGAGTGTAGCTCGTCGATCCAATTTCCTTTTGCATCATCCAACGTTTTTTCAAACCATTCAGTAGGTTTTGTTCGTCACTTCAGTTTGCTCATTGCTCTGGGGATGGCCTGGCACAGAGTGGATCTTCAATACGTTAGATTGATGACAATAAACAAAAAATTCCTCGTTGTCAAATTAGGTTCCATGGTCGGTGATGAATGCATGGGGAAGACCATATATGCAAATAATATTCTTCCAAATAAACTGATAGACCTTGTCATATGTCATATCAATAAGAGGCTCAGCTTCCACCCATTTAGTAAAATAATCCACAACAACCACGAGGTATTTGAATCTTCCCCTGGTCATTGGAAGTGGTCCGGTTAAGTCTATCCCCCACATGGCGAATGGCCAAGGGGACGTAATGGGCGTTAATAATGCTTGGGGAGTTCTTCGGATGGAAGAGAACCGTTGGCATTTATCGCATTTCTTAGCATAAGCTGCACAATCAGCCCTTATCGTTGGCCAGTAATACCCCTGATTTGTTATTCTTTGCAAAAGCGTCCAACCTGCTACATGAGCTCCACAGGATCCTTCGTGAACCTCTTCAATCGAGTCTTTAACTTCGGAGGGATGGACACATCTCTGTAGGCACTACACCAAATCCTGCGAATGGTCACGCCCAGTGGGTCACGGCCCAAATTCGCGACCAGCTGGTCGCGGACTTGGGCCGTGACCCACTCAATATTTGGCGTGACCAATTTTATTACCACACTAAATTATCTATGCTCGGGAAGTGGTCACGGACTAAATCCCTAACCACCGTGGGTCAAGGACTATGGCCGTGACCAGGTCGTGACCAGTTTGCCGCCAAAATTCCCTCCAAACTGGGTCACGGACTTTAACCGTGACCAGGTCGTGACCAGCTTGGCGCCAAAATTCCCTCCAAACTGATCGCGGATGGGTCACGGACTTGGACCGTGACCAAAGGCGTGACGAAGCAGAAAATATACATATTAAAGGTCACGGCTGAGGATCGTGACCATCTGTTGGTATGGGTCACGGCTATGGGCCGTGACCCTACATCTTTCAAACAATTTAGGCTGCAGGAAAAGGGTCGCGTGCATGGGTCACGACTCTAGACCGTGACCAGATCGAAGTCGCCATTGCCCAAGTCAGTAATGGGTCACGGCTATTGGCCGTGACTAGGTCGAAATCGCCAGGTCCTCAACTTCATTAACGGGTCGCGCACATAGGGTCATGGCTCGAGGTCGTGACCATAGTCTGGTCTTAAAAAGAAATATTCCCAGCTTCTCATTTGTTACATGCGACTTCGTTTGCTGTTAGGGTTTGTGCGATTTCGAGCTCCTGCGATTTCGGTTGGATTTCAGTTGGATTTGCATTTGGCTAATCGATTTCAGTTGGTATGTATTGATTCATTTGGATTTCGTGATTTCTATCTGAAGCCCTAATTTTTGTGTATGTATGTGTAGATTTATGTTTGTATGTGTGTATGTATAGATTGTATGTGTGTGTATGTATAGATTGTATGTGTGTGTATGTATAGATTTATGTCAAAAAAAAAATTAGTGTTTAGTATACCTTAAATAGTATGTGTGTGTATTGTGTGTATGTATAGATTTATGTAAAAAAAAATTAGGGTTTAGTATACCTTAAATAGTATGTGTGTGTATGTATAGATTATGTCAATAAACCCTAGATTGTATGTGTGTGTATGTATAGATTATGTCAATAAACCCTAGATTGTTATGTGTGTATTTTTTTTGATAAAATATGCTTGTCTTGTTTTTTTTTTGAGAAAATATAATTAAATGATTTTTTTTGACATACGAGTCGAAAACACGTGTGCACGTTACTATAGTGAGATATTGTTGGCTTGGTCGTTGGATACTATATTGAATTTATTGAATTGATACTAGTGTCGATAAATGTACATGTTATTAAATTTACTTGGGCCAACAAATAAATTGTGTATAGATTTATGTGTATATGTATGTTTATGTGTGTAACTATGAACAAATAAATTGTTTTTTTTATCAATAAACCCTATATTGTATGTGTGTGTATGTATAGATTATATGTGTGTGTATGTATAGATTGTTATGTGTGTGTATGTATAGATTTATGGCAAAAAAAATATTATGGTTTAGTAAACCCTAAATAGTATGTGTGTGTATGTATAGATTATGTCAATAAATCGTAGATTGTATGTGTGTGTATGTATAAATTATGCCAATAAACCCTAGATTAACTTTCAAACCTAAACCGTAATAGCAGGACTCGTATTCATGCCCTCGTATACTTTTCTCAGGAAAAATGAGGCACGGTGATAATTACTGTCAACAAGAGTGGGAGAGGTTGCAATTAGACCGCACACATAACTCTTTTATTAGTGTGCGTCATATAGAGGGTACTCCTATTTATAGGTACGGAAATAAAAAGATCGAACAATTTAACTACCTTGTAAATCGTGGATTTAATATCCAGCAAGATTACTTGTTCAATCGTATTCTATTTTCTCTACCAGAAAACTGGGATGATGTTATACAAAAAATATTTCACACACATAATCCCGACATAGCCCTGACCTTGGTTACGTTGTTGGAGAAGGCGGAAAAAAAATCCACCCGTTATGGATACAACTGCGTACAAAGAGCATTGACATAGACTGTGATGTCTCGCGCCACATGCACGTAAAATTGAATCTTGCTAACAAGTTGAGAAATATGGGATTCCGAGTTCATGTCACTGACATCTACACATCAATCATAGATACCCTTCCTTCTAGTTGGCCACGTGAAAAAATTCATAGGTTCTTAAAAACTAATACCGAATGGATGGAGATCAGACACATTGAACTTATTCTAAAGTCTTACTTTGAAAAGGTATTTATATATCTATATATATAACTAATCAAGCTTGATTAATTAGTTTTACTTTCATATTACTATAATTATTTAGTCACATATATTTTTTAATTTTTGTAGATAATGTCGAGAGGAAACAACCCAAGGGTACCAAGTGCCGAGGTGACACCACAACGAGGTTCACCATCTCGTGCAGAACCTGGATTCTCAACACCAATGGCTGAGCAATTCACAACTCCACCAATGGTTCACTCCTCACCAATTCCAACTCCAAGTGCTTTTACGCCCTAATCCACCACTCCCGTTGCTTTAACGCCCCCATTCAACACTCCTGATGCCTCTCGCTCAAATGAAAAGAAGCCTATTGGCTTCTCCCTTCTCGGGAATAACCCGACGGGTGATAGGAATGACGTGCTGAACTTTAAAGCCCGGTGTTTGTCGCTGGGAAAAATGAACGTGGGAGTCGGTGGACCAGACAATTGGAACCTTGTTGATCAAGCTGTCAAAGATGACATACATGACCAACTTTCCAAGCATTTCTCATTTCCTGATCGTTCCAAGAATAAGGTTCTATCTCGGGTTGCTGAAGGATTGAGGACATACAGGAGAAACCTTCGGAAGAAACATTTCCCGAAAGAGGCAGCGAGCTCAGATATTTTGGCTTTGAAAGAGAGAGTGCCTCCAAATGTTGAAATGCCGTTAGATTAGTGGAATAAGTTTTTAGAGAATGAGGCGAAGGAAAAAAAGTTGGTCCAGAGGAATCAAAACAAAAAAAATAGGGCACAAAAAACTGATATCCATAGGCTGGGATCCAAATCATATGAGGATTTGAAGAATGAATGGGAGAGTAGGACAAAAGATGGTCCAGATGTCGGTAAAAACCCAAATCGGTCCAACTTATTCCTTCATGCTCGACAGGACAAAGATAATAAATTTTTGCCGCACTTGGCTAAGACACTGGAATCAATAGAGGCCATCAGCAGTCAATCCGATTTGAGCCCTACTGATTACTTTGACCTTGAAAATGATGCCCTGACTAAGACCTTTGGAAAGGACAAAAGGGGGAGGACGAGAGGTGTTGGCTCACATATGCCAAAAATAAAACTTCAACACATTGTACCTCTTGTGGACGAGCTTTCTTCGGTCAAGAATTGTATCTCATCCCAAAAGGAGCACCAGTTGAAGACCGATGGGGATGTCCATGAGATTAAAAATTCCCTGGGATTATTGTCAAATCAAATTGGGAAACTTGTGAACCATTTTGAAAGTTATAGGCCCCCAATGCCTCCTCAAGGTTACCCTTACCCTACTCCTACTCAAGGTTTCACACATCCTTCCCCTCCAACATTCCCCTCTCAAATGCCTCATCCTCCAACATTCCCCTCCCCTGTACCTCTGTCAATTACGGGGCTCAGATCATCGTCAACAACTCATGGTGACTTTGGCGAAGAGTACTATATCAAGGACATGAGCAATTCGAGGTTTGTTGGCGTGTGCATACTCATCTCTAGGGTTCCTGGAACTCTAGTACATCACCGACCTTTGGAGAAGGGTGAGGCTAAAATAATGGTCGATGAAATATACAACGGCTGTGGAGATGTACCTGTGTACGTTAACAGTGGGGATGGGATGGAATTGAGGAATTATGCAAAATCTTATACTACTTGGCCACTTTATCTGTTGGCCAAGATTTAATAATAATTTCTTTCGTTTCAGTTGTAATAATTTTTTTTTGTTTTAGTTGTAAGAATATTGGTTTTGCTTCAGTAGGAATGATATTTTTTTTGTTTCAGTCGTAAGAATATTGGTTTTGTTTCATTTGGAATGATATTTTTTTTTGTTTCAGTCGTAAGAATATTCTTTTTGTTTCAGTTATAATAATATTTTTTAACATATTACCACAGGACTGAAATTTGAAGATTATTAAATGGATTTACCACAATAGAAAGAGTGGATGGGAGAGACTAACCGGATATCAAATAATCATGTAAAGGGCGTTTATGAATTTGTTAAATACGCTTATAAAAATCTTAAAAGTGAGAAGATTCCGTGTCCGTGCACTCATTGTATTAACGGAAAATATAAGTCATTGGAAGTTGTTGAGTTGCATTTACTAAAGTGGGAAATCTGTCAAGACTATATAATATGGACATACCATGGTGAAAAAGTTATACCTTATGTTCCAGAAGAATTACCGACACCCGACCGTGTAACGTAACCTCAAGGAGTAGAAGTGGTACATGATTCACCAACACATCGTCCATTGACCGACTTAATTGATGATGCTTACGGACTGCACAACCAACAAAACCACCAACCTATGGATACAAATAATGCGCATTATGACCAAGTAAATGAACAAATTGATGCTGAACTACTAGGAGATCGAGAATACATACGGTTGAAAGCCGATGCGGTTAGACCGTTGTATAAAGGTTGCGATGAAGATCACTCGGTATTATATGCAATGATTAGTTTGCATAATTTGAAGAGTCAATTTGGTTTGTCTGGAAACAGCGTAACCGGAATTCTTAAGTGGGTTAAAGAAATTCTCCCAAAAAGAGAACATGTTACCAAACAATTATCCTACCATGAAGAAGAGTTTGAAGGGTTTAGGTTTGAAATACAAATCTATTCATGCTTGCAAGTATGATTGCATATTGTACCGGAACGAGCACGAAGAGAAGGATGAATGTCCTGTATGCAGTGAGCCTAGATATATGGTTTGTGATAATGGAAATGACAAACATGCAAAAAATCGCAAGTGCTCGCAAGTCCCACAAAAGGTTTTGAAGTATTTTTCACTTGGGCCACGGTTAAAATGTTTTTTTACTGTACCGTGGATATCGGAGGCCATGACATGGCATGCTTGATGCGAGGTGGGTGGGAATTTGATGCGTCATCCGGTTGATTCACTCATCTGGCAAATTTCAAATGCACAACACCATGAATTTGCAAAGGAACCGCACAACGTTCGTCTTGCAATCTCAACCGATGGATTTAACCCTTTCGATAATTTAAGTACTAGTCAGAGTTATTGGCCAGTTCTTATGGCACCTTTAAGTCTTTCTCCGACATTATTCATGAGAAAGGAGTTCACATTATTATCTTTGTTGATACCCAGGCCGAAGGCTCCCAGTGATGATATTGATATATTCTTAGCACCATTAATCGAAGAACTTAAAGAGTTGTGGGATAAAGGCGTGACGGCGTTCGATTCTCATAAGGGTGAAGAGTTCACACTTAAAGCAATGGTGATGTGGGCGATCCACAATCTTCCTGCTTATGGGACCTTGTCCGGTTGTAATGTTCATGGTTATTATGGATGTCCCATATGTGGGGAGGAAACTGAAGCCTTTTGGTTAAAACATAGTGGTAAGTTGAGTTACACGGGTCATCGTAGATTTCTGCCGACTAGTCACTCTTTTAGGAACGACAAGTCTAACTTTTTGCCTGTCGGTCACGAGCGCAGAACGGCACCTATTCGACTTTCTGGTCAGCAAATTGAGGAGAAGGCTATGGCTACGACTGCGGGGAATAGGTATGTAGGCAAACACCCCCAGTTTGTAAACCTGAAGCGTAAAGCTAGGGAGGATCCGAACGACCCTAGTAAAGCGAAGCCATGGTCCAGGCGATCAATATTTTTTGATTTGCCGTATTGGAAAGATCATCGTGTAAGGAATATAATTGATGTGATGCACACAGAGAAGAATGTTGCAGAACATTTGATAGGAACATGTCTGGGTGGATCTCATTCCAAAGATGGAGAGCGTGCCCGCCGAGATCTACAGGATATGAAAATAAAGAAGAGATTGTGGTTAAAAAATGATCCAACGACAGGAAGAATTTCTATTCCCCCGACTGCTTTCACTTTTACTATTAGTGAGAATAAGATCCTCTTAGACACGTTGTTCAACTTGAAGACTCCAACCGGTTATTCTGGTAATTTACGTAGGGTAGTAAGCTACCAAGCAAATGACTTGAAACAGTGCAAGTCTCACGACTGGCACGTAATCATCCAATTAATCCCGTTGTTATTTCGGTATTGCTTCTCTGAACACAAAGATCTCCATCGGGCAAATTATGCAAATCAATTTGTGTTTTACCCTACTTTGTGCAAAAGTGGTAAACAGAAGGCACATTAAAGCTGCGAAATCAACTTTAGCTGAGGCAGTTTGTGTATTAGAGAAGTATTTTCCTCCGTCATTCTTCGATATCAGTATCCACCTGCTTGTGCATTTATGCGATGAAGCTTTATTATGTGGTCCCGTGAGGTATCGTTGGATATATCCTTTTGAGCGCTTGATGAAAACCTTCAAAGATTATGTAAAGAATACACGGTATATTGGAGGGTCAATTGCTGAAGAATACGTAACGGTGGAATCATCGCTATACGCTAGGGAACATATGCCAGAACAAGAGGTGAGGAGGTTTAATCCTCGTGGAGAACGAGTGATAGAGGAACCTGACGAGTTTGAGGACGAATTATCGTTTGGGAACCCTAAAGAGGTGAAACTCATAAACCTACAATACGAGCAAGCAACTCGTCATGTCTTCGAATCGCAAGATGAAGTCCAAGACTGGAGAGAGTGAGTATCTACTGAATTCTTCTTCTTTGATTATATGTATTTTTTATTTTATGATCCTAACTCTATAATTTTCGGTAGGAAGTACGAGAACGAAATTATCCAAAATCAAAGGAGAAATTGGACGACAACTGACTTTAGGGCATGGGTGTTAAAAGAGGCACTTTTCACATCTTATGTGTGCGGTTATTTATTCATGTGAGGTAAAAACATGCCCTAATACAAATTCATTAATAAATGCAGCTTCTAAAAAGAGGTGATGTCTCTTCCAGACTTGCACGCCTAGCAAAAGGTCCTAGTTTTCATGCGAAAGAGTTTAAGAAATTCCGCACCAAAAGTTTTGATTTCATTTCATATCCATATGAGGAAAAGCTTTTGACGCAAAACGGTGGAATATCAATTTCTGCCTTGACCACCTGTATCGCTAGCAAAAGTGATAAAAATCCAAAGAATACGGTGCTAACCTATTATGGGATAATTCAACAAATCCTAGAACTTGATTACTTGGATTTCACAGAAATCGTATTCTATTGTGATTGGGTAAAGGTGGAGGATACAACGAATGCTTGCAAAGTTGATCCCGACTCCAAACTTATTATGGTAGATTTATCAAAGCTGAAGACTAAAGATCACATAGTCGACGAGCCTTTTATTTGTGCCTTTCAGAATGTAAAGAAGGTATTCTACTCGAAGTGCATAAACGATGGCAATTGGTCTACTGTTGTGCAAGCACCAAAGGGTATGACTACTGAAGTAGACGCATTAAAGGCTCCAAAAGAGTTCCAGTCGGCTCTTGATGATAACCCTAATTTGAAGGATCTTTTAGTTGATTTAGAGGAAGATTGAGTATCAAAATATTATTTTATCCTCATCAATCTTATTTGTATCCTATTATGATATTGACATTGTATTAGCACTTTACATTAATTTATGAATTTCATCTACTTTTAAGTGTAATGTCTTGCTATTTGTGCAAATGGTAGGTGATTTATCGGTTCTTTTGTTTAGAATAGATATGTTTTCATTTATTTATCTCTATCGTTTGGCTTTAGAGGGCAAAAACTCGAAACAGCCTCCGTGAGGCCCCGTGGGTGGCACTAACACCTCCCACGGGACCAATGTAACTCTTAAGAACTGATCGCGCGATCACGGGACCCCCGATTTGAGAATATTACGATAATTTGCATATTTCTAGTCTTAGGCTTAAAAACATGGCGTTAGTGGATGAAAACTCGAAACATCCCCTGAACGGCCCCGTGAGTGGCACCAACAGCTTGCACGGGACCAATGTAACTCGTAGGAATTGACCGCACGATCGCAGGACTCCCGGTTTGAGAATACGTTGATAATTTGAAAATATCTAGACTTAAGCTTAAGAAAGCGTCTGTTAACTAATAGGTATATTTCCAATGTTTTGCACCTATCCGGGAACAACATCTTTTGCCAGCATCTAGGGTCAGACAACATCTGCTATAGATATAAATTTGCCTTTTATTTTATCAAATTAGACAACGTGGATCGATATTTATTTGCTCATGTTTTATAAAAACACGTTATATGTATGGTTTTAAAAATCCGACATGCAACATATATATGCATATATGGGCATAAATGCGGCATATATGCAGCTACATATATGCTGCACATATGCGCATATATGGGCATATATGCAACATATATTCATCTGCATATATGCACATATGCATCTGCATATATGCAAACATATATGCATCAGCTATTTTGAGGAATGAGCAACTCAGAAATTTTGAAACACAAATCTATTTGGGAGTTTATCGCAATCACTAGATAAGCTTATAAGCATATGAGAATGATCAGAAGTTAATTTACTCAAGTGTTCAACAACCACTTTAGAAAATAACTGCTTGCTACTCAAATTCATCAACATTATATCTATTCTTTCCCAAATACTAGCACTGGATTCTCTTTTATTCCACCAAGTGAACCTGGAGCCCAAATACCCCAAGTCAATGAGGCCATTAGACTCTATACATTGGATGAAATCTTCTGCAGCATTAAAGTCATAAGGTAAACCGTTATACCTTTAGAGTTAATCATTCCCCTCTAATTTGGACTTGAACAGTTATATAACTGTTATATAACAACAGTTATATAATTGTTATATTAACCGTTATATAATCGTTGTTATATAACTGTTATAACAGTTATATAACCGTTGTTATATAACTATTAATAACAGTAATAACAGTTATATAACTGTTATATAACAGTTATATAATAACAAGTTTGCGGCTTTCTTCGATTAATGCTTTCTCCTTGTGGTATTATTTAAAATTAGGAGTCCGTTGTAGTCCATATGTATCGTGCTAAAGTTAAAACATGTGTGATTGTGTCGAGTCGCATTGTGTGTCCGTGCTTCCATAGTCTAAAAGTCTCTCACGAAACTTAAGAACTTGTCAACTTTTCTTTAATAAAATTGGGGGTTAACACAAGGATTGTAACAAGGAGACCTTTGGTTTTGAAATTTCAAAAGATAGATGAAGGGAACCAAGATTACGCTAAATTTGGTCATACGCCTCAAAGGAAATTTAGTGATTTTGGTATGTAATTCCATACTAGTACTTATAGGCTTTCTTTTAATTATTCTTGTTCACTCTAAATCAGTTAGTATGTAAGGTTTATCATCATTTGATTTATTAAGTACATGAATACCCCCTGAACTATATCCCTCGTGTGAGTTGAGCCTCTAAACAAACACACACCTGAACGGCCAAAAACTCTAAACAAACTATATCCCGATTTGAGAACACGATGCTAATTTGAAAATATAGACTTAGACTTAAAAAATGGCATTAGATGGCTAAAACCCAAAACAGCACCCGAACGGCCCCGTGAGAGGCACCAACACCTCGCACAGGACCAATGTAACTTGTACGAACTGACCACGCGATCACGGGACTGCCGGTTTGAGAATACGACGATAATTTGCATATTTCTACACTTAAGCATAAAAACAAGGCGTTAGTGCGGGGAAAATCCGAAACAGCCCCCGAACGTCCCCGTAGGAGGCGCCAACACCTCCCACGGGACCAATGTAACTCGTAGGAAGTGATCGCGTAGCCGCGGGAGTCCCGGTTTGAGAATACGACGATAACTTGCATATTTTTAGACTTAGGCTTAAAAATATGGCGTTAGAGGGTGAAAATTCGAAATAACCCCCGAACGGCCCCGTGGGTGGCACCAACACCTCCCACGGGACCAATGTAACTCGTAGGAACTGACCCTGCAGCCGCTGGTCTCTCGGTTTGAGAATAAGATGGTAATTTGCATATTTCTAGACTTAGGCAAAACATGGCGTTAGAGGGTGAAAACTCGAAACAAACCCCGAACGGCCCCGTGGGTGGCACCAACACCTCCCACGGGACCAATGTAACTGGTAAGAACTGACCACGCAGCCGCGGGACTCCCGGTATGAGAGTACAACGATAATTTGCATATTTTTAGACTTAGGCTTAAAAATATGACGTTAGAGGGTGAAAACTCGAAACAACCCCCGAACGGCCCGTGGGTGGCACCAACACCTCCCACGGGACCAACGTAACTCGTAGGAACTGACCCTGCAGCCGCGGGAGTCCCGGTTTGATAATACGACAGTAATTTGCATATTTTTAGACTTAGGGTTAAAAACATGGCGTTAGAGGGGGAAAATCCGAAACAGCACCCGAACGGCCCCGCGGATGGCACCAACACCTCCCACGGGACCAATGTAACTCGTAGAAACTGTCCGTGCAGCCGCCAGACTTCCGGTTTGAGAATACGACGGTAATTTGTATATTTCTAGACTTAGGCTTAAAAACATGGCGTTAGAGGGTGAAAACCCGAAACAGCCCCCGAACGGTTCCGTGGGTGGCACCAACACCTCCCACGGGACCAATGTAACTCGTAGGAACTGACCTTGCAGCCGCGGGTCTCCCAATTTGAGAATACGACGGTAATTTGTATATTTCTAGACTTAGGCAAAACATGGCGTTAGAGGGTGAAAATTCGAAACAACCCCCGAACGGCCCCGTGAGTGGCACCAACACCTCCCACGGGACCAATGTAACTGGTAGGAACTGACCACGTAGCCGCGGGACTCCCGGTATGAGAGTACGATGGTAACTTGCATATTTCTAGACTTAGACTTAAAAATATGACGTTAGATGGTGAAAACTCGAAACAGCCCCCGAACGGCCTGTGAGTGGCACTAACACCTCCCACGGGACCAATGTAACTCGTAGGAACTGACCGCGCAACCGTCGGAGTTACGGTTTGAGAATACGACGGTAATTTGTATATTTCTAGACTTAGGCAAAACATGGCGTTAGAGGGTGAAAACCCGAAACAACCCCCGAACGGTCTCGTGGGTGGCACCAACACCTCCCACGGGACCAATGTAACTCGTAGGAACTGACCGCGCAGCCGCGGGAGTCTCGGTTTGAGAATACGACGGTAATTTGCATATTTTTTGACTTAGGCTTAAAAACATGGCGTTAGAGGGTGAAAATTTGAAACAACCCTCGAACGGCCCCGTGGGTGGCACCAACACCTCCCACGGTACCAATGTAACTCGTAGGAACTGACCACGCAGCCGCGGGACTTTCGGTTTGAGAATACGACGGTAATTTGCATATTTCTAGACTTTCGCTTAAAAACATTGATATGTTGATAATTTGAACTCATATATGCAATTTTTCAAGTTGATTAAATTTTTTGTAAAACTACTTGGTTACTGATATTTTTGTTTTTTATATCCTATCATTTGTAGGATTTTTGCACGTGGAACAAATGAAGGAGGAAATGGTTTACAACATGAAGATTGTTTATATGATGTGGACATTCAGGATAATGTTTTTTATGTGTTATAGCCGTGCAGGCTTTTATTGTTTAGTTTTATGGCCGTGCGGGCTTTTATAATTTGATTGTTGAATTTTATAGCCGTGCGGGATTTATAATAAGCAGGTTTTTCATTTACAGGGTTTGGAATGTTAAGAAAATAGACGAAACTCTACCCAATTTTTTTTTTGGTCTGTGAATTATTAAGACGTGTAATATTTTTAAGTTTGTATATATATTTGTTTATTAACAACATTCTCAATTTGCAATTTATGATTTTTTTATTGTTTTGCCTATAATAAATATTTGTAACACCTCGTAGCAACCGACGGTGCACTCACAGGACCCCCAATTTTAGGATTGGACCAAAAAAAATACATTTTTTTAAAATTATAAATAAATATGGTCATGGACTTTGTCCATGACCATTTTTATTTTTTTTGTCGCGCATAAAAATGGTCGCGGCCAAAGTCCGCGACTATTTTTTTTATTTTTTTGTCACGGTTATGGGTCGCGGACTAGGGCCGCGACCAATTTTTTTTTATCATGGACGTGCGCCGCGGACTTTGGCCGCGACCAATTTGTCACAGTTGTGGGTCACGGATTTGGGCCGCGACCAATTTTTTTATTTTTTTTGTCACGGACGTGGGTCGCGGACTTTGGCCGCGACCAATTTATCACGGTTGTGGATCACGGATGAGGGCCGCGACCAATTTTTTTTATTTTTTTTGTCACTGACATGGTTCGCGGACTTTGGCCACGACTAATTTATCACGGTTGAGGGTCACGGATGAGGGCCGCGACCCGTCACGGCATGGGTCACGGCCTAAGTCCGCGACCATCTGCCGTGACCCCTCTCGGTCGTGACCATTTTTTGGTCACGGACGTGGGCCGCGATCCACAAAAATTGACGAATATGGTCACGCCTGAAATGGTAACGACCCAAGTCCGCAACCCACAGCTTTGGTCAGGGATTTTTGCCGTGACCAATCGCCAGTTTTGGTGTAGTGAGGGCTGCTATAACTCCTCTTTTGTACAAAATGCCACTAGTTAATACGTAACGAGAAGCTTTAAACTTCAGTTTCTTAGCTGCGAGTTTATGAGGTGGCAGAATCCGTTCTTCGATATAGGCCCTGATGGGATCCATCCAGGAAGGTCCCAAATCAAGGGCAATGAAATTCATCATCAAATCTTCGTTTATGCTTCGACCATCCAGGATTTCTATTAGGATTGTTCTTCGTAGCTCGGTGCGTGTGGCTGATGTTAGTCGAGTTAGGGTGTCTGCTCTTGTATTCTCAAATCTCGGTATTCTAATCAACTGAACTGCAGTAAAACTCGATACCACCTCCATTGCTTTTGCATGATACTTGACCATTAATTCTCCCTTTGCTGCATACACTCCCAGAATTTAATTTACGATTAACTGTGAATCGTTGAATACAACGACCTGCTCTGCCTTCATGGTTTTGGCCAGACTTAGACCCACAATCATGGCTTCATTTTCAGCCTCATTATTAGACGCTTTAAATTAAAAGCGCAGAGCATACCCCATATCAATCTTATTCGGACTGTTTAAAATAATTCCTGCTCCACTGCCTGTAGTGCACGAAGAGCCATCCACATACAGATTCCACAAAGGTACTTCATTATCAAACTCTTGGTCAGTCAGAGCTCCTTGGTGGAATATTTGATGCTTCCTTTTGTCTTCCCCCAACACTTCTCGCTGCTCGTCCACGGATGGAGGTTGGACAGGAGTTAAATTTGATGATCCCGTAATCTCCATGGGTTGGTCTGTATTAAACTCCTATTCTCCGGAGGTATCAAATTGAGTAAACTCTGCGATAAAATTCGCTACTGCTTGCCCCTTAAGTGACGATCTAGGCTCATAAACTATATCATATTCACCAAGTTCTACTGCCCAGTACATCGATCTTCCTGATTTCTCTGGTTTGTGCAGAGCCTGTCTTAATGGCATATCAGTATACACCACTATAGTATGGGCTTTGAAGTATGGCCTCATCCTTACTCGCTTCAATCAGTGCTAGTGCCAGCTTCTCCAACTTTGGATATCTGATTTCTGCTCCTCGAAATGCCTTGTTAGTGTAGTAAACTGATTTCTGCACTCCATCTTCCACTCTTATCAACGCCGAGCTAACTGCTTTCTCTGAAACTGCCAAATACAAATATTGTTTTTATCCCATCACTGGTCCAGATAATAATGGAGGTGTCCCCGTATATTTCTTCAACTCTTGAAAGGACTTCTCGCATTCATCATTCCACTCAAAAAAATTTCGGAATGTTTTGAAGAATGAGAGGCATATGTCTGTTGCTCGTGACACAAATGTGTTAAGTGCTGCAACTCGCCCTGTGAGACTTTGTACTTCCTTTTTCGTAGTTGGAGATCGTAGTTCCAATAAAGCTTTGATCTTTTCAGGGTTTGGCTCGATACCTCATTGGTTAACAATATATTCGAGAAACATGCCTTCTCGTACTCCGAATATGCATTTGGTGGGATTCAATTTCATTTAATATTTCTCTAGTTGATCAAAGGTCTGACCTAGGTCAACTAGATGATCAACATCTTTCTTGCTCTTCGTCAGCATATCGTCAACATAAACCTCCATGTTATGACTGATTTGCTCCGCAAACACCTTATTCATCAGTCGCTGATATGTCGCACCTGCATTTTTAAGTCCAATAGGCATAACATTATAGAAATAAGTTCCCCTTAGGGTGATAAAATAGGTACTCTCCCTGTCCTCAGGCTTCATTTTAATCTGGTTGTAACTAGAATAAGCATCCATGAAACTCAACAATTCATGCCCCGAGGTAGCATCCACCAGTTGATCGATTCGGGACAAAGGAAAATGATCCTTTAGGCATGCCTTATTAAGATCAGTGAAGTCTACACACATCCTCAACTTGTTATTTTTCTTCTTTACCATCACCACATTTGCTAGCCAATCAGGATATTTGACATCCTCAATAAAAGAGGCTTTTTGTAGTTTCTCTACTTCTTCCTGTATAGCTTGGTTCTTTTCAGAGCTAAATGATGATGCTGAGATTTAGCACCACCAGATAAGTGATAATGAGCTCAAACAGTAGCAGCCATGGCAGCCATAGAGATGTATAAGTGTATAAGTATGTAAGTGTGTAGAAGGGGATGAGTATAAGAGGAAATGAGACAATGATGTATAGTGGTTCAGCCAATTCGGCCTACATCCACTGTGAGTGTGTGATCCACTAAGTATGGGCACTAATGGCCTTGGATACAATGCTCATAACCCTCTTTCTCTCTCTACTGTGTGTGTACGAGCAGAGTTTTAGCTAGGGCTATTGTTCATGGATCGATCCCTTGTAGGGTTGTAGGTGACAAGTATATATAGGTCTTGGGGGGTGTAGTGTACCCCCCAAGTAAGCATGGTGCATGTGAATGATGATCTAACCAATCCCCTGTTGACACCTGTAGATGCCAAATGATGACATAATATTCCCTCACGTGAGGGTGTGATTTGGTTATAACGGTCTGCCACGTGTCATATGAGCCTGACGCGCACTGTTCCACGCGTGTCCCAAACCACGCGCTGTCATGATGTCACCCTCGGCCTATGAGCCGAGGCTGAGGGCAAAGTTTCATTCGGTAGGGAGTGGCTTGATTCTGGCCTCGTACTGTCGTACCATCGTAGGGTCGTCCAGAGCCTGGGGAAGGGTCGGCCCCTCGTAGGGTCGTCCGGAGCCTGGGTCAGGGTCGGCCTCTCGTAGGGTCGTCTGGACCTGGTGGTGGCCAGCTGGGGCCTGGTGAAGGGTCGGCCCCTCGTAGGGTCGTCCGTATATGAGGTAATCCTCATCCAGGCTGAGGGTATAAACGGGTATATCAATCACCCCCCAGCCCTTAGCCATAGGTACTGCTGAGATAGCTGAGGGATAGTGTACTAAATGAGATGCATGTACGATCAGTTAGATGAGTGACACATGGGCAGGTACTCATTGCTATTTAAGTTCCCAAGGCAGGGCGGCTGCACACTTGCCTGGGGCTTTGTGCCCTGACTATTCCCTTCTTGGCAAATGTGCCCATTTATTGCCAATGTATATAAGCAATTTTTAAACTCTCTTTCCAACTTCTTCTTCTTCGCGCCTAACCATTTTCTCTCTCTAGAACTAGTCGCCATTCGCAGCCTTCAATCTTTCAGGCCTCACTGCGCTCTTGTTCTCTCGTCATCAGGTAACCTTTTTCTCCCCGTGCCTTCTTTTGTCTTCATTTCTGTATATTTTTTAGGGTCGTAGGTCGGCAGTTTCTTAGAGTCCCCCTATTGCCTTTTTCCGGTGTCTTCTCCGATTGGTAGTTCTTGAACATTCTTGACGAAAAATGTTTTAGTTCTTTGGTTTGATCCAAAAGTCAAACCTGGTCAGTCCCCCAAGTGTTTGTAGTTGAATTAGCCAAGTCTAGTACAATTTCTCCAAGTGTAGGGTCTTCCCCTTAATGCTTAGGAGGCTTTACAACCTAGTGTCTGAATTCCCATCTCTGAGAGAGAAACTCTTTACCGAGATCAGACGAATAGAGGAAGAGGAAGAGAGGAGATGAGGGGCCGACCCTAATTGGGTACGACCCATCTTTCCCATTCCTCTTGCCACCATAAGACCATCTGAACCCTCTGAGTCTTGTGGGTCGTCGTCTCATCCTGCCGACACTCCCAAACCAAGTGAAATGGACGAGAGAACCTCCTCTCCAACTGGTGCTGGAACGTCTGGTAGAAGGGACACGTCTGACCTTAGCCCTCCCCGAGAGGCCGAGGGTACGATCCCCTCTGAGGCTGTCCCTGTGACAACCCTGTCCCCCAATGCCTTCCAAGTGGCTTTCCCTAAGGGTCCTCCTGCAGGTGATGAGATGGAGGGGGATGAGGACGATGATACAGATGATGAGGTTGACACCTCCCACGCCTCGTCTTTTATCTCCTCCGTTAGGGATAGGGACCTTCTGATATGGAGGCATACTTACGGAGTGCCCTCTGGGGTAACTATGAGGGTTCCCTCTGAGACTGAGAGGGTTTTTGAGGGTGAAGAGGGAGAGGTTGCAGTCTACGAGCAAATGTTCAAAGTAGGTGTCAGACTTCCCTTCCACCCTGCCATTGTAGATATTTTGTCGGCTCTGGGCGTCTCCCCCTCTCAACTTCCACCCAACTCTTGGAGGACGATTCTGGGTTACATTTCCTTGTGGAAAAACTCTTTTACTGATGAGCCCTCGTCTGACGTATTCTTGGCTTGCTATAATATCACCTCTTCATCTAAACAGCCCGGATATTATCATCTTGGGGCTAGAAGGTCTGAGATGAAACTTCTTCACGTGTCTCAAACTTCCAATCATGATTGGAAAAAGAGATTCTTCTTCATAGCTGGGGCGTGAGAGCGCTCCGCCGAGGCGTCCCCTTCTGCCGATGGTCCGAGGGTCCCTAACAAATGGTCTAATCCCTCAATGAAAGCTAGGTCAGACCCCGGACTTAGCCTGGAGGAAAGGGATATTGTTGAGTATCTGAGGGGACGAGGGAGAGAGGGTGAGATCCCAAAGTTCGAAGATCTGATGACCCCACGCTTCCTTAAAGAAGCTGGTCTGAGGGTCGGCCCTCTGACAGAACTATGTGAGTTATACTGAACATTTTCTCTTCTTTACTTATTTTTGAAGTGTTTCCCATTTATCTCTGTATTTCTGATGCATCGTATCCTTTTCAGGTCGTCCTGCAGGTGTGTCAGATTACCTCTGGGATATGACTGCTCCAAGCCTACTTGCTGGTCTGTCAAAGAAGAAGGGGAAGGAGCCTCAGCAAGCTCCCAAGAAGACAAGGGCCTCAGGGCCGACGGTTGTTGAGCCGACAGCCGATAGTCACAAAAGGAAGGAGCCTGAGGCTCCTGTTGAGCATCGGCCTGATCCAAGGACGAGGGCAAGGGTCGAAGCCTCTGAGGGGATGACCTCTTCGTCCAGCATGGGGGCCTTCTAGTCTCAAAATATGTCCCATCTGAGGGCCGACCCCTCATCTCTTATTGCCAACCTGAGAGCAGCCAAGGCCTCGATGTTCTCTGCACCGTCGGCCTCTGACTTCGAGTTCTTGGCAAAGATGCCACCAGCCAAAGTGTACGACTATGGTCTGCACTCCCTTTCTCAGGTATTGGTCTTGACCTTCTTTAATTTCACTAACTGTTCCCTCGGCCCTCCTTGATATTTCTTCATTTTTTCTTACAGTCTGTCTGTGCCTTGACCTCAACCACCAAGTGGATGGCCAAGAATCAACAAAAGTTTCACGAAGCTGAGAGGGCCATTCAACATGAGGCTGAGTTGCAGGCAGAGCTAGACACAGCAAAGACTGAGCTTGACACTTCGAGGGCTGAGCTTGAGAGTGCCAGGACCGAGCACGCTAGGGTCCTAGATGAGCTGATGAGGCAGCACGATGCCGACTTGCAAGCCAAGGACTTGATCATCTAGGATAGGGATGAGGCTCTGATCAACCTGGAGGCCCAGCATAAGACTGATCTGGAAGCAGCCATCAGGAAAGCCGAGGCTGATGCTGTTGAGGCATACAAGACCTCAGATGAATTTCAGGGCTTCAGCCTTGAATATCTAGAAAGGGGGATTAGGACGGCCTGCCGATGGGTCGTCCTGAAATTTGGCGATGTCGTCTCCTCTGTTCGCCCTTCACTGGAGGGTGTTCAACTGGACGACCCCCTAATTGCCGAGGCCCTCAACCAGGTGGAGTCCCAAGTCCAGATCGAGGGGGTCGGTACATCTGAAGATCATCCGGTGCTGGTAACTGAGGAGACCATTCCCATTGATGTTGAAGCCCTGCCCTCTGATGTCGTCCCCTAGGGTGGCTTCCTGTAGCCCATACCCTCGTTTTTGTATTTTTGTTCAAAGGCCTTGTAAAAACACTTGATACTTATGTTTTATTAATACCAGTCTCTTCCATAATTGTTGTCTTCCATGCTTAATTCTTTTATGGTTTGCTCCTTGTTGATGCTATTAACCCCTCCCTCGTCTTTCTTGAGGACTGTGGTGGGGTCGTCCCCTCCACTGATCCTCATTATAGCCGAGGGACATAATAACCCAATGGTTTTTTTAATCAAGTCCACCCTCGTCTTTCTTGAGGACAGTGGTGGGGTCGTCCCCTCCACTGATCCTCATTATAGCCGAGGGTTCAAATGATCAAATTAATACGAACAAAGGAGTCTACCCTCGTCTTTCTTGAGGACAGTGGTGGGGTCGTCCCTTCCACTGGCCCTCATTATAGCCGAGGGTTCAACTTACCAAATTAATGGTTTTTAACAAAGTCTGCCCTCGTCTTTTCTTGAGGACAGTGGTGGGGTCGTCCCCTCCACTGATCCTCATTATAGCCGAGGGTTCAACTTACCAAACTAATGGTTTTTAACAAAGTCTACCCTCGTCTTTTCTTGAGGACAGTGGTGGGGTCGTCCCCTCCACTGATCCTTATTATAGCCGAGGGTTCAACTTACCAAATTAATGGTTTTTAACAAAGTCTGCCCTCGTCTTTTCTTGAGGACAGTGGTGGGGTCGTCCCCTCCACTGATCCTCATTATAGCCGAGGGTTCAACTTACCAAATTAATGGTTTTTAACAAATTCTACCCTCGTCTTTTCTTGAGGACAGTGGTGGGGTCGTCCCCTCCACTGATCCTCATTATAGCCGAGGGTTCAACTTACCAAATTAATGGTTTTTAACAAAGTCTACCCTCGTCTTTTCTTGAGGACAGTGGTGGGGTCGTCCCCTCCACTGGTCCTCATTATAGCCGAGGGTTCAACTTACCAAATTAATGGTTTTTAACAAAGTCTGCCCTCGTCTTTCTTGAGGACAGCGGTGGGGTCGTCCCCTCCACTAGTCGTCATTATAGCCGAGGGTTCAACTTACCAAATTAATGGTTTTTAACAAAGTCTGCCCTCGTCTTTTCTTGAGGACAGTGGTGGGGTCGTCCCCTCCACTGCTCCTCATTATAGCCGAGGGTTTAACTTACCAAATTAATGGTTTTTAACAAAGTCTGCCCTCGTCTTTCTTGAGGGCAGTGGTGGGGTCGTCCCCTCCACTGATCCTCATTATAGCCGAGGGTTTAACTTACCAAATTAATGGTTTTTAACAAAGTCTTTCCTCGTCTTTCTTGAGGACAGTGGTGGGGTCGTCCCCTCCACTGATCCTCATTATAGCCGAGGGTTCAACTTCTTTGCATGCATACTAGAACTGATAACCGCTGGATGAAGGAAACACTGATATTTCTCATTAATTTTCCATGTGTTCTGTCGAAACAATGCTTATTACAACCATGGCCTGTCAAGACCTTACAACACTACTGGTAGTATTTTTTCAAATGATCCGCATTCCAGGGGTTGGAAAAAGGTTCCCCCTCTAGGTTTTCTAGTTTATAGGTCCCAGGGACAACTTCGTCGGTGACCCTATAGGGGCCGTGCCAATTAGGATAGAGTTTATTGGGCTTCTGCCAAGTCTTCTTGAGGACCAAGTCTCCTACAGCGATAGGCCTCTGTTTCACCCTCTGATTGTAAAACCTTGCGGTCCTCTGCTGGTAGGAAGCCTGCCTTATCTCAGCATCCTCCCTTCTTTCCTCAATCAAGTCCAGGTCAAGTCTCCTCTCTTTCGTATTTCCCTGGGGGTCATACACTTGGACCCTATGAGTGGGAAACTCGACTTTGGTGGGGATGACTGCTTCTGATCCATAAGCTGACACGAGTGGAGGTCCTTACTGTCGTCCTGTACGCCCACAACACTGCATATAACTCCTCGACCCATCTTCCTTTTGCCTCCTCAAGCCTCTTCTTAATCCCATCTAGGATTGTCCTGTTCGTTACTTCGGTTTGCCCATTGGCCTGAGGTCGGCCTGGGGTGGAGAAAAATTGTTTGATACTTACCCTCTCACAGTACTTCTGCAGAGAGGCATTCTTGAACTGGGTCCCGTTATCCGAGATGAGGGTGTTGGGTAGACCATATCTGCATATCACATTCTTCCAGATGAACTGGAAGGTCTTCTGCTCTGTAATCATGACCATCGGTTCGGCCTCTACCCACTTTGAAAAGTAGTCAATTGCTACGATGAGGAACCGATAGTTATTGACTGCCCTCGGTAAGGGTCCTACCAGGTCAATCCCCCACACTGCAAACGGCCATGGGGATGTAATGGAGGTGAGGGGCTGATGAGGTTGGTGAGGGATGATAGCAAATCTTTGGCATTTATCACACTTTTTAACATATGCGGCAGCATCTTTCCCTAAGGTCGGCCACCAGTAACCTTGGGTGATCACCCTCTTTGCCAAGGATCTACCCCCAATGTGGCTTGAGCACGACCCTTCATGCACATCTTGCAAAATGGAAGGGACTTCTGAAGGATGCACACACCTAAGTAAGGGGAGCAGAAACCCCTTTTTGTACAGCGTGTCTCCGATGACAGTGAACTTTGCAGCCCTGTATCTCAGCTTCTTCCTCTCTTGGCTTGCTTCTGGCATCTCTCCCCCTTTAATGTATCTGATCAGAGGATCCATCCATGAAGGTTCTTGAGAAACATTCATGCAAATGCCAAGTGTTCCCTCGTCGTCTTCGATAGTTGGTAGAAGCAGGATTTCTACCGGGACTGTCCTCCTTATGTCTGTCCTAGTAGTTGAGGCCAACCTTGCAAGGGCGTCAGTACGGCCATTATCGAGCCTAGGTATCCTTTTGAATTTCACTTCTTTAAAGTTTTTCAGCAATGACCTCACCTTCTCAAGATACCTAGCAATCCTCTCGTCTTTGGCCTCGTAGGCTCCTAGTATCTGATTCACCACCAGCCTTGAATCACTGTGAACCAAAATTTGGCCGACACTGAGGGACTTAGCCAAGGAAAGGCCAGCTATCAAGGCCTCATACACCCTTCTTCGTTGCTTCACTGGCTTGACCTCCCTGTTTACATTGAGCTCGTGACACAAGAAACTCGGGTCTATCCCTGGCATGTCTTCATGACTCCATGCAAAAGTCTGCTTTCTGCGCATTAGAAATGCTATCAATTCCTGTTTTATCTATACATCCAGTGATGCACTAATTTGAGTTGTTCGTTTCGAATGTTCGTCATTCAGAATGATATTTTTGGTAGCCTTCATGACCTGGCCCTTCACAAGCTGAGACTCGTCTCTAGGGTCTAATATTTCAATCTCTGCATCTTCTATTTCATCCACTTAATAGGTAGTAGTCTTTTTCCTGGATTCTTTGCGTTCCTCTTGTTCGACAGATGAATAGTAGCATTCTCGAGCTACTTTCTGATCGCCTTTCACCACTCCCACTCCAAAGTTGGTTGGTAATTTTAAACATTGATGTACAATATATGGTACTTCTTCGAACTTCTTCAGACCTACCCTTCCCATGATGATATTGTAAGCTGATTGGACATTTTTATCCATTATGAAAAAGTGTACTCTTTTTGTTCGATAAGCAGGCCATGTACCGATAAGCATATCCTACTTGATCGTCCCAAGTGGAAAAACCTTTTTTCCAGTAAAACCAAGGAGGGGACTATGATAGGGCTCCAACTGGGCTAACTTCAAATTCAAACTGTCGAAGCATGGGTAGAACATGATGTCTACAGAGCTACCATTGTCCACCAGCACCCGTGAAATCATCACTTCCTTCACTCTCATCTTGATCACCAATGGGTCATCATGAGGATATAGCACACCTGCCAGGTCATTTTTAGAGAAACCGATGACCAGTTTGTCCTTATTCACTTTCCTCGGGCAATCATCTTTATCCAAGTTTATTCGCTGTATGTACGAGCAATCTTGAGCCTCATTGAGGTAAGATTTCCTCTCCGTAGTAAGATCTCCACCTCCTGTATCTCCACCTGTATAACATTATATTTAAATGATCCAAAATGGATTGAAAATACCTCACGCTCTGGCTGTCTTGGTCTTTTGGGGAGATCGTTATCATCTTCTGGATCATCTTCATGATCTCTCTTCTTGTCTTATTTTGCTCGACGAGGAAATTTAGATCTTTGCCTTCCTCGATTATTGGTCTTTCCATCATTTTGGTGATCGACATACTTAGCCAATTTTCCTCGCCTGATGAGTGCTTCAATTTCATTCTGGAGAGCTATGCAACGCTTGGTCGTATAACCATGGTCTTTGTGGAATTTAAAATATTTGGACTTGTCCTTTTTATCAGGATCTGCCTTCATATTCCCTGGTCAGTCTAACTCCTTGCTGTTCTTGATCTCCTCCAGAATGTGATTTATATCTACCTTCAAGGGAGTATAATTTCCAAATTTCCTCATCTGTTGTCGTACTTACTTTCCTTTTGACGGCCTGTTGCCACCATTGTTCTTCTGATCCTTCTTTTCGGTCTTACCAGCTTCAACCTTGGTCTCCTTAGTTTCTGTATTCTTCTTTGCAGCCATGGCTTCCTCACCGTTCATGATTTTGGCTGTTTTGCCATCAGTTCTGCCATGGTTCTAGGTGGATCTTTGGCCAGAGTATAGTACAACTTATCTGGTAATAGTCCACTCATCAGAGTAGTAATTGTTATTTTCTCCTCGTAATCAATTACCTCAAGCTTCTCGTTATTAAAACGAGTAATGTAGTTCCTAGTACTTTCTTCTAGTTTCTGTCTAACACTTAGCAAGTGTGCTACTCGTTTGACTGGTTTCGCTCCAAAATAAAAATTCCCTATAAAGAGCTCTGCCAATTGAAAGAAAGTCACAATCTTCCCCCGAGGAAAGTTGTTGTACCATATCTGGGTTGACCCGGTGAGAGTTCCTGAAAATGCCCTACATCTCATCTCATCTGGAACCGCATAGATATCGGCAGCAGTTTGGTATTGTTCTATATGAAGGACAGGGTCAGTTTTTCCATCATATTTAGGCATCACTACAGGAGCTTTGAACTTTGATGGTGTGGGAAAATCCACAATTGCTTGTACGAATGGTGTTCCTTGGACAAAAGTTCTTTGTAGAGGATTTTTGGCTTTAGCCATTTCCCCTAATTTGTCCTCCAACCTTTGAATAGAGCCTTTCCATGCTTCGTTTCCTTCCTCGGGCCTGTTTGTTCGAGCAACTGATCGTGTTGAGTTTTCCTCTTGGGACCTTTCATCACGAGTTGCTGGGCGTGATTGAGCAGAGCCTTCCCTTAGGTACGCAATCCTAGGAGGACTTATATTCCTCCTAGGGCCCAATCGATCAAAAGGATATACTCTACTTAAATTTTCTATTGCACTAGTCCTTTCTGGGGTGAAAGTGACATTTCGGTGGGAATCAGTAGCTCGTACTGATGAAGTTCGGCCTGGTTGATACGAAGGATCATTGGATCTTTCAGTACGATATGACCCGGTATGTCTGGATTGAGAGGTCTCCGGGAATAACATTCTTCTAGTTCTTTAAGATGGCAAATGGGTATTTCTTTAAACACTTCATTATCCTGATTTGGGCCGACACTCCTGATTGGGCCGACACTCCACCTTGAACAGTTTGTATAAGTTGACGCATGGTTTCTTGCATGGACGTTTGCCCTTGGGCTAAATTAGCCATTATGCCTGCCAGATCTTGAACATTTTGGGGAGTAGAAAGGTTTGGAGGGACCCCAGTGTTTCGATTACTGGATTCCGGATTATCATCCATAGATGATGAATTATTTTGGTGAAAAACGATAAGTACAGTTGGTTTCCACAGACGACGCCAATCTGTTGATGTAAAAAATTAGATTATCTCTAATTAATCAATCACAGATAAATAAATTAATAAGACAAAGAATTTTTAAAGTGGTTCAGCCTGAATAAAAATGGCCTACGTCCACTGTTTTTGTATTGCTGACTGTTTATTTGGAATCTCGATAATAGATTTATCAAGAGATCCAAAGTCCCCTCTTATGAGGAGGTTACAATGTTTTTATAGCCTTGAGGTTGTACATATGAAAGGATAATGCACTATTATCTAGTAGACATATACATCTGTACGATAATAATGCGCATTTAATGCGTAGCTGTCTTTTGATTCTCTTGATTTGGATGCTCTGCACTCTAAGTAGCTCGGACCGCTTAAGTTGCTCAGTATGCTTAAGTTGTTCGGTACGCTTAAGTTGTTCGTCTAGAGTATTAATATTTTCCATGTAGGTTGACACGTGTCTTCAAGTGATTGGTCCACGTCAGCAGACTAAATTTGGTATCAACAGATACGTAATTATACCACAACATCCACACATATGTCCTATGTATATCCATCCTTTCGAGTAGCCGGATGATTTCCTCTAAAGTGTTATCTCACTAGGTGTGCTAACATAACCTAGTTACCCAAGTCGGAATCGCTCACCAACCTGGCCCAAAATATAAACGTAGTGGAGGCAGTCATACTCCTTTCCTGAAAGTGAGATAAGCCCCTCACCCATATACCCGACGCTATGACCTGGGGATATACTCGCCCTACTCCTCAAGCTAGGGGATTCACCCACATCGCGCAACCTCTCTTGATAGCACTAGAGTACATAAATTAAATAAATATCTAGTCACTGATATTTAATAGCACACACAATGTACATACATATATATACTATCACCACACCGTATATATATAATATAAATCCCGACTTTACCGCGTACTAAAACTCGTAACACTAGCCTGTATATTTTCGAGTCTATGGTCTGACTCAAATTAATTAATTTTCTCATTAATAAATTTATTACCTTCCCGAGTCTACGGTCCGACTATAATTTAATTAATTTACACATTAATTTATTCACTACTTTGGTGTCGCTCAACCTATATATCTGGACTCGCTCACTTGGCCCGCACCATCACTAATACCGAGTCTATATTCCGACTCCTAATTAATTAATTAATTACACCTCCAACTATTTAATAATGTAGTGTCACTCAACTACAATACCCGAACATTTTTCCTCGGTCCTAAATCAATACCTACGAATTATTTCCCGAAATTTATTCATCACGTGACATACAATTATCGTCATCCTAAACCTAATCATATATTTTCCCGATAATGTTAGGAGTATGAGATCCACATGAATTTATCACTAAATAAGATATGGAAATTAAGTCTTAAATTAATTTTCCCTTATCCATAAAGCTAGCGAACCTGCCAAAAATCTGGGACCATCGATCGATCGACCGGTTCCCTTTCTTCTTCGATCTTCTGTTCAGCCATTAACGAAAATCCAAGATTTATTTTCCCAAATCCCAATATCAATCCATCACATTCATAATCTTTTTACCTCTATTGTGAACTATAATAGGGTCATAAATTTTACTAGTTAACACCCACTCAAGAAAATGAATTCCTACGTTACAATCCCAATTGAAATTCGAAAAATCTGATTCTATAATCCCCATCAATTCATCTCTAATACATGTTTTCTATTGTAGTTCTAATACCAATCAATACTGAATGCTTCTATAACATCAATTGAACTATTAAATCACATAACATGTTCAATTTCATAAAAAAACCAAGTTCATGTAATAACCCACCCAAAACAAATTTTCAGTTTGCACCCAACATAATATGAATTGATAATCATCAATTTAAGAATCACAACAATTAACCACTTGCCTCTAATTGTTCATAGAGTCTGATCCGTTGGTGTAGAGAAAGTGTTGATGAAGGACATCCAATTTGTCCCTCGATTTGTCTCCAAAAGATCCCCAATTTGTTCTCCACTTGCTTCCTCTACTTTTCTCTCAAGCCCTTATGTTTAGAATTTTTTAATTGCTGTTCAACACTACCTCAATTAGGTTTAAAACCCCTAATCCTGTTTTTGGTCACATGGGCCTAATTAAAATAGGCCAAATCCCCCCGTGTGGGCCCGGCTATGCCCGAAAATGACCTGAGACCCGATTACTACCCCCGAGTACTCTTTTCTAACTATCTTGACCCATCCGGACTCAACCGCGCACTCAGAATTGTCATCCGAAATACTTTATAACATTCTCCAATTTTGACTTCAAAATGCGATACACAAAATTTCGAACAATTAAACTTAAAGTCGCCAAATATAAATAATTCTTCCCACTAAATTAAATTCTCCAAATCATAAATTTAAGTTTCTCCAATTTAAATATCTCCCAAAAAATAATTAAATACTAAATTCTCAAAATTACGGGGTGCTACATGGATCCACAATAGTAAAGTTAACGTCACTGACCGTATTGAGTGAAGTACTCAATGTTATCGTTGAAGGAGATGAAGGTGTCGGAGAATATGAGTTATTTATAGAATAAGGTTGTGTTTATATGTGAGATTAGTATTTCGTCAAAGTTAGTAGGTTTGAAGTAATGGGATTAATAACCAACGATTTCGCTATTGATAGGATTTTTTTAAAGACAAAACAATGATATCACGTTGATATATTGCATCGAGTTTCTGGCATGCGCCATGTCAATGTCTACTTTACAACATGCAAAGCATATTATGACGTAAATTCAATCGACATGAGTGTCATTGAACACTCGTCAGACCCAAAGTTATGCCATCTTGCATACTTATCACTCATCCTCCCATCAGACCATAATTAGTCCTCTTCTCTCCTCCATTTGCTTCTCCTCGATTATTAATATGCCATCCTAAAGGAAAATTCAGTGGCAACATTTATCAAACCTAGATGTGGATATAATACAACTTTCTCTTTCGATCTCATCGAGTCTCAAGAAGCACTGAATCAGGCTCAAGAGATCATATCATTCTTTTTCATCTTTTCGAGTCTTTGGAAATACCTAAATTAGTCTCAAGATTCCACATCATTATATTTCAATTCATTGAGTTTTAAGAAGAGCCTAAATCAGTCTCAAGAGACCACATTATTCTTTTTTATCTTGCTGAGTCCTAAGAATCACCTGAATCATGCTTAAAAGATCACACCATTCGATTTTATATCGCTGAGTCTTAGAAATCACTCATGTTTGACACAAGAGATCATAACATTTTCTATCATCATAACAAGTCTTAGGAAGCACCTGTGAGGCTCAAGAGGCCGCATCATTCTCTTTCATTTTTTAAAGTTTCAGGATGCACTTAAATTAGGCTTAAGCGACCGTAATAAGCCTATCAATGAGTCAAGTCCGGACGGTGATCTAGGTAGATCTAGATCCATTTAATAAGCACTTAAACAGATTCGGAACTGAATGGGGTCTTAATCGGATCTATAATATTGGATCTAGGTCCGGATCCGTATCAGGTCGGATCGAATCGGGTCTAGCCAAATATATAGATTTATTTTATATTTATTCTTATTTTATCACCCTTCTTTATTTTTTAATTTTAAATTAAAGTATTTTATAATGTATTATAATACTTGATTAGTATAAATAAAACATATATTACTTATATTTATTATATGCATAAATATATATTATATATAATATTTAAGTATTATATTGATATATATATATATATATATATATATATATATATATATATATATATAGAGAGAGAGAGAGAGAGAGAGAGAGAGAGAGAGAGAGAGAGAGAGAGATAAAGAGAGAGAATAATAATGCACAAGGCGGGTCGGGTCTTCGGGTCCTGATTTTGTATACGATCCAGACCCTACCCGTGTAATAAATAGGTATTCGAGTCTCGGGTTCAAAAATTATGCTTAGATCTTATTATAAATACCGGGTTCGGATCGGGCTGAGACTAGACCCTACCCATTAAGAGGCCTAGATTACAACATTCTCTTTTTGTCTCATTGAGTATCAAGAAGAATCTAAATTAGGATCAAGTGACCAAAACATTTTATTTCATCTCGCCAATCTTTGGAAGTATTTGAGTCAGTCTCAAGAGACCATAACATTCTCTTTAAGTCTCACCGAATCCTATAAATCACTTGAATCAAGCTCAAGAGATGACAACCTTTCTAATTCCATGTGGTTAAGTCTTATGAAACATTTAAATCAGGCTCAAGAGACCGCACCATTCCTTTCATTTCACCGAGTTAAAAAATCACATGAATAGGGCTCAAAGGACCGTAACATTTCCTTTTATCTGGCCGAGTCTAAAAAATCCCCTTAATTAGGCTCAAGATACCGCAGCATTCTTTGTCTATCTCACCAAGTCTTATGAAATAATTGAATTAGGCTCGATGAACTATCAAATCGCCTTATTCTTACACATTTAAAGTCCTAAAATAGATTACATTCCTTTGTCTACACATGTTAGAGTCACATATACTGCACCTCCTTTGTCTTACACAACTTAGACTCCTGTCATATACAATATTCTTTAGTATTATATATGATAACGTTCCCTAATAGATTGAAACCTTTTATCTTACACAAGTAAACGTCATGGCAAAGACCTCTTCTTCTCTTCTAACATAAGTTAGAGTCATGTCATAAACCACTTATCCTTATCTAACACATGTTAAAGTCTTGTTATATACCTCTTCCTTCATCTCACTTATATAAGAATCATAGCATAGAAATCTTTCCTTCATCTTACATAGATTAGAGTCTTATCATATACTGCTTATCCTCATCGTACACACATTAGAATCCCGTCATAGACTGTTTCTCCTTATCTTACACAGGCTATAGTCTTCTCATATATAGCTTACCCTCATCTTACACATGCTAGAGTCTTTCCATAAACTATTTATTTCATCTTACACAAGTTAAAGTCATGTCATAAACTACTTATCCTCATCTTATACGGGTTAGAGTCCTATTATAGACCATATATCCTCGTCTTCTACAAGTTAGAGTCTTATCATGTCATAGACCGCATTCCTTCCATCTTACACGTGTTAGAGTTTTTACAATCTTCTTGTTCTTTCTCTTATTTTTTCTAGCCTATGATTTTGTGGGGTTACCAGATGACATAGATAACCTATGAATTTACCCCATTGAACCTTTAGATGAGTGGACTAGATTATCAACTTGTTCACTAAGACTAGCGGGATTACTAAAATAAGAATCACTCTCAAGTTTGTAATAAAAGGCTTTAAGATTCCTTGTTCTTTTGCAATTAGTACAAATATATGGTTGAATGGATTTCATTTTATTAATAGGTTTCTTGGGGGATTCTTCTTTGGTGGAATATAATGAGAATAGTTTAACCCTTTGAAAAACATGACATTAGGTTTATATTTAGAAGTGGAAGCTTCGATTTTATTAAAACCTATACTTGCTTTGTCATTAGAACTTTGGACAGGTGCAAAGATCCTCTTCCCTAGTTCCTCGGAGAGGTTTTCAAGATCAATTTTTACCTTTTCGGACAATACAAGTTCTCTCTTGAGGGTAATATTTTCTGCTTCTTAGCTCTTACGAATCTCTAATGAACCAAGAAGATCTTTTGTAAGACTTGCGAATATGTTAAATAAGGATGACCAAGATTAAAGAAAAAAAAAATTATAATAAAGGTTTTATAAAATACTTAAAAAGACTTACAAAACTTGACTACTCAAGCCTATGCAAATTGCAGTCTTAAACCTTTTATCATAGTAACTGTGGTAATCTAGCTACAATAACTTAGAAACTCCATGCCTTATAATCCATTGATCGGTTAACCATCACCCAATAATGACAAGTTCACAAAACATTGATGTAGGATTGATATATCTAGGGTTTGGTTTGTGAAACCATAAAAAGATGATGATTTTCATATTTAGATCATGAAAACGAAGTGTTTAAAAGAATAGAGGCGGGTTTTCTGCTACTAAAAAACTAAGTTCTCGCAAAACTGAAAATCCGCAGATATGGATTAAGGGAAGCATGGAAGTATCAGGTAAAACCATTTTTCAGAAACTCGTTCAATTAACATTGGCTTGTCATTCGAATGACTACCCTAATGTCATTTGAACGAGCTAGCAATTATATTCTAAGGATGTTGAGTTCGTTAAGGCAAATTGTCCTTATTGGAAGCTCATTAGATCCTTGATAAACGATAAAGGATCTTGTTCGTACCAAAATAATATTGTTCAAACGAGATGGCCGATATCATTACAACCAACTTCGAATGAGGTTCTTATGATAGTGAAAAACATGGGCAATAAGTGCTCATTTGAAGCTCGTTAGAAGATCGTTTGAATAAGAAAGGAATATCATTTCAGCGACAAAGTGTCTCGTTCAAATGAGATTACCTATCTCGTTAAAATGAGATAGCATGTCATTAAAAGGACATGCAAAAACATGATATAAAAATTCAATTTTAAAAGAGAAAAAATTGCCCCTAAAATTTTATCACATGGATATAAAATACTGAATATCATCATATGAAATTCATAAGCCATCTTATATACCCTTTTCAAGAGTTTGCAACGCGATAAAAGTGAATCCTCTAAGCCTTATATGCCACAAAAACTTGAATTGTTTGGACCATAGGCTTGAGAAATAACATACGACATACCTAACATATACACGGGTGTTTTATCCAGTCGAACAAAGCCAATAAACAAAAATTAATATCATTACATATTTTTTCTTAGATATTAATACATCATAACTCCATAAGCCCAATGGTGAGGAGGAAGAAAAGGATAATACAACGATAAAATTCACAAACATTATAGGGTCCCACATCCGATATAAGTTTTGTTATTGTAGTTAGAGGGGTGTTGTCGCCAGGAGGTGTGGATGATATAGTTTGCTACTAAGAGATTGTTGGTTGTATGTGTAGAGGGGTCCGAAAACTACAAAGTGCGATTTATGAGTTTTACCATAAGTACTATACGGTACGTATGGGCACCTCAAAACATAAGGATGAAAGTGAAATAATGTTGAGGTTTTTATGCTCAGGAAAAGTAACAAATATGAAAATATTCATCAGATTGTGCATATACAACTCTCTCATAAAATAAGTGACTTATGTACGAGAGGGCTAATGTAGAGGGGTACATGAGAAATCCCTCAATTACCTAAGGGTCAAGTGATCAAATATAAAGAGGAAAGAAGGTTTCACGAGCAACCCCTCAAGATACCCGACATAGAGGTGCCAAGAGAATTCGGAGAAAGTGAATGAGGTGCCAAGAGAAGTGGGTGCCTAGAGAAGTAGGTGCCAATGAATGAGAGACCAAGAGAAGAGGGTGCCAGTGAATGAGGTTCCAAGATAAGTGGGTGCCTAGAGAAGTGGGCGCCAATGAATAAGAGGCCAACTGAAGTGCGGTCCAAGTGAAGTGGGTACCAAGCTATTACGGGGGTGCTCTAAGAGGAACCCCAAAGCAGAAAGGAGGTTCTCATAGAGCAACTCCGATATTTTAGAGAGAGTGCTCTGAAGGGAACCCCAAGCTATCGAGGGGGTGCTCTGCGAGGGATCCCAAAGCAGCAAGGAGATACTCATAGATGAGCTCCAATATTTTTAAGAGGGTGCTACTCAAATGGGTCCAAGTCACTAGAGAAGGTGCTCTAAGAGGAACCCCAAGCTATCGAGGGGGTACTCTGCGAGGGAACCCAAAGCCGCAAAGAGCTTATCTTAGAGAAACTTCAATCTTTTAGAGAGGGTTCCACTCAAATGGACCCAAGACAGTAGAGAGGGTGACCCAGGAGAAACCACAAGTTATTGAGGGACACTCACTCATTAGTAGAATTATAAATAGCTTAGAGCGAGGGGATCCACCTTGAGTGGCTCCCACCACCCAAGATTGCTATATTACAGAAAATAGCTTAGGGCGAGGAGATCCACCTTGAGTTCCCCATTTCTAAAAAATAGCTCATGATGATGGGGTACACTCAAACAAGATTGATATAAATAACAGTTTATGGCGAGGGAGTCCACTTCGAGTGGCCCCTCTGCCAAAATCAATCTAAACAACAGTTTATAGCGAGGGAGTGTACTTCAAGTGGTACCTATGTCTAAATCAATGTAAGTAGCAGCCTATAGTGAGGAGCTCTAAGTCAGTGACCCCTCTGCCAAGATATATATGTAGAATAAGTTTAGGGAGAGGGGGTCCACTTCGAGTGGCTCCTCTGCCAAGATTAATATAATGAAATGAGGACGAGGGGATCCACCTCGAGTGGTTCCCTCTACTAACCAAAAAGTAATATATTGAGAAAATGAAAGGAGTGGGGTGAGGGGATCCACCTCGTGTGACCCCTCTAACCAAGGATATTACCAAACATAATTGACTTAGGGTGAGGGGGTCCACCACGAGTGGCCCCATCCCCAATATTGCAATACATAATGCCTCAAGGATGAGGGGTCCATTTCGAGGCCATCTGCCAATACCTATATAAGTAATAACTTATGGTGAGGAAGTCCGCCACGAGTGGACCCTCTTCCAAGATCAATACAAGTAACAACCTTTTATGAGGGGGTACACCATGAGTGATCCCTCTGCCAAGATACAAGAAGAAACTTATTAAGAGGGGGTCCAAGACGAGTGGCCCGTCTGCCACAATAAATATAAATAACAGTTTATGGTGAGGGAGTCCACTTCGAGTGACCCCTATACTAAAGTCAATAAAAAGAATAACTTATGGCTAGGAGGTCCAAGTCGAGTGACTCCCTGCCATGATAGACATAAATATGAGGCGATCTACCTCCAGTGGTTCTCCCCATTGCCTAAAAAATTATAACAAAGAGAAATGACTGAGGATGAGGGGGTCCACCATGAGTGTCCCCTCAACCAAATAATTGTATACCTTTTTAAGAAATAAAGTACTAATTTTTATTTTCTTGCACAGGTAACCTAGTTGAGCAAGCGGGGCTCAAGAAGGCAGTTGAGATCTCTTGAGAGTTTTGTCTTAGTGGCTGAGAGATAAGGTTTGTTGAGCAAGATCAACCATTTAGCACTTTAAGATAAAGATAATACTAGTAGAGGGACTTTAGGAGTCACTCAAGTCCTCACATACCCCACACTTAGTTATAACTGAAGTGAATAGCCAAGAGGTTGCTCACAAGAAAAAACACTTTTACAAAATGATTTTAGAGAGGGTGGCCCTCAAGGTCACTCTCAAGTTTTACAAAGTCTGTACAAAAATTTACCATTTGAAAAGATATTTACCAAATTACATATTTTTTCACCATTAGGAGACATATCTACTTTTTGACTTTGGTTTGCACCAGGTTGACCAAGCGTAAATTCTTCCGAATTTAGCCCCTTAAGTTAGTAATTTTAATATCTCGAGCAAGGTAATTGAATCATTTTTAGTCCATATCATTCTATTGTTCGTTACTAACAAAATTCCTAGTTTTTGTGTAATTGTGATAAAGATTTCAGGAATGGAATGCAATAAAAGAAGAGAAGAAAATTAGAAGAAATGTAAAAGGGCAAAAGTGTAAATTCCATTCAGAATTCAGAAGCAACGTCAAGTGAAGTTGAAGAGCATGAGTTCACGAGAGCATAGGACGAAACGACATTCAAATCGGAGTTCTAGATCAAAAGATATGGTCAGTCAAAGTTTCAAGGAAAAAGTCAATCTAGAAGAATTTCGGACCGATCCGGTTTGGATCCGGATCCATCCGAATTGACAAAGTCCAGTAGCCCCCGGATTGATAACGAACCGATGAAAGCAAAAAGACCGGACCCATCCGACTAGGCCCAGACCGATCCGGTAAAAAGAAAAGAACCGATCCGGTGTATTCCGATCGATCCGAGGTTGAGCCGGACCGATCCGGTAGTGTGAAATGCTGACAATTAATTGTTCAATTAAAGCAGTTCAACTCTTGGAAAAACGTACCAACAAGCATTATTGGCTATCAATTTCGATACTTGGTATTATAAAAGCTAGTGCCCTATATCATTTGAAAAGAGAATAGACCAACTAAGAAAGTAGAGAGAGAATTGTAGAAATTTGTTAGTTGTTGGTAGATTACAAATTATCTAAAGAATTTGAGAGTTAGTTGTTGAGAGAAATATTCAGAAGTTTAAATTCCTTTCATAAGAACCTTAGTTTGTACTGCGGATTAAGGAGAAGTTATCTGGATTTCAATTTCAATTACTTTCCTGCTGCTGAGTTCAAGTAATATCATTATATTCTCTGTTACTTTATTATTTGCAGATTTATTTCCCATGTATAGTAGTTCCATAATTCTGAATATGAATTTGTTCTTCAATCCAATCATGAGTAGCTAAATTTCCCAAGGGTTGGGGTACATGAACTCAATCCAAGGCAGATTATCTATGTAGAAAACAGAGGTTAAATTACAATATTGATTGAATCGTGAGAGATAATTATACAAAAACTGTCAATCTTTTAATCTCTCTTGCCCTTGGTACTTGAGATGTTTAAGAAAGCGTTGCTAGTATAATTTATCATTCACTGCTTTATACCTATTTTTGATTTCATATGATGCGGGCTTGAACCTCATATATGTAATGCTTAGAAGTTATAAAGGCTGGATCTAATCAATTATTGTAATTTATAAATCTAGTATTCTCTATGATAATTTGCTAAGGATTGAGGGATTGTATTCTACCCTCTTTTCTCCCATTTGATTAAAAAGTTTTTCCTGCAATTTTTAGTCTGTTTTCATTAAAATTTCCAGTTTGCTTTTGTTAAGAAAAGTTTTATTTCGCTAGAAATCTTCCAAAATCATTAATCATCTTTTTGTTTATTTTAAGAAATCATTTTCAGATCTAATAAGTTTCCTGATTACTAGTTAACATTTTCTTTCCCTGTGGATTCGATCCCGACTTACCGGGTTATTACTTGAGCGATAGGTTTGCACTTGAACCTAGAGTGAACGCACTTTTAAGACAAATTTTTAGTCGCGATAAGTTTTTGGCGCCGTTGCCGGGGACTGAAAATTTTGTGTCTTTTCCTTTTTGGGTTCCACCTCCTTCGCCTAATAATTCCATTACTAGTCATACATTGAGTCAAACCCGGAGTGAGAATTCTGAACCTTTTGGTAGCGATATGTCGGAACATGGTAGTGTTGGTGTTGGTGTTGGAGAGGATGAGATACCTTATCTTCCTATGAAAGATTTGTTATTTCCGGAGCGAACTGTTACCCCTGGTTGCATTTTACTCCCATATAATGCCGGTCAGTTCCATTTCCGGAATGGCATGATCCAAATCCTTCCTACATTTCATGGGATGGATTCTGAAAAACCATATCTCCATATTCGAGAGTTCGAAGATACATGTGAGACTTTTGGAGACCAAGCTTGTCCACAAGATGTAGTCCGGTTGAAGCTCTTCCCTTTTTCCTTAAACGATAAAGCTAAAACTTGGTTATGGTCTCTACCCCCAAATTCTGTGTTATCTTGGAGAGATATGAAAAACAAGCTTATATCAAAATATTTCCCACAACACAAAACTAATTCTGTTAAAGCCCAAATTCAAGCTTTTAGACAAAATGAGAATGAGGCTTTTGATAAATGTTGGGAGAGATTTCAGGAGTTAGTGAGTGCATGCCCACATCACGGTTTTGAAAAGCATCACTTAATTTCATTTTTTCATCAAGGCCTTACATTAGCGTCGAAACAACTTGTCCAAACCATGTGTGAAAGACCTTTTTGGGAGTTAAATTCGAGCGATGCTGAAGCTCATTTGAAATATATAGCTGAAACTACCCAAGCATGGGATACTTCTGATCCCAATAGTCAAAATAAAAATTGACAAGTGTCCAACTTGCCTGCTGTGTCCGGTATTTTTCACTTGGACAAGGACACTTTGTTGGATCGAAAATTTGACCAATTAGAAAAGAGTTTCAGAGATATGCTTGAAGTGCGATTGAGAGATGTGACTGGATCCGTGCAAACTGGAAAGGAGAAAGTGTGTGCCATCTGTAATGCGGGTCATTCTACCAAAGGATGTCCTACCATTCCTGCATACAAGGTAATGTATACTGAACAGGTTGAGGCAATAGGGGGTTTTCGAGGAAACTATAATGCACAACAAGGGAATGCGTATAATCAGTCGTGGAGGAATCTTGGATTCAATTATGGACAACCTCAAGGTGGGATGGTTCATAATCCACAAATGACTCTACCACCACCTCCTCAATTTCAGCAAGTTTCTCCTCCAATGCAAAATTATATGCAAGTACCACCTCCTGGTCCGTATGTAGCTCCACCTAGGAGAACTCTTGAGGATAATTTCAATCAATTCATCCAATCCCAAAAAGAGAGAGATGCTAAATATGATCAAATGTTTGCTGAAATGCATACTAGCATTTCTAGGTTGCAAGCTGCGGCAAATACTCAAGAGAAAGGTAAACTTCCAGCCCAAGGCCAAAGACATCCTCTTCAAGGTCAAACCACGGTTGGCTCCACATCATCGGAATTGCAAGAACATTGTCAAGCTGTTACTACTCTTCGTAGTGGCCGTGTGATTGATCTATCACCAAAGCTTCCAAAGGTGAACGATGATGGAGTTGAACCCGAAATTTCGAAGGAATCTGAAATTCTCGAGTATGAATAACCTTCCTTAGAAAAGGAATTGAAAGATAAGGAAGTTCGACCTGAAATTGAAGTCAAGTTGCCTATTGTAGCTCCATTTCCTCAACGTTTAGAGCCACCCAAAAAAGGAGCTTCACGTACCGAGGTGTTGGATGTGTTGAAGCAAGTAAAATTGAATTTGTCGTTCTTTGATGCTATTCAACAAATTCCAGCATATGCTAAGGTTATCAAAGATCTTTTAACTGTCAAAAGACGGCTTAAGGTAAAGAAAAATGTTTTCTTGGCACAAAATGTGAGCTCGATTCTTCTTAACGATCTTCCTCCTAAATTCAAAGATCCAGGTGCACCTACCATTTCGTGCGTCATATGAGAGAAAAGAGTGGAAAAAACATTGCTTGATTTAGGTGCAAGTGTCAATATCCTTCCATACTCCATTTATAAGCAACTTGAATTAGGTGATTTAAAACCTACCCGAATCACTCTACAGTTAGCGGATAGAACAGTGAAAGTGCCTCGAGGGATTGTAGAAAACGTGATAGTTCAAGTGGACACGTTCTACTTTCTGGTTGATTTTATCATTTGGGACACTGAGCCTGTACCCCATACGACAAATCATGTTCGAATAATATTGGGCTGTCCAATCTTAGCTACTGCTAATGCTTTGATCAATACACGGAATGGCCAAATGCAACTCACTTTTGGAAACATGACTCTCGAGACTAATATTTTCAATGTCGCTAACCAAATGGGTAATGAGGATGAAATTCTTGAGGTTGATCTTATTGAAGAGGTAGTGGATGAGAATATTGAGAAAATCATAGGAGGAGATGCTTTGGAAGTGTGTTTAGTGCAAAGTGGTGAGGAAAAGAGTTCTTATACTGAGTTTGAGCGTGAGATGGAAGAGTTGAAAAATTGGTTACAAGATGAAGAGAGTTTTGAGAGTTTGAGAGATGTTGACTGGATTTCTAGGTACGAAGAATTACCTACAAGGGAGACATCCATGAGTCCCTCTGAAAATAGATTTCCTAGTCTTGAGTTGAAGAAACTACCCTCACATGTCAAATATGCCTTTCTAGGAGAGAATGATACATTTCCTATTGTTGTGTCTTCCCATCTAGAAAAAGAGCAAGAGGGTATGTTGTTAGATGTGTTAAGAAAGCATAGAAGTGCCTTTGGTTGGACTATAGCAGATTTGAAAGGTATAAGTCCATTGATTTGTACCCATAAAATCCATCTTGAGGAAGAAGTGAAGCCCTCGCGTGAGATGCAAAGGCGTTTAAACCCAACCATGAAAGATGTTGTAAGAGCGGAAATAATCAAATTGTTAGATGCTGGAATTATCTATCCCATTTCAGATAGCAAATGGGTGAGCCCAATTCAAGTCGTTCCAAAAAAATCAGGAATGACCGTGGTTGAAAATGCTAAGGGAGAATTAATACCTCAACGCACCACCACCGGGTGGCGTGTTTGCATTGACTACCGAAAGCTCAATGCTGGAACTCGAAAATATCATTTTCCCTTACCGTTTATCGATCAAGTGATTGAACGAGTGGCGGGCCATCGTTACTATTGTTTTCTAGATGGGTATTCCGGATATAACCAGATTAAAGTGTATGTACTTGATCAAGAAAAGACGACTTTTACATGTCCGTTTGGTACGTTTGCCTATAAACGTATGCCATTTGGGTTATGTAATGCGCCAACTACTTTTCAAAGGTGCATGTTAAGTCTCTTTAGCGACATGATTGAAAAAGGTCTTGAGGTGTTCATGGACGATTTCAGCGTTTTTGGACCATCTTTTGACCAATGTTTAGCTAATCTTGAAAGAGTTCTATTCCGATGTGTGGAAAAAGACTTAGTCCTCAATTGGGAGAAATGCCATTTTATGGTTACCGAGGGTGTAGTTTTAGGCCACATAGTCTCATCTAGGGGAATTGAAGTTGATCGAGCCAAAATTGAAGTAATAGCTGGGTTACCCCCGCCAAAATCACTTAAAGATGTGAGGTCCTTTCTAGGCCATGCTGGATTTTATAGGAGGTTTATCAAGGACTTTAGCGCCATCGCTAGACCTTTGAGTAATCTTCTCATGAAAGACACTCCATTTGAGTGGAATAAAGCATGTCAAGAAGCTTTTGATAAACTGAAAATCATGCTTGTTTCCGCACCTATCATGCAAGCTCCAGATTGGTCACTACCATTTGAGCTTATGTGTGATGCAAGTGATTACGCTATTGGGGCTGTTCTTGGACAGAGGAAAGACAAGAAAGCTCATGTTATTTACTATGCTAGTAGAACATTATCTGGCCCTCAGCTTAACTACTCTACTACAGAGAAAGAGTTACTAGAAGTCGTTTTTGCTCTCGATAAATTTCGCTCGTACATTGTTGGGTCACCTATCATATGCTTCACTAATCATTCGGCACTTAAATATCTCTTGAGTAAAAAAGTTGCCAAACCCCGACTAATCAGGTGGATCCTACTCCTACAAGAGTTTAATCTCTCGATTCAAGATAAGAAAGGAGTAGAAAACTTCGTTGCGGACCATTTGTCACGCCTCTCGTCCGACGTGCCTATTGATCCCATTCCCATAGACGAGTATTTCCCGGATGAAAATTTATTTGCTACTTCTTCTCTCCCTTGGTTTGCGGATATAGTTAATTATCTTGTCACTGGAATCGTTCCATCTAGTTGGACTCCGCAAGAGAGAAGGAAGTTCATTACTTGGTCACGCATGTTCTTTTATGATGATCCATATTTATTTAAGTATTGTGCTGACCAAATCATCCGGAGATGTGTACCCGATGAAGAAATTCAAGGGGTAATTCGGTTTTGTCATACGGAAGCATGTGGAGGTCATTTTTCTAAAAATAAAACTGCTGCGAAAATCCTTCAAAGTGGTCTCTATTGGCCCACAATCTTCCGGGATGTGAATGTTTTTTGTAAATCTTGCGATAGATGCCAAAGAATGGGAGCTATTACTCGCCGTGACATGATGCCATTAACCTCAATTTTAGTATTGGAATTGTTTGATTGTTGGGGTATTGACTTCATGGGCCCATTTCCACCTTCTTTTGGTTTTCTATACATCCTCGTCGCTGTAGATTACGTCTCAAAATGGGTTGAGGCGATAGCTACAAGGACGAATGACAGCAAGGTGGTGATAAAATTTATTCAAAAAAATATACTTTCTCGTTTTGGTATGCCTAAGGCCATAATCAGTGATAATGGATCTCATTTTTGCAATAGGCCTATGGAGAAACTAATGCGGAAGTATGGAATTGTCCATAAAGTTGGAACAACCTATCACCCTCAATCGAATGGCCAACCCGAGCTTGCTAATCGGGAAATTAAAAATATCTTGGAAAAGACAGTCGATCCTAATAGGAAAGATTGGTCTCTCCGATTGAATGATACACTTTGGGCCTATAGAACCGCATACAAGAATCCCCTTGGGATGTCCCCATTTCGATTTGTGTATGGCAAACCTTGTCATCTTCCGGTAGAAATCGAACACAAGGCCTATTGGGCTATCAAAAGGGTGAACTTCAGTATGGATAAAGCCGGTGAAACACGTAAACTTCAGTTGAATGAGTTGGAAGAAATACGCAATGATGCGTATGAAAGTGCTAAAATATCCAAGGACCGAATGAAAAGAGCTCATGATGGAATCATTCGTAAGAAAGAATTTCATCCGGGACAAAAAGTACTTCTCTACAACTCAAGGTTGCATTTATTTCCCGGAAAATTGCGGTCAAGATGGTCAGGTCCATTCATTGTAAAAGAGGTATTTCCCCATGGAGCTGTTGAACTCATAGATGAGAAAGGGGGAACCACATTTAAAGTTAATGGGCATCGTCTCAAGCCCTATTTAGAAGCAATTGTCAAGGAAGCCGACACAATCTGGTTGTCGGACCTCATTTATGGGGGTTGACTGAACAACAAGAAGTGAGGTCGTCGTACCCCCGACATGTATGGGGTGATTGTAGTACTTAGTAGTCTTAGAAACTAGGAGTTTTAGGTTTGAGTCAGTCCCAGGGTTGAGAATCCGAAGGGTAAGGGGTAGTTCGTCTTCGATGAGCATTAAGGATAGTCTGTAGTGTTAGGAGTGGAAAATTCATGTTTGGAAGAGAGAATAGGAGCAATTTTTTGAAGAAAAGAAGAGAGAGGAAGAATTTAGAAAATCAACAAAACCGGATCGGTCCGGTTGATATTAAAAGAACCGTTCCGGTTAGGCGGATCGGTCCGGGTGAATAAAAGAACCGATCCGGTTAGGCGGATCGGTCCGGTCCCAAAACTGGATCGGTCCGGTGGTCTGCAGAATTCATTTCCCAAGATCCACCTCTTCGATCCACACCTCTTCACTTTCCCCAATCCCTTCACTTCCTTCAAAAATTCGTCCAAATTCATCCACCCTTTCATTCCCTCCAAACTCCTACTCACCCACTATAAATACAACCATCACCCTACCCATTTTCTTCACACCTTCACCTACACTTACCTTCTCTTCTCCATTACTGTTTCTATCCTCCATATCCATGGCTGCTCCTCAAAAGTATACCTCCATTGAAGTCCTTCCCGATGGACATGGGGAGTACCGTTCTCGCCGTGAAGTAAATTGGTGCCGTAAGTTTTTCAGCCCTACGCGAAAGATACATATCGAACGTCAAGTGTTATGGGATCAAATGCCCAATTCTGTCACAGCCCTTTTCCTATCCCGGGGCTGGTGTCATTTCTTCAATGAGCCTTATGAGGCAGTTTGGGAGAATGAAGTGCGACAGTTTTACGGATCTCTTGTTCGTACCGTTGAATTTGAATCCCAAGCCTATGTGGATTCCATCCCTATCCCATTCTCACTTGACCTTGTGGCAAAAAATTTAGAGTCTTTTGGTGTGATCACTCCGGTCCAATTTGATTATCCGAGTCCCGATCCCGTTCTATCTAAGGAGGTTTGTATCTCGCGAATCCAGCCCGGTGCTGTTTGGAATACCGAGACTTTTCCCGTCGGTCGCTTATCCGACAAGGCACGCTTAACCTTTCATATTGTTTGTGCCAATATCTTGCAAACATCCAATGATTCGGCGATGAGGCCTCGCCAAGCCACTATGATGTATCATCTGTTCGACCCTGCAACCGTGATCAACTTGGCCCGGATATTTTACACCGATATCCTTTTTGTGGCTTATGATAAAAAGGGCCGCGCTCCTCTTCCTTATGGTCGACTCATTACATCCATGCTTCGGGATGTCGGGATTGCACCACCTCAAGATCTTATCAACCTGCCCAAGCCTTTAGGTCAAGAGTTCCGCACTCGAAGTGAGCGGCAAATTCAGCTAGTCCGTGCAAGGCGCGGTGGTGATTCGAGTGACGAAGAGAGTGACGAGGAGGATGTTGAGATGGGGGAAGGTGACGAGGAAGAGTATGATGAGACGGCTGATCCGGATTATGTTCCGGTTGGTACGGGCTTAACTGAGCGCGTTCTCTCTCTTGAAACGCGTTTTGACGCACATGTGTCCTCCTACGAGAGGGACATGAGTTTGGTCCTGCGTATGCTGGTCGACTTGTATCGTCTCCAGGCGGGACCCGAGGCCCCTCTTCCTCCATACTATTATAATCCATATGATCCTACTACTCCCAGTACTTCCCATCACCCACCCGCCCCTTAGGCTGCCCTCTCCCCTTTTAGGATTTTTCTACCTATGTTTGTTTTTTTCTTTTCTTTGTTTCCACAGTATTGTCACAGTTTGTAATCTACAGTTTTAGTCTATTATTGGCTTGTTTTAGTTCTCGCACTCTTTCTGTTATCTTATTTCTCTCTTATCCTTTGATTGCGGACAATGCAAATCATTAAGTTAGGGGGGATGACAGGTACGTATTCATAAAACTTCGCCTATTATAAAAAAAAAAAAAAATTTAGAAAAAACCAGAAATATTTTTGTTCAAAATAAATAAAAATTGGAATTTAAATTTTTCAAAAATATCACCTTTATTCTATTTAAAGTCTCAAATTGTTAACAATCAAAATTGCACTAAGCCAAAATTGACCGAAGATGGAAATTGAAAGAAAATTGACGACTTAACGAATAAGTGTGGAGATTGATCAAACCCGGTGAGATTTCGAGCCTATCGATCTTTTTGAGTTTTTAAATCAATCCGAGTTTATGATTAACTCAAAGTTTTTTTTTTCAGCGTTTTAATAAGTCGTTGATGATCTCAATCCTTTGTTTTGATCGGTTATGGGAAATGTGTGAATTATTGTCTTGAAATTCGTGCTAAATATATCTCTAAACTTAATTAATCTCGAGATGCATATGGTAATGTGATTAGCAATTTGGACAATGAAGTAGGCCCTCGTTTGTTACCCAAAAATTTTAGCCATAAAAAGTTGTGAAAAACAAAATTATCCCTTTGCAACCCAAGTTGAGCCTAATAAATATTTTCCTTTCGTTTGATAACCCAAAAAACCAAATAGCCCGGAATTACGAAAATGGAATATTCATTAAGTCCGAAATGTGCAATAAAAGGGGCAAGAGAAAAAAAAAATGTTCAAAAAAAAAATATAGTGAGAAAAAAAAATGAAAATAGAAAAAAAAAGAAGAGAAAATTGAGCAAATGCCCGAAAAAGCACTAATGGACATCATAAGGACATTTTCCAATTCCAACATTCCCTACCATTTCCATTTTTTCCCTTTACACCTTAACCCCAAGAAAAGTCCTAACCGAATCCAAATTGCGAAATCGGTTACCGCGTGGAGAGCTAAGACATGAAAAGATAATATAAGAGATTAAAATGGTGTGAACTAGAGGTGATGTTCCAGTTTTCAAATAACCGTACTCCGATGATGAGATCTTATCACCATAAATTTCCTTCTTTTCAATTTTGTATGCATGAATTTGTGTCCATTATATTTACTCTTTATATCATGCATACCGAGAGAAAATAGCCACAATCCGAGTGATTCGTTTGTGAGTGCAACCCGTAAGAATTTGAATCAAAACGAATTTTCGGAAAGTAACGTAATGCTCAATCGGTGGAAATTTGAGGTTTAATTTCTGGCTTTGCACACACACACTATGGTTTGAGGCAGTTGAATATGAGTTGATGGTGATTATTTTTTTAGAAAAGTTTAAATTGTACAATTTTTAAGTATTTTGATATTTATTTGAGTCAATAAAGAATTTTGTGGGTGTATTCACTGCAAACCCTCACGAGACAAAACTCGTCCTACTAGGGTAACCTAGGGGTTTAAAGGCTTGTTGCATATGCTCAATGCAATCGCGTGCCTGCGAAAGTGGAATTTTACTGTAATAAAGGAATTTTCAAGAGTTGAGTTTTGGTTAGATTCAGATACATTGCCCGGGACGTGCAAAGTCCTAAGTTAGGGGGATTTGACCAAGCGTAAATTCTTCCGAATTTAGCCCCTTAAGTTAGTAATTTTAATATCTCGAGCAAGGTAATTGAATCATTTTTAGTCCATATCATTCTATTGTTCGTTACTAACAAAATTCCTAGTTTTTGTGTAATTGTGATAAATATTTCAGGAATGGAATGCAATAAAAGAAGAGAAGAAAATTAGAAGAAATGTAAAAGGGCAAAAGTGTAAATTCCATTCAGAATTCAGAAGCAACGTCAAAAGTGAAGTTGAAGAGCATGAGTTCACGAGAGCATAGGACGAAACGACATTCAAATCGGAGTTCTAGATCAAAAGATATGGTCAGTCAAAGTTTAAGGGAAAAAGTCAATCTAGAAGAATTTCAGACCGATCCGGTTTGGATCCGGATCCATCCGAATTGACAAAGTCCAGTAGCCCCCGGATTGATAACGAACCGATGAAAGCAAAAAGACCGGACCCATCCGACTAGGCCCAGACCGATCCGGTAAAAAGAAAAGAACCGGTCCGGTGTATTCGGACCGATCCGAGGTTGAGCCGGACCGATCCGGTAGTGTGAAATGCTGACAATTAATTGTTCAATTAAAGCAGTGCAACTCTTGGAAAAACGTACCAACAAGCATTATTGGCTATCAATTTCGATACATGGTATTATAAAAGCTAGTTCCCTATATCATTTGAAAAGAGAATAGACCAACCAAGAAAGTAGAGAGAGAATTGTAGAAATTTGTTAGTTGTTGGTAGATTACAAATTATCTAAAGAATTTGAGAGTTAGTTGTTGAGAGAAATATTCAGAAGTTTAAATTCCTTTCATAAGAACCTTAGTTTGTACTGCGGATTAAGGAGAAGTTATCTGGATTTCAATTTCAATTACTTTCCTGCTGCTGAGTTCAAGTAATATCATTCTATTCTCTATTACTTTATTATTTGCAGATTTATTTCCCATGTATAGTAGTTCCATAATTCTGAATATGAATTTGTTCTTCAATCCAATCATGAGTAGCTAAATTTCCCAAGGGTTCGGGTACATGAACTCAATCCAAGGCAGATTATCTATGTGGAAAACAGAGGTTAAATTACAATATTGATTGAATCGTGAAAGATAATTATACAAAAACTGTCAATCTTTTAATCTCTCTTGCCCTAGGTACTTGAGATGTTTAAGAAAGCGTTGCTAGTATAATTTATCATTCACTGCTTTATACCTATTTTTGATTTCATATGATGCGGGCTTGAACCTCATATATGTAATGCTTAGAAGTTATAAAGGCTGGATCTAATCAATTATTGTAATTTACAAATCTAGTATTCTCTATGATAATTTGCTAAGGATTGAGGGATTGTATTCTACCCTGTTTTCTCCCATTTGATTAAAAAGTTTTTCCTGCAATTTTTAGTCTGTTTTCATTAAAATTTCCAGTTTGCTTTTGTTAAGAAAAGTTTTATTTCGCTAGAAATCTTCCAAAATCATTAATCATCTTTTTGTTTATTTTAAGAAATCATTTTCAGATCTAATAAGTTTCCTGATTACTAGTTAACATTTTCTTTCCCTGTGGATTCGATCCCGACTTACCGGGTTATTACTTGAGCGATAGGTTTGCACTTGAACCTAGAGTGAACGCACTTTTAAGACATTTTTAGTCGCGACACAGGTGTCGCCTGTCAAAGGGGACAAGTGGCTACAGGCAGGTAGGGACACAAGGTACATTGTAGGCCTTGTCCCTCCAGTTCCCGCTCATTTTTAGCACCCAAAAATGCCAAGTCATCCCTAGCATGTACCGATAAATAGGACCCATTATAAGTTCAAGATAAAGGATATGCATAAGAAACTCAAATTGAGTCGTTACTTTGTCAAAATCACACCAGGCCTATTATTCTCTCGTTGATCTATCTCTAAGTGCTAAGTATTTGTTTCTTCACTCTCACTTTTACAACCATAATTCTCAGGAGATTAATCTCTCCAAGTTACTATTATTGCTTGTGAAGTTCATCTTCTTGCAGGAAGGGGTTCTAGTGTTGACTCCATTTTTACCAAAAGAGGAAGGTTTTACTAGAAGTTGCTCTTGAAACCTTAAAGACCTTAAAGCCAGAGTCCATTGGAGTGGGTCATGCCTCACCTGTTCCATTTCTTATCAGACCCCAATCACACTCCCCTCCTACATCATGTTTTTTTTAGAGGAGGCCGGGGGATAAAAGGGAATACAAAATGTTTATATGCGTGGGGATAACATAAAAAATGTAGTGAGAAACGGAAAGTTAAAAAGAATATATGGGGATCATGTAATTTTGGGTTGAATTTAGGGCACATATCATTTTTATAGAAAATATTGACAATAAAAATTGACCATGAGTAACGAGAATCATTTGGATCCCCACTTTAAAAGTGTCTATTAATGCCTCACAATTTTCTCTTTGACTTACACCCAAATTTTAGATGGAACACTAACCCCATTAAAACACCTTAGTTTCTAATTAGACTTCCCCTATGAACATTTTATACCAAAACTTCCATCATTTTTCCCTCATTTAACAAACAGTGAATCTCTCTTCCCCCCCTCTCTCTCTCTCTCTCTACATATATATATATATATATATATATATATATATATATATATATATATATATATATATATATATATATATATATATATATATAATAAGGCTCTACAACACGTAACTTAACACCAAAGTACACCCTCACTTATTCTCACTTAAGGGTATCTGGTTAAATCTAGTCATTCTAAGCAAACCGATCCAAAATGTTATAACCCAACACACTTAAGTGAGAAAAATTGAGGTGCTTTAGTTGGTGTGTAAAGTTAGGTATCTAAGAGAGCCTCACCGTATATATAAATATGTATCTATATATCTTGTTAGAATTTATGCGTTTTATTTAAGTTGACAAAATCAGATTTTGGTCAACTTTAGGGTAAATTTAATATAGGACCCATACATCTTTTTGAGACGGTTCGAAGTGGTAACACGTTCTCTTTCGCTAGGAGTATAACATGATATAATGACATACATAAAAACATAAATTAATGAATGAGAAATTTTAGCTCAAAGTACCCACTTTGAACATGGAATTGGTTGAAGTGTTATTTTAAAGCATCTATCTCACATAGGAAGAATGTGAAAAATGGGTGTAGTATAATATAACCCATTTTTGGTTTAAAGCCTTGGTGCCATTGGGGGTATCCCAAGTCTTTGAAAGAGGGAGGACTTACATGGTCTTGATTTGGCTTCCAAGCCCACCCGCGCCCGCCGTCGCTACCTGCCTGACCCGACCTGGTTCGGGTCGGTCCAGCTCGGCTCGTGGGTTATGGGCCTTAGGCTTTGACTTAGCCAAAACTATAAACTTTTTGGGCTAAATTTTAATGGGCTTTTTATTTGTTTTTTATGGGTTTTTTTATTATTTTCGGCCCATTATTTTTTGTCTTTTATTGTTATTTTATGTTTTCAACCATTTTTAACAACCACTTATTTATTATAAATAAGAGGTTTGGGTCTGTTTAATAAAATATTTTGAAAAAAAAAGACAGAATAAACCAAGTCCTCTTATCAGTCCATTCAGTCATATTTTTGAGAGGGTTCTACACTATTGGTTCAAATGGACTTGCAATTTAGAGTGCTACTATTGCAAGTGAGATTATTGTTTCCTATGAGACGATTGCCACTGAGTCCGTTGAGCACCATTGCAGAGAAAATTTCGTCTTGAGGAGAGAGTGTCAAACACTTGCCTTAGTTATTTTTTTCACAATTTATATATTCTATAAACATATTTCAAAGCATTTTTTATGACAATCTTAAGACGAAATTTATTTTATTTTCTGTAATAAAATTCCAGAATGTTTTTCTATGTTAATTAATTAAAGAAATATTTGATAATCTACGTGTTAAGAATTTATCTTCAATGTTACAAAAATGTTATTTTCACATTCTGAAAAGATTTTTGTGAAAGAAACTTTTATGTATTATCAAAAATATAATATAATAGTTACATGTTTATATAATTTATTTATTGCATGTATTTCTGTCAATCAGAAAATTAATATAGTATTATTTTCTAGTGAATTATCAACAAGTTATTTTTCATAAAATTCATGTCATTATATTAATATAATTATTCACTCAGATATCCTGTTATAAACACATATTTATTTCTGTTTAAAAAATAGAAATGACATCTACTTCTGCTTTGCCCGTTGTGGTTATAGCAACTAATGTTGGATATGGTGAAAAACTCGAAAAGTTTAAAGGGACTGATTTCAAATGTTGACAACAAAAAATATTATTTTATTTAACAACTTTGAACTCGAAAAAATTCCTTAATATAGAGGCACCAACTTTATAAGAAGGTGAAACTAACAGGCAAATAATTGTCGCGGTGGATGCATGAAAACATGCTGATTTTCTATGAAAAAATTATATGCTCAACAATATAGAAAACGTATTATATAATGTGTATAGTCCTCTTAAAACCGCCAGAGAGGTGTGGGAGTCTTTAAATAAAAAATACAAAATAGAAGATGTCGTAATGAAGAAATTCATTGTCGATAGATTCTTGAATTTTAAAATGGTTGATTCAAAGATTATCATTAGTCAAGTTGAAGAGCTCCAATTGATTTATCATGAGTTTTTTTCCTGAAAAAATGGAATTGAGTGAGTCATTTCAAGTGGCTCCTATGATCGAAAAATTTCTATCATCTTGGAAAAACTTCAAAAATTATTTAAAATATAAGAATAAAGAAATGGGACTTGAGGACTTTATTGTGAGGTTAAGGATTGAAGAGGATAATCGGGTGTGAGTGTCAGATAAGAAAACTGAAAATCCTATGGAATCCAAAGCACATGTAGTGGAAGAAGGGAAAAGTAACATGAACAAGAAAAAGAAGCGAGTGAAACAAGGTGGACCAAACAAAGGGCATAAAAATGGAAAATTTTAAAAATTTTGATGGAGAATGCTTTGTGTGTGACAAGCATGGACATCATGCTAAAGATTGTCATAATCGAAAAAATCAAGCGAATAAGAAACATAAGAAAACACAAGCTAATGTTACAGAAGTTGAGAACATTTCTGATGATATTAATGGTTCAAGCCTCTTGGTCGTAGTTTCTGAAGTCAACATGGTGGAAAACACTACGAAATTGTGGGTGGACACTAGGACCACTCGTCATATATGTTCTAATAAGAATATGTTTACTTCCTACCAACACTTTGATCACAAGGAGCAACTTTTCATGGAAAATTCTTCTACTTCAAAGGTTGAAGGAAAAGGGAATGTTATACTCAAGAAGACTTCGGGAGAGGAACTTACTCTCAATGACGTGCTTCTTGTCCCAGATATTCAAAAGAACTTAGTTTCGGGATCACTTCTTAGCAAGAAGGGATTTAAGCTTGTATTTGAATCTGATAAATTTCTACTCATCAAGAGTGATATGTATCTGGGTAAAGGATATTTGAGCGATGGCCTCTTCAAACTCAATGTAATGTCTAATAATAATAATAATAATAATAATAATAATAATAATAATAATAATAATAATAATAATAATAATAATAATAATAATAATAATAATAATAATAATAATAATAATAATAATAATAATAATAATAATAATAATAATAATAATAATAATAATAATAATAATAATAATAATAACGAATCTTCTACTTATTTGCTTGAGTTTGTAATATATGGCATGGTAGACTAGGTCATGTTAATTATAACACTATTCGTAGATTAATTAATTAAGACTTAATAACAAAATTTAGTATTGACTCAAGTCACAAGTGTGAAACGTGTGTGGAATCAAAGTTAACTAAAACTCCTCTTAAAAATATTGCCAGAAGTAGAAACCCTCTTGAGTTAATTCATAGTGATATATGTGATTTAAAATTTGTACAAACAAGAGGTGAAAAAAAGTATTTTATTACTTTTATTGATGATTGCACAAGATATTATTATGTGTATTTTCTTAGAAGCAAGGATGAGGCAGTAAATGTTTTCGAACATTATAAAAATGAAGTTGAAAGTCAACTTAGCAAAAATATTATAGTATTTTGGAGTGATTAAAGAGGTGAATATGATTTTCCTTTTGAATAATTTTATTCAAAAAACGAAATTATTCATCAAACTACTGCTCCTTACTCACCTTAATATAACGGGATTATAAAACCCAAAAATCGAACTCTAAAAGAGACGATTAATGCTATGTTTATACATTTGGATTTACCTCAGAACTTGTGGGGGAAGCTTTGTTTTCTGCAAACTACCTTCTTGAAAAAATGCCTCATATGAAATCACAAAAGACACATGAATTGTAGAAAGTTTGAACACCTTCTTACAAATATCTCAAAGTGTGGGGGTGTCTTACAAAGGTAGTGGTTCCTGATCCTAAAGGGATTAAGATAGGACCAAAAACTGTTAATTGCACATATATTGGTTGTGAAATTAATAGTAGTGCATATATGAGATTTCTGATATACACGTAAATACTATAATTGAATCTAGGAATGTATATTTCTTTGAAGTTATATTTTCTAATAAAATTAAAATGGTTAATTCAAGTTCTTGTAAAAGAACTTATGATATTGCATCTAGTAGTCATCAAAATAATATAAATAATGAATATATTGAGAAAGATGACGACCTAGAACCTAAACGTAGCAAAAGGAAAAAGAATTCAAAGTCTTTTGGTCCAAATTTTCTAATATATATGTTAGAAAGTGAGCCTAGAAGCTTCGCAGAAGCGATGTCAACTCCAGAAACCCCTTTTTGGAATGAGGTTGTCAATAGTGAAATTGAACCCGTCATGCAAAACCATAAATGGGAATTGGTTGTCCTTCCACCAAGAAGTAAACCTCTTAGATGCAAGTGGATATTCAAGAGAAAATTAAAAGTTGATGGATAAATTGATAAATACAAAGCTAGACTTGTAGCTAAAGGCTATAGACAAAAGGAAGGATTGGATTACTTTAACACTTACTCACCTATTATGAGAATAACATCCATTCAAATGTTAATAGCTATTGCAGCCTTACATAATCTTGAGATACATCAAATGGATATAAAAATTGCCTTCTTAAATGGAGAATTAAATGAAGATATATACATAGAACCACCAGGAGGGTTTAAGGTTCTAGGAAAAGAAAAGAAAGTGTGTAAACTTTTTAAATCCCTTTACAGATTAAAACAAGCACCTAAACAATGTCATGAGAAATTTGACAATGTAGTGATGTCAAACGGATTTAAAATAAATCAGTGTGATAAATGTGTTTACATTAAAATCACTACAAGCGACTATGTCATTGTTGGTCTATATGTAGATGCTATGTTTATTATTGGAAATAATAAAGATATTATTAAATCAACTATTAAAATCTTGTAATTTGATATTAAAAATAAGGGTATTGTCGATGTTATATTAGGAATTGAAATTTCGAAAACATCGGAAGGACTTGTCTTGTCACAATCTCATTATATTAAGAAAATACTCGATAAGTTCGATAGAGGTAGTAATAACATCGATAAAACACCTATTGTCCCAAATCTTCATTTATATAAAAATACTAAAAATGGTATATCTTAATTGAAATACTCTCGTATCATAGGCAGTTTATTGTATGTTATGAATTACACTCGTCCAGATATTTCTTACCCAGTTAGCAAATTGAGTAGGTATATAAGTAGTCCAGGTGAAGACCATCGGAAACCCATAATAAGGGTTCTTAGATATATAAGATATACTCTTAATAATAGATTGTACTACAGTAGATATTTGATTGTACTTGAGGGTACAATGATGCTAATTGGATATTTGATTCAAATGATTTTAAATCCACAAGTGTTTATGTATTTACACTTGGTAGTGCAACAGTGTCTTGAAAATTCTCAAAACAGACTTGCATTGTTAGGTCTACTATGGAGCCTTAATTTATAGTTTTAGGATCAATCTGGAGAAGAAGCAGAATGACTTTAAAACTTTTTAGAGGATATTCCCATGTGGCCAAAAACTTTGCCTGTAATTTGCATACATTATGATAGTCAATCGACAATTGGCAGAGCACAAAGTCATATGTATAATTGGTAAGTCTCGACATATACGTAAAAGACATAATACCATTAAATAACTTCTCCCTAATGGAATAATTTCCATTGATTATATTTATTCTAAGGACAATATAGAGGATCTGTCAACGAAAGGGTTAAAAATAAAACAAGTGTATAATTTATTGAGGGGGAATAGAACTAAAGCCTACAAAATAAAGAGTTGTCTTGATGAAAACCCTACCTAGCTGACTGGAGATCCCAAGATCTAGGTTCAAAGGTATAACCAAATCTTGACTGACTATTTGAAAAGAGAAAATAGGTATGAGTTTCAAACTCATACCTAGTCCTATGATAAAACAGTGTTGCCTATAAAGTAAGTAAGGATAAACTTGGATTTTAATGACTCCTATACTTTGAAAATTCAAGTGAGGTATAGTAGGATACTCTTAATAGAAAATCACTCATGTGAGTGTGAAGGGGTCGCTTCTATGAGAAATTAGAAAGGCTGAAATTCTCTAAAACACTAATAAAATCGAGAATTGTTTAGGGCCAAAATGAACACAAACAAAAGAACCAAATTTTCTTGAAAACTTATTTAGTGAAGTCTATTGACTTGATTTACACAAAATACTAAATAGTTCAAGACATTGCATTCACTGATTAGGAAGTAAATCCGACAGTCTCTCAGATTCATGGCTAAAAGCTATCTCTCCCAATACAAGAATTTTTCTATAGAACTCTCTTAGTGTTTTCATAGCCGTTTATGTTGATTCAACAAATTTTTATTCATGTGGAGGATTGTTAGAATTTATGGGTTTTATTTAAGTTGACAAAATCAAATTTTGATAAACTTTTGGGCACTACACCAAAAAGGCAAAACTGTCACCTTTCAGCCGGACAGCCTTTGTCACGGTCATTGATCGTGATAAAAAAATGCATTTTTTATTACGGTTAATGACCGGGACAAGTTCGTGATAACGTCTTGTCACGGTCATTGATCGTGACAACGTAAAAAACTTATCACGGTCAAATACCATGACAAGTCTGTGATAACTTTTCCAGTAAAAAAAAACCTTTCGCCTCTTTTTTCCCACCGATTTGTTTCCCCCCAAATTATCTCTCTCTAAGCAGCGTCTCTCTCTCTCTCTCTCTCTCTCTCTCTCTCTCTCTCTCCCTCTCTCTCTCCCTCTCTCTCTCCTTTCAGGTCCATTTTTCCCGTCTCTTATGTGCATGTGTGTGTATATATATATATATATATATATATGTGTGTGTGTGTGTGTGTGTGTGTGCATGTGTGTGCATGTAGGTGCGCGTGTGTGGGGGGGTGGGTGCAGGTGGGGGTGGGGGTCGACGGAGGGGCGGGGGGCAGTGGAGGTGGGGTGGGTGGGGCAGAGGGAAGTGTGTGTGTGGGGGGGGGGGGGGGGGTAAGGGTGTGTGTGTTGGGGGGGGGGGTGTATAGGTGTGTGTGGGTGGGGGCAATGCTGTGTGTGTGTGTGTTATAATTACAAATTTATTAAATTATTGACATAAATTATTGAAAAATATATGCTCTTAATAGGTATTGATTTGACTACACAAACCTAATAGGTATTGTCAATATTGAAATTAATAGGCATTGTTTAGAAAACTATACGCTCCTAATAGGTATTGATTTGAATCTTATTGTTTAGAGAATAAAATTAATTTGACATTATAAATATTGTTTGTGTATTCTTATTTAGGTTTGAAATCGGTTAGAAATTGTTAATGTTGATTGGGTGTTATTATTTAGGGCTTGAAGCTAATTAGCCATATGTATTTAATTTCTTATGTTGTTGAAAATGAATTAATTGAGTAGATAAATTAGAAAGTTGTCACGGTCAAAGATCGTGACAGGTCCGTGACAACTTTCCGAGTAAAAAAACCCTTTCACCTATTTTTTCCCACCGATTTGTTTTCCCCCCAAATTCTCTCCCTCTCTCTCTCTCTCTCTCTCTCTCTCTCTCTGTTATATGTATGTGTGTGTATATGTATATGTGGGTGTGGGTGTGGGTGCGTGTGTGTGTGCAGGTGGAGGTGGGAGGATGCAGAGGGACAGGGGGTGGGGGAGGGGGGTAGTGGTGGTTGGTGTGTGTGCATGTGCGCGTGTGTGTGTGTGGGGGGGGGGGGGGATAGTGGTTAATTTTGGAAGTGGCACGACCACCGGATTATTGTCCTAATCGGGGGTGGGAGAGTTTTCAACTTTTTTTCAAAAAATACTTTATGTCACGACCTGTTCAAGAGTGGCAGGACCACGGACTTATGATAATGAAATGAAACATACTTGAAATTATATATAGTGCACATAGATACTAGACTTATAGTTCTTATGTGTACGCATTTAATAACCCTTAGATCCGTTCGAGAGTCATACCCCTATAATGAGATCTCTCGAATTGTCCCGTTTCGACAGTTTGGGACTGCGTAGTTTCTGTATAATAATATTCTTAATGGCTTAAACTTGTTACTATTGGAGGAAGTTCTGCAGTCGTATCTTAATGTTCTCTAGGTACATTCTAGATGATGAGATGTTAAGTGTTATTTCAATTATCAATTGAAATAACACTCACACTTGCGAATGTACTTCGTGTACTTGGAGAACTATGGGGATATGCTACCGAATTTTTCTCAAATTGAAACAATGTGCACTAGCTGTTAAGTAAATTACAGAAATATGCGGTCTTGAATGGGATAATACCACTCACCCTTTAGAGGAGATGGAGGAAATATAATTTAATATTATAAATTGAATTTAAATTTGAAATTTAGAAATTGAATATAAATAATACATAATTTAATGAAACATACTATAAATTTTATACAACAAGTAATAGTTGATTGTTTATATTAATGGGAACTAAATCTTCTCACTTTTGTTTATACTAATCTACGAATATACGCTTCTTACCTATAATAGGTGATTGTTTGGAGTAGCTGTGATAGGACATCCTAAATACAAAGAGTGGATGGGTAAGAAATATATTAGGGTGTGTTTCAGAGAGGTGCTAATGAATTTGTATAAAACGCAAAGAGATGTCATAATGATGAAGAGTTTATGTGTCCGTGTGCTAGGTGTGAGAATGGTAAGGTGTTTGAGTGAAAAAAAGTTGAGGTACATTTGTTAAGATGAGTTATGTAAGATAGTTATCGATTTTGGAGTTTTCACAGGGAATCGAAAGTTCCTTTTCTCCCCGAGCAATCTTCACAACAACCTTCAACAAGTAAGATAGATGTACTAGGGGACGACATAGATCATAATATGTTAGAGGAATTAGTTGATGATGCATACGAAGTTCATAAAGTAGAAGAGAATGAGGTCACTGACGATGTACAAGGTTCAGGTGCTCATGAAGATATCAGGATAAACCTTGTCGATGACTACCGAAGTTTAAAATTTAAGGCGACCCAACCATTATACTCTGGCTGTGAGAAAGATCAAACAACTTTACATGCCATGGTTAGTTTGCATAGTTTGAAGACCTAATATGGTTTGTCTGGCAATAGCGTGACAGGAATTCTGAATTAGGTGAAGGGCTTGCTATCCAAGGAGAATACGCTTCCAAATAGCTATTCTGTTATGAAGAATAGTTTGAAAGGTTTAGGAATGAAGTATAAATCGATTCATGCTTGTGTGTATGACTTCATACTATACCGAAAGGAGTAAAAAAATCTCGATCGGTGTTCGATATGCGATGAACCTAGATAGGTCCAATCTACTGCCAAGGAAGGCACAAGATCAAAAGTACCTCAAAAAGTGTTGAAATATTTTCTCGTTGGGCCTTGATTAAAGAGAATTTTTACAGTACCATGGATAGCGAAGGCAATGACTTGGCATGCTAGGGTAGAAGTAGGTTATAATCTCACGCATCATCCTATTGATTCTACAGCTAGGGGGAGGATGAGTTATGCGTATCCCAATATTTATCGAGAATAGCGTAATATTCGTTTGGCAATATCAACAGATGGTTTCAATCCATTTGTAAATCTAAGCACCAATCAGAGTGTATGGCCAGTGATCCTAACCCCACTTAAATATCCTCCTTCACAGTGTATGGGACTTGAATTTTTGATGTTGTCTTTGTTGATACCAGGGCCAAAGGCACCAAGTGATGACATCGATGTCTACGTGGATCCTTTGGTAGAAGAATTAAATGAGTTGTGGGAAGAGGGTGTGAAAGAAAGTATTTGACTCTTTTAGAAAAGAAGAGTTTACGTTTAAAGCTATGTTAGTGTGGACAATTTATGATTTTTCAGCTTTTGGGACATTATCCGGTTGTATAGTATATGGTTATTTGGGGTGCCCTATTTGTGGAGAGGAGACTGAATCTCTTCATCTCCCCGCTAGCTCAAAAAATGTATGCTATTGCCATAGGAGGTTTTTGCCCCCCGCTCATAGTTTTAAATTTGAGAAAGGTTTTAATTTTTTATTGGGCGGGGTTGAACGTAGGCTACCGTCGAGAAAACTTTCAGGTTCAAAAATTGAAAGTAAATTTTCTAATTGTGGCCCTAATATACCAGGTAAGAATCCTAAATTTAAAAATGTCAAGCATAAGAAGACCCTAACTGGAAGTGAAACTGAGACAAGAAAGGCATGGTCTAGGAGGTCAATTTTATTTGACTTGCCTTATTGGAGGAATAACCCGATGCGCCATGTATTGGATGTGATGCATGCAGAGAAGAACAACGCTGAACATATTGTGGGCACATGCCTTGGGGGGAGTCATTCGAAGGATGGAGAAAATACACAAAAAGATCTTAAATCGTTGAAACTTAAGCCACAACTATGGTTGAAAGAAGATAGTAGGGGAAGAAAAATAATTCCCCCTGGTGCATTTACTTTGACAAGTGAGGAAAGGAAGGTGCTTTTTGACATAATATATAATTTGAAGGTTCCATCTAATTTTTCGTCCAACTTGCAAAGGATTATGAATGATGCTACCCATGATTTACATAAGTGTAAGTCCCACGATTGGCATGTGATCATGCAATTGGTTCCTCTATTGTATAAGCATTGTTTCTCCAAGCACAAGGATTTGAGGAGGGCGATTATATAAATTAGTATCTGTTTCTCACTTTTATGTGAGAAGGTAGTCAATTGAGAACACATAGTGGCAGCAAAAGTGGCGATTACTGAAGCGCACCCAAAGCGCTTTGTCTGTTGGAGAAGTACTTTACCCCATCATTCTTTGACATAAGTGTTCACTTGTTGGTACACCTATGCGACGAGGCACTTATTTGCGGTCTAGTTAGATATCGGTGGATGTATTCGTTTGAAAATTAATGAAAGTTTTCAAAGATTACGTCAAGAATACACGATAGAATGCAGGATCAATTGCAGAGGAATACATCACCGTGGAGTCATCAATCTATACTCGGGAATATATGCCTGACTCGACCAACGATGATGACATTGATGAGTTCGTTGATGAGGGTGGTCATGTGATGGGCAAACGAGTGAAATTAACGAGTTTGTAACATGAACAAGTAGCTCATTATCTATTTAACACACATGAAGATGTCGAAGAATGGAAAAAGTAATTTTAAATTATTTTAACTTTTACATTATTTTAGATTATTTTATACATGATTAATTTTTTGCAGAAAATATAAAGCCTGTGAGAACAATAAAAGACGAAAAACAATAGCACAATCAGACAACAAATTTAGGTTGTGGTTGTCACACGAGGTAATTATAATGAAAATGGTTGTTATTAAATGTTACATTACAGTAAAACTTCACTACTATCCTAATTAATTTATCTATATTCTTAGCTCTTAAAGACAGATGATGCGACATCAAGGCTTGCTCGTTTAGCCACTGGACCCTTATTTATGGCACAAGAGTGTAAAGAGTATTGATTAAACGGTTACATATTCGGTGCAAGGGTGTCCGAGAAAAGTAAAAACATATAGAATTCGGGCATTTTATACAAGTCTCTTACTTTCTTTCAAGCGAGCGCAAAAGATAAAAATCTCGTTGAAGCTAAAATGACTTGCTATGGTGTAATTCGAAATATATTTGAATTGGACTATGCAAGCTTCAAAGAGGTTGTATTTTACTGTGATTAGGTAAGAGTTGAGGATAAAATGCTTGTAAAGTTGATTATGGCAGCAGTTTGATCATGGTTGACTTATCCAAGTTGAAGAGCAATGAACATGTGAGCGATGAGCCGTTTGTTTGTTCTTTTCAAAAGGTCAAGCAAGTGTATTACTCGGAGTACATCAACAGCGATCCGTGGTCAATCGTCCTACATGCGCCAAAGCGTCTGAACAGTAGTGTGGATGACTTGGCTGCTCCTACCGAATATCAATCCATTTTTTATGATAATCCGAATTTGAAATAATTTTTATATTTGTAATAAGCATTCCACTTATTAGACATCAGTTTAATGCTTTTAATTTATTTGTACTCGACCAGTTTACTACATGTAATATTTATATTTAATTCTTAAGCATTAATTCAAAGTCCATGTCCAGTAGGTGTATTATGCTAGTGTTTTATTATTATCGAACATACATTTAATGGTTTTAATTCATTTGTACTTGATCAGTTTAGTGCATTAATTCAAAGTTGCCAATGTTTTGTTATAATATGATTAGTGCGTTGTATTCTTATAATTCATTTGGATTTGTACTAATAACAACAATCTTTATTGAAAATGTCTTCTTTGGGGATTGGCGGCAGCGAAGGTGACGAGGGATCCTTGGCCCCTAGGCTCCCAAAATGGGGCAAATTTGGATCGACCGTTGAGAACAAGACAGGATTATTGGTTAGATCCCTTGAGTTGGTGAAGACGATTATCCCGGGGGTACACTAGTTGGAAGGAGGTGCCAAATGAGCTCAAGTTGTCTATTTGGACGGAACTACAGGTGATGTATTTATATTTATGTTTCAATTTCAATTTCAATTTCAAATTCAATTTATATTTATATTTATAATTATTTAGCAACTAACACTTACTTTCTTTTTATTTTGAATTTGTTTTACATGAACAATTTCGCCTGCCCCCACAACTCCACGATTCCATGTTGGAGCAATTGAGGGAACAACATAAGACGTGAAAGAAGAATTTGCGGGCCCAGTACTTTGGAAAGACTCAAGACTCCATTCTCAGATTGCATGATACCTTCCCGACGAAGGAGATGATCGCATTGGCATAGTGGAAAAAGTTTATCGACAATGAGATCGAGGAGTGACAATTGGCATTTCGCCAACCGGGGAGGAACGACCGAGCGAAAAAGTCGGACATACACTATTTCGGGCGGACGTCTTCCGCCGAGATGGGTCACAGGATGGTAAGTTTTTATTTTTCTATAATTATAGTTTTATGTTATTCTGCATTATTTTATTTTGCATTACTTACTAATTTTTCATTATTTTATTTTAGGAGATGGGGAGTGGCCCTGGTGGTAGGCCACATAGGCTCGATGCCTATGTGGAAATTCGGACGAAGAAGGACAAGGACAAGGAGGTGTCCTCAAGCATCGCAATCACGATTGTAAGTTATAAAAGTTTAATTTTTGTTAATTATGTTATAATTTTTTTATTTACTTAATTAACTAATCATGTGTTTTTATCGTTTCAGGCAAAGCTTAAGGAAGTGCATGAGTCGCAGTCTGATGCCGACAAGGCATCTTTGGCTACGAACGCACTCAGTTAAGTACTCGACGCTGATCGTAAGGGGAGGACTAGAGGGTGAGCTCATGGGTGGGGAAGTCTAGGATCATCGGAATGGAGACGAGCCACACACGGTTTATTCGTTAGGTGGCCACGCATGATGAGAAGCTATCAAGGTTGGAGGCGACGGTCATAGATATGTACGCATTCATAAAGCGTCAGCTGGGCAACGACAAGGCGAAGGAGAAGACGATGGAGGTGGATGAGGACGAGGACGTGGACGTCACTACTTCATCGCCGATATGCGCGGACTCGCCACTATATGATCCAGTTCCCATCTTAAGTCCCGTCGAGCGGCCTATGTTAACAATCGGTTGGCCGATCATGCTTTTACTCGAAATATATGATGGCCATCCAATAGCGAGGGGGATGAAGGACCCAAAATTCCTCCCGGGTATGCCAGTTTATGGACGTCCCCTTCAAGACATTGAGGCCAGGGTGCTCGTCACGCATGTGATTCCCCGAAAGGAGAACTCCGCATTGTGGTTGCGCGGACAATGTGGTGTGATTCATATTGAGGGGTGTCTCAATGCGTATATTGTTTGGCCTTCCTTCCTCCTCTGACTTACTAATGACTCTATGCATTGACATTATTTTTTATCTATTTTATTTGAACACTTGCTTTATATTTGTATTGTTTTGATTTATTACATTTTGGTTTGGATATGGATTATATTTCTATTTTTATTTGGATATGGAATTATATATGCAATGATTTGGTGCATTCTTTCTATTTTATTTAGATTTATGCTGTTTGAACATGTACAATTTTGCTATAACAGGTACAAATATTGCTGGACAGTGGTAGTGGCTATACTGCCCAGCAGATTTTTTTTAAATTTTGTCCAGAATTGTCACGGTCAAAGACCGTGACAAGTTCGTGATAAAGAAACTTATCACGGACTTATCACGATTTCTGAACGTGATAATTCTTTTTGGTTTTGTCACGGGTTTGTCACGATCTTTGACCGTAACAACACTTGTCAAGGTCAAAGATCGTGATAGGACCGTGACAAGTCTAATGAACTTTGCACGACCTTTGACAAGTCCGTGACAAAAAAATTATCACTCCCAGACTTGTCACGGTCATTGACCTTAACAAGTCAAGCTTGTCATGGTCAAACCGTGACAATCCGACAATTTTGGTGCAGTGGGGTCAATTTAATATGAGACTCACACGTCTTTTGATACGGTTTGAAGTGGAAATGCGTTATCCTCCACGAGGAGTGTAACTTGACATAATCACATACGTAAAATCATAAATTAATAAATGAGAAATTGTAGCTCAAAGTACCCACTTTGAACATGAAATTGGTTGAAATGTTATGTTAAAACACTTGTCCCACATAGGAAGAATGTGAAAAATGGATCCAGTATAATATAACATATTTTGTCTTAAAGGCTTGGTGTCCTTGGGGTATCTCAACTCTTTGAACGAGGGATGACTTACATGGGCTTGGGTTGGTTTTCAAGCCCACACGCGCATGCGTGCTGCTGTTGCCCGCCCGACCCGACCCTGTTCGGTCCGATTTGGGTCAGCGCATGTTCGTGCTCGTGGGCGTTGGGCTTTGGTCTTTGACATGGCCAAAAGTATAAACTTTTGGGGCAAATTTTAATGCCTTTTTTTTGTTTTTATGGTTTTCTTTATTATTTTAGGCCCCATTTTTATTTTGTTTTTTATTTTCGTTTTATCTTATTTATTTGTGAGTTAAATTCGATTTTATCCCAACAATTGACCGTTGGGATTTTTTTCAACCGTTTTAATCACCGCTTATTTATTATAAATAAGTGGCTTCGGCCTGTTTAATAAAATGTTTTGAGAAAAGAAGACAAAATAAACCATGTCCTTTTGTCAGTCCATTGAGTCATATTTTTGAAAGGGTTATGAACAGTTGGTTCAAAGGGACTTGCAATTTGGAGTGCTACTATTGCAAGCGAGACTGTTATATCTTGGGAGACGATTGCCACTGAGTCCGTTGAGCACCACTGCGGGGCAAATTTCATCTTAAGGACAGAGTGTCAAACATTTGCCTCAGTCATTTAATCTGCGTTTGATATCACTATGAGTTTATTTGTTTTTAATTTTCATATTACTGTTTCAACATTTTTTCATTGTTTATATACTCTGTAAATTAATTTCAAAGCATTTTGGATAACATACCTCACGCATATCACTTAACTAAACAAATAATAACTTTTCTCACATGAAACAAATGCTATTATTATCACGTTGGTGTCCCCTAAGGAATATAATCTTACCTAAATCTATACAACCCATTGGATGAAATCCATATTTTAGTCATCGAATATAAATGGATGCTAATTGTAACGAATCACGCTGACATTGAGGACTTCAATCAAGCCATTTTTGGCGATCAGAGCTCTAATGTTATTAGATCTAACACTGGTGAACCTAAGGATGATCGTAACCTAATATAACAAAGTTTAATGAATCCACGACTTCATTTTTGTTAATGTTATATGTGATTTTGATGTTAAATTTATAATTTAACACGAGAGTCTGCTATAAATTAGTGTTTGCAGTTTACTGAATAAAATGAGGGGAGGTAATTTTTTATTTTAAACGTTAGGATATATAATTGGTTGACTCTAATTATCAAATAAGTATATCTTAATGCTAAATTGATGATGTAAAAAAATAAGGAACCATGTTAAAAATGATTAGTAAATAAAGAGGTAACTTTGATAAACAATCATAAAGTGCGCTTAAAAGTAAAAAATAAAAACTCTCAAATCATCTTAATGTGTATAATATTTTTTGTATCTAAAGCGCCCCTCGAATTAAGTGCTAAACTCTATTCTTTTGCTTATAATGTTTTTATGCCTAAATTGTTTTTATAGTTAAATATTTTTTGAGCTTATTTTTTTTAATTATGGATCCCGACAACTTGGGGGACCTAGGCAATTGCTTAACTGGCCTATGTAGGATTGGCCATGCTCCAAATATGATAGGTATTATTATTGAAAATGACAAAACTATTTTTAATATTGGAAAGATATTTCTAATATTGAAATAAAAAAATCCAATAACACATTTACATTTATATATTAACAATGTAATAATATTACAACTGGTATCTTATATTATATTTAAAGGATAGAATTAAATCAATTTCATTTTGAACTAAAGAAATCATAAAAAGTTCAAAAATACTAGAGAATTACTATATATCATTTTGAGCTAAGGCCATCCACAATTGAGTACATTAAATATAAGGTGTGAAAATTGGTGTTGGTTCACAATGGGGTCCGTGATATTAATAGGAAAACGTGGGATTTTTTTAGAGTAGTTGAGTTGTAGACGGGTGAATGTTGCACGTTTGGACTTACCAATGTGGAACATTTTCACGTCTCCTTTAGACGTGAAAATATTTCACGTTTGTCATTATTTGAGGATATGTCAGTCGTGGAAAAGAATCACATTTGGAGTGTCCAAATGGGCAACAGTTCAACGCCTGGGACAAACGTTGAATAGTCCCTCGTTTGCCCTTCAAGCATGGGAATCTTTTATGTTTCAAACTATGCCCCGCATCTGGCTGATCCCTTATCGTTCCCACAAATTTGAGGGACGGCCAACGAATTTCCTCCCTTTTTTACATGTTTATATTCCCATTGTGATCCAAAGTAAAGTATACTTATTTAAAATGAATTTAGTTGAAAAACTCACTAAAAATATCATAAAGTGGGATCTGTCAAAAAAGAAAAAGAAAACACCCCAAATCACCCCTTGTGTATAAAAACCCCCCCGGGGAAAGTTAAAATGCAAAAAGTAAGTCATTAAAACCATGGCTCTGAAACAAGGCTCAAAAGCTTCCACCCTCTTCTTTACCAACTTTGTATACCCTAAAGCTAAAACCCCAAGGCTCCTTCGCCTCCACACCTTCCGATAATGATAAACCCCCCAGTAAGTATTTCTTTTTCATCCGGTGCTTTATATTTTGTTGTTTGAAAATATTTGTATATTGTGTTACAGTTATCCTTCAAGTTTCATCCGAGAAAATCGAAATGGACATCCCATACCAAACGGAGGGACCCAGAAACATAATGTTGGGCGATGACATGAAAAGCGGTAGGCTGATGAGGATAATAATGCCAGGTGTGAGTGTTAAGGTTTGGGTGGAGATTCTTCACAGGAGAAGGGGAAGTTGAGTGCGATGCTGAGAAAAGCGGGAGAAAATATGCCGCCGAGATTGAGTTGGCAAGGATCTGGGCCTGGGCTGAGCAGGGCTACAGCCCAGCCCAAAAAAAAATAAAATTTCTTACTAATGTAATTTCAGCCCATCGGTAGAATTAAGCCCAACCCACATAAAGTATAGGTAGAAAAGAATGACGACGTGGGTGTGCAGGTTGGAAAGAAAAGAAACGTGTAGAGCTGGCAAAATGAGGCACGACACGATAACACGACACGACACGAAATTTTAAGTTAATGGGTTTAGTCTTATCGGGTTTGGGTCATTAACGGGTCAACACGGTAGAACCGTTATCATAACGGGTCGTGTTTGGGTTTGTACTCTTACACGATTAAACCCGTTTATACCCATTATCACCCGTTACTGGTACCGGGTTTTATTGGGTCGTGTGACCCGAACCAATATTACACGGGTACTAACGGGTATTAACGGGTGCTAACGGGTACTAAAGGGTATTAACGGGTGCTAACGGGTACTAACGGGTATTAATGGGTACTAACGGGTAATAACGGGTCACCCAACCAGTTACCCGTTTAGACCCGTTAATATTAACGGGTGTTAACGGCTCGGGTCGTGTACCCGTTAATATTAACGAGTCGTGTTTGGGTATTATAATTTGACCCGTTAGTCTTAACGGGTCGTGTACGGGTAAAGGATGTTTTCACCCGTTAACCCGTTAACACGACCCGTTAACCCGTTAACACGACCCGTTGGCTGCTCTAGAAACGTGTGTGTGTAGAGTTTTGTTTTTTTATTCCAAGTCAAATGTTTCTTTTCAACAACTAATTAATAAATAATTTCCAATCCCCAAAGTAACAAAACCAAAGAAATCGCCGCCACTTTTCCACCACAGCACCAGCAGTGCAGTATTTTTGCAATTCGTCGGCGGTCAGCAAACCAAACTCTCCAGCTCTCTCTTAGGTAAAAAACATTTTTTCCTTTTTTTTTTCGTTTTTCTTTGCAAGAGTTTTTTTCCCTTTTTATCCTTTTTTTTTTTTCTTCTTTATAAATCCGGCGCTTAGGGTATAAATAATAGAACTCATATTTCATTTGTTTGATCTTAATTATTTAACAATCTATTAATGATTAAATTAATTAAAATTTCTTATTTCAATTTTTTTTTAAAGATTAAATAAGTGGTTTAAATATTAGATTTATGCTTTTAAATTAATAAATATTAGAATTTTGGGGACTTTTTTCCTGTCAAAATTAAATAAGTAATTTTTTTTTTGAAATATTAGAATTCGGGGGTTTGAACTTTTCACATTTGTTATTCTGATTTTATTTGTTTAATGTAATTATTATCAATCTATTAGTTAATTTCTTGTTTCAATTATTTGTTAAATAAGAAATTAGTTAATTGCTCAGTTGAGATTATTTCTATCTTCAGGTATTTTTGTAATTGTAAGCACTCAACGATTGAATTATTTAAAAAATGTATTAATATTTTTTATGATTGTATAATAAATCATATTTCCTTGTTCTTTTGTTAGGTTATAAATTATTATGGAAGATAATCAACCACCAACGAAGAAAGGAAAAACTATATTTTCATTCTTTAAAAAGAGAGAGTGGTGAGACATCGACGGAAAATACACCTCCCGCGTCAAGTAAGGATACTGCAACTCCCGATTTATGCCCTCCTTCCATACCTCAAGTGGTGGAACCAATACTATTTTCTTCTTTTACTATTGAACGAGATCCCGGATTACGTACTTTGATATGTGATATTGAATCTCCTGCTCGACGAGATAAGATTAGAAGAGCATACATCAATTTTGGGCCTTATCAACCTAAACTTTTTGAGTATCGAAAAACTTTGTTTGGTAAACAATATCGGCGATTTCAATATGCTTGGTTTAAACAATTTCCTTGGCTAGAGTATTCCCCATCAAATCATAAAGCATATTGTTTTCCATGCTTTCTTTTTGAAGATAAAAATAATCCAGTTAGTCGTTCTTCACTTACTACTGATGGGTTTGATAGTTGGAAGAGAGTTAATGATGGAGCAAAATGTGCATTCTTGCTTCATATTGGAGGCATATCTTCACCGCATAGCAAATCTGTGGAATGTCTTCTCAATTTGAAAAATTCGGCACAACATATTGACAAAGTAATTAATGCACAATCAGTGGAGGATGTTATGAAGAATCGGATGCGCCTTATGGCAAGCATTCGAGCTGTTCGATTTCTTGCACTTCAAGCGGTGGGTTTTAGAGGTCACGATGAAGGACGAGAGTCATTGAATCGGGGAAATTTTGTCGAATTATTGAAGTTCAAAGCTGAAGTGAATGATGATCTTTCAAGTATAATTTTAAATAATGCTCCAGGTAATGCCATGTACACTTCTCACTTTATACAAAAGGAGATTCTAAATATTTTAGCTAATAGAGTGAGAAAGATGATATGTGATGAAATAAGAGGAGGAAAGTTTTGTATTCTTGTGGACCAATCTCAAGATGAGTCGAAAAGGGAACAAATGGCCCTTGTGTTAAGACACATTAAGAAAGATGGTTTGATAGCTGAACGATTTTTTGATATTGTGGGGGTTGAAAACACATCAGCACCAAATCTTAAAAAAGAGATATCTAATATGCTTATTCGTCACAATCTCCCTATTGAAAACTTACGAGGTCTGGGCTATGACGGTGCTAGCAATATGCGAGATCAATGGAATGGATTGCAAGCATTATTTCTTAAGGATTGCCCATATGCCTATTATGTTCATTGCTTTGCTCATCAACTTCAACTAGCTTTAGTTGCAGCGGCAAAAGAAGAGTCTAGTGTTTGGCAATTCTTCTCTCATTTGACTTGTATTGTGAATCTTGTTGCCTCTTCTCCAAAACGCTTGTCGGAGTTAAAATCTGCACAGAAGAATGATATCGAACGTATGTTGGCCAGTGGTGAACGACAATCTGGTAAAGGGGCTAATCAGATTGGTACTTTGCATCGACCGGGAGCTACTCGTTGGAGCTCACATTATGATTCAGTGAGGGACTTGATGGATATGTATGATACAACTTGCACGGTTGTTGAGGCTCTTAAAAATAGTAGAGCAAGTCCACAAATACGCGGGCAAGCTCGTGGTGTGTTTAAAGCTATGAAGGATTTTGAATTCATATTTATTATGTTTTTAATGTACAAAATCATGGGGATCACTGACATGCTCTGCCAAGCCTTACAACGTAAAGCTTAAGATATTCTAAATGCTATGAAGCTAGTTTCTACGACAAAAGATCTTCTTCAAAAATTGAGACAAGGTGGTTGGGAAACTTTTCTTGAGTCTGTGACATCATTTTGTATTAAACATTTGATTCATATACCGGATATGAGTTGTCATTTGACGAGGGTACATGTCGTCAATGTCAACAGAAAGATCACATCACACTTGAACATTATTATCACTATGATGTTTTTAATGCCACAATAGATTTTCAATTGACGGAGTTAGAACAACGATTTTCCGGTGGGGTAGTGAAACTTCTCACTCTTAGTGCGGCTTTGGATCCTAGTGATTGTTTTTCATCATTTAATGTTGATGATATATGCAAGATTGCAGAAAACTTTTATCTTGAGGATTTTGACGGACAAGATATCCATCGCTTGCGGTGCCAGTTGATGCATTACCATCTTGATGTAGGTAGTGATCCCGATTTTCAAAATGTTTCTACCCTAGGTGAGTTATGTCGACAACTTTATCTTAAGAGAAAGATTGATGACTACTATTTGGTTGATAGATTGATTCGTCTCGTCCTCACTCTTCCTGTTTCCACGGCGACTACTGAAAGAGCTTTTTCCGGTATGAAACATGTTAAAACATCAATTCGAAACTCAATGGGGGATGAATTTCTTGCCGATTGCTTGTCTCTCTTCCTTGAACGGGACCTCACTTTGAGTATTGATTTGGACTCCGTGATCGATGAATTTGAATCTCTAAAGACTCGTCGAGTAAAATTTCGATAGATTTTTTTGTAATCATTGAATGTGAATATTTTAAGATTAGGGGAACAATTTTTATTCAACTTCTTTATTTGATTATGAATGAATTCTATTATTGAACTAAGTTTTATCATATTTTTTTTCTTATTTTTTTATTTAATTTTATTTTTTATGAACTTTGACTTGGTGTTAGCCCACCCCGTGGAGCAATGCTGGCTCCGCCCTTGAGGACAATCTTTTCAAAGCTAGTGGAGTTAAGGCTGAGATGAAAAATGGGGTTCTCAGGTTGATGATTCCTTATGCAAAACAAGTCTAGCTGAATATATTTTATAGTAAATGACCAGTGTTTGATTTGAAAGAGGAAATGTTTTACTGGTCCATGTATGTGAATGTTGTTAGCTTTTAAATGGGTTGTTAATGAATGGAACAGTGGGTTTTGTGTCTCAAATGTTCTTTTCAAGTCATTGTCCATATATTACGAATATGCAATTAGTAGACCATGACTTGTTATATATACCAAGTTGAACGAATTTACCATGGTGGGACCAACCCACAATTGGAACGCCACATATAATTATTTGCCTATTGGTGTCGGGGGCAGACCCATCATAGGTCAAGGGGGGCGACCGCTCCAGTTTAATTTTTAAAAAAAAAATTAGAAATATTTTAGTAAAAATTTAAATATAAAGGTTAGCTCTACATATTTACAAAGAAGAGGGTGTAAGTATGTAATTAATTTTAAAACAAAACAAACTGTGTGTTGCCAACAACACAACATGCGCGCTCCCTCTTCTCTCTTAGCCGCTCTCTCTATTCTCATTCAAACCAAACCAAAAAATCACACCGCCCCTTGTTGCTGCGCCGGACCTTCACATACCTACACCCTGTTGCTGCCGGCCTGCCGCCCCCCGCCTTGAACAAAACAGGTATTTTTATTTATATGTGTTAATTTATTTGTGTTTCATTTGTATATTATTTGTGTTTAAATTTAAATTGTGTATATTATTTGTTGAACAAATATATTTTTTGTGTTTTATTTATATGTATTAAACAAGTATATTATTTGAAATTTGTTTAAAATATAAGAAGTTTTGGAGAAATTTTTTAAACGAAAAGGAGGAGACAACACACAACCTGTTAGGGTAATGTTATGTTGAAATATTATAAAAAAAATCCAAGAACAAAGTAGGATTCCAAATTTAGGTAAGTACTACCTCAAAAATTTTTAAGATTAAAAATTGTAAAAAAAAAATAAAAACAACCCAAAAACATCGACTCGGGGGCTCCCACCCCCAACCCCCGGACTTTGTTAGAAATTTTCGCCCCACTTTACCCAAATTCCTAGATTCGTCACTGATTGGTGTCTTGTGTTGATGTTGTCTAAATGGAGTATTATTTAGATATAGATGTTAATTAAAGTGAATTTTTCTTCTTGACGATATGGATGTTATCTATTTACTTTAAGTTCTTTTTTGTGTATTTCTACTTCTAATGTTGGAATGTTTTTTTTCTTCCTATAACTGTGTTGCTCAAGTGTCATATTAGCGTTTTGAGGTTACTGTGATTCTCCCCAGTACTTGGCTGGCCCTTTCAGTTTTTTTCCTCCCTGTTCTCAGTTGGTTGGTATTCAGTTGTGATTCATGGTTTGTCTACTTGAAGCTTACCACTCTGATTCTTAGCGAGGCTTTCATATGTTTCTTGCACGTGGCAATTACCACTCAATAATTTCAAAGTAATATGAGGACTCGTTTGAAATAAGAGGCTTAATAGACTTGATCTATCTTATCAAGTGACTTTTTTAAGTTACGATTTTGTTTTGTCCCTAGTTTTAGTTTTAAGTTTACATTATCCAGTATTGAAAGACCATATAAAAAATAAACAATTTTTTCTGTTAATTATAATATAATTTGAAAGCATTTCGTTTGGCTTTCTTCTGCGTTTTAGATGAAACTGTTTCAAAACGCCATATTTTTTTAAATCCTCCCTTTTTCTTTCTTTTGGTACATTTTCAGCATACAATAGGGGAAATCAGGAAACAGACTTTGTACCATGGATTTATGTGCATATATGATATGAAAGTATTGGGCATATTAAATGGGTGTCTTCTCTTGTTTGGCCTGTTTACGAATCTCCCCTCCTGTATTGATATCATATCCTCTTTCATTATTGATATTACACCTGTTGGAAAAATTGGACTTAAATGGGTTTTAAGAAAGCTGTCCAGAATTTTCTGGACAGAATTTTGAGCAACTTTGAGCTCAAATTTAGGTGGGACCCACACTACGAAAATTATGGGACCATATACGAACGCGTTCACCTCCGCAAGGAGATTAACGTAGTATATTCATATGTCCAATTTCAATAAGTTATGAATGATAATTATGTCCCCAAAGTGACTCACAAAGCAATGAAAGTTAAATGAATTGGGTGTGTTTTAACTCTTGTCCCACATTGGAAGAGTAGTGGAATTTTGATGAGTTAATAACACCCCAAGTATGGACTAAGGCTTGGATGCCTTGGGGGTATCCCAACTCTTTGAAGGGGAGATGACCTAAGCTATGCACGGGTTGACTTTCGGTCAAAAGTCCACACGGGCGCGCGCGCGCGTCCGGCCGGTTCGGTTCGGGCTTGGGCTTGTAAAAATCTCCTACTTTTTTGTGCCGAATTTTATTTAACTTTCTGGGCTTTAATTATTAATTAATTACAAAATTAATTAATTAATTAATAAACTGTTGGCAGTTATTGCCAACAGTCAACAGTTAATTTCGTTTAACTGTTTTGGCAGTTATTTGCCAACCGTCACCTACTTTGCTATAAATACAGATGCCTCCCTCCGTTTTTAAACAATGAAATTTTCCCTCCTCCAGAATTGCTGTCATTTCTGTCCAAGAATTTCTGTCATATCTTTTCCGAAATTTCTTTCTCCTGCATAACATATGTTGTAGTGTTGTTGAGTAAAGGCCACACAGAATTTGAGTTCGTTGACATTAATTATTGTTGTGCTACATAATTAATTGGGGAAATCCGTTCTATCTTGGGAGACAATATTCATCAACCTCGGAGCACATTGGAGGGAATAAATTGTCTTAAGGAAACTGTTGTTCATAACAGGGCTCGGATTTATCTTTTATTCTTTTATTATTTCTGTAAATTCAAGTAAGTGTTTCATTTACGTAATTCTGTTTTAATTCTGTAATTATATTAAATTCATAATTCTGTACAATTGTTATTTATAAATAGTAGACTTAACAATCTTAAGACAATTTATAAAGTTCTACTGTTTTTAGTGTACAGAATTTTTTTTTACAGAAATTTATTTGTTTGAAATAAAATCTGTTTGACAGAATAAAATGAATTAAATTACTGCTTTATTGTAGATATTAGTAAAACAGTTTTGATATAGAAATTAATTTCTATACTGTTTTTATATTCTGTTTTAGAAATAAAATTTTATTTCTGTATTCTTGTTAAAATCTGTTTATCCAAATTTTATTTTTTCTTTAAATTATAATTCTGTTTTGCATAGAATTCTTTTTATTATTAAAAATTAGTGTGACACAGATTTTATATTTAATTCTGTTTTGTACGGAATTCTTTTTATATTATAGTTAATTCTGAATTTTATTTGGAATTCATTTATTATGAATTATATTTGGAGGAAATTGGTGCACAGAATTTTGTATTCTGTTTTGATTAATTCATTATATATGAATTTTATCTTTGATAAAAATTCTGTTTTTGTAACAGAAATGGAATCACAAAGTACGAACACTACTCCTACGAAACTGATTGCCACCAACACAAATGTGACTGCACCCGTATCTATGCCACACGGGGAGAAACCTGAAAAGTTCATTGGGGCTGACTTCAAACGTTGGCAAGGACAAATGTACTTCTATCTCACTACCTGCCAACTGGGCAGGTTTGTATATGAAGATTGCCCCTCTATTCAAGAGGGAGATGACGCTGAAAAGGTTGCTGCTGTCGATGCTTGGAAGCACTCGGACTACCTTTGCCGAAATTATATTTTGGCATACTTGGACAAGACTTTGTACCATGTCTATTGCACTATCAAAACTTCCAAGGAATTATGGAATTCTTTGGAAAAGAAGTATAAAACTGAAGATGCTGGGATGAAGAAATTTATCGTTGGGCGTTTTCTGGACTTCAAAATGGTTGATTCTAAATCTGTAATCTCGTAAGTGCAAGAACTCCAAGTGATTCTCCACGACATTCATGCTGAAGGAATGTCAATTAGTGAAACTTTCCAAGTTGCTGCAATTGTTGAAAAGTTGCCACCTTCTTGGACTTTGTTCAAAAACTATCTCAAGCACAAGCGTAAGGAGATGAATGTGGAGGAGTTGGTGGTCCGGCTAAGAATCGAAGAAGACAACCGTGAGTCTCAAAAGAAAAGTGGGAAGAATCCGATGGAAACAAAGGTCCACGTTGTTGAAGGTCCTAAAAAGAACAAACGAAAGTATGATGGGGAAGGCACTTCCAAACATAACAAGAAAAAGTTCAAAGGCAAATGCTACAATTGTGGTAAACCGGGACACCGCTCAAGTGAGTGTCGTAAGCCTAAGAAGCAAAATAAAAATAACTCTCAAGCAAATGTGACTGAGGGTGAGAATATCACCAATGATTTGGCGGATATGAATCTTTCTGCCGTTGTCTCTGAATGTAACTTGGTTGGAAATACCAAGGAATGGTGGGTGGACACTGGAGCCACACGATACATTTGTGCAAACAAATGGATGTTCTCCACCTATAAGCCTTTGGAAAATGAGGAGAACCTTTTTATGGGAAATTCTTCCACTTCTAAAGTGATGGGACAAGGAAAGATTGCTTTGAAAATGACTTCTAGAAAGGAACTTACTCTCAACAATGTTCTTCACGTGCCTGATATCCGAAAGAATCTGATTTCTGGATCTCTCCTTACTAAGAATGGTTTCAAGCTTGTGTTTGTATCTAATCGCTTTGTGTTGTCTAAAAATGACATGTATGTAGGAAAGGGCTACCTAAATGAGGGGCTCTTTAAATTGAATGTTCTTACTGTAACCCCTAAAACATCTGTTTCTATGAATGAAGTTGCTAGTTCTTCTTATTTGATTGAGTCATCTAATATTTGGCATGCTAGATTGGGACATGTTAATTTTGATACATTACGTAGATTAATTAACTTGGAATTTTTGCCAAAATTCAATATTGATAAAAATCATAAATGTGAAATTTGTGTGGAATCTAAATTAGCTAGATTACCTTTCCATTCTATTGAAAGGATAACTGAACCTTTAGATTTAATTCACACCGATATTTGTGATTTAAAATTTGTTCAAACTAGAGGTGGAAAAAAGTATTTTATTACTTTTATTGACGATTGCACAAAATATTGCTATGTATATTTGTTACATAGTAAAGATGAGGCTATTAATGCATTTAAACAATATAAGAATGAAGTTGAGAATCAATTAAGCAAAACGATAAAGGCTATTAGAAGTGATAGAGGAGGTGAATATGAATATCCATTTGAGGAATTTTGTTCTGAAAATGGGATTATTCATCAAACAACCGCTCCTTATTCTCCTCAATCGAATGGTGTTGCTGAACGCAAAAACCGTACTTTAAAAGAAATGATGAACTCAATGTTATTAAGTTCAGGAGCTCCACAAAATTTGTGGGGGGAAGCCTTACTTTTTGCTAATTACATTCTCAATAAAGTACCTCACAAAAAGACTCACAAGACACCTTATGAATTATGGAAAGGTCAAAGACCTTCCTATAAATATTTACGAGTGTGGGGGTGCTTAGCCAAAGTGATGGTTCCTAAACCTAAAAAGGTAAGAATAGAGCCAAAAACCGTGGATTGTGTATTCATCGGTTATGCTACTAATAGCAGTGCATATCGATTTCTAGTTTGTAAATCTGAGATTTCGGACATTCATGTAAATACGGTTATTGAATCGAGGGATGCTTCATTTTTTGAAAATGAATTCCCGTATAACATGACCCGAGAATCTGGTCCTTCTAAAAGGACAAATCAAGCTACTACAAGTGGTACTCATCAACCTATTGAATCAATAGAGGATGAACCAAGACGTAGTAAAAGAGCAAAAACCTCGACTTCTTTCGGTCCTGATTTTCTAACATATTTGTTAGAAAATAAACCTCAATCGTATAAAGAAGCTATATCCTTACCCGATGCTTCCAATTGGAAAGAAGCAATTAATAGTGAAATTGAATCCATATTACAAAATCATACATGGGAACTAGTGGATCTTCCACCAGGTTCAAAACCGTTAGGTTATAAATGGATCTTCAAAAAGAAATTGAAGGCCGATGGATCAATTGACAAATATAAAGCTAGACTTGTAGCTAAAGGCTATAGGCAAAAGGAAGGGTTGGATTACTTCGACACATATTCACCGGTAACAAGAATAACGTCCATTCGGATGTTAATAGCAATAGCTGCTATTAATGGACTTGAAATACATCAAATGGATGTAAAAACTGCATTCTTAAACGGTGAACTAGACGAGAAAATTTATATGGAGCAACCTGAAGGGTTCAAAGCTCCCGGACAAAAAGGAAAAGTATGTAAGCTTGTTAAATCACTATATGGATTAAAACAAGCACCTAAACAATGGCATGAAAAATTTGATAATGCAATGTTATCAAATGGTTTCAAAATTAATGAATGCGATAAATGTGTTTACTTTAAATACATTCATAATGGATATGTCATTGTATGCCTCTATGTTGATGATATGCTTATCATGGGTAGTAACTTGGAAATTGTCAAAACTACAAAACCAATGTTAAGTAGTAGATTTGACATGAAAGATATGGGAATCGCCGATGTTATATTAGGAATTAAAATTTCTAGAACATCGGATGGACTTATATTATCTCAATCTCATTACATTGAGAAAGTACTTGAAAAATTCAAGAAGTATGATATTAGTCCTACCAAGACACCTGTAGATGTAAATTTACATCTAGAAAGAAATAATTGTGAAAGCATATCTCAACTAGAATATTCTCGTATTATCGGCAGTTTAATGTATGTCATGAACTGTACGCGACCGGACATAGCATACTCAATAAGTAAGCTAAGTCGATTTACGAGTAATCCAGGAAGAGATCACTGGAAAGCAATATTGAGAGTTTTGGGTTATTTAAAATATACTCAAAACTATGGATTGCATTACTCAAAATATCCAGCTGTTCTTGAAGGACATTGCGATGCAAATTGGATATCTGATACAAAAGACTCTAAGTCTACGAGTGGGTATGTGTTTACCCTCGGAGGTGCAGCCGTATCTTGGAAATCCTCAAAACAAACGTGCATTGCTAGATCGACAATGGAATCTGAATTCATTGCACTAGACAAAGCTGGAGAAGAAGCCGAATGGCTTCGAAATTTCTTAGAGGATGTTCCAAATTGGTCTAAACCTGTGCCCGCAATATGTATACATTGCGATAGCCAATCAGCGATTGGAAGGGCACAAAATCACATGTATAACGGAAAGTCACGACATATTCGTCGTAGACACAATACCGTTAGACAACTTCTCTCAAACGGAATTATCACAATTGACTATGTAAAGTCAAAAGATAATATATCGGATCCACTAACGAAAGGTTTAAACCGAGAGCAAGTTGAAAGATCATCGAGAGGAATGGGTCTAAAGCCTATAAATAAATAAGAATCAATATAGTGGCAACCCAACCTAGCTGACTGGAGATCCCAAGATCTAGGTTCAATGGGCAAACCGAACTACATTGTATTCAGTAAGCACTGGAGGATATTTAATCCTATCCATTCCAAAGATGAGACAGTGCATATCTGCCGCGAAATTAGGATAAGTTATGCTTTTAATGACATCTATATCTTAGTACGTCTAAGTGGGGTATTGCAGAATACTCTTTATGGAAGTCACCTACGTGAGTAAGAAGGGGGCCACTTCTATGAGAATAATGAAAGGCATATTCTCTAAAATACTTGCGGAACCAAGTGGTGTTCACGGCCAAAATGAACACAAACGTGAGAACCAACTGTGTTGAAGAATTGTTGTGTGAATACTATTGTCTAGGTTTACAAAAACGGTTGACGGTTCAAGGACGTGAAGTCTACTGATTAACCAAGTAAATCCGATAGTATATCACTAAGGAAAGTTCAAGGCCACTAGGCTACTTCTCCTGATGCAATAAGTCTTCAGTTTTACTCAACTTGTGTCTGCATCTGCATTAGCATCTGATTTGTTTTATTTATAGCGATATATCATTCATGTGGGGGATTGTTGGAAAAATTGGACTTAAATGGGTTTTAAGAAAGCTGTCCAGAATTTTCTGGACAGAATTTTGAGCAACTTTGAGCTCAAATTTAGGTGGGACCCACACTACGAAAATTATGGGACCATATACGAACGCGTTCACCTCCGCAAGGAGATTAACGTAGTATATTCATATGTCCAATTTCAATAAGTTATGAATGATAATTATGTCCCCAAAGTGACTCACAAAGCAATGAAAGTTAAATGAATTGGGTGTGTTTTAACTCTTGTCCCACATTGGAAGAGTAGTGGAATTTTGATGAGTTAATAACACCCCAAGTATGGACTAAGGCTTGGATGCCTTGGGGGTATCCCAACTCTTTGAAGGGGAGATGACCTAAGCTATGCACGGGTTGACTTTCGGTCAAAAGTCCACACGGGCGCGCGCGCGCGTCCGGCTGGTTCGGTTCGGGCTTGGTCTTGGGCTTGTAAAAATCTCCTACTTTTTTGGGCCGAATTTTATTTAACTTTCTGGGCTTTAATTATTAATTAATTACGAAATTAATTAATTAATTAATAAACTGTTGGCAGTTATTGCCAACAGTCAACAGTTAATTTCGTTTAACTGTTTTGGCAGTTATTTGCCAACCGTCACCTACTTTGCTATAAATACAGATGCCTCCCTCCATTTTTAAACAATGAAATTTTCCCTCCTCCAGAATTGCTGTCATTTCTGTCCCAGAATTTCTGTCATATCTTTTCCGAAATTTCTTTCTCCTGCATAACATATGTTGTAGTGTTGTTGAGTAAAGGCCACACAGAATTTGAGTTCGTTGACATTAATTATTGTTGTGCTACATAATTAATTGGGGAAATCCGTTCTATCTTGGGAGACAATATTCATCAACCTCGGAGCACATTGGAGGGAATAAATTGTCTTAAGGAAACTGTTGTTCATAACAGGGCTCAGATTTATCTTTTATTCTTTTATTATTTCTGCAAATTCAAGTAAGTGTTTCATTTACGTAATTCTGTTTTAATTCTGTAATTATATTAAATTCATAATTCTGTACAATTGTTATTTATAAATAGTAGACTTAACAACACCTGCACCCCTTGTTTCAAGGCTTGCACTTGCTCTGCATCACTAATCATGCGAAGTTGGAAGTGAGTGTGTTAAGATATAACAACAGTAGAAGGTATAACATTCCAAATCAGTGGGTTGTGTATTTTACATCGACTTCCTTTTTCATTTTAAACAGTACCCCTTGTTTCAAAATTTTGGCACTATTCCTAACAATTCTTGCGACAAGGGAAGCAAGCGTTATGAAAACATAACAACAATAACTTTCCTACCGAGTGGAGACGATTGTGTGAGGGTGTGACATTCAAAGCAAGAGTGGAGGTATGTCTAATATACAAAATATGAGGGTGTATATTTGTATATCTCTAGAAGATTTAGAATAGGTGCTTGGCTTTCCATAAGGCTATTAATCTTTCTAGGCATTAACTTAATTTAATGCACTAGTTGAGCATCTCTTGATTATCTTTTTAGAGGCTTTAAAGTGGATTCAAGAATTGAATTTTTGAACTGTGAAAACAAAGTGAGAGATAAGAAGCCATCGGTTTGCTTCTAGCAACATATTGTATGGAAGTACTATTTATATTGGATATATTTACAAATAAGTGTTTTTTTATTAAAACAGTTACGTAAAAACTTTTGTGTATGAAGAAGTTCGATGGTTGAGGAATGTGAAAGGTTGTCTGTGGAACTTTGTCCTGCGTAGGAAAGATATTCAAAATGGGTGGTGTATATAAAGGCATATATTGGATAAGTTATTGCTTTTTGTATGTAAGGTGCATGCGCATACAATGGACCACCACCATTTGGGTAGTGTGCCTTTAGGTACTCACCACCGCGATGTGCCCGTGCCCGAGCGCATTCGTTTGGTGCAATGGTGTGCTTTGAGGGTGCACTTGATACGCCTTATTTTTAAGCGACAAAAATTAGTAACATTAATAAAACGTCACTGTTAACCTAACAGGCATGTCTATTGGATGAAAGTTTTTCTTTAAAAGCCATTAGTATTCTTAACATTCATGCTTCACCAATCTTCACCATTCTTTATCAAAACTTTTGTCCTTTTCCTCTCCGAAATTCTCCTCCAAATACACACTTCAGTTCGATTGCTTCCTTTATTGAAATTTTGCAGAATCTTAAACTAGTTGTCATTACATAGTCTTTTAAAAGTATAATATGTCCGTCTTCATAATTGCAATACCAATCAGGGAAGGTTCCATTGTATTTGGAGACCTATTTGCAAACCTATCTGGTGGGGATGTATATGTTTTTAGGACAATGCTTTTTGCAGGCTTTGAAACAATTATTTTGATTTTGTAATCTTTTTCATTACCTATAACAATTTACATTCACTCTATTTCTCCAAAAAAATTGTTTAATGTGTCTAATTCATGATTTCAAAAAAGATGAAGACATTAACTACTGTGAAGATTATTTTACGTTAGTTGCTAAATATATTAGTATAATATATAACTCTGCATGTGTCGTGCTTAATTTTCTATATTTTATTTTGTACATTGTTAGTCCGAAGCCTATATAAAGGAGGAGGCTTGCTTTAATTAACTAACAATCACCGTAAACTTTGTCAGATGCATATGAACATGAATCCTATGAATATACATGACAATATTAGGGCATTCCCCTTAAGTAATGTGTTGCTCATGTCACCGAGTGTCTTAGAAAATAATCAAGAGGTGTTGCGCTTGTCACGAATGGTCTCGAAAAATAGGCAAGGGATGTCTCATCGGCGCTTGGGTGCGATGAGAAGTGGGCATGAGTTTCTATACCAATCTGGATATGGGAGGATAAAGAAGCTTGTTCAGGATAGTAGACTTAGGTTAACAACTTGGTATATGGACTTTGAGAGGGAAAGGGATGGAACTAGTGGATATCATGATAAGAATAAAAGTTAATATAGTTTGTTTACAAGAAACTGAATGGGTCTAGAGAATTGTAAATACGTGGTTTAAATTACATTATACAAACAAATATTAACAAGAACGGAGTCGGAATAATAGTAGATAAGAACCTTAAGCATGATATCACAACTGTTATTAAGAGAGGCGATAGACTTACACTTGAAAAACTGGTATTAGGTGAAAATATAATTAAAATGGTTAGTATATGCACCACAAGGAGGATTATATGAGCATATTAAAGTACAATTTTAGGAGCAAATGGATGAACTAATTCAAAATACCCATAGGTGAGAAAAATTATATCGGGAGATTTTGATGGACATTGAGGGGAATATCGTCCAGGATATGAGATGGTGCATGGATGATATAGTTTTAGAGATAGGAATGACGGTGTGGAGTCTATCTTAGATTTTATGATGGCTTATGATATTGTACTAGTAAATACATGTTTGAAAAAGAGGCTTGAACACTTGATAACATAAAAAAGTGGAACATATAAGAGCAAAATAAACTTTTTTTTATTACTAGTAAAGGAGATCGATTAATTTGTATAGTTTGTGAGGTTATCCCGAGAGAGACCCTAACCTCATAACATAGGATGATGGTGTTTGATATAGATATTAAAAATCAAGCACAAGAGCAAAAATATAAGATTAACCCACGAACTAAGTGGTTGAACTTAAAATTGCGAGAAATTAGATATATTTAAGGATAAAATACTAAATGAAGCACCATAAATATTGAATATGAGATTAATATAATGTTTGATAAGGTGGCTACATATATTTGGAGAATATCAAAAGAGATTCTTGAAAAATCAAAAGGTAGGGGCCACAATGTAAAGAAACTTGGTAGTGGTAGTGGAATGAAAAAGTATAAAACATAGTAAAACCCAAAAGGGAGTGCTTTAAAATATGAAAAACAACTATAAATAAATAAAATGCTGAGAAATGTAAATGACCAAAGAAATAAGTGAAAAAAATGGTAAGATATGCTAAGTTTAAAGCATATGACGATCTTTATATAAAAATAGGAACACAATAAGGGTAAAAAGTATTTATAATCTTATTAAACTTAGGGACAAAAAAATAAAAGATTTTAATAACATTAAGTATATTAAAAGTGATGATTCAAGAGTCTTAGTCAAGGATGAAGGGATTAAGAAAAAATAAAAAAAAATTACTTCAAGAGGTTGTTGAGTGAGAATAATCGGAGTAAATTAGATATAGATGAACTTAGGGAGACTCGAGAAAATATATTTTTATGCAAAGTTAGGATAATAGAGGTTAAGATAGGTCTAAAAAAGGATGAAAACAGAAGGACTTTGGGACATAATGGTATCCTTATTGAGGTTTTAAAGTGTTTAGGGGAGGCATGAGTTTCTTGGCTAACCAAATTGTTTAATAAACTTATAATGACTAATAGGATGTCAGATGAAAGAATGTTTTAGTATCTATTTACAAATATAACTATAACATATAATGTTGTTCAAATTATTGTGATATTAAGTTGATAAGTCATACAATGAAAATTTAGGAGATAGTGATTGGACATAGATTGAGATTGGAAGCAGTTGTATCTGAGAATTAGTTTGGGTTTAAGCACGAGAGGTTAGTAATGGAAGTTATTTATTCATTAAGAAAATTAATAGAGTATTATAGAGAAAAAGAATCTTCGTATGATTTTTTATAGATTTGGAAAAGGCGTGTGATAGATTATGAAGAGATACAATTTGATGGGTTTTACATAAAAATGAGTGCCTCGTAGATATATTATGTGATTGGGGATGTGTATGATAGAACAATAACTAAAGAAAGGTTTATACGAAGGTTGAACACCAAGTCCTTATCTATTTGCTCTTGTTATGGATGAGTTGACCGAATAAATACAAGATGAGGTGTCGTGGTGTATGTTAATTTGAGAAAAAATATTTCAATGGATTAAAGTAAGGCATGGATCAATACTAGATTGCAATTATGGATAAGAACTCTATAAACAAGACATTTTAAAATAAGTAGGACTAAAACAATATATGTGGAGTGTAATTTTAATAATAATAAGAGAACAAATGCGCATGTAGTGAAACTTAAGGATGAAGAGATTCCTAAGGATGGTCATTGTCGTTGTTTAGACTCGATTACCCAAAAAGATGGAGATATTAATGATGACGTCACTCATAGGATTAAAACAGGTTATGTCAAGTGGAGATGTGTTACCGACGTATTGCATGATCAATGTATACCTTTGAGATTAAAGTGAAAATTTTATAGGAAGGTCGTTAGACCTATCATGTTGTATGGGACTGAATGTTGGACAACCAAAAAAATGTGCAGAAAATGAGTGTAGCGGAGATGAATATGTTAAGATGGATTTGTGGTAAAACTCGAGAAGATAAAATTTTAAATGAACAAATTTATAAAACGGTAAAAGTAGCTCTTATGTAAGATAAATTGAGAGAAAATCATCTTAGATTATTTGGACACGTCAAGCGTAGATCAATATATGCCTTGTAAGGAGGGCTGGTGTAATTAGTATTGTTGGTAACACTAGGGGTAGAGATAAGTCTAAATTGACTTGGTGGGATATTATAAAAAATACATGATACCAGTTGGTTTAACCAAGACTATTATATTAAACAAAGAAGAATGAAAAAATAGAATTCATGTAACTGATCCCCCAAAATTGCAAATCTGTTGAAAAATGAGTAAATAATATAAAAGACTAGTACATTCATGTGCCATTGGCATGCATGTAATTTTATTTCGGAGTAATCGATACATAATAAATAACCATACCCGATGAGAACGTGGTTAGTTTAGACAAGTTACTTTGGTATCACTTGACGTGTTTGTACCTATTTTTATGTCGTTAGGTTGTTTTCATTTTTTGCCCCCAAACACCCATTTTTAACCACAAAAGAAGCGTATATTAGTCAATTAGGTCAACTGAGAGTCGAATGAGGACACGATTAGTTTAATCAAGTTGCTTTGGTATCACTTGCTGTGTTTATATCTATTTCTAGGCATCTTGGTTCTTGTTTTAAGTTTTAACCCCCCAACGCTATATTAACCCCCAAAAGAAGCATATACTAGTCAATCAGGCCAACCGAGAGTCCAATGAGGATGCACTTAGTTTACATAAAATACTTTAGTATCGCTTGATGTGTTTGTACCTAAATCTAGGCCTCTAACCTCACCAATCACTTGCCTCACTCCCTCATTCAAACACCTAACAAACTAAAACCACCTCTTTCATATGGCTATGGCTCAATTTTCTCGTGGGTTTCATTCAAAGATTACAATAGATATTTCAGTTAATGTTGATTTAGATAGATACTTTAATGTAGAAATTCAATCATCACTTAAATGCATATTATAAAATGCAAATAAAGAATCAATACATAGCTTAGGGTAGAAAGTAATCTTATATATCATATTATAAAACATACTTGAATAATTGACTAAAATGAACCAACAAAGTGTCAAAATAAATAATTATACGAAAGTTGCATTTCAATAATTAGTCATACCTGATATACCGGAGAAGAGGGGTTCAAAAAATCACGTTAGCATCTACTTCCTGATAATGGAGTGAACAAAAAAAAAACTCAGCCACTAATTTATCAAGTTTGTCTGGAATAAAAAAAAGTATGGGATGGAAAGAGAGAGAGGAGATGGGAGGACCTAATGTGATAAATGAATATTTATTAAGGATTATAAAGGAAAAAAGATCATCTCTCTCCCTTTAGTAGTTATGCTACATGCCAAAGAAGATAAAAATATCAACAAAGGAACCTCATGGGAAGATAAAAATTGCATTAAAGGACATGTTATTAAAACTACGTGACACCCTTAGGCTTTCCGGAAAGACGAGATACTAATAGAAAACGTTCTGAAGTTTTTATGTACTTAAAAAAGAAGAATGAATAAGAAACAAACATTTAAAAACTATTACATGCCTTTATACCTAAGAGAAATTATTCATCATCAATAACATTAAGACACCATCAAAGCATATTAAGAAAAACAACAAACCTCTTTTGGCATGTCATAAAGCGTAGACTCTTACGACATCCGAGTAAATCATAGAGGATTGCCGAAGAGGCATGCACGATGAAATAACTCTGAAAAAAACTAATCAGAGTTGAAACATATAAGGCTTATAAACTCGCAAGAGTCGACTCTACAAGAATCATCGACTTCCTATTTCAACATTTCATGGTCATAAATAATGTAGGTGAAGACATTTGGAAATACCGATCAGGTCAAATATGGTGATCATTATATTTAACTTCTTTCAAATTAAGAGGTTGTGACAGACAAGATTAATACAACAATAATTATTTAAGTAACCCTTCACAAGAACATACCATGCATTCGGAGCTCGATATTCAGAAATTCCTTCAAAATTTTGATCAGCAATAGTCTGAGTTTCAATATATCCCGACCTCTTACCTTCTTCTTGTAGCATACCGTGTTTCTCAACACTACGGCCTACAGACTATTGTATGTGATAACTTCATTGATGGTCAAGGAACTCATTATGGTACTTGATAACCTATATATTTTTATTAAATATATCAGCTAAACAGTCAGAAAATGACAAGAATGAAAAGGTTAAAATTATCACAAGGCCAAGGCCTAGTATTGCTTCCTCAAATGGAAACGGTGAACTGGGGATGAAACGCAACTCTTTTCGATTGGTGGAAGAGAGGAAGGAGGAGTATAACAGGGCCCATGCTCGCATATTTAGTAGTTCTAGTAGTCCAGAGCCTGAAGATACAATTTCACAGCTCCCTTCAAATGGGAAGAATTTGAGCTACAAGGGGGATCCTCGTCATTAGAAGGCACATTCTCATGTCGATCAATTGACACCACTAGAACATTCACCTTCCAAACCATTATATTTTATCCAAATAATATTAGCAAGAAAAATACATAAATATACTGAATACTATTATAACATCATTTGAATTGTAAGTAGATTCTGAATTGCGTACCATTGAAACATCATAGGTGCCATCTTCGACTTTGTAAGGGTAGTTGCTCTCTATTTTTATGCCTCCTTTATTCTTGATGAAGTAGAGTGCTAGGTCCATTAGTCCTTCGTTACAACCTTGGTTTTCGTTAGTGTCTCGATCAACAAGATCTTTCTCAGAGACAAAAACTAACTTATTTGTTTAGATTTGGTTTATTCCCTCAACTCTTACAACTGTAAAAAATGCCCAGCAACTACCTGTGACAGGAAAACATTAACCATGATCATTTGAATATATATACTTATGTTGCATGCCATTATTCTAGTCTAGATTATGTGAAATATGAGTATGACCTAATTTATGTTTTGGAACTTCTTGACAAGAAGTGGTCTTGGTTACTTTATTATGATTGGTTGTGCTAATGAAGATTCTGTATTTATTTACCCTCTAGGGTATAGCCTAAATTTTGGGGGATTCTTGTCATGTAAATAGTCCTTTATGAAACTGGGACTTAAAAAAAGTATATAGAGAGCTTGCATCTATTATTAAATACTGGCCAACCTAGAATTGAAAAGTTAATCAAATTAGAGGGGCCCGGTCATTATATATATTCTAAAATTTTGTATGTAAAAGTTTGAAATTTGAGGGACTATCGTATATTTATATTGAACTTTGGAAAGGAGGGAAGGGTATGGCCCCGCCATTCAACACTTAGGACACCCCTGATTGAAAGCTTGTAGCTTCTCAAAATAGGACAATATTGGTTGAACCACTTATATTAAGTACTTTCGTATTTTTTTTCTCACCACATTTGATATTGTATGTGTTTCGTTAGTTTGGAAAGAACATCAATGTATCCATTCAAAGATAATCCTGTGGCATCCTCGAGTACAAATACCTATCGGCATTAACAAAAAGAATAAAGGAATACAGGCTTAAAAATAGTCCACAATCATAATGAATTTATTGGTTGCAGAAAGTTACTCACAGTGAAGTAAGGAAATGAAGTGACATGTCTTCTGTCAACGTTAACATGATAACCTTTGAAACTACCACTAAGAATTAGGAAAAATAGCTTCTCCTCGGCAAATGGGTATGGTCAGTCAACAGTCACATTCTTTATTCTGCATATTAGCCGGTTTAACCGCCATGTGGTCTTTAACTCCTTTGAGTGGTTGTCATCATCTCGGATCCACTTCTCACACTTCACTTGACCATCAACTGCAAAAAGTCCATAGAGTTACTCAAGTGATAAGTTCAAGTTGCAACTGAAGCAAGACATAAATTAAGAAACAAAAGACAACGGTGGACACAATTAACACAAAATAACTACAAAAATTCTAGGTAATAAAGTGGGTCAAAGACTGAGTCATAAAGTTTCAAAGACAACCTATCTCCACGCTTCAACAGTCATTTAACTTGATCAATATGTCCATGAATACGATTATCCAAGATAAGAGAAACCAACAAGTCAACATTTTTTTTCTCGCACATTATGCTCCTTTGATATGAATGGAATCCGAATTCTTGTATAAGGCTTTATCAGTTTAAGTAATACTTGGGTTCTGACATTCTTCAAAAGATCTTCAATATGATCCCCGATCAAACACTTTATGGTCTATAACGTTCCAGCTTCCTATTCCCAATGATGACCTCACTAATGTAATTGTTGTACAAGAAGAAATATCATTTGAGATAGGTGACTGGTTGTATTTAATACTGGGCCACATTCGACTTATCTGATCTTAATAACCAGGTATACGAGGTCAGATAAGTAAAATATGATTCTCTTTTTACTGATAGTATTACAATTAATGAAAAGAATGAAGTGCTAAAGGATAATGTAATTGCTGATGATGTCAATTAAAAATTGATGTTAAGCCTGTGATAGTTCTGCCATTAACCAGCAGCAATGTTGTCTCAAATGTTGGCTAGTTGGAATCAGTGGATATTGGCCAGTTAGAATCAATGGATGTTATAGAGACACCTGTAAACAAGTTTAATGATGAGGAGATATATTGTAACAATAATACTGAAATTGCCATTACATGAATGATCGTGGAGATATGGATTCTACCAAGAAGTTAAATTTGTAAAGAAGTTCTGGTGATGATTCTATGGAGGAGGATGCATTGAAGAGTAAGCAAAATGATTCCAAGTTCAATTTGTCTGATGAAGTCGGAGATGAGGGTATACAAACTGAAACTGTTGTTGGCGTTGTGAGTAATTCTACTATCTGATGAGAAGAAAAGTGTTGATGCTAAAATTAAGAATGGTCTCGCTGCGCCATCTTCTAAGAGGAAGTTTCATGGCCAAGAAACGACTATGAACAATAATGAGACTACAAAAAGGCAACACAGTTAATAAAAAGTGCAATCTTGTGATGCAAAATTGTTGTTATCGAAAAATAAAGCTTTATTTAGAGATATCTCCATTGCCATTAATAGGAAAAACTTCTTGTAATGCATGTACAATTGTTAATAACAAAATGTTAATAACAAGTGTTAATAACAAGCGCAATCTTGTGATGCAGGTAAAATTTTTTGGGTATCAGTTGTCATCTTAGTGTCCCTATTTGTGGTTCAAAGATTTGGGATAGACAAAGTTGGCTACAATTTTGCTCCAATAATTTGCATTTGGTTCTTATTGAATGCCGGAATTGGTGTCTACAATTCCATCAAGTTTGATCCAGCTGTTATTAAAGTTATAAATCCACATTACATAATAGAGTATTTCGAGAGGAACAAAAAAATGCATGGATTTCCCTGGGTGGTGTCATCCTCTGCACAACAGGTTACAATTTTATTCCATACTAACTACATAGGACTGATTTTTATTCAAACTTAAGAATTTAGTTGGTGATTGGTTTATCATTTTTTTAACTAGGAAAGTACTTATTTTTTTTATCATTTTTACTTTCATGGAGAATATATTATATAGGAGTAGTATTCATATGTGAAAATTGGGAAATTAAAAGAACAACTCGGAGTGCCACTCTTCTATTTTTTATTTTTTTGTCAAAAAAACTTCTCATAAAAGTTTACATTTCAATCTCCTCCAAACATTGTAATAAAATATACCTTTAATTTTAAAATGCATGATCCGAGGGCTTATTTGCTGATGTTGGGCACTTCACTGGTCGAGTTTGTCGACCCCTAAGAAGTTAAAATGTGCTTGGATGCTCCTCAGTCTTCGGTAGCACCTGTTATTAAGCAATAGGGATAATTTAGGCCAGTAAATTCATGAAATACAAAAAAAATTTCAGGAAGAACACCCCTGATCCCAAACTGATAAAATAATTTAGGCCAGATCCATGAAGTAGACTGACAGTGTATAAGAAAGTGATAATATTCCTCATCATTTTTTGAAAGAAAAATGCACCAATGCGAGGAGATTTACTTGTGAGCATTCCTTGTTTGCATGACGTCACGAGTATTTACCTTTCCATGAGCAGAAGCAGAACTTCATCATGATCCGTTGAATGTCTTGTTATATCTCTAGACTCAAATCGAAAGTCCACAAGGAAGTGTTCTGACTTTTCAAGTAGTTTTGCCTTAAAATTTTCAACCTGTCAAGAAAAAAGGATAGACACACAGAATGTTGAGAACACAATACACATACATAAACATATCCAACACAATGGATATATACATAAAATTTTCTCTCTTTAAATCTAGGGAAAAAACTATGTCAAAAATTATACCAACATACACAAACATGCATATATACATAGATATACAAATTTATACACACTTACATATGCACATTTTCACACAAAAGTGTGAATCGACATACATACACATACACACTTAATGATTTTAGCATCACATAATTGTAACAAACTTATAGAGGGGAGATAAATGGAGAGGATGGTGAAGGGAGGGAAGAAATAAGCTCGCGTTTATAGAGAGAATATAAAGAAGTTAAATAGGCGAGGATAGAAAATGTGTTATCTGTAGCCATTGTGTAAATAAGTGATAAGAGAGGAAAAGAGAAGTAAATAAGAATGCCACGTGGAGTCGGTAAGCTAACTGAGAAATTGATTGGCTATCTCTTTGGAGCTTCCATTATGAGATCATAGTATTTGATTGGATGGTATCATAACTTAACTCCCGTTATATAAAGAAGAATAACTGATAATGAAATTAGCATATATAATGACAAATGTGGACCTATGAAGCTTCAAACGGATACAAAAATAAAAAGAATAATTGACTATATGAAAAGTAAATGTAAAACATCAAATCCATATATAAAATAATTCACTACTAAGAAAAAGACCTCACCGTAGATAGTTCACTACTGAGAAAAATACACTATTGAATTGTATGTGAGTTTGATGCTTGTGAATAAAAGCATAACAAAAATTGTGACTGGTCTATTAAAATTGCTCAATGAATCGTTTTGTTCAGTATCACTGGCTTTTGTTCTTGTCTTCGTATCTCAAATGTTTTACTACAAATTGTACTGTCGAGAAACCAGAAAACGTTAGTATCCTAGTGATTTACGTATTCATATAGATTTGGAACATGACACTTTCGCTTCATATATTATAATTAGTTGTGTTTGAGAAATGTTTATCAATGTTTTTACATGGACTCTTTCAATACACAAAATTTTAAAGTGAATTAAAACTTACGTAAGTTGACAATTTTGTATTATATTTACCATTCTAGCTTTTTAACCTCTCTTTTACTTAGAAGTATCTTAGACTCCTTTGAACTGATCTAAATTAGACAATCTTCTTAAACCATCAGCAATCGTTTCTTAAACATAAGGCACTAAGACCTAAAATGTATTCTATTTCTCTGGGAGCACCACAATGTTAGAGGATAGGATTGTGGATAAATTGCCCCTGCTAAAAGAGACTTAACTATCCCAATTTTAAACCTTCCCATGGTAAAACACTCAACTGCCCACCGTTGGACTGCTTTCACTCAACAATCCCAAAATTTACAACCTTTTCACAGTAAAAGACCACCATCTCACAGTTGGGCGCTATACACTCAACCGACTCAAGCGGTAAAAATTGACCCTTAAATACGTACTCTCTTCATCACAAATTAATGGTCCCTATCAAAGTTGACAATTTTTTAGGGATACTCTCAATTAATGACCAAGATCAAGGCTTCTGCACTATTATGCCATTTGGTTTTGTTAGTAGATTATGTCCACAATGGAAAGTGAACTCTTAATTTGGGACATCCCAAAAAGAAAATACTAACTATTTATATGGAATCATCTCATGAATGGGACAATTTACACTCACCCATCCAAAACAATGTGATGGTTTACGAGCTTTCGTCACTGATTTTGTGCAGTCCTTATTGATGGATTGACCCCCTTATATTTTCATAATTTTAATACCATAATTCAAGGTGTTCTCCAATCTGTAATAATATGGAAATATGTAAGAAAATTTTGAAACAGAAGACTAGCAGAAGTCACTTTATTAATAATATACTTATTGAAAACCAACAAGAATATCACATATGAAGTAAAATAGAGGAATAATATAAAATAAAGACAGTAAAATGGACCATAGGATTTATGCTTTACCTTTTTTCTCTTAATCTACATTCAAATTTTTTTTACTGGCCAAAGCTAATTTGACCCAATGTCGCAAAATGTCAGCGTCAGAAATGACATTAAAAGAATTTACAACCCCTCAGGATCATGCTCGCCTATCAGAATCAACCTCCAACAAAAGTTTTACCACCAAGATCATCACTGGGATGTATTTAGTAGTTAGAAATAGGCAGCATATTTACAAGGTGTGTAAATACAATTACAACCTAGAATTAGTTAAGTAATGATGACTAATTAAAACATCATTTACATTTCGAGAAATGCCAAACGTAGACAATACAAATTTTAATAACACCTTTGATTTCATAACTAGTTGAAATAGTTTTGATTCAATTAATAGCTGAAATAATCGGTCAATTGATTTAACTAAGTTTAATGGTTTTAATGGAAAGTTTGTAAATAGTGTTTTACAACTCTTATTTCATTTTATCTCATGATCCGTCATTTTACACATTACAAATGCCGGCCACCACCCACCACCACCCATTACCCATAATTTCTATCATTTAAGATTTGAATGCCAAATGAGCTACTATTAAAAACCACCCATCATCAAACCCTTTCCACAACCCCGCTTCTGATGCAAACCAATAAACATCAAAAGCCATCATCACCACTGTATATATATATATATATATATATATATATATATATATATATATAGAGAGAGAGAGAGAGAGAGAGTAATCCATCATATTAAATCTCCAAACCCATTTAAGAAAATTTCAGCGTATTCATTGTATCAATTTCCAACCGTTTATGAAATATCATGTACGCATCAAGGAACAATAAAAAAATACCTGATCTCAACCGATGTGCGAGGTCGCCGGGGGAGACTTAGATAGGTCACCGACAGGGAAAGATACAGAGGGTGCCGACTTGGGAGGTAGAGAGGTAGTGGGTTAGAATGTGAGGGAATTGGGTTTGGTTTCGAGGAAAGTGGGGGAAATACTCCCGCCCGATCTTTCCTTATTTTTTTTCCTTTTTCTTATTTTTTTTTGCAAATGTACTAATTATTACAACGTTTTTTTCTATTTTGTAACGGAATTTGGCCGTTATAAATTTTTAATGGACTAAATCCGTTACAATTTAATTGTTTTGGTGTAGTGATTGGACTTGTTTTGTTTGATTGATCGAATGGAAAACCTTTATTTTTTTATGATTAATTATAGTCATTACCTTTATGACTCATATTCACACCCTTCTATATATTTTCTCAAGAAACACGAGTCACGGTAGTAATTACTAGAACAAGAGTACGAGAGGGTGCAATTTGATCGCACTAAAACATATTTCATTAGTGCGCGCCAGATAGAGGGAACTCCTATTTGTAAGTATGGTAATAGGAAAATTGAATAATTTAATTACCTTACAAATCATGGAGTTGATCTCTCGCAAGAGTACTTGGGATGAGGCAGTAGAGAATATATTTCGCCTCTATAATCTTGACAGGGCACTGATGTTAATGACACTATTAGAAAAAGCTGAAAAAAATATTCATCCTTCGTGGATACAATTACATAAAGAGATCATTCACCAAGATTGCGACGCCTTGCGACATATGCATTTAAAAAATGAGCTTGCAAATAAGTTAAAGATGAGTTCATGTCACGGACCTTTATACGTCAATCATTGATACTCTTTCGCCCAGTTGGACGCGTGAAAAATTTCATAGATTTTTAGAAGTAATACTGATTGGATGGAAATCAGACACATCGAGCATGTTTAAAATGCTTTTGAAAAGGTATATACATATATATAGTCATAAACCGTACTTTCTTTCATACGTCGCTATTTTTTTTAATTGTAGGAAATGTCGAAGAGTGACAATAAACAACCAAATAGCGAAACACCTCCAATTGGGTGCTCTCCTACACCCTAACCTCAATTCTCATCTCCTCCGAGTTATAAATACTGTACTCTATCAGAGATTCATTCTACTCCATCTCCGAGTCATCAAACTTAAGAAGCCCTTAGTAATATAACACCCCCAACCAGTTCAAAGCCAAAGGTTCTTTTGAAATTAGTTGATGCCTTGAAAACCTATCGGAAGAACCTTCGAAAAAATATTTTCCCGATGGGGGCTATAAGTTCTGATATTTTAGGGTTAAAAGCCAAAGTTTCTCAAAATGTTAAAATGCCCATTGACTAATGGAACAATTTCTTGGAGAACGAGGCTAAGGAAGGAAACCCGATTGAGAGTAAAATAAATAAGCTGAACAAATCAAAAAAGTTTATGTCCACAAACATAGGGAAAAATCTTATGATGATCTGAAGGATGAATGGGAGGAACGGACCAAGGGGACTTCGAAAGAAGGTAAAGATGCTAATCGGGTCAACTTGTACTTGCATGCCCGACGAGAAAGAAGGACCAATAAATTCCGAGACAAACTAGCTTTGAAAAGTGGTGATCGCTTAAATAAGCTCTGATACCAATTTGAAAAACGTGACTGTGTGATAATTGATTAAATTCGCAACTTTCTACGTTGGTACACTTATTTAATTAGTGTCTATTTTTAAACCAAAATAAATCAGCCCCAAATCATTCAACTGCGTGTGTGCGTGTGTCAAACCATAAAATAAATAAAACATGCGACACAAGCTTAAGGAAAAATCCCCCAAAGGAGTAAAACCTTTTATTTCACTATAATTTGTAAGAAAACGGCTTACACGGATTACAATGAAATAAGGTGACATATGAAATACCCGTAGGTGTCGGTTTCGATGTCTCGGCTAGAACTTTCCCTTTCCAGAAGGGTAGCAGTGAAGAAGACGGCTCCTCCATAAGTTACGGACTTTATAAGGACTCCCTCCACAATAGCACGCAGCTGTCGGTTGTAGAGATCTCCGTACAAAGTATGAACAAAAGCCAAATATGTTCTTGGGTTCCACAAAACAATTCACATAAAACTAATTGGGATTTTGTGAATTAAAAACAAAACATTTGAACCCTTAAAATTGTTGAAGAAAAACTTTCTGCCAAAAGGTATTGAGTTAAATCTAGGCAGATACACAAAAGTTTCAAAAGAATAAGACTCTTAAAAGTTGAAACTGTTCTCCACGTTTTTCTAGGCAGCCAGGACCCCTTTTTATACAAAATCTGAGCCGGTCAAAGGATAAGCATTACAGCAGCGTGTCAGCCAGAAAGGAGGGTCGTTCGAACAAGAACCCGATCTCGCTTGAACGAGATTGCGTGTCGTTTGAACGACTACGCGCGACATCCCTATATCGTTCGAACGAGATGCTGATCTCGCGCGAACGAGATTGGTGTCGAAACCGAAGTGCGTTAACTGCCAATGAAATTTTCTCAATACTATTCTTTTTCTAAAATAGTTAGCACCTTTTTAAAAACAAACATTTTTATATAAAAGCTTTTTAAAAACTTTTTAAAAATATCCTAACATCCTTAATATGAAATGTAAATGAAACTTTAAAACAATATCTTACCAAAGTTCATATTGTTGGGCTTGAATGTTGAAGACCACTTGTAATTCGAATTCTTCTTTTGTAGATGAAAACTTCTACAATTCTTCGATGACTTGTAGCGGTATACGACATAATTAATTGTGACGGACTTATTAAAAATATGTCCTTGCAAGCTTTGACTTTGGTGAGTTTGAATTTAATTATCATATATGTACACGTTATAATATTGTTAATGATAAAATCGTTGTCCTAAATATAATATTATGTTATATAAAATGATAAAAGACATGTCGAGCGGTCAGTCCGAGTGTAGCCCTTATGACTTTTAAGCAGATACCCTAACCAAGGTGCTTGGGAAGGACAATAAGCGGGGGGGGGGGGGGGGGGGATAAGAGGCGTGGACTCACATATGACAAGTAGCAAATTACAATACAGTTCACCTTTACTGGACAATATCTCTTCAATGAGGTGTAAGGTGGTGAGAGAGGCAGAAGACCATGCCAAGACGAAAGGAGAGGTATCAGAGCTTCGGAGAGAGGTGGGCAATGTTTTCAATAACATAGATTTCCTAAAAAATAAAGTCCATGGGTTGGTCCAACTCCCTGGAACATTCCCCTCTGAAACACTCGCCTCACAAATGCCTCCCTCTGGAACATTCCCCTCCCAAATGCCACCTGATAGAACATTTTCCTCCCAAATGCCTCCACCTGAAACACTCGCCTCACAAATGCCTCCCTCTGGAACATTCCCCTCATAAAATCCTACACCTGGAACATTCCTTGCATCATCTCCATCCAAAGATAGTGAGTTTAGCAAGTCGTATTATATAAGGTACTTGACCAATCCGAGGGTTATTAGCACGTGCACTCCCGTATCCATGATTGTCGGAACACATGTCCACAATCGACCTTTGGCGATGGGTGAAGTTCAAATATTGGTCGATAAAATATACTCTGGTTGTGGATATGATTTTATGTATGTTAACCACGGGAAAAGACTTATGTTAAGAAATTATGAAAATTATTTTCTTCCGAGGTCAATTCGTTTGTTGGAGACTCTATACATTGAACAATGTTTTCTTTTTGAATAAATTTGTAATATTTTAATTATCTGGTATATTTTCTCGGTTTTAATGAATTTTCTTTTAATGAATTTTCTTGTAATAATTTTTTTTGATCTAGTTGAATGAATTTTCTTTGAATTTGTTGGGATTGAATGAATTTTCTTGAATTATAAACTGAGAGTTTTTGTATCCAACATGACCTTAATTTCAACCTATTTATATAGGTGACTTGAATTTTGAATACTACTTAATAGCTTTCCCACAATACAAAGAGTGGATGGGAGAGAGTCATAGAGTATATGTAAAGGGCGTTTGGGAATTTATTAAATATGCAAAGAAATCTTAATAGTAATAAGATTTTGTGTCTGTGCAACCGTTGTAACGAAAAATTTAAGTCTTTGAAAGATGTTAAATTGCATTTACAAATGTGGGGTATGATGCAAGACTATAAGATATGGACATTCAATGGGGAAAATAATGTACCATATGTTTCGAAAGAATTACCGATACTTGAACGCATGACGGAACCCCACCGAGTGGAAGTGGTGAACGATTCGCCGGCACATCATCTTTTGACCGATCTAATTGATGATGCTTACGGAGTCCACCACCATCAAAACCAAAAGCCTATGGACGTGGATAATATGGATTATGACTAAGTCAATGAACAATTTGATGCTCAATTACCCGAAAATTGAGAATACATACGATTAAAAGTCGATGTGACTAGACCTTTGTATAAAAATTATAAAGAAGATCACTCGGTATTTTACGCAATGATTGGTTTGTATAATTTAAAAAGTCTATTTGGGTTGTTGGGAAATAGCGTAAATGTAATTCTTAAGTGGGCTAAATACATTCTCCTGAAAGAGAACACGTTATTAAATAGTTATTCGAGCATGAAAAGAGCTTGAAGGGTTTGGGTTTGAAGTATAAATATGTTCGTGCATGCAACTATGATTGCATATTATACGATAATAAACACGAACTAAAGAATGAATGTCCTATATGTAAGGATATAAGATATTGAGAACACACTATATATTGACTTACTTGAGTCTGCATATATAGGAGTTCCAACTAGTTTGGATATTTAGACAAAATAGGCTAGAAAAGTTTGAGAACTCCATCTCTTTAAAGGTACAAACTCCTTGAAGAAATCCAGTCCAAGAGAATCTTCAAAGGGAAGTTAATTCTAACCCTAAAACCACAAATAGGACACTTGCATTGCATCCTACATATTACCTATGTGCTTTAATGATTTTTCAACAATTGAAATCATTTTAAAATCTATTTAATTCCAAACAAATCATTTTATATAATTTTAAACAATTTTTAAATGATTTTTGAATTAATTAAAATTTGGTTTTAAAAGTTTTGTGGGTTAAAGTGAAATTTTAGAAACTTGTTTTATATGCTAATTATTTTCCTGGGTAGAATCCGAAAGCACTAGAGACTTGGAGGTGTGCTTTGTAATTATTTTTAAACGCGCGTCTTAGCCTTCATCCTGTGCGTACATGTGTTGGCTATATATCGATTGGATTTGTGTTTTCTTATAGACACATAATGCGTATACTATCCCAACCCTTAGATCGTCTTAATTAACGTACTGCATGTGAACTATCTCAATCCTTGTGATCCCAATCTTAACCAATCAGTGACCTTATAATCCACCGCCTGTGTTAAACCGTTGGATCTAAGTCAATCCATTTAGACTTAATCTCGACCGTAGGATTGATGTTGATGTTCTCGATCCTTCTACGCCTAGTATAAAAAGGGATCAACCCTCAACATTTTGAAACTTTTTGCCATTTTGTCTTTCTGAGAAAAAAGAGAGAGTAGAGAGAGACAAAGAGAGAGAATGGATAAGAGAGGGAAAATAGAAAGAGAGAGATTAGAAGAAGAAACCCTTGTTTTCTTCGTAGTTCAAACCTCTATGAGTCTTCCCCTAAACCAAACACCAAAAACCTAAAAGTTCCTACACCAAAAAACCCATCTTGTGAGAGTTAGATCCTTCTAGGGTTTCTGTGTTAGTGGTTTTGTGTTTTTCTTTTTGAATACCTCTTCAAAAACTTTGATTCTCTCATAACTCATCTCTAAGGAAGATTTATGTTTCATTGTTTAAACTGAGTCTTTCTAACAGAGAACATCTAGCGTATATTTTCTGTTTCTCTTTTTAGATATGATATTTTAGATTTAGTCTGTTTCCATGAGTTTTTGACATAAAAACTTTTAGTTTCAAAAATAATTTTTCAGATCTAGTGAGTTGTGTGTTTCTAGTTTTTATTTCATATTTTATGAAATACTAGTGTACAAAAATAAAAGTAACACAAAAGAACTCTTGCTAAAGTTTTAAGGCGTTCAGATCTGAAAATAAGTTTTAGATCAAAACTTGTTGAATCAATCCTTGCATGCTAAGTCTGAATCTGTTTTGATAAAGTAGACTTCAAGTCTAGTTTGGATCTGTAATTGGAGGTTTACTATTTCAAAAATATTTTCAAAACCTTGAACTTGTTTAAGACATTGAACCGTCTTCTGAGCAAGGTATCCTTGAGATTTATGGTTAAATAAAAGATCAAGAAGTCTTTGCTTGAGAAATCAAGATTCAGAATTAACCTTCATATTAGAACGTTTGTAATTTGTTAGGAAAGTTTTTATAAATCTTGAGAGGGTGAGCTGCATGTTTGGATGTAGTAGCACATCACAAACACTGTCTCACACGAACACTTATACATTCTGGTTCTGTTTGAGAATCTTATATTTGAAAGAGTTGCTGGAATATGAATTCAAAGAGGAGATCAAGGAAAAGACAAAGAAGCATCAAGAAAAGATCAAGTTCAAATTCAGAATACCTTTTGACTTGAGAATCTCGTGTAGGTACATTCTGAACTTAGGTTAGGATCTTTGTGGTTTGCTTAAGTGTTGTAACTTAATTTTTATTCTAGTGAATTTTTGTTTTGTGCCGTAGAAGGCACCGTGGATGTTTCCCTTGTTCAAGGTTCTTACCACGTTAAAATTCCCGTGTCTATTCCTTTGAATGTTCTTAACTATTGTTGTGATTGGGACTGCATGGTAATGTTAGTAGATGTTTATTAAAAATTAAACAAAAGGAAATCAACTATCGAATTTAATCCATACATTCAGAGAAAGCTTTTATAACACATCCTGTGTTTTTCGAAAAGAGTTTTTCCCAAAAAGTTTATTCGTAGTTTACTCAACTTATAACTATTTGTTATTAGTCTTGTGAAGAAAAAACTTTTAGTATTAAGGCTATTTTTCAGATATATGGTTTGTGACGAAAAAAGACAATAAAATTTCAAACGTCTCACGACTGGCACGTTATCATCCAATTAATCCATTTATTTTTTAGGCATTTCTTTTATGAGCAAAAAGATCTCCGCATGGAAATTATGCAGATTAGTTTGTGCTTCAGCTTACTATATCGAAAAGTGGTAAATAAGAAGCACATTAAGGTTGCGAAAGCCACTTTAGCCGGGGCGATTTGTGTCTCGAAAAAGTATTTTCCTCTATCATACTTTGATATCAACGTCAACTTTCTTGTGCATTTATGCGATGGGGCACTATTGTGTGAACCCGTCAGTTATCGCTGGATGTATTCTTGAGAGCAATTAATGAAAACCTTCAAAGATTACATTAAAAACACACAATATATTGGAGGGTCAATTGTATAAGAATAAATAAAAACGGAATCATCATTATATGCCCAGGAACATATGCCGGAACAAAGGCTTAAGAGGTCCAGTTCTTGTGGAGAACGATTGATTGAGGAATTTGACGAGTTTGAGGATGAATTGCCTTTCACGAACCCTAAATAGGTGAGACTCACCAATCTGCAATATGAGCAAGCAACTCATTATGTCTTCGAACCCTAAGATGAAGTTGAAGAATAGAGAGAGTAAGTAACTATATATATATAAGTTATTTTTGTTTGATTACTTATATTCTCTATATTACCATCTAAACTTTATAACTTCATGAACACATTTAGGGAGTATGGGCGCGAAATGGCTAGAAATCAGAAGAGAAGTGATTTTAGGGCACGGGTATCAAAAGAGGTAAGTCCAACCTCTTCTATTATGGTTATTTATGTATATTTTGTAAAACATGGCCTAATACACATCTATTAAAAATGACGCATCTTCAAGGCTTTCACGCCTAGACAAAGGTCCTACTTTCTGTGCGAAGGAGTTTAAAAAAATCCACGCCAATGGTTTTGATTCCATCTCATACCCGTTCGAGGAAAAACTGTTGATGAAAAACAACGGAATATCAATTTTTGCCTTGATTTCTTGTGTAGCTAGCAAAAGCGATAAAAGTTTAAAAGATACAGTGTTGACATATTATGGGATTATCCAACAAATCCTGGAACTAGATTACTTAGAAATAAAAAAAATCATCTTTTATTATGATTAGGTGAAGGTGGAGGACACTACAAATGGTTGTAAAGTTGATATTCCCTCAAAACTTGTAATGGTAGATTTATTTAAGATGAAGAGTAAAGATCGCTTGATTGACGAGCCTTTTATTTATGCCTTTAAAATTGTCAAGAAAGTATTCTACTATAAGTGTATAAATGACGATAATTGGTCTGTTGTTATGCATGCACCAAAGAGTTTGACTACCGAAGAAAACGGATAAAAGCTCCCTAAAAAGTTACAGTTTGTTCTTGATGGCAATCCTAATTTGGTCGTTCTTTTAGTTGATTTAGACAAAGAATGAGTTTTAAAACATTATATTATTGTATGATAACCCTTTTTGTATCGTATGTATCAGAACAATCCTCGTATTTAATTACGTTTGTGGATATTTTACATGTTTGTGTAGTTAGACTTAGGCATAAAAACATTCCGTTGAAGGGAAAAAATGAAAAACAGTCACCAAATGGCCCTACAAAATGCATGAACACCTCGCATGGGACCAATGTTACTTATAGCAACTGATCGCGTAGTCATGAGACTCTCGGTTTGAGAATATGATCAAAATTTGCAAATAGTTAGACTTAAACTTAAAAACATGCCTTTAAAGGGACAAAATGCAAGATAACCATCAAACGTCCCTGCAAGAGGCATGAATTTCGCGCACGAGGCCACAATGACTCGTTTTAACTGATCGCATAGTCACGTGACTCCCAGTTTGAGAATATGATGAACTTTTTTAAATTGTTAGACTTTGGAATAAAAATATGATGTTAAAGGATGAAAAAACAAAACAGCCGACAAACGACCCCACAAGAGGCATGACCACCTCGCACGAGACCACAGTAATTTGTAGCAACTGGCCAAATAGTCACAGGACTCCTGGTTTGAGAATATGATAAAAATTTGCAAATAGTTAGACTTAGGATTAAAAACATGCTATTAAAGGGTGAAAATAAAAAATAGCTACTAAACGGCCCCACAAGAGGTACGAACACCTCACATGGGACCAATATAACTCGTAAGAACCGACTGCATAGTCACAGGACTACCGATTTGAGAATATGATGAAAATTTTTAAATATTTAGATTTAGGCTTAAAAACATGCATCTAAAGGGAGAAAATACAAAAATAGCCACCAAACGGCCCCGTAAGCAGCACAGACACCTCACATGGGACCACAGTAACTCGTAACAACTGACCGCGTAGTTACGAGACTCACGGCTTGAGAATATGATAAAAATTTACAAATAGTTTGACTTAGGCTTAAAAACATGCCGTTAAAGGGTGAAATGGCAAAATAGCCACCAAACGGCCCGACAAGAGGCACGAACACCTCACACATGACTAATGTAACCCGTAGCAACTGATCACATAGTCACGGGACTCTCGGTTTTAGAATATGAGGAAAGTTTGCAAATAGTTATACTTATGATAAAAGGGTGGAAATGCAAAACGACCACTAAATGACCCTACAAAATATAATGATTTTCTTACTTTCATGTGTGATTATTATCGTATGTTTAATATATGTGTGGTTGCCTCGATTTTATCATGAATCAACTCTTTTTATTATCATATGTACATTCACATATATTTTTATAAATAAAAAATTCAAAAAGGGAGCCTATACCACAATTCCTAATTTAGTTGTAAGGGCATTTTTTCTGACACTTCCCCTAGAGTCTAGGACTTGTTCATAGTATCTAGATTATATTAGTTTTAGCATATCCCGCTACATTAGTTATGGAAAATCACGTCTCCACAATCATCCACGATGTCAAAGATCTGAACATCTAGCAACGTGCATCTCAAACGTGCACCACTACATCTTCATTATGCTCCACGTTCATCTTCAACGTGCTCCACAACTTCACATAATAATAGTATATTTTATATTTTGGAGTTCGTTGTTTTTTATAATTATATTTGGAGTATTTTACTTTATTTCAACTTAAAAAATGAGACTAATTTTATTTATGAAAAATTATTTTCACTTGTTATCGTTCTAACGAGATGGAAATCTCGTTCGAATGAGCCCAACATGTCATTCGAAGTCTCGTCAGATGGATTAGATCAAACGAGGGCGTACTGTCTTGATTATTTCCATATCGCGAGAAGGTCGTCTGAAGCTCGCTTCTAATGAGAATTATATCTCGTTCGAACGACACTTCAACCTCGTTCGAACGACCTGACGCCGCCTCAATTTTCATGTCCGCCTATACAAACCTGCATTTTATAAGTATCTTGCAAGACTTTTAAAACCTAATTTATTGCGTACCTGCTACACGAAGTTTCACCTTTTAAAATGCAAAACACCAATTTTATTCACACATCACCTCCCATATATTTTGTGAATCACTTTAAAACCCTCACATAATTCCATACCGGAGTTACTCTTGTGGAGAAGGCTTCTCTATTGCTGATCTTGTGGTTCTCGTGGGAGCCATTGCTGAAGGAAGATGAAGGTCATTTGTGGGAGATTCATCTGAAAACGCTGTCGTGCACTTGTATATCAGTAAGTTGCGATTTATGAATTATATAAGTGAAATAGAAAAGGTTTTGCCCTGAAGGGTATTTTTCTTGGAATCCTTCTTAATTGGTTTGATTGCATGCTTTCATGTTTTTACGCTTTCAATCACATAGTTGCATGTTTCAGGGTTTAAAGAAATTAAAATTGGTATAAGTTGACATTTAATTAAATAAGTTAAGGCCATTGAACTATAGCGCCCTCTCAAATTGATATCAGAGCCATTTACACAACTTTACCGTGTAATTGATTTTTCGCAAAATTTTTGTGATATCAATTTTTTGAAAAAAAATGATTTTAAGAAACCTGAGTTCAAAATGGATAACTTATATAATAAAATGCCAACTTTTGATGGATCTAATCATGCCTATTAGAAAGCAATAATGAGATCCACATTATAAGCAATTGAATAAAGAGTTTGGATAACTTGTGAAAAAGGGTGAACACCACCCACTATGGTGGAAGGTAGTGAAATTAACCCTAAACTTGTGTCTTTATGGACTAAAGAAGAATTTAAATAGAGTAATTTCAATTCACGAGGGTTAAGTGATATTTTTAGAGCCGTCACACCCGACGAGTTTTGACGTCTAATGACGTGCACCACGTCAAAACAGGCATGAGATATCCTACAACTTACACAAGATAGTACAAACGCTGTTAAGGCGTCTAAATTACGAAACTTGACTACCCTGTTTGAGACCATAACTATGCTTGAGTCCGAGAGCTTTGCTGATTTCTATGCTCGCCTGTCAGATATTGTTAATTCCAGTTTTAATCTTGGTGAAAAAAAATCCTGAAAGTAGGGTAGTAAAAAAAATTAAGATCACTCGCGTTTCATCTCGAAAGTCACCATCCTTAATTCTTTAGGAATCTTAGACTCACTTAGGTTAAAGGAACTTGCAGGAGACCTTTAAACTTATGAAATCGACATGTCCCCTAAAACGGTAAAAGCAAAAGAGATGGAGATTTCACTTAAGGCCCAGTCTAGAAAGATAAAGGAGGTGTCATTCAATTCCGAGTATGACTTTGACCTTGATGGTTTAGCCCTCTTTGCTAAGAATTTTAAGAAATTTCTCAAACTTTAAAATAACGGCTCATCTAAAGATAAAAAAAGTTTTGAGAAAAATAAAGTTGGGAAGAAATTTGAAAAATATAAAAAGGACGCCCATAAGAGAGAGGAAGAGAGGTGTTACGAGTGTGATGGGAAAGGTCCCAAAGCGTATGAGTGCTCTACTAGGTTAAAGCATCAAGACAAATGCAAAACTGCCTTAAATGCCACCCTTAGTGATGATAGCGAGGTCGAGTCGATGGATTTAAGAGAAAAATCACCGCATTCATGGATAGTTATGTGAGTACGGATAGTGCACATCACGACGTTAAGAATGCTATGTCAAAGGGACACGTCGACAGTGAGATCGACATGAGTGAGGGTGAGGATGCAGCAAGTGAGAGAGAGAGTGACCTGAAGCGTGCGTTCGTCGAGTTATATGCTGAGTTCTTTATAACGAAAAAGAAAAACAAATGGTTAGAAACTAGGATCATAGCGCTAGAAAAGGAGTTAGAGAGTACTCATTAGAGAGTCCTTGAGAAAGGGAATTTTTGGAAAGAGAGAGGGGGGGGGGGGGGACTTGACCAAACAAGCACTATACCAAAACTGTCAACTTGTCAAGGTCTAAAAATATAACAAGTCAAACTTTTCAAGGTCTTTGACCGTGATAAGTTTAGGGGTGACAACTGACTTTATCATGAACCGTGACAAGTCTAATAAAATTGTCACGGTCTTTGACCGTGACAGTTCTAGGTAGAATTTTTAAAAAAACTACTAGGCAGTATGGCCACTCCCACTACCCAACAGTATATTTGTACCTGTTATAGCAAAATTGTACCTGTCCAAACATCATATATCCAAATAAAATAGAAATAAAGAACCAAATCATGGCATATATAATCCATATCCAAATAAAATAGAAATACATATATCCGTATCCAAACCAACAAATAAATAAAAATACAAATATCCAATATCCAAATAAAAAAGATTGAAATAATGTCATGGCACAAGATCTTGAGCAGGTTGGAGGAGGAAGGAGGAACACACGATATATCCATTGAGCACCCCATTAATTCGCCGAACGCCACATTGTTTGCGCAATCACAAAGGTGAGTTCTCCTTTCCGATCACCACATGCATGGCGAGAACCCTTGCCTCAATTTCTTGTAGGAGACGTCCATGAACCAACATAACCGGGAGGAAGGGCGTGTCCCTCAACCGATTCTTAGCATAGGTCGCTCGACGAGAGACAAGATAGGAAATGGATCATATGGCAGTGAGTCCGTACATATCAGAGATGAAGCAGTAATGTCCTCGTCTACCTCTACCTACTTCTCCTTCCCCAACTGACACTTCATTAAGGCATACATATCTGGGATCGTCGCCTCCAACCATGATAACTTATCATCATGGGGGTCCACCTTATGTGCCAACCCGGTGTTGCTCGTCTCCATTTCGATGATTCTCGACTTTCCCACCCGCGATCTCACCCCTAGTTCTCCCCTTGTAATCCATCTCGAGCACTTGGCTGAGTGCGTCTGTAGCTAAACATGTTTTGTCGGCATCAGACTGCGATCATGCACTTCCCGAAGCTTTGCCTGAAACGACAAAAAGTACACGATTAGTTAATTAAGTAAATAAAAAAAATTATAACGTAATTAAAAATATTAAACATTTATAACTTACAATCGTGGATGCGACGTTTGAGGACACCTCCTTGTCCTTGCCCTTCTTTGTTCGAAGTTCCATATAGGCATCGAGCCTATGTGGACTACCCCCAGGGCCACTCCCTATCTCCTGAAATAAAATAATGCAGAATTAGTAAGTAATGCAAAGTAATACTAAGTTAGAATAACATAAAACTAAAACTAAAGAAAAATAAAAAAGCCTTACCATCCTGTGCTCCACCTCGGCGTAAGATGTCCGTCCGGAGTAGTGCACGTCAAACTTTTTCTCCCGGTTATCCCTCCCTGATTGGCGAGATGCCAATTTCCACTCATCGATCTCATTGTCGACAAACTTTTGCCACTGTGCCAATGAGATCGACTCCTTTAAGGGGACGACGTCTCATGTACACTCATAATGGACTCCCGGGTCTTTCCATAGTACCATACCCGCATATTCTTCTTTCACGTCTTATATTAATTCCTCAATTGTTCCAACGCGGAGTTACAGACATGTGGGGGCAGGCCGAATTGTTCCTGTTAAACAAATACAAACCAAAAAGAAAGTGAGTGTTAGTTGCTTATAAATATAAATATAAATATAAATATAAATATAAATATAAATATAAATATAAATACACTACCTGTAGTGCCCCCCAGATGCTAATCTTGAGGTCATTAGGCACGGACCTCTAATAAGTGTACCCCGGGCCCACGGTCGCCTTCAGAAACTTTAGCGATCTAGTATAAAATGTCATCTTATTCTCAACAACGTACCCCAATTTCCCCCCATTTTGGGGCCCTACTGGTCGACGAGCCCTCGTTGCCTCCACTACCGCACTAGGATGAAGTCATTTTCTCTAAAAATTATTATTTGTAGTAAAAACATGTATATGGAGTTTGAATTAATGCTCAAATATGATAATAACAGTACATACGATATCAATTTCAAATTTTACCAATATTAATACCAATTTATATCAATTTCAATTTATACCAATACCAATTTATACCCGATACCAAATTCAATTTACACCCATGCACACTTCCCCCCACCCACCCATGCACACTGCACCCACCCATGCACACTCAAATAAAATAAGAATTAAAAATTAAAAATAAAAATAAAAATAAAACCTAATAAAATTTAAAATTAAAATCCTAAAAAGAAAATGCAAAATCTAATAAAATTAAAAATAATGAAATTCTAAAAAAAATAAAAACTAAGACAAAAAAACTAATAAAAATCAATATAAAATAAAAATATATTAATAAAAAAAAATAGAAAATAAAATCTAAAAATTCTAAAATAAACCTAAAATTAAAATGACACAAACTAAAAATCTAAAAAATGATAAAAGGGCACAAACTCAACACACACACAGTTTAGGCTAGGTTTAGGCTCGATTTGGGTAGGCTAGGATACGGGACAAGGGTATTTAGCTTCATTAAATGCACAATTACCTTGAAATACGCATTTGAACACTGAAACGTGCATTCGGCCTACAAAATAAATAATTAAGCACATAAGACCCATATTGTCGAGAATTAACAACTAAAATACATCTATTCGGGGTATAAATTATACAGTTTTGGGTGCTTATCACCCTCCCCCCCGAACACACACACTCTCAGGTCATAGACTTTGAATTAATGCTTAAATTGATTAAAATCATAATTAGCACATTCACTAACCATAAAACCAATTTTGATTCAAATTCGATAATAACAAAGCACTAGAACAATACACTCACTGATTATTACAAGCATTGAAATAATTAAGTACAAATGAATATAAAGCATTAAATTGTCGTCCGATAGTAATAAAGCACTAGAATAATACAACCACTGGCCATTAAAAATAATTGGAATACTTATTACAAATCTAGAAATTATTTCAAATTCAGGTTATCATAAAAAATGGATTGATATTTGGTAGGAGCAACCAAGTCATCCACACTACTATTTAGACGCTTTGGCGCACGTAGGATGATTGCTCGTTGTTGATATACTCCGAGTAAAACACTCACTTGACCTTTTGAAAAGCACAAACAAATGGCTCATCTCTCATGCGTTCGTTGCTCTTCAACTTGTCCAAGACAACCATGATCAAATTGGTGCCAGGATCAACTTTAAAAGCATTTTTATCCTCCACTCTTACCCAGTCACTGTAAAATACAAACTCTTTGAATCTTACATAGTCCAATTCAAATATATTTCGAATTACACCATAGTAAGTCATTTCAGCAATCAACGAAGCTTTTATCTTTCGCGCTCGCTCAAAAGAAAGTAAGAGCCTTGTATGAAATGCCTGAGTTCTGTACATTTGTATTTTTCTCTTACACCCTTTCACCGAATACGTAATCGTTAAATCGATACTTATTGTACTCTTGTGCTATAAACAAGGGTCCAGTGGCTAGACGAGCAAGCCTTGATGTCGCATCACCCGTCTTTAAGAGCTGAGAATATAGATAAATTAATTATGTTAGTTGTAAATCTTTCTTGTAATGTGACATTTAATAACAACCATTTTCATTATAATTACCTCGTGTGACAACCACAACCTAAATTCGCTATCTGATTGTGCCATTATTTTTCATTTTTTCTTATTTTCATAGGCTTCATATTTTCTGCATAGATCGTGTCGAATGTATTACAAAATTAATCATGTGTAAAAATTAAATTAATGTAAAAGTCAAAATAATTTAAACTTACTTTTTTCATTCTTCAACATCTTTATGTGTGTCAAATAGATAACGAGCTACTTGTTATGTCGCAAACTCATTAATTTCACTCGTTTGCCCATTATATGACCACCCTCATCGACGAACTCATCAATGTCATCCACGTTGGTCGAGTCGGGCATATATTCCCGAGTGTAGATTGATGACTCCACGGTGATGTATTTCTCTGCAATTGATCGTTCAATGTATCGTGTATTCTTGACGTAATATTTGAAAACTTTCATCAATCTTTCAAACGGATACATCCATCGATATCTAGCAGGGCCACAAAGAAGCGCCTCATCGCATAGGTGTACCAACAAGTTAACACTTATGTTAAATAAAGATGGGGGGAATTTCTTTTTCAACACACAAATCTCTTTGTTCACCGCCAATTTTGCGGCCACTATGTGATCTTGATTGACTACCTTCTCACATAAAAGTGAGAAGCAGATTATAATTTGCATAATAGCCTTCCGTAAATCCTTGTGCTTGGAGAAATAATGCTTAAATAATAGAGGAACCAATTGCATGATCACATGACAATCGTGGGACTTACACATATGCAAATCATGGGTAGCATAATTCACAATCCTTTGCAAGTTGGACCAAAAATTATATGGAACCTTTAAATTATATATTGTGTCTAAAAGAACCTTCCTTTCCTCACTCGTCAAAGTAAAAGCATCAGGGGGAATTATTGTCATTCCCCTACTATCTTCTTTCAACCATAGTTATGGCTTAAGTTTAAATGCTTTAGTCTTTTCATGCACTTTCTCCGTCCTTCGAATGACTCCCCCAAGGAATGTGCCCACAATATGTTCAGTGATATTCTTCTCTGCGTGCATCACATCCAATACATTCCACACCGGGTTATTCTTCTAATAAAGCAAGTCAAATAAAATTAACCTCCTAGACCATGTCTTTCTTGTCTTAGTTTTATTCCCACTCGTGGTTTTCTTATGCTTGACATTCTTAAATTTAGGATTCTTGCCTAGAATATTAGGGCCACAATCAGAATATTTACTTTGAATTTCTGAGCCTGAAAGTTTTCTCGGCGGTAACCTATGTTCAACCTCGCCCGGTAAAAAAGTGGAACCTTTCTCAAATCTAAAACTATAAGCGGGGGATAAAAAACTCCTATGGCAATTGTATACATTTTTTGAGCTAACGGGAAGACTAAGAGATTATGTCTCCTCTCCACAAATAGGACACCTCAAATAACCATGTACTACACAATCGGATAATGTCCCATAAGCTGAAAAATCATGAATTGTCCACATCAACATAGCTCTCAGTGTAAACTCTTCTTTTCTAAAAGAGTTAAATTCTTGCACACACTCTTCCCACAACTCATTTAATTCTTCTATGAAAGGATCTGGGTAGACATCGATGTCCTTACTTGGTGCCTTTTGCCCAGGTATCAACAAAGATAGCATCAAAAATTCAGATCTCATACACTGTGAAGGAGGGATGTTGAGTGGGGCTAGGATCACTGGCCATATACTCTGATTGGTTCTTAGATTTACAAATGTATTGAAACCATCTGTTGATATCTCCAAAAGAATGTTACGCTGTTCTCAAGCAAAATCAGGATACTCAAAACTCAACCTCTTCCAAGCTGTAGAATCAATAGGATAACGCATGAGATTATCCCCTGCTTCTGTCCTAGCATGCCAAGTCATTGCCTCTGCTATCCATGGTACAGTGAAAAAAGGCTTCAATCTAGGCCCAAGGGGAAAATATTTTAACACTTTTTGAGGCACTTTTGATCTTGTGCCTTCCTTGCCAATAGATTGGGCATATCTAGGTTCATCGCATACCAGACACCGATCGAGATTTTTATACTCCTTTTGGTATATTATGCAGTCATATATACAAGCATGAATTGATTTATACTTTATTTCAAAACCTTTCAAACTATTTTTCAAAGTAGGATAGCTGTTTGGAAGCGTATTCTGCTTGGGTAACAAGCCCTTCAACCAATTTAAAATTCTTGTCATGCTATTGCCAGACAAACCATATTGGGTTTTCAAACTATACAAACCAACCATGGCATGTAAAGTTGTTTGATCTTTCTTACAGCCAGAGTATAATGGCTGGGTCGCCTTAAATTTTAAACTTTGGTAGTCATCATCAAGGTTTATCCCGATATCTTCATGGCCACTTGAACCTTGTACATCGTTAGTTACCTCATTCTCTTCCACTTCATGAAGTCCATACGCATCATCAACTAAATACTCTAGCATATTATGATCTACATTATCATCCTCCCCTTGTACATCTATCCTACTTGTTGAAGGCTGTTGTGAAGGTATCTCGGGGACAAAAGGAACTTTCGATCCCCCGTGAAAAACCCAAATTCGATAACTATATTACATACCCCATCTTAACAAATGTAGTTCAACTATTTTCCACTTAAACACTTTACCATTCTTACACCTAGCACACGGACACGAAACTCTTCATCATTATGACATCTCTTTGCGTATTTCACAAATTCATTAACACCTATGCGAAACACATCCCCTAATTTATTTGTCTCACGCATCCACTCTTTATATTTAGGATATCCCATCACAAATACTATAAACAATCTCCTATTATGGGTAAGAAGCGTATATTCATGGATTAGTATAAACAAAAAAGTGAACATTTAGTTCCCATTAGTATAAACAAACACCTATTGAATGCGTACGCATAAGAACTAGAATGTTAGTATCTACGCGCACTATATGTAGCTTAAATTAGTTATAAATGTTACATAACCGTTATGGCATGCATTCAAATGAGAATACATGCAAGCATGCACCCCCTGAAGCAAGTGCTATATAAGAAGTTATCTTAATGTAAATATATTTATGCATTCAGATTCCTATTTCCTCCATCTTCTCTAAAGGGTGAGTGGTCCTATCCCATTCAATACCGCATATTTATGTAACACTACACCAAAATGGGCAAATTGTCACCTTTCAGCCGGCCAGCCTTGTCAAGGTCATTGACCGTGACAAAAAAAACACGCGTTTTATGTCACGGTCATTGACCTTGACACGACCGTGACAACGAATTGTCACGGTCATTGACCGTGACAAGTCCGTGACAAGTAAATTTGTCACGGGCTTGTCACGGTCAAAGACCTTGACACGACCGTGACAATATTCTCAGCAAAAACCCTACCCCCCCTTCTTTTTTCCCTCCCGCGCCGTTCCCTCCCGCGCCGTTCCCTCCATTTCTCTCTCTCTCTCTCTCGACGCTGTTCTCTCTCTCTCTCTCTCTACTTTCAGGTCCATTTTCTCTCTCTCTCTCTCTCTCTCTTTCATTTATATATATATTTGTGTGTATATTTGTGTGTATGTGTATATATATATGTGTATGTGTGTGCGTGGAGGGGGGTAGGGGGTGGGGGGTGGGGCGGGGTGGGGGAGGGGGTGGGGACGGTGGAGGGGGGCAGGGGGTGAGGCAGGGTGGGGGAGGGGGTGGTGGAGGGTGGGGTGGTGTGTGTGTGTGTGTGTGTGTGTGTGTGTGTGTGGTGGTGTGTGGTGGGGGAGGGGGTGGGGTGGGGTGTGTGTGTGTGTGTGTGGTGGTGTGTGGTGGGGGAGGGGGTGATGGAGGGGTGGGGCAAGGGGTGGTTAGGGGTGGGGTGTGTGTGTGTGTGTGGTGGTGTGTGGTGGGGGAGGGGGTGGGGTGGGGTGGGGTGGGGTGTGTGTGTGTGTGTGGTGGGGGAGGGGGTGGGGTGGGGTGGGGTGTGTGTGTGTGTGTGTGTGGTGGTGTGTGGTGGTGGAGGGGGGCAGGGTGGGGTGGGGTTGCAATTTTTGACACGACACGATACCCGACACGAACTCGACACGAACTCAGATGATAAATTATTTATGTGTTGCAAGAATTTGAAATTAATTAAATTAAGTTATTGTAGGCGTATGAGTGCTATGATTGGTTAAGAGAGAAGAAAAAAATTATTTTATATTTTACTTAATGGGTTATGCGGGTCAACCCGAACACGACACGATAATAAATAGGTCGGGTTAGTGTTTGCTCATCTGACACGATTAGTTAAATGGGTCGGGTTAGGGTTGACTAATACTTAACACGAACCCGACATGACACGACCCGAACACGACACGACGCACACGAATTGCCACCCCTAGTGGGAATTGATATCCAAGACATGTATTTGAATTGATATCTATTTATTTGAATTGATAGAATTGTTTCTAGGATAATAATCCTACTATAAGATAATTGCTCAAAATAAATATTAAATAATAATTACTAAGATATCAATTCAAATAAAGTCTTAATAACCTAACCAAAAGAAATAAAATAAAATATCAAATAAATTATCATCCACCTCATAGACATTCCCTACCAATCATTTTAAGATAATTTTATCCTTATAAAGATAATAGATTATGTAATTTTAGGACTTAAAATAATATTGATTATGGATATAGGACAACAAACATTTTGTTTCCATTTTTTGTCCCTATTTTCAAATTAAAGGGACACGTGGCATGTTATGATTGGTTAACGTTTTATGAATATGGGTCCGCGCCAGCGGTTTTATTAAAAAATAGGGACTAAAATCATAAATAAAATGTTTGTTGTCCTATTTTCAAAATACATATTACAATAAATCCTAAATTTACAAACCCCTAAAGATAAATACCTTTGATTGCAAAGCATGCACCTGTATTATTTCGACGTGTAATTTGGAAATGCTTGTTTTTCTTTCTAGAGACCCGTGTCGTCAAAACTTGGTAGTGTTCGAGTGTGTTTTTATCACTAAATTATTATTTCACTAACAAATACTCCTTATATCCTAGATTAAGAGTCCATATTTATTTTTTGTACTTACTAATAATACACTTAATCAATGGCTAGGATTAACCCTTATTCACTATTATGAAATTTGGTTAATTGATTATTTAAAAAAAAAGCAAAAGTAGACTAACATATATACACAACACTAAAAGTAGACATCAATTTTATAAATAATTGATATTTTCATTCAAAATATGTGTGTGTGTGTGTGTGTGCGTGTGTGTGTGTGTGTGTGTGTGTGCGTGTGGCGGGGGTGGTATTGACGGAACTTACACATACGTTATAATATAGACGAAACATTTTTTTATCTGTACTAATAACATTTTTTCTATCTGTACTAATAACATTTTTTTTACAGCAAAAATGTCTCCTTCAGATGTTAGGGCGAAGATGATGATGCTGTTTATGATGATGTCGTCGTCTGGGTTCGGTGGTAGCGGAGGCGACGAGGGCTCCTCCGCCCCTAGGCTCCCCAAATATGGAAAATTTGGGATTACCGTCAAAAACAAGTCGGAGCTTTTAGCGAGATCCCTCGAGCTGCTAAAGACGGTCATCGGCCCGGGGTTTATGAGTTGGAAGGAGGTGCCGTATGAGCTCAAGTTAGCTGTTTGGGCGGCACTACAGGTAATATTTATATGAATATTTCAATTTCAATTTCAATTTATATTTATATTTATATTTATATTTATATTTATATTTATATTTATATTTATATTTATATTTATATTTATATTTATATTTATTCGCAACTAACATTGTATTTGTTGGACAGGAACAATTCAACTTGGATCCAAAGCTACGCGATTCCGTCTTCGAGCAGTTGAGGGAGCAACACAAGACGTGGAAAAAAAATATGCGGACACGGTACTTTGGAAAAACACGAGAGACCATTTTACAATGGCGCGGATCCGTCCCGCCCAAGGAGCCGATCTCATTGGCACAATGGCAAAAGTTCATTGACAATGAGATCGAGGATCGACAATTGGCATCTCGCCAATCGGGGAGGGAAAATCGGGCTAAAAAGACGGACGTGCACTACTCCGGCCGGACCTCTTACGCTGAGGTGGAGCATAGGATGAAGGTAATATTTAATTTATCTATAACTACAGAAATATATTATTGGATATTATTTTACTTTGCGGGGCCGATACTAATTTTACTTTACTTTATTTTATTTCAGGGGGTAGGGAGTGGGCCAGGGGGTAAGCCACATAGGCTCGATACTTATGTGGCTCTTCGGACGAAGAAGGGGAAGGACAAGGAGGTGTCCCCGAGCGTCGCGGCCACGATTGTAAGTAATCCGACAGTTTAATTATTGTTAATTACGTTATAATTTTTTAGTTTACTTATTTTACTAATCATGTGCTTTTTGTCGTTTCAGGCAAAGCTTAAGGAAGTGCATGAGTCGCAGTCTGATGCCGACAAGGCATCTTTGTCCACAGACGCACTCAGCCAAGTGCTTGGCTCTGATCGCAAGGGGAGGACAAGGGGAGTGAGCTCGCGGGTGGCCAAATCTAGGATCATCGGATTGGAGACGAGCGACACCGGGTTGGCTCGAACGGTGGATTCACACGACGCGAAGCTGTCCCGTTTGGAGGCGACGGTCCAAGATATGTACGCATTCATGAAGCGTACGTTGGGTGGAGACCGTAAAGAGAAAGGGAAAGGGAAAGGGAAAGGGAAGGAGAAGTCGGTGGAGGAGGAGGTGCGGGAGGACGAGGAGGTGCGGGAGGACGAGGCGCAGGATGACGAGGATGTGGACCTCGCTGCTTCATCACCGACACGTTCGTACTTCGACGATCCACTTCCCTATTTGACGCCCTCCAACAGACCATTATCGACAATTGGTTGGCCGAGCGTGTTCATATTGGACATATTTGATGGCCAGCGGATAGGGCGGGGATTGAGGGACCCGAACATCGTCGAGGGTGGACTAGTCCATGGACGTGTGCTTCAAGAGATGGAGTCCAGGGTGCTCGTCACGCATGTCATACCCGGGAAGGAGAACTCCCTATTGTGGTTGCGCGAACAATGCGGCACGACATATATTAGTGGGTGCGTCAATTCGTATGTCGTGTGGCCTACTCACCTCCTCAGTTTTATCTAAGACATGTAGTAACATTATTTTTAAGTTTGTCCATTTTAATTATATTTGGATTATATCGTCATGTATATTATTTTTACTTTGAAGATTTGGATTATACTGTCATGAATATATATTTGCATTATCTTTAGTTTGTGTTGGATATATGATGTTTGGAACAGGTACAACGTTGCTATAACAGGTACAAATATACTGCTGGGCAGTGGCGGTGGCCATACTGCCCAGCAGATTTTTTTTAAATTCTGCCCAGAATTGTCACGGTCATTGACCGTGACAGTTTTTTAAAAAAGGGTCACGGCTTTGTCACGGTTATAAACCGTGACAAACGTGTCACGGTCATTGACCGCGACACGACCGTGACACAAAACGCGAGTTTTGTGTCAAGGTCAATGACCGTGACACGACCGTGACAAAAAAAGTTGTCTCGCCTCGAAATGTCACGGTCATTGACCTTGACAAGGTGAATTTGTCAAGGTCAATGACCTTGACAAATGGGCAGATTTGGTGTAGTGTAATATACTTAACAACTCATGCAAATTGTTTCAATTTGAGGAAAATTCGACAGCATATCCCCATAGTTCTCTAAGTACACTATATAGATTCGCAAGTGTGAGTGTTATTTCAATTTATCAATTGAAATAACACTTACCATCTCATCATCTAGTATGTACCCAGAGAACATTAAGATACGACTATAGAACTTTGCCCAAAAGTAACAAGTTTAAACCACTAAGAATATTATTATACAGAAACTATGCAGTCCCAAACTGTCCAAACGGGACAATTCGAGAGATCTCATTACAGGGGTAATGACTCTCGAACGGGTCTAAGGGCTATTGAATGCGTACACATAAGAACTAGAAGTCTAGTATCTATGTGTACTATATGTAATTTAAAGTATGTTTCAATTAATTATGTCTTATCAAAATTCGAGAGATTTCATTTAATCATGTAATTTAAAGTATGTTTCATTTAATTTAAAGTATGTAATTTAAAGATTTAAAGTGTGTTTCATTAAATTATGTAATTTAAAGTACGTTTCATTTAATTTAAAGTATGTTTCATTTAATTCAAATTCAATTTCAATTTATACCAATTTACACCAATATCAATACCAATTCAAATTCAATTTCAATTTCAATTTATACCAATTCAATTCAATTGAAATTGAATTTCAATTTCAATTTCAATTCCGTTCAATTTCAATTCAATATCAATACCAATGCAATTCATGTTATAAGGTCGGGCACATGGAATTGTCTAATTCAAATTCAATATCACACACACCTACACACAGCGCCCCCGCCCTGCACAACCCCCCCACCCCTACACACACACACCCTACCCCTACCCCCACTGCCCCCATATCCCACCCCCCACACACCTACACACACACTACCTCTCCCCCCCCCCCCCCCCCGCTGCCCAATCCCCTGCCCCTCACCCCCCACACACCTACACACACACACGCACACACACACACACCCCTATACATAAACACCTACACATACACACATAGATACAAAGCAAAAAGAGAGAGGAAGAAGAAGAAAAATTGACCTGAAACGTAGAGAGAGAGAGAACTATCGCTCGAGCAGTAGAGAGAGAAAATGGAGGGAAAGGAAACGGTGGAAAAAAAGAGACGCTAGGATTATTTGTTAAAAGAGTTGTCACGGACCTATCAAGGTCTTTGACCGTGAAAACTTTATAAAGTTGTCACGGTCATTGTCCTTGGCAATTTTGTGACAACTATACTTGTCACAAACTTGTCACGGTCAATGACCTTGACAACCCTTTATCATGGACTTGTTACGGTCATTAGCCGTGATAAAAAACGTGTATTTTTTATCACGGTCAATGACTGTGACAAGACTGACCGGCTCAAAGATGACAATTTAACCTTTTTGGTGTAGTGGGTGCTGATATGATTTGAAATTATTAGGGGGTTCACACATTAGTTTATAACTTCGTGTCCGTTTGTGTCATTCTATCGCATGTTTTATTTTGACAAACTTAATTATTATTACGAAATATCTATAATGTTTACCCTACTGTGTGTATATATATATGTGTGTGTGTGTGTGTGGAGAGAGAGAGAGATAAGAAAAATATTTTGGAAGGGTTTACAACCTATGACATGGTAAGGAAGGGTTTATTTTGGCTTTCATGATCTCTCGTGTCTGTGTTGGATAAATTGACTCCAATGCTTTGACTGTATTTTTTAGCAATTGACACCCAATAATCTTTTAACATTGCAAATGCGTTTCATGACTAAAAAAATCAACAATTAAACATATATGACTCATATTAATGATAAGTAACAATAAAAATAGATTATTTTAGGCATAAAATTAATAGTTAGGTCACTATATCCTTTGAAATATTAAAAAAATAGGTGTCATTCGTACAATTGACTGAAACAACCTTTGTCTTCTTATGTGACTAACGTCGGGTAGAACAAACAAAAGAAATCGATTTTGGATCATGGGGATGAAACCCCTTGTTTAATCCCATGATGAAAGAACTTTACGATACGTATATCCCCGATATGACTATTATCCTTGGAACTCACTTTCCCCTTAGTCACATGGGGAACTTCTTGATTAACCTAGGCCTTACAAAAAATATGAAATATGATTTTGTTGGTAGGATTAAAGGCATTTAGGTGTTGTGGAATTCTCTTAAGGTCTTCATATAGACGGTTGCGGTCTCGGGACAAGCCATCCACTTAGTCTATTCTAAGAGAAATTAGGACAATTAGTTGTTGTTAACAGTCTATGTAAGTCCCATTCCTTTTTAGGGGGATATTTGGAAAAATCTTAAGGTTTTTGCTGGGGATTATTTTATTATTTGGCTTGTGACTCCGGATTTCATGGTCGTTAGGAGAAGAAGAGTTTTCAGACCAGGATTCACCAAGCAGATGTGAGAGGTTTATAATCAATATGGATGATTATATTCTTACAAACTTGGGGAGCACCGAGCCTTAGATGACTTTAACTAATAATCGTGAGAGCTTGGCCAATATGGTGGTTTTGCTTGGATAAATCTCTTGTAAATTCAGAGTGGAGGGTGGCATTTTCGGAGGAAATGGTGGATAACGTATCGAGAATAGCTTTTAATCATTGTCCTATGGTTGTGGACTCGGAAGGTAAAATTTTTCAACATATACCCTCAAAAAGACCAATTAGTCTAGTATCAAGTTGGTTTGAGCGACGAGATTTTTATGATGTGCTTTATAATGTATGGGATGATAATTTAGATCTTCATGATAACCTTAACAAGTTCACTAATACGACCAATGATTGGAATGAAAACATGTATGTAAAAAAATTAAAAATAAAAAAATGAATATTAATAGAGTCAATGGGATCCAAATTCTACAGGAAAACTCCTCCCGCTATTTACATCTTCTTAAAAAAAGCTAAGAAATAAATATAATTTAAATCAGGAGGAAATATGTCTTCAAAAGTCTTATACCCATTGGCTTCGTGAAGGGTATAGTTCACAAGGATATGGAATAAATTTATGTTTAAAATTGAGGGGGATTGGGTAAAAAATCACAATATCACTATTGATCACATTCATATTTAATTCATAAGTCAATTATCCGATGATCATTTTAACATAGGTTAGAGTTGAATGACGATCAAAATATTATTAAGTTTTATATAAGGGACAACAACATCCTTAACTTTACTATCTCTCTTGGGGATATTAGGATAGTCACCTTTAGTATGAAATCACTTAAAGCCCCGAGGCTATATGAAATTAACCCATGTTTCACGAAAAAAAGGGATTATATATAACTTTGTCTTCATAAGGTCATCAATAATTATTTTATCACTCGTAGCATTTTGAGTCATGTGAATGATAGTCACCTCACCCTCATCCTTAAATCAAATAGGCTTAAACCTACTCTTAGTTAATTGACAAGTTCATTCAAAACAAGCTTTATCTTGGGAAGGCAAACCATGGATAAATTTACGACCACGCAAGAGATCATCCAGTCCCTTCAGAAGACAAAAGGGCATAAAGAGAGTCATATTGAAAAAATGACATTGAAAAATCTTACAATGGGGTGAGTTGGATTTTCCTTATGGGTGTGCTAAAACGTTTTAATGTTAGTGATGGGGCCAATATATGTATGGACCTTAACCACAACAAGTGATACCATGAGGATTATGAGGAAATGTTCACAAGTTCAAATAATAATAATAATAACGAAAGGATTTATAGTGCTTCTATACATCTACTGATGTGTGTGTATATATATATATATATATATATATATATATATATATATATATATATATATATATATATATATATATATAACATGAAGGTGTTGCTTTATTGTATATTCAATATAATGGACAATAATACATATACGTGCAACCTTAGGATTTGGCTAAGGTCTAAGGTCGTTATAATAAGCAGAGAACTCTTAGCAAGCAACTGAAAGACTTATTTAAGTACTTGTTACTTGCTTAGGACTCACTATATCACCCCAAGTGTGGGTCTTAGAATACAATGTATGAGTAGGAAATGTTCTTAGCCTTATTAGAATGTTATAAACATGATTTATACCCAATTATTCTTATAAATAACTTTATATTTCATCTTTGCCACCTTCCTAAGTGTCCCTTATATAGCTAATTGCCTGGAACTGGTGAGAAGTGATATATGTGGCATGGGCGACCATGGTTGAGCTTTGTTTCTACAGTAAAGAGGTAGAGTGTCGTGGAAGGAGTTGTACGCTGGTAATGGTGTTTGTTAAGAGAACTAAATTCAATTTAATTCTAAAGGACAAACTGCACAAGGTGAGTGGGGATCAGTAGAACACTGAGTGTACTTTCTCACTAACTCACTAGAATGGAAGAAGAATTTCTTCTCGAGTGTCTACAAGAATTTCTAGTTTTGAGGCTTCCAGAATGAGGTACTAAAGGATTCCAGGACTTTAGTTGGGACTCAATTCCTATTAAGGTTTGCAGGGGATGACTAGGGTCAATTCTACTTTGGTGGGGATTCGTTGAGCCTCTATAGATGTTCTGATGAGGAATGTAACTTTTAGTGAAGACCAAGGAGCTTCTCAAAGTCTTCTAAGATTTTGAATAGAAGTCATAAAGGGCTATTAATGTTTTTCATAGCACTACAGTCTTCCTCAATTTTTACTAAGGACTGACGCAGGCTCTATGTATCGAACACAACTCTAGGGATGTCTGGGTTAGTCATCCCCCTTCAGTTAGAGGTTTAGTTATGATGATTGAGCCTTGTACTAGAAGGATGGTAGATTTTGCTACATTTCTGACATCAAATTTGGGTTGGAACTTGTCCCACTATTTGAGGTTAAAGATCATAATTAGTACCTTATTGTTTATTTCTTAACATGTAAGGGGAAATAGTTGGTGAAATAATGGTAAATGGCATTGTAATAACTTACATGCATATTATTTCATAAGATATATATAGTGTGGGAGGCTATCCATTACAATTTAGTAACTGGGAGAGGCAGGTTGATAGGATGGTTGGCATGCTTGGAGGAGTAATGGCGTTGCCTTTTAGCTTATAATTACATGCCTTACACCTCTAGATTTTTTCACACCATCTTGCAATCACAAACCCTTGCACTTTATTGGTATTACTTAGCTTTTTATCTTTTCCTTTCCTTTTCTAATGTTCCATAATGATAGGTCCCAAGTTATCTCCCCTAGAGTATTAAACCCTTCTCCTTTGTCGATGGTTATTCCATATACTAAAGGAATCCCTACATTAACTTTTGAGGCTGATGAATGGAAAGAGGGGGTCCTATTCCCCATTCTTGTTAGTCTTCTTTCACCACATAAGCCCTCATAAACTTTGGTAATGAACTACATGGGTTATCTCGATCCTAAATTTTTGGATGGGTTCCGTATAGCTTCTTCTATCACTTCCGAAGACAGTTAAGAGATAAGGCGAAGATACCAAATCCCAAAGTTTGTATTGCTAAGAGATGTTGAACTCCATGAGATGTCATGTTCATATTTCTCGAAGTAGCCTTTTTCAATGAGCATTTCTTGGAATATGATGCTCGACTCCATCTTATTTCTACCATGAGGGACGTTTTTATTACTGCTGGACTAACCCCATTGCAACTAATGGAAACATTATGGATAGCTCTTATGGCTATAATATACGCCTTCAAAGAGATGAGAAATGGTGATAATGAAATAAACCTAACCCGGTTCTTTAATATGTATCTCCTTTAGTACCATAAAAAGAAAGATAAATAGGGTACATGGCTTTGCCAAAAATAAGAGCAATTCCCCCAAATCCTTAAAGATAATTTTTTCTTGATTTAAGGTGGTTAGAGGTGGCACCAAGATGGGGATGCCTATTCTCTAGAATGACTCTTGTGTTATTGGTAACCTTCTTATTACTCATGACGAGATATTTAGGTACCATAATGTTTAAACGTTAATTTGGGTTTTATTCATTATTGTGGTTACTCTAGAGAAACTCTTAAACCCCTAAACTCGCAATTACTCATTTTTTGGGTGGTGGAGATGCTGAGGTGTATGCCTTGGACATAATTAGACATCAAAGTGATGGGCCAGTGGTCTATAAACATGTCTCACCTGACGTTAAGAAAACTGAGGCGATTAATAATGGGGATCAAACGACCGAGGGTGATCCTACAATTCCTTCAAACATTCATAATGTTATAATAAACTTAGTGGGATATCTTGTGGACTCTGCAAGGGATTTGGAGTCCAGTTAAAGTAAATACCTTCTGCATACCTTTATCTCGTAGTTTAACATCTTGTCATATTCTCACTCTTTTATTTTCCCTCAAAACTAGTAGTAAATGAAAATGTCCACAAGAAAAAATCCAAGTGACTATTGACCAAAACTTGAACTCATATGGGATGCCAAAGGGAAAACATACCAAGGTTGTGAAGCGTCTAGATTTCTCCCAACCCTCTAAGACTCCATCCATGGAGGAGACAGGGGTTGAGATAACTTTTTAAGACTGTTGAGTTTGTGAGGATTTCTGATCATACCGCGTTTCCCGTACTAAAGTTCAAAAGGGCACTCACACTTTTGTTGATCCGTCTATCCAAGCACCAAGTGAAACCCAATATATATTATAGATTATGACGGAGGTTGATGGACCTCTTAAGTTATGTCAGGGAGTTTAATTTCTATTTTGAGGAACTTGCAGCCTCTGCTCTTGATTATTTTTCCAACTGATCCCGTAGCTAGGATGTTAGAAAAATAAGCTCTCCTGGTTCTTACATTGGGTTGCTCCACTAAGCCCTTAGGTTTGAAAAAATTATACATAGGATCTTTGCTCCTGAGGGTATAGAGGTAATGAATGTCAATGAATTCCCTGATACCACTAGGAAGGGTAAAAAGAAGGGTGGGGAAGAGAGACGATCTTTGATGAACCTAAATTGTAAAAAAAATTTGAGTCGATTTTCTTTTAAAATAGATCACCAAATCCTAGGGGCCTAAAATTTTATTCCTTAATTGGGTTCCTCAACTAAATTTTATATTCTTTTAATGTTTAAACGTAAAATAATAAAAATTAATTATGGGTTTGACTTTTATTTTTAAAAGTTAAAAAAATGGTTACATTTTGTGGATGCCATTCTCCATTTGCTTGTTTTACTAAACTGGTGATGGTGATGAAAATTAGTGGTGTATTTAGCACCACCCTTGTATAAATATATTATTGTTAATGTGATTAATGTCATAATTGGAACGATATGGTTTAAGAGCCTAAGATTATTTTTAAATAATTTATTAGGATTTAGTAATCATAATGCTTAAGGATTATTGGGTTGTACTTAGTTGTTGAATTGATTATGTAATTGGTGGGTTGTACTTAGATGTTATATTGGTTATGGATAAGGGTGTTGTACTTAATGAATTGACTCGTTATATATTGGCGAGTTGTACTTGGTAGTTGGATTAGTGATGGATTGGTGAATTGTACTTCATAGTTGGTTGTCAACTTAGTCGTGCGCATGGTTGACTTTTTTCGTGCGCACGATTGTACGCAGTGCTGAAATGTATGGGCAACTATGCACATGATAAGGTCGTGCGAATGGCACTTATTTTTTTCATGGCATTGTGACGATTAAGAACTGTGACAAAACTATAGAACATGAAAAATTTGATACGCAGTAGCTACTGCACAACAGTAAACCTATTTAAAAAAAGTCATGTTTAGTTCAAACCAATATTAACATAATCAACAATATAGTACGACATAACAATGAAATCAAAACCAAAATACACTAATTTCATATATCAAACCAAATTAATGTTTCAATTTAATTACATCAAAACCTCACAAGTTTAATTACATCAACAAAGTTTTGTCAAACGTAGCATCCTACAAAAACTTAATAAGGCTTGAGGAGAAAAGTCGACCAAATAATGTACGCCCCTAACATGCAGTTAATATGCCGAACACCAGCTTGCTGGTCCAACTACAATACCTCTTCATCTTTTCCCACTATAATCTCAGTAACCCAGACCCGGGACTCAAAATCTTGCAATGAACGGTCGTGCTCCATGGTACCCAAAATGATGCTCATGTCCTTCACTCCCTTAATAATTTGATCGCCTCCACACATATCAAGGGTATACACTATCTCCTTAGCTGGCTCAAATGAAGTCAATATATTTGGGTTGGGGTTGATGAGAGAGAGGGGGGAAAGTGTAATATTTTGGTTAGAAAAGGGGGTTTTAGGGGCTGAAATCCCAACATAATTATGACGGACCTTGCCACGGTTAAGGACCGTGACAACACACACATGTTTTTTGTCATGGCTAAAGACTATGGAAATTCCTATTAGGAAAATGGTGATATTTTTTCTTATTTAGTGTAGTGGTACTTGAGATTTGAATTAGTAGTACCCGCCACGAAGAGTAAGTTAGTATTATTGTGATGGTAGTTTGGGTTATGAAGTTTTATATGAACCTTGTATTCAGTTGTTAATCGTGAGCTTGATAAAGGAACAATGATTAAAGGATGTATACATAATTTGGTATATGACATACAAATAAGGATAAATTGTTTGATTATTTGGATAATTGATAAATTCGTACTATTATGTTAGAGTAGGAATACCCTGTATAGAGACTAGTGTAGAACGTTTTAAAACATCATTGATTCTTGTTTTCCTGCCTTGGAGGTAATATGCTTGATAGGGGTAACAGACTCAATATGGAATTTACGGGTTGCCACATATGACTCAATATTCAGTAACTAATGAAGGTCGAACCCCAAGTAAGCCTTAATAATTTGCTTTAACCATGGATCCAATTTCATAATTCCGCCTCAAGGTGATCTTGCTTATTATTGTCATAACCAATTAAAACTCTAACGGGTTCAAATATGGATTGGAGTTCTAATGATTCGACATGTAATTCGAGTTCGATTCAATTGATTATTTTCTTCACAAATTGATTTCAATTAGACTTACATCGAGCCGCATCCAATACGTTGACAAGCTTAGAGCACCAAATATTAAAATTGCATTATACATGTTGAAAATGTCAAACAAAATACAAGTGAGTACGCATTTTAACAAATTAGCAATGAGAAAAGCACTTGTTTGTTCGCAAGCTCACATTCTTAAAAGGTTGTACATGAGCTTTTTCTCCATGTTTTTTAAGGTAATTTTTTGGTGACGTGGAATTTAAGTATGATGAACGACATTTCATATGTTGTGTCACCGCCCATATGGCTGAAGTAAAAAATACTCTTAGCTTTTTCAAATTTATCAAATTGCTTTTATTTTAAACGTTATAAAAAAATATTGCTTTTATTTTAAACGTTATAAAAAAATATGGGGCAATCCTATCATTCAATAATTAAAAGTAGTTGAAATATTTGAACTTGAATATCAAGAAAGGGCCGGGGTTGAAAGAGAAGTCAACACAAATCTTAATTCTTGAACAAAAAGAAAACCCCGATTTTATAGCAAAAAGTACAAGAAAAAGAAAAGAACATACCTTGAGACAGAAGTAAAGCTAGTGAATCCAAATCAGAACTGTAACCATGGTTTTCTTAATGGCTATGAGGAGAGCAACAAACTCTATAACCCTCTTCACCAGGTTCCTCAACAACTCAGCTGCATTTGCTCCTTTAATTAAACGTTCATTCAGCTCTAATTTTATGTTCATCGACCACACCGATGACAAGTGCACTGTTAATGCAGATGGTGGCTCTTTTACCCGCTCCAATGACTTCTCTATTTCACGTGGTAATCTTTTTTGTCCCACTATTATTTTATGTTTTCAACTTCTTGGTTTGTACTTAGTTCTTGCATTCAGTGTAGTATTATGATAACCACTTTTGTTCGTTCTTTTTCACACCAAATTCCATTCACCTGAGCAATTGCTGACAGATAAAAGGAGCTAGGGAGGGTGGTAGATATTGTTTAATTAATTTTCTATCCTTTTTCATCACAATATAATGAATCAAATAAATAGGTTTAATGATAGAATTGGTAAACGATATTTAGTCATAAAAATTAAATCAAGAATTGAGATTATACCTATGGTAGGCAAATTTATGAGTTTGTTGATAAAGGATAAACTCACATTAAAGGTAGGTAAATCCACAAGCACTCTTGGTAATAGATGTATATATTCCAATTCATTCATTTCACTTGCTCTTACATACCAAAGAAGATAAAAGATATCTTACTCCATCCATACTACCAAATTAGGCGTGTCAATGGATCGGGTCAAGAACCGGACCCGATCAGGACTTGGTCCTTTTAAGCGGGTTGGAGCAATTTTTTATACCCGATTAATTTATTACCCATTTATTAAATGGACTGGGTCTAATACATGTTATCTCCGATCCGTTTGGAACACAACCCACTTAAAAATATATTTTCCTAAATATAATTTTAATTTTATACTAAAAATGTATTTTTAGTGGTACTTTAATAGTAATATTAGTTTTTTTGTTATATTTTTTAAAGAGGTTAATGTTATTACTTTTTTAAAGAACAAAATGATATTATATAGTCACTCAAAAGGTACTTATTCTTATAAAGTGCTTTATGATTTAATTAAAAAATAAATTATAATAACTGCTAAACGAGTCGGGTAAACGGGTCCTTAATAGACCCCGGTCTAGTCAGAAAAATAGGATCGAATTTGTCAAAAACTAAACGGATCCGAAAACGGTTAAGGGTATACCCGACCCATCTTTAAAGGCCTATACCCAATAAAAAGTTGAAGTTTAGTTTCTTTTTATGTTTTTCAAAGGTTGAGAAAAACACTACAAAATTATTTTGAACAAAGTACAATAGTTTTTAGGGATAACGTCATATCGATCATCCTATAACACGTTTTAACAAGCAAAACAAAAATAAACATCTTGTAAAACATTTTTCAAAACGATAATTGCTAATTGACATTTTGGAAAACTTTGCCTAATATGTGAAAGTGACTACAGCGAGGACCACTTGTAAGAAGATGTTTGAGAAGGCAATTTTTTTGGGGGAAATCATCACGAATCAAGGGAAAATTTTTTAAGCCCTCGGTGTCACAATTAATGTTCACCTATTTATCAACTAGGAATTTCAACTTCTTGGGTTACTGAGCTATTACATTTGATGTTTAACAGGAATTTGTGATGAATACATGGAAAACCCATTCCAAGTGTCAGGCCCACGAGGAGCATTTGAGGCTAAAAAAGTGGAAGAGGGTTTGTTTGTGAGAATGGAGATGGCGGGTATCGAAAAGGGAGATGTGCATGTTTTGGTTGAAGATGGCAATGTTTACATTAAGGGAGAAGGACGAAAAGAGTCCAAGCATGAGGATTGTGGGAGGACATACAACGGCAGCATTGAGCTCTTTTCAAATGCCTTTCAACCTCAGAAAATGGAGGCTGAGCTCAAGAATGGTGTTCTCAGGATTGTGATTCCAAAAACGAACATTTTTCAACCGATTAGGGGGGTGTATGATGTAAAGATCAATTGATTGTGTTACAAGAGTGAGAGTTTTGGGGTAGGAAAAAATGACTGCGTACCAAGTTTCAAGGTTATTTGCGTTTTGGGTACATTTGTTTTCATTTATTTTTAGTTGAATGCCATTACTTTTAGTATTAATGGGCGGGTGCCATTTCTAACAAATTCCATTAGATTTTTTATCTGTGGCCTCTCTCTCTCTCAACCCCTTTTCAATATTTTTTCTTCCACTCATTATTGCATAACTACTTCGGTGCATAAGAATTGTGGTTATATATAATTCAATGCGTGGAAACGAGTATTTATTCGTATTTTTAAAAAGAGTGATGCTATGGGTATCAAATAAATTTTCAAAATCTTTTTTAAATAGTATTAATGAGTTGTGCCTTGACGGGACTCATATCATAAGGTATAACACTTAATGTTATTTGGGGAAGGATTTGGAGGAGTTTTTTGGGACACAGCATTTTCCTTTTAAAAATACATTCGTAACCAATTCTAGGTTGTTTTTTCAAGTGTTAGTCAAGAAGTAATAAGAAAAACGGGACACATATTATTTTCTACAAAAATGAAGAACGGGGTTTGGGGGGGACAAAATTCAATTTTAAAAATAAATGGGATGGGAGCCCAACAATTTTTATAATATGGGACTACAACCTAAATTTCTGGTTATTTAATTGTGAATCCTACAAGAGGAATTAATTTTGTTAAAAGTTGGACGTTAATAGCAGTCATTAAAACAATTAATGACAATTATTTATATTAACAATTTTATAATCTTTTTACTTATATTTTTTTATTACAATAGTTAATAACAGTTATTTTTATTAATAATTGAAGTTAATAACTTTTTTATAAAACGTTTTTTATAACTTTTTTACGACTTTTTTATAAATAAAAATATTTTTTTAAATAAAAAATGATATTTAAAAAAACACAGTTTTATTATAAAAAATAGAGTTTTTCGCCTAAAAAAATAGTTTTATTTAAAAAAAAATCTTAAAGAGGATGTATAAGACTTTTTCATAAAAATGTTAGGAAAAATGTTTTTTATAAAAAAAAGTTACTTTATAGAAATTTGTAAAAGAGACAGTTTTCAAAATATATAGCTTCTAAAAAAATTTACAACCACTTTTTCTAAAATAATAACATCCGAGTTTTCTAAAATAAAATAACATCCAGTTTTTGTAAAATAGAGAATTAATGTAAAGGTCATTGTGGGTACCTCGATTAACCATTCCGGCCCAAATAAGTAGCCCGATTCAGTCCGACCCAAAGTCTAAAGGCCACGTGCATAACTAATTCAGTTATGACCCATTCAACCCCTAAAATCTCTCAAGAGATATTCTAGGAGTTATGGGCTAACGTGGAGGAGTCCAACACCCCCACTCTCCGAGAAACAACATGTATATATTAAACCCTCAGCCCGGGGCAAAGGGCACGCTTTTGTAAACACTCCTCCGGAGTAAAGATAAATAAGAAACAGAGAGCACTACCGTGGACGTAGGCCATTCTGCCGAACCACGTATATCTTGTGTTGTGTGATTGCAATTGTTTTATGTTCTTTATTTATTATGGTGATCGCATTTGCTTATTATTTTGTGTTGAGATTTATTGTCACCACAATTGGCCCCGTCTGTGGGAAACGATTGTTTTCCTTTAAGAAAGCCTTCACCTACAAGAATCTAGAATGTCTGGTCACAGCAGCAATGCCCCTCAAGCAGGGGATATTCAAGAGCAGCCCACCCCTCGAAGGGTTAGATCAGAAGTTCGACGCTCAAATCCTAGATCTCGCCCAGAACGGCAAGCTTCGGAAGAAAGTCAGGAACCAGTTAGGTCCACGCAAGTCTCCAGGCTGATCGACGCCTATGAGGCTAGGCTCCAAGAGCAAGAGGAAGCCACTCGCAAGCAAGAAGCTGAGAACGCTCGTCTCAAGAGAAGATGAAGAAAGAACTCTATCGTAACACAAGGTAACGTCAGTATCGCACTCCTAGCCTTCAGGCGAGCAAGTCTCACAGCCGAGGAAGGAGCCCTAGACGTGGATCTCAAAGATTTGAGGGACACATGTCAGATGACGACTTGCCTGAGAAACAATAATCAGCTCACCGTTACAAGAGCCCAGGTCGAGGAAACGACGACATACGAAATTTGGTTCAGAGAGAAATGGATCAACACCCAGCACATCGAGGTGCCAGGTCGACCAGAGAGCTAGCCAGATGAGCTCTCAAGACCCAGATGAAATCCCCTTTCTCAAGGGAGATAGAATAAGAGTAATCCCCCCAAAAGTTCGCAATGCCCAAATTCAAGATCTACGACAGAAAGACTGATCCTATCGACCATGTTAGGCAGTAAAGGCAGGCCATGACCCTCTGAAACCATAAGGATGCATTGATGTGTCGGATCTTTTCGTTGAGCTTGCATGACGTGGCTCAGAAGTGGTTCGAGAAACTCCCTCACAGATCCATCAGAAGTTTCAAGTCCCTGACAGAGCTCTTCACAACTTGCTTCATTACTAGGAGCTCCCATCCGAAGAGGATGGATGCTTTGTTGACAATGAAGAAAACGCCCCAGGAGAACCTCAGAGACTACGCGAAGAGATATTGGGAGTTATTCAATGAGGTCGAGGACTGCTCGGAGCAGGTCATGGTGGCATCCTTTAAGATTGGTTTACCTAACTTCTGCCTTTTGCACTAGTCCCTCACCAAGAAGAAGGCCTCAACCATTGACGACTTAATGGCTCGCATTAAAAAATACGCCAAAGTTGAAGATGTGACCCATCTCAGTGCAGGGGAGAATGGTCGCCCCAAGTTCTCCATCAAGGGTAGCGATAAAATTAAGAATTAAAAGAAAGGAAGTAAGAATGGGGCAGAAGCGACCTTAAAAATGGGAACAAGAATGATGCCTCGAAAGCATTTCAAGCAGTGAATACAACTTTTAAGGAACCAATCTATAAAATTTTGGTGAAGATCAAGGATGAACCGTTCGTAAAGTGGCCCAGGAAGATGGGTGGAGACCCCTAAAAAAGGAACAACGCGCTGAGGTGTGCATTCCACAAGGAGGGCGAGCACAAAACGGAGCATTGCAAAGCTCTCAAGTCTCATCTTGATAAGCTAACCCATGCTGGGCACTTGAACGAGTTCATAGAGAAAAATGTCGAGAAGGTAACTGCCAAGGGAGACCGGAGACCTGATAACGTGCTCGAAGAGGAAATCGGCCATGAGTTTGCTGTAATTCATGGGGCGTCCAACCTAAAGCAGATTCAGGGAAATACTTATCGGATGGAAGTGAAAATATTACAACAGTAATGCAATCTTTTCATATCGATCCAGCCAAGACACAAGCTGGGAAGCGTCGGCGAGCTGAAGAGGTCGACTACAGCAAGCATATTATTTTCACCGATGAGGACCTGGTGGGGGTAAGAACCCCACATCATGATGTGTTGATCATTACACTCAAGATAGCTAACTATGACGTCGACAGATTGCTCGTCGACCAAGGTAGCTCATCCGAAGTAATATACATCGACCTGTTCAGTAAGTTGAAGTTAAGCGTTGCCGACCTAAAGGAAGCCATCGTTCCTCTAGTTGGTTTTACTGGGAAAGTAACCATACCTTTGGGGAAGATTCTCCTACCAGTAAGGGTAGGAAACATCTCCAAAATGATCGAGTTTTTCGTGGTTGATATTGATTCACCCTACCAAGCCATCCTCGACAGGGGATGGCTACATGCAATGAAGGCCATCCAGTCTACCTACCTTCAGAAGCTCAAATATGTGACTGAACGAGGAGTAGTGGAGATCTATGGGGATCAAGCTATGGCGAGGAACTGCTTCATAGCAACCATCTGCCCCAAGCCAGAGAAAGAAAGTTGAGAAAGTCAAGGAGAAAGTTGACGAACAGGAAGGTTTGATACCTTCCAAATAGCAGCTAAGATATGGAAGGCCCGAAGTGGAGGAGACCAAGCTCCTCCCCTATGAGCGGGTCGTTGAGAACCTGGAGGAAGTCGCAGCTGGCGGCGACAAGAAAGATAAGATTTTTTTTATCGGAGCCTCTCTCACAGATCGACAGAAGAAGGAACTGACAGTACTCTTGGGGAATAACTTAGACGTTTTTGCATGGGAGCCCTACGAGCTACCTGGGATTGATCCCAGTGTGGTTTGTCATTGACTACACGTTGATTAGACTTTTAAGACGATCACACAAAAGGCACGACGAACTGCACCCGAGAAGGCCAAGGCTGTGGAGAAGGAAGTGGAAAAGCTGTTGGATGCAGGATCCATACGGGAAGTTCAATTCCCTAAGTGGCTGTCCAAACCAGTGGTGGTCTCAAAAAGTAATGGAAAGTGGAGAGTCTGCATTGACTTCACTGACCTTAATAGAGCTTGCCCTAAAGTTAGTTTTCCTCTACCAAAGATTGACCAGCTGGTGGATGCCACAACGGCTCACGAAAGAATGAGTTTCCTAGACGCATACTCCGGGTATCACCAAATCCACTTACACGAGCCAGATCAAGACAAATATGGTTTCATCACCACTGTTGGATTATATTACTACAAGGTCATCCCCTTTAGGCTAAAAAATGCAGGAGCAACTTACCAGCGGTTGGTCACCAAAATGTTCAAAGATGAAATGGGAAGCACTATAGAGGTCTACATCAATGATATTCTCGTAAAGATCAAGCTCAAAGAAGACCACCTCTCTGACCAATCAAGTACCTTCGAGATCCTCAAGAAATACCGAATGAAGCTCAACGCAAGTAAGTGCTCCTTCGGTGTCCAATCAGGAAAATTTCTTGGGTACTTGGTCAGCGAAAGGGGTATTGAAGCCAACCCAGACTAGATTGATGCCATCAATAGGGTGTAGCCCCCCCGTACGATAAGAGACGTGCAGAAGCTCACGGGGATGCTTTTCGCCCTAAATCGGTTCATCTCGAAGTCATCTGAGAGGTGCCAGCCATTCTTCCAGTTGTTGAAGAAAAGAAAAAATAAGGAGTTGAATAAGGATTTCTCGAAGGCATTAGAGGAGCTCAAATATTACCTCAGTACACCACCCTTACTCGTAATACCTCAAGAGAACGATTTCCTGTACCTATACCTCGCAGTTTCCATCCATGCTATGAGTTATGCATTGGTATGCGAAAGAACGAGGATCCATCACCCAACCTATTACGCGAGCAAGACTCTCTTGGACGCCGAATAACGATACCTACCTTTGGAAAAGCTCGCCTTTGCGCTAGTGGTTGCCTCAAGAAAATTGAAACATTACTTAGAAGCCCACTCCATCATTGTACTTACATCCCACCCTCTCAAAACAGTATTGAGAAAAGCGGACTTGTCAGGCAGATTATCAAAATGGTCAGTCGAGCTCGAGCGATTCGACATTCATTTCCAGCCAAGGAATGCCATCAAAGGATAGATCCTCGCCAAATTCATCACAGAATTTATAGGAGAACATCCTTGTGACCAACCTCAAACTATTCAACAACAGGAGGTTCCCTCGGCATCAGGCATCTGGAGACTGTTCGTTGACGGTGCCTCTAATTCTAAGGGGGCAGGAGTAGGTATCGTGCTGAATACCCCTGAAGATGAAATCCTCAAGCAAGGAATCGGGCTTGGATTTGAAGCCTTCAACAATGAAGCAGAATACAAAGGGCTGATTGTAGGACTATAAAAATCACGAGCGCTTGGAGCGAAGCAACTCCAAGTGTTCGGCGACTCGCAATTGGCCTCCAACCAGATAAGTGGTGATTTCAATGCTAGAGATGAAAGGATGGCAGCTTACATCGTCACGATAAAAAAATTAATGGCCAACTTCGAACAAGTCAGCGTCCAACAGTTCCCCAGAGGACAGAACAGCCATACTGACGCCCTAGCAGCCTTAAGCTCAGCGATCAATTTTAACTTGAAGAGAACAATTCCGATCGACTTCCTCTCCTAGCCAAGTATCAACCATATCGACGAACTACCAAACATGGGACACATTCTTCAAATTCAGACAGCCCCCAGTTGGATGGACCCCTTAAGGAATTATTTAAAAGATGGTGCGCTACCAGATAATAAGAATACCGCTCATTAGATAGGAGTCAAAGTTGTTCGTTTTCACTTATCTGATGAGGGAAAATTGTATAAAAGATCTTTCACTGGTCCTTACCTCCAATGCGTTCACCCAAACGACGTCGAGCAAGTTATACACGAACTCCATGAGGAAATCTGTGGGAGTCACATTTGGGGCAGATCGCTAGCTTTCCGAGCAATGAAATAAGGCTATTGGTGGCCGTACATGCAGAAAGACGCTGGAGTATATGCTCGCAAGTGTAAGAAATTCCAACTTCACGCTCCTATGGTTCATCAGCCATCCAGCGACCTGAAGTCACTTACCAGCCTATGGCCCTTCGCCTAATAGGGTATGGACATCGTGGGCCCCCTTTCTACCGCATCCGATAATCGCAAGTATCTGCTAGTCGCAACAGACTACTTCACCAAATGGATACAGGCAGAACCATTGACAAACATTAGGGACGCGAATATGATAAGATTTATATGGAGAAACATTGTTACTCATTTTAGGATCCCCAAAACCATTATCACCGACAACGGTACCCAGTTTGAAAGTGGCCTCTTCCAGGGTTTTTGTAATGACCACGAGATCAGGCACTACTTCAGCTCTGTGGCATACCCTCAGAGCAACGAACAAGCTGAAGCTTCTAACAAAATAGTGATTGATGGATTGAAGAAGCGACTGGAGCGAGTCAAAGGGGCATGGGTAAATGAACTATCCTACACCCTATGGGCTTACCGCACTACCCCATGATGACCAACTGGGGAAACACCATTCGCACTAACATATGGTATGGAGGCAATCATCCCCTTGGAAGTTGGCCTACCCACCATGAGGTCCACCTTGGTCGACCAAAGCCAAAACGATGTAGCATTGCTCGCTGAACTTGACATAGCCGAAGAACGAAGAGAGCTAGCTCTAGTGAAACTACCAAGCTATCAGCAACAGCTAGCAATGCACTACAACAAAAAGGTCTATCCAAGAGCATTCCAAGTTGGGGACTACGTCCTAAGGAAAGTTCTTGGCAGCGCAGTAAAACCATCAGATGGCAAGCTAAGGCCGAACTGGGAGGAACCATTCAAGGTGATAAGAGACGACCTACAAATAGCCTATCACTTAGAAATGCTGGAGGGCAGGGAGATACCTCGAGCTTGGAACGCAACCAATTTGAAGAAATTCTACTTCTAATTTTCTTTGTGGATTTTTTTAACTCAATGTGGAAATTTGTAATTCATTTCTAATTAATAAAAAATTATTTGGCAGTGGCATTCTACAAAGTGTTTTCGAAGAAATACTTTATAATTCATGCATATTTTCTAAGTAACAGGCTTGCCTCTTAAACATATAAAGCAGGGTATGACCCTCCTCAAGCTTTCGTCATCAAACACGAATGACCTCCTAGCATTGACCCTGGCAATATATAAAGCCCTACAAGGGACCCTTAGGCAATATGGCCAACCCAGGTTAGTCGCCAATAATGTTTGGCTCAAAAATCCTGCTCGGATAGAACATCCAACACCAGGTATGTCCTCGCCATTGCCACATTTAGGCCTATGGAAGTGTGACGACACGAACTAAAAGGTAAAGTGAGGCAGAATGATATCCTATAAGCATATTGAACTGGGGGATACTCACTCAACAAACCAACTCTGCCTATATCAAATCTAGTCGGCTAAGAAGAGCACAAGATAGTCGAACAGGAAATAAATGAAGTAAAAAATACACAACACATGTTTAGCTGGTGAATCGCCCAAAACATAACTATTTTATTACATCATTACATATACAAAAGAGTTACATATGCTGAGTAAGATAAATCCTAACGAGGATTAGGTCGCTGAGCAAGATAGTCAGCCACTTACGCTCTTCGGCCATCATCAGGGTGAGGAGCTAATTCCTCCTCGACTTCGTTAAAATTAGATTCCATGAGCTGCCTTGGGATGACATCTATGGGAACCCATCGATCATCCCTCCTGAATGGGTTCGGCATCAAGGTTGAGGGAGAGATCTTATGATGATACCAGAGGGCGGAGTTCTTAGGAACCTGCAACTCTCTAAGAGCACTCAACCATCCTCTAATAAAGGTTAACTCTTCGACCTCCCTCAACTTCATCGGAGCATCGGTCCAACCCTGATCATAGCCATCATCCCTCACCTGCCGATGGCCTTTCTTAAACACGTGCCTTAGCAAGGTAACATCTCTTCGAAGACCAACAGCTATCACATATGCCTGATGAACATCACCTCGAAGCTCGATAATCTCCTTAGTTGAACCATTGTCATTAGTAACAGCTCGCGATCTAGTTGATGAAGAGGAACCACGCAAAAATTGAGGAGCAATGCTTGATGCATTCTCCCTAAGTCGTAAGACTTCTCTCCTCAGAGCATCGTTCTCTTGTTGAAGTACCTCTCTAACTTGATTGACCTCGAAAGCATCCAGGAGCTTAGCCTTCATAGAGTCCGCTTCTTTTTTAACATAAGCGTCAATCTCCTCCATTTCCTGGAGCCTATCCTTTAGCTTTGCAACGAGCTCTGACTTGTCCTTGTACTCTTAATTCCTCGACCTGAGGGCTTGCAGATTCTTACAAAGGGCGAACTCGATTGCTTGCATCAGGACCAAGAATTTTTCCTAGTTGAGAGGAAGAAGGATTGTATTCCTCAATATCAATGAGCTACATACCATATAAGCAGTAAAGAAATAATAAATTAGTACATAGAAGTAAACATAATTTCATTTCATTAAAAAGAAGTCCAAGTACATCAACAAGGGAAAGAAAGAACCATAAAAGTGCAAAAAATACAAAAGTTCCTAAGAAGACTAGTTAGCGACCTCAGTCTGTTCTGAGGACATTGGTTGCTTCCCCTTATCCACAACAGCTCTAGGCACTCCTCCCTCAGATGGAGAAATTGCCTTCCCCTGGTCAAGGGGAGCATCATCAGCGATGGTTGGGATGGCTAGGTCACCTTCGTTGGCAGCAGGGGGAGGCACCTCATCCACAATGGGCTTGGGACCAGGGTCATTCTCATTAATGAGGGGGAATCAATATCCACCTCGACAGCGGGAAAGGCCTTATCCCAACCCTTCTTAAAGTTGAGATAACCAATGTAACCGATCCGAGTCTCAGCATCCTCATACGCTACGACCCATCCAGCGTTTTATGAACTCTTTTTAAGAGTGATAGCCTCAGACTCCACCTTTTCAGCAAGAACTTTATTCTCCTTGACCACCGCCAATTTGCTATTGCAGGCCAGGTCATAAGACTGCGTCATCTCCTCGAGCTCCTTGGTCTTTATCTCTTTTGCCTTGTTAGCCTTTGCCAAGGCTAGGTCGGAAGACTTCTGAGTAGCAGTAGTAGCCTTCAAACTCACCTCCATCTCGGCATTCTTCCTTGCCAACTCATCACGGCTGCGATAGAGGATGATGAAATCAGACACGAACTGTAAGAAGAAGAAAGAACATTAGCAAAAGAGACATTAAAAGAAGAACTATGAAAATAAAGAAGAAAAAGATAGACTTACCAAGGCTATCCCCTGACTTGCCTTCAGGGCTAATTGGTCAATCCTCATCGACCTCTGGAAAAATTTCTCTCTCGAGCATCGCTGGAGCCAACTGAGGGGAGAGGGCAACAGAAGCCCCCTCAACTAAGGCAAATACGGGAACCAAAGGCTACCCTTCTTGGTCCTCGCTTCTTCCCTTCTTCTCTCTTGTTCTCTCTCCTTCTTCTTCCTCTTTTCTTCTCTTTTTCTCTCTCTCTCGTTCACCAATGCCTCATCTCTCTTCTTTTTCTCCTGCTCATGAGCAACTGTCTGGAAACCATTGGAAACATCCCCACTCCCAGATTTCTTTTTCTTCAACCTATGAGCGAGCAACACATTGTCTTCATCATCATCTTGGATAAGATTTTTTCTAGGAGGAGCCATTATTTCCTCGTTGGAACTGTTCGAATCTTTTGAATCTTTCGAGATAGAAACCTCTGAACCCTCCTCAAAATTGGAAGATTCTTCACCGCTTGAACTCTCCTCACTATGACCACCTTCATCTCCACCCCTGTCAACTCCCTCACTCTATTCACTAGAGTTGCTCTCCTCTTCGTCCAACGGATTTGGGTCAGCAGCAACCTCTTCTGTGGTATCTAACTGAGGAATGCTCTCCACAGGACGAGCGATAAAGCTATATCCAATGTTCTTTTACTCCAGAAGAAATACCGCTGATCGAGGATGATCACCGTCAGCTAAGTGTTCCCTGATCTTCCAAGCCTTGATCAGTTCAGCAGCTCGAATCTCGTGAAGAGCAGGCTCTGTGTTCTTTATCTTCGCTGAAAAAGATAAAAAGGGAAATATGAGAAAAATAACACAATAACAGAAAATCCACGAGCCGAACAAGGTCTATGATTATTACCTATATATTCCTCCCCATAAAAGGGAATCTCAGGTCCCCTGTACCTCGCCCCTTCAGTTTGGGGAGGGAACTGCCAGTTTCTGGAAATGAACCCCTTGTGCCAGTATTCCTTATGGGAATTAGGTAGATTTACTACCAATACCCTGTCAGGACTCCTAGCTTTGAGATAAAGGAGACCAGAGCTTGTTCGGGAGAAATAATAGCAATAGAAAATTTCATCAAGACCTAGATTGTTGCCATAGAGCTGATTAATTATATGTACACCATTTATAATTTTTCAAACATTTGGCGAGCACTGTGCAGGAACAATATAAAAGTAACTAAAAAAATGCAAAAACAAGCGATTTGGGATAAAAGTAAGACCCCCCCTGGGTTAATGGAAGAATATATATCCAGTGACCGTCCTCAATGTCCCTGACATTACAAGGAATAGGGGCACATTCAATGTCTACCCAGTTTGAAATATTGTAGAACTTCTTAAACTCAGTTATCGACCTATTGCCTATTTTTGCCATCAGAAAAGAGAAACCCTAGTATCGATAATGAAGAAATTCCAACAAAAAAAGAAAAGAGAAGGGGTGTGAAGACCTTACGAAGCAAGAATAAGCTTGAGACCATGCAAAGCCACAAGCAAAGAAGATGGGAGGATAAGGGAGAAGCTTGAAGATGAAAAACGAGACCTGGAAGTGAGAAAGCACAGGGAAGGAGTTGGAGAAATCTAGAGAACGCAAAGAAGTTTGAAATGATGTCTGGGAATGGCTTCTCCAAACCAGTTTAAACCCTCTCAATCATGACGCACATGAAACAAAGCAAATCTTTCGCCTAAATCTACTCGAGAAGAACGCTTCAGTCCCAAAGTGCTATGCGATTCACAAAAATGCCACTAAGGCTATTATGTAAAATTATTGATCCCAAATTGTGATCCAAAAATTTTAGGGGCAACTCTGGGTACCTCGATTAACTATTTCAGACCAGATAAGTAGCCCGATTCAGTCCGGCCCAAATTCTAAAGGCCGCGTGCATAACTAATTCAGTTATGACCCATTCAACCCCTAAAATCACTCAAGAGATATTCTAGGAATTATGGGCTAACGTGGAGGAGTCCAACACCCCCACTCTTCGAGAAACAACATGTATATATTAAACCCTCAGCCCAGGGTAAAGGGCACGCTTTTGTAAACACTCCCCGGAGTAAAGATAAATAAGAAATAGAGAGCACCGCCGTGGACGTAGGCCATTCCGCGGAACCACGTATATCTTATGTTGTGTGATTGCAATCGTTTTATGTTCTTTATTTGTTCTGGTGATCGCATTTGCTTATTATTTTGTGTTGAGATTTATTGTCACCACAGTCATGTTCCTTCCTATATTTGAATTTTTAGGACAATATTTTTCAAGTTTATAAATCTAGTCCCTGTGGTATAATAACATTTATTTGAGGGGTCCCTTTAGAGTTAGGAGTTCATTTTTTTATCCTCGCCAGCGGCACCATTTTTCATGGTGTTTTTAGTATAGGGACTAAATTTATAAAATTATGTGGAGTGTTCTATTTTTATACACTTTTAGAATTATGAGGACCTTTTCCCAAAATACCCTTTTTAAAATTAAAAATAATGCGCATTTTTTTCAAAAATAATGAAAGAGTTTTTTTTTTATTAACGTCCATTTTATTTAAGAAAAAATTTTAAAATGTTTTCTTATAAATAACATCCAACTATTTTATTATAGAAATATTTTAAACTTTTTATAGAACTTTTTTTTAAATAACGTCAAGTATTTAAAAATAACATCCATTTTTCTTTTTCTTTTTTTAACCAAACACATTTTTATCACTTTTTTACAAAACAATTTTTTGTAACATTTTTTTACTTTTTATGAAAACATTTTTTATAACTGTTTTTACAAAGTAGTTTTTTATTAAAAAAATTAAAAAGTTTTTAATATTCAAACTATTCTCTTTTTTTATAAATCCAAGTATATTATTTATTTTTAAATTTTACAGTTTTTTTAGATTTTCAAAATGTTATAAATTAAATTAGTATTTAAACTATTCTCATATTGAACCTGCACACACACACACACACAGATATATATATATATATATATATATATATATATATATATATATATATAGACTCAGGATCTCTCCAACATACCTCCTAGTAACATACCTGTGAACATATCAATTTTTTAAAATAGGAAAAAAAATTGAAATGATAATTTTAATATGGGTTCATACTATTTCGATGCGCTCCTACAAAAAAAATCAAGTCAAAATAATATTTTTTGTTATCTTTAAAAAATAAGCAAAAAAAACTGACAGTTTTTACCCTTTAAAATTATCAGTTTTATTACTTATTTTTTAAAAATAACAAAACACACTATTTTGAGTTGCATATTTTTACAGGGGCACAATGAAATATCACGAACCTGTATAAAAAAATCAATTCAATTTTTTTTATTATTTTAAAAAAATAAGTATGTTCATAGGTATGTTTAATGAGGTATGTTGGATAGCGTGACTCTCTCTCTCTCTCTCTCTCTCTAGAGAGAGAGAGAGAGAGAATGTAACGACCCATTTAAAAATCTAACGGATTCTGTTACAAATGGCACTCGTTCATTAATTTGAAAAACTATGACACCCAACCAAAAATAAAAACCCTAAATTTTATCTCAAGTTTGTGCATTAAAGTAATGTCCAAACACACCACAAATAATTAACAAAATAAATAAATTATTAAACTACTTTAAACATATTAAAATCGAGGTTCAAATCCACTCAACAAATTATTCAAACGGAAATAATAAACATCTTAATGTCAATAAATTGAAAAACTCAGTAAATTAATCAATCTTATATATATATATATATATATATATATATATATATATATATATATAGAGAGAGAGAGAGAGAGAGAGAGAGAGAGAGGCTCACATGGAGATGTTTTTGGTGTGAACAATAAGTGAATTAGACAAAACGCGTGTGAGCCATGTCGTATAGAAAAGTAAAAAAAATTAGATCCGGCTTATAGATGTAAAGATGTTGCACACTTGTTTATCCAAAAATCTTACGTGATGAGACAAACCCTCTTCTTCATTAAACCCTCAAAAGCTCTTCTTCACAAGAAAGGTCGATAAAACCCTTAAACCCTCAATAGCTCATCTTCACGAGTATAATTTATATGTTCAACAAACCCTCAATAGCTCCATTTCAAAATTGTTCGTAATAATGATTTACTGAATCCAAATTGCTATAAGATTTGACACCATGCCTATTTTAATCACGGGTGATCAGTCCCTTATCAAAATAATTATGAATCTCATTTGGTTCATTTTTAGCATCACTGTCGAAAAACCTTTTAAATTACTAACCACTTATGTTAAATTAAGCTGGTGTCAAAATTTTGTCTTTCCTTAATTACACAACAACAAGCGAAATAAAATTATCTAAACCATTCACACAATAATAGAGTCTAAAATATCACATGATAAATAACTGAATAAAATAATACCGAATAAACTATCGATTCCCAAAACGAAATCCATCTACAAGTCTAAAGTAAATAAAATCAAGTCCGACAAATACCGAATAACTGAAATGCTGAATAGTTTGGAGGGGAAACATGCCCAAATGCAATCCTATCTCGGAATGAATAACTGAAGTGTCTATCTCAAATCGTGCAAGCCTGTGACACCCCACCTCATAAAATATTGGGTGATCAGTCCTATATCAAATTAAACAGGAATCTTATATGGTTCATTCTTAGCATCACTATCGAAAACTTTTTAAAACTTACTAACCACCTAGTATTTAAAAGACACGGTACCAAATTTTTATCATTCAATTAAACAGGATAAATAACTAGTTCGAAAAATAAAATAATATTCACAAAATACTATAGTCCAAACCATCAAGATATGTAAATGAATCAGAGTCATGCCAAATAAACTATCGGCTAAAAATAACTAAACCAAGTAATAATCCAAGTCCAAACTGCAAAGTAAAATTGATACAAAATTGAAACTATGATCCCAACAACAGACTACATTTCCAAACATGATATACAAGAGTGAGATCCTATGATAGATCCGAATGAAAGAATCGTCTACTCAAAATCCTGTCAGTATCCACAGTGCTACAACTTCGAGTCCTTGGAATGAAACCATCAAGTATGACGTCCCTGTGGTTAGATACATAAAAGGTTTTTTTTTACATATTTTTATAGCAAGGGTTAGTACTCAAAACAGTTGAAAATATTTAACAAGTAATTTATCGCAATTAAAATCGGTTATTAATTACACATGTTAGGTTCACGCACACTAGGGGTGGCAATTTTAGAAACGACACGAAAAAACGACACGGAACGACACGAAATTGACCCGAAATTGACACGATGTTTCATGTTCGTGTCGTGTTCGTGTAGTGTTTTTTGACACGAAGTCGTGTCGTGTCGTGTTCGTGCCTTAATTATGAGTCGTGTCGTGTTATCGTGTTTTTTAAGCCTGAAATTTAAGAAATTATGGTTGTCGTGTCGTGTCGTGTCGTGTTATTTTTTATACGGGTCGTGTTCGTGTCAGCTAAAAAAAACACAAAGTCGTGTCGTGTTCGTGTCCGAAAAAACCTTATCGTGTCGTGTCGTGTCGGGCCAAAACACGACCCGTTGACCCGAATTGCCACCCCTAACGCACACTCCCTTGCGTTTCCTCACCTCTCATCTAATGTGCATACCTAACGTTCTTATACTTAGCCCACCTAGCTATCATACCCAAGCTATCTCGAATAAAGTATATAATCGATCTTATCAAGTCTACTCTCCCGTACCGCCCATACAACATGCTTCATTATTAACATTTCTCGCATGTCATTCAGTTTTCATATAACATTCACATATGTTATGTTTACTCATCAAAATTAAGTCTCACTACTTAATTCCTATAGCATTTCACATCTAATCATCATTCAACTTCCATAATTAAGTTTCACTACTTAATTCATAAATCATTTCAAAGTCACCATTCAACTTTCAAAATTAAGTTTCACTACTTAATTTATTATAGATATTCCCAGTCTATTTTAAATCTTGAAATTAAGTTTCTATCTACTTAATTTATCGTTTCGATGTATATCTATATATATCATTTACATGTCTACTCTCACACATAAGTAGATTATCATGGAGTATATATTTCACACACAATATATACTATGAGGATATTGGTTCGGATAATCATCGACCCCAATCATCTTATCATGTACATTGGCCCGGATATCCCTCGAACCCAAGGTAAATGTTATGCATATGTATATTGGTTCGGATACCCCTCGACCCCAATATCTTTCATCTTCGATTTGGTCCAAATACTCATCGACCCCAAATCGAGATTTCATGTATTGGTTCGGATAATCATCGACCCCAATACAGAATTAATCAAACTTTATGTATATACATGTGTGTGTGTGTGTATATATATATATATTTCGCGCACAATATATATACTATAAACACTAACTATATAATCACTTCCCTGTATCACATTTTAGGGGTTATAGGCTCGGAATCCTCCCTCGATCACCAGTATCTATATATAGCATACTTTAGGTATTCACACAACCTAAGTAGTAATATGCACCAATAGGTATTCACACAAACCGATAATACATGTTAGTACGTTGTATATATCTCTCGCATACTCGTCATACTGTTTACTTTATGATCTATCCCATTATCGTATATATAGGAGTATTCACACAACTCTAGGGTCTTAGTTACCCCTTTGTTATATAAATTCAATAATTACTAACCTTAACCTACTGATATACATAGTTTCAATAGATTCCCGTAATTCTTTATCCATCTCTCAAATTAACTACGAATCACCATAACCAATCCCATTCCCGTCTTAATTCTCTCTCTAAGACGAACTCGTACTCCCATCGTAGGCCTACGATAATCATAATAAATCTCCGAATATTATTTTCACAAGTGCCTAAGTATTTTCCACCACTTACTTTTAGGAATACAAGAGAAAAAGAAAATTTCAGAAATTCAGAGCAGCGGATCGATCCGCTTCCCAGGACCGGACCAATCCGTTTTTCTGCAACTTCTCCTCTCTGTTTCGCAGCAGCGTTTACACCATATGATTCACCCAAACAACATAATCCTTCACCAAATTCACATATGATTACCTCTAACTATTTCTACATGATTTAGGATGATTACTAATGTTTCAAACACATTAAAACTTCACCGAAATCAATCAAGAATGAATCAACCCCCAAAACTCTTTTATAAATCTAGTTTTGTGTTCATCCATATGATTCAATTTAAAACCCCGATTAAAATCCATAGTAACAATCAAAACTCCTCTGATTTATGATTCTCTACAGATCTAAGCACTAACGACATGCAATTGTACCCAAACATGTGATCAATTGATACTTTTCATCAAAGGTTTTTTAATAAAAATCAATCTATTCATGAAAACCCTACACATGGGTATTATAACATCAATTCAATTTGCAATAAACACTTGTCTTAGATTGATTGATCTGATTTCTTGGTTCTTTATTGGTTATTTATTGTTTCCTTCTCAAATCTTCCTTTCCAATTGCTTTGGGATACAAGATTTCTTCACCATCTTCAAAATCCCTCTTTAAGCTTTGAAAATAGGTTGTCTCTCTTCTCTTTAATGGCCTCTCTAACCTTTTTGTGTTATCAGTCCTAACTCCAATCTCTAAATATCAGATATATAGATCTAAATTTCGTAGGTCCCTTCACCTCTTTCTGAAAAATGACTGAAACGCCATTAATAGGTGTTGGTTTGGTCCCAAATTGACCCGGGACCCAAACTATACCCCGGGTACCCTATTTCGACTCATCCAGAATCATTCGTGATCTCTAAATTATCACCCGAGTTACTTAAAATATATTTCTCATTTCTCACCTCAAAATAGTCGACATGCGACTCCCGGTGAGATAAAATAAAATACGCACATATCACTCGTTATGTCGTATAACCACAATTATCAATTGTTTACTATTCACACTTACTAAAAATCATAATGCAATATTAATAAATATTTATCTCACAATTAATATTTAATTATCACAATCATCATTTAATCATACTAAATTACTTCGCTCGCATAATTTAGTTAATAAGTATTTTTCCTAACTAATTCCTCAAATTAATTAAATAAAAATACACAGAAATATGGATATTGTACCTCCACAAGTGATGCAACTACGCATCCCTGGAATTTGTCATCAATCTTGGCATCCTTGTGGCTGGACACCTAAAATGTTTCGAAAAATAAAAAATTGATTTGACACGTCCTAAGAAAATCTTTTGAAAATATCTATCAAGTATTTAAATCGCAACTCAAAAACAGTTATTAGATACATATGTTAGTTCCGTGTACATTCCCTTGAGTTCCTCCCCTCCCATCTAAAGTGAACACTAAACACATCCTACCTAGCTATGCTACCCAGTCTAACTAGACATCCATATCTAACTAATCACAAAAGGTTTAACTCCCATGTACTGCTCATACAATAGGCTACCGTACTACCAATAAGTAATATTTTTCGCATATTATTATTGAATCATTTTAATTAAGTTTCACATACTGAAGTCACTTTTAGATATGCATTATCTATCTTCCTATTGTCACATAAGTGGAGTAATTATGCATTATTATAACACCACTAAATATGTTTCTTACAATAAAGTTTCTTTTAGATATACACTATTTATCTTTTCTACTATCACACATAAGTAGAATAATCGCACTTGTATATATTTGTCACACTCAATATTCCCTGCATAACTGCACAAATACTACTTGTCTCCTACTAGCCTTAAATCATAAAATAAATCTGAACTCATGGCTTTAACCATATATCTGTGCAACAACTAATGTAATAGATCCATGTCCTATAGACCACACATCTCCCAACTTCCTACATTCGCTAAGGTTCATGCGTGGGATGTCTCGCAAGCGAAATCCAAACAAGGACCCCCGACACACTACTTTCTATCATTACTGATCATCAAGATCCGTGGGTCCAAAGTACATAACTAAGATACCTTAATTCTTTTCCCCCGACACATAAGTCAAATAGTTCACTCCTCATCAATCAAGGAGTAATAAAACACTATGCGATAACTATCACTAAGTTCTTAGCACTAAATTAGTACAAACTAAATATCTATGCTCAATGTTAAATTCGATATACCTTGAATCACATAAGTAAAAGTTCCCCCGTACCGGGATCAATTGTAACGAGACAACTATAATCTCCGAAGTCTACGATACAATATAATATATAGTAGGCTAGACCCTCCTTCAGGTGATACCTCGCAAAACAATATATCCCACCCTGGAATAGCGAGCACGATAGTCTTACCATACAGTCTACTACTGCTCAAACCCTCAATATCCAGACACTATACAAGAAAATAATATGATCAACACTCATGACTCTCAAAAGGAGCAAAAACTGCCACACAATATAAACATCAAAGAGTCTCACTACCCAGCGGTAAATACATTCGTAATTATAAGGCTGATACTGCCAATACATCCACTAAACCCGACTCGCTCGCGAATTTTAGTGTTAACAACCATATATTATGATGCACCCATGTCACCAAAAACCTTCCCCATACTCATAAGGATAAAATAAAAATCTTACCTCCATTTGCTATTTGTCTTGCCTGGTTGACGGGTTCCTCAACGTAATTCTCGCATCGAAATTGACCCAAGATTTGCTATAATGGTTGTACATTCAGGACCTCACATATAGTTTCCCCCTTTTTCAGTTTTGACAATCCCTCTTCCTGTCACCCGTCTCTCCACAATCGAAATAACTGCCAGAAAAACCTCCTTGTCTCTGGTCCTGCTGGCCTCCCCCGCTATTCCTTTGGCCCTGGCAGCCCTGAGGAACGGAATGTTGCTATTGCTACTGAGGATCCTGTTAGCCCTGCTCGAAACCTCCATCGGGTCGAAAACCCCTAGATCTAAATCTCTTGGCCTGATTCCCCTATTGAAAATCTTGTCCTTGATACTATGGTTCCCCACTGGCACCGTTCCCACCTATATTCTCGGTCTGACTGGTCTCACTTACTCGCTTGATCCACTTCATGTGGAAGAACTAATCTTTACATAGGAGTAAGGCGGCATTTACAACCTCCGTGTATATCTCCAACACCGGATTATCCAACAAGTGTTGTCGGATTTTCCAGTTAAATCCATCTATGAATTTTTGCATCTTCTTCTCTTTCTTGTTCACTTCATCCTTCATGAAATTTTCTAAATGAGTGAACTCCTATTCGTATTCTCCTACAGTCCTCTCTCCCTGCGTGACATCGAGAAATATTTGTCGCATCTATGTTTGAATAGTGTATGGAAAATACTTACGATCAAATCGTGCCCAAAACTCACCAATGATCATCACATCTCTCTCCTCTGTTGTGGTTATAGACTCCTACCACTGTAAAGCTTCATCCACTAACTTGAATGTCGCCAAGAACTATTTCTGAGTATAGTTGCACTTAACCATACGAAGGTGCCATTGCATGTCTTCCTTCCACTGACTGGCCACGATAATATCTGAGCTACCCTAAAACTCCAATGGGTGGCCCTTCTAAAATGCTTCACTCACTCTCTGCTAATTGGATGGCCCCAGATGGGCCTAAATAATCGGTGTTACTGGTGGCTGTGGTTCAACCTATGAAAATTATTGTGCCATTGTGGTCATAGCTGTGTTAGCTGCTGGTGACACAATTTCGGCCACCTATGCTGTCGAAATATTTCCCTGTGGGGCTCCCTCCCCAGCGTTCGCTCTCGTCCGACGAGTCCCCTTTGGCGGCATCTGAAATGATATTGAATTTTGTATAAGTCCATGATCAAATACATAGTAATCAGCAGAAGAACGTAAGTGCGCATACGTAGAGGAATATAATAATCCTATAATAAGGGTCTATATCAAAGAACGCTATGCTAAAAATATAGTAAGCCGCACGAATCCTATAGACACTAGAACCTGATGCTATGATACCATCTTTGCCCCCCTGCCAATTTTAATCATGGGTGATCAACCCCTTATCAAAATAATCAGGAATCTCATTTGGTTTATTCTTAGCATTACTGTCGAAAAACCATTTAAATTACTAATCACGTATGTTAAATTAAGTCGGTGTCAAAATTTTATTTTTCATTAATTATACAATAACAAGCGAAGTAAAATAATCTAAACCATCCACACAATAATAAAGTCTAAGATATCACATGATAAATAACTGAATAAAACAATACCGAATAAACCATCAGTTCTAAAAATGAAATCCATTTACAAATCTAAAGTAAATAAAACCAAGTCCGATAAATACCGAATAAATGAAATAATGCTGAATAGTCTGGAGGGGCAACATGCCCAAATGAAATACTGAAATGAAATCCTATCTAGAAATGAATAACTGAAGCATCTATCACAAATCCTGCAAGCCTCCACAAGTGTTTGACACGGGTCAGAGCACGAGAAAACTTTTTGAAAATATTTAGCAAGTATTTAAATTGCAGTTTAAAAACAGTTATTAGATACACACGTTAGTTCCGCGTGCACTCCTCTGAGTTCCTCACCTCTCATCTAAAGCACACACTTAATGCATCCTACCTAGCTATGCTACCCAACCTAACTAGACATCCGTATCTAACTAACCACAAAAAGTTAAATACACCCGTACTGTCCATACAGTACACTACCATACTACCAATAATTAATATTTCCCGCATATTATTATTGAATCATTTTAATTAAGTTTTCCATACTGAAGTTACTTTTAGATATGCACTATCTATCTTCCTACTTCCACATAAGTAGAATAATCGCACATCATTATAACACCATTAATTAAGTTTCTCACACTTAAGTTGCTTTTAGATATACAATATTTATCTTTTATACTATTATACATAAGTAGAATAATCACACTTATATATATTTATCATACTATAATATATTCAACTATATCACCACCCCCACCACCCCGAATGACCACCTGTAAGGACAAATTTCCAATTGAATTAATTTGTAAGTATTGGCTTAATTTCGGACAAAACTGTTTGAGTCATATGATAGAAGTTTTTTGGATCCTTCAATCCTATGACGTTTGAATTGAAGACGTAGCATCCAAGCCTAAAGTGAATATATCAACGTTGCTGGTTTTCGTGCCTAGTTTTTTGTGGTGTCTTTTGACCGGACTGTTGTTTTTTTATCGGACTATTTTTTTATCGAACTTAGAGAGTTTCTGATCAATTTATTTCTCAGATTGAACTGTTGTTTTTTTACCGGACTATTTTTTTATATTGGTCTTCATCATTAAATCATTAATATTTGACATGATTTTCAAGAATATCAAACTATCCACACTAAATGTTCCAGATCGAAAGAAATTAAGGTCGACAGTTTTTTACTGATCTTGTTAGATCAAAACTGTACCAGATTGGAGGAAAAAAACTATGATCCTTGTCAACATTTTAGCAACGGTCATCATAGATTTGGGGATATTTGTCGGATAGAGACTTGTAAGAATTCCGGTGATCGATTTATCTATTCAATCAGAGTCAAGACTGATTCCTACTGGATTGAGCATTCAATCAATCGTTTATATTATTTGCCTCTGACCGATGGGAGCCGAACCTATCCTATTGAAGATTGGGTTGATTTTATTTAGATTGAGGGTTATTTTTCTTTCAAGTATATTTGTGAGAGCAACACTGCACGACGAATTCATTGCCGGGAGATTTGCAATACCCATATGTGTTATTTCCGACATTTACTATTCTAGTTAATTTGTATGATTTCATACTTAGATATGTTATATTTGAGTTGTATATCTATTTCTGGTATATATATTTGTAACGTCCCATATTTATGAGGATGTAGAATTTAATTTATTTGGTGATATCGGATTTAAATTACCTGGAGGATTTAATTAATTTAGTGAATTAAGAATTAATTAATTCGAGTTATTTTTAAAATTTACATGTGTCATAATTTGAGGTTGAGATTGGGAAATTTTATTGAAGTGACTCGAATGGCGATTTTGAGTGCACAGTTGATTCCGAATGGGTCGAGATACTCGGAAAAGAGTATCCAGGGGTAGTAATTGGGTCTCGGGGCAGTTTTAGGCACAACCAGGCTCACACGGGAGTGTTTAGGTCATTTTAATTTGGCCTATAGGCTTAATTTCATGATTAGAACTATAAAACCTACAATAGAAAGTTTGTGGCAGACACATCTCATTAAGAAAACCCTAGTTTTGAAGAGGAGAAAAGAGGGAGAAATTGGGAGAGATTTTAGGAGCCTCATCAAATCTTTATCGACATCAAAGGAAATCAGACCCTACGATTCTATCATGCAAGTAGTTAAACTTGCTTTCAATTTAATTGTAGTATTTTGATTTATATCATAGTGGGTGTGATAACGAATTCATTTTTGGGAGTGGGCTATCATACGAAATGGGTTTTGGGGATCTGAGGATATGGAGTAAGTTTAATATGAAATTGATTATGGACATCATATAAGATTGTTAGAATCTGATGTTTACTCAAAACCCAGTAATCGAACTTGTGTAATTTAAATCAATAGAATTGAATCTAGATTGAGAACGGGAAAAACTGTTAAAAACCCAAATCAGGAGGTATTGGGGAAAGAAATATAAGTATTTGAAGATTAATATGGTGATTGAAACGTATGTTTGAGAGTAAATATATGATGGGAAAAATGATTGGAATTTTGGGTTCAAAGAGGAAAAGCTTAAGGTTTTAACAATAGTCGAACCACTTCTTGGGGAAGAAGAAGAAGCTGATGGACACAACGTCAAACGACTTTGCAAGTCATTCAAATGACATTGGAAGTTGTTCAAACGAGATTAGTATCTCATTCGAATGAATTGATATCTCTTTCAAATGACCTAGGTTTTGTATATGGAGATAAATCTTTCCGTTACGAATGCGTGGCCGCTAGTTTCGTATTTTATTTTATTTTTTTAATTAGTTATGATTTTTCTACGAAAGGGTGTCCGAGATTGAAATATTTAGTCAGAAATCAAATTCGGGTATGGATGCCCGGGATTTTTACCTAAGGATTATAGGTGGATGTATATGAGCCTACAAAGGTGAAAAAGTGGAACCTAAATAAAGAATTGAGTGAAATAAATTCACAAATATTTAATTATGGACCGAATGAGTGGATCTGGGAATTGTAGTTGGGTGACACTACTTTAGTGAAAATTAATTATTGTGTGATTAATTAAATTATAAGTCGGGATTAGACTTGGGTATTTTGAGCTAGTTCTATGGGTGTTAAGCATGGGTTAGCCGAACTTTTCTTTAAATATATGTTTACGGTAGCGTGATAGTGTATATATATATATATATATATATATTTGTGTGCTTTATAGATATCGGTGTGAATGATATTTATAGAAATACATACCCCTCTAGTGCTATCATAGGAGGTTGCATGATGTGGGTGAATCCCCTGGCTAGTAAATGCAGGGCGAGTATAATCCCCAGGTCATAGGCGTCCAGAATTTATATGTTGTGATTATTTTCGGGGTGAGACGTCTTGGGTATGATTCGGTGTCACAACTAGGGAAACTATGGCTGCCTCCGCTACGTTTATTTTCATTTCACTGATTCGGAGAGCTAATCGGGTCGGGGTGTCCGGGCGGATAGGTATACCTAGGTTGATAGCATTTTAGAGAAAAGATTTGGTGAGTCCTTACTCGGGAGGATGGTTATTATACTTACATGTGTGTGAATGTTGTAGTATACTAGTACGTATATAATATGAGTAGATAATTATATACGGGATTAATACATAAGTGTGAATTTATTTTGAAATAACTATTGTGAAAGTTATGTGATTTAATATAGTTGAACCGATTAAAAATTTAATGAGAAGATAACTTAAAAATCAAAGTAAGAATACTCGGGTTAGAGTAGTGCAGTAAGAAGAGGTGTAATGCAGCTAGTTAGGTGGGGTAGCTTAACTAGGAAGGTTAGAAGGTAAGAGTTAGGTGTGCACATTAGATGAGTGGTGAATTGTACCTCAAGAGAGTGCGACACTAACTTAAATATGAAACGTGTGCATGCATATTTAATTATTGCAATTTAACTGTATGCTATATATTTTCAAAATGTTTTACTTGGGCTCTGACCCGTGTCAAAATATTTTTCAAAAAAATTTAGGTGTCCAGCCACAAGGACGCCTAATTTAAAGATTCTATCCAGGGATGCATAGCTGCAGCTAATGTGGAAGTTGTAGAACTTTGCTAGAGACACCTTATTCATTCATTCCTATTGTAGGATCTTTACTTCAGTGCCCATTTCGTCATGTTGCCCTCAAATTTAGTTTTTAATTATTTATTTGACCTTGTGTATCCAGGTTATTGTTTCAGTTTACTGTTGTATTGTATTGTTGAACCGATAGTTGATTTGGTCATTTTTATTTATATTATTCATTTGTGTTGGATTTAGTTATCAGTTGGTGTTGATGGTTTAATTATTATTTACTTCCTCGTGTTGTTAATTAATGAAAAATAAAATTTGTCCCCAGTCTAATTAAATTACTAGGTGGTTAGTAACTTTAAAAAGTTTTTCGACAGTGATGATGAGAGTGAGCCATATAAGACCAACATTTTATTTTGATCACGGGTTGGCCACCCGATATTTTAGTAGGCGGGGTGTCACAATATTGTATTATTGATTTAGATGTTAGAGCTTTTATTTTACATTTTTATCTATAAGAGTAGTTAATTAATTAAATAACTAATTAATCCTCTTTGGCTCTACCATTGTCAGTGCCCAAGTCTGGATATGAAACAAGGTGGGTTAGTGTCAGGTTGACAGCAGAAGGTAAAATCTATGTCAAAGCTTGTGATGGATTCTCTAATTAAAAGAATAAACGTAAATAAAAATAACAAACATAAAATTAGATTTGGTACGTGGAATTTAGGAATACTAACTGGCAAGTGTAATAAACTTATGAATACCTTAAAATGGAGGAATATCAACATAGCATGCCTGCAAGAAACTAAATGGAAGGGTGAAAAGGCTAGGGAGATAGGAGAAGGTTATAAATTATTTTACTCGAAAGGGATAGATAATCGTAGAAATGGGGTGGATATTGCTATTGATAACTATATGAAAGATAAAGTCCTGGATGTTAAATGACGGGGAGATAGATTAATGAGTATTAAGATCGTATTAAATAAAATAATATTGAATATTATAAGTGCTTATGCGCCCCAATGAGCGTTAGATGAAAATCTAAAGAAATCATTTTGAAAATTATCGGATGAAGTATTACAACAAATCCCTACGCATGAAAACATATTTTTGGGAGGAGACTTAAATGGACATATAGGAGTAGAACGATATGGCTATCCAAGGATACACGGAGGTTGTGATTTTGGTAAGAGAAATGGAGGAGGGAAAACTATCTTAGAATTTTCTAAGGCATATGATTTAGCGTTAACAAGCACATTTTTTTAAAAAAAGGGAAGAACATTTAATAACTTTTAAAAGAGGAGTGAATAAAACTCAAATAGACTAGTGCTTACTTAGAAGAAAAGACTTGTATGCATGCACAGACTGTAAAGTTATACCAGGTGAAATCTTAACAAATCAACATCGTCTATTAGTAATAAATTAAGCAAATAAAGGATTTAAGTATCGAAAAGAGAAAATAGGTTATCAAAATATAAAATGAAAATATTTACAAGGATGCAAAGAGATTGAATTTTGACAGAAGTGCCTGTTAAGCATGAAGAGGAATTGGAAGGATAATGTTAATAATATTTGGTCAAGAATAAAGAATGATATCGAGGAAATAGGTAATTAAGTTTTAGGTGAGACTAAAGGAAAAAGTTTCATAAAAAAGAGAGAGACTTCGTGGTGGAATGAGGAAGTGCAAAAGATAATACAAAAGAAACGAGTAAGCTATAAAGAATGTCAAAAAGGTAAAAATCAAGAAGATTTAGAGAAGTATAAGAAGTCAAAAAGTGAAGCAAAAAATATTATTAGAAATGCGCAAGAAAACTCACTAGATAATCTTTATAATAAATTAGGTACCAAGGAAGGCGAAAAGGAAATATATAAATTGGCAAAGAATAGAGATAGATTGACAAGGGATATGGGTCATGGGTCAGTTAAGTGTATTAAATACATTAATTAACGATAAATAAATTCTAGATAAATGGGAAGATTATTTTAAGGGATTATTAAATGAAGAATATCTGAAAAAAGATGTCAAGAACATTGAAATGAATATAGGAATGGTATGCCCGATTATTGAAAAAGAAGTGGATATATTACTAAGAAAAATGGGAAAGAACAAAGCGGTTGGCCCAATTATAATACATATAGAGATTTAGAGAACCCTTAGAAGTCTAGGGGTAGAATGGTTAACACGCTTATTTAATAAAATTTTAAGAGAAGAAAACTTGTCAGGTGAGTGGAGGAAAAGTACCATAATACCGTTGTATAAAAATAAAGGGGATATACAAAACTTCGATAATTATAGAGGAATCAAACTGATGATTCACACTATGAAATTATGGGATAAGGTTATAGAACAAAGATTAAGAAATGAGTCAACTATTTCGAACAATCAATTTGGATTTATGCTAGGGAGATCAACCACGTGAGCTATTTACTTATTAAGACGGTTAATGGATAAATGTAGAAGTAAGGACAAAAATTTATATATGGGCTTTATAGATCTATAAAAGGCTTGTGATAAAGTACCTAGGGATATAATTTGGTGGGATTTAAGGAGGAAAATGATCCCAATGAGTTATATTAAAGTTATTGGAGATATGTATGATAACACAAAGACTAGAGTAAGGATTATATGTGGAGAAACTAATGACTTTATGATTAAAGTGGGTTTACATCAAGGATCAACCTTAAGTCCTAATTTATTTGTCGTAGTCTTGGATGAGATTACTAAGGACATACAAGAAGATATCCCATGGTGTATGTTGTTTGCGGATGATATAGTTTTAGTAGACACTTTAAACTAAATCTTAACTATGAGAGTAGATACTTAAAGAAAAGCCTTAGAATCTAAGGGTCTACAAATCAGTAGAAATAAAACAGAATTTATGGAATGTAAATTTAATAATGAGGCGTCAAGTAACATAATGTTAAAGATTGAAAAAAAAGTGATAAACCAAACTAATAAATTTCATTATCTAGGTTCAATGTTGAAAATTAATGGGGATATTGATGAGGATGTTACGAGTTGAATATCAACTGGTTGGATGAAATGGATACAAGCAAGTGGGGTGTTATGCGATAAGAGGATACCTAATAAATTAAAAGGAAAATTTTATAGAACAGTTGTTAGGAGAGCGATCATGTATAGAGCGGAGTGTTAAGCATTAAAAAAAATGAGTAAAGTCTCCATGTTAGTGAGATGAGGATGCTCCAGTGGATGATAGGAATTACTAGGAAGAAAAAAATTAAAAACCAATACGTGAGAGAAAAGTTAGGAGCAACTCCCATTAGCGATAAATTAAGATAAATTAGACTTAGGTGGTACGATCATGTGTTGCGTAGTCCTATAGATGCCCCTATAGTAAGAGGATGATTGTTGAAAATAGAGGGTAAAAAATAAAGTGGTCGCCCTAAGTTATCGTAGGAGGAAATTATTAGGAGAGGCCTTAAGGAATTAAACTTGAATGATAATAATGCATATAATAGATTAGAATGGAAAGGAGAATCCATGTGGAGGACCACATATGATGGGATTAAGGCAAGGATGATGATGATGATATATAAAGACTAGGAAATTTATTTTTTATTGGGTGTCATATTTTTTTACTAAAATTAAGTTGAAAATGTTTTTTATTTTTTAAAGAAAAATAATTTTTTTAACTGAAAAGTCATTTGAACGAAATTTGAATCTCGTTCGAACGGTATTCCTAGGTCATTCGAACGAGATATCAAACGAGTTCTTTTTTTCTGAATTCTTATTGTAACCTTATTCGTAGTATCATTTGAAAGGCATTTGTTTATGCAAAATCGTTCGAATGACCGTCGATTTTTTACAGCAGTTTCGTAAGTTTTTTTTCCAAAAACCACCCACTTCCCCACTTCTTTCTTACCTACTATTAAGAGTACGGGAATACCAATTTTTGAAGATACTTTTTCAGATTTTCTAAGTGCTCTTGAGAGCAAAAACTTTTCCCAAAAAAGTCCCCTTGGTGTTTGTTAATCAAATGATTTAATCTCAAGAACAAAATCAAGTTTTTACACCCAATTATTTCCTGATCCAAATTTCAATATACCATATGTTTTGAGATCATTTTGGCACCAGATTTTCATTCTCTACCCCAAAGAGAAATTTTCCTACGGATAATTTTGTTTCGGTGTTTCGTGGTGTATATACGGAGGCGGACTTCGTGTGTTGATGGTAGTTGTGCCCCATCGATGGATTTCAAAACGATGGTGGATTCCGAAGTTGTCGACTAGGAGAAGGTAGAAGAAGCGTGAAAACTTGAGAGGGAATCAAGTCGAGTAAGTAAGTCTTTTGTCATGTCTTTTGTAAAACCATACTTAGTGGACTTGTGGCTGGGCCATCTGAGATTTTTTCCCGTTGTGAATTTTCCTCGTACATCGTGGTCTTGTGGTTTTGTGTTTATTGTATCTTGCAAAATCACATAAATGTATGTTTTTAAAATTCAAATATTTGTTTAGTTTAATATCATTGTAATTTTGAAAAAATTAAAATTTGGATATTTGTGTAAGAGTTTTAAAATTTGGAATTTTTTATTGAACCATATCATATCAGAATTTAAAAATTGTGATACCAAGAGCATATCTTATAATTTTAGGAAATCTCCCTTTTACATATTGGTATCAGAGCAGGAACGTTAAATTATTGTGTTAAGTGTGATACCCCGCCCAATAAAATACCGAGTGATCAGTCTTATATCAAATTAAAATATGAATCTCATATGATTCATTCTTAGCATCACTGTCGAAAACTTTTTTTTTAACTTACTAACCACCTAGTACTCAAAAAGCTGGTGCCAAATTTTATCTTTATTAATCCAAGACAAAATAAGTGCAGAGATAAAATCAAACTCCCAATGCTGATAGAATCAATCATCCCATAGAATAATAAAAGTCTTGTCGAATAAACCACCGACTAAATCCAAAACCAAACCAAACTAACAGAGATTAATAAATCCCATACAATCTGAAAACAAACTAAGTAAAACTGTGAGCGACATGCTCTAGATAGACTGATATGAATCCCTACTCTAGGAATAGAAAAATAGATGTGTCTATCCAAATCCTACAACATCCACATATGCTGCAGCTGCGAGTCCCTAGAATGAATTCAAACCTGGCTTCCCTGTGGCTAGATACCTAAAAGGTTTTGAAAATATTTGATAGTAAGGTTTAGAACCCAAAATATTTGGAAAATATTTAGCAAGTGATTAAATTGCAATAAATTTAAAATGCATGAATACTCTTCATATTTAATCCAGTGTCGCACTCACTTGAGGATATACTCACCCCTCAACTAATGTGTACACCTAACGCATCCTCTATAACCCACCTAGTCCTCTATCCCGTAACTAGCTCTTGCTCAAATTCCTTCCTGACATGCTACTCTAACCCGAGTATGTTTAAAATATGATCTATAAGTTATTTATCGCTTTAACTTAAATAATCATCTTTCCTTTAAGTCCACATAACATTCACACTAGTTATATAATATATACAATTTTTCTCCGTATATTAGATTACCCGTATATAATTATTTCTAACACTATATACATAACACTATATTGCCACATTCACATATATGTTGAATATATATATAATCCATCCTCCCGAGTAATACCTCACCATATGTATTCTCTAAAATGCTATCAACCCAGGCTACTCAGTCCCACTTGGAGTTCCGAGACAACTATGGTCCGTCGAATCGGAACTTAAATAATCAACGTAATGAAGGCAGTCATATTCCCTCGAGTATAAGGACATCATCTCAATGCCCACCTCTGAAATTGGACGCTATGACCTAGGAATATACTCATCCTACTCCTCAAGCTAGGGGATTCACCCACATTGCGCAACCTCCCTTAATAGCACTAGAGTGTATAATTTAAATAAATATCTAGTCACTGATATTTATAAGCACACAATATATATATATATACTATCATACACCGTATATATATAATTAAAATTCCGGCTTTACCGCGCACAAAAATCCGCAGCACTAGCCTATATTTCCCACGAGTCTATGGTCCGACTCTAGTTTAATTAATTTGCCCATAAATTCATTTATTACCTTCCCGAGTCTATAGCCCGACTCTAATTTAATTCATTTGCCCATCAATTAATTTATTATCTTCCCGAGTCTATGGTCCGACTCTAATTTAATTAATTTCTCTCAATAATTAATTTAATACCTTGGCGTCACTCAACCAATATACTCGGACTCGCTCACTTGGCCCGTAATTAAATCATTCGAATTTATTGCCTAAATTCCCCTTAATAAGTTTGACACACTTATTAATTTATTCTTTCAAATACTCTTTCCACATTCATTTAATACCACATACATCCTACTGTTTGTCCCTTCAAAACCTCAAACAACTTAGGCTAAAAGTAAGTGCACCTGCTGTACGAATTTAACCTTTAAATTTCATCATCAGCCCAAATAGTAAAGGAAACAAAAGTCGTCGGATTTTATCCCGTCGTTCGAACGAGACACATGTCATTTGAACGACAATGCACGTCGTTCGAACGAGATTTAGGGTCATTCGGACGACCCCTGGGTCTCTCTCTCCCTTCTTCCTCGCTCAGTCCAGTTCGCCATTAAAACTCAACTTAAGCTTTTTACCCAGATTTCTCTACTGTAATCCTTTTTCAAATCAATTCCTTTTTAACCATTTTCAATCCCAAACTTATACACAATAAACATCTCAAATCCGAATTTAAAGATGATTTCTCCCAATCTCTTCACAAGCCATACATCTACCCCAATTAAATCATAAAATTCTTAACAGCACAATATGAATTTATAAGTCCTTAACAGTCCAACAATTGATTTGAAACATCCACAAATTTAAAACCCAATTTGTGTCGATCCAACCCAAAACTATTTGTTTACACACCTACTATGATATGAATTGAAGACAATAATTAATTTTCAAAGCAAGTTTAACCACTTGCCTTAGGATTCGTAGTGTCTGATTAATCCTTTGATGAAGAAATTCTTGTGTGATGAAGAACACCTCTCTTGTTCTTCCTCTTTGGCTCTCAAGAGTCCTCCCTCTATGCCCCTCTATGTTCTCTTATTTTCTCAAATGTGTTATGGCTGCCCACAACACCCACACCTAGGTTTTTATCTCCAAATCCCGTTTTTAGTCATATGGGCCTAATTAAAATGGCTCAAATACCCCCGTGTGGGCCCGATTATCCCCCAAAATACCGCGTGACCCTTTTACCACCCTCGGGTACACTTTTTTGACTTTTTCGGCTCATCCGGACTCAACTGTGCGCTCAAAATTGACATCCGAAGTACTTTATTACATTCTTCGATTTTTAACCTCAAAATGTGACATAAACATAATTCGAATAATTAAGTTTTAATTCTCCAAATTAAATAAATCCTATGATTAAAACTGAATTCTCCAAATCATAAATTTAAATTTCTCCAAATAAATATGATTTTTATTTCTCCCAAAATAATTAAATTCAATGTCCTCGAATATACGGGGTGTTACATTAAGATCCGTTTGTTTTTCGTTTAAAATATGGAAAATATACCTTTTACAAAATTTCCTATTCATTATGGTCCTAATTGCACGTATGAGGTCGGCACTTGAATCGTTAGATGAGCGGGTTTGGAAATCGGTAGTTAAAGGGTGGTCCCCACTAACATGTCTATAAGGAGAGGTTCGTGTTTCTAAACTCGTAGAAAGATGGAGTGAGACTGAGCTTAAGTTAGAAAATTTTAATTCTCGAGATTTAAATTCCCTTTTTAGTGCGGTCACACACTACACCAAATCTGCCGAATTATCAAGGTCATTGACCTTGACAAATCCAACTTGTCAAGGTCAATGACCGTGACATTTCGAGGCGAGACAACTTTTTTTGTCACTGTCGTGTCACGGTCGTGTCGCGGTCATTGACCGTGACACGTTTGTCACGGTTTATAACCGTGACAAAGCCGTGACCCTTTTTGAAAAAATTATCACAGACATCGACCGTGACAGTTCTGGGCAGAATTTAAAAAAAAATCTGCTGGGCAGTATGGCCACTGCCACTGCCCAGCAGTATATTTGTACCTGTTATAGCAAAGTTGTACCTGTTCCCAACATCATATATCCAAACAAACTAAAGATAATGCAAATATATATTCAAAATAGAATCTATTTAAGAAGAAACAACATCACCATCAATTATCTCAAATCTACAAACTATTTGCATGGAAAAGAAATTTTGTACCGCGACGCTCGGGGACACCTCCTTATCCTTCCCTTCTCGTCCGAATAGCCACATAAGTATAGATCATATGTGGCCTACCCTTAGGGCCACTCCCTGTCCCCTGAATTGAAATAAAGTAAAATTAGTATCCGCCCCTCAAATATAGATAAATATAAATCGTAATTGAAATCGAAATCGAAATTGACATATAAATATAAATACATTACCTGTAGTGTCACTCAAACAGCTAACATGAGCTCATATGGCACCTCCTTCCAACTAATGTACCCCGGGCAATCGTGTCAAATATAATTCTCTTCATATCTAAACACTAAGAAATACCATAATCCTATGGAGTTATGCCCTATGGCCATAATACCCGACAACCGCGTCGTAAAGAAAATTTTGAGATCTTTACCCGATATATGTATTCCAAGAGTGACCGTTTTAAATTCTTTAGGCACTTTAAACTTTATGAAACTTGAAGAGCTTGTAAGTGACTTATAAACCTATGAACTTTACATATTTCCCTCTAACGATAAGAAGAAGAAATATAAGTGCATAGCTTTGAAATCTCGGACGGAGGAAAAATCAATTCGAATGATGAGTTTGAGATTGACTCGGATGATATGGCTTTGTTTGCTAAGAAGTTAATAAAGAGAAACTTAAAAATGATTATAGGAAATTTGAGAAGTCTAAGCATAATAAAGTTGAGAAATTCCCTAAAAATAGTAATGAAAACCTTAATAGGGACGAGTCTAATAGATATTATGGTTGTGAGGGTTATGGCCATAGGTCCTTCGAGTGTCGGAGGTAAAGAGACCTATTTCATTTAATGCCACCCTTAGTGATAGTGAATTGGAAGAGGGACCCGATTCCCCCATTGATCACAATTTTACCACATTCATGGCTCGTCATGTGACAGATAGTGAAAAATATTCCATCAAGGATAAATTAATACATGACACTTCCGAGGCCATTGTTTGTGAATCCCATGAGTTTGATGGTAAAGAGAGTGGAGAAGATAGTGAGAATGAAGAAGAGGGGGAGGAGGAGAGTGAACTTGAAGTAGCCTTTCTGAGTTATATGCCGAGTCGTTGAAATTAAAAAGGTAAACTTGAAGTTAGAAGGAAAAACTAGAGAACGTGCTATAGCTAATGATGATAGTGTTTTAATTGAAGATCTTAAGGCACGTGAGAGAACTCTTCGAGATAAGCTAGAATACGTTGAAGGTGAAAATTATAGCCTTAGAGGTTTAATATAGGCTATGAAGAGAGAGCTTCTTGAGTTTGACGAGAGTAGGAGTTTACTTGATTCTCGAATAGTGGAGCTTGAAGAGAAATTGAAAGACTCAAGTTGGGTCAAATTTGATTTGGAGTGTAGGTTGGAGAAATTAGATAAAATCTTAGTCACCATCCAAATCAAAGATGACATGTGTGGTATTGGCTTAGATACTCAAAATGCTTCCGCTAATAAAGCTAAAACCATGTTTTTAAGAGAATCGTCTAGGAACGCTAGAAAAGACCAATCCTTAGGTAATACTTCACGTTGTGTTTTCACTTGCACACATTGTGGTCGGAAGGGGAACCTTAGGAAGTTTTGTTTTGATCTTAGAAATGGTCCTAGAAAGTCAAAGGGTAGAGTCGCCAAGGTCACCAAATCCCGAGAACGTGGTATTTCACTCATGTGGGTTAGGAGATACGATTTGGAGGCTTTACACGATAGAGTTTATGATTCTCATTTATTTGCACATGATTCCTCCATTGCTAAATCTAAAGGTTGATTGAGTTAGTTTTATTTACATACACTAGCTTTTATTCTTCATGATAGATGTTTGCTAGTTGTATGTTTGTTTGTCATATTCTAGTTCATGCTTCATTACATAAATTTTGCTATAATTATGATGTGTATATCTTTTGTATTTTACTTTTATTTATTGGGTCTTATTTAAAAAATATATACAAAATGATTTTGCGTGTCTTTTGAGTTATTTTTTTGGTGTTTGTTTAAAAAAATTTAAAAAATCCAAAAGATTGTTTTTGTGTGTATTTTAGTCTTACACTATGTGGCATATACTTGTGTTTGAATCCTATATCATTCCCCCGCTTCCAGGTGGCTAGAACTTTTGGCTATGAATTTCAATTCTTAAAATGTTCTTTATCGTGCTTGCATGGAGAAGTTTGATTTTGAGTCGCTTTATGGGTTCTCTACTATATGCCTCTCTCACACACACACAAATTCTTTTAACTTTAACTTCACATGTATATTTGAGCTAAGTGATATGTTCTCCTATCAATTTTTTCATCTCCATGTTGCTATGACTAAGGAGGATTTATGCATGTAAGAACCGTTGCTCGTGAGATTTGTTTGAATTGTATAATATATATATATATATATATATATATATATATATATATGAGGGTGCACCGAAAGGGTCTAAAAAAGTGTGGCATTGTAAAAAGTAGTCAAGGCTTAAAGAGTTTAAAACGGGCTTAAAAAGTGTGGCGTTGTAAAAAGTAGTCAAGGCCTACATAGTTTAGTTGGTATGTTCATTCAAAAGAAAAGATAAAGAATTATTATGTATGAGGTAGTTTGGATGGAAATATCAAAGGGTTTGCACAATGACTATGTATCCTAGTTATTCTTATTTTGTCATGACTCTATTGGTTTGTAGAAGCATCAAAATTCTAGGCTTGTATGCATTGTGCTTGTTTGTTCTTTGAGTTCACTTTATCTTGTCACATGAGGCTAAATCTATGTTTGATAAAGTTTTTGAAATCAAATAGAACTCCTTGAACATTTTTAAGTGATTGGGTCATAATTCTTTTGTCTCAGTTCACACCCATTCACTCTTTCTATCACATGGTTATTTAGACACATTTATGCCATATGAATGTGGAAAGCTTATTGTATTTTGTGTCATGTGTGGTGTATATATATATATATGTGTGTGTGTGCGACATTGGTAATTTTTTAGTATGTATATATATGGTATCATTTGTTTTTTAGTCTTTACCTTGCTATCTAGTCCATGTATGCCTATTGTTGATATAGGTATCTATCTTGTTGCAACTTTTCATTGATATCACTTGTTTATCTTAGTACATTCTAATTGGTATCTTTTTGCTATCGCATCGTAGTTGGTATCTATTAATATTTGTGTGGATTAGTTGCTCTTTTGTTGCCATGTTGTTTTATTGTTCTTGTAAATCTATACATCATTGCATGATATACTTGTTTTTCCATTATTCTTATCCCTTATTTCATTTAGGGGAAGAATTTATTTTAATTGGGGAGAAATGAATTATTTTATGCATATTTATCTTTGTTTATTCCTTAACAAAAAGGGAGAGAAATGGTATTTAAACCTTTTAATTTGGGAAAATATATCTTAGGGGGAGACGCGGCTTTCTTAGGTAGATCATGTCAAACAAACGGGGGGTTTAATTATGCACTTTACAATGTTATATTCCCTATGCGTTTAATGGTGTGTTTAAGTGTGCAGGTTTTCATCTCAAGTGGCAACCTTCTAAAGAAAGCAAAGCTTCTCATTCCATGTGTCACTCAAGCGTCTGTAATTTTTATTTTTGCATGGGTTTGTATATTTTTAGATGAGCTTGATGGCCGATAGGATTTTTATTTTGGTTTTGTCCCGGAATAGCCAAAAGGGGAGATTTGTAAGGACAAATTTTCAAATTGAGTCAATTTGTAAATGTTGGCTTAATTCCAGACAAAACTATTTGAGTCATAGGATAGAAGTTTGTTATGTCCTTCAAGACTGTGACAATTGAGTTGAAGACGTAGCGGCCAAGCCTAAAGTGAAGATATCAACATTGTCGGCTTTTGTGCCTAGTTTTACGTCATCAACCTTTCAACTTTTCCATTGTCTCTAAAGTTATGAATGCATATAATATATATAAAAACTTGGAAAAAAAATTATTGGTTGTCATATTTTTCTTACTAAAATTATGTTAAAAATATTTTGTTTTAAAGAAAAATATTTTTTTACTGAAAAGTTGTTTGAACGAAATTTGAATCTCGTTCGAACGAGATTCCTAGGTCGTTCGAACGAGATATTAAACGAGCTTTTTTTTCTACATTCTCATTCTTAGTATCATTTAAACGACATTTGTTTTGGCAAAGTCGTTCGAATGAGATTTAAAAGTCGTTCTAATGACCATCGATTTTTTGCAGTAGTTTCATCAATTTTTTTCAAAAACCCACGTCCCTGCTTCTTGCTTACCTACTATTAGGAGTACGGGAATAACAATTTTTGGATAGAATTTTTCAGAATTTCTAAGTGCTCTTGAGAGAAAAAACTTTTCCCAAAAAGTCCCCTTGGTGTTTGTTAATCAAATAATCTAATCTCAAGAACAAAATCAAGTTTTTACACCCAATTGTTTCTTGATCCAAGTTTTAATATACCATATATTTTGAGACGGGGTTTTCATTCTCTACCCCAAAAGAGAGTTTCCTATTGAGGATTCCGTTTTGGTGTTTCTTGGTGTACATACGGAGGCAGACTTCGTGTGTTGATAGTAGATGTGTCCCATCGGTGGATTCTGAGGCGATGGTGGATTCTGGAGTTGTCGACTAGGTGAAGGTATAAGAAGCATCAAGGCTTAAGAGGGGGTTAAGTCGAGGAAGTAAGTCTTTTTTTGTGTCTTTTGTAAAACCATACTTAGTGGAGTTGTGGTTGGGACGTGTGAGGTTTTTTCTATTGTGGGTTTTCCTCTTACATCGTGATCTTGTGGTTGTGTGTTTATTTTATCTTGAAAAATCACGTAGATTCATGTTTAGGGTTACAAAGATAAAATTGGTGTAAATCACAACCTTTCTGTATATTTGGTGCTACATTAATTTGGGTAATTTTATGTAATTTAATTCAAGTTGACTATATTTAATTTGGCTAAATTCGTGTCTGTGTTGTTTGGCAAATTTAAGAACTTGAATTGAATTAATTTGTTTTGAGTTGAATTCCAAATATTTGTTTAGTTTAATTTCATTTTAATTTTGAAAAAAATTAAAATTTGGAATTTTTTTGTGAACCATCTCATTTTAGAATTTAAAAATTGTGATATCAAGAGCATATTTTATAAGTTTAGGAAATCTCCCTTTTACACCACCACGATGCATGCGTACTCTGCTATCAAGTCCATGTACCTCTCATACTAATAAAGGACTGCTGGTTCAGAACGTCTTCTCTAACCCTCAATCAAACAACACACAATGGAGGCGAACATAGTTCAAAGCCTTTGGGTTACGCACATACCTAACGTATACAAATGACCTGCTAGTCCCACTAATACACAGCACATAGTGAGCCGCCCTAAGTTCTATATTCTGGGGCACAAATTTAGACCTCGCTGGAATCACCAAGGTGGGATCTCCCTCTGCGCAGAACCTCCCATGATAGCAGGTAGCGTAGGTATGTTCACACACATGAAAAATCACATAATAGGTCACACAACCTATATATATATTCGCAGTATAGGTACACACACAACCTATAAATATGTCCACATAGGTATACACACAGCCTATAATATATTCCGTACGTAGTATTTATATCTCTCGAATACTCAACGTACTATCAATAAACAATTTTAACCTCTAATCGTATATTCCAAAGTATCGCTCACTACATGAAGGTTTCTAGTTACCCCTTAATTTATATCAGTCGTTAACATATCTCTATCCTATTGGTTCACAACTTGGGTTTACTCATGCTCTCCGTAACCCCTTCCAATTCTCGAAATTCCTTCAATTTCATATTATGCCCAAAAAGTCCTAGCCTTAATTATCTCCTGTGGCTACCCAAAACTTACCATAGTGTACTGAAATTTAATAGGTCCCTCCCTGTAGTGTAATAATAACCCAAAAGTCTCTCGATTAATTATTCGCAAAATCGGGCATAAACCAAAAGAAACTAGTGAAATCTGGGTAACCGAACCGATTCGGTGAAGAGGCCGAATCGATTCGCTCCTTAAGCTGAATTGATTCAAAATGTCACTATTCATCTTCTTCATTTAACTGTTACATTTTTCTCCATTTTTAACCAACACAAACTCCATAAATCGTACCCAAACACCCATATAATTTAACCTAACATAAAATATGAGTATATAAACAGGTTTTAACGAATCTCTATCATTAAAACATCATTAAATTCATAATTAACAAGAATTCATCAAAGGTCTTTCTACACAACTCTAGTTTTCTCTTTTCATGCATGTTCTTTATAAAACCCAGAAATAATTCTCTCATAACATTTCAATTATCATTTTCGTACCATCTAAATATAGGGATTAATTCTACATGCAATCCTACCCCAAATCATGAGTTTTATTCATCTAAATTCCAATAACATCCTTTAAATCAAGAATTCAAAACCCTACACTGCATGGATATTATAACATGCTTAAATAAATCGCAAGATAAACACTTGCCTTGGTTCAGTAGGTATGATTTTCATTAATTGATGATGGAGTTTCTCTTCCTTTGCTCCGATCTCGATTCCAGCGATGTTCGTGGTGCAAAACGGTATGGGAAGGCCTAGTTTTCTTCTCCTCTTCCTCTCCTATGGCCTCCTCTATCTAAAGTGTTCTAACCCTATCCTCCCACTCCAATGGGCGGTATACTTCTTAAATTTTCGGAGTTCCATCTACCCTAGACTCTTTAATGACCGAAACGTCCTTATTTGGTGCTAGGTTGGTCTAAAATGGCCCCGGGACCTAATCAACACACTCGGGTATAGTATTCTGACTATTTCGATCCATTCAGAACCAACTGTGAACTCAAAAACGCCATCTGAGTCACTTTATAATAATTTCCTATATCGACTCCCGGTTGAGACATAACACTGCCACGTTACTATCTCTCGCTATGACGTCAAATAATTATTTACTATTCACTTAGTTCTTTATTCCATAAACATTAATTGTTATCTCTCCCGATTAATATTTTAATCAACACATAATAATTCATTCAACTAAATTAAGATTTAAGGATAAACAAGCATGGAATAGCTATACAAATATAAGCCGGATTTGTTTTCTTTTTACTTTTCTAAACGACATGGCTCACATGCATTTTGTCTCACCATTCCGCACCAAAACACGTCCGCGGGTGAGACATTCTCTCTCTCTCTCTCTCTCTCTCTATATATATATATATATATATATATATATATATATACACACACACACACACACACACACACACACACACACACACGGGAAGAGTGTGACACCTCGCCTAATAAAATACCGGGTGATCAGTCCTATACCAAATTAAACAGGAATCTCATCTGGTTCATTCTTAGCATCACTGTCGAAAACTTTTAAATACTTACTAACCACCTAGTAAATAAAAGACATGGTGCCAAATTTTATCTTTTTATTCAACATCCCAACAACAACGTGCGTAAGAATATATAACTAACCATCATATATTCACTGAACTGAACAATACTAAAAATGGAATAAATATAATCTATGCCAAGACAACCACCGGCTACAAATAAAATACCAAATATAAAACACAAGAAGAATAACTGAATACATCATCTAAATGAAATAAATTGCAACAACTAGAGCGTTATGCCCAAATGGAATGATGACTGCATCCTACTCTAGAAATGAAATGACTGGAACGGCTAAGCCAAAGTCCTGCAAGATCCACATGTACAGCAACTATTTGACCCTGGAATAGAACAATCCTGGCGTCCCTGTGGCTGGACACCTAAAAGGTTTTGAAAATATTTATAGCTAGGGTTAGAACCCAAAATAATGTGAAAATATTTAGCAAATGAATTTAAATGCGCTAAATTAAAATGCATGAATGCTCTTCATATTTAAGTTAGTGTCGCACATTCTCTTGAGGACACCTCACCCCTTGACTAATGTGCACACCTAACGTAACTATACATGACCCATTTAACTAACTACCCCGTAACTATTCTTGTCGTATATATCCCACTAATTCCCACTACTTTATCCCGAGTGAGTTTAGTTATACATTTTATAAGTTATTAATCACAAAAACTTATTTAAATCAATTCTGATTTAATATTATATACCCATCTCAGAAGTTATATAATTAATACAATTCTCATCCGGTATTTACCCGTATATAATAATATCATATATACGAAATCATACTGCAATATTCACATATATATGTCGTAGATATATAATTATCCCCCGAGTAGGTATTCATCGGGTGTTCTCTAAATGCTATCATAATCGGGTATACTCATCCATCCGAAACCCTGACACGGTTAGCTCCCCGTTTCAGAAAAATGTACAAATGCAATGGAGGCGGCCTTAGTTTCCCATGGTTGTGATATTAAAACACACTCAAACGACTCACTCCTGAACTCGAACGCTATGACCTGGGACTATATTCACCCTACATTCACTAGCCAGGGGATTTACCCACATCGCGCAACCTCCCATGATAGCACTAGAATGTGTATGCTTTACTATAAATATTATTCACAAAAATATTTATAAATCAAATATATATACTACACACACACACACACACACACACACACACACACACACACACACACATATATATATATATATATATATATATTAAATCTAGGCTTTCCGTGTACAAAAATTCGTAACACTAGCCTAACCTTTTCAAGTCTATATACCGACTTGATATTTAAATAATTTCATACAATTATTTATTTATTACTCAATTTGTGTCACCTAACTAAATTACCCGGACTTGCACTTTTCGCCTGAAATCTTATCATGTAGAACTTATTCCTCAAATTCCACACATTAAGGTTATCACCCATTTTATTTTTGAATATTTCTTAATTTATTATATAACCCTATAATAAATTAACTTGACCAAATCCGTGCCTAAACACTCGTAGCACTAGTTCAAATTTCACCCGAGTCAACCTCTCGACTCAATTTAAACAATCTCGCATTTATTTTATTATCTTGGCATCACTCAACCAATATACCCGGACTATCCCTCTCTTGGCTAGAAATTCAAAATTCTCAATTCATTATTCAATTTCATTCAATTAAGTTTGCCCACTTAATTCACAAAATTTCAAATCACTCATTCATAAACCTTAATTCTCTAATTCAATTTATCCTCTACTTAATCCAAGGGTGATTTTCACAAATTCACAACCTAAATTATAATCATAAATTCAGATTCATCAAACACAGGAACTGTTCATCACAAAGGTATGAAACAGGGGAAGGGGAGAAATTTGTCAGGAATAATCGAACAACAATGGCTCTCATTTGAATGAAATACCAGGTCGTTCGAACGACCCTGGTATCCTCCTCCTTCTCCAATTTTCCCAGAAAAACAATTGTGCCATTAAAACAGTAAAACCTTTGATTTTGTATAGATTTAACCCCCAAAAATTCCCAAGATTCATCCTAAATTCACCCATTTGATCTTCTCAACACAACTACATCATCTACACCAAATTGGGGCATCAAATTCACAAAATCTTAACATCTCTACAGAATTATAAATCCCAAACATGAAATCCCCAAATTCTAATATAGAATAAACCCTAACATATTAATTAATTCACACCTTCTTTATTATGAATAGGAAAAACTCAAGTTAACAAATGCAAGTTAAACCACTTGCCTTAGGGTTGTAGAATCAAGTCCTTTGATGAAGATGATGGGTTGGATTCAAGGCTCTCCTCTTGTTCTTGAAGAAATCTCCCTAAATCTCCAAATTCTCTTCTAATAGTTGTCCTTTAAGGCTCTCCCAAAATTTGGTCTTCTAAAATGGATTCAAGATGCCTTACCCTCTCTCAATTAGGGTTATTAATTCTAATCTCTTTTTTGGACTTATGAGCCTTCTAAAAAGGGCCCAAACACTTAATTGGGAGCTCAAATGTGTCTAGAAAAGTCCTGAAACTCATATTATACCTATGGACACTCTATTCCAACTATTTCGACCCATCCGGACTTAACCGCGCACTCCGAATTAATTTATGACATTATCCAAATTCTTGACCTCAAAATGCGACACACAAAGTTGTCCAAATAATAAATCCTCAATTCGCCAAATTAATAAATTCGTCAAATTTAAAATTTTCCAAATCGTGAATTTAATTCCTCTAAATAAAATAAATTCTTTTTTTCTCCCAAATATAATTTAATTAAAGGTCCTTGAATTTACGGGGTGTTACATACTCCCCTCCCCCAAACGGAATTTCATCCTCGAAATTCGGATGAGCGTAGTACTCCCAGTCTCAACTAAATCCCTAATCACTTAGCCTTAGCATTGCTATACATTGTTCTTAGGAGAATTTCATTAACCAGAGAGCCCATACACCCTGTACCCATGCTTCACCACACGAAATGAAACCCGAATTTTACCAGCCCTTAATTCGTAACATAGCTTCAATCCCACATTTATAACATTCCAACTACCCTCCTCACAGCATAAAAGTATACATATCCACTCTTTGATTAAAAAAAAAGACAACACACCCTACTGCGCCCTTACTATCACTGGTTTCCTTGCGCAAAAATAAAACTCGAGCTAGATCTCCCCGCTCGACAATAAGTCCAACTACTCTGAATCACATCAGAAATGTCCATAGTCTCCGGGATTTCAATTAACAATTTATACATTAATATGCAACAAATTTAACATATATAACCGTATATATGCACTAGACCCTATCTCAGGTGAAACCTAGCAACGATAATTCATACCCCGGTACCGAGATCACCCAGTCTTACCATAACTATCCACTATAGCCCCAAACTATAGCTACACAATTGAAACTTGGAAAACATCCATGCTACTCCCATAATTCTCGAAAGTAGGAATCTCTCGTATAATGCAGACATCCTCTTGGTGTACCCCTTCCCCCCACTCTCACGTGGTTAACACCGAAGAACCCCACTATCCCACGATACGTATATATATATATATATATATATATATATATTATGGCTATTACAGCCAACACATCCACTAATATCCGTCTCACTCACGAATCCTAGTGCTAGAAAATCAAAGGTTGTGACGCACTCAATGTCACTCCCAAACACACCCACACTCAATCATTCCAAAAATTCAAGGGGCAACTTAGTCTCATTCCTCCGGAATTACCCAAAATCACTGCCTTTGCGTCTTCTCCCCAAATCTGCTAAGTATCTGCACAGTATAGGCTCTGACTCCTCCCAGGGTGCCCATACACCCTATATCTTCTTAATTGTACAAACCTCCGATCATCACATACGTAACACATTTATCTCAAGTCCAGCCCCCGCATTCACGGCGTGGTTTTATCCTTCAAATATTTTCGATGACCTTACCAATTTCAATACAATTCTACTTGATATTGCCCCACCTATCACTTATGGCGCAAATCTCCCCTGTGTTTCTTTCGCAACACTTTTCGTCTCCATTAGCCCTATCTCTTAGTGGCTCCCCGCTCAACGTATTTTCTCCACACATTCACTAATTATCATTAAATTTGATGACCTAGATTCCAATGACGTCTCCACACGCTTGACATTTTATTAAGGCTTATGTGTATAACACTTTCCAGCAAAGCCCAAAATAACTTTTCCTAATGCACTATTCCTCAGCATTATCGATCCTTGATTTCCACAGAACCCAAACCATATACCAAGGACTCTCAAACCTTTCCCCTATACTTACAAGTCTATCATGGACTCCCGCGTCTCTAAAGGAGTCATATACTACTGTGCTTGTACTATCACTAAGCCATCTGCACTAAATATTAATAATGAGCTAAATCTCTCCGCTCCACGGCAACCCAACATATCTTGAATCTCATCAGTAAGAGTTCCTACGCACCGGGATCCAATATAACTAGACAATTGTACCCTCTAAAGTCTACTTCACAAGATATTGTCGCGGGCTCAACCCTTCCAGGTGATACATCTCAAGAAGGATATACATCCAATACTGAAACAATGAACATGATAGCCTTGTTATGATCACCATCCATTGCGAACCCGTCCATACCCAGGATAAAATCATACCTTGAATATCACCTCTCAAAGGAGCTAGTCCTCAAAATATACATCGTCTTGATGTACCCACCCATTTCTTTCAGGTGGAACCGAAGAGTACCCCGCTACTCAATGGTAAAAATACACACACTAGTGATATTCACGATACCTCCCCTAAATCTATTTCTCACGTGAATCCAATACTAATACATTACCGTGACCCGCTCGCATCACACCAAACAGACCCCAATCATCTCGGAATAAAACTCGTAGTTTCAGTTTCCCCTTATACTGTCGGATCAATGGTTATTAGACATAACACTTGCGTCATAACCAAACCAAAAACTTTTCTACTAATGTCCTTGCTAGACATATCACTCATGTCCCCTGACTAGCTACGGACAAGATCCTCTTATGTGTTTATACTCTTTTACACATAGGACACCTCTCTGTGTCATCCCCCTTTCTCTGGCCCCACCGGCCCAAGTGGGGTTGTCCTTATCACGAACCTGGTAGTCTTGACCCTGATCATTACCCAAAATGTCCCTGTGGATCTGCTGATCCAATAGACTTGTTGCTGTCCTTGATGGACCTAACTGAACCCACCGTCACTTGGTAGAAATTGTATTGATCTCAATCATTAATCTGGGTCCCCTACTGGGTATTCCTTCCCTTGGAACCTTACTAGCACTAAAAATCCAATCTTACTCCAATGATATATTTTCCTACTCCCTTAGCTCCCCTCTCTCCAGACCATTAATACAAATGTAGACGTACAACCTTGATGACAACAACACCAGTTATTCTAGCCAGATATCTTATCACATTTGTACATTCTACCCACAGGTCTAATACTAACTTGCAAGCCTATTTAATTCTCCGTATCCCTCTCATCTATTACGAAGTTTGTGAATTTCGTCAACTTTCCTTTCCATTCGGCCACTGTCCGACCCTTTTGGAAAAATACTGAAATTTCCCTTGCCTTTCAATTTAACCTCTACTTAGAGTATTCATAGTAATTCGCACCCCAAGTGCTACGTTATTCACAGTATCTCCCCATGGATGTCGTGATTAGCTCCCGTCACCCCGTACTTCTTCTAAGAGCAAACTTCCTTTCCCAAAATTTAACTTAAGTGTCACTACACTCCCCCACATGTGAGCCCAATTGGATGTTCTCTACCCATTGGTAAATCACTCTTCTACACCTCCCTCGAATTCTAGCGAATTATTCTTCAGAAATAAAATCTTCTTCGACCTTACCCCTTTTTGTCTACACTTGGGGTTTTAAATTTTCACCATCATCCTTCACGATGGTTCTTGGGAAAATTACTGCTCCCTAGCGGTTACTCCAACTTCAATTGTTCGAACAATTATCATGGTGACTCATATCGTGTCACTACTTCCAAAATGCTCTATGGCTTCTGAGGAGTCCTTCCTCCTGCAAATCCTTCTACGTCCCATGCTTGTCATTCTAAAATGTTCGATATGCTACTCTCGACCGAAATCGTATATGAATAACATGACTATGCCCTATAGCAGGAGAACGTAAATTGCATACGTGAAGGAATACAACAACCCTATAATAAGGCTCTATATCAAAGAACGCTGCATTGAAACGTGAAAAGCCGCACAGATCCTAAGGACACTAAAACCTGATGCTTTAATACCATCTATGACACTCCGCCTTACAAGATACCGGTTGATCAGTCCTACACCAAATTAAACAGGAATCTCATCTAGTTCATTCTTAGCATCACTGTTGAAAACTTTTTCAAACTAACTAACCACCTAGTAAATAAAAGACATGGTGTCAAATTTAATCTTTTTATTTAACAACCCAACAACATGTGAAAGAATACATAACTAACCATATCATACAATCACTAAATCAAACAATACTAAAAAAAGAATAAATGTAATTGTAAGTTCAATAGGACCCCCAATTTTAAAAATCTTTCTTTTTAATCAAAGATAATTTCCTAACAAGTGCGGAAAATAGATGGGTACTAACAAAATTTAATTTTCCAAAATTTATTTAAATTTCTTTTCTTTAAAGGATGAAAAATTAAATTAGACACAAATTTTAAATTCTTAAAAGAAATAAAAATTAAACACTACAAAGTGAATTAAAGTAAACACACACACACTTTAAATTCACTCCAACCAATTTTTAATTTTTCTCAAAGTTTAAATAGCACTTAAAATCAAATTTGAGAAGTTTTACATTTAACCCAAAATTAATTTAACACAAGTCCTAAAATTTATCGACACAAATTATTCCATTTTTGCAATTTAGGCCAAACCAAATTTTATCAAATTAAGATTAATTGGACTTGAATTAAATTAACTAAAATTTCACCCAAACTAAGATTAGCATCAAAATAAAGTTAGTGTGACAATTAAACCATATTTTATCTTTTAGTCCTAAGCATGCGTTCTAGGTGATTTTGCAATATAAAATAAATTCACAACACACTACGCCGCGATGTACGAGGAAAACTCAAAACGGGAAAAACCGTGTACTACCCCTAGCCTTAAGTCCATTAAGTACGAAAATTACAAGTACAAGACAAATGACTTACACAACTCGACTCGACTCCCTTCAAGCCCCTAACGCGTCTTCTTGTACCAACCTCTGCTTAGTCGACAATCCCGAACTCCACCAGAACCTTGGACTCCTCCAATGAAGATTTTTGGGAACCCGTCAACTACACACAGTGCCTTTCACCATATGAGAATGCCACAGCAAAAACAAGACTATTTCTTTTATGGAAAATAGAAGCAAACCCAAACTTCTCCTTCTTGTGGTAGAGGTGAACCAATGGTGCCAAAAACAAACTCCAAGCAATAGATATATGTATAGAGGAACTTGGATAAAACAAATTGATTTATGGGTGTAAATACATGTGTATGAAAGAATTTTTCTTTTTAGATTTAACACATGAAAAACTTGGACTTTTGGTTGGAAGTATTTTCTCTCAAAAGCTCTCAAAGGATGCTCAGAAGTCTCGTGAAAGATATGGTCCCAAAGTTGATAAAAACTGTCAAAAAGTAGTGCGACAAAATAGTGGGAAAATGTACAAAAACTGCCAAAACTATTTCCCGCCAGAAATTCCGTTCGAACGACATTTCAAAGTCGTTCGAACGACAATGTTCGAACGAGAGTTCTGGGCAAAACTAGTTAGAATTCTCGTTTGAAGAGTTCATTCGAACGAACCCATTAGAACGAAGATTCTAACGAACTTCCAGTGTTGAATGACAATTCTCGTTAATAAACTCGTTCGAACGACATTTCGAACGAAATGTCAGAATATGTGAAATTCATTTTTAACCCCCTAAAACTTTTGTATAAACTTATAAAATTAATTCCATTTATACCAAGTTATAAAATAGGTTTCTGACATATAAAAATTATTATATATAACAATACACCCATTAAAATTATTCCAAGACTCTATAAATATATAAAGCATTCATACCTTAAGAAGCCTTGGAAACTATACGGTTGAGGATGCAAAACGAGGCACTATGAAACATGGCATGATATGAGCTTTGAATTCTGGCTGCTACGTCTTCAACAACCCAAACTCTAAACGTCATAGGCTTGAAAGATTGAACCATGAACATCTAACCTATGACTCAAATGTTTTTGTCCGGAATTGAGACAACACTACATAAGACTCAATTAGAAATTTGTTTCCTTACAAATCTCCCCCTTTGGCTATTCCGGGACAAAAACCAACACAAAATCCTAAAGGGTCGTCAAGCTCTACTAGACTCAAAACATCCCACCCAAAAAAAAATTTACATAGCTAGACTCAAAACCACTTAGGACCGCTTTGCCACTTTAAATAATGCCGCTAATAATTTTCTGCACACTTAAACAAACCATTAAACGTATAGGGAATATCAAGGTATTAAATGCAATTAAATTAAATACACCCTTCCCCCCACCCCCCCAATTTATCAAATATGATCACCTAAGAAGATAGCGCTCTCCCCCTAAGTTAGATCGCCTAAACTAAGATACGATTACAATAGGATTAGATATCGTTTCTCCCCCTATCATTCTCCCCCTTTTTGTTCATGAATAGACAAAGGATATAGAATTAACTAATTACTTATTACTCCCCCAAATTAAAGTACCATTTCTCCCCCTAAAAACTACATAAGGGATATACAAAATGGGAAAACAAGTAAGACATGCATAAAGTGATAGGATCAATAAGGTATGCGGGCAACAATGAAGTAACTAATCCATGCAAATATAATGGTTACTAACTACGATGCGAACAATATGATACCAATTTGAAAAATAAGAGACTAAGCATGAGATATCAAGGTAAAACACGCAACTAGATAGATACCAATGTGAATTAAAAGCATAAATGGACTAGTTAACATGGAAAAGACCTAAACAAACAAAATATCATATATATGTATAGACAATAGATATAAAATGTATACAAGCACACATATATATAGATATAAACTCACAAATGACACAAAATTAAAATAACATAAGTTTTCCACACTCTTATGGCATAAATGTGTCATATGGAAACGGAAGTGAAGGGGTGTGAACTAGATACCAATTAATGAAAACCCAATCACTTAAATATGTTCATGGAGTTCTCATTTGATTGCAAAACTTTATCAACTAAAATTTAGCCTTATGTGACAAAATAGAGTGAACTCAATGAACAAACAAACACAATGTATATAAGCCTAACATATCGATGATTCTACAAACCAATAGAGTCATGACATTAAAAGTACAACTAGGATAAACGGACATTGTGCAAAACCGTTGAGAATCCATCCAAACTCCCTCAATTATATTATTCTTTTCTTTTCTTTTGAATGAATATATCAAACTAAACTAAATAGGCCTTGGTTAAACATTTTCTTTTAATGCCATATTCTTTTAGGCCTTTGGACCACGTATTTCTTTTAGGTCCATAGCAAACGGTAGCTTATTCGCAAAGAATAATATTTCCTTTCGGAGCCCTTCCCTGCGCACATTCATATATATATATATATATATATATATATATATATATATATATATATATATATATATATATCATTTTTTATCACTCGATTCTCACGTGCAATGGAATTAACATGTACATATCCTCCTAGATCATAATATATGTAGATGACTAGATTGGTAGGAGAACACCTCACAAAGCTCAAATATACATGTGAAGTTAAAATTTTCAAAAGAGCTCATGCATGTGTGTGAGAAGACATATAAAAGTGAATCCAATAAGCAAGTCAAACTTAAACTATTCCATGTAACCATGACAAGGAACATTTTAAGGATTTAAAAATTTTAACCAAAGGTTCTAGCCACACGGAAGCGAAATGAGGATTCAAACACTAGCATATGCCACAAAAGGTGTGTAAAACTAAAATACACACAAAAATAAAATATTTTTGAGTTTTTAAAAATTTAGATACCAATTTGGAAAAAATATTTACTCAAAAGATAAACAAGAATTATTTGTATTTTTCGTAACGCTTAAATAATTCATAAAATAAAACACAAATGATAAAGAAAATCTTTTTGTATTTTTTTTAAAGCAAACTAAAGTAAAAGGAATATAATACAAAAGATAAATAAGTCATAATTTCTAGCATGAGATGTGTGACAAAACAATGACTAGAAAATGACTAAACATGCATACAACTAGCAAGGATATATGATATGAAGCACAAATATCTAGAGTATGCAAACAGCTAACACATTCACCCTTTAGATTTAGAAATGGAGGTATCGTGTGAAAGTAAATGAGAATAAAAAATCTTATCTTGTAAAGATACCAAGTCAGATCTCCTAACCCATATAAGTGAAGAATGACAATCTCGGGATTTGGGGATCTTGGCTACCTCGGTTACCTCACGTTTGGATTTCCTAGAAATTCTTTTAAGATCAAAAACAAAACTTCCTAAGATGACCTTTTTTACCACAATGTGAACAAGTAAAGACATGTCGAAAAGTGGTACCTAAGGATTGACCTCTAGAAGCTTTCCTAGGTGATTCTCTCAAAATATTGGTTTTGGCTTTATGAGTTAAGTCTGACTAGTATCGAAGCCTAAACCACAAGTGCCATTTTTAATTTGGACCGTTCCTAAGATTTTATCTAATTTCTCCGAACGACTCTCCAAATCAAATTTGACTCTACTTGAGTCTCTCACTTTCTTCTCAAGCTCTACAATCCTAGACTCAAGCAAACTCTTCGTCTTTTCAAACTTAAGAAGCTCCTTTTTCATAGTCTCCATTAAACCTCTGAGACTATCTCTCTCTTTTTCAACAAACTCAAGATTCTCACGAAGAGCTCTCTCACGTGTTCTAAGATCATCAACTAACGCACTCTCATCAACGACCTTGACACGTTCCCTTAAACTAGCTTCTAACTTAAAATTAGCTATTTTTAACTTAATTGATTCTTCATATAATTATCTAAAAGCTATTTGAAGTTCACTCTCTTCAACCTCTTCCTCACTTTCATTTTCTCTCTCTTCTCCACTCTCACTACCATCATCTTTTGGATCTTCACAAACAAAGGCCTTGGAAATGTAATATTTTAAATTGTCATCGTCAGACAATATCTCACTCTCACTAACATGACTAGCCATGAACGCGGTAAAGTTGCGCTCAATGGAGGAATCAGGTCCCTCTTCCTTATCACTATCACAAAGGGTTGCATTAAATGAAATAGGTTGCTTACCCTCTCTCCTTCGTTTAGTGGGGCATTCAAAAGCCCTATGGCCATACCCTTCACAACCATAACATCTATTCGACTCATCCCTATTAAGATCTTCATTATGCTTTTTAGGGAATTTTTCAGATTTATCATACTTTGATTTATCAAATTTATTAAAATCCTTTTCAATATTGTCTTTATTAAATTTAAGAAATTTTCTAGCGTACATAGCCATCTCATCGAAATCGATGTCACTCTCATCATCCGAAACTACCTTTACCTCCTTTTAGGCTTTCAAAGCAACACCCTTATCAATTTTCTTTTCATTTTTGGAGGGAAACATGTCTGGTTCATAGGTTTGTAAATCACCTACGAGTTCTTCTAGTTTCGTAGAGGCTAAAGTTGGTAAAGAATTTAACAAGGTCACTTTTGGGATAAACCTAGCGGGTAAGGACCTTAAAATTTTCTTAACCACTCGGTCGTCTGGTATTTTCTCTCCTAAATTAAATGATGAATTTACTATATCGGAAAGTCTAGCATAAAATTCATCAAGTGTTTCTTTTTCATTCATTTTGATGGTTTCAAATTGAGTGGTGAGGTTTTGGAGTTTAGAAGCTTTTACGACACTTGTTCCTTCATGAGTGAATTGCAAAATATCCCAAGCCTCCTTAGAAGTTTCACACGCCATGATACGTCAGAATTCATTCGGTGTGACCGCGTTAAATAAGGCATTTAAACCTCGGGAGTTAAAATTTACAAGTTTAAATTCATTCTCACTCCATCTCTTGACGGGTTTGGGTACACGATCATTTTCAACTAACATAGTCGGTGAGGACCACCCATTAACAACCGAAAGCCAAACCCTCTCATCTATCGCCCTAAGTGCCGAACGCATACGTGCTTTCCAATATGCGCAATTGAAACCATCGAAAATAGAAAATTTGGAAAATGGGAAAAAATTCATTTTTAACCAAAAATATTAAAAGGACCTAAGTACAGTAAATTAGTACTTCTAGCTCTGATACCACTTGTAAGATCAATAGAACCCCCAATTTTAAAAATCTTTCTTTTTAATCAAAGATAATTTCCTAACAAGTGTGAAAAATATATGGTTACAAACAAAATTTAATTTTCCAAAATTTATTTAAATTTCTTTTCTTTAAAGGATGAAAAATTAAATTAGACACAAATTTTAATTTCTTAAAACAAATAAAAATTAAACACTACAAAGTGAACAAAAGTAAACACACACACACTTTAAATTCACCCAAACCAATTTTTAATTTTTTTCAAAGTTTAAATAGCACTTAAAATCAAATTTGAGAAGTTTTACTTTTAGCCCGAAATTAATTTAACACAAGTCCTAAAATTTGCCTACACAAATTATTCCATTTTTGCAATTTAGGCCAAACCAAATTTTACCAAATTAAGATTAATTAGACTTGAATTAAATTAACCAAAATTTCACCCAAACTAAGATTAGCACCAAAATAAAATTAGTGTGACAATAAAATCAAATTGAACCATATTTTATCTTTTAGTCCTAAGCATGCATTCTAGGTGATTTTGCAGGATAAAATAAACTCACAAGACACTATGCCGCGATGTACGAGAAAAACCCAAAACGGAAAAAACCTCGGACGACCCCTAGCCTTAAGTCCACTAAGTATGAAAATTACAAGTACAAGATAGATGACTTACACAACCCGACTCGACTCCCTTCAAGCCCCTGATGCGTCTTCTTGTACCAACCTCTGCTTAGTCGACAACGCCGAACTCCACCGAAACCTTGGACTCCTCCAATGAAGCTTTTTGGGAACCCGTCAACCACACACATTGCCTTTCATCGTATGAGAACGCCACAACAAAAACAAGACTTCTTCTTTTATGGGAAATAGAAGCAAACCCAAACTTCTCCTTCTTGTGGTAGAGATGAACCAATGGTGCCAAAAACAAACTCCAAGCAATAGATATATGTATAGAGGTACTTGGATAAAACAAACTGATTTATGGGTGTAAATACATGTGTATGAAAGAATTTTCCTTTTTAGATTTAACACATGAAAAACTAGGACTTTTGGTTGGAAGTATTTTCTCTCAAAAGCTCTCTAAGGATGCTCAAAAGTCTCGTGAAAAATATGGTCCTGAAGTTGATAAAAACTGTCAAAAAGTAGTGAGTAGTGGAAAAATGGACAAAAACTGCCAAAATTGTCTCTCGCCAGAAATCTCATTCGAACGACATTTCAAGGTCGTTCGAAGGACAATGTTCGAACTAGAGTTTTAGGCAAAACTAGTTAGAATTCTCGTTTGAAGAGTTCATTTGAACGAACTCATTAGAACGAGGATTCTAACGAACTCACAGTGTTGAATGACAATTCTCGTTAATAAACTCGTTCGAATGACATTTCGAATGAAATGTCAGAATATGTGATATTCATTTTTAACCCCCTAAAACTTTTATATAAACTTATAAAATTAATTCCATTTATTCCAAGTTATAAAATAGATTTCTGACATATAAAAATTATTATATTTAAAAATACACCCATTAAAATTATTCCAAGACTCTACAAATATATGAAGCATTCATACCTTAAGGAGCCTTGGAAACTATACCGTTGAGGATGCAAAACGAGGCACTATGAAACATGGCATGATATGAGCTTTGAATTCTAGCCGCTACATCTTCAACAACCCAAACTCTTAACGTCATAGGCTTGAAAGATTGAACCATGAACATCTAACTTATGACTCAAATGTTTTTGTCCAGAATTGAGCCAACACTACATAAGACTCAATTGGAAATTTGTATCCTTACAGTAATCCTTGCTGAGACAACCACCGGCTACAAATAAAATACCAAATATAAAACATAAGTGTAGGCCTGTAAATGGATTGAATTCGGACCGGATCAGGCAAATCCAAATCCATGTCCGTTTATGTTAAACGGATTCGGATCCGATCCGTTTATTAATCGGAACGGATCTGGCAAATCCATATCCGTTTATGTTAAACAGATTCGGATCCGATTATCCGTTTATGTTAAACTTAATTTGTAACATTTTATTTTCAAATCTTATTTCATAAATTTATTTTGTAAATGTTCCAAAAAACAGACAATGAAATAAAGAACTATTATAATATATATTGAAAATATTATTAAATACAATATATATATATATATATATATATATATTAATTAAAAATATCTTATATATAATTTATATATATCTATATATTAAAAATATTAATCGGATCGGATTACTAACGGATCGGAGTATATGAATCCAAATCTGCTCCATTTAATAAACGGGTATTCGGGTAATCGGATAATCGAATTTTATACAAGATCCATATCCGCTTAAATGGATCGAATTCGGATTTCGATTTGGATAAAATCCTATCCATTGACAGGCCTACACAAGATGAATAACTGAATACATCATCTAACTGAAATAAAATGGAACAAGTAGAGCGTCATGCCCAAATGGAATACCGACTGCATCATACTCTAGAAATGAAATGACTGAAATGGATAAGTCAAAGTCCTACAACATCCACATGTGCAGCAGCTGCGTGACCGTGGAATAGAACAATTCTGGCGTCCCTGTGGCTGGACACCTAAAATATTTTGAAAATCTTTTTTAGCAAGGGTTAGAACCCAAAATATTTTGAAAATATTTAGCAAGTGAATTTAAATGCAGTAAATTAAAATGCATGAATGCTCTTCATATTTAAGTTAGTGCCGCACACTCTCTTGAGGACACCTCACCCCTCGACTAATGTGCACGCCTAACATAACTATACATGACCCATCTAGCTAACTACCCTATATCTAGTATTGTCACATATATCCCACTAATTCCCACTACTTTATCCCAAGTGAGTTTTAGTTATACATGTTATAAGTTATTAGTCACACTAACTTTTTTAAATCAATTATGATTTAATACCATATAACCATCTCACAAGTTATATAATTAATACAATTCTCATCTTGTATTTACCCGTATATAATTATACCATATATACGAAATCATACTACAACATTCACACATACATGTCGTAGATTTATAACTATCCCCCGAGTAGGCACTCATCGGGTGTTCTCTAGATGCTATCATAATCGGGTATACTCATCCACCCAAAACCCTGACACTGCTAGCTCCCCGTTTCAGAAAAATGTACAAACGTTGTGGAGGCGGCCATAGTTTCCCACGGTAGTGAGATTAAAACACATTCATATGACTCACTCCTGAACTCGAACGCTATGACCTGGGGACTATACTCACCCTGCATTCACTAGTCAGGGGATTCACCCACATCGCGCAACCTCCCATGATAGCACTAGAATGGTATGCTTTACTATAAATATTATTCACACAAATATATATATATATATATATATATATATATATATATATATATATATATATATATATATATATATATATATTAAATCCAGGCTTCCCATGTACAAAAATCCGTAACACTAGCCTAACCTTTTGAAGTCTATCTATCGACTTGATATTTAAATAATTTCACACAATTATTTACTTATTACTCAAATTGTGTCACCCGACTAAATTAGCCGGACTTGCACTTTTCGCCCGAAGTCTCATCATGTAGAACTTATTCCTCAAATTCCACACATTAAGGTTATCACCCTTTTTATTTTTGAATATTCCTTAATTTATTATATAACCCTATAATAAATTAACTTGACCAAATATGTGCCTAAACACTTCTAGCACTAGTCCAAATTTCACCTGAGTCAATATCCCAACTCAATTTAAACAATATTGCATTTATTTTACTATCTTGGTGTCACTCAACCAATTTACCCGGACTATCCTTCTCTTGGCCCGAAATTCAAAATTCCTAATTCATTATTCAATTTCATTCAATTAAGTTTGCCCACTTAATTAACAAGGTTTCAAATCACTCAATCATAAACCTTAATTCTCTAATTGGATTTATCCTCTACTTAATCCAAGGGTGATTTTCACAAATTCACACCCTAAATTATAATCATAAATTCAGATTCATCAAACACATGAATTGTTCATCACAAAATAACAATCAGGTCTGAAACAGGGGAAGGGGAGAAATCTGTTAGAAATAACCATGTCGTTAAAATGACCAGCCATGTCGTTCGAACAACAATGGCTCTCGTTTGAACGAGATAACAGGTCGTTCGAACGACCCTGCTATCCTCCTCCTTCTCCAATTTACCCAGAAAAATCATTTTGCCATTAAAACAGTAAAAACTTTGATTCTGTACAGATTTGATCCCCAAAACCTCCCAAGATTCATCCTAAATTCACCCATTTGATCTACTCAACCCAACTACATCATTTACACCAAATTGGGGCATCAAATTCACAAAATCTTAACATCTCTACAGATTTATAAATCCCAAATATGAAATCCCCAAATTCTAATGTAGAATAAACCCTAACATATTAATTAATTCACACCTTCTTTAATATGAATAGGAAAAATGCAAGTTAAACCACTTGCCTTAGGGTTGTAGAATTAAGTCCTTTGATGAAGATGATGGGTTGGATTCAAGGCTCTCCTCTTATTCTTGAAGAAATCTCCCAAAATCTCCAAATTCTCTTCTAATAGTTCTCCTCTTAGGCTCCCCCCAATTTTGGTCTTCTAAAATGGATTCAAGTTTCCATACCCTCTCTCAATTAGGGTTATTAACTCTAATCCCGCTTGGGAACAAACACTTAATTGTGCGTTCAAATGTGTCTAGAAAAATCCTGAAATCCATATTATACCTATGGACACTCTATTCCAACTATTTCGACCTATCCGGACTTAACCGCGCACTCCGAATTGACATCCGAAATAATTTATGACATTCTCCAAATTCTTGACATCAAAATACGACACACAAAATAGTCCAAATAATAAATCCTCAATTTGCCAAATTAATAAATTCCTCAAATTTAAAATTTCCCAAAACATGAATTTAATTCCTCCCAATAAAATAAATTCTTTTTTTCTCCCAAATATAATTTAATTAAAGGTCGTTGAATTTACGGGGTGTTACACAGAGATATTTGGCAACTGGGGGGGAGGGGTCCAGTGCCCACCCCAGGAATTTCAAAATAAAAATTAGTATAAGGGTATAAAGGTTTTGTTTTAAAATTGAAGACAAAAAACTGGAATATTTTCTTTAAAAAAATATTGCACATTTCCATTCACTTGACCACTTTGGTTACTTGGATTATTTTGTTGTTGTTTAGGGTTTTGAATGAATTTGTTATTATTTATTTTAGGTTATGGTTTGAATTAATTTGTTGCTATTTATTTTAAGGGTTTTACATATTTAATGATTTGAGTTAATTTAATTTCGTTGTTGTTTAGGATTTTGCTAATTTGGACTAATTCCTTTCTATCCTAGTTTAAGACCTCCTGTTTGGTATGATTTATTTTAAAGTTTTGTTATTAATGTACTATGTGCATTTATGCTATTGTATCTGAGGTTGTTTTATTTGAATTATAATTGTCTACAAATGCAAATTATTAATTAAATATTTATAAAAAATCTAAAAATAGCCCTAAAAAAATTTGGCCCCCCGAAAAAGGTTGATAGTTTGTACAGTGCCCCACCCCAAAAAAAAAATCCTGGCTCCACTATTATACACACACACACATACAAATTGATATGTTTAAAACCTATATTTTTTTTTACTATTTTTTAAAAATAACCTGTTTTTTGGACCTGTTAAAATGAGTCCGTCGAAAAATGGCTTCGTATATATTTATATAATATTTTATAATGCCATAGAGAAAGTGTTTTTTTTCCTACCTCTTTAATTGTTTCAATCCCTCCACTTGTTAAAGCCATTATCGTATACACATAAAACTAAATACAATTTATAAAAGAAAACAAACTAGTTATTTTTCCTCCCTTGAAGAAAAAAAACAAAATTTTGGAGAGAAAAAAAAGGAAATGGAAGGAAAGTATGTTTCCTTTCCTTCGTTTGGGAATTTAAGTATAAAAGAAAGTATCTTTTTCTCATTTGGAAGTTTAAAAAGACAAAAAAATGGGGAAATTATTAAAAACTCAATGGTTAAGAATTCAGAAGTTTAATCAACAAAAAATTTCAAATACTTTTCTCAAAGCCCATTTCTTGACTTGATCATAGGTGCGAAAAAATTCGCTGAGCTTTTTAGTTTTCGCAAGAAACGCCCCCAATATTTCTTTTAATGCAAGAAACCCTCCAAACTATGCATTTTGTCAAAATTACCCCCCTTTCAAGGGCCTTTATCAATGTTTTTTGCGATACATAAGAGTACATTTGCAACAAAATGCATAGCTCAAGGATAAACAGTTGGATTTTTTTTTTTTTTTTTTCAACTTAGCTCGTATACGTTGAAGGTATCAACTATTGCCACAGCTCATTTTCCCCAGTTCAATTACAACGAACCATAATGGGATCACATCAATCCATTCCCACTCCATTTGGTTAGGATTTCCTAACTAAAGAACCCATTTCTTTTATTTTATTATTTTTTTTAAGATAACTCTAGATAATAATAAAATGTCAACTAGAAATATTTTTTTACAAAAGAGAAAAAAAAAGAAAAGAAAAAAACAATCCTCCTTATTTTAACCCAACCCCAAAAAAGTGACAGAGATGGGTAGTCATACCATGTGTGGTAGAACTCATTGATTTAGTGATCACAACTCAAAAATACCTCAATGCTTGAGCTATATAAAACAACTAAATTCATAATTAATATTCTCCATAAAGGTAGAGGATATCTACACATGTTAAAATAAACATGGAATTATCCATAGTGATGTGGCTGTCAGCCTAAATAGTGGAATAATCATAGAAAAATTAGTTGGACATTTGGTTTAATCTTTGCCTTTACTTTCAAGAGCACGCCATGGACCTGTTCCTTTTCCGATTCATCCATGTTTGGAAGACTGAAATAGTGCCACTCGCCAGCTCCGCAATAGCATCTTCTTTCCGAGTTAATAATCATACGCTCAAGACCAACGGCGCTACTAAGCAGATATATAGCTAGCTCCAACGAATTGCACTTGACATAAAATCCGCTTATTTCGACTTCTTTCAGTTGATAATAGAGCTTCTTAGGACACTCCCTTTCCACCATGCTGCCATTGCACCTCCCCATGTGTAACTGTAACAAAAACAGGAGATTGAGAACATTTAATTATTATTGAAATTGTATTCGAGTGGATATAAATGTTTAGTTTATATTTTCAAGTTTTTCTAATCTTAAGTATTGATGGGTTCTATTGACAACAAATCCATTTTGGCCCATTATAATTGGCAAATCATGCATATTTTGGAATGCGTTATTGGAATATATAGTGTGGCAAAAAAATTCTACAAATCACCTTTAAAAATCCTTCTGCTTATGTTGAAAGTGCTACAAGGCTATTGCAATCTATTATTTAGCTCAACTATTGGAGTAGAATACTGAAAGCCAAGCTGTTGATTTGATTTTGTTCTTCCATTCAAAATGAAGTTTTGTATTATTTTGTATTCTGATTCATGGTGTCGTTTATTTTATATCGTCAATGATCTGATGTGTAGAGTTAAAACACAGAAAACCAGATTATTGGTTCCCTGTCAAATATAAGTTCTAAACAGTATTAGATGGAGATGGACAGATAATTGCTAGTTGTAATGCGGTTGAGAATGGTTATAGTTTTTGTTAACTATAATAGTACACTTTGTGTATATTGAATAAGATCAAGTTGAAATAATCGTCATATGTAAGAGAATTTACACTTTATTGGGAGGAGGTTGGTGATCTCTCTTGAAAATTTCTTCAAGTTATGATTGATTCCAGGAATATATGCAGCAGAATATATCGCATTTAACGCCATGGGAATCATTCTCACCCCCCACCCCCCCTCCTCCTTTCTAGTTAGGTATAACCAAACCTAAAAATTCTGAAGTTACTGAGTGTGTATAACAACTCCAACGTCCCCCAAAACAGGCAACATTATTTACGACAGGGGCATCGAGTCAAGAACAACTCCTCAATAGGTAAGGATTGAAATGTCTCTGGAGCCAATTGATTGTGATTAGCTTAAGTCAGAAAAGACTTAAAGTCTGTCTAGCCAATTGATTCCCTCTCTCGGGAGCTTCGAGGATTTATGGATTAAGGACAGAGTAGGAGTTCGTTAGATTAACACAGCTAAACGCATCAAAAGCAGAAGAAGGGCAGCACATTTGAGACCAACCTTAGAAGTTCGAACACACATTCACCTCTCTTAAGAACCTTTTAACACCTACCCCTCAATAAACCCGCAATACCCCATTTACATTCCTCAACAAACCACATTACCAATTCACCAGACTTTAATGAAAAAGGATCTCTCTCCAAAGACACATTCCCTTATATCACCTCCATAGATGCATTGCTTTAGGTCACCTCATCCAAACAGGCCACCCTAAAGCCCCTATCTGATAAGGAAGATCACTTCTCATTTAATGCACCTCACAAACATCAAATGCATGTCACTTTAGTTATAGTGTCCCTCCTATATATGCCACATGAGTAATGGTGATACACTCACACCTTCAACTAGTATATGGAAATTTATCAAAAGTGCTTTACCTGTGTCGTACCATGGTAGGAGACACATCATGATACAACACATGTAAAACGTCGGTAAATTTTCGCTACTAGTTATAGGTACATTACCAGATTGGTACCACACAACTTTAATAATAAGAGTACTAATCTTCACCTACCTAATACCTGATAAGTCTCAAACAATCAACATTAAAACCTCCATTAAAGAACATCCAATAACATTAACCATCCATACTCATCTATAAGCTCCACAGTTTGTCATCACTCTCCCTCATAACCTCATCTTAGACACAACGTAACTCATAACCTTATATATTGGTGCTTGGACTGCCATTTGTAACGCGGTACCTATTTTCTAACCCTTTATTCCATAACTCTCTTCTGCTCCTTGTTGTTCCACGGTACACGCTCTCCAAGAACTGAATATGAGATTTCTGAAGAGGATGTAAGGTAGGGTTTAGTGGAGTTAATAGAATAATGACTATTTCGTATTTAAATAAGATAAATAATTATTTTTTGTACTTTGCAATGAAATGTTGGAGTAGTCACCTTTCTAATTCTTCTTTCTACCACTCTCTTTATGAGGAAAGATTATATACCCAATGTTGAGCCAACATAACCAATGTGGGAAAATCGTATTCGAAACACCATTGATCGACAATTTCCATCCTGATAAAATTTTGTTGCAAATCACCGCCTAACATCATCACATATCATAATCATTCACCTTGTTGATAAAGCATCTCCAGATACACCAAGTTCACCTATCTTAAGAGCCTATGCCAACCCTTAAGCATTACCCCGGTGTAGAAGAGTGCCAATAACTCCACCTCGAGTCTTCACCTTTACAGAGGGGAGAGAGCTGTCAACGGGTCGTGTTAACGGGTTAACGGGTGAAAACACCCTTAACCCGTACACGACCCGTTAAGACTAACGGGTCAAATTATAATACCCAAACACGACCCGCTAATATTAACGGGTACACGACCCAAACCGTTAACACCCGTTAATATTAACGGGTCTAAACGGGTAACGGGTTGGGTGACCCGTTAATACCCGTTAATACCCGTTAATATCCGTTAGCACCCGTGTAATATTGGTTCGGGTCACACGACCCAATAAAACCCGTTACCACTAACGGGTGATAATGGGTATAAACGAGTTTAATCGTGTAAGAGTACAAACCCAAACACGACCCGTTATGATAACGGATCTACCGTGTTGACCCGTTAATGATCCAAACCCGATAAGGCTAAACCCATTAACTTATAATTTCGTGTCGTATCGTGTCGTGTTATCGTGTCGTGCCTCATTTTGCCAGGTCTAGGAGAGATGACATGCAACCTAAAACAACTCCACATTACTTTCACTAGAAATATAGAAAAAATATTGCTTGTATCACCTTAAGGCCATATTTATGGGAGAATTGAGGGAACATAAGATGGGAAATAAAGGGAGGGAAATAAGTAGAGTAATTTGTGTGTTAGTATGGCAACCTTCTTAATTATTACAACACTCCTCCTTAAGCTGGTGCGTAGATATCAATTAAGTCAAGCTTGCCAATGGAAGTGTGAATCAAAGAAGGACTATCAGGCTTTATAAGAATATCCACAACCTGTTGTTCTGAAGAAACAAACGACGGGGTGATTCTCTATGAGGAAATGAGCATTTATCTCAATATGCTTTGCCCTTTCATCAAGAAAGGGATCAGAAGCAAGTTAAATAGACGATTTATTGTCACAATGTAGAACAAAAGGAGATTTCTTAGGAAATCCCAAATTGGCTAAGTAAATGAAGCAACCCACCAAATGTTGATACATAGATGGATCTTTCAGAGGATCACCAGTGTTAGCAACAAGCTTTAGATTAAGAATCATAGGAATCATAAGAAATGATGTTATTTTGCACCCAATCATTCCGGTATCCTCAAGAAAGCTCATAACATACTTTCGTTATTAGAGAGAACTCCCATGATGAGACCCGACTATTTCAATTCCCAAAAAGTACCAAATTTGACCAAGATATTTCACATTAAATACCTTCCTCAAATCAGTTTTAATCTGTATAATTCCAATTAAATCATCTCTAGTAATAATAATAGCATCAACATATACAAGCAAAATCACACTTTTCCTAGATGAATCTCATCTGATAAATGATCAGAATGGCACCTAGTAAATCCAAATTCAATGAAAACCCCACTGACTCTAGAGAACGAGACGCGGGGAGATTGATTCAGCCTATACAGAGATTTTCGGAGACGACAGATTTTCCTTGCATACCCTCCTTACCAGGAAAGTCAGGTGAAGGATCCATGTGGATGACCTTATTAAGGTCGCCATAAAGAAAAGCATTTGTTACATCAAACTGGTGAAGTGTCCAAGAGAACGAAGAAGCTAAGGAGACCGATAAGCGAATAGTGTTGAGTTGGCAGCGGGGGCAAAGGTTGTACTAAAATCCTTTTCCGAAATCTGAGCAAAGCCCTTTGCAACAAGTAAAGCTTTATACCTATCCACTATCCCATCAGCTAAGAACTTGAGAGTATATACCCCCTACATCCAATTGTCTTAGCCTCATTAGACAAGGAAACCATATCCGAGGTATGATTACGTTGTAAAGCATCCATCTCACATTGCATAGCGTCAAACAATGTGAGGACTATAAATCTTCAAAAAGAGCACTTGGGATACGAGTAACTGATGTGGCCATAATAAAAGCCCGGTAAGAACCTGATACACCCTCATAAGACACAAAATTAGAGAGAGGATGTTGTCTAGAACAAACATGACTATAGAGAATAGGCCCTCTGCATTCCCGGGAGGGGTATCGAGGCTCAGGGTCTATAGCAATAAGGTCATTATTTGCAAGTTCATTAGTAGTCTCAAAACAGGTTCAACAACATGTTTAATTGAATAAGAAGTGTTATCAATGTTACGTAGGGAGGTCGGAATAATGATAGGAGAGATATGTGGGTTATGGGAATCCACTTGCATAGGTTAATTAGCTAGAGAGGAAGTAATATGTGAGTCCTAGCATGGTGAAGTAAAAGGATGGACAAAATTAGAGTTACCAAAAAGTGATATTTTCATGAAAAGTGACATCTAAAATATGATGCATACGACATGTAATAGGATCGTAACAACAGTAACATTTCGATATATTCGGGTATCCTACAAAAATACAGCAAATAGCCTTATCATCAAGCTTAGTACGAGTAGGAGATTTATTATGAACAAAGCAGGTACAACCAAATACATACAGAATTACAAGAAAAAGAATCTTATTAGGATAAAAACCTGTAACGGAGCTTTGTTTGAATGATCCGACTGGGAGTACGATTCAAAAGATAAGCAGCCGAGTACCAGTAAAATTGAGGAACCTACATTCCCCTCAACAGACAACCGACTACCCTATGAAACTTCTATTTTTTCGCTTAGTATATAGGCAAGTGAGTTGCTGAAAATACCTGCTGAGCAAGATGAGAGAAAAATTCATTCGAATGTACTCTTTAGCATTACCTGACCGAATCCCTTTAAAAATAACGTTAAATTGAGTTTTGACAAGTTATAAGAATTGAGTAAAAAAGGGTAGCACATCAATTTTTTAACGGAGTTGTACACCTCGAATAGTCATCAATAAAAGTGACATAATATCGATGTCCATAAAAAAGTTGTACAATGGATGTGAGTGATGTAAGTGTTCCGAGTATGCTTAGATAATGAGCGTACAACACATTAGAATTTTGAAGAACTGCAAGTCTTGATTAGGTCAGGACATTACATACATAGATATTGGAAATTGACTCGTCCTAAACGATCATGCCACAACTGTAATGTCTTGGAAAAAAACACATAACATCTTGAATCAGGCAACACACTTGCGTGACAAGTACCTGAGGTAGATGCGTTCATATTAGTTGGCTCGAGAGAAGTCTATCGATTACTCAACAAATAGAGAATCCGATCCATCTTTGAACTAATGGCCTGCTCAATCCTGAGATTCATATCATTAGGAGTGGAGGACTGAGAATCAGTAGGACCTCAACAACAGTTCCAACAGGTAACTTTTGCATGTCCTTCTCCACCACAATGTTCACATGCTGCTGCTACAGCTGCAAAAGTAGACTCAGAAATTACAAATTACAGCAGATGAGGAAGTAAGCTTGAGGCACCGCTCATGCTGCTCAACTAGTGCATATACTTTACTAAGTGGAGAAAGGGGTGAAGTGTTGTGTCCGAGGAAGCTCAAAACCATCCTCTCGAGCCATAAAAGAATCTGCAGCCTGTAGGGTAAGACCTTCTATAGAAGCTAAGGGACGATATAAAGCATACTCCTCTCATCTCTGAGTCAAATAACTATAATAAGTTAATACCGAGTCATTGTCTTAAATTGCATGCGATATCTCGTTGTAGAGTTCAAATATTCAAACCTCATTGTGTGAATGAGAGTACATAACATACATAGTCTTCCATAATACTGAAAAATCTCATGAATTTTCAGCTCCATAGAGTTGAAAATCCATCCCATAATATTGTAGTTGGTGACAAACCACTGACTAAAGGTGGGATCAGATTCCTTTTGTGTTGGGATCTTCCCAAGAAGCCAATCAATTTTTCTTTGGCGCCTAAAAATAAACAGAATGATCTTGCCCACGACGAAAAATTCTGGCCATTAAGTAACTTAGCTGTAACTTTTTATGAAGTTTTATGAAGGGGAATGCGTGTTCAACATATCCAATGAAGTACTCTTTTTTTGGTAATTGTTTTATCAGCATCATTCACCAAAGTAGCTATAACACCAACAATCATGGACTAACCCCCTAAATAGAGCAACAGATAGGATGCCAAAAAATAGCGTACAAAAAGATATTAATTTCGCCACCAAAAAATTAACGGAGAAATGTCAAACAAATCTCTAGATCACAAGAGATGAAAAAAGGGCGAAGAAGAAAACAGCTTCACATACCCACAAAAACAAGCGTTGCTCCAAATAAATAAAATATGTATAAAAAATCTACTACATCATTGGTAGATAATAAATCCTTTTATTCAAGGGAAACCAATTCCAAAATGTAGAAAAAAGAGGTTATAAAAATAAACCCTAGGCAGGCCCTTTTTTGTAGCTCTTATACCAACTAGAAATATAGAAAGAAGATTGCTTGTATTAGAAATGTGTAAATTGGTGAGTATTGCCCTCACCTTAAGGCCTAATTTATAGGAGAATTGAGGGAACACGAGGAGGGAAATAAGGAGAGGTAATTAAGGAGAGGGAAACATGGAGAGTGTGGAACCCTTCCTAGTTACATACAATAGATCACAGGTTTGAAATTTTGAAAAACTACGTTTAACACCCTGTTTGCGACCACGAATTAAAAGCTTAAGTGCCAGTATGTTGATCCACCCTATCTCACCCAATGTCAATCATCCATAGAATTGTTATAGGAAAATTATAATTGAGACACCTCTTATGATAATTGATTGTTGGAATGATAGTAAAACAAATGTCTTGCCCCAGGACAATGATGTCAGTGAACCCATGATATTAAAAGGTTTTCACTCCTGAACACAAATTGGTTTTGGGTGAGATGATGGTTTTGAGATCTGACAAGATCGACAATAATAATAATAGTAACGAGGCATTTGCATCATATACATATAAATGCTTTCTCTACAAGAAACAAATATTAGGAAAAATGACAAAAATGGCCTAAGCTAACTAACAAAAACTTATTTATGACATCACTAGAAATAAAAAAGGGCAAACCCAGCGTAGGAGGCTCCCGCCACAATGGGGTACTAGGACGGTTAGATGTACGCAGCCTTAACCCCGCACATGCAGAGGGGTTGTTTCCACGACTCGAACCTGTAACCTCTAGGTCACAATGGAGCAACCTTACCGTTGCACCAGGTTCACCCCTTATGGCATCACTAGAATATGCTAGAATTTTATTTGGGGGGCATGTGGGTGGGGGTGGAGGAGGGTGGGGAGAACTAAAGTACATTATGTGTAACACCAGATTTTACAGCACTTTTGCCCTACGTAAAGCCTGATTAGCTAAAAGGGGAAGATCTGGATGACCACCACAATCAACGCCACCTCACCTGGACCTCTTGAACAATTGGTGGTGAGAACGGTGCGCTGCACCTTTTAAGCGACCGGCTGCCCAATGACAACCGGCAACACATTTAAAGCATTTGAAAGCAGTTCAATTGAGCTCGAGGCATTGGTTGGGCCCCTGGTGGTGGTGGAAGAGCTCCTTGACAGTGCTACCCCGACGGATGTATAACCCTAATTTATGGATGTGGTTTATTTCTATTGCTTTCCCCATGTAGTAGATCTCTCTCTAGCTCAACTTCTGTCTAATATGTCCTGCAATCCATCGATGCAGCGATTGATGTGTTGCTCCTTAATCTCCTTCAAAACCGCCATGCATACACAATAAGTGGAACTAGGGGTGGCCATGGTCCGTGCCTGCATTACATTGTAAGGGTATCTTTCTTGCCGAGGCCTGCACACAACCAGAACTGGGCCTGCCTAATTGTATCTGCTCAAACCCACACACTCACAAAACCATGAAACCTAAACCTGTGCACTTGTTTATTTTAACTTACTAAATTTTGTACAACTTTTATAAGGTTTTTCTGACACGAAAAAATCTTTCAACTCCAAAGGGTGAAGTAGGCTGGAGTAGGGTGGGGCCTCTTGAATATGGTTTCCCCAATCTTGCTTCACATTCCAAAGGTCCTCTGGGAACAATTCGAATATGTTGATTGAATGACTTTAGAGGGATAGGGGAACTTTTGAGGGGGTATCACTAAATTAATAAATACAGCTTCATGGGCTAGATGGAGAATTTGTGACTTGGGTTGGTGAGTAAGGAGGTCGGCGAAGGCGATAGGGGCAGTAGAGAGATCAGGCGAGGTAGTGTACATCGTAGCGGGTGTGAGTTCAAGTGCCATGTAAGCTTAGATAAGTGCCTCCTTTGAAGAAATATATAATACCTTATATTGCACTTGGAAATTTGTACTTATTTAGACATGAAATCCTAAGAATTTCAGTAATAGATTTTATAAACAATTAAACAATCCTTGGGTATTTTAATTTTAGGCAAAATATCAGATTCATAGAGCACCCACAAAGGGACTTGTTCAAGTCAGGGAACTATTCTGTAAAAGATAAATGACAACCTTGACCTGCTCTGATGGGAAATTTGCATCTTCTGGCTAACATAGATGAAACCAAATTCTCAAATTTTGTTTCAAGTAAAATCAAATTCTTAAAAAGAACTGTTTCAATATATAGCCAAAGTTTGAATCTGCGGTTGAATGGGAATTTTGTTAAGAAAAATAGCATCGAACGATTAATAAGTTGGGTTTTAAAGGAAATTTATCACAGTTGAATGTGGTTTAACATCAGAGATGAGCATTACGAATATGACTAAAACGAGGTCTATTCAGGGTAGTCCACAGAAGTAATTTTAAATATTAAAGGGTGAAACTGAAAACTCACTGACAAATGAAGCTTCTGCAAACAAGGAGAAGCATCCAAAACGGAAGCGATAGAGAGGAGATTGAAATTTGATGATACAAAGACTGTCAACACCAGTTCTTTCAGATGGCTAAATGTAGTAATGCTTGCTGGTATTGGTAGTATCTAAATACATAAGAATGAAACAAGTAAGTTCTAGAAAGCCACACCGCTATCCCTCAAAGTTAAGGAAAGTTTTACCTCATAAGTGTGCAAAACAAGTGACAGGGTTTGCAGCTGAGGAAGATCTTTTGCGAGCCCACTGAACATATAATTTGAGCCAGTTCTAGTTCTATATGCATTCAGGAACATAAGATGCACTTTCTCAAGAGACCAAACACCAAATAAACTTAATTTGATAATTTCCCCAATATACTCGAATGTAGTGAGATCAATAGAAGAAACCTCAACTTTATCTGCTCCTTGGCAATGGCACAAGACCAACGTCTTTAAATAGAGTAAATGATTCCCAGAAATGAGAAAATTCTGAGGTATTCTACAATTTGTAAGTCTGAACCATTCCAGGTCTATACAACTACAAAGGATGTTGTCGAAAGCACTTTGATCCGAAGATATGTCATCCAAACAAGAGTTTTCAAGGAACTGAGAGAGTTTCTGAACTGAGGAGAAGGCCTCAGCATGCATGAGTGAAGAGACATGTGCTTTAGTCTAGATCCTTTATCTTGAGGAAGTAGATGACAAGGAAAAGTATATAGTTTATTGCCTTTGGGAGCAAATGAAAGGTTAAGATCAAGTTTTTCAATCTTCCTTTCAACTGCAAAACTGATCCACCTATTAATATGACATGCAGATTCATTTCCTAAGCAAAAGCAAACCCCTAAGGAGTATACTCTTTGACTTTTGCAGAGATCCAAAAACTGATTAATTGCTCTTATAAATTCACACTTAGACTCCCATAAATTATCTGTATATACACGCCAGAAATATTCATTAGCGTGATTCCAAATAAGTTAAATAGGTCAAAGTTGAGGTTGGGCGTGTACGAACAGAGATACCTCCATCTGGAAGACAACACCCTTGCTTTAACAGCATCTTGCAGAGTCAAAAGTGAAAGAATGTAAGAGAGAACATCTTCTGGCTATTCACTAATACGATCAACTTTTGCATCTTCTGGAAATTCACTAATACGATCATCTTTTGCATCTTCTGGAAATTCACTAATATGATCATCTTTTGCATATTTTTGTAATTCACTAATACGGTGATATTTTGCATTGTTGTCGCCGCCGTCATCTCTCTGACAAAAGCACAGGATTTGTTAATAAAAACCAATCATGCTTATAGATAATAACGTCACACTTACCAATTTATCACACAATGGCCAACTAGTGCAGATGAGTACCAATTTTGTAAGCAATGTAATAACGATGCACAGCTTTACAATAGCGTCTGGGCAAGTAGGCACTAGAGAAATAAATGTAACTGAAATTTATCTATTTTCAGATTCAGGGGCAATCAGGCTAATCTATCATACATGAAGTGCTCTTGTGTGACACATTTGGGTTTCTCCACTACAGTTTACAGTTTCATCTTTTTCTATGGGTGGATTTTATTGAGAAGAAAGAAAATAATAATGACAAGGATAGATAGTTTTTAGAGAGAGAAAATTGTAAGCACATGTCCTACCTTTTGATTTCGTTTGACAAAAGCACACTTGGTATAGGTCAGAGTTCTCATAATGCAACTGTTGATCATGAACTCACACCGGAAGCTCCTCACACGTCTTGCTTCTTTCCTATCCCTTAGGTTGAAGGGAAAAATGACTAAGAGACTGAGTATACACTCTTGTTTAATCTAAAATTGAAAAAAAAAATTCAAGACCATGTGTTGGAAGTCGTGCTCATGTAATATATGCAATCTACTTTTCTATAAACTAAAATGTGTTTGGATCCTTTTAAAATGTATATATTATATAATTGGTTGTCTTATGATTATATCTAAAGGAAGCACTGATTCTTGGCACTCCGCACCTGCGAGTCCATTCTCACACATGAGAAGTTCCTCAAGACTTGGTCATGTCATACTTCTCAGTTGCGGACTCATTTATAGTATCATAAATAAATTACAGGAGCTTCCACACCGCGCGTTACCTCCTTGCAACTGCAAGATAGGAGCTCACACCTGCGAGATTCACTTTGCACCTATGAATGTGAACTTCGTTTTTCCTCTGCTCTTTGCTGAATCGAAGGGATTGTCCCTAACCCACAGTTTTAGGCAGGTTGTTGAGTTCTCCTCGAGTTTCAAGTGACAGCCATCAGAGGATGACTTCTCTGCAGCGAAGAGGTCGCAAATGGCCGCAGTGAATGGGCCATTTTGTGCAGAAATGGGTTTTAATGAGAGTTATATTCGGAATTTCATTCCTAGTTTCTCTTTTGTAAAATAGCATGTAGGTCATTTAACCTAAATTGATTGGGCATCTTTTCATCGTTATATGCACATCGAGAGTGATAGTGAGGCTTGAAAGAAGTTGAAAACCCTTGTTGATTTAATCAAACAAGGCAAGTGAATTGCGTACATCTTGTCTTGTGCTTACTTGGTGTGTGATTTCACTTTTACTTTCAAATACTTTGCATTTATACTGTATTTTCTTGTGGAATCTCTTGACTTTCTTCGTTCTTGGATCTTGGGCGTGCATGGATAACTCTATTGAGTATCCGCACTACACCAACTTTCCATGGATTCATTTTATCTCAAACTTGTCATTTAGTGAAGTACGTCATTTTCCATCTTTTCTAGAGTTTGAAGTGCACACACTCGCACACATACAAAAACATATTTAGATATATATAAGTATCAGTGAATGGCTGCCAGTCTCCTTATGTTCATCCTTCGATAATAACTTCAACGGGTAAATGAGCATACATAAATAGCAAAATCAAAGCCCTCTCACTTACAATGGAAGCAACAATCAGTTTCCTCACTTGTTGTAAGCAATAAAAATTCCAAATCCCACTCAAAGCCAACAACAACACCGCCATGAAAGAATTGGTTTATTGGGTTTGCTTGTCATTCTTCTCCAATTGGAGGCCTATATATATCTCTCTTACAATGTGTATAAAGGGAACATAAAAGCATGATTTATGCTTGAGATTAAGCCTAAGATAGTCAAATACTTCCACCAATGATTCCCATAAACTATGGCAAGTTTTAAGGAACATGTGTCCATGTTTTAAGGAACATGTTTCAAAGAGCTTTAACACTCCCCCGCAAACTCGACTATCCTAGAGAGTTATGGAGCCCTTTGGTAAAAATATCCATAAGTTGATCCAGAGAGGGACAAAATGGACTCGATAAGAGCTGGCCATGAAACGTTCTCGAATGAAGTGATAGTCCAACTCAATGTGTTTAGTACGGGTATGAAAAACAAGGTTGGAGGCCATGAAGGTGGTACTAAGATTATCACAGTATAAGTATAAGATTATCACAGTACATGGTGATAGGGGAAAGAACTGCAAGCTCGGTGATGTGATGGGAAATCCAAATCGTTTCAGCATAGACTGGGTTAAGGAGCAGTACTCGGTTTCGGCATTAGAGCGATAAACGGTGGGTTGCTTCTTGGAAGTCCAAGAGATAAGGTTGGAGCCCAAGAAGACGCAGAGGCCAGTAGTGAAACGACGGGAGTTAAAGCACCCAGCCCGGTCAGCATTGGAGCAGGCAGCGATGATAAAGGGGTTCGAGGAAGGACAGAAGAGGAGACCATGATCAGGAGAACCTTTGGGGTAGCGAAGGATTCTCTTGGCGGCTACGAGGTGGGGTGACGGGATTGACTCATAAATTGAGCCACATTGTGGCGATACTGAGGGGAGCCGACTAACTGGCGATACTCTATGGGATCAAAAATGAGGTCATCGGTGTTGACTGAGAGCTGGGTTTTGACACAAATGGGTGTAGAGCAGGACTTGCAGTCAGTCATGCTAAAGTAGTGGAGAAGTTTGATAGTGTATTTGGTTTGGGAGAGGTGAAGACAATTATCCGGGTAGGTGGCTTCAAGGCCAAGGAAGCAGAAGAGGGAGTCGAGGACACTTAGCTCAAATAAGAGGGAGTCGAGGTCACTTAGCTCAAATTCCTTACTCAAGGTGGTAATAAAAGAAGTGAGGAGATGTGGAGTGTTTTCAGTAAGAATGATATCATTAAGGTACAATAGAAGGTAGAGAACCGCATACTCGGATTTGTAATTGAATAGAGAGTTATCGACACGACTCTGAGTGAACTTATAGTGGAGAAGAAAAGTACAAAACGGCTAGAACCAGGCACGGGGAGCTTGTTTGAGGCCATAGATGGCCTTTTTTGAGAAGGCATATATGATCAGGATATGCAGAACCAGTGAAGCCAGGAAGTTGACTCATGTAGACAGTTTTGTCAAGGATCCTGTGGAGAAAGGCATTTTTCACATCAAGTTGAGGAAGGGACCAGGCCTGTGAGATAGCAAGATTGAGAACTGTGCAAACCATAGTGCAGAAGGGGCATGAGGGATAAGGGGTACGAATATCCAGGGAGAAGGGGTGAAGGTGGGTAGCAGTAGAGAAGGAAAAATAGTGTTTTTTGAAACGAACATGGCGGGATATGTAGACACGGTCTGTCGATCGATCCAAGAACGATATCATTTGTGTTGTGAGCTAGAACCTAAAAACACACATTCGACAAATCTTGAAAATAATTTGTAAGTGAAATAAGCACCTAAATGCGGAGATAACAAACATAACCAAAAACACGGAGGTTGGAGTATGAGGGGGAACGCCTATAGAGACGGAAGAAGGGAGAAGACCAAATAAGAACGAGAGAGGGGAGATGATTGATAAGATGAACAGAGGTGGAGACAACTTCAAGCCAGTGGGTAATGTTGTGAATTTTGATGAGTATGAGGGTTTTGAGCAGAGGAGATTTCTATATTATTGGTTGACATGGTTGGGGGTGAAATTGCAAAAGAGTAGTTTTTTTTTTAATCTTAAGATAATGGCCCATCTGGCTGCACACTTTACACTTCAAACTTTCGGGATCTGGGATGCCTGTGAATACTCCCTTGGACCAAGCGCCAATCTACTACGAAGTATGTTTTCACATTAGCATGTGGTCCGATGAACTAGAGGTCCATGTTGGAGACCACGGTTGCTTTGTCTTCTACGGAGGCAGCGTATATGGACGCAACGGAAGCCGTTACCGAGTCTTTACGGCTTCAGGGTCTTATTGGTGATTTGGCGATTGCAAAAAATTGTGTGGATGTATATTATGATAGCCAATTGTGTGGAGGTGCATTATGATAACCAAAGTGCTACCCACTTGGTCAAGAACCAAGTTCATCATGTGAGGATCAAGCATATTGATGTCCGATTTCATTTCATAAGGGAGGTTATTGATGGAGGTATTATTGTTTTAAAGAACATTGGCACCAAAGATAATCCGACTGACATGTTAACGAAGGTTGTACTAAACTTAACCGATATTCTACATTGTTTAGGCCCTTTAAGGTTGTTTGGTAGTGTAAGAGGGTAGTTTAGATAAGATGGAGGCGTAACCCCTTTTGGAGTATAGTAATGATAAGTTAAATAGCAACACTATGGATTAACCACAGGACATGCAAAGACGACTCAATGAAATTAGACTCAGTTTGAACTCACAAATCTCTCGTGTATAACTCAGAAGGTAGTAATGAACTTAGAAATAACTTAGCTAGAGGGAGAGAGAAGTAAACACTCTAGATACACCTTGGCAGGCAGCCAAACACACCAACCACCCTCAAGAATCTTTGTCAAGTATTAAAGCTTCGTAATAAATAGCAATGGTGGATGAGTGAACTCTCTGGTTTCTAGTAACTGTCTCTGATGTATATTATCTCTAGTAATAACTTCTGAACTCTCAAAAGATCATTCCCTCCTCAGAGGTGGTCGGGTCCTTAAATAGCCTCCCACGCCACCCCCGAGGCAACTACGCCATTAATGCCTGTGAAAGACATCCCTCATACTTTATGTCACAAACATTAAATACCTGATGCACTAGTTGTCCCCACGTCATAAACATTAAATGCCAAGACATGCCTTCTGCCTAACCACTGTGCGTCAGGGGGCTGTTGTCACAGAGGTGACTCACCAACTATCTGACAGCCCCAAATACCACGGTGGTTTACTCAAGTGCAGGTCTGACATTGCCTAGCTGGTTAGTGACATCAGATAAAGTGGATGTGACATTAAGTAGAGGGTTGTTTGGCTCACAACTCAACGCCCGATGGAACTCCAAGCTGCTCCGCCTGAGGTTCCACAGTAAGGGTCCTTTGGTGTTTTATCAGGTGTACCTAAGATGGTCAGGACAAGCCCCAACGGTGCCTCACTTCTCAATCCTCCAAACCAAGTCCCTCTAAAGTTCCCACGGCGAGGTCATTCGATAGAGCATGAAAGCTCTCCCAAGCCCTACTAAGCCTGGTCTCTCGCGAGTTCCGTTTGACCTCACACTAAAACTCATTATTATTCTCGTTACATCATTACAACCGTTATAGCTGAGATGCCACGCTAAGCTGCCTTAACCCCAGATACTGTTGTAAATAGGAAAATTATCCCTAATCTCAGGATTACCTTCAAGCCCCCTCTACATTTGCCCCTTCGTGGAGAGATTTGTTGTTGGAACAAGAAATGTCTGCACGAAAACTTCTCAATCCGATGAACCTCCTCTGTGAGTAAAAAAAAATCTGGCATCCTTTCCTTCGTTAGAACCACCGCGTTAGAATCTTCAGGAAAAAGTAAAATTCTTCCTGATGTACCTGAACCGAAGCGCTACAGCTTATTGGTGCTTTGGCAAAGGGGCATCGCCACTTTTTCCTGACGCTGAGCTTCAACCGTTCTAACTTTATTATTCGAAATTCTCCCGAAAGGCCTGCTATGTTCGAAAAAGCAGAAATTCTCCCCGATGTAGCCGAGTCACCATTTAAACAACGTTTGGACTTGTGGCGAGGGGACATCGTAGCTTTTTTGAACCGTTGGGACATCTTTTCCATTGGGAGTTATTGGATATGTCTGACAAATTCTGGGGCCAAAACTCAAACTTGCTGAAGAAGGCAACCCCTTCTATTCCCCAGGCGTCGCTTCGTAAATGACGTGGCGCTGTCTTTTCAACTGTCAAGACGCCTCCCGAAGTGCCACGTGTTCATTTGAAATGATTATAGGCGGCCTTGCACGTGTGGTGGTGGGAAACTCAACAGACGGGTTCCTTAAAAGGTTTCAAACGTCTCTTTTTTCAAACCCTTCTCTTTCCTTTATCTTCTTCAAGCTCCCGTCTTCTTGAGAGAGAGAAAACTGTGCGAAAACCTCCATTTTTGTCCAACTCTTTACCCAGTTTCTTCCTTCTCCCATCTTTTGCGCCTCCAACTGTGGTTGTGCTCCTCCCTCCTTGTTTCTAGCCCTTCTTACCCAGTTGTGCCATTCATCGCCACTCTACTATGGCTTCTTCAAGTGCTTCTAAGGTTGCCACCACCACTGCTTAGCCAGGCTCCCCCTCTGCCAGTTCTGGCGCCGCTGCCGTCCCTAATGCCGCTGCCTTGAATGTTACTCGTCAAGAGCAACTACGCTTCTATCGTCGGGCTCCCATCTTTGGCGAAGGTGATAAATTTTCTGATGCATGCAAGACTTGCCATTTATCATCCAAGTTTGACCATTTACTGTTGGATGATGAGGATATGGATTCATCAAAGTGGGGCTATCTTCCCCCAGAGGGGTCTGCACTTTCGTTTGGATCGTGGTGACTTCCCCTATTCTCAGATTGACTTCGAAGCACCTGGGGGGTCGCCAGCCCATTTCACTGCCTGGCATACACATATGCAGAGTTCTTTCGCTGCTGCTCTTGCAAAGGTTGAGCTTCATCGAGCCTACTGGTTTGGGGAGTTCACCCTTTCTAAGCACAACGCGGCGCTCCAAGTGCTAGTTTCCAGATGGAACATCATAACTCACACGTTTTTTGCTGCGTGAGGAGAGTTCACCGTTACGTTGGAGGACGTCTGTGAGCTCCTTGGGTTTGAGCCAATTGGTGAGTTCACATATCACGATGAGGCCGTGGATGCCGAAGAGGCTGCTGATCGAGCTGAGCTAGATCGAATCTGCCGCAGTTGCACTGGTTCCTCGAACAAAGCCACATTCACTCCCCTCATCAGCTATTTTTTCGAAGCTCCGACCCCGAAGGATGTCAATACTGCAACGGACCGAGGTAGAGGTACACCCCTGGAACTACCAGCCTACATACTTGTGTTGCTTTCACGCTTCTTCCTGACTGGGAAACCCAATGATCAGCCCAGGAGGGACCTTATAAATATTTCCATTCGTTTGGCCAGGGGTTTCAACCTTCCTCTGGTCGCCATTGCCTTGGGGTCCTTCTATACCTGGTTGGATCGAACCCACGTCGACATGGCACGATCACTGGGTCGTTATAACTTGGCCAATTTTGCCCACACCATCATTTTGACGGGCTTCCTTTACACCCGTTTTCCTGCCGTTGCCGCCAAGTCTATTTCTCTGCCCGTGAGCCAAGGTATCAAGCCCCCACGCCTCCTATGTTTCCATAAAAAACAAAGTCGAAAGGAGATAACGGAAGTTTTTGATCGTTTGGACTCCTTTGTGATGAGGCCATACAATGAGTCTACATTTGCCCATAGTTGGGATTTCTTTCCTTCTGCAACCTCAACGGTCAAGTTCATCCCAACTGTAGAAGATCCCTCGCAGGCCGTAGTGCTTCTGTTCACTCCTGGGTTTCTTCCTTCCTATACTGAATGGGGATACACCTCAGAATCCTACAACCCTGACAAATGTAGCAGGAAGTTCGGGTTTGATCAGGGGGCCCCTCGACCTGTGTTTCAACACAACCACACAAGGGCCACTTTCGCTGAAGCTTGCACCTTCTATACTGCAGTAGCAGTGCTTGGTGTGACTTCTACTATCGATGGGCGAGTCACCCTTCCTAGTGCCACTAGGAAGGGGGACGTGTTCACCTCTTATGCCACCGAGTTCCGTTTGGGGCAGTTGAGAATGATTCGTGAGTATATTCACTCCCCCCCTCCCCCCCCCCAATATCCCCCAGTCCTTTCTTTCTCTGCTTCTGAACTGGGTCATAAGGGGAACTCCGTGCTTGGAGTTGAGTTTCCCTCAAGTAAAGCCATTAAAGAATCTCCCCAAGAGCTACCCCCTTATTTCCCAATGATCCCTACTTCCACCACGAAGCCCAAGGCCGTTGCAACTCCCAAATAACCTGCCCCCTCGACCGAAGCTGCAACAGGTGAAGGGCCTTCTCAGCCACCTGCCAAAAAGACCAAGAAGTCAAAAAGTGGGGTTTCCTCAAAATCCAAGTCCTCAAAGTCCCAACCCCAAGCTCAAGCACAAACTCCTTTAGAGGCATTCCCTATTGCCTCCGTTCCCCCTCCTATGTCTGCAGAGGTAGCAGAAGAGCTGAGGAGGCAGGTTCAAGCTGAGGTCGAAAGAATAAATGCTGAGTTTCAACGGCGCACTGTCATCGTTCCTCCTTCGGCTGCCTTTCCCACGATCGTGGTTGATCCAACTGAGCCATAGGCCAAGAGGAGAAAAAGGTCGAGGGTACCTCAAAGTGGTGATGCAACGGGCGCAAGGAAGAAAACTCTGGGCACTAAGTCCCAGAGGAAACGAACAGCCGAGATACCTCCATCTTCTGCTCCCTCTGTTGCTGCCTCCTCTCCACCTTTACCAGTGGTTATACCCTATCGTTCTCCTTCTTGTTCCGAGGTATGTGTGCCTTCTTTTTGTTCTTATTCCCCTTTTCTTAAGGTGTGTTGCATCTGCTCATTTCTTGATAACTTTGGTGCAGGGAGTTGAAGAAGAAAGGCTCAGTCCCCCTGTAAGCCGTTTCGTGGGGGGTTGTTGCAGTATCCCTCAAGCCGACACTACCCTTCCCCGTTCCCCCCGATAGGTCTTACTTACTCTCGTCGTTCGTCCTCCCAACGGGCCAAAGATGCTGCTGCGGGGGCTGCTACCGTTAAATCTGTTTGAATATCTTCCCAGCCGGAGACAACCTCTCCAGCCCCTTCTGAATTACAGTCCGAGCAAGAGGTCCCTCTGCCCATCGTTGTGGTTGAGGAGAGTGCCCCTGAGGTAAAAAAATAAAAACTTCTTGTCAAGTCTCACATCTTTTCCTTGTCCCACTGCTTTGTTTATCATTCTGATATGCTGGGATGTTTTAGGTGGAAGTGGCGTCTCTGATAGCTAACATTCTCCTTCCCACTGCATTGACGAGACCCCTGACTGCAGTTCCCCTTTTTGGTTCCATAACGGGGGTAAGTTAGATGTATTCCTGCCCCTTATTTTTTTCTTTGTATTTACTCTTTCGCCAAGCCTTACCCCACCCTTTGCTCTTAGTGGCCTTTTCCTTTCCCAGGCCAAGGCTGATGCTGCTGCTCCTCGTGTTAGTTCTTCTGTACCCACCGGCGTTGGGGCATTTCTTGAAGGTCCAACGTCTTCTGATGATGATACGCCCGTGTTGGCCTTAGTACCTTTTATTGGCGAGGGAAGTTTGCCTACCGTTGAGGCTTCTTCAGCCAAGGGCCCCGTTGAAGCTACTGAGGCAATGAGCCCGCCCCCAACGGTTTCTACCATTATGGCCCCCGTGGTGACTCCCATTCTCGCTCCTACTACTGCTGAGGTACTTCGCTAATTTCTCTGCATTTCTCAGTTTCTCAAACTTCACCTATGTTTGTGACTTAACAATGAAAACACTTGTTAAGGTTTTTTTCATAAACTCCACCTATATCGGTGACTTAACAACGAAAACGCTTGTTAAGGTTTTTTCATAAACTCCACATATATTGGTGACTTAACAACGAGAACACTTGTTAAGGTTTTTTCATAAACTCCTTATTTCCTCTAACTGTTTTCAGGTTTGCTCGGGAGGATTCTCCACCAGTTCCTTCGCCCATTGCCTCGCCCCATCGTGAACCTGTTGTTTCAGAAGATTCTAGCCATAATGATCAAGGTTCCACGACCGGTGCTGCCGCTGAGAGCGAATCTGGTTGTGAGCTTCCTCTGCCCGACCTGGCTCCTCACGCAATCTGCCTAATGGTGCTTCAACGTTCTTCTCAAATGCCCGCCAACCATCGTTTGGTAATTGAGCAGCTTGTAAATCATCATCCTGAAACGTTCACGGTGGATTGCCTGGGTTCAAACATCTCCGTTATGAGTTACAGGCTTCAAGGCATGGCTACGGTCGTTGCTGAAATTGCCAACACCCCGACCTCAAACGTTACCAGACCCCTCCTTAACCAATTTCTGGGTTATCTGAGGGAGTTGGATCGCGACGGCTTCCGTTTTGACTGGCTCATCATGCATTTGAAGACCTTAAAGAGCCAACGACTGGACAGCCAGAGGGAACTCCTGCGGAAACATCAGGAGGATCAGCGAGCTGAGGAAGCTAAGTTGGCCGAGCTAGCACCTCTTCTTAGAGCTATTGACCAGAAGGTGGAGGACATCGAAGAAGCTCTGCATCTGGAGAAACTAAAACGAGAGAAACTCCTTATCGAGCGCATACAAGCACAGACGAGGTTGGAGGTTTCTATTAATGCCCAACGGTCTTGCCTAGAAGCTTCTTCGGGCCTTCCTGAAGATTTTTTCTCCTCCCCAGATCTGTGGTTCCTCCTAGGCCAATGAGCTTTTATGTATATTTTTCTCTTTTCTCTCCTTCTTATGTATGCCCCAAAGTTTATGAATGAAGAAAGATATATGTTTTCTATGTCATTTCTTTGTGTTACAACTGCTTTCGTACATTATGAAGTTCTATAATTCTTTCATCTTCACTTGGATTATAATAAAAAGAACTTGCATATTTGCCGTAGAAAGAACTTATATATTCATAACAGCAAGATACATCGGTGGACCAAACATACTTGCTTACGCATGATAGACTTTTAACCATTTATTGTTAATCTTGAATGGTTTATCTTCTTCCATCCTAGAAATTAAGCAATAACCTGAGTCGTGAGCTTCTTCTACAATAAAAGGTCCCTCCCAATTTGCTGCAAACTTGGGTAGGGGCCATCCCCTGGTGTGCTTCACTGTTGCTTTCAACACAAGGTCTCCTTCCACGAACTTCCTTGGTTTCACCAAGTTATCATATGCCCTGGAGAGCTATTTCGTATACATTTGAAAGTGTTGCATCGCATTATCTCTGTGTTCATCCAACGCTTCCAACTGCACATGTCTATTCTGAGGGAACATGCTACTTCACAAAGCATATCGAGCAGAGAAAACTTCTAACTCCACTGGGAGAATCGCCTCGGCCCCATAGACAAGGGAGAACGGAGTATACCCTGTGGGCTTTCTCTTAGTTGTTCGATAGGCCCACAATACAGCTGGTATCTTATCATGCCACCCTCCTGGGAAATCCTCTATTGTTTTAGCCAAGATATTAACCAAAGTTTTGTTAGTTGCTTCAGCCTGACCGTTTCCCTTTGGATATGCCACCGTCGAAGTATGATGGACAATGGAGTATTTGTCTGTGAGCATCGTTACTTCAGAATTGACGAAAGGGGTTCCATTGTCTGAAAGCATGACCTTTGGGATCCCAAAACGGAAAATGATGTATTCCCTGATGAAGTTGCTCACCACCCCCGTCGTTGCCCTTCTCAGTGGTATCGCCTCAGCCCACTTTGTGAAGCACTCCGTTGCTACTAGTATCCATATATTCCCCCTCGAAGAAGGGTGTATTGCCCCTACCAGGTCGAACGCCCAAGTGTGAAAAGGGTAAGGCGTTGCCAGGGAGTGTAGGTCCACCGATGGGGCATGGATCATATTTCCATGAAGTTGACAAGCTTTGCATTTTCGGACGAACTCAGCGGAGTCTTTCTCCATTGTTGGCCAATAATATCCCAATGTCATTAATTGGTCATATAACTTGGCCCCTCCTATGTGAGCTGGATCATGCGCCTGTTTGAGGACCTCGGCTGCCACTTCCTTCGCGATGCAATGCAACGGTCTGTTGAAGTATCCCCTTCGATAAAGCTGCCCCTCCTGAACGTAGAATCTCGAGGCCCTCCGTTTGAGTCCCATCGCGTCAATTTTTTGTGCTGGGCAACTCCATCTCTGATGAAATCAATATAGGGTTGTCTCCAATCAGGTTGAGCTTCCACGAAATGACATTCAACCGCTTCGAAGAATAACTGGCATTTGTCGCATTTCCATTGTAGCTCCGCCGCGCCCTGTTTCATTCTGGGCCAAAAATACCCCCCTCTTTGCATTCTTCGGTAGAGGGGTATCTCAGTTTTTTCGCAGTGCTCTTCATGTGTTTTCTTCAATCTCCGCTCTGCCTCTTCTGGACCGATGCACCTCGACAACCATCCTCCTACGTTCCTGAAGTAAAGGTTTCCCTGGTTCGTGAAGTATTGGGCTAATTCCCTCAGCCCCATCGCTCCTTCTCCAGATTCCAATTGCCCTCTAATCTCCCCCCTCCAGTCTGGGTCGTCCTCCATCGGTAGAATTGACTGTACTATTGAAGGAGTTGTTCTTCGTTGGATCACGACGGTAGTTGTATCGTTTCTCATGACCATCTTCTGGGCAATGGTGGCATAGGCGTCTGGGTGACGATTCATCGTTCTGGGTTACCTCTTGATCTTGGTCCGATGGAACTGGCAGAGGAGCCTCTGAATGATTGTTTTGTATGGTGCCAGGCTCATGTGTTTCAACGCGTACTCTCCATTCACTTGCTGAACCACCAAGTTTGAATCCCCTTTGATGCAAAGTGAACGAATCCCCCTTCGAAGAGCCTCTAGCAATCCTAACACCAATGCTTCATATTCTGCCTCGTTGTTGGAACAAGGGAAATCTAATTTGTAGGAAAGGCAAATCTCCTCCATTCCTTTTGAAAGAATAACCCCTGCTCCTCCTTTCTTTTCCGCCGAAGATCCATCGAACTGCATTGTCCATTCCTCATCCATTGCGTCTAGGTGGTTGGCCTGCAAATCGTCTCCTGGAATACTTTCTTTGGGTGGATCAAACGTTCCCGAGGGGAAAATTGCCAACAAATCGGCGTACGCTTGGCTTTTGATTGAGCGAGGAACCACACACTTCAAGTCATACTCGGAGAGGATGAGGAACCACCTAGCTGCTCTACCAATCAATATAGTTCTGGCTAGCAAATACTTAATAGGATCACATCTAGTTACAATATGAATTGTAAAGGACAGCATATAGTGTCTAAGTTTTTTGCGCTACAAAGGCTAAGGTTAAACAATGCCTTTCTAAGCTACTATATCTGACTTCTGGCCCATGGATGATCCTGCTGAGGTAGTAGACCGGCCGTTCTTCCCCCTCAATCTCCTGTGCCAACAAAGCTCCCACGGACCTTGTGGTGGATGTGAGGTAGAGCTGTAACGGTATTCCTTCCTGTGGGGGAACTATGATCTGTGGTGAAACGAGCAGCTTCTTGAGCCCAGCGAGTGAATCCTGGTGAACCTCCTCCCACTTGAATTTCGTGTTCCTTCGTAACAGCTGCATCAACGGGTGTGTCATCTCGGCTAGTCCAGGCACAAATCTCCTAAGATAGGAGACTTTACCGAGGAAACTCTTCAGCTCCTTCGCCGTTCTTGGACTTGGCATCTCCAAGATCACTCGCTGCTTATCCTGGTCCATCTGTACCCCTTGCCGATCAACCATAAAGCCTAGAAATTTCCCACTTGTTACCCCGAAGACGCATTTCAGTGGGTTCATCCTCAATCTATACTTCCTGCATCGGGCGAACACCTTCCTCAAATCGCCCAGATGGGACTCCTCCTTCCTTGATTTGATGACCAAATCATCCACATAAAATTCCACAAATTTGTGGAAGAAGTCGTGGAAAATGGCCATCATTGTTCTCTGGTAAGTAGCCCCAGCGTTCTTGAGTCCAAATGGCATTACTCTGTACATGAAATTGCCCAACGGGGTCCTGAACGCCATTTTCTCTGCATCCGAGGGGTCCATCTTGATCTGGTTGTACTCTACGTACCCATCCATGAAACTATACATCTCATGACCAGCCGTTGCATCTATCAGGCTATCAATGGAGGGTAGAGGGAACTCATCCTTTGGGCAAGCTCTATTCAAATCTCTGAAGTCCACGCAGATCCTTATTTGGTTTTTGTCTTTCTTTCCCACCGGGACAATGCTTGACAGCCAAAGCGGGTGTTGTATCGGTTTGATGAACCCTGACGTTAGTAAGCATTGGACCTCTTCCTTGATCTTCAAATCTAGCTCAGACTTGTACGTTCTTGTTGCTTGTTTTACTGGAATGGCTGAAGGCAACATGTTTAACTTGTGGCAGCTCACTTCCTCATCCAGCCCTTCCATCTCTGTGTACTTCCACGCAAAAACGTCTATGAACTCCCGAATCAATTTAACCAAGGCCTCTCGTTTCTCCTTATTGAGATCCTTCGAGATGAAGATGGGCCTTGGATCTTCCCCTTCTTTCGCCAGGTTCAACTGCACCAACTCTTGTTCCTGTGGCTTCGGTTGATCTGCCATATAGTCTAGTTCTTCGGCGACATCCTCCACGAACTCCTGTATGTTGGAGTTGTCTATCACCATACATTGCCCCCGTTGATCCACCAAAAATCACTCATATATCGGGTCAGCCTCATTGTCAGCTTCTTCGGCCGCCCGTTTACACCATCATAATCGATATATCACCTTCCCTTCTTCGGTAACGACTTTCTTACACTGCCTACTGGTAGCGGTGACCGCCTTCCTCTTCTTCTCTCTTGAAGCCTCGGCCATTCTTTTTTCTGAGAACCGGCTCAGCACGCTTTGTCGTTGGACCTCATATTTTAAAATGGAGTGTTGATCTATTATTCTAAAGTTGTGGGGTGTTAAACTTAATTTTCTAAAAGGTTACTATTAAAATTACATTTGAAACGAGAGTTGATTTGTAATTTTGATATTAATTTGGGAGAATTCAATTAATTCAATTAATTAATTAGAATAGCTAAAATTTGTGGTTTAATCCCACTCCTTGATTGTTCTCACAATTATTTACCTCACTTTATCTCTTATTTTAGTGTTAGACCTTATTTTTCACTTTTAGTCACTTTCTAGTTAGTTGTTTTCATCTCACAATTTAGTTTAGTCTTATTTCACCTCACCTCACCCAATTGTTTTAATATTGAAAAACTAAAAAAATTAGAAGAGTGAAAAAGCACAAAAAGAAAATAAAAATTGAACTACATTTGAGTTTGTCTCTAGCTTACCCCCTTGATGTGGATTGATAACCTTACTTACCTCTACACTTGAGTTTATTATATTTTGTAGGTAATTGAGGTTTTGATTAGAGGAGCTTTTCAAGCAACGATGAAAATATACACACAAAAGTCAACTCTATCAAATGGCGCTCGTCCTGTCTTTGAGCAGTTTCGAGATGTTTTGGGGTCGAGGGACCCCCTGGTGAGCTTCTTCGATCATCACTCTTGCGCTGCCTGCAACCTCTTTATTCCGCTCGTTCAAGGACCCCATCCTTTCTCTGATCGAGGGATCCCATGCTCCCTCCATTCTTCTCGTTAGGACCCCGACATCCTCCTCTAATTCTGTGTAAAATGCCGCATCTACCAAGTGAGCTTCCTCGACAGCGAAGGGCCTCTTCGTACCCCTAATGGTCACCTTTGTTCCTTTGATATTCTCTTTAGCACATTGGTGGTACGTTGAAGGAACTAGCCCTTGGTTGTGCATCCAGACTCTTCCTATCAACAGATGGTACGAAGTTGCACTCTCTATTACATGGAACTTGATATGGGAACTCAGATTTCCCATTACAATCCCAACATTCATGTACCCAATAGAATTGGAAGATTGGTTATCATGCCCCGAAATCACCAAAGGCATGGGGACCAGCCTTTCTTCTGGAATGTTGGCTGCATGGAAAGAGTTGATTGGCATGATATTGATGGAAGCTCCCCCATCCATAAGAGTCCTTGCAAAAAACTAACTCCGTTGACGCTGGCAGTTACATACAATGGCCTGTTATGAGGGAATCTTACAGCCCTATTTGCATCGCTGAAGGTAACTTCTGACAAAAACCTCCTCACCAACCTGGCCATGGGTCCCTTCCATCTCAGCGAAGGGACTGCGTTCTTCCTCGCAATTTCAAGTATTGCCTGGGTTATTTCCAACCTACTCTCTTTCGGTATCCCCACCTGGTCGAAGAACCAGGTGAATTTTGGGGATTTTGAAACCGCACAGTACTCTAGGACTGGGTTTGCTTCCTCACCTTCAACACTGTATACATCCTCCACGTCTTTGGCGCTTGCCTCATCGTAGGCCAGTACTACATTAGCCATTCCCTTCATACAATCTTCCAGAGCTTCTTCGAACTCCTCCTGCTTCGACGTTGGCTCTCTTTCTTCTCTCTCTACCTCTTCATCATAGGCCACCACCAGATTGGCGCCATGTGCTGGGAGTGGGTTGTTGTTAACGTTCTGCGGAGGTATTTGCAACGTCCCTGCCTCCCTGCCTTTACGTACTTGTCGATGATTCTCCTTAGCGTGAAACAACTCTCTGTTGGGTGCTGGATCTTCCGATAGACCTGGCAATACTTGGGATCCGCTCTTGTTGCCGCATCAGGTTCCCCAACGGGAATGCCCTTTGGTTCGTAGACCGTTCCTCCTTAGACCATTGCGTTGTAACAGCTAACAGCCTTCTCTAATGTACAAGGCAATGGTGGTGGATCTTCCCTGTCTCTTCCAAACTTCCTCTTATTGTCCTTCTTCGGCACCTTGCCCCCATCTCCTCCCTCGGTGTACCCTACCCGTAGGGGCTGAGACCTCCCCCCCATAGGTTGTATCGGCTGCCTAAACATCATGGGCACCACCACCGGATTTGGTCGCACCACCAAGGAGATATTTCTTGCCGCTCTTAAGAACGCCGAAAAAGTCCTCTCACGCGCTTCATTAATGAGATGACAGATGTACTCATGAAGCAGTCCCTCCGCACAGATCTGCAATAACTTGGACTCTTTGGCCTCCTCCCTCACATCGAGGGACCTTTCCCTAAACCTTCGAACGTATGCAACCACTTCTTCCCCGGGTCGTTGCTTCTCCCTCCCCAGTTGGGTCAAAGTAAATTCATCTTCCGCCAGAAAGAACTTCTGGATGAACAAAACATGCATCTCTTCCCATGTAGAAACGCTTTTGGGAGCCAAATGAGAATACCAGGTATAATGCTTTATCGGTTAAGGATTTAGAAAACTCCCTCAACCTGAGCTTCTTATTATTACAATGTGCCCCCAAGTGTTCAACGAAGCGCTTAATGTGCTTCTTCGGGTTTCCACCTTTCCCTGTGTATTTTTAAAAAATAGGAGGAATATAGTCCTTTGGATAGGGCCCATCGTTGTATTCCTGGGGATAAGGTGTTAGAAAGTCATCATAAACCGAAGCTACCTCGCCAGCAGATTGCGAGGAGGCTTGCATGAATTTCAGCATCTCTTTCTGCATCTCCATCCTCATTTCCTCCATGGGTGATGCTAACCAATGGGACAATGGGTTGAGTGCTCATTGCAGCTAGAACAATCGTCACAGTTGGGCCGTTGATACTCCTAATGTTCCCACGGCTGGATTCACAACAGAGGGTATACTCGCTGGGACTGTTCCCGTTACACCTGCACTTGGTGGGGCCGTTGGGGCTGCCCCTGGTGTTACGAAGAAATCGTCTTCAAATCCTCCTAACACCGTTGAAGCTACCGGAGTTTGCAAAAACTCATAAAGATTGTCTGAGAAGTCATTGATGAGTTCGATTGTAACTGTTGAGATTGCATCAGCCTAGGCTAGGCGTGACTCGAGGATTAGTTGAGGGAACATAGGTTGTGAATCATAATGTAGGAATGAGTCATGTTATAAATTCATTGGTAATATTTTGATACATGGTGGGTATCGACCATCTCGAGGTTATGTTTAGATAAACATGTCGGCCATGCTTGAGATTTTTCAATAAGGCCTTGAGGTTATCGTGATTAGAATAACAATGATGGTTGATGAAATTGAAGTCTTCGGGTTTAGCCCATAGTGTTGAGGATGAAATTTGTATAGATCTTAAAGTTGAGGACCAAGAATTTCGAGGACGAAATTCCCTAAGGAGGGAAGTTTGCAATACCCCGCCTGATAAATTAATTATTTTTTTTTATAGATTTCATATGAGGAAGAACAAATAACAATTATGGAAATTTGGGGGTAACAAATTAGATCGTATAAAAGGACTTTGGGATTTTGCATTACCTAAGAATTTTGTAAAATTATTGGTTATAAGGTAATTAAAATTTCGTGTACCTTTATTATATCGGAAATGGTCGGTGCATATATACCGATTTAGAGGGATAGAAAAATGAAAGAAAGAAGGTTGAGTTCCCATCCCCTAAATTGTATCACTGCCCACCGAATTAATAATAGAGAAATAAGTATTGAAGGAACATGTGGCTGGAACGTGAGAAGTAGAGTATCAGGCCCACCCTATCTCGTTAGAATGACGGACAGAGTCGCTTGAATGACCGAGGTTCCACGGTAAGGGTCCTTCGGTGTTTTACCAGGTGTACCTAAGATGGTGAGGACAAACCCCAACGGTGCCTCACTTCTCAATCCTCCAAACCAAGTCCCTCTAAAGTTCCCACGGCGAGGTCATTCGATAGAGCATGAAAGCTCTCCCAAGCCCTGCCAAGCCTGGTCTCTCGAGAGTACCGTTTGACCTCACACTAAAACTCATTATTATTCTCGTTACATCAATACAACCGTTATAGCTTATAGTCAATATAAAAAAAGATACAATATGGTTAAGTAGCACAACAAACTAAAATATGAGTTGCCTCGCTGAGATGCCACGCTGAGTTGCCACGCTAAGCTGCCTTAACCCCAGATACTGTTGTAAATAGGGGAATTATCCATAATCTCAGGATTACCTTCAAGCCCCCTCTACAGGTAGTGATGTTCCTTCTTCATTGAGTTGATGTATTGGGTTTCCGGAATTCTTTAGCCATAGTGTAGATTTGTAAAGATTGGTTTAGTTTATTCTTTGATTCACCCAGCGAAGTGGGACTTCGCTGCAACAAAGTTGGTTTCACGAGGCGCCGGAGTTTTTTAGCGACTTCGTGTTGGAAATCTGTGAGCGGCAGTGAAGGGGTTAGGTTCGCTGAAGCGAACGAGCTCAGATTTGCGAGATATTAGGTTTAAATGAGGGTTATTTTTAGCATTTCTCTCCCATGGTCTCTAAAGTAAATAAACTTTTAGGTCATTAAATTTAAAAGTAAGAGCAGTCATTGTTTTCATCACTTATTTCTATACACATTGAAAGTATAGTGAAGCCTGGGAGAAATCGCAACACTTGTTAATTTGATCAAAGAAAGAAAGTCATAATAATCCGTAGACTAGCCAAATTGGTGAACCATGAATATCTTGTCTTGTGCTTTATTGGTGTGTGATTTCTTTTTTACTTCCTCATACCTTGCATTATGTTTGCATTTCTCTTAGTATCTCTTGAGCTTTCTTCACTCTTAGATAATGGGTGTTCATGAATGAGCCAATCTCACAATTTGTCAAAGGATTCGTCCACTATGGTGACCAATTTGGCTTCAAAATTTGCCTCATTTTAAGTGGTTTCAAGGGCAAATAGTATACCATATAGGAAACCAAAACATAAAACGACAACCCGTAAACATGGGAAAAAATTGAACTGGTCCGAAAATCTGAATTTCCGGGTTTGGTCCGGTCTTCAGTCCAACTTAGGACTGATTTGGTCCGCGGTATTCTTAAAAAAGTTTGGGTCTGGACCGAACAAAACCATAGTTGATATATACACTAACCATCCATTTGGAGATAAACCAATACCTTTTTCTCTCTTATGAATTAAGATTCTAAGGGGCTCTCCTCACTCCCTGAACCTTTCTTCTCTCTCACGTCCTTATCTCCCTCTCACCATGTCCATTAGACATTTTCCTCCTTACAAACTTTGAAAGACAATTACTATCGTGTCTCTCTATATCTCTCTCTTTCCGGATAGTGGCTATGGACTTTTTCATTTAGGGGCATCGAAATCGATAACTAGGGTAGCGCAAAGTGAAATATAGAATGGGACATCAAAGGTTTATCAGGTGTATATGTATATAGTTTTCGGTATATAGTCCCATTTTGAGATTTTTTTGTGGGCTCCTATCCCATGTATACTTTATTTTGCCACAAGTCCCGTAACAACTTTAGTTGGGTGGGTGTCTTTTTGTGATCCTTCTTATAAGTGAATACATTCTTATCATTGGAATAACAAATGTCTATAACACCAACAACAAATGATATAAATATGTGGGATCGGATGAAAGCAATTATGTGCATTTGGGACTAATGCACATGCTCTGGATCTGTTTGTTTCCACTGTTAAAAAAATTATGTTTGTTTCTCTTCTTGCGTCTGTATTCCTGGGGTATGAAAAGTTATAACTTTTCATTAAAAAAACTCATGTTTCTTTCTCTTCCTGAGCCTCGTTCAGTTTGAATCTGTTTCCGAATTTGATTTTCGTTCTGTTTGAAACTTTGAATGTTCGAATCACTTGAACTATATGTATTTTGAATTTGTTTTGTGATGAAAATTTTGAATTAAGAACCGAAACAAATCCAATACTGCCCTGAATTTGACCGATATCGAATTCAATCTAAACCGACAATCTGATTCGGTCTTGGTCCAGACTGATTAATTCGGTCCAGTCCTAAAAACAGATCAAAACGGACTGAACCGTGACGACCCTTAGTGATAACAACCTCCCACCCAAGCCAACACGAGTAACACTGACCATTGAGTGGAGGAGGAGGCATAGATAGATGCAGCCACCAAACATGTACCAACCCCGGGCTATATGGGACATTATAACTTCCGGGTTATCTTTCCCTGTAAAATGCAAGGTACTATCGGCCTGAAGAACACAAGGCGTGGGTCGACGCTTGAAGGGAACAAGAGGGAAATTACGTAGCTCATGGACTTGAAAGGTGCCAGAATTTCTAATTCCAACCTCAGTCCATGCTCATACTATTTTATATAGGTAGATGCTTAATGTTCTTAACTATTAACTAGTAAAATTGGGTGACAAGCGATATTCTTATATGCCTATTAAGTTCCCTCATATTGGAATCCTAGTATTCAGGGTCATATTTTTAATTCCCAAGGGAACAGGGTTTTATCTATCGAGGTCCAGAAATCATCAATTGCCGCGTTCATTAATGAACATCAATGTTCTAATAGTTTTTGATTTGCATCAGTATGAACAACATTATAAGAACGCCTGTAAATACTTTCCCCACTATTGATCTCATTATTTTTTAAGGTATAAAACCAATCTAGTTTTTACTACAGTAACATAAATGCACATCTTATTATTACATTATCTGATCAGGTTTACATAACATGAGGTACAACAATAAGAAACTGCAGAATCATATTTGTAATAGTTAGAATTTACATAAACATGAGATTGCTTGAATAAGAATAGCAATGCGAATATGCTTAAGCATAAGTCCACTCTGGTATGCGCATCTCCATCATAATAATGACATGAAGTAACAACAATAAAGAAACTGCACAATCATCTTTCTAACAATTAAGATTTACATGAACATAAGATTACTCGAATAAGAACATCAAATACAAATATTCCTAAGCATGATTCTATTCTGGTATGAGCGTCTCCATCGCAATAATAACCCATCCTAACCGTTCCCAGATGACCAAATAGGAAATATTAACTCAAGGTATCGTCTCTTACCCGGATTCCAGGCATGAGCATTTGATGAAGAAGGCTACCAAATGCTAAAGCAAGGCCCCTGAGGTAGAGGAATATGAACCCACCCATACAGTCAATTAGGGTCCTGTTATCAGAGAAAATTATTCTCCAAATTCCAATTCTTAGCCTTGTTTTGTCGATGAAGAATGTTCTGCCTTGATGGACTGATAACAACTCCCTGCAAGAACAAGAAATAGGAAAGAACAATTTAGTTTATTCTGCTCATGTAAATACAGAATATTGAGGGATAAAATAAATGAAACAAGAGTGTGAAATGAAAAAAAAAAATGAAAAAGAGAGAAAAAGACATTTCTAAAATTGATGGTGATTGGTCCAGATCCTCTACAGAACTAAGCCAACAGAATACCATCATAGCCAAAATCAAATAATAGGCAATGCACAAATCAATGGAGGATAATGCAACAATGCCTCCAATCATGTGACACTGAAGGGAGGGGGGGACATTCGGTGTTTCTTTATAATAAACTAATATCATTCTTGCAATCAACCTATATACTGGCATGTGAGAATAGATCTGCAGAATAATATACCTCCGATAATCAAACAATCATCTCAAAGGTCTTAAGAGAATGAGCGAAAAGACTTAGATCTGCACAAAGACACGAGCATGGTATATAATCAATGCTCAATATTGACGAGCAGCCTTATAATTTACATTGTGAGCACATAAGATGAGGAAAGTTTTTGTTATAACCCAACAGATATAGTAGTAAAGAGAATTTGATCCTTGCTAAAGTTAAATCCTTTCAAATTTGTCTCCTCTCTTTCCATCCTATCAACATTCCAAGATGCCCATTGTTCTTGTGTTATCATAAACCATAATGAGAAGACCTCAATGATTTATAGAGTAGATTGAAGGAAGAGAATCATGTTACTCACTTTTTACAAATTTTCCAAAAAATAAATTTGGATTAATCATGTTGCTACTCACACTTCATAAGCTGCCCCCTGCTCCTCTTAAAAGAGGAAGGAAATATCGTGTAAGTAAACCTTGTGACCAATGAAACAAGATTACAAAAATACTTCAAAAATATGGAAGTGTCATATCTATATGCTGATGTCCCCTACATGGTTAAAAAGAACAGGTACTTGTTACGAGCTGAATAGGATGGAATGTTGTCGATGTAAATAGGGATTTATATCTTTGTTTTGTTAATTGCTCGTATTAAATGTAAGAAAAGAGGTACCCTCTTAGGAAATATGAGAGCAAGTGAATGTCCTTTTGGTCTTTTAATACTTTCCTAGTTGGAGTAGGATTACTTCTAGTATTAACTGAGATGATGTAGTGTTTGTGTTTTGTCTCTTCTTGGATCCAATTTTAGGTGTTAGCATTAATTGTTTTGTTAGTTAGGGATGCAGACGCTGTTTGTTTCTTGAGAGTTACAGTTAGAAAATTTTTGTATTGGATAACTAGTTGGGGAATGTACGATGAAAATAGTCCACACGTCGCACACTTGGATGTTGTTGAGATACCTCAAGTCATGTGCGGAACTTGAGTTGTTTTATGCCTCGGGGAGTCAGACGTGCCTCTAATGTTTATGTTTAACTGATGTCGACTATGCAGGTGTAAAACAGATGGCCATTTTCCTTCAGCCTTTTGTACTCTATATGGTTCTCACCTCATCTCATGGAAGAGCAAAAATCAGGCGGTGATTTCAAGCTCTTCAACTGAGGTGTGATGGCTCAGGTGACACATGAGCTTTTGTGGCCATTGTACTCTAAAAATTTTTGGGCAGAAAATTAATAATCAAAGTTATTTTGGCCATTATGCTTGCATCCGATTTCATGCTTCATGAAAGGACTAAGTACATGGAGGTTGATATTCACTTTCTCCGGGTAAAGGTGAGGTCTAGCATCATTTGTCCATCTTTTGTCCTCTTGTCGGTTCACTCAACATCGTTGTCCCGGGGCAAGGCATTTGCCGTACTCTCTTCGCAACACAATTGTTCTCTTGATTATTTCTCGTCTTCTATCTTCTCTCTGTTCCTCCCTCCCACCATCCCTCTTCTATTTTCTAATTCTCATTATTTTCTTCTCATTCTAATACTAATCTGCCACAACCTGTAGATATGTATACGTAGAGAGAGAGAGAGAGAGAGAGAGAGAGAGTATGATCTTATGCGTATTTCCCGCACAAACTCTCCACGTACTCTTCAAACAAATTGCCCATTCCACCCCTCTTTTTCCCACCCCCTATTTTTTCTGTGCATTTTTTTATCTGTTCTCAATCTCAAATCTTACCTGCCCAAAAATTTCCCTCAATTTAGTCTCTCCAGCAATGTTCCTGCAAATAGCTGGAGTTGTTTGAATAATTTTGGTCCATATTTCTCTCCTGGATATTCCCACGAGAATTTTCGTGTATATATATATATATATATATATATATATATACACTACTTATAAAAGCAACTTAATGTTTCAAATATTTTTGGAAATTATTACCCCAATAAGATTCAATATTAAAACATAAATCCTTTATGATTTTGTCCACTCAAAATGTTTACATACCTGGCACCCGATTAAAGTCTACACTTATTTTAGTTTCCAAAGTTATATCTGATAACGCTCATATTTTAACTCAACGACTTAATATCCTCCCAGTTTTCTAGTTTCACTCAACAACATGATACTATAATTAGTCAACACTCAGTAGCCTAGAAACTCTTTATGGGATAGGAAGCTGACGGAACTTAGTTGCTTAAACATCATAAGTCTTTGGATAATATCCAAAATAATAGCAGATGATGTAAAGGTAGAAGTTTAATCAGAGTTCTTATTTACATGCATCAATTTAGTATTTCTTTTTGGTATTTTGTATCTTTGTCCTTAATCAGTTCATATAAATCTTCATTGCGTTGATGGATTGTGGTTATTTGAATGATTTAAATACTTCGATAAAGATGCTCTAACAGAGCCTTACAAAATCTCAAATAAGACTTGATTGGAGCATCAAACACAACATATTATCGTAACATAGACTATTTGTTAATGAGGAAACGGTGGGCTGAGATTAATTACGCACAGGAGATTTTCTTACCTGAGGTGTTGGAATATTGTAACTAAACGTAAATAAGTACTACCATTGATGAATCTGCTTTAGTAGATTTTTTTTTTTTTTTTTATTTGTTCTCTTTTGGGATTTACTCAATTTACTTAATGTTACAGTCTTCCATGAGGAAATAATTTAGTGATGTAATTCATAGGTTTAATGATATTTGTCTTATATAATATATTTAGTCTTAAGTTTCATGAGTTTGCCTATGTCGACTTCAGAGGATGCATCTCATACCTCATATTGGTCAATTTATATGTTGACTTCGTATATTGCATCTCGTATCACACAAGCATTTTTTAATACCGTTCTAGCGAGCAACAAATCAAACAGTTATGCCAAGATGAGTTCTAAATTCTATATAATTTCTACAAAACTATATAGTCAAATCAACAAGATTATCAACACGTTTTATAGCATCGAATACATTAATAAATCAAATAAGATTATAACACACCGAAACAAAAATTGCAACAAATATTAACTTAAATTTATAACAAAAAAAAATGTAATAGAATTATAATCAGATTTATAACATAGCTTATATCAAAATTAGAATGTGTCAATCAGAATAATCATAAATTTTTAAAAAAAAAATAGATATTGATCAAACGTTTCACTGAAAACGATATAGTTTTGATTTGCCTGGCATAAGGGAGAAGCAAAAACACGTGAAAAAGGCATAAAAGGTGGAAAAAAACATAAAAGCCTAAAAGATGCAAAACAGACATAAGATGTCGTAAGATTTTTAGACTATACACTAATCAAGTGAGCGTTAAGGTGTTACTTCTCAAAAAATCCTCAAAGCACGTTTCACCTTTGTTTAAACATTGAGTACAGTAGTAATCAGAATTCAGCCTCAACTTCTCAATGGTTAACCTGGTGCACATTAACATAACTGATATCTCTGGATGTCTCATTTAAAGACGAGTCTAATAGACGTCTTTTCTTTCGTATCTCCTTGGAATCTAGTCAGGAAGCAGCACAACAGAGAAGTCTCTAGCATGTTCATTTTTAATCTATATTAATAGTGAAAATCTATACTAATAGTGAATAGTAAATGTGGGGTTACCTTGGAGAACAAGAAGTAAAAAAAGTTGTATAGGTCCTCTTTACACTCGATGCTTTTTTCCTGGTGGCTTAAATTATCTTCAAAGGGTTACATGAGAAATCTTTTTCAATTTACCCCATGATCATCACCTGGGAGATTTAGAAGGATTGTAAAAAGGCATTCTTTAAGGGAATAAGGATGTTTGCAGATCTTATTATTGATCAAGTAAAGAAGCTGGTGGAGAAAATTTCTAGAACTAACTTTTAAAGTGGCACAAGTTACATCCATTGAGCATAACCATAAGGCTCAATGATACAGATTGGGAGCCAAGAGCCATTAGCTGACGTAAGAAGATTTCAACGTTTTGTTGGGAGACTTTTTTTTTTTTCTCTTACGTGCCCAAATATTGCTTATGTTGTTACTGTGATAAGCCAGTTTATGCATGCTCAAAGAACACCACATCTAGAAGCTACTTATCATGTCCTCCGGTATCTTAAGAGTTCCCCTAGGAAGGGAATATTGTTTGGGCAGCATGATCACTTACGTGTTGAAGCTTACACTGATGCTGATTGGACAGGATCCGACATCGATCGGCGATCTACTTTAGGATATTGCGCCTTTGTTCGAGGTAATCTTGTTTCATGGCGAAGCAAAAAACAGTCTGTAGTTGCTAAAATCTAGCGCAGAAAGTGAGTTCAGATCCATGGCACATGGAGTGTGCGAGTTGATGGGGCTACGGACTATGTTAGATGAGTTGGGTTACCCTCTTCGTGAGCTAATGAATTTGTATTGTGAAAAAAAGGTCGCTATTAGTATTTGTCCACAATTCAGTCTAACATGATAGGACAAACCACATTGAAATTGATCAACATTTTATCAAAGAGAAGTTTCGCCTTGGATTGATTTGTACTTCGTATGTCAGTACGCCTGATCAAGTGGATGACACTAAGGGTGTGAGAAAAACTTGTTTGCAATATTTGTTGGTCAAGCTGACCATGATAGATATCTTTGCACCACCTTGAGGGGGAGTGTTGTCGGGTCTAATTTGTAATAGTTATATGATGCGTTATATTATATTTAAACTATGTAGGGTAATTATGTAAAATCTAAAACTTATTAATATACATAAAAAGTGATGGGAAGAATGAAGATATTCATTCATTCGTTCCCTCTTTTGCTAATTTCTCTCTTCTCTCCTCTTCTTCTTCACTTCTCTCCTCTTCTTCTTCTTCACTTCTCATCAGCTTCCTTATTATGTAAATTGTTAATCTCATAAATCTAAGAGTAGGAGGGTTTACTTTTAATTTTTAGTACTAAGTGCATTTTTCCTTTTATTAGTTGTTTGGTATTTCAAGTTAGTTAGATGAAAGTTCCTTTAGTTAGTGTTGTCATGACAACTCATGACAATCCATACTTAATTAGATGCTTCTAGAAGGTTTTATTTTGACATGTGATGTATTTGGGAGTTAGTTATAACCCGTGTGACATCACATGGACTTACACACTCTCAACCAATTGGAGATTACGAGATCCCTTCTAGAATCTTCTCTCCCCCTATATAAAAAGCCTTAGTCCCTCATTTGTATTCATTCCTTATTTTGAAAAATACTAATATAGAATGAGAAAGTTTTTTTTCTCATTATGTTGTTGTAAATAAAAGAGTAAAAATTAATCTCTCAATGGCGCCGAGGAAACTCACCAATGCTGAGGGAAGAAACGCCCGATTAAAGGAAGACATAAACGACCTAATGAAAAAAGTAGACTACCTCCTTAGTCAAAGAACACCACCACCAACCCACACTTCCGCCATCATCCCAGTTGTTCCAATACACTCATTCCCCCTTTCACCACCCTTTGCTGTCCCACCAACTCAAAACCCTGACCCCAACAAACCCACCTCTGCCAAAACCAAAAAAAAAAAATTAAGAAAGAAGGGCTGAAATCGAACACTAGGATTAGATTGAGGAGAGACAAGAGATGGTGATCTAGGGATTAGAAGGACAATCTGATCCAGGCAAGAGGGGCTGAAATCGAACACTAGGATTAGATGGGCAGTCTGATTCAGGCAAGAGACCCCAAAACCCCGTGACGGATTTAAATCTGGTCGGTGATGTCCATGGACAGTCTGATCTAGGGATTCGAATCCCTAGGTTGGTTTTAGACCCGGAAGATGACCCATTTTGTGGGTCGGAAGTGAGAGAGAGAAAGAGAAGAGAGACCAAGTCGAGAGAGAACGTGGAAGAGAAGATGATTTTACCATTGCTTCTACTACTCACTTGTCGGTGACGGGAAGAGAATTTCCCCTTTTGAACTTTGATCCTTTCGTCCACGGATTATTTGCAAAAAACCTAAAGAGCATTTAGCGTCCGTTTGATTCGCACATTTGCCCTGACACACTTTTTGGTCTGTTTGATTCACAAATTTGCCTACAATCCATTTGCCTATGTACAACACCTCTAATGCATTGAAAAGTGAACAAATTTTACTTTGCTATTTGGAAAAGAATTATTTGCCAAACAATTTGCCACTTCTTACAGGTGCTTGTTTTATATTTTTATGCTAAAATATTTTAAAAACTATTTTACAAACTGTTTTATAAAACTGTTTTAAATAAAAACTGTTTTATAAAAAATGTTTTTAAATTAATTTAAAAACTCTTTAAAGAATGTTTTAAAACAGTTAAAAAACTGTTTTAAAAACAATTTAAAAACTGTTAAAAAAATATTTTTTAAAACTGTTTTATTAAAATCTGTTTTAAAACTGTTTAAAACACTATTTTAAAAAGTTTAAAATTGTTTTGAATAATTGAGAAAACTATTTCAAATATTGAAAAAATTATTTTATAAAAATGTTGTTAAAAACTGCTTTAAAAATTATTTTAAAAACTGTTTTAATAATGTTTTATAAAAACTGTTTTTGAAATGTTTAAAAAAACTGTTATAAAAAAAATACTGTTTTATAAAAAATGTTACAAAAATGTTTTATAAAACTGTTTTATTAAAAACTTGTTTTAAAACTATTAAAAACACTATTTTAAAAGGTTTAAAATTTGTTTTGAATAATTTAAAAACTGTTTCGAATATTGTAAAAATTATTTTAAAAAACTGTTTTATCAAATTTAAAAAAAAAAACTGTTTTAGAAATGTTTTAAAAATTGTTTAAAAACTTTTTATAAAATATTTAAATAAACTAATTGGTACACGCTTCAGATTATCTGTGATTCTTTTTTATCAAATTTTGTCTTTTATCAAATTTTTAAAAAACTGTTTCGAATATTGTAAAAATTATTTTAAAAAACTGTTTTATCAAATTTTTTATCTGTGAACTTAGCGCTAAGCAGAAATATTAGAATTCAGTAAAAAGGCAGCAGCAGTAGATAATAATAAATACATAGCAAAGGTGATGATGAAAAAAAAGTGAGCGTTTAGCAAAAGCATGCATGTATATGGTACCTTGTTGAGGAGATGGAGAACCTCCTCACGGTTTTGAGGGTAAGAAAGAGAGAGTATGAGCTGGTCCACGGTGGCGGAGTGTAGTTGTATGAGGGTGGAGGTCGGACCACCCCATGTGGGTTGTTGTGAAAAATACGAAAATGACAGATTGTCCATCTCCTCCTGTACCTGTTTGGTTGTCCACAAAATTGTAAATTAGTCAATTTAAAATTGACTCATTCATGAATTGTATTATTATTAGTGTTTGGTTACAAGAATGAACAAATTAAAAAATGAACCAATTCATGTTGATTCACAAAAACTTAAATTAGTTCATTTCATCAAAAGCTTGAAATTGCACAATTTATAATTACACCATGAATCTTAAATGCACCACTCTCATAAAATACTCTCACCATACTATTCTCTCTCTCGCTCTCTCTCTCTACACACACACACACACACATATCAAAAGTAAATAACTTCATTTTTCTTTTCCAAACACACCACAAATTAGATTTAAACCCATTTAAAATTAATACATCAACAATTTATTCATTTCAAATTGATCAATTTATAAAATTAAATAATTTACGCAACCAAACGGGCCCTAATGCAATGAAACAAACCCAATATTTCGCTCAACCTTAATCCAACCAATTTTAACCAAAACTGAAAACAATAAAAACATAGTTACCTGCCCAACATAGGGAGGATTGAGTCTACAATTGATCCCATAACCACACATACCAGTCCTCAAATAATATATGCAATCAGCCTCACCAGGACGCACTGGATAAGAGCTACATTTATCTGCAATGCCAAAACTCCAAAAAATCAACATAAGTAAATTAAATAAACATACTCACAAATAATAAGATGATGAATATTACCTTGAACACCGTTCCGGTTAACCTGGCTATTATCCGGCATCGTTGTCTGATAGAATACAATATAATGTCCAACTCACAAATAATTTGGTACTAACGTGAAAAGGCTTATGATTTATATAGATGTCGAAACAGGGTTTAGAGGTGTGAGAATGGGAAGAGACATAATACTTGAAATAAATAAAAAAGAATCACAGATAATCTGAAGCGTGTACGAATAATAAATAGGTTATGCCCACTTCATTATTTAGGTTATGATTGCCCCCTACGCCCCTATAAATGTCCCCTTATATCATTAATGCAAATCAATTTTACGCTTCTTTTAATTGAGTGTTCACTCTCTCGCGTGTGTGTCTTTCTCTATTGATACTGATGGCTCATTTTACGTCATTATGTGTAGCCTACCCTTTTTAAAAGGGTACTAAATCTCTCGAACCATGCACGTGGCGACTGTTTCAACCCATACAAGGCCTAATTCAATTTGCACATCAAATGTTGATAATCACACCAAGCTTGAATCTTGGACGCATCATCATGTACTTCCTCCAAATCACCATGAAGGAAGGTAGTCTTTTGCTACCAATGATATACGAACTCATATGGAATTCATCTTGGTAACTAGAGCAAAGGTCTTATCCTATATGTCTTAGTGAAGCCCTTTGAATTCTTCCACCAGCCTGGTATTTTATTATCTAAACCCACTTAAAGCTTACTCATTTCTTACCTTTAGGTAATAAATCAATATCCCATGTCCTATTCTTCTCAAGGACCTCCATTTACTCAACCATAACTCCTTCCATTGAGTTTGCTTTAGAGCACCTAAAAGATTAGAAAGAACATAAATAAACAATACAGAGTAAGTGAAAGCACGATATATTGGAGATAAGTCATTACAGGATAAAAGTGAGATATAGGATATTTTGTACAATCACGAACACCCTTACGAAGAGCAATAGGAACATCAATATCAATATTAACTGAGGGATTACCTTCACAAGAGATTTCTTGGTTCTTGGTTGAGACAAGGGATTGTTTTGTTTTTCTTTTATACACAAGAATGTCCCTTTGTTTATGTTATAATTCATTAGTATTAGTAGTAGCAGACTTAGGCATAAACTCCCGCCGAGTAAAAACAGGCAATGAAAGAGGACATTCAGCTCTAGAGAAGGATGAAGTTGGATTCTCGACACTAAGTGGAGTCTCCCCCTGTTGAGAATTTCGAGCAGCGAAAAAAAGGGAACAATCTTAAATAATGTCACGTCCATTGATAAAAAACGACGACGAATGATAGTGTTATAACAAAAATGCTCTTTTCTAGTGATTGAGTAACATAAGAACACACACTGAACTGCTTTACATCCATTTTATTTGTCCGGTGATAAATATGAATATAACAGATACAACCAAATACTTTCGGAGGAATGATAAACAATGAAAAATTATTATGCAGGCCAGATACAGGAGTTTATATCCTAAAATCTTATAAGGCATGCAATTGATATGATAGGTTGCGATTACGATGGCATCAGCCCAATAACTTTTAGGTCCTCTCATACTTAGGAGAAGAAAACGACTCACTTTTGTAATATAACGATATTTTCGTCCGGCTAGAACATTTTTTTGTGGTGTATCAACACATGAGATTTGATGGATAATCCCATTATTAGTGAAAGACCACCATACATAAATTTCGCTCAATTATCAGATCGAAAAAATTTGAGAGAGCAATCAAACCGAGTACACACTATTTCGTGAAAGTTCTTAAAAATAAAGTGCACTTAACTTTTATTTTTCAAAAGATAAAGCCAAGTGTAACGACTAAAATCATCAACAAACACCACATAATATTTAAACCCAAGTAAAGAAGTTGTAGATTAAGAACCCAAAAAATGAGTTGTAAAGGAGCAGTAGTTGCATTAAAATTGATAGGATAAGGAACACGACAATGTTTTGCAAGGACACAAGGTTCACAATTTAACTCAAAAGGTTCAGCAAAAGCAAGCTCATGAAGCATATGCTTCACAACAGCAATAGGAATATGACTTAGTCCATTATGCCATCGCATAAACAAATCTTTATTCACACTACTAGCCTTAATACTACGTTGATTTGTAACATGAAAAGAAAGAAGCTTGACGTCCAGAAAGTACAAGCCATTGTCTTCACGTCCACTCTCAATCGTCTCCATCGTGTCCAGGTCTGAAAACACAATGAGAGGAAAAGAATATCACACTACAATTCAAGTTTTTAGTAATATGACTGACAGAGAGAAGATTACTGATTAGTTTCGGAGTGTGAAGGAAGGAGAGTAAGGTAATATTAGGAGAGGCTGAAATAGTACCTTTTCTCGCAATAGAGGAAAATGTCCCATCAGCCACTCTAATCTTATCCCTACCCGAATATACACTACAAGAAGTAAAACCAATGGTCATGCAAGTCATATGATCAGTGCCTCCTGAATCAATGATTCAAGGAAACACACTAGAATTTTTGGAAACACGGTGTGCCAAATAATAGGTACATGTCTGAGCAAAGTTAAATGTAGAGGGTCTATCAGAAGAGCAATGTGGATTAAGTTGAGATATCTTATCTCGGAGACATGACATTTCGTGGCGAAATGCATCTGTATCTCGTACGGACATATTGCTAGAAGTCTCATTAGCAGTAGTGTGAGCCATATGTGACCCCCTAAATAGAGGTGGTGCAGAGGATGCCCCTTAACTGAAGGAGGTTATTGTCTAGAATTGATTCCAAGCTTCTTATGAAGGTTCTAACAAGTTTCCCGAGTGTGACGGGTCTTACCATAATGGTCACATTTTAAGTTACTTTTATCATCTTGTTTCCCCCCTTATATAGGGAACGTTTTGGTTCCACTACTGACTAACAAGAGGAGTCATTTCAAACAAGAGAACTTCCAGCTCAGACTTTAAACACATAGCGTTCCTCCTGCTTTCTTCAGTCTGAATATATGAAAAGGCCTCTATAATAAAGGGAGATAGATATCTACTCAAGACTTGGACCCGACCATGCTCAAACTGTGGGTGCAGACCACCCAAAAATTGATAGATACAATTTATTTCCATCATAGATTGAAAAGTGGTACCATCAGCTGCACAATCAGGAACATAGTCTTGATAATGATCGTATTCATTCCACTTTCCATGTTGATTATGATAGTACGTAGCGGGGGAAAGATCGCACTGTTCGAAATTTCCAATCTCGTGTTGAAGCTCATACATCTTTGTAAAATTACCCACGAAAGAGTAAGTATCTTTGACAACATTCCATAACTCCTTGATTGTGCATGGACAGTAACAACCATATCATAACTAGTGCATTTTTAGTCGATCAATTATTATATTTGAAAATCATTCGACGACCAATAATATATACTAGCAAATTGAGCCTACTACATATAGTTTGTTCCTTCCAGACTAACAACGGTGATACACATACCGGGATGATGGCCATTACTACTTTTCATTATTGGATTCACACCAAAAGAAGAGATACCTCCTCCAAAATTTACTCCAGACATTTTTTTCAAACAGTTTTAGGCAACATAAATCTCAGAAATAAAAAAACTCTTGAAAACAATCACTAAAAATTGCGATGAATAATATTTAATAGTTTGATCGTAACACAAAGTATACCTGAGTAATGAACAATACAAAGTGACGTTGAACAGGTCGAAAAAAATACGATTATTATCTAATGAGCAGAAATCTTGCAAGAAAAAAACGGCTCATAAACCCTTTCTACACTAGGGTTTCTTTATACACTAGGGATTCTCTAACTAACCCTTTATACACTAGTTGGATCTGCGAAAGTTATGAATAGGATTGACACTTCTCATCTTGAACTAACTCTTTATACACTACGATTTCTTTAAAACAACCCTAGGATTCCAAATCCATGACCAAGGGTTTTATACATCATGCTCTGATACCATGTAAACTTATAAAGTAACCAAACCCTAGATTATATTTATCAGAGATTAAGGTATAAAAGAGGAAGAAGAGAGAAGAGAGAAATCTGATATGGAAAGAGAGGAGAAATAATGAAATGAATTAGGTCATCCATTCTCCTAGCTCATTCTATTTATAACAAGAAGTTTCACTAATTACACATAGGTACCCTACAGAATAAAAGCAATACAAGTATGCTTCCAAATAAGCTCTGACAATAAAAACCTCCCCCAAATACTATATAGTAAATATAAATGGTTTTTCTAAAGGGAACCCTGGTCTGAGTGGATGTGGAGGCATCCTTTGCAATACTGATGGGGAGTTTTATTGGGCCGTAGTTGTTGAAACTGGGTAAGTCACTAGTATGATTATTAAATGTCAATATTTTTTTAGAGGTTTGGAGCATTGTGCATATTCTTGAATTCGAAGGAGGAAGTGGAATATGATTAATTAGTAATGGTTCAGGTATGCTATAAGTTGATCATATGCCCGTGGCAGATCATTGACATCATGGATAAGATTCATATACTGCAGAGTAACATTCAGATTGAAATGAATCATTGTTGTAAAGAGAAAAATCAATTTGCATATGGGATTGCAAAAGAAGGGCTTGTGAATCAAAAGAACCATGCCTCCGATATATACCCTGTGCGTCCCAAGAAAGTGAATGGGGGCTTTCTTTTGGAGAAGGGGGGATTGCATTGCTGAGTTTCTATTGGTGGGGGGGCTAGCCTGCTTTTTTAGTGAACTTATTTTATTTATCAGTACTGTCATTTACAGGGGCTTGTGTGGCTAAAAGTGATGCGTTATTCTTTTCCTGTCTGTGATGAGTAGTAGTGGCAAAATGTGGCCCAAATAATAAAACAGTCCATATTAGTCCAAGCATCTAAATATGGGGCCCATATTTAAAAGTTGTGAGTTAAATATGGGGCCTATATTTCAAAGTTATGAGTTAAATATGAGGCCCATATTTCAAAGTAAGAAATCAAATATGGAGCTCAATTTTAAAAGACACAAATCAAATATAATACTCATTTTAAAAAGTCATGAGTAAAATATGAGTTTTTTTTATATATACCTCGAATTGTAATACTTAATTTAGTAAAAAAATAATGGGTTGGTCCAACCCATATTTGGTCCGCCCATATTTGGCCCAGTCCACATTTAACCCAACCCATATTTGGTCCAACCCACATTTAGCCCAACCCATATTTGACTCGCCCAAATTAGGCCCAACCCATAATTTTGCCAGTGCTGATGAGCAAGACCAGACAGTGTCTTTTCGCTTTCTCCTATAAGCGGTTATTTGTTCTGCTTTAATTTTTATAAGTTAACTCTAAGTGATTGGGGAAAGATTTTGTTGGGAGTTGAGTTAGTAGCAGCGGTGGAGGGGTTTGCCCGCATTGGGGTTGTCATGCCTGATCGAAGCCGGTCGTATTGTGATGGCCATGGTTGTTTGGGTACGAGGGCTTCTTTGGTTGATCATGCGGGTATAATTGGCATGCCGTTGGTGGTGGACGTTGGCGGTGAAATGTTGAGATTAGGATTTTTTTTGCAAATCATACGGATGCACCCAATGGAAGTCCCAATCTTCTATGAACATGGCTGATCCAACTTCCAAGAACAAACTACGCTCTAGTACCAATTTGATGTAAATCTTCAAATGTCAAAGCATTATTACTACACTACACAACAATTATTACCTACACAACAACAATAACAAAAAAAAATAGACTAGTGAAATGGGTTCTTTCTCTCTCTATTCTCTATTCTCAATATTTAAGGTTAAATAAAAATGAGGGCCAAGGGCTATTTACAGGAGAAGTTAGCTTGCTAATCAAACTAATACCAAAAATGACTAAAAAGGCAACTAATAATTAAAATGACAAATTAGTTCCAAACATGCTTGGAAACTAATTAAAAGAGAAAAATAAAGGAAAAATAACAATTAACCCTAATTCCCATCATTAACACTTGCACATAATCCGCAAAAGAATCGCAACAAGCCGAGGGGGAAGCCACCTTCCTGAATATTGAAAAGAAAAACTTTTATACCCTCTGAAATTTGGATTTCTTTTTAAACCCTCTGAACTTTGATTTTTTTTCAGTCAAACTAACTCGCTCTTCTTATCCATCACAATGACTCATGACTTTATCCATTTATAATATATACAACATGCATGATGCTATAAAGTTGTTCTCTCTTTTTGACTTTCGACCCGCTAGAAGTTAGTCAATTTGGTTATCATCTAATACAGCTTATACATTTATATATAGCTTTTAAGGATGAGTGTCTGTTTCCAATTCGATGTGGAATTTAAACTTTGTTTAGACAGAAGTAGTAGATAACTGTCATTCTACCAATGTGGGACGTATTCCACCCATGAAAAACTTCAACAGTTTCAACTATAACTCAATGTCTCAATCCATCATTAATTCACTCCTAATACATTAAATATTAAAAATATTAAATATAATAGTTAAATTTTATAATTTTATTTATTACTATAAACGCACTCGAGGCACTCTCAATCCTAGTCTCGTGAAAATTGTTGGAGTTTTCTTATGGAAAGAACGAAATATAATAATTAATTTCTGCAAGGCACGTTCTTGGAACGCTTTCTTTTAGGCAAAATTTCTCCCAATCCGGTTGAGACAGAACCAGAACCGCGAGTACACAATGGGTTTAGTAGAACCTGCCTTCAGGATACAATGCAGTATGAACAGTTGTTTGATTCAAACTATGTACTGTTTGATCAAACCCGAGAACACTCTGAATTTGTAACTTGATAATGCCAAAGTATAGAGGACGGAGAGAGGAGAAACTAGCAATTTTCGGTGTCCAAAACAGAGGCCTGGAACTCTTTTTATAGCCATTTCTGTGACTGTTCTTCAACAGTCACAACTCTTCATGGAGTGACTCAGCAACCGTTGGATCGTGCCTGTTTGGAACAGCTACGATCTAACGGTTCAGATTAGGCGTCCCATCGTAAGCGAATGGACATCCCCTACACGAAACGCTACGAGTTCATCTAACGGTTTAGATCAAGCCGTTTCGGATTTTAAACCCTTTGATCGGATCGTTTAATCACAACCGTTGATCTGTTTTACCTCGTCAAAACTTTAGGCTCCCACGCTCCAAGCGACGATGCGCACGTGCGAAGTGCCAAGTGCGCGTCAAAGCGCGCAATGCGCCCTAAGTCGCCCAATCGCCCTTTCGCGCGCCGCGTGTCGCGCTTACGCGCTTACGCGTGTCGCGATTGGTGGTGCTTAAGCACCACCGCGATGCGTAGGATCATAGCCTCTTATTTGACTTGTCAACTAAGAATCTTAGTTGTCCTTTAGTTGATATACCACTACCTTTTGTAGTATTCTTCCAATGTGGGACAATATGGGATTTTGAGCACTCCCCATATCTTTCACACCCATTTGCTCATGTTTCTACTTTCTAAATTAAAACCCAAACTATGTTTAAAATAAAACACAAATAATATAATAAAATATTAACAACTAAAAAATAAAATCAATAAATATTGGAATTAATCCAACATTCTCCCACCAATTTCAATATACACAAGAGAGCAAAGCAAAAAGACAATAAATAACTTTTGGCATTATCGCTAAAATCTAGTACATAAATGAGAAGTGTCTTTCGGACTTGAACTTCCATATAGTGAAAATAATTCAAAGCTTCATCAAGGTGCTGTGGTGAACGTATCTTGAACCAAGGACCTTTTGAGACTAGCCGGAACTATCACACATACCGATTTCTGAGTTTATAAGTGTTCTTCTAGCATGCACTTTTATGGCCTTGTGCTAATCCTGATTTCACGAGCGCTTTAGGATCGGTCTTGATTTCATAGAAAGCGGCCACACTTTCGACACTCGAATAGGTAAATCAACTTTAGTGATTCTGCGAGTCACACTTATATGATTTATTAAGAAGTGAACTTCATCCTCTAACATGCAGAAAACCAACACTAGGCATATAGGAATGGAACTTTTTGTATAAATTCCTAGTGTTCCATAACTATAATTTAACTTGTTTGTACCACATTGAACTCTATCTATATTTTCAAGATATGAGTTGGGTTCCCATTAAATATAGTTGTGTTATTTAATAGACCTTAGTCCCATTCCTTTTGCGGTGATATATATCATCTCTCTTACAAGACCTTTAGTCAGAGGATCTGCTAAATTCTTGTTCGTTTTAATATAGTCGACTGTAATTACTCCTTCCTTGAGTAATTTTCTTATAATTTGATGTCTTAGACTAATGTGTCTAGATTTTCCGTTGTAAGTTTTGTTCGAAACTTTATAAATTGTGGCTTGGTTATCACAACTTATCATAATAGAAGGTGATGGCTTTTTCCATAAAGGAATATCATATAACACATTTCTAAGCCATTCTGCTTCTTTACATGCATCTGCTAGGGCTATAAATTCAGATTGCATTGTTGAATCTGATACACATGTTTGTTTCTTGGATCCCCAAGAGATAGCTGCTCCTCCTAGCGTAAAAATCCAACCAGTAGTTGACTTTGATTTTGATTCAAGATTATTCCAACTTGAATCACTATATCCTTCTAAAACAGATGGATATCCTACATAATGTAAGCCATAATCCAAAGTCCTCTTCAGATATCTAAGCACCCTAGAAATTGCATTCCAGTGCTCTTGTCCTGGATTACTTGTAAATCTACACAATATACTCACTGCATAAGCAATGTCTGGTCTAGTGCAATGCATGGCATACATTAGACTCCCAATAATACTAGCATATTTAAGTTGGTCCATAGCACGCCCAGTATTTTTTATTAATTTGATGCTAGGATCCACTGGTGTAGCAGCTGGCTTAAGTTCAAAATGATTGTATCTTTTAAGAACTTTTTCTATATAATGAGATTGAGATAACGCTAAAGAATTATCCTTTCTCACAATTTTGATTCCTAAAATCACATCAGCTTCTCCAAGATCTTTCATATCAAATTTTGATGAAAGAAACCTTTTGGTTTCTTCAACATATTTGAGATTAGACCCAAATATTAACATGTCATCCACATATAAGCATATAATAACACCAACACCATTTTCAAATTTACTATATATACATTTGTCGGCATCATTAACTTTATATCCATGGGATATAACAATATTATTAAACTTCTCATGCCATTGCATAGGAGCTTGTTTAAGGCCATAAAGAGATTTAACCAATTTACACACTTTCTTTTCTTGGCCAGGCAATACAAACCCTTCGGGTTGTTCCATATAAATCTCTTCTTCTAAATCACCATTTAAAAATGCAGTTTTAACATCCATTTGATGAATAACTAAATTGTGAATAGAAGCAAGAGATATTAATATCCTAATGGAAGTGATTCGAGCAACAGGAGCATATGTATCAAAGTAATCAATTCCATATTTTTGCTTATAGCCTTTAGCAACTAGTCTTGCCTTAAATTTATTTATAGAACCATCCGGATTTAATTTTCTTTTAAATATCCATTTGCACCCAATAGGTTTAGACCCGGGGGGAAGATCGGAAATAACCCAAGTTTGATTTGACAAAATTGAGTTCATTTCATCATTTATTGCTTCTTTCCAAAAGACAGCATCCCTAGATGTTACCGCTTCATGAAATGTGGTCGGTTCATCTTCTACATTAAGAACAAATTTAGTTTTGTTCTTAGTCTCATTTAAATCCCCTTCAACTAAATAAATAACAAAGTCAGGCCCAAATGTTTTTTCAGTTCTTTGTCTTTTACTCCTTCGTGGTTCAACGTCATTCGTTGTTTCTGAAGAAGATATAGGTTGTGAATTTTCTTCTAAATTTGAGGAGTCAACAGTCGAATTATTATTTTCTAAACCTTGATTCAAAGTACTAAACTTTGTTAGATGTTCAAAAAATTGCACATCTACCGACTCAATGATTTCTTGAGTTTCAAGGTTTAAAAATCTATAAGTCGTACTGTTACTAGAGTATCCAATAAAAGCACATTTGTAAGTCCTATTTCCTAGTTTAGGTCTTTTAGGTTCGGGTTTTCTTACATAAGCAAGACATCCCCAAACTTTAAGACGTCTAAGATTAGGCTTACGATTAAACCATAATTCATATGGTGTAATATCCTTGTTTTTCAATGGAACTCTATTTAAAATATAACATGCGGATAAAACCGCTTCTCCCCACATTGACAAAGGTAAACCAGAACTGATTAACATTGAATTTATCATTTCAACTAAAGTCCTATTTTTCCTTTCCGCCGTTCCATTTTGTTGTGGCGTATATGGCGCCGTAACTTGATGGATTATCCCATGAGTGTTACAAAATTGTATAAACTCACTCGGGTAATATTCACCACCCCTATCGGATCGTAGGACTTTAATTTTTCGATTTTGTTGAGTTTCAACTTCTGCTTTAAAAATTAGGAATTTCTCGAAAACTTCATCTTTACTTTTAAGTAAATATGTATATGCATACTTAGAGTAATCATCAATGAAAGTTAAGAAATATTTATTTCCACCACGAGTCATATTACTCTTCATATCACATACATCACTATGAATAAGATCAAGCATTTCGGATTTCCTCTCAACAGATTTGAACGACTTTCTAGTTATCTTCGATTGAGCACAAATTTCACATTTAGAAAGGTTATCAAATTTACAATCCGAGATTAAGCCGAGATTAGTCATATTTTTTATACTTCTATAATTCACATGACCTAATCTACTATGCCATAAAGAAATAGACTCAACCATATAAGCAGAACTAATATCATTGATTACATTAATTTTAATCATGCCGTTACAAGAGTACCCTTTGCCAATAAATTGGCCATTCTTAGACAATACAAACTTATCAGACTCATACACTAGTTTGAAACCTCTCTTATTGAGAAGGTCCCCAGACACAAGATTTTTACACATATCAGGTACATGAAGTACATCAATTAGAGTAAGTGTCTTTCCAGAAGTTAGCTTCAATTCCACTGTGCCTTTTCCAACTACATTTGCGCGAAGATTATTTGCCATCTTCACTTCTTTTCCATCAATTTCTTGATATGTTTTGAATGAAGAGCGGTCTTTGCATATGTGGACCGTTGCGCCGGTATCCAGCCACCATCCACTTTCATTATCAATTGAATTTTCTTCGCAAACAGTAGCAATAAGATCTTCAACATTGTTGGTTTCCTTCGACCCTTGTTTTTCTTTAAATGCCTTCTTTTTAAGACGACATTCTCGAGAATAATGGCCCGATTTGTCACAGAAGAAACATTTTCCCTTCTTTTTCTTATTTGCACCTTGGTTCTTGAATTTGGAATCATTCTTTGCTTTAAATTTTGAGTCTTTGGTAATCTTGGATTTTTGATCCTCAACCATATTAGCTTTTGAATGACCCTCACTTTGTTCATCCTTCTTTTCTCGAATACGAGTATCATCTTCAATACGAAGGTGACGAAGAAGGGATTCCACAGTATAAGTCTTTTCATCATGATTAATTTTCTTCTTAAAGCCATTCCAAGAGGATGGAAGTTTCGAAACAATCACCCCTACTTGAAATTCATCTTGAAGATTAATACCAGCGGCTTTAAGGTCACCAACAATTTGTTGGAGTTCATGGGCTTGTGCAACGACAGATTTATCATTATTCATTCTAAAATTCATATAGTTTGAAATTAGAAACTTACGATTGCTCGCTTCCTCGTTTTGATACTTTATCTCCAAAGCCTTCCATAATTCCTTTGCCGTAGGAATCATTCTATGAGCGCTATAAACAGTTTGAGACAAAGCATTGAGGATGTGTCCTCGACACATAAATTCGTCTTCTTTCCTCTTCACACGTTTTTGTTTTATTGCTTCGGTGTCTTCGGGTGTGGGCTCGGGAATTTGTTCAAGGTTATCATCTAGAATGTATGCAAGTTTTAGTGATGTGAGGAAGAACATAACTTTCTCTTGCCAACGGGTGAAATTTCCGCCATCAAAACGGTCGAGTCGGATTAAGTCTTGAGTCATGACTTGGATAGATTGTGCCACTGTTCCTTCCATTTGAGTGGAGTAATAAGAATATAATAATTTTGCCTAAAACTGTTGGAGTTTTCTTATGGAAAGAACGAAATATAATAATTAATTTCTGCAAGGCACGTTCTTGGAACGCTTTCTTTTAGGCAAAATTTCTCCCAATCCGGTTGAGACAGAACCAGAACCGCGAGTACACAATGGGTTTAGTAGAACCTGCCTTCAGGATACAATGCAGTATGAACAGTTGTTTGATTCAAACTATGTACTGTTTGATCAAACCCGAGAACACTCTGAATTTGTAACTTGATAATGCCAAAGTATAGAGGACGGAGAGAGGAGAAACTAGCAATTTTCGGTGTCCAAAACAGAGGCCTGGAACTCTTTTTATAGCCATTTCTGTGACTGTTCTTCAACAGTCACAACTCTTCATGGAGTGACTCAGCAACCGTTGGATCGTGCCTGTTTGGAACAGCTACGATCTAACGGTTCAGATTAGGCGTCCCATCGTAAGCGAATGGACATCCCCTACACGAAACGCTACGAGTTCATCTAACGGTTTAGATCAAGCCGTTTCGGATTTTAAACCCTTTGATCGGATCGTTTAATCACAACCGTTGATCTGTTTTACCTCGTCAAAACTTTAGGCTCCCACGCTCCAAGCGACGATGCGCACGTGCGAAGTGCCAAGTGCGCGTCAAAGCGCGCAATGCGCCCTAAGTCGCCCAATCGCCCTTTCGCGCGCCGCGTGTCGCGCTTACGCGCTTACGCGTGTCGCGATTGGTGGTGCTTAAGCACCACCGCGATGCGTAGGATCATAGCCTCTTATTTGACTTGTCAACTAAGAATCTTAGTTGTCCTTTAGTTGATATACCACTACCTTTTGTAGTATTCTTCCAATGTGGGACAATATGGGATTTTGAGCACTCCCCATATCTTTCACACCCATTTGCTCATGTTTCTACTTTCTAAATTAAAACCCAAACTATGTTTAAAATAAAACACAAATAATATAATAAAATATTAACAACTAAAAAATAAAATCAATAAATATTGGAATTAATCCAACATTCTCCCACCAATTTCAATATACACAAGAGAGCAAAGCAAAAAGACAATAAATAACTTTTGGCATTATCGCTAAAATCTAGTACATAAATGAGAAGTGTCTTTCGGACTTGAACTTCCATATAGTGAAAATAATTCAAAGCTTCATCAAGGTGCTGTGGTGAACGTATCTTGAACCAAGGACCTTTTGAGACTAGCCGGAACTATCACACATACCGATTTCTGAGTTTATAAGTGTTCTTCTAGCATGCACTTTTATGGCCTTGTGCTAATCCTGATTTCACGAGCGCTTTAGGATCGGTCTTGATTTCATAGAAAGCGGCCACACTTTCGACACTCGAATAGGTAAATCAACTTTAGTGATTCTGCGAGTCACACTTATATGATTTATTAAGAAGTGAACTTCATCCTCTAACATGCAGAAAACCAACACTAGGCATATAGGAATGGAACTTTTTGTATAAATTCCTAGTGTTCCATAACTATAATTTAACTTGTTTGTACCACATTGAACTCTATCTATATTTTCAAGATATGAGTTGGGTTCCCATTAAATATAGTTGTGTTATTTAATAGACCTTAGTCCCATTCCTTTTGCGGTGATATATATCATCTCTCTTACAAGACCTTTAGTCAGAGGATCTGCTAAATTCTTGTTCGTTTTAATATAGTCGACTGTAATTACTCCTTCCTTGAGTAATTTTCTTATAATTTGATGTCTTAGACTAATGTGTCTAGATTTTCCGTTGTAAGTTTTGTTCGAAACTTTATAAATTGTGGCTTGGTTATCACAACTTATCATAATAGAAGGTGATGGCTTTTTCCATAAAGGAATATCATATAACACATTTCTAAGCCATTCTGCTTCTTTACATGCATCTGCTAGGGCTATAAATTCAGATTGCATTGTTGAATCTGATACACATGTTTGTTTCTTGGATCCCCAAGAGATAGCTGCTCCTCCTAGCGTAAAAATCCAACCAGTAGTTGACTTTGATTTTGATTCAAGATTATTCCAACTTGAATCACTATATCCTTCTAAAACAGATGGATATCCTACATAATGTAAGCCATAATCCAAAGTCCTCTTCAGATATCTAAGCACCCTAGAAATTGCATTCCAGTGCTCTTGTCCTGGATTACTTGTAAATCTACACAATATACTCACTGCATAAGCAATGTCTGGTCTAGTGCAATGCATGGCATACATTAGACTCCCAATAATACTAGCATATTTAAGTTGGTCCATAGCACGCCCAGTATTTTTTATTAATTTGATGCTAGGATCCACTGGTGTAGCAGCTGGCTTAAGTTCAAAATGATTGTATCTTTTAAGAACTTTTTCTATATAATGAGATTGAGATAACGCTAAAGAATTATCCTTTCTCACAATTTTGATTCCTAAAATCACATCAGCTTCTCCAAGATCTTTCATATCAAATTTTGATGAAAGAAACCTTTTGGTTTCTTCAACATATTTGAGATTAGACCCAAATATTAACATGTCATCCACATATAAGCATATAATAACACCAACACCATTTTCAAATTTACTATATATACATTTGTCGGCATCATTAACTTTATATCCATGGGATATAACAATATTATTAAACTTCTCATGCCATTGCATAGGAGCTTGTTTAAGGCCATAAAGAGATTTAACCAATTTACACACTTTCTTTTCTTGGCCAGGCAATACAAACCCTTCGGGTTGTTCCATATAAATCTCTTCTTCTAAATCACCATTTAAAAATGCAGTTTTAACATCCATTTGATGAATAACTAAATTGTGAATAGAAGCAAGAGATATTAATATCCTAATGGAAGTGATTCGAGCAACAGGAGCATATGTATCAAAGTAATCAATTCCATATTTTTGCTTATAGCCTTTAGCAACTAGTCTTGCCTTAAATTTATTTATAGAACCATCCGGATTTAATTTTCTTTTAAATATCCATTTGCACCCAATAGGTTTAGACCCGGGGGGAAGATCGGAAATAACCCAAGTTTGATTTGACAAAATTGAGTTCATTTCATCATTTATTGCTTCTTTCCAAAAGACAGCATCCCTAGATGTTACCGCTTCATGAAATGTGGTCGGTTCATCTTCTACATTAAGAACAAATTTAGTTTTGTTCTTAGTCTCATTTAAATCCCCTTCAACTAAATAAATAACAAAGTCAGGCCCAAATGTTTTTTCAGTTCTTTGTCTTTTACTCCTTCGTGGTTCAACGTCATTCGTTGTTTCTGAAGAAGATATAGGTTGTGAATTTTCTTCTAAATTTGAGGAGTCAACAGTCGAATTATTATTTTCTAAACCTTGATTCAAAGTACTAAACTTTGTTAGATGTTCAAAAAATTGCACATCTACCGACTCAATGATTTCTTGAGTTTCAAGGTTTAAAAATCTATAAGTCGTACTGTTACTAGAGTATCCAATAAAAGCACATTTGTAAGTCCTATTTCCTAGTTTAGGTCTTTTAGGTTCGGGTTTTCTTACATAAGCAAGACATCCCCAAACTTTAAGACGTCTAAGATTAGGCTTACGATTAAACCATAATTCATATGGTGTAATATCCTTGTTTTTCAATGGAACTCTATTTAAAATATAACATGCGGATAAAACCGCTTCTCCCCACATTGACAAAGGTAAACCAGAACTGATTAACATTGAATTTATCATTTCAACTAAAGTCCTATTTTTCCTTTCCGCCGTTCCATTTTGTTGTGGCGTATATGGCGCCGTAACTTGATGGATTATCCCATGAGTGTTACAAAATTGTATAAACTCACTCGGGTAATATTCACCACCCCTATCGGATCGTAGGACTTTAATTTTTCGATTTTGTTGAGTTTCAACTTCTGCTTTAAAAATTAGGAATTTCTCGAAAACTTCATCTTTACTTTTAAGTAAATATGTATATGCATACTTAGAGTAATCATCAATGAAAGTTAAGAAATATTTATTTCCACCACGAGTCATATTACTCTTCATATCACATACATCACTATGAATAAGATCAAGCATTTCGGATTTCCTCTCAACAGATTTGAACGACTTTCTAGTTATCTTCGATTGAGCACAAATTTCACATTTAGAAAGGTTATCAAATTTACAATCCGAGATTAAGCCGAGATTAGTCATATTTTTTATACTTCTATAATTCACATGACCTAATCTACTATGCCATAAAGAAATAGACTCAACCATATAAGCAGAACTAATATCATTGATTACATTAATTTTAATCATGCCGTTACAAGAGTACCCTTTGCCAATAAATTGGCCATTCTTAGACAATACAAACTTATCAGACTCATACACTAGTTTGAAACCTCTCTTATTGAGAAGGTCCCCAGACACAAGATTTTTACACATATCAGGTACATGAAGTACATCAATTAGAGTAAGTGTCTTTCCAGAAGTTAGCTTCAATTCCACTGTGCCTTTTCCAACTACATTTGCGCGAAGATTATTTGCCATCTTCACTTCTTTTCCATCAATTTCTTGATATGTTTTGAATGAAGAGCGGTCTTTGCATATGTGGACCGTTGCGCCGGTATCCAGCCACCATCCACTTTCATTATCAATTGAATTTGCTTCGCAAACAGTAGCAATAAGATCTTCAACATTGTTGGTTTCCTTCGACCCTTGTTTTTCTTTAAATGCCTTCTTTTTAAGACGACATTCTCGAGAATAATGGCCCGGTTTGTCACAGAAGAAACATTTTCCCTTCTTTTTCTTATTTGCACCTTGGTTCTTGAATTTGGAATCATTCTTTGCTTTAAATTTTGAGTCTTTGGTAATCTTGGATTTTTGATCCTCAACCATATTAGCTTTTGAATGACCCTCACTTTGTTCATCCTTCTTTTCTCGAATACGAGTATCATCTTCAATACGAAGGTGACGAAGAAGGGATTCCACAGTATAAGTCTTTTCATCATGATTAATTTTCTTCTTAAAGCCATTCCAAGAGGATGGAAGTTTCGAAACAATCACCCCTACTTGAAATTCATCTTGAAGATTAATACCAGCGGCTTTAAGGTCACCAACAATTTGTTGGAGTTCATGGGCTTGTGCAACGACAGATTTATCATTATTCATTCTAAAATTCATATAGTTTGAAATTAGAAACTTACGATTGCTCGCTTCCTCGTTTTGATACTTTATCTCCAAAGCCTTCCATAATTCCTTTGCCGTAGGAATCATTCTATGAGCGCTATAAACAGTTTGAGACAAAGCATTGAGGATGTGTCCTCGACACATAAATTCGTCTTCTTTCCTCTTCACACGTTTTTGTTTTATTGCTTCGGTGTCTTCGGGTGTGGGCTCGGGAATTTGTTCAAGGTTATCATCTAGAATGTATGCAAGTTTTAGTGATGTGAGGAAGAACATAACTTTCTCTTGCCAACGGGTGAAATTTCCGCCATCAAAACGGTCGAGTCGGATTAAGTCTTGAGTCATGACTTGGATAGATTGTGCCACTGTTCCTTCCATTTGAGTGGAGTAATAAGAATATAATAATTTTGCCTAAAACTGTTGGAGTTTTCTTATGGAAAGAACGAAATATAATAATTAATTTCTGCAAGGCACGTTCTTGGAACGCTTTCTTTTAGGCAAAATTTCTCCCAATCCGGTTGAGACAGAACCAGAACCGCGAGTACACAATGGGTTTAGTAGAACCTGCCTTCAGGATACAATGCAGTATGAACAGTTGTTTGATTCAAACTATGTACTGTTTGATCAAACCCGAGAACACTCTGAATTTGTAACTTGATAATGCCAAAGTATAGAGGACGGAGAGAGGAGAAACTAGCAATTTTCGGTGTCCAAAACAGAGGCCTGGAACTCTTTTTATAGCCATTTCTGTGACTGTTCTTCAACAGTCACAACTCTTCATGGAGTGACTCAGCAACCGTTGGATCGTGCCTGTTTGGAACAGCTACGATCTAACGGTTCAGATTAGGCGTCCCATCGTAAGCGAATGGACATCCCCTACACGAAACGCTACGAGTTCATCTAACGGTTTAGATCAAGCCGTTTCGGATTTTAAACCCTTTGATCGGATCGTTTAATCACAACCGTTGATCTGTTTTACCTCGTCAAAACTTTAGGCTCCCACGCTCCAAGCGACGATGCGCACGTGCGAAGTGCCAAGTGCGCGTCAAAGCGCGCAATGCGCCCTAAGTCGCCCAATCGCCCTTTCGCGCGCCGCGTGTCGCGCTTACGCGCTTACGCGTGTCGCGATTGGTGGTGCTTAAGCACCACCGCGATGCGTAGGATCATAGCCTCTTATTTGACTTGTCAACTAAGAATCTTAGTTGTCCTTTAGTTGATATACCACTACCTTTTGTAGTATTCTTCCAATGTGGGACAATATGGGATTTTGAGCACTCCCCATATCTTTCACACCCATTTGCTCATGTTTCTACTTTCTAAATTAAAACCCAAACTATGTTTAAAATAAAACACAAATAATATAATAAAATATTAACAACTAAAAAATAAAATCAATAAATATTGGAATTAATCCAACATTCTCCCACCAATTTCAATATACACAAGAGAGCAAAGCAAAAAGACAATAAATAACTTTTGGCATTATCGCTAAAATCTAGTACATAAATGAGAAGTGTCTTTCGGACTTGAACTTCCATATAGTGAAAATAATTCAAAGCTTCATCAAGGTGCTGTGGTGAACGTATCTTGAACCAAGGACCTTTTGAGACTAGCCGGAACTATCACACATACCGATTTCTGAGTTTATAAGTGTTCTTCTAGCATGCACTTTTATGGCCTTGTGCTAATCCTGATTTCACGAGCGCTTTAGGATCGGTCTTGATTTCATAGAAAGCGGCCACACTTTCGACACTCGAATAGGTAAATCAACTTTAGTGATTCTGCGAGTCACACTTATATGATTTATTAAGAAGTGAACTTCATCCTCTAACATGCAGAAAACCAACACTAGGCATATAGGAATGGAACTTTTTGGGGATTTTGAGCACTCCCCATATCTTTCACACCCATTTGCTCATGTTTCTACTTTCTAAATTAAAACCCAAACTATGTTTAAAATAAAACACAAATAATATAATAAAATATTAACAACTAAAAAATAAAATCAATAAATATTGGAATTAATCCAACATTCTCCCACCAATTTCAATATACACAAGAGAGCAAAGCAAAAAGACAATAAATAACTTTTGGCATTATCGCTAAAATCTAGTACATAAATGAGAAGTGTCTTTCGTAGTATTCTTCCAATGTGGGACAATATGGGATTTTGAGCACTCCCCATATCTTTCACACCCATTTGCTCATGTTTCTACTTTCTAAATTAAAACCCAAACTATGTTTAAAATAAAACACAAATAATATAATAAAATATTAACAACTAAAAAATAAAATCAATAAATATTGGAATTAATCCAACAAAAATCACACACGCACTATGTATTGGGCATTTAGCTCATGAATTTGGATCTCAGACCTCACGTCTAAATTTGTAAAGGTGGGAGTTAACATGGATAGAGAAAAATTGGTGATGTTGCTAGATGTGTGGGGCCTGAGGTTGGGGTTCTGGCCTTTGAATTATTTGGGTCTGCCCATGGGGGGGGGGGGGGATTCCCAATAGTTTTCTTTTAGGGACCCTGTGGTAGAGAGAATGTCTGGTAGGTTGGAAGGTCCGTTCATAAGGTATTTGTCTAGGAGTAGGAAGCTCTGTTTAATTCACTTCGTTTTAGATACTATTCCTATATGCTTGTCCAAGTTGCTAATATGATTAATAAACTCATTAGAAATTTTTTTGGGGAGAATTTTGGGGAAGGGAAAGATGAGCATCCAGTTAATTGGAAAGTAAGTCTTTGGAAATAAAAAAGAAGGGGGGTTGGAAGTTGGTAATCTTTTAAAAAGAAACTTGACTTCATTAGGTAAATGGTTGTGGAAATGCCCTTTTAAAACAAGAAACTATTTGACACATTATCATTAGGACTAAAGACTTCACGAAAATGGGTGTGATTCAAATATGGTAACAAGAGGTACCTATAGGTGTCCGTGGAATCTTATTTCTCAATATTTGGATCTCTTCCATAAGTATGTGAGGACTGCAGTCAAAGGGGTGGTAAAATTAGATTTTGAGAAGATCATTGGTTTGGGGATTCCCCCTTCAACATCCTCTTTCCAAGACTATATCCCTTGTTTGTTACTCATGGCGCTTCTACTCGTGGTCTTCTTCTCATATTTAATTTTTGAATCTCTCTCTTAGTTGGAATTTCAGTGATGGAGAGTTTGAAGATTTTGTAGCCATTCAGGGTTCTTTGGATAAAAGAGATTAGCTTCCTAATTTTTCAAGAGAATTCTCTTGCAAATTTTTCTTTGATGTTCTTTAGAATTCTCTTTCAGTCTCTTATTTCAAGCTATACAAGAAGATTTGGAAAGTTTGTATACAATCAAAAGTACAAGTTCTTCCATAATTAGTTGTCAAAGGTAGAGTGGACACTTGTGATCTTATTCAAAGGAAGAGCCTGAAACCTTTCTCCCTCTTGGTGCATTATTTGTAAAGATAATCATGAGTCAATTGATCATTTACTCCTCCATTGCAAGTTTGTTAGTTTTATTGGAGGAAAGATTTGTATGCTTTGGGAATAGTAGGTGTGTGCCCCTATAAATGGTACGAGTTTGTTGCAATGGATTGGTGTTTGGGGGGCGAAAAGAAGAAATCATTTAGTCTTCGGAGATTTATTATTATGATTGTGGCTTGGTCTAGTTAAATAGAAATTCGCGAGTGTTTGAGCATAAAGAAAGCTTGAAATAAGAGATGTAAGAAACGATTATATTTTTGGCAACCCTCTGGGCGTGCATTTTAGAGAGGTATATGTAACCTTTTACGGGGCAGTGGTAATTGAATTTTATTTCTTAATAGTTCAGTGGGTCCGAGGCCACAATGGCAATTCTTTGTTTATCTGATTTGTGACTGTCGACTCTGTCCAGACATGGGTAGCTGGCTGTGGGAGGACCTTTGGGCAAAACACCTGCTGGTTTGGACACTTTAAGGGACGTGTGTTATTTTTACTGAGTTTCTTCGTCTCGTCTGTCTCAAATGGCACGGTATTTTTGGTGATGAGAAGACAATTTCCTGTTATGTTTTTCTTTTTCTTTCCATTTATTGAACTTGTTGTATTTCTTTCCTTTGAGTTAGTGAACCACTCAAAATGTTCTTTTCATTCCATAGTTTCAATATTGCTTTATGTCGACAAGAACATATTCCTATTAATTTTATTTTAATATTATGATTTTTCACTTTTATTTTTATCATTCTTAATTAAAAAATCACCCATCCAATATAACATATTATAATGCAAATTTCAAACTGTAAGATGGGAATATATGTAAAACATAGGCAAAGCTACATAATAAAGCGAAAAGAACCAATGCTTCTACAATAAGATAACCAACTCAACCAGAACTGAGATCAGAACTACGAGAATGAACAAGGTAAATATAATTGTATGAAAGAGAAACACATGTATAAATGAACCATTCGGAACCAAGGTCCTTACCCAAATGTTTAAGAACTAATATCAACCAAAACATGTTTTTGTTGGCAATGGACTAACTTACATAGGCAAAAAGATTCAAAAACTGAAAAGCTAGTTCAAAATTGAACTTACTTTTGTAAGTAGTAAACTAAGGCCTCGTTTGATGTGCGAAAACCTGTCTAATATTTGGTGTTAGATGGGCAAGTTATTACAAATAAGTCTCTTATCCCATTAGGTCTGTGACAAAACCATAATTTAGAGGGTGGGATTAGTTTATCCCATTGAGATGGAATAACTATTATCATATGCCACTCTTTGATCCGATGAATCAAAGAGTGCATAATAGAAAATGTCATATTCTGCCTTGGCTCCGATAAAATTTTTAAAAAAGAACCACCTCTAAAATTTTTCAAAAAAGATGGGTTTGGAAAATGTGATTTTTATAACAAATAATAAGCAGATGCATTTCAAAGTATTGTAAAACATTTCCAAACCAATCCTTGATTTTATTAATAGAGAATTAAGGTAAAGGTCATGTTCTTTCCCATATTTGAATTTTTAGGACAATGCTTTTCAAGTTTATAAATCTAGTCCCTGTGGTACAATAACATTTATTTGTGTGGTCCCTTTAGAGTTAGGAGTTCATTTTTTTGGTCCGCGCCAGCGGCACTATTTTTCACCATTTCTCATGGTGTTTTTATACACAGGGACTAAATTTATAAAATTATTTGGAGTGTCCTATTTTTATACACTTTGAGGATTACGAGGACCTTTCCCCAAAACCCCCTTAAATTAAATCATTTAAGAAACTCTATTACACTTCTTTTTGTGTGTGCGTAATAACATGCTGCATGTTGTAGATGATCCTTTTGGTGTTGGCCCGTAAAGTAATGAATTGTAACTCGAAACAAAAATTGGGCATTCTCATTTAAATCCTATTAGACCTTTTTTTAGACATTCTAGTCCAACCATGTTTTCCTCTTACATATAAGTCCTATTCCTAATTTTTTGGAACTTTTTTTCACAATTTTACCCTTTTAAAACCAACCATCCGTAACTTCCCGTGGTTGAACTTTTTTTTTAATCTTCAAATGATTATAACTTTTAATTGACATATCCGTTTTTCGCAAAATTACTATTTTGAAATCTGCTCGACAAGATCTATCAAACAAGATCCATGAAAAAATTACACAGGCAGTAAACTTTACTGTATGCACCAGAAAGATAAATAGGTTTATATCTGTAACATTTTCAAAAACAGTAATATTTACTGTGTTAATATTACACAATGTATATATACACACACACACACACACACACACACATACAGAGTGGATCCAAACCCTTTTTTTCGAAATTATCTTATTTTTAAAGGTCCACGCTATCCAACAACCTTCATCAGAGCTTCGATTTGGGGTGGGTAGGGTTGACATTGGGTTAGATTTATATCTGTAACATTTACTGTGTTAACATAGTGTGTGTATATATATATATATATATATATATATAGATACACACACACGGTTTATCCAAACCTCTTTTTTCTGATATTGTCTTATTTTTAACGGTCCACACTAGCGGCATCCAATCCTCACCACCACCCACCCCCATTGTCGACGCTACAACAACCGTCATCAGAGCTCTGATTTGGGTTGACATGGGGTGCCGCTGGCACGGACCTTAGGAAATAAGAGATTATTGGATAAATGGGGTTTAGATCCACCGAAGCTCCAATTTGGGATGAGTAGGGTTGGCATTGGGTTAGGTTTATATCTGTAACATTTTCATAAACAGTAACATTTACTGTGTTATAACACAATATATATATATATATATATATATATATATATAGGGAGAGGTTCAAAAGTGGACCAAAAGAATGGATTTTTTAACGGACTTAACTGAAAACACTCATAACCCATTAATTTTAATTCCTATAGTTTGTCCGCGCCAACGGCACCCAAGAACCGAGACCCACCTTCACCCCCTACCCACCCACCCACTCCTACCCCCTACCCCACCCACCCACCCTACACCCTCCTACCTCTTTTTCTCTCTCCTCTTCTACATTCTCTCCTAAACCCATCAAAATCGAAATCCCATACCCGACACTAACAGTACCAACTATTTCCCTTAACCCGACCCTTGTTTCCACCACAAGCTAACGACCTCCACAAACCCATCGCTCAGGGCGAAACCCATGTCTATCCAACTCCGCCCGGAGTCCCTATACCCATGACCACTACCGTATATATCTTAACTCGGGTAGAACCCCGGTTTGATCCCACAACCAACAATAAACCCACTACCGGCTATGGCAGAAGGACCTGCTATCTTCCATCGTCACCGCTAAAATGATTTCCCATTCTCCAACTATGGCTCTCCCGGCTCCCCCTTTACCTTACAGGAAACAAATTCCCCAACCCGTTTTGTTGCCCCAAATCATGACCGGAGACTTAACAGATTGGGAAAGACCGGCTATGGCAGCAGGTTGGGTTCTTTTATTTTTGCCGAAAATGGAGTAGCAGGTGGGGTGGGTGGGTTGGGGTAGGGGGTGAAGGTGCGGTCTCGAGTGCCGCTGGTGCGGATCAATTAAAGTATAGGAATTAAAATTAATGGGTTATTAGTGTTTTTTGTTAAGTCCATTCTTTTGGTCCACTTGTGATCCTCTCCCTATATATATATACACACACACACTGTGGATCCAAACCTCTTTTTTCTGATATTGTCTTATTTTTAACGGTCCGCGCTAGCGGCATCTAATCGCCACCACCACCCACACCCATTATCGGAGCCCCAACAACCTTCATCAGAGCTCTGATTTGGGGTTACATGGGGTGCCGCTGGCACGGACCTTAGGAAATAAGAGAATATTGGATAAATGGGGTTTGGATCCATCGGAGATCCGATTTGGGGTGAGTAGGGGTAGCACTGAGTTAGGTTTATATTGTAATATTTTTACAAATAATAAATATTACTGTTTGTGAAAATGTTACATCGGCATGCCATGCCACCTCAAATCAGAGCTCTGATGAAGGTGTTAGAGCTCCAACAATGGGGGTGGGTGGTGGTGGGGATTGGATGCCGCTAGCGCGGACCGTTAAAAATAAGATAATATCAGAAAAAAGAGGTTTGGAACCACCGTATATATATATATATATATATATATATATATATATATATATATATATATATATATTGTTTTATATGAACACAGTAAATGTTAATGTTTGTGAAAATGTTACAGATATAAACTTAACCCAATGCCACCCCTACTCACCCCAAACCGGAGCTCCGGTGGATCCAAACCCCATTTATCTAATATTCTCTTAATTTCAGAGGTCCGCGCCAGCGGCACCCTATGCCACTACTACCCACCCAAAATCGTAGCTCTGATGAAGGTCATTGAAGCTCCGACAATAGGGGTGGGTAGTGGTGGGGATTGAATGTCGCTAGCGCAAACCTTTAAAAGTATGGTAATTTAAAAAAAAGAGGTTTGGATCTACCGTGTGTATATATATATATATTGTGTAACGTGATAACTCAGTAAATGTTACTGTTTGTGAAAAATGTTATATATGTAAAATTGTTTCATAAATATATAGTTTTATATCTGTGACATTTTCACAAACAGTAACATTTACTGTGTTATCACGTTACACAGTATATATATATATATATGCTCATATTTTCAAAGGTCTACGCCACCAGTACCTAATGCCACCCCTACTCACCCCAATCTTGCGCTCCAGATGATCCAAATCCCATTTATCCAATAGTCTCTTATTTTCAAAGGACCGCGCCAGCGACACCCCATGCCACTCCGGTAGATCCAAAAGCCATTTATTCAAAAGTCTCTTATTTTCAAAGGTTCGCGCCAGCGGCACAATATACCACCCCTACCCACCCCGAATCGGAGCTCTGATGAAGGTCATTGAAGCTCTAACAATGGGGGTAAGGATTTGATGCCGCTAGCGCGGATCTTTAAATATAAGGTAATTTTGAAAAAAGAGGGTTTGGATCCACCGTATATATATATATATATATATATATATATATATATATATACTGCGTAATATTACCACAGTAAATGTTACTGTCTATTTGTGAAAATGTCAACTATTTCATATTCTAGTGGATACACTGTTTGTGTAATTTTTTTCTTTGAAATTTTATAGGCTTCATGGATTGTTTGATAGATCTCGTCGAGCAGATTTCAAAAATAGTAATTTTGCGAAAAACGGATTTGTGAATCAAAAGTTATGATCATTTTAAGATTAAAAAAAAATTCAACCACTTATGTAACTTCCTAAATTGGTTTTAAAAAGGGTAAAATTGTGAAAAAATTCCCTAAAAAGTTGGAATAGGACCTATATGATTGTTGAAAAGTCAATACGACTTAAATATAATTATCTCAACAAAAATTTGTACACAAAATAAAAATAAAACTAGTGTCATGTCCACAACAATTTTATCGGGACACGGGAGAAAATAAAAGATAACAATCGAGAATAACAAGATACATTCTAATTGTTGGGGGCATTACAACTAGTTTGATTATTGAATAGTTACCTTAAAGCTCACCGGGGAAAAGAGAAAAAACGAAACTTGGATCCAAAATCCTTTAGATTATGTACCTTAGAGTGAGCGTTTATATGGCAAAGAGAAGCTGAAACGATTGTGTGAAATGAGGATGACAAAGAGGGACGATATTTGCGTTGGGGAGAGTACGCTAGAGTGTGGAGGTGTTATCTGATGATAAACATGCAAGGTGATTAAGACGAAAGCAATTGACACCTATGTCTTCTTTAAATAATACGTCTTTTGGCTTTTGGTTTTTAGGTGGATGTCCATTCACATTCTTGTGTTTTGGGATGCCTCACTAAATAGGAGGATCCTCATATGGTTTTTGACAATAAAAACTATACCCAATATTATCAATGAAATGAAAGACTCACTCCCTCTAAATTTTCTCTGTGTATTTTCTCCATTTTACAATACGTTATCAGCACGATTGTTTTTTTTTTTCAATCAAACTCCGGAGTTATTCGCTCACGATTTACAAGTTCGATCGTATCTATCATATTTCTAATTCATATGTTCACATGTGTCAACTAATTCATCTGTTCACATGTGTCAACATCTTGAATAAGGTACGATAACATCAGTTCTTGAACGTACATAAATTACCTGATGATATTTCAGTTGTGTGATGAGTATACTGTTTTTCTACACAACTGACTTTTCAGTTAGCTTTAGAATGATTTCGATTAGGTACTTATATAAATATATAGTTAATTTTTTGAAATTGGAACTGTTTTGGAAAATAGTATTGCACTATTTTTATTTTGTGCAATATACCTTTAACCATAATCTTTTTCTTGTTATATACATTTGACTTTATGGTACATGTCCAAGGAGTTGTATCCCTGTACGATTGAGATTGCAAAATACATATTTTCAATATTTTTTTGGAAGCATGTGCAACAAATACATGATCATTAGATCCAATTTGTATATATATATCATTTTATGTGCATATAGGGACATATGTACGTTGTTTGACATGAATAGACACCCATCTGCCATATCCTTTTTACTAACTTGTTTTTTTATTCATGGATCTTAGTGTGTTCTTATCATGCATGATTTTATTAGCTATTATATCCCACCAAAATTATAATCGTTAATTTGTTAAACATTGAATAACCCACAATTTGATTAGATTTTATATTTAGATTTTTTTAATTATCTAAAATTCATCCTTGAACTTCTATATTATTACCATTTTAATTATTTCAATTTGAAAATCATCATTATTGAGGGTTAACATTCTCGATTATTATTTTAAATTGGGACTAAAAGGTTCTTCAGCCTGAGGTTTTCTATTTTTTTTATTAGGACCCGAAGTTCCTAATTATCATTCAAATTTGGAACTTTAAGCTCCCAATACTATTTGAAATTTTGGATCTCAAACTCCCAATTACTATTTATGGGGACATGGAGTTTCCAATGACTACCTATAATTTGGCAGATGAAATACCCAAATAATTATTTTAATTTGGGACCTGAAGTTCCCATATAAATTTTTTCATTTGGAACCAGAAGATTCCATATATATATATTTTTTTGGGACTAGAAGTTCCCAAATTAGTTTAAAAATGTAGACCCGAAGTTCTCAATTATTGGTCAATTTTTGGACTTGCCAATGAAATAAGCGTTAATATCAAACTTGAAGTTTTGATTATTTTTGTAATAGAGCAAGGAATACTAAAAGTCCAATAACAATTATTTATAATTTAGACTCGAAACTCCAATAATTTCGTAATCAAACATGAAGTTTTGATTTCTTATATAATAAGGGAAAGGATATTACATGTTTTGTAAGGATTATATATTTTTTGGACCTGAAGTTCCAAATAATTTTACCTCTTATCAAACTTGAAGTTTAAATATAATTGGGCGGTTGTTTAAAGTCTCTAAATATTTAATGTTATGATATGCAGTTGTCATTATCTCTAATTGGGAACTGCAATTCTTTAATAATTATTCAAATATTGAAATTGAATTTCTCTGTTCAAAATTTAGGATGTGGAGTACGAAAATTATTTGGACCTATTTCTGATGTTTGGACTTGAAGATCCAACTAAAATACACCATAAATTAAAACTAACAATTTCGATTATTCATAAGGTATGAATTTGCTAATTTTTAAATATTTTTTTATAATTTGGACTTGAAGTGCCAAATATATTATTTTTATTAGAATTAATTTCAAAATCAATTGGATATTTAAACATATCTTTTCAAGCTCTTGGCTTTTCATTTTCTTTATTAAGTAAAATATCTTTTTAAATACTCTATTAATAGTTAATTGTCCTTTTAATTATTCCATTAATAGTTTCACCATTAAATTGTTGTCTCTTGACCTTTCGCTTCTTATGAGTATTAAACTATTTGTAATGGTATTGAATTTTAACTCCTTTTTCACATTCTAATTATTTAATGTATATTGGAGTATTGGATATGTGTAGAGAATGTGAAAAATTATTTGTCACTTGTTTGAAAGATATCAACCTGAAGTTTTGATACAAAAAGGTAGAGAATTTAATGTAACTATTTGTGTAAAAAAAACATAATTCTCACCACACACTTTGTGAGTTATTTTAATATAGGTCCTGAAGTTCTAAATTTTACTTTTATAATTTATATAAACCCGAAGATTCATATACATGTGACCTTAAATAGAGAACCTTAAGTTCTCATTACTTTTCAAAGCGAAATATTTGTCATAATTTTTTTTAATACCCTACTTACATTTAGAAGCCTAAAGTTTCTTAATTTCGATCCTGAAGCGTCACACATATCATAAGATTATGAACTTTTGATTCATTAGTTATCAACCTAAAATTTTAAAATTTAGTTGGGAAAGTTTTGTTATCTATCCCATTCTTTGAATATCTGATAATTATCTGATATGATTTTTTTAAAATATTTTCACTTCTTAAAGTTTGGTTAACAAAAGCTTGATCATAAAATATTATTGTATTTTTAAGCATATCTATATTCCACTCTTAACTCTTGAAAGTGGTAATTGTGAACAATCATCCGACAATGAACAACTCACGCTATTCTGAACAACCTGAAGTTTTTTCAGACTTGGAGTGTGATATAGTAAAGCTTTTAACCATAGTTTAATCTAAGGCTCCAGAGGAGCCTATGTGATGTTGTATTTTGTACCCTCCCATACATATGCGATGAGTTATATGAAAGCAATTGCTGAAGTAATTTGCTTTGTTTTATGGGCATCAGTATACATAGGTACTATACACTACAAAAAAAAGTGGATATGACGACGTTTTGTATAGGTGTCGAAATATTAATGGAGTTTTTGTAGAAACGTCGGAAAAGAACGATGTTTTCTATAAAAACGTGGGATATTTCCCATAGTTTTTGGATAAAAAAGCCAGGTCCCTGATTATTTTTGACCGCGCAACCCTTTCAGCTGCTCCCTCTAATTTTTCGTTTCCCTCCAACAAACCGCTATTTTCCCTTAATTTTATTCGCATACGGGTCTCTGTTTTTTTATGTTGCCCTAAGCTAGAATGTCTGGCGCTACTTCTTCAATTTGGCGTTGCGTCTTGAAGTTTCCTCAATTGTATTCGCATATGGGTCTGTGTTTTTCAAACTACTTCTTGAATTACTGAATAGGGGCGCTGCTTCTCAAGGTAAATCTTGAATCTTCTGAATCTTCGTCATTTACTCTCTCATTAGCGATTTTATCTTGAATCAAAATCGAGACATATGGCTCTGATGAAATATCTGAATGAAATTTTGAATCGCCCCTGTTTCATTTTAATTAAGAAAGCTATCTAAATCATTGATTACCATAAAAAAAGCTCTGATGGTATCAATTTGTGATTCACATGGTATCCTAACATGCTTTTTTAATTTTAATTAAAAAAGCTCTGATGGTATCAATTCTAAGAAATCGCCCCTGTTTCATTTTAATCAAATTTCCATGGAAGAGACTTGAGTGATAAATACAGATACGTGAATTTTATGTGCGCGTGTGTGTGTGTGTGTGTGCGCGCGTGTAAGAGAAGTGATTGATAAAGACAGAGACGAAACCAAAAGGGGAGGGGAGGGGCAGCAGCCATGGAAGGGGATGGAGGGGAGGCAGAGAGTTATGGCCGTAAAAGTAACCTCATAATTTCTATAAATCATTGATTACCATAATTATTATTTTTTATTTTTTAAACATATAAATGAGGTTAAATATCAAAATACTCTTCTAAAGTGACACGTGACCGACACATGACCCTTTTTCCCGTCCAAAAATTAACGGTACGAGGTTACTTGAAGTCATGTTGGAAGTTCAAAGGGTTAGGTATAAAAACTGAAAGTTCGGTTGGTGAAGTGATAAGGAGGGTAAAGTTCAAGGACCAAAGTGTAATTAACCATTACAAAATTATTCCCATTCAATTTTTTCAATATTTATTTAAACCGAAAAGGAAAATAAAAGGTCTGAAAACAATTATATTTTCATTTTAATTAAAAAACTCTGATGGTATCATTAAAAAAGCTCTGTTTCTTCTCATGACAACCACTCTACCGCCTATTACCATAAAACAGTCTATGTGGCAAATGTATAACTTTCAACAACAAATTAAGGAATCCACATGTACGTATAGACCTTCAATGATAACCAAATACCTAATTCAGTCCAACATAACAAGTAGAATGAAGACGACTTAGATAAATTATTTTTGAGTCAACTAATAATTAAATTACCTTTCAACAATAAAAGATATGGGTATGGTATTTTGAATTTGATAGAATAAAATTATGTTTCTTATATTGTCGTGTTCTTTGCTGAAGCAAACGTGACCTGGATATCAATAGGAGTATCAAACCGGTTATCTCGAGCTCTTTCTAATATCGGCCTTCAGAGATCCTCTCTCGTTCAGGTATCATTTTCACCTCTACGACTGCATCCAATGAAATAGTAATGAATACATAATATCAAAAGCATTTTTAACATGTGCATTGACTAATAATACATCAATGCAAATTGGAAGGCGAATAAATGATATCGAAAGCACTCAAAAGTTAGAAAATGTGTAAGATTTCTTATTTGTAATGGAAAATAAGTTTTTTAGGCCATCATGGTGTGTTTTATCGGAGGGATTGAATTCATTTCAAATGTTGGATTATGTTTGTTGTGGGGACGAAGTGATGTTTCGGTAGATAATCTTGTTGTCGTAAGTCGTGTCCAATTTTGTAAATTTCATCTCAATAGTAGATTTTATATATTTCTGTTGCATTTGCCAAGTTGTGTAATTTTTTATTTTTTGCATCTTATTATGTTGTTTTAAAACAAATTAAAAAAAATATTAAGCCGACCATTTTTTTTTTGCTCGCTACTTTTTATATTTGACAACCTTAGACCATGATGTTTGGTAAGAAACAAAAGTCATGTTGCATGTTACTTTTTTGTTACCTTTGTGTTGATCTTGCCAATTGACAAAATTTTGTTGTGTTTACTTATTCGTTTCATCAGGTTAATCGATTCATCCTGATGGATAAGAGTTGGATTAATATAACACATATAGGTCATCCTTTGTACGAGAAATGATCAGAAGAATTCGTTAAGTTTGCCTCTGATAATAAACCGAATGCTGAAAGAATATTGTGTCCATGTAAGAAATGCCGCAATATGCTATATGTGAAGAAAGATGATGTTGTAGAACATATATTGCTAAATCGGCTTTTAGATAGCTACACATGTTGGACTTATCATGGGGAATCTGCAGCATCTTCGGTTCCTTCTCGTGATTCGGTTATTGGTGATGAAATGCGAGAGATGATACATGATGCTTTTGGAATTCCTCCTACAATTCCACTTAACTTTATGGGTGGTGGTGATGCGCATCAACATATGGATGGCCCCGATGAAGAGACCAAGAAATTCTTCAATTTGATAAAAGAATATGAAAGAGAGTTATACCCAGATTGTAAGAAGTATACAACTCTCTCGTTTCTTGTCCGATTATTGCATTTGAAGTGCCTTGGTGGGTGGAGTGACAAGACATTCACAATGTTACTTGAATTATTAAAAGATTCATTTCCTGACGGTGAAACATTGCCAAAGTCTTTTTACGAAGCAAGGAAGTTGATTGCAAACTTAGGGCTAGATTACAAGAAGATACATGCATGCCCTAACGATTGCATGCTCTATTGGAATGAGACAGAACGAGAGAATGAACGCCGGAAGTGTCATACCCCAATGTACAAATAAGTAAATGGTCAATCAGATGTTGATCCCATTATAAATCGAAAAATTTCGGCAAAGGTGGTACGATACTTCCCTTTAATACCAAGACTTCAAAGGCTCTTTATGTCATCAAAGACAGCATCATAGATGAGATGGCATGCCGATGAGCGTGTTGATGATGAAAATGTAAGGCATCCAGCTGATTCTCTTACTTGGAAAACATTTGATGGTATTTATCCAGATTTTGCACTAGAACCGCGGAATGTTAGGCTTGGATTATCCAGTGATGGGTTCAACCCACTCAGTAGCATGAGTATTGTCCATAGCACGTGGCCCGTAATTGTAATAATATATAACTTGCCTCCATGGTTGTGTATGAAACAACCATATAAGATATTACCAATAATTATTGATGGTCCTCGCAGCCCTGGAAATGATATTGATGTTTATTTGCACCTTTTAATTGATGAATTAAAGGAATTATGGGTTGGGGTAAACACTTATGATGCAGATGTAATCAGATGTTTGAAATGCGTGCATCGTTGTTATGGACAATTAGTGATTTTCCAGCTTATGCAAATTTGTCGGGGTGGAGCACAAAAGGTAGATTGGCGTGTCCCTGTTGTCATAAATGCACTCGATCCCGTTGGTTGTTTAAGGGAGGTAAGCATTGCTACTTGGGTCATTGTCGATGGTTGCCTGAAGGGCATAAATTTAGAACAAATAAAAACTCCTTTGATGGTACAGTTGAGTTGGGTACAAAGCCCACCCGATTATCTGGAGCTGAAGCATATGATGAGGTAAAAAATTTCAATAATAATTTTGGGAAGGATCCTGAGGTAGGAGGTAAGAGGAAAAGGGTTGATGAAAGAGATGAAACCTTAACACATAATTGGAAGAAAAAAAGTATATTTTTTGAGTTAGATTATTGGAAGGACAATTTGTTACGCCACAATCCTTATATAATGCATATTGAGAAGAATGTGTGTGATAATGTGCTTTGGACATTATTAAATGTTGATAGAAAGGGGAAGGATAACTTAAAATCCCATCATGACTTGGAAGATATGGGTATTCGTAAGCCGTTGCATCCTCAGAAACGGGCGAACAACAAATATTATTTGCCACCTGCATGTTTTACCTTGGACACTAAGGGTAAAGACATAGTTTGTAAAATGTTGAAGGAGGTGAAAGTCCCAGATGGTTATACTTCGAACATATCGCGTTGTGTTAACCTTAAACAACGTACGATATCGGGACTCAAGAGTCATGACAACCATATCTTAATACAAGAACTACTTCCCATTTCCTTAAGAAATGTGTTGCCTAAGAATGTGCTTGGACCATTAGTTGAGCTAAGTAACTTCTTTAGAAATATGTACTCGAAAGTGATGAATGTAACCAACTTAGATCGTGTTCCATCTTGCATTGAGCTCACGCTATGCCAAATTGAGAGGATCTTTCCACCTTCATTTTTTGATGTCATGGAGCATTTGGTTATTCATTTAGCAGAAGAGGCGAAGATTGGAGGACCTCCGCAATACCGATCGATGTATCCTATTAAGAGGTGTGGTATTATTTGATATATATATTTTTTAAAAATATTTTTCACGTTATTTTTTTCTTACTAATTGAAATTTCCCTCGCCATAGATACTTGTTCACATTGAAGAATTATGTGAAGACCCGCAGTCATCCAGAGGGTTCAATTGCACAAGGATATTGGGTAGAAGAATGCTTGACATTTTGCTCAAGGTACCTACGTGATGATGTTGAGACGAAGTCTAATCGCCCAACAAGGAATGATGATGGTAGTTCTTTTGATCATTTTTGTGGTCATAAATTAGGAAAAGCGGAGGGATTTGTGCTTGATGACATTACATATGTACAGGCACATCGATATGTGCTTGTCAACACAGATGCAATTACTCCATTTTGAGAGTAGGTATCTTCTTGAAGAAAATTCTTTCATTTTTAGCCATGTAAAGAATAATGTAATGATTCTTTTTAATGCAGTACTCATCGTGCATCAATTAGGAGTGATTCCTATCTCAGACCACATGTTGTGGACCGCATTCATAACGAAACATTTCATTTGTGGTTTAAGGATCATGTAAGTAAAATGTACATTAAAAACAATGTTTTACATTTACATGTATTATTACATAACTATGGCATGTAAAACATTTTTTTGTAATAAAATAGGTGAGGAAGTTAGTCCAGGTAAAGAACATAGATGTATCACAAGAAATTCAGATTTTAGCTACGGGTCCCCTAAAAAAGGCAAAAAGATTCATTGGATATATTATCAATGGCGTTAGGTATCACACTAAGGCTCGTGAGAGGAGAAGAGCCACGCAAAATAGTGGAGTCATATTAAATGTAATGACAGAAAGTTACGCAAGTGCAAGAGACATAAATCCCGTATCTGGAGATGTTAATTTTTATGGAGTTTTGACGGATATCATTGAGCTGCATTATTCAAAAGACAATAAGTTCGTGTTGTTCAAGTGTGATTGGGTTGACAATAGTAGAGGTCTCATTGAGCAAGATGACTTTGGATTCACGCTTGTAAACTTCAACCATTTGTTGTATCCTAGGCATCAAAAAATCGATGAACCATTCATACTAGCATCTCAGGCTTAGTGGCTTGCGAAAGATGCTTCCCTCAACCCTTAGTGGCTTGCGAAGGATGCTTCCCTGCAAGGAACGGACATCAGTGGCAGCGAAGGGCCAGGAGTGTGGAAAATGAGTTTAAGTGGGGTATTTAGGAAATTTTGCCACAAATGCGTTCCACATATCAAAAGACATATGTTTGGACCTCTTTGGACAGCTATTCGTAGATATTTTCCAGTATTTTTCCATTCAAATATAATGTAGAGTTCGGTATGTTAAAGTGTAGATAAATCGAAAGACACTCAAGTATGTTAAATTGTAGATAAATGTTAAATAGGTCACAGGCATGGACTCCCAATCTGGGGTGGATGATGCCACGCAGGGGCATTATGCCACTACAGTGGCTGCAGGTGCAATTACACAACCACACCTAACAGGCTTGGTCCCTGATTTAAGAACCAAAACCAAAATTAGTAAATACCCTAACCTGTATGATTGCACTGAAATATGGAAGCAAGGACATCCCCCAAAACTAGGGGCATGACTTGAAGGCATGTGGAACCTTTAGCACTAAGAGATAATGTACAAAGGGGCAAGACTGGTTATGTTTTTTTTGCTAATATCTTAGAGCTCTCTTGATTACTAATGTGATGATAAGATGAACTCCGGTAGGACTAAAATACCAAACTAAAATAATCTAGTATAAGTTACTTCAAGAGTTTGGTATAGGCATAAGGTTAAAATTGTTTAAAATGATACTGTTTCAGGTAAAAGTTGCACTGTTAAAGTGGTAGAGTGCCTCTAAAGAATTAATAAAATGCCTTAGAAATTTGTAATATAGTTTTGTAATTTTTCTTATACCTTTGATTATTATAATATATTTGTGCAAGGGTAATAGTATAAAAAAGACAGTTGAATAAAATGGGACCTAAACTGATGAGAAAATCAAATGGGCTTGAAATTTGTAATATAGTTTTGTAATTTTTGTTATACCATTGATCTCCGTTGTCTTTCATATATTATGAACGATATGCCACAAGAAGCTCTCAATGATGCTGTGCAAGCACAAGGAATATCCCATGATGCTGTGCAAGCACAAGGAACACCCTGAGGTCATTTGTGTGGAATTCCAAAAGTACAGTCTATGTAAATGTAGAACATAGAAGAATTTACCACAAAAAAATTGATGATGTTTCATCCACAGATTTTGAATGAGCAAGAAATGATGATTGACAGTATCTATTGCAAGATTGTTAGCTCTCTACTATTTTTTTTATCCCTTTTCTTTTGTATTCCTACCTTTTTGTTACACTTTAAGATTAGCTGCTGGTAAGAGGAATAATAAGATTGATTTGTTTATGCTTTATGTGTTTTTCTTTATTTCTCCTTTTAAATAAAATTCTGTTATCTTGTTTTATCAAAGGCTAGCTTTGTTTTGTGAATTCTGCTTGTTTTCATATAATTTAAATTCTGTTTTCTAATCGCGTCTGTAACCTTTCCTCTTTATTTGTGTAACTCTGTTTGTGTGCGTGATGTAAATGCAGCGGAATTAAACATACACACAAACACATAATAATCGGAGGGAAAAGCTTCATAAATCAACAATGTAATAGAAATTAGGATGGATGGGAAAAGTTCAAGGGCAGAGCCAGAGTTCTTAAGAGAGGAATTAAAAAGTTTCTACACTCACATGGGGAATTCAAATGTCATAGTGTATATAAGAAAGCTTTCATGTTAAGTTACACGCTCACATGGTGAATTGAAAAGCCCCAGATGACTTATAAGTAAAAGAACATCATGCTAACTCAATGGTTTAATATTCTTAGTGGCTCTTTCACATACATCTGTAACCTACTGGCAAAATACAAACATGCATTTTTATTCTTTGTGGTAATGCCAAATGTCTGTCGCATCCTAAAGGCGAATCCCATTAGGTGAGAGACACGTCATTATGGAAAGTCGATTTTTTTTTATCGTTAACACTATGACACATCATTTTTTAAGCAATCCAACATAGTTTAGAGCTCTGGAACCACAGTTTTAACATGTTCCTAACATTAGATTCAAAATCTTACAAGGAACCCTATCATTCCGAAATTAGTTCACGTTTGAAAATAAAAATTCATATAGAAAACTTTTAATTTCATTCTTTATATGACAATTGGGTATTACAATAATTTATTACATTTGTGGGTTTTATGCCCAAATCTATTCTATTTTATGGGATTCTTACATGTGCATGATATAATTTGAAGTTTGTATAAGAACTGGGGTTGATTTTTGCAGCAAGAGATGGATGATCTAGAATTACAACATCCAAAGACAGCGGAGACCAGTGTTGCGCGGGATGATATATTTGGGCAAGTTATGGGACTCGAAAGACATGGGCGTGTGCGCATGTTTGGAATCGGTGTCTCTCCGAGTATGATATTTGGACCATCATATAAGCAATCCCAATCTGAGTTGAGAGATATTGAGACACAACATCAGCAAGAACTAGAGAGGATGTGACGTGAGATGGAGGTTGAACATGAGAGGATGCGACGTGAGATAGAGGCAGAATATGAGAGGAAACAAACTGAAATGAAAGAGAAATTGGAAGCTCAAATGCAAGAAAATATAATTGCAATGGAATCTCGGATGAATGAACGGGTGAAAGCTCATATACGGGATTTTATGGAGTCTCGTATGCATTCTATGGGTGATTTTATCCAATCTACGCGAGATGTTTCTTTAGGCGCTGCACAGGTCAACTTTTATTAATCATAGGATGTATGAGTACATATTCTTAATTTTATGCATTAAATCTAATATTTTGTATATTCTAATTGCTAGGTTCCTGTCAACGTCAACGTTGATCCTGTAGCATCACCACAGTTGCAACCGTTAACATCTGAGGTTCAATCGCAACGTCGATCTCAATCCTCAATGAAGGCACCACCACAAATCATATCGCGAACTCAACTTCGTAACTATTGTGGGGTTAGTATTTTTGCCTCTAAAATTATTCATGACACATTTTAAAGCTAGAGCGTTAATATTTTCATTGTTTGATGCATATAAGATCCAGTTTATATTTGTGATAGTTATACTCGTTCTAATGGCAATTCGTTGAAATTGGCGGAAGGGATTTATTTTTGGTTTAATTTGGTGGTTGTTGCTGTGGTTGAGTTAATTTTAAATGTTAAAACAGGTTGGTTTTCATGAATAAACAAAGGAAACTCTGCCGATTTTTTTTTAAAAATAGTATGCGTGTTAAACATGCTTTGTTTCTATATAACTATTTACTTTATCAACATCCACATGTTTTTATCACTTCACTTATTCGAATGCATAAAAAAAACAGTATATATTATAGTAGCCAACAATGAAAAAAAGTAATTTACAAAATATTATGTCTATTTTTATAAATCTTATTTTGGTTCTAAAATATATTTTAAGGTTATATACATCACTATTTTTCAGTTTGATCATACAAGTTGTTGTAAGTTTTCATTATTACTCCATAAGTTGTTGATTTGAAAACACTGAAGCTAATTATTATCCCTCTTCCAATTATTTTTTTGTTCAAATTTTAGGAGCGGATGAAGAAGGAAAAAAATACCAACTAATTGAAAAGTTTGAATGGGGAAGTAAGTCTTTAATCACCTTTCAATTTTCTTTTGTGCATCACTTTTACATTTACTTATTTACTTTTTAATACCTATTTTCTTTCTTTTTATAGGTGGTTCTGTCACGTCCATGGCCGCGGAGACATCGTATTGACTGTTTTGAACATTACTCTAGCATTTTTTGGCTGATAAAATATGTTTCGTATTTTGTTTGGAATATTTGGGTACAAATTTTTGGCTTATTAGTAGACAACTTTGGGATGTTTGAAGATACACTTTCTTTTTTGTTTTGGGATGATTAGATATTATTATATATCGTTTTTCTTTGGTTGATTGAAAATTTCTTTGAGGGGTCCATTATAATATTAATGATGTTCACTTGGATATTATACGACACTTATATATTTACGCTTTACAAAAAAATGTTGGAAGATAGTATGGAAAAAGTCATCTAACATTCCCGACGCTTTTGGGAAAAGTTGCAAAAAATTAACGTTTTTATAAAAAAAGTCGCATTTATACCACAAGGCAAGGACAATTACCGACGGTTTATAAACGTAGCTACAAGCGTCGAGAAATGTTTACCTGGCGTTTTTAACAAATGACTCTTTTTCCCGACTGTCGATACGCCTACGTTTTTTGAAAACGTTGCCCAAACGTCGGGATTTCTTTTCCCGACATTTTTAGAGTTTATTCCGACGTTTAAAAAACGTCGCTAAAGCCAAGTTTTCTTGTAGTGATATTAAAATAAATAAACAAAAGTAATGTTGATTTACTTATAGTGTTGAAAGTCAGAAGCATACACAAGCAAAACCCTCATTTCATTATTCACGGGGTTATATTATAAAACATTTATTGTTATAAAATTGCACTTTGACCTGCAACTTCGTGATTCAATTATTTATTATTATACAATGACCATTTTGGTCACCTCGATCGTTATTCATAATATGTCTTGAATGGAAATGGTATTTATCACAAGGGTATATATGGTGCTTATAATTCACCATCTATTGAACCATTGATAAATACAATGTTAATGGTATATGTGCAATTTTATTTCGATGAGACACTATTCTCGTCGTTAGGGGGAGGATAGAACGTACTAGAAGTACAAATTATATTTAAAGAACGGTTTGTTCCTGAAAAACAACGAGAATTATCATGGAATGCTCGTTCCTGAAGAACGACGAGAATTATCGTGGAATGTTTCCACTTTGTCTCATATAATTCCTTGTATTGCTCAATGTGAAAATGAAGTGAAAAAAAATTATATTGCAACATCAAATATCACATGTACTAGTTGAAAATGTGCTTGACAAAATCATTATCCCAAAAGGATAAAATAAATTAAAGCAGCAAATAAATTCATTGCACGCCAGAAGCGTGGCAAACCTATATGTCTATTTGACTCCCTGGAAGTGGAGATTAAATAAAATCATACCCAAATAACACTCTAGAAGAGGTTATACGTAACGCTCCAGAAGGGGTTATGAATAAAATATCTACTTTCTCAAAAACCCCAGAAGAGGTTATTATCTATGAAAAGACACAAGTCCCTGAAGTGACTATGAATCCCTTGAAGTTGGCAAAGGTACCTAATATTAAATGAGATCTCTATGTTTTATAGATATACAAGAGAAAAGTGGGATAAACAAAGATGATCATCGATGATATAATTATATATGTTGTAGCTACATAAAAATCAAAGGGCAATGATACTATAATCCACGTACTATGAATGAATATCGACAAATAATATATTGGCCAAAAAATGTGAAAATGCCATGATGGCATAATTCGAGTCTCTTATATACGTGGTATATTTGGACCTATAGTAGAAAACTCAAAATATGTTAACCCTGAAGGTTACGAATGGGTGTTTATAAGAATGTGAAATGTTAAAAAGTGCATGATCTATGGCACAAGATTTCCTGAAGAAATTATATTGATTATATAAGAACATACCATCCCATTTCGGTCGTAAGTACTTTCAGATATCTGACTATCTTAATAGTTTTTTAAAATACATTATGTGAGACTCGTGAATATTATAACGGCTTATGTATACAGGACTTAGACAAAGAATACATATAAAAATCCTAGAAGGATTTTCTTTGCCTGAAGCAAAGATAAGGAGTACGTATTCAAATGCAGTAAGACGTTCATTGTACAACAAGCAATCCAAATGGATATAGGTACAACCGTCTTAGTAAATATTTGTTTAAGGAAGAGTATGAGAACAATCATATATAAAAATGTGCCATTATAAAATATCCTTAATGGATGTGCTCTTGAAGAGCTCAACTAAAATGAAAAAAAAATATCCGTAATAGATGTGCTCCTGAAGAGCTCAACTGAAATATCCTTAAATGGATATTCTCTTTAAGTGTTCAATTGAAATGCAAAATATCCCAAATAAGAAATTAAAAAATGAATGACCTTGGGATAACTAATTATTATCTCGACCTGCAGATCGAATACAATTTATGTTAAACTCATATCCATTGGTTAAATGGATTGAAAAGTCCTTTCATGATTTAACATATATTAAGCATACAATTTTAGTATACCCATGGTGTCCGGTATTTGGATATTAAATTATCCATATCATCATAAAGAGGAAGATAATTACAAATTTGGTCCAGAAGTACCATATGTGCATGTTATTATAGTATTTGGTCAAGAAGTACCATGCATGTACGTTATTAGTATATTGATATACATGAAATGCATGATACTGGATTTTATAATTACAGTCAATATATTGGCAAGAAATAAATTACCATTGACATGCATAGCATGGAACTAATATCAATCATATCATATGATATTTTTATATTTAATCATCTATGTCCAATTAGTTATATAGATGCAGGTTATCTCTGGGATCCTCTCAAACAATAATCAAAGCACTTATGACTTGCCCCAAACAACATATGGTCCCGTTACTACTTATGAAGGAAATAGTGCTTGTACAACTCAAACTCAAAGAGACGACATCGGGGGAGAAATGACTAACACATTTCAGTTCTTCTACATATATGAACTCCAAAACAGTTATACTACTGAAGACGAATAGATCCGATAAAGTGACATGTCCATCCCTCTTCACCTAAGTCTTATGGAAGTCGATCTTGTGAAGAAAAATGAAATTGCAGTCACAGCCGATCAAATCTATTCACCATATTAAAGTAATATTTTAGAAGATTTTATATGAGACGGATATGCATCGACTCAATCATCGGAGAAATATCATAATCAGGGGGAGTATCCAATCAAGGGGGGCATTTGATCAGGGGGAATCTAAGAACATGAGTTTTTGGACATATGCACGGTGTACTCCTTTTTCTTTAACTAGGTTTTCCCCGTTGGGTTTTCAGTTTAAAGGTTATAATGAGGCAACACAAAGCGCGTCTAACACCGATTCAATGATCACAAAAATTGTACTCTTTTTCTTTCACTTTGGTTTTTTCCCACTGGGTTTTTCCTTAGTAAAGTTTTAATGAGGCAACAATCATTGAATGGTGGATATCCAAGGGGGAGGGTTAAATAATGTGGCTTTTGGATTTTAGGAGGATGTCCACTCACATTCTTGTCTTTTGGGATGCCTCACTATATCCTATAAATATGAGGATCCTCATATGGTTTTGGACAACAAAAACTATACCCAATATTATCAATAAAATGACAGACTCACTCCCTCTAAATTATCTCTGTGTGTTTTCTCTATTTTACAACACTCTCCTCTTTTTATTTATTATTTACTTTTTATTTTTCTCTCGGTTTTCAATTTGAATATCTACTCCACTCAACTCAGCGTTTTTCCAATTATTTGGGGATCGCTACATGAATTCTGTTTTTTCATTTTATTATGTTCAGTGCAGTATCTTTAACTAATCACATGACATCATGTCATTTTTTATAATATCCCACCAAGTCAATTTAGGTCTACCTCTACCCCTTGTGTTACCATCAATACTAACTAAATCACTCTTCCTTACAGGAGCATCCATTGATCTACGCTTGACGTGTCCGAACCATCTAAGTCGATTTTCTCTCAATTTATCTTCTATAGGATCTACTTTTACCGTTTCACAAATTTGTTCATTTTTAATTTTATCCTTTCAATTTTTACCACAAATCCATCTTAGCATTCGCATATCCGTCACACTTATTTTCTGCACATTTTATTTCTTGGTTGCCCAACATTTTGTCCCATATAACATGACGGGTCTTTTTTCTTTTAACTTCAAAGGTATACGCCTATCACATAATACGCCGATAGCACTTCTCCACTTAACCCAGCGTGCTCTAATCCTATGAGTAACATCATCACTAATATCTCCATCTTTTTGGATAATCGATCCTAAATAATGAAAATGATCATTTCTAGGTATCTCTTGACCCTCCAATTTCACCACATTTCTATTTGTCCTTCTACTACTACTAAAATAAGCAGAACTAAAACATAATATGTGGAGTGAAATTTTAGTTCTGCTTATTTTAGTTCTACAATTTTAGTTATGCTTATTTTAAAATTGCACTCCACATATTCTGTTTTAGTTCTGCTTATTTTAAATCCTCTTGTTTTTAAAGTTTATCTCCACAATTTCAACCTAGCATTAATCCCCGTATTAGTTTCATCCATTAAAATAATATCATCTGCAAATAGCATATACCATGGCACCTCAGCTTGTATTTGTCTAGTCAACTCATCCATAAATTTAAATTGACACTTTTTATCATATAGTATTTGAAAACACCTATAATTGTTACCCTTCTAATAAGTGGAAAAAATAAAGAAACACTTAGTCTTATTTGTAATTTTTTTTTTAAAATTTAGGTATTTTTTCTTTTGATTGTTGATTATGTTTTAACAAGTACGTAACAAGTGTTATTTTCTAAAAAAATACATAGAGGCGGTTGGGAGAGGTTAAGCAGTAATTACAATTTTTTTTGTAAATTATGGATTGTTAATGAAAACTATTTAAATTGGACTAAAATCTTAGCCTCATTTGATGCACGGGATAATGATGTCGAATAGGATAAGAGTTTTCTCATCTCGTCTCATCCCATTACAATAGGATAAGATAATTTCACACACGAATGGGATAGTTTTATCATACACCCATTGAGATAAGAAGCTTCCTTGGTGAACTTATATCACTTGAAATTCTATCACGCCCAACACCAAAAATGGGATGGGAAAACTTACCCCTTTTAAAATCATATCAAACATGAGATGAAATAATATTAGCATATCTCACCTCTTTATCTCGCGCACCAAAAAAGGGTGTAAGAATTATTTTCATATATAAGTCCCATGGGATTTTCAACTATTACATAAAATAGGTTTTTGTTTGACATAAAAAAATATATGAAACTTAAACTACCGTCCCAAATGTCATGGCATTGCAATGAAGTGTTAAATATATAGTAACAGTATTTTGTTATTATACCACATCATTTGATGAATTGGTGGATGATTCAGGGGATATATTTGAACTCGTAGAATTAATTTAGGCAAATACATTTTCACAATCAACGCATCCATAGTTATTGGGAAAAAACTTCTAAACGACAAAGCACTATTGTTGTTGTCTAAAATTGGTATATAGATTTTGGGGTCTTAGCTATAATATACTAATAATGAGCAATAATAGATAAAGAAAATATCACTACAAACATGCCAATTTGGGAAGAATAAAGAAGGATGAGAGGCAACGAAGGAAAACAAAGATTAACGTGGTTCAGTCCAAAGTGGTGCATATGTCCACAGGTGCAGTGCAGGTTAAATGTATTTCAATGGACAATAACCATGAAAGGAATGATTACAAATTCTCTAAGTTCTCTCTATGATTTTGTGTATGGCCGTTAGGTAGAATATTTTTGGATCCCTTGTTTAGTAGGATTGAGTGTTATTTATCGGTAGTTACTATAGAGAGATTGTAGGGGGACAGGTGGAGTGCCTTTATAGGTCAGGCAGTTATACTTTTTACATTTCAAGAGTCAGATAGTGATGCGTTTAATATAGTACCGTAAAGGTGGAATATTATACAACTTCTTCATGTGTGTAGGTAGGATAAACATTACTGTTGGTATTCCCTCATATGATGTAACTGGAGTAACGTTGGCATTGATGACTAGCATCATTTATTAACACCGTGTTAATAGTAATTAAACGATCCTTTATACTATCGGAACGAGCACATTTATACCTGAGCCGACCACATTTTTTATAGAGGAATAGACTCTTAATCCCTAGTGGGGACACGTGTCATCTCCTAAGAGGCTAATAAGGTGTCCTATATTTAGTGTATAACAAAAACCTCCAAGACTTCATTCATGACCGGAACATGTAGAAGATTCTCTAGAGTATTAGATCTTCGGAGTAGTTGCTAGGTGAAATGAATTGATGGAGTGCTATTTAGTATGATATGGTCGGCCTTAAGTAGTCCTGTCAATGGATCGGATTTTATCCGAATCCTAATCCGATCTATTTAAACGAATATGGATTATGCCTAAAATTCGATTACCCGACTACCCGTTTATTAAATGGAGCGGATTTGGATCCGATTAATATTTTCAATATATATATATAGTATTGAACATTGTTCTAAAAAATCCACCTAGGCTTAAGACTTGGGAGAAACGCCCCCACCTTAAGTTTTTTACGCCTTATTCTTGGTAAAACCCTTAAGGAGCACTTTTTTCTAAAAATAATAATGCTTTAGTGAAACGATATTGCCTTTTAAAGATTTTTTTTACTAATCGAACCATTATCTCATCCAAAATAATCAAATAGTATTTTAATTTGCATATATTCAGACATATTTTTATGATATGTACAATTTTAGTATTTTAATAGCCTTGTTATCATTAAAAAAATATTAATATATATTAAGAAGGCCTAAACGCCTTTTTACGCCTAAGGCCCGCCTAAGCTTCTAAGCCTTAAGGCTTGGCCTCCATGTTTTTTAGAACCTTGGTATTTAATAATATTTTAAATATATATTATAATAGTTATAATATAATATAAAAAAATATCCCTCATATAAAAGGAAAAACACACACAAACACGGCTCCTAAGAGTTGCTAATTAAAATCTTGCAAATCAAATGGTCAAAAGTATATATTTTGACATATCATTATTTATTTTTTAATATAAATTATTATAAAAAAAAATATGTTGGATAATCGGATCGGATCCGAATCTGTTTAATATAAACAAATATGAATTTGGAACCCTACAATAATCCGACGGATAATTGGATCGGATCCGAATCTGTTTAACATAAACGAATATGGATTTGAATTTGCCTGATTCGGTCCGAATCTGATCCGTTTACAGACCTAGCCTTAAGGAATGTGGTTGTTTTTAAATCTTCTCGACGCATGCCGAACATATTGACTTGAAATATTTTCCACTCTAAAGTTTAAATTGACACGTGTCGCTAGCTGGGCTTTTTTTTGCTTAGAGTATTTATCACGTGTGCATGGGGCAGCGAACAACGTTTGTCCGCTTTTCTAGGTATGACATCACGTGTCATAATTACATTATACCATATTTTTTAGTACAAATATTAGTTTTGAAATCCTCTTACGCTTTTCAATTAATCATCCTTCTTCGAGTGTCTTTTAGAGAGAGAAAACTTCGTCTTTTAAAAAACTCTTACTTTTCAACTTTCCATTTATGCTATAACTAGCGGTCTCCCAAGATTTTTCCCTTGATTTTCTCTAGAGTCGAGAGGCCTCTATCTGTCTTCAACATTCTTTATACTCCCTCATTTCTCTCTGCAATTTTAGGGATTTTTTGTGAGAACCCTCTTTTCCTGACATTTTTGCCATCTTAGTCTTGTTGTGGTTAAAATGGTTGCTTGTAATTTGTGATTTATTAGAAAAATATCGGTATTTAAATGGATATTGATTTGGTTGGCCTTTGAATATAATTTGATTAAGGTTTCATGTTTAGTGTCATTTTTCAAATTGTCCTTTTATTCTCCCTTTGATTTTACCCCCTTGATGAATTACGAACCCCCTGTATAAAAGTGGCTTGAGTATTTGGCTGATTTAGAGAAATTGTGCCTATGAATTCTAAAAAGGAGGTTCCACAGACCTCTTCAGGTTATCCGACCTAAAGACGATCTAGAACACCCTACCCCTATAATTTCCTAATCCAAACGGTCTATTTTATAGCCCCCAGTAATGGGACCTGAGTTTTCCATTATTATAGATACCATAGTGGTATACTATCCTTTCAGTGGAGAGAGGCTCGTTAACAATATGTCATATATGTAGTTGACCTGGATCCCTCCTCTCCTCGTATAGCTCCTACTGATCAAATAGCCTCCATATTTACCCCTCACTGATAAGAGTACTTCCAGGGCTTCTGACACCTGGGATCCAGCCACTACTGATGCTATAAATTATGGTTGTGATGTCTTGGTGGAAGAACTGAAGGATTTGAGGGAGAGGTATAACATCCTAATAAGCACATCTATGCGACTGTCAGACTGCGATGAAAGGTTCTATAATCGGCCTAACACTGACGAGATTTATTTCTATATTTGGGCTTTGCAAGTGGGAGTTTGGCTTACCCTTTACCCCATTATAAGATCAATTATGAGGGGTTACGGTGTGGCTCTTACTTAGCTCCCACCAAACACCTACAGATCCATCCTTGGGCCCATGGTGTATTTGCAGCTTTGCAAGAGCTTTGACTTGACCGGTGACATCTTTCGACGGGTAACGCCAAAGATAATGACTACTACTATTTTTCTCCTCAAAAGTACAATCATAAGATAATGAATATCGTGCATATGAACAATCATAACTGAAAAAACCAGTTTATCTTTATAAAAGGCGATTGGGAGTTCTGTTCTGATGAGAAGGATAAGTATTGCAGTATTTCTCGAGGTTGGTGCTCCCCCCACCATATTGGTACACATATAACATTTTATTTTGTTATAATAATTTTCATTTATATTTACTGATCTCATTTTATGTTCGTCTTTTTGTAGTGAATAAAGCTCCAAAACTTCCACCTGACTTAAAGGAGTTGGTTAGAATATATTGCTCCCCCAATCCCATATATTTTGAGAAGTTGTTTTGTATCTGGAAGTTCATCAACTTGGGTTACTACGTTCCTCCAGGTGGTGTCCCTCCAAGTGATGAACAGATTGGCTTGGCTGATGATCAAGAGGTTCACGAGGTCTTTGCCGAGAAGTGTAAGGATATGTTTTATAAATGTCCATCTAGAATCTAGAATTTTCTGTGTTATCCTAGATCATAGTTAGTATGTAATATACCGTTATATTTCGGCACGTCTTCACACATTTTACCTTAATGTTCATCATCTGAATCTTGAGTTACACGCATTATCAACACGCACCCATGATTGACAACGTGCGTCATCCATCTTCAACTGGCTCGATTCCCACTAACTCCACTACACTAAAAGGTAAAATGATTAATTGGAGTTATTAATGTTTACGTATTTATTTGGGATATTTTTATCAATATTGAGGCTTTTTTCTAAGTCAAAAATGATTTTTTAAGACCTGTAAGCGAGACTTTTTTAGTAAGGATTTTTCGCTTGTGTCTTTCTAACAACATAGCAATGTTGTTCAAACGACATTGAGATGTCATTCAAACGATAGCACATGTTGTTTGAAGGGTCACTCAAAGGTCATTTTTAAGTTGCATCAAACGAACCCATATTGTTTTACATTTTTGGGGTCGTTTATATGATTGTTAGTAACGACATTATATGTTGTTCAAACGATATGCAAATGTCACTCGAACGACTTCTCACGACTTCCATCGCCTCAACTTTTTATTCAGCCTATTTATACATGCTATGAAGTTAGGTTTTACAAGGATTCCAAAACTCCTTTTCTGCATTTTTGATGCACCAAAAGACTTCATCTTTTAGGCTTTAAACCCTTTTTGGTTCACTACTAAACCCCCAAATCATTTATGTGAATCATTCTTGACTTGATTATTCATCTTAATCATTCTATAGTAGCCCTTGTGGAGAAAATGGTTGTCTCCACTGATGACCAAATTGGAGCTCTTGCGGGAGACTTCAAACCGACACCTGAGGGTATTTCGTCGTCAAAAAATGTTGTATTTCTTCTATGTAATTATAAGTTGGATATTTACAATTTATAGAGAAATAAAAGGATTTGTCCCTGCTGGGGATTTTTTCTCAAACTTGTTTTGTGATTGCTTGATTGTGCATGCTAGATAATTCTTATTAATTTTCAACCACAATTAGATGCATGTTTTAGGGTCTTAATTCAAATCTGCTAATAAAATCGGAATTTAATTAAACAAATTTATTCATTGATTGCAAACTCACTCTCAAATTGCTATCAGAGACAATCACACAATTATACCGTGCAATTGTGTCGCAAAATTTTTCTGGATATTAATTTTTGTTTAGAAATTATTTTTTAAAAAAGCGCAAACTCAATGCAGAACTTGTATAATCGAATGCCAAATTTTGATGGGACTAATTATGCTTATTGGAGAGCCCGTATGAAATCCCAATTAAAGGTCATTAATGAACCTGTCTGGGTTGTATGTGAAAGAGGGTGGAATCCTCCTTCTGTCATCGTAGATAATGTGACAAACCTTAAACCTGTGTCAAACTGGACTGAGAAAGAATTTAAATGGAGCACATATAACTCTCGTGGGCTAAGTGCAATTTCAAGAGCTGTCACACTCGACAAGTGTCGACGCATCATGACGTGTACCACGTCAAAAGAAGCATGGGATGTTCTTCAAGTTACCCGTGAAGGCACTAATGCGGTTAAAGAGTCTAAATTGCAAAATTGAACTACTAAATTTGAAACAATTACTATGCTTGAATCTGAGTGTTTTGATGAATTCTATGCTCGTTTATCTGATATTGTTAATATTAGTTTCAATCTTGGTGAACATACTCCTGATGCTAGAGTAGTTAAAAAGATTTTGAGATCATTGCCAAAGCGTTTGATCCCTAAAGTCACTATGGTAAATTCAATAGGAAATTTGAGCAGTCTTAAATTACAAGAACTGGTAGGAGACCTCCAGACATATGAAATTGACATGTTTCCTAATACGGTTAAATCTAAAGATAAATGGATAGCACTTAAAGCCCAGGTTAGAAAAAGTGAGTGGTTTGCTAAAAAGAGGGCGAGTCGTCTAAAAGAAGAGAGGAAGAAATGTCAGATTCGGAGTTTGATTTTAATTTAGACGATTTGGCATTGTTTGCAAATAATTTCAAGAAATTTATCAAATTGAAAAATAATGGAAATTTCAAAGATAAAAAGAATTTTGAAAAAAATAAATATGGAATGAAGAATGATAAAGATAAAGATAAAAAGGACACTCCTAAAAGAGACAAAGAGAGATGTTATGAGTGTGATGGTAGAGGTCATGAAGATTTTGAGTGTCCAGCTAGGTTGAAACGTCAAGGCAAAGGCAAAGATGCTTTAAATGCCTCCCTTAGTGACGATAGTGAGGTCGAGTTGGTGGATTCTGGAGACTAGTCACCGTATGAATGTAATTTCACCGAATTTATGGCTAGTTATGTGATTACAGATAGTGCACCTATCGACGATGAGAAAGCTACTTCATAGGGGCACCTCGACGGTGAAAGGAGGATGCTGCAAATGAGAGCGAGATTGACCTACGACGTGCCTACGCCAATTTGTATGCTGGTTCATTTAAAACTAAAAAGCGTAACAAAGCGTTAGCCCTTAAGATCGAGAGAGAGAGAGAGAGAGAGAGAAAGGGGACCTGACCAGGCAAGTGGCTAGTCTTACAAGTGAGCTCCTCATCCATGGAGGCTCGAAAAAAACTTAAAGCCCTTGTATCCCAACTCACTCATGACCTTGAGAGAGCCCGGGGGGTCAAGGTAAAGATAGAGGACAGATATGAAAAGATGGCAAAGATGCTCCTCGCCCCTGCTTTAGGGTTTGGTGAAAGGCAGATAATAGGTTTTGACGGTGCTTCCACGTCTCATATTACACCGGAATCGATTCCTGAGTTTACAACGAATCCATATGGCCATTAACCAAAACTACAAAGAAGAGTTCAGCCAAGAAAATCAAACCAAGGTCGGCCTAATAGGGACGGTAATTTAACCCGACCCGGATGAGCCCCGCCCCGCCCCTAATGGGGCGGGTTTTGAAACCCGATTAATAAACTAGGAGTGGGTATGGAGTTAAAAAAACGTTATTAAACATGGCGGATTAAGAGTTAACTCAAATAAACCCGCCCTGCCCCGTTTATCTTATATCTATATATAAATACCATTTATATTTATATTAATTACGAAAAAACCATACATATATATATCTATATATATATATATATATATATATACCCTTTAAGAAACCCTAAAAATAAAAAACCCTAATTATAATTATATCACTCTCTCTCCTCTAATTTCAGACGGCGCTAAAAAAACCTCTCCTCTTCGAAACACTACTCCGTCTTTAGTTCTCCGACCATAGTTCTCCGATAATTTGAGACGATATTTTCATCTTTTTGTTTGTAAACCATCTATTTTTCATCTTTTTTTTTACATTTTTTCGGTATTTCCATTTATAGTTATATACATGTCATTTTATGTTCGTATGTGGATTATTTTACAGCTCATCTCCGGCCATAGTTCTCCCAAACACCACTCCGGCTATTTGTTTGTAAACTTAAGCTGAGGTAATACCCAATCCATATCTTTTGTTATTCTTAGATTTTTTTTAGTTTTAGCATATGGATTTGATTCTGGATTCATTGCTTTTAGGCTATGGATTCGATATTTTGGGAGTTTGTATGTTTGTTAAACATTTAGTTTTTATTTAAGAATCTGTCGAGTTTACGACTACTATTTTTTGCTGTTAGATTTATTTGGATTCATTATAATATTTTTTTTGCTGTTGGTTCACGTGTACTCAAGATTGGTTGTGGAATAATATTCAAGGTACTTGTTTATTTTTTTTCATTAATAATATTCATGTTAGTTGTTTATCTATCTTAGCGTTTTTTTTCATTAATATTTGTATCGTATTTTTGTAGTGAAGATTCTACCGCCGATTCGAGGCCTATGATTTTTGATGAAGAGTTCAAGCCAATGGACGCTTAAGGCAACTTTTTAATAGGTAAAATGTTGTAAATATTAGTATATTATATTTTAATTTATTGATATTATTTTTTTAACTTGTTGGAAATATTACCTTTTCAGGTTTTGAAGAGTTGATGATGAGGATGATGTTGAAGTTCGTGGAGAGTCACTTGATTAAATTTCTATGTTGTGTTACTTCAAATTTAATCCTCTATGTTTTTTATGTTTTTTCTACTTGTATTTGAGATTGTTGGGACCATTTTTATGTTATGTAACTTTTTATTATGGATATGCTGAATTTTTAGAGACATTTTTTATGTAATGTTAAAATATTTAGGTGATGTCGAAAATTTAATGTTGAGATCCATAGTCACTTTAGTACATGCTGAATTTTTTAGGGCATGCTGAATTTTACCTGGCATAATACATGATGAATTTTTTAAAGTAAACATTGTGAATTTTTCTAGGGTATAGTACATGCTGAATTTTTTTAGGGCATAATACATGTTGAATTTTATAAAATAAGCATGGTGATTTTTTTAGCATTTCAAAATAAACAAGGCGAAGTAATATAAACGGGGCGATTTCTGACCCACGAAAATTAAATGGGGCAGGGCGGGGTGGGTGGCCTCCTTAAGGAGTTTTGCTATAGTTTGGGTCGAAAACGATGTACATTTGCTCCGCCACGTACCACTAGCGATTTTACTAGTCTTAGAGAGCAGGTTGAGTTTCTAATCACCACATCTCAGAGTTTAATGGAAAAGTTCCAACGGATGTCTTTGCCATTAGCGGATACTTCCAACATCCCAACTAGTTACAACAATGATAAGGGCAAACATAAGTGTTGATACCTAAAATTATTCGCCTACGTGGACCAATCAGAACTGGACAAATGTCTTCTTACGTGGCAGAAATCCTAATCAGCATATAGTAGCTCAACAGACATGCCGACCAACATGAATAATGCATACCATCAATACCAATGAAGTGTCACCATACTAATGGTCTTACCACACATAGGTCACATAACCAATAGCCATATTCATTATGTACAGGTGTAAATGCTTAAATGTATAAAGGCATTCCATATCTTGATATTCCAATCCTTGATCTCCGGGTCATTATAAATACGTTGTATTCATTTCATCAAAAGGGGGAGATATAACGAATTCTAGGTTATTCTTTTTTACAAGAGTACCTAGCTTTCTGTAATCTCTGAAATCAACACCATAACAATGGACGTAGGCTTTCTTACATAGCCGAACCACTTTAAAATCATGTCTCTCTCTTTTATTATTTCACTATGATTCTATATTTTATCTGTGATTATAAATTTGGATCAAATTAATTTTTTAACATCAACGGATTGGCACCGTCTCTGGGAACGCGTGTCTAATTACCTTTCTCAATCTCATACACCTTTGCTCAAGGAAAAAATGAATAATCTAGAGCCCAGTGCCATAAACGAAGGTAACCCGACCGTTTCATCTGCTCCGCCTACAACAATCGACCTAAATGGGATTCTGACCAGTATTTCCAGGGGATAAGACGCTATGAAAGAATCCATAAGATAATTGGCTCAGTCGTTATAAGCTAGATCTCCAATCCTATCCAGGCAGCAAGCAGCTCCTTCACCAAGAAGAAATATTTCACCTCCACCTCCTAGTCATAGCCGATGTAGCTATTTCAGATCATTACATGATAGGACTTATCACCCATGAGTTAGTTCATCAATTAGATCCTCAAAGTTCTATGATGAACATTCTTTATGTCCTGAAAGTCAAAGAGTCCTGAAATGATTAAGCAGAGCTTCACCTTTTGACCGTTTGGAACCTCGAGCAAATAGAACCCTTCCAGAATGTTGTCTAGGAACACTCAATGTCCAGCCGACCATCGTGAAGCCTAAGTCAGGTCAAGATCAAGTGTCCGACGATCTGAACACGCCGAATAGACTTCTCAAGAAGAGAGCTTAATGCAGACACATGGTCGGGATAGTCAAGCTGCTTCACACAAATCTGATGCAGACAATCCTTCGTGGAAAGGATCAGTCCAGTGGTTGGAAGATAGGTTAGGAGAGACGAAAAAAGCAGAGAATCCCTCACAATGGAGTTTTATTAAAGAATCCCCTATCATTCCGGCGATTGTGGATTTTCCTACTCCATCTAAGTTTAAAGCTCATGTGGTCACCTCCAGGTATGATGAAAAAACTGATCCAGTTCTATATATTGAGCAATATCAAGTCGTCACTGACATTTATTGAGTCCCTGATGAAATAAGAAGTAGAGCATTCTCAAGTACCATTACGGGTTCTGCCCGGATATGGTATAATAACTTGCCCTAAGGAAAAATTACCAACTTCAACCAGTTTATTGAGCTGTTTATTAGCTATTTTGTTTTGGAGCCAAGCCAGTAAAAAGAGTAGCCCATCTCTTGAGCGTAAGGCACCGAATAGGGGAAACTACCAAAGAGTAAATCACTCGTTTTAACAATGAAAAATTGGAAGTGGTCGATTACGAGGAGAAAATAGCCATCGCTGCTCTGATGAGTGGATTGCTTCCCAAGAAATTATATTATACTCTAGCAAAGAGCCTTTTAAAACTATGGTTGAACTCATGGCAAAGGCAGGAATGATAATGAACGCCGAGGAAGTAATGGTTGCAAAATAGAATCCAACTACTAAGCCTAATAAAAAGGATCAAAAGGAAGAGAATGAGCAGAACCCGAAAAAAGAGGACAAGCTGAAAAAATATGGAACCTATAATCTATTGAGTGTTAGCATTCACCATATCCTAGAGGAAATAAAACAGAACAAGGATTTGCGATGGCCTGAAAGGTTGAAGGTACCCCCTAACAGAAGGGACATTTATAAATATAGTGAATTCCATAAGGATCATGGCCATAAAACAGTTAACTGTATCGCTTTGAAGAATAAAGTAGAATCTCTTATTCGCTGAGGAAAATTGAACAATTTTGTTGATCAGCGAAATCACAAATAAGCATAAGGAAGGTAAAATTCTCCATGTAAAACTAGATATGACAAGAAGAGAAATCATGAAGATGGTTATGAAGATTGTTGATACCAAAATTAATATGCTGATGTGAACGAATCATACGAAGACACTTGTCAATCTACGTGGTACAATAACAACGAAGAAGTTCATTTCCTCGACCAACTCATGTTCTCCCCGAGCAACGAGGATATACCGAGGAAATGAAACACTCCGAGGTACTCTAGCGCTCCGAGGAACTCCTGAGCAACGAGCAACTAAGGCGGTCCGAGCTGCATCTCGGCCGTAGTATTAATTCCCAGAATGTCAACAGTTCAACTATTCATTGAATGTTCATCATCTTGACGCACACGCTGCATTAAATATATTACCCTTTCATATGTATTCTCATTTAATGTATCGACCCATTCATGTACAGCCTAAGGGCTATAAATACCTTGTATCATCCTCATTCAAAGGGACCGGAATTTCTGGATTGAACTGATAATCGAGAATTCCCAAACACTCAACAATAACATAACAGTGGACGTAGGCCATTCTTATAAGGCTGAACCACTTTAAAAATCTTTGTTCATTTTATTTATCTGTGATTGAATAATTAGAACGATCTAATTTTTTACATCAACAGATTGGCGCCGTCTGTGGGAAACGACTGTTACTATCGTTTTTCACCAAAAATCATTTATCATCAATGGCAGATAATCCAGAATCCAGTAATCGAATTGCTGGAAATGTTGGAAATCCTCCGAATCCATCTGCACCTCCAGATCTGGCTGGAATTATGACGAATCTGGCTCAAGGACAAACCGCCATGCAAGAGACTATGAGGCAACTCATTCAAACTCTTCATGGCGGTGTACCTACCCATTCAGGGCAAAGAAGTGGTCAGAGGCAATCGCGATCCAGACGTACTGGATCATATCGTAATGAGGAGTCTGATGATTTCTCATATCAACCTGGGCAAACTTCATCGATACGGGCTACAGATACTGAGCAACGTGTTACTCTTTCCCCAGAAAGAACCAGCGCCTTGGAAAGATTAAGCAGAGCATCTCCTTTCAGTCGGCTAGGACCAAGGAGAAATATGAGTCCACCTAGAGCACCATCGAGAAGCTTTCGACCACCATCAGGTTTGAGAGAAGGATCAGCACAATCAAGACCAGCTATTCGTCAAGATAGATCTCATGAAGCTATGTCAGAACAATCAATTGCTCGGACTAAGCAGCTCGAGGAAGGAAATGAAGCGTGGAAGGGTTCCATTCAGCGATTGGAGGATAGACTTGGAGAAATGGTTAAAGAAAGGAATCCCTTACAGAGAACTTTTGTTCAAGGGACACCTTTTGTGCAGGCCATTGTGAACTTTCCTACACCATCGAAATTTAAAGCACCTGTAGTGACCCCTAAATATAATGGAAAGACAGATCCTGTTCTTCATATAGAACAATACCAGGCTGCTGCCGACATATATGCTGTCCCCGACGAGATGAGGTGTAGAGCATTTTCGGGAACTCTTACCGGATCTGCGCAGATATGGTACAACAATCTTCCTCGGGGTAAGATTTCGACTTTTATTCAGTTAGCCGAGTTGTTCATTGGTAATTTCTATTTTGGAGCAAAGCCAGTAAAACGATTAGCGCACTTGTTAAGTGTTAGACAAAAATCAGGTGAGAGTACTAGAGATTACATAACTCGTTTCAATAACGAGAAGTTGGAAGTCATAGATTACGAAGAAAAGACAGCGATCACTGCTTTGATGAGTGGATTGCTGCCTAACAAGTTATATTATACTTTGGCCAAAGATCCACCTAAAACTATGTCGGAGTTGATGGCAAAAGCGGCCAAAATCATGAATGCCGAGGAGGCTATGGCTGCGAAGAAGAATATGGATAAAGAAACCAAGGTGGAGGTTGACAAATCTAAGAAGAAAGAGCAAAAGGTAATGGTAATGACAAGCACTCCAAGAATAATAGGACGTCATGGGAAGTCCTGAAGAAATATGATAATTATACTCCATTGAAGATGGGTATTAATCATGTTTTAGAAGAAATCAAGAATAACGAAGAAATCAAGTGGCCAGATAAACTGAGGACCAATCCTGAACTGAGGAATAGGGCTAAATATTGCGAGTTCCATAAAGACCATGGCCATACGACCAAAAATTGCATAGAGCTTCAGAACGAGATTGAAACGCTCATTCGAAGAGGAAAGTTGTCAAAGTATGTAGATCGCAGAGGTGAAAGGAAGAATGATGATAGAACCAGAGATCGTTCCAGATCTCCTCGTCGGACGGAGGAGAAAAAGAAAAGAGATCATGAAGATGATCCAGATGAAGACCCCGATCTTCCAAAGAAGCCAAGACAGCCTGAACGAGAGGTATTTTCCATACGTTTTGGGTCATTTGATTGTAATGTTATTACAGGAGGAGATGCTGGAGGGGGAGACCTCACTGCAGAAAGAAAGGCCTATCTCGGAGAGGCTCAAGCCTGCTCATATATTCAACGAATAAATCTTGCCGAGGATGATCGTCCGAGAAAGGTAAATAAAGAGAAGCTAGTTATTGGTTTTTCAAAAAACGATTTGGCCGGTGTTCTTTACCCTCACGACGATCCCTTGGTGATCAAAATGAGGATGAAAGATGTGGTGATTTCAAGGGTGTTGGTGGACAATGGTAGTTCGGCAGACATCATATACTATTCATGTTTTGATAGTTTGAATTTGAAATTATCTCAATTGGAACCTTATCACAGACCCCTTCTGGGTTTTGCTGGCGAGAAAGTTTTTCCACTTGGGACGATCAAGTTGGACATATTCATTGGAACTTGGCCTGCTTGTCGAACAGAAAGAATACGCTTCTTTGTGATGGATAAGAATGTGCAGTCAGCCTACAACATCATCATGGGAAGAGTTGGTTTGAAGAAGTTCGAAGCAGTTCCATCTACAGTGCATCAATGCTTAAAATTCCCAACAAACTTCGGAGTAGGAGTTGTAAAAGGTGATCAAAAAGTAGCTCGGGAATGCTATTATTCGTCTGCCGAGCAAGAGGAGTTTGAGGAATCAAGGAAAAAAACTATTACCTACCAGGTAGAGCAAGGTACAGAAATTGAAACTCTTGATCCCAGGGATGAATCCCAACTTGTAAAAGGACAGGTAGTAGAATCTACAGAAAATGTTATTTTGGACGAGGAGCACCCTGAACGAGTAACCCAGATAGGTTCGTCGTTGGATGCTTCAATAAAACAAGAATTGATAATGTTCTTGAGAAACAGGAAGAAAACTTTCGCATGGAGTCATGAGGACATGCCAGGAATAGATCCAAACTTCTTATGTCATGAACTCAATGTGAATAAGGAGATCAAGCCCGTAAAGCAGAGAAGAAGGGTATTTAGCCCCGAGAAGAATCAAGCCATACAAGAGGAGGTCGAGAAGCTCCAGAAAGCCCAATTCATTGAAGATGTGAAATATCCAGACTGGCTGGCAAACGTGGTGATGGTAAAGAAGAAGAACAATAAATGGAGAATGTGTGTTGATTTCACTGATCTCAACAAGGCATGCCCAAAAGATCATTTTTCATTACCCAGAATTGACCAACTAGTGGATGCTACCTCGGGACATGAGCTGCTCAGCTTCATGGATGCGTATTCTGGTTACAACGAGATCAAGATGAAACCTGAAGACAGGGAAAGTACTTCTTTTATTACCCCTAGGGGAACTTATTGCTATAATGTTATGCCTTTTGGTTTGAAAAATGCAGGAGCGACATACCAGCGGCTGATGAACAAGGTCTTCACCGAACAAATCAGTTGCAACATGGAAGTCTATGTCGATGATATGCTGACAAAAAGCAAGAAAGATGCAAATCATTTAGTTGACTTAGCTCAGACATTTGATCAATTGGATAAATACCAGATGAAACTCAACCCGACGAAGTGCATATTTGGAGTACGAGAAGGAATGTTTCTCGGATACATTGTCAACCAGCGGGGCATTGAAGCAAATCCAGATAAGATCAAAGCTCTTTTAGGGTTGCGATCTCCAACAACAAAGAAAGAAGTGCAGAGTCTTACAGGACGAGTTGCAGCGCTCAACAGATTTGTATCTCGAGCAACTGACAAATGCCTCCCGTTCTTCAAAACACTTCGAAAAACTTTTGAGTGGACTAATGAATGTGAAAAGGCCTTTCAAGACTTGAAAAAGTATTTGGGAGCACCTCCATTGTTGTCTAGGCCAATAACAGGAGAGAAGTTGTACTTATATCTAGCAGTATCAGAGAATGCAGTTAGCTCGGCATTGATCAGATTGGAGAATGGAGTCCAGAAACCAATTTATTACACAAGTAAGGCTTTCCGAGGTGCAGAGATCAGGTACCCAAAGTTAGAAAAATTGGCATTGGCATTAATTGAAGAAAGTAGAAGAATGAGGCCATATTTCCAGGCCCATACCATCATTGTGTATACCGACATGCCATTGAGACAAGCCCTTCACAAGACAGAAAAATCAGGAAGACTGATGTACTGGGTGATAGAACTCGGTGAATATGATATTGTGTATGAGCCCAGAGCATCATTGAAAGGGCAAGCTGTAGCAGATTTTATAGAAGAATTTACATATCCTGATACCCCCGAGGAACAAAAACTGCTCGCTGACCAACCTGTGGATGTTACAGGATCAACAGACATAAGTCCAGACCAACTCCGGTTGGTAAAAGGGCCTATGGATGAAGAAAGATCATCAACTTCAAATTCAAACCAGCCCCGGATGGTTGAAGAACGAGAAGAGATGGTCAACGAGGAGCGAAAAGTGCCAGGGGAGGATGAAAAGAAGCAACAAATATTTCACCGAGGAACCCTGTCAGATAAGGAATTTGAAGATGGGTTACCCATATGGAGATTATATGTGGATGGCTCATCTTGCACAGCAGGTTGCGGCGCAGGAATTGTTTTAAGCACCCCAGATGAGATTGATATGGAATATGCTTTACGATTCCAATTCAAAGCCTCTAATAATGAAGCTGAGTATGAAGCCATGATAGCGGGGTTAAACTTAGCAAAAGTTATGGAAGCACAACAAGTGATGGTATTCAGTGATTCTCAACTAATTGTGAATCAGATGACGGGAATATATGCGGTTAAAGGAGAGTTAATGATCAAATATCACGCAAAGGTGATGAAGTTGTTGACAGAATTTGATGCCATCCGGTTGGTGAGAATACCGAGGATGGAGAATGTACAAGCAGACGCACTGGCCCGACTAGCATCAGCTACTCGTACCGAGTTGCGAAGAACCATACCGATTGAAGTATTAGAAGGTCGGAGCATAGATGAAGACCTGATAATGAATGTAATAACCCTTGATTTAGGACCATCTTGGATGGATCCCATCAGGACATATATTGAAGAGGGAGGATTGCCGGAGGACAAGCTCGCTGCCAAGAAACTGAGGTATAAAGCTGCTCGGTATGTGTTAACTAATGGTATTTTGTATAGACGAGGAATTATGGCAGGTTTGCAGAGATGTGTACATCCCTCCGAGGTGAAAGAATTGATTGAAGAAATCCATGAAGGGTCTTGTGGAGCTCATGTAGCAGGTCGAACGCTTTTGCAAAGGGTAATGACTCAAGGATACTATTGGCCAACGATGAGGGCTGATTGTATAGCCTATGCTAAGAAATGTGACAAGTGCCAATGTTTTTCCTCTATCCGACGAACTCCACAAGCATTGTTGACACCCATAACTTCCCCTTGGCCATTCGCCATGTGGGGAATTGATTTGGTGGGACCATTGCCGATCACCCGAGAAAGATTTAAGTACCTCGTCGTCGCAGTAGACTATTTTACTAAGTGGGTAGAAGCTGAACCCCTCATCGACATGACATACGAGAAGGTATACCAGTTCGTTTGGAAGAATATCATCTGTCGATATGGTCTCCCTCATGCCTTCATCACAGACCATGGAACCCAATTTGATAACGAGGAATTTGCTGCTTATTGTCATCAGTCGAACATTTTGAAGGTCCATTCAGCACCAGGCCATCCTCAAAGCAATGGACAGACTGAAGTGACGAATAAAACACTGCTAAATGGTTTGAAGAAAAGGTTAAGTGAAGCTAAAGCTAACTAGATTAACGAGCTACAATCAGTATTATGGGCTTACCGTACAACTCCCCGAGCAGCGACTGGAGAATCACCATATATGCTGGTATTTGGAACTGAGGCTGTAATACCTGTCGAGTTAGGTCTCCCAACACACAGAGTGCTGAATTTCAGTTCCCCAGTCAGCGACTTGATGAGAAGACTGGATTTGAATATGCTCGAGGAGGTCAGAGAAGAAACAACCATTAGGAATGCTGCTTATCAACAACGAACAGCTCTTTTCTACAACAAAAGGGTGAAGAAATGCGATTTAAAAGAAGGAGATTATGTGCTAAAGAAGGTGATTCAGAAGCACAATAAATTGGAGGCAAATTGGCATGGGCCTTACCGAGTTACAGAAGTTGTTCGACCAGGAACTTACCGAATAGCAACTCTAGAAGGAGAAGAATTCAAGAATGCTTGGAATGCTGAACACCTTCGCAAGTATTATCAATGATGTAAAATGTACAACGGTTCCATCAATATGAATAAAACGATGATGTTTTCACCATTTTCTTCTCCTTTGTTTAAAAGTTTTTCGGGGAATACTAGTGTTGTACACTACGCTGATCGACAGCAAAAAGAAGACAAAAAGTTCGAAAGAACCAAAAAATATACTCCTTTGGTTAGGAGGCGTACACTAGCGTGACCAACTAAGGTTGGTAAGATAACTAGTGGACAAAAAGTTTGAAAGAACCAAAAAATATACTCCTTTGGTTAGGAGGCGTACACTAGCGTGACCAACTAAGGTTGGTAAGATAACTAGTGGACAAAAAGTTCGAAAGAACCAAAAAATATACTCCTTTGGTTAGGAGGCATACACTAGCGTGACCAACTAAGGTTGGTAAGATAACTAGTGGACAAATATCATTTGATTTAAAACCAACAAGTTGGTCGGAAGGTAAAATCATTCCAGAAAATACAAAGAATTCCAAACTGAACCAAGTATAGTTGGTTGGTGATCAATTATACTTGGTCGACGAAGATAAATTATCGACCATGGTTGGTCGGGCACATTTTATGAACCAAGTATGGTTGGTCGGGGATAAAAACCCATCAACTGTAGCTGGTCGATAAGCACAATCTAACAACCTTGGTTGGTTGGAAACATTTTGAACATTTTATACTCATTACTTTTTTATTAAGTGATTGAGTAAACTTGATACTTGTAACTTTTTATTAAGTTGGTCGATGAACAACAATATTGTTGTTATTTTTTAACTTATACATATGAACAGATGTAGAGCATTTTACAAGACAATAACAATACAGATTTGCAAAATGAAAGTCTTTCATTAAAATTCAAAATAAATTATAGGTTACATGAATGTACTAACTATTACATTGAGATTCCTATTCCATGGGTTTCTTGCCCTTTGCTTTTGAAACAGGCTCTTTGCCAGCAGGAGGATCTTCCAGGCAAAGGGGAGAATTAATGAAGTTCAAGTCCTTTAGCATTCTGACATTCATTATTGAGGGTGTATCCATTAGATGCTCTGGACAAGATACTTCGATCTGGGAGTGAAGACTCTAGTCACCAAGGTATTTTGAAATTAAGCTCCGAGGAATGGAACGAGCTGGGATCCATTCCATGTCCAATTTATAAGGTGGAACAGGCAAGTCTAATAACCCAGGAGCATGATAATCCCATAAATAATGCCCTTGCTGCAATTTTAATACACCCAAGGCGTTCAACCACCCCTGCTTATAACCTTCATTATTGGCATGTTCAATACGAGCATCCAAATGACAAAGGGCCTCATTGTACCCTGCCATCTAAAATTCCCTGGGCTGTTTATGAAATTAGAAGGTTAATCTATCCAATTGTTCGTGAAGGCTCCTGGCAAAAACATCCTTATTATCCAGAGCAGACTTCATCGCAGTAAGTTGATCCTCCAAGGATAGATTTTTCTTGGACATTTCAGACAGAGCTCGGTCTTTTGCGTTCAATTGGAATGCTTGAGTTTCTAACGTCGACGGAGTACGAGCTTCTTCAACATTGCGGCTAAGAACTCTTGATCGACTCCGAGCAGCGACTGGAGAACTTTGCTCCTCGGCAATATTTTGAACAGCTCTTCCTCGTCCGTGAGAACCTCTTCCTCATCCCCGAGAAATCACAGGAATAACATATTTTCTTAAGTTGTCCAGTTCTTGCCTTAATTTGGCATTCTCAACCTCTAAGAACGAGAAACCTTCATCAGTAACTTGCACTAAAGCAGTGGAAGATGACGCTGCAGATTCATACTGTGCCAGCTTTTTCTGCAAATTATTGTTCTCCTGTTCCAGCAACTCAGCAATCTGCCTGCAAGCTTCAACTTCACCTTTTAAAGTTCTTTCCCTAACATCGTATCCAGCCAGGATCTTTTTATGGCCTGTGTCAGAAGAAAGCTGTTGGTATCTATTTTCATATTCTTTGTGCAACAAAGCCATTGATTCATTGTGCTGACCTTGTAGATCTTCTAAGGAATAATGAAGTTCCTCAATCAAGTCGTAGTAGGCTACATTGTTGGCCACAGCTCGGTCGAGTAAATCTTTCAAGTATCGATAAGCCTCAATTGCCTGTTCTGAGGCATCATGGCCAAGGATGTCAGCAATTTCTGATGTACTAAGGTCTGTATGACCAGCCTTATAATATTCGTGACATTGCTGCATCAGCTTGGTATCATGTGCAGATATCAGTTCCATTCTAGCAATAAACTAAGGATGAGAAAAAGACAACAATCAACAAAAACAAATCATCAACAACAGAGATGAACAAAAATGTATTGTATTAGATCATCAAAAGATTACATTGTTTGATTACAAGTGATAATAAAAGATAGAAATGATACCGAACAACTTCACACCTTTTCCTTGTCTCCCAAGACTTTCTCGGGAGGCTGGGATGAGGAGCTCGGTTGCTCGGAGGTGATAGCAGCTTGAACAGCAAGAGTTGAAATTTTCTCAGAAGGAGGAGGCATGGAAGAAATGTCCTCGTTGGCAGCAGGAAGAGAGGCAGGGACTTGATCACCTATAGCCATAGAAGATTCATCAGAGGCAGGATCATCTTCTTCTTCTTCCACAATTGGTAGAGGAGGACCAGGGAGGTGCAACTGGAATAGATCGAAATCATCCTTAATCTTCAATTCCTGTAGGGCAGCTACCCAGCCATCTCGGAAGTATTTCAACTTCCCATATTAAACTTGGGATGTCATCGCAGCAATCCCCTTGTCCCATCCTTTTTCCCAGCCAGCGCTGAAGGATTCTTTAATGGCGAGTTTTCTTTTTAGCTTCTCCGAGGAGAGCTTCACATCCAATTCTTCCTTTTGGACCTTGATATCTCGCAGGGCGGACAACTTTTCCTCTGCCTTCTTCAACTTATCTTCAAGCTCTCCAAAGTTCTTGAGCTTGACATCATACTTCTGATGTTCGACCTCTAAACCTTTTACCTTATCCTCCAAACTCTTGGAGATCTCAGCCATCTTCACCTTCTCGGCCTCAACTGCAGACAACTTTTTCTCCCAAACAGCCTTGTCCTCACTATACTGTTGGCGAGATTCCTTCAAGGATTGGGTCAAACCCAGCAGAGCATCCTCTACACCTGACGAGGAGCTTGAAGCTTTAATAGCTTCATCTTTCTTCACGATATTATTGAAACAGTTCACCAGCTGAAAGATGAGAAAAATAGTAAAGTCAATACAAAATGCAAGCATTCAGAGAAAGAAAGAAAATTCAGAATGTGAGAAATTTACCGAAGCAAGATGACGAGTAGCTAGGGATGTCAGCATATCCCTAGAAATTTTGTCATCAATTCCTTGGACCTCGGGTATGATCCAAGTTTTTACCGAGCTCATTGCAGAGCTCGGAGGAATGATGGTTGGAATACCAACACCACCAGCTGGTAGAGAAGGGACAATTTCAGCCAAATTGACTGAGGATGATTTCCTCAATCTTCTCAAAGGGACTTCAGCAGCTTCAACCAAGGAAGAACTCTTGGTCGGAGAGATAGTAATCACTTCCATAGGAGCAACTTTCTTGCTCGGAGCCACTGGGGGCTTCTCGGCAGCTTTGGAGGATGCATCATCCACCTTCTTAGTCCCCTCTGGGACATCAGTTTTGCTTTTCTTAGCCCCAACAGCAGAAGTAATGTCATCAAAAAGAGCAGGAGGAGCTCTTTTCTTGCCCATTCTTTGACTTAAAGGAAGATGAGAATCTGAAGAAGAATCCTCTGGAGTTGAAGCTGGTTCAACAGGGCGAGCAGTATAAGAAGTTGTGTAACTCTTATACTGTAGCAGATATGATGCAGACCTGATGTGCTCGTCTGCAACGTTCTTATGCAAACCCCAGATAAGTTTCAGATGCTTAATATTAACCTCTGATTCGTTTGGAGTTTTTCTTTTACTATCAACTGCAAACAAACACATAATGAGATATCAGTCATACATTTTGTCAAACATGATAAAAGCATAACTTCATAAGTAAAATAAAATGAAAAATAAACCTATCCCATTGCCATATTGGGGGCATCTGGGACCGTTGTATACTCCATCTCCAACTAAAGGGGCATATTGCCAATTTTTAATAACCAACCCATGTTCAAAATAATCTCTATTTGAGTCAGGGAGGTTAACTACAAGAGCCCTATTCAGAAACCTAGTTTTTAAGTAATAAATATTATCCAGAGTGGCCCATTTATAGCAATACATAATTTCAGGGATCCCTATATGCGTCCCATGAGTTAGATTTAATTTGTACACCCCATTAATTATTCTCCATGATTTGGGGGCTATTTTTGCAGGGACAAGATCAAAATACTGACAAAACTCAAGACACAATGGGTTTGGTGGAAAAGAAAATCCACATTCAGCTATGAATAGACTGGGGAACCAATGTCCGTCAGCCAATCGAAAATAATCTAAAGGCTCAGAAAGAACCTCCAGAGTTACCCAGGAAGGAATGGAAAAATCGGAACGAAATTTCTCAACAGACTCCACAATATAAACCATACTGAATAAAAGAGATACAGAAGAAAGGAAGAAAGATCTTACAGGAAGAAAAGAGGTATGTTGACAACGAACGAAAACTAGGATGAACGCACAAGAGAGAAGGAGAAAATAGAAAGCTTGAATGCAGGAAATTGGAAAAAGAAGAAGACGGTATGGTTACCTAAGAAGTTTAAATACTTTGCCTTGGGAACCGGCGAATGAAATGATTACAAAAAAGAAACTATTGAACTTCCGACGGCTAAAAGGACAAAAAGGGCACTAAGATCGAAGCGCTCTTAAAAGTTCGAAAAAAGGCGGATTCGTTGAATTTGGGAATAAATTCAAATACGATGCTCCTAAAACCCAGGAAGATCATTCAATATTGCCATAAACCAAGAAAGAATGTTCCATACTCCTCAAAGTTCGAAATATGAAACATTGGGGGCTTCTGTTGATACAAAAATTAATATGCTGATGTGAACGAATCATACGAAGACACTTGTCAATCTACGTGGTACAATAACAACGAGGAAGTTCATTTCCTCGACCAACTCATGTTCTCCCCGAGCAACGAGGATATACCGAGGAACTGCAACACTCTGAGGTACTCTAGCGCTCCGAGGAACTCCTGAGCAACGAGCAACTAAGGCGATCCGAGCTGCATCTCGGCCGTAGTATTAATTGCCAGAATGTCAACAGTTCAACTATTCATTGAATGTTCATCATCTTGACGCACACGCTGCATTAAATGTATTACCCTTTCATATGTATTCTCATTTAATGTATCGACCCATTCATGTACAGCCTAAGGGCTATAAATACCTTATATCATCCTCATTCAAAGGGACCGAAATTTCTGGATTGAACTGATAATCGAGAATTCCCAAACACCCAGCAATAACATAACAGTGGACGTAGGCCATTCTTATAAGGCTGAACCACTTTAAAAATCTTTGTTCATTTTATTTATCTGTGATTGAATAATTAGAACGATCTAATTTTTTACATCAACAAAGATGATCCCTACCTTCCGAAAAATCCGAAGCAACCAGAGCGTGAGATAGCTATAATTAGTTTTGGTTAATTTGATTATCATGTAATTAGAGGTGGCGATGCAGGAGGAGGTGACCACACTGCCGAGAGAAAAGCATACTTAAATGAGGTCCAGGCTTGTTCTTATATTCAAAGAATCAATCTGAACGAAGATGATCGGCCTAGGAGGTCAACAAAGACAAACTGGTAATAAACTTTTCCAAGAACGACCTCTCTAGCGTACTTTATCCCCATGATAATCCATTGGTCATCAAATTCAAGATCCAGTATACCGTCATCGCCAGGGTTTTGATTGACAATGGGAGTTAGATAGATATTATGTTTTACTATTGCTTTCAGAGTTTGGACTTGAAGCTCAGCTAAATGGAACCTTACCACATGCCATTAATAGGGGTTTTAGGTGAAAAGGTTTACCCTCTTGGGACAGTCAAACTAAAAGTGTTGTTTGACACCTGGCTGACGAGCTGTACTGAGAAAATACACTTTTTGTGAAGGATAAAAACGTTCAATTTGCCTATAATGTGATCCCCGGCAGGATAGGATTGAATAAGTTTGAAGTTGTGTCATCCACAATACATTAATGCTTGAAGTTTCCAACTTATTTTGAGGTAGGTGTTGTGAAAGGCGACCAAAAAGTGGCCAGAAAATAATATATCTCCTCAGCCTAGCAAGAGGACTTGATTGAGTTGAAGAAAAAGACCACCACTTATCAGGTAGATACCACTGAGCCCAATAGTGACTCTGAAGTTGAAACTTTAGATCATCGAGATGAGACAAAATTAGTCAAGGGGCAGATTGTAGAAGTTACTGAAAGCATTATCCTGGACGATGACAAACCAGCGAGAACTACGCAGATCAGCTCAACATTGGATTCAATCCTTAAACGGGAATTAATCTTGTTCCTGAGGTATAGGACAAATGTATTTTCTTGGAGCCATGAGGATATGTCGGGGATTGATCCTAATTTCCTCTGTTATGAGATCAACATCAATAAGGATGCCAAGCCGATCAAGCAGAGGGACATGATTTTCAGTCCGAAGAAGAATCAAGCTATCCAACAGGAAGTTGAGAAACTTCAAAAAGCCCAATTTATTGAAGATATTAAGTATCCAGCCTGGTTAGCCAACGTTGTGATGGTAAAAAAGATGAATGATAAATATAGGATGTGTGTGGATTTCACTTATTTAAATAAAGCCTGCCCCAAAGACCACTTTTCCTTGCCTAGAATTGATCAATTGGTGGATGTTACGTTAGTACATGAGCTTTTAAACTTCATAGACGCTTATTCTGGGTATAACCAGATTAAGATGAAATCAGAGGATAGCAAAAGCACAACTTTTATCACTAATCGAGGAACTTATTGCTACAGCGTAATGCCCTTTGGGCTAAAAAATAACGGAGCGACGCATCAGAGGTTGGTGAACAAAGTCTTTGAAGAGAAGATAGGCAAGAACATGGAGGTTTATATGGATGATATGTTAATAAAAAGCAAGAAAGCCTCAGATCATATCATCAATCTCAGTTAGATGTTTGACCGCTGAAAAGCATCAGATGAAGATGAATCCGACCAAGTGTGTGTTCGGGGTCCAAAAAGGAATGTTCATCGGCTTCATAGTCAATCAAAGTGGAATTGAAGTTAATCCAGCAAAGATAAAAGCTTTGATAGAAATGCAGTCGCCAATTTTCAAGAAAGATGTATAAAGGCTCACTGGAATAGTGATAACTTTAAACATATTTGTTTCTCGGGCAATAGATAAGTGTTTGCCACTTTTTAAGGTGTTGCGAAAGACTTTTGAGTGGAATTCAGAGTGAGAAAAAACATTCCAAGAATTGAAAAAATACCTAGGGTCTCCACCATTACTATCCCGACCAGTTTTGGAAGAGAAATTGTATTTATTCCTGGCAGTTTCTAAATCTGTAGTTAGCTCGATGAGTATCAATTCATTTGAAAGAATATCATATGCAAATATGGGTTGCTCTATGCCTTCATTACATACCATGGAACCTAATTTGATAACGATGAGTTTGAAGCATATTATGTCCAGTCTAGAATTCAGAAAATCGATACTACAACAGGCTATCCTCAGAGTAATGGTCAAACAAAAGTAATAAATAAGACTTTGCTCAAGGGATTGAAGAAGAGGCTTGATACTGCTAAGGGCAACTGGATTAATGAGTTATATTTTGTTCTTTGGGCATACAGAACAACACCGAGAATAGTAACTAGTGAGACACCTTATATGCTTGCATTTGGAACTTAAGCCATGGTACTAACCGAGATAGTCTTGTCAACTTACAGGGTCCTGAATTTTATTCTCCAACTAGTGACTTGATGAGGCGACTGGATCTAGATATGTTGGAGGAAGTTCGAGAAGATGTTGCTCTATAAAATGCTACGTACTAACATAAGACATCTCGTTTCTACAACAAAAGGGTCAAGCCGACCAATTTAAAAGAAGGTGATTATGTACTCAATACTCCTGATGATATTGATGTTGAATATGCACTTAGGTTTCAATTTAAAGCATCAAACAACGAAGCAGAATATGAAGCTTTGATAATTGGATTAGATTTGACCCATTCATTAGGCGTCGAATAAGTAATGGCGCACAATGATTCACAGCTAGTGGTTAACTAAGTGCTTCATTTATATGGAGTCAAGGGAGAGTTGATGACCAGATACTTTGCTAAAACCATGGAAGTTATTTCCCAAGTTTCGAGTCTTCCAAATGAATAGGATCCTCAGAATAGCCAATGCTCGAGCAGATGCACTTGCTCGGCTTGCTTCAGCAACCAGAATTGAACTCTGTCGCACCATCCTAATAAATATCCTAGTCAATCGAAGCATTGACAAGGACTTAATGGTTAATTTCATTGCCGTAGATTTGGGACCTTCCAGGATAGACCCAATCAAAGCCTATATTGAAGATAGAATCCTACCACCTGATCCCAAATAGGCCAAAAAGCTCCAATATAAAGCAACAAGATATGTGTTAGGTAAAGGGGTTTTATAAAGATGGGGATTAACGATCTCCTTGATATGTTGTGTTCATCTAATGGAGGTGCAATATTTGATCAAAGAGGTGCACGAAGGTTCCTGTGGAGCTCATTCAACTGGTCGATCATTGCTTCAAAGAATTAACACTCAAGGTTATTACTAGCCAACTATGAGGGTAGATTGTAAAGCCTTTACGAGAAAGTGTGATAAGTGCCATAATTTCTCCGCGATTCATAAAGCACCCAATGCTGCTTTAGCACCAATAACTTTGCATTGGCCCTTAGCTATTGAGGAATTGACCTAGTCGGCCCACTGCCGACCACCAAAGGCTGGTTCAAGTATCTAATAGTTGCTGTTAATTATTTTACCAAATGGGTGGAAATAGATGATTTAGTGGATATGCCTTATGAAAAAGTATCAATTCATTTGAAAGAATATCATATGCAAATATGGGTTGCTCTATGCCTTCATTACATACCATGGAACCTAATTTGATAACGATTAGTTTGAAGCATATTATGTCCAGTCTAGAATTCAGAAAATCGATACTACAATAGGCTATCCTCAGAGTAATGGTCAAACAAAAGTAATAAATAGGACTTTGCTCAAGGGATTGAAGAAGAGGCTTGATACTGCTAAGGGCAACTGGATTAATGAGTTATATTTTGTTCTTTGGGCATACAGAACAACACCGAGAATAGTAACTAGTGAGACACCTTATATGATTGCATTTGGAACTTAAGCCATGGTACTAACCGAGATAGTCTTGTCAACTTACAGGGTCCTGAATTTTAATTCTCCAACTAGTGACTTGATGAGGCGACTGGATCTAGATATGTTGGAGGAAGTTCGAGAAGATGTTGCTCTACAAAATGCTACGTACTAACATAAGACATCTCGTTTCTACAACAAAAGGGTCAAGCCGACCAATTTAAAAGAAGGTGATTATGTCCTTAAGAAGGTTATCATGAAGAATAATAAGATTGATGTTAACTGGCATGGCTCATGCCATATTTCAGCAGTCATCCGACCAGGAACTGATCATTTGTTCAAAAACTCCTGGAACGCCGAGCACCTCCGAAAGTATTATCAATGATTCAAGGGATTGCAATAATTATATTTCTTTATGTTCAAGATAATTATTGGTCAATTTTCAATAAAATTTTGATTTCAGTCCCTTTGATTTTTTTTTATTTTTTTCAAAGTACGGCGATATACATCCCTGAGAAATAACAAGTAAAACTATATCTTGGTCTTCAGCTCTTACCGATTAACAACATAACATACTTAAGCAAGTTGAAATTATCTTTCGATTAGCAAAACATTTTTAATCAGGTTGAACTTATCAAATCTCAAATGAACCAACAACTTGATTCACCAATAGCTTAAGGCACAATCATTATTTTCCCAAGTTAAAATTTGATGTACGACTTCGTATGTACGTAACAAACAAGAAGTAATTATTACTTCATGTATGACTCTGTATTAACAAATTACAAACAAGAAGTAATTATTACTTCATCTATGACTCTGTATTAATAAGTCACAAGCAAGAAGTATTATCCGACTAAGTTAATTACAAGAATACGATCCTAAACATTTGGTCGGCCATAACAATTTACTTCATGTATGACCTTGTCATTGACAAGTCAAGAATAAGAAGTTTGTAAAACATCTTATACAAATAAAATAGTTACAAACAAGTTTTACGCGACTAAGTTAAATGATGGAAAACATGTAAATGTTCCCAGTTATTGGAATACAAACATATATTCCTCATACACTTGGCCACCACTGATAACTAATGCTAAACTTGGATCAATATATCTAAGTGCATTAGTAGAATATATAGCATTATAATCACAAATACTGATAATTAGTGATAAACTTGGATCAGTATATCTAAGTGCATTAGTAGAATCTATTGTATTACAATCTCATGTTAATTAATTGATTAAATAGTCAAGATCTTGGTCCTACAAGTGTCTAAGTGTGATTTTTGCAAATTATCGTCATACTCTCAAACTGGGAAACCCGGGACTACGCAGTCAGTTCCTATAAGTTACATTGGTCCCGTGCGAGGTGTTCGTGCCTCCTACGGGGTCGTTTGGGGGCTGGTTTGGGTTTTCACCCTTTAACGGCCTTTTTTCAAGTCTAAGTGTTATTTTTGCAAATTATCGTCATAATCTCAAATCGGGAGACCCGGGATGACGCGATCAGTTCCTACAAGTTACATTGGTCCCGTGCGAGGTGTTCGTGCCTCCTACGGGGTCGTTTGGGTGCCGGTTTGGGTTTTCACCCTTTAACGGCTTGTTTTCAAGTCTAAGTGTGATTTTCTCAAATTATCGTCATACTCTCAAACCGGGAGACCCGGGACTACGCAGTCAGTTCCTACAAGTTACATTGGTCCCGTGCGAGGTGTTCGTGCCTCCTACGGGGTCGTTTGGGGGCTGGTTTGGGTTTTCACCCATTAACGTCCAGTTTTCAAGTCTAAGTGTGATTTTTGCAAATTATCGCCATACTCTTTAACCGGAAGACCCGGGACGACGGGGTCAGTTCCTACAAGTTACATTGGTCCCGAGCGAGGTGTTCGTGCCTCCTACGGGGTCTTTTGGGGGCTGGTTTGGGTTTTCACCCTTTAATGGCCCGTTTTCAAGTCTAAGTGTGATTTTCGCAAATTATCGTCATACTCTCATACCGGGAGACCCGGGATTACGCGGTCAGTTCCTACAAGTTACATTAGTCCCGTGCGAGGTGTTCGTGCCTCCTATGGGGTCGTTTGTTTTGTGACTTCAAGTAATAAGTAAATATTCTTATAAAGTTTCTCATAGTTGAGCCAATTACGTCTCGATTAATAGCATAAGATCACGTAACTTTAATTTTACTTCCATAACAAAACTTCAAATAAGAAAACACGTAATTTTTTTAAAAAAAGTGTTAAACCCCATAACCATATATACAGTAAAGGACACGCATATATAAAGTACTGCACATATATAAAACTATATATCTTATTAGAAGTAAAATATAATACTAGAGTTTTACCTGTCTAGTAGCGGGTTAGTGGGATTCTGCATGTGAAAGTTACATTACTTGTAATTCCTTTCCCTTGGCCTTGCTCTGAAGCTACTTTTACATATAAACTGCTAACATTCTGACCTACAATACGTTAATGTGATCAAAATTAACCATAAAATAAACTAGAAAGAAGTCAAGTCCAAAGGGTATGAACAATAAGCTTACCTTTGTATCCATGCTAACTAAATCCTTAGCACAAGTGAACAGTCCAAATGGATGCTAACTACATCATTATATATAATTCAATTACAGAAATTTATTGAATGGTTTCTTAGTGGACAATAAAAAGAAAAAAAAATAAAGAATGGAAAAAATAAAGAAAAATTCCATATAGTGAATACTTACTTACAATTATTGATATGCCCCCAAGCCCCCGGTGATTGCTCACAACAACATTCCGGCCACGTTTTGCAACAAAGTTTGGCACTATTTCATCAACCAAACATAGAGCTAATATATTTAAAGTGTATAAATACATGTATATACATACATGTGTAAATATATATATTCATACCAATCAAAAGTTGATCTTTAGTGCACTTCTTCCCTTCCACCTTCACGTACACACACTATGTGCATGCACACATATATACATAAACAAACAATTCATTGATGAAACGCTAAGGTGTTAAAATGACAATATACAAACATATATAAACACACACGCACACACACACACACACACACACATACGCATTTTGGCAATTAATTCTAATTCTAAATTTCTCTATAGACCTTTATTTCTCACTTTTTTTCCTAAAGTTTTAGTGAAATAATCCCATTTTTATTTCATTTCCACCCTTCCAGCTCCAAATCTACACACACAGACAATCAACTCATCAACGAGACACAGGGCTGTAAAAAGAAAAATATACAACTATACGAACACACACACACACACTGCGTGTGACAATTATTTTTAAATCTGGATTTCTCTATAAGCCTTAATATTTTGATTTTTCCTCAAGTTTCAATGAAATCGGTACCCGAAATTGCAACTGATACATTATACAACTGACTTGCAACTTACCTGTACCTGATGTATATATATATATATATATATCCAGTTGCGCGCGAGAGAGAGAGAGAGAGCGAAATCGCAACTGACCTGAGAGAGAAATCGCAGATCGCATACCCATATATATATATATATATATATATATATATATATATATAGAGAGAGAGAGAGAGAGAGAGATGTAATACCTTACGATGATGAGCAGTAGCAGCAACGATGAGAACGATGAGGAAGCCGAGGAGGAGAACGATGAGGAAGCCGGGAAGGAGAGCGAGCGGGAGAAAGAGAGAGAGAGAGAGAGAGAGGGGATTGGAATGTCTTAAAAATTTGGTCCCCACTCCAAATTTTGGGGGGTTATTTTTTTAACAAAGCGTACCCATATTTGGCACAGTTAAAAACCGTGCCAAATTTTAGCACTATTTCAAACCGTGCCAGAATCTGGCACGGTTTTAAACAGTGCCAGAATCTCCTTGCCTAAGCGTGCCAGATTGGCATTTTTGGTGTAGTGAGAGTTAACAACATAAAAATGTGGATTTTCAGTCATATAAATTGCATTACATTCAAATGAATAACACATATACAGAAGAGCTATTCAATATGACATTTTCCTTAAGCTTTGGAAGTCGGCTGAACTGGTTGCACTCTATCCATTCCAGCAGGAGGATAATCCAAAGTATAGGGATAATTAATAAAGTTAAAATCTCATAATATTCTTCTGTTGCTGCTGAAATGCACATTAATCAGGTGAAGAGGACGAACTATTTCATGAACATCATGTAAACTATAGTCTCCTAAGTATTTAGTGATCAGGGATTGGGGAATAGCATCAACAGGGATCCAAGAGATGTCCAACTTTAAGGGAGGATTATCATAATCTAACAGACCAGGCTCGTTCCAATACCACAGTTGGCTATTACGATCATATTGCAGCAAAGTCAAGTAGTTGGTCCACCCCTATTTATAGCCTTCACGATGGGTCTGATCAAGGTGATCATCAACTTGGAAAAGGGCTTCATTGTAGCCTTTCATCCACACCTCTCTGGGCTGTTTGTGAAATTGAAAGGTTAACCTTTCAACTTGATGTTGGAGTTTCTTTAAAACATTATATTTCACTTTCAGCTACACAGATTGGTCGGAAATGGCCTTATCTTTAGCTTCTAGTTTTGTAGACAAATCGGTAATGGCTTGACTATTTTCTTTCAACTGGACAACCTGGTCAGCTACGGTTTTCTTGGTCCTGGACTCTTCAATAGTTGGTCGACTCCTCCTTTGTTGTTTGGAAGATTTCCTAGGTTTGGATTTTTCAGAGCTTCAAGTTCTTCCATCAGCCTGGAATTCTCATTCTCCAAAAAAGAGGCACCTTCATCGGCACCACTGACAGAAGATTATTTCAAAGTGTCCAACTCATTCCTAAGTTTATTATTCTCTTCTTCCAAGATCTTGGCAATATCCCTGTCTTCATCAACTTCACATTTCAACAATAACTCTTTTTTCCTATACACAAAAGCATATTTTTCCAATTTCTCCTTCAAAACCCAACCTTCACTCAATACCTTATACTCGGCCTCATAGTCGGCATGGAGTAAAGCTTTGCTCTCATTATAGTCTTCTTGAAAGTCTTCAACCATCTCGTAATAAGCAGCATTATTTGCCACAACCCTGCTCAGCAAACCATATACATGAATATATGCTTCTTTAGCTTGCTCAGACACATCTGGATCAAGTATGTCGATCATGTCTTCTTCAAATAAATCAACACGACCAGCTTCCAAAAGGTTACTACTCCGCCTGAGTAGGTCTAATTCAGTAAAAATTGTATACTGCTTCCTAGCATCAAACTAAAAATTACAAGTGTAGCACTACACCAAAATGTGACATTGCTAACGGACCAAAATTCTCATTACTAACGGATATAGACCGTTAGTAATTTCTAACACGCGTAATCCATTACAAAATGAAATTATTCGTTAAAAGTATATAATTTTTCTTTTTCCAATTCTTATTTTGGTATTATCCAAAAAAAAAGTATATAAACCCTAGGTAAAAAAGCGGGTGTATATCCCACTCCCCCTATTTTTCATCTCTCTACACCATCCCCCTCTTTTCCTTCAAAATCGATAACCCTAAACTATCCCATCACGTTCGCAGAAACCTCCTCACTCGACATTGGTGACTCATTCACTTCGATGATAACAGATTTGCTCTCTCTCTCTCTTTCTCTTTCTCTCTCTCTATTTACCTGTCTATTGAAGTCTTTTGATTTAATTTATATATGTGAATACTTGCGTGTGATTTTAATTCTTTGTATGTATATGTACATGTATATGTTTACCATTTACATTTGTATGTATTCATGTGTGATTTTGATTAAAGCATGACCTCGTGAGCTTATCATTGATGTTATTTTGGCTTGCCTTCAAACTAAGATTATAACCCCTATTTTCCCTGTTCCATTTTATAAATAATATAGCATCGTGTCTATTATATACATTACTTCATTTATATGTTTCCTTCTACCAATTGTATATTTGTTTTGTTAAGCTCACGAAAAGAACTGAGGGGTTGTTGAAAAGGGAAACATGTTGTGAAATTGGGTCATTAATGGTTGTACTAATGCCACACTTTTATGCTTGATACCAAATAAAATTGCAAATTTGAAATTTAAAGATTTTATACCCTTTAGTTTGGTATCTAGTATGTACAAATTGTTAGCAAAAGCTCTTATTTAAGACTAATAGATACCCTTGATGTAAAAATTTCTTCTTCACATGATGCGAAAGTACTTTCTTCAAGGTTGAACAAATTCATATGCGATAATTAGGCAGTTGCCCTATTGAGTTGTGAGAGGGAAGGGTTGCTGCTTAAAATTGACTTGAAAGGTTTACCAATTTGATTAAGATCATGTTTTTGTGTGGGTTTGTGCTAAAGATTAAGGTAAAGTGAACATATGTATCAATTTCAATAAAAAGTTAGTTTATATTTTTGTTTTAATAGTGTGTAGTGTAGTAGAAATGTAAAATAAAATTATTAAAGCCCTTCGCTAATTGCTTTGGAAACAATCTATTCATTTGTAAAGCATGTCAATTTGTTTTCAATCGGTTTTAAATTGTTTTTATTCTTTGTCTGAAAAGAATTTAAAAGAACCTCATAATCAAATATAAATTATTTCAAGATTATGTTATGTTATGTTTTATAGTTTGTATGTTAAACATTGATGTCCAATTACACAAACAAAACTAAAATACGAGGGCCACAATCTAGTGTCACAATCCAGTAGATCTAAAATAAAAATAACTCTTTAATTCTTCTTCTAAGGTGAGAAGTATTAAATCTTCACCATTTGGTTGGAGATTCTTTATTTTTGTTCCACTTTAATTTATCTTCTCTATTTTAAACTTTTACTAATGTATCCTCTCAATAGCAACATGTGGTTTACTATACAGTATTAGACATATGTTTATTACTTTAAGAAGAGTGTGTTGTCTTTCCTCTACTTGTCTAGTAGCAGTCTCAACGTAAATTACAATGTCACTAAATACAGTAGTTTTCGCTCTATGCTTTTGTTTTGTTACTACTAGAAAGCAAACTGGATTTGAGTTAAAAGTTAGAAGAAAAAACTAGTCACTTGATATGTGAATATCAACAACAGGTTATGTTTGAGTTGTCGTATTAAATCTAATTAATTTATTTAATGTATATCTAGAGTTTACATGTATATATAATTTGGTTTAAGATTCTATATTTCTTAATCTTTTAGTGTATACCTAAGACTTGAAATTAATATATGTACTGAACTTGTGTGTGTGTAAGTACGTGTTTGTGACCTTATTTTGGGAATATATATATTATATAGAATTATGTGTGTGTTGTTTGCTTGCCCTAGTTTTAGAAAGAAATTTGATAAAATTTTCTGTGTTTGTGACCCTGTTTTGGAACTATATCAGATAGGATTGTGTGTGTGTGTGTGTGTATGTGTGTGTTGTTTGTGTGTCATTGTTTTGGAAATGAATTTTATAGAACTATGTGTGTGTGTGTGTGACCTTGTTTTGGAATCATATTATATAGAATTGTGTGTTGGTGATTGTGTGTGTGATCTTGTTTTGGAATTATATTAGATAGAATTGTGTATCTGTTTATGATGTTGTTTTAGAATGATTTTAGATGGAATTATTTGTGTGTGTGTGTGTTTGCGTGCCATTGTTTTGGAAATAAATTTGATAGAATTATATGTGTTTCTGTGTGTGACCATATTTTGGATTTGGGTTTGCGGAAGAAGCGAGGGGAATATATAAGTATGCAAATCTTGCAGTTGGAATGAGAGAGAATGAGGTATCCTGCCTGGTGGATTGGTGCAAGTGAAGTCATTGCCATTCTTTGCTCTGTAAAGCAATGAAATCGAGTATGATGTTATTCATATCCTTAATTAGATTGATGAATAATAATGAGACGGTGATAGTCAGGTACTCTCGTATTTATTCTTTACAAATTGGGTTTGACTTACTAACCTTAAACTCTAGTTTTGACAAGTTAATATAAGTCCTAGTAGAATTTTCTTCCTAGATTTTCAGTTCTGATTCAAACAAAGAGGAGATTTCAGGCCAATTATGCATTTAAATCATGTACTGGAATTGCAGTATAAACTATATTTTGTCTACTTAATTTGGCTATATTTAGAGAGGATATTTTTGTGGGAAATCCTGAGACATTTTATTATCTAGAAACGGTTGATCCCACTTGGCCTACCACAAAAGCATCTCTGATCTGAAGTATTTCATCTCTAGATGGAGTTGCCTCAATCACGTCCCATCGGAACCCAAGAAAGGAAACTAACACATCACTTTCTTTCACTGTATTAAACGTCCCAATGATATCCAAGGCTTTCTTAAGGTGGACACATTAAAATTCAGTCACATTTCTTATATCAATCAAAGGGGAAGGGTTCAAAATATAAATTCAGAGGCGGCAGTGTTTACAGTGGGTGGGGCAAGAAATGAGAACAATTCAAACTGCAATTCTTACTGTAGGAGTGGTTTCACACTGTTGGAAGTGTTCGTGTTGAAAAAGGGTAAGACGGGGAAGGAGAATATTGTTGAAGATATCCATATTATAAGAGATGTGGCGGAGAAGATTGAAGGAGGGCAATGGACCATATCGCTGGAGTCATCAGTAATGTCATCGTCCAGCCACAAAAGTCCTATCCATGTCTGTGTATATAACTTTAGTATGTTTCACTTCATTATATTTTTGTAGTTTTGTTTTGCATTAGGGATTATATCAATAATCAAGAGTTTGGTTTGTTTTGCATTAGGGGTAATATCAACAATCAACCATTTGGGAATTCCCAGTTTCTTATGCTTCTTTCTTCTCAATTGGTGTGAATAACATGATTTGAATGAAGTTATAGTTGGCTTTGGCTATTCGGCATTAAAGTTGCTTGTTGACATCCATGGTCAGAAACACAGTGGTGGATCATTTGGGCCCTATTTTTTCGGTTTGGATCAATTTCAGATACATAGTTTTTGGCCAATAAGTAAACTTAAAGTTAGGTCCTTGACTTGGGGGTTGCAGTTTCAAATATGTTAGGTCTCATTCCAGTATTTATCGTTGGATTGTATCCAATGGTTTAGATTTTTTTTTATCTCAAGTATTTACTCAGATTTTTATCTCTCTCAAAGTTTGAATTGATACTAGGATTTGTCTTCAAAGGTGTGTGGCAATGCTTACTCTAATTTTAGTCATCACAATTGTCCATCTAGTAATTATCAACCAACCGCGTAAGCATCACAATTACCGCGCAACAACACTGGAGTACATTAGAAAATAACACACTGCAACTCCAACTCTGACTCAGACTTCGACTTCGACTCTTGAATCTAAGATATAAAGTCTCGTGACATTTTTATATGGAAATATAATAAGGCGTTGATGTTTTTTTTTGCAGATTAAATCTAGGCTATACTTTTGGATTCACGACACAACGAATGAAATCATTTTTACTCTATTATCTCTCTGTCTCTTCTTTTATCTCTTCATTTTTTTCCTGATACCAAATCATTTACGTTTTAAGATACGATTTCAAACTAATAATATTATTTTTTTTTCCTTTTCTTTTAATTCATTTCAGGTGTTTATTTGTTAAGATTTAAAGAAAAACAAAGAAAACACGAGGAACGCGTTGAGTTTTCCAGCAAAGGCCGACTTGAGTACTAGATTAATGAATCACTTTTTATTTAGTTAAGTTTTTTTTACTAGAAAAGGCCATTAGATAGGAAGTTATATAAAATGGTCACAGTTTGCACAAGGCGATGCTCAACTAAACAGAAAACGTCTCATTACCCTTTCATATGAATGACTTAACTTCCACAAGCCGTGGTCATAAAGCAGTTCATTGATCTTATGAATATGAATATGTTGAACTACTTATGCAAGCTAATGCAGCAGGAGTGTCGAGAGCTCCAGACGCTCCGTATGATGAATGTTCGTATTCAAACATTCCACTTATAACGTATGAGCTTCCTGATGAGCAAATAATAAAAATTGGATCTGACAGATTCAAGATTCCTGATGTTCTGTTGAATCCATCTTCTATTCAGACTATTCCTGGTATGGAATGTTTTATGGAGATCATATTTTTGTTTTGGACTACTATGAATTTGCTCTGTTTAATCCATATTCTTTGTTTATTAAATTTCAACTGATTTTGTTATGGACTACCTATGCATTTGTTTTGGACTACAATGCATTTGTTATAGACTACCTACTCTTGGGGTGAGTTTAAAATCGTAGCCGAGCAATAGCTGAGCAGAGTAGTCAAGCAGTAGCGAGCAGAGCAGAGCAGTCAAGACCGCCAACAGGCTCTTAGGGTGAGGTTCAAACGGGCTTTTTTGCTTTCCCTCATACCTTATGACTAGGAATTCGAGGAAAACTGATATAATGGACACAACACTTTCCATATTATCATAAGATAGCTAAAGGTGTTTCGTATAAAAAGCATGTTTCCAGTGTAAAGAGTGTTTATAGTCAACGTGTAATCGATGATACCTCCGATATCCAAATAACTTTCAAATTACATCTTTACAATTAAGTGCCTCTAACATGTAGTAATATTGTAAATCAAATATAATAATTTTCAAATTACGTATTTACGATTAAGTTCTCATGTTTTTTATTAAAAAAAACTTATAATCTCTGCCCCAAACAATACTATTGTGTTATCCTCTACTTTTACATTTCGAGATTAAATAGAGTTATACTCTATTTTTACATAACCAATGTGTTTGTAACTGAAATGAGGTTTATGATGTATAAGGAGCGCGCCTTAGTGTAATTTATGAAGGTTGTGATACATTTTTATCAAATTTGTAGTTTGTGGCAAAGAATTACGACTGGTGCGTCTGCATAACCACGTGATGTAGTTTGTTGGAATTGCATTGAATGCATTGTTTAATTAAGCTTCAGTCCTCTTTGTGTCAGGTATGATCTTTCTTAACTTTCAAACTCTCATGTGTACCTTTTTTCGAATTTGGTCTCCATGTATGACAATAATTTGTAATGTATATGTTCCATTTGAATGAATATTGATATATTGTTTGTGTAATTTTTATACCCCTAACCTTATTCCTATTTATTCATAAACATATGTTGGCTTTCCCTTAAACAGAAGTATGTTATTTAGAATATATTGTGTATTGCTATCATTACCATGAATTTGTTAAAAAACTTTGACTGAAATTAGTATTTGATGATGTCTATGATTTTTTTTATACGAGGTCTAAGATGTATTATCAATGTGGAAGTTCCAGGAAGGAGTTATATGTATGATTCAAAAACCAAATCTAAAATGCAAAACACATTGGATTCTCGATTAATTGACTCGGTATTTTAATTGACTAACTATATTTTTTGTTTTGTATCAGGTCGCATTTTGAAGATTAGGAACAATCATTATAATGCAACATGTGGGACGACCATGTGAATTTTTTAGGAAGTTTGTTTCATAAAATTACATTTATATGTTAAGGCAATTTATTATGAGAAACAATCATTAAAAACCACATGAAACTTTTTGGCTTTTAGTTGTGCTATAAATAAAATGATGGAGATATGAACATTTATCTAAGTCTGATTTAGGTATGTTTCTCTAACAGAATATATGTTTCACAATGTGACTTCTATTGGCTAATTTTTTTGTGTTATTGAATTTCACCTTATTATTTGGATTAAAACACACCCCCAAATTAAAATGAAATGGTATGCCTTTTGTATTTATTATTGAATTTGAGTATACAAGATAAACTTGATATATTTCCTTATTTAATGTTACTGTATACTTATATAGTATTTTGTAACTTCGATACATGGGACATAAAGTAATCTTCTTCCATTTATTTTTTATTAATATGACTTGCATATGTTTTTATTATCCTTCAGGTGAAAAGTGAACCCACAAATGCTTCTTATCGGCAAGTCAAACGAGTCTCCGTGCAGAGAGTTCCTAATAACAACTACAGATGTGTTTTATATAGAAGCATCAATGGATCTCTGAACCACATTTTACTAGAATTTGTATATTCTAAATCTATTTGGAATTTTCTAATTTCACTTTGCCTAATGATTATATTGATACTTTGTGGAGCCATGCTTTGAATCTCATTTTGGTGCTAGTTACTAAGTTCAACTTGATTTATAGCGATACGTTATCTAGTGATGTTGGTGCATTACCTTCTTCTATTATATATTCTTCTATTGTTCCCCTACCTATTATTTACACTTACTTTCTCAACGATTGTGTCCATACCACAATTGTTGTTTATCAATGGAATATTTTGCTACTAGATGTTAAAAATGCTTTTTTGAAAGGGCGTCTTACAAAAAATGTTTAATACTCCTGGTGTTACCCATGAGTCTGTGGATGTATGTCTTTATAGTCTTAAAGAGGCTTCTCAAGCGATTAGGATCTCTTATTTTTCAACTTCACTGATCATGATTCTTCTCTATTTGTTCATTTCACGTCAGTTGTGGTCATATTCATCTTTTTTTATATGTTGATAACATGATTGTGACTGGTGATTAGTGATTGTACTTGTAATGATTTTCTTGTTTTTTCTTTTATAATTGGTATGGGATATGGTGCCAGATTTCGTTTGGCATGTATCACAATGTTGGGATTAGTGAACAGTTGTATAGGCATAAAATTTACTGGCCAATTTGGGGATTTAATTGCAGTAAGTATCTTCTCTATATTTGTTTTTGCAGTCACAATGAGCCTATTGTTAAGGAGACTTCAAATATCTTTTATGTGTACATCTTTATTGATTCACATTTCTCTATCTGACAAGTTGTTAGTATCATCGATTCATAAATCAATCAATCGTCTGTTTTCATTGACAATCATTGTACAATTTCATTAGTGACCTCGCGTGCCACTACTTCAGTAAAGTTGGGGTCAGTGTAATCAGAAGATTAAGTAAAACAGAACAATAAAATCGCAAAGGTGTGTGGGGCCGTCATCATAAACAGACTAGATGAACTTCAAGAATCAGATGTAGGAACTGGGGCTGGACTTTTTGAAGTTAAGAAAATTAGAGATGAGTTATTTGCATATATTGTCTAGTGTAGTGATCCAAAAGCGTGCACTGTTCTTTTGCGAGGTGCTAGTAAGAATCTTTTAAATGAAGTGGAATGGAACTTGTAGGTAAGTTATTGATGCAATTAATTACTCAGAAGAGTAAAATGTAAGAACCCCCTAAATTACCACTCTGATTGCAAATTCCCAACTAACATATGAACTTTTGCAAAGTCCGACATATGCGTCACTTAAATCCTTTTTAAAGACGGGGAAATTACAATTGATAAAATGAGTTTTTACAAAATTAATAATTCAGAGAGGTATTTGCCATTAGTGTGTCATTCATGGGTGTCTTGTGAAATGCCTTACTCAGAAGCTCCTTGTAAATTTTAAATATGGGATCTGAAGCACTTTCTTTGTTGACAGGATGCACATAATCCTCCGTTGTTTCCATTTATAACGGAACATGAATCTATACAGTAACTTTGAATCCTATCGTGCAAAACTATGTAAAAAGAATTAGTAGCATTACATTTTTAGATTTATCATCTCTCATTTGACGTTACTATTAACTGACATACCCAATAGTAGCTACCAATTTTTACCATTTTATGTTGTATAATCATTATCAATAAGCCTTTGGCATGTAAGTTCTTTCATGAGTGTTGTTACACATAATGACTGTCTCTTTCATGTCTAGCTATTTCTCATATCTAAATTAGCGAAGACCCTGTATATTATAATAGCGATCTTGCCTCAGGTAGTGTATGTATGTTCTCCACTGTTTGTTATTTATTGAGACTTGAGCTAATAAGGTTTAAAACCTCAAATCGATGTTTGCTATTGATTGAGATCAGTTGTAGTTATTTGTTTATTTTTTGTAAGTGATTTCATGCAAATTTATTTATTTTTATATATTATTTTCCCATTCAATTAACAATTTTTAATAATATTTATTCAGGTTTCAAACCTATCATTTTCTTTCTAACAATGTGTATTTGTGTGTTATGCTCGGGTACAAGAAAATAGAGTGTCACCGATATTTGCGGGGGTTGTGGACCTGAGGTACATACCGATAACTAGATTCTATTCAATTGATTTTTATAATATAGTGTTTGTTGTTTAGTGTTGTATTAAAATAGAGAACCATATTATTTGAGAGTGCCCGTGCTTTCAAATGAATTAATTATTTAATTAAATTCCAATTCCATACCCAAAAATTTTTTTAACTCTTGCAAATAAACGTGATTGATTAAAAAATTAATCTAAGCATGCACGACAGTCACAAATGAGGAAAAAATCACCGAAGGGCAAAACCATTTATTTCACTATAATCTTGTAAATCATAACTTACACGGATTACAATTAAATAATTTGACACACGAATACCCGCAGGCATCGATCGGCGTCGTCAGCAATGGAATAACCTCAGCAGCCCCACAAGAACACTCAGTTCTGTTTCAGCAAAGATCCATACTCAGCAGACCTTAATATCCTCAGACTTCGATCAATACCATGAACAGTACCAAAATCAGCAGCATAAGATTTCAGAAAAATATGTCTTGGGTTCCACAAAACAATTCATAAAAAGTAGATGGGATTATGAATTAAATGGACAAAAGGTTTTGGACCCTTAAAAGTGAGAAGAAGACATACTGAAAAATATTGAACACGAAGTTTTTCTGTTTCAAAAAGTGTTCTGCAGAAACAAACTTTTCTTCTCCTCTTAACAAACTGTACGTGCTGACCTTTATATAGAAAATATAGAGTTAAAGTGGATAACCATTGACACGCTTTTTAGAGATAAACTTTGGAATTATTAGCGTACAAAAACAAGGCAGACGTAAGTTTGTAAAAGAAAGAGCAGTGGCGTGTAACAAAAAGATTTCTTGAATTAATTGGCCACATGCCAATCAATGGCAATCATCAAAAGCCGGCGTGAATTAAAAGGAGAAGCAGTGGCATGGGATATTAAAAAAACATGAAGCAAACTTCTTATCTACTAAAAAATGAATGCCCATCCCCTTTGTTTTCTCCGTAATCATTGCCTATCATTGGCAAATCATTGGCCTGCCTTTGTTTGGCCAGCATAGGCGCGTGGCAACATATTTGAATTGTCTCACTTGCCAAGCTTTGGCGTGAAGACTTCAACAACCAAACAAGGCATGTTAACCCTTTTTAAAACCCCACCTAGATGCCGAAAACTACACCAAACAAAAATGCGTGTTACCCCTTTTTTAAAAGCCAAAAACTCATTTTATTCCTTAAAAAAACTTATTTTATTCCATCTATACGAAACATACTTTTTAAAGAAAAGCTTCTTTTATAAAAAAATATTTTTTAAATGCCAACTCATTTTGATTTAAAAAAAAAACACTTTTGTTTCCATTTTTTTTAAATAAAACTTATTTTATTCAAAAGAAATTTTACAAATAAAAGTTCTATCCTTAAAAAAATCCCAACACTTTAAATATAAAATGCACATGGAATATTTTTACCAAAATTATCTCGACGGTGCTTGAATGTTGAAGTGCAGTTGTAATTCAAATCCGGAGTTTGTAGATGTTAGCTTCCTCGATTCTTTGTTGACTTGTAGAGGTATACGACATAACTAATTGAGACGGACAATGTACTTACAAATCTCCCCTATGTCTATGCCGGTACAAAATAAAAATTTTGAATTATTAATCACAAGAATGACCTATACAAATCTACCCTCCCAAGACAATCATGGAAAGATAAAATGACAAGTCTACAAACTTTCAAACTTTGCTTCAACAATCAACTTTTCAAAACTCCAAACTTTTCTCATCAGGGTGTGCAAAAATTTGATGTTAAATCTTCGTACCTACACACATGAGATGAAGCAAAAAAACCTCGTGACGTATTGAGTTTCAAATGATATAAACATAATTAATGTTAGTACAATCAAATCTCCCCCATACTAAAACTCCCCCATAATATCATAATTTGTTCTCCCCCTTTTTATTTGTTTGAAATAGATAAGGAAAAGAATAAATCACATAAAGCAAATCGGGGTGTCACGGAACACAGAACAACCAACTATTTTTTATTTTTTTATTTTTTATACAAAAAAAAAATGATGTCACAAAAATCACACACCATAAATTTATACTAAGACGACCAAATCATGGAAACGGAATGAATGGGTGTGAACAAATTCGATAGGAAAATCAACTTAATCGTATCATATGTGCAATATGCATAAGTGTACTCCTAACAAATGAACATAAAAAATAGTCCTTTGGTGTAAAATTATTGAATTTAGATGACATCGTCTTAAATCAAAATCAAAAAATCAAAGTCAACATGATTTTCACACTAATAATGTCCAAAACGATTGCATGCTTTTCAAGACTTTTTAAGGATGTGAAAAGCCGTTTTAATTCTCCAACCACACTCCCTCATATATATTTTCTTTTCGAGGTGATCTAAATTCTCAAACATTGGAGAATTGGTGAATAAACCTAATGGGCCATTATTGCCATGCATTTTGTTTTATTGCCTTTCAATATTTTCGGGCTATTTTAAACTTCTTTGGACCCCGGATAATTAAAATTCCTCATTTTTTAGGTCCAATTTAAACGGCGGCTTAATCGCAAAGGATAGATGAGAACCTTTCATATCCCTTTACCGTTTATAAAATTCACACAAACTTACAGCAAACCGGTAAAAACATGCACATCTTTTATTATCTTGTTTTATCGCATTTGGTTCATTTTAATAAACAGAATTGAGATGAAAACACGTAACCAACATGTGATTTGTCAAGAACAAACACCAAATAAATTCGTGCATGTGTGCAACAAAGGATAAAGTGAGTCAAACATGTAGGTAGCAACACTATAGCAACTCAAAGACTCCAAACTTTGTAAAGCACATGAATGACATAACATATTGTCTCAAATCACTATCAAACAGTCACATGGATACGATAGGAAGTTGTGACTTGATCATCCTAAGTGTTTATTCATAAACGGTGCAAAACAAACTACAAAAATCTTTTTGAATTTTTTTGGTTTTCTCAAATAAAAGAAAATCTTTTTGTATTTTTCATTTTGAAGAAATAAGAAAAGAACTAAATGTATATAATTACAAAAATGATACAAACTAGAAATAGGAGCAGAATTATGTGAGCATGAAAAAAATGCATCCTATACTAGACACGGACCATCCACTCAGTCAATTGTGCAAATCCCTAAAGACTTCCTATAACTCTCGAATCTAAGGGCATCTAAAGGTTTCATGAAAATATCGGCTAACTGAAGGTCAGTGGGTACGAAACTCAGGGATACCACTTTCTCCTCAACTAACTGACGTATAAAGTGCTCGCGTATCCTGATGTGCTTTGTGCATGAATATTGGACCGAATTACGAGATATGTGTATTGCGCTCGTGTTATCATAAGAGATGGTCATGGTGTCTTGTGAAATTTCGATAATCCTCTAGCATTTGCTTCATTCACAAAATTTGCGTGCAACAACTCCTGGCGGTGATGTACTCAGACTCCGCAGTGGACAAAGAGATGGAGTTTTTCTTCTTGCTCATCCAATAGACAAGAGCAAAACTAAAGTAAAAACACCCACCAGAAGTGCTCCTACAACCATCTACATCTCCGGCCCAATTGGCATCCGAATAGGCGGATAAACGGTCATCAGTATCAAAGGAATACCAAATACCATAGGAAAAAGTCCCACTCACGTATTTGATAATACGTTTTAGAGAGAGTAAGTGTGACTCTTTCGGGGATGCCTGATATCACGCACAAATTTCTACACTAAAGGCTATGTCAGGATGACTGGTAGTCAAGTAAAGAAGACTACCTATCATACTCCGATCCAAGATTTGCTCTATGTCCTTGCCTGAAGTGTCCTTACTAAGCTTGGTAGAAGTACTCATAGGTGTACGTGCATGCTTAGCGGAGTCTAAACTAAATTTTTTCACTAGGTCTCTAGCATACTTGGATTGGGAGATGAACATCCCATCCTTTAGCTGATGAACCTGGAGACCAAGGAAGAAAGTAAGCTCACCTACCATGCTCATCTCAAACTCACTTTTCATCTCCTTCGCAAAGAGGTGAGCATGTTGGGAGCACGTGGATACAAAGACTATGTCATCCACATAGACCCGAGCAACCAAAATAGCACTGTCATATCTCTTGACGAACAAGGTCATATAAACTCCCCCTCTCTTGAAGCCACGGGCTAAGAGATAGGAAGAAAGCCTCTTGTACCAAGCACAGCATGCTTGCTTAAAACCATACAAGGCTTTCCTTAGATTGTAGACGTGCTCTGAGTGCTTAGGGTCTTCAAACCCTTTCGGTTATTCCACGTAAACCTCCTCCTGTGGAATGCCATTTAGAAAGGCACTCTTGACATCCATCTGATATAGCTTGAAGTGCAGATGACATGCGATGGCGAGTAGTAAGTGGATGGACTCAAGCCTCGCAGCAAGAGAAGATGTCTCCCCAAAGTCTACACCCTCTATCTGTGTGTACCCTTGAGCGACCAACCTAGCCTTGTTTCTGATTATGGTACCATTTTCATCCATTTTATTATTGAAAATCCACCTGGTACCTATCACATTCGTCTCACTAGGTCGGGGGACAAGTTCCCAAACATTGTTCTTTTTAAACTAAAGCAACTCATCCTGTATAGTAGATATCCAGTGTTCATCCTTGAGAGATTCTTTGTGATTATTGGGCTCGACTGTGGATGCGTAGCAAAAATGACTAACAACGTTCTCTAGCTGAGCACGAGTCTTAACCCCTAAGGTGGGATCGCCTACAATAGTGGCAGGGTCATGACTCTTACAAACCCAAGTAGGTGTGTCCCCTAACACATGAGTAGGGTCCCCAGGGTGTGTGTGAGGGATAAGTAAATCACTGACAAAAAAGTCCTCATCCTCACAGTGAAGTCTAGGATTAACAAACACCGGAGGTTCGTCATCTTGCACGGTGATTTTTATTGAGTCCATAACCTTAGAGCTACTCAGGTTGTAAACCCAGTATGCTCTATTGTGTGATGAATATCCAAGAAAAATTCCCTCGTTGCTTTGGGAGTCAAACTTTCCTAATTTTTCTCTATCCCGTAGCATATAGCATTTACTCCTAAAGACACGAAAATATGTAAGGTTGGGTTTCTTGACAGTCCACAATTCATAAGGCATTTTAAGTGTGTGTGGACGCAGGTAAACCCTATTCACCGTGTGGCACGCAGTAGACACCGCCTCTGCCCAAAATCTCCTAGCAACCTTACGACCCAAAAGCATAGATTTAGCCATTTCCTGAATCGTCCGATTCTTCCTCTCAACAATCCCATTTTGCTGAGGAGTCCTTACGACTGAAAATTTATGTTTAATTCTAAGGCTATCACAGTAAAGATTTACCTTTGCTTCCATAAATTATGTGTCATTGTCACTACGTATCCTGTTAATAGTGACTCTGTGTTAGTTTTGTAGGATACGACACTTGGTCGTTAAAAACTCTACAGTATCAGATTTCTCTTTGAGAAAACCTACAATCGAATATCTTGAGAAATCATCCACCATCACGAGGATATACCTCTTACCACCCAGACTCTAGTATGAGTAGGACCAATAAGATCCATGTGAATCAGCTCAAGCACACGAGAGGTGGTAATGGAAATCAACTTCCTATGGGGACTACGAACTTGTTTACCCAACTGACAGGTTCCACAAACCGCGAAAGTTGGCTTTCCAAGGGATGGAAAGCCACATATTAGGTCCTTTTTAACAAGATGATCTAAATCTCTCAAGTGCACGTGACCTAGACGTTGATGCCACAGATCCATAGGAGTGATTGTGGCACTATTGCAGATAAATGAGGACTTGGGTATAATCCCATAGCAGTTATCGTCGGTCCTCACCCCTTGCAATAATAGTTCACCGGTTTGATTATATACATTACACTCATTCTGGTTAAACTTTACTGCAAAGTCAGCGTTGCACAACTGGCTAATACTGAGTAAATTAGCTTTCAAAGCTTTCACATACAGAACATTCTCTAGCTTAGAAAATCCAGGTATCTCTGCAGTCCCTCGACCTACTATGCTAGATTTTCTCCCATCTCCAAATGTGACCTTTCCTTCCTTTTGATCCTCGAGGGAGGTAAAAAAGGATACATCACCAGTCATGTGCCTGGAGCAGCCACTGTCAAAATACCATTGGGAGGTATTATATGCTTTGAGAGAGACATGAACAACAAGGTCCTTTTCGTATTTCTTAGGTACCCAAGAAGTGGTAACCTTTTATTTACCCTTGTTGTTGTTGGTTTTGGCCGGGATGCCAGAAGCATTCACTGACGGTAAAGATATTCGTCGAAATTCCTCCATCAAACTCTTTGATGTGGGGGTAAAAACTCAACACGCTCTCTCAGACTGGTAAAATCATCTGTATGATGTGGTGGAGCATATGCACATGAAGTCCGACCTAAACTATAGCAATACTCTCTCAGGTGGCCTTTTCTTTTATAGTACGTACAAAAGAACACAGTTTTAGGCAGACCTTAGTTTGATTTTCTCGGTCGAACTCTTATCTTGGGCTTTGATGGGCGGCCATATAGAGTAGTCGTAAACTTAGGGACTGTTCCAGGTACGATCTGAGAGGTGGAAGCACCATCAAAACCTATTCACGACCTTTCACCAAATCCCAAGGCGGGGGCGAGGAGCATCTTTCCCATCTTACCAGATCTATCCTCGATTTGAACCTTGACTTCTTGTGCTCTCTCAAGATCATGAGTGAGTTGAGCAACAAGGGCTTCCAGAATCTTTCGAGCCTCTTCGGATGCACATAGGTCTCTCGTCAGATTAGCCACTTGTTTAGTCAAGTCCTCCTTTTCTTTCTGAAAACTCTTCTCTCTCTCATCACAAACTAACTCTCTCTCTCTCTCTCTCTCTCTCTCTCTCTCTCTCTCTCTCTCTCTCTCAAGCAGTGCTAAAAGATGACTCTCTCTCTCTCTCTCTAGTCTCTCCTAATTCCTTTTCAAGGGCGACGATCCTAAGAACTAACGCTTTGTTACTCTTTTTGGTTTTGAATGATTCGGCATATAAATCGGCATAGGCGCGCCTAAGATCACTCTCTCTCTCTCACTTCCAGCATCCTCTCCCTTACTCTCATTACTATCAAGGTGTTCATGTGAGGTGACATCATCATCGTCGTGAGATGGAGTGGGAGTACCTCCATGACTAGCCATAAATGCGGTGAAGTTTCATTCATGAGATGATTCATCTCCAGAATTCACCGACTCGACCTCACTGTCGTCACTCAATGTGGCATTTAGGACAACTTTGCCCTCGCGTTGACGCTTCAACCTAGTGGCACACTTAAAAGCCTTATGACCTCTAGCCTCGCATTCATGGAATCTCTCTTCATCTATCTAGGGGGTGTCCTTTTTTATCTTTTTCATCTTTCTATCCATATTTATTTTTCTCAAAATTCTTTTTATCTTTAAAATTGCCACTTTTTAATTTGAGATTTTTTTTGAAGTTTTTGGCAAAAAGAACCAAGTTGTCTAAATCAAATTCTCCCTCAGAATCAGATGTTTTTATCTCTCTTTGTTTAGACTCTTCTTTCCTTTTAACGGACCCCTCATCCTTTCTATCCTAGGCTTTAAGTGCAATTCCCTTATCTTTTGATTTAACAAACTTAGTAAACATGTCAATTTCAAAGGTTTGTAAGTCTCCAACCAATTACTCTAATTTAAGCGTGTTTAAATTACCCATAGAATTTAACACAGTGACATTAGGGATAAAACTCTTAGGTAGTGATCTTAGAATATTTTTAACAACTCTAGCATTAGGAATGTGTTCACCAAGATTAAAGCTAGTGTTTACAATATCAGATAATCTAGCATAGAATTCATCAAAACATTAAGACTCAAGCATGCTAATAGTCTCAAATTCGGTTGTTAAATTTTGCAGTTTAGACTCTTTCACAGCATTAGTTCCTTCATGGGTAAGCTATAAAACATCCCATGCCTCTTTTGACGTGGTGCACGTCATTATCCGACGGAACTCGTTAGGTGTGACGGATCCAGAAATAGCACTAAGACCCTTAGAGTTTAAAGATCACCATTTAGATTCATCTTAGATTTTAAATTTGTCACGTTGTCAATGGTGACGGAGGGAGGTGTCCACCCTCTTTTGACCAAAATCCAAACTCTTTCATCTATGGCTTTTAGAGCAGATTTCATACGGGCTTTCCAGTAAGCATAATTTGTCCCGTCAAAAACTGACATTTTATTATATAATTTCTCCATTTTGAACACGACTTTTTTCAAAAATTAATTTTTCAGAAAATTGATATCTTTAGAAAAAAATTGCAAAAAATTACACGGAATAATTGTGTAATTGGCTCTTATACCAATTTGAGAGTGCGTGTGCGTTCAAATAAATTAATTATTTAAGTAAATTCCAATTCCAGACCCAATAATTTTTTTAACTCTTGCAAATAAACGTGATTGATTAAAAAAATTAATCTAAGCATGCACGACAGTCACAAATGAGGAAAAAATCACCGAAGGGCAAAAACCATTTATTTCACTATAATTTTGTAAATCATAACTTACACGAATTATAATGAAATAATTTGACACATGAATACCCGCAGGCGTCGGTCGGCGTCGTCAGCAATGGAACAACCTCAGCATACCCATAAGAACACCCTGTTCTGTTTCATCAAAGATCCATACTCAGCAGACCTTAATATCCTCAGACTTCGATCAGTACCATGAACAGTACCAAAATCAGCAGCATAAGATTTCAGAAAAATATGTCTTGAGTTCCACAAAATAATTCATAAAAAGTAGATGGGATTATGAATTAAATGGACAAAAGGTTTTGGACCCTTAAAAGTGAGAAGAAGACATACTAAAAAATATTGAACACAAAGTTTTTCTGTTTCAAAAAGTGTTCTGCAGAAACAAACTTTTTTTCTCCTCTTAACAAACTGTACGCGCTGACCTTTATATAGAAAATATAGAGTTAAAGTGGATAACCATTGGCACGCTTTTTAGAGATAAACTTTGGAATTATTAGCGTACAAAAACAAGGCAGACGTAAGTTTGTAAAAGAAAGAGCAGTGGCGTGTAACAAAAAGATTTCTTGAATTAATTGGCCACATGCCAATCAATGGCAATCATCAAAAGCCGGCATGAATTAAAAGGAGAAGCAGTGGTATGGGATATTAAAAAAAACATGAAGCAAACTTCTTATCTACTAAAAAATGAATGCCCTCCTTCCCCTTTGTTTTCTACGTAATCATTGCCTATCATTAGCAAATCATTGGACTGCCTTTGTTTGGCCAGCATAGGCGCGTGGCAACATATTTGAATTGTCTCACTTGCCAAGCTTTGGCGTGAAGAATTCAACAACCAAACAAGGCATGTTAACCCTTTTCAAAACCCCACCTAGATGCCGAAAACTACACCAAACAAAAATGCGTGTTACCCCTTTTTTAAAAGCCAAAAACTCATTTTATTCCTTAAAAAAACTTCTTTTATTCCATCTATACGAAACATACTTTTTAAAGAAAAGCTTCTTTTATAAAAAATATTTTTTAAATGCCAACTCATTTTGATTTTAAAAAAAAAACTCTTTTGTTTCCATTTTTTTTTGTTTTTAAATAAAACTTCTTTTATTCAAAAAAAAATTTATAAATAAAAGTTCTAACCTTAAAAAAAATCCCAACACTTTAAATATAAAATGCACATGCAACTTTAAACATATTTTTACCAAAATTATCTCGACGGTGCTTGAATGTTGAAGTGCACTTGTAATTCGTATCCGGAGTTTGTAGATGTTAGCTTCCTCGATTCTTTGTTGACTTGTAGCGGTATACGACATAACTAATTGAGATGAACAATGTCCTTACATTATTAACCGACCTAAGGTACACACTGTTCTGGATGACATAGTTTAATATCAAGAGTATAACTGAACATGTCCATCTCTACATTTTTTTATCGATTTTTTTTGTTCTTTCTATCTACCTTTTTTGTTTAAATTTTTTAACTTGGGGGTTCAAACTACCAATCTGAACCATAATATTAAGAACCTTATCTTTTGGACCATTTTTTTTGTTTTATTTATTTCTTTGTTGAACTTCACTTCATTTGTGGCAAATTGGTTTAGTAGTGGTAGATATAAAAAAAAAGGTTAACGCTCACTATTACTTAGTGGAGGCTCTTCGTTTGTTTTAAGGTGTTAGTATTTGGTGTCATGGAGGTGGTGGATTGTAGAATTGCTATATTGGTCTGAATTTTAGTTTGGTATACTATTTCTTAGTTTTTTGATATTTTAAGGGAAAAAATATTCACTTTCCCACTTCAGTCTTTTTAATTGGCGCCAATAGTAGTATGCATAAATCCATTTGATAAACACATCACCCTGTGTTGTTTTGACGCGTGACCACTAATTAAATTATTTATAGTTTTGATTGGAAATGATATGCCATTTTAATTTCTTGTGTCTTTTAATTAAAACAAATCCGATATAATTTAGTTTTTTTCAATACTAAGATTGAGTTTGTTCGACGGGCTCTTATTGAGAAATATAAAGGTTTTCTGGGAGAATGAGTTATACTTTGTGTCACAAATATCACAAAGATTACTTTGGGGAGAATATGATGTTTAGAACTTTAAAGTTGTTAGAGTTCGTTTTGAGTACTATTGTGGTTATAAGTTAGATGGTTTATCTTGTACTACATTTTTCTTTTGAAATTCTAATGATTATGAATAAAATATAGTTTTAGATCAGTTTAATGTCACTGAAATATTTTTTGTCATCGAAATGTAGTTTCATACACTTTGTCGGATGTGTTTTACGTTTTGAGTGAAATTTGTAGGTATTGGTTAACTCTAGTACATTGCCATTTGTTGAGTACGAGTTTTAACTAGTGTATTTATATCTATTTCTTTAATGAGAAATTAATATATTTTTACAAATTTATTAATATTGCCAATGGACTTTAACCATTACAAAATAAAACACCTGTTGCAAATATATGACACTCCCAATCCATTACAGTGAATTTTGTAACGATTTGCATCCATTACAAATTATATATTTGTAACGGATAAACATCGTTACAGTTTAGTAAATCCGTTACTAATATATAGTATGTGTACTAATGATAAATCTGTTACAAAATAAATTGTAACGGCTTTCGTCCATTACAAATATTTTTTGTAACGGTTTTTCCCCATTACAATTGGCCTGTTTTAGTGTAGTGAAGTATGAAAGTATAATTACTGAGAAACTATAACAAAAATATGACAATTCATTCAACCAAGAAAGAAGAGTAGAAAAATGATAAGTACAACACAAATAGTAGTAAACTTCAAATGATTTCAATGATAACCAAAAAGGTATTACAACTTGTCCTGGTCCTATTACATAGTAGAGAAATATGAAAAGAAAAAGAACAAGAAATTAAACCTTATCCTTCTCGTGGGCACGGCTTTCAGAAGGTTGGTCAGTAGAAGGGGCAACTTCATCAACGGTCTTCAAAGTAGACCCAGCAGGCTGAAGGGAAGAGTCCCAGATCCATCATCATCATCATCAAATCCTTCCTCCAAGTTGGGAGGAGAACTGGATCATGCCTCAGAAGTAGTTCAGACTCTGTTGGGGTGCCCACTTTCTTAAGTGCCTCCGACCAACCATCCTTAAAGTATTTCTTTCTCACAACCTCTATATGAGTAGAGGGTGCCAAAAATGCTTTGTCCCAGCCCTTATTGAATGAGTCTTCTTTGAGCTTCTTATTTTTTACTTTCTCAGTGACCAACTCAGAGGAAAAACCAACATCTTTCTCCTTAGAAGCTTTCAGGAGATCCTCATTTGTAGCTAATTGCTCCTCGATCAACTTGGCCTTATTTTTAGCAGATGATAAATTAGCCTCACCAGTGGCCAATTTTCCTTCAGCAGTCGTCAAACTGGTCTCAGCAATAACCAGTTTTTCCTCACCAAGAGTGGCGCTATTAATGGCCTTTTGCATATCCTCATACTAAGTCTTCTTATTGGACTCCAACAATTGCCTTGAAGCCTTAACAAATTTCCTCAAACCCTCAAGGGCCTCTTTAACTTCTCCACCAGAAAAATGAATTTGCTCATCCTTATCAAGAATCTGATTAAATTTTACTAAAAACTGCATACCATGATGGATAGTGATGAAAGACGACTCATCAACAGTCAAATCCTCCTGGATCTTCTAGACAAACTTCAGGTGGGCAACAGAGTTTTTTTCAACTTGATTCTCGAGCAAGCCTAACCTCCTAAATTGAGGAGCAACAGTATTTATTTCCTCAGAAATGATAACCTAAGGAACTTTCTCTTTCTCAAAAGCCTTGGATACTTTCTCTAGATTCTTAATTATTATAACAGCCTTCTTTGTAGGAGGAGACAAGGCTCCAGTAATCAAGTCAAAGACTTTTCCCTTCCCTATGGCAGTAAGTGAAGAGGAAGGAATGGTCGAAATGTCTAAAGACTCAAAAGTTGAAGAAGTTCCCAAATCCTTCTCTGCACTAACAAATTATTTAGCAAAGGAAGTAGGGATTGGTTCCTCTTCAGGATTAATGGGATCAATAGATGTAGAACTGGCGGGACAAGCAACAAACGAAGTTATAGAGCTCATGTACTGTAGCAGATAAGAGGCAGCTCTGGGGTTTTCCTCGCCAATTTGCTGGTGGATGATCCAAAGGAACTTCAACTCTCGAATGTTCATGTCCTCTTATTTAGGAAACTTTTTATTTCTCTCAACTGTGCAAAAAATAGAAATAAGACAAAAAGTGATTGATTAACATATCATCAGATAGTTCGTAAATAATGAAAAGAAAGATACAATTATTGAAATGAACAACCTATGCCATGACCCACTTGAGGACACTTGGCCCCATCAGACACTTCTTCAGTTTGTAGAGGATAAATATTGCCAATTTTTAGTAATAACTCCATAATCAAAGTAATCCGTATTAGAGTCTGACAAATTAACAACTAAGGCCCTATTCTCAAACCTAGTCTTCAAATAATATGTACTGTCACTGGTAACCCATTTGTAACATAACATCAATCCAAGGATGCCAATATAGATCCTATGAATTTGATTTAACAACCTATGAATCCCATTTACTACCCTCCAGGTATTGGAACTATCCTAGTTGGGATAATATCAAAATACTGACAGATTTTGAAAATAAAACCTATTAAGGGGAAATGTGAAGCCGCACTCAGCAATGAAGAGAGAGGGAATCTAGTGACCATCAGACGGTGAAAACACATCTACAGGTGGCAAGAGCATCTCTAAATCAATATAATCAGGGATATTTCATTCCCGCCTAAATTCCTCTAAGGAGTCCCCATAAACGATGTAAACCGTGGCTATAGATAAAGAAAGAAGGAAAGAGAAATGAAAGATGAGAAGAAAAATTACAGAAAAATAAAGACTGGAGCGAAGGAAGGATGCAAAGAAAAGTTTAAAAATAGAGAAATTGGGTAAGAAATAGACTTCAAAAGCTTGAAAGGGTTCAGTAAAGAAAATTCGTCAAAATCTCACCTTTTATAGCTTACCCTGGGAAACCGTGCAAGAAATGAATACTCTGCCGATGGATTCACAATATAAAAGGTGTAAAATACCCATTTATCCTTTGGAGGTTCGCTAAATTTTGAACTATTTACAAAAATACCATTACAAAACCAAAATATAGAAAAATTATACAACTCCCACAGGTCGGCAAACGCTGACCAACTCTGAAATAAATATACTCCATCTTTTCAGCAAAAGCATTAAGAATGAAGTATTTGGGGCTTTTGTTGATAACTAAAATTATCCGCCTACTTGGACCAATCAGAACTGGACAAATGTCTTCTTACGTGGCAGAAATCCCAATCAGCATATAGTAGCTCGACAAACATTCCGACCAATATGAAGAATGCAGACCATCAATACCAATGAATTGTCACCATACCAAGGGTGTTACCACACGTAGGTTACATAATCTATGTCTCTCTTTTATTATTTCACTATAATTATATATTTTATTTGTTATTATAAATTTGGATCAAATCTTTTTTTTAACATCAACAATAATTACTTCTTGGGTACCTAAGCACGACGTAAAAGCCCTCGCTGTTCATGTTGATCTTAAAGCACATAATACCTCACAATGATATTTTGATAGTGGGTGCTCCAGGCACATGACAGGTGGCATCTCACTTTTTACCTACCTAGAGGATTGTAAGGAAGGTAAAGTGACTATTGGAGATGGGAGCAAGTCTAACATAATAGGACGAGAGACAATAGAGATATCGGGTTTCCTAAGCTAAAGAATGTTTTGTACGTCAAAGGTTTGAAAGCGAACCTTCATAGCATCATTCAATTATTCTATGTTGACTTTGCAGTAAAGTTTGATCGGAAGGAGTGTAATGTCTATGATCAAGACGGTAAACTTCTATTACAAGAGGTGAGGACTGAAGATAATTGTTATGGGATTGTGCCCAAGTCCTCATTTGTCTGCAACAGTGCCACGATCACTCCTATGGATCTGTGGCATGAACGTCTCGATCACGTGAATTTTATAGATTTAGAGCGCTTAGCTAAAAAGGACCTAGTATGTGGCTTTCCGTCACTTAGAAAGTCGAGTTCTACGATTTATGAACCTTGTCAATTGGGAAAGCAAGTCCGTAGCCCCCATAGAAAGTTAAATTTTATTACCACTTCACGAGTGCTTGAGTTGATTTACATGGATCTTATGGGTCGTATTTGTACTGAGAGTTTGGGTGATAAGAGGTATATCCCCGTGGTGGTAGATGATTTCTCTCGTTATTCTATAGTAGATTTTTTTAGAGAGAAATCCGATGTTGTAGAGTTTCTTACGACCAAGTATCGTATTCTGGAAAATCAACACGGTGTCACTATCAATAGAATGCATAGTGACAACGACACTGAATTTAAGGAAGAAAAGGTGCATATTTACTATGATAGCCTCGGTGTCAAACATGAATTTTTTACCGTGAAGACTCCTCGGTAAAATGGGATTATTGGGAGGAAGAACCAGACGAGTCAAGAGATGGATAGATCTATACTTCTAGGTTGTAGAGTTTCTAACAGATTTTGGGCAGAGGCGGGGTCTACCGCATGCCACACGATGAATAGGGTTTAATTTTATCCACACAAACTTCAGACACATTATGAATTATGGACCGAAAAGAAGCCCAACCTTTCATATTTTTGTGTTTTTAGGAGCAAATTCTATATCCTATGAGATAGAGAGCAATTAGAAAAGTTCAACTTTCGGAGCGACGAGGGAATATTATTAGGTTATTCATCAACGATCAGAGCATATCGGTTTTTTTAACTTGACAATTCTTAAGGTTATGGAGTCAATAAACGTCACCGTGTAAGAAGACGAACCATCGGCGTTTGATGATTCTAGCCTTTTGTGTGAGGATGACGTACTTCCAGATGATGATCCCATTATCCCTCACACACCCAGGGTGGAACCTACTATTGACTTAGGGTACACACATACTTGGGTTCGTAAGATTCATGACCCTTCCTCCATTCTAGGAGATCCCACTTTAGGGTTCAAGACTCGTGCTCAGCTAGAGAACGCGGTTATCTTTCTATGCTACAACTTTAAAGCCGAGCCCAAGAACGTAAAAGAAGCACTCAAAAATGAGCACTGGAAATTCTCTATGCTGGATGAGTTGCTACAGTTTAAAAATAATGATGTCTAGGAACTAGTCCCCCAACCTAGTGAGAAGAATATGATTGGTACCAAGTGGATCTATAAGAATAAGATGGATGAGAATGGTACCATTATCCGAAATAAGGGTAGGTTGGTGGCTCAGGGCTACACACAGATATAAGGTGTAGGATTTTAGGAGACATTTGCTCCTATTGCGAGGCACGAGTCCATCCATTTACTACTCGTCATCGCATGTAATGTGCACTTCAAGTTATATCAGATGGATGTTAAGAGTTCCTTTCTGAATGACATTCTATAGGAGGAGGTTTACGTGGAGTAACCAAAAGGGTTTGAAGACCTTAAGCATCCTGAACGCATCTATTATCTGAGAAAATCCATATATGGTTTGAAGAAAGCACCCAGTGCTTGGTACGAGAGGCTTACTTCCTATCTCTTAGCCCATGGCTTCAAGAGAGGGGGAGTTGATAAAACGTTGTTTGTTAGTGTAACACCCCGTAAATTTGAGGACTTCGAATTTTATTAATTTTGGGTAAATTTAATCATTTTGGGAGAAATGGAACTTATTCATTTTTGGAGACATTTAAATTTATAATTTGGAGAAATTATTTACATTGGTGGATTTAATGAAATTGGCAAATTGAAATTTAAATTATTTAGATTTTTTTTGTCGCATTTTTGAAGTAAAAAAGTTTGAGAATGTTATAAAATAATTCGGATGGAAATTCTGAGTGCACGTTTGACTCTGAATAGGTCAAAATAGTCGAAAAGAGTACCCGAGGGTAGTAATCGGGTATCGAGACATTTTTAGGCATAATCGGGCCCACAGGGAGTGTTTGGGTCACTTTACTTAAGCCCATTAGTCTAAAAACGGAATTAGCCCAATGAAAGCTAATTAAGGGAGTTGGGGGCAGCCATAACTCAATGAGAGAAAACCTAAATCTGCAGAGGAAGTTTGGGAGAGCAAATTGGGGATATTTTGGGAGCCAAATCAAGAAGAGGAGTGCGTTCTCTGTCAAACCTCCATCTACAAGAAAGGAATCGGATTCTACTAAACTCACCCAGTAGAATAAAATCACATGTATACATATATCACACTATTATACATATACTAATACGACATCCACCCCTAAGTTGAGTTGTGGTACGTGTATACTATGCTATCAAGTCTTGGTACATCATCTACCAAACACACGTAGTATAATAAATCACAAGTATATATATTTATCACATTAATTATATATATACAATACAACACCCCGAGGCTGAGACCTGCGGTGCATGCATACTCTGCTATCAAGTCCCTGTACATCAAGCACTGTATAAAGGACTACAGATTCCGAATCACTCTAGAATCGTATCAATACAAATCGCACATATTGGAGGCGAACACAGACCACAACTTTATGGGCTACGCACATACATACGCACCCGTATCACCCAAACTTATCAACTCATCGATAAGTCCTCCTTAGGCCCGATGCTTAGAGGTACCAAATCTAAAATCCCCCCGAAGTCTCATCAGGATAAGACTGTCCCCTTCAAAAGACCTCCCGTGATAGCAAGTATGGTAGGTATGTCATACACATAATAAATCATACTAATCAGTATAGGTATACACAACCTATATCATATATCCCATACATAGCATATATATCTCCCGAATATCCTACATATTATTTAATTCCAATTACACTTCTTATCGTATATTCTCGAGTATCCTTCACTACTCGAAGTGTGTCAATTATCCTTTAAATATCATAGTAGAAAATTCACTAATATCCTACTGATCTAAGTCATAGGTTCGCTCATCTCCCGAATTCTTTATATTTCAAATCACCCCGATTAATCTAATCAATTTCACATTAATTAATTTATTAAAGTAGTGACACCCAACTACAACACTCTTACTCACTTATTCGGTCCGTATCTTCACCATTTAGAATGTATCACCCCAAGTTCCACCATTTGGTAAAACACCCTTTATTAAATTCAATATTCGACAATTTATTATATACATCTATAATAAATTAAATCGGTTACTCTGTGCCTAGCTCCCGTCGCACTAGCCTAAAATATCCGAAACACGACCCCGACTCTTAATTCCATACGTATTAGATTATATTCATATTTTTATTTCAAGATACTAAGCACATCTCAATCTAGTTTGTATCCTAATTTCAATCCGAAATTTCTAGGGGTGTTCGCGGTCCGATCCAGTCCGCTTTTTAGGATTTTTAAGGACCGGACCGATTAAACCGATCCTTAAAAAAAGATAGACCAAGACTGGACCGATTGTATCGGTCACCTGACCCTTGTCGATCCAGTTTTTATAGGTTCGGTTCGGTCTAACAAGCTTATCGGGACTAATCTTATTAAATTTAGACAAAATTATTATCTACTACCTACAATATTTAGACAAATCATTATCTACAATTATTATCTACAACTACAATATACAAGATAAACTATTATCTATACAGAACCATACAATATACAAACCCATAACAATATATACAGAACCATATAAGAACCATTAGAATATATACAGAAACTATTATCTTTGTACCGTACCAACTGCGATGAGGGGAGGAGATGAAAGCGTAGCGCAGAGGCTGCAGCGATGGCAGCGGCGATGTAATGAAGAAACAGCATAGAGAGAGACAAGAGATGAGGATGTAATGAAGAAAATGTAAGGAAGAAGAAGTTGTAGCTTGTAACGAAAGAAAGGGAACGACAAGCTGTATTGAAGAAGCTGATGGCAGCGGAGAGAGAGAGACGAGAGATGAGAGAAATGAAGAAAAACGGCATGGGACACAAATGAAGAAAAGAAGGGAAAGGATAGGTTTAGTTTAGGGCATCAAAGACTCTTAGGCTTTTTTCTTATTTACAATCGTACCCTCTCTCTTTATTTAAGTTATTTTATATATAAAAATATATAATAATATGAACAACCGGTCCGGGTCGGTCCAAACAGGTTATTTAATGTGACGGACCGAGGACCGGACCGACTAGACCGGTCTGGAAAAAAAAACTAGACCGAATCGCTGATAAAAAAAATTCGATAAAAATAGGTCGGTTCGGTTCAGTCCCATTCGATCTGCCGGTTCAATCGGTTTTTTGAACATCCCTAGAAATTTTCATTCGAACCCGTTCATATATTTTCGAGGGTTATTCATCCCAAAAACTTTAAATAGATACCACTATATTCATTTCCATCCAATTTCAAAGGAAAAGTAATGTTCCTTAATATTTTCCATAGTCCTACACTCATCTATGGACATCCCTAAAAATCCAGATTTTATTTCTCACAAAGGATTTTGGTTTAAGACACTCTTTCGTAGAAAAATCATTACTAATTAAAAAAAAATCAAAAAAATATTAGGTCAGCGCCCACGTGACCGTGAAGAACATATCTAAAAGTTTCATGTTTTGACAAACAGGTAAATCGGATTAGTTCTGCCTCAAAATTGGACCGATTCGACGGACTACGAATCATCTTCTTCTCTAACTCATTTTTATCCATTTATAACCCTCAAATATCCATTGATTTAACCCAAACATCAACCCAATTTATACCCCATGTTTATTACATCTATAAACAGGTTCTAACACTAATATATATCATCAATCATCATTTATTCTCATTAAAACTTCTAGGGTTCCTGAATTGGGTTTTTCTCAAAATTTCTTAAATCACAAATTCAATTCGATTCAATAAATCAAATTCAACAACAATTCCTAATGGGTTTTCGATTATAAATCATATTCTAACATCATATGATTGTATTCTCCCATTAATTAAACATCAATCTCACCTTAAACGATTAAATCCCCCAAACCCAAATTTAACATGTGATACCCTCCCAAAAATGAATTTTGTTATAATAAATCTTCCCAAAATGAATATGGTTTACACCCACCACGATATGAATCGCAATACCTTAATTTAAATGACAGCAAGTTTAACTACTTGCCTGGATGAGTTTATAGAGTCTGATTCCTTTATTGTAGATGGAGGTTTGACACCTGTGACACCCCGTCCAATTAAATATCAGGTGATCAGTCCTTTATAAAATTTAAAACAGAATGTTCGATTGGTTCATTCTTAGCATCACTGTCGAAAACATAACAACCCAATTAACCACCTAATAATTAATTAAGCTAGTGTCAAAATATTTTCCTTTTTAAATAAAAACCATTCAGTTATTAATCCAAGAATTTAAATATAATCCATCCACACATAACAAGTCAATATAAATATTGAATCAGAATCGCATGCTGAAATAACTAAGACTGGATAAAATATTCCAGTTCAAAACTCTAAACCAAGAACCATAATAACAAGAAATCCAAATGAAAATGAACGAAAAGTAAATTGAACACAATCTCTGATAAAATGTCTAAGGAATAGGCGACACATGCCCTAAATAGAAAGTCTATATAGAACGGAGTGAAATGATATAGACGTCTAATGCGAAGACCTACAGCTTCTACAACAGCTGCAGCACGCCAAGTAATCCAAAACTCTAAGGTTAGCACCTGATATAATACATATATATAGCAAAAGAGAAAAGAGATGCAAGAAACGGGTTAGGGCCCGATGTGTAAAAATATTTGTTTTAGCAATTATTTAAAATTTGCAATAAAGCAAGTATCAAATGCATGTTAGTTCGAACTCTCACATGAGATTCTCACCTCTCGTCTATTGTGCACACCTAACGTACATCTATTTTCACCTAGTCATCCGTAACACTTATAACTAAATAAAGACTTATACTCCTAGTTATACCTCGTGGTAGCAACCCGAAATCCCCAGTTTTCCACTTTATTAATATCATCATTTATTAATTCGGTTAAGTGTTATCACACTAAGTTAAGTATTCACAGCTTTCGTCCCTTAAGATGTTACTATCCCAATAACCTACAATTATCTCACAGTAGGAATAACACAAATATTCATATATATATTCACCACTATTATATACATATACTAATACAGCACCCCAAGGCTAAACCTGTAGTGCATTGCATACTCTGCTATCATGTCCCGATACATCTCGTACTCAAATAAGGACTATCTATTCGAAATTCTCCCATGAACCATATACACAAAACACACATAGTGACGACGAACATAGTCCACATACCTATGGGTCACACACATACCTTCTCTCCCATAGTCAGCTAACTTATCAACTCACAAATAAGTCTTCACAGTCCTATGTTCTGAGATACAAGTCAAATATCCCTCCGAAGGTCACCAATGATAAGACCGTCTCTACACAACCCCCCGCGATAACAAGCAGCTAGGTATGTCATACACATAATATTAAGCATGTAATAGGTATCCACACATCCTATTAATATTTATAGGTATTCTCCCAACCATTTTGTATACTTACCAATGGTATTTCATTCTCAGTATTACGTATCTTACAATATTATTAAATCACCACAACTCTATAGTAACTTTTGAATTAACTCTCCTTTCCGGATTAATTAAAGTATAAAGTTCACATACTTCCTCATAGACTTGTCTCGTTTCGAATTTATTAACTGGCAATTTCTCTCACTCAAATAGACTGAAAAATTCCAAAACTGCCCCTAAGAAGATTCCCCAGAAATTCACCCTGTCGCTCGAACGAAATGGCCATGTCATTTGAACGACCGCCACGTGTCGTTCGAGCGACTTCGCACGAAATGCCATCTCGCTTGAACGCCTTCGCACGACTTCGCGCGAGACCTACGGTTTCGTCTTCTACACAGAATTTCAGCGTTCCCACCATTTTTAACCCTAAAACCTCAAATTATTATCCCAAACTCCAACCAATCAATCCCAAATTGAATCCTAACAGTTATACATGGATTCTAACATCCTACAATCATTAAATCATTACGAATCATCAAAGAAATATGAAATCCCCACCCTAGTTCTTCAAATTATTTTTTAAGAACACATGATTTCCAGATTCGTTCTTCACATAAGTTCATCAAAACGTAATTTCTATCTTACATGCATGAAGGGTTCAATCTAATTAATCTCAGATTCGAATTATATATCCCAAGTCTCCAATTTTTCATCACTTTTTATGAACAATACATATTAGAACATCCCTATACTAACATGAATATGGTTATTGCTAAAGAAAAGCAAGTAATAAACACTTGTCTCGAATTAGTCATCTGATTTCTTGATGGTGTTGGTATGAGTGCGTTCCTCTCGTTTCGATCTACCCGATGGTGGTGATGGTTGTGCAAGGTAGTGTTAATTTGGCCTTCCTTCTTGGAAATTGGTTATCCCTCACACCCTCTATGGCCGTTCTTTACTTTCTGTATCTATCAACCCTAATGGACCTCTCGTGGATGATAAGTTAACTCCCAATTTTCTTCCATTAATTAAATCCAAAAATACAATTTACCATAATGCCCTCTCGGGACGCCGGTTAGACTTAAAATTGCCCCGGGACCCAAACTAAACACCCGAGTATACTATTCTGACTATCTCGACCCTTCTGGACTCAACGGCCCACTCAAAATGACCATATGAGTTACCAAAAATAATTAATCTTTTTATTCCATTAACTTAGTCCTGACACGACTCACACGCGCGTCTGACTTAATTTACTAAACTGTCGTATTTTTTATTCTTAACAATGTATCGAAGTTTATAGTTCCATATTACATGACGCAAAGTAATATTCAATCAATAAGTACTAACCCTTGGCATGTTACTTAATATTTATTTTAAATCCGGATTAATTAACGATTAAATTCTCACATTTTAATTCAATTAATCCCACAATAATAATTAATCCCATAATTATTTAAATCATAAAAACATGGGGTATTTCATACTTTCCCCCTAATAATGGAATTTCATCCCGAAATTCAAAAAATAAGGTATACCTGGTACGAATAAATATGGATATTTCTCACGCATATCCGCCTCACGCTCCCAAGTAGACTCCTCCACATTGTGATGCTGCCATTGCACTCGAACAATTGGAACTACCTTTGACCTCAGCATCCTCTCACTATGATCTAAGATATCCATCGATCTCTCCTCATATGAATTGTCTGGCTGTAACTCAATCTCCTCAATCGCGATGTGAGTGTGTGCCAATTCATCCCGAAGATACCGCCTCAGTGACGAAATGTGGAACACATCACGGATACGCTGCAAGTGCTTTGACAACCTAAGCCTGTAAGCAACTCGTCTGACCCTCTCTATAATAGGGAATGGTCCTACGTATCTCGGAGCCAATTTCTCTTTCTTCCTAAATCTCATTACTCCCCTCATCGGAGATACTCTCAACAAAACCTGGTCCCCCACTGCGAACTCTCGAAAGAACCTCTTAGCATCGGCGTAGCTTTTATGTCTGTCTTGGGCTACCCGTATACGATCCCGAATCATCTCAATCCTACTCGATGTATCCTAAATTACCTCTGGCCCGATTAGCTTGTTGTCTCCTACTTCTAGTCAACAAGTTGAAGAACGACAAGGTCTACTATACAATGCCTCGAACGGGGCCATGCCAATCGTAAACTGATAGGAGTTGTTATAAGCAAAATCCACCAGTGGAAGATACTAATCCCAACCTCCCCCAAAGTAAAGGATACACATGCGCAACATGTCCTCGAGCATCTGATTAGTGCGCTCAGTCTGCCCATCGGTCAGCGGGTGATACGCTGCACTCAATCACAACTTGGTACCCATAACCCCCTGGAAACTCTCCCAAAAATGAGATATGATCGTCTTGTCTCTATCCGACACGATATTAAGAGGTACACCATGCAGTCTCACTATCTCTGCAATAAATTGCTGAGTGTACTGTCCCGCTGTATAGTCTATCCTGACTGGCAGAAAATGGGCTACTTTTGTCAATCGATCCACAATAACCCATATAGAATCATGCCCCCTCTGCCAAGTAGGCAACTCGGTAATGAAGTTGATGGAAATGACCTCCCATTTCCACGTAGGGATCTCTAACGGGTGAAGTAAACCTGGTGGCTTCTGGTGGTCCACTTTCACTAGTTGACAAGTGGTACACTTGGAGACGAACTCCGCAATGTTTCTCTTCATTCCGCTCCACCAATAATACCGCCTCATATCTTGGTATATTTTGTCCCCACCAGGATGTACCATAAATTGGGACCCATGCAATTCCATCATCACTGCATGTCGAAGGTCCTCCCCCTCTGGAACAACGAGTCTTCCATTAAAGCGCAAACGCCCTCGGAGCTCACTGAATAATGCTCGACTCCATCGACTAATAGCTTCCTAATCCGATCTTGACAGAATGAATCCACTGCCTGTGCCTGTACTACTCTCGTAACAATTTGACGCATAACTGTCATTGCAGACATAAATGATCGGGCCACGGCATCCTGGTGTCCTAATTCCTTCCATTTTGTTTTTCACACCTCAGCCCTCTCGTCCACTGGCCTACAGCTCAACGCGTCTGCTACCACATCAGACTTTCTTGGGTGGTATTGGATATCGAACTGATAATCCTTCACGAATTTGAGCCATCGACGTTGACGCATATTCAACTCTTTCTGCTTGAAGAGGTACTGTAGTGACTTGCGATCCGTGAATAAGTGAAATTTCTCCCCCAAGAGATAGTGCCTCCATATCCGAAGTACAAACACGGCTACCGCTAACTCCAGGTCGTGGGTGGGGTAGTTCCTCTCATGAGTCTTAAGCTTACGGGAAGCATAAGCTATAGCCTGATCCTGTTACTCAAGCACCCTCCCCCCCAAATCCTAGTAAGGACGCATCTGTGTAGACTAGATACTTCACTCCTGGCCTGGGCAGTGCTAACACTGGTGATGAAGTCAACTTGTCTTTCAGCTCATCAAAAGCCAACTGGTAGGCATCATCCCAGATAAATGGCATCCCTTTGCGAGTCAAAAGAGTCAATGGACCCGCTATCTTAGAGAATCCCCGAATAAACCTCCTGTAGTATCCTGTTAGGCCCAAGAAACTACGTATCTCTGTCGGCGTCGTGGGTTGTCCCCACTCCCTAACCGCTGACACTTTCCCCGGGTCTATGGATATCCCTCTATCCGAAATAATGTGCCCCAAAAATTGAACCTCTTTCAGCTAAAATCCACATTTCTCATATTTTGCATGCAACTCGTGCTGGCGCAGTGTCTGCAAAACCTGTCTCAACTGTTCGGCATGCTCCTCCTCAGTCTGGTTGTAAATCAGGATGTCATCTATGAAGACAATGACAAAATGATCCAAGAACTCTCTGAGCACCCTGTTTATCAAGTCCATAAACACAGCTGGGGCGTTGGTTAGCCCAAAAGGCATAACCCTAAACTCATAGGAACCATATCTCGATAAGAAGGCAGTCTTCGACACATCCTGCTCCCTGATCCTTAACTGATGGTACCCTGACCTCAAGTCAACCTTCGAGAAGAAGGAAGCCCCTCTCAACTGGTCGAATAAGTCATCGATTCGAGGTAACGGGTACTTATACCGTATCGTGACTTTATTCAACTCTCGATAATTAATACACAACCTTAACGATCCATCTCCCTTCTTAACAAATAGCACAAGGGCACCCCAAGGTGAAGTACTCCTATGAATAAACCCCTGACCCAACAGCTTCTCTATCTGATCACGTAGCTCCCTCATCTCCGCTGGAGCCATACGATACGGTGCGCGAGCAATCGACTGAGTGCCCGATGTCAAATCTATAACGAAGTCTATCTCCCTGCTAGGTGGAAATCCTGGAATATCCTAAAACACATCAGCGAATTCCCTCACCTCCGGTATCGAATCAAGCGGTATCACTACCTCCTTAGAGGTTTCCTCCTCTATATAATACAAATGAGTGGACGATCCTCCCTCAGGACGATGCATCGCCACCAGAAACATCTCCTGATCCGGTATGGCAAAAATAATAGTCCTACTAAAATAATCGATAATGGCCCTATAAGCAACAAGCCAATCCATACCGATAATCGCATCATATGTCATGAAGGAAAGTTTACGTGTCTAGAAAACTTCATACCAGATGAGGTGGATACGGAGAATCGATAAGGTCTGTAAGTTAATGATAAATGCATGGATTGACTATACAAGATGGACGGGGAAGTCCGAATAGAACGGATGATATTGTTGTTGTCATTATGAGTAAAGAGTAGGAATATATATATGGATATTATCCGCAGTGAGTTGGTGGCAGGAACAGGATGCCCAATAGGGGCTACATTTATATGAACATTTTGGTTCGGTTGGAATAAGGGTGTTATGTCCAGGAACCATTTGAACCGCGAGTGCTATTGGCAATCAAAAGCATGAGTTTTATCCAGGGGTGATTAGGATCTCTTTTGTGTGACACGAGTGAGTCATAGTAGTTTATTTGCTCTAGATTCGCATGTGAAACGGGTTTAGTAGAGGTATCGTTAATATCACTATAGTGTGTGTTTATTAACCGTTGAGTTAGCGGAACTCTCTCTTTAGTTCCCTCTGCAGGGGAGCAGGTGGGGACACTGAGAGGAGATATATTTTATGAGGTTTCCTCATTTTGAGAGGTGATATTCGAGGTATGGTTTATTCTGGGTACGGACTGTTAAGCGATAGTGGGTGGTTACAGCAAGACTATCGTATTCGTTGTTCCGGGGTAGGATGTATATTTTTGTGATGTCTTAGTTAAAAGAGGGTCGAGCTCACGACGATATTTTAAGAAGTAGACTTCAAAGAGTACATAGGTCTAGTTATATTGGATCCCGGAGCATAGGGACTTTTACTAATGTGATTAAGGGTATATCGAGTTTACCGTTGAGTGGAGAGATTTAACTCATTCTTGTGTAAGTGCTGAGAACTTAGTAATAGTGAAAGTATAGGATAGTGTGACGCCTTGAGAGATATGGGCATAGATGATTTGATTTACGTATTGGGAGATAAAATTTGTGATATCTTGTTTATGTTCTTGGGATGCACAGATTTTGATGACCGACAATGCTAGGGGATAGTGCATTGGGGAAAGTTCTTTTGAACTTCGTTACAGGAGGATACACACATGGATCGTAATAAACCTTGGGAATAACGAGACATTGTTGGATGCTAGTGTATCAGTTTTAAATGTTAAATTATTAAATGAGTAGAGGAAACACTGTAAGTTGGGAGCGAATACGATATATGGCCAGTGGAGCTAGGTAGTGCTACGAAGGATGCACTGAGAAAATTTTTGCACCACAAGTTAATGGGTGGGGAAGGGTCGAGAAGGATTTAATTTGAAAATTGGGGTAATCGAGAATACCCGTACGTTATAACCACGTTGAGAGTGCAGAGCTGAGCTTGAGATAAATATGTTACGTACGTATCGTGAGTCATAATTATACTGAAATGTTTGGGCTATAGTATATAGTACGGTGAGGCTTTGTGTTCGCTGTTATGAGCTATGATTTACTTGTACTAGTACTACCTGAAAAAGGGTATAGTCTATATATTCGTGTATATATGTTATCGTGTGTTGCATAATATACTTATGAGAAAGTGTTTGTATTATTATATTTTATCCCGACAAGTTACTGATCAGATTCAGAGTGGATATGTTTAGTGAGGAGAGAGGATGTATAGCTTGTGATTGACTCGCGCTAAGATAATAGTGATAGTAAGGGGCGCTATATTGTATGATGTCCTTGGTAACATGAAAATGGTCGAGGATATTTTTATGTCAGGAAACGGGATTTGTGGGTACGTGCTATGGACTGAGGGACAAACAGATCTCATCGATCGACAATTCTAGGTAGTAGTGTATCGGGGGGGTTCCTTATTTGGATTTCGCTTTATGAGACATCCCACGCATGAAACTTAGCACAACATTGGAAGTGGGGAGATATTTGGTCACTAGAATATAGTTTTGGTATCTTGGTTATTTTTCATTCAGGTAGTTATGACTGTGAGTTGAAAGTTGTATTATAATTTAAGGCTAGTGGAGTCGGGTAAACTTGGTGCAATTATGCACGGGTATAGGGTGTATGGGTGCCCTGGACAATTAATTTGATTTTAATATAATTCGTGATTAGAAGGGGTACAAATATGGGTAGCGATCTTAAGGACATGTGAGTAGGTAAGTATCCGAGGCTTTGAGTGCTAGGCTCATCTGAATTTCGAGGACGGGATTCCTTTGTAAGGGGGGAAGTATGTAGCACCCCATAAATTTGAGGACTTCGAATTTTATTAATTTTGGGTAAATTTAATCATTTTGGGAGAAATGGAACTTATTCATTTTTGGAGACATTTAAATTTATAATTTGGAGAAATTATTTACATTGGTGGATTTAATTAAATTAGCAAATTGAAATTTAAATTATTCAGATTTTTTTGTGTCGCATTTTTGAAGTAAATTTTTCTTGAGAATGTTATAAAGTAATTCGGATGGAAATTTTGAGTGCACGGTTGACTCTAAATAGGTCAAAATAGTCGGAAAAGAGTATCCGAGGGTAGTAATCGGGTCTCGGGACATTTGTAATCATAATCGGGCCCACACGGGAGTGTTTGGGCCACTTTAATTAAGCCCATTAGTCTAAAAATGGAATTAGCCCAATGAAAGCTAATTAAGGGAGTTGGGGGCAGCCATAACTCAGTGAGAGAAAACCTAAATCTACAGAGGAAGTTTAGGAGAGGAAATTGGGGATATTTTGGGAGCCAAATCAAGAAGAGGAGTGCGTTCTCTGTTAAACCTCCATCTACAACAAAGGAATGAGACTCTAAAAACTCATCCAGGCAAGTAGTTAAACTTGCTTTCATTTAAATTATGGTATTGCGATTCATATCATGGTAGGTGTAAACCATATTCATTTTGAGAAGATTTATTATAACAAAATTCATTTTTGGGAGGGTATCACATGTTAAATTTGGGTTTTGGAGATTTAATCATTTAAGGTGAGATTGATGTTTAATTAATGGGAGAATACAATCATATGATGTTAGAATATGATTTATAATCGAAAACCCATAAGGAATTGTTGTTGAATTTGATTTATTGAATCGAATTGAATTTGTGATTTAAGAAATTTTGAGAATAAATGATGATTGATGATATATATTAGTGTTAGAACCAGTTTATAGATGTAATAAACATGGGGTATAAATTGGGTTGATTTTTGGGTTAATTCCATGGAGGTTTGAGGGTTATAAATGGAGAAAAACGAGTTAGAGAAGAAGATGATTCATAGTCCATCGGAACGGTCCAATTTTGAGGCAGAACCGATCCGATTTACCTGTTTGTCAAAACATGAAACTTTTTGATATGTTTGTCACGGTCGCGTGTTCGCTAACATTGTATTTTTCTATTTTTTTTTGAATTTGTAATGATTTTTCTACGAAAGAGTGTCTGAAACCGAAATCCTTTGTGAGAAATAAAATTTGGATTTTTAGGGATGTCCGTAGATGAGTGTAGGACTCTGGAAAATATTAAGGAACATTACTTTTTCTTAGAAATTGGATGGTAATGAACATAGTGGTATGGATTTAGAGTGTTTAGGATGAATAACCCTCGAAAATATATGAATGGGTTTGAATGGAAATTTCGGATTGAAATTAGGATATTGACTAGATTGCAATGTGCTTAGTATCTTAAAATAAAAATATGAATGTAATCCAATACTTATGGAATTAAGAGTCGGGGTCGTGTCTCGGATATTTTAGGCTAGTAAGACGAGAGTTAGACACAGAGAAGCCGGTTTAATTTATTATAGATATATATAATAAATTATCGAATATTGAATTTAATAAAGGTTGTTTTACCAAATGGTGGAATTTGTGGTGATACATTCTAAATGGTGAAGATATGGACCGAATAAGTGAGTTGGGGTATTGTAGTTGGGTGACACTACTTTAATAAATTAATTAATGTGAAATTGATTAGATTAATTGGGGTGATTTGAAATAAAAGGAATTCGGGAGATTAGCGAACCTATGACTTAGATCAGTAGGATATTAGTGAATTTTCTACTACAATATTTAAAGGATAATTGGCACACTTCGAGTAGTGAGGGATACTCAAGAATATACGATAAGAAGTGTAATTGGAATTAAATAATACGTAGGATATTCAGTAGATATATATGTTATGTTTGGGATATATGATATAGGTTGTGTGTATACCTATACTGATTTGTATGATTTATTATGTGTATGACATACCTACCATAATTTCTATCACAGGAGGTCTTTTGAAGGGGACAGTCTTATCCTGATGAGCCTTAGGGGGGATTTTAGATTTGGTAACTTAGAGCTAGGGCCTAAGGAGGACTTATCAGTGAGTTCATAAGTTTGGGTGATATGGGTGCGTAGGTATGTGCGTAGCCCATAAAGATGTGGTCTGTGTTCGCCTCCAACATGTGTGATTTGTATTGATACAATTCTAGAGTGATTCGGAATCTGTAGTCCTTTATACAGTGCGTGATGTACCGGGACTTGATAGCAGAGTATGCATGCACCGCATGTCTCAGCCTCGGGGTGCTGTATTGTATATATATAATTAGTGTGATAAATATATATACTTGTAATTTATTCTACTACGTGTGTCTGGTAGATGATGTACCAGGACTTGATGGCATAGTATACACGTACCACATCTCAACTTAAGGGTGCTGTATTAGTATATATATAATAGTGTGATATATGTATACTTGTGATTTTATTCTACTAGGTGAGTTTAGTAGAAGAGAAAGATAGTGACATTAAAAATAACTATATTATGGGGAGAAATAAACATATACTGAGAAATCTATAATGGGCTAAACGGCATGAAAATTCGATAACATATTGTATCGACAATACAGGTGGGCATAACGAATTATTTTGTAGAAGGAGATTCGGCATGGCTAGTTAGGTGGGGTAGCTTAACTAGGAAAGGTACAAGGCCAGTGTTAAGTGTGCACATTAGATGAGGGGTGAGCTATGTCTCAAGAGAGTGAGACACTAGCTTAAATATGAAAAGTGTGCATGCATATTTAATTATTACAATTTAACTGTTTGCGAAATATTTTCAAAACATTTTACTTGGGCTCTGACCCGTGTCAAAAATATTTTCCAAAACATTTTAGCTGTCCAGCCACAGGGACGCCCAGTTTGAGGATTCTATCCAGGGATACGCAGCTACAGCTCATGTGGAAGTTGCAGGACCTTGTTATAGACGCTTCTTTCATTTACTCCTAGTGTAGGAACTTTTCTTCAGTACTCATTTGGGCATATCGCCCTCAGATTTTGTATTTAGTCTATTTATTGGACTTTATGTATCCAGGTTATTGCTTCAGGGACTATTGTATTTTATTGTTGAACATATAGTTAATTCGGCTATCTTTATTTATGATTATTCATTTGTGTTTGATTTCATTATCAGTTGTATGGATGGTTTAAATGGGCATTGATTTCTGCATGTTGTTAATTAATGTAAGATAAAATTTGGCACCGATCTAATTAAATTACTAGGTGGTTAGTAACCTTAAAAAGTTTTCGGCAATGATGCTAAGAATGAGCCATATGAGACCAACGTGTTATTTTGATCATGGGCTGGCCACCCGGTATTTTAATAGTCGGGGTGTCACAGTTAGGAAAGGAGATGGTGCTATTTTGATTGCCCAGGTCTATGTGGACAACATAGTCACGATCACAACTTTAAAGAGGAGATAAAGAGTGAGTTCGAGATAAGCATGGCTGATGAGCTTACTTTTTTTATTGGTATCCAGATTTATCAGCAAGAGGATGGGATGTTCATCTCCCAATCCAAGTATGCAAGAGAACTTGGTCTACACTCCGCTAAGCACGCACGTACCCCGATGAGTACCTCAAATAAGCTTAGTAAGTAAACTTCATGCAAGTATGTAGAGCAAACCCTATATCACAGTATGATAGGTAGTCTTCTCTACTTGACTGTCAATCATCCTGACATCGCCTTTAATATTGGAGTATGCGCACGATATCAGGCGTCCCTAAAAAGTCGCACTTACTCTCTCTTAAACCTATTATCATATACATGAGTGGGACTCTCATATGGCATTTGGTATTCCTTTGATATCGAGACCATTTATTTACCTATTCGAATGCCGATTGGGTCGGGGTTACAGATGGATGTAGGAGCACTTTTGGTGGATGTTTCTTCATTGGTTATGCTCTTGTCTCTTGGTAGAGCAAGAAGAAAAACTCCATCTCTTGATCCACAATGAATGCTCAGTACATAGTCGCCGAGAGTTGTTGCACGCAACTTCTATGGATGAAGCAGATGCTAGATGATTATGGGATATCGCAGAAGATATGATGCTTAACTTGTGGTTATCTTTAGTGAGAAATTGTTTAAAGTTTTGATTATATCTATTTTTATACTGCCTTTTCTTTCAGTTAACCTGAATCATCAAATTCAATGGCGCCTCCTGTCCTTAATTGTGCAACAATGGATATTGATAAAAAAAAGTTAGGCACTGACACTAAAAAGAGGAAGGTTGTTGCTACTGCTGAAGCCGGAGAGAAAAAGAGGGTTGAGGAAGAGAAGACGGCCACTAGAGAGGCTAGGAAAAATGATGAAAATGCAGCTAAGAGACAAGTTCATGCAGCCAAAGGTAAAGGCAAGGTCGTCGCTTCTCATGATAGGTTTATTTTATCCAAAAACGATCGATGAAGAATCCCCCTCCCAAACCTAGAACCAAGTGATAAAGGACTAAGTCTATAGGGAAAGAGTTCGAATTCTTAAATCACCTTCTCGGTAACTGGTTCGAGGTACCGGGCCTTATAACCCCTATAAAAAGGTGTATTATTTTATTTGGGATCTCGAGAACCCAGTCACTAAGGAGCAGCTGGGGAGTGATAAGGATCCCATCCTCTGCTATAAGGAAGATGGAACTATTGTGCTCAGATACCATGGTTATGCTCGTGATTTCCAACATCTTCGATAGTTCAATGCTAACAAGCTTTTGAACATAACTCAGTACGGTATGATGGTGGTAAATTCTAGATTAGACTCTTATTTTCTGATTTATTCATATTGTGTTAAATTTTATGCCTCTTCGTTTTAGGGTGATATAGGTGCCACCATTATGTAGGAGAAGGTGTTAGCATAATCATTATTTTAACCTCTTCATTTTAAAGAGCACAATGATCTCCTTGGCCACTACGAGACCATGTCGAACGAGTTGAAAGATACTAAGGCTGATCATGACAAGGTTTGTTCAGAGCTAAAATATAAGGAAAATCAGTTAGTTGTTATTAATATGGGCGCCTTGATCCAGAAGGAGGATGATATTAAAAACCTGAAGGAGCAGGTGAAGATAGATACAGTTAAGCTCAAGTACTCGGATGAGGTAATTTCCAATGGAGTAGAAGATTTGAATAGTGTTATTGAGGATCTGGAAAAAGCTATTAATACCCTCGCACTTGCTGAATAAGAGGGAGTTAAAAAGTTTAAGATCTCTGGTGAATACAATATCGATATGATGACCATCTTTATGGAGGATTACAACAAGCTAAATAAGAGGGTCATCAGGAACTTTCCTGACATCACCGTGAAGGTTTGGGAATAGAAGGGAGATTATAACGAGGCCAAAGCCCTAATTGATGATGCTTAGATTCAGCACCACCAGATAAGTGATGATGAGCTCAAACTGTAATAACCATGGCAGCCATAGAGATATATATGTATAAGTGTGTAGAAGGGGATGAGAATAAGACGAACAAGATAATGATGTATAGTGGTTCAGCCAATTAGGCCTACATCCACTGTGAGTGTGTGATCCACTAAGTATGGGCACTAATGGCCTTGGATACAATGCACATAAGCTCACTTTCTCTCTCTACTGTGTGTATAAGCAGAATTTTAGCTAGGGTTATAATTTATCGATCCCCTTGTAGGGTTGTAGGTGACAAGTATATATAGGTCTTGGGGGGTGTAGTGTACCCCCCAAGTATGCATAGTGCATGTGAATGATGATCTAGCCAATCCCCTCTTGACACCTGTAGATGCCACATGTGACTAATGATGACATAATATTCCCTCACGTGAGGGGGTGATATTATTATAACGGTCTTCCATGTGCCATGTTCGCCTCACGCGCACTGTTCTACGCATCTCCCAAACCACGCGCTGTGATGATGTCACTCTCGACCTATGATATGAGGCCGAGGGCAAAGTTCCCTCTAGCAGTGAGCCTGGCCTACTTTAGGTCTCGTACTGTCGTACCCTCGGAGGGTCGTTTGAGCCTGATGGAGGGTCGGCCCCTTGGAGGGTCATCTGAGCCTGATGGAGGGTCGGCCCCTTGGAGGGTTGTCTAGGCCTGATGTGGGGTCGACCCCTTGAAGGGTCGTTTGGGCCTGATGGAGGTTGGCCCCTCGGAGGGTCATCTGGGCCTGATGAGGGGTCGGCCCCTTGAAGGGTCGCCTGGGCCTGATGGAGGGTTGTCCCCTTGGAGGGTCAAGAGACCATCTTGGGATCGTCTTGGTGGAGGGAGCCCTCGGCCTGGCCGAGGGTATATATGGGTATATCAATCAACCCCCAGCCCTTAGCCATAGATGTTATTGAGATGGCTGAGGGATAGTGTTGCAGTTGAGATGAGTGTATGATCAGTTAGGTGAGTGACACCTGTCAAGCTGATGTGACACCTAGGCAGATATCCATTATCGTTTAAGTTTCCTAGGCGTGGTGGATGCACACTGCTTGGGACTTTGTTCCCTAATGATGCCCTCCTCGTGGGCTGTGTTCTGCCTTGGTTAATGGGCCCACTCATTAGCAAGGTATTTAAATAATTTTTTGAAGTTTATTCTTCTTCTTCTTCTTCGCGCCTGAACTCTCTCTTTCAATTCTCTCACCAGCTCCATTGCCATTTTTGCAACTTCATCATTTCGAGCTTCGGTAGTCTCGTTTATTCTTTATCAAGTAATCCTTCTACCCTAGTGCCCTCTTTATATTCCATTGTTCTTTACACTTTGACTATTTTAGGCCTGTAGGGCTGGGTTTTTCTTTGGTTGTTTCATAACTTTCCGATGTTCTTCTCCGGCATCTTGTTCTTGAGTGTTCTTGGTTAAATCCCTTACTTTCCTTAGTTTCAATCCAAAAGTCCATTTTGGTCAACTGCGAACTTATTTGTAATTGGGCTAGCCAAATTCTTTTAAGTGTAGGGTCTTTTCCTTAATGCTTAGGAGGCTTTACAATTTAGCTGAGGAGTTCCCATCCCTGAGAGAGAAGTTCTTTGTAGAGATCAGACGAGTAGAGGAATAGGAGGAGAGAAGACGAGGGGCCGACCCTAATTGGGTACGACCCATTTTTCCCATTCCATTAGCCACGATATTACCATCTGAGTCTTGTGGGTCGTCTTGTCGTCCAGTCGAGAGTCATTTAGGAGAGATGGATGAAATAGCATCGTCACCAACTAGCGCTGGGCCTTCTGGGAGGAGAGAGGCGTCTGATCTAAGCCCAAGCCGAGAGGCCGAGGGGGTGGTCCATTCCGAGGCTATTCATGTGACAACTTTATCCCCTCATGCCTTCCAGATGGCCTTTCCTTATAGACCTATGACATGTGATGAGGCCGAGGAAGAGGGGACTGAGGATGATGGTGAGGACTCAGACGCTGACCAAGTTGACACCTCCCACGCCTCGGCTTACGTTTCCACCGTCAGGGATCGTGACCTCCTGCTGTGGAGGCATACATTTGGTGTGCCCCTTAACATAAGTATGAGGGTCCCCTCTGAGTCTGAGAAAGTCTTTGAGGGTGATGAGGGAGAGATCGCAGTATATGAATAGATGTTTAAGGTCGGTGTTAGGTTCCCTCTGCATCCTTCCATAGTCAATATATTGTCAGCCCTCGGCGTTTCCCCCTCTCAACTTCCTCCCAACTCCTGGAGAAAGATCCTCAGCTATGTCTCCTTGTGGAAGAATACTTGCACTAACGAGCCTTCAGCCGATGTGTTTTTAGCCTGTTATAATATCACTTCCTCGTCCAAACAGCCTGGATACTATCATCTAGGGGCGAGGAGGTCAGATAAAAAACTTCTCCACGTGGCACAAACCTCTAACCATGACTGGAAGAAGATATTTTCTTTATATCTGGGGAATAGGAATTTGCTGCCGAGGCTCAGCCTTTGGATGATGGTCCGAGAGTTCCAAGGAGATGGTCTAACCCCTCTATGAAGGACAGGTCAGACCCCGAACTTAGTCTGGATGAAAAGGACATAGTCGAGTATCTGAAGGAACGAGGGAAAGAGGGTGAACTTACAAAGTTTGAAGATTTGATAACCCCTCGGTTCCTCAAAGAAGCTAGTCCGAGGGTCGGCCCCTTGACAGAGCTATGTGAGTTATTATTTTTTGCTCAATCTTTGATTTTTTCCATGTGTTTCATCTTTGCCTCTGTATTTTTCTGACGTGTCGTCTCCTTTTCAGGTCAACCTGCAAGTATCTCTGACCATCTTTGGGAAATGACTGCCCCAAGCTTACTGTCTGGTCTAGGCAAGAAGAAAGGCAAGGAGCCTCAGCAGCCTCCGAGGAAGGCAAAAGGTCTTGAGGCCAACACTTATTGAGCCGACTACTGACAGTCGTAAAAGAAAAGAGCCAGAAGTACCCGCTGACCCTCGACCGGATTCAAGGACGAGGGCGACGGTGGAGTTTTCTGAGGGGACTGGCTCCTCCTCCAGCATGGGGGCCTTCTGGTCCCAGAACTTAGCATTTTTGAAGGTTGAGCCATCTTCCCTGATTACCAATCTGAGGGCGGCCAAAGCTTCTATGTTCTCTGCCCCCCTCGACCGCCGACTATGATTTCCTATCGAAGATACCCCCGACCAAGGTGTATGGCTATGGTTTGCACACTCTGGCCCAGGTATTTGTTTTTATTTCACTTCCTTAGTTTGAATTTTTCACCAACTATTTCCTCGGCCTCTTAACAAGTGTCTTTTTTTGTGCAGTCTGTTTGTGCCTTCACGTCTACTACCAAGTGGATGGCTGAGAACCAACAGAAATTTCATAAAGCTGAGAGGTCCATTCAGCATGAGGCTGACCTGCAGATCGAGCTCGAGACTGCAAGGGTCGAGTTGGAGAGTGCCAGGACCGAACATGCAAGGGTCCTGGATGAGCTGACGAGGAAGCATGATGAAGATCTGAAGGCCAAGGACTTGCTTATTAAAGATAAGGATGAGGCCTTGGTCAACCTGGGGGCTCAATTCAAGACTGAGCTATCCGAGGCAATGAAGAAGGCAGAGGCCGATGCTGTGGAGGCCTACAAACTCTCAGACGAGTTTCAAGGCTTCGGTCTTGAGTACTTAGAGATGGGGATTAGGACGGCCTGTCGATGGGTCGTCCTTAAGTTCGCTGATGCAGTATCGTCCATCCGCCCTTCTCTTGAGGCAGTTCAACTGGATGATCCCCTCATTGTTGAAGCCTTAGCTCAAGTGGAATCTCAACATGTAGAAGGCACAAGCACGCCTGAGGCTCGGCCTATCTTAGTCATAGAGGAATCTCCCGTAGATGTTGAGCCCTTGCCCTCTGATGCCATTTAATAGGGTGGCTGCTTGTAACCAATACCCTATTTATGTATCATATTTTTGTACCTTATTTTTGTTAAACAAACATTAACATTATGTAATATAATGCTTCTTTCTGTCTTCTATACTTCTCTCTTGTATGATTTGCATTGTGATGTTTTTAAATTAGCAATATCACTAACCCCTCCCTCGTCTTTCTTGAGGGTAAATAAGGGGTCGTCCCCACCATTTTCCCTCATCATAGCCGAGGGTGGTTTCCCACCAACTGAATGATGTTTTAAATTTTGAGTCCCCCTCGTCTTTCTTGAGGGTAAATGAGGGGTCGTCCCCACCATTTGCCCTCATTATAGCCGAGGGTGGTTTTTCACCAACCTAATGGGTTTTCAAGTCCCCCCTCGTCTTTCTTGAGGGTGAATGAGGGGTCGTCCCCATTGTTGACCCTTATCATAGCCGAGGGTGGTTTTTCACCAACCTAATGGTTTTTCAAGTCCCCCCTCATCTTTCTTGAGGGTGAATGAGGGGTCGTCCCCACCATTGACCATCATCATAGCCGAGGGTGGTTCCACCAACTTAATGATGTTTTAAATTTTGAGTCCCCCCTCGTCTTTCTTGAGGGTAAATGAGGGGTCGTCCCCACCATTTTCCCTCATGATAGCCGAGGGTGGTTTTTCACCAACCTAATGGTTTTTCAAGTCCCCCCTCGTCTTTCTTGTGAATGAGGGGTCGTCCCCATCATTGACCCTCATCATAGCCGAGGGTGGTTTTTCACCAACCTAATGGTTTTTCAAGTCCCCCTCATTTTTCTTGAGGGTGAATGAGGGGTCGTCCTCATCATTGACCCTTATCATAGCCGAGGGTGATTTTTCACCAACCTAATTATTTTTCAAGTCCCCCTCGTCTTTCTTGAGGGTGAATGAGGGGTCGTCCCCATCATTGACCCTCATCATATCCGAGGGTGGTTTTTCACCAACCTAATGGTTTTTCAAGTCCCCCCTCGTCTTTCTTGAGGGTGAATGAGGGGTCGTCCCCATCATTGACCCTCATCATAGACGAGGGTGGTTTTTCACCAACCTAATGGTTTTTCAAGTCCCCCCTCGTCTTTCTTGAGGGTGAATGAGGGGTTGTCCCCACCATTTTCCCTCATTATAGCCAAGGGTGGTTTTTCACCAACCTAATGGTTTTTCAAGTCTCCCCTCGTCTTTCTTGAGGGTGAATAAGGGGTCGTCCCCATTATTGACCATCATCATAGCCGAGGGTGGCTTTTCACCAACCTAATGGTTTTTCAAGTCCCGCCTCATCTTTCTTGAGGGTGAATGAGGGGTCGTTCCCATCATTGACCCTCATCATAGCCGAGGGTGGTTTTTCACCAACCTAATGGTTTTTCACCAACCTAATGGTTTTTCAAGTCCCCCCTCGTCTTTCTTGAGGGTGAATGAGGGGTCATCCCCATAATTGACCCTCATCATAGCCGAGGGTGGTTTTTCACCAACCTAATGGTTTTTCAAGTCCCCCCTCATCTTTCTTGAGGGTGAATGAGGGGTTGTCCCCACCATTGACCCTCATCATAGCCGAGGGTGGTTCCACCAACTTAATGATGTTTTAAGTTTTGAGTCCCCCCCGTCTTTCTTGAGGGTAAATGAGAAATGAGGGATCAATGTGACATTCTCATTAACATTCCAAGTGTTCTGTTAGAGCAACACATTCACTACAACTGTGGTCCGATAGAACTTTATAAAATTATTGATAGTATTTCTTCAAATGATCTGCATTCCAGGGGTTGGAAAAGGGTTCCCCTTCTAGGTTTTCTAGTCTATAGGTCCCAGGGACAACTTCATCAATGACCCTATATGGGCCATGCCAATTTGGATGGAGCTTGTTGGGCTTCTGCCAAGTCTTTTTTAGGACTAAGTCACCTACTGCAATTGGCCTCTGCTTCACCCTCTGGTTGTAAAACCTTTCATCCCTTTGCTAGTAGGCGACTTGCCTTATCTCGGCGTCTTCCCTCCTTTCCTCAATCAGGTCTAAGTCAAGTCTCCTCTCTTCCATATTTCTCTGGGGGTCATACATTTGGACCCTATGAGTAGGAAACCCAATCTCGGTGGGGATGAAGGCTTCTGAGCCATAAGCTAGCAGGAACGGGGTTTCTCCGGTAGAGGTCTTTATCGTCGTCCTGTAGGCCCACAGTACAGCATATAACTCCTCAACCCATCTTCCTTTTGCCTCCTCGAGTCTTTTCTTGATCCCATCTAGGATTGTTCTGTTTGTTACTTCAGTTTGCCCATTGGCTTGAGGTCAGCCTGGTGATGAGAAGAATTGTTTGATACTCACCCTTTCACAGTACTTCTCTAGAGATGTATTCTTGAATTGAGTCCCGTTATTCGACATGAGGGTGTTGGGGAGACCATATCTGCATATAATGTTTTTTTAGATAAACTGGAAGGTCTTCTTCTCGGTGATCGTCACCATCGGCTCTGTCTCTACCTATTTTGAAAAATAGTCAATTGCTATGATAAGGAACCGATAGTTATTGACGGCCCTAGGTAAGGGTCCTACCAGGTCGATCCCCCATACTGCAAAAGGCCATGGGGATGTAGTGGAGGTAAGAGGCTGATGGGGCAGGTGAGGGATGGTGGCAAATCTTTGGCATTTATCACACTTTTTTATATATGCCGTGGCATCCTTCCCCAAGGTCGGCCACCAGTACCCCTAGGTTACTACCCTCTTCGCCAAAGACCTGCCCCCGATGTGGCTTGAACATGACCCCTCGTGCACATCTTGCAAGATGTGTGGGACTTCAGACGGGTGCACACACCTAAGTAATGGGAGCAAGAACCCCTTTTTGTACAAGGTATCTCCGATCACAGTGAATTTTGCAGCTCTATATCTCAAAATTTTCTTTTCTTGACTTGCTTTTGGCATCTCCCCCTCTTTAATGTATCTGATCAGAGGGTCCATCCATGAAGCTTCCTTAGAAACATTTAAGCAAGTGCCAAGTGTTCCCTTAGCATCTTCAATAGTTGGTCGAAGCAAAATTTCCACTGGGACTATCCTCCTGATATCTGTCCTAGTTCCCGAGGCCAACCTAGCAAATGCATCAGCTCGGCCATTATCGAGCCTAGGTATCCTCTTCAATTTCACTTCTCTGAAGCTCTTAAGTAATGACCTCACCTTCTCAAGGTACTTGGCCATCCGCTCATCCTTGGCCTCGTAGGCTCCTAGTATCTGGTTCACTACTAGCCTTGAATCACTATGGACCAAAATCTGGCCGACACTAAGAGACATGGCCAAGGAGAGGCCTGCTATCAAGGCCTCATATTCGGACTCATTGTTGGAGGCTTTGAAGTTGAACCTCAGGACGTACTCAATGTCTGTGCCATCGGGTGCTGATACTATCAGTCCAGATCCACTTTCGCTGTCGCGGGAGGACCCGTTAACGAAGAGGCTCCACACAGCCTGTTCTTCTGAGAAACTTCCCTCGGTGAGGGACCCCTGTTTAAATAGATATTTTCCCTCTTCATTTTCGGCCACTTTCCCTCTAGCGGTGCTTATCTCAGCCTTATCTGCATGTGTGTCGATGAGTCTTCCTTGTAAGGTATCTGTCTTCTCGAGGCTCTCATCTTCGGCTTCATCATCTTCCCAAGTAAATTCGGCCACGAAATCTGCCAATGCGTGCCCCTTAATGGCCTTCCTAGGTTGATACACAATGTCAAACTCCCCCAGCTCTATAGCCCTCGCCATTAACCTACCTGATTTTTCTGGCTTGTGTAGGACTTGCCTAAGAGGAGAGTCAGTGAGGATGACCATTGTATGGGACTGGAAGTACGACTTCATCTTTCTTGATGTATGGATCAATGCATAGGCTAATTTCTCCATCCTTGTGTATCTTTGCTCTGCCCCCTGAAGTGTCTTACTGTTAAAATACACTGGCTTCTGTACTCCGTCCTCTTCTCTCAATGGCTGCGCTAATAGCTGATTTTGAGACGGCTAAGTACACGTGTAGCTGTTCACCCTGTACTGGTCGTGACAACAGCAAGGGAGACCCTAGGTATGACTTTAGCTCCCTGAAAGCCTCATCACACTCCTCACTCCATTAGAAGGCCTTTCTGAAAATTTTGAAGAATGGTAAACACTTGTCTGTGGCTCTGGACATGAATCTATTCAGAGCAGCAACTCTCCCTGTGAGTCTCTGAACGTCTTTAATGGTCTTGGGAGTCTTCATTTCTATGAGGGCCTTTATTTTCTCAGGATTGGCCTCAATTCCTCTTTAATTGACAATGAACCCCAAGAACTTCCCTGCTCCAACCCTGAAGACACACTTCGCCGGGTTGAGCTTCATCCGATACTTGTCCATCGTATTAAAGGTCCTCTCGAGGTAGGCCACATGACCCTCTGCTTTCAAACTCTTGGTCAGCATGTCATCTACATAAACTTCCATAAACTTCCCAATTTGGTCTTGAAACATTTTATTCACAAGGCGCTGATATGTTGCCCCAGCATTTTTTAGGCCAAAGGGCATGACCTTATAACAGTATGTCTCCTTGTCGGTAATGAAGGCCATTTTCTGCGAGTCTTCAGGGTTCATAAATATTTGATTATACCCTGAATAGGCATCCATAAAGCTCATGAGCTCATGGCCTACGGTAGCGTCTACCATATGATCAATGCAGGGGAGAGGGAAGTTGTCTTTGGGAAAATGCTTGTTGAGGTCTATGAAGTCTACACACATCCTCCATTTCCCGTTGGCTTTTGGGATAATGACTGCATTGGACAGCCATTCGGGATAAATGACCTCCCTGATAAACTCTGCATCTTCCAGCTTCTTGACCTCATCACTAATGACCTCATACTTCTCTCGAGAATAAATTCTCCTCTTCTGCTTCACTAGCTTTGCATCCTCTACCACGTTGAGCTTGTAGCTCATAATTTCGGGGTCGATCCCCGACATATCTGCATGAGTCCATGCAAAAATGCTCTATCTTCTCCTCAACAGCTTGATGAGGTCTTCCTTGATGTTTGGCTTTAGAGTTTTGCTGACTTGGACAGTTTTTTTCGGCTCATCCTTATTGAGGATGATGGATTCTACCTCTTCCTCATCTTCTCCTTTCCTGAGTTTTTTCTCATCCCTGGGGTCAAGGGTGTTAATATTGTAAGTGGCTGTTGCCTTCTTGTGCGTCTCTCTTTCTTCGACGGAGTTGAAATAGCATTCCCGTGCTGTCGTCTGGTCTCCTTGAACTTATCCTACCCCATTAGGGGTTGGAAATTTAATCATCTGATGGACCGTAGACGACACAACTTCGAACCCCTTGAGGGATACCCGCCCCAGTATAATGTTGTAGGCCGAAAAGACATGTTCATCCATCACAAAGAAGCTGACCTTCTTGGTAAGCCATCTCGACCACTCATCCCCCATCTTGACCTCGGCCTCATATACTCCAAGGGGATGTACCTTTTCCCCACTGAACCCAATCAATGGGTGATGGTATGGGACGAGTCTAGAACGGCTGAGGCCTAGGGCTTTGAAGCACGTCCAAAACATCACATCTGTAGAGCTTCCCCCATCTACCAAGATCCTAAGCACCTCGCATCCATGCACCCTGATAGTGATGACGAGAGGGTCATCATGTGGGGTTAAGAGGCCTTTGAAGTACATTCTTGAGAACCCCACTATCAGAGTATCCATATCGACCTTCTTCCTCTTTTCTGACTTTGCCTCCAGGGAGGTTGAGTGTACAGTTTTTGTCACTGCCTTGGCCTCAGCTACATGGGACTTCCTGTCTGCGACCTCTGACCCTCCTCCTGCTAGTCCCCCAGAGATCATCCCCACATCGAGAGAGATCATATTAAGCCTCTTAACAGGGTCGTGGTCGTCTCTCGGAGGGAGGTCAGGGTCGTCCTCATCATCAGAAGGGTCGTCCCCTCTTTTTGGAGGACCTTTTCTACATCCATCGCCTCTCTTCTTTCTGGGGTCATCCCCTCGTCCCCTCTTAAAGGCACTCTTATCAACATACTTCCTTAGCTTCCCTTCTTTTAACATTTTTTCAATCTCATCTTTCAGAAAAAAGCATTTGTCTGTCACGTGGCCATGGTCTTGGTGAAATTCACACCACAGGTTTTTGTTCCTCTTGTTGGGGGCTGCCCTCAACTTCTCAGGCCACTTCAGGGACCAGTCACTCTTTATCTCATTGAGAATATGTTCGCAGCTAACCGTCAGAGGGGTGTAACCAGCGAACTTGTCGTCTGTAGACCTCTTCTTCCCCTATTTGTTCTTCTTATGGTACTTACCCCCACTAGTGCCTCCTTTTTCATCTTCGTATTTTGTGACCATCGCCTCTTCGGCGTTCATCACCTTTCCTGCTGTCGACAGCAACTCATCCATTGTCCTTGGAGGGTCTTCAACAAGCTTCCATAATAGCTTCCCCTTCTGGAGTCCTCCAATGATAGCGGTCATGGCTATGCTCTCCTCATAGTCTTCAACCTCTAACTTTTCTTTGTTGAATCTGGCTATGTAGTCTCTTAGGCTCTCGTTCTTCCCCTGCTTAACATAGAGCAGGTGTGTGGTTTTCTTCTGTGGCCTCACCCCAAAGAAAAAGTTATAAATAAACCGGTCTGCCAACTACTTAAAGCTTTCAATGGAGTTTTTTGGAAGAGACATGTACCAGACATGTGCAGCCCCAATCAGAGTGCCAGAAAAGGTACGACACCTCATCTCATCTGAGATAGAGTATATGTCTGCTGTCGATTGATGCATCTTAATATGATGGACAGGGTTTGTACTCCCGTCATATCTTGGGGTGACCACAGGTGGCTTAAACTTTGAAGGCGTAGGGAAGTTGACTATCTTCGCCACAAAGGGTGAGCCTATGGAGTATCCTCTCTGAAGAGGGTCCCAGCTCTTTAGTATATCACCGATCTTATCCTTCAGTCGCTGGATCGAGTCATTCCAGGGTCTCGCAGGGCTGACTTGGCCGATGTTATCCCATACTGCCTCTTTGAGGTGGACGGAGGGTTCTGTTGCAGCAGGCCTGTGTCGGTTGTTTACTTCCCCTTGACCGTCGTCCCATTATTGCGGTCGACCCCCGTGGGGTCGGCCATCTGCTGCCTCCCCTCTAGACCTTGCATCGCTCCTTGATCTGGACAATTTTTCCCACGGATCATTTACTGGGCCGAGCCTCTCAAAGGCCGACCCCCTGCTCGGGCGATCAAAAGCAGAGCCCCTCGGGCGATCATCAGGATTTTGCCTTCCACACTTCCCTCTGCTCTCCTGGAGAGATCGCGCAATATTTTTGGAGACCTCATACGGCTCCCCTCCCAGCATTCTATGGGGGCCTCCTCCCCCTCCAGATCATCATACCGGTCCTTAGGGCAAGGGTTTCCTTGCCTCCCCAGGCGTAGACGTCGCGGGTCAGCAACATCCCTCTTGCGTTGTGGGGGTGGCAAGTCTTTGCGTGGTGCCTGGGGTGGTCCCCTGGCCTCATGCTGCCCTGGAGGCGCTGTCAGAGTGATCATCTCAGGTGAGACCCCTGGTGGTCTTAGTATGTTCTGGCTTAGAGCTGTAAATTGCTCCTGCATAACCCGCTGGCTTGCTGCCAGAGACTTCAAGGCGGCGGCCACATCAACCATCTCAGACTGAGGTGGTGGTTGACTGGAACTAGGTCCTACTCCACTATTCGATGGAAGGAGAGGTGGTGGTGGCATCTCCGGTGCCATGTGTTTGAGCTATGAAGAGATGAACTGAAGAAAAGACTGGTGAGCTTGAGAACCTTAATGGGTCTCTTTCAATGGTGAAACATCTCCACCCATGGGGAGAACTGGCTCACCACCAGAGTGCCCAGTGAGGTCAAGCTGTACAAAGGAAGAGATGTCTTCTCTTTCCCACAGACGACACCAAACTAGGGGTGCAACCGGTACGGTATGCTCGGTAACGACCCCTTACCAATACCAAAACCACATTCTATATGGTAAAACCGTACCGTACCAATTTACCGACTAGTACATCAAAATAAAAACCAAAACCAAACCGACCGGTTTTTCAATTTTTTCGGTATTTTCGGGTTTTTTTGGTTTCGGTAATTTCGGTTTCAATTCGGTTTTTTCCCGGTAAATACCAGAATTTCAAATCGATTTATGCATTCGGTAAATCTGGCATATAATTCGATATATCCATTTCTAGTTATTACAATTTCTAGCATTTCTAGTTGTTTGGAATAATTAGAAACATACACAAACAGGTACAATTTCTAGCATTTGGAACAATAGATTTAAACAGATACGAGATCAAACTAACCGGTTTGCTTTTGTCGGAGCTGGAGGAGAGTGAGACGAGATAAGGGAGCTGGTGCCTGAGGAGAGTGAGCCAAGATGATGAGCCGCAAAAAATGAGGGAGCTGTTACCTCAAAAAATGTTCGCTGGAAAGTCAAAATCACCGAAAAACAAACCTTCGCCGAAAAAGCCAACTCATCGGAAAAGCCAACTCGTCGGGAAAAAAATCACCGAAAAATACGGAGGGAACTCAGATCCGAATACAGCTGGCGCCGAAAAAATTATCACCAGAAACCCGATCTCAAAACGTAGTAACCACACCAAATAGAAAGCCAAATCTCAAAACAAAAAAATGGTGTTCTCAAATAAAAGTCTCCAAAAAATTATTTCTCAAAATCAAACCAAGGTTGAAGAAGGAAAAAAAATGAGAGAGAGAGAGAGCCCAAACAAAAATGACGGCCACACTTTTTGAGAGAGAAAGAGGTAAAAAAAAATGAAATGGAAACCCTAAAAAAAGATCTCTACACAAACCACAATATAAAGCTCAAATGAAATAAGGGCAAAACGGAAATATAGCCAATAAAACGAATGGCTCTTTTTATTTTAACAAAATGCTGCCTAATTCATTTTGTGTTAAATGTTTGATTAATTAAACAAAATATATGTTTAATTAACATGATTATTTAACACTTAAACCAAATACTCAAATAAATAAACTCAAATTCAAAGAGAATATAAAAACTCACTCATGAGAAATAAAATAAATAGAAGTAGTATGATACCTAAAATAATTTGACACTGCATAAAAAGTTTGGTACGGTATTTTGGTACGGTAATTTTGGTACGATATCGGTACGGTAAATTCGATAAATCGATTTTTTGTATCTAAAAACCAAAACCAACCAAATTTTTGACGGTATTTTCGGTTTCGGTAAAATCGGTTTTCGGTATTTCATAATATGAAACCAAAATCATTTTTTTTTACCAAAACGGTACGGTACGATAAAAATCCGTACCGGTTGCACCCCTACACCAAACTGATGATGCTTAGATTCAGCTCCACCAGATAAGTGATGATGAGCTCAAACTGTAATAACTATGGCAGCCATAGAGATATATATGTATAAGTGTGTAGAAGGGGATGGACATAAGAGGAACAAGATAATGATGTATAGTGGTTAAGCCAATTAGGCCTACATCCACTGTGAGTGTGTGATCCACTAAGTATGGGCATTAATGGCCTTGGATACAATACACATAAGCTCACTTTCTCTCTCTACTGTGTGTACAAGCAGAGTTTTAGCTAGGCTTACAATTTATCGATCCCCTTGTAGGGTTGTAGGCGATAAGTATATATAGGTCTTGGGGGGTGTAGTGTACCCCCCCAAGTATGCATGGTACATGTGAATGATGATCTAGCCAATCCCCTCTTGACACCTATATATGCCACTTGTGACTAATGATGACATAATATTCCCTCACGTGAGGGGGTGATAATGTTATAACGGTCTTCCACATGCCATGTTTGCCTCACGCGCACTGTTCCACACGTCTCCCAAAGCACGCACTGTGATGATGTCACCCTCGACCTATGATATGAGGCCGAGGGCAAAGTTCCCTCTGGCAGTGAGTCTGGCCTACTTTAGGCCTCATACTGTTAACAGTGAGTCTGACCAGACCAGTACCTCTAATGCTATCCATGTCAGTGTTACGGATGTCCAAATAACAGAGGTTAAGACTGAGCATGCTCCTGAGGCATAAATCTCCTTATCTTGATATCTTTTGTGAAGCTTTGATATCTGCTCCATTATTTTTTGATATAAATCATGCATCCTCTCAAAATTCCTTTACCAGATTTAAATCCAATCTTCTCATCAGATTTCTTTATGGTAAGTTAAAGTTAAGGAAGTGATAACTAGGTAAACAATCCCTGTTGGGGCTACTGCCTCTGCTCCAAAAGCCAACATATAAAGGGTTTTACCTATCGCTATCTATGGCATTATTCTGTATGCCCAGAGGAAAATCTACAGCTCATTGATCCAATTTCTCTTTGTGTTGTCCATCCTTTTCTTCATCCCATCAAGTAAAGTTTTATTAGTCACTTTTGTCTATCCATTGCATTACGGATGAGCTGGTACAGAGTATAACTTTTGAATTTTGAAGCACGCACAATAATCTTTGAACTCTTAGTTATTTAATTTCATATTGTGGTCAGTGATGAGGGAATATGGCATCTCGTACCATAAATAATGTTCCTCCAGATGAATTGAAAGACTTTCTCATATGGCATCTCTATCAGGGGTCAACTTGTACCCATTTAGTGATGTAATCTACTACTACCATTAAGTACTTGAACCTGCCAATAGTTTTTATTATTGGATCGACCAAATATATCCACCATATTACAAACGTTTTAGGGGAGGTGACCGGTGTGAGGGATGCCAATGGAGTTCTGTGGATGGAAGCATTTCGGGCACTTATCACATTTCCTAGCATAATTTGTGCAATATTCCTTCATGGTGGGCCAGTAATAACCCTATATAGCTACCCACTTCACTAGTGATTTGCCTGTTAAATGTGCTCTGTAACACCCTTCAGGTACTTCTTTAATCAAGTCGTTACTTCAATTGGGTGAACACGTATGGATAATGAAACAATGAACCTTCTTCTAAAAAATATTCCTCATTTTAGCACATACCTCGATGCTTTGTATCGAAGTCTCCGTACTTTTTTATGGTCTTTTGGGACAATGACAGTTTTTATATATGCTCATATTAGATCCATCCAGAATGGGCTCATGTCTAGCTCTATGACATTGACCATATCCTCGGCATGCATGAGAATTTCCACTATAACTATTATTCTTAGTTCAGTTCTTATAGCAGATGTTAATCAAGCAAGTGTGTCAGCTCGGGCATTTTCTTCTCTTAGGATTCTAACGATCCTGACCCTGGGAAACTTTGTTAATAACCACTTGGTTTTGACCAGGTATCTCATCACAGACTCCTCTCTTGCCTCATAAATTCCCAACACTTGATTTATTATGAGCTGAGAGTTATTATGTGCCAATATCTGCTCGGCACCTAAAGATGATGCCAGCCCAAACCTAGCTATGAGTGTTTTAGATTCAGCCTCATTATTGGAGGCTTCGAATTGGAATCTAAGGACATACTCCACATCAATGTCATCTGATGTCATAATTATTAAACCTAATCCACTACCAGCGGTATAGGATGAACCATCCACGAACATTTTCCAGATAAGGAGCTCCTATTCGAAATCCTCTTCGATCGAATTTCCATGTTCGATAACTTTTTTATTTTCTATAAGTCCTTAGAAATTTCCTTTTATTTGGTCGATGACTCTGGACGTCAGTGATATGGTAGGTCGGATTAATGGTCAGGCTATCTCCCACAGAAGACTTCTTATTTAGCTGAACTGGTGAGCTCTCTTTTAAAATTCTGCTCGGTCGGATTTGGAGTTACACTATTTTCTGTAAAAGTCTGCTTTGCCACTATTGATGAGTTATTTTTCATAGAAATATTATTAGTAGGTTTTTTCTTATAAGAGAATTCAGTAATAAAATGTGTCATAGCTTGTCCCCTGACTGCCGTTCTTGATTTATACTCGAGGTTGTATTCTCCTAATTCCACAGCCCAAGCCATTCGTCTGCCTGATTTATCAAGTTCATGATAAACTTGGCGTAGGAAGAGATTTGTATCGATGATTACGATATGGCCTTAGAAGTACGACTTCATCCTTCTAAAATATTCAATCAGGTCCAGAGCTAACTTCTTTAACCTAGGATATCGAATTTCTGCTCCTATATGCCTTATTGGGTAATACACAAGCCTTTATACCCCTTCCTCTTTTTAGATTAGAGTCGAACTAACAGCAGATTCAAATACGACCAAGTATAAATAAAGCTTATCTCCTAAAATTAGTCTTGAAAGTAGTGGTACTGACCCTAAATACCATTTCAACTTTAGGAATCATCTCCGTACTCGTCTTTCCATTCAAAAGTCTTTCGAAACACTTTAAAATGGAAGGCATTTGTCAGTGCCTCTGTAAATAAACTTATTTAATGATGCCATGCATCCTGATAGTCTTTTAACTTCTTTCTTATTTGTTGGGGACTACACATTGATAAACACTTGTATCTTGTCAAGTTTATTCTCAATTCCTTTTTGATTGATTAGGAAGCCCATGAGCATTCCCTCTTTTATTTCGAAAATGCATTTCGTCAAGTTGAGCTTCATTTGGTGTTTTTCTAATTGGTCGAAAGTCTATTACAAATCTCTGATATGTTGGGTTGCCTTTTTGCTCTTTATGAGCATGTCATCAACATAAACCTCCATATTCTTACCGATTTGATTTTTGAATACTTTTTTCACCAATCTTTAGTACATTGCTCCAATATTTTTTAGCTAAAAGGAATTACATTGTATCAGTAGGGACCTTGGCTAGTAATGAACGAGATTTTTCCCTGACTAAGTAAGCGTCCATAAAACTAAGTAACTCATGCCCCGAAGTGGCATCAACCAACCAACTGGTCAATCCTGGGTAACAGATAATGATCTTTTGCACACATTTTTTTAAGGTTGATGAAATCGAGACACATTTTCCACTTATTGTTTTTCTTCCTGACCATTTAGGATATTTCATGTCCTCTATGAAATTTCCCTTATGCAATTTCTGCACCTCTTCCCATATGACCATGTTCTTTTCCTGGTCGAAGACCCATCGTTCTATTGATCGACTTATCATCTTTGATCAAGCTCAACTCGTGACAAATAAAATCAGGATCAATTTGTGGCATGTCTTTGTGTCTCTAAGCGAACACACTTTTTTGCTGCCTCAAAAATTTGATCAATTCTCTTTTGAAGTCCGGTTCTAGTGATGAGTCAATCTAATTAATTCTCTCCAGGTGCTCGTCATCTAAGATATTGAGTCAATTTCTTCAACAATCTACCCATTGACCAGTTTCTCCCCATTTCACAAGTCTATCATTTCGATCTGGTAGGTCGACATTAATTTCTTCTGTTTCTCCTATTCGATTGAGGTGAAATAAAATTTTCTAGCCTCTACTTGGTTCTCTTTAACTACTCTAACCCTATAGTGAGTGGGGAATTTCAAACATTGATGCATTGCATAGGGGACGACTTCGAACTTCTTCAGCCCTACTCTACCAAATATGATGTTGTATGCTGAGTGAACATTCTTATCAAGGGAAAAAACACTATTTTTTTTGTTCACCATGTCGGTCAGGTGATGATTATAACTTCCAATTTGATCGCCTAGAGGGTACACTTTCTCTTCGAAGAAACCAATTAGTGGCTTATAATAGGCTGCCAGATTACTTTCTCTCAGCCTCAAGCCCTTGAAGCAGTTGTAAAATAAGACATAAGTCAATATTTCGTTATGAACTAGGATCCTTACTACTTTTCTCTAACGCACCATCATTGTGACGACTAAAGTATCGTCATGAAGATACAAGACATCATACAAATCATCTTCGTAAATGACAATAACTAAAAAATACTTGTTTACCTTCATAGGGTGAGTATCCACGTCACTTCTCAGGTTGATTTGTCTGATATGAGCGTAAGATTTTTTCCCATTACGGTAAGCTTTTCTCTCCGCTAGCTCGTCTCCAATGCCGACATCTCCACCTGTAATGACATTACACCCAAAAGAGACCGTTTTAACCTCATGCAAGGGTTCTTTGGGTCTCTTGGGAAGGTCCGAATCATCCTTCGAATCATCATCTCTTCCTTTTTTCTTCTCATCTTCCTTTTTGCAAGGGGATTCTGATCGTTTCCCTAATTTTCCTCGTCACCGCGATAAGCTTAGCCACCTCTGTCCACTTACCTTGACAGATTTCCCCGCCTGATCAAGCACTATATCTCATTCTTTAGGTCTATACAGTTGTCCGTGTTGTGGTCGTGATCTTTATGGAATTCGCAATACTTACTTTTGTCCATTTGATTCACGGAGGATTTTTGTTTCCCAGGCTATCTCAGATCTTTATCCTAGTGAATATCCTCAAGTATGTGGTGAACAACCACCATCAGGGGAGTGTACTCATCATATTTTTTTAGCTTATCAATTTTCTTATCTTTTTATCCCACCGTTATAAGGTTCGCCACCTCTGTCCACATACCTTGACAGAATCCCCCCTCCTGATCAAGCACTCTATCTCGTTCTTTAGGGCTATGCGGTTGTCCGTGTTATGGTCACGATCTTTATGGAATTTGCAATACTTGCTTTTGTCCTTTTGGTTCACCGAGGATTTTAGTTTCCTGGGCTATCTCAGATCTTTATCCTCATGAATATCCTCAAGTATGTGGTGAACGACCACCGTCAGGGGAGTGTACTCATCATATTTTTTTAGCTTATCGGCTTTCTTGTCTTTTTTCTCCTTATTTTCTACATTTTTTCGACGCTGGTCTTCGTGTGACTTGATTCTTTTCCCGCCATAGCCTCATTGGCATTCATAATTTTCCCTTCCTTATCTAGGAGTTTTGTCATAGTTTTGGGTGGGTCTTTACCCAGCGCCTAGTATAGCTTCCAAGGTAGCAATCCATTCATCATCGCAGTTATTGCAGTCCTTTCATCAAAATCTATTACATCAAGTTTCTTGTTGTTGAAATGCATGATAAACTCTCGGGTAGTTTCATCGGTGTTCTGCCAAACATTGAGTAAGTGAGCCACTATCTTATTAGGCTTGACCCCAACACATAAATGTCTGACAAAGAGGCCAGTCAATAGTTAGAAGTTCAAGATCTATCGATATGGTAAACTGTTGTATCAGGATTGTGTCAATCCGGTGAGCGTATTGGAAAATGCTAAGAAAAACATTTCGATTGGGATTAAGTAGATGTCAGCGGTAACTTGATATTGTTCCACGTGTAGTATTGGGTCGGTTATGCATACTTTGGGGTAATAATTGGTCTTTGAACTTTACAAGCGTCGAATATCCTACAGTTGATGGAATGGACATGGATACTTTCATAAAACCTCTGTGCAGGGGATTATTTGATTTGGAAATTTCTCTCAATCGATCTTCCAGTTGTTCGATTGACCCTTTCTAGGGCTGGTCTTTCTACCCAACTTTAATTGTTACGGTTTTTCCTGATTAGCCTCGGCTTTTAGATGAGCTCTCTTCGTTGAAAGTTTTCTCATCTCGGGTCGACCCTTATATGCTCATCCTAGACTTCACTGAGCATTATGTTCTTCTATTGATATACTTTACCGACTTTTCTCTACGTTCTCCAATCTCTCTATGACCTCTGTATTATTTCCCTCTCGTTTTACCTGGGCATAGACCATCAAATGCGAAGCCTCTGCTCGGCCTCTCCAACATACTTGGCATTTCCTCAGAGAAAGATAGTTCATCATCCTAATTGGTCGTTCTGAGAGATGAGGTTGCTGCCGGTTGATACGATCTATCGTCTTGCGATCTAGAGAATCTGGATCTACTCCTATTATTTTGGGAATCCAAATTCAGCCTTTTGGGGTTTTTTGGAGCTCATTTTCGATAAGGGTGTCACTAATATCAATAGGTGAATGAGGTAACATTCCACCCCTCTTGTCTGAGAGTTCACTTCAAGCTAGGGTGAATCTTCTTTAGACTTCCTCTGACCAGCTTGGAGCATCTGTGTTAGTTTCTCTACACTCTCTTGCATCGCCTCTTGGCCCTTGGTCAGTCTTACCAAAATTCTCGGTTTGTCACACATTCCAATAGGCGTCGAGGGTCGATTTGCGTCTGTCACACGGCTACTCTCTTAGTTTTTTTCTATTTTCCAAAATTCGCAAAATCCATGGAGTATATAAACTAAGATTGGGGAAAATCAAGTTAGGGTCATTTCATATAAATTGGGGTTGTCGATAGAAAATGGTAGAAAATAACAAATGGATTGTCGAATTTTCCACAGACGGCACCAATTTGTTGTTATATAAAACTGGTATATGAATATTTGGGTCTTAGTTATAGTATACTAATAATAAATAATAACATATAAATAATTACCACTACCAACATGCCAATTTGGGAAGATAAGAGAGGGATGAGAAAGAAAGAAGTAAAAAACTAATTAATGTGATTATTCCCAAATCGATGCCTACGTCCACAAGTGCAGTGCAGATTGAATGTTTTTCAATGGGCAATATCCATGAAAGGAAGGATTACAAGGTCTTTAAGTTTTGTCTAGGGTTTTGCGTATGGCCATGAGGTAGAATATTTTTGGATCCCTTATTATGTGGGATTGAGTGTTATTTATAGGTAGTTAATAGAGAGAGATTGCAGTGGGACGGGTGGAGTGCCTTTATAGGTTTGGCAAGTACATTTTTTACATTCAAGGATGCTGATAATGATGAGTTTCTTACAACAAATAAATGTGAAATATTATACAACTTCTTTATGAGTTCAGGGAGGATAAACATGACTACTGGTAACCCATCGTGTGATGCAATTGGAGCAAGGCTAGCATTAACGATATTAACAAGTAGTATTTATTAACACCATGTTAATAGTAATTGGATAATTTGTTATACTACCGCGACGAGCACACTTATACCTGAATCGACCACATTGCTTATAGCCGAGCAAATTCTTGATTCTTAATAAGGACACGTGTCATCTTTTGAGAGGATAATAAGATGTCTTATATTTAGTGTATAATAGTTTTTCTTTTTCTTTTCAAAGTTTCAAATACTTTAACTTTTTATTTATAAATTAATTACTCATAAAATTAATATTTTTGAGACATTTTCTTTGAGAGGTATTAACAAGATTCATAACCACTACAAAATTCTAAAGAAAAGAAAAAGACAAAACAATCAAAATTTATTGTTTCATAATATTACTCTAATTATAAATATTTACTCTAATAATACAAATGAAGATGATGAAGAGTAATAAGAAATTAAATTGAAATCTTAATAATTTACTATTAGAAAAGTCAACAAACATTAACAAAAAAAGGCAATACCACCATTTTCATAACCACAAGAATTGTTTGCACCACATACCACTATTGTCAATGTGGCCATTTACTAAGAAGAAGAAGACGAATATGAAAAAGGCAGAGAAAAAGAATGAAAGTTGCAGGTGGTTAAATCCTATTGTAGAAGATTCAATGCACACAAGCCTAAAAAATAATCGATTTGGATTAAGGTAAACGTTACACACACATAGAGACTGGATGTACATGGTTCGAAAGCATGCCTACATCCATCGGGGTTCTACTTTTGTATTGATATCATAATATATTTTAGCAGAGTCTCCATGCTATTAATTATATCTCTCCTTTTCCCTTAGGGACAAGCTTTACATTTATAAGATAATATAAAAGAGTCCCAAGCTCTTCGACCACTGTCATATTTTTCTTCAGTTGATTAGTTTTATCTCCTCATTGATTCTTCAAAGGTAATTCCTTTATGATACTTACCCACGTGATGATGACGAATGACTAGATCAGAAGGCCAAGTGATTCTTATCCATGTTATGCAAATTAATTTCCCTGACAATTGCCTCCGAAGATCTGTTGTTGATTGAGGTCATAAAGGCTTGCCCTGATTTTAGGAAAGTTCATATTGAGGTCGCGGTGGATCTAATGATGGAGTTTGCATAGGGCCTTGATCCACGCTAATAAACTCCTCTCCCGCGTCAAGAGAACAACCTTGGGGTGCTTCTTCATTTTCTGTAAGTCACTATTCTATCTTGCCTTCCTTTTTCTATGAAATTTCTTCCTTTCTTTACTTTTACATTCTCTGCCCACTTCTCATACTACTTGCCTAGTTAAAATAAGGGAGTATGGAGGAATTTTTTACCCGATTGTTCATGAAAGACTCCCCTGATAAAGCTTAAGCTCGGCCTACAAATAAGAATAAGTCGAGCGACTGCATATGCCTCCTCCCCTCGCACCTAAGTTGAGGGAGATTATTCTTATAAAGGGCAAAACCCTTATAGATTGATTAGTTTCCAAGCATCCAAGGTTCGTTCTTGGGCTTCTAAGAAGTATTTTCTCCCTAGTGGCCAATCTTTAGTCGCTGGGTTAACTTCAGAAAGGTTGGCCATACACGCTTCCCAATCTCCTCCTTTGTAATTATGGAACTATTCTTTCGACTATTTGTGAATTTTGATTTATTGATTTATGTTGACCTCATCATTTACTTTGCTCATTATAATTTATTATGGATTTCGTCAACCTGCTTGATCGGAGTGACGACCGAAAAACGGAAATCTGTGACCTGGGGCTGCTTTGGATGGCACCCAAAAGACCCTCGAGCTAGCAAAGGGTTGTTGCGCTAAAGCAAGACTATCTCTAGCGACCAAGACGACAAAACTCACTCGGGAATTTTATCAAACACTTGGTGTGCGGAAAACACCCAAGACCTTGTTCCCAAAATGAACTAGTGTGCAAACTCCCAATCAATTCAACCAAGCATCAATGAAGAGACAATAAGAACATACAAGCAATCATCAAAGCAAAACAACAACGATATACCGTGGTTCACCCAAATTTGGGCTACATCCACCAAGGAGGATTTCTTCTTTCTATAGATAAATGGAGGAACCCAAAGGTTATACACACACACAATTTATCTCTCTTAGAAAGTCACTCACAACCTCACAAGAACTCAACCCTCAAATGGGAGCTCTATCTCTCTTTAGCTTTGATAACTCACAAAATAGCTCTCAAACTTGTCCTCTCTCAAAACCTAGAAATGACACTTGTATTTATAGATTTGAGCCAAAATGGCAAATTTGTAAATAAACCAAAACTGAAAAAAATAGGAAAGCCAAAATCAACAAACTCCACCTTGGCGATCCTGACGATCCAACCAATCTCTAGAATGCTGAAATTGAACCCGCTTGAAGACTGTCCCACCATCTACCAAGCTAATGCGATTCCCCCAGGCGATCCTCGCGATCCAACCGAACTCGGAATGCAAACATCAAATCCGCTCTAAGATCATCCCGACATCTAACAAGCCAAAACGCTCCACCCGACGCTAAGCCACCTCAAACTTCAACCATGAAGTGAGATACCGCAAGTCTTCACTCCAAGACTCCAAACGACTCCACCCGCCGAGGAACCAAGTTCTAAACTAAGAACTCCTCTGAATGCTTCCCATGTAACCATACGGTGAAGCTCGCTCCTCATGTAACCCGGTGAGTACACCCCCACACAATACATATAGCATACACCTTCTTTACACGAAACATTCAAACACATCAACACCATCTTCCGCCTTGAGAAATAACCACGGATGAGAGGGAAAATTCCTCACCTCTCATACCCTCCAAATCTCACCCTCGAAAGATATACCAAGTCTTTGTCACGAAAAACTCCCGTTTGCCAATGCTCGCAAATAATAACTCATCGGCCTTCCTTGAACTAGCTACACACACCTAGAATCCATCACAGTCCTACACCTCCTCGATTCGAATCGGCCAATGCATGTGTGCAACTAAACCGGGTCAACATCACCCGTTGGCCCTGGAGGGGGACTTCGATCCATCCCCTCCACTAGTAGGTATTCTCCCATCACTACCGTCTACTCTTGGAAAGCTAGCACCCAATGTCTCCACTTTGTTCACAAACGAGACATGCCTCGAACGTTCGATCACTTGTGCACACCGCTTCCCAATCTTCCTCGAAGTTTGATTTAGACGATACAACCCCTCTCTCTCCTCTCCCCTCGCTAGGACCATACAACCGCGTGTGACTTTCAAGACTCCACCCGCCACCGACACCCGGCAACCCTTGGAATCCAAACGGCTAATGGATATCAAATTCTTTCGCAACTTTGGGACATAGGCCACACCACCCAAAGTGCGTTCCACCCCATCGAACATCTTGAGTTTCACCGTCCCGACACCCTCAACGAAAACCTTCTCTCCGTTAGCCAAAGACACGGAACCTTTTCCATTTTCTGTGAAAGTCTCAAAATATTCCCTCTTGGAGCAAACGTGATCCGACGATCCCGAATCTAATATCCAATCATCTTGGAAAAGAGAGTTAACCTTGGAGATTGTGAGAAGTTCTCCAAGTTCATCTTCATAATTCGCACTCGCTACCGTTGCCCTCTCGGAATCAACCTTGCCCTTAACCTTGTCGTTCCACAAAGCACATTCTCGGATCATATGACCCCATTCCCGACACTTGTAGCATTTCGGCGCTTTACCACCAACACCTCTCGATCTAGACCTACTACCGTCATTAAATCCCCGGTTGGAGTTCCTCCCGCCATTTTGCCCACCTCCGTCTCTCGCCATAAGGCCTTCATTATGGGAATACCCGTCACCTCCACCTTCCTTCTTTCTCATCGTGACATGAGATTGAATATCTTGCACAACCTCGTTGCACCGGAGCGTAGACTTCCCAAACATGAGCGTGGTCACAAAATGCTCGTATGAATCGGGTAATGATGCAAGCAACAACAATGCTCGATCCTCCTCAATGAATTGAACGTTTATCCGATTCAAGTCATTTATCAAGGCATTAAAAACGTTGATATGCTTCATCATATCCTCACCCTCCTTCATCTCAAGTTTGAAGAGTTTCTTCTTGAGGAACAATTTATTTGACAACGACTTTCCCAAATAAATCTCTTCAAGCTTATCCCACATGCCTTTAGTCGTGGTCTCCGCTATCACGTTATTCAACACATCATCCGTGATAAGCATCTCAATACACGAAGTCGCTCTTTGATCAATGTCAATCCACTCGGCATCGGTCATGCCTACCGGTCGTCCCTCTACCCCCAACAATGCTAATTGCAACCTCTGTTAGACAAGAACGCCTCGCATTCGTCTTTGCCATAACCCAAAATTGATCTTCTCATCAAAAGCCTTCATGTCCGTCTTCATTGAGCCACTCGATCCATAACTCGGATCCTATCTCTTAGAGACTCCGCTCGTAGAGGTTGATTCTCGAGTACTCTCCACATTTTCCGTCATTTGGAACAAAAACAAAAGCTATGCCAAAATTACCAAAATTGATTCAACCTCGAACCAAAATACCGGGCAAACAATGCAACCAAAGCTCTGATACCACTTGTTGCGCTAAAGCAAGACTATCTCTAGCGACCAAGACGACAAAACTCACTCGGGAATTTTATCAAACACTTGGTGTGCGGAAAACACCCAAGACCTTGTTCCCAAAATGAACTAGTGTGCAAACTCCCAATCAATTCAACCAAGCATCAATGAAGAGACAATAAGAACATACAAGCAATCATCAAAGCAAAATAACAACGATATACCGTGGTTCGCCCAAATTTGGGCTACATCCACTAAGGAGGATTTCTTCTTTCTATAGATAAATGGAGGAACCCAAAGGTTATACACACACACAATTTATCTCTCTTAGAAAGTCACTCACAACCTCACAAGAACTCAACCCTCAAATGGGAGCTCTATCTCTCTTTAGCTTTGATAACTCACAAAATAGCTCTCAAACTTGTCCTCTCTCAAAACCTAGAAATGACACTTGTATTTATAGATTTGAGCCAAAATGGCAAATTTGTAAATAAACCAAAACTGAAAAAAATAGGAAAGCCAAAATCAACAAACTCCACCTTGGCGATCCTGACGATCCAACCAATCTCTAGAATGCTGAAATTGAACCCGCTTGAAGACTGTCCCACCATCTACCAAGCTAATGCGATTCCCCCAGGCGATCCTCGCGATCCAACCGAACTCGGAATGCAAACATCAAATCCGCTCTAAGATCATCCCGACATCTAACAAGCCAAAACGCTCCACCCGACGCTAAGCCACCTCAAACTTCAACCATGAAGTGAGATACCGCAAGTCTTCACTCCAAGACTCCAAACGACTCCACCCGCCGAGGAACCAAGTTCTAAACTAAGAACTCCTCTGAATGCTTCCCATGTAACCATACGGTGAAGCTCGCTCCTCATGTAACCCGGTGAGTACACCCCCACACAATACATATAGCATACACCTTCTTTACACGAAACATTCAAACACATCAACACCATCTTCCGCCTTGAGAAATAACCACGGATGAGAGGGAAAATTCCTCACCTCTCATACCCTCCAAATCTCACCCTCGAAAGATATACCAAGTCTTTGTCACGAAAAACTCCCGTTTGCCAATGCTCGCAAATAATAACTCATCGGCCTTCCTTGAACTAGCTACACACACCTAGAATCCATCACAGTCCTACACCTCCTCGATTCGAATCGGCCAATGCATGTGTGCAACTAAACCGGGTCAACATCACCCGTTGGCCCTGGAGGGGGACTTCGATCCATCCCCTCCACTAGTAGGTATTCTCCCATCACTACCGTCTACTCTTGGAAAGCTAGCACCCAATGTCTCCACTTTGTTCACAAACGAGACATGCCTCGAACGTTCGATCACTTGTGCACACCGCTTCCCAATCTTCCTCGAAGTTTGATTTAGACGATACAACCCCTCTCTCTCCTCTCCCCTCGCTAGGACCATACAACCGCGTGTGACTTTCAAGACTCCACCCGCCACCGACACCCGGCAACCCTTGGAATCCAAACGGCTAATGGATATCAAATTCTTTCGCAACTTTGGGACATAGGCCACACCACCCAAAGTGCGTTCCACCCCATCGAACATCTTGAGTTTCACCGTCCCGACACCCTCAACGAAAACCTTCTCTCCGTTAGCCAAAGACACGGAACCTTTTCCATTTTCTGTGAAAGTCTCAAAATATTCCCTCTTGGAGCAAACGTGATCCGACGATCCCGAATCTAATATCCAATCATCTTGGAAAAGAGAGTTAACCTTGGAGATTGTGAGAAGTTCTCCAAGTTCATCTTCATAATTCGCACTCGCTACCGTTGCCCTCTCGGAATCAACCTTGCCCTTAACCTTGTCGTTCCACAAAGCATATTCTCGGATCATATGACCCCATTCCCGACACTTGTAGCATTTCGGCGCTTTACCACCAACACCTCTCGATCTAGACCTACTACCGTCATTAAATCCCCGGTTGGAGTTCCTCCCGCCATTTTGCCCACCTCCGTCTCTCGCCATAAGGCCTTCATTATGGGAATACCCGTCACCTCCACCTTCCTTCTTTCTCATCGTGACATGAGATTGAATATCTTGCACAACCTCGTTGCACCGGAGCGTAGACTTCCCAAACATGAGCGTGGTCACAAAATGCTCGTATGAATCGGGTAATGATGCAAGCAACAACAATGCTCGATCCTCCTCAATGAATTGAACGTTTATCCGATTCAAGTCATTTATCAAGGCATTAAAAACGTTGATATGCTTCATCATATCCTCACCCTCCTTCATCTCAAGCTTGAAGAGTTTCTTCTTGAGGAACAATTTATTTGACAACGACTTTCCCAAATAAATCTCTTCAAGCTTATCCCACATGCCTTTAGTCGTGGTCTCCGCTATCACGTTATTCAACACATCATCCGTGATAAGCATCTCAATACACGAAGTCGCTCTTTGATCAATGTCAATCCACTCGGCATCGGTCATGCCTACCGGTCGTCCCTCTACCCCCAACAATGCTAATTGCAACCTCTGTTAGACAAGAACGCCTCGCATTCGTCTTTGCCATAACCCAAAATTGATCTTCTCATCAAAAGCCTTCATGTCCGTCTTCATTGAGCCACTCGATCCATAACTCGGATCCCATCTCTTAGAGACTCCGCTCGTAGAGGTTGATTCTCGAGTACTCTCCACATTTTCCGTCATTTGGAACAAAAACAAAAGCTATGCCAAAATTGCCAAAATTGCCAAAATTGATTCAACCTCGAACCAAAATACCGGGCAAACAATGCAACCAAAGCTCTGATACCACTTGTTGCGCTAAAGAAAGACTATCTCTAGCGACCAAGACGACAAAACTCACTCGGGAATTTTATCAAACACTTGGTGTGCGGAAAACACCCAAGACCTTGTTCCCAAAATGAACTAGTGTGCAAACTCCCAATCAATTCAACCAAGCATCAATGAAGAGACAATAAGAACATACAAGCAATCATCAAAGCAAAACAACAACGATATACCGTGGTTCACCCAAATTTGGGCTACATCCACCAAGGAGGATTTCTTCTTTCTATAGATAAATGGAGGAACCCAAAGGTTATACACACACACAATTTATCTCTCTTAGAAAGTCACTCACAACCTCACAAGAACTCAACCCTCAAATGGGAGCTCTATCTCTCTTTAGCTTTGATAACTCACAAAACAGCTCTCAAACTTGTCCTCTCTCAAAACCTAGAAATGACACTTGTATTTATAGATTTGAGCCAAAATGGCAAATTTGTAAATAAACCAAAACTGAAAAAAATAGGAGAGCCAAAATCAACAAGGGTAAGATGACTGAGGTGGAGGCAACGATAAAGGCCTAGGTCAAGGAGATCCTCTAACTGAAATCCAAGATGATGGCCTCCCTAGAGGTGAACAATGTTGCTTTTGATAAAGGTTGGGATAAAGCCTTTGAGAAAGCACATAAGCAACTGAAGTTTGTCCAGCGGGCCTTCTTTAAGAAGGGTTGATGGAACCTTGGTAAAGGCTTGTGTTCCTAAAGGATCTGAACAATTTGAAGAACATATCCCTAGTACTCCCCTCGGTATGGAGGAAGGACAAGGAAGAAGCAGATACCGAGCAGTCCAAGTTTGGGGAAGATCCTCAGAGTAAAATTCTGGTAGTTTAGTGTCCTCTAATGATCCTCTTGTACTTTTTCCTTTTATATTTTATATGCCCCCCCTCTCATTTTTTATGAAAGGTCTTTGTCCCAATATTATATTTATTTAAAATTAAAGAAAGTTATTTCCTTATAATCCTTCTCTTGTGTTTACTTTGTCGCTTGGATACTTCTCGTATAACATTTTTTATTATTTGTATTTTGTGGTGAGATCAAATGATAAACCACTTTTACTCATTTTTTTGCCTCAAGATTTATTGGCTCTTGCCTCAATGTCCCAAGTTAATGATGACTTTGATTTTATACTTGGCGCTGATGCATCTGTATGGCCTAAATGTCCGTCTCAGTTGTTCCTCAAGCGTCGCACAGGATAATGGAGATAAACGGTGACAAGAGCGAAAGGATTGTAGTGTAGGTCTTCAAGCCAAAATTGAAGAAGTAATGGACATTTCCACTTTTCTAGAGTATGAGAATGCCAACGTAAGGCGGGAACTCAGTAAGCTGACCATGCTCTTCGTCAAAGTGAAGCGAACATTGGGGGCTTGAGTCAGAAGGTCATGACATTGAGATACCAGTTCTAGAAGAATTAACCCAAGTGAAATTAGATTAAATAATAAATGGATTGAGATTTTGAACATTTCAAGTAGTATTAATACTAAAAAGTAGAATGTTATAAACATTGATGAAGAATGGAATGTTACGATAATATCAGGAGTAAGTATATCTGAAAAAGGTACCACTTCTCAGAAAATTAGTTCTGAATAAGGAAACTTTTCTCATAATCTTGAAGAAATTGATAAGAGATCCGTAAGTGACAAAAGAATAGTAGGATATAAAAACACTAGTCTACAAGTATATATATATATATATATATATATATATATATATATATATATATATATATGTGGCATTGTAAAGAGAAGGAAAAGAAATGTCATAAAAAACATAAATAATTTATCAAAAATATTATATAAGAGAATAACAAAATAAGTTATCCATATCAAACACTAATGTAAAGATATGTATAGAATGGTTTAAGAGCATCTCCAATGCACATAGGCATTGGATCCTCCGTGGATTTGAATGTCTGTGAGCGTGGTTCCCACATGGACTTAAAAACTCAAGTCAATTTGGAAACCATCTCCAACGCAGTTTTTTTAAACAAAACATGGATCCTAGGTGTTATAAAGTGAAGGAGTGAGGCGCTGTGAAAGTGGAGGGTTTCATGAGAGAGATGCTAACTGGACCAACAAGAGGATGTCTAACTGACCCTCTAAATGTAGAGGGTTCCATCCACAGCCGCTATTTTCATCTGTGACACATCAGATCCAAATTGATAATAGACAACAGCATTGGAGAGTAGTTTTGTTCTTTTCTTTATGTGAATCATACGTGTCCATCTAAATTTGCTCCATCCACAACAGCGTTGGAGTTGCTCTAACATATATGAATTATGTGCTTACTTTATAGTCGATGTTCAGTTTGTTTGGGGGAAAAGGTCAATATTTTTTGAATATTTATAGAAAAAACAAAGCCAACCAATTATAGTTACGACAAATAATAATACCACAATGATCCATAATGAGGCAACCCAAAACTTGACAATATAAATCAATAATGAAAATTTTGGTATTCCTAAACTTATCAACCTTCATGATCTCATAATAAGAAATAATTTGTTGGGGTTAAATGGCTCATGTACTAAAACCACTCATCCATTCATATTTACGATAGAAAATGAGAGAGTGGAAGTCTTTAAGATAACAAATGCAGTAAGACATCAAAACTTTGACTTTGTTTGCATTATGGGTGGTGAGGAGGTCGTCTCTCCCACAGTGCGTGAAACTTCTTTAAGCATGAAATACATGTCACTAAAGAAAATTAAGAAAAGAAATGCAAAGATTTATATAGTGAGAACCCAATAAAATTCTGGATAGATAAAAGTAAGGCAAAAATAGAATTTATAGATCCTAGTAAAATAATCAGGTAAAACAAATGGTGTATACATATAAAAATATTAAAGAGTTTAAAGTACAAATAAAATCATTAAAGGAAAAAAACTTAATTAGAGATAGTCAACATCCTTAAATATTTCAGCATTTCTGATTAGAAATCATTCATAAGAAAAATTAGAAAAAGCGAGAATGGTAGCTAATTATAAGAAGTTGAATGATATACTAAATTTGATGATTTCATCCCAAATAAACAAGTCATTTTTAATAGAATACAAGGCACTTTTTGGTTCAGTGCTCCTCATGGGCACTATCAGTGGCTAGTAATGTCATTTGGTTTAAAATATGCACCAAAAATATTTCATAAAAGGACGAATAATATATTTAAAAGTCTTAATAATATTTTTCTTGTATATAGATGATATTTTTGCATTTTTTAAAATAATAAAACGACATAAAATAGATATAGATGAAATAATTATTAAATGTATAGAATAGAGTGTTATGTTAAGAAAAAATAAGTGTATTATGCACAATATGAAATCGAATTCCTAGGATTAGAAATAAAAGCATGAACAATGAAAAAGCAAAAACACGTTCTAAATAAAATTGAAAATTTCCTGATAAAATAATAGATAGAAAGCACTTAGAAAAGTTCTTATGATGTGTAACATATACATCATATTGTATAAAAGATTTGACAAAATTAAGAAAACCGTTACAAAAAAATAAAAGAAAGATGAAAGTTGGACGTGGTCACATTCTCAATGCACTTGCTGATAATTTGTTCGACTTGTACCAAAATGTTGGGACAGCAAAAACTTTATGGGAAACATTGGAGACCAAATATCTAACGGAAGACGCTACAAGTAAGAAGTTCCTTATCGGTCAGTTTCTAAGCTTTAAAATGCATGATAATAGGCCTGTGCTAGAACAATTTCATGACATCCAACCCATCATAAATCATTGCAAACTGAAAAAATTAAATATGGATGATAATGTAATTGTTGCTGCCATAATTGAAAAACTTCCTCCTTCTTGGAAACACTATAAGAAAGAACTCAAACACAAAAAGGAGGATCTTTCACTTGAAGAATTAGAGACTCATTTAAGAATTGAACAAGAGTCTCGAATTCTAGATGGTAAAGAGGAACAAGAAAATTCTGTTTCTAAGGTCCATGTGGTGGAGGAAGGAAAGGAGCAAAAATATGGCAATCATGGAAAAAATAACAAGCGGAAGAATTTTTCAAATAATTCTAAAGCAAACAAAAAGAAGAAAGGAAATTGTTTTCATTGCAACAAACCAGGTCATTTCAAGAAGGATTGTCGTGAGTTCAAGAAACTAAAGGAAAAAGGAGGGACATCAGACACAAAGCAAAAATTTGCTGCTATGATATCCGAGGCTAATATGCTTGGAGAAGACAACTCTTGGTGGGTTGATTCTGGTGCCACAAGGCATGTTTGTAAGGACAAGAACTTGTTCTCTGCCTATGAAACAGTGGAAGGAGATGTTCTCTATATGGGAAATTCATCTACAGCTGCGGTTAAAGGCAAAGGGACAGTGGATCTCGAATTCACTTCCGGAAAAATCCTTAGCCTCACCAATGTTTTTCATGTTCCTGATGTTAGGAAAAATTTAGTTTCTGGAAGTCTTCTTAACAAATTTGGCTTTAAGCTTGTATTTGAGTCAGACAAATTTATTCTGACTAATAATGGTACCTTTGTAGGCAAAGGATATTTATATGAGGGCGTGTTTAAGCTCAATATCAATGAAAAGGATTCTTCTGCTTATATCGTTGATTGTCTTTCATTATGGCATAGTCGTTTAGGACATGTTAATACAAAGAAAATGCATTTCATGGTTAATTTAAATTTAATTCCTAAATATGAGAATGATATGAATGAAAAGTGTAAAATATGCATGCAAACAAAAATAACAAGATTGCCTTTTCCTAAAATAGAAAAAACTACATCTTTGTTGCAATTAGTACATAGTGATGTTTGTGATTTGCATGGAACGCCTACTAGAGGTGGTAGTAAATATTTTGCTACATTTATTGATGACTTTTCAAAATATTGTTACGTATATCTTTTAAACTCTAAGGATGATGTGCTTAATAGATTTAAGACATATAAAAATGAAGTTGAAAATCAATGTGATTCTAAAATAAAATGTCTTAGATCTGATAGAGGTGGTGAATATCACTTTCCTCAATTTTGTGAAGATGTGGGAATTATACATGAAGTTACTGCACCTTATACACCACAACAAAATGGAGTAGCAGAAAGAAAAAATAGGACACTAACTGAAATGGTTAATGCTATGCTTTCTTATTCTGGTTTAAGTAAAGGGTTTTGGGGAGAAGCACTTTTAACTGCATGTCATATTCTGAATAGAATACCTGTTAAAGATAATAAGAAAACTCCTTACGAATTATGGAAGAATAGAAAACCTAATTTAGGTTATCTTAAAGTTTGGGGTTGTAGAGCTATTGTAAGACTACCTGAAACTAAGAGAAAGAAATTAGGAAGCAAGGGTGTTGAATGTATTTTCATAGGTTATGCACAACATAGTAAAGCTTATAGATTTTTGGTTAGTGAACCTAATGATTCTGTTGAGGTAAATACAATAATTGAATCGAGAGATGCAATTTTTTATGAACAAAGGTTTTCTTCTATTCCTAGAATTAATAATGAAAAAGAAGTAAGCACTCCTTCACAGTTACCTGTAACTCCACCAGTAGAACAAGAAGAGATTAGAAAAAGTAAAAGACCTAGGAAAGAAAAAAGCTTTGGTCCCGACTTTGTAGTCTATCTTGTTGAAGGAACTAGAGATACATCTTGTAATCAATATGCTTTGACTCTTAGCGTTGAAACAGACCCACAAACTTATAATGAGGTAATTAAGTCTGTAGATTCAGCATTTTGGAAAGAAGCTATAAATGATGAAATGGATTCAATTTTGGGAAATAAAACTTGGAAATTAGTTGACTTACCTCCAGGATCTAAACCCATTAAGTGTAGATGGATTTTTAAAAAGAAAATGAAAATAGATGGAACAATTGATAAATTCAAGGCTAGATTGGTTGCTAAAGGTTTTACACAAAAAGAAGGAATTGATTATTTTGATACCTATGCACCTGTTGCTAGAACCGCCACTATTAGAATTTTAATTGCATTAGCATCTATATATAATTTTGAGATTCATCAAATGGATGTGAAAACTGCCTTTTTAAATGGTGACTTAGAAGAAGAAATTTACATGGAACAACCTGAAGGGTTTGTTATGCCTGGACAAGAAAATAAAGTATGTAAACTTATTAAGTCCTTATATGGCCTAAAACAAACACCTAAACAATGGCATGAAAAATTTGATAAAGTCATTATTTCTTATGGTTTTAAAATTCATGAATCTGATAAGTGTGTTTATAGTAAATTTGCTAATGGTAAAGGTGTGATCATTTGTTTATATGTAGATGACATGTTAATTCTTGGTACTGATTTAGAAAGCATTAATAATACTAAGATTTTTTTGTCTTCTAAATTTGATATGAAAGATATGGGTGTAGCTTATGTCATATTAGGAATGAGAATAATAAGGAAAGATAAAAATATAATTCTCACTCAATCTCATTATGTTGAGAAAATTTTAAAGAAATTTAATCAGTTTGATTGCACACCTGTTAGTACACCTTTTGAACCGCAGCTAAAGATGATCCCTAATAATGGTAGAGCTATTTCACAATTGGAATATGCACGAGTAATTGGTAGTTTAATGTATGCCATGACATGTACTCGACCTGATATTGCTTATGCTGTTGGTAAATTAAGTATATATACTAGTAATCCAAGTTTATTGCATTGGCATGCTGTCAATAGAATATTAAAATATTTGAAAGGAACTATGGACTATGGTATATACTATAGTGGATATCCTTCAGTATTAGAAGGGTTTTCTGATGCCAGTTGGATAACTGAGCGGGAGGATCATTCCTCAACAAGTGGATGGATTTTCACTCTTGGTGGAGGAGCTGTTTCTTGGGGATCAAAGAAACAAACTTGTATAGCTGACTCTACTATAGCAGCTGAGTTTGTAGCATTAGCTGCAACTAGTAAAGAGGCAGAATGGATAAGGAATTCATTAATTGAAATTCCAGTTTGGCCAAAACCAATGCCTCCAATATCTATACATTGTGATAGTGAGTCTACACTTTCCAGAGCTTATAGCAAAGTGTATAATGGAAAGTCTAGACATATTGGCCTGAGACATAGTTATGTCAGACAAATGATTACAGATAGTGTAATCACAGTGGATTATGTAAAATCAAGTCAAAATTTAGCTGATCCTTTTACAAAAGGTCTTGCAAGAGGACTGGTGTCTAAGACATCAATAGGGATGGGACTAAAGCCCATTAATAATAATCACTCTTGATGGAAACTCAACTTGAAACTTGATATATTCAAGTCTCAAGTTCAATGATTAAAGTACATCATACGACGTGATTGTAAGCACTATGAAATTTAACATCCCAAGGATAAGTGCTTTAAACATGTAATGAATAATGAAAGAGGATGGGTTTAACCTTAATAGATTTATGGTGTTTTAAGTTACATGGACACCTATGATAATCTAACTATATGAGTGTGGAAGTGGTGCCGCTTCCTATGAGAACTGGGCTTGACTCTAAAGCACTCATGAAATCAAGGTACAGACACAAGGCCTAATTCATGTGTCGGCTTATATGGATAATCAGTGACTAAAAGATTTGTGTGTGAAGACAAATCCGGATAATCAATATAGATTGATAGTTCAAAGACAAGTCTACTATACTTTCATGGTTAACCTTGACGAACCTTCACAGGGTATTGGTTCAAGTCGTGAGACACCAATGCTTATACACAGTCTTACAGACAATTAAAGATTTACAAAACTTATTTTGAAAATGGTGGAGGAATGTTGGAGATTTTTAAAATAAGAGAGTAAGAGTTTTTTGGGTGTAAAAGCCTTAAGAGCTTGTCCCACATTGGAAGTGTGTGGAAGAGGTGGGAAACTAACCCAAATATAAAAGGGGATAGTGTCCCACATTGGAAAATGTACAAAGCTAAGTGTCACCACTAAGCTATAAAAGGGGTGGGCAACCTTTGAGTCCCACATTGGAAAAATGTTAAGAATTTGTACACTTAATAAGTACAAATGGAAGATGAAGAGTTAATTCATCTAGCATTTAAGAGGCTATTCAAGAGACCTCAATACGGTGCGAAGCACCGTACGCACACGCACACGCGCGCGCGCGCGCGTGCGGGTGCGGGGCAGTGGGCTGTAGAGGCGCTAGTGGCGCACTTTGCACTTCGCACTTCGCGTGTCCACAGTGGTAGCGGGTTGCCGGGATTCATCCGGGTCGGATCGCGGTAGCTCGGGCGCGGTCACTTTTTGGTTGACCCGTGCAAAATCGACTCGGTATTATTATACCTGTTCGGAAAGGACTTAAGACTGTTGGTAATTAGCAGTCATACCTGTTCGAAAATGACTTAATTCAACAGTCATGACTTTTGAAGACAAAGCCTTTCATTTTCTATAAATAAAGGCTGCCTGAAAACGGAATTAGATTGATAACAAAAACCAGTTTCTGATTTCCAGACCCTGCTGTTACTCTCTTACAATTTTCAGGAAATACAAATTCTCTTATTCAGTTTTGTGCACATAAACAGAATAAGAACTTGATTGACTGTTCTTCGCTGCTACATCCAAGGGCTGTCTTCAAATATACAAGTTGCAGACAGTGCAATTGCTTCATTGTATCTTGAGTACGGATTTGCTGATTCCCGTTTGTATACCGAAATTCTTCGTGTGGGGCAAATACTGTATTTAGGAAAGTGACATCACGCCTTGAAGTTTTATAGTGACTATTTAGAAATTACATTGTTGTATTGAAGTTGACATTTTGAGATATATAAAGAGTTTCATTTCTGTATTTGCATTCATAATATCCAACAATCTAAATACAATATTTTGGAAATGGCCGACTCTTCCAAATCACTTCGACAAATAACAGAAAGCTTTGTCAAGTTGGACCGTTTTGATGGTGGTAATTTTCTGCGTTGGCAGAAAAAGGTTCATTTTCTTCTAACAACATTGAAGATTGTATATGTCTTGTCACAACCGAAACCAAATGAAGATAAAGATGAAACCGTGGAACAGACTAGGCAACGCACAAAATGGGAGACCGATGATTATTTGTGTCGTGGTCACATTCTCAATGCACTTGCTGATAATTTGTTCGACTTGTACCAAAATGTTGGGACAGCAAAAACTTTATGGGAAACATTGGAGACCAAATATCTAACGGAAGACGCTACAAGTAAGAAGTTCCTTATCGGTCAGTTTCTAAGCTTTAAAATGCATGATAATAGGCCTGTGCTAGAACAATTTCATGACATCCAACCCATCATAAATCATTGCAAACTGAAAAAATTAAATATGGATGATAATGTAATTGTTGCTGCCATAATTGAAAAACTTCCTCCTTCTTGGAAACACTATAAGAAAGAACTCAAACACAAAAAGGAGGATCTTTCACTTGAAGAATTAGAGACTCATTTAAGAATTGAACAAGAGTCTCGAATTCTAGATGGTAAAGAGGAACAAGAAAATTCTGTTTCTAAGGTCCATGTGGTGGAGGAAGGAAAGGAGCAAAAATATGGCAATCATGGAAAAAATAACAAGCGGAAGAATTTTTCAAATAATTCTAAAGCAAACAAAAAGAAGAAAGGAAATTGTTTTCATTGCAACAAACCAGGTCACTTCAAGAAGGATTGTCGTGAGTTCAAGAAACTAAAGGAAAAAGGAGGGACATCAGACACAAAGCAAAAATTTGCTGCTATGATATCCGAGGCTAATATGCTTGGAGAAAACAACTCTTGGTGGGTTGATTCTGGTGCCACAAGGCATGTTTGTAAGGACAAGAACTTGTTCTCTGCCTATGAAACAGTGGAAGGAGATGTTCTCTATATGGGAAATTCATCTACAGCTGCGGTTAAAGGCAAAGGGACAGTGGATCTCGAATTCACTTCCGGGAAAATCCTTAGCCTCACCAATGTTTTTCATGTTCCTGATGTTAGGAAAAATTTAGTTTCTGGAAGTCTTCTTAACAAATTTGGCTTTAAGCTTGTATTTGAGTCAGACAAATTTATTCTGACTAAGAATGGTACCTTTGTAGGCAAAGGATATTTATATGAGGGCATGTTTAAGCTCAATATCAATGAAAAGGATTCTTCTGCTTATATCGTTGATTGTCTTTCATTATGGCATAGTCGTTTAGAACATGTTAATACAAAGAAAATGCATTTCATGGTTAATTTAAATTTAATTCCTAAATATGAGAATGATATGAATGAAAAGTGTAAAATATGCATGCAAACAAAAATAACAAGATTGCCTTTTCCTAAAATAGAAAAAACTACATCTTTGTTGCAATTAGTACATAGTGATGTTTGTGATTTGCATGGAACGCCTACTAGAGGTGGTAGTAAATATTTTGCTACATTTATTGATGACTTTTCAAAATATTGTTACGTATATCTTTTAAACTCTAAGGATGATGTGCTTAATAGATTTAAGACATATAAAAATGAAGTTGAAAATCAATGTGATTCTAAAATAAAATGTCTTAGATCTGATAGAGGTGGTGAATATCACTTTCCTCAATTTTGTGAAGATATGGGAATTATACATGAAGTTACTGCACCTTATACACCACAACAAAATGGAGTAGCAGAAAGAAAAAATAGGACACTAACTGAAATGGTTAATGCTATGCTTTCTTATTCTGGTTTAAGTAAAGGGTTTTGGGGAGAAGCACTTTTAACTGCATGTCATATTCTGAATAGAATACCTGTTAAAGATAATAAGAAAACTCCTTACGAATTATGGAAGAATAGAAAACCTAATTTAGGTTATCTTAAAGTTTGGGGTTGTAGAGCTATTGTAAGACTACCTGAAACTAAGAGAAAGAAATTAGGAAGCAAAGGTGTTGAATGTATTTTCATAGGTTATGCACAACATAGTAAAGCCTATAGATTTTTGGTTAGTGAACCTAATGATTCTGTTGAGGTAAATACAATAATTGAATCGAGAGATGCAATTTTTTATGAACAAAGGTTTTCTTCTATTCCTAGAATTAATAATGAAAAAGAAGTAAGCACTCCTTCACAGTTACCTGTAACTCCACCAGTAGAACAAGAAGAGATTAGAAAAAGTAAAAGACCTAGGAAAGAAAAAAGCTTTGGTCCCGACTTTGTAGTCTATCTTGTTGAAGGAACTAGAGATACATCTTGTAATCAATATGCTTTGACTCTTAGCGTTGAAACAGACCCACAAACTTATAATGAGGCAATTAAGTATGTAGATTCAGCATTTTGGAAAGAAGCTATAAATGATGAAATGGATTCAATTTTGGGAAATAAAACTTGGAAATTAGTAGACTTACCTCCAGGATCTAAACCCATTAAGTGTAGATGGATTTTGAAAAAGAAAATGAAAATAGATGGAACAATTGATAAATTCAAGGCTAGATTGGTTGCTAAAGGTTTTAAACAAAAAGAAGGAATTGATTATTTTGATACCTATGCACCTGTTGCTAGAACCGCCACTATTAGAATTTTAATTGCATTAGCATCTATATATAATTTTGAGATTCATCAAATGGATGTGAAAACTGCCTTTTTAAATGGTGACTTAGAAGAAGAAATTTACATGGAACAACCTGAAGGGTTTGTTATGCCTGGACAAGAAAATAAAGTATGTAAACTTATTAAGTCCTTATTTGGCCTAAAACAAGCACCTAAACAATGGCATGAAAAAATTGATAAAGTCATTATTTCTTATGGTTTTAAAATTCATGAATCTGATAAGTGTGTTTATAGTAAATTTGCTAATGGTAAAGGTGTGATCATTTGTTTATATGTAGATGACATGTTAATTCTTGGTACTGATTTAGAAAGCATTAATAATACTAAGAGTTTTTTGTCTTCTAAATTTGATATGAAAGATATGGGTGTAGCTGATGTCATATTAGGAATGAGAATAATAAGGAAAGATAAAAATATAATTCTCACTCAATCTCATTATGTTGAGAAAATTTTAAAGAAATTTAATCAGTTTGATTGCACACCTGTTAGTACACCTTTTGAACCACAGCTAAAGATGATCCCTAATAATGGTAGAGCTATTTCACAATTGGAATATGCACGAGTAATTGGTAGTTTAATGTATGCCATGACATGTACTCGACCTGATATTGCTTATGCTGTTGGTAAATTAAGTAGATATACTAGTAATCCAAGTTTATTGCATTGGCATGCTGTCAATAGAATATTAAAATATTTGAAAGGAACTATGGACTATGGTATATACTATAGTGGATATCCTTCAGTATTAGAAGGGTTTTCTGATGCCAGTTGGATAACTGAGCGGGAGGATCATTCCTCAACAAGTGGATGGATTTTCACTCTTGGTGGAGGAGCTGTTTCTTGGGGATCAAAGAAACAAACTTGTATAGCTGACTCTACTATAGCAGCTGAGTTTGTAGCATTAGCTGCAACTAGTAAAGAGGCAGAATGGATAAGGAATTCATTAATTGAAATTCCAGTTTGGCCAAAACCAATGCCTCCAATATCTATACATTGTGATAGTGAGTCTACACTTTCCAGAGCTTATAGTAAAGTGTATAATGGAAAGTCTAGACATATTGGCCTGAGACATAGTTATGTCAGACAAATGATTACAGATAGTGTAATCACAGTGGATTATGTAAAATCAAGTCAAAATTTAGCTGATCCTTTTACAAAAGGTCTTGCAAGAGGACTGGTGTCTAAGACATCAATAGGGATGGGACTAAAGCCCATTAATAATAATCACTCTTGATGGAAACTCAACTTGAAACTTGATATATTCAAGTCTCAAGTTCAATGATTAAAGTACATCATACGACGTGATTGTAAGCACTATGAAATTTAACATCCCAAGGATAAGTGCTTAGAACATGTAATGAATAATGAAAGAGGATGGGTTTAACCTTAATAGATTTATGGTGTTTTAAGTTACATGGACACCTATGATAATCTAACTATATGAGTGTGGAAGTGGTGCCGCTTCCTATGAGAACTGGTCTTGACTCTAAAGCACTCATGAAATCAAGGTACAGACACAAGGCCTAATTCATGTGTCGGCTTATATGGATAATCAGTGACTAAAAGATTTGTGTGTGAAGACAAATCCGGATAATCAATATAGATTGATAGTTCAAAGACAAGTCTATTATACTTTCATGGTTAACCTTGACGAACCTTCACAGGGTATTGGTTCAAGTCGTGAGACACCAATGCTTATACACAGTCTTACAGACAATCAAAGATTTACAAAACTTATTTTGAAAATGGTGGAGGAATGTTGGAGATTTTTAAAATAAAAGAGTAAGAGTTTTTTGGGTGTAAAAGCCTTAAGAGCTTGTCCCACATTGGAAGTGTGTGGAAGAGGTGGGAAGCTAACCCAAATATAGAAAGGGATAGTGTCCCACATTGGAAAATGTACAAAGCTAAGTGTCACCACTAAGCTATAAAAGGGGTGGGCAACCTTTGAGTCCCACATTGGAAAAATGTTAAGAATTTGTACACTTAATAAGTACAAATGCAAGATGAAGAGTTAATTCATCTAGCATTTAAGAGGCTATTCAAGAGACCTCAATACGGTGCGAAGCACCGTACGCACACGCACACGCGCGCGCGCGCGCGTGAGGGTGCGGGGCAGTGGGCTGTAGAGGCGCTAGTGGCGCACTTTGCACTTCGCACTTCGCGTGTCCGCAGTGGTAGCGGGTTGCCGGGATTCATCCGGGTCGGATCGCGGTAGCTCGGGCGCGGTCACTTTTTGGTTGACCCGTGCAAAATCGACTCGGTATTATTATACCTGTTCGGAAAGGACTTAAGACTGTGGGTAATTAACAGTCATACCTGTTCGGAAATGACTTAATTCAACAGTCATGACTTTTGAAGACAAAGCCTTTCATTTTCTATAAATAAAGGCTGCCTAAAAACGGAATTAGATTGATAATAAAAACCAGTTTCAGATTTCCAGACCCTGCTGTTACTCTCTTACAATTTTCAGGAGATACAAATTCTCTTATTCTGTTTTGTGCACATAAACAGAATAAGAACTTGATTGACTGTTCTTCGCTGCTACATCCAAGGGCTGTCTTCAAATATACAAGTTGCAGACAGTGCAATTGCTTCATTGTATCTTGAGTACGGATTTGCTGATTCCCGTTTGTATACCGAAATTCTTCGTGTGGGGCAAATACTGTATTTAGGAAAGTGACATCACGCCTTGAAGTTTTATAGTGACTATTCAGAAATTACATTGTTGTATTGAAGTTGACATTTTGAGATATATAAAGAGTTCCATTTCTGTATTTGCATTCATAATATCCAACAATCTAAATATAATATTTTGGAAATGGCCGACTCTTCCAAATCACTTCGACAAATAACAGAAAGCTTTGTCAAGTTGGACCGTTTTGATGGTGGTAATTTTCTGCGTTGGCAGAAAAAGGTTCATTTTCTTCTAACAACATTGAAGATTGTATATGTCTTGTCACAACCGAAACCAAATGAAGATGAAGATGAAACCGTGGAACAAACTAGGCAACGCACAAAATGGGAGACCGATGATTATTTGTGTCGTGGTCACATTCTCAATGCACTTGCTGATAATTTGTTCGACTTGTACCAAAATGTTGGGACAGCAAAAACTTTATGGGAAACATTGGAGACCAAATATCTAACGGAAGACGCTACAAGTAAGAAGTTCCTTATCGGTCAGTTTCTAAGCTTTAAAATGCATGATAATAGGCCTGTGCTAGAACAATTTCATGACATATAACCCATCATAAATCATTGCAAACTGAAAAAATTAAATATGGATGATAATGTAATTGTTGCTGCCATAATTGAAAAATTTCCTCCTTCTTGGAAACACTATAAGAAAGAACTCAAACACAAAAAGGAGGATCTTTCACTTGAAGAATTAGAGACTTATTTAAGAATTGAACAAGAGTCTCGAATTCTAGATGGTAAATAGGAACAAGAAAATTCTGTTTCTAAGGTCCATGTGGTGGAGGAAGGAAAGGAGCAAAAATATGGCAATCATGGAAAAAATAACAAGCGGAAGAATTTTTCAAATAATTCTAAAGCAAACAAAAAGAAGAAAGGAAATTGTTTTCATTGCAACAAACCAGGTCACTTCAAGAAGGATTGTCGTGAGTTAAAGAAACTAAATGAAAAAGGAGGGACATTAGACACAAAACAAAAATTTGCTGCTATGATATCCGAGGCTAATATGCTTGGAGAAAACAACTCTTGGTGGGTTGATTCTGGTGCCACAAGGCATGTTTGTAAGGACAAGAACTTGTTCTCTGCCTATGAAACAGTGGAAGGAGATGTTCTCTATATGGGAAATTCATCTACAGCTGCGGTTAAAGGCAAAGGGACAGTGGATCTCGAATTCACTTCCGGGAAAATCCTTAGCCTCACCAATGTTTTTCATGTTCCTGATGTTAGGAAAAATTTAGTTTCTGGAAGTCTTCTTAACAAATTTGGCTTTAAGCTTGTATTTGAGTCAGACAAATTTATTCTGACTAAGAATGGTACCTTTGTAGGCAAAGGATATTTATATGAGGGTATGTTTAAGCTCAATATCAATGAAAAGGATTCTTATGCTTATATCGTTGATTGTCTTTCATTATGGCATAGTCGTTTAGGACATGTTAATACAAAGAAAATGCATTTCATGGTTAATTTAAATTTAATTCCTAAATATGAGAATGATATGAATGAAAAGTGTAAAATATGCATGCAAACAAAAATAACAAGATTGCCTTTTCCTAAAATAGAAAAAACTACATCTTTGTTGCAATTAGTACATAGTGATGTTTGTGATTTGCATGGAACGCCTACTAGAGGTGGTAGTAAATATTTTGCTACATTTATTGATGACTTTTCAAAATATTGTTACGTATATCTTTTAAACTCTAAGGATGATGTGCTTAATAGATTTAAGACATATAAAAATGAAGTTGAAAATCAATGTGATTCTAAAATAAAATGTCTTAGATCTGATAGAGGTGGTGAATATCACTTTCCTCAATTTTGTGAAGATATGGGAATTATACATGAAGTTACTGCACCTTATACACCACAACAAAATGGAGTAGCAGAAAGAAAAAATAGGACACTAACTGAAATGGTTAATGCTATGCTTTCTTATTCTGGTTTAAGTAAAGGGTTTTGGGGAGAAGCACTTTTAACTGCATGTCATATTCTGAATAGAATACCTGTTAAAGATAATAAGAAAACTCCTTACGAATTATGGAAGAATAGAAAACCTAATTTAGGTTATCTTAAAGTTTGGGGTTGTAGAGCTATTGTAAGACTACCTGAAACTAAGAGAAAGAAATTAGGAAGCAAAGGTGTTGAATGTATTTTCATAGGTTATGCACAACATAGTAAAGCCTATAGATTTTTGGTTAGTGAACCTAATGATTCTGTTGAGGTAAATACAATAATTGAATCGAGAGATGCAATTTTTTATGAACAAAGGTTTTCTTCTATTCCTAGAATTAATAATGAAAAAGAAGTAAGCACTCCTTCACAGTTACCTGTAACTCCACCAGTAGAACAAGAAGAGATTAGAAAAAGTAAAAGACCTAGGAAAGAAAAAAGCTTTGGTCCCGACTTTGTAGTCTATCTTATTGAAGGAACTAGAGATACATCTTGTAATCAATATGCTTTGACTCTTAGCGTTGAAACAGACCCACAAACTTATAATGAGGCAATTAAGTATGTAGATTCAGCATTTTGGAAAGAAGCTATAAATGATGAAATGGATTCAATTTTGGGAAATAAAACTTGGAAATTAGTAGACTTACCTCCAGGATCTAAACCCATTAAGTGTAGATGGATTTTGAAAAAGAAAATGAAAATAGATGGAACAATTGATAAATTCAAGGCTAGATTGGTTGCTAAAGGTTTTACACAAAAAGAAGGAATTGATTATTTTGATACCTATGCACCTGTTGCTAGAACCGCCACTATTAGAATTTTAATTGCATTAGCATCTATATATAATTTTGAGATTCATCAAATGGATGTGAAAACTGCCTTTTTAAATGGTGACTTAGAAGAAGAAATTTACATGGAACAACCTGAAGGGTTTGTTATGCCTGGACAAGAAAATAAAGTATGTAAACTTATTAAGTCCTTATATGGCCTAAAACAAGCACCTAAACAATGGCATGAAAAATTTGATAAAGTCATTATTTCTTATGGTTTTAAAATTCATGAATCTGATAAGTGTGTTTATAGTAAATTTGCTAATGGTAAAGGTGTGATCATTTGTTTATATGTAGATGACATGTTAATTCTTGGTACTGATTTAGAAAGCATTAATAATACTAAGAGTTTTTTGTCTTTTAAATTTGATATGAAAGATATGGGTGTAGCTGATGTCATATTAGGAATGAGAATAATAAGGAAAGATAAAAATATAATTCTCACTCAATCTCATTATGTTGAGAAAATTTTAAAGAAATTTAATCAGTTTGATTGCACACCTGTTAGTACACCTTTTGAACCACAGCTAAAGATGATCCCTAATAATGGTAGAGCTATTTCACAATTGGAATATGCACGAGTAATTGGTAGTTTAATGTATGCCATGACATGTACTCGACCTGATATTGCTTATGCTGTTGGTAAATTAAGTAGATATACTAGTAATCCAAGTTTATTGCATTGGCATGCTGTCAATAGAATATTAAAATATTTGAAAGGAACTATGGACTATGGTATATACTATAGTGGATATCCTTCAGTATTAGAAGGGTTTTCTGATGCCAGTTGGATAACTGAGCGGGAGGATCATTCCTCAACAAGTGGATGGATTTTCACTCTTGGTGGAGGAGCTGTTTCTTGGGGATCAAAGAAACAAACTTGTATAGCTGACTCTACTATAGCAGCTGAGTTTGTAGCATTAGCTGCAACTAGTAAAGAGGCAGAATGGATAAGGAATTCATTAATTGAAATTCCAGTTTGGCCAAAACCAATGCCTCCAATATCTATACATTGTGATAGTGAGTCTACACTTTCCAGAGCTTATAGTAAAGTGTATAATGGAAAGTCTAGACATATTGGCCTGAGACATAGTTATGTCAGACAAATGATTACAGATAGTGTAATCACAGTGGATTATGTAAAATCAAGTCAAAATTTAGCTGATCCTTTTACAAAAGGTCTTGCAAGAGGACTGGTGTCTAAGACATCAATAGGGATGGGACTAAAGCCCATTAATAATAATCACTCTTGATGGAAACTCAACTTGAAACTTGATATATTCAAGTCTCAAGTTCAATGATTAAAGTACATCATACGACGTGATTGTAAGCACTATGAAATTTAACATCCCAAGGATAAGTGCTTAGAACATGTAATGAATAATGAAAGAGGATGGGTTTAACCTTAATAGATTTATGGTGTTTTAAGTTACATGGACACCTATGATAATCTAACTATATGAGTGTGGAAGTGGTGCCGCTTCCTATGAGAACTGGGCTTGACTCTAAAGCACTCATGAAATCAAGGTACAGACACAAGGCCTAATTCATGTGTCGGCTTATATGGATAATCAGTGACTAAAAGATTTGTGTGTGAAGACAAATCCGGATAATCAATATAGATTGATAGTTCAAAGACAAGTCTACTATACTTTCATGGTTAACATTGACGAACCTTCACAGGGTATTGGTTCAAGTCGTGAGACACAAATGCTTATACACAGTCTTATAGACAATCAAAGATTTACAAAACTTATTTTGAAAATGGTGGAGGAATGTTGGAGATTTTTAAAATAAGAGAGTAAGAGTTTTTTGGGTGTAAAAGCCTTAAGAGCTTGTCCCACATTGGAAGTGTGTGGAAGAGGTGGGAAGCTAACCCAAATATAAAAGGGGATAGTGTCCCACATTGGAAAATGTACAAAGCTAAGTGTCACCACTAAGCTATAAAAGGGGTGGGCAACCTTTGAGTCCCACATTGGAAAAATGTTAAGAATTTGTACACTTAATAAGTACAAATGGAAGATGAAGAGTTAATTCATCTAGCATTTAAGAGGCTATTCAAGAGACCTCAATACGGTGCGAAGCACCGTACGCACACGCACACGCGCGCGCGCGCGTGCGGTTGCGGGACAGTGGGCTGTAGAGGCGCTAGTGGCGCACTTTGCACTTCGCACTTCGCGTGTCCGCAGTGGTAGCGGGTTGCCAAGATTCATCCGGGTCGGATCGCGGTAGCTCGGGCGCGGTCACTTTTTGGTTGACCCGTGCAAAATCGACTCGGTATTATTATACCTGTTCGGAAAGGACTTAAGACTGTTGGTAATTAACAGTCATACCTGTTCGGAAATGACTTAATTCAACAGTCATGACTTTTGAAGACAAAGCCTTTCATTTTCTATAAATAAAGGCTGCCTAAAAACGGAATTAGATTAATAACAAAAACCAGTTTCAGATTTCCAGACCCTGCTGTTACTCTCTTACAATTTTCAGGAGATACAAATTCTCTTATTCTGTTTTGTGCACATAAACAGAATAAGAACTTGATTGACTGTTCTTCGCTGCTAAATCCAAGGGCTGTCTTCAAATATACAAGTTGCAGACAGTGCAATTGCTTCATTGTATCTTGAGTACGGATTTGCTGATTCCCGTTTGTATACCGAAATTCTTCGTGTGGGGCAAATACTGTATTTAGGAAAGTGACATCACGCCTTGAAGTTTTATAGTGACTATTCAGAAATTACATTGTTGTATTGAAGTTGACATTTTGAGATATATAAAGAGTTCCATTTCTGTATTTGCATTCATAATATCTAACAATTAGCACTCCCCAAAGTCTTCTCACACTCCATCTTTTTTAAAAATGTCAATCATACCCTTATATTTATAAATTATATATTTTCACTTTTTTGCTTTCCATTAAAATAAATATATTTGAAAAATAATTAAAAAATTATATTTTAGTATAAATCTGTCGTAAAAATATTTTTTTTTACTTTTCATAACTATTTTAAAAAACATTTCAATTGTTTAAAAAAATTGTTATCGAAATTTTTTTCTTATTGAAAACTGTTTATAAAGCATAAAAAAATATTTTATATATAAAAAAAATATTTTTACAAAATACACCGCTTTTTAAGAATCTTTTATTTTTTAAGTAACATGACTATGACTAAAAAAACGCGACATGACATGGAGTCGTATTTTTTTCATTTCATCGACACGCACCATTTTTTTTATTTTAAAAATAATCTTATTACTATTTAGAAAAAATGGTTCACGGCAACGGTATGTATAGACGGTTCGACCAACTATACATACCGCTGGCGCGGAGCATTTTTTCTAATATGTTGGTCCGTGCCCACTGTATGTTTTCTAATAAAATAGTTGAAATATTTTTTTTAACAAAAATAGATGAAGTGTTTAAAAATAGCAGTCATGTTTCCTTAAAAAATACATTTCATCTATTTTAGTTGAAAAAAACATGAATGCTATTTTTAAACATTTCATCTGATTTTATTGAAAAACATTTCAACTCCTTTTTCTTTTAAAAACATTTCAATTCTTATACATATTGCTAGCGTGGACCATTTTTTTTAAATTGTAAAAAGATTATTTTTTTTAAATGTAAAAAATGATTCGCGCCATCGGTATGAAAAACATACGACTACATGCCACGTTGCATTTTATTTGGGTGATGATCGTGTTACTTAGAAGATAAAATTGTTTTGTTTTACTTTTTACAAGAAAAAATTGTTGCATTTTTTACGTTTTTAAAAAATAGTATTTTTACAATTTAGAAAAATGGTCCACGCTAGTAATATGTATACGGGGGTTAAAATGTTTTTTTAACAAAAAAGTTGAAATGTTTTTAAAAGAAAACGCAATTGATGTTTTTTTTAACAAAATAGTTGAAATATTTTTAAAAGAAAAAATCGTTGAAATATTTTTTAACTAAAATAGATGAAATGTTTTTTTTAAGGAAGCATGACTGTTTCGTCTATTTTTGTTAAAAAAAATATTTTCAACTGTTTTATTAGAAAACATACAGCTGACGCGGACCAACATATTAGAAAAAATGCTCCGCGCCAGTGGTATGTATAGTTGATCAAACCATCTATACATACCGTTGTCGTGAACCATTTTTTCTAAATAGTAATAAGATTATTTTTTAAATAATTAAAAATGGTGCGTGCGTGCGAAATGAAAAAATACGACTCCATGCCACGTCGCGTTTTTTTAGTCATATTCATGTTGCTTTAAAAAATAAAAGATTCATAAAAAGCGATTTATTTTGTAAAAATAGTTTTTTTATATATAAAATAATTTTTTATGTTTTATAAACAGTTTTCAATAAGAAAAAAAAATAGATAACAATTTTTTTAAACAATTGAAATGTTTTTTAAAACAGTTATGAAAAGTGTAAAAAAAAAATTTACAACAGATTTTTATTAAAATATATTTCTTTTAATTATTTTTCAAATATATTTATTTTAATTGAAAGCAAAAAAGTGAAAATATAATTTATAAATATAAGGGTATGATTGACATTTATAAAAAAGATGGAGTGTGAAAAGACTTTGGGGAGTGCTAATAGCCACTCCCTAAAATAAATTATGCAAATATTTCAGTGGGAGTTTTGATCAACTTAAATGTAATTATCCCATCATATAAAAAGAATTATTGGAAATAATTGAGGGATTGAAAAGTTTTAAATATTTTTAGTGCCAAGACCATTTTTAATAAGAAAAGACTTTAAAGGCCTACTGGGTTTTGTGAATAAAAATTTATCAAACATATGGGCACAAGACAGACTCTTGTGAAAGGTCAGAACTATCTAAAATTAACTATAGAACGTATAAATGGAAGAAACTTTTTATTTAATTGATCGCCTAATGAGAGAATTTGCAGATGAACCAGAATAAAAAATCTATCGATTAGAGAAGGAAACACTCATAGCAAAAACATAGCAAATGTTGAACTTGTTATCACAAGACAATAATACCATTGTACAACTGTAATTTGCTTAAAAGAGTCGTTCTGCGTATGAGCTACATAAGGCAACCCATGATGTTGCACAAAATTTAATAACATTTGAATTACTAACTTTATATTTCAGCTCTCAATCGATGTGAAAGAAAAAATTAAAAATCAATTTTTATTAACATATTTAAAAGATGGTATGAGTTCATGACTAATCACGAAATCAAGAGAATATCTCCTTGGAATTCGAAAACTTAAAAAAAAACTTACTGTTATTTCTAATCGGGTATCAGTCCTAACCCAGTCTTCCATGAAGATCCAATAACATCAATGTTGAATATGAGAATGATAATAAGTTTTGAATCACCTCCACATCCAAAAGTACATATATTTTTTATATTCACGAATTTTCAGCAATATATGTTGTCAAAATTGTATCTTAAAAATACAAGTGGGAACTTTTTACCAAGAAAAAAAAAAAAAAGGAGATACCCACCTTTCCTAAACTTCTGTCTGAAATTAGCCAACCACCCACCATCCCCACTCCTACACATTTTTTTGGCTAAAAATGAGGGAAATGATTACCCACTTGTGTATGTTAATCATTGTCCCAACTTTGTCAATATATTCTCATCATCCGGCCAAAAATTAAAAAAAAAAAAAAGCTTGAGAGAGCAAAATAGTTTTTGGAGTGTGTAAGAGAGAAGAAAGCAATGCATGCTATAAAAATAAAAAGGAGAAATGGGTTTCTCTCTCAAAAATGCTCTCTATGAATTTTTCTTTGAAAGAAAAATAGAACCAAAATAGAAAAATATTTTCTTCATGAAAATATTTATTTCCCCAAAATATCTTTCAGAAATTGAGCAATTAATTTGGAATGGGTGTTAGAAGACATATAACTACGGTGCTTGGTTATATGATACAGAGGTGATTCTGGGCTTGTTTTATCCTGGGGACGGCGTGACTGTAGACTACTTGCACAAAGAGGGTAGAGCCGCGAAACGTCTTAAAGAGAGCGACCTAGTTCGCGACTCAACCCAAGAATCGTCTACGACGAATTTATAAACAATTGAGGTAATATTGTTTATTTTTATTGTACAGTATTTATTTGGAATTCACGCATGCGGTTCATATTTGCGATAATCATATGAGGTAATAATTTAATTTTGAGTCGTAGACTTAAAATTAATTTATGATTTTATTTTTCGATTTCTCCATAAAACTCTTTGATGTGATATTTAATCACAATATATAAAGTGTACCAACAATTTTAAGACGTTTTATGTCTACCATGGAGATCGAAAAATAAATCTTATGGACATATATGATTATTTTTATGATGTCGAAATGAAAAAAGGCCAACAAAGTTTCTAAGTGTAGAAATTATAATTTTGACCTTTTATCTCTAGAAATGACCTTTTAGCCCCCGAACTTCCTAAATATTATATTTTTGTGAAGTAGATACATAAATTTCAGTAATTTTTGGTCAATTCGGAATCGATCAATAATTTCGTGAGAAATTAGAAATTGAACAAAAATGTACCCCTTCATGGAAAACTTTTAAATAGGTCAATCCTATTTTTTAGTTATGAATGTGAAATATTATTTCACATAAGATGTCATTGTTGGAAATTGAATTGTATACTATTTTTGGACAATTCATTTTGAGCCACTTGTGGTTAAGAAAACAAATGAAAATTTGTTATATGGAATCAAATTAAAAATTTGATATTTGGAAACAAATGAAAATTTCTTATATGGAATCAAATTATAAATTTGATATTTGGAAACAAATGAAAATTTGTTATATGAAAACAAATGAACATTTGTTATATGGATTCGAAGGGTAAGTTATAAACATTTGTACCTTGCGCTATGTTTAGTACAAAAGAAATTTGTTCAAATATAATTGAAGTGTTTATGTGAAAGTGTAGTTGATATTTTTCAACCACACTAAAGTGATCGATGATGAAAAAAAAAAACTGAAATTTTTGTTATGAATTCTGTTGGAATATCATCTTAGTTATTTGATGATATATAGACTGAAATTTCGTGAATTTTGGCATGCATGTAGTATGTTGAGATTATAAATTTTGGGCTTTGGAATTTCTGAAAAAAGAGTTGTATATCTTTTATTATGATTTTTACAAATGAGATGTGCAATGTTGAATTTTTTGGACAGCTTGTAGTAAAACAAGTTTATCTTCACTTGTACTTAATATTTTTGAGTGATTCCAATTTTGGATAATACTAGACTCATAAAGGATGAATTCTGAAAAATTTCATAAATTTTCAATAAGCGGTTTAGTTGTGGTGAAATTTCAAACTTGAAGTTTTTCCGTTTGAACAAATATTTTGGACAACATTTTTAAAAAAAAATGTATCATGTCGTGTTCCCAACGGATTCAAAATATTTTGATGCCTTTATAAATTTCTTATTCAAGAATTTATGAAGTACTTAGAAAAATTTGGATTCAAATTTATGGAAGATGAATTTCAAAGAAATTGTATAATGACTTATACAATATTTGAGTTTGGAGTGCAACCGCTAGAATTTTATATGAATAATTCTTTGTATTTATTCATTTATATGTGTTGGAAAATGTATATATTAAAATTGTATTCTACTATGTTGGAATCAATTTGGTGTGCTTCATACGCGTGTAGAAATAATTTAGTTGGGAAAAATTATTTTTACCGTATGCGTTGATTTCGAATAGAGGTTTAAACTCTAATATGCAGTATCATTGTATACATTGGAAAAATTGTATATTATGATATTTTATGAAATAGATTGTATAATCTATATGTGACTTTCAGACCTTTGAAAATCTGAATTTATGACTAAAACAAATGAATATGTATTTTTTGATTCGGCTATACATGATGACATTAAGCATGTATTTATTTAAGAAATAAGATTAATTCTTATTTAATGTTGAAACTCACAAGTTTAGATTTCATTTTATGAATTGAAGATATAGTGGGGGCACATTATATGTTGCTTCTCAATGCTATACCTAGAGAATAGTGGGGGTAGTCAATTGAGTACCTCTCAACTATAATTAGAGAACGCTTATTTTTTAGTTATGGGTTAAAAATAAAAGCTTGCTTATGTTATTGAAAATGATTCGAAAAATCCTTAGAGAAGTCATATCATAAATGATTGATTGAATTCCTTGGAATAAACTAAAAATTACTTTATAATTGACTTATCTTATAACTTTACGATAATGAGGTGTATACACCCATTTGAAGGAATATTGAGACAATTATCATTTATAAATATAAGCTTTGTTTAATAGTTGAAATTCATCAATATAACTTAGTTATACATGATGCACGTTATATTATTCTCATGAAAATGAAGAAGCTTCATTTAATTTGAATGCCATTGATGTTATATATGATGTTGAGTTAAAAACTAAATATATATAATATTGTTTTTCGGATGGTGACCTATGTAAGGGAACTTACACGGACCAACTTGAAGTTGAAAAAAATTAATATGGAAGGCACCAATAAATGGCATGATATTTTGATAAATTATCAAATGAGAATGAATTGAGAATATTATGAATCGTGTTTATCACTAAGCATGTTGAAATATGAATGCACTCTTATTTATTGTACAAGAATGATTAGCTAATATTTGGTTATAATATTTTGTTGCCTAGAAAACCAAATTCATGCTAAGTCAAAGAGTTGGCATAAAGAGTTTCAATGAAACAAGAATAGTACTTGTTAATATTACAAGGCTATATGGATCAATTAATTGATCGAGTACATTGAAATGCAAGAATATCTATTTATTAGATATATGCTTATTATGAACCATCTTGTACTCCACATGATCCAAGTATAAGAACACTATATATAGTGATAAGAAAAGATGATCATGCAAACATCTTAAGTAGTCTCAATTGAGTTACTAAATACAATTGACTTGGAATAATTTTTTGTGGGAGTACTATGAAGGTTTATAATTAAAAAGTGTATTCTTATGCTATTGAGAAAGGTTATATGTTTTGATAAAAACCACGAACCTAGAATTGATTCTGAATCAATAATGGATATGTGTTTAACACATAATATGTTGCTATTTTTTGGAACTCCGATGGAGTATATGGTGATACCATTAGCTATGGCTAGTGAGTAAATGAAAGGTTAAAAGACTTATTATGAGATACCATTTATGGTAGAGATTGACATAGTCATTTTATCCGCAATAATAGAACTATGGCTATTGTAAAATTTTAGAACCGTTATCATAACGGAAGAACGGAAAATATGTCGTAAGCACAACATAGTTTGAGAACTTAAAACTAATGAGTTGTGTGTGTGGATTATGTTCGGACTGATGAGAATAGAACCTGACTTATCCTTTGACGAAAGGACTAGTGCGGGAGAAGGTGTTTAACACCTAGAAAGGGATCGGACTAAAGCCCGTTGATATTGAATCATTTGTGGTGGTAACCCAACCTATAGACTGGAGATCCCAAGAAATAGGTTCAAAGGGTAATAACAAGTCACGGTGATATGGGTTGAATCATGCTAATTATTATTTACGGGGTTTTACTCCGAGTCCATCTTATGGAGCATGATATCTTGAAGCGAGTTAAGGTTGAGTTAATTATAACTCTTAATGATGATCTATAGCTCTATTTTGAGTGGGGTACCTGGCTACAGGAGTATCCTTGATAGACTCACCTATGTGGATGTGGAAGTATGGCCGCTTCCTATGGTAATTTTGGGCAAATTCCCTAGAGCGTTCACATACTGGGATAGAAGCACATGGCCGTAACGTGCTGGCTTGAGGACTACACCCAAGTAGGGTTGTGTGTGGGATGTTGTCAGAGATAGAGTTCAAAACTACGAGTTACTCTAGTATAATCTGAATCATCTTTACTACGTAAAGGTTCAAGTCGAAAGACACCTTCACTTATGCACACTTCTATTAATAATTATTGCTCAATAATTTTTCAAAATTTACATGTAGGGGATTGTAACCGATGATTGTGTTTTTAAAATCCAAAGTGGGGGATTGTTGTCAAAATTGTATCTTAAAAATACAAGTGGGAACTTTTTGCCAAGAAAAAAAAAAAAGAGGAGATACCCACCTTTCCTAAACTTCCGGCTGAAATTAGCCAACCACCCACCATCCCCACTTCTACACATTTTTTGGCTAAAAATGAGGGAAATGATTACCCACTTGTGTATGTTAATCATTGTCCCAACTTTGTCAATATATTCTCATCATCCGGCCAAAAATTAAAAAAAAAAAAAAAAAGCTTGAGAGAGCAAAATAGTTTTTGGAGTGTGTAAGAGAGAAGAAAGCAATACATGCTATAAAAATAAAAAGGAGAAATGGGTTTCTCTCTCAAAAATGCTCTCTATGAATTTTTCTTAGAAAGAAAAATAGAACCAAAATAGAAAAATATTTTCTTCATGAAAATATTTTTTTCCCCAAAATATCTTTCAGAAATTGAGCAATTAATTTGGAATGGGTGTTAGAAGACATATAACTACGGTGCATGGTTATATGATACAGAGGTGATTCTGGGCTTGTTTTATCCTGGGGACGGCGTGACTGTAGACTACCTGCACAAAGAGGGTAGAGCCGCGAAACGTCTTAAAGAGAGCGACCTAGTCCGCGACTCAACCCAAGAATCGTCTACGACGAATTTATAAACAATTGAGGTAATATTGTTTATTTTTATTGTACAGTATTTATTTTTGGAATTCACGCATGCGGTTCATATTTGCGATAATCATATGAGGTAATAATTTAATTTTGAGCCGTAGACTTAAAATTAATTTATGATTTTATTTTTCGATTTCTCCATAAAACTCTTTGATGTGATATTTAATCACAATATATAAAGTGTACCAACAATATATGTTCAAAAAAATTTATAAACTTTGTAACCTTGAAAAAAAGTATGTCTAAGTTTTGTAATTGCTCAATCAAAGTCCATTGAAGATCATCTTAATACATCCCATTTTTAGCCATAATCCAAAACTAATGAAATTATATTTCTCATCATTCCCAGTAGATTTGTAACGATTTTACAAAACCTACAAATGATCCAACTGAAGCAAAAGTAACAAGTTTCTTCATGATTAGTATGGCTGTGATGGAATTGGTAAAGAAAGAATTTAATTTTACTCATTACGAAAGAACCACTTATGTCATTTCCCCTTATTAGGAAAAAAAAGCCACTAGACCCAAATATACCATTGAATTCAATATACGAATATTTAACAAATATAGTCAATGAAAAATACTTATTAATAAAATGGTATAATATGCTCCATGGTCTAATGATCATAATAGCATATGAAAATAAAGAAAATAACATACTAACATATAGATCTGAACTCCGAAGACAATGAAGCATACTTTTGAAAATATTTTGATGAAAAAAGATGACATAACATTGAAAATATAATAGAATGCAATCATTAGCACGTGAAACTTACTAATAATACAATAGAATGCAATCATTAACACGTGAAATTTATGAGTTCAGTACATGAATTCTTAGTTTGTATTTTATTTTTGTACCCTTAAAACAAAACAAAATTTATAAAATAAAAATGACATGTTGTACTTAATGTCCTTAACCTAAAATAACCAGATATAATCTTTTAATGTAAAAATATGAATGAAGATGTACTTTGAAAGTTTATATAACTTTATTGAAAACTTATTAATTGCATCATTATCTTTTTCTTTTTGCTTAGCAGTGATATCTGATAACGATATCTAGTATTATCTTTTAAATTATTATACTTGTACTTCTATTTTAAGTCCAAGTTTAAAGTTAAAAAATACATATAAAAGCCTCCATATGTACCGAAAAGGGACAAGAATCAAAGTCAAAATGCTCGAACTAAGAATTCTTGGAAAATTGAAACATAAATGGGTATTATAAAGTTGTCCAGATTTTTCTGGACAAATTTTTGAGCAATTTTGAACTCAAAATTTAGGTGGAACTCACACTACAAAAATTGTGGGACCATATACGAATGCGTTCACCTCCGCAAGGAGATTAACGTAGTATATTCATATGTCCAATTTCAATAAGTTATGAATGATAAATATGTCCCCAAAATGACTATCACAAAGCAATGAAAGTTAATGAATTGGGTAAGTTTTAACTCTTGTCCCACATTGGAAAAGTGGTGGAATTTTGATGAGTTAATAACACCCCAAGTATGGACTAAGGCTTGGATGCCTTGGGAGTATCCCAACTCTTTGAAGGGGAGATGACCTAAACTATGCACGGGTTGACTTTCGATCAAAAGTCCACACGCGCACGCGTCCCGTCCGGCTCGGCTTGGGAAAAAATCCTACATTTTTTGGCCGAATTTATTTAACTTTCTGGACTTTAATTATTAATTAATTACGAAATTAATTAATTAATTAATAAACTATTGGCAGTTATTGCCAACGGCCGTTTAACTGTTTTTGACAATTGTGCCAACCGTCACCCTCCCTCCGGTTTTAAACTAATGAAATTTTCCCTCCTCCAGAATTACTGTCATTTTTGTCCCAGAATTCCTGTCATATCTGTTCCGAATTTTTTTTCTCCTGCATAACATATGTTGTACTGTTGTTGAGTAAAGGCCACAGAATTTAAGTTCGTTGAAACTAATTATTGTTGTGCTACATAATTAATTGAAAAAATCCGTTCTATCTTGGGAGACAATATTCATCAACTTCGGAGCACATTGGAGGGAATAAATTGTCTTAAGGAAACTGTTCATAAAAGGCTCAAATTTATCTTTAATTCTTTTATTATTTCTGCAAATTCAAGTAAGTATTTCATTTATGTAATTCTATAATTATATTAAATTCATAATTCTGTACAATTGTTATTTATAAATAGTAGACATAACAAGAATATCTTGAGATCTTAATAATTTAGGTGAGTTTTACTGTCATTGAATTATTTTTCATAAAAAATAATAATTTTAGTTTCTATTTTACTTTTTAAAGTGTTTAATTTTAAATACATTTTATAAAAATAATGATCATATAAATATATAAATTAGATCATATTTTATCATTTTCATCAAAAATATTTCTTACCCAAACTTTAAAAAGTTAATTTTCATGTAAAAACTCCACAAGTAAGACCCTATTAGTCTTATCTTTTTTCACACATTTTTGAACTTTACAATTAAATTAATTTTAAATTAGTTTTCAACTCGATTATCAAACACGCCTTAGAGACACCCCTCAACCTTTATAATCTTTCCATTTAAATTTTCTACGAGAGAAAGGTGTGATATTTGAATATTTTTATCTATATATTGTTATCTTTTTGAATTTAGCCAATTATTCATTCATTAGAATTATCCAGAGTTAAAAGTAGGAAATGAAACAACAAATCTGTATTGGGGCTGATTCAACAAATATGTTAAAAATAGGCATATCTGTAAACTATTGAGTAAATATTACAAACCTAGTACCGGTCATTATTATGAATTTCAAAACAATTTTGTTATACATAAAAATTATTTTAGTTTTAAAGTCTTATTTATTAAAACCTTTATGAAAGTCAAAATTATAGTCATTAAAATATAATCAAAATTAGGACCGAATTGAAAATTTAAATAATTTTGAGGACCCACTTGAACAAACACAAAGACTAAGGAGAGAATTGAAACCAAGAGATAGTTCAAGAACCATTTAGCTAATTCACTCAAAACAGTTTCACTGTTCAAATTAAATCTACACAAGCTATGATATTCATTTCCATCCATACGAATTCAAGCAATAAAACCAAAAACAAACAAAACTTAAAACTGCACTGTTTTATAAAAACTACAGCAGTAAGCTGTTATTATTAGGACCATCCTATTTATGACGCCACAAAGAAACATGCATAAATCTACTCAACCTCAACTTGAAAAACATCCTTCCTCTCTTCTTCCTTCACTTTTGGAACTTTGACTCTCAAAACTCCATTTTTCATCTCAGCCTTTATCTCATCGCCCTTGTACAAATTTGGAGGAAGATCCAGCCTGCTAGAATACCTCCTCCTATACTCACCCTCCTCCTCCTCTTTTTCACCTTCTCCTTTGATAATCAGAGTATTTTGTTCTACTGAAATCTTCACATTTTCTTTGTCAAGACCGGGCATGTCCATTCGAATATAAAGGGCATCGTTGTCTTCTTTCACATCCCATCCTCTTCTTGCGCCACGAGACGGGGACATGAATGGATTTTCCATCAATTGGTCCACTAAATTTATCATTTGGCTTAAGCTCCTTGGTGGACAAAATGGATCCATTACATCTGAAACAACACAACAATTTCACTTCCTATGTCACCAATATAATATTAATATATTAAAAAAGAGAGTAAATATTAACTATTGATAAATAAAGATAACAAGTACCTGAGAAAAAATTGGGAACAGGGTCACCTCTACGATCGGGGTGACGTTCAACGTCTACGTTTGGATCGCGGGTGGTCATTTGGGCATTGGTGTTGAAAGAGCGAGAAACAAGTGAGGCGGAGCTTATAGGTTTAGCTAGCTTGTTCAACAGTGTTGAGTAAATTACCCTTTTCAGAGCTAGTGAGGAAGCCATTTCTTGTGGTTATGGAATTTAGCGGATGCTATTGTGATGAGTATGAGTGGGATTTATAGTGACGTTGTGAAAGGGAAATTGGACGGGAAGGATAGAGAAACCTGTAGAATGTTCCAGAGACCAGATATATCCAGAGACGGAGAAGTTTCTCGAGATATACGGATACCGAACCGACCGACCCAATTTATTTTCAGATTACACTTTAAAATTGGGGATCTTTCAAAGTCCTATTTGATGAAATATTTATTTTTTTCTCGATAGATTTTATTTGTACAGTAAATATTCACTGTATGTTTACAAATAGGATCTATTGAAATAAAAATTTTATTTTATGGGATCTGATGGAGTAAAAAAAAGATGTTAGAACTTATTGAATTACATACTTAGTAAACGGGACTAATTGATAAAAATCCCTTAAAATTTGAGTGGTCTTATGGGTACCAAACAAATCCTTCAAATCTCTCAAATAGTATTAATGAGTTGTGTTCTCGCGGGATCCATACTACAAGGTATAACACTTAATGCTATTTGGAGGAGAATTTGACGGAGTTGTTTGAGAGACAAAACATTTCCCTTATAATTTTGATGTGTGTGGCGGTGTAAAAATAAAAAAGAGCAATAACACATTATTATTTCTCTATTCGTTTTTTATTAATTTAGAAGCAAGAATTCAATCATAATATGTTATATTTACTAAGGGTAGTGTCAAAACGATCTATTTATAATATAGGTTACTTCGTGTTTATCTCTATCTTTAATGATCTCGTTAATTTTAATCATATCCAAATCGTTATGAGCCGATTACTCCATATCCCTTCCCTTGGCATTCGCCACATGTTCGACCACGTGACTTCTATTAACCTCGTTCCTTCATTTGCCCCCAAGGTGGGGTTGAACAAACTGATTGGCCTTACCTTAACTTGTTACATGAGTCACTACAAAAAAAATTGCTTTTTACTACGGTGCTCCAACCGTCTCAAAAAGTCTTCTAGCCGTCTCAAAAGCCTTTTGTGACGCCATTTGAGACAGCAAAGGAGCGTAGTATTAGACCCCCGTTTTAAAAGCTTTTTGAGACGGCATAAGCCGTCTCAAAAAGTTCTTTTAAGACGGGAAATACGCCGTCTCAAAAGGTCATTGCTTACAGGACCCTTTTAAGACGACAAAAAATTCGTCTTTTAAAGTTTTTTTTAGAGACACCAACATACGTCCCCAAAGAGTTTTTTGAGACGATAACTTAACCGTCTCAAAAAGTCCCCGTTTATGGAACCCTTTTAAGACGGCAAAGAAGCCGTCTTTAATAATTTTGGCACCGAAATTAAAATTTCATCCGTTCCTTAAATTAAAAACAAAACCTCTTAAAAACAATAACATATTTTGCATCCCATTTCAACATATAACATAATTTTCCATTCAATTATAATTAAAGTTCATACAAAGAAAAAATACACAATTTAAACATTGTGTCCAACATAGATCTCTCTATATAATTTCACTCATCTCATTAGAAAAAATACATAAAAAATCATATATCCCTAACATAAAATGATGTACGTAAAGTAAACTCGCAATCTTCAAGCATACGACCTCGACCAAAACGACTCAAATATCTTGCCTTGTCCACAAAGGGTTTTCACCTGCAATAAATTTATTAAGTGTCAGTTACCTTAAACAAAGAAGTAATTTTTTTAATAGTTCCTATAGATGAAAATATTTAAAAACCTTATCAAATTTGTATATCTTCGTATTATTTGCTTTTAAAAATACTTAATATTTTTTAAAAAATTCGGCAGAGTCTCCTTTATTTATTCATGAAAACCAACCTGTTTAAACATAAAAATTAACTCAAAATCAACGACAAAAATAACCACAATTTTCTAAACAACTAATATAAATAAATATACACATTACGATTCCTTTTACCTTTGGACAACATAATGAACAAAATTTAACTTGAATATGTCTCATCCCTGCTTGTGGTTGAGAGCAAGACTAAAGAGGACATAAACAACAAGGTCTTTGTTCGAGAGAATAGATGCAAAAGCTCCAACGATAAAAGGCTCAAGCATAAGTATAACGAGTCCTCGTCGGATAGTAAACTTCCTGCAACAAATGGGATACAAAACGCAATTAGCTATGGTTCTAAAAAAGTCAAGAAACATTAACTTGATTTAGATACTTGGACAATACTTGTTTAAAACCCAATACAAAAACCATCTCTAAAACAATATACTTATAATAATAAAACAGCCACAAAAAGAGTAATGAAATGCCCCATAACCGATTTACGAAGTAATAAAGCAACTAAGCTTACCCACCATTTCGAGTACCAGCTAAATCAAATCAATGTGCAATACACCATGTAACATCTTATCACTATCATCATCAACATGCCAACTACTTCTTTTCGCAACATCCAAAATATAATTATAGTACCTCCACCACGACAAAATGCATTATATGGATTCCAACAAAAAATAAAACTACAACAAAATACTTCGATCACTACACCAAATACACCATTTTATAAGTGTTTTAAACACTAACAAATCAAAAAGTAACGGTTTTAAACTGTTATAAAATAGGGGGTTATAATTTTTTTGTAACTTTTCAATTGTTATTACTAACGTTTCTATTATAAACTGACTATTATCAATTGTGCAAATCTGTGTGATGATCCTTACATTGTAATTGCAGAACTATTATCAGTAACAACATATTAGCTACGGACTATTTGACGGTATATAATATGCAAAGAAAAAACACAATATACTCACCAACTGATATGGCAAACAAAATGTTGTAAAGTGAATCTTCAACTTTTACCAACATAAAATTACCTGCAGCATAGCAATAAAGAAGAGCATGATCCCTATATTCCGATGACCAGTGTCTAAAAATCAAAGACAAACACAATGAAAATGTAGAAATTCAATGAGTTTAATATAAATTTTCACCAGTTTTATATTTAGCTCCAACTATTCAACACAAACTCAAATTCATATAAATATATTATAAATACCATCTAAAACATCTTAGCTTCATTAATTTATGTAGAGAGTTCAGTGTTTCCATCAAGGTATAATAAAGAAATAAAAAATACTCACAGCTAGGTTTTTTTAACTCCAAGCTAAGATGTTTCCTGAGACTATTTGACACCACACGCACATCAGTTCACTTACATAAATGATTCTCTGTTGCTTGCAACTTCTGCATCTCAACTTCTGCAATAAATATATATATATATATATATATATATATATATATATTCGAGGAGGAATGTATAATATATATATACTATGTGATTAAAGTATATATATTATGATACGAATACATATGTCTCTATATGTGATGGTATATGTGTATTTAGAGGCTAGTTTCCACGGGCTTTCCCTTTGAGTATAGGGTTAGAACAACCAGATTATATATATGCTCTAGTGCGATCCAGGGAGGTTGTGCGATGTAGGTGAATCCCCTGGCTCGAGGAGCAGGGTGAGTATAGTCCCCAGGTTATTATCGTCCCGCGTTCAAGTGAGATGTGTGTAACTCCACTTGCAGGGGGAACATGACCGCCTCCACCGTTGTGTATTTATCGACCAGGACCATTGAGTGACTCTGGCTTGGTATCGTGGTATAGTGAGTAAACCCAGATTTTGGATCGGCACTATGAGACCGCATCCTCGAGTTATAGCTCGTTGGGATGGTTATTATGCTTGTCTGCATAGTATATTACTTGTGCATGAAAACAAGGTAATATAAATCTCTAATGAGAATAAAGAGATAAAAATGAAAAAGAATATCCTCAGTCTGGGAGATAGATCCGGATGTGTATTATAAAGATGAATATGAAGAATATCCTCAGTCCGGGAGATAGATCTGGATGTGTATTATAAAGATGAATATAAAGTAAACCTTAGTCCGGGAGATAGATCCAGATGTGTATTGTAAGATGTATATCATTATATAGTATGTATATACGTTGTGTACTGAGGGTCTAATGGATCTCGACGATCGACATTGCCATGTAGTAGTGTATCGGGAGGGTTCCTTGTTTGGATTTCGCTCTGTGAGACACCCCACGTACGAACATGGCATAGTGTTGAGACTGGGGAGAAGTTTAGCCCTTAGTACTTGGGATAACTAGGGTTGATAGAAGATGGTTAACAGACTAGTTAGGCAGGGTAGCTTGAGTAGGATATTTTGTTAGGATGCGATAGGGGTGTACTGTTAGAAGAGAGGTGAAGGGTATCTCATGGGAGTGCGATACCAATTTAAATATGAGATAAAACAAAATTTTTAAAAATAAAGCATTTATTCACTTGCATAATATTTTCACAACTCGGGCTCTTACCCGTTTCTATATTTTTCCTCTATTGCTATATATTGTATATATATAGGTGTCCAGATACAGGGACGCCTGGATGATGATCCTTTCGAGTCAGACGTCTGCTGCAGCAGTTGTGGATGCATGAAGATTTACCGTAGACGCTTCTATTCTTGTACTCTAGATAGGAGGTATTGTATAAACATTCGGGCTAATAACCCAACTGCATTTATTTATTCTTTTACCGCCTTTTAGTGCGGCATTTGATATGGTTGTATGATTTTAAACCGAGTGTTCGAAAATTTTATTTCATTTTCAGTTTCATTTACATAAACTGTGTGGATGTTTTAAATTGTAGTTGTTTAAAAAGGGTAGTTAAGTAAAATTTTGACGCCAGCCTAGTAGGTTATTAGTAATTAAATCGGTTTTCGACAGTGATGCTAAGAATGATCCATATGCGACTCCGATTTTAATTTGGTACAGGAGTGATCGCATGGTATTTTATTAGGCGGGTTATCACATGGAATAAATGCGCCTTCTCAAATAAATCAATTTTAATTGTGTGCCAACTAAACCAGTTTTAATGAACCCAGGTTTTAATTCAGTCCTAACACATGCATCTAAGTGATATAAAGTCATAAAGAAATAAGCATGCAAAGGAAACCAAATAATAGGATAGTCACAATATGAGGAAAAATCCCCCACAAGGGCAAAACCTTTTATTACACTATAATTATAAATCACAACTTACACGGTTATAATGAAATAGATTTTTGACACATGAATACCCTCAGGTGTCGGTCGGTGTCGTCAGCAATGGAACAATTGTAGCTACTCCACAAGAACACGCAGTTCTATCTTCAGCAAAGATCCACACGCAGCGAACCTTAATGATCGCAGTCTTCAGCAATGAATCCACATGGACACATAGTCAAAATATCGGTGTAGGTTATCCTCCATGCAAGAGTAAACTTAAACAAGATTGTATCTTGGGTTCCAAAACAATTCACTAAAGATTGGGATGTTTTGTGAATTGAAAAACAAAAGGTTTAAAGTCCTTAAAGAATAAGACTAAAATATTCTGCAGAAGCAGTTTCGTCTCTGTTTAAAATCGCAGGTCTTCTGATGAAAAATGGAATTGGAGACTCCTATTTATAAAAAAAACTTAAGGCGGCACATCGCTCGAATGAGGTTGACTGTCGCTCGAATGAAAAGGCATTGTCACTTGAATTACTTCGCGTAACAGCCTCTCGCGAGATGGATATGTCATTTGAATGACATAATCAGGTCATTCGAAATACATATCAAACTAGATTTTAGGACATGATTGTTTTTAATTTCGATACGAACGTGTGGCCGTCAGTTTCGTATTTTTCTGGGTTTTTATGAATTAGTTATGATTTTTCTACGGAAAGGTGTCCGAGAAAAAAATCTTTAGATAGTATGAATTCAAAAAAATTTAACAAAAATATTTAAACATCACAAATACTTTTAAGTGAACTGTAAAAGGGACTTAAATACGTTCCCACCAAAATTCATCTTGCAGAGGTTTGAATGTTGAAGAAGCTTGATATTCGGATCCGTCTCGATGCTTGAATGAACTAGAATAATTCTTCGACGGTTGTAGCGGTATACGACATACTCAATTGTGAACGAATAATGTAAAATAATGTCCTTACAAATCTACCCTATGTCTATGCCGGTATAAAATAAAAACATCTGAATTATCAAATCAAAATGCCTTTATAAATCTAATTACCCTCCCATAAACCCAAAAGTGAAAAGGTATCAATTGTACAAATCTTGAAACTTTTATTCAAAAACATTCAACTTCAAATCTTAAAATATTTAAGCTTTTCTCATCAGGGTTTGCAATCCAATAATCATCATCCATTCTTCTTACCTACACACATGAGGCAAAGAAAATACCTTTGTGACGCATCGAGTTTGAAGTGATATAAGAACAAATCAATCAATATAATTAAATCTCCCCCATATTGCAATACTCCCCCATAAAATCATAATCCGTTCTCCCCCTTTTTATTTATCCTAAATAGACAAGGAAAAGAATAAACAAAGATAAACATGGAGCGCCACGATACACAACATAAATATGGATCAAGCTACGCGCATGTAGAGAATATACTCAAAGGATCCATAAACTATTTTTTATTTTTCAAATTTTTCTCACAACAAATGATACAAAAAATCATCACACCATGACTAACACTAAGATAACCAAATCAGGTATATGGAATGACTGTGTGTGAACAAATTCAATAGGTAATAACAATCAAGCATATGCGCACGATGCATATGTGTACCCCTATCGAATGAACGTCAAAATCATACTTAGGTGTAAAGTTGTTGAATTTAGATGATATCGACTGAATCAAATCAACAAATCAAAGCCTAAGTGGTTTTCAAACCAATAATGTCCAAAATAATTTAGTGTCATTTCGAGAATTTTTCAAAGGACGTGCAAACCCACTGATTACTTTTCAATCAAAACTACCTCATATAAAATAATGCAGGTTTTTATATCTAATGAGGTATTAAATTCTCAACTTAGAGAAAACCTATTGGCCCATTATTGGTATAATATTCCTTTTTTTGCCATTCAATTTTTTCGTGCTTTTTTCAAACCTTATTGGACCCCGGATAATTTTTAATTCCTCACATGCACAGATTGGTTTGGTTTGAAAAAACTATTGTCCCGGATAATTTCTCATGGGCAATAGTTTTTACATGCACTACTTTTATTACTCTCGTATTATTGCACTTGGTTTCATTTTAAGGACATGGTTGAGATGAAAACACTCGACCAACATGGATAGACAAGTACAATAATCAAACCAATCTTTGCATGTGTGCAATAAAGGAAATCATGAATCAAACATGTAGGAAGTATCAACTAATGTAAAGCACATGGATGGCATGATATATTGTCTCAAAACACTATCGAATTTTCACATGGATAAATGGAATGAAATTGTGACTCGGTCATCCTAAGTGTCAATTCATATAAGGTGCAAATAAAATACAAAACTCTTTTTGGCTTTTTCAAAAAATTTCAAAATCGAAAATCTTTTTGTTTTTTCGAAAAAATATATGGAAAATGTAGTACAATTAGCAATAAGCATAATATCAGCATGAAAGTCATCTTATGCTAACAAACATAAATCACACAAATGAATCATCAGTCAAAGTAGGTGTGATTAAACGAACAATGCAGTATTAGCAATTAAGCATAATCTAAGAGTAACTGCATATAAACTATTCCAGAAGCAACCAACAGTACCAAAAACCCTATGCAGATGAACACAAGGTACTGTAAACAGAAAAGTGCAGAAAGCCAAACATGTCATTCAAACAAAGTATAATGTCGCTCGAACGAGAATGCTTGTCGGTCAAATGACATCTTCTCGCGACATTAAATCTCGCTCGAACGAGAAAACAGCACTTTCACAATTTTGCCCAGAATATTAAACAGAGTTGCTCAATGCAAAAATTTTCCTAAAATAGTACCAGGAAGCGCCTGACAGATCCAATACAATGTCAAAACAATAGCGAAATATCAAACTCAATAAATAAGTCAAAGTGAGTCATAACACTAACAAAAGTATATCAAGATGCACAACTAGTGTATGACAAATATCAACAATATCAACCAAAAGATCTCACATAGGGTGAATCGCGTGCAAGAAGACGAGAGTCATGAACAATTAGACCATAAGACTCTAAATCCGATTTTCTAACCCAAATCGATGTGTAACGAGGTGTGGGGGTTTTAGGAATTAGTGTGACTCTCTCTTTAAACTTCCTAGGTCCATTCAAAAGTTTGTAACATAAACGCCAAAGATGACCTTGCTTACCGCAATGTGTGCAAGGATAAACCGAACGGTGAATGCTACCTAACGGTGGCCCTCTCCTCAAATTCCTAGGTAACTGTAATACCCCGTAATTTTATGACTTTTAAATTGATAATAATTAAAATTTAATGGGATAAATTATTGTGGATTAATTAATTAATTAATAAATTAATTGGGATTAATCCGCATTGAATATTACTGCTGATAAGTGTAATATATTATTAAATATTACTTAGTGATATATAAGTAACATGTGAATATGATAATTATGAATATAGTCGTGAGATACAAATACGACAATTATATAACTTAAGTCGGGATGCGCTTATGAGTCGTGTCGGGACTAAAGTTGGATAATAAAATATAAATTAATTAAATATCATTCGGATGATATTTTCGAGTGCGTTGTTGAGTTCGAAAGGGTCGAAATAGGAAGAAAAGTATACACGGGTGTTTGATTTGGGTCTCGGGTCAATTGGAAGAGAAAAGGACACCCCGAAGGAGCAGTTTAGTCATTTGGCTTGGGATATGAATAGTATCCACGTTTTTTGTCTTTTAGCTAGCCTTGGAGACTTGTTATATAAGTGCGTTTACACTTTACGTAAGGTTCATTTCATCTACTTTTATTTGTGAGTTCTTTGAGAGAAAGTAAAGAGACTTTAAGAGAAAAGAAAAGTCATCTTATGGAGAGGAAGAGTTGCCTTGAAGAAGAAGAGCCATATTGGGCAATCAAAGGGGACAACCATTAAAAACCACCATCTCTACACCTTTCACCATCGCCGAAAAGTCGCTGGAAAAAGGAAAGAGGAGGTTCTAACATTATCTTCTCCAAAGGTTCAGAGCTACACTAAGAGGCAAGTGATTCTTGCTCTATTTCGGTGTTTATAATATCCATGTTAGAATAGAATTTTCTTTGGGATTATGAACTTATGAATTTGGGATTAAAATGATTGATAAATCTTGGTTAATGGATATGCAAATTCATGTAGTTGATTATTCACATGTAGAGCTTATGAACATGATGAACTCGTTAGGATGAACATGTAGAAAAAAATATATGTTTATGGAGAAAATGGAAAATGATGATAGGTATTGCATGTAGATGAATCCTACTCATGATTGAATATGAAATTTGATGATTTAGAGAAGGAATCATAATTCTAAATTCTGGGTTTTTAAGGTGTATAAAAATGGAGAATTTAGATAAATGAAAATTTGAGGGTTAATTGGGTTTGATGTTAATTCTCATATAAACTTGGTGATTTAGATGTTTTTCCTTGTATTATAAATACCCATAATCATGTAGAATTGATGTTGAGATATTTGGGACTTGTTAGAATATATTTCATGTGAGTTTAGGTGAAAGAAAATGGATAAAACGCATGAAAAATTGTTGAGAAATGACGAACATTGTATGATAATTTTAGGATTGTTTTAAGAGGAAATTGGCAGTGTGCATATAAGATTTTGTATAAAATCACGTTCTGCACAACTTTGCAGTTTTAAGTTTTCTCAAAATCGGAGCAGAAAAGCCTCAAATTGTAATTTTATATTTTTGGGCAGAATGTACATTTATCGAAAAAAAGGGTGGGAAATGGTAATTAGGCCATGGTGAGTTTTATTAATTTTGGTATATTAACAAGGAGCGAGGGACTTGGGTTAATGTTGAAAAATTATTTGAATTTGAGGATTAAATTTTGTGAGAAATATCTACATAATTATATTACAATTTAGAGGAAAATAATAGTTATATCAAGTACGGGTAATATTTATGATATATTTACGGGTACTTGGGTCGGATAAAATACTATGTGAGTGATAACTACATAATAAAATATACCATGATAATCATGATTAACAAGTACGGGTGGTATTCGAGAAATACAACGAGTATTTGGGATAGGATGAATTCCTAATATGATATAGGTCGTGTGAGTACCTAACACTAAATAGGTAGATGATAATGCCTATTTGATATATTGATAATTATGTGTGTGATATACCTAGCTTACTTGCTCTCGGGGGAGGTCCGCGCATGAGGGCAGTCACATCCTGATGAGCCTATATGGGGGGATCTTTGACTCGTAGCTCGAGAACATAGGACTTAGGTCGATTACCATTAGTGAGAACAATGGTATAGAATGGTCATATGGGTGCGTAGGTATGTGCGGAGCCCAAAGGCTTAGGACTATGTTCACCTCCATTATTTGTGATTTAATATTTGTGGTTCGAGGGATCTTACCGAACATATAGTCCCCTATACAGTGATGAGATGTATTAGGACATAATAGCAGAGTAATGCAGCACCGCAGCTGTGTCTCGGGGTGCAGTATTGTATATATATATAATAGAGTGAATGTATTTATATACATATGATGATATCTACTATGTGACTAAATTATAATTTAAAGATAATGATATATGAAATTAATTAAGTATGAGAACACTTAATTGAATTGAATTAATAAGGGACTTATCCATGTTGAATCTAAATGGATGCATATGATATTATTACATGTATTGCGAGAGTAGTACGTGGGAACGAATTGGGATATGGTTAGTGGATACACCAGGATTAACTAGTTAGCATGAGACTATAACTAGTATGGTTTAGAGGTACGATAGGCGTGCACTCTAAATGAGAGATGAGAATTTTAAGAGAGAGTCTGATAAGCTAACATGTATATAATAACCGCTAAATATAGCATTTATTCACTTGTTGTTTTTAAAAATGATTTCACTTCGAGCTCTGGCCCATTTACTTGCACATTCTCCTCTCTCTCTTCTATCCTATATCTCTCTCTCTCTCTCTCTCTCTCTCTCTATATATATATATATATATATATATATATATATATATATACCAGGTGTCCAGCCACAGGGACGCCAGCCATAGAGGATTGGGTCTATTGATGATGCTATTGATGCTATGGAGTTGTGGACCTTGTTTAGACTCTTTCATATCATTGATTCATACTCTGTAATAGTTAATCTTTCATTCAGGGCATGTCGCCCAAGAGGATTCTAGGTATTTCCTTTCTATCTGAGTTGGATTATGAAAACACGAAGGCCCCTAATTTTAAAATTCTTTTTATTTCACAAAAAGATAATTTCCTTTTTAGATGAGGAAGCGTGAGATGGTTCAAATAAACAAATTCACAAATTTTAATTTCTTTTCAAATTAAAATTAAACGAAGTGAAATATAATGAAACACACACAAAAATAGATTTCACTTAAACACAATTAATTAACCCAAGTCCTAGAAATTTGCCTAAGTTCTAATTTTTAATTTTATCAAATTAGGCCAAACCAATTTTATCAAATTAAATTAAATAACCGAATTAAATTAACATAAACATTATCCAAATTAATTTAGCACCAAATTAAGTAAGTAGTGATTAAACCAAATTTTATCTTGTTACCTAAGCATGAGTTCTAGGTGAGTATAGCAAGATAAAAAAAACAATAAATCACTACGCCGCGATGTATGAGGAAAAATCCACAACGGAAAAAAATCTCGGACGACCCTAGACATAAGTTCACTAAGTATGGTTTTACAATAACAAGACAGATGACTTACTTCCTCTACTCAACCCCTTTCAAACTTTGACGCGTCTTCTTGTAACACCTCCACCTAGTTGATAACCCCGAAGCTCCACCGCGATCTCGGAATCCACCGATGATATAATAGGTACACCGTTAACCACACATGGTGCCTTTAACCATGTGACAATGCCGCAGTAAAACAAACTTCTTCTTCTTTGTGGGATTTAGAAGGAAACCCGAACTTCTCTTCAAACGGATGTAGAGATAAATCGGTGCCAAACACTCCAAGAAAAGTATGTATATATATATATATATGGAAGCTTGGTATAATAAACAATGGGTGTAAAACAAGTGTTTAAAATATTTTTCTTGAAAAAACAACAACACTTAAACAATGAACTTTTTCTTTTTGAAATTATGCTCTCAAACTCTTTCTTGGAGATGGAAAGATGTGAAAAAGTTAAGTTAGAAAACTTGGTTCCCGCACTTACATATTCAGGTAAAAAGTTAGTGGAAAAAGAAGTGGGAAAGTGGGAAAAAAACTGCTCAAAACTGCCAATTAACCGTTCCCGCCAAAACTCGTTCGAACGAGATTTTCATTCGAACGAAGTCTCGTTCGAACGAGCCTTTTAACGAAGTTCCAGTGTGAACTCGTTAGAAATCTCATTGGAACATCATTTTTCGTTCGAACGAAACTTCAAACGACATTCCAGTGACCAATGTGGAAACTCGTTGACAAACTCGTTCGAACGACATTATTATTCGAATGACAAAATCGTTCGAACGACAATTCGAACGAACTTCCAGAAAGTATAAAAATTCTATTTTTAGCCCAGAAACTTTATATACTTATATATTAAAGTTTTAATAAAATCTTTCTGAAAATAAACAACAGTTTAAACAAAAGTTCACCCAATGAAAATGTTCCAAGCTCCTATATATATATTTAGAATGCATTCATACCTTAGGAGTAAACGGAACATTGTTGATGACGTAGAAATGAGGCACAATAAACTCGGCATTTTGATGAAGCTTTAAACTTGGCCGCTACATCTTCAACTTTAGTATGTCATAGGCTTGAAGGATGGTCAATAACTCTATCCTATGACTCAAACATTTTTTTCCGGAATTGAGCCAAAATAACAAAGGACTCAATGGGAAATTTGTGTCCTTACAAATCTCCCACTTTGGCTATTTCGGGACAAAAACCAACAAAAATCCTAAAGGGTCGTTAAGCTCTACTAAACTGACAAAAATATCCCACCCACAATAACATTACAATGCTTGACTCAAACAACCCAAGGATCAAAATCTTTACCAATGATTAAAGTTGCCACTTAGAAGAATTCCTGCACACTTAAGCAAACTATCAAACGCATAAAGGGAATATTAAATATTAAATGCAATATAAATAAAGAATCCCCCTTAATAGATTCTCCCTTTTATTAACTATGAGCTACTTAGAAAGACGTCTCCCCCTAAGATAAATCTCCCCCAAACTAAGATACGATTATAATAGGAATAGATACCATTTCTCCCCCTATCATTCTCCCCCTTTTTGTTCAGGATTAGACAAAGGCTAAAGAATCAAAACATTAACTTATCTCCCCCAAAGAAAGCATATACACCCCTTAAACTAAATAAGGGATAAATAGAATGGGATAACAAGCTAAACATGCATTAGTCCATAAAGTGATGAGAACATTAAAGCACATAGGCAACAAAATCATAATTAATCCAACAAATAATAACGGATACCAACTAAGATGCAAGAAAATGATACCAATATGATACATAGTATATTAATCATGTGATATCAACAAAGAATGCAACTAGATAGATACCAATTATGAATTAAAGCATAGATAGTCTAGGAAGCAAGGCAAAGACCAAATAAAAATATCATATATATACATACTCTAGATATACCAAAGATGCACACGCACATATATATAAATATAAACACATAAATGACACAAAATAAATTAAGCTTTTCACACTCGTATGGAAAAAATGTGTCATATGGAAACGGAAGTGTTGGGGTGTGAACTAGCAACAATTAAATTTAGACCCAATCACTTAAAACATGTTCACAGAGTTCTCAATTGATTGAAAACTTCATCACATTTGAATATAACCTCATGTGACAATATAAAATGAACTCAATGAACAAACATACACAATGCATACAAACCTGGACTTTTAATGATTCTACAAACAAATAGAGTCATGACATTGAAAGCGCAACTAGGATAAACGGACATTGTGCAAACCATTGATATACCATACAATCTCCCTCAATAAGCATATATATTTGAATGAATATATCAAACAAAAATAAGCCTTGGCAATTATTTTTCTTTGTAATGCCATAATTCTATTTTTAGGCCTTTGGACCACGTATTTCTTTTAGGTCCAAACAAACGGTGGCTTACTATTCGCAAAGGATAATAAATAATTTCGGAGCCCTTCCCCGTGAACATTTATACATATTATTTTTATATCTCAAAAACCTCACGTGCAACGGATTTTGACATGCACTAGTCCTCCTAGGTCACAAATATGTAGATGAAAAGATTGGTAGGAGAACACCTCACATAGCTTAAATATACATATGAAGTTAAAATTTCAAATGAGCTCGTGCATGTGTGAATAGAGGCATATAAAAATAGAATCCATTTAAGCAACACAAAATCCAACTACTCTATGTAAGCATGGTAAAGAATAAAATAAGGATTGACAATCTAAACCAAAAGTTCTAGCCATATGGGAGCGAAAAAGGATGGGATTCTAACACAAGTGTATGCCACATAAAGTGTGTCAAACTAAAATACACACAAAATAAAAATCTTTTTGAGTTTTTGAAATTTTTAACCAAAAATAAAAATATATACTCAAAAGACAAACAAAAATCATTTGAATTTTTTCATTAAGCTTAAATTACCAAGAGATAAAAACCCAAATTATAAACAAAAATCTTTTTGTATTTTTCATTTAATGCACACAAAAATGAAAGAATAAAATACAAAAGATAAATAAGTCATAATTTCTAGCATAAGATATGAAATAAAGCAATGACTATAAAATTACTAAACATGCATACACATAGCAAGGATATATAATATGATGCACAAAAAGCTAGATTATGCAAACAACTAACACATTCAACCTTTAAATTTAGCAAGGGAGGTTTTATGTGAAAGCAAATGAGAATCAACAAATCTAATATCTAGCGCGTCTAAAAATAATTTCCGAACCCATATAGATGTATATTTAAAATTATAGAATTTGGAAACTAATGAAATGCTAGACATAGACTTCCTAGGACTTCTTTTAAGATTTAAACAAAATGATCTAAGGTGACATTTCCTACCACAATGCAAGCATGTGAAAACACGAGGAATGATACCTAAGGTATGACCTTTTCTAAAGTCTTTGGATAAAGTATACCCTCTAAAACAAACAATGATTTTAGCTTTAGCAACGGAAGTGTTTGAACTAGATGAGCTAGAACCATCACAACTACTACTCGAATCTTGTAAGTCATTTTTTATTTTTAAAATATCGGACTCAAGTAATAAATTAGACTCCTCAATTATATGGGACTCCTTCTTTAAATTTTCTATAACTCCTAGAAGGTTATCACGTTCCCCCTCAATGTGAGCAAACATGTCCCTAAGAGTCTCTTCTCGACTATCACTCTCTTTCTTGGACATTTTTAAAATATTATAATTGTAATTTATGTCCATGAGCTTTTCACGAAAAATATCTTTTTGAGATATCGAGGTTTGCAAAAATTCAACTTTAGCTTTAAAAGAAGAATTTTCATTTTCAAGAAATTGAATTCTTTTTGCAAATCTCAAATTTAATTCTCTTAATTTTTCATTACACTTATTAAGCCCATTAAATTCCTCTTGAATATCAAAAACTTCATTATCATTAGAAAAGGAAAGATTATCATTAAGACGTCCCATCGAGAGATACAAAAAAATGAGAGTGAGTAACAAAAATGAACCACCTAAAAATGCAAGGAGCACAAAAATTATATAAGCCGAAAAATGGATCTTTGACGCGATAAATTAGCGCTCCGGCTTTGATACCAATTTGAAAATAAGAAGGCCCCCAATTTTAAAATTCTTTTTACTTCACAAAAAGATAATTTTATTTTTAGATGCGGAAGCGTGATATGGTTCAAATAAACAAATTCACAAATTTTAATTTCTTTTCAAATTAAAATTAAACGAAGTGAAATATGATGAAACACACACAAAAATAGATTTCACTTAAACACAATTAATTAACCCAAGTCCTAGAAATTTGCCTATGTCATAATTTTCAAAGTTACCAAATTAGGCCAAACTAATTTTATCAAATTAAATTAAATGACTTGAATTAAATTAACATAAACATTACCCAAATTAATTTAGCACCAAATTAAGTACGTAGTGATTAAACCAAATTTTATCTTGTTACCTAAGCATGCATTATAGGTGAGTATAGCAATATAAGATAAACAATAAATCACTACGCCGCAATGTACGAGGAAAAACCCACAACGGGAAAAAACCTCGAATGGCCCTAGCCTTAAGTCCACTAAGTATGGTTTTACAATTAGAAGACAGATGACTCACTTCCTCGACTCGACCCCTTTTAAGTCTTGACGCGTCTTCTTGTAAACACCTCCACCTAGTCGACAATCACAGATCTCCACCGCGATCTCAGAATCCACCGATGAGATAATAGCTACACCGTCAACCACACATGGTGCCTTTCACCATGTGAGAATGCCGCAGCAAAACAAACTTCTTCTTCTTTGTGGGATTTAGAAGGAAACCCAAACTTCTCTTCAAACGGATGTAGAGACAAACCAGTGCCAAACACTCCAAGCAAAGCATATATATATATATATATATATATATATATATATATATATATATGGAAGCTTGGTATAATAAAAAATGGGTGTAAAACAAGTGTTTAAAATATTTTTCTTGAAAAAACAAGAACACTTAAGCAATGAACTTTTTTTTTGATATTATGCTCTCAAACTCTCTCTTGGAGATGGAAAGATGTGAAAAAGTTAAGTCAGAAAACTTAGTTCCCGCACTTACATATTCAAGTAAAAAGTTAGTGGGAAAAGAAGTGGGAAAAAATTGCTCAAAATTGCCAATTAATTGTTCCCGCTAAAACTCGTTCGAATGAGATTTTCATTCGAATGAAGTCTCGTTCGAATGAGCCTTCTAACGAAGTTCCAGTGTGAGCTCGTTACAAATCTTGTTGGAAAATCTTTTTTCGTTCGAACGAAACTTTGAACAACATTCCAGTGGCCAATGTGGGAACTCGTTGGCAAACTCGTTCGAACGACATTATTGTTCGAACGACAAACTCGTTCGAACGAAAATTCGAACAAACTTCCAGAAAGTATAAAATTTTATTTTTAGCCCAGAAACTTTATATACTATATATTAAAGTTTTAATAAAATCTTTCTGAAAATAAATAACAGTTTAAATAAAATTTCACCCAATGAAAATGTTCCAAGCTCCTATATATATATATTTACAATGCATTCATACCTTAGGAGTAAACGGAACATTGTTGATGACGTAGAAACGAGGCACAATAAACTCGACATTTTGATGAAGCTTTAAACTTGGCCGCTACGTCTTCAACTTTAATATGTCATAGGCTTGAAGGATGGTCAATAACTCTATCCTATGACTCAAATATTTTTGTCCGGAATTGAGCCAAAATAACAAAGGACTTAATTGGAAATTTATGTCAATACAGATTATATTCTTATGTCAGTTTGGTTCATTTGGTATTATTGGAATTTTTGTATTAAGATATTTTACTGAAAAGTTCATTCCAGTTGCATTTAAATTCCATTGTGATGTCTATTCAATTATTATTCGTTGTGTGAATGGTTTGTATTAAATGTTTTATATTATTAAAATGGAATTTTTATGAAATTAAATTGGAAAAAGTTTTAACAACCTGCTTTCTTGGATATTAGGTGATTAAATATTAAGGCAAAACAGGTTTTTCGACAGTGATGCTAAGAATGAACCAACTGTATAATATATTTTAATTGGGTATAGGACTAATCACCCCGTATTTAATTAAGTGGGTTGTTGCAGTATCGCTCTCCTTAAATTCCTAGGTTCCTCTCACACGAACTTCCTAGGTGGCTCTCGCTTGACAACCCTCTGTGTCTCTCTCTTAATAACCCTAGGTGCCTCTCTCTTAACACCCTAAGAGGCTCTCTCACATGTGTGGGGTTGGCTTTGGGAATGGGTGCGACACTCTCATCGACGCCTATACCACCCCTATCCTCCTTAATTTGGACAGTCCCTAAAATTTTATCTAATTTTTCTGACCGAGACTCCAAATCAAATTTTACCTTGCTTGATTCTGTCAAAATTTTCTCAAGCTTGCCTAACCTCGACTCGAGTAAATGTCTAAAATCCTCAAACTTTAAACGTTCCTTTTTCATAGTCTCCATCAACCCTCTAAGAATATCTCTCTCACCCTCGACGTACTCAAGCTTCTCTCTCAAAATTTTCTCATGTGCCCTCAGGTCTTCAACTAAAACATCATCATTTTTTAAGGCACGCTCTTTCAATTTCAAATTTTCTTTCTTTATTTTCAAAGCTTCAGCATAAAGTTCATTCAAAGTTATTTGTAATTTACTCTCATCTACACTTCCATCTTTACTCTCACCACCCTCACTATCATCACTAATCACACGGGTGAGAAGCTTTCGCCTAGAAGCATAAAAAACTTCTTCTTCTGAATCACTCTCACTAAGGGTAGAAACATGAGATGTCGATTTTTTTTAATTGCTTCCTTAAATTTGTGGGACACTCATCTATTGTCTGACCAATTTCCTCACGTCCCGAACACCTCTTGAAATCATTTTCAAGAGAATATATAAAATAGGGGTTCTTGTGAATTTTTCAATTAGACTTTTTAAAAAGTTGACATCGAAAATCATCAAAACCTCCAAAAGCCATTTTTAAGAAAAAAAACAGGATCAACACACAATAACTTAGTGCAAGAGGCTTTGATACCAATTTGAAGAGTGCTACAGCGGAATAAATGCGGCTTCTCAAATAAATCAATTTTAATTGTGTGTTAACCAAACTAGTTTTAATGAAACCTAAGTTTTAATTCAGTCCTAATACATGCGTCTAAGTGATACGAAGTCATAAAGAAATAAGCATGCAAAGTAAACCAAATAACAGGATAGTCACAATATGAGGAAAAATCCCCCACATGGGCAAAATCTTTTATTCCACTTTAATTGTAAATCACAACTTACACGGTTATAATGAAATAGATTTTTGACACATGAATACCCTTAGGTGTCGTTCGATGTCGTCAGTAATAGAACAACCGTGACTACTCCACAAGAACACGCAGTTCTAGCTTTAACAAAGATCCACACGCAGCGAACCTCATTGACCGCAGTCTTTAGCAATGAATCCACACGCAGCGAATCTACATGGACACACAGTCCAAATATTGGTGTAGGTTATCCTCCCTACAAGAGTAAACTTCAACAATATTGTATCTTGGGTTCCAAAATAATTCACTAAAGATTGGGATGTTTTGTGAATTGAAAAATAAAATGTTTAAAGTCCTTAAAGAAGAAGACTAAAATATTATGCAGAAGCAGTTTCGTCTCTGTTTAAAATCGCAGGTCTTCTTATGAAAAAACGAAGTTTGAGACTCCTATTTATAAAAAACTTATGGCGGCGCGTCGCTCGAACGAGGTTGACTGTCACTCGAATGAAAAGGCATTGTCGCTTGAATTACTTCACGCGACAGCTTCTCGCGAGATGGATATGTTTTTTAACTACATAAGCAGGTCGTTCGAACTACCTATCAAACAAGATTTTAGGCCATGATTGTAGATAATTTCTATATGAACGCGTGGCCGCCAGTTTCGTAATTTTCTAAATTTTTTTAACTAGTTATCATTTTTCTACAAAAAGGTGTCCGAGAACAAAATCTTTAGATAGTATGAATTCAAAAAAATTTAACTAAAATAGTTAAACATCCCAAATACTTTTAAGTGAACTGTAAAGGGACTTAAATACGTTCTCACCAAAATTTATCTTGCAGAGGTTTGTATGTTGAAGAAGCTTGATATTCGGATCCGTCTAGATGCTTGAATGAACTTGAATAATTATTCAACGGTTGTAGCGGTATAAGACATACTCAATTATGAACGGACAATGTAAAATAATGTCCTTATAATTTTAACAATTTCGTTACAAAAATAACCCCTAATCGCGGGGGTATGTATGCTAGTTTTCATTATTTTTTCATTCTTTGTCAACTTCCCTTACTCTCTCGCTCTTCCTTAAATTATGAAATGACCTTGTGATTTCACACTGTCTCTTACCCTCTCTCAATAGTTATTTACAGTTCTCTATTTGGTTCATTGTCTTCCTATCTTTTAGCCTTCTCAACTACGTGATTACTGAAATTAATCTGTATTGAATCTCCCAAGCAATATTTAAGACCTGTAAACTTACTATCTTCTCCATTCCTCACAAATTCTCTCTATCCACCCACTTATATATATTTATTTATCTTTCTCTCCAAAGTATTCTCGACACAACGCTGATCTCATTACCTCTTTTGGGGTGGTGTTAATGGAGCAAGATGTGGACGATGAAAGGGACGATGTTTTCCATAATGTCATAGGTGAATGAGGAGAGAGGTATGGACTGGAGGAATGGGAGGTAATTTTGATTTTTGGATTTTTGAAATTGTACCCATTTGGTGGTACGATATTTTCCAATAACAACATTAAAAATTGTTTGTATTCCTGTAGTGTAATGAAAATAGAATAATTCTAAGTGAATCGTCATTTGAGACCTCCTTAAAACCGCATGCCTATCTGGCTTGTCGAGATTGGTTAATTCCTCATGGATGTGGGTCCGCGCTAGTGGAATGTCTCGACAGTCCATGTAGCCATGCATTTTTTAAGCAGTCTCATATGGCAGTTCTTATAGAATCACTCATGAAAATACAAGATTTATTATATTCTCATCGTTAATATTTAATGTATGCTTTTTGTGATTGTTTAATGTCGGTTTACTTTCTATTTAGTTACCTTTTAGAGTGGGTATTCCTATTTTTGCCTTCTTTTGTGTTTGGTTTGGTAATTTTCACAGGAAATTCGAAAAGATTTATTAGATAAATTGTGCTTGGTTTGGTAATTTTCACAGGAATTCAAAAATATTTATTAGATGAATAAAATTTCTATATTTCTTTACCCAAAACTTTCCTCCATCTAATCATAAACCCCCAATGTTTTTCTCATCCCCATACACGATTCAAAACCCATCAACATTATTTCTTTCTACGTACTACATTGTGTATATGGTAATGCAACCACTTAACACACGGTATGGTTCCTCATTGATATAAATTTTATATTTTGTTATGAAAAATTAATAGATGCAATTTTTCTTTTTGGGACATCGCAAATTAAGAATTGACTTTCTTTTTTAACTTAATTTGGGAACAAGGTTTCACAATAGTAAATAGTCTTTATTTTAATATGTTTATTCTTAAAGTCATTGTCTTTAAATAAGTACTAATAATTTTTAACAAATTGGTTATAATAAAGTGGCTTGATTTTTTTACCCTATTATTGGTGATTTTCCATATGTCATTCCAACTTTAACAAGAAACTCACATTTAAGTTACTTGGTCATTTCTTACAATTTTCCAATCCTAAATTTCTTAGTTTTTGTTATTATCTTACATTGTAATAAGTATTCAAATTTCGTTAATAAGATATTGTTTTAGCCATCTTACCCTCTTTCAATACTTATTTAAAGTTGTCTATTTAGTCCAATGTTTTCCTATCTTTTAGCCTTCTCGATTACGTGATTACTGAAATTGTTCGATCTTCTTAATCTGTATTGAAACTCCCAAGCACTATTTAATACCCATAAACTTACTAGCTTCTCCATTCCCCACAAATTCTCTCGCTATCCCCCCCGCCTCTTATCTCTATCTCTTTATCTTACTCTCCAAAGTATTGTCGACGTGATGCCGATCTCATTACCTCTTTTGTGGTGGCGTTGATGGAGCAAGATGTAGCCGATGAAAGGGACGATGTTTTCCACAATGTCATAGGTGAATAAGGAGATAGGGATGGACTGAAGGAATGGGAGGTAATTGTGATTCGAATTTTGGTAATTGTGCCCATTTTATGGTATGATATTTTCCAACAGCGAGATTAAAATTGTTTTTATTCATGAAGTGTAATGAAAATAGAATAATTAAGTGAACCATCATTTGAGACCACCTTGAAACCTCATGCCTATGTGGCATGTTGAGATTGATTAATTCCTTATGGATGTGGGTCCATGCTAGCAGAAATAACAAATCTCGACACGACATGTAGCCAACTGGTTTCTAAGCGGTCTCATGTGGCGATTCATGTAGAACACTCATCAAAATATAAGCTTTGTTATATTCTCATTGTTAATATTTAATGTATGCTTTTTGTCATTGTTTAATGTCGGTTTACTTTCTATTTAGTTACCTTTTAAAGTGGGTATTCTTTTTTTTGTCTTCTTTTGTGTTTGGCTTGGTAATTTTCACATGAAATTCGAAAAGATTTATTAAATAAATTGTGTTTGGTCTGGTAATTTTCACAGGTAATTCCAAAAGATTTATTAGATGAATAATTTTTTATATTTCTTTACCCAAAACTTTCCTCCATCTAATCTTAAATCCCCATACTCGATTCAAAACCCATCAGCATTATTTATTTCTACATACTACAATGTGTATATGGTATTGCAACCACTTAACACACAGTGTGGTTCCTCATTGATATAAATTTTATATTTTGTCCTTGTAAAATTAATAGATGCAATTTTTCTTTTTGGGACATCACAAATTAAGAATTCACTTTTTTTTTAAACTTAATTTGGGAACAAAGTTTCACAATAGTGAATAGTCTTTATTTTAATATGTTTATTCTCGAAACCGTTGCTTTTAAATAAGTACTATTAATTTTTAACAAAAATGTTATAATATAGTGGCGTGATTTTTTTTTACCTTCTATTGGTGATTTTCCATATGTCATTCCAATGTTAACGAAAAACTCACATTTAAGTTATTTGGTCTTTTCTTACAATTTGTCAATCTTAAATTTCTTAGTTTTTGTTATTTTTTACGTTGTAATAAGTATTGGAATTCCATTAATAAGATATTGTTTTATCCATCCTTTCATGATAATGATTGTTATACTTGCAGTAGACAAGTACTTACTATTTTTAAAACTAACAATTTTGCAAATTTATTCATTTTAATGTAATGGTAAAATACAAAAAAGATGTAGATTATTACACAATGAGGATTAGGAATAAACGTAATAAGTGAGATTTATATATTTTTTTATTATTAACTTAAGTAAGGAAATTCAATTTTAGTATACTTAATGCTACATTTTTGTTTCATTTGTTAAATAAGTTACTTTAACTGAGACATGTCATTTCATTGCTTAAGGGTGACATTTATAAATTTGGTAGATAGATTAAGTATATTTTGGATTATTTAAAGTACTTTTGATTGTTGAATTCTCTTACAAACTTTTTTGTTGTTATAAGTAATGGGCAAGTTTTTTTTTCACATTACCATCTTTGTGAATTTATGTAATAATATCTCCATTTATATGCCTGACACACGTAAAAAAATTTACTCGATTTCATATTAGGGGTGTTTTTTCTTATTATGTTTAAAACTAAGAGCTATATTTCTAAAATATTAGTTAAAGGGCTAAAGTATCACTTATGTCACATGTGCAAATATAATTTCCTATAAAAGAAAAATATCGTGATTGTACCCACACTTAGCCATAACATTTTAATACTCCGGAGATACGAACTTAGTGAAAACAACTTGGTACAAATAGTCTTTCCATATTCAATATATCTATCTATCATATAAAATGTACTACATAGTCATTAAGATCATGTCCAGGTGACACCTTATTTCCCCGCCTTTCCTTCATTTTGTTTATTTGATCCGACCTTTATTTTAATTCTTTTTCCTTCTTATTTACGTTTGCATAGAAACGCGACTTTTTAATTAAAAATCCACTTCCTTATTTATCCACATTTCTTTTGTCTGTTTTTCAATTTGATCCAGTCTTTCTATTAATTCTTTATCCATCTTATTGACTTTTGCATAGAAACGCGAGTTTTTAATTAAAAATACACTTAAAAATGTATTTACAGAAAAATGCTAACAAAATTAAAAAGTGTTCTAAATTAAAAAGTCCTTAAATAATTTGAAAAAGTAAATAAAATAAAATAAAATTTTGTTTTACACTTTTTTAAAAAGTAAATAATAGTTTTAAAAAATAAAATAAAATAAACTTTTTAAAAAAAGTAATTATTTTTATAAATACATTTTTAGGTGCTTTTTTTAATTAAAAACTTTAGAAATGCTATAGTATTCATTTCTCTCAGCAACTTCGGATTTGAATTCATCCTTTCGACTTACAACGTTGTTAACCAAAAGTTTTCCATATCGATTGCACTCCCTCTATAAAACATTTTTTCTCTCTTCGATTTTCAATCTTCTTCATCCTCTCTTATTAGGATTTTTGCTGGAACATTTTAGAGATATTTTTTTCCTATGTTCCGCATATTGCGTCTCGTTCGCACATCATGCGAGCTTACAACTAGTTATTTTAAAATATCACAAGTAAAATATGAATTTTTTTTATTATGTTTTATCACTTCATGTAAATATATTATACAAAATATTTCCTACATAATCTCTCACATTTTTCAGTCTATCCACCAAACTCTAACAATCTTTGTCCCAAATCAAAGAGCATTCAATAGATTTTGATATCCACTATTCTAATCAAAGTGCATTGATTGCATTTTGATCCTCACTACACCAATAATCTTCACAAATAATCATATATTTATTCCCCACATAATAACTATAATTTGTCATGAAACTTTCAAATACCAATGAAATGTGTTAAAAATAGGTTTGGAACCACTAAAGACAATGAAACTACCTAAAATAATTTTTTGAGGTATTTTTTTAGCCCCATTGATATTATTTTTGTTTGATCTTAAGGACTCAAAAAATAAAATATGACAGAAAATCGAATAGTGGTCCGAGATCGGGGCCCCGAGTTATAAGTCAAATCTCGGGGTAACCCTCCCAAACTAATGTTATATATTTTTTTAAAATCAGGTTTCTTCGGTATCATCCTATCGAGAAAGCTTACCTCGATTCGTCGCGTTCCTACCGAGAGAGGGCCCTAGATATTGTATGTACCTATCGAATGACCTCTAGGAACTAAACAAACTTTGCTTAATAATGTATGATTTATTTGATAATAATGGAGAATACTTTGCTTTAAAGTAATTAAGACATAATTATGTTCTTACTTATATAGGATGCTTTCATGGATTTCAACTCCATATTATTTGATGAGGCATTAGTCAATATCGACTCTGAGAACAAAGGCACTAGTGGTTCTTTAGAAGTCGATGTCAGTGCCACTTTCTTTATAGAACGGGTATTTTTATTGCACACAACTATAGAGTTATTTCAAATGGGATAGACTTTGTATTAAAATGTATTGATGAATTTATGTCTATATTCTCATGTATTTCTCACCCATCAAGCGTTAATCGGTTGGGCTCAAGCACATGCCCTATCAATTAGAACAGTAATAGTAATCACCAAGTCTGACACACCTTCGGTGACGCGAAAGGGACGTTTACATTTGGGTTGTGAGAGGAGAGGGGAGTACCGAGACCATCGTGAGAAGAAGTGTCAGAACGAAATATGTACTCAAGGTGAGAAAAATAAGAAGAACGTAAGGACATAAATTTCAAATTGAGTCCCTGTATTATTTTTTACTTAATTCTATGAACAAAACTGTGTTTGTAATATGTCATAGGGAGATTTTATTTTGTCACGATCCCACTTGGTCTATGACGTATTGAAGAAATTGAAGACGTTGCTGCAAAGCTTCAAAAAAATAATCATGCCGAAGTTTAAATTGGTGCAAGTTTATTCGTCTTAAAAGATTAATTGCATTTCGAGATCACTCAGGTATGAATGCGTATAATTAATTGTGCTCGGAATTGTTGTTATAAATGATAAGGATGTAATTTTTATAAAGAAAAATATTTTAAAATGTTTTTAAAAGTGTTTTAAAGGTTTACACTACGTTTTATTCTCATAAGCTCGAAAAGGAGTTTGACTAATTTGGATATCTTTTAAAAGAGACGTTTTAAAGAAAAAGTCAAAGAAAGCCAAATTGACGCAGAGACTTTCAAACGACATGTCAGCTCGTCCGAGCGAGATGCTCATGTCGCGCGAACGACGTGGCAATCTTATTCGAGCGACACTCTTTCTTGAAAAACAGAATACGATCCAGTACGTTGTTTGCATATGTTTTCTAAGGTTTAAAAAGATTAAACACATCCTTAGAGTTTGCAAAGATCTGAATTATCATTCTTATATGTTTACGTGATCTTGTTGTACCAAGAATGTTTGTTCTACAATTGAACATCAGGGTTTTATGGTGAAGAAAAGAGAAGGACTTCTTGTTCGAAATCGTAGATGAATCAAAGCCAATTGGTGGACACCGAGACATTCGTGGAGTCGAGTGTTGTGGGCAGGTATCGTGGAAGATAGAATTTCTGCGTGGGAACTATTGAAGAATGGTAGAAGATCAGAAGGAGCGTCAAGACCCGTGGGGATCAAGTCATTGAGTAAGGCTAATATGTCTTTGTAAAATCTTTGTTCATAGTGATTGTCTGGCTTGGACCATCCGAGGTTATTTTCCCGTTTTGGGTTTTTTCCTCGTACATCCAGCGTTATGAGTATTCTTTACTTCACTTTACTTGCATTAATCACTAGATGCATGTTTAAGATTAATCAAGATAAAATTAGTTTAAAGTAAGAATTGGGTTTTCAAAACTTGGTTGGTGCAAATTAAAAGTAGGATAATTTTTGGTGAAAAATTAGTTTGATTTGAAACACACGCAAAAGGGTTTTTTTCAATTGGTATCAGAGCTAGAAAACATAATTTATTTGTTTTATGATCCCGTGTGTTTGTTTATATCTCCTGTGTTTGTTTTCTCTCGATGGATTCTCTAAGCTTTGACGATTTACATCGTTTGAATTTAAAGTTTGCAAAACGTATTGAAGTTTTGGAGAAAGAAAATTTCGGTTTCAAAAATAGGATTGAATATTTGCAAAACATTTCAAATTCAAAGAGATATTTGTCGTGAACACTTTAGTTCCTTGTTTAGAGATTTTAATATATTAAAATTGGGCAAAAAAGTAGAGTGTTGATAGATTCCTCGTTTTAGAAAAAGAGTTAGAGGATTTAAAAAATTCTAAAGTTTGTGATGGTGAGGAAAATAATTCGATTAATGATTTTATGGCATGAGAAAAGGCTCTTAGGGATAAGTTTTCTCATATTGAGGGGGAGCGAGATAACTTTCTAGGGTTAATTTAAAATTTAAAGAAGGAGTCCCGAATGTTTGAGGAGTCTAATCGTTTGCTTGAGTCAAAAGTTTTGAAGTTAAAAAATGATTTAAATGACTCGAGTAATGATGGTAGCGGCTTATCTTATTATAGTGGTTCGAATGTAAAAGCCATAACGATAGTTTCCTTTAGAGTGTCAACCACATCCGAGGGTATTAGAAAAGTTCAACCTAAAGGTCCCGTTCCTCGTCGTGTTTTCACATGTTTGCATTTTGGTAGGAAAGGTCACCTTAGGATTTTTTTTTTTATCTTAGAAAAGACCCTAGGAAGTTTAAACGTAGTGTCCCATTGGTTCCCAAAACCCGTTTTGTTAGGTATACACCTATTTGGGTTAGGTAATCCATTTTGGAGATGCTAAATTCTTCGTTGGTTGATTCTCACATGCATGCATATGATTCATCTCTTGCTATTTGTTATGGATAGTAGCTTGCATGTTTTGTCATACGCTAGTTTTGCTTCATGATGTATTCCTTCTGGTGTTATGACATGTTTATCTCTTTGTATTATATTTTTCCTTATTTGAGTCTTATTTAAAAAATACAAAAAGATTTTGTTTTTGAGAAAACTTTTGAAAAACCAAAAAGATTTTGCTTTTATTTGAGTCAAAATATGTTTGAAAAGCCAAAAAGATTTTAGGTTTTTGTTTTTGAGTTTACATGTTTGATGTGGCATATTGGTGTGCTTAGACCCCCCACCCCCATCGTTTCATTATCCATGTGGCTAGGACAATTGACCATTATTATCGATGCTTAGAATGATCTTAACCATTATTTATATGGGGTTGTTTCGAAGTTGATATGCATTTTGATTCGACTTTGTATATATGCCAACATTGCACACATGCACGAGTTTATATGGATGTTTGACTTTTCTTGCATATTTGAATTTGGTGAGGCGTTTTTATCTCAATCTTATAATCTATGCTTAAGTAGACTTAAGGAGAAGTGTGCATGTAAGAACCGTTTACCGTGAGGATTTGAATTGGTAAAAATAATGAGTGATTCATGGGAAAAGGCTGCGAGAGTTCAAAATTAACTCGCCGTGAAGGCCACCGTTTAAAAAATCTCAAAAGAAAATGCAATATGCTAAGAAAATGGCCAAATTTGTTCAGTTCATTCCAAAGAAAATATGGTATTATTGAGGGAATCTGGATGGATTAAAAAATTTAACAGGTTTGCACAACTAATCCTAATGTTGAAACATTGCAATTTGATGCTATTGTTTGTAGAATCGTCAAAATTCTAGATTTGTGTGCATGTAGTATGTTTATTTCATTAAGATCACACTTTAATTGTAACATGGCTATAATAAAGTTTGATTATTTATCGCTATCAATTAGAGCTTCTTACACGTTTCGATGTGTTGGAATGGTGACTCATTTATTGTAGTTTCACGCCCATTCATTCCATATCCATGTTTGAGCACATCGGTACTATGTTTGCATGTAACTGGCATTATTAGTTTTTATGAGTCTTTGCGTTTTGTGTTAAAAGCCTACTGTTTTAACACTATTTTGCTGCTTTCAGGTCCTTCCACTGATTTTTTCTAGAATTTTTTTTCACTGGGCAAAAATATAACATATTTCTGGGAAAATGTGAAAATTTAGCAGGTCGCGAGAAGTCTTTCAAACGACATATCCATGCCGCATGAACGACTTGTATACTTCGTTCGAGCAACGTCCTCATCTCGTTTGAGCGACGTCCCTGGCTCGTTCGAATGACAGGTTGATTTCTTGCTTCTGATTGGTTTGCAGTCCTCTGGTTAAAATTGGTATATTTTTTTGGTACTGCTGGAAGTGTTTCTGGACGGTATACTGGTTTATATGCAGGATATATTGGTTCTAAATTGGATTTTTGCATATAGTTCGTTTATCACACCTGATTAGATTGCTATATTCTTTGTGTGATTCATTGGTTTACTAGCTACTGATTTGTCATTACATGATCATATTTAGCTGGTTGTTTCATGATTATCTAGCGATTTCACATTGATTCAAATTGGTTTATATTCTCATGTTTGATATTTGGATTTGTTTATCTTTTCACCGAATTATCTATTCGAGACAAAAAGGGGGAGAGATGTATGTGATGTAGGGGGGATTTGAGCGAGTTTTGGTTTACATATGTTTACAAATTGGTATCTCATATTGGTAGTACACATTGGTATCTATATGTTGCTCAAATTGTTTAACAAATGATTTTTTCAGAGTTCATTCATATTGGTATCTATTGTTGTTTGGTATCATTTGGATATATATATATTGGTTTCATTTATTCCTCTATACTTCACTGGGTATTTGTTTGTCTATTTCATGTGTGTAGGTATGCTTCAGCGATTCGAGATTTCAAGTCTACATCACATGCAGACAGTTCATGCTTGTCGGTGCTACATATACTAGTCCGTGTCCTGTAATTTTTTATTTTGGATTTATGGGATGGGATTTAGGTGTCATACGGCTTGACGGCCCGGCTTAGGCATTTCACTGGTTTAGTTTTGTCCCGGAATAGTCAAAGGGGGAGATTTATAAGGACATAAATTTCCAATTTAGTCCCTGTATTGTTTTTGACTTAATTCCGTGAATAAAACTGTGTTTGTAATATGTTATAGGGAGATTTTATTTTGTCACGATCCCACTTGGTCTATGACGTATTGAAGAAATTGAACACGTTGCGACAAAGCTTCAAAGAAATAATCATGCCGAAGTTTAAATTGGTGCAAGTTTATTCTTCTTCAAACATTAATTGCATTACGAGATCACTCAGGTATGAATGCGTATAATTAATGGAGCTCGGAATTGTTTTTATAAAAGATAAGGATGTAATTTTTATAAAGAAAAATATTTTAAAATGTTTTAAAAAGTGTTTTAAAGGTTTACACTACGTTTTATTCTGATAAGCTCGAAAAGGAGTTTGACTAATTTGGATCTCTTTTAAAAGAGATGTTTTAAACAAAAAGTCAAAGAAAGTCAAACTGACGCAGCGTCGTTCAAATGACATATCAGCTCGTTTGAGAGAGATGATCATGTCGCGCGAACGACGTGGCAATCTCGTTCGAGCGACACTCTTTTCGAGACGGCGCTTAATTGTTATTTAAAGCATGTTTTCGTCAGAGTTTCGTAAGTGTGCATTTTGGAAAAACATAATACAATCAAGTACCTTGTTTGCACATATTTTTTAAGGTTTAAAAAAATTAAACACATCCTTAGAGTTTGCAAAGATCCGAGTTATCATTCTTATATGTTTATGTGATCTTACTGCACCAAGAAGGTTTGTTCTACAATTAAACATCAGGGTTTTGCGTTGAATAAAAGATAAGGACTTCTTGTTCGACATCGTAGATGAATCAAAGCCAATCGGTGGACACCGAGACATTCGTGGAGTCGAGTGTTATGGACAGGTATCGTGAAAGACGGAATTTTTGTGTGGGCACTATTGAAGAACGGTAGAAGATCAGAAGGAGCGTCAAGACCTGTGGGGATCGAGTCATTGAGTAAGGCTAATATGTTTTTGTAAAACCTTTGTTCATAGTGATTGTCTGGCTTGGGTCGTCCAAGGTTGTTTTCCCGTTTTGGGTTTTTTCCTCGTACATCCGGCGTTGTGAGTATTCTTTACTTTACTTTACTTGCTTTAATCACTAGATGCATGTTTAGGATTAATCAAGATAAAATTGGTTTAAAGTAAGAATTGAGTTTTCACAACTTGGTTTGGTGCAAATTAAAAGTTGGATAATTTTTGGTGAAAAATTGGTTTGATTTGAAACATACGTAAATTTTTAAAGAAGGATACGGTGACTAGAAAGTGAAATTTCCCATTTCTATTGAAGGTCATTCCACTTTATGTGAGAGCTAGATGTTACAGGTTGTAAGTGGAGACCACAACCACCAATTTCCAGAATCATTACTTAGGCATCCATACGCCGGGCGTCTTACTTTAGAGGAGAGAAATAATGATGCAGAGATGTCGTTGAGTGGGGTGAAGACAACCTCCATTCTAATGATGATAAAATTTCGTAATATTTGTAATGTGTCAATAATGAAAACAATTTACAATGCCAATGGAAAGCTAAGGATCGCAGAATGGGAGGGTAGAACAATGATGCAACAGCTAATGAAATTGATTGGTGACAAACACTATGTATATTGGTATTGAATGAATGATTCTACGATGGAGGTGGAAGACATATTTTCGATTCGTTCGAACTTTATTCAATTAGCAAAGTGTTTTTCCTCAGTTGTCATTGTGGATTGCACTTACAAGATAAACCGTTACAAGATGCCTTTATTTGAGATGGTTGGTGTAACTTCTTGCAGACGGTCGTTCAACATTGCTTTTATATTTTTAGTTACAGAGAAGTAAAACAAGTATCGTTAGGCATTGTGCTAGTTAAAAGCACTATTCAATCCATTTTGAATGATCCACTGTCTTCATCACATATCGGGAGTACACGTGTATTAATGTATTACAGGTAGTGTTACCTGAGGCTAGATATATGGTGTGCACTTTTTACATTCCCCGTAATGTGGAAATCTATGCTCAAAAAGAGATCCATGATAAGGATTCACAAAAAAAATCTTGAGAGATCGGGTTCATTTGGTTAAATCCCCAACGGAGAGCGATTTCAAAGAATCTTATTTGTTGTTTCATGTGGATTGGGTGGGATACCCCAACACTCTAAACTACATTAACTGTACATGGTATAATTTGAAGAAGATCTTCGTTCAAGCATGGAACAATATGATAAAACACCGGGGCAACCGAACTACAAATCGATGTAAAGGTGCGAACAATATGATTAAAAACACTTGAAGATTTCTTAACTACCTTTTTGACAAGGTGCTTGTCGGTATGCACAATTACATTGAATTGCATGTTACAGAAATTAAGAAGGAGTTTGAGGACTCCTTACAAAAAATGAAGCATTCGCAAAATCTTCCTTTGATGCACAAGTAAATTGGTCGGGTTTCAAATTATGCGATTGACATAATTCCTGAGGACTTAAAAATATGTGACAATAATGGCACAGATTTTAAATCGTGCCTCCATGTCGCCCGTAATGTCTACGATATACCTTGTGCTCATGAATTGGTTATCTACTGAATGGAGAGTCGGCTTATACTTTGGGGGAATTTGGATAGTCATTGGGATAAATTATATATGGTGACCAAGTTAGCTATGTACCATATGGTTAGAAATGATATTAGTAAAATAAATGTGGAAAAGCTCAACTATAGATGAACAAAGGGCCATGTTACGTAAATTAAAAGACATGGGATGTCCCACCACGGAGAGACTATTTGAGTCGTTCGTGCTGAAGTAAGGGAAGGATTGGCGCGAGGTCAAAGACCAACCACTCGTGAGCAAAAATATGAGAAGTCAATGAAAAAGGATCCTTTTGCCTTCGAACTCGCAAAGGAATCAGCAGAGAAAGAACACCGTGTTGTCTAGAAACCTAAGAATAACATTAATTTCACCGAGTTCACGTGCTCAGCCCTATGGTGCCCTAAGTACACGCCCTTGTACAAGAAGTACTTGAAGGAGATACATGAGTTTTATAGATGTTTTGTAGAGGATGTCGTGGATGTGGAAGCGAATGGAAATTGAGGATTTAGGTGCATGTCTAGTTATATAAGGTTGGTGTCTGAAAGCATGGATGGAGAAATATGAGTGCAGATTTGAGGGATGAAGTGCTTAAAAATAATGATTGTTACGTACATTATTTTGGTGAAGGGGTGAACCTGGGCGCAATGGTAAGGTTGCCCCCGCTGTGACCTGAGGTCACGGGTTCGATTCAAGGAAATAGCCTCTCTGCGCAAGCAGGGGTAAGGCTGCGTACATCCAGCCCCCAGTACCCCGTAGTGGCGGGAGCCTCGTGCACTGGGTTTTCCCTTTACGTACATTATTTTGGTAGTTAGTTTCCCGATACTGTGTTAAATCTGTTAGACGATTCTACAAGCCTGTGTGGTCCAAAGTCTTGGATGGTCATGACTGAGTGTGGTTACCTTGTGTTCGAGACTTATAACTGTGTGTGTGTATATGTGTGTGTGTCCTCATATCACCGAGAAAATGCCTCACATTTCTACATATGAGACATAAACAACCAAAAAGTCCAATGTTTGTGAAAATTACTCATGTATGTGGGAATCATTTTGTCATACTAAAGTTAAAACATAGTTGTCCATTGCCGTCGATTATAAGTCACTGGCATAGTTGTTCCTTGCCTATAGCCAAGTCTTGGATCTATAAATATGCTAATATGAGTTTAGAAAATTTTGCCCGAAGGATGTAGCTGATGTAGCGATAATTGATCATCCCATAAAAATAAACAAGTTAAGGATATGTTGTATTTTTTGCACATGTGTAAGCAAATGTGTAGTTAGGTTGCGAGAGATATGTTGTATTTTTAGTACACATGTAAGTATATGTGTCGGTAGCTTGTGAGTGATATGGCAAAGCGGACTCTGATTTGTAAAGTTGTTAAAATATATATCAATATAACATATGGAATAGATTTTATTATCATGCGCAATATATTCCAATAACATTTGTGTTGGATTGTATTTTCATGTTAAATTGTTTCAAATACAATTAAAGCACAAAATCATGTAAAAGGGATTTTAATTTCATGAACTATCAATATGTAATCCATAATTGATTCGGGATGTATACAACGAATCCAACTATTATTACTCGGCATGAAACACACGAATCAAACTTAACCATTTCAAGGAAAATCCCAATGTTAGGGATAATCATCCTGAACCAAAATTTAATAAGTCTCGTTCGGAATACAGACACCGATGTAGGAAACTGGACTCGATATGACTCCTCCTAACCAAGCTTTATCGAGTTTGGTTCGACCTACAAACCACGAACTAAGACATTATAATAAATATATTCCATATGTGAAAATCCCATTGTTAGGGATATATATCCCGAACCAAACTTTCACAGGTCTGGTTTGGCATACAACCACCAAAGAAGGAAATTAGACTCGGTATTAATCCCCCGAACCAAACTTTATCAAGTTTGGTTCGACAAACAAACCATGAAATAGGGCATTGGACTCGATATGAATCCCCTGAAACAAACTTGATACAATTTAATTCGAGATAATTATCCCTGACAGTGGGATTTTCACATATGGAATGGAATTGAAAGCTCATGACCTGCATAATCCAACATTAACAATTGTACCCCATCCAACATTAATAATCCAAAACCAATATTAATATTCCAAAACCAACTACATCAACTAACCAATTTTAATAATCCAAAACCACCATTAATAATCCCAAATACAGAATTATACCTCATCCCAAATTATAAAATTGTAACCCATCTTAAATTACAAAGTTCATTTTCTTTTCTTTTTGCTCCTTCATCCCCCTTTGCCTTCTTTTTCCCTATATCATGCTCTCTTCCATGCTTCTTCTTCTTTTTCTTCCCCTGCTCCTCAATGTTTATCTGGAGACCCACCCCAATTACTGCTGCTAGTATTTGGTAAGCTTCTTGATTTTGCCTAACCAATGTGATCGCATCTACAGTAACGTCGTAATGCATTCTTCCATGTTATTTCTCAACAACTCTATTGCTCTATACACTCTGTCCACCTAGTGAACATCATTTATGTACGAGAATTTGTTAAATTATAAAAATTATAAGAAATGTAATCCTCGCCAATGATGTTTTTTTGCTTTGTACTAACGTTAGGTGGGGTTCTAGACAGTCGGGTGGGAATAGCTCAAGAACCACTCCATGTAATCCTCGCTACAGTCCAATAGGCACGAGTCGGGTATTGATTACGACTTTTCAAATAATATGTGGTCTTGCCAGTTTTCCTGATACCATTTTTGCATGTCAAACTTGTCCTTGTATCAAGCCGCTTTGTTTCCCCTCTCATCGCTTAAGGGGGTCATTGGGTCGCGAGGAATGATTTGAATGCGACTGAATTGTCTAAGACATCTTTAGGGATAGTATGGCTCGAAAACATCAAAGAAAATGATTATGCCACTATAGAAAACAACCTCCGAAAATGGGTATACACCCCTCACATCCTTATAAGGATCCCAAATCAGCTACACACAAACTTATAATTAGGGTACGAATATTTTCAAAGTCAATTGCAAAAATAATGAAAAAAACTTACATTCCCCGCCGACATATCATCGAGTTATTCTCTGTATTTAATTAGCCGTGGGAAGGCATTCTTTTGAGAGGATGATTGCAACACCCCCAATTCGAGGCATTGTATTGTTTAACTCCATGTGGTATCATGCCCCTAACTCGGGAAAGTGCTCATAAATCCAAGACTGTAAAAAAATAATAGAGTTACAAAATCATATGAAATTTGTGATTACTTAAATGAATAATTAACATATATTATGAAATTTTAATTATTGTTACCGTATATAGGGATACACACCCGCTCATTTACTTAACATTTGACCTTGATGAAGGGCCCAACTATCTATACAAGTGAGCAAGAATTTCCATTCCCTACGCAAGTTGGCCCACCTTTTTAAAATCCTTTAATACTTACATGTAATAGATAGAGATTTTATTTTTGGTCTTATCAGGGAAAATAGTGCATCCAATAGTATAAAGTATATAGGCCCTAGCATAATGGTCTTTCACTTCCGCAAAGGCATTATCATCTTTTTCTTTTGCCTTAAAAGCATATGAATCACTGCACTTTGATTCAACGTCAACCTTGCTCACTCCCAAGCACTCAACTACTAAGTCAATAGCTTTCAGCAATTCAATCACCTCGTCATCAGGAGTAGCAATGCTTGGGATAAACAACGGATCACTAACTAGAGGGACTTAGAGTATTTAAGCATCATCAAGAGTGATGGTCATCTCCCAAAATGGCAAGTAAAGGTTATTTCTCTCTGGCTGCCATCTGTTAATGAATGTAGAAACCAATGCATAGTCAGTATACCTATGGCTATATTTTATCAAGCCATTGAGTTTTTCCCTCTCTACCCCCTTACGCTCCCCTTTACTCAGATCTTCCAAAGGCCATTCATTTATCTTCATCCAGTGGTTAACACGGAGCAACGATACTCATTTAACCTACAATACAATGACAAATATATCAATATTTTTTATAAGGTATGGATATTAATATTTTTGTTAAGTTAAATTTGAAGATATGATTACCATCGATTCGGTTCATATACCATAGGCAACATAGTCCTTGAAAATCTTCAAAAGAGTGAGTTTAGGACCACCATATCTCTCGGATGATGATTCGGCATCGTCTACCTTCTTTTTACTATATAAAGCAGCCGATTTGTGTTCTCTTAGTGTTGGATTATTCGATGGGCCAGTATGTGTAGACGAGTTGGTTTACCCCTTGGGTTAACTCAATATCATGTCATGCCTCAACAGGAGCCACAACATGGCCCTCAAACTGACCCTCTATAGAAGTCTCAGCTTGGCCTCCTATAACATCCTATATATGTTCTTCCTCATTATGCCCCTCTATAGCACCTGATAAAGCATGAATTTCTTCCCAGTGCTTCCTCTAAAAAGAAGTTTCCGACTTCTTCTTTGAACGGGAGTAGAATATAACTTTATCCATTATGACCTACAGTAAAACAAAGATTACATGTGAAAAACTAACATACACGGATCATATGTGAATAACTAACATACATGAACAAATAACAAATAGTAATAACTAAGATACATAGATCAAATATTTGAATTAATATAAATTAATAACCAACATACTTGAACAAATAACAAACATTAATAACTAAGAAACAAAATTAAATATATGTAAACGAATAAATATAATGATCTCAAGAATGTTCAATCCCAAGAAGGTCCCAATAAAAAAAATGCAATATATAAAAAGAAATGTCAATTCGGGCCCGGAAGTACTGATATCACCTCGACATAAAACTAACGAGTAAACCAACACATCTCGATACCCTCACCCCGAATGAAGTGATTCAGAGAACCGACTTTGTTTCTAACAAATGTGACGAATAAGGGAATAGAATTCGGGGTAATGGCCCAAAAATGATGTTAAATTTAAGTATAGAATTTCATTCTTGGGAAACATAACGATACTAGACTTATTTTTCATTGGTTTTATCCCAGTCAAAATCCTAATAAGCTAATATATGTTGTTCATTATGAACAACCCGAAACATTAATTATACAATTCAAAAATTAACAGAAATGATCAAAAACCAATTCCTTTTTCAAAAGAAAATTCTATTTGCCAAGAAAAGTTTCAAACAATTCATCGGATGTTAATTCAAAATAAAATCATATAAATGAAAAAACCAAAGTTTAAAAATACTAACACACTTCATTATACTATGGTTTAGTATTGAGCCTTTAGTTTGATAGTTGTAAGGAAAAATTTCCAAGTAGTGTCAATTTGTATGTATTGGCATTATTCCGGATAAAAAACAATTTGAATCACAGATAGATTTTACTTGTCACGATTCCCATTTAGTCTATGACATTATGTTGAAGACGTAGTGACTAAGCTTCAAAATAGATCATGCTGTAGTTTTGGTGCACATTTCACGTCTTCATTTGATTTTACAAGATTTTCTCGGTATGGATGCATATTGGTTTATGATTTTTAAAATGATTTTTCTGAGTTTATCTCGTGTTTACAGTCGTATGAAACACTGCCTTTAGTTTGGGTGGTTCAAACGACCTTCATAATCATTCAAATGACATATGGTTATTGTTCAAACGACATGGATATCTCGTTCTAATGAGATGGCTATATCTTTCGAACGACATACACATTTCGTTCTAATGACGCGTCGACTTAACATTTTTATTTAAGGCATCTTTTTGCTCAGAAAAATAGTGTGGGCAAAATATACATAATTGTACATAACCCTTATATTTTCTGCACTTATTTAATAAAGGTTTCCAAAGTTAAAAACTTCCTTTGTGTTTACAAGACCCGAGTTTATATACCATATATTATAGAGATCTTGTGTTCGCACCACGGTTTCGTTCTTCTTCATTCAAAGAACATGTTTCGTAAGGTGGACTCCGTACTTGCTGATTGATGGTTGTTGGCTGTATCAGTGGATACCGAGGCACACATGGACTCATGTGTTGTGGACCTGGCATAAGTAGACTCTTACGTTGCACTGTGGAGGAGCAGTTGAAGAGAAGAAGAGGCGTCAAGGCTTGTGGGGATCGAGTCATTGTGTAAGACTGAAATCTTTCTTTGTAAAACCGTATCATAGTTATCATATGTCTTACATCGTCTGAGATTTTTCCCGTTGTGGTTATCTCGTATATCGACGTGATTTGCATTCTTTACTTTATCTTGCCTAATCACACTGATGAATATTTAGGGTTAAGAAGATAAAATTGGATTAATTAGTTTAGTTCACAAAATTGGTGCTCAATAAAATTAAAAAAAAAGTTTTTCAAAAGAAAATTTATTTTCACCTAAAGGACAAACATAGAGGGACCACCCCGTGCATTTAGAAATTGGTATCAGAGCTAGAAACACTATTTTACTGTGTGAGTGATCCTACGTGTCTTCGGGTATGAATTTTAATTTTCATGAAAATTTTAGAACCCCTACTTTTACGGGTCTAATCATGCTTATTGGAAGGTGCGTATAAAGAGTGCACTTAAGGCCATAGATGAGCATGTTTGGTTAGCGATAGAAAAAGGGTGGACACCATCAATCACAAGAAAGGGTGAAGCCATACGTTTAAACCCTGTTGAGTCTTGGATCGAAGTCGAACATAGACTTGCATAATATAATTTCACAGGTTCAAATGCTATTTCTTCGTCTATCACATCGGAAGAGTATAATCGTATTGTGATGTGTGAAATGTCGAAAGAGGTATGGGACACTTACTCACGAGGGAACTAGCACGGTTAGGGCGTCTAAAATCCAAAACCTCACCACTCAATTAGAGACAATTAAGATGTTAGAGAGTAAGACGTTTGATGAGTTTTACACTATATTCTCCCATATTGTCAACTTGTCGTTTAACTGAGGAGAGGATACCCCCATTGAGCGTAACTTCATCACATCCATGGTTTCTCATGTGAGAAATGACAATAAATCTTCTCATGAAGATACTCATGTGAATTACACTTCTGAGGCCATAGTTTGTGAGTCCCAAACGACTGAGGGTGTAGCGAGTGAGTATAAGGATATAAAAGAAAGAGAGTTACAAGTTACCTTCCGTGAATTGTATGAAGAAATAGTGAAGGTGAAGAAGGCAAACTTGAATTTGCATGTTAAGTTGATGTAACGTGCAATAGAAAATAATGATGCATTGATTGAGTATCTTAGGTCACGGGAAAAGACAATTCAGGAGAAACTAGAGTACGTTGAGGGTGAGGGAGATAGTCTTCGTGGTTTGTTGGAGGCTATAAAGAAGGAGATTCTAAAGTTTGAAGGGCCTAGTCATTTGCTCAAGTCTAGGATTAGTGACCTTGAGGAGAGATTGAGAGATTCAAGTAAGGTGAAGTTTGATTTAGAGGCTAGGTCGAAAAAGTTGGATAGGATTTTAGGCACCATCCAAATCAAGGATAATAGGTGTGGTGTAGGCTTGGATGATCGTATTGCTCCCATTCCCAAAGCCAATACCAATCGTGTGAGAGAGACAACTAGGAACGTTAGGCGAGGTTAACATTTAGGTAATACTTTTCACCGTGTTTACACTTGCAATCATTGCGGTAGGAATGGTCACCTTAGATATTATTGCTATGACCTTAAATATGCTCCTAGGAAGTTTTGGAATAAAGACGTTTCGATTCCCAAAACCCCCATGTGTCGTTATACACCAACTTGGGTTAGGAAATCGGACTTAGAGGCTTTAGGAATTAAACTTCATAACTCTCATTTGCTTGCACATGATACTTCTCATGATGTTTCTTATGGATAATTATGTTAGCAAGTTTGTGATACGCTAGTTTGCTTCATGATATATATTTGCTTGTGATATGACATGTTTATCTATTTTTATTATATTTTTTTCCTTTTACTTGAGTTTTATTTGAAAAAATAATAAAAGATATTACTTTGATATAAAAAATTGAAAATACAAAAAAAAATGGTTTCATATATTTTTGAAAAATACAAAAAGATTTTGTTTTGGGGTCTAAAATATTTCTTTTTAAAACACAAAAAGATTTTCGGTTTATTTTTGTGTCGTGAGTTTACACTTGATGTGGCATATTAGTGTACTCGAACCCCATCATTTCATCTTTCCACGTGGGTAGTACATTTGGTCATGATTTTTGATACAAAGATTGATCTTAACCATTGTTTTAATGGGATTGTTTAGAAGCTGACTTAAATTTAGATTCGACTATGCATATGTCATTGTACACATGCATGCGCTTTAATGAATATTTGACTTCTCGTGCATATTTGAGTTTGGTGAGATGTTGTCCTCTCAATTTTATCATCTACGCGCATATTAGACTTATGAGGAGTTGTGCATGTTAGAACCGTTGCTCGTGAGGATTTATATAGCATACTGAAAAAATAATAAGTGTGCACGGGAAAGGGCTGTGAAAGGCATGTGAACTCATCGTTAAAGTTGCCGTTTAAAAGAGCCCAAGAAAAAATTAAGGCAGTGAAAAGAAATATATGCCAAAATGGGGCTAATAGGAAATCTCTTAAAATAGAAATTAAAAACTCAAAAGAAAAAGAGTTATCAAATATGACGGAGTTTGGTTGGATGATACAATGGGTTTGCACAAACAAGTCCTTGGTTGAAAAAGCCGTGTCATTACGCTATTGTTTGTAAAATCGTAAAAAATTCTAGACTTGTGTGAGTGATGTATGTTTTGTTCACTAAGTTCAAGTTTAATTATCACGTATGGATAAAACGTAGTTTGATGATATTTAGCGATCAATTAGAGCGCCTTAAACTTATCTTTGTGTTTAGATTATGATTCACTTGTGTTAGTTACGCCCCTTCATTCCATTCCATGTTTGAGCACATTGATATTATGTTGATGCGTAACTCATACTTGCTATTTTGAGTCTGTTTTGCTATTATTTCGTATTTCCAATTGCTTTTTTTAGATAATTTCTTCACTGGGCAAACCTTGCAAAATTTTAAACCTAGAATAGAGAGTTTTTAAAGTCGTTATAATGACTTATGGTTGTCGTTCGAATGACATGTCACTGTCGTTAGATCACTGGATCAAATGACCCTTTAAGCGAGGTACAATAAGTGTCAGGTATGGTCCCAAGATAGGTCGTTAGTATGGTCGTTTAAAGCGTACTTCACGCGACATCACACGATTTTGGGTCATTTCTTACATGGTTCAAACAACATGCTTTCGTCGTTTGTCTTTCGTTCTGTTTTTGTACCGACTTGATATGTATTCTGATATTACACTGTTTTGATACATTTGAGTTGTGTTGGATAGTTTATATGCAGTCGATATTGATTATTCCTTCTTTGATTTTTACATTTCATTGTTGTTTGAAATTCATTTTAGTCACATTTTTTTATATTGATGATTATTCTCTATGACTGTTTACTAGCTATGCTTTAACATATATTGATTCTTTTTAGCTAGTTCATCATGTTTACCAAGACATTCTTCTTTTGTTATATTCATTCTATACATTCGTTTATATGTTTATTTTTCTCATTACTTGTCTATTCGAGACAAAAATGGGGAGAGAAAGATATGTGATGTAGGGGGGAGATTTTTATTTGTATTTTTATATTGGTATCATATTGATTATATACCATTTGTTCCTCCATACTTCACATGATATTTGTTTGTTTCGTGTGTATAGTGATTCTTCAGCGATTCTAGATTTTGCAACTATATTACATAGAGACAGTTCATACTCGTCGGTCGTCCTACATTTGATAGTCCATGTCCTGTATTTTCTTTTTAGGTTTTATGGGATAGTATTTAGGTCATAAGGCTTAACGACCCGGCTTAGGCATTTCACTTTCTTGGATTTGTCCCGGAATAGACAAAAAGGGAGATTTGTAAGAACAAATTTCCAAGTAGTGTAAATTTATATCTATTGGCATTATTCCGAAAAAAAATCAATTTGAGTCATAGGCATATTTTACTTGTCACGATTCCCATTTAGTCTATGAGGTTATCTTGAAGACGTAGCGTCCAAGCTTCAAAATAGATTATGTCGTAGTTTTTGTGCATGTTTCACGTCTTCATTTGATTTTTTTAGATTCTTCAGGTATGGATGCATATTGGTTTATAGATACTCTATAAATAGTTTCTAAGGATGTCATTTTATTTATATATGATTTTAAAATTATTTTTCTGAATTTATCTCGTGTTTAGAGTCGTTTGAAACACTGTCTTTAGTTTGAGTGGTTCAAATGACCTTCACAGTCGTTCAAACGACATGGACATCTTGTTCTAACGAGATGGATATATCGGTCGAACGACATACACATTTCATTCTAACGATGCGTCGACTTAATGTTTTTATTAAGGCGTCTTTTTTCTCAGAAAAATAGTGTGTGCAGAATATACAGAATCTTACAGAACCCAAACATTTTCTGCATATGTTTAACAAAGGTTTCCAAAGTTAAAAACATCCTTTGTGTTTACAAGATCCAAGTTTACATACCATATGCTATAGAGATCTAAAGTTTTCACCATGATTTCATTCTTCATCAATCGAAGAACTTGTTTCGTGTGGTGGACTTCGTACTTGTTGATTAACGGTTATTGGCTGTATTGGTGGATACCGAGGCAAGCGTGGGCTCGTGTATTGTGGACCTGGCATAGGTGGACTCTTGCGTTGCACTGTGGAGGACAGGTTGAAGAGAGGCTTGTGGGGATCGAGTCATTGTGTAAGACTAAAATCTTCCTTTGTAAAATCGTATCATAGTAATTGTCTAGCTTGGGTCATCCAAAGTTATTTCCCGTTGTGGTTTCCCCGTAAATCGGCTTGTTTTGTGAGCATTCTTTACTTTATCTTACTTAATCGCACTAAATGCATGTTTAGGGATAAGAAGATAAGATTGGCTTAATTAGTTTAGTTCACAAAATTGGTGCTTAATAAAACTCGAAAAAGGGCTTTGAAAAGTAAAATTATTTTCACCTAAAAGACACACGTAGAGGGGCAGCCCCGCCCATTTACAACAGCAATTTCGCATTCAGCCCAATATAAATTTTGTATTCAGATGTTTTCAATCTTTAATTTAGACTTTTCAAACTTCGGTAGATTAAATTTAAGTACGAGCCTGTTTGAATTAATTTGTTATTGATGATTTGTTGTTGGCCTTTGAAGTTGAGACGTTTTTGTATTATAAGAAAGTTGAGAGGTTTAAAGGCTAGGATGTGTAAAGAGAAGGAAGGAAAATGTGTTACATGAAAATTTTCTACTTTAAATAGCGGCTAGCACATATGTGGTATAATTGAATAAAAAATACATATGTGTGGTATTTTGGAGTAAAAATTAGCCTGTGGTATTTTGGAGTAAAAAATGGGGTGCCCTTAGCGGCACCCTTGTTGAATGAAAATATTTTGTGATCTATTGATAGTATGTTATAATCATCTATTTATTATTTTTTTTGCTTAATGTATGGTTTTCGGATGCATGATATCAATACCAAAGGGGTCTATGCATTTTAATTCATCTTCAATAGTTTTTTATTAACATTTAAATGAAAAAATTAATAAGTTTAGAATTATGTTTGTGCAATGCACTAACTCGAATTTAGTATTATATATACAAACATGGATATTAGAATCACCCTCTCCCAAATCCATAAAAATTGAACCAATCACAAAATGGGAGAGTAAAGATGAGTAGAGATGTGGTAAAAGTCTTAATAATAGAGCAGAGAAAGAGATATGGGTGAGAGAAAAAATTTGGTTGAAGGGCAAGATAATGATGAAATGATAATAACAGAATTATCTTTCTTCACCAAAACACTTCCAAGGCTCCTTATAGTGTGAGGTGACAACTTCGTATTATATCAAATGATGGACTTTTATATAGAGAGAATATATAAATGTTTGAGGCTCCTCGCATAAATGAACATGTGATCCTATAATTTTGTGTATTAATAACTCATAACAATCACATTTTATCTTACAAATATTAAATTAGATAAATTATTTAAAACCCTCAACTCGCTTTCTCATGAAAATATGAGTTATTTTACTCCAAATTTGCCGAACCACACACATCTTGTTTTGTCGAACTGCGTATATCATGTTTTTATTGTGATTGTGCATTTTTTTTATCAGCTTTAATTGTATTGACTAAATATTAGTAAGAAATTTACCACCTACACATATACCCTTCATAGTTCACTCATGCGTGTGATTTTATTGAATTATGTGTGTACTCACATTGCGTGTTTTATAAAAATAATTTTGAAAATTAGTTATTTATGCGTGGTTAGTGTTTTTATCTATAATGTGTATAATATGGTATTTTTTAGATTGTCACTACTGCATTTAATATAGACAAATAATAGTTTGTGTAGCAATAAGTGAAAATATTGTGGTGCATTTAGTGATTATGGGTGGTAATTTCCTACAGGTAGTGATATTCAATGCACGCAATCCAAACAAGAATAATAATGGCAGAAAATTACGAGATCACACACATAACACGAGATGTACGTGGTTCGACAATGTGACTATGCCCAGGGGATGCTATGGTTTGTTCTATTGCTCGAGAACTTAGGTCAGCAAAGTTTTGGTACTGCTCCACATTATAATGGCGCATGCCCTGTTCATGTAGGATACGTTTATATTTATAAAGTAGGTTATCAGAGTCCTAAGCCCCGTTAATAGTTAACCCTAAGAGTTTGGACTTATATTTGATCATAAGCAGTCATGACAAGTGATAGCGTTAAACAACTCTCTTCATTAAGCATAGGCGCACGTGGTCGGGGCGTACATGGCCGAGCATGTACCAATGCAATTCTTGTTCCCATGGTGATATGGCTTGTCATTTCAGAAACATCGTTTAAGAAGAATTAGAAAGATGAATATTAACTCAAATATGCATGTAAATTTGGATAAAATATGTGGTACAAGTGAACTCGCGTGTACATTTTTAAAATTGTGGGTAATTTAAATAAGTAAAAATGTGAGAGTACTTTATGAAGACAATGATTGGGCATGGTCACATATGCGAAATGACTACTATGGTGGAGATTGATAGTAGTTTAGAAATATGTGTTGTTTATTGGGAAAGTTGTTCATCAAAATGGAGATGAAATTGTGGGAACTTTATGAAAAATGAATTAAGAAAATTAAGATTATGTTTACCTTAAGGCATCAATAATACTAAGAAGATAATTGAACTAAATTTGTGAATCTAATTTTGTATCAATATTTATGTATTTATTTTGTTTATATTGCATTTGAATAATATATTAGTGTTTTTGAAATTATGAATTTATTAATCTAAATTGACCGTGGATTGATTTCAATTTAAATGTAAATAGACTATGTGGTACAAGTAGTTTGAATATTTTAGAGGTTGGCATCACTTTTCCCCTAAATCAACTTTTTCTTGAGTTTTGCGAGTTTATGTCGTGGTCCCTACCCATTGTTTTCCAAACACTTGGAGAATTGTAAATGGTGTCAACAAGATTAACGAACTGTATGGTACCAAACTTGGAATATCTGCAATCCGATATTGTTATATGTGGGTTAAATCCAATAAGGACATTTACTATTTGTAAGCGAGTAAGTACTACACCAAATCCTGTGAATGGTCACCCCTAAGGGGTCATGACCCAAAGCCATGACCAAATAAACTTTTGGCGTGACCATATCCATAACCCAGTGTGGTCACAGATGCTCTTGGGTGTGGTCACGGACCAAATTCCTGACCAACAAGGGTCGTGAACATAGGTCGTGACCCTCATGGTTCCATATTCGCGCCAAAGTTCCCACCAAGTTTGGTCACGGTAGGGTCACGAACAAGGGCCGTGACCAAAGCCAAAATTCACACCCATAGGGTCGCAGCTTTGGGTCGTGACCATATCAATTTGTTCATGCGCGTGAGTCACGGCCCTTAGTCGTGACCACATAGTTGCTTACGGGCTAATGTGAAAAAAATTTAAGGGTCATGACAATGGGTCACGGCTGTAGGTCGTGACCACTCTTCTTATAATAAAACCCCTCGCCTTCATTTCATTTTTTCTCGCGTCAATCTCTCCCTCCCTTTCGGCGATTCTCAAACCCTAATTTCAGTGATCTCTCAATCTCAATCTCAGTCTCTCTCTCAATCACAAAGGTAAATCATATTTTTTTCTATGTATGTGTATATGTGTGTAAATGTGTGTGTTAAACCCTAATGTATATTTTTGTATTTCTGTGTATGTGTGTGTGTATGTGTGTATACGTGTGTATATGTGTGTATATTTTTGTGAATGTGTGTGTATATCTGTGTATGTGTGTGTACGTCTGTATATGTGTGTATGTGTGTGAATATGTGTGTATATGTGTGTGTATGTGTGTATACTTTTTTTCAAGAAAAGGGATGTTATATTTGGGGATCGAAATTTAATGCATTATTTATAGGGTATTTATTGGGTATTGTTAACATTGATTGGAATTTTTATTTGGAGTTTGAAATTAACTGCATTATTTAAGGGTATTGTCAATATTAGTATTGACTGAATGCGGTTACTTAGGGATTAAAATAAATTGCGAAATTTAATGGTATTGTCATTTACGACTTGAAATTTATTTAGAGTTTGAAATTAATTGAGTATTATTAGTATTGAGTGAATGTGGTTACTTAGGGATTATTAGTATTGACTGAATATGGTTACTTAGGACTTAAAATAAATTGCATTATTTAAGAGTATTGTCATTTAGGGCTTGGTATTTACTTAGAGATTGAAATTAATTGAGTATTTTAGGTTTCGCACCCTAATCAAACTAATATACTCAAAATTCTTTCTTTATTATCAAAACCTTAATCAAACTAATATACCCTTATACCTTAACCGTAGGACTCATATTCACGGCCTCATATATTTTTCTCAGGAAAAATGAGGCACGGTGATAATCACTGGCATCAACAGTTGAAGAGGTTGCAATTGGGCCGCAAACGTAACTCTTTTATTAATGAGCATCATATAGAGGTCACTCCTAATTATAGGCATGGAAATAAAAAGTCGAACAATTTAACTACCTTGTAAATCATGGAGTTAATTTTTAGCAAGATTACCTGTTCGATCGCATTTTATTTTCCTTACCAGATTATTGGGATGACGTTATAAAAAATATATTTCAAACACATAATCCTGACGTAGCCCTATCCTTGGTTATGTTGTTGGAGAAGGCGAAAAAAAAATACACCCGTTATGAATACAACTGCATACTGAGAGCTTGACGTAGACTGTGATGTCTTGCGCCATATGCACTCTAAATTGAATCTTGCCAACAAGTTGAAAAATATGGGATTTCGAGTTCATGTCACGGATATCTACACATCAATCATGGATACCCTTCCTCCTAGTTGGCCACGTGCAAAAATTCATAGGTTCTTAAAAACTAATACCGAATGGATGGAGATCAGGCACATTGAACATATTCTAAAGTCTTACTTTGAAAAAACAAACATATTATATATATATATATATATATATATATATATATATATATATATAGAGAGAGAGAGAGAGAGGTCCTCTCATGTAAGGACTCCTTATGGTACAGACAACTCCGGTACATATCATTTTTTTAAAATAGTAAAAAAATGATTTTTTTACGATACTTCATGGATATGATATCCACGGTGAGAAGATCATCTTCAAATTTTTTTCATCAAAAAAATTCAATAAAAAAACGTTGAGATGAGGTGATATGTAAAAAAATGGCATAAACATGCATTTCCGACCATCGAAATTTTGGCGATCATCTCACCTACTTTTTGATTGAATTTTTTTATGAAACTTCATGGATATGATCTCAACAGTGAGAATATCATATCCATGAAGTTTCATCAGAAAATTCAATCAATCAAGTGACTGGTGCTGACCCAAAATTTCAACGGCTGAAAATGCATATTTATACCATTTTTTTACATATCACCTCATCTCAACGATTTTTTATTGAAATTTTTTATGAAAAAAATGGAGATGATCTTCTCACCGTGGAGATCATACCCATGAATTTTCATCAAAAAATCTTTTTTTAATTATTTAAAAAAAATAGTATGTACTGGGGTCTGCACCAGAAGGAGTCCTTACAGGAGACTTTATGTGTGTGTATGTGTGTGTGTGTGTATATATATATATATATATATATATATATATATATATAGTCGTAATCTTAATTAATTCATTATAATTTTTCAGTCACTTATTGTTTTCCATTTTTGTAGATAATGTCTGGAGGAAACAACCCAAAGGAACAAAGTGCTAAGGGAACACCGCAACGAGGTTCATCATCTCGTTCACAACCCGAATTCTCAACACCAATTGGTGACAAATACACAACTCTACCAATGCTTCCCTCCTCACCAAGTCCAACTGCTTCAGTGCCCTCATCCAACGCTTCCGTTGCTCCACCGCCCCCCATCCAATGTTATCGACACCTCCTGCTCAACCCAAAAGATACCCATTGGGTTCTCCCTTCTCGGGAATAACTTGACGGGTGATCAAAATGACATGCTGAACTTTAAAACCCAGTGTTTGGCTTTGGGAAAAATGAACGTGGAGGCTGATGGACCAGACAACTGGAACCTGCTTGATCAAGCCGTCAAAAATAACATATACAATCAACTATGCAAGTATTTCTCATATCCCGATCGTTCCAAGAATAAGGTTCTATCTTGGGTTACTGAATCATTGAGGACATACAGGATAAACCTTCGGAAGAAACATTTCTCGAAGGAAGCAGTGAGCTCTGATATTTTATCTTTGAAAGAGAGAGTGCCTCCCAATGTTGAAATTCCAGCGGAGCAGTGGAATAAGTTTTTAGAGAATGAGGCGACGGATAAAAAGTTGGTCCAAAGGGAGAAAAAAAAATAGGGCTCAAAAAACTGATATCCACAGGTTAGGATCCAAATCATATGAGGATTTAAAGATTGAATGGGCGAGTAGGACAAAGGATGGCCCAGATGCGGGTAAAAAAACAAATTGGACCAACTTATTCGTTCATGCTCGACGGGGCAAAGATAATAAATTCCCACCGCACTTGGCTGAGATTCTAGAATCAATAGGGGTCATCTGCAGTCAGTCGGGTTCGATCCCTAATGATGACTTTAACCTTGAAAATTATACCCTGACCCGGGCATTTGGAAAGGATAAAAGGAGGAGGAAGAGAGGTGTTGGCTCACAAATGCTAAAAATAAAATTTCAACAGACTGCACCTCTCGTGCACGAGTTTTCTTCTATCAATACTCATTTCTCGTCCAATGAGGAACGACAGTTCAAGACTGATGGGGATGTCCATGGTATAAAAAATAACCTGGGAATATTGACGAATCAAATTCGGCAACTTGTGTCCCTTTTCTAAAATTATGGAATCCCAATTTCGCCTCGTCAATGTTACCTTCACCCTCACCCTCACCCTCCTCCTCAAGGTTTTCCCTAACCTCCCCCTTCAAGTTTCCCTTCCCAAATGTCGCCTCCAACATTCCCCTCCCAAATGCCGTCTCATCCAACATTCCCCTCATAAATGCCGCCTAATCCAACATTCCCCTCCCAAATTCTGCCCCATCCAACATTCACATTCCCCATGCCTTCGCCTGTCATGGGACTTGCATCATCATCAACAACTCACGGTGACTATGGCTAAAAGCATAATTTTAAAGACCTGAGAAATAAGAGGGTTGTTGGAGTGTGCACACTCATTTCTAAGGTTGCTAAAACTCTCGTACACAATCGACCTTTGGAGATGGGTGAGGCTCAAATAATGGTGGATTTAAAATACAGCGGTTGCGGAGATGTACTTGTGCTTGCTGAAAGCGGGGATGGGATGGAATTGAGGAAATATGCAAACTCTTTTCTTGCTTGGCCAATTTATCTGTTGGAAAGATTAATTAATATTTTGTTTTATTTCATCTGTATTAATATTTTCTTTCATTTCAGTTGTAATAACATTTTTTTTTGTTTCAGTTATAAGAATATTGGTTTTATTTTAGTTTAAGAATATTGGTTTTGTTTTAGTTTTGATAATATTTTTATTGCTTCAGTAGTAAGAATATTATTTTGGTTTCGATTGTAATAATATTTTTTACCCTATATCCACAGGACTGAAATTTGAAGATTATTACGTGAATTTTCCACTATACAAAGAGTGGATGGGAGAGACTTACCGAATTTCAAATAATCATGTAAATGGCATTCAATAATTTGTTAAATACTCTTTTAAAAATCTTAAAAGTGAATTGATTCCATGTCCGTGCACCCGTTGTATGAACGAAAAATATAAGTCATTAGAATACGTTGAGTTGCATTTAATACAATGAGGAATCTATCAAGACTATGCAATATGGGCATACCATGGTGAAACAAATATACCTTATGTTCTGAAAGAATCGTCGGTACCCGATCATGTAACGGAACCCCAACGAGTGGAAGTGGTATATGATTCACCAACACATCGTCCATTGAACGACTTAATTGATGATGCTTACGGACTCCACAATCGTCAAACCCCCAACCTATGGATACGGATAATGCGTATTATGGCCAACTAAATGAAAAATTTAATGTTGAACTTCCAGGAGATCGGGAATACATATGGTTGAAAGCTGAAACGGCTAGACCGTTGTGTAAATATTACGATGAAGATCACTCGGTATTATATGCAATGATTGGTTTGCATACTTTTAAAAGTCAATTTGGTTTGTTTGGGAACAGCGTAACCGAAATTCTTAAGTGGGTTAAAGATATTCTCCCAAATGAAAACACGTTACCAGACAATTATCCTACCATGAAGAAGATCTTGAAGGGTTTTGGTTTGAAATACAAATCTATCCATGCATGGAAGTATGATTGCATATTATACCGCAACGAGCACGAAGAGAAAGATGAATGTTCTATATGCGGTGAGCCTAGATATGTGGTTTGTGAGAATGGAAAGGACAAAACTGCAAAAAATCGCAAGTGCTCGCAAGTACCACAAAAGGTTTTGAAGTATTTTCCACTTGGGCCATGGTTAAAATGGTTTTTTACTGTACCATAGATAGAGAAGGCAATGACATGGCATGCTCGATCAGAGGTGGGTGGGAATCTGATGCGTCATCCAATTGATTCACCCATCTGACAAATTTCAGATGCACAACACCATGAATTTGCAAAGGAACTGTGCAACGTTCGTCTTGCAATATCAATCGATGGGTTTAACCATTTCGGTAATTTAAGTACTAGTCAGAGTTATTGGCCAAGTCTCTTGGCACCTTTAAGTCTCCCTCCGACACTATGCATGAGAAAGGAGTTCATATTATTGTCTTTGTTGATACCTTGGCAGAAGGTTCCCAATGAAGATATTAATATATTCGTAGCACCATTAATCTAAGAACTTAAAGAGTTGTGGTATAAAGGCAAGACAACATTCGACTCTCATAAGGGTGAAGAGTTCACCCTTAAAGTAATGGTGATGTGGGCAATCCACGACCTTCCAGCTTAAGGGACCTTGTCCGGTTGTAATGTTCATGGTTATTATGGATGTCCCATATACGGGGAGGAAACTAAAGCCTGTTGGCTAAAACATGGTGGTAAGATGAGCTACACAGGTCATCATAGATTTCTGCCGACCAGTTACCCTTTTAGGAAAGACGAGCGCAAAATGCCACCTACTCGACTTTCTGGTCAGAAGATCGAGGAGAAGTCGATGGTAATGGCGACAGCGGGGAATATGTTCATAAGAAAATAACCCTAGTTTTTGAACCTGAAGTGTAAAGCTAGGGGGATTCGAATGACCCTAGTAAAATAAAGCCGTGGTCCAAGCGATTAATATTTTTTTATTTACAGTATTGGAAATATCATCGTGTAAGTCATGTAGTTGATGTGATGTACACAGAGAAGAATGTTATAGAACATCTGATAGGAACATGCTTGGGTGGATCTCATTCCAAAGATGGAGAGCGGGCTCACTTAGATCTACAAGATATGAAAATAAATAAGATACTATGGTTAAAAAAATATTATACAAGAGGAAGAATTTCTACCCCCAGACTGCTTTCATTTTGACTACTAATGAGAAGAATATCCTCTTATACACGTTGTTCAATTACTCCAACTAGTTATTCTGGTAATTTATGTAGGGTAGTAAGTGACCAAGCAAATAACTTGAAACGGTGCAAGTCTCATGACTGGCACGTAATCATCAAATTAATCCTTCTGTTATTTTGGCATTGCTTTTCTCAACACAAAGATCTTCGTCGGGTAATTGTGTAAATAAATTTGTGTTTTACCCTACTTTGTGCAAAAGTGGTAAATATAAGGCACATTAAAGCTGAAAAATCAACTTTAGCCGAGATAGTTTGTGTATTAGAGAAATATTTTCCTCCGTCGTTCTTCGATATTAGCATCCACCTGCTTGTGCATTTATGCAATGAAGCTTTGTTATGTGGTCCCGTTTGGTATCGTTGAATTTATCCTTTTGAGCACTTGATTAAAACCTTCAAAGATTACAAAAAGAATATATGGTATATTAGCGGGTCAATTACTGAAGAATACGTACGGTGGAATCATCGCTATACGCTAGGGAACATATGCCACACTAAGATGTGAGGAGGTTCAATTCTCGTGGAGAATGAGTGATCGAGGAACCTGACGAGTTTGAGGATGAATTGTTGTTTTGGTACCCTAAAGAGGTGAAACTCACAAATTTACAATACGAGCAAGCAACTCATTATGTCTTCGAATCGCAAGATGAAGTCGAAGACTAGAGAGAGTGAGTATCTACTGAATTCTTCTTCTTTGACTATATATTTTTTTATTTTATGATCTAAACTCTACAATTTACCGATAGGAAGTACGAGAACAAAATTTCCCAAGATCAAAGGAGAAATTGCACGATAACTGATTTTAGGGCATGGGTATCAAAAGAGAAAATTTCACATCTTATGTGTGTGGTTATTTTTTTGCGTGCGATAAAAGCATGCCCTAATACAAATTCGTTAATAAATGCAACTTCTAAAAAGCGGTGATGTCTCTTCCAGGCTTGCACGCCTAGTAAAAGACCCTAGTTTTCGTGCGAAATAGTTTAAGAAATTTCGCACCAATGGTTTTGATTTCATTTCATATCCATATGAGGAAAAGCTTTTGACGCGAAATAGTGGAATATCAATTTTTGCCTTGACCACTTGTATCGCTAGCAAAAGCGATAAAAATCCCAAGAATATGGTGCTAACTTATTATGGGATAATCCAACAAATCTTAGAACTTAATTACTTAGATTTCACAGAAATCGTATTTTGTTGTGATTGGGTAAAAGTGGAGGATACAACGAATGCTTGTAAAGTTGATACTGACTCCAAACTTATTATGGTAGATTTATCAAAGTTGAGGAGTAAAGATCATATAGTCGACGAGCCTTTTATTTGTGTCATTCAGAACGTAAACAAGGTATTCTACTATAAGTGCATAAATGATGGCAATTGGTCTATTGTTGTGCATGCACTAAAGGGTATGACTACTGAACTAGATGGATTAAAAGCTCCAAAACAGTTCCAGTCAACTCTTGATGACAACCCTAATTTGAAGGATCTTTTAGTTCATTTAGAGGAAGATTGAGTATCAAAATATTATGTTATCTTTGTTAATCTTATTTGTATCATATTATGATATTGACATTGTATTAACGTTTTAAATTGATGTATGAATGTTTAGTTACTTTTACGAATGTTTAATATGATTTATGTAAGTTAACTTTTGATAATCTGTTATGCTCAGTCGAATGTTTAGTTACTTTCACAAGACGCTCGGTTAGAGAATAGAGTCATTTGAGTTTGTGATTGGCTCAAATTGACCCAGCTTAAATTCCACGTGTTCCTGTACATGTACATTTGTTGATCAATTTCATTGATGCAGTGTTCAAGTTAAATTAGCTTGATTTTATGAAGATTGTATTAAAGAAACTAATCAAGATATGTAAATGTAAAAGAATACGTTGGGGGCTTCAGGATCAATTTGGTCTAATTACACATTCAGAAGACTATTTAATGGCCTTCTTGAATCGCAGGAATAAAGCACTCTTTACTTTAACTGAAGTAGTTATATAATTCATATGCATTATCGTTTAAATCTTTTAGATGATAGAAGTAGTACGAGAAAATTATTGGTTTTGTTTGATTTGGCTATTGGATAATTATTGGTTGTTGGCTTGTTGTTGGATAATATGTTAGAAGGAGTACGAGATAATTATTAATTTTTTTCTATTTGGTTGTTATATAATTATTGGTTGTTGGTTTGTTATTGGATAATATGTTAGAAGGAGTACGGGATAATTATTGGTTGTTGGCTTGTTATTGGTTGTTAGCTGTTGGATAATCATAGGACCCCTAGTTTGAGAACACAATGTTAATTTCAAAATATCTAGACTTGGGTTTAAAAACATCCTGTTAGGGGGCGAAACCCCGAAACACCCTCCAAACGGCCCCGTAAGAGGCACCAATACCTCGTACTAACACCTCTCACGGGGCTGTTTGGGGGCCGCTTTGTGTTTTCTCCTTTTAACGGCATGTTTTCAAGCATAAATGTAGATATTTTCAAATTAACATCATATTCTCAAACTGTGGGGCCTGTGACCATGCGGTCAGTTCTTGCGGGTTACGTTGGTCTCATGTGAGGTGTTCGTACCTCTCAAGGGGTTATTTAGGGGGTGCTTTGTGTTTTTCCCCTCTAACGACATGTTTTTAAGCCTAAGTGTAAATATTTTCAAATTATCATCATATTCTCAAACCGGGGGTCCCATAATCACGCGGTCAGTTCCTATGAGTTACATTGGTCCCGTGCAAGGTGTCTGCACCTCTCACGGGGCCTCTTGGGGCTTGTTTTATTTTTTCGCCCTTTAAAGGCATGTTTTAAGACAAAGTCTATATATTTTCAAATTATCATCATGTACTCAAATCGGGGGTCCGGTAACCATGCGATTGGTTCCTGCGAGTTACATTGGTCCCGCGCGAGGTGTTTGCACCTCTCACTGGACCGTTTGGTGGGTGCTTTGGCTTTTTGCCCTCGTAGGAACCGCCCCATGGTCACGGGATCCCCGGTTTGAGAGCATGGCCCAATTTTGAGAATATCCACACTTAGGCTTGAAAACGTGTCGTTAGAAGGCAAAACTCCCTAACGGCCTTGTGAGCAGTGCAAACACCTCGCACGGGATCGATGTAACTCGTTGCAACCAATCGCGTGGTCATGGGACCCTCGGTTTGAGAGCATGGCCCAATTATGAGAATATCCACACTTAGGCTTAAAAATGTGTCGTTAGAGGACGAAACCCCGTAACATCCACCCCCCAAACGGCCCCGTGAGCGGAACCAACACCTCATACGGGAGTAATGTACCTCGTGGGAACCAAACCCATGGTTATGGGACCCCCAGTTTGAGAGCATGGACCAATTATGAGAATATCCACACTTAGGCTTGAAAATGTGTCGTTAGAGAGTAAAACCCCGTAACACCCCCCAAACGACCTCGTGAGCGGTGCCAAAACTTCGCACGGGACCAATGTAACTCCTATAAATTGAGCATGTGGTCACGGGACCCCCGGTTTGAGAGCATGGCTCAATTACGAGAATATTCGCACTTAAGCTTGAAAATGTGCCTTTAGAGGGCGAAACCCCGTAATGCCACCCAAACGTCCCCATGAGCACTGACAACACCTCGCATGGACCAATGTAACTCGTAGGAACCGACCCCATGGTCACGAGACCCCCGGTTTGAGATTCTGTTCAAATTCTGAGAATATCCATACTTAGGCTTGAAAACATGTCGTTAGGGGGCGAAATTCCATGATGCCCCCTAAACGGCCCCGTGAGCGGCGCCAACACCTCACACGGGACCAATGTAACTTGTAGGAACCGACCCCATGGTCACAGGACCCCTTATTTGAGAGGACGTACCAATTCTGAGAATATCCACACTTAGGCTTAAAAACGTGTCGTTAGAGGGTGAAATTCTGTAACGCCCACCAAACGGCCCAGTGAGCGGCGCCAACACCTCGCATGAGACCAATGTAACTCATAGTAATCGACCTTGTGGTCACGGGACCCCCGGTTTGAGAGCATGGCCCAATTCTTCTCAATTTTTTTTAATATAGTTAAAAATGGTCAAGGCCAAAGTTCGTGACCATCTCTATTTTTTTGTCATGTATAAACAGGATCACGGATATGAGCCCTGACCAGGAACATGACCATTGTCATATTAAAATGTTTGGGTCACGGCATTAGGCGATGATCGGTGGCGTGACTAGTTGCATAAATTGAAGGATAGGTCACGGTCTAAGGTCGTGACTAGTCGCGTGATCAGTTGCATAAATTGAAGGTTACTCGCATAAATTGAAGGATGGGTCACGATCTTAGGCCGTGACCAGCTATATGTGTGGGTCACGATTATAGTCCGCGACCATGTACCGTAACCCATCGTTTTTTTAGGGATTGGGTTGTGACCTACCAAAATGTTCACGCCATAAATGATGTAGTGAAGGATGAGAGATTCCTCATGAGAAATAAATAAGAATCTAATAAATATTATTGGTCGCATGGGCTTATGGTGAAGGACTAGGAATGCTTGGCCATTCCAATGGGTGGTAAACCCTTAAGGTCCCTAGGTGACCCAAAAGGGGATATGGAATATGTTTAACTTTAATTTTCATATGTTATTTAACTTTTATTTTAATATGTTATCTTGCTCGCCCCTGATTTGCATGATTTACCTGATGTTGTGGCTTTTTCTTGTGCAGGAAGTCAAAAAAAGAATGAGCCTAATAAAATACACGTCAACTTTTCTGGGTTGAAGAAATCTTGATCACATAAGCAACCTTTGACCGTTGTTGAATACCCAAGGTCGGTTTCACTAATGTTGTCTTATAAAATTCCCACCACATCCTACGCCGCTCGACCAATGGAAAGGTAACTTGACATCCCTGAAGGACTTGGAGAGTAGGATTATATGTTTGTATGCACATTTATCTCATTTAAGTTTGTTGATATATCTTCCATACCCTCGTTCACCCCTATTAATTTTGAAGAGGGAATGGCTTCGAGAAGAAGAATTCCAAATCTGATGGAGATGGCTCTTACCCCCCCCCCCCCCCCCCCAGTTCACCAATTGCGCAACCTTCCAATAAGAAGGAGGTCGAGGGACCATTTGACCCAATAAACTTGGGGGATTTCCCTAATAAGATGTGAGTTGAGTCTACAAAGAAGGGAAAAGTTGTTGGGATTGTATACTAAAAGTCATAGTTCATTAGTGAACTTTAGGATCTCCAGTTAATGAGAATCTTCACAAGTAGTGTTTGCATCATATTATTTATATATTTATTCATAATTGTCTTTTATTCTACATAGTATATGAATTGGTATGTAGAGTGTAGCTTACACATGGAATATCAGATCATCGGTTCTTGAGGATTATAAGTATGGTTCACAATCTTTTGATAGAAATGAACAAACCATCGGTAGGATTGTAGCACAATATTTTAGCAGGTCTATTTTAATTGTAGGAAACATAATAGTTTTGATTTACTGTGCTAGTACACTTTTTGGGTATTAAACAGGACCAATTTGAGATAATTATCTTTATACTGACTACATAAGATAATGCACATCTCATGGTTATTATGAGTGCTTAAGCTTTTAATCTGGACATAATTGATGGAAATGTGCATTAAATGTTCATTACTTTAACCTATTGGGTGAGATTCATTTATTGATCACTAATGTTGGTAGATTGGGTAATGATTACTAGTGTATAGTGAAAGTTAATTATGAATAGAATCCACGTCTCGCTATAGATATTGATGATGCCATCTTGATGTAGATTATAAATTTTGATTATGTCAAACTTGGTTGATGGATTTAATTATCTGAAATATCAAATAAGTTATGCGAACGGTCTTAAGGAATTTATAAGAGGTGTATTAAATACAATTGTTAGTTATTTAATTTAATCAACGAGTATCTGTAATCTTAACGTGGGGAAATTATTACGCATTTAATAACGAGGAGCTCGAAATTATAATTTTAAGATAGTGGACTAAAGTACAATTATTATTCTTTAGTGAAATGAATAATAATTTATAGAATTATGAAATTAATTATAGAGTTTAATTAGGATTCATAATTCTGTAGGAAGTTAGTCTCTTATTTGTCCTAAGGTCCCCATGCCAGCCCATATAAGCAACCCAGTATCTCATAATAAGTATGTAATCATTATAGATAGAAAAAAATACCCAAAAAAGAGTAATACGGTCATGCTCCTTGGTTCCCACACAGTAATGATGTATATTGGCTTAAAGGAATAACATGAAAGATCTCGAGGTCTCTTTCAAAGCTCTCATCTTATAAAATCGATTTCGAACAATTAGAGAGTCCAACAATTATGAAATTAGAACCATGGGTTCCATGTATGTAGAGGAATAGGCATGAGAAATTATAAGTCATTCAGAGATTGTTTATTTTGATTTCTTCATTCATATTTATAAAATAATGATTCATGAAACAGATCTAACAGAACAGATTAGATCCGAAATTGAATCAAGAACGGATCAAGAAGGTTGATTAAATATCCAAGAAAGTGTTATAATATACATAAAACCTGATATAATACTTTGGGACGAATGCATATGAAGGTTTGGCAATGAAATCAATTCATTAACATACGATTTCACCTGCCCAAACCAATTCACGACACGTCACGGTGTCTACTTGTTGGAGCTATAACTTGAGAACTATTGATCGGATGGGGATGAAATTTTTTTTGCGGGTTCCAAAGGTCGATAGATATAAAAACACATAAAATATCTTATTTTGACACTGTTAAGATTTAAAAAATAAATATTTCAATTTTGTGGCTACCACGCCGTTAGATTTATGACACGGATCGGTGTAACACGAAAGAGATCAAATCTCTACGGGTTAAGCCAAAAGGAACCACAAAGGTATGAGATGTTGAATTTCCTATGTATATCCACCATAATCATTTCTTATTAAAACACAATGATCATATAAATCAAATGATTCGGTATTTTTTAAGTCATCCAACAAAATCCACTTCTGGTCTTACGATCAGCCTGCCTACTTAAAGGACGGTGGATGCCCCCAACAAGGGAAAGGGCCTTGTTATAGGTTTAGAATCCAAGAATCTTAACTTGGCTCCTGGATTACTGAGGGGATATTGTCTTATTATCAATCACACTCTGGTCGAAAGTTTGCCTACTGATAGGTTGGTCTCTCGTGCTGTCCAAACTCTCACATTAGTGAGTGTTGACTTCATTTTATCGAATATTTGTGAATTCAATTTTTTGTTTCTAATGACTATTTTTGCATCATCTTCATTTTGTAATTTGTGGTAGACTTCATCAAACACCTTGACATGAGAATTGAACGTGCGATGGAGAATGCCAACGTAGGGAAGGCATTGGAGGAGGCACAAAACCTTCAATGCTTCCCAAAAGAAGGCTAAGAAACATGATGCTGTGATGAAGGACAAAGACTTAGAGCTCTATACCTTGAGGTCAAAGTTTGAGCAGCTTAAGAAAATTAGTGAAGAATTCGCCCAATCATTGGCGACAGTGCTGGAGGCAAAGGAAAATGCTTTTGACAAGGACTGGGACAAGGCCTTTTTCCTTACCCATAAGAAGTTGGACTTTGTCCGGAAGTCATTCTTTAAGAAGGGTTAGGATGAGGTTTTATCAAATGTTTAAGTTCCTGCGAGTTTGAGTTGTTCATGCAGTATGCTCCCATAACTCCTCCTAAATTGAAAGAAGAGGATAAAAAAGAGGCCACCGAGCGGCAGAAGGAGATCGTTGATCAGGCCAAGACTATTGTTGATAAAAATAATGTGGTATCAAATAAGGAGACTCTTGTCAACTACATTAGTTTAGGACTTCCATGCATTTTAAATGCCTTGTTTATTCTTTTGTTTTCTCTTGTATAGGCTTGTCCCAATTTTGAATGAATGAAGTGAAAACATTTTTGGCTTCATATTACTTTTTTTAGCCATTATTTTTTATTTGATTCTATGTATTTATTTGCTTACCTTTAATTTCTAAATGCCTTTTTTGTTCTCTTTGTAGTCGAATAAAAACTTGGCCTTAGTGTCAATCGCCCAAAAGGGTGAAGATTTGGACTTCATTCTTGGAGGAGATGATTCTGATTGAGCTTAGGCAGCCTTTTGCATTATTTACCAAGTGCTTCAAAAAAATTATATGTGTTTATGGCGACCGAACAAGTGTGATCATTGATCTTTAGGCCGAGATTGGGGAAATCGGGAACATAATTGGTCTGGTGTAGACTAAAAATATTTATTTAAGGGGGAAATTGGCAAGGTCGAGCAATCTTTAGAGATATGAAGTGATCAGACATGGTCTGCACCACCAGATCATGAAACTAAGGTACCATTTTCAATAGAGTCCTCACTCAGTCTGGGTTACTAGTTATGATGAAGGTTGGATGGATGCCCCCTTACACTTGGACGAAGCCAAATAGGTAGTCTATAAGGATGGTTGTCTAAATGCCTTGATCGTCTAAAAGATCCCCAATAACTCTCAGTTCTTGTATAGGTACCATGTGAATTATCCCTCTACTCGACTACTTCCTCCTTGGAGTGATGAGTGTTGGATAACACTTATCGCGGTTTTAATATAACTATCAAAGACTTATCTTATTTATCATGATAGTGATGATGAGTTCCAATCAAATCCTAATTATGAGCATCATCGAAGATGACAGTCTCTCTTATTACTTTGTAATATTGTACTTTATTGACTTTGTAACTCGGCTGATGTTGGTTACTTTTGTACTTAAGTGAATGTTGTGAATGACATTACAGTTTAGTTTTGGGTTTGCATTTTCCCATTTTCTATACTGAGCATGTATAGTGTCATCACACCACCTTAGGCCTAAAATAAAACTATGGAAAAGGCGCACCTGATCACTGGGCCATCCACCAATTCAGAATTTTAGTCAATTAAAGTTTAGAACATTTTATTCCCATAGATCCCCCATAGGTCTTTTTCTTATCTAGGAAATCCTTAATGTCTTTGTGTGTTTTAGTGACGAAAACGTTTAATCTTAAAACATGATTAAGTGTAATCTTATTAAGGCATCAAAATGATCATAATCTGGTCGGACATATTTATAAAAACATTAGAACAATATGAGAAGTAATTACATTAAACGAACTTTGAATCATTCAAGAAGTTGACAAACCAAAATTTTGCATAATCAAGCTAAGTAAAAACTCTAAGAAAAGACTAAGACTTCAAAAATAAAACTTCCTAAGGTTGGCTACATTCTAAGACCTATGTATCTTCCTGGCCTCCATTATTTCCAAATGGTAGGCTCCTTAGAGATCGTCCCCGGTGACTGTAAATTGTACTTCCCTGTTAAGGACTAGTTTTCCATCTGGGGGCTACCTTGCATTATTAATGTCCTTCCCTAGCCATAATCTTTTACCCGAAACTTCCTCAGATTGACAGTTTTGTTGTACTAATTGGCTAACTATGTTGGTAGGATGTCAGTCTGATCAAGAATTTTTCTCTTATTTCCTTAATGAGATCGAGAACCATCCTTATAAATTCCTCGTTCATTATTTGGCCAACAACGATCGTTATTATGGTCGGTAAGACAACAGCCATTGGGATTATGTATTTTATTTTATAAGACAAGGTGAAGAACGTCTCCTCGGTCGACCACTTAGGAGTTATTCGATATGCCCAGAGGACAAATTGAAAATCGTCCATCCAAACACCTTTTTCCTTTTCTAATATTTTTGTTATTATGTCGAGCTTTTTCTTCTTGGAGGTCTTATCATGTCCGTTACTTTGGGGATAGGCAACCGAACTCAAGTAGTGCTTGATGTTTTAGCTCTTATAAAAGTCTTGGAATGGTCCTCTCTTAGATTGCATTACATTATCAGTTATAATCGTCCTCGGTACACCAAAGAGGGTCACAATATTCCTCTGGATGAACCTAATCATATCATTATCTTTTATGTGCACCAGAGGTTCATTTCCTATCCACTTTTGAAGTAATCCGAGTTGACCAAGAGATAATTCCAAATTACAAGTGTTATAGTAGGGGATTTATAATAGTTATCCCCTATTGAGCGAAAGGCCATAGGTTAGTCAAGAATTTGAGACCGTTGATCGGCTAATGAAGCATTGATGAGCATACTTGGAATTTTTTTCACTTCCTTACGTATGAGACCGCATCCTTCTGCATGAAAGGCCACTAATATCCCTTATTTATGGTCGTGAATGTGAAAGATCTCCTCCCTATATGGCATCCATGAATCCCCTCACGTATCTCATATAAAACTTCATCGACATCACCGAGGTTCACACCTTGCAGGTATTATCGTCAATGGGATAGATAAAATCGAGCGGCCTTGACTTTAATTTAAATAGACTTTTTTTATGGACATGTAGTGTATCTTTATACAAGTATGCAATGATTAGATCCATCTAGTTAGGAGCCTTTCATATAGTGAGAACTTGTTTGGTTATCTTTCCCTCCATGATGCTTGATTGGGCTAGAATTTTTTACTTTGATCGCTTACTTGAGATCAGAGTCGATAAATGAGTAGTCTTGGCGATGTACTTAAAGTGGGCCTCTGCATCGTTTGCATCTAACCCTGAGAACTGTCCCCTATACATGGTGTCAATGAGTTGTTTGGAAGTTAAGCTTAGCCCGTGATGGAAGTAGGAGATGAGTCTTCACTTCTATAAATCATAGTGTGGTCACATGTTGACCAACTCCTTCCAACATCAATCAAAGGGATCATTCTCATTTTGTCTAAATGTTTGAATTTGATCCCTAATCGCATTAGTCTTATGCGCGAGAAAGAACTTTTGGAGAAACTTGGCCTGCATATCCCTCCAAGTGGCTATCGAGTTCGTTGCTAGTGACCAAAGTCTTGTCTTAACCATATCCTTTAAGGAGAAAAGAAAAAGCTTGAGACCCACTACATCTTAAGTGCATGCTTGGTCCGTGAAAGTATCGCATGCCTACAAGAAATCTCGAATGTGGAGGTAAGGCTTTTTTAAATCTATACCCTGAAATGATGGGAGAATCCGAACCATCCCATTTTAAAAACAAAATTTCCCTGCATTATATGAGAGTATAATGCATCCCGGAGTGATGATTCGCTTGGGATATAAGAGGCCACTAATAGGGCGATACGATAACTCACCTGCACCATAACTAGCGTTGTTTGACATTGCGCTCTTTCTTAATGATTCAATATGCTCACTCGACGCTCTAGATGTGTAACTCGTGATGGAGTTGGGTAGTGTAGGAGGTAGAATCCAAAAATTTGGAGTACGTGGGCTATCGGAGTTAATCTCTATCGTAAGATTCTCATGCACTCTAGGAATGATGGGATTAGGATGATTTTTTTGCATTTAAGGATGGAGAGAATATTTTTGGGATTTTTTTATTTTTTTATTTTATGAATGTTATTGGCTTTTTGGCTTCTTTTTTTTTTATCTTTTCTTTGATTTTTTTATAATCAGAGTTAAATTATAGGATTAATTCGACCTAACCTAGAATATCTATCTAGTCACCGGCAACGGCACTAAAAACTTGACGCGACTTAAAAAATGTCTCCAGTGCGTGTAAATTACGATTCAAGGGTAAATCGGTTGCTTAAGTAATAATCTGGTAAATCGGGTGTCGAACTCAGGGACTAAGATGATCGATCGTGACGACTACTAAGTAAGAAGACAAACCCTAATGAATGACTCAAAAAAAAAAAGCAAAGAAAATTGTTAACACGCATTTTGAACCTAGAATTATTGTTTTGTTTTCCTCTATACACGAGCGTTGGCTGTGAGAACATTTATGACTTGAATTTTTCTTTTGCTTCCATTGATACCATTATCATTGAGTATTTAACGTGTCTTAGGTTCCTGCCTTGCCTTTATTGTGACAAAACTGCTTGCTCTTTCTCCCTCTTACGAGATTGCTTGATAGTTCCACTTATTTGTTGTGTTCCCAATGCATTTATGGTGTAAAAGGTACCATTTAATACATGTTTGGGTATTGAATATTGTTGCCTCTTTCACTCTTATTTGTATTGAATATTCTTGTCTCCTTTACTCTCATTTATTATCGTTTTCATATTAGCCTTTGACATTAATCACGGTCTTGATATGGGACTATGACTCACTTGAAACTAATTGTATTCCAAGAACCCACATCTTATATTTGGAATTCACCAGCAAAATACGTAATCCATAATAAAAATAAACTAAGTCACAAGATTGTTAACACGCGCGTCACATTATTAAACACACCGATAAACTAGAGCTAACAAAGTTAAAAGTCCTACGACGGTTGTATTAACAAAATACCACATTTTCAATTAATTAATTAATTCAAGAACATATTTTTATATCCATGCGAAACACTTAGGGATGAGCTCATGCATTCCATCCCTTGAAACTCTAGCTAGACATAACGTTACTAATTAAACCCTTAGTGCAAAAATACCAGAAAAATGATTAAAAGCAAAGATCAATGGATAGAAAGACTAACTATATTTATTATTGCATTAAACAGATCCACAAAGCATAAACTTGGTGCAAAAATTAATCTCTTATGTTCTTGCCTCCTTTTCTCCCTCTCAAAACTAGGTTAAAATTATCTAAGATATGATTAATGTTATTTTACAACTCAATGAGGTCGTTTTTACAGGAGTCCTAAAACCATATAACTCTAGGGGGAAATCAGGATAATTAAAATTCGCGCTCAAGTGGACCGAACATGTTCGCTTGCACCTCTGAACCGGTTCGCAAGCGTATTTTTTCGAAATTCCTCTTTTTCCCCTGGATTTTCTTCTCAACTTCGAATTCGTATAACTTCTTCATCGTAGCTCGGATTAAGGCGCCATTTTCAACAATGTTCTTGTGATTTCATATTCTTCAAATTTCCAGTTGGCTCCGCCTCTGGATTATGGCTTCAAACTTACGAAATTTCCCTTCAACTTCCTTTCCTTGGATTCTTTCACTGTTTCGATTTCTCTCCCTTATTTACTTGCATGAAATACCTGTAAAATACATGAGAAGTAAACAAAATGAGAAATACTCACCAAAAAGTTTTTATAGGATATATATGAGATAAATTCAGGTTAATTACAATGCACGGGGTCATAAAAGAACCAAAATTAAGGGGATAAATATGAAATATTTACGTCGAATCAGGCCTCGAACACGATCTTATTGTTGGATGCCTCAAAGCCAATTCTGATTCCTTGCTCAAGCACGATATGATTCAACTTTACCGAGATAATTCTTGCTCGTGAAACTTTTGTATTGGATAATTCGTCGACATGAGGCATTTATTTTTTGAGTTGATCGAACTCCTTAGTAGTCGTTTGATCGGTAAGCTCCTTTTCGTAAGGCTCATTCCCTCGAGTAAATTTACTGATGAGGTTTTCCAATACTTTCCCTTTGATAGTAGTTCTAATTTGATAATGGATATTGAACCTCTCCAGTTCCTTCGACAAATTGGTCATTCGTCGAAAGAGGTTAACTGTCACACCCCAAACCCAATATCCATACTAATCATTTATTATTAGAATAATTAGATCATAATCTTGAGCCCATTGGAAATATGATTCATTCATCAATATTTTCCTACATAATGAACATAATATTATTCTTACATCATAAAATTCAATACCAGAGTCATAATTAAGAAAACATGCAATCCCGTGATTAACTATGATCAACCCAATCCATACTAAATCAATATATACAATGTGTGAGTATATTAAAATATTCAGTGTGACAACGATAAAATCCCATTTTTAAATCCCAGCTCTCTCCAACGGTGCAACTCTCAAAGCTACCGGTCATATGGTACCTAGTTGGCAGCGTGTGAACCTGAAATTGTTAAAATATAAACCGTAAGCATTAAGCTTAGTGAGGTACTCCTTCCCTGCAATAGAATAACAATTCTATATCGAATATGTAGATATAAAATCCGAACAATCCTGCCCATTGGCAATAACAAATCATGGATCATAAGATCCAAATAATTCTGCTCATTGGCAATAACAAATCCTGGATCATAAGATCCAAATAATTCTGCCCGTTGGCAATAACAAATCCTGGATATTTTAATATCCAAACAAATCCTGAATACCGAAGTATTCAAACAAATCCGCTCTTAGAGCTATATTCATATTTATATATGAAACAAATCATAAGTACACTCACCTTGACAGTTTAACTGGCTTTTCCCTTGCCTTTATTCGGTACTTGTTCAATCAGCTCTTCTTCCTTTCCTATCATTCTTACAATATTAGTGTCATCATAAGAATATTAATAGTCCAAAGAATAACTTCAATCATAACTCAATTCATAAGCATCATATTATTCAATTCAAATCATTCATTAAAATGAAGTCCCATCTAGACTCAGGTTCTGTTATCTAACATATTCAAATTACAGCCCAAACCCTTTTTAACTATTCTTGGTAATCCAATCCTTATTATATCATGTTTCCAAAACAAAATACGGCACATCATTCCGAGTTTCCTAGAGCAAAATAAGCCTATTTCTTCATTACATAGCAAATCTGCCCTATAGGCTCTTTTATCGTTCATTCAACTTCCAGGAATTTCCATAATTTTTCTACATCATAAATTTATATGATATTCAACCCAACATCAGTAAACATATTTAACAATACAAGATTAAAATTTCATAATTTTCAGAGTTTATTTTCTATGTCAAGCAAAACACCGAACACATGGCAGGCATATTTTCACCCTTAGGGCAGATTTCATACCCGAACTTCAAACTCTCACCAAAGACTCATTTCTTGGTATTTTATCATGATTTCCGGATATGTCATACCTATATGAGTCCATGTTAATCTCCAATTGGAATCAATCAATTCCAGTAAGTACAAGAAAATATATGGAAGTTTGAATAAACAGAGTTTCTAAACAAAGCAATTTTAGGGTTTTGTACATTCAACTTAACTTAAACTTGCATATATCCATACATATGCACCCAAGCATGAAAGTTCAATAAAAAAATCAAGGATTTATATCATATAAATCGTAAATGAAAGAAAAATAGCAAAATTCATGGTTGGAATTACCTTAGGGGCTTTTTCGTAATTTTCTATGAATTTTCTTCAATTTTCTCCTCACTTTTTCTTCCTAACTTCCTACTTCTCTTTCCTTAAGCTTAAAATCTCTCATGGCTGCATTTTGGCTGAATAAAGAGGTAATTCTAAGGGTTTGAGGTCGGCCAAAGCTACCACCCTTCCCAACCAATGAGAATAAAACATTTGTTGCCATATTAAGACAAAATACTACTTAACGGATGGACTACTTTGCCCTTGTTTCGTAATTTTGGGATAACTTCTCACTCGAACCTCCGTTTCACACACCGTTTGTTGTGTTACAACCATAACTCACTTTTCTACAACTATGTAGTTTTCACCTCAAGTCAATTGTTATGTCATAAAGGTCAAAACTAGCCTTAAACATGAACATTCCTACCGAAACCTTCAAAATTTTGTGTTTGTAACTAATTCGACATTTCATGCTTTTTGAAGGTAGGATTAGACTAAACATAATAAATTAACATCATGTGTATTAATGACACACTAATCATATCACATAAGCTAGGCATGATTTAAGCATAATTAATCATAATTATATTCGGGTTCTCACAATTCTCCCCCTGTTAGGAAATTTCGTCCTCGAAATTGACATACCTTGGTTGTCCGAATCAAACAAATACGGATAACGCATTTTCATGCTATCCTCACTCTCCCATGTAGCTTCTTCCATGGAATGCCTTCTCCACACAACTTTCACAAGTGGGATCACCTTTGATCTCAATATTTGTCTTTCCTATCGACGATAGCAAGCGGTTCTTCCACGTAGCTTAAATCTTCCTTCAACTCAATAGGTTGTTCCACCAATACATGTGAAGGGTCTGCTACATACTTTCTTAACATAGAAACATGGAAAACATCATGTAACCGAGATAATTCTGGTGGTAACGCTAACTTGTAGGCAACCATCCCGACTTTCTCAAGGATTTCATAAGGTCCAATGTAGCGTGGACTTAATTTCCCTTTCTTTCCAAACCTCATAACTCCTTTCCATGGCGATATTCGAAGAAACACATAATCCCCTTTCTGGAATTCCAAATCTTTTCGTCGTTTATCCGCATAACTTTTCTGTATGCTTTGAGCTGTTCTCATTCTATCTTGAATAATCTTCACTTTTTCAGTGGTGACTTCAATCAATTCTGGACCCTCTATCTTCCTTTCACCAACTTCACCCCAACATATTGGTGTACGACATCGTTTACCGTACAATGCTTCATATGGAGCCATACCAATAGTAGACTGAAAACTATTGTTATATGCAAATTCTATCAAAGGCAAATATTCATCCCAATTACCCTTGAAATCAAGCACACAGGCTCTAAGCATATCTTCCAAAATCTGTATTGTCCTTTCAGACTGCCCATCTGTCTGGGGATGAAAAGCCGTACTAAACTTTAAGTTGGTACCCATAGCATACTGCAAACTATCCCAAAATCTGGATGTAAAAGTAGGGTCCCTATCTGAAACAATAGAAACAGGTGCCCCATGCAATCGAATAATTTCATTAACATACAATCTAGCATACCTATCAACTGTATATGTAGTCTTAACTTCTAGAAAATGAGCGGACTTGGTCAATCTGTCCACCACTACCCAAATCGAATCTGACCCCTTCTGAGATCGAGGAAGCCCAACCACAAAATCCATCGTTACATGATCCCATTTCCATTCCGGTATTGGCAATGGCTGAAGCAGACCAGTAGGTTTCTGATGCTCCACTTTCACTTGCTGACATATAAGGCATCTAGCAACAAAATCAGCTATTTCCTTTTTCATATTATTCCACCAATAATGCTCCTTTAAATCCCTATACATTTTAGTACTACCAGGATGCATAGTATAAATGGAATTATGAGCCTCATCTAAAATTTCCTCTTTCAATCCACCCACATTAGGCACACACAACCGCTGCTTATACAATAAGGTGCCATCATTCACAATACAAAAATCTTCAGACTTACCATCTTGTACATCTTGTCGTTTCTTCTCAAGGAAAGGATCTTGACTTTGCAAATCACGAATACGGGTAGCTAATAAAGGCCTCACGCTTACATGAGCAAGGAATCTATCCCCATCTACTAGTTGAAATTCTACTCCCATCAATCTCAACTCCATAATATGAGCAACTCTAGCACATCGAATACAAGATAACCTGCCTGAAGCCTTTCTACTCAAAGCATCTGCAACTACATTTGCCTTTCCTGGGTGGTAGTGAATTGTACAATCATAATCTTTAATTAACTCCATCCACCGCCTCTGCCTCAAATTCAACTCCTTCTGAGTAAATAAATACTTAAGGCTTTGATGGTCAGTAAAAATTTCACATACCTCACCATATAGATAATGACGCCATAATTTCAAAGCAAACACAATAGCAGCAAGTTCCAAATCATGTGTAGGATAATTACATTCATGTGTACGCAACTGCATAGAAGCAAAAGCAATAACTCTACCATGCTGCATAAAAACACAACCCAACCCCTGATGTGAAGCATCGGTATAAACAACAAAACCATCTCCACCATGCGAAATAGTAAGAACAGGTGCAGTTACCAACCTCTTTTTCAATTCATCAAAACTATTTTCGCAATCAGAATTCCATTCAAACTTAACATCTTTCCAGGTTAGTTTTGTCATTGGTAAGGCAATCGAAGAAAATCCTTTAATAAACCTTCTATAATACCCAGCTAAACCCAGAAAACTCCTCACCTCAGTGACATTATTGGGCCTCTCCCATTTTACAATAGCCTCTACCTTTTTAGGATCAACACATATACCATCTCCCGAAACAACATGGCCTAAAAATACAACTTGTGATAGCCAAAATTCACACTTGCTAAACTTGGCATACAACTTCTTATCTTTCAACAGATTCAAAATAGTTGTGAGATGCTTTTCATGTTCAACCATATCACATGAATAAATCAGAATATCATCAATAAAAACTATCACAAATGAATCAACAAAAGGATGCAGTACCCGGTTCATAAGATCCATAAATACAGCTGGAGCATTAGTCACCCCAAAAGGCATCACCAAAAACTCAAAATGACCATACCGAGTGCGAAAAGCAGTTTTAGAAATATCACTCTCCTTCACCCTCAACTGATGATACCCTGATCGCAAGTCTATTTTTGAAAACACTTTAGCACCCTGTAACTGATCAAACAAATCATCTATACGAGGTAAAGGGTATTTGTTCTTAATTGTAGCCTTATTCAGTTGCCTATAATCAATACACAAACGCATGGTACCATCTTTCTTCTTCACAAATAAAACTGGCGCACCCCATGGAGATACACTAGGCTGTATGAACCCCCTATCAAGTAAATCTTGCAACTGAATCTTGAGTTCTTTCAACTCAGCAGGTGTCATTCTATACGGTGCCATAGAAATAGGGGTTGTCCCTGGTGCTAATTCAATACCAAATTCAACTTCTCTTTCTGGAGGTAACCCTGGCAACTCACTAGGAAACACTTCAGGAAAATCCCTTACAATAGGAACATAAACTAATTGTAAAGCTCCCTTCCCAGTGTCAAGAACATATTCAATAAAACCCTCACAACCCTTACTCAATAATTTCCTCGTCTGAATAGCTGAAATGATGCAACTGGGAACAATTTTCCTTTCCCCCACAAATTTAAATTCAGGCTCACCAGGCATATTAAAAACAACTTCCTTACAGAAACAATCCATAGATGCATGATATTTAGATAACCAATCCATTCCCAGAATTATATCAAAATCATTAATATCCAATGGAAGTAGATCTATAACTGTATCTCTAGCCCCCACAGTCAAAACACAATCACGAAAAGCATATTCAGCTACAACCATTTCCCCCATAGGCATATAAATACCTAACCCCACATCTAAACGAGTACATGGTCTATTCAGGTCTACAGCAAAAGCATAGGACACAAAAGAATGCGTGGAACCAGGATCAATCAAAACATAAGCACTTCTATCAGTAACAGAAAGTGTACCTGTCACCACATCTGGAGTAATCTGAGCTTCTTTCATTGTAAAAACTCGTCCACCTGGCCTGGAACTACTAGCTTGTCCTCTACCCATACTTTTCACTGCACTGCCCGGAGATAACATTCTGCTTGCTACTTCACTATGTGCTGCTGGAGTCTCTGCCAATTGCGGACAATTCTTTTTAATATGCCCCACTTGATGACAATGGTAGCATTCCAATCCCTTAAGCTTAGGACACTCGGATTTATAATGCCCTTCCTCTTTACAAAAGAAACATGTAACAACTCTTGTCGGTGCCTCACCCTTTCCTGACCTCCTAACCAGACTAGAAGATTCTCCACCCCTAGTATCTCTGCCAAATCTCCCCAGACCTCTACCACTATCTCCACCACCTCTCTGAAATTTATGAGGTTCCATCTTAACACTTCCACCCTCACCTCCCTTAAAGTGAGATGCGTCGAATCTACTCTTTTTAAAACTCTCTCTACTTGCCACCCCTTGGTTCATTTGCCTTTCTGCTATCGTGGCTTTGTTTACCAGAGAAGCATAATCTTCTAACTCATAAGTGGCCACTCTATTTTGAATAGGCCAAATCAGTCCATCTTGAAATTTACTACATTTATCTTCTTCCTCCTGCACATACTTAGTAGCAAATCTAGACAAAGCAGTAAATTTAGCATCATACTCCCTCACAGACATGTTCCCTTGGGTTAAATTTATAAACTCCCTCAGCTTCTCCCTCCTATAGACCTTAGGGAAATACTTAACATACAAAGCTTTAATAAATTCAGCCCAAGTAATGACATCAGTACCTTCCATCCTTGGCACCAAATGGTTGCTGGCTTCCCACCAATACTTCGCCTCTCCTTTGAGCTTAAACACAACTAGATTCACTTTCTGGTTATCTGGAACCCTCATAACTACAAAGATAGTTTCTAGATCCCTGACCCACATCTCAGCTTCTGTAGGTTCCACCGACCCTGAATATTCTGGAGGATTCAACTTCAAAAACTTCTCATGCATGGAATCCTTCATTTCCTTCCTTGCCTCTTTTTCAATCCCCGCCACAATCTTTGATTCTAGATATCTAGCCTGTTGTTCTGCCATTTGCGCCATATTTCTTTCTTGTTGCTCTGCCATCCTCATCATTGCTTGTGCTATTATTTGCATCTCTGTAGGCTGTTCTTGCTCTCTAGCCCTCCCAGCAACACTTTGCTCTACTTCAACATTATCTGTACGAGAAGCTACTCCCTCTTCTCTAGGTTGTCCATTCCCAGGTTCCATCTGGAATAATCTGTAATACAACAAAGTTCTAACAACCAATATAAACAGTTTATAATACTAAACTATTGGTTAGTACATAAACAATTCATAAATATCAAATCAACTCAATACTGCCATCTAACCGTCACACACGTCCAGAATTTATAACCACGCTCTGATACCACTAATTGTCACACCCCAAACCCAATATCCATACTAATCATTTATTATTAGAATAATTAGATCATAATCTTGAGCCCATTGGAAATATGATTCATTCATCAATATTTTCCTACATAATGAACATAATATTATTCTTACATCATAAAATTCAATACCAGAGTCATAATTAAGAAAACATGCAATCCCGTGATTAACTATGATCAACCCAATCCATACTAAATCAATATATACAATGTGTGAGTATATTAAAATATTCAGTGTGACAACGATAAAATCCCATTTTTAAATCCCAGCTCTCTCCAACGGTGCAACTCTCAAAGCTACCAGTCATATGGTACCTAGTTCGCAGCGTGTGAACCTGAAATTGTTAAAATATAAACCGTAAGCATTAAGCTTAGTGAGGTACTCCTTCCCTGCAATAGAATAACAATTCTATATCGAATATGTAGATATAAAATCCGAACAATCCTGCCCATTGGCAATAACAAATCATGGATCATAAGATCCAAATAATTCTGCCCATTGGCAATAACAAATCCTGGATCATAAGATCCAAATAATTCTGCCCGTTGGCAATAACAAATCCTGGATATTTTAATATCCAAACAAATCCTGAATACCGAAGTATTCAAACAAATCCGCTCTTAGAGCTATATTCATATTTATATATGAAACAAATCATAAGTACACTCACCTTGACAGTTTAACTGGCTTTTCCCTTGCCTTTATTCGGTACTTGTTCAATCAGCTCTTCTTCCTTTCCTATCATTCTTACAATATTAGTGTCATCATAAGAATATTAATAGTCCAAAGAATAACTTCAATCATAACTCAATTCATAAGCATCATATTATTCAATTCAAATCATTCATTAAAATGAAGTCCCGTCTAGACTCAGGTTCTGTTATCTAACATATTCAAATTACAGCCCAAACCCTTTTTAACTATTCTTGGTAATCCAATCCTTATTATATCATGTTTCCAAAACAAAATACGGCACATCATTCCGAGTTTCCTAGAGCAAAATAAGCCTATTTCTTCATTACATAGCAAATCTGCCCTATAGGCTCTTTTATCGTTCATTCAACTTCCAGGAATTTCCATAATTTTTTTACATCATAAATTTATATGATATTCAACCCAACATCAGTAAACATATTTAAAAATACAAGATTAAAATTTCATAATTTTCAGAGTTTATTTTCTATGTCAAGCAAAACACCGAACACATGGCAGGCATATTTTCACCCTTAGGGCAGATTTCATACCCGAACTTCAAGCTCTCACCAAAGACTCATTTCTTGGTATTTTATCATGATTTCCGGATATGTCATACCTATATGAGTCCATGTTAATCTCCAATTGGAATCAATCAATTCCATTAAGTACAAGAAAATATATGGAAGTTTGAATAAACAGAGTTTCTAAACAAAGCAATTTTAGGGTTTTGTACATTCAACTTAACTTAAACTTGCATATATCCATACATATGCACCCAAGCATGAAAGTTCAATAAAAAAATCAAGGATTTATATCATATAAATCGTAAATGAAAGAAAAATAGCAAGATTCATGGTTGGAATTACCTTAGGGGCTTTTTCGTAATTTTCTATGAATTTTCTTCAATTTTCTCCTCACTTTTTCTTCCGAACTTCCTACTTCTCTTTCCTTAAGCTTAAAATCTCTCATGGCTGCATTTTGGCTGAATAAAGAGGTAATTCTAAGGGTTTGAGGTCGGCCAAAGCTACCACCCTTCCCAACCAATGAGAATAAAACATTTGTTGCCATATTAAGACAAATTACTACTTAACGGATGGACTACTTTGCCCTTGTTTCGTAATTTTGGGATAACTTCTCACTCGAACCTCCGTTTCACACACCGTTTGTTGTGTTACAACCATAACTCACTTTTCTACAACTATGTAGTTTTCACCTCAAGTCAATTGTTATGTCATAAAGGTCAAAACTAGCCTTAAACATGAACATTCCTATCGAAACCTTCAAAATTTTGTGTTTGTAACTAATTCGACATTTCATGCTTTTTGAAGGTAGGATTAGACTAAACATAATAAATTAACATCATGTGTATTAATGACACACTAATCATATCACATAAGCTAGGCATGATTTAAGCATAATTAATCATAATTATATTCGGGTTGTCACATTAACCTTTCTAGGAACTATTTTTAATGGAAAACATGTGATAACAAAGCGGAGTGGACTTTAAAACAGTGCTTCAGCTGGCGTTAGGATTTTACTAATGAGTAAGCTAACTTTTTGAGGTGTCATTTCTTAACGTACATTAATGTTATTCAAATATAATAAATTGGGACCTGGTGCCCCTCCTTATCACACATCAGTGCCTAGTTAATTGCATGGTCTAACACAGAGAGATACACGTAGACTGGGTTACCCAAATATTTAACTGCGAGCAAAAGAGGTCATTTTAGGTGGCTTTTAATTTCTCTTAATGCCTTAGTACATTCTTCATTCCAGATATGGACATTTTCTTTCTTCAAGATATGAAAAAAAGGTCAACACTTTTCAGAGGAAATGGTTGAGTTCTGCCAATATCTTAGATAATTTTTAATGTCCCTAACTATTTTAGGCATATGGATATTGTTTATCGCCTTGATCCGGTCGGGATTTGCATCAATTCCCCGTTGACGAACTTGGTAGCCCCAAAACTTCTTAGACTGGACTCCAAAAGAGCATTTGGTTATGTTAAGCTTCATGCTATAATATATAAGGACCTTGAATGTTTTCACCAGGTCCGCTAAATGGTCACCTTTGTATTACTCTTCAAAGGCATATCATCTATGTAGACCTCCATGATATCACTCAACAAATGCTTGAATATCTTAGTGACTAACTGATGACAGGTTGTTTCTGCATTTTTTAGCCTAAATGGCATGATCGTGTAACAATTCAAACTAAGGGTGGTGATGAATGATGTCTTCTCTTGATCGGGCCTGAATAGAGGAATATAATGACACCATGAATAACCATCCAAGAAACTCAACTGTCCATAATTGGATGTGGTGTCAACTAACTAGTCAACTTTTAGTAAGGGAAATATATCTTTTGGATATGCTTTGTTCAGGTTTGTAAAGTCTATACAAACTCTCTATTTCCTATTACTCTTTCTAACTATGATCGAATTTGAGAGACATTTGGGAAATTGAACGTGTTTGATGAATTATGCCTCAAAAATTTTCCCTACTTCCTATTCCACTACTTTTGCCTTCTCTTGGGCTGTTTGCCATGCCTTTTGCATGATAGGCAAAAAATGCCAGATCCACATGAAATTAATGGCACGTCACTTCGTGATCGATCCCAAGCATATCATATGGCTACCAAGAAAACATGTCTTGGTTATCCTTAAGGACAAAGATTAATTATTTTTGTTAACAATTGGTCAGTGAGCTACTGATCATAATTTTTTTTCCAGGTGGAATGACTTTTTGAAGTGGTTCCACGACTCTATCCATCGGGGCACCCTTATTTCTTTTACCCCCCGGTCCTCCATAATTATATTATCATTTTGAGGGCGTATCTCCCTTCTTGATCCTTTCTTTTGTGGTCACCTTCCCTTTATTCGTTTCTTGTGTGGGTCTGATGGTAGTGATAAAGCATTGTCAAGTTGTAGTTTGATTCCCATATTTCTTCATTCCCCCTCTATAACTAATACATTTAACCTTCTGGTGATATACAGATGGGATTGCTTCCATAGCGTGGAGTCATTCTTTCCCCAGGATCGCGTTTTAGATCCATCGTTTTGCTTCTTGCCCCCTTTCAAGGAGCGCTCTCATTGTCTCCATTTTTGCTCGCCTTGGGGAAACTATTATCATGTTAGGTTTCGGACACCGCGTTTTAAACTTTAATGTACTTATTTGTTCTAGAAAAAAAATTACAAAATATTTAATATAAATCTGTAATACCCCGTATTTTTCTAGGATTTATATATATGGATTTATTATGAATTTTTTTGAATTTAATTGAAATTTATTAGATTTTATTTGGATTTGGCCTAACTTTAAATAAAGATGAAAGGCCGAGGGTAGTTTGGTCATTTGGTTAAGTTTATGGAGAAAGCACCCATGACAATGGATATGCCTAACCTCGACCATGAGGAAAGAGGAGCGCGACCTCAGTTTGTTGGATCGTGACCCAGGTGCGAGTCCCTCGTGGGCAATGCACATGCTAAATCATTTAAAGGGGCCTTTATTGTAATTTTGTCCTTGTTTTTCACCATTTCTCTTAATCAAAGCTACATCAGCAATTTAAACTTCACACCCTACCTTTAAAACCCTAAACTTCCATTAAAATACACCTTTAAACCTCAATTAGAGGGACTTGCACTTGGAATTTGGGATTGCTTTGAAGGGATGATTGATCATATTTTAGAGGAGAACATATATATCAGAGATCAAAACTTGAATATGGGAGATTTTAGAATTTTAAATTTCTAGCTTCGTAGATTTTATTCGTTTGAGGTAAATGTTTGTCTTCTCGTGGTTTATTTTGTGTGCTTAATATATTCACCATTGATTGTATATGTCTTACATGTTATGTGTTTCATTTTTATATGTATTACTTATATCTATATATCATTATTATTACACACATATTTACGTGACCAATGTTTTCATGTTGTGTAGTTAGGGAAAATGTAATAAGATGAATTTACGCCATATGATGGGTTATGTAATTTAGATTGATAATTTATACCTAGATTATGGAAATTATATCTAAAGTAAATTAATTGAGAGAATGATTAATTAAATTATTATGTCATTGGAGGATGTAGAGGCATCCGTTAGCCAAACCACCCCCTGGATGAGGTGTGCTTTCGGGCTACGATTTTATATTTTATCAGAGAAACTTGGTCGTAGATCCTTTATATTATTATGCAGTTTTGTTATGGGCTATAAGTCATTATAGTAGGTAAATTAGGGGAGTAACATATCGTGGCTTGTGGTTGTATTATGATATTATTTATGTTTGAGGGCATTGGATTGTTCGAAGGATAACTGATAAGAAAAAGAACGAGAGTCCATACTGCATAAAGGGAAGTGCAATGGGGATTATGATATGGTGTTTAGGAAGTGTAGTGAGACGTATTTTGATCCTATGATCGGTGATGTTTACCTTAGGATTTAATTGAGAGGGCATATGCATACACTTAGAAGATAGAGATCTTCCACCAGCGTGAGCATCACAAGTACATTCTTGAATTTCATTGAGGAATCCTTCCACTTGGTCTGGTGAACACACTCAAGTATGGGGAGTGTGCATGATTGTCGGTAGATTTTTTTCACTGAGTTGAAGCAAAACCCACATGAGTAGATTTTTAACTTGTCTAACTCCTTATTATTTTGTGTGAGCACTCCATATTTGAGGTTGGTGATGATTGGATCCATCTACGTTAGAGATGAATCAATCTGCATGCATGTTATTTCTAACTCAGGTTCATTAGCAATGGGATGATCGATATATTCAACCTCGATCGTCCTCTTAATTATTATCATTTTTTTAGGCCAGTGTAGTTAAGGCATTAGTGTGATAGTTACAAAGTCTCTATAATTGTTCGACCAACGTCGAATAAAAAGTCTTAATATTTTTTCTGTCTTTATCTTGATACGCACTAATTCTGGGATCTTAGGCTTCATATTCCCTGCACAATTATTTGGCGATCAAGCGAGAATTGCAGTGGATGACTATATCTTATCCTCCCATGATGATATCTCTTTTGAGGCCAATGGTCATTACCTCATACTCTGCTTCGTTGTTCAATCCTTTAAAACCTAATCGAAGGATTTTCTCAATAAAGGATTTATATGGAGAGATGAAGATGATTTCAAAGTCAGTTCCTCGTTTGCTAGATGCATCATAAAAAATAGACTCCACTTAAGAGACTGATTAACATGCCCCAAGTTAAACATCATATGGGATAGGATTTAATTCAATGACCTCCTCATTTGATCTTCTTAAGAACTTAGTTTTAAAGTTAGCCAGAACCTACTATTTAATGGTAGTTCAGGGCTCATAAATGATGTCGATCCGACCATTTATAATGACTAATTAATCATCTTATTGTAAATATCGGCCTTCTTACAAACTTCCTTGATAGGAAAGGAATTCAATATGACTATTATATGGGCATCAAAATAATATCTTATCTTCTTTAACGGCATTACTAGTGTTAAGGATAACTTTTTTATTGGCATGTATCTCCTTTCAGAGTCAAGGAGAGTGATGCTAATATGATATGGATCGATCCAATGCCTCATTGGTTACATAATAGAAAATAACAAAATATAAGTGAAGCTTCTCACTATTGACCAATATTGACAACAAGGGGGTCTTAAGTATCGATTGATCTACTCTAGAGCTTTGTCATATTTCATTGTCCAGATTATTGCATTTTCCTTCTTTAAGTCTTGAAAGAAAGGTCAACACTTATAGGATGATTTGATAAAAAATCGATTCAGGGTTGCCAGCATACACATAAGCAATTGAATGTTTACGATTGTAGTTGACCATTTAGTTTCCTATAAGGCTTTAATCTGGACAGGTTTGACTTTGATACCTCTTAAGTTATGAGATATCCCCAAAACTTATCTGAGCCAACCCTAAAGGCACACTTGGAGGCGTTTAACTTCATTTTTTAGCTCCTCTGGATCTTAAAGGTGTTGGTAATATCTTTAATGTGATTGGATACGCGTTTACTCTTGACGGGTATGTCATCAATGTAAACCTTCATGGTTGAATCGATCTATTTCTGAACATCTTATCCATAAGGCACCGAGATGTTACATCGGTTTTCATAAGGAGGAATGACATGACACTATAGCAGTATAATCCCAAGGTGGTGATAAAAAGATGTCTTTTCCTCGTCAAGGTCGAACAAATGTATCTCCCATGTATGGATCCATGAAACTCACTTGTTGATGGCTTGTAGTTGATTCGACTAGCTAGTCGATTCTAAGGAGAGGGAAACTATCTTTTAGTAGGCATTGCTTAGGCCTGTGAAATCAACATAAACCTTTGGGCATGCCTTGTTTAGGTACAATGAGGATCCAATTAGGGCGTTTCTTCTCTATTCAAATCGGGTTTGTGTTTATCTTATATGCATTTAGGGTAGTTTTGATCGTCTTTGTTTTTTACAACAAAATCATAAATACAATACATTTCATAATGTTTGCGTTTATAATTTAGGGTTTGTTCATTTTTCTACATGATGCATGGTTACAACAATGTATATCAATGAGTGTTAAAACATATGAACAAATTACTATGCACCTTTTTTGTATAAAATCGAGTTTCTTCTTTATTTTGAGAGCTTTTGTTAGAGTTAGGATTTTTGTTGGTGGTGGTGTATTTATTGAAAAATATGAAAGAGTTGGTCAAGTGAAGCTTATATACCATTTCACCATGTGGGTGGCCATGTTTTGTGAGAGAAATACACATTAATACATTATATGGTATTTTTGGGAGGTCCCGAGGAATTTTTTTAATTAAAATAACGAACTTTTAATTTATTTTTACAAAAATAATGTACTTTCAAACATATTTACAAAAATATTGCACTATGAGAATTTGCGATTAACAATCTCGTTTTTATATAATTTTGTTGTTGACAACAGTGAAATGAGGATGGATTAAGATGATAATTAATTAACCATAATTAATTGAATAAGCAATTGTCAATCACGGATTAAATTTATTTTTAAACTGAATACATCATCGGCAAATTCATATTCATTAAAAAAAATAACCGAATTTGGTTCGCAACTGCATATTCGAATGATAAAAGTTTCACTCGTCTTCTCGGTTGGCATTCTTACAGTTAATAAGAAAAAAATACAGAGCTCTGGAAATTTGAAATTCCATCCTTCAGTGATTCACGATCTTCGTTCCAATTCCAACGACCCTTTTCCACCTCCTTCAACCGTTCTCCACCTCCTACAACCTTCTCCACTTTTGGAAATTGTTAATTTACAAGTTATTATGCAAATATTCTTTATTTTTGTAATGGTTTTTTTAATGTTGGGTAATGATTTTTGGTTTTTGGGTAATGATAAAATGAAAATTTTCAACCATCATTTCTTTGTTGTAGGGTTTCAATTTGTATATACATAATTTACTTTGGTATATGTACTCAAACATTTTAAGTAATTCTTATATGTAATTCTTTATTTAAGATGTACAGTTTATGTTTAATGGTTTATGATAATATGAAAATGTTCAACCATTTTTCAAGTATATGTACAATTTTTTTATGTGAAAGTGATGCTTATTTAGAATTTAGGGACTAACGTGAAATTAATCTATCCATTATTTATTTAAATTTAATTTATGTGATATGGTATGAAACTCTGTTCTAATTTGGCTTTACCTTCACTTTTGTTCAGTCGAAATAATGTGGATGTAAGTTACCATTTGTAATTGTATTAAAAATGGTTATTGTTAATTTAAATTCATATATTATTGAGGATAAATATTTTACAAAACTTGTTGTGATGTAAGTGACTATGAAAGTAGTAGCCAATTTATTTTGTATTATACTGTTGTGGTACATTATTGTTTTTCTATCCAACATGTTTTATCCAATTTCTTTTTGCTAGCATGTGGACATCTTAATGATTGTAATTTTTCTTATCAAAGCAATACACAATTTTAGAAAGAAGAATCCGTATAATCCATAATTGCTAGAAACCAACCATTTAAATATGTATTTTTAATCCCACACTGCTAACTGTATATATATTGAAACATTAAAAATACTGTGAACATTTCAATATATAGCCTACTAATAACTTGCATATAAATGTTGTAGAGATATCTAGTTTCGTTAATTAATTTAATCAAATGTATACCATACTTAAAAGGAAATATAGCAATATTCATCCTATCAATCTGATAATTTTACGAATAGAGGTACCTTACTTTAGGAAGCTATAATTTTCTATTCTTACATAATTCTAGTGTATACTCTTCCCAATCTATTTGCTTCCACATTTAATCTAGCAAATGGAGTGAAGACGTGTTATGTTCATTTTTTATCCCAACATCTATATATGAAGAGTTGTTAAGAAAGGCATGACGTTTAATAGGAGTAGATAATGTCACGAGCGACATTAATATCACTTGTCATTGACCTAAGCTACCGACTCCCGATGGAATGAAGTACATGATATTGGTTATAAACGAAGACAACAACGTGTAAACTATGGTCAATTGAATTTCAAATGGCAACACAATCATCATTGTCTAAATATACTTATAATTTAATGACGCAACAAGATAACCATTGTTGATCATCGCAAGATTCCAATCGTTATACAAAGCCCCCACCCCCCGTTGAAACCTCAATTATTCTCCTAACAATATAACCGCATATGGGATTATGATCTTAATGTTCCGATATGTAGTCATAGAAATATGACAATAGAGCATTACTCTTACGAATTTGACTTATCGACAACCAAATTGACCACTCCTTTATTTATTGCACCGCTTTATGTATCCTTTACTGATGAATTGTCATCCAATAATGAACACATTAGCCCCGCAATCATGAATACATAGGTGAATGATGTAGTTTACAATGTTGATTCCAAGGAAGATGAATCTGACTACGGAAGGGATAGAGATGCATACGAAACTAGCAGCGATGAATGTACTCAGATGGAATCGGGTCCTTTTGAATCCCAATAAGAAGGTAGTTAGTGTTTTTTGGTATGTGACTTACGGGGAGGATACCAAACCAATGGATCATAACCGAGAAATTCCATTAACACACGTTGAAATGGGTTTTACTATGCAGGGTCAGCCATGGGTGTCACTAAAGTATGACACCAAAAAAGGATCTCCAATGTGATGTCACACATTTCATCATTGACAACCATGTTGAGTTTCAAGTTGTTGAGTCTGACACCTTTTTTTGGGTTGTAAAATGTAAACAATATTAACCATCATATCCAAAAGGTGTCTTAGAGTGAGGAAGTTACAGTGATACAAATTTTTTTTAAATTACTAAGTACGATAGCCCTCACATATGCACATCCCATACTAATTAAACAACCAACACATAATTGACTTCAGCATGATTGGATGCAATGATTTAATAACTAATTAAAGTGGACCCGGGCATTGAGATTTGCGTGTTGATTGCGTATATCAAGCAGCACACTCTATATACTGTACCTTATGCGAAGGCATTGAATACCGAAAGAAAATCAATTATTGTATAGTTTGGAGATTGGGATCTATCGTTTAACGAGTTTTTTCGATTCTTATCAGCAATCAAATAATATATTCTAGGGACCTTCGTCCAGCTAGTGGTTTTCCCACAACCTGATGGTAAGGATATGTTAACTCTTCTTTGCACTCCTAACTTCGAGCGAAGGATTTATTCATTGTCCACCTATCGTAAGCGTTGATGGCACCCACCTCTATGGTAAATATAGGGGGAGATGTTGATACAAATGAGACTTGATGATAACGAGTAGGTATTCCCACTTGCGTTTGTCGTAGTTTATGAAGAAAATTTGAATAACTGGAGTTAGTTCTTACATCGTATTAAAAAACAAATTTTAAAGCACCGCCAGCATATATGTTTGATATATATTCGACATGCGGGACTAAAGGCTGCAGTGCGGGAGTAACAAAAGTTGTACGAATGGTAGATGGTCGAGAACGGGAGGTATATATACTGTTTACATCACATGCATAACAATTTTTGTGAAAAATTATGCGACGTTGGCCTGAATAAGTCGGTATGGCTTGGGAGCACTGCACACCAAATAAGAACACTTGATAGAGTAGTGTCAGAAATTAAGGACATAACGAGCATTCACACACCTATCTTTTTATAATTTCTAAGGAGAAATGAATGTGTTCTCTTCACGGGTGATACCGATACGGCCAAATGACGATAAACATATCTGAATTTTTTTACAAGGTTATTAATGGGGTAAGAAGTATTCCCATCAAAGTGACAATCGAGTTTATATTTACAAACTTGTAATGTGTTTATTTGTACGTAGGGAGCACGACATAAAGTACATGGAGGCAAATAAGACTCATACTCCAACTATTTTGAATGGTATATAGAGACAAATTAATAGGATGAAAATTATATTTTTCAGGAGTTTAACCTAGATAAGGGACTAGTTAAAGTGTTATCCACAATGGAAATGCATATGCCGTACTCATATCGCGAGGAATGTGTAGTTGCGTGACACGATCTATTTAAAAAGATGTTGTGTTCAAAGCTTTTGATGATGGGTTACCATATGCCATTTTTTAATGCTTCGACAATTATGATGTTGCTAAGAATGCATACGTGATGCACACAATAAGATGGAGATGTCTTAGTGTATTACTTGACCCATTCGAATACTATGTTCCATCGCCTGCCAATGTTCCTGACTTGCAAGAAACCGATTGGAAGTCGGGTTGCTCATCGGGACAATGTTTGTCCTCAAAATGTTTCATTTTATATTACCTAATGTATGTATCTTTTATTTAATTTATGATGCGTTGTTGTTTTAAATTACGTTTAATATTAACCTTTTTCATTCGTTGATGTTTTCATATCATAAATCACTAAAACTATATATCAATAACATTTCTAGAACTTGTTTTTCTTCATTTAATAAGGAAAAAATTAGAAACAATACGCAAATTCAAATACATAAGTACATGAACAATAATATCATAAATATAATCTCTGGACAACATTATTCGTCTCCCCAAGAACATTAACGATGTTTTTTCTACTGATGTTTATGTACCGGGAAATCCGGCTAGGCTTGCATATAGAAACATATTTGATAGTCAAGACAACTCCAAGGACAATATGCCTCACCCACTTACATCCTAAAAGCATGACCTTACGATGGATAAAGTCGCCCAGGGTACCTCGTTAGATCCTTCAACTCAATGGTTAAGTCACCCATCCTGTTTGGTGGAGTGACTTGAGTATGGATACAACCTGTTTCAAGAGTTTTATGTTACGATATTTGAATCCCAAAAAACTATAATACTTGTATAGAAAAATACTTACGAAGGAAACCTTTGCGGTTATGATTTGGGAGATTGCGCATCTCCGTCGAGGTTGTATTATCAAACTCTAAGTATACGTAGTCTAAGGCGATTGTCTAGGGTTCTTTAGAGAAGTCATAACCATACTCGAGGTAGAGAGGCATTCACGGATGAACTACTATGTAAGGGATGGGAGCCTATTGCTTTTCTGGACCCCTTCTTTCTTAGTGCCTTTTGCCCCTGTGAGTGCAAGAAATATTGAAATAGAGATCTACGAAAACAATCACAAATGCAAAAAGTAAAAATCATACACACAACAACGATATACGTGGTTAGACAACTTTTTTACATCCACAAAGAGATTTCCATGTTCTTATTAATGTCTCTCAATGCTCAAGGTTACGTCCTTTTGCCCCGAGTCAGGGTTTACAATCTGTAGATGTGTAAAAAAGAGATTGGGTTGTGCAAGGAACTCAATTAACATGTGGATAACATGTGGTTTCCCTGAATATCTCCTCTGAGATTATTGGTAACCAATTGAGTATGTTCATACGTATTTAAGTGCATGTTATATACACGAGTCTTTAATGAATAACTAATTTAGGTCGGGTAGTCCACTCTCTATGCTGGGCTAGTCGGATACTCTCTTAGGCTAAAATAAATGGATCCACACAGTTGCCTCTAAAAAATTTGGGCTAAATATTTGGGCCAATAAATTTTAATTAAGTTCGAGGCCTATGGCCTAAAACTTTATTTTAAAATCGAAATGACAATTTTGTAATTCTGGTGAACTCAAGAGGTATTGAAAAAGTAAATATATGTTAGTCCAGACACACATATGAAGCGCCAAAATCCACCTTGGTTGTCGTGTTCCATCAATAGCTCAAACTTCAAACAGAGATACATCTCCCTCGACAACTATTTTTCAGACGTTTCTTTGTCTACTGAGCTTTCAGTGTTCACTTCTTTAACTTCTCGTATTCTCATAGCTTCTATTGATTCCTGTAAGTTCCCATTATCTCCTTTTTATTTTCCACTTTTGCGATTGTTTTTCGTCTGTTACTAGGGCTTTTCTTTTTTGTATTATCCATGGCACTGTTAGATAACAAGTCAATAGAAGAGTTTAGGAAAACTTATAATATTTATGACTGGTTAAAATCGATTGTGATACTCTCCCTTAAGATGTTCGTGACATTTAAAGGGGCATTGGATTCACACCCTATTGATCACCCAATGGGGATTGACATTTCCCCCAAACCCTCTCTTTTTAAGATTCTTCAAATATTTTGATGTCATTATTGATACCAAAATTCACCACCTTACGTGGACTAATTACAAGCCAGCACGTGTCATCCAATGTGGCACAAGTCCAAGTCAGCATGATACAAATCCCCAACCAACAGAGAAGACAGACCAACGAGGAAGCCCGACCAACATGGAAGACCAACCAACAAGGAAGACCAACCAACAATAGGGAGTCCAACCAGTATGGCCAATGAAGCACCATCAGTTTTATGTTTAATTCTCATTATGAATTGATGTACATGCCTAACAAATGAAAGCATTCCATCATTTCACATGATGACTCTTGACACCCCTCTTGGGCTATAAATACGTTGTAACACCCTCATTATGGGGGGGATCGAAAAATAATTTGAGGCAGTCAAGTAATACATAACAGTGGATGTAGGCTTTTCCATTGAGCCGAACCACTTTAAAAACCTCATTTATCTTATTTGTTTTACTTATTTATCTGTGATCAATTAATTATGCCTAGTCTAGTTTTTTGCATCAACAGTCATCCCTACCTAGTGTGCCCCTAATGTCTGAAAGATTATAAATGGAGTACATAGAATAAATATGTTGTCTGGAACCAATTTAGGTCTTACTCAGATCTACTATTGTTATGCCTGGTTAAGAACCAAAGGTGGCATCATATATTTGAATACGAGAAGGACAGATAGGGCTATGGTTGAATATCCCTGACTCTTACAAGGACTATTGGGGTCATGGTTTTATTGCCATAAATTGGCAGCATCCTCCCCTTCATGAGGGTGTGAGGTACCAAGGCCCGTAGATTTTTGAGTTTGGTAAGGATCATATAGGTTGCTTTATCTTATCTCCTGTTTGCTTGTTGTTTCTTTTTGTTCTGTTTTCTTACTTATTGCTTCCATTTTTCGTCCTTTAGCTTATATTTTCTTCCTCTGTTGTGTAGCTCGTGATAAAAATTAAAAGCCTAACTTAAGCAAAGTGAACATGGTTAATCTCCTGAAGGCTTAGAGAGTTCAAGAGATACTTCCCGACGGCGAGCATCCGCGTTCTGCAGCCTGTTTGCTTGAGTATAAGAACACTACCAATAATTTTATAGCTCAATTGGTTAATAAAGTCCCTGACTTGAAGATTCCTAAAGTAGGACCCTCTGAACCAATTGTGTTATAGGAAGAGGAAGAAGAGGAGGAAGAAGAAGAAGAAGAAGAAAATGAACGGGAGATGGCACCCTCTGTAAAAAGGAGAGGGCTCAACATTGATGATGACGATTAGTCCATGTTTCCTGATCGAATAAAATCTTTGAAGAAAAGTGAGGGTGATTCATAAGGGGATAGTGGTTCCAGCCCGATATATAAGGGGAAGGAGAAAGAGAGAGAGAATAATAATGGATAAAAAGAAGAGAAGATACGAGATAAGGAGAGAGAGAGAGAGAGAGAGAGAGATAAAGAAGAAGAAAATAATAAGGACGAGGCTAAAAAGAGGTTAGCCTTAAAGGCCCCTGATGTGCCCTTATTTATTGCGACTGCTAAGGATTTTAGTGTGGCCAACGACCCTATTCTTGCCCCTGATCTACTGAAGGGGGTTGTGCTTTGTGGCCGACCATGAGTTCTCCTCACGACTGGGGTCATCCCAGCTTACACTCAAATTGACCTAACGACTTGCTTTGGTAAGTATCTTCTATTTATTCTCTTGTCTCTAATTTTTTGCATTTGTCTCATTTGTACTAATCCTGCTCTTTTTATTTTATGCAGTTCTTGGCTAACTTTACTACCCTCGTGGATGGTCACGCGAACCAATTTAAGAATAACTAGGAGCTGAAAGATGCCCCGAAAAAGTCTAAAAAAGACTTAACTAGTGCACGCATTGCTTAGGAGTGGGAAAAATGAGAGCATGACAAAGGCCTATGGCGATCTTGAGGCGTCCAAGAACTTGGTGGTTGCTGAGAAGGAGAAGCTAGCGGAAGAAAACCTGAACCTGGCTAGGAAGGTTTAGAAGTTAGAAGAAGAGCTCCATGATGAGAAGGACGGAAGTTACACCTAAGGCTAGAATACGACCTATGATGATGTCGAACTCCAGATATGTTATGAAAATAATGTATCCTTCAAAAAAGGATGGGACTAAGCACTGGGGATCGTGGGAGTTCCTTTTTACTCTGAGATTTTCAAACTTTATCCTCCTGGTACCAACCCTCTCGTAGAAAAATAACCAAATATTAGTTAGCCTACCGACCAAACTGAGAACGAATCTGCTGAGGTCCGAGCAGCTGTCGACCAAGAAAGGAGGACTGTCGAGAAGGGAAAGGCAGTAGACAAGTCTGAATAGGTGAAGGAATACGGCCTTCATCTTAGGACTTTTCCTTTGCCTTTAGATTATGACTTTTCATTTTTCTATCTTTTGTGTCTTGTAATCTTCTTTTTTCCTCTAGTTATACTGGCCTTTGGCCCCCTTTACCAATCAATGAAAAATAATTTTTTGCTTATACTGATGCGTTCTGCCCTTTTAAATATACTGATGTTTAATTGCAATAATATATGTTGTATTGTTTCTAGCCCGACGAGGACTATATTCACCCTACCTTAAAGTTGTGAATTATTTTGGGACCAAACATTAGCCGCCAAGCTCACAAGGCGTTCATAAAGATTTTCAAGTCTCTGAGGGCGAGGACTGAGTAGTACAAGGACCAGTTCTAGTTGGTCTCCAAACTTAAAGATGATCTCCAAGTGGTGGAGGACATCGATTCCTTAGTGCAAGAGGAAATAAATAGTTTGAGGGGCCAGCTTCTGGAGATCAGAGACGTGAGCCAAGTAGGTAAAATGCTTCAAGTCTAGAATGATGCTATGAGGAAGGAGGTCATCGAGCTGAACAAGGATGTCCAAAAGGCATATGTCATTGCAACCAAACACCAAAGAAACGTCATAAGGTTGAGTCACTTATTTAGAATGGGTCCACAAGAGGCATGGGTAGCTGGTTATGATGAGGGATGCACTAAGGCACCAGCACGATTAAGGGTGGTTGAGAATATATCATTCAATCATGGGTGGCTAACTGCCCTCAGGAAAGTTAAGACTCCCAAGTAATTAAACCTATGGTATAAGTACCAGGTTAATTGTCCTGCTTATCATCACAACCCCTTCTCGAAAGATGATAAATGGATCCCCATTGATGCCATTCTTTCCCATTTCCTCAACTATTACCTTGAAGATAATAAGGAGGTGTTCGCCACTAATTTGATGGTGGATGAAGAGCACCTATAGAAGATTATCTTGCTCACCACCCATAGTTAGTCTAGGTATTTGTTTGATCTTTGTACCCTTGTAACTATACTTCATAATTTTTATAATGTATAAAGTTTAATTATTAACTCGTTCCATATTTTGAGCATGTGTCGACTAAATATGAGTTAATAATTGCCTTTATGGTTTGACTGCTAATTAGTAAGTGTTGGTATTTTCTTACCACTTTGAACCTTTATTAGCCATGTAATACTATTGATCATTTTAGGTTGCTTGTCGATTATATGAGTTAGTACTTAGAATTAGTCACTTTGAGCTCTTAGCCGACTAAATGAATTTAGAACAAGTGTTAATCATTTTTGCGCTCCTACCGACTAAATGAGTTTGCTAACTTGTGTTTGAACATTCTCTCGGTCCAATATGCCTTAGTAGTATCATTCCATTTGCCTTACATTTTAGGTCGTATCGTCACACTTCCTTAGGCCCAAGTGAGATGATGGCGAGAATGTTCCTGGTTGATGGACAATCCGTTCGATCAAGTTTCAAGCTACCAACACAGTTGGCAACCAACCTAAGTTAGCTTTTTTGCCTAAGGATCCCCTGTAGGACTTTTGTTGTTGCCGAGACAACTCATAAGGTCTATTATTTTGTGAAAAAGACCTAAGGGTTATAGTAATTAAAATATTGTATTAACTTATTACAATTGCTATAAACCCTACTCAGCACATTAGATTCCTTGATTGAAACAAGTTGAACAACTTATTATAATTTCTAGGAGTTCTGTTATGCGCGAGGAAGTTCTTTAGCTAAGGAAAGTTGAGCAACTAACTGTAATCGAAGGTAACCTCTTCTTATGGTTAGAGGAGTTATCAATTGGAAAGTGTGCATAATACTGAGAAACATAACAAAAAATCTAAAACAACCAATGTACTAAATAGAAGTATGAGAGACAATTGGCCTTTATTCATTAAATAATAACTTGTAAATGACATAAGTTTGAAATAAAAATTTTCATAAACTAAATGTGATGATAAAAGATGAAGAAGACTAAAAGTAGAGCTTCTTGAGATTAGTTGCATTCCATCCTCTTGGTATCTCACTGCACTCCATCTTTTCCAAATGATATGCTCCTTGAAGGTCGTCCCTGATTACTAGGGGTGTTCAAAAAATCAATTGGACAGGCGAACCGAACCAGACCGAACCGGACTGCTATAATTTTATCATTTTTTTTAATCGGTCCGATCCAGATTTCTTTTTGACAAACTGATCTACCCAGTCCTGTCCTTGGTCCGTCATATTAAATAACCGATATGGACCGACTCAGACCGATTATATATATATATATATATATATATATATATATATATATATATATATATATAGCTAGAAAAAACTCAATAAGGACAAGCTGGTCATTTTAAAAGAAAAAAACTAACAGTATACGCACACTACACCACATGGCTCACAACAGCGGCCCTCATCGCATCTCACTCATACTCTCTTTATCTCTCTACAACTCTGATTTAATCTCTCTTCCTCAGGCGAAAGCTCCAGCTCTAAGCTCTCTCCTCACCCTTCACATGCAGAAGCTCTACAGCTCTGAGCTCTCTCCTCACACGAGGAAGCTCAATCTCTGAGCTATCTCATCTCACATGATCTGGTGTAAATTATTTCAGATTTGCGTGTATTTCAGCTCTGAGTGGGTGTGTTTCCTCTTTGGGTCTATTTCAGGTGTGTAAATAAATTCTTACATGTTTCCATATTTTTTTCTTTTATATACATTGTAGACAAGTTGTTATGCAAGGCACATATATTTGAAATATATTGAGCCAAATCAAATTAGCTGGAAGAAAGTTCTTCCTCTGTTTTAGTTTTGATATGTAGAAATTGTAGGCTCTAATAATGTTTTTTAGTGCGATATGATAATTCTAATGGTTTCAGTGTAATCAGGTAATTATTATTGAAAATAACTAATGATTCGCCTTTAAAAAGAGTATTTCAATAATATTAGGACCAACAAGTTAGATCGGGCCGATCCTACAAAAAATCGGACTGACAAAGCTCGAAAAATTACTTTAATCTGTCCGGTCTTGATCCTTATTTTTAGGACCGGTTTAATCGGTTCGGTCTTTAAAATTACTAAAATTGGGTTTGACTATACCGTAAACACCCCTACTGATTACCTTAAACGGTCTTTCCTAGTTTGGTCACAGCTCTCCATCTGATGGTTTTACGACACTATCGAGGACTTTACTTAGGACATAGTCCCCTACTTGAATTTTCTCAGATTGACTTTTCGTTGAACTATTTGCTCAACTGCTATTTGTAGGACGTCATCTTGATCATGTCATGTTCTCTTTGCTCGTCTGCTAAGTTAAGTTCAGTGCGTAATGCATCATCGTTTAGGCCTTTGTCGACCATGGTGGTTCTCATAGTAGGGAGACCAGATTCAAGCGGGATAATAACTATCATCCCATACACGAGCGCGAAGGGTGTTTCCCTAATTAGTCTCCTAGTAGTAGTATAGTAGGCCCACAGAATATGGGGGATCTCATCCACCCAAGCACCCTTTGCTCTTTTCAGCCTCCTCTTTAGGCCATCGAGCATGGTTTTATTGGAAGCTTCTGTCTAACCGTTGCTTTGGGTATATGCCACTGAACTAAAGAGGTGCTTGATGCCATACTCATCACTAAAACCCTAAAAGAAGCTACTTTCAAATTACGTGCAATTATCAGTGATAATAGTTCTTGGTACCCCAAAGTGCGTTGTGATGCTCTTCCAAATGAACCTTATTATATCGACGTCACAAATGTTTATTAGTGGTTCTGCCTCTACCCACTTGGTGAAGTAATATATGCCGACCAACAAATACTTACGATTTCCCGTGCGTTAGGTAGTGGTCCCACAATATTCAATCCCCATTGTGCGAACATCCAAGGACTTGTCAAGGATTTTAGGTCGCTAGCTGGCTGGCGGACCAAAAGAGAGAATTTTTTACACTTTTCACATTTGCGAACGTAGATACTTGCATCATTTTGCATGTGAGGCCACTAGTATCCTTCCCTAAGCACTCGAAAATCCAATGACCTCCCTCATATGTGACTCCCACAAATACCATCATGAAGTTCAGTGAGAACGTGCTCGGTGTCGTGTGGGTGGACATACTGGAGGTAAGGGCTTGTGAATGATTTCTTGTAGAGCTTTCCTCCTAGGGAAAGGTAGAAATGGGTTGCTTTCACCCTTACTTGATAAGCTAATCTTTTATCATAAGGTATCATGTCGCTACGTAGATAGGTAATAATGGGATCTATACAACTAGGGCCTTCTCTGTGGGGAGGATTATTCATCGACCATCATCTGATCGATGCTTGGTTGGGAGAAGATCTTTATTTGGATAGTTCTTATGAGATCAGAGTCCACTGATGTGTTTAAGGTTGTTAAGTCATTAGCGTAACTATTCTGCCCTTGACGAAACTGTTGAATATCAACCTTCTCGAATCCTGCTATAAGCTCTTTTACTACGGTGAGGTTGGATGCCATCCTCTCATCTTTTACGTTGAAATCTCTATTCACCTACTTGGAGACCAGCTTAGAATCGCTGAATACATTGAGGCGCTTTAGCCTTAGCAATTGGTCTTTGCGTAAGCCAACGATCAGTGCTTCGTATTCAGCTTCATTGTTGGAGGCTTCAATTCCCAGCCTGATTCATTGTTCGATGACATCATCTTCTACTGTGATGAGGAAGATTCCTACCCCTGCCCCCTTCGAATTGGAGGTTCCATCAACGTATAGGGTCCATTCCTTTGAATGTGTTTCCTCTACTGTTGACTGCTCCATTTCCTATTAGTTGATAGGTTAGTCCCCCATAAATTCGATGATAAAATCATCCTCGACTTGTCCCTTAATTACTGTCCTTGGTTAAATGTGGATATCAAACCTTTCGAGCTCGACTGACCACTTCGAGAGTCGTCCAGAGAGGTAGGTGTTCCGAAGAACAACTTTGAGGGGATAGAAAATGATCATTATTATTGAGTGAGCTTTGAAGTAGTGTTTTAGCTCCCTTGAGGCAACCACCAGTGGATAGTCAAGCTTTTCTAGGGGTTATTAACATTTTTCAGCATCCAAAAGTGTGTTGCTAACATAATAGATGGGGTACTATCCGCCTTCTTTCTCACATACCAAAGCCGAGATAATAACGTGGTTTGACTCTGTGAGATGGAGATATAGAGTATTTCCATTATCATGAATCACCAATAAGGGCAGTCTGTTGAGGTAGGACTTGATCTCTTTCAAGTTTTTTGAGCAATCATCGTTCCATATGAGGCCTTTGTCCTTCTTTAGAAGCTGGAAGAATGGTCGGCAGTGCTCCGAGGACTTAGAGATGAAGCGGTTGAGTGTTGTGAGCATACCAGTAAGCTTTTGAACATCTCACAACATCCGTGGAGGCTAGAATTTAATGATCGTATCAATATGATCTAGATTGGCCTCAATGCCCTTTTTGGTGACTACGTAGCCCAGAATTTTACTTGAATGGACGCCGAATGAACACTTACTTATATATTAAGTTTCATTCGATACTTCCAGAGGATCTCAAAGGTTCTGGCTAAGTCCGTGAGGTGGTCATCTCTATTCTTTCTCTTGAATAACATATCATCGATGTAAACCTCCATTGTGCCTCCCATCTGATCCTTGAATATCTTCGTGGTTAGCCAATGATAATTTGCCCCTGCATTTTTTAGGATAAACGACATAACCTTGTAACGGTATAATCTAATCGGAATTATGACGGATGTTTTATCCTGGTCAGGGTCGAATAATAAAATTTGGTGGTACCCATAATAGGTGTCTAAAAAAGTCATTCTTTCGTGTGTTGCAGCAGCGTCCACCAGCTGATCAATCCTAGGCAATAGGATATTATCTTTGGGATAGGCCCTATTAAGGTATGTGAAGTCAATACAGACCCTCCAACTGCTATTGCTCTTTCGTACTACCACTGGGTTGAATAACCATTCGGGGAACTGAACTTCCCTAATGGATATTGCATCTAGAAGCTTCCCTAATTCCTTCTCCATCGATTTAGCCTTCTCAAGGTATGTTTAGCGAGCCTTCATAGTGATTAGCTTGAAGGTTGGGTCGACATTCAGTCGATGTCCGCTATGTCGGGATCAATCTCGGGCAGATCATATGGCTCCCAGGTAAAAACATCTAGATTGCTCCTCAGGAAGGCAATCAACTCTTTCTTTTCGTGATCAACAAGTGTAGTTCTGATTAGAAACTTTCTTTTTGGAAAGTTATCATCAGCTCTAACTTCCTCCAGGCTTTAAACGACCCTATCAGTGAGATGGACCCTGGTCTCCGCCACCCCTGGTCGATCGTATCATAATTACTATTTAGAGGGTGTAGCCCTGTCCTGGGCTTCTCCGAAGCATTTTTTTGGCTCTTTTTTCTTTCCCTTCCTAGGGTAGATTGTCACAATGAAGTACTTCCTTGCAGTGGCCTGTTGCTATGAATCTCGACCACGCCCCAATTGGTGATACACTTCAACTTATAGTGGTAGGTATATGGTACGGCTTTCATGGTGTATAACCAACCTCTACTTAGAATAGTGTGATATGGGGACTCAATGTCCACCGCCAAAAAATTAAGTACCTTTAAGATGTTGAATACCCTGATGGCAAGAATATCTATCCCAGTGGCATTGTAATTCTCCCTGCGAATCCAACCAATGGAACTGTGGCCTCCTTAAGGTCGGTTAGATTGAGCTTTAGCTTATAAAACATCTTTAGGTACATCACCTCTGATGAGCTTCCCTGTCTATCAGTAGCTTATCGATGTCCCAATTTGTAATTCTGAGAGTTATCACGAGTGCATCGTAATATGGAGTCCTCACTCCAACTAGATCTTCCACGGTGAAGACAATATGTTTAGTGTACTCGACGTCCTCTGGTCGTCGGCACTTGCCAGCTTGGCTTTATGCATGATCAATCAAGAATGCCTTCATGATTGCGGTGACCTTCTTCAACTCCATTCGAATAGTGTTCCCTTGGATTTTCTTTAGGTCGGATGCACCATGGATCACTGCGAACTCCTATCTCATGTCATTATTAAGGACATTATATGGTTTCTGGTCGTCATTGGTTGTGACCTTGTCAGCTTTCTTTTTCATGTATTCATTGGGATGACTAGCTGTAACACATCGAGAGGTGCTACTGAAAAATATTGATAAATTATAGATTTTTTTAAAATAATACCATTTAGATTGAGAATAAATTTGCAAAAACATAAATAATAAATTGACTGAATAAAAAATTTCAATTTTATTAAATCTAAAATGTCCTTTTACAAAACAATTTATAATAAACAAATTGTTACATTTAAATTTTAAAAATAATTATCTAGAGCCTCTAACGATGATCCCGATCCCAAAGATGCCATAAATATCATTTTGCACCAAACTTGAAACACAACAAACTATGTGGGGGGGGAGCGGGAAACTCAGTAGTTCGTATAAATGCTCCAAGTGTAACTACACATACTTATGTGTGCGTGCATCATATATAAGATTGTATACAATATGAACACTCAAACTAAAATCCCAATAATATAATCATCACCTATGATCTCGCTGCGGCACTATAAAACCCAAGACCCAGTATCAAAATTCCCGCCACACTTCCCACAGTACGGTATGGACTACCGTTCACTATCTTGTTAATTATCCTCAGAAAAATCCAATGGTTCCCAAAAATAAATAACATAACTTGGATACATGACCCATCATCACCTGGCATCACTGTCATAAAATCTTGGCATACTCGCCAACCGGGATCCATGGTCTAGTCTTTGGATAATAAACAAAATTGTAGTCGATAGGGCACCCCGTTCAGCGGGTGGTTTGGATAAAGAATGCATAAGAATTTTCCAATAATAATCATCATAATATCACTATCTCAATTCAAATAAATTTCAGATTCAATTTCCATAAATCAAGTGTATATATTTTCTACCCAATTTCTATAACCCAACATGTCGTAAAATCAACTAGTTTAGTTACCCCAAACTACATGGCATGAAAATAATACATACAAAATGGGTGCAAGAACGAATCTAATATACAAGCATATAATACGTATAAATGCAACACATAGCATGGATATAACTATACAATTAAGGTTGAATAAGTGTATCACACTAAATTAATCACGGGAGAACAAAACTACCTCAAGCGAGTTAAAATTTACAATTATAGGCCTGTTTTGAAAACCTAAAAATTTAGATCCAAGCATTATCTAAACTACCGATCCAACTTCATATTTGAATTCTACACGAAAAATTAGTTCAGGAATGTGTTTTCAGTTTTTCTCAAATCTCATCTAAATGCACTAAAAAGAATATCTAAATACTCTAAATTTGGCTCTTCTCATTCCACTCGTTTTTTACTCTTTTGATTTCGTTTTTATCCTTTGTTTTTCATCTTCCTTTCTTTATAATCACCCATAATACTCCTTATATAACCCCTCTCCCAAACCCTATCTTGGAGCCTAAGATAATGCAAATTACTATATTGCCTTTTAATTTAAAATTGCCTACTTTACAAATTTAACTCATCACAAAATGTTCAAAAGCTATTTAAATTTGAATATAATTGCTTGATTCGATTTCAAACCAAAATAAATTGTTTTTAAATGTAATATAAAAAAAATATTTTCATTTAAAATAAAATACCCCGACTAAAATCTTATAGAATATTCATAAATATGCTCTCAAAATTACGAGGTATTACACCAGCTTGGGCCAACTCTTTCAGGTGTGACTTTAGAGCCTTACAATTCTCAGTCCTATGATCGCCCTACTTGTGGAATGCGCGTCTTAGTGCGTTGTTCATTTTCTTTAAGTCACTACCCATCTTCTTATACCACTTGATGAATGGTTGATCATTAATCTTGCTTAAGATTTTATAAATTCGTTCCTTGAAGACTGAGTTAACAACTTGAAACCCTTTTGAGGGATCAACCCTACTCACATTCTTGGCATCATTCTTGCCCCCATTCTTATTCCCTTTTTTCTGAGTGCCACTCATAACTCCTTATTTTTTTACCTTCGCTCGACCGTTTTCCCCTACATTAGAGTGAACCACGTCCTCAACCTTGGCATATTTCTCAATACGGGCCATAAGGTCATCGATGGTGCTGGCTTCCTTTTTTGTCAGGGACTGGTGTAGTAGAGATGTGGTCAATAAACCAGTCTTGATGGATGCAACGACAACTTGCTTCGAGCAGTCCTCCTCCTTATTGAAGACCTCCCACTACCTCTTGGCATAATTACGAAGGCTCTCTTATGGCTTTTTCTTCATCGTGAGCAGTGCATTTATCCTCTTAGGTTGGGAACTATTGGTTATGAAGTGAGCTGTAAAAGCCTCTACTAGGGCCTTGAAGTTGTTGATTGACCTATGGGTAAACTTCTCAAACCACTTTTATACTACATTATGTAGGATAGAAGGGAAAATTCTACACATCAAGGCATCATTGTGTTTCCACAAGTTCATTGCCTACTTGTTCTGCCAAACATGGTCTATGGGATCAGTCCTCTCGTCGTAAATATTAAATCTCGTAACGATAAACTTCTTTGGGGTTTTTTTTCTTCAATCGCCCTTAAAAATGGGGATTTCATCTGAGTGTTGAGAGCTCTCCTGGCTAGCTCCCTGGTGTAACACCCCGACTAATTAAATACCGGGTAACTACTCCTTTATTCAAATTAATACAAAATGCCAAGTTGGTGCAGTTCATAGCATCACTGTAAAAAACGTTTTAACAATTACTAGCCACCTAATATTTAAAAAAAAGTGAGATGACAATTTTAATTAAATCCGATTAACATGCAATGAATAAATTATGAAATGCTAACATAAACTCTACAACATAGTCATAATAGAAGAACCATAAAATAATAATGAGTCTGGAGCAATACTCCTCACAACAATATGAATACTGGAATAAACAAATACCAAGGCTGCATCACTAAATTAATTACAACACAAGATCTGAAATAACTGAATAAGTAAGATGTCTCTAAAAGGAATGGGGCGACATGCCCAACAAATGAGAAAATCTGATAATGGAGTCAAGATCGAAAATAGAGGCGTCTATTGTCAAGGTCCTGTAACTTTCACAGCAGCTACAGCACGTCACCTGAATGGAACTCCTATACTTGGTGTCCTTGTGGCTGGGCACCTAAAAGGTTTTACAAAAATAGATTTGAAAGAAAACGGGTCAGAGCCCAATTGGGAAAACGGTTTAAAAATTGAAAGTGTTTAATATCATTAAGCATTGAATATAAAGTACATGATAGTGTGTGCACTCACATGAGTTCCTCACCTCTCAACTAATTGTGCACTCCTATCGTACCCGTACCCATTCTAGTTATTCCCATATCTAACTAGTCCAATACAAAATCTAACATTACTATACGATTCCCAATTCAATTCCCGACATCTTATTTTAAACAGAGTGTTTCACTTTTCTACACAGTTTCCCATATTAGTACTACTAATTACTAGAGATCTTCCATTTTATGTTTACAAAACGTTGCTATTATTTAAACTCACATTTATGCATGACAGTTCATTTCAATTAACAGTATATTATTCTCATCATAAATATATGATACTAGCACCTCGAGACTAAGCTGCGGTGCACACATACTCTGCTATCCAACCCCGGTAAATCACGTACATAAAGACCACGTATTATGAATCTCTCAGGAATCGTTCTCAAATAACAACAATCACAAATAATGGAGGCGAACATAGTTCACATCACATGCGTCACACACATACCTACGCTCCCATGATCGGCAGACTTATTAACTTCTCAATAAGTCCTTCTCTGATCTATGTCCTCGAGGTACCAATCTAAATCCCCCCGTAGGCACACAAAGATTAGATGGCCTTGATCGAATGCCGACCTCCCATGATAGCAAGTATGGTAGGTATGTTATACACAGATAACTACATATACTAAGCATTCGCACATCTTAGATATCTCAGAATATTAATAGAGGTATACTTCTCGTTCTTATACCATTATTTAGTGTTATACATTTACAAGTCCCCGATTTATATGCATTTAAGTTGTCAACTCTTCTCACGTCATAATTAGGTACTCGCTTCCAAATCCACAAATGTCATCCGATTTACTATAAGATCCTAAGTTTTACTCCTCAACGTACCCCAATCTCACAACTATACCCACTAGTTAATAAGGGAAGGTTATCTCTCCATTTAAATAAGGCTACGGAACATTTGAAATAAAACAGGCCAAAAAGGTCATCCTGTCAACTCGTTAGAAGTCTCGTTCGAACGAGGTCGTTCAAACGAGTGTCGTTCAAACGAAAGGCCTCGAACGAACTACCAACTCGTTAGAAGGGGATACTGTCATCTCGTTAGAAGCTCGTTCGAACGAGGTCGTTCGAACGACCTGGGCAGGTCTTCTAACGAGATGGCAGTTTGCGCCCAAAAATCCCAAAATCCATTTTTCTTCCTTTTCCTCTTTTCTAAATCCACCCTAAGGCCATCCAAATAGTGTTTTAACGTTTATAAACCATTTCTAATCACCCTAGATCATCCCTTAACATATTTTAGGGGTCAAATCTTACAAATTAACATGCCAAAATTATAAATCCCCAATTTTTGTCCCCAAACCCTATGAACTTGAACCCAAAATTTACATTTCATAAAAAGACTCCTTATTAATCCGTTTTCAGATCATCAAAAGTTATGTTTGTATATTGAGTTCGTCCATCATCATTCTACATGCAAATTCCTACCCAAAACCACAAGTTTCACAATAATTCCATTGGGTGTTCTTCATCAAAATTCCAAGATATAAACAATTTTCTACACTACACATGGAGGAAATATTCAATGCAAATAACGACAACAAAATACTTGCCTTAGATTTGTTCTTCGGAATTGATGTTGGTGAATGAAGGTTGATTTCTCCCCTTTCTCTATAAAATTCTCTCAAGGATGGTGATGGTGGTTGGAGGTTTCTTTTGGAACCACTTCAAACTCTCCCTTTAAGACCCGTAGCCCTCTAACTCATCTAATGCTGATAATGGACTTAGTGGGTTCATTAGTAATATTTTATTTAACCCAAAAATTCGTGGGTTTTAATTCCCATATTTTTAAAATTTCCAAAATACCCTTCTAGGTTGTCGGTTTGGCCTAAAAGTGCCACGGGACTCAAACTAAACCCCCGCTTAGTGTATTCTGACTATTTCGACCCTTCCGGACACGTTGGCGCACTCAAAATGACCATTCGGTTGATAAAAATATAATTCACTTTTTAATTTTAATAATTTCGTTCCTGACGCGACTGACACGCGCGTCCCAACTTAAGTTTCCAAATTGTCGTGTTTCAGCCTCGCGACAACTTTAATATTTTCAATACTCATGAAATTTTTAATTTTAACATCATGATCAAATACTAACTCACATCTCTCTAGTATTTATATCCGGATTAATTCCCAATTAATTCTCATTTAATTCAATTAATCCCTTAAATAAAAATCAATAAAATTACGGGGTATTACATACTTCCCCCTAATAATAGAATTTCGTCCCGAAATTCGAAAAGGTAAGGCATACCTGGAACCATTAGGTATCCACTGGTACTCAAAACAAAATTTAAGGAAAGGCCCAAACACTAAAGCCCTCGCTTCACAACAAGCTTGTTTAACAGTTTTGATACCCTATCAGTTATAGGGTTACACTGCAATAAATGTACTTCACGTTGTGCTCTTACTAAACAACACTCCAATAAAAATAGCCTATACATCGCTGACCGCATTATCTCAATATTATGTGAGTCCGCACCTCACTACGCATTAACTCCCGCGTTTATCAAAACACCAAACTCCCATCCTGGAAGAAATTAATAACACATCTAACTACTCTTGCCCATTCTTTAAATCTCTGTTCCCGGCGTTGTGACTTTTACACAAGGGAAAACCACTTCAGCCAGTTGGTGTTACACAAACCTTTGTAAGAACCTTGTCCACTATAATTAGCTACGGGTGCTTTCACCTCGACTGTACCATTAGGTAGTATCTTCTCTCCATTACCACAATGCACCTCATTTACTAGTTATATCCGATTTGGAAATGAAAAGATCACAATGAATCCAAAAATTCTTTCGTACCATCCACCCGTGATCAATCACCTTGTGCCTACACCTCGGGCTATAGGTGATACAACCCTCGGAATGAAGCGTTAATTTCTCTACTTCTTGTTACTCCACGTTGAAGGTGGGTTTCGGGGATCTCCTATTGGTTATGGATAATACTGCGCAGGACCACGTACCGGCGTGTTCACTCTTTAATAGTGTAAATCACCCAAGTATATAGTCATTTGTCTCCTTCTGGACAACCTGTCCCACATATTCTAAGTGACTCTTTACTCATCTATAAGTTGGCAACCCCTCAAGGAAATTTACCAACTTAACTCTTCCATCCCTGGAATCGTCGACTTGATACAAAATTATTTGGTTGATCATCTAACCCCCAACCGTTCTACTACTCACTACACCCCTTTCAATGCCGACTTTCACGTATAATTCTTCTCGTTAAGTGATACTTATTAACCCTCTTCTCCCTTCGACGTATACCAAAATTTTCGACCCTCACACTTTTCACCACTTGTGCACATCGGGGCCCTTTAAACCTTATTGACATCATTATTCTATTTTACTCTTGAATTACCCTCAACATTCGAATGGTCGGAACTCTACTCCAATTTGTCCATAATAGTTAAATATTTGCCTATTAAATGGCTTTCCACTGCCTTTTCACCAAATTCGGACGTGCTACACTGATTATACATGATATTCATTTACACCTTTTCTTACGACGTTTAATCCCATAAGTAATAATCTCATCCATCTATGTCCCCTCTTCCTTTGATTTACACCTTAGCAAATTAAGATGTCTACACCCCTTATAACTCAATCATACGGTTTTAAACATTATATACGCTTCATAGGTATCCCAAACTCTTGATTGCCGCTGAATTTATAACGTTGCTATACCACTTGGGCGTTCTCAATTGCTTCTGAATTTGAAATCCTATATCCTCCTTAACCTCAATGCGTCCTTCAACCCGAATAAAAACCAAAATTATCAGTACTTATTTACTAACAACTGGCTCTTCTGGTCTTATATCATAAATTTACCCCTTATTATCTTCTAGTTATAATTACTTACTTCCATAACGATCGAGGTACCCAAATCATAGACCAACGTTCATACGTCTCCCTACCACCAACAATATGCTGAGTTTCATGCGTGGGGTATCTCGCAAAGCGAAATCCAAACAAGGAACCCCCCCGATACACTAATTCCTAGCATTGTCAGTCATCGGGATCCGTCAAGCCCGCAGTCCATAACATGTACCCCTATATTCCCGTCTCTTAACAAAGTTACATCTCCTTTCGCAATGACACTTAAACAAGGAACTCCTTCCGAATGACACTTTCTCTTGACACTGATGGTAATCACATTCCATATACACCATGCAACTAAAATTGGGGTTCTAAAAATCCCGTCCCCAGATACACAACTATGAGTATAAACTCTCAAATCTTTAATGGGTGATAAAATAATGCACTCTTCTCATTACGGCCTCTCTAGCGTTAATTATAACAACCAGCAAACTCTTTGCTGACTAGTAAACTAATTACATACGACTCATAACAATTGAATTCCTATGCATATTGGGATTAAATATCCGAGACCATTATACCTTTTTTGAAATCACAACATATTCATATATATACACATATATACAAAAGTACAATTGCGAGTCCAACCCTCTCACAGATGGGGCATCGCCAGGACAAAACGTGCTACCCCAAGGTAGTAATCCCAATAAACTTGCAATACCAGCACACTATCGGTATAATCATATATATAAAACCATAAATAAGATCATATCATACTCGTATAACACAACACTAAAACGAGTAATTTCAATAAAGTATAAATCGCTATCAATATACCCATTCATCCTCCGCAAATGACAATAAAAGTAACCCCCACACTATCAGGGAAAATATTCTTATAATAATAAAATTACTGATATACCCACTAAACTCGACTCTCAAGCGAGAATAACAATTATGCCAAATGTATCAACCCATTCATGCCACAAATAACATGCATCACCATCTGAGGATATAACTCATACTTTTATCCTAACAATCGTCCCGACTGCTCAAATGGTTCCTGGACTTACCACATATGTCCATACCAAACCAATTATTTCATTAACTGTTGCCCTCTCCAGGAAGAATACCTTGATCCCTACTCTTGCACCGGGAAAAATTTATAACGCACAGGTTTCATTCCCCACAAAATATCTCTACACATACTCCACTTATCTTCGATCACACTGATCATGTTAAGGTGGTCCCTGTCTCGGACGTTGGTAGTCTCGACTCTGATGACTACCTCTGTTGTTCCCTTAGCTTTGACGACCCTAAGGAACACGCTACTAATTTCCACATCTCTTACTAAAATCACCATCGCTCGGTAATAATTCAACTATCTGAATCATTTTAACTGGTTCTCCGTTGGGTCTTCCTATTGTGGTGCTTCACCAACACCGTTTTCCCCAGTCTTACTTTATATAAAGTCCTCGATTCTTGTATCTCCCCACCCGAGGGAATGTTTACCTCTAAATTAACACAACGCGATAATGCCCTCTGCCTTGACCGTCCAAGCAGAATTCTTCCAGAAGGACTAGAAATTCTTCTTGTATGTAAATTCTCCCTTTAATATCCCCTTCTCCATTTCACCTACTTCACCCGGTATAGGGTTCGCTAAACAATTATATTTCTTCTCACAAAGTGACCTCTGTCCGGACCTCTCGTGTGAGTTCAGAACGACCTTCGCCTTTCATCCTGAACATCTAACTAAGGAACGTATGGTCAAACCATACGTGCACGCCTTCTCTCGACGTCACGTTCCCCTTCTAAGTGCGGTGATTGTCTCTTACCATTGAAACTCCGCTCTTACGAGTCATGGAAAATTTTCCCCAAAGTTTCACTCTCGATTGGCCAGACCCCGACATTTGTCCAAGCCTTTGGATATATTACGTTTATTTGACTAGCACACGCCATCACCGCATTCCGAATATTGCCACTGCTGGTTCTCTTCAATGTTTCACTCAACTCTTTTTCTCCCATTTGAACCTTGTTGGGTGAGTCTAATTTGATCCCACTTCCTACTATTGTTATGCCTGGAAGTCACTAGTCGCGCCTTGGCCATCGGTACTGTCCAGGACTTCCATGCCATGATATGGGCGACTTCGACTACCGCTATCCTTCTTTAATATAATAAATAACCTCAACTGATCTTTTGCCTCCTGCCGTTCGCCTATCTGTCTTCGCCTGACGTACAACATTGTTCTACGCACGAACACACCCGATTGCAAATAAGATTCACTATCATATGTATTGAAGCAGGAGAAGGAAATTTCACCAAAGATATCAACAATCCTAAACATAGGGCTCTACATCAAAGAAAGCTACGCTGAAAGCATAATAAGCCGCACAGATCCTAAAGGACACTAGAACCTGACGCTCTGATACCACCTGTGACACCCTGACTAATTAAATACCGGGTAGCTACTCTTTTATTCAAATTAATACAAAATGCCAAGTTGGTTCAATTCATAGCATCACTGTAAAAAACGTTTTAACAATTACTAGCCACCTAATATTTAAAAAAAAGTGAGATGTTAATTTTAATTAAATCCGATTAACATGCAATGAGTAAATTATGAAATGCTAACATAAACTCCACAACATAGTCATAATAGAAGAACCATAAAATAATAATAAGTCTGGAGGAATACTCCTCACAATAATCCGAATACTGGAATAAACAAATACCAAGTCTGCATCACTAAATTATTTACAACCCAAGATCTGAAATAACTGAATAAGTAAGATGTCTCTAAAAGGAATGGGGCGACATGCCCAACAAATGAGAAAATCTGATAATGGAGTCAAAATCGAAAATGGAGGTGTTTATTGTCAAGGTCCTGTAACTTCCACAGCAGCTACAGCACGTCACCTGAATGGAACTCCTATACTTGGTGTCCTTGTGGCTGGGCACCTAAAAGGTTTTACAAAAATAGATTTGAAAGCAAGCGGGTTAGAGCCCGATTGTGAAAACAGTTTAAAAATTGCAAGTGTTTAATATCATTAAACATTGAATATAAAGTACATGATAGTGTGTGCACTCACATGAGTTCTTCACCTCTCAACTAATTGTGCACTCCTATCGTACCCGTACCCATTCTAGTTATTCCCATATCTAACTAGTCCAATATAAAATCTAACATTACTATACGATTCCCAATTCAATTCTCGACATCTTATTTTAAACAGAGTGTTTCACTTTTCTACACAGTTTCCCATAATAGTACTACTAATTACTAGAGATCTTCCATTTTATGTTTACAAAACGTTGCTATTATTTAAACTCACATTTATGCATGACAGTTCATTTCAATTAACAGTATATTATTCTCATCACAAATATATGATATTATCACCCCGAGACTAAGCTGCGGTGCACACATACTTTGCTATCCAACCCCGGTAAATCACGTACATAAGGACCACGTATTCCGAATCTCTCAGGAATCGTTCTCAAATAACAACAATCACAAATAATGGAGGCGAACATAGTTCACATCACATGCGTCACGCACATACCTACTCTCCCATGATCAGCAGACTTATTAACTTCTCAATAAGTCCTTCTCTGATCTATGTCCTCGAGGTACCAATCTAAATCCCCCCGTAGGCACACAAAGATTAGATGGCCCTGATCGAACGCCGACCTCCCATGATAGCAAGTATGGTAGGTATGTTATACACAGATAATCACATATACTAAGCATTCTCACATCTTAGATATCTCAAAATATTAATAGAGGTATACTTCTCATTCTTATACCATCATTTAGTGTTATACATTTACAAGTCCACGATTTATATGTATTTAAGTTGTCAACTCTTCTCCCGTCGTAATTAGGTACTCGCTTCCAAATCCACAAATGTCATCCGGTTTAATACAAGATACTATGTTTTACTCCTCAACGTACCCCAATCTCACAAATATACCCATTAGTTAATAAGGGAAGGTTATCTCTCCATTTAAATAAGTCTACGCGACATTTGAAATAAAAACAGGCCAAAAAGGTCATTCTGTCAACTCGTAGAAGTCTCGTTCGAACGAGGTCGTTCGAACGAGTGTTGTTCGAATGAAAGGCTTCGAACGAACTACCAACTCCTTAGAAGGGGGTACTGTCATCTCATTAGAAGCTCGTTCGAACGAGGTCGTTCGAACGACCTGGGCAGGTCTTCTAACGAGATGGCAGTTTGCGCCCAGAAATCCCAAAATCTGTTTTTCTTCCTTTTCCTCTTTTCTAAATCCACCCTAAGGCCATCCAAATAGTGTTTTAACGTTTATAAACCATTTATAATCACCCTAGATCATCCCTTAACATATTTTAAGGGTCAAATCTTACAAATTAACATGCCAAAATTATAAATCCCTAATTCTTGTCCCCAACCCCTATGAACTTGAACCCAAAATTTACATTTCATAAAAAGACTCCTTATTAATCCGTTTTCAGATCATCAAAAGTTTTGTTTGTATATTGAGTTCGTCCATCATCATTCTACATGCAAATTCCTACCTAAAACCACAAGTTTCACAATAATTCCATTGGGTGTTCTTCATCAAAATTCCAAGATATAAACAATTTTCTACACTACACATGGAGGAAATATTCAATGCAAATAACGACAACAAAATACTTGCCTTAGATTTGTTCTTCGGAATTGATGTTGGTGAATGAAGGTTGATTTCTCCCATTTCTCTATAAAATTCTCTCAAGGATGGTGATGGTGGTTGGAGGTTTCGTTTGGAACCACTTCAAACTCTCCCTTTAAGTCCCGTAGCCCTCTAACTCATCTAATGCTGATAATGGACTTAGTGGGTTCATTAGTAATATTTTATTTAACCCTAAAATTCGTGGGTTTTAATTCCCATATTTTTAAATTTTCCAAAATACCCTTCTAGGTTGCCGGTTTGGCCTAAAAGTGTCCCGGGATCCAAACTAAACCCCCGGCTAGTGTTTTCTGACTATTTCGACCCTTCCGGACACGTTGGCGCACTCAAAATGACCATTCGATTGATAAAAATATAATTCACTTTTTAATTTAAATAATTTCGTTCCTGACGCGACTGACACGTGCGTTCCAACTTAAGTTTCCAAATTGTCGTGTTTCAGCCTCACGACAACTTTAATATTTTCAATACTCATGAAAATTTTAATTTTAACATCATGATCAAATACTAACTCACATCTCGATAGTATTTATATCCGGATTAATTCCCAATTAATTATCATTTAATTCAATTAATCCCTTAAATAAAAATCAATAAAATTACGGGGTATTACACCTGGTAGACCTGGCTCCTCGATGGGCAGGATGTTGTTTCGTCTCTATACGGACCAAAATCCAGAATTTATCATCTTGATTATCATTGCATTTGTGGCGCCTCTCTGATCAGCCGCGTTCTTATCGATCACGCTCTAACCTTCCACGTTCATATATGTCTTGGTCAAGCCTGGAGCTCCTCCCTCGGCTGTGAGTATTACTCGACTGAGGACTAAGATTCCTATCACAACGCTTCCTCTTATCATATGAAGATCTCTCTTCATCATTTGAAGTCACTTTTACGGGTGAGCATTTTCTTTTAGCTGGAGGTGTATGGCCTCCTTTTATTCCCGAAGCCTAGCTTCGTAAGCGTCGACCAATATAGAGATATGGGTAAACCTAAGTGGTCCCTGACTTTCTTCAGAAGGTTTCTTTTCTTGGAGAAACCTGGGATTCAGTTATTGGGGAATCTCTGACCTGACCCTAGATGGGATTGGGTCATCTTGCTCATCGCCAACTTGAGGAAGGTTGTTCTTGTGGTGAGACATCATGGGCATTCTATTGATGGATACTTTCGTAGGGAAAAGAATCATTTTCCATAGACGATGCAAATTATGAGTGGAAGAACTATCATAATAGAGATCTAAGGAAATAATCACAAGTGCAGAAAGTAAAGATCACACACATAACAACAATATATGTGGTTCGGCAACTTGTCTACGTCAACTAAGAGGTTACTATGTTCTAATTAGTGTCTCTCAATGCTAGAGGTTACATCCCTTTGCCCCACATTTGGGAACTCCTTCGAGATTGTTAGTAACCAATTGAGTATATCCGTAAGTATTTAAGTGAATATTAAATACACAAGTCTTTAATGAATAACTGATTTGGGTCGTGCAGTCCTCTTTCCATGCTGGGCTAGTAAGGTATTCTCTTGGGCTAAAATAAACGGATCCCTACAGCACCTTACCCGTAGGTCCGAGTATAATATGATTGAACGAATTGTTTCTTCGTTCAGGGAATTCGACATTATAACATTGGAAATTATCATTCGAAGGTGGTGCTTTCTCCGATTACTTCTGCTTGAACCTTTTTCTGAGGAATAGGATATTAATCCCCAATTTATTATAGATAGGATAAAAAGCCTCTCCTATGTTGCTTTACATAGCATCAAGAAACTTTTCTAAGACTTAGGATGCCTAATTTATATAAATTAAGGAATCCTTTACTCGAATGAGGCAAATAATAAAAATAATAAAAGAATGAAGACTCCTTTATAGATCAAGTTAAATATGCTAAAGAATATGCAACACCATTGCATTGTCTCCAAATCTTATGAATATGGATTTGACTTATATTAATTATTTCCACAATCTCCTTTATTATAATCTTAGCCTGCCAAGGAGGTCTCCATTGATCTGTAATCATACAATAAGCTGACTTGGAATCAGTCTTAATAAATAAGTTAGTATGTCCTTTTACAATACAAAAATGAAGCCCGGTTTTAATGGCCATTAATTCATCCATAAGACTAGTGTTATGATCAATGAAAATAGAAAAAGCCATAACTAAATTGCCTTGATCATTTATGAGAGCACCTCCAATACCACTTGCACCTGGATCGCCTTTGCTAGAACCATCTACATTCAATTTCAAAAAAACATGTATGAGGTTTGGACCATTTAGTGAAGATGAAACTTAAAGGAATTGTCTGAACTTTGATTTGGAAGAACTGAAGAATAACACATGTTAAAGATTTAATATCGTTGTTGAAGGTTTTTTATGCACTTATAACAGACATAGTGATCTAAATTTTCTTGATGATGGAATCCACTTCCATAACATGATTCTAAAAAAGACTTTGACATGTATCTTTCCAAATATCCCACATACAGACCATAGGAAGAACTTAATAGATAAATTTCATAAGTTCACTTTCAGTCGAATGAATCCACCAAGACATAAACATTGACCAATTAGAATTGAATAAGGGGAAGACTTCAACCAAATTAAAATAATAAGACCATACTTGTTTGGCCAAATTACTCTGAAGCAATAACTGATTTAATGTTTCTTCTTGATTACCACAACATTGACACTTTGAGAAAATTCTAATATTTATTCTCTGAATACTATCATCAGTGGGAATGGTCTTATAAAAGTATTTCCAAGTAAAAACTGAGATATGTTTGAACCATAACAATTTTTAAGATTTAGATTCCACACTTGAGCCTCTGATCAAATTATAAGATGATTTTAGATTGAATTTTCCATATTGAGAAGCTTCCCAAACTACTTCTTGATCCCCCTGTACTGAATGCCCTTAAACCTCTGCTTGAACTTGTCTTATCCTTTTCATAACATGAGAACCATTATTTGATCTCGTATTCTTATATTTAAATGAGAAAGCTTTGTTGACATCTTCTAAATTTTTGATCTCATGACCACCCTCAGAATAAAGATTACAAATTTGCCTCCAACTGATCCAAGCTTTCTTATCTCCTCTAATACCATCAGTACCCCAAAAGAATTTACTAAAGATTGATTGAATTTGATTAAGAATTGGTTTTAGAGGATTTAAGGCAACTGGAGTATATATAGGGATTGAGGATAATGAATGCTTGATGAGAATCAATCTACCTACAGATGAGAGACATTTAGTTTTCCAACCCAATAATTTCACTCCAATCTTGTCTATAAGGTCATTGAAGTAGATGCTTTTTCCTCCCAGTAAATAGAGGACAATTAAGATAAGTTAGAGGCGAGTTTTTAAAGGCGAGATTGAGAGAATTATCTATGATATTTATTCTATGCAAGGAAATGGAATCGCCCACTGAAAAATAACTTTTTCTTCTATTAATCAATTGACCAGGTGAATCTTTATAAGCCTCCGAGAAAGCCATCAAATTGTGAAGACTTTTTTTCCTCCATTAACAAAAATAATAATATCATCTGAAAAACTGAAATGAGTGATTAGTCTACTTTCGGGAGGGTGAGAGAAAGCTCCAACCCTCTTAGACAAAACTAAATTATCTAGACCTCTGCTCAGCACTTCAGCTGATATAATGAATAATGAAAGTGATATATGATCACCTTGTTTAAGCCCCCTTGTTGGTTGGAAGAAACCAGAGCATTTTCCATTGACAATAATGGAAAACCAATTATTAGAAATTAATATCCATATTAAATATATGAAAACCTCACAAAAAACAAATTTCCTCAACACATTGATGAGAAAGATCCATGAAACCCAATCATAGGCTTTTTCCATATCTAATTTAATGAGAACATTGGAACCATGACATTTTATGTTCAAAAGATTAACCATTTCATGGGCAAGAAGAATGATATCTTGCATATTCCTTTCTTTAACAAAACCTTATTGATTATCAGTTATACTATAAGGAAGAATATAAGATAACCTTGTGTTAAGAATTTTTGAAATGATTTTGAGAGAAAAGTTGTCAAGGCTTATAGGCCTATAATGAGAACAAAGTTAAGGATTCTTAGTTTTAGCAACGAGCACCACATTATTAAAGGACCATCTTCTTGGAATGGATGCTCCCAGAAAGAATGACTGAATAACAGAAATTAAGTCAACCTTGATGATGTTCCAACAGCTAACATAAAAGGCACTAGTAAATTCATCCGGCCGTGGGCTACCGTTTTCACTTAAGCTTTTCAAAGCTTGAAGAATATCATCTTCTAGAGATAACTCAGCATCTCATTCCACTATTCATTAATAAAAAAAAGAAATGACATTTAATAAATCATCTTCAAAGGTAATTGACTTTGCATACCATGTTTCCTTAAAGTGTTTGATGAAGACCTATTCAATTTCTTCTATATGATCCTTCCACTGGTTGTCTTCATCCTTTATCTTTATAATACCTAACTTACAATTTTAATCTTTCACTATTGAGTGGAAGAATTCAGTATTGGAATCACCTTCTTCAAGCTATTTGAACGTATACTTTTGATGCGAATAAGTCTCTTCGTGATTAAGAGTTGTTCATTTTCAAAAGCACTTTCAGCTATTAGAAACTCATCTTTAAGATTTTTAACATTTTGAAAAATGTTTCCAAAAATATCTTTATTTCAATCTTTTAGATCCATCATCAATATTCTGAGCTTAAAAGAAAAGGACACCCCAGGGGAAGCAGTTACAGGGCCACTATAAGATTTGGAAACATTATAGAGGAAAAGAGAGTGTTTGGTCCACATTTTTTGTAAAAATGAAAGGTTTAGTATAGGAATCAAGCTGGGATTTGATAGATAACAGTATGAGGGGATGGTCACTATAATGTTTAGAAATATGGGTTATAGAGAAATATGGAAAGATATTACACAACTGTAAGTTCCCTAAGGCTCTATCTAGTCTAAGACAAATAGATTATTCTTCAATTCTAAATTTATTCCATGTAAATATGGATCCTTGGAATACCATATCTTATGAGCCACATATGTTCATGTAATCAATGAATTCAGCTACTGCTTGTTGATTTATGCGAAGACCTCCAATGTTTTCATTTTAGCCTGCTACAACATTGAAATCACCTATAACAACCTGAGGGATATCACTACATGTACTTCTTAAATATTCCAAATCAGCCCATAGACCTCTTCTCTCCTCTTTTGTACATTTGGCATATACTAAGGTTAACATCACCGCCTTATCCTAATTTTCATGAGATACTTTGACAATTAAGAATCGATCCTCATCAAACACCACTGTAACATAAATCCCTATTCTCCACAAAAACCAAAATTTGTTTGATTTATTGGCACTAGCTTCAGAGAAATTGAATTTGAATATGTATTTATAAATTTTAGAGGAAAAAACTTTTTGTTTAAAAATTAATAATATAGACAGGCTATATGCTTTACTTAACTTTTTTGTTCTACTACAAGTTGGATTGTTAGCCAATCTTCTAGCATTTCAACTTAAGAAATTGATCATTAATAAATTGAAAGTTCAGAGTTCTTGGTACCTTTCACTCGAGCTCTTGTAATTCTTCTATATAGAGGGTCCACAAGCATTTTTATATTAACTTCTTTAGCCCCCAGATTTGAAGAACTATTAGAAACCTCCGGGTGTATATCCTTCCCTTTTCCTCTTTTGTTTCTTATCTCAATGTTTTGCCATTTTCTGTCAAACCAAGTGGCAAACATTGTAAGTTCTTTTTGCATTGAACCATAAGCACCCTTATTAATGTCATTCTCTGAAGTATAGCCCTTGTATTTTGCTTGATGGATCTCATAGTCTGGTAGATTAGTGGCCTTAGGAGTGAGCATAAGTTGGTAAACAATAAAGGCTTCTTAAGGGGTAATTTCGCAGTGCCGTTTTTTTTAATATGGTTAGCTATAGTTTTGGAATTTTCTGAAACAATGATTGGCTGAAGGTCTGATAGAGGATGGAAATAATTGTGGTTATGACTGGTATGAGGTGATGATGAAGGAGAGAAGTTGATAACATTGGTCTTAGCGCTAGAATTTTGGCTTTATGATTTTAAAGTGGATGAAAAAGGGTTTTATCTAGGATTTTTGTTTAATATTTTTTGGATTTTATGGTTTGGAGGTCTTTGGGAGATTAAAGAATGGTCATTTGGTTAGGTGTGATATGAGAATTATTGGTTTGTATCTATTTGGAAGACTGAATGAGGGTTCTGTGGGTAGGTTGGTTTTGGATAACTTGGAATTGTTAGTTAGATTTAGGAGGATGAATGATGGTTTCTTCATTGTTAATTCCTAGTTTGGTCTTCGGAAAATACAAGAACTCTTCTCACATCCTTTTTTCAGACAATAAGTACAATAATGAGGGAGGTTTTCATAATGGACTTCTTGCTAAAAGCCAAATTCACCTATACCAATCCATACTCTTTTTGGTTTCTCCTTGATCAAATCAATCTTTATACACACCTTAGCTAAACTAGGCCTTGTTTGAGAAGAAGTAAATGCATCTAGCTTCAAAGATAAATAAGAAGCTTTGGAAAATAAATCCACGTTGGAACAACATGACTTTGTTCTTCAATTCTCCATTGAGGTGACCACTTAAATGTTCTCATTGGGAATCTTTTAAAGTACTGTGACACCCTGCCTAATTAAATACCGGGTGATCAGTCCTATATCCAATTAAAATAGGTTTCTCATATGGTTCATTCTTAGCATCACTGTCGAAACTTTTTAAAACATTACTAACCACCTAGAATTCAAAAAGGTGATGTCAAAATTTTAATCTTTTTATTTAACAATAAACAACAAAAGAACATTATTACATAAATACATCCCATGTAATAGTAATATAAACCCATCCACAATATAAAAGACTGAAATGAAATAATACTGAATAAACCATTGGTTTCAAAATCCAATATAAAGTCCAACCTGAATAAAAGTCTGAATACAAGGTCTCACTATTATAAATGAAATAATTGAGGGCAGCATGCTCGAATAAAATACTTCCCCGCACCCTACACTAGGAGTGAAGTAACTGAATTGTCTAAGTCCAAATCCGGCAAGCATCCACGAGTGCTGTAGCTATGCAGACCTAGAATAGATCATCCTGGTTGGCGTCCCTATCGCTGGACACCTAAAAGGTTTAACAAGTATGGGTCAGAGCCCAAGTAAAAATCATTTAAAAACATTTATCAAGTACTCAAATTGCAGTTTAAATGAACAGTTATTAGAAACACATGTTAGGTTGTGAACACTCCCTTGAGTTCCTCATTTTGCATCTATAATGCGCACCTAACGTTTGTTACTCAATCCCACCGAGTCAATTCTAGCCTATCTAACTAGGCAGCCAGTATCTAATAAACCCAAATCAATCCTCCATATTGCCCATACAGTACGTTATCGAATACCATTAATAATTAACATCTCTCTTATGTTATTATTAAACCCCAGCTACCCTTTCTACGTAGGTTATTATTCAAGCTTTACGATTTAAGTTTCTCTTATTAAAATTTATTTTAGATACTCACTAATTATCTTCCTACTATTCACACATTAGTAGCTTCATCATTATATAGATATACACTATTTAAGCTCCCTACTAATTACTCTTTAGTAGATTAATCGTTCTTTAGATACATATTATCTCGTCTCTCTACTAGCACACATAAGTAGATTATTCGTGATGTATATATTTTACACACCATATATACTATAAGTACACACTCTGTTATTATATCCATGCATCACACATTAAGGGCTATTGGTTCATAATATTACCCCGACCCCAATAGTTATTCCATATACATTGGTTCGGAATGTTACCTCTACCCCAATATTCAGATTAATTTTAGTTTAGATACGCACAACTAACTAGTTTGAAATCATAAGTCTGCTACCCATAACTCATAGCGTCCACCTGTATTTCCGCGAAATACATTTATTAAATATATATCCATTTCTCTTTAAGATGGGCAAGGCTTTTCAAATTTTAGGATTAAGTGTTCACATACTTAAGTCAAATCAGATTTCACAATCTTTCTCATCTACTAATTTCACACAGTAGATAATATTACAAGTATATAAATATTCACACTTTATAATATATATATAATACGGCACCTCCCAGACTCAGCTGCGGTGCATACTGTAAAACATATCAAAGGTATATATATTCATCATCCATTATATATATACTGGTACGACAACCCTAGGCACAACTACGGTGCATGCATACTCTGCTATCATGTCCGGGTACATCTCTCGATATACAAGGGACTATTGGTTCGGCTTCTCTCACAAACCATATATATCAAATCACACATATTGGAGTCGAACATAGTTCCAAGTCAATGGGCTACGCATATAAATACGCACCCATGTGACCGTCAATACTATCGTGCTCACTGATATCCCATACTTAGGTTCTATGTTCTAGTGGTGCAAATCAAAATCGCCCCAAAGGCTCCTCAAGATATGATTGTCTACAATGCGCAACCTCAACTCGATAGCAATCATCGTAGGTATGTCATACACACAATAAATCAAATTACATATATTTTCTCCACGTATATGTCAATAGGGCATACGCACATCACATATCACAAGTCTCATACGTAGTATTTTATATACCGAATATCCGACGTATTAATGTATTATTACTTTAATCATATAATAGGTATTCACTCCACCTATATATATCTAACAACAATAGGGCATACACACATCCCATATCACAAGCCTCATACGTAGTATATTTATATCCTGAATATTCTACGTATTCCATAATTTATAATTTCGTTTATTACCGTACGTTCCTGAGTATTTCTCACCACTCGAAGGATATCCTTTATTCCACATATAATATCAGAAGGTAAACTCTCTACCCCCTACTGGTCTAAGTCCTCGTTCCTCTCGAATTATTCTTCAGTTTAGATTTTTCCTCTCTAATAATCCAAATTAATTTAGCCCGTAAACTTCCCTCGCAGGCCACGCTTAAACCCAAACTAGGCCTACTGGTGTTGCAATATAATTCCTTAATATTAGAAATTAAATCCCACAAATGAAGTCCAAACGATTTCCAAAGGTCCTAAACAAAAAGGAAATTATTCGTCAAAACTAGGGGCAATCGAATCGATTAGAAAATTTTGTGGCAGATTAAACACCCTGTAATAAAATATCGATTACTCCCTCTACAAAACTCCGATTGACCTGATTCAAAGCTCATTTGAAAGATAAGAGATAGAGATTTCAAGGAATGTACGAATCTCACTCTAATTCTAAGTACAATTGAAATGGAATACGTTTAAATTTACATAAAAAATCTTGGCAGATTACTATGCTGGCAGATCAAATACCCTATAGTAAAACATCGATTTCTCCATCTACAGAACTCCGATCGACCTGATTCAAATCTCATTAGAAATCTAAGAAATAAAACTTTCCAAGAATGTATGTTTATCACTCTAATTCCAAGTACAATTAAAATGGCATACGTTTAAATTTACGTTAAGAATTATGGCAGATTGACATCTTGTGTTCATCAATTAAACCCTAAGTCGTTCAAGATTCATGTTCTTCAATCAAGAACCCATCAAGATTCAATATTAATCATAAAATATATTCTAATATCATTTTATCTTCACATAGAAATAAATTTCCAATGAAAAGTTTACACAAAAATATCAAAGATTCAACCCAATAATCAAATTCTCCTTTAATTAGCATAAAACCCTAATTTTCTCATGTTCATCAACTTTATTAACCAAGAACTCAGATTTATCTCTTATTAATCAACCCAAACCCACTAATTTCATATTATCATCATTATGGAACATCTCTACATGCATTCGTACTTTAGTTTATGAATTAAACCCTTCCAAAAGCATGAAATCAAACCCTATCCTACATGGATATTATAACATGATTGATATAAATTGTCATTTAAATACTTTCCTCTCAATAACAGGTCTGAAATTCTTTATTAAGATGGTGTGGTATTTCTCCCCTCGCTCCGTTCTCGATTCCATTACGTTCAGGGCATACAACTGTGTAGGAAGCTTGGTTCTCCCCTCCTCTTCCTCTCCTATGGCTTCTATCCCTTTTGATTTGTGTTAACCCTCGCCCCTCTCTCTAATGGGCAGATATACATTTACAATTTTCGGAGTTTTCTAAATACCAAACTCCCGAATGATCGAAATGCCCTTAAACAGTGCCGGGATGGTCTAAAATTGTCCCGAAGCCCAAACTATTCATCCGAGTACACTTTTTCAACTATTTCGACCCTTCCGAAAACAACCGTAAAATCAAAATCACCATCCAAGTCACTTTATAAAATCCCCTTATTTTACCTCCAAATACGCCACGTGTGAAATTAAGCTTAGACTGAATTAATTAAATCTGAATCATCGAATTAAATAATTTCTCCCAATTAAATAAATTCTTAGGTCATCAATTTAATTAATTTCAATTTTCTCCAAAGTATGGGGTGTTACACACTTCCCCCTTACAAAGGAATTTTTTCCTCAAAATTTGGATAAGGCTTGTACTCCAAGGTCTCTACATGTCCTGAATCCCATACTCTAAAAATCATCACAATTATTTTTAACCCTCCCAATTGCGAGTGATATAAACATTTCCACCAATGAGGGCGCCCATATAACCTATAAATGTGCATAACTTCACCGTTGCTACCCCGCTCCACTAGCCTCTCATTATCGTATAGTTACCATCCTTTAGATATAACTTTATAAATAAATAATACCCAAGGTACTAAACCCATGTCTTAATGGCTAATCATCTCCCCACTCCCAACATTGTGCTAAGCTTCATGCGTGGGACGTCTCGCAAAGCGAAATCCAACAAGGAACCCTCACGATATACTACTACCTGACATTGGCGGTCATTGAGATTTGTTAAGCCCTCGGTCAATATTACGTACCCTCAAATACCCGTCTTTTGACATAAAAGTATTATCGTCCACTCGCATGCTACACAAGACAACATATGTCACGACGCTTTTACTATCATTAGTTTTTTAGCGCTAAAAAGTCACGAGTTATATCTCTCCGCTCGAAATAAGCTTGTCTACCCTGAATCACATTAGTAACCGTCGCTGCGCACCTGGATTAATTATAACTAGACAACATACACACAAAATCTATTACACAATATATATATAATATATATACGCATATATATAGGATCAACCCTCTTTCAGGTGATACCTCACAAAATAAATCATACCCTGGGACAGCGAAGACGAGATCTCACTATCACAATCTACGATCGCTCAACCCGTTGCTAACCAGTCAACTCTCGTAAAGTAGTCTATCGTATTTTCACAACTCTCGAATGCAGTAAACAAATACATAATATAAATGTCCTCTTAGTGCATTCTTTTAGCCCAATTCCTCTACCAAAAATCTTGCCCCTCAGACGGTTGTTGTGCCCCACTGACACCATTCCCATATAATTTTCCAGTCTGAGTAGTCTCACTTTCTCACTGTGGACAAGTTCAATATAGATGGTCCAACTATCTATGCATAGGATATATTACTGTATTTTCCCTTTATTTCTGGCCCCACTAGCCACGTCGGGGCGTCCTTCTCTCAGGCTTGGTAGTCGTGTTCCCGATTGCTACCCCTGTTGACCCTTTGGCTTGACTGGCTATGTGGAACTCGTTGCTGGCCTCGATGGCCCTGATTGAATTCACCATTATTAGGTAGGAGTTAAATTAGTCTGAATCATTTAAATGGGTTCCCTACTGGGTATGCCCTCTTGTGGTGCTTCACTATCACCGTTTAATCCATTCTTGCTCTTTGACTGGATTCTCCAACCCCATTGGCTCCCCTCTCATGGAAGCATTGATAAATTCATGTAAGCGTATGAACCTGACGATGTCGACACTAATCATTCTAGCCGGATCTCCCATCCAGGCTTGTATATTCTACTCATAAGTCCATTATCAACTTAAAGAACTATTATTTTCTTCTTATTCCCCTTCGTCGGTTACGAATTTCCCTCAACAAGTCAGCTCCTTTCTCACAATCGGCCTATAACTCGCTCACTTGTGATAAGTTTCGAAACTCAATTCGCATCTATGTTTGAACAACAGATGGAATATCTACCAATCAAATTTCAGTCAAATTTCTCGTTTAATCCCATATACTCCTTGTATATGGTAACTGACTCTCATCACTTTATGCTGCCCCTAAGAGCTAAAAATTTTCCACTCGAAATTTTAATCCTGGGTGTCGCTACACTCCACCTTACACAATTGCCTTTGGATTTTATCCTTCCATTGGCCTATTACTCTCCCTTTTTTAATCCTTATAGATGACTCTCCTAAAGATTCCCTCCATTTTCCCCCACCTCTTACCGACAACACTAGGTGAGTCTAAAATTTGCACCAACATTATCTACAGAAGTGCTTGGGAAAACTTACGCTCCCGAGTGATTTCTCTATTGTCACCATCTTGAATAATAATCATGGTGACTTCCATCATAATCACCATTCCCATAATACTATAGGTCTTCTGTTGAGCCTATCCTCCTGTAGTCCTTCTAACGGCCCTCACTGGTCGTCCTATAATGTTCGGTGTATGAATCCCAATCGGACTCGTATACGAATCACATCAACTATATTTAATGGCATGAGAACGTAAGTCGCATGCGTCGAGGAATACAATAATCCTACTATAAGGATCTATATCAAAGAAAGCTACGCTAAAATATTAAAAGCCGCACAGATCCTAAGGACACCAGAACCTGATGCTCTGAAACCATCTATGACACCCTGCCCAATTAAATACCGGGTGATCAGTTCTATATCCAATTAAAATAGGTTTCTCATCTGGTTCGTTCTTAGCATCACTGTCGAAAACTTTTTAAAACGTTACTAACCACCTAGTATTCAAAAACTCGATTTCAAATTTATAATCTCTTTATTTAACAATCAACAACAACAGAACATTATTACATAAACACATCCCATGCAATAGTAATATAAACCCATCCACAATATAAAAGACTGAAATGAAATAATATCGAATAAACCATCGGTTATAAAATCCAATATAAAGTCCAACCTGAATAAAAGTCTGAATACAAGGCCTGACTGTCATAAATGAAATAACTGTGGGCAGCATGCTGGAATAAAATACTGCCCTGCACCATACACTAGGAGTGAAGTAACTGAATCGTTTAAGTCCAAATCCTGCAAGCATCCACAAGTGTTGCAGCTACGCATCCCTAGAATAGATCATCCTGTTTGGCGTCCCTGTGGCTGAACATCTAAAAAGTTTTATAAGTACGGTTTAGAGCCCAAGTAAAAATCATTTAAAAACATTTAGCTAGTAATTAAATAACAGTTTAAATGAACAGTTATTAGATACACATGTTAGCTTGCGAACACTCCCTTGAGTTCCTCATATCTCATCTATAATGCGCACTTAACGTTTGCTACTCAACCCCACCTACTCAATTCTCGCCAATCTAACTAGGAAGCCAATATCTAAATAACCCAAATCAATTTATCTCCTCCATACTACCCATACACTACGCTATCGAGTACCCTTAATAATTAACATCTCTCTTATGTTATTATTAAACCCCAGTTACCCTTTTTACGTAGGTTATTGTTCAAGCTTTACCGTTTAAGTTTCTCTTCTTAAAATTTATTTTAGATATTCACTAACTATCTTCTTACTATTCACACATTAGTAGCTTCATCATTATATAGATATACACTATCTAAGCTCCCTACTAATTACTCTTTAGTAGATTAATCGTTCTTTAAATACATACTATCTCGTCTCCCTACTAGCACACATAAGTAGATTATTCGTGTTGTATATATTTTACACACCATATATACTATAAGTACACACCCTACTATTATATCCATGCATCACACATTAAGGGCTATTGGTTCGTAATGTTACCCCGACCCCCATAATTATTTCATATACATTGGTTCGGAATGTCACCTCTACCCCAATATTCAGATTAATTTTAGTTTAGATATGCACAACTAACTAGTTTGAAATCATAAGTCTGCTACCCATAACTCATAGCTCCCACACGTATTTCCTCGCAATACATTTATTAAATATATATCCATTTCTCTTTAAGACGGGCAAGGATTTTCAAATTTTAGGATTAAGTGTTCACATACTTAAGTCAAATCAGATTTCACTATCTTTCTCATCTGCTAATTTCACACAGTAGATAATATCACAAGTATATAAATATTCACACTTTATAATATATATATATATATATATATATATATATATATATATATATATATATATATATATAATATGACACCTCCCAGACTCAGCTGCGGTGCATACTGTAAAATATATCAAAGGTATATATATTCATCATCCATTATATATATACTAGTACGACACCCCTAGGCACAACTGCGGTGCATGCATACTCTGCTATCATGTCCGGGAACATCTCTTGTTGTACAAGGGACTATTGGTTCGGCTTCTCTCACAAACCATATATATAAAATCACATGCATTGGAGGCGAACATACTTTTAAGTCAATGGGCTACGCACATACCTACACACCCATATGACCGTCAACACTATCGTGCTCACTGATATCCTGTACCTAGGTTCTATGTTCTAGTGGTGCGAATCAAAATCCCCCCGAAGGCTCCTCAAGATATGATCGTCCACAACGCGAAACCTCCACTCAATAGCAAGCAGCGTAGGAATGTCATACACACAATAAATCAAATTATAAATATTGTACGCACATCATATATTACAAGTCTCATACATAGTATTTTATGTCCCGAATATCCCACGTATTAATGTATTATTACTTTAATCATATTGTGGGTATTCACTCCACCTATATATATATATATATATATATATATATAACAATAATAGGTCATACACACATCCCATATCACAAGCCTATATATATATCCCGAAAATTCTATATATTCCATAATTTATAACTTCGTTTATAACCGTACGTTCCCGAGTATTTCTCACCACTCGAAGGTTATCCTTTATTCCACATATAATATCAGAAGGTAAAATCTCTAGCCCCTACTGATCTAAGTCCTCGTTCCTCTCGAATTCTCTTAACTCGAATTATCCTTCAATTTAGATTTTTCCTCTTTATTAATCCAAATTAATTTAGCCCTTAAACATCCCTCGTAGGCCACGCCTAAAACCCAGACTAGGCCTACTGGTGTTGCAATATAATTCCCTTATATTAAAAATTAAATTCCACAAATGAATTCCGAATGGTTTCCAAAGGTCCTAAACAAAAAGGAAATTATTGGCAAAAACTGGGCAACCGAATCGATTAGAAAATTTTCTGGCAGATTATACACCCTGTAGTAAAATATCGATTACTCCCTCTATAGAACTCCGATTGACCTGATTCAAAGCTCATTTGAAAGATAAGACATGGGATTTTCGGGAGTGTACGAATCTCACTCTAATTCTAAGTAAAATTGAAATGGCATACGTTTAAAGTTACGTCAAAAATTCGGGCAGATTACTATGTTGGCAGATCAAACACCCTATAATAACATCGATTTCTCCCTCTACAGAACTCCGATTGACCTGATTTAAATCTCATTAGAAAACTAAGGCGTAGACCTTTTCAGCCACACTCTAATTCTAAGTATAATTAAAATGGCATTCGCTTAAAGTTACGTTAAGAATTCTGGCAGATTGACATCTTGTGTTCATTAATTAAACCCTAAGTCATTCAAGATTCATGTTATTCAATCAATAACCCATCAAGATTCAATCTTAATCATCAAATATATTTTAATATCATTTTATCTTCACATAGAGATAAATTTCCAAATGAAAGGTTTAAACAAAAATATCAAAGATTCATCCCAAGAATCAAATTCTCCTTTAATTAGCATAAAACCCTAATTTTCTCATATTCATCAACTTTATTAACCAATAACTAAGATTTATCTCTTATTAATCAATACAAACCCAATAATTTCGTATTATCATCATTAAGGAACATCTCTACATGCATTCCTACTTTAGTTTATGAATTAAACCCTCCTAAATTCATAGAAAACTTCCAAAAGCATGAAATTAAACCCTATCCCACATGGGTATTATAACGTGATTGATATAAATTGGCATTTAAATGCTTGCCTCTCAATAGCAGGTCTGAAATTCGTTGATAAGATGGTGTGGTATTTCTCCCCTCTCTCCGTTCTCAATTCCGTTGCGTTCGGGGTGAAAAATTGTGTAGGGAGCTTGGTTCTCCCCTCCTCTTCCTCTCCTATGACTTCTATTCCTTTTGATTTGTGTTCCCTCTCTCTAATGGGCATATATACACTTATAATTTTCAGAGTTTTCTAAATCCCAAACTCCCGAATGATCGAAATGCCCTTAAACGGTGCCGGGATGGTATAAAATCGTTTCGGAACCCAAACTATACACCCGTGTATAATTTTTCGACTATTTCGACCCTCTCGGAACCAACCGTGACCTCAAAATCACCATCTGAGTCACTTTATAAAAGCCTCTTATTTTACCTCCAAATACACCACGTGTGAAATTAAGCTTACACTGAATTAATTAAATCTGAATCATCGAATTAAATCATTTCTCCTAATTAAATAAATTCTTAGGTCATCAATTTAATTAACTTCCATTTTCTCCAAAAATACGGGGTGTTACAAGTACCACTGGTCCTTGGTCCACATTCGAACAAAATCCTCTTCACAGTTCAATATAATAAGAATATGCGTATTGTCAATCAAACCTATTGTGCAAGTTTCATTAAGATTGAATTGTACAATCTTTTTACGAATCTCTTCCATAAGAGGTCTACCATGTGAAAACTTCCCTACGATTGAAAACTTAAAAGGTTCTGCAAGAACTTCAATATCTTCCTCAGAGAATAAAACCGTTAGTTCCCCTTTAAAACTCATTGGTTCCTTCAATGATACTTCCCTCAAAGGTTTATTAATCAACACACTCGCTAGTGAATGTGACCATACGTTATTAGGATTAGGAGGTTTAGGGTTTTAAGGTGTGGGATTAATGGTTGTCACCATGCAAACATTAGAGGGATTGATCGAGGGAGAGGGATGAGAGAGAAGCTCTAAGATTTTAAGAGACTTATTTAAAAAAAAAACTTGGTGTGCCTTGCTCAAACCTTCACCCTTATATAATTTTTGGTTCAAAGATTGTGAAAACAGACATATTTAGTATGAAAATATGTAAGGGTAGTTACAAATGCTAAAGATATTGTAAAATTAAGATGAGGAATGCATCTTACTATTAAAAATAATTTAACTAAATTTACAGTTATTTACAGCGAATTTAATCGAAAATGTGGTTACCAACTGCGAATTTAGATTACTTAATGATGGGGGTAAAATTACTAATGATCCGTTAAACCAAAATTGAATTCTCAATTGCTAAAAATGAATTTAGAATAAAATCGGGGTCAGTAACAATGAATTGAAAAAGTGAAATATTTTTGTCGACCGACGAAGGAGGATTTTCTCCATAGGAAGCCAAAAATCATTTGTTTGTCTGTCTGTCTGTCTTATTTCTCCTATCTGCTATCTCCTTTGCTTCTTCCTCTCCATTCTCTAAAACCTTTATATTTTCTCCTGGTTCTTCTTCTCAACTCTCTCAAAAGTTGTAAAGAGTCTCTCCATTTTTTCCCTCTCATCCTCTCCATCTTTCCCTTCTCTCTTTATCTCTATCTCTCAAAATTTTCTTTCCATTCTCCTTTTACTTCCTTACTTTTTGATAACTACATCAGCCACAACTAAACAACATTATCTTCACTGAGTACATGTATCAACGATTAAGGATCTACAACTTTGCAGCTAATTTATCCCATCCGTTGGTTTATCTGCTAATATTTCAATGCACATGTATTTTCTCAGATCTTCTCTCTCTCTCTCTCTCTCTCTCTATATATATATATATATATAATAATAATAATACTCCAGTGCGGACTAGTTCGCATTTTAAGAATGCGGACCGGACATGTGTCACCTAACGGTGCACCTAGAAATTATCGCCTAAATTGTAGGCACACTATCTCTCTTTTCTGGGCTCACCGCCAGGTGACACATGTCCGGTCCGCATTCTTAAAATGCGGACTAGTCCACACAAGAGCAGGACTATATATATATATATATATATATATATATATATATAGTCCTGCTCTTTTGCGTACCAGTCCGCATTTTAAGAGTGCGGACCGGGCACGTGTCACCTGGCAGTGAGCCTATAAATTATCGACTAAATTATAGGCACACTCTCTCTCTTTTTTGGGCTCACCGCCAGGTGACACATGTCCGGTCTGCACGCTTAAAATGTAGATTGGTTAGCATAAAAGCAGTACTATATATATATACCTACATATGTATACGTTGGTGGTCGTGAATAGATTAGGGATTTATCATTTTTTTTTTGGTTTGGGATTTTTTGTAATTGTTGTGTTAAATTTATGGTCTGTGTGATGGTGTTTAAGGGAAGATGTGATTGGTGGTGTTGGGTGGTAGTGATTTCTGTTTATATAGTTTCTAATTGAGTATTTATGATTTTTAGGTAAAGATATATTGACTCAATCTATTACAAAATAGGTATTATTGGGAGGAGTAAGAGTTGTATTACAAGTTATTTGGATCCAACAATGTTTGCTCATGTTGGAGTAAAAATTATAGTTGCTTTAATGGTCTTTGAATTTAGCTGTGTGTTATATTTAGGATTTTGCATTTTATGATTTTATTCCCATGTTCGAGATACATTTTAGTTTTAGGGTTTGGATATAGTACAATTTCTTTTATTTTGGTAATGTTTAGTGTTCGAACAAGAAATGGGGACTTCATTGCCAAAAGTTGTTCCATTTCTACATATTTTCCATTCTCTTCAAATTTTTTGTCTTTTTATTTTGAAATTTAGCCTTAATGTTCATTTTGTTGCCAAATTTGAGGCTTTTTTTATATGTGAATGAATGTTTTTGTTTGTTTAGGAGCAACCGATGAGTCTCGTTGCATAATTCTATATTTGTGAATTTATAATTTGTTCATTTTATTTTTTATGATTATCAGTAAATTTAGTAATCGAGTTACTTATTCCTTTGTATATGTTATATGTTTGTCTAATTGTGGTGTTTTTTTCGTGGGGGTTTAGTATTTTAGAGGTACCATTCGTATTTGCTAAAGAATATAAATATTTAAGTTTTTTGTCTATTATTTAAAATAGGTTAATAGGGTTTTTAAATAGGTTCATTTGTTATTAGGATTAAATTATTTGAGTTACCTTTGATTTTCATTCAGGTTTTTAAATCAGTTCAGTTATACGGAACTATAAGTTCATTTCCAAATTTTAGGGTTTCCAAATAATTTCTTAGGTCTTCTTTATTATGTTCATGATGAGATTATTTAAATATATTCATTAGCTAAATCAGTTCATTTTGAGGATGATTTTCTGCGAATTTTATCCTAAAAGAACTCTAGTAATGTAAATTATAGGGATTTCATCTCTTATAGTACCTCGTACTTATAACTGATTCATAACATATTTGTTTGATGTGCTGTTAAAGCCTTATTTTGAATCTTCTACCAAGAATGTAAGATCAACTTTCAAATATAATTGAGGTAATTAGTTTCTTTTTTATGATGTGTGGTTATTTCATCTCTTAGTGTAATAATTTCATTCATCATATATTGATTTGATATGTTGTTTAAGTTTTGAATTCATTTGCTTGATTTTCATACTATTTTTTCAAATTCGATTGAGTTTGAGTAATCTCATTCCTTATATATATATATGACTGTATGCACATTATTAGTTAAAATTTGTGTACTGTTTTGATTGTTGATTTATTTTATATTTTCATTCTGAATTAATTACTCTTTATAGGTTTAAGAGAGTTATATATATATATATACACACACACAGAGAGTTTTTTTTTTATTTGCCACCCCTCATTTTATAACGGTATTTGTGTTTACACCCCACTTTTTAATTTCGTTGTGTTTGTACCCCACCGTCGGTAAAATCCGTTAGCTGTTGTCAAAATTATCAAACAAGACTATCTTACCCCTATTTAATCCCAAACAATATGAAAGTTTAAAATAATAAAAATTATATAATAAATCATTAAAATCATATTTTAAAATCTAAAAAATATATAAAAAAAGGTGTTAAACGATATGGAAATTAAAGAAAATATTTTTAAAATCTGAAAATCATGAAAATAAATATAAATTATAACAAAGTATTTTTAAAAAATTTAGAATCTAAAAATAATATAAAAAATATTTTAAATTATATTAAAAACATTTTAAATTGCAAAAAATATCATTTAAACATTCTGAAAAACACCAAAATATTTAAATTTTTTGGAAATAACCTAAAAATAGTAAGAAAAAATTGGAAATACAGAAAAAACTAATAATATATTAAAAAGATTAGTTTTTCTCTAGCGACACTTATATAGTGCGAGAATGCCAAAGTGGATGTCAAAACACACACTCTAAATATTTTCTTCCACGTACTAAATATAAAGAAAAAAGTTTTCGCTACAAATTGCACTATTAAATCTAATTATTGTCAAGTTTATAAAATTAGCGCAAGGGCACGGGCTATCATTTTCGTCACTATTCACAGTAGTAGATTTAATCGCATTTTTGACCTCCAAAACTTCATAATCTCATTTTTCAACCGAACTACAAAGTTGCGAGTCTTTTAAAGATCTTTTGGAAAACCTATGACACGACCCAAACGGACATTTAGATGAATTTATAAAAATCTTTTAATACAATCGTGTTCACAAATACTAAAAGATTTTTGTAACTTTTTATACATTCACTCGAGTGTCCGTTGAGGCGGCGCCATAGCTTTTCGGGAAGGTCTTTAAAATACTCACAACTTTGTAATTTGACGAAAATGAAATTTTGATGTCTTGACGTTCAAAAATGGGATTAAAGTTTGTGTTGTGAATAGTGATGAACATATTTTTCATATTATTTCCAAATTTGTCGAAAAAATTTACGATAAATTTCATACTTAGCAAATGTTTTTCCTATAATTTTCAATTTGTTTTATAAAATTATCGCAAGTGCACGAGTTGTCATTTTCATCACTATTCATAACACCAACTTTAATTCCATTTTTTATCCCCAGGACTTCAAAATCTCATTTTCACTCGAACTAATAAGTTGTGAGTCTTTTAAAAACCTTTCGAAAACCTTTGGAATGACCTCAATGAACACTCAAGTGAATTTATAAAAATAAATTAGAACTGTTGTGTCAACGAATACTACAAGATTTTTGTACTTTTTTTATAAATTCACTCGAGTATTTGTTGAATCCGAGCCATAGCTTTTCAGAAAGGTCTTTAAAAGACTCACAACTTTGTAGCTCGAGCGAAAATGAGATTTTGAAGTCTTGGCGGTTAAAAATAAAATTAAATCCGACGCTATGGATAATGACGTGAATAGTGATGAAAATATTTTGTATATTAATTATCAGATTTTTTTTTCAATCTATTACATACGTTGTAAATGTTTTTCTTATTATTTTCAATTTTTTTGTAAGTTTTCCTATTTTATCAGTTTTTTATAATTTAAAATGTTTTTATATTATTTTTGGATTTTTAAATATTTTTTAAATGTGTTGTTTTAATTTATATTTACTTTCGTGATTTTTCAGTTAAAAATATTTTCTCCAATTTTCAAAATTTTTAACTGTTTTTCTATAATTTTTAGATTTAAAATATGTTTTTAATGATTTATTATGTAATTTTATTTTTTTAACTTTTATATCGTTTTGAATTAAAACAGGGGCAAGATGGTCTTTTTAAAAAATTTTGACAGCAACTAACGAATTTTACTAACGGTGGGGTGCAAACACAAATAAATAAAAAAGTGAGGTGCAAACACAAGTATTGTTATAAAATAAGATGTGACAAGTCCGAAAAACCCATATATATATATATATATATATATGAGTGTATGGACATTATTAGTTACAAATTTTATACTGTTTTGATTGTTGGTTCATTTTATATTTTATTTATGAATTAGTTACTCTTTATAGATTCAACAAAGTCTCGTATACTACTATTTACAGGGTTAACAAAGTCTCATATATTACTCTTTATTTAATTTTGTAAGTATTGTTTTGTTGAAGTGTGACCGAGAGGTGTGAAAGCTAGGTTTGTTAATGGAAGCTTAAATTAGTGCTCGTATAACATATTTTGTTTTGACTCAATGCTCTCTCCAGTTACTAGAATGGTTCACAACAATTTCTAAATTATTTTTGTGATCATCCCAAGATCTTCCCCTCCCCGGCGCTTCGGGGGAAAGAGTGAGGATAAAGGTCCCGCACCCCTCGCTACTGTGGGGAGTGCTTCGGTAAAGTCGTTTTTGGGGTGATGTAAAGAAATAGAGTCGCCAGTCTATTTTGCACAAAACAGGCAAAAAAACATGTCACCGCCTCGAGAGAGTGGCATCAATGACAAACTGATGCTTGCAAAATCAATAGTTCAGAGGTTCGGGGGCTAAGTCACGAAATGGGAAGGTGTTAGACACACATCCCGCCCTTTCGGTCTCTCATGGGCTTATGTTACTATTTTCCTTAATTTCTCCATGAAGTGTGTGTGTGTGTGCGTGTATATATAAGTGGAGATCGGAATCGCTCGACTCGCATCGTGGAAAAGCTAGAGTGAGGTCATCCATAGGAATGTTCCCAAAATAATAATTAAAAAATATGATGTGTGAGCTTATCGAGACTTGATCGTTATGATGAAATGATAGTATGTGTTGGATAAGAAGCAAGTAGGAATCACAAGTTCGATATATATATATATATATATATATATATATATATATATATATATATATATATATATATATATATATAAATATGTGTGTGTGTGTGTGTGTGTGTGTGTGTGTGTGTGTGTGTGTGTAATATATGGATAAAATAGAAAAATAATGAAATATATAAAATAGGACTCGAGTCTCGGGTTTTAGCCCAAAACGTCTACGTAACTTATAAAGGCATCAAAGTCTACGTAGTTCGCTTGTGGCACAATTGTGGGGTTTATCCCATAGATTCAAACGGGAGTTTATTATGCGTGTGTAGAAAATATATTTTTTAGTTTTGAGAAAATGTGATGAAGAATCCCGTCGAAATTTATAGGTTTAACCCTTTTTTTCTTATTTTTTTTATAAAAAATATATTATGTGCAATATAACTAATAAAGGATGGGAGATTAATGTGAATGATCTAAAGCAAAAGCTAATTTAAGAATTTATATAACTAATGCGAAAATAAAGAAATTTAAAAAGAGAGAATAATGTTTGGACCTTCTCTATAGACTTGGATATTGATGTTGATTAATGATGAGCTTCCTTGCAAGTGAATGAAGAGTGTACGAGGATTTTTGCTAAATTGGGTGTAAAAGTGATGAGAATGAAAGGTGGATAAAGATTTTAAACAAGGAAACCTCACTGACTTAAGAAGAATGTTGTCGAGATCACTAGAGTTGATGCTTCTGAGGTGCTCTAGAAGGTAAGCTCATGCTCTCCTTACATAGGGTAGGGGGGCTACCGATTGATAGGTGACCCTAGACACACTGCCGATAGGTAAGGAAATAGACATGCTAATTGGCAATCTCGTGCAAATTTTCGAAAAAACGGTCGTAAAACGCAATTCGTAAATCCAAATCGCGCGATGGACATACCATTAAAAAGTTAATTCAGAGACCTTTGAGAATCCTTTGGGCCGCTCCTGGATCCAGAAGTTGACTTTGGGTCAAACGGGACTTGGAAGCTCCCGTTGGTCTTTTGGACAGAAGATTGTCTAACGACGATGGTGTAACACCCCGCCCGCTCGGGAAGAGCGAACGGAGCGCTAATGCGATAAAATAAATCCAAATCCATAAGTGACAAGGTATAGAGCATCTAAATAAACCCACAATAATATAAATCCACTAATCTCAATCTCTTCAATTACAACAAGTCTCTCGAATAAAAAATACAACAACTAACTCAAAAATAAAATACAAATCTCCAAAGCTCTATACATCAAAATAATACAAATCTTTCCCAAACAATCCTCGCTAAAATCAATCTCCATAGCGCCCCAAAATCCACGCTAACCTGCCACTAAAAGAAAATATGGGGAAGTACACAATACGACAGGAAAGATGCTCAACAAATATATGTTAGCGATGAATAAAGCGTAACAACACGAGTATGAATAGTCAAATCAAAATGCAAATCTCAATAGCATTTCATCATTTAATTTCTCAACAACACTTTAACCGGGTCACCACGCCTCACCACATCCGTATATGCTTTATCAAGCCATAGTTCGGGAAACAGGAATTTTGGCGGGTGCCCAACATCCGTGCTATATTAAAATCTCATGACAACGTGCTCATCAACAATATAATGATACCACATGAATAAAAATAATTTCAACAATTATTTTTCAGATTTCAATGAATCTATCAATTCAAATACGAGTTCAATTAAACAAGAATTCAAAGAGAATGACACTCGCGAGATTTATGGAGCATATTGTGTAAAACCCCATACCTAAAACCATGATGAGAAACTAACGATCACATCTTCAAGATCAACACAAAAGATCTACAAAAGCTCCTCCAAGAACCTCCAACAAAATAGCCCCAAGAACACCTCACAAATCTCTAGGGCCAATGTGTATATAAAAAGAAGAGGAATATAAAATATATTTGCTGCCAAAATTTGTGCCAAAAGTATGATAAAGGGTTGACCATGACTTCCTTTTATAATGAAAAGAAATGAAGAGTTGGAATCCAAAAGACTCCTTTAAATAAGGCAAATAAATGAAGCGTTGGAAGTCAAAACAACTCCAAGAGTTAAAAACATTTAAAAATCATTTTAAAATCCGTTTCAACTCCGTTTTCGAAACTGTTTGAAATTCTCTCCTTTAAAAATAATAACCAACATATTTGAGCAATAAAAATAATTTTATCAAAAACTTTATTTTCCTCCATTTTCCGGAAATTAATTAAAATAGCCCAAAATTACGCGGGTTGTTACAGATGGATCGTTCGTCCCAACCGTAAGTCTGAATCGTGCATGTAGCGGACCATTGGAAAGGTTATGTGAGGTACTTTGATGTTGCAAAGAGCTCCGCTCAGTTTAGAGAGTTGACTTTGGTCAAATCGGGCCCGGAGGCGCCCAGTAACCTTTCAGAGTAAAATGGATTGTTCGTCCGTACCGTAAGTCTAATTCACGTACGGGGAATACCGTTGCAAAGGGTATTCAGTACCTATCAAAGATTCATTCAGTCTCTTTCAAGCTGAAGAGTTGACTTTGATCAAATAGAGTCACGAGCTCTCGGTGGCCTCCAGATCAGTTTTCGGAGGAAAACGGATCGTTCGTCCAAACGGTTATGCCATTTTGCACATGGGGTGGACCGTTAAAAAAAGGTTTCAGTTCCTTTATAAGATTCATGAAATTTTACTCTGACGGTGAAGTTGTTTGGGTTTAAATCGGGGTCCGGGAGCACCCGATGGCCTCCAAATCGATTTTTAATAGTAAAATGGCCCGTTCGTCCTAACCGTTATGCCATTTCGCGCACGGGATGGACCGTTGGAAAGGGGATTCAGTTCCCTTCAAAGTTTCGTTGAGATTTTGCTCTGATGATAGAGTTGATCAGAGTCAAACGGGCCTTGGGAGTGCCTGATAGCCTTTAGATTAGTACTTGGAGTATGACCTAGGGTTTGTAGTGAATTGAGGAGGTGCTAGGGACCTAAGAAGAGACTTAGGGGATCCTAGAATATGGTGTCTATAATTTTATTTTTCATTTTACCTATGGTGTTTCGGTAGTACATTATTTCCTTTGTTCTAATGTTTATTGTGATGGTAATACACCCTAATTTATTAGTTGATATGATATTGAAAGTCTGATCATGATATTAAGAATAAGGGATTTGCAAAAAATTGTATACACAAATGTATGAAGTTTTTTTATTTATTAAGTTTGATTTTGGGTCTAAATGGTTTATTGGTGTTAATACCAAAATTTGCCACCTTACGTGGACCAGTCACAAGCCAACACGTGTCATACAATGTGGCACAAGTCCAAGTCATCCCGACCAACAAAGAAGCCCGACTAACAGGGAAGCCCGACCAACAATAAAGCCCGACCAACAGGGAAGCCCGACCAATTACCTGTATTGATAACAAAGCGACATCAGTCCTACAGCCTCTATTACCAATGACGCGACAACCTTCATACAATTAATTCTCATTATGTATTGATGTAAATGACTAACGAATAAAGGTACCCCATCCATTCACACGATAACTATCAGTACCCTTCTTGGGTTATAAATACTTTGTATCACCCTCATTGCAAGGGACCAGAAAAATAACTCAAGGCAATCAATACAAAATAGTGGATGTAGGCCATTTCATAGAGCCGAACCACTTTAAAATTTATTGTGTCTTATTTGTTTTACATATTTTATATGTGATCAATTAATTAGGCCTAGTTTAGTTTTTTACGTCAACAGATTGGCACCGTCTGTGGGAACGTATTGCTAAACGTTTTCACTCATTCATCATCCATGGCTAAAATTCCAGAATCAAGTACCAGAAACGAGGAAATTCTGCCTACTCCCTCTGTCCATCCAAATTAGGGGTGGGTGCGGTCCGGTCCAGTCTAAGTTTTGGTCATTTTATGTGACAGACCGAATTATTCGGTCTTATATTTGAGAAGACCGAATTCGAACCGATTTAATCGATTTAGCCTATTTATTCGGTCTATGCTATTTTCGATCCGGTTCGAATAATAATCGGTCCACGTTTACAATTATTTACTTTTTTTTCAATAAAGATTTGTAAATTTTTTGTTGTTTTTAATATTTAGAGGCTGTTTTGAATCCACAAACATAAATGTTTAACAATTATCTATTAATCCACAAACCAAAATGTTTAACAGTTTTCTATTACTCCACAAAGAAAAAAATCCACAAACAGAAATCCACAAGTGATCAATATCTGAACATATCTCAGCTGAGATCAGACATATTAGAAACTAGAGGATCTATTTACTGTTGGTATATGTATGGGTATGCAAAATGGTATATGGGAATAAATACCTTTCCAGCATCTTGCCATGTGACACCAGTACGAGAGACTCAATAGACAGAGCCACGAGTGTGGCCAATATAGCCCAGCGACCATGGATCAGCTCACACTCACGGAACCTCTGAAGCCCAAACACTTCTGTTTATGGCTGAAATGGAGTCGACTTCACATGTGAGTTCTCAAACCTCGTCCTATTAATATCACCAGCCAAGTTCTTAGCTAAGTTTTGGTCCAACGAGTCCATCTGTTTATACCCCTCTACAATGATTCAATTTTTTGGTTATGGTATTATGGAGTTGAGAGAGAGGAAAGTTAAAGAGTTGATAGAAAGAGGAAAGTGAGAGTTGTGTTGGCGACCAAGTAAGTTAAAGTGATACAGTTTAGGGGTTTCTTTATTTACTAATAATATATATTTATATAAAATTAATATATATTATATAATATTTAAAAAACGGTCCGGTCCGGTCCGGTCCGGTCCGGTCCGGTCCGGTCTTAAGACCGAATTTAAAAGGTCCATTTTGGACCGAACCGAATATATTCGGGTCTCTTAATTTAGGACCGAATTAGGACCGATTTATAAAAAATCCTATAAATGTGGGTTCGGTCCAGTTCGGTCCAATCGGGTCAATCGGTCGGTCTTTTTTTTGTCCACCCCTAATCCAAATAACAATGATTTAACAGGAATTTTGGCTATCTTGGCCAAGGGTCAATAAGCTATGCAGGATATTATACGACAGTTGGCTCAAACTCTACAAGCTGGAGTTTTGGCACAAGTTAATAAAAGGAATATGCCACCGCCGCCAATAAGGAGTATTGGGCATAGCCGTTCCGGAACGTCAAGGGATCCTTCGTACCTTCTTGGAGCAACTTCTTCTATAAGGATCACTAATTCCACTGCTGGACAATCCCTCATCCTAGAAGGATTGAGTGCCTTGGAAAGGCTAAGTAGGGCCTCTCATTCCGATCATTTGGGACCCCAGGGAAGTGCCTTACGGGTTGCGTCAAGAAATACTCCACGACCAAGCTACCTGAAGGAAGGTTCAGCCCAATTCAAATTAAATACCAGACGAATTGATAGGTCCAGTCAGAGAGTTGGTTCGTAAGAAGAAAGCTCAGCACGATCAGTTGGTCGATATAGAAAAGTTGGCACCCATAGATATAGTGCTGACATTGATGCTTGGAAAGGTTTCATTCAGCGTTTGAAAGACAGATTGGGAGAATTGGCCAAGGCCAAGAATCCCCTCTAAAGAAGTTTTATGAAGGGATCCCCCTTTGTGCAAACCATCGTAGATTTCCCTACGCCGACCAAGTTTAAATCTCCAGTGGTCACCCCCAAGTATGATGGGAAGACTGATCCAGTTCTTCATATAGAGCAATACTAATCAATGACTAATATTTATGGTGTTCCTAATGAGATGAGATACAGGGCATTTTCAGGAATAATCACTGGATCTGCTCAAATTAGGTACAATAGTCTTCCCCGGGGATAAATTTCTTGCTTCCAATAACTCACCGAGCTATTCATTGGTAATTTTTGCTTTGGAGCAAAACCAGTGAAGTGAGTAGCTCACTTGCTTAGTGTGAGATAGAAAATGGGAGAAAGTATCAAGGATTACATCACTCGTTTTAATAATGAGAAATTGGAAGTCATTAATTACGAGGAGAAGACTGCAATTACTGCCCTCATGAGTGGTTCTTCCCCGACAAACGGTATTATACTATGGCTAAAGATCCTTCGAAGACGATGACAAAATTGATAGCCAAGGCGGCAAAGATTATGAACGTTGAGGAAGCTATGGCTGCTAAAAATAATTCAGAAGCAAAGGCAGAAGCAAAAACAGAAAGGAAGTCAGATAAAAAGGAGCATAAGAATCACAATGAGCGCAGAAGTTCGAAAGTAAAAGAAAGCCTAGATCGGCTTAGGAAATTCACTAATTACACTCCCTTAACGGTGGACATACATCATGTGTTGGAGAAAATCATGTAATACAATAATTTGAGTTGGCCTGAAAAGTTAAGGTCACCTGCTGATAAGAGGGATAAGTCCAAGTATTGTAAGTTTCACAAAGATCACGGTCATACTACCAACCGGTATATTACCCTTAAGAATGAGATAGAAGCGCTCATCCAAAGAGGAAAGTTGGACATATTTGTTGATCGAGGGGCTGGTGGAAGAACTAGAGGTAGAGGTCGACAGAGATCTAAATCGCCAATTAAGCCTAGAGAAGATAAGAAGAGGAACCACGACGAAGATCCAAAAGATGATCCTGATCTCCCTAAGAAGCCTAGACAATCGGAATGTGAGGTATTTACACTCAATTTTTGATCTTTTGATTGCCACATGATTACAGGTGGAGATGCAGGAGGAGGAGATCATGCAGCAGAAAGGAAAGCTTACCTCAATGAGGCCCAAACTTATTCCTATATTCAGCGAATCAACCTCGCCGAGGAAGACCGACCAAGAAAGGTTAACAAGGATAAGCTCGTAATTGGCTTTTCCAAAAATGATCTATCTGGAGTGTTGTATCCTCACGATGATCTTTTAGTGATCAGAGTTCGGAAAAAGAAGTACGTGTGGTGATAACATTAGTGGATAACGGAAGTTTGACAGACATCACGTTTATCACTATTTTGATAGTTTGGGATTAAAACTCAACCAACTGGAGCCTTACCACAGGCCACTCATTGGCTTTTCTGGCGAGAAAGTATTTCCACTAGGGACAATCAAACTAAACATGTTGATCGGGACATGGACGGCGAGTAGTACAGAGAAAGTGAGATTATTTATAATGGACAAAAATGTTCATTCAGCCTATAATATGATCATGTGAAGAGTTGGTCTGAAGAAATTCGAAGTTGTACCCTCTACTGTTCATCAATGCCTGAAGTTCCCGACCACCTTGGGAGTTGGAGTAGTGAAAGGAGATCAGAATATAGCTCCAGAGTTCTACTATACCTCTGCCGAGGAAGAAGATATGTTGAAGACAAAGATGAAAACAACTACTTATCAAGTGGATATGTCTGAGCCGAACAGGGAGTCTGAGGTTGAAACCTTATATCCATGAGATGAATCTAAGCTTGTAAAAGGCCAAGTGATGGAGGCAACATACAACATTGGTTTAGACGATGATAAACCAGAACAAACAACTCAAATAGGAGCGTCATTAGAACTAGTTCTTAAAAAGGAGTTGATGGCTTTCTTTAGGCAAAGAAAACAGGTGTTCGCATGGAGTCATGAAGATATGTCAGGCATAAACCCAAATTTCATATGCCATGAGCTTAATATTAATAAGAGGTTAAAACTGTGAAGCAGTGAAGAAGAGTTTTTATTACGGAGAAGAACCAGGGTATACAGGAAGAAGTGGAGAAGCTTCAAAAAGCTTCCTTTATTAAAAATGTGAAGTACCTGGACTGGTTGGCCAATGTTATTATAGTCAAGAAGCAGAACAATAAATAGAGGATGTGTATGGATTTTACTGACTTGAACAAAGCGTGTCCAAAGGATCACTTTCCTTTGCCAAGAATTGATCAATTGGTAGATGCTACTTCGGGGCATGAGCTGCTGAGTTTCATGGATGCATATTCTGGTTATGACTAAATCAAAATGAAGCCCGAAGATAGAAAAAGAACTTCCTTTATCACTCCCCGAGAAACTTATTGCTGTAATGTTATGCCATTTGGTCTGAAAAATGCAGGTTCTATTTATCAGAGACTGGTGAACAAAGTATTTGAGGAGAAGATAGGCAATAATATGGAGGTGTATGTTGATGACATGCTCACTAAGAGAAAAAAAACTGTTGATCATATTGTCGACCTCAGTCAGACGTTTAATCAATTGGAAAAGCACCAGATGAAGTTAAACCCCACCAAATGCATCTTCGGAGTCCATAAGGGAATGTTACTCGGATATATAATAAATCAAAGAGGCATTGGAGTTAGTCCAGATAAGATTAAAGCTTTGATCGAAATGCAATCTCTGACCTGTAAAAAGGATATTCAAAGGCTAATAGGGCGCGTAGCATCACTTAACAAGTTTGTGTCCCGAGCAATGGACAAATGTTTGCCATTATTTAAGGTGCTTAGAAAAACCTTCGAATGGAACACCGAATGTGAAAAAGCCTTCCGGAAATTAAAGAAGTACCTGGGAACACCACCACTACTCTCCCGACCAGTGCAGGGAGAAAAAATCTATCTATATTTGGCAGTTTCTGAGTCAGCTATTAACTCTGCCTTGATCAGGGAGGAGAATGGAGTCCAAAATCCAGTTTATTACACTACCAAAGCTTTTCGAGGAGCAGAAGTGAGATATACCAGACTGTAAAAATTAGCACTTGCCTTAATTGAGGCTAATAAACGAATTAAGCCATATTTTTAAGCCCACGCCATAGAGGTATACAATGACACGACACTAAGGCAAGCGTTGCATAAATTGGAGAAATCTGAAAGATTAATGTATTGGGTTGTGGAGTTGGGGGAATATGACCTTGTATACGAACCAAGGACTGCTTTAAAAGGCCAAGTTGTGGCTGATTTTATTGTAAAATTCACTTACCCGGAGGTCCCCGAGCAATAAGGGACTCTAACCGAACAACATGTAGGAGTCAGTAAACCTACTAAAGAGGCGTCCGACCAACTCCGAGCAAGGGAAACTGCAGAGAAAGTTATCACCGACCAACCAGAACCCTTTAGTGGAGTACATGAGATGAAGAAGAAATATGAGGAAGTGAAGGATAAAATCTTCCATCAAGGGATTCTGACAAACCAATCGTTTAACAATGATATCCCCTTATGGAGTCTATATGTTGATAGGTCATCTTGTGTAATCGGATGTGGAGTTGGAATCATTATTAATACTCTAAATGATCTAAACATAGATTATGCTCCACGATTCCAATTTTAAGCCTCCAATAACGAGGCAGAGTATGGAACTATGATTGTTGGTTTAAATCTAGCTAAATCACTGAATGCCGAGCAAGTTGTGGTATACAGTGATTTGCAGTTAGTTGTAAACTAGGTGTTGAACTGGTATGCAACTAAAGGAGAACTAATGGCCATATACTTAGCCAAAGCATTGGAGATAATTTCCACTTTGTTAGCTGTCCAAATAATCAGAATTTTAAGATTGGAAAATGCCCGAGCAAATGCACTTACTCGACTAGCTTCAGTAACCAGAATTGAGCTACGAAGAACTATTCTTATTGAGCTACTTGCTAATAGGAAAACATAGATGAATAACTGATGGTCAACTTTATTACAGTATATATGGGGCCATCTTGGATGGATCCCACAAGAGCATATATTAAAGAAGGGATTCTTCCAATCGACCTACTTGAAGCTAAGAAGTTAAAATACAAAGTCGCAAGATATGTTCTAAATAGTGGTGTGTTGTATAAAAAAGGATAAACTACTAGTCTACAACGATGTGTGCATCCAGTTGAAGTGAATGATTTGATTGAAGAAGTCCATGAAGGGTCCTGTGGAGCCCGTGTAGCAGGAAGAACGTTGTTGCAGAGAATTCATACACAGGGGTACTACTGGGCGACTATGTGAGCAGATTGTGCAAATTTTGCCAAGAAGTGTGATAAGTGCTAGATGTTTTCCAGTATACGCAAGGCTCCACAAGCTCTCCTAGTACCATTTACTTCACCTTAGCCCTTTGTTGTGTGGGAATTGACTTGGTCGGGCCTCTATCGACCACCCTATGAAGGTTCAAGTACCTGTTTGTAGCTATTGATTGCTTTACTAAATGGGTGGAAGCAGAACCGTTGATAGATATGTACTATAAAAAGATTTATCAGTTTATTTTGAAGAGTATCATATGCAGGTATGGCTTACCCTATGCCTTTACAACTGATCATGGCACACAGTTTGACAACGACGAATTTGCTGCTTATTGTGCTTAGTCCAACGTTTAAAAAATCCACTTTGCTCATGGCCATCCTCAAAGCAATGGACAAACATAAGTAACTAATAGAACTTTGCTGAATGGGCTGAAGAAAATATTGAAAAATGCCAAGGGGAATTGGATCAATGAACTACATTTTGTCTTTTGGGCTTATCGAATAACTTCCAGAACAGCTATTGGAGAAACTCCCTACCTATTGGCGTTTGGTATTGAAGCCATAATTCCTGTCGAGCTAGGTCTACCTACACATAGAGTTCTTAACTTCAATACCCCAATAAGTGATTTAATGAGGAGACAGGATTTAGACAGGTTGGAAGAAGTCCGTAAAGATGCAGCTTTAAGGAATGCAGCCTATCAACAAAGGACTGCACGTTTCTATAATAAGAGGGTCATACCGAGCAACTTAAAAGAGGCTGATTATGTTTTGAAAAAAGTAATTTAGAAGAGCAATAAGCTGGAAGCCAATTGGCATGGGCCTTGTCGTATTACTGTAGTCGTCTGACCAGGCACAAATAGAATTGAGACATTGGAGGGGGGAGAATTCAAGAACCCATGGAATACAGAACACTTGAGGAAATACTATCAATGATGTAATCATGTTGTATTAAGTTCATTTCAATATTAATGAGAATACGATTTCCCCCCAAAAAAATTCCGGAGTACTGTGCTATGCACTACACTATGCATCAACAAAAACCACCAACAAAGTTGGTCGGTATCAATGAAGGCCACCAAAAAAATTGGTTGGTATCAATAAAGGCCACCAATAAAGTTGGCCGGTATCAATGAAGACTACCAATAAAGTTGATCGGTATCCACAAAGCCACCAATAAAGTTGGTCGGTATTAATAAAGGCCACTAATAAAGTTGGTCGCTATCAATAAAGGCTGCCAACAAAGTTGATCAGCGTCAATAAAGGCACCAACAAAGTTGGTTATAAAATATATAAAAAAAACACGCAAGGCAAAATTGCAAGTCCCAAATGCTTGGTTAATGAAGACCCGAATGAATAATTTTCATCTAAACTGGGCTAAAAGATGGACAAACGTTCCACTCATGCCTGAGAACCGAGGTTACTACTGCAATTACCTAAAAAATTTAGGTACATTAGTAGAACCATGGTGATACATTGGTAATTGATATAATACATAGGGCAAGCCTAAAGATATCAATGAAACCGGTGAAAAATAAAAGATTAACTAAAAGTTGATCCACTCATAGTCAAAGACTAAAAAAACATTCATATATTCAAAGATTAACAAAAAGTTGATCCATTCATAAAATAAACTTGTAATTAAATCAAATGATTACATATTGTTGATTAAATATGCAAAAACAAAATACAAAGCCTTATTCTACAGGATGCTTTCCTTCAGCCTTAGAGACAGGATCCATGTCAATTGGAGGATCATCCAAAGTAAAAGGAGAATTGATGAAGTTAAAATTTTGAAGCATCTTGGTATTGCTTCTACTAGGACAATCAAGCAGATGATGAGGACGGATGATCTCTAGTTCATCATGTAGCTCGTAATCTCCCAAGTACCTGGAAATCAAGCATTGGGGAATATGGTGAACAGGAATCCAGTTAATATTTAACTTGAATGGAGAATTGTCAAGCTCCAGCAAACCTGGGTCACACAAATCCCACAAAGAGTCATTTCGATCTACTTTCATCACGGTTAAAGCATTCATCCAACCCCATTTATAAACCTCATTCTTAGCCTGCCGAAGTCTATCATCAAAATGTCCCAAAGCTTCATTATACCCATCCATCCAAACTTCTCTTGGTTGATGTGGAATTAAAAGGTTAATTTATCAACCTGCGACTGTAGCTTTTTCAGTACTCCATCCTTAACCTCTAATTGGGAAGATTAAGTGGATAATTATTCAATCAAGGTCAATAGCTTTTGAGACATCTCAGTAATAGCTCGGTCTTTTACTTTTAACTGTGCAACTTAATTGGCAAGGGCCTGTTGAGTCTTAACTTCTTTTGTAGTTCCTCGACCAGGTTTATTTTTGCTCGGAAAGCGGATGTAGGATTAATCTTTTTCAAGACTTCCAATTCATCTCTCAATTTTGCATTCTCAACCTTTAAAAAGGAGTAACCTTCATCCGTAGTAGTAATAGCAGTTCCAGAGGCAGACTTCAAAAGATTCACTTCATCCCTCAAATTATTATTATCCTTTTCAAGGAGTTTGGCAATAGTCCTAGTTTCTTCAACTTCAAGCTTAAGTAAAGCTTCATTCTTATTATAAACAGAGATAAAATTATCAAAACCCCTGCCTATACTTAAGCTTTGATATTTATGCTCATAGCTCTGATGCAACAACGCAGTAGATTCTTTATATTATTCTTGAAGTTCTTCTATCATTTCATAGCAGGCAACATTATTTGCTACCGCCCGATCAAGTAAGTACTTCAAATACTTGTAGGATTTTTTAACCTGCTATGAGGCATCATCATCGAGCAACCGAGTGATTTCTTCTTCGGACAAGTCCATATGACCAGCATTGAAAAAAGCATTGCACTTCCTGAGTAGCTCGGTATCATGGGAAGATTGTTGTTCCATCTTCGCTATAATCTAGCAAGAAAGAAATAACCACCAATCAACAATAAGAATGTAGAACGAGTACAATCAACAAGAGACAAAAAGGAACAAAAGGTTATTTTATTAATGACAAAAAGTTCAAGTATAATAAAAATGAAAAGAAAGAAATAAAAAGGGCAAATACCAAACAACTTTACACCTTCTCCCTATCAACCTTATTATCCTGCTCAGAAGAAGGGACAATAAACTAGGGCTTCTCGATTTGATGGACCAGAGGAAGAGAAGACTCAATGACTTCAGGTTGTTTGGTAGCAGATTCAACCACAAGTGAAGACTCTTTTGAAGCAGCTTCATCTTTAACCTCATCTTTAATGACTGGAGGAGGACCATGAATATACCTTTGAAAAAGTTCAGAGTCTTCAGTTGCGTTAAACTCTTGAAGGGAAGCAACCCAAACATTTCTGAAATATTTTTGCTTTACATACTCAATCTGAGCAGAAGCAGCATAAATGGCTTTGTTCTAGCATTTATCCCAACCAGCACTGAAGGAGGCCTTCACATCAGACTTTCTCTTAGCTTTGGTAGAGGATACAAGCTCTTCAGCAGCCTTGGCCCTGCGCTCAACTTCCTCTGCCCTGCGCTTAGCTTCCTCTTTCTTGCGCTCAGCTTCATATTTTTGGCGCCCAGCCTCCTTTGCCCTGTACTCTGCTTCAAGGGCATTCTCATCAGACGTTTACCGAGCACTCTCAACTATTTTCAGTTTCTCTGCCCATGTACTCTTCTCATTCTCCAGGGCCTGTTGAGATTCGAGCAAATACTTCTTCAAACCAGCCAAAGCTTCCTTCACCTCATTTGAAGAAGAATAAACCTTAATTGCATCATCCTTCTCCAGCATATTATTGAAGTGTACCAAAAACTGCAAAAGATGAAGATCAAAATGAGTTTATGAAAAATATAAAGGACAAACAAATCAAGAAAATGGAAACTACTTACTGATGCAAGGCTCTAAGCAGCCAATTCAGAAACCCCCGATCGAGGGAGCATAACATACACCCCCTGTGGTCTGGAAGAGTACCAGACCTGATCAACTTCCTAGCTAAACCAGGAGTAATAGTTATTGGGGGAACAACATCCGAAGAGGGTAATTCAACCAAGGACAACTGATTAATAACCTGGTCAACCTCCTTCTCTGCAGGCCCTCTCCTAAGTCTCTTCAAAGGAACGTCAGCATCTTTGGGAGTTGCATCTTTGCGGGTTGGGACTTTGGGGGTTCGGTCCTTGGGAACTGAGGACTTTATAACATCCCCTATTTTCTTCTTGACTCCTTCAGCAGATGCTTGGGAGTCAGAAGTGGTACCACTGTAAAGGTCAGAAAATTTCCTCTTCTTCATAATTTCAGACAGAGGAGTGTCTGAGTCAGCAGCAATCTTTTGATCAAGGTCAATCACCAGAGCAGGAGAAGCAGCAGGTCTGGCGATAAAGGAAGAAACAATATTTTTGTATTGAAGCAGACTTAACGTGCTCCTTAGCAACTACCTTGTGAAGTCCCTAGATAAACTTCAATTCTCTCAAATTAACTTCACTCTCTTTGGGGCACTTTCTTTTTTGCTCAACTGCAATTCAATTTATAACATAACAGTGAGTATGACATTTTATCTAACATAAACATGGCAAATTTACTAAAACATAAAACAACCTATTCCGTTGCCAAATAGCGGATATATAGGTCCTTGATATTTAGCGCCTCCAACTAAAGGGGAATGTTGCCAATTTTTTACAACTACCCCGTGATCAAAATAATCCCCATTATAATCAGGGAGATTAACTACTAAAGCTTTACTAACTGCCCTAATTTTTAAATAAAAAATGGTGTCACTAGTTACCCATTTATAACAAAACATTACACTACACCAAATCTGCCGAATTGTCATGGTCATTGACCTTGACAAATCCAACTTGTCAAGGTTAATGACCGTGACATTTCGAAGCGAGACAACTTTTTTTGTCACGATCGTGTCACGGTCGTGTCGCGGTCCATGACCGTGACACATTTAGTCACGATTTCCATCCGTGACAAAGTAGTGGCTCTGTTCAAAAGAGTTTGTCACGGTCATTGACCGTGACAATTCTGGGCAGAATTGGAAAAAAAACTGCAGGGCAGTATGGCCACTGCCACTGCCCAGTAGTATATTTGTACCTGTTATAACAACGTTGTACCTGTTCAAACATCATATATTCAAATAAAATAGAGATAATGCAAATATACATTCAAATAGAGACAATATGCATCACGATATAATTCAAATGTAACAACTTAAAACAATTCAATTCAAACTTAAAATAATTCAATTCAAACTTAAAACAATGTCACTACATGTCTGGTGTATTGTTAAAACTGAGGAGGTGAGTAGGCCACACGATATACGAATTGACGCACCCACTAATATAAGTCATGCCGCATTGTTCGCGCAACCACAATAGGGAGTTCTCCTTCCCGGGTATGACATGCGTGACGAGCACCTTGGACTCCATCTCTTGAAGCTCACGTCCATGAACTATTCCACCCTGGACGATATTCGGGTCCCTCAACCCCCGCCCTATCTGCTTGCCATCAAATACGTCCAATATGAGCACGCTCGGTCAACCAAGTGTCGACATCGGTCTGGGGAAGGGAGCCAAATAGGGAAGTGGATCATCGAAGTACGCACGTGTCGGTGATGAAGAAGCGAGGTCCACATCCTCGTCATCCTGCGCCTCATCCTCTCGCACCTCATCCTCCACCGCCTTCTCCTTCCCTTTTCCTTTCCCTTTACGATCTTCACCCAACGTACGCTTCATGAATAAGAACATATCTTGGACCGTCGCCTCCAAACGGGACAACTTCGCGTCATGTGAATCCACCGTTCGATCCAACCCGGTGTCGCTCGTCTCCAATCCGATGATCCTAGATTTGGCCACCCGCGAGCTCACCCCCCTTGTCCTCCCCTTGCGATCAGAGCCAAGCACTTGGATGAGTGCGTCTGTGGACAAAGATGCCTTGTCGGCATCAGACTGCGACTCATGCACTTCCTTAAGCTTTGCCTGAAACGACAAAAAGCACATGATTAGTAAAATAAGTAAACTAAAAAATTATAACGTAATTAACAAAAATTAAACTGTCGGATTACTTACAATCGTGGTCGCGACGCTCGGGGACACCTCCTTGTCCTTCCCCTTCTTCGTCCGAAGAGACACATAAGTATCGAGCCTATGTGGCTTACCCCCTGGCCCACTCCCTACCCCGTGAAATAAAATAAAGTAAAGTAAAATTAGTATCGGCCCCGCAAAGTAAAATAATGAAGAATAATATATTTCTGTAGTTATAGAAAAATTAAATCTTACCTGCATCCTATGCTCCACCTCGGCGTAAGAGGTCCGACCGGAGTAGTGCACGTCCGTTTTTTTTGCCCGATTTTCCCTCCTCGATTGGGAGATGCCAATTGTCGATCCTCGATCTCATTGTCAATGAACTTCTGCCATTGTGCCAATGGGATCGGCTCCTTGGGGGGACGGATTCACGCCATTGGATAATGGACTCTCGTGTTTTCCCAAAGTACCGTGTCCGCATATTTTTCTTCCACGACTTGAGTTGATCCCTAATCTGCTCCAAGACGGGATCGCGTAGCTTTGGATCCAAGTTGAATTGTTCATGTCCAACAAATACAATGTTAGTTGCGAATAAATATAAATATAAAATGAAATCGAAATTGAAATTGAAATTGAAAGTGAAATATTCATATTCATATAAATATAAATATATTACCTGTAGTGTCGCCCAAACAGCTAACTTGAGCTCATATGACACCTCATTCCAACTCATAAACCCCGAGCCGATGATCGTCTTTAGCAGAACGAGGGATCTCGCTAATATCTCCGATTTGTTCTCGATGGTAATCCCAAATTTCTCATATTTGGGGAGTCTAGGGGCGGAAGAGCGCCGAGCCTAGACGACATCATCATAAACAACATTATCATCTTCGCCTTAATATCTGAAGGAGACATTTGCTGTAAAAAAATGTTATTAGTATAGATATAATATTATCACCCCACCCCACCCCACCCCCATTACCCCACCCCCCCACCCCACCCCTTCCCCCTTCCCCCACCACGACCGTGACAACTACAAAATTCTCTTATCCTCATTATTTTTTATCACAATATGCATATCTTATAAGAGAGTCGGGTTTGGGATGAATAAAGTGAGAATTACATTTAAGACTTTCTAACAACATGCATGTGTATATATATATTGTGAATTTCATGTATGTTTCATTTAATTATCATACTATATATATATATATATATATATATATATTGTTCGATATACAAACTAATTTTCAAAAAAAGTTGAAAAATCTCACCCCCATATGGACAATAATCCAGTGGTTATGCCACTTTTAAAACGAACCAACCCAACATTTACTAAACAAAATAATTCAACAGCAATGTCAACAACAAATGTTTATCCCGTACTCCTTCTAATTCATCTACTCATATGAAATGGGCAATTACTAAAGTATACAATTATTAATTTACTAATTTACAATGAGGGGCAATCCTACTTTCATATGAACTGGGCACAATACAATTAAAATTACAATTAAAGCTATACAATTGTTAAGATTGCCCCACCAGAGAACATTAAGATACGAATGCAGAACTTCCTCCAAAAGTAACAACTTTAAGCCAATAAGAATATTATACAGAAATTATACAGTCTCAAACTGTCCAAACGGGACAATTCGAGAGATCTCATTACAGGGGTAATGACTCTCGAACGGGTCTAAGGGCTATTGAATGCGTACGCATAAGAACTAGAAGGCTAGTATCTATGCGCACTATATTTAATTTCAAGTATGTTTCATATAATGGGTTAATTCAAATACAAAAATAAATTCATGGATTAATTCAAATACAAAAATACAAATTCATGGGTTAATTCAAATATACACACACACACACACACACACACACACACACCTCCCTCCACACCCCCACTCACCACATACACACACACCACCACCCTCACTCACCACATACACACACACACACACACACACACACCCACCACATACACACACACACACACACACAATATCCCCCACCCTTCCCCACCTCCCTCCACACACCCCACCCACCACGCATATACACACACACACAACAGCCCCACCCCCTACCCCCACCCTGCCCCACCCCCCCACACGCACATATACACACACACACACACACACACACACACATATATATATATATATATATATATATATACACACACACACAAACATATATATAAATGAAAGAGAGAGAGAGAGAGAGAGAGAGAGAGAGAGAGAATTAAACCTGAAAGTAAAGAGAGAGAGAGAGAGCAGCGTAGAGAGAGAGAGAGGGAGGGAACGACGGGAGGGAAAAAAGAAGGGGGAAATGGTTTTTGCTGCAAAAGTTGTCACGATCGTGTCAAGGTCATTGACCGTGACAATTATTTGTCACGGTCGTGTCAAGGTCAATGACCGTGACACAAAACACATGTTTTTTGTCACGGTCAATGACATTGACAAGGGTGGCTGGCTGAAAGGTGACATTTTTGTCATTTTGGTGTAGTGTTATTTCTGGAATCCCTAAATGGGTTCCATATATTTGATTTAACCTATAAACTCCATTTACAACTCTCCATGTGTTAGGAGCCACTCTTGCTGGTGCAATGTCAAAATATTGACAAAACTCTAAACACATGGGATTGGGAGGAAATGTGAACCCCCATTCAGCAATAAAGATGGAAGGGAACCAATGACCCTCATCAAGAGAGAAAAAATCAGAAGGAAAAGTGGAATGTTCTAATACACTCCAAGATGGAATATTAAAATCGATTATGAACTTATCAAGTGACTCGATAGAATAAACCATGATGAAGAAAACAAAGAAGAAGAGAAGAAAAATTCTTACAAAGATTTAAGGATTCAACAAGAACTGGAGACAGAAAAGAAAGCGATCGCACGAAAAAGCAAAGAACACAGTAGTAGAATCAGAAGTAAGAGGTAAAAATGATCGAAGTTTTTACCGCCCTTTTATAAGACGCATCGAAAACTGGGAAAAGTAATGATTAAAGCGAACGACGTTTGGGTTTACGGCGGATAAGAAAGGAAAAGACGAAGATACCCCATAAAAGTTCGCTAAAATTTGAAATATTTACAAAATTGCCATTCGCGCCCAAAAATCGTCAATCAAGTGGATAAATTTCACAAGTCTAGAAGGTCTGCAGCTAAGCCAAATAGCCCGAACTACTGTTGAAGAATAATATTTCACACTTTCGCATAAGCTCCAAGTATGAAACATTGAGGGCTTCTGTTGATACCAAAATTTACCACCCTACGTGGACCAGTCACAAGCCAACACGTGTCATCCAATGTGGCACAAGTCCAAATCAACGTGACCAATAAAGAAATCCGACCAACAGGGAAGCCCGACCAACAATGAATTCATCTTGAATGTTTTAAGGTTATTTTATGTTGTTTTCTATGCTCTTTTAAACATAACCGTCTATAGGTTATTTTAATATTAATTTTTATTTATTTAAAATAATATTCAAATAAATTATCTACCATCAAAATATTATTTTATTATATTAAATATATTTTTAACATATTTTAAATATATTCCCTTTCTTAATATAAAAGTATCTTTTTACTGTCATGCTAATGGGGAAATTGACAAAAAAATTGTGCTGACCGTAGAATAACGTAGGGCTGGTAATTTTTGACACGATAATTCGTTTGCGGTAATAATTTAAAATGATCCGAATATGACACGATTAACTTGTGTATATCTAAGAGTACCCAAAACTTAAATTCAAACCAAAATCAACGCAGTTCGAAAATAACACGACTAACCCGAATTGTCACCCCCTAAAATAACCCTTAGCAAGGAAAAAATCATTACTCACTCTTAGTAAGAGCATCTCCAATACTAATGTGGAGTGAGAGAGTATGAGATACCACATATGATTAATACACTATGAGTTAAAAAATAGCTCTCAAATTCAATATTCTAGAATGAATGTGGAGGTGATGTGATAATATTTAATATTCACAATGTGAAGTAGACCCTCTAGATGTAGAGACCTCTTTCACACTGTGAAGAGCAAAACTAACCCATCAAAATATTTCTCTCTCAATTTTGTCATTTTCATTCTCTCTCCACATTTTACGAACAAATGAATTGCATACATGTGCCACTCAAATTTACTTTTAAATATTTATATTTGAGATAATTTTTTATTTATATTATTTACATAGAATTTTTTATACCATGTACAAATACCATCTCCGATGCAATTTTGAATTGATTCTTACATGGATACGAGAATTAGACATCACTCTTCGAATGGATAGTATGACCATGTCAGAACTCTCTTAAACCCCACTCCATGTGTTGTTTATTCAACAAAACCCTAGTCCGCATTTTTTCCCTTCGCTCCACCACCACACCATTATTAACTCGTTTAAACAACAACCCATTTCGACCCATGAGCTCAACATCAACTCAACGCATGTTTCAGCTAAAACTCGACCCACTCACCGGTAACTCAGAATGGGTAGTTATTGACGAAGATGAATCCCCACAAGACTCTCCCAAACCCCTCTTGGCAACGACGTCGTATCTCGACATGCTCAATGATTCTCATAGGAACAGAGCTTTCCGCCAAGCCATTGACAAGACTGTTACCAAACCTTGCCATGTTCTTGATATTGGGTACTTGCTTAATTTTCATTTGCTTTTATAAAATGTGAACTAGCTTTCTTTTATATATGTAGCTTTCTGCCAAGTATATATATTTTTTTATCTGAATGAACCTCTATGTTGTTTGTGTTTAGTTTTGCCTCTAAATGTTACTAATTTGATTTATGTTCGTGTCATTTAGCAAATAAAATAAGGTTAAAGCTGGAATGAAATTTCATTAAAAAAATTCAGCATTAAACATTAAACATTAAGAGGAGTACTTGCCTCTTAATGCTGAATTTTAACCATTTTTCAGCATTAAGAGGTAAAAATAAACACCCTCTTGGATGAAAAATGCAATTGAAAACATTTTGAATTAATGCTTCAATCCCCCCAAAAATATATAAATACAATTATGAAGTATCCATAGCTGAATTGACTAATAACTCCCTCTTTGAAAATTAGGAATCCCGGTTTAAAACCGTAGTTCTCGGATCTCTACACCCCTTATATACCCAAAATGGGTTTGCGATTTAAATTTCAAAAGTGGTGCCCCAAAATTAACTCTATTAATTTTGATTTGAAAATTGAAATAAATGGAGAAAAAAGAGCCTTCTAACCCCAAAAGTAAAAGAATTAAGTTTTTTTTTTTGACTTTGCCCAGTGAGGTAATGCCGTAATTAGACATACCCCCGCTTTTCAAATAATTAGACTATGCGTAAGGTACAAGTAAGGTATTAAGTATAATTATTTGAAAAGCAGGGAGTTATGTCGAATTACAACATTATATCGGGGGGGGGGGTGGAATAAAAAAACCCAAGATTCAAAGAATGGTTTAGAAAATTTCTTAGGGATGATTCAATGCTAGTCCCATTTATTGAGTCAAAGATGCATTAAATCCCATTAATTATTTTTTTAATGCACCAAGTCCTTTTTCATTATAAATTATATATATTTAGACAAATATACCCTCACATATACTCATTTTAAACCCATTTACTCTCGCTCTAAAAACAAACACATAATCCCACACTCTCTCTCTCTAGCAGCCCAATCTCCACCCCAGGCCCACCCCGCCCACCCCATTGGAGACTTGTTGGAAACAGTCCATCGAAAAATCTCACCGGGGCCGCCGGAATTTTTGCTGGAGTGTTCTCTCTTCTCGTTTCTCTCCCTTCGTCTATTTTTTTGTTTTTTTGGTCCGCGCCAGCTGCACCATAGCCCGAGTTGGAGAAGAAGAGTTTTCGCAGCAAAAAATGGATCTTTCGCTGGAAAAAAAAATGAGGTTTTACATAAATAGTAAATTTATCTGTTTCGATTTTTTCGTCAAAAGATATCGAATATGGGTGTTGTTTGATAGATCTTGACGAGTAGATTCCAAATATATAAATTTTGTAAATTTTGGAGTTGTAGATTTGAAGTTATGGACTTTTAAAGATTTTGTGTTTTATTTTATAAAAAAATGATGTAACAGTCGTGAAGGTGTATTTTAAGGGTCTATTTATCATTTTAGTGTGCTGAGTTCGCAAAATAGGACCTTTGACACCATTGACTCAGCCAAAGGATCTCTAGCCTCGTTGACTAAGTGAATGGGATTTGGAACTATTGCCCCAATTTCTTAATACATTAGGTAGATTATACATAGTACATAATAAAAGTGAACTTCTCTATGTTATTGGAGTGTATGTATTCTTGACATTATACTCGTGGTTCCAAAATAACCCTAACACGAGTTTTAATATATTTCGTAATTTGAAGTGCCAAACCTAACCTCCACCATACCAAGCACTAACTATAATAGAGAAGTTCTCTATATCAACGTAGCATGCACCCATACCCGTACCACGTACCAAAGTGACCCACATAGTAACCGTTGTTTAAAAGTTGGGATATTTTATGAAAACACTGCCTTTAAGATTTATCCGCCTTAAAATTGTAAATAATTTTATCATGTCATCATATCAGTAGTCAACAATTGATTTTCAGTATTGAATATCCTTATAAATGACAACAGTTAAATTATAATCAACATGATCCGACTTCCAAATAATACCAAAAATAGGCGGTAGAAGATTCCAAAGCTCTCTGGCCATTGTGACAGGGAAAATATTAACATCTTACATCTGTTTTGCACATACATTGAAGGGTAAATTTGAACTCTCAAGTTGTTTTATATACTACTATCGAATTCTTAATTATGGACAACCCCCAGAAGGAAAACATGACTTTTAATTTAGTACGGAGGGGGGTATATGTTTGCTAATGCTATTTTTTATTTTAATCACTATGTACTTCAAAATATCACCCGTTCTTAAATCTGATAAGTGTAATGATGTGCTGGTCCACTCAAGGTTTTAATTATAAGGTAGATACATAGGTTTTAAGCATTTATTAGTGTTGCCCTAGCTTCCTTGGCACACATCCTTAGACTTACAAGTTACTTCAATTGGTACATGGGCACCCTTGACAAGTTACTTCCTTGGCACCCTTGACAAGTTACTTCAATTGGTACATGGGCAAAGAAGAATTCATCCTTACGATAAAAGATGAGAGCTACGAGAGGAGACAGCCACTTTCCCACACCGTTTAATCTCTTCTAAAAGAAACCAAATTAAAACCAAATTATGGAGGCATGAGGCTTCTCATTGGTAACGTGAAGCTCAGAGTAAAAGCTTGGGGTTATCACGACCGCTCGGTATGATGAGTGCCTCTACAAGTGACCGAATGTAACAAAATGGTTGCCACGTTAGTGTTGTACTACTTGGAGATGCGAACGCGAGAAGAACTTGGCAAGTTTTTGTGGTTATTTACCCTTGGGGGAGCCATCCTTATGGGGCCTATCTTTTTTGGTGACCATAAGCGCCCTTGCTCTTTCATATCGTAGTGTTTTCTGGTGGTCTGTTTGAGGTGACAACGTTGGATTGTTTGGGATTGAGTGTGTGGACACGTTTTGGGATGCTTTGATCTTTAGCGTTCGATGTTGGAGGTGCTTGTTCTAGATGCCGCATTGGATGCTTGGCCTAGATTTCCTGCTGGGTGCCTGTGTTTTTTTTTACATTTCACCGACAAGTTTTGGGGGAGAGTTCGTGTTCTCTGGTTTTGGTTTGGCTTTTGCGTAGTATGTGCTCATCCCTTTGCTGATGGGTATGCCGAGAAATTTCATGGAAGGCTCCTTTCTCAAATGGAGTGCGTAGGTATTTGTTTTGCTCCTATGCCACAACTTCACGGTCCTACACTTGATGGAACTTTTTCATTTGGGTGAGAGTTATGTGCACGGGTCCAGTTGAGAATTTAATCGTAATTTATTATTATTATTATTATTTTTTAACATTAATGCATAAGTAGAATAAGAAATTCCTTTGAAATATTCACTAGTTATTATATGGCTATATAGGTCGTTTAGCTTCTATTAGTGTTGCCCTAGCTTCCTTGACACACTTTTCTAGGCTAACAAATATAATGTATGACCTTTTTTTGTGATCACCTTAAATAATTTTATGAATGTGAATAAGAGGGATGGTTGAAACCCTATTTTCTCAGTTGTTTTGTATGCACTTCTGCTTATTTACATCACGTGAACCCATATGAATTGTTAGACTACTCATCCAAAACATCAACTTATTTGTTTTGATAGATTACTTGCTACCTTGTAGCTCTGGAACTGGCTTGTTATCAATGATGGCTGCACGGGCAATGGGTTCTGATCACTCAACAGTATGTTCTAGTTCGGAGGGGATGGTGACGGCATGTGAGTCTTACCTTCCCATGGTGAAGTTGATGCGAAAAGTTTTGCGTGCCAATGGTATGGAAAAGAAAATACGCGTTATTAACAGAAGATCAGATGAACTAGAAGTTGGTGTGGATATCGCCTCGCGCGCAGATGTTCTTGTGAGTTCTAAAATTACTTAACAGTTGCATCAAAATCTGAGTCTTTTAAAAAAAATTGATTTGGTATTTTTACCAAACCATAAAAAAGTGGCAAATAGTTAGAGCAGTTAATAGCTTACTATTCCGTTAGATGATAGTTAATGGGGAAAAGGCAATTGTAGTGCACATCGAAACTTTAATTGGGAAACAATGAGAAGTGTACGTAGCATGAAGTACTGAGTAAAATCCTTTATGTGGAAACAACGAAGATAATTGGTGATAAAACATTCATTTTTATTAACTTACCCTGTGTTATTTGATAGATTTAAAGAATCAGTAAAGGCAGAATTTATTAAAAACATAGTTGGAATTAGTGGAAAATTATAAGTGCTGAACAAAAATTTTGGAGTTACACATACTCATTGGACGATCATAATAATAACTATGCTATATACGGTTTGGGCGTAGGATACTATCGCCAATTTGATCAAGTGCAATAGATTTTTCCCGTTGTTTAGCTAGATCAATAGTAAAAGTGCTGTGTTTACTTTTCTCTTAAATTCTTTTTGCCTGGGAAATGGGGTGGGTTAGGCAAATTGGTTCATTATTTTGAGGATAATAAATGGAGAAAATAACTGGACTTGGTGACTTGGCTCGGAAAATCAGCAATATATTGGTCATTTTGGTATCAAACTTAATGATTCAAGTGATTCGATTTGATATGGCTAATTTAGAAGTACAGGGAACTGTTTCGTTTGTTGGTTTGGAGACGAGGAGAGGGAACAGTTCGTTTGTTGGTTTGGCCCGGGAGAAGAAACTTTGAAGTTCTTGACGTAAATAACGTCAAATGGGAAATAAGATGATGATATCTCTTGTCTCAACTCTTTTTCATAAACTCTCAAATAGGTAGAATGCCTCAAATGAGGCTACAATAGGGGTATTTATAGGGGGAAGGAGCTTAGGCTCTTAGCTATGATTTTACTGACAAATATACCCGTAATAGCCTTTACTACTTCCTTCCTTAAATACCAAGTAAACAATTACTAAAAGAAAAATACAATCAAATAAGGAAAATAAAAGAAAATGACAAAAATACCACAAAGTCCTAAAAATACTAAAATAGCCCATAAACTTTTAATTCACATCATTCTCCCCCTCTTAAAACCAAGCTCGTCCTCGAGCTTTCGAAAATTGAAGAATCGTGTAAAAAGTTCCCAAAATGTGCTGAAGAGAGAGACAAAAATTTTGGAGGCCAAAATTAATTTTTAGAAATTATAGAAAGTGCCCATTCCTTTGTTTTTCTTCATCGATCTTCTTCATCTCTCTTTGTTCTCTCATGCCAACTGTAATAGGCCTCATACAGGTTCAAATACTAGCTTTTCGGTGGATCTTTATAAGCTCGGGCCTTGTTTGGTCAAAATCAAGGGAGGGGGTGTATCTGGTTGCTATGAGGGAATTTTGGGGTTGTCCGACCAAGGGAAATGATGCCCGGACTGAATCTGTGTGACCCGAGAGATCCTTGGTGTGCTCGCCTGCTTTAAGTGAGGATCGACCACCACCTAGTGGTTCCGATAAAAAATACTGTCCTTTGGTGGGTTATAGGTGGCTCCGGGGGTGTTTTGTGGGGTTCTGACTAGATCTGTGGGGTTTAGGCGAGGGGGAAACAACCTGAAGGGGTTTCCGGCAGCCTCGTGTGTGTTAGGGTGAAGTCCGACTACCGTATGGTGGTCCAGGGGGGCGGTCGATTGCCTGTTCTGGCTAGTGGGGTGATGCCCGATGACTGTTCTGGTGATTTCGCTCGGGCTAATGTGAGATCTGAATGTCACTGGATGGTCCGGATTGCTGATCGGGGTAGATGGTGGGTGCCCGGTGGGTGACTACTACTAACGTCGCCTCCGATCGCCACTGGATTGGTGGTGATAGAGTTGGAAAGTGGTGGGGTAACTTTGTTTGTGGGATAAGGGTGAAAATAGTTGCAGAAGCGTGGGTTGAAACCAGTGGCAGATCCATAATTTTTGTTCACCGAACTTTCGAGTGGTGCCGGGGGTTCGGGTGCGGGAGCCCCGGTGGCGAATTTTCTTAGGGCTAATTCAACTTTATTTGAGTTTTTACAAATTTTTAGAGTTATTTTTTCCAACAATTTTTTACCCCCAATAAATATATTATTTGGTATAAATACACATTCCAGCACATAAATAAAAAACTAAACTATCTCTCATAAAAAACTAAATTAAAAACTCATTTCAGCAACCAACAACCCTTACACAGCAGCACAAGTTCAATCGAATCAACCCATCATTCAAACAAACCACAACCCATATATATCTCATAATCTCAATCTCACAACATAAATAAAACTTAAAAGTAAGCCCTTACCTTACCATCGACGACAGCAGCAACTGGGAAGGAGAGGAGGCCGGCCGACAGCAGCAGCAGGCGGAGTCCGGACGGAGAGGAGAGGGAAGAGACCGTGCATCGGCAGCAGCAGCTCGGGTGAAAGGAAATGAAAAAACTTTGTTGTTGGCCGAAGAACGAACAAGTTATTAGGTTTATTTAGGTATTTATATTTTTTTGAACGAACAAGTGCTAAGGTTTATTTTTTTAAAACTATTTACGATTTTGACCATAAACTTCTAAATATCTTATTAACTTTACCTTTAACTTTCTATCTTTACGCAAAGCACCCCTAAAAAAAATTATCGGTAATTTTTTTTCAAAATCTAAGGAGGGGCGCCCGCCCCTCCTTGCCCCCCCCCCCCCCCCCCCCCCGAATCCGCCCCTGGTTGAAACATTGTGGTGGCGAGGGTTAGGGTTAGGGTTTTGGGGTGGTGGTGGAAGGGAGGCGAGCCTCAAGATCGCAAGTCGTGCTAAGAGGTTGTTCAAGACCCCCTCGAATCGATCCATGCGAGCTTCCACGGAAGCATATCTCCTCTTAAAACCCATTTATCGCTGTCTACGATTTTTTGTGTGTTTTTTTTACAACAACGGGTAGAGCCAATAAGGTTCTGATACCAATTGATGTAAATAACGTCAAGTGGGAAATAAGATGAAGATATCTCTTGTCTCACTCTCTTTCATAAACTCTCAAATTGGTAGAATGCTTCAAATGAGGCTACAATAGGGGTATTTATAGGGGGAAAGTAACTTAGGCTCTAAGCTACGATTCTAATGACAAATATACCCTTAATAGCCTTTACTGCTTCCTTCCCTAAATACCAAGTAAACAATTACTAAAAGAAAAATACAACCAAATAAGGAAAATAAAAGAAAATAACAAAAATGCCACAAAGTCCTAAAAATAGCCCATAAACTTCTAGTTCACATCAGTTATACTTAAGAAAGTCTATTCTATATGAGAAAAAAATCTAGGATTTGTTTATCTTGGTAATTTGTTTATTTTATTCAGCCATGTGACAAGGGCTCGCCCATTGAGTATACATCCCAAATTCAAATACATAGGCTCAGGTCTAAAAATCAGTATGTTTTTAAATACTTTTCTTTTATTTCTTAGGGTAAAAGTAATACAACGTTTAACATGGCACTTCAGTCACTTCAAAGTAATTGTGCAGTAAAAGTAACATACCAGTAGAGGTTTATATACAGAGTCAAGGTGAATTATGGGAAATGCTTGTTGGGTGCATATCCATTAGAACTATTGGTAATATATTCCATAAGGACTATATCCTTACCCAATTGTTGAGTGTCGGTCTCCTGTACTTCACGTATCTAGAAGAGTCCATTCGACATTGTTTGCATGTTTAAATTTGATTAAAATGAACAATTTTTGATATATCACTAATCCAAGGTTGCTTTGTTAAATCTTACAAAAGGATTGGTTTGTGTTGATTTCTGGTTTTTCTTCTTTCAGAATAGAGTTGCAGTGTGAATGGATTGAGTTGGAATTTTGATTTAAAAAAAAAAAATTATATTTAACTACCACTTCATTTTGGTTTATCGGCCACTAGTGCACTTTAATTTTTGTTTCATATTTTAGATTATCAAATTGGAATTGCAGGTTAGTGAAATATTGGATTCTGAGTTGCTGGGGGAAGGACTAATTCCAACTTTGCAGCATGCCCATGACAAGCTATTGGTGGAAAATCCACAAACAGTGCCTTATCGGGCAACTACTTATGGCCAGGTGTTGAGAAGACCCACTTTATTCTATTCTATTTATTTTTGCAAATTACAGGATGAACATGTTTTCTTTGAATTTCCACACAAAAACACGATCAAAACGGTAGCTGTGTACAAGCTCAAAAGCAGAAATAATACACCTCCCTCCCCTGCGAAAAGAAGGAAAAATTACATCGACATCTTGTCAACGAGAACAGGATCCAAACAGTAGCTGTGTAGAATCTCAAAAGCAGATATATTAACCACCACCACCCCCCGCGACGGGAGAAAGGAAAAAATACAAAAGTATCTGTCTGCTTGTCAGCATAGAAGAAACTTCAACTTTAACAGAAGGCCATAGAGATGCTAGAAATGCTTTTTTCTCCCGAATTTCTTCCTTCTCTACTTCGTTGTCTCCAAAGGTTCTTCGATTTCTTTTCAAGCAACATTCCATTCCAATGAGTTTTCTTTCTCCCCCCACCAATCGTGACCCATTCTATCCCTAAGAATTCGTAACTTCTTTATGGCCACACCTCAACCAACTTCTGTTCCATACACACCTTACTCCATTGTAATATTGTAGTGAAACAAATTATGATTAATAATCTCCCATAAGGTTTCTTTTATAAATTTGATTTTTTTAAGAAAATCAGACATTACTAAAGGGTTGTGCTAAAGGCATCCCTATTTTTTCTCCCGGCACTAGAGCATGCTTTAAAATGATTGTACATTGTGTTTGAGGTGAAGGAGAGGAAAAATGGGGGTATTTCCTACTATCCAGAGTCTAGACTTGATCATTGATTTTATGCGGTCAAGTAACTATGTATGCTAAAGAGGATTAATGTATACAAGTTTATAATATTGGCTTCAGTGTGTGAGGCGGCCAGATTTACCATTCACTTTGGCAGGCTTATTCTATATACCACATAGAGTGGGATGCTGTTGCTGGGCTGTATATTTGGAGTTGAAAAGTGATGAGGGATTGAATGATCTAAATGTACCCTTGGGATTAGTTAGGTGCTCTAAATGGCTTGGATGCCTCGAGTTACTAAAAAAAGTTGGAAAGTGACAAGCTAGTTGTAAACACAATATTGGTTTCTGGATTACTAGATCGGTGCTTAGGACAGAAATACATGGTATCTTTTATTGTGCGATTGGGGTTGTAGACTCTGGGGATTCACATTTCTGGTGGTCTCACTTGGGCCATCAAATGTGGACTACAATTGGTTAGTCCCTGTTGAGTTCGCCTTTTTTTTTTTTGGGTGGGAGGGGTCGGGAGGTGGGGGGATTCAATCCCTTACTTCCCTAGTGGAGGGAGAGGATCTGGCCATTAGGCTAGACCTGATGGTTGTTTAGTCCCTTGATGGTAGTTTGATCTATAATTATTAGAGCATCTCCAATGCAAATGTGTATTTTTTGCTTATGTGGACGTGCAATAAGATAATGCGTATCGTGTAATGTAAAAAAAACAATTTACACATTGTCTGTAGTATGAACTCTTTTCCAATTCAAATGTACACACCTTAACTTCTATCCTAGGTTGAATGAAAGAGACACATTCATAGTTGGATCGCAGAAGTACTTTTGAGTTTTAATGTTTATGGATCCTATGTGCCACTTATTTCACATTGTGGAAAGGATGCTCTACATGTTGAGTGTCTCTTTTCACATTCACATTGTGGATACTCATTGTTGCCACATTTAGAGGGTGCATTGGAGAGGTTTATATTAGACAGAATGTGTATAGATTCAATGTGGCTTTCCGCTCTTCCAATTTACATTAGCATTGGAGATGCTCTTAGTAATAGGATGGAGCCAAGCATAGAGATCCACTGTCTAAATTCTATAATCATCTCCTTTTGGCACATGATAAATAAAATTTTAAATCAGGCGAGTAAGGTTCTCATGTTGCTGCCAATCCGAAACACCACGTCCTTATTGAACACCTTCTTATCTATTGAAGCTCATCTTCTCTGTAATTATATGGGGGAATGGCATTTCATGCATCATAAAAGTCTATGGTTACAATTTGTAATTTTTTTTGCCGATGGCCATAAATGTGTCAACATTTCTGTAGTTCTTTTTTTCCTCGCTACCAATCCTCAAGAAGGAAAAAGAAAGGTCCATTTTGTGTCCCTACTCCCGAGCCCTCATTCAAAACCATGCAGAATTTACTTCTTTTATTGTGTTTCCTGGATAAATATCCCCTGATACAGCAACCAAATACCAAGGGTCATTCTCTAAATTCTACAGCTATCTGCTTCTAATCCTTTCAGTGCTTGCATTAACACATGATGTCTGTTTCTTTTTTAATCTTCTCTTAGCTGGTTGAAAGCACATATTTGTGGAAGCTGCATGATCTGTCTAATAATGAAGAAAAAACGTTAGATGGCATTAAACTTGTCCCGAAGGGAATGGAGAGTAGTTTACGTGTCAAACAGCAACAAGTCGCCATGCATTGCGATGCAATTAGAGAAGAAATAAAATTGGTATTGTCAATATTTACTTTTATTACAAAATTCGTTAGATTTTATTTTTTTATTACTACTCATTTCAGTATTCATCCAGTTGTCAGAGCCCTTCAAAATTTTTGAATTTGACTTTTGGAAGCGGCCAGATAGTCATGGGGAGACTAAGCTACACGTAAAGGCAACTCATGATGGTACAGTTCATGCTGTTGTTTCATGGTATATAAATGCAGTAATGAACATTTTCTGTCACAAAATTCTCTAGTGCTCCGTTCAATTAGAAAGATGGAATAGTGGAAGGAAAGAACAGAGTTAGTTATAGACTACCTATCGATAAAGGAAAGAAACTATCTTTCCCTCAATTTTTGTTTGGTAGGGAAGGAGGAGGGAAAAGAAACTATCAATCCTTCCTTCATATTTGTGTTTTTTAGAAGGAATAGTAAAATACGTGTCTTACCAACTATATCCCGGATCAAAACAGTTGAATTTATTTAACATGTTATTCTAAGGATATATCAGTATATATTTCCCCAACTATGGTAAACAATGTCTCACCCTCCCATTTTCCTTTTACTTCTCCCACTTTTGGAGGGATACAATTTGGTACCCTAGGAAGGGAAAGGAATCCTTCCACTTCCATTTTTTCAAACAAAGGAAGAGTCTTATTTTCCTTCCACTTTCCCTTCCTTCCACTTTTCCACCGTACCAAACAAACAGAGACTAGGGATGGTTATGCCGGTATTTTGGTTACATTGCAGGTGGACGCTTCAGCTTGATAGTGAAGGGACAATATTTTATTCTACTGCCCCACAATGGATAAGTTGCCCATCCAAAATCAATGAGCTAAAATCATCATTTCCTAGTGAGTAGAGACATCTTATGTTAAGTTTTTAACCTTCATTTCCATGCAATAAATTAAGCTTATTTATGCTTTCCTTAAATTTAAAATTTTCATTTGATGTTTATGTAGGTCCGAGGGATTGGTGTGACCATTGGAAACAGTGTGTTTGGTTCATCCCAGGTAATGGTGTGTCCATATGCAAGGATGAAAATGTTAATTTACATGCTATTCATACAGATACTAGCATATCATATGAGATTAAGAGTCAACCCCTGAGAATAGAGGTTGGACATTATGACCCTTGTTCTCTAGATTGTCAGCTTTTTGTATCACCAGAAAGAGTTGCAATTTATGGAGATAGCAGCTGGAGATCTTTGTTGTTAAAAGCCATTCAAAATGCTGTAAGATCTCTCTCTCTCTCTCTCTCTCACACACACACACACACACACATACACACGCACACGCACACGCACATTATGCAAATTTTTTTTGACTTTTCACAACTAACAGTAGATAATCTGACACTCTTATATCTGCATTTAGCCACTAACATGTATTTTTGTTTTATGGTTATCCATTTTCGGCAGTCTATATTCTTTTTGTATGCTAATTAGAAAAAAGGAAAAATGAAAAAAAAAGTTGTTGAGAAATTGCTTTGTATTTCTGATGGGTCAAGCGCGCTTACCATTGTACCAAAAGGTATAGCTATTAGTGAAGGGGCGCAACTTTATTCCCATATACACAAGAGGCGAGCCTGCCCATGGAGTTCAAGCACAATGAGTCTCGGCCCATGTAGGTTAGAATATACTCCTGCATCTTTCTTTCCACCTAAATAAATTGCCACTTCAGCGACTCGAAACCATGACCCCGCCCTGATACCAAATGATGGGTCAAGCTCTTACCATTGTACCAAAAGCTATATCTATTAGTAAAGACGCAACTTTATTCCCATATACATAAGAGGTGAGTCTGCCCCATGAAGTTCATTCCCAACGAGCCTCAACCTATTTAGGCTAGAATATGCTCTTGCATCAATTTTCTGAATAAGAAAAGACATTATATTTCTCCTTTCAAGGATAAATAGTAAATCCTTCCAGTTGTCACAGCCTAGGTGCCCAATTCGCAGTGCGGGTGCGGGTGTGTGAAAGCGTCGATTTTCAAATTACTAAAATTTGAAAGCGCCACCAGTGCGTCTGTATATATTTACATAAAAATATATATTTACACATGTTTACGTTTATCTATTTACTTTGTAATTGATACAAAGTTAAAGAAATATACTTGCATCTTATATTCAAGTTCACAAAAGGATTTACATACATGACACGTCCAAAATATACAAAACAACCCACATAACTAGCCAAACCTTGACCTTTTCTCACATCCTATCCCATCATTTTGAACTTGTCCCTGCATTGTGCGAGCATTGTCTTCATTAACAGCTTGAGTAGGTGAAGAACTAGTTAGAGTGGAACCTGAAGTAACATTAGCATCAATAGAAGAAAGGAGCGTGAACTCTCTATCTTCAACTTCCATCATGTCAAAGTCCAAAGTATCATCTTCAACATAAGCATCCCAATTTTTATATGATTTCTCATAATCATCTTGGTATCGTGTTAATATGATTCAGCACGATCCATATTCATCCGATTCCTCGTTAAGCTACGAATAAAGCTGTAAGTGCTCCATGCCGTTTCTGTACACGAACTATTTATACTTTGCGATAGTACTTAAACAACCAATGCATAAAGTTGTATTGCAGTTGTTCCATATAAATTCCACCCTTGAACACCACTGACATAGTTTTTCTATCTCGAATTGCTTGAAGTCGAGCAAACACACCTGTATTACAAACAAAATCATTAAGCTGCACACGAAGTATAGATGCTTCGCTAGAGTTGCTAAGTAGTTGATCCACCGCATTTAAGTACACATTTTGAACTTCTGGATTTGAATGAGGCTTCATTCTTTTCTCACCTTTCGGACCCAAACTCTTTAACCAAGAATCGGAATAATAGGAAGGTGAAAGAACATAAGCAAGATAATGCAACTGGACATTCATTTTCTCCCAACGATGCGCAACAACACCTCTTACTACATCACTCATCTCAATGTGTTGTGATAATATGACTTCCAATTAAACTCATCATGTCATACATCTTTTGACATGCTTCCCCGATAACAACTTTGTCTGAATCACAAAAGCGAATCATCAACCAAATTGGCTTTGTAAAGTTTAAAATGAATTTTAATTGCATCCAAAATTCATCATCTAATATAGTTCTTTTTACCTGTGTTCTAAAAGGCGCGCCTAGGCTTGAGAGAAATGCATCGCTTACGCCTTATTACACCTTATTCTTGGTAAAAGGCTTAAAGCGCACTTTAAAAAAAAATAAAGATGCCTTATTGAAATGATATCGCCATTCAAAGACTTTTTTTTACAAATCGGACTAATATCTCGTCCAAAACAATCAAAGTACATTTTATATATTGATTATGGAGCATGAATATGAGAAAGATGGCTACCAAACGTACGGATATATTTTCAAATTCAAGGTATGTATTATTTTGTTATGTTATTAGCCTTAGAATAATTAAAATAATAAAAAAAGGAAAAACTCCTTTTTACGCCTAGGCTTCACCTAGGCGTGCCTAGGCTCCTAAGGCTTGAGGCTTGACCTCTACGCCTCGACCACGCCTCGCGCCTTTTAGAACCTTGCTTTTTACATCACCATGCTCCAACTTTGACTTAAAAGTGCCACTTTTTATTTGCTCCCACTCTTCATTAAAAACCATGAAAATCAAAGCATTTTTAACTCGAAAGAGACGTTCTAGAACCACATAATTATGACCAAACCTTGTTTTCTTAACTTGAATAACCTCTAGTGTAGAGAATTTTCTGAATATAAAGGCAACCATACTGTGTTTTGATGCATTTTACAATCCTTTTTGCTCTATCATAGATCTTTTCAATAAATAATAAACTTGAGTTCTTAGAACATGCAATGTCTTTCATCAGTAGACTCAAAGTATGAGCCATACATCTTGACCAAAAGATGTGAGGAAATCTGTCCCTTATAATATCTCCATTATCAATTTGCGCAACTTTATATATTCCAATAATTTCTATAGCTTTAATTGAAAGATTTGCCATATAAATTCCTGTATTTTCATCCCCTGAACAATCAACACCATTGAGAAACATAGCCCATCCTTTTGAAATTGTTAAAACATTAATTAATGGATCGTTTTTAATGTTAGTCCAACCATCTGATACAATGGATACACCAAGTAATGTCCATTGATCTCTTAAAGCCATCAATGCATAATCAACTTTAGCTTTTTCCTTGTAAAGTTTGGTGGCTTATATCCTTTTGGTGCATTCTTAATACCTCTCACCATGTCCATAAAAAAAGGAGATTTTCAAGGAATGCTTACTTTAGAACATTTTGCCACACCTTAAGACTTCTGCCCAGGGTAAAGCCCGATAAAGGTGAGCTCTGACTCGTGAATAACTACCCGTGCAAGGATCGGGCTTACACCCCAAATTACATGTCCATTTTGCATCTTTCTTCACTCCAACACTAGTCACGTACTTTTTTAGAGGATTCAAACGCAGCAGTGCTGCTTCACTTTGATGATGTTCTTCATTGTCCAAATCAATTGTATCAAAATACACTTCACTTCCATTCATTTTGAATTTACATGACATACACGGTTGAATTTTTGTAAATTAATTTGCCTTGGGCGGTGAAAAATCTCATTAGGCCTTTTTATTTTTGCAAAAAAAGAAAAAGAAAAGCAAAGCATGAGTTTTAGAAGCTAAGAAAGTACTAAAAATGAATTTGTTCTTATTCTCACGTACTTGATTGCAAAATTGAAGCTTGGTTTCCTTGGAGCAAATAGCGAGGGTTTACATTCTCTTTCTTCAAATTGCAAAGTTATATAAAAGCTGATGAATATCTGTTCCTTAGTTGATATAAGTGAAAAGTGAATTGACATCATGTTTGGTAAAAGACTAAAATGACAACTATGTTTTCCAAATGGGTAAAAGGAGCAAAGGAGTTAAAAGTCTTTTAACAACTAAACAACAAAAAATGGTACAAAACGAGTACTTTCTTAAATGAGTTCACGCGTTATTGTCGTTGAGTCCGGGAAAAGATTTACATCAGAAACGAGGATTTTTGTATTGAAAATACGCGAATTGTGTATATTAAAAACCGAGCATCGTCTTGAATTAATTCACGAATTACCACATAATTTGAGGCGAATTTACAAATTCGCCAATTCCGGGCGGGGGCGACATCCTCTTTAAGACAATTGGGGAACTAAGGTCACAGTCACACCGATGTTTGTAGGTATTGTTACTTCGGTTAATTGTTTTTGAAGTAAACACGACCAATGGTACCCAAAAGAGAATGAGAAACAAGCTAAACTTGAAAAAAGAATATATTGAATGCCTTTACATCATGGGAAATGCGGATATTTATAAGGGGAATGGGAATGATCTAGAATTAGGTCATCATTTCTAAATAGGGAAATTTGCCTAAGCCCATGTGATGTCAGAAGAGGCATCACATGTGACCCATAAGCACTCCCTTTACAACATTTCTAAAATGTCCCTTTCGAGAAACAACCATTAGCCCTATAATGAAAAAAGGTAAATACAATAAAGCTGAAGACGAAAATAAAAGTAAACAAAAAGTAAATGACTAAAGTGTCCTACATTTGATTTCCATCACCCTCCCTTCCATAGAAAGAGTTCGACCTCGAACCAAAAGAGGCTCTCCATCCATATCCGGGTCAATGACGTATGTGATGAATGCTTGGTGCTCTGTAGGTGGTTCCCCCATGTCTTTAAACGCCATAGCCCCATCTGTTGCCACCAATGCCTTCGTCTTTGGATACACAGAAGCTCTATGACCAAATTGGCCACACTTGAAAATTTTGGTGACGTATGTCGGGGGAGGAGGATCATTAGGCTTGGTTGTACCCATGGTTGGTTGAGGAGTGGGAGGAGCCATCTCTTGTCGTTGGTACTCCTCCACCAGTGTTGCATACTTTGATAGCACATTGAAGCGTGAAATGTCCTGAAGCCAGAGCTCATGCTTAATATGAGCTTGCAACCCGTGAATATAGCGACCTATTCTTTGCTCCTCGCTTTTAGTAAGTGCCGCGCGAGTGCAAAGGATGCGAAATTGCTTAGTGTAATCACGAACTAAGGAGGATGCTTGACGTAGGCCCTGGATGCGTGCATATGGATCTCGCTCATAAGAGGTAGGCAAAAAGGCGGTACACAAATGTTTGTGCATTTTGGAATACGAATGGATGGCGGCTTTTCCATTGTCGGCTCTCGCTCGAACCACATCATTTCATCACACCTTAGCTGGCCCTTGCAACTTGGTAGCCACTAACTTCACACACTTGGACCCCGTAATGTTCTTGCACACCTTCTCAATTGTATCTAGCCAATCAATAAACACATTCGAGTCCATATGGCCATCAAAAGTGGGGACATCAACATGGATATCTCCATTAAGACTTTTTTTAGAGGAGTCTGTTAGGACATATTTTACATAGTCCGTTTACATTAGAGTATGTCATATACAACTACAACCGTCGAAGAGAAGTTCAAGTTCATTCATGCATCAAGACGGATCCGAATATCAACATTCTTCAATAAACAAGCCTCTAGGAGATAGATTTGGGTAAGGTTGTGTTTAAGTCCCTTAATGGTTCATTTAAAGTGTTGGGATAATTTTTCTAAAATGTTTTTAAACATCTGAGGCGTCATTTTTCGTTAAAATAATTTTTCTAAGTCCTGAGGCGAAGTTTTAATAAAAATTATTTTTCGCTGATGTCGTTCAAACGACAGAACAAAGTCGTTCAAACGACTTCTTTAAGCAACAGTGAATCTCGCTTGATACCTCGTGAGAAAGCTCGCTTGATTAGTTCATCAAACGACATGCTACTGTTTTAGTTTTCTTACCTCGTTTGATAGGTCTCGCGATGCCTATTCAAACGACATCGCCTGTTGTTCGAGCGACATGGGCTTTTCGTTCAAGCGACCCCACCGATTCAGATTTCCTATATATACATGTTAAATGCGTCCTTTTTGCTTCAGAAGACGTGAATGTTTCATTCTACGAAAACTATTTTTGCAGAATTTTTGTCTTCTCACTTTTTGAGGTACTTTAACTTTGTTTTGATTCACAAATCACCCCAATAGCTTTAGTGAATCATTTTGGAACCCAGCTGGAGTTTCTCTTATAGGGAAGATTTCTTTATGGCTATGGCTGCAAACATTGAGAGTGCTTGCGGGTGTTCCTTGCTGAAGACAGAGCTGTGGTTCTTGTGGGTTTGCTGCGGTCAATCTATTGCTGATCTAGGCTGCGTGTCTATGTGGATCTACTGCGTGAGATTCATTGCGAATTTCATTGTGTATATGTAAGTTGCGATTTACTGTTCATAGTGAAATAAAAGATTTTACCCGAAAGTTTTTTTTTTCCTGAATCTAGATTTGTGTTTGTTGGATTTGCATGATTTATTTAATCCACATAGATGCATGTTTTAGGGTTCAATTAAAATTGATTTAAAGATTGACTCCATTTAAATAAGTTTAAAATTGGAAATTTGCGAATTTGCTTAAATCGATATCACACAGCATTTAGCTTTCATAGATTCTAAGCACTCGATCCAAAGGATCGAGTCCATTAACCACTTCCCGACCCCCATCCTCCATGTCACCTTCACTCCGATGACTTATCCAACACTCCCAACGCGCAAGGTCTATGCCCTCCCAAGTGCTCTTGCATGGCTTGGCCTTTGGCCGCCTTCCTCCCAACTGAAGGACCCTTTCGAGGGCCATAATTCATGAGATGACCCTTCTCGAAGCAAATGAAGCAATGATATAGATCTAGAGGGACAAAGGAGTTCAACTTCGGGCTAGCATAACCCGTCGGTGAAGAGTCCAAGTGCATCGTCCCACTCGAAGCATTGGTAGGGAAATTCTGTTCAATGCTCATCGGCGTGTCCTGAATACAACTCCACCCTCTCATCATAGGGTTTACTGGTAAAATTTTCGAACATGATGGGACCGTTAGGAAGTCGAGATTTTTGGATTCATTGTTGGACCTTACGATCTCGGTCTCGGTTACATTTAAGGGGATCGGAGGGGGCTGAATGTGTGGAGCATGTGTCAAATGGTAATCGGGGTAATTTGAGAGGGGGCTGCCCTTCAATGAACACTATTTCAGTCCAGGAGTTGCGGGGGTGGTCCGACGGATTTTGTTGTGCGGTGGATAGGTGAGGGGGACCCTTGCGGATCGGGTGCGAACTAAAGGGAGGAGTTGCTAAATCTTTGCCCTTGTTGGCGGAGGGTGATGGGGGCTATTTCTGGTGGGTTTGGGCAGCGCCATGGTCTGGCAGCATTTGCTGGGCAGAATGGCTCCCAAAAATCTGCTGTCGGCTTGACCTGCAGGGTGGCTAGAGTGCGTGGCAGGGGAGTTGCCCAGGGTTTGATCCTGAGCAGCCTGTTGGAGATGGCTAGAGTCGGCGGGAGTCAAGGGGTGGCTTGGTTTGCTTCCGGCCACCGCTGAGCGAGGAGGAGCTAAGCTAGGGGGCTGGTTGAATGGCCAAGCTTCTTATCTCGTTCATCATACGTTCAAGAGCGTCTTCAAGGGAGGAAACCCTCTTTTCCGTTTCAGCTGCTTGGGTGTTCTTTTTTGGGGGCCATGGCAAGTTGTATACGGTTTTGTTAGAGTTTTACAACAACACACAACAATGGGAACGAGCTAAACTTGAAAAGAAGAATATATTGATTGCCTTTACATTATGGGAAAGGGGGATATTTGTAGGGGCAATGGGAAGGATCTAGAATCTTGTCATCATTTCTAAATAGGAAAATGGGCCTAATCCCATGTGATGTCATAAGAGGCATCACATGTGCCCTAGAAGCACTCCCTTTACAACTTCCCTCAAATGCCCTTTTCTAGAAACAACCATCAACCCTATAGTAAAATGAAGGAAAATACATAAAGCTAAAGACGAAAATAAAAGTAAACAAATGCTAAATGATTAAAGTGTCATACACTTGATTTCGATCATATTCTGCTGACGTCTTCTGTCGGATATAAATGTTTTGTCTGTATGTATACATACCTCATTCTGCTAAAATTCACAGTACTCTTTGCTAGTATTTTTTTCCTAAGGTGAAAAAGGCTTTTTTTGCATGTTCTTCATTTCTTTTTGTTACTTGCGTGTTCTTTATATATACACACACACACACACATATATATATTCTGTGTGTTGTTTCTGTTCTTTATAACTGGTCGCAGCTAATTCCCCTCTGATTAGTCTTCTGTGCTAGTAGCGTTTAAGTTATAACAACTATTTCTTTTCAATTGCAAAACAACGTTTCTTACTTATTAGTTGCTTACCTTCATTTTTTTTAATAAACAAGTCACGGTATCTCCTGAAATAGATTCCTTATTGTCATCATAGTCTTCATCCTATCTTAGCTATATGGAGTCAGTAACACATCATGCCTGCAAGTCCAATAAAATAGAAGTCACTAAAGAAAAATTCAAACTAATTTCACCGTATTGATACTCTCTTTGGCTCCCTCCCCATGAACAGTTGATATCTTGATATCTTATTTCATCAAGTTATTCAAATTGGTTTTACATCTAATGTTTGAAGTGGAAACTGATCCAACTTGCCCTCTCATAACATCATGAGTTTAGCCCTGTTCTTGAGATGTAAACTGGCGGAAGCGACAGTTACACTTACAGTTATTCACGAATAAAAAAATTAGGGTTTTAATATCTTTTTGAAGCAATGTTACTAGATACTTTCTCCCCCTAGGTATCACGTTCTCTCGATTTGCTCCATCATGAACACATCTCTAGGTACACCAACACTTGCGGGGTTTATACAAAAACCTAATTCGACTAAATAATTTTTTTTGAGTAAATGTGTGTTTGACTGTACTACATATATACACTTGATATGGTATCTAAAATGATCCAAATAATAGTTGCAAGTGAACCACACCATAACAACATTTCAACTAAGCCTACCCCTAACGTGTCGCATTTAGTTGTAAAAGGAGTAAGGTGGGATCACACTTATAAGTATCGATCGGTACCAAGACAACTCGGTCGAGTTGACTTGGTATTGCTACGCATCTCACAAACTAATACTGATGTGAATCGAGGGCATTTTTGTCCTTTTTTTGGCATATTAGTAGTTTAGTTCCTTTTTGTTATTTTTATTAATTTTGTTTTGTTGCTTATTTGTAAGTTGGGACATAGGTGAGCACAAATGGGTATTAAGCTTACTTGTAAAGTGGGAGTCCCACATTGGTTAGAGAACCATTTAGTGCTCCCTTCCCCACTTATAAATAGACCCCTTGTAACCTCATTTGAGGAAGACCTTGATTTGGAATATAGAAAAGAGTTGTTTCTCGCTCTAAAAGTGTGTTAGATATTCTAGGACCCTTTGACGTGTGGTTTACGTCAAATTGGTATCAGAGCGGGTGAAGCTCTACATTGGTGCTAATGTGTTGGTGATTTTTTTTTCAAATCGTGCACTACCTTCAATGGCTCCCAAGAAATCCAAACAACCACAACAAGATGAGAATTTCGAATTGAAGCAACAAGAGGGGGAATTGAGGCGACAAGTGGCCCAACTCCTTGCGAACCAAGCAGCCCCACCTTCCACCCACCCTTTACCCGCTGGCCTAAATCCTAGTTCTACTACCCCTGCTGCCCCAACCCAAAGGGGGCCCCAAACCCTAACCCCCTCAACCCACCTTACCCATTTCGGCACCACCCAGCCCCTACCAAACCCCCTCACGCCCCTTGCTGCTGCAGAAACCCCCTACCCCTGTCGCAGCCCACAAACCCACCGCCCATCACCCCAGCCCCACCCCACCGCCCCGGCTCTACCCCGCCGTCTGCAACCCATCATCCTCCCTCCGCATCCTGTCGGATCCCTCCCCCTTCCTGTCGAACCCCTCACCCCCCCTGCCATACACCCTAAGTATCGAAACCTCAATCTGCCCCCAAATCCACCCCCCAAAATGGTCCCAACCCAGTTTGAACCCCCAACCCGACCCGCAACTTCTCCCATTAAACTCAGAAAATCAGCCCCATTATACTGAACTAAACCCACCCCCGTTCTTGGGGCCATCCACTTCACACATGCCCCGACCCACTTTCGATTCTACCCGACCCCTATTTTTACCCTACCAAAACCCACCCGACCCAAATTTAAACCCTCCTCACCCATTGAGTCGCGAACCAACCTCATACCCCGACCCAACCCAAATTTTTAGCCATCCAAGTGTCTGCCCCCACCCCTACGGGTTCTTCGAACACCCCGGAGTCCCTAACCAGCCTACTCGAGCCCCCGATCAGCCCTTATCCCCGCCTTCACACCATGCACCATCCCACCTCGCCCTTTCACTACTACGTTCGTGTTCCTCTTCATCCTCTTTCGAGTTTGAGGATAGCCACCCCAGTATTTTGGATTGGATACCTCCACTCCCGCCCGATGCTCCCCGACACGCTCCACTTCGAGACCGGCGTTGTTTCTACTGCGGCGCACTTGGCCATTTGATTGGCGTTTGCCCTTACCATCCCCAGCACGACCACCCTCTTCATCCCCCGCCTGCACAGATGCTACCCCCGCCTGTTGATGTTGTTCCACCTGTGCCAGGCGACCTGATGGGTCTCAATGCTCATCAGGACGAGGGTCCCCTGGCTATGGCCCTTCAGTTGCTCTCCAGGAGCCTCCACGGAGATATCCGCGTAGACGTGCCCATGTTTTACGGACGGTTCTCTCCAGATGCCATGGCTGATTGGTTAGCTTCTATGGAGACAGTTTTCGAGTACAAGCGGGTCCAAAGCCGCTCCTGTGTCCTCCTTGCAGCCATCAAGTTCCAAGGTTTTGCTCGAGTTTGGTGGAACGACCTCTGCTATCACCGCACGGCGGCCGGATTGCCTCCTATTTAGACTTGGCCAGAGTTGAGGGCTTCCCTGCAAGCGTCATTCATTCCACCTACCTACGAGCGCGACTTCTTTGCTCGCATTCAATCTCTCAGGCAGGACACCTTATCAGTCGTGGAGTACACAAAGCAGTTTCAGCTTCTATGCACCAGAGCGTGCCTATCCGAGACAGAGGATCAGCGGATTAGCTCTATATATAGGGTTTGTAGTCGCATATTCAGCACGGCCTGGGTCTGAGAGAGATACCGACCTTCTTGAAGGCGGTCGAGTACGCGGCCAAAGTCGAGGCTTACCACACAACGCTCGCAGCTCTCCTGACCTCTTGGACTCCGCTTACTCCGATGACTACCTCAGCTCCTCCTATAATGATGCCTTCAGCTCCTACTTCTGTTACTCCCACTGCCCCTCCCTCGGGGCCTCCGGTCTTCCGATGCTACAATTGTGGCAACGTTGGGCATCGAGCTTCTGATTGCTCTCTCCCTCGACGCCGCGCATTATTGGCGATGGATCATCCACCAGACTATTTGGACGCGTCCGAGGAGCTTCCCCAACATGCCCAGATTACAGTTTTGGAGGGTGATTCCGTTGGCCTCACCCTTTGAGTTCGAGGACGAACACTTTTTCAAGGAGGGGAGATTGATGTGAATCGAGGTCATTTTGTCATTTTTTGGCATATTAGTAGTTTAGTTCCTTTTTGTTATTTTTATTAATTTTGTTTTGTTGCTTATTTATAAGTTGGGACATAGGTGAGCACAAATGGGCATTAGGCTTACTTGTAAAGTGGGAGTCCCACATTAGTTAGAGAACTATTTAGTGCTCCCCTTCCCCACTTATAAATAGATCCCTTGTAACTTCATTTGAGGAAGACCTTGATTTGGAATATAGAAAAGAGTTGTTTCTCTCTCTAAAAGTGTGTGTTAGATATTTTAGGAGCCTTTGACGTGTGGTTTACGTCAAATACAATGATGTCTAACTCAAGGTTCTAAAAGACGCGAGACATGGTTGAGGGGTAGAGGTGACGCCTCAACCTTATGAGTCGAGGCGTAAAAAGGCATTTCCGTTTTTTTATTAGTTTTTAATTACTATAAGGCTAGTATAACAATAAAATAATACATACCTTGAATTTTGAAAATATATCCGTATATTTGGTAGCCATTTTTCTCATATGCCATGCTCCATAATCAAGATACAAAATGTATTTCTCAACATTTGATAAGAAATATACAAAATGTAATTTTCATCATTCAATAATCAATACAAAATGATTCAAGAAATGTATTTTTCACCTTTCAAATGAAACAGATAGAAAACACAAAAAAAAACACCGAATGTATTTATATTGTCAAAAGTTAATAACTAAAACAAAACACTGAATGCACTTATATTTTTCAGTTCGGAGTCAGGCGTGGAGATGAAAATCGAAAACAAAATAAAACTGAAGTGATTAGCTAAAAAAAGTGAGAAAGAGAGAGATATACAGCAAATCTAAAGTTGGAGTCAGAAATGCTTCGAAGGCTAGGAGGTTTTGGTTGGAAGTCGGTTGGAGGCTAGAGGGGCTTGGTCGGAGGTCGGCCGACAACGTTAGGGATTTTTTGGGACAGGAGGCAGAAAGAGGTAGAGATGTTTGGGTCTTTGTCTGTCTTTTGATTGTTTTGGATGAGATATTGGTCCGGTTTGTAAGAAAAAATCTTTAAAAGACGACGTCAGTTCACTAAAGCGTTTTTTTTTTCAAAAATTGTGCCTTAACCCGCCTTAACACGACGTGCCTTGGACCGTTGACGACGCCTTACAAGCGCGTTGACAGCCTTTGACCACGCATAAGGAATAGGCGGGGAGTTTCTTCCACGACTCACGCCTAGGCACGCCTTTTAGAACACTTGTTTGACTAGGCCTAAATATTGGTGACTCGGCCGTAATATGGTGACTTGCCCTAAATATCTACGACTTTGAGAACTCGGCCTAAATATCGGCTTCCATTCTTTACCCGCTCGTTCGTTGTCTATGCAATTTTCTTTGTTTGTTTATAGACATTTTGACTACTGATATCATCATCATCGTCATCGTCATCATCCTTGCCTTCCTCCCATCCCATCACCCGAGTCAGCCACATTGATTCTCTTTCTTATTTTCTTATTTATCACAAGTAATGTTATTTACTAAACTTAATTCTTTAAAGTCTCTTATAATTTCCTCCCAAAGATAATTTCGGCCGATCCCTTTGTCTTTTTCCTTCGATTTCAATTAGTCTTTCTTTTGTTATTGGTGCATTTGCCGACATACGAAGTACATGTTCATACCATGTAAGTCGTGTTTCTTTAAGCTACTCCCAACTTCTCTCTAATATTTTGGTTTTTATTCTTACCCCTTCTAATGACTCTTATCATCCATTGTAGGATCCTCATTTCACTTATATGGATATCTTGCTCATTCTTTTTTTTAAGGCTCAACATTCTGCTCCATATAGGGTAATTGTGTTAATCGTTAAGAAGCTTGCTTCGGTTCATCCTCTTGCTATTCTACTTGCTATGTATGGTCTATTTCTCCATCACTTTACATTACTGAGGTTAAATTATATAATGTATAATTTAGATAACTAATTTTACGTATAAGTTTATAATTTGCAAATTCTTTATATATTCATTCTTAATTAAAATTTTTGGAGATTGTGTGTATGTAAATTTTGGAACAATGCATTTGACAAGTACACCATGCACCAATATAACCAATTAGACAATGTATGCGTACTAAATGATGATTTTGTAATTATCTAATTGATCCATATTACTCCCTCCGTCCCGAATTAATAGTTCACTATCCCTTTTAGGCTATCCCAAATTAATAGTCCACTTTTTTTTTTTTGACATTAATCAAAGAACCAAATTCCATGATAGTGAATACGTGTTGATATTGATCGTATCCTTAATTTATACCAAAAAAATTTGGGACAAAGGGAGTTTTCAAATAAATTTAGGCTCTCTGAACAACATATCTTTGCTATCACTCGAAACTCAAACCGATACTGAGACCGAGTTGAAAGTTGGGCGACCGGGTCACAAACCGATACTGCAGCTTTGAACCATGGTAGGGATCAAGGCTTTTTGTCCTGGTGAGGCGAGCTTAAGCCTGAATTTGTAAAATAAAATTCACTAAAAATTATTTAAAAATAGTAATCAAGTTGCAAAATAATGTATCATATCTATCATCAAGGTAAAAGTTTTAAATCCAATGTCACCAACACAATGTATCATCATCACATCGTTACAAAAAAGTGTCCATATGTCAACTACATAATAGACGTTGTAGCATAAACACAAATGGAGCTCGTAAATAAAACATCATCATCATCATCGTCGTTGTCATCGTTGCTGCCACTGGTGGTGTATCCAAAGATGAATTATCTCTATATAGTAAGTAGTGGATCATCAGTATTTAATGGACTAAAAAATGGATAATATCCTCATCATACCCATCATCAATATCACTAAAAGAAGCTGTCAAAAAATCGTCTATCGTTGTCCTTCTCAATACTAGAGATCCTCCCATTCCGCTTCTTCATTCACCGACGACAATCCTTTCCTTTATCAACAATTAAGAGGATCATGTATATTAAGAGTTTTTTTTTTTCTTTTTTTTTGAAATAAGTAGAATATAGGATATAAGTAAAAGATAAGATGATAAATTCAAGTTAAGTAATAATATTGACATTTTCTTTTAGTTTTTGACCATGTCGTCTTTCTCTTTTTTCTTTACCTCTCTGAACTGTTTTTCAACTCTTTGTTCTCGCCCCTCTCTCAGAAGTCACTCCCCATGCCTTGCTTTGACCCACTCATCATCAGATGGGAAATGGTTAATAGAAATGGATCTTAATCTTCCTTCAGAGTCTGTCTTTATTTGCCTATCTTTCATTATTTTATTGTACATGATGTGAATCAATGAGTTTAGCTTTGATGTTGTTAAGCGCTTTCTTTTCTCTGTGTATATCTATATAATATTTTGTGAAGTAAAAAAATTAGTCATCGCCAAACGAAATTAGTTTGAGGATACGAGTTTATTTATAACTAATGAGTACCTGATTGAATTCTCCAGTCTCGCTCACAAGTTGGCGTTGTAAATCGCTATATGTGCTAATTCTTGAGCTTCATCTTCGAAAGCAATTCGATTTTGAAATCAACCAATTGACGGATAGAAAATTAAACTTTAAGCTAAAAAAAAAGTCGTAGATAATTAGCACATACCTGAATGAACTTTTTACTTACCAGGACTTTGTTTCTTATATGCGGCTTTCGCCTGTGTGAATCTGAATATTCCCTCCCTCCTTAGAAAAGTATCCAATATCACATAAGCTTTCTCCCTCTCTATTAGGTTTAATAGTCAGTAATGAGATTGTCCATCTAACTGCAAATCAGCTTTCTCCTTATTTGTTGGGTCCGTCTTAAGCTTGTCCATGCAAATGTAAATCCAAACTTAATCTCTATATCCCTTATCCTGCAATTCCACATCCCTACCATATTTCCAAGTTGCATTCTTTTTATTCACCAGTCACAATAACACAATTATTACGTGCTAACAACATATATTCTCTGGATACCCCTCTTTGTTTTCCGTGATGACAGCTTTAAATAGCTAATATAACTTATTTTCTATGCAGTTGCAACGTAAAATTTCTCCTGTATGTGTTGTAGCAGATGATAGCATCTTCTTAACAGTTGCTGTTGCCCATCTTTCCAAGACATCACATGTAATATCGTTGTTTCCAGGGCTGCTAGAGAAGGGTTCTCAATATTTACAAGCAGCCGCTGTTGCAAATGATTACTCAATGGATCGAGTGCAAGTTTTGAAGCGGAAAGCGCAACTGACTATGCTTGACACTCATCAGAGAAAGGTTATTTCCACCTAATGCATCTTGTTTACTAACCCTGAAGCTATGCTTTTGGGTAAATTCCACTATGATTCCCTGTTCTTTTTTAAAATCCCGTTGCACCCCTTGTGAGTTTTGATAAGTGAGTGGCATAGTAAAAGTGACAATTAATCCTTTTTTTTGTTAATTTATTAAAAAGAGTTTAAAAAATTGAAAGTCAAACTCAATTCCATTATTGTCATATAGATATTTTAATTTCACTGTTAACAATTGATTAACAGTTTTAATCTAATACGGGAGGTTTGTGGATAAATTGTTAAAACCCAGGGGAGGTCCCTGACATTTTGCGAAACACACGTCTTAATATAAATGTTACAGTGGTTATAAGTCTACCCATATTACCAATAACTAATGGTTATGGTTGTATGTAGAGTAGCAATTAGTTATTTTATTTGATTGAACAATGAATATACACTTGCTCTCTTCGGATCCATCTGTAGGAGGGTAGTGAAAGCCCGGAGAGAGGATTACCCTCAAAAGCAGAAATGTAATCCGTCTTGGAGAGTGCAATGAAGATGATAGAAGGCATTCCAGTCACCTGTATGGAGGAATAGGTGAGGGTTGGTGATGTACCAAAAATGAGGTTATGAGAACAGGGTAAGAAAGTAGACACCACTTCAGAGAGGAAGTGACATCTGTATGGGGTCACCGGTGAGTTGGTGTATAAATAATGGGGGTGAGTTGTGGTTCCTAGTGAATGTCAATGGAGAGTAAAGAAGGTTAGAGAATGTTCTTGGGTGTTCTTCAATGAGGGATTTCAGTGTGAGTTGATGGATATTAGGTTGGTGAGTTTTTTTGTATCCTTTATTAACGAGGTGGGGTGGGATATTTATAGTGGGTCTTGAGGGTGGGTCTTGGGGAGCGGAGGTGATATAAAACGGGGGGTCTTTGCAGATGGGTGCTGTCTCATTTAAGGTTGGTAAATGGACATGATGTTATTTGAGAAATGTCAAGGGGGTATCGAGGGCAATGTTTAAAAAAGCGCCCGAGGCGTACGCCTCGAGGCGCGCCTCGAGGCGAGGTGAGGGAAAAACGCCTCGAGGCTTAAGCCTCAAGCCATAAAATAGAGGCTTACGCCTCAATGCGCCTCGAGGCTTACGCTTCGATGCGCCTCACGCCTTTTTGCTGAGGCGCGGAAAAAAAAAAAAAAAAAAAAAAAATTCTTTCATCACAAAGTTTGTTTTTTTAAAGGTTAAAATTCTTCATTTTTCTAAAATTGCACCTAACTTAAAAAAATGTTGTTTTAATCTACTAACTCTTATTCTTTTTTTAGTTTAGTTTAGTTTTAAAGTTGCACTTAATTTTGTTTTTCTTTACTAATTTGTTTGAAATAAGTGTATAAATTTGTTTGAGACTATATTTTGTTACAAATATATAGTTTTCTTGAAATAAATGTACAAAATTAACTTCAATATGACTTTTTTTTAAAAGGTTTCAATTTTTTGGTTTTCAACTTATATTAATATGTTTTCTTTAACTTATGCTAATATATTTTAAAGGTTGCTGTTTTTTTTAATAAACTTAGGTTAATATGTTTTATTATTTTTTTAATAAAGTTGCTATTTTTTTAATCTTAGCTTGAAAATCAATGTTTTTTTTAATAAATTTGCTTGTTAAGTTGCATTGATTAATTTATTGTCATATTATAAAAGAACTAATATGTGAATGAAGCTAAAAAAATGATTTTGCCAATACGATTTTGCATTGATTAATTTATTGTCATATTTAAAATAACCAATATGTTCAAATTGATTTTCTTTTTCTAAAAAGTTATATTGGGGGGAACAAAAAAATGTCAAACTATATGAGAAAGCCCTCAAGGATGTTTTTTTTGTAGTTTTATTTTATATTTCTTTGTTATTTTATTTTTATGGTTTTATTAGTATTTTTTAAATATTATTTTGCTCTTTTTTTTTTTCTTTTCGGTGAGGCTTACGCCTCAAGCGCCTCGAGGCTTACGCCTCGCCTCGCCGCGACTAAAACGCCTCGCCTCGCCTTTCGCCTTTTTAAACATTGTTCGAGGGTGAGGTTTTCGAGAGAGTGAAGTAGATTTCTGAAGGGTGGTATCGAAGGTGGGTCATGGGTGTTGTAGGTGGTTCCCTTCCTGTCATTTTGAGGTGGTTAGCTGTGTTAGCTCGATGAACTTTTGTTCTCTATCCTCCAATTCATCCCTTTGATCCTTGTCCGCCGGCGCTTTCCTTATGCATCCGTGTTTTGAGTGATGCCCTCATATGCCTGCACTTAATGGAGTGGTGCGGGTGTGCCTTTGTGGTACTCAAGTTGTTATGGGTTAGGTTGTGACTAGAATTGGAATGGGATGTTTGAGTACTTTTTATTTTATTTTATTTTATTTATTTTTGGGTGTGTTTTGCTTTTTTTTTTTTTTTTGTGTGTGTGTGTGTGGGGGTGGGGGGGCACTCCTTAGGATTTATGTATACCTACTATGCCTTATTATTTCATGAATATAGCTGTAGGCAGATTACAGTCTAAATTGGAAATAGTTATTTTTCAACAACTTAACGCCTTCCTTACCTCCGTAGTTAATTATTTCATGTATTATTGTCTTAAGCTTCTGTAGAGGGATTACAAATTGGATGTGAACACCTTCAATTTTCGTGTTAACTTGCAGGTTGACTTATTGATTGGAGAGCCGTTTTATAATGGAAATGATAGTATTCTTCCGTGGCAAAACCTACGCTTTTGGTAAAAAAAATCTTTATTTTGTATTCATTTACTGTATGTCTAGATTGAGCATGGAATCTTTATGTTTGAATAGGGAGATGCAGCATCCTTCTATTCTGGGATGGAAACGATGAGTTTGTTATAATGGTGTGTAAGACTATGCATGAGTATCTCATTTTGTGTTGTGTCGGAATTTTATTTTAAGCCTTGCCGGATTTCTCACGGCTCTGAGCTTAAGAGTAACACTTGCCTCATTTTTCAGCACAGCCTCCAAGGGCTTTAACCGTCTCTCATATGAGTCCCCCAGCAGTCAAATTAGTACTGGCAAATGGGTGAATTTGGGCGGATCAGCCTCATGTTGAACTGGACACGAGCGTGGTGCTTGGACAGAAATTGGGTCGGGCTGACCCATCAACCTCTTTTATATATATATATATATATATATATATATATATAGAGAGAGAGAGAGAGAGAGAGAGAGAGACCCCCTTGTGTAAGGACTCCTTATGGTGCAGACTCCGGTACATACTATTTTTTTAAAATAGTAAAAAGATGAATTGTTTTATGAAACTTCATGTATATGATCTCCACGGTAAGAAGATCATCTCTAATTTTTTTGATCAGAAAATTCAATAAAAAACCCGTTGAGATGAGGTGATATGTAAAAAAATGGTATAAATATGCATTTCATTGAAATTTTAACGATCATCTCACCAACTTTTTGATTGAATTTTTCTATGAAACTTCATGAATATGATCTCGACATCGATAGTGAGAAGGTCATATCCATGAAGTTTCATAAAAAAATTCAATCAATCAAGGGGCTGGCCTAGATCCAAAATTTCAACGGTCGAAAATGCATACTTATACCATTTTCTGACATATCACCTCATCTCAACGGTTTTTTTGATGAAAAAAATTGAAGATGATCTTCTCACCTTGGGGATCATATCCATGAAGTTTCGTCAAAAAATTCATTTTTTTACTATTTAAAAAAAATGGTATGTACCGGGGTCTGCACCATAAGGAGTCCTTACAGGAGACTTTCTGTATATATATATACATATATATACACGTATTGCTTAGGATTAAAATCCCATTATCGAGGTTATGCATTTTTGTTGCAACCATCTGTGTAGAAACCAAGAATTTTTCTTGACAAGACAAACTGAAAAATAAACTTGAACTCTAAACATGTACATAATAACATCCACAATATTTAATAACATGGAGATGACTCCCCAAAAAATAAATAAATAATTGCATGGAGATGGAATAAATGTCACAAAATTATAGTTATTTTGGTTTAAATCAATTAAACTTGATACTAAAGATTAGTATATTTTTTCACAAGACCAATTATTAGAAATATATACACAGAAAAAAGAGTACCCAAATAATTTGATATGTAGGGTTTCTGGATGTGAAAACCTAAATTAGGAATATTTACCCTAATGGATAGTCCTAAAGAAACCCAAATCACGTCGAGAAAGTAGAATAGATCTATTAGTGGACATACAAATCTGAGTTCCATACCAGATCTGAAGAATATATCTTCGCCAGAGTTCACAAACGAGATGGAGATAATGATGGCTAAGAGAGTGAATTGACGGCTGAGAGAGAGAGAGAGATCTTATTTATACTAATAAGCTCCATGTATCTTTTCATTTATTCTTAATGAAGATTTATTGTTTCTGATAAAAAAAAAACCCACACCCTTAACCCGATCAACATGAGAGTGGACTGGCTGGCAGTGTCAGAAGGAGACAAATTGGGGGAAATGTAGGGGCCATAAATGGAGAAGGTCTAAAATGTTATACATGCGGTGCATTAGAAAATCAACTGGTCAATCTGTCGTGTGTCACCACAGCAATGCACCACTGGGAAGTGGTCAAACCGGTGCATCTGTAACTTGTTTCTGCGGCCCTGATGCTGTCCCTTCTTTATGTACAGTACCAACAAATCACCTTGCTGAAATAAGTGCTCGCAGCGGTCGGAGTCCACATGTGCTTTATAGGGCATAAATACTAGATGTGACCGCCATATGGGGAGACAAACTCCGCTGCTAAAGTGTTCACAGGAACAATAGGGGGAAGCTCTACCATTTCGATGAGCTTGGGAGGAGATGATCCAAGCACAATCTCGATGAGAGAGAGGTTTGTGAAGCAGTTGACGGCATTGTTAAAGGAAAACTTTGCCGGAGAAATCACAAGGTCAGCCTTTGGGAGTGTTGAAAGATATACAATGAAGAAAATCCTCTATACTCCTGCTTTGGGTGAAAAACGGTGGAGAACTGAAGCAGCAAACACAGGAAGACGCCAAAGAGTGCCAAAAGTGATAGTTGAACTTAACATTCCCGTCAGAGGTGATGTTGCAGGGTATGCCGAGCAATTGAACAATCTCCTAGAATGAAGTTGAGAAGGGATGGAGTGGGCGATCTTGGAGAATGGTCCAAGAAGACAAAGATGGATGCTCGCGAGTTGTGTTGGGAAGGCCGTCAACGAAATTCATCAAAACATTCTGCCACAGGTGGTCCGGGATTGTTAGGGCAGTGTAGAGCCCCGCGTTGGAACACTTGTCCTTAGCCATTTGTCAAGTGTACCGACGATAGATGAAGGTATCTTTGTCCCATCGCATTGAGGGCAAATAAACCGCTCTCTCAGCGATGCTAAAATACGAGCATCCCCTTTTGTGGACCAAGAGTCCATCAACATTATTCTTATAGAATCTTTTCTCGGAGAGAAGAGGTGGGCAGACGAACCTAAACACTTGGCTGTGAACAACAATTAAAGCACGACTGCATCGACTCAAGACATCCACAAACTGATTTTCCTTGCTCAACTTGTACTGAAGGTGGAATGTATGTACGTTACAAGTGGTCCACTTGGCATGCCAATCACTAAATCGGTAATCGGGGCCATAATGACACTGACCTGACGTTGAAGCATCGGTAGAAGCTGATCGACCCGTGGAAACTTAACCTGTGATACAGATGTGGGCGTTGGCTGCTCAACTATAGCTTAGACCTTGGCCGCATCGACACAAACTACCGGACGGAAAGTGACAAAGGGTCTCATGGAAGAGCACTTTTCAAGAGCATATATGGGGGCTAAGAAGCTCGAACTCGACACGAGATTCTAGACACGACATGATATGGGACACATGATATGTGATTTTTTAAAAAGGGTACGACGGTACTAGTAATTTTTTATAAATTAGCACGTAAAACATTGTAATAAACTTAAAACATATATCATATCCCTGAAATTTGGTGACTTTGCTAGCCTAACCAACTGTCTCCAAGAAAAGTTATAGCCCAGGGAACCACAATGTGCATGTGAAGATGCAGCATTTAATGTTAGACCTGCGAAGTATGGGCAAAAGTAATCTCCCAAAAATAGTGATAGACAATGGTTGTGCATGTTAATGCACAATAACGTCTCTACAGGCAACCAGCTTGGAACAGTAAGAAGTCTTATCACACCATATCTATTCCAAAATATCTTAATGGGTGAAAAATACTCTCATTTACGTGTCCTGGTACGTATCTCAGCGTGGCCTTATCATAACGTATCATTTGCGTGCCCCAGCGCGTTTGGCTTAAAAAAGTAAAATAAAAAATAGGATACTCCATGACAAGCCTGTTCCCATCGTGTCCCTAGTCCAACACGTGTGAAATTGGGTACGCTGCCTTCAGTAGATGTCGTGCTTCATAGCACTTATGTATACACGGGAAGATTGCCATGTGGACTAATAGACAAAATTGATGTATATTATTGTTATTGTTTTATTATAGTTAGAATAAGGGAATGTTCTTTAAATAATATTCTCATTATTAGGTAGTATTATTTTAGTAGATAGTAAGGATTGTTTAGGCCCATAGGTAACAAAAATGAATGCAGTAGGTTCCAAATGAGGTCATGACTCATGTCACTAATTTAGTAATGTCAGCCATTACATCACTAGGGCCTAGAACGTTTCTAATTTAGCTACAATTTCTTAGGAATATTCTCTATCCCCCTGTAATACTGTACCCCTTTATTTGGCAACCAAATACCACACATGTTAGAGATTGAGTTGAGAGTTTTTTAATTTTTCTTTATTGGTTCACAGGTGGCATATTATTACACCTCCTCCACGACCTACTACTCAAGTCATACTGCCCCCCAGCCACCCCGCCTTGCTTCCCACCATCATTGGAGACAATTTCAGATGAAGCATTACTGAGCATTACTTCTCAGTCTTGATGCAGCCCCGGGATACCGATACAGTTGTTACCACGCTTGGGCCGAGTGCTTCGTGGCAAGCCAATCTCATGCCGCCGTCCTTACTATTTCCAAACTGCTACCGTCGCACAAAATCCCATACCAACAAACCCCACCCGCGCCCTTCACCTCTAGCACCTCCCCACCTCTTACCAACGGCCATTCCCTTTCCCTGAGGCGACAGCCTAGTTGCGCTCTTGAAATCCTGAACCTCAAATCTGGCAATCCTCATCCCTGATGATGATGAGGTTCATAGTTGTGAAAGGCGCAGCTTTTTGGTTGAGGCACAAGGCCCTCTTTTTCAAAGAAAGGCGCAATTGTATTTTTTAAAGGTTTTTCTGCAAATTTTTTTTCTTTTGTTTTTACCTCCCCCACATACAATCTGCTATCCTTTATGTTTCAAAACAACCCCAAACCCTCTCAACCCCCCAAACCCTTCCCATCCCTGAAATCTGAACCACCAACCGGTGACGTGATTTCTCGGCGACCCTCTCATTGGGGACGCAAGGTATTTTTTCAGTTGGTACTTTTTTTCCCCCCCTTCTCTCTGCTCTGCTCTGTTTTGTTTCAAGTCGGAACATTTTTTTGTTTAATTTTTCTTCTTGTTATCTTTAGTTGTTTATTTCAACCATTTTTTGTCTGTTACTGTTATTTTTGTCTTCTTCTTGTTAATATACATTGCTGAAACAATCTGATAGTTGCTCAAACATATCAATTTATACATATCTATGCTATTTATTTACATGTTATCAGGTCTAATAATTAGTATAATACATGTGCACTTCACTTATTGTTGATTGGTGGTGATTTCACGTTTTTACAATTTATTGGTTGGTTACAACAATTTATATTAACAAGATATTCTAACTTATACCATTGGAATAGCTTTTGAGTGAAGATATACATATATATATATATATATATATATATATATTTAAAGTGCACCTCGCTTCAGTCAGGCGCGTGCCTCACCTTGCACCTCGCGCCTAGGCTCCACGAAGACCTTTGCGCCTTGGTGCGCCTCTGACAACTATGAGAAGGTTCATGCAAGTGAAGGTGATGAGGCACTGCAAGGCGAAGAGGAGAAGAACAAAGGCGTTGCTGCTCTTCCGGTGGCACCCGAGGTGAAGGGAGGCAAGATAGAATATGGAGGTGGTTTTGTTGGAACTTACAATTTAGAGGCCGCCGGTGTTGAATGGAGTCCAAGTGAAACTGTGTGAAGATCGTTGCGTCGAAGAAGGCGGCTATAAGTGCCACAAACGGACACGAGTATCGAGCCTCAACATTTAACGCTCGAATCGCTAAACTTGACTGGTGTCATCCCCTCCCTGTTTGGCGATGGCCATATTGTAGTCGGCGATCAAGGCAACTAGTGGCGAGGGAAGATGACGGCCAGGGGATTCCTTTGTGAACCCTAACGAAGAAAAGGCTCCCATCTGGGTATGGGTTCAGCACTGAACTGAAAAAGGAATAAGGATATAGGTTTGTTTGGCTCTCAAGCTGTTTTTGGGCTTTTCAAAGGGAAGGTTGGGCTATGATGTAAAAGAAGTTTGGGAACACCTCAGCAAGTGTTTGCTTAGTTTTGATCTAGATAGCATTTAAAATTAAAGCCCATTTTTTTCAAATCTCAAACCCCAAATTGAAACTACCAAAATATTTAAAATTTTTATTTTGGTGGGACGGGCTAATTCAATTTTCCCCATGCTCAAGGATAGAGCTTTTTTAAAGAAGGTGAGAATGATGTATATGCGGGAAGATTGGCACGTGGATGGGAGAGAATTGTTTTTTATTTTATTTTTTATGTCATTATTATTAGAATGAGGAATATTCCTTTAAAGTTTTTTTTCATTAGTAGTTGGTATAATATGAGTAGTTAGAAATGGTATTTTGGCCCATAGGTGATAAAAAGGAATGTAGTAGATTACAAATGAGGTGTGGCTTATGTCACTAATTTAGTGATGTCAGCCGGCGTGGCATCACTCAATTTTAGGTTAGAATATCTTAGGATCCTTATTCTCTATCTCCTCGCCTATAAATATTGTACTTTTTTTTAGTGAAATTCAATCAACTACCACATATTTCGGAAACTAAGTTGAGAAATTGGTTAAATTCTTCTCTAATGGTTGTATTTCGACGTCCACATCAGGCACGTTCCTCCTCTGACTGACTATATATCAGATTATTTTCAAAATAAACTTACCAAGAGTTGGGCGAAGGTACTGTATGTGTCATAACCTGCATGAGGGTGTCAATTTAGCACAAACGTCTTGATGGTGTCGATTCTCTCTCTCTCTCTCTCTTCAACTCTTTATTTTTTTTCCTTGTTCTCCTTTGTCCATTTCAGTACATGTACATATACTATGTTCAATTGATCCTAATATAATAATTCAATTGATCCTAGTATGATCTATTTACACACACGTATTATTCTATTTTTTTTATATATATATACTCTTATATACACTTGACAAACCCAAAATACTAAATTTATTTGTTTGGCACGAACACTTTTAATTTACGGCTCAAGCTTGACCCTGTGCTTTTTCGAAGGCTGGAAAAATGGTGCATAAGCACAGTGGGCCCTTTTAGGATAAAAACTAAGAGAGGCATTATTATTTTAATCGTAATTTTTAAATTTTAGTAAGTCCGCGCTGCTTGTCCGCCGCGAGGCTTAGCCAACGACACGTGCCTTTGGGAGCCCGAAGGCCCCTACTGCTGGTCGGCAAACGGGCGGCGGGCGCATGCGTCGCTTCTAGGCCGAATTCTGACTTAGAGGCGTTGAGTCATAATCCAGCGCACGGTAGCTTCGCGCCACTAGCTTTTCAACCAAGCGCGATGACCAATTGTGAATTATTATTTTTTAGCAATCCATATAGGCCTACTTTTGTCTCTCTTTTAGGGTTACTTGGTGCCCAAGGTTACCCCTTGGTTATACATATCATATTAGCTCCCTTGTGTGTGTTATTGATAATGAATATAATAGAAGAATATTGAGTGCTTTGATTATATACTTTTTTTAATGATATGACATGGTGATGATACACTATTTATTGTGTTAGAAACTTTGACTAAGGATGTTTCTTTTCTGATTTTAACCATGTTATAGTAATTTTTTTTTATAATATCTTGTTGATTTTCAATTTGAGGCCTTGATCCGCCTCGAGGCTTACGCCTCGCCTCACCCGAGCATAACGCCTCAAATCCGTCTCACGCCTTTTTTTATTTATTTATCTTTATTTTTTAACATTGATCCTTCGTTTTGAAAGCTGTCTTTCACTCACTTCTGGGCACATGCGAATTTGGTGATATACTCGCCGGTGCAAGACGACTATAATTTTTTTTTCTCTACACGTAATTAATAAAGAGAGAGAGGACTAGCTATAATCAGGAAAAATAAACTACAAGAGTTAATAATTAAACTAAATCTTAATAATCAATTCATTCGTCAAAAGCTTGTCTTTAGTAATGAAGATTACAATTATTTTTAGGCTAGTAATCCTACTAGGAGTAAAATACTTGAGATAAATACTGAAGGATAATTACCAAGAGAGGACTAACAAATATCCTAATATCTTAAACATAGTAATTAAAATTTATAATAATAAGATATCAAATAAAATCTTTTAACAAATTATAGAAGTTCTCTAACATCTCATTAATTACATTTAAACATTGTAATATTAGTTTACTGTAAAAATAGCCTTCTTAGTATTGCACACCAGCCTTTAGTGCTACGATTTATAGTTTAATTACTTTTTTTTCAAAACCAGTATCCTTGACTTTGGTTTGGGTAATATACCTAAACTATTTCTACTCATTTTGAAATGGTTTCAAGGAAGGAAAGAACTATGCTTGATTCCATCCTATCTGAAGATGTGCTGATAATGCCTTGTAAAGGAATATTGAGGACTTGCGCAATGTCTCTTCCTGTAAGTCAGTATATTTGTAATTAGTGGTTTTAGGAAATCATGTGATGGTATCAAGTACTTGATACACAAACTAATTTTGGGTTTGTAATTCATGATTATAGGATCTTTGGCGAAGTCGTCGCTGTCTGAATGAGATTGAAGGTTTCAACCACACGGTTGTCAATACGACATTAGGAGCCTGTGGTGGCTTACCTGCATCAGAAGATAGCCCTTGTCTGCCTTTCTTTATATGGCAATGTGGTGCGATTAAGGTAGTTGATCTATGTTTCAGAAGAGATTTTGATTCGAGAAAGTAGAAAAAAAGGGTCCATATTAAAGTTACACGTGTTTCATATTGATTAATGTTGAAATCGTTTCAGGAACTCAGTGAGATAAGTACCGTCATGGAGTTCGATTTCTCACATCCATTAAGTCCATGTTCCGGGAAAGCCCAGGTATTACATTATTATATAATGATCATTACTATTTTCATCTTCTATATGCATATGTTCTATTCAGATCCCTATGTTCTCAAAACAATGAATTTGTATATATTTTTTCTACAGGTTGAATTTTCAGAGCCTGGAATATGCCATGGATTTGCGCTTTGGATTGATTGGGTAATGGATGCGGATAACTCCATTGTCTTATCAACAGGACCAGGTAATGTTTAAGTTGTACGAGGGAGTGGAGTGACTAAATGCTCGTTTGGAAGGAAGGATAGAAAAGTAGTAGGGATGTATATTTCATCCACTTCTCGAGCGTGCCAGACACAAAAAATCCCATCATTTCCTCCACTTTTTGTTCCCCTTCTGTTTATCAACTTCTCTATAGAGCCAAACTAAGACTTTATTTGGTAGGGTGAAAAGTGGAAGGAAAGAAAATGCGGGATTGGCTTTCCATCTGGCTTTCTGGTGCCAAACAAAGAAAATCTCATCATTTCCTCAACTCTATCTTCCACTTTTCCATCTTATCAAATACGAGTAATATACCCTTTGGTAATAAATTTGAAATCAAACCCCTCCTTGTACCACTAGAAGAGATAGATTAAGGACTAACCACTCGGAAGCATTAGAAGAAAGGATGACTCACTCATAGGGATTATCTTAAGACGACCCGGAAAATATAACTCGTTATAAGGCATTCGAGATTGATATAAACATACCAGTAGGAGGATTCTCTTAACAGGAAGAGGACAATCAGACAAAAGAGCGAGACGGTTCCATGTCTCACAATGTTCAAGCAGCATTCTTGTCGGAAGGATTTATTAGGAGGCCCGGACTCCTACCGAACATCCCTGAAGGATGGAACAAGATGATGAAGAAGGCGGGCACGGATTATATACCAAGTCTTTCTTATTCTCTTAGTCTCGCAGTTGTCAGCTCCTTAGCTTTGGTTTTAGCCCCTTCCCCCTTTCTCTAATAATAAGGTAAGCTCGTTTGTGTTCGGGCTTTCGACGCCATATACTAGTGCTAGTGCGGGTGAAAGCCTCTATGGGAGAGGAAGGGATCATTGAGGAGCAGGTTCTTCAACTGGATCAATGCATGTATGAACCCTAAAAAAATCCCAAATGTCTAGTCTAGCCCGGATTTTGTTGGGTTAGCTTTTTGGTAGGAAAGGCGGTCACAGGAAGAAATGCCCTACCAATGAATAGATTAGTCTACTAACGTCAACAATCTCTTTCTTCATATGGAAAGTCTGTGTAGTGGATATAGTTTATATAAAGAAAAAGGTTATGAAATGGAAAATGGATCTTCCAACGGGGGGACTACTTGTACCGCTGTCTAGACAAAGCGTGGGGAGTGTGTTGATTAACTGCATATATATTACATGGACAATAGTCTTCGATGTGACACGCGTTTCATGTTTGTGCGTCATTTTCAATAGAAAGTATTTGTTACTAACCCTAAAAATTAGATTGTGTGGAAAATTGAAAAAGTAGAACTTCTCGTGAAGTCATCCGTCTTGTTTTTCACTCTGGAGTTAAGATGCATTGTTTCACTTTTTTTTTTCATTCTTTTTGTAGACTTTGTAATCAGATGCAACTTTATGGTTCCCCATTTCTGAAGTTGAACATTATTTGATAATTAAAAGAGCTGCAATTATCTAGGATTTAATTACTTATCTGGATTGTATATTCAGATCAAAGATATTGGAAGCAAGGAGTGAAGCTCTTGACCAGGCCTGTGGCAGTTGGAACCCATGGATCTATTGTAGGTGGTTCTTCTTCAACTGAAATCGAAGCATCATTCGACCCATCAAGCGGTGAACTCGTAATTAAACACGGTTTATCATAAGCCCAAAGATTATTGTCTTGGCCTGTTTGGGCTCGTCCAATATTTACCCTTTACCAGTTTACAAATGTTTAAAGTATTTAAAAGAAAGAAATCTTGGAACAATGCAAATACAAATTCAAATGCAAGTCCCTACTTACCTATTTCTCCATATCGGTGTTTAGGGCTTCAATTCATTACAACTCAAAATTGTTGCATCATTATTTTATGAATTTGAAGTGGAATTTTAGTAGTAATACAGACGTGAAAACAAGTACATGAAGTGATTATTTTCGTTATTTAAGCTCGATCTTAAGTGATATATTTATGATGATGTTACTGATATTGATTAAACATACTGAAGTTCAAGAGGAGGTTCTCTTACGTGCCATGCTATATATGGCCGATTGTTGAGTAATCAAGAAAATTATGAAGGAAATGAACGGTGGAAATGTGGGTTTTAACTTTTAAACTAGATGTGTAGTAAATAAAAAAATGATGATATTGAAATTCATTGTATTAGTGAAACACTATAAGTAGCCTTATGCCATAAATCTATATACTAATCTACAATGCACTACAAGGCTCTAAATGCTGCTTTTCTCATAAGATATCCACGTGGCCATAATAGTTCTGTATCACGCTTTCGTTCTCTTGCTCCTAATTAATTCATGTCTCTCCATCTTTTTTTTGTTCTCCCTCTATCTAATCATCCTCGACCTTTTAGCTGCTCCTAAATGACCCCTTCGTATTCTCATAGCAGTATAAAAATTTCCCTCTTCCATTGTTTAATCGAGAGAGATAGGGCTGGCCATACTTGCATTTGGTGCCACTGCTAATTTGAGTATGGACTGGCAATATTCCTATACTAGGTTAATCCCCCTTGCTATTTCAGATAAAGGGACTGCCTCTATCCAGGTATGCACCAAAACACCTGCCATTTTTTTCAATTTACTTTTACTTTTTACGATTAAAACTAGCTATTGTTGTCCTATCCCTGAATTTTACTACATAGCGGCCACCCACGCCACGCCCAAACCACACACCATCCACACGCACGAAAGCGCACCACCAAATAGTGAAAGAACATGTGAGAAACCACCACAAAAAGCACCACCAAACCATACCACATTGCCGGAGAAAACCGGCGCCGAAGAAATCCATCTCCGGTTGGAACCCATTTTGAATATTCATTTTTTGGTGTCGGTCCCAAGCTGAGAAGAGGGTCTATATTTTTTTCGTTCTTTTTGTGCTTACCCATTTTGAGAAGATGGTCAGTCATGGTTGTTTTTTTGGTGTCGGTGTCAAGCTGAGAAGAAGGGTTCAAAAGTCGGCGTTAACGTTTTTTTTTTTTTTTTTAAATGTCCCAAGTTGAGAAGAAGTGTTCAAAAGTAATGGTCGCAGTAATGGCACCATTTTGTAGGATCTTATATTTTGACACAGATTAGGGGCTTATGTATGTCAGATGTGAATATCAAATATGCAGTTTGGTATGTTCATCTCTGTGTAAGTATTCTGTGGAAAAAATTCTATATTTTTTGTGTGTTATATGTTTGATGAAGTCTGTTTCTTTTCCCTTTGATTTTGTTTTGTATTTCTGTGGTATTTTATTTATGATGATAAAATGTTTAAACAAGGGTATTATATGTTTAACTTTATCTGGTCTTTGGTTGTTTGATATGTTTACGTATATTCACGAAATGATTTGAATATTTACTATTTTGTTTAGAGCTCATTATCTGTTTACTTCTAATTACAGCACACACCGAGTCAAAGTGATCATGTCATGGTGATTCCTTGCATTTTTTGTTATATTTGTAAAATATTATTTCTGATGTATGAATTTTTTGTATCATACTTTCTTTGTGATTTTACTAATATTACTAAAAACATAAAGATGGAATTTGAACTCGTGATATATTGTTGTGTTAACTATTTGGCGATTAAATTTATATCGTAACTAAAAAACGCAAATATAAATTTGTGAGTATTTTTTGGTTAAATTCAACGTATTACCACTTTCATTTTCAATGTGGCATAATTATACTTCTCATATATTTTATTATTTGAAACTGAATAAGTTACTGTCTTGTTGTTTATGTATCCGTACAATTTTTAACTTTATTATGTCATGTGGATACATGACATGATGACACATGCCATGATTTTGATACAAACACGACACGACACAATTTTATGCTAAAAAAATTCCCACACGAACCTGACACGATCAAGACATTTTCTTAATTTCAAATATATCCCGCACATTGCGTCTCGCCTGTGCATCGCACGAGTTAATATCTATATAACTAAACCCAAGCAATTAAATAAACGGAACATCGTTCAGTTTGTCTCTTGTTGATTATATCTGCACTACCATTTTTGCTTTTTGTTTATGGAAAAATAGAGGGATGGAAACAGAAGGGAGATGGAATGCTAAGTTCTTGTTTGTTTAGTATATAAAAGAAAAGTGAATTAATGCTCTTTTTTTTTAAATAAAAATTGAAATACGTACATACATACATACAAAACAGATCAGGAGCAGGTGTCATTTAATAGGTGTGAGAAAAAGTTAAAAAACAAGTAAATTGTGTCGTAGGGCTTATTTGAAGCAATTAGGTGTGATTCTGTTCTATACCGAATTCAGTTTACAGGGTTGGTTCCAGTTTAGGTATTTTTGGGTGTTATTTTAAGTGGTGTGGATTTTTTAAACACAAATGATGTGTGATGCAATGTTACTTTTTTTTAAATCGCTGATGTTGCCTTTTCAAATGGGTGGTGTTTGGTTAGGACTAGGGCTGTGTTGGAGATGTGTTGGAGAAGATGAGGGTTTCAAAGTAGTGCTCTATAAAATGAGATTCTCCTCCTAATCTCCACACACAAGAAAAAATAAGTTAAATCCTCATGTATTTACATGTTTGATCAAACCTATTTCTTTCTTTATTTAAACTGAGAATTTTAAATGATCGAAAATCCTAGATTTATTTTTAGAAATGTTGGAATTTTTGGGTCTTTAGTATATTTTGTGAATTTTCGAATTTTCTGAATTTGGAGTTTTTTTTTAATTTTCCGAAAAATTGAATCGGAAATCGGAATAATTATTTTATTTTTGAAAAAATTGGAATTTTTTTCGAAGAGGTATTTTTCGATCCGATCCAATTGAAACACAAGCCTAGTTAGCACAGTGTATAGCCTAGATTTGCTGATGCCTTTGTTGGGATGACAATTTTTCTCGAAAATTCGGGTCCCCGCGGATACCTGACCCTATCTGGTAGGGTATAGGGATTAAGTATCGGGGAACGGGATGGGTTCGGGGAGTTAAAAAAATTCTCGAAAAATTTCGGGTCGGTTTCGGGTATAGCCTCAGGTTCCCACGGGGATACCCGAATTATTAATATATAATAAAATATGTATATATATAAGAATAAAGAAAAAAGGGAAAGGTCTTAACCCTATTTCGTCCAAATTTCTTCCGCCTCCCTCCAACTCTCTCTAAAAAATCTCCTGCCCTTTCTTCTGCCTATTGATTGATCAAATCTTACGGTCGAGTTCAAGCTAGGTAAATCATATATTCATCAAACGCAACCAAAAGACAATGGACCTCAAAGTTTGGTAAAGCTTTCAGTGTGGATCCATGGTGAATCTCCTTTTAGGTTCTAGATACAACATGGCAAGCCGTTTTTGGGTTCAACAACCATGGTGAATTAGGTTTGGTGGAAACTATGGTAAATCGATTTCAATTATGGATTGATTTTGGGATTTTAACGATAGTTGATTTGTTGGTAGATAATCAGATCTGGGTATCAAATGATGGTGCTCCTTTTCATATATTTGCATTTGTTTTGTATCAAACGAGGCCAGTTCGATTTTGAATCTCAGTTTAGTCAGTTTGTACCCCAATGTAAATTCATCTTGAATCGTTTTGTAACCATACATGAGTCGATTTTGGAATTTAAAAAAAATATGCAATAGTATATTTAAAAAAAACCTCCTGCCACCAGTAGTTGATCACTTGTTTTGTGTTTTGATAACTCAGTTGATTTTTGTTTATAGATGATTGATTTATGCGTGTTTAAATGCTAAAATTTTTATCAGATCCATGTGTTTTTTGGTATTAATATTTGGTGATGGATTGAAGTGTAGAACTTATCAGATCCATTTGTTTATAGATGATTGATTTTATAATTATGCATGTTTATATTGGTATACATATTTTTTTTAGATTTTTTAGATTTTACATAAATAATGTATAATTAATTGTAATTTTTTTGAAATTTGTATAGGTAAAAATGTCCAGATAAATAATGTATTAAAAAAAAAGAACCCGGGGGGGGGGGGGGGGGAGGGGGAACCGATACTCGTTTTAAACCGGGACGGGGATTCCCGAACCTGTTATAACCGGGAACCGGGGGGGGGGGGGGGGGGATGATATTTCTAACATGGACAGGAATGAAGATGCTTTTCCCGACCCTGAACCGATCCGTTGCCATTCCTATGCCTTTGCCATGGGACTTCATCAAATCGGTCATGATGATTATCTTGTGGAGGACGTTGGGATTCAAACAATGAGTTTGTTTCGATTTTTTGGTTTGTTTACGGAGAGTGGGAGAGAAAGGGTTTGCTTTTTTTTTTTTTCGTTTTGGTTTTTTATTTTATTTGGGGTAATTTTGTCCATTTGCACTGAAAAAAGGTGGGAACCCAATTTTTGAATCTATATGTAATGAGTAGATAGTTTTAGGGGGTGAGTTTGTCGGGTATTTTTATCGAAGAGAGTGACCCGTAAACCCGAGATAATTTAAGGGGGTTTAGTATAATTTACCCTAAAAAAAAGAGCGCCACTTGTGTTCTATATCGATCTCATAAGACATATATTTATTTGAGAAATAAAGACCTCAAAGGTAATTTCCTTTATCAAATATGCTAATAATTGATTCATCAAACATGAAGGAAACAATTATTATTAAAGAAAATCATGTATGTAGAAAACAAATATTTAATATACAATGTTATAAATCGTAGTCGTGCAAGTTGTCTCGTTTTGGCATCGGGTTCACATTGCAAAAATCACGCCACACATCGCACCAACAATTTGCACATTTTGGGTTTTTAATGAGAAAAACATATAAAAATTATAATTAAATAATTAAATTGAAACAATCATTACGAATAAAGTACTACGTCATTTCAAATAAAGTCATAAAGCCATAAAATACTACATCATTCTCAATAAAGACACAAACATAGGATCACATAGTTCCAAATAAAGCCATATAACGTAAATTAATTGATACAAAAATCCCAACACATAGGCCTAGTTTGATTGCGCAGATTGTTTGATTATGTAAATTTGTTCATTGTGAATTGTAAATGCGGGAATTTGAAATGAGTTTAAATATAGTTTTAGGCGATGTTTGGTAATATGAAATTGATGTTGATATGTTAAGGTTCAATCACCCTCCAAAAAATTAAAATCGAATGCAGATGTGGGGGGGGGGGGGGGGGGGGGGGGGGGTGGGGAGCATCTAGATGAACTTTATACGACTCATATTTCAAATGAATGTATTTCACATTTTTGTGAAATGCTCAAATTCCAGATTTTACACCGGAGCTAAAATGAATCAATTAATGAATCATTTCATTAATGAAACCAAACACAATTAAAGAGCCAATTTGTAAACTAAAAATTTACAATTTTGGGACAATCAAACAGGGCCATTATGTTCCAAAATAAATTAACAAACAAATATAATCAAATGAATGTATGACTCGGGGGGGGGGGGGGGGGCATCTGGATGAACTTTATGTGACTCATATTTCAAATAAATGTATTTCACATTTTTGTGAAATGCTCAAATTTCAGATTTTACATCGGAGCTAAAATGAATCAATTAATGAATCATTTCATTAATGAAACCAAACACAATTAAAGAGCCAATTTGTAAACCGACCAATTTACAATTTTGGGACAATCAAACAGGGCCATTATGTTCCAAAAATAAATTAACAGACTAATATAATCAAAAGTAATCCAAGATAATATCATCACGATCTCAATCAAGGATATTGTAAGGACATTTTTGTCCATTATCAATATGTATGTCATACGCCGTTACACCGTTGAAGAAATTCAAGATCGCATCTACAACAACGGATCCGAATATCAAAGCGTCTTCAACATCATAGCCTCTGCGAGAATGAACTTGGTAAAATTTTGTTTTTACGTTCCTTAAAGTTCATATTTAGTATTGGGGAATTTTTATAAAATGTTTTTTATAAAAATAAGAAGCAAGTTTTTTCAAGCAAAATGAGGCTTTTAAAAGGATTTTATTTTTCTGGGAAAAACGGACCGATCCGCTCCCTACCGGACCGATCCGTAACCGGACCGATCCGCCCCATACCGGACCGATCCGCTTGCTGCAGATCCAGTATACCCCGGAACGCAAGCGAACCGATGGAGGCCAAAAATAAAAGAACCGATCCGCTTGACCGGACCGATCCGCCTCAGAACCGGACCGGTCCGACTGGGATAAATTCGGCCAGATTCGCTGCAGATTTTTTAGGCTCAAAGTTTTCCTATTTAAAGCCAACTTCGGGGAGTTATTTTTTAAGACTTTTCAAGACGATTTTCAGAGTCCTAAATACTCTAAGTCTTCACCTTTTTGAGTCCCAAGACTCTTTTTTGATTCACACACAAAAATCCCAATTACTTTTGTGAATCTTTTGGAACCCTAGAACACAAACTTTGTTATTGTTCATCTTTGTGGAGAGATCTTTGCAACCGAGGGCTGCGTGTCATTGCCGAGGGAGTCTCTACAAAGTTTTATGGCTGCGTGTCATTAAGGAGAGCTGCGGTTCTTTCTTCGTTGTTTGGGCTGCGAGTCCTTGGAGGGTGCTGCGTGTATTCTCTTGCTGAGTTGAAGACTGTGTGTCTTTGTGGGTTGGCTGCGCGTTAATCCATTGCAGATTTCTCTATGTAATTGTAAGTTGCGGCTTGTATATTCATAGTGAAATAAAGGTTTTACCCGAAAGGGTATTTTTCCTGAAATCTGTGTCTCAGCATATTTTTTGTGTCACATGCTTTATTTATGGTTTGACACACACACGCACTTTAGATGCATGATTAGGGGCTGAAATTAAATAAGTGTGCTATATTAGAAAGTTGTGAAGTTATTCAATTATCACACGTAATTCTTGGCTTTTCAAATTGGTATCAGAGCGGGTTACGCTAATTTATCGCGTGATCCTATTTTCCGCAAAATCGTGTGATATTGATTTTTTTTGAAAATCAGTTTTGTGAAAAATCGCAATTTTTCCTATGGAGCACTTATATAATCAGATGCCTATTTTTGACAAGTCTAATTATGCCTACTGGAAAGCTCGTATGAAATCGATTTTAAAATCTATTGACGAGCGTGTTTGGTTGCTTTGCGAAAATGGTTGGACTCCTCCCACGGTCTCTGTTAATAACATCACCACTTTAAAACCCGTGTCAGCCTGGATTGAAGATGATTATAAAGTGTCAAATTTTAATTCCCGTGGTCTGAGTGCTATTTCTGGAGCTGTCTCTCGTGATGAGTTTCGCCGAATTATGACGTGCACCACGTCTAAAGAGGCTTGGGATGTTTTGAAATTGACACATGAGGGTACGAACGCGGTTAAAGAGTCAAAATTACGAAATTTGGCCACCCAATTTGAGACTATCACCATATCTGAGTCCGAATGCTTTGATGAATTTTATGCACGTTTGTCGGACATTGTTAACACTAGTTTTAATTTGGGTGAGGTGATTGATAACACGCGTGTCGTTAAAAAGGTGAGATCTCTTCCAAAACGCTTTATTCCTAAAGTCACTGTTTTGAACTCTTTGGGAAATCTGAAATCACTTAAGTTGGAAGAACTTGTAGGAGATCTTCAAACCTATGAGATTGGCATGTTTCCTAAAACCATTAAGGCTAAGGATAATGGTATTGCTTTAAAGACTCATTTTAAGAAAAAGAAAGAAAAAGTTTGTGAGTCTGATTCTGAGGAAGATGTTGATTTTGATAATATGGCCTTGTTTGCGAAAAACTTTAAAAAATTTCTCAACATGAAAAGAAATAATCCTTCCAATAAAAAGAATTTTTTTGAGAAAAATAAAAGGAAAGGAAAGGGCAAAGAAAGTGATGAGAGGAATGACTCTGATGAGGAGTGTGAGGAAGATTTAGAGAACATCACCTGTTTTGAATGTGGGGGTAAGGGACCTAAGTCGTTTGAGTGTCCTACTTGGCTTAGAAAGAAAGGGAAGAAAGTAGCCATGCCGGCCACACTTAGTGATGATGAGGGAGATGAGTCGGATAAAGATTTAGGACATGGGATGGTTGTCGCCTTTTCTAGTCGTGTAAGCACACCCAGTTTGTCTCACAAAAGTGCACACGAGAGCGATAATAGTGATTCATGTTCTTCAAGTGAGGGAGAAAGTGAGAGTGAAAGTGGAGATGAAAGTGAGCTCCAAAAAGCTTTTAGAGATTTGTACACCGAGACCTTGAAAACAAAGAAGTATAATAGGGATTTAGGTCTTCGGGTTTTAGATTTGGAGAAAGAGAAGGAGGTTTTGAGAAAGGAGAAGTGTGATTTGACCGACACGTTGTCTAGTCTGACGACACGTGTATCCCAACTCGAGAGTGATCTCGAACGTGCCAGGGTGGTCAAAGTCAAGTTTGAGAACGCACCTAAGAAGGTTGAAAAGGTGGTTCTTAAGGGTAAAGGTGAGAAGTTAGGAATAAGTCATGACGGTGCTTCTTCTTCCCAATTAGCACCCGAGCCGGTTCCCACTTTAGTGACAGTCTCACATGTGTCTCACCCTAACCCACCTAGGCGTCCCATTCCTATTAGGAAAGTGCGTCCTAGAGTTTTTGAGAGAGGTGTTCCTAAGCCTATTTATGTTTGCTCACATTGCAAGAGGAGAGGACACCTTAGGGAATTTTGCTTTAAGTTGGGGTATGTGTCACGTTTTGCTTCTACACGTATTTCAGGCACACATGCACCCACACATGATACTTTACATGCTCCCGGAGACTACATGAGAGAGTTTGCACATTTAGGTGAGCAAGTTAAGTTTTTAGTCAAATCTTCACAAGAATTGATGGAGGTTTTTCATAAGTTGTCACCACCTTTGGAAAATCCCTACGCACCTAATGATTGAGGTTTGACTTGTTTACTAGCATAGGGTGATTTGCATGATGTCATTGTTTGACTATTGCTAGTATGTATCATTTTTGTATATATTTTTGTTTTTTTAAATTTTTTTTTTTGAAAAATACAAAAAGATTTTTTTTTGACAAATTTTTTTTTGAAAAATCCAAAAAGATTTTTTGTATTTTGTTTGCACCGTTTATGGATGAACACTTAGGATGACCGAGTCACAACATCATTCCATTATTTTCATGTGACTATTTGATAGTGTTTTGAGACAATAGGTCAATTCATCCATGTGCTTTATAATGTTTGGAGTCATTAAGATGTAATTTAGTGTTACTTCCTACATGTTTGACTCATGTTTCCTTTATTGTACACATGCACGGATTTGTTTGATTATTGTGCTTGTCTTATCACATGTTGGTTGGGTGTTTTCACTTCAATCCTGTCCTTAAAACGAACCAAGCGAGATAAATTTTGATAAGGAAATTGTGCATATAAAAACCGTTTTGTGAGTTTGTGTGCTTTGTTTGATAACGGGGAGGGGCTGCGAAAGGTAATTATCTATCCTTTGCGCAAAAGCCACCGTTAAAAAGGACCTAAAAAATTGAGGAATTTTATTATCCGAGGTCCAAAGAGGTTAAAAGAGCCCGAAAAAATTTAAAGGCAATAAAAAGAAATTCATGCCAATTATGGGCCATTTAGGTTTTTGCACCAATTCTCCAAAGTTTGAGAATTTAGATTACCTCTAAAAGAAAATATATATGAGGGAGTTTGGTTGGAGAATTAAAACGGGTTTGCACGTCCTTGAAATTCTTGAAAATGCGCTATATAGTTTTGGACGTTATTGGTGTGGAAATCATTTGACTTTGATTTGTTGATTTGCATAAGACGATGTCATCTAAATTCAACAAACTTTTACACCTAAGGATACCTTTGATGTTCATTCGTTAGGAGTACACGTATGCATCGTGCACATATGATTGATTGAGTTGATTTACCTATCGAATGTGTTCACACCCATTCATTCCGTTTCCATGACTTGGTTGTTTGAGTCTAAATTCATGGTGTGATTTTTGTATCATATTTGTTCATATTGGTATCCTATCTTTGTATGAAAAATTTGAAAAATCAAAAATAGTTTGTGTATTTTTTGTATACCGTGACACCCCGATTTTGCTTTTTTGATTCATTCTTCCTATTTGTCTATTTGGGGACATCATAAAAAGGGAGAGAAAGAATTATCATATTATGGGGGAGAGTTTGAATTTTGGGGGAGTTTTTGAGATGTAGCTTATGTTTTTATCATATATTGGTATCCATGTTTATCTCTTTCAAACTCGATATGTCACGTGGTATTTGCTTTGTCTCATGTGTGTAGGTATGAAGATTGAAGATCAATATGTTGCACACCCTGATGAGAAAAGCTTTGAGATTTGATGATTGTTGAAGATTGAAGAACAAACGATTAAGATTTAAACATTTGTATCTTTCCATCTTTAGGGTTCATGGGAGGGTAGATTTGTATAGGTCATTAGTTGATAATTCGAATATTTTTTATGTATGTACCGGCATAGACATAGGGGGAGATTTGTAAGGACATTTTTGTCCATTATCAATATGTATGTCATACGCCGTTACACCGTTGAAGAAATTCAAGATCGCATCTACAACAACGGATCCGAATATCAAAGCGTCTTCAACATCATAGCCTCTGCGAGAATGAACTTGGTAAAATTTTGTTTTTACGTTCCTTAAAGTTCATATTTAGTATTGGGGAATTTTTATAAAATGTTTTTTATAAAAATAAGAAGTAAGTTTTTTCAAGAAAAATGAGGCTTTTAAAAGGATTTTATTTTTCTGGGAAAAACGGACCGATCCGCCCCCTACCGGACCGATCCGCAACCGGACCGATCCGCCCCATACCGGACCGATCCGCTTGCTGCAGATCCAGTATACCCCGGACCGCAAGCGAACCGATGGAGGCCAAAAATAAAAGAACCGATCCGCTTGACCGGACCGATCCGCCTCAGAACCGGACCGGTCCGACTGGGATAAATTCGGCCAGATTCGCTGCAGATTTTTTAGGCTCAAAGTTTTCCTATTTAAAGCCAACTTCGGGGAGTTATTTTTTAAGACTTTTCAAGACGATTTTCAGAGTCCTAAATACTCTAAGTCTTCACCTTTTTGAGTCCCAAGACTCTTTTTTGATTCACACACAAAAATCCCAATTACTTTTGTGAATCTTTTGGAACCCTAGAACACAAACTTTGTTATTGTTCATCTTTGTGGAGAGATCTTTGCAACCGAGGGCTGCGTGTCATTGCTGAGGGAGTCTCTACAAAGTTTTATGGCTGCGTGTCATTAAGGAGAGCTGCGGTTCTTTCTTCGTTGTTTGGGCTGCGAGTCCTTGGAGGGTGCTGCGTGTATTCTCTTGCTGAGTTGAAGACTGCGTGTCTTTGTGGGTTGGCTGTGCGTTAATCCATTGCAGATTTCTCTATGTAATTGTAAGTTGCGGCTTGTATATTCATAGTGAAATAAAGGTTTTACCCGAAAGGGGTTTTTTCCTGAAATCTGTGTCTCAGCATATTTTTTGTGTCACATGCTTTATTTATGGTTTGACACACACACGCACTTTAGATGCATGATTAGGGACTGAAATTAAATAAGTGTGCTATATTAGAAAGTTGTGAAGTTAATCAATTATCACACGTAATTCTTGGCTTTTCAGATATCGTGGTTAGGAAAGCATCCACTATCAAACATTCTTGAAGTAATTCTTTCAAACTCATCAATCTCTACGTCTTCATCAACATAATCCAATCTCACTTCATTCCCTTTACCTCCACCTAGTGTAATATAAAATTTGAATTAAAAATTCATAGAAAGTTAATTGATAATCATATATATTAGTATTAAGCTTTAGCTTAGTTTATGCTTGCTCAAACATTCACCCACTTTACTTTTCTTTAAAATACGAGAAGAATCAACATAAATAATTACGACTTCACTCTCTAAACCGATACTAATCATCTCGGTTGGCAAACTCAAAATGGGGTCTCCTGAGACTAGTTCATCATCATCAAGCCGTGACGTATCTTTAGGAAATATGTGATCTTCTCTCTCCATGATTCATTCCTCACCAGAATTGATTTCATAAACAATAATATGATAAGTTTTGTACCTCCTCCTAATACTTCTATCCCTTAACTTAAGATTATACTTCACATAAACCAAAGTATTCAACCTCTTTGTTCAATCTTATTCATCTTTTTTTTTTTGTGTATATAAAATTAACCACAATATATAAATATGAGAGGATAAAAATTTAAATTCAACATACAAAAATTCAAATTATGAGCAATAAAATTAATAAATTTAACAAAAGTAATATGGCCACAAAAGTGCTCCAACTCTGTTATGCTCACATCCAAAAAGCACCACAAGATTTACTAAATACACAAATGGAAAAATCCATAAGCTCACTTGTCTTCATCCTAAAACGTGTCCACCATGCCGTTATTGAACAAAGAGAATCAATGAATAAATTTTACAAAAATAATTTAATTTTAAAATGTACAATGTAAATAAGTAATACTCGCGAAACAATGCATTTTTGATCTTTTTGTCATTGGGTGTCCAAAATTTCCCTTTTGATTATCATATAAGTCCAATTGGACATCGACTTTTGAAGAGTCATTAGATCTCAATATCCTATTCATGTAAGCATAAAGTCCATCTTAAATTTTATCACAATTAGATAATTTCTCTTCATAACGCAATTATGGGTTAAAATTTGTCTGCGTGTAATGGATGAGGAAGTTGTAGAGTTTATCTTGCATCAATTTTACTCCAAATTGATATATACTTTCTTTTAAACCTGTAATACCCTTATTAAACTTATGATGATTATTTTAAAAAGACATCCTTTACCCTATCATTTTCTTATGCATGCTTCCACCCATAATCTTTCTTGTTTGCCATTCTAATTTAAAACTTATAAAGTACGTATCATTTTAAACTAAAATTTGTAAAATAAGTGCCATTTAAAACTAAAGGCTATAAGACAAACAACATCCTGAACTGGAAATTTTCATATAAATAACATTTGGAACTGAAATATGTAAAATTATAACATTTTAAACTGAAAATTATAAAACAAATAACATTATAACTTGAAAATTATAATACAATTAACATTTTAAGCGAAATTTTGTAATAAAAGTAACATTTTTAGCTAAAGTTTGTAAAATAAGTAAGTAACATCATTAAGACAATCATAAAAAGTAAATACGGAGTTTTGAACCAAAAATATCGCATTCTTGAAAACTCGACAAGTCAAAGAGTCATAGTCCTTAAAATCCCTCAATCGAAGGTCTGATTACTTCGGTTTGCAACAACAATAGCTCCAGTAACTCGATTTGAGACCCCAACACCTCCAACAACTTCGTAATAAGCTGACGAATTTTATGGTTTCTTTGGGGTACGATTTCGTAAGAGAGAAAAGGTAATGAATGACACATGACTTGTTTGGTTTTATAGGGTCATATTTTACTAGCCCTTTTATTTCAAAAAATCGACATAATTTAGATTTAAAATACCTAGCTAACCTATAAATTACGCACAATTGTGTGCCACATCACCTAAAAGCACAAGTTTTTTAGGATTCTCGCAAAAAATAATGCTCAACATAGCGTTTTCCCATTATTAAGGACAATAACATGCGATCAAAAGCATTGATAATATAGCCGCTTCGTTAATGTAAAAATAATAATTTTTGTCAAATTAAATGACACTACAAATAATTGTACATTGTTGTGACACAATGCCTTTATTTTGATAATAACAATTATCCTTTTATTGATAGACACATATTAAATTCATCATATCACTTATTAAGTGTCATGTATTTATATGTAATTTTTGAATTTTTCCATCTGTGTGTGTGTGTGTGTGTGTGATAGCCTTAAGAAGTTTTTATATATATATATATATCACTGGTCTAAAAAACCCGCTTAGGCTCCACCTAGGCACACCTAGGCTTGAGGCTTGGGAGAAACGCCCCGCCTTAAGCTTTTTACGCCTTATTCTTGGTAAAACCCTTAAAGCGCACTTTTTTCTAAAAACAATAATGCTTTAGTGAAACGATATCGCCTTTTAAAGATTTTTTTTACAAACCAGACCATTATCTCATCCAAAATAATCAAATAGTATTTTCATTTGCAAATATTGAGACATATTTTTAGGTTATGTACAATTTTAGTATTTTAATAGCCTTGTTATGGTTAAAAAAATATTAAAATATATTAAGAAGGCCTAAACGCATTTTCACGTCTTTTTACGCCTTTTAACGTCTAAGGCTCGCCTAGGGTTCTAAGGCTTAAGGTTTGACCTCCACGCCTCGATCACGCCCCATATTTTTTAGAACCTTGATATATATATATATATATATATATGATACATACCATTTTTTTAAAATAGTAAATAAATAATTTTTTTGATGAAACTTCATGGATATGATCTCCACGGTGAGAAGATCATTTCCATGAGAAGATCATTTCCAAGTTTTTCATCAAAAAAATCAATAAAAAATCGTTGAGATGAGGTGATATGTCCAAAAATTATTTAAATATGCATTTCGACCGTTGAAATTTTGGGTCGGCGCCAGCCACTTGATTGATTAAATTTTTTGATGAAACTTCATGGATATGATCTTCTCACTGTTGAGATCATATCCATGAAGTTTCATAAAAAAATTCAATAAAAAAAGGGGTGATATGATTGTCAAAATTTCAACGATCGAAAATACATATTAATACCATTTTTTTACATATCACCTCATATCAACGGTTTTTTTATTGAATTTTTTGATGAAAAAAATTGGAGATAATCTTCTCACTGTGGAGATCATATCCATGAAGTTTTATTAAAAAAAAATTCATTTTTACTATTTTAAAAAAATGGTATGCACCGGAGTTTGCACCATAAGGAGTCCTTATAGCCTATAGGGGATGCCCTCTCTCTCTCTCTCTCTCTCTATATATATATATATATATATATATATATATATATATATATATATATATCACTGTTCTAAAAAACCCGCCTAGGCTCCGCCTAGGCATGCCTAGGCTCCGCCTAGGCATGCCTAGGCTTAAGGCTTGGGAGAAACGCCTCGCCTTACGCTTTTCACGCCTTATTCTTGGTAAAACCCTTAAGGCACACTTTTTTCTAAAAATAACAATGATTTAGTGAAACGATGTCGCCTTTTAAAGAATTTGTTTACAAACCGAACCATTATCTCATCCAAAATAATAAAATAGTATTTTAATTTGCATATATTCAGACATATTTTTATGATCTGTGCATTTTTTGTATTTTAATAGCCTTGTTATGTTTAAAAAATATTAAAATATATTAAGAAGGCTTAAACGCCTTTTCACGCCTTTTTACGCCTAGGCCCGCCTAGGCTTCTAAAGCTTAAGGCTTGGCCTCCACGCCTCAATCACGCCCCGCATTTTTTAGAACCTTGATATATATATATATATATATATATATATATATATATGACACGTTGATCTCCAATATGCAACACGTTGTGGATATCCATTATATAATATGTTGTATGTATATTTAAAGCCTTACACCCAATGGCTATCATGATATTTAGTTGTATTACATCACACATATAATATACGAAATATCAATCTGAACGTATACTCACCTTATGTATTGTCACTTTTCTATTGCTTTATCTAGCTGTCTCGTCGTCGCCTTTGAACCTACTGATGATGCTAAGATTTAGCACCACCGGATAAGTGATAGTGAGCTCAAACAGTAGCAGCCATGGCAGCCATTGAGTTGTGTAAGTGTATAAGTATGTAGAAGGGGATGAGTATAAGAGGAGATAAGACAATGATGTATAGTGGTTCAGCCAATTTGGCCTACATCCACTGTGAGTGTGTGATCCACTAAGTATGGGCACTAATGGCCTTGAATACAATGCACATAACCCTCACCCTCTCTCTCTCTCTCTGTGTACAAGCAGAGTTTTGGCTAGGGCTACAGTTAATGAATCGATCCCCTGTAGGGTTGTAGGTGACAAGTATATATAGGTCTTGGGGGGTGTAGTGTACCCCCCAAGTATGCATGGTGCATGTGAATGATGATCTAGCTAATCTCCTGTTGACACCTGTAGATGCCAAATGATGACATAATATTCCCTCACGTGAGGGGGTGATTTGGTTGTAACGGTCTTCCACGTGCCATGTGAGCCTCACGCGCACTGTTCCACGCGTCTCCCAAACCACACGCTGTTATGATGTCACCCCCGGCCTATGAGCCGAGGCCGAGGGCAAAGTTTCTTCCAGTAGTGAGCCTGATCCAATTCTGTCCTCGTACTGTCGTACCCTCGTAGGGTCGTCTAAAGCCTGGTGAAGGGTCGGCCCCTCGTAGGGTCGTCTGGAGCCTGGTGAAGGGTCGGCCCCTCATACTATCGTCTGAAGCCAGGTGGAGGGTCGGCCCCTCATACTGTCGTCTGAAGCCAGGTGGAGGGTCGGCCCTCTGAGGGGTTGTATGGAGCCTGTAAGAGGGGTCGGCCCCTCGTAAGGTCGTCCATTTGGAGGTTATCATCAGCCAAGCCGAGGATATAAACGGGTATATCAATCACCCCCCAGCCCTTAGCCATAGGTGCTGCTGAGATGGCTGAGGGATAGTGTTTTAAATGAGATGCATATATGATCAGTTAGGTGAGTGACACCTGGGCAGATACTCATTGCTGTTTCAGTTTCCAAGGCATGGCGGCTGCGCAGTGCACTTGGGGCTTTGTGCCCTTATTATACCTTTCTTGGTAAATGGGTCCACTCATTACCAAAGTATTTAAGATATTTTCAAACTCTCTCTCTTCCTTCTTCTTCTTCGCGCCTAAGCATTCTCTCTCTCTAGAATTTTATCAGCCTACATCGCCATTTTCTGCAGCCTTCGAGCTTAGCGACCTGTGCAGTTCTTGCTCTCTTCATCAGGTAATCCTTTCTCCCCAGCGTTCTCTTTTTCTTTCACTTTCGTTTGTTTTTTAGGCTCGTAGGCATCCATTTTCTTTAAGTTATGCCACAACCTTTTCCGGTGTCTTTTCCGGTGTCTTCTACGGTAACTGGTTCTTGGATGTTCTTGACCAAACCCATTGAGTTCCTTTATTTCGATCCAAAAGTCCAACCTGGTCAATTTCCCACTTGTTTGTAGCTAAGTTAGCTAAGTTTGGTGTAATATCTAAGTGTAGAGCCTTCCCTTTAATGCTTAGGAGGCTTTATAGCTTAATATCTGAGTTCCCATCCTTGAGAGAGAAGCTCTTCGCCGAGATCAGACGAATAGAGGAAGAGGAAGAGAGGAGATGAGGGGACGACCCTAATTGGGTACGACCCATCTTTCCCATTCCTCTTGCCACCATAAAACCATTTGAACCGTCTGAGTCTTGTGGGTCGTCCGTTCGTCCAGCCGAGACTACCAAACTAAGTGAGATGGACGAGAGAGCATCCTCTCCAACTGGTGCTGAAACTTCTGGTAGGAGGGAGATGTCTGACCTAAGCCCAGGACGAGAGGCTGAGGGTACGGTCCCCTCTGAGGCTGTCCCCGTGTCAACCCTGTCTCCCCATACCTTCCAAGTGGCTTTTCCACAGGGCCCACCGGCCGAGGGGGAGGGGACTGAGGACGAGGACGATGACACAAATGATGAAGTTGATACCTCCCATGCCTCATCCTTTATCTCCTCTGTTAGGGATCGCGACCTCCTGATATGGAGGCATGCCTATGGAGTGCCTCTCAGCATAACTATGAGGATTACCTCTGAGTCTGAGAGGGTTTTTGATTGTGGAGAGGGAGAGGTTGCAGTTTACGAGCAAATGCTCAAGGTCGGAGTCAGATTCCCTCTGCATACTGCCATTGTAGACATCCTTTCCGCCCTTGGTGTTGCTCCCTCTCAACTTCCCCCCAACTCCTGGAGGACGATCCTGGGCTATATTTCCTTGTGGAAGAATGCCTTCACCGACGAGCCCTCGGCTGACCTATTTTTGGGTTGTTACAACATTACCTCTTCGTCCAAACAACCTGGATATTATCATCTGGGGGCAAGGAGGTCTGAGAAGAAACTCCTCCATATGGCGCAAACTTCCAACCATGATTGGAAAAAGAGGTTTTTCTTCATCTCCGGGGAGTGGGAGCCCGTTGCCGATAGTCCGAGGGTCCCCAGGAAGTGGTCTAACCCCTCCATGAAGGCCAGATCAGACCCTGGGCTTAGCCTGGAGGAGAAGGACATTATTGATTACCTTAGAGGACGAGGGAGAGAGGGTGAACTTCCCAAATTTGAAGACTTGATGACCCCTCGGTTCCTCAAAGAAGCTGGTCTGAGGGTCGGCCCTCTGACAGAACTATGTGAGTTACACTGCATATTTTCCATTCTTTACTTATTTTTGAAGTGTTTTCTCTTCATCTCTGCATTTTTCTGACGTGTCGTCTTCTTATCAGGTCGTCCTGCAGGTGTATCCGATTATCTTTGGGAAATGACTGCTCCCAGCTTACTATCTGGACTGGCCAAGAAAAAGGGGAAGGAGCCTCAGCAGGCTCCGAGGAAGACAAAGGCCGCTGGGCCGACGGTGGTGGAGCCGACCACTGACAACAATAAAAGGAAGGAGCCTGAGGCCCCTGTTGACCCTCAGCCTGATCTTCGGACGAGGGCCAGGGTCGAAGCCTCTGGGGGGACGACCTCTTCGTCCAGTATGGGGGCCTTCTGGTCTCAGAACCTGGCAAATCTGAGAGCCGAGCCCTCGTCGCTCATTGCAAATCTGAGGGCAGTCAAGGCCTCAATGTTCTCTGCACCCTCGGCTGCTGACTACGACTTCTTGTCAAAGATGCCTCCAGCCAAAGTGTACGACTATGGTCTGCACTCCCTTGCACAGGTATTGGTTCTGACCCACATCTTAAATTTCATTCTTTCACCAACCGTTTCTTCAGCCCCTCTTGACATCTGTCTATTTTTTTGCACAGTCTGTTTGTGCCTTCACCTCAGCAACCAAGTGGATGGCCGAGAATCAGGTGAAGTTCCATGAGGCCGAAAGGGCCATTCAACATGAGGCTGATCTTCAGTCTGAGCTTGACACTGCAAGGGCCGAGTTGGAAAGTTCCAGGACTGAGCATGCAAGGATCCTGGACGAGATGACAAGGCAGCACGACGAGGACATTAAGGCCAGGGACGAGGACATTAAGTCCAGGGACTTGCTTCTCAAGGAAAAGGATGAGGCCTTAACCAACATGGAGGCCAAGTACAAAGCTGACCTTGAAGCAGCCATTATGAAAGCCGAGGCCGATGCTGTTGAGGCTTACAAAGTTTCTGACGAGTTTCAGGGCTTCGGCCTTGAATATTTGGAGAGAGGAATCAGGACTGCCTGCCGATGGGTCATCCTCAGGTTTGGCGACGTTGTGTCCTCGGTTCGTCCTTCACTAGAGGGTGTTCAACTGGACGATCCCTTAATTGTCGAGGCTCTCAACCAAGTGGAATCCCAAGTTCAAGTCGAGGGGGTCGGCACTTCTGAAGATCATCCAGTTCTGGTTATTGAGGAGACCACTCCTATAGACGTTGAGGCTCTGCCCTCTGACATCGTCCCTTAGGGTGGCTGTCTGTAGCCCATACCCTCATAGTGTACCTATTATTTTTGTGCTCTGTTTTGTCAAACACTTGGATATTTTGTGTAACACTTTAATCAATATCATCGTTTTCTTCTACTGTCTTCCATATTTACTGTCTTCCATATTTACTGCTTTTATGGTTTGCTCTTTGTTGGTTTGCTATCTTTGTTAATGCCACTAACCTTTCCCTCGTCTTTCTTGAGGACAGTGGTGGGGTCGTCCCCTCCACTGGCCCTCATTATAGCCGAGGGTCCAACTTATCAAATTAATGGTGTTTAACCAAGTCTATCCTCATCTTTCTTGAGGACAGTGGTGGGGTCGTCCCCTCCACTGACTCTCATTATGGCCGAGGGATTAACTTTTGGTTTTTAACAGTCTACCCTCGTCTTTCTTGAGGACAGTGGTGGGGTCGTCCCCTCCACTGGCCCTCATTATAGCCGAGGGATTAACTTACCACATTAACGGCTTTTACAAAGTCTACCCTCGTCTTTCTTGAGGACAGTGGTGGGGTCGTCCCCTCCACTGGCCCTCATTATAGCCGAGGGTTCAACTTACCAAATTAATGGTTTTTAACAAAGTCTACCCTCGTCTTTCTTGAGGACAGTGGTGGGGTCGTCCCCTCCACTGGCCCTCATTATAGCCGAGGGATTAACTTACCAATTTAATGGTTTTCAACAAAGTCTACCCTCGTCTTTTTTGAGGACAGTGGTGGGGTCGTCCCCTCCACTGGCCCTCATTATAGCCGAGGGTTCAACTCACCAATTTAATGGTTTTAATGAAGTCTACCCTCGTCTCTCTTGAGGACAGTGGCGGGGTCGTCCCCTCCACCGGCCCTCATTATAGTCGAGGGTTCAACTCACCAAATTAATGGTTTTAATGAAGTCTACCCTCGTCTCTCTTGAGGACAGTGGCGGGGTCGTCCCCTCCACCGGCCCTCATTATAGCCGAGGGTTCAACTCACCAAATTAATGGTTTTAATGAAGTCTATCCTCGTCTTTCTTGAGGACAGTGGTGGGGTCGTCCCCTCCACTGGCCCTCATTATAGCCGAGGGTGGTTTTCTATAGATGTTTCCATGCGCACTAGAACTGACAACCACAGGATGAGGGAAACACTGATATTTCTTATTAATTTTCCAAAGTGTTCTGTTGAAGCAACTCTCATTACAACTATGGCCTTTCAAGACCTTACAACACTACTGATAGTATTTATTCAAATGGTCTGCATTCCAGGGATTGGAAAAAGGTTCCCCTTCTAGGTTTTCTAGTCTATAGGTCCCAGGGACAACTTCATCGATGACCCTATATGGGCCATGCCAATTAGGATGGAGCTTGTTGGGCTTTTGCCAAGTCTTCTTGAGGACCAAGTCCCCCACTGCAATAGGCCTCTGTTTCACCCTCTGATTGTAAAACCTTGCGGTCCTCTGCTGGTATGCGGCCTGCCTTAACTCCGCGTCCTCCCTCATTTCCTCAATCAGGTCCAAGTCGAGTCTTCTCTCTTCCGCATTTCCCTGGGGGTCGTACATTTGGACCCTATGAGTAGGAAACTCAATTTCAGTGGGGATGACGGCTTCTGAGCCATAAGCTATCATGAATGGGGTCTCCCCGGTAGAAGTCCTCACTGTCGTCCTGTATGCCCACAGTACGACATATAACTCCTCGACCCATCTTCCTTTTGCCTCCTCAAGCCTCTTCTTGATTCCATCTAGGATTGTCCTGTTTGTTACTTCGGTTTGCCCATTGGCCTGAGGTCGGCCTGGGGTGGAGAAAAATTGTTTGATATTTACCCTCTCACAGTACTTCTGCAGAGAGGCATTCTTGAACTGCGTCCCGTTATCTGAAATGAGGGTGTTGGGCAGACCATATCTGCATATCACATTTTTCCAGATGAACTGGAAGGTCTTCTTCTCTGTAATTGTGACCATCGGTTCGGCCTCTACCCACTTTGAGAAGTAGTCAATCGCTACAATGAGGAACCGATAGTTATTGACTGCTCTTGGTAAGGGCCCTACCAGGTCAATCCCCCACACTGCGAACGGCCACGGAGATGTAATGGAGGTAAGAGGCTGATGGGGTTGATGAGGGATGGTAGCAAATCTTTGGCATTTATCACACTTTTTTACATATGCTGCGGCGTCTTTCCCCAAGGTCGGCCACCAGTAGCCTTGGGTGATCACCCTCTTCGCTAAGGATCTGCCCCCGATGTGGCTTGAGCACGATCCTTCGTGCACATCTTGCAAAATGGAAGGGACTTCTGAGGGATGCACACACCTAAGTAAGGGGAGAAAAAAACCCTTTTTGTACAAGGTGTCTCCGATGACAGTGAATTTTGCAGCCCTGTACCTCAGCTTCTTCCTTTCCTGCCTTGCTTCTGGCATCTCACCGTCTTTAATGTATCTGATCAGGGGGTCCATCCACGAAGCTTCTTGAGAAACATTTAGGCAATTATTGAGTGTTCCCTCAGCGCCCTCAATAGTTGGTTGAAGCAAAATTTCCACTGGGACCGTCCTCCTGATGTCTGTCCTAGTCGCCGAGGCCAATCTCGCAAGGGCATCAGCACGGCCATTGTCTAGCCTAGGTATCCTCTTTAATTTTACTTCTCTGAAGCCTTTCAGTAGTGACCTCACCTTCTCGAGGTATCTAGCCATTCTCTCGTCCTTAGCCTCGTAGGTCCCTAGTATCTGATTCACCACTAGCCTTGAATCACTATGGACCAGAATCTGGACGACACTAAGAGACTTGGCCAAGGAGAGGCCTGCTACTAAGGCCTCATATTCAGCCTTATTGTTGGAGGCTTTGAAGTTGAACCTCAGGGCGTATTCGACGTCTGTGCCATCGGGTGCTGACAGTATCAGTCCAGCCCCACTTCCACTGTCACAGGAGGACCCGTCAACGAAGAGGCTCCACAGAGTATTTCCCTCTGAAAAATTTCCCTCAGAGAGGGACCCCTGTCTAAAGATGTATTTTCCCTCTTCGTTTTCAGTCGCTTTCTTTCTAGCAGTGCTTGTCTCGGCCCTATCTGCGGGTGTGTCGGTGGGTCTGTCTTCTGTATCCGTCATCCCAAGGGTCTCACCTTCGACCTCATCATCTTCCCAAGTGAACTAAGCCACGAAGTCTGCCAATGCCTGCCCCTTAATGGCAGTCCTAGGTTGATACACAATGTCAAACTCCCCCAGTTCTATAGCCCATGCCATCAACCTACCTGATTTTTTTGGCTTGTGTAGGACCTGCCTAAGAGGATAGTCGGTGAGGATGACCATTGTATGGGACTGGAAGTACGGCTTCATCTTCCTCGAGGCATGGATCAAGGCGTAGGCCAACTTCTCCATCCTCGGGTATCTTTGCTCTGCTCCCTGGAACGCCTTGCTATTAAAATACACAGGCTTCTGTATTCCGTCTTCGTCTCTCACAATGGCTGCGCTGATGGCCGACTCTGAGACGGCGAGGTACACGTAAAGTCGTTCATCCTGCACGGGTCGTGACAGTAGCAAGGGAGACCCTAAGTATGATTTTAGCTCCTTGAAAGCCTCATCGCACTCTTCACTCCATTCAAAGGCCTTCCTGAGGATCTTGAAGAATGGCAAACACCTGTTGTGGCCCTTGACACAAATCTGTTCAGGGCAGCCACTCTCCCTGTGAGCCTCTGAACGTCTTTAATGGATTTGGGGGTCTTCATCTCAATAAGGGCCTTTATCTTTTCAGGATTGGCCTCGATGCCTCTTTGGTTGACAATGAACCCCAAGAACTTCCCCGCTCCAACCCCGAAGACACACTTGGCCGGATTAAGCTTCATCTGGTACTTGTCCATCGTATTAAAGGTCCTCTCCAGGTCTGCCACATGATCCTCTGCCTTCAAACTCTTGGTCAGCATGTCATCCACGTAGACCTCCATGGACTTCCCAATTTGGTCTTCGAACATTTTGTTTACGAGGCGCTGGTACGTTGCCCCCGTATTTTTTAGACCAAAGGGCATGACCCTATAGCAGTATGTCCCCTTATCAGTGATGAAGGCAGTCCTCTTCGAGTCTTCAGGGTTCATGAAGATCTGGTTGTACCCTGAGTAGGCATCCATAAAACTCATGAGCTCATGGCCTGCAGTAGCGTCTACCATCTGGTCAATGCGGGGGAGAGGGAAGCTGTCTTTGGGGCAGTGCTTCTTGAGATCTGTGAAGTCCACACACATTCGCCACTTCCCGTTGGCCTTTGGGACAATGACTGCATTGGACAACCATTCAGGGTAGATGACCTCTCTGATAAATTCAGCGTCTTCTAATTTTTTGACCTCATCCCTGATGACCTCGTACTTCTCTCTAGAGTAAATCCTCCTTTTCTGCTTTACCGGCTTCACTCCCTCTACCACATTGAGCTTGTGGCACATGATTTCAGGGTCGATCCCCGGCATATCTACATGACTCCACGCGAAGACGCTTCGTCTTCTCCTTAATAGTTTGATGAGGTCTTCCTTGATATTGGGCTTCAGAGACTTGCCAACTTGGACGGTTTTTCCCGGGTCATCCTCATCGAGGATGATGGGTTCTACCTCCTCGGCGGCCTCTCCTTTTTTGAGCTTCGTCTCGTCCCTGGGGTCTAGGGTATCAATGTTGTAAGTGGCTGTAGCCCTCTTGTGTGCCTCCCTTTCTTCAGCGGAGTTGTAGTAACATTCTCTCGCTGCCGTCTGGTCTCCCTGAACTTCCCCCACCCCGTAAGGGGTTGGAAATTTGATCATCTGATGGACCGTAGATGGCACGGCTTCAAACCCCTTGAGGGCCACACGCCCCAGTATGATGTTGTAGGCCGAAAACACCTGCTCATCCATCACAAAGAAACTGACCTTCTTGGTGAGCCATCTCGGCCACTCGTCCCCCATCCTCACATCGGCCTCATATACCCCAAGGGGGTGAACCTTTTCCCCACTGAACCCAATCAATGGATGATGGTAGGGGACGAGTCTAGCACGGCTGAGACCCAAGGCTTTGAAGCATGGCCAAAACATCACATCTGCAGAACTACCCCCATCTACCAAGATCCTCGGCACCTCGCATCCGTGCACCCTGGTAGTGATGACGAGAGGGTCATCGTGTGGGGCCAAGAGGTCTTTGAAGTCCATTCTTGAAAATCCCACTATCAGTGTGTCCATATCAACCTTCTTCCTTTTTTCTGACTTGACCTCTAGAGAGGTCGCGTGTACCGTTTTCGTCACTGCCTTGGCCTCAGCCACATGGGCCTTCCTGTCGGCGACCTCAGACCCTCCTCCTGCAAGACCCCCGGAGATCATTCCCACTCCGAGCGAGATCATATTAAGCCTCTTGACAGGGCCGTGGTCGTCTCTCGGCGGGAGGTCAGGGTCGTCCTCATCATCAGAAGGGTCGTCCCCTATTTTTTGAGGACCTTCTCTGCATGCATCGCCTCGCTTCTTTCTGGGGTCGTCCCCTCTTGAAGACATCTTTGTCGACGTACTTTCTGAGCTTCCCTTCTTTCAGCATCTTCTCAATCTTGTCTTTCAGAGCAAAGCATTTGTCCGTTACGTGGCCGTGGTCTTGGTGAAACTCGCACCACAGGTTCTTATTCCTCTTGCCGGGGGCTGCCCTCAGCTTCTCAAGCCACTTCAGAGACCGGTCACTCTTAATCTCATTGAGAATCTGTTCACAGCTGACCGTCAGTGGGGTGTACCTCGCGAACTTGTCATCCGAGGACCTCTTCTTCCCCTCCTTGTTCCTCTTAGGGTATTTACTCCCACTAGCACCTCCTCTTTCGTCTTCATATTTTGCAGCCATCGCCTCTTCGGCGTTCATCACCTTTCCTGCTGTTGACAACAGTTCGGCCATCGTCCTCGGAGGGTCTTCAGCAAGCTTCCATAACATCTTCCCCTTTTGGAGTCCTCCAACCAGGGCTGTCATAGCTATGCTCTCCTCATAGTCTTCCACCTCCAGCTTCTCCTTATTGAATCTGGCTATATAGTCCCTCAGACTCTCACTCTTCCCCTGCTTAACATAGAGCAGGTGGGTGGTCTTCTTCTGTGGCCTCACCCCAAAGCAGAAGTTATGGATGAACAGGTCTGCCAACTGCTTGAAGTCTTCAATGGAATTTTTTGGAAGAGACGTGTACCAGACATGCGCAGCCCCTGTCAAGGTACCAGAGAAGGCACGACACCTCATCTCATCTGAGATAGAGTATATGTCTGCTGCTGACTGATACATCTCCACATGGTGGATGGGGTTGGTGCTCCCGTCATACCTTGGGGTGACCATAGGTGGCTTGAACTTTGACGGCGTGGGGAAGTTGACTATCTTTGCCACGAAGGGTGAGCCTATGGTGTACCCCCTCTGAAGAGGGTCTCGGCTCTTCAATATATTACCAATCTTATCCTCTAACCGATGGATTGAGTCATTCCAGGGCCTCACAGGGTCGGCCTAGCCGATGTTATCCCCTGCTGCCTCTCCGAGGTGGACGGAGGGTTCTGCTGCAGCAGGCCTGTGTCGACTGTTCACTTCCCTTTGGCCGTCATCTCGTCCTCGGGGTCGGCCATCTGCTGCCTCCCTCCTGGATCTCGCGGCGCTTCTTGGCCTGGACAACTGTTCCCGTAGGTCATTTACTGGGCCTAGCCTCTCAAAGGCCGACCCCCTGCTCAAGCGATCAAAAGCAGAGCCTCTTGGGCGATCATCAGGGTTTGGTCTCCCGCACTTTCCCCTACTATTCTGGAGGGGTCGCACAGTATTGTTGGAGACCTCGTAAGGTTCCCAGCACTCTATAGGAGCCTCCTCTCCCTCCAGATCTCCATACCTATCCTCAGGGCAAGGGTTTTCTTGCCTCCCCAGGCGTAGACGCCGGGGGTCAGCAACATCCCTACGCTGCTGAGGGGGTGGCAGGTCTTTGCGTGGTGCCTGGGGTGGTCCCCTGGCCTCATGCTGCCCTGGAGCTGCTGCCGGAGTAATCATCTCAGGTGACACCCCTGGTGCTCTTAGTATGTTCTGGCTTAGAGCTGTGAACTGCTCTTGCATCATCCGCTGGCTTGCTGCCAGAGACTTTAGGGCTGCCGCCACATCAGCCATCTCAGACTGAGGCAGCGGCTGACTGGAACTGGGTCTTCCCCCCTCATCCGGCGGGGGAAGTGGTGGCGGTGGCATCTCAGGTGCCATGTGCTTGAGCTATGGAAATTTGAACTGAAGAAAATACTGGTGAGCTTGGAAACCTTAGTGGGTCTCTTTCAATGGTGAAACACCTCCTCTCAGGGGGAGTGTTGGTTCACCACCAGAGTGCCCAGTGAGGTCAAGCTGTACAGAGGAAGAGATGTCTTCTCGTTCCCACAGACGGCGCCAAACTGATGATGCTAAGATTTAGCACCACCGGATAAGTGATAGTGAGCTCAAACAGTAGCAGCCATGGCAACCATTGAGTTGTGTAAGTGTATAAGTATGTAGAAGGGGATGAGTATAAGAGGAGATAAGACAATGATGTATAGTGGTTCAGCCAATTTGGCCTACATCCACTGTGAGTGTGTGATCCAATAAGTATGGGCACTAATGGCCTTGGATACAATGCACATAACCCTCACCCTCTCTCTATCTCTGTGTGTACAAGCAGAGTTTTGGCTAGGGCTATAGTTAATGAATCGATCCCCTGTAGGGTTGTAGGTGACAAGTATATATAGGTATTGGGGGGTGTAGTGTACCCCCCAAGTATGCATGGTGCATGTGAATGATGATCTAGCCAATCTCCTGTTGACACCTGTAGATGCCAAATGATGACATAATATTCCCTCACGTGAGGGGGTGATTTGGTTGTAACGGTCTTCCACGTGCCATGTGAGCCTCACGCGCACTGTTCCACGCGTCTCCCAAACCACGCGCTGTCATGATGTCACCCCCGGCCTATGAGCCGAGGCCGAGGGCAAAGTTTCTTCCAGTAGTGAGCCTGATCCAATTCTTCCCTCGTACTATCGTACCCTCGTAGGGTCGTCTAAAGCCTGGTGAAGGGTCGGCCCCTCGTAGGGTCGTCTGGAGCCTGGTGAAGGGTCGGCCCCTCGTACTGTCGTCTGAAGCCAGGTGGAGGGTCGTCCCTCTGAGGGGTTGTATGGAGCCTGTAAGAGGGGTCGGCCCCTCGTAAGGTCGTCCGTTTGGAGGTTATCATCAGCCAAGCCGAGGATATAAACGGGTATATCACCTACCAATCCGCATAATTAGTATACTATGATAGAATAATGATTACAACACTTTCTCTCACACTTTAGTCATTGAACACGTGCTCATATAAAAACCATCATTAATTTAACATGAGTATCGATTCATAATGCAAAACAATGTTAATATTATCTATTAACATACTAATCCTTGCTATTTCTTGCTAATAAATGCTTTGTAATATAATTTCTTATATAAATGCTTTATAAAATACATGGTGTAGCTATATTCAGAGTAATCACAAACTATTGAGCCATAATTCATATGCATTGGCCAATGCCAATCCATAGACATTAAAAGTTAAACATAACAAAACTTCATTAATCATACCTTATCATGTTTAATAAGTAATTAAGGTGATTATCAAACTAATTATATGAATTTGTTCCTCTTAACATTCTAAGAAACTTTATACTAGACATACAAGATGATTCGAAGTGATAACTCTCCAAATTTAACAAATAAGGGATGATGAATTTCACTTATATTTTCTAAATCAGAAATAAAAATTACACACGTTATAAAACTCATTCAAGTGATCAATTATAATAAATATGTTAATAACTTTCAAGAGCTCCTTGATTTATGATAATTTTTTCAAGAAATCTTCATAAGCTCCTCGATTCTCTCTCATTAAACTTATTTTCTTTCAAACCCTTATGTTATCAATGTATGTAATGAAGGAGAGGTTGGAACGACCTTATAAATCACTTTAAAAATGTTGGCATGTGACGAAGATTGTAATGGTGATGTGTGATTGGTGGAAATAAAGGTGGCCAATAAAAACATTTCAAGACAAATTTGTACACAGTTCGTAAAACATCCATAACTCACAATTTTAATTTTCGACCGATCTACCATTTATGGCGACAAGTAGATAATTAAGGATCTATAACTTTCATATTTTGAGTTGACAAAATCATAAGTTTATGATGCTGAAGTTGGGCCCAAATAGGAATGTAGGAATGTGCCCGAAATTCCGAAATTTAAAAAAAATACTACTAAATCTCAACAATTTTAGACCAACACCCAAAATTACTTTTCTAAATGCAATTATGTATCCAACACCAGTAATTATATCTTTCAAGCAAGAACCTCATCATCTTTTAATGTTTATATTCCCCCACATCTTTTCTTCTATATTTTCTTTTGTTAATGCATACAACCTTATTTGTTTATGCTATTCTTCACCCAATGTTAAATATTTTTTAACAATGCATTCATTCTCATACCCAAATATATATAATTATGTTTATACATATTATCTTTCCCACACATAAATAAATTTTCATATTTAAGATATATGAAGTTCGAGATGTCACAAATAACAATTCAAATCTCGAGCAACTTATCTCTATAAAGATTTTTATAAGAAAATACAATCATATTTTGCAATAAGAGAACTATTCCTAGACCCATTTGATAAGGAAGAATATTTTGAATATTAAAACACTTACTAATATTCGAGTTTATATCGAACGTTCATAATCAAGAAATAATTATCTATTAAAGGCTAATAACATGATGAAATCATTAATCAAGAACATAAGATCATATCTGTAACACCCCGAGAAAAAACCTGTGGTGATATTAAAATTTAAAGTAACATATGAAATAAATTATTATTTTTCAAACTATTTAACGAATATCTAGTGGCTAAAATAAAAAATTTGTGGAAGCTTAAACAAAACTTTTACCGAATGGATAATTTTATTTCTAAGCACATGTTTCTTCATGTCTAGAATTTTCACTGGTTGTTAAAGTATGTTATGTCTTCTTTCAATTCGACATCTTGTGATTTCAGTATATGAGAATAGTCCTATATATATTTTCAAATCATACTAACGTGAAACACATTATGTAATTTTGACAATTCAGGGGGTAATGCCAATTTATAAGTTATTTCCCCAATCCCTTTCAGGTATTTTATAATGTCCAATGTATCGTCTTCAAATCTCATAATCCCTTTATACGATGACACACAAAAGTACTTGATCTATCTATTAAAATACTAATTCCCTCATTTGGTCATCCACATAACCTTTCTCTTTAATTTGTGCCACTTTAGGTCAATTATGGACAAATCTCACCTTTTATGCCATGATTTTCTCTAATTCTGGACCTAATGCTTGTAATTCACCCACCTCAGTCCAAAAAATTGTAGTTTTATATATATTCCCATATAATGCCTCATACGGTCCCATGCCTATGCTTGGTTGAAAACTATTATTATAAGCAAACTCAATCACCGGTAGGTCTTCCTCAAAATTAACTTTAAAATCTAACAACATATCCTCTAATGTTGAAATTATTTATTTTGATTGTCTATTTATTTGAGGGCGAAACGATGCACTAAACTTTAAAGTAGTTCCAAAAATCGCTTGTAAATTGGGCCAAAACTAAGATGTGAACTGCGCATCTCTATCAGATACAATTGATATAGATGTTCCTTGAAATCGACTAATTTTATCAACATGTAATTGAGCATATTTATTTGAAAGTATGCGTTTTTAACAATCAAAAAGTGGGAAAATTTAGTTAATATATAAAAAATAACCTATACAGAATCACATCTTATAAAATATTTTTGAACTCCCAATCAAAAATTTATAGTTATGTTCTCCCCCTTTCATTCCGAAATAGGTAAAAGCTGCAATAATCCCTTGATTTATGACGTTCAATCTCTACTTGTTAACATACAAGTCATTTAACAACAAACACTATTGTTTCTCACTTCATTCGTGGACACCAATAGAAATATTTGAAGTATCTATATAATTTAGTAATCCCTAGATGCATGGAATATACAAAACTATGAGCCTTTTCTAAAATATCTTTATTCAAATCTTCACAATTAGGTATACATAACACTTACCATGAAGTACAATCATTCCATCCTATTGAATATTAAAATCCATTTGTTCTCCCATTTGAATTTTTTCTTTGACTTTCTCTAATTTTTCATCTTATGGATGTAACTCTCGTATACGATCCATTTGTAACGGTTGAATTAAAACATATGCCGACGTTGCTAACAAGTCATTAAACCTCAATTCCAGACCCATTTATCTTAATTATGCTTAATTAATAACCTCAAAATAATGTACACAAGATAATCTCCCCATGGATTAACTTTAATAGTTTATGTAAATTTTACTACTTACCCCATACCAATAATGTCTCCTTAACCCCAATGCAAAGATAACTACTACTAACTCTAAGTCAGGACTTAGAAAGTTCCTTTTATTAATTATTATTTATCTGGAAACATATGCAATAATCTTACCGTGTTTCATCAATACACAACCTAATCCTTGATATGAAACATCATTTTATATAACTAAACCTTCACTTACCATTAGAATTGTCAACACCAAAGCTATTACTAGTCTCTTTATAAATATTGGAAACTTATTTCACAATCTTCATCCCATAAAAAATTAGTTTCCATTCTCATCAATTTAATCAATGGTAAAGAAATGATTGAAAATCCCTTTGTAAATATTTTATAATACCTAAGCAAGCCGAGAAACTTCTTAATTTTTCAACATTAATTGATCATTCCTAATTCATTATTACTTCCACTTTTTTGAGATCCAAATATTCCATCACTTGAAACTATATGCCCCTAAAATGACACATTATCTAAACAAAATTCACATTTATTAAACTTAACGTGTTATTATTGCTCTCTCGACTTTTGCAAAACAACCTGCAAATGATATTTATGATCTTACTTATTATGAGAGTAAATCAACACTTCATCAATGAAGACAATAAAAGTTGAATATAAAAAATACTAAAAAGTTATGTCAATATGATCCATATGCATAACCAGTGCATTTGCCATTACAAAAGGCATTACAAGAATCTCATATTGACCATACCTCGTATATTGAGTTTTGAGCAAAACAACCCCCTACCAAATAGCACATTTATTTTGGGTGATGTCACCAGCCAACTAAACACTATCTAATTGAAATTCGAGTAAGCTACTGTGGTATTAGGGCTGTTAGACAGTTTGGTGAGCCATCTCTATGGTGACAGTTCTCTGACGCACAGTGGTTAGGCAAAAGGCATGTCTTGGCATCTAATGTTTATGACATAGGAGCCAGTATGCATTCAATGTTTATGACGTAAAGTGTGATAGGTAGGTTTTTCACGTGCATATAGATTAAAATGTATCGGGAAGGGGTGTGGGGATATTTATGGGCCCCAACCACTTATGAGATGAGAGAGTTCTTTAGAGAGATTTATTATTAGAGAGAGAATATATCAAGGGATAAGTTATTGCAAACCAGAGAGTTTTACTCACCCACCATTTTCATTTATTTTGAAAGATTTTAATAGCTAACTAGAGATCCTTCAGAGGTTGTTGGTGTATTGGCTACCTGCCAAGGTGTGCTTACTTCTCTCTCCCTTTAAACGAGTTATTTATGAGTTTTCCTTTATTGATTATTTGAGTTATACACGAGAGACTTGTGAGTTCAATCTGAGTGTTGATTATATAAAGTATTGTGTGTTCATTTGTATTTGTTAAAAATTTCTTGGGTTATCGTTTATCTCCATATCTATAGGGGTTACATGTCAACTGGTATTACTATACTCCCAGGTTTCAAAGGGACTACCCTTTTACATTTGGTGACTCCACTGGGGAGGTATTCTTCTAAAAATATGGAGCAAGATAATGTTACCCGTTCTATTTATTTTGATGCTATCCAACGTAGTGAGGAACAAGCAGAGAGAGAGCTTGAGGCTTCCAGGGATGGGGTTCCTCAAGTGGAGGTTCACAAAGTTCAAATGTCAACAAGAGTCCCAATGGTGACACAAGCTTCCACTAGCACCGTGTTGGGACAAACACATATGACCCTTTTCATGGTCAAGTTATTTGAGTTCTTGCAGACTCCCGTAACTGCAACGACTTTGGGAGGGGGAATTGACCCCAACTCCTTCGTACCACCAATGGCGGCTTTGATAGCCCCATCAAGCATAACTCCAACGGGACCTGGCCCCACGAATACTGTTCCTACCTTTATCCCGATAGAGAGTACCCCAGGTATGGAAAGTATTCCACCTGTGTTCCCTCAGCCCATTGCTCTAGTGGCTGAGAAAACTCCTTCATCTGCCTTGGAAGATATGCAGAAGGAGATGCAAAAGGAGATGCTAAAGATGATATTAGTTTCCTCGCAGTTAGCCAACGAGGTAGCATCGATGTATAATAATTTTTGTACTCCCTACCCTCAGGAATATAATGATGAATCTTACCTGAAGGACAACATTCCTCCTATATTTGATAAGTACACAGGAAATGGGGGAAACCCGAAGGAACACATTAAGTGCTTCATTGAGCATCTGGGGGCTCATTGCAATAATAAGAAGTTAAGGTTGATGGAGTTTTCCAAATCCCTAATCGTTAAGTCTTACACTTAGTACTCTCACTTGGCACCCAAGAGTGTCTCAACATGGGAGGAAATGCATATTCTATTTGTCCAGAAGTTCTTTCTGGCAGAAGATGAGTTCACACTGACACAACTAGGCAGGTAAAAGCAACGACCAGGGGTCGAAGTGGTAACGTACATTCGAAGATTTAGAGAAAGGTCTCTCTACGTGAGAGAAGAGGCCAAAGAGTCCAAACAACTTCAGATTTGTGTTGAAGGTTTGCTCCCATAGTACACCTTCCACCTCATTAACGAAACGCGCAAAGGGACTTTTACGGCATTTCTAAAGGCAATAAGGATCATATCGTTGGTGGTACGACCAAAACCAGTCGTAATGCCTGTGATGTTCAGACATCTAATACAACCCATTGTGGCATGTGGCTAGCCCCCGTGAGTGGGGTACGTCGATGGAGGAGAGGAGGATAAACAATCGAAGAAGGAAAATAAGAAAAAGTTCGGTAGAGATAGAGACAAGAGATAATCCCAAATATTTCCAGATCCTTCGAAAGATTGGTCATCCAACGGTAACCTATTTTACACTAAAGAAGATCATAAGCAAACACATGAAAACAGGGACTCTACAGATCCCTTAGGAGAATGTCATCAACAATCCCTTTCCATCACATGCAACCAATTTGATAGTTGCTTATGATGAAGAGGCTGGATGAGAGGCGAAGAAGCTGGAGTTTGAACGAGAAGAGTTTGAGGAAGCATTGGAAGACTGCAATAGGGTAATAACTAACATGGTGATAGCTTTCAATGAAGCTAGTGTGAAAGATGTATAAAATGTGTACAATATGGATAATAAAGAAGTAGATCAGGGGTTGGAGTACCATGCGGTATCTCAGTCGCCCAAGTTCTCATGGTTCTTCGAAAAAGTGGGGATGCCGAAGGAAAGTCGACTGAAGATAACGCAAGAAATCCTCGACATTGTACGAAAGAATGCAGTGCTATCGCTGAGATGGAGGGGGCCCATGGCCAGATTGGTAAGAAATTTTTTGTTCCAAGTAACTTTTAGTGACGCTGATAGGAATTTAAGGTTCACACACAATAGGCTCTTATATATCACGACTAGTATTAACGGTATAAGTTTGTAAGGTCCCTGATGGATGGGGGAGCATTAATAAAGATCTTGCCCATCAGTTCCTTCCATGCATCTAATATTCTTGAGGCAAGGTTAATACTAATGCCTGTGGTGATTTCTGGTTAACCAGTCCTCCAAGTCGATTGGGTATGTGAATGTTAGAATTGTGATGGGAAATCTCACTTCAAACATTAAATTTCATGTGCTTGAGAGTGATACTTCTTACCACCTTCTGATAGGAAGGGTGTGGATGCACAATCACGATTCAGTCCCTTTGACATATCGAAGAAGGAGGAGTCCCATGTGGATGATTTGGTCATTATGTCGAAGAAGGAGGAGTCCCATCTGGATGATCTGAGGAATGTGTTCATTAGGTGCAGGAAGTACAAGATGAATATGAACCCGCTGAAGCGTGCCTTCAGAGTTACAAGTGGAAAGTTTATGGGTTTTGTGGTGGATCGAAAGGGAGTGCAGATGGACAAGGACAAACAACGAGCGATCTTAGAGATGCTATGTCCAAGAACAACGGAAGAACTCAAAAGTTTCCTTAGTAAAGTCTCCTACCTTAGGAGATTTATGCCACGGTTAGCTGAGATAACTCATCCATTAATAAAGCTGATGCGAAAGTCCACAAAGTTCAAATGGGAGGAAGCTCACCAAGAATCTTGACCAAGTTAAAGAAGCTGCTCACTTCTCCACAAACGATGATTCCTCCTAGGACAGGGATACCATTGCAGCTCTACATCACATCTACCACAAGGTCCGTTGGAGCTCTCTTGGCACAGAAAATTGATGGGTAAGAAAGAACAGTCTACTATTTGAGTAGGATCATACATGGACCAGAGGAAAGGTACAATAGTGTAAAAAGACATTGTTTAACCTTAGTATTTTTAGCACAAAAACTTAGAGATTATATGTTATTTTTCACAATTCATATTTTGACAAGATGTGATCCCATTAAGTTTTTATTGGAGAGAATTATTTTGATTGAAACATTAGTTAGATGGTTCCTCATCCTCTCAGAATATGACTTAAAGTGTGTTGTCCCTCGAGCGATCAAAAGCCAGGAATATGCAGACCTATTGGCAATTTGTCTATTTGAGATATTTGAGCCAGCTAGAGAGAGCGTTCCAGGAGATGATTTGTAGGCCTTTTGGATGTGAACCTTGAAGAATAGACCATGCGATTCGATGGTTCTTGGGTGGAAAAGAAGGGAAGGATAGGGGTTTTACTTTCTAAAGGGAAGGAAGAATTTTGCCTTTCCTACAAGTTGAACTTTCCTTTATCCAACAACGAAGCTGAGTATGAGACGTTAGTACTGGGGTTACTAGAAGCCCTCCGAAGGGGCCTCCATTCACTATGCATCAAAGGTGATTCGAACTTGGTGGTTTAGCAAGTGAACGAGTCATATGCATTGAAGCACATTAGCCTGACACCCTATAGAACATCGACTTTCATCAGGTCAAAATAAGAAGGCATCCATGAACGATGAATAAACATGCTAATGATTATGCCACCATCGCTCAGAAAGTGGCTATGAAAATAGACACAACTACTGTTGTGATACAACGAAGAATAACTCCCTAGGTGGTGAAATCGATCTTACCGATGGAAGATAATTCGGATTAGAGATGCGAGATTAGGAAGCAGTTGGAGTATGGTGAAGGCATAATAGAACTGAAAGAAATAGTAAAATAATTTGATAGTCAAGGAAGTCTTTACTTCAGGAATGTGGGAGGATGGCTGTCAAGATGCATCGGTACAGAAGAGGCAGAGAAGAATTTGAAGAAGGCACATGATAAACTTTGGGAAACAACTGAGATCCATATGTACAGAAGAATTCAGAGAGAGGGACAATTCTAGCCAACGATGAAGTAGGATGCAACAGAGTTACAACGAAGGTGCGATAAATATCAAATTTTCTTTTAGGTAGCTGAATATCACTTCGTTGAAACTCAGATGGACTGGAGGCAGCCTTACATTGATTTTATCAAGGCTAGAGTTATTACTATGGAAAAAATTGACATGATGGGACTCAAGCGAGGGGTCCCACGATTCTACATTCAAATGGAGCAGCTTTATCGCACAAAAGGCCATTAAGATGCGTCATGAAGGAGGAGGCAATGGAAGTTTTGAAGCAAGCCAATGATCTAACTCACATTGGAGGGGCAAAATTATATGACCAGTTAATGACCTTGAGTTATTATAGGCAAACCATGGATAAGGATTCTACTGAATTTGTTTGAAAATGCAAAGCATGCTAGCTATATGGAAACATGATCCATGCTCCTTCGGTGGACTTACACTCTTTGGACACTCCTTACCCATTCCAGACTTGGTCACTTGACCTAGTAGGGGAAATACATCCATCTTCGAGGGGAAAGATCTGGATATTGGTGGCAACAAAGTGCTTTATAAAGTGGGCTGAGGCGATACCACTCAAGAGAGCAACAATAGGTGTGGTGGCCAACTTCATTAGAGAATACATAATTTAAAGGTTTGGGATTCCAAAGGTTACCCTCTCTGATAATGGGACCCCATTTATCAATAAAGAAGTAACGAGGTTCACATACAAATACTCCATCATCCATTATACTTCAACGGTGGCATATCCTAAAGACAATGGTCAAACCGAAGCAACTAACAATACATTGGTCAACATCTTGGCTAAGATGATGGAAGTTTTCTTAGGATCATGGGATAATAAGATTCCAGTAGTTCTGTGGACCTATAGAACGATGAAGAAGAAACCTACAGGGTATACGTCCTTCTCTCTTGTGTTTAGAGCTGAATCAATTCTGTTGATAGAACAGGAGGTTCCTTCGATAAGATATGCCTTGCGGAGTAGCATGCTCCCTTAGAGTGGACATGTACAATTGTAAGCACTAGTTGAACACAGGGATAATGTGATTCAACACTTCCAAATGTACACAAAGCATCTCTCCAAGGCATATGCCAACTTAGCGAGGCCAAGAAAGTTTGTATAAGGGGATTTGGTTTTGAAGGTAGCGATGAAGCACATTCGGGGTCTCTCACTGCCTAAATTTATCGCGAATTGGGAGGGAACTTTCATTATAAATGAGTCTCACGATTCAGGTTACTTCTTAATCTCTAAGATGGAAGAGGATAAACCTTTCAAGATTAATAACAAGTGGTTGAAAATCTACCATATGTGTAACCTCAGTTGCAAATTTATTTTGTGTTAGAGTTATGTCGCAGTTCGTTATATGAGTTATTTCTTTTGTAATGAGATAAGAAGAAAGAGTTTGCTTGTAAATTATAAGACTTAAATCTTTGCAATAACTAGAAGCATTGTAATAAAGTAGTGCATGATAACGAAATACAATTTCTTTCTTTGATATACTCAAAAACATTATAAAATTAGGAACTATTGCCTAAAATTTACATTTGAGTAAATAAAGAAAAAAATTACATTACAAAAGAAGGGACTTTAACCCAGAAGGAACCACAAGTCAGGTTGGGAGAAGAAGTCTCCAGACAGGCCCGAAGAAGACTCTAAGCACGTTCTCTGAGTAGTGATGAAGCCTTCTAGCCTAGTCTGCACTTGAGCTCATTTAATCAACAAGGCTTCACGTTCTTGTTTGGCTTTTTGTATAGCTTCTTTGACAACCTTAACTTAATCATCAACTGCTACTAACAGAAGGGATAACTTTGATAGCCTTTTATCCTCACCCCGTTGGCCCTCTACATTCTTCAAATAAAAGTCCCTCTGGCTCTCCAACTATTGGATCTTTAAAAGTTTCAAGTGGCCAATCAGCTAGTTCAATTGAAATCCTTCCTTACCCATCTCCCTCAAGCTGCCAGGAATCGATTGATGAGGGTCCTGGTAAGGTTGTACGTTTGGGTAGTAACCACCTCAACAATAGCATCTCCCAAACCTTAGAGCCTATAACACATCACCAAAGTATTTGAATGAAGGCAATCAATACTGAAGGTTTGAGGATGGCGAGTGGAAATCTGCTCAATGATGGAACGATTAATTGTAGATACTTGGGGAGACTGGCGAAGAACTATGAGGTAGAACTCATTAGGAGACATGTTTGGTGGATGAAACTTATAACCCTACTCACTATCAGCTAGCAGGTTTGTAGTTGAACCATGATCGTTATGGCTTGAATCCTGAGAAGGGACTTCTTCTTAATGTGTGGATTCAATATGTGAGGGATCATGCTAAGCTGGCATTTCGGTAGTAGCAGGCTCCCTCACAATCTAAGACGTGATAAAGAGAAATGAGTTTGAGAATGAAAAATCTTAACAAGTGGTTTTCATTGTTAAGTTACCGTTATAGGTGGAGTTTATGAAAAGTCTTAACAAGTGTGTTTTCATTGTTAAGTCACCGTTACAGGTGAAGTTTATGAAAAATCTTAACAAGTGTGTTTTCCTTGTTAAGTCACCGTTATAAGTGGAGTTTATGAAAAATCTTAACAAGTGGTTTTCATTGTTTAGTCACCATTATAGGTGGAGCTTATGAAAAATCAATGAGTGGTTTTCATTGCTAAGTCAACATTATAGGTGGAGTTTTAGGAAAAACCTTAACAAGTGTGTTTCCATTGTTAAGTTACCTCGAAGTCATAATGAAGAGACTTATGCAAAAAAGAGGGAGAAAGAAGCAAATACCTCAGGGGAAACTAAAGCAGTAATAATTTTTGGAGAAATAAATCCAGGATTAGTAATTGCAGGAATAACGTCAGTATCTCTCTGAGTCTTAGCGGAACTTTTCGAAAGAGGGACTTCAGCCCTTGGCGATGCACCTTCCTCTAGAAAAGGCACAAGAACCATGATGGGGGAAGGGTCCACAAAAGTCATTTGAGCTCCGAATGATGCATCAACCCTTACAAGGTCTGAAGGATCCCCTAGGCGAGAAGATGAACTAACGGTAGCCTGAGGAACCTGTGGAGTCCCAGAACGAGATGGAGAAGTTAAACCTAGATAAAGATTCACACAATATCAAAGTGTTAGGCACAAGAAGCACAACATGGAAAAGAGACAAAGGCACAAGGAGTAAGCTTACACTGTGATGTTAGAAAAAAAGGGCAAACGTAATGAAAGGCCTACCCAGAGGGAATTGAAGAAGGGACCCAACAAGATATGTGGCTAAGTCAGAAGAAGCTACAACCTGAAGGCTAAGAGAATGAAAAGTACATAATACATGTAAGGGGAAAATATAACTAAATGATAAACAATTTATTACCTCTGGAAAGCTAGAAGAGACTGGTACAACGTCTAGAGGAATCATAGGGAGGGGAGATAATTTTAAAGAAGCCATAAGAGTCTCTTTTGGCTTAGGGGAAACTCCAACGGATTCCACAGAGACAGTAGCCCTCCTGGCATCCTCCTCTGCACGTCGGGAGGCAAATTGACGAGAATAAGTCAGGCAATACATGGGAAACGAGGAGGAGATGCATCGGCCAAGGTATTCCCGAATCGTCTTCCCACGAAAGGGCTCGCATGGGGAAAAGGCCTTTCTCTTTCAATATCTTGCATAAACAGGACTAATTTTGACTAAGTGTTAGAAAATATTCCTCACGAAGCAATTTTGTTGGTAGAACTGGAAGTTCTTTTTGATAAGATATTCCTTACAAAAAAGCATGGTCCCTGAGAGAAAATATGTACATTTGGAAGCACTAGATGAATACAGGGACAATGTGATACAACACTTCCAAATGCATGCAAAGCATCTCTACAGATCATAGATGAACACATGGATAGTCTACCACGGTGTATCTAGGGTTCTTACTTCTCTCTCCATTTGAATGCGTTATTTTTGAGTTTTCCTTTATTGATTATTTAAGTTATACACGAGAGACTTATGAGTTCATTCTAAGTGTTGATTATATACAAATTGTTTGTTCATTTGTATCTGTTAAAGATTTCTTGGGTCATCGTTTATCTCCATATTTATAAGGGTTACAACTCAACTGGTATTACTATTCTCCCAGGCTTCAAGGGGACTACCCTCTTTAAAATATATACATAATCTCAAACATCATTATTTGTAATGAACAACGCTGGCGCAACCCATGGTGATACATAAGGTCGAGCAAACGCAGTTTTTTATACATATTGCAACTAAGTTTTTAACTCTTGTAACGCAGCTAGTGCCACATGATACGGTGCAATGCAGATCGATGTTGTTACTGTTATAAGCTCAATAGAAAACTTAACCTCCCTAACACGTGGAGAATCATATAATTCTTCAGAGAACACATATGTAAACTCATTTACTAGAGGCATCTCAAAAATTTCAGTCTTATGCTCTAGAGTGTCCTTATATATGCAAGATAACCCTGACATCATTTTCAAAGTAGCTTTTAAGTTTCCATAGAATAATTAATGTAGTTGGTATAATAGTTTGATAACCCAAAAACTTAAATTCAACCTCATTTAGCACTCTAAAAATAACTTCCTTAGTAAACAAATCAAGATATGCAAGTTATGATTCTAATTAATTTATACCCAAAATAACATCAAAATCATAGATATCAAGAGGTAAAAAATCAATCGATAACTCTTTGTTTCCCAACTTCAACTCATAATCAAAATATACAGGATCTATTAATACTATTACACCCACTATGTCGTAATGGTAAGTGTGTAATCTAATAAGATAAATGCTTTTTCAATATAGACAATAAATGAGAGTGTCACAAAATAATGAGTCGATCAAGGGTTTATCAATACATATGCATCTCTACCACTAATATAAAACATATCTTCCATGACATTAGGATTTAACTATGCAACATGCATCATGCATCATGTTGTGATAAGTAAAATACTCTCCCTTGACCCAAAGATCTATCTCCCCTTGTCCTCCTCTACAACCCTTTTTATGCTTCACGTTGAACCTTCACCTCTCCCCCCATGATTTACATATCCTACCAATGCTGCTGGTAGAAAATCCCTCTTATTGTGCCTTAGTTTATGAAAAATCATTTTCAAGAACACCATAATATTAATCATTGATACATTAATGATTAAATTTTCACATACAATTGTTCTTCATAAAATAATCTTAGATCTTCATGATAATCACATATAATGAATTATGCGAAACATAAAATGGTATTAAAATAACATACCTCCTTTATGTCACAACTAGAAAGATTGATGGAGCAGTCAACCTTAACGATGTACGCTCTGTCTGAATTTTGAAACATGGCTTCATCTTGTATATGGCAAGAACATATTCCAATTTCAATGTATTCCAACAGTTAGATTTCCATGTATGGTCAAAACACTATTTCAAAATTTACACTCCTTGAGAATTTAAATTTCTCTCCATTTCCTATAATTTCATTGTGTTGTCTTTTTAAAGTGTCTGAATGATGGAAATCAGTCACTTATTTATAAGCAGGGACACAACCTAAATCTCCAATAGTTGTTTAATATCAACCGTCCATCAAGGTAGATGCCCAAGAGTCCTTTTGACTCTTGGTAATTGGAGTACCATTTCATTAACCAAAGTGACTCTTAGTATTAATATAATTATGGATAAGATAATGGAGAATTATTTAAAATAATTCTAACAGTCTCCAACTTGATCCATAATTATAATGAAGTGCGTAATAATCTTTGAGTCATGCTTAAATGGTTTTTCATAAACACCTTAATCAAATAACTCATTAATGCGAGTTATGGCGCTCACATACTAATTCTAGGGCATGATCGCTTCCATGCACCACAACATTAACAACTCATCCAATAAGGTCTATAAATAGGGCTATTCAGTTATGGTCCAATAATGTCTTTGTAAAAGACTATTTTTGTCACATTCTTTCATTCACACGCATGTGTATAGTAATGACAGATATAAATAATTCTGAAATACTGTATGATATCATATGGTAGTGTCAAATAAGCACTAAAAAATCCACCCCATCAAGATTCTATCGGCTGTACTTAATACTCGTATCTTAAGCATGCTTCATTAATGTCTTTCATGATAGCCCAATCATATTGATTTTCCATTTAAACACTTGGAAAAATGTGTTAAATGACACTTGTTTAAGAATTTCTACTTTAAAACGTATTTACATTCAATGTTCGTAGTTACTCACATAATACATAAAGTGTCTTAATAAAGAAGATTGCAACGATAGTATCATAATATTTCAGCGGTTTGGAAATATTCTCGATAACTCCAAGTCTCGAAATTTAAGTTACGTTGCCATAATCAGTAAGTTGTAGCATCAAAGCATGCTACATATTCATATTTCCATAATAGTTAATGGATTGTGTTTCACTCCTTTATTATATTGGTCGTTAAACCAAAATAAACATAAGTAGATAACATTGAACTTCATACTTTTCATAAAACCAGTAAATCTGAGTTGTAATAACTGATCGCCCAAAAAATGAACAGTTAACTTAAATGTAAGTATATAATCTTTTAGTATCTCATAACTTCATCCATTATACATTAAAAATTCATTTAACATATTGTTTCTTTACTAAACCTACTCCCATCGATCATAAAATTTATAAATTGAATATACAATGATTAGAAAATATAATGGTATTACTTCTAAAAATACCATAGGTGGGAAACTTATTTAAGTTTATACAATCATATCTTTACAACATGTGTAAAAATATCATAAGCATAATAGTTTTCACATAGACTAATGTAACTCTCATCATAATGAGTTACTCATCTCATAAGATTTTTACGTCCTTGAAAAAAGTGACATCCTTGAAAAAGGCGAGAAGGTTCATTTATAACATTTTTCTCATTACACATAAAGTATTTGAATACAATTTAACTTTATTCATTTAATTACAATTATCATTGTGTTTGGTCTTGATGACCTCTTCATACTCAACTTAAATGTAATTCAATGAGACCTCGTAGTCCAGTAAGTTTACTTCTTATGATTTGTGAAAACAAAACCAAACATTTATTTATCCTTATGCCAAATTCATATTCATATAGATGCACCATATAATAATTTAGAATAGTAGACTCTATTTAGGATATTCTTAATACTATTCCTTATGATTTTATCTACACTTGTCTCACAGTGACAATACTACGATTTAGTGGTTGATCATTTATTTGTTCTTTAGTGTTTAAACAATCCAACAACTAAAAGAACAAGTATTAAAGAAAGTTATCGACAATGGCATAAGTACCCTACCTTCCTTTATAACCATATTCAAGATTTGCAACTCCCACTAATTTCACCATTTATAATGAATTTGACATTTGGATTTCTATAATGCAATAAGTGCATGTCAACGACGATTATATGATGTAGGTCCACATTAAGGGACAATCTCCCACTTGGGCCGCATAGGTCATACATATATTAGATATTGTAATACTTGACGGACATAACTCGACTATAAAGATTTATAAGAGATATTACAAAATCTTGTCCATATAAATAGGAAGGAGATTGTAGATTTAATTTGGTATAAGATTAAAGAGTTTCATCAATAATACTGTGATTATGATGCGGGATAAAAAAATCTTTAAAAGAAATATATCCAAACTTTATTTTATACAAAACATCAAGGAATACCATAACCTTTGAGAAGGACTGAAATATCCCTCGCAATCAAGTCTAGACAAATATTTTTCAAGAAAATTGGAATCATTAAGTGTTTACAAAAACAAATGGTTTGATTCCCCAAGAATGAAAGAGAAGTTCATTTTGTAAACAATCCTTACATCATAAGTAAATACTTTCTGTAACACAGTGAGTTTAACTTGCAAACTCTACTAAGATGAAAACTCATTTCAAACCATAAAAGATACATAATATCTCTATCATTATTAGTCCGAGTGTGCAACATGTAAACAAACTTAATTTGTTTAACTTTTTCAAACTTTATATGGAGTGTTCCACACAATATTGATTATCAATATTGGGCTAAAAAAATCCAACATAATAACCGAGAGCAACAAAATCAGACCATAACATGTTAAACATGTGAGATAAATTGCTCACTACATTAATGCTTGATTTGACAACACATACGTTAATATCTTTCTAATACCTAATGTGCATTTTATTTTTCTCATTAGTAACCATTGATTAACAATTATATGATGCTTGTAGATACTTGAGTATTAAATATACTTGATATATACTCGAATAATATATATGATATATAGAGTTCATTTAATCAGTCAAAATCAATTCCCTGTAAGGAATAATCTTGTTTGATGATTAAACTCAATATACTCCACAGTTATAAGCATCACAAGTTACTATTGCTATCTTCTTTACATTTAATATTCACTTTTATTATTGTTTGGCAAATGTGGTGATTACCAAACCTTTCATAATATGAATATTACATTAAATAAAGACCATACACAAGTCAATAAAATTTTCACTTTTGTTCATTAAATATCGCATGAGCAATGAAAAAAATTATTCATGTTTGGGTTTCATAAACTTAATTGGTGATATCATGATGAAAGAAACAATGACATCTGTAATTGATGGCCATTATCGCCTTCTCAAAATATATATCACCAGTTAATTTTTGTTCAATAATTATAATTGGACCTGTAGGCTACCATCTCACAATAATTGAATAAACAATAATATGTGTGTAACATTATAAATCTTAGCATTCAATATCATACATGGACCGGTAAGCAACCAAAATATGCATGATATGAATGCATTAGTCCAATATTTTTATGTTATGGAATGGAGTACTCTAACGAACACAAATCCTTACATTATATAAATATTAGAGATAAGCATACATGTGTAAAATACCCGTAATATATGAATAAATTATATAATTGTCTATTTCTTAATTTGAAATTCATGAAAAACTAGACATAATGTGAAAATCAAATCCACAAGGAGTTTGCATGAGATATTATACGAATAATAGTAAATGAAAGAAATGCACAATATGATTTTAACATTTAGTTGATGGTGTTTTAAAAAACTTAAGTTGGTAATGTACTAAATGATTTCATAAATCAAAGGCATCTGTATTTGATGTCCAATAAGTTATTAATCAAAATTATTGTTACCCAGTAATAGTTAATCACAATCACCATACTTGTGGCATCTATATTTGATGCCTAATTTTTTTTTTCATAATATGACTATATAACTTTGATATCAATTATTCAATATTCACAAAAATTCAAATGTTTATTTGATTCAAATTTCAGCATGTGTTGCGCTTCAATTTAACCTTATAACAAACATTAGGATAATTTGAAATAACTATACGTATAATATCTTCACATGCAATCTCAGCTTGTATTTGGCCTTTGATTAAGCTGAATAAATACCTACTTATGAGTGTGAAAATTGGAAGTCATGCATTCAAATATGCATGCATGCAACGAAATCATAAATCTAGTATATAAATTGTAGCCTGTGTTTGAAATTTAATTCAACTTAATGGGAGTACTAGCATTAGAATAAGAAGTAATTTTAATATTCAGCTACAAGAATTCTTGGCCTGTGTTTGGCCCGAGACTCATCAAAACATGAATATCAATGATATAATATTCAATAATATAAATCATTGGCCAGTGTTTGGCACGAGACTCATCAAAATATAAATATTAATAATAACATGATATTTAACAATATGAATCATTGGCCTGTGTTTGGCACGAGACTCATCATAATATTAATATTAATGATAACATAAGTCTAATATCCTACCTTATGAAATATGTTGACTCGTGTTTAGCATTTAAATGCACATAAAACAAGAATATTAGTCTAAAAATATAATCATACATTCAATATTCACGAAATGATCATAACATGTGTTTGGTATCTAATCCAACACAACCATAAAATCATGAATAAAAAAAATAATTGTCATAGTGAAAATACGCACATAATATTTGACAAAATCGTAACTTTCGTTGAAAAAAAATTTGAGTTAACACTATAAGGATGTAGATAATTACTCCAAAATCTCCAAATAAATTAGACGGAGTTCAAAAATTAATTTTCTGGAATGAGCTAATATCGTAAACATTATTTACGTAAAAATCAATTCCCCTAAAAATATTATACTCAAAACTTAATGTATAATTAAGGGTCCAAATATAGATGCATACACAATAATCTAATATTTATAATTATAGATTAAGACACTTGAATGTCTTACCCATCTAACATCGTATAAATATTAGTGTCGAGACATTAATTACATTAGGACCTTTGAGCTACTAAATATAGATTATGCCCAATAATCTAATTTACCGAAATATTATTGTCAAACACATAAACACATCTAATATTAAAAATTATATATTGAACCTTTCGATCAATAAAAATAATACATAATATGAATATTAGAACAACAATTTAATAAAAAATATATGTAGTGATTTATACCATAAAATACGGGAAAATAATTTATTTTTCCAAAAATGGAAATTTTTGAGTTATACGGTAACGTAAACAATCTCTTTAGGATTACTCTCCAATTTGCGGAATCACAAAATCAATTTTTACGCGAGATTTATTAGCATTGGCATTATTACCAAAAATGGCAAAAACGTATTTTTAGGGGTCTAAATGACATCAAAATGCAAAACTAGGGTGGAACAATGGGTTTTGATTATTTCGACATTTCTAGTTGACCTCGTGAGTTTCAGAAAATTCTGATCAAGTTTTTACCTTTCATTCCAACTAGTGAGTAATGGCGGCAAAAGAAAAAAAACATAAAAATTCCCAAACACACACAAAAATTGATTTATGTAGACTCCATTATAGGAAAACACCATAAGGAAAATCATGAGATCTTAAACTTTAGCTCTGATACCACATGTAAAACCATTTTCAAGAACACCATAATATTAATCATTGATACTTTAATGATTAAATTTTCTCATACAATTGTTCTTAATAAAATGATCTTGGATCTTCATGATAATCACATCACATATAATCAATTATGCTGAACATAAAATGGTATTAAAATAACATACCTCCATCATGTCACAACTAGAAAGATTGATGGACTAATCAACCTTAGTGATGTCCTATTGGGCTGAATTTTGGAACATGGCTTCATCTTGTATATGATAAGAACATCCTTCAATTTCAACGCATTCCAAAGGTTAGATTTCCATGTATGGTCAAAACACTATTTCGATACACTCCTTGAGAATTTAGATTTCTTTCCCTTTCCTATAATTTCATTGTGTTGTCTTTTTAGAGTTACCAAATGATAGAAATCAATCACTTATGTATAGGCAAGGACACGACCTAAATCTCCAATAGTCGCTTAATATCAACCGTCCATCAAGGTAGATGCTCAAGAGTCTTTTTGACTTTTAGTATTTGGAATACCCTTTCATTAACCAAAGTGACTCTTAGTATCTCTATATACTATAAAATGCAAAACAAGACATTTATAAGCATTTAAGACTCCTTCTCATTGAGAGTGTCCACGTGGCACTCTAAAATGCTATACAAAAATTAATGCTCCCTCTCAGTTAGGGTGTCCAGGTGGCAGTTTGTCTTATCTTCGTCTCTAATACTCTTCTTTGTCATTCATTTCATTGACTTTTGGCTTTCCGAGGCTAAAGCTTCCAAAGTAGAGTAGTCTTTTTGAACGTCCAAAAATCAAAGGTCTTAAGGATTTCTTTGCCATTCATTTCATTGCCTTTTGGCTTCCCCTCTTCCAAAACCCATTTGTCCCTTCCCATGTCCCATAAATGGAACGAAGCCCTCTCTCTATGAAATCGGAACAATGATAAATGCACATTTATTTCTAATATGTTTCTTGGTAAACACTGTGCATTTCCGTTTTGTAATCAACCCCTTCATTTTGATTAATTTTTTCTTTTAGAATTTTCTTTATTAGTGTACTTGGGTTATAGATCTATTATTTAGTTTTGATCAATATTGATTTTTGAGTAACGAATTGATGTGTAGTACGAAAGCATTGAGCTCTGACCATTTTATTTCTTTGTGTACAAAATCCTGTGGCCCGGAGTGGAATTGTTTAATGGCGATTTTGTTGGGTTTGGGGTTGACTGGGTTAATAGTTGTGGCAGCTATGATTTCGGGTTGAGGCCGGATGTTGGGGCTGGAGTTTGGTTTGGTGATCGAGTTTGGCTGGAGCTGGCCGGTGGATCGGGACCATTGTAGGTTCAACCAGTAGGTTTGGGGAGCAGGGCAGCTACCCCGATTTTGGTTAACTCTGACGGTTATGGACGCGGTTTTAAACAGGAATAAAAGGTAGTCCGACGATGGTGAGTGAGGATGGTGCGTCGCCGACATGAGGTTTTGTTGGGAATGGTGTGGGTTTGTGGGTTATTGGTGTAAAGTGGTTAGTGGAGGTGGGTTTAGGGAATTAAGGTTGGATATGGCTGCCATAGTGGGTGTTTGAAATGGTGGAGAAGATGGGTGAGTAGGAGAGAGAGTATGAGGTGTGTGGGTGTATTATAGTAGGGTGTGTGGTAGGGAGTGCGTGTCTTTAGTTTGTATTAAATTAAATTAAATTAAATTAAATTAAATTTCTAAAAATAAATATTTTTACAAGGATCAAATACCAAAAAGTTCATCAAATATTTTTTTAATACATATTTAGTTCAACCCTTTTATTTTGTATTAAAAAGTTCATGGTAAATTTTTTTTGGCATGGTGAATGACTTTTTGGTGCAAAATAAAAAGGCTCGGACTAAACGTGTATTAAAAAAAATTTGAGGGACTATTTGGTATATCCCCTATTTACAAGCCTAAAAAAATAAAATTAAAAAATATAAAATATAAAATATAGATTCCTAACCTAAAAATAAAATACTCAAATACTAATAAAACCAACAAAAAACTAAAATTAAATAAAAGAAAAATAAATAAAAGAAAACCAAATAAAATATATATACCTATTATATGTATATAAAAACACTTGAACATAGATTAAAAACATTTGAATCCTGATTTTTACAATTATACGCACGTATATAAAAAAAAGTGCAAACTAGATACACACGAGACTCGGGTGATGGCTTATGTTTGGTACGTGGTTGGGTTTATGGCATCAGAATTCCTCTGGTCAAGCTCAAAAAGGGACTTCTGTCTTCACAGGTGCTTTGATTTATTTGCTGACTGTTTTTTACCGCTACTTTGTCGCAATTACGTTGTTTTAGCACAATTTAATACCATGACTGCTTATTGACCTGCAAAATATAAAAATACGAACATAAGGCCAATTTTATCGAGAACGTTTCTCCATTTAAAAATCACTTCACAGTGGGTGGATTTGTTTAGTTGAGAAAAATATGTTTTGCAAGATCTTAGATTAAATATTCCTTACTATGAGTTGGTCTAAACCAAATATAGGATGGGTGGAACTAAACTAAGACGAATGTGCTAAAGGAAATCTGGGTAATAGAAAACGAAAGGATTGCCATCAATTCCATTGAAGCACGAATGTGAAAAGAAAAAATGGAATTAAAAAATATTACAAACTTAGAAAAAATTCTTTTTTTTTGTCCAATACACTAATGGTAAGGATTTCTTTCATATAAAAAATGTGTAAATGATGATAAAAAATACGATATACTGGAATTAAAAAATATTATGAACTCGAAAAAAAAATAATTTTTTATCTAATACACTAATGGTAAGGATTTCTTCCATTTTAAAATGTGTGAGTGATGATAAAAAAAATACAAATAAAATTGTATTAGATAATGGGAACATTGTTTCAATCTCATACAAAGAAGATATGTGGGATAACATGCATAATGACAATTACAAACGTCTAGCCCACGCATCGCGTGGGTTTACACCTAGTTAATATAATTATAGAACAGATAATAGACAATTATTTAAAATAATTCTAACCTTTTATGGTAATAATATACATCTCTTTGAGCTATTGGACAATTATACTTGTATGGACTACTATTTCATAATCTAATATTTAAATATAATTTTAGTGTCTCTTTTTGCAGATATAACACATATACAATTAGTTAATACGCTTAAAAGACTTCAATATTAGATGAAGTTTTGTTTCCAATATCTCTCTTACCAATATCTTTAATCGATCCATTTCCCTCTCTATCTGAATACGTCTCCTCTCCACTTCATTATGCCCCTCAGACTACCGTTTCTTTACTGAGTCTCCTGCCCTTCCTTCCAAGCCATGAATATCTTCTCCAAGTTTTTTCCACGCGTAGATAATGTTGGAGATTTTATAAAATAAGTGAGTAAGAGTTTTGGGTGTAAAAGCTTAAAAAGCTTGTCCCACATTGGAAGTGTGTGGAAGAGGTGGGAAGCTAACCCAAATATAAAAGGGGATAGTGTCCCACATTGGAAAATGTACAAAGCTAAGTGTCACCACTAAGCTATAAAAGGAGTGGGCAACCTTTGAGTCCCACATTGGAAAAATATTAAGAATTTGTGCACTTTATAAGTACAAATGGAAGATGAAGAGTTAATTCATCTAGCATTTAAGAGGCTATTCAAGAGACCTCAATATGGAGCGAAGCACCGTACGCACACACACATGCGCGTGCGGGTGCGGGGCAGTGGGCTGTAGAGACGCTAGTGGCACACTTTGCACTTCGCACGCCGCGTGTCCCCAGTGGTAGCGGGTTGTCGGGATTTGTTCGGGTCGGATCGCGGTAGCTCGTGCGCGGTCACTTTTTGGTTGACCCGTGCAAAACCGATTCGGTATTATTATACCTGTTCGAAAATGACTTAAGACTGTTGGTAATTAACAGTCATACCTGTTCGGAACTGACTTAAGACTGTTAATTCAACAGTCATGACTCTTGAAGACAAAGCTTTTCATTATCTATAAATAAAGGCTGCCTAAAACGAAATTAGATTGATAACAAAAAACCAGTTTCAGATTTTCAAACCCTGCCATTACTCTCTTACAATTTTCAGGAGATACAAATTCTCTTATTATGTTTTGTGCACATAAACAAAATATGAACTTGATTGACTGTTCTTTGCTGTTGCATCCAAGGGCTATCTTCAAATATACAAGTTGCAGGCAGTGCAAGTTGCTTCATTGTATCTTGAGTACGAATTTGTGAATTCCCATTTGTATACCGAAGTTATTCGTGTGTGGCAAATACTGTATTTAGGAAAGTGACATCACGCCTTGAAGATTCATAAAGTTACATTGTTGTATTAAAGTTGACATTGTTGTGATACAATAAAGAGTTCTATTTATGCATTTGCTACATAATTTCCAACAGATAATAAATGCTTAAAGAAAATGAATTTTTGGGGAAATACCTATGCGTAACTTCTCACTTTGGATTCCTTTTTTTAGTCTTTTCATCTTCATAGAACTATACCTCTTCATCTCCAAATCTCTTCGTCTTCGTACCAACTTTTCAGAGCATTTTGGTGTATAAAAGGAATGCTTCGTAGCAAGTTGTGTCATGATCATCTTCTATTCCAATAATCCTACCATCTTAGGTACGAATAGATGACGTACTACGACTACAATTAGGTGTCTTTGACGACAGTGCCCCCAGATATCTCCTCAACCAAGGCTTACTCCATGAGCCCCGTCAACATCCCCGTGTACACCGCCGTAGAGAAAACAAATAACATTATTTAAAAATTACATGTCTATTTACCTCTAGATAATGGACAAGGTGGATTCCACCCATGGATACATTACTTAACATAAGTTAGAGGACAAGATTTGAGCCCTAAGTTGGTTGTTTTCTGTGTTGTACATTGATGATTTGTAGTAATTTTTAATATGATTTTCTCATTTTTTTTATATCTCGTTTTGCAATGACGAGTGTTAGAATCGACATAAAATTCTTACACACCTAAATATTAGATGTGACATTGATGTTGTAGAAATCTCGGTGAGGCTCAATGATAGGCTCAATTATTACATACGTTCTTTGATTGAGTCAGGAATTAACAAGAACAAAATATCTAATGCGAGGCTTTGTTTTGGTGCAAGAAACCTTCCAAGATTGTCTTATAAGATGGGTTCTATAATAGGAGTCCTCTCCAAGTAGAAATATGATATCAGTGTTTCTTATGTACCCATTTGATCAAGGTTCAACACAACTAAATTATTTTATTTTAATTTTTACATATTTCACTCTTAGTTTACTTTTAAATACTGAATTGTTGGATGTTAATGTTAAGTGGTTTTTCTTAGATAGTTTATAGTGAATGGAACTATGAATCCTTTGGATCATGAGATAAAAAATAAAGGCCAAATTACACCCAACCCCTGAACCAATATGTTTCATTTATCCCCATTAAAAATGGGGTTTTCCTCTCTCTCTCTCTCTCTCTCTCTCTCTCTCTGTATATATATATATATATATATATAAAGCACAACTCTCATACATACTAAGTATAAATACATACCGGTGGGGCAAACTATTTTTTTTAAATATTAAAAAAAATATTTTTGAGTTTAGTTTTTTTGTGTGGTGTGGGTACCCAAAATTTAGAACCATGGGCCTGGACGAGTAGCCCAGTCCTGGCGGCCCAAAGTCCGGGCCCCTCATCTCTTATATTGATCCGATCTCCCCCACGTTCCCATAATTGGAAGTTATAGGGGAGATGGAAAACGTGGAGAAACCCATCACCTTCACTTACCTACATGTACATGTATATATTAAACCCTAGGTCCGGGGCAAAAGGACAAGTTGTATTCTCAGTAATTACTCTCCGGAGTATATAGAAATAATATCGACTGCACCACTGTGGACGTAGGCACATCTTTGCTGAACCACGTACATCCTTTCTTTTGTGATTGGCATCTTATATTCCTTGTTCTTCCTTGATAATAGCTTCTCTCGTATTTATTTGTGTTGCGTAATAATCGTCACCACAATTAGCGCCGTCTGTGGGAAGCGTTCATCTTTCCCTGAGAAGAGCCCACGTCAAGAAAGGAGTTTAAGATGTCTGGTCACATCAGCAATGCCCCTCAAGCAGGAGATATTCAAGAGCCACCTGCTCCTCGCAGGATTAGGTCTGAAGTCCGATGTTCAGATCAGAGAGCTCGCCTGGAAAGACTAGCCTCAGAAGAAAGTCAGCGACTAGCGTGGTCCACGTAGATATCCAGATTGAGTGATGCATACGAGGCAAGGCTCCACGAGCAGAGGAAGTCTTCTCGCAGATACGAGGCTCAGAATGCTCACTTGAAAAGAAGACTGGAAAGAGTGGAGAGGGAGCTTCATCCTGATAATAGGAGACACCCATATCGCACTCCTAGCCCTCAGGCGAGCAAATCTCGCAGCCGAGGAAGGAGCCCTAGGCAAGAATCTCAAAAGGACGAAAGAGGAGAGTCAGACGATGACCTCCGCGAACAGCTGTGAAGAGCTCACCGCTACCAGAGCCCTGCTCGCAGCGACGAGAACATACGAAACATGGTCCGCAGGGAGATGGACCAGCATCCCGCTCACCACGGAACAAGGTCAACCATAGAGCTCGCGAGGCGAGCTCTCAAAACCAAGATGAAGCCACCCTTCACAAGGGAAATCGAAGAGGAGGAAGCTCCCAAGAAATTTGCCATTCCAAGGTTCAAGATTTACGACGGAAAAACTGATCCCATCGATCACGTCAGGAAATACCGACAGGCCATGACCCTCTGGAATCACCGAGATGCCCTGATGTGCCTCATTTTTCCCTCGATCCTTTATGATGTAGCACATAAGTGGTTCTAAAGGCTCCCCCAACGGTCGATAAAGGATTTCAAATCCCTAGCCGAACTTTTTACGACCCGATTTATTACCAGTAACTCCCATCCCAAAAGGATGGATGGTCTGCTAATAATGAAGAAAACGCCTCAAGAGACCCTCTGAGATTACGCAAAGAGGTACTGGGAGTTATTCAATGAGATCGAGGACTGCGCGGAGGAAGTGGCAGTGGCCTCCTTCAAAATTGGGCTCCCTAGTTCTTCCCTCCTCTACCAGTCCCTGACGAAGAAGGAAGCTATGATTATTGACGACCTAATGGCCCGAATCGAGCAATACGCAAAGGTGGAAGATGTCACCTGCCCTAATACAGGAGAAAACTATCGATCTAAGCTCACTACCAAGGGAGGTGAGAAAACTGAGAACCAGAAGAAAGGAGGAAAGAACGGAGGCAAAAATGGCTCCAAGAACGGAGGGAACCATGACGCGTCGAAAGTATTCTAGGCGGTCAACACCGTCTTCAAATAACCAATTTACAAAATTCTCACGAAGATCAAAGATGAGCCATTCATCAAGTGGCCCAGGAAAATGGGAGGAGATCCCTCGAAGAGGAACAATGCGTTAAGATGCGCTTTCCACAAAGAGGGAGGACATAAGACCGAGCACTACAAAGCTCTTAAGTCTCACCTCGAGAAGTTGGCTCAGTCCGGGCATTTGAACGACTTTGTGGAAAAGAGGGCAGAGAAAGTGACTGCCAACAGAGAGGCGTGACCCAACAACGTGCTGGAGGATGATGCTGGACATGAGTTCGCCGTAATCCACGGAGTATCTGACGTCAAGCAGATACAAGGGAACTCATCTCGATTGGAAATGAAAAAACTTACAGCGGTAATGCAGGCTTTTCAAATCGATCCAGCAAATTCACAGTCAGGAAAGCGTCTACGTCAACTATAACAAGCATATTGTTTTCACGGATGAAGATTTGGTGGGAGTAAGGACCCCACATCATGATGCACTGGTCATTACACTTCGGATAGCCAACTTTGATATCGACAAGCTGCTCGTCGATCAAGGAAGTTCATCAGAAGTAATGTACCTCGACCTATTCAGGAAATTGAAGTTGAGCGTTGTTGACCTAAAGGAAGCTATTGTTCCTTTGGTCGGCTTCGCTGGAAAAATGACCATTCCCCTGGGCAAGATAGTGCTGCCAGTTCATGCTGGGAACGTCTCCAAGATGATTGAGTTTTTGGTAGTTGACATCGAATCACCGTACCAGGCCATCCTCGGCAGAGGATGGCTTCATACGATGAAGGCGGTCTCCTCGACCTACCATCAGAAGCTCAAGTATGTTACCGAGCAAGGAGTAATGGAGATCCACAGCGACCAAGCTATGGCGAGGAAATGCTTCATAGCAGCCATCCGACCAAAGCTAGAGAAAAAGGCCTGTCAACCCAGCGAGAAAGTTAAAGAGGGTGTGATACCTTCCAAGTAGCAATTAAAGTATAGAAGATCTGGAGTAGAGGAGACCAGGCTCCTCCTCTCTGAGCGTGTCGTCGATGACCTGGAAAAAGTTATAGCTGAAGTTGGTGACAGGAGCAGAGTCTTCTTGATTGGAACATCTCTCACTGACCAAGAACAGAAGGAGTTGACGACCTTGCTGAGACACAACGTAGATGTTTTCATATGGGAACCATACGAGCTACCTGGAATCGATTCTAGCATGGTCTGTCATCAGCTACACGTCGACCCCACATTCAAGCCAGTCACGCAGAAGGCACAGAGAACTGCACCCGAGAAGGCTAAAGCGGTCGAAAAGGAAGTCGAAAAACTGCTGGATGCAGGATCCATACGGGAAGTGCAATTTCCCAAGTGGTTATCCAACCCAGTAGTAGTTTCGAAGAATAATGGGAAGTGGAGAGTTTGTATCGACTTCACTGACCTCAACAAAGCATGCCCTAAGGATAGTTTCCCCCTCCCGAAGATAGACCAACTAGTAGATGCCACTGTAGCTCACGAGCGAATGAGTTTCCTGGACGCATACTCAGGCTATCACCAGATCCCCTTGTATGCCCCAGACCAGGACAAAATAACATTCATCACGACAATTGGGTTATATTGCTACAAGGTCATGCCATTTGGGCTCAAGAATGCAGGGGCAACCTATCAGCGACTGGTCACCAAAATGTTCAGGGATCAAATAGAAGACACAATGGAGGTCTACATCGATGACATGCTCGTTAAGCGCAAGAAGAAGGAAAATCACCTCTCAGACCTGTCAAAGACCTTCGAAATCCTCAGGAAGTACCAAATGAAACTTAATGCGAGTAAATGTTCCTTTGGTGTCCAGTCAGGAAAATTTCTTGGGTACTTGGTCAGTAAGAGAGGCATAGAAGCTAATCCAGACCAGATCGATGCAATCAACAGGGTACAACCCCCTCGAATAATAAAAGGGTACAATCCGGGACGTGTAGAAGCTCACTGGAATGCTCGCCGCCTTAAATCGCTTCATCTCCAAATCCTTCGAGAAGTGCAAACGTTTTTTCCAGCTTCTAAAGGGGAGTAAACTGATAGAGTGGAGCCCAGACTGCTTGCGAGCTTTAGACGATCTCAAGTCCTACTTAAGCTCTCCACCGCTGCTTGTCATACCACAACAAATGGATTCTTTTTACCTGTACCTCTCGGTATCCAATCACACTGTTAGCTCTGCGTTAATATGCGAGGTTGCAGGAATTCAACACCCCGTTTGCTACACGAGCAAGACCTTATTAGACGCCGAGCAAAGGTACCTGCCATTGGAGAAGCTTGCATTTGCACTTATAATAGCTTTGAGGAAGCTGAAGCATTATTTCGAAGCTCATACTATCATCGTCCTTACATCACATACCCTTAAGGCGGTCCTAATGAAAGCAGACTTGTCGGGCAGACTGTCTAAGTGGTCAGTCGAGCTCGGCCGGTTTGACATCCAATTTCAACCAAGGACAGCTATCAAGGGTCAGATCCTTGCTGATTTCATAGCCAAATTCACGGGCGAAGAACTCTTCGACCAACCTCAACCAACAAGGCAAAAGAAGAACCAAGCAACAGAGAGAACTTGGGGACTCTTTGTTGATGGAGCCTCCAACTCAAAGGGGGCAGGGGTAGGCATTGTCCTCATCACTCCAGAAAACACAATCCTCGAACAAGGAATCAGGCTTGGATTTACAGCGTCCAACAACGAAGCAGAGTACGAAGCCCTAATAGCCGGTCTCCAAAAGGCACAAACTCTAGGAGCAAAACGTTTACAGGTGTTCGGCGACTCTCAACTAGTCTCCAATCAGATAAGTGGAGATTACAATGCAAAGGATGAAAGAATGGCAGCCTACCTCGCCTTAGTGAGAGAATTAATGTCAAGCTTTGAAGAGATCAACATCCAGCAGTTTCCCGGGGGTAAAGCAGTCATGCTGATGCCTTAGCAGCCTTAAGTTCGGCAGTTGACTCTCACCTTAAGAGGGTCATCCCCATCGATTTCCTCATTTGTTCGAGCATTAACCACAACAGCAAGTTACCAAACGTGGAATAAGTACTCCAGGTGGGTTCAGCCCCCAGCTGGATGGATCCCTTAAGGAGCTATTTAAAGGATGGCACGCTCCCACCCAGATGACCAGAAAACTGCCCACCAGATAAGAGTCAAAGCTGCTCGCTTTCACTTATCCACAGGAGGCGACTTGTATAAGAAATCCTTCTCCGGTCCCTACCTTAGATGCGTCCACCCAGGTGATGTCGAGCAAGTGCTACACGAGCTTCACGAAGGAATCTGTGGAAGTCATATCGGAGGAAGGTCTCTAGCCTTTTGAGCAATGAAGGAAGGCTATTGGTGTCCATACATGCAAAAGGACTCCGCAGTAATGTTCGCAAATGCCTGAAATGCCAATTCCAAGCTCCTATGGCCCACCAACCCATCAGCGATCTGAAGTCCCTGTCCAGCCCATGGCCCTTCACCCAATGGGGAATGGATATCATGGGACCGCTGCCTACCGTCGTCGGCAATCGCAAATACCTGTTGGTTGCGACTGACTACTTCACCAAATGGATCGAGGCTGAATCCCTGGAGAACATCCGAGATGCTGATATGATAAGTTTCATATGGAGAAATATAATCACTCGATTTGGAATCCCCAGAACCATCATCACCGACATTGGAACGCAGTTCAAAAGTGGCCCCTTTCAGAACTTCTGTAACGAACACAGGATCAAACACCACTTCAGCTCGGTGGCCTACCCTCAGAGCAATGGCCAAGATGAAGCTTCCAATAAAACTGTGATCGATGGATTAAAGAAGCGATTAGAGCGAGCTAAAGGCGCATGGGTAACAGAGCTACCCCATGTTCTATGGGCGTACCGAACCACTCCACGGCGAGCAACAGGAGAAACCCCATTTTCGCTGACATATGGCATGGAAGCAGTCATCCCACTAGAAGCAGGTTTGCTAACAATAAGATCCAATCTTGTCGACCAAGGCCTGAATGATGAAGCATTGCTCGCCAAACTCGACCTAGCCGACGAGCGTAGACAGCTGGCCCTGGTGAAGCTAGCGAACTATTAGCAACAACTTGCAAAGCATTACAACAAAAGGGTTAGCCCGAGGACGTTCCAAGTTGGGGACTATGTTCTAAGAAAGGTCCTGGGCAGCATAGTGAAGTTGTCAGACGGCAAGCTAGGCCCAAACTGGGAAGGACCCTTTAAAGTAACTAAAGACGATCTTCAAGGTGCCTATCACTTGGAAACGATGGAGGGTAGAGAAATACCATGAGCATGGAACGCAGCTAATCTCAAGAAATTCTATTTTTAGATATTTTTCTTGTATTTCTTTTGTTATGAAAACAGAAGTTCATTTTCCTTATTACTAATGAAAGTTACTTAGTTGGTTACACTCTTGTTGGTGACAGTTGCATTCATCGCACATCTTTTCCAAATAACAAGCACCTTGATCACTACAGCAGGGGAATACCCCTCCTCAGGTCATCGTCATAAAACACGAGAGACCTCTTAGCGTTGCCCCTGGCAATATATAAAGCCCTATAGAGGATTCTTAGGCAATACGACCAAATCTTATACTGGTCATCAAACCTACTTCGGTTGAACAAAATCCTGATCGGATGAAGACATCCAACACCAGGCGTGTCCTCGCCAATTGCTCTACTTAGGCCTAAGGGAGTGTGACGACACAACCTAAAAGGTAAAGTGGGGAACAATGGTACTTTGATATTATACTGGACTGGGGGAACACTTGCATGACAAAACATAAGAGATCATAAAGCAGCAAGGATATGAAAAGTAGGATATACACGTTTAGTTAGAAAAATCCCCCCAAAACACAAACTTTTCATTAATCCATTTTACTTACAACAATGATAATACATGTTTAGTCGATGAGCTCGCCCAAAGCATTTACATTATCAAAAATAAAAAAATAGCGACTGGAAAAATCTCAAGGGGGTGGAAGCCTCCGAGCAAGATAATCAGCCACTCGAGCTCTTCGTCCGTCATCAGGATCAGGAGCAGGAGAAAATTCTTCCACAACCTCATTCGCATTCGACTCCAATAATTATCGAGTAATAGCATCGATGGGGATCCATCGATCGTCCCTCCTGAATGGGTTGGGCACCATAGTGGAGGAAGACATCTCATGACGATACCATAGCATCGAGTTCCTCGGGACTTGCAGCTCCTTCAAGGCACTTATCCATCCCCTGATGAAAGAAAGCTCCTCGAACTTAGATAGCCTTGTTGGAGCATCCGACCAGTCTTGATCATAACCGTCATCCCACGCTTGTCGAGGACCTTTCTTGAACAAGTGCCGCAATCGAGTGACGTCCCTTTGAAGCCCAGCAGCAATTACATATGCTCGCCGAACATCATCGCGGAGTTCTTCCATCTCCTTATCACGAAGTTCTTCTGCTTCCCTGTTTCTGCCCTTGGTGCTACTACCAGCTCACGGAGGGGGAGGGCGAGTAGAGCCTCGCAGCACAAGACCAGATCTTGCTCGCGACGATGAGGAGCCCCGCAGAACTGCCAAAATAGTGCTCGGTTCATGCTCCCTAAGTTGTAAGACTTCCCTCCTCAGGTCTTCATTCTCCCTCTGAAGGAACTCACCAACTTGGTTGACCTCGGTGGCCTCTAGGAGTCTTATTCTCAGCACATTGACTTCCTCTTGCACTGAGGCACCAATGTCCTCCATCTCCCGGAGCCTGTCTTTCACTTAGCCACTAGCTCAGATTGCTCCTTATACTTCTGATTTCTAGACCTGAGGGACTTGCAAAGCTTAACAAAATCCTGGCAAACTTCAGGGCTCGCATTGGGACCAAGGGTCCTACCCAACTGGAAAGTAGCAGGGATGTAATCATCCACATCAACTAACTACAAGCGAAAGAAAGATAAAGAAGAGAAAGTGATCAGCAGAAGCAGAAATGAAGCTTTTTTATTAATAAAAATTGAAGTTACATCAGACTGAAGAAAGAAAATTTACAGACTAGAAAACGCAAAAATACAAAAACCCTATCAATTAGCAACCTCAGGAGGCCCAGAGGTGGATGGACCCTTCTCCTTATCAGCATCAGCAGGAGCACTGTCCTCGACAAGGCTGACCTCTATCCCCTCAACAAGAGAAACATCAGCAGGAGTCGCCTGAGGGATAGAATCAGGGCCTTCAACAGCTGGGGCAGGGTCCTCGTCTACGACTGGCCTCGGCTCTGGGTCGTGCTCGTTGAAGAGTCGGGATGCAACATCCACCCCAGCAGCTACGAGAGCCTTGTTCCATCCTTTCTTGAAGTTCAGACGGCTGATATAGCCTATCTGAACTTCAGCATCTTCGTATGCCGCAGCCCAGCCGAAATTGCAAGAGTCTTCCTTGGCAGTGACAGCCTCGAACTCCTTCTTCTTCAGCTCTTCAGAAAGCAACCTTTTCTCCTCCAGCACAGCAAGTTTGCTCGAGCAAACTAGGTCATAGGCCTGCCTCAGCTCCCTTAGATCTGTGATCGTCGCATCCTTCTCTTTGCTCGCAGTGGTAAGAGCCAAGTCGGATGAGATTCGAGCAGCGCCAACAGCCTTAAAATTGGCCTCGAGCTCCTTACCCTTCAGCTTTAGGGCAGAGTTTTCTTGCTCCAGTTCACTGTTCTTCTTCACCAGCTCGTTGCGTGAACGATACAACACGGTGAAGTCAGTAATAAACTGCGAAAAAGAGAAGATATTAGAAGAGGAAAATGAGGGAAGTCAAAAAAACGCAAGAGAAAAATAAACCTTACCAGAGCAAGCCTCTGACTAGCCTGAAGGGCCAGGTGCTCTGAACCTACTGCCCTTTGGCGATCAGCCGGGAGGACAGCTCTCTCGAGCAGAGCTGGGGCTAGCTGAGGAGAAATTGCCACGGAGGCCCCTTCAGGCAGAGCAGATACTGGGACTAAGGTCTGCCCAGCCTTCGTCCTCGCCTCAGCCCTCCTTTTCTCCTCCTCCTTCTCACTCTCCCTCTTCTTCCTCTCCTCCGCTCTCCTCTTCTCTTCCAACTTCTTCCTCTCTTCTTCCTTTTTCCTCTCTCTCTTTCTCTCTCACCTGGTCCTCTTCCTTCCTTCTCCTCTCCTGCTCCTGAGCGGAGGACCGGGAACCAGTAGCCACGGCCCCAGAAGTGGATTTTTGTTTCTTTGACCTCTGTGCAAGGAGCACGTGGTCCTCATCATCATTATCCCTAATCAAGTTCTTCCTCAGGGGAACCATATCTTCACTTGAACTGCTAGAAGTGCTCGACAAACTGCTACTATCAAAGATCCCTCCACCCAAATTACTCACGGCTCCTGCAAAGTCACTTTCAGAGCTGCTCCCCTCCTCGTCCAGTTTGATAGGCTCTGCAGTAGTATCTTCGAAGGAGTCAAACTCTGGTATACTATCCACAGGCCTCGCTATGAAGCTAGAGCCAATGTTCTTGTACTCGAGCAGGAAGGCAGCAGATCTGGGGTGCTCGCTGTCACCTAAGGGCTCCCTGATTTTCCAAGCCTTTACCAATTCTGAAAGACGAACCTCGTTGAGTGCAGGTTCTAAGTTCTTTGACTTCGCTGTGCAAGAAAAAGCAAAGAAGAGTTAGAAAGGTCACAAATCAGCAAAAGTTGAAACAACAATACAATGTCTACCTATATATTCCTCCCCGTAAAAAGGAACAGAGAACCTCTCAGACCTCGACCCTTCAAATTGGGGAGGGAACTGCTAATCCCTAACAAGGAAACCTTCTTGCCAGTAGTCCTTATGGGAATCAGGCAGATTTACTACCAATACCCTGTCAGGGCTCCTGGCTTTGAGGTATAGGACACCTGAGCTAGTTCGAGAAAAGGAGTAACAGAAACAGACCTCGACAAGTCCTAACCTAGTACCATACAATTGATTTATCCTATGGACGCCATTTACTATTTTCCACACATTGGGCGAGCATTGTGCAGGGACAATATTGAAATAGCCAAAGAAATGCAGGAACAAATCATTGGGAGGAAAAGTGAGTCCCTCCTGGGAAAGCAACAAAACATGGATCCAGTGAGCATCATCTATATCCCTAACATTCTTAGGAGGGGAGGCACAACACTCAATATCTACCCACTCAGGAATGTTGTAAAAATTCCTAAATTCAGAGATTGACCTATTCCCAATCTTCGCCATTGGAAGACCCAAGAAAAGCTACAAACCAAAGAGAAAGTACAAGGAAAGGGCACAGGAAACTTATAAAATAGATAATCAGCCCAAGTGATGAAGAAGCACAAGCTCAAGAAATCAGTCTAAGTGATGAAGAAGCACGAGCTCAGACAACTAAGAAACTATGGGAATGGAAATTGAGAGAAGAAGGTACGAGGCACTAGAGTTCTCAGAAGATAGAAGAGTAATGGAAAGGCTGAAGAGATGGGAAAGAAAGTGGATATTCCAACAAGCCTTCAAATTCTAATCATAACGCACAATAAGCGAAGTGGGTGTCGCCAAATCAACTTCACAGCTTTCGAGGAATCACAAATCAGCCATAATGGCTGATCATTTAAATCCATTGAGCCCATAAACATGGCCCAACAAATTTAGGGGCAATTGTGGGTACCCAAAATTTAGAACCATGGGCCTGGACGAGTAGCCCAGTCCTGGCGGCCCAAAGTCCGGGCCCCTCATCTCTTATATTGATCCGGTCTCCCCCACGTTCCCACAATTGGAAGTTATAGGGGAGATGAAAAACGTGGAGAAACTCATCACCTCCACTTACCTACATGTACATGTATATATTAAACCCTAGGTCCGGGGCAAAAGGACAAGTTGTATTCTCTGTAATTACTCTCCGGAGTATATAGAAATAATATCGACTGCACCACCGTGGACGTAGGCACATCTTTGCTGAACCACGTACAACCTTTGTTTTGTGATTGACATCTTATATTCCTTGTTCTTTCTTGATAATAGCTTCTCTCGTATTTATTTGTGTTGCGTAATAATCGTCACCACATGTGGTATATAAGCATTTCAAGGGACCCATAAAAAAAATCAGTTCAAAATAATTTTTTTTGTTATTTTTAAAAAAAAGGTCCAAGTTTTGTAACTTTTAAAGAGTTTTAAAAAAGTTTGACTGATTTTTTTTTTAAAATAGCAAAAAAGGTTATTTTGATCGAACGTCATATAAGAAAATTCATCAAAAAAAAAAAATCACTTTTTAACTATTTAAAAAAAATTGGTATGTGTACTTAGTATGTATTGGAGTCTATGTGTGTGGGGTGGGTGGGTGTGTATGTGTGTGTGTGTGTGTGTGTGTGTATTATAATGAAGCCAAAATAATTGTCCCTAGAAATCAAATTGTTTTATATGATATATCAACATATAATGTTGTTATAAAGAATGCGACATTTTATTTATTTTGACTACACAATTATTCTAATTCACGTGGCAGAGTTATACTTGAATACACCATTTTTATATTTATATATTAGATAATTCTCCATTAAATCGGAAAATTAGGTTATTTTTGTTCACATTAAATGTCATTTCGAAGGAATTTAAAAGCAAATTTATGTTATATGTAAAATATTTTCACGACTTTCAAACAACTCACGGCCTTACAACTCTGTAAACGAATTGAGTTCGTTTCTTATTATTAAGAAGTGAATGGTAGAAGAACAATTGTTATTAAGGGAAAGTATAAGGTCGGGCATTTACAAGCAATGTGCGTGTGATTTTTTATATCAATAATGATGTCACAATGTGTTCGAGCAACAAAGGTCGAAAATAACAAGAGTTATAAAGCGCCCACGCATCGCGCGGGGATTAAACCTAGTGACAACAATTATTACCAAAGTGTACATTTAAGAATGCATCTCTAGATTGACTCGTTTTTACCACCCCTCGAACTTTCTCCATTAAAATAAGTCGATGTTTATCCTCTATATCCCCTCGTTGTTATCCAGTTCTTTGAAACTCAACTCCAATAAGATTAGATTAAAAGGATGCAAATTCCCCCTTCTTTACATGTAACAACTCTGCTGTGTTATTTTTATTATGTTCTTCCATTCCGTTTGCATTAAATCGGGGGAAAATATTCATAATGTAGTGAAATAAAATCTTATTCAAATTCTTATCATTGAACATCTAAGAAGTAATTCTAATAGAATACTGATGATGCTGAAACTAGCACCACCAGATAAGGTGTTTTCAAGCCCAATCTAAGAACAACAATGGTAGCATAGTTATGTAAAAGGTAAGAGAATGAGATGAGGAGAAGAGGAGAGAGCACCAGGATATAAGTGGTTCAGCCTAAATTGGCCTACGTCCACTGTGTGTGTGTGAATAACCTCACTGCAACAAGGCACTAACGGCCATGGATACAATCTCTCAAGATTTCTCTCTCTACTGTGTATCTAGACAGAGTTTCAGCTAGGGTTGGATATCTGGGTCCTTTGCAAGGTAGAGGATGACCTCTATATATATAGTACTTAGGGGGTGTAGTGTACCCCCATGCATGTAATATGCACATGTGTGTTAGCCTCACCAATAGGGGGAAGCCACCTGTCACTGTCACATGTAAGGAATGATGATGGAATATTCTCCCCACGTGTGGAGAATAATCTTGTTACAACTGATTTGTGCCCATGTGTCCTTATCCAAATGTCAACAGATGCTCGGCCGCCATATTGGTGCATGACCTCGGCCTGGGAGAGGCCGAGCTGTAAAGGCTTGATATTCATTCAATCCGAGATGTGCCATAGGGAGTCTCGGCCTGATCTCAGCCGAGACATTATGCTGGGGTCGGCCCTAGTCGAGGTTGGACTGATTCCATGTTGAAGATTACCAAGGCTTCTTGTCACTTCGGCCTACACTCGACCGAGGTTGCCATACCCAGGTATATGAGAATGCTGTTGATGCCCGTGATGCGCGTAGTGTCCATTGGAAATTTAGGTGATAGTGTCGGCCTGGGTCGACCTTACTAAGGCCGAGGGCTGATATCGTGGGCCCATGGCTTATCCTGGGTCGATCAATATCTCGGCCATCACCTCAGCCGAGGTTGGTGTTTCTAGGCCGAGGTCACACTTGGGGCATATCAATCACCCCCAGCCCCTAGTCACATATGAGGGAAGGTGACTAGGGGATTAGTATGCATCCGAGGCCTGTCTTCTTACGAATCAATAATTGCTTGACACTTGTCCAATGTTGGAGCATGCTCACTTGGTAGGCGTGTGCTGTCAGCCGCCCTTTGGGGCTCCCAAGGTAATGATGGGCCTTGGGAAACGCGCCCATGTATTTAAGGGTTTCAAAACCCTTTTCCCTCCTTATTCTTCACTTCTTCTCTCCTGTGCATGATTTGTTCTTGCCATTTCTCTCTCTAAAGCTTCTCTAATCAACGCTCTAGTGTAGAGGCATTTGTTGGTTTTTTTTGCGAGCTTTTTTCTTTTGCCTTCATTATTTCACTTCCAGGTATTTTCTTCCTTTCATTTCCTTTGTTTTTCGCTTTCGGTTTGCATTTTTCGGCAAATTTCTAAGTTTTTCGGCGAGCACCATTATTTCAGGCGAACTGTGTTTGCTTTGAATTTCTTGGTTTGATCTTTAGACTCCTTTATTTTACAAGTCAATCCCGTTTGTAGTTTTAGGAGTTATTCCCAAGTTTAGGGTCGTCCTCTGATGCTCAGACCTTTATACCAGCTTCTTGAGGATTTCCCCTCTCTTTGAGAGAAGACCCTAGAAAAGATTAGGCAAATAGAAAGGGCCCAAGAGGAGGCTCGTAGGTTGCAAGAATTTCCTATTAGACCTATCTTTCCCCCACCTCTCAAGGTGGTATATCCTGATCCCCCTGAGTTCTTCTATCAGACAGAGGTCCCTGCCGACCCCATACCGATGTCTGAGTCTGAGTCTTCCACCTCAGACCCTATGTCTGTGGACTCATTTCAGGAAGCCATGGATTTCACACCTCGGCCTGGTCAGGCTCCTGATCAGGCCGAGGTCTCCAGCCGAGCCTCATCCCATAATGGCTCAAGCACCTCAGCCTCTTCTTCAGAGGTTGAAATTGTTGAGCCGAGTGTGGCTGTGCCACCCATTCTTGACGCCATCCCCCCGTCGGCCGTCACAGGGGCAGAGTTCGCTCAGAGATTCGCCAGTAACCCATCTACATCTTCTCCGACCGACGTTGAGCTTGATGATGATGAAGATGCTGAAAGCGATGTCGATGTCTCTAAGGCGGCCGAGATCGAGAGCACGGTAACTGAGGTGGATCTTCTGTGCTTCAGATATTTAAACTCCATTAGTCCCTCCATAAAATTAAGGAGACCTCTGAGGGAAGAGAGGGACTATCACGGCCGAGATGGAGAATTCTGCCTGTACGAGTAGATGTTTAAGTTAGGGTTTCACCTACCCATTCATCCCATCATCAAATCCATTCTCTCTTATATCAACTTGGCCCCCTCACAACTGTCCCCCAACGCCTGGAGAGTCATCATAGGGGCCATTATCTTATGGAGGGCAGTCCACCACTCTGACCTTCCAGTTCAGGTCTTCGTTGGTTGTTATGTCCCAACCTCGGCCAAAAACCATCCGAGCTACTATCATTTCGTGGCTCGGAGGCCTGAGAAGAAAATGCTCCAGGTGACTCAGACCTCAAACCATAATTGGAAGCCCCGCTATTTTTTCGCCTCTGGACCATGAGAATTTGTCCCATGCGTTCCCTTTTCCACACTTGAGCCGAGGATACCCCTCAAATGGGGTAAGGTCACCATGTCTGCCAGGGCCGACCCTGGTCTAAGTCTTCAGAATATCCAGAAGGTGAAAGCCCTGCAAGACTAAGGAGCACATTGTCTTTTTGTTAAGTTCGAACATTTGCTGACTCCCCATTATCTCTCGGGGACGGGCCTAGGTGGAAGTCCCCTTGTTGACTGTGGTAAGGATTTTTCTTTTAAGTTTAACCTCTGAACTCATTCATATATGATCTCTAACCCATATCTTTTAAATTTTGCTGAGCGACCACAAGGCATTCCAGACGAACTGTGGGAGATGGATGCACCGAGATTAGCGAGACTTGCCAAAAAAGTCGGTCTGAACGCTCCTCCCCCAGCTCCCTCTACATCCAAATCTCAGGCCTCAAAGAAGAGCGCCCCAGAAGCCCATGCCTCTGAAGATCAGAGGCCGACCTTGAGACAGAAGAAGGCCTCTGATGCTGTAATTCCAATCTCCTCGGCCGATGCCCTGTCGGCCCGCCTGGACCAGCTGAAGTTATTTGACAGCATTATCGGCCATAGTCTGCAGGCCCTTGACGCCATCGGATCTGCAATGACCGAGGCTGACAAGCGCTTTTTCAGGTCTGTGGATACATAATTACTGGTTGAGTTCGGCCTTCACAGAGCCGTTCAGGTACGTCTTGATCTCTCGTCAAAATTTTACAAGTGCAACATCTGAATTTTCTACAGCTTAACCTCTTCCTTAAATGTGCAGGGAGTGGCTGCTATGCACCACCTATCGAATTGGACTCTGAGGAAATTTCCCCTCATCTAGAAGGGGCAAGAGGCCGAGAAGGTTCAGAGCGCCCTAAATGCTGAGGTCGATCGTCTGAAATCAGAGCTGCAGAACTCTGAAAGTAAGGTTAAGGGATTGGAGAAAGACATTTCTCTGCTCGTCAAAGATCATGCCAAAGCCCTGAAGGCCAAAGATGACGTTCTGCAGCAGAAGGTCAGCTCGGCTGTCAAGGCTTCCCTCGAAGATGCCTCGGACAAAATAATTTCTGACTACAAAGCCTCGGACGAATTCATGGGTTTTGGATTTGAATATCTTGAAAGAGGTATCAAGGCCACTACCAAATGGGCTGAAGTCAGAGAGAGGGAGGTCGGTACTCTAAAGGCCTCTGACTTTGTGGGTCTCGGCTTTACTGACCCTCAGTTTGCTTAGGCACTTCAAGAGGTGGAGGACGAGGCTGCTTCTCCTGCTGAGACTGTAACTCTGGGAGGGACCGAGGTCGGAGGGGCAGACCATACTGATGACGTGGCCGAGGTGACTAATGCTGATCAAGCCAATCAGGACGAGGCTGTTAATGTTCCCCCCCAAACCTTTAGGATTTGTAACTTGTAACTCGTAACTTGTAACACCATGGTACTTTGTATTCAAGGAATATTTGTTACTTCTTTGTATTTCAACCTCTGAATGCTATATGATCTCTTCCCTTTATTGAATGCCATGTGATCTCTTCTATTATTTTGTTGTAGTGATGTCTTGTTTATACTCAGTCAATAATTCTGACCTCAGACCTCTTCACCACTGAATTGTTATTAGGCTCTGAGGTCATTACCTAAGATGCTATTCTCATAACCAACTTCACCAAATTAATGATGTTAAGGGTCTGAGGTCATCTACTAAGGTGTCTGAGCTCAGACCTCTTCACCACCGAGTGATGTTATCCTCATAATTAATCTCACCAAATTAATGATGTTAAGGGTCTGAGGTCATCTACTAAGGTGTCTGAGCTCAGACCTCTTCACCACCGAGTGATGTTATGAAGGTCTGAGGTCATCACCTAAGATGTTATCCTCATAATTAATCTCACCAAATTAATGATGTTAAGGGTCTGAGGTCATCTACTAAGGTGTCTGAGCTCAGACCTCTTCACCACCGAGTGATGTTATGAAGGCCTGAGGTCATCACCTAAGATGTTATCCTCATAATTAATCTCACCAAATTAATGATGTTAAGGGTCTGAGGTCATCTACTAAGGTGTCTGAGCTCAGACCTCTTCACCACCGAGTGATGTTATGAAGGTCTGAGGTCATCACATAAGATGTTATCCTCAAAATTAATCTCACTAAATTAATGATGTTAAGGGCTGAGGTCATTTACTAAGGTGTCTGAGCTCAGACCTCTTCACCACCGAGTGATGTTATGAAGGTCTGAGGTTATCACCTAAGATGTTATCCTCATAATTAATCTCACCAAATTAATGATGTTAAGGGTCTGAGGTCATCTACTAAGGTGTCTGAGCTCAGACCTCTTCACCACCGAGTGATGTTATGAAGGTCTGAGGTCATCACCTAAGATGTTATCCTCATAATTAATCTCACCAAATTAATGATGTTAAGGGTCTGAGGTCATCTACTAAGGTGTCTGAGCTCAGATCTCTTCACCACCGAGTGATGTTATGAAGGTCTGAGGTCATCACCTAAGATGCTATCCTCATAATTAATCTCACCAAATTAATGATGTTAAGAGTCTGAGGTCATCTAACTAAGGTGTCTGAGCTCATACCTCTTCACCACCGAGTGATGTTATGAAGGTTTGAGGTCATCACCTAAGATGTTATCCTCATAATTAATCTCACCAAATTAATGATGTTAAGGGTCCGAGGTCATCTAACTAAGGTGCCTGAGCTCAGACCTCTTCACCACCGAGTGATGTTATGAAGGTCTGAGGTCATCACCTAAGATGTTATCCTCATAATTAATCTCACCAAATTAATGATGTTAAGGGTCTGAGGTCATCTACTAAGGTGTCTGAGCTCAGACCTCTTCACCACCGAGTGATGTTATGAAGGTCTGAGGTCATCACCTAAGATGTTATCCTCATAATTAATCTCACCAAATTAATGATGTTAAGGGTCTGAGGTCATCTACTAAGGTGTCTGAGCTCAGACCTCGTCACCACCGAGTGATGTTATGAAGGTCTGAGGTCATCACCTAAGATGTTATCCTCATAATTTCTGATGTAAAAATGGAATAAGAGCTGTCGTATGAACTGATCTTTTTATTAATAACCTCTTCTCAATAAGATGGTACATTTACATAAAATTCTACGCAACATCATATGTAATATCTCTTTAGGTGGTCAGCATTCCATAGGTTAGTGAAAGGTTCTCCTTCTAGGTTTTCTAGCCTGTAAGTTCCAGGCACAACCTCTTCTGTTACTTTGTAGGGGCCATGCCAGTTTGGGTGTAGCTTATTTGCCTTTTGTAGGGTCTTCTTTAGCACTAGGTCTCCCACTGCAATGGGTCTCGACTTCACCCTTTGGTTGTAAAATTTCACTGCCCGCTGCTGGTAGGCTGCTTTTCTGACCTCTGCATCTTCTCTTCTTTCTTCGATAAGATCCAGGTCTAGCCTCCTCTCTTCCCCATTGCTGTCTGGGTCGTAGGTCTGAATCCGATGAGTTGGTAGTCCTACTTTCGTTGGTATGACGGCCTCTGAGCCATGTGCCAGCATGAATGGGGTTTCTCCTGTTGGTGTCCTTGCCGTGGTTCTGTAGGCCCATAACACAGCGTAGACCTCTTCTGTCCATCTCCCCTTCGCATCTTCTAACCTCTTCTTGATTCCGTCCAAGATGGTTCTGTTCGTGACCTCGGTCTGGCCATTCGCCTGAGGTCGACCAGGAGATGAGAAGAACTGTTTAATCCCCACTCTTAGGCAATACTTTTCTAAGGAGGAGTTCTTGAACTGGGTCCCATTATCCGAGATGAGAGTGTTTGGGAGGCCGTATCTGCATATGATGTTCCTCCAAATGAACTGGAAGGTCTTCTGCTCTGTAATTGTTATCATTGGTTCTGCCTCCGCCCACTTTGAAAAGTAGTCAATGGCAACTATCAAGAATCTATAGTTGTTGACAGCTCTTGGCAGAGGTCCTACCAAGTCAATTCCCCATACCGCAAATGGCCATGGAGAAGAGATTGACGTCATAGGATGATGGGGTTGATGAGGGATAGTGGCGAACCTTTGACATTTGTCGCACCTCTTCACATAGTCTGCAGCATCCTTAGACAAGGTAGACCACCAGTATCCCTGAGTGATGATCCTCTTGGCTAAGGGCCTTCCCCCTATGTGGCTAGAGCAAGAACCCTCATGAACCTCCTGTAAGACCCGGGGTACTTCCATGGGATGCACACATCTGAGGAGAGGCAATAGAAACCCCTTTTTGTACAAGACATCTCCTATCATTGAGAACTTGGCAGCCCTCTATCTTAACTTTCTCCTTTCTAGCTTGGACTCAGGCAACTCGACCTCTCTTAGGTATCTGACGAGCGGGTCGATCCATGAGTCTCCTAGGTTCACATTGTGATAAGGGCTACATACCTCGTCCTCCTTGATGGTTGCCTTTCCTAAGACCTCGATTGGAATGGTCCTTCCCATATCTGTCTTCACTGCTGAGGCAAGCCTTGCCAATGCATCAGCGTGATTGTTGCTCAGTCGAGGCACTCTCTTCAGTTTTGCTTCTTCAAAATATTCTAACAACCTTCTTACCTTCTTTAAGTACTTGGCCATCCTTTCGTCTTTGGCCTCGTATACCCTCAATACTTGATTGACAACCAACCTTGAGTCGCTATGGAGTAGGTGTCGCTTTACTCGAAGAGTTGTTGCCAATAAGAGACCTGCTATCATGGCCTCATACTCGGACTCGTTGTTTGAGGCCTGGAAGTTGAATCTCAAGGCATATTCAATGTTGGCGCCATCTGGAGCCGAGAGTATTAGTCCCGCCCCGCTTCCACTGTCACAGGAAGAGCCATCAACGAAAAGGCTCCAGACGTCTGTATCTGATGAGAAGACCCCTTCTCTCATAACCCCCTTCTTGAAGAGGTATCGATCCTCTTCGTTCTCTTCTATTCCGCTCTGGGTTTTGCCTGAGATGACCACTTCCCGATCTCAGAAGACGTTTAGTGCCGTCTCTTCCGAATCTCGGAAGACACTACGGTTCGTCTCTTTGCCATCATCTAAGCCTTTCTCTATCTCGTCCTCTTCTAAACTTCTACCGGCCTCTTCCCAGGTGAATTCTGCGACAAAATCTGCGAGGGCCTACCCCTTGATGGCTGTCCTCGGCTGGTAGGTAAGATCATATTCTCCTAGGTCGATGGCCCAGGTCATCAATCTTCCGGACTTCTCAGGTTTGTGCAGAACCTGCCTTAGTGGGGAGTCAGTGAGGACTACCATGGAGTGAGCTTGGAAGTAAGGCTTCATTTTCCTTGAGGCATGTATGAGGGCATAAGCCAACTTCTCCATTCGGGGATAATTTTATTCAGACCCTTGAAGGGCCTTATTGTTGAAGTACACAGGCCTCTGGACCCCATCCTCTTCCCGTATGATGGCCGCGCTGATGGCAGATTCAGAGACTGCCAGATACACAAACAACCTTTCCCCCGTGATGGGCCGAGACAGCAACAAGGGAGACCCTAAGTAGGACTTGAGTTGGTTGAAGGCTTTTTCACACTCTTCGTCCCATTGGAAGGCCTTTCTTAGAACTTTAAAGAATGGAAGACACTTGTCCGTTGCCCTAGAAACAAACCTGTTAAGGGGAGCCACTCTTCCCGTGAGTCTCTGGACATCCTTGATACTCCTAGGAGTCTTCATGTCGAGTAATGCCTTGATTTTCTCAGGGTTCGCTTCAATCCCCCTCTGATTAATGATGAATCCCAAGAACTTCCCAGCTCCTACTCCGAAGACACACTTTGCTGGGTTGAGTTTCATTCTGTACGAGTCCATGACATCGAAGGTCTTCTCAAGGTCCGCTACGTGAGTACATGCTTCCAGGCTCTTCGTTAGCATATCGTCTACATATACCTCCATGGTCTTAATTATTTGCTCTTCGAACATCTTATTGATAAGACGTTGATACGTTGCCCCCGTATTTTTCAGACCGAAGGGCATCACCTTGTAACAGTACGTCCCTTTGTCAGTAATGAAGGCTGTCTTCTCAGAGTCTTCAGCATTCATGAAGATTTGGTTATAGCCTGAATAAGCGTCCATGAAGCTCATGAGCTCGTGCCCTGCCGTTGCGTCCACCATCTGGTCTATCCTAGGTAAGGGATAACTGTCTTTCGGGCAAGACCTGTTCAGGTCAGTGAAATCTACACACATTCGCCACTTCCCATTGGCCTTAGGCACGATGACTGCATTTGAGAGCCACTCCGGATAGGTAACCTCTCTTATGAACTCGGCCTCTTCCAACTTTTTTACCTCTTCCCGGATGACGTCGTACTTCTCCCTGGAGTAGACTCTTCGTCTCTGCTTGATTGTCTTGGCATCTCTGTCCACATTGAGCTTATGGCTCATGACCTCAGGGTCGATGCCAGGCATGTCTGAGTGACTCCATGCGAAGACACTCTGTCTCCTCCTGAGGAAGTTTATTAGCTCTTCCTTGATTCCTGGCTCTAGGGCCTTACCGACCTGGACGGTTTTTTTCGGCTCGTCCTCATTGAGGACGATGGATTCTACCTCTTCCGCGGCCTCACCCTTCTTCAATTTTGTTTCGTCTCTTGGGTCAAGAGTGTCAATGCTGTAAGTGGTGGTTTCTCTCTTATGGGCTTCTCTCTCTTCGGCCGAGTTGAAGTAACACTCTCGCGCCGTGGTTTGGTCCCCTTGCACTTCCCCTACTCCATAAGGAGTCGAGAATTTTAGCATCTGATGGACCGTCGACGGCGCAACTTCAAACTCTTTAAGGGCCACCCTTCCTATGATGAGGTTGTAGGCCGAGAAGACATTTTTGTCCATAACGAAAAAGTTTATCTTCTTGGTCAGCCTCCTAGGCCACTCATCTCCCATCCGCACATCCATCTCATACATGCCCAATGGGTGGACCTTTTCGCCACTGAAGCCTATCAATGGGTGATGATAGGGCACCAGCCTTGCCCTGCTAAGACCCAAGCTCTTGAAGCAAGGCCAGAACATCACGTCTGCTGAGCTTCCCCCGTCTATGAGGATCCTCCGTACCTCACACCCATGCACCCTTGTTGTTATGACCAAAGGGTCATCATGGGGGGCTAAGATACCCTTGAAGTCGAGTCTGGAGAACCCCACTACGAGGGTGTCCATGTTAACCTTCTTCCTCTTCTGCACCGCATCAGAAGACGTTAGATTCATAACTTCGAGCTTGGCCAATGACCTGGCCTCTGCTACATGAGCCTTCCTGTCGGCTACCTCAGAGCCACCTCCTGCAAATCCCCCACATATGGTGCTAACACCAAAGGAGATCATACCGACCCTCTTCACCGGGGTGTTGTCATCCTTTGGCGGAAGATCCGGGTCGTCTTCATCATCTCCTTCTGAATCATCGTCCCTTCTGGCCGGGACATTGCCACGGCATCTGTCATCTCTTCTTTTCTTAGGGTCATCTCTTCCACCCTTTGGAGCCTTACCATCCACATACTTCCTCAGCTTTTCAGATTTCAGCATCTTCTCAATATCATCCTTTAAAGCGAAGCATCTATCTATGACATGGCCATGATCCTGATGGAACTCGCACCATAGGTTTTTGTTCCTCTTATGTGGCGGGGCCTTCAGTTTTTCTGGCCACCTCAGAGTCCGGTCAGTCTTAATCTCATTGAGGATGTGCTCACAGCTCACAGTCAGAGGAGTGTAATGAACGAACTTGTCATCTCCTGACCTCTTCTTCCCCTCTTTCTTACCTTGGGACTTTCCCGTGCCACCGCGGTTCTCCTCCTCACACTTGGCGGTCATTGCCTCTTCCGCATTCCTCACTTTCCCTGCGGTTGCCAGCAGCTCCACCATAGACCTAGGGGGGTCTTCCGCCAGTTTCCACAATAGCTTCCCCTTCTGGAGGCCTCCTATAAGGGCGGTCATGGCTATGATCTCTTCATAATCTTCCACCTCCAATTTCTCTTTGTTGAATCTTGCTATGTAGTCTCTTAGGCTCTCACCCTTGGCCTGTTTGACATACAACAGGTGGGTAGTCTTCTTTCTAGGTCTTGCCCCAAAGCAGAAGTTGTGTATGAACTGCTCAGCCAAGTCTTTAAAGTTCTCAATTGAGTTCTTCGGAAGGGAGGTGAACCAACTGTGCGCTGCCCTTGTCAAGGTTCCTGAGAAGGACCTACACTTCATCTCATCGGGTATCGAGTAAATGTCTGCTGCCGACTGGTACATCTCGATATGGTGTACAAGGTTAGTGCTGCCATCATACTTGGGAGTCACTGTAGGAGGCTTGAACTTGGCTGGGGTTTGGAACCCCACTATCCTAGCCACAAATGGGGAGCCCTCTGAGTAACCCCTTTGTAATGGGTCCCTGCTTTTAATGAGATCTCCTATCTTCTCCTCAAGGCGTTGGATAGAATCATTCCAGGGTCTTCTGTCATCAACTTGGCCGAGGTTATCCCCTTCCACCTCCATGCGATGGACAGAGGGTTCCCCAACCGTGACACGTTGGCTGTTGACCTCTTCCTGTTCCCTGCCTCTTCTTTCACAGGGTCGGCCTTGGTCTGGCTGACCCTGCCTATTCCCTCTCTGAGAGCGTGCTGCGCTCCTTGACCTCGACAGCCTCTATCTTAGGTCATTCACCGGGCCTAGTCTCTCGAAGGCCGACCCTCTGCTTAACCTATCAAAGGCCGACCCTCTTTGTTGGGCCTCTTCACCTCTTCGGCCGACACATCCTTGACTCTGCCTAAGAGGTCATATAGTGTTATTTGACACCTCATACGGCTCCCAGCAGTCTTCTGGGGCTTCTTTAGCTTTTAGGTCATCATACCTGTCCTCTGGGCAAGGGTTTCCCTGCCTCCCCAGGCGCAAGTACCTAGGGTCAGCAATATCCCTTCTCCGTTGGGGTGCAGGCTGGTCCTTCATTGGCCCCTGGGGTGGTCCCCTAGCGTCAGGATGAGGCTGAACTGCCACCGGAGTGATCATGTCCGGTGAGACTCCAGGTGGCCTCATCATAGTTTGACTGAGCTGAGAAAATTGCTCCTTCATGGCTTTTTGTGTTGCAATTAAAGATATCAAGGCCGCTGCTACCTCCGCCATTTCGGACGGGGGGGCGCCTGACTGGAGCTAGGCCCTTCACCCCCGGGTGGCGGAAGAGGCGGTGGCAAGTCTGGTGCCATATGTTAACACTATAGAGCTTGAGTAGCAATTGAGCTTAGCACCTCACAGGACCTCTTTCAATGATGAAACAACTCCACGCTAGGGGGAGGCCTGGTTCACCACCAGAGTCTCCGGTGAGGTTAAGCAGAAAAAGAGGAAGAGATAGTTTCTCATTCCCACAAACAGCGCCAAAATGATGATGCTGAAACTAGCACCACCAGATAAGGTGTTTTTAAGCCCAATCTAAGAACAACAATGGCAGCATAGTTATGTAAAAGGTAAGAGAATGAGATGAGGAGAAGAGGAGAGAGCACCAAGATATAAGTGGTTCAGCCTAAATTAGCCTACGTCCACTGTGTGTGTGTGTGAATAACCTCACTGCAACAAGGCACTAACGACCATGGATACAATCTCTCAAGCTTTCTCTCTCTACTGTGTATCTAGACAGAGTTTCAACTAGGGTTGGAAATCTGGGTCCTTTGCAAGGTAGAGGATGACCTCTATATATATAGTACTTAGGGGGTGTAGTGTACCCCCATGCATGTAATATGCACATGTGTGTTAGCCTCACCAATAGGGGGAAGCCACCTATCACTGTCACATGTAAGGAATGACGATGAAATATTCTCCCCACGTGTGGAGAATAATCTTGTTACAACTGATTTGTGCCCATGTGTCCTTATACGAATGTCAACAGATGCTCGGCCGCCATATTGGTGCATGACCTCGGCCTGGGAGAGGCCGAGTTGTAAAGGCTTGATATTCGTTCAATCCGAGATGTGCCATAGGGAGTCTCGGCCTGATCTCAGCCGATACATTATGCTGGGGTCGGCCCCAGCCGATGTTGAACTAATTCCATGTTGAAGATTACTAAGGCTTCTTGTCACCTCGGCCTACACTCGGTCGAGGTTGCCATACCCAGGTATATGAGAATGCTGTTGATGCCTGTGATGCGCGTAGTGTCCATTGGAAATGTAGGTGATAGTGTCGGCCTGGGCCGACCTTATTAAGGCCGAGGGCTGATATCGTGGGCCCATGGCTTATCCTGGGTCGATCAATATCTCGGCCATCACCTCGGCCGAGGTTGGTGTCTCTAGGCCGAGGTCACACTTGGGGCATATCAAATACCCTTAAAAATTGATCCCAAGTGAATCGAATTTGAATTCGAGGTTCCGCTCCTTCTACCGCCGTTGTCAACCTCATCTTGGATTCCTACCAAAATCGTTCTTTACCTTTTAACATAATGGATGCGAGAGTCACCTTATGTTAATGTGAAACTCCTATCACTTCGAATATCATATTTATATTCTTTACCCAAACCTCTACATCAGTTGAAGTAGGAGGTCCATGAAATACTTGAAGTGATAAATTCATAAATGTTTCATTGCTAGTGCTCCTTTTCTGTTCACATGCCACCCCCATATATAATTGGATTGTTGTTTTGCACTTTTAAGTTTTTGGTATGTTGGTCAAAATTTGGATCAGAGCTCGAAACATTATTTCTATTACACCACGAGTCGTTGCATAACTTTTAATTCATCCTGTTACTCTTGCCTTTGTACACATGCCGTAGCAGAAGCATTAAATGCCTCATCTTCAGTCCTATGCTACTCACTGGGTTCCATATGAATTTACTGCAATATTGAATTAATAAATAATAAATTCATATTACATAATGTTATATTAATTGACAATTATGACTAGACTGACTCCTTAGTTAACTACCATATCTACACTCTTGACTCAACAATTTAATCTGATAAACTACATTGTAATACCAAACACTATCCCACCCCATCCGAAAACTTGTTCGATAAATTTCAACATTTATATATTATTATATAATATTTAGTTGTTAATTTTATTATATTAATTGATGCTTTATTTTAAACTTAGTTTCAGTTTTATTTTTAGAAGGAAGAAACATGAGCAAATGGGTGTGAAAGATATGGGAGTGCTCAAAGTCCCACATTGTCCCACATTAGAAGATTACTAGAAAAAGTAGTGGTATATCAACTAAATGACTACTAAGATTCTTAGTTGACAAGTCAAACAAGAGGCTATGATCCTACGCATTGCAGTGGTGCTTAAGCACCATCAATCGTGACACGCAGCGCGCGAAAGGTCGATTGGGCGACTTAGGGTGCATTGCGCGCTTTGACGCGTACTTGACACTTGACATCGTTGCTTGGAGCGTGGGAGCATAAAGTTTTGACGAAGTAAAATAGGTCAACGGCTATGATTAAACGATCTGATCAAAGGGCTTAAAATCCGAAACAACTTGATCTGAATTGTTAGATGAACTCATAGCGTTTCGTGTAGGGGATGTCCATTCGCTTACGATGGGATGCTTAATCTGAACCGTTAGATCGACGCTGTTCCAAACAAGCACGATCCAACGGCTTTTGAGTCGCTATATGAAGAGCTGTGACTGTTGAAGAACAGTCACAAAAATGGCTATAAAAAAGTTCCAGGCTTCTGTTTTGGACACCAAAAATTGATAATTTCTCCTCTCTTCGTCCTCTACATTTTGGCATTACAAGATTACAAATTCAGAGTGTTCTAGGTAACAGTATACAGTTTGAATCAAACAACTGTTCATACATTACATTATATCCTGAAGGAAGATTCGATAGAACCTATAGTGTACTCGCGATTCTATCTCAACCGAATTGGGAGAAATTTTTCCTAAAAGACTGAGTTCCCAGAATGTGCCTTGCAGAAATTAATTTAAATATTCCGTTCTTTCCATAGAACAATTCCAACAAAATTCTCACTACACTCCCGATTAGGATTAATAGAACAACTATAAACATCTAAACATTCCATGAATTATATTATGGAACCAGTAAAACTTAACTTATTGTGACGATATAAGCAAATATATAAACCCATGTAAAAAAACTATTATCTTGTTACACGACAAAATTCAAAACATAACATACTAAGATTCTCCACACTAGCTGGTTAGGTTTAAATAACCCTATACACAACCTCTGGCATATCACACATACTAAGACCCTGGACACGACTCCCCAAAACTCCGACCTTGGTTGTGAACCCATCTATTAACCTGAATGGAAGCATATGAACGTAAGATAATGCTCAGTTTTTTAACATGAATATTGATTCATAATGCACAATAATGTTAATATTATCTATTAACATATTAATCCTTTCTATTTGTTACTAAATTATACTTCATCATATAATTTCTTATAACTATATACATGTAAATGGTGTGTCACATTCCTAGTAATCACAAATTGTAATGCCCTGACACAGATTTGGGTAATCTACTTTGGTGGACCGCACCGGTATCGAAGGGTTAGGGGAAAAAGGTCCTTTAAGGGCGGGTGAGAATCATTCTTAGCACTCTTGTCCAAATAACCATGATACAATTCTGAATTTATCATTTAATAACTTGCAAAAATCACGACCACTTGCTTGTGATTATAGTAGTTCAATTGTTTTACTTAAGGAAATATTTAGTAAGACCATGAGTGAATAAAATTGATTATTAATTAAATCTAAATTATTACAGACTTGGTCACATAAAATTAAATTTCCAACTACGACATGAAAATAAAATGCAACAAACCTGACTAGGGAGACCACCATTGTGGTATGTCCCAAACATGAGAGCTTTCAAGAATCAATGCCGTGACTGCTGCTTCCCTGCATAGTGGGTTTTAGGTCTAAGCAACGTCCGCCGCACCCCAGGACTCCAGGCTCCCCTTAAGTTTCCCGAAAATTCTAAGAATTTCTCTTCTTACCCTTTAGTTTCATTTTTATACTTCATCTTTTCACGCCTGATCGATGGGGCCAAAACTGTACAAATTATTTCCTACACGATTCACATTTTAACCATTCGTCACGTACTTTTTTTTGAAACCCTGAACCTCCACACGAATGAGCCCTTTGGACTCCCTCGTGTTTGCTAAACAGGGGGGACACTGCGCATGGCCCACCTCACACACGAGCCCCGCTTTAATACTGGCATACCCTTGCGAGGAATCGAACCCATGATCGTGCCCCTAACCACACAGCCCTGAGTAAGCCACTAACCGCTGGAACGAACCAGGGTGGGTCCCATTCGTTACGTACTTAAAATATACATTTTAAGTTTTGAGAGTTTTTGGGGACAAAATCATTTAACACAAGGTTTAAGGTCCATTTTATAATTTCTAAAGTTTGGTCCGCCTAGTGATTTTTAGAAATTCAAAGTTTAGCTTGCAACAGTTATAAGTTAAGGAACTTCTTGCAACATGTACAAGTACAGGGACCATTTTACAATATGTATAACTCGAGGTTTCTTTTGTAATATTTTTGAATCCATAGATTGTTTTGCAATATTTATTAATTTGAGGGCTTTTTTTGCAATATTGACAATTTGTCCCCATTGGTTTTAATTAAGAACCCTAAAGTTACATTTTTGGCTAAACCTTATGTTATTCCATCTATAATCTTTTGGTATTTTCACCCAACCCCTCCTAAGAACTACACAACATTTTCCTCATTTATGCCATTACCGAGTTAAACAAAACTATAAAAAATGCAACATAACTTGAGAGCATCACAATAGATATTTTTCCCCATATTAAATAAATTTTAAGGCATGTAAACAGTTTTAAATAAGCTAACTCATGCTTTGACATTTTAATAAAAATCTAATATTCATGACATTTGTTTTCATAAAATAACAATAACAAATATAGGTAGCATGCGAGTTTACGTGTATATATATATATATATATATATAAACTATGTAACACGCTATATTTTTAATTTAAAAAATTAGGTAATATAACCCCTATCTTTAATGGATAAAACTCTTGAAGAAAATGTTGGATCAATGCACCACCAACTCCTTTGGGGGCTTGATTAATACCTATTGAACATCTCAGATATTTCTTCTAAAAAAACTAATAATATTTACTCTCTTACTATGGCATTTTTAATAATAGGGCAACCTCTTCCTCTCACTTTCTAATATTTTTAGAATATATGTTAATGTGTATATTGAAACACTGCAAGGGAGGTGTGGTATTATTTATAATTTAAAGGGGTTGTTTTTGTGTTGTTTGAATAGTAGTTCTAGCTCTGCAAAGAAGAAATAACAAAATTTAAGTGATAAATAAAAGATGGCCAATCCCAAGTTGTTAGCATAACATTTTCGTCCAGCAAAATTGTGAGTTAGGAATGCATACTAATTTTTATGATGGTTGGTTGTCTCACAAGATGAGGCCAAAGTACTAAGGTGAAATGAAAGCAACCATCGTATGAAGCATCCTATTGAAGATCAAGGTAGTCCCAACGAATGGTGTGCGAGTGGTCGGGAATGTAATTTTATAGCATCAAAACATGAAACATATTGTGAATATGAGATTAATGGGGTGGCAATGCTAGACAATATGACACCGGATCAATTTTATCCAGGATCTCAAAGGATCCCGTCTATCACAGTACCAACTTTCCTTTCCTACCAAAATGACTAACTCTCGGTCTAGGCTTAACTGTAAGGAAATCACGATCTCCCTTGTCGAACTCTTAATGTCTCTTATGTTTATCAGCGTAATTTTTTTATCGGGTTTGATCTATCCCAAGTCGTTATTGAATAATTCGGATGTTCTCAATTATTTCCAAAATGAGTTTACACCTGCTGATATAAGTCTCGACAAATTTTTCTCAATAAACCAATAAGGGACAAGGTGTTCCCTACAACGCCTCAAAAAGTGCAATGCCAATGCCATCCTGGTAACTATTATTGTAGGCAAATTATTCTAGTTATAGGTGTTTATCCCAACTACCTTGAAAGTCCAATGCGCATAATCATAACATATCATCGAGGATTTGAATGGTTCCTTATAATTTATCATCCATTTGAGGATAGTAAGTGGTGTTGATACTGAAGCTGGTACCGAGTTGCCCCTGTAGCCTATTCCAAAACTTTAACACGAACCATGGGTCTGTATCTTAAACAATGGATAGTGGTGTACCATGTAAGTGAAGTATCTCTCTGATGTACAACCAGGTTAATCGAGTCACTCTATTTGAAAATTTTATCGGTAGAAAGTGTTGGACTTTGTAAGCTTATCCACAATAATCCAGTTTGCATCATGTCTTGCTTCTGAACAAGGTAAATCCATGACAAAGTCCATGGTGATGTGATTTTATTTCCATTAATCAATAGGTAGTGGGTGAAGAAATCCAAATAGATTTTGATGCTCTACCTTTGCTTGATAACAAATGAGTACTTTAGTGACGAAGAAGTTGACATATTTCTTCATCCCTGACCACCAATAATCATGACACAAATCTCATTACATTTTGTTGCCTACTGGGTGGATGCTGAACCTTGATTTGTGGGATTTTGCCATAATATCCTCTCAAAGCTATGTGATGGTAGGGACTATCAGTCTTCATTCAAATTGTACTCCATTATCTTTATCCAATGTAAGATCATCAAGCGGTTCGTCAACTTGGAGATGACCCCGATAATGCATGAGTTTTTCGTTATAAATCTGTGCACCCCAAACCTTTTGCTGTAGGATTTGCCTTGCTATAATACTGTAAATATAGGCCTGTTCACTACCTCTTTTTACTTTCTACTCTTAAGTTTGGAGTTCCTTGAACTTTTATGGTAGTGACACTTCATATCTTCTAATAAAAAGATTTAATTTTCTTCTGAGTGAGTCATCCACAACATTGGACTTTCATGGGTGGTCATGGAATATGAAGTTATAATATTCCATTAGTTTAATCCATTGACATTGGCATGGGTTGAGATCATGTTGGGTGAAAAGGCAACGAAGACTCTTGTGAAATGAAAACCGTTCAAAATGCTGCTCCCTATATGGGTAGTACTTCTAGATCTTCAATGTGAATACACCTACTTTAGGATCTCAATAATGATTGGGATAGTTCCTCTCGTGTGGCTTCAATTGTCGAGGCGTGTGTGCTACCACCTGACCGTTTTGCATCAAAACCAAACTAAGTCCTACTCATAATGCATCACAGTAAACCACATAGCCATTTCCTCATTCTAGAAGAATAAGGACTGCAACTGTTATCAATCTCACCTTTAAGTCCCAGAAGGCTGTCTCACACTCCTCTGTCCATTATAAACTTACATTATTTTTAGTAAGCTGAGTTAAGGGCAAGGCTAAGCGAGATAAATCTTAAACAAAACACTGATAGTAGCCAACCAATCTCACAAAACTCCTAATTTATGTGACATTCTTTAGTCGCTCCCAATTCAAAGCAGTTTTCACCTTTTCAAGATCTACTGAGATACCCTTTCCCGAGACAAGGTGACCTAAGAACTTGACTTCCTACATCCAGAATTTGCATTTGCTGAATTTTTCATACAACTGGCTCTCCCTGAGTATTTGCAGGTTGATTGTAGGTGTTCTTCATAGTCCTCATCAGATGATGAGTATATCAAAATTTCATCCATGAATACAATAATAAATTGATCCAAATATTCGGTAGATTTGATTCAATAAGTCTATAAAATCGACAGGGGCTTTGGTAAAGACGAAGGTAATGACTAGGGTCTCAAAATACTTATAATATGTGCATAAGACTGTATTTTAGATGTCTTCCTAACGGACTCAAAGTTAATGATAGTGACGCGACGAAGAATGTGTATGCTACCTGTGTACCTACATCTCAAGTGCAAGTTGGTCGCTCAAGTAATAACCCAACAAGTCATGGTCGAATCCATAGGAAAAAGGACAAAAATCATGACGACGACAACAAGGTAGGCTTCTAAAATCTCGGTATCAACTCTCAAAAAGAAAAGAAAAAGCGATAATTTTTGTGAAAATTTATACTTAACTAAAAAAACCTAACTAGCAAGTGCAATTTTAATTTAAAAGAAAGAAAAGACTAAAATTTTGATTTTTCATGGGAAAAATAGAGTCGGGATCCAATCTCCCAAACCGTAGGCATTTTTTGTTAAGTATAAAATTTTCAATAATCATATATCTAATTAAGAGAAAACATCAATTTCATCAAAGCACTAAATATGTGAGAATTTTATTCCACATGATATTTAGCCAATAATTAAATTAACTTGAATGACGAGATTGCCGACATGTATATTATATCTTCAAACACTCCGGTTGCCTATGACAAATGGACTTAAGAGACCTACAATATTATTCTCGATAAAATATCAAACCTCATAATTATATATATAATTATATTCAATTTTATATCCAACTCTCATACCTAGGTTGGGTTCATATTCCCCAACTCCCAATGAATCTAGCCGGGCATGAATATGTTAATTAAGCAAGAATTCATTGACATGTGTGTAAACATAATAAAATAATAGGAAAGATGATGAAATTTAAGATCACTAAGAGTGAAGAGCAGAAACATGTAAGAAGAATAAGTAATTGAAGAAAAACTTGCTCTTGTATTAAATGAATGATGCAAAACTTGTAAATTATTTTCCTAGATATTCTTGATGTTTTCTAGCCTTACTAATGAATGATATATATGTTAAAAGAACCGTAATGACTAAATATAAAGGTTAGAAGTCGTTTAGTAAAGTCCCTAAACTCTAAAACTCTTTTTTTCTAAAAGATAAACTGAAATAAAAATCCCATAATACGTTCCCCAAACATATTTACCCTTCTCTCCGAACTTGTTAATAGGGTGAACTTGTTTTCCCTAGGCAGCCAAACCGGTTCGGTCCGATGATCTGTTCAAGTGATCCTTTTGTGATTCACTTTTTGCACCTAGATTTTCTTCCCAACTTCAAATGTGCATAACTCCTTTACCGCATCTCGAATTTTGGTGCCGTTTCTTCTAGCGTGATCGTGACTTTAAGCTCTTTTACTTTTCAGTTGGATCCTCCTTCGGGTTCTGTTGAAAAATTACAAAATTGCCCTTGACTTCCCTTTCGTATGATTCTTTAACCATTTCGGTTTTTCTCTTCCATCCACTTGCACTAATTGTTGATAAAACAAGAGAAAAACACACAAAATGCGAAATACTCACAAAAAAGGGTTACTAGCATACATATGGGATAAATTTGGTCTATATACACTGCACGGGACCCTAAAAATACCAAAATAAAGAGGATAAATATAAAGTATTTATGCCTAATCAAACCCCCTTACTTTGAATATTGATCATCCCGAGAAATGTAAAAGAATAAGAGCATGAGTTTAAATTGACCTCTAAACAAATAATGGGATATTATACCTCTTTTGCGGACAAGTGATTGCATTTAGTATATCCAAAAAGCTGTTAAACCCCTAGGTTACCCTTGTTGTACGAGTGGTGTCTCGTAAGGGTTTGAAGTGAATTTACCCACAAAATTCATTTTTACGACTCAAAGAAAGTATCAAAATAATTAAAAATTGTATAATTTAGTTTCCCCCCCCAAAATAATCGTTTCAAATTTTTATTCGATAATCTCAATTCATAGTGTGTGTGTGCGAAGTCGAAGAATAAACTGATAACTTCCACCGATTGATGGCTATGTTACTTTTTAAAAAAAATATTTGATTCAATTTCTCACGAAATGCACTCACAAACGGATCACTTGGATTGTGACTATTTTCTCTCGGTATGTGTGATATTAAGAGTAAATATAATGGAAAACGAGGTCAAGCACACATATTGAAAGACGAAAATATTTACGATGAAAAAATCTCATGAACGAAACATGGTCATTGAAAAATGGAAAAACACCATTCTTTTTACACACCATGTTGTTTCTTTATTATCTTTTCGTATTTTAGCTCTCCACGCAGTAATTAATTTCGTTAATCGGACTCGGTTATGACCTTTTCAGGTTAAGGTGTTTTGGGCAATAATGAAAATGTTGGAGAATTTCAGAGTTAGAAAATTTTCTTGCAATTCCCGTTGAAACGTTTTTGGGCTTTGCTCATTTTTTTTCTTTTCTTTTTCTTTCTATTTTCCATATTTTCTATTTTTTTTCTATATTTTTCTACTTTTTATTTGAGCATTTTTTCTATTTTTTTGTTCCTTTTATGTACCATTTGAACTTAATTGATCAATTTTTTATTTTCACAACCTTAGGCTAATTAGGTTTGTTGGGTTGATAAAATGAAAAGGGTATAAATTATTGGGCTCAAATTGGTTTGCAAAAGGATGGTTTTCATAACCTTTTATGGCTAATATTTTTGGGTAAACAGACGAAGGCCTAACTTTATTCATTCGAATCACTAATTACATTACCATATGCATCTTGAGATTAATTTTATTTAGAGACCTTTTTAGTGCATTTTCAAAACAATATTTCACATATTTTTCGTAACCGATCGAACAATGATTTAGAGATCATCAACGACCTTTTGACACTGAAAAGAACTTTTGAGTTAACTTTTAACTCGAATTAATTTAATTACTCAGAAAAAGTGACTGGCTCAAAAATCACAATGGGTTAAGAAATCTCCACAATGTTTCATTAAGTCGTCAATTTTAGCTCATTTTTCATTTTTAGCCGATTTCAGCTTAATGCATAAGAGTTTTACAAATTGAGATTTCATAGAAAAACTTAGTGATATTTTTGAAGAATTTAAATTTAAATTTTTATTTATTTTGGAAAAAAATATTGACTTTTTCAGAATTTTTCAATTTATGAAAATTTCATTTTTTTTTGAAATTTTTGACCTTTTTTTAATTTTTTTGGGCATTTAAAAATTTATGAAGTTTAAACACGCATGTGTACCCCCTAACTTAGACTTTTGCATTGTCCCAATCAAAAGGACTAAAATCTAAATAAGAAAAAAAGAGTGCAAAAATAAAACAAACAAATATTAAAATGCAAAAAAACACTAATAAACTCTGACACACAACTCTAAAATACAAAAATAATTCACCCTATACGCGTCGGGGGTGCGACGACCTCGCTCTCCTAATACTTGCTCAACCCCGTGTATAAGGTTTGATGATATCCTTGATATCTCTTCCACATCATAAATTAAAAGTCGGAACAATTGGGAATCGACCCAATAGAAAGAATGGATGCCTCGAGGCACATAATGGTGCCCAATCACCTTATGGCATATTTGTTCTGGCTTGGAGATACTATCATATCGAAATGTCGAAGGACACGCTAAGCCTAGATTACCCTTACACTCGAGAATGCATGGATCGGGATCTAATTAGATGATACTCTAGTCATGTCCTCAATCGCCTTCGAGAACTCAAGTGGCATGGGTGGACGGCTACAAATAAGGAATTGATCTATCCTATTTTTCTAGTCGCTCTCCTCTAAGTGACAAAAAGACTCCAATAATGATTGGGCTTCAGCACTGAGGTTCTCATCCACTAGACCAAATTCTTTCTCAAAATTTTTTATGCTCATATCTACTCTCTCTCTCTCTCTCTCTCTCTCTCTCTCGTGCAATATCTAAATACTCTATCTCGCTCTTGATAGTCATCACTAAACACGCCTCAAGTAGATACTAAAAATTATTACCCTCAAGTTGTTCGTGTACTACCTCTTCAATAAGACCCCACTCGTGTAAATCATACCCATCACCCACTTGCTTGATGATGTTAAAGATATTCGTTTCCAGTGTCATATTCCCGAACGCTAGTTGCATTTGCCATTACGTATGTTAATTAATGCGTTAGCCATGGCTAGGAAAGGGCGACCAATAACGAGAGCATGATTACTCAATGGGTAGGAGGGCTCAGTGTCCCAAATAACAAAATCTATCAGGAAGTGGAAAGTCTCGACTTGAACGATCACATCCTCAACTAACCTCAGGGTATCTTCACGAAACAATCCAAAAGTTGGAAAGTGATTTTGGTGGGCTTTATATCTCCTAAATTAAGATTTTTATAGATAGAGTAAGAGAGAATGTTGTCTATTAAATCTCTCTCGATTTTATTCTCGCCAATAATGCACGAAATGGTGGGCGCACCCGAATCTTTATACTTGGACGGGAGGTCACTCAAAAGTACTAAATCACATTTTGTGCTAAGAACACCTTCTTTACCTTTACTTTAATTTTTACTATGAGCAAGTCCTTGAGAAACTTCGCATACGTGGGAATTTTCTTGATAGCCTCAAGGAAAGGTAAATTAAGCTTCACTTGCTAAAGCACATCTTGAATGTCATCACGGCCGACCCTTTTAGGAGGAGGGAACAACTGTTGAGGTGGTGCGGATATAGTGGGTTTCACTATCACTTCGGGCCTAACCGTGTCTTCTTTTTCACTCTCTTCTAAGGAGACATCTCCAGCCTCTTGCGTTCTAGGCGACACCTCCTTATCTTTTTGTATGTCGTGTGGAAGAGGTGATAAGTCAACAACTCTTCCACTACGTAGAATGGTTATCGCGCTACATTTCTCTTGATTTTTATTACGAGTAGAGCTAACACAATTTTGACCTTGGATGGGAAACCTTCCTTTCTCTTGGAAACTTAAGGAAGATTGCAACTTAAAAAGCTATGCCTTTAAGTCGGTAAAAGTTTGAGAATTTTGGCCATTTATCGCTAATTGAGATTGCATAAATTGGGCGACAGTGCCCTCGAGACACTTTCGCCATGGGATCACATAAGGCGCAAGAGTAGGCGCTTGCATTAGTGGAACTTGTTGATAAGATGGAAGTGGTGGAAAACATGTGGATTCAGATTCATCGCCACGTCCGGTTACCCATAACTAAAATCATAATGGTTTTGCCATGAGGGATTAAAAAAATTCCCGTGAGGGACATCAAAATTACCCTTTAAGGCTTCCACTGCCTTAACTTTCTCTTGAAGTGGCATGTATCGTCGGACATTCCTTCGTTGTATGTCCCGCTTCACAATTAATGAAATCTCTCCTTTAATTGTTCGAGATGATCCAGGTATATGTCTCCCCTAGATTCGACCACAACTTCTAGCTGCTTAGCTAATTGGTTAATTTAGAGCTTTAACTCGGCTTTCTTGTCCAAGTGATAGAGTCCGGACGTAGAAGGAGCTATAGACGTGATTCTAGCTTTGGGCTGGGTGTTCGAATTTAATGTGTACCAAGCTTAAGCATTCTCGACAACATACTTAAAGTTCGCCTCCGCATCATTCGCATATAACCCTAAGAACTCTCCCAGGCACATAGTCCTAACGAGTTTCTTGGAGCTTAGGCTAAGCCCAGTAAGAGATGAGTTTTCATTATGTGGGCACATATCGACTAACTCGTTGAACCTCTCCCAACATCTATCAAAAGGCTCATTATCATTTTCCCTAAAAGTTTGGATTTGAGCCCTAATAGAATTGGTCCTATGTGCGAGAAAGAACTTTAGAAGAAATTTAGCCTGCATGTCTCTCCACCTGCTTGTTGAGTTCGGTGCTAGTGGCCAAAGACAAGTCTCGGCCTCTTCCTTAAGTGAAAACATGAAAAGCTTGAGGCGCATTAGGTCTCGGGTGAAAGCTTGTGTGATAATCCTCTTATAAAAAATAAGAGGTGGCCAGCCCGATATTCCAATACTTACAGGAATCATAGATGGTCCATTCTCAGCATCACAGAAAAACAATAATTATACGAAATAACCACCCATTATTTTAGAAAACGGATTGTCAAAGTTTATTTTGTAAGTTGAAGAAAGAATTTAAACAACCAAATTTGAAAAGAAAGTGGATAAAATAACTACATGAATTAAATTGAATAGTACATATATAACACAATAACCGAATAAGCTGTCGGTTAACAGACCCAAACAATATGGTTACACCGAGTATTAAAGTATAACATCACATCTATAATACAATTACAAATCTTGGGCAACACGCCCGAATGATTAACTACTCATAACTAGATTACAAAAGAAAATGGAAGCGTCAACATCAAAATATCCCGTAACATCCGCAAGGTGTTACAGCTCCAAGACACTGGAATAGGAAAGTCAATACGGGCGTCCTTGCGGCGGAGCACCTGAGCGAATATAAGATTCATGCAACATAAGAAATATGAACGGGTCAGGGCCCGATTTTATATGATCACTAGATGAATATAGAGTATGATAGTTATGAACAGTTAATCATCATTGATAAAGATAATAATCTATCTACTCAATCTTAGAGCATAAACTAAAGCAATTATATTGACCATAATTTTAATTCAATTATACAAGAGGGTATGAATAAATATTATTAATTAAGATTCACCATCCTTCATACACCGTTCCATATCTCACTAGGAAATGTATTCAAGGCCATTTAATTCGTAGAACACTTTATCATAAATTAAATCCCACTGGAATAAGAATAGTTATATTAAAAAATATATAACGATTCTAAGACCGTCCTTCCGAGTTTCCCACTGGATGTGCCCCTAAATAGCTATCGTCTTCCAGGGCCTATCGCACAAGACAACCTGGGCATCCTACAACGCAACGTCGATAAGTGGTCATATACCTTCGACATTGAGTCATAACCACACCCGGAATTACCTCACTTCGAACAATAATCAAACAATATATAATAACCGGTCCTATGGCCGAGGAATATATTCTCCCTGCATTCACTTGCCAGGGGACTTCACTTTATGCGCGTACTTCCCCTATGATAGCATTTAGAGAGGTGTGTATATACCAATTTCTCATTCACAATTTTGATCTCATTTTAAGAAATACCTCACATTTTTATCCGGAGCCATACGTAATTAATATCATCATTATAAACTTCAATGATTAATAAACCCCTAACTTAGTCTCCGAGAATTTTTTGGTGTTACTATAAACCACCAATTCTAGCATACCCCAATATCGTCTCGAAAGTTCCTCAATTATCTAATTCTACATCTCTTAATATCAAACTAACTTGTTAAGGGAAGGAAATACCAAATCATCTATTTAGTGATCCCCAGAATAAGCCCCAACTATTCCCTTACTAACATAAGGTAGTTATCTAACTAATATAAGACTCTAGGACACTAAGTTTACTTCATAAGAGAAGGTTCCTAAGTCATAAGCTTAAAAGAAAAGGGTTATAATTGAGTTAGGAAAATAACTCAAAATAGTAGGAATTCTGAATCGATTCGCCCTGGCCGAATCGATTCGGTCTTGAAGCGAATCAATTCGGGTGGTCCGAATCGATTCAATCAACAGAAACCAACATTTTTCATACTTTCGAATCGATTCGGATAGGTCGCATCGATTTGGTCATCACAAACCTGTATCCTACCCCTTTAGCGAATCGATTTGCTAAGGGCGAATCGATTCGCCTGGCCCAGAAATCCCAATTCCGGCTATAGAGTTTTAATACTCCAATTTCTCCCAACCTCTTTTCTCTCAAATCAACATCATTAATTCAACCCAAAATCGTCATAAATGCATCCTAGATATTTTAATCGATACAATAACTATCTAAATCAATATTTGGGGATTCAAACACTACAATTTTCTTAAAACCCTAAAGTGGTTAAATCTTTTCCAATACACAATCATCACACAAATTTATTCAACCTAAATCATATATTAGCAAGTAAGAAAACTTGCCATGGCTTGCAATCTCAGATTTTCCTATGATAGCAATAACTCCAAGCTTCAATCTTCACTTCTCTCCCTTCTTCTTCTTCTTCTTCTTCTTCTTCTTCTTCTTCTTCTTCTTCTTCTTCTTCTTCTTCTTCTTCTTCTTCTTCTTCTTCTTCTTCTTCTTCTCTCTAGGTTTAAAAATATACACTTAAGAAAATAAAAGGGTTTGCAAGACTTAAACGTGCCTTTCTCCTTAATCGCCATCTTAAATTGTTAATACCCCATTAAAATGACTCGTAACTACACATTTAAGTCATAACCAGTCAAAAGTGCCTGGAACCCAAAAATACAACATGACACTTATTTCGACTATTTCGGGACTAACCGCGCCCTCTAAATTGGCATCCGGAATAATATAATTCATTTCCATTTTCAACTTCATTTAAACCATAATTGTCGTTTAAAGCACAACGACGCCATTAATCATAACGTAATGCCATTTTCATTCACATTACATTAAATAAGCACAACTTGATAAATATTATCTTTTAATTCACTTAAAAAAAATATTTATCCTATTTACCAATATTTTATATAATTACCTCACATGGAAAATTAATATAAAATAAATTACTCAAAAGTAAGGGTTATTACACTCTCCCCCCCCTTATAAGAGAATTTTGTCCTCAAAATTCAGGCGTACCTGGCAAAAAGAGATGTGGATACTTTTCTCGTATATCATCCTCTCGCTCCCACGTCGATTCCTCGGCATTGTGATGACCCTATTGAACCCGAACCAAGGACACCACTCGAGATCTTAGCCTACGATCCGCGTGATATAATATTGCGACTGGTTGTTCTTCATATAAAATATCGGGTTGTAATTCGAAGTCATCCAAAGGAATATGCCAATGAGCTCCTTCACACCTATTGTACTTTTTCAAAGATGAAACATGAAACACATCATGAATTTGTTGTAAGTGTTCCGGTAAGGCAAGTTGATACGCTACTGGGCCTACCTTAGCAATAATGGGAAAAGGGCCTACATAACGCGGTGCAAGCTTTCCTTTCTTCCCAAATCGCTTTACACCTTTTATCGGCGATACTCGTACCAACACCTGATCTCCTACCTCCAATTCTACATGCCTTCTATTAGCATCAGCATAACTCTTTTGCCGATCTTGAGCTATTCAGATGCGACTACGAATAAGTTTAATCTTGGAAGAAGTATCTTGGATCATTTCAGGTCCAAGAAATTTATTATCCCCTGCTTCCAACCAACAAGTAGGTGATCTACACGGCCTGCCATAAAGTGCTTCATAGGGTGCCATCCTGATGGTGAATTGGCACGAATTATTATAAGCAAATTCGACCAAAGGAAGATATTGTTCCCAACCACATTTGAAATCAAGCACACACATTTGGATCATGTCCTCCAACATTTGGTTGACTCTTTCTATCTTTCCATCTGTTTGAGGGTGATAAGAGGTACTCAACTTCAATTCGGTTCCCATAGCTTCTTGGAAACTTCGCCAAAAATGGGAAACAAAAATTTTGTCTCGATCGGAGACTATATATATGGGCACCTCATGGAGTCTAACAACCTCTGCAATAAATAGTTGAGCATAACGAGCAACATTGTAATCTGTGCGTAGACGGAGAAAATGTGCCGACTTGGTCAAACGATCGACAATCACCCCAATAGAATCGTGACCGCTTTGTGATGTTGGCGATCCCATAATGAAATCCATCGAGATACTTTACCACTTCCATACCGATATCTCCAATGGTTGTAGCAAACCCGTTGGTCTTTGATGATATACCTTCACCAATTGACAAGTGGTGCATTGGGAAATAAATTCAAAAATGTCTCGTTTCATGCCTGGCCACCAATATTGACGACGCATGTCTTGGTACATTTTGTCCCCACCAGGATGTACTATAAACTTAGAACCATGAGATTCTATCATTACGGCCCGTCTAAAATCCCCTTCGTCCGGGACAATGAGCTCCCGTGGAAACATTCCCCACCCTCAGAACTTATAGAGTAGGATTCTGCTCCCTCGGTCAACAATTGGCGTATACGGTCCTGACAACTTTTGTCCCTACTTTGAGCTTAAATAACCCTTCCACTATCGTAGGCGTAACGGTCAACACCGACATAAACTCTCTAGTAACTGCATCTTCTTGGCAGAGCTCCTTCCATTTAGCTTTCCATACCTGCACTAACTCCCCCTCGGGTTTCCGACTCAACGTATCCTCCACCACATTCGCCTTGCCCGGGTGATAGTGAATGTCAAATTGGTAGTCTTTCACAAACTCTAACCACCAGCGCTGTCGCATATTTAAATCTTTCTGTGAAAATAAATATTGCAACGATTTGTGGTCCTTGAAAAGACTAAATTTATCCCCCAGGAGGTAATGTCTCCAAATCTTCAAGGCAAAAACTACTGCAGCAAGTTCCAAATCATGCACCAGATAATTATTTTCATGGGGCTTTAGCTTACGAGAAGCATAAGCAATAACCCGCTGCTCTTATTGTAGTACACATCCCAACCCTTGTAGAGATGCGTCGGTAAAGACCAAATATTCCAATCCAGGCCTTGGTAACGCAAGGACTGGAGCAGAAGTTAACTTATCCTTCAGCTCATCAAAAGCTAACTGACAAGAATCATCCCAAACAAACCTCACCCGTTTCTGGGTTAAGTTTATCAAAGGGCTAGTAATTTTAGATAATCCCTTGATGAATCCGCGGTAATAACCAGTCAAGCCCAGAAAACTACGAATCTCGGTAGGTGTCGTGGGCTGACCCCATTCCCTCAACACAATAACTTTACTCAGTTCTACCAAAATACCCTGGGCTGTCACAATGTGACCCGGAAACTGTACTTCCTGTAACAAAAAACTGCACTTTTCAAACTTGGCATACAACTGCTGATCCCTCAACGTCTGCAGGACCAACCGTAAGTGAGTAGCATGTTCGGCTTCTGTTTGAGAATACCATAGGATGTTATCAATAAACATGATAACAAACTGGTATAGGAAGTCTCAAAATACCCTATTCATATGGTCCATAAACACGACGGGGCATTGGTTATTTCGAAAGGCATAACTAGAAATTTGTATGACCTATATCTAGTTAGGAAAGTAGTTTTGGACACATCCTGCTCGCGTATCTGCAACTAATGATACCCCGTCCTCAAATCTATTTTAGAGAAGTACGATGCTCCCCTAAGTTGATCAAACAAATCATCAATTCGAGGTAATGGGTATTTGTTCCGGATGGTGACTTTATTCAATTCCCTGTAGTCAACACACAACCAAAGAGAACCGTCTCTTTACTTCACAAATAACACCGGAGCGCCCCACGGTGACGTACTACGCCTAATAAACCCTTGTTCTAACAACTTCTGAATCTGTTCTCTTAACTCCCACATCTCAACATGAGCCATGCGGTACGGGGATCGAGCAATCGATCGTGTTCCCGATGCTAAATCAATCACAAACTCAATTTCCCTACTTGGAGGCAAACCCGGTATTTCATGAAAAATACCTTCCAAATCTCTAACAACCAGAATCGAATCTAAGGAAACGACTACATCCTGAGACGTATCCTCCGCGATACAATACAAGTAAGTGCTAGAACCTCCCTCCGAACGAGGCATAGCCACTAAAAACATCTCTTGCCCCGGAATGGGAAAAACTATACTTTTCCCATAGCAATTAACTATCGTACGATACTTCACTAGTCAATCCATACCCAGAATTACATCATACCCGACCATATCAAGGACGAGTAAATCGGCCTCAAAACACAAGTTACCAAGATTTATTCCTACTTGTTTACAAACAAAGAAAATGAGTGAACCATCACCCATAGAAGATTGGACACTAGTGAAAGTACTTTTCGCAGATTTAATTAACTCCGTAGACTGAGCAAAGCTTCTAAAAATAAACGAGTGTGTCGCACCCGTATCAAATAATACACGACCCATGTGCCCATGAATGGGAAACTTACCCTCAATGGATGGCGGCGCTGGCTGGGCTGGAGGAAGCATAACATCCTGTATGTGGTAAACACGCCCATACTGTAGTTGTCCCTATTGCGGAGGTACAACTGGGTTAGGCAGTTGTGGAGGTAACTGGCCCTGTGGATGCTGCGGAACCCTAGGAAACTGTCCACCAATCAACTATGGACACGACTTCATATAATGCCCTAACTCCCCAAATTGAAAGCATCGACCCGCCATATTTTTTTTGATTTTTGCCCTGGTTATTTCTAAACTGCCCAAAGCCTTGACCTGGGTGGCCTCTACCCCCATTACTACCCCGACCTGCTTGTTGCTGGGCACCCTGACCGTGCCTAATATTACTGCCACCAAAGTTAAATCCATCAAAATGCTGCCTTTGGGACAGGTCCCCTTGTTGGGTGTCCCTTTCTTTTTGTTTACTCCCCGATGATTGGGACGAGGGTAGTGCTCCTCCTCCTGCCCCATTGCCTCCTGGTTTACCCGCTTATCTTAAAACTGAAGCCTTCTTACTACTTTGAACATGCAACTGATGATCTTGAAAATGGAGTAACGCGACATTCATTACATCCCCAAAAGTTTTTAAAGCTAGATTGCCCAGCAAATGTTGCCGTATCCTCCAATGTAAACCTCCAATAAATTTGGATATCCTCCTCTCCTCGTGAGTTACCTCATCCGGCACAAAACTATCTAACCGAGTGAATTCCTCCTCATACTCCGCAACTGAACGTTCACCTTGCACTACATCTTGAAGCCTTCTCCTCATCTGCCTTTGAACTGCGGGAGGAAAGTACTTCCGATCAAACAAAACCCAAAATTCAGTTATAGTCATAGTATCTCGTTCTTCTGGTGAGGTCATCGATTCCCACCAATGTAATGCTGTTCTAACTAGTTTAAAAGTAGCAAGGATTTGTTTCCTTTCCTCCCTACGCTCCACCATGCGAAGATGGCGTTGCATGTCCTTTTTCCATTGATTAGCTACTATCACGTCGGAACCTCCTTGAAATTCTGGGGGATGGCCCTTTAAAAAGGATTATGTGACTCTTTCCCACGGATAAGGTCCCGCAGGGGCTTATACTTCCCGATCTCGTGGTTGTTGGGCTTGTGTCAATTGCTGAACTACGACAGTCATCGCAGCATTGATCGCTTGGGACACAATATTGGTCACTTCAGTTGCATTTATCATTCCTTGCTGTGGCGGTGGATGACCTACATCATCATCTACATCTCTGTTACTTCTCACAGGACGACCCCTTTTAGGCGGCATCTGAGACGAAGAAACACTAGATTTATAATACTATTTAGAACAATTTATTTTGCAGAAGATCGCAAACATAGGCAAACAAAATAGTCCTAACATGAAACTCTATATCAAAGAACGCTACGGTAGAACGTGACAAGTTCGCATATATCCTAAAGACTCTAGAACCTGATGCTCTGATACCATCTATGACAACCCTCTTATCAAAATAAGAGGTGGCCAGCCCGATATTCCAATACTTATAGGAATCATAGAAGGTCCATTCTCAACATCACAGAAAAATAATAATTATACGAGATAACCACCCATTATTTTAGAAAACGGATTGTCAAAGTTTATTTTGTAAGTTGAAGAAAGCATTTAAACAACCCATTTTGAAAAGAAGGTGGATAAAATTACTACAGGAATTAAATTTAACAGTTCATATATAACACAATAACCGAATAAGCTGTCGGTTAACAGACTCAAACAATATGGTTACGCCGAGTATTAAAGTATAACATCACATCTATAATACAATTACAAAACTTGGGCAACACGCCCGAATGAGTAACCACTCATAACTAGATTACAAAAGAAAATGGAAGAGTCTACATCAAAATATCCCATAACATCCGCAAGGTGTTACAACTCCAAGACACTGGAATAGAAAGTGAATACGGGCGTCCTTGCGGCGGAGCACCTGAGCGAATATAAGATTCATGCAACACAAGAAATATGAACGGGTCAGGGCCCGATTTTATATGATCACTAGATGAATAAAGAGTATGATAGTTATGAACAGTTAATCATTATTAATAAAGATAAGAATCTATCTACTCAATATCAGAGCATAAACTAAAGCAATTATAATGACCATAATTTTAATTCAATTATACAAGAGGGTATGAATAAATATTATTAATTAAGATTCACCATCCTTCATACACCGTTCTATATCTCATTAGGAAATGTATTCAAGGCCATTTAATTCGTAGAACATTTTATCATAAATTATATCCCACTGGAATAAGAATAGTTCTATTAAACAATATATAACGATTCGAAGACCGTCCTTCCGAGTTTCCCCACTGGACGCGCCCCTAAATAGCTATCATCTTCCAGGGCCTATCGCACAAGACAACCTGGGCATCCTACAACGCAACGTCGGGAAGTGGCCATATACCTTCGACAGTGAGTCATAACCACACCCGAAATTACCTCACTTCGAACAATAATCACACAATATATAATAATGGGTCCTATGGCCGAGGAATATATTCTCCCTGCATTCACTAGCCAGAGGACTTCACCTCATGCGCGTACTTCCCTTATGATAGCATTTAGAGAGGTGTATATATACAAATTTATCATTCACAATTTTAATCTCATTTTAAGATATACCTCATATTTTTGTCCGGAGCCATACGTAATAAATATCATCATTATAAACCTCAATGATTAATAAACCCCTAACTTAGTCTCCGAGAACTTTTTAGTGTTACTATAAACCACCAAGTCTATCACACCCCAATCTCGTCTCGAAAGTTCCTCAATTATCTAATTCTACATATCTTAATATCAAACTAACTTGTTAAGGGAAGGAAATACCTAATCATCTATTTACTGATCCCCAGAATAAGCCCCAACTATTCCCTTACTAACATAAAGTAGTTACCTAACTAATATACGACTCTAGGACACTAAGTTTACTTCATAAGATAAGGTTCCTAAGTCCTAATCCTAAAAGAAAAGGGTAACAATTGAGTTAGGAAAATAACTCAAAACAGCAGGAATTTCGAATCGATTCACCCTGGCCGAATCGATTCGATCTTGAAGCGAATCGATTCGAGTGGTCCGAATCGATTCGATCAAGAGAACCCAACATTTTGCATACTTTCGAATCGATTCGGATAGGTCGAATCGATTCGGTCATCACAGACCTGTATCCTACCCCTTTAACGAATCGATTTGTTAGGGGAAAATCGATTCGCCTGGCCCAGAAATCCCAATTTCATCTATGGAATTTTAATACTCCAATTTATCCCAACCTCTTTTCTTTCAAATCAACATCATTAATTCGACCCAAAACCATCATAAATGCATCCTAACTATTTTAATCCATACAATAACTATCTGAATGAAATTTTGGGGATTCAAACACTACAATTTTCTTAAAACCCTAAAGTGGTTAAATCATTTCCAATACACAACCATCACACAAATTTATTCAACCTAAATCATATATTAGAAAGTAAGAAAACTTGCCTTGGCTTGCAATCTCAGATTTTCCTATGATAGCAACAACTCCAAGCTTCAATTTTCACTTCTCTCCCTTTTTCTTTTCTTCTTCTTCTTGTTCTTGTTCTTCTTCTTCTTCTTCTTCTTCTTCTTCTTCTTCTTCTTCTTCTTCTTCTTCTCTCTTTCTCTCTAGGTTTAAAAATACACACTTAAGAAAATAAAAAGGGTTTGCAAGATTTAAACGTGCCTTTCTCCTTAATTCCCATCTTAAATTGTCAATACCCCATTAAAATGACTGGTAACTACACATTTAAGTCATAACCAATCAAATGTGCCCGGAATCCAAAAATACTATATAGCACTTATTTCGACTATTTCGAGACTAATCGCGCTCTCTAAATTGGCATCCAGAATAATATAATTCATTTCCATTTTCAACTTCATTTAAACCATAATTGTCGTTTAAAGCACAACAACGCCATTAATCATAACATAATGCCATTTTCATTCACATAACATTAAATAAGCACAACTTGATAAATATTATATTTTAATTCACTTAAAACAATATTTATCCTATTTACCAATATTTTATATAATTACCTCACATGGAAAATTAATATAAAATAAATTACTCAAAATTAAGGGTTATTACACTCTCCCCCCTTTATAAGAGAATTTTACCCTCAAAATTCAGGCGTACCTGGCAAAAAGAGATGTGGATACTTTTCTCGCATATCATCCTCTCGCTCCCACGTCGATTCCTCGGCATTGTGATGACCCCATTGAACCTGAACCAAGGGAACCACTCGATATCTTAGCGTACGATCCCCGTGATCTAATATTGCGACTAGTTGTTCTTCATATGAAATATCGGGTTGTAATTCGATGTCGTCCAAAGGAATATGCCAATGAGCTCCTTCACACCTCTTGTACTTTTTCAAAGATGAAACATGAAACACATCATGAATTTGTTGTAAGTGTTTCGGTAAGGCAAGTCGATACGCTACTGGGCCTACCTTCGCAATAATGGGAAAAGGGCCTACATAACGCGGTGCAAGCTTTCCTTTCTTCCCAAATCTCTTTACACCTTTTATCGGCGATACTCGTACCAACACCTGATCTCCTAGCTCCAATTCTACATGCCTTCTATTAGCATCAGCATAACTCTTTTGTCGATCTTGAGCTATTCGGATGTGACTACGAATAAGTTCAATCTTGGAAGAAGTATCTTGGATCATTTCAGGCCTAAGAAATTTATTATCCCCTACTTCCAGCCAACAAGTAGGTGATCTACACGGCCTGCCATAAAGTGCTTCATAGGGTGCCATCCCGATGGTGAATTGGTAAGAATTATTATAAGCAAATTCGACCAAAGGAAGATATTATTCCCAACCACCTTTGAAATCAAGCACACACATTCGGAGCATGTCCTCCAACATTTGGTTGAATTTTTCTGTCTGCCCATCTGTTTGAGGGTGATAAGAGGTACTCAACTTCAATTCGGTTCCCATAGCTTCTTGAAAACTTCGCCAAAAATGGGAAATAAAATTTTTGTCTCGATCGGAGACTATATTTATGGGCACCCCATGGAGTCTAACAACCTCCGTAATAAATAGTTGAGCATAATGAGCAGCATTGTAATCTGTGCGTACACGTAGAAAATGTGCCGACTTGGTCAAACGATCGACAGTCACCCAAATAGAATCGTGACCTCTTTGTGATGTTGGCGATCCCGTAATGAAATCCATCGAGATACTTTCCCACTTCCATACCGGTATCTCCAATGGTTGTAATAAACCCGTTGGTCTTTGATGATCTACCTTCACCAGTTGACAAGTGGTGCATTGGGAAACAAATTCAGAAATGTCCCGTTTCATGCCGGGCCACCAATTCTGATGGCTCATGTCTTGGTACATTTTGTCCCCACCAGGATGTACTGTAAACTTAGATCCATGAGATTCTGTCATTACGACCCCTCTTAAATCCCCTTCGTCCGGGACAATGATTCTCCCGTGGAAACGTGCCCCACCCTCAGAACTTATAGAGTAGGATTCTTCTCCCTCGGTCAACAATTGGCATATACGGTCCTGACAACTTTTGTCCCTACCTTGAGCTTCAATAATCCTTACCACTATCGTAGGCGTAACAGTCAACACCGACGTAAACGCTCTAGCAACTGTATCTTCTTGGCGGAGCTCCTTCCATTTAGCTTTCCATACCTGCGCTAACTGTTAAGTATATATATATATATATATATATATATATATATATATATATATATATATATATATATATATATATATATATTATGGTTTGGTCTTATAGCAGACCCAAGTCATTTCTTTATGTTAGTCAAAAGGCCCAAGCCCTGATCTGTATAATATCCCATTAGGTTATGACTATAAATAGAGTTGTTCCCTATAATAGAGATGAATGAGAATACAAAAACATTACAGCCGCCTCTATCTCTCTCTCTCTCTCTAGCATTTCTTCTCTTCCTATCATCTCATATACATATTCTGTTATGGTATCAGAGCCCTAAATATGACGAAAGTCATTTCATGTTGAATCGATTTCAAATTCGGTGTGTATTAATTCTTATTGTTGTTTTGTTCTAGTTTGGAGAACCTAGATCTGATCAGATCTGTTATGTTCATTTTTTTTCCTCCTATTTTCGTCTTCAAGACTCGTTCATCCATACGAGTTCTTGGACTTCTTGATTTTTTTTACGTGTCTTCATACTGAAACACGGTTATAAGGATCTGAAGTGTTGAGTTCTTGATTATTTTCGAACCAGACCTGTTTGGTTGTGATTTGTCTTACAAATCTGGACGAACTCATATCCGATCCAAGCCTTTGATATTTTTTTTTGTCTTGTTTCTATTCTTGGACGAACTCAAATCAGGTGTCAAAGCTCTTTCTTTGTTCACGAGATTTTCTTTTTGTTCGAACAAAGGTTTATCTGCTTACAGTTGATTGTTACACACTCAGATCTGCTAGATCTCATATTCTCATGTTGAAAGAAGGAAAAAAAAAACAGATCCAGTTGGTTTAATCTGTGTTTTATCTGTTATTAGAGAATTTTTTTTGTGTGTGATTTCTTCAAACTGGTTAATCTATACTAGCTTTGGAGATTTTCTCTACAGCCCGTAGTTGGCGATCTGTCTACACCAGCTATTGAAGCTCTTTCTTCCCTTCATTTTCTTCAAACTGGTTCATCTATACCAGTTCTTGAAGTTCTTGGGGTTTTTCAAGTTGATTTACCGCTTGGTTCGTTTACTGCTGGTTCTCGTTCTCTGTTTTCTCGATTTGATTTTATCCGTATCAGATTCTAAGTGACTGAGACAAGGAGATATGCCTGCAACTTCTGATCTTGGAACTACATCCACATCAATGGATATGAACCCCAACTTTTCTCCAATTTTACCACAGAACATTTGGAGTTTAATTACTGTCAAATTAGACTCCACCAACTATGTATCTTGGAAATATCAAGTTGAAGCAATTTTGGAGGCACAAGGATTACTTGGTTTTGTTGATGGTACAGTTTCATTTCCTTGAAAATATATTTTAGATTCAAATGGACAGCCTACTACCGAGGTAAACTCTCACCACTTAATTTGGAGAAGTCAAGATCGTTCTCTCGTGTCGGTACTCTCTGCTACTCTTACTTCCTCTACCTTCTCATATGTTGTTGGTTGTAGTAGTAGTCGTGATCTCTGGTTAGCTCTAGAACAACGATTTGCATCAATGACACGATCTAATATTCTCCAACTAAAATCTGAACTCCACAATTTGAAGAAGGGACCTGATAATATTGACGTTTATTTGCAACGTGTTAAGCATATTCGTGATAAACTTGATGCTGTGTCTATAATTATGGATGATGAAGATATATTGTTGTATGTTTTGGATGGCCTTCCAAATGAATATCATGGTTTTAAAACTGCAATTCGTACACAGAATCATTCACTCACTCTTGATGACTTGCATGCACAACTCAAAGCCGAAGAGCTTTCTTTAACAGCCTTACATAAAATCAATGATTATATACCCACTGCTATGTTTATTAGCAACAGACTGCCTAATCACTCATATAGGGGTAGGGGCAGAGGATATAGAGGTGGTGGTCGCTTTGGAAGAAATAATACTTGGAGACCAAATACTAGTAATGTTGGCAATCAAACTGTTTCTGTTGGTACTGATCAAGGCATTATGGGGCCACGTCCCTTCTCTAATAATGTTCCTCGATCAGTTCCTTCCACTAAGCAGGCTATTGTGTGTCAAATTTGTGGTAAACATGGACATTCTGCCCTAGACTATTATCAATGCATGAACTATGCGTATCAAGGCCGCCGACCTCCTCATAGCCTCACTGCAATGGCTGCAAATTACCAACAAGGTCAAACTAATTCAAATGTTTGGCTTATGGATACAGGTGCTTCGAATCATTTGACACCAGATTTGGATCAACTTCACTCTTCTAGGGAATACCAAGGGAATGATCGTATTACTGTTGGGAATGGGGAAGGTGTGCCCATTTCCCATGTTGGTGAATCATCCTTGCCTACCGCTAATCACTTATTTTCTTTACATAATGTTCTTCTTACTCCTTCTATTACATCTAATCTCTTATTTGTTCATCAATTCTGTGTTGATAATCATTGTATATTTCTTTTTGGTGCTGATTCTTTTCAGATACTGGATCTAGCTACTTCGAAAGTTCTATACCAAGGTTTGAGTGAAGGAGGCTTGTACCCTATACGTTCCAAGTTCCAAAGTCGTCTTGATTCTTTGAAAGATTGTAATTCTTCCTCTTCTCTAATTCTTTCCTCTCCTATTATTTGTAATAATGCACATACGTGCAAGGACTCTATGGACTCTTTGGTTTGTAATAATGCACATAAGTGCACGGACTCTTTAGCATGTAATTCCTATACCTTGTGGCATGAACGATTTGGACATGCTTCTGCTCCTGTTATCCGTGAAATGCTTGACAAGTCAGGTATATCTTCTTCCCTCACAAAGTCCTCTTGTTTGTGTTCCCATTGTATGCATGCTAAACACCATCAATTACCTTTCACTCATTCTGAAACCATATCTTTCTCACCTTTACATATAGTCCATACTGATGTGTGGGGACCTTCACCTCAAATCTCACTTGATGGTTTTCGGTATTATGTTTCCTTTGTGGATAATTTCTCTCGTTACACATGGATTTATCCTTTAACTACAAAAGCTGATGTCTATTCTATTTTCACCAAATTCAAACCATTAATTGAAAACCAACTTGATTGTCAAATGAAAATCTTACGAAGTGATGGTGGTGGTGAATTTTGTAATTCTTCACTTGATAAATACCTTTCTGAAAATGGCATTCAACATCAAAAATCTTGTCTTTACACACCCCAACAAAATGGTGTTGCTGAACGTAAACATCGTCATATCACAGAAACTGCTTTAGCTCTTTTATCTTGCTCATCTTTACCTTTAACATTTTGGTTTCATGCCTTTGCTACTGCCACTATCCTTATAAATCGTATGCCTACAAAGAACCTTAATGGTAAATCACCCTTTGAGCTATTGTTTGGAAGAGCACCTGACTTGTCTGGTTTGCGTACCTTTGGTTGTCTTTGTTATCCCTTGCTTAAACCATATACTAAACACAAATTAGAATTTAAAACAAAACAATGTGTGTTTATTTGTTATGCTTTGGATTACAAAGGTTATCTTTGTTATGAATTAGAAACTCAACGCTTTTTCATTTCTCGTCATGTTTTATTTGATGAATCCCATTTTCCTTTTAAGGAGTCTTTGTTTTCTTCTAACTCATCTAACAATTCCCCACACACCCCAATTGATTTTTGGGCACCTCAATCTATTTCCATTATTCCATTTCGATATTCATCTCCATCGGGTATAATGACTTCCTCCGCTCCAATCTTGAGAACTCCCGCTGCAGTGGATTCAGTCTGTTTAGATGTGCAAGTTCCATCTCTTTCTCCTATACTGCATAACAATTCTCTTGCTATGGACACCCAAAATTCTGCTAATGCAGTAGAACATCCAGAAGTTCCTCCTGTCACTTCTTTACATCCTATGCAAACTCGATCCAAGTTTGGTATTGTAAAGAAGAAAGTGTTTTTAGGTTCTGAACTTCCAAGTGAGCCAACCACGTTTAAACGAGCTTCTTCACAGTTAGAATGGCAGCAAGCCATGCAAGAAGAATTTTCTGCTCTTCACTCACAACAAACATGGACTCTTATTCCTCCCCCATCAAATTGCAATATTGTTGGTTGTAAATGGATTTATAAAATAAACCACCATTCAAATGGCACTATTGCTCGTTATAAAGCTCGCCGTGTTGCAAAAGGCTTTCATCAAGAAGCTGGTTTGGATTATGAGGAGACTTTTAGTCCGGTAGTCAAAAAGAGCACCATTTGACTTGTTTTGTCTCTTGCGGCACAATTTAAGTGGAAACTTCGTCAACTTGATGTTAAAAATGCCTTTTTACATGGTTTTTTTAAAAGAGGAAGTCTACATGTCCCAACCACCGGGTTTTGTTGATGCTGCTAATCCAAATTATGTGTGTCGGTTGCACAAGTCATTATATGGACTTAAACAAGCTCCACGGACCTGGTTTGATCGCTTTACATCTCACCTCTCTACTTTGAACTTTCAAGCGTCAAATGCTGATTCTTCCTTATTTGTGCGATGTCAAGGAACTTCAATCACTATACTACTTCTCTATGTTGATGATATTATTTTAACAGGAAATGACCCACCTTATGTTGCATCATTAATTTCTGACTTGGGTTCCTTGTTTGACATGAAAGATCTTGGTCCTTTAAAATATTTTCTTGGGATAGAAATTCAATGTTCTGATTCTGGAATTTTTATTCATCAACATAGATATTTGGTTGATCTTCTTACCAAAGTTAAGATGGCAGATTGCAAACCTATCCTTAGTCCATGTGCAACTACTCGTCTCCTTCACACCGTTGGTAATCCATTACCTAATCCAACCCATTATCGAAGCATTATGGGTGCCTTGCAGTATTTGACTTTTACTCGTCCGAATATAGCATTTGCTGTTTCGTATGTTTGTCAGTTTATGCATCAACCCACTGATGCTCATTACGCTGTTGTGAAACGTATTTTGCGCTATCTTAACGGAACTTCAAATTCTGGTATTATGTTTTTGATCTGGGCAGTTTGATATCACCGCATTTTGTGATGCAGATTGGGCCGGGGATCCCAATGATCGTCGATCCACGACTGGTTTTATCATTTTCATGGGCAATAATCCAATACATTGGGGATCTAAGAACCAGCATACTGTCTCTCGCTCCTCCACCGAGGTGGAGTATCGCGCTCTTCCTACTACTACAGCTGAATTGTCTTGGCTACGACAGTTATTATGTGATTTACACGTTTATCTTCCTCGTCCTCCTCAGATTTGGTGTGATAATGTATCGGCCTTAGGCTTAGCCGCTAATCCAGTTTTTCATGCTCGCACGAAACACATTGAAGTAGACTATCATTATGTTCGCGAGAAAGTTCTACGCAAAGATGTGCTTGTCGATTTTATCTCTTCATTTGGTCAACTAGCTGATATTCTCACCAAGGGCCTTTCTACGGATTGCTTTCGACGCCATTGTTCCAAACTCATTATGGATCCCACATGAGTTTGAGGGGGGATGTTAAGTATATATATATATATATTATGGTTTGGTCTTATAGCAGACCCAAGTCATTTCTTTATGTTAGTCAAAAGGCCCAAGCCCTGATCTGTATATTAGCCCATTAGGTTATGACTATAAATAGAGTTGTTCCCTATAATAGAGATGAATGAGAATACAAAAACATTACAGCCGCCTCTATCTCTCTCTCTCTCTCTAGCATTTCTTCTCTTCCTATCATCTCATATACATATTCTGTTACTAACTCCCCCTCTGGTTTCTGACTCAACGCATCCGCCACCACATTCGCCTTGCCCGGGTGATAGTGAATGTCAAATTGGTAGTCTTTCACAAACTCTAACCACCGACGCTGTCGCATATTTAAATCTTTCTGTGAAAATAAATATTGCAACGATTTGTGGTCCATGAAAAGACTAAATTTCTCCCCCAGGAGGTAATGTCTCCAAATCTTCAAGGCAAAAACTACTGCAGCAAGTTCCAAATCATGCAACGGATAATTCTTTTCATGGGACTTTAGCTTACGAGAAGCATATGCAATAGCCCAATGCTCTTATTATAGTACACCTTCCAACCCTTGCAGAGATGTGTCGGTAAGGACCAAATATTCCAATCCTGGCCTTGGTAACGCAAGGACTGGAGCAGAAGTCAACTTATCTTTCAGCTCATCAAAAGCAAACTGACGAGAATCATCCCAAACAGACCTCACCCCTTTCCGGGTTAAGTTTATCAAAGGGCTAGAAATTTTAGATAAGCCCTTGATGAATCTGCGGTAATAACCAGCCAAGCCTAGAAAACTACGAATCTCGATAGGTGTCATGGGATGACCCCATTCCCTCACCACAATAACTTTACTCGAGTCTACCGAAATACCCTGGCCTATCACAATGCGGCCCGAAAACTGTACTTCCTGTAACCAAAAACCGCACTTTTTAAACTTGGCATACATCTGATGATCCCTCAATGTCTACAGGACCATCCGTAAGTGAGTAGCATGTTCGGCTTCTGTTTGAGAATACACTAGGATGTCATCATTAAACACGATAACAAACTGGTCTAGGAAGTCTCGAAACACCCTATTCATAAGGTCCATAAACACGACGGGGGCATTGATTAGTCTGAAAGTCATAACCAGAAATTTGTAGGACCCATATCTAGTTAGGAAAGAAGTTTTGGACACATCCTGCTCACGTATCCGCAACTGGTGATACCCCGTCCTCAAATCTATTTTAGAGAAGTATGACGCTCCCCTAAGTTGATAAAACAAATCATCAATTCGAGGTAATTGGTATTTGTTCCAGATGGTGACTTTATTCAATTCCCCGTAGTCAACACACAACCAAAGAGATCGGTCTCTTTTCTTCATAAATAACACCGGAGCTCCCCATGGTGATGTACTATGCCTAATAAACCCTTGTTCTAACAAATTCTGATTTTGTTCTCTTAACTCCCTCATCTCAACACGAGCCATGCGGTACCGGGCTCGAGCAATCGTTCATATTCTCGGTGCTAAATAAATCACAAACTCAATTTCCCTACTTGGAGGCAAACTCGACATTTCCCAAAAAATATCTTCGAAATCTCTAACAACCAGAATCGAATCTAATGAAACGACTACATCCCAAGAAGTCTCCTCCGCGATACAATACAAGTAAGTGTTAGAACCTCCCTCCTAACGAGGCATAGCCACTAAAAACATCTCTTGCCCTAGAATGGCAAAAACTATACTATTCTCATAGAAATTAACTATCGCATGATACTTCACTAGCCAATCCATACCAAAAATTACATCATACCCGACCATATCAAGGACGAGTAAATCGGCCTCAAAACACAAGTTACCAAGATTTATTCCTACTTGTCTACAAACAAAGAAAATGTGCGAACCATCACCCATAGAATATTCAACACTAGTGAAAGTACTTTCCGCAGATTTAATTAACTCCGTAGACTGATCAAAGCTTCTAGAAATAAACGAGTGTGTCGCACCTGTATCAAATAATACACGACCCATGTGCCCATGAATGGGAAACTTACCCTCAATGGCTGGCGGTGCTGGATGGGCTGGAGGATGCATAGCATCCTGTATGTGGTAAACACGCCTATACTGTAGTTATTCCTATTGCGGAGGTACAACTGGGTTGGGCACTTGTGGAGGTAACTGGGCCTGTGGATGCTGCGGAACCCTAGGAAACTGTCCACCAATCAACTTTGGACATGACTTCTTTTAGTGCCCTAACTCCCCATATTGAAGGCATCGACCCGCCATATTTTTCTGATTTCTGCCCCGGTTATTTCTAAACTGCCCAAAGCCTTAACCTGGGTGACCTCTACCCCCATTATCACCCCGACCTACTTGTTGCTAGGCACCCTGGTTGTGCCTAATATTACTACCACCAAAGTTAAATCCACCAAAATGCTACCTTTTGGACAAGTCTCCTTATTGGGTGTCCCGTTCTTTTTGTTTACTCCTCGATGATTAGGACGAGGGTAGTGCTCCTCCTCCTGCCCCATTGCCTCCTGGTTTACCCGCTTGTCCTAAAACTAAAGCCTTCTTACTATATTGAACATGCCACCGATGATCTTGACAAAGGAGTAACGCGGCATTCATTATATCCCCAAAAGTTTGTAAAGATGGATTGCCCAGCAAATGTTGTCGTATCCTCCAATGTAAACCTCCAATAAATTTGGATATCCTCCTCTCCTTGGGATTTACTTCATCCGGAACAAAACTATCTAACCGAGTGAATTCCTCCTCACACTCTGCAACTGAACGTTCACCTTGTACTATATCTTGAAGTCTTCTCCCCATCTCCCTTTGAACCACGGGAGGAAAATACTTCCAATCAAACAAAACCCAAAATTCAGTTATAATCATAGTATCTCGTTGTTCTGGTGATATCATCGATTCCCGTTAATGTAATGCTGCTCCAACTAGTTTAAAAGTAGCAAGGATTTGTTTCCTTTCCTCACTACACTCCACCATGCGAAGATGGCGCTGCATGTCCTTTTTCCATTGATTAACAACTATCAGGTCGGAACCTCCTTGAATTCTGGGGGATGGCCCTTTAAAAAGGATTCTCTGACTTTATCCCACGAAGAAGGTCCCGCAGGGGCTTGCACTTCTTGAGCTCGTGGTTGTTGGGCTTGTGTCAATTGATGAACTACGACAGTCATCGTAGCATTGACCGCTTGGGCCACAATATTGGCCACTTCAGCTGCATTTATCGTTACTTGCGGTGGCGATGGGGGACCTACATCATCATCTACATCTTTGTTCCTTCTCACAGGACGACCCCTTTTAGGCGGTATCTAAGACGAAGAAACACTGGAGTTAAAATACTATTTAGAATAATTTATTTTGCAGAAAATCGCAAACATAGGCAAACAAACGAGTCCTAACATTAAACTCTATATCAAAGAACGCTACGGTATAACGTGACAAGTCCGCATATATCCTAAAGACTCTAGAACCTGATGCTCTGATACCATATGTGACAACCCTCTTATCAAAATAAGAGGTGGCCAACCCGCTATTCCAATACTTACAGGAATCATAGATGGTCCATTCTGAGTATCACAGAAAAATAATAATTATACGAGATAACCACCCATTATTTTAGAAAACGGATTGTCAAAGTTTATTTTGTAAGTTAAAGAAAGCATTTAAACAACCCAATTTGAAATGAAGGTGGATAAAATAACTATAGGAATTAAATTGAATAGTATATATATAACACAATAACCGAATAAGCTGTCGGTTAACAGACCCAAATAATATGGTTACACCGAGTATTAAATTATAACATCACATCTATAATACAATTACAAAACTTGGGCAACATACCCGAATGAGAAACCACTCATAACTAAATTACAAAAGAAAATGGAAGCGTCTACATCAAAATATCCCGTAACATCCACAAGGTGTTACAGCTCCAAGACACTGGAATAGGAAAGTCAATACGGGCGTCCTTGCGGCGGAGCACCTGAGCGAATATAAGATTCATGCAACACAAGAAATATGAACGGGTCAGGGCCCAATTTTATATGATCACCAGATGAATAAAGAGTATGATAGTTATGAATAGTTAATCATCATTGATAAAGATAAGAATCTATCTACTCAATCTTAGAGCATAAACTAAAGCAATTATAATGACCATAATTTTAATTCAATTATACAAGAGGGTATGAATAAATACTATTAATTAAGATTCACCATCCTTCATACACCATTCCATATCTCATTAGGAAATGTATTCAAGGCCATTTAATTCGTAGAACACTTTATCATAAATTAAATCCCACTGGAATAAGAATAGTTCTATTAAACAATTTATAGCAATTCTATGACCCTCCTTCTGAGTTTCCCCACGGGACGCGCCCTAAATAGCTATCATATTCTAGGGCCTATCGCACAAGACAACCTGGGCATCCTACAATGCAACGTCGGGAAGTGGCCATATACCTTCGACAGTGAGTCATAACCACACCCGAAATTACCTCACTTCGAACAATAATCACACAATATATAATAACCGGTCCTATGGCCGAGGAATATATTCTCCCTGCATTCACTAGCCAGGGGACTTCACCTCATGCGCGTACTTCCCCTATGATAGCATTTGAGAGGTATGTATATACCAATTTATCACTCACAATTTTAATCTCATTTTAAGATATACCTCACATTTTATCCGGATCCATACGTAATTAATATCATCATTATAAACCTCAATGATTAATAAACCCCTAACTTAGTCTCCGAGAATTTTTTGGTGTTACTATAAACCACCAAGTCTAGCATACCCCAATCTCGTCTCGAAAGTTCCTCAATTATCTAATTCTACGTCTCTTAATATCAAACTAACTTGTTAGGGGAAGGAAATACCTAATCATCTATTTACTGATCCTTAGAATAAGCCCCAACTATTCCCTTACTAACATAAGGTAGTTACCTAACTAATATAAGACTCTAGGACACTAAGTTTACTTCATAAGAGAAGGTTACTAAGTCCTAATCCTAAAAGAAAAGGGTTACAATTGAGTTAGGAAAATAACTCAAAACTGTAGGAATTCCGAATCGATTCGCCCTGGACGAATCGCCTCATTCTTGAAATGAATCAATTCGGGTGGTAATCGATTCGGTCAATAGAACCCAACATTCTGCATACTTCCTAATCGATTTGCTCATCACAGACCTGTATCCTACCCCTTTAGCGAATCGATTCTCTAGGGGCGAATCGATTTGCCTGGCCCTGAAATCCCAATTTCGGCTATGGAGTTTTAACACTCCAATTTCTCCCAACCTTTTTTCTCTCAAATCAACATCATTAATTTAACCCAAAACCATCATAAATGCGTCCTAACTATTTTAATCCATACAATAACTATCTAAATCAAATTTTGGGGACTCAAACACTACAATTTTCTTAAAACCCTAAAGTGGTTAAATCATTTCCAATACACAATCATCACACAAGTTTATTCAGCCTAAATAATATATTAACAAGTAATAAAACTTGCCTTAGCTTGCAATCTCGGATTTTCCTCTGATAGCAACAACTCCAAGCTTTAATCTTCACTTCTTTCCCTTTTCTTCTTCTTCTTCTTCTTCTTCTTCTTCTTCTTCTTCTTCTTCTTCTTCTTCTTCTTCTTCTTCTTCTTCTTCTCTCTTTCTCTCTAGGTTTAAAAATACACACTTAAGAAAATAAAAAGGGTTTGCAAGACTTAAACGTGCCTTTCTCCTTAATTCCCATCTTAAATTGTTAATACCCCATTAAAATGGCTCGTAACTACACATTTAAGTCATAACTAGTCAAAAGTGTCCGGAACCCAAAAATACAATATGGCAATTATTTCGACTATTTCGACTATATTTCGGGACTAACAGCGCCCTCTAAATTGGCATTCAGAATAATATAATTCATTTTCATTTTCAACTTTATTTAAACCATAATTGTCGTTTAAAGCACAATGATGCCATTAATCATAACGTAATGCCATTTTCATTCACATAACATTAAATAAGCACAACTTGATAAATAATATCTTTTAATTCACTTAAATCAATATTTATCCTATTTACCAATATTTTATATAATTACCTCACATGGCAAATTAATATAAAATAAATTACTCAAAAGTAAGGGTTATTACAGCTTGATCGTCAAACATCTCGCATGCCTCCTCTAACTCTCTAATTTGAAAATAAAGCTTCTCCGACTACGTATCATGAAAAGTTGGAAGAATTTGAATCATCTAATTCCTAAAGTGGAACTGCTCCGCATTATACGGGAATATAATTAATTTTGGAGCGACAGTTCTCTTAGGGTATAAGGGATCTCTTATGGAGTGATACGACATCACTCCCTTTCTAGTTTCGAAACTATCATGATCAAACATCACACTCACACTTATAGAGTCACTTTAATCACTGGAGCTCCTATACGTATAACTCGTGGTGTGGCTACTCAGTGTAGGAGGTGGTACCTAGAAATTTAGAGTGTTTGTTATTTTATTGCTAGATGGAGGGAGTTTGACTATAGGCTCGGGATTTGGATTTGGATTGGGCTGAGTATTTTGCATTTAAAGCTCGAGAGAATATATATATATATATATATATATATATATATATATCAGGTCTTTTAAAATTTTGGGATTTATGAATTTTTTTGGCCTTTTAAGATTTAAAGTCAAATTCTTAACCCGATCTAACTTAGTGTGTCTACCTAATCCCTGACAGCAACGTAAAAAAACTTGACACAATGCAGAATGTGTATGCTACGTGTTTACCTACAACTCAAGTGCAATCCGGTCGCTCAAGTAATAACCCGGTAATTCGGGGTTGAATCCCTAGGGAATATGATGAAAATCATGACGGCAACGACAAGGTAGGCTTCTAAAATCAAGGGATCGACTCTCGAAACAAAAGAAGAGGTGTTGATTTTTGTGAGAAGTTCTACTTAACTAAAGAAACCTAACTAGTAAGTGCAGTTTTAATTTAAAAGAAAGCAAACATTGCAATTTTAATTTTTTGAAAACAATTTGGAAAAAATAGAGTCGGGATCATATAAAATTTTCAATAATCATATTTTTAGTTAAAAGAAAACATCAATTTCATGAAAGCACTAAATATGTGAGAATTTTACTTCGCAGAATATTTAATAATTAATTAAATTAACGTAAATGATGAGATTGCCGATACGTATATTATATCCTCAAACACTCCGGTTGCCTATGACAAATAGAGTTAAGACACCTGTAATTCAACAAAATATTAAACCTTATAATTATATATACAATTATATTCGATTTTATATCCAACTTTCATACCTAGGTTGGGTTCATGTTCCCCAACTCCCTATGAATCTAGCCACACATGAATATATTAACTAAGCAAGAATTCATTGACATGTGTGTAAACATAATGAAATAATAGGAAAAATGATGAAATTTAAGATTACCAAGATCTAAGAACACAAACATATAGGAAGAATAAGTACTTGAAGAAAAACTTGCTCATGTATTGAATGAATGATGCAAAACTTGTAAATTTTCTTGATGTTTTCTAGCCTTCCTAATGAATGATATCTATGTTAAAAGAACCCTAATGACTAAATTTAAAGGTTACAAGTCGTTTAGAAGAGTCCCTAAACTGTAAAACTCTTTTGGATAAAATATAAACTCAAATAAAAAATCCCGTAACAGGTCCCCCAAACCCATTCGCCCCTCTATGGCCAAACCCATTCGCCACTTAATGGCCAAACCCATTCACAGGACGAACCGGTTCGGTCGTAGTATCTTCCCAAGTGCTCCTTTTGTGATCAATTTTCTCTTATTTTCACTTTCTACCCCCGAATTTTCTTCCCAACGTCAAATGTGCATAACTCCTTCACCGTAGCTCGAATTCAGGTGCCGCTTCTTCCAACATGATAGTGACTTCAAGATCTTCAACTTTTTAGTGACTCCTACTCTGAGTTCCAGCTAAAAAAATCACAAAATTTCCATTGACTTTCCTTTCTTCTGATTCTTTTACCGTTTTGGCTTTTCTCTTCCATCCATTTGCACTAATTCCTATAAAATAAGAGAAAAATACAAAAAACACGCAATACTCACAAAAAAGGGTTAGTAGTATAAATATGGAACAAATTCAGTCTAAATACACTGCTCGGGACCATAAAAATACTAAAATTAAGGAGATAAATATGAAATATTTATGCCTAATCAAATATCCATACCAAAGATCAATTTTTTGAAAATCTTTTGGAACATCCCAACTGATAATAAAAAAGGTCAATTATTCATGGCAAGGGATACTTATTCTTTTTGGTGACATAATTCAGCTAACGACAATCAATGTAAAGTCGTAATGTGTTATCCCTCTTCATAGAAAACAACACTTATGCTCCCTAAGGAACACACTAGGTCGGATGTAACCCTTACTCAGCATATCTTCTATCTATACTTTGAATTACCTAAGCTCTGTTGGAGCCAAACGGTGTGGTGGAATCGATATGGGTGAAGTGCCCGGATGCACATGTAGAGTAAAGCAATCTCTTTTTTTAGTGAGGTTGGGGGTGTAGACCAGGAAGTTCCTAGGAGAAGACATCGAGAAACTCTTGAACCAAAGGGTAGTCTAGAAACATGGGGTCAGTCATCTCTTAAACCCCTAGACTAGACAATGAAGCAAAATATTTTTTTGTCCTTAACACTATAGTATTTGCATGGGTAATCAATAGCATGTTCACTGCTAAAATGGTACCGTGAGCTGTCCATAAGTAATAAAAATACACTGGGATGATGTCATTCAATTTTAGAATTGAAATAACAAAGATAATTCACCCCCAGTATTACCTTAAATTTGTGCATATTCGTGGCGATCAAGTCATATCCGAGGATATATTCTGCAACGACTATTGCACAAACACTACAAACTCTATTCGAACACACACCCTCCTCCTGCTGGGAGACCCAAAAAAATAGGAGGGCAAAGGTAATCCTCCTCTAATGCTACAAAAAAGCAAGTAAATTAGAAATGAAAGAGTGATACGATCCTTAATGAAATAATGTCTTAACCCATGTATTAAAAACTATGATCATACCTTTTATTATAGATGTTTCGTGATGGGAAACAATCTAAGAAATAACTTATGACCTCCTTTGTGTTAACTGGATCCCTTGTAAACTTAGAACCTCATCTTTCCCTCCACCTCTATGCCCATATTTTGGGCATTACCATCCACATTATGCCTCGATTATTGAATTCCCCCTCTTTTCTACAATGGCTGAGTGGGAGCCGTGTAACTAGAGTTGCTCCTCGGTATAAAATTAGATGCTTGGTTACTTGGTTGATGTTTCCACTTTTTCTCTGAGAACAATCCTTCTTGAAGTGATAAGGTGATCCATAAGAATAAAAACCTTGTGTTGTTGGTGCCAAATCCTTATTATCTTGGTTTCCATGGGGAGAACCAATTCCCACTACTGCATTTAACTTAGAATAAATATTGTGAGAGCCTCCTTAATAATTATTTTTCCCTCGAATGTAATACTTCCCACAACACCCCATTTCCTCTCCTTGATCATTTTAACATCTCCAGACTCTAATTCAAGTCTGATGGCCTTATCCAAAGCTTCTCTAAAACTCTGAACATCTTGTTCCGCTGCAATCCTTCAGATTGATAGATTAAGATCCTTAATGAACAACTGAGTCTTTTCTAATTCGTCATTGTCTATGAAAGGAACATAGTTCGATAGGTTTTTAAAATTAATTTAATATTTTTTCACCGATTGTTTCCCTTGGATTAGGTGCATAAATTAATCTTTCTTGTTATCACGGTAAGCCTCAGAGAAGTACCTCTCCAGGAAGTCCTTGTAAAATTCCTTATAATCCATGGTATCTCTTTGACTAACTTGGTTAGAAAGTCACGATTAATGTGCTTGAGAATTATATTGAAATATCGCCATTGTAACTCAGCGTCTTTGTCGTACCTTAAGGACCTTTTGACGTATAGTGTGACCATGCCAGTTTTCAGCCATTTCAGGTCATAGGGTGCAGAAAAAGGTAGGTGGGTTTAACTTCTTAAATTCATTAAGGATAAAAGCAAATGCATAACTATCTATGGGGCCACCGTTCTATATTTGATTATCTTGTTATTTAGACAGGGGATAGGCTAACTATCTGATATCCTGCTTCATTGGCAAATTTCATTTGAGTTTATAGCTTCACTCGTAGTTCCCCTTCGTGTTGACATTCTAAAAAGAAAATAATTCAACACGTGATAATTAATTTGCACAGATTAGCTAGAGGTCCATACTTTAACATTCCGATACTCCCGAAATAAAGTCAAAATCCTAAGATCTGATACCAAGGCGTAATGCTTCGACCCGAATTTAGGACACCCACTTGGGATGGCCCACACCGACATCAAGGTATTAGGGGAAAATGTTCTTTTAAGGGTGAGTGGGAGTCATAACTATGACTCCTACCCAAATTACCATTCTATGATTATGAATTCATCATTTGATTATTGGAAAAAATCATGGCCGCTTGCATACGATTGTAGTAGTTCAATTATTTTATTTAAGAAAAGGTTTTCTAGGAGCATGATTGAATAATGCTGATGGTTAGTAAAATCTATATTAGTCCAAACTTGGTCACATAAAATTAAATGTTCAACTACTACATGAAAACAAAGTGCAACAGACATGACTGGTGAGACCACCATCATTGTATGGCCCGAACATCAAATTTTTCTACAATAAATTTTTCTTTTTCCTTTCCTTTCTCAACATGATTACCTGAAGTACTTGGGGGAGGGGTGTTATCAAATAATGGAAATGAGAAATGTCCAACATGGGGAATGATAAAAGGCTATAATAATACAAGGAGGATATATACATATATAATGCATTTTAATTCTGAAATCATTTCATTTGATTAAGTAATTTAAATGCAAGTATGGTGAATGAGAATCCACAATTGGCTATGTGCCAAACACATACTCTATTTTGTCTAAATCCGACATCTACCCTAGTCCCCAATAAATTGTCTCATTTAATTCTTTTCCATTTACGACCAACAAGCTCCTCTTTTATTTTAATTCTTATTTTGGAGTTTACCAATCCCATTTATTTTCATGAGCTCGTACCGTTCGCAATAAATTCCATGACCGTTGCTTCCCTACACACTGGATTTTGGTTCTAAGCGAATTCCATCACACCCTAGGGCGCTAGTCCCTCATTAAATTTACCGAAAACTCCAAGTATTTATGTTTTTACCTTTTAGTAGCATTTTTATACTTCAATTTTTCACACCTGATCATTGGTCCAAAATCGTACCAAATACTTCCTACATGACACTTTACCCATTCGTTAGGTACTTAAAATATAAATTTTAAGTTTTGAGAGTCTTTGGGGTCAAAATCGTTTAACTCATGGATTAAGGTCCATTTTGTAATGTCTAAAGTTTGGGATACTTTGTTATTTTCACACAAGTCAAAGTCTAGCTTGAAACTTCTATAAGTTCAGGGGATTTTTTGCAACGTGTTCAAGTTTAGGGGTTAGTTTAAGGTCTATTTTGTAATATTTATGAGTTCAGGGACCGTTTTGCAATATTTGTAAGTTTATGGGCTTTATAATATTTATAAGTTCGGGGATAGTTTTGCAATATTATAAATTTATCCCCAATGGTTTACTTGACATCTATACTTACATTTTGACTAAGCGTTATGTCGTTCCACCAAGAATCTTTTGGTATTTTCACCCAACCCCTTCTAAGCATTACACAACGTTTACTCATTTATGAAATTATTGTATTTAACAAATATTTAAAAACGCAATACAACTTGAGACCATCACAATATATATTTCTTTTGTCAAAATAAGCATTTTTGGCATGTAAACTGTTTAAATTAAACTAACATATGCTTTGACATTTTGGTAAAAGTTTAAAAATTCTTAACATGCTTTTCATAATCTTTTAGAAAAGTGTTCGAAGTTGTTATAGCGACATTATCTACCCACTATAGCGGTTGTGGAACCCTGCTATAGTTGTTCTGATTCACAAATCCTTTCTCCCTTCTGATGCTCTTAATGACAAGTGATGGGTTAACGGTTTGTTTTCCCACGCCACACTTAGTGGTAGATTAAAGTACTAGGAACATTTATTTCCTTTAGACGATCTTGGCTTTATAATTAGGTTAAAGAGGGTTAACACTCAAATTGTTCCTTTTTGTTTAAATTTTAACTTAAATTACTCATATATGTTAAAATTATATCTTAATTATAACCAACATAATTACAACACAACTTAAATAATAATTTTAACTGTTCCACTTTAAATAAAAATTCATTCCAACTCTTATTAAATCAATTCAATTAAGGTCACCAATTCATACCAATAATGTTACCTTATAAATTCAATACTTATAAGGTTACTACAAACTCGGGTTCTTACACAAACTATTAAAGCATATTCCATCTTCATTAATCAATGTTGATAAATCTCCATTGTAAGCAAAATATCACAAATCTCCACTAATAATTAATCCTTGAATCTTATTTAAAATGTAATCAAAGTGATTATCAAACTAATTATATAAAGTTGATCCTCTTAACAAACTAAGAAACTTTTATTCTACAATAAAGGATGATTCCAAGTGATTAGTCTCTAAATTTAACAAATCAAGCATGATGGATTTCATTCCAATCTTTTCCCAATCAAAAATAAGAATTTCACAAGTTGTAAAACTCATTCAAGTTATCAACTTTAATAAAGATGTCAATATCTTTCAAGAACTCATTGGTTTATGATAATTTTACAAGAAATCTTCCTAAGCTCCTCAACTCTCTCTCCTCAAGCTTATTTCTTTCAAACCATTATATCAAATATTTATGTAATAAAAAATAAGGCTAGATACACGTTTTAAATCATATAAAAACTTTATCATGTGATGAAGCTTGTGGGGGTGATGTGTGATGGGTTAAAATAAAGGTGCCAATCATAATATTTCAAGTCCAAGAAAATTGGTGCACTGTTCGTATGACTGCCTTAAGTAGTAATTTTGACCTTTGATTAACCTTCCATTTGCAGTTATGTGTAAATAACTTATAAATCTACAACTTCAACAGGAGTTTTCCCAAAATCACGAGTTTAATATTCAAAAATTTAGCCCAAACAAGATGATAGGAATATGCCTGGAATTTCGAAACTTAAACATTTTGCTACAAAATATCACCAATTTCACCATATCAGCGAAAATTAATTTTCTAAGCACAATTATGCACCAAAAAGTAATTATATCTTTCAAGTAAACAACTAAACATATTTTAATATTTGTATATCCCATACTTAATTTATTGTATTTAAGCATACACTTTATTTAATTTATGCTATTCTTCACCCAGTGTTAGACATGGTCTCTAACATCGCATGCATTCTCATACCCGAATATATCTAATAATGCCTATGCATATAATATTATCCACACATAAAAAAATTACCATATTTAAGGTATTTGAAGTTTGGGATGTCACATATAACAATTAAAACTTTTACCAACTTATCTCTATAAATATTTTTATATGAAGATACAACAATATTTGTACAATAAGAGAACGAATTCTATAATCTGATAAGGAAACATATAGGAAATCTTATCACACTTACTAAAATTTTAGTTTATGGAAAAAATTCATAATCAAGTATCATTTGTTCCCGATATAATCATTTTTCAAAACTGAAAAACCTTTTCAAATTCTTAACTCGCTTGTGGGAAGAATAGGCATATAAATAGGAATTTCAAACTTATAAACATAATCTCTCAAGGGCTCAAAATGATTCTAGTCCATAAAAATAAATTTCTTGACAATCTATCTAAATGATATGGCCGTATGGGAGTATGAGTTGGAGCACTTGTTGAGACTGTTATAGTTCTTGATTTCAACCTTTTTATTTAGGGTTCCTCCTTTTATCTTATCATTTCCGTCGTGTTGAAACATTTAGGTTTTATGGATCACAGTATGTTAGGGATTATAGAGTTGTGTTGGTGGATTTTTTGTTGCTTTTATTTATTAATGGACAATGATTACTCATTTATCTATATTTGTTATCTCTATTTTTCTTCTCCCTCAATTTTAAATGTTTAGGATGGAATTTAATTTGTTTGGCACTTGTAATTATAATATTTAAGGCTAGTCACCATAAATATTTAAGATATAGGTTGTCATAAAAGGTTTCTGGAGGAACAAGATTAATTAGTCACGAGATCGAACTCGCGGAGAACATCTAGGAGGAAAGATATGGAGTAATCGGCCCATAACACTTGGCATAAGAGCAAATCTAACGAAATCAACAAAGACAATGATAAACATGAAGCAACCTATGGGAGTAGGACACTAGCTTAATAAATAAGACCAGTCTGACCAAAATTAGGGATAATTATAATCAGCACATAATAGCCCAAACTCTCAGCTAGCAACACTAGCACTCCGGTTATTGCCATTCTCCTTCTTTAATAAAAGTCACTCCCCTTTACCCCCGTGGACATAAGATGATCTTGATAACCACGTAATCAATTCTTTTTTTCTTTCTTTCTATATTCATATAATTGTTTGGGGCATTCCTGATATTTTTCTAAATATTGTGAGAAAGATTTCCTATAATTTGGCATCATTTATGTTAAACGAAGCTCTTAGCACTTCTAATGTCAGGAAAAGCTCAAAACTTCATCATGAGTGCAAAACAATCTCACCTCACCCAAGAAAGGAATCATGTGTAATTCAAAATTCGCATCGTCAGGGGGGAAAAAAATCTTATGCAAATGAATCCTCTCCAATAACCATCAAGATCCAGAGGACGCTCGCCTAAAAGATTTGGGCCCAGTCATCGGCATCGAACGCCACCGATTAGCCAAGCTAAAGGGAAAGCTGTCTCCCTTTTGTCCAGTATTTATGAGGAGAAATTGAATAGCCGTGATTAGGATATCGACTGTATGAGGCAACAACTCACCCAAAAATCTGAGGGTGACATCATACTCACATATTTTACCTCATCATAGGAGAGAACCTTTCCAGCAATCTCTACAATTCGAGGGCGATACCTCGAATTTGCGTACTCGATGGCTCGCTCCCCCAGAACTCAGCCCATCAAGGCTTCTCATTCGAGGGGTACCCTTATGATCCATTTTTATCAGTGTGATGATTCGCCTAGAAGAAACTACATCTACCATAGGGTTCATCAACTACACCCATCGGAGTCAGCCCAAAGTAGCAGACCAACTCACTTTGAACAACAACCAAATCAGTTAAAGACGTACGAGTTAAGGGGACTCATCCTTAGGGATATGGATGAAAGGATAAACCTAAACCTTACCCGAAACCCAAAGGATCTGCCTAGGAAAGCATTGGGGCATGGCACAACCTCATCATTCACTAAGAAGATAGAATCTTTTGAACCTTCGAAGAAGTTCTCTATGACAAAAGTCACAACGTACAAAGGAAAGAGAGACTTGTATCACCATATCAGTCATTATCGACATGCTATATCTATTTAGAGCCATCACGGTGCCCTGATGTGTAGGGTGCTTCCATTAACTCTGGGTGAGATCGGTATAAAGTGGTTTGAAATTTTTTTCCCTAGATCAATCTCCACCTTCAGGGAACTTGTTGAGTAATTTACAGCTCAATTTATCATAAGAAGTAGAGTGGTTAAGGAGGGAGATTCACTAATCTCCCTTAAAAAGAAAAAGAGAGAAACTCTCAGGAAGTACGGTTAGAGGTATTGGGAGTTATACAATACAATTAATGCTTACAATGAGCAGCTAACAATTGCCTCTTTTAAGTTTGATCTGGAGCGGTCAAACAATATCTACCAGTCTTTGACCAAAAGACAAACGTCTTCAATGGATGACCTCATGTCCCGTATTGAGAAATATGCCAAAGTAGAGGATGAGCTCACCAGCATAGCCCCTTGGCCAACCAAAAGAAGAATGACCCAAAGAAAGCCCCTAAAGTGCGGAACCAGTCATCATTGGCCATGAGGGAAACCGAGAATGAAGCTTCTTTGCCCCAATCCCCAGGCCGACAAAACTAGCTACAAGGTAGTGGAAACAGTTTTCAAAGAGCCTATGTTTAGGCTCCTTCACCAAATCAAAGATAAGCCTTTTTTCAAACGGCCTCCCAAGATGGTCGGTGATCCAAATGATAGGGATGCCAGTTACCACCAGGACCATATGCATATCATGGAAGACTATAAGATGTACAAGAAGCGTCTTGAGGAACTTGTCCAAGCGGGGCATCACAAGGAGTACATCACCACATTAAAGACAAAGGCAGTAACTAAGATCAATGCAGTCTATAAAATAGATGACAATCTCCCATCGACAGGCTTGGTCATCGTTATTTATAACTATACCGATCCAGCTGAGCACACTGACAAGAAGCTAAGGGAGAAGGTGAGAGTGGGAGCCGGTGTTCAACAAGCATTCCAGGTAGACTAGACTATGCCAGTCCTAGTCAAAAGGGAAATAAGAGAACTCAATACTGATTGAGCAATCACGTTCATTGAAATGTTTTGGTCAGAGTCAACTTGCCCCATAAAGATGCTTTGGTGCTTATTCTTCGAATTATAAACTTTTACGTAAGAAGATTATTGATTGATCATGGAAGCTCCTCAGAGATCATATATCTCATGGTGATCTACAAGTGTGGATACCATATTAAAGATTTGGATACTAATGTTGGCCCATTAATCAACTTCAATGGAGATGTTGAATCACCCCTAGGAAAAATCAAGCTACTAGTCAAGCTCGATCCAGCTAATAAAGTGGTGGAATTCCACGTAATTCAGTCGAAGTCATCGTAAAATGCCATTCTAGATAGAGTATGGCTACACAACATGATCGAAATTACCTCATCACTTCAACAGAAACTCAAGTTCATAACAAAATAAGGGGTGGTAGAAATTAGGGGAGATCAGGCAGCGGAGAGAAGCTGTTTCGTCTCAAAAAGCATGATAAGGCAATATTAATCCAAGAACAATTAGGGCAAAGATAACTATGAAGATGATCAATCTAAGTAGAAATAAAAAGGGGTTTGACCAAGGGTTTGACTCGATTGGCCCCTACCATGCGCACTAGAGGAATTGGTTTTAGTTCCTTTAGATGACTCACAACCAGAGAAGATCTTCCTTATTGGATCCGAGCTGCCTAAAGATGAATCTAATCAACTTGTCTATTTACTCAGAACAAACACAAACATTTTTGCTAAGCAACCTTAGGTACTTTCAGGAATAAATCCAGAGGTTACAAGCCGATCAAACGGAAACTTAGGAAGTTTGCACCAGAAAAGGTAAAATTAGTGGAGACTGAAGTTGACAAACTGCTCCAAGATGGATCCATCTGGGAAGTCCAATTTTTAAAATGGATCTCTTACACCGTTGTTGTAAAATAAAAAAAAAGGCAAATGGAGGGTTTTAGTGGATTTCACCGACCTCAACAAATATTGCTTAAAAGATAACTTTTTGATAAACCAGATCGATCAGCTGGTGGATTCAATGGTAGGGAACTAGAAAATGAGATTCATGGGTGCATACTTCGGCTATCAGATAATCATGTTTGGCCTAAACCAAGAAAAGACATCATTCATCACAACCTTAGAGATTTATTGCTGCTGGGTACCGCCCTTCAAACTAAAGAACAAGGGGCAACATATCAGAGGCTGGTAACCAAAATGTTCAGAAAGTTGATCAACTCTACTATAGAAGTTTATATAGATGATATGCTCATCAAGAGATGGTATTAAGTTGATCATCTAAAATTCCTCGCGAAGAATTTCAGCATTCTTAGGGAATACAAGATGATGCTTAATGCTTCCAAATGTTTATTCGACGTAAGTTTTGGGGAAACCTGGTTACTTAGAGAGGAATTGAGGCAAATACATATCAAATTAAATCTCTCCATAAAGTTAGGAGGCCCACCATGATTAGAGATATCCAAGTGATCATCGGAATAATGGCATCTCTCAATTGGTTTATTTCAGGATCATCCAATAAGTGTTGACCCATTTTTTAAGTCTTGAAAAAGATAAGTCCTACAGTACGGATGGAAGAGTGTGATCAAGCCCTAGAAGGAATTTACAGATCTACTCCCTTGCAGTAAACTCTTAACGATGGGGGAAGACCTGTACCTCCACTTCACCGTTTTGAAGAATGCAACCAATGCAACATTAATTTATCTACACGACGGAGAGCAAAAGTCGATCTATTACATGAGCCGCACTCTTTTCGAAGAAAAAAGTATGTACATACCCATAGAGAATATGGTTATAGCACTGTTGATCATCGCAAGAAAGCCGAGGCATTATTTTAATACCTATACTATAATCATCCTGACGACCTACCCTTTAAAAGATGCCCTCAGAAAGGATGGCGTCTAAAATAGAATAACCAAATGTCTCTCGAGTTAGCCCAATTCAACATCAAGCATTAGCCCAAAACAACGATCAAAGGTCAGGTTTTAGTAGATATCGTGTCGAAAATTTCACCATCTCCAAGGGTTGAGCAACCACCATCCACCTTGGAAGCACTACAATTTGTCAAAAATGATTAGTCTTGGAAACTCTTTAAGGATATATCATCAAACAAAAAAGGCACCAAAGTACGGATAGTCTTCCTAAACCCATAAGGAGGCCTGGTTAAGTAATCCATTAGATTAGCATTCAAAGGGTCAAATAATGAAGCTGAATGCGATGCCATAGTGCACGGTCTACGAAGGGCGATCAATATGGGATCTCAACATATAATTGTGTTTTGTGATTCTAAGCTAATCGCAAATCAATTAAATGAAATATGAGGCAAGGAATCCCAGGATGCTATTTTACATAAATAAAGCTAGAGGAATACTGTAACAACTCAAATTGTCCTCAGTGGAGCAACTCCATAGGAATGAAAGCATCCATACAAATGTATATGCAACTTTGAATTCTGCCAATGAAGTTGACCTGAAGAGGACAATTGAAGTGAAATATATGAACTGACCGAGCAATAAAGGAGTTGTGAGACATCTCAGCATCATCCAAGTGAAACTGTCCCCATCATGGATGGACCATATCATTTCTTTTCTGAAAATTGGCGAATCATCCCCGGACGACAAATAATTACATAAGCTGAATGTTAGAGCGACCAAATTCTGCCTCAACTCAGACGAAAAGCTTTATCAGAGATGATTCATAGACCCAATATTAAAGTGTATCCTAAAGGAAATATATGAAGGAAGCTGCACAATGCACACATATGGGAGATTGCTTTCTTAAAGAGCCATCTCTCAAGGGTACTGGTGGGTGTATATGCACAAGGATTCTGTACAATTCGCCAGAAAATGTCCAAAGTGGAAAATATTCTCACCAATGATCGAATAACCCGTCGAAGACCATAATCCTCTTAAAAGCCCATGGAATTTTGCCCAGTGGGTCATGGATATTTTAGGACCACTACCGATTGCACCAGGAAATTGGAAATATCTAATAACAGTGACTGAGGCCAGACCTCTCATCCATATTAGAAAGCCGAATGCTAGGAACTTCATCTGGAGAAACATTACCACGAAGTTCGTCATTCCATGGGCACTTGCAATTGAAAATGGGACCCAGTTTGACAACGATCAATTCAGGGATTTTTGCGCCAAATACGAAGTTAAGATTTATTACGCATCAGTAGTCTTTCCTTGATACAACGGGTATGCGGGGATTAAAAATAAAACTATCATATCAGGCATTAAAAGGAGATTGGAAAATAAAAAAAAATGATGGATAAATAAACTTCCATGTGTCCTATGGAATACATGACGACTCCAAAAAGCCAAAGAAGGAAACCCCTTATTCTATTGCCTATGGAATGGAAGCAATAATACCCCTAGAGATCGACTTACTAACACTTAAATAAAAAATATTTGAAGATGCCCGAAATGAAGAATGAATAGACCATGAGTTGGATTTATCAAAGAAAGGAGGGAGCAAGCCCTAATACATTTAGTCACCTACTAGTAAGAACTGGCAAAGCAATACGATAAGAAAGTCAAAGTAAGAGAATTCTAGGTCGAAGATTTAGTTCTTCGAAAATTACTACCTGTTGCGAAGAAACCAACAGATGGAAAACCGGTGCCGAACTAGCTGGGACCCTACCGTATAGCTTTAAAAGGCGGTGGGGGCTCATATCACTTTGAATAATTAAATGGGAGGGTAGTCCCAAGGTCATGGAATTCCATGGAGCATAGGAAATTTTATCATTATGATGAGAAGTTAGTTGAATTTTCTTTTATTTTATGCAAAATAAAACGATTAACATTCGATCATATTGAATTCTTTATAATATCGTGTATAACATCTTTAAATAAAAAAATACTTGTATAAGTGGTATGATTTTAGAAAGATCGATGAAAACCTATTCTTATGAGTGGTACCATCTAAATTATATCGGCCTAGAAAAGGCAAAAAATCCACTTGTATAAGTGGTAAGACCTACGAAATGTCGATCAAAACTTATTCTTGTGAATGGTATGATCTAAATTAGATCGGCCTAGGAGAGGCAAAAAACCCACTTATATATGTGGTATGATTTGGGAAAGGTCGTTCAAAACCCATTATTGTGAATGGTATGATCTAAATTAGATCGACCTAGAAGAGGTAAAAAAAACAACTTGTATAAGTGGTACGATCTGGAAAAGGTCCGTCAAAACCCATTCTTGTGAATGGTATGATCTAAATTAGATCGTCCTAAAAGAGGCAAAAAACACACTTGTATAAGTGGTATGATCCAGGAAAGGTTTTCAAAATCCATTATTGTGAATGGTATGATCTAAATTAGATCTACCTTGAAGAGGAAAAAGGCCAGATATAAGTAGTGAGAACAGGAAAAGGTCAGTCAAAACACATTCTTATGAACAATTCCCACTTCTATATGTGGAACAATATGAGAGTGGACGGTTAATAATATATCTAAGGAAGATCAGCCTAAAGAAAAACTCACTTCTCAACCGATCACCTATTAATGAAATGAGAAACTATGAAAAGGTTAAGCTCAACTAATCATTTGAAATGGCTCAGGTCTAAATTAATTAAAATAAGACTGAACACTTCAAAAAATAACCAATTACCTTACCAGATGAAAATTATTCAAGGTCAATTAAAGGCGTACTGGAATTAACTTCGGCCAACTATGCCACTAGTTAAAAATTACCTAAAAGTTTAACCTAGTTAGTCACGTGATATGGCTTTGTCCAAATACTAATGATCAAGGGTAATTTAGTTGATCGTTTAGTTTGGCATTAATCGGATGCCTGAATTAGTACATTCTGCATTAATTGCTTTATTTAGGGTAATTGAAACAAATTAATTAAGAATACTTTGCTATTAACCAGAAATCAATATACCAACACCAGAAATGAGAGAACACTTTTTCATTAATGATAAACAAAAGACCATCAGGGGTCAACAAAAAGTACAAAAAAGAAAATAACAAAAGGCTTAATCCTTGCCAAACTTCTCAGAAGCCACTTTAATAGAAAACTCAATTAGAACTGTCCAACTGGTTAACTGGTAGGTCGGTGGAGGAGGGGGATGATGACTCCCCAGGGAGTACAGTCAACAGGATAACCAGATGAGGGTGCTCAGTGTAATCAGGTTACCCTCATCAATGTTACCCCTGTTGAGTCCAACTACCCAGCCTTTGTTAAAGGTAACAGATTCATGGTAGTCTAGTTGGGCTGCTATCTCTTGAATAACTGTATCATACCGATCGTCGAAGTCCCAATCCAAGTTAGTATCCCTTGTCTTATCCCTTTGGGCCCTCAGCTCGGAAAGAATGAGCTTCTCGATAGGGTTTTCTAGTGGAAGACCATGAGCTTGGTTAGTTAACTATTGACTCGGCTAAACTCATTTTGGACCCGTTCAGCCTCCTCCACCACCTTTCTATGGGCATTGACTTGATCCTTCAACTGTTTATTCAGATCATCCACTTACTGGGCCTACATCTTCATTGACTTTTGAGGGTATTATTTTCCTTTTCAGTGTCCTCAAGTGACTTTCAGTAAGAAGAAGCTTGGCTAGCGGGCTTCTGCTGAACCAACATGCTCTGTACCAATGAAACAAGGTGTGTTAAAAACCCATAGAAAATAAATGCACAAAAGGGAAAGGGGGTAAAGTTACTAGCCCGTTGTGATGAAGCTCCTCAGTTTCGTCATGTTAGGTGGCAGCATCGCGACCTGAGAAACGGAAAAGACCACCTCCAAGTCCCTGTGGGCCGAATCAGTGGAATCACAGGCTCCTTACCCTTAAAGATGACAACCTACCATGGATGGTTTTTATTCACAGGGAGATGATGTGTCCTTGAGCGAGGCCTCTGATCGACCTCATTGATAACCATAGGCCGACTTGGTAGTGGTGGTGGTGGTGGGCTTAAAGCTACCACCGACTGGAATTTTATCAGTCTTATTCTTTTTGGCATGTTCGGCCTCTACCCTCAGACATTCAAATTGGTGGGATTCTTTCTCTTCTAGAGTTAACAGCTTCCTCTGGTCATCAATAGAGAAAGATCAATCGGCCTTCTGGTTGGTGGCCGATTATCTCTTCAGATTGTCTTCGATAGCTACCATGTCGATTGGTTTTCTGATTTGACTGCTCATATCGTCTAATGAGGAGGGGACTATGAGAAAGTGAAGTCTTCAAAGGAAAAGTCCTTTTCGACCTCAACTTCCTCCTAAGGCTGACCGAGTGCGCTTGCTTAGTGGGGAAAAAAGGATCAATATCGCCCAAGAATGAACCTAAATCTTCTTACTCTTCTCCCCTCTCCCTCACCTATTATTATTCCCATTTTTCTTCCTCTTTGATCTCATGAGAAGTCGGTGGAGATCACATGAGGAGTGGCAGGGGTTGGTTCTTCATAGGTAATCGGTTCGGCGACTTGAAAAATTAGAATGTCAACCGGGATGGAAATAAAATTAGAAAAGGATTGGTAAGTAAGCAAGTAGTTTAGGAGAACGTAGGCTTCTCTTCAATGTGAGCAAACGCTTGCTGGGGTCAGTCGCTTACAAACTATCTCCAAGTCTCTAAAGTTCACTTGATAATCAGAGGACTTGGTATTCAGAAATCAATCTGTAAAAAAAATCAGATTGGTTAGTAATAAAAAAAATAACGGAAACAAAAGTAAATCATTGACGGACGACCTACCAGGAGCCCCCTTGTGGTAGGTACCCCAAGGCCATTCTAGCCTTCACCATAAATTGCCCCAAAACCACAATAACGTTTTTATCTGTGTATTTTCGGGATCTAGGCGAATAAGTGACAAAATTTTGGGATTTATCCCTTGCTTGGAAGTGGTAAAGTTCGATGCCAAAATATGATCTCGGGTCGTAATAATACTTGATATAATCAAGACTAAGTTTGGTCCCATAAATTTGCTTAATATCCACTATACTCATTATGATAGTGTAAAGCTAAGATTTGCTTGGGCAGGGAGTATTCCATAAATGTGGAATACTTTCACCAATAATGGGTAGAGGGTGTGGCCATCCCCAATCCTCGCGGCGGGAGAGGATCCCTTTTTTTTGGGTCTCGCGCGTACCTCTCAGGAGCACTTCGGCCGACGTCATTGATAAGGTAAAAAATGTAGAGAGATGGAGTCGCTAGTCTATTTTACTCAAAACAGATAAAAGAAAAGGGAGCCATCTCGAAGGACAGCATCTAAATACATACTGATACATACGAAACTAAAATGATTCGAAAATGGTCCGGAGGACAAGTTACGAAATGGGAAGGTGTTAGGCACCCATTCCGCCCTTACGATCTCTCATGGGTTGTTGCTATTTTCCTCTATTTCCCCGTGACATTTGTGCACATGTATACGTAGTGGATATAGGAATCATCGACTTGTATCATGGAAGAGATAAAGAGAGTCATCCATAGGAATGTTCCTAAAAAATGATATTAGAAAATAGGATTTACGCGATTATCCCCGCGTTGATCGTTATAACAGAACGATAACACATGTGGAATAATATGGCACTAAGAACAAATATATGTATATGTAAATATATAGAATTTAAGAGAATTGAGTTTAAAAAATATAGAGAAAATAGAATATGAGAAAAAATTAGGAATAGGACTCGAGTCACGGGTTTTACCCGAGATGCCTACGTAGCCTATAGAGGCATCAAAGTCCACGTAGTTCGCATGCAAAATGAGGGGTGGGGTTTATCCCATAAATCCAACCGGGGACTTCTCTTGTATGTATGTGTGTGTAAAAAAGTGTTTTAGTTATGAGAAAGATGTGAGACTTCCCATTTGGAATTTATGAGCAAACCCTCTTTTTCTTATTTTTTGGGTTTTACTTATATGAAAATAAGACATGTGCTGTAATACCAGATAAGAAGTATATTAAGATATGTGAGATGAGAGAATAAAAGTGCTAAGTAATAAAACAAATTAATGCGAATTTAGGAGAATTTAAAGCGAGAGTTGAGAAAGTTGGACCTTCTTGAAGATCTTGAGCTTAATCTTGGATGTTAGAGAGCAGCCCTTATACTTGGGTGATAATGGAGGATAATTAATTCACCAAATTTGAGGGAAAAGGTGAAGAAAGGTAAAGGTTGGAAATGGATTCAGATGTGGAAATCACGCTGACTTCGAGAGGGGTTTTCTGAGCTTGCTGAGAGTAATGGATCTCTGATCTTCTCCTTTTCTAGAATGAGGTTAGGCCCTCCTTTTTATAGGCCCAGAGAATTTTTGATCGACATATCCCTGGTCCTGCCAATCGACAAGCGTGTTTAGGTACACTACCGATAGGCAGGGTCTGGGACCTGCCATTTGGCAGTCTTTTTGAGGTTCCTTCGGAAAATCGATCGTAGAGCAGAAAACGTTGATCTAAATCGTGCACGGGGTAAACCGTTGGAAAGGTACTTCAGATACCTTGGAAAGTCCTTTAGAGTTCTCCCGAGTTTGGGAGTTGACTTTAGGTCAAATGTGGCTCAGAAGCGCTCATCGGTCCTTTGGACGGGAAACTTCGGACGCAAACGGATCGTTCGTTCGCATGGTAAGTTAGAATCGCACACGGGGATGACCTTTCGAAAGGTTAGGAGATGTTATTTGACATTCCAAAGAGTTTGACTTGGTTCGGGGAGTTAATTTTGGTCAGCCGGGGCCTGGAAGCGTTCGGTGACCTTTTGGAGTAAAAAAAATCGTTCATTCGTATCGTAAGTCAAAATCACACACGGTGTGGATCGTTGGAAAGGGGTTTCAGTGCCATTTGAAAATTCATTTTGTCTCATTCGATCTGAAGATTTTTACTTTTGGTCAAACAGAGCCTGGGAGTGCTCAATGGCCTTTAGGTCAGTACTCGGGGTATAACTTGGGTTTGTAATGATGAGGGGAGGTGCTAGGGACCTAATGAGAGGTTAGGGGGTATTAGAATGGGGTGATAACAGAGCCCCTTGACGGGTTTGATACAAATTATAGCCATCGAATAAACACCACATGATGCCTTTGAAAGAGGATGACCGGAGGGTCGAGGTCGATTCTGAGGACCTAGGATAAAGATGACCAATTCTATAGGTCAAAGCCAATTCTAAGGGCTTAAAGATGAGGGTGACCGATTTTGTGGGTCGAAGCCAATTATGAGTGCTTGGATATGAGGGTGATCGATTCTTCGAGTCGAAGCCAATTCTGAGGGCTTGAATATGAGGGTGACCGATTCTTCGGGTCGAAGCCAATTCTGAGGGCTTGGAGATGAGGGTGATCGATTTTGTGGGTTGAAGCCAATTATGAGGGCTTAGAGATGAGGGTGACCGATTGTGCGGATCGAATCCAATTTCGAGGGCTTGGAGATGACGGTGACCAATTCGGCGGGTCGAAGCCAATTCTTAGGGCTTGGAGATTGAAGGCCCCCGATTTTAAAATAAACTCAGTCTTCATACTTTAAAATCAATTTCCTTTTATAAAACAGATGCGGAAGCATAAAAGGTGATGGTTCAACTTAAATACCAAATTTTAATTTCTATTTCAAATTTAAAATTAAACCCAAGTGAAAATTAATTAAACACACGCAAAAATTAAATTCACTTAATCCATATTAATTAATCCAAGTCCTAGAATTTGCCTAAGTCAAATTTATCATAATTTCCAAATTAGGCCAAACCAATTTTAATCAATAGACTTGAATTAAATAAACTTTACCCAATATTTAATTATGCATCAAATTAAATTAAGTGTGACGATTAAAACCCAATTTTATCTTGAATTACCTAAGCATGCGTTCTAGGTGAGTATATCAAGATAAGATAAACAATGAAACCACTACACCACGATGTACGAGGAAAAACCCACAACGGGAAACAACCTCGGACGACCCTAGCCTCAAATCCACTAAGTACGGAATTTACAATTACAAGACAAAAGACTTACATCACATGACTCGATCCCTCTCAAGCCTCGACGCTCCTTCTTGCAAACACCTCCACCTAGCGAATAATCTCGGAGCTCCACCGCGGTCTCGGAATCCACCGATCGGACTTTATGTGGTCACCGTCACCCGAACTAGGGGCCTTTCTCCAAGTGGGTAAATCACGAAAAACCTCTTCTTCTTTGTAGGATTTAGAAGTAAATCCAAACTTCGCTTCTTCAATGGTGTAGAGAAAAATGGTGCCAAACTCCAAGCAAGATGTATATATATGAACTTGGATAAACAAACTATGAGTGTAAACTAGAGTGATAAATGATTTTCTCCTTAAAAATTAACACTCAAAAACCAATGAACTTTTTCTAAAACAATTTTTCTCTCAAACACTCTCTAGAGGTTAGTAGGATATGAAAAAGTTAGATACGAAAAATGGTTTCCCGCACATTGATATTCAGCACAAAGTAGTGGGGTAACACCAAGTGGGAAAGTGGGCAAAACTGCCAAAAACCTGTTCCCCCCAAATCTCGTTCGAACGACATTCTCGTTCGAACGAGTCTTCTAACGAAGTTCTAGTATGAACTCGTTAGAAGCTTGTTAGAAATCTCGTTAGAACGACCATCTCATTCGAACGACATTTCGAACGAAGTTCCAGTATGCCATAATGGGAAGTCGTTGGCAATCTCATTCGAACGACTTGTGGTTCGAACGATAATCTCGTTTGAATGACACTTCGAATGAACTCACATAATGTTCAAAAATTCTTTTTAAGCCCAGAAACTTTTTATATACTTTATATATAAGTTTTAATAAAAACAATTATGAAAACAAAACGCAGTTTTAAAAACCTAACATCCAATAAAAACTGTTCCAAGCTCCTATATATATATGTAATGCATTCATACCTTGGGAGCATGGAACCACTGTTGATGACGTTGAAATGAGGAACATAAATCACGGCATTTTGATGAAGCTGCTTTATACACTTGGCCGCTACGTCTTCAACAAACACGTCATAGGCTTGAAAGATGATCAATATACTCTATCCTATGACTCAAACGTTTTTGTCCGGAATTGAGCCAAAACTACAAAGGACTCAATTGGAAATTTGTGTCCTTACAAATCTCCCCCTTTGGCTATTCGGGACAAAAACTATACAAAAATCCTAAAGGGCCGTCAAGGTCTACTAGACTAATAAAAAGTCCCACCCAAAACAAAAATACAATGCTTGACTCAAACAACCCAAGGATCACAATCTTTTCCGGTGAAAGTTGCCACTTATAATATGATTCCTGCACACTTAAGCAAACACATTACATGCATAGGGAATATCAAACTATTTAATGCAAGTAAAGTTAGTACCCCCCTTAAATTAATTCTCTCCCTTTATCAAGTATGATCAACTTAGAAAGACGTCTCCCCCTAAGATAAATCTCCTTATACTAAGATACGATAATAATAGGATTAGATACCACAGTTCTCCCCCTATCATTCTCCCCCTTTTTGTTCAGGAATAGACAAAGGTAAAAAATTAAACATTAACTTATCTCCCCCAAATAAAAACATGTAATTGTGCATATAGTGAAGTGAACATTAAAGCTATTGGGCAACAAAGGTTAAACTAATCCAAGAAAGAACATCGGATACCAACTAGGATGCAATAAAATGATACCAATAAGATATATAAGTTGGTAAGCATGTGATATCAACAGAGAATGCAATAAAATGGATTCCAAGTATGAATTATAGCATATATGGATTAGAAATCAAAGCAAAGACTAAACAAAAATATCAAATAAATGTATACATAATATATACCAAAGAAACTCAAGTACACATATATAGATATAAACACACAAATGACACACACAAAATACAATATGAGTCTTTCACACTCGTATGGCAAAAATGTGTCATATGAAAACGGAAGTGTTGGGGTGTGAACTAGTAACGATTAAATTTAGACCCAATCACTTAAAAACATGTTCACGGAGTTCTCATTTGATTGCAAACATCATCACATTTGAATATAACCTCATGTGACAGTATATATTGAACTCAATGAACAAACATACACAATGCATACAAGCCTAGCATATTGATGATTCTACAAATTAATAGAGTCATGACATGAAATACGCAACTAGGATAAACGGACATTGTGCAAACCGCTGATATACCATCCAATCTCCCTCAATAAGCATATATTAATTTTGAATGAATATATCAATCAAACATAGGCCTTGGCAAATTATTTTTTCTTTTTAATGCCATATTTTCTGTTTTTAGGCCTTTGGACCACGTATTTCTTTTAGGTCCATACAAAACGGTGGCTTACAATCGTAAAGGATTATTATTCCTTTCGGAGCCCTTCCCCGTGCACATTTATATTTATCATGTTTTCATTTTTTTACACAAATCTCACGTGCAACGGATTTTGACATGCACTAGTCCTCCTAAGTCACAAATATGTAGATGACAAGAGTGGAAGGAGAACACCTCACATAGCTCAAATATACATATGAAGTTAAAATTTCAAAAGAGCTTGTGCATGTGTGAATAGAGGCATATAAAAATAGAATCCATTTAAACAACACAAAATCTAACAACTCCATGTAAGCATGATAAAGAACATAATAAGGATTGATAATCTAAACAAAAAATTCTAGCCACATGAGATCGTTAGAAGAGGGATTCAAACACAAGTATATGCCACTTAAAGTGTGTCAAACCAAAATACACACAAAATAAAATCTTTTTGAGTTTTTTACATTTTTAACCAAAAATAAAAATATATACTCAAAAGGATAAACAAAAATCCATTTGAATTTTTCATTAAGTTTAAATTATCAAAAGATAAAAACTTCAAATGATTAAACAAGCATACATTTAGCATGTGAATATAGCATGAAGTACAAAATCTAAAATATGCAAGCACTAACACATTTATCCTTTAGATTTAGCAAGGGAGGAAGCATGTGAAAGTAAATGAGAATCAAAAACCCTATTTTACAAGGCAAGCAAGTCGGACTTCCTAACCCAGATTAATGAAGAATGATTATTTTGAGGTGTAGAAATTTTAAATACCTTGGTTGCTTTACGTTGGGATTTTCTAGGAATTCGTTTAAGATCAAAACAGAATTTCTTAAGATGACCTTTTCGACCACAATGTGTACAAGTAAAAACATGTCGAAAAGATTTACCTAAGGAGTGATCTCTAAGTGCTTTCCTAGTAGATTCTCCTAAAACGTTGGTTTTGGCGTTATGAGTAAATTCATTACAAGTATTGAAGCCTAAACCACAAGTGCCATTTTTAATTTGGACCGTTCCTAGTATTTTATCTAATTTTTCCGAACGACACTCCAAATCAAATTTGACATTAATAGAGTCTTTTAATTTATTTTGCAATTCTAAAATGTTAGACTCTAATAAAATATTTCGCTCTTCAAAAGCAAGAAGCTCATTTTTTAAAGATTCCATTAAACCCCTAAGGCTATCTCTCTCGCCTTCTATAAATTCAAGCTTCTCTAGAAGAGCTTTCTCTTGTGTCTTAAGGTTTTCAACCAACATACTATCATCAACGACTTTGACACTTTCCCTTAAACTAGCTTCTAACTTCAAATTAGCTCTTTTCAATTTAATAGATTCTTTATAAATTTCTTGAAAAGAATTTTGAAGTTCACTCACATTAACATCTTCTTCATTTTCACACTCTCTTTCTTCTCCACTCTCACTATCATCACAAACAAGGGAATCATAAACAATGACCTTGGAAGTGTCATGTGTTAAAGTTTCATCAATCGATGAGTTCTCACTATCACTCACATGACTAGCCATAAAAGCCACAAAATTAGGCTTAGTGGGGGAATCGGGTCCCTCTTCCTTATCACTATCACTAAGGGTCGCATTATATGCAATGGATTGTTTACGCTCTTTCCTTAGTTTAGTGGGGCACTCAGAAGCCCTATGGCCATAATCCTCACAACCAAAACACCTATTTGACTCGTCCCTATTTAAATTTTCATTAATAGGTTTAGGGATCTTCTCGACTTTGTCATGCTTAGAAGTTTCAAATTTCTTATAATCATTTTTAAATTTATCTTTGTTAAATTTAAGAAATTTTCTAAATTTACGAGCAAACAAAGCCATGTCTTTCGAGTCACTATCACTCTCGCTCTCTACTACTTGTTTGACCTCTTTTCGAGCTTTTAAAGCAACACCCTTTTCAATTTTCTTTTCAATTTTAGAGGGAAACATGTCTAGTTCATAGGTTTGTAAATCACCTAAAAGCTCTTCTAATTTCGTAGAGGCTAAAGTTGGTAAAGAATTTAAAACGGTCACTTTTGGAATAAATCTATCGGGAAGGGACCTTAAAATTTTCTTTACAACTCGGTTGTCGGGTATTTTTTCTCCAAAATTAAAAGATAAATTGACAATATCGGAAAGTCTAGCATAAAATTCATCAAAAGTTTCATTATCGTTCATTTTGATGGTTTCAAATTGAGTGGTGAGGTTTTGGAGTTTCGAAGCTTTAACGACACTAGTTTCTTCATGAGTTAGTTGTAAAATATCCCAAGTTTCTTTAGCAGTCTCACACGTCATAATACGTCGAAATTCATCCGGTGTGACAATGCTAAACAAGGCATTCAAACCACGGAAATTAAAATTAGAAAGTTCAAACTCATTCTTAGTCCATCTATCGGCCGGTTTGGGAACACGTTCATTTTCAACTAAATGAGTTGGTGGAGACCACCCGTTAACTACAGACGTCCAAACCCTCTCATCGATAGATTTTAGTGCCGATTTCATTCGCGCTTTCCAATACGCGTAGTTAGAACCATCGAAAATAGGAAATTTAGAAAATGGGGAAAATTCCATATTAGCCAAAAAAATATTTAAAGGATCTTAACGAAATAATTTATCGCTTTGGCTTTGATACCAATTTAAAGGCCCCCGATTTTAAAATAAACTCAGTCTTTATACTTTAAAATCAATTTCCTTTTATGAAACAGATGCGGAAGCGTAAAAGGTGTTGGTTCAACTTAAATACCAAATTTTAATTTCTATTTCAAATTTAAAATTAAACCCAAGTGAAAATTAATTAAACACACGTAAAAATTAATTTTACTTAATCCATATTAATTAATCAAAGTCCTAGAATTTGCCTAAGTCAAATTTATCATAATTTCCAAATTAGGCCAAACCAGTTTTAATCAATAGACTTGAATTAAATAAACTTGACCCAATATTTAATTATGCATCAAATTAAATTAAGTGTGACAATTAAAACCCAATTTTATCTTGAATTACCTAAGGATGCGTTCTAGGTGAGTATAGCAAGATAAGATAAACAATGAAACCACTACTCCGCGATGTACGTGGAAAAACCCACAACGGGAAACAACCTCGGACGGTCCTAGCCTCAAATCCACTAAGTACGGAATTTATAATTACAAGACAAAAGACTTACATCACATGACTCGATCCCTCTCAAGACTCGACGCTCCTTCTTGCAAACACCTCCACCTAGCGAATAACCCCGGAGCTCCACCGCGGTCTCGTAATCCACCGATCGGACTTTATGTGGTCACCGTCACCCGAACTAGGAGTCTTTCTCCAAGTGGGTAAATCACGAAAAACCTCTTCTTCTTTGTGGGATTTAGAAGTAAACCCAAACTTCTCTTCTTCAATGGTGTAGAGAAAAACGGTGCCAAACTCCAAGCAATATGTATATATATGAACTTAGATAAACAAACTACGGGTGTAAACTAGAGTGATAATTGATTTTTTCCTTGAAAATTAACACTCAAACACCAATGAACTTTTTCTAAAACAATTTTGCTCTCAAACACTCTCCATAGGTTAGTAGGATATGAAAAAGTTAGATAAGAAAAATGGTTTCCCTCACATTGATATTCAGTAAAAAGTAGTGGGGTAAAACCAAGTGGGAAAGTGGGAAAAACTGCTTAAAACTGCCAAAAACCTGTTCCCGCCAAATCTCGTTCGAACGACATTCTCGTTCGAACGAGTCTTCTAACGAAGTTCCAGTATGAACTCGTTAGAAGCTCGTTAGAAATCTCGTTAGAACGACCATCTCGTTCGAATGACATTTCGAACGAAGTTCCAGTATGCCATAATGGGAAGTCGTTGGCAATCTCGTTCAAACGACTTGTGGTTCGAACGACAATCTCGTTCGAACGACACTTCGAACGAACTCACATAATGTTCAAAAATTCTTTTTAAGCCCATAAACTTTTTATATACTTTATATATAAGTTTTAATAAAAACCATTCTGAAAACAAAACGCAATTTTAAAAACCTAACACCCAATTAAAACTGTTCCAAGCTCCTATATATATATGTAATGCATTGATACCTTGGGAGCATGGAACCACTGTTGATGACGTTGAAACGAGGCACATAAACCACGACATTTTGATGAAGCACCTTTATACACTTGGCCGCTACGTCTTCAACAAACACGTCATAGGCTTGAAAGATGATCAATATACTCTATCTTATGACTCAAACATTTTTGTTCAGAATTGAGCCAAAACTACAAAGGACTCAATTGGAAATTTGTTTCCTTACAGAGATGAGGGTGACCGATTCTGCGTGTCGAAGCCAATTCTGAGGGATTAAAGGGGCATGCTGGGGATGGTCTTAAAGGAAAGATTTAAGTTAGTTCAGAGGACCTACAGCAATGATGGGGGTGACCAATTCTGCGTGTCAAAGCCAATTATGAGGGCTTAGGTTGTGATGATCGATTCTGTGGGTCAAATCCAATTCTGAGGGATTAAGTTTGAAATGACCAATTCTGCGGGTCGAAGCCAATTTTGCGGGCTTGGAGACGAGGGTGATCGATTCTGCGGGTCGAAGCCAATTCTGCGGGCTTAAGTTTGAAATGACCAATTTTGCGGGTCGAAGCCAATTCTGCGGGCTTAAGTTTGAGATGTTCTCAAGGAACTCTGTCGGGGAAATTACCTCATGATTTTGATTTGATCTGGGGAGTTGAGTGCTGGGGAAATGATTAGGTGGTACCGGGTTTGGATGCATTTCTCGGTGAAATTTGAGACCTTTGGGGAATAGGAGATGATCTTGAAGTTTTGGATATTTTGGAGGTCCTCTGGGGACGTTGAAGGAGAGAGATTCACTTTTCTTTTGAGAGTTCCGCTGGGGAAATAGGGGTTCTGCTTGAGGAAGTTCAAAATTTTCTTGGTGAGAATGTTCTAAATCCTTTTCGAGACTTTTAGGAATTTTTAGGGTTTTTTGATATTTTTTGGGAATTTATTGTACGAAAGTTTAAGGGGGGTGACGGTTGGCATGGTATGGTGGGTGCCATTCGACAGTGGCACGGACTTTTGAGCTACCTCAAGAAGGCAAAGGTCAGTGCCGATCGGTAGGTGGGGGTGAATTGCCGATCGGCATGACCCTTGGCATCTTATATAAAGGGGGAGAATTCCCCTCACTTTTCACAGATTCTTACCATCTCTCTTTCTACGGTTTTCTTCTGCGAATTGCTCTAACATTCTATAGTTTAAAAAATGGCCGCTTTTGTGAGCACTGCAGTACACCGAGAATGGTTGGCTATTGATGACTAGGAAAACGTGGAGTGGAGGTCCAAGGAACCTCTTGCTTTGGGGAGCGAAAACTCTTTGAACACATTGGAGCCGGTTGGGGATGAGCGGACCTTGCTACGGGAGCCGTCGAATCATCGCTCTTTGAGGGTGGTGAACCCTAGCAGTTATGTAAGTAAAATGACTTTTGGCTTTTTTCTGGTTATTTTCCTTCTTTCTTGGATTCTAACAAGGTTTTTGTCTTTTGGCAGTCTGATGTTTCTTTGTCGAATATGCGTGCTCGCGGGACGACGGGGCTTAAGGATGTTTGGCAGCATCTTCCTCCTTTGGTGCGTTGGGTGGTATCCTCGGCAGTATTTGGGAGGTTGGCGTCTGTGCTATATGAGATGCCTCGTTCGACGGCAGTCTTATGCGCTCTGGGGGAGAGGTGGTGGGATTCTACCCCCACCTTTCATTTTGGCTTTGGGTAGATGACTGTGACTTCCATAGATGTGCAGCAGCTACTGGGGCCGGATTGTGATGGAGAGAAGATAGAGGTGGATCGCTCTTTGCGGGTGAGGACAGAGGCGGTGCGTGCGGCGCTTGGTGATGTGGGGAGGATAGTGTCTTGGGACTCCATCGTTCTGTCGCTGCTGAAGGATGTTTTATTGGGCAGAGTGATCGATGTGGAGGACGGGCTGCAGGTGAGGCAGATGGCCCGGTTTTTTATTTGGATGGTGTGGGGAGATTTCTGGTGGCATCGAGTGGCAACATTGTCCACTTATGTTTTTTACTATATCTGAGGATGTTTTCGAACATCCCCCTATATGACTGGGGGAGCCTCACTTTGGCAACCCTTTATTTTTCCTTCGATGCATTCAGCCGGTGCTACCGACAGTCTTTCACTAGAGACATGTATCTTCTTGAGGTATTTTTTAATTTGCGCCTTTACCTTTCATGCATTCGCATTTTCCTTATGAATCTCTTTTTAATTGTGATTTTTTTTCTTCGGCAGACATGGTTCTATGAGGTGATCGGGTGTAATACCCAGCTGATCGCTTTGAAGGATGAGACAGTTAGGGATTTTTTTCGGTTGTATCGATGGCGCAAGGCCAATCAGCAGTCGAGGAGGTCTCTCTCTCTAGAGGCAGTGCGTCAGGTCTTGAATGGCCTAACCAATGATAGGGTAAGCTTTTTTCTTCTTTAGTCTAATACCTTTGTGTGCTCTGATTTTATGTTTCCTTATGTTTTGCTCGGGATTTTTCAGGTGACCATTTACCCTTGGGGGACGACCGTTCAGGACACGGGATTGACTGGAGTAAATGCATAGATGAGGCATTTGCTGGTGCATGAGTTTGTCCACTCTTGGTATCTAGGGGAGAGGGTGGTCCGACAGATTGCTGAGGGGGAGGTGGTAGTGCCACCGGCGAGGCTCCCTATGTCTATGAGGCGGGAGCGGCTGCTGCTAGAAGATGCAAAGATCACGACGATGATTGGCGATTCCTACCTGATGTACACCGATACAGCTGTGATGTATGATTATATGGACTTTGTACCGAGCTGGCTGATGGCACCCAGCATATATGACGCACTTCCCTTCCCTCCTGCGAGTTCGAGTCGGCCAGTGGGGTCCTCCCACAGTGGTGGAGATCCTTCAACATCTGCGGTGGTGGTGACTTCGAAAGTTCCCTTTATGAGGCCACATACTCCTTCATACAATATCCGGCAGGCTGATGGAGGGATGGTGCCTATGCTGCATCGTCCTCATGCGATGGACCCGGAGGAGTTGGGCTTGACAGAGGAGGTTCTTCTCCCTGAGCTATATCTTTTCTACTATTTTCTTTTCCTTCCTTTTAAGTTCCTTTTGATCTTTTCTGCTTGACACTATTATGCCTTTTCTTACAGCACATCCGGGTGTCCAATACTTGGTTGAGGGATAGTAGGGACTGGATATCTTCGGCAACTGCCCATATTCGGGACGCTGCTCCTGTTCCTTCTTGCTTGGTGCCGTTTGCCTCATTTGGGGAGGAATCAGGTTTAGGTAGCGATGGTGCGTCATCTTGCCATCGGAGAAAGAGAGCGCGCCACAGGGGTGGAAGCTCTTGGGAGAGAGAGGTGAAGATTAGGTAAGAGAGAGAGAGAATGTGGGTTCGGGCTGAGTCCCGTTTGTTTTTTTCTTTTCTTTATTTTCCTGCAAAAATGATGTAACATAAAAACATAGCTATGCAATGCAATGACTTTTTTGATTATCTTCTGTTAATGATGAATGGATGCATGCACATGCGCTTTTTACTTTGCTGCTGAGACCGTAAAAAGAAATATTTTTAGGATTTTGAAAGAAAGTTTTATTCAAAATGAGAATTTATATAAAGATGAAAAGGGGATTTTTGAAATTCTGTTGAGAATATCAATTTATTTTGAGTTTTTTGAATTTTGATAAATGAGGAAAAGGGAAAATATCCAAAAGTAGGGGGTTGCCTATCGGTAAGCACCTTGTCCTGCCTATCGATAGGTCCATCTAGCCCCATCAATTCAAAGCTTTTATTGGTACCCTCTTCATCCTTTGGTACCTTGTGGGGCAGGACTTCTTCCGATTTTTGCTGGGGTTATGTCCTTTGTGGGGGTTTTCAAGTATAAAAGAGGGGTAAGAGTGGAGTGTTTTCCTCACACCTTCACATTCCTACTTTCCTGTTCTGTGAGATGTCCATCCCTGGTAGTGTTGAGTTTTCCAACTACCACGAGAATTTAGAAGCGATGTGCTCCTACAACGTCGACTACGATGCCTACAACATGCATTGAGTTTCTTTATGGCGTAATCGGCCCATAGAGTGGAATATGCTGATGGAGACGGTATAATTCTGGTACCCCGAAGACCATGTATTCCGCTTTGGCTTGGAATAAGTCTGTTCGACTTATGAGGAATTTTCTGCCATGTTAGGAATAAATCTCGGTGTTACTGCGGCTCTGTCTGAGTTTTCCCATTCTCCCCTAGAGTTATTGGCTGGGCTTCTTTGTATTTCGCTCTCGGAGGCCAGATCACTGGTGGCTGGAAGTATGATTTATCTTCTGGCGGTGTTATGGTCCGTGAATTAATAGGATGTTGGTGATGCTGGAAATGCCGAAGCTATCGTTCTGGGCTTAATTTCAAAATTGTTGCTGGTGACTGGGGAACTACTGGTGGATTCACAATTTGCAGCTATTGCTTTATGGATGTCCTACCGTCAGAATCCTGCGGCGGTGATATTGGCGAAGACTTTGAATGGCTTAGATTCCTAGCGAGAAGGTCGTTATGACTTTCTTAGGGGTAGCCCTGTGATGCTGTTCATGTGGTTGTCTGAAAGATTCCGCCTGGTGACTCCTATGGAATACCCTTTATCGACCGTAGCCAACTTCTTTTCGCGCCATTTCATCAGTGTTATCCTGGATATTAAGAGCAAGGAGAACGGGTTCATGGAGAATGGGGCTCTAAATCAGTATTGGTCAGCACCTTGATGGGGAAAACTGCTGCCTATTCTGGAACTGGGAGAATACCCGTATGTTCGGTTGGTTGGTCTTAGACATACCTCTTTCTATTTCCCTTGGCGGCTTCTGCGCTATTTTGGCTGGGAGCATATCGTGCCACCTCTAACACTAGACTTCTTTCTGGTATAAGATTTGACAGAGCGTCTGCGCATGTGGCTTGGCCCTTTTGGGAGAGTCGACGTACGTCGTCCCGTCCCTCTCAGTCTGCGGGGAGAGTTTGGCACATCCCTGAGGATTATATAAAGTGGTTATGCAGGAGAGTGGTCAGCAAGATATTTGAAGTGGAGTTTAGACAAAAGTGGCTTTCCTCATTCGATACCATAGAGGGAGGTGTGGTAGTTTTTCCGAGGCTGGTTCGAGCTTATCGGTCCATAGAGCATATGCGACAATCTATTCTGGTAAGGGAATCTTGGGAACCCCAGGATGTAGATGATGATGATGAAGTGGGCTCTTCTGGTAGCTGTGGGTGGGACTCTTGGAGAGTTTATTTTGTACCGGGAAATAAGTTTGGTTTTTTTATTAGGATTTTTTAGGAAGGTAGGGGGAAGGGAGTTATCCGTTCCTTTATGTAATTGTACTGTAATTTCTTAATAATGAAATAAACAAGTTCTTAGTCATCCAGTTGTGCCTTTTGATGAAATTTGTATTTTGAATTATCTATACCGATCGTTAAGACATGCATAATCCTTTTGTTCAAATATTTGTTGGAATGGACTGTAGTTCTCGGAGGTAAGAAAAGAATAGTTTTTTGTGAAGAAGAAAGGGTCGTGCTCATGTGAGATGTATGAGCTGCCTATGTACCTCAGGGGTTTTTTGAAAACGTTTTTTTTTACAGAGGATTAGGCCCATATAGTTCTGGGTGGAGGAAAATGAAGAGATTTTTTTAGAATAGAAGGGAGATGAGAAGAGTCGTAGCGCGCCGAGATTTCAGACAAGGGGTAAAATTTCTTGATACGGTCCAGGTTAACTGGATGAGCCATCTCTTCTCCATCTAAGTTGGTGAGCATGGCGGCACCGCCGGATAAGATCTTCTTCACAATGTATGGGCCGCTCCAATTGGGCTTGAATTTCCCTCTGGGGTCCCAGATAGGCTCTACTATTTCTTTGAGGGCTAAATCCCCTTCTCAAACACCACGACCCTTGACTCTCTTATTGACTGGATGCGTATTCATCGATGGTACCCTTGTATGTGATATAATGCCTTCAGTCTCTTTTCGTCCAGGAGTGACAGCTCGTCGAGGCGGCTTTGATGCCAGTCTTCCTCACTGACCTTGCTTTCAAGCATGACACCTAACGAGGGTATTTCTAGATCCACAGGTAGGACCGCTTCCATAACGTAAACTAGTGAGGAGGGGGTAGCCCGAATAGAGGTTCAGATTGAGGTTCGATAGGCCCAAATGGCGTATGGGATTCGGTCGGCCCAATCTCGACAACTTTTAATCATCTTAATGATGATGGTTTTGAGGTTCTTGTTGGCGGCTTCAACTGCACCATTGGTCTGAGGACGGTAGGGAGAAGATTTATGTCTCTGAATCCTATACACGTTGACCACTTTTATGACTTTTGCCTCTAAATGTAACCCACTATCTGACACTAGCTCGTGCGGGACACCATATAGGCAGGTGATGTTTTTCTTGATGAACTTGGGCCACTTTCTTAGCATTCGGAACTGCATATGACTCAGCTTTGACCCATTTAGTGAAGTAATTAATGGCAACTAGAATGAACTCATGTCCGTTAGAGGCCTTGGGTGTAACCTTTCCTATAATGTCGATGCCCCAGCTAGAGAACGGCCAGGGAGAAGTCATGTTGTATAATTCATGCGGAGGCAGGTGTTAAAGGTTGGAGAACTGTTGGCATTTGAGGCATCTCCGGATATAGGCGGTGCAATCCTGGATCATGGTGGTCCAGTAGTAGCCTTGTCATATGATCTTCTTAGCAAGCATGTGACCATTCATGTGGGGCCCGCATTCCCCCTGTGGATTCTCTGCATTACCGCTTCAATGTCATCCCCTGCGATGCAGTGTAGATGGGTTCTATTGAAGTTACTCTTAAATAGTGCTTTGTAATAGATGATGTACTGGGCGGCCAGTCTCCGGAGGGTTGCCCGATCTTTCTTATTGGAACCCTCGGGATACCTACCATGCTTAAGGAGGTGCCAGTTATCATAATACCAGCAATTGGCTAGCTCGGGATCTTCTTTGGTGATGAGCTCAATATGGTAGTAGTGGGTTAGTTTGTCTTGCTTTTGAACTAGGAAGGGGGCCATTGTTATTCCTTCGGGCATGTCAACCATGGAGGCTAAGGTAGCAAGGGTATCATCTAGATTATTCTTTGCTCGAGGTAAGTAGTGGAAGGTGATGTCTTGGAATTGGGAGGCTAGTTCTTCTAAGTGGGCATGGATGGGTTGAAGTTTCTCGTCCTTAACTTTCCATTTTCTGAGCACTTGACCAATGATGAGGGCAGAATCCTTGTAGACATCTAGGCATTGAATACATTTATTGAGAGCAACTTTGAGCCCTACCGTACATGCCTCGTATTCAGTCATGTTATTGGTGTAAGAAAAATCCAATTTGATGGCGATGGGAGTGTGGGAGTCATCTGGGGTGATCATAAGTATCCCAATGCCATATCCCTTTTTGTTGGCTGCGCTATCAAAGAACATTTGCCATCGAAGGTCATCTTGAGCAGCACAGAGGATGTTTTCATCTGGGAATTTGGAGATCCAGTCATCAGCCTCTTCCATGGGGGTAGTCAGCGAGGTAGTCAGAGATGACTCTTCCTTTCATGGATTTCTGTGTGACGTCCACGATATCAAACTCGGTTAAGATCATCAACCATCAAGCCATTCAGATAGATAAGGAGGGTTTCTCAAGCAGGTACTTGATGGGGTCCATTCGGGATACAAGCGTAATGGGGAAGGCGAGCATATAGTGTCGCATCTTTTGGGTGACCCAAACAAGCGCGTCGCATACTTTTTCCAAAGCAGTGTAGTTGACTTCGTACCCGACCAATTTGTGACTGGCGTAATAGATGGATCTTTCTTTGCGGGAAAGTTCAAGGTATTGGGCTAGCAAAGCCCCAGCTATAGTGTCGGTTATGGTTAGGTATATGAGCAAGGGGAGACCAGGTTGTAGTGGAATGAGTACCAGAGGTTAGTCAGGTATTATTTGATTCGATCGAAGGCTTCTTGGCAGGCCTCGTTCCAAACTTTAGTTAAATCCTTTCGGAGGAGTTTAAAAATAGGTTTGCAAATGGAGGTTAGCTGGAAGATGAACCGATTGATGTATTGCGATTTCTCAAGGAAACCACGGACTTCTTTCTCCTTTCGGGGAGGTGGCATCTGAAGTATAGCTATTAGCTTGGCAGGATCTGCTTCTATCCCTTTCTTACTTACCATGAATCCCAAGAGTTTTCCCTTTGTAACGTCGAAGACACATTTCTATTGATTGAGTCTCATATGATATCTTCGCAATTGCTTGAATAAATTTCGGAGAGCGGGTACATGACCTTCTCTAGTTTTGGATTTGATAATCATATCATCCACATAGACCTCAACTTCTTTGTGAATCAGATCGGGCAGGATGGTTGTGGAAGCCCTCTGGTAGGTAGCCCCATTATTCTTGAGACCAAATGGCATAACATTGTAGCAAAAGGTTCCCCATGGGGTGATGAACGCGATTTTTTCTTGATGATCTGGGTGCATTTTGATTTGGTTGTATCCGGTAAACCCATCGACGAATGACTTGAGAGCATGATTGGCTGTGTTGTCCACGATCATGTCGCTACTGGGTAGCGGGTAATCGTCCTTTGGAGAGGCTTTGTTCAAGTCCTGGTAGTCTATGCACATCCGAACTTTCCCTCCTGATTTTAGTATAGGACCTACGTTAACTGGCCATGTGGGATATTTGATCACACGAATGAAACCCATGTTCAGCTGTTTGAACACCTCTTCTTTGAATTTGAGCGACCATTCAGTGCCGAGATTTCTCAACTTTTGTTTAACCGTCTTGTAATATAGAAGAGTGGGGATCTCATGCTGAGCAATTTCAGGATGAATGCCGGGCATATCATCATAGGACCATGCGAAGACATCAACCAATTCCTTCAATAATTCTTTGAGTTGTGCGCGCTCACGCTCGTCAATGGTAGCCCCTATCCTAATCTGGCGCAGTTGGCTACTAGAATCGAGGTTAACAATAACAGTCTCTTCTTCATTAACTTGAACGCGGTTATGTTGTTTGTTATTAACCTTATTTAGATCAGTTCAGAATTGTTTATTTGCAAAATCATCATCATCAAAAGTTTGATTAGAATCTAAACAATTAATGTAAGGCAGAATAAGATACTCAAAATCTTCGTTTATTTCATTGATAGGAAAAGCATCATTGAGAACTTCATCAAAGGAGGTATCGATTACATTTGAGCAAGGATATACAACAGAAGAAGAAATGGGGTAAACATTAGGGTTAGGTGGGATTTCAACAGGTAAAATCGATGCAACATGCCAATTGAGGAGAGGTGTATCAGCATCTTTAATCAAGTGGGATGGATCCAGTGATGAAGTGCTTTAATGAACCATGCAGAGTGCCACCCCTAGTGTTTGCAAGTTGAACGAGTCCTCGGAGTCACTTTCCTCAGTCTCTTCGATATCTTTGATGAACGGCTGTACATGGTGTTAGGAGCTTTCGGCCCATGGGTAGCTATCTTGGAAAAATATCTACATTCTGAGTTTTATCTTCTTGTCTGTAATGTCATACCATGGTTCCGGAAAGCTGCAAAAGGGGAGGTCCTCACCCTCTTTAATGAATCATCCATTAAAGGAGTCACCTGAGATAGTATGGATGCAGTCTAGTCTTCTATTTGGTCGTGACTGGCAGATTAATCTCAGCTTTTGTTCCGATGGTTGATACCCCAAACCACAAGGAGGGAAAGCTTTCTTCAGTTCAATGGGCTGAAGTATCCCTTGTTGTCTTTGTCCTAGCCCCAGTCCGGGCATGAAGTGCATGTTTCTGAACATCTGAATCACATTGACGTTTCCATGAGGGTCGTATTCAGGACAAACCCTTTCGTTAAAATTGTCCCCTGCCGGGAGTAGGAGTGGTTCAACTCAGAATCCTGATAGGAGCATATCATTTGACCCATGCTGTATATCAAGGATTGGATTGCTGGTACCTATACCCTCGGCATTGTCCCTGTTGCCTAAAATGGTAATGACTCGTCCGTCGATGAAGAACTTCAATTTCTAATGGAGTGAGGAAGACTCACCCTTGATGCTGTGGACCCAAGGTCATCCGAGAAACAAATTGAAACAAGATGGGATGTTAATAACTTGAAATTCAACGACCGAGTTTATAGGGTCATCCCCTATTATAAGTTTTATGCATCCCATCACCTCCCGACGAGTATTATCGTAGGCACGTACAACAACGGAGGTTGGAGTGAGGTCACTTTCCTTCAGTCCTAAGCATTTGATGGTTCTTAATGGGCAGACATTCAAGGCGAATCCATTATCGATAAGAGAGAGTGGTACAATTTTCCCCATAACTTCGACGGAGATGTTAAGTGCATGATTGTGATTTGTCCCAATTCCGGGTATTTCTTCTTTGAAAAAGGATAGCATTCGAGTAAAGGTTAAGGATCCGACTAAACTTACTGCTTCTTTTAGTGTGGTAGAAGGAGGAACTGCGGGTCCAGTGAGTAACTTGATCAAATCATTTCTGTATAGCTGAGAAGACATGAAAAGCCCCCATAAGATTGAGTTTTCTTCAGTTTATCGAGGATCTTGCTCTCCTCGAGGGTCATAGGAAGATTTTCAACGCCTTTCCCTTTGTCATTGGTTGGTAGTGAGATTGGGATCTGGTAATGCCTCCCTGACCTAGTCGTGTGATTTACTGAATAAGGGAAGAATATGAACCATGTTTCTTCGTCAATCTTGGGTTGTTCTACCACTTTGTTTATTTCTTCGAGGAGCTCCTCAAATGATATCATCCCACACATATCGGCTACCAAGCCAGTTTTCTTGAAAACTTGTTCTTCATTCGAATCTTTGAATTCTTCCCCCCCATCCGATGGCAACAATTCTGTCTTTCCATATAAAGTAAATGCATTTCATAACTTCAATGGCTTCTTCATACATGTCTTCCCATTCTGTGGGGATATGTAAGGGTGAATGGACCAGGCACCCTTGTAATTTTAGAGTATTAAGTAACTCGGTCATACTGCAAATGTCATTGGTTTGCCTGAATAATTCTGCCATGATCTGGACGACATCATCTAAGCAGACTTCATCGGTTAGTACTGCCCAACTGTCTGACTCTCGGGCCCATTTTCATAATTCCAAAAATAGCGTGCTGAACCTTTGGTAATCAATGATCATCTGTGAGGGAAATTTCAACCCGAACTCTAGGAGTTGGTTTAACACTTCTGATAATTCCATACCTTTATTTTCAGAACAGGTACGGACAGTGATGCATGCTCTGGTAAGGAGTGACAGTGCCTGATTAGTGAGACTAATAGGGTGTAAGAGGAAATATGGGCAAGTTTGGAGAGGTTTGGGAGAGTGTATGGATGTGATTTGAGTTGAGGGATCACATTTTGGGTTCATTTATAGGAATATAGCATTAGTATGATTTGGGAGTGGGTTGTGAGTAGTGTTTGGCTTAGGATTGGCTGGTGGGGCAGTGGTACCTCGGTCAATTAGATCTTGGATTATGTTTCGGAGGTGAAAGCATTGGTCGGTGGTATGGCCAGCGATTTGGTGAAAGGCTCAATTGGCATCTACTTTGAAGTTTCTTGGTAGTGGATTGGTCAATGGACGGGGATCCAAGGGCTTGATGAGGTTTCGGCTTAACAGGGCTTGATAAACTTTAGAGAGGGGAGCATGGAGCTCGGTGTATTCCTTTTGGAGGGGGACAGGGAGGCTTTCTAGTGCCCACGAAGTGGTCGGTTGAGAGATGTTATTGATGGTTGAGACTGCAACACTGGAAGGTTTGTCATATTTTCTGGGGGTGAACTGATCGAACACTTTCTTTGGCTCAACCTCTGTTTTAGCAAGACGTTCCTCGATTTCTACTCCTGTTTCTCTGAGAGCTCGGAAGTGGGGATAATATTATCCTCCCATAATTGCTCGGACATGGGGCAAGAAGTTTTTCGTCACTATGTTGACTTGTTCTTCATCGGATGGATGATTGGTCACGGTGGCTGCTTTTTCCCTCCATCGGGATATGAAGTTACTGACTGATTCCCCAGAGTTTTGTTTGAGAAGCTCTAAATCACGGTTGGTGACCTCAAGCTCTTCGTAATATTTGTACTGCGATATGAATTCTCGGGCTACATCCTCCCATCTATGGATTATGGACTACTCGAGAGATAAAAATCATCGGAGAGCGCTATCCTTCAAAGTTTGCTAAAATAATTGGGACATCACTTCTTTAAAAGCCCCTAGGAGAGTCATAGCACGGTGATAACTGCGAAGATTGGGAATTGGTGGTCCACTTCCTCTGAATTTCTCGATATTCAGCATCTTGAACTTCTCGGGTAACCTTGCCTTAGGATAAGGAGACATGTGGGTGTAGTCCATGTAATTTCCAGAGATTCGGACTTAGTCGAACTTCTTAGTTAGCATCTTGAGATCTTCTTTGACCTTGTTCAATTCCTCATCTTTCGGATCAACGATCGCAGGCAAGTTAGCCCCAGGCTGGGCAAGGTTTGGCATAGGAAGCTTGGCAGGTGGCGACCCATTAACATGAGGGGCACGTGGAGCGTGTTGATACTCTTCGGGAACCCAGATAGGCTCGAGTGGACTCATAGCGCGAGGGAATAAGACCTCGGGCTCTTAAGGAATATGAATATAGTTTCGTTGCATCTCTTGGACCTCAGTCTGAAGGTTTTCAATCTTGGACACGAGCTGATCTAAAACGGCCGTCAGATCTGGCTGCGCAACTGATACTTGATCTGTGTTCTCCATAGAAAGTGGATGGATATCGGACTTGAAAGAGGTAGCAGGGGAACGGTAGGAACTCCGACGTGACTTGACTGAAGACCGAAGCTAATAAGGATCCATGCCAAGGACGTGCGATCGACCTGAGAAGGCGTAAAATGGGATTTATTTTTGACAAAAAAAAAGGATGAAAATATTTTTGACATTTTTTTCCTTTTTGAGAGTGGAAGACAAAATATCTTTGGATTTTTGGTAAAGAAAGGAGAAATATTTTTGGATTTTTGATAAAGAAGGGAGAAATATTTTTGGAAGATGGGTCTCACCATTATTATTATTATTATTATTATTATTATTATTATTATTATTATTATTATTATTATTATTATTATTATTATTATTATTATTATTATTATTATTATTATTATTATTATTATTATTACGTTCTCACTTGTATTAAATTCTCCTAAATGTAAAGTGAAATGCTGGACGGGACCCGAGTCTGGAAAAGTTGGGTTTGTAACATATGCAAAGCTATGGCTGGACTTGTAACCAGGCTCACATGTAGGTTCCTATTTTAAAAATGCGCAAAAATTTGGATGGTAGGCCAACCTGAAATTTCGGCAGAGTTTCGGGTTGAAACCGACAATCTAACATGTGTGTCCTAGGCTTGACACCTACATGCGGATATTCAATTGGTTTGGTGAATCGAAAATGGTTCCCCCCTTTGGCGTGGATTCCACGATATACGTTTTGCTTTTTGAGGGTAATCGGTATGTGTGGACAAGCCATTTGATATACCTGAGTGTACGTTAATTGCCTCACCATATACCTCGTGGGGATGGTACGTGTGAGAGATAATTCGATATACTCGGCGTACGTGAATGAGTTTCCCGCGATATACCTCCTGTCATGACTTCGATCAAGCGGTACGATGCGGGGGAACCGTTCGATATACGTCGAAGGTACTTGGACAATGGAAGGTGAGAGTCATATCGCTTAGGCTAACTGCGCCCTACTGGACCAGTGCCCATAACGAAGTGACCCTCCCATTACTGGACAAAATTTGGTCAATCACAATGCTCTTTGGTGATATTGTGTGAATCATGCATGATTATCTTATTAGTATCTTATGATGAGAGTATCTTTCTTAACCATGCCTAGAAGGGAGCAAAGTATGAGTACCAATGGTATACCAAGTATGGATGATGCGTGCAACATGGGGATATATGTGATCCTAGGTGCACGTGGTGTGAAGTGTACACGAAGAATTTTCTACAAGTGTGTGAATAGAAGCATAAGCATGAGGTACACATGAATAGTGAAGGGGAACATACAAATAGGGGGTTAAAAATAAAACACTCATGTAAATAGAGTCTAGCCCTAAAAATGAAACTCCCCAATAGAGTCGCCACTGTGGCCATCCCCGATCCTCGCGGCGGGAAAGGAGCCCTTTTTTTTTTGGGTCCTTCGTATCCCTCTCGGGAGTGCTTCAGCCAATGTCATTGATGAGGTGAAAAATGTAGAGAGATGGAGTCGCCAGTCTATTTTACTCAAAATAGACAAAAGAAAAGGGAGCCATCCCGAAGGACATCATCCAAAGACATACTGATACATACGAAACCAAAATGATTCGAAAAGGGTCCGAAGGCTAAGTTACGAAATGGGAAGTTGTTAAGCACCCATTCCGCCGTTACGATCTCTCATGGGTTGTTGCTATTTTCCTTTTTTCCTCGTGATATTTGTGTATGTGTATACGTAGTGGAGATAGGAATCATCGACTTGTATCATGGAAGAGATAAAGCGAGTCATCCATAGGAATGCTCCTAAAAAATAATATTAGAAAATAGAATTTACGCGATTATCCTCGCGTTGATCGTTATAACGGAATGACAACACACATGGAATAATACGCCACTAAGAATAAATATATGTATATGTAAATATATATAATTTTAAGAGAATTGAGTTTAAAGAATATAGAGAAAATAGAAAATGCGAAAAAAGTAGGAATAGGACTCGAGTCACGAGTTTTACCCCGAGATGCCTACGTAGCCTATAGAGGTATCAAAGTCCACGTAGTTCGCATGCAAAATGAGGGGTGGGGTTTATCCCATAAATCCAACCGTGGACTTCTCTTATATCTGTGTGTGTAAAAAAGTGTTTTAGTTGTGAGAAAGGTGTGAGAAAAATGTGAGAATTCCCGTTTGGAATTTGTGAGCAAACCCTCTTTTTCTTGCTTTTTGGGTTTTATTTATATGAAAATAAGAGATGTTAAATAATACTAGATAAGAAGTATATTAAGATATGTGAGATGAGAGAATAAAAGTGCTAAGTAATAAAACAAATTAATGCGAATTTAGGAGAACTTAAATAGAGAGTTGAGAAAGTTGGACCTTCTTGAAAATCTTGAGCTTGATCTTGGATGTTAGAGAGCAACCCTTGTACTTAGGTGATGATGGAGGATACTTAATTCAACAAATTTGAGGGAAAAGGTGATGAAAGGTGAAGGTTGGAAAGGGATTTGGATGTGGAAATCACATTGACTTCGAGAGGGGTTTTCTGAGCTTGCTGAGAGTAATGGATCTCTAATCTTCTCCTTTTCTGGAATGAGGTTAGGCACTCCTTTTTATAGGCCTAGGGAATTTTCGATCGGTATACCCCTTGTCTTGCCAATTGGCAGGTGTGTTTAGGCACACTGTCGATAGGAAGGGTCTGGGACCTGCCATTTGGCAGTCTCTTTCAGGTTCCTTCGAAAAATCGATCGTAGAGTGCAAACCGTTGATCCAAATCATGCATAGGGTGAACCTTGGAAAGGTACTTCAGAGACCTTCGAAATTACTTGGACTGCTCCCGGGTTCGGGAGTTGACTTTGGGTTAAATGTGGCTCGAAAGCGCTTGTTGGTCCTTTGGACGGGGAAACTTCGGACGCAGACGGATCGTTCGTCCGCATGGTAAGTCAGAATCACGCACGAGGAAGACCGTTGGAAAGGTTAGGAGATGTAATTTGACATTCCAAATACTTTGACTTGGTTAAGGGAGTTGACTTTGGTCAATCGGGGCCTAGAAGCGTTCGGTGACCTTTCGGAGTAAAACGGATCATTCGTCCGTATCGTAAGTCAGAATTGCGCACGGGGTGGACCATTGGAAAGGGGTTTCAATGCCCTTCAAAGATTCATTCAGTATCGTTTGAGCTGAAGAGTTTGACTTTTGGTCAAACGGAGCATAGGAGTGCCCAATGGGCTTTAGATCAGAACTCGGGGTATGACTTGGGTTTGTAATGATGAAGGGAGGTGCTAGGAACCTAAGGAGAGGTTGGGGGGGGGGGGGTATTAGAATAGGGTGTCTACATAGGGGAAACCTTAACCTCCTTCAAATATTACCACTATTAAGAAAGCTACTCTCCCATGAGGAAGGCCTAAAATGTCCTCTTCCTCAGGAGAAACCCTCAAAACAACATTATCAGGAATACCGTATTGATTACGAAACTCCTGAAAGTTATTGGTAGAAAAAATATCATATTTTTTAAAGCGCCTAGACATGCGGGAGATGAAAAAGATGAAGAGATGAAATAAGGAGAGAAGTGAGAGCAAAAAGTATCTTAGCGATTGATTGAAATTCCAAGGTATAAGGATGAAAACCCTTATACTCCCTCTGAAGAGACGTCCTCTTAGTAGTCGTCATAACGCTTTGAAAATTGTGTCACACGCTCATGCATTATCATTACTTCTAATGATGGCATTGGACGTATTAAACAATGCGGTAGACACATGCGCAAGTCTTAAAAGCAATGATTGCTTCGTACGCCTCCAAAATAAACGAGAACCAAAAAGGCGCCAAAATTAATGGAAATATGGTCGACAATGAAGTCATAACATCAGGACGATCAACCTATAACTCCCAAACACTCATCCTACAGATCAAGGTAAGACCGATCAGTGTGTTCAACTGATTTCCCCCACCTTGGGGACAAATTAAGGAACAAAATTAATTAGTCACGTGATCGAACACGTGGCGAACAACTAGGAAGAAAAGCATGGAGTAATCGTCCCATGACAGTTGGGATTATAGCGGATCTAACGAAATAGAAAAAGGTAAAGATAAAGATGAGGTAACTTACTGGCATAGGACACCAGGTTAATAAAAAAGAACAGTCTGACCAACATTATAGACTAATCATAACCAACACGTAATAGCCCGAACTCTCAGCGAGCAACACTAGCACTCTGGCTATTGCCAATCCCCTTCTTTAATAAAAAGCACTCCCTTTGACCCCTATGGACATAGCCCAATCTCACGGCTAAACCACGTAAACAATTCTTTCTTTCTTTCTTCATTCATATAATTATCTGGGACATTCTGGAGATTTTTCTAAATATTGTGGGAAATATCTGTTATAGTGTCTATACTTGAAATCTTATAAGTCGATGACATAGGATAGTAAAAAATGCTGTGGTTGAAGGGCAATGCCCAATCGACATATTATCCTATGGATAGTACCATTGGTGGGATCATGAATTGAAATACATACGCTCTTATAATGGATGATGGGAGGAAATGGAGATAGAAGTTCCTCCTCATTCTGATCGATGACATGGGTCGGTTTCAGGGAACTTGTTCCTTGTGGTCTAGTAGATGGAAATTTTCCAAAGCGTGTACTAGTGCAGGAAGTTCTAATGGCTTATTATTCCATGATGCCATTAATGGCTTGAGTCACTTGGCGTAGGTTCACATCCCATTAAATCTTCGGTTCCCATAGATGGCGCAAAATACATTGGAGTGAATCTTAACCCATTAAACTTGTACATTATTGATGTGAAGAGCATGTAAGTAAATATACCAAATGTACGTGGTTTAGCCTAATTTTAGCATATGTCCACTGGGTAAAGGAAACTGTAACTGAATGAAGAGATTAATTTTTTTTTTTGACAGAGGAATCTTATGTCCTTAATCTACACCCACGTATGTATATGATAATCGTAGATTGGACCCACTCCTTCCCCACTAACTACTATGATGATACTAATGACCATTGTTGTATGTAAAACCAACTCTCCTACGTGGACTAATGATAAATTTACACCCGTCCTCTTACGTGGCCAATTAGCTACCTTGATCGGCTTAAGAGACACTTAGTCGACTGGAATGCCAACCAACTCCAGAAGACCAACCATCAGGAATACTTGAAGGTACTTGGATGGGATGCCAACTAACACTGAATTCCAAGAGTCTCATTTATTGTACACAAATGTAAATGCCTGTCGATACAAAGGCTCTCCATCTGTAGGGTTTTAAACGCATATAAATACAAACTACTCCCTTAGCTAAAAACAAAACTCGAAGCACTCATATGGACACCACACCGAGTTATTGTAAGCCCTAATGAATAAAAATCAACAGTGTGCGTAAGCTATTTTATTTCTGAACCATTCAAAATCTCCTCTTGTGTGTGTGATTTGAGTTACTTACTTTATTTTGTCTGTGATTATAAATCGGGATTTAGACATCAACAATCATGGCCGTCTATGTGGACGTTGTTAAGATTGACTAGACGTCCCCAACTCATATGGAAAGTTCGGAGGGGGGGGGGGGGGGTCATTAGCAGTTGGATGATCATGGGAAATATTAATAGTGGGACTACTAGTGTGTAGCATTGGTGAAAGAATATTCCACGATTAGGTAAAAAAATTATCGTTCATAATATTTTATCAAGAGATGTTTTGCAAATATCATTGCCCACAAAACTAATCTACAAGATTATTAGATTTAAATACCTTGATTATAATATTTCCCTATATATGTGACTTTGATATCAAATCCTTCAAGAATAATGTTTAACACTACACATTCGTAGCAAGCCCTACAAAAGGTAGGACTCTCTACTGGTATCCACATCAGAAGAATAACAAGAATTTGTTTTTCCACCTTAAAGGTGGTAGAAGAAATCAAATATGTAATTAGATGCCTCGTGGAACACACATGTAGTGCGCACGTGCACACACACACACACACATATATATATATAAGCCTATTAGACTTAGGATTTAGAGTCTTTAAGACCCTTTTCCCAGAAGCCTTCTTATGACCTATAAATTTTTATATACAACCAAAGGTTCTTAGTATTCTAAATATAATAAACTTAGATATACTATTTAATAATTCACTCAATACACCCTACTTTTACATAACACCTCCAAAAGTTTGCATAATTACACATATTACCATTGATACTCTAACTCTTAATTCCCTTATTGTATATGGCCCATTAGGTCTACCTCTAGACTAAAATTAAAACTATTTGAATCATCCTATGAATAATTAATCCCAATTAGAAACAAATCTTTCAATCGGCATGAATCATAATCTCATCTGATTAACTCACAATCATAAGTGGTTTAACAAGAACGATATTATGATTTTACTTAGTGAGAATGACTGTTGTGAACATTTTTACTATCGATTACTAGATAATCTAATACTTGCATCATTACCAATATCTTTAACAGGTTATAAATGGAATGGATCGTTACTACCAATACCATAGCTCAATCTTACGTATTTAGATCCAATGACTATTCTCATGATGAAAAAATATAATTTGCCCACAAACTTCTCAAGAATGAATAAATATCAGAATGCATATTATTGTATCCATTTTCTATGAGTTATGTATTATTCATTGGTCCATACACCAATATTTATATGCATAAGGACATCCCCAACATCATTGAATACACTTTACCATAATATAGAAAAATCCTTCATCAATAATAAATGAGTATCGTCATGTATATAAGATTATTGTGATGTCTTAGGTTAAGATTTTTATGTATTATATATAGAATAAAACTATTTATTGATAGGCTTTTGTTAGATGTCCTAAAAGTGGTGACATTCAATGTATATGTTTTCTAACATGCACCCATACACTTGATTTAGTATCTCCATGCAAGTATATCTGAGGTGAACTAACTTAAGAAGAGTAGTAACATATGCTATCTCGAATAAGATACATTTTAAATATGTACTTCATTATAGGAATGATTTATAAAACAAGGAATAAAGTAGTAAATATCTCGAAATCATTGTAAGAGGGTACTTTAGATTATAGATGGAGGCGTAACCCCTTTGAAGTATGGTGATGATAAGTTAATTAGCCAAAACCTTGGATTAGTGATAGAAAATGCAACTACAAACCTAATGAAGATAAGACTCAGTTTAAACTCACAAATCTCTCGTGTATAACTAAGGAAAGTAGTAAAGAAACTTAGAAGTAACTTAGCTAGAGGGAGAGAGAAGTAAGCACCCTAGATACACCTTGGTAGGCAGGTAGAAACACACCAAACACCCTTAAGAATCTCTGTCAAGTATTAAAAGCTTTGTAATAAATAACAATGGTGAGTGAGTAAACCCTCTGGTTTGCAATAACTCTCTCTGATGCTTATTCTCTCTAGCAATAACTCCTGAGCTCTCAAAAGATCATCCTCTCCTTAGGGGTGGTTGGGTCCTTACATATCCCCCACACCATTCCCGAGGCAACTCAGTCATTAAAGACTATGAAAGACATCCCTCATACTTTATGTCACAAACATTAAATACCTGATGCACTAGTTGTCTCCACATTATAAACATTAAATGCCAAGACATGCCTTTTTCCTAACCATTGTGTGTCAGGGGGCTGTTATCGTAGAGTTGGATCACCAACTGCCTGACAGTCCCAAATACCACGATGGCTTACTTGAGTACATGTCTGACATTGCCTAGCTGGCTAGTGACATCACCTACAGTAGATATGACATTAAGTCGAGGGATATTTGGTTCAAAACTCAATGCCCTATGGAACTCGAAGTTGCTCCGTCCGAGGTTCCACGGTGAGGGTCCTTCGGTATTTTACCGGGTGTAGCTAAGATGGTCAGGACCAGCCCCAACGGTGCCTTAGTTCTCTATCCTCCAAACCAAGTCCCTCTAAAGTTCCTAAGGTGAGGTCATTTGATAGAGCATGAAAGCTCTCCCAGGCCCTGCCAAGCATGGTCTCTCGCGAGTTTCATTTAACCTCACACTAAAACTCTTTATTATTCTCGTTAGATGATTACAACCGTTATAACTTACAGTCAATATAAACAAAGGTACAATATGACTAATACAACAAGCTAAAATAAGGTTATCACGCTAAGTTGGCTTGCTTGAGCTGCCACGCTAAGATGCCACGCCGAGCTGCCACACTGAGATGCCACGGTGCCTTAATCCCCAGAACACTGTTACTAGTGTGGAATTACTTCTAATCTCAGAATTACCTTCAAGCCCCCTATACATTTTCCCCTTCGTGAAGAGATTTGTTGGAGCAAGAAATGTCTACACGAAATTTCTCAATCCGATGAACCCTCTCTGGGGTGAAAATTTTTGGCCTCCTCTATTCGTTAGAACCGCAGCCTTATATTCTCTTGGAAAAAGTAAAATTCTCCCCAATGTACCTGAGCCGAAGTGCCATGACTTATTGGGGCTTGGGCGAAGGGACATCGCCACTTTTTCCTCATGCTGGGCCTCAACCGTTCCAGCTTTATTATTTAAAATTCTCCCGAAAGGCCTACTAAGCTTCTCAAATACTCGTTTGGACTTTTGGCAAGTAAAGTTCTCCCTTGTAATGCTTTGCTATCTTCGAAAAAGCAAAAATTCTCCCCGATGTAACTGAGTCACGAATTAAACAATGTTCGGACTTGTGGGGAGGGACATCGTAGCTTTTTGGAATAGTTGGGACATCTTTTTTGTTGGGCCTTATTGGATATGTCTGACAAAAATTCTGGCACAAAAACTGAAACTTGCTAGAGAACGCAACCATTTCTATTTCCTAGGCGTCACTTCGTAAGTGAGGTGGTGCTGTCTTTTTAACTGTCAGAACACTTCCCGAAGTGCCACGTGTTAATTTGAAATGATTGTAGGCGGTTTTGCACATGCGATGGTGGGAAACCCATAGTACAGTTTTCAAAAACTTCAAACGTCTCTTTATACTTCAAAACCCTTCTCTTTTCCTTTATCTTCTTCAAGCTCCCCGCTTTCTTAGAGAGAGAAACTCTGTGCAAACTCCATTGTCTCCCAAGCTTTTACCTAGATTCTTCCTTTTCTCCTCCTTTACGCCACCTCCTGTGGTTGTGCACCTCCCTCTTCATTCCCAACTCTTATTTTAGTGAGATTTTTTATATTTCTGTTATCTGTAATGGCCTCATCCATCAATACTACCACGCCTGCCACCAGCGCTCCACCTGCCATCTCTGGCGCTACCGCCGCCTCAAGCGCCGTTGCCCTGAGTAATGCTCGTCAGGAGAAACTGCGTGTCTATCGTCGGGCACCTATCTTTGGTGAAGATGATAAGTTTTCCAACGCATGCAAAACTTTCCATTTTTTGTCCAAGTTCGACCCTTTACTACTGGGTGATGAGGAAATAGATTCATCGAAGTGGGGATATCTACCCCAGAGGGGACTCTGCATTTCCGTTTAGACCATTGTGACTTCCCCTATTATCAAATTGACTTCGAGTCACTTGGGGGGGTCGCCAGCTCATTTCTGTACCTGGCACACACATATGCAGAGTTCTCACGCTGCTGCTCTTGCCAAAGTTGGGCTTCATCGCGCATTCTGGTTCTGCGAGTTCAAACTCTCTAAGCACAATGCTGCGCTCCAAGTGCTAGTCTCCCGATGGAACATCACAACCCACACCTTCTTCACTGCGTGGGGGATTTTACTGTTACACTGGAGGACATCTGTGAACTCCTTGGGTTTGAACCCATGGGTGAGTTCACCTATGATGATGAGGCTCTGGATGCCGAAGAGGCTGTTGATCGAGTTGAGTTGGACAGGATTTACCGCAGTTGCACTGGTTCCTCAAACAAATCCATGTTTACTCCCCTCATCAATTATTTTTTTGAAGATCCAACTTCGAAGGATGCGAGTGCCGTAACGGGCCAAGGTAAATGTACATCTTTAGAATTATCGGCCTACATACTTGTGTTGCTCTCACGGTTCTTCCTAACTGAGAAGCCCAACGATCAACCTAGGAGTGACCTGATAAATATCTCTGTTCGTTTGTCCAGGGGGTTCAACCTTCCTCTGGTCACCATCGCCTTGGGGTCCCTCTACACCTGGTTGGATCGGACTCATATTGACATGGAACGATCACTGGGCCGTTACAACTTGGCTAACTTTGCCAACACCATTATCCTGATGGGCTTCCTTTACAATCGCTTTCCTGCTATTACTGCGAAGTCAATTTCTCTGCCCATGAGTGAAGGTATCAAGCCCCCACGCCTCCTATATTTCCACAAGAAGCAGAGTTGAAAAGGGGATAATGGAGGTTTTTGATCGCTTAGACTCCTTCGTGATGAGGCCATATAGTGAGTCTACCTTTTCCCATAGTCGAGACTTCTTTCCTACTGAAGCCACAATAGTCAGGTTCAATCCTGTTGTAGAAGATCCCTCGCAAGCCGTAGTGCTTCTTTTCACTCTGGGGTTTCTCCCCTCCTACACTGAATGGGGATACGCTTCAGAGCCTTATAACCCTGATAGATGCATTAGACAGTTCGGGTTCGATCAGGGGGCCCCTCGACATGTGTTCCAGGACAACCACCTAAAGTCCACCTTTGCTGAAGCCTGCACTTTCTACACTACGGCTGCGGTGCTTGGTGTGACATCCACCATTGATGGGCGTGTCACCCTTCCTATTGCTACTATAAAGGGATACATATCCACTTCTTTTGCCACTAAGTTCCACTTGGAGCAGTTGGCCATGATCCGTGAGTATATTCAGTCCCCCCTTTAATATCCCCCAGTCCTTTCCTTCTCTTCTTCTGAACTGGGTCTAAAGGGGAACTCCATGATTGGGGTTGAGTTCCCTCTAAGCCAGATCCCCAAAGAGTCTCCCAGTGAACTTCCCCCGTACTGCTCTATGATCCCTGTTGCCACGCCCAAACCCAAGGCCGCTGCGATCCCCAAACCATCAGCCCCCACGGTCGGAGCTGCCACGGGAGAAGGGCATTCTCAGCCACCTGCTAAGAAGGCCAAGAAATCCAAGTCCAAGGCCCAAGTTCAATTGCAAACTCCATTGGAGGCATTCCCTATTACCTCTGTTCCCACTCCCATGTCTTCGAAAGTATCTAAAGAGCTGAGGACGTCAGCAGAATACATGCCGAGTTCCAACGGCGCGGTATCGCCGTTCCTCCTCCCAGTGCATTTTCCACGATCATGGTTGATCCTAGTGATCCACTAGTAAAAAGGAGAAGAAGGTCGAGGGTGCCTGAAAGTGGTGGGACAATGAGCTCAAGGAAGAAAACACTGGGTACCAAGTCCTAGAAGAAGCAAACACATGAGAAACCTGCATCACCCACTCCTTCTGCTGCTACTTCTTCACCACCTTCACCAGTGGTCATACCCTCTTGTTCTCCCTCTGGATCCGAGGTATGTGTGTTAGTTTTGTTCTCATTCCTCTTTTCTTAAGGTAGCGCCTTTACTTATTTCTTGATAACTTTGGTGCAGGGAGTTGAAGAAGCGAGGGCCAGTCCCCCCAGTCCCCCAGTGAGCCGTTTCGTGGGGGGACGTTGCAGTGCCCCTCCATCCACTGCCTCCCTTCCACTTTCTCCCTTAATAGGCCTCACCTATTCTCATCGTTCATCCCCTCATTAGGCCAGAGATGCCGCCACGGGTGCTGCTGAGATGTCTGACTAACCCGAGGCAACTGTTCCAGCCTCCTCTGAATTACCCTCGGAGCGAGAGGTTCCTCTGCCCCTTGTTGTGGTCGAGGAAAGTGTCTCTCAGGTAAATTTCTTATCAAGTCTCCCATCTTTTATTTATTTATCCCCTTGATTTATTTATCATTTCTAACATGTTGGGTTGCTTTAGGTGGAGGTGGCATCGCTGATAGCTAACATTATCCTTCCTCTTGTATTGACACAGCCTCTTACTGCGGTTCCTCTTTTCGGTGCCATAACGGGGGTAAGTTAGTTGCATTTTTGGCTCATATTCTTATGTTTGCTCCTCGTGTCTAACACTTGGCTTTACATTTGCACCTTTCTCCAAATCTCTCTCCACCTTTTGCTTTGAGTGGACTTTTCCCTTCCCAGCCCTAGGTTGGTGCTACTACTCTCGTTGGGGCATCTCTTTAAGGTCCAACATCTCCTTCCGATGATGCGCCCATGTTGGCCTTAGTACCATATGCTGGCGAGGGGAGTGTGCCTACCATTGAGGCTTATGCATCCAAGGGCCCCGTTGAGCCTGCTGAGGCACTGAGCCCGCCTCCCACGGTTTCTATTCTTATGGCCCCCGTGGTGACTCCCAATCTCGCTCCTACTGCTGCTGAGGTACTTCACTAGTTTTGTCTGTATTTCTTAGTTTCTCGAATTTCAACTGTGATTGTGACTTAACAATGAAAACACTTGTTAAGTTTTTTCCATAAACTCCACCTATAACGGTGACTTAATAACGAAAACACTTGTTAAGATTTTCCCATAAACTTCACCTATAACGGTGACTTAACAACGAAAACATTTGTTAAGTTTTTCCCATAAACTCCACCTATAACGGTGACTTAACAACGAAAACACTTGTTAAGATTTCCCCATAAACTCCACCTATAACGGTGACTTAACAACGAAAACACTTGTTAATATTTTTTTTTATAAACTCCACCTATAACGGTGACTTAACAACAAAAACACTTGTTAAGATTTTTTCATAAACTCCACCTATAACGGTGACTTAACAACGAAAATACTTGTTAAGATTTTTCCATAAACTCCACCTATAAGGGTGACTTAACAACAAAAATGCTTGTTAAGATTTTTTCATAAACTCCACCTATAACGGTGAGTTAACAACGAAAACACTTGTTAAGATTTTGCCATAAACTCCACCTATAACGGTGACTTAACAACGAAAACAATTGTTAAGATTTTTTCATAAACTCCACCTATAATGGAGACTTAACAACGCAAACACTTACTAAGATTTTTTCATAAACTCCACCTATAACGGTGACTTAACAACGAAAACATTTGTTAAGATGTTTTCATAAACTCCACCTATAACGGTGACTTAACAATGCAAACACTTGTTAAGATTTTTTCATAAACTCATTATTTCTCCTACCTATTCTCAGGTTGCTCGGAAGGATTCTCCACTAGTTCCTTCACCCATTGCCTCGCCACATCGTAAATCTGTCTCCTTCGAAGAATCTATCTATAATGATCAAGGTTCCACGACAAGTGTTGCTACGGAGAGCGAATCTGGGTGCAAGCTTCCTCTGCCCGACTTGGATCCTCCTGCCTTCTGCTCGATGGTAATCCAACGTTCTCCCCAAATGCATGCCAACCACCGTTTGGTCATTAAGCAACTTGTGAGCTATCATCCCGAGGCCTTCACGGTGGACTGCCTACGTTCAAACATCTCAGTTATGAGCCATAGGCTTCAAGGCATGGCCATTATTATTGCTGAAATTGCCAACACTCCAACTACGAATGTGAACAGACCCCTCCTCAACCAGTTCTTGGGCTATCTGAGGGAGTTGGGTCGTGATGAGTTTCGTTTTGGCTGGCTCATCGCACATTTGAATACTTTGAAGAGCCAACGGTTGGACAACCAGATAGATCTCTTACGAAAACATAAGGAGGATTATAGGGTGGAGGAAGCCAAGTTGTCCGAGATTTCACCTCTTCTTGAAACCATTGACAAAGAGGTGGAGTACCTCGAAGAGGCTCTACGCATGATAAAATCGAAATGAGAGAAAATCCTGATTGAGCGCACACAGGCGCAGACAAGGTTGGAGGTTTCTATCAATGCCCAACGGTCCTGCCAAGCAGCTTCTTCGGTACTTCCTGGAGATTTTTTCTCTTCTCTGGATCTATGGTTTCTCCTGGGCCAATGAGTTTTTGTATATGTATTTTTTTTCTTCTTCTCATGTAATTCTTGGGCGATAGCTCCCAATTTTGTAATGCACCAAAGTTCATGAATGGAAAAAGATACTTATTTTCTTATGCCATTTCTGTGTTATAACTGTTTACTTTGATTGTGAAGTTCTATAATTCTTTCATCTTTTCTTGAGTTATAGTAAAAAGAACTTGTTCACACATCAAATTAAAAATAAAGAACTTATGCATTCGTAACAACCAATGACATTAGTGGTCAAACATAACTGCCTACACATGATAGACTTTCAAACATTTATTGTTAATCTTGAATGGTTTGTCCTCTTCCATCTTAGAGATTAAGCAATAACCTGATTCATGAGGCTCTTTTACAATAAAGGGACCTTCCCAATTTGTAGCAAACTTGGGAAGATGAAGCCTCGTAATGTGTTTCACTGCCGCTTTCAATACGAGGTCTCCCTCCATGAACTTCCTTGGTCTCACTAAGTTATCATACGCCCTGGAGAGTTGCTTCGTATACATTTGAAAGTGTTGAATCGCATTGTCTCTGTGTTCGTCCAACGCTTCCAACTACATGTGTCTATTCTGGGGAAGCATGCTACTTCGCAAGACATATCGAGGAGAGGGGACTTATAACTCTAAAGGGAGAATTGCCTCGGCCCCATAAACAAGAGAGAACGATGTATACCCTGTGGGCTTCCTCTTAGTCATCCGATAGGCCCATAAAATTGCCGATATCTTATCATTCCATAATCCTGGGAAGTCCTCCATCGTTTTATCCAAGATATTGACCAGAGTTTTGTTAGTCGCTTCGGCCTGACCGTTTCCCTTTGGGTATGCCACCGTCGAAGTGTGATGGACAATGGAGTATTTGTCTGTGAGCATCTTTACTTCTGAATTGACAAAAGGAGTTCCATTGTCCGAAAGGATAACCTTTGGATCCAAAAATAACAAATGATGTATTCCTTGATGAAGTTGCTCACCACTCTTGCTGTTGCCCTTCTCAGTGGTATCGCCTCGGCCCACTTTATGAAGCAATCGGTTGCTACTAGTATCCATATCTTCCCCCTCGAAGAAGGATGTATCATCCCTACTAGGTCAAACGCCCAAATGTGAAAAGGATAAGGCGTTGCCAGGGACTATAAGTCCACCGATGGGGCATGGATCACATTTCCATGGAGTTGGAAAGCCTTGCACTACGAACGAACTCAACCGAATCTTTCTCCATCATTGGCCAATAGTATCCCAAAGTCATCAATTGATCATATAACTTGGCCCCTCCTATGTGAGCTGGATCGTGCGCCTGCTTGAGGACTTCCGCTGCCTATTCTCTTGTGATACAATGCAAAGACCTGTTGAAGTATCCCCTTCGATAAAGTTTCCCCTCTTGAACGTAGAATCTCGGGGCCCTTCACCGAAGTCCCATCGAATTAATTTTCTCCATCGGGATAACTCCATCTTTAATGAAATCAATATAGGGCTGTCTCTAGTATGGTTAAGCCTTCACGAAGTAACATTCAGCTGCTTTGAAGAATAACTAGCATTTGTCGCACTTCCGTTGTAGCTCTGCCGCATCCTGTTTCATCTTAGGCAAAAAATACCCCTCTCTTTGCATTCTTTGGTAGAGTGGTATCTCAGTTATTTTACAGTGTGCTTCGTGTATTTTCTTTAATCTTTGCCCTGCCTCTTCTGGACCGATGCATCTCGACAGCCATCCTCCTGCATTTTTGAAGTAAAGGTTTCCCTGGTTCGTGAAGTACTGGGCTAATTCTATCATCCCCATCGCTTCTTCCTCGAATTCTAATTGTCTTTTGATCTCTCCCCTCTAGTCCTCATCCTCGTCCATCGATAATATCGACTGTACTACCGAAGGAGCTATTCTTATTTAGATCATGACGGTAGTTGTATCGCTCATCATGACCATCTTCTGGGCAATGGTGGCATAGGCGTCTGGATGACGGTTCATCATTCTGGGCTACCTCCTGACCTTGGTTCGATGGAACTGGCAAATAAGTCTTTGGATGATTGTTCTGTATGGTGCCAGTCTCATGTGTTTCAACGCGTACTCTCCATTCACTTACTGAACCACCAAGTTTGGATCTCCCTTGATGCAAAGTGAACGAATTCCTCTTCGAAGAGACTCTAGTAATCCCAACTCCAGTGCCTCATATTCTGCTTCATTATTGGAACAAGGGAAATCTAACTTGTAGGAAAGGCAAATCTCCTTCATTCCTTTCAAAAGAATAACCCCTGCTCCTCCTTTCTTTTCTGCTGATGACCCATTGAACTGCATAGTCCATTCCTCATCCGTTGCGTATAGATGGTTGGCCTGCAAATAGTCTCCTGGAATATCTTCTTTGGGTGGCTCGAAAGATCCTGAGGGGAAGATATCCAACAGATCAACGTATGCCTAGATTTTGATGGCGGGAGGCACCACGCACTTCAAGTCATATTCCGATAGGATGAGTAACCACCTAACTGCCCTACCAATCAAAATCGTTCTTGCTAGTAAATACTTAATAGAATCACATCTGGGTATAATATGAATTGTAAAAGATAACATATAATGCCTAAGTTTTTGCGTTACAAAGACTAAGGCTAAACAATGCCTTTCTAAGCTACTGTATCTGACTTCTGGTCCATGGATGATCCTGCTGAGGTAGTAGACTGACCGTTCTTGCCCGTTAATCTCTTGTGCTAATAAAGCTCCCACGGACCTCATGGTGGATGTGAGGTACAACTGCAACGGTATTCCTGCCTTTAGAGGAACCATGATCTGTGGTGAAACGAGCAGTTTCTTCACCCCATAGAGAGACTACTGGTGAATTTACTCCCACTTGAACTTCGCGTTCTTTCGCAATAGCTGCATCAATGGATGTGTTACTTCGGCTAACCCAGGCATAAATCTCCTAAGGTAGGAGACTTTGCCAAGAAAACTCTTCAGTTCTTTTGTCGTTCTTGGCCATGGCATTTCCAATCGATCAACCACAAAGCCAAGGAACTTCCCATATGTCACCCAAAAAACACACTTTAATGGATTCATCCTCAATTTAAACTTCCTGCAACGAGAAAACACCTTCCTCAAGTCGCTCAGATGGGACTCCTCCTTCCTCGATTTGATAATCAAATCATTCACATAGAATTCCATAAATTTGTGGAAAAAGTCATGGAAAATGGCTATCATTGTCCTCTGGTAAGTTGCCCCAGCGTTCTTGAGTCCAAACGGCATCACCTTGTACATGAAGTTGCCTAACGGGGTTCAGAGCGTTATTTTCTCTGCGTCCACGAGGTCCATCTTGATCTGGTTATACCATACATACCCATCCATGAAGTTATACATTTCATGACCTACAGTTACATCTATCAAGCTATCAATGGAGGGCAGAGGGAACTCATCTTTGGGACAAGCTCTATTCAAATCTCCGAAATCCACGCAGATCCTTATTTGGTTTTTATCTTTCTTCCCCACCGGGACAATACTGGATAGCCAAAGTGGGTGATGTATCGGTGTGATAAACCCTATCGTTAGCAAGCGTTGAACCTCCTCTTTGATCTTCAAATCTAGCTCAGTCTTGTACGTTCTCATCACTTGTTTCACTGGAATGGATGCATGCATTACGTTCAACTTGTGGCAGCTTACTTCCTCATCCAGCCTCTCTATTTCTATATATTTCCATGCGAAGACTTCTATAAACTCACGAATCAATTCGACCAAGGCCTCTCATTTTTTATTATTGAGATCATTAGAGATGAACATGGGTTTTGGGTCTTCTCTTTATTTTGCCAAGTTCAATTGCTCCAACTCTTGTGCCTTGGGCTTTAGCTGATTTGCCATGTAATCTGGTTCCTCGACGACTTCTTCCACAAATTCCTGTATACTAAAATTGTCTATCACCATGCACTTCCCCTGTTGATCTACCAAAAATCATTCATATATCGGGTTAAACCTCATCATCAGCTTCTTCGGCCACCCGCTCACACCGTTACAATCGATACACCACATTTCCTTCCTCGAAAATGACCTTCTTGCATTGCCTACTGGTAGTGGTGACTGCCTTCCTCTTCTTCTCTCTAGAAGCTTCAGCCACTCTTTCTCCTGAGAACCGGCTCAGCACGCTCTGTCGTTGAACCTCACGCTCCATCGAGTCCACCCTGGGCCTCATTATGTCTTTGAGCTGCTTCGAGATGACTTGGGGCCGAGGGACCACCTGGTGAACTTCTTTGGCTATCTCCCTTGTGCTTCTTACAACCTCCTTCTTCTATTATTTAAGGGCCCCATTTTTTCCCTGATCGAGGGAACCCATGCCCCCTTCATTCTTCTGGTTATGACCCGAACATCTTCCTCTAACTCTGTGTAAAACACTGCGTCCACTAAATGAGCCTCCTCAATAGCGAAGGGCCTCTTCATAGCCCTAATGGTCACCTCTGTCCCATTGACATTCGCTTTAGCACATTGGTGGTATATAGAAGGAACTAGGCCTTGGTTGTGCATCCACACCCTTCCTATTAGCAGATGATATGAAGTTGCACTCTCTATTACGTGGAACTTGATATGGGATCTCAAATTTCTCATTACGATCCCAACATTAATGTACCCAATGGATTTGGATGATTGGTTATCATACCCCGAAATCACCAAGGGCATGGGGACCAACCTTTCTTCTGGAATATTGGTTACATCGAAGGAGTTGATTGGCATGATATTGATGAAGGCTCCCCCATCCATAAGAGTCCGTACAAAGCTAACTTCGTTGACACTGGCAGTCACATACAACGGCCTATTATGAGGGAATCTTAAAGCCCTATCTTCATTGCTGAAGGTTACCTCAGATAAAAATGTCCTTACCAACCTAGCCATGGGTCCCTTCTATCTCAGCGAAGGGACTGCGTTCTTTCTCGTAATATAAAGTATTTCTTGGGTCATCTCTAACCTACTCTCCTTCGGCAACCCTACTTGGTCGAAGAACCAGGTGAACTTCGGGGATTTTAAAACTGCACAGTATTCTAGAACTGGGTCTACTTTTTCACCTTCAACACCGTACACTTCCTCTATATCCTTAACACTTGCTTCTTCATAAGATAACACCACGTTAGCCATTCCCCTCGTACAATCTTCCAGAGACTCTGTATACTCTTCTGGCTTCATTCCTGACTCTCTTTCTCCTCTCTTAGCCTCTTCGTTGTAGGCCACCACGAGATTAGCCCCATGCACCGGTAGGGGGTTATTGTTGACGTTCTATGGAGGGATTTGTAATGTCCCTGCCTTTACGTACTTATCGATGATTCTTCTTAATGTGAAACAACTCTCGGTTGGATGCTGGATCCTCCAATGCACTTGGCACTACTTTAGATCTGCCTTCATTGCCACATCGGGCTCCCCAACGAGAACGTCCTTTAGCTCATAGATCGTTCCCCCTTAGACCATCGTGTTGTAATAGCTGACAGCTTCTTCCACTGTATAAAGCAATGGTGGTGGGTCCTCCCTATCTCATTCGAACTTCCTCTTATTGTCCTTCTTTGGTGCTGTGCCCCTATCTCCCCCTTCGGTGTACCCTAGCCGTGGGGGTTGAGACCTCCCCCCTGCGGGTTGCATCGGCTGCCTAAATATCATGGGAACCACCACCGGATTGGACCGCACCACCAAGGAGATATTTCTCGCTGCCTTTAAGAACGCGGAGAAAGTCCCCTCGCGCGTCTCATTGATAAGATAACAGATGTACTCAGGAATCAACCCCTCAACACAGATATGCAATAACTTTGATTCTTTCGCCTCCTCCCTCACATCGAGGGATCTTTTCCTGAACCTTCGAACATAGGCCACCACCTTTTCCCTAGGTCATTGTTTCTCCCTACCCAGTTGGGTGAAAGTAAACTCATCCTCTTCCAGAAAGAACTTATGGACAAACAACACGTGCATCTCTTCCCATATAGAAACGCTGTTGGGAGCCAAATGGGAATACTAGGTATAGGCTTTATCGGTCAAGGACTTAGAAAACTCCCTCAACCTAATACTTTTATTATTACAATGTGCCCCTAAATGTTCAACAAAGCGCTTAATATGCTCCTTCGGGTTCCCACCCTTTCCTGTGTATTTTTCAAAAATAGGAGAAATATAGTCCTTTGGATAGGGCTCATCGTTGTATTTGTGAGGAAAGGGTGTTCGAAAGTCATCATAAATCGAAGCTACCTCACCAGCAGATTGCAAGGAGGCTTGCATAAACTTCAACATCTCCTTTCTTATTTTCTCTATGGGTGATGCTACTGGGGTAAAAGCCAATGGCACCATGGGTTGTGTACCCGTTGCATCTGGCACAAACGTCACAGCAGGGATCGTTGAAACTCCTGAGGTTCCCACTGCTAGATTCGCAACAAATGGTATGCTTGCAGGGACCATTCTCGCAACACCTTCACCAAATGGGGCCGTTGGAGCTAACCCTAGTGTTACGAAGGCATTAGCCTCCAATCCTCCCAGCATAGTTGAAGCTACTGGAGTTTGTAAAAACTCATAAAGCTTACTCATGAGGAGCGCTACCTGAGTGGGTCCCAACCCCGCACTTGTGGACGCTTCTGTCACCTCTAAAATGCCTGTCGTCGCCTGAATTAGAGGTACCTCCATTCGAGGAATCCCATCCCTTAGAGCTTACAGTTCTCTCATAACCTGTTCTTAATTATGCTGGATGTCATCAAAGTTGAGCCTTCGAGTAGCATTACCTTGCGCCATACTCCTTACTTAGAAGAATGCCTCCCCATCAGAGTCGCCAAATGTAAGAGGTTACTTTAGATTATAGATGGAGGCGTAACCCCTTTGAAGTATGGTGATGATAAGTTAATTAGCCAAAACCTTAGATTAGTGATAGAATATGCAAATACAAACCTAATGAAGATAAGACTTAATTTAAACTCACAAATCTCTCGTGTATAACTAAGGAAAGTAGTAAAGAAACTCAGAAATAACTTAGCTAGAGGGAGATAGAAGTAAGCACCCTAGATACACCTTGATAGGCAGGTAGAAACACACCATGCACCCTCAAGAATCTCTGTTAAGTATTAAAAGCTTTGTAATAAATAACAATGGTGAGTGAGTAAACCCTCTGGTTTGCAATAACTCTCTCTGATGCGTCTTCTCTCTAGCAACAACTCCTGAGCTCTTAAAAGATCATCCTCTCCTCAGGGGTGGTTGGGTCCTTAAATATCCCCCCACACCATTCCCTAGGCAACTCAGTCATTAAAGACTATGAAAGACATCCTTCATACTTTATGTCACAAACATTTAATACCTGATGCACTAGTTGTCTCCAAGTCATAAACATTAAATGCCAAGCCATGCCTTTTTTCTAACCACTGTGTGTCAGGGGGCTGTTGTCGCACATGTGGCTCACCTACTGCCTGACAGTCCCAAATACCACGTTGGTGTACTCGAGTGCAGGACTGACATTGTTTAGTTGGCTAGTGACATCACCTACATTATATGTGACATTAAGTAGAGGGCTGTTTGGTTCATAACTCAATGCCCGATGGAACTCGAAGCTGCTCCGTCCGAGGTTCCACGATCATGGTCTTACGGTATTTTGCCAGGTGTAGCTAAGATGGTCAGGACCAGCCCCAATGGTGCCTTACCTCTCAATCCTCCAAACTAAGTCCCTCTAAAGTTCCCACGGTGAGGCCATTCGATAGAGCATGAAAGCTCTCGCAGGCCCTGCCAAGCCTGGTCTCTCGCGAGTACCGTTTGACCTCACACTAAATCTCTTTATTATTCTCATTACATGATTAAAACCGTTATAGCTTACAGTCAATATAAACAAAGGTACAATATGACTAATACAACAAGCTAAAATACAGGTTATCACGCTGAGCTGCCTCGCTTGAGTTGCCACGCTGAGATGCCACGCCGAGCTGCCACGCTGAGCTACCACGGTGCCTTAATCCCCAGAACACTGTTACTAATGTGGAATTACTTCTAATCTCAGAATTACTTTTAAGCCCCCTCTACAATCATAATCTACTGATATGATTCAGCCTCTCTAAATTTTTTTTATCGGACTAAGTAATCATACCCTGCCCATAATTATAATGTTAGAAAATATGAACATTAGTTAACCTTTATTAGAGATAGTTTCCTCAAAACATAATTCACGTATTGGTTTTAGGGACTATTTCCAACAATCTGTTCTACACTCTTATGACCCCTGAGTAGATTAAGTCAAACTCTATATTTTGTGCCAATGGGTTTTTGTTTGACAATTCAAACAGAGGGAGTGACGATGATTAGTTCTTAAAGTCAAGTTCGGTATTCTAGACTCACATTCTACCGCATGGGGTTTCTCGATCATTACACTTGCCATTCAACATCGAAATTTTCGGAGTTTTCGTCATCAATAGTCATTCACAATCCTTTAAATATTACTTTTTTAACTAAAGAAGTATTACTTTTTTCACAACAATGTATATATGTCTAGTTTGAAAGTATAAACGTATAATATATCATTGTGCTAATTTGATAAAAAATAATAAATTCTTTGACCATAATAGTTCATTTGAAAGTATTTTCACCCATCTGAATTATTTTTTCCAAATTTAATGAAAGCGGTTAAATTTATGTGATGTCTTTGTATTGACTAGGGTTAAGAGTAATTCCACAGGTATCCTCAAAGCACAATATCTGAATTATAAAACAACCAATATTTCACCTTCTAAAATTAACCCCATGAGATGCTTCATATTAACCAATAGCTTTATGATAACTCGAAGGATGTCGTTTGAGGGTATATGTAGAATGACTCCTTTGATTAATTGAATAAGCTATCTCCAAGAAATCAAGGAAAAACATAGTTTTATTTGTCTCTCTAGAGAATAAAGAAAGTAACATTTATATACAAACTTGCAAATTTAGGAGAAATATGCTATAAAATTTGCAAACTCTGGTGGATTAAGTGGTAGATCAGAGCGATAAATTGATTGCCTTATGGAGGTATAACATGGAGATTACATTTTTAATTTACAATATCAAAAGCGAAGTACCAAGTCAAATTTAAAATATTATAAACTATAATTTTAAAAAATATATAAACGAAACCATACAATTAAACACTCTATGTTTGACGCACATATGGATTAAATACTAAATGTACCACATAATTTTGCAAATGATATTGTAAATAATAATTCAAAGCCACATATGTTCCATAGCTATGAAGGAGGGAGTGCGGAAATATTATGTCGCAACATTTATGCCATTATAGTTGAGTAGTTAAATAGGTTTTGACTTGCCTTTTTGGTATCGGGACGCTAAGGCTCGAGATCTACTTCATCATTTCATATTTGACATTCATGTTTTGAAGAATGGAACAAATCATCATGATGTGCTTTAGATTATCAGGGTACAGAAACGAGATGGGCCTTAGACAATGATAAAAAGATATTATAAAAAACCAAAAGCTAGTTTCACATCCTTTTGCTTGCACTCTTGACACTATGTGAGGTATTTTTGTTTTATGAGACGTAAGTGTACAATTATTTGGAATAAAGCAGAACATTTTAGTCGTATGGTGTTAGTGAGATCATTATCTATGTCACATGAAAGTCCGCAAAAATGAATTGCATTGAAAGGCTTTTCCATGTATGAGCTCCTAAAACATTCGACTGATTGAGAACATTTGAATCATTATAAATCCCGGAATATCAAAAACTGCATGCCAAAACCATAGATCATGGTAAATTAGTGCCACTAGTATGATTGTAGTTTTTTTTGTCGTCACCTTAATTTGTCCCCAACCAATCCGCAAAATATTTTTTTCATTCTAAATGAATGTATGGAATGCCTCATTTCTACCCTTTTACAAGTTGCCACTGGACATATAGGATAGTAAATGTCCTCAAATACTAAGTCGATTACACGGTGTACACCACATTGCAAAACCTCTTCACTGTCTCAATGGATGTACTCTTTGGGACACAATAGTTAGTTTAATTAGATAAACAGCTATATGTATGCATTAGAAAAGTCATGATCATTTTTGTTACAAAAACTCCATTTTCTATGGGCATTTTGCTTTCTTACGAAAGTTATCGTAAGAATATATCTCCTTAAGGGTATATAAGAACAATGACCACCATATATGGCAATGATGCCATAAGATATTAGCACCGTAAATTGGCTCCACATTAAAATAATCTTTTAATAAGCGTGTTCCATCCCACCCTATCTTTGTTTAAAACATTCGAACTGGTAAATAGCCTCTGTGACCCAAAAATTTCAATTTCTCCTTGGACTCTAAAATTTGGGGAAATGCATATGACATTGAATGAAACATTCTTTCTTCATAATCAGGTGATATATTAGGGGATTCATTGGATAAAGAAGACACTATCTCATGAGAATATAACTGTAATTTCACAACTTATCTTTATGAATTCAAGATAGATATTGCTAGTGAACTTGTTTACACTTGAATTTTTTTGTAGAGAATTTGGAAAACTAGGGGCTACGCTAAATAAATTGGCTGTTAATAAGTTTTTTAAATCCTGTTGCATTCCGACTAGCACGGGAAGTCTGAACGCACGACAGTTAGTCTCCCATGATAAGTTTGAGTATGCCCTATAATTTAGAATAAACTCCCTTTCTCGGTGGAGAAAAATAGTATTGAAGCATTTGGCTTACTCTAGCCTTGGAGAAGGTATTAGATAATGGAAAATCGTAGAAAATAAAAAGGTAAAAAATAATTAATTATTTTTCGTCTATTGTTAAATAACATTTGTAAATAAAAATGTCGTAAATTTGTACGTCTCGTGACATAATGAATTTCCTATGTAGAGTGAAAATTTGACTCTACATTGTAATTTTTGCCTCTATTTAATAATATATGAAAATACGTAATTTTTTAAGATTTTTTATTTTTCATAAGATTTGCGAACACACACAAGGATATTTTTTAAATAATTTTTATTTTTATTTTTTACCTTTTAATAACAATGCCGAGCTCTATATTTAATATAAGAAGTACAATTTTGCAATATTTACATAAGTATACAAAGCAATAATATATTTTAAGAGTACTAAGACCATCTTCAAGCCATTGAGTAAAATAATATAATGCTATTTTTTTTCCTCCATTTTATGATTTTATCTCTCCAATGAATTTTTCAAACTAATAAAGTGCCATTGAAAACGAAAAATTAGGATCCGAATGCTCCTGATTTTTCTTTTTTGGAAACATCATATGTATGTTTGGTGTGACGGACCAAACACCACTGGATTGTAACACATAATAGTTGGGATGACGTCCGAATATGGATAATATTGACATTAATACCCTACATACCAAACATGGATACTATCCCCGACTGATAAAATATCCATCTTCCCCACGATGCTATGAGTCTCGACCACCTCGTACCTGTTCAGATGCTGGCTCCCAACCCATGGTCCCCACAACAATTCAGTGGCATGTTGGGTCTCCATCTAATTGTGGGACATTAGAAGGTTATGATGAAACTCACCCATATTAACATGCTTGCTATCCCACCCCCATCGGAAAATGAATGAGAGTACATCGCCGTTTGCATACTCCTCATCTAACAATGAGTGCGTGCATTGCAAATATTCAAACCATCAAAACTACAAATGAAAATTATAAACAATGATTAACTAAATGAAATAAACGAAATGATTTTTATTTAATCAAATTTACCTGAAGAATCCATTCATCTGTGACGACTAATGGGAACTACAACATAGGTTTCCTAACCGACAAGCTATGTCCAACCTAGTGTAAAGATGTGCCACAATGGAACCACTGAGTCAAAGTACCTTCAAAATCTAGGTGAATTACGACGCCAAGCAACCATGTCTAATGGCATTATTTACAGTTTTAAAGAACAACTGGCCCATAGTGTAGAATAAAAAATCTCGAATGCACCCGATAACGTCAACGAGTATTATCGACATCTGGAAATAACTATGCTACATCACACCAGATTTTATATGATACCAGGCAAGCCAATAGAGATACTTACTAGCATAACCAAATGTTTCGTTCTAATTATTTAATAAAATAATCTCACCCTACCCTACCTCTAACCCTGTCATCATCGTGATTTCGAGAGGTGTGAACCTTATTTTCTCTAAGGGAAATGAAATGTGTGGGTCATGTCCCACCACCTCTCAATAATTTCCAAAATGAGAATGGCATCCCATGAATTTTGTATATAGGGTGGTTATATATATATATATATATATATATATATATATATATATGTGTGTGTGTGTGTGTGTGTGTGTGTATATAACTTTTATGGGATACACACAATCGATATGTTCTCACGATGTGGAATAGCATCAGAGGGAATGAATATGGATAATTTCAAACCATATTGTAATATCTCGTATTTTTATGGCATTTAATTATGGGATTAATTAAATTAAATTAGGATAATTAATTTAATATTAATTCGGATTTTAAAATAAATATTTACTAGCGTGACAAGAGATTGGTAAGAATTATATTAAATATTACTTAATGATTAAAGTAATATATGAGATTGAATTTATCAAAATTGTCGCGAGTGAATAATACGACAATTATAGAAATTAAGTCGGGACGTGTGTGTGTCGTGTCGGGACTAAATTAATGGAATAAAAAGTGAATTAATTCTAAGTCACCCGTATGGTCATTTCGAGTGCGTCAATGTACCCAGAAGGGCCAAGATAGTCAGAAAAGTGTACCCGAGCGTTTAGTTTGGGTCTCTGAACGTTTTTAGGCCTAACCGACAATCCGAGAGGGCATTTTGGTAATTACCCATTTTAGGCCTTAATTAATAACGAAAATTAAGAGGTTATATCTAATTGAAAATAGAGTCCTCGAGGGTTAGAAATATTGAAGTTGCAGATAGGCTAAGGAAGAGAGAAGAAAGAAGGCTTCCAAAGAGGAGAACCACCAACCCTACACCATTCTCACCAATTCCACCACCAATGCGTAGATAGGGGAACCAGGAGAGGGATCATACCCATCATCTTCTACAATTCAAACTTTCATTCTTGAGGCAAGTATCTAACTTGATGTTCTTTAGTTGACAACACATCCATGCTAGTGTAGGGGATAATAATTGTATGTTTCATGAAAGATAAATGATATTTGGGAGATTTATATCGAATTTATGAATAGAAACCATATTAGGACAACCCTATTATTATATGTAGATAATTAACTACAAAATTGATGTCCAGTAGAGGTTAAATTCTGGAAGAATAAGGAAGATATCGATGATAATGATACAAATAGGGTTCTTGATGTATTAATTTGAATTAACCCATTAATTGATGGCCCTTGATGAAATCGTATATGTTTTAAGTTAGAAATCATGTATGCAGGATAATACAACTTTTGATTTTATTGTTTGGGAGTTTGGAGCGAATTAATAGAGGTTTTGAGGATTTAAATTGATGAAACACGTAGACAAAGAATTGTAGAAATTGGGCCACTACCGGCTCGATCGATAGATCGACTCAAGAATGTCGATCAATCGACCCTTTTCATCGATCGATCGACTCCTCCTGGAAATGGAAACTTTTTTCCCTTTTTAATGTTAATCCTATCCCAATGTGTAAGGACCTTGGGACATAATTTGAATATCATAATGGGACTTGGGAAAGACCAGTAGGATATAGGCAAGGTTCGGGTAATACGAATTTATATGAGATTTGATCGTGGGATTTTGGGGGTATAAAATGGAGTGGAAATCATGCGTACATTAAATTAGGTTTTGTGGGAATTAAGAGTGACTTAGACCAGTAGGGTAGAGAGTGTAAACCTATCGATTTTATACTTATCAAGATGAAACACTTCGAGAGACGAGAAGTACTTAAGAAATTGCGGTAATTGAGAAAATGAAAGAATGATTTAATTATACGTAGGATTCGAGCGTTATGTGCCACATACGATTAGAATATTATGGGTCGTGAGCGTACCTAGCTGAATAATGTGAATGCATACAAGTTCATGCACACACACACACACACACACACACACACACACACACACACATATATATATATATATATATATATTTGTGTGTAATCATACCCGCGCTACTTGCTATCACGGAGGTTTCTGCGCTAAGACAGTCTTATATCGATTGGACCTTATGGGGGATATTGACTTATACCCTAGAACATAACATCATTGGTACAGGCTATCTAAGAATGATAGTCAGGCGGTGTTAAGAGACGTGAGGGTATGTTCTGACCTCTTAGTGACTTGAAACTATGTTTCGCCTCCAATATGTCACCCCAAATCAGAGCTTTGATGAAGGTTGTTGTAGCTCTGACAATGGGGGTGGGTGGTGGTGAGGATTTGATGCCGCTAGCGCGGACCGTTAAAAATAAGAAAATATCAGAAAAAAGAGGTTTGGATAAACCGTGTGTGTGTGTGTGTGTGTGTGTGTATATACTGTGTTAACACAGTAAATGTTACTGTTTGAAAAAATATTAAAGATATAAACCTAACCCAATGCCAACCCTACTCATCCCAAACCGGAGCTCCGGTGGATCCAAACCCCATTTATCCAAAATTCTCTTATTTCCTAAGGTCCACGCCAGCGGCACCCCATGTCACCCCAAATCAAAGCTCTGATGAACGTTGTTGTAGCTTCGACAATGGGGGTGAGTGGTGGTGAGGATTGGATGCCGCTAGCGTGGACCGTTGAGAATAAGATAATATCGAAAAAAAGAGGTTTGGATCCACCATATATATATATATATATATATACACACACACATACATACTATGTTAACACAGTAAATGTTACAGATATAAACCTAGCCCAATACCAACCCTACCCACCCCAAATCGAAGCTCTTATGAAGGTTGTTGGATAACGTGGACCTTTAAAAAAAAGATAATTTCGAAAAAAAGGGTTTGGATCTACTCGGTGTGTGTGTGTGTGTGTGTATACTGTGTAATACTAACATAGTAAATGTTACTGTTTTTGAAAATGTTACAGATATAAACCAATTTCTCTTTCTGGTGCATACAACAAAGTTTATTGTCTGTGTAAGTTTTTTTCTTTAAAATTATATAGGCTTCATGGATCTTGTTTGATTGATCTCGTCGAGCAGATTTCAAAAATAGTAATTTTGTGAAAAATGAATATGTCAATTAAAAGTTATGATCATTTGAAGATTAAAAAAAAAGTTCAACCAGTTATGTAACTTCCTCAAGGAAGTTACGGATGGTTGGTTTAAAAGGGTAAAATTGTGAAAAAAAGTTTCAAAAAATTAGGAGTAGGGCTTATATGTAAGAGGAAAACATGGTGGGACTAAAATGTCTAAAAAAAGTCTAATAGGATCTAAATGAAAATTCCCCTTAAAACTTTCCCATAGTAGAAATTTTGTGTTATAATGTCATGAATTTTCTTTTTGTTACGGGTAGATTTGTCGCATGCACAAAAATAAACGATTAGAAATATTGAACAACAATTACTCGACATAAGCTGTCGCGCGCTTCAACGATGACAAATTTTCATCAAATCAAAATTATCATTTAGAAATAAATAAATAATAATAATCTTGGGGAGTATTAAAATTTAAAAGTTTAATAGGCCTTCAAACTTGGTGATCACCCAGAAATAGTACCATGTATGGAGGGCATCACATGTCCATACTCAACTCAAATAAGGACACGACACATATGCATATTTAAAATTTTTGTCTGTATAATGAAAAACATATGAAACACTTATATATGTGGTGTATTCCCCTGAAATTTGTGCAGAGTTTCTTTACCTTAGTGGCGAAAGACAATTTTTTTTCTCAGGACATATACCCTTTTTAAGGTGTTTTTAGTTGAGCAGAGCTTCTATTAGAAGTGTTAGCTTTTGCGGAATTTGTGCAGAGGTTTGGCTTAGTTTATTTCTCGTAGGGGACTTTTCAGAAGTACGAACCTGATTTTGGGACTTGAAAGAGACTTCAAAGAAGTACGAGCTTCTTCAGGACTTTCAGAATGAGAATGAGTATCTCAGATGCTCAGGGGAGAAGAAGTTGAAAAAACGAATCGAGGTCGGATTTTGAGATGCTTTAAAATGGTGGGTGGGGATCTTTATTTATGGGGGTCTAATGTGAAACCCCGCCTAATAAAATACCGGGTGATCAGTCCTATACCAAATTAAAACAGGAATCCCAGTTGGATCATCCTTAGCATCACTGTCGCCAACTTTTTAAAACTTACTAACCACCTAGTATTCCAAAAACTGGTGCCAATTTTAACTTTTTAATTAAACCAAAACTGTACATGCGGAATTAAAGTATAAACCATTCACACAACTGAATGAAGGTAAATAAAATGATAATTACATATCTTGCCGAATAAATCACCGGCCACCAAATAAATCATCCAAATACAAATATTCAACACCTGAATAAAATTACACCTGAAAACTGTACCGAGAAGTCTGGGCTACAAGCCCCAAATAAAACTGAAACTGATACAAGATTCCTACTCTAGGAATGAATGAATGATGCGTCTAATCCAAACTCCTTCTAGCATCCACATATGCCGCAGCTCCGTGTCCCTGGAATAGAATATCAATCATGGCGTCCCTGTGGCTGGACACCTAAAAGGTTTTGAAAATAGTTTTATAGCAAGGGTTAGAACCCAAAACATTTTGAAAATATTTAGCAAGTTAATTAACTGCAGTAATTTAAAATGCATGAATGCGCTTCATATTTAAGTTAGTGTCGCACTCCCTTGTGGACATTCTCACCCCTCCACTATTGTGCACACCTACCGGTTACCTTAACCCCACCTAGTTGTGCTACCCCATCCAACTAGTCCTGGTATAACCTTCCCTTGCCATACTACTCTAACCCGAGTATAATGATTCTTAAATTATAAGTTATCTGACAATTAACTTAATTAATTCCTCTTAAATAATAGCATATAACCGTGTCACAAGTTATATAAAGTACATACATCACACACTGTATTATTCCCACCAATAATTAACTTAATTAATTTCTCATTAATTAACAACATATAACTGTAACCCGAGTTATATAAGGTAAATACATCACGCAATATATTATCACCTACATATAATATTTTCGACCATATTATACGTACCTTTACTTACATCCACACATATATCATACGCGTATCCATCCTTCCGAGTATACCCTCACCGGATGATTTACTCTAAAATGCTATCTCACTAGGTGTGCTCACAAAACCTAGTTTCCCCGAGTTGGAATCGCTCACCAACTTGGACCAAAATATAAACGAAGTGGAGGCGATCATATTCCTTCCCTGAAAGTGAGATAATCTCCTCACCCATGTACCGGACGCTATGACCTGGGGATATACTCGCCCTACTCCTCAAGCTAGGGGATTCACCCACATCGCGCAACCTCCCTTGATAGCATTAGAGTATTTAAATTGTATAAATATCTAGTCACTGATATTTACTATCACACACAATATATACACATATATATATATACTATCACTACCCATATATATATATAATATGAACCCCGGTTTTACCGTGTACTCAAAATCCCATACACTGCCTGTAATCCTCGTACACTGCCTGTAATTTAATGTCACACACAATACATACACGTATATATATATACTATCACTACACCGTATATATATATTAATAACCCCGGCTTTACCATGTACTCAACATCCCATACACTGCCTTTAATTTCCTGAGTCTGTGGCTCGATTCCAATTAAATTAATTAACACACCTATTAATTTAATATCTCCCTGAATCTACCACCCAACTCTAATTAAATTAACTAACACACATATTAATTTAATATCTTCCCGAGTGTATCATCCAACTCTAATTAAATTAACTATCGCACATATTAATTTAATATCTCCCCGAGTCTATCGTCGAACTCTAATTAAATTAACTATCGCACATATTAATTTAATATCTCCCCGAGTCTATATTTCAACTATAATTAAATTAATTATTACACCCATTAATTTAATACTTACCCGAATCTATAATTCCGACTTTTATTTAATTAATTTACGCATTAATTAATTAACACATATCCGAGTCTGCAATCCGTCTCTAATTAAATTAATTATCACATTTATTACTTTAATAACTTGGTGTCACCCAACCATTATCCCCGGACTCTCTCACTTGGCCCTTACCTCCACATTTCCGAGTAAATGTTCTGACTCCAAACTAATTACTTTCTCTCGATAATTAATTTAATGTCTTGATGTCACTTAACCAACATACCCGGACTCGCTCACTTGGTCCAATTTACATCTCATAATTTCTTTCCCACATTTTTCGCCCACAATGTGTCACACATTTATCTCCATAATTTCCCAATTATATTTACATATAATTACCAACATATCCGGACTCGTCCACTTGGTCCATAATTAAATATTTCACCTAAATTTCTTTAATAATGTAGTGTCACCCAACTACAATTCCCGAATATCATTCTTCAGCCCAATATCAATAATTGAATTATTTCTCCAAATTCGTTCATCTCATGACATACCGTTCACACCCTCCTAAACCCAATTATATCACCCTATAATTGTTAAGGAAACATATCTCCCATATAATTTATCACCAAATAAAAAATAAGGGAATTAAAACTTAAATTAAACCCCATTATAAACAACCTGGCCGAACTGTCAAATTCCTGGGACCCTCGATCGATCGAGCCCCCGGGTCGATCGATCGATCGAACAGGTCATTGTCTTCCTCGGCTTGCTGTTTCAGCCATGGCCGAATTTCCAAGGTTTTACCTCTCCATTTTCCAACCTTAAATGATGATTTTAACCAATTAATTACTCCCAAAACTAGTCTCAATCGTCTATAACTGTTTTAGCATCCTTGATTCATACAATATCTCACTATATTTAAAGATGGGTTTTCCCATTAAAATCCATCAATCTTGTTCTACAACCAATTTCCAAATTCAGATTTTCCCCAGTTTATATTCCCAATTCTTATTTCAATCAAATATCTATCATCAGATATGTTCGACACAACAATTTTTACTATGAATTTCATTCAATAGTTTCATGAACAAAAACCCCATTTGGTACCCATTTATCCCCAAAAATGAATTTTCATACCCACATCACTATGATATGAATTGATTATCATGCTTTACGAATCAAAACAGTTAACCACTTGCCTGAAAGTGTTCGTAGTGTCTGATTCCGTTGGCGTAGTCCCTCGATTTGGCTCCAAAATCCTCAATTTGTCTTTTGCAAAGCTTTCCCCCAATTTCCCTCTCAAGCCCTAGGCTTAGATTTGATGGCTGCTGATTTCCTAATCTCCCCATTAGGTTAAAAACCCCTAAATCCCGTTTTTCACCTAATGGGCTTAATTAAAGTGGCCCAACTCACCCCGTGTGGGCCCGGCTATGCCCAAAAATATCCCGAGACCCAATTACTACCCCCGGGTACTCTTTTCTGACTATCTCGACCCATCCGAACTCAACAACGCAGTCAGAATTGACATCCGAATTAATTTATAAAAATCCTTATCTCACACCCCATTAAGTCTATACTGACTCCCGGCTGGGATAAGTGCATACCCCGTCATTAATACCCGAAATGACGTAATTAAATTATTAATATTTACTTAGTAAATAAATTTCCCTAAACATTAACCATTTACTCCCCGATTAATATTAAAAAATATATTGTCATAATTAATTCAATTAAAATTACAACACATAAGTAATTTAAAATTCCCAAATTAATTAAATATTAAATGCACAAAAATACAGGGTGTTACATACTTCCCCCCCTTACAAAGGAATTTCGTCCTCGAAATTAAGATAAACCTAGTGTTCCAGTATTCACATATCACTCACTAGTCAAGTGCCTCCAAGCCCGCTATATCTATCACATCCGCTTCTAACCATACGTTACACAAGCATGCATTTAAACCTTGTCAGGGCGCCCATACACCCTATACCCGTGCTTAACCGCACCAAATTTGTCTTAATTAACCCGGGTGCCCATACACCCTATCCCCGCACTCTATCGCACGAAAGTTACCCGACTATGCTAGTCGTAACCCGTAATATAACTTCGAACCCGTAGTCATATTACATATATATATATATGTACATATATATCTACTGCCCGGGTACTCAACCCATGTGCTACGTCTAAACATCTCCCCATAAATACTTATCTCTCAACACAAAAGGATATACACTTACCCTTATGCTACCAAAGACAACATAATACCGCGCCCTTACTACCACTAGTCCTTGCGCAAAATAAGCCCCGAGCTATCTCTCTTGGTTCGAAAATCAATTTAACCACCCTGATTCACTTCAGTAAACATCCCCACTTACCGGGATAAAATGTGAGAACACAAAACCTCACTATGTGCCATCGCACCACGCAATACAACATATATATCCACATATATATATAAGCTATACGCCCTCTCCGGTGATACCTAGTACCAACCATACCCTGGTGTCACGGACACCAAAATTTAACTCCACTATCCACAATAGTTAAATTTCATCGCTATCCAGCCGATGTTTAAAAAGTATTATCAACCCTACTCCCATTATTCACGAAAGTAGTCATTCTTCGCATAATTCAACCAATCACTCAGTGTACACCTCCACTCTCCCGTGAAGAACACTAAGGAACTCCACTACCCTACAGAAAGTTTACCCACATGCTATGGCTGCTACCGCCAACGCACCCGCTAAGTTCGACTCGCCTGCGAACTCTAGTGAAAAAAATAAGTCTTATTATGACATTCTCTTTATCACTCAAAAATATAACCCATGCCCTAGGGTAGAAATACTTACCTCTATACCCCAGCTGCAACGGCTGGTTCTCGGGTTCCGGAGGAGTTTCTCCCTGCCCGAATGCACCCGTGTCTTGCTTTAGTGGCTGTACATCCAGGACCTCATCCTGTAGTTGACCCCTGCCTCGCTTAAGGTAATATCTCTTCATGTGTCTCGCTTTTCCCACAAACGAAACACTTTCTAACATGTTCACCCTGCCACTGATCCCTTCCATGCAACCTTGTTGGAATTCCTGGCCATCCTGCCGATAGCCTCCAGTTCTAGATCGTTTGGCATGATTTCCTTGCCGAAAATCCTGCCCCTGATCTCCCCCAGTCTGCTGTTGGGATACCCCACTGGTATTGTTCCCTTCTGCCTCATCCGACTGGCTAATCCTCACTCCCTTCCCGTTTCCTTTCGCGTGGAAGCGATATTCCCAACAGTACCGGAGTGTTGCGTTAATGACATCAGTATAACCTACTAATGCGGAATTATCAATTAAATGTTGTCTGATTTGTAATACCCCGTAATTTTAAATGACTTTTAAAATGTGTTATATTTTAAATTAATGGATTAATTAGATTTTATTATTAATTAATTCATTTGGGTTTTATCCGGACTATGGATATGGATGATTTTTAATATTACTTAAAGATATTTAGGTAATATATGAATGTGATGTCATTGAGATGACCGTATGATATAAATTCGGTAATTTATATTTTTAGTCAGACGCGGTATGGGACGTGTCGGGACTAGTTTAGTAAATTAAAAAGGGAATTTTATTTTCTATCGATCTAATAGTCATTTCGACTGCGTAGTTGCGTCCGGAAGGTTCGAAATAGTCAGAAAAGTCTATTTGGATGTCAATTTTGACTCTCGGGTCATTTGGGAATGAATAGACAACCCGAAAGGGCATTTTGGTCATTTTTCTAGGGGGGATGAATAGTGTTTCGGATTTGGCACTATTATAAGAATAGGTAGATTAAGTGAATGGGAGTTATTCACCTCCTCTTCACAAATAAGAGCAGCCACCTTCTTAGAGTAAGAGTAAGAGTGCTTGGGAAGGGAAAAGTCACTTGGGAAGGTGTAGAACATGAGTCAAGGTTCACCACCACCAACCACCACCAACCACCACCGGAGTTTGATCGGAGAAGGGACAACCAACTGAGATAAACTACACCAAAGGATCAGACCTACACTAAAGGCAAGTGTTTAATAATAGCAATTGAAGTTTGTATATTGTCCATGTTAAAATATATGAAAAGAGAAGATTATTCATGTTTGGAAGAGATAATGGATCATTAAATGGATTTCTGGAAAACTGAAATGATATAGGAATTTAACTCATGTGTTAGTATGATAATAATCCACGAATTAGTCATGAATCTGTTGAAGAAATGATAGAAACCATTGATGTGTTCTTGAAGAAGTTATGTTAATAAATTTCTGGGAATAAGGAGAATAACATGCTTTTTAATCCAATCCTTTGATGATTCTAGGATGTTTAGAGTAATGGAAATCGTTCATCTATGTTGTTATAACATGTAGTAAAGTTTATAAGACATTTGGGATGTTTAGATGAAGGTTTAAATGATCAAAAGTTGTTAAACCCGTAGTTGCAGAAAATGCAGGCCTGGAACTGAGGGATCGATCGATCGACCCCCACCTTCGATCGATCGACCTCCCCAGTTTAAGTAATGTTGTTTCTTTTTAAATGTTGATTCTTATCCCGAAACTTTTATGGATCTTTGGTGATTATTATGTGCATATTTTGGGACTTAGAAAATATCAGTAAACCCTTGTTAAGATTTGAATTAATGGGATTTAGATTCAAATGATTTTAAATGATGAAAATTATATCGAATGAAATTTCGGTTTCTAAATTCGTTTGTTAATCTCCGAATGGTGATGTATGAGGATTTAAGATAGGACCAGTAGGGGTGATTTTATATATTATCTGGGTATCCTTAAGTTTACAAGAAGGTTTAATCCTAAGTGAAAGAATACGTGTTTATAAGAGATTTGAAACTATCGGTTTTAACCTTAATTAAAAGGAGAACTCAACTCGTAGTAGTTCGGGAGAAATAATGTCATGGACCAGTAGGATATTAGTAATTTCTTACTGAATATAAGATGAGGAAAAACCTATTTGAATCTTATGAGATGGGAGCTTAGAATACATTTGGTTGAAAGAGGTTATGAGATTATCCCGATCGCATAGTTTAAGTTTTCGGACCTCCTCGATCGACGAAGTTAAGTAGTAGTGTATTGGAGGGGTTCCTTGTTTGGATTTCGCTTTGCGAGACGTTCCGCGCATGAACCTTAACGACGTCGGTAGTGGAGAGATGTTATAGGATGCGAGGATAATTAATTTATGAAGTAAAGATTTGATATTTTAAAAGAGAGTTAATGCTACGTATGGGAAATATCTTAGGGTAGTAATAATTACCTTATTGTTATTATATTATAGGTATGATAATACCTATTTGATTGATTGATAAGTTATGTGTATGACATACCTAGCTTACTTGCTATCGGTGGGAGGTTTGCGCGTGAGGGCATTCATATCCTGATGAATCCATGGGATCTTTGATTTGTCGCTCGAGAACATAGGTCTATGAAAGACTTATCGGGGAGTTGATAAGTCCGCTGACTGTGGGTGCGTAGGTATGTGCGTGACCCATGGATACGAGAACTATGTTCGCCTCCAATTTGTTTGTTGTTTGTGGTTCGTGGAATCTTACCGAACCTGTAGTCCCCTATTCAGCGACATGCGATGACGGGACATGATAGCAGAGTAATGCATTGCACCACAGCTGTGACTCGGGGTGCTGTATTATATATGAATATATATATAATGGATTAAATGGTTACATAATTATTTATCTATCTACGGTGATAATTGTAGATAACGGTGAATAGAGAAAGATAATGGAATTAAGTTAATAGATGTTTATTCTTTAAGAATTGAAAAGCTTAACTCATATTAATGAGTAATGATTCATGTTAATGAGAAACTAATAAAGGAGAAATGTAAATGGATAATAATGGGACGTATGGTATGGGACATACGGGGATTATGATATGGGAATGGAACTGTAATATGAAGATTAGAAAAGAGGAACCATTAACTAGGAGGTTAGTAGGAAACGTTAAGTGTGCACTCTAGTTGAGAGGCGAGAATTGCAAGTGAGTGTTGGATTTAACATGTACATAATAAATGCTTTATTGCACTTGTTAAATACTTGCTGTTTTAAAAATACTCTACACATTCGGGCTCTGACCCATTTCCTTGCATATTTTTCTCTTCTATTGTATCTCTATATCAGGTGTCCAGCAACAGGGACGCCAACCATAGTTGATTTTGACGAGCTATGGAGTTATGGATGTTTTGCTTAGACGCTTATCATCGTTTTGATTCACAGTATTCTTAGTTAGGGCATGTCGCCCAAAAGGATTTCAGTTATCATTCTCTGTTGGAGTTAAATATTGTTGTAATCAGGTTTCTTTATACATTTTACATTGTTGGGATTATTGTAAAGGATTTATATTACTTGGGAATGTTTATTCCAGTTTCATTTAAATTATTTTGTGATACTTATTGTGTTACCAAATTTGTAGAATAAATGTGTTGTGTTATTCTTAAAAATGAAAAATGGTTTTGTTGAAAATTAAATTGGAAAGTTTTTAACACCTGCTTAATTGAGTATTGGGTGAGTTGTAAATGTTTTCGACAGTGATGCTAAGAATGAGCCAACTGTATATTCTGTTTTAATTTGGTATGGGACTGGCCACCCGGTATTTAATTTGGCGGGGTGTTACAGGTGGTATCAGAGCATCAGGTTCTAGTGTCCTTTAGGATCTGTACGGCTTACTGTGTTTTCAGCTTAGCGTTCTTTGATGTAGAGCCCTATGTTTAGGATTGTTGATCTCTTTGGTAAGATTCCGTATATATCAGTGAATCTTGTTTTCGTTCGGGAGTGATCGAACAAAGAAGTATGGCAGATGAGGGCCATTGGATGGATAGTAGAGATCGTGTTTAGGAGGTTATGAAGTATGTTCGAGGATGATGACCGTAGTCAAGGTCACCCCTATTATGGAAAAATTGAGGAGAGCCATCAGTAGAAGTTCTTGAAATGAGGGAATTATGTGAAGGCAATATATTGAAAGGCTTGGGTATATAGTGGAGTGTGATTTAACTAGAACTGAAAATTTGGAGTAAAATTTTTCTTGACTCATCGGAGCAAAGTTATAATATTGGGATTCAACAAATGAGGTTATGTTTTCCATCTAAGGAAGTTTGAGGCGTATTGATTTTTGTAGTGATTGATGTTGTGTGGGCAGGGTTGCTAAACTTAGCCTATAGCATTGTTATTTACGTAGACTCACTGAGGGGTGTGGAACACCTATATATATTACATGTTATCACGTGGGTTTGATTTGTATCATGGGATTACTTACCTAGAGCATGTCCGAGTATGATTTGATTATCGGCGTGCATTGATTTGTGGTATATGAGAACATATGTCTGCATCTTGTCTTCTATAAAAGAGTAGATGCGTAGACCCTTATTGAAATCGATAAAACCAAATTTTTGTTTTAAAATCGATAAACCTGTTACTTTTAAACCAAAATTTTTATATATTATTAACTAAGGACCTTAGGAGTTTCGATGACCGACTACTTTAGGAAGTAGTGTATCGGGGTGGTTCCTTGTTTGGATTTCGCTTGCGAGACACCCCACGCACGAAACTAATAACCGTTGGGAGTCGAAATAAGTTAGGTCTTTAGTATATGAGTTTAAAACCTTTGCGACAAATATTATAATGAAAGTGGTACGACAGGGTGTATGGGCGCCCTGGATGATTGAATGGTAGTAATTTTCGAAATTGTAAAAGGTAAGTAATTGAGACTTCAGGATTTATTTGTTCACTACGAGAGGATCGCTTTTTCCCAAAGTTTGTCACGAGGACGGTATAGGGAAGATTAGGAATAATCTAAATTTGATTCAGTTGCGACTATATGGTGAGGCTTGGCGTATAACATCGATAGGGACTTTGTTAATGTATTGTATGGGCGGTACATCTTGGGTTTCTTGCGATGTGAGATTTATACTCGGAGTTGACCTTACCGTTATAACTTATATTCCTGAATTTCGGGACGAAATTCTGTTATAAGGGGGGGAGTATGTAATACCCCGTAATTTTAAATGACTTTTAAAATGTGTTATATTTTAAATTAATGGATTAATTAGATTTTATTATTAATTAATTCATTTGGGTTTTATCCGGACTATGGATATGGATGATTTTTAATATTACTTAAAGATATTTAGGTAATATATGAATGTGATGTCATTGAGATGACCGTATGATATAAATTCGGTAATTTATATTTTTAGTCAGACGCGGTATGGGACGTGTCGGGACTAGTTTAGTAAATTAAAAAGGGAATTTTATTTTCTATCGATCTAATAGTCATTTCGACTGCGTAGTTGCGTCCGTAAGGTTCGAAATAGTCAGAAAAGTCTATTTGGATGTCAATTTTGACTCTCGGGTCATTTGGGAATGAATAGACAACCCGAAAGGGCATTTTGGTCATTTTTCTAGGGGGGATGAATAGTGTTTCGGATTTGGCACTATTATAAGAATAGGTAGATTAAGTGAATGGGAGTTATTCACCTCCTCTTCACAAATAAGAGCAGCCACCTTCTTAGAGTAAGAGTAAGAGTGCTTGGGAAGGGAAAAGTCACTTGGGAAGGTGTAGAACACGAGTCAAGGTTCACCACCACCAACCACCACCAACCACCACCGGAGTTTGATCGGAGAAGGGACAACCAACTGAGATAAACTACACCAAAGGATCAGACCTACACTAAAGGCAAGTGTTTAATAATAGCAATTGAAGTTTGTATATTGTCCATGTTAAAATATATGAAAAGAGAAGATTATTCATGTTTGGAAGAGATAATGGATCATTAAATGGATTTCTGGAAAACTGAAATGATATAGGAATTTAACTCATGTGTTAGTATGATAATAATCCACGAATTAGTCATGAATCTGTTGAAGAAATGATAGAAACCATTGATGTGTTCTTGAAGAAGTTATGTTAATAAATTTCTGGGAATAAGGAGAATAACATGCTTTTTAATCCAATCCTTTGATGATTCTAGGATGTTTAGAGTAATGGAAATCGTTCATCTATGTTGTTATAACATGTAGTAAAGTTTATAAGACATTTGGGATGTTTAGATGAAGGTTTAAATGATCAAAAGTTGTTAAACCCGTAGTTGCAGAAAATGCAGAAAATGCAGGCCTGGACCTGAGGGATCGATCGATCGACCCCCACCTTCGATCGATCGACCTCCCCAGTTTAAGTAATGTTGTTTCTTTTTAAATGTTGATTCTTATCCCGAAACTTTTATGGATCTTTGGTGATTATTATGTGCATATTTTGGGACTTAGAAAATATCAGTAAACCCTTGTTAAGATTTGAATTAATGGGATTTAGATTCAAATGATTTTAAATGATGAAAATTATATCGAATGAAATTTCGGTTTCTAAATTCGTTTGTTAATCTCCGAATGGTGATGTATGAGGATTTAAGATAGGACCAGTAGGGGTGATTTTATATATTATCTGGGTATCCTTAAGTTTACAAGAAGGTTTAATCCTAAGTGAAAGAATACGTGTTTATAAGAGATTTGAAACTATCGGTTTTAACCTTAATTAAAAGGAGAACTCAACTCGTAGTAGTTCGGGAGAAATAATGTCATGGACCAGTAGGATATTAGTAATTTCTTACTGAATATAAGATGAGGAAAAACCTATTTGAATCTTATGAGATGGGAGCTTAGAATACATTTGGTTGAAAGAGGTTATGAGATTATCCCGATCGCATAGTTTAAGTTTTCGGACCTCCTCGATCGACGAAGTTAAGTAGTAGTGTATTGGAGGGGTTCCTTGTTTGGATTTCGCTTTGCGAGACGTTCCGCGCATGAACCTTAACGACGTCGGTAGTGGAGAGATGTTATAGGATGCGAGGATAATTAATTTATGAAGTAAAGATTTGATATTTTAAAAGAGAGTTAATGCTACGTATGGGAAATATCTTAGGGTAGTAATAATTACCTTATTGTTATTATATTATAGGTATGATAATACCTATTTGATTGATTGATAAGTTATGTGTATGACATACCTAGCTTACTTGCTATCGGTGGGAGGTTTGCGCGTGAGGGCATTCATATCCTGATGAATCCATGGGATCTTTGATTTGTCGCTCGAGAACATAGGTCTATGAAAGACTTATCGGGGAGTTGATAAGTCCGCTGACTGTGGGTGCGTAGGTATGTGCGTGACCCATGGATACGAGAACTATGTTCGCCTCCAATTTGTTTGTTGTTTGTGGTTCGTGGAATCTTACCGAACCTGTAGTCCCCTATTCAGCGACATGCGATGACGGGACATGATAGCAGAGTAATGCATTGCACCACAGCTGTGACTCGGGGTGCTGTATTATATATGAATATATATATAATGGATTAAATGGTTACATAATTATTTATCTATCTACGGTGATAATTGTAGATAACGGTGAATAGAGAAAGATAATGGAATTAAGTTAATAGATGTTTATTCTTTAAGAATTGAAAAGCTTAACTCATATTAATGAGTAATGATTCATGTTAATGAGAAACTAATAAAGGAGAAATGTAAATGGATAATAATGGGACGTATGGTATGGGACATACGGGGATTATGATATGGGAATGGAACTGTAATATGAAGATTAGAAAAGAGGAACCATTAACTAGGAGGTTAGTAGGAAACGTTAAGTGTGCACTCTAGTTGAGAGGCGAGAATTGCAAGTGAGTGTTGGATTTAACATGTACATAATAAATGCTTTATTGCACTTGTTAAATACTTGCTGTTTTAAAAATACTCTACACATTCGGTCTCTGACCCATTTCCTTGCATATTTTTCTCTTCTATTGTATCTCTATATCAGGTGTCCAGCAACAGGGACGCCAACCATAGTTGGTTTTGACGAGCTATGGAGTTATGGATGTTTTGCTTAGACGCTTATCATCGTTTTGATTCACAGTATTCTTAGTTAGGGCATGTCGCCCAAAAGGATTTCAGTTATCATTCTCTGTTGGAGTTAAATATTGTTGTAATCAGGTTTCTTTATACATTTTACATTGTTGGGATTATTGTAAAGGATTTATATTACTTGGGAATGTTTATTCCAGTTTCATTTAAATTATTTTGTGATACTTATTGTGTTACCAAATTTGTAGAATAAATGTGTTGTGTTATTCTTAAAAATGAAAAATGGTTTTGTTGAAAATTAAATTGGAAAGTTTTTAACACCTGCTTAATTGAGTATTGGGTGAGTTGTAAATGTTTTCGACAGTGATGCTAAGAATGAGCCAACTGTATATTCTGTTTTAATTTGGTATGGGACTGGCCACCCGGTATTTAATTTGGCGGGGTGTTACATGATTCTCCAGACTAACCCATCCATAAACTTTGCTTTCTTTCTCTTTCCTCGCTTACCTCATCCGGTACAAAATTTGCCAACGAGTGAAATCTTCCTCGTAATCGGCCACTAAACGGTCTCCCTTTGAGTCACCTCACAAAATTTTCTCCTCATTTCGGTCTCGACCGCTGAGGGAAAATACTTGCGGTCGAACCGCACCCAAAACTCTGCAGTAGCTAGTGTGTCCCTTTCCTCAACTGTGGTGGTCGACTCCCACCACTGTAGCACCGCTCCCACTAACTTAAAAGTGGTTAGCAATTATTTTCACACCCCATCGCAATTCTCCCATGCGTAGGTGACGCTGGACACCTCTCTTCCTTGACACGCTAAAACTACATCTGAACCCCTTCGCAATTCTGATGGGTTCCCACAAAAATATCCTCTCTTTCTTGCTTCCACCCTGACAACTCCGCGTGAGTCTGAACGTCCGACGCCACTAACATTTGTGGCTGGTCCCGTGTCAAGTACCTTGTCATTGTGACCACCGTTGCTCCAACTGCCTGTGCCACTATTTCAGTGACCTATGCTGCCACAATCATCAATGGCCGTTGCTGTGGTAGCTCTTGCTCCTAACGAGCCTCCCCCGTCTCATCTCCCCCTGCTGCCCTAACAGTTCTCTCCCTCCTGGGCGTCATCTGGAATGAGAATCGAATTGTATGAGTTCACTCTCAAATATAAATTTTCCAGAGGAACGTATATGCGCATACGTATGAGAATACAACAATCCTATGATAGGGCTCTATATCAAAGATTGCTAAGCTGAAACGTGAAAAGCCGCACAGATCCTAAGGAGACTAGAACCTGGTGCTCTGATACCATCTGTGACACCCCGCCTAATAAAATACCGGGTGATCAGTCATATACTAAATTAAAACAGGAATCCCGGTTGGATCATCCTTAGCATCACTGTCGACAACTTTTTAAAACTTACTAACCACCTAGTATTCCAAAAACTGGTGCCAATTTTAACTTTTTAATTAAACCAAAACTGTACATGCAGAATTAAAGTATAAACCATTCACACAACTGAATGAAGGTAAATAGAATGATAATTACACATCTTGCCGAATAAATCACCGGCCACCAAATAAATAATCCAAATACAAATATTCAACACCTGAATAAAATTACACCTGAAAACTGTACCGAGAAGTCTGGGCTACAAGCCCCAAATAAAACTGAAACTGATACAAGATTCCTACTCTAGGAATGAATGAATGATGCGTCTAATCCAAACTCCTGCTAGCATCCACATATGCCGCAGCTCCGTGTCCCTGGAATAGAATATCAATCATGGCGTCCCTGTGGCTGGACACCTAAAAGATTTTGAAAATAGTTTTATAGCAAGGGTTAGAACCCAAAACATTTTGAAAATATTTAGCAAGTGAATTAACTGCAGTAATTTAAATTGCATGAATGCACTTCATATTTAAGTTAGTGTCGCACTCCCTTGTGGACATTCTCACCCCTACACTATTGTGCACACCTACCGATTACCTTAACCCCACCTAGTTGTGCTACCCCATCCAACTAGTCCTGGTATAATCTTCCCTTGCCATACTACTCTAACCCGAGTATAATGATTCTTGAATTATAAGTTATCTGACAATTAACTTAATTAATTCCTCTTAAATAATAGCATATAACCGTGTCACAAGTTATATAAAGTACATACATCACACACTGTATTATTCCCACCAATAATTAACTTAATTAATTTCTCATTAATTAACAGCATATAACTGTAACCCTAGTTATATAAGGTAAATACATCACGCAATGTATTATCACCTACATATAATATTTACTACCATATTATGTGTACCTTTACTAACATCCACACATATATCATACGCGTATCCATCCTTCCGAGTATACCCTCACCGGATGATTCACTCTAAAATGCTATCTCACTAGGTGTGCTCACAAAACCTAGTTTCCCCGAGTTGGAATCGCTCACCAACTTGGACCAAAATATAAACAAAGTGGAGGCGGTCATATTCCTTCCCTGAAAGTGAGATAATCTCCTCACCCATGTACCGGACGCTATGACCTGGGTATATACTCGCCCTACTCCTCAAGCTAGTGGATTCACCCACATCGCGCAACCTCCCTTGATAGCATTAGAGTATTTAAATTGTATAAATATCTAGTCACTGATATTTACTATCACACATAATATATACACACACATATATATATATATATATATACTATCACTACCCGTATATATATAATATGAACCCCGGTTTTACCGTGTACTCAAAATCCCATACACTGCCTGTAATCCTCGTACACTGCCTGTAATTTAATGTCACACACAATACATACACGTATATATATATATATATACACCGTATATATATATTAATAACCCCGGCTTTACCATGTACTCAACATTCCGTACACTGCTTTTAATTTCCTGAGTCTGTGGCTCGATTCCAATTAAATTAATTAACACACCTATTAATTTAATATCTCCCAGAATCTACCACCCAACTCTAATTAAATTAACTAACACACATATTAATTTAATATCTTCCCGAGTGTATCGTCCAACTCTAATTAAATTAACTATCGCACATATTAATTTAATATCTCCCCGAGTCTATCGTCCAACTCTAATTAAATTAACTATCGCACATATTAATTTAATATCTCCCCGAGTCTATAGTCCAACTCTAATTAAATTAATTATTACACCCATTAATTTAATACTTACCCGAATCTACAATTCCGACTTTTATTTAATTAATTTATACATTAATTAATTAACACATATCCGAGTCTGCAATCCGTCTCTAATTAAATTAATTATCACATTTATTACTTTAATAACTTGGTATCACCCAACCATTATCCCCGGACTCTCTCACTTGGCCCTTACCTCCACATTTCCGAGTAAATGTTCCGACTCCAAACTAATTACTTTCTCTCGATAATTAATTTAATGTCTTGATGTCACTTAACCCACATACCCGGACTCGCTCACTTGGTCCAATTTACATCTCATAATTTATTTCCCACATTTTTCGCCCACAATGTGTCACACATTTATCTCCATAACTTCCCAATTATATTTACCTATAATTACCAACATATCCGGACTCGCCCACTTGGTCCATAATTAAATATTTCACCTAAATTCCTTTAATAATGTAGTGTCACCCAACTACAATTCCCGAATATCATTCTTCGGCCCAATATCAATAATTGAATTATTTCTCCAAATTCGTTCATCTCATGACATACCGTTCACACCCTTCTAAACCCAATTATATCACCCTATAATTGTTAAGGAAACATATCTCCCATATACTTTATCACCAAATAAAAAATAAGGGAATTAAAACTTAAATTAAACCCCATTATAAACAACCTGGCCGAACTGTCAAATTCCTGGGACCCTCGATCGATCGAGCCCCCGGGTCGATCGATCGATCGAACAGGTCATTGTCTTCCTCGGCTTGATGTTTCAGCCATGGCCGAATTTCCAAGGTTTTACCTCTCCATTTTCCAACCTTAAATGATGATTTTAACCAATTAATTACTCCCAAAACCAGTCTCAATCGTCTATAACTGTTTTAGCATCCTTGATTCATACAATATCTCACTATATTTAAAGATGGGTTTTCCCATTAAAATCCATCAATCTTGTTCTACAACCAATTTCCAAATTCAGATTTTTCCCCAGTTTATATTCCCAATTCTTATTCCAATCAAATATCTATCATCAGATATGTTCAACACAACAATTTTTACTATGAATTTCATTCAATAGTTTCATGAACAAAAACCCCATTTGGTACCCATTTATTCCCAAAAACGAATTTTCATACCCACATCACTATGATATGAATTGATTATCATGCTTTACGAATCAAAACAGTTAACCACTTGCCTGAAAGTGTTCGTAGTGTCTGATTCCATTGGCGTAGTCCCTCGATTTGGCTCCAAAATCCTCAATTTGGCTTTTGTAAAGCTGTCCCCCCAATTTTCCTCTCATGCCCTAGGCTTAGATTTGATGGCTGCTGATTTCCTAATCTCCCCATTAGGTTAAAAACCCCTAAATCCCGTTTTTCACCTAATGGGCTTAATTAAAGTGGCCCAACTCACCCCGTGTGGGCCTGGCTATGCCCAAAAATATCCCGAGACCCAATTACTACCCCTGGGTACTCTTTTCTGACTATCTCGACCCATCCGGACTCAACCGCGCAGTCAGAATTGACATCCGAATTAATTTATAAAAATCCTTATCTCACACCCCATTAAGTCTATACTGACTCCCGGCTGGGATAAGTGCATACCCCGTCATTAATACCCGAAATGACATAATTAAATTATTACTATTTACTTAGTAAATAAATTTCCCTAAACATTAACCATTTACTCCCCGATTAATATTAAAAAATATATTGTCATAATTAATTCAATTAAAATTACAACACATAAGTAATTTAAAATTCCCGAATTAATTAAATATTAAATGCACAAAAATACGGGGTGTTACATCTAAGTCCATTGGTTAACCAACCAGTTAGCCATTTTGGATCGTCGATCCTTGGCTGGTGCCATCACGACTGCGATTAGATCTTCAAAGATCTTATAATGATAATTTTCTGTAACGGATAACCGATCGGCTATCTGCGAGGAAGTGGTTAACTGATCGATTAACTGTTTGGGGGGCCTTTAATCTATCGGCTAACCATACCAGAGGGCTTTTTTTTCCTATTATTTGGATTAGTTAATTTTTTTTTTATTATTTTCACTTTGTCCCTATATACTTTAGCTCTCGGCTAACCATACGGAGTTCGTGCATGGGGGATATTTATTCTAGGACGAGGCATCCTCGATTGCGGATCGAGGTGTCCATAGGAATGGGACCGCCGACAATCCACCTAAAATTGTACGTCTAAGCCATGCAAGCTTTAGGGTCTTTTGAAGAAGTTATGGCACAAATATATGGTCACACATTATTAGAAGGAACACTCAAATGGTTTTTATCCATTAACAACGAGAGGACTACTAACTGTAATGATATCTGTCGGGAATTTATGAGGAAGTCCAAATACAACGGCGAGTTAAAAATAGCCGTCGAGACCCGGAGATGTAATAGCAAGAGATTAATGAGCACCTGGGCACCTTCATACCCCATTGAATAAACAAGGCTGCTCAAATAATGAATCGACCCTTAGAGGAAGAACAACCAGACATCGTAAAAAGGAACATGATTAAGACTTATTATGACCAATTGAAGACGCAATACCTAACCCATTTCAAAGCCTTAATGGGGGTGGGAGCACAGCTGGAGGATGAACTCATGAATCAACGGCACAAAGGTGAGATCGATAACCACAAAAACATCCCTATATTCGCAAATAAGAAGATTGACAAGCCAGACACAACTATTGTCAATGATATTCAAACCCAACCCCTACACTCGTACCATCACCTTGGAATACGGATAGGGTCCAGTGGCCATTCTATCCCCTATACACCTTAATATGTACAATGCACCAAGCTCTCAAGAATAAAGGGGATTCTCAAACCTCCAGATCCCAAACCCTACCTAATCCCTTACCTGAAGGCTTTATGAATGATCTCTATTGTGAATTCCACTAGATGATAGGGCATAAACTAGAGGGTTATAGATCCGTAAAATGCACCATCCAAGACTTGATCGATTAATGGAAAATCACGACTCCAGGAAAGCCAAAGCCTAATGTCAATAATAAACCTAACCTAACCACGACACATTGGTGAACTCTCTTACTTTGAAAGACAAGTTTGGGGACCCTTCCCTCTTAATCAAATCTATTAGCTCAATAATAGAAGCAGGACATCCGAGTTTGTGGAGCCTTGTTAACTAACATTTAGATCATATGGTGCTAACACATGCTCACATGGATCTCATGGTCCGGACACTAGGGGATTTAAAGTCTAGCGGGCAATATCCTTTATAGGTGAGACAATATCAGTTGATGTACTTGGTATTTTAAGATAATTCTAATATGTTACTACCAGAAATATTGCACAAACATGATAAGCTCTATGAACACAAGGAAGTAATGTATAATGACGCAAATAAATTTGCAGGATATATTAGAGGAACGGTAAACCATGAAATCATCCCGACCGATTGGTGTGAAGAATATTGAAATCAAGGATATCCAAGATTCATGGCCATGGTCATCTCCAGAAAACTCAGCCACCGAGCTATCCACTTAAGTAGATCTTCTTTTTCATTTCGATGATATGCTTATGTCCAGCCATGGGAAAATGAAGACCGTATCTACACTTTGAAATTTAATGAAATAGTAGTAGAGTTCTTCATTCCATAATGGGAGTCAATGGAAGTTGACCACATAAACCGCTCTTAGAGATTCTATAAGGACTTTGTCCTAAACCCAACTCCTACAGAAGAGAAAGAGAAGCACAAAGGAAATGAGACACTTGATACCATAGAAGAGGTCGAGGAGAATCGAGTCCTAGCACAACTGAAGAAAACACAAGCCAACATGTCCATATGGGGACTTCTCATGTCCTCCCAAGACCATCGATAATTTATACTCAAACAGTTTCCCAAAAAGTTATACCCATCTTTGCCTTCCCAGAAGAGCTCATAAAAACTGTCAACAACCTGAAGTTCAAAAAAGTATATTCTTTGCCAATAAAGATATACCCAAAATAGGACCTTGCCACAACTTGGCCCTAAACATTACCGTAAACATCCAATGATAACAAATCCTAATGGTACATATAAACAATGGCTATGCTCTGAACATCTACCCGTTAAGGACTTGTAAATGCCTAGGAATCAAACCCAAAGATCTTATGCCTACCACTCATGCTGTGAGAGCATACGACAATACTTGTCGGGAAGTAATGCGATGTATAAAACTCAGCCTCGGAATCAACCCGCTTGATAAAATAATAATGTATGTGATCGACATACCTGCCTCATTTAACCTCCTTCTGGGAAGGCCGTGGCTCTACGAGATCGACGGAATTGCTTCATCATTGCACCAAAAACTAAAATTCTTCTATGGAGAGAACATGATCATAGTGATAGGAGACCTTAGTCTACTCAAAGGGGAATGACCTAACACTCTTATCCTCGAAATATAACATGAAAGTGGGGATATATATGTTAGTGATTTTGAGATAGACCCACCAGTACATACTATCTCAGTAAAAGCAAATGAGGAGATTCCACTGTCATACTCAAAATCTGTGTGCTTCAATGTCACCGATATGATGAAAAGAATAAAGTTCTGCCAGGATTGGGGCTCTGGATAAATTAACAATGAATCAGTGAATACATTATAATATCGTAATAATCCAACACCCAGGGTATGGGATACAAATAAAATATCGAGGATCTTATCTAAAGATAACCGCAAGTCAAGAAAACGGAGTACAAAAAGCCAGGGGCTCCCATTTCAAGCAATCGCTCCAGCCTCAATGGAAACTTCATCAAGGAAGGGGACAACTTCCCTTTTTACGTATTTCCAAAACTATGGGTGAAGGGTGACACTAAAAAAATAAATTCCTAGATGGGAGATTTTCTTTAAAGATCGTACCTCATGAGTACAAGAGGAAATACACGATACAGTAGATCTGATAAGAAAGCTAGGCAAACCCACTACCGATTGGAACCCTCTCTAAGATATGAGTAAATGTTCAAAGAAATAATGGAAGAAAGCAACTGGACCTTCAGCCACCTACTAGAAACTGGAAAACATTTCAATGATGAGGTTGCTTATATGCTTTCGGGAGAACACCAAACTACCATATGTAACCGCCATTTTCGGAAGAAGGCCATCACTATAAACTACTCTGATGTACTCTATCACATTAACCTATTTGTTGATGGAATAAACTTTAACTTTGAGTATCCTTGTATAGAAAATGTCAATGATTATAAATGAAAAAATCAAAGTAATGAACAAATTTACATGATGAAGAACTAGAAGACCACCTAAAAGAGCTTAATAATGAACAAACCACTTTCACACAACCTATCGATGAAGCGAAAATGGTTAACTTAGGGTCTTCTAACGAAATAATGGAAGTCAAAATAGGTACATCTTTAGACGATTTAGAAAGATCCTTACTCATCCAAATACTACGAGAATACATCGACGTCTTCTCTTGGTCTTATGCTGATATGCCAGGAATCAACCCCGAGATCGTGGTTCACCACATACCTACATATCCAAAAGCTAGGTCAGTCAAGCAAAAGCTCTGGACAGAATAGTCTTTCAAAGTCAAAGACGAAGTCATAAAGCATCTAAACGTGGGCTTTTTAAGGTTAGTCGAATACCCCCCATGGTTGGCTAACATCGTGACTGTCCCAAAAATGGGAGGAAATGTGAGGATTTATTTCGACTATAGAGATCTAAACAAAGCTTGTCCCAAGTATGACTACTCGCTACCAAACGTCGATACAATCATTGATAACACTGCAAATCACACTTTTAAGTCCTTTGTGGATATATTTATCGGCTACGATCATATCAAAATACACCTGAAGGACTAGTAAAAAATGTCAGTGCCACCTACTAGTGAGGAACTACCACCTTAACGGATGACATGATCCATAAAGAAGTTTAAATCTACGTGGATGCATGATTATTAAGTCCAAAGTAGGGGAAGGACAAGTTCCAACGCTAAGAAAATTCTTCAAAAGACTAAGGATGTATAAGATGCTTCTAAACCTTATAAAGTGCGTCTTTAGAGTCACCACAGGAAAACTACTAGGATTTCTTATCAGCAAAAGAGGAATCGATGTGGATCCGACCAAGGTCAAGGCCATCCTAGAAATGCCACCACCGCACACTAAAAAGGAAGTTAGGGGCTTCCTAGGGAAGCTATAGTATATCAGTAGGTTTCTCTCTTAGATGACCTCTATATACGAGCCAATTTCGAGGTTACTCTGCAAGGACTCTACTCATATAAGGAACGCTTCTTGTCAAGAAGCATTCAAAAGAATTAAGAAGTATCTGACCCACCCACATGTATTGACCCCATCATAGCGCGAACATCCCCTCCTCTTATATTTCATAGTCACCAACATCACATTAGGAGAAATGTTAGCTCAATAAGCTGAAGAATCTCGTAAGGAATAAGATTTATACTATGCCATTCGGAGACTCAATGCTTGTGAATAATGATATACGGCCCTAGAAAAATCGTGCCTATCTCTGATATGGGAAACACAAAAGTTAAGTTACTACATGGTTGCCTTTGAAATCAAGCTAATTTCTTGCATCTATCCTCTTATATACCTACTAAAAAAACCTGCATTGACCAACAGAATGTCCAAATGGTTGTTCCTGATCATAGAGTTTGATATTGAGTATGTACATCAGAAGACCACCAAATGCATGCCCTCACAAATTACATAGTTGGATCCCTTCTTAATAAATAAAACAATCGCTGCCCAATTTCCAGATAAAGATATTCTGATAACGAAAGGTCACAAAGAACACATATGGAGACTATACTCCGACGGAGCTGTAAATAATAATGTTTTGGCATTCGCATGTTACTAATTTCTCCAGTTAAAAAACACCATCCTACATCCATCGAGCTCGAGTATTTATGCACCAATAACATAGTTGAAAATGAAGCTTACATAAATGGAATGAACATAACCACAAGAGAAGGATAAAAAAATAGATGTATATGGGGACTCATCCCTCATCATATGCCAGATTCTAGGACACTTGAATATTAGAGAAGAAAAGCTCTTACCCTACCATGAGTACCTAGAGGAGGTTATTGCCATATTCAATGATGTTTAATTCTTCTATCTTTCTAGGGCCCGAAATAGCTTCGTCGATGCGTTGGCTACCCTAGCCTCCTGATCGAGTGCGAAAAGCGTGTGCGTGTAAGGGCACAGTCGTTGTTTTCATTCTGCCTACTCAATACAAACAAACCTAAATTACAACTACACTTGCGAGGCAAGCACAACGGTAAGCGGGTATCAAAAATCCACAGGCACGAGATGCTAGAATTTAAATGATTTAGTGCTCCTAAATAAAAGTGTAAAAGATGATTACAAACTAAATGGAAAAGATGCATAAAAGGGAAATGATTAACTAGGCGAGGGAAAATAAAGCTAGATTAACAAAGCGATAAAACTATAGGTTGCGTCGAATATCCCTCACCCGAGTTAATTTGTATAAAATGGATACATGGGTCGACGAGTTATTTAGAATGCGTCTCGTTTCGAATCAAGGGTTGTCACTCCCCTAAATCCGCATAAAAGCCTAATAAGATTTTGGCATCAATAAATACCCCGAAAATTGCGCATGAAAGGTCGTAAGCACGGGACATACATGATATGCCCCGTCAAATCTCCTAGGCGCAATATCTAGGACAACGTACCCGAAATAGACTCGTAAACGCCATCACCAAAGCCAAGCAACGTGTGAACTCGAGTGAGTTCAATTCAAGAACAACCTAATTTAAATTACCTAGCAAGCATATTAAAACGTGATAAATAAACGCGGTAAATAAATAAGATAAAACTATACTACAAAGCACGGGAAGAAAGCACGTAAACCTAAACTAGAAAGCATGTAAATTATCTACAAAGCAAGAATTAATGGAAAACAAGCTATATTAATGGATAGAAAGATGAAAGTACAATCTTACAAACCTAAACGTTATCACACCATATGAGGAAGAAGTAAAGAGATCTCAACTCACAAACCCTAACCTAAAATCTATCCTAAAACCTTTATATCTGATTATTACAACAAAAATGCTTTATATAGTAAGTGGGAAAAGAAATAGAAAAGAAAAGAGAAAATAAAATAAAAGGCAAAATATCTCCTGGAAACAGAGGATCGATCGATCGACCAAAACCGTCGATCGATGATGAAAAAATTAGCCCACTGTCGAGAAGGATCGATCGATCAACCCCTTTGGTCGATCGATCGATCAAGCAAGTATCAGCACATTGCATTGCTATTTTGGCTTGAATGCATTTCCCATCCGCTGAAATTGCCGTAATTCTTAGTTCTGAATCGGAATCGCGCACCATTCGTGGCCACGCGAAGTTTACGAGGAGGGCTACAACTTCCATGAGATGTTGGGCCAGGTTCCAAAGCTGTGAAAAGAATAAAATGCCCTTGAACGTGCGATCGCATATGGAAATCGAGCGAAATGCGTCCGAACTTCACACTTAGTATCCAAATACCTATTAAAGCTCAATTAACCCCTAAAAAACATGTTAATGTAGAAATCTGAAGTTGTTTGGTTAACGAGCATAAATATGGGGAATAAGATACTCGAGGGGGCTAAAATGCGAGGTTTGGAGGATGAAATACGTAATATTTACGTATTATCACACCCCCTAACTTACACATTGCTAGTCCTTAGCAATGAAATAGGATGCAACAAGAACTAAAAGCAAACCAAAAGAAGGAGAAAGTACAAAAGTATGGTATAAAAGAAAAAGGCCACTTTCGCGGGCGATTCGATTGCATTTAGCGTATGCAATAAGCTGTTAAACCCCTAGGTCACCCTAGTGGACGAGTGTCGTCTCGTGAGGGTTTTCATGGATGATACCCACAAACATCACATGGTTTCCTCAAAATATGCCCAACCCAACATGCGACAAGTCCAACAATGGCGAAAAGGATTTCATACACATTATTAGCACATTGAAAGGATTCAAATAAAAGTCCAAATCATTAACATTATAGAATGAACCTTATAGAATTAAAAACTTAAAATGTGGGGGGGAGTGAGCACATGCAAAGTGTGATTTGGCGAAACACTTATATAAAACGGATAAACATTAAAGCAGGCATACATTCAATCCTCACGGGAATTACACTCATTAAGCGAATTCACTCGAAACAGGGAGGTAACACACGTAACATGCGAGCTAAAGAGTAAATGTAAATGGAAACTAGGCCGCACACATGTCACAAATGAAGAATGCTATATATGAAATTAAAAATTGTAATCTCAATGAAAGGATACCGCACACTAAAAGAGGCGAAATGCATTTTCACAGATTATCAAAACTATTATGACTTTTAAATTACATCAACCTAAGATCACATAGAACTTTAATAGGGTTATAATGTAGGTTAGGCTATGGTACAAAATGAAGGAATGTGTGTACAGATTCAAAGTGTTCGAAATGAAAACTCGGGATAATGGAAAAATGCGGGCAATATCAAAATTGGAAAACGAGTTCCAAACAAGGCATTAGATATATTATTGGGGAGAGTAATCAATGCTTATTGAACTATATACAACATTTACAACTTTCTCTTTCTTTTCTTTTCTTCTTTTTCTCATGTTTTCTTTTCTTTTCTTTTGCTTTTTGCTTTCTCTTTTTCATCACTTTTTTCACTTTTTCTTTACTTTTCAAACTCTCATATGCCTAAATTGTAACCACAATACAACAACAACATTCAATCCCAAGTAACATTCCAAACAAAGGTGTGGAAGGTGTATATATGGGCTAAAAACTCCAATGCGGAGTTGGTATGGAATTTGGGTTATGAAATGAAAGGCAAATATTTAGGCTCAAGGGGGTTAACGAGGGTAAACATATAAGGGTGAGGTCAAGGATAATATGGGTGATATAACAAAGAAGGCCTATGATCATTTCCAAAAGTTTATGCAATTCTCCACTCAAAACAATATATGAAAATCATGACCAAGTAACACATTTCAAGTATGAACTCAATTAATGAACGGTCAAATGAAAGAATAGAGAGATTACCAACGAATTCAACATTTTCAATGAGAAAAGAATAGTGTATACACTCACAAACGACGAAAGGTACAAAGCTTACTTGGTGTAAGTATATATAATGCAACAAAAGGTTACCGAGTTATAAAAATCTTAAACCAAATCAATATAATAATAAAAATGCATGTGCTCATGGGATTAAAGTTTAATTCATGAAGTTATTCATAATATCAATAAGTGAGACTAAAGTCTAATAAATTCTAAAATTGAGAACATTCATCGTTGGGTTGTCTATTGGATCGGTCAATTATTGAAATTTATCATCGGAAACAAAGGCAAAATGCCCAAAAAAGGAGAAAAAAGAAAGAAAAGCTTTTTGAAAATTTTAATTTTTACAAGAAAAGCATACTAAGTAACTAACGTGTGTGCAAAAACATGGACTAAATAAATAAATGGATAGAATATCCCACACCCCCTAACTTAAAACTTGACATTTTCCTCAATGTTAATTAAGAACCAAGTTAAGAGAGGAAAATAGCGATATTACCCAAAATCAGAGCGATCCCCATAAGAACAAGTCCAAAGAATCTACAAAACAAGTTAGTACCGAGCATAGCAAAAATAAATAACAAAACGTTAACTAATTACACTAGACTAAATTAAAAAGGAAAGAAAAAATAAAGAAAGAAAGAATAAAAAGCTAACTATATACAACCTACTATTTAGGCCTTACACTAACTATACACTAGAAGTCTAAATAGATGAGGGTCCACCCAAAAACGATTTGACTTTGGTGGATAACCGGTGTAACCTCACACTCAAGCATGCCTTCAGAAAAATATGAATTCCATTTGAACAACGGAAGGCATGTGTAAGGCGAAAGAAAGGAACCATCGCCAATTAAAATTTTTGGAGGGACGAGGGGGGGTTTGGATTGAACGGGTGACAAAAACATGTGGGGACCAAGAAAAGTCGAATATCCTCCCAATGATTTTGAAATTGGAATGGGAGGCGGAGCACACGAAGGCAAAGATGCGATCATGGAAGGCGACTCGAGCAAGTGCTCCTCATCGGCGAAAAGGTTTAAAACATTAAAGTTTGAAACCGAATCATCAGGTACTTGTGACGGTGTGATAATAGAGAATGAAAATGGGGATGAAAGAAATTCAAACTCATGAGATGAATCATCATCACATGAAGATTGAGTTTCAAATGAAATAATATCATTTTCAATGAAATGTTCTTCTTTGGGGGCCAAAGAAGAAATCATTTCATTGCAAATAGATATTACGTCATTTTCATCCTCACTTTTAATATCTATTATGCAATGGGCAAAGTCTAGAATGGTTTGTTCCAAAGTAGGTAAAAGTACCTCATTTGGTTCAAAACATTCTTCGACTTTAAAAGTCTCGGAAGCAAAATCGTCATCGGACTCAAATAATAAATCTAATTCATGTTCCCACAAACAATTTTCTTCTCGATAACGATTTTCAAATTTCTCATTCTCATACATACGAAAGCCCTCACTGAATGTCATGGGTCGAGGTTCGGATGCATGAAAATGGTAACTTTGAAAATTACTATCGGACTTAAACGAAAACTCATTATTATAGGAATTTTAAAAACTATTGCAATTCTTTTCAAAATTCCTATTATAAGGGGGTAAAGGCCGAAAATCATTGTCATCATCATCAAAATTCCAATAACCCAAATTTCGACTTTCATTACACTCGCCCAAAGTCATATTTGAATTTGTTATACTTTGAGATTCTAAGTATTCACCGAAAGTCATAGGTTTGCGGGAATTTTAAGAATTATAACAATGATTACCGAAAGAATTGGAATAAGACATGCTTACCCCAAAAATGGCTCGAAGTGGTGGATTACACAAAGTAAGTGCGCGCGGAAAAAATTCGAGCATTTCTAAGTGCTCAAATGTGGTAGTCCTGCAAAAAGATTAGTAAATAATACAAATAGAAAGAAAATACTATGAAATACTAAATCAAATAATGTCTAAAACAAATATTCCCCGGCAACGACGCCATTTTGATCGAGTGCGAAAAGCGTGCGGCGTGTAAGGGCACGGTCATTATTTTCGTTTCACCGCGATAATACAAAAATCTAAATTACGACTACACTCACCTGGTGAGTATAGCGGTAAGTCGGGTATCAAAAATCCACGGGGACGAGATGCTAGAATTTATATGATTTAGTGCTCCGAAATAAAAGTGTAAAAGGTGATTACAAACTAAAAAGGAAAAGATGCATAAAAGGGAAATGATTAACTAGGCGAGGGAAAATAAAGCTAGATTAACAAAGCGGTAAAACTATAGGTTGCGTCGAATATCCCTCACCCGAGTTAATTTGTATAAAATGGATACATGGGTTGACGAGTTATTTAAAATGCCTCTCGTTTGATAGTTAATTGAATCAAGGGGTTTCACGCCCCTAAATACGCATAAAAGCCTAATAAGATTTTGGCGTCAACAAATACTTCGGAAATTGAGCACGAAAGGTCATAAGCACGGGACATACATAATATGCCCCGTCAAATCTCCTAGGCGTAATAACTAGGACAACGCACCCGAAATAGACTCGTAAACGCCATCACGAAAGCCAAACAACGCGTTAACTCGAGTGAGTTCAATTCAAGCATAACTTAATTTAAATTACCTAGAAAGCATATTAAAAACGCGATAAATAAACGTGATAAATAAATGAGATAAAACTATACTACAAAGCACGGGAAGAAAGCACATAAACCTAAACTAAAAAGCATGTAAATTATCTAGAAAGCAAGAATTAATGGAAAACAAGCTATATTAATGGAGAGGAAGATGAAAGTACAATCTTATAAACCCAAATGTTGTCACACCATATGAGGAAGAAGAAAAGAGATTTCAACTCCCAAACCCTAACCTAAAATCTATCCTAAAACCTTTATATCTGATTATTACAACAAAAATGCTTTATATTGTAAGTGGGAAGAGAAATAGAAAAGAAAAGAGAAAAGTAAATAAAAGGAAAAATATCTCTTGGAAATAGGGGATTGATCGATCGACCCAAATCGTCGATCGATCTATGATGAACAAATTAGCCTAGTGTAGAGTAGGATCGATCGATCGATCCCTTTGGTCGATCGACCGATCAAGCAGGTATCAGCACACTGTATTGTTGTTTTGGCTTGAATGCATTTCCCCTCCGCTGAAATTGCCGTAACTTCTTCATTGTGAATCAGAATCGCGCACCATTCACTGCCATACGAAGCTTGCGAGGAGAGATTCAACTTTAGTGAGATGTTGGGCCAGGTTCCCAAGCTATGAAAAGACTAAAATGCCCTTGAACATGCGACCGCATAAGAAAATCGAGCGGAATGCGTCCGAACTTCACACTTAGCATCTAAATAACTATAAAAGCTCAATTAGCCCCTCCAAAACATGTTAACGTAGAAATCCGAGGTTATCTAGTTAATGAGCATAAATATGGGGGATAAGATACCCGAGGGGGCTAAAATGCGTAGGTTCGGAGGATGAAATACACAATATTTGCGTATTATCACCTCCATAGTAGACGTCCCCAAATATGTTGGGAAAATATAGATAGACGTATGCAAACATGAATAATCCAGGTTAATGTACGAATTCTGTATGACTAAGATCATAAATAAAGAACCTTGGTATCAAGACATAAAAGAGCTTCTCCAAAAGGGAAAATACCACTATGGATCCAGTAAAAAAATAAGATGGCAATCTAACGATGGACTACTCAATTCATCATGTGTGTAGGGCGCCTGTATGAGAGACACCTTGACAACACCCATCTGCGATGTCTTGGCTAGAGTGAAGCCGAAAGAATAATGGAAAAAATACACAATAGATAATTTAGCCCCCATATGAACAGTCATGTGCTCGCAAAAAACATTATCCACTAAGAATATTATTGGAGTACTCTTTAACACCATTGTAGTAAGTACGTCCAAAGATGCACTAAGTGCCAATGATTCATAAATTTACAACATTTATCTCCAAGAGAACTCTATAACATGATGTCACTATGGACTTTTTCGACACGGGGAATCGATATCATTGGTAAAGTAACACCAAAAGAGTTGAGCGACCATGAATTCATTTTGGTTGCCATAGACTACATCCCCAAATGGGTCAAAAAGGAATCTTATGCCATACTCAATGAAAAAAGGTGTCTCAATTCATACAGAAGAATATCATCTTTTGGTATAGGGTACCATTTTAACTGATATCTGAAAATAGAAAGCATTTTGAAGAGGAAGTCACAAACCTCGTCGACAAGAACAAAATTTAAAGGAACAAATAATCTCCATATCACCCTCAGACTAGTGGCGTAGTCTCGGCATCCCTCAATCATTTTTGATCAGCCTATATGTGAGACTAGGTTGATCGCATTTCGTACGCACTATGGGGATATATGACTGCTGTTAGAATGCCCACTAGGGCCACTTCTTTCTCACATGTATATGGGATAAAAGTTATGCTGTCGATCGAACCCTACCTGAGGGTATTGCTAGAAATCAAATCTCCAAAGATGAATGGGTGAGAAACACTTATGAAGAACTAGAACTGCTAGACGAATGGAGATTATTAGTGCATTACCATATGTAAGGGTACCACAAACGGGTCGATAGAGCCTTTAAAAAGAAAATTAAGAATAGAGGGGGTCAAAGAAGGAGACCTAGTGCTCAATGAAGTCATTGAACCCAAATGGGACCCCCAGGGCAAGTTTCACCCTAATCAAGGTTCTAAAAGGTGCGAGGCGTGGTCTAGGCATAGAGGTCAAGCCTCAAGCCTTAGGAGCCTAGGCGGGCCTAGGCGAAGCGTAGGCGTAAAAAGGTGTTTTTTTTTTACTATTTTGATTATTCCAAGGCTAGTAATATAATAAAATAGTATATACCTTGAATTTTGAAAATATATCCATATGTTTGGTAGCCATATTTCTCATATTCCTGCTCCATAACCAATATTTGTCAACTAATCCTTTGTTTTTTTTTTAAAAAAGTGTGCCTTAAGCCTTTTACCAAGAATAAGGCGTAGGCGATGCGTTTCTCTCAAGCCTCAAGCCTAGGCGGGCCTTTTAGAGCAGAGACCTTAATTAGACAGGGACATATATAGTAAATAAGATTCTTATGATACCCCACCTATTTAAATAAGGGGTGACCAGTCCTTCAAAAAAATAAAACAAGAATCTCATCTGGTTCATTCTTAGCATCACTGTAGAAAACTTTTTAAATTACTAACAACCTACGTTTTAAATAAACCGGTGCCAAATTTTATCTTTCATTAAATAACAACAATGCAAAAAATAAAAACAATTACCAAACCATTTAAGCATTAGTAATATAAGTCCATCACATGATAAATACTGAATAAGATAATACCGAATAAACCATCGGTTGCCAATACAAAAGTCTAACTAAAAATGTACTAAAATAAATTAAGTCCACAAATACAAAGTCTGATAAATTGAATAAAAAATAACTGAAGGGTGGCATGCCTAAATTGAATAACTGAACTTGAATCTTACTCTAGGAATGAATCACCTTAAGTGTCTAGTCCAAATCCTGCAAGCATCCATAAATGCCGTAGTTATGCATCCATGGAACATATATTAATCTTGGTGTCCCTGTGGATGGACACCTAAAAGGTTTGGAAAATATTTTGTAGGACGGGTCATAGCCCAAAGTAGTTTTAAAATATTTAGCAAGTATTTATCACAGTTTAAAATCGGTTATTGATTACACATGTTAGTTCAGCGTACACTCCTTTGAGTTCCTCACCTCTCAACTAATGTGCATGCCTAACGTCATCTACCTAGCTATGCTACCCAACCCAACTAGGTATCATCAATAACCATTTGACCACTAACAGGTTTAGCTCTCCAATATCATCCATACAGTTCACCACATCCTTCCAATTTTTACTAAATAAGTCCATAGTTAAATATCTCTTTAATTTCCCCCATACTCCCTAAACGATACGTTATTGTACACTAATAATTAACATGTCTCATATGTTATTATGAACCATAATTAACATCTCACTTATGTTATCATTAAACCATTTGATTAAGTTACTCTACTTAAATCATCTTTTCGACATACGCTATCTAACTTTATTACCACTGCACACTAAGTACAATATCTCTTAATTACATCACATTTAGATATATGTTATCTACAATTACTGCTTTCATACAAAAGTAGGAAATTACACATGTCTGTATAGATATGTCACGCAATCTATATACATAACTCCAACATCCCCGGGCTAATAATCGCAGTACATGTCTGTATACTATGCTATCAAGTCCATGTACCTCTCGTACTCAATTAAGGACTATTGGTTCGAATGGATACGAACATGGTTCTAAGAGTTTGGGATATGCACATACTTAACATACCCAAATGATACGCCAACCATGCTAATACCCACACATAGTAAGCCACCCTAAGTTCCATGTTATGGGGTGCAAATCTAGACCTCACTGGAATATTCAAGGTGGGATCGCCCTCTACGCGAAAAGCTCCGGATAACAAGCAATGTAAGTATGTTCACATACATAAGAAATCACATAATAGTCATACACACAACCTATTCATATGTCGCATATAGTCAGACACACAACCTATAAATATAATCCGTATAGGTATACACACAACCGATAAATATTATCTATGTAGGTATAAACACAACCTATAATTATCACACGTATAGGTATACACCCCACCTATGATATAATATGTATAGATATTTACTCAACCTATAATATACTCCATATATGTGTACACTCAACCTATAATTATCATTCGTATGTTGTATATGTATCTCGAATACTTACCGTACTTATCAATTTACGATTTTAACCCTATATCATGAACTCTCGAGTATTATTCTCAATTCGAAGGTCCCTAGTCACTCCCTTACGTTAATTCAATAGTTAATTCACTCACATTCTATTAGTTTATATAATACATCCATTTAAAATCCCCGTAACTCATCCTCGTTCTCTTGAATAAATTACCTTTCAATTTAATCCCGATTAATCACCGCCTTAATTCTCTCCTTAAGACTACATCGTAGCCCATATGCGTACATGATGTGACTGTTGCTGATGTCATTTTATCATACGGTACATGCCTAGATAAACTTCATTAACTAACGACATTGGTTAATAGTGGATTGACAGTGTGAAGACGGACTGATGGAACTATCAGGCCGACCTCATTACTATAGTCGACTAAATTCATTACTGAGATGACCTCATTACTATTATGGACACGACCACGTGTCATCTTCGAAATGGCCCACTAGGTGTTCCATAGTTATGGTATAACAAGATCTCCTAGTAATTTACTCACAACTGTAACTAATAGCGGGTTCTCTGAAGTGTTGAATCTTTTGAGCAGTTGTTGGGTGAATTAAAAGAGTGAAGTGTTAACAGAAGAATGTTATCGGGTTACTGAATTCTTGTCATCTTAAAATCTTTTCAACGCTTGCTGGTCAGATTAGCTTATGGTGTTTTTCTTAAAATGTTGATTTGGACACGTATTGAGCCTTGGGGAGTGTGTCAAGCATGATTATGATGCGTGTGCTTGGGGCAGCTTGTGTTAGTTTTACGAATCGTTAGTTAATTTCCCGAGACATGATTTCATGAATCGTATAAATAAAGGTAATGACTACCGCTTTAAAAGTATAAAACCGAAATTTAAAATTCTTTCCAACATTCCAAATCAATTTCCTTCATGGCAGCATTTTAAGGCGAGAAAAGGCTTTCTACTTTTAAACCTTTTTGTCTCTGACTAACTCTCCTTTTCCTCTGCCTTCTTCGACTGGATTCTCATTAGAAAATCTCTTTCTCGATGAGCTTTTCCAGTTTCCCTTCGTTTATTGATAGATATTAGGAAATACTTGAGTCATCTTTAATTTTTAGGGTTTTAGGTACGTCATTTTTCTCTCCTACTGGTTTTTAGGGATTTTTCTTTAAATTTTCACAAATTTCCACGCAATTCCATTTTCTTTTACCTGTTTTCTATTGGGTTTGCTTATTGTCGGTGTTTCACTGGCGAATCTCACACCTTCAGGTGGCCATTGAGTTAGTTGTCTGTTTTTTTCCATTTGTAGGGCTTTCTAGTTTTCATCCCAAAATCTGCGTTATCCCCGAATAGGCTTCATTTTACCTCCCAAATCTATTCTTTGATGAGTTACGAGCCTTACGTTTAGAGGTGGTTAGTGTATTTGCTTGAGTTAGAGTAATCTTTCACCAACGTTATTGGTAGAAAGTTGCCCAAACCTCTCCAGGTTATTCGGCCTGAGGACGAACCTAGTTAACTTAGGTATACTCCCATGGTAGCCTCTTCTTCTAGGTCTGTAGCACAACCCCCAGTTATGGAGTACAATTCTCATTAATTCTTGAAAACCGTAAGTATTGCTAAAGTGGACCACCCTAGGGTTGGTGAGAAACTTGCGAACACAGTATTCGACGTCGTAATCATTGACTTAAAGGCCTATCTAGAGAGAGTTATGCTTGAAAGGCCTAAAGTCTCCACATCTCCTATGGTTGTTCCTTTAACCGAAGAGAGCACTTTAGGAAACTAAGATTATTTGGATTAGACCACTATTAATGCTCGAAATTATGGTTGTGATATCAATAAGGAAGAGTTGGAGGAGTTGAGGGATAAATATGACATTCCCATTAGCATTTCCTTGAGACTACCCGATTGTGATGAGAGAGTCTATGATTAGCCCAATGTCGATGAGATATGTTTCCAAGGCCTTGCAAGTAGGAGTCTGGTTTCCCCTTCACCCGATCATAAAGTTTATTTTAAGGGGTTATAGAGTGGCTTTAACCCAACTTCCACCCAATGTTTATAGGTTCAACTTAGGGTCAATGGTATACTGGAAATCTCATACTGGCTTTGACCTAACTGGGGATATTTTTAGATTCATGTATGGCATAAAAGACATTGCCAAGGCCAATGGGTATTTTTTTTTATTTTTCTCGTCGATAGTTTGACTTGAAGATGGTGAAATTATTTAGACGAGCAACTATAGTTGGAAAAATCAATTCGTGTACATAAATGGTGATTTGGAGTTTCATTCAAACGATAAGAAAAGATCTTGTAGTGTATGTCGATCTTCTAGATTTATTTTTATCTGTTTGTACTCCGAATAGGCGTCTATAAAGATAAGAAATATATTCCTGAAAGTAGCATCGACCACCTGGTCAATCGTAGGCAAAGTATAGTGATTTTTGGGACACGTCTTATTGAGGTCTGTAAAGTCAATACACATACGCCAATTGTCATTCTTCTTTGTGACTATTACCAAATTTGAGAGCCATTCTCGTACTTAACGTTTACGATGAAATCTTCCTTCTACAATTTATTAACCTCCTCCTGTATTTCTATGTTCACCTCCTCCTATATTAACCTCACTTATAGCTCCAAGTGAACACATTCTTTCTCTTCCTCAAGAATTTTGCTAACTGTTTCTTAAGAGTCAGGTCTAGTAATGAGTCAATTTAGGTTGTCCTTTCTAGGTGCTCATCATTCAACATCACATGCTCTCTCTTTTAAAATATCTAGACATTGACTAACTTATCTTCATCCCTAGGATCCAATGTATTGATATGATAAGTAGTGGCCAATTTATTCTACTCATTCTGCTCCGCCGACGTGTAGTAACACTCTCGGGCCTCAACTTGATTTCCTTTCGCCATGCCATCCCTATAGCATGTAGGGAATTTCAGACACTGGTGAATAGTAGATGAAATAACTTTGAACTTCTTCAATCTAACCCTTCTAAATATGATGTTGTATGCCGAGTGGACGTTCTCATCCAGTACAAAATAAATAAATCATCTTTGTTCGAAAGGTTATCCGGGTGACGACCACAACCTCTAGCTCAATTATTTTTAAGGGGAACACCTTCTCCCCTGAAAAACCGATGAGAGGCTTGTGATATGTCTCCAAATTGCTATCTATCATCCTTGCCATTGTCGACCAGGATCCTTTCCACCTCACTCTTATACACCATCATTATGACGACCATAACATCACCGTATAGGTAAAGCACACCTCACATGTCATCTTTAGAAATACCAACAATAATATGATCTTTGTTCACCTTTTTGGGACAAGTTTCCATAGCATCAATAAAGTTGATTTGTCGAACATGAGCACAAGCCTTCGCCTCATTGAGGTAGGCTTTTCTTTCTGCCAGTTCATCTTTGCCTCTAGCTTCACCTCCTTCTATGAAGTTACACTCAAAAGAGATCATCTTAACTTTATGCACGGGATCCTTAGGATTCATAGGTAAGTTTGGATTATCCTCCGAATCATTATTCCTCCCCTTTTCTTTTCATATGCCTTCTTATAAGGAGGATCTGATAATTTTCTGGGGTTCTACTCATCTTGCCAATCTGATTGGACATCTTTATTAATGTACTTCATTAGTTTGCCTCCTCTAATGAAGTTCTCAATTTCATTCTTCAAAACGAGGAAATTGTTAGTATTGTGGCTATGATCCTTATGTAACTTATAATACTTACTTTCATGCCTCCTGTTGAGACGAGACTTCAATTTTTCTGGCCTTTTTAGGTTGTTACTCCCTCAAATATCATCAAATATGTGGTTCGTGCTTACGTTCAGTGGGGTACAATCATCAAAGTTCTTCGTCCTGTCATCCTTCTTGTTGTCCTTGGACTGTTTCATCTTCTCCGAGATCCTACTAGTATTGTCCTTAGAATAGCTCAACCCCTTCGCTTTTATAGCTTCTTCAGCACTTATAAACTTACCAGTTTGGATAATATCTCAGACATTATTCTCGGCAGCTCGTTAGCTAACTCCCAATATAACTTTTCGTGTAATAAACCAGTCCTGTGATTGTGATCTTCTCATCGTAATCAATTACCTTGAGCTTCTCGGTGTTAAAATGAGTGATGAACTCTCTAGTCATTTCATTTATCTTCTAAAGGATGCTTAATAGGTGAGCCGCCCTCTTACCTGGCTTTATTCTGAAGCAAAAGTTGCTAATGAAAATATCGGCCAGTTACTGAAAGTTTGAGATCTACCTTCTCGATATTCTATTATACTAGATTTGAGTTAACTTATTGATCGTACTTGAGAATGCTTTGCAATGCATCTTGTCGGGTATGGAGTAAATATCTACAGTAATTTGGTGGTGCTCCACATGCAGCATGGGGTTTGATTTGCCGTCATATTTTTGAGTGATGATAGGAGGATTGAATTTCACGGGTGTTGGATAACTCACGATTGATGATGTAAATAGTGACCTTGGACCCCTTTGTAAAGGGTTCTCAGTCTTTATTATTTTCCTAAGCGAGCCTCCAAACGCTTAATGGACCCCTTCTAAGGTTGTTCTTCCTTTTCAGCTTTAATTGTGATTGACTTTGCTACTTGGCCTCAACTTTCAACTGAGCTCTCTTACTAAGAAGTCTTATTGGCTTGGACCCTCGTACACTGGTCCTAAATATAGTCTAATATTTTGTGATTCTCGTCTTATACCTCCTAGGCTCTTCCCCGTCTTCTCTTGGCTCCCTATGCTGGTGTGCCCTCACTGCTCTTGGTACCAGATGATCAAATGTAGAGCCCATGCTTAGCCTTTCCATAACACTTAGCCTCACTACGAAGTAAGGTTGTTCATCATTATAACTAGCTGTTCTAATGGTGGACGTTGCCCATGGGAGATAGGACCTATCATCTCGTGACCTAGAATACTTAGACTTGCTACCTTTATCTCACGAGCCCAAGTTCATCCTCTAGGGATTCTCCAATACTCTATCATGGTGACATGTCTCCTATCTTTGTAAAGGGCATGAGGTGGCAGATAACGCCTCTTGTCAGAGTTTTCATCTCCTCCCCAGGTAACTGGGTCTGTTCCGGGCCTAATATGTATGGCTAAAAATGTTTGCGTCAACTTTTTCACTCTTTCTTACATCTCTTCCCGGGCTCTAGAAAACATCGTTAAGATTCCCTAAAGGTCGCCCATATTGATAGATGTTGAGGGATGATTTCCTTCTAGAATGCAGATGCTTTCATTGTTTTTGCCCATAATTCTCAAAACTTGTAGAAAATAGAGTACTACAAATGCAAAATTAGATAATTGAAAGGGAATTGTAGATTAATAAACTCTAATCCAATGAAACATAAATGAATCGGATTGCGATTCATTTTTTTCTCGGAATTAGGTATTCTCGAGTTATAGAAATCAACAACAGTGGAAAGTAACAAATGGTTTGCCAATTTCCCACAGATGATACTAATCTATTATCGTCTAAAACTAGTATACTAAATAAGTCTTGACCAAGAGGATACTAATAACAAATAACATATAAAGAGATATTAATCATAGAAATGCTAATCTAGAACAAATAATAGAGAGAGATGAGAGAAAGATATGGAAACTAGGCTTAGATGGTTCAACCCAAAATGGTGCCTACATCCACAAGTGTAGTGTTCATTGTACAAATTTCAATGGGAAAAGGCTATAGATGAACAACAGATACAGACTCTCGTGCTCACTCTAGAAACTAACAACATAATAGTATGTAAAATATATCTCGATCCTTTTACAATGAGGGGTAGCGTGCTATATATAGGCTATTATAGGAGAGAGAGTGTAGGGGGAGATGTGTCATGCCTTTATAGGTTAGAAAATTGAACCGTTTACATGAAAGTAGGAAGGATAATCATGAGTTTGTTATGCGTACATGTAGGAGGAATATATGCGTATCTCCCACATGCGTGTATGACGTGACTGCTACTAATGTCATTCTATCACATGATACATGCATGGACAAATGGAATTAAATAACGACGCTAGCTAACAGTGAACTGGCAGTGTGAAGACGGACTTCTAGGATTGTCTGTCCAACCTCATAATTATGACCGACCAGATTCATTGTTTAGACGGACTCATTGTTGTTGTGGACGAGGCAATGTGTTGTCTTCGGAATGGCTCACGAGGTATTTCATATATATGGTATAACAATAACATCATTTTTTTGCTTAACACCCAGGCGATATATTTTTTTTGAGTTAAGGATACCATTAATGTATACCTAATTTTTCTGTAACGTAAACATTATATTTTGTAATTTACCCATGATTTTTTTGTAATTTTTTTTTGAAAAAGTTTATAATTATACGTGGGATTTTATAACGTATACACAATGTTTTGTAATATTCAAGTGTTAAGTATGTGTACACCTTAAATTATAAGGTACACATAAAGGGGTGAGGGATCTTAGTGAAAACAAATATGTGACTGGACAAGCGATAATTATTATAGCCACGAATTTAAATTTAAATCTCACTAATAAAATTACATCCTATTCATGGGTAATTATATTCGCTGCAAAAGTTGGACTTAATGCAATCAATAACTTAAGTTATACTAAACGACCCCTAAAAAAATTTCTTAAATACCCTTGAGTGAAATTTCGGTCATTATATAACCCACTTAAGTTACTAAATACAACTAGAAATTCATTTTCATCACATAATCAACTACTTCGACTTCTCAATCATCCAAAAACATTTTCATTACGTTCCTTTCATTTTTTTTTCTCTTGTCTTCCCAAACCCTAAACTCCCAATCCATTGTGTGTTAATAAAATATATAGTCTCAAGTTGCAAAATATGTGAAGACGTTGATATGGAATTGAATCGGGGGCAACAAATTCACGAGTTGATTAATAATTTCTTAAATGGATTTATAATTATCATCTCTCTTCTGAAAACGATGAGACTTTTCAAATGCTAAGTATTTAGAAGACAAGATTTTTCAAAAGTTAAATTCTTATGAATTCCAGCTTTATACCTTTAATATATGTTCACTTTTCAGAAATCTATGACATGTATAAAGTTAAATGTTAACTTTTTAGAAATATTTATGCAGGTTTCTCAATAAACAATGAGAAATATTAGAATATTTAATGTAGAATACTGAACAATGACCGAAGTACTTGAATGTTAACACCAATCCAATAATTATTTGTTCAAAATCCACAAAAATCAGAGCTTAATTAACCTTAATATTGTTTTCAAATAATGTAAGTCAAACATATTGAAGCAACTACATATAAAGATAAATTTAAAGTACAAATTGAAAGATTATATTTTGTAATCCCCAACACAATATCATATCTAAGCTCCAAGACAGTATCATGACTTTATATTTAAGCCAATATATAATATTAGTATTATACAACTGAGATTATATGAAATGGCCAAGGGAGTGATGATTTGAAAATGGTGCACAATTTATCGTCTCTTTCATAAATGAAGCACGCCGTTTTACAACTCTCTTCTCGGATATAATATATATTTTAGAAGTTTGGTTCACACATTTTCTAGGATTTCAGAAGGGGTTTATTGATCAAATAGAGAGAGGGAGGAGGGAACTCTAGGGTTTTCCCCGTGAACTACTCACCGATAGTTGAGGTCGCCGAAGAAAAGTGAGGAGATGATGAGATGTAGGGTTGTTTTGTGTTCTTGATGTTATTAAGTAATTTCGTGTTTTTTTTAGCGTTTGAATCGAAATGGGTAAAAGGAGTGGGTGTTTGTTTAAAGTGTTTGGATGTATAGTTAGTTTGGTTGTTAATGAGGGATAATTTGGTCATTTGGTGTGGTTTCATTCAAATGTTAAAAAGGGATATATTAAAAAAATTCAATCGATAATTATGGATTATATTTAGTCCAAATGTTTTATGTAAAATTTGGCTTGGGTGTATATAGATCGTGGATTGTATTGAGTAAAACTGTGATTGCAGATAGTATTACCCCATATTCGTAAGCACAACTTGGGACCAAAATTCAAGTTACGTGCTCCCTCGCAATTAATGTATGTTACTATATGATTCCTGGCAGCGCTCTTGTACCAAAGAAAGTGATATTTTGTATGATCTTTTAGAGTTGTACTATCACTTTTAATTCTAGCATTGTAGAGTGACATGAATTTCATCCTTTTATTTTAAAAATAATAATTGAGATTAAGTTAAATTAATTTAAAAAATAGGTAACATTAAATGGGTTGTGTTAAAGGTAAATAATAGACATCTTTCCCCATGTACTAAAAACACCATATATATTGGCAAAAATTATTCCTCTTACTACATAAGTTGGCACCCACATGGTCAAAGGTCTTCAAACATAAAGTTTTGATTTCACCTTATTTTTCTTTCTTCTCTCTCCAACTTTTAATAAACCCTAACACTTAATTTAAATTAACAACACCACTACCTCCACTACCACTGCATCATCTCCTCATGCACCCCCACCCCCCACCTAGTTCATGATCACTCCACCAACACCAGTGCTACTGTAACCATATACAATTATAATACAAACCACCACCACCACACAACCTCTCTTTCTAAGATATGTTCAAGAACCCTAAATTTGTTGTTTTCAAATAATTGACATTAGAAATAAATTTGAATAAGATTCTTGAACTTAGACCAACAAAAAATGAAATTAAATCGCTCAACTAAACTCGTGATCGTAAAAAATTCAAAAGTCACCTGCTGGGTCATTTGGTGATAGACAGTTGAAAACGATGACAATATTCATTGACATAATTTCGAAGGTGCAATGCAATATTCAAGAATACATCATTTAAGGTGTACACTTCCAGTGACAAATCACCCAAATTCACTTAATTTTTTTGTGAATGTTCGGTGCTTAATCATCGAATGTTGAATCGCCTTTGGTGATGAATCACCAAATATTGTATTGCAAATTTGACGTTCTATCAGAGAATATTGTTATCGATTTTGGTGTTCTATCAACTAATGAATTGGGCGGTATTTTTGACGTTTTTTTTTAATAATTTCCACTTTAATTTGGGGCTTTTAGTTTCATTTGTATTATTTTTGGTTCAGAAATGTTATTCAACGATATTTATATTGATGGGTTTTTTAGAAACAAGAATTTTTTTGTAGTAGATTGGTGGTTGTTTAGTAGTTTTGTATTGAGAGAGAGAAAGAGGTATGTTAATCGTGGTTTTCATCATGCTGGTGGGGTTATACTGGTCATCATGGTGGTGGGGTGGTGATTGTGCATTAGGGTTAAGGTTAGGGTTATGTTTAAGGGGGTCATTGAGGAGACGGTGGTGGTGATGATGTTAGGGTTAGCCTAAATGTTGTGATTAAAAAATAAAATTTTGAGAAATTTTATTAAAAAAAAATACATAGACTATGTGAGTGTCATAATTCATTTGTTGAATTTTAAGTATGAGACGAAGGAGACAATTTTATGGGCGACTTTAACACAAACCTTTTGAAATATGATTGAATGTCGATCCTTTATATTGTCTATTATAATCTCATTTACACTTTTGAGATGTCCAAAATTTGGTGTTTTATTTGAATTATCTTCAACATCCCCATTCCCTTCTAGTATAAGAGTTTTTTATTTCTATTTTTATTTTTATTTTTTTGAATAGATAGTATAAGAGGTTAGACCAGGATAAAGTAGAATTTCCCGTGTTAAAAAAAGTTATCCTTTGAAACGTGAGATTGATAAGTGTTCAAATAGTTTTAGAATGTCAGTTTGGTTATTTAAAACTTCTTTATCAATTGAAATACATTAAATTTATGTTCCTTTGAAAAGTGAAAAACATTCGAGGTTTTATTGTACTAAAATAATATGTTGCAAAAATATATTGGAACATAAAATATTTGTACAAACATAAAAAATGAAACCAATACTAACGTTACTTTTAGTAATATTTTTGGTTAGTTTTCAGTAAATAAATTTTATTATAATAAATATGATTATATAAATATTTTCTTTGACTATTTTATTATAATAAATGTAATGCACATACCATATTGACGAAAAAAGATTTGTTCACCCACTCTAAAAGTTGTTCCTGATGACCTTGTCACGTGAGTGATTGAAATACTATATTAATAAATAAGTAGTTATATATGATACGATCATATAATTTTTAATGTTTTAATTAATTATGTAAAAGAATCACCAAAAAAAGATCAAATTTATAATGAGTCAAAAAATCTGTACTGTATATTGGAACTGTAAGAGTGAAGAAAGAAGAGACAGATTTTTTTTGGGGGAAGGCTGTTTTAACTGAATTCAATTATATAACTAAACATGACAGATTGTGTGGTGGCCCATATTCTCGATGGCTTCAAGTTCAAGCCTACGTAAAGATTTTTTTCCCAAAAACATCCGAAGTAAAAAAAACTAGCACCTAGCTTGTTTGAACTTATTCTCCAAACCCCCTGATATTTCATTTCACTCAATATCCTATCACAAGACTGATTTAATCTCTTCGAAAGAGAATATAACCCAAAACCCACTCCTATCTCCAACCAACCTGATTTAATCTCTTCTCCAACATGGGATTGCAGTTGGTTGCTCTAGCAAAGCTCACCTTAATCTCCACTTGTCACACCAATTTAACAACTACTTCAATGGTTGCAACCTTAGTGTTGCCAAAACTGATATTGAATTTGAGGCCACTACATGTGCTTTATGATAATATGGTGCATGATGCGATGCTTTTTGTGTTTCAGCTACAACAGATTGCTTTTCCGTCCGGCCAAACTCCGGCAGGCAGTGGTGGTCGGAGGTGCCAAAGAGCTCTCCGTTTGATAGGAGAGAGAATCTCACTAGCCGGAGACTCCACTTCGCAACACGAGGAGGGCCTGCATTCCATTTCAGTGGCAGCTCTTTAATGGCACCACAATGCTTTTTGGGTTGGGGTTCATGTATGTACGTATATTTATTTATGAGTATTTTATTTCCATTCAAATTTTCTATCTAAACACTGCTAAAAAAACTTTTAAAGTTTAATACAATGAGCGTTATAGAACGAAAATCGGGATTTATATAAAAACACTCTTAATTATTTCTAGTATAAGATATCAAACATAAACCTAAACATTGTTTTTGTATATTTGACTTGAATCATAATTCTTTCATTCTTGTATATTTGAAGACCCGTCTAAATCTTTTTAAAATTTAGGGCATGTTTGATTGAAATTTCTGGATTTTTTATTGTTTATAATTTTTAACTTTACAGTTTTTATAATTCCTAACTTTATAATTTTTATAGTAAAATGTAACAATGCACATTTTGAACATTTTTCATGAAAATATTTTCCTTGAAAAAAAGCCACGCATTCTGATTGAGCACAACCTTAGTGCTTTTTTTGTTGGGGTTGAAAAAATAATTATGCGAAATTTATTAAACTTGGATACAAATGAAGAAGATTAGTATTTTAGTGAGAGGAAAAGTGAAATGCTTAGATGACTTAGTTAAACATTCACTTGGATAGACTTCATATATTATATTTCCTTGTTGCAAACTAATATGAAAGCGTACATTTATATAGGCAATACTTCATCGGTGGATTTCTTCACTTAGACTACTAAGACAAAGAGTAATACAACATGGGTGGATTTCTCCACTAAACCACTAAGAAAAAATTCATCCGGATTTATCTCCTTAATTGGGTGATGATGAATCCATTTATTCTTGCATAATTCATCCACTAGCTATAATATAATTGCACATTACTTTTGACATTTTTCTCACATCTTTACACTTATTCTATGTTAGAATAGGCTTTTGGTACCGAGCCTATAAATAAACACCTAAGGTATGAAGCAAATATATAACAAGTAAGAAACTTTACTATGTGAGACGTTTAATACATTTAAATACAAAGTCTTTTGTGTCTATTGTTCAAGAGTGGTTCTTACACATTGTTTGTTTTGGAGTGATACTTCCTTGTAAGAGAGGAACCATATATAAACGATTTTGTGGAAGAGTTATAAAGAGTATTTAGTGAATCTTCAATTCATATTGAGAGATATGGATCATAGGGATTACATCATTCTATATAAGCTAATGATCAACAAAAAAATATATGGTAATTGCCTAAAAGTATAAGAATGGGGGGAGAAGATTGAGCTTGAGACTATTATGTTATTGTCCATCTCAAATTAGGCTATGTCCATGGATGAAGCTAATATTCACCATAGTTGATAGTTAGAGTACACGATGACGTTAAGATAGGCTTAGCAAGTGTGAAATACAGATGCGTTAGAGGGTTTATAGTGAGCCAAACAACTGGAGGACAAAGTTTGATGGTCGAAGATGGCCATAGATGATGATTGGAGCACCTACAGCAGTGTGAATCGAGTCTCTCAAGCTGTCAAGTTTGATGATCGAAGATGGTCATAGATCATGCTCGTACGTAATATTTATCTCGAATATTTGTCGTACTCTTTAGATTACATTATTTTCACATACTAGTTCGGAATCCTAACTCAACCCTAGTATAATCAGATGTACTTTAGGTATTCACTCCACCTAAGTATTTATATAATTCAGTAAGTTTACACTCAATCTAATAATCATGATCGTTCATAATATTTCTCTCGGATATTCACCGTACTTATTAATTTACGATTTATCTCACTATCGCATTTTAATTGAGTATTCACACAACTCCAAGGGCCCTAGTTACCCCTCCATTCATTTCAGTAGTTAAGTTATCTCCAACCTACAGGTATACTCCTTGGAATGATGTTTACTCTCTCCGTAACTCAAATCCAAAATCCCCGATGCATTACTCAATCGGTTTATCCTCGTCGGTCCATCTCTTCAAATTTTGCACTTAATGATTATAACGGACCCCCACTATACACCTATTGGTACTCTCTAAGTCCCTATATAGGTATAATATCATCACTAAGGTTCCCTTCAAGCATCGACAATCGAATAGAACTCAACCAACAAAAGAACCCAAAATCATCCTGGGTCGATCGATCGACCAGGATCATGGATTGATCTACTCCATCAATCGATCGACATTCAAGGGTCGATCTATCGATCGAGCAGGTGCAGGTGCAGGTGCAGTTTATTTTCTTCATTCATTTTCTCACCATCCCCAATTATCCAACTTACATTATAACAAACCAAACTTGGAACCAATGATTTCTAACCATTCCTACATACTCTATGATGATTTCCAATGATTTAAAAAATCTTCACGAATTTAGCCCAGAATAATATCAATCCTCTAATTATTCAAGAACCCTAAAAATATGTTCTTCCCATATTTTAAATCATAAACCTAGATTTTAATTCGTATTAACAATCATGATTCCTCTGATTTTCAATCGTCTACATATATAAATCTAACTACATGCTATTTCTACCCAAACATGCAATTAATCAATTCTTTTTCTTCAAGAATATTAATCAAAATCGATTATTCATAAATCCTACGCATGGATATTATAACTCAAAATAATTTGTAAATAACCACTTGCCTTATTCAGAGATGATCTGATTTCGTGATTATTATGGATGACTGATTTTCTTTCTCTTCCAATCTTCCTTCCAAACTAGTTTGTGGTGCAAGAACCCTTTGAATCCTTCACCAATTCTTCCTTAGGCTTTGAGAATTGTTTCTCTCTTCTCTCAATTGGCTTTCCTTTGTGTTATGATGTTTCTAACCCTAACCCCACTTTTAATCAGCTGATAAAACACTTCAAAATTCGTAGGTCTTCTCACTCCCATATGCAAAAAGACTCAAATGCCCCCGTACAGTCCCGATTTAGCCCAAAACTGATCCGGTATCCGACTAGTACCAACGGGTATACCATTTTGACTATTTTGACCCTTCCGGACTCATCCATGACCTCTAAATTATCATTTGAGTCACTAAAATATATTTCTCATTTCTCGCCTCAAAATAATCTACACGTGACTCCCGGTGAGATAATAATAAATACGCCCATATCACTCGCTATGACGTATATCAAATTTACTATTCACACGCATAGTGAATCTAAAAATATAATATTAATCAGTCTGTGACTCTCGATTAATATATAATCATCACATTTATTATTTAATCACATTAAATTACGTCACACGTGTAATTTAACTGAAACGTATTTTCCCAATTAATTTCTCAATTAATTAAATTTTAAATATGTAGAAATACGGGGTATTACATTATTGTGTATAGTAAGATGATGCACTAAGCCGAGGTGTAAACTCCACGGCATTGATATGAGGTGTCAAATGGGATAATGGATGAAGTCTTGATTTTTTGAGGATAATATGGAAAATATTTTAAGGTGTTTGATTGGGGATTGAGGTATTTTCTTGGTTGAGGCCTCTAGCTGAGATCGAGTGTTAGAATTATTTAAAAAAATAATTCTATAAAATATGATCCATAATTAGATTAATACTAAGAGTCACTTTGATTAATAAAAGGGTACTCCAAATACCAAGAGTCAAAATGACTCGTGGTTATTTATCTTGATGGACAGTTAAGATTACATGACTGATAGAAATTTGGGTCTTGTCCCTACATGTAAATAAGTGTCTGCCTATTCATCATTTAGACACATGAAAAGACAACATAATAAAATTACAGGATAAAGGAGACAAATTCAGAGAATCAAGTTTATGTTAATTTAGAACTACTATTTTGGGTATAAAAGAAGATCCAACCGTTGGAACGTGTTGAAATTAGAGTATGTTCTTGTCGTACACAAGAGGAAGTCATGATCCAAAATTTAGTCCGATCAAACATCGCTAAGATCAGCTGCTCCGTCAATCTTTTCATTGGTGACATGATGGGGTATGCCATTATACTGTCATTTTGTATTCCTCATTATAATTGTATGTGAAAATAATGTTGATCTAAGATCCTAATGTTAATGTATAATACATAGTATTCACTACACCAAAAACAGGAATCTGGCACGGTTTTGAACTGTGCCAGAATCAGGTGTTCTAAAATGTCCATTTTTTTCTGGCACGGCTCAAAAGTGTGCCAGATTTGACTAAACAGGAACACTTATGACACACTTTTAAACCGTGCCAGAATTTGATATTTCTGGCACACTTTTGGCACACTTTTGAACTGTGCTAGATTGAGCACAGTTTGAAAAGCTTTTGGCACAGTTCAAAACCATGCCAAAATTTGATACACTTTTGGCACGGTTTCGAACGGTGCCAAATTTTTGATAAAAAGAAAAAAAATAATTATTTGAAAACAAGAAAATTCACAAATTGCAAATCTTACACGTTGTTGATAAATTAATATTCATACAAACTTCAAAATATTACAAGTCTTTAGTAGTTCACAGACCAAAAAAAATTGGACAGAGTTTCCTCTATTTTCTGGACATTTTAAAACCTGCTAATATAAAACCTGGATAACATAAAGCCCGAACGGCCACAAAATATAAAAAATAAATTACAAAAGCCCGAACGGCTATAAAAGTTTAGAATAAAACTACAAAAGCCCGCACGACCATAACACAAAAAAATAGAATCATGAATAAACCCTTTATTGTAAACCATTGAGTTCTCCGTGTGTTCCCCATGAATAAATGCTAACGTTAAAATGTTATCCTGCAAACAAAAATAGGATACAAAAAAGATACGATATTAGTAACCAAGTAATTTATAAAAAAAAAGCTTATTCAAACTAAAAAATTACGTATAGGAGTGGAAATTATCGTCATATTCTCAAATCGAGAGACCCGAGACTACGCGGTCTGTTCGTACGAGTTACATTGGTCCCGTGCGAGGTGTTCGTGCCTCTCGCGGGGCCATTTCGGGGATGGTTTTGGTTTTCACCTTCAAACGGCTTGTTTTCAAGCCTAATCTACGTATTTTGAAATAATCCTCATATTCTCAAAACCGGGAGACCCGGGGACTATGTGGTCAATTCATACGAGTTATATTAGTTACGTGTGAGGCGTTTGTGCCTCTTACAGGGCCGTTTGGGGGTTGGTTTGGGTTTTCACCCTCAAACGGCTTATTTTCAAGCTTAATCTACATATTTTGAAATTATCATCATCATCTCAAACCGAGAGGCCCACGACTACGCGATCAGTTTGTACAAATTACATTGGTCCTGTGTGAGGTGTCCGTGCCTCTTACGGGGTCGTTTGGGGGCTGGTTTGGGTTTTCACCCTTCAATGGCTTGTTTTCAAGCCAAATCGACATATTTTGAAATTATCGTCATATTCTCAAACCGAGAGACCCATAACTTCGCGACCAGTTCGTACAAGTTACATTGGTCCCGTACGAGGTGTTCGTGCCTCTTACAGGGACGTTTGGGGGCTGGTTTGGGTTTTCACCCTTCAACGGCTTATTTTCAAGCCAAATTGACATATTTTGAAATTATCGTCATATTCTCGAACCGGGAGACCCGCGACTATGCGGTCAGTTCGTACAAGTTACATTGGTCCCGTACGAGGTGTTCGTGCCTCTTAGGGGGTCGTTTGGTGTCTGGTTTGGGTTTTCACCGTTTAACGACTTATTTATAAGTCTAAGTGTTGATTTTTATAAATTATCGTCATATTCTCAAACTGGGAGACCCAGGACTACGTGGTCAGTTCCTACAAATTACATTGGTCCCGAGCTAGGTGTTCGTGCCTCTTATGGGGCCGTTTGGAGGCTGGTTTAGGTTATCAACCTTCAACGACTTGTTTTCAAGCAAATCGACATAATTTGAAATTATCATCATATTCTCAAACCAGGAGACCCAGGACTACACGATCAGTTCGTATAAGTTACATTGGTCCGATGCGAGGTGTCCGTGCCTCTTACGGGGTCATTTGGGGGCTGGTTTGGGTTTTCACCTTTCAACGGCTTATTTTCAAGCCTAATCTACATGTTCTGAAATTATCGTCATCATCTTAAACCAGGAGGCCCGCGACTACACGATCATTTCGTACAAGTTACATTGGTCCCGTGCGAGGTGTTCGTGCCTCTTACAGGGCCGTTTGGGGGCTGGTTTGAATTTTCACCCTTCAACGGCTTGTTTTCAATCCAAATCGACATATTTTGAAATTATCATCACGCGATCAGTTCGTATAAGTTATATTGGTCGTGTGCGAGGTGTTTGTGCCTCTTAAGGGGTCGTTTGGGGGCTGGTTTTGGTTTTCACCCTTCAACGGTTTATTTTCAAGCCTAATCTACATATTTTGAAATTATCATCATCATCTCAAATCGGGAGGCCCGCGACTACGCGGTTAGTTCGTAAAAGTTACATTGCTCTCGTGCGAGGTGTTCGTGCCTCTTACGAGGCCATTTGGGGGCTCACCCTTCAACGACTTGTTTTCAAGCCAAATCGACATATTTTGAAATTATCGTCATATTCTCAAATCGGGAGGCCCGCGACTATGCGATCAGTTCGTACAAGTTACATTGGTCTCGTGCGAGGTATTCGTGCCTTTTACTGGGTCGTTTGGGGGCTGGTTTGGGTTTTCACCCTTTAACGACTTGTTTTTAAGTCTACGTGTTGATTTTTGCAAATTATCATCATATTCTTAAACCGGGAGATTCGTGACTACGTGGTCAGTTCTTACAAGTTACATTAGTCCCGAGCTAGGTGTTCGTGCCTCTTACGGGGCCGTTTGGGGGATGGTTTAGGTTATCACCCTTCAACGACTTGTTTTCAAGCCAAATTGACATATTTTGAAATTATCGTCATAATCTCAAACTGGGAGACCCGCGACTATGCGGTCAGTTCGTACAAGTTACATTGGTCTCGTGCGAGGTGTTCGTGCCTCTTACGGGGTCGTTTGGGGGTTGATTTTGGTTTTCACCCTTCAACGTCTTGTTTTCAAGCCTAATCTACATGTTTTGAAATTATCATCATCATCTCAAATCGGGAGGCCCACGAGTACGCAGTTATTTCGTACAAGTTACATTGGTCCCGTGCGATGGGTTCGTGCCTCTTATAAGGCCGTTTGGGGGCTGGTTTAGATTTTCACCCTTCAACGGCTTGTTTTCAAGCCAAATCAACATATTTTGAAATTATCATCACGCGGTCAATTCGTACAAGTTATATTGGTCCCGTGCGAGGTGTTTATGCCTCTTACGGGGTCGTTTGGGGGCTGGTTTGAGTTTTCACCCTTCAACGGCTTATTTTCAAGCCTAATCTACATGTTTTGAAATTATCATCATCATCTCAAACCGGGAGGCCCGCGACTTCACGGTTAGTTCATAAAAGTTATATTGGTCCCGTTCAAGGTGTTCGTGCCTCTTACGGGGCCGTTTGGGGGTTGGTTTGGGTTTTCACCCTTCAACGGCTTGTTTTCAAGTCAAATCGACATATTTTGAAATTATCGTCATATTCTCAAATCGGGAGGCCCGTGACTATGCGATCAATTTGTACAAGTTATATTGGTCCCGTACGAGGTGTTCGTGCCTCTTACGTGGTCGTTTGGGGGCTGGTTTGGGTTTTCACCCTTTAACGACTTGTTTTTAAGTCTAAATGTTAATTTTTGCAAATTATCATCATATTCTCAAACCGGAAGACTTTCGACTATGCGGTCAGTTCATACAAGTTACATTGGTCCTAAGCGAGGTGTTTGTGCCTCTTACGGGGTCGTTTGGGGGTTGGTTTGAGTTTTCACCCTTTAACGACTTTTTTGTAAGTCTAAGTGTTGATTTTTGCAAATTATCATCATATTCTCAAACCGGGAGACCCACGACTACGCGGTCAGTTCTTAAAAGTTACATTGGTCCCGTGCGAGGTGTTCGTGCCTCTTACGGAGTCGTTTGGGGGCTGGTTTGGGTTTTCACCCTTCAACGGCTTGTTTTCAAGCCTAATCTACATTTATGAAATTATCGTCATCATCTCAAACCGGGAGGCCCGCGACTACGCGATCAGTTCGTACAAGTTACATTGGTCCCGTGCGAGGTGTTCGTGCCTCTTACAGGCTGTTTGGGAGATGGTTTGGGTTTTCACCCTTCAACGGCTTGTTTTCATGCCAAATCGACATATTTTGAAATTATTGTCATATTCTCAAACCAGGAGACCCGCGACTACGCGGTCAGTTCGTACAAGTTATATTGGTCCCGTGCGAGGTGTTCGTGCCTCTTACGGTACCATTTGGGAGTTGGTTTTTAAGCCTATTTTTTCTAGCTACTTTAATCAGACAACTATAACTACAAGATGAATCAATTGAACATGAACATAAACAAATTCCCAAACCTAGGGAACCGGTGTGTCGATTTCTAGAAAGCCTACAGATTCCATCATCTTGCGTATCTCCGATACAATCTACATAAGGAAAACATATATCAACATTATGGAAAGAACATTTATATTAGCAGATGATGTTGTGGCGGATATACAGTATTCATTTGGCCAATATGGTACCAAAAACACCCATAGTAGTGTACAGCTGACTTGTTGCCATTGTATTCGGTCTAGATTCATTTGGGGATGTCCAATTTTGTAAATTTCTTTAATTTGGTATTGCATATATAAATTCACAAACAGATATTAGCTAACACTTTGCAATAAACATACAGTGATACTCTTAACGAACCAATCCCATAAACATACAGAGATACTCTTAACGAACCAATCACAACCAAATCCTGTTTTCAATAAAAGTATATAATAGACTTTAGACTAATTTCATGAGAAATAAATTACCCCCCAAAACATAAAGTAGTTGAGATGCTCGTACCTCTTTTTTGGCCATTTGGTTGATATTTTAAAATTTCACCCCCTAAAACCCCATTTTTTGGACCTAAAACAAATGTATATTTGTCATTTTGTTAAATCGGGAGTTCAATAAGGACACGGCTATTTTGTTATGCTCATATGTTATTATTATAGAGATGTTTTTGTGCCATTTTTAACCTAAAACTAGAGTATACTTGTCAATTTTAATGTCAATTATCATAATATAAAGAGGGAAGTAAAATATATATTGAGCATCAAATAAAGAGGGGATGATAATAGAGAATGATAAGTTGTGCTCCAGGATTTTCATAATTGTTATCTATAGAGAGAGAGACGTGATTTTACCTTGGCAGCCAATAATGGGTATGTTGCGAGAGTGGCACCATGTTTTACAATGGCTCCTACTAAAAAAAACCTGTTCACAAGCAAGAAGGAATAAAATTAGAACGAAAATTAATGAAACATCACTTATACGTTTGCTTCGAGCAAAGAAATTGAACATATGTATGGTGTTTAGGTCTAGATTGTGTATACCAATAAAGAGATGAAATGCGTGAAATCTACACCTCTAACCCCACTAAAAATAATGAATGATATTTTTTAAGAATAATTTAACTTATTGTCCAATCTTAAAAATATTAGTTCAGTTATATGTTGATTGTATGGTTCTACCAATCATTCCATAATGGGTAATTCTTTCAGATAATCACTTAGAGAAGTTTCAACATCCTCTCTTTACAAAGCAACCTCTGCCAAAGCTGATAGTATTTTTACTTTCTCTATTGTGTCGTCTTTGGTGTTTTTTGACAATTTCCTTTGCAACATCAAGCATTTTCCAAGACAAATACTAGACAGATTCATCCTTGTCTACTTCATCCAAGTCCTAAACGTCACTATCCTCATCCTCATCCGCATCTTTCTCCCCACCGTCATTGGGATTTCCTTCCTGGTGACTTGAACTTCCATCTTCAGCATTAGTTAAAACAGAAGCAGAAGAAGATTTAACGCTGATAGCACTCTTAACAGATCCATCTTTTTCAGGATCTTCTTGAAATTTAACTTCTTTCTTTAGCGCAACACCAAATGGATAAAACTTGTCTTGTCATGAACTTTGTACAGAAGTTCACATGCATATTTATAATATGCATCGACACATTTAAGAGCGAGTTCACCATTGTTTGCAGCCCTGATTTCCAGGCCACAACTGGAGCAATCGGTTCAGCATAATCATTTCCTTTGATCCTCTATCCATCAGCTCTTGGACGTACTAAAATGAATTCTCATCCATTAAGGTTTCAATTTCAACATTGATACTAAAATAAATTTTTTTTAGAAGCAGCAGCAACTTTTATTTGCAACCAAAAATTCCACCATAATCTAAAAACACGGGGCGACATTCAGCCCACAATAAAGAAAACAAAAGTACATTTTTTATTTCCTTCTTGGAGCGTTTTAGATGCTGCCACTGTTGATAGGATCCCGCAGGAACCTCTCCATCTGCCTTGCCCTAGTCTTTATGGACATGTCAAAAATCTTTTGCCTGAATTCCACCACTAGCCCACCAAGAATGCTAGAATCAATCTTTTGTTCGAGCTTAAACTTCTTCCCCTGTCCAAGTATTGATCTGGGGAGAGGGAGGGTTTACCTGAGACGCTCTGTCATTGCCATTTCGAAACCCTTACTAAAATAATAGGTTGTGCCTCCCTGAGCACTCCATCCAATGGTTGTTTCTACCAAAGAAGTCGACTGTTCAACATTCAGCCTTGTCCTTTTTTGTATTATTAGCTTCGTTCGCCATACAAATTAAGACAAACATCCCTTGAACATGCGTAGTACCTTGAATAATTGCATTTGGTTCAGGGTGAAAGTACAAACTACGTGCAATACCTTGAATAGATGCATTCCATCATCTGTTGTATCCAAAACCTACATTAATGTATAATAATCATGTTAACAATAATGTAGAAAATGGACAATACATAATTAATGCACAATTAAGTTTTGTAGAAGTTTTTCTAAGATTATCTCTGATCTATCATGATTCACAAGCAAATGCGATGCGAAATGATTTCGGCTTCAGTCAAAGAGACTTCTTATCACGAGGATAAAGTTATGACGACAATCTGCCAATAGTTGATGAATCTAATTACAAAACCACTAAAGAAGGTAGCCATGTTATGAATATAATTTCCAACCTATTATCTCAAAGGCCATTAACAAATAAAACAATACATTTTCAGGAGAAAATCAATTAAAAAGCAATTAACTATTTAATAAGGTAATATTACAGAGCCACGGATGTTATTTTTTCACTTAGAGTAGATTGGATGAGAAACACATCACCCAACACTTGAGAATATGCATTACTTGCCTTCCCTGATCTAACATCCATCCCACCTCACAACAAGTCCGGCCATTTTCTAGTTCTTTCAGAGAGCACCACAATATCTTTTGGAGTAATATGAGACTCTGTTCATCACTTACTGAATTCTACATACTATCATCTAGTAGTTGTTGAAGAGTGCTCTGATATAATCAAAATTAGTTCAAATAAATCATAGATTAGACAATGGACTCATAAATAAGTAGTTTAATATGCAAAAGTTCAAATCATAACACAAACAAATGCAACAACAAAAATGGATTAAACTAAAACATGGACATGGTGCAAGGAAACTGTTTCACGGACCTAAAAGCGACAACACCTAAATATTTTCCATATATAAGAAAAAGAGAAATCATAATAACCATTGAATGACTTATGCGCTAGAAAAATCGAACTTCTCCATAGCTATTTTATAAGGAATGAAAGAAAACGGGTTTCAAATCTCAGTTATCCATTATTCACCATGATATCGAAAGGGGCATCGATAATTATTTCTGAATCACCCATTCTTTGATATCTACTTAAAATAGCAATTACTACTATAAAAGGTCAAGCGTGATAAGACATGCTTCTGCCAGATCCAATATTCCTAGCTTGACCAATGAACAAAATCGAAAATTGCACAAAATGTTACTGGAAAAATATTTTAGATAGCAATATAGCAGTATACCCATGACTTTAAAGGGTTCAGATTCGCATAACACAATATTGATCCAAAAAAAAAGGAAAATGGTGCAAAGAAAGAGGTATTACGTTTTTAGAATTGTGAAAGGTGGCAACAGCGCTACGGCCTAGCCAAATTTTGAAATTCACCGTACAAAGACCCCATTTGAAGAAGATTGGTAGTCCATTGATAGATGAAGAAGATGTATAGAAGGATTGGGAAGGTGGCAACTTTGAAATCTCCATTATACCAGCAGTAGATAAAAGCTTACCTTGCCATCCTCAAGCTTAGATCTAGCTTTGTAAAAAAGGGGTTGGAGATATATGGATTTGGGATTTGCCTTTAAAAATTGGCACTCCCAGAAAACAAAGTTATGATATATATGTACATGTATAAAATGTGTTTATATATTATAGTTATCCCGAATAACAACAATGACATTAGGAACCAACAAATGAAAGCAACAATAAGAATCACAATAGATATAAATCTTACTGTAAAATTAGGACATCCTAAGTATGTTTACTTGAAATTATGATGTATTTGCAAAGTTTAATTAATATATTAATGATTTTGATTGAAAAAACTTATTGAATCATATAAGAGAGATTAGGTACTCATAGTATCTGTCGCCATAAGATCCTAGTCTAATGTTATCTCCAATAAATTCACGAGAGTCAGGGCTACAGTCATAATAAGAACAAGACTCAAGTAGTAACAACTAATCCACGTGCTACTCTACCATGTGACAGTAATTTGACTCATGTAGTAACAACTAATCCACAATTCACAATTCAAAAAGTATATCCCCTTCACACACACACACACACACATATATATATATATATATATATATACTAGCGGAATGTCCATGCCTGAAGGCACGGCGAAAACTTTAAAAGCACGTAATCCAAAATGACAAAAAATTTCAGAATACGTAATTACAAAATGGCAAAAATATCGTTATCCAGCAAAACAAAGTATAATTATAAAAAAAAATTGGCATAATCTCATTTGTTTATAGAACTATCCACCCTACTTAACAAATAATAAATTATTAAACAACATTCAAATAGTATAAAATCATCAAACAAAATCAAATATAACATGAAATATGCAATATTCATCTACCGAATTCACAATGTGTAAACAAATCATTGATTCACAACTCAATTCGTAGAAACTGTTTTATACCTTTTTATTAAAAAATATTATTTTGTCGATATAAATAACTGTTTTTTGATTAACAAAAATGTTTTTATTAAAAAAACTATTTTTTTGATAAGAAATTATTTTTAAAAACAAAAAAATGTAATGGTTTTAACAATTTTTTTATTGTTTAAAAAATATTTTAATAGTTTCCCCTAGTTTTTATGTGTAGAAAACGGTTAAAAAAGGTTTTTTTTAATTGTAGTACAATTTTTTAAAGTCACAAACATTGTTTTATACTATTTCTAACTTTTTTGTATAAAAAATGTATGTTTGTTATAAAACCAATCTTGTTTTATATTTAACTTTTTAACTATTTTTTATAAATAAAAATTTGGTACAGTTTTTTAATAAATTGGGTACATGTTATTAACTATTTTTCATAAATAAAAAATGGTTACAATTGAAAAATGAATATATATGTATAGTCCATTATTTGTATTTATATGTATTAAATATTTATTAATATAAAATGAATATATATGTATTGTCTTTGCTTTTTTTTAATAGTTCGTTTTTTTAAAATTATGTGTATAATTTTTTGGGTAAAGAATAAGTTTATTTCTCTTTGCGAGTGAGAGAGAAATAATGGAAGGGATTAATCATAAGGGTATAAGGGTCTTTAACTTTTATTTGAAACAAAAGTGGAGTGTTAGAGTATTTTGATGGAGTGGGAATAGCATTACCCTAAAAGTTATACTATACCGACTTTTTAATAGATATTCGTTAGAAATTTTCCCTTTTTATTTTATTCCAATTTTTTTTATTTTTAAGACTTTTTTCGATTTTTTTTTAAGTTTTGAATTTTTAAACATATTCCACTAAAGTTTCTTTATATTAAGAAAAAATTGAACCGGTAATAATTTGGGACGAAAATAATTTTTTTTTAAAATGCGGGTCCTTTGCAAAATTGATCAAAAAAGTGGAGGAAAAACACTAAATGTAAATAGTATTTAACGATTTAGATGAAAAATTAACAAAAAGGAAGTATATTGCAAATTTAAAAAAAAACAGAATGTATTGCAAAACTGATCACAAAAGTAGAGAAAAAATTCATAATAACCCTACTTTAAATATAGTAGAAACTTAATAGAAATCGATAAAAATCTTTCCGGAGTTTGATTTTAATTTTACTAACATATTTTTAAACTATAGAAATTTAGGTTTCTAAAAAAATCCTTTCATCTTTTATTTGACCATACATGATTTTAAAATCTTTAACACATTTATTGTCCTATTCCTAGCGTAATCCCATCCTAGTATAATTAATATTGTGAAGAGATAATAAATAAAAAATAAAGTTACTTTTTGAAAAGTTGTTGGGCTGCCCCCATTAACCAACTTGGGATATAGTAGGTTATAATTTTGTTTTTGTTTTTGGTTACAATGTACGTTTTGATAACCGTGTATATTGACACTTTTTGACAACATCAATGTAAGGACATTTTTTCTCATGTCCAACATGTTACATTTGTGTATGTCGTACGCCGCTACATTTGGCACGTCACCTCACGATCTCACATGACGGCCTCTATCCGAATTCCGGGAATCAAGCATTCAACATCTCCATTAATAAGTCCCACATCTGCCTCAACGACTTCACGGTCCAAGATTTTAGGGACTTAATGCAAGTGGTACGCAAGGGAAGTCAAAACAGTGAAAAAAGGCACTATAGGAGAGTTCAAGGGCATTTTCGTAATTTTACATCCATTGTCCGGAGGTCTGGTCAACTAGAAAGTTGAAGATCTCTCTGCAACGAAGATACTGGAAAAAACGGCACCTCAATCCGAGCTACGGTGAAGGAGTTATGGCCTTTTGAAGATAGAGAAAATTCCTTAAAGAATGCTGTTTTTTTTGTACGCTGGATAGAATTTTAGAGTTTTAAAAACATGGGACTCTTCATATTTTTTTCCTATAAATACCAACTTCGGGGGAGTTGTTTTGCAAGACTTTAGAAGACGTTTTTTAGAGTTCAAATACCTCTAGTCTTCATATTTTTTGAGTCCCAAGACTCATGTTTTGATTCACACAATTGCCAAACCTTTGTGAATCTTTTTGGTAACCCAAGAACACAACCTTGTGTTTGTTCAAACCTTTGTGGAGAGATCTTTGCAACCGAGGGCTACGTGTCATTGCTGAGGGAGTCTCTACAAAGTTTCATGGCTGCGTGTCATTGAGGAGTGCTGCGGTTCTTCCTTTGTTAATTGGACTGAGGTTCATGTGGGTTCGCTGCGTGTGGATTCATTGTTGCCCTCCTGGAAAGGGATATTTTCAACCGCTGACTACAGAATCCGATACCTGAGGGTAATTCTTAGTCAAACTGTATTTTCATTGTAATCCGATTGTAAGCCGTTTTCTGATCGAGTCGGAAACCGAGCGTCCGTGTAAATACGCTAGTCGTTGTTGTCGGCTTCCAACCACAATACAAAAAAAACCTAAACTTTAACTACACTCTTGCGGGGTATAGTGGCGAGTCTGGGTATCGAATCCACAGGGAATGTTTGATAGATTTTAATTGATTTATTACTTCAAAAAATAAAGTGTAAAAGATGATGATTGAGTGACAAAGGAAAAAGGGAAAAATAAAGAAGTTAACTAAAACTAATTGGAAAAATTAAGGTAGAGACACAATCCCCCAACCCTAGAGTATTGATGGTATAAAACTAATCGTAAATTTAACTGATTAATTTGACCCGGAATTTAGTACTCCCAAGCATTAAGTATACGAGGTTCAAGCCCGCGTCATACTTAATCTAAGGATGAGTAAATCAGTATCGCGATAGTAGCACTCGAATTGCACTCTAAATCATCACGAGTACCCAGAGGCAAACGAGATATAAAGATCTACAATTGTTGTGTAACTACGCAATACGGTCATAATCAATCACTAAATTCAGAGGACTAATATTATACACATGCAATTAACACATCAGGTTGGGTTCATGTATCCCAACCTTCAAAAACCTAGCCTAACATGGTAAATAATAATAAAAGTGCTGGAAATAAAAATTACCACGACTGAAGCACAAGAACATGCAAGAAGAAATCAAAGATTGAAGAAAAACCGAAAAAGCTCTTGAATTAATGGTGCAAAGTATGTAAATGTTGGAAATTATGAATGCAAATACAGAAATGGAACTCTTTATATATCTCAAAATGTCAACTTCAATACAACAATGTGATTTCTGAATAGTCACTATAAAACTTCAAGGCGTGATGTCACTTTCCTAAATACAGTATTTGCCCCACACGAAGAATTTCGGTATACAAACGGGAATCAGCAAATCCGTACTCAAGATACAATGAAGCAATTGCACTGTCTGCAACTTGTATATTTGAAGACAGCCCTTGGATGTAGCAGCGAAGAACAGTCAATCAAGTTCTTATTCTGTTTATGTGCACAAAACAGAATAAGAGAATTTATATCTCCTGAAAACTATAAGAGAGTAATAGCAGGGTATGGAAATCTGAAACTGGTTTTTGGTATCAATGTAATTCCGTTTTTAGGCAGCCTTTATTTATAGAAAATGAAAGGCTTTGTCTTCAAGAGTCATGACTGTTGAATTAAGTTATTTCCGAACAGGTATGACTGTTAATTACCAACAGTCTTAAGTCCTTTCCGAACAGGTATAATAATACCGAATCGGTTTTGCACGGGTCAACCAAAAAGTGACCGCGCCCGAGCTACCGCGATCCGACCCGGACGAATCCCGGCAACCCGCTACCACTGCGGACACGCGGCGCTCAAAGTGCAAAGTGCAAAGTGCGCCTCTACAGCCCACTGCCCCGCACCCGCACGCGCGCGCGCGCGCGCGTGTGTGCGTGTGCGTACGGTGCTTCGCACCGTATTGAGGTCTCTTGAATAGCCTCTTAAATGCTAGATGAATCAACTCTTCATCTTCCATTTGTACTTATTAAGTGTACAAATTCTTAACATTTTTTCAATGTGGGACTCAAAGGTTGCCCACCCCTTTTATAGCTTAGTGGTGACACTTAGCTTTGTACATTTTCCAATGTGGGACACTATACCCTTTTATATTTGGGTTAGCTTCCCACCTCTTCCTCACACTTCCAATGTGGGACAAGCTTTTAAGGCTTTTACACCCAAAAAACTCTTACTCTCTTATTTTAAAAATCTCCAACAGTAAATTCTTCTCCTAGATGTTCCTACTTGTTATGGAGCTTTTACATGAATGAAATCTTAATAAAAAGAGTCCTAATGACTAAATATATAGGCTAAGGGTCGTTTAGAAGAGTCCCCAAAACATAAAACTCTTTTGGCTAAAAGATAAGCACAAAATAAAAATCCCGTATCTTCCAATTTGTCACACTTAGAAAGCGTGACTAATTTCATAACGGATCTGGAGCGTGACAAATGGACGGACCGGTTTTTTTCCTCAGCTTCGGTTCGGTTCGGGTCTGACAACTTTTTTCTTGGATTTCTTCTCAACTTCAAATGGGCATAACTTCTTCATCGTAGCTCGGATTGAGGTGCCGTTTTTTCCAGTGTTCTTGTAATTGAAAGATCTTAAACTTTCTAGTTGGCCCCACCTCCAGACTATGGCTGAAAAATTACGAAAATGCCCTTTAACTCCCCGATTCTTGGTTTCTTTCACTATTTTGAGTTCTCTTTGGCACTAACTTGCATGAAATATCTGTAAAACACATAGGAGATACACAAAATACGAAATACTTGCCAAAAAGGGTTAGTAGCATAAATATGAGATAAATCCAATCTATTTACCCCGCACGGGATCATAAAAATACCGAAATTAAGGGGATAAATATGAAGAATTTATGCCTAATCAAACCCCCCTAACTTAGAACTTTGCGCGTCCCGAGCAATGTAAAAGAACGAGAGTATGAGTTAAGGACCCTTCAAAAACTTTATTGGGATAGAATACCTTTTTCGCAGGCAAGCGATTGCATTTAGCGTATGCAACAAGCCTTTAAACCCCTAGGTTACCCTAGTAGGACGAGTTGTGTCTCGTGAGGGTTTGCAGTGAATATACCCACAAAATTCGACTCAAAGAAAATTCAAAATATGCAAAAATTGTGCAATTCAATTTTTCCATAAACTAGTCATCATCAAGTCATATTTACAAGTCTCAAACCGTAGTGTGTGTGTGCGAAGCCAGAAATATAACCGCCAATTTCCATCGATTGATCATTACGTTACTTATCCGAAAATTCGTTTTGATTTCAATTTCTCACGGAATGCACTCACAAACGAATATCTCGGATTATGGCTATTCTCTAGGCATGCGTGATATAAAGAGTAAATGTAATGGAAGCAAATTCACGCATGCAATTAGAAGGACGGAAATTTTTATAGTGAAAGGATCTCATCAACGGATTACGATTTTAAAAACGGGAACATCGCCTCTATTTCGCGCATTTAACCTCTTATATTATCTTTTGGTGTATTAGCTCTCCACGCGGTACTCAATTTTTGCAATTTGGACTCGGTTAGGACTTTTTCGGGTTAAAGGTTGCATTGGGTAAAATAAAGGCGGTATGGAAGGTTGGAATTGGAAAAGTCATTCGTGATGTCCATTTGTGCATTTTCCGGGCTATTGCTCATTTTTTTCTTCTTTTTCTATTTTTTTTTCATTTCTATTATTTTTTTTTCTTGCTATTTTTGTTGAGCATTCTTCTATTTTTTTTTCTTGCCCCTTTTTGTTGCACTTTTCGGACTTAAATTCTGAATTTTTTTCATTTTTCGCAATTCCGGGCTATTTTGGGTTTTTCGGGTTGTCAAACGAAAGGGAAAATTATCTGGCTCAATTTGGGTTGCAAAGGGTAATTTTTCGCTACTTTTTCTGGCCAATATTTTTGGGGTGACAAACGAGGGCCTACTTCATTGTCCAAAATGCCAATTGCGTTACCATTAGCGTTTCGAGATGAATTTAAGTTTAGAGACTAATTTGGCACGTTTTTCAAGGCAATATTGCACACATTTTTCAAAACCGATCAAAATGAAAGGATTGAGATCATTGACAACTTATTAAGCGCTAAAAAGAACTTTGAGTTAACAATTAACTCGGATTGATTTAAAATCTCGCAAAACGTGGTAGGCTCGAATCTCACCGGGTTTATTAATCTCCATATTTATTCGTTAAGTCGTCAATTTTCGCTCAATTTCCATCTTTGGTCAATTTCGGCTTTGTGTATGTTGAATGTTTACAATTTGAGACTCCAATTTGACTTTTAATGATATTTTTGAAAATTTTGAATTCCAATTTTTATTTATTTTGAACAAAAATATTTTTGGATTTTTCAAAATTTTATGATTTTTTTTTTTTGAAATTTTTGATTTTTTTTTCTAAAAAAAAACATACTTGGAACGAACACGTGATCAAATCAATGAAACTAAACAATAAATGGGAAGAATATCCCACACCCCCTAACTTAAATGTTACATTGTCCTCAATGCGAATCAAGAACACAATATAAAGAGAGGAAAATAAAGATATTACCCAATTGGAGCGATCCCCGATGAATGCGAGTCCATTGAATCTACAAAACATGTTAGAACCAAGCATAGCAAAAATAATAACAAAAACTCGATACTAAAAAAAAAATAAAAAAAAAAATAAGCTAACTATTGTACAACCTACGATTTTCAAATTCTAATAAATTATACACTAGAAGTCGAAAAATTTGAGGGTCCACCCAAAATACAATATGACTTTGAGGGATTAATGGTGTACCCTCACTAGGATGCATGCCTCCCGAAAAATAAGGATTCCGTTTGAACATCGGAAGGCATGTGAAAAGTGGATGAAATGAACCATCACCATTTAAAAAATTTAGGGGGATAATGAGGGATTTGAGTGCATAGGGGGACAAGTACCATTGGGATCCAAGAAAAATAGAATCATGTCCCAAAGATTTTTCAAGTTGTATGGGAAGCAGAGCACACAAACATAAAGAGTCCATCTTGGAAAACAATTCAAGCATAGAGTCCTTGTCCTCAAAATCTTCTCCCCCAAAATTTTCAACTGGATCTGGTGGAGTGACACGTCTAAGTGTATGGCCCGTAAGATGAAGCATCTCAAAAAAACATTCCCATACAAGAATCGGATCAACATCCTCAAGACATTCATCCAGTTCTTGTAATGGATTTAATGGTTCGATAATAGTGGTGACACAAGGAGCCAGTTGATCCTCAACCTCGATAGGTTTTGAAATATTTATAATAGTTTGAGATTCAAAAGTACTTGGATCACTCTCAATGATTTCGTTCTCAAAATGGTTAGGGGAAGCGCAAGTCCCGACTTTCTCTAAGCTATCCAAATAATCATTAAACTCCTTGCAAGTTGCTCTAACTTTCAACTCTAAAGTAGCAAGGTCGTCGAATTGCTTTTTGCTAATAAGCATGAGTTCTTCCAAAGTAGGCTTCCTTGGTTCTAGCACCTCGGATTCCTCATTTGGTTGAAAACATTCTTCAACTTCAAAAATATCGGAAGAAAAATCCTCATTGGGTTCAAATAATGCATCTAACTCTTGCTCCCAATAACGATTTTTTTCCCGATATTCTTTTTCAAGTCTTTTTTCTTCAAGCAATTCATTTTGATAAATTTGGATGGCCTTAGCACTGGGCTTGTATTTTTTATACTCATCTTTAGTGATATTGATCCAATGTTTATAAATCTTGAGCGCCTCCTCCTCCTCACTATTATTAGAACAATTAAACCCACCAAAGGAGTTAAAGTAAGACATTTCAAATTGGGCAATTCAAAAACGTGACACCCATATTTTTGGAATTTTGTTTTTTTTAAAAGATCAAATTCGGGATTAACCAACCTAACCTAAAGTCTACCTAATTCCCCTGCAACGGCGCCATTTTGATCGGGTCGGAAACCGAGCGTCCGTGTAAATACGCTAGTCGTTGTTGTCGGCTTCCAACCACAATACAAAAAAAACCTAAACTTTAACTACACTCTTGCGGGGTATAGTGGCGAGTCTGGGTATCGAATCCACAGGGAATGTTTGATAGATTTTAATTGATTTATTACTTCAAAAAATAAAGTGTAAAAGATGATGATTGAGTGACAAAGGAAAAAGGGAAAAATAAAGAAGTTAACTAAAACTAATTGGAAAAATTAAGGTAGAGACACAATCCCCCAACCCTAGAGTATTGATGGTATAAAACTAATCGTAAATTTAACTGATTAATTTGACCCGGAATTTAGTACTCCCAAGCATTAAGTATACGAGGTTCAAGCCCGCGTCATACTTAATCTGAGGATGAGTAAATCAGTATCGCGATAGTAGCACTCGAATTGCACTCTAAATCATCACGAGTACCCAGAGGCAAACGAGATATAAAGATCTACAATTGTTGTGTAACTACGCAATACGGTCATAATCAATCACTAAATTCAGAGGACTAATATTATACACATGCAATTAACACATCAGGTTGGGTTCATGTATCCCAACCTTCAAAAACCTAGCCTAACATGGTAAATAATAATAAAAGTGCTGGAAATAAAAATTACCACGACTGAAGCACAAGGACATGCAAGAAGAAATCAAAGATTGAAGAAAAACCGAAAAAGCTCTTGAATTAATGGTGCAAAGTATGTAAATTCTTCTCCTAGATGTTCCTACTTGTTATGGAGCTTTTACATGAATGAAATCTTAATAAAAAGAGTCCTAATGACTAAATATATAGGCTAAGGGTCGTTTAGAAGAGTCCCCAAAACATAAAACTCTTTTGGCTAAAAGATAAGCACAAAATAAAAATCCCGTATCTGCCAATTTGTCACACTTAGAAAGCGTGACTAATTTTTTAACGGATCTGGAGCGTGACTAATTTCGTAACGGATCTGGAGCGTGACAAATGGACAGACCGGTTTTTTTCCTCAGCTTCGGTTCGGTTCGGGTCTGACAACTTTTTTCTTGGATTTCTTCTCAACTTCAAATGGGCATAACTTCTTCGTCGTAGCTCGGATTGAGGTGCCGTTTTTTCCAGTGTTCTTGTAATTGAAAGCTCTTCAACTTTCTAGTTGGCCCCACCTCCAGACTATGGCTGAAAAATTATGAAAATGCCCTTTAACTCCCCGATTCTTGGTTTCTTTCACTATTTTGAGTTCTCTTTGGCACTAACTTGCATGAAATATCTGTAAAACACATAGGAGATACACAAAATACGAAATACTTGCCAAAAAGGGTTAGTAGCATAAATATGAGACAAATCCAATCTATTTACACCGCACGGGATCATAAAAATACCGAAATTAAGGGGATAAATATGAAGAATTTATGCCTAATCATTTTCTTACAAATTATAGTGAAAATAAAAGGTTTTGCCCCTTTGGGGGATTTTTCCTGAAACTGTTTGTTTTATTTCGCATGCTATATTTTATTTGATAAATCATCTAGATGCATGTCTTAGGGTTTAACTAAAATTTGGGATTAATTAAAATTGGTTTTTATTTGAGAAGTCGCAATATTTCCGCTGCAGCTACTCTCTCAATCAATTGCTGTGTATGCTAGGGCTTCGGTACCCGTAAAATTATCGTTTTAACCAGCACGCGTGTTTGTATAATTAATTCTAGAGTACTTAATTTTTGATCGAAATTATACGCGTTAACGTGTTAATGGTCTATTTTTTGGTCTCACTGGCGTTAACCTCAAAAACCCTCCACCTTATTCAGTAATTCCACTTTCGGTCAAAAATTCGATCCCAATATCATTTTCGTTAATTTTAACATCCCTTGTACTTATTGCCAATATCATTTTCTTAAATTCGAACTTTCAAGACGAAAATATCAGTGTTGAAAATCCCAACACTGGAAATTTCAAACCAGAAATTTTAAATAAAAAATCTCACTCGAGTGGTCTCAAACAGAGGTGACTAAAGGAAAAGGGTGAAGGTGACATAGAAAACGAAAATAACTTCATAAAACACCGAACAGCGGGTGAGGGAGGTCTTCTCTTCTCCCTTCTCTCTCTCTTCTCTTATCCCTTCCACACACACACAGTACAACACACACGCACACAGAACACACACACACACACACACGCATAGCACAACACACACACACACGCGCATAGCAGAACACACACACACCCTTCTCTCATCCCTTCCACACACACACACAGTACAACACACACACATGCACACAGAACACACACACACGCACATCAGAACACACATACATCCCTTCCACACACACACACACACTTCTCTCTCTGTTCAGAACACACACACACACACACACACACGCCCTTCTCTCTCTGTTCAGAACACACACACGCGCCCTTATCTCTCTGTTCTCTTATCCCTTCCACACACACACACGCACGCACAGTAGAACACACACACGCATGCACAGTAGAATAGGCACGCACTGTATAAATTGATTTCTGTATTTGTTCCGTGAAAAAAACTCATCACCACATTCAATGGAGCTGAAAAAAATCGAAATGGAGCTCAAAAAATCGAAATGGAACTAAAAAAAACTCATCACGAAATGGAGCTGAAAAAATAAAAAACGTAATACCTCTCATGTTTGGCGGTTCGGATAACCCTAATTTTCTTCTTTCCATTGTTGTTTTCTCCTGCAAATAAGAAATCAAGAGTTAAAGATCTACACCAAATTAAACAGTGAGAGAGTGAGAGTGAGAGTGTGAGACGATCAGTTATTGAGAGAAGGGGAAGAGGAAGATATATTAAAAAAAAACATTGGGGAAACAAAAGTTAAAGGGGGAAAATGTAAAGATTCCTTAAAATTCAAAATTCAAAATATAAATGGGGGGAGTTGATCTCAGCCCTTAATTTTGGAAAAATGTCTTTTGACATGGCACTCATCTTGACCATTAAAATGTGTAGACAATTCAAAAACTTTCCTATCTTATTATATATATATATACTAGGGTGTACCCGTGCCGATGGCACGGTATTAATTTGTTCCTGTGATATTTTGTACCCGTGCCGGTGGCACACGATAAATTTGTTCCCGTTATATTTTGTGTTTTAAGCGTGTCACCAATAGTGGAAATATAAATATTGTTAGTCATTCCAGGGTGTACCCGTACTGATGGCACGATTTTAAAATTTTCTTGAAACATATGAAGTATCAACAACGTGTCTACGAAATTTCATGCGTGTCAAAATGACATTACACGTGGTGTTAAAATTTTCTTGAAACATATGAAGTATCAACAATGCGTCTACGAAATTTCATGCGTGCGGCGATAAAATATCACGGAAACAAATTTATCGCGTGTCGCGTGCCACTGGCACGACAATTATCTCATTACAAAGTTGTTTTAAAGATATTATCAAAAAAATTTAAGCGCATATAAGATCATATTGGGCCTTAACCATTATTCTTCATGCCTATTACTAACCTTCTTGTTACCTAGGTCTAAGGCTTTATGTGCTATTATATTGAGAGGAGGTGTGAGATGTTCATTCTTTCATAATCTTTCTTCCTTTTATAATATATACAAAAAAGATTTAGATAATAGAGCCGAAATATAACTTCACAACAATAAATCCATAGTTTCATAATTTTGAACACAAAAGATATCAATTTATATAATTTTTAAAAGAGGAAACATGATATCAAATTTTAAAATGCCTAGAAAGAGTATTATCAATTAATTAATTTTTAAGTTGATTAATTGTTATATTAATGTTAAAAGAATTTTTTATATTAATAATGATAAATTTTCTCACTAATATTTGTGATTTTCGTACACTCGTGCCCATGCCGATGGCACAATAATAAATTTGCTCTCGAGTATGCTTTTAGTGTCGTTAATAATGTACACACTATATACTTTTATGTCAATATTGATTATGTATATGTTATTATTATTATTATTATTATTATTATTATTATTATTATTATTATTATTATTATCACCCTATGCACATGTTATTAATTTTTAGTTATGTAACATATATTTATATGTGTTTTGTTTTAAAAATTCCCTTTTAAAAGTTTGTTTCTGGTTGTGATCCTCCTAAAAAAAAAATTGAAATCTTTTTTTAATAGAACTCTACGCTCTATTAATTCATAGAACTGCCCCCGCACGTCAAGTCTCCATCACAGCTTTTTTTTTTCTAAGCACGTGATGTGCTGTGATAACACACACTTTATTTATTTTTATTACAAATCTTTTAAGATCCCTCGAATCAAGCTTCTCTCTTTCCTAACCTAGGGCCCCGCGCATCTATTATAGAAACTTTAGTTAGTGGACTGCCTTGGCTTGATTTTTGTGATGTAAAAATTATGGGACCCACATATATTCTTTTTTTCAGACTGAGATGTCATCTCATAGTCAGGCTTACACTACTTTTTGAACGCTTCTTTTTTCTTGAGCCAAGTTTTTCTGTTAGAGATTTGTCTAAAAGATTTCTTGGTCCACGCCCAACACTGCTTTGGGATTCATTGACCCCCGAGCCTCTTGAACTGTCCATCATATTTGATTTCTTCAAATTGGCTGTTTATCCCCTAGGGCAAATCAAAAGCTCGAGATTATTTTTTTGTTATCGGTATATATCTATATACATAGCCTCGAGCAGTGCGATCAATTTGAAATCCACAACTTCATATACTGGGAAATGCAGAACAATCAAATTTAAAAGAAGAAATATAATTGCAACTCATTTATCATTAACAAATATAAATCAGGAAACGTAAGCTTGTACAATGCACATGCCCACTTTTGTTTCCAATACATTTTATAATTGTTAAAATAAATTTAGATAAAAAATAAGAAACATAATTGCTCTCCCCTGTCTCCGGCGTCTACCCCCACAAACCAACACCTCGTCGAATCTTCCACCCACACTGTAACCTTAAACGCCTACTCGTCCGCCTCTAACCTCACCTTTTTTGGCTACGTGGTCCCATTTATCATCCATCGCTAAATATCCTCCGGCGACATCATTGCGGTGTGCTTCAGCCGCCGGCGACATCATTGCGGTGTGCTTCGTGTGTTCTGAATATAATTAAAAAAATAGATTATAATTAAAAAAATGAAACTGTAAATTCTACCATTGTATGGAGGCGGAGAGGAGAACATCGGAGAAGCGTATTGAATAAAACCTGCAAGTCGCAAAACGCAAAATCCAAACCCGCAAGTCACAAAACACAAAACCCAAACCACCAATCTCGATATGTCATGAGGTTGTTGTATTTATTTGTATAAACCCAAAATAAAACAAAAAAAAAGATTAAAACCTGCAAGTCGCAAAACGTAATCTTGGAGAGGATGAAAATTAAGTGGGAGAACAGTGAGAGAGAGAGATTAACTGTTACAAAAATTAACTGTTACAAAAATGAAACATATTTCAGATGTACACCAGTTTCCGGGGGTTGTTAGATCTGAAACTCAAATCCCAGGTGTGACCAAAAACTCAAACCCTTGTACAAAAAAGAAGAGAGATGGTACCTGCACCAAAACTCAAACCAAAATGCAAACCCCAAAACTCAAACTATAAAAAAAACATATATAAAAATGGAAGCTTGCATTTTTCCCCTTGAAATGCCTCTTTTGTCTAACTCACTGATAGCCCACAATCAGAGCAGAATAACGACCCGTGTGGTAGAGAAAATAACCTGAGAGAGAAGAGACATGGGAAATGTGATTAAAGCGATTCAAAATGGGTGATTTCTTCCATTAAATCTGATTTCATCCACTCCTCTAAACTCAAAAAGAGGGGATCAATGATGTTTACCTCTAAACTCAGTGTTGGTAGCAGAAGAAGAGAGAGAGTCGGTAACTTTGTGGCTACCATGGCCTTAGCTTTGTGAGGCACAACTTTTTGAGAGAGAGAGAAAGAGAGAGAGAGTGTTAGACGGAATGGGCGCAGAGGTAAAAAAGTGAGAGAGCACTTCTCTCGAGCCTTGTTCTCTAGTGGGGATTAGGTGTACCATCAGTTGGTAAGATTTAGGGCCGTTAGATTCAATTTGGTAAGATTTAATCACAACCATCAGTTGATAAAGACCAAATTCCTTAGATTTAATCCTAGCCATCAGTTGGGGAGGACAAAAAGTCCCTCCTCCTTTATTATATATATATATATATAATATGTTTATATAATATAGTAGTCTCAAATAACAACAATGACATTAGGAACCAACAAATGAAAGCAACAAGAATCATAGTAGATATAAATCTTACTGTAAAATTGGGACAACTTATGTAATACAAATATAGGTTTAATTAATTGTCACTACCAAGTTAATATATATGTAGAAATTTCAATAAGTAATGCCCTAAAATTTACTACATTGATTCATAAAATCAGCAGATAGTTGGTTCTTGGTGAGGTGAATTTGAGTTAATGCCCGGTGAGACGAGGAATAAGCTTAGGATCGAATCAAAACGTAATTAAAAGGAGAAAAATGACATCACAAAATATTAAAAGGAGAAAAATGACATCACAAAATATTGTATCATGACTATCATCACATAAAAATATTTAGAATCAATATTACTAACACAATAAATAGTATAGCATCACTCTGTCGTCACCAATAAAAAATGCACAATATAGATTGTGTGCTTATACATTACCTTATAAATAATTAATATTACAAAAAAAAATATATACAGGATTCAAAGGTAAGTGAAAACAATGCAAACCCAAAAGCATTGCAATTCTTAAACTCCAAAACTTTCCCTCATATCATAAAAAGTGAAAACAATGCAAACCCAAAAGCATTTGAATCTCAAAATCTAATAGCCTAAATTCTATACCTAAAAGAATTTTTTCTTTACAAATCCCCCTACTGTATTTTCCTTAGACATCATCTGGAAGACTAAAATCTAATGTTTTCCATGTAGAAGCCAAAAAAACCTAGAATAAGTCAGAAGCTTATGATGGAAAACCTAAACCAATAATTTTATCTATGATTCTCTTTTATCTATGAAGATTAAGTAGTACCTTTACAATTAAAATTGATTTTTTTCTTGATGAAAGTGGCACCAAGGGTTTCATACTCTGGTTCTAGCTTCTTACACTTCCCGCACCTGCCACACAACAATCAAAAATATGTAAAATCCTATTTTCTCCTTACTCAGATCTTGATTGAGCAGGTGGATCCAAACACAATTAAGCATGAGAGATATAAAGTGCAAAATTAGAATGTAGTAATTGATGTTGATGGATACCAACGAACGTATAACTCAACAAGGGCATCGCGATCTTGGCCAACCTCCTTATCGAAGTTGTCCTGAGACAACACAACCATGTCGGCCAATATGTCATAGCTTTGCCCAATCTGCCATAAGTTTGCTGATGAATTTGCTTAAGCGTGAGAGAGAAAGAGAGAGAAGAGGGAACCTAATATTGAGAGAGGGAAGAGAGCGGGAGCTCAAAAAATTAAGGGGGTTAATTTTTTTATAGGTTTTTACGGTCTAGTCCTTGGACTAACAATTTTGGACAAAAAAATCGGTGAACCAAATTTTAAACGATTAGATCCAACATATAAATACCCCCAATTTAAAAAAATCATAAACCTAATCGGCTTTGGAGTTTTCTCTGCAACTAACGACTATTCTCCGAAATCGAAAATAACATCAATCTTATGCTTTGATCGTCTGTCCTATAATCGATTACAGTGTTCTTAATCGATTCTACCTGTATCACTTGGCTCTATTATTTGTAAGTTTATCTTTATTAGCAGTTGGTTTTTCTATTTTCGATCGATTACAATAAGTATATGTCCTTTGTTTTGATTCAAGAGACTCATTGTAATATTCATTCATGTGATTGAATAGCTTTTTATATGTTATATATGTATATGCTTTTATTTTGTATTTTTTATGCATTTATGTTTGGATTCGTCATAAATAAGTTATATTTATCAATATTTGTAATTGTTAGTTGAATGTGATGAATGAATATTATTGATGTTTCATTCTAATTTTAAGAGTCCTTGATTTTGATTTGGTATTGAATCACTTATTGATATAGGTCCGCGCAAGCGAAAATAACCAGTTCGATATCAGTTTTCAAAGTACACGTAGTGTTTATAAATTACACGTGATTAATTTTTTGAAAATATGTGTGTGCTTTATTACTTCATGTATGGGTTTTTAAAAAGTTCTTGTAATTTTATATTAATTATAAATAAATATTTTGATATTTTATTTATTAAATTATTGCACACATTTTTAAAATTGTTGACCTTGAAGTAAATGTTTTTCGTCTCTGTTTTACTGTAGGACATTATGGTAAGTTGTGTAATAGAAAGGTGTTGTTATTTGGATAATATGGCTTGTATTGAAATATTTGAAGATAGCTTATTAGATTTCATATGCAATGAGTTGTGTATTAGGTTTACAAATTTGAGAAGTGGATTTTTTCATTGAGGTATTCATTTGGTGATGAATGTCGGTTCATGTTGGTTTGTGACAACGATGTTTGTTGTATGTTGCGGTCCCAATTGATCGTGAAAGCTAATTTCATTTGAATATATGTCATTGATTCATTATCATTTACATGTAATACATGTCGTGAACGGTTTGAATGCTCTAATCGAATTTTTGAAGGGGTTGACTGCAGTAATACAAGTTCTGAGAGGGTTGACAGTGGTGATACAAATACACAGAGGTTAGAGTCTTTATCATCAGGCACTAAAAATGATTTTAATAGTTGCATTGAAAATGACTTTTATCTTGGAGGTGTGGAGCCAAGTAAGTCAAAAGTCTATCTTTCGAATGATTGGAAGACTTATATAAGTCATGAGCAGCAGTGTTTTGAAGGAGGTGTAGTGGAATTTCGGGATAAATTGCGAAAGTATGCCATTGAGGTTGGGTTCAAGTATGTGTATTTGAAGAATGATAAAACTCGAGTGACGGCTGAATGCTCTAAAAAGACTACTGAGAATTGTATGTGGAGAATTCATGCTTCATTATCTACAATAAATGGATACTTTTACGTACGTGCAATGAATAATGAGCATACATGTAGAGGTGTCTTTAGTAGTCCGTTAGCCAAAATGATAGCCTCCAAGTTGGTTTCAACATTGGTAGTTGATGATCTTAGAGATAACCCGCTATTGAGACCAATTGATGTAGTTAGAGATATGAAGAAGAATTATGGTCTTGATATAGCTTATTAACATGCATGGCGTGTGAAAGAGATGGCTGCTGTTGATATACATGGTGATGAAAAGGTTTCTTATGCATTAATGAATAATTATCGTGACCTTCTATTGCAGTATAATCCTGGGTCGCATTGTATCCTTGACGTGGAACATGAGAGTAAAAAATTCAAGAGAATATTTGTAATGTTTAGAGGATGTATTTATGGATTTCAATACTGCAGACCTGTTTTATTTCTTGATGGTGCCTTTTTGAAGAGTGGTTACCGTGGAACAGTACTATCAGCTACTGCAAGGAATGAGAACAATGGTGAATTAATTGTAAATATTTTATTTTGTGTATTGCATTGAAATTTTGTTTGTTCCATTCCATATCATCAAAATACAAGCATAAAAATATAAAATACCTTTGAAGGTCTTTGTTTTAGTTCACCTGTACTTTTCATTTTTCTGCGTGCATTTTCATGATATGTCTTATTATGTGAAATACTAAGTAAAGTACACGCATAGTGCATGTCAAGTACACGTGAATATTTTTGTTAATTTCACGTGTACTTTTTATTTTTATGCGTGTACTTTGATGATGATGATTTTATGTGTAATACTAAGTAAAGTACATGCATTTTACATGTAAAGTACATGTGAATGTTTTTGTTAATTTCACGTGTATTTTTCATTTTTATGCGTGTACTTTGATGATGATGTTATGTTGAATACAAACTAAAGTACACGCATTTTACATGTCAAGTACACGTGAATGTTTTTATTAATTTCACGTGTACTTTTCGTTTTTATGCGTGTACTTTGATGATATGTGTTGTTATTTAGAAATAATAAAGCAAAGTACATGTTAAAAATGTAAAGTAGCTTTGAATGTTTTTGTTTAGTTCACCTGTACTTTACATTTTTTTGCGTGTATGTTGACGTTAGTCTTGTTAATAATAAAGGCAAGCAAAAGATTGGAAAGTAACCGTGCATATCTTTTTATCTTTATCATGTGTACGGTACATTTTTATGTTTTGTCTTATTATTTTCAAACAATTTAAATTAAACACATAATATATTTTCCATGTGTTTTAGGGTCTGAGCCAACAGCATCAATATACAAAGTGTTGTACATGGATATGTTATTTATTTTAATTTTGATATATTTTTATATTTCAGGACTTTTTCCTGTTGCATATGTTGTTGTTGATTCCGAAACCGAAGATAACTGGATGTGGTTTCTTATCAATTTGCATAGTGCAGTAGTTGAGCAATATCGAAACATAACATTTATATCAGATCGAGACAATGGATTACTTGAAGCTGTTTCGAGGGTCTTCCCGTTATCTGCACATTCCTACTGTATACATCATTTACAAGGGAATATAAAAAAAAAAATTCGTGGGAATTGTGCTGGATTTCGAAAGAAAATTGTTATAGATTTTTTGTCTTGTGCATATGCTATCTCAGTAGATGTATTTCACAAGAATATTGAAGCATTAAAGAAGGAAAAAGGAGCTGCTATTACCGATTTCATTGATAGTTTGCCTCCCGAGAATTGGTCTTGTGCATATTTCCCTAGTAAACGGTATGGTGACATGGCATCTAGTGTTGGGGAGTCATTCAATTCATGGATATTGGAGGAAAGGCATTTACCAATATTGAATATGCTTGAAAATTGAGAGTGAAGATTATGAATTTCAATGCAAACAAACTTGTTGAGTCTGACACTTGGACAAATGAGCTATGTCCTTTTTTTTAAAAGTTACTGAATGAAAATTGAAATATAGCCGACATTGGACTATTAGTCTCTCAAGTCAAAATGTATTTGAAGTTCATTCAGAAGTGCGAGCAACAGTTGACTTAGGAGAAAAAGACTTGTTCTTGTAAGAGTTGGCAGATTAGATGTTTTTCATGTTCTCATGCTGTTTGTGTTGTGCGGAGGAAAGGGATCAGTATTTATGATTATATTGAGGAGTACTATAAGGTATCTTTCTACATAAAATCATACTCGATACCTATAGTTCCTCTTCCTGATTTGATTTCCTTAAATATTCCTATTCCTGAAAATCCATTTGTCCTTCCACCAATGACTAAGAGATCAACAGGCAGGCCAAGAAATAAGAGAATAAAGTCTTCTGGTGAGATCACAGTAAGGGAAGTTACTTGCTCGAGGTGTAGTAAAACGGGTCATTACAGGTCTACTTGTAAGGAACCCATTTGACTATTTTTAAAATTGTTGAATTCATTCATTTTAACCATTTGATTGAATAAATTAATTAATAAACCATTTGTTTCACTTAAATGAATGTAATTTATTTTTAAGTCTCATTCTTTAGTTTGTTTTTTGTGTTGCTGTACACATATTTTTCATAAAACATACATGATCATTTTTCCTTGTGTTCACGTGTACTTTACCTTTGTATACACATGTTATGTACAGTACACGCGCATTTTGATGTCCAAAGAAAATTTATCAATGCGTGTCCTTGATAAAATATGCGTGTACTTTATTAAGTACATGTATATTAATAAAGTACACGCATTTAAAAATGGATTTGGTCAGTTCAATATGTGTGTACTTTATAAAAGCATGCGTGTACTTTAGTAATGTACATGCATGAAGTACACACATAATATAAATATAATATGCGTGTACTTTATGAAGTACATGCATTGATAATTAAATTACACGCATTTAAATATAAGTGTACATGCATGTTTTAGCAAAGTACACACATATTGATATGACAAAAATCTAATTCAATATACGTGTACTTTATGTATTCTGCATGTAATTTTATCATTTAGACGTATATAAATGCATGTACTATTTGAAAAATGATTTTGGACATTACAATGTGCTTGTACTTTATAAAAGACATTTGGGTCACTCATATCTCCTATGGGTATTATGGTCCGCGCCAGCGGCATTATTATACAAGTACTTCAATAGGCGTTTACTTTATAGACTATGCGTGTACTTTATCAAGTACACGTGTAATATATAGAGTACACGCATTTATATAATGTTTTGGGACAATATCTTGAGTACACGCATTATTATACAAGTATTTCAATAGGCGCGTACTTTATAGACTATGCGTATACTTTATAATGTACACGTGTAATATATAGAGTACACGCATTTATATAATTTTTTTACATGAAATGATATTAATATTAAAATTTTTTACAATACACGTGATCATTTTTTTAAGGGTTCACGTGTACTTTACTATATTTGGTGTATGACATAACTGAGAACACATTCATGAAAGAAATAAATTTTTTATTAAAAACAAAAAAAGAAAGTACAATTTTTTCAAAAGAAAGCTGAAAAAACTAAAGAAGGCTTTTATTAGGGATGTTTGTCAAAGGCATCCAGGGTGTCAGGAAGAGAGTCAATTAAATTCGACCAGTGTCTAATTTCTTCTTCTATGATAGCTACAAGGCCTTCATGGAGAACCTTCTTCTCCTTCAGCTTTGCGATTTTCATGGGAACTTCTTGTGTATAGAAAGACATGAGGTCTTCATGTGTTTGAAGAGGGTCCTCATCGACATCAAATAAATCTATGGTATTGGGTGGAAGTCCAGAATAGCCTTCCCTCACATATGTGTAATACCCCGTATTTTTATGCTATATTTAATTTGGGGATTTATTAAATTTAATGTGATGATTTATTTAATAAAAATTCGGAAATTAATTATGTTATAATTATTAACGTGACTAGAGTTAGTAATTATGGGAAACTTGTTGAATATTACTAATGAGCATAGTAATATATTATATTGGTTATATTGAATGTCATAAGTGAATTAAATGACTATTTCGGAAATTTAAGTCGGGACGTACCAGTGCCACGTCGGGACTAATTATGTTAATTAAAAAGTGAATATTTTATAAGTTGTCCGTATGGTCGTTTTGAGTGCGCCAACGCGTCCGGAAAGGTCGAGATAGTCAGAAAAGTGTACCCGGGGGTTTAGTTTGGGTCTCGGGATGTTTTTAGGCTTAATTAGTGACCCGGGAGGGCATTTTGGTCATTTTACAAAATAGGGTAATTAAACCCACGAATTTCAGCCATCCTTAGCAGACATTTAAGTCAGCCTTTTAGGGTTAGAACACTCAGAACCCTAGAACGGCCATTGGAGAAGAGAGGAGAGAGCTCTCAAGGTGATTCAAGGCCCAAAACACCACCGATTCCACCGCCGTCACCACCAACGAGTAGATCGCGAGGAGGAGAACGCAACCACACCAATATCAGCAGGAAACCAGACCTCTGAAATCCCAGGCAAGTGTTTAACTTGCGTATTTTCGTTGGTGCAATAATCATATTAGTGTAGGAATGATTAGGAGTATAATTAAAGGAAGAAAACCCCAATTTTTGATAGGGATTTGCATGTAGAAATCGTTATAACCATATTCTGAAAATAAATATGTGAAATAGATGATCAACCCACGAATTTGTGATGTTATGTTAGAAGGAAATTCTGGAGAAAACTGATTAGAACAGAAGTTAAGAAAGCTTAGGGTTCTTGATGATTAGATGAGATTTTAGGTTGTTTAATCATGTTTAATGATGGTTATATGCATGCTTAACGTTAGAAACATCTGGAAATATATTACCATGATTGTAGTATAAGTTTTGGGACGATTAGTGTTGGAAATTATGGATTTGAATGAAGAATATTAGTCAAATCCGTAACTGCACTTCTGCAGAAATCGAAATACCTGTTTGATCGATCGATCGAACCTAGAGCGTCGATCGATCGAAGGTTCGATCGATCGAGCCCCAGACGTCGATCGATCGACCCCTCCTGGCAAACTCTTTTTCCCCTTGTTTAATTAGTTGAATTAATTTACCATGGAATATTTCTTGGGCATTATAAATAAAAAGATTTGGGAGATATTGAGGACCAGTAGGGTATAGGGATAAATGTTAGAACCTTTAATCTTCAACGAGAAGGGTAATTATGGGATATTTACTTTAGGTTGAATTTATGAAACTTAAGGGTGAGGTGCGTAAGAGAGTTACGTTGGAATCAAATAAAGTCACTTACTGAATTTTAGATTGGTAAGGATATGACCCATGAGCATTAGGTAATGAGTGAGAAAACTCTTCGAGTTAAGGTTAGAGACGAAACCTTATACGTAATCATAATAATGAGAAATTAAAGATAAATGTTATAATTATGGGTAAGGAGAGTGACCTATATTAACATAATGAAATTGGTATATTTATATGATTGTGTGTACATATATTACATACATGTGAAAAACTTACCCGCGCTACTTGCTATCCCTGAGGTTACCGCGCTGGGACGATCTTATCCTGTGTTGCTTTATGGGGGATATTGATTCGTACCCTAGAAGATAGAGATCCTAGGTACGGGCTATCAGATTGATAGTCGGACGGTCCTAAGAGACGTGTGGGTATGTACTGACCTCTTGGACTTGGAATCTATGCTTCGCCTCAACGTTGTTTTATATATGTTAATACAGTTCGAGAGTGATTCCGAACTTGTATTTCCCTTTGTGTGAGCGATACAGGGATTGGATAGCAGAGTATGCCCGCACCATAGTTTAGTTGGGGTGCTGTTATATATATATATATATATATATATATTATCCGAGTAGTTAATATATATATACGAGATTATATACCTTAACTGCCTACTGGGATTTGATAAGTAGGACATAGTTGTTGACACTATAATAAATACTTGTTTTGAGAAAGTATGAGAATGCACTGGTAAACTTTAAAATTTAATGAAGCTAAAACGAGAGTATTGCTACTAATTGGAAGTAACCTTTTTAAAACATTGTCATCGTTCGGTTTTGAAAACTTATGAGTAAGTTAAGATAAACTAGACTATTTGGGAAGGTTAGTACGATAGGCGTGCACATTAGAAGAGAGGTGAGAATTTCTCAAGAGAGTGTCGAACTAATATGAATTGCATTGGCCTGTATCAATTTAAATACTTGCTTAACGTATTTTATAAATCAAACACACTTTCGGGCCCTGACCCGTTTCTTTCTCTCTCTCTCCCTTGTGTATATATATGTATATTTTCAGGTGCCCAGCCACAGGGGCGTCTTGCTTAGGATCCTTTGAGAAGAACGAGTTGCAGCTTAGGTGGAAGTTGCAGGTCACTTGAGTAGACGGCTTCTGTTATTGACTCCACTCTCATTACTCTCATTTATTGGGCACGTGTCGCCCCTTTCAGCATTTCATTTATTGTTGGGATTTTATATTTCAGTTATTCCAGTATTGTTTTACGGGATTTATTCAGGATGGTTTATGATTTTTGGTTTTATATTGTTGACATTCGATTGGTGAATGTATGGTTTTATTTTAGTTCATCGTGGTGTGATTCTATATTGTAGAAATGTTGTTTTGAATTAATAAATCTTTTCTTTAATTAAAAATTTGGAAGTTTGTATGAAAAATGGTTTTGACACTTAGCTTAATTATTTAGGGTGTTAAATTGGAAAAAAAAAATTTATCGACAGTGATGCTGAGAATGAGCCAACTGTTTACCTTGATTTAATTTAATAAAGGAGTGATCGCCCGGTATTTAATTAGGCGGGGTGTCACAATATGTTTGAAACTGCTCGAAGACAGTTTCATATGAGGAAATATTTTTCTCAATTTGCCTTATTTTTTTTATTTCTTTCATCTCTCTCAAGAGTTTCTCGCAAGTTTCCTGCTGGAATAGCCATTATGTTATCTTTACCTTAGATGTAATGGTTAAGAAAGGAACAAATATTACTCTTTTATAGAAAAAGTTAAAGCTATTTATTTCTTGACTAGAAGTAGTTGGGAAGTGAGTAGTTGAGCTTAATAAATTGATTTTGGTTATTGTGTCCTTAATGAATTCTTCAAAGTAGTTTTCAATTGAAATAATAAAAAATTATTATATTAACCAGTGTGTGTACTTTAGTAAAAATGCGTGTAATTTGAAGAATTCATTGGTGTACTTAGTAATAATCACTTGTATTTTCGTGAAAACTGCTTGTACATTGTTTCATAACACTCAGATGCATTGTTTGTCTAAACCTTACGTGGATTTTGGTCCGCGCCAGCGGGAAAAAACCATTTTGGTATAATAAATATTGTAAACAATAACCAATATAACACAAAACAAATTACAAATATGTTTTGAATTTGAATCACAATTTATAGAAGTTTTTTCTCCTTTCGGGGGAAGAAATATTTTGATAGAAGAATTTCTCCGAGTACATATGCTCTTTGTTTTAGCATGTCAGGGTCTTGAAACAATTTTTGTATTTCCTTGTTTCTGCTTATTTGTTCAATGTAGTACATGCAGAATACCCCACAGTCAACCCTGAAATTAAAATAAAACAAATATACAAATTAGTATGATGTGATGAAATTTTTTGAAAAGATACAAATTAGTAATTTTTAGAAATGAAGTTTTTCTTACCCATTATATTGTTTAGGGCATTCACGATCTCTTATTAGGTCAAATTTGAGATCACTTTCTAGCAAGAAATATGTTGTCCTTTTTTCTTGCTCTGTCAATGGATCATCATCCAATGTAAACTCATTTGGTATACCTTCATCAAACTTCCTCTGAATTTTGAAACCATTTTTTTTCATTGTTTCTTCTTCAGTCTTCAATAGGCACAGTGTTTTTTGGAAGACAGAAAACTGTTAAGAAGATAAATATTTACTGTATACAAATAAAAGAGTATATGAAGATTAAAGAGTGAAAAGTACACGCATAATATTAAAGTACACGCATATTTTATTTTTTCATATCATGTGTATTTTAAAATATGATGCGTGTACTTTGCCTAATGAGTTAAAAGTACACGCATAATATTAAAGTACACGCATATTTTATTTTTTCATATCACGTGTATTTTAAAATATGATGCGTGTACTTTGCCTAATGAGTTAAAAGTACACGCATAATATTAAAGTACATGCATATTTTATTTTTATCTATCACGTGTATTTTAAAATATGATGCGTGTATTTTGCCTAAAGAGTTAAAAGTACACGCATAATATTAAAGTACACGTAACTTGTATTGGTTCATTTCACGTGTATTTTAAAATATGATGCGTGTACTTTGATAATCTGGGTAATTATGTGCAACTAATACAAAGTACACGCATTATATTATACACGTGTACACGTGTATAATATAAGTACAAGTAACATTACTAATTAAGTTTAGTCACTAACTAATTTTTTTGCATCATCGAAGAATATTGTGTTTTTTTCCTTGTCGTTCGGTCGAAGGGAATCCATGTGGACCACTTTATTTTCTTTTTTGTATATCACAAGTAACGTGAAATGTCCTACACTATGTCTTAGTACAATGAACAAATTATTACAAGTGCCTAAGTATTCAAATAAATCTATGTATAACTCCCCCTTCTTATTGACTTCATTTGTGCTACAAGCTTCTATTTGAATAAAAATTATAGACATTGTATTAATAAAAAAGACTGAAATTTTGTTTCTCAAAACTTTCGGTTTAATTGTACTTACCCAACAATAATCAGAAAAAGTGTGTGAGTAGGAGAGCCCTTCCTCTGACAATTTTAACCTCAATACTTCACTAAAGGCAAGTATTATCTGTTTCACACAATATAAAATGGTGAGAAAATAATAATGTTGAAATTTAATGGATGTCTAATATTTGAACTATATACTTGGCTTAAAATTTCTTGATTGTTGAGGACTTCAACTAAATCTTCCCATGGGACATACGAAACCAGCCCTTGGAAAATAAATTCCCTGCATTTTATATAATCAATAAGAATTGTATAATAATAATAACCTTATTCTTTTGCACCAAATAAATTAGCGAAGTGATAAATCATAAAACAATAAACTTTACCCTGGCTCAGCCTTTTTAATAAACTCTTCAATCTTTTTCTTCGAAGCTTCATCGAGATATTTGTATACTTCGATTGCTTCAAGCTTGAAGTGAGTTTCCTTCATTTGTTCAGCTATTGTTAGACGGCCTTTTCTCATCTTTGACTCTTTTTGTTTCTTAATTGGTTCATGCTTTTCGGTTTCGCTGTCAGCTTTTCTTTTCTTCTGCCCTCTAGTAAGAGGTCCTTTTATTTTGGATATTTTGGGGGTGCCCTGAACTTTCTTTGAGACTAGTTCAATCTTCAAACTCGAAATTTCATCCATGAGTTGTTTATTAATATTTTCCTAATATATTTAACAAGTAATGTTGGATTGTAAGCATTTTTTGAAACAATGATTCATTTTCTCTTACGTGTATTTTATAAAGTACATGCGTGTATTTTAATACATGCGTTTATTTTATAATATACACACGTGTATTATAAAATACGTGTACTTTATAAAATTTATAATATACATAAAATTTAGAAAGTAAAGCGTGTACTATATATCTATTGTATTTTATAGATATCTGGTCAGTTTTTTTCAATTCTGATTCTTCAAGCATTTTCTTCAACTCCGAAATTTCATCATTAAGGATTTTATTATTGTTTTCCTGTTATACAAAAAAAATGTTACATTATAAGCAATACTTGAATAAAACTGCATTATTTTTAATAAAATAATGCATGTACTCTGCATTATTTCTAATATCAAATAAAACTGCATTAAAAATACTATGAAATAAAACTGCGTGTACTTTGGGAAAACTGCGTGTACTTTAAATGCGTACTTTAGGAAAACTGCGTGTACTTTAGAAAAACTGCGTGTACTCTGCATTCAAAAGTACCTGTTGAGTTCTTTTCAATTCTGACTCCTCAAGATTCTGCCTCAATGTCATCTTTTCTATGTCAGCATCTTTCCATTGTTACAATGTATCATCATACTTTTTTTTGATATCTTCATTACTCAGAGACAGATATCCATTCTTTTGTTCCAAAATTCGTGTTGATTCTGCCTGTTTTTTCAATGATTCATCCAATTCTTTAATTCTATCTGTGTCACTCATTGTGACTTGATCAAGCTTTTCTTTTAAAGAATTGTTTAACTCAACTAGTTGGGCATTTTCTACCTCCAACTTATTTAATAACTCGTTTTTCTTCAAAAGGTTGGAATTCTCCACCTTTAACTTCTTCATTTCCTCATGGGCTTCAAAAAGTGAATCACGATATACCTGCAACTATAAATTCAAAATGGCACTCTCCACCTCCGAAGAGGTCACCTTCTTAAGTGCACCATTAATGTCTTCAACTGTTTTAAATAGTTGGTTATTTTTTTCCAATAATTCCCCTTTCAAAACAGCAATTTGTTCCTCCAAATTAACCTTTGGTTGATCTTTTCCCTTCTTTTTCTTTGGAGTCACAATGTTTTTAAGGGGAATATTCCAACCATGTGAAAACTAATTGTCATTAATATCTTCAGCAACTTTTTTTGATGATGAATCAGCATGTATAGGACTTTCTGTAGATATGTTCAAAGAGTAACTTGGCCCTTCAAACTGAGATTCCTTTTGTATAGGACAGTCCTTACAAGCTGGTTTATTTGTAGCCTGCTTCAAAGTTGCTGTTGCGATGTCATTCTTCACAAACCATTATTTCAAAGACGACAACTTCCACTTCAGGAATTTTGGAGTATTTTCTTTATATTCTTCAACAGGAGAAATAATTTCAAATTTCTCACATGCCCAATACTGTGATCATATAAAAAATAAAATGAATTTAATACTTGTATTACCTAGGGATTCATAATGGAAAGTACAAGAGATTTGTTCAAAATACATGCAAAATTAAACGTCTACTTTACAAATTTTATAATTGTATATTGAAAGTACAAGTGATTTTTACAAATTTAACGTGTACTTTGTCAATATAAGTTCACGTGTACTTTCCAAAGTACATTTATAATATTGACAGAAAATATAACAAGAGTATTTTGAGAGTACACTGTTTATATTTACAAAACATAGTACACGTGTACTTTGTAAAATACAAGTGTACTTTCACGTGATATAAGACGTGTATTTTCAAAATACACGTGATTAAGGCGTGTATTTTCAAAATAGACGTTAAATATCAAGTGTATTTTGAAAGAACAAGAGAAAATATCACATGTATTTTGAAAATACACGTAATATTTTCAAAGTACAGGTAAGTATTGGTATGTAAATTTTGAAATATCAGGAATATCAAGTGTATTTTTAAAATACACGTGAAAATATACGTGTATTTTCAACATACACGTGAAAATATCACGTGTATTTTCAAAATACTCGTTAAAATAAACGTGTATTTTCAAAATACACATGAAAATATCACGTGTATTTTCAAAATACATATGAGTGTTGGTATGTAAATTTTGAAATATCATGATATTTTTTTGCTCACAGTAGGAAAATGACACATCCAGTAATTGTGCTAGGTTTTGAACTTGCTGATTTGTCAAGTGAATGTATGATAAACTTATGCACAGCAGATGCCCAATCATACTTATTCATTTCCTCAATATCGTCGATGTATTTCAACCAAAATTCTCCAAGGGTGAAGTTTGAGTTGGAGAAAAACAACATGTTCAAGAAGTGGAGACACACAATTTTAATAAAATGTGACACCCCGACTAATTAAACACCGGGTAGCTACTCCTTTATAAAATTAATTCAAAATGCCAAGTTGGCTCAGTTAACAGCATCACTGTCGAAAACGTTTTATTATTACTAACCACCTAGTATTTAAAAAGTAAGTGCCAAATTTTAATTTAAAGTCTGATTAACATGTAAGTATAATGAAGAAATAATAACACCATTCACCATAATGAAGTAATAGAGTAACCGTAACATGCTATAAATAAAACTGGAGGAAAAACTCCTCATAATACAATCTCCCAACTGAAGTAAGTAATGAAATACTGAATACTGAAATGAATACATGCCAACGTCTGAAAACTGAAATGGAAATGTATCTAATAGAACTTGGGCGACATGCCCTACAACTGAGGAATAATGAATAAGGAGTCCAAATGATATAAGCGTCTAAAAGCAAGTCCCTGTAGCTTCCACAAGCAGCTACAGCTCGTCATCAGAATGGAAATCCTATGCATGGTGACCTTGTGGCTGGGCACCTAAAATGGTTTTACAAAAAGATAGATTTGAAAGCAAACGGGTCAGAGCCCGAATGTGGAGATATTTTAAAAACCTGCAAGTGCTTTAAAAACATTTAAAACAGTATATGCAAAGTACATGTTAGGACGTGCTCTCACATGATATACTCACCTCTCGTCTAACTGTGCACTCCTAACGTTCCTGTACCCATTCGTGTGTTATCTCATAACTATCTAAAGAGTTTCTAACACTTCTACTCGGTTCTCGTTAAATTTCCAACCTTAATAATTAAATAGAGAGTTCTACTTTAATTCCCGGATTCACAATTATTAACAATACCAAAAAGATCTCTTTTTATCTTTCAAAACATTACCATAATTATACTCAAAATTTATTATAGTAAATTCCTTCTCGATTAACCGTATATTTTCACATCATAAATATACAATACAAGCACCCAAAGGCTAAGCTGCGGTGCACACATACTCTGCTATCCATCCCGGTACATCACGTACATAAGGATTACAAATTCCGAATCTCTCAGGAATTGTTGGAATCAACACCACACACATAAATGGAGGCGAACATAATTCAATCATATCCATGGTCACGTACATACCTACGCTCCATAGTCAGCTGGCTTATTAACTCACAAATAAGTCATTCTCTTGAACTATGTCCTCTAGGCACCAATCTAAATCCGGGCAACACAAGGATAAGAAGGTCCTAAGCGAACGTAACCTCCGTGATAGCAAGTATGGTAGGTATGTCATACACATAAGATTATATACTAAGCATTCACACATCTTAGATATTTCAATATTAATAAGGGTATTCTCTACATCATTATACCATTATTCCCAATTCATATATTTCAAGTATCCCGACAATATATAAATTAAATAGTCGACATGTCTCACGTCGTAATATTTTAAACTTAAAACCTGTCTCGAATAGACTATTAAGTTTCCATGATTCCCTCATATAACATCGCTATACCTAAGGTCCTTACTTCTGCCCCAAACCTTATTTCATCAAATTATTCAAATTTGTACTATTAACCCAAATATTAACTCACATAACGAATTTCATTAATTTAGAATAATTCCTCAAATTAAATTCTGATTAAAGTCCAATCTCATAATCATGCCTACTGGTCTTCCTTAAAGTTTAAGGGTAATCACAATGTCTCCAACAAAATTATCCAAGGGTTATCATCATTAAAATTCAATTAAGGAAAACTTTATTCATTCTGGGAAGGTCGATCGATCGACCTTGACCTTCGATCGATCGATTGTGGTCGATCGATCGACTGATGAATGTCGATCGATCGATTACACAGGTCCGTTACGGACTGCTTCGTTTTGCATTTACAGTTTCGTCCCAATACACCATTTTTAAGCATGAAACTTCAAGATAAGGTCACTATAACGTTATACTAACATCCTATATCAGTAATAACATTCTAAATCCCATAATTCATCATTTAAAGGCTTACTTTGGATTAAAACTACATCAAAAATTTCCCAGATTTCTTCCATTCAAGAACATCATTAAGTTTCTTCTAATTCTACCTTTTGATCATCAAGGTTCTGTTTTCAACATATAATTTCGTCCAGAATATACTACATGCAAATCCTACATAAATCATGGCTTTTATCTTTCAATTCATGGGTCTAATTTAACTCCAAAAATCAATTTCGAAAATTCCTAAACATGGAAACATATCTTGAATTAAAAGGGTTTAAATCACTTGCCTTAATTATCTCAGAATTTGGTGTAGAATCTTTGTGACAAAGTTGTTCCTTCTCTCTCTTTTCTGCAGAATTCTTCCCTTCTCTCTTTCTCTCAAGTTCTTCTCAAGGTTCCCTTCTCTCTCTCTCTCTCAAGCTTTTCCCAAGGTTGAAGATAATGGAGAATGGAGGTGTGAAATGGTTTGTGGGAGTTGAATTGCTATATCAACTTCTCCCGTAGCCCATAATGACATATAGTGGGGTTAGTGGGTTAAGTGGGTTAAGGAAATAGTCAGCTTATTAATTCCATTTTCGTCACTTTTTAATTCCCAAAAATACAAATTACCAAATTACCCCTTAAGATGTCGGTATGGCCCACAAATATCCCGGGATCCAAACTAAACTTCCGGCTAGTGTTTTCTGACTATCTCGACCCTTCCGGACGCGTTGGCACACTCAAAATGACCATACGGTTAATGGAACTAAAATTCACTTTTTAATTATGTAGCACAATATCATGACGTGGCGGTCACACGCGTCAAGTAAAATTCCCAAATTGCCGTATTTATATCTCACGACATTATCAATATTACCAATATTCATATAATGCCGGGTATGCACATTATAATAAAATACTAACTCACATCTCGTTAATATTATTATCCGGATTAATTTCCAATTAATAAACATTTAATTCAATTAATCCCCAAAAATAAATAACGCAGAAAATACGGGGTATTACATACTCCCCCCCTAATAACTGAATTTCGTCCCGAAATTCGGAACTAGAAAGTACCTGGTAAGAATAACTCTGGATAACGTTCGCGCATCTCATCCTCGCGCTCCCATATGGACTCCTCGACATTATGATGTCGCCACTGAACACGCACTAACGGAACTATCTTTGACCGCAGTTTCCGCTCACTTCGGTCTAGAATAGCAATAGGCCCCTCCTCGTAAGAACTATCCGACTGGAGATCAATATCCTCCACAGCAATGAGAGAATGAGCCAAATCATCTCTAAGGTATTTCCTAAGCGAGGAAATATGAAACACATCGTGAATCCGATGTAAATGCTCCGGTAACCCAAGTCTGTACGCAACCGGTCCAATCCGCTCAATAATAGGAAATGGTCCCACATATCTCGGTGCCAACTTCCCTTTCTTCCCGAAACGCATAATCCCCTTCATAGGAGATACCCTGAGCAAAACCTGGTCCCCTACTTGGAACTCTCTGAAAAATCTCTTTGCGTCAGCATAACTCTTCTGTCTGTCCTGAGCCACCCGAATGCGACTGCGAATCAATTCTATCCTTGCCGAAGTATCCTGAATCACTTCCGGCCCAAGTAGTTTGTTGTCCCCCACCTCCAACCAGCATGCTGGGGAACGACAAGGTCTACCGTACAATGCCTCAAATGGAGCCATGCCAATGGTGAACTGATAGGAGTTGTTGTAAGCAAACTCCACCAGTGGAAGATACTGCTCCCATCCACCCTCAAAGTCAAAGGTACACATACGTAGCATGTCCTCCAACATCTGATTTGTGCGCTCGGTCTGTCCATCGGTCTGCGGGTGATACGCCGTACTCAACCGCAATTCCGTGCCCATGGCCTGCTGAAAACTTTCCCAAAACCGTGAAACAAATACCTTGTCTCGGTCAGACACGATATTTAAGGGCACCCCGTGAAGTCTCACTATCTCTGAAATAAAGAGCTGGGCATACTGTCCCGCAGTGTAATCTGTCCTGACGGGTAGAAAATGAGCGACCTTCGACAACCTGTCCATAATCACCCAAATGGAGTCCTGCCCTCTCTGCGATGTAGGCAACCCCGTGATAAAGTCCATAGAGATGCTCTCCCACATCCACATCGGGACCTCTAATGGCTGTAACAGTCCTGCCGGTCTCTGATGATCCACTTTTACGAGCTGACAAGTGGCGCATTTTGAGACAAACTCGGCAATATCTCTCTTCATCCCGCTCCACCAATACTGACGTCTCATGTCTTGGTACATTTTGTCCCCTCCGGGATGTACCGCGAACCGTGAGCCGTGCGACTCTGCCATCACCTCATGCCGCAATTCCTCCCCTTCTGGAACCACCAATCTCCCATTGAAGCGTAATCCCCCGTCTGAGCTAACGGTATAGGATTCAGCTCCCTCTGCTAATAATCGAACTATCTGCTCCTGACATAACGAGTCATTTGCCTGTGCCTTCACCACCTTCGTGACAATCTGCGGTGTAACAGTCATCACAGACATGAATGATCGGGCCACTGCATCCTGGTGTCCCAATTCTTTCCACTTGGCCTTCCACACATCTGCCACCTCATCTACCGGTCTACGACTCAACGCGTCTGCCACCACGTTAGCCTTCCCCGGGTGATACTGGATATCGAACTGATAATCCTTCACGAATTCAAGCCACCTCCGTTGCCGCATATTCAACTCCTTCTGCGTGAATAGGTACTGAAGGGACTTGTGGTCCGTAAACAATCGAAATTTCTCCCCCAACAGGTAATGTCTCCAAATACGAAGGGCAAATACCACTGCCGCTAACTCCAAGTCATGGGTAGGGTAATTCTTCTCGTGAGGCTTAAGCTTACGGGAAGCATAAGCTATGGCCTGACTCTCCTGCTGCAGTACACCTCCAAGTCCTTGTAAGGACGCATCGGTGTAAACAAGGTACTCAACTCCCGGTCTCGGCAATGCTAACACAGGTGCTGAGGTTAACTTGTCCTTCAGCTCATCAAATGCCAACTGACAGGCATCACTCCAAATGAATGGCACACCTTTACGGGTTAGGTGTGTCATGGGACCCGCTATCGTGGAGAAACCCCGAATAAACCTCCTGTAGTAACCTGCTAGGCCCAAGAAACTACGGATCTCTGTCGGTGTCGTGGGCTGTCCCCACTCCCTCACCACGGATACCTTCCCCGGATCAACCGATATTCCCCGGTCGGAAATAATATGCCCCAAAAACTGAACCTCCTTCAGCCAAAACCCGCACTTCTCATATTTTGCATATAACTCATTCTGGCGCAGTGTCTGTAAAACTAGCCTCAAGTGCTCGGCATGCTCCTCCTCTGTCTGGGAGTAAACCAAAATATCATCGATGAAGACAATGACAAACTGGTCTAGGAAATCCCTGAACACCCTATTCATCAAGTCCATAAATGCTGCTGGAGCGTTGGTCAAACCAAATGGCATAACCCGAAACTCGTAGGAACCATATCTCGATAAGAACGCAGTCTTCGAGACGTCCTCCTCCCTGATACGCAACTGATGGTAACCAGATCGCAAATCAATCTTTGAGAAGTAAGAAGCTCCTCTCAATTGGTCAAATAGGTCATCGATTCGAGGCAACGGATACTTGTTCCGTATCGTGACCTTGTTTAACTCCCGGTAGTCCACACACAACCTCAGTGAACCATCCCTCTTCTTTACGAACAACACAGGGGCACCCCACGGTGAAGTACTCCTCCGAATAAACCCCTGACCCAACAACTGCTCAATCTGATCCCGTAACTCCCTCATCTCATCTGGAGCCATACGGTACGGTGCTCGTGCTATAGGTCTCGTATCGGGTAACAAGTCTATAACGAAATCTATCTCTCGATTGGGGGGTAGGCCTGGTATCTCCTGAAACACATCAGAATACTCCCTGACGACTGGGATCGAATCTAAAGGAATTACAACCTCCTTAGAGGTATCCTCCTCAATGTAATATAAATGAGCGGTCGAGCCTCCCTCTGGGCGAGGCATCGCCACAACAAACATCTCTTGCCCCGGAATGGCAAAAACAATGCTCCCACCAAAGCAATCAATCATTGCTCTATGATCAGCGAGCCAGTCCATACCGATAATAACATCGTGAACATGCATATCTACTACCAACATGTCCGCAGGTAATACCAAACCACCAATCTCTACCCCCACTCCCCGACATATAAAGAATATAAGTGACCCATTCCCCAAAGGTGAGTCGACACACGTAACTGTGCTCTCCGCTGTGGCTAACAATCCTAACGCCTTTGCGAAGTGTGTAGCTATAAAACAATGTGTAGCACCCGTATCAAATAATACCCGACCCATAGTGCCATGGATAGGAAACGTACCCTCAATCGCGGGCGGTGCCTGTGGAACTGCCGCCTGGTGGACGTTGTAAACACGTCCATACTGTAGCTGCCCCTGCTGCACAGGAACTGCTGGAATGATCTGAGCTGGAGCTGGGAGGGCTGGTGGAAAGAGTGGCCTCTGTGGCTCCTGTCGAGCACCCTGCTGCTGCTGCTGTGGGGCCCGGCCCTTATCAGGACACTCCTGACGTTTGTGGCCAATATTACCACAAATGAAACATTTCCCTGGGAAGTTCCCTCCCCTCTGCCCTTGCTGTCCCCGGCCCTGGTGGCCGTTACCATTCCTCCCTTGGCCCTGCTGGCCCTGCTGAAACTGCTGATGTTGGCCATTTTGACCCTGCTGGCCCTGATGACCGTTATGACCCTGCTGGCCATTTCGGAATCCTCCCTGACCGTTCCTGAAACCTCCTGAACGGAACCTCTTTTGATCCCCCTGCTGAGAACCCTGCTCTACCTGTCTCTGCCCCTGAAAGGATTATGCCCCACCGGTACCATGTCCTCCAGTCCTGCCCTGATGGCTAGACTCCCCCGATCTCTTGCCCTTGGCCATATGAAAACGGTGGTCCTGGCAATGTAACAATGCAGCGTTAACCACATCAGAATACGTGGCCAACGAAAGGTTCCCTAACAGATGCTGACGGATCCTCTATGTCAACCCGCCGGTAAATTTCTCAATCTTCTTCTTCTCTGACGGTATCTCATCAGGAACGATATTCAAAAGATTAGTGAACTCGGCCTCATACTCGGCCACTGTCTTGCCCTCCTGCTTCAAACTCATCAATCTCCTCCTCATTTCCGTGTGAACTGCTGACGGAAAGTACTTGCGGTCGAACCGCACCCAAAACTCATGAATAGTGAGAGTATCCCTCTCCTCTACGGTGGTAATAGACTCCCACCACTGCAATGCAGATCCAACTAGCTTAAAAGTAGCTAGCACCTGCTTCTGAACATCCGTGCACTCATACATCCTTAAGTGCCGCTGTATATCCTTTCTCCATTGGCTCGAGACTACTACATCTGAGCTGCTTGCAAACTCTGGCGGATGCGCTTTCTGAAAAGCGTCACGTACGCGCTCCCAAGTAGACGGGAATGAAGTTGCCTGAACTGGCGCGGCAACCGGCGCCTGAGGCGGTGCCTGCTGAACAACGGCAATGGCGGCATTTACCGCTTGGGCTACAATAGCTGCAACCTCAGCGGCGTTCATCATGCCCAGAACCGGTGCGGGCTGTGGTTCTGGCGCCGCATTCCTGGGAACTCGTGGTGCACGTCGTGGAGGCATTCTGAAATAAGAATAAAGTCTATAAGTTCACAGTTATAAACTTTAAAATAGCTGAAGAACGTAGCATAAACAAAAGAACACAACAGTCCTAAAATATAGGGCTCTATATCAAAGAAAGCTCAGCGGAAAACATAATAAGCCGTTCAGATCCTAAAGGACACTAGAACCTGATGCTCTGATACCACCTGTGACACCCCGACTAATTAAACACCGGGTAGCTACTCCTTTATAAAATTAATTCAAAATGCCAAGTTGGCTCAGTTAATAGCATCACTGTCGAAAACGTTTTATTATTACTAACCACCTAGTATTTAAAAAGTAAGTGCCAAATTTTAATTTAAAGTCTGATTAACATGTAAGTATAATGAAGAAATAATAACACCATTCACCATAATGAAGTAATAGAGTAACCGTAACATGCTATAAATAAAACTGGAGGAAAAACTCCTCATAATACAATCTCCCAACTGAAGTAAGTAATGAAATACTGAATACTGAAATGAATACATGCCAACGTCTGAAAACTGAAATGGAAATGTATCTAATAGAACTTGGGCGACATGCCCTACAACTGAGGAATAATGAATAAGGAGTCCAAATGATATAAGCGTCTAAAAGCAAGTCCCTGTAGCTTCCACAAGCAGCTACAGCTCGTCATCAGAATGGAAATCCTATGCATGGTGACCTTGTGGCTGGGCACCTAAAATGGTTTTACAAAAAGATAGATTTGAAAGCAAACGGGTCAGAGCCCGAATGTGGAGATATTTTAAAAACCTGCAAGTGCTTTAAAAACATTTAAAACAGTATATGCAAAGTACATGTTAGGACGTGCTCTCACATGATATACTCACCTCTCGTCTAACTGTGCACTCCTAACGTTCCTGTACCCATTCGTGTGTTATCTCATAACTATCTAAAGAGTTTCTAACACTTCTACTCGGTTCTCGTTAAATTTCCAACCTTAATAATTAAATAGAGAGTTCTACTTTAATTCCCGGATTCACAATTATTAACAATACCAAAAAGATCTCTTTTTATCTTTCAAAACATTACCATAATTATACTCAAAATTTATTATAGTAAATTCCTTCTCGATTAACCGTATATTTTCACATCATAAATATACAATACAAGCACCCAAAGGCTAAGCTGCGGTGCACACATACTCTGCTATCCATCCCGGTACATCACGTACATAAGGATTACAAATTCCGAATCTCTCAGGAATTGTTGGAATCAACACCACACACATAAATGGAGGCGAACATAATTCAATCATATCCATGGTCACGTACATACCTACGCTCCATAGTCAGCTGGCTTATTAACTCACAAATAAGTCATTCTCTTGAACTATGTCCTCTAGGCACCAATCTAAATCCGGGCAACACAAGGATAAGAAGGTCCTAAGCGAACGTAACCTCCGTGATAGCAAGTATGGTAGGTATGTCATACACATAAGATTATATACTAAGCATTCACACATCTTAGATATTTCAATATTAATAAGGGTATTCTCTACATCATTATACCATTATTCCCAATTCATATATTTCAAGTATCCCGACAATATATAAATTAAATAGTCGACATGTCTCACGTCGTAATATTTTAAACTTAAAACCTGTCTCGAATAGACTATTAAGTTTCCATGATTCCCTCATATAACATCGCTATACCTAAGGTCCTTACTTCTGCCCCAAACCTTATTTCATCAAATTATTCAAATTTGTACTATTAACCCAAATATTAACTCACATAACGAATTTCATTAATTTAGAATAATTCCTCAAATTAAATTCTGATTAAAGTCCAATCTCATAATCATGCCTACTGGTCTTCCTTAAAGTTTAAGGGTAATCACAATGTCTCCAACAAAATTATCCAAGGGTTATCATCATTAAAATTCAATTAAGGAAAACTTTATTCATTCTGGGAAGGTCGATCGATCGACCTTGACCTTCGATCGATCGATTGTGGTCGATCGATCGACTGATGAATGTCGATCGATCGATTACACAGGTCCGTTACGGACTGCTTCGTTTTGCATTTACAGTTTCGTCCCAATACACCATTTTTAAGCATGAAACTTCAAGATAAGGTCACTATAACGTTATACTAACATCCTATATCAGTAATAACATTCTAAATCCCATAATTCATCATTTAAAGGCTTACTTTGGATTAAAACTACATCAAAAATTTCCCAGATTTCTTCCATTCAAGAACATCATTAAGTTTCTTCTAATTCTACCTTTTGATCATCAAGGTTCTGTTTTCAACATATAATTTCGTCCAGAATATACTACATGCAAATCCTACATAAATCATGGCTTTTATCTTTCAATTCATGGGTCTAATTTAACTCCAAAAATCAATTTCGAAAATTCCTAAACATGGAAACATATCTTGAATTAAAAGGGTTTAAATCACTTGCCTTAATTATCTCAGAATTTGGTGTATAATCTTTGTGACAAAGTTGTTCCTTCTCTCTCTTTTCTGCAGAATTCTTCCCTTCTCTCTTTCTCTCAAGTTCTTCTCAAGGTTCCCTTCTCTCTCTCTCTCTCAAGCTTTTCCCAAGGTTGAAGATAATGGAGAATGGAGGTGTGAAATGGTTTGTGGGAGTTGAATTGCTATATCAACTTCTCCCGTAGCCCATAATGACATATAGTGGGGTTAGTGGGTTAAGTGGGTTAAGGAAATAGTCAGCTTATTAATTCCATTTTCGTCACTTTTTAATTCCCAAAAATACAAATTACCAAATTACCCCTTAAGATGTCGGTATGGCCCACAAATATCCCGGGATCCAAACTAAACTTCCGGCTAGTGTTTTCTGACTATCTCGACCCTTCCGGACGCGTTGGCGCACTCAAAAGGACCATACGGTTAATGGAACTAAAATTCACTTTTTAATTATGTAGCACAATATCATGACGTGGCGGTCACACGCGTCAAGTAAAATTCCCAAATTGCCGTATTTATATCTCACGACATTATCAATATTACCAATATTCATATAATGCCGGGTATGCACATTATAATAAAATACTAACTCACATCTCGTTAATATTATTATCCGGATTAATTTCCAATTAATAAACATTTAATTCAATTAATCCCCAAAAATAAATAATGCAGAAAATACGGGGTATTACATAAAATCAACAATTCCTTCATCTATCTCCAATTCAACTGATTTCTTCAAACCATTCAATATTTCTGATTTTCCTAATCTTTTTGCAAAGTATCGTGCTTGTAATCCAGATTTTTTAGCAGTATTCGGTCCCTTTTTCAGTTCTATTGATTTTAAACCCTCAACCAGAGGTATGCCAAATATTTCACTTATATCTATTGGCATTATTAGAATCCTACTCTTCATACGAAAACTTTTGGTTTCCGTATTGTACAGCTCGATAATTGATAAAATATTTTTATCCGTCTTCTTGTGGTCCACTTCTACTACTTTCTCACTGTAGTAGGCATTGAAAAGCTCCCAAAATGGAGTCTTCTTAAGAAGTTCAATATGGCTATTGTTTATTTTATCGTTAATCTGATGCAAATCATGGAGAAAGCTAAAAATATTTGACCGATATTGGTCATTCTTCTTTGCAGGACGTTTAGCTTTCAATGCCACACTGGAATTGGAACTGGATGAAGAACTATCATCAGAACTGCTCTTTTTTTGTTTCTTTCCTCTTCTTGCCTTCATCTTCATCCCCATTATATTGATCTATAAACAAAATTTAAATTACTAACCTATAATGATATGTACAAAAAATAAAATACATGCGAATTAGAATAAAACATAGACTAAAACAATAAAATACAAGCGTATTTAACAAAAGTACATGCAATATTCTCACAAATAATTTATACAAGTCTCATCAAAATACATGCTAAAGATGATAATATATATCGTCAGTTTCATGGTAATACCTAACAGAGGTTGTTCAACAAGTCAAAAACCAAGATTCTCTACTCCTAACATATTCAGTAAAGAAGTGATGCAATAGCTGAATGCTAAAAGCTCCAACATTATCAAAACCCCTTAAGCAATACTGCTCAATTCGTTTAGCTAAATCCTTCGCTTTCGATTCAGTTACTTGAAGCTGTTGCACATCAAGAGTGCAGTAAATATCTTCATAGTAGTAGTAGAAACCAAGTAACCTTTTAGCTCTATCATTGATACGAATGAGAAAATGAATTTCGTCATCATTAGTAATATTCACTGTCAATGTGAAAGGTTTTGTATTGTTAAGATCTTCGAACGTGCAAGCAGCAGTTTTGTAGTTGAACATGCTTGATCGTATGATTCCTAAACAATAACACAACAATACAAAATAGTACACTCATAATACACATTAGTACATAGATATTGGATTGAACAAATTGAATTTCAATGTGCGCGTACTTTCTGAATTTTTTGCGTGTACTTTCAACAAAATACACGCAAAAAATGCAAAAGTGCATGCAATAAAACTGATTATTAGATAATAACATATCATTCAAATGCAACTGGCTATTGGACAAAAAACACTCCTAAATATTAACAAAATAACAATACTTCTTAAAAACTCATGGACTATCATTCAAATGCCGCTGGCGCAGACCAAAATAACATAGGATTGATCAAATATGGATTTGGAATAAATATTTTATAGAGTACACGTATAAAACATAAAAGTACACGCATAATGAATTGAGAAATTCAATTTCAATGTGAGTGTACTCTATGTATTTTGCGTGTACTTTTAAAAAGTACATGCAAAATATACATAGTACACGCAACACAGGGCTTGTACATGTACATATTCTATAGAGTACATGTATAAAACATAAAAGTATACGCATAATGAATTGAGAAATTCAATTTCAATGTGCGTGAACTCTGTGTATTTTGCGTGTACTTTTTGATAGTCCACGCAAAATACACATAGTACACGCAACACAGGGCTTGTACATGTACATATTCCACTCATGTATATATTTCTAGTCCTTGATAAATCCTCGATAAATGATGTATACAGGAGGAAAAGTACAATGATGAAATACATATATCTAACATGCAAAAAGTGTGTTTTGTAATTAAAATGAGGGAAACAAATATATGATGAAATACATATCATGAAAAAGAAGAATGTGATTTCATCAGTCCATATGTCTACAAATTTATACATATGAGAACACAAAATACACAAGGACAAAAAGGTGATAAGAGAATGTATACATACTTGTTAGTGCTGTTTGAAAGAATTTGATTTAGAATATAAAATGTAGAACTTCAACGATTAGGGTTTGATCGAAGAGAGCTAGGGTTTTGATCGAAGAGAGTTAGGGTTTTGATCGAACAGAATTTTTAGAGCTTCGATCAGAAGTATTTATATGTTGTTGACCAAAATTTGATTGAGAAATAAATTCATTTTGGGGTTTTGATCGAAGAGATGGTACGATTAAGGTTTTGATTCAAGAGAGAATACAGTGTTTCTAGCGCTTCGATTTCTGAATAGTGCGTGTTTGTTTTAATTTCGGGGTATTTATATGTTGGACCTAATCGTTTAAAATTTATTGGGCCTGGTTTTTTTGTCCAAAATTTTTAGTCCAAGGACTAGACCGTTAAAGCCCCATTTTTTAAGGTATTTATATTTTAGTGAAGTGTTCTTAATTTTGGCACACTTTTAAACAATGCCAAATTTTGGCACGGTTATAAAGTGTGCCAGATTGTCATTAAATCGTGCAAGAATTTGGTACAGTTTTAAGCTGTGCCATATTTTTAATATCAAGGTGTGCCAAATTGTTATTTTTTGTGTAGTGATTTTTGTATTATTTAAGAACAAATAACTTATAGAATTGGATATTCATACGTTAAATTTATATATCCATGTAAAACTGTTAATTACATGTTCTTTAATTTATGTTTACATGTGGTATCAAAGCAATGATTTAGATCACATAATTATCCTTTATGTATAAATATGAAAATCATATTTTATAGGTGATTTTTTTTATGACCCTAATTTGGATTTAGTTTGAAATCTGACTATTTTTATGATTAAAACTTTCTGCGACATGCTGATTTTCCGTCGCTTAATCTGTCAAGTGTTATATGTAAAACTACCTACGACGTTCTGATTTTATGTCGTTGAATCTGTTTATATTAATGTGTAATATAAACATTATCCACCTTCGCTCTCAAAAGCCTCTTGCAAAAGTTCATACTCGAGCAAGAGCAAGCCACTCAATTTCAAAATGAAGCCCTCCAAAGGCTTGAATACCGCTTTAATGAAATTGAGTGTGAGAGAGAGTCGGACTTCACCCCAAGTCAACCCATTGTTACCCCCACGTGGAGTGATGGTGCGTCGTCTTGTGTCACTGATTTTGAGTGTGATCAGCCCTACCATCTCGAGAATCTTGATGTTGAGACCATTCCATGGTCCGGGTCTCAAGTTGACACTTGTGTTGATTTATCCATCGATATTGAGACTGATAAAATCCCACCATGTCCACATGAACCCATCATTGTGGTTCACATTCCTTTTCCCGCTGAATACAAAAAAATGCTCGAGTCTATACCTATTGAGCCCACCGCTTGTGTTCCCGAGGAACCACTTTATCCTAGGTTATCTACGATCATGAGTGCTCACCATTGTCCCGAGATCTTGATATGGATATTACCCCGTCATATTTTCTCCCCTTGAGCCAAATATTGATGTAGATTCATCTATCTTAATTCTTAGTGGCTCATTTGAACCAACCACCCCATTCATCGGTGATATTCTTGTGGAGAAGTTGACCACTCCATCTTTAGATACCACATTCTCTATTGAGTATTCCATTACTCCTCCCGACAAGTGTGTGTCTCCTACACTTGAGTTGGATCATCTTCCCCCACTATTTATCCCACCCTTTATCCCACCCGATACACCATTTATCCCACCTGACCCACCCATTGTCCCTTCTATCCCATCACCTACTTTGGATCTAGATCTTGTCCCTTTCATGTCCCCAACCATATATTTGGATCATTACCTAAAACCATCCGCCACCCATGAGAGTATTTATGGTGCTACTATCCACTCATGTGACACCGAGCTTGTTGTCAATGCCCGCCACTCTCTTATGGTGTTGATTTTTCCCATCGACAGCTCCTTGGCGTGTCACGGCGTAGCCATTATCATCGCCCATTCATAAAATGGGCGTGTGATTTATATGATCCCCACCCCATCACTATTGATAAACCATTCCGCCTATCTCACCAAGTTGAGCACCATTCTTATAGCGCCCCTGTTTACCTCACATTTTGTCTCAATAAGTCCTGTGATCGATGTTTAATCACCAATTCCTTTCTCACTCTTACCTTCATCCCAAGCCACCCATGGTCTACTGATTCTTTGCATCGTGTGATGCACTTTGCCATACAAGTGCATTGACCATTTTAGTCTTTATCCAAACAAGATTGGCACTTCAGTCTTGTTTGGGGGTGATTCTCATCACCCATTTTTTCTGTCTCCCCGTGCTTTTATAGATCTTATCTTTAGGGTGAGAATGATTCGGTGTGGCTGAAGACATTAAACTTAGCTTTACCGGGAGGCAGCATGTTCTTTCTAGTCATCCTGTTTGGGGGTGGGGTTTCACGTCACCCTATACTTTCCATGATTATAGACTTGTACATATTTTTTTTATCTTATCATTTATTCAGGTTTATTTTGTCTTCATCTGTCCACTTCATTAGCGATTGATTTTGGTAATTTCTTTCCTTCCTTCTACTCTCAATTTAAAAAAATATTTTACTTAACATCGAGAACGATGTTCCTTTTTGTTTGGGGGTGGGAAAATTTATCAACATCGTACCTCTTTTGAAAATTTTGATTTTTGAACCTGATTTTTAAAATTTTCGTGCAGTTTCTTTCATCTCACTCATTGGTGTGAAGTTTCTGTCATCCATCTTTTTAAGTCTAGGAATCAAGCTAGAGGATTTATCTTTTTATAAATAGCTTATGTAATACATAACAAGGCACATTGCACTATGAATTTCTAGACTCAACAAAATTTGCGCACTTATCACGTCACTACGGTTTAGAGTTGAAGAGTGCTACAATATTCCCAAGAGAATCTTAAGGATCACTAGTAGAAGTTTTAGCCTGTGAGATTCGTGCCTTTCACCTTTCAGAGAGTTTTACGCAATATTCGAGTCACAAGTTGATTCAACTTCATTTGGGTCCGCACTTAAATCGTTGTATGATCTCATTATTCTTCTTTAAAAATTTCTTGTCTTGATCATTGAGAACGACATCACTTTCGAGTTGTAAGAAACACACATCTTAAAATTTATCCCGATCACTACATTTTCATCCATACACCAACCAATCAACCATTCACTTCACCCATTACACTACCATATTCTTCCATATTTCCATCTATATTCCCCTCACCATCCATACACCTTCTCCACTCCATTTATATATCATCCATCATTTTTGAGAAAAAAAGAGTATTTTTCAAATGTAAAATGTCTTCCATGTTGAGAGTATAAAAAAATAAAAAAAAAGCGAGAAAAAGAAAGAAAAAAATAGAAAAGAGAGAAAAGAAAAGAAAAAGAAAGAGTTTGTAGTCAAGTTTTTATGTAATAAAGATATTTGTGCCTAAAGTTCTATACTATCTTCTCACACATCCATCATTCCTCCATCATCCATCATCACCACCATATCCTACCTACCTCATCCCATCCTTCTCATCTCATTTCCCACTCACCCATAAATATCCATATTTCTCCTAGGTGTTCGGGCAAATGATAGTCAACGTGGTGAATAACTCGACGTTATCGCTATAGTGATTAGCATTCTTTCATGAGATCAATTTTGTTTCTAAATGTTCGTTCATTCTTATATGTGTGTGAGACGTTTGAACTTGCTTATATTTACTCATCTCCTCACACACAAGAGCGATACACTTACCCAAATCTCGAGAGTTCGTTTGAGAGAGATATACCCGTGAGATTTTGAAGTTGAAGCGTTGATTCCAAAAAGGCAATCTAAGAATTACCCTTGTGATATTTGACCCGTTTTGACTGATTCACACTACACACGTTGAGTTCTGGGAATGATGTGCCTTGTGTATTCACATAGCTAAATTTTTGTACACTTTTAGCTTGTATTTCTCAAAATATTTACTTCGTGATGGATTGTGCGATTATTCTACGTCTAAAAAGGGGTTGACTGTCGTTTGCAAATAAAGAATTATGTGGGTATATTCCCTGTAAATCTCCACGAGACAAAACTCGTCCTATAGGGAAACCTATAAGTTTAAAGGCTTGTTTCACATGCTAAGTGCAATCACAAGTGCCCGCGAACGTAGTACACTTTTGGTTACTTATCTTTTTCTTTCTCTCTATATTTTACTCGAGGACTAGCAATGTTATGTTTGGGGGTGGTGTGATAAGCACCCAAAAGTGTTATATTTATACCCCGAATAGACGTATTTTAGTTGCTAATTCTCGATAATTTGGATCTTATGCGCGTAATTGTTTAATGCACAATCTTGATCGCCGTTTGCGAAAGTTCGACGCTTATTTCAAGGCAAATATGCGATTTATGGAGCTCCAGCCCCATACCTTACCCGAGACTAAACCTTCACCCGAGACCATGTGTGTTTAGTTTGTGCTTTTTAGATTTTTATTTTGAGCCGCTTTTATTTGTAGGATATATTTAGAATTTTCTAGAATTTATTTTATATTTCTTTTTTTAGTCTTTATTTTATTTTATTTTTTTAGGATTAGATTTTTTTAAGAATTCATTTATTTTTAGTTTTATTAGATTTTACATTTTTTTAGGATTTTAGTTTTTAGTTTTAATGGATTTTTATTTTTATTTTCATTTCTTTCTAGTTTCATTTTTTTATTTGTGTCTTTTATTGAATAGATTTTAGTTTTTAATTTTATTAATTTTATTTTTTAGTTAGGTAGTTTAATTTTTTAGGTGTATATTAAACACACACACTTGCTATACCTAACATACACACATACACCTAAACTAACCCCTCACCCACACCCTATTTCCCTACACATTACTACACTTAATCAAACCCACAATCCACTATTCATCTTCTTCCTACACCCCACTCTCTCACCTCCCTCCATAACCAAAAACACCCAACATCTTCTCTCTATCTTCACCCATCTACAACCTTACCAACTCCAACACCAAACCCGCAACACCTCTACCCGAAACTCCACCATCTCCATACCCACCTGTCAACCACCCCAAGCCTAGCGAACCCCATACTCGTCGGCGTCCAAAAATACTACTCCTAACCCGCGAAAACCATAATGCCAAACCCGTAAACCAGTGAACCCCCAGCTTAAACCCAACCCAGATCCACTAGCCGCAACCCCCTTCGACAGCCACCTATCCATCTTAAACCGAAGCCGACCCATTCTATGAATCTTACTCGAGTTGAACCTGTTACTTCCATTCCTCCATGGACCCATTTCACTCCCCATTACCCAAATCAATTTTCGCTGCCAAGACCAAAAGGTCAAAGTCCCCACTTGTGCACATGTTTAATACCTTTTATCACCTAATTCCAAAATTACCCCCAACTAACTCCTTTTATCCCAATACTCAAATTACCATCATAACCAAATCTGATATTATCCTCACCCATGCTCCTCTCACCATTTCCATGCACACTAAAACATAACCTACCCAATTTACCCTTAGCTCAATTTGCCTCACTATAAATGAAGACCCAAAAGCTCATTTGGGAAGAATCTAGAAGAGACATGGAGAAGAAGAGAGATAGTTTAGAGTAAAAAATAAAAATAGGAAAAAAATAATTTTGTAAATAGTTTTATTTTTATTTTTTAGAGAATCGGTGAGATTTAATTGTGAGAGATTTGATTTGTATTGAAGAAGATAGAGTTTAACTTACCAATTTCAAGGAGACTTGTTGAAAATTTGTTCTCTTTCTATACTCCTTTATTTTATATGCCTTTGATTATTTATTCATCAAGTTTAATATCGTGTTAGGATAAAACCCCTTTCAAGGAGTGGGGTAAGCCAATATTTGATTTTAATCTATTTTAATTAGTTTATTTACATTAAATGTCCCTTTGATGATTAATTTTGCACTCTTACATTTTAATTTACGCCTCGAGAGAGGGTAAATGATTTTCGAGAGAAAATAAAAATTCTAGTTATAATACCCATTTTAGATTTGAACTAGAGATAGGGGTTTCGCAAGTGTAGTATTATTCCTTTAATTTCAACTCTAGGCTTACTTTAATGATTTAAACTAGTTTAATCGATCGATCCTAGCGGATGATTTGTTAAATGATGTTGGATCTACTTTTTAAGAGTTGTAGGAGTGTTAAAATTAATTTTCTAAAATGTTATTATTAAAATTACATTTGCAACGAGAGTTGATTTGTGATTTTGATACTAACTTGGGATAATTAATTTTAATAAATTAATTAATTTTAATTAACTAGAATATATAGTGTCATCCCATCCCTTGTTAGCCCTCACTTTTATTTCCTCACCATTCTCATATTTTAGATTTTTAGCTAGTTAGATTTATTTAGCATCTTCACTTACTCTTTATTTTGTTATTTACATCTTTGATTTAGTAGTCTTATTTCACCCTAATCTCAAAATTGTTTTAATATTTGAAAAAGATTAAAAAAAATAGAAAATGCAAAAATCGAAAAAGAGAATAATAAACAAATGAATTACATGTGTTTTCCTCTCGTTTCATTCCTTTGATTTGGATTGATACATCACTTACCACTACACTTTAGTTTATTATATTTTGTAGGTATTTGAGATTTTTTATTAAAGGAGCTTTTCAAGCAATGACAAATGACAAAAACATGCAAAAGTTTCTCTATCAGTGATCCTGAAAATTTTGTTTATGTTACTGTAGTGATTACTCAAAATTTCCCATTTTTGGAAAAACAAATTTCCTTTTTATATTTTATGATATAAATCACTACATTTAATTTTTCTCATTAAGTGGTTGCTCTAATATTCATGTTCCATATTATTTGGTGTTGACTAAAAGGTCAATATAATGTTTTGAATATTAGCTATATGATTAGGGGTTTGACAATAACAGTTTCTGTATATTAGATTATTGTGTATAATCTATATTTTTTTGTCGAAGGGTCCTAATATAATTATGAATTAATATTTTAACGCTAATATTTATATGATGTTGAATTATGGAGAAAGTGTCTTAATTTGTAGTTATAAAAATTAAATTATTATGGATGCATATATATTTGGACCGTTGATTATCCACTAAGTTTGCGCATAATATCTTTTGGAGTATTGATTTTTATATACATTACGTAGTATGTGTGTGCATGTATGTTCCATGAAAGTAAATTTTTGCACAATCAATGAATTAAACATTTAAGCGCAATTAATGATAAATCAATTTAAGATATCTGTCATAATGATAAATCAATTTAAGATATCTGTCAATGAAGCCAACCAAATCAATTGGTATATCAGTATAATCACATAATTTTTTTTTTCATAAGATGAGATTTTGGGTACCAAATTTTTATGAAAAAATTAGAATTGATTTTGATTCCCTTATTAAGATTTTCTTTTGTGACTATTTTAATTATTTCTTTAAAGCTGCTTATTTTATAAAACAATAAATTTGAATATTTTAAGACATTTTTGGTAATAATTTTCTTATGCCTCTAATAAGCAATAATTGAGATTAAAATTGTCGACTTACCCGAGATTGATGATTTTTTATGTCAATCCGAATGGATTTAATGATTAAAAATGAATATTTTTTTAGTGATGAACGTTGTTTTGACTATTTAAGCACGTTTAAGCTCTCAAAACCTTAAATTTGTCATATTTGGTAATAAAGTTGACAGTTTTTTTTCTCCATTTTTTTTAAATTTAACTTATTGTAGATTATTTTTAAGAGTTTTCTTAACTCTTTTAGAGTGATTACCCAAATTTTCCATTATTGAAAATTAATAATTTCTCCATTTTAATAAATACATCAGTTGTCTTATCTTATTTGGCTGTCATATATATCAAATATTGTTATGACTATTATAGTTATGGTTAAGGTTTTAAAATTAATATTTACATTATGTTAGTTTAGGTAGCCTATTAAAGTGCCCTAATTTATAATTGTAAATATTAAATTATTATGTATAACTTTGACTGTCAATAGATCAAATTAGAATCATGAATATTAGATTGTTGATGTAATGATGATGTTGTTTGTTCATTATAAGATTGACCAAAAGAATAATTTCAATTATCAAATGAATGTTAATGAGTAAAAAAAAATCGCATCAACTTACTCTTGAATGATTTAAAAAAAATTTGAGACTAATATTTACGTAAAGTTTAATCAGTGCTCAAAATAGTAAATATTAGATATAATATGAATATGCTTATTATGTCAAATATGAGTAATAGAATTTTAAAAGTATGCCTTAAGGTTTTCATCTCAGTATTTATTAGGTTACGATTCCACTAAAGTGGTCTAATATAATAAATTATAAATGTTGAATTTTGCAATAGCATTCAAATAGTATGTCATGGTTGCTCCAAAGACTCCGGATATGATTTTGAGTGCTAGGATTATTAATGATTTAATTATGATTAAGTCATTATTATTTCGTTGCTTTAAAGAGTCTAGTTCCAATAGTGAAGTTAATATTAAGGGGCAATATATTTATTTATTAAGTTTGGTATTTTTTGCTCCTAAGAGTTCATAACCTTCCTTAATTTATAAGTACAATGTCCATTTTTGTCTTTTGAAAACATTATTACCTGCTAAAAATATTATACAATCCATAAAATAATGTACTATTCATATAATGGATAATTTAATAGTCACTAAGTGACCTAGTTAGAATGCTTATGAATAATAAATTTAGAGTTAAAAGTTGTAGTAATAAATTATCACTAGATTTTATCCCGCGCGATGCATGAGCACTTTGTCGAGCTTGTTTCATAAAGTAATAACATATTAATTAATGGAAATGTTGTGTGGTAAGGTTTCTTATGGTTTTCAATGTAAGCACATTTTGCTTTGTGTTGCCATATCACTTATATCTTTGATTTCTTTACAGCAGATATTGGTTACTTCTATATATTTACAATTAGTAGGATACATTACATGAAAAAAACATTAGAACCAAATAAATTTAAAATAACAAACAACTCACTAAATTTCATTTCATAAATTTAAATTAATTTATGAAGAAAATTTATTTTAGTTATAAGAACGAATCATAGTGGGTGACAATAGACATATTCATTTAAGTGGAGTTACTCAATAGAATGCAAATATATCAACTACCAACGAAGATGGTAAACTTTTGTAGCATATAATGCTTTGAAAACTATAAATAATTTTTTTTATAAAGGCATTCGACAGGTATAACTAATCCCCAAAACAAACAATGTAGCCTACCTCAAAGCAAAATTTGACACAAATAGTTGGGAAACGTAAAAAAAGTAATCTAATAATGAAAAGCATCTCTTTTAGTATTTTCAACACCACCACTACCACCAACAAAATAAATATCTACAAAATTCTATCCTACCAACCCCATTAAAAACACAGAAAATTAAAATTTAGGGCTCAATAGATTCAAGACATCATTTCCTTATCGTGAAAAAATGATTTGTCCACCATTCTACCTACGTCCTCCAAGACATAAAAGCATTATTAGATTAGCATGAACCTGAAAAGAATCACTGAATTGCAAACTCAAGACTTCGTGTACACCTAGTTACGAACTCCATCACCACTGTCCTTTATAATCGAAAGAAGTCAATTAGTTCTGCATGTTCTTTTCACACAATTTGGAGGGGGGGGGGGGGGGGGTTAAAGGTAAGGATGATAGCTGAAAAAAGGGGTATTTGTTTTATTATTATTGATTTCTTTGCATAGAACAAAATAAAGAGAAGGAATGGGAGAGAGAAGAGAGAATACATTATTTGGTTTGCAGGGAATGAGTGTGAGTCAGTATATGACAAGAATTTGAAGAGAACATGGCATGTGAGAAGTTTTAGGTTTAAATGTGGGTAATCTAAGAGAATAGAAGAGGAAGGAAATAACAGAGAAATTAAATAGTTGCAAAAGAGAAAGGGTGAGATAAGCCACTTTGGAGCCAATATTGCAGGATTTATTATTGATACGCGGTACAATAATATCAAGAGACTCCATTTTTAAATATATATCAGATTGCAAAAACATTAATGGGGAACATTTGATTTATTTCGGCAGGCGAGATAATTTTCCAAAGAAAATTTATTTCGAGTAACTGAAATAAATAAAAACTGAACACAATTAGGTGGTGATGGGGTATCATAGATAACATGTCCATTTAAATTACACAAATTGGTACCCAATCAAGTCATATATAAATATTTAAAGTTATTACAAAAGAAAGCCCATGCTTACAAAATGTTATTAATGTACGTGTTGTCAACTCACAGCATTAATGCAGTGAGCTATTTATTTTATTAATTTTATATTATTTTATTTTTCTAAAACTGCATTTTTTATCCGTTTTAATGTTCTTGATACTGACTTAGAGAAGTTAAGTTGCACTTAAAAAGGATGAATCTTAATAATTCTGTTTACTTAAGGGACCAAATATTAATAAATTAGTGCGTGAAACTCTTTTAAATTTTTTGAAAAATTTAAATGGATTAAGCATAAAATTTATGAAAAATATCATAATGTTAGAGATTAATATATGAGTACCCATTATGTAATATACATTGTGTGAAATATAATGTGTCATTCGATATGAACGAAATAATTTATTTCATTTTTCAAAGACTAAAGTGTTATGAAACATTTTCTAAATCGATATAAGGATCCTTACAAGACAAACCATAAAACAAATGATAAATTCTTGGATTCTTTTTCTTATGTTATTTTGGAATCATTTCAAATACCCATCAGTGACCTTTCAAAATATTTTTCTCGAGTATATAAAACGTCTTTAAGTTTATATGAGAATATATTTTCCTTAATTATAGTGTTCTCATTGATGGTTTGTATAATTATGTTTTTGATAAAACTTTTACTAGAAAAATGATTTTGATCCTATATCATAATGTTGAACTTCAAAGTAGCTTTATTATTAAAACTTTTTAATCTTGTAGCATAATTAAATATCAGACTCTTAATATACTAGATTGTCTTTGGATTGTCACTTATGAATCATGACACTCGTGTTTGCTCTTAAGGTTTTATGATTTTAGAACGATCTATGTTGCCTAAGTTGGAGATTATAGTCCTTCGATAGTGGACCTACATAGATCATGGTCGTTACAAAACAATAAGTCAAACGCAATAAGTCTATATTATCACAACATTTATTCACAGAAAAATGAATATATATGGTTACAAGTTTATTATATAAATTCCACATTACTTACTCAATTTGACATGCCCGTGTGATTGGGAATGTATAGTACATGTATGGATTAGAATTCACTACAAGAATTAGAATTTACAATTATGTCTACACTTGAAAGAGGGTACACTAATTACTTTCAAAATCGAAAATGTCAAATGTCAAATTCTTTAAAGAATGGTAAAATTAGTGAGAGTATTAAATCACCTAATGTGGTTATAAAAGAAGTTAAGATACTCATGTCATTCGTTTAACATCCAAAGTAATTTTTTTTGGTTCATGGATATGAATAGTTTTAAGAATATCTTAAATGAGTTTGCTATTCTGAATGATTGTGATATTTATCCCAAGAAGGCGAGTTTGACAGAGGAGTGAGAAAATATTCGATTTTGATAATCAACGATATAAAGCTAGACTTATAGTCAAAGTTTTCATTATGAAAGAGGTGTAAATAAATATTTTCAACTATATCTTAGAATATTAAAATTTTATAGATTTAGTAGCTCCTTTTGAGTAAGAGTTACATTTAGTGTGAAAACTTATGAGAGTTTAAGAAAAGAACTGTGTATGTTGAGAAATTATTATATAAACTTATGTAAGTTTTCCATCAATGGTATTTTAAGAATACTTTATGTATTTTGATTAAGTATATATATACCTTGAAGTCAGTGGGAGTAAATTTATATATTTCCTGAAGAGCTCTTAATAGTGAATCGTAGATTAGAGAAATAAAATAGTTTAAGAGTATAAAGTAATGAGATGCTTAATATTTTATATGCTCACACTTATGATAATTATTCTCTCTTGATTAAGTAGGTTTGTTTTGACCTAGTGAGCAATATTATAAAAGAGTGAGATACAATTAAATATTGTATGTAGCATGCTTTGGGGCTATAATTTATGTATTATGTAGCGGAAAATTTATTTTTGGACTTGGAGTTGTCGACACTATTAACAGGTCGCTGAAATATTATGATATTTCCACTGCACTCTTCATTATGAAAAACTTATAGGTATTTTAAATAACCTAGGCACATTAGAATATAATAGCTATATGAGAACGAAGAAGTTCAGAAACAACAAGTGTCAGTCAAACACATTAGTATAAGTGTTAACGTAGCATATCCACTAATAAATGGACTATCACCAAAGGACATTTATGAAACATGCTTAAGATATGAGTCTTGTGTGTAGCCAATTAAGTATAAATGTTAGTAAATTATTTGGTTCTTGTATTTTGGCACTATACTTGATATCGATTAAAGTGTATTCTGAACGTTTCAATTTTAGTCTTGCAATATAAGTTTACACGCATGTGAATTGATGAATGTGACATAAATAGTCTTTTATATAAGACATTATTGGACCATTACTAAATATCCCAATTTATAAACCTTGTTGGATAAATTGTTAATGTTGTGGTACATGAAAGCGATCATGCTCTTGAATCAGTATGCGAGCACCACGACCCGCATTAATGGTTTATTTGATTCAGGTATTTATAAAAAACCATTTAAGGATGACTCACAGATTATTGCACACCTTATGATAATTATGGAAGAAGTGGGAGAATTTTAGAATTATTTTAAAGAATAATTCTACAAAATATGATCCATAATTAGATTAATACTAGTAGTCAGTTTGGTTAATGAAAGGGTACTCCAAATACCAAGGGTCAAAAGGACTATTGGTTATCTACTTAGATGGATGGCTAAGATTACGTGACTATTAAAGATTTAGGTCCTATCATTCCCTATAAATAAGTGTCTGACTATTCATCATTTAGACACACAAAAAGATAGCATAATGAAGTTATAGGATAAGGAAGAGAAATCAAAAGACTCAAGTTTATGTTAATTTTGAAATACTAGTTTGGGTATAAAATAATATCCAACCGTTGAAATATGCTGAAATTGGATTATGTTCTTGTTGTATACGAGAGGAAGTCGTGGCCCGAAATTCATTCCGATCAGACATCTCTAGGATCGACTGCTCCGTAAATTTCCATTTGTGACATGATGGAGGTATGTTATTATGATATCATTTTGTATTCCTCTTAATAATTGTATGTGATAATCATGTTGATCTAATATCCTAATGTTAATGTATAATACATAATGTTTTTATATTATTAAGGAACAAATAAGATATAGAATTGGATATTCATACGTTAAATTTATATATCCATATAAAACTCTTAACTACATATTCTTTAATTTATGTTTACATCGAAGACTTTTCATGGCTTTTCCTTATTTCTCTAATCTTATCCCATGTTGAACGATGATGTTTATACCATATAAGCATATCCAAATTACACAATATAAATGAAAATTTATATCTTGGAGAGTATATAATGAATACACGTAGGAAAAACTAAGATGTTTGTCACATTTTAATCTTTTATATCTATTGATATGAACTGTCATTGCTACATCAATCGTGTGTTATTAATTTTTCTTTATATTTTTTATTTAGATATACATCGTTAATTTATATTATTTGTTGATCAATGTGGATATATACATGCATTTTTGCACAACTTTTTAATATTCAAATTACGTTACAGACTAAGGTCATTCGATAGGACTTCTAGAGTAAGGTATGTGATCAAGATGTTTAACTAGTTGAATACCATCAACACGTGATAAGTTGAGGCGATGGTTAAATTTGATAAGGAATTCTATTTTGTGGCATTATGAGGAAAACCTAATTCAGTGATGGAAGAGGAGTGTCAAAAAATTAATCAAGAGGCATGTTTTATGATTCAATTATATTTTTAATGGAAGATTAAACATTAATTAATGGCAAGTATATCAATAAATAAGATTAATTGATGACAAAAACATCAACAAAAGATATTTAAAATAAGATTAAAAAGCTTTTTTATTTTAAAATAACACTATAAGAATTCTTGCTTTGAGTTAAGATAATTATTTAGAACTAAATCCTTGATAGTCGCCACTAAATACATTTAGTGATAACATATAACTTTTCATTGTAACTCTTCCCCAACATATAAATAGTATCACATTTGGTCCTAAATATATTTATTACTGTTGATACCAAATTTAGTCTGCTGACATGGCTCAATCGAGTGAAGACACGTGAAAATCTACGTGGCAACAACAAACACTTCCGAGGAACTCAGACGCTCCGAGGAACCATACTGCAACGAGGAACACTGCTTCCCCGAGGAACTCGGACGCTCCGACCTACAAGAACTCTCCGAGGAACTTTTGAGTACCGAGGAACTTTTGATTACCGAGGACCTTAGGCGGTCCGAGAAGCTTAGGCGGTCCGAGCTGCACCTCGAACAAAGCATTAATAGCAGGATAACCAACAGTTTGACTGTTCATTAAATGCTTATCATTCAGATGTATACACTTAAGGGGCATTGAATGTATTACCCTTTCACATGTACAGTATTGAATGTATTACCCTTTCACATTACAGCCTTAGGGCTATAAATACATTGTATTACCCTCATTGAAGGGGACCGAAATTTCTTGATTGAACTTGTAATCGAGAATTCCCAAACAGTCATTAATAACAGAAACAGTGGACGTAGGCCATTCTTATAAGGCTGAACCACTTTAAAACTTCTTTGTCTCATTTATTTTATCTATGATTAAATAATTAGATATAATCTAATTTTTTACATCAACAGATTGGTGCCGCCTGTGGGAAACGACTGGTTATATCATTTTTCATCAAAAACAATTCATCACAAATGGCTGATATTCCAGAACCCAGCAATCGAAACGCTGGAAGCCCTCCAAATCCATCTGCTCCGCCAAATATTCCAGATCTAGCTGGAATAATGACAAATCTGGCCCAGGGCCAGACAGTCATGCAAGAAACGATGCGACAACTCATACAAACCCTCCATGGCGGTGCACCAACCCATTCAGGACTGCGAAGTATTCAAAGAAATACCCGTTTACCTTCTTCACGTACTAGGCGTACTGAGGAATCTGAAGATTTTTCTTATCAACCTGGACGAACTTCATCAGTGCGGGCCACAGATACTGAACAACGTATCACTCTCTCTCCAGAAAGGACTAGTGCGCTAGAGAGGTTAAGCAGGGTATCACCTTTTGATCGATTAGGATCTAAAAGGAGTAGAAGTCCTCCTAAAGTCGTATCGAGGAGTTTTCGACGACCATCAGATTTAAGGGAAGGATCTGCCCAGTCGCGACCAGCTGCTCGTCAAGATAGATCCCAGGAAACCACATCAACACGATCAGTTGCTCGAATCAATAGGCCCGAGGAAGGAAATGATGCATGGAAAGGCTCTATTCAGAGGCTGGAGGATAGGTTAGGGGAAATGGCTAAGGCCAAGAACCCTCTACAACGAACTTTTGTTTAAGGAACACCTTTTGTCCAGGCCATTGTAGATTTTCTAACACCATCAGAGTTCAAAGCACCTGTTGTGACCCCCAAATATGATGGAAAGACCGACCCTGTCCTTCATATAGAACAATACCAAGCTGCAGCCGACATCTATGTTGTTCCAGATGAGATGAGATGCATAGCATTCTCAGGAACTCTTACCGGATCTGCTCAAATGTGGTATAATAATCATCCTCGGGGTAAGATCTCAAATTTCTTTCAACTGGCCGAGTTATTCATTGGGAATTTCTATTTTGGGGCAAATCCAGTTAAACGAGTAGCGCATTTGTTAAGTGTTAGACGAAAAGCTGGTGAAAGTACCAGAGATTATATAACTTGTTTTAATAACAAGAAGCTCGAAGTCATTGACTATGAGGAAAAGACAGCAATTATCGCCTTGATGAGTGGATTACTTCCCAACAAGTTGTACTACACTTTGGCTAAAGATCTGCCTAGAACCATGTCAGATCTGATGGGAAGGCAACCAAGATCATGAATGCCGAGGAGGCTATGGCTGCGAAGAAGAATATGGATGCCAAAGAAACTAAGGTGGAAGGTGATAAAGTTAAGAAGAAAGAGCATAAGAATAATGGTAGTGACAAACATTCAAGAACAAGGTCGTCATGGGAAGTATTGAAGAAATTTGATAATTATACTCCTTTGAAGAAAGACATCAACCACGTTCTAGAAGAAATCAAGAACAACGAGGAATTAAATTGGCCAGAGAAAATGAAGGCAGACCCCGAAAGGAGAAATAAGGCAAAATATTGCGAGTTTCACAAAGTTCATGGCCATATGACTAAAAATTGCATAGCTCTTCAGAATGAGATTGAAACCCTCATCAGACGAGGAAAATTGACAAAGTATGTTGATCGGAGGAATGATAGAAGAAATAATGACCAAGAAAGAGAGAGGTCTAGATCTCCTCGTCGAGCAGAGGAGAACAAGAAGAGAGACCATGAAGTTGATCCAAAAGACGACCCCGATCTTCCCAAGAGACCAAGGCAGCCAGAACGTGAGGTATTTTCAATACGCTTTGGGTCATTTGATTGTAATGTTATTACAGGTGGAGATGCAGGAGGAGGAGACCTTACTGCCGAGAGAAAAGCTTACCTCTGTGAGGCTCAAGCTTGCTCATACATTCAATGAATAAATCTAGCTGAGGAGGATCGCTTGAGAAAGATGAACAAAGAGAAATTGGTCATTGGTTTCTCAAAGAACGACCTCGTAGGTGTTCTATATCCTCATGATGACCCATTGGTGATCAAAATGAGGATGAAGGAGATAATAATTTCAAGAGTACTGGTCGATAATGGTAGCTCGGCAGACATCATGTTCTATTCGTTCTTCGATAGTTTAAATCTAAAGCTATCTCAACTGGAGCCTTATCATAGACCCCTCCTCGGTTTTGCTGGCGAGAAAGTATTTCCACTTAGGAAGATCAAATTGAATATATTAATTAGTACGTGGCCTGCTTGTCGAACAGAAAGAATACGCTTTTTTGTGATGGATAATAATGTTCAATCATCATACAACATCATCATGGGAAGAGTAGGATTGAAGAAGTTCGAGGCTGTACCATCTATGGTACATCAGTGCCTAAAATTTCCAATAAATTTTGGAGTAGGAGTTGTGGAAGGTGATCAGAAAGTAGCTCGGGAATGCTATTATTCATCCGCCGAGCAAGAGGAACTGGAGGAATCAAGGAAAAAGACCATCGCCTATCAAGTGGATGAAGGTGCAGAAATTGAAACATTGGATCCTAGAGATGAGTCGTAACTCGTGAAGGGTCAAGTGGTGGAAGCTACTGAGAACATCATCCCGGATGACGATCACCCTGAACGAACTACTCAAGTAGGTTCGTCGTTGGAAGCCTCACTAAAACAGGAATTGATAAGTTTACTAAGAAGCAGAAAATAAACTTTTGCGTGGAGTCATGAGGATATGCCTGGGATAGACCCAAATTTCTTATGTCACGAACTCAATGTGAATAAGGAGATCAAGCCTGTGAAACAGAGAAGAAGTGTATTTAGTCCCGAGAAGAATCAAGCTATACAGGAGGAAGTCGAGAAGCTCCAAAAAGATTATTTTATTGAAGATGTTAAATATCCAGACTGGTTAGAAAATGTGGTGATGGTGAAAAACAAGAACAACAAGTGGAGGATGTGTGTAGACTTCACCGACCTCAACAAAGCATGCCCAAAGGATCACTTTCCACTGCCCCGAATTGATCAACTGGTGGATGCTACCTCGAGACACAAGCTGCTGAGCTTCATGGATGCTTATTCTGGTTACAACCAAATTAAAATGAAAACCGAAGACAGGGAGAGTACTTCTTTCATTACCCCTAGGGGAACTTATTGTTATAATGTTATGCCTTTTGGTTTGAAAAATGCAGGTGCGACATATCAGCGGCTGATGAACAAAGTCTTTGCTGAACAAATCAGTTGCAATATGGAAGTCTATGTTGACGATATGCTAACAAAGAGCAAGAAAGCTGCCGATCATCTAGTTGACTTAGGCCAGACCTTTGATCAACTGGATAAATATCAAATGAAGTTGAACCCGACGAAGTGCACATTTGGAGTACGAGAAGGTATGTTTCTCGGGTACATTATCAATCAGCGAGGCATTGAAGCTAACCCTGAAAAGATCAAAGCTCTGTTAGGGATGCGTTCCCCAACGATGAAGAAAGAGGTGCAAAGTCTTATAGGACGAGTAGCAGCACTCAACAGATTTGTATCGCGAGCAACTGATCGATGTCTCCCATTCTTCAAGACGCTCCGAAAGACTTTTGAGTGGAATGATGAATGTGAGAAGGCTTTCCAAGACTTGAAGAAATATTTGGGAGCACCTCGACTGTTATCCAGGCCAGTGATGGGAGAAATTATACTTGTATCTGGAAGTGTCCGAGAATGCAGTCAGTTCGACATTGATAAGAGTGGAGAATGGAGTACAAAAACTGATCTACTACACAAGTAAGGCCTTCCAAGGAGCAGAGATCAGATATCCAAGGCTGGAAAAAATGGCACTAGCATTGATCGAGGTAAGTAGAAGAATGAAGCCATACTTCCAGGCTCATACCATAGTAGTATATACTGATATGCCATTGAGGCAAGCCCTTCATAAACCAAAAAAGTCAGGAAGATTGATTTGCTGGGCAATAAAACTCGGTGAATATGATATAGTTTATGAACCCAGATCATCGCTAAAAGGGCAAGCGGTAGCAGATTTTATAGCAGAGTTCACGTATCCTGATACCCCCGAGGAGAAAAAGTTGCTCGCTGATCAACCTGTGGATGTTACAGGATCATCAAATGCAAGCCCATACCAACTTAGCTTGGTAAAAGGGCAAGTAGATGTTTTAGGATCATCAAATTCAAGCTCAGTCCAGCTTAGGTTGGTAAAAGGGCAAGAAAAGATGATCCACGAACAGCAAGAAATATCAGGAGATGGTGAAAGGAAGCAACAAATTTTCCACCGAGGAACTCTGTCAGATCAGCAATTTGAAGACGAGTTGCCTATATGGAGTCTGTATGTGGATGGTTCATCCTGCACTACAGGATGTGGCGTAGGAATAGTTTTGAACAGTCCGGACGAGGTCGACATGGAATACGCCCTACGCTTCAAATTCAAAGCTTCCAATAATGAGGCTGAATATGAAGCCATGATTACAGGTCTTAGTTTGGCAAAAACCATGGGGGCGGAACAAGTTATTATTTTCAGTGATTCGCAACTGGTCATAAATCAAATGATGGGAGTATATGCAGCCAAAGGAGAATTAATGATCAGATATCATGCAAAGGCAAATGAACTAGTGTCGGAATTTGCTGCTATTCAGCTGGTCAGAATACCAAGAATGGAGAATACAAGAGCATACGCCCTAGTTCGATTAGCATCAGCTACTTGTACCGAGCTACGAAGAACAATCCCAATTGAAGTTTTAGCTGGTCGGAGTATAGATGAAGATCTCACGATGAACTTTATTACCCTCGATTTAGGATCATCATGGATGGATCCTATCAGGGCATATATTGAGAAAGGGGAATTACCAACGGACAAACTTGCAGCCAAGAAACTGAAGTTTAAGGCTGCTCGTTATGTACTAACCAACGGTATTCTATACAGACGAGGAGTTATAGCAGGTGTGCAGAGATGTGTGCATCCTACCCAGGTGAAAGCTTTGATTGAAGAGGTCCATGAAGGGTCCTGTGGAGCCCATGTAGCAGGTCGGACTCTTTTACAAAGGGTGATGACACAAGGATACTACTGGCCAACGATGAGGGCTGATTGTATAGCCTATGCTAAAAAATGTGACAAGTGTCAGCACTTCTCTTCCATTCGAAGAACTCCCCAAGCATTATTGACACCCATTACTTCCCCTTGGCCATTTGCCATATGGGGAATAGATTTGGTCGGGCCACTGCCGATGACCAGGGGAAGATTTAAGTATCTCGTGGTCGCTGTGGATTATTTTCCTAAATGGGTTGAAGCTGAGCCTCTCATTGATATGACGTACGATAAGGTGTACCAATTTATTTGGAAGAACATCATTTGTCGATATGGTCTTCCTCATGCCTTCATCACAAACCATGGAACACAATTTGACAACGAGGAGTTCGTTGCCTATTGTCATCAGTCAAATATTTTGAAGATCCACTCAGCACCAGGCCATCCTCAAAGCAATGGACAAACTGAAGTAACAAACAGAACTCTGCTGAATGGCTTGAAGAAAAGACTGGATGATGAGAAAGAAAATTGGATCAACGAGCTACAATCAGTACTATGGGCTTACCGAACTACTCCCCGAGTAGCAACAGGGGAATCTCCATATATGCTAGCGTTTGGAAGTGAAGCTATTATACCTGCCGAGTTGGGCCTCCCAACACACAGGATACTGAATTTCAATTCCCCCGCAGCGACTTAATGAGAAGATTGGATTTAGACATGCTCGAGGAAGTTAGAGAAGAAGCAGCCATCAGGAATGCTGCATACCAACAACGAACAACTTTGTTCTATAATAAGAGGGTGAAGAAGTGCGACCTGAAAGAAGGAGACTATGTGCTAAAGAAAGTGATTCAAAAGCACAACAAACTGGAGGCAAACTGGCATGGACCATACCGAGTTACAAAAGTTGTTCGACCAGGAACTTACCGAATAGAAACTTTAGAGGGGGAGGAGTTTAAGAATGCATGGAACGCAGAGCACCTGCGCAAGTATTATTACTGATGCATATTCTCATATAACGCAGTTCCTTCAGTATGAATAAAATGAAGATATTCTTCCAAATTCACACCTTTTATTGAAAGTTTTTCGGGGAATACTAGTGCTACACACTACTCGGCAAAACTCGGACTACTCAAATTTATTCTCGAAACGCCAACTAAGGTTGGTCGGGAAACAAATGTATTCCTAAAAATGCCAACTTATGTTGGTTAGGAAGTAAATGTATTCATACGGGAAGTAAAACTATGTATTCCTAAAAATGCCAACTTATGTTGGTTAGGAAGTAAATGTATTCCTACGGGAAGTAAAACTATGTATTCCTAAAAATGCCAACTCATGTTGGTTAGGAAGTAAATGTATTCCTATGGGAAGTAAAACTATTCCTAAAAATTCCAACTTATGTTGGTTAGGAAATGTATTCCTAAAAATGCCAACTTATGATGGTTAGGAAGTAAATGTATTCCTACGGGAAGTAAAACTATTCCTAAAAATGCCAACTTATGTTGGTTAGGAAATGTATTCCTAAAAATGCCAACTTATGTTGGTTAGGAAGTAAATGTATTCCTACGGGAAGTAAAACTATGTATTCCTAAAAATGCCAACTCATGTTGGTTAGGAAGTAAATGTATTCCTACTGGAAGTAAAACTATTCCTAAAAATGCCAACTTATGTTGGTTAGGAAATGTATTCCTAAAAATGCCAACTTATGTTGGTTAGGAAGTAAATGTATTCCTCGGGAAGTAAAAGCATTCCTAAAAATGCCAACTTATGTTGGTTAGGAAGTAAATATATTCTCGAAAACGCCAACTAAAGCTGGTCGGGAGGTAAAGTACCAAAGTTGCTAGTAGAGGAAAAATCCACTAAATGTAGTTGGTCGAAAAGGAAAATTTATCGACCTTGGTTGGTCGGAAACATTTTATGAATACGAGAAAGTGATCGAGCAAAATTTTTGATACTCGTAACTTTTTGAAATTATTACTAAGTTGGTCGATAAACAAAACATCATTTTTGCCAAATGACTACCACAAATTCAAACTACTCGACAATAAGTTGGTCGACAAATAAAACAATATTGTTATCTTTTTAACAGATACACATGCACAGATGTAAAGTGTTACAAAACAATAGCAGTCAAGATTTGCAAATAAAATTATTTCATTAAATGTAGAACAAAATACATCAGGAATGAAATACAAATTTATTACATCAATATTCTTATTCTATTGGTTTGTTCCCCTCTTCTTTTGAAACAGGTTCCTCGCCAGCAGGTGGGTAATTTAAAGCGAGAGGAGAATTTATGAAGTTAAGATCTTTTAACATCCTGATATTCATCACGGATGGTCGATCTAGGAGGTGCTCGGGACGAGATATCTCGACATTTGAATGGAGATTGTAATCGCCGAGGTATTTGGAAATCAGACATCGAGGGATGGCCCGAGCAGGGATCCAACTCATATCAAGCTTGAATGGTGGCACTAGTAGGTCGAGCAGCCCAGGATTATGGTAATCCCACAGGTAATGACCCTGTTCGAGTTGCAGCACACCTAAGGCATTCAACCATCCCTGTTTGTAGCCCTTATTATTTGCATTCTGGATACGATCGTCCAAGTGGTAAAGAGCCTCGTTGTAGCTAGCCATCCAGAACTCCCTGGGCTTCTTGTGGAATTGATATGTCAATCTTTCCATCTGCTCGTGGAGATTTTTGATAAAAAGTTCTTTACTCTCCAAGATAGACTTCTGCGCAGAAAGCTGCTCTTCCAGGTCTCTGATTTTCTTAGACATCTCTGCCAATGCCTGGTTCTTCGCCATCAGCTGGAAGGCCTGATTCTCTAAAGCAGATTGAGTCCTCTGTTCCTCGACAGGAATCCGAGCAGCTCTTGCTCGTCCCCGAGGAGCTCTTGCTCATCCACGAGAAGATGTAGAAGGGCCAGCTCTTTTCAAGGTTTCCAACTCATCCCTCAAGTTGGCGTTCTCGACCTCCAAGAACGAGAATCCCTCGTCAGTCACTAGGATCAAAGCATTTGAGGTGGAAACTGCAGATTTTAATTGAGATACTTCTCTTTGCAAGTTGGTATTTTCTTGCTCCAACAACTCGGCTATTTGCCTGTGCTCCTCGACCTCGGCTTTCAAAGTTCTTTCCCGCACGTCGTAAGCAGCAAAACGCTTCTCATATCCCTTATCAGCAATGATTTACTGATACTTCTTCTCGTACCCCTCGTGCAAAAGGGCAGTGGATTCCTTATATTGTTGCTGAAGTTCTTCAAGAGTGCCTTGGAGATCCTCAATCATATCATAATAAGATACATTATTGGCCACTGCACGATCAAGCAGACACTTCAAATATTGGTAGGCTTCAATTGCCTGTTCCGAAGCATCTTGGTTGAGGATGTCGATAATTTGTGCTGCACTCAGATTTGTGTGACCAGCCTTAAAATATTCATTGCATTGCCGTAACACCTTTGTATCATGAGCAGACAATAATTCCATCCTGGCCAGAAACTAATAGAGGAAGAAAAATAAATAATCAATAAATAGTACCAACAGAGCATGAAGAGGAGAAACAACAGTATGCATAAACAAAAGTTCAAATTTTATTATATCACAAAGTTCAGAGTTACATGTTCAGGGTTACATTTGGCAAAGAAAAATAAAATAGAGAGAAACCCGAACAACTCTACACCTTTTCCTTGTCTCCCAAAACTTTCTCAGGAGGCTGGGACGAGGAGGTAGGTTGCTCAGAGGGAACAGAAAGTTGCTCGGGGAGCGCTGGCAGTTGCTCGGATGAAGTAGCGAGTTGTTGAAGCTCCTCGTTAGTAGGCTGGATGGTTGGGGGATGAGAAACTTGATCTCCCATCACCATGGAAGACTCCTTAGAGGCAGCTTCGTCCTCTTCTTCGTCTTTAGGAGTTGGAGGGGGACCAGGGATGTGCCGCTGAAATAGTTCAGAAGTTTCATCAACTTTCATCTCTTGTAGAGCAGCGACCCACCCATATCTAAAGTATTTGAGGCTGCCATATTCTACTTGCGACATCATGGCAGCCAAGCCTTTGTTCCACCCTTTATCCTAGCCAGCGCTGAAAGATTTCTTCACAGCCAACTTCCACTTTAATTTCTCCGAGGAAAGCTTCTCGGACAGAAGATTTTCAGCAGCTTTCAATTTATTCTCAACTTTTTCCTTCTGCCGACCTACTTGCCGAAGTTGACCCAACTCCTCTTCAGCAGCCTTGAGATTATTTTCAAGCTCCCCAGCATTTTTGAGCTTCTCTTCGAGCTCTTTATTTTTCTCCTCCAGACTATTTAATTTTTTCTCCAACCCCTTGGAAACTTCAACAACTTGAGCCTTCTCCTGCTCGGTTGAGGTAAGTTTCTTCTCCTAAGCAGCCTTGTCAGCATCATGCTTCTGACGAGAATCTTCCAAAGACCGCGTCAGACCCATCAGAGCTTCCTCCACACCAGATGAGGAGATTGAAGCTTTAATAGCTTCATCTTTATTCAAAATTGTATTAAAGCAGCTCACCAACTGTGAAAAGAAAATGAAAGAAAGTCAGAGACAGATATAACAAGGGAAAGATGAAAAGTTCAAAATAATAAGACTTATAGAAGCAATGTGGAGAGCTACCAATGTGGTAACCGTGTCCTGAGAAAGGTTTTCTTCAATACCTTGGATCTCAGGAATGATCCAAGTCTTCACCGAGCTTATGGCAGAGCTCGGGGGAACAAAAGTAGGAACACCAGTTCCAGTAGTTGGGGGCTGAGAGATGGTTTCAGCCAAATTGACCGAGGAGCTTTTCTTCAGCTTCCTCGGGGGAACAGGAATAGTTTCGACCAAGGAGGAACTCTTGGTCGGTGATATGACAACCACTTCTTTTGGAGCATCAGTCTTGCTCGGGGCCATTGGGGGCTTCTCGGCAGCCTTCACAGGAGCAGCCGGAAGGGGTGCATCAATTTTCTTTGTCCCCTCTCCTGGGACGTCAATCTTACTTCTTTTTGCCTCTCCAGCACCAGAGGCATGTTTCTCAAAAAGGGTGGGAGGTCTTCTTTTCTTCATCCTTTCACTCAAAGGAATATGTGATTTAGGCGAAGAACTTGTAGAGGCAGGTATTGGCTCTATGTCGCTTATCACCGGACGAGCAGTGAAAGAGGAGGTGTAACTCTTGTAGTGCAGCAAATATGAAGCTGACCTAATGTGCTCGTCGGCAACAGTCTGATGCAAACTCCAGATAAGTTTCAAGTGCCTTATATTAACGTCTGCCTCTTTTGGACACTTTCTTTTGTTGTCAACTGCAAATAAATCAAAATTAAAATATCAGTGGCACATTTTATCAAACATAAAGGAAGCATAATTTCAAAACAAATAAAATGAAATAAAAATAACCTATCCCATTGCCATAGGGAGGGCATCTGGGACCCTGATACACTTCATCTCCAGATAAAGGAGCATGTTGCCAATTTTTTATAACAACCCCGTGCTCAAAATAGTCCCTATTGGCATCCGGGAGATTGACCACTAAAGCCCTATTTAAAAATCCAGTTTTTAAATAAAAAGTATTATCGCCTACAGCCCATCTATAACAAAACATGATTTCTGGAATTCCTATGCGAGTTCCATGAATTTGATTTAGTCTATGAACCCCATTAACTATTCTCCATGTATTGGGGGATATTCTTGCAGGAACAACGTCAAAATATTGACAGAATTCCAGACATAAAGGATTTGGCGGAAAAGAAAAGCCACATTCAGCAATAAAGAGACTGGGGAACCAATGTCCCTCAGCCAAACGAAAATAATCGAAAGGTTCGGAAAGTTCCTCCAGAACAACCCATGAAGGAATAGAAAAATCAGAACGAAATTTATCAAGAGATTCAACAAGGTAAACCATGATGAATAAAGGAAATGAAGAAGAAGGAAGAAGATCTTACAGAAAAAGAGTGGATCTGTTGACAACGAACGATGAAAAGGATGAACGCACAAGAGAGTAAGACAATGGAAAACTCGAAGATACAAAATTGAAAAAGTAGAAGACGATGGGATTGTCTGTGACGCTTAAATACCTTATCTTGGGAAACGGTAAAGTTAATGATTACAAAAAGAAACGATTACGCTACCGGCGGCTAGAAGGACAAAAAGTACGCGGAGATCGAGGCAGTTATAAAAATTCAAAAAATCCTGATTCTACGAATTTGGAAGGAAAAATAAATACAAAGGAAACACTCCTAAAAATCAGGAGGACCATTTAAAACTACCATATTCCGAGAAAGAATGTTCCACACTCCTCAAATTTCGAACTATGAAACATTGGGGGCTTCTGTTGATGCCAAATTTAGTCTGCTGACATGGCTCAATCGAGTGAAGACACGTGGCAATCTACGTGGCAACAACAAACACTTCTGAGGAACTCAGACGCTCCGAGGAACCATACTGCAATGAGGAACACTACTTCCCCGAGGAACTCGGACGCTCCGACCTACAAGAACTCTCCGAGGAACTTTTGAGTACCGAGGAACTTTTGATTATCGAGGACCTTAGGCAGTCCGAGCAGCTTAGGCGGTCTGAGCTGCACCTCGAACAAAGCATTAATAGCAGGATAACCAAAAGTTTGACTGTTCATTAAATGCTTATCATTCAGATGTATACACTTAAGGGGCATTGAATGTATTACCCTTTCACATGTACAATATTGAATGTATTACCCTTTCACATTACAGCCTTAGGGCTATAAATACATTGTATTACCCTCATTGAAGGGGATCGAAATTTCTTGATTGAACTTATAATCGAGAATTCCCAAACAGTCATCAATAACATAAACAGTGGACGTAGGCCATTCTTATAAGGCTGAACCACTTTAAAACTTCTTTGTCTCATTTATTTTATCTGTAATTAAATAATTAGATATAATCTAATTTTTTACATCAACAATTACCATTAGTTAAAACTAAAAGATTGTCAATAAATATTTAATTAGTGAGAATAAATTTTGTGATAACTAAATAACTAGTTCACCATTAAACATATATATATTAGTGAGAATCCATTTTGCAACAACCAAATAATTTGACTCACATTTATTTTCATTTAGACCTATCTTAAAATACACACCATGTTACAAACATGTTATTTAGATTATTTGTAATTACCATACACACCATTGATGCGAATCACGGTTGGGGATCACGTATTTTGTCCATGACCATATTCATTTAATAAAAAAAAAATTTGACCCCCCCCCCCAAAAAAAAAACTATATTCAATAACTAATTCATATTAAAATTAAGCAATATTGAAAACGTGGAGTTTAAAATTCAAAGAAAACCACTATGACATCTTAGTTAACTCATAAATCATAGTAAACATTCATAATTCAAACCAAACATTCATAAATCAAACTAAAAGTCATAAGTCAAACTATAATGCCAATATAGAGCCAATATCATAATAGGATACGATTGGGATAAAAATAAGATTGTCAAGGTCTAGTATAATACAATTTACATTGGTCCCGTGACTACGTTTGCAGTTCTTACAAGTTACATTGGTCTCGTGAAAGGTGTCCGTTTGGGGACTGTTTTGAGTTTTCATCTTCTAATACCATGTTTTTAAGCCTAAGTCTATATTTTTAAAAATTATCTTCATATTCTCAAATCGGGAAATTTGTGACTACATGATCATTTTTTATTACTTATATTAGTCCTGTGCGAGGTGTTCGTGTCGCTTACGAGGCCGTTTGGGAGTTATTTAGGTTTGATTCCTTTAGGGACATCTTTTTAAGTTTAAGTATAAATATTTATAAATTATCATAATATTCTTAAACTGGGAGGCCCGTAAATACGCGATTAATCATTACAAGTTACAGTGGTCTCTTATAAGATGTTTGTCTCTCTTATGAGGCCGTTTAGGGGTTGTTTGGGTTTTATCACTCTAATGGGATGTTTTTATGCCTAATTCTATATATTTATAAATTATCATTATATTCACAAATAGGGAGTCTTATGACTACGCGACTAGTTCCTATGAGTTACATTGGTCCAGTGCAAGGTGTTCATCACTTTTACGAGGCTATTTAGTGAGTGATTTGGATTTTTTCCCTTTAATGACATGTTTTAAGCCTAAGTAATGAGATTTGTAAATTATCATTACCTTCTCAAATTGGGACTCCCGTGACTTTATGGTCAAATCCTATGAGTTATATTGGTCCCGTGCGAGGTATCCGTGCCTCATACAGGGCCGTTAGGGGGATGTTTTGCATTTTCAACCTTTAACGATTTTTTTAAGACAAAGTGTAGATGTTTGAAAATTATTATCACATTCTCAAACTAGGAGTCCCGTTTGGGGGTTGTTTTAGTTTTCTGCCTCTAACGACATGTTTTAAGGCTAAATCTATATATTTTAAAATTATCTTAATATTGTCAAATTAGGAGTCCCGTGACTACACGGTAAGTTTCTATAAGTTACATTGGCCTTGTGTGAGGTGTTCGTGTTTCTCACAGGGCTATTTGGGGGTTGTTTTGAATTTTTTCCCTCTAACGACAAGTTTTTAAGCCTAAGCCAAGATAGTTTCAAATTAACTTCATGTTTTTAAACTCGAATTTCCATAACTATGTGATCAGTTCCTATGAGTTACATTGGTCCCGTGCAAGATGCTCCTATATTTTACAAGGCCATTTGGTTATTGTTTGGGGATTTCACCCTTTAATGACATGTTTTTAAGCCTAAGTCTTGAGATTTAAAAATTATCATCATATTCTCAAATTGCGAGTCCTATGATTTCGTGGTCAGTTTCTACGAGTTAAGTTAGTTCCCTATGAGGTGTTCGTGCCCTTACAGGGCCGTTTGGGGTCATTTTTTATTTTTGTCATCTAACAACGTATTTTTAAGCCGAAGTCCAGATATTTACAAATTATCTTCATATCCTCAAACTGGGAGTTTTGTGACTATATCTCATGTCCTATAGGTTACACTACTCCCGTGCAAGGTGTTTAGTGACTCTTAAGTTACCAGTTGGGGACTATTTTGATTTTCACCCTCTAATGACATGTTTTTACGCCTAAGTCTAAATATTTTCAAATTATCCTTGTATTTGCAAATCAAGTTTCTCATGACTACATGAGCAGTTCTTACGAGTTACATTGATCCCATGCGAGGTGTTCGTGCCTTTTAGAGGCCCATTTGGTTGTTATTTTTTATTTTTACCCTCTAACAACATGTTTTTAATCATAAATCTTGATATTTTGAAATTAACATCACAGTCTCAAACTCGGAGTCCCATGACTACGCAGGGTTACATTGGTCCCCCACAAGTGCCTCTAATAGGACTATTTAGTCCTTGTTTTGGGTTTTTTCCCCCTAGAAGCATGTTTTTAAGCTTAAGTCTTGATATTTTCAAAGTATCGTCATATTCTCAAACTGGGAGTTTCGTGACTATGGGGTCAGTTCCTACGAGTAACATTGGTTTCGTGCAAGGTGTCCGTGCCTCTTATGGGGACATTTGGGGGTTATTTTGGAATGTATTGAGAAACGAATTCATATAAAATTAACCAATATTGTAACCACGGAGTTGACAAAGTGAAGCACCATGCCATCGTAGTTAATTCATAAAAGGATATTAAACATTCTGAATTCAAACTAATGTGTCAATATAATGCTAATATCATAATATGATAAATTTGGACACAAATAGGATTTTTAATAGACAATATAATAATAAGACACAAATAGGATTGTCAAGGGTAAAGAAAATCATACTTAATCTTCCTCTAAATCAACTAAAATATCCTTTAAATTAGGGCCGTCATTAAGAAAAAACTGGAACTCTTTAGTATTCTTTAATGCGTCTTCTTGAGTAGTAATACTTTTTGGTTCATGCATGATAATAGATCAATTGCCATAGTTTATGCACTTTGAGTAGAATACTCTTTTTACATTCTAAAAATCCCAAATAAAAGGCTCGTCGACTATGTGATCTTTACTCTTTATCATCTACCGTGATAAGTTTTAAGTAAGAATCAAATTTATAAGCATTCCTAGTGTCTTCCACCTTACTTAGTCTTAATTGAATATATAAGAGGGTGGTGGTATTGGGGTCTATGAATATACTAAATTGGGTGAGGCATGATCCACTTCAATAGAAACAACCTTCAAGGTTTTCAAAGTTTAAAGATAAGCAAGTAAATCAAAACTAAGCAATACAATAATAACCTTCTAATTACAATATGAGGACGATAATGATTACATACAAACTTTGCAATAGTAACAAAAAGAATGGAATCACTTGAGAGTGATGATTCTTTGAGAATAAAGATACAAGCACTTCAAGTACCTTGAAGAGAGAAGAGAGAAGAGAGAGAATACTTTTTGTGTGAATTTATGAAGAAAAATAGTGCTCAAGTTATGGTATGATTTAACCTTGCCCACGTTCTCTAGTTATAGCCAAACTCTAGGGCTAACGTGGTTCATGCGCACTAAAGGGATATTTTCTTGCGACAATATCTTAGTTGTACGTTTTTTCCTATTTTACTATTTGTCTCTATCCACTCCGATAGGCGACATCTAGTGTAACCAAAGTCAAAAGCAAATATATCCAGCATATTGACAAAAAATATGATTTGTGAATATTTCAAAAGGTTTCTTGGTAAACAATCTTGAAAACTTATGATCGTCCTTGAGGGCCACTCACGCATGCTATAATTTTAAATGACTTTGTAAACAGTGCCTTGACTGCTCGCCCATTTTACTAAGTGTGAGTTACGTAAGTGTTTGTTAGTGTATGAGTGACCTCTTGGGTCTGCCATCTTTGTATTATCTCTTTTCTAAGGTAGTGAAGTTGTTAAGACTTAGCTTTATTGACAAGACTTACCTCTCATCCTCCAAACCTATACTCTCAAGAGATCCCAATTGGCCATCTGCTCGAGCCCTGCTTGCTCGACTAAGGCTCCTTGCTAAGTACTCCTATTCAGTCAATAAAAGTGTTAGTAAATATTTTTTTACATAAACGTCACTCTTGAAAAGACATGGGGGTTTCTCGCATAGCACCCCCTCGTCACTTAATATTGATCTTATGGCATCCCCTCAATTATTTGGCCTTATTTTTATGATTTGGGTAATGATTACCCCTAGTTTCAAATTGTAATGCGTGCATGTTTATGTCTTATAAATACCTATGTCCTTGTAATTTTAAAATTTTCACTTATCAGTTGCTTTTATATTTTAGAGAGATAAACTTTAAGATATTTTTAGAGTTTGAGAAAATAAGAAGAAAAACCCCCATTTCCTTGTCTATTCATTTTTCAACCTTCCATTAATGGATTCTTCTCAGCTGAACATTTTATCCGTCTGTGTTACATCTGTGGGTAAGGTTTTAGTGGGCTCATTTTCTATCAACATGACTGTCACCATGCCTATGGCCACCCATGCCACCTCTATATCTTCCTCTATAATGGTTTCATCAATTGCTGGGTCCTCTCTAGGTGATGCCTCTGCCTTGGCGAAGGGGCATATTAAATTTTTAGAAATAGGTCAAAAGGGAATTTTCAGTTTATCTCCTTGCCACTTTGTTTAGAAAGGATGATGATTTCATGCCCTTGCTCGATAGGTTTGAGATTGAGTTTGTGGATAAGATTAAGAGCGACCACTCTTGGGATTTACTGAGTCTGAGGTTATGAGTGATAGCATTCTGAGAGCCAAAACACCTGAGAGCCAAGATGGTCCAAAACTCCAATCGTGGACTCATTTGGCTAATTTCTTTACCACATCCCTAAGTCGATTTATATTTCAAGTGAGGCCAAATGATTCCCCTCGCTAGCTAATTTTTCATTTGGTTGTCAGGCTTGCTTGTGGAAGGAGTGTTCCACTCGCTGCTCTTACTTTGGGATTTATTTATACTTGACTAAATCAAAACCATGTTGATATAGAACACTCGCATGGCCATTTTGATATGGTAAATTTTATCAATTCTTTTGTGTTGATGGTTTTCCCCTTCGAGCAATTTCCTAATTGGGCCTCTGAGCCTCGCTCAGTGCATTGTCAGACTCCTTGCATTGTTAGGAAGAATAAAAAGGCCCCTAAGATATCACTCAGTCTATTTTTGGAAAACATTAATGACTTATCTTTTTCTTCCTTACTTAAAGTGAGTGGGTGGGATGTTTTCTTGTTGCTTTACTCTGCTTCACCTATAATTTTTTTCTCTTCAGCCAATGCTGATTCTATGAGTGATTGCCCTCACATCTTCGTGATCACATTTTTTCTCCCATATATACTCCTATATTTGACTGAGATTGGAGAAGGGTTTGAATTATCACTCCGAGTGAACTACACTTAAACGTGCTAGTTGCTACAATAATAGACCTTGACAAGTCGAACTTGTAATGGTCAAAGGTCATGGCAGGAATGAGGCTAATAATTGATTTTGTCAAGGACTTGTTATGATCAAAGTCCGCGAATTTTTTTCATTTGTTATGGATATGTCACTGTCAATGTCTGTGACAAGTTTTTCTTTGTCACAAACTTTGTTCATGATAAGTCCCTGAAGAAGAAAAACTTGTCATGAACTTCAACTGTGACAAGTCATTGACAAGTAATTATGATTAAGGACTTGTCACGATCAAAGTTTGTGGCAAAATTGGGCAGTAGAATGAAAAAAAAAATGTTAGGCAGTATTTCCACTACCACTACCCAGAATATATTATTTAACTTGTATCAACAATTGAATATATATACTAACATTAACCAACAACAATCAACACCATTATTAATAAGATTCAATCATTAACCAAATATAAATAAGGAACATAATATATTAACCTGAATTTTAATGTTAAATATAAATTATTACATAAAAGTAAATGTTCATTGATTCTCATTGTTGATGTCCAAAATTGGTAGAGATTTTATCTTAGCTAATAATCACCAAATTTGTAATCATTGATAATTAGTTAAATTATGTAAATGAAAATAATAAGGAACAATAAATATTTTTAAAGTGGTTCAGCTTAGGGAAAGACAAGGCCAACTATTATGGTATTACTATTGAAGTTGCTTGTATAAAATTCTTCGTAGTCTTGCGTGTGTGTGCTAGACTTATCCCCTGAGCTAAGGGAAATAAGATATTTATAATGGTCCTAAAAACCAAGGGGAGGAACGCCTTTATATATCCAGACATTTACACCCGTACATAATGAACGAGACTATTGATCTTCTAAGGCACGTGTGGAATGTCTCTTGATGATTCCCATGTGAATGAAATTTCTTCTTCCTATTGGTTCATCTTCTGAAGATGGTCGGTTAGTATGCCGACCAAGTAGTTCTAGAGATGACCAAGTATAAATAAAGCACTGAGGTGTATACTCATGAGGACAGGTGTCCCAACATCATAGGTCCATGTGGCATGAGTAATTGGGCCCACAATGCTCCTGTTGGAGGAGAAAGGTAGACCATATAACATAAGAACCAACACATCACTCAATATGTTTCATGACGCAATGTTCATTCAACAATAGGGTTTCATTTTCTTTCCCCACCACAACATTAGTGATGCGGACCCGAGCCCTGTGAGGCTACAACAGACAGTTATGCACTACAAAACATAGGTGTATACTTTATTCCCTCAACGCCCTGGCAATTATATTTCCTCCGCATTAGTCTAATAAATAGACTTTCTCCCAACTAATTGTAAATCGAGTCTGTACAGTTGGGATGAGGGGGTAGGACAATAAGTCATACAAAGATGGGGATTTTATTGCTAAAGGTGAGAAAGAGTGAGTAGTGACCCCCATCCACTACTTTCTCCTTGACCTTCCCTCGGATGCTTCCATCTCAACCTTGAATAGCATGCTTAACCATCAAAAACATTTTATTCAATGTTTTTTTTATGTTGTCAAACTTTTGGATCTTGTTGGTATTCAACTCGTTGACCTTGCGTGTTAATCTACTATTGCATAACAAAAGCCTAATGAGCTTCGACTTTCCCAACCGAGAGCTAACACCTCGTGTATGACCTTTATGATCCCTCTTGAGCACTTAGTTAAGTGCTTATGTACTCAGAGATTCCTTGTTGGCATCACTCTAGGAGTTATGGACATCTTTAAGCTTTTCTTGAAATAACAAACAAGTATGCAATTTGATGAAATAACAAAAAATTATGTGATTATAAATAATAAATCAATAACATAAATACAATTAGTGGCGTCCACACACGAATTGACCTCTTTATCCTTCCTTTTCTTCATTCAGATTGCCACATAGGCATCGAGCCTATGTGGCTTAGCCCTAGGACCACTCCCCTTCTCGTAAAATAAAATAAAGCAAAATTAGTGAATGAGTATATAATTACCACCGAATAGAATAAAATAATAATAAAATGAGAAAACATTCAAAACTTACTGTAGGTACCCAGAATTGAGAACCATGGGCCTGGACGAGTAGCCCAGTTCTGACGGCCCAAAATCCAGGCCCTCTATCTTTCATATTGACCCGGTCTCTCCCCACGATCCCATGAAGAGAAGTTATAGGGGAGCACAATCCCATGAAGGGAAGGGATAGGGAAGATGGCTAATATGAGGGAACCCATCATCTCCACTAACTACCATACACATGTATAAATTAAACCCTAGGTCCAGGGCAAAGGACAAGTTGTATTCTCGGTACTTATTCTTTAGAATATAGAGAAATAATACTGACTGCACCATCGTGGACGTAGGCACATCTTTGTTGAACCACGTACACCCGTTGTTGTGTGACTGGCATTTTATTTATTCCTTCTTGATCATTACCTCTCTCACATTTATTTGTGTTGCATAATAATTGTCACCACAATTGGAACCGTCTGTGGGAAACGTTCATCTTTCCCTGAGAAGAGCCCACGCCAAGAAAAAATCTAAGATGTCTGGTCACAGTAGCAACGTTCCTCAAGCAGGAGACATTCAAGAGCCACCTGCTCCTCGCAGGATTAGGTCTGAAGTCCGACGTTCAGATCGAGGGGCTCGCCTAGAAAGGCCAGCCTCAGAAGAAAGTCAAGGACCAGCAAGGTCCACGCAGATATCCAGATTGATCGATGCATACGAGGCCCGGCTCCACGAGCAGAGGGAGTCTTCTCGCAGATATGAGGCTGAGAATGCTCGCTTGAAAAGAAGACTGGAGAAGGAACTACGTCCTGATACCAGGAGACACCCCTATCGCACTCCTATCCCTCAGGCGAGCAAATCTCGCAGTCGAGGAAGGAGCCCTAGGCGGCAATATCCAGGGGACGAAGGTGGCGACTCAGACGACGACCTCCGCGAACAACTAAGAAAAGCTCGCCGCTTCCAGAGCCCTGCTCGCAGCGATGACAACATACGGAACCTGGTCCGCAGAGAAATGGACCAACATCCAGCTCACCGCGGCAATAGGTCGACCAGAGAACTCGCCAGGAGAGCCCTCAAGACCCAGATGAAGTCACCCTTCACGAGGGAAATTGAAGAGGAAGAGGCTCCCAAGAAGTTTGCCATTCCAAGGTTCAAGATTTACGACGGGAAGACTGATCCCATTGATCATGTCAGGTAGTACCGGCAGGCCATGACCCTCTGGAATCACCGGGATGCACTGATGTGCCGTATTTTCCCCTCAAGCCTCCATGACGTGGCCCAGAAATGGTTCGAGAAACTCCCTCACCGATCCATCAGAAATTTCAAATTCTTGGCCGAGCTCTTTACGGCCCGGTTCATCACCAGCAGCTCCCATCCCAAAAGGATGGATGCTCTATTAACAATGAAGAAAACGCCTCAGGAGACACTCCGAGACTACGCGAAGAGATACTGGGAGTTATTCAACGAGGTCGAGGACTGCGCAGAAGAGGTGGCAGTAGCTTCATTCAAAATTAGGCTACCTAGATCTTCCCTCCTTTACCAAATCCTTGACAAAGAAGGAAGCTACAACCATTGACGACCTGATGGCCCGGATTGAGAAATACGCAAAGGTAGAAGATGTCACCCGCCTTAATGTAGGAGAAAACGGTCGAGCCAAGCTCACTACCATGGGAAGTGAGAAAGTTGAGAACCAGAAAAAAGGAGGAAAAAGTGGGGGCAAGAATGGCTCCAAAAACAGAGGAAACCCTGACGTTACAAAATCGTTCCAGGCGGTCAACACCGTCTTTAAAGAGCCAATTTATAAAATTCTCGCGAAGATCAAGGATGAGCCGTTCATCAAATGGCCCCGAAAAATGGGAGGAGACCCCTCGAAAAGAAACAATGCATTAAGATGCACTTTCCACAAAGAGGGAGGGCATAAGACCGAGCACTGCAAGGCTCTTAAGTCCCACATCGAGGAGTTGGCCCAGTCCGGACATTTGAATGACTTTGTGGAAAAGAAGGTAGAGAAAGTAGCTGCCCACAAAGAGACGAAACCCGACAACGTATTGGAAGATGACGCAGGACACGAATTCGCAGTAATCCACGGAGTATCTAACGTCAAGCAAATCCAAGGTAACTCAGCTCGAATGGAGGTAAAAAAGCTGACAGTGGTAATGCAAGCTTTTTAGATTGACCCAGCCAAATCACAGTCAGGAAAACGTCAGCGAGTAGAGGATATCAACTACAACAAGCATATTGTTTTCACGGATGAAGATCTTGTGGGAGTAAGGACCCCACATCATGATGCCTTAGTCATTACACCCAGGATAGCCAACTTTGACATCGACAGGCTGCTCGTCGATCAAGGAAGCTCATCCGAAGTAATGTACATCGACCTGTTCCAGAAATTGAAGTTGAACATTGCCGACCTAAAGGGAACCACTGTCCCTCTGGTCGACTTCGCTGGGAAGATAACCATGCCTTTGGGCAAAATAATACTGATAGTTCGCTCTGGAAATGTTTCCAAGATGATCGAATTCTTGGTGGTCGACATTGATTCACCATATCAAGCCATCCTAGGTAGGGGATGGCTTCATGCAATGAAGGCAGTCTCCTCGACCTACCACCAGAAACTCAAACATGTCACCGAGCGGGGAGTAATGGAGATATATGGCGACCAGGCGATGGCAAGGAAATGCTTCATAGCGGCCATCCGACCAAAGCCAAAGATAAATTCCGTTCAAACCAGCGAGAAAGTGGAGGAAGGTGCAATTCCTTCCAAATAGCAATTAAAATATGGAAGGCCTGGAGTGGAAGAGACCAGGCTCCTCCCCTCCGAGCGTGTCGTCGAGGACCTGGTAGAAGTGACGGCTAAAGAAGGCGACAGCAGCAGAGTCTTCCTGATCGGAGTGTCACTCACTGACCAAGAGCAAAAGGATTTGTCAACCTTACTCAGAAGCAACATAGATGTTTTCGCTTGGGAACCCTATGAGCTGCCAGGAATCGATCCCAATATGGTCTGCCATCAGTTGCACGTCGATCCCACATTCAAGACGATAGCGCAGAAGGCACGACGAACTGCTCCCGAAAAGGCCAGAGCAATAGAAAAAGAAGTCGAAAAACTGCTGGATGTAGGGTCCATACGGGAAGTGCAATTCCCCAAATGGTTATCCAACCCAGTGGTAGTTCCGAAAAGCAACGGGAAGTGGAGAGTTTGCATAGACTTCACTGACCTCAACAAAGCCTGCCCCAAGGATAGCTTCCCCCTTCCGAAAATAGACCAACTAGTAGACGCCACCGCAGCTCACGAACGAATGAGTTTCCTGGACGCGTACTCAGGATATCACCAGATTCCCCTGTATGCCCCAGATCAGGACAAAACAACGTTTATCACGATGGTTGGTTTATACTGTTACAAGGTCATGCCTTTTGGGCTCAAAAATCCAGGGGCAACTTATCAGCGGCTAGTAACTAAAATGTTCAGGAATCAGATGGGTGACACAATGGAGGTCTACATCGACGACATGCTCGTCAAGAGCAAGGAGAAGGAAAATCACCTCTCGGACCTGTCAAGTACCTTCGAAATCCTCAAGAAGTACCGAATGAAACTCAACGCGAGCAAGTGTTCCTTCGGTGTCCACTCAGGAAAGTTTCTTGGGTATTTGGTCAGCAAGCGAGGCATAGAGACTAATCCGGACCAGATTGATGCAATCAACAGAGTGCAACCTCCTCGCACTGTCCGAGATGTACAAAAGCTCACTGGAATGCTCGCTGCTCTAAATCGTTTCATTTCTAAATCCTCCGAGAGATGCAAGCCTTTCTTCCAACTCTTAAAAGGCAGCAAAACAGTAGAATGGACCCCAGACTGCTCGCGAGCATTAGACGAGCTCAATTCCTACCTAATCTCTCCACCATTGCTTGTCATACCACAGCAAGTGGACTCTTTGTACCTCTACCTCTCTGTATCCAGTCATACTGTCAGCTCAGCACTAATGTGTGAAGTTACAGGAATCCAACATCCAGTCTATTACGCGAGCAAAACCTTATTAGATGCCGAGCAGCGCTACCTACCATTGGAAAAGCTCGCATTCGCCCTAGTAACGGCCTCGAGGAAACTGAAGCATTACTTCGAAGCTCATACGATCATAGTCCTTACATCACACCCCCTCAAGGCTGTCCTAAGGAAGGTGGATTTGTCGGGCAGACTGTCTAAATGGTCAGTCGAGCTCGGCCGATTTGACATCCAATTTCAACCAAGGATAGCTATCAAGGGTCAAATACTTGTTGATTTCATAGCTGAATTCACAGGCGAAGAACCCTTCGACCAGCCTAAGCCAACAGAACAAAACAACCAGCCTATAGTGGAAAGCTGGAAACTATTCATTGATGGAGCCTCCAACTCAAAGGGGGCAGGGGTAGGAATTGTTCTCATCACTCCAGAAAATACAGTCCTTGAGCAAGGAATCAGGCTGGGATTTGCAGCCTCCAACAACGAAGCAGAATACGAAGCCTTAATAGTAGGTCTCCAAAAGGCACAAACTCTAGGAGCAAAGCATTTGCAAGTATTCGGTGATTCGCAACTAGTTTCCAATCAGATAAGTGGAGACTATAATGCGAAGGATGAGAGAATGGTAGCCTACCTCTCCTTGGTAAAAAACTTAACGACAAGCTTTGAAGAGATCAACATCCAACAGTTTCCCAGGGGGCAAAACAGCCACGCTGATGCCTTAGCAGCCCTGAGCTCGGCAGTTGATTCTAGCCTTAAAAGGATCATGCCTATCGATTTCCTCAGTTGCCCAAGCATTTACCCCAACTGCGAGCTGACAACAGCAAAACCAATACTCCAATTGGAATCAGCCCCCAGCTGGATGGATCCCTTGAAAGACTATTTAAAGAACGGAACGCTCCCAGAGGATAAGAGAACTGCCCACCAGATAAGAGTCAAAGCTGCTCGCTTTCACTTATCCACAGGAGGCAACTTGTATAAAAGATCTTTCTCCGGCCCCTACCTTAGATGCGTCCACCCAGGCGATGTCAAGGCAGTGCTTCACGAGCTTCACGAAGGAATTTGTGGAAGTCATGTCGGAGGAAGGTCTCTAGCCTTCCGAGCAATGAAGGAAGGTTATTGGTGGCCATACATGCAAAAGGACTCCGCAGTATATGTCCGCAAATGCCTAAAATGCCAACTTCACGCTCCCATGGTCCACCAGCCCGCCAGCGAATTAAAATCCCTGACCAGTCCCTGGCCCTTCGCCCAGTGGGGGATGGACATCGTGGGACCACTGCCCACCGCTGCCGGCAATCGCAAATACCTGTTGGTTGCAACTGATTACTTTACCAAGTGGATCGAGGCAGAACCACTGGCGAACATCCGAGATGCTGACATGATAAGGTTCGTATGGAGAAATATAATCACTCGATTCGGAATCCCCAGAACCATCATCACTGACAACGGAACACAGTTCGAGAGTGGCCCTTTTCAGGACTGCTGCAACAAACACGGGATCATGCACCACTTCAGCTCGGTGGCCTACCCTCAAAGCAACGGACAAGCAGAAGCCTCCAACAAAACAGTGATCGCTGGATTAAAGAAGCGGTTGGAGCAAGCCAAAGGCGCGTGGACAACCGAGCTACCGCATATCCTATGGGCATACAGAACGACTCCTAGGCGAGCAACAGGAGAAACGCCATTCTCACTAGCATATGGTATGGAAGAGGTCAACCCACTAGAAGCGGGATTGCCTACAATGAAATCCAACCTTGTCGAGCAAGGCCAAAACGATCAGGCTTTGCTCGCTGAACTCGACCTGGCCGACGAACGCAGGGAACTTGCCCTAGTAAAACTAGCAAGCTATCAGCAACGGCTCGCGAAGCGCTACAGCAAAAGGGTCAATCCGAGGAAATTCAAAGTTGGGGACTATGTTCTAAGAAAGGTCCTGGGCAACACAGTGAAGCCATCAGACGGTAAACTGGACCCAAACTGGGAAGGACCTTATAAGATAATTAGAGACGACCTGCGAGGTGCCTATCATTTGGAAACGATGGAGGGCAGAGAGATACCACGAGCATGGAACGCAGCTAATCTCAAGAAATTCTATTTTTAGTAGTTCTATTATTAAATCTTTTATTGTATTCATTATGTGAAAGGACAGTTCATTTCTCAATTCGCTAATGAAAATCTCTCAGTTGATCACTCTCTAATTAGTAACAGTTATATCTTATTACACATCCCTTCCAAATCACAGGCATAGAGGTTGACATAGCAGGGGAACACCCCTCCTCAGGTCATCGTCATGAAGCACGACAAACCTCTTAGCATTGCCCCTGGCAATATATGAAGCCCTACAGAGTATTCTTAGGAATCAAACCTACTTTGGTTAAACGAAATCCTGACCGGATGAAGACATCCAATACCAGGTGTGTCCTCGCCAACTGCCCTACTTAGGCCTAAGGAAGTGTGACGACACAACCTAAAAGGTAAAGTGAGGGCACAATAGTATTCTTATACTGGACTGGGCGGACACTCACATGACAAAATAAAAAGGATTGCGAAGCAGCAAAAATATAAAAGGATTGGATGAACACGTTTAGTCGGCAAAATTGCCCAAAACTCGAACTTTTCATTAATCTTTTATATTTACAAACAATGATAATACATGTTTAGTCGGCGAAGCTCGCCCAAAGCATTTACAATTATCAAAAAGAAAAAGAGTAACAAAATCTCAAGGAGGAGGAAGCCTCCGAGCAAGATAATCAGCAACTTTAGCTCTCCTTCCATCATCAGGAGCAGGGGCGAGCTCCTCCACGACCTCATTTGCGTCCAATTCCAATAGTTGCCGGGGAATAGCATCAATGGGGATCCATCGATCATCCCGCCTGAATGGATTGGGCATCAAAGTAGAGGAGGACATCTCGTGTCGATACCACAACGTCGAGTTCCTCAGAACCTGCAGCTCTTTGAGGGCACTCAACCACCCCCTGATGAAGGAAAGCTCCTCGAACTCTGATAGTCTCGTCGGAGCTTCCAACCAGCCTTGATCGTAGCCATCGGACCACACTTGTCGAGGACCGTTCTTGAACAAATGCCGAAGTCGAGTGACGTCCCTCTGGAGCCCAGTAGCAGTCACATAAGCTCGCCGAACATCGCCGCGCAGCTCCTCCATTTTCCTCTCACGCTGTTCCTCGACTTCCCTATTCCTACCCCTGGCACTCCTACCAGCACGCGGGAGTGAAGGCCTAGCATCTCGCGACGAAGAAGAGCCTTGTAGGACTGACGAAACGAAGCTCGGCGAATGCTCCTTAAGCCTAAGGACTTCCCTCCTCAAATCTTCATTCTCCTGCTGCAGGAACTCCCCGACCTGGTTAATCTCGGTGGCCTCCAGCAACCTTGCTCTCAGTGCACTGACTTCTTCTTGCACTGAAGCACCGATTTCTTCCATCTCCTGGAGCCTGTCCTTCAGCTTGGCCACTAGCTCGGACTGATCCTTATATTTTTGGTTCCTTGACTTAGCAAACCTGCAAAGCCTAGCAAAGGCCTGGCGAACTGCAGGGCTTGCATTAGGACCAAGAGTCCTACCTAGTTGGGAGGTAATAGGAATATAGTCATCCACATTAACCAACTACAGATAAAAGAAAGATAGAAAAGAGAAAGGGATCAACGTAAACAAAAGGAAAATCTTATCATTCATTAATAAAGACCGAGTACATCGAGCAGAAAAAACTTGGGAAATTACAAGAAAAAAAAAGGTACAGAAGAAAACCCTAAGAACAAATCAACTAGCAACCTCGGGCTGCCCAGCAGTGTCTAGCTGCTTCTCTTTATCAGCCGCAGCAGAAGTACCCCCCCCAGCAGGAACTGTATCCAAGGGAAGATCAGCACCCCCGATGGTTGGAGCAGGAGCTTCTTCGTCTACAGTTGGCTTGGGACCCGGGTCATGCTCGTCAAATAAGGGAGACTCAGCATCCACACCAGCAGCTAGAAGAGCTTTGTTCCAGCCCTTCTTGAAATTCAGACGGCTGATGTAGCCAATCTGAACTTCAGCATCATCATAAGCAGTAGCCCACCCGGAGTTGTATGAGTCCTCCTTAATGGTGGCTACCTGGGCCTTCTCCGCCTCCATTTGCTCGGCTAGAACTCTTCTCTTCTCTGCAAGGTCCAGCTTGCTCGCACATACCAGATCATAAGCCTTCCTCAGCTCGCCCAGCTCCCGGACAGCATCATCCCTCTCGCGAGCGGAGGTGGCAGGGGCCAAATCAGACGAGATCCGAGCAGCATCGACAGCCTTGAAACTGGCCTCGAGCTATTTACCCTTCAGCTTCAGGGCAGAGTTTTCTTGCTCCAGTTCACTATTTTTCTTCACCAGCTCGTCGCGTGAGCGATACAGCACAGCGAAGTCGGTAACGAACTATAAAAAAGAAAAAGATATAAGAAGAGGAAAGAAAAAGAAGTCAAAAAAGCACGAGAAAAAAATAAACCATACCAGAGCAAGCCTCTGACTAGCCTGAAGGGCCAGATGCTCCGAACCTATTGCCCTTTGGCGATCAGCCGGGAGGAAAGCTCTCTCGAGCAGGGCCGGAGCTAGCTGAGGGGAGGTCGCCACGGAAGCTCCCTCAGGCAGAGCAGACACTGGAACTAAGGCCTGGCCGGTCTTCGTCCTTGCCTCAGCTCTCCTCTTCTCCTCCTCCTTCTCGCTCTCTCTCTTCCTCCTCTCCTCGACCCTTTTACTTTCTTCCAACTTCTTCTGCTCCTCCTTCTTTCTCTCCCTCTCCTTCACCTGCTCTTCTTCTCTCTTCTTCCTCTCTTGCTCCTGAGAGGAAGGCCGAGAAGATGTAACCACAACCCCAGATGCAGTCTTCTATTTCTTCGACTTTTGTGCAAGGAGCACATGGTCGTCATCGTCATCATCTCTGATTAGGTTCTTCCTTGGAGGAATCTTTTCGCCTGAACTGCTGGTAGTGCTTGACGAGTCTTGAGCTTCAGAATCCTCTTCAGAAGAACTACTACTGTCAGCACTCCCTACACCCAAATCACTCACAGCACCTACAGGCTCACTCTCCGAGCTGCTCTCCTCTTCGTCCAACTGGATGGGCTTAGCCGTAATATCTCTGAAAGAGTCAAACTCTGGAACGCTATCCACAGGTCGTGTTATGAAGCTGGAGCCTGTGTTCTTGTACTCGAGCAAAAAAGCAGCAGACCTAGGATGCTCGCTGTCACCCAGAGGCTCCCTAATATTCCAAGCTTTCACCAGTTCCGAGATACGAACCTCGCTGAGAGCAGGCTCCAAATTCTTTGTCCTCGCTGTGAAAGAAAAAGCAAAAAGAGGTTAGAAAAATCACAAGTCAGCAAAGGTTGAAACAATAATATAACATCTACCTATATATTCTTCCCCATAAAAGGGAACAGTGGACCTCTCAGACCTCGACCTTTCAGATTGGGGGGAGAACTGCCAATTCCTAACAAGAAAACCTTCTTGCCAGTTGTCCTTATGGGAATCAGGTAAATTTACTACCAATACCCTATCAGGGCTCCTAGCCTTAAGGTACAGGACACCTAAACTCGTTCGAGAGAAGGAGTAACAAAAGCAGACCTCGGCAAGCCCTAACCTTGTGCCGTACAATTGATTTATCCTATGCACGCCGTTCACTATTTTCCATACGTTGGGCGAACATTGTGCAGGTACAATACTAAAATAGCTAAAGAAATGCAGAAACAGATCATTAGGGGGAAAGGTAAGTCCCCCCTGGGAGAGCAACAAAACATGAATCCAATGTGCATCCTCTATATCCCTAACGTTCCTAGGAGGCGAGGCACAACACTCAATCTCTACCCACTCAGGAATGTTGTAGAATTTCCTAAACTCCGCGACCGACCTATTTCCAATCTTCGCCATTGGAAAATACAAGAAAAACTACAAACCAAAGAGAAAATGCAAAGAGCACGAGAGACTTACAAGATAGAAGATCAGGTCAAATGGCGAAGAAGCAACGAGAGTAGAGATCGAAAGAAGAAAGTACAAAGCGTAAGAGTTCTCAGAAGATAGAAGATTACTGGAAAAACTGAAGCGACGAAAAGAAATGTGCCTTATTCCAACAAGCCTTCAAATCTAATCATAACGCATGGATAGCGAAGCGGGTGCCGCCAAAGCAACTTCACAGTTTTCAAAGAATCACAAATCAGCCGTAATGGCTGATCATTTAAATTCATTGGACCCATAAACATGGCCCAACGAATTTAGGGGCAATTGTAGGTACCCAAAATTGAGAACCATGGGCCTGGACGAGTAGCCCAGTTCTGACGGCCCAAAATCCAGGCCCTCTATCTTTCATATTGACCCGGTCTCTCCCCACGATCCCATGAAGAAATGTTATAGGGGAGCACAATCCCATGAAGGGAAGGGATAGGGAAGATGGCTAATATGAGGGAACCCATCATCTCCACTAACTACCATACACATGTATAAATTAAACCCTAGGTCCGGGGCAAAGGACAAGTTGTATTCTCGGTACTTATTCTTTAGAATATAGAGAAATAATACTGACTGCACCATCGTGGACGTAGGCACATCTTTGCTGAACCACGTACACCCGTTGTTGTGTGACTGGCATTTTATTTATTCCTTCTTGATCATTACCTCTCTCACATTTATTTGTGTTGCATAATAATTGTCACCACACTTACCATCCTATGCATGACCTCGTCATAAGACGTATACCCAGAGTAGTGAAGTAAACCTTCTTATCCCGGTTTTCCCTCCCTGATTCATGAGAGGACAACTTCCTCTTTAGTATTAGTGACAAAGTGTTGCCAGTTTGTCAATAATAATGGCTCCTTCTCGGGGACCATGTCCCAACGCCATAAGATGGAATCTTGGTCCCTGCCAAAATACCATGCATATATGTCTTACTTCCACATTTTCCATTTCTCCCTTAGTTGTTCCAATGTGGCGTCACGTGATTCTAGGGGTAAGTCAAATTGTTCCAGTCCAACAAATACAAAAAAATATTAAAGTAAGTGACTTAATTGTATCTAAATTATGAAATAAAATTTAAATATTATTGAATCAAGCATATACATGTAATGCCTCCTAAACAATCATTTTAAGCTCAATGGGCACTCTCCTTCAATCAGTGTACCTGGGGCTAAAAATCGTTTTGGCCAATTCTAAGGCCCTTAGCTTGGAAAGCCATCTTTTTCTCCACTGTTCTGCCCAACTTTCCCCACTTTAGGGAACTAGTGATAGTCGAGACTTCCTCACCCATGCTTCCATGATCAAGCCCTGATGAATGCATTCCTACAAAAAATTGTTATTAGTAGAAAGGTATATATAAGAAGATGATTTAAAAGTATAAATATTAATGAATTAGTTTGACATTGCTACATAATATGCATGATAAATTAACAACGACACTAGAAGAATACAAATTCATATATTAAACCAAACTAGGAATTGTTTCAAAAAATTCTTAAAGTGATTTAAATCTAAATTAACATATTCACTAACTAACTAACAAAGATTGATTTAAATACTAAAAAACTGATCAAATCCAAATGAACGAAGCATTAAACTATCATCCAATAATAATATATTCAACAAAGCATTAAACTAGGTAAACCAACGACATCATAAGAATACAAATTAATAACGACATTAAAAGTATACAAATCTATATCATAAAACAAACTAAGAATTGTTTTAAATAATTGGAGTCCTTACTACAAATCTAAGAATTGTTTTAAATTCGGGCTATCATCTAAAATGGATTGACATTCGGTAGGAGTAGGAAAGTCATTCACGCTACTGGTTAGATGTATTTGAGCATTTAAGACGATTGATCAGGACTCGTAGTTGATATAGTCAAAATAAAACACTTGTTGGACCTTTTGAAAAGCATAAACAAATTACTAATTGCTCATATGCTCGTTACTCTATATCTTGGACAAGTCAACAGTGATTAAATTGATACATGAATTAACTTTGCAAGCATTTTTTTCCTTAACTCTTACCCAATCACATTAAAATAGAACCATTTTGAAGATTATATACGTTAATTCAAATATATTCTCAATAACACCATAGTAAGTCATTTTAGCTTTAACGAGATTTTTATCTTTCGCACTTATTCAAAAATAAGTAAGGGACTTATATGCCCGAGTCTTGTACATTGGTTATTTTCTCGTACACCCTTGAATCGAATACATAATCCTTGAATCGATATTTTTTTACTCATGTGTCATGAAATTGGATTCAGTAGCGAGACGAGCAATCCTTGATGTCACATCATCCATCATTAACAACTGAGATTATAGATAAATTAATTAGGTTAGCTTTAAATCTTTCTTGAAATTTATCATTAAGTAAGGGAAATTATCATAGTAATGACCTCATGTAACCCCCATATTCTAAATTAACTGTCTTATTGTGACATCATTCTTTGTCTTTTATTATTGCCAAACGATTCATATTCCCTACATTGACCGTGAGGAACATATCATGGAGTTAATTAAGTACAAAAGTTAAAATAATGTATATAGACAACATAAACGTACTTTTTCCATTTGTCGATATCTTCATGAGTTTCAAATAGATAACAAGCTACTTGTTCCATACTGTAAACTTGTTAATTTCACTCGTGTGCCCATCAATGTTATCTACAATTCTTGGGTTGGTTATACATTCCTAAGCGAAGATTGATGACTCTACAATAATGTCTTCCTCTACAATTGATCCTTCTATGTATCATATATTCTTGACATAATTTTTAAAAAATTCATCAACCTTTCAAATGGGTACATCCATCGATATCTAACTGGACCGCAAATAAGTGCCTTGTCACATAAGTGTACTAATAAGTAAATACTTATGTCAAAAAATGATGGGGGAAGTACTTCTCCAACACACAAATTGCTTTAGCCACAACAAATTTTTGCGGCCATGATGTGCTTTCGATTAACTACGTTTTACATAAAAGTGTTAAGCAGACACTAAGTTACAAAATGGCCCTCTGTAAATCCTTATGCTTAGAGAAATAATGCTTAAACAATAAAGGAACCAATTGCATGATCACATGCCAATCGTGAGACTTGCACTTATGTAAATCGTGGGAGGAATAATTAACAAACCATTGAAAGTTGGATTAATAGTAGAGGAAACTTTCAAATTATATACTATGTCTAAAATCATATTTCTTTCCTCAGTCGATAAAGAAAATGCACCAAGGGGAATTATTTTCCTTTCACTTTGGTTTAAGTTTCAACATTTTAAGGTCATGTCGTGCATTTTATCCATCCTTCAAATAACTCTCCCCCAGGCATGTGCCCAAAATATATTGGTGATGTTATTTTCTGCATGCATTACATCTAATATACGATGCATCGATTTACCCTTATTGTCACACCCTAAAGCCAAATCAATTCTAATGATATGTTTTACAATCATCCATCATATGGTGTGCTAGCTGGCAGTAACACAAACCTAAAAAATGTTAAAATACAAACATTAAGCTATAAGCTGAGTGAGGTAATTCTTCCCTACAGTAAAATAACAGTTCTATATCAAATCTTTGGATATAAAATCCAGAAAATAATGCCATTTATGGCAATAACATTCCTGGACAAAAAGTTCTAACAAATCCTTGTCATAAACAAAACAAATCATTGGATCTTTGTCCAATTCCAATCCTAAATCATAAGACCCAACCAACCCTGGATATTTGAGTATCCAAACAAATCCTGAATACGGAAGTATTCAAACCAATCCTCTCTTAGAGCTATATTCATATCCATCATATCATTTTCATATATATATATATATAACAATCACAAGTACACTCACCTTAGCAACTCAATGGGCTTTCCCTTTGCCTTTGTTTGGCACTGGTAGATCGGTTCTCCTTCCCTTCCTATCATTCTTACAATACTAGTATCATCAATAGTATTAATAATCCAAAGAATAACTTAAATGTAACCCAATTCATAAGCATCACAGGATCCCATTAAAATCATTTATCATAAATGAAGTTCCATCTAAATTATGTGAAAATATTTAACATATCCAAAATTTAGCCCAAACATGCTTTAATTTCTTCTTTCTAATTCAATCTTTATCATATTAGGTTTTCAATACAAAAGACGTCGCATCATTTCAAGTTTCCCAGAGAAAGATAGGCCCCTTTCTTTATAACATAATAAATATGCCATATAAGCTCCTCTTGTATGTAGTCAACTTTAATCAACTCTGGACCCTCTATCTTCCTTTCCCAACTTCACCCCAACATACCGGTGTACGACACCATCTACCGTACAATGCTTCGTATGGAGACATACTGATAGTAAACTAAAAACTATTATTATATGTGAATGGTTTAAGCAAACCTACAGGTTTCTGATGCTCCACTTTTACTTGTTGACATACGTGGCATCTAGAAACAAAATCAATAGTTTATTTCTTCATATTATTCACAAATAATGCTATTTTAAATCCCTATACATTTTAGTACTACCAGGATGCATAATACAAATGGAATTACGAGCCTCATCTGAAATTTCCTCTTTCAATCCATCCATATTCGGCACACATAATCATTGCTTATACCATAAAGTGACATCATTAACAACAGAAAAATAATCAGACTTACCATCTTTGACATCTTGTCATTTATCCTCAAGAAATGGAACCTTACTTTGCAAATCTCGAATACGGTTAGATAACAAAGGCCTCATGCTTACATGAACAAAGAATCTGTCCCCATCTGTATGCTGTAATTCCACTTGTAAGGACACAAATTTCCAATTGAGTCCTTTGTAGTTTTGGCTCAATTACGGACAAAAATGTTTATGTCATAGATAGTGTTCAAGTGTACCTACTCAAGCCTATGATATGTTTAGTTGAAGACGTAGAGGCAAAGAGTATAAAGCTTCATCAAAAGCCGTGGTTTATATGCCTCGTTTCAACGTCATCAACAGTGGTTCCATGCTCCAAAGGTATGAATGCATTTATATATATATATAGGAGCTTAGAACATGTTTATTTGGGTGTTAGGTTTTCAAAACTGTGTTTTGTGTTCAGATTTTTTTCAATTAAAACTTATATATAAAGTATATAATGTTTCTGGGCTTAAGTTTTTTTTTAACATTCTGTGAGTTCGTTCGAAGTGTAGTTCGAACGAGATTGTCGTTCGAACGAGATTATCGTTCTAACCACAAGTCGTTCGAACGAGATTACCAACGAGTTCCCAGTATAGCCTTCGAAATGCCGTTCGATATGTCGTTCGAACGAACCTTATGTTTGAACGAGATATCCAACGAGATTTCTAACGAGTTCACTCTAGAACTTCGTTAGAAGTATCGTTCGAACGAAATGTCGTTCGAACGAGGTGTCAAGCGGGAACAGTTTTTGGCAGTTTTTGACAGTTTTTACCCATGTTTCCCACTTGTTTCTCCACTAACTTTTTCAGAACTTATAATGTGCGGGAACAACTTTTTCCAACTTAACTTTTTAATATCCCACCAACCTCTAGAGAATGTTTGAAATAAAAATTATTTTAGGGAAAAGTTCATTGTTTTAAAGTGTCAATTTTCAAGGAAAAATCATTATACACTTTAGTTTTACACCCATAGTTTTGTTTATCCAAGTTCATATATATACATCTTGCTTGGAGTTTGGCACCGGTTTTATCTCTACATTAGTTTGAAGAGAAGTTTGGGTTTGCTTCTAAATCCCACAAAGAAGAAGACATTTTCATGATTTACCCACTTGGAGAAAGGCTCCTAGTTCGGGTGACGGTGACCACATAAAGTCTGATCGGTGGATTTCGAGACCGCGGGGGAGCTCCCAGGTTATTCGCTAAGTGGAGGTGTTTACAAGAAGGAGCGTCGAGCCTTGAGAGGGATCGAGTCGTGTGATGTAAGTCTTTTGTCTTGTAATTCTAAATTACATACTTAGTGGATTTGAGGCTAGGGCCGTCCGAGGTTGTTTCCCGTTGTGGGTTTTCCTCGTACATCGCGGCGTAGTGTGATTGATTTGTTTTTATCTTGCATAATAACTTAGAACTCATGCTTAGGATAATTCAAGATAAAATTGGTTTTAATTGTCACACTTAATTTAATTTGGTGCTAATTAAATTTGGGTAATAGTTTATTTAATTCAAGTCTTTTGTTAAACCTGGTTTGGCCTAATTTGGAAATAATGATAAATATGACTTAGAAAAATTATAGGACTTGGATTAATGGCGTTTAAGTGAAATTCATAGTGTGTATGTATTAATCATTATTTCACTTTGTGTTTTGAAATTTTAATTTGTAAAAGAAATTAACATTTGTAATTTTGTTTTGTGAACCATCACCTTTACGCTTCCGCCTCTAATGAAAGGAAATTATAACTTTGGAGTATAAAAAGGTTTTAAATTAAAATTTGGGGGCCTATCACACTTTCAAATTGGTATCAGAGCCAAAGCGATAAATTATTTAGTTAAGATCCTTTAAATAATTTTTGGCTAAAATGGAATTTTCCCCATTTTCAAATTTTCCTATTTTCGATGGTTCTAACTACGCATATTGGAAAGCACGAATGAAATCGGCTCTTAAATCTATCGATGAGAGGGTTTGGATGTCTGTAGTGAACGGGTGGTCTCCAACAACTCATTTAGTTGAAAATGAACGTGCTCCCAAACCGGCCGATAGATGGACTGAGAATGAGTTTAAACTTTCAAATTTTAATTCCCGTGGTTTAAATGCCTTGTTTAGCGCTATCACACCGGATGAATTCCGACGTATTATGACGTGTGAGACCGCTAAAGAAGTTTCGGATATTTTTCAACTCACTCATGAAGGTACAAGTGTCGTTAAAGCTTCTAAACTCCAAAACCTCACCACTCAATTTTAAACTATCAAAATGAACTATAATGAAACTTTTGATGAATTTTATGCTAGACTTTCTGATATTGTCAATTCATATTTTAATTTGGGAGAAAAAATACCTGACAACCGTGTTGTAAAGAAAATTTTAAAGTCCCTACCCGATAGGTTTATTCCAAAAGTGACCGTTTTAAATTCTTTACCAACTTTAAACTCTACGAAATTAGAAGAGCTCGTAGGTGATTTACAAACCTATGAACTAGACATGTTTCCCTCTAAAACTGAAAAGAAAATAGAAAAGGGCATTGCTTTAAAAGCCCTAAAAGAGGTCAAACAAGTAGTAGAGAGCGAGAGTGATAGTGACTTGGAAGACATGGTCTTGTTTGCTAGGAAATTTCGAAAGTTTCTTAAAATTAACAAAGATAAATTTAAAAATGACTTTAAGAAATTTGAAACTTCTAAGCATGACAAAGTCGAGAGGATAACTAAAACTAGTAATGAAAATTTAAATAGGGACGAGTCAAATAGATGTTTTGGTTGTGAGGGTTATGGCCATAGGGCTTCTGAGTGCCCCACTAAACTAAGGAAAGAGGGTAAGCGGTCCATTTCATATAATGCGACCCTTAGTGATAGTGATAAGGAAGAGGGACCCGATTCCCCCACTAAGCCCAACTTTGTGGCTTTTATGGCTAGTTATGTGAGAACCGATAATGAATCTTTTCATGACGATATTCAAACACATGACACTTCCTTGGTCAAAGTTTATGAATCCCCTATTTTTTATGGTAGTGAGAGTGAAGAAGAAAGAGATAGTGAAAATGAAGAAGAGGTTAATGTGAGTGAACATCAAAATGATTTTCAAGAATTATATGAAGAATCAATTAAATTAAAAAGAGCTAATTTGAAGTTAGAAGATAGTTTAAAAGAACGTGTCAAGGTCACTAATGATAGTATGCTGGTAGAAGACCTTAGGACATGTGAGAGGACTCTTCGAGAGAAGCTTGAATATGTAGAAGGCGAGAGAGATAGCCTTAGGGGTTTAATGGAATCCTTAAAAATGGAGCTTCTTGCTTTTGAAGAGTGAAATGTTTTATTAGAGTCTAACATTTTAGAATTTCAAAATAAATTAAAAGAATCTAGTAATGTCAAATTTGATTTGGAGTGTCGTTCGGAAAAATTAGATAAAATCTTAGGAACGGTCCAAATTAAAAATGACATGTGTGGTTTAGGCTTCAATACTTGTAATGAATCTACTCATAAAGTCAAAACCAATGTTTTAGGAGAATCTACTAGGAAAGCATTTCGAGATCACTCCTTCGCTACCAAATTTTGACGTAATTTTACTTGTACTCATTGTGGTCGAAAAGGGCATCTTAGAAAATTTTGTTTTGATCTTAAAAGAATTCCTAGAAAATCCCAACGTAAAGTAACCAAGGTAGTTAAAGTTTCTACACCCCAAGATAGTCATTCTTCATTAATTTGGGTTAGGAAATTCGACTTGGTTGTCTTGCAAAATAGGGTTTTTGATTCTCATTTACTTTCACATGCTTCCTCCCTTGCTAAATCTAAAGGATGAATGTGTTAGTGTTTGCATACTTTATCTTTTGTGCTTCATGCTATATTATCATGCTAAATGTATGCATATTTAATCATTTTCTAGTCTATGCCCCATGCTTAATCACATGCAAGAATAATGATTTTTGTTTATCTTTTGTATTTTATTTCTTCATTTTGTTTGCATTAAATGAAAAATACAAAAAGATTTTTGTTTATCATTTTAATTTTATCCCTTGGTAATTTAAGCTTAATGAAAAGTCAAATGATTTTTGTTTGTCTTTTGAGTATATATTTTTATTTTTAGTTAAAAATTTCAAAAACTCAAAAAGATTTTTTTTTTGTATTTTAGTTTGACACACTTTATGTGGCATATACTTGTGTTTGAATCCCATCTTTTACGCTCCCATGTGGCTAGAACTTTTGGTTTAGATTATCAATCCTTAAAATGTTATTTACCATGTTTATATGGAGTAGTTGGATTTTGTATTGTTTAAATGGATTCTTTATTTATATGCCTCTATTCACACATGCACGAGCTATTTTGAAATTTAACTTTATATGTATATTTGAGCTTTGTGAGGTGTTCTCCTACCAATTTTGTCATCCACATTTGTGACCTAGGAGGACTAGTGCATGTCAAAATCCATTTCACGTGAGATTTGTGTAAAAAATGAAAATATGATAAATATAAATTTGCACGGGGAAGGGCTCCGAAAGGAATAATAATCCTTTGCGATTGTAAGACACCGTTTGAATGGGACCTAAAAGAAATACGTGGTCCAAAAGCCTAAAAACAGAAAATATGGCATTAAAAAGAAACATAATTTCCAAGGCTTATGTTTGATTGATATATTCATTCAAAATTAATATATATGCTTATTGAGGGAGATTGGATGGTATATCAACGGTCTGCACAATGTCCGTTTATCCTAGTTGCAGTTTGTAGAATCATCAACATGCTAGGCTTCTATGCATTGTGTATGTTTTTTCATTGAGTTCAATCTATATTGTCACATGAGGCTATATTCAAATGTGATGAATTTTGCAATCAATTGAGAACTCCGTGAACATGCTTTAAGTGATTGGGTCTAAATTTAATCGTTAATAGTTCACACCCCGACACTTTCGTTTTCATATGACACATTTTTGCGATACGAGTGTGAAAGACTCCTATTATATTTTGTGTGTGTCATTTATATGTTTATATCTATATATGTGTACTTGAGTCTCTTTGGTATATATTATTTATACATATATTTGATATTTTTGTTTAGTCTTTGCCTTGATTTCTAATCCATATATGCTATAATTCATACTTGGTATCCATCTTATTTCATTCTCTGTTGATATCACATGATTAACAATTTATATATCATATTGGTATCATTTTATTGCATCCTAGTTGGTATCCGATGTTATTTCTTGGATCAGTTGAATCTTTGTTGCCCAAGTGCTTTAACGTTCTCATCACTATATGCACAATTACATGTTTTAGCTTGTTATCCCATTCTATTTATCCCTTGCTTAGTTTAGAGGGTGTATATGCTTTATTTGGGGGAGATAAGTTAATGTTTAATTTTTTTACCTTTGTCTATTCCTGAACAAAAAGGGGGAGAATGATGGGGGGAGAAATGGTATCTAATCCTATTATTATCATATCTTAGTTTAAGGGAGATTTATCTTAGGGGAAGACGTCTTTCTAAGTTGATCATACTTGATAAAGAGAGAGAATTAATTTAGGGGGAGTAGTTACTTTACTTGCATTAAATATTTTGATATTTTTATATTCCCTATGCGTGTAATGTGTTTTCTTAAGTGTGCATGAATCATATTATAAGTGACAACTTTCACCGACAAAGATTGTGATCCTTTGGGTTGGTTGAGTCAAGCATTGTATTTTTATTTTGGGTGGGACTTTTATTAGTTTAGTAGAGCTTGACTGCCCTTTAGGATTTTTGTTTGGTTTTTGTCCCGGAATAGCCAAAGGGGGAGATTTGTAAGGACACAAATTTCCAATTGAGTCCTTTGTAGTTTTGGCTCAATTCCGGACAAAAACGTTTATGTCATAGGATAGTGTTCAAGTGTACCTACTCAAGCCTATGATATGTTTAGTTGAAGACGTAGAGGCAAAGAGTATAAAGCTTCATCAAAAGCCGTGGTTTATATGCCTCGTTTCAACATCATCAACAGTGGTTCCATGCTCCCAAGGTATGAATACATTTATATATATATATATATATATATATATATATATATATATATATGAGCTTGGAACATGTTTATTTGGGTGTTAGGCTTTCAAAATTGTGTTTTGTTTTCAGATATTTTTCTATTAAAACTTATATATAAAGTATATACTGTTTCTGGGCTTAAAACGAATTTTTGAACATTCTGTGAGTTCGTTCGAAGTGTCGTTCGAATAAGATTGTCGTTCGAACCACAAGTCGTTCAAACGAGATTGCCAACGAGTTCCCAGTATAGCCTTCGAAATGTCGTTCGACATGTCGTTCGAACGAACCTTATGTTCGAACGATATATCCAACGAGATTTCTAATGAGTTCACTCTGGAACTTCATTCGAAGTCTCGTTCGAATGAAATGTCGTTCGAACGAGGTGTCAGGCGGGAACAGTTTTTGGCAGTTTTTGACAGCTTTGACCCATGTTTTCCACTTGTTTATCCACTAACTTTTTCAAAACTTATAATGTGCGGGAACAAATTTTTCCAACTTAACTTTTTAATATCCCACCAACCTCTAGAGAGTGTTTGCGAGAAAAATTGTTTTAGGTAAAAGTTCATTATTTTAAAGTGTCAATTTTCAAGGAAAAATCATTATACACTTTAGTTTTACACCCATAGTTTTGTTTATCCAAGTTCATATATATACATCTTGCTTGGAGTTTGGCATCGATTTTATCTCTACATTATTTTGAAGAGAAGTTTGGGTTTGCTTCTGAATTCCACAAAGAATAAGAAGTTTTCGTTATTTCCCCACTTTGAGAAAGGCTCCTAGTTCGGGTGACGGTGACCACATAAAGTCCGATCGGTGGATTCCGAGACCGCGGTGGAGCTCCGGGGTTATTCGCTAAGTGGAGGTGTTTACAAGAAGGAGCGTCGAGTCTTGAGAGGGATCGAGTCTTGTGATGTAAGTCTTTTGTCTTGTAATTGTAAATTCCATACTTAGTTGATTTGAGGCTAGGGCCATTCGAGGTTGTTTCCCGTTGTGGGTGTTTCCTCGTACATCGCGGCGTAGTGTGATTGATTTATTTTTATCTTGAATAATAACTTAGAACTCATGCTTAGGATAATTCAAGATAAAATTGGTTTTAATTGCCACACTTAATTTAATTTGGTGCTAATTAAATTTGGGTAATAGTTTATTTAATTCAAATCTTTTGTTAAAACTGGTTTAGCCTAATTTGGAAATAATGATAAATATGACTTAGGCAAATTATAGGACTTGGATTAATGGCGTTTAAGTGAAATTCATAGTGTGTGTGTATTAATCATTATTTCACTTTGTGTTTTTAAATTTGAATTTGTAAAAGAAATTAACATTTGTAATTTTGTTTTGTGAACCATCACCTTTACGCTTCCGCCTCTAATGAAAGGAAATTATAACTTTGGAGTATGAAAAGGTTTTAAATTAAAATTTGGGGGCCTATCACACTTTCACCGCTCCCAATAATCTCAACTCCATGATGTGAGAAACTCTAGCACATTGAATACAAGTTGACCTTCTCAAAACCTTTCTATTCAGAGCATCTGCAACTACATTTACCTTCCCTGGATGGTAGTGAATTTTACAATCATAATCTTTAATTAACTCCATCCACCGCCTCTACCTAAAATTCAACTACTTCTGAGTAAATGAAAACTTAAAACTTTGATGGTTAGTAAAAATTTCACATACTCCACCATATAAATAGTAATGCCACAATTTCAGAACAAACACAATAATAGCAAATTCTGAATAATGCCCAGGATAAGTATGTTCATGTGTACGCAACTTCCTAGAAGCATAAGTAAAAACCTTACCAGGATGCATAAAAACACAACCAAACACCTAATGTGAAGCATCGGTATAAATAACAAAATCATCTCCACCATGGGGAATAGTAAGAATTCCATTCAAACTTAACATCTTTCCGAGTTAATTTTTTTCATTGGTAAGGCAATCGAAGAAAATCCCTTTATAAACCTACTATAATACCCATTAAAACCCTGAAAACTCCTCACCACACTCATATTATTGGGCCTCTCCCATTTTACAATATCTCCTTCTTTCTTGGGATCAACACATATACCATCCCCAGAAATAACATTGCTTAAAAATACAACTTGTGATAGCCAAAATTCACATTTGCTAAACTTAGCATACAACTTCTTATCTTTCAACACAATCAAAATAGTTTTGAGATGCTTTTTATATTCAACCATATCACATGAATAAATCATAATATCATCAATAAAAACTAGGGGATCTTCCTATTAAGTCCTATTTACATGGGACATTTCCAAATAGGTCCTATCGCAACATTGTTTTCCTTAATAGGTCCTATCATATAGTGAATATTCAATGTATGTTTACAAATAGGACCTATTGGAACAAAAATCTTTTTTCATGGTACCTGATGGAGAAAAAATATGTTAGGGAATATTGAACTACATATTTAGTAATTGGGACTAATTGGTAAAAGACCCTAAAAACTATTAGAAATGAAGCAATAAAAGGATGCAGTACCTGATTCAGAAGATCCATAAATACAGCTGGAGCATTTGTCAGTCCAAAAGGCATCAAAAGAAACTCAAACTGACCATACCATGTACGAATAGAAGTTTTAGAAACATCACTCTCCTTTACCCTCAACCAATGATAACCTGATCGCCAGTCTATCTTTGAATACACTTTAACACCTTACAACTGATCAAATATATCATCTATACACGATAAAGGGTACTTATTCTCAATTTTAGCTTTATTCAGTTGCATATAATCAATACACAAATGCATAGTGCCATCTTTCTTTTTCACAAATAAAACTTGTGCACCCCGTGGAGATACACTGGGTTGTATGAACTCCCTATCAAGTAAATCCTGCAATTGAATCTTAAGTTCTTTCAATTCAACAGGTGCCATTATATACAGTGCTATAGAAACAAGGGTTGTCCCCGATGATAATTCAATACTAAATTAAACTTGTCTCTTTGGTGGTAACCCAGGCAACTTACTAGGAAACACCTCTAGAAAATCCCATACAATGGGAACATCAACTAATTATAAGCCCCCCTTATTAGTGTCAGGAACATATGCTATAAAACTTTCACAACCCATAATCAATAATTTCCTCGTCTGAATAGTAGAAGTAATGCAACTAGGAACAGTTTTTCTTTCCCTCGCAAATTTAAATCCAAACTCACCATGTACATTAAAAATAACTTCTTCGCAAAAATAATCCATAGATGCATGATATTTAGATAACCAATCCATTCCCAGAATTATATCAAAATCAGATATATCTAATGAATGTAAGTCTATAACTATATCTCTAAGTCCCACAGTCAAAATATAATCACGAAAAACATATTAAACTACAACCATATCCCCTATAGGCATATAAATACCTAAACCCACATCTAAACGAGTATATGGTAACCTGAGCCTCTTTCACCGTAAAAACTGGTCCACTTGGCCTAGAACCAGTAGCTTTTCCTCTGCCCATACTTGTCAGTCCACTTCCTGGAGATAACACTCTTCTTGTTGCTACACTTGGTGCTGCAGAGGTCTATACCAACTGCAAAAAATTCTTCATAACATGCCCCACTTAGTGACAATGGTAGCATTCTAGTCTTTTATGCTTAGGCCACTCAGATTTATAATTCCCTTCCTCTTTACAAAAAAAAACATGTAATAACTCCCACTGAAACCTCACCTCTTCCCGATCTCCTACCTAGACTAGAAGATCCTCCACCTTATATCTTTACTAAATCTCCCCTATCTCCACCTCCTCTCTGAAGTTTCTGAGATTCCACCTTAGTACTTCTACCCTCACCTACATTAGATTAAGATGAGTCAAATATATTTTTCTTAAAACTCTCTCTACTCGCCACCCCTTGGTTCACCTGTCTTTTTATTATCATGACTTTGTTCACCAAAGAAAAATAATATTCTAACTCATAAGTATCCACTCTATTATGAATGGGCCAATCAGACCCTCTTCGAACTTACTACATTTCTCTTCCTCATCCTCTGCATACTTAGGAGCAAATCTAGACAAAGCTATAAATTTAGCCTAATACTCCCTCACAAACATTTTTTCTTGGGTTAAATTTATAAACTCCTTCACTTTCTTCTTCCTATAAACTTTAGGAAAATAATTACCATACAAATCTTTAACAAACTCACCCCAAGTAATAACATCTGTACCTTCCATTATGAGCACCAAATTTTTGTTGGCTTCTAACAAATACTTGGCCTCTCCTTTCAGCCTAAACATAACCAAATTTACCTTTTGGTTATCTGGAACTTTCATCATTGTAAAAATAGTCTTCAGGTATCTAACCCACATCTCAAATTTTATAGGTTCAACTGATTCAGAATATTCTTGAGGATTCAACTTCAAAAACTTTTCATGCATGGTATCTTTAATTTCCTTCCTTGCCTCTTTCTCAATTGTGGCTACAGTATTTGATTCCATATATTAAGTTTGTTGTTCTACCTTTAATTCCATATTTTTTTCCTGTTGTTCTTACATCCTCATCATTTCTTGTGCCATTATTTGCATCTCTGTAGGATGATCATGCTCGTTAGCCCTTTCTATAGATATCCCCATCTACATGAGAAGCTGCTTCCTCTTCTCTCCCCAAGTTCCATCTGTAAATATCTATAATACAACAAAGTTCTAACAACCAGCATATATAGTTTATAATACTAAATTATTAGTTAGTACACAAACAATTCAATAATATCAAATCAAACGATTAACTGCCATCTAACCGTCACATACGCCCAGATTTTATAATTTAGATGCTCTGATACGACTAATTGTCACATACCAAACCCATATCCATTCTAATAATTTATTTTACAATAATTAAATCATAATATCCAACCAAATGATATATAAGTAAATTCATGACTATCATGTGTAATATACATAATGAATATAATCACGTTCTCTGTACCATAACGTAATTAACATGAGAGTCATAATCAAATGATATACAATGATATGATTAAGAATTACAATCGTCAAATCAAACCATGGTAAATATTTATATACAACGTATGATTCAAATAAAACCATAAGTGTGGCAACAATAAAAATTCCATATCTAACCCCAACTATCTCTAACGGTGAAACTCTCAAAATCATCCATTGTATGGTGTCCTGGTCGGAAGTAACACAAACCTAAAAAGTATTAAAATACAAACATTAAGCTATAAGATTAGTGAGGTAATTCTTCCGTCCAGTAAAATAACAGTTCTATATCAAATATTTTGATATGAAATCCAAACAATCATGTCCATTATGGCCATAACAATCCTGGAACAAAAGTTCCAACAAATCCTTGTCATAAGACAAAACAAGTTATTAGATATTTGTCCAATTCCAATACTGGATCATAAGACCCAAACAATCCTGGATATTTTAATATCCAAACAAATTTTGAATACAAACTTATTCAAACCAATCCACTTTTAGACCTATTTATATATATATATATATATATATATATATATATATATATATATATATATATATATATATATATATATATATATATATAACAATTATAAGTACACTCACCTTCGCAACTCAATGGGCTTTCCCTTTTCCTTTTTCTGGCACTGGTTTGATCGGTTCTCCTTCCACTCCTATCATTCTTGTAATATTAGTATCATCATAAGAGTATTAATAATCCCAAGTATAACTTAAATGTAACCAAATTCATAAGCATCACAGGATCCCATTCAAATCAATTATCATAAATGAAGTTCAATCTAAATTCATGTTAAGATATTTAACATATCCAAATCATATCCCAAACATGCTATAATTTATTCTTTCTAATTCAATATTTATCATATTAGGTTTTTAATGCAAAAGACGGGGCATAATTTCAAGTTTCATAGAGCAAGATAGGCCCATTTCTTTGTAACATAGTAAATATGTCATATATGCTCCTCTAGTATGTAGTCAACTTCTAATAATTTCCATAATTTATCTCCATCATAACTTTCTTTGTTTTTCCATACAATCTCCATAAATATATTGAATAACACAAAATTAAAATTTCATAATTTTTAGAGTTCATTTGTTATGTCAAAACCTTTACCAAACTCAGGGTATATCTAAATGCATTTATGTGAGAAACCGAATAGGTTCGGTGTGTGATAATTGATTTAAATTAAATTCGCAAGTTTCCAAGAACCCTTATTTAAATAGCGTCTACTTTTAAATCAAATAAAATCAACCCTTAAACATGCATCTAAATCAACCCATCAAATAAAGCATGCGACACAAAGTTAAGGAAAAATCCCCGAAGGGCAAAACCTTTTATTTCTAGAACTTTAAAGAATTTACAAGACCATTGACTTACATACAACCTGATAATCACCCACAAGTGTAACGCATGGTGTCTTCGGTAAACCTTCAAAGCAAGGTTCTAAAAAACGCGGGGCGTGATTGAGGCGTTGAGGCCAAGCCTTAAGCCTTAGAAGCCTAGGCGGGCCTAGGCGTAAAAAGGCGTGAAAAGGCGTTTAGGCCTTCTTAATATATTTTAATATTTTTTAACCATAACAAGGCTATTAAAATACAAAAATTTCACATATCATAAAAATATGTCTAAATATATGCAAATTAAAATACTATTTGATTATTTTGGATGAGATAATGGTCCGATTTGTAAACAAATTCTTTAAAAGGCGACATCGTTTCACTAAATCATTGTTGTTTTTAGAAAAAAGTGCGCCTTAAGGGTTTTACCAAGAATAAGGCGTGAAAAGTGTAAGGCGAGGCGTTTCTCCCAAGCCTCAAGCCTAGGCGTGCCTAGGCGGAGCCTAGGCGGGTTTTTTAGAACAGTGCTTCAAAGCAACGGCTAGAAACAGTGTGACACAGAAATACCCGCAGATGTCGGTTCCTATGTCGGCGGCTGGACGTTTCCCTTTCCAGGAGGGCAGCAATGAAGAAGAGAACGGCTTCTCCACAAGGGTTGAACAAACTCAAAGTTGTGTCTTGGGTTACAAAGTGATTCACAAATGTTTGGAAATTTGTGTGAATCAAAAACCTAGAGTCTTGGGCTCAATAGGTGAAGACTTAGAGTATTTAGGACTCTGAAAATCGTCTTGAAAAGTATTGGAAAACCACTTCCCGTAGTGGGTTTTAAATAAGAAAACTTTGAGCCTAAAAAATCTCTAACAGATCTGGCCTAATTTATCCCATGCGGACCGGTCCGGCTTGGGGGAGGATCGGTCCGGTTGACTGGATCGGTTCTTTTGTTCCAGGCTTCATCGGTTCGCTTACGGTCCGGGGTATACTGGCCTTCATCAAACGGATCGATCCGGGTCTGAGGCGGACCGGTCCGGTTAGCCGGATCGGTTCTTTTATTGCAGGTGGACCGGTCCGGTCTGTCAGACTTTGATTCCTCTTCTTCTTTTGATATTCGGATCCGTTGATGAATGTATGAATCTTGAATTTCTTCAACGGTGTAACGGCGTGCGACATAATAAATTGTTAATGGACAAAAATGTCCTTACAAATCTCCCCCTATGTCTATTCCGGTACATACATAAAAACAAAACATCCGAATTATCAAACAACTAAAAATGCCTATACAAATCTACCCTTCCATGAACCCAAAACTGGAAAGATACAATTGAATAAGACTACAGCGTTTGCTCTTCAATTCTTCAGGAATCTCAACACTTTTCTCATCAGGGTGTGCAATCCAATGATAATCCATGTAGTACCTACACACATGAGACAAAGAAAAATACCAAGTGACATATCGAGTTTGAAATGAGATAAACATATATACCAATTTATGAGCAAACTCAAACTTTCAAATCTCCCCCATAAAAAGATAATTTATTCTCCCCCTTTTTATGATGTCCCCAAATAGACAAATGAGAAGAATAAATCAAATAGGCAAAATCGGGGTGTCACGGTACACAAAACAGGGCATCAAATAATATGGTAAACGTGCTCTTGCAAGGAGATGCTCAGAAATAAATGCACAAACTATTTTTTATTTTTCAAATTTTTCATACAAAGATAGGATACCAATATGAACAAATATGATACAAAAATCACACCATGGATTTCGACTCAAACAACCAAGTCATGGAAATGGAATGAATGGGTGTGAACACATTAGATAGGTAAATCAACTCAATCAATCATATGTGCACGATGCATATGTGTACCCCTAACGAATGAACATCAAAAGTATCCTTAGGTGAAAAGATTGTTGAATTTAGATGACATCGTCTTATGCAAATCAACAAATCAAAGTCAAAATGATTTCCACCCCAATAACGTCCAAAACTATGTAGCGCATTTTTCAAGCATTTCAAGGACGTGCAAACCCGTTTTAATTCTCCAACCAAACTCCCTCATATATATATATTCTTTTAGAGGTGTATAAACTAAATTCTCAAACTTTGGAGAATTGGCGCAAAAAGCTAAATGGCCCATAATTGGCATGAATTTCTTTTGCTTGCCTTTAAATTTTTTTCGGGGCTCTTTTAAACCTCTTTGGACCCCAGATAATAAAATTCCTCCATTTTTTAGGTCCTTTGGAACGGTGGCTTTTGCGCAAAGAAGAGACAATTACCTTTCGCAGCCCCTCCCCGTTCTTAAACAAAGCACACAAACTCACAAAACGGTTTTTATATGCACAATTTCCTTATCAAAATTTATCGCGCTTGGTTCGTTTTAAGGACGGGATTGAAGTGAAAACACCCAACCAACATGTGATCAGACAAGCACAATAATAAAAAAAATCCGTGCAAGTGTGCATTAAAGGAAACATGAGTCAAACATGTAGGAAGTAACACTTAATTACATCTTAATGACTCCAAACATTATAAAGCACACGGATGAATTGACCTATTGTCTCAAAACACTATCAAATAGTCACATGAAAAATGGAATGATGTCGTGACTCGGTCATCTTAAGTCTTCATCCATAAACGGTGCAAACAAAATACAAAAATCTTTTTGGATTTTCTCAAAATTTTCTCAAAATAAAATCTTTTTGTATTTTTCAAAATATTTCCAAAAATAAAAAATCTATACAAAAAGTACATGTCACAACGCTAGCAAACATATATCAAAAAGCATAACTAGCGTATGATACACATGCGAACACAATCATCTATATGATATGGCAAGAGAAGAATCATGTGCAAGCAAACGAGAATCAACTTGTCTAAAATCTAGTGTATCCAAAAATGATTTCCTAACCCAAATAGATGTGAAACAACGTGTGGGGGATTTAGGAACCAAGGTAACACTAGACTTCGACATCCTAGGACATCTTCCAAGATCAAAACAAAATCTCCTAAGATGACCTTTCCTACCACAATGTGAACATGTGTAAACGGAAGGAATGTTACCTAAAGTGTGATCTTTTCTAATGTCCTTGGGATTGATTGACCCTATAAAACAAATAATGGTTTTGGCTTTAGCACTAGAAGCATGAGAACAAGATGAGCCATTACCATCACAATCAAACCTACTTGAATCGTTTAAATCATTTTTCATCTTCAAAATATTTGATTCAAGCAACAAATTAGACTCTTCCCAAGACAGGGATTGCTTTTTCAAATTTTCAACAATTTCTAAAAGGGTATCCCTCTCCCCTTCAATTAAAGCAAACTTTTCCCTAAGAGTCTCTTCACGTGCCACAAACTCATTGATTAAAATATTTCTTTCATCTTTGGCACAAACACAAACCATCGAATTTTTAAGGTCCTCTAAATATTTTTCTAAAACAAGGACCCTATCATCACTCTCCTTTTTGGACAATTTTAAAGCATTAAATTCATGGTCCAAAGAAACAAATTTTTCACGATAAAAATCTCTTTGATTTTGAACCGTTTGCAAAAGATCCATCGCGGATTTCAAACGAGAATTTTCTTTTTCCAAAACTTTAATTCTTTTGCAAAGTTTCAAATTCAGACTTTTTAAATTTTCAGCATGGTCGTGAACTTTTTCAAAAATAGGCTCCTCATTAAACGGGCGTACCATTGAAAAAAATGCGATTTTTCACAAAACTGATTTTAAAAAAATCTATATCACACAATTTTTGCGGAAAATAGGAATACGCGATAAATTTGCTCAACCTGCTCTGATACCAATTTGAAAACGTGAGTAGACAAATTGTATCAGAAAGTAAAACCTTGAAAAATCAGGATCACGCGATAAATTAGCGTAACCCGCTCTGATACCAATTTGAGAAACCGAATAGGTTCGGTGTGTGATAATTGATTTAAATTAAATTCGCAAGTTTCCAAGAACCCTTATTTAATTAGCGTCTACTTTTAAACCAAATAAAATCAACCCTTAAACATGCATCTAAATCAACCCATCAAATAAAGCATGCGACACAAAGTTAAGGAAAAATCCCCGAAGGGCAAAACCTTTTATTTCTAGAACTTTAAAGAATTTACAAGACCATTGACTTACATACAACCTGATAATCGCCCACAAGTGTAACGCATGGTGTCTTCGGTAAACCTTCAAAGCAACGGCTAGAAACAGTGTGACACAGAAATACCCGCAGGTGTCGGTTCCTATGTCGGCGGCTGGACGTTTCCCTTTCCAGGAGGGCAGCAATGAAGAAGAGAACGACTTATCCACAAGGTTTGAACAAACTCAAAGTTGTGTTCTTGGGTTACAAAGTGATTCACAAATGTTTGGAAATTTGTGTGAATCAAAAACCTAAAGTCTTGGGCTCAATAGGTGAAGACTTAGAGTATTTAGGACTCTGAAAATCGTCTTGAAAAGTATTGGAAAACCACTTCCCGTAGTGGATTTTAAATAAGAAAACTTTGAGCCTAAAAAATCTCTAACAGATCTGGCCGAATTTATCCCATGCGGACCGGTCCGGCTTGAGGGCGGATCGGTCCGGTTGATCGGATCGGTTCTTTTATTCCAGGCTTCATCGGTTCGCTTGCGGTCCGGGGTATACTGGCCTTCATCAAACGGATCGGTCCGGGTCTGAGGTGGACCGGTCCGATTAGCCGGATCGGTTCTTTTATTGCAGGCGGACCGATCCGGTCTGTCAGACTTTGATTCCTCTTCTTCTTTTGATATTCGGATCCGTTGATGAATGTATGAATCTTGAATTTCTTCAACGGTGTAACGGCGTGCGACATAATAAATTGTTAATGGACAAAAATGTCCTTACATTATGCAAACAACAATAAAGTCTAACCACAAGGAGTTTAATTATAAATTTTGGAATTTTATATGTATGTGAGTTTAATTCCATCTCCAATTGGAATTTCACAATTTTAGTAAGTATATAAAAAGATATAGAAGTTTTAATACACAACGTTTCTAAATAAAGAAATATAAAGGGTTTACACATTCATCTTTATTTAAAATTTCATCTATCCACACATATATATCAAGGCATTAAAGTTTGGTAAAAAATTAATGATTTCTATCATTTCAATCAGTAATACGAAAAAAATAACAAGATTTATGGATAGAATTACCTAAGGGACTCTTATGTAATTTTCTATGAATTACCTTGGGAGTTTGGGCCGGGATTTTCCTATTTTTGATAGGGCTTAGCCTGAATACTTCTCTGGGCCGAGATAAATAAACGTGGTACCCACAATTGCCCCTAAAAATTTTAGGTCACAATTTGGGCTCAATAATTTTAAATAAGAGCTCTAATGGTATTTTTGTGAATTGCACGATGCCTTGGGGATCGAAACATCTTCCTTTACTAGATTCAGGTGGCAGCAGATTTACTTCATTCTTTGTGCATCATGATTGAGAAGGTTTAAAACTTTTTTAACGAAACCATTTCTAGCGTCGTTTCACAAACTCTCGAATTTTCAAGATATCTCTTGCTTCCTACTGTGTTTTCTCATCTTCAGGTCTCTCCTTTTTTCTTCGAGCTTCTTACTTATCATCCCATCTTCCTTGCTTGTGTCTTTGTGTCATCTCAAGTTGGTTTTCAATTCGTAAGTTACCCAAACTTGTCTTCCTTTCTTTTCTGTTGAAATTTCTTTATTATCGCTGCTAGGGTTTTTCTTTTTCGATGGCAAGAATAGGTAATAGGTCGATAGCAAGACATTGAGGACATGCATTGGATTCATGTTCTTCTCTTGTCCCAGGGGGTTTGATCTTTCCCCCAAATCTCTTATTTTTGCATTTTTTTAGTTATTTCTATATAGTCCCTGCCCAATGTTCTCCGAATGTTCTTCTCTTATCCTAGGGGGTTTGATCTTTCCCCCAAATCGCTGGCAAGAATAGGTAATAGGTCGATAGCAAGACATTGAGGACAGGCATTGAGGACATGCATTGGATTCATGTTCTTCTCTTGTCCCAGGGGGTTTGATCTTTCCCCCAAATCGCTTATTTTTGCATTTTTTTAGTTATTTATATATAGTTCCTGCCCAATGTTCTCCGAATCTCTGGAAAATTATGAATGGTGTACATTGGATCAATAAGATCTATGGCACCTATCTAGGTCTTGCTGAAATTTGTTATTACTATTCCTTCTCTCGAACAAGCTCTGGTCTCCTCTATCTAAAGGCTAGGAGTCCTGATGGGGTGTTGGTAGTCAATCTACCTGATTCCCTTAAGGACTATTAGTAAGAGGGATTCATTGCCAGGAACTGGCAGTTCCCTCCCCAAACTGAAGGGGCGAGGTACATGGGACCTACGATTACCTTTTATGGGGAGGAGTACATAGGTAGGCATATCTCTTATTCTGCTTATTGATTTTCTGTTAGTCTACTGTCTTTCTTATATTTTCCTATTTTCCTTTTTCAGCGAAGATCCAAAACTCAGAACCTGCACTTTGCGAAATTCGAGCTGTTGTGCTACTCAAAGTTTGGAAGATCAGGGAATGCTTAACTGACAGTGAGCATCCGTGATCAGTTGCATTCCTTTTGAAGTACAAGAACATTAGGTCCAACTTCATCACTCAACCTGTGGATAGTATTCCTCAGCTAGATATCACAGAAGAGGTTACTGCTGAACTAATCTAGTTAGACGAAGAGGAGAGAAGCTCTGGTGAAGACATCGTAGGGGCTGACAGAGATGAAATTTAAGGTGACTCTAGCGAAGAGAGTTCAATCGATGAAAAATCTTCCAGTTCGTAGGAGGGTTATGAGGGTTCAAGGTTTTCGGAGGACTCAGAGGATTCGGGTAGCTCCAGCGAGGAAACTATAGCCCCTCCTAGGAAAATTTAATCTAGGATGATGATGAGGACAATGTGGTACTTTCTCAAAGGTTGAAGAAGCAGAAGTCTGGGAGTGGGGATACTACCACCGGCTCCCAGAATGTCACTCATGAGCATGCGAGGAGGAAGAAATAGGAGGCATTAGTGAGAGAGAAAGAGAGAGAGAATGAAAGAAGAAGAGAGGAAGAAGAATGAGAGAGAGGAAGAGAGGGAGGGATAAGAAGTGAGGACAAGATGGGGAAATCTTTAGTGCCCATGTCTGCCCTGGATGAGAGGCCTTCGGGTTTTTTTCCCCCTAAGTTGGCTCCGGTGGTGCTTGAGAGAGGAGTCTTGCCAACTGATCGCCAAATGTTGTCGAGTATAGGGATCGACCAGTTAGCCTTGAAGGAAAATCAGGGGCTAACCCCGGTAAGTCTATTTTTACTTCTTTACTCTTGCAGTTCTTATTTTAATATCTTCTTTGCTAAATGTTTTCTTTTTCTCTACAGTTTGTGTATGATTTCACCATCCTCTATCGCAGTCGTGATGAGCTGGCGAGGAAAAATATTGAGTTATAGGTGAGCTTGAAGGCTGTCAGTGCTGCTTAGAAGTCTTTTGATCTTGCCTTGGCTAAAGATAACAAGGTAAAATAGGCAACATCCAAGGAGCTGGAGGAGCCGAGGCAGTCTTACGACTTGGTCTGTACGAGAAAGATAGCGGTAGTCGAGGAGAATAAGGATCTTGCCAAGAAGATGGAATCTGAAGCCACCACTCTCAAGAAGAGATCGTATAATGCTGAATGGGTTATAGTGTATGAGGATACTGAGGCTCAGATTGTCTATATTATTCGTCTCAACTTCAAGAAGGGTTGGGATAAGGCCTTTCTTGCTGCCGAGGTGAATGTTGATTCCCCCCTCTTTGATGAGCATGACCCTGGACCCAAGCCTTTTGTGGATGAGGTGACTCTTCCTGCTGCCAATAAAGGTGTCCTAGTTGTCCCGACCATTACTGCTAACACTCCCCTTAATCTGAGGATGGTGAATGCTCAATCTGAGGGATGCATACTTGGGGATGCCGCAGATAAGGGGAAGTAACCAGAGAGGACTGAAGTTGCCAGCTAGTCTTCTTAAGGAGCCTTTGTATTTTTGCATTTCTATTGTTCTTTCTTTCTTTTGCAGATACTTGAACTTTCTTTTAATGAAATGAAATTTGTTCGCTTTCGTGTACTGATTTATTTATTCTCCAACGCTTATATGGTTTGTAGCTCATCGATGTTAAGGAATATATTCCTGCTACCTCTCAACTAGGAAAAAATCTTGGTCCTGATGTGAGTAACTGAGTTCACCGAGACTTTGTAAAAATCTTCAAGTCTCTTAGGTCTAGGAATCAAGACTATAAGGACCAGTCAGAGCTCGTTGCCAAGATGAAAGATAGGCTTAAGGAAATGGAGGAGGTCGACACTTCTGTTCAAGAAGAAGTGGATGCTCCGAAGGCTAAGCTTCTGGATGCCTCTGAGGTTATTAAAGTTGGAGAGGTACTTCAACAAGAGAATGACACTCTAAGGAGGGAAGTCTCGCAACTTAGGGAGAATGCGCTGAGCATTGCCCCTCGAGTTTTATGTGGTTCCTCTTCATCGACTGGGCCGCGAGATGGTACTGATGATAGTGGCTCAGCTAGGGAGATTGTCGAGCTTCAAGGTGACATTCGCAGGGCGTACGTGATAGCTTCTGACCTTCAAAGAGATGTTACCTCGTTGAGGCACCTGTTCAAGAAAGGTACTCGGCAGGTGTGGCTGATGGTTATGACCACGATTAGACCGATGCTCCGACAAATTTGAAGGAGGTGTATGATTTATCTTTCATAAGAGGGTGGTTGAGTGCTCTTAGGGAGTTACGGGTCCTTAGGAAATCTGTCCCCCTCAACTTTGATGCCAAACCTGTTCAGGAGGGATGATCGATGGGTTACCATAGATACAATCCCAAGGAAGCTCATGGAACCAAATTCAGACGAAGTCGAGGAGAAATTAGCTCCTCACCTAGATGATGGCCGAAGAGCGTGAGTGGGTAACTACCTTGCTCAGCAACCTAGGTCTCATTAGGTTTTAAATTGCTCATTATATGTAACTCTTTGTGTATGTAATGATGTAATATGACATTTATGTTTTGGGAAATTTTCCGACTAAACATGTGTTGTGTTATCTTTTACTTCATTGATCTCTTGTTCAGTTATCTTGGGCCCTTTCAGCCGACTATATTTGGTTTAGTCAGAGTTAGTTATTGAGTGAGTATCCCCCAGTCCAGTATGGTTTTTAGTGTACCATTATACCTTACTTTACCTTTTAGGTTGTGTCTTCACACTTCCTTAGGCCTATGTGAGGTAATAGCGAGGATACACCTGGTATTGGATGTTCTATTGGAGAAGAATTTTTGAGTCAAACAATGTTGGCGACTAACCTGGGTTGGCCATGTTTCCTAAGGGTAGGGCTTTATATTTTTCCAGGGTAAGCTACGAGGTCATTTGTGTTCATTGACAAATGCCTGAGGAGGGCCATTACATAATGACCTTACTGTAATAAGTTTCTCATGATCTTAGTTTCGTATGTTAAGAGGGGAGCATGTGACTTGGAAAGGCTGCACAAATTATAATGTAGTTGAGAAAAATCAACACTCCATAAAATGCTACTGCCAAACAAATTTTATTAATCATAAATGAACTAAAAATTCAACACTGAGTTCAAAACGAACAGAGAGAACTTGAAGTAGAATTTCTTCGGATTGGCTGCATTCCAAGCTCTAGGTATCTCCCTGCCCTCCAGCGTTTCTAAGTGATAGGCTCCTTGTAGGTTGTTTCTTATCACCTTGTGTGGCCTTTCCCAGTTTGGTTCTAGCTTTCCATCCGATGGTTTTACAGCGTTGCGAAGAACTTTTCTCAGGGCGTAGTCCCCAACCTGAAATGCTCTTGGATTGACCTTTTTATTGTAGTGCCTGTAACAACCCGGATTTTTTAAATGGGAATTTTTAAATTAATTTTGGAAATCGAAGAAAAATAAAATTTTGGATTTTATAAATTTTATAATTTAAAGTGTTGCTTTTTTATATTTGAAAAATGAAATTTCAAACGGTCTCGAAATCGGAATTAAAATGGAGATTTAATTTAATTTTTATTATAGAAGAGTCCTCAAAATATAAAACTCTCTAAGAGTCCTCAAAACATAAAACTTTCTTGTAAAAATAATATTTTTAGAAATCCGACCGTCCGATCAAGCTGAATTTTTGTCAGCAGTCCTGTCTCGCCGTTCGCTACAACATACTAAAATTTCAAGAGATTCTAACCGTCCAATCGTCCGTAATGATTTTTTCAAGTATTTGTATTTGATTAGGACTCTAATTCTTTTTGGTATATAAACATAAAGTGACGAGTTTAGATCTTTTAAAACACATTTTAGCCTTCTGAAAAATCAGAATCCTCTCATCTTCTTCATCTTCTTCAACCTCAAAACCCTATCCCCATTCTACATAACTTTCAACTCAAGTTTTGTCAAGATTAACCGGATTTTCTCAAGACGCGTCAAGAACGAATCTTTGTCAAATTTTTGAGAGGAATACACATTCAAGATCAGATTTCTAAACCAACTTTTATTCAGGCATGAATACTCTATTCTTTTCCTTTAGTATTATGCGTTTTAAGTGTCGCCTAAACACTTAATTACATGTTTTCTTAAAAATAATTAGTAACTTAATTAGAAAAATTGAATACTAATTATGGGGCTATTTTTATAAAATATTTTAATCTGAATAATATTCATAACCCTTTGGGTACGTAGGATTGATGAGTGATTTTGGGTTTTATTGGTGTAGGTTGCATGTAGAAAAAAACCCTAGTTCTAAAAATAAATTATTTTTTGGTGCGTACAACTCATGTAATACACATAGAAAATAAAATTTGGTTTTTGATGTTTATATGATGAAAACTTGGTATATTTAATTTAAAATAATTAAATGAGATTAATTTGGTATTATTGACGAGGTGATAATTAAATTAAAGAATTAATTGAATTGGAATATCATGCGTAGTTTTATATATTGATTAATTATGCTTGTTTGTGTGACTTATTGGCATTATGATGTTGCCTTTGTGACGACGGATTGTTGGGTATTATTGCTCTCCCTATATTTTAGAATGCCTTCTAGGTATGGGACCAGTGGGTATGCCTTTTGATGATTTACGCCTTCTAGGTATGGGACTAGTGAGGGTAGATTATCGCGTTTTTATCATCTTGAGGGTGGGCTGATTTTTATTACTTTATCGTCGTTACGATAGCCTAAGTACGAGAATAAGTTAAGATTTATGTTAGAAAATCCTCCTATACATAGGATAGGACGTATTGATAACTTGGGGACCCTTAGGTATGGGACTAAGAGGTATTTTGAGGATCTCACATCGATTAAAAGGGTGGGGTGATTATAAATTGAGAAATTGAGAATTAATGCCTAAGATAAAAATGGGTATTAAAATTTGTGGCGACATAATGTGTCAAGGTCGACAGTTTAAACGGGTCAGAGAACGATTTATGTCGTGTCGTGTGTGGAACCTTGTCATGTGTCGGGGCCGACAGTAAACGGGTCAGAGGACGATTGACAAAGGGGAAGTGTGACACTTTAATAAAAAGTGAGAACTATAATAAAAGTTGGTTAATTTAATTAAATTAACATCGTGGGACTTGGGAATTTAAAATCATATTGGTGTGCCTTTATAAATGGGGATTTTTGCGGGTAGTTAGTAGATTATAATTATCGCGTTTAATTTAAAATATTCTATTGTGATATTTATTACGTATAATGCTACTGTCTGGATTCAAGGATCCTATTTGAGGGGAGTAGTGTGTATTCTTGCTCAGGGCTTTGGCTCTGACCCATGCGTTGACTAATCTTTTTCAGGATTTGATTTGGAGAAGCTGCATAACTCTATCGGAGTTATCATTTGGAGGTGCAGCTGGAGTTACTCATTTTATGGCATAGTTTAGTTAGACTTTCTTCTCCAGTCGTATTATGAGACTTCATTGGAGTTTTATTGGGCCATTCGGTTCCAAAGTTGTTTAGAGGATTTCTGTTGGGATTATTCAGATTTTATTTAATCATTATTGGTGTATGGATTTCTTTTGGAGTTAGCATGTGATGGATCTTTTATCGCTTAGTTGTTTATGATCTTTTGAGATTAATTCAATTATGTATCTTATGGAATGATTTATTTATGTCTCATATCTGTCTCATGCTAAGAATGGTATTTATTTAGTTCACGCCCGGCTTAGTTTTGGTGGCGGCCTACGCCAGAATTAGGCGGGGTGTGACAGTGCCTCGCTAGTTGTTGCTGATAGGCTGCTAGTTTCACTTGAGCCAACTCCGTTCGTTCTTCAGCTAGGTCAAGTTCATCGAGCAATAATGCACCGTTCTGGCCTTGGTCGACCAGGTTAGACCTCATGGTAGGGAGGATAGCTTCCAAGGGAATAATTTTCTCTATTCCATACATTAGTGTGAACGGTGTTCTGTCCTCTGGGAGACTGCTGGTCCATCCCTTATGGGGTCCATTCAACTAGGGGCTGTCTCAATCTGGAGAATATTCCCTACGCTCGAAAGCTCATCGATCTGGTTAATACTTGGCTGGACAAGGAAATTAATCTGAATTTTCCTCTCCAAGTCAGAGTTGATCGCTGAGCTTAAGGCTGTCAGGGCTTCAACATGGCTATTTTATCCTCTAGGAAATTGCTGGACGCTGACTTGTTCAAATTTGGTCATTAACGCATTCGCAGTGGAGAGATAGGCTTCCATCCTCTCATCTTTAGCATTGAAATCGCCACTTATCTAGTTAGAGACCAACTGTGAGTTACCGAACACTTGGAGTCGCTTTGCTCCGAGCGTTCGCATTTTTTGTAGGCCCGCGATCAGTGCTTCATATTCTTCTTCGTTGTTGGAGGCTTCAAATCTAAGCCTGATTCCTTGCTCGAGTATTGCATATTTAGGGGTAATCAACACAATGCCTACTCTTGCCCCTTTGGAATTGGAGGCTCCGTCAACGAATAATCTCCAGATGCCTGATGCCGAGGGAACTTCATTCTGATGAATGGTTTGGTGATGGTCGCAAGGATGTTCTCCGATAAATTCTACGATGAAATCAGTGAGGACCTTCCCTTTAATGGCATTCCTTGGCTGGAACTGAATGTCAAATCGGCCAAGCTTGACCGACCACTTTGATAGTCTTCTTAACATGTCTATTTTTCTAAGGACTTCTTTAAGAGGATGGGACGTAAGTACGATGATGGATTAGTCTTCCAAGTAGTGTTTTATTTTCCTTGAAGCTACTACTAGCACAAAGGCGATCTTTTCTAGTGGTAGGTATCGCTGCTCAGCATCCAAAAGAGTCTTTCTCGCGTAATAGACTGGGTGCTGGATCCCTATTCTTTCACATACCAGTGTAGATCTTATAGCATGACTGGATACTGCAAGGTAAATGTATAGAGAATCATTATCTTATGGGATTATGAGGAAGGGTGATTTGCTGAGGTAAGCTTTGATCCCCTCTAATGCCCTTGACAAATGCTCATTCCACTCCACGTCTTTGCTTTTCTTTAACAATTGGAAGAACGGTTGGCACCTTTCGAACGACTTTGAGATGAACCGATTTAGGGCAGCGAGCATCCCATGAGCTTTTGCACATCTCTTATCATACGGGGGGGGGGGGGGGGGGGATGCACCAATTTGATGACATCAATTTGGTCTAGGTTGGCTTCAATGCCTCTCTTACTGACTAAGTATCCAAGAAATTTCCCTGACTGGACACCGAAGGAACACTTACTTGCGTTGAACTTCATTCGATACTTCCTGAGGATTTCGAAGGTCCTTGATAGGTCAGAGAGGTGGTCTTCTTTGAGCTTGATCTTGACGAGAATATCATTGATGTAAACTTCCATAGTGCTTCCCATTTGGTCTTTGAACATCTTGGTGACCAATCACTGGTAAGTTGCTCCTGTATTTTTTAGCACAAAGGGCATGACCTTATATCAATATAACCCAACTATGGTGATGAATGATGTTTTGTCTTGATTTGGCTCATGTAGAGGGATTTGGTGATACCCGAAGTATGCGTCTAGTAAACTCATTCTTTCATGAGCTGCTGTGGCATCCACTAACTGGTCAATCTTCAGGAGAGGAAAGTTGTCTTTGGGGCAAGCTTTATTAAGGTCAGTGAAGTCAATGCAAATTCTCCACTTTCCATTGCTTTTCGTGACTACTACTAGGTTGGAAAGCCACTCGGGGAATTGAACTTCCCGTATGGATCTTGCATCTAGTATCTTTTCCACTTCCTTCTCCACAGCCTTGGCCTTTTCGGGGGTAGTCCGCTGTGCCTTTTGTACTATTGTCTTGAAAGTCGGATCAACGTGCAGCCGGTGATAAGCCACACTGGGATCCATCCCTAATAGATCGTACGGTTCCCATATAAAAACATCTAAGTTACTCCGCAAAAGTATTGTCATCTCCTTCTTCTCTCTATTTGTGAGAGGCTCAGATAAAAAACATTCTATCTTTATTGTCGCCACTAGTTGCGACTTCCTCCAAGTCCTCTATGACCCTCTCAGAGGGGAGGAGCCTGGTCTCCTCCACTTCTGGTCTCCCATATCTTAGTTGCTATTTGGAGGGAATTAGCCTCTCCTGCTCTTCGTCCTTACTCATAACTTTCTCAACCTTCTTCTCTGGTTTAGGACGGATGGCTGCTATGAAGCACTTTCTCACTATCGCTTGATTTTCGTGGATCTCCACCACTCCTCGTTCAGTCACACATTTGATCTTATGATGGTAGGTAGAGAGGACGTCTTTCATTGCATGTAGCCATCCTCTGTCAAGGATCGCTTAGTAGGGTGAATTAATATCGACCACGTGAAATTCAATCATCTTCGATATGTTTCCTCTCCTTACTAGAAAGAAAATCTTTCCCAATGGGATGGTTATTTTTCCAGCGAAGCCAACTAGAGGAACAACAGCTTACTTTAAGTCGGCGACACTCAACTTCAACTTCCTGAACAGGTCAAGGTACATTACTTCGGAAGATCTACCTTGGTCGACGAGAAGTCTGCCAACGTCATAGTTAGTTATCCCGAGTATAATGATTAATGAATCATGATGTGGGGTTCTTACTCCCACTAGATCTTCATTCGTGAACACAATGTGCTTGCTGTAATCGACATCCTCTGCTCGCCGATGCTTCCCTGCTTGCGTTTTTGCTGGATTAATTTGAAAAGATTGCATTACTGCTGTAAGCTTTTTTATTTCCATCTGAGCCTTATTCACTTGAATCTATTTGAGGTCAGACTCTCCATAAATTACTGCGAACTCATGGCCGACGTCTTCCTCGCGCACGTTATTGGGCCTTTGATTTCCATTGACCGCTACCTTCTCTTCCTTTTGCTCCACAAATTCGCTCAAGTGTCCAGCTTGGGCTAGCTCCTCAAGGTGAGATTTAAAAGCCTTGTAATGATCGGTTTTATTCCCGCCCTCTTTGTGGAAGGCACACTTTAGTGCTTTGTTCCTATTTGAAGGGTTTCGACCCATCTTCCTGGGCCACTTAATGAACGGTTCATCCTTGATCTTCGCCAGAATCTTATATATCGATTCTCTAAAAACTGTATTTACTGCTTAGAATGCCTTCGAGGCATCACTCTTGCTCCCATTCTTAGGGTCGTTCCTGCCCCCATTCTTACTTCCTTTTTTCTGACCTTTATTCTTGTCGCTTCCTTTTCTGGTGACCTTGACGCGACCATTTTCCCCTGCACTGGGATGAGTTACATCTTCGACTTTGGCATATTTTTCAATACAAGCCATCAAGTCGTCGATGGTTGTGGCCTCCTTTTTAGTGAGGGACTGGTGCAAGAGGTAGGAGTTTGGTAAACTAATCTTAAAGTATGCCAGAGTGACCTGTGATAATTAGCTTTTTGCATATGGTCGTTGTTTTCAAAAGCCACTCTCAAAATTTTCTCTTGAGTACCTATAAAACTTGTCTAAAAATAACTCGTATTGCAGTAAGTACGGGTATCAATCCAACTTTCAAGGTGAAACAATGAATGTCAAAACGTGCAATTCAATTTTTTTTATTAAAAACTTTTTTTTTATTTTTAATTTATTATTTTTTTAAAATAATTTCAAGGGAAAAATTAACTAACAAATGCTAAAAATTATAAAATGACTAAATAAAAAATGTGCAACCGAGTGTGAAATAATGTGAGAAAGTCAAGAGATGGGATTACACTACATTTTCAATTATTTTAATTTCTCAATTTATTAATTTGAAATATTTCGAGATAATATTAAATCGATAATCTAACTCTCGTTATAATTATAAATTTAATAAAATATTTTTCAAAAAATTAATTTAACAATGTCACACAATGAAAAATTAGGACTTATACTATTTTCAAAAAATTACCCGCTAGGACCAATTTAAAGAAAACAATATCGATCCTCAAATTTCAATACTGAATTAATATTTAATTATCGGAAAAACCTATCTCTAGTTCGATTCCAACATTCAAACATTAATTTGTTCAATTAATTTACTAACTCTCGTTACATAAATTAATTGGTGACACTTAAAATTAATTTACCTAGAAATATAATATTAATGAAACCAATTAATTGAAGTAACATCATACGCAGTGCATCCCACCCCTTGAATGGGGTGTTTAGCCAAACATTCTCATGTGTGCATAAACAACAATAAATAATATGTCAAGAAGGAAAGAAATGGAAAAGAGAATGTAGAAATACAATACGCAATTTTTTTCACAAATTTGTCTTGAAATGCGTCTTGACATGCATCCAACTTCTTCACAATTTTTAGCACTTGATTACAAAAAGAAGAGTAGAAACTAAACCTAAAAATTATTCTAAAGCTAAACTAATTTTTTTGTATTTTTTTGGAATTTTTTTATGAACCTAACTATGTACATATTATACACTGTGTTTTTATCTCTCTACGTCTCTTCTTCTTTTCTTTGCTGAGAGAGTGGTTTTGGGTGGAAGATGATGGGTGAGGGGGATTGGGTGTGGTGAGTGTATGGTGTTATGGTGTGTGTGTGTGTGTGTGTGTTTTAGTTTGTAAAAAAAATAGAAATAAAAACAAGATAAAAATAAAATCCTACTAAAAATAAAATAAAAACAATAAACCTATTAAATTAAAAAGACTCTAAAAAAATATGTGTATATATATATATATATATATATATATATATATATATATATATAATATAAAAAATATATATAAAAGACACAAATAATAAAAATCTATTAAAACTAAAAATTATAATCCTAATATAATAAAACTAAAGTAAGATAATATCTAATAAAAATAGAAAATAAAATCATAAAAACCAATCCTAATAAAACTAAAAACTAATAAAAATCAAAATAAAATAAAATAGAAAAATAGAAAATGAAGCCTAAAAAATTCTAAATAAATCTAAAATAAATCCTAAAAATAAAATGACTAAAAATAAAAATCTAAGAAAGTATAAAAAAAGCACAAACTCAACACATACCGGGCTCGGGGTATGTACTGGGCTTAGATTTGGTTCAGGGTATTCGGAACACATCTCGGCAAGCTCATAATGGACTTCTCACTTCACGATCTCTTTGGATTTCTTCGATGATGCTTTTGACCGCTTCTGCGTCGCAATTGCGCTAATTTAGCATTATTTGTATCGCAACTGCGTATTGACCTGGGAAATAAATATATATGAACATAAGGTCATTTTTATTAAAAACGAGCGACTAAAATGCATCTATTCGGGGTATAAAATAGACATTTTTGGGTGCTTATCACACCACCCCCAAACAGAACATTGCTAGTCCTCGAGCAAAAATTAGAGAGAAAATAGAGATAAGTAACCAAAAGTGTGCCACTTTCGCAGGCACTGGCGATTGCACTTAGCATGTGCAACAAGCCGTTAAATCTATAGGTTACCCTACAGGACGAGTGGTGTCTCGTGAGGGTTTGCAGTGAATATACCCACAAAATTCGAAACTTATTTAAATGCAGTATCTGAGTAGATGATGAAAAGTTATACACCCCAACTAAAAAGGACGTCAAGGAGCACCATATTCAACTATCAAAATGTGATGAAATTACTTAACACCAAAAAGAGTAATCCTTCCTAAAACTCAGCATGTGTAGTGTGAAATAATCTTAAGTATCATTAGAGTAATTCCAAGACCGCCTTTTAAGAATCGACGCTTTGACTTCAATTCTCACTGGATATATCTCTCTGAATCGAACTCTCTGAGAATTGGGTAAGTGTATCTCTCTAGTGTGTGAGGATGTGAGTAAATCTAAACAAGTTCAAACGTCTCACACACTTTATAAAAATGACAGATACATGAAAGAAAATCTGATCTCATGAAGGAATGCTAACCACTATGTCGAGAATGTCGAGTTATTCATCATATAATCTTCTAATTTGCTCGAATACTTTACCAAGGGTGAAATATGTGATTTATGAAAGGCATGAGGGGATAATGAAATGAAGAAGATGAATGATAGGGTTTTTGAGAGGAGTGTAACACACTTTGACTGATTATTGTCTTCATTATTTGAACTTATGATCGCATCTTTATTTTTCTTCTTTTCTTTTTTTTTTTCTTTTTTTTTCTTTGCTTTTTCAATTTTTTTTTATTTGCGATGCATTTTTTTTCTTAGCACAAATGAAGACAATTTACATGGAAAATTTCAAACACTCTTTTTCTCAAAAATGATGGCAATGATGGATGGTATTTGGGACATATGAATGAGGGTAATATGGAAAATGATAATGTGATAGGGAATATGGTAAGTGTATGGAAAAATTGGTTTAGTGCTCGAGACAAACTACAAGACACATGTTTCTTACAACTCGAAAGTAATGTCATTCTCAGTGATTAAGCCAAATTTGAAAAAAAATTAATGAGATCATGCAACGACTAATTGCGGTACCCAAAGAAAGTCGAGTCAACTTATGACTCAGAGATACGTAAAAACCCTCAAAAAGGTGAAAAGCTCAAATCTCACGGGTTTTAAGTCGCCACTAGTGATCTTTTAAGACACTCGTGAGAATATGGTTACTCTTCAACTTTTGATTGTAAAAGTGACAGTGCAAATTGCTGAGTTTAAGAATTCATAGTGCAAGTACTCTTTGTGGGGTATTAATTAATTTATTTGATAAAAAGTGTAATTTTTGGGCCCGAACACGAGTATTTCGAAATTTCTAAAAGAGGGATGATAGACTAATCATATCATAAAAATTTATTTTTAACTGCACAAAAAGTTTAAAATCACTTGTTTCTATAAATTTTCAAAAGAGGTACGATTTTGATAAATTTCCCACCCCCAAACAAAAGAGAACATCATCCTCGATGTTTAAAACCATATATAAAAATGAAAAGAACAAGGGAGGAAATATAGTACCAGAATGAACCGCTAGTGAAATGTACCGCATTCTGGAGCATGGATGAAACCTGAAGAACAGATGTGATGCAAAAAGATGGACAAGTATGTAAAGCATGTGAAAAGCATTGCCAAACAGTATAAGACTCATACTCGAAAACAATGAACAACGGGTTGCCTCCCGATAGCGCTAAGTTTAACGTCTTCAGCCAGACCGATCGAAACTCACCCTTAAGATAAGATCTATGAATATGTGGGGCGGCAGAAAAATTGGGTGATAAGAATCACCCCCAAACAAGACTAAAGCGTCAGTCTTTTTGGATAAAGGCTAAAAGAGGTCAATGCACTTGTATGGAAAAGTGCGACACTCGATGCAAAGAATCGATGGACCAGGGGTGGGTGGGTATTAGGTTAAGGCAAAGATGGGAAAGGGTGAGGGTGAGCAGGCACCGGTCACGGGCTTTATTGAGCCGAAAGGTGAGGGCAACAAGATCCCTATAAGTATGGTGCTCAAGTTGGTGGGGGAGGCAAAATGGTTAGGAAATAATAATGGGGTGGGACTCAGAGAAAGTGTACGGCCGTTCTTTAAATGGACGGTGATAATGGTCGCGCCGTGACACGCCAGGGAGCTGTCGATGGAAAAAATCAACACCACAAGAGAGTGGCGGGAATAGAATAACAAGCTCGGTGTCATGAAAGTGGAGAGTATCAAGAGTACTCACATGGATGGTGGGGTCAATGAAAAGTGCACAAATGGGATCGTGGAGCACTAGAGTGGAAGATGGATGTAGGTGAGGACCTAAATACATAGATGGGAACAGGTCAGGTGCAATAACAAGGTCCAAATCAAGTGGTGGGGTAGAAGGGACAGTGGGTGGATCGGGTGGGATAAAGGGTGGAGGAAGATGATCCAACTCAAATGTGGGAGACACACACTCCTCATGAGGCACAGAGTGATCCTCAAGGGCACTCGGAGGAGGAAGTGTGGTAGCTAAAGATGGAATGGTCATCGTCTCCACAAGAATATCGTCAGTGGATGTGGTGGGTGGGTAAGACGAGGCACCAAGATCTAAGATAGAGGAATCACTAGAAATAATGGGCTCAAGATGAGCCAAGCATTGTGGAACAGGATCCATATCCAGATAGGTAGGCACTATCTCAGATTCTATCTCGGAAAAATGGTGAGCACTCATAGCCGGAGCTAACCTAGAAATAATGGGTTCCTCGGGAACACACGCAGTGGGCTCAATAGGTGCAAGCTCGGGCATAATTATGGATTCGGTGGAAGGGGAAAGGCCAACTGCAATGGTGGGTTCAAGAGGATAAGACGGTGTGGGATTAGTCTCACAATCAATGGATATGTTAGCACAATTGTCAACTTGGGGCCTGGACCACATGGTGGTCTCAACGTCGAGATTCTCAGGATAACAGGGTTGGTCACACTCAAAATCAATGGCATAAGACGACACATCATCGTCCCACACGGGTGCAACAATGGATTGACTTGTGGTGAAATTCAACTCGTTCGCACACTCAAATGCATATAATCGTTGTTCAAGACTTTGAAGTGATTCAGTTTGAGATTGAAGAGTGTGCATGAACTTTTGTAAGAGGCTCTCGAGAGCGGATGTGCAAGGTGGTGGAGATATGTCGGTGAGTGGCGGTGGTGGTTGAGGTGGACACAACTCACTATAGACACTAGGATAGGGAGAATACTCATTGGAAGCGTGTGGAGCAGGATCAAGTGCAACATGCACGAGAGAAGCATCTCCGTGAGGGACAAAAGTGTGATTAACATGAGGAGCACATGAAAGGGACTGATAGGTATGAGGTGCACGAGGTGGCGATGACGACTGTTAGAAACTGTAAGGATCCATAACATGGCATTGGGATTCATATTGCATGGAAGGATGATCAGGCCTCCATGAATAGCTCGGGTAATCATACCCCTCGACATTGGATAGGTCGTGAGAATACGATGAGGGTGGTTCCAAAACAGTGTCATAGGGACGCACATGTTCCATGGTGGGGTCAGATGGAGAGAATATAAATGGACACTCATGGGACAAATGGTCGCTAAGAAAGCATTATGTGCACGGTGAAGCATGGGATGGGTTGACACTCATCACCGGAGGCGGTGGAATAGGAGATGTGTGCATGTACGACACAGGAGTATCAACGGTGTGTGTTTGAGAGTTAAAGCCCTGAATGAATGAATCAAGGGTCGATTCAGGCTTATCATCAAACAAACTTCGAGAGAATGTGAAATGGCAAAAGTATTCCCGTAAAGGACGTTCTTCGGCCATGACAAGAGGAATCTTTTTTGGTTTTTAAATATTTTTCAAAAGAAAAGAAAATCTTTTTGTGATTTTTTAAAATAAGAAAAGGAAAATCTTTTTGGTATTTTAAATATGGAAAAAAAAGAAAATCTTTTTGGGATTTTTGAAAATATTTTAAAAAAGGGAAAATATTTTTGGTATTTTTCAGAAAATGGGAAAAATTTGACTCTTGATTTGATCGAACTAACCAAAATCGACTACCGAAAGAATCGAATTGGACACACACGAGTCAAGAAAAAATCCTAACGAGCACGTAGCCAATTATTATCTTCAAAATTAATGAGAGGGGTAGTCAAATTTTAATTAAGTCCGCAAGCGACGAAAATCACGGAATTTATCTTTGTGATCGCCTGTTGCAAAAATGTGTTCCTACAGGGCTAGCTAGTTGATTGATTTTAAATTTAATGACAGTTAGGGTAGCACACAATGGATAAGCGAGTGAGTCGGGTGATTAAATCCCTTCTCGTTTCAATGACTGGGTCCAGGTCGTAGGTAAATTAATTCATCAAACCATTCAATTTAAGTGTGATGCAGAAATTAAAAGCACATAGGAGCAATTAATCACACAAAAAATGAACTCGCTGGCAGGAGAGTCGCGAGGGATAAAAAATTGTACCTCCCACGGTTTTTACACATGTGGGGTGAAGATCGAGTTGAGTCGACCGGGGGGAGATTTCCCCTATCTCAATCGTCCCCGGGAGTCCTACCGACCCAAAGTAGAGAGGCTTCAAAATCCTCGCCTTGGACTCCCTCTCTCTACCTTTTCGCATTTTTTTGTGTGGAATAATTATTACAATAATGTGGTGTCAAAATGCACCCAAATAAATACAAAGCTTTAAAAATCCTATACAACCAGTCTAATGAGGAGGGAGGAGGAAGAACTACACTAAAAAAAAGATAAATAAAATTACAAGTCTTCAATCATGTCTCCACGTCAAGAAAGCGACAACGGCGCCATTGATAATAAGCTTTTTGCGTATGGTCGTTGTCTTCAAAAGCCACTCTCAAAATTCCTTTGAGTACCTACAAAACTTGTCTAAAAATAACTAGTATTGCAGTAAGTACGGGTATCAATCCAACTTTCAAGGTGAAACAATGAATGTGAAAACGTGCAATTCAGTTTTTTTTATTAAAATCTTTTTTTTTTAATTTTTAATTTATTTTTTTAAAACAATTTCAAGGGAAAAATTAACTAACAAAGGCTAAAAATTATAAAATGACTAAATAAAAAATATGCAACCGAGTGTGAAATAATGTGAGAAAGTCAAGAGATGGGATTAAACTTCATTTTCAATTATTTTAATTTCTCAATTTATTAATTTGAAATATTTCGAGATAATATTAAATCGATAATCTAACTCTCGTTATAATTATAAATTTAATAAAATATTTTTCAAAAAATTAATTTAAAAATGTCACACAATGAAAAATTAGGACTTATACTATTTTCCGAAAATTATCCGCTAGGATCAATTTAAAGAAAATAATATCGATCCTCAAATTTCAATACCGAATTAATATTTAATTATCGAAAAAAACTATCTCTAGTTCGATTTCAACATTCAAACATTAATTTGTTCAATTAATTTACTAATTCTCGTTACATAAATTAATTGGTGACACTTAAAATTAATTTACCTAGAAATATAAAATTAATGAAACCAATTAATTAAAGTAACATCATACGCAGTGTATCCCACCCCTTGAACGGGGTGTTTAGCCAAACATTCTCATGTGTGCATAAACAACAATAAATAATATGTCAAGAAGTAAAGAAATTGAAAAGAGAATGTAGAAATACAATGCACAATTTTTTTCACAAATTTGTCTTGAAATGCGTCTTGACATGCGTCCAACTTCTTCACAATTTTCAGCACTTGATTACAAAAAGAAGAGTAGAAACTAAACCTAAAAATTATTCTAAAGCTAAACTAATTTTTTTGTATTTTTTTGGAATTTTTTTATGAACCTAACTATGTACATATTATACACTGTGTTTTTCTCTCTCTACGTCTCTTCTTCTTTTCTTTGCTGAGAGAGTGGTTTTGGGTGGAAGATGATGGGTGGGGGGGATTGGGTGTGGTGAGTGTATGGTGTTATGGGGTGTGTGTTTTAGTTTGTAAAAAAATTAGAAATAAAAACTAGATAAAAATAAAATAAAAACAATAAACCTATTAAATTAAAAAGACTCCAAAAACAAATATATATATATATATATATATATATATATATATATATATATATATATATATATATAATATAATAAAACTGTAAAAATATATATAAAAGACACAAATAATAAAATCTATTAAAACTAAAAATTATAATCCTAATATAATAAAACGAAAGTAATAGAAAATAAAATCATAAAAACCATTCCTAATAAAACTAAAAACTAATAAAAATCAAAATAAAATAAAATTATAAAAATAAAATAGAAAAATAGAAAATGAAACCTAAAAGATTCTAAATAAATCTAAAATAAATCCTAAAAATAAAATGAGTAAAAATAAAAATCTAAGAAAATCTAAAAAGGCACAAACTCAACACACACCGGGCTCGGGGTATGGACTGGGTTCGGTATAGGCTTAGATTTGGTTTGGGGTATTTGAAACACATCTCGACGAGCTCATAATGGACTTCTAACTTCACGGTCTCTTCGAATTTCTTCGATGATGCTTTTGACCACTTCTGCGTCGCAATTGCACTAATTTAGCATTATTTGTACCGCAACTGCGTATTGAATTGAAAAATAATTAAATACGAACATAAGGTCATTTTTATTAAAAACGAGAGACTAAAATGCATCTATTCGGGGTATAAAATAGACATTTTTGGGTGCTTATCAACCTGCTCCGAGAAGTCCTTGAACTCGTTGAATATCTCCCAATACCTCTTCGCGCAGTATCTGAGGCTCTCCTGGGGTTGTTTCTTCATTGTCAACAAAGCATCCATCCTCTTCGGATGGGAGATGCTGGTAATAAAGAGATCTATGAAGAGCTCTACTAGGGACTCGGAGTTCCTAATGGATCTGTGAAGGAGTTTCTCGAGCCACTTTTGGGCCACGTCATGCAAGCTCGATGGAAAAATCCGGCACATCAATGCGTCCTTGTGGTTCCAAAGGGTCATGGCCTGCATGTACTGTCTGACATGGTCGATAAGATCAGCTTTCCATCATAGATCTTGAACCTGGGCATTGAGAACTTCTTGGGGGCATCTTCTTCCTCTATTTCCCTTGAAAAGGGGGATTTCATCTGGGTCCTGAAAGCTCATCTAGCTAGCTCTCTGGTCAATCTGTTACCCTGATGTTCTGGGTGTTGGTCCATTTCTCTCTGGACTAAATTTCGTATGTCGTCGTTTCCTCGGTCTGGGTTCATGTGACGGCAAGCTGATTATTTGTTGTTCGGACCAGTCGGTATCTGACCCGTGTCCCTCAGTTCTTTGAGATCCACATCTTGGGCTCATTCCTCGGCTGCGAGATCTACTCGCCTGATGGATAGGAGTGCGATAATGATGTTACCTTGTGCTGCGATGGAGTTCTCTCTCTATCTTCTCCAGTCTCCTTTCTAGGTGAGAATTCTCATCTTCCTACTTTCGAGTGGCTTCCTCCTGCTCTTGTAGCCTGGCCTCGTAGGCATCGATCAGCCCGAAAACTTGCGCGGGCCTAGCTGGTCCCTGAATTTCTTCTGAGGCTTGCCGTTTTAGGCAAGGCCTTGGGTTTGAGCGTCGAACTTCAAACCTAATCCTGCGAGGGGTAGGTTGCTCTTGAATATCCCTTGCTTGAGGGGGCATTGCTCATGTGACCAGATATCATAGGTTCTTGTTAGTGAAGGCTTTCTTAAAGGAAGAACAATCGCTTCCCACAGACGGTTCCAATTTTGGTGATAATAAATCTCAACACAAAATATAAGCAAATGCGATCACCCAAAAAAGTAAAGAACACAAACTAGAATATTTGCAATCACACACGACACAAAATTTACGTGGTTCGACAAATTTCCTACGTCCACGGTGGTGCTCTCTGATTATAATTATCTTTTCTCTAGGGGAGTGCTTACAAAATCACATACCATTTGCCCCGGGCTGGGGGGGTTTATTATATACATGTAATTCTCGGAGAGTGGGGGTGTTGGTCACATCCACGTTGGCCCATAATCCCTAGAATATTCCCTGAGAGATTTTAGGGGTTGAATGGGTCATTGTTAACTAACCGTTTATAAGGCTTGGGAGTTTGGGTCGGGCTTTTCCAATTTTTGATAGGCCTTAGCTTCACTGCTTATCTGGGCCGAGATAAATAAACGTGGTACCCACAATACATTATCCATATCACATAAGGTTAGCATGATTTAAGCATACTTTATCATAATTATATCTGAATTGTCACACTTCTAATAAGGCAGGTTAAATAAAGTTGACCTCCTAGACCATGCCTTTTTTCTTAGTTTCATTCTCAAATGGGGTCTTCTTATGCTTGAAATTCTTCAGTTTAGGATTATTTCCTAGAATATTAGGTGCACAATTAGAATATTTACTCTTAATTTCCGAACCTAAAAGTTTTCTCACAGGTAGCCTATGTTCAACCCCATTCAGTAAATCTAAAATTATGATCGGGGGTAAAAACCTCTTATGGGAATAATATATAATTTTTTCACTAGCCTTGAGATGTTGAAATAAATCTCCCCTCCACATATAGGTCACCCTAAATAACCATGAATTATACAACTAGATAATCTCCCATAAGCTAAAAAATCATGAATTGCCCAAATCAACATAACTTTAAGTGTAAACTCTTATTTTTTACAAGTGTTAAATGCTTTCACACCCTCTAACCACAACACATTTAATTCTTCTACTAAAGGAGTTAAACAGACACCAGTGTCTTCACTTAGTGCCTTTATCCCACGTATTGACAAAGACAACATCGAAAATTCTAGTCTCACACTCTCTCAAGGAGGGAGGTTGAGTGGTGTTAGGATCATGGGCCATACACTCTAATTGATGCTTAGATTTTCAAATAAATTGAAACCATCTATCGATATTTGCAAACGAACATTATGTTGTTCCCAAGAAAAATCATAATAATCATAATTTATCCTTTTTCAAACTGTAGAATAAATAGGATCAATAGGATGATGCACGACGTTTTCTATCCATGTTACTATAAAAAAAATTGCTTTAATCTAAGCCTAACAGGAAAATATTTTAATACTTTTTGAGGCATTTTTAAAACCGTGACTTCCTTTTCAATAGATTGAACATATCCAGGTTCCTCACATACCAGACACCGATCGAGATTTTCATGCTCTTTCTGGTATAGTATGCGGTCATACTTACAAGTATGAATTGATTTATACTTTATTACCAAACCTTTCAAACTATTTTTTATACTAGAATAGCTATTTGAAAGTGAATTCTACTTAGGTAGAAAGCCTTTCACCCAATACAGAATTCCCATCACACTATTGCCGAACAAAATATATTATGTCTTTGAACTATGCAAACCAACCATCGCATGCAAAAATGATTGATATTTTCCACAACCAGAGTACAACGGTTAGATCGCCTTAAATTTTAAACTTTAGTAGTCATTGTCAAGGTATATCCCAATACCATCATGAGCAACAGAACATTCTACATTGTTAGTGACCTCATTTTCTTTCACTTCATGAACTCCATAGGCACCATCAACTAAATTCTTTAACATATTATGATCTATATTATACTCTTGACCTTGTATATCTATCATACTTGATGATTGTTATGAAGGTTGCTCGAGGACAAAGGTAACAGGCATTTTCCTGTGAAAAACCCACAACTGATAATTATCTTGCATACCCCATCTAAGCAGATGCAGTTCAATTATTTTCGAGACAAACACCTTACCATTCCTACAATGTGCATATGAACACGGGAATCCTTCATCACTAAAACATATCTTTGCGAATTTTACAAACTCATTAGCACCTCTATGATACTCATCTCCTAGTTTATTTGTCTCACCCATCCAGTCTTTGGAGAGAGGATATCCATCAAAGCTACTATGAACAGACAAATACGTATGGATTAATATCATGGATTATGGGTCAGAAGCATATATTTATGGATTGAAAATGACCCATCAACATACCAATTTCTAACATACAATCATACTTATACACATAATTTCTTTTAAAACATTGTGTACAAATTTGAAAATGACCCAAAACTTCAATGTTAATTTTGCACTTTACCCTATTTCTTACTTTCTTATAAATTCAATACTTGCAGCCAACTTATAAGTAAACCTACTGAACCTAAGCCTACTTCAATAAAGTTTACTGTTGAAGTAGCCTCGAATAATTGGTTTAGTTACAATTCAGAAGATGTAAAATAAGTTTTTTACGTTTCTAAATATTTTGTTTAAATGGCCTAAAAATAATTTTGAATATTTAGTATCGATCAATTGTGTCATCATCGTGATACACGTGACATGTTCTAGTGACGTTACACTGGCTCCCCAAAGTGATGAATAATCTTAACACATTTATTGCCTTACGATGGATATATCTAGTATACATATATATGAAATTATACGCTTCACGTTATAATACCAAACACATATAGAGATTTGATTTCACCTAGATTTCTTAGAAAAATTCAAAGGTAAGAACTACACACAATATTTTAACTGATATAATGTATCATACACAAACTCCTGTAATATGTCATAAACAAATTGATTCAAATAATGTTCAAATTATGTGAGCTTGTAGATTTAAAAATCATTTCATAATCTAAAGGGAAAAAATACGTTTAAGATATTAACATTATAAAAAAAACACCATGAGATTATAAATAAATATACATCCACGTTCACTTATCAATATCAAACCAAGTGTTCTTTAACATTAAATACATTTCTTATAATAAAACTAGGTCAATTATTTATTTACCACAAATCATACCTTTTAATAAAAACAACTTTAAATATTGAAATATTTACACATTAAAAGAGCAAGTACAATGACAACATCAATACAAATCAAAACCTTAAGAACTTATCCATTCACGAATATGCATTCACAATTACAATAGTCGACATCTGGGTCCGTGGCCTAGTCTTTTGATAGTATACAAAATCGTAGCCAACATCACACCTCGTCCTGTAAGTGATTTGGCTAAGGAATTCCTATGCATTATCCAATAATAATAATAATAATAATAATAATAATAATAATAATAATAATAATAATAATAATAATAATAATAATAATAATAATAATCATTATATCATTCCCTCAATTTAAATAAATTCCATATTTAATTCCCATAAATCAAGAGTACATGTTTTTCACCCAATTTCTGTAACCTAACATGCTCGTAAAATCAACTAGTTTTGTTACCCAAAACTACACGACATGAAAATAACACATACAAAATGGAGAAAGAATAAATATAATATACGAGCATGAAATACATTTAAATGCAACACATATCATGAATATAAATATAAAATCAAGGTTGAATAAGTGTAAGATACTAAATTAACCACGGGAGAATGAAACTACCTCAAGAGAGTCAAAATTCACAATTGTAGTCTTATTTTGAACACATAGAAAAATCATTGAACATTATCCAAACTCTCAATTCAACTTCATATTTGGATTCTACACGAAAAATTGAGTCGGGTATATGTTTTGAGCGTTTCTCAAATCTCATCCGAAAGCACTCAAAAAGAAGATCTAACACACTCCAAAATAACTCTTCTCATTCCACTCGTTTTTTCCTCTTTGGATTTGATTTTTGCCCTCCTATTTCATCTTTCTTTCCTTATAATCAACCATAATATTCCTTATATCCCCTCCCTTAAATCCAAGCATGGAGCCTAAGCAAACACATATTACTATAATTTCCTTTAATTTAAAATTATCTATTATAAAATGTCCAACAACCATTTAAATTTAAATTTAAATGTTTGATTCGATTTGAGACCAATTTTTTTTTATTTAAAATAAAATATCCAAATTGAAATATTATATAATATTCATAAATAATCTCTTAAAATAACGGTGTATTACACTGAGGTGGACAGAGAGAGAGGAGAATGGTGATTTGTGGAGAGAGAAAGAGTAGAATAGTTTATGTGGGTTCAGAAAAAAAGGGATGAGGGTTTAATTAAACTCAGAATTATTGTCACGGTCTTTGATTTTGCACGAACGTGACAAGTCCATCCGAGTGAAAGGTGAAAAAGTCCATTTTTGGTGTAGTGACTCTAACTTAGTCAAGATAGATACAAAGAGGCCTAAAATGTAGGATACCTAGGTCTATAAATGAGGTTGATCTAGCTCATATGAAACTAATTGTGACCTGCACGTGACAATTTAGGCTCTCAACTAACAGCCCTAACACTCCAAATAATACCATCCTTTGACGTTAATAAACTAATCTCCATTCCTTTTTTCGTGGACGTGGGCCAACCTTACGACCGAACCACTTATATCTTGTCTTGTTAATATTTCTACACTCTTAATCTTTTTAGGGCCACACTACAATAATAACATTTATTGTCGGTCAATAACCCCTACAAAAATGTTATCAAAATAATATTTAAAATGTTTTGAATAAATAAAAACGTTTATAAAATATTTGTTTATAAAAAACTTAAAAAGCATTTTTCATACAAAAAGTGACGTTTTTATTTACAATACTTTTTATAAAAACAATTTCTATATAAAAAATGTTTCATTTATTGTACTGGTTTTAAATTTTTATTTACAATAACTTATATTCTTAGAATAATTTTTATATAATTTTTTTAAATGACATACATTTTTTAAATACATTAAAAAACAAAATTTAAAATTATTTTTTAAATAAAAAAATTGTTATTTATTAAAAATGTAAGATATTTCTAAATAAATTAAATATATTTACTATAAATAAAAGGGTAGCACTATTCACATTTCTAGCGTTCCATTTTTATCCAGCCTTACATGCAAATAACACAAATAAATTTTTTTCTGTCTCTAATAGAAAGCCACCAGTGTAATTCTATTTCATTTTCTTTTGGAGCATGAGAGACTAACAAGTGAAGACTTATAATAATCTATTACTCTATTGTTTTTTGTAGTTCAGTAATATTTTGAATGCGAGGAGTTGATACTCTCTCTAATAGAAGAAAAAAAGGTGGATGAAAAAATGAATATTAATAGAATTTATTTTTACCTAAAATGAACATGACACATATACTCCTTCATCTGCCAACATGTTATTTACTTCTTTTTTATGATGAATTTTTTATCATAATGTTTCCTCCATATTTGTGAGTGTCCCAACATATGTTTTTCAAAATTGAATTTATGTTCAGTAAAAAAAATATTTTTTTCTTCTCTCTTTTATTTGGATCGTGTTTCTATTACGTAATACAAAACGATTTCGTATTCTGTCATGTAGTGTTGCATTTTAATTATATCATATTCGTATTTATATGTATTAAGTATATATAAATTTGAAACACGAGCTATTTAGATTTTTTGCAAAGGGCAAAGGGAGAAAGATGATGAAGAGTGATGTTTGCAAGGATTTTGTGGTCATTTATGGAGTTAAGGGAAAAATGAAGCTCCTGAGTAGTCTTTCGGAGCGCGAATAGTATCACCGAAAAAATCCATAAAAAAATTATTTATTTTAAAACAAAAAAATTTTCATAGAAAAGAGTTAAAAAAATCAATTTCCATAAAAAAATTAAAACACTATTTTTTAAGTTTTCTAAAAAATAATTTTTTTAGAAAACTTTTTTTTGTAAAGAAATATTTTTTAATTAAAAAACTACAAGTACAAAAAAAACATTTTTGTTCTAAAACTGTGTTTTGAAATTAAAAGGTGTTTATATATATATATATATATATATAAATATATATATATATATTAAAATATTTATGTATTTTTAATATTAGTTTTATATATTGAACGTATAAATAAATATTGTATTAATCACTGTTCTAAAAAACCCGCCTAGGCTCCGCCTAGGCTTAAGGCTTGGGAGAAACGCCTCGCCTTACGTTTTTCACGCCTTATTCTTGGTAAAACCCTTAAGGCGCACTTTTTTCTAAAAACAACAATGATTTAGTGAAACGATGTCGCCTTTTAAAGAATATGTTTACAAACCGGACCATTATCTCATCCAAAATAATCAAATAGTATTTTAATTTGCATATATTCAGACATATTTTTATGATCTATGCAATTTTTGTTTTTTAATAGCCTTGTTATGGTTAAAAAATATTAAAATATATTAAGAAGGCCTAAACGCATTTTCACGCCTTTTTACGCCTAGGCCCGCCTAGGCTTCTAAGGCTTAAGGCTTGGCCTCCACGCCTCAATCACGCCCCGCGTTTTTTAGAACCTTGGTATTAATATAATAATTTAAATTTATGTATTCAGGGGTAAAAGTGTTATTTTAGCTGAAAATTGGATCAACCGTCGATCAAATTGATCAACTCATTGTTCCGTCATTTCTGAATCCCAATCATTTATTACGAAAAATAGTGGACAAAACCATCAAGAATTACTAGACTCCAAACATTAAATGACCCAAGAAAATAGTGACTTATAAGATATACAAATATTTTTAAGAATGTTTTAAAGATAACAAATTTACATAGGAGATTAAAGTTACTAAATCGGACAAGCTCTTCCTATTACTTTCGGTGGCTCATAACCCCTCCTTTCTATCTACCACGTGTGTATTTGTTTAGCTATAAGAGTAGTTATTCAGGAGGTAATATATGAAGATAGTCATAAGTAAAGGTGTAAGGAGTACGGGTTTTTACCGTACCGTATCGTTTTGGTTCGAAAAATGATTTTGGTTTCATAATTTTTAATACCGAAACTGAAATTTTCACAAAATATTTGGTTGGTTTCAGGTTTTAACCATAAAAAACTGACATACCGAATTTACCATACCAATTTACTGTACCAAATTTACCATACCAAAATTAGCGTACCAAAATTATCATATATTACAGTACCAATTTACCAAGTCAAAAAACCAAAAATACCAAATAGAAAGTGAGCTAACATTGCACACACGCACTCACACAAACCGCAGACGTACTTCAAATTCAAATATCGCAAGTGTATTGCATTTTGTCTTCTGATTAAGAGTACCCCGGCTTATATTGTACTGAGTCTTTGGTATCCACATTTTACACTCAACAACAAACATTGATGAAAGGAAAAAAGTTTAAAATTATCTTCAGTTGCAAATTTTTAGGTGAAAGAAAAAGAGGTAGGACACCTGTGTTTTCCCTATTTTAATTAAGTTGTAAAAAAATATTCCAACAAATATTGATGATGATTTTCGTAGAAAAGTTTGTAATGATGATGCTAAGAAATCCCCATTAAAATTTATATATGCAGCTCAAGCTCAAACAAAGCACAACAATGGAGATATATAAAAGAACAAATATGAAAATAAGAGAAGAAGGTAAGGAGAAGAGGGTGAACACTAGTATTAAGTGGCTATGATTTTCAGCCTACTCCACTGTGCAGGGATGCAAGGTTTTCATTATGGAAATAAGTCTCTACTAGCCTTAGTTAAACAACATTCAAGATCTCTCTCCATACTATAAATCAGACAGAGTTTGGATTGGGTTTAAAATTTATGAATCTCTTCTATTAGGGAAGAAGATGGATGGATGTAGTGCCTACCCCTAAGAATGTAGAAAGCATGTGCATGGTGAAGCTTCCAATAGGGTGTGGACACCTATCCCTAGCACAAGTATGTAATGATAATGCAATATTCCCTCACGTTCTTTAGAGATCTTGTTATAATGATTAGCCCATGCAGGGTAGTGGCACCTAGAGCCCAAGTGTACTCTGACAGGTATCAAGTGTCTATCGTTCTAGTCCAGGTCGAGTCGAGTTATAAGGTTAATCTTCTAATGGAATGGTCATTAATGTGATGAGCTGAGTCAGCAAAGGATCCTTGACCTCCATGTCATGGATAAGGCCGAGGAGATGTGGAGGGTAATTGAGATCACTGATGCTGTCATGTGATTGAGTTAAGTCCGAGGATGAGTCCATTTATGGTGGACCCCAATCGAGTCCTTGTATGTTCAACTTGATGGTTCACCAAGGTCAGGTTTGGCCGAGTGGGTCCCATCTTAGGACGAGGTCATACTTGGGTATATTAATAACCCCTAGCCTTTAGTCTTCAATGTGATTGGAAGGCTAATGTGTATAGTAGGCTGACCCCTATATGTATCTTTCATCATCTGAGGTTGTTCAGGTCATGAACCAGTTTTGCTGAGTGTACAATTGACATTTTAATATCCTTAGGGGGAGTTTTCTGAACTGGACACCTATTAATAGGTGCGCGGTTTGGCGTGCGTGCCTAGATACAACGGCGATAGACCTAGTAAGTTATGCCAAGTAATGATTTGGCTCATCATTTACCATGCACAATTATTACTTGGTTTCAATACTAAAAAATTAAACCATTTCTCTTTCTTCTCGAAAAGCCATTCCCATTTAAGAAACTTCTACAACTTTTAAGCTCCTCTCTCTCTATTCCAGTGCTTTCCAACCATTTTTAGGAGTTCTTCTCACTTCCTCGTTCCTCCTTTGCATTCAGGTAGCAATCCAGTCTGTTTTGTTTTGAGTTTTTTTCCATTGATTGCTTGGTTTATGTTTTTCTGGCACATTTGAGTTTTCCCAGTGATTTGACTAGTGGTTTAAGGGTTATTTCTAGAGATTTTAGTGGTTTTTAAGAGGTTAGGTAGGTGTTGATAGTATTTATGGGCCGCTATTTGCCCTTCTTTCCCACGATGAAGGTCATCGAACTTGCACTGGTTGTCTTCTCTTGTTAGATTCAAACTAGTGTTTTTAATGTTCCTCCTTGAAAATGATTCCATTTCCACCTTTTGATCATTTAATCAAACTAAGTCAAACCCGAAATTTTTTAGATGTTAAAAACCTTGTACGAATTAGTTGACCAACACCCAACCATTAGAGAGAGATTCTTTGGAGAGATACGTGGGATTGAAACTGAAGCCGAGGCAAAGAGAAAAGCCGGAGCCAGCCTTACACGTCCCATCTTTCCAATCCCCATAGTTGTCATTCCCCCAGTAATAGTTGAAGTCAGTGGGGATGAGATGTCTACTAGTTCATCCTCATCCTTTGAGGGATATAGTCCCCCATCTACTCAGGCTGCCTCGCCAGTTGATTATTTTCTGGAGGCTCTCCGAGTCCCCTCGTCTCGTACTGCTGAGTCTGATGCAGTTGAGTCATCACTTAGCCACCAATCCTCATCCTCACGTTCCTCTAAGGAACCTAGTTAACTGTAGCCACTCACCCCATGGTTGTTCCCCAATCGTCCATGATCGAGGGAGAGTTTCATAAAAGGTTCCTAAGTGGGCCCCCGACCCTTGAGGTCCCTACCGAGGATTCGGATTTTGAGGTTGGGGAACCACTATTTTTATGACCAAACTTTGTCATCCACTATTAGAGAGTTTGTCCTTCCATTTTAGAGCCACCTGTATGGAATCAAGTTAGATTTCTCTATGAGAGTCCCATGAGGACGATAGAGTATTTGAAGGCCGATAGGGTGAAATTGTCGTCTACGTCTAAATGTTCAAGGTCAGCTTTCGCCTCCCTTTTCATCCCTATGTTCGAGCTATCTTAGCCACTATGGGGCTTGCTCCTGGCCAGCTAACGCCAAACTCATGGAGGATCATACTCAGCCTTATCTCCCTCTAGATGTCAAAGTATGAGGATGAGACTTTAATTGGAATCTTTAAGGCTCGTTATAACATCTCGTCGATAAAAGCCCAGCCTGGTTACTACCATCTGGGGGCAAGGAAGCCCGATAAGAAAATCATCAAAGTTAACCAAACTTCTAATCACCATTGGAAACTAAGGTTATTTTTCATCCCTGGGGCCTGAGAACTCATAGTTGATACTGAGCATGCTGAAGACGAGCCAAGAATTTCCCGTACTTGGTCCAAACCTTCCACGTCGGCCAAGTTGGACCGAAGTTTCAGTATTGTCAATAGGGAGATAGTTAACTTCTTAAGGTTCAAAGGGAAGGGAAAGGTCTACCTGAGTTTGAATATTTAATGACCACTTCCTTTCTAGAGTCGTTTGGTTTGGGGGTTAATCCCCTGGACGAGCTTTGTAGGTTTTTTTAGATTTTCTATATAATTTACAACTCTTTCCTCATCTTTGATTGTTGTTACTAACCATTGTCATTTCTTCTTTATAGATCATCCTCCCAATATCTCAAAAGATACTTAGAACATGATGAACCTAAGTCGGAGGGAGGAAGGGTAATAAATAGCCCCCAAAGAAGATAAATGTTTGTGGTCATGTCCAAGCCGAGGCCTCATAAAAATAAAAAGAATCGGTCAATGAGGTAAAGTCTGCGGAATAGTTGAAGGGAAAGGTAAAGTCTCTAAAGGTTAACCAAAAAAAGGCCCTTGCTGTTTTAAAGTAGGAGCATACTAACGCTCTGAGAAAAAGGAAGGATGATTCCATTCCTGCCCTGTCAACCAAGTATATGATCGGGATAGCTGAGGCCATCAAAAAGGCCAACGGCAAGGCCCTTTCTACCGATGTTATTAAGTAGCTTAAGGACGAGGCTATGGAGGCCTGTAAGACTTCATAGGATTTTGGTGACTTCGGCTGCCAATACTTTGAAAGGAATATTAAGATGGCCTGCTGATGGGTTATTCTGAAATTCCCTTAGGTTGTCTCCTCCATCCAGCCAAATATGGAGGCTCCTAACTTGGATGACCCCCTCTTCCCGATAGATTTAGCTGATGTTGAAGATATGACCGTAGCTGAGGGCCTAGTTGAAACAGTTGATACCGCTGCTAGTGTCGCTGGGGATGAGGTTATCGGGATGGGAGTTGAAGAGATGGGAAAACTTAACGAGTCCAGTGTTTAGGGTGGTCATATGTGACCCAGACCCTCTTCCTCTATCATTTTTCTTCTTTTAAACATTTCATAACTCTTTTGTAATATTGACATTTTTGTACTAAAGCAATCATCATTCTTTTTAATGAAAATTGTATTTTTGCCAGGTGTTGTGTCGTATTGTTGTTAATATCTGTATTAAACTTAATCTCTTTTCCAATTTCTCTCTCGTACCTACTTTGAAATAACCATAATTAAATTAATTTTGATATGAGATCACCAAACTAATGATGTTAATCCAAAATCCATCCTCGTCTCAACCCAGAGGGATAACCAAATTAATGATTTTTAATTGCAAACCACGAGATTAATGATGTTAATTCTCCAAGTCCCCACTCGTCATTTTTAGGAGTGTATGGACGAGTTTCATCTCTTCACGCACTCTTGTCTTCATTGAGGGAGAATAAATTTAGGGACACCAAGTTAATGATGTTTAAGACAACCATAGTAAAATGATTTTTAATTTGAGACCACAAACTAATGTTGTTAATCCGAAGTCTATCTCCATCTCAACCGAGAGAGATAACCAAATTAATTATTTTTAATTAGAGACCACCAAATTAATGAGGTAAATCGCAAGTCTACTCTTGTCACAACCGAGAGAGATAACCAAATTAATGATTTTTAATGTGAAGACCACCAAATTAATGTTGTTTAAAGTAACCATAATGAAATGAGTTTTAATAGAATTTTTATGTTTTTCACCACCTTAGTGATGCTGTCACACCATTTCCCCCTCTCGGTGTTGTTAAGAGTTCATGAATGAGACGAGTCTCCTGTTATTTCTCGAATCAACAAGAATGAAGCAAGAGTAATTCACCATATTAATGATGTTATTTAGCTTAGAACAATTCCAACCATGCATTTTGACAAATGTATAAGAAAGATATGAGGAAACACTTGTGTTTTTTTATTCATTACTTTGAGATATTTCAAATACAAGGAGTTTAAGACATAAATTGTATACAAATCTACTGATAATACTTCTTAAAATGGTCTGCATTCCATGAATTGGAGAAAGGTTCTCCCTTTAGGTTGTCCAATTGATAGGTCCCAGTGACGACTTCCTTAGTGACCCTATATGTGCAATGCCAATTCGGATGCAAATTGTTCGAATTCTGCTAAACCTTCTTTAAGAGTAGATCCCCATAAATATTGACTTGATTTGAATCTCTTGTTGTAGAACTTGGTCGTTCTTTATTGATATGCCACTTACCAAACCATGATATCTTCCCTCCTTTCCTCTATAAAGTCTAAGTCCAACCTTCTTTCTTCATCATTGGTCTCCGAATTGTAAGTCTAAACCCTGAGACTGGGTAGGCCGAGTTTAGTTAGGATTATGGCTTCTGATCCATAGGCCAACACAAAGGGGGTCTCCTCTATCAGCGTCCTTTTCGATGTCATGTAAGCCCACAAGATAATATACACCTCATTTGTCCATAGGCCTTTAGCATATTCTAACTTTTTCTTGATCCACCCTACAATTGTCTTATTAATGACTTTTTCCTAGCCTTTTGCTTGGGGTTAGCCTTGTGCTGAGCATAATTTCTTAATGCCAGCCCTTTGGTAGTAAGCTTCCAAGGACTTGTTCTTGAATTTCTTTCTATTATCTGATATTAGAGTGTAGGGTAGACCATATCTACAGATGATGTTCCTCCAAATAAATTTGAAGGTCTTCATCTCCGAGGATCCACTTTCCAATTTATAGAATACGAATGTGGATCCCCGGATTTTAAACTCTTTAGAATTATATTTCCTTTTCTTGCGGAAGCGTAAAAGGTGATGGTTCAACTAAAACAAATTTTAAATTATGCTTTCAAATTAAAATTAAACCCAAGTGAGAATTAATTAAACACACGCAAATATTAAATTTCACTTAAACCAATTAATTCAAGTCCTAGAATTTGCCTAAGTCATAATTATCAATATTCCAAAGTTAGGCCAAACCAATTTAAGCGAATGACTTGAATTAAATTAAGTGTGACAATTAAAAACATTTTTATGTTGAATTACCCTAAGCATGAATTCTAATTCATTATGCAAGATAAAAATAAATCAATGACACTACGCAGAGATGTATGAGGAAAAACCCACAACGGGAAACAACCTCGGACGACCCTAGCCACAAATCCACTAAGTACGGAATTTACAAATACAAGACAGAAAGGCTTACAACACACGACTCGATTCCTCTCAAGCCCTAACGCTTCTTCTTGTAGATACCTCTTCCTAGAGGATAACCTTGGAGCTCCACCGCGGTCTCGGAATCCACCGATCGGACTTTATATGGTCACCGTCACCCGAGCAAGGAGCCTTTCTCCAAGTGGGTAATGCCGCAACAAACTCTTCTTCTTTCTTTATGGGATGTAGAAGAAAACCCGAAACTTCTCTTTGAACGGAAGAGATGAACCCGGTGCCAAACTCCAAGCAAGATATATGAATATCGAAACTTGGAAGAAACTAATTTGGGTGTAAACTAGAGTGGTGTATATTTTTCTCTTTGATAAAAACTCACTCAAAACATGATCTTTTTCCCTCTTTGATTTTACTCTCAATACACTCTCTAGGAGTTAGTAAGATATGAAAAAGATGAATTATAAAATGTTATTCCCGCACATAATAAAGCTTGAGAAAAGTTGGTAAAGAAACAAGTGGGGAAGTGGGAGAAAAACTGCTTAAACTGCCAAAAACTGTTCCTGCCTAACATCTCGTTTGAACGACATTTCGTTCGAACGAGTCTTCTAACAAAGTTCTAGTATGAACTCGTTTGAAACTCGTTGAAAATCTCGTTCGAACGATAATCTCGTTCGAACGACATTTCGAACGAAGTTCAAGTATGCCTTAATGGGAAGTCGTTGGCAATCTCGTTCGAATGACTTGTGGTTCGAACGACACTTCGAACGAACTCACAGAATGTTCAAAAATTCTTTTTAAGCCCATAAACTTTTATATACTTTATATATAAGTTTTAATATAAACCATTCTGAAAACAAAACGCAGTTTTGAAAACCTAACACCCAATAAACAAGCTCCAAGCTCCTATATATATATGATTGCATTCATACCTTGGGAGCATGGAACTATGGTTGATGACGTATAAACGAGGCACGAAACCGGCATGATTATGAGGCTTTATACTCTTTGCCGCTACGTCTTCAATTAAACTTTTCATAGGCTTGAGAATATTACAATTAAATACAACCCTATGTATAAATGTTTTTGTCCGGAATTGAGCCAAAACTATATATGGACTCAATTGGAAATTTGTGTCCTTACAGGATTAATTTCCAATAATATCATAATTAATTCTAATTAATCCCATTTTAAAAGTCATTAAAAATTAGGGGTATTACATCCAACCAAGGGTGGAACTGGATCATAACGAGAGAATCAAGTGAGAAACAAGCCGAAAAAGGAGAGGAAGAAGATGAACCTTTGTTCCCAAAGATGGCGCCAAAATGATGATGATAAGAAATCACCATTTGAATTCATATATGTAGCTCAATCTCAAACAGAACACAATAATGGAGATATATAACATAATAGATATGAAAATAAGTGAAGGATGTGAGGAGAAGAGGAAGAACACTAGTATGTAAGTGGCTTAGCTTTTTAGCGTACTCCACTATACAAGGTGTAACCATCCCTCCTTGGATTTTTCCACCCATATCGGGGTTCGACGCTCACATGTGCGCACTCGAAGAGGGATAAAAGATCTCACGCCCTTTTATAGGAGCTCTTCGACCATCGACGATGTGGGGTGATGTAAAGAGATGGATTCCCCGACATATTTTGCAAAAAAAACATGTAAAAGAACACGTTCCGTCCTCGAGAGAGCGGCATCTAAGAAAAACTGATGCTTACAAAGCCAATTGTTCAGAGGTTCGGGGACTAAGTTGTGGAGTGGGAAGGTGTTAGGAACCATACCGCCCTTTTAGTATATTATGGGATTATGTTACAATTTTTCTTGATTTCTTCGTGGAGTATGTGCATGTGTATACATAAATGGAGATCAGAATCGCTCGACTTGCATCATGGAAAGGATAGAGTGAGGTCATCCATAAGAATGTTCTCAAAATAATAATTAGAAAATATGATGTGTGCACTTATTGAGATATTGATAGTTGTGTTGAAGTGATAATATATATTGGATAAAATGCGTAAGTATGAATCACAAGTATGATATATATGAGTAATGTATGGATAAAATAAGGGAAAGAGGAAACTAAGAAAATATTGGAAAATTGGACTCGAATCTCAGATTTTAGCACGAAAAGCCTGCCTAACCTATAAAGGCATAAAATTCCGCATAGTTCACATGAGGCACAAGGGTGGGGTTTATCCCATAAATTAAAATGGGGTATTATTATACGTGTGTGTGTAGAAAAGATAATTTTAGTTTTGAGAGAAAGTGGTGAATACTCGCGTTAGAATTTATAAGTGTAACCCTCTTTTTCTTTGTTTTTGGATTTTTTTATCGAAAATAAAATATGTGCAATATAACTACTAAATGATGAGATGTTTAATGTGTATGATCTAAAGTAAAATCTAAATTGAGAATTTATATAACTAATGCGAAAATAAAGAAATTTAGAGAGAGAAGGATGTTTAAACCTTCTTTGGATACTTGAGGCTTGATATTGATCTTTTGTGAACTCCTTTGAAAGTTGGGAAGGATGTTGGATGAGAGAGAAGGGAACTAAATTGAATATGAAAATGATGGGAATGAAAGATGGAAAGGAATTTCACATAATGAAACTCCGCTGATTGCAGAAGAATGTTACTGAGATCACTGATATTGATGGATCTGAGGTGTTGCTTGGAAATGAGCTCATGACCTCCTTATATAGGGTAGGGGGACTGTCGATCGGTATATCACTTGCCCTGCCAATCGACAGGTGACCCTAGACACACTACCGATTGGCAGGAAAATGGACCTGCCAATCGACAGTCTTGTGTAGATTTTTCCAAAAAAATAGTCGTTAAATTCAATTTGTATATTTTAATCGTGCACGAGGCATACCATTAGAAAGGTAATGTATAGACTTTAAGAGTCCTTTGGGATGCTCCAGATCCGAGAGTTGACTTTCGATCAAACGGGGCTCAGAAGCGCTCATCGGTCCTTTGGACGGGAGATCGTTGGACGGTAACAAATTATTTGTCCAAACGGTAAGTCAGAATCATGCATGGGTGGACCGTTGGAAAGGTTATGTGAGATAATTTGATGTTACAAAGATCTTCACTTGGTTAGAAAAGCTGACATTGGTCAAATGGGGCCCATAGGCGCCTAATGACCTTCCGTAATAAAACTGGTCGTTTGTCCATATTGTAAGGCCGATTGGTACATGAGGTGGACCGTTGGAAAGGATATTTAGTTATCTTTAAAGATTCATTCAGTCTCATTTGAGCTGAAGAGTTGACTTTCATCAAATGGAGTCAGGGATTATTTGTTAGTCTCCGAATCAGTTTTAGGGGAAAACAGATCGTTCATCTGAACAGTTATGCCATTTCATGAACAGGGTAGACCGTTGAAAAATGGATTCAGTGCCCTTGAAAAATTCATTAATCTTTCACTCTGATGATGGAGTTGACTAGAGTCAAACGGGTTCAGCGAGCACCTGATGGCCTCTAAATCAGTACTCAAAGTATGACCTAGGGTTTGTAGTGAATGGGGGAGGTTCTAGGGACCTAAGGAGAGACTTAGGGGGATCTTAGAATGTGGTGTCTACAGATGCCCTCGGCGGGTGATCTTTGAATAATTAAAAGCCGTCGAATAGACACCACATGATGTTTTGAGAAAGAGGTCGATTCTAAGGACCAATAAGGGAAGAGGATGACCGATTTAGAGGGTCGAGGTCAATTATGGGGACCTAAGGTAATGCTATGGATAGCCAATTCTCGGGGTCGATGTCAAATATGAGGACCCCAAATGGGAATGACCAATTCTGAGGGTCGAGGTCAATTATAAGGACATTAAGTGGAAGTGGCCAATTTTGAGGGTCAAGGTTAATTCTGAGGACCTTAAGTGGAAGCGACCAATTCTGAGGGCCGAGTTCAATTTTGAGGACCTTAAGTAGGGAGCGACCAATTCTGAGGGTCGAGGTCAATTCTGAGGACCTTAAGTAGGGAGCGACCAATTCTGAGGGTCGAGGTCAATTCTAAGGACCTTAAGTAAAGAGCGATCAATTCTGAGGGCGGAGGTTGATTATGAGGACCTTAAGTAGGGAGCGATAAATTTTGAGGGTCGGGGTCAATTCAAAGGACCTTAAGTGGGAGCAACCAATTCTGAGGGTCGAGGTCGATTATGGGGACCTTAAGTGGGGATAACTCTCCTGGATAATCTTGAATTCTATCAGGGGAGAGATTCCGTCCGGGGATTATGTCCTTTAGGGAAGAAATAACTTTGCTGGATAAGTTGCAATTCTTATTCTTGAAATTTTTCTTGGGGAAATAGTTGACGACTTAAGGTTTTGGAATTATGATGGGGAATGTGTTGCTGAGGAGAGATGTCTGGTTAAGCTTTCTAACTCTGCTTGGGGAATTGGAATTTTTCTGGGGAAACATTTTTATTTAGAAATTTCTACTGGGGAGGTGGGTAGCTCTGCTGAGGAAGGATCTGATTTATGAGGATGAAGTTTTTCGAGATTTTGTTGTGGAGTTGTTAATGGCCTTTGCGGGTGGACTGGGGAAAAATGTGGTATTAATCCTTTTTGGGACTTGGGAGTTTAAAAAAAAATCTTGGTGAAGAAATGTTGTAATACTTATTTGGAAATTTTAGGAATTTTCCAGGGAATTTTTAGAATTTTCTATCATTTTCTAGGATTTTTTGAACGAAATTTCAGGGGGTTGCCAACCGATAAGTTGTAAGGGTTGCCAAATAGCAATGGCACGGTCTTGTGGACAACCTTGGGAAGGGGAAGGGTCCACCTCTATCTGCATCCACCATTCCAAAACTGGGACTGGGTGCACTTGGAGTGGTGTGTCAGGGTGTCCTTAGCGTTAGGCAATGAGAACGCCTTTGATCTGTTTGAGCTAATTGCTGACGAGAATACTCTTCTGCGTGAGCCTTCATACCATCTATGGTCTAGGGTGTGGAACCCTGAGGGTTTTGTAAGTACCGCTTGACTTTTGATATTCCTTTTCGCATTTTTCTTTTGTATTTTTTTGTTTCTTCAAATTTTGAGCAAAGGTCTCTCTTTTGTTTTGATAGACTGATATTGTTGCGATGAGTCTTCTCTCTCGGGGGACTATGGGGTTTAGATATTTGTGGGATCACCTTCTTGGAGTGGTACGTGGGATGGTTTCTTTCGTAAATTTCGATAGCTTAGCGTCTGCATTGGATGAGATGCCACGTTCTACAGTGGTTCTATGTGCTCTGGGGAAGAGGTGGTGAGATACTACAAACACCATACATTTGGGTTTTAGGGAGATAACAGTGACTCCCATTGATGTACAACAGTTATTAGGGATAGATTGCGAGTGGACGCAGATAGGGGTAGACCAGTCCCTAAGATTGACACCGACGACAGTAGATGTGGCACTGGGCGATGTTGGAGGGATAGTCTTAGGGGAATCGATTCGTATATCTCTTCTTTGAGTGGTTTTACTAAGTCAATAGATCACAATCCTGATGTTCTTTAGGTGCTAAAGATGGCCCGTTTATTTATTCTTTTGCTGTTGGGAGGATTTTTGGTGGCATTGAGCGGCGACGTCGTCCACTTATGGATTTTATCATACTTTAGGGTATTTTCGAATATCCCTCTCTTTGACTGGGGGAGCCTGACTTTGGCTTCCCCATATTCATCTTTGGATACTTTTAGTCGGTGCTGTCGACAAACTTTTACCGGAGCCACGTAACTTCTGGAGTATTTTTCTTCCTTTTGCACTTTTCCTTTATGCTTTTCTTTTAGTTCCTCTTTGATTTTTTTTTATTGCTGACTTTTGTCTTTTGGAAATGTGGTTCTATGAGGTGATCGGGATAAATGCCCATTTTATTGGCTTATGTGATTCACCCATACACATTTGCTTTCTCTTGCTTATTTCTTTCTCATGTTTTGTTTCTTTCAAATTGGCCCTTCCCATAAGTGCTAAATTTTCTTCTTATCTCGAGAATTTAGAGGCTATGTGTTCGTACAATGTAGACTGTGACGCTTTTAAGAAATACCGAGTTTCTTTATGGCGTAACCGACCCATTAACTGGAACATGTTGATGACGATAGCTCAACTCTGGTACCTTGAGGATCATATTTTTTGTTTTGGTTGGGATGACGTTTGACCGACTTACGAAGAATTTTCTGGTATATTGGGGGTATAGCCCAATATGGCGACGACCATGCCAAAATTGTCTTGATATCCTCGAGCACTATTGGAGGAATTTCTCCATATCTCACCCTCGATGGCTCTATCATTGGTCACTGGAGGAATGATCTCCCTCCCAACTGTGTTGTATTCAGTGCATCTGTGGGATGCAATGATGTGGGATATGTTAGAGTCGTCGCCATTAGCTTAATTTGAATCCATTGCTTATGACCGGGGATCAGCTTATGGACCCTCAAATTATTGTTATTACTATGTGGATGTCGTATCATCATAATCTTGTGGAGGTGATAATGGAAAATACTTTGAATGGTCTAGATTCTTGGTAGGAAGGTCATTCTGATTTTCTTAGAGGTAGCCCAGTTATGTTATTCATGTGGCTGCCTAAGAGATTTTGTTTGGCAGTCCCCCTGAACCCATTGGCAAATGTGCCTAATTTCTTCACTCACTATTTTCTTAGATTTGGCTCGAACATCGAGAACTGGATAAATTAGTTTTTGGATCATGGGGCTCAATGTTTGCGCTGGTCGGTGCCCTAGTTGGGGGAGCTGCAGACTATTCTAGAACTAGGGGAATACCAGTATGTTCGGTTAGTTGGAATCCATCAGACTTCTTTCTATTTTCCATGGCATCTCCTGCATCAAATCGGATGGGAACAAATTGTTCCCTCCCGTATCTTAGACTTCTTCCCCGTAGAGGATTTGACATAAGTCATGCGCATGAGCATGCAGTTGGGCTCTTGTGGGAGAGTCATCAGCCGTCAACCCATCCTTCCCAATCTATTGGTAGAGTTTGGCATGTTTTTAGGGACTATGGATGGAGAGGAGGGTAGTGGATAATATGTTGGCCGAGGAGACTGGAAAGAGATGGTTTGCCATGTTTGACACTATGGAGGGTACGTAATGGTTTTCTCTAGGCTAGTTTGAGATTACCATCCCATGGAGCACCTTCGACATACTATCCTGGAAGGGGAAGTTTATGGACCTCAAGACGTAGACGATGATGGGGTTGGATCTTCTGGTAGCTGTGGGTAGGGTCTTTTGTGAAGCTGGTGGTATTTGTGAAGCTTTTGTGTGTTTGGTTATGTATTTGGTCATTTTGAGTTTGTTGGGAATAAATTTGGGAAGGTTTTGATTAGCTTGTTTTAAAAGCAGTTTGGTTTGCCTTGTTTTTTGAATAGTTAGGTTGGTAAGGGGGTAGTTGTTTAACTCATTGTGCTGATATTTTGTGTAATCGTTTTGCACTTTCCCATAATGGAATAAAAAAGGATTTTAATTATATCGTTTTGCCTTTTGATGAGTTTTGCATTTGAATTATCTATACCAATCGCTAAAGCATACATAATCCTTTTGTTCATGTAAATTATAAAATGAATTGTCATTATCAGAGGTAAGAAAATAATAGCATTTTGTGAAAAAGAAGGGGGCCGTGCCGCCCATGCAAAGCGTATGAGCTGCCTACGTACCTTTGGGGGTTTTGAAAATTTTTTGAGTTTCATTTTGAAAGCAAAAAGGGTTTTTAAAGGATCAGGACCCACGTAGTTATGAGTAGAGAGATATGAAGAATATATATATATATATATATATATATATATATATAGAGAGAGAGAGAGAGAGAGAGAGAGAAGGGAGATGAGATGAGTTGTAGCGCACTGGGAGTTTGGACTAGGGGTAGAATTTCTTGAGACAGCCCAGGTTGACTAGAGGGGACATCTCTTCTCTATCAAGGTCAGTTAGCATAGTGGCGCCGCCGAATAGGATCTTCTTCATGATGTAGGCTCCACTCCAATTTGGCTTGAACTTCCTTTTAGGGTCCCAGACGGGTTCTACAACTTCTTTAAGGGCTAAATCCCCTTCTCGAACACCACAGTCCTTAAATCTCTTGTTAAATAATCGCGTTATTCGGCAATGGTATCCCTATATGTGATATAGAGCCTTTAGCCTTTTTTCATCTAAGGGCGACAACTCGTCAAGATGACTCTGATGCCAGTCTTCTTCGTTCACTTTGATTTCAAGCATGACACGTAGTGAACATATTTCTAGTTAAATGGGTAGGACTGCTTTCATGTCGTATACCAAAGAGTGAGGAGTAGCCCCAGTAGATGCTCGAACTAAAGTGAAGTAGTCCAAAAGGGTGTAAGGGATCCTATAGGACCAATCTCGGCAACTCTCATTCATCTTACTAATGATTTCTTTAAGGTTCTTATTGGCGGCTTCAACTACTTCATTGGTTTGTGGTCAATAGGGAGAAGATTTGTGTCTCTGAATTCCATACTCTTTGACCAATTACGTGACCTCTACTTTGAAGTGCAACCCGTTATTTGATACTATCTCGTGCGAGACCCCATATCGAAAGATGATATTTTTCGGATGAACTTGGCTACATTTTTGGCATTCAGTAATGTGTACGACTCAACTTTGACCCATTTGGTGAAGTAATCATTGGCAACTAGGATAAACTCATGCCCATTGGAGGCTTTAGGGGTGACTTTCCTTATAATATCGATGCCCCATGTTGAAAACATCCCAGGATAGATCATATTGTATAATTCCCGTGGAGGCAAGTGCTGGATATTGGAGAACTATTAGCATTTAAGACATCTCCGAACATAGGTGGTGCAATCTTGAACCACGATAGTCTAATAGTAACCCTGTTGGATAATCTCCGTAGAGAGCATATAGCTATTTATGTGGGGTCCGCATTGCCCGCTGTGAATTTTTTGCATCATCTCTTTAATGTCAGTCCCTGTGATATAGTGCAAGTGGATTCCATCGAAGTTTCTCTTGAAGAATGTTTTATTACAGATAATATATTGGGTAGCCAGCCTACGGAGGGTTGCTCAATATTTCTTATTAGCATCATGGGGGTACCTACTGTACTAGAGGAGACGCCAAATATCGTAATACTAACACTCAACCATATTAGGGTCCTCTTCTGTGACGAGCTCAATATAGTACAATGGGTTGGTTTATCTTGATTCTGGACTAGGAAAGGGGCCATTGTTATTCCCTCAGGCATATCGACCATGGAGGCCAAGGTAGCAAGGGCATCCGCCAAGTTGTTCTTTGCTCGGGGAAAGTAGTGGAAGGTGATATCTTAGAACTGGGCGGCGAGCTCTTCTAGTTGAGCATGGAAGGGTAAGAACTTTTCAACTTTAACTTTTCATCATCTAAGGACTTGGCCTATGATGAGGTCTGAATCACCGTAGACATCTAGGCACTGGTCTCCTTTATTGATAGCGACCTTGAGGCCTACGGTGCATGCCTCATATTCGATCATGTAACTGGTGCAAGAAAAATCTAACTTTATGGCAATGGGAGTGTGATAGTCATTAGGAACGATCAAGAGTATCACAATTCCATATCCTTTCTTATTGGCAACGCCATCAACGAACATTTACCATCGAAGGTCTTCTTGATAGGTGTAAAGGATATCTTCATTTGAGAATTCAGAAATCCAAACATCTACTTCTTCCATAGGGTAATCAACAAGGTAGTCAGAGACAACGCTCCCTTTCATGGCTTTCTTCATGACATACACAATATCGAACTCGGATAGCAGCATTAGCCATCGGGCCATTAGGCTAGACATGGCAGGTTTCGCGAGCAAGTATTTAATAGGATTTATTAGGAACACAAGTCTGATGGGAAAAGAGAGCATGCAATGCCATAATTTCTGAGTGACCAAAACAAGGTCAACACATGCCTTCTCCAAGATAGTGTAGTTGACTTCGTACCCGACCAATTTGCTACTGGCATAGTAGATGGACCTTTTTTTCGAGATTCTTCAATCTATTGGGTGCCAGAAAAGTCCTAATTGCAGTGTTTCTTATGGTCAAGTATAGGAGCATACGGAGACCAGGATGGAGTGGCATGAGTACCGGAAGTCGGGTTAGATACTATTTGATTCGTTCAAAGTCTTCCTGACAAGCTTTATTCGAGATTTTGGTAGAATCCTTTCAAAAGAGTTTGAAGATGGGTTCACAAATAAAAGTCAACTTTATAATAAACCGACTGATATACTGTAACTTTCCCAAGAATCTCCGCACTTCTTTCTCCATTCGGGGTGGTGGCATCTCAAGTATGGCCTTCAGTTTGGCAGGATCTGTTTTAATCCCCTTCTCGCTAGCAATGAATCCCAAACTTTTTCCTTTCGTAATTTCAAAAACATATTTTTATGAGTTCAGTCGCATCTGGTATTGCCCCAGTCGTTCGAAGAACTTCTGGAGAGCGGGAACATGACATTTCCGAGTCTTAGACTTGATAATCATGTCATCCACAAAGACCTAGACTTTTTTGTGTATCAGATCATCCAAGATGATTGTGGTAGCCCTTTAGTAGGTAGCCTTTGCATTTTTAAAACCAAACGGCATAACTGTGTAATAGAAGGTTCCCCAAAGGGTGATAAATGTGTTTTTTTATAATCAGGGTGCATCTTGATCAGATTGTATTCGACAAACCCATCAATGAATCACTTGAGAGCGTGACTAGTCGTGTTATCCACAATTATGTCAATATTGGATAGCGGGTAATCATCCTTTGGAGAAGCCTTGTTCAAATCTTCGTAGTTAATTCACATGCGAACCTTTCCTCCTGAGTTCGGCATGGGCATGATGTTGTCCAACCATATGGGATATTCTATTAATCGGATAATTCCTACGTTCAACTATTTGACCACCTCTTCTTTAATCTTGAGCGACCATTCGGTGCAGAGATTTCATAGTTTTTATTTGACGAATTTACATTATAGGAGCATTAGAATCTCTTACTGAGATATTTCGGGATCAATACCAGCCATGTCGTCATAGGACCATGTGAAGACATCAACAAACTCCCTCAGTAGTTCTTCAAGTTGTGCGCGCTCATGATCATCAAGGGTAGACCTTATCCTAATCTCGCGCAGTTGTCTACTAGAATCGAGATTCATAACAAAAAATTTATCTTCATTAATTTAAACGTGGTTATGTTATTTGTAATTAACCTTATTAGGATCAGTTAATAATTATTCATTTACAAAATCATCATCATCAAGAGTTTGATTAGAATCGAGATAATTTATGTAAGGCACGACAAGATACTCAAAATATCCGTTTACTTAATTCTTAAAAAAAATAGCATTAAGAACCTCATTAAAGGATACCTAGATTACATTGTGATCAGATCAAGGAGGAACAACTGAAAAAGAAGATATAGGATAAACGTATAGGTATTGGGTTGCATTTCAACAGGTAGTACTGGTACAACATTCTAGTTGAGGAGGGGGTATCAACAGCTTTGATCAGGATGGATGGATCCGATGATGTATTTCCTGAGTGGATCATGTAGAGTGTTAGCCCCAGTGTTTGAAAATTGAATTAGTCCTCGGATTCACTTCCTTCAGAAATAATATTTTTAATGAGTGGTTGAACATGATGCTGGGAGCCTTTGGCCCAGGAGTAACTGTCTTGGAAGAAGAACTTTATTCCCAACTTCATTTTCTTATCCACATGATCATACGACTGTTCAAAAAAACCACAAAAGGGAAAATCTTTACCCCCTTAGAAGAATCTCCCATTCAAGGAATCCCCTGAGACAGTCTTGGCACTTTCCTACATTATCTTCAACTGAGGTTAGTGGAGAATTCTAAGTTCCTATGATGATGATTGATATCCCTGGCCACATAGAGGAAATGCCTTATTCAATACTATAGGCTCGAGTATCCCCTATTGTCGTTACTCTAGCCCCAGTCTAGACATGAAGTGCATATTCTTGAACATCTGTATAACGTTGATATTACAGTGAGGGTTGTGCTCTGGACATACTCTATCTTTGAAATCATCCCCTATTGGGAGTGGACGTTGTTTGACTCAAAATCCAGACAAAAGCATGCCATTCACCCCATATTGTATCTCTAGCACCACATTACTGGTGCTTGCATTCTTAGTGTTATCGTCATCACCTAAGATGGTGACAACCTGCCCGTTGGCGAAGAACTTCAATTTTTGATGGAGAGAGGAAGGCTCTACTTTGATGTTGTGGAGCCATGGTCGACCAAGAAATAGGTTAAAGAAAGCTGGTATGACAATGACTTGAAACACAGTAACGGAATTTATAGTGCCAACCCCTATTATAAGCTTTATAAATCCCATCACCTCTCGACGAGTATTGTCATAAACATGCACCGCGACGGAAGTTGGAGCAAGTTCCTTACTTTCAATCCCAAGCAGTTAAGGGTCCTTAATGGGCAAGCATTAAGTGCTGATCAATTATCGATGAGCAAAAGAGGGGTTGTCTTCCCCATCACCTCGATAGAGATATTGAGAGCATAGTCGTGATTATGACCAAACTTATGGATTTCTTCCTCAAAAAAGGAGAGCATTCTAGTAGAGTTTAGGGACCCGACTAAGTTCATGATTTCTTTCGAAATGGTAGAAGGAGGGACTGTGGGTTCGGTAAGCAATTTAATCAAAGAATTTTGGTGCAGTTGGGAAGACATAAAGATCCCCCACAGAGTAATGTTAGCCTGAGTTTTATTCAACTGGTCAAGGATCTTACTCTCCTCGATGATCATTGCAGCATGGGGAGTTTCTCGACAACACTTTTTCTTTGATCCGTCGTTGCTGACTGAGGGTTTGGAGTCTGGTAGTGCCTCCAAGATCTTGTCATATGATTCACAAAAGATGGGAAAAATAAAAACCATATTTCTTCATATATCTCGAGTTGGTCGACCACTTTGTTGATCTCTTCTAGAAGATTTTCAAACGATATCATTCCATATATACTGACAATTGTGCTAGCCTTTTTCTTGTATTGGTTCTTCATCTGAACTATCAAATTCGCCCCCCCACCCTGTGGTAATGATGTCATCCTTTCATGAGAAGGCAATGTATTCTAAAACCTCAACGGCCTCTTCGTATAGATCCTCCCACACAACAGGGCAATGTAGAAGTGAAGGGACCAACCTCCTTTGTAGTTTCAAAGCATCGAGTAGTTCGAAAATACTAAAGATTTCATCGGTCTGTCAAAACAACTCTGCTATAATCTGGATAAAATATTCTAAAATGACTTCATCTGTGGGTACCACCTAATAATCTGACTCTTGAGCCCACTTCTGGACTTTCATGAACAATGTGTTGAACTTCTGGCAGTTAATGGTCATTTATGAGGGCAATTTCAGGCCAAACTCTAGGAACTAGTTCAGTAATGTCGGCAATACTATATATTTCCTCCCGAAAATGAGTATGAACGACAATGCATGCTTTTGTAAGAAGCTATAGGGCCTGATCGACAAAACAAGCATGGTGTAGGAGAAAATAAGGACAAAATTTAAGGGATTTAGGTGAATATACGGGTATAATGGGTAATTTACTGGGTACAATCTAGGTAGATGGGTCAAATTTTGGGTCGTTTTCTAGGAAGATAACATTTCCATGATTTGGAAGTGGATTATGAGTAGTGTTTGGTTTAGGATTGCCTAGAGGAGCGATGATACCCCAATCGATCAAACCTTGGATTAAATTCCACAGATGGAAACACTGATCAGTGGTATAGATGGCATTTTGATAGAAATCACAATGGGCGTAGGGTTAGAAATTTTTAGGAAATGGGTTTGGTAATGGACATAGGTCCAAAGGCTTGATGATGTTTCGACTCAAACGGGCTTGATAGACTTTAGAGAGGGAACCATGAAGCTCAGTGTATTCCTTTCTAACAGGGTTAGGGCGGTTTTCTGGTGCCCATGAAGTGGAAGGCTGAGAGATGTTTTTAATGGTTGAAACTGTGGTATTGGCATGATTGTCATTCTTTCTTGGAGTGAACTATCTGGATATTTTCTTTGGATCAACTTATGTCTTGGAAAGACTTTCTTCAATCTCCACTCCTACTTCTTGGAGGGCTCAAAAATGGGGGAAATATTGTCCTCCCATTGTCGCTCGGAAATGGGGTAGTTTTTCTTCACAATACTAAGTTGCTCATCTTCAGAAGACCGGTTGGTCATGGTGGCCACTTTCTCCCTCCACCTTGATATGAAATTACTGATGGTTTCTCAAATATTCTTCTTTAGAAGTTCTAGATCACGGCGTGTAACCTACAGTTCCTCATTGTACTTATTTTGCAACATGAATTCATGAGACCCCAACTGCGAATTCTGGATTCCTTAAGGGATAAAAGCCAGCGAAGAGAGCTGTTCTTCAAAGTTTATTGGAACATCTGGGACATTATTTCCTAGGATGCACCTATGAGAGTCATGGCTCATTCGTAACTTCGGAGATAGACAATTGGGGGCTCACTACCCCCAAACTTATAATTATTGGGAATCTTTAACTTTTTTGGCAGCCTTACTTCAGAGTAGGGAGACATATCGGTGTAATCATGTAGTTCTCGAAGATTCGGACTTGGTCAAACTTCTTAGTCAACATTTGAAGGTCCTCCTTGACCTTGTTCAAATCTTCTTCATACAGATTGACAGTCATTGGTAGGTTAGCCGCTAGCTGGGCAAGATTCAGCATAGAGAGTTGAGTTAGTGGTGGCCCATTGGCAAGAGGGACACATGGATCGTGATGATATTCTTCTAGGACCCAAATAAGCTCAAGTGTGGGTAGATCCATAGCACGAGGGAAGAAGACCTCAGGCTCTAGGGGAATAGACACCCGGTTTTGCTACATCTCATGAACCTCGATTCGAAGGTTGTCAATCTTAACGGTAAGTTGGACTAAGACCTCCATCAAATCAGGTTGCGCATTCGGTACTTAATTTGTGTTATCTATGGAAAGAATGTGATAGTGGATTCTGAAATTGTAGGAAGTAGTTAAATAACTAACGGAGCTTCAGGATAGTTTGACAGAAGACCGAAGCCAATAAGGAGCTAGGTCAAGGGTCGGGTATGTGATTGACCTGAGAGGAAAAAAATTATTCGAATTTATTTTTGAAAGAGAAAGGGAAGAATCTTTTATAGGAAAAGAGGAAAATATTTTTGACAAATTTTTTTAAAGAGAAGGATAAAATATTTTTAGTATTTTTTTTTGTTGATAAAGGGAGGAAAAATGCTTTTGTTATTTTGAAAAGAGGGGGAGGGGGGGGGGGGGGGGGGAATCTTTGTGACACTTTTAGTAAGGATGGAAAAAAATGAGAAAATGGTCTTAGCATGATTATTATTATTTTTATTATTATGTTTTCCCTTGTATTAGGTTTACTTAAATGCAAAAGAAGTGGTGGACGGGAAAATTAGGTTTGAAAAATGTGTAAAACACGGTTTGACTTGTTGCTAGGCTCATGAACAGGGTCCTGTTTTGGAAAAGACAAAATTGCACAAAAATTTGGGCATGTAGACCTATTATTTCGACAGAGTTTCGAGAAGTAACCGATAAACTATTTATGTGTTGTTGGGTTAGTGGAATTCTCCCCTTTGTCATGACTTCCACGATATACGTCTTGCTTTTGAGGGAAATTGGTACATATGGACAAGCCATTTTATATACTTGAGTGTATGTGAATTACCTCACTATATACCTCGTCGGGACAGTACGTGTGAGAGAGAATTTGATATACTTGACAGATGTGAACGAGTTCCATGCTATATACCTCCCACCATGACTTCAGTCAATCAGTACGATGCGGGGAGAATCGTTCGATATACGTCGAAGGTACTTGTCCAATAGAAGGTGAGAGTCATATTGCCTAGGCTAATTATGACCCGTCGAACCAACGCCCATCACAAAGTGACCCCCTAGCACGGGATAAAATTTTGGTCAATAACCATGCTCTTTGGTGAAATAGTGTGCAAAATGCATGATTCTTAATTAGTATATTAGGGAGAGAGTATTTTATTTGCCATGATGAGCACTATACTAATAAGGAAGAATGTACAAGTATCATGAAAAGTAAATCTAGCATGGAGCATTAAGATTACACTAAGCATGGATATATGAGAGTGAGTGATGTGTGAATATCTATAAGTGAGTGTGTGGTAGTGAATCCTAATCTTGGATAAACTACAAGTGGTGTGTGATAAGTGTGAGTGATGATGGATACATATAAGTATGATAAATATGTGTGTGTGTGTTAGTGACACCTAAGCATGGATATTCTAACTGGTGTGTGCAACATGTGGATATAAGTTAACCTATGTGCAAGTGTAGGTAGTGTGGGATGTACGTGGAGAGTATCTACAAATGTGTGAGTGAGGAGTGATATAAGCATTAGGTAGATATATACAAGAAATAATAGAGGACAAAAAAGGGGAATATAAAGGTAGGTACATACGCACACAAGTAGAAAATGATAATACCCATATAAACAGAGTCTTTCCTTATTATGTAAAGTCCCCAGCGGAGTCACCATTGTGGCCATCCCTCCTTGGCTTTTTCCTCCCGCCTTGGGTTCGACGCTCGCGCGTGCACACTAGGAGAGGGAGAGAAGGTCTCATGCCCTTTTCTAGGATCGCTTCGGCCATCGTTGACGTGGGGTGATGTAAAGAGATGGAGTCTCTAGCCTATTTTGCACAAAACAAGCAAAAGAACATGTTGCCACCTCGAGAGAGTGGCATCCAAGACAAACTCTGATGCTTATGAAACCAATAGTTGAGAAGTTCGAGGGCTAAGATATGAAATGGGAAGGTGTTAGGCACCTATCCTTCCCTTTCGGTATCTCATGGGCTTATGTTACTATTTTTATTAATTTCTCCGTGGAATTTGCGCATGTGTATACATAAATGGAGATCGGAATCGCTCCACTCGCATCACGGAAAGGATGAAGTGAGGCCATCCATAGGAATATTCCCAAAATAATGATTAGAATTTATAATGTGTGCGCTTTTCGAGATATTGATCGTTGTGATGAAATGCTAATATATGTTAGATAAAATGCGCAAGTATGAATCACAAGTATGATATATATGAGTAATGTATGGTTAAAATAATGTAAAGAGGACAATAAGAAAATTGGAAAAATTAGAAAATTGAACTCCAATTTCGGGTTTTAGCCTGAAATGCCTACGTAGCCTATAAAGACATCAAAGTCCACGTAGTTCACATACGGGACAAGGGTGGGATTTATCCCATAAATTCAAATTGTGGTTTATTATATATGTGTGTGTAGAAAAGATATTTTTAGTTTTGAGAGAAAGTGGTGAATAGTCCCGTTAGAATTTATAGGTTTAAACCTCTTTTTCTTTTCTTTTTTTTTTTTGTAGAAAATAAAGTATGTGCAATATAACTAATAAAGGATGAGATGTTTTATGTGTATGATCTAAAGTAAAATCTCAATTGAGAATTTATATAACTAATGCGAAAATAAAGAAATTTAGAGAGAGAATGATGTTTAGACCTTCTTTGGAGACTTGAGGCTTGATCTTGATCCTTGATGAATCCTTTGCAAGTTGGGATGGATGTTAGATGAGGGAGAAGGGGATTTTTCCTTGGATGGATATGAAAATGATGAGAATGATGGAAAGGAATTTCACACAAGGAAACTTCGTTGATTATAGAAGAATTTTGTTGAGATCACTGATATTGATGGATCTGAGGTGTCCCTTGGAAGTGAGCTCATGCCCTCCTTTTATAGGGTAGGGGGACTGTTGATCGGCATATTCCTATCCCTACCAGTCGATAGGTGACCCTAGATACACTACCAATGGCAAGGAATGGATTTGCCAATCGATAATCTCAGGCTATTTTTTTAAAAAAAATGGTCGTAGAAAGCAATCCCTAAATAAAAATCTCACACGAGGCATACCATTAGAAAGGTAATTTAGAGACCTTTAAGAGTCCTTTGGTCCATTCCTAGATCTAGGATTTCGCTTTGGGTCATATGGGGCTCGAAAGCGCTCGTCAATCCTTTGGATGGGAGATCGTCAGACGGTAATGGATCGTTCGTCCAAACCATAAGTTAGAATCACGCACAGGGTGGATCGTTGGAAAGGTTATGTGAGATACATAGACATTCCAAAGATCTTCACTTGGTTTGAAGAGTTTACTTTGGTCAAACTGGGCCCGGAGTCGCCCAGTGACCTTTCAGACTAAAATAGGTTGTTCGTTCGTACCGTAAGGATGATTTATGCACGAGGTGGACCATTAGAAATTTTATTTATTTTCCTTAGAAGATTCAATCAGTCTCATTCTATTTGAATGACTGACTTTGGTCAAACAGAGTCCAAAAGTGCCCAGTGGCCTCTAGATCAATTTTCGAGGGAAAATGGATCGTTCATCCGAACCGTTATGTCATTTTACGCACGGGGCAGACTGTTGGAAAAAGTATTCAGTGCCCTTAGAAGATTTATTGATCTTTCACTTTGACGATGGAGTTGACCAGATTCAAATGAGGCTCGGAAGCACCTGATGGCATCTAGTTTGGTACTCAGAGTATGACCTATGATTTGTAGTGAATGGGGGAGGTGTTAGGGAAAGAAGGAGAGACTTAGGGAAATTCTATAATGTTGTGTCTACATAGGGATGTGAGGTTTTCACTTATGAAAATGACGCTCTAATGGCCTTGGTTGTACAATATTCAAACTCTCTCTCTATATTCTATATTGTAAATCCGATAGAGTTTGGCTAGGGTTTAAACACTACACCAAATCTGCACTATTGTCACGGTCATTGACCTTGACAAGTTGGACTTGTCAAGGTCAATGACCGTGATAATTCGGGGCGAGACAACTTTTATTGTCACGGACGTATCACGATCAATGATCGTGATAAGTTCGTTAGAATTGTCACGATCGTGTCACGGGCCATAACCGTGACAAGTTTAGTCACGGTTAAAAACCGTGACAAAGTCTTGACCCTTTTTTAAAAAATTGTCACGGTCATTGACCGTGACAATTCTGGGCAGAATTTTAAAAAAAATCTGCTGGGCAGTATGGCCACTGCCACTGCCTAGCAGTATATTTGTACCTGTTATAGCAACGTTGTACCTATTCAAACATCATATATCCAAACAAACTAAAGATAATGCAAGTATATATTCAAAATAGAAACTATTTAAGAAGAAACAACATCACCATCAATTATCTCAAATCTACAAACTATTTAGATGGAAAAGAGATTTTGTATCGCGACGCTCGGGGACACCTCCTTATCCTTCCCTTCTCATCCGAATAGCCACATAACTATCGAGCATATGTGGCCTACCCTCAGGGCCACTCCCTGCCCTCTGGATTGAAATAAAGTAAAATTAGTATCCGTCCCGCAAATATAGATAAATATAAATCGAAATTGAAATTGAAATCGAAATTGATATATAAATATAAATACATTACCTGTAGTGTCACCCAAACAGATAACTTGAGCTCATATGGCACCTCCTTCCAACTAATGTACCCCGAGCAATCGTGTCAAATATAATTCTCTTCATATCTAAACACTAAGAAATGCCATAATCCTATGGAGTTATGCGCTGCAAATTCCTTCCAACCATTGTGTAGCCAAAAATCAGCAGTTGAAGTTGTCAATTCCACCTTTCAATGGTCTCCCATGTTTTGCTAGAGGTTCCAAGTGGTGGGGTATGGAAAGTGGAATTAACAACTTCAACCGGTGATGTTTGGCTACATAACGGTTGGGAGGAATTTGCAGAACATACTCCATTGGATTATAACATTTCTTAGTGTTCGAATAGACGAAGAGATCCAGTCTCCTCTCCACAAATAGGACACCCCAAATAACTATGTACTAATCACCTATTAAAGGTAAGAAGCGTATATCCATGGATTAGTATAAAGAAAACTTAGATGTAGTTGGAATATTTATGTATTAATCTCCTCTCCACACACGCACACCACACAATAGTGAAAACGATAAAGTGCAAATCAATTAAAAGCATTAAAAATGGATGTTTCAGTACAAATTGAAATATTTATTACAAATTGAAATATTTATTACAAATTGAAAAATTGTTTCAAATTCGGGTTATCATAAAAAAATGGATTGATATTCGGTAGGAGCAGCCAAGTCATCCACACTACTATTTAGACGCCTTGGAGCGTGTTGGACGATTAACCACGGTTCGTTGTTGATATACTCCGAATAAAACACTTGCTTAACCTTTTGAAATGCACAAACAAACGGCTCATCACTCACGTGGTCGTTGCTCTACAACTTGGACAAGTCAACCATGATCAAATTGGTGGCAGGATCAACTTTACAAGCATTTTTATCCTCAACTCTTATCCATTCACAGTAAAATACAACCTCTTTTAAGCTTATATAATCCAATTCAAATATATTTTGGATTACACCATAGTAAGTCATTTCAGCTGCAACGAGGTTTTTATTTTTTGCGCTCGCTCGAAAGATAGTAAGAGCTTTGTATAAAATTCCCGAGTTCTGTACATTTGTACTTACCTCGTACAGTTTATCCCCGAAAATGTAACCGTTGAATCGATACTTTTTGTACTCTTTACCACGAACAAGGGTCCAGTGGCTAGACGAGCAAGCCTTGATGTCGCATCACCCGTCTTTAGGAGCTGAGAATATAGATAAATTAATTATATTAGTGGTAAAATTTGAGTGTAATGTAACGTTATATAATGACTGTTTTCATTACAATTACCTCTTGTGTCAACCACAGCCTAAATTTGCTGTCTGATTGTACCATTATTTTTCGTCTTTTATTGTTCTCACATGCTTCATATTTTCTGCATATTACAAAATTAATCATGTATAAAATAATCTAAAATAATGTTAAACATTATAATAATCGAAAATTGCTTTTTCCATTCTTCGACATCTTCATGTGTGTCAAATAGATAACGAGCTACTTGTTCATGTTGCAAACTCGTTAATTTCACTCATTTTCCCATCACATGACCACCATCATCGACGAATTCATTAGTGTCATCAATGCTGGTCGAGTCAGGCATATATTCCCGAGTATATATTGATGACTATATGGTGATGTATTCCTCTGAAGTTGATCCTGCAATGTATCGCGTATTCTTGACGTAATCTTTAAAAACTTTCATCAATCTTTCAAATGGATACATCCACCGATATCTAACTAGACCACAAAGAAGTGCCTCATCACATAGGTGTACCAACAAGTGAACACCTTTGTCAAAGAATGCTGGGGGAAAGTACTTCTCCAATACACAAATCGCTTCGATCACAGCCAATTTTACCGCCATTATGTGTTATCGATTCACTACCTTCTCACACAAGAGGGAGAAGGTAATACTAATTTGCATAATAGCCCTACGCAAAACCTTGTGCTTGGAGAAACAGTGCTTAAATAATAGAGGAACCAATTGCATGATCGCATGCCAATCGTGGGACTTACACTTATGTAAATCATGAGTAGCATAATTCACAATCCTTTGCAAGTTGGACGAAAAAGTAGATGCCCCTTCAAATTATATATTGTGTCTAGAAGCACCTTCCTTTCCCCACTCATTAAAGTAAACGCATCAGGGGGAATTATTGTCCTTCCCCTACTATCTTCTTTCAACCATAGTTGTGGCTTTTTAAGGTCTTTTCGTGCATTTTCTCCATCCTTCGAATGACTCCCCCCAAGGCAAGTACCCACAATATGTTCAGCGAAGTTCTTCTCTGCATGCATCACATCCAATACATGGTGCACCGGGTTATTCTTCCTATAAGGCGAGTCAAATAAAATTGACCTCCGAGACCATGACTTTCTTATCTCAGTTTCATTCCCAGTTAGGGTCTTCTTATGCTTGACATTTTTAAATTTAGGATTCTTACCTGGAATATTAGGGCCACATTCAGAAGATTTACTTTCAATTTCTGAACCCGAAAGTTGTCTCGGCGGTAGCCTATGTTCAACTCCGCCCAATAAAAAATTGGAACCTTTCTCATATCTGAAACAATGAGCTGGGGGTAAAAACCTCTTGTGGTAATGGTATATATTTTTTAAGCTAGAGGATAGACGAAGAGATTCAGTCTCCTCTCCACAAATAGGACACCCCAAATACCCATGTACTACACAACCAGATAATGTCCCATAAGCTGGAAAATCATGAATTGCCCACATCAACATAGCTTTCAGCGTAAACTCTTCTTTTTTAAAAGAGTCAAATGATTGCACACCCTCTTCCCACAACTCATTTAATTCTTCTACCAAAGGAGCCAGGTAGACGTCAATGTCATCACTTGGTGCCTTTGGCCCAGGTATCAACAAAGCCATCATCGAAGATTCAGGTCTCACACACTGTGAAGGAGGGAGGTTGAGTGGGGCTAGGATCACTAGCCATACACTCTGATTGGTGCTTAGATTTCCAAATGGATTGAAACCATCTATTGATATAGCCAAATGAATGTTGTGTTGTTCTCGAGAAAAATCGGGATACTCAAAATTCATCCTCCGCCAGGAAGTAGAATCAATAGGATGACGCATGATATTACGCCCTACTTCTGCCGTAGCATGCCAAGTCATCACCTCTGCAATCCATGGTACTGTGAAAAATCTCTTTAATCTAGGCCCAACGGGAAAATATTTCAATACTTTTTTAGGCACTTTTGAGCTTGTGCCTTCCTTACTAGTAGATTGGACATATCTATGTTCATCGCATACCGGACAACGATCGAGATTTTCATACTCCTTTCGCTATAGTATGCAGTCATACACATAAGCATGAATCGATTTATACTTCATTCCCAAACCTTTCAAACTGTTCTTCATAACAGGATAGCTATTTGGAAGTGTATTCACCTTGGGTAATAAGCCCTTCACCCATTTCAGAATTCTCGTCACGCTATTGCCAGACAAACCGTACTGCGTCTTCAAACTGTGCAAACCAACCATGGCATGTAAAGTTGTTTGATCTTTCTCACAGACAGAGTATAACGGTTGGGTCGCCTTAAATTTTAAACTTTGGTAGTCATCGTCAAGTTTTATCGTGTTATCTTCACGAGCACTTGAATCTTCTACATCATCAATAACCTCATTCTCCTCTGCTTCATAAACTCCGTACGCATCATCAACTAAATCCTCTAACATATTATGATCTACGTCGTCCCCTTCTACATCTATTCTACTGGTTGAAGGTTATTGTGAAGGTTGGTCGGGGACAAAAGGAACTTTCAATTCATCGTGAAAACTCCAAAGTCGATAACTATCTTGCATACCCGATCTTAACAAATGTAGTTCAACTGTTTTCCACTCAAACACCTTACCATTCTTACACCTAGCACACGGACACGGAAACTCTTCATCATTATGACATCTCTTTGCATATTTCACAAATTCGTTAGCACCTCTGCGAAACACATCCCCCATTCTATTAGTCTCACTCATCCACTCTTTGTATTTCGGATATCCCATCATAGCTACCACAACTAAACATCTATTAAAGGTAAACAAAACTTAGATTTATAGTATGTTTTATTTAATTATTCCATCATTTAATTATCCTATTAAAGGGTGAGTGGTCTTATCCCATTCAAGACTGCATTTTTCTGTAATATACTTAACAGCTCATGCACATTGTTACGATTTGAAAAAAAATCGAAAGCATATCCATGTAGTTCTCCAAGTACAGGATGTAGATTGGCAGGTGTGAGCGTTATTTCAATTGATCAATTGAAATAACAGTCACACTTGTCAATCTAGTATGTACTCAGAGAACATTAAGATACGACTGCATAACTTCCTCCAAAAGTAACAACTGTAAGCCAATAAGAATATTATACAGAAATTATACAGTCTCAAACTGTCCAAACGGGACAATTCGAGAGATCTCATTACAGGGGTAATGACTCTCGAACGGGTCTAAGGGCTATTGAATGCCTATGCATAAGAACTAGAAGGCTAGTATCTATGCGCACTATATTTAATTTCAAGTATGTTTCATTTAATTATCATAGTATATATATATTGTTCGATATACAGAGTAATTTTCAAATAAAGTTGAAAATTTCCACCTCCATATGTACAATAATCTAGTGGTCATGTCACTTTTAAAACTAACCAACCAAACATTTACTAAACAAAATAATCCAACAACAATGTCAACAACAAATGTGTATCCCGTACTCCTTCTAATTCATCTACTCAATTAATTCATTTCATCAATTAAACTAACAATTAACGTATAGAATTATTAATTTACTAATTTACACTGAGGGCAATCCTACTTTCATATGGTACTTGCACGATATTAAGAGAATTATAATGGTACCTTGACTTACCCCACCTCCCCACCCCCACCCCCCACAAATAAGTTGACAAATTCATGGGTTAATTCAAATACAAAAATAAATTCATGGGTTAATTCAAATACAAAAATACAAATTCATGGGTTAATTCAAATACAAAAATACAAATTCATGGGTTAATTCAAATACACACACACACACACCCGCACACACCTCCCTCCACACCCCCCACTCACCACATACACACACACCCCCACCCCCACCCCCACCTTGCCCCTCCTCCCTCCACACCCCCCACCCACCACATACACACACACACACACACACACACACACGCACATATATATACACACACATATATATATATACACACAAACATATATATAAATGGAAAAGAGAGAGAGAAATAAACCTAAAAGTAGAGAGAGAGAGAGAGAGCGTAGAGAGAGAGAGAGAGAGGGAGGGAACGGCGCGAGGGAAAAAAGAAGGGGTAAGGATTTTTGCTGAGGAAGTTGTCACGGTCGTGTCAAGGTCATTGACCGTGACAATTATTTAAAGAATTGTCACGGTCAATGACCGTGACACGATCGTGACAAGTGATTTTGTCACGGACTTGTCACGGTCATTGATGGTGACAATTCTTTGTCACGGTCGTGTCAAGGTCAATGACTGTGACACAAAACGCGTATTTTTTGTCACGGTCAATGACCTTGACAAAGGTGGCTAGCTGAAAGGTGATAATTTTGTCATTTTGGTATAGTGAAAATTTGTAAATCTCTTCCATTGGGGAGGAAGATGGGTATACATATTGCTGGGGGTGTGCATTATACCCCCATTCATGTAAAAAGCATGTACATGGTGAAGCTTTAATAGAGTGTGGACACCTGTCCCTGGAACAATTATGTAATGATAATGTAATATTCTGTCACATTCTCCTGAGATCTCATTAAAGCTTTAATAGGGTGTGTACTCTGCCAAGTATCAAGTGTCGGCCATACTGGTCCAGGCCGAGCCTAGTCGTCAGGTCAATATTCAGATAGAATGGTCGTCAGTGTGCTGAGTTGAGTCTACGTAGGATCCTCGACCTCCATGTCATGGACCAGATCGAGGAGACATTGAAGGTATTTGAGATCATTGATGTTGTCATGTGATTGAGTTAAGGTCGAGGATGAGGGCCCTTATGGTGGGAAACCGAGTCGTTGTATGTTCAACTTGATGGTTTGCCAAGGTTTCCCTCGGCCGAGGGTGTCCCATCTCAGGACGAGGTCATACTTGGGTATATCATGTATTACTATTGTATTCCGTAGCAAAAAATGTTCCAATAAAAATATTCCAAATATGTTCCATCATTAGTTATATTTTATATTGCTGAATTGTAGCAAAGGTTACATTTACTCATATGCATAGAAGTTATATAGCAACGCTCAGTTATATTTTGTATGGTTAGCAAAGCTTATATGTTTTTTGTATTTTTTATGAGCTCTGACTAATTAGCAAAGTTTATTATGGTAGCAAAATAACATGAGTGATGTTTATTATATTTCTCACTAATTTTCAGATTTAGTCACAACTTGTATCCTATCTTTGAGGCTATTATATTCTCTTATTTGGATTTTTTGATTAAAAGAGTCACGGATTTTGTTCAAGTCTTCAAATGTCATGTTGTTTAATTTTTTTGTATTTTGTATGTTTTAATCAACAATGGTTTTAATATTTGGTACCGAAACTTGTACAAAGTTTTATCGGAATCATAATATCAAAATTTGTACCATATTTACCGAATGCATAAATCGACTTGGAATTCTGGTATTTACTAGGGAAAAAACAAAATTATGGAAACCAAAAAATATCAAAATTATCGAAAAAATTAAAAAATTGATCGGTTTGGTTTCTATTTTGATGTATTGATCGGTAAATAGTTTGACCATTTAAATTATGGTATTGGTATTGGTAAGGGGTTGTTACTGACCAAAGCGTATCGGTTGCACCCCTAGTCAGAAGAAAATGAGTGTGGAGCAGTAGAGAGAAGACATTATGTTTAGTATTTGGTTTTAAAGAGTAGGAAAAAAAATTGTGTGAAACTTTAAGTAAGGGTATTTAAAGTTTGCTTTTGGAGGTGGGATTTTTTCTTAAGAGAAACCATATACTATTTTGTAAGAATAATTTGAGAGGGTCTTTCATTATTGTGAGATGGTCATTATATTATGATAGAAGAGAGATTATTTTGTGTGTGGAGAAGGAACAAAAAGTCCTTACAATTTATAATTTTCTTCTCTATTTAACGATAGAGTCATCATGGCCTGTGAACATAGCTTAACTTGTGATGGTGAACCATGTACATCTTGTGTTGTGGTGTGTTATTTTTCTATCACTTTTTACATAACTTATTTTTGGATTTGTCGTTATTGTTAGTAAATTTATTTGGAACATGCTTGTGCACAACAAATTGGTATCAGATCTCTAAGGTTGCAAACTTTGGTCTTGTTCTATGATTCTCTTCCAAAATAAAGTATGATATCGAGAGATTTGACGGGAAAAACAATTTGGGATTATGGTAAGCAGAGTTGACAGACATCCTAGTAAAAGAGGATTTAATTTAAGCCTTAGAGAGAAAACTCGACATAATGAATGAAGAAGAGTGGAAGAAAAAGAAGACATTAATCGAGTATGTTTGTCAAAAGAGATCAAACACAATGTTATGACAAAGACTTCAACGAAAATGATTTAGGAAAAGCTTAAAAAGCCTTATTAGGAGAATTCTTTGATAAACCAGATTAATTATAAGAATGAGTTCTACCATTTTAGCATCAAGGCTGGTAATTCGTTGCAAGACCATCTCAGTGAGTTTAATAGGCTTCTCTGATAAGTATCAAATATGGAGGTGAAGATAGAAAAAGAAAACAAAATCGGAGTTCTTTTGGCTTTTCTTACCGAGCGATACAATCATTTGGTGACTATGATGATATATGGGAAGAGGAATATTATTTAGAATGAGGTCACATCAACCATTCTCTCCAATGAAGATCAGAGGAAAGCAGTGGAGGGTGGCGTAAAGGGTGCGAGCTTAGTTGTGAGAGGAAGGTCATAAATTCTAGGATTTAATTTGAGGAGTTCAAGGTACAACTCGAGAAATCATAAGGACAAAGAGTGCTATTATTATCACGAAATTAGTTACATCATTATGCATTGTCTCACACTGAAAGATATGTAAGGGAAAGAGAGGTTCAAGAGGCAACATTAGCGGATGCTATCGCGAGTGATTCGGAAGATGAATATTATGCTCTTATGGAAACCTCAAGTTTGGAAAAGTCAATTAATCACAATTAGGTTCTTGATTCTGGTTATTCCCTTCATATGTGTACCAATAGGGATTCTTTACCCTCATATAAAGAGGTGAAAGTTGGTTATATTTTGTTGGCCGATGGAAGAACCATTAAAAATTTTGGAATTGGAACAATCAAAATTAAAACACATGATGATTTGGTGAGAACTTTATGTGGCATGCAATATGTTCCAGGTCTTTAGGTGGACCTTATTTCGATGGGTGTGCTAGACTTTAAGGCTTATAGAATTGTAACAATAGGTGAAACTATGAGGGTAATGATGGGTTTTCATGTGGTATTAAGGGGAACCAAAGTAGAAAATTTATATTTTCTACAAGGGAACACAATATCAGGTGGAGTTGGTGTGGAAAATTCTTCAGTGTGCGAAAGCTCACATTTGTGTCTTGGTAAAGAAAGAGGCAAGCAGGGATTTTATAATTTTAAGAAGAATAACGATCTTTATTCTTAAATATTTTGTGAAGGGACTACACAAGGAGATGGTAGAATTAAATTCGTTTTCAGATGAAAAACAAAATTTCACCAGTCCTTACATGGAGGTAGACCTATGAGGACATACATGATGTTGGTTTGTGATAATCTTGGTGACAACAAGATAACCCATTCAAGTGATATTAAAATTTGTTGGCGACAAGCAATTAGTCATGATGGAGATGCGAGGGAAGCTCAGGGACGTCTTATTCTAGGGGTGGAAGCGGTACGGGTTTTTACCGTACCGTACCGTTTTGGTCCGAAAAAATATGGTTTTGGTTTCATATATTAAAATACCAGAAATCGATCTTACCGAAACCGAAATTACCACAAAAAAGTTGGTTGGTTTTGGTTTTAATATTTAAAAACCCGATTTACCGAAATTACCATATCGAATTTACCGAAACCAGAAAAAACCGTACCGAAATTATCGTACCGTACCGAATTTACCAAAACCAGAAAAAACCGTACAGAAATTATCGTACCGTACCGAATTTACCAAAATTACCGTATCGAATTTACCGAAATAAAAAAAAAAGTTGGTTTTGGTTTTGGTTTTAATATTTAAAAAAGTTGGTTGGTTGGTTTTGTTTTTGGTTTTTGGGGGCTTTTAGCGCTGTTTATCGAAACTAGAAAAAATCGAAACCAGAAACCAAAAAAAACCAGAATTTACCGAAACCAAAAGAAACCAGAAAAAATCAGAATTTACCGAAGCCAGAAAAATCCAAAATTACCGAAAAAAACGAAATACCGGCCGGTTTGGTTTTGGTATTGATTTTGGTGTACCGGGTGGTAAACTGGTACGGTTTGGTTTTACCATCCAGAGTTTGGTTTTGGTATTGGTATCTACTATTTACCGACCAAACCGTACCGCTTACACCCCTATCTTATTCTTAAAAAGGGGGAGAAGATGACTTTTCATTACCAACCGATGGTTCGTGGGTTGTTGGCAAAGATTGCCAAAAATTATATCAAACTTAGTGATTTGAGGGTACATTGGCGGTATTTTGGAATTTGACAGAAATGATGGAGGTATTCTTGTGGTTGCGCAAGACATGCATCAATTAAAGACTAAGTCGATGGTTATATTTGAGGAGGACTTAAATTTAACCAACATTTTTCATTAGTTTTTCCGGCGACAAAGATGATTGGGTATTTTTTTAGGGGTTACGTTGTGATTGACTCTATAGTAGTGTTTTTTGCCAAGGTAGAGATTGTTGCTTTCGGTGACTCATAAGGAGCCAAACCCACCACCATTTTCTTGACCATTTTTCAACTGTTTTTCTCCATCAAATGCTCAGTATCCCCTCCTTTTCGTCTGCATGTGTGTATTTGTTTAGCTATAAGATAAGACATTTGGGAGGACATAAGTGAAGGGAGTCAGAAGAAAATGAGTGTGGAGGTGTAGGGAGAAAAAAATTATTTAATATTTTGGTTTTAGAGAGTAGAAAGAATCTTTTGTGTGCAACTTTAAAGAGGAGTATTTAATATTTTCTTTTGGGACATGAGTTTTTTTTATGAAAAATTATATACTATGTTGTGAGAATAATTTAAGAGGGTCTTTCATTATTATGAGATGGTAATTTTATTGTGAGAGAAGAGATATTATTTTGTGTAAGGAAGCAACAAAAAGTCTTTTTAATTTGTAATTTTTTTCGCTATTTAATGAAATGGACCATCATCGCATTTTAAAGTTAGCCCATTTGTAAGGATGAACCATGTAGATTTTGTGTTGTGGTGTAATACTTTTCTTTCATTTTTCACAAAACTTTATTTTTAAATTCATCATTAATGTTGATAATTTTATTTGTAGGGCGACAAAGATGATTGCGTATTTCTTATACTCTCTTAAGTTTTAATTTTCCAAGGGATTTAATTTTATCCATCTCCTGCAAATTAAGTATGTTTTTTAGTCACGGGGGATTTCTAATTTAATGAAACCTGATTAAAACGTAAACCTTATCTACATCATATTAACTAAAGAAGAAAGAAGAAAGAAACAAGAAACAAATAAAAGGATAAAGGACAAGATATTTGGGGAAGAGGGTCTTTATCAGGAATATGACACCTTATGGCCCATATCCACAATGGCTTCAAAGACACGTACAAGTTTCTTTTCAAAGTGAAAACTATCACATGACTTCCTTTGAGAATCAAGCATTTTGTTCCACTAGTATAAGATTGTTATTAAAATCGTCTTGAGGGTAGATTGGATTTGATCCCTAATTAGATTCTTAACGCTGTCAAAATAATGCTTAACCAGCGGGAGTCATGAATCACGAATAAAGATTAGTCGAAGTACGCGTAAGCTACCCGGACATTTCATGATATGCTAAAAAAAAAAAAAAAACTTCCTTTGAATCTATTCTCCAAACACCAAAATATTCTTCGTTCCACTTCACTCTATATAACCCTCCCACTTTCTTCACACAAAAGAGAGAACATCACCCAAAACACGTCAATATGGGGTTGCAGCTGGTTGCTCTAGCAAAGCTCACCCTCATTTCCACCTCTCACACCAACCTAACAACTACTTCAATGGTCGCAACCTTTGTGCTCAAACTGATATTAAACTTGAGGTCACCAAATGGGGTTTATGATAATAATATTGTGGTGCATAATTGGAGGTTTTTCCTCTTTCAACTTCAACAGATTGCTTTCCCGTTGGGCCAAACTCCGGCCGGCAGTGGTGGTCACAGGTGGCTAAGAGCTCTCCGTTTGGTAGGAGAGAGAATTTCATTTACTCGAAGGTCCCCTTCACAGGCACACGAGGGTAGCCTGCATTCTATTTCAATAGCCGCCCTTTAATGGCACCGCAATGTTGTGAGGTGGCATGCAGGGTGGTGTCACATATGCGTCAAAAGTGTTTTATAACACTTTAATATATTTATTTTTTTTATTTTTTGTATCATACCACGTCAAAAGTGTTAAGTTTTATAACACTTTAATAATTATTTTGACACTGCCGAGGATGGAACTGGGGATCAAATCCAATCCATCCTCATGACTGTCCCAGTGACACTCTTATACTACTGAACGAAAAAGCTTGATTAATTGTATTTAATGTATTTCCGAAGCCAGACTTTGGACAAAATTGTAATTTTGAAAGATTTACATTAAATGTTAAATTATATGGAGGAATCTTTCCATTGTTATTTTTAGGAGCTTATCGTTAAAACTTGGCTTAAATTAATTTGTCTATCCTCTTTTTTTAAGATGTACTCTAATATGTTTTCTTAGAACATATTCCTTTAGTTTCAAATTGATAGCTCTTTTTTTAGTGTAATCGATAAATCAATTTCCATCATAATAAACACGACTTGATTTTGGCCATTGATTGAGTGAATTTTTAAAATTGTCATTTTCAAATAACAACTATTAATTTGGGACGAGAGATACTATTATTTTTTGGCATGTTTACATGTAATTATGTTCCATTATGGAATAAGCTTTTAAAACTATGTATTTAAACAAACATTTAAGGTGCGAAGAAGGTATATTAAATTAGTAAGAATATTTATGGGGAATTTGCCGACAACCCTCAATTCTTTGTTTATTTACACTATGCACATGCGAAAATCTTTTCGTCACCTTAAGGACATGATATTTTTAATTAATTTTCGATTTATGTAGTTACACTTTTATACAAGTATATCTAAGATAAATCCATATGACTAAAAATGGACAATAGGTACATAGTTACTTTAACACATTAATTTAATATAAATTTACTTTTCCCCCCATAATTTTAGGTGTTGTAAAAATATGTAGATATTCTTTATGGTAAAAACAAATACAGATGAAAAAAAAGTATGCCGATTGTATATAATTACTTTAGTGACTACAAATAATTTTACTTAATTTTTATTTAGTGATGGTGTTGTGATAATATATGCATACATTTTGATTGCAGAGACAAATAAAATCTAGGAAAATATTATGTAAATATATTTTCTTGTGGACTTATTAACGAATTGCTTTTAGCGTATCCTTATCATTAATTTCTAAAGAGTCTAGATACTTTTCACCATTTTTTCAAATATTAATTTCTTGATGAGTATTTTGGTTTGAAGAAATAATATATGTATGTGTGTACATATGTAGAAACGCCATGCACACACACACACACGCACACAAAATTAGATTCTTGAGCATACCTCGTAGAAGCATACCTATTTTTTAATTAAAAAATATATTTTTCGACCAAATTTTGTATATATGATCTCCATAATGAGAAAATCATCTACAAAAATAATCATCAAAAAGTTCAACTCGAAAAATGGGTGAAATGAAAAGTGGGTATATATGAGCATTTTCGACCGTTTAGATCTTTGCCATTATCTCACCCATTTCCGTATTGAATTTTTTGTTAACTTATTTTGTAAATGATCCACTACACCAAAAAGGCCAAATTGTCACCCTTCAACCGACCACCCTTTTCACAGTCAATGACCGTGACAAGTCCATGACAACTGTACTTGTCATGGTCATTGATCGTGACAACGTTAGAAAGTTGTCACAGTCAAAGACCTTGACAAGTCCGTAACAACTTTTCCACTAAAAAAAAACTTCCCTCTTTTTTTCCCACCGTTTTTCCCCCTTCTCTCTCTCTCTCTCTCTCTCTCTCTCTCTCCTTTGTGTGTGTATAAATATGTTTATATGTGTTGCGTGTGTGGGTGTGTGTGTTGCGTGTGTGGGTGTGTATGTTGCGTGTGTGGGTGTGTGTAGGCATGTGTGCGTGTGGGGGGGGGGGGGTGGGTGGGGGGGTGGAGGGGGTGAGGAGGCTAGTAGGGGTGGGGGTAGTGTGTGTGTACTGTGAGTGTGTGTGGGCAGTAGGGGTGGGGGGCAGGGCGTGTGTGTGTAGTGTGCGTATGTGTGTGCGTGCGTGCGTGTGTTTGTGCATGTGTGTGTGTGGGTAATGGAACAATTAGGGTTTCATACGTAAATGTGTAAATACCCAAATATATGTTGTACCCTTAAGTATAAATACCCAAATATTATTGGCTAATACATAATGATAAGTAATTAACCCTTGATTTCATACGTAAATGTGTAAATGATGATTCTCCCCAAGTTTAAGAGACTTAAAGTTCAATTTGAGATACAGAATAGTCATAATAGGAATTGAAATTGGGACTTATAATGATTATTGTTAATTTAATTATGACTTTAATTGGATATAAATGATTTAGGAGCCTTTAGATTCCCCTTATTAATTGTTGGTTTTAAATTAATAAGTAGATATTTTGAATTGATGTTTATGGTTTTTAGTAATTGTACATAATATGGGTTAGATGTTGTTGTTTTGGAATTCAGAATTAAGTTGTTAAACATTAATATTACAGCATGACAGTTGAGACGGACAAATTGATTAATAAAATATAGCTTTAATTGTAACTTTAATTTTATAGCTTTAATTGTATAGCTTTAATGATTATATATTTATAAGACGTGATGAAATGAATTAATTGAGTAGATGAATTAAAAGGAGTACGAGATACACATTTGTTGGTTTGTTGTTGCTGTTACTGTTGAATTATAGTGGACTGATGTTGGGTTGGTTAATTTTGGAAGTGGCATGACCACTGGATTATTGTCCAAATTGGGGGGGGGGGGGGGGGAGTTTTCAACTTTTTTCTAAAATTACTTTGTGTCACGAACAATATATTATTAATTCATATATATAGTATGTTTTATTTATGATCACTACACCAAATCCTGCGAATGGTCACGCCCAGTGGGTCACGGCCCAAGTCCGCGACCAGCTGGTCGCGGATTTTGGCCGTGACCCACTCAATATTTGGCGTGACCATTTTCATTATTACACTGAGTCATGGATGATTTGGAAGTGGTCACGGCCCAAGTCCCTGACCACTGTGGGTCACGGACTTTGGCCGTGACCAAGGCGTGACCATGTTGGTGCCAAAATCGCGCCAAAATTCCCTCCAACTTGGTCACGGATGGGTCACGGACTTGGGCCGTGACCATAGGCAGGACTCAGCACAAAACACACACACAAAGGGTCACGGCTGGGGGCCGTGACCATTTTTTTGATGTGGGTCACGGCTATGGGCCGTGACCATATGCAAATTGATGAGGGGGTTTCATTTAAGCATTTCGCTGGTGGTGGGTCTCGGCTGAAAGCCGTGACCAGGTTTAAGCTTTACAAAAAAAAAACGTTGGCCGCTGCCTTCATTTCCTCAATACCCGACCCTCTTATTTATTTCTCCCATACGCTGCCCTCGCTTTGCAAACGGCGGTGGACGACTTTGCAAAAGGTGGTCGTCCCTGGAAATGGCGGTGTACGACTTTTATAAATCGATTGTCCAGCTGCCGTAGTTGGGGGGCCGTCCGGGGAGGTAGACGGCTGGGATTACTCACCTGATGAGGGGTCGTCCGGGGATATGGACGGCGGTGTAAGTGTTTCCACCATTCTCTTCCCAAAAAAATTGGAACTTCTGTGTAAGCTTATAATCTCAAAACCCTAGACCTATTTTGTTATAATTTCTCCTCTATTTCTACACACAAAAGTTTCTTCTCATATCCACTTTTATTTTAAGTTCTGCATTTCATTTGTGGTATATGTGTTATTATTCAGTATATGCATTTTCATTTTTTTGGTACACCAATGTCATATATTTTTTTCACTGTTATGATCTTTAAACTAAAGGATTTTTTGGATTTGTTTTTCACTGTGCATTAAGATATGTAAATGCATCACGTTCGGAGGTGTCCATTATGTGCGGAAGAGATGGACTGGATGGATCAACAATTGAAGCCGTGCAAATATGGTTATCAGGTTTGTGTTTTTCAGCCCTAGAGGGATTTGTGTGATAACAACCATATTTGTTTATCTGGGACTTGAATATGTTGACACAATTGGTATTGAAAGTGTTGGCACAGTTAGATACACTAGAATTGAATAAAAAATATGTTCTGGTATCATTTGAGTAGTTTCTAACTGATTTTGTGTCATTTAACATATTTTTGTAGCCTACCAATACTTTGGTTTGGCATTGATATGTGTAGTCTACTGATAAACCGATTTGTGAAGCCTAGTGATAAACTAGTGTGTTGATATGCCCAAATAATAAACTAGCATACTGATACCTGCAATTGGGAATCTAATTTACTAATATGTACTGATATGTTTACAAATTACCAACTGTAATGGGATGTTTTGGTACTTAAATGTGTATCTTTACAAATTATGTTTATGTCAGTTTCCAATTGATTTAGATAAATATTTTACTACACATTAATTTAGATACACAGTTAACTACAAATTGATATAGAGACACATTTAACTACATATAATGTCTTCATTATGCATTTATTATGGTTTCATATTTGATAAATATAGCTTTAAACTAATGATCGTACATATTGTATATTTTAAAATACTTCAAATTGATTTGGGAATTCATGATATGAAGAATGATTATTGATTATAGATCATCTTGAACAATTTATTTAGAAGATTCGTTTGTATGATGAAGAACGATTATTGGTTATGATTTGGTTTGAAATTCTTTGTAAGATTTGATGATTTGAACATGTGAGATATCAGATAGGAACATGGGTCGTATATATTCAATCTAAAATGAAAATCGATATAAGAGGTTCTTGAACGTTTTATTCATACTATAGGGAAGAGTCTTAGTGGAACTAAGTATCCTTCCACACCTCAGTGGCACCACAATGAATACGTAAACTAGAAGTTAGATTTTTATCATCAATTAGTGATTAAAGTATGACAAATAGTTTGAGGTTGCCTCCAATTTTTTAATTTATATTGAATTTTTATAAGCTATCTTACTGTTTGTCCAATCATCTATGCATTAGGAATTTGGATCAACGGGGATCATGGGTTCCACGGTTTGACTAAATTTGGAATTTGACTATCTCATGTCTCTCAAGTTTTTAGTCACTTACAACTCTCTTTGATCTAAGGTAACCTCCTCTATCTTCTATTTTTTGTGTATGTATTTGTACATTGCGTGTGTGTATTTATGTAATGTACAACTATTGTATTTGTATATTGAAATTGATATTTGTTTATTGAAATTGGTATTCTAAAATTGGTATTTGTATATTGAAATCGGTATAAATTGGTAATTGATTTCTCTCTCTAACTGCAGCAACGGCGACCCCCTTTCCTCTTCCTCACATATTCCGACGATCATCTCTCTCTCTACACACATTCCGATACATCTCTCTCTCTCTATATATACACCTCTCTCTCTCTCTCTCTCTCTCTCTATATATATATATATATATATATATATATATATATATATAAACATGGCGTTAGGCTTAGGCTTAACATATGAGAATACAACGATAATTTGATAATATGAGGACTTAGGCTTAAAATATGGCGTTAGAGGTCGAAAACCCAAAACAACCCCCGAACAGCCCCGTGAACGGCCCTGTGAGTGGCACCAACACCTTGCACGGGACCAATATAACTCGTAGGAACTGATCGCGCTATTACGGGACTCCCAGTTTGAGAATACAACGATAATTTGAATATTTCTAGACTTAGGCTTGAAAACATGGCGTTAGAGGGTGAAAATCCGAAATAGCCTCCGAACGGCTTCGTGGGTGGTACCAACACCTCCCACGGGACCATTGTAACTTGTAGGAACTGACCTCGCAGTCGCGGGACTCCCGGTTTGAGAATACGACGGTAATTTGCATATTTTAGACTTAGGCTTGAAAATATGGCGTTAGATGGTGAAAATCCGAAACAGCCTCCGAACGGCCCCGTGGGTGCCACCAACACCTCCCACGGGGCCATTGTAACTCGTAGGAACAGACCGCGCTATTACGGGACTCTCGGTTTCAGAATACGACGGTAATTTGCATAGTTCTAAACTTAGGCTTGAAAACTTGGCGTTAGAGGGTGAGATCTCGAAACAGCCCCCGAACGTCCCCGTGGGTGGCACCAACACCTCCCACGGGACCAATGTAACTCGTAGGAACTGACCGCGCTATTACGGAACTCCCGGTTTGATAATACGACGGTAATTTGCATATTTCTAGACTTAGGCTTGAAAACATGGCGTTGGATGGTGAAAACCCAAAACAGCCCCCGAACTTCCCCGTGGGTGGCACCAACACCTCCCACGGGATCAATGTAACTCGTAGGAGCTGACCCCGCAGCCGCGGGACTCCCGGTTTGAGAATGCGAGGGTGATTTGTATATTTCTAGACTTAGGCTTAAAAACATGGCGTTAGAGGGTGAGATCTCGAAACAGCCCCCAAACGTCCCCGTGGGTGGTACCAACACCTCCCACTGGACCAATCTAACTCGTAGGAACTGACCCCGCAGCCGCGGGACTCCCGATTTGAGAATACGACTGTAATTTGCATATTTCTAGACTTAGGCTTAAAAACACGGCGTTAGAGTGTGAAAACCCGAAATAGCCCCCGAACGTCCCTGTGGGTGGCACCAACACCTCCCACGGGACCAATGTAACTCGTAGGAACTGAACCCGCAGTCGCGGGACTCCCGGTTTTAGAATACGACGGTAATTTGCATATTTGTAGACTTAGGCTTAAAAACATGGCGTTAGAGGGTGAAAACCCGAAACAGCCCTCGAACGTCCCCGTGGGTGGCTCCAACACCTCCCACGGGACCAATGTAACTCGTAGGAACTGAACCCGCAGTCGCGGGACTCCCGGTTTTAGAATACGACGGTAATTTAAAGATTTCAAGACTTAGGCTTAAAAACATGGCGTTAGAGGGTGAAAACCCGAAACAGCCCCCGAACGTCCCCGTGGGTGGCACCAACACCTCCCACGGGACCAATGCAACTCGTAGGAACTGACCCCGCAGCCGCGGGACTCCCGATTTGAGAATACGACGGTAATTTGCATATTTCTAGACTTAGGCTTAAAAACATGGCGTTAGATGGTGAAAACCCGAAACAGCCCCCGAACATCCCCGTGGGTGGCACCAACACCTCCCACGGGACCATGTAACTCGTAGGTACCGACCCCGCAGCCGCGGGACTCCCGGTTTGAGAATACGACGGTAATTTGCATATTTCTAGACTTAGGCTTAAAAACATGGCGTTAGAGGGTGAGATCTCGAAACAGTGCCCGAATGTCCCCGTGGATGGCACCAACACCTCCCACGGGACCAATTTAACTCGTAGGAACTGACCCCACTGCCGTGGGACTCCCGGTTTTAGAATACGACGATAATTTGCATATTTCTAGACTTAGGCTTAAAACATGGCGTTAGAGGGTGAAAATCCGAAACAGCCCCCGAACGTCCCCGTGGGTGGCACCAACACCTCCCATGGGACTAATGTAACTCGTAGGAACTGACCCCGCAGCCGCGGGACTCCCGGTTTCAGAATACGATGGTAATTTGCAAATTTCAAGACTTAGGCTTAAAAACATGGCGTTAGATGGTGAAAACCCGAAACAACCCCCGAACGTCCCCGTGGGTGGCACCAACACCTCCCACGGGACCAATGTAACTCGTAGGAACTGAGCCCGCTGCCGCGGGACTTTCGGTTTTAGAATACGATGGTAATTTGCATATTTCTAGACTTAGGATTAAAGACATGGCGTTAGAGGTTGAGATCTCGAAACAGCCCCCGAACGTCCCCGTGGGTGGCACCAACACCTCCCACGGGACCAATGTAACTCGTAGGAACTGACCCCGCAGCCGCGGGACTCCCGGTTTGAGAATACGACGGTAATTTGCATATTTCTAGACTTAGGCTTAAAAATGTGGCGTTAGAAGGTGAAAACTCGAAACATCCCCCGAACGTCCCCGTGGGTGGCATCAACACCTCCCACGGGACCAATGTAACTCGTAGAAACTGACCCCGCTGCCGCGGGAGTCCCGATTTTAGAATACGATGATAATTTGCATATTTCTAAACTTAGGCTTAAAAACATTGCATTAGAGGGTGAAAACCTGAAACAGCCCCCGAACGTCCCTGTGGGTGGTACCAACACCTCCCACGGGACCAATGTAACTCTTAGGAACTGACCCCGCAGCCGTGGGACTCCCGGTTTGAGAATACGACGGTAATTAGCATATTTCTAGACTTAGGCTTAAAAACATGGCGTTAGAGGGTGAAAACCCGAAACAGCCCCCGAACGTCCCCCTGGGTGGCACCAACACCTCCCACAGGACCAATGTAACTCGTAGGAATTGACCCCGCAGCCGCGGGACTCCCGGTTTGAGAATACGACGATAATTTTTATATTTCTAGACTTAGGCTTAAAAACATGGCGTTTGAGGGTGAAAACCCGAAACAGCCCTCGAACGTCCCCGTGGGTGGCACCAACACCTCCCACGGGACCAATGTAACTCGTAGGAACTGACCCCGCAGCCGCGGGACTCCCGATTTGAGAATACGACGATAATTTGCATATTTCTAGACTTAGGCTTGAAAACATGGCGTTAGAGGGTGAAAACCCGAAACAGCCCCCGAACGTCCCCGTGGGTGGCACCAACACCTCCCACGGGACCAATGTAACTCTTAAGAACTGAACCCGCAGTCGCGGGACTCCCGGTTTTAGAATACAACTGTAATTTGCATATTTCTAGACTTAGGCTTAAAAACATGGCGTTAGAGGGTGAAAACCCGAAACAGCCCCCGAACGTCCCCGTGGGTGGCACCAACACCTCCAACGGGACCAATGTAACTCGTAGGTACTGACCCCACACCAGCGGGAATCCCGTTTGAGAATACGATGGTAATTTGCATATTTTAGACTTAGGCTTGAAAATATGGCGTTAGATGGTGAAAATCCGAAACAACCTCCGAACGGCCCCGTGGGTGGGACCAACCCTCCCACGGGTCCATTTTAACTCGTAGAAACTGACCGCGCTATTACGGAACTCCCGGTATGATAATACGCTGGTAATTTTCATATTTCTAGACTTAGGCTTAAAAACACGGCGTTGGATCTTGAAAACTCGAAACAGCTCTCGAATGGTCCAGTGGGTGGCACCAACACCTCCCACGGGACCAATGTAACTCGTTGGAACTGACCCAACAGTAGCAGGACTCCCGGTTTGAGAATACGAAATTAATTTGTATATTTCTAGACTTAGGCTTAAAAACATGGCGTTAGAGGGTGAGATCTCGAAACAGCCCCCGAACATCCCCGTGGGTGCACCAACACCTCCCACGGGACCAATGTAACTCGTAGGAACTGACCCTGCAGTCGCGGGACTCCCGGTTTGAGAATACGATGGTAATTTGAATAATTCTAGACTTAGGCTTAAAAACAAGGCGTTAGAGGGTGAAAACCCGAAACAGCCCCCGAACGTCCCCGTGGGTGACACCAACACCTCCCACGGGACCAATGCAACTCGTAGGAAATGACCCCGCAGCCGCGGGACTCCCGGTTTGAGAATACGACGGTAATTTGCATATTTCTAGACTTATGCTTAAAAACATGGCGCTAGAGGGTGAAAACCCGAAACAGCCCCCGAACATCCCCGTGGGTGGCACCAACACCTCCCACGGGACCAATGTAACTCGTAGGTAATGACCCCGCAGCCACGGGACTCCCGGTTTGAGAATACGATGGTAATTTGCATATTTCTAGACTTAGGCTTAAAAACATGGCGTTAGAGGGTGAGATCTCGAAATATCCCCCGAATGACCCCGTGGGTGGCACCAACACCTCCCACGGGGCCATTGTAACTCGTAGGAACAGACCGCGCTATTACGGGACTCTCGGTTTCAGAATACGACGGTAATTTGCATAGTTCTAGACTTAGGCTTGAAAACTTGGCGTTAGAGGGTGAGATCTCGAAACAGCCCCCGAACGTCTCCGTGGGTGGTACCAACACCTCCCACAGGACCAATGTAACTCGTAGGAACTGACCGCGCTATTACCAAACTCCCGATTTGATAATACGATGGTAATTTGCATATTTCTTGACTTAGGCTTGAAAACATGGCGTTGGATGGTGAAAACCCGAAACAGCCCCCGAACTTCCCCGTGGGTGGCACCAACACCTCCCACGGGACCAATGTAACTCATAGGAACTGACCCTGCAGCCGCGGGACTCCCGGTTTGTGAATACGACGGTAATTTGCATATTTCTAGACTTAGGCTTAAAAACAAGGCGTTAGAGGGTGAAAACCCGAAACAGCCCCCGAACGTCCCCGTGGGTGGCACCAAGACCTCCCACGGGACCAATGTAACTCGTAGGAACTGAACCCGCAGTCGCGGGACTCCCGGTTTTAGAATACGACGATAATTTGCATATTTGTAGACTTAGGCTAAAAAACATGACGTTAGAGGGTGAAAATCCGAAACAGCCCTCGAACGTCCCCGTGGGTGGCACCAACACCTCCCACGGGACCAACGTAACTCGTAGGAACTGAACCCGCTGTCGCAGGACTCCCGGTTTGAGAATATGACGGTAATTTGCATATTTCTAAACTTAGGCTTAAAAACATGGCGTTAGAGGGTGAAAACCCGAAACAGCCCCCGAACGTCCCCGTGGGTGGCACCAACACCTCCCACGGGACCAATGTAACTCGTAGGAACTGACCCCGCAGCCACGGGACTCCCGGTTTGAGAATACGATGGTAATTTGCATATTTCTAGACATAGGCTTAAAAACATTGCGTTAGAGGGTGAAAACTCGAAACTGCCCCCGAACGTCCCCGTGGGTGGCACCAACACCTCCCACGGGACCAATGTAACTCGTAGGAATTGAACCCGGAGTCGCAGGACTCCCGGTTTTACAATACGACGGTAATTTGCATATTTCTAGACTTAGGCTTAAAAACATGGCGTTAGAGGGTGAAAACCCGAAACAGCCCCCGAACATCCCCGTGGGTGGCACCGATACCTCCCACGGGCCCAATGTAACTCGTAGGTACTGACCCCACAGCAACGGGAATCCCGGTTTGAGAATACGACGGCAATTTGCCTATTTCTAGACTTAGGCTTAAAAACATGGCGTTAGAGGGTGAAAACTCGAAACAGCCCCCGAACGTCCCCGTGGGTGGCACCAACACCTCCCACGGGACCAATGTAACTCGTAGGAACTGAACCCGCAGTCGCAGGACTCCCGGTTTTAGAATACGACGGTAATTTGCATATTTCTAGACTTAGGCTTAAAACATGGTGTTAGAGGGTGAAAACCCGAAACTGCCCCCGAACGTCCCCGTGGGTGGCACCAACACCTCCCATGGGACAAATGTAACTCATAGGAACAGACCCCGCAGCCGCGGGACTCCCGGTTTGAGAATACGACGGTAATTTGCATATTTCTAGACTTAGGCTTGAAAACATGGCATTAGAGGGTGAAAACCCGAAACAGCATCCGAACGTCCCCCTGGCTGGCACCAACACCTCCCACGGGACCAATGTAACTCGTAGGAACTGACCCCGCAGCCGCAGGACTCCCGGTTTGAGAATACGACGGTAATTTGAATATTTCTAGACTTAGGCTTAAAAACATGGCGTTAGAGGGTGAAAACCTGAAACTGCCCCCGAACGTCCCCGTGGGTGGCACCAACACCTCCCACGGGACCAATGTAACTCGTAGGAACTGAACCCGCAGTCGCTGGACTCCCGGTTTTAGAATACGACGGTAATTTAAAGATTTCTGGACTTAGGCTTAAAAACATGGCGTTAGAGGGTGAAAACCCAAAACAGCCCCCGAACGTCCCCGTGGGTGGCACCAACACCTCCAACGGGACCAATGTAACTCGTAGGAACTGACCCCGCAGCCGCGGGACTCCCGGTTTCAGAATACGACTGTAATTTGCATATTTCTAGACTTAGGCTTAAAACATGACGTTAGAGGGTGAAAACTCGAAACATCCCTCCGAACGTCCCCGTGGGTGGCACCAACACCTCCCACGGGACCAATGTAACTCGTAGGAACTGACCCCGCAGCCGCGCGACTCCCGGTTTGAGAATACGACGGTAATTTGCAAATTTCTAGACTTAGGCTTAAAAACATGGCGTTAGATGGTGAAAACCCGAAATAGCCCCCAAACATCCCCGTGGGTGGCACCAACACCTCCCACGGGACCATGTAACTCGTAGGTACTAACCCCGCAGCCGCGGGACTCCCGGTTTGAGAATACGACGGTAATTTGCATATTTCTAGACTTAGGCTTAAAAACATGGCGTTAGAGGGTGAGATCTCGAAACAGCCCTCGAACGTCCCCGTGGATGGCACCAACACCTCCCACTGGACCAATTTAACTCGTCGGAACTGACCCCGCTGCCGCGGGACTCCCGGTTTTAGAATACGACTGTAATTTGCATATTTCTAGACTTAGGCTTAAAACATGACGTTAGAGGGTGAAAACCAGAAACATCCCCCGAACGTCCCCGTGGGTGGCACCAACACCTCCCACGGGACCAATGTAACTCGTAGGAACTGACCCCGCAGCCGCGCGACTCCCGGTTTGAGAATACGACGGTAATTTGCAAATTTCTAGACTTAGGCTTAAAAACATGGCGTTAGAGGGTGAAAACCCAAAACAGCCCCCGAACGTCCCCGTGGGTGGCACCAACACCTCCCACGGGACCAATGAAACTCGTAGGAACTGACCCCGCTGCCGCGGGACTCCCGGTTTTAGAATATGACGGTAATTTGCATATTTCTAGACTTAGGCTTAAAAACATGGCGTTAGAGGGTGAGATATCGAAACAGCTCCCGAACGTCCCCGTGGGTGGCACCAACTCCTCCCACGGGACCAATGTAACTCGTAGGAACTGACCCCGCAGCCGCGGGACTCCCGGTTTGAGAATACGACGGTAATTTGCATATTTCTAGACTTAGGCTTATAAACATGGCGTTAGAGGGTGAAAACTCGAAACAGCCCCCGAACGTCCCCGTGGGTGGCACCAAGACCTCCCACGGGACCAATGTAACTCGTAGGAACTGACCCTGCTGCCGCGGGACTCCCGATTTTAGAATACAACTGTAATTTGCGTATTTCTAGACTTAGTCTTGAAAATATGGCGTTAGATGGTGAAAATCCGAAATAACCTCCGAACGGCCCCGTGGGTGGCACCAACCCTCCCACGGGTCCATTTTAACTCATAGGAACTGACCGCGCTATTAAGGAACTCCCGGTTTGACAATACGACGGTAATTTGCATATTTCTAGACTTAGGCTTGAAAACATGGCGTTGGACGGTGAAAACCCAAAACAGCCCCCGAACATCCCCGTGGGTGGCACCAACACCTCCCACGGGACCAATGTAACTCGTAGGTACTGACCCCGCAGCCGCAGGACTCCCGGTTTGAGAATACGATGGTAATTTGCATATTTCTAGACTTAGGCTTAAAAACATGGCGTTAGAGGGTGAGATCTCGAAACAGCCCTCGAACGTCCCCGTGGGTGGCACCAACACCTCCCACGGGACCAATGTAACTCGTAGGAACTGACCCCGCAGCCGCGGGACTCCAGGTTTTAGAATACGACGGTATTTTGCATATTTCTAGACTTAGGCTTAAAACATGGCGTTAGAGGGTGAAAACCCGAAACAGCCCCCGAACGTCCCCGTGGGTGGCACCAACACCTCCCACGGGACCAATGTAACTCGTAAGATCTGAACCCGCAGTCGCGGGACTCCCAATTTTAGAATACGACGGTAATTTGCATATTTCTAGACTTAGGCTTAAAAACATGGCGTTAGAGGGTGAAAACCCGAAACAGCCCCCGAACGTCCCCGTGGGTGGCACCAACACCTCCCACGGGACCAATGTAACTCGTAGGAACTGACCCTGCAGTCGCGGGACTCCCGGTTTGTGAATACGACGATAATTTGCATATTTTAGACTTAGGCTTGAAAATATGGCGTTAGATGGTGAAAATCCGAAACAACCTCCGAACGTTCCCGTGGGTGGGACCAACCCTCCCACGGGTCCATTTTAACTCGTAGAAACTGACCGCGCTATTACGGAACTCCCGGTATGATAATACGACGGTAATTTACATATTTCTAGACTTAGGTTTAAAGACGTGGCGTTGGATGGTGAAAACTCGAAACAGCTCCCGAATGGCCCAGTGGGTGGCACCAACACCTCCCACGGGACCAATGTAACTCGTAGGAACTGACCCCACAGTAGCCGGACTCCCGGTTTGAGAATACGAAGGTAATTTGTATATTTCTAGACTTAGGCTCAAAAACATGGCGTTAGAGGGTGAGATCTCGAAACAGCCCCCAAACGACCCCGTGGGTGCACCAACACCTCCCACGGGACCAATGTAACTCGTAGGAACTGACCCCGCAGCCGCGGGACTCCCGGTTTAAGAATACGAGGGTAATTTGAATATTTCTAGATTTAGGCTTAAAAACACGGCGTTAGAGGGTGAAAACCCAAAACTGCCCCCGAACGTCCCCGTGGGTGGTACCAACACCTCCCATGGGACCAATGTAACTCATAGGAACAGACCCTGCAGCCGCGGGACTCCCGGTTTGAGAATACTACGGTAATTTGCATATTTCTAGACTTAGGCTTGAAAACATGGCGTTAGAGGGTGAAAACCCGAAATAGCCCCCGAACGTTCCCCTGGCTGGCACCAACACCTCCCACGGGACCAATGTAACTCGTAGGAACTGACCCCGCTGCCGCGAGGACTCCCGGTTTGAGAATACGACGATAATTTGTATATTTCTAGACTTAGGCTTAAAAACATGGCGTTAGAGGGTGAAAACCCGAAACAGCCCCCGAACGTCCCCGTGGGTGGCACCAACAACTCCCACGGGACCAATGTAACTCATAGGAACTGACCCTGCAGTCGCGGGACTCCCGGTTTGTGAATACGATGGTAATTTGCATATTTTAGACTTAGGCTTGAAAATATGGCGTTAGATGGTGAAAATCCGAAACAACCTCCGAACGGCCCCGTGGGTGGCACCAACCCTCCCACGGGTCCATTTTAGCTCGTAGAAACTGACCGCGCTATTACGGAACTCCCGGTATGATAATACGATGGTAATTTGCATATTTCTAGACTTAGGCTTAAAAACATTGCGTTGGATGGTGAAAACTCGAAACAGCTCCCGAATGGCCAAGTGGGTTGCACCAACACCTCCCACGGGACCAATTTAACTCGTAGGAACTGACCCCACATCTGCAGGACTCCCGGTTTTAGAATACGACTGTAATTTTCATATTTCTAGACTTAGGCTTAAAAACATGGCGTTAGAGGGTGAGATCTCGAAACAGCCCCCGAACGTCCCTGTGGGTGGCACCAACACCTCCCACGGGACCAATGTAACTCATAGGAACTGACCCCGCAGCCGCGGGACTCCCGGTTTGAGAATGCGAGGGTAATTTGTATATTTCTAGACTTAGGCTTAAAAACATGGCGTTAGAGGGTGAGATCTCGAAACAGCCCCCGATCGTCCCCGTGGGTGTTACCAACACCTCCCACTGGACCAATCTAACTCGTAGGAACAGACCCCGCAGCCGCGGGACTCCCGATTTGAGAATACGACTGTAATTTTCATATTTCTAGACTTAGGCTTAAAAACATGGCGTTAGAGTGTGAAAACCCGAAATAGCCCTCGAACGTCCCCATGGGTGGCACCAACACCTCCCACGGGACCAATGTAACTCGTAGGAACTGAACCCGCAGTCGCGGGGCTCCCGGTTTTAGAATACGACGGTAATTTGCATATTTGTAGACTTAGGCTTAAAAATATGGCGTTAGAGGGTGAAAACCCGAAACAGCCCTCGAACGTCCCCATGGGTGGCTCCAACACCTCCCACGGGACCAATGTAACTCGTAGGAACTGAACCCGTAGTCGCAGGACTCCCGATTTGTGAATACGACGGTAATTTGCATATTTCTAGACTTAGGCTTAAAAACATGGCGTTAGAGGGTGCAAACCCGAAACAGCCCTCGAATGTCCCCGTGGGTGGCACCAACACCTCCCACGGGACCAATGTAAGTCGTAGGAACTGACCCCGCAGTCGCGGGACTCCCGGTTTGAGAATACGACGGTAATTTGCATATTTCTAGACTTAGGCTTAAAAACATGGCTTTAGAGGGCGAAAACTCGAAACAGCCCCCGAACGTCCCCGTGGGTGGCACCAACACCTCCCACGGGACCAATGTAACTCGTAGGAACTGAACCCGCAGTCGCAGGACTACCGGTTTTAGAATACGACGGTAATTTGAATATTTCTAGACTTAGGCTTAAAAACATGGCGTTAGAGGGTGAAAACCCGAAACAGCCGCCGAACATCCCCGTGGGTGGCACCAACACCTCCCACGGGACCAATGTAACTCGTAGGTACTGACCCCACAGTAGCGGGAATCCCGGTTTGAGAATACAACGATAATTTGCATATTTCTAGACTTAGGCTTGAAAACATGGCGTTAGAGGGTGAAAACCCGAAACAGCCCCCGAACATCCCCCTGGCTGGCACCAACACCTCCCACGGGACCAATGTAACTCGTAGGAACTGACCCCGCAGCCGCGGGACTCCCGGTTTGAGAATACGACGGTAATTTGAATATTTCTAGACTTAGGCTTAAAAACATGGCGTTAGAGGGTGAAAACCTGAAACTGCTCCCGAACGTCCCCGTGGGTGGCACCAACACCTCCCACGGGACCAATGTAACTCGTAGGAACTGAACCCGCAGTCGCGGGACTCCCGGTTTTAGAATATGACGGTAATTAGCATATTTCTAGACTTAGGCTTAAAAACATGGCGTTAGAGGGTGAAAACCCGAAACAGCCCCCGAACGTCCCTGTGGGTGGCACCAACACCTCCCACGGGACCAATGTAACTCATAGGAACTGACCCCGCAGCCGTGGGACTCCCGATTTGAGAATACGACGGTAATTAGCATATTTCTAGACTTAGGCTTAAAAACATGGCGTTAGAGGGTGAAAACCCGAAACAGCCGCCGAAAATCCCCGTGGGTGGCACCAACACCTCCCACGGGACCAATGTAACTCGTAGGTACTGACCCCACAGTAGCGGGAATCCCGGTTTGAGAATACTACGATAATTTGCATATTTCTAGACTTAGGCTTGAAAACATGGCGTTAGAGGGTGAAAACCCGAAACGGCCCCCGAACATCCCCCTGGCTGGCACCAACACCTCCCACGGGACCAATGTAACTCGTAGGAACTGACCCCGCCGCCGCGGGACTCCCGGTTTGAGAATACGACGGTAATTTGAATATTTCTAGACTTAGGCTTAAAAACATGGCGTTAGAGGGTGAAAACCTGAAACTGCTCCCGAACGTCCCCGTGGGTGGCACCAACACCTCCCACGGGACCAATGTAACTCGTAGGAACTGAACCCGCAGTCGCGGGACTCCCGGTTTTAGAATACGACGGTAATTAGCATATTTCTAGACTTAGGCTTAAAAACATGGCGTTAGAGGGTGAAAACCCGAAACAGCCCCCGAACGTCCCTGTGGGTGGCACCAACACCTCCCACGGGACCAATGTAACTCATAGGAACTGACCCCGCAGCCGTGGGACTCCCGGTTTGAGAATACGACGGTAATTAGCATATTTCTAGACTTAGGCTTAAAAACATGGCGTTAGAGGGTGAAAACCCGAAACAGCCCCCGAACGTCCCCCTGGGTGGCACCACCACCTCCCACGGGACCAATGTAACTCGTAAGATCTGAACCCGCAGTCGCGGGACTCCCGATTTTAGAATACGACGGTAATTTGCATATTTCTAGACTTAGGCTTAAAAACATGGCGTTAGAGGGTGAAAACCCGAAACAGCCCCCGAACGTCCCCGTGGGTGGCACCAACACCTCCCAAGGGACCAATGTAACTCGTAGGAACTGACCCTGCAGTCGCGGGACTCCCGGTTTGTGAATACGATGGTAATTTGCATATTTTAGACTTAGGCTTGAAAATATGGCGTTAGATGGTGAAAATCCGAAACAACCTCCGAACGGCCCCGTGGGTGGCACCAACCCTCCCACGGGTCCATTTTAACTCGTAGAAACTGACCGCGCTATTACGGAACTCCCGGTATGATAATACGACGGTAATTTGCATATTTCTAGACTTAGGCTTAAAAACATGGCATTGGATGGTGAAAGCTCGAAACAGCTCCCGAATGGCCCAGTGGGTGGCACCAACACCTCCCACGGGACAAATGTAACTCGTAGGAACTGACCCCACAGCAGCGGGACTCCCGGTTTGAGAATACGAAGGTAATTTGTATATTTCTAGAATTAGGCTTAAAAACTTGGCGTTAGAGGGTGAGATCTCGAAACAGCTCCCGAACGTCCCTGTGGGTGCACCAACACCTCCCACGGGACCAATGTAACTCGTAGGAACTGACCCCGCAGCCGCGGGACTCCCGGTTTGAGAATACGATGGTAATTTGAATATTTCTAGACTTAGGCTTAAAAACACGGCGTTAGAGGGTGAAAACCCGAAACTGCCCCCGAACGTCCCCGTGGGTGGCACCAACACCTCCCATGGGACCAATGTAACTCATGGGAATAGACCCCGCAGTCGCGGGACTCCCGGTTTGAGAATACGACGGTAATTTGCATATTTCTAGACTTAGGCTTGAAAACATGGCGTTAGAGGGTGAAAACACGAAACAACCCCCGAACGTCACCCTGGCTGGCACCAACACTTCCCACGGGACCAATGTAACTCGTAGGAACTGACCCCGCAGCCGCGGGACTCCCGGTTTGAGAATACGACGGTAATTTGTATATTTCTAGACTTAGGCTTAAAAACATGGCGTTAGAGGGTGAAAACCCGAAACAGCCCCCGAACGTTCCCTTGGGTGGCACCAACACCTCCCATGGGACCAATGTAACTCATAGGAACAGACCCCGCAGCCGCGGGACTCCCAGTTTGAGAATACGACTGTAATTTGCATATTTATAGACTTAGGCTTGAAAACCTGGCGTTAGAGGGTGAAAACCCGAAACAGCCCCCGAACGTCCCCCTGGCTGGCACCAACACCTCCCACGGGACCAATGTAACTTATAGGAACTGACCCCGCAGCCGCGGGACTCCCGGTTTGAGAATACGACGGTAATTAGTATATTTCTAGACTTAGGCTTAAAAACATGGCGTTAGAGGGTAAAAACCCGAAACAGCCACCAAACGTCCCCGTGGGTGGCACCAACACCTCCCACGGGACCAATGTAACTCGTAGGAACTGACCCTGCAGTCGCGGGACTCCCGATTTGTGAATACGACGATCATTTGCATATTTTAGACTTAGGCTTGAAAATATGGCGTTAGATGGTGAAAATCCGAAACAACCTCCGAACGGCCCCGTGGGTGGCACCAACCCTCCCACGGGTCCATTTTAACTCGTAGAAACTGACCGCGCTATTACGGAACTCCCGGTATGATAATACGACGGTAATTTGCATATTTCTAGACTTAGGCTTAAAAACATGGCGTTGGATGGTGAAAACTCGAAACAGCTCCCGAATGGCCCAGTGGGTTGCACCAACACCTCCCACGGGACCAATGTAACTCGTAGGAACTGACCCCACAGCAGCAGGACTCCCGGTTTTAGAATACGACGGTAATTTACATCTTTCTAGACTTAGGCTTAAAAACATGGCGTTAGAGGGTGAGATCTCGAAACAGCCCTCGAACGTACCCGTGGGTGGCACCAACACCTCCCACGGGACCAATGTAACTCGTAGGAACTGACCCCGCAGCCGCGGGACTCCCGGTTTTAGAATACGACGATAATTTGCATATTTCTAGACTTAAGCTTGAAAACATGGCGTTAGAGGGTGAAAACCCGAAACAGCCCCCGAACGTCCCCGTGGGTGGCACCAACACCTCCCACGGGACCAATGTAACTCGTAACATCTGAACCCGCAGTCGCGGGACTCCCGGTTTTAGAATACGACGGTAATTTGCATATTTCTAGACTTAGGCTTAAAAACATTGCGTTAGAGGGTGAAAACCCGAAACAGCCCCCGAACGTCCCTGTGGGTGGCACCAACACCTCCCACGGGACCAATGTAACTCATAGGAACTGACCCCGCAGCCGCGGGACTCCCGGTTTGTGAATACGACGGTAATTTGCATATTTCTAGACTTAGGCTTGAAAACATGGCGTTAGAGGGTGAAAACCCGAAACGGCCCCCGGACGTCCCCCTGGCTGGCACCAACACCTCTCACGGGACCAATGTAACTCGTAGGAACTGACCCCGCAGCCGCGGGACTCTCGGTTTGAGAATACGACAGTAATTTGTATATTTCTAGACTTAGGCTTAAAAACATGGCGTTAGATGGTAAAAACCCGAAACAGCCCCCGAACGTCCCCGTGGGTGGCACCAACACCTCTCACGGGACCAATGTAACTCGTAGGAACTGACCCTGCAGTCGCGGGACTCCCGGTTTATGAATACGACGGTAATTTGCTTATTTTAGACTTAGGCTTGAAAATATGGCGTTAGATGGTGAAAATTCGAAACAACCTCCGAACGGCACCGTGGGTGGCACCAACCCTCCCACGGGTCCATTTTAACTCGTACAAACTGACCGCGCTATTACGAAACTCCCGGTATGATAATACGATGGTAATTTGCATATTTCTAGACTTAGGCTTAAAAACATGGCGTTGGATGGTGAAAGCTCGAAACAGCTCCCGAATGGCCCAGTGGGTTGCACCAACACCTCCCACGGGACCAATTTAACTCGTAGGAACTGACCCCACAGCAGCAGGACTCCCGGTTTTAGAATACGACGGTAATTTGCATATTTCTAGACTTAGGCTTAAAAACATGGCGTTAGAGGGTGAGATCTCGAAATAGCCCCCGAACGTCCCCGTGGGTGGCACCAACACCTCCCACGGGACCAATATAACTCGTAGGGACTGACCCCGCAGCCGCGGTACTCCCGGTTTGAGAATACGACGGTAATTTGCATATTTCTAGACTTAGGCTTAAAAACATGGTGTTAGAGGGTGAAAACTCGAAACAGCCCCCGAACGTCCCCGTGGGTGGCACCAACACGTCCCACGGGACCAATGTAACTCATAGGAACTGACTCCGCAGCCGTGGGACTCCCGGTTTGAGAATACGACGGTAATTAGCATATTTCTAGACTTAGGCTAAAAAACATGGCGTTAGAGGGTGAAAACCCGAAACAGCCCCCGAACGTCCCCCTAGGTGGCGCCAACACCTCCCACGGGACCAATGTAACTCGTAGGAACTGACCCCTCAGCCGCGGGACTCCCGGTTTGAGAATACGACGGTAATTTGTATATTTCTAGACTTAGGCTTAAAAACATGGCGTTAGAGGGTGAAAACCCGAAACAGCCCTCGAACATCCCCGTGGGTGGCACCAACACCTCCCATTGGACCAATGTAACTCGTAGGAACTGACCCCGCAGCCGCGGGACTCCCGGTTTGAGAACACAACGATAATTTACATATTTCTAGACTTAGGCTTGAAAACATGGCGTTAGAGGGTGAAAACCCGAAACAGCCCCCGAACGTCCCCGTGGGTGGCACCAACACCTCCCACGGGACCAATGTAACTCGTAAGAGCTGAACCCGCAGTCGCGGGACTCCCGATTTTAGAATACGATGGTAATTTGCATATTTCTAGACTTAGGCTTAAAAACATGGCGTTAGAGGGTGAAAACTCGAAACAGCCCCGAACGTCCCCGTGGGTGGCACCAACACCTCCCACCGGACCAATGTAACTCGTAGGAACTGACCATGCAGTCGCGGGACTCCCGATTTGTGAATACGACGATAATTTGCATATTTTAGACTTAGGCTTGAAAATATGGCGTTAGATGGTGAAAATCCGAAACAACCTCCGAACGGCCCCGTGGGTGGGACCAACCCTCCCACGGGTCCATTTTAACTCGTAGAAACTGACCTCGCTATTACGGAACTCCCGGTATGATAATATGACGGTAATTTGCATATTTCTAGACTTAGGCTTAAAAACATGGCGTTGGATGGTGAAAACTCGAATCAGCTCCCGAATGGCCCGGTGTGTGGCACCAACACCTCCCACGGGACCAATGTAACTCGTAGGAACTGACCCCATAGCAGCGGGACTCGAGGTTTGAGAATACGAAGGTAATTTGTATATTTCTAGACTTAAACTTAAAAACATGGCGTTAGAGGGTGAAAACTCGAAACAACCGCCGAACGTCCCCATGGGTAGCACCAACACCTCCTACGGGACCAATGTAACTCGTAGGAACTGACCCTGCAGTCGCGGGACTCCCGGTTTGTGAATACGACGGTAATTTGCATATTTTAGACTTAGGCTTGAAAATATGGCGTTAGATGGTGAAAATCCGAAACAACCTCCGAACGGCCCCGTGGGTGGCACCAACCCTCCCACGGGTCCATTTTAACTCGTAGAAACTGACCGCGCTATTACGGAACTCCCGGAATGATAATACGACGGTAATTTGCATATTTCTAGACTTAGGCTTAAAAACATGGCATTGGATGGTGAAAACTCGAAACAGCTCCCGAATGGCCCAGTGGGTGGCACCAACACCTCCCACGGGACCAATTTAACTCGTAGGAACTGACCCCACAGCAGCGGGACTCCCGGTTTTAGAATACGACGGTAATTTGCATATTTCTAGACTTAGGCTTAAAAACATGGCGTTAGAGGGTGAGATCTCGAAACAGCCCCGAACGTCCCCGTGGGTGGCACCAACACCTCCCACGGGACCAATGTAACTCGTAGGAACTGACCCCGCAGCCGCGGGACTCCCGGTTTGAGAATACGACGGTAATTTGCATATTTCTAGACTTAGGCTTCAAAACATGGCGTTAGAGGGTGAAAACTCGAAACAGCCCCCGAACGTCCCCGTGGGTGGCACCAACACCTCCCACGGGACCAATGTAACTCGTAGGAACTGACCCCGCTGCCGCGGGACTCCCGATTTTAGAATACGACGGTAATTTCCCTATTTCTAGACTTAGGCTTAAAAACATTGCGTTAGAGGGTGAAAACCCGAAACAGCCCCTGAACGTCCCTGTGGGTGGCACCAACACCTCCCACGGGACCAATGTAACTCATAGGAACTGACCCCGCAGCCGTGGGACTCCCGGTTTGAGAATACGACGGTAATTAGCATATTTTTAGACTTAGGCTTAAAAACATGGTGTTAGAGGGTGAAAACCCGAAACAGCCCCCGAACGTCCCCCTGGGTGGCTCCAACACCTCCCACGGGACCAATATAACTCGTAGAAAATGACCCCGCAGCCGCGGGACTCCCGGTTTGAGAATACGACGGTAATTTGTATATTTCTAGACTTAGGCTTAAAAACATGGCGTTAGAGGGTGAAAACCCGAAACAACCCTCGAACGTCCCCGTGGGTGGCACCAACACCTCCCACGGGACCAATGTAACTCGTAGGAACTGACCCCGCAGCCGCGGGACTCCCGGTTTGAGAATACGATGATAATTTGCATATTTCTAGACTTAGGCTTGAAAACATGGCGTTAGAGGGTGAAAACCCGAAACAGCCCCCGAACGTCCCCCTGGCTGGCACCAACACCTCCCACGGGACCAATGTAACTCGTAAGAACTGAACCCGCAGTCGCGGGACTCCCGGTTTTAGAATACGACGGTAATTTGCATATTTCTAGACTTAGGCTTAAAAACATGGCGTTAGAGGGTGAGATCTCGAAATAGCCCCCGAACGTCCCCGTGGGTGGCACCAACACCTCCCACGGGACCAATATAACTCGTAGGGACTGACCCCGCAGCCGCGGGACTCCCGGTTTGAGAATACGACGGTAATTTGCATATTTCTAGACTTAGGCTTAAAAACATGGCGTTAGAGGGTGAAAACTCGAAACAGCCCCCGAACGTCCCCGTGGGTGGCACCAACACGTCCCACGGGACCAATGTAACTCGTAGGAACTGACCCCGCTGCCGCGGGACTCCCGATTTTAGAATACGACGGTAATTTGCATATTTCCTGACTTAGGCTTAAAAACATTGCGTTAGAGGGTGAAAACCCGAAACAGCCCCCGAACGTCCCTGTGGGTGGCACCAACACCTCCCACGGGACCAATGTAACTCATAGGAACTGACTCCGCAGCCGTGGGACTCCCGGTTTGAGAATACGACGGTAATTAGCATATTTCTAGACTTAGGCTAAAAAACATGGCGTTAGAGGGTGAAAACCCGAAACAGCCCCCGAACGTCCCCCTAGGTGGCGCCAACACCTCCCACGGGACCAATGTAACTCGTAGGAACTGACGCCTCAGCCGCGGGACTCCCGGTTTGAGAATACGACGGTAATTTGTATATTTCTAGACTTAGGCTTAAAAACATGGCGTTAGAGGGTGAAAACCCGAAACAGCCCTCGAACATCCCCGTGGGTGGCACCAACACCTCCCATTGGACCAATGTAACTCGTAGGAACTGACCCCGCAGCCGCGGGACTCCCGGTTTGAGAACACAACGATAATTTACATATTTCAAGACTTAGGCTTGAAAACATGGCGTTAGAGGGTGAAAACCCGAAACAGCCCCCGAACGTCCCCGTGGGTGGCACCAACACCTCCCACGGGACCAATGTAACTCGTAAGAACTGAACCCGCAGTCGCGGGACTCCCGGTTTTAGAATACGATGGTAATTTGCATATTTCTAGACTTAGGCTTAAAAACATGGCGTTAGAGGGTGAAAACTCGAAACAGCCCCGAACGTCCCCGTGGGTGGCACCAACACCTCCCACCGGACCAATGTAACTCGTAGGAACTGACCATGCAGTCGCGGGACTCCCGATTTGTGAATACGATGGTAATTTGCATATTTTAGACTTAGGCTTGAAAATATGGCGTTAGATGGTGAAAATCCGAAACAACCTCCGAACGGCCCCGTGGGTGGGACCAACCCTCCCACGGGTCCATTTTAACTCGTAGAAACTGACCTCGCTATTACGGAACTCCCGATATGATAATATGACGGTATTTTGCATATTTCTAGACTTAGGCTTAAAAACATGGCGTTGGATGGTGAAAACTCGAATCAGCTCCCGAATGGCCCGGTGTGTGGCACCAACACCTCCCACGGGACCAATGTAACTCGTAGGAACTGACCCCACAGCAGCGGGACTCGAGGTTTGAGAATACGAAGGTAATTTGTATATTTCTAGACTTAAACTTAAAAACATGGCGTTAGAGGGTGAAAACCCGAAACAACCGCCGAACGTCCCCATGGGTAGCACCAACACCTCCTACGGGACCAATGTAACTCGTAGGAACTGACCCTGCAGTCGCGGGACTCCCGGTTTGTGAATACGACGGTAATTTGCATATTTTAGACTTAGGCTTGAAAATATGGCGTTAGATGGTGAAAATCCGAAACAACCTCCGAACGGCCCCGTGGGTGGCACCAACCCTCCCACGGGTCCATTTTAACTCGTAGAAACTGACCGCGCTATTACGGAACTCCCGGAATGATAATACGACGGTAATTTGCATATTTCTAGACTTAGGCTTAAAAACATGGCGTTGGATGGTGAAAACTCGAAACAGCTCCCGAATGGCCCAGTGGGTGGCACCAACACCTCCCACGGGACCAATTTAACTCGTAGGAACTGACCCCACAGCAGCGGGACTCCCGGTTTTAGAATACGACGGTAATTTGCATATTTCTAGACTTAGGCTTAAAAACATGGCGTTAGAGGGTGAGATCTCGAAACAGCCCCCGAACGTCCCCGTGGGTGGCACCAACACCTCCCACGGGACCAATGTAACTCGTAGGAACTGACCCCGCAGCCGCGGGACTCCCGGTTTGAGAATACGACGGTAATTTGCATATTTCTAGACTTAGGCTTCAAAACATGGCGTTAGAGGGTGAAAACTCGAAACAGCCCCCGAACGTCCCCGTGGGTGGCACCAACACCTCCCACGGGACCAATGTAACTAGTAGGAACTGACCCCGCTGCCGCGGGACTCCCGATTTTAGAATACGACGGTAATTTCCCTATTTCTAGACTTAGGCTTAAAAACATTGCGTTAGAGGGTGAAAACCCGAAACAGCCCCTGAACGTCCCTGTGGGTGGCACCAACACCTCCCACGGGACCAATGTAACTCATAGGAACTGACCCCGCAGCCGTGGGACTCTCGGTTTGAGAATACGACGGTAATTAGCATATTTTTAGACTTAGGCTTAAAAACATGGCGTTAGAGGGTGAAAACCCGAAACAGCCCCCGAACGTCCCCCTGGGTGGCACCAACACCTCCCACGGGACCAATATAACTCGTAGGAAATGACCCCGCAGCCGCGGGACTCCCGGTTTGAGAATACGACGGTAATTTGTATATTTCTAGACTTAGGCTTAAAAACATGGCGTTAGAGGGTGAAAACCCGAAACAACCCTCGAACGTCCCCGTGGGTGGCACCAACACCTCCCACGGGACCAATGTAACTCGTAGGAACTGACCCCGCAGCCGCGGGACTCCCGGTTTGAGAATACGACGATAATTTGCATATTTCTAGACTTAGGCTTGAAAACATGGCGTTAGAGGGTGAAAACCCGAAACAGCCCCCGAACGTCCCCGTGGGTGGCACCAACACCTCCCACGGGACCAATGTAACTCGTAAGAACTGAACCCGCAGTCGCGGGACTCCCGGTTTTAGAATACGATGGTAATTTGCATATTTCTAGACTTAGGCTTAAAAACATGGCGTTAGAGGGTGAAAACCCGAAACAGCCCCCGAACGTCCCCGTGGGTGTCACCAACACCTCCCACGGGACCAATGTAACTCGTAGGAACTGACCCTGCAGTTGCGGGACTCCCGGTTTGTGAATACGACGGTAATTTGCATATTTTAGACTTAAGATTGAAAATATGGCGTTAGATGGTGAAAATCCGAAACAACCTCCGAACGGGCCCGTGGGTGGGACCAACCCTCCCACGGGTCCATTTTAACTCGTAGAAACTGACCGCGCTATTACGGAACTCCCGGTATGATAATACGACGGTAATTTTCATATTTCTAGACTTAGGCTTAAAAACATGGTCTTGGATGGTGAAAACTCGAAACAACTCCCGAATGGCCCGGTGTGTGGCACCAACACTTCCCACGGGACCAATGTAACTTGTAGGAACTGACCCCACAGCAGCGGCACTCTAGGTTTGAGAATACGAAGGTAATTTGTATATTTCTAGACTTAGGCTTAAAAACATGGCGTCAGAGGGTGAGATCTCGAAATAGCCCCCGAACGTCCCCGTGGGTGCACCAACACCTCCCAAGGGACCAATGTAACTCGTAGGAACTGACCCCGCAGCCGCGGGACTCCCGGATTGAGAATACGACGGTAATTTGCATATTTCTAGACTTAGGCTTAAAAACATGGCATTAAAGGGTGAAAACTCGAAACAGCCCCGAACGTCCCCGTGAGTGGCACCAACACCTCCCACGGGACCAATGTAACTCGTAAGAACTGACCCTGCAGTCGCGGGACTCCCGGTTTGTGAATACGACGGTAATTTGCATATTTTAGACTTAGGCTTGAAAATATGGGGTTAGATGGTGAAAATCCGAAACAACCTCCGAACGGCCCTGTGGGTGGGACCAACCCTCCCACGGGTCCATTTTAACTCGTAGAAACTGACCTCGCTATTACGGAACTCCCGGTATGATAATATGACGGTAATTTGCATATTTCTAGACTTAGGCTTAAAAACATGGCGTTGGATGGTGAAAACTCGAATCAGCTCCCGAATGGCCCGGTGTGTGGCACCAACACCTCCCACGGGACCAATGTAACTCGGAGGAACTGACCCCACAGCAGCGGGACTCGAGGTTTGAGAATACGAAGGTAATTTGTATATTTCTAGACTTAAACTTAAAAACATGGCGTTAGAGGGTGAAAACCCGAAACAACCGCCGAACGTCCCCATGGGTAGCACCAACACCTCCTACGGGACCAATGTAACTCGTAGGAACTGACCCTGCAGTCGCGGGACTCCCGGTTTGTGAATACGACGGTAATTTGCATATTTTAGACTTAGGCTTGAAAATATGGCGTTAGATGGTGAAAATCCGAAACAACCTCCGAACGGCCCCGTGGGTGGGACCAACCCTCCCACGGGTCCATTTTAACTCGTAGAAACTGACCGCGCTATTACGGAACTCCCGGAATGATAATACGACGGTAATTTTCATATTTCTAGACTTAGGCTTAAAAACATGGCGTTGGATGGTGAAAACTCGAAACAGCTCCCGAATGGCCCAGTGGGTGGCACCAACACCTCCCACGGGACCAATTTAACTCGTAGGAACTGACCCCACAGCAGCGGGACTCCCGGTTTTAGAATACGACGGTAATTTGCATATTTCTAGACTTAGGCTTAAAAACATGGCGTTAGAGGGTGAGATCTCGAAACAGCCCCCGAACGTCCCCGTGGGTGGCACCAACACCTCCCACGGGACCAATGTAACTCGTAGGAACTGACCCCGCAGCCGCGGGACTCCCGGTTTGAGAATACGACGGTAATTTGCAAATTTCTAGACTTAGGCTTCAAAACATGGCGTTAGAGGGTGAAAACTCGAAACAGCCCCCGAACGTCCCCGTGGGTGGCACCAACACCTCCCACGGGACCAATGTAACTCGTAGGAACTGACACCGCTGCCGCGGGACTCCCGATTTAATAATACGACGGTAATTTCCCTATTTCTAGACTTAGGCTTAAAAACATTGCGTTAGAGGGTGAAAAACCGAAACAGCCCCTGAACGTCCCTGTGGGTGGCACCAACACCTCCCACGGGACCAATGTAACTCATAGGAACTGACCCCGCAGCCGTGGGACTCCCGGTTTGAGAATACGACGGTAATTAGCATATTTTTAGACTTAGGCTTAAAAACATGGCGTTAGAGGGTGAAAACCCGAAACAGGCCCCGAACGTCCCCCTGGGTGGCACCAACACCTCCCATGGGACCAATGTAACTCATAGGAACAGACCCCGCAGCCGCGGGACTCCCGGTTTGAGAATACGACTGTAATTTGCATATTTATAGACTTAGGCTTGAAAACCTGGCGTTAGAGGGTGAAAACCCGAAACAGCCCCCGAACGTCCCCGTGGGTGTCACCAACACCTCCCACGGGACCAATGAAACTCGTAGGAACTGACCCTGCAGTTGCGGGACTCCCGGTTTGTGAATACGACGGTAATTTGCATATTTTAGACTTAAGATTGAAAATATGGCGTTAGATGGTGAAAATCCGAAACAACCTCCGAACGGCCCCGTGGGTGGGACCAACCCTCCCACGGGTCCATTTTAACTCGTAGAAATTGACCGCGCTATTACGGAACTCCCGGTATGATAATACGACGGTAATTTTCATATTTCTAGACTTAGGCTTAAAAACATGGTGTTGGATGGTGAAAACTCGAAACAACTTCCGAATGGCCCGGTGTGTGGCACCAACACTTCCCACGGGACCAATGTAACTCGTAGGAACTGACCCCACAGCAGCGGCACTCTAGGTTTGAGAATACAAAGGTAATTTGTATATTTCTAGACTTAGGCTTAAAAACATGGCGTCAGAGGGTGAGATCTCGAAACAGCCCCCGAACGTCCCCGTGGGTGCACCAACACCTCCCATGGGACCAATATAACTCGTAGGAACTGACCCCGCAGCCGCGGGACTCCCGGTTTGAGAATACGACGGTAATTTGTATATTTCTAGACTTAGGCTTAAAAACATGGCGTTAGAGGCTGAAAACCCGAAACAACCCTCGAACGTCCCCGTGGGTGGCACCAACACCTCCCACGGGACCAATGTAACTCGTAGGAACTGACCCCGCAGCCGCGGGACTCCCGGTTTGAGAATACGACGATAATTTGTATATTTCTAGACTTAGGCTTGAAAACATGGCGTTAGAGGGTGAAAACCCGAAACAGCCCCCGAACGTCCCCCTGGCTGGCACCAACACCTCCCACGGGACCAATGTAACTCGTAAGAACTGAACCCGCAGTCGCGGGACTCCCGGTTTTAGAATACGACGGTAATTTGCATATTTCTAGACTTAGGCTTAAAAACATGGCGTTAGAGGGTGAAAACCCGAAACAGCCCCCGAACGTCCCCGTGGGTGTCACCAACACCTCCCACGGGACCAATGTAACTCGTAGGAACTGACCCTGCAGTTGCGGGACTCCCGGTTTGTGAATACGACGGTAATTTGCATATTTTAGACTTAAGATTGAAAATATGGCGTTAGATGGTGAAAATCCGAAACAACCTCCGAACGGCCCCGTGGGTGGGACCAACCCTCCCACGGGTCGATTTTAACTCGTAGAAATTGACCGCGCTATTACGGAACTCCCGGTATGATAATACGACGGTAATTTTCATATTTCTAGACTTAGGCTTAAAAACATGGTGTTGGATGGTGAAAACTCGAAACAACTTCCGAATGGCCCGGTGTGTGGCACCAACACTTCCCACGGGACCAATGTAACTCGTAGGAACTGACCCCACAGCAGCGGCACTCTAGGTTTGAGAATACGAAGGTAATTTGTATATTTCTAGACTTAGGCTTAAAAACATGGCGTCAGAGGGTGAGATCTCGAAACAGCCCCCGAACGTCCCCGTGGGTGCACCAACACCTCCCAAGGGACCAATGTAACTCGTAGGAACTGACCCCGCAGCCGCGGGACTCCCGGTTTGAGAATACGACGGTAATTTGCATATTTCTAGACTTAGGCTTAAAAACATGGCATTAAAGGGTGAAAACTCGAAACAGCCCCGAACGTCCCCGTGAGTGGCACCAACACCTCCCACGGGACCAATGTAACTCGTAAGAACTGACCCTGCAGTCGCGGGACTCCCGGTTTGTGAATACGACGGTAATTTGCATATTTTAGACTTAGGCTTGAAAATATGGGGTTAGATGGTGAAAATCCGAAACAACCTCCGAACGGCCCTGTGGGTGGGACCAACCCTCCCACGGGTCCATTTTAACTCGTAGAAACTGACCTCGCTATTACGGAACTCCCGGTATGATAATATGACGGTAATTTGCATATTTCTAGACTTAGGCTTAAAAACATGGCGTTGGATGGTGAAAACTCGAAACAGCTCCCGAATGGCCCGATGTGTGGCACCAACACCTCCCACGGGACCAATGTAACTCGTAGGAACTGACCCCACAGCAGCGGGACTCGAGGTTTGAGAATACGAAGGTAATTTGTATATTTCTAGACTTAAACTTAAAAACATGGCGTTAGAGGGTGAAAACCTGAAACAACCCCCGAACGTGCCCGTGGGTGGCACCAACACCTCCTACGGGACCAATGTAACTCGTAGGAACTGAACCCGCAGTCGCGGGACTCCCGGTTTTAGAATACGACGGTAATTTAAAGATTTCAAGACTTAGGCTTAAAAACATGGCGTTAGAGGGTGAAAACCCGAAACAGCCCCCGAACGTCCCCGTGGGTGGCACCAACACCTCCCACGGGACCAATGCAACTCGTAGGAACTGACCCCGCAGCCGCGGGACTCCCGATTTGAGAATACGACGGTAATTTGCATATTTCTAGACTTAGGCTTAAAAACATGGCGTTAGATGGTGAAAACCCGAAACAGCCCCCGAACATCCCCGTGGGTGGCACCAACACCTCCCACGGGACCATGTAACTCGTAGGTACCGACCCCGCAGCCGCGGGACTCCCGGTTTGAGAATACGACGGTAATTTGCATATTTCTAGACTTAGGCTTAAAAACATGGCGTTAGAGGGTGAGATCTCGAAACAGTGCCCGAATGTCCCCGTGGATGGCACCAACACCTCCCACGGGACCAATTTAACTCGTAGGAACTGACCCCACTGCCGTGGGACTCCCGGTTTTAGAATACGACGATAATTTGCATATTTCTAGACTTAGGCTTAAAACATGGCGTTAGAGGGTGAAAATCCGAAACAGCCCCCGAACGTCCCCGTGGGTGGCACCAACACCTCCCACGGGACTAATGTAACTCGTAGGAACTGACCCCGCAGCCGCGGGACTCCCGGTTTCAGAATACGATGGTAATTTGCAAATTTCTAGACTTAGGCTTAAAAACATGGCGTTAGATGGTGAAAACCCGAAACAGCCCCCGAACGTCCCCGTGGGTGGCACCAACACCTCCCACGGGACCAATGTAACTCGTAGGAACTGAGCCCGCTGCCGCGGGACTTTCGGTTTTAGAATACGATGGTAATTTGCATATTTCTAGACTTAGGATTAAAGACATGGCGTTAGAGGGTGAGATCTCGAAACAGCCCCCGAACGTCCCCGTGGGTGGCACCAACACCTCCCACGGGACCAATGTAACTCGTAGGAACTGACCCCGCAGCCGCGGGACTCCCGGTTTGAGAATACGACGGTAATTTGCATATTTCTAGACTTAGGCTTAAAAATGTGGCGTTAGAAGGTGAAAACTCGAAACATCCCCCGAACGTCCCCGTGGGTGGCACCAACACCTCCCACGGGACCAATGTAACTCGTAGGAACTGACCCCGCTGCCGCGGGAGTCCCGATTTTAGAATACGATGATAATTTGCATATTTCTAAACTTAGGCTTAAAAACATTGCATTAGAGGGTGAAAACCTGAAACAGCCCCCGAACGTCCCTGTGGGTGGTACCAACACCTCCCACGGGACCAATGTAACTCTTAGGAACTGACCCCGCAGCCGTGGGACTCCCGGTTTGAGAATACGACGGTAATTAGCATATTTCTAGACTTAGGCTTAAAAACATGGCGTTAGAGGGTGAAAACCCGAAACAGCCCCCGAACGTCCCCCTGGGTGGCACCAACACCTCCCACAGGACCAATGTAACTCGTAGGAATTGACCCCGCAGCCGCGGGACTCCCGGTTTGAGAATACGACGATAATTTTTATATTTCTAGACTTAGGCTTAAAAACATGGCGTTTGAGGGTGAAAACCCGAAACAGCCCTCGAACGTCCCCGTGGGTGGCACCAACACCTCCCACGGGACCAATGTAACTCGTAGGAACTGACCCCGCAGCCGCGGGACTCCCGATTTGAGAATACGACGATAATTTGCATATTTCTAGACTTAGGCTTGAAAACATGGCGTTAGAGGGTGAAAACCCGAAACAGCCCCCGAACGTCCCCGTGGGTGGCACCAACACCTCCCACGGGACCAATGTAACTCTTAAGAACTGAACCCGCAGTCGCGGGACTCCCGGTTTTAGAATACAACTGTAATTTGCATATTTCTAGACTTAGGCTTAAAAACATGGCGTTAGAGGGTGAAAGCCCGAAACAGCCCCCGAACGTCCCCGTGGGTGGCACCAACACCTCCAACGGGACCAATGTAACTCGTAGGTACTGACCCCACACCAGCGGGAATCCCGTTTGAGAATACGATGGTAATTTGCATATTTTAGACTTAGGCTTGAAAATATGGCGTTAGATGGTGAAAATCCGAAACAACCTCCGAACGGCCCCGTGGGTGGGACCAACCCTCCCACGGGTCCATTTTAACTCGTAGAAACTGACCGCGCTATTACGGAACTCCCGGTATGATAATACGCTGGTAATTTTCATATTTCTAGACTTAGGCTTAAAAACACGGCGTTGGATCTTGAAAACTCGAAACAGCTCTCGAATGGTCCAGTGGGTGGCACCAACACCTCCCACGGGACCAATGTAACTCGTTGGAACTGACCCAACAGTAGCAGGACTCCCGGTTTGAGAATACGAAATTAATTTGTATATTTCTAGACTTAGGCTTAAAAACATGGCGTTAGAGGGTGAGATCTCGAAACAGCCCCCGAACATCCCCGTGGGTGCACCAACACCTCCCACGGGACCAATGTAACTCGTAGGAACTGACCCTGCAGTCGCGGGACTCCCGGTTTGAGAATACGATGGTAATTTGAATAATTCTAGACTTAGGCTTAAAAACAAGGCGTTAGAGGGTGAAAACCCGAAACAGCCCCCGAACGTCCCCGTGGGTGACACCAACACCTCCCACGGGACCAATGCAACTCGTAGGAAATGACCCCGCAGCCGCGGGACTCCCGGTTTGAGAATACGACGGTAATTTGCATATTTCTAGACTTATGCTTAAAAACATGGCGCTAGAGGGTGAAAACCCGAAACAGCCCCCGAACATCCCCGTGGGTGGCACCAACACCTCCCACGGGACCAATGTAACTCGTAGGTAATGACCCCGCAGCCACGGGACTCCCGGTTTGAGAATACGATGGTAATTTGCATATTTCTAGACTTAGGCTTAAAAACATGGCGTTAGAGGGTGAGATCTCGAAATATCCCCCGAATGACCCCGTGGGTGGCACCAACACCTCCCACGGGGCCATTGTAACTCGTAGGAACAGACCGCGCTATTACGGGACTCTCGGTTTCAGAATACGACGGTAATTTGCATAGTTCTAGACTTAGGCTTGAAAACTTGGCGTTAGAGGGTGAGATCTCGAAACAGCCCCCGAACGTCTCCGTGGGTGGTACCAACACCTCCCACAGGACCAATGTAACTCGTAGGAACTGACCGCGCTATTACCAAACTCCCGATTTGATAATACGATGGTAATTTGCATATTTCTTGACTTAGGCTTGAAAACATGGCGTTGGATGGTGAAAACCCGAAACAGCCCCCGAACGTCCCCGTGGGTGGCACCAACACCTCCCACGGGACCAATGTAACTCATAGGAACTGACCCTGCAGCCGCGGGACTCCCGGTTTGTGAATACGACGGTAATTTGCATATTTCTAGACTTAGGCTTAAAAACAAGGCGTTAGAGGGTGAAAACCCGAAACAGCCCCCGAACGTCCCCGTGGGGTGGCACCAAGACCTCCCACGGGACCAATGTAACTCGTAGGAACTGAACCCGCAGTCGCGGGACTCCCGGTTTTAGAATACGACGATAATTTGCATATTTGTAGACTTAGGCTAAAAAACATGACGTTAGAGGGTGAAAATCCGAAACAGCCCTCGAACGTCCCCGTGGGTGGCACCAACACCTCCCACGGGACCAACGTAACTCGTAGGAACTGAACCCGCTGTCGCAGGACTCCCGGTTTGAGAATATGACGGTAATTTGCATATTTCTAAACTTAGGCTTAAAAACATGGCGTTAGAGGGTGAAAACCCGAAACAGCCCCCGAACGTCCCCGTGGGTGGCACCAACACCTCCCACGGGACCAATGTAACTCGTAGGAACTGACCCCGCAGCCGCGGGACTCCCGGTTTGAGAATACGATGGTAATTTGCATATTTCTAGACATAGGCTTAAAAACATTGCGTTAGAGGGTGAAAACTCGAAACTGCCCCCGAACGTCCCCGTGGGTGGCACCAACACCTCCCACGGGACCAATGTAACTCGTAGGAATTGAACCCGGAGTCGCAGGACTCCCGGTTTTACAATACGACGGTAATTTGCATATTTCTAGACTTAGGCTTAAAAACATGGCGTTAGAGGGTGAAAACCCGAAACAGCCCCCGAACATCCCCGTGGGTGGCACCGATACCTCCCACGGGCCCAATGTAACTCGTAGGTACTGACCCCACAGCAACGGGAATCCCGGTTTGAGAATACGACGGCAATTTGCCTATTTCTAGACTTAGGCTTAAAAACATGGCGTTAGAGGGTGAAAACTCGAAACAGCCCCCGAACGTCCCCGTGGGTGGCACCAACACCTCCCACGGGACCAATGTAACTCGTAGGAACTGAACCCGCAGTCGCAGGACTCCCGGTTTTAGAATACGACGGTAATTTGCATATTTCTAGACTTAGGCTTAAAACATGGCGTTAGAGGGTGAAAACCCGAAACTGCCCCCGAACGTCCCCGTGGGTGGCACCAACACCTCCCATGGGACAAATGTAACTCATAGGAACAGACCCCGCAGCCGCGGGACTCCCGGTTTGAGAATACGACGGTAATTTGCATATTTCTAGACTTAGGCTTGAAAACATGGCATTAGAGGGTGAAAACCCGAAACAGCATCCGAACGTCCCCCTGGCTGGCACCAACACCTCCCACGGGACCAATGTAACTCGTAGGAACTGACCCCGCAGCCGCAGGACTCCCGGTTTGAGAATACGACGGTAATTTGAATATTTCTAGACTTAGGCTTAAAAACATGGCGTTAGAGGGTGAAAACCTGAAACTGCCCCCGAACGTCCCCGTGGGTGGCACCAACACCTCCCACGGGACCAATGTAACTCGTAGGAACTGAACCCGCAGTCGCTGGACTCCCGGTTTTAGAATACGACGGTAATTTAAAGATTTCTGGACTTAGGCTTAAAAACATGGCGTTAGAGGGTGAAAACCCAAAACAGCCCCCGAACGTCCCCGTGGGTGGCACCAACACCTCCAACGGGACCAATGTAACTCGTAGGAACTGACCCCGCAGCCGCGGGACTCCCGGTTTCAGAATACGACTGTAATTTGCATATTTCTAGACTTAGGCTTAAAACATGACGTTAGAGGGTGAAAACTCGAAACATCCCTCCGAACGTCCCCGTGGGTGGCACCAACACCTCCCACGGGACCAATGTAACTCGTAGGAACTGACCCCGCAGCCGCGCGACTCCCGGTTTGAGAATACGACGGTAATTTGCAAATTTCTAGACTTAGGCTTAAAAACATGGCGTTAGATGGTGAAAACCCGAAATAGCCCCCAAACATCCCCGTGGGTGGCACCAACACCTCCCACGGGACCATGTAACTCGTAGGTACTAACCCCGCAGCCGCGGGACTCCCGGTTTGAGAATACGACGGTAATTTGCATATTTCTAGACTTAGGCTTAAAAACATGGCGTTAGAGGGTGAGATCTCGAAACTGCCCTCGAACGTCCCCGTGGATGGCACCAACACCTCCCACTGGACCAATTTAACTCGTAGGAACTGACCCCGCTGCCGCGGGACTCCCGGTTTTAGAATACGACTGTAATTTGCATATTTCTAGACTTAGGCTTAAAACATGACGTTAGAGGGTGAAAACCAGAAACATCCCCCGAACGTCCCCGTGGGTGGCACCAACACCTCCCACGGGACCAATGTAACTCGTAGGAACTGACCCCGCAGCCGCGCGACTCCCGGTTTGAGAATACGACGGTAATTTGCAAATTTTTAGACTTAGGCTTAAAAACATGGCGTTAGAGGGTGAAAACCCAAAACAGCCCCCGAACGTCCCCGTGGGTGGCACCAACACCTCCCACGGGACCAATGAAACTCGTAGGAACTGACCCCGCTGCCGCGGGACTCCCGGTTTTAGAATACGACGGTAATTTGCATATTTCTAGACTTAGGCTTAAAAACATGGCGTTAGAGGGTGAGATATCGAAACAGCTCCCGAACGTCCCCGTGGGTGGCACCAACTCCTCCCACGGGACCAATGTAACTCGTAGGAACTGACCCCGCAGCCGCGGGACTCCCGGTTTGAGAATACGACGGTAATTTGCATATTTCTAGACTTAGGCTTATAAACATGGCGTTAGAGGGTGAAAACTCGAAACAGCCCCCGAACGTCCCCGTGGGTGGCACCAACACCTCCCACGGGACCAATGTAACTCGTAGGAACTGACCCTGCTGCCGCGGGACTCCCGATTTTAGAATACAACTGTAATTTGCGTATTTCTAGACTTAGTCTTGAAAATATGGCGTTAGATGGTGAAAATCCGAAATAACCTCCGAACGGCCCCGTGGGTGGCACCAACCCTCCCACGGGTCCATTTTAACTCATAGGAACTGACCGCGCTATTAAGGAACTCCCGGTTTGACAATACGACGGTAATTTGCATATTTCTAGACTTAGGCTTGAAAACATGGCGTTGGACGGTGAAAACCCAAAACAGCCCCCGAACATCCCCGTGGGTGGCACCAACACCTCCCACGGGACCAATGTAACTCGTAGGTACTGACCCCGCAGCCGCAGGACTCCCGGTTTGAGAATACGATGGTAATTTGCATATTTCTAGACTTAGGCTTAAAAACATGGCGTTAGAGGGTGAGATCTCGAAACAGCCCTCGAACGTCCCCGTGGGTGGCACCAACACCTCCCACGGGACCAATGTAACTCGTAGGAACTGACCCCGCAGCCGCGGGACTCCCGGTTTTAGAATACGACGGTATTTTGCATATTTCTAGACTTAGGCTTAAAACATGGCGTTAGAGGGTGAAAACCCGAAACAGCCCCCGAACGTCCCCGTGGGTGGCACCAACACCTCCCACGGGACCAATGTAACTCGTAAGATCTGAACCCGCAGTCGCGGGACTCCCAATTTTAGAATACGACGGTAATTTGCATATTTCTAGACTTAGGCTTAAAAACATGGCGTTAGAGGGTGAAAACCCGAAACAGCCCCCGAACGTCCCCGTGGGTGGCACCAACACCTCCCACGGGACCAATGTAACTCGTAGGAACTGACCCTGCAGTCGCGGGACTCCCGGTTTGTGAATACGACGATAATTTGCATATTTTAGACTTAGGCTTGAAAATATGGCGTTAGATGGTGAAAATCCGAAACAACCTCCGAACGTTCCCGTGGGTGGGACCAACCCTCCCACGGGTCCATTTTAACTCGTAGAAACTGACCGCGCTATTACGGAACTCCCGGTATGATAATACGACGGTAATTTACATATTTCTAGACTTAGGTTTAAAGACGTGGCGTTGGATGGTGAAAACTCGAAACAGCTCCCGAATGGCCCAGTGGGTGGCACCAACACCTCCCACGGGACCAATGTAACTCGTAGGAACTGACCCCACAGTAGCCGGACTCCCGGTTTGAGAATACGAAGGTAATTTGTATATTTCTAGACTTAGGCTAAAAAACATGGCGTTAGAGGGTGAGATCTCGAAACAGCCCCCAAACGACCCCGTGGGTGCACCAAGACCTCCCACGGGACCAATGTAACTCGTAGGAACTGACCCCGCAGCCGCGGGACTCCCGGTTTAAGAATACGAGGGTAATTTGAATATTTCTAGATTTAGGCTTAAAAACACGGCGTTAGAGGGTGAAAACCCAAAACTGCCCCCGAACGTCCCCGTGGGTGGTACCAACACCTCCCATGGGACCAATGTAACTCATAGGAACAGACCCTGCAGCCGCGGGACTCCCGGTTTGAGAATACTACGGTAATTTGCATATTTCTAGACTTAGGCTTGAAAACATGGCGTTAGAGGGTGAAAACCCGAAATAGCCCCCGAACGTTCCCCTGGCTGGCACCAACACCTCCCACGGGACCAATGTAACTCGTAGGAACTGACCCCGCTGCCGCGGGGACTCCCGGTTTGAGAATACGACGATAATTTGTATATTTCTAGACTTAGGCTTAAAAACATGGCGTTAGAGGGTGAAAACCCGAAACAGCCCCCGAACGTCCCCGTGGGTGGCACCAACAACTCCCACGGGACCAATGTAACTCATAGGAACTGACCCTGCAGTCGCGGGACTCCCGGTTTGTGAATACGATGGTAATTTGCATATTTTAGACTTAGGCTTGAAAATATGGCGTTAGATGGTGAAAATCCGAAACAACCTCCGAACGGCCCCGTGGGTGGCACCAACCCTCCCACGGGTCCATTTTAGCTCGTAGAAACTGACCGCGCTATTACGGAACTCCCGGTATGATAATACGATGGTAATTTGCATATTTCTAGACTTAGGCTTAAAAACATTGCGTTGGATGGTGAAAACTCGAAACAGCTCCCGAATGGCCAAGTGGGTTGCACCAACACCTCCCACGGGACCAATTTAACTCGTAGGAACTGACCCCACATCTGCAGGACTCCCGGTTTTAGAATACGACTGTAATTTTCATATTTCTAGACTTAGGCTTAAAAACATGGCGTTAGAGGGTGAGATCTCGAAACAGCCCCCGAACGTCCCTGTGGGTGGCACCAACACCTCCCACGGGACCAATGTAACTCATAGGAACTGACCCCGCAGCCGCGGGACTCCCGGTTTGAGAATGCGAGGGTAATTTATATATTTCTAGACTTAGGCTTAAAAACATGGCGTTAGAGGGTGAGATCTCGAAACAGCCCCCGATCGTCCCCGTGGGTGTTACCAACACCTCCCACTGGACCAATCTAACTCGTAGGAACAGACCCCGCAGCCGCGGGACTCCCGATTTGAGAATACGACTGTAATTTTCATATTTCTAGACTTAGGCTTAAAAACATGGCGTTAGAGTGTGAAAACCCGAAATAGCCCTCGAACGTCCCCATGGGTGGCACCAACACCTCCCACGGGACCAATGTAACTCGTAGGAACTGAACCCGCAGTCGCGGGGCTCCCGGTTTTAGAATACGACGGTAATTTGCATATTTGTAGACTTAGGCTTAAAAATATGGCGTTAGAGGGTGAAAACCCGAAACAGCCCTCGAACGTCCCCGTGGGTGGCTCCAACACCTCCCACGGGACCAATGTAACTCGTAGGAACTGAACCCGTAGTCGCAGGACTCCCGATTTGTGAATACGACGGTAATTTGCATATTTCTAGACTTAGGCTTAAAAACATGGCGTTAGAGGGTGCAAACCTGAAACAGCCCTCGAATGTCCCCGTGGGTGGCACCAACACCTCCCACGGGACCAATGTAAGTCGTAGGAACTGACCCCGCAGTCGCGGGACTCCCGGTTTGAGAATACGACGGTAATTTGCATATTTCTAGACTTAGGCTTAAAAACATGGCTTTAGAGGGCGAAAACTCGAAACAGCCCCCGAACGTCCCCGTGGGTGGCACCAACACCTCCCACGGGACCAATGTAACTCGTAGGAACTGAACCCGCAGTCGCAGGACTACCGGTTTTAGAATACGACGGTAATTTGAATATTTCTAGACTTAGGCTTAAAAACATGGCGTTAGAGGGTGAAAACCCGAAACAGCCGCCGAACATCCCCGTGGGTGGCACCAACACCTCCCACGGGACCAATGTAACTCGTAGGTACTGACCCCACAGTAGCGGGAATCCCGGTTTGAGAATACAACGATAATTTGCATATTTCTAGACTTAGGCTTGAAAACATGGCGTTAGAGGGTGAAAACCCGAAACAGCCCCCGAACATCCCCCTGGCTGGCACCAACACCTCCCACGGGACCAATGTAACTCGTAGGAACTGACCCCGCAGCCGCGGGACTCCCGGTTTGAGAATACGACGGTAATTTGAATATTTCTAGACTTAGGCTTAAAAACATGGCGTTAGAGGGTGAAAACCTGAAACTGCTCCCGAACGTCCCCGTGGGTGGCACCAACACCTCCCACGGGACCAATGTAACTCGTAGGAACTGAACCCGCAGTCGCGGGACTCCCGATTTTAGAATATGAGGGTAATTAGCATATTTCTAGACTTAGGCTTAAAAACATGGCGTTAGAGGGTGAAAACCCGAAACAGCCCCCGAACGTCCCTGTGGGTGGCACCAACACCTCCCACGGGACCAATGTAACTCATAGGAACTGACCCCGCAGCCGTGGGACTCCCGATTTGAGAATACGACGGTAATTAGCATATTTCTAGACTTAGGCTTAAAAACATGGCGTTAGAGGGTGAAAACCCGAAACAGCCGCCGAAAATCCCCGTGGGTGGCACCAACACCTCCCACGGGACCAATGTAACTCGTAGGTACTGACCCCACAGTAGCGGGAATCCCGGTTTGAGAATACTACGATAATTTGCATATTTCTAGACTTAGGCTTGAAAACATGGCGTTAGAGGGTGAAAACCCGAAACGGCCCCCGAACATCCCCCTGGCTGGCACCAACACCTCCCACGGGACCAATGTAACTCGTAGGAACTGACCCCGCCGCCGCGGGACTCCCGGTTTGAGAATACGACGGTAATTTGAATATTTCTAGACTTAGGCTTAAAAACATGGCGTTAGAGGGTGAAAACCTGAAACTGCTCCCGAACGTCCCCGTGGGTGGCACCAACACCTCCCACGGGACCAATGTAACTCGTAGGAACTGAACCGGCAGTCGCGGGACTCCCGGTTTTAGAATACGACGGTAATTAGCATATTTCTAGACTTAGGCTTAAAAACATGGCGTTAGAGGGTGAAAACCCGAAACAGCCCCCGAACGTCCCTATGGGTGGCACCAACACCTCCCACGGGACCAATGTAACTCATAGGAACTGACCCCGCAGCCGTGGGACTCCCGGTTTGAGAATACGACGGTAATTAGCATATTTCTAGACTTAGGCTTAAAAACATGGCGTTAGAGGGTGAAAACCCGAAACAGCCCCCGAACGTCCCCCTGGGTGGCACCACCACCTCCCACGGGACCAATGTAACTCGTAAGATCTGAACCCGCAGTCGCGGGACTCCCGATTTTAGAATACGACAGTAATTTGCATATTTCTAGACTTAGGCTTAAAAACATGGCGTTAGAGGGTGAAAACCCGAAACAGCCCCCGAACGTCCCCGTGGGTGGCACCAACACCTCCCAAGGGACCAATGTAACTCGTAGGAACTGACCCTGCAGTCGCGGGACTCCCGGTTTGTGAATACGATGGTAATTTGCATATTTTAGACTTAGGCTTGAAAATATGGCGTTAGATGGTGAAAATCCGAAACAACCTCCGAACGGCCCCGTGGGTGTGACCAACCCTCCCACGGGTCCATTTTAACTCGTAGAAACTGACCGCGCTATTACGGAACTCCCGGTATGATAATACGACGGTAATTTGCATATTTCTAGACTTAGGCTTAAAAACATGGCATTGGATGGTGAAAGCTCGAAACAGCTCCCGAATGGCCCAGTGGGTGGCACCAACACCTCCCACGGGACAAATGTAACTCGTAGGAACTGACCCCACAGCAGCGGGACTCCCGGTTTGAGAATACGAAGGTAATTTGTATATTTCTAGAATTAGGCTTAAAAACTTGGCGTTAGAGGGTGAGATCTCGAAACAGCTCCCGAACGTCCCTGTGGGTGCACCAACACCTCCCACGGGACCAATGTAACTCGTAGGAACTGACCCCGCAGCCGCGGGACTCCCGGTTTGAGAATACGATGGTAATTTGAATATTTCTCGACTTAGGCTTAAAAACACGGCGTTAGAGGGTGAAAACCCGAAACTGCCCCCGAACGTCCCCGTGGGTGGCACCAACACCTCCCATGGGACCAATGTAACTCATGGGAATAGACCCCGCAGTCGCGGGACTCCCGGTTTGAGAATACGACGGTAATTTGCATATTTCTAGACTTAGGCTTGAAAACATGGCGTTAGAGGGTGAAAACACGAAACAGCCCCCGAACGTCACCCTGGCTGGCACCAACACCTCCCACGGGACCAATGTAACTCGTAGGAACTGACCCCGCAGCCGCGGGACTCCCGGTTTGAGAATACGACGGTAATTTGTATATTTCTAGACTTAGGCTTAAAAACATGGCGTTAGAGGGTGAAAACCCGAAACAGCCCCCGAACGTTCCCTTGGGTGGCACCAACACCTCCCATGGGACCAATGTAACTCATAGGAACAGACCCCGCAGCCGCGGGACTCCCAGTTTGAGAATACGACTGTAATTTGCATATTTATAGACTTAGGCTTGAAAACCTGGCGTTAGAGGGTGAAAACCCGAAACAGCCCCCGAACGTCCCCCTGGCTGGCACCAACACCTCCCACGGGACCAATGTAACTTATAGGAACTGACCCCGCAGCCGCGGGACTCCCGATTTGAGAATACGACGGTAATTAGTATATTTCTAGACTTAGGCTTAAAAACATGGCGTTAGAGGGTAAAAACCCGAAACAGCCACCAAACGTCCCCGTGGGTGGCACCAACACCTCCCACGGGACCAATGTAACTCGTAGGAACTGACCCTGCAGTCGCGGGACTCCCGATTTGTGAATACGACGATCATTTGCATATTTTAGACTTAGGCTTGAAAATATGGCGTTAGATGGTGAAAATCCGAAACAACCTCCGAACGGCCCCGTGGGTGGCACCAACCCTCCCACGGGTCCATTTTAACTCGTAGAAACTGACCGCGCTATTACGGAACTCCCGGTATGATAATACGACGGTAATTTGCATATTTCTAGACTTAGGCTTAAAAACATGGCGTTGGATGGTGAAAACTCGAAACAGCTCCCGAATGGCCCAGTGGGTTGCACCAACACCTCCCACGGGACCAATGTAACTCGTAGGAACTGACCCCACAGCAGCAGTACTCCCGGTTTTAGAATACGACGGTAATTTACATCTTTCTAGACTTAGGCTTAAAAACATGGCGTTAGAGGGTGAGATCTCGAAACAGCCCTCGAACGTCCCCGTGGGTGGCACCAACACCTCCCACGGGACCAATGTAACTCGTAGGAACTGACCCCGCAGCCGCGGGACTCCCGGTTTTAGAATACGACGATAATTTGCATATTTCTAGACTTAAGCTTGAAAACATGGCGTTAGAGGGTGAAAACCCGAAACAGCCCCCGAACGTCCCCGTGGGTGGCACCAACACCTCCCACGGGACCAATGTAACTCGTAAGATCTGAACCCGCAGTCGCGGGACTCCCGGTTTTAGAATACGACGGTAATTTGCATATTTCTAGACTTAGGCTTAAAAACATTGCGTTAGAGGGTGAAAACCCGAAACAGCCCCCGAACGTCCCTGTGGGTGGCACCAACACCTCCCACGGGACCAATGTAACTCATAGGAACTGACCCCGCAGCCGCGGGACTCCCGGTTTGTGAATACGACGGTAATTTGCATATTTCTAGACTTAGGCTTGAAAACATGGCGTTAGAGGGTGAAAACCCGAAACGGCCCCCGGACGTCCCCCTGGCTGGCACCAACACCTCTCACGGGACCAATGTAACTCGTAGGAACTGACCCCGCAGCCGCGGGACTCTCGGTTTGAGAATACGACAGTAATTTGTATATTTCTAGACTTAGGCTTAAAAACATGGCGTTAGATGGTAAAAACCCGAAACAGCCCCCGAACGTCCCCGTGGGTGGCACCAACACCTCTCACGGGACCAATGTAACTCGTAGGAACTGACCCTGCAGTCGCGGGACTCCCGGTTTATGAATACGACGGTAATTTGCTTATTTTAGACTTAGGCTTGAAAATATGGCGTTAGATGGTGAAAATTCGAAACAACCTCCGAACGGCACCGTGGGTGGCACCAACCCTCCCACGGGTCCATTTTAACTCGTACAAACTGACCGCGCTATTACGAAACTCCCGGTATGATAATACGATGGTAATTTGCATATTTCTAGACTTAGGCTTAAAAACATGGCGTTGGATGGTGAAAGCTCGAAACAGCTCCCGAATGGCCCAGTGGGTTGCACCAACACCTCCCACGGGACCAATTTAACTCGTAGGAACTGACCCCACAGCAGCAGGACTCCCGGTTTTAGAATACGACGGTAATTTGCATATTTCTAGACTTAGGCTTAAAAACATGGCGTTAGAGGGTGAGATCTCGAAATAGCCCCCGAACGTCCCCGTGGGTGGCACCAACACCTCCCACGGGACCAATATAACTCGTAGGGACTGACCCCGCAGCCGCGGGACTCCCGGTTTGAGAATACGACGGTAATTTGCATATTTCTAGACTTAGGCTTAAAAACATGGTGTTAGAGGGTGAAAACTCGAAACAGCCCCCGAACGTCCCCGTGGGTGGCACCAACACGTCCCACGGGACCAATGTAACTCATAGGAACTGACTCCGCAGCCGTGGGACTCCCGGTTTGAGAATACGACGGTAATTAGCATATTTCTAGACTTAGGCTAAAAAACATGGCGTTAGAGGGTGAAAACCCGAAACAGCCCCCGAACGTCCCCCTAGGTGGCGCCAACACCTCCCACGGGACCAATGTAACTCGTAGGAACTGACCCCTCAGCCGCGGGACTCCCGGTTTGAGAATACGACGGTAATTTGTATATTTCTAGACTTAGGCTTAAAAACATGGCGTTAGAGGGTGAAAACCCGAAACAGCCCTCGAACATCCCCGTGGGTGGCACCAACACCTCCCATTGGACCAATGTAACTCGTAGGAACTGACCCCGCAGCCGCGGGACTCCCGGTTTGAGAACACAACGATAATTTACATATTTCTAGACTTAGGCTTGAAAACATGGCGTTAGAGGGTGAAAACCCGAAACAGCCCCCGAACGTCCCCGTGGGTGGCACCAACACCTCCCACGGGACCAATGTAACTCGTAAGAGCTGAACCCGCAGTCGCGGGACTCCCGATTTTAGAATACGATGGTAATTTGCATATTTCTAGACTTAGGCTTAAAAACATGGCGTTAGAGGGTGAAAACTCGAAACAGCCCCGAACGTCCCCGTGGGTGGCACCAACACCTCCCACCGGACCAATGTAACTCGTAGGAACTGACCATGCAGTCGCGGGACTCCCGATTTATGAATACGACGGTAATTTGCATATTTTAGACTTAGGCTTGAAAATATGGCGTTAGATGGTGAAAATCCGAAACAACCTCCGAACGGCCCCGTGGGTGGGACCAACCCTCCCACGGGTCCATTTTAACTCGTAGAAACTGACCTCGCTATTACGGAACTCCCGGTATGATAATATGACGGTAATTTGCATATTTCTAGACTTAGGCTTAAAAACATGGCGTTGGATGGTGAAAACTCGAATCAGCTCCCGAATGGCCCGGTGTGTGGCACCAACACCTCCCACGGGACCAATGTAACTCGTAGGAACTGACCCCACAGCAGCGGGACTCGAGGTTTGAGAATACGAAGGTAATTTGTATATTTCTAGACTTAAACTTAAAAACATGGCGTTAGAGGGTGAAAACCCGAAACAACCGCCGAACGTCCCCATGGGTAGCACCAACACCTCCTACGGGACCAATGTAACTCGTAGGAACTGACCCTGCAGTCGCGGGACTCCCGGTTTGTGAATACGACGGTAATTTGCATATTTTAGACTTAGGCTTGAAAATATGGCGTTAGATGGTGAAAATCCGAAACAACCTCCGAACGGCCCCGTGGGTGGCACCAACCCTCCCACGGGTCCATTTTAACTCGTAGAAACTGACCGCGCTATTACGGAACTCCCGGAATGATAATACGACGGTAATTTGCATATTTCTAGACTTAGGCTTAAAAACATGGCATTGGATGGTGAAAACTCGAAACAGCTCCCGAATGGCCCAGTGGGTGGCACCAACACCTCCCACGGGACCAATTTAACTCGTAGGAACTGACCCCACAGCAGCGGGACTCCCGGTTTTAGAATACGACGGTAATTTGCATATTTCTAGACTTAGGCTTAAAAACATGGCGTTAGAGGGTGAGATCTCGAAACAGCCCCGAACGTCCCCGTGGGTGGCACCAACACCTCCCACGGGACCAATGTAACTCGTAGGAACTGACCCCGCAGCCGCGGGACTCCCGGTTTGAGAATACGACGGTAATTTGCATATTTCTAGACTTAGGCTTCAAAACATGGCGTTAGAGGGTGAAAACTCGAAACAGCCCCCGAACGTCCCCGTGGGTGGCACCAACACCTCCCACGGGACCAATGTAACTCGTAGGAACTGACCCCGCTGCCGCGGGACTCCCGATTTTAGAATACGACGGTAATTTCCCTATTTCTAGACTTAGGCTTAAAAACATTGCGTTAGAGGGTGAAAACCCGAAACAGCCCCTGAACGTCCCTGTGGGTGGCACCAACACCTCCCACGGGACCAATGTAACTCATAGGAACTGACCCCGCAGCCGTGGGACTCCCGGTTTGAGAATACGACGGTAATTAGCATATTTTTAGACTTAGGCTTAAAAACATGGTGTTAGAGGGTGAAAACCCGAAACAGCCCCCGAACGTCCCCCTGGGTGGCTCCAACACCTCCCACGGGACCAATATAACTCGTAGGAAATGACCCCGCAGCCGCGGGACTCCCGGTTTGAGAATACGACGGTAATTTGTATATTTCTAGACTTAGGCTTAAAAACATGGCGTTAGAGGGTGAAAACCCGAAACAACCCTCGAACGTCCCCGTGGGTGGCACCAACACCTCCCACGGGACCAATGTAACTCGTAGGAACTGACCCCGCAGCCGCGGGACTCCCGGTTTGAGAATACGATGATAATTTGCATATTTCTAGACTTAGGCTTGAAAACATGGCGTTAGAGGGTGAAAACCCGAAACAGCCCCCGAACGTCCCCCTGGCTGGCACCAACACCTCCCACGGGACCAATGTAACTCGTAAGAACTGAACCCGCAGTCGCGGGACTCCCGGTTTTAGAATACGACGGTAATTTGTATATTTCTAGACTTAGGCTTAAAAACATGGCGTTAGAGGGTGAGATCTCGAAATAGCCTCCGAACGTCCCCGTGGGTGGCACCAACACCTCCCACGGGACCAATATAACTCGTAGGGACTGACCCCGCAGCCGCGGGACTCCCGGTTTGAGAATACGACGGTAATTTGCATATTTCTAGACTTAGGCTTAAAAACATGGCGTTAGAGGGTGAAAACTCGAAACAGCCCCCGAACGTCCCCGTGGGTGGCACCAACACGTCCCACGGGACCAATGTAACTCGTAGGAACTGACCCCGCTGCCGCGGGACTCCCGATTTTAGAATACGACGGTAATTTGCATATTTCCTGACTTAGGCTTAAAAACATTGCGTTAGAGGGTGAAAACCCGAAACAGCCCCCGAACGTCCCTGTGGGTGGCACCAACACCTCCCACGGGACCAATGTAACTCATAGGAACTGACTCCGCAGCCGTGGGACTCCCGGTTTGAGAATACGACGGTAATTAGCATATTTCTAGACTTAGGCTAAAAAACATGGCGTTAGAGGGTGAAAACCCGAAACAGCCCCCGAACGTCCCCCTAGGTGGCGCCAACACCTCCCACGGGACCAATGTAACTCGTAGGAACTGACCCCTCAGCCGCGGGACTCCCGGTTTGAGAATACGACGGTAATTTGTATATTTCTAGACTTAGGCTTAAAAACATGGCGTTAGAGGGTGAAAACCCGAAACAGCCCTCGAACATCCCCGTGGGTGGCACCAACACCTCCCATTGGACCAATGTAACTCGTAGGAACTGACCCCGCAGCCGCGGGACTCCCGGTTTGAGAACACAACGATAATTTACATATTTCTAGACTTAGGCTTGAAAACATGGCGTTAGAGGGTGAAAACCCGAAACAGCCCCCGAACGTCCCCGTGGGTGGCACCAACACCTCCCACGGGACCAATGTAACTCGTAAGAACTGAACCCGCAGTCGCGGGACTCCCGGTTTTAGAATACGATGGTAATTTGCATATTTCTAGACTTAGGCTTAAAAACATGGCGTTAGAGGGTGAAAACTCGAAACAGCCCCGAACGTCCCCGTGGGTGGCACCAACACCTCCCACCGGACCAATGTAACTCGTAGGAACTGACCATGCAGTCGCGGGACTCCCGATTTGTGAATACGACGATAATTTGCATATTTTAGACTTAGGCTTGAAAATATGGCGTTAGATGGTGAAAATCCGAAACAACCTCCGAACGGCCCCGTGGGTGGGACCAACCCTCCCACGGGTCCATTTTAACTCGTAGAAACTGACCTCGCTATTACGGAACTCCGGGTATGATAATATGACGGTAATTTGCATATTTCTAGACTTAGGCTTAAAAACATGGCGTTGGATGGTGAAAACTCGAATCAGCTCCCGAATGGCCCGGTGTGTGGCACCAACACCTCCCACGGGACCAATGTAACTCGTAGGAACTGACCCCATAGCAGCGGGACTCGAGGTTTGAGAATACGAAGGTAATTTGTATATTTCTAGACTTAAACTTAAAAACATGGCGTTAGAGGGTGAAAACCCGAAACAACCGCCGAACGTCCCCATGGGTAGCACCAACACCTCCTACGGGACCAATGTAACTCGTAGGAACTGACCCTGCAGTCGCGGGACTCCCGGTTTGTGAATACGACGGTAATTTGCATATTTTAGACTTAGGCTTGAAAATATGGCGTTAGATGGTGAAAATCCGAAACAACCTCCGAACGGCCCCGTGGGTGGCACCAACCCTCCCACGGGTCCATTTTAACTCGTAGAAACTGACCGCGCTATTACGGAACTCCCGGAATGATAATACGACGGTAATTTGCATATTTCTAGACTTAGGCTTAAAAACATGGCGTTGGATGGTGAAAACTCGAAACAGCTCCCGAATGGCCCAGTGGGTGGCACCAACACCTCCCACGGGACCAATTTAACTCGTAGGAACTGACCCCACAGCAGCGGGACTCCCGGTTTTAGAATACGACGGTAATTTGCATATTTCTAGACTTAGGCTTAAAAACATGGCGTTAGAGGGTGAGATCTCGAAACAGCCCCCGAACGTCCCCGTGGGTGGCACCAACACCTCCCACGGGACCAATGTAACTCGTAGGAACTGACCCCGCAGCCGCGGGACTCCCGGTTTGAGAATACGACGGTAATTTGCATATTTCTAGACTTAGGCTTCAAAACATGGCGTTAGAGGGTGAAAACTCGAAACAGCCCCCGAACGTCCCCGTGGGTGGCACCAACACCTCCCACGGGACCAATGTAACTCGTAGGAACTGACCCCGCTGCCGCGGGACTCCCGATTTTAGAATACGACGGTAATTTCCCTATTTCTAGACTTAGGCTTAAAAACATTGCGTTAGAGGGTGAAAACCCGAAACAGCCCCTGAACGTCCCTGTGGGTGGCACCAACACCTCCCACGGGACCAATGTAACTCATAGGAACTGACCCCGCAGCCGTGGGACTCCCGGTTTGAGAATACGACGGTAATTAGCATATTTTTAGACTTAGGCTTAAAAACATGGCGTTAGAGGGTGAAAACCCGAAACAGCCCCCGAACGTCCCCCTGGGTGGCACCAACACCTCCCACGGGACCAATATAACTCGTAGGAAATGACCCCGCAGCCGCGGGACTCCCGGTTTGAGAATACGACGGTAATTTGTATATTTCTAGACTTAGGCTTAAAAACATGGCGTTAGAGGGTGAAAACCCGAAACAACCCTCGAACGTCCCCGTGGGTGGCACCAACACCTCCCACGGGACCAATGTAACTCGTAGGAACTGACCCCGCAGCCGCGGGACTCCCGGTTTGAGAATACGACGATAATTTGCATATTTCTAGACTTAGGCTTGAAAACATGGCGTTAGAGGGTGAAAACCCGAAACAGCCCCCGAACGTCCCCCTGGCTGGCACCAACACCTCCCACGGGACCAATGTAACTCGTAAGAACTGAACCCGAAGTCGCGGGACTCCCGGTTTTAGAATACGACGGTAATTTGCATATTTCTAGACTTAGGCTTAAAAACATGGCGTTAGAGGGTGAAAACCCGAAACAGCCCCCGAACGTCCCCGTGGGTGTCACCAACACCTCCCACGGGACCAATGTAACTCGTAGGAACTGACCCTGCAGTTGCGGGACTCCCGGTTTGTGAATACGACGGTAATTTGCATATTTTAGACTTAAGATTGAAAATATGGCGTTAGATGGTGAAAATCCGAAACAACCTCCGAACGGGCCCGTGGGTGGGACCAACCCTCCCACGGGTCCATTTTAACTCGTAGAAACTGACCGCGCTATTACGGAACTCCCGGTATGATAATACGACGGTAATTTTCATATTTCTAGACTTAGGCTTAAAAACATGGTGTTGGATGGTGAAAACTCGAAACAACTCCCGAATGGCCCGGTGTGTGGCACCAACACTTCCCACGGGACCAATGTAACTTGTAGGAACTGACCCCACAGCAGCGGCACTCTAGGTTTGAGAATACGAAGGTAATTTGTATATTTCTAGACTTAGGCTTAAAAACATGGCGTCAGAGGGTGAGATCTCGAAATAGCCCCCGAACGTCCCCGTGGGTGCACCAACACCTCCCAAGGGACCAATGTAACTCGTAGGAACTGACCCCGCAGCCGCGGGACTCCCGGATTGAGAATACGACGGTAATTTGCATATTTCTAGACTTAGGCTTAAAAACATGGCATTAAAGGGTGAAAACTCGAAACAGCCCCGAACGTCCCCGTGAGTGGCACCAACACCTCCCACGGGACCAATGTAACTCGTAAGAACTGACCCTGCAGTCGCGGGACTCCCGGTTTGTGAATACGACGGTAATTTGCATATTTTAGACTTAGGCTTGAAAATATGGGGTTAGATGGTGAAAATCCGAAACAACCTCCGAACGGCCCTGTGGGTGGGACCAACCCTCCCACGGGTCCATTTTAACTCGTAGAAACTGACCTCGCTATTACGGAACTCCCGGTATGATAATATGACGGTAATTTGCATATTTCTAGACTTAGGCTTAAAAACATGGCGTTGGATGGTGAAAACTCGAATCAGCTCCCGAATGGCCCGGTGTGTGGCACCAACACCTCCCACGGGACCAATGTAACTCGGAGGAACTGACCCCACAGCAGCGGGACTCGAGGTTTGAGAATACGAAGGTAATTTGTATATTTCTAGACTTAAACTTAAAAACATGGCGTTAGAGGGTGAAAACCCGAAACAACCGCCGAACGTCCCCATGGGTAGCACCAACACCTCCTACGGGACCAATGTAACTCGTAGGAACTGACCCTGCAGTCGCGGGACTCCCGGTTTGTGAATACGACGGTAATTTGCATATTTTAGACTTAGGCTTGAAAATATGGCGTTAGATGGTGAAAATCCGAAACAACCTCCGAACGGCCCCGTGGGTGGGACCAACCCTCCCACGGGTCCATTTTAACTCGTAGAAACTGACCGCGCTATTACGGAACTCCCGGAATGATAATACGACGGTAATTTTCATATTTCTAGACTTAGGCTTAAAAACATGGCGTTGGATGGTGAAAACTCGAAACAGCTCCCGAATGGCCCAGTGGGTGGCACCAACACCTCCCACGGGACCAATTTAACTCGTAGGAACTGACCCCACAGCAGCGGGACTCCCGGTTTTAGAATACGACGGTAATTTGCATATTTCTAGACTTAGGCTTAAAAACATGGCGTTAGAGGGTGAGATCTCGAAACAGCCCCCGAACGTCCCCGTGGGTGGCACCAACACCTCCCACGGGACCAATGTAACTCGTAGGAACTGACCCCGCAGCCGCGGGACTCCCGGTTTGAGAATACGACGGTAATTTGCAAATTTCTAGACTTAGGCTTCAAAACATGGCGTTAGAGGGTGAAAACTCGAAACAGCCCCCGAACGTCCCCGTGGGTGGCACCAACACCTCCCACGGGACCAATGTAACTCGTAGGAACTGACACCGCTGCCGCGGGACTCCCGATTTAATAATACGACGGTAATTTCCCTATTTCTAGACTTAGGCTTAAAAACATTGCGTTAGAGGGTGAAAAACCGAAACAGCCCCTGAACGTCCCTGTGGGTGGCACCAACACCTCCCACGGGACCAATGTAACTCATAGGAACTGACCCCGCAGCCGTGGGACTCCCGGTTTGAGAATACGACGGTAATTAGCATATTTTTAGACTTAGGCTTAAAAACATGGCGTTAGAGGGTGAAAACCCGAAACAGGCCCCGAACGTCCCCCTGGGTGGCACCAACACCTCCCATGGGACCAATGTAACTCATAGGAACAGACCCCGCAGCCGCGGGACTCCCGGTTTGAGAATACGACTGTAATTTGCATATTTATAGACTTAGGCTTGAAAACCTGGCGTTAGAGGGTGAAAACCCGAAACAGCCCCCGAACGTCCCCGTGGGTGTCACCAACACCTCCCACGGGACCAATGTAACTCGTAGGAACTGACCCTGCAGTTGCGGGACTCCCGGTTTGTGAATACGACGGTAATTTGCATATTTTAGACTTAAGATTGAAAATATGGCGTTAGATGGTGAAAATCCGAAACAACCTCCGAACGGCCCCGTGGGTGGGACCAACCCTCCCACGGGTCCATTTTAACTCGTAGAAATTGACCGCGCTATTACGGAACTCCCGGTATGATAATACGACGGTAATTTTCATATTTCTAGACTTAGGCTTAAAAACATGGTGTTGGATGGTGAAAACTCGAAACAACTTCCGAATGGCCCGGTGTGTGGCACCAACACTTCCCACGGGACCAATGTAACTCGTAGGAACTGACCCCACAGCAGCGGCACTCTAGGTTTGAGAATACAAAGGTAATTTGTATATTTCTAGACTTAGGCTTAAAAACATGGCGTCAGAGGGTGAGATCTCGAAACAGCCCCCGAACGTCCCCGTGGGTGCACCAACACCTCCCATGGGACCAATATAACTCGTAGGAACTGACCCCGCAGCCGCGGGACTCCCGGTTTGAGAATACGACGGTAATTTGTATATTTCTAGACTTAGGCTTAAAAACATGGCGTTAGAGGCTGAAAACCCGAAACAACCCTCGAACGTCCCCGTGGGTGGCACCAACACCTCCCACGGGACCAATGTAACTCGTAGGAACTGACCCCGCAGCCGCGGGACTCCCGGTTTGAGAATACGACGATAATTTGCATATTTCTAGACTTAGGCTTGAAAACATGGCGTTAGAGGGTGAAAACCCGAAACAGCCCCCGAACGTCCCCCTGGCTGGCACCAACACCTCCCACGGGACCAATGTAACTCGTAAGAACTGAACCCGCAGTCGCGGGACTCCCGGTTTTAGAATACGACGGTAATTTGCATATTTCTAGACTTAGGCTTAAAAACATGGCGTTAGAGGGTGAAAACCCGAAACAGCCCCCGAACGTCCCCGTGGGTGTCACCAACACCTCCCACGGGACCAATGTAACTCGTAGGAACTGACCCTGCAGTTGCGGGACTCCCGGTTTGTGAATACGACGGTAATTTGCATATTTTAGACTTAAGATTGAAAATATGGCGTTAGATGGTGAAAATCCGAAACAACCTCCGAACGGCCCCGTGGGTGGGACCAACCCTCCCACGGGTCGATTTTAACTCGTAGAAATTGACCGCGCTATTACGGAACTCCCGGTATGATAATACGACGGTAATTTTCATATTTCTAGACTTAGGCTTAAAAACATGGTGTTGGATGGTGAAAACTCGAAACAACTTCCGAATGGCCCGGTGTGTGGCACCAACACTTCCCACGGGACCAATGTAACTCGTAGGAACTGACCCCACAGCAGCGGCACTCTAGGTTTGAGAATACGAAGGTAATTTGTATATTTCTAGACTTAGGCTTAAAAACATGGCGTCAGAGGGTGAGATCTCGAAACAGCCCCCGAACGTCCCCGTGGGTGCACCAACACCTCCCAAGGGACCAATGTAACTCGTAGGAACTGACCCCGCAGCCGCGGGACTCCCGGTTTGAGAATACGACGGTAATTTGCATATTTCTAGACTTAGGCTTAAAAACATGGCATTAAAGGGTGAAAACTCGAAACAGCCCCGAACGTCCCCGTGAGTGGCACCAACACCTCCCACGGGACCAATGTAACTCGTAAGAACTGACCCTGCAGTCGCGGGACTCCCGGTTTGTGAATACGACGGTAATTTGCATATTTTAGACTTAGGCTTGAAAATATGGGGTTAGATGGTGAAAATCCGAAACAACCTCCGAACGGCCCTGTGGGTGGGACCAACCCTCCCACGGGTCCATTTTAACTCGTAGAAACTGACCTCGCTATTACGGAACTCCCGGTATGATAATATGACGGTAATTTGCATATTTCTAAACTTAGGCTTAAAAACATGGCGTTGGATGGTGAAAACTCGAAACAGCTCCCGAATGGCCCGATGTGTGGCACCAACACCTCCCACGGGACCAATGTAACTCGTAGGAACTGACCCCACAGCAGCGGGACTCGAGGTTTGAGAATACGAAGGTAATTTGTATATTTCTAGACTTAAACTTAAAAACATGGCGTTAGAGGGTGAAAACCTGAAACAACCCCCGAACGTGCCCGTGGGTGGCACCAACACCTCCTACGGGACCAATGTAACTCGTAGGAACTGACCCTGTAGTCGCGGGACTCCCGGTTTGTGAATACGACGGTAATTTGCATATTTTAGACTTAGGCTTGAAAATATGGCGTTAGATGGTGAAAATCCGAAACAACCTCCGAACGGCCCCGTGGGTGGCACCAACCCTCCCACGGGTCCATTTTAACTCGTAGAAACTGACCGCGCTATTACGGAACTCCCGGTATGATAATACGACGGTAATTTGCATATTTCTAGACTTAGGCTTAAAAACATGGCGTTGGATGGTGAAAACTCGAAACAGCTCCCGAATGGCCCAGTGGGTGGCACCAACACCTCCCACGGGACCAATTTAACTCATAGTAACTGACCCCACAGCAGCGGGACTCCCGGTTTTAGAATACAACAGTAATTTGCATATTTCTAGACTTAGGCTTAAAAACATGGCGTTAGAGGGTGAGATCTCGAAACAGCCCCCGAACGTCCCCGTGGGTGGCACCAACACCTCCCACGGGACCAATGTAACTCGTAGGAACTGACCCTGCAGCCGCGGGACTCCCGGTTTGAGAATACGATGGTAATTTGCATATTTCTAGACTTAGGCTTTAAAACATGGCGTTAGAGGGTGAAAACTCGAACCAGCCCCCGAACGTCCCCGTGGGTGGCACCAACACCTCCCACGGGACCAATGTAACTCGTAGGAACTGACCCCGCTGCCGCGGGACTCCCGATTTTAGAATACGACGGTAATTTGCCTATTTCTATACTTAGGCTTAAAAACATTGCGTTAGAGGGTGAAAACCCGAAACAGCCCCTGAACGTCCCTGTGGGTGGCACCAACACCTCCCACGGGACCAATGTAACTCATAGGAACTGACCCCGCAGCCGTGGGACTCCCAGTTTGAGAATACGACGGTAATTAGCATATTTCTAGACTTAGAAACAGCCCCCGAACGTCCCCCTGGGTGGCACCAACACCTCCCACGGGACCAATATAACTCGTAGGAACTGACCCCGCAGCCGCGGGACTCCCGGTTTGAGAATACGACGGTAATTTGTATATTTCTAGACTTAGGCTTAAAGACATGGCGTTAGAGGGTGAAAACCCGAAACATCCCTCGAACGTCCCCGTGGGTGGCACCAACACCTCCCACTGGACCAATGTAACTCGTAGGAACTGACCCCGCAGCCGCGGGACTCCCAGTTTGAGAATACGACGATAATTTGCATATTTCTAGACTTAGGCTTGAAAACATGGCGTTAGAGGGTGAAAACCCGAAACAGCCCCCGAATGTCCCCGTGGGTGGCACCAACACCTCCCACGGGACCAATGTAACTCGTAAGAACTGAACCCGCTGCCGCGGGACTCCCAGTTTTAGAATACGACGGTAATTTGCATATTTCTAGACTTAGGCTTAAAAACTTGGCGTTAGAGGGTGAAAACCCGAAACAGCCCCCGAACGTCCCCGTGGGTGTCACCAACACCTCCCCCGGGACCAATGTAACTCGTAGGAACTGACCCTGCAGTCGCGGGACTCCCGGTTTGTGAATATGACGGTAATTTGCATATTTTAGACTTAGGATTGAAAATATGGCGTTAGATGGTGAAAATCCGAAACAACCTCCGAACGGCCCCGTGGGTGGAACCAACCCTCCCACGGGTCCATTTTAACTCGTAGAAACTGACTGCGCTATTACGGAACTCCCGGTATGATAATACGACGGTAATTTGCATATTTCTAGACTTAGGCTTAAAAACATGGCGTTGGATGGTGAAAACTCGAAATAGCTCCCGAATGGCCCGGTGTGTGGCACCAACACTTCCCACGGGACCAATGTAACTCGTAGGAACTGACCCCACAGCAGCGGGACTCCAGGTTTGAGAATACGAAGGTAATTTGTATATTTCTAGACTTAGGCTTAAAAACATGGCGTCAGAGGATGAGATCTCGAAACAGCCCCCGAACGTCCCCGTGGGTGTACCAACACCTCCCAAGGGACCAATGTAACTCATAGGAACTGACCCCGCAGCCGCGGGACTCCCGGTTTGAGAATACGACGGTAATTTACATATTTCTAGACTTAGGCTTAAAAACATGGCGTTAGAGGGTGAAAACCCGAAACAGCCCCTGAACATCCCCGTGGGTGGCACCAACACCTCCCACGGGACGAATGTAACTCGTAGGTACTGACTCCGCAGCCGCGGGACTCCCGGTTTGAGAATACGACGGTAATTTGCATATTTCTAGACTTAGGCTTAAAAACATGGCGTTAGAGGGTGAGATCTCGAAACAGCCCCTGAACGTCCCCGTGGGTGGCACCAACACCTCCCACGGGACCAATGTAACTCGTAGGAACTGACCCCGCTGCCGCGGGACTCCCGGTTTTAGAATACGACGGTAATTTGCATATTTCTAGACTTAGGCTTAAAACATGGCGTTAGAGGGTGAAAATCGAAAACAGCCCCCGAACGTCCCCGTGGGTGGCACCAACACCTCCCACGGGACCAATGTAACTCGTAGGAACTGAACCCGCAGCCGCGGGACTCCCGATTTGAGAATACGACGGTAATTTGTATATTTCTAGATTAGGCTTAAAAACATGGCGTTCGAGGGTGAAAACCCGAAGCAGGCCCCGAACGTCCCTACGGGTGGCACCAACACCTCCCACGGGACCAATGTAACTCATAGGAACTGACCCCGCAGCCGCGGGACTCCCGGTTTGAGAATACGATGGTAATTTGCATATTTCTAGACTTAGGCTTGAAAACATGGCGTTAGAGGGTGAAAACCCGAAACAGCCCCCGAACGTCCCCCTGGAGGGCACCAACACCTCCCACGGGACCAATGTAACTCGTAGGAACTGAGCCCGCTGCCGCGGGACTCCCCATTTCAGAATACGACGGTAATTTGCATATTTCTAGACTTAGTCTTAAAAACATGGCGTTAGAGGGTGAGATCTCGAAACACCCCGCGAACGTCCCCGTGGGTGGAACCAACACCTCCCATGGGACCAATGTAACTCGTAGGAACTGACCCCGCAGCCGCGGGACTCCCGGTTTGAGAATACGACGGTAATTTGTATATTTCTAGACTTGGGCTTAAAAACATGGCGTTAGAGGGTGAAAACTCGAAACAGCCCCCGAACGTCCCTGTGGGTGGCACCAACACCTCCCACGGGACCAATGTAACTCGTAGGAACTGACCCCGCTGCCGCGGGACTCCCGATTTTAGAATACGACGGTAATTTGCATATTTCAGGACTTAGGCTTAAAAACATTGCGTTCGAGGGTGAAAACCCGAAACAGCCCCCGAACGTCCCTGTGGGTGGCACCAACACCTCCCACGGGACTAATGTAACTGATAGGAACTGACCCCGCAATCGCGGGACTCCCGGTTTGAGAATACGACGGTAATTTGCATATTTCTAGACTTAGGCTTGAAAACATGGCGTTAGAGGGTGCAAACCCGAAACAGCACCCGAACGTCCCCGTGGGTGGCACCAACAGCTCCCACGGGACCAATGTAACTCGTAGGAACTGACCCTGCAGTCGCGGGACTCCCGGTTTCTGAATACGACGGTAATTTGCATATTTTAGACTTAGGCTTGAAAATATGGCGTTAGATGGTGAAAATCCGAAACAACCTCCGAACGGCCCCGTGGGTGGGACCAACCCTCCCACGGGTCCATTTTAACTCATAGAAACTGACCGCGCTATTACGGAACTCCCGGTATGATAATACGACGATAATTTGCATAATTCTAGACTTAGGCTTAAAAACATGGCGTTGGATGGTGAAAACTCGAAACCGCTCCCGAATGGCCCGGTGTGTGGCACCAACACCTCCCACGGGACCAATTTAACTCGTAGGAACTGACCCCAAAGCAGCGGGACTCCAGGTTGGAGAATACGAAGGTAATTTGTATATTTCTAGACTTAGGCTTAAAAACATGGCGTCAGAGGGTGAGATCTCGAAACTGCCCCCGAACGTCCCCGTGGGTGCACCAACACCTCCCACGGGACCAATGTAACTCGTAGGAATTGACCCCGCAGCCGCGGGACTCCCGGTTTGAGAATACGACGGTAATTTGAATATTTCTAGACTTAGGCTTAAAAACATGGCGTTAGATGGTGAAAAGCCGAAACTGCCCCCGAACGTCCCCGTGGGTGGCACCAACACCTCCCACGCGACCAATGTAACTCGTAGGAACTGAACCCGCAGTCGCGGGACTCCCGGTTTGTGAATACGATGGTAATTTGCATATTTCTAGACTTAGGCTTGAAAACATGGCGTTAGAGGGTGAAAACCCGAAACAGCCCCCGAACATCCCCCTGGCTGGTACCAACACCTCCCACGGGACCAATGTAACTCGTAGGAACTGACCCCGCAGCCGCGGGACTCTCGGTTTGAGAATACGACAGTAATTTGTATATTTCTAGACTTAGGCTTAAAAACATGGCGTTAGAGGGTGAAAACCCGAAACAGCCCCCGAACGTCCCCGTGGGTGGCACCAACACCTCCCACGGGACCAATGTAACTCGAAGGAACTGGCCCCGCAGCCGCGGGACTCTCGGTTTGAGAACACGACGATAATTATCATATTTCTATACTTAGGCTTGAAAACATGGCGTTAGAGGGTGAAAACCCGAAACAGCCCCCGAACGTCCCCGTGGGTGGCACCAACACCTCCCACGGGACCAATGTAACTCGTAAGAACTAAACCCGCAGTCGCGGGACTCCCGGTTTTAGAATACGACGGTAATTTGCATATTTCTAGACTTAGGCTTAAAAACATGGCGTTAGAGGGTGAAAACTCGAAACAGCCCCCAAACGTCCCCGTGGGTGGCACCAACACCTCCCACGGGACCAATGTAACTCGTAGGAACTGACCCTGCAGTCGCGGGACTCCCGGTTTGTGAATACGACGGTAATTTGCATATTTTAGACTTAGGCTTGAAAATATGGCATTAGATGGTGAAAATCCGAAACAACCTCCGAACGGCCCCGTGGGTGGGACCAACCCTCCCACGGGTCCATTTTGACTCGTAGAAACTGACCTCGCTATTACGGAACTCCCGGTATGATAATACGATGATAATTTGCATATTTCTAGACTTAGGCTTAAAAACATGGCGTTGGATGGTGAAAACTCGAAACAGCTCCCGAATGGCCCGGTGTGTGGCACCAACACCTCCCACGGGACCAATATAACTCCTAGGAACTGACCCCGCAGCCGCAGGACTCCCGGTTTGAGAATACGACGGTAATTTGTATATTTCTAGACTTAGGCTTAAAAACATGGCGTTAGAGGGTGAAAACCCGAAACAGGCCTCGAACGTCCCCGTGGGTGGCACCAACACCTCCCACGGGACCAATGTAACTCGTAGAACTGACCACGCAGCCGCGGGACTCCCGGTTTGAGAATACGACGATAATTTGCATATTTCTAGACTTAGGCTTGAAAACATGGCGTTAGAGGGTGAAAACCCGAAACAGCCCCCGAACGTCCCCGTGGGTGGCGCCAACACCTCCCACGGGACCAATGTAACTCGTAAGAACTAAACCCGCAGTCGCGGGACTCCCGGTTTTAGAATACGACGGTAATTTGCATATTTCTACACTTAGGCTTAAAAACATGGCGTTAGAGGGTGAAAACCCGAAACAGCCCCCGAACGTCCCCGTGGGTGGTACCAACACCTCCCACGGGACCAATGTAACTCGTAAGAACTGAACCCGCAGGCGCGGGACTCCCGGTTTTAGAATACGACGGTAATTTGCATATTTCTAGACTTAGGCTTAAAAACATGGCGTTAGAGGGTGAAATCCCGAAACAGCCCCCGAACGTCCCCGTGGGTGGCACCAACACCTCCCACGGGACCAATGTAACTCGTAGGAACTGACCCTGCAGTCGCGGGACTCCCGGTTTGTGAATACGACGGTAATTTGCATATTTTAGACTTAGGCTCGAAAATATGGCGTTAGATGGTGAAAATCCGAAACAACCTCCGAACGGCCCCGTGGGTGGGACCAACCCTCCCACGGGTCCATTTTAACTCGTAGAAACTGACCGCGCTATTACGGAACTCCCGGTATGATAATAAGATGGTAATTAGCATATTTCTAGACTTAGGCTTAAAAACATGGCGTTGGATGGTGAAAACACGAACAGCTCCCGAATGGCCCGGTGTGTGGCACCAACACTTCCCACGGGACCAATGTAACTCGTAGGAACTGACCCCACAGCAGCGGGACTCCGGGTTTGAGAATACGAAGGTAATTTGTATGTTTCTAGACTTAGGCTTAAAAACAAGGCATCAGAGGGTGAGATCTCGAAACAGCCCCCGAACGTCCCCGTGGGTGCACCAAGACCTACCACCGGACCAATGTAACTCATAGGAACTGACCCCGCAGCCGCGGGACTCCCGGTTTGAGAATACGATGGTAATTTGAATATTTCTAGACTTAAGCTTAAAAACTTGGCATTAGAGGGTGAAAACCTGAAACTGCCCCTGAACGTCCCCGTGGGTGGCACCAACACCTCCCACGGGACCAATGTAACTCGTAGGAACTGAACCCGCAGTCGCGGGACTCCCCATTTTAGAATATGACGGTAATTTACATATTTCTAGACTTAGGCTTAAAAACATGGCGTTAGAGGGTGAAAACCCGAAACAGCCCCCGAACGTCCCCGTGGATGGCACCAACACCTCCCACAGGACCAATGCAACTCATAGGAACTGACCCCACAGCCGCGGGACTCCCGGTTTGAGAATACGACGGTAATTTGTATATTTCTAGACTTAGGCTTAAAAACATGGCGTTAGAGGGTGGAAAACCGAAACAGCCCCCGAACATCCCCGTGGGTGGCACCAACACCTCCCACGGGACCAATGTAACTCGTAGGTACTGACTCCGCAGCCGCGGGACTCCCGATTTGAGAATACGACGGTAATTTGCATATTTCTAGACTTAGGCTTAAAAACATGGCGCTAGAGGGTGAGATCTCGAAACAGCCCCCGAACGTCCCCGTGGGTGGCACCAACACCTCCCACGGGACCAATGTAACTCGTAGGAACTAACCCCGCTGCCGCGGGACTCCCGGTTTTAGAATACGACGGTAATTTGCATATTTCTAGACATAGGCTTAAAACATGGCGTTAGAGGGTGAAAATCCGAAACAACCCCCGAACGTCCCCGTGGGTGGCACCAACACCTCCCACGGGACCAATGTAACTCGTAGGAACTGAACCCGCAGCCGCGGGACTCCCGGTTTGAGAATACGACGGTAATTTGCAAATTTCTAGACTTAGGCTTAAAAACATGGCGTTCGAGGGTGAAAACCCGAAACAGCCACCGAACGTCCCTGCGGGTGGCACCAACACCTCCCACGGGACCAATGTAACTCATAGGAACTGACCCCGCAGCCGCGGGACTCCCGGTTTGAGAATACGACGGTAATTTGCATATTTCTAAACTTAGGCTTGAAAACATGGCGTTAGAGGGTGAAAACCCGAAACAGCCCCCGAACGTCCCCGTGGGTGCACCAACACCTCCCACGGGACCAATGTAACTCGTAGGAACTGACCCTGCAGTCGCGGGACTCCCGGTTTGTGAATACGACGGTAATTTGCATATTTTAGACTTAGGCTTGAAAATATGGCGTTAGAGGGTGAAAATCCGAAACAACCTTCGAATGGCCCCGTGGGTGGGACCAACCCTCCCACGGGTCCATTTTAACTCATAGAAACTGACAGCGCTATTACGGAACTCACGGTATGATAATACGACGGTAATTTGTTTATTTCTAGACTTAGGCTTAAAAACATGGCGTTGGATGGTGAAAACTCGAAACAGCTCCCGAATGGCCCGGTGTGTGGCACCAACACCTCCCACGGGACCAATGTAACTCGTAGGAACTGACCCCACAGCAGCGGGACTCCAGGTTTGAGAATACGAAGGTAATTTGTATATTTCTAGACTTAGGCTTAAAAACATGGCGTCAGAGGGTGAGATCTCGAAACAGCCCCCGAACGTACCCGTGGGTGCACCAACACCTCCCACGGGACCAATGTAACTCGTAGGAACTGGCCCCGCAGCCGCGGGACTCCCGGTTTGGGAATACGATGGTAATTTGAATATTTCGAGACTTAGGCTTAAAAACATGGCGTTAGATGGTGAAAACTCGAAACTGCCCCCGAACGTCCCCGTGGGTGGCACCAACACCTCCCACGGGACCAATGTAACTCGTAGGAACTGAACTCGAAGTCGCGGGACTCCCGGTTTTAGAATACGACGGTAATTTCCATATTTCTAGACTTAGGCTTAAAAACATGGCGTTAGAGGGTGAAAACCCGAAACAGCCCCCGAACGTCCCCGTGGGTGGCACCAACACCTTCCACGGGACCAATGCTACTCGTAGGAACTGACCCCGCAGCCGAGGGACTCCCGGTTTGAGAATACGACGGTAATTTGCATATTTCTAGACTTAGGCTTAAAAACATGGCGTTAGAGGGTGAAAACCCGAAATAGCCCCCGAACATCCCCGTGGGTGGCACCAACACCTCCCACGGGACCAATGTAACTCGTAGGTACTGACCCTGCAACCGCGGGACTCCCGGTTTGAGAATACGACGGTAATTTGCATATTTCTAGACTTAGGCTAAAAAAAATGGCGTTAGAGGGTGAGATCTCGAAATAGCCCCCGAACGTCCCCGTGGGTGGCACCAACACCTCCCACGGGACCAATGTAACTCGTAGGAACTGACCCCGCTGCCGCGGGACTCTGGGTTTTAGAATACGACGGTAATTTGCATATTTCTAGACTTAGGCTTAAAACATGGCGTTAGAGGGTGAAAACCCGAAACAGCCCCCGAACGTCCCCGTGGGTGGCGCCGACACCTCCCACGGGACCAATGTATCTCATAGGAACTGACCCCGCAGCCGCAGGACTCCCGGTTTGATAATACGACGGTAATTTGCATATTTCTAGACTTAGGTTTTAAAAACATGGCGTTCGAGGGTGAAAACTCGAAACAGCCCCCGAATGTCCCTGTGGGTGGCACCAACACCTCCCACGGGACCAATGTAACTCATAGGAACTGACCCCGCAGCCGCGGGACTCCCGGTTTGAGAATACGATGGTAATTTGCATATTTCTAGACTTAGGCTTGAAAACATGGCGTTAGAGGGTGGAAACCCGAAACAGCCCCTGAACGTCCCCCTGGGTGGCACCAACACCTCCCACGGGACCAATGTAACTGGTAGGAACTGACCCCGCTGCCGCGGGACTCCCGATTTTAGAATACGACTGTAATTTACATATTTCTCGACAATGGCTTAAAAACATGGCGTTAGAGGGTGAGATCTCGAAACAGCCCGCGAACGTCCCCGTGGGTGGAACCAACACCTCCCACGGGACCAATGTAACTCGTAGGAACTGACCCCGCAGCCGCGGGACTCCCGATTTGAGAATACGACGGTAATTAGTATATTTGTAGACTTAGGCTTAAAAACATGGCGTTAGTGGGTGAAAACTCGAAACAGCCCCCGAACGTCCCCGTGGGTGGCACCAACACCTCCCACGGGACCAATGTAACTCGTAGGAACTGACCCCGCTGCCGCGGGACTCCTGATTTTAGAATACGACGATAATTTGCATATTTATAGACTTAGGCTTAAAAACATTGCGTTCGAGGGTGAAAACCCGAAACAGCCCCCGAACGTCCCTGTGAGTGGCACCAACACCTCCCACGGGACCAATGTAATTCATAGGAACTGACCCCGCAGCCGCGGGACTCCCGGTTTGAGAATACGACGGTAATTTGCATATTTCTAGACTTAGGCTTGAAAACATGGCGTTAGAGGGTGAAAACCCAAAACAGCACCCGAACGTCCCCCTGGGTGGCACCAACACCTCCCACGGGACCAATGTAACTCGTAGGAACTGACCCCGCAGCCGCGGGACTCCCGGTTTGAGAATATGAAGGTAATTTGTATATTTCTAGACTTAGGCTTAAAAACATGGCATTAGAGGGTGAAAACCCGAAACAACCCCCGAACGTCCCCGTGGGTGGCACCAACACCTCCCACGGGACCAATGTAACTCGTAGGAACTGACCCTGCAGTCGCGGGACTCCCGATTTGTGAATACGACGGTAATTTGCATATTTTAGACTTAGGCTTGAAAATATGGCGTTAGATGGTGAAAATCCGAAACAACCTCCAAACGGCCCCATGGGTGGCACCAACCCTCCCACGGGTCCATTTTAACTCATAGAAACTGACCGCGCTATTACGGAACTCCCGGTATGATAATACGACGGTAATTTGCATATTTCTACACTTAGGCTTAAAAACATGGCGTTGGATGGTGAAAAAGTCGAAACAGCTCCCGAATGGCCCAGTCGGTGGCACCAACACCTCCCACGGGACTAATTTAACTCGTAGGAACTGACCCTACAGCAGCGGGACTCCCGGTTTGAGAATACGACGGTAATTTGTATATTTCTAGACTTAGGCTTAAAAACATGGCGTTAGAGGGTGAGATCTCGAAACAGCCCCCGAACGTCCCCGTGGGTGCACCAACACCTCCCACGGGACCAATGTAACTCGTAGGAACTGACGCCGCAGCCGCGGGACTCCCGGTTTGAGAATACGATTGTAATTTGAATATTTGTAGACTTAGGCTTAAAAACATGGCGTTAGAGGGTGAAAACCCAAAACTGCCCCCGAACGTCCCCGTGGGTGGCACCAACACCTCCCACGGGACCAATGTAACTCGTAGGAACTGAACCCGCAGTCGCGGGACTCCCGGTTTTAGAATACGACGGTAATTTACATATTTCTAGACTTAGGCTTAAAAACAGGGCGTTAGAGGGTGAAAACCCGAAACATCCCCCGAACGTCCCCGTGGGTGGCACCAACACCTCCCACGGGACCAATGTAACTCGTAGGAACTGACCCCGCAGCCGCGGGACTCCCGATTTGAGAATACAACGGTAATTTGCATATTTCTAGACTTAGGCTTAAAAACATGGCGTTAGAGGGTCAAAACCCGAAACAGCCCCCGAACTTCCCCGTGGGTGGCACCAACACCACCCACGGGACCAATGTAACTCGTAGGTACTGACCCCGCAGCCGCGGGACTCCCGGTTTGAGAATACGACGGTAATTTGCATATTTCTAGACTTAGGCTTAAAAACATGGCGTTAGAGGGTGAGATCTCGAAACAGCCCCCGAACGTCCCCGTGGGTGGCACCAACACCTCCCACGGGACCAATGTAACTCGTAGGAACTGTCCCCGCTGCCGCGGGACTCCCGGTTTTAGAATACGACGGTAATTTGCATATTTCTAGACTTAGGCTTAAAACATGGCGTTAGAGGGTGCAAAGCCGAAACAACCCCCGAACGTCCCCGTGGGTGGCACCAACACCTCCCACGGGACCAATGTAACTCGTAGGAACTGACCCCGCAGCCGCGGGACTCCCGGTTTGACAAATACGACGGTAATTTGCAAATTTCTAGACTTAGGCTTAAAAACATGGCGTTCGAGGGTGAAAACCCGAAACAGCCCCCGAACGTCCCTGCGGGTGGCACCAACACCTCCCACGGGACCAATGTAACTCATAGGAACTGACCCTGTAGCCGCGGGACTCCCGATTTGAGAATACGACGGTAATTTGCATATTTCTAGACTTAGGCTTGAAAACATGGTATTAGAGGGTGAAAACCCGAAACAGCCCCCGAACGTCCCCCTGGGTGGCACCAACACCTCCCACGGGACCAATGTAACTCTTAGGACTTGACCCCGCAGCCGCGGGACACCCGGTTTGAGAATACGACGGTAAATTGCATATTTCTAGACTTAGGCTTAAAAACATGGCGTTAGAGGGTGAAAACTCAAAACAACCCCCGAACGTCCCCGTGGGTGGCACCAACACCTCCCACGGGACCATTGTAGCTCGTAGGAACTGACCCCGCTACCGCGGGACTCCCGATTTTAGAATACGACGGTAATTTGCATATTTCTAGACTTAGGCTTAAAAACATTGCGTTCGAGGGTGAAAACCCAAAACAGCCCCCGAACGTCCCTGTGGGTGGCACCAACACCTCCCACGGGACCAATGTAACTCATAGGAACTGACCCCGCAGCCGCGGGACTCCCGGTTTGAGAATACGATGGTAATTTGTATATTTCTAGACTTAGGCTTGAAAACATGGCGTTAGAGGGTGAAAACCCGAAACAGCCCCGAACGTCCCCCTGGGTGGCACCAACACCTCCCACGGGACCAATGTAACTCGTAGGAACTGACCCCGCAGCCGCGGGACTCCCGGTTTGAGAATACGACGGTAATTTGCATATTTCTGGACTTAGGCTTAAAAACATGGCGTTAGAGGGTTAAAACCCGAAACAGCTCCCGAACATCCCCGTGGGTGGCACCAACACCTCCCACGGGACCAATGTAACTCGTAGGTACTGACTCCGCAGCCGCGGGACTCCCGGTTTGAGAATACGACGATAATTTGCATATTTCTAGACTTAGGCTTAAAAACATGGCGTTAGAGGGTGAGATCTCGAAACAACCCCCGAACGTCCCCGTGGGTGGCACCAACACCTCCCACGGGACCAATGTAACTCGTAGGAACTGACCCCGCTGCCGCGGGACTCCCGGTTTCAAAATACGACGGTAATATGCATATTTCTAGACTTAGGCTTAAAACATGGCGTTAGAGGGTGAAAACCCGAAACAGCCTACGAACGTCCCCGTGGGTGGCACCAACACCTCCCACGGCACAAATGTAACTCGTAGGAACTGACCCCGCAGCCGTGGGACTCCCGGTTTGAGAATACGACGGTAATTTGCAAATTTCTAGACTTAGGCTTAAAAACATGGCGTTCGAGGGTGAGAACCCGAAACATCCCCCGAACGACCCCGTGGGTGGCACCAACACCTCCCACGGGACCAATGTAACTCGTAGGAACTGACCCCACTGCCGCGGGACTCCCGGTTTTAGAATACGATGGTAATTTGCATATTTCTAGACTTAGGCTTAAAAACATGGCGTTAGAGGGTGAGATCTCGAAACAGCCCCCGAACGTCCCCGAGGGTGGCACCAACACCTCCCACGGGACCAATGTAACTCGTAGGAACTGACCCCGCTGCCGCGGGACTCCCGGTTTTAGAATACGACGGTAATTTGCATATTTCTAGACTTAGGCTTGAAAACATGGCGTTAGAGGGTGAAAACCCGAAACAGCCCCGAACGTCCCCCTGGGTGGCACCAACACCTCCCACGGGACCAATGTAACTCGTAGGAACTGACCCCGCAGCCGCGGGACTCCCGGTTTGAGAATACGACGGTAATTTGCATATTTCTGGACTTAGGCTTAAAAACATGGCATTAGAGGGTTAAAACCCGAAACAGCTCCCGAACATCCCCGTGGGTGGCACCAACACCTCCCACGGGACCAATGTAACTCGTAGGTACTGACTCCGCAGCCGCGGGACTCCCGGTTTGAGAATACGACGACAATTTGCATATTTCTAGACTTAGGCTTAAAAACATGGCGTTAGAGGGTGAGATCTCGAAACAGCCCCCGAACGTCCCCGTGGGTGGCACCAACACCTCCCACGGGACCAATGTAACTCGTAGGAACTGACCCCGCTGCCGCGGGACTCCCGGTTTCAAAATACGACGGTAATATGCATATTTCTAGACTTAGGCTTAAAACATGGCGTTAGAGGGTGAAAACCCGAAACAGCCTACGAACGTCCCCGTGGGTGGCACCAACACCTCCCACGGCACAAATGTAACTCGTAGGAACTGACCCCGCAGCCGTGGGACTCCCGGTTTGAGAATACGACGGTAATTTGCAAATTTCTAGACTTAGGCTTAAAAACATGGCGTTCGAGGGTGAGAACCCGAAACATCCCCCGAACGACCCCGTGGGTGGCACCAACACCTCCCACGGGACCAATGTAACTCGTAGGAACTGACCCCACTGCCGTGGGACTCCCGGTTTTAGAATACGACGGTAATTTGCATATTTCTAGACTTAGGCTTAAAAACATGGCGTTAGAGGGTGAGATCTCGAAACAGCCCCCGAACGTCCCCGAGGGTGGCACCAACACCTCCCACGGGACCAATGTAACTTGTAGGAACTGACCCCGCAGCCGCGGGACTCCCGATTTGAGAATACGTTGGTAATTTGCATATATCTAGACTTAGGCTTAAAAACATGGCTTTAATGGGTGAAAACTCGAAACAGCCCCCGAATGTCCCCGTGGGTGGCACCAACACCTCCCACGGGACCAATGTAACTCATAGGAACTGACCCCGCAGCCGCGGGACTTCCGATTTGAGAATACGACGGTAATTTGCATATTTCTAAACTTAGATTTAAAAACATGGCGTTAGAGAGTGAAAACCCGAAACAGCCCCCGAACGTCCCCCTGGGTGGCACCAACACCTCCCACGGGACCAATGTAATTCGTCGGAACTGACCCCGTAGCCGCGGGACTCCCGGTTTGAGAATACTACGGTAATTTGTATATTTCTAGACTTAGGCTTAAAAACATGGCGTTAGAGGGTGAAAAACCGAAACAGCCCCCGAACGTCCCCGTGGGTGGCAACAACACCTCCCACGGGACCAATGTAACTCGTAGGAACTGACCCCGCAGCCGCGGGACTCCCGGTTTGAGAATACGACGATAATTTTCATATTTCTAGACTTAGGCTTTAAAACATGGCGTTAGAGGGTGAAAACCCGAAACAGCCCCCGAACGTCCCCGTGGGTGGCACCAACACCTCCCACTGGACCAATGTAACTCGTAGGAACTGAACCCGCAGTCGCAGGACTCCCGATTTTAGAATACGACGGTAATTTGCATATTTCTAGACTTAGGCTTAAAAACATGGCGTTAGAGTGAACTGACCCCGCAGCCGCGGAACTCCCGGTTTGAGAATACGACGGAAATTTGCAAATTTCTAGACTTAGGCTTAAAAACATGGCATTAGAGGGTGAGATCTCGAAATAGCCCCCGAACGTCCCCGTGGGTGGCACCAACACCTCCCACGGGACCAATGTAACTCGTAGGAACTGACCCCGCAGCCGCGGGTCTCCCGGTTTGAGAATAAAACAGTAATTTGCATATTTCTGGACTTAGGCTTAAAAACACGGTGTTAGAGGGTGAAAACCCGAAATAGCCCCCGAACATCCCCGTGGGCGGCACCAACACCTCCCACGGGACCAATGTAACTCGTAGGAACTGATCCCGCAGCCGCGGGACTCCCGGTTTGAGAATATGACGATAATTTGCATATTTCTAGACTTAGGCTTTAAAACATGGCGTTAGAGGGTGAAAACCCGAAACAGCCCCAGAACGTCCCCGTGGGTGGCACCAACACCTCCCACGGGACCAATGTACCTCGTAGGAACTGAACCCGCGGTCGCGGGACTCCCGATTTTAGAATCTGACTGTAATTTCTATATTTCTAGACTTAGGCTTAAAAACATTGCGTTAGAGGGTGAAAACTCGAAACAGCCCCCGAACGTCCCCGTGGGTGGCACCAACACCTCCCACGGGACCAAAGTAACTCGTAGGTACTGACCCCGCAGCCGCGGGAGTCCCGGTTTGAGAATACGACGGTAAGTTGCATATTTCTAGACTTAGGCTTAAAAACATGGCGTTAGAGGGTGAGATCTCGAAACAGACCCCGAACGTCCCCGTGGGTGGCATCAAGACCTCCCACGGGACCAATGTAACTCGTAGGAAGTGACCCCGCTGCGGCGGGACTCCCGATTTTAGAATACGACGGTAATTTGCATATTTCTAGACTTAGGCTTAAAAACATGGCGTTAGAGTGAACTGACCCCGCAGCCGCGGAACTCCCGGTTTGAGAATACGACGGAAATTTGCAAATTTCTAGACTTAGGCTTAAAAACATGGCATTAGAGGGTGAGATCTCGAAATAGCTCCCGAACGTCCCCGTGGGTGGCACCAACACCTCCCACGGGACCAATGTAACTCGTAGGAACTGACCCCGCAGCCGCGGGTCTCCCGGTTTGAGAATAAAACAGTAATTTGCATATTTCTGGACTTAGGCTTAAAAACACGGTGTTAGAGGGTGAAAACCCGAAATAGCCCCCGAACATCCCCGTGGGCGGCACCAACACCTCCCACGGGACCAATGTAACTCGTAGGAACTGATCCCGCAGCCGCGGGACTCCCGGTTTGAGAATATGACGATAATTTGCATATTTCTAGACTTAGGCTTTAAAACATGGCGTTAGAGGGTGAAAACCCGAAACAGCCCCAGAACGTCCCCGTGGGTGGCACCAACACCTCCCACGGGACCAATGTAACTCGTAGGAACTGAACCCGCGGTCGCGGGACTCCCGATTTTAGAATCTGACTGTAATTTCTATATTTCTAGACTTAGGCTTAAAAACATTGCGTTAGAGGGTGAAAACTCGAAACAGCCCCCGAACGTCCCCGTGGGTGGCACCAACACCTCCCACGGGACCAAAGTAACTCGTAGGTACTGACCCCGCAGCCGCGGGAGTCCCGGTTTGAGAATACGACGGTAAGTTGCATATTTCTAGACTTAGGCTTAAAAACATGGCGTTAGAGGGTGAGATCTCGAAACAGACCCCGAACGTCCCCGTGGGTGGCATCAAGACCTCCCACGGGACCAATGTAACTCGTAGGAAGTGACCCCGCTGCGGAAGGACTCCCGATTTTAGAATACGACGGTAATTTGCATATTTCTAGACTTAGGCTTAAAAACATGGCGTTAGAGTGAACTGACCCCGCAGCCGCGGAACTCCCGGTTTGAGAATACGACGGAAATTTGCAAATTTCTAGACTTAGGCTTAAAAACATGGCATTAGAGGGTGAGATCTCGAAATAGCCCCCGAACGTCCCCGTGGGTGGCACCAACACCTCCCACGGGACCAATGTAACTCGTAGGAACTGACCCCGCAGCCGCGGGTCTCCCGGTTTGAGAATAAAACAGTAATTTGCATATTTCTCGACTTAGGCTTAAAAACACGGTGTTAGAGGGTGAAAACCCAAAATAGCCCCCGAACATCCCCGTGGGCGGCACCAACACCTCCCACGGGACCAATGTAACTCGTAGGAACTGATCCCGCAGCCGCGGGACTCCCGGTTTGAGAATATGACGATAATTTGCATATTTCTAGACTTAGGCTTTAAAACATGGCGTTAGAGGGTGAAAACCCGAAACAGCCCCAGAACGTCCCCGTGGGTGGCACCAACACCTCCCACGGGACCAATGTAACTCGTAGGAACTGAACCCGCGGTCGCGGGACTCCCGATTTTAGAATCTGACTGTAATTTCTATATTTCTAGACTTAGGCTTAAAAACATTGCGTTAGAGGGCGAAAACTCGAAACAGCCCCCGAACGTCCCCGTGGGTGGCACCAACACCTCCCACGGGACCAATGTAACTCATAGGAACTGACCCCGCAGCCGCGGGAGTCCCGGTTTGAGAATACGACGGTAAGTTGCATATTTCTAGACTTAGGCTTAAAAACATGGCGTTAGAGGGTGAGATCTCGAAACAGACCCCGAACGTCCCCGTGGGTGGCATCAAGACCTCCCACGGGACCAATGTAACTCGTAGGAAGTGACCCCGCTGCGGCGGGACTCCCGATTTTAGAATACGACGGTAATTTGTATATTTCTAGACTTAGGCTTAAAAACATGGCGTTAGAGTGTGAGATCTCGAAACAGCCCCCGAACGTCCCCGTGGGTGGCACCAACACCTCCCACGGGACCAATGTAACTTGTAGGAACTGACCCCACAGCCGCGGGACTCCCGGTTTGAGAATACGACGGCAATTTGCCTATTTCTAGACTTAGGCTTAAAAACATGGCGTTAGAGGGTGAAAACCCGAAACAGCCCCCGAACGTCCCCGTGGGTGGCACCAACACCTCCCACGGGACCAATGTAACTCGTAGGAACTGACCCCGCTGCCGTGGGACTCCCGGTTTTAGAATACGTCGGTTATTTGAATATTTCTAGACTTAGGCTTAAAACATGGCGTTAGAGGGTGAAAACTCGAAACAGCCCCCGAATGTCCCCGTGGGTGGCACCAACATCTCCCACGGGACCAATGTAACTCGTAGGAACAGACCCCGCAGTCGCGGGACTCCCGGTTTGAGAATACGATGGTAATTTGCATATTTTAGACTTAGGCTTGATAATATGGCGTTACAGGGTGAAAATCCGAAACAGCCACCGAACTGCCCCGTGGGTGGCACCAACACCTCCCATGGGGCAATTGTAACTCGTAGGAACAGACTGCACTATTACAGGACTCTCGGTTTCAGAATACGATGGTAATTTGCATAGTTTAAGACTTAGGCTTGAAAACATGGCGTTAGAGGGTGAAAACCGCATACAGCAACCGAAAGACCCCGTGGGTAGCACCAACAGCTACCACGGGTCCATTTTAACTGACCGCGCTAGTACGGAACTCCCGGTTTGATAATACGACGGTAATTTGCATATTTGTAGACTTAGGCTTGAAAACATGGCGTTGGATGGTGAAAACCCGAAACATCTCCCGAACGGCCCAGTGGGTGGCACCAACACCTCCCACGGGAACAATGTAACTCGTAGGAACTGACCCCATAGCAGCGGGACTCCCGATTTGAGAATACGACGGTAATTTGTATATTTCTAGACTTAGGCTTAAAAACATGGCGTTAGAGGGTGAGATCTCGAAACAGCCCCCGAACGTCCCCGTGGGTGCACCAACACCTCCCACGGGACCATTGTAACTCGTAGGAACTGACCCCGCAGCCGCGGGACTCCCGGTTTGAGAATACGACGGTAATTTGAATATTTCTAGACTTAGGCTTAAAAACATGGCGTTAGAGGGTGAAAACCCGAAACTCCCCCCGAACGTCCCCGTGGGTGGGACCAACACCTCCCACGGGACCAATGTAACTCGTAGGAACTGACCCCACAGCAGCAGGACTCCCGGTTTTAGAATACGACGGTAATTTACATATTTCTAGACTTAGGCTTAAAAACATGGCGTTAGAGGGTGAAAACCCGAAACAACCCCCGAACGTCCCCGTGGGTGGCACCAACACCTCCCACGGGACCAATGCAACTCGTAGGAACTGACCGCGCAGCCGCGGGACTCCCGGTTTGAGAATACGACGGTAATTTGCATATTTATAGACTTAGGCTTAAAAACATGGCGTTAGAGGGTGAGATCTCGAAACAGCCCCAGAACGTCCCCGTGGGTGGCACCAACACCTCCCACGGGACCAATGTAACTCGTAGGAACTGACCTCGCTGCAGCGGGACTCCCGGTTTTAGAATACGATGGTAATTTGCATATTTCTAGACTTAGGCTTAAAACATGGCGTTAGAGGGTGAAAACCCAAAACAGCCCCCGAACGTCCCCGTGGATGGCACCACCACCTCCCACGGGACCAATGTAACTCGTAGGAACTGACCCCGCAGCCGCGGGACTCCTGGTTTCAGAATACGACGGTAATTTTCATACTTCTAGACTTAGGCTTAAAAACATGGCGTTAGAGGGTGAAAACCCGAAACATCCCCCGAACGCCCCCGTGGGTGGCACCAACACCTCCCACGGGACCAATGTAACTCGTAGGAACTTACCGCACAGCCGCGGGACTCCCGATTTGAGAATACCACGCTAATTTGCATATTTCTAGACTTAGGCTTAAAAACATGGCGTTAGAGGGTGAAAATCCGAAACAGCCCCCGAACGTCCCCATGGGTGACACCAACACCTCCCACGGGACCAATGTAACTCGTAGGAACTGAACCCGCAGTCGAGGGACTCCTGGTTTTAGAATACGACAGTAATTTGCATATTTCTAGACTTAGGCTTAAAAACATGGCGTTAGAGGGTGAAAAATCGAAACAACCTCCGAACGTCCCCGTGGGTGGCACCAACACCTCCCACGGGACCAATGTAACTCGTAGGTACTGACCCCGCAGCCGCGGGAGTCCCGGTTTGAGAATACGACTGTAATTTGCATATTTCTAGACTTAGGCTTAAAAACATGGCGTTAGAGGGTGAGATCTCGAAACATCCCCCGAACGTCCCCGTGGGTGGCACTAACACCTCCCACGGGACCAATGTAACTCGTAGGAACTGTCCCCGCTGCCGCGGGACTCCCAGTTTTAGAATTCGATGGTAATTTGCATATTTATGGACTTAGGCTTAAAAACATGGCGTTAGAGGGTGAAAACCCGAAACAGCCCCCGAACGTCCCCGTGGGTGGCACCAACACCTCCCACGGGACCAATGTAACTCATAGGAACTGACCCCGCATCCGCGGGACTCCCGGTTTGAGAATACGGCGGTAATTTGCATATTTCTAGACTTAGGCTTAAAAATATGGCGTTAGAGGGTGAGATCTCGAAACAGCCCCCGAACGTCCCCGTGGGTGGCACCAACACCTCCCACGGGACCATTGAAACTCGTAGGAACTGACTCCGCAGCCGCGGGACTCCCGGTTTGAGAATACAATGGTAATTTGCATATTTCTAGACTTAGGCTTAAAAACATGGCGTTAGAGGGTGAAAACCAGAAACAGCCTCCGAACGTCCCCGTGGGTGGCACCAACACCTCCCACGGGACCAATGTAACTCGTAGGTACTGACCCCGCAGCCGCGGGAGTCCCGGTTTGAGAATACGACTGTAATTTGAATATTTCTAGACTTAGGCTTAAAAACATGGCGTTAGAGGGTGAGATCTCGAAACATCCCCCGAACGTCCCCGTGGGTGGCACCAACACCTCCCACGGGACCAATGGAACTCAGAGGAACTGAACCCGCAGTCGCGGGACTCCCGGTTTTAGAATACGACGGTAATTTGCATCTTTCTAGACTTAGGCTTAAAAACATGGCGTTAGAGGGTGAAAACCCGAAACAGCCCCCGAACGTCCCCGTGGGTGGCACCAACACCTCCCACGGGACCAATGTAACTCATAGGAACTGACCCCGCAGCCGCGGGACTCCCGGTTTGAGAATACGGCGGTAATTTGCATATTTCTAGACATAGGCTTAAAAATATGGCGTTAGAGGGTGAGATCTCGAAACAGCCCCCGAACGTCCCCGTGGGTGGCACCAACACCTCCCACGGGACCAATGTAACTCGTAGGAACTGACTCCGCACCCGCGGGACTCCCGGTTTTAGAATTCGACGGTAATTTGCATATTTCTAGACTTAGGCTTAAAAACATGGCGTTAGAGGGTGAAAACCCGAAACAGCTCCCGAACGTCCCCGTGGGTGGCACCAACACCTCCCACGGGACCAATGTAACTCGTAGGAACTGACCCCGCAGCCGCGGGACTCCCGATTTGAGAATACGACGATAATTTGCATATTTCTAGACTTAGGCTTAAAAACATGGCGTTAAATGTTGAAAACCTGAAACAGTCCCCGAACGTCCCCGTGGGTGGCACCAACACCTCCCACGGGACCAATGGAACTCAGAGGAACTGAACCCGCAGTCGCGGGACTCCCGGTTTTAGAATACGACGGTAATTTGCATCTTTCTAGACTTAGGCTTAAAAACATGGCGTTAGAGGGTGAAAACCCGAAACAGCCCCCGAACGTCCCCGTGGGTGGCACCAACACCTCCCACGGGACCAATGTAACTCGTAGGTACTGACCCCGCAGCCGCGAGAGTCCCGGTTTGAGAATACGGTGGTAATTTGCATATTTCTAGACTTAGGCTTAAAAACACGGCGTTAGAGGGTGAGATCTCGAAACAGCCCTCGAACGTCCCCGTGGGTGGCACCAACACCTCCCACGGGACCAATGTAACTCGTAGGAACTGACCCCGCTGCCGCGGGACTCCCGGTTTTAAAATTCGAAGGTAATTTGCATATTTCTAGACTTAGGCTTAAAAACATGGCGTTAGAGGGTGAAAACCCAAAACAGCCCCCGAACGTCCCCGTGGGTGGCACCAACACCTCCCACGGGACCAATGTAACTCGTAGGAACTAACCCCGCAGCCGCGGGACTCCCGGTTTCAGAATACGACGGTAATTTGGATACTTCTAGACTTAGGCTTAAAAACATGGCGTTAGAGGGTGAAAACCCGAAACAGCCCCCGAACGCCCCCGTGGGTGGCACCAACACCTCCCACGGGACCAATGTAACTTGTAGGAACTTACCCCGCAGCCGCGGGACTCCCGATTTGAGAATACGACAGTAATTTGCATATTTCTAGACTTAGGCTTAAAAACATGGCGTTAGAGGGTGAGATCTCGAAACAGCCCCCGAACGTCCCCGTGGGTGGCACCAACACCTCCTACGGGACCATTGTAACTCGTAGGAATTGACCCCGCAGTCGCGGGACTCCCGGTTCCAGAATACAACCGTAATTTGCATATTTCTAGACTTAGGCTTAAAAACATGGCGTTAGAGGGTGAAAACCCGAAACAGCCACTGAACATCCCCGTGGGTGGCACCAACACATCCCACGAGACCAATGTAACTCGTAGGAACTGATCCCGCAGCCGCGGGACTCCTGATTTGAGAATACGACGGTAATTTGCATATTTCTAGACTTAGGCTTAAAAACATGGTGTTAGAGGGTGAAAATCCGAAACAGCCCCCGAACGTCCCCGTGGGTGGCACCAACACCTCCCACGGGACCAATGTAACTCGTAGGAACTGAACCCGCAGTCGAGGGACTCCCGATTTTAGAATACGAAAGTAATTTGCATATTTCTAGACTTAGGCTTAAAAACATGGCGTTAGAGGGTGAAAACTCGAAACAACCTCCGAACGTCATCGTGGGTGGCACCAACACCTCCCACGGGACCAATGTAACTCGTAGGTACTGACCCCGCAGCCGCGGGAGTCCCGGTTTGAGAATACGACGGTAATTTGCATATTTCTAGACTTGGGCTTAGAAACATGGCGTTAGAGGGTGAGATCTCGAAACATCCTCCGAACGTCCCCGTGGGTGGAACTAACACCTCCCACGGGACCAATGTAACTCGTAGGAACTGTCCCCGCAACCGCGGGACTCCCGGTTTTAGAATTCGATGGTAATTTGCATATTTATGGACTTAGGCTTAAAAACAGGGCGTTAGAGGATGAAAACCCGAAACAGGCCCCGAACGTCCCCGTGGGTGGCACCAACACCTCCCACGGGACCAATGTAACTCATAGGAACTGACCCCGCAGCCGCGGGACTCCCGGTTTGAGAATACGACGGTAATTTGCATATTTTTAGACTTAAGCTTAAAAATATGGCGTTAGAGCATGAAAACCCTAAACAGCCCCCGAACGCCCCCGTGGGTGGCACCAACGTCTCCCACGGGACCAATGTAACTCGTAGGAACTGACCTCGCAGCCGCGGGACTCCCGATTTGAGAATACGACGGTAATTTGCATATTTCTAGACTTAGGCTTAAAAACATGGCGTTAGAGGGTGAGATCTCGAAACAGCCCCCGAACGTCCCCGTGGGTGGCACCAACACCTCCCACGGTACCATTGTAACTCGCTGGAACTGACCCCGCAGCCGCGGGACTCCCGGTTTGAGAATACAACGGTAATTTGCATATTTCTAGACTTAGGCTTAAAAACATGGCGTTAGAGGGTGAAAACCCGAAACAGCCCCTGAACATCCCCGTGGGTGGCACCCACACCTCCCACGGGACCAATGTAACTCGTAGAAACTGATCCCGCAGCCGCGGGACTCCCGATTTGAGAATACGACGATAATTTGCATATTTCTAGACTTAGGCTTAAAAACATGGCGTTAAAGGGTGAAAACCCGAAACAGTCCCCGAACGTCCCCGTGGGTGGCACCAACACCTCCCAGGGGACCAATGTAACTCGTAGGAACTAAACCCGCAGTCGCGGGACTCCCGGTTTTAGAATACGACGGTAATTTGCATATTTCTAGACTTAGGCTTAAAAACATGGCGTTAGAGGGCGAAAACCCGAAACAGCCCCCGAACGTCCCCGTGGGTGGCACCAACACCTCCCACGGGACCAATGTAACTCGTAGGTACTGACCCCGCAGCCGCGGGAGTCCCGGTTTGAGAATACGGTGGTAATTTGCATATTTCTAGACTTAGGCTTAAAAACATGGCGTTAGAGGGTGAGATCTCGAAACATCCCCCGAACGTCCCCGTGGCTGGCACCAACACCTCCCACGGGACCAATGGAACTCAGAGGAACTGAACCCGCAGTCGCGGGACTCCCGGTTTTAGAATACGACGGTAATTTGCATCTTTCTAGACTTAGGCTTAAAAACATGGCGGTAGAGGGTGAAAACCCGAAACAGCCCCCGAACGTCCCCGTGGGTGGCACCAACACCTCCCACGGGACCAATGTAACTCATAGGAACTGACCCCGCAGCCACGGGACTCCCGGTTTGAGAATACGGCGGTAATTTGCATATTTCTAGACTTAGGCTTAAAAATATGGCGTTAGAGGGTGAGATCTCGAAACAGCCCCCGAACGTCCCCGTGGGTGGCACCAACACCTCCCACGGGACCAATGTAACTCGTAGGAACTGACTCCGCATCCGCGGGACTCCCGGTTTTAGAATTCGACGGTAATTTGCATATTTCTAGACTTAGGCTTAAAAACATGGCGTTAGAGGGTGAAAACCCGAAACAGCTCCCGAACGTCCCCGTGGGTGGCACCAACACCTCCCACGGGACCAATGTAACTCGTAGGAACTGACCCCGCAGCCGCGGGACTCCCGATTTGAGAATACGACGATAATTTGCATATTTCTAGACTTAGGCTTAAAAACATGGCGTTAAATGTTGAAAACCTGAAACAGTCCCCGAACGTCCCCGTGGGTGGCACCAACACCTCCCACGGGACCAATGGAACTCAGAGGAACTGAACCCGCAGTCGCGGGACTCCCGGTTTTAGAATACGACGGTAATTTGCATCTTTCTAGACTTAGGCTTAAAAACATGGCGTTAGAGGGTGAAAACCCGAAACAGCCCCCGAACGTCCCCGTGGGTGGCACCAACACCTCCCACGGGACCAATGTAACTCGTAGGTACTGACCCCGCAGCCGCGGGAGTCCCGGTTTGAGAATACGGTGGTAATTTGCATATTTCTAGACTTAGGCTTAAAAACACGGCGTTAGAGGGTGAGATCTCGAAACAGCCCTCGAACGTCCCCGTGGGTGGCACCAACACCTCCCACGGGACCAATGTAACTCGTAGGAACTGACCCCGCTGCCGCGGGACTCCCGGTTTTAAAATTCGAAGGTAATTTGCATATTTCTAGACTTAGGCTTAAAAACATGGCGTTAGAGGGTGAAAACCCAAAACAGCCCCCGAACGTCCCCGTGGGTGGCACCAACACCTCCCACGGGACCAATGTAACTCGTAGGAACTAACCCCGCAGCCGCGGGACTCCCGGTTTCAGAATACGACGGTAATTTGGATACTTCTAGACTTAGGCTTAAAAACATGGCCTTAGAGGGTGAAAACCCGAAACAGCCCCCGAACGCCCCCGTGGGTGGCACCAACACCTCCCACGGGACCAATGTAACTCGTAGGTACTGACCCCGCAGCCGCGGGAGTCCCGGTTTGAGAATACGGTGGTAATTTGCATATTTCTAGACTTAGGCTTAAAAACATGGCGTTAGAGGGTGAGATCTCGAAACATCCCCCGAACGTCCCCGTGGGTGGCACCAACACCTCCCACGGGACCAATGGAACTCAGAGGAACTGAACCCGCAGTCGCGGGACTCCCGGTTTTAGAATACGACGGTAATTTGCATCTTTCTAGACTTAGGCTTAAAAACATGGCGTTAGAGGGTGAAAACCCGAAACAGCCCCCGAACGTCCCCGTGGGTGGCACCAACACCTCCCACGGGACCAATGTAACTCATAGGAACTGACCCCGCAGCCGCGGGACTCCCGGTTTGAGAATACGGCGGTAATTTGCATATTTCTAGACTTAGGCTTAAAAATATGGCGTTAGAGGGTGAGATATCGAAACAGCCCCCGAACGTCCCCGTGGGTGGCACCAACACCTCCCACGGGACCAATGTAACTCGTAGGAACTGACTCCGCAGCCGCGGGACTCCCGGTTTTAGAATTCGACGGTAATTTGCATATTTCTAGACTTAGGCTTAAAAACATGGCGTTAGAGGGTGAAAACCCGAAACAGCTCCCGAACGTCCCCGTGGGTGGCACCAACACCTCCCACGGGACCAATGTAACTCGTAGGAACTGACCCCGCAGCCGCGGGACTCCCGATTTGAGAATACGACGATAATTTGCATATTTCTAGACTTAGGCTTAAAAACATGGCGTTAAATGTTGAAAACCTGAAACAGTCCCCGAACGTCCCCGTGGGTGGCACCAACACCTCCCACGGGACCAATGGAACTCAGAGGAACTGAACCCGCAGTCGCGGGACTCCCGGTTTTAGAATACGACGGTAATTTGCATCTTTCTAGACTTAGGCTTAAAAACATGGCGTTAGAGGGTGAAAACCCGAAACAGCCCCCGAACGTCCCCGTGGGTGGCACCAACACCTCCCACGGGACCAATGTAACTCGTAGGTACTGACCCCGCAGCCGCGGGAGTCCCGGTTTGAGAATACGGTGGTAATTTGCATATTTCTAGACTTAGGCTTAAAAACACGGCGTTAGAGGGTGAGATCTCGAAACAGCCCTCGAACGTCCCCGTGGGTGGCACCAACACCTCCCACGGGACCAATGTAACTCGTAGGAACTGACCCCGCTGCCGCGGGACTCCCGGTTTTAAAATTCGAAGGTAATTTGCATATTTCTAGACTTAGGCTTAAAAACATGGCGTTAGAGGGTGAAAACCCAAAACAGCCCTCGAACGTCCCCGTGGGTGGCACCAACACCTCCCACGGGACCAATGTAACTCGTAGGAACTAACCCCGCAGCCGCGGGACTCCCGGTTTCAGAATACGACGGTAATTTGGATACTTCTAGACTTAGGCTTAAAAACATGGCGTTAGAGGGTGAAAACCCGAAACAGCCCCCGAACGCCCCCGTGGGTGGCACCAACACCTCCCACGGGACCAATGTAACTCGTAGGAACTTACCCCGCAGCCGCGGGACTCCCGATTTGAGAATACGACAGTAATTTGCATATTTCTAGACTTAGGCTTAAAAACATGGCGTTAGAGGGTGAGATCTCGAAACAGCCCTCGAACGTCCCCGTGGGTGGCACCAACACCTCCCACGGGACCATTGTAACTCGTAGGAATTGACCCCGCAGTCGCGGGACTCCCGGTTCCAGAATACAACCGTAATTTGCATATTTCTAGACTTAGGCTTAAAAACATGGCGTTAGAGGGTGAAAACCCGAAACAGCCACTGAACATCCCCGTGGGTGGCACCAACACATCCCACGAGACCAATGTAACTCGTAGGAACTGATCCCGCAGCCGCGGGACTCCCGATTTGAGAATACGACGGTAATTTGCATATTTCTAGACTTAGGCTTAAAAACATGGTGTTAGAGGGTGAAAATCCGAAACAGCCCCCGAACGTCCCCGTGGGTGGCACCAACACCTCCCACGGGACCAATGTAACTCGTAGGAACTGAACCCGCAGTCGAGGGACTCCCGATTTTAGAATACGAAAGTAATTTGCATATTTCTAGACTTAGGCTTAAAAACATGGCGTTAGAGGGTGAAAACTCGAAACAACCTCCGAACGTCATCGTGGGTGGCACCAACACCTCCCACGGGACCAATGTAACTCGTAGGTACTGACCCCGCAGCCGCGGGAGTCCCGGTTTGAGAATACGACGGTAATTTGCATATTTCTAGACTTGGGCTTAGAAACATGGCGTTAGAGGGTGAGATCTCGAAACATCCTCCGAACGTCCCCGTGGGTGGAACTAACACCTCCCACGGGACCAATGTAACTCGTAGGAACTGTCCCCGCTGCCGCGGGACTCCCGATTTGAGAATACGACGGTAATTTGCATATTTTTAGACTTAAGCTTAAAAATATGGCGTTAGAGCATGAAAACCCTAAACAGCCCCCGAACGCCCCCGTGGGTGGCACCAACGTCTCCCACGGGACCAATGTAACTCGTAGGAACTGACCTCGCAGCCGCGGGACTCCCGATTTGAGAATACGACGGTAATTTGCATATTTCTAGACTTAGGCTTAAAAACATGGCGTTAGAGGGTGAGATCTCGAAACAGCCCCCGAACGTCCCCGTGGGTGGCACCAACACCTCCCACGGTACCATTGTAACTCGCTGGAACTGACCCCGCAGCCGCGGGACTCCCGGTTTGAGAATACAACGGTAATTTGCATATTTCTAGACTTAGGCTTAAAAACATGGCGTTAGAGGGTGAAAACCCGAAACAGCCCCTGAACATCCCCGTGGGTGGCACCCACACCTCCCACGGAACCAATGTAACTCGTAGAAACTGATCCCGCAGCCGCGGGACTCCCGATTTGAGAATACGACGATAATTTGCATATTTCTAGACTTAGGCTTAAAAACATGGCGTTAAAGGGTGAAAACCCGAAACAGTCCCCGAACGTCCCCGTGGGTGGCACCAACACCTCCCAGGGGACCAATGTAACTCGTAGGAACTGAACCCGCAGTCGCGGGACTCCCGGTTTTAGAATACGACGGTAATTTGCATATTTCTAGACTTAGGCTTAAAAACATGGCGTTAGAGGGCGAAAACCCGAAACAGCCCCCGAACGTCCCCGTGGGTGGCACCAACACCTCCCACGGGACCAATGTAACTCGTAGGTACTGACCCCGCAGCCGCGGGAGTCCCGGTTTGAGAATACGGTGGTAATTTGCATATTTCTAGACTTAGGCTTAAAAACATGGCGTTAGAGGGTGAGATCTCGAAACAGCCCTCGAACGTCCCCGTGGGTGGCACCAACACCTCCCACGGGACCAATGTAACTCGTAGGAACTGACCCCGCTGTCGCGGGACTCCCGGTTTTAGAATTCGACGGTAATTTGCATATTTCTAGACTTAGGCTTAAAAACATGGTGTTAGAGGGTGAAAACCCGAAACAGCCCCCGAACGTCCCCGTGGGTGGCACCAACACCTCCTACGGGACCAATATAACTCGTAGGAACAGACCCCGCAGCCGCGGGACTCCCGGTTTGAGAATACGACGGTAATTTGCAAATTTCTAGACTTAGGCTTAAAAACATGGCGTTAGAGGGTGAGATCTCGAAACATTCCCCGAACGTCCCCGTGGGTGGCCCCAACACCTCCCACGGGACCAATGTAACTCGTAGGAACTGACCCTGCTGCCGCGGGACTCCCTATTTGAGAATACGACGGTAATTTGCATATTTCTAGACTTAGGCTTAAAAACATGGCATTATAGGGTGAGATCTCGAAACAGCCCCCGAACGTCCCCGTGGGTGGCACCAACACCTCCCACGGGACCAATGTAACTCGTAGAAACTGACCCCGCAGTCGCGGGACTCCCGGTTTGAGAATACGACGGTAATTTGGATATTTCTAGACTTAGGCTTAAAAACATGACGTTAGAGGGTGAAAACCCGAAATAACCCCCAAACGTCCCCGTGGGTGGCACCAACACCTCCCACGGGACCAATGTAACTCGTAGGAACTGACCCCGCTGCCGCGGGACTCCCGGTTTTAGAATACGACGGTAATTTGCATATTTCTAGACTTAGGCTTAAAAATATGGCGTTAGAGGGTGAAAATCGAAAACAGCCCCCGAACCTCCCCGTGGGTGTCACCAACACCTCCCACGGGACCAATGTAACTCATTGGAACTAAACCCGCAGTCGCGGGACTCCCGGTTTGAGAATACGACGATAATTTGCATATTTCTAGACTTAGGCTTAAAAACATGGTGTTAGAGGGTGAAAACCCGAAACAGCCCCCGAACGTCCCCGTGGATGGCACCAACACCTCCCACGGGACTAATGTAACTCGTACGAACTGACCCCGCTGCCGCGGGACTCCCAGTTATAGAATACGACGATAATTTGCATATTTCTAGACTTAGGCTTAAAAACATGGCGTTAGAGGGTGAAAACCGAAAACAGTCCCCGAACCTCCCCGTGGGTGTCACCAATACCTCCCACGGGACCAATGTAACTCATAGGAACTAACCCCGCAGTCGCGGGACTCCCGGCTTGAGAATACGATAATAATATGCATATTTCTAGACTTAGGTTTAAAAACATGGTGTTAGAGGGTGAAAACCCGAAACAGCCCCCGAACGTCCCCGTGGGTGGCACCAATACCTCCCACGGGACTAATGTAACTCGTAGGAACTGACCCCGCTGCCGCAGGACTCCCGGTTTTAGAATACGATGGTAATTTTCATATTTCTAGACTTAGGCTTAAAAACATGGCGTTAGAGGGTGAAAACCGAAAATAACCCCCGAACCTCCCCGTGGGTGTCACCGACACCTCCCACGGGACCAATGTAACTCATAGGAACTAACCCCGTAGTCGCGGGACTCCCGGTTTGAGAATACGACGATAATTTGCATATTTCTTGACTTCGGCTTAAAAACATGGTGTTAGAGGGTGAAAATCCGAAACAGCTCCCGAACGCCCCCGTGTGGGTGGCACCAACACCTCCCACGGGACCAATGTAACTCGTAGGAACTGAACCCGCAGTCGCGGGACTCCCGGTTTTAGAATACGACGGTAATTTGCATATTTCTAGACTTAGGCTTAAAAACATGGCGTTAGAGGGTGAAAACCCGAAACAGCCCCCGAACGTCCCCGTGGGTGGCACCAACACCTCCCACGGGACCAATGTAACTCGTAGGTACTGACCCCGCAACCGCGGGAGTCCCGGTTTGAGAATACGGTGGTAATTTGCATATTTCTAGACTTAGGCTTAAAAACATGGCGTTAGAGGGTGAGATCTCGAAACAGCCCTCGAACGTCCCCGTGGGTGGCACCAACACCTCCCACGGGACCAATGTAACTCGTAGGAACTGACCCCGCTGCCGCGGGACTCCCGGTTTTAGAATTCGACGGTAATTTGCATATTTCTAGACTTAGGCTTAAAAACATGGCGTTAGAGGGTGAAAACCTGAAACAGCCCCCGAACGTCCCCGTGGGTGGGACCAACACCTCCCACGGGACCAATGTAACTCGTAGGAACTGACCCCGCAGCCGTGGGACTCCCGGTTTGAGAATACGACGGTAATTTGCAAATTTCTAGACTTAGACTTAAAAACATGGCATTAGAGGGTGAGATCTCGAAACATTCCCCGAACGTCCCCGTGGGTGGCCCCAACACCTCCCACGGGACCAATATAACTCGTAGGAACTGACCCCGCTGCCACGGGACTCCCGGTTTTAGAATTCGACAGTAATTTGCATATTTCTAGACTTAGGCTTAAAAATATGGCGTTAGAGGGTGAAAACCGAAAACAGCCCCCGAACCTCCCCGTGGGTGTCACCAACACCTCCCACGGGACCAATGTAACTCATAGGAACTAACCCCGCAGTCGCGGGACTCCCGGTTTGAGAATACGACGGTAATTTGCATATTTCTAGACTTAGGCTTAAAAACATGACGTTAGAGGGTGAAAACCCGAAACAACCCCCGAACGTCCCCGTGGGTGGCACCAACACCTCCCACGGGACCAATGTAACTCGTAGGAACTGACCCCGCTGCCGCGGGACTCCCGGTTTTAGAATACGACGGTAATTTTCATATTTCTAGACTTAGGCTTAAAAATATGGCGTTAGAGGGTGAAAACCGAAAACAGCCCCCGAACCTCCCCGTGGGTGTCACCAACACCTCCCACGGGACCAATGTAACTCATAGGAACTAACCCCGCAGTCGCGGGACTCTCGGTTTGAGAATACGATGATAATTTGCATATTTCTAGACTTAGGCTTAAAAACATGGTGTTAGAGGGTGAAAACCCGAAACAGCCCCCGAACGTCCCCGTGGGTGGCACCAACACCTCCCAAGGGACTAATGTAACTCGTAGAAACTGAACCCGCTGCCGCGGGACTCCCAGTTATTGAATACGACGATAATTTGCATATTTCTATACTTAGGCTTAAAAACATGGCGTTAGTGGTGAAAACCGAAAATAGTCCCCGAACCTCCCCGTGGGTGTCACCAGTACCTCCCACGGGACCAATGTAACTCATAGGAACTAACCCCGCAGTCGCGGGACTCCCGGTTTGAGAATACGACGATAATTTGCATATTTCTAGACTTAGGCTTGAAAACATGGTGTTAGAGGGTGAAAACTCGAAACAGCCCCCGAACGTCCCCGTGGGTGGCACCAACACCTCCCACGGGACTAATGTAACTCGTAGGAACTGACCCCGCTTCCGCGGGACTCCCGGTTTTAGAATACGACGGTAATTTTGATATTTCTAGACTTAGGCTTAAAAACATGGCGTTAGAGGGTGAAAACCGAAAATAGCCCCCGAACCTCCCCGTGGGTGTCACCAACACCTCCCACGGGACCAATGTAACTCATAGGAACTAACCCCGCAGTCGCGGGACTCCCGGTTTGAGAATACGACGATAATTTGCATATTTCTAGACTTAGGCTTAAAAACATGGTGTTAGAGGGTGAAAACCCGAAACAGCCACCGAACGTCCCCGTGTGGGTGGTACCAACACCTCCCACGGGACCAATGTAACTCGTAGGAACTGAACCCGCAGTCGCGGGACTCCCGGTTTGAGAATACGACGGTAAATTGCATATTTTTAGACTTAGGCTTAAAAACATGGCGTTAGTGGGTGAAAACCCTAAACAGCCCCCGAACGCCCCCGTGGGTGGCACCAACACCACCCACGGGACCAATGTAACTCGTAGGAACTGACCCCGCAGCCGCGGGACTCCCGATTTGAGAATACGACGGTAATTTGCATATTTCTAGACTTAGGCTTAAAAATATGGCGTTAGAGGGTGAGATCTCGAAACAGCCCCCGAACGTCCCCGTGGGTGGCACCAACACCTCCCACGGGACCATTGTAACTCGCAGGAACTGACCCCGCAGCCGCGGGACTCCCGGTTTGAGAATACAATGGTAATTTGCATATTTCTAGACTTTGGCTTAAAAACATGGCGTTAGAGGGTGAAAACCCGAAACAGCCCCTGAACATCCCCGTGGGTGGCACCAACACCTCCCACGGGACCAATGTAACTCGTAGAAACTGATCCCGCAGCCGCGGGACTCCCGATTTGAGAATACGACGATAATTTGCATATTTCTACACTTAGGCTTAAAAACATGGCGTTAAAGGGTGAAAACCCGAAACAGTCCCCGAACGTCCCCGTGGGTGGCACCAACACCTCCCACGGGACCAATGTGACTCGTAGGAACTGAACCCAAAGTCGCGGGACTCCCGGTTTTAGAATACGACGGTAATTTGCATATTTCTAGACTGAGGATTAAAAACATGGCGTTAGAGGGTGAAAACCCGAAACAGCCCCCGAACGTCCCCGTGGGTGGCACCAACACCTCCCACGGGACCAATGTAACTCGTAGGTACTGACCCCGCAGCCGCGGGAGTCCCGGTTTGAGAATACGGTGGTAATTTGCATATTTCTAGACTTAGGCTTAAAAACATGGCGTTAGAGGGTGAGATCTCGAAACAGCCCTCGAACGTCCCCGTGGGTGGCACCAACACCTCCCACGGGACCAATGTAACTCGTAGGAACTGACCCCGCAGCCGCGGGACTCCCGGTTTGAGAATACGACGGTAATTTGCAAATTTCCAGACTTAGGCTTAAAAACATGGCGTTAGAGGGTGAGATCTCGAAACATTCCCCGAACGTCCCCGTGGGTGGCCCCAACACCTCCCACGGGACCAATGTAACTGGTAGGAACTGACCCCGCTGCCGCGGGACTCCCTATTTGAGAATATGACGGTAATTTGCATATTTCTAGACTTAGGCTTAAAAACATGGCATTAGAGGATGAGATCTCGAAACAGCCCCCGAACGTCCCCGTGGGTGGCACCAACACCTCCCACGGGACCAATGTAACTCGTAGGAACTGACCCCGCAGTCGCGGGACTCCCGGTTTGAGAATACGTAGGTAATTTGCATATTTCTAGACTTACGCTTAAAAACATGACGTTAGAGGGTTAAAACCCGAAACAACCCCCGAACCTCCCCGTGGGTGTCACCAACACCTCCCATGGGACCCATGTAACTCGTAGGAACTGACCCCGCTGCCGCGGGACTCCCGGTTTTAGAATACGACGGTAATTTGCATATTTCTAGACTTAGGCTTAAAAACATGGTGTTAGAGGGTGAAAACCCGAAACAGCCCCCGAACGTCCCCGTGGGTGGCACCAACACCTCCCACGGGACTAATGTAACTCGTAGGAACTGACCCCGCAGCCGCGGGACTCCCGGTTTGAGAATACAACGGTAATTTGCATATTTCTAAGCTTAGGCTTAAAAACATGGCGTTAGAGGGTGAAAACCCGAAACAGCCCCCGAACGTCCCCCTGGGTGGCACCAACACCTCCCACGGGACCAATGTAACTTGTAGGAACTGACCCCGCAGCCGCGAGACTCCCGGTTTTTTAGAATACGACTGTAATTTGCATATTTCTAGACTTAGGCTTAAAAACATGGCGTTAGAGGGTGAAAACCCGAAACAGCCCCCGAACGTCCCCGTGGGTGTCACCAACACCTCCCACGGGACCAATGTAACTCGTTGGAACTGATACCGCAGTCGCGGGACTCCCGGTTTTAGAATACGATGGTAATTTTCATATTTCTAGACTTAGGCTTAAAAACATGGCGTTAGAGGGTGAAAACCCGAAACAGCCCCTGAACGTCCCCGTGGGTGGCACTAACACCTCCCATGGGACCAATGTAACTCGTAGGAACTGAACCCGCTGCCGCGGGACTCCCTTTTTGAGAATACGACGGTAATTTTCATATTTCTTGACTTAGGCTTAAAAACATGGCGTTAGAGGGTGAGATCTCGAAACAGCCCCCGAACGTCCCCGTGGGTGGCACCAACACCTCCCACGGGACCAATGTAACTCGTAGGAACTGACCCCGCAGCTGCGGGACTCCCGGTTTGAGAATACGACGGTAATTTGCATATTTCTAGACTTAGGCTTAAAAACATGGCGTTAGAGGGTGAAAACCCGAAACAGCCCCCTAACGTCTCCGTGGGTGGCACCAACACCTCCCACGGGACCAATTTAACTCGTAGGAAGTGACTCCACAGTAGCGGGACTCCCGGTTTGAGAATACTACGGTAATTTGTATATTTCTACTTGGTTACTCATAATTTTAACTCATATATGCAATTTTTCTGCTTGATTAAATTTTTTGTAAATCTACTTGGTTACTGATATTTTTTTATGTATCCCATCATTTGTAGGATTTTTGCATGCGGAACAGACAAAGTAGGCAATGGTCTACAGCATGAAGATTGTTTATAGGTTGTGGACATTCAGGATTTTGATTTTTGTGTTACAGCCATGCGGGCTTTTATTGTTTAGTTTTATGGCCGTGCGGGCTTTTATAATTTGATGTTGAATTTTATAGCCGTGCGGACTTTATAATAAGTATGTTTTACATTTACAGGTTTTGGAATGTCTAGAAAATAGAGGAAACTCTGCCCAATTTTTTTTTGGTCTGTGAAACATTAGGACGTGTAATTTTTATAAGTTTGTACGTATATTTGTTTATTAACAACGTTCTCGATTCGCAATTTGTAATTTTTTTATTGTTTTGCCAATAATAAATATTTGTAACACCTCGTACGCGTCAAACGTTACACGTAGCAACTGATGGTGCACTCACAGGACCCCCAATTTTAGGATTGGACCAAAAAAATACATTTTTTTTAAAATTGTAGTTAAATATGGTCATGGACTTTGTCCATGACCATTTTTATTTTTTCGTCACGCATAAAAATGGTCGCGGCCAAAGTCCGCGACCATTTTTCCATCACGGTTGTGGGTCACGGATCAGGGCCGCGACCAATTTTTTTGTCACGGTCGTGGGTCGCGGACTTTGGCCGCGACCAATTTGTCACGGTTGTGGGTCACGGATCAGGGCCGCGACCAATTTTTTTTTTGTCACGGTCGTAGGTCGCGGACTTTGGCCGCGACCAATTTGTCACGGTTGTGGGTCACGGATCAGGGCCGTGACCAATTTTTATTTTTATTTTTTTGTCACGGTCGTGGGTCGCGGACTTTGGCCGCGACCAATTTGTCACGGTTGTGGGTCACGGATCAGGGCCGCGACCCGTCACGACATGGGTCACGACCTAAGTCCGCGACCATCTGTCGTGACCCCTCTCGGCCGTGACCAGTTTTTGGTCACGGACTTGGGCCGCGACCCACGAAAATGGTCACGCCAGAACTGGTCACGACCCAAGTCCGCGACCCACAACTTTGGTCAGGGATTTTGGCCGTGACCAATCGCCAGTTTTGGTGTAGTGGATAATTAAATGAAACATACTTGAAATTACATATAGTGCACATAGATACTAGCCTTCTAGTTATTATGCATACGCATTCAATAGCCCTTAGACCCGTTCAAGAGTCATTACCCCTGCAATGAGATCTCTCGAATTGTCCCGTTTGGACAGTTTGGGACTGCATAATTTCTGTATAATAATATTCTTAGTGGCTTAAACTTGTTACTTTTGGAGAAAATTCTGCAATCGTATCCTAATGTTCTCTGGGTACATACTAGATTGGAAAGTGTGAGTGTTATTTCAATTGATAAATTGAAATAACACTCATACTTGCGAATCTACGTCATGTACTTGGAGAACTATGGGGATATGCTGCTGATTTTTTCTCAAATCGTAACAATGTGCATGAGCTGTTAAGTATATTACAGAAATATGCGATCTTGAATGGGATAGGACCAATAACCCTTTAGAGGAGATGGAGGAAATAGGAATTACTATTATAAATTGAATTTAAAATTGAAATTTAAAAATTGAATATAAATAAGACATAATTAAATGAAACATACTATAAATCTAAGTTTTGTTTATACTAATCCACGAATATATGCTTCTTACCTTTAATAGGTGATTATTTGTAGTAGTTGTGATGGGATATCCTAAATACAAAGAGTGGAAGGGTGAAACAAATAGATTGGGGTATGTGTTTCGCAAAGGTACTAATGAATTTGTGAAATACGTAGAGAGATGTCATAATGATGAAGAATTTTCGTGTCCGTGTGCTAGGGGTGAGAATGGTAAGGTGTTTGAGTGGAAAATAGTTGAACTACATTTGTTAAGATGGACTATGTAAGCTTCAAAGAGGTTCTATTTTACTATGATTGGGTAAGAGTTGGGGATAAAAATACTTGTAAAGTTGATCGTGGAACCAATTTGATCATGGTTGACTTGTCCAAGTTGAAGAGGAACGAACACGTGAGTGATGAGCCGTTTGTTTGTGCATTTCAAAAGGTCAAGCAAGTGTTTTACTCGGAGTATATCAACAACGAGCCGTGGTCAATCGTCTTACATGTGCCAAATCGTCTAAACAATAGTGTGGATAACTTGGCTTCTCCTACCCAATATCAATCCATTTTTTATGATAACCCGAATTTGAAAAAAAAATTAGATTTGTAATAAGTATTCCAATTACTGGACAATAGTTTAATGCCTTTAATTCATTTGTACTTGATCAGTTTAGTGCATGTACTATTTAGATTTAATTCTTAAGCATTAATTCAAAGTCCATGTCTAGTGGGTGTATTATTCTAGTATTTTATTATTATCGAACATCAGTTTAATGCTTTTAGTTTATTTGTACTTGATCATTTTCCCTCTTTCTCTTTTTCCTTTGTATGTGTGTGTGTGTGTGGGGGGGGGGGGGGGGTCAAGTTTTTTCTAAAATTACTTCGTCTCACGACCCATTCAAGAGTGGCACAACCACAGAAAATGTTTATATGTCTTCTTCAAGTGTGTGTGTGTGCAGGAGTGTGTGTGTGCAAGGGTGTTTGTATTCTTCCTATTAATTTAGATTTGTACTAATAACAATAATTTTTATATAAAATGTCTCCTTCGGGGATTAAGGCAAGGACGATGATGATAATGATGATGTCTTCTTCAGAGCTTGGCGGTAGCAGAGGCGAGGAGGGCTCCTCCGCCCCTAGGCTCCCCAAATAGGGCAAATTGGGAATATTCTTTGAGAACAAGATGGGCATATTGACTAGATCCCTCGAGCTGGAGAAGACGATTATCAGCCCAGGGTACACTAGTTGGAAGGAGGTGCCAAATGATCTCAAGTTAGCTATTTGGGCGGCACTACAGGTAATGTATTCATATTTATATTTATATTTATATTTATATTTATTCGCAACTAACACTTACTTTGTTTTTGTTTTGTATTTTTTTGACAGGAACAATTCAGCCTGCCCCTAGAACTCAACGATTCTGTGTTGGAGCGTTGAAGGAGAAACACAAGACATGAAAGAAGAATTTGCAGGCACGGTACTTTGGGAAGACCCGGGACTCCATTCTCAGAATGTGTGAGTTCGTCCAACCGAACGAATCGATCGCATTGGCACAATGGCAAAAGTTCATTGACAATGATATCGAGGAGCGACAATTGGCATATCGCCAATCGAGAAGGGAAAATCGGGTGAAAATGATGGACGTGCACTACTCCGGCGGGGCGTCTTGCGCCGAGGTGGAGCATAGGATGGTAAGTTTTTATTTTTCTATAATTATAGAAATATATTATTCTGCATTATTTTACTTTATGTTACTTACTAATTTTGCATTATTTTATTTCAAGGGATAGGAGTGGCCCTGGGGGTAGGCCACATAGGCTCGACGCTTATGTGATAATTCGAACGAAGAAGGGAAAGGATAAGGAGGTGTCCCCTAGCATCGCGGCCACAATTGTAAGTAATCCGACAGTTTATTTTTTGTGAATTATGTTATAATTTTTTTATTTACTTATTTAACTAATCGTGTTCTTTTTATCATTTAGGCAAAGATTAAGGAAGTGCATAAGTCGCAGTCTGATGCTGACAAGGTATCTTTGTCCACGGACACACTCAGCCAAGTGCTTGACACTGATCGCAAGGGGAGTATTAGGGGGTGATCTCACAGGTGGGCAAATCTAAGATCATCATAATGGAGACGAACAACACTGGGTTGGCTCGTCAGGTGGACACGCATAATGCGAAGATATCAAGGTTGGAGGCGACGGTCCTAGATATGTACGCATTCATGAAGCGTCAGTTGGGCGGAAAGGGAAAGGGAAAGGGGAAGGAAACGATGGTGGGGGAGGAGGTGGATGAGGACGAGGACGTGGACATGGACATCGCTGCTTCATCGTCGATACGTGTAAACTCACTGCTTGATGATCCAATCCCTTGCTTGGCTCCCGTCCAGTGGCCTATATTAACCATTGGTTGGCCGAGCATATTTTTACGCGATATATATGATGGCCAATGAATAGCGAGGGGGTTTAGGGACCCGAATACTGTCCCGGGTATGCCGGTTCATGGACATACCCTTCAAAACATCGAGGCCAGGGTGCTCATCACGCATGTGATACCCAAAAAGGAGAACTCCGTATTGTGGTTGCGAGAACAATGTGGCGTGACGCATATTGAGCGGTGTCTCAATGCACATATCGTGTGGCCTTCCTTCCATCTCGAACCTACCCCAGACTCTATGGCGTGACATTATTTGTATCTTTTTTTTATTTGGACACTTGGATTATATTTAAATTGTTTTGATTTGTCACATTTTGGTTTGGATATGGATGATATTTTTATTTTATTCGGATATGGCATTATATATGCAATGATTTGGTGCATTCTTTATATTTTATAAGGATATATGTTATTTGAACAGGTACAATGTTGCTATAATAGGTACAAATATACTCCTAGGCAATGGCAGTGGCAAAAATGCCCAAAAGATTTTTTTTAAATTCTTTCCAGATTTGTCACGGTAATTTATCGTGACAAAGGAAAGTTGTCACAAACTTGTCACAGTCAATGATCGTGATAATTTCTTAGAGTTTGTCACTGGTTTATCACGATCTTTAACCATGACAAAACTTGTCCTGGTCAAAGACCGTGACAGGAATGTGACAAGCTTAATGAACTTATCATGGTCATTGACCGTGACAAGTCCGTGACAACAAAAATTGTCACCAACAGACTTGTCACGATCATTGACCTTGACAAGTTGGAATTGTCACGATTAATGACCATAACAATCCTGCAGTTTTGGTGTAGTGATCATCTTACTATATAGATCATTATATGAAGTTTGGTTAAAAAAGCTCAGTTTTTAACAATTTAAAAAAACAATTATGTTCTTTGGTATTTTAAGTGAGACATGTTGGAGAGTTTGACTATGTGTATGTGTGTGTGTGTGATATTTAAACATTTCAATGAACCTACAAAAAAATCAGCTCAAAATGAATTATTTTACTATTTTTAAAAAAGCTATAAAATATATTTCAGTTTTTTAATATTATATATATATATATATATATATATATATATTGTGTGTGTGCACGCGCGCGCATTCGTTAGGAGTGGTCTCTATTGGAAAATTGGACTTTAAAGTTATCCAGATTTTTTGGATAGACTTTTGAGCAACTTTGAGCTCAAATTTAGGTGGGACCCACAGTACGATAATTGTGGGACCATATACGAACGTATTCTCCTTCGCAAAGAGATTAACGTGGTATATTCACATGTCCAATTCCATTAAGTTATGAATGATATATTTGTGTCCAAAGTGACTCATAAAACAATGAAAGTTAATGAATTGAGTGTGTTTTAACTCTTGTCCCACATTGGAAGAGTAATGAAAAATTGAAGAGTTAATAACACCCCAAGTATGGATTAAGACTTGGATGCCTTTGGGGTATCCCAACTCTTTAAAGGGGAGATGACCCACACTATGCATGTGTTGGGCTTGGGATAAAATCCCACACGCGCATGCCGTCCGTCTGTTCGGTCAGCTCAGCTTGGCTCGGTTCGGCTCGGTCCGGTTCGGGCTTGGGTAAAAATATCTTTCCTTTTTGGGCCGAGTTTAGTTAATTTTTCGGGCTTTTATTAATTAATTACAAAATTAATTAATTATTAATTAGCTATTTGTCAGTTAATTGCTAATGGTTAACAGTTAACGAAATTAACTGTTTTGACAATTAATTTCAGTTTTGACTGTTCCCAATAGTAAAAACCTTTGCATTAAAAAACCTTCCCCCTAAAGTTTTAGACTAATGAAAAATTCCCCTTCAAAAATTTCGAAAATGCTTTTGCCCTATTTTCTTCATCCATAAAATTCTTTCTCCCATTTCTGCATTGCATATTACTATTCTAGTTGAGTACAAAAACACAGATTTATTTTCGTTGAAATTAATTATTGTCGTGCTACATAATTAATTTCGAAAATCCGTTCTATCTTGGGTGACAGTATTCATCAACCTCAAAGCACATTTGAGGGAATAAATTTTCTTAAGGACACTGTGGAAATTCATAGGGCTCAAATTCTTTTCCATTTATATTATTATTTCTGCAAATTCAAGTAAGTTTTATTTTCTGTAATTTCGTTTTATTTTCAGTAATTATAATAATAATTCGTAACACTGTACTGTTGTATTTATTAAATAGTAGACATAACAATCTTAAAGTAATTTATTATGTTTCTAGTATTTATATTGTGTATAGAATTTTTTTAAATTACAGAAATTTTTTGTATAAAATAATTCTGTTTTACAGAAAATAAATTTTATTTATAAATTTTGGGGAAAATCTATTTATATAAGATATTTTTTTTATTAAAATTTGTATTCTGTTTTGTACGGAATTTTTTTTTATTAAAAATAGTTTTTCACAAATTTTCTTAATTTAGACTAGTAATAACTAGTGTTTAATGTTTACTTTAATTTTGTGTTATATAATTCAAGATATTATTTAGAATTACTGTTAGAATTCAGTTAGTCTTAATTATATTGGAGGAAATTGGTATACAGAATTTTGTATTCTATTTTGATAATTTCATTACAAATGAATACTATCATTGATAAAAAAATATGTTTTTGTAATAGAAAAGGAATAAGAAAGTGCAATCACAGTTCCACCACCTACCATGAACATTCCACCTATCGTGAATGTGACACATGCACCTGTTGTTGCCCCTGTAACCATGCCACATGGGGAGAAATCGAAAAAATTTACCGGGACTAACGTTAAACGTTGGCAAGGACATATGTATTTTTACCTCACAACTTTCCAATTGGCAAGGTTCGTGTATAAGGATTGTCCGCCTTTGAAAGAAGGAGATGAGAATGAAAAAGTTACTGCAGTTGAAGGATGGAAATATTCTGATTATTTGTGCCGTGAATAGATCCTGACGTACTTGGACAAGACGTTGTATCACGTGTACAATACTATGAAAAACGCAAACGAATTATGGAATTATTTGGAAAAGAAGTACAAAACTGAAGATGTTGGTACGGAGAAATTCATCGTGGGCCGTTTTTAGACTTCAAAATGGTTGACTCCAAGCCAATTATTGCACAAGTTCAAGTACTTCAGGTTATTCTTCATAACATTCATGCTGAAGGAATGTCAGTCAGTGACACTTTTCAAGTGGCAACTATAATGGAAAAATTGCCTCCATCTTGGAATTTGTTCAAAAATTAACTACAATTGAATGTTAGTCATATAACTGTAATTAAATGTTGAAGAATTGGTAGTGCGACTGCGGATTGAAGAAGATAATCGTGAATCTCAAAAGAAAAGTGGTAAGAACATCATGGAGTCCAAAGCTCATGTGGTTGAAGGTCCTAAATCCAAACGTAAGCGTGATGGGGAAGGCACATCTAAACAAAGAAAGAAGTTCAAAGGCAAATGATACAATTGCGGCAAGCCAGGACACCGCTCAAGAAAGTGTCGCAAACCAAAGAATGCCATAAAGAACAATGCTTAAGAAAATGTGACAGAGGGTGAGAACATTTTCGATGGTATCGCAGACATAAATCTTTTGGTTGTTGTCTCTGAACGTAATTTGGTAGGAAATACCAAGGAATGGTGCGTGGACACTGGGGCTACATGCCACATTTATACAAACAAATGAATGTTCACTAATTATAAGGCTTTGGAAAATGAGGAGACTCGCTTTATGGAAAATCATCGAGTTCTAAGGTTGTGGGATAAGGACAGATTATTCTGAAGATGACTTCGGAAACGGAGCTTACTCTTAACAATGTGCTGCATGTGCCTGACATTCGCAAGAATTTGATTTCTGGATCGCTTCTAAGCAAGAATGGGTTTAAACTTATATTTGTTTTTGATAAGTTTGTGTTGTCTAAAAATGATGTGTATGTGGGAAAGGGCTACCCGTCTGAGGGTCTCTTTAAAATGAATGTAATGACATTAATGCCTAAGGCATCACCTATGAATGAAATTTCTAGTTTTACTTATATGATTGAGTCATCTAATATTTGGGATGCTAGATTAGGACATGTTAATTTTGATACCTTGCGTAGATTAATTAACTTGGAATTTTTGCCAAAATTTAATATTGATAAAAATCATAAATGTGATATTTGTGTGCAATCAAAATTAGCTAGATTACCTTTTCATTCTATTGAAAGGATATCCGAACCACTAGATTTAATTCACATGGATATCTATGATTTAAAATTTGTACAAACCAGATGTGGAAAAAAGTATTTTATTACTTTTATTGATGATTTCACAAAATATTGTTATGTATATTTATTACATAGGAAAGATGAGGCTATTAAAGCATTTAAACAATATAAGAATGAAGCTGAGAATCAATTAAGCAAAAAGATAAAGGCTATTAGGAGTGATAGAGGAGGTGAATATGAATATCCGTTTGAGGAATTTTGTTCCAAAAATGGAATTATTCATCAAACCATCGCTCATTATTCTCCTCAATCGAATGACATTGCTGAACACAAAAACCGTACATTGAAGGAAATGATGAACTCTATGTTAATAAGTTCAGGAGCTCCAGAGAACTTGTAGGGGGAAGCCTTATTATCTATTAATTATATTCTTAACAAAGTACCACACAAGAAAACTCATAAGATGACTTATGAGTTATGGGAAGGTCGAAGGCCTTGCTATAAATATTTACGAGTGTGGGGGTGCTTAGCCAAGGTATGGTTCCTAAACCTAAAAAGGTAAAAATAGGGCCAAAGACCATTCACTGTGTATTCATCGGTTATGCTACTAATAGCAATGCATATTGTTTCTTAGTTTGAAAATCTGAGATTTCGGATATTCAAGTAAATACGGTTATTGAATCGAGGGATGCTTCGTTTTTTGAAAATGAATTCCAGTATAACATGACCCGAGAATTTGGTCCTTCTAAAAGGACAAATCTAGCTACTATAAGTGGTACTCATCAACATATTGAACCAATAAAGGATGAACCAAGACGTAGTAAAAGAGCAAGAACCTCAACTTCTTTCGGTCCAAATTTTCTAACATATCCGCTAGAAAATGAACCTCAATCGTATAAAGAATCCATATCCTTACCCGATGCTTCGAATTGGAAAGAAGAAATTAATAGTGAAATTGAATCCATATTACAGAATCATACATGGAAAATAGTGGATCTTCCACAGGTTCAAAATTGTTAGGTTATAAATGGATCTTTAAAAAGAAGTTGATGGTCGATGGATCAATTGATAAATATAAAGCTAGACTTGTAGCTAAAGGCTAGAGGCAAAATAAAGGATTGGATTACTTCAACACATATTCACCAGTAATGAGAACTATGTCTATTCAGATGTTAATAGCAATAACTTCTATTAATGGACTTGAAATACATCAAATGGATGTGAAAACCGCATTCTTAAACGGTAAACTAGACGAGAAAATTTATATGGAGCAGCCTGAAGGGTTCAAGTCTCCCGGACAAGAAGGAAAACTATGTAAGCTTATTAAATCACTTTACGGATTAAAACAAGCACTTAAGCAATGGCATGAAAATTTTGATAATGCAATGTTATCAAATGGCATCAAAATTAATGAATGCGACAAATGTGTTTACTTTAAATACATTCAAAATGGATATGTCATTGCATGCCTCTATGTTGATGATATGCTTATCATGGATAGTAACTTGGAAATTGTCAAAACTACAAAATAAATGTTGAGTAATCGATTTGACATGAAAGATACGGGTATCGCCGATCTTATATTTGGAATTAAAATTTCTAAACATCGGATGGACTTATATTATCTCAATTTCATTACTTAGAGAAAGTACTTGAAAAATTCAAGAAGTATGATATCAGTCCTACCAAGCCACCTGTAGATGTAAATTTACATCTAGCAAGAAATAATGGTGAAATCATATCTCAACTAGAGTACTCTCGTATTATCGGCAGTTTAATGTATATCATGAACTGTACACGACCGAACATAGCATACTCAATAAGTAAGATAAGTCAATTTATGATTAATCCAGGGAGAGATCATTGGAAGGAAATGAGAGTTTTGGGTTATTTGAAATATACTCAAAACTATGGACTGCACTGCTCAAAATATCTAGTTGTTCTTGAAGGACATTGTGATGCAAATTGGATATCCGATACAAAAGACTCCAAGTCTACGAGTGGGTATGTGTTTACCCTTGGAAGTGCAGTCTTGTCTTAGAAATCCTCAAAATAAACGTGCATTGCTATATCGATAATGTAATTCGAATTCATTGCACTAGACAAAGCTGGAGAAGAAGTTGAATGGCTTCAAAATTTCTTAGAGGATGCTCCAAATTGGTCGAAACCTGTGCCCGCAATATGTATTCATTGCGATAGGCAATCGATGATTGGAAGGGCACAAAATCACATGTATAACAAAAAGTCACGATATATTCGTCTTCGACACAATACCGTTAGATAGAGTCTCTAAAGCAGAATTATCTCAATTAACTATGTAAAGTCAAAATATAATATAGCGGATCCACTAACGAAAGGTTTAAACCAAGAGCAAGTGAAAGATCATCGAGGGGAATGGGTCTAAAGCCTATAAATAAATAAGAATCAATATAGTGGAAACCCAACCTAGCTGACTGGAGATCCCAAGATCTAGGTTCAATGGGCAAACCGAACAACATTGTATTCAATAAGCACTGGAGGATATTTAATCATATCCATTTCAAAGATGAGACAGTCCACATCTGTCACAAAATTAGGATAAGTTATGATTTTAATGACATCCATATCTTAGTATGTCTAAGTGGGGTATTAGAGGATACTCTTTATGGAAGTCACCTACGTGAGTAAAAAGGGGGACACTTCTATGAGAATAATCAAAGGCATATTCTCTAAAATACACACGGAACCAAGTGGTGTTCATGCCCAAAATGAACACAAGCGTGAGAACCAAGTGTGTTAAGAATTATTGTGTGAATACTGTTATCTAGGTTTACATAAATGGTTAACGGTTCAAGGACGTGAAGTCTACTGATTAACCAAGTAAATCTGATAGTATATCACTAAAGAAAGTTTAAGGCCACTAGGCTATTTCTCCCGATACAATAAATCTTCCGTTTTACTCAACATGTGTCTGCATCTGCATTAGCATCTGTTTTGTTTATATATATAGCGATATATCATTCATGTGGGGGATTGTTAGAAAATTGGACTTAAAAGCTGTCCAGATTTTTTCGACATAATTTTGAGCATCTTTGAGCTCAAATTTAAGTGGGACCCACACTATGATAATTGTGGGATCATATACGAACATGTTCTCATTCGCAATGAGATTAACGTGGTATATTCACATGTCCAATTCCATTAAGTTGTGAATGATATATTTGTGTCCAAAGTGCTCATAAAGCAATGAAAGTTAATAAATTGAGTGTGTTTTAACTCTTGTCCCACATTGGAAGAGTAGTGGAAATTGAAGAGTTAATAACACCCCAAGTATGGACTAAGGCTTGGATGCTTTGGGGTATCCCAACTCTTTGAAGGGGAGATGACCTACACTATGCATCTGTTGGGCTTGGGCCAAAATCCCACACGCGCATGTGCGTGCCGTCCATCCAGCCGGCCAGCGCAGCTGGGCTCGGTTCGGGCTTAGGCCTGGGATTGTGTAAAAATATCTTTCCTTTTTGGGCCGAGTTTAATTAATTTTCTTGGCTTTTATTAATTAATTACGAAATTAATTAATTATTAATTAACTGTTTGTCAGTTAATTGCCAAGGGTCAACAATTAACGAAATTAACCCTTTTGACAGTTAATTTCGGTTTTGACTATTTCCAACAGTCAAAACCTTTACTATAAATAAAACCTTTCCCCTAAAGTTTTAGACTAATAAAAGATGCCCCTCCAAAAATTCCAAAAATGCTTCTGCCTTATTTTCTTCATCCAGAAAATTCTTTCTCCCATATCTGCATTGCATATTACTATTCTGGTTGAGTACAAAAACTCAGATTTGTGTTCGTTGAAATTAATTATTGTCGTGCTACATAATTAATTTGAAAAATTCGTTATATCTTGGGAGAGAATATGCATCAACCTCAAAGCACATTGGAGGGAATAAATTGTCTTTAGGACACTATAGAAATTCACAGGGCTCGGATTCTTTTCCATTTATATTATTATTTATGCAAATTCAAGTAAGTTTTATTTTCTGTAATGTCATTTTATTTCTGTAATTGTAACAATAATTCGTAACTTTGTATTGTTGTATTTATTAAATAGTAGACATAACAGCCTTAAAGGATATTTAGTAATGAGATTCTACTATTCGAGAGCAAAAATTGTATATATTATTTATTGGTAAACTTGAGGAGATTATTCAGTGGATTTTTCCTTTAACTCTAAGAGATTACGAGGTTATATTTTGGGGAGAGATTAATAATCATGTATAGGAGGAACCAAAACATTCTTCAAGTTATGATCTTCTATTATTAGTGGTACAATTTAGGATTGCAACATTAATCATGTTGTATATATTTTGTTGATCATAAAGACTCTGGCCACGTGCTTTCATATAGTAAATTTCAATTAAACGTGGACTAATAGGTGGCTATCTTATTCAAGGATGATTCAAGCAGTTCTTAGAAGTATTAATATTTACTGGATAAACATTTTTATTCTCCCTAAAAAAGTCATCAAAGATATTGATTAGGTTGTAAGGAGATTCATTTAGACTGGAGTTAATCTAAGGAAAGTTGGCATTAAAGTTACTTATGAAGACATATGTTATCCTATTGAAGAAGGGGGTTAGGGATTTAATAAATGGTAACGTAGAATAAAGATTGTATGATGAGGCGTATATAAAATTTAAAAGGTAAAAAGACTTTTTCTTGGTTAAATGGGTGCATACTATCATTATTAAGAACAAAACACTGAGATCAGCCAAGTTAGCAGTTGATTCATCTTGGACATGAAGGAAGATGCAGAGAATAAGAGACAAAGCTAGGAATGTCATTACATATAACATTGATAAAGGAGGCAAGAGATACTTTTGTATTGATAATTCGCATGAAAATGTCCCTATTATTTACTATTATAGCTATGATGCTCCAACTATGAGAAAGCTAGAGCCTCAGAACTTATTAATGAGAATGGGTGGATTCTTCCTAGACTTGTTTCTGATGATTTGATTGATCTTTATAGAACCATAATTACTCCTCAATGTAATAATGAAGATCATGTTAGTTGGGTGATTGCTAAAAAATGGTATATTCAATTACAGAAATACTCTGGAGAATCTCAGACATAGGAAGCTTAAAGTGTAATGGGATAAAATAATTTGATTCAATAAAAGAATTACAAGTTGCGTGTTTATCCAATGGATTGCATGTCATGATAAGATATGGACCAGAGACAAGTTAAAAAGTTGGGGGATAATAAATTATGATATATGTGTCCTTTACGGGATAGCCATTGAGAACAGGAATCACTTATTTTTTGAGTGCTCCATCTCTAGTCAGATTTAGTGCAGTGTGTTAAATACTAACAGAATTAGTGGAAGCCTTAGGAGGTTTATGGATGGAGTGAAGAGTTTAAACAATAGAAGCAATAATTTTACTAATGTGATCCATAAGATTTGTTTGTCTATTACTGTCTATAGCATATGGAGGGTAAGAAATGAGAATTTTTTAAAGAAATAATCATGTCAGCGTGGGTTATATTTTTAGTAAAATTGAAAAAATGGTCCAGGAATGTATATATAGATGGAGAAAAATTAAATAAAATGGAGAAAATGAAGAATTAGTTAGGATATGGGGAATGGATGAAAAGATACTTAGATGAGAGATGTTGGTTATGTATACAGTATCCACACTGCTGCTTGGGTTGAAAATCTACCAGGATGATAGATATTTGTTGGTGATTGATAGTACAAATATAGCACCCTGCCGCAAAAGGTATTCTGCACTGCACATGCTTATATGCTGCGGCCCGTCTCAACATAGGGCGTGGCCCTACTGAACTTGGGGTGCGGCCCTACCTAATAGAGGGGCGCGACCCTCCTCGTCACTAGGCATGACACCTTCGCCTCTAGACTGTTACAGGATGCAGTACTCACATTGCTTACCTTACAGACCGCATCCCTCTCTATTATAGCAACTCCAGACTTTATATACATCACGTGCTCAGAGCACGTGGGCATACCTCCTATAAATAGAGGATTACACCTCGAAATGAGGGACCGATTTTGGATGGATTTCCATACACCCGGAGCAGATTCTACAATACATACTCCTTATACAACCTCAACCTACATCTTGGGGGCCACTAGCCGACATCGTAACCATCTCTCTGGCACACCAGAATCCTCAATACTATCATGTATTCTCATACTTGTACGACTCTTTAGGCATGATTATATTGTACAATGCAACACGTATAATGAGAATGGAGCAACACAGTGGATATAGGCCCATTTTAGAGGCTAAACCACGCTATATCTTGTTTTCATATCTCCTTACTTGCTTTACTTGTTATATTTTTGTTCTTTACTTGACTTGCTGATATGAGAACGACAAGTGGATAATTTCTCATATCATCAATCTAGAGCCATCTATGGAAACGAGATATTTTAATCTTGTTTCTCTGTGTTTCGAGTTCTTAAACACCTTATTCTATTCATGGAGATCCTCTAGATCATCATCCCATGAGTAAATTTTGGTTATTGAACTCAGTTTTACATTTACACCTTTGAATGGGTATTTTGTATATTGAGATCTACTTTTGGGTCTTCATCTCATGACCTTAGATCTGTTCTACATACCCCTGTGATATCATTCCATCTAGATAATGCTGAAAAGCATGATCGACTTTAGCCCCGAAAAGGTGAATGATTAGGCAAGGATTATATTTACTCCTTTTTGTTGTTCTGTGCCTATGATCTAGGGTTTCTCATTAGAATTATGCCATTTTGTGCACCGAGAGGTTATTCTCTCATGGATAGACCCTAGTAGGTATGCTCTCCACGAGTTTCGGGAGAAAAACTCAGTTTCTGGGTTTCAATTTTGGGATTGTCCCTTCACTGCCTAGGTAGGGATGCGACGTGGTAGTTCAACTACCTTACATGCCATGGCCTCTACTAGGGTAGTTGTATTACAGAAGCCTCAAAACATCAAGGAATGGACTCAGGTGGTCTCCAGCTCAACCTTAGTGAATATCATACAAAGGCCACGGTAGTGCACCTATGTGCTATACTGGTCGCGACCTCATCAGTAATACCATGTAGCAGTGTATACGATGCTTCCCCATTTCCTACTTGGTTACTCCAATACTCCCGAGATTACTCATTTATGTAAGTTTTGTCTCAGATTATATATACTTTGTAAAGACTAACAAAAGCATAAATGGAGGGAGAATCCATCCAGAGCACAGAAGTCAAAGATGAGATTATGCAGCTGTACAATCACCTCAACCACCTCTAAGACAGTCATGTCTCGCTCTAGACCTAGGTCAACTATTTGACTCAGAGGGTCCTAATGCTAGAGGTCGCGGCCTCACCCAATGTGGGTGCAGCACCCAAAACTGGTGCTGCCACAGCCCCAGAAGTTCCACCCGAGGAAGAGCACGAGCTAAAAGCACTGGCCGCAGAACGCAAGGCCTCGGCCAGGGTCCTAAAAAGGAGAATGGATAAGGAAGAAAAGAAATCTGAGGCCTACACTCCATTGGCCTTCCCGATTGAAGAGATCTTTGAGTTCATCAAAGAAGACAAGATGTTGAGGTGGCCAGAAAAGATGAGAGCTCCACCCCACAAGAGGAGCAAAGCTACTTGGTGCAAATTCCATTAGGACCATGACCATGATAATGTGCAATGATATGCTCTGAAGGATGAATTTGAAAGTCTGATTGGGCAAGGAATGCTACGGAGGTTCCTCAAAGATGTTTAGGGGATAAAGTCTAGTCTCACATACCGCATGCCCATTTTTCATGCTTATGTCTTATATTCCATCTGCCCCTACTTTACAGTGACAACTCTTCCTATGCTATATCTAATTAAACTTTGTATTATCACCATAAAGTCATGAATATATAAGTTTAAATATATGAAATCAAGTTCACTCTTATAGTGTCATGTTTTGATTATCATTTCCATTAAATGCTATGTTACGAATAACCATTTTGTCGTAAAAAGACACACATGCATATCTCGATCCGTGAGAAGGTTATATCAGGAATAATAATATCTAAATGGGCCCATAAACGCCCGATAAGACGCCTGATTGTTCGAAAGCAGATGATAATTGAAAATGGCGAAAGAAAATACTGAAAGCAGTTATCCAAATTGGACTGCAACATCACTCATAAGGGCCTACAATGCCGTTCTTAGCTTTCGGGATGCGTCATTAGCTGCAAGGTCTTGCAATGCCCGTTCTTAGCTTTCGGGATGCTTCATTAAGTCGAGAGACTTGTAATATCTAGTCAGGGATGACTTTATATATATCCATAGCTGTGGGTGGCTTAATAACATAACCCAGCCCGTAGAGGCTTGAAAATATCCTGTATATTAGCTGTGGGTGGCTTAATAACATAACCCAGCCTATAGAGGCTTGAAAGTATCCTGTATGATAGCTGTGGGTGGTTTAATAACATAACCCAGCCTGTAGAGGCTTGAAAGTATCCTATATGATAGCTGTGGGTGGATTAATAACATAACCCAGCCTGGGGAGGCTTAAAAGTATCCTGTATGATAGCTGTGGGTTGATTAATAACATAACCCAGCCTGGGGAGGCTTGAAAGTATCCTAGATGATAGCTGCGGGTGGCTTAATAACATAACCCAGTCTGGGGAGGCTTGAAAGTATCCTGTATGATAGCTGTGTGTGGCTTAATACTCAGCCTGGGGAGGCTTAAAAGTATCTTGTATGATAGCTGTGGGTGGCTTAATAACATAACCCAGCCTAGGGAGGCTTGAAAGTATCCTGTATGATAGTTGCGGATGGCTTAATAACATAACCGAGCCTTGGGAGGCTTGAAAGTATCCTGTATGATAGTTGTGGGTGGCTTAGTAACATAACCCATCCTGGGGAGGCTTGAAAGTATCCCGTATATCTACAAAAGCCCGGGGAGGCTTGATAATATCCCATTTACAATGCTAAAGAAGATAAAAGTCATTACCGCGAAAGGAAATTAAAGCAACTAGAGGAAAGCCATAAAAGGCAACTGCTGTTTTGCTGCAATCACAAAAGCATACCAAAGCTACAGAATCTCCCAAGGGCTAAATATACAGCCACGACAATTAAATAAATCCATTAAGCAACAGGCAAGCATTAAAGGTTAACCTGCTGCAACCATGATCAAGAAGCATTATTATAATGATCCATTTGTAAGGTGCCATGGCCTATGTAAAGTGAACTTGTGGTAATCTACAATACAGTGCAGCCGTTAAAGCGACTAAGGGTTGATGTGGTAATGACTTGGATTTAGGTCGAATTAAAGCTAAAACCATAAATCTATAGAAGATGAATTCCAAACACTCAAATGTGCCGTAGCCTATTAGAGAAAAATAACTCAAAGGTATAGCCTCTATGTGGGAAGGGGATACGACCACTTTCAAACATTCAAGATTATACGTAGCGGGAAAAAGGGGCGCAGCCCATCCATATTACAGTGCCGCGGCCTTTATTTTTATTCCATTTTGGTTTCTTTGTATGGTCACAGCCCATGACCCAAATGTTTGCAAGAAGTAGATGCATTATTCAAGCAAGCAAAGATGTATAGAGAAAGCATTCATTCAAGTTTCAAAGTAAGTAGAGAAAAATTCAAAAGATACTAGAAAAGGAGGCAGAAATAAAAAACATTGAAGGTGGCCGCACCCTTGATAATATCAATTTTAAGATTACAGACATGGGGGCCGCAAGCACTATAAAGAGTTTAGTATGGCCAGAGCCCATGACCCAAATGTTTGCAAGAAGTAGATGCATTATTCAAGCAAGCAAAGATGTATAGAGAAATCATTCATTCAAGTTTCAAAGCAAGCAGAGAAGAAATTCAAAAGCTACTAGAAAAGGAGGCATAAATAATAAACATTGAAGGTGGTCGCAACCTTGATAATATCAGTTTTGAGATTACAGACAAGGGGTGGCAACCACTATAAAGAGTTGAAAAAATTGATGAAGGGACGCATCCCTATATTGATAGGTAGTTCAAAAATTCAGCATTATACAAGTTACAAGCTTATGAGGCTGTATCATCATTGACGTCCCCTTCATCACCCTCCACAACTGTCTCAGTCTCATCTTCAGTTGTAGCCTCTTCAGCAAGCTTCCTTGCCCTTTCCTCTATCACGTCCCTAAATTTATCTACACACGGGTCTTGCTCAGCATCACCCAGTTTCCAGGACATGATTTGATCCTTGGACTCCGAGAAGTTCTTCACAACTCTGTGCCGCAACTCTTGAAAGCTGCAGAGGTACGATTTATTGTTGATCAGAAAAATTCCTTTGACTTTTTGAAGTTGACCACGGCAATATCCGTAGCTTGGCTTAAGGCTGTAGCGTGATTTTCTTCCTTCAGCCTATTGGCCTCAGAGTGCTGGCTCTCAAGACTTTTGAGAGCTGTGGCATAATCGGCAGCCATCTTTTCCATTTTCTTTCCAGCTGCAGCAACCTTATTTTGAGCAGTAGTGGCTTGTGCAGTAGCCTCAAGGGCTTGAGCCTTAGAAATTGATAAAGACGCTGCGGCCTGAGAGAAGTTCTGCTCAGCCTTATCCTTTGCCTTGTTGGCAACCTCTAAATCTTGCTTGATTGTCGTCAGTGTCGCGACAGATGAGCTTTTGCCTACCTCAAAGGAAGAATCCTTTGCTGCATCCAAGTCCTTCTTATGAGAAGTCTCCACAGCCCTATAAATCTTGAAGAGACCTTAATACTTCATTTTTTGGGTCACCACAACGTCCGCGGCCTGTTGGAGTTCTAAATAGTCAGTACATGTAAATAATTAATAACAGCCAAAAAAAGAGCCAAGTGGGAGAAGTTGTTACCTGCAGTAAGCTATGAAGGGCATACTTCTCCAAATCTCTGTGGTCCTTTTCCACTAAATGATTTAAATCCACAACCTCTGGAACCTTTCTCATTCTGCGAACAGATCTAGCAGTTGTATCCCAGGAGGAGCTTGGGTTTGCTTCCCTGAGCTAAGGCTTCGGACGACCATCAGGCCCAACCCTTGGCCAAACTTGAGGGGGTGGAAAGTTGGCATTTACAGCCATGACAGTGCGCGGAGGGAAAAAATTGGCAGAAATAATAGGTGAGGTGCCGCATCCACTAGTATGGTCAGTTTCGATAGGCAGTAGGCCGGTCACGGCCAGGTGTTCACCAATATCATCATTATATTGGCCTTCTCTCTCTCTGATGTCGCGGCACCACCATTAAATACCTCCTGCGCTGTATCCCCCCCCAAAGGTGGGATTTGTAACATCGGCCTCATCCATGACAGTTGGCTCAGCATATTTTGAAACCGTGGTAGGTGCCCTCTTTCTCTTTCTTCCTCGCTTAGCAGCATTGTTGAGGGCAGCAGCATCCTGGTCCATTTCTGCTAATTGATCTTTCTAAAGCCCCCTATCTATCTCCTCACCTGAAGAAAAAACAAAGAAAAAATTCTAAGTACTTATGATTTGAAGACAAGTTCTGCGGAGTGCTAAAGAAAGGTGATTGTTACCTTCCGCAACCATCTTTGTTGGGAGATACTTGCTGGGGAAATAACCTGCCTAAAAAATGGAAGTAGAGGTAACTAAAGTGCTGAATTTTTTATCTTTATCCTTGATGGAGGCAACCCTTCCCACTCTTCTCTCCTGCCGCTCACTGAGCTGTAAATTATCAAGAGCTGCACAAGAGGATTATGTTAATGCAATACAATAAAAGGAACCCTGTGAATTAAGAAATAGGACGCGGCATGTATTAAAGGTGTAGCCCTAAGTACCTAGTTTGGAAGGACGTCCCCACTGCCGCGGCATCCTATGTGATCTCTCCCTCTCAGATTCCTCTGGATGAATCTCCCATCCTTGTCCAGAAATATAAAAATACTTCCCTTTCTAATTCTTTGCACTGGTGGGCCTCCCAGTGTAGAGGGTCGCATCCTTGCTGCGTACAGTAAGGTAGTAATACCACGTAAATTTCACGGAGTTCTCCTTTGGCATGTAAAAGTGGAAGAACTCCATGGGAGTTATGTCCCTGTTAAACTTATGTTTCCATAATACTATTGAGGCAAGAATTTCCCTCCAACCATTGGGGTCTACTTGAGCTGGGGCCAACTTCATTGCTTCTAAAATTCTTCTAATTGGAACTAGGACAGGTAGCCGCATCCCATATACAAACGCATGGAGAGGGAAACAAACCCCATCATCAAAAGGGGTCGTGCAGGGCCTTTGTTCCACGACAGGAGCTGAGCACATCAAGGCGTCAAAAAAATCAAAGGCCTCGGCTACTTGATCAACCCATTCTTAGTTCGTAATGTTGCGAATATCAAGTGCAGTAGGAGGTCTCTCAGCTCTCCCAGAGGGGCCAGCTGGTTCGTCCCTAAGTTGGCTACTAGAATTGGCTTCCTCTTCCATTGTCGTGGTCTCAAAATCCCCCTTACAGGCAAATTCCACGGAGTCCGAATCTAGTACTAAGTAGTTGGGGCAACCCTTCAGTTGGCAAGGCCCTATTGATTTCAGAGGAGGCACGAAAGGGAGTTCAGGAGGAGAGGCTCCAAAATGCTTTACCCAAAAGCCTCTCAAAAAATTGTCTGGGTCAAAGCTCATATGGCTACTGTAGTACCTGAAAAGCACAAGCTGAAATTAGGTGTCGCAACCACTATGGTATAGAGGCCTCTTAGAGGCCACGACAGGTTCAATGGAATATCAAGATGAACAGGAAATATTGAGGCCAAATGGGAAAGTGTGGGGTTTGAGCCCCAAAAGATTAACATTGTCGCGTCACATTGATTGGATTGGTTTTACAGTGCCACGGCCACTCACTCAATGACAGCTATGGGCTGAAGCACCGCGGGGTCTAAATCTAAGAGCCTAATGGGTCGCAGTCACGCTCGCCACAAGCTGCGGCTAGGGCTCAAATCAAGGAATATTCGAAGGATTAAAGGCAACCCTAGATTACTAAGTTATACTTTATCATGTCGCGGACATTCACTCAAACAATTTAGTACCTAATGTTTATTCGTTTAAAGATCGAAAGCCCTGAATAGGAAGAGTTTATTCAAGAACATCAAGAACAGTTATATGATTTCATGGGATTCAACACAGATACGTGCCACGTTATCCAAGCATACGAAGATTGATTCAAAGAGAAATGTGGCAATAATTACTACAACTATTTATCATGCCTACGTATTCGATTCTTGGAAATTAGAAGATTATTCAAACAAAACCCTAGATTCCTATCAAGCAATGCAGAAATTCATGTGTTCGACTATTAAAGAATAATGATGAACTGCTAAAGTTATTAAAAAGGATGTTGGTTGAAAAATTACCTAGAAATCAAGGAGATGGTGATGATCAACCACAAACCGCCTTAGAACCACCACACTCAACCTTAGAAGGATGCCAAAAAAAGCAGAAGGACAAACGCGCAGAGTTCAACTTTTGATATGCTCTCAACGATTTGGAAAACAAAATGAAGTCCATGGCCTAAACAATTTATATAAGAGAGCATGGAAAATGAATCGTCGCCTTGGAAGTACCGCGACACCTAAGAGGATTGAACTAAGCCGCAGCCCCAATCGAATTCTCTTGGCACTACGACTTGGGGGCTTATTGATAGTACAAATATAGCACCCTATCGCGGAAGGTATTCTGCACTGCACATAATTATATGCCGCGGCCCGTCTCAACATAGGGCGAGACCCTACTGAACTTGAGGTACGACCCTACCTAATACAGGGGCGCGACCCTCCTCATCACTAGGCGCGACACCTCTATCTCTAGCCTGTTACAGGAATGTAACACTCACATTGCTTGCCTTACAGGCCGCATCCCTCTCTATTATAGCAACTCCAGACTTTATATACGTCACGTGCTCAGAGCACGTGGGCATACCTCCTATAAATAGAGGATTACACCTCGAAATGAGGGACCAATTTTGGACGGATTCCATACACCGGGGTAGATTCTACAATACATACTCCCTATACAACCTCAACCTACAGCTTAGGGGCCACTGGATGGCATCACAACCCTATTAGGCACACCGGAATCCTCAATACTATCATGTATTCTCCTTTATTCTCATACGTGTACGCCTCTTTAGGCACGATTATATTGTACAATGCAACACATATAATGAGAACGGAGCAACATAGTGGATGTAGGCCCGTTTTAGAGGATGAACCACTCTATATCTTGTGTTCATATCTCCTTACTTGCTTAAGTTGTTTTATTTTTGTTCTTTACTTGACTTGCTGATATGAGAACGACAAGTGGACGATTTCTCGTATCATCAGTGATGCTTGTATGTGAGGTTGGATGATGGATCTACTATTTTGGACCCGTATTCTGCTTTATTCTTGGTTGCATTGTATAAGGATCTTTAATTTGAACCTCCTTGGCTTTTATGATGATTTTGAGGCAGTGTGTTCTTCTTTGCCTAGCTAAAATGAGATTTTTCGTGGTTGTGGATGGTTGTATATGTTGGCTTAACTTCAGTTTAGCTTGGTTGCTCAAAGATATGTATGGTAACTTCAAAATGGATGGGGTTTTTTCTTTCTTTTTTTTGTTGATGCATGGGTTTCCATCGTGATTTGTATACTTCTTGTTGATCTACTGGTTATGGGTTAAGTTATTTTGACTTTTGGTTCTCCATTTTCTTAGTTGAAGATGAATTTACAGTCTGATGGATTTTTTTCATTTCACTTTCTCTCATACTGGAAGATGTCTGGTTGAGTTATTGTTCATAGTTAGCCACTTTTGTTGTTTAGGGGAAGTTGTCATTGATGTCCATAGGTTTGTGATTAGATAGTTTTAAGTTGGCTTACAATCGGGTTATGCCAGAGAGTTATGATGATGTATGGAATTTACTTGCATTTATTGGGCTAGGTGGGGTTGTAACAATAATTTTGTTTTGTGGGCTCGGATGAATTTGGTCTTTTGTATGGCTTGTGTGACTTTGGTAGATTGGTAAATAGTTTTGATTTGGGACGGTTCTTTGGACTTGTTGTGTGGGTTGGCAAATTGCTACTTGTTGGATGTTTGCGCTTTTTGTAATTCTTGTTTGGTTTTGGCCTGTTTAATTAAATCACATTTCACCAAAAAAACTAAGGTCATTCGAGATGGATAGTGTGTTCTATAGAAGTCTGATAACAAGAGAAACTTCATTGTTTGATTGGAAATTTTATTTTACAAGGCTTGACTGAAGCATTGGAATGAAAAGAAACTTATTAGTGGACGAACTATAAAAAATTTGAATAGTACACACACATACACATGTGTGTGTGTGTTATACAGAAAGTCTCCTATAAGGACTATTTATGGTACATACCTCGGTACATACCATTTTTTTAAATAGTAAGAAAATGAATTTTTTGATGAAACTTCATGGATATGATGTCCACGGTTAGAAGATCATCTCCAATGTTTTTCATAAAAAATTTCCATAAAAAAATCGTTGAGATGAAGTGATATGTAAAAAAATGGTATAAATATTCAATTTCAACCGTTGTAATGTTGGGTCGGCGCCAGCCACATTATTGATTGAATTTTTGTATAAAAATTCATGGATATGATCTTCTCACGGTCGAGATCATATCCATGAAGTTTCATAAAAAATTCAATCAAAAAGTGAGAGATGATCATTAATATTTCAACGGTCGAAAATGAATAATTATACCAATTTTTTACATATCACCTCATCTCAATGATTTTTTTATAGAATTTTTTTATGAAAACAATTAAAAATGATCTTCTCACCGTGGAGATCATATTCGTGAAGTTTCATCACAAAATTCATTTTTTTACTATTTTAAAAAATGATATATACCGGGGTTTGCACTATAAGGAGTCCTTACAGGAGGGTCTCTCTCTTTATATATATACCAAAAATAACAATTTGGCACACCTTGATATTAAAAATCTGGCACAGTTTAAAACCGTGACAAATTCTGGCACGGTTTAATAACAATCTGGCACATTAACACTTAACTAAAATATAAATACCCTCAAAAATTCGATTTTTTTCTAATTTTGATCTCCCTCTCCCTCTCCCTCTCTCTCTCTCTCTCTATATATATATATATATACATATATATATATACATATATATATATATATATATATATATATATATATATATATATATATATATATCACATCTGCCACTGTGTAGAATCCATAACTCTCCCATTTATGGTCTCCCACTAGGGTTTTTTTCACCAGATGAGATAGAAAACCCAATAGCATGTCTAGAGAGGAACACATGCCGATTTAAGGGAGATAACCCCAAACTCTTGGCTGACCGAGTGCAATTCACAACTCAGAAAAATAACGATAAAGCATCGGACAACTATAGGGTGAGATGAACGACGTTTGCTTCTTGTTTTATCTCCAGATCCACTCGACAGGTATATACTCACACTTTTTTTTTACATTTCTATATGATTAACCCCTCAATTTATAGATCAATGTCGTTAATAGGATTCCTATTCGATCTCTGCCATTTTTGTTTAAATCTATTGATATCAATATTGTTTTTAGATTTATAAATTTGAACCAATGGAATGTTGTTTGCAAACGATGTAATTTTAGTTGATTGAAACTATAGGAGACAACCTTGATATATATATATATATATATATATATATATATATTTGCAGAAATGGAGACATGATGGGGAATATTACACGATGAGGAATAATGAATATTTACAGAGGCAACCTTAGAAATATTTACCAATTCAGATTCTACTATTACTCACTTCTTTTAATTTCTCTATTCCTTGATAGTCTAATGTTGAGAAGAAGGATCTTGATGGATCCACTATTTGGGTTCTTCCTTGAAATGGATACACGGGAGGAAATATGCATAAATATTTTTTTTACTGTTAAGAATGAGGAATACCGGATCAAACGACGAATACAAGATATTTTGTTACTTTCATAATTATCTCGCTGAGTAACTTTTATGCTTTGCACTTTTTAAATTCGAGCAGTTTATTCGTGCTTTTGGATCAAGCAAAGTCCCGAAATATTTTCGGGTGAAGTGAGCTGTGTATTTTGGGAAGTGGAGAAACAACAGTTGTGTTACCTACTAGTACTTATATTTTTTATTTCAAAATGAACCCAAGAATATGTATGAATCGTATCTTGGTAACTTGGAAGAAACTACTAACCCATTGCTGTTAAAGGATCCCGCGGGAGGATAGGTAAACGAAATTACATTCTTTTCCTTAGTAAATATGATGAGCTGCAATATTCCACTGAATAAACAATACAATATGACGCATCCGATGAGAAATTAGTAGGTTAATGATCCCGTAATGATAAATTTCATATCTAATGGCACTCTAAACTATATGCAAGATATTAGCCAACATATGCTCACATCATTTCATCATTTACAAGACACCTATCTATTCTCCTAAATGGTTCCCCGATTGTCTTATTTAATTGATTTAGAAGACGCATTGTCTCCCCTCCTCTTTTGTTTTCCTAAAGAGGTTCTTGGTGGAGGCCTTACTCATCTAGTAGAGGAAGGAAAGATTAAGACAATTTTCAGTCAAAGGGGATTTAAATAACCCACTCATTTATTATTTTTGAATGATATCATGCTTTTTTGTAGAGGTAGTGACTCAGATTTAGTTATTTTGGTTAATATCTTTAATCAATAGGCTCTCAAATCTGTTCAGTGTTATAGTAAAGAAAAATTCAAAGTCTTCATTAGCGAGGGAGATGCTCATTAAACTTACTCTATTTAAACTATTCGTCAAATGAATGTGGGTGGAGATTCTTTTAGTTATCTGGGACTTCCTATATTCAAATGCAAGCCTAAGTCTTATCATTTAAGACTAAGTTTAGATAAATTCAAGAATAAACTTGAAGGGTGGATGTGGAAATCTATTTTTATGGATGGAAGGCTTGATTTGGTGAAATCACTTATATATCCAGTGCTTCTCTATAGTTTTAGAATTTATAAATGGCCTCAACTTCTTCTTAAAAAAAATCAGCAATGGACTAAAGTTTTATTCTCAAACAAGTCTATGACTTAGTTTTTAAACCCTCTAGTTGGTCTACCTTTATCCTATACAGATTTAGGACTCTATATGGAGGTTCTTGTTATAAGACAGGCTCTATTTGTTCTTGTTTGAAGGATGCTTTTGCACATATCCATGTTAAGTCCCAGTGGATAATAAAGTTGTAAATGATTTCTACCTTTTCTTTGTCAGAAAAACATAAGGTAGTTATTAATGTCATTCATTTGTTTCTATGTTTATACAGAACATATAATGTTGTGAAAAATCAATTCTCCACCTTATGTAAGAAGAGGCCAAACCTTGAGGACTTAGCAAAAGAGAAGACTTCTTACCTCAACTTAAACAACAAAAGGGTCTTATTTCAAAATGGGCTCAGCGCTGATGGAATACTAGAAAATGCATCTCCTTAGAAGAAAAGGTACAATTGATGTAGCAATGTTCCATTTCCCAGATTACAATCAATAAGATTGAAGGTTACATAATAACTCTTTAAGTTTTGTGATTTAGAAAGAACCACATTCCTGATATAGCAGAAAATATGAATCATGGAGAAAGATTACTATTGGAATGCGATACGACAAATCAGAAGCTGAGACCTCCATTTTTAGTATTAGTCCAAAACATCAACAATGCGAGCAACTTGCCAACTCATAATCTTCACAATACCAAGGAGACCTCCAAATAACGTAATTTGCCTTAAGAAATTTTTTTGGGCAATAAACAAAACTTGATTAGGTTGCTTATATGTCATCTGAAGGCCACATTAGATGAAAGTATATGAGAATAGTACACTTTCATATTCTAATATTTATGTTTTTGTTTTTAGTTGTTATCTATAATGCTTAATGTTTTTTCATCCTTTTAGAAAATTTAGAGTTGTACAATGCTTGATTACATAAATGCAGAGTTAAAGTAATTCCCTTTCTTTGATTTAAAAGCAGACAATGGTAAAATAATTCAAGGAACATATCTCAAGAAGGATGATCCAAAAATTATTGCATTGATGCAACAGGCAAAACTGCTCAGTTCTCTCGCGCTCAAAGTTAATACAGAGAACACATACCAGAGTCTTGAAAATGATTGGAGGGTGAGCAACTCTGTGTTGTTTTTCCTATAACCAACTATTATGTGCTTGTCTAATGGTGCGAAAAATACATTTCTTGCATTGTGATCTGTGAAAGTTAGTGCCTATATCATTTGTTCTCGACAACCCCAAATTTCTTTTCTTTTAATTTCACTTCTTTTTTTTTTTTTTTTTTTTGGGGGGGGGGTCACTAAAAACCCAGGAATTTTATTAAAAAAAACTTTCTAGCATAAAAAGAAGAGGAGGACTATGCCAAACTGAAATAGGGGGTTGTGTTAGTCCCATTTTTTTGGATAGTAAAGTTGTAAATCATTTAGAACCTGATGTTCTATCAAGTTCATCTGCTCCTAAAATTTTATTTGAGTCATGTTCAGCTTCTTCAAATCCTCCTCCTTTCGGACAGGTAATCTCTAAGTATATATATACTTGTACATTTTGGATTTTTCTATCTATTTATGTGTTTTCATTTCTTCTGATCCTCTTACTTTGTGCCTGAGTATTTTTTAGGAGACAATGATTATTGTAAGTGGGACCTTGGCCATTGGGTTGCTTTAATTAGTGAAGTCAATTAAAGATGGAAGTTTCCCACTTAATTTGAAAAGTATCTCTTTCACTTTCACTTTCTAGTGGTAATTCCTGCCTTTATGGTCCATCCTTACCTTTTTTAATTAAGTGAATTGTTTCTTTCATCGTAATTCCCTCTCTTATCTTTTTTTTCTTTTTGTGCTAGATGGGAAACATTTTACCTTCACATCTTGCATGAAGTTTTGATCTTTACCAAATGTCCAGGTAAAAAAAGTATTTTCAGTGTCTGTAGCTTTTAGCAATTTTCTGAAAAAACTAGAGGGCACTTAAAAACTTATCGTTAGGTAGTGAAAACCCAAACCAACCCCCAAACGGTCCTGTAGGAGGCACTAACACCTCGCATGGGACCAATGTAACTCGTAGAACTGACTGCGTAGTTACGAGACTCTCGGTTTGAGAATATGACGATAGTTTGAAAATATTTAGATTAGGCTTAAAACCACATCGTTAGAGGGTGAAACCCCAAACTAGCCCCCAAATGGACCCGTAAGAGTCCTTAACACCTGACACGGGACCAATGTAACTTGTACGAAGTGATCGCGTAGTCACGGGGATCTCGATTTGAGAATATGATGATAGTTTGAAAATATATAGATTATGGTTAAAAACATGCCGTAAAAGGGTGAAAACGCAAGCCAATCCCCAAATGGCCCCGTATGAGGCATGAATACCTTGCACATGATCAATGTAAATTGTAGGAACTGACCGCGTAGTCACGAGATTCCCGGTTTGAGAATATGACGATAATTTGAAAATATATTGAGTTAGGCTTAAAAACGTGTCGTTGGAGGGAGAAAATGCAAAACAACCCCCAAACGACCCCGTGAGAAGCACGAACACCTCGCACGAGACCAATGCAACTCGTAGGAACTGATAGCATGGTCACGGGACTCCCGATTTGAGAATATGATGATAATTTAAAAATATCTAGACTTAGGCTTAAAAACATGCCCATTGGTTAAAAATCCAAACCAGTCCCCAAACGACCCTGTAAGAGGCACGAACACCTAGCACGGGACCAATGTAGCTCGTAGGAACTAATCGCATAGTCATAGGACTCCCGATTTGAGAATATGATGATAATTTGAAAATATCTTAACTTAGGCTTAAAAATATGTCGTTGGAGGGTGAAAACGCAAAACAACCCCCAAACAACCCCGTGAGAAGCACGAACACCTCGCACGGGACCAAAGTAACCTGTAGGAACTGACCACGTAGTCCCGAGACTTCTGATTTGGTAATATAAAGATAATTTCAAAATATTAAGGCTTTCGCTTAAAAAGATGTTGTCAAAGGTTGAAAACCCAAAATAAACCCCAAACGGCCCCGTAGGAGGCACTAACACCTCGCACGGGACCAATGTAACTCATAAGAACTGACCGCACAGTCACGGGACTCTCGATTTGAGAATATGATGATAATTTGAAAATATATAGAATAGGCTTAAAAACATGCCGTTAAAGGGTGAAAACCCAAAACAACTCCTAAACGGCCTCGCAGGAGGCACTTACACCTCTCACGAGACCAATGTAACTCGTAGTAACTGATCGTGTTGTCACGGGACTACTGGTTTGAAAATATGATGATAATTAAAACTCGTATATGCAATTTTTCATTTGAAATACGATTTTTTTAAAATTACTTACTGATATCATCTCTTTTTTGTATCTTATTTTTTTGCAGGATAACATTTTATCATTAGCTTTTATCCACGTGGAACACACGAAGAAGTCAATAGCTTACAACAAGGGACTATTTATTTAATGTCGTTATTGTTTATGATTTTATTTTGTTGTGTTATGGTCGTGCTGGCTTTTGTAATTTATTGTCAACTTTTATGGCCGTGCGGGCTTTTGTAATTTTATTGTTAAATTTTATGGTCGTGCGGGCTTTACATTGTGCGATTTTATATTATCAGGTTTTTGAATGTCCAGATAATAGAGGAAACTCTACCCAATTTTGTTTGTTTGTGAACTATTAAGACTTGTAATATTTTTAAGTTTGTATGTACATTAGTTTATCAACAATGTGCAAGATTCGTAATTTGTGAATTTTTTTAATTTTTTTTGTAAATAATAAATATTTTTTCTACCAGATTTGGAATTTGATAATTTTCCTGATTTGTTTTCAAATATTTTTTTTCTTTAATAAAAAATTTTGGCACGGTTTTGAATTGTGCCAAAAGTGTATCAAATGTACTCAATCTGGTAAACTGTGCCAAAAGTGTGCTAGAAATATCAAATTCTGGCACGGTTTAAAAGTGTGCCAGAAGTGTTCCTCTTTGGCCAAATCTGGCACACTTTTAAGCCGTGCCAGAAAAAAATGATTATTTTGGAACACCTAATTGTGGCACAGTTCAAAATTATGCCAGATTTGATCTGGCACAGTTTTAAACTGTGCCAGATTGCTATTTTATTGTGTAGTGTATATCGCCCAGGGACGTTCAAAAGTGAAAGACCGACCATCATAGTAATTAGTGGATATGATTGAAGAATTTGTTCTTGGGCGATAAGATCTATCATGCGAAGACTGGAAATAACTACCTCTTTCACTTCTGGGAGGAGGTGGCAACATTTATTTTCAAAGGGATAGAGCGGCAGTAGACTCGTCTTGTAATGATTAGGCTAGTTGTCTCACCATTTCTTTTATTGACTCTTGCCCTTTGTCAAGGCTGATTAAAATTCCTTGGAGGTCTGCTACACCGGGTGGAGCGGATGGAATGGCAGTATTACCTCCATCCACAAGGTTATTTTCTGGAATATCAGTCGTATTTTAAAGGACTTAAAGAAAAAAAATGATAGAGAACGATGTCTAGAAGTCATTCCCATAGATGGCGCTAATCCGTTGATGTATAAAATTGGTGTGCACGATTTTATAATCACAAATAAATATAAATAAAGAGAAAATAATAAAATCAAGGTTTTTGACGTGGTTCAGCTAAGGAAAAATCCTACATCGGTGATTATAGTATTGCGGTTGAGGGGTGATTATAATAATCTCAGAGTAATATTGCTCACTTGTCCCCCTTGAGCTAAGGGAGGTAGTGTATTTATAATGTTTGAGAAACTAAGAGATGGAATGCCTTTACATATTCAGGCATTAAAATCCATATACAATAAATGTGATTATTGATCTTTAAAAGCACGTGTGGAATAGTTATTGGTAGCCCTATGCGAGTGATATTTCCCTTCCTTGATGATTCACCTTCCTGGATGTGGTCGGCTGGTTGGACGATTAAGTATCCTTAGAGCCGACCAAGTATATATGAAGTACCGAGATGGATATATATGAGTACAAGTGTACCTATCTCATTGGTCCACGTGGATGAACATTTTAACCCACAACACTTACTTTTTTCCATCTCCATAGTTCCTTCTTCTTATATTTGTTGCGTAGTCTTCTTACATTCTTTTCTTATTTGAAAATGGTTTACACTGTCAATAAGAAGTCCTTTAGAGAGTTTAGGAAAACTTATTCAACTCCCCCTTGGGTTATGACCGAATGTGCCCCCATGCCTAGAATTTTTATCACTATTTAGGCTGGTCATTGGATCCACGCCCTCTTAATGGCTCATAGGGGAATAAAATTTCCCCCAAAGTAACTTTTTTTGGAATTTTGTGAGCTTTTTTATGTCGTTCCCACCCAATGTGCTCCAAATATATGGTAGATTGTAAATGGAGTTCATAGAATAAATCAACTGTATGGGACTAAAATAGGGATCCCTGAAATTAGATTTTTCTATTCATGGTCCCACACAACAGATGGTATTTTATATTTAAAGGTGAGGAAGGCTGATAGGGTCTTAGTAGTTAACCATCATGATTCCAACCAAGGGTATTAGGATCTGGGTTTTATTGCTCAAAATTGGCAACATCCTCCCCTCCCAGGGGCGAGCAGTTTAAGGCTCTTTAGCTCAGCCGAGCAGATAGAGGCCCATTAAAAGCTCACCACCTCATATAGCATTAATAATCCCGACCCGAGGGACGAGAAAAAACTGAAGAAAGACAAAGCCATGGAAGAGATAGAATCAATTGTCCTCAATGAGGACGAGCCAAAAAAATCATCCAGGTCGGTTCTTCGCTGAAAAAAGAGGTGAAGCAAAGCTGTTAGAGTTGCTAAGGTAGAGGCAGAGTGTGTTCGCATGGTGCCACAAAGATATGCATCTCCCAAAAATTAAACATCTATGAGAAAGCCAATGCAGTGAAGTAAAGTAGAAGAGCTTATTGAAGGGAGAAATGCGAAGTTATCCAAGAGGAGGTTAAGAAGATCCTATCAACAGAGTTCATTAGAGAGGTTCACTATCCAGAGTGGTTGTCTAACGTAGTGATAGTCCCTAAGGTTAATGAAAATAGTGTATATGTGTCACTTTACTGATCTTAATAAAGCTTGTCCTAAGGATAACTTCCCCTGCCTCGTATAGATCAGATGGTTGATGCTATAGTAGGGCATGAATTAATGAGTTTCATGGACATGTACTCTAGATATAATCAAATTTTCGTAGATGAGGCCGACTCACATAAGACTTCCTTTATCACTTATAAAGGAACCTACTACTATAAGATCATGCCTTTTGGGCCTTAAAAATATAGGGGCAACCTACTAATGGTTGGTCAATAAGATGTTTGAAGATAAGATTGGCAAGGCCATGGAAGTCTCTGTGGACAATATACTGACAAAAAGTCTCAAGGCCAAGGATTATATGGCCGACCTTGAGAGGAACTTTGATACAATGGATCTTTATCAAATGAAGCTAAACCCAGACAAGTGTGTGTTCGGCAGGGGAGTAGGTAAATTTCTTAGGTTCATTGTCAATAAGAGAGGCAAACCCAAAAAAGATTAAAGCGCTGATTGAGATGAAGGCTCCAAAGACCATTAAAGACGTGCCGAGGCTAATAGGGTGGGTCAGTTCAGTAAACAGGTTCATCTCAAGGACTACTGCAAATATCTCCCTTTTCTTCAAAGTTTTGAAAAAGGCATTTAAGTGGAATGAAGAGTGTGAAAAATCCTTTGAGGAGATTAAGTCTTATCTGGGTTCTCCGATGCTACTATCTAAACCTATTCAAGGATAACAAATGTATCTATATTTGGCAGTCTCAAAGTCTGTGATCAGTGCCGCCATCGTTTGAGACGACGAATGGGTGCAGAAGTCCGTCTACTTTAACAATAAGTCCCTTTAGGGGCCGAGCTGAAATATTTAAGAATAGAGAAGCTAGCGTATGACTTGATACATGCCTCGAGAAAAATAAAGCCTTACTTTCAAGAAGACATAATGGTGGTGCTCACTGATACTCCTTTGAGGAAGGTCATCCATAAACTCGAGAAATCGGGTAGGTTGATGTCCTAGTCAATTGATCTTTGTGAGTTTGATATCATATACTAGCCGAGAACAACAATCAAACGGAAATATTTAGCTAATTTCGTGGCCGAATACACTTGGGAAGAGATTGACAACCCGAGAGGATGAGATGGCAGTCCTGTAGAAACAGAAGCAATAGGTCCGTCCATGGCCGATGGTTGGCGAGCTGGACCTAAAGAAAAAGATATTTTTTCAGACATGGTGTAACAAGTGAAGGGTCTTTAACAGTCGACGACCCAAAATCATTGGCGAGATATTTTTTCAGACATGGTGGCCGTTGGTTGGCGAGGTGATGCATTGGCTAGGTTACATCTGTGATAAGAACCAAAATTAGGAGAACCGTCCCAGTCGAGATATTACAGAAATTGAGCATTGAGGAAGACGACAGGAAACTTGAATTTTTCTTCAATTTAAATCTGGGAGCTTCTTGGATGGACCCTATCATCAGATACATCAGAGAAGGGGAGTTTCCAAAATCAATGTCCGAGAGAAAGAAATTGAAACACAAGCCAGCAAAATTCTCCATCATATGAGATGTCCTATATAAAAAAGGTTTTCTATTTTTCTTATTAAGACGTGTTTATCCTACAAAGGTAGAGTATGTTTTGAAATATGTGGATGAGGGATCATGCTCCATCCATGTCTTTGGCAAAACAGATGGTAACACATGATTACTTGTCGCCGACCCTTTCTAAGCACGCGATTGACTACATGAAACAATGTGATAAATGAAAAAGATACGCTCGTATCACTCATCATCTCCATCACCCTGTCTCGTCCATCATTCCCCCTTGGCCATTTGCAGTCTGGGGGATTGAGTTAATGGGACCTCTACCCAGAGCCAAAGGCAACTTTAGATACCTGATTGTGGTGATTGACTACTTATCCAAATGGGTTGAGGCCATGATCTCAATTACATAGACGAAGACCTTCAAATTTATTTATGGGAATATCATTTGTAGATATGGTCTTCCTCATACACTGATCTCGAACAACGAAAAGTAGTTTAAGAATAAGTCCTTGGAGGTCTACTGTGGGAGGGTCGACATTAAATAATTATATTCAGCACCAGGCTGACCTCAAGCAAGGCCAGACATAGGTAACAAATAGAAATTTTTTGGATGGGATTAAAAATAAGATAGAAGACACAAAGGCCGGTGGACCGAAGAGGTACATGTCGTCTTGTGGGCCTATAGGATAACATAGTGAACACCCACGGGGGAGACACCTTTTATGTCGGCCTATGGATCAGAAGTTATGATACTGACCGAGCTCGGCCTATCGAGACACAAACTCAATACCTACAACCCAGAGATAAATGATGGAGATATGAAGTTGATCTGGATCTGATTGAAGAGAGAAGGGAAGGTGCTGAGGTGAGGCAAGCAGCATACCAACAGAGGATGACTAAGTTTTATAACAAAAGGGTTTGACCCAGTCGATAGTAGTGGATGATTTAGTTTTGAAGAAGTTTTGGTAGAAGCCAAATAAGTTGTACCCAAATTGGCACGGCCCCTACAGGATCACCGAAGAGGTCTTCCCAGGCACATATCGACTGGAGAATTTGGTGGGAAAGCCATTCTCCAATCCATGGAATGAAGACCATTTGAAAAAATACTACCAGTAGTCTCTTGTATAGTCTCATATACATTTCAGTTTATGTAGTTTTGTTTCTTTGTTTCTTTATATTTGAAAAAGATGATTATGGTGATAAATGAAACATGGTTCTAAGTGTTCTCTCATATTTTTCTTGTATGAATTGTTCAACTGTATGGTTCAAGTTGTCATAAGGTAAAAAACATCATTCATATGGTGGATTAGAATTAACTCACTCTCAGTTATATAAGAAACCATGTAAGACCCATCTCACCCATGGATTCTCAATAACATCGAGAGGGGGAATAGTATGATAACATCACTAAGGTGGTGAAATACACAATTTATTTGAAAAATCAATCATTCAAACCATTCATTATGATATTGTGTTAGCTTTCAAAGGTAGGCCTTATAAGGGTCCTATCACTAGATTTTTCAGTTCTTACATTGATGATTTTAATATTCCCTATTTAGACTGTAAGCTACCGGAGAAAGGCTCTTTTTCTCTTTCTGCTAATATATATTGATTTTAAAAAAAAAAAATAGCTCTCGGCTAAGGATGAGAGTAAACTTGAGACAAACATCCTTAACTTGGTGATCTCTAATTTGAAAAATCATTATGTTGGTTAATTAGCTCTCGACTAAGGATGGGAGTAAAGTTGAGACAAACATCATTAACTTAGTGATCTCTAATTTAAAAAATCATTAAGTTGGCTAATTAGCTCTCGGCTATGGATAAGAGTAAACATGAGATAAAATTCATTAATTTGGTGAATGGGATAGCAAAACCATTAATTTGGTTATTCATTGGTTATTGATATCTCGCCCAAGGAGGAGAGTGAATATTGTGAAAACCATTCAGTTGGTTAAAACTCTCGCGGTAAGACTACAACGTATGACGAGATGCCACTCTAAAAAACGACAAGGGGGAACTTGTCATTAAACATAATTAATATGGTGATTCAAGTTAGTAAGTCATTTAATTTGAATTATGTCTCGACCAAAGATGGGAATATATCTCCAAATATAAGAGAATTCATCTATAAACAAAAGATTGCAATGATTGTATAACAGTAATGCAAACTCAAAGCGAGCAAGCAGACACAACGTAATGAGAAGAATGGGAAAAAAGACACAAATATTTTCATTGAGCACATGGAAAAATTCCATATAAGCAGTGAAGGTGAGGGTTAAGGTCATATTATTCAGGAGTTAATTACTAGAGATTTAGCAAAAAACTGTTCAAAAATTACATTTAAAGGGCAAACAAGGCCAAAGACGGCCGCCCAAATAAAGTGTAAAGAAGATCAAATAATCTCTTATCGAGAAACATCGGCTGGAGGAGTGAAGACGTTTTCTATCGGAGCTTAGTGTTGGCCCCATATTTGTTTCCATCACCTTTGGTCGCATTTAGATTAGTTTGTTCGATCGTCTCGAACATAGGCTGTTCAGTAACCTCGGTTGGATTGTCCACTATAGACAGGGAGATGCCGAGAAGGTCATCAGTGAAATCCAAGCCTTCAAAGTGTTGGGGAGTTAGTGTCCTAACCTCAACTTACTTTAGGATGGCCCGACGATAAGATATCTTTACTCCTCTCTCAAGGTATTCGAAGGCATAACCCCCAAATTCCTCAAAAACTTTAAAATCGACCTTTGCTTGTGCCTTGTCCAAGGTCGCCTGGACATCCGCATCTATCTCAACTTACTTCTTCTCAGCCAGCTCTTTTAAGATGTTGTTATGCTCATCCTTCAGTATCTTAAGCTCATTCAAATGCTCCCGATCAGCTGTCTCATGCTCACGATCCTTCTTATTCAGGTCCTCCCTCAAACCCTTCACAATGTTCTTAACATCTTTCAGTTTATGGATCAAGGGAAGCTTCTTCTTAACCCAATCACTAAGACGAGAGAGGGTAAAAAGGGACTGAAAGAAGAAAAAAGAAAACGAGTCAATATGAAACAACACTTCAAAAAATAAAGGCTTAAAATAATAGAGGTTGAAAGTAATTACTTGAGCATCTCTATGAAGGCTGAACTCTATGAGATGAGAGGCATCCATTGCCTCCAGTAAATGCTTGTTGACCCTTGGCACCATCGAAGAAATGGAAGTCTGGGTCCTCTTATCATCACCTATTAACGTCTCATCACTAAGTTTTAGTTGGGCAAGACGACATGCAAGAGCTTCATCGGACGATATGGGAATCACCCTATCTGACCCTCCTAAAGCTGGGACTTCCCTCCTATTCTTTTTCTCAACATAGGGGACATTGGCGTCGTCCACCACTTCCTTTATCTTTTGGGAAGCCTTAGTATTGTCAGGGACACCCATGGTAGATTTATTAATTTGAGGGGGAGGAGCCATTTTCTTTCCCAATTTGTTGAGCATAACAGATATATTGGGGCCCACCATTTTCCAAATCTTCTCCGGAGTATTAGCTAACCGATCTTTAAATTGTTCAGAAAAACGTTATTGTCAGAAGTAAACAAAGGAACAGACAATATTATAGTTAAAATATAAATTCACAAATTCTAAATTAGAGACTAGTTAAAGACGAGACTATAGTTAAAGAAAAAACTTACAAATCTCAGTCAGGGGGTCAACACCTATCCCCGTCTCAGCCAGAATCTCAGGGGTCATTAAATGCTCAAACCTGGCCAAGCGACCATCACCCCCTTAGATTTTTATCTGGTTCACCTTCTTCATGTCATCCACACTCAAGCCGAGGTCAAATTTTGCTGACATGGAGGCTTTTCCCCATTTTGGTGGGACCCTTAGCTCAGAGGCATAATAAGAAACGTCGGATGGGAACTCCCACGTTCCAGAGACAAAAAAGTATCTCGGCTTCGAGTGATGGTTAGATGTTTGGTTTTAAATATGACTTTTTTCATTGTCTTCCTAGCTATAAAGTGGTAGTATCCAGGTTGTGCCTTGGTACAAGAGACGTTGTAACATCCCTCGAAAATGCTAACTAGAAGGTCGACACTATGGCAAAACGTCCAGATGGAGATAAAGTCGAGAAGGATTCTCCATGCATTGGGTGGGAGCTGGACTGGCGTAAGTCCCAAGATAGAAAGGATAGACCGTACATTGGGGTGGATGTGAAGGCGAAATCCGACTTTGAACATCTATTCGTAAACATAAATCTCACCAGATCGGTTTTTGAAATCCCTCTCAGACTCGTCTGGCACCCTCGTTTTGATATCGGAGTTAATACCATAACGATGCCTCCAATCTAGGACGTCAACTTCCCCCACAGTGCTCTCAAAAGTCTAAGCATAATAAGTATCGAGTGTTTTATCAGCCTCGTATCCATAATTGACAATTTGAACAGGCAGTACTCCACTAGGAAATGTAGATTGAATTCCCATCGGTCATATCCAAGATGGGGATGGATGATTGGATTGGGCGATGGGAAATGGTAACTTTAGGCCCCTTAGGGACCTAATCACTAACAAACTGGACACCCTCCCTAGAATTTGTGGCCCTTGTGTCGACCATACGAGAGGAATGAATCTCCATCGCTTCCTTAAATGAGTTGGCGTCACCCGACAACCTGGATGCCAAGGGACTAAAGCCCTCTGAGGATAAGATCTTAATGGTATCATCACTCATGGACGTGATTTCACTTATTGAGTCCTCTCTAATCTCTACAATGGTAGGATGAATCACAGATAAAGGAATGGGATGTATATGATAAGTTAGATCGATCCCGACTTTTCTTTTAGCCTTGGCCTCGGCCTCACCCTTGCATATCTCTTTGAGAAGACGACCCTTAAGATAGGGAAACTGGTCAAGAATTTGATATAAAGTTTTAAACATTCAGTGGGCTGACCAGGTTTGACCTAAAGATTAAAAGGGGAAGTTAGATAGTTTAAATAAGAAATTTCAAGACCAGTGGCTTGAATGCCACCGGAGAAGCTTCGATAGTGCCAAAAAGGGGAAAGAAGATCGAAAAAGTTAGAAAAGAACTTAAACCACCGGCCTAACTTCAAAACCACCAGTAAAACCCCCTAAAAAGCCCTACAATCCAGCCAAGGCTGCCGAAAAACTCACAATCTCACTAAAAAATAACAAAAACTCAAAGCCATTAAATCAAGGGAGAAAACTTGAGAGAAATGGGTGGGGAAGGTTACCTGGTGGAGGATAACACTTGAAGAACCAAATATGGGACCTAAGACTGGCTAGAAAATCTTGGTTGGAGGAGAGAGAAAGAGAGAAAATGGAGTTGCTATAGAGAGAGAGAATATGCGCATGAGAGAATCGTAGAAGAAAGAGAAATGGAGGGTTTTAAAAACATTTATATAGTGGTAATGATTAATGACAACTTCCAAGCAACTCATCATTAGAGCATAATTATCCATACATGCCTCTAGCCTCCATCCTTGGACAACACGCCAAGCCATAAAATGAATGCCAAGTGTCATTTTAGCTCTTGTCCATCACTTCAGACCTTACGTTAAAAGGACATCTCAGTCATCGGTCAGAGACATCTCATTAACTTATGCCTTGGACGTGACTGAGATGTCTCTTGTCCATCACTTCAGACCTATGGGATAGCCTCTCGAACCAATTTTAGGCGATAGGTTGGATGAAAATATTCTACACATAAGAGTATATTTGTGGTTCCATAGAGTCAGCGCTTGCCTATATTGTCTAACATGATCAACGGGGTCAGTCTTCCCATCGTATATATTGAACCTTAGGGCTATGAACTTCTTTGGAGGCCGCTCATCCTCAATTTCCCTTGAAAGAGGACTGCATCTGTGTAATGAGGGCCCTTCTTGCTAGCTATTTTGTGGATCTAGCCCCACGATGACCTGGGGGATGATCTAATTGTGAGTACAAGAAATCATAATAATTCTAAAGAGCAAAAATGATTAAGAGAGTAAGAAATGGTCACAACACGGTATTTACATGGTTCGACAACTGCCTACATCCACGGAGGATTTCTTAATTTTTATTAATTCATCAGAGATTCAGAATTACACAAACTATTGCCCAGGGTGAGGGTCTTATTTATAATAATAAAAAGTAGTGAGTTGTCCTAGCTCTTTATTAGCTCGCTGGTGATTCATATTTATCTCTCATAGAATGTAAGCAACCAAAACGAGTCTTTAGTTATCCACGCGATATATTTTCGTATTTATCCATGCAAAGGTGAATTCGACTTGGACAGTGTGTTGGGCCTTCTTGGACTATCGAAAATTGGGCCTCCATGATTTTGCACCCACAACAACATATAAGTAGTTAATATAAATGTGATATCCCATTAATTCCATACTTAAGGTGATTAATCGTAAATACTCAATTTATTAAAACACCTTAACTACGAGGACTTCCTTAGAATTGTCTAGGTCCATATTAATTTTAATTTTCCAAAGTTTGGATATTTTTTGGAAAATAATTTTAGTTTTAAGAAGATCATTCGTGGATTTCCTCATCAAGTTCAGGCTCAATCAATATTAAAAATCAGAGTAAGGATAAGAAGGTAAAAGTAGCAACATGTGGAATTACAATGACAATTTGCATATTTTTTACAAATTCATTACACTAAGGCACATTTTTCATTATTAGGATTTAATGTCTCAAAATTCCTTAAAATTGAAATTAGTTTGACATTTTGATAAAAAATAATTTCTTGATTTTTCCATATTTTTCTTGAATTATTTTGATTTAAAAATTATTTTTTAAACATTTTTTATTTGATATTTAAAATTTTGCACAAAATTTTAAATGAAACACACTTGTGTTTGTTTCCACTCATATTTCTGGAAGAGAGCCTCAGTCATTGATTATATCTAAGATCTAACTACCTTATATGTGATCCTTATGCTGAGTTAATCGAAAATGGAATTGAGTTACCGGTTGGACTTGAGTTACCGGTTGGACTTGTTATACATGTTGACTTAGTTATTAAGCAATTTCATCAGTCTTTGATTAGGTCGGTAGTCGATGACTTTAATCTTACCTGTTGATTCCATTTACTTACAATTGGATTATAGATATTTGTATACTCTATTACGTAAACCATTCGTGTTTCTTTGTTGAGTTTTTTAGCCTTAATATATATATCTATAGCTTCTGGCTCATGGCTATCTCTTCCAAAGATAATAACTTAGGTTGTGTTGATCTTGACATTTATTTTGATAAATGTTAAGAGAAACTTTAGATCCTAAATTTCTTACCCACACTTTACACGAAAATATAGTTTTATGTCTCTAAAAGTAAAATCAGTAACGTGAAATACTTTTAAATGTTTCTTATTATGCATGCTTAGTTTAATTTTATTTTTTGACTCCATATAAACTTTTTCAAAAAAATCTTACAAAATCCAATGTTGTATATTGTGATTCCAGATCTTAAACATTAAGTTTTAGGTATATTCTTATAGATATGTTTTTCTTAACAAATATTCCTTTTAATTCTTTTGAAAAGATTTTGATATGTTTTGTCGAATAGTTTTGTATGAATTTGTAAGAGCATGATTTCTATCATTTTCTCGTAGCTTAGGCCACGTATAGTTTTTGGCATATCCCGTTACCGTTTGATTTGAGTCATCACGAGGAACCGAATTTCCATCGTCTTTAAATTCACGAAGATCTTCACAATACAAAGGTATACAATAAGTTAGGGTTTTTAATTTATTTACATTTATATTTGGGAGTTGTTTTATTTATTATCGAGGCATTTTTTTGGATTTAAAAATTTTTAAAATACGCGCATCTCGTTCAATCGATTATGCATTCTCATTTGAAGTGTCGTTTGAAATTTACTTCAATCGAATATATAACGGGGGCGTACAATTTTGCGTCGTTCAAAGCTCATTTAACGCTTGTTCAAACGAGATAGATATTTCGTTATAACGACCTTGTTATCGTTATAATGAGATGCTTCTCTCATTCTAACGAGCCTATTATTTTTTTCAAACGAATGTTGCCACCTCAAATTTTGTGTCGACTTATAAATACCTGTTTCATACAAAATTTTAGTTCCCACTTTCTTTAGGTCAAAAACATCTTTTGATTCACAATCTTTACTCCTAACTATTTATGTGAATCAATTTAAAACCCTATATAGTTCTATATCTGGGTTATTCTTGTGGAGAGACTCTCTTCACTGCTGACCATTGTGGTTCCCGAAGGGATCACTGGTGAAGGAAGACAAAGGTTGATCGGTTAATACCGAGGGTGGATCGCCACCTGTGGATGAATCTGGATTGAACTATATTCTATAAAGGGTTTTTAAGTTGCGTCTTGTAAAAACTCTATAGTGCTGATTAAAAAAGGTTTTACCCGCAAGGGGTTTTTCCTCATATTGCCTTGTCGTGTTTGAGAACACACTATATATGACTTACTTGAGTCTATGTATAGCAGTTCCAACTAGTTTGGATATTGAGACAAAGCAGATTAGTTTTTTATGAGTTGCTCTATCTCTCAAAGGTTCAAGCAAGAATGAAGAAATCCAGTCCAAGAATCATCAGGATAAAAAAAAGGGAAGTTAATCTTACCTAACCACTTTAGGATACTTACACTGCATATTATTGATTTCACATGTGCATATATTATTTTAATCACTTTAACAATATTTTCAAATCATTTTATTTCCGTTATAACATTTTTGAAACATTTTAAATAATTTTTGGAATTATTAAAATTTAGTTTTAAAAAGTGTTGGGGTTAAAAGTTAGAATTTACAAAATGTTTTTATTCAATAAAAGTTGTGTTGGGTAGGATCTAAAAGCACTAGAGAATTCAGGGTAAGAATTCAGAATATGTTTAACACGCATTTTTAGCCAGTAACAATTCGAACACATGTTGGCACCTAAACAGATGATTTTGTGTTTTATCTAAGACACATACTTTATATGCAATATCATCCCTTAGATAAACTTTATCAACGATCTGCATGTTATTAGAATCAATCCACATGCAACCAGTTTTAAGCAATCAACATGAGTTATTCCCACCGCTTATATTGAACCATTATATTGGCAGTGAACTGGTCAAAGTTAATATCAGCCATAGGATTGCCTCAGAAGTTCGAGATCGTTTCTCAGAAACTATATAATCCACTCAAGTCTCATCCATTTGAGACTTTTGGCCTTCTTCAAAATAGAGAGAAATAGAGAGAGTAGAGATAGGTGAGGGAAGGGAGAAGAGAGAGGAAAAGAAATAAAGAAGAAGAAGAAGAAGAGAGAGAGAGAGAGAGAGAGAGAGAGAGAGAGAGAGAAGAAACCCTAATCTTTGAAGCTCAACCTCTGAGTGTTTTCCCTTAATCCAAACACTAAAACCTTCATAGTTTTATACACCGGAATAATTATACCTTGAGAGTTTGATCCAGTTAGGGTTTTTTTGAGTTTGGTGTTGGATTTGTTAGACGTTTAAAGACTTCTTCAAGTCTTAGTTTCTCTCAAAACTCATCTCTAAGAGAATCTTGAGTTTCATTGTTGAAACTTGAGTTTTTCTAAAAGAGAAAATCACTCATTTATACTTTTTATTCTCTTTTGGATCTTTTGTTGTAGATCCTTTATGCTTCAAGAGATTTTGAAAAAGAAACTTTTATATTTCAAGGTTATATCAGATCTCTAGAACGTTTGTGTCTCTTGCTTTATATTTCATGATTTGTGAAATATTTGTGTACAAAAAAAAAAAAAAAACAGAAACACAAAGGAACATGGCTAATTTTAAAAGAAATGTTGTTTTTCAAATCTGATCTTGAGAAAGAAGTTATTTTTCAAAATAATTTAAATCAGTATTTGCATGTCATGTATAACCTCTTGATTTATAGGAATTTGTCTGTATAAATAATTTAAGAGGGTGAGTGGCATAAATCTGCATTTAGTGCACATCACACACACATTCTCACACACGAACACTTAGTCACAGTGGTTCTGTTTGAGAAACTTGGAAATTGAAAGAGTTGCTAGAATCAAAAATCAAGGAAAAGGAGATCAAGAATAAGGCAAAAAAGCAACAAGAGAATATCAGTTATAGTTAGAAAACCTTTGGAGTGGAGTAGCTCATGTAGGTATACATCTGAACTTATATTTAAGATCTTTGTGGGCTTGCTTAAGTTTTGTAACTTGATTCTTTATTTTAGTGGATTTTTGGCTTATGCCGTAGAGGGAACCATGGATATTTCCCTTTATTAAGGGTTTTACCACGTTAAATTCCTGTGTTCATTACTTTGAATGTTCTTAATTTCTGTTGTTCTTGGTACTGCATCTTAGACTTAGTAGATGGTTTTTAATTTCTAAAACCTAAGGTAATCAACTACCAAATCTAGACTACATATTCATAAAGCAATTTAAACACATCTTGTTATAAATCAAAAAGAGTTTTGTACAAAAAGTTTATTCGGAGTTTACTCAACTTATAACATTTTGTTATTAATCTATTAAACCATTTTTTCACTGTTTGAATTCTTTATTCTATCTGCTTTATCACCTAGATGCTTATTTAGGGTAATAAGATACAATTTGGACTTGTGTGTGCTGGACACTTAATTATAGAAATTATCCATTAAGATCGCAAGCGCACTCTCAAATTGTCATCAAGCCTATTGCACAAATTTACTGTGTGATCTTTTCCATAAAAATATTTTTTCTCTTTATATCAATTCTTTTTGTAAATTTTTTATCTTTGAAAATTTTGATTTAATGGAGAATTTGTATAATCGAGTGCTGATCTTTGATGGTACAAATTATGCATACTGGAAGGCTATGAAAAAGTCTGCTTTAAAGGCCATAGATGATCGTGTTTGGGTAGTCTATGAAAGAGGGCGGAATCCTCCCAGTGTCACAGTTGATAATGTCATCGGTCCTAAACTTGTTTCAAAGTGGACAGAGGACGAATTTAAGTGAAGCAATTTAAATTCCTACAATTTAAGTTCCATCTCGAGAGACTTCATCCCTGATGATTTTCGTCGCATTATGATGTGCACCACGTCTAAGGAAAGCTTGGGATACCCTCCAACTCATTCACGCGGTTACCAATGTTGTGAATGCTTCTAAGGTGAGGAACCTCACCAAACAATTTGAAACGATAACAATGCTTGAATATGAATCGTTCGACGAGTTTTATGCAAGACTTTTTGACATTATTAACTCGAGTTTCAATTTAGGTGATAAAATAATCGAACGCATGTAGTAAAGAAAATCTTGAGATCGTTTCCCGCCCGCTTTATTCCTAAGGTCATGATTCTTAATTCACTAGGGATTTTAGATACTCTTAGGTTAAAAGAACTTGTAAGAGATCTTCAAACGTACGAGATAGATACGTTCCCAAAAATAGATAAGCCTAAGGATAAGTGGGTATCACTTAAAGCCCAATCTAGGAAGAGAGAGAAAGTGTAAAAAAAGAGAGAGGAAGAGTCATCCGATTCGAAGTTTGATTATGATTTAGATGATTTGGCCCTTTTTGCTAAAAATTTCAAGAAATTTCTCAAGCTTAAAAATAAAAATACTTCCAAAGATAATAAGAGTTTTGATAAAGATAAAAAATTTAAAACGAACAAGAAAAATTTTGAAAAAGAAAATAAAGATTTCCCAAAAAAATACAAGGAGAGATGTTATGAGTGTGAGGTAAAGGATCACAAAGCTCATGAGTGTCAAACTAGGTTAAAATGTCAAGGGAATGTTAAAATTGCCTTAAACGTCACGCTTAGTGATAGTGAGGTTGAGTCGGTGAGTTTGGGAGAAGAATCACTGCATGGATGTAACTTCACCATATTCATGGCAAGCCATGTTAGTACATATAGTGCACCTCAAGACGATAAGGAAGCTACTAAATATAAACACCTCGACAGTGAGTCTAGTCATTCCGAGGAGAGTGAGGGAGAGAATGCTTTAAATGAGAGCGAGAGTGACCTTTAGCGCGCTTACGTCGCCTTTTATGCCAAGTACTTTAAAATGAAGAAACAAAATAAAGGTTTAGCTATGAGAGTTTTAGCGCTAGAGAAAGAGTTGTGTGAGGCAAGAGAGAGTGAATCCTCGGTGAGAGAAACTTTGGGAGAGATAGTTTGTGTAGTTAAGAGAGAGAATGGGGACTTGACCAATAAGGTGACTAGTGTTATGAGAGATCTCCAAGCATCCGTGGAGACTTGTAAGAAACTTGAATCCCTTGTATCCCAACTCTAGAAAGATCTCGAATGTGCCCGGGATATCAAAGTAACTATTGAGGATACATTGAAGAAGGTTGGTAAGATTCTCCTCTGCCTCGCTTAGGAAATGTTAAAAAGCAAGGAATAGGCTACGATGGTGCATCCACTTCTCGTATCATATTCGACAGTTCCCGAGTTTGTGATGGACCCTTATGGCCCTCGATCGAATCTACCTAGGAGGCCTAACCCACCTAGAAGAGTTCCATTAGAAAAGCAAACCGAGGAAGACCTACACATGTCTATGTTTGCACCTATTCCAAAAGGAGAGGTTACCTTAGAGAGTTTTGCTATAAATTAGGTAGAACTAGTCGTACACATACTCCAGTACACCGCTTTAGCAACTTTTTTAGTCTTAGGGAGCAAGTTAAATTTCTAGTCGCGACTCCCATAGTTTAATGTAAGAATTTCAACAAATGTCTTTGCCACTTGGGAATGCTTCCAACATTCCGACTAGAGTCAACAATGACAAGGGCTAACAAAAGTTTATCACTACTTGGGTACCAAAGTGAGATGAGAAAGCCCATATCATTCATGTTGATCTCAAGGCTCAAAATATTTCCCAATGGTATTTTGATAGTAGGTGTTCTAGGCACATGATAGGTGATGTCTCATTTTTTCCCCACCTTGAGGATCGCAAGGAAGGTAAAGTCACCTTTTGAGATGGGAGTAGATCTAGAATTTTAAGATGTGGAAGTGTTCAGATTCCCGAATTTCTTAAGCCAGATGATGTGTTGTATGTGAAGGGGTTGAAAGCGAACTTGACTAGCATAAGCCAACTGTGCAACTCAAACTTTGTGATAAAGTTTTACCTGTTCGAATGAAATCTTTATGATTAATCCGATAAAATTTTATTACAAGGTCTGAGGACTAAAGATAATTGTTACGAGATTGTGCCCATATCTTCTTTTGTGTGCAACAGTGCCACAGTCTCCACCATGGACCTTTGGCATCAACAAATAGGTCACGTGAACTTTAGAGATCTTGAGATATTAGTGAAAAGGGACCTAGTTCGTGGCTTACCATAACTTAGGAAACCAACTTCCTCGATTTATGGACCTTGCTAACAAGGTAAAAAAATTCGAAGTCCCCATCAGAAGTTAAATACCATTACCACCACCCGTGTTTTGGAGCTGATTCACATTCATCCAATGGGTCCAACTAACTCGGAGAGCTTAGGTGGTAAGAGATACATGTGACACCCCGCCTATTTAAATACCAGGTGATCAATCCTTTATAAAAATAAAGCAGGAATCTCATTTGGTTCGTTCTTAGCATCACTGTTGAAAACGTTTTAAAATTGACTAACCACCTAGTATTCAAAAAGTCGGTGCCAAATTTTATCTTTCGTAAAAGAACATCATGCAAAAATAAATTCAATAGTCAAACCATCCACGCAGTAATAATAACCTGAACCAATCACAAGATACATAATTGAATAAACCATTAGTTACCAGGTCTAATATAAAGTCCAACAAAAATAATAAAACTGAGTACACAGTTTGAACTGAAATCAAAGAAATAGATGAAGGGGAAACACACCCAAATGAAAACTGTGACTGAATCTTACCCTAGGAATGAAGTAACTGAAGCGTCTACTCCGAATCCCGCAAGCATCCAAAATTGATGCAGCTACACATCCATTGAACAGATCATCAAGTTGGGCATCCTTATGGCTCAAAACCTAAAAGTTTTTAAAAATATTTTGCATACGGGTCAGAACCCAAAAAAACCTTTTGATAATATTTTCCAAGCATTTAAATGACAGTTTAAAATCAGTTATTGATTACACATGTTAGTCCGCGTAAACTCTCTTAAGTTTCTCACCTCTAATCTATAGTGCACACCTAACGTCTCCTACTTATCCCACCTAGTTATGCTACCCAACCTAACTATACCTAATAAATATCAAACTAGACACTAACATGTTTATCTCACCGGTACCGCCCAAACAGTACGCTACATTACACTCTTAATTATCATTAAATCCTTAGTTAAGTTTCTCTTTAACTCCCCTTGTGTCGCCCATATAGTACGCTATTGTAATATTAATAATTAACATTTCATGTATGCTATCATTAAACCATTTCATTAAGTTGTTTTACTTAAATCATCTTTAGATATATGCTATCTAACTTTAATACCATCACACATAAGTAAATTAAGCATTATTTTAGATATACACTATCTAGTCTCCCTACTGTTACACATAAGTAGGTTAAATCACCCAAGTATATATATATATATAGCAACTCTCGGACTGGCCATCGCGATTCACACTTGCATACTCTGTTATGAAGTCCATGTACCTCACGTACCCAAATCAAGGACCATCAGTTCGGATATCACCCTCGAACCATAAATCAAATCAACACATATTGAAGGCGAACATAGTTCCAAGACTATGGGTTACGCACACACCTAACGTACCCAATTGACCCTCAATACTATCGTACACTCAGATAGCCATCGTACCTAGGTTCTATGTTCTAGGGCACTAATCCTGACCTCACTGGAATCGTCAAGGTGGGATTTCCCTCTGCACGGGACCTCCGTGATAGCATCCAGCGTAGGTATGTTCACACATAAAAAATATATAATAGGCATACACACAATCTATCCATATGTCACATATAGGCATACACACAACCCATAAATATAATCCGTATAGGTATACACCAAAAATAAAATATAGTTCGTATAGGTATACATCCAACCTATAATCATAAGGCATACATAATATATATCTCAAATAATCAACGTACTATCGATTTACGATTATAAATTTTTATCGCATTTTCCCGCGTATTATTCTTTACCCAAAGGGTCCTAGTTACCTCTTAAGTTAATTCAGAATTTATTACACTCATACCCTATTGGTCCTCATCATAGGTTCCCTCATTCTCTCCATAATTCGTTCTCATTCTTCTCGAATTAATGAATTCCACATTATGCCCTAATCAATTCTAACATCAATTTTCTCTCTTGATTGAACCATAATCACTATCATATGTCTATTGGAACACACAAAGTCTTTCCCCATAGTTTACTAATAATATAAAAGTCTCTCAATTAATTATTCTTAAAAACCAGCCATCAAATAGGGAAATTGCCAAAATCTGGGGAAACTGAATTGATTCGGCCTTGACCCGAACCGATTCGGCCAAAGAGCCAAATCGATTCGAAACTGTATAGGTCTCTTCTTCTCTTACGCAGTTACGTTTTCTCTAATTTTAATTACTCAAAACCTTATGATTCTTCACCAAACTCCTAACCAACATTACTAAACATTACATAGATGTATAGGGGTGATTTCCAATGTAAATATATCATCAAAACTTCAAGAATTTAATTCAATATTATAACCCTTAATTCATCAAAACCCTAGTCTTCCTTGTTCTCATCTATGTTCATCAAAAACCCAGATTTCTTTCACGTTCTTTATTACATATCATCTGATTTCGTGATACATACATAAAGGAATCCATAATACATGTAATCCTATCCTAAATCATGTGTTTTCAATTATTAAAACCCTAAGGATATCATTTAAATCATCATATATAAAACCATACATTACATGGGTATTATAACCTCTTCAAAAATATGAAAGATAAACACTTTCCTTATGATTGTAGGTCTGAAATTCGTTTGTTGATGATGGAATTGATCTCTCCTTTCTCCAATTACGATTCTGGCACGTCGATGGTGAGAATTGGTGTGGAAAACCTAGGTTTTCTTCTATTTTTCTTATGGACTCTCCTCTCTCTAATTTGTGTTAACCCTAGACTCTAACCCAAAGGGGAATATATAACCTTTCAATTTTCGAAGTTACTTATACCCTAAATTCCTAAATGACCGAAACACCCTTAAACAGTGACGGGTTGGTCTAGAATTGCCTCGGAACCCAAATTATACACGCGGGTATACTATTCCGACTATTTCGACCATTTTTGAATCAACCATGACCTCTAAATCATCATTTGAGTCACTCTAAAATAATTTTCTATCTCATCCTCGTATAGTCTACACCGACTCCCCGTTGAGATCCAACACAGTCCTATTGATATCACTCGTTAGACGTATAATAATTGTTGCACACATTGTTCCATCAACAGTAATCATTATTTCTCAAAAATAATTTATACCTTAATTACGACACGCGTGTAATTTAAAACTTAAATCGAAATAATTACTGAATTAATTTACTTTTAAATACTAAAAAATATGGGCTATTATATACTTCCCCCCTTACAAAGGAATTTCGTCCTCGAAATTAGGATAAATGCAGTACTAAAAGTCTCATATGCTTCCTTATTCCCATACTCTTAAGAATACTACACGCATATCTATCTCTTCTGATTGCGGATAATCCAAAAAGGATTTAACTACCCAGGACACCCATACACCCTATACGCATGCATAACTGCATAAAAGCTACCCGGCTCCATCAGCCTTAAATAGTAATATAACTATCAACTCTCATTACAACTACATTCTAGGTAAAAACCCGTGCGATGCACGGGCCATGCTATTCTCATAGTCGTTTTGTAAAAATCATACATATACCTTATATAAGGCTTATATAAAATAGGTAATACTTACACGTATGAATTTTTTATCACACATATACTAATGATGGAGATCTTCATTTTTATCACACATATACTAATGATTGAGATCTTAAAGATAAATTAAACTACCCAATTAATTTTTAATATATGGCTAGGAATAAACACACACATATGTGTGTTCCATGGTTACAATTGTGGCCATCCCCGATTCTTTCCCATGGGCGGGCACGCGGAGGAAAGGATCCTCGGGTCTCGCGCATACCTCTTGGGAGCGCTTCGATCGGCGTCATTTGAGATGAGGTGTAAAAATGTAGAGAGATTCAGAGTCGCCAGTCTATTTTACTCAAAACAGACAAAAGAAAAAGGGGAAGCCATCCCAAAGGATGGCATCCAAAGACATACTGGTGCATACGAAACCAAAATGATTCGAGAAGGGTTTTGAGGCTTAGTTACGAATGGGAAGGTGTTAGGCACCCATTCTGCCCTTTCGATCTCTCGTGGATATTTTCTATTTTCCTTTATTTTTCCCCGTGATATGTGTTCATGTGTATATATCTAGTGGAGATAGGAATCCTCGACTTGTATCATGGAAGAGATAAAGAGAGTCATCCGTAGGAAGATATAAGAATAATATTAGAAAATAAGATTTATGCGATTACCCTTACGTTGATCGTTATAATGGAATGAAAATGCATATGGAGTAATATGTCACTAAGGGAAAGTATATAGATTATAAGGAGATGGGATTTAGATAAAATATAAAATAAGAGAAAAAGTGAGAAAGGGACTCGAGTCTCGGGTTTTACCCTGAGATGCCTACATAGCCTATAAAGGCATCAAAGTCCACATAGTTCGTATACAAAATGAGGGGTGGGGTTTATCCCATAAATCCAAATGGGGGATGTGTGTGTGTGTAGAAAAAAAGTGTTTTAGTTGTGAGAAAAGTGTGAGAAAAGTATGAGAATCCCTATTTGGAATTTATGAGCAAACCCTCTTTTTCTTGTTTTTTTGGATTTTATTTATATGAAAATAAGACATGTGCAATAATACTAGATAAAAAGTATATTAGGATGTGTGAAATGAGATAATAAAAGTGCTAAATAATAAAATAAGTTATTGCAAATTTAAGAGAATTTGAAGACAAAGTTGAGAAAGATGGACCTTCTTGGAGACCTTAAGCTTGATCTTGAATGTGGGAGAGTAGCCCTTGCACTTGGATGATTATGGAGAGTGTCTAATTCACCAAGTTTGATGAAAAGGATGATGAAAAGTGGAAGTAAAAAAGGGATTTGGAGGTTGAAATCACGCTGCCTTTGAGAGAGGTTTCTGGGATTCGTTGAAAGTGAATTTTATCAGATCTAGGCTCCTCCTTGAAAATGAGGTGAAGGCCTCCTTTTATAGGCTCAGGTCATTGCCAATCGGCATAGACCTGATCCTGCCTATCGGCACCTGCCGATAGGCAGGGTCTGGAACCTGCCATTTGGCAGTGTGTTTCAGTCCTTTTTGGGAAATCGATTGCCGAGGGAAAACCGTTGGTCAAAATCATACACGGGGTAGACCGTTGGAAAGGTAATTAACAGACCTTTAAAAGTCCTTTGGATCGCTCCTGGATTTGGGAGTTGACTTTGGGTCAAATATGGCTCGGAAGCGTTTATCGGTCCATTGGACTGGGAATTATTCGGACTCAAACGGATCGTTCGTCCGCATGGTAAGTCCAAATCGTGCACGGGGCAGACCGTTGGAAAGGTTAGGAGATGTAATTCAACATTCCAAAGATTTTAACCTAGTTTGGGGAGTTGACTTTGGTCAATCGGGCCCTGGAAGCGTTCGGTGACCTCTTGGAGTCAAACGGATCGTTTGTCTGCATGGTAAGTCAGAATTGTGCACAGGAAGGACGTTGGAAAGGGTATTCAGTGCCCTTCAAAGATTCATTCAGTCTCAGTCGAGATGAAGAGTTTGACTCTTTGGTCAAACTGAGCTGGGGAGTGCCCGATGGCTTCTAGGTTAGTATTCAGGGTATGACTTGGGTTTGTAGTGATGAAGGGAGGTACTAGGGACCTAAGGAGAGTTAGGGGTAACGGAATGGGGTGTCTATAGATCCCCTTGACGGGTGAGTTTGGAACAAATGATAGTCGTCGAATAGACACCACATGATGCTTTTGGGGGAGTACGACCGATTCTGAGGGTCGAGGCCGATTCTGAGGACCTGAGGGGTGTGCTGGGGATGGAATGACAATCAAAGGTTTAGGTCGATTCTGAGGACCTGAAGTGGTGCTGGGGGATGACCAATTATGTGGGTCAAAGCCAAATCTGCGGGCTTAGGGTGGAGATCTAATAACCGAGGTGAATTCTGACCTAAGAGTGGTGATGATCAAGGATCGAGGTAAATTATGACCTAACTCAGGTGACGATCCAAGATTGAGGTCAATTCTGACCTAAGAGTGGTGACGACTGAGGATCGAGGTCAATTCTGACCTAACTCAGGTGACGATCCAAGACCGAGGTCAATTCTGAACTAAGAGTGGTGACGACTGAGGACCGAGGTCAATTCTGACCTAACTCAGGTGATGATATAAGACCGAGGTCAATTCTGACCTAAGAGTGGTGACGACTGAGGACCGAGGTCAATTCTGACCTAACTCGGGTGACGATCCAAGATCGAGGTCAATTTTAACCTAAGAGTGGTGAAGACCGAGGACTGAGGTCAATTCTGACCTAACTGAGGTGATGATCTAAGACCGAGATCAATTATGACCTAAGAGTGGTGGCGACTGAGGATCGAGGACAATTCTGACCTAACTCAGGTGACGATCCAAGACCGAGGTCAATTCTGACCTAATAGTGCTGACGACCGAGGACCGAGGTCAATTCTGACCTAACTCAGGTGACTATCAAAGACCGAGGTCGATTCTAATCTAAGAGTGGTGACGATCGAGGACCGAGGTCAATTCTGACCTAACTCAGGTGACGATCCAAGACCGAGGTCAATTCTGACCTAAGAGTGGATAAAGATTGGATTTTAATTTCGCTGGAGAAAGTGCCTTGTGATTTTGATTTGAGTTGGGGAGCTGATAGCTGGGGAAGATTTTATTTCTTTAGGAGACCTCGCAGGGGGGAATAACCTATTTTGGTGCTATAAAAAATTATGTTGGGGAAGTGATCAGGTGATCCTTAGAGATCCTCTGGAGCTTTGTCGGGAGGAGATTCACTTGGTTTTTTGAGGATTTCGCTGGGAAAGAGGGGTTCTGCTTGAGGGAATGCGAAATTTTCTTGGTTAAAATGTTTTAAATCCATCCTGGGATTTTTAGGAATTTTTTTGAGGATTTTTCTGGGCTTTCTGGTATTTTCTGGGAATTTCTGTACGAAATTTAGGGGGGGTGCCGGTCGGAATGGTATGAAGGGTACCATTCGGCAGTGGCACAGACTTTTGGACTACCTCGGGAAGGTAAGGAGTCACTACCGATCGGTATGGTTGGGGGAAGTGCCGATCGGCATGGCGCTTGGCATCCTATATAAAGGGGGCGAATCCCTTCATTTTTCACAGCTTCTTTGCTTTCTCTCTTTCTACTATTTCTCTGCAAATCGTTCTAGCATTCCGATCTTCAAGAAATGGCCACTTTTGTGAGCACTACAGTCCCCCGGGAGTGGTTGATCGTTCATGACTGGGCGAATGTGGATTGGAGGGCCGGGGTGCCTCTTGCTTTGGGGAGTGAGAACTCCTTTAATGTGTTTGAGCCTATTACGGATGAGCGGATCTTATTGTGGGAACCATTGCATCATCGCTCTTCGAGAGTGAGTCCCGGCTGTTATGTAAGTAACCCGACCATTGGCATTACTTTCTTTTTAGTGATTTTTCTTTCTTGACTTTTGATGAGACTTTTCCTTTTTACCAGTCGGATATTTCTTTGAAGAACATGCGTGCCCGTAGGACGACGGGGCTCAGGGATGTCTGGGAGCATCTCCCACCTGTGGTGTGTTGGGTGGTATCATCAGCGGGTATTGGGAGGTTGGCATCGGTGCTGGATGAGATGCCTCGTTCGACAGCGGTCCTGTGAGCTTTAGGAGAAAGGTGGTGGGATACTACCCACACCTTCCATTTTGGCTTCAGGGAGATGATTGTGACTCCCATAGATGTGCAACAGCTGTTGGGGCTAGATTGTGATGAAGAGCAGATATAGGTGGATTGCTCTTTGCGGGTAAGGCCGAAGGCAGTGCGTGCGACACTTGGTGATGTAGGGAGGATAGTTTCTGGGGATTCTATTTGACTGTCCCTGCTGAAGGATGTTCTGCTGAGCAGGGTGATTGATGTGGAGGATGGGATGAAAGTGAGGTAGATGGCCCGATTATTCATTTTTCTGGTGTTGGGAGGTTTCATGGTGGTGTCGAGCGGCGATGTTGTTCATTTATGATTCTTGTCGTACCTGAGGATGTTTTCGAACATCCCTTTCTATGATTGGGGGAGTCTAACTTTGGCGACCCTTTAATCTTATCTGGATGCCTTCAGTCGGTGCTGCCAGTAGACCTTTACTGGAGCATCGTACCTTCTTGAGGTATTCTTGGTTTGCTAATTTCTATTCATGCATCCACATTTTTCTTTCATGCATTCGCATTTTCCTTATGCGTCTTTTTTTGTTTTGTGAATTCCGACGTGGTTCTATGAGGTGATTAGTTGCAATACCCCACTGATTGCTTTGAAGGACGACACTGTTGGGGACTTCTGTCGATTGTATCAATGGCATAAGGCCAATCGACAGTCGAAGGGATCTCTCTCTCTGGAGACGGTGCGTCAGGTCTTGAATGACCTGACCACTGGTAGGGTAAGACTCTTTCCATTTCAGTCTTGGTTTTTGCACCTTCTGATCTTGTATTGATTTATGCTTGCTTAGAGATTTTCAGGTGACCTTTTATCCCTGGGGGACAACCATTCAGGATGCGGGGGCGACTGGGGTGAACGCACGAATGAGGCGTTTGTTGGTGCATGAGTTTGGTCATTCTTGGTATCTCGGGGAGCGGGTGGTTCGTCAGATTGCTGAGGAGGAGGTGGTGGTGCCACATGCGCAGCCTCTTACGTCTATGAGGAGATAGCGACTACTGTCGAAGGATGAGAGGATCGCGACAATGATCGATGAGTCCTACTTGTTGTACACCGATACGGTTGCGCCGTATGACTATATGGACTTTGTGACGAGTTGGTTGATGGAGCCCAGCATATATGATGCCCTGCCTTTCCCTCCCGCGGGTTCAAGTCGGGCGGTGGGATCTTCCCACAACGGCGGTGGTCCGACGACATCTGCGGTGATGGCGACTTTAGAGGTTCCTTTTGTGCGGTTGCATACCCCCCCGTACAACATTCGGCGGGCTGATGGAGGGATGGTGCCTATGTTGCACCGTCCTCATGCGATGGATCCGGAGGAGTTGGGTTTGACAGAGGAGGTTCTCCGACCTGTGGTATACCTTTCTGTTCCTCTCTTTCTTTCTTTTCTATTTTGGTCATCTCTATTTTGATACTGATTTCGCCTTTCCTTGCAGCAAGTTCAGGTATCGACCACTTGGCTAAGGGACATTAGAGACTGGATATCTTCGGCGACTGCCCATATTTGGGACACGATTCTGATTCCTTCTTTCTTGGTGTCGTCTGCTTCGCCCGGAGAGGACTCTGGCTCGGGTAGTGGTGGCGCATCGTCTCGCCGTAGGGGAAAGAGAGCACATCGCAGGGGTGGAAGCTCTTAATGAGAGAGAGAGAGAGAGAGAGAGAGAGAGAGAGAGAGAGAGAGAGAGAAAGTGGGTTCAGGCTGAGTCCCGTTATTTTTGCTTTTTTTCTTTTTATTTCCTGCAAAATTGATGTAATACAAAACACAAATAGATGCAATGCAATGGAGTTTTTTTATTATCTTTTATTAATGATGAATGAATGCATGCACATGCGCTTTTTACTTTTCTATTGAGACCGTAAAAAGGAGTCTTTTTGGAATATTTTGAGGAAAGTTTTTAATTAAAAAGGGAAATTATATAAGGAGAAAAGGGATTTTGAAATTTTATTGAGAATATCAATTTATTTTTATTGAGTTTCCTGATTTGACAAAAGAGGAAAATAAGGGAATTTCTAAAATGGGGGGGGGGGTGCTGATCGGAAAGCACCCTGACCTGCCTATCGGCAGTTCAGTCCAGTCCCATTAATTTAAAGCTTTGAATGGTACCCTCTTCAGCCTCTGGTACCTTGTGGGGTAGGATTCCCTCCGATTTCTGCAGGGATTATGTCTCTTGTGAGGGTTCTCCAGTATAAAAAGGGGTAAGGGTGGAGTGTTTTCATCACACCTTTGCATTTTCACCTACTTGCCCATTAAACTTAGCCTTGCAAGATGGCTCTCCCTGGTAGCATTGAGTTTGCTAATTACCTCGAAGCTTTGAAAGCAATGTGCTCTAATAATGTCGACTACGATGCTTTCAACACGCGTCGAGTCTCCCTGTGGCTCAATCGGCCTCTTGAGAGGAACGTGCTGATGGCGACGGTACAATTCTGGTACCCCGAAGACCACATATTTCTCTTTGGGTTGGATGAAGTTTGTCCTACCTAGGAGGAATTTTCTGCCATGCTGGGTGTAAATCCTAGTGCTGCTACAGCTTTGCCCGAATTTTCCCGTTCTCCCAGGGATTTGTTGGCCGGGCTTCATCATGTTTTGCCTTCGACGGCCAGATCATTGGTTGTTGGAGGAATGATCTCCCTCCCAGCGGTTCTGCAGTCCGTGCATTTGTGGGAAGTAGGTGATGCTGGCTATGATGGAGCCGTTGTTCTGGGTCTGGTTTCAAAATTGTTGCTGGTGACTAGTGAATTGCAGGTGGAACCACAACTTGCAGCCATTACTTAATGGATGTCATATCATCGCAATCCTGCGGTGGTGATATTGGCGGAGACCCTGAATGGCATGGATGCCTGGAGAGAAGGTCTTTCTGACTTTTTGAGGGGTAGCCCCGTGATGCTGTTCATGTGGTTGTCTGAAAGATTTCGCTTGGTGACTCCTCCAGAATATCCCTTGTCGGTCGTATCAGTGCTGGTCTGTATGTTAAGAACTGGGAACATTGGCTTATAGAGCATGGGGCTCGTGGTCTGTACTGGTCAGTGCCTTAGTGGGGGAAGTTGCAACCTACTCTGGAGCTAGGAGATTATTCATATGTGCAGCTGGTTGGTCTCAGGCAGACCTCCTTTTATTTCCCTTTGCGGCTTATGCGCCAATTTGGCTGGGCACAGGTCGTGCCACCTCGGACCTCAAATTTCTTTTCAGTAGAAGATTTGACTGAGCGCCTGCGTCTGTTTCTTGGATCTCTGTAGGAAAATCGGCGTCCGTCGACCCGTCCCTCCCAGTCTTTTTAGAAAGTTTGGCGTGTCCCCAAAGATTATATGAAGTGGTTATGGAGGAAAGTAGTCAGCAAGATGTTGGCAGTGGAGACTGGATAAAGATGGTTTTTTTTATCTAACACCATGGAAGGGGGTGTTGTGATCTTTTCGAAGATGGTTCGGGCTCATTGATCCATGGAGTGTTTACGGCACTCTATTCAGGCAGGGGAAACTTGGGGACCTCAGGATGTAGATGATGAGGGTGGAGGATCCTCTGGTAGATGTTGGTAGGACTCTTGGAGAGTTTATTTTTGTAATAGATGCGGGGATTTTATTTGCCTTTTTATGGTAGTTAGGGGAAGGGAGTTATTCAATCTTTTTCTTATGTAATCCGTACTGTAATTTCTTATTAATGAAATAAACAATTTTCTGATCATCCAGCTGTGCCTTTCGATGAGTTTTGTATTTTGAATTATCTATACTGATCGCTAAGGCATACATAATCATTTTGTTCAAGTATTTTTAGAATGAACTGACGTTCTCGGAGGTAAGAAAAGAATAGTATTTTGTGAAAAAGAAAGGGTCGCACTCATGTGAGGTGTATGAGCTGCCTACGTACCTCTGAGGTTTTTGAAAAGTTTTTTATCTGTTTGAAAATCATTTTTGCAGAGGATCAGGCCCACGTAGTTCTGGGTAGAGGGAAATGAAGAGAGTTTTTTTTAGAATAGAAGGGGGATGAGAAGAGTCGTAGCGCGCCGAGATTTCGGACTAGGGGTAGAATTTATTGAGACGGTCCATGTTGACTGGACGAGCCATCTCCTCTCCATCTAGGTCAGTGAGCATGGCGGCACCGTCGGATAAGATTTTCTTCACAATGTAGGGGCCGCTCCAATTGGGCTTGAATTTCCCTCTGGGGTCCCAGATGGGTTCTATTATCTCTTTGAGGGCTAAATCCCCCTCCCGGACACCGCGGTCCTTGACTCTTTTATTGAATGATCGTGCTATTTGGCGATGGTACCCCAGTATGTGGTAAAGATCTTTCAATCTTCTTTCATCTAGGAGGGCTAGCTCATTAAGACGGCTTTGGCACCAATCTTCTTCGCTAACTTTGCTTTCGAGCATGACCCGTAGCGAGGGTATTTCCAACTCCACAGGGAGGACTGCTTCCATGCCATAGACCAGAGAGTAAGGGGTAGCCCCAATAGAGGTTCGGATTGAGGTTAGATAGCCCCAGAGGGTGAACGGGATCCGGTCGGCCCAATCCCTATAACTTTTGGTCATCTTGCTGATGATAGCTTTGAGGTTCTTGTTGGCGGCTTCAACTGCACCATTGGTCTGAGGTCTGCAGGGAGAATATTTGTGTTTCTGAATCCCGTATGCGTTGACTATTTATGTGACTTCTGCTTCGAAGTGCAACCCGTTATTTGACATTAGCTTGTGTGGGACCCCATATCGGCTGATGATATTTTTCTTGAGGAATTTGGCCACTTTCTTGGCATTCAACACTGCGTATGACTCAGCTTTGACCCATTTGGTGAAGTAATTAATGGCAACTAGGATGAACTCATATCCGTTTGAAGCCTTTGGCGTAACCTTCCCTATGATGTCAATACCCCAGGTGGAGAATGGCCAGGGAGAGGTCATGTTGTATAATTCTCGCGGAGGTAGGTGTTAAAGATTGGAGAACTGTTGGCATTTGAGGCATCTCCGAACATAGGCGGTGCAGTCTTGGGTCATGGTGGTCCAGTAGTAGCCCTATCGGATGATCTTCTTGGCAAGCATGTGACCGTTCATGTGGGTCTCGCATTCCCCACTGTGGATTTTATGCATTATTTTCTCAATCTCAGCCCCTGTGATACAGTGTAGATGAGTTCCATCGAAGTTCCTCTTGAGTAAAGCTTTATGATAGATGATGTACTGGGCGGCCAGTCTTCGAAGGGTCATTTGGTCTTTCTTGTTGGAACCCTCGGGATACCTATCATGTTTGAGGAGGCACCAGATATCATAGTACCGGCAATCGGCTAGTTCAGGATCTTCGATGGAGACAAGCTCAATATAGTAGTAGTGGGTTGGTTTGTCTTGCTTTTGAACTAGGAAGGGGGTCATTGTTATTCCTTCAGGCATGTCGACCATGGAGGCCAAGGTAGCGAGAGCATCGGCTAGGTTATTCTTTGTTCGAGGTAGGTGATGGAAGGTGATATCTCAGAATAGAGAGGCTAACTCTTCTAATTGGGCATGAAAGGGTTGGAGCTTTTCGTCCTTGACTTTCCACTTTTTAAGCACGTGATCGATGATAAGGGCAGAATCCCCGTAGACATCAAGGTATTGAATACCTTTCTTGAGAGCAACTTTGAGGCCTACTGTGCATGCCTCGTATTCCGTCATGTTGTTGGTACAAGGGAAATCCAATTTAATGGCGATGGGAGTGTGGGAGTTATCTGGGGCGATCAGAAGTATCCCAATGCCATATCCCTTTTTGTTAGCAGCGCCATCAAAGAACATTTTCCATCGAATGTGGTCTTAAGCGGTGCAGAGGATATTTTCATTCGGGAATTCGGAGATCCATACATCTGCTTCTTCTACAGGGTAATTGGCGAGGTAGTCAGAGATGACTCTTTGTTTAATAGCGTTATGTGTGACATACTCGGTATCGAACTCGATTAGGAGCATCAACCATCGGGCCATTCGGCTGGATAAGGTGGGTTTCTCAAGCAGGTATTTGATGGGGTCCATTTGGGATACAAGTTTGATGGGGAAGGCGAGCATGTAGTGTCGTAACTTTTGGGTAACCCAGACAAGTGCGACACACGCCTTTTCCAAAGCAGTGTAGTTGACCTTGTACCCGGCCAATTTGAGATTGGCGTAATAGATGGCTCTTTATTTATGGGAGTCCTCAAGGTATTGGGATAACAAAGCCCCAACTGCAGTGTCGGTTATGGTTAAGTATAGGAGCAAAGGGACACCAGGTTGTGGTGTCATGAGCACTGGAGGTTGGTTCAGATATTGTTTGATTTGGTCAAAAGCTTATTGGCAGGCCTCATTCCAAACCTTGGTTGAATCCTTTCGGAGGAGCTTGAAGATTGGTTCGTAGATGGAGGTTAGTTGGATGATAAACCGGTTGATATATTGCAATTTACAAAGAAAACCTCAGACTTCTTTCTCTGTTCGGGGTAGTGGCATCTCAAGTATGGCCTTCAGCTTTGCAGGATCTGCTTCCATCCCCTTCTCGTTGACCATGAATCCCAAGAGTTTTCCCTTTGTAACGCTGAAGACACACTTTTGTGGATTAAGTCTCATCTGATACTATCGTAATCGTTCGAAGAACTTCCGAAGAGAGGGAACATGACCTTCTCTAGTTTTGGACTTGATAATCATATCATCCACATAAACCTCGATTTCTCTATGAATCAGATCGTGCAGGATGGATGTGGAAGCCCTTTGGTAGGTAGCCCCAGCATTCTTAATACCAAATGGCATAACGGTGTAGCAAAAGGTTCCCCATGGGGTGATGAATGCGGTTTTTTCTTGGTGGTCTGGATGCATCTTGATTTGGTTGTATCCGGCAAACCCGTCGACGAATGACTTAAGAGCATTACTGGTTTTTTTGTCCACGATCATGTCGATATTGGATAGCGGATAATCATCCTTTGGAGAAGCTTTGTTTAAATCTCGGTAGTCTACACACATTCGAACCTTCCCCCTGATTTCGGCACAGGTACTATGTTGGCTAGCCATGTGGGATATTCGATCACCTGAATAAAGCCCACGTGCAATTGTTTGACCACCTCTTCTTTGACCTTGAGCGACCATTCGGTGCGGAGTTTTCTCAATTTTTGTTTAACCGACTTATAATCTGGGAGAGTGGGGATCTCGTGCTGAGCTATTTCAGGATCAATGCCGGGCATATCATCATAGGACCATGCGAAGACATCCACGAACTTCTTCAGTAATTCTTTGAGTTATGTGCGTTCATGCTCGTCAAGAGTGGCCCCTATCCTAATCTCGTGCAGTTGGCTACTAGAACCGGGATTAATAACAACAGTCTCTTCGTCACTAACTTGAACGCGGTTATGTTATTTATTATTAACCTTATTTAGATCAGTTAAGAATTCTTCATTTATAAAATCATCATTATCAAAAGTTTGATTAGAATCCAAGCAGTTAACATAAGGCACAACAAGATACTCAAAATCTTCATTTATTTCATTGATAGGAAAAACAGCATTGAGAACCTTATCAAAAGAGGTCTCGATTACATTTGAACAAGGATAGACAGTAGAAGAAGAAATAGGGTAAACATTGGGGTTAGGGGGATTTCAAGAGGTAGAACTGGCACAACATGCCAGTTGAGGAGAGGTGTATCAGTAGCTTTAATCAGATGGGATGGATCCATTGATGTAGTGCCTTAACGAACCATGCAGAGTGACCCAGTGTCTGTAAGTTGAAGGAATCTTTGGAATCACTTTCCTCAGTCTCTTCGGTATCTTTGATAAGCGGTTGTATGCGGTGTTGGAAACTTTCGGCCCATGGGTAGCTATCTTGGAAAAAGATCTCCATTCTAGGCTTTATCTTCTTGTCTGTGTGGTCATACCATGGTTTTGGAAAACCGCAAAAGGGGAAGTCTTCGCCTTCTTTGATGAATCGTCCATTCAAGGAGTCTCCTGGGATAGTTCGGGTGCAGTCAAATCTTCTCTTCGGTCGAGACTGGTGGATCATTCTAAGCTCTTATTCTTATGGTTGATACCCCAAGCCACAAGGAGGAAAATCTTTCTTCAGTTTGATGGGCTTAAGTATCCCTTGCTGCCTTTGCCCTAGTCCCAGTCCGGGCATAAAGTGCATGTTTCTGAACATCTGAATCACATTGACATTGCCATGAGGGTCATATTCTGGACAAACCCTTTCTTTGAAACCGTCCCCCGCTGAGAGTAGGAGTGGCTCAACTTAGAATCCTGATAGAAGCATATCATTAGACCCGTGCTGTATCTCAAGGATTGGACTGCTGGTGCTTGCACCCTCGGCATTTTCGTCGTCTCCCAAAATGGTGATGACTCGCCCGTCGGCGAGGAACTTCAATTTCTGATGGAGTGAGGAAGACACACCCTTGATATTGTGGAGCCAGGGTCATCCAAGCAACAGGTTGAAACAAGTTGGGATGTCTATGACTTGGAATTCAACGATAGGGTTTATAGGGCCAACCCCTATTACTAGTTTTATGGATCCCATCACCTCACGATGGGTATTATCGTAGAACGTACAGAGGCAGAGGTTGGAGCGAGGTCGCTTTCTTTCGGGCCTAAACACTTGAAGGTTCTCAGAGGGCAAACATTCAAGGCGGATCCGTTATCGATAAAGGAGAGTGGCACGACCCTCCCCATAACTTTGACGGAGATGTTGAGTGCATGATTGTGATTTGGCCCAATTCTGGGGATTTATTTTTCAAAAAATGATAGCATTCGGGTAGAATTTAAAGATCTGACCAGATTTAATGCTTCTAGTGTGGTAGAAGGAGGAACTATGGGTCCAGTGAGCAATTTGATTAAATCATTTCTGTACAGCTGGAAAGGCATGAAAAGTCCCCATAGAGTGATGTTAGCCTGAGTTTTCTTCAGTTGATCGAGGATCTTGCTCTCCTCAATGGTCATCTCTGGAATAGGAAGGTTTTCAACGCCCTTCCCTTTGTCATTTGCTGGTAGTGATCTTGGAATCTCGTAATGTCTCCCTGATCTGGTCATATGATTTACTGAAGAAGGGAAGAATGTGAATCCCGTTTCCTAGTCAATCTCAGATTGTTCTGCCACCCTGTTTATTTCTCCGAGGAGTTCTTCAAATTATATCATCCCACATATGTTGGCTACTGGGCCAGCTCTTCCTGAAGCTTGTTCTTCGCCCGAATCTTCGAATTCTTCCCCCCATTCGGTGGAAATAATTTTATCTTTCCATGCAAAGTCAATGCATTCCACAACTTCAATGGCTTCTTCATACAGGTCCTCCCATTCTGTGGGTATATGTGTGATTGAAGGGACTAACCGCCCTTGTAGATTCAAAGTGTCAAGTAACTCGGTGATACTACAAATGCTGTTGGTTTGCCCGAATAATTCTGCCATAATCCGGACAACCTCATCTAGGCTGACTTCGTCGGTTGGTACCACCCACTTGTCTGAATCTCAAGCCCATTTTTGTGCTTCCAAGAACAGTGTGCTGAACTTCTGGCAATCGATGACCATCTGTGAGGGCAATTTCAGCCCGAACTCTAGGAGTTGGTTCAATACTTGTGACAATTCCATACTTCTATTTTCAGAATGGGCATGGACAGCGATGCATGCTCTGGTAAGGAGTGACAGTGCCTGATCAGCGAGGCTAGTAGGGTGTAGGAGGAAATATGGGCAAATTTGAAGAGGTTTAAGAGAGTATATGGATGTAATTTGAGTTAATGGATCAAAATCTGGGTTTTCTTCTAAGAAGAGGGCATTGACATGATTTGGAAGTGGATTGTGAGTAGTGTTTGGCTTAGGATTGGCTGGTGGGGCGATGGTACCTCGGTCAATGAGGTCTTGGATTATGTTTCGAAGGTGAAAGCATTGGTCGGTGGTATGGCCGACAGTTTGGTGAAAGGTGCAATGAGGATCATCCATAAAGTTTCTTGGGAGTGTATTTGGAAATGGACGTGGATCCAAGGGTTTGATGAGGTTCGACTTAATAGGGCTTGGTAAACTTTGAAGAGGGGAGCATGGAGCTCAGTGTATTCCCTTCGGATGGGGGTAGGGCGACTTTCTGGTGCCCATAATGTGGTTTCTTGAGAGATGTTGTTGATGGTTGAGACTGTAGCACTGGCAGGCTTGTCATACTTTCTAGGGGTGAACTGTTCAGACATCTTCTTTGGTTCAACCTCCGTTTTAATAAGGCTTTCCTCGATTTCTACTCCAGCCTCTCGGAGAGCTCGGAAGTGGGGATATTATTGTCCTCCCATCATCGCTCGGACATGGGGCAAGAAGTTTTTCTTCACTATGTTGACCTGTTCTTCCTCGGATGGTCGATTGGTCATGGTAACTGCTTGCTCCCTCCACCGGGTCATGAAGTTACTGACTGATTCCCCTAGATTCTGTTTAAGCAAGTCTAAATCACGATGGGTGACCTTAAGCTCTTCGTTTTATTTTTACTGTGACATGAATTCTTGAGCTACATCCTCCCAGCTACGAATTCTGGATTCCTCAAGAGATAAAAATCATTGGAGGGCACTATCCTTCAAAGTTTGCTGAAACAATTGGGCCATCACTTCTTCAGAAGCCCCTAGTAGAGTCATGGAATGATGATAACTGCGAAGATGAACAATCGGGGGTCCACTCCCTTCAAACTTCTCGATATTTGGCATCTTGAACTTCTCGGGCAACCTCGATTTAGGATAAGGAGACATGTGGGTGTAGTCCATGTAATTCCCATAGATCCTGACTTGGTCGAACTTCTTGGTGAGCATCTTGAGATCCTCTTTGACTTTATTTAACTCCTCCTTCTTTGGATCAACGACCACGGGCGGGTTAGCCATAGGCTGGGCAATATTTAGCATCGGAAGTTGGGCAGGCGGCAGGCCATTGACAGGAGGGGCATGTGGAGTGTGCTAATATTCTTCAGGAACCTAGATAGGCTCGGGTGGACCCATAGCACGAGGGAATAGAGCCTCGAACTCTTGAGTAATTGGAACCTAGTTTCGTTGCATCTCTCGGACCTCGGTTTGGAGGTTGTCAATCTTGGACACGAGCTGAGCTAGGACTGTCGTCAGATCCGGATGTATGACTGGTACTTGATCTGTATTCTCCATAGAAAGTGGATGGATTCCGGACTCGAAAGAAGTAGTATAGGAAAGGATGAAACTCCAGGTGATTTGACCGAAGATCGAAGCTAATAGGGAGCCAGACCAAGGGCTTGCGATCGACCTGAGAAGGTGTAGGATGAGATTTATTTTTTAAAACTATTTTTGGATTTTTGGAAAAAAAGGGAGAAATGTTTTTGGATTTTTGATAAAGAAGGGAGAAATGTTTTTGGAGACGGAACTCAGCATGATTATTATGATTATTATGTTCTCACATATATTTAATTCTCCTAAATGCAATGCCGAACGAGACCTGAGCCTGGAAAAGTGGTTTTTTTTAATATATGCGAAGCTATGGCTGGACTTTTAACCAGGCTCACGGACAGGGTCCCATTTTAAAAATGCACGAAAATTTGGGCGACATATTGACTCGGAATTTCGGTATAGTTTCGGGTTAAAATCGGCAATCTAAAGTGCGTGTCCTAGGTTTGACACCTATATGTGGGTATGCAGTTTGGTTGGGTGAATTGGAATGGGTTCCCCCCTTTGGCGTGACTTCCACGAGATACATCTTGCTCTTGCGGGCAATCGGTACGTGTGGAAAAGCCATTTGATATACCCGAGTGTACATGAATTGCCTCACTATATACCTCATGGGGATGGTACGTGTGAGAGAGAATTCGATATACTCGGCGTACCTAAACGAATTCCTTGTGATATACTTCCCGTCATGACTTAGGTCAAGCGGTACGATGCGGGGGAACCATTCGATATACGTCGAAGGTACTTGGCCAATGGAAGGTGAGAGTCATATCGCTTAGGCTAACTGCGCCCTGCCGGACCAGCGCCCATCACGAAGTGACCCTCCAGTTACTGGGTAAAATTTGGTCAATAACAAGGCTCTTTGGTGATGTCGTGTGAATCATGCATGATTCTCTTATTAGTATCTTATGATGAGAATGCCTTTCTTGATTATGCCAAACAGGGAGAAAAGTACAAGTACTAAAGGTACACCAAGTATGGATGGGTGATGCGTGCAACATGCGGATATATGTGATCCTAGGTGCACGTGGTTCGAAGTGTACATGGAGAATTTTCTATAAGTGTTTGAACATAAGCATAAGCATGGGATACACATGGAAAAAAAGGGGGAACATGCTGATATAAGGGAAATATAAACAAATATAACATCCATGTAAATAGAGTCAAGCCCTCAAAATATATATATATCCCCAGCAGAGTCGCCACTGTGGCCATCCCCGATCCTCGCCCGCGGGCGGGCGCGTGGAGGAAAGGATCCTCGAGTCCCGCGCATCCCTCTCGGGAGCGCTTCGGCCGGCGTCATTTGAGATAAGGTGTAAAAATGTAGAGATATTCAGAGTCGCTAGTATATTTTACTCAAAACAGACAAAAGAAAAGGGGAAGCCATCCCGAAGGATGGCATCCAAAGACATACTGGTGCATACAGAACCAAAATGATTCGAGAAGCGTTTGGAGGCTTAGTTACGAAATGGGAAGGTGTTAGGCACCCATTCCGCCCTTTCGATCTCTCATGGGTATTTGCTATTTTCCTTTATTTTTCCCCGTGATATGTGTGCATGTGTATATATCTAGTGGAGATAGGAATCCTCGACTTGTATCATGGAAGAGATAAAGAGAGTCATCCGTAGGAAGATATAAGAATAATATTAGAAAATAAGATTTATGCGATTACCCTTACGTTGATCGTTATAATGGAACGAAAACGCATATGGAGTAATATGTCACTAAGGGCAAGTATATAGATTATAAGGAGATTGGATTTAGATAAAATAGAAAATAAGAGAAAAAGTGAGAAAGGGACTCGAGTCTCGAGTTTTACCCTGAGATGCCTACGTAGCCTATAAAGGCATCAAAGTCCACGTAGTTTGCATACAAAACAACGGGTGGGGTTTATCCCATAAATCCAAATGGGGGATCTCTTATTTGTGAGTGTGTGTGTGTGTAGAAAAAAAGTGTTTTAGTTGTGAGAAAAGTGTGAGAAAAGTATGAGAATCCCTATTTGGAATTTATGAGCAAACCCTCTTTTTCTTATTTTTTGGGTTTTATTTATATGAAAATAAGAGATGTGTAATAATACTAGATAAAAAGTATATTAGGATGTGTGAAAAGAGATAATAAAAGTGATAAATAAAAAAATAAGTTATTGCAAATTTAAGAGAATTTGAAGAGAAAGTTGAGAAAGATGGACCTTCTTGGAGACCTTAAGTTTGATCTTAAATGTGGGAGAGAAGCCCTTGAACTTGGATGATTATGGAGAGTGTCTAATTCACCAAGTTTGATGAAAAGGATGATGAAAAGTGGACGTAAAAAAGGGGTTTAGAGGTTGAAATCACGCTGCCTTCGAGAGAGGTTTCTGGGATTCGTTGAGAGTGAATTTTATCAGATTTAGGCTCCTCCTTGCAAATGAGGTGAAGGCCTCCTTTTATAGGCTCAAGTCACTGCCAATCGATCCTGCCTATCGGCACCTGCCGATAGGCAGGGTCTGGAACTTGCCATTTGGCTGTGTGTTTCAGTCCTTTTCGAGAAATCGGTTGCCGAGGGAAAACCGTTGGTCAGAATCGTGAACGGGGTAGACCATTGGAAAGGTAATTCATAGACCTTTGAAAGTCCTTTGGACCGCTCCCTGGTTCGGGAGTTGACTTTGGGTCAAACACGGCTCGAAAATGTTTATCGATCCATTGGACGGGAAATTATTCGGACGCAAACAGATCGTTCGTCCGCATGGTAAGTGCAAATCACGCACGGGGCAGACCGTTGGAAAGGTTAGGAGATGTAATTCAACATTCCAAAGAGTTTGACCCAGTTTGGGGAGTTGACTTTGGTCAACCGAGCCCTGGAAGCGTTCGGTGACCTCTTGGAGTCAAACGGATCGTTCGTCCGCATGGTAAGTCAGAATCGAGCATGGGATGGACCGTTGGAAAGGGTATCCAGTTCCCTTCAAATATTCATTTAGCCTCGATTGATCAGAAGAGTTGACTTAGGTCAAACAGAGCCTGGGAGCGCCTGGTGGCCTCTGGGTCAAGTTTCGGACTCAAACGGATCGTTCGTCTCCATGGTAAGTCAGAATCGCGCACAGGACGGACCATTGGAAAGGTTATTCAGTTCCCTTCGAAGATTCATTCAGTCTCAGTCGAGATGAAGAGTTTGACTTTTTGGTTAAATTGAGTCGGGGAGTGCCCGATGGCTTCTAGGTCAGTATTCGGGATATGACCTGGGTTTGTAGTGATGAAGGGAGGTACTAGGGACCTAAGGAGAGTTAGGGGTAATGGAATGGGGTGTCTACAACAATCATGCCTAAATCACCCCATATGATCCAATACATATGTCACTCATGAATGGAAAAAAGAAGTTATGTTTTAGTTTGAATTTCACCTTAAATTGAAAAATGATAATTAAAAAGCACAAACATAAATTAAATCTTTTTTTAGGAACTTCCAGTTACCAGTTATGTAATTGATTTTGAATCAAATAGTGCACTAAACTAAACAGCAACAGGACGACCAAGAAAAGGCTATGGTAGTGAGCAATACCATACTCAACAAAAATAAACAAAAAAATCAGGCTAGGTTCATTAGTTAATCATTTGTCCAGCCAGTTATTTTCTTCATATTTTTTTGTCTCCATAGTTTGTGTGTTTATTTGAATCATTTTTTCATATCACATCAATAGCTACTTCCGCATTATTACTAAACTGTATACCTCAATAGTTATCAAACACCCAAGGTTCATGCTAGAAAAGTTTCCGGCTAGTCATTTGCACTGTACCCACAACTATATCCTCTACACGTTTCCTCGACTTGTGGCATTTCCATTGGAGGAACTGGGTCTCCATGAGTGAGATGGGTGTGGGGTTAGGGGTAGGGGTAGCTGCAGCTTTGTCGTTCGCTTCTTGTTGTTTCTCTTCCTCCCCCATTCTTACTTTCTTCTCTTTGTACCTAAAACCCTTAGAAACCTATAAATCACAAAGAATAAATATCAAATCCAAAAAAATACAAAATGAAAACAAGATATACATGGAATTGAAAGAAGACTGGGGGGCTAGCAGTGGATAGAAATCGGGAGAGACCATTGATAACCCACGACAAATCTCTCTCTTTTTCCTTTATTTCCTCTTTCATCTACTGAGGTTTACCCAGTGCAAGAATCAGGGGGAAAATAGTCCCATTAATTACCTCATGCATCCGCTCATTCCCAAGAAGTAAAAAAAACAATGTGGACATCTCACAATCGTATTTCTTGGCAATCGTGAAGTTGGAGAGCCATGATTTATATTCCCCAAATTCAATCTCGGCCAGTGTTTTGACCAGGCGGACAATAAAAAATAATAATCATTGCCACGTGGACACTTTAACAGATATGGAGCCTTAACTATTGTCTAGCATTTTAGAATATATAATTGCTACGTACAATCACTAAGCTACTAAACCTATGTTGCAGTCATCAAACTTCTCTCAAATTCCAACGTTCACAAAGTTTCATGCATGGGATGTCTCGCAAAGAAAAACCCAAACAAGGAACCCTTCCCCCCCATGATACACTATTACCTAACATTACCGATTGTCGAGATTCGTCAGGCCCTCAGTCCATAACATGTACCCCAAATTTTTGTCCGCTGACATAAAAGTCTACTCGTTCACTCTCATGTTACTCAAGACGATATACAACACGGCTCTCTCACTATCACTAAGTACTCAGCACTATATAAGTAACGAGTTATATCTCACCGCTCGACAATGAACACAATGTACCCTGAATCACATCAGTAAAAAAATCCCTATGTGCCGGGATCAAACATAATAGGACAACATAATCCCCGAAGTCTACAATACAATACAATTTATATATGTAGGCCCAACCCTCTTTCAGGTTATGCCTCGCAAAATAATATATATCACCCTGGAATAACAAGCACGATAGTCTTATCACATGATCTACTACCGCTTAAACCCTCGGTGTCCAGTCACTACACAAGATCATCATAAACTCTACTTTCCTAACTATAAAAAGTAGAAAATAAAAATATAAAAATCCTCTTAGTTCCCACACCCTCTCCCCTACAGGCGACATCGAAGAGCCCCGCTACCCAACGATAAATATATCCGTAATAAGGATGATACCACCAACACACCCACTAAACCTGACTCACACTTGAATTTAATGTTAACAAATCATATGCTGGGACGCGCCCATATCTCCCGAACTAATCTGGTACTTTTAGGGATAAAATAAAAAATGTACCTCGATTTTCTATCTGCCTCGCCTAGTCGACCGTTTCCTGAACATAATTCTCGGGTCGGAATTGACCTAAGATCTGCTACAATGGTTGAACGTCTATGACCTCATCATGTGTTCTACCTCTGCCTCACTTTGGGGAATCACTTAGTTTATGGTCTACACACCCACAAGTGAAATATTGGCCTAAAAATATCCTTGCCTCTAATCGTGGACCTGCTAACCTCCCCTAATGTCCCCTTAGCCTTAATGACCCTAAGGAATGTGATACTGCTGCTGCTATTGAAGACCCTGTTGTCCCTGTCTAAAACTCGGACTCTCGAGTTGGTAACCACCTGGCGGACTAAATCTATTAACATCATCCCCTGCCGAGAATCCTACCCCTAGTATCTAGACACCTATTACTGTAGTGCACCACTTTTAGCTTTCCCTCCTGCTCCACCTGCCTGACTAGATTCTCCCACTCTTTTACTTACCTTCAGATAGAGGTATTGATCCTAGCAATGAAGTAGTCACGCATTGACGACATCAGTATAAGACTCAAACACTAGGTTGCCAATCAAATGGTGCCTGATCCTCTAGGCTAGTCAATCCATGAACTTCATCTTTTTCTTCCCTTCGTTGTTTACCTCATATGGAATAATGTTAGCCAAAAGAGTAAACTCTTCCTCATAATCTACCACCATGCGATATCACTTCACTAAATCAATGAAATTCTTCCTCATCTCTATCTGGACAGCTCATGGGAAGTATTTTCGATCAAACCACTCCCAAAACTCCATAGTCGACAGCATATCTCTCCATGGTTCTGGTTATTGACTCCCATTATTATAACGCTACTCTTATGAGAAAAATAATTTCCCCTTAAATTTATTCATGGGTGTCTTACTCCACTTTCATAATTTCCTTTAGATTATCTCCTTCCATTGGCCCATCACACTTCTTCTCTTCCCCGAATCCTTACAGATGGTTCTTTGAAAGAGCTCCTTCGACTCTCCCCTACCAACTACGCTGGGTGAGTTTGCATTTATACCACTATTTTCTATGATATTTCCTGGGGAAGCTATTAATCCCAAGTAATTCTCTTATTGTCATCTGTATGAATAGTAATTATGGCGACAACTATCACGATCATCGTTCCCAAAATACTCTATGGCTTCTGTCGTGTCTCTCCTCCTATAGTCCTTATAATGTCCCTCATTGGTCGTCCTATATTTTTTAGTGTACGAAGCCCAAAAAAACTCATATATGAATCACATCAACTATACTTAGTAGTAGGAGAATGTATGTCGCATACGTAGAGTAATACAACAATACTATAATAAGGCTCTATATCAAAGAACGCGCCGTTGAAATCGTAGTAAGTCATACGGATCCAAAGGACACTAGATCCTGATGCTCTGATACCATCTGATGATGCTAAGATTCAGCACCACCAGATAAGTGATGATGAGCTCAAACAGTGATAACCATGGCATCCATAGATATATATATGTATAGGTATACAAAAGGGGGTGAGTATAAGAGGAGTAAGACAATTATGTATAGTGGTTCATCCAATTTGGCCTACATCCACTCTGAGTGTGTGTGATCCACTAAATATGGGCACTAATGGCCTTGGATACAATGCACATAAGCTCTCTCTCTCTCTCTCTCTCTCTCTACTATGTGTAGAAGTAGAGTTTTTGCTAGGGTTCCCAATTATCGATCCCCTTACAGGGTTATAGGTGACAAGTATATATAGGTCTTGGGGGGTGTAGTGTACCCCCCAAGCATGCATGGTGCATGTGAGTTATGATCTAGCCAATCCCATGCTAATACCTGGAGGTGCCACCTGTGATTAATGATGACATAATATTCCCTCACGTGAGGGGGTGATATTGTTATAACGGTCTTCCACGTGCCATATGAGTTCCATGGGCACTGTTCCATACGTCTCCCAAATCACGCACCGTGATGATGTCACTCTCGGCCGATGACACAAGGCTGAGGGTAAAGTTTCCGTTGGTAATGATCCTAGCCTTATCTAGGCCTCGTACTATCGTACCCTCATAAGGTCGTCTGAGCCTAATAAGGGGTTAGCCCCTTGAAGGGTCGTCTTGGCCTGATGAGGGGTCGTCCCCTTGAAGGGTCGTCTAGGCCTCAAGAGGGGTCAGCCCCTTGAAGGGTCGTTTGGGCCTGATGAGGGGTCAGCACCTTGAATGGTCATCTGACATTGGTTGAGAGATCATCTTGGCCTTTCCCACGTGTAGTATGCCCTCGGCCTGGCCGAGGGTATATATGGGTACATCAATCACCCCCAACCCTTAGCCATCGAGGTTATTGAGATGGTTGAGGGATAGTTTTGCTTTTGAGATAAGAGTATGATCAGCTTGGTGGGTGACACTTGTCAAGTTGATGTGACACCTAGACAGATATCCTCTGTCATTCCAGTTTCCCAGGCATGGCGGCTGCACACTTGGCCTAGGACTTTGTGCCCTAATGATGCCCTCCTCGTGGGTCGTGTTTTTCCTTGGTTAATGGTCCCACTCATTAGCAAGGTATTTAAATAATTTTTTGAAGTTATTTCCCTTTTTCTTCTTCGCCCCTCAACTCTCTCTCTCTCTCTCTAGCTTCCCAACAGCTCCATAGCCATTTTTGCAATTTCTCCTGCATCAAGCCTCGCTGTCTTCGTCTCCATTCTCAGTTAACCTTTTTCTATTTTGTATTCTTGCTTGATCCTTCAACTATAATTTGCATTTGGGTTTCCTTTATCTTTCTCCTTAGTTGTTTAGTTTTTCCGGCATTCTCCTCTGGCGAGCTGTTATTCCTGTTCTTTGAGTGTTCTTGATTAAAACCCTTGCTTTCCATAGTTTTAATCCAAAAGTCCAACTTGGTCAACTGCAAACTTGTTTGTAATTAGGCTAGCAAAATTTCTTTAAGTGTTGGGTCTTCCCCTTAATGCTTACGAGGCTTTATGATTTAGCCGTTGAATTCCCATCCCTGAGAGAGAAGTTCTTCGTGGAGATTAAACGAATAGAGTAAGAGGAGGAGAGAAGACGAGGGGCCAACCCTAATTGGGTACGACCCATTTTTCCCATTCTATTAGCCACTATCGTACCCCCTGAGTCCTGTGGGTCATCTGGTCGTCCACCCGAGAGTCAATCGTATGAGGGAGAAATGGATCAGAGAGCATCGTTGCTGACAGGTGCTGGCCCTTCTGGGAGGGGAGAGACATCCACTCTCAGCCCAGGCCGGCAGGCCGAGGGCACAGCGCCTTCTGAGGCTATCCCTGTGACAGCGCTGTCCCCCCTTGAATTTCAAGTAGCCTTTCTAGATGGTCCTCCAGTGGTTGGGGGATCTGGGGACAAAAGAGAAGAGGACGACAGTGAGGGATCTCTCTGATTGTGATGATAGTCAAGTTGACACTTCAACTGCTTCCACTTATGTATCGTCAGTCAAAGATCGTGATCTCTTAGTATGGAGGCATCTCTTTGGCATACCACCTAACATAAGTATGAGGGTTCCTACTAAATCTGAGAAAGTCTTCGAGGGTGGCTAGGGAGAGATCGCTATCTATGAGCAGATGTTAAGGGTCGATGTTAGGTTCCCTCTACACCCTTCCATAGTCGATATCTTATCTTCCCTTGGGGTTTCCCCTTCTCAACTTCCTCCCAACTCCTGAAGGACCATCCTCGGTTATGTCTCCTTGTGGAAAAATGTCTTTACCGACGAGCCTTTAGCCGATGTGTTCTTGGCCTGTTATAATATCACCTCCTCGTCCAAACAGCCTGGGTACTTTCATCTGGGGGCGAGGAAGTCTGATAAAAAACATCTCCACGTGGCACAACCCTCTAATCATGACTGAAAGAAGAGATTTTTCTTCATTTTCGGGGCTTGGGAATTCGCCAACGGGGTTCATCCTTTGGACGAAGATCTGAGAGTCCCAAGGAGGTGGTCTAACCCTTCTATAAAGGCTAGGTCAAATCCCGGACTTAGTTTGGAGGAGAAGGTCATCATTGACTATTTGAGAGAGCGAGGGAAAGAGGGCAGCCTTACAAAATTTGAAGATTTAATGACCTCCTCCTTCCTCAAAGAAGCTGGTCTGAGGGTCGGCCCCTTGACAGAACTATGTGATTAGTTTTTTGCTCAATCATTGATTATTTTTCAAGTGTTTTATCTTTGTCTCTATATCTTTCTGATGTGTCGTCTCCTTTTAAGGTCGTCCAGAAAATATCTCTAACCAACTTTGGGAAATAACTTCCCCAAGCTTGTTGTTTGGTCTGGGAAAGAAGAAAGGAAAAGAGCCTTAGCAGGCTCTGAGGAAGTCAAAGGCTGTGGAGCCAACACCTGTTGAACCATCTATCGACAGCCACAAAAGAAAAAGGCCAGAAGTTCCTACCGACCCTCAATCGGATTCTAGGACGAGGGCGAGGGTGGAGGCGTCTAAGGAGAGCGGATCCTCTTCCAGCATGGGGGCCTTTTGGTCCCACAACTTAACATTCTTGAAGGCTGAACCGTCTTCCATTATAGCCAATCTGAAGGCGGCCAAGGCTTCTATGTTTTCTGCTCCCTCGGCTGCCGACTACGACTTTTTTCCAAGATGCCCTCGACAAAGGTGTATGACTATGGCCAGCATACTCTAGCCCAGGTATTTATTTTTACTTCATTTACTCAGTTGAACTTTTCATAAACTGTTCCCTCGGCCCCTTAATATGTGCTTTCTTCTGTGTAGTCTGTTTGTGCCTTTACATTAGTCACCAAGTGGATGGCCGAGAACCAACAGAAATTTCATGAAGCCGATAAGTCTATTCAGCACGAGGCTGACCTGCGGACCGAGCTCGAAACTGCAAGGGCCGAGTTGGAGAGTGCTAGGACCGAACATTTAAGGGTCCTGGACGAGCTGACGAAGAAGCGTGATGCACATCTGAAGGCTAAGGACTTGCTTATTAAAAAGAAGGATGAGGCCTTGATCAACCTGGGGGCTCAATTCAAGACGGAGCTTGAGGAGGCAATAAGGAAGGCCGAGGCCGATGCTGTGGAGGCCTACAAACTCTCAGACGAGTTTCAAGGCTTCGGTCTTGATTACTTAGAGAGGGGGATCAGAACGGCCTGTCGGTGGGTCATCCTTAAGTTTGTTGTTGCTGTCTCTTCAGTTTGCCCCTCTCTTGAGTCGGTTCAGCTGGATGACCCCCTGATTTCCGAGGCCTTAGCTCAAGTGTAATTTCAAGTGCATGTCGAAGGTACCGGCATGTCTGAGGGTCAGCATGTCTTGGTCATAGAGGAGATTCTTATTGATGTTGAAGCCCTGCCCTCCGATGCCGCTTAATAGGGTGGTTGTCTGTATCCTATACCCTCTCTTGATGTAACAAATATTCTTGTACTTTATTTTTATTGAACAAGCATTTGTGACAGTGTTTATAATATCATGTCTCTTTCTGTCTTCTATGCTTGTCTCTTGTATGATTTATCTTATGACGTTGTTTATAACTCCCCCCTCGTCTTTCTTGAGGGTAAATGAGGGGTCGTCCCCACCATTTGCCCTCATCATAGACGAGGGTGGTTTCCCACCAACTTAATGGTTTTAAATCTTAAGTCCCCCTCGTCTTTCTTGAGGGTAAATGAGGGGTCGTCCCCACCATTTTCCCTCATCATAGCCGAGGGTGGTTTCCCACCAACTTAATAGTTTTAAATTTTGAAGTCCCCCCCCCCCCCCCGTCTTTCTTGAGGGTAAATGAGGGGTCGTCCCCACCATATGCCCTCATCATAGCCGAGGGTGGTTTCCCAACAACTTAATGGTTTTATATTTGAAGTCCCCCTCATCTTTCTTGAGAGTAAATGAGGGGTCGTCCCCACCATTTTCCCTCATCATAGCCGAGGGTGGTTTCCCACAAAATTAATGGTTTTAAATTTTAAGTCCCCCTCGTATTTCTTGAGGGTGAATGAGGGGTCGTCCCCACCATTTGCCCTCATCATAGCCGAGGGTGGTTTCCCACCAACTTAATGGTTTTAAATTTAAAGTCCCCCCTCGTCTTTCTTGAGGATAAATGAGGGGCCGTCCCCACCATTTGCCCTCATCATAGTCGAGGGTGGTTTTCCACCAACTTAATGGTTTTAAATTTTTAACTCACCCCTCATCTTTCTTGAGGGTAAATGAGGGGTCGTCCCCACCATTTTCCCTCATCATAGCCGAGGGTGGTTTCCCACTAACTTAATGGATTTAAATTTTAAGCCCTCTTCATCTTTTTTGAGGGTAAATGAGGGGTTGTCCCCACCATTTTCCCTCATCATAACCGAGGGTAGTTTCACGAAGATGATCCCAATCATACTAGAATTGACAAACACAAGATGAGGGGCCAATATTATATTCTCATTAACATTCCAAGTGTTCTGTTGGAGCAACACCCATTACAATTGTGGTCCCATAGGACAATATAACACTACTGATAGTATTTCTTCAAATGATCTGCATTCCAGGGGTTGGAAAAGGGTTCCCCTTCTAGGTTTTCTAGTCTATAGGTTCTAGGGACAACTTTGTCAATGACCCTATATGAGCCATGCCAATTTGGGTGGAGCTTGTTAGGCTTTTTCCAAGTATTTTTTAGGACTAAGTCCCCTACTGCAATTGGCCTTTGCCTCACCCTCTGGTTGTAAAACCTGGCAGTCCTCCGCTGGTAGGCAGCTTGCCTTATCTCGACGTCTTCCCTCCTTTCCTCGATTAGGTCTAAGTCAAGTCTCCTTTCCTCCATTCCTCTGGGGGTCATATATTTGGACTCTATGGGTAGGAAACCCAATCTCGGTGGGGATGACGGCTTCTGAGCCATACGCTAGCATGAACTGGGTTTCTCCGGTGGGGGTTTTTATCGTCGTCCTGTAGGCCCATAGTACGACGTATAACTCCTCAACCCATCTTCCTTTTACCTTCTCAAGTCTTTTCTTGATCCCTTCTAGAATTGTTATGTTTGTTACTTCAGTTTGCCCGTTGTCTTAAGGTCGGCCTAGTGACGAGAAGAATTATTTGATACTCACCCTTTCACAGTACTTCTCTAGAGATGTATTCTTGAATTGAGTCCCGTTATCCGAAATGAGGGTGTTGGGAGACCATATCTGCATATAATGTTTTTCCAGATAAACTGGAAGGTCTTTTGCTTGGTGATTGTCACCATCGGCTCCGCCTCTACCCATTTTGAAAAATAGTCAATTGCTACGATGAGGAATCGATAGTTATTGACGGCCCTAGGCAAGGGTCCTATCAGGTCGATCCCACACACTGCAAATGTCCATGGGGATGTAATGGAGGTAAGAGGCTGATGGGGCTGGTGAGGGATGGTGGCAAATCTTTGACATTTATCACACTTTTTTACGTATGTCGTGGCGTCTTTCCCCAGGGTTGGCCACCAATATCCCTGGGTCACTATCCTCTTTGCCAAAGACCTGCCCCCAGTGTGGCTTGAACATGACCCCTCGTGCACATCTTGCAAGATGTGTGGTACTTCAGACGGGTGCACACATCTAAGTAATGGGAGAAGGAACCCCTTTTTGTATAAGGTGCCTCCGATGACAGTGAATTTTGCAGCTCTATATCTCAACTTTTTCTTTTCTTGACTTGCTTCTGGCATCTCACCCTCTTTAATGTATCTGATCAAAAGGTCCACCCATTAAGCTTACTTAGAAATATTTAAGCAAGTGTCAAGTGTTCCTTCACTATCTTCAATAGTTGGTCGAAGCAAAATTTCCACTGGGACTGTCCTCTTGATATCTATTCTAATTGCCGAGGGCAACCTAGCAAGTGCATCAGCTCGGCCATTATCGAGCCTAGGTATTATCTTTAATTTCAGTTCTCTGAAGTTCTTCAATAGTGACTTCACTTTCTTAAGGTATTTGGCCATCTGCTCATCCTTGGCCTCGTAGGCTCTTAGTATCTGATTCACTACTAGCCTTGAAACACTATGGACCAAAATCTGGCCGACACTAAGAGACTTGGTCAAGGAGAGGCCTGCTATCAAGGCCTCATATTCAGACTCGTTGTTGGAGGCTTTGAAGTTTAACCTCAGGGCGTACTCAATGTCTATGCCATTGGGTGCTGCTACTATTAATCCAGCTCCACTCCCGCTGTCGCAGGAGGACTCGTCAACGAAGAGGCTCCACACAGTTTGTTCTTTTGAGAAATTTCCCTAGGTGAGGGACCCCTGTCTAAAGAGACATCTTCTCTCTTCATTTTCGGCCGCTTTTCCTCCAGCATTGCTAATCTCAGCCTTATCTGCGGGTGTGTCGATGAGTCTGCCTTGTAGGGTATCTGTCTTCCCGAGGCTCTCATCTTTAGCTTCATCATCTTCCTAAGTGAATTCAGCCACGAAATCTGCCAATGCTTGCCCTTTAATGGCCGTCCTAGGTTGGTATATAATGTCAAACTCCCCCACATCTATAGCCCAGGCCATTAACCTACCTAATTTTATTGGCTTGTGCAAGACCTATCTAAGAGGAGAGTCAGTTAGGATGACCATTGTATGGGACTAGAAGTATGGATTCATCTTTCTTGATGCATGGATCAAGGCGTAGGATAACTTCTCCATCCTTGGGTATCTCTGCTCTGCCCCCTGGAGTGCCTTACTGTTGAAATACACTGACTTCTATACTTCATCCTCTTCTCTCACAATGGCTGCGATGATGGCTGATTCTGAGATGGCTAAGTACACATGTAGCCGTTCGCCCTGCACTGGTCATGACAACAACAAGGGAGACCCCAGGTATGACTTTAGCTCCCTGAAAGCCTCATCACACTCCTCATTCCATTCGAAGGACTTTTTGATAATTTTAAAGAATGGTAAACACCTGTTTGTGTCCCTGGATACGAACCTATTCAAAGCAGCAACTCTCCCTGTGAGCCTCTGAACGTTTTTAATGGTCTTGGGGCTCTTCATTTCTATGAGGCCTTTATTTTTTCAGGATTGGCATCGATGCCTCTTTAGTTGACAATGAACCCCAAGAACTTCCGTGCTCCGACCCCGAAAACACATTTGGTCGGGTTGAGCGTCATTCGATACTTGTCCATTGTGTTAAAGGTCCTCTCAAGGTCAGCCACATGATCCTCGGCCTTTAAGATTTTGGTCAGTATGTCATCTACATAAACTTCCATAGACTTCCCAATTTAGTCTCCAAACATTTTATTCACAAGGAGTTGATACGTTGCCCCCGCATTTTTTAGGCTAAATGGCATGACCCTATAACAGTATGTCCCCTTGTCGGTTCTGAAGGATGTTTTCTTCGAGTCTTCAGGGTTCATGAAGATTTAGTTGTACCCTAAATAGTCATCCATGAAGCTCATGAGCTCATGGCCCGTGGTAGCGTCCACCATCTGATCAATGCGGGGGAGAGGGAAGCTGTCTTTGGGACAATGTTTGTTGAGGTCTGTGAAGTTTATGAACATCCTCCACTTCCCATTGGCTTTTGGGACAATGATTGCGTTGGACAACCATTCGGGATAGATGACCTCTCTGATAAACTCTGCATCTTCCAGTTTCTTGACCTCGTCCCTTATGACCTCATACTTCTCCCGAGAATAAATTCTCCTCTTCTACTTTACTGGTTTTGCACCCTCTACCACGTTGAGCTTATGGCTCATAAATTCGGGGTTGATCCCCGGCATATCTGTGTGGCTCCATGCAAAGGCACTCTGTCTTCTCCTCAACAGCTTGATGAGGTCTTCTTTTATGTCTATCTTCAGAGCTTTGCCGACTTGGATGGTTTTTTCCGACTCATCCTCATTGAGGATGATGGATTCTACCTCTTCCGCGGCTTCTCCTTTCTTGAGTTTTTTCTCATCCCTTGGGGTCAAGGGTGTCAATGTTGTAAGTGGTTGTTGCCTTCTTGTGCGCCTCTCTTTCTTTGGTGGAGTTGAAGTAACATTCCCGCGCCGTCATTTAGTCTCTTTGAATTTCCCCTACCCCATAAGGGGTCGGGAATTTGATCATCTGATGAACTTTAGATGGCACAGCCTCAAACCCCTTGAGAGATACTCGCCCCAGTATAATGTTGTAGGCCTAGAAGACATGTTCATCCATCACGAAGAAGCTGACCTTCTTGGTAAGCCATCTCGACCATTCATCCCCCATCCTGACATTGGCCTCATACACTCCTAGAGGGTGAGCTTTTTCCCCACTGAACCCAATTAATAGGTGATTGTACAGGACGAGTCTAGCACGGCTAAGGCCTAAGGCTTTGAAGCACGACCAAAACATCACATCTGTAGAGCTACCCCTATCTACCAAGATCCTTGGCACCTCACATTTATGCACCCTGGTAGTGATGACGAGAGGGTCATCATGTGGGGATAAGTGGCCTTTGAAGTCCATTCTTGAGAACCCCACTATTAGAGTATCCATATCAACCTTCTTCCTCTTTTCTGCCTTTGCTTCCAGAGAGGTTGAGTGCACAGTTTTTGTCACTGCCTTGGCCTCAGCTACATGGGCCTTTCTGTCAGTGACCTCTGACCCCCCTCCTTCTAGACCCCCTGAGATCATTCCAACACCGAACGAGATCATATTAAGTCTATTAAGAAGGCCATGGTCGTCTCTCGAAGGTAGGTCAGGGTCGTCCTCATCATTCGAAGGGTCGTCCCTTCTTTTTGGAGGATCCTCTCTGCATGTTTCACCTCTCTTCTCTTTGGATCGTCTCCTCGGCCCCTCTTAAAGGAACCTTTGTCAACTTACTTCCTAAGCTTCCCTTCTTTCAACATTTTTTTAATCTCATCTTTCAGAGCAAAGCATTTGTCTGTCACATGGCCATGGTCTTGGTGAAATTCACACCACAGGCTTTTGTTCCTCTTGTGGGGGGTTGCCCTCAACTTCGCAGGCCACTTCAGGGGCCGATCACTCTTTATCTCATTGAGAATATGTTCGCAGCTGACCATCAGAGGGGTGTAGTCAACGAACTTGTCATCTGTAGACCTCTTCTTCCCCTCTTCGTTCCTCTTATGGTACTTACCCCCACTAGTGCCTCCTTTTTCATCTTCGTATTTTGCGGCCATCGCCTCTTCGGCATTCATCACCTTTCCTACTATCGACAACAATTCAGCCCTTGTCCTTGGAGGGTCTTCAGTGAGCTTCCATAATAGCTTCCCCTTCTGGAGTCCTTCGATCATGGCTGTCATAGCTATGCTCTCCTCATAGTCTTCAACCTTTAATTTTCTGTGTTGAATCTGGCTATGTAGTCTCTTACGCTTTCATTCTTCCCTTGATTAACATAGAGCAGGTGTGTGGTCTTCTTCTGTGGCTGTTGATACCAAAATTCATATGTTGATGTGGACGAATCAGACGAAGACACGTGTCAATATACGTGGCACAATAGTAACGAGGAAGTTCATTTCCTCGACCAACTCATGTTCTCCCCGAGCAACGAGGATATACCGAGGAACTTCAGCACTCCTAGGTACTCTAGCGCTCCGAGGAACTCCTGAGCAACGCGCAACTAAGGCGTTTTTGAGCTGCATCTCGGCCGTATTATTAATTGCCAGAATGTCAACAGTTCAACTATTCATTGAATGGTCATTATCTTGACGCACACGCTGCATTAAATGTATTACCCTTTCATATGTATATCATTTAATGTATCAACCCATTCATGTATACCTTGTATCACCCTCATTCAAAGGGACCGGAATTTATAGATTGAACTTGTAATCGAGAATTCCCAAACACTCAGCAATAACATAACAGTGGACGTAGGCCATTCTTATAAGGCTGAACCACTTTAAAAATCTGTGTCTCATTTTATTTATCTGTGATTGAATAATTAGAACGATCTAATTTTTTACATCAACAGATTGGCGCCGTCTGTGGGAACGACTGTTGCTATCGTTTTTCACCAAAAATCATTTATCATCAATGGCAGATAATCCAGAATCCAGTAATCGACATGCTGGAAATACTGGAAATCCTCCGAATCCATCTGCACCTCCAGATCTGGCTGGAATTATGACGAATCTGGCCGAAGGACAAACCGCCATGCAAGAAACAATAAGGCAACTCATTCAAACTCTTCATGGCGGTGCACCTACTCATTCAAGGCAAAGGAGTGATCGTGGGCAATCGCGATCCAGGCGTACTGATTCATATCGTAATGAAGAATCTGATGATTTTTCTTATCAACCTGGGCGAACTTCATCGATACGGGCCACGGATACAGATCAACATATCACCCTCTCTCCGGAGAGAACTAGCGCCCTGGAAAGATTAAGCAGGGCATCTCCTTTTAGTCGGTTAGGACCAAGGAGAAATATGAGTCCACCTAGAGCCCCATCGAGAGGCTTTCGACCACCATCAGGTTTGAGAGAAGGATCAGCACAATCAAGACCAGTTACTCGTTGAGATAGATCTCAGGAAGCTACGTCAGAACAATCAATTGCTCGGACTAAGCAACCCGAAGAAGGAAATGAAGCATGGAAGGGTTCCATTCAGTGATTGGAGGATAGACTTGGAGAAATGGTTAAAGAAAGGAATCCCCTACAGAGAACTTTTGTTCAAGGGACACCTTTTGTGCAAGCCATTGTGAATTTTCCTACACCATCAAAATTCAAAGCACCTGTAGTGACCCCTAAATATGATGAAAAGACAGATCCTGTTCTTCATATAGAACAGTACCAAGCTGCTGCCGACATATATGCCGTTCCCGACGAGATGAGATGTAGAGCTTTCTCAGGAACTCTTACTGGGTCTGCGCAGATATGGTACAACAATCTTCCTCGGGGTAAGATTTCGACTTTTATTCAGTTAGCCGAGATGTTTATTGGTAATTTCTGTTTTGGAGCAAAGCCAGTAAAGCGAGTAGCGTACTTGTTAAGTGTTAGACAAAAATCAGGTGAGAGTACTAGAGATTACATAACTCGTTTCAATAACGAGAAGTTGGAAGTCATAGATTACGAAGAAAAGACAGCGATCACTGCTTTGATGAGTGGACTGCTGCCTAACAAATTATACTACACTTTGGCCAAAGATCCACCTAAAACTATGTCAGAGTTGATGGCAAAAGCGGCCAAAATCATGAATGCCGAGGAGGCTATGGCTGCAAAGAAGAATATGGATAAAGAAACCAAAGTGGAGGTTGACAAATCTAAGAAGAAAGAGCAAAGAGGTAATGGTGGTGACAAACATTCCAAGAATAATAGGACGTCATGGGAAGTCCTGAAGAAATATGATAACTATACTCCATTGAAGATGGGTATTAATCATGTTTTAGAAGAAATCAAGAATAACGAAGAAATCAAGTGGCCAGATAAATTGAGGACCAATCCTGAACTGAGGAATAGGGCTAAATATTGTGAGTTCCATAAAGATCATGGCCATACGACCAAGAATTGCATAGCCCTTCAGAACGAGATTGAAACGCTCATCCGAAGAGGAAAGTTGTCAAAGTATGTAGATCGCAGAGGTGAAAGGAAGAATGATGATAGAACTAGAGATCGTTCCAGATCTCCTCGTCGGACGGAGGAGAAAAAGAAAAGAAATCATGAAGATGATCCAGATGAAGACCCCGATCTTCCAAAAAAGCCAAGGCAGCCTGAACGAGAGGTATTTTCCATACGTTTTGGGTCAATTGATTGTAATGTTATAACAGGAGGAGATGCTGGAGGGGAAGACCTTACTGCAGAAAGAAAGGCCTATCTCGGAGAGGCTCAAGCCTGCTCATATATTCAACGAATAAATCTTGCCGAGGATGATCGTCCGAGGAAGGTAAATAAAGAGAAGCTAGTTATTGGTTTTTCAAAAAACGATTTGGCAGGTGTTCTTTACCCTCACGATGATCCCTTGGTGATCAAAATGAGGATGAAAGATGTGGTGATTTCAAGGGTGTTGGTGGACAATGGTAGTTCGGCAGACATCATGTATTATTCATATTTTGATAGCTTGAATTTGAAATTATCACAATTGGAACCTTATCACAGACCCCTTCTGGGTTTTGCTGGCGAGAAAGTTTTTCCGCTAGGGACGATCAAGTTGGACATATTCATTGGAACTTGGCCCACTTGTCGAACAGAAAGAATACGCTTCTTTGTGATGGATAAGAATGTGCAATCAGCCTACAACTTCATCATGGGAAGAGTTGGTTTGAAGAAATTCGAAGCAGTTCCATCTACAGTGCATCAATGCTTAAAATTCCCAACGAACTTTGGAGTAGGAGTTGTGAAAGGTGATCAAAAAGTAGCTCGGGAATGCTATTATTCATCTGCCGAGCAAGAGGAGCTTGAAGAATCAAGGAAAAAGACTATTACCTACCAGGTGGAGAAAGGTACAGAAATTGAAACTCTTGATCCGAGGGATGAATCCCAACTTGTAAAAGGACAGGTGGTAGAATCTACAGAAAATGTTATTCTGGACGAGGAGCACCCTGAACGAGTAACCCAGATAGGTTCGTCGTTGGATGCTTCAATAAAACAAGAGTTGATAATGTTCTTGAGAAGCAGGAAGAAAACTTTTGCATGGAGTCATGAGGACATGCCAGGAATAGATCCAAACTTCTTATGTCATGAACTCAATGTGAATAAGGAGATCAAGCCTGTAAAGAAGAGAAGAAGGGTATTTAGCCCCGAGAAGAATCAAGCCATACAAGAGGAGGTCGAAAAGCTCCAGAAAGCCCAATTCATTGAAGATGTGAAATATCCAGACTGGCTGGCAAATGTGGTGATGGTAAAGAAGAAGAACAATAAATGGAGAATGTGTGTTGATTTCACTGATCTCAACAAGGCATGCCCAAAAGATCATTTTCCATTACCCAGAATTGACCAACTAGTGGATGCTACCTCGGGTCATGAGCTGCTCAGCTTCATGGACACTTACTCTGGCTACAACCAGATCAAAATGAAACCTGAAGACAAGGAAAGTACTTCTTTTATTACCCCTAGGGGAACTTATTGCTATAATGTTATGCCTTTTGGTTTAAAAAATGCAGGAGCGACATACCAGTGGCTGATGAATAAGGTTTTCATCGAACAAATCAGTTGCAACATGGAAGTCTATGTCGATGATATGATAACAAAAAGCAAGAAAGCTGCAGATCATCTAGTTGATATAGCTCAGACATTTGATCAATTGGATAAATACCAGATGAAGCTCAACCCGACGAAGTGCACATTTGGAGTACGAGAAGGAATGTTTCTCGGATACATTGTCAATCAGTGAGGCATTGAAGCAAATCCAGATAAGATCAAAGATCTTTTAGGGTTGCGATCTCCAACAACAAAGAAAGAAGTGCAGAGTCTTACAGGACGAGTTGCAGCGCTCAACAGATTTGTATCTCGAGCAACTGACAAATGCCTCCCATTTTTCAAAACACTTCGAAAAACTTTTGAGTGGACTGATGAATGTGAGAAGGCCTTTCAAGACTTGAAAAAGTATCTGGGAGCACCTCCATTGTTGTCCAGGCCAATAACAGGAGAAAAGTTTTACTTGTATCTAGCAGTATCGGAGAATGCAGTTAGCTCGGCATTGATCAGATTGGAGAATGGAGTCCAGAAGCCAATTTATTACATAAGTAAGGCTTTCCGAGGTGCAGAGATCAGGTACCCAAAGCTAGAAAAATTGGCCTTGGCATTAATCGAAGCAAGTAGAAGAATGAGGCCATATTTCCAGGCCCATACCATCATTGTGTATACCAACATGCCATTGAGACAAGCCCTTCACAAGCCAGAAAAATCAGGAAGATTGATGTACTGGGCAATAGAACTCGGTGAATATGATATTGTATATGAGCCCAGATCATCATTGAAAGGGCAGGTTGTGGAAGATTTTATAGCAGAATTTACATACCCCGATACCCCCGAGGAACAAAAGTTGCTCGATGACCAACCTGTGGATGTTACAGGATCAACAGACATAGGTCTAGACCAACTACGGTTGGTAAAAGGGCTTGTGGATGTAGAAGGATCATCAACTTAAAACTCAGACCAGCTCCGGTTGGTAAAAGAGCGAAAAGAGATGATCGACGAGGAGCGAAAGGTGTTAGGGGAGGATGAAAAGAAGCAACAAATATTTCACCGAGGAACCCTGTCAGAGAAGGAATTTGAAGACGGATTACCCATATGGAAATTATATGTAGATGGCTCATCTTGCACAGCAGGTTGCGGAGCAGGAATTGTTTTGAGCACCCCAGATGAGATTGACATGGAATATGCTTTACGATTCCAATTCAAAGCCTCTAATAATGAAGCTGAGTATGAGGCCATGATAGCAGGTCTTAATTTATCAAAGATTATGGAAGCGCAACAAGTGATGGTATTCAGTGATTCTCAATTGATTATGAATCAGATGATGGGAACATATGCAGTTAAAGGAGAACTAATGGTCAAGTATCATGCAAAGGTGATGGAATTGTTGGCGAAATTTGATGCCATTCAGTTGATCAGAATACCCAGAATAGAAAATGCACAAGCAGACGCACTGGCCCGACTAGCATCAGCTACTCGTACCGAGTTGCGAAGAACGATACCAATTGAAGTATTGGAGAGTCGAAGCATAGATGAAGACCTGATAATGAATGTAATTACACTTGATTTGGGACCATCTTGGATGGATCCCATCAGGGCATATATTGAAGAGGGAGGATTGCCGGAGGACAAGCTCGCTGCTAAGAAATTGAAGTATAAAGCTTCTCGGTATGTGTTAACTAATGGTATTTTGTATAGACGAGGAATTATGGCAGGTTTGCAGAGATGTGTACATCCCTCCGAGGTGAAAGAATTGATTGAAGAAATCCATGAAGGGTCTTGTGGAGCTCATGTAGCAGGTCGAACGCTGTTACAAAGGGTAATGACTCAAGGATACTATTGGCCAACGATGAGGGCTGATTGTATAGCCTATGCTAAGAAATGTGACAAGTGCCAACGTTTTTCCTCTATCCGACGAACTCCACAAGCATTGTTAACACCAATAACTTCCCCTTGGCCATTCGCCATGTGGGGAATTTATTTGGTGGGACCATTGCCGATCACCCGAGGAAGATTCAAGTACCTCGTCGTTGTAGTAGACTATTTTACTAAGTGGGTAGAAGCTGAACCCCTCATCGACATGACGTACGAGAAGGTATACCAGTTCGTTTGGAAGAATATCATCTGTCGATATGGTCTCCCTCATGCTTTCATCACAGACCATGGAACCCAATTTGACAACGAGGAGTTTGCTGCCTATTGTCAACAATCAAACATCCTGAAGACCCATTCAGCACCAGGTCATCCTCAAAGCAATGGGCAGACTGAGGTGACGAACAGAACGCTGCTAAATGGTTTGAAGAAAAGACTAAGTGCAGATAAAGCTAACTGGATTAATGAGCTACAATCAGTATTGTGGGCTTACCGAACAACTCCCCGAGCAGCGACGGGAGAATCACCATATATGCTGGCATTTGGAAGTGAGGTTGTGATACCCGCAGAGTTGGGCCTACCAACACACAGAGTGCTGAATTTCAATTCTCCGATCAGTGACTTGATGAGAAGACTGGATTTAGATATGTTCGAAGAAGTAAGAGAAGAGGCAGCCATTAGGAATGCTGCTTATCAACAACGAACAGCTCTGTTCTACAACAAAAGGGTGAAGAAATGCGATTTAAAAGAAGGAGATTATGTGCTAAAGAAGGTCATTCAGAAGCACAATAAATTGGAGGCAAACTGGCATGGGCCTTACCGAGTTACATAAATTATTCGACCAGGAACTTACCGAATAACAACTCTAGAAGGAGAAGAATTCAAGAATGCTTGGAATGCTGAACACCTTCGCAAGTATTATCAGTAATGTAAAATGTAAAGCAGTTCCTTCATTATGAATAAAATGAGGATGTTTCACCATTTTCTTTCTATTGAAAGTTTTTCGGGGAATACTAGTGTTGTACACTACGTTGCTCGACAGCAAAAAGAAGACAAAAAGTTCGAAAGAACCAAAAAATATATACTCCTTTGGTTAGGAGGCGTACACTAGCGTGACCAACTAAGGTTGGTAAGATAACTAGTGGACAAAAAGTTCGAAAGAACCAAAAAATATACTCCTTTGGTTAGGAGGCGTACACTAGCGTGACCAACTAAGGTTGGTAAGATAACTAGTGGACAAAAAGTTCGAAAGAACCAAAAAATATACTCCTTTGGTTAGGAGGCGTACACTAGCGTGACCAACTAAGGTTGGTAAGATAACTAGTGGACAAAAAGTTCGAAAGAACCAAAAAATATACTCCTTTGGTTAGGAGGCGTACACTAGCGTGACCAACTAAGGTTGGTAAGATAACTAGTGGACAAAAAGTTGGAAAGAACCAAAAAATATACTCCTTTGGTTAGGAGGCGTACACTAGCGTGACCAACTAAGGTTGGTAAGATAACTAGTGGACAGAAAGTTCGAAGGAACCAAAAATATGGTCTCATAAGCCAACAAGTTGGTCGGAAGGTAAAATCATTCCAGAAAATACAAAGAATTCCAAACTGAACCAAGTATAGTTGGTCGGTGACCAATTATACTTGGTCGACGAGGATAAATTATCAACCATGATTGGTCGGATACATTTTAGGAAAAAGTTTACCAAGTATGGTTGGTCGGGGATAAAAACCCATAAACTGCAGTTGGTTGACAAACACAATTTAACAACCTTGGCTGGTTGAAAATATGTTAAACATTTTATACTCATTACTTTATTAAGCAACATTGAATACTTGTAATTTTGCTTACTAAGTTGGTTGATGAACAGCATCATATTGTTATCTTTTTTACAGATACATATACACAAATATAAAGTGTTTGACAGGCACAAAAGAATAACAATAAAGACTTGCAAATAAAAAATGAAATTCTTTCATTAAATTCAAAATAAATTACAGATTACATGAATGTACTAACTGTTACATTGAAAACCTATTATATTGGTTTCTTTCCTTTATTTTTTGAAACAGGCTCCTCGCCAGCAGGAGGATCCTCTAGGCAAAGAGGAGAATTAATGAATTAACATCTCTGAGCATTCTGACATTCATCATAGAAGGTGTATCCAAGAGATGCTCAGGACGAGATAATTCAATCTGGGAATGAAGGCTATAATCACCGAGGTATTTTGAAATTAAGCTACGAGGAATGGAACGAGCTGGGATCCAGGCCATGTCCAATTTGAAAGGTGGCACAGGCAAGTCTAATAACCCTGGAGCATGATAATCCCATAAATAATGCCCTTGCTCCAATTTTAACACACCCAGTGCGTTCAACCACCCCTGCTTATAACCTTCATTATTGGCATGTTCAATACGAGCATCCAAATGAACAAGAGCTTCATTATATCCTGCCATCCAGAATTCCCTGGGTTGCTTATGAAATTGAAAGGTTAATCTATCCAATTGTTCGAGAAGGTTTTTGGCAAAAAGATCCTTAGTATGTAGAGCAGACTTCGTTGCAGTAAGTTGATCTTCCAAGGATAGATTTTTCTTGGACATTTCTGATAGAGCACGATCTTTGACGTTTAATTGGAATGCTTGAGTTTCCAAAGTAGATTGGGTACGAGCCTCTTCGACATTACGACTAAGAACTCTTGATCGACTCCGAGCAGCAATTGGAGAACTTTGCTCCTCGGCAACATTTTGAATAGCTCTTCCTCGCCCCCGAGCACCTCTTCCTCGTCCCCGAGCAGTCCCAGAAATAGCAGATCTTCTTAAGTCATCCAGTTCTTGCCTTAATTTGGCATTCTCGACCTCTAAGAACGAGAAACCTTCATCAGTAACTGGTACTAAAGCAGTGGAAGATGATGCTGCAGATTCATACTGAGCAAACTTTTTCTGCAAAGTATTGTTCTCCTGTTCCAACAACTCAGCAATCTGCCTGCAGGCCTCAACCTCACCTTTTAGAGTTCTTTCCCTAACATCATATCCAGCGAGGATCTTTTTATGGCCTGTTTCAGAAGAAATTTGTTGGTTATTTTCATAATCCTTGTGCAGCAAAGCAGTTGATTCATTATGTTGATTCTGAAGATCTTCTAAGCTACAATGAAGTTCCTCGGTCAATTCGTAGTATTCCACATTATTGGCCACAGATCTATCAAGTAAATCCTTCAGGTATCGGTAAGCCTCAACTGCTTGCTCTGAGGCATCGTGACCAAGGATGTCGACAATCTCTGATACACTTAGGTCTGTATGACCAGCTTTATAATATCCACTGCATTGTCGCATCAACTCAGTATCAGGAGCAGATATCAATTCCATTCTGGCCAAAAACTAATAAAGAAGGCAGGAGTTAATAAATAAAAGTAGACAGAGTATCAACAATGAAGAGGAACGAAGATGTATTTTTATTAGATCATCAAAAGATTACATTGTTCGATTACAAATAATAAAAGATAGAAATGATACCGAACAACTTCACACCTTTTCCTTGTCTCCCAAGACTTTCTCGGGAGGCTGGGATGAGGAGCTCGGTTGCTCGGTGGTAACGGCGACTTGGTCTGCAGGAGTTGAAATTTTGTCAGAAGGAGGAGGCATGGAAGAAATGTCCTCGCTGGCAGCAGGAAGAGAGGCAGGGACTTGATCACCTATAGCCATAGAAGATTCATCAGAGGCTGGCTCATCTTCTTCTTCTTCCATAATTGTTGGAGGAGGACCAGGGAGATGCAACTGGAATAGATCAGAATCATCCTTGACCTTCAGTTCCTGCAGAGCAGCTACCCAGCCATCGTGGAAGTATTTCAACTTCCCGTATTGAACTTGGGATGTCATAGCAGCAATTCCCTTATCCCATCCTTTCTCCCAGCCAGCGCTGAAGGATTTTTTGACTGTGACTTTTCTTCTTAGTTTCTCCGAGGAGAGCTTCACATCCAATTGTTCCTTTTGGACCTTGATATCTTACAGGGTGGACAATTTCTCCTCTGTTTTCTTCAATTTATCTTCAAGCTCTCCCAAGTTCTTGAGCTTGACATCATACTTCTGATGTTCGACCTCTAAACCTTTTACTTTATCCTCTAAACTCTTTGAGATCTTAGCCATCTTCACCTTCTCGGCCTCAACTGCAGACAATTTTTTCTCCCAAACAGCCTTATCCTCATTATACTGTTGGCGAGATTCCTTCAATGATTGGGTCAAACCCAGCAGAGCATCCTCTACACCTGACGAGGATCTTGAAGCTTTAATAGCTTCATCCTTCTTCACAATATTATTGAAACAGTTCACCAGCTGAAATATGAGAAAAACAGTAAAAGTCAATACAAAATGCAAGCATTCAGAGAAAGAAAGAAAACCTAGAGTATGAGAAATTTACCGAAGCAAGGTGACGAGTAGCTAGGGATGTCAGCATATCCCTGGAAATATTTTCATCAATTCCTTGGACCTCGGGTATGATCCAAGTTTTTACCGAGCTCATTGCAGAGCTCGGAGGAATGATGGTTGGAGCACCAACAACACCAGATGGTGGGGAAGAGGCAGTTTCAGCCAAATTGACTGAGGATGATTTCCTCAATCTTCTCAAAGGGACTTCAGCAGCTTCAACCAAGGAAGAACTCTTGGTCGGAGAGATAGTAATCACTTCCATAGGAGCAATTTTTGCTCGGAGCCACTGGGGGCTTCTCGGCAGCCTTAGAGGGTGCAACATCCACTTTCTTAGTCCTCTCTGGGACATCAGTTTTGCTTTTCTTAGCCCCAACAGCAGAAGTAATGTCATCAAAGAGAGCAGGAGGAGCTCTTTTCTTACCCATTCTTTGACTTAAAGGAAGATGAGAATCTGAAGAAGAATCTTCTGGAGTTGAAGCCGGTTCAACAGGGCGAGCAGTATAAGAGGTTGTGTAACTCTTATACTGTAGCAGATATGAGGCAAACCTGATGTGTTCGTCTGCAATGTTCTTATGCAAACCCCAGATAAGTTTCAGATGCTTAATATTAACCTCTGATTCTTTTGGAGTTTTTCTTTTACTATCAACTGCAAACAAACACATAATGAAATATCAGTCATACATTTTGTCAAACATGATAAAAGCATAACTTCATAAGTAAAATAAAATGAAAAATAAACCTATCCCATTGCCATATGGGGGGCATCTGGGACCGTTGTATACTCCATCTCCAACCAAAGGGGCATATTACCAATTTTTAATAACCAACCCATGTTCAAAATAATCTCTATTTGAGTCAGGGAGGTTAACTACAAGAGCCCTATTCAGAAACCTAGTTTTTAAATAATAAATATTATCTAGAGTGGCCCATTTATAGAAATACATAATTTCAGGGATCCCTATACGAGTCCCATGAGTTAGGTTTAATTTGTGCACCCCATTAATTATTCTCCATGAATTGGGAGCTATTTTTGCAGGAACAAGATCAAAATACTGACAAAACTCAAGACACAATGGGTTTGGTGGAAAGGAAAAACCACATTCAGCAATGAAAAGACTGGGGAACCAATGTCCCTCAGCCAATCGAAAATAATCTAAAGGCTCAGAAAGAACCTCCAGAGTTACCCAGGAAGGAATGGAAAAATTAGAGCGAAACTTCTCAACAGACTCCACAATATAAACCATACTGAATAAAAGAGATATAGAAGAAAGGAAGAAAATCTTACAGGAAGAAAAGAGGTATGTTGACAACGAACGAAAACTAGGATGAACGCACAAGAGAGAAGGAGAGAATAGAAAGCTTGAATGCAGAAAATTGGAAAAAGAAGAAGACGGTATGGCTATCTAAGAAGTTTAAATACTTTGCCTTGGGAAGCGGCGAATGAAATGATTACAAAAAAGAAACTATTGAACTTTCGCCGGCTAAAAGGACAAAAAGGGCACTAAGATCGAAGCGCTCTTAAAAGTTCGAAAAAAGGCGGACTCGTTGAATTTGGGAATAAATTTAAATACGATGCTCCTAAAAACCCAGGAAGATCATTCAATATTGCCATAAACCGAGAAAGAATGTTCCATACTCCTCAAAGTTCGAAATATGAAACATTGGGGGCTTCTGTTGATACCAAAATTAATATGCTGATGTGGACGAATCAGACGAAGACACGTGTCAATATACGTAGCACAATAGTAATGAGGAAGTTCATTTCCTCGACCAACTCATGTTCTCCCCGAGCAACGAGGATATACCGAGGAACTTCAGCACTTCGAGGTACTCTAGCGCTCCGAGGAACTCCTGAGCAACGCGCAACTAAGGCGGTCCGAGCTGCATCTCGGCCGTATTATTAATTGCCAGAATGTCAACAGTTCAACTATTCATTGAATGGTCATTATCTTGACGCACACGCTGCATTAAATGTATTACCCTTTCATATGTATATCATTTAATGTATCAACCCATTCATGTACATCCTAAAGGCTATAAATACCTTGCATCACCCTCATTCAAAGGGACCGGAATTTCTGGATTGAACTTGTAATCGAGAATTCCCAAACACTCAACAATAACATAACAGTGGACGTAGGCCATTCTTATAAGGCTGAACCACTTTAAAAATCTGTGTCTCATTTTATTTATCGGTGATTGAATAATTAGAGCGATCTAATTTTTTACATCAACAGTGGCCTTACCCCAAAGCAAAAGTTATGGATAAACCGATATGCCAACTGCTTAAAGCTTTCAATGGAGTTTTTTGGAAGAGACATGTACCAGACATGTGCAGCCCCAGTTAGAGTGTTAGAAAAGGCACGGCACCTCATCTCATCTTAGATAGAATATATGTCTGCTACTTATTGGTACATCTCAATATGGTGAACGGGGTTGGTACTCTCATCATAACGAGGGGTGACCATTGGTGGTTTGAACTTGGATGGCGTTGGAAAGATGACTATCTTCACCACAAAGGGTGAGCCTATGGAATATCCTCTCTGAAGAGGGTCCCGTCTCTTTAGGATATCACCAATATTATCCTCCAGTCGCTGGATCGAGTCATTTCAGGGCCTCGTAGGGTCGGTTTGGCCGATGTTATCCCCCTCCGCCTCCTTGAGGATGATGGAGGGTTCTGCGCCGGCTGTTTACTTCTCCTTGACCATCGTCCCATCCATGGGGTCGCCCATCTTCTGCCTCCCTTCTGGACCTCGCAACACTTCTCGACCGGGATAATTTTTCTCGCAAGTCATTTACTGGGCCTAGCCTCTCAAAGGCCGACCCTCTGCTCAGACGATCGAAAGCAGAGCCCCTCGGGTGATCGTCAGGATTTTTCCTTCCACACTTCCCTCTGCTCTCCTGGAGAGGTCGCACAGTATTGTTGGAGACCTCATATGGCTCCCAACACTCTATGGGGGCCTCCTACCCCTCCAGATCATCATACATGTCTTTAGGGCAGGGATTTCCTTGCCTCCCCAGGCGTAGATGCCGGAGGTCAGCAACATCCCTCCGCCGCTGTGGAGGTGGAAAGTCTTTGTGTGGCGCCTGGGGTGGTCCCCTGGCCTCGTGCTGCCCTGGAGATGCTGTCGGGGTAATCATCTCCGATGAGACTCCCTATGGTCTTAGTATGTTTTGACTAAGAGCTGTGAACTGCTCCTGTATAATCCACTGGCTTGCTGCCAGAGACTTCAAGGCGGCCGCCACATCAGCCATCTTAGACTGAGGTGGAGGTTGACTGGAACTGGGTCCTACTCCACTTTTTGGTGGAGGAAGAGGTGGTGGTGGCATCTCCGGTGCCATGTGTTTGAGCTATAGAGAGCTAAAAGATAAAAGGACTGATGATCTTGAAAACCTTGATGGGTCTCTTTCAATGGTGAAACATCTCCACACAGGGGGAGGTCTGGTTCATCACCAGAGTGCCCGGGAGCGCCTGGTAGCCTCTGGGTCAAGTTTCGGACGCAAACGGATCATTCGTCTGCATGGTAAGTCACAATCGCTCACAGGATGGACCATTGGAAAGGGTATTCAGTGCCCTTCGAAGATTCATTCAGTCTCAGTCGAGATGAAGAGTTTGACTTTTTGGTCAAATTGAGCCGGGGAGTGCCCGATGGCTTCTAGGTCAGTATTCGGGATATGACCTGGGTTTGTAGTGATGAAGGGAGGTACTAGGGACCTAAGGAGAGTTAGGGGTAATGGAATGGTGTGTCTACAACAATCATGCCTAAATCACCCCATATGATCCAATACATATGTCACTCATGAATGGAAAAAAGAAGTTATATTTTAGTTTGAATTTCACCTTAAATTAAAAAATGATAATTAAAAAGCACAAACATAAATTAAATCTTTTTTTAGGAACTTCCAATTACCTGTTATGTAATTGATTCTGAATCAAATAGTGCACTAAACTAAACAGTAACAGGACGACCAAGAAAAGGCTATGGTAGTGAGCAATACCATACTCAACAAAAATAAACAAAAAAATCAGGCTAGGTTCTTAGTTAATCATTTGTCCAGCCAGTTATTTTCTTCATATTTTTTTGTCTCCATAGTTTGTGTGTTTATTTGAATCATTTTTTCATATCACATCAATAGCTACTTCCGCATTATTACTAAACTATATACCTCAATAGTTATCAAACACCCAAGGTTCATGCTAGAAAAGTTCCCGGCTAGTCATTTGCACTGTACCCACAACTATATCCTCTACACGTTTCCTCGACTTGTGGCATTTCCATTGGAGGAATTGGGTCTCCATGAGTGAGATGGGTGTGGGGTTAGGGGTAGGGGTAGCTGATGCTTTGTCGTTGGCTTCTTGTTGTTGATCTTCCCCCCCCCCATTCTTACTTTCTTCTCTTTGTACCTAAAACCCTTAGAAACCTATAAATCACAAATAATAAATATCAAATCCAAAAAAATACAAAATGAAAACAATATATACATGGAATTGAAAGAGGAGTGGGGGGCTAGCAGTGGATGGGAATCGGGAGAGACCATTGATAACCCAAGACAAATCTCTCTCTTCTTCCTTTATTTCCTCTTTCATCGACCGAGGTTTACCCAGTTCAAGAATCAGGCGGAAAATAGTCCCATTAATTACCTCATGCATCTGCTCATTCCCAAGAAGTAAAAAAAACAATGTGGACATCTCACAAATGTATTTCTTGGCAATCGTGAAGTTGGAGAGCCATGATTTATATTCCCCAAATTCAATCTCGGCCAGTGTTTTGACCAGGCGGACAATAAAAAATAATACTATCATTACCACATGGACACTTTAACAGATAGGGAGCCTTAACTCTTGTCTAGCATTTTAGAATATATAATTGATACGTACAATGACTAAGCTACTAAACCTATGTCGCAGTGATCAAACTTCTCTCAAATTCCAACGTTCACAAAGTTTCATGCATGGGATGTCTCGCAAAGAAAAACCCAAACAAGGAACCCTTCCCCCCTGATACACTATTAACTAACATTACTGATTGTCGAGATCCGTCAGGCCCTCAGTCCATAACATGTACCCCAAATTTTTGTCCGCTGACATAAAAGTCTACTCGTTCACTCTCATGTTACTTAAGATGATATACAACATGTCTCTCTCACTATCACTAAGTACTCAGCACTATGTAAGTAACGAGTTATATCTCACCGCTCGACAATGAACACAATGTACCCTGAATCACATCAGTAAAAAATCCCCATGTGTCGGGATCAAACATAATAAGACAACATAATCCTTGAAGTCTATGATACTATACAATTTATATATGTGGGCCCAACCCTCTTTCAGGCTATGCCTCGCAAAATAATATATCTCACCCTGGAATAACAAGCACGATAGTCTTATCACATGATCTACTACCGCTTAAACCCTCGGTGTCCAGTCACTACACAAGATCATCATAAACTCTACTTTCCTAACTACAAAAAGTAGAAAATCATAATATAAAAATCCTCTTAGTGCCCTCACCCTCTCCCCTACAGGCGACACCGAAGAGCCCCGCTACCCAACGATAAATATATCCGTAATTAGGATGATACCACAAACACACCCACTAAACCTGACTCACACTCGAATTTAATGTTAACAAATCATATGCTGGGATGCGCCCATATCACCCGAACAAATCTGGTACTTGTAGGGATAAAATAAAAAAATATACCTCCATTTTCTATCTGCCGCGCCTAGTCGACCCTTTCCTGAACATAATTCTCGGGTCGGAATTGGCCCAAGATCTGCTACAATGGTTGAACGGCTATGACCTCATCATGTGTTCTATCTCTGCCTCACTTTGGGGAATTCCTTATTTTATGGTCTACACACCCACAAGTGAAATATTGGGCAAAAAATATCCCTGCCTCTAATCATGGACCTGCTAACCTCTCCTGATGTCCGCTTGGCCCTTACGACCCTAACGAACGTTCTACTGCTACTGCTGTTGAATACCCTGTTGGCCCTGTTTAAAACTCGGACTCTCGGGTTGGTAACCACCTGGCGGCCTAAATCTATTAGCATCATCCCCTGCCGAGAATCCTACCCCTAGTATCCAGACACCTATTACTGCGGTGCACCACTTTTAGCTTTCCCTCCTGCTCCACCTGCCTGACTAGATTCTCCCACTCTCTTACTTACCTTCAGATAGAGGTATTGATCCTAGAAATGAAGTAGTCCTGCATTGACGACATCAGTATAAGACTCCAACACTGGGTTTCCAATCAAATGGTGCAAAACCCTCTAGGCTAGTCAATCCATGAACTTCATCTTTTTCTTCCCTTCGTTGTTTACCTAGTACGGAATAAACTTATCCAAAAGAGTAAACTCTTCCTCGTAATCTACCACCATGCGATCTCCCTACACTACATCAATGAAATTATTCCTCATCTCTATCTGCACAGCTGATGGGAAGTATTTGCGATCAAACCACTCCCAAAACTCCATAATTGACATCATATCTCTCCATGGTTCTGGTGATTGACTCCCATTATTATAACGCTACTCTTATGAGCAAAATAATTTCCCTTGAAATTTATTCATGGGTGTCTTACTCCACTTTCATAATTTCCTTTAGATTATCTCCTTCCATTGGCCCATCACACTTCTTCTCTTCCCCGAATCCTTACAGATGGTTCTTTGAAATAGCTCCTTCGACTCTCCCCTACTGACTACGCTGGATGAGTTTGAATTTATACCACCGTTTTCTATGATAGTTCCTGGGGAAGCTACTAATCCCAAGTAATTCTCTTATTGTCATCTGTCTGAATAGTAATTATGGCGACAACTATCACGATCATCGTTTCGAAAATACTCTATGGATTCTATCGTGCCTCTCCTCCTGTAGTCCTTCTAATGTCCCTCGTTGGTTGTCTTATATTTTTTGGTGTACGAAGCCCAAACGAACTCATATATGAATCACATCAACTATACTTAGTAGTAGGAGAATGTATGTTGCATACGTAGAGGAATACAACAATACTATAATAAGGCTCTATATCAAAGAACGCTCCGTTGAAATCGTAGTAAGTCGTACAGATCCTAAGGACACTAGATCCTGATGCTCTGATACCATCTGATGATGCTAAGATTCAGCACCACCGGATAAGTGATGATGAGCTCAAACAGTGATAACCATGGCAGGCATAGAGATATATATGTATAGGTATACAAAAGGGGGTGAGTATAAGAGTAGTAAGACATTTATGTATAGTGGTTCAGCCAGTTAGGCCTACATCCACTGTGAGTGTGTGTGATCCACTAAATATCAAGGTTCTAAAAAACATGGGGCATGATCGAGGCTTGGAGGCCAAGCCTTAAGCCTTAGAAGCCTAGGCGGGCTTTAGGCGTAAAAAGGCGTGAAAAGGCGTTTAGGCATTCTTAATATATTTTAATATTTTTAACCATAACAAGGCTATTAAAATACTTAAATGGAACATATCAGAAAAATTTGTCTGAATATATGCAAATTAAAATACTATTTGATTATTTTGGATGAGATAATGGTCCGGTTAGTAAAAAAATTCTTTAAAAGGAGAATCGTTTCACTAAAGCATTGTTATTTTTAGAAAAAAAGTGCGCCTTAAGGGTTTTACCAAGAATAAGGCGTGAAAAACTTAAGGCGGGGCGTTTCTCCCAAGCCTTAAGCCTAGGTGGGTTTTTTAGAACAGAGCTAAATATGGGCACTAATGGCCTTGGATACAATGCACATAACCTCACTCTCTCTCTCTCTACTATGTGTAGAAGCAGAGTTTTTGCTAGGGTTCCCAATTATCGATCCCCTTGCAGGGTTGTAGGTGACAAGTATATATAGGTCTTGGGGGGTGTAGTATACCCCCAAGCATGCATGGTGCATGTGAGTTATGATCTAGCCAATCCCCTACTGACACCTGTTGGTGCCACCTGTGATGAATGATGACATAATATTCCCTCACGTGAGGGGGTGATATTGTTATAACGGTCTTCCATGTGCCATATGAGTCCCACGCGCACTGTTCCACGCGTCTCCCAAATCACGCGCCGTGATGATGTCACCCCCGACCGATGACACAAGGGTGAGGGTAAAGTTCCTGCTGGCAATGAGCCAGGCCTTATCCAGGCCTCGTACTGTCGTACCCTTATAGGGTTGTCTGGGCCTGATGAGGGGTCGGCCCCTTGAAGGGTCGTCTGACATTGGTTAAGAGATCATCTTGGCCTCGCCCAGGTGTAGTACGCCCTCGGCCTGGCCGAGGGTGTATATGGGTATATCACCATCTATGACACCCCGTCTATTTAAATATCGGGTGATCAATCCTTTATAAAAATAAAACATTAATCTCATTTGGTTCATTCTTAGCATCACTGTCGAAAATGTTTTAAAACTTATTAACCACTTAGTATTTAAAAAAGTCAGTGCCAAATTTTATTTTTCATTAAATAAGACCGCACGGAAATAAATTCAATAATTTAACCATCTACGCAGTAATAATAATCTGAACTAATCACGAGATAAATAACTAAATAAACCATACCGAATAAACCATCGGTTCCCAAGTCTAATACAAAGTTCAACATAAATAATAAATCTGAGTACACAGTCTAAACTGAAATAAAAGTAATAGTTGAAGGGCCAACATGCCCAAATAAAAATTGAAACTAAATCTTACAATAGGAATGAAGTAATTGAAGCGTCTAATCAAAATCCAGCAAGCATCCACAAGTTCTACATATATGCATCACTAGAACAGATCATCAAGTTGTGCGTCCCTGTGGATGGACACCTAAAAGGTTTTTAAAATATTTTGAATACGAGTTAGAGCCCAAGGAAACCTTTTGAAAATATTTTGCAAGCATTTAAATCACAATTTAAAAGCAGTTATTGATTACACATGTTAGTCCGCGTACACTCTCTTGAGTTTCTCGCCTCTCATTTTTAGTGCACACATAACGTATCCTACTTATCCCACCTAGTTATGCTACCCATCCTAACTAGACCTCATAAGTATCAAACTAGACACTAACATGTTTAGCTCACCCACACCGCCCATTCAGTACACTATAGTATACCCTTAATTATCGTTAAGTCCTTAGTTAAGTTTCTCTTTAACTCCCCCTACCACCCATACAGTACGCTATTGTAATATTAATAATTAACATTTCACATATGTTATTATTAAACCATTGCATTAAGTTGTTCTACTTAAATCATCTTTAGATATACGCTATCTAACTTTACTAACATCACATATAAGTAGATTAAGCACTATTTTAGATATACACTATCTAGTCTCCCTACTGTTACACATAAGTAGGATAAGTCACCCAAGTATATATATATATATATATATATATATATATATATATATATATATATCCCGGACTGGCCACCGCGATGCACACTTGCCCATGTACCTCACGTACCCAAATCAAGGACCATCGGTTTAGATAACACCCTCGAACCATAAATCAAATCAACACATATTGGAGGCAAACATAGTTCTAAGCCTATCTGTTACGTACGCACCTAACGTACATTCAGATAGCCATCGTACCGAGGTTCTATTTTTTGGGGCACTAATCCAGACCTCACCGGAATCGTCAAGGTGGGATTATCCCCTACGCGGGACTTTTGTGATAGCAGGCAGCGTAGGTATGTTCAGACATAAGAAAGCATATTATAGGCATATACACAACCTATCCATATGTCGCATATAGGCATACACACAATCGATAAATATAATCCGTATAAGTATACATCCAACCTATAATATCGTCCGTATAGGTATACACCCAACCTATAATCATAACCTATAAGTAATACATCTCTTGAATACTCAACATAGTATCGGTTTACGATTATAACTCTTTATTGCATTTTCTCGAGTATTATTCTCTACCCAAAGGGTCCTAGTTACCCCTTAAGTTAATTCAGTAGTTATTACACTCATCCCCTACTCGTCCTCATCATAGGTTACCTCATTCTCTCTGTGATCCGTTCTCATTCTTCTCGAATTCATGAATTCCACATTATGCCCTAATCAGTTCTAACCAAAATTTTCTCGCTTTGGTTGAACCATAATCACTATCAAATGTCTAATGGAACCTACAAAGTCCGTCCCCATAGTTTACCAACCATATAAAAGTCTCTCAATTAATTATTCACAAAAATCGTTTATCAAATAGGAAAATCGCCAAAATCTGGGGAAACCAAATTGATTCGACCTTGACCCGAATCGATTTGCTAACCGAATCGATTCATCCAAGGAGCATAATTGATTCGAAACTGTATAGGTCTCTTCTTATCTTCTATAGTTATGTTTTCTCCAATTTTCATTCCTCAAAACCTCATAATTCATCACCAAACTCTTAACCAACATTATTAAACATTATATAGATGTATAGGGACATTTTAAATATAAATATATCATCGAAACATCAAGAATTCTATTCAAGAATTGATTATAACCCTTAATTCAACAAAACCTTAGTTTTTCATGTTCTTCATCAATGTTCATCAAAAACCCAGATTTCTTTCATGTACTTTATTACATATCATCTGATTTTGTGTTATATACATTAAGGAAACCATACTACATGTAATCGTATCCTAAATCACTTTTTTTAATTATCAAAACACCAAGAATATCATTTAAATCATCATGTATAAAACCCTACACTACATAGGTATTATAACCTCTTCAAAAACATGAAAGATAAAAACTTGCCTCATGATTGGAGGCCTGAAATTCATTTGTTGATGACTGAGTTGATCTCTCGTTGCTTCGATTACCATTTTGGCACATCGGTGGTGTGAATTGGTGTGGAAAGCCTAGGTTTTCTTCTCTTCTTCTCCGCATATGGCCTCTCCTCTCTCTAATTTGTGTTAACCCTAGCCTCTAACTCAAAGGGGTGGATATAACCTTTTAATTTTCGAAGTTCCTTCTACCCTGAATTCCAAAATGATCGAAACACCCTTAAATGGTGTCGGGTTGGTCTAAAATTTCCCCAGGACCCAAACTATACACGAGGATATACTATTCTGACTATTTCGACCCTTTCAAAATCAACCGTGACCTCTAAATAATCATCTGAGTCACTTTACAATAATTTTGTATCTCGTCTTCATATAGTTTACACGCGACTCCCAGTTGAGATCCAACACAGTCCCGTCGATATCACTCGTTATGACGTATAATAATTGTTGCACACATTATTCCATCAACAAATCATTATTTCTCATAAATAAATTATACCTTAATTACATCACGCGTGTAATTTAAAACTTAAACTAAAATAATAACTGAATTAATTAAATTCTAAATACTTAGAAATACAGGGTATTACAATACATTCTCGTGATGGTCGTTGACTTTTTTAGATACTCGATTATAGGATTCGTTCGAAAAAAGTCTGATGCGGTTGAGTTCCTTACAACCAAGTATTGTGTCCTACAAAACCAACACAGTGTCACTATTAATCGGATGCGTAGTGACAACGGCACTGAATTTAAAGAAGTGAAAATGGATAGCAATTGCGATGAAGTGGGCATAAAACATGAATTTTTGGTCGTTCCTACTCCTCAGCAAAATGGAATTATTGAGAGGAAGAACCGAATGATACAAGAGATGGCTAGATCCATGCTTTTGGGGAGAAACGTGCCTAGACATTTTTGGGCAGAGGACTTAATTATCACATGCCATATGGTGAATAGGGTATATCTTCATTCGCACACACTTCACACGCCTTACTAATTGTGGACGGGGAAGAATCCCAACCTATCATGTTTTCATATCTTTGGGAGTACATGCTACATCTTGTGAGATAGAGAGCCCTTAGGGAAGTTTGACTCCCGGAGCGACGAGAGAATATTTTTAGGGTATTCATTAACGAGTAGGGCTTACTGGGTTTATAATTTAGCTAGCTCTAAGGTTATGGAGTCAATAAATGTCATGAATAGAGAGAATGAGCCACCGACGTTTGTTTTGCCTAGCCCGCAGTGTGAGGATGATGCACCCCTTAGTGATGATCCCATTCTTCCTCATGCTACCACCATGAACCCCATTCTTTTTTGGGAGGATATAACATCTTGCGTTTGAAAGAGTCATGGACCTTCTGCCATACTTGGTGATCCTACACTAGGTGTCAAGAATCTTGTTCAAATTGAAAAATTTGTTAGTTTCCTGTTCTATACATCCCTAGTCGAGCCCAAGAATGTGAAAGAGTCACTTAGGGATGAGCATTGGATATTGTTCATGTAAGAAGAGTTGCTTATGTTTAGAAAGAACGATGTCTTGAATTGGTCCCACGACCTAGCGATACTAATGTGATAGGTACCAATTGTATTTTTAAGAAAAAGATGGATGAAAATATTACCACAGTTCACAATAAGTCTAGGTTGGTCACTTAAGGCTACACATAGATCGAGGGTGTAGACTTTGAGGAGACATTCGCTCATGTTGCTAGGCTTGAGTCCGTCCACTTACTACTCACCATAGCATGTCATCTACGCTTCAAGTTATATCAAATGGATGTCAAGAGTGCCTTTCTGAATGGCATTCTATAGGAGGAGTCTTATGTGGAACAACCAAAAGAGTTTGAAGACCCTAAGAACCCATGACACATCTAATATTTTAGGAAAGCCTCGTATGGTTTGAAGCAATCACCTCATGCTTGGTACGAGAGGCTTACTTCCTATATCTCAGCTCACAGATTCAAGAGAGGAGGAATAGATAAGACGTTGTTTGTGATGAGAGAGAGTGGTGCTATTTTGGTTGCCCAGGTCTATGTGGAAGACATAGTCTTTGGATCCACGTGCTCCCGTCATGCTCACACTTCCGAGGATGAGATGAAGAATGAGTTTGATATAACCAAAGTAGGTGATCTTATATTATTCCTAGGTCTCCAGGTTTTTCATCTTGAGGATGGGATATTCATATCTCAATATAAATATGCAAGAGACCTTGTGAAGAAATTAGGTATAGACTCTGCTAAGCACGCTCGCACCCCTATGAGTTCATTAACAAAGCTTATAAGATAATTTAGGCAATGACATAGAGAATACTTTACATCGTAGCATGATAGGTATTATTTTTTACCTTATCAACCAATATTGCCTTTAGTGTTAGGGTATGTGAGCGATACCAGGCATCCCCAAAAGAGTCACACTTACACGCTCTTAAACGTATTACCAAATACGTGAGTGGGACTCGATCATAGAATATTTGGTATTCATTTGATATCGATGACCATTTGCCTGCCTATTTGGATGCCGATTGGGCCAGGGATGTCGATGGGTGTAGGAGAACTTCGGGTGGGTGCTTTTACTTTGGGAGTTCTCTTGTCTCGTGGATGATCAAGAAGTAAAACTCCATATCTTTTTCCATTGTGGAGGTTGAGTATATAGACATCGGGAGTTATTGCACGTAACTCTTGTAGATGAAGCAAATGTAAAAGGATTACAATATCTCACATGGCACGATGAATATTTTCTGTGATAATACGAGTGCCATACACATTTCATGTAGTCCAATCTAGCATTCATTCATAAAGAACATTAGGATACATGATCACTTTATTCAAGACCTAGTTGAGGAGAAGGTCATGTCCTTGAGCTTTGTGAGCACTGTTCGTCAGTTAGCCAATATTTTCACGAAATCTTTAGACGCACTTAGATTTGTGTAAGGAAATGATTTTGTAAATGTCCGAGTTAGAATCTAAGAAATTTTTATTTGTCCTAGATCATAGTTAGTATGTCTGATACCGCTACATTTGGCACTTCAACATGATTATCCACGACGGACTTGATTCGAATTCTCGCATCCATCATCTTCATACGTGCATCATGCAACATGCAACGTGGTCTTCAACCGTTCCCGCTACTCCACTCACGATTATGATAAAATAATTTATTTGGAGTGTTTATTATTTACATAAATATTTGGGAACTTTTATAAAATATTTTTAAGGTCCTGGGATGTTTTTACTTCGGAAGAAGAAATTTTTCTAAGTGTAGAGGCGAAAGAAAAAAAATTCGTTGAGGTCGTTCGAGCGAAATTGGCATCTCGAACGAAGTCGTTCAAGAGTTATGTCATTCCGTTCGAGTGACGGCTTCATTTAGTTCGAGCGTCATGACACCTCGATTTTTGTATAAATATCATTGCTCATTTTACACAATTTTCAAGTCTTTGGTATTCACGTTTCTGCAAATCTACTGCATAATTCCAGAATTTGTTTTTCATGGTTTTTCAACCTTTTTGATTCACAAATCATTCCCAAACATATATATGAGTCTTATAAACCCTAGATACAATTATTGTACTCATCTAGAGTAATCTTGTGGAGAAGAAGGTTGTTCTCCATTGCTGACTTGGAGATCTTGCGGGATCTCTTATTGATAACACCGATGACAACGAACCAATGCCTGCGGGTATTCATGTGTCACTGTATATTGTTATAATTGTAAGTTTTACGAATTATAGTGAAATAAAAATGGTTTTTCCCCTTTGGGGGATTTTTCCTCATATTGTGATAGACTGTGCATGTTTTGTTTGATTTAATTAGTTTGTCATAATTTATTTGCAATTGTTAGGATTTTTGGAATTAAAAATTAGAATTTAATTAAACAAGTTAATCATTGATTGCTGGAGCACTCTGAAATTGGTATCAGAGCCTATTACACAATTATAGTGTGAATTGTTTCTGCAAAAAAAATTTAGATATCAATTTTGGTTTAAAAAATGATTTTTGAAAAAGCACAATCTCAATGGAAAACTTATATAATCGAGTGCCAATTTTTTACGGGTCAAATTATTCATATTGGAATGCCCGAATGAAATCTCACTTAAAGGACATTGACGAACGTGTTTGGGTTGTGTGTGAAAGAGGATCAACGCCTCCCATTGTCACTGTAGATAACGTAACTACCTGAAAATCTATGACTACATGGACTGAGGATGAATTTAAATGGAGCACATATAACTCATGTGAGCTTAGTACCATTTCCAAAAATGTCACCTCCGATGAGTTCCCGACACATCATGACATGTACCACGTCAAAATAAGCATGGGGTGTTCTTCAACTTACCCATGCAGGCACTAATGTAGTTAAAGAATCAAAATTACAAAATTTGACTACAAAATTTGAGACAATCACCATGCTTGAATGTGAGTGTTTTGATGAATTCTAAGCACGCTTATCTAATATTATAAACACTAGTTTTAATTTAGGTGAACACATTCCTGATGCTAGAGTAGTTAAAAATATTTTGAGATCACTGCCTAAGCGTCTTATCCCTAAAGTCACTGTGCTAAATTCTTTAGGAAATTTGAGTAGTTTGAAATTAGAAGAACTGGTAGGAGACCTCCAGACTTGTGAAATTGACATGTTTCCTAACACGATAAAATCAAAAGATAAAGGGGTAGCTCTTAAATCCCAGACTAGGAAGAGTGAGGGGTCAACGATAAAGAGAGGTGAGTCGTCTACAAAATGAGAGGAAGAGTTGTCTGATTCTGAGTTTGATTTTGACTTAGACGATTTGGCCTTTTTTGCAAAAAAAATCGAGAAATTTATCAAATTTAAGAAAAATGGCAATTTCAAAGATAAAAAGAATTTTGAGAAAAATAAGTTTGAAAAGAAAAATGAAAAGGATAAAAAGGGCGCACCTAAGAAAGACGAGGAGAGATGTTATGAGTGTGACGGTAGAGGTCATAAGGCATTTGAGTGTCCTACTAGGTTGATAGGTCAAGGCAAAGGCAAAGCTACTCTTAATGCCTCCCTTAGTGATGATAGTGAGGTTGAGTCGGTGGATTATGGAGATGAGTCACCGCATGAATGTAACCTCACCACATTCATGACTAGTCATGTGAGTACTAATAGTGCACCTCACGGCGATGAGGATGCTAATTCATAGGGACATCTCGATAGTGGAAGTAATGTGAGTGAGGGGGAGGATACTTCAAGTGAGAGTGAGAGATATTTACAACGTGCGTATGCTGATTTATATGCTGATTCTTTTAAAACTGAAAAGCGTAACAAAGAGTTAGCTCTTAGGATAGCTGCCTTAGAGAAAGATTTGGGAGAGATGAGAGAGAGAGAGTCCCCTCTATTAGCATTTCCTTTAGAGAGAAAGAGTTTGTGTAGAGATAGAGAGTCAGTTTGATGGGAGAGTGATGCTTAGAGAAAGAGAAAGGGGACTAGACCAAGCAAGTCGATAGTCTTACGAGTGAGCTCCAAACCTTCATGAACACTCGAAAGAAACTTTAATCCCTTATAGCCTAGATTACTCATGACCTTGAGATAGCCAAGGAGGTCAAGGTAAAGATAGAGGACAGATCTGGAAAGATGGGAAAGATGATCCTAGCCCTTGCTTTAGGTTTTGGTGAAAGGCAGGGAATTGGTTTTGATGGATCCTCCACGTCCCATGTGACATCGAAACCAGTTCCTAAGTTTACTACGAATCCATATGGCTATCATCGAAAACCCCGGAGAAGATTTTAACCCAAAAAAGCAAACCAAGGTCGGCCAAAGACTATGTACTTTTGTACCTACTACAAAAGAAAAGGGCCACCTTAGGGAGTTTTGCTATAGTTTGGGTCGGATACGACGTAAATTTGCACCACCACGTGTCACTAGCGATTTTTTGAGTCTTAGATAGCAGGTTAAGTTTCTAGTAGCCACTTCTCAAAGTCTAATGGAAGGGTTCCAATGGATTTCTATGCCATCAGCGTACACTTCTAATATCCCGACTAGAGCCAACAATTATAAGGGCAACCAGAAGGTTACCTCATCTTGGGTGCCTAAACTTGACGTAAAATCCCTTGTTATTCATGTTTCTCTCAAAGCACATAATACTTCTAAGTGGTATTTTGATAGTGGGTGCTTCAGGTACATGACAGGTGATGTCTCATTTTTTACCTACCTAGAGGATCGCAAGGAAGGTAAAGTCACCTTTCGAGACGGGAGCAAATCTAGCATAGTAGGACGAGGTACAGTAGAGATACCAGGATTTCCTAAGCTAGAGTATGTTTTATACATGAAAGGTTTGAAATAAAACCTTCTCAGCATTAGCCAGTTGTGCGACATTGACTTTACAGTATAGTTTAACCAGAATGAGTTCAATGTTTATGATCAAGCTAGTAAACTTATATTGCAAGGGGTGTGGACTGAAGATAATTGATATGGTATTGTGCCCAAGCCCTTATTTATCTGCAATAGTGCCATGATCACTCCTATGGATCTGTGGTATCAAATTCTAGGTCATGTGAACTTTAGAGATTTGGAGAGATTAGCTAAAAAGGACCTAGTACGTGGCTTGTCATCACTTGGAAAGCCTACATTAGTGATGTGTGGACCCTATCAGTTGGGAAATCAAATCCATAGTCCCCATTGAAAGTTAAATTCCATTACCACTTCACGAGTTCTTGAGTTGATACACATGGATCTTATGGATCCTACTAGTACTAAGAGTTTGGGTGGTAAGTGGTATATCCTCATGATTGTAGATGATTTATCTGTTTACTCGATTATAGGTTTTCTGAGAGAGAAATCCAATACTATGGAATTTCTTACGACTAAGTTTCGTGTCTTGTAAAATCAACACGAAGTCACTATCAATAGGATACATAGTGACAACGGCACTGAATTTAAGGAAGCTATAGTAGATCTTTACTGTGATAGCCTCGGGATCAAACATAAATTTTCGGCGGTGAAGACTCCTCAGCAAAATGGTATTGTTGAGAGGAAAAATTGGACGATTCAGGAGATGGATAGATCTATGCTTCTAGGTCGTAGAGTTACTAGGGGATTTTGGGCAGAGGCGGTGTCTACTGCATGCCATACAGTTAATAGGGTTTACCTTCGTCCACACGCACTTAAGATGACCTAAAAATTATGGACTGGAAAGAATCCCAACCTTTCATATTTTTATGTCTTTGGGAGTAAATGCTATATCCCATGGGATAGGGAGCAATTAAAAAAGTTTGAATCCCGGAGCGACGAGGGAATATTGTTAGGATATTCATCGACTAGTAGAGAATATCGAGTTTTTAACATGAGTAGCTCTAAGGTTATGGAGTCAAGGATGACAAATCGCCGAAATTTGTTGATTCTAACCTTTTGGGTGAGGATGACGCACTTCCTAATATTGATCCCTTTGTGCCTCTCACACCCATAGTGGATCCTATTCCTGATTTAGGGGACACTCATACTTAGGTTTGCAAGTGTTATGATCCTACTGCTATTCTAGGAGATCCCACCCTAGGGGTCAAGACTCGCGCTCAGCTAGAGAACGTTGTTAGCCATGTTTGCTACACATCCAAAGTAGAGCCCAAGAATCATAAGGAAGCATTCAAAGATGAACACTGGATATGCGCTATGCAGGATGAGTTGCTTCCGTTTAGAAAGAATGATGTCTGGGAACTAGTCCCCCGACCTAGTAAGATAAATGTGATAGGTACCAACTGGGTCTTTAAGAATAAGTTGGATGAGACTGGTACTATTATCCGAAATAAGGCTAGGTTGGTCATTCAAGGCTACACATATATAGAGGGTGTAAACTTAAATGAGACGTTTGCTCCGGTTATGAGGCTTGGGTTAGCCCGCTTACTACTCACCATCGCATGTCATCTTTATTTCAAGTTATATCAGATGGATGTCAAGAGTGACTTTTTGAATGGCATTCTAAAGGAGGAGGTTTACGTGGAATAACCAAAAGGATTTGAAGACCATAAGCACCCTGATCATGTCTACTATCTGAGAAAAGCCTTGTATGTTTTGAAGTAAGCACCCCATGCTTAGCACGAGAGGCTTACTTCATATCTCTTAGCTTATGGCTTCAAGAGAGAGGGAGTTGATATGGCGTTGTTTGTGAGGAGAGATGATGATGCTATTTTGGTTTCCCAAATCTATATGGATGACATAGTTTTTGGATCCACATGCTCCCAGCATACTCATAACTTTGAGGAGGAGATGAAGAGTGAGTTTGAGATAAGCATGGTAGCTGAGCTTACTTTCTTCCTTGGTCTCTAGGTTCGTCAGTTAGAGGATGGGGTGTGCATCTCCCAATCCAAGTATGCTAGAGATCTTATGAAGAAATTTTGTTTAGACTCCGCTAAGCATGCACATACCCCGATGAGTACCTTAACAAAGCTTAGCAAGGACACTTCAGGCAAGGATGTAGAGAAAACCTTGTATCGTAGTATGATAATTAGTCTTCTCTACTTGACTGCTAGTCGTCCTGACATCCCTTTTAGTGTTGGAGTCTATGCACGATATCAGGCATCTTCAAAAGCGTCACACTTACTCGCTCTTAAACGTATTATCAAATACGTGAGTGGGACTCTATCACTTTGCATTTGTTATTCCTTTAATACCAATAACCCTTTGTTCGCCTATTCTGATGTCGATTGGGCCGAGTATGTAGATGGATGTAGGAGCACTTCTGGTGGGTGTTTCTTCTTTGATCCTACTCTTGTCTCTTAGTTGATCAAGAAGCAAAACTCCATCTTTTTGTCCACTGCAGTGGATGAGTATATAGCCGTCGGGAGTTGTTGCACGCAACTTCTGTGGATGAAGCAGATGTTGGAGGATTATGGGATATCACAGGATACCATGACTATTTCCTATGATAACACGAGCGCGATACACATATTCCGTAATTTAGTCCAGCATTCACACAAAAAGAACGTTAGGATACGCGAGCACTTTATTCGTGATTTTGAAGAAGAGCAGGTTGTATCCTTGAGTTTTGTGTCTACCTACCTCTAGTTAGCTGATATTTTCACGAATCCTCTAGACTCCCTTAGATTCGAGAGTCTTAGGAGGTCTTTAGGAATTTGCACAGTTGACTGAGGGGTGGTCACCATGTCAAGAATAGGATGCATTTTTCATGTTCATATCATATGATTCCTATCTTTAGATTGTATTATTTGTATCATTAGTTGTTGTTTTATTTTTATTTTTTTAGAAAAATACAAAAATAATTTTTATTTTTTGAAAAATTAAAAAATCCAAAAAGGTTTTATTTTTGATAAATTTTATAAAAAGTCAAAAAGATTTTATTCTTATAATTTTATTAAAAAAAATGCAAAAAGAATTTTGTATTTTGTTTACACCTTTTATGGATGAACATTTAAGATAGCCATAGTCACAACTTCATTCCATATTCCATGTGACTGTTTGATAGTGATTTAAGATGTTGCATCATTTCATCCACATGATTTACAATGTTTGGAGTCTTTGAGATGTGATTAGTGATATCTTCTACATATTTGGATCCTTATCTCCTTTATTGCACACGTGCACGATATTATTTGAGTATTGTACTTGTCTATCTCATATTGGCTTGAGTGTTTCCATCTCAATTCTATCTATAAAATGAACCAAATGCTATAAAACTTGACAAGAAAGTAGTACATGTAAAAATAGTTTACCATGAGGACTTTATTTCAACAAAAATGATGAGTGAAACACGAGAAAGGGCTACGAGAGTACAAAATTAACTCATCATGAATGATACCGTTTGAAAAGAGACCGAAAAACATAAAAGGAAATAAAAAGAAAAATATGCCAAAAAATGGGCTAATTGGTTGTAGTTTCATCACCTCAAAAGAAAAATATAATGCATTATTATTTTTGAGGGGGTTTGGATGGAAAGAAGTAAAAATAGGTTTGCACGTCCTTGAAAGTCATGAGAAAGCGTTATATAGTTTTGGACGTTATTGGTGTAGAAATCACTTTGAGCTTTGATTTGTTGACCCATTTTTACACCTAAGGAAGATGTTGAGTTCACTCGTTGGGAATATACGAAATTCATCGTGCACATATGTTATGGTTGTAAGTATTGATTTTCCGTTGAATTTTTTCACATCCCTATATTTCCTCTATCACCGACTTGGTTGTTTTCGTGTTCTTTCATGGTGTGATTCTTTGTTGTATATTTTTTGTGAGAAATTTTGACAAATTCAAAAAGAGAGTTTAATTACCTTTGTTACATTATCCATTTGCATTTTTTTTATGTTGTTCATATTTTTCTATTTGGGGCATCATAAAAAAGGGGAGAACGAATTATGGGGGAGAATTTTTGTTTGATTTAATAGTGATTTTCTTTAGCCTAATTGATATTTACATTTGATTATCATTATAGTTCAAACTGTTGCGCGTCACGGGTATTATTTCTTGTCTCCTGTGTGTAGGTACAAAATTGAGGATTATTTTTTCACACCCTAATGATGACAAAGAAAGATTGAAGAGTTGGAGATTTGAACATGTTGAAGTTTGTTTGAAGATATGTCATTTAGTATTTCCAGTTTTTGAGTTTAATGGGGATATTAAATTGAATGTCATTTCGTTTTCATTTGGGTAGCATAATTCAGATTTTTTATGTATGTACCGGCATAGACATAGGGGAGATTTGTAAGGACATGCTTTTATAAATGTCCGAGTTAGAATCTAAGAAATTTTTATTTGTCCGAGATCACGGCTAGTATGTTTGATACCTCTACATTTGGCACGTCAACACGATCATCCATGACGGCTTTGATCTGAATTATCGCATCCACCATCTTCATACGTGCATCATGCAACGTGCAACATGCAACATGCTCTTCAACCGTTCCCACAACTCCACTCACGATTATGGTAAAATAATTTATTTGGAGTGTTTATTATTTACATAAATATTTGGAAACTTTTATAAAATATTTTTAAGGGTCTGGAATGTTTTTACTTCGGAAAAAGAAATTTTTTAAAGTGTGGAGGCAAAAGAAAAAAAAAGTTGACGTCGTTCGAGCGAGATACGCCTATCATTCGAGCGATATTGGCATCTCGCGGAAGTCGTTTGAGCAACGTGTCATTCCGTTCGAGCGACGAATTCATTTGGTATGAGTGACGCACGTCGCCTTGATTTCTGTATAAATAGCAATGCTTATTCTACATCATTTTCAAGTTTTTAGCATTCACATTTCTGCAGATCTACTGCAAAATTCCAGACTTCATTTTTTATGATTTTTAAATTTTTTGATTCACAAATCATTCTCAAACATATATGTGAGTTTTATAAACCCTAGATACGATTGTTGTACTCATCTGGAGTAATCTTGTGGAGAAGAAGGTTGTGCTCCATTGCTTACTTGGAGCTCTTGCGGGATCTCTTGCAGACAACACCGAAGATAACGAACCGATGCCTGAGGGTATTCATGTGTAATTGTATATTGCTGTAAATGTTAGTTTTACACATTATAGTGAAATAAAAATGGTTTTACCCCTTTGGGGGATTTTTTCTCATATTGTGATTAACTGTGCATGCTTGGTTTGATTTAATTAGTCTGTCACAATTTATTTGCAAGCGATAGGATTTTTGGAATTAAAAATTAGAATTTAATTGAATAATTTAATCATTGACTGTTGGCGCACTCTCAATTTGAAGATCTTAGGAAGTCTTTGACTGTTGGCGCACTCTCAATTGGATATGTTATCTACTATTGGATTATTTTCATTTTTATTCATATTCCTATTGCTAGATTGTACTACCATTATATTATCATTGTATTTATCTATTTCATTTTGATATATATTTCAAAAAATCCAAAAATATTTTTGTTTCATTCGAAATTTTTGGAAAAATTCAAAAAGATTTTCGATTCCTTTTAAGAAAAAGTGAAAAAAAATGAAAATGATTTTAGTTTTTATAAAATTTTTGAAAAATTCAAAAAGAGTTATATACTTCTGACACCATATGTGGATGAACATTAAAGATGTATGAGTCACCCATTCATTTCATATCCACGTGACTATTTTGTAATGTTTTGAGACATGGCAACATTTCATCTTTGTGCTTTATAATGTGTGAAGCCATTAATATGTGATATGATGACTGCTTCTACATGTTTGACTCCTTTTCACCTTTACTACACTCGAGCATGGACTTATTTGAGTATTTCACTTACCTTACACGTGTCGTTTGTAGTGTTTTCATCACCATCCTTCTTTTAAAACGAACCAAATGTGAAAAATGAGATAATAAAGGTAGTGCTTGTAAGAACCATTGCCCGGACTAGAAAAAGTAAATTATTTCTACGATAAATTTGGTATATTTAATGCAATAGAATCGGGCTGCAAAAGACAGGTTTACTTTGTGTGAATAGCCACCATTTGCAAAAATAAAATAGCATAAAAAATTAAAGGCACATAACAAAAAAGAAGCATTTGAAAAAAAAATTCAATACGTGAGTTTTGAGGGAGTTAATTCGAAGATCATTAGATTTGCACGTCCTGAAAAAAAATCTCATAAAGCATTACATAGTTTTGGGCATTATTGGTATGAAAATCACTCAATCTTGATTAGTTGATTAGGTTAAGTCAATTTCACTTGAGTTCACCATTTTTACACCTAAGGTAGACTTTGAGCTCTTGCTTTATTGGTATCTCATTCCTTCGTGCACATATATTATGTTTGTTTACGTTTATTAACCTAGAGAATGTGTTCACATCCCTACATTCCATTTCCATGATTCGATTATTTTTTTATTTCTCCATGGTGAGTTGTTTTTGTAACCTTTTTTACTTGAAAACATTCGAAAATTAAAAAATAGTATGTGGTGTCATTTTAGATTATCATTGCATGATTATTCATTCATATCTTATTGTGATGATATCTTGTTATACTTGGTTATGTTCCCTATTTTTCAAGATTATTTTTTACTCCTTGTCTATTTCGGACAAATAAAAGGGGGCGAACAAATTACAGAGAGTTTGATTTATGGTGGAGAATTTTTGTATCTTTATGCATTTTCTTTGATTTGTCAAACTCAATGCATCACGGGGTATTTACTTTGTTTCATGTATTTAGATACTTTTGAAAGATCATATTTAGATTACACCCGATGAATATAAAGTGCCCAGGAGAAGATAAAGAATAAGTGAAAAGTTAAAGACTTTATTTTGAAGACAACTCTATCTTGTACCTATCCATTTTAGGGTTTTTGAGGGTATTAGGATATTGTATTTGTCTTAGGGATTTAATTGTAATTTGGATTTCGATTTTATGTTTATACTGTAATAGCTAAAAAGGGGGAGATATTTATAAGAGCATGATTTCTATCATTTGCTCATAAGTTAGGCTACATATATTTTTGCACATACCGCTACCGTTTGATTTGATCCATCACGAAGAACCGAATTTCCATCGTGTTCAAATTCAAGAAGATCTTCACAATACAAAGGTATAAAATAATTTAGTATTTTGAATTTATTTAATTTATATTTGGGAGTTGTTTGATTTAAAATCGAGGCATTTTTTCAATATTTAAAAAATTTCAAAATACACGCATCTCGATCAAACGAGATGGGAATCTCGTTCAAACGAGTATGAATTCTCATTTGAAGGTTCTTTTGAAGTTTACTTTGATCGAACATATAATAAGAGCGTAATATTTTGCATCGTTCGAAGCTCGTTTGAAGCTTGTATTTCTTTCTAACGACCTTGCTATCGTTCTAACGAGATGCTTCTCTCGTTCTAATACGACTACGATTTCGTCATAACGAATTTCACCGCCTTAAATTTTATGCTGACTTATAAAGGTTTGTTTCACACAAAATTTTAGTGATACTTTTGAGGAAATAATTTCTGAAAACCTGTTGCAAAAGTTCCCACTTTCTTTAGGTCAAAAACATCTTTTGATTCACAATATTCACTCCCAACTATTTATATGAATCCATTTAAACACTAGATAGTTCCATGGTTGAGTTATTCTTGTGGAGAGACTATCTTCACAACTAACCATTGTGGTTCTCGAGGGGATCACTACTAAAGGAAGACAAATGATGATCGATGGATACTAAGGGTTGATCACCATATGTGGATGACTCTGGACTGAGCCATATTCTGTAGAGGTTTTTTAAGTCGCATCTTGTAAAAACTCTATGGTGTTGATTAAAAGAGGTTTCACCCGTTCCTAATATTTCCTTGTTGTTTTTGCATGCTTTATTTTATATGCTTTATCACTTAGATGCTTGTTTAGGGTAATAAGATAAAACTAGGTGGAAACCCGCGCGATGCGCGGTGCATAAGGTATTGAAAGCATAATAAAAGAAGTAATTTAAAACTTACCAAATGCGAGCTCTATGAGGTTTCTAATGACATCCAGGAGAAAAATTAAACATAAGGAGCCACATTGCAAAACGAAGAAACAATTAATAAAAAATAATATGCTCATGGATAAAAATAGAAAGTTACATAGTTTAATATGGTGGCTACCTGTGGAAACCCGCGCGATGGGCGGTTAAAACGTAAATTAAAGCAAAATAAAGGCATCAAAGTATGAAATTATAATTAGAAATAAAAGAACTGAAATACAGCGAAATTGATGAATATTAGTGATCGTTAAACTCCAAGTTGAAATGCATAGAAAGATTGCCAATGTTTTACATTGTGATAGGAAAGAAAATATAAATTGGATGAAGTAGAAGAAGTTTTAATGAGCTGATGAAGAATGAGATCTTGGAAATGAAGCTAAATCATCCTTTTTTTCATTGCGTCCATGTTCCTACAAAGAAATTAAAATATATGTTAAAAAAAGATTATGAAAGTATTGTATAATAAATGTGAATAGAATTTAAATGGAAAATGAATTTAAAATACCTTGAAGGAAGCTTCCTTTTTGGGTTAACTTCGCTTTCTACATCACTTTCGTGAGAGGAACTGTCATTGTCTGTGATAATGATTGGATCTTGTGTTATTGAGACTGGATTTGTTTCCTTTTATGCAAAGGAGATATAATTAGAGTAAGAAAAGAAATTATAATATAAAATTATTAGTGAGTATCTGAAAAATACCTTTTGAATGTTGTGGTTAGTCATTGAAGTATTTTCGTATGAAGAATCTTTAAAAATGGTTGACACAGTGAAGTTTTCATAGCCACGTATTAAGTCGTAGTTATTGAGCTTCAGGCAGAATTTGCTAGTGGAAGTGGATCTTTTGGTATCTATGGAAAATCGTAAATATATTATTTTTGAAAAAGGAATGGGTAAAATGTATGTAGTTATAAAATAGTAAAATTATTATGAACAACGTACAGAAACGTCATGATTAATATTTGCAAGCTCAGAACATTGGACATTGATTAAAGATTTAGCTTCTTTGTTAAGAAGTACGAATGTGGTGGTAGCTGTTTGGTTATTGACTGAGATTTGAATTTTGTACCTATTTATGGAGAAGTATATGTTTGTAAAAATTGATGTGTAGAATAATAAATGAAAATAAGTTGTAAGAATATAATACCTCGAAAAAGGAATCAGTTTGTCTGTGTTGCATGTTTCACAGAAGAAAGAAGTCATATAATGTTTAAGTTTCTTGTTGCAGTGATTGCATGCTGCATAATACCAGGCACCATGTTCGTCTACACTTGTGATTCTTGCGTTGCAAGTGACATATATAACCTATGAAATATATAATATTTATATTATAATTAGATAATGAAGGAGAGAAAGGAAATGTATATTTAAAAGGGGATACCTCATTTGGAGAGTCGAAACGAAGGGATAAGATATCTTCAATGGATTTAGATTCTCCTTCAATTTGAATTTGTGAATTGTTGCCTTTAGTTGGATCAGTTGTCAGGATGAAAGAACGATTTTCGTTATGAAGTTTGTATATATATATCATAAAGATAAACCGCTAATATGTCAGATGTCAAAAAAGCCAATGCGAATTGGGAAAAAAATGTAAACAAAATTATAATTATAAATCAGATGTAAAATTAGGTGTGGAAAAATAGAACGCATTATCCTGGCATAATATCTTCACTATATAAAAGATAAAATATTTTAGAATTGTACACATGTCAGAAAGGAAGCCCGTGCAAACATGAATGGCAGGAAATATAAGTCTGAACACATAGCAGATGTGAATTGTTTGAGTGTTACCTAGCTTGAATTTCAACAAAGTAATACTAATAGGATTTATTATCTTGATTTTGAGATATTGTGCGGAGTTGCCTCTCCAACATTACAACCTATTCTTTCATTCCTTTTCGTGTTAATATTGGATGCAAGATGCGTAAATACGCAATGATCATTAGTTGAGATATAAGATGATAAAAGATAAATGATACATATTGGTGTTATAGCCACCATCTATGACAGCCTCACTCGACACTGTAGCAAAAACCCATTAAATCGCATGGGCGATTCAGTTCCTTTTGATTACCAGCAGATAATACCCTCTTGAATGATTCATAAACCGAAAAATAGACGACATGGGAAAGTGTGACACCGAGACCCAACACGGTTATTAATTTGTACGAAAATTGGTGTATAAAAAGATGAACTTTTCGAAACTACTTCACTTATATCCAAAAAGGAGAGATTCTTGGGTAATGTCATAAAGATTTATCCTACATTTATATCTAAAAATACAAAAAACCAACCGATAAGACTGTCAATCCAACTATCTAAAATACAGATTTTCACCTACAAAACTAAAGGTTGTTGTCAGTGGTATACAGATTGGACACGAAGAGGCAAAACATCAATTCAGTGAGTAAACTAATTGAAAATTATTTGCATAAACCTAAATGGGAATGAATTCTAAAACTTCTTTTATTTTTATCATAATATATATTCCCAAATGCATTCATTTAAAACATAAACATGATTACCTCACAGTATATAATAAAATAACAGTAAGAAGTCAATATGCTAAAAGTAACATTCAAGATAAGCAAATAAGGTTAAGAATCACCCACTAAATTATCACAGTTAGATACATCATTTTGTTCAACCTCTCCTAGCATTCATTCTGTACATTTGAGGTGTGATGGTGCTAATTGAGGATCTATTTTAGAATAATCATGTGTTTGTGCATTGAAATAGTATTATGGCATTACCCAACTCGCCATGGGTTGGTGTTAGCAATATGAACTTGTAAGAAAAAAGTTAAACAACCTATATCCTATTGTTTAAGTGGAAGTTGGTGGATAATCCCATTTGTCTTGTATGTAATCAAGAGTAAGAGTCCTTAATCCATTTGGTGGACAAATGCATATCCTCTTTTGTTGTAAGGTACAGTTCCAGCTTCCAATTAGATAGCCTCAAATTTCTAACAGCATATTTTATTTATTTTTGGATGCAAACGTGTTGAAACTTAAGTCCATAGGGGGATTCACTCAATGGAAGGTACAGAAATACAGGAATGAGGTGGGGTTTAATAGCAGTGATAATTGAGATAGTCCAAAAGTAGCGAAATTTCGAAGCACAACCGACGTCTTTAAATGTGAAAATCCCTATATGGTGAAGAGCTAAAAATGATTTCTAATGTGTCCTCGAACATGCTTCGGAATATCCCCTCGAACCTGGCTCGTAATATCTCATCGAGTATAGTTCGGAATGTCTCATCGAACTTACCAATCCCTATCACAAGGACATCCTCTATCCCTCTAGATTTATCCCTCCACCGCCCACCGCTCATGGCCCACCCTCCTTGCATCATTGACGGAGCGCTACTGGATAGACATCGCCTCTGGCATAGTGCCACCGCTCACGGGCCACCCTCTGTTTTTCATGGTTATTGAAAGGTGCTGCTACCAGAGTAAGAAGAATGGCCATTATATAGATACTTAGTCAATTTAGAATATGGTCATTCTTCTTTATCGACCCAAAAACAACAATAAATTTAAATTAGTCCCCAAAATAATTTGGATAGAAAAAAAACTTTGAAAAAAAAATCTCAATACGATGAGCCTAAATTTCCAATCATAACACCTAAATTTTGATCATGTATCAGATTTCAAAGGGACACAAAGGAGCTTGTAACTTCGAAGACAGTGACTAAACAGAAAAAAAAGGAATGCAAAACCTTTAGCTCTTCCACCTTTTATTCCATTGAAATGAGAAAGAAATATAAAAGGAAAAGAAAACTAAAATGAGAAACACCAAGGCATAGTTCAGATAGTTTAAAATCATATTGTCAAATAGTAGTTCATTCTTGAGTCCATTATGCAACCTTCATGTCATTACTTTCAGCTTCGAATTTACAACATCTTCAGTAGAGTATTATCCTCCTTCATAATATCTTTCCCAACATCTGTGTGAGCCAATGACCCACACTCAAGCAGCCATCGCCAACTTCTAACATTAACAGCTCTATACCCGGACATCACAGCCCCAAACCGGCTGAAAAACTCTTACCATGGTGGCGACATCCCACCATTTTGGCCCACTTTCAAACCGGCCAACAACTCCAAACACCTACCGCCAACGCTGACCCGACCTCCTTGACCCGAGGTCCCCTTACCAGCAGCCACATTTTTATGTGGAAAAATAAAGGGATAACAACTAAAATACCCTATTCTTATATCTATTATTAATGTGAATTGCATTAGAGGTTAAAGAACTGAGATGTGGCATTTGATTGACAATTATTGAACTTAAGTAATGCACAGGGCAGCAAAGAAAAAAATTTGCGGTGAATCATTAGATTTGAAATATAAACAGATTAAGTGTTGTACCTAAAATAGTTGCAATACATATATATATAATCTGATAGATGAACGTGTTTTAGAAGACGACGCAGTATTGAAGCTTTTGTGTTACTGAATGTAAAAATATTAAATGATGAAAACATAAATGGTAGTGATAAATGACGCGACTAAGAATGTGTCTCAGAAGTGCGTACTCTCTAGGCTCAAGTGCAAGTCGGTCGCTCAAGTAATAATCCGATAAGTCGGGTATCGATCCTCTGGGAAATAGGACAATGTGATTGTGACGACGTTGGTGACGACGTTGGATAGATAAGGAAATCCTAACTCTGACTCTAAAAAGAAAGGAAAAATGATTTTGTTTTGAGAATAACTATACTAGATGCAATTAATGAACTTATGAAAGGATGCAATTATACTAAATTACTTAAAATAATGATGAAGACTGATTTAAAACCTTAAACTATGAATGAGAAAAATAGGATGGGAACACAATCCCCCAACCCTAGTATATTTCCGGTAAAATACTAATCATAAGTTTAACTGATTAATTAGACCCTAAATTTTGTATTCCCGAGCATTACGTATATGAGGTTCAAGACCGCAACATACTTAATCTGAGGACGCGTAAATCGGTATCATGATAGTTACACTTGAATTGTATTCTAAAGCATCCCGGTTACTCAGAAGAAAATGAGATATAAAGATCTATAATTGTCATGTCCCTACACGATACAGTCATAATCAATCACTAAATTCGGAGAATTAATATTATGCAATGCAACTAACACATCAGGTTGGGTTCATGTATCCCGACCTTAGGAAACTTAGCCTAGCATGCTGAAAGTAATGAAAACAGTGTTTGATTTGCAAAAAACCATGATTGAACTAAGGAAAATAGATCGAATGATGTAGAAAAGAAATTAAGAGAGGAAACCACTCACTAATTTTACCAAAGCATTAACAGCAGCAATTAAGAACACTTGTAATCAAAGAATTTCTTAATAATCTTCACTATTGAATTTAGAATTGTAAACTGTATCTAAACTAGGGTTTCTGAAAAAGAATGGAAAAATAATTAAAATTCTCCGTCCAAATAATGGAAAACATTCGGGTTTATATACCCTACAGAAATTCAAGAATTTTAGTTGCACTAGGACTCTCATAGGATGAGGATAAGATTACTAAATCTAGACAGCCGGACTGGTCTGGGGCTTAGGCGGGCCGGTCTGCCTTCCATGCGGATCGGTTCTTTTATTTTTCTGGCGGACCGATCCGGGGCGGATCGGTTCTTTTATTTTCCTTCCTTCTTCGATTTGCTTTCGATCCGGGGTCCTCAGGATTATTGCACATCGGACCGGTCCGGGGTGGGGGCGGACCGGTCTGCCTCTTTGACTTTTTTCTCAACTTTGACTGCTCATAACTTTTGTTCCGGGACTCCGATTGAGGTTTTGTTTCTTCCTATGTGCTCATGAACTTGATACCTTCAGCTTTTCTTAGGTACCTCATCCGAATTTCGGGTAGAAATTACACTTTTACCCTTTGGACTTTCCTTCCTTTCGTTTCTCGATTCATCCGGTTTCTTTCTTTCTTTACATCAGCTACCTGTAAAATCAATACGAAATACCAGAAACTCGGTGTACTTGTTAGGATAAGTTAGTAGCAAGATTATGAGATAAAGTCCAATCGATTATGTTGTTCGAGATGCTAAAAGTTACTAAATTAAGGGATAAATTAGAAAGAATTTATGCCTAATCAAACCCCCCCTAACTTAGAACTTTGCGCGTCCCGAGCAATGTAAAAGAATCCTCTCACGTCTCAACTCTTGAAAAACATTTTATTGGGATAGAATACCTTTTTCGCGGGCAAGCGATTGCATTTAGCGCATGCAACAAGCCTTAAACCCCTAGGTCACCCTAGTAGGACGAGTTGTGTCTCGAGAGGGTTTGCAGTGAATATACCCACAAAATTCGACTCAAAGAAAATATGCAAAAATTGTATTACTAAAACTTTCCCAGAAAATAGTCATCACTAAGTCATATTTGCACGTCTCAAATCATAGTGCGTGTGTGCGAAGCCAAGAATCCAACCGCTAACTTCCAGCGATTGATCATTACGTTACTTACCCAAAAATTCGTTTTGATTTCAAATTCTCATGGAATGCTCTCTCGAACGAATCACTCGGAATGTGGCTAATCTCTCAGTGTGCGTGATAAAAAGAGTAAATATAGTGGATGCAAAATCACGCATACAAGAAGAAAGACGAAAATTTTATAGTGATAGGATATCATCAACGGATTACGGTTTTAAAAACGAGAACATTGCGTCTTTTTCGTGCATTAAATCTCTTTTATTATCTTTTGGTGTATTAGCTCTCCACGCAGTAACCAATTTCGCAATTTAGACTCGGTTAGGACTTTTTCGGGTTTTAAGGTATTTTGGGTAAAATGAAAGAGGTAGTGAAGGCTGGAATTGGAAAAGTCATTTATGATGTCCATTGTGCTTCTTTTTTTTCCAGGCTATTGCTCATTTTTTTTTCTTTTTCTATATTTTTCTATTTTTCTCTTCTTTTCTTTTCTCACTATTTTTGTTGAGCATAACCATTTTTTTCTTTCCCCTTTTTATGCTTTTTCCGGACTTAATTCTGAATTTTTCCATTTTTCGTAATTCCGGGATATTTTGAGTTTTTTTGGGGGTACTAAATGAAAAGGATAAAGTTTATTTGGGTTACAAAAGGGGTGATTTTTCGCTACTTTTTCTGGCCAATATTTTTGGGTGACAAACGAGGGCCTACTTCATTGTCCAAAATACCAATTGAGTTACCATATGCTTTTCGAGATGAATTTAAGTTTAGAGATCAATTTTGCCACGTTTTTCAAAGCAATATCACACACATTTTTCACAACCGATCAAAATAAAAGGATTGAGATCTTCGACGACTTTTTAGGCACTGAAAAGAACTTTGAGTTAATAATTAACTCGGATTGATTTAAAAACTCGCAACAAGTGATAGGCTCGAATCTCACCGGGTTTGTTAATCTCCACACTTATTCGTTAAGTCGTCAATTTTTGCTCAATTTCCATCTTAGGTCAATTTTGGCTTTGGTATGTTGAATTTTACAGCTTGAGACTTTAAACCGACTTTTAATGGTATTTTTGAAAATTTTGCATTCCAATTTTTATTTATTTTGAAAAAAAAATATTTTTGGATTTTTAAAAATTTTATGATTATTTTTTGGAAATTTCTGGTCATTTTTAAAAATTTGGAAAGTTTTAGAAATACGCACTTGTGACCCCCCCTAACTTAGACTTTTGCATTGTCCTCAAGAAAAAAGGACTACAAGCTAAATAAAACAAAATAATAAGTGCGATAAATAAAATAAACAAATGTAGAAAATGCAGATTTTATTGAAAACATGACTGTGGTACAATTACAGGGACAGCATACGAACATGTGAACAGAAAAAAAAACAAATAAAAACTTCCATAACCACAGCAAGCTTCATTGGGGCGGGGGTTGGAAAGAACCGGGTGCGTCGGGACCACAGGGGTCATAGAAATAGGAGGGCAATTGCTCGTTGGGATCCCCTTAGCGTCGATATATGTCCGCTTGGAAATGGAGTATCAAGATCGTATCTCGACGGTAATCGGACAAAAAGTTACCGAAGTTCGTCTCAAGCGCTGCCATACGGTTCGTGAGGTCACTACCCGCCTATTCAAAATCTGGGTCGTCTTCTTCTTCCGCTGACTCTTCATCCGAACCGACATCCCCCATCTCGACATCCGCACCTACTGCCTCTTCTTCCTCCTCTTCGCTATCGCTAGAGGCAGCCTCCTCTTCGCTATCACTTCCTCGCCGTTCCCAAAGGACATCTAGCTGTTTGGCGCTCTTGGTGCGGGTCCCTTTTCCAAAAGGATCGGGGAGGCAAATTCGGTCGAGCGGCGCCGCAATCTTAGCATCCTTAAGGATGGAAGTGATCAAACAAGTATAGGGAAGTGGGGCGGCACCTTTCTCATCCATGGCAGCGACCAAGATGTCGCCGTATAAGGTGCGGGCCAAGTTGATGGGAGTGTGTAGGTCAAAGAGGTGGTAGGTCAAGGTGGCCTGACGGGGCCGCATCGCTGAGTCGTTTGATGTTTGCAAGACGTTCGCACACACGATTTGGAAGGTGAGGCGTGTCTTCTCATTGAGGCGGCCCACCGCGACAGTTTGCCCCATCCATGCAATAGCGGGGGAAATGCGGGCCATGATAACTTCCTTGGCTACCGGGGCGACATTCCGAGGGTAAGTGAATTCTTGGACATCCAAAACATCATATTCGGACGACTTGGCCTTGAGAAGAGACAACGAAAAGGGGACGACGGTCCCATCCACGTAAGCTTGGGCCTCGAATTGGCCCGTCCTAACAAGGGTGCCATAAAAGGAGCGCACCTCGGCCGCCCAAGCTGCTTCATACGGTTCATTGAGGAATCGGTACCAACCCCTAGCCATGAAAAGGGCGGTGACAGATTGGGGCATATTGGTCCATTCGACCGCTCGCTCCAAATGGAGTTTGTGATTCGGATCGAAGAACCGATGGCACCATCGCTCCTCTTGGCGGGAGCGGAATTCCCCCGGAGGGGTGAATGTCGGTGGAGTCATACTTGGTGGGGGCATCGTGTTGGGCCATGATAATAAGAGGGATTTTTGCTTGGAAAATTATGGAGGGAGAAGATAGGAGTTTGGTTGAAGCTGTGGAGGGAAAGGGTGGGGGTAGGGTTTGGATTTGGAGGGAAAAGGTTTAGAGGTAAAAGAGGGTGAATTTGGGAGGGAAAGGGTAGGCTTGGGAGTTGGGGAGACGAATTGGAGGGAATAAAGGGGATTGGGGAGAAGGGGGTGAACCTTGGGAAGGGGAAAAATAGATTTGCAGAAAGCGGACCGATCCGCCTGGGGACCGGACCGATCCGTCCTTTAATATTCAGGAAAATTCGACTAGTGGGCCAGTCCGCCTCAAAATTAAAGGAATCGGTCTGGGGCGGACCGGTCCGGCCCAAAAATAAAGGAATCGGTTCGGCTCCTGTATTTGGACTGGATTTCCCCTAACTGAATTTCGATTTCTCTTTTCCGAAACGTTTCACTTTCACAACATGCTCCCTAACTATTTTGGACTAAAAACCTCTCAATATCACTAGTCAACGCATTTTGACTCAATTTCCCTAAAATGTGAATGCTTTCTCCCAAATGTACCCTAATCCTATCGAAACTCACTACACACACGACTCTCACCCCATACGCATCAGGGGTGCGACGACCTCACTGTACAGCTCACTCTACCCCGTAAACGGGATCCGACAACCACACGGTGTCGACTTCTTCCACACACGCCTCTAGATATGGCTTTAGGAATTTTTCATTTACTTTGAATGTATTTCCCCCTTTCAAATCATCTAATTCAATAGCTCCATGAGGGAAAACATTCTTCACAACGAATGGGCCAGACCATCGTGACCGCAATTTGCCCGGAAAGAGATGAAGCCAAGAGTTATAAAAAAGTACTTTTACCGGGGAAGAAACTCCTTGCGTCGAATGATGCTAGCGTGAGCGAGTTTCATCCTTGCTTTGGAGATTTTTTCATTCTCATACGCATCATTGCGTATTTCTTCTAACTCGTTGATTTGAAGCTTGCGAGCTTCAATGACCTTATCCATGGCATAGTTTAACTCTTTAATTGCCCAATACGCCTTGTGCTCTAATTCCACGGGAAGATGGCAAGGTTTACCATACACAAAGCGAAAAGGGGACATGCCGAGTGGATTTTTATATGCGGTGCGATAAGCCCATAGCGAATCGTTCAATCTAAGTGACCAATCTTTTTGGGTGAGATTGATGGTCTTTTCGAGAATGTTCTTGATTTCCCGATTTGCTAGTTCGATTTGCCCATTCGTTTGTGGGTGATAAGTCGTTCCAACTTTGTGAACGACTCCATACTTTCTCATGAGCTTCGTGAATGGCCTATTGCAAAAGTGCATGCCATTATCACTGATTATTGCTTTCGGAGCACCGAAGCGGGAAAGTATGTGTTCCTGCAGGAATTTTATCACCACTTTGTTGTCATTCGTCTTGGTAGCTATAGCTTTCACCCATTTAGAAACATAGTCTACCGCGACAAGGATGTATAGGAACCCAAAGGATGGGGGGAAAGTACCCATGAAGTCAATACCCCAACAGTCGAAGATCTTAATAATGAGTATGGGGGTAAGAGGCGTCATGTCTCGTCGGGTAATGGCCCCCATCTGTTGGCACCTATTGCAAGATTTTCAAGCATCATTCACATCCCGAAATATTGTGGGCCAATAGGAGCCGCATTCTAGAATTTTATCAGTCGTCTTTTTCATCGAAAAGTGGCTTCCACAAGCTTCCGAATGACAAAACTGGATCACTTTCAGGATCTCGTCATTCGGTACACATCGTCGGATGATTTGGTCGGCGCAATATTTAAAAAGGAAGGGATCATCGTAGAAGAACATGCGCGACCAAGTAAAAAACCTCTTATTATCTTGCGGTGTCCAATCGGGAGGGACGGCTCCCGTGACAAGGTAGTTCACTATATCCGCAAACCAGGTCAAAGAAGAGGCAGCAAAAAGTTGCTCATCCGAAAAATATTCGTCTATGGATATGGGATAACTAGGTACGTCGAACGAAAGCCGTGATAAGTGGTCGGCAACGACGTTTTCTACTCCTCTCTTATCTTTAATAGAGAGATTGAACTCTTGTAGGAGTAGGATCCACCTTATGAGGCGCAGCTTTGCATCTTTCTTTGCAAGCAGGTATTTCAAAGCCGCGTGGTCGGTGAAGCAAGTAATGGGAGAACCGATCAGGTATGACCGAAATTTATCAAGGGCAAAGACTACTGCTATCAACTCCTTCTCCGTGTTAGAGTAGTTGAGTTGTGGTCCGGTAAGAGTTCGGCTAGCGTAATAGATGACATGAGCCTGCTTATCTTTTCTTTGGCCCAAAACAACCCCTATTGCAAAATCGCTAGCATCACACATAAGTTCGAATGGTAAAGACCAATCCGGAACTTGCATGATGGGAGCAGACACAAGCATGGTTTTCAGTTTGTCAAAAGAGCTTTGGCATGCTTCCGTCCACTCGAATGGGGTGTCCTTCATGAGTAGGTTTCTTAAGGGTCTAGCGATGGCGCTAAAGTCCTTAATGAACCTTCGATAAAACCCCGCGTGGCCCAAGAAAGAGCGCACGTCCTTGAACGATTTTGGTGGGGGAAGGTCTGCTATGACATCTATTTTTGCCCTATCAACTTCTATCCCTTTGGATGACACTATGTGGCCAAGAACTATTCCCTCGGTGACCATTAAATGGCATTTCTCCCAATCCAGTACTAAGTTCTTTTCCACACACCTGGAAAGTACTTTTTCCAGTTTTTCTAGACAAAGATCGAAAGAGGTGCCAAAAACGCTGAAATCGTCCATGAACACTTCAAGTCCTCTCTCGACCATGTCGCTAAATAGGCTCAACATGCACCTTTGAAAGGTCGCGGGTGCATTACACAAGCCGAATAGCATACGTTTGTAGGAAAACGTACCAAAAGGGCAAGTGAAGGTCGTTTTCTCCTGGTCAAGTACATCTACCTCAATCTGGTAATATCCGAAATAACCATCAAGGAAGCAATAGTAAGGGTGGCCCGTTAATCTCTCAAGCATTTGATCAATAAATGGTAAGGGTAAATGGTCTTTCCTAGTTCCCGTATTGAGTTTTCGGTAATCAATGCAAATGCACCACCCGGTGGTGATACGTTGGGGAACTAGCTTTCCCTTAGCATTCTCAATCACTGTCATGCCCGACTTTTTCGAGACGACTTGAATAGGGCTCACCCACTTGCTATCCTAGATTCAGTAGATAATCCCGGCATCCAATAACTTGATAATCTCGGTTCTCACTACTTCTTTCATATTAGGATTTAGCCTTCTTTGCATTTATCTTGAGGGCTTGACATCCTCTTCGAGCTGGATCTTGTGAGTGAAAATAAACAGGCTTATCCCCTTCAAATCAACAATGCACCAACTAAAATCACTTTAGTGCTTTCTCAGAATTTCCAAATATTTACCCTCCTGCTCTTCGTCTAGGCTAGAGGAGACAATAACAGTAAATGTCTCATCCTTTCCTAGGTATGCTTATTTAATATGGGAGGGGAGTTTCTTGAATTCAAGGGTTGGAAACTTTTCGTCGGAGGGAACCATGCGTGTATCCCTCGATGGTAACTCCTCGAATCTAGAAACCCAATTTACATCTCTCATGTCCTCTCCCGACGTTCTCTCATCGAGTAACTTTCTCAACTCTCCAATCTTCTCTCGTAGTCGATATGCGTACCCTCACTCTCGTGTCTCAACACTAAACATGATCCTAAGGCGTCGCCACAATAATTCTCCTCAAAGTACTCCTCTACAATCTCATCTATGAAACTCACCGCGTGAATATTATCTTCTTCCCCCGTATGTTGGGCTATGTGGAAGATGTTGGTCTCTAAGGTCATGTTCCCAAAGGTGAGTTGCATTCGCCCATTCCGAGTATTGATGATTGTGTTAGCCGTAGCTAAGAAAGGGCGCCCAAGGATGATGGGAACATGGTTGCTCGAGGTTAAGGATGGCTCCATGTCCCAAATGATAAAGTCTACCAGGAAGTAGAAAGTGTCAACTTGGATGATCACGTCCTCAACTCTGCCTCTTGGGATCTTCACGATTCGATCTGCTAATTGGAGAGTGAATTTTGTGGGCTTGAGATCACCCAAATCAAGTTGCCTATAAATGGAATAAGGGAGGATATTGACACTTTCTCCCAAATCACGTAAGGCTTTTTCGATTTTATTTTCTCCAATGATGCAGGAAATGGTGGGTGCACCGGGATCTTTAAATTTAGGTGGGAGATCGTTCAGTAGATTGGAGCTCATGTTATGTGCTAGAAATACATTCTTCTTTACCTTCATCTTTCTCTTTACCATCAACAAGTCTTTGATGACTTTTGCATAAGCTGGAATTTGCTTAATGGCATCGAGGAAAGGTAAGTTCAGCTTTACTTACTTTAGCACGTCTAGCACATCCTCACGTGGGTTTCCTATAAGGGAAGGAATCAACCTTTGAGGAAACGGTGTCACGGAGGGTGGTTTTACGACTACATCGGGTTCACTAGCGTCTTCTTTGTCACTCTCATTTAAGGGGACATCTTTGGCCTCTTTCGTTCCGGGAGAAATCTTCTTATCTTTTGTTGTGTCGCGTGGGGGAGGTGATAAATCAACGACTCTCCCACTACGAAGAGTGGTCACAGCTTGACATTGCTCCTGATGTTCAGTAGAGGTGGAGCTAACACTAGTTTGACCTTGGGGAGGTCTTTGGCCCTGAGCAAGAAACTTTCCCTTTTCTTGAACACTCAACGAGGTTTGTATCTTCGACAGACTTGTATTTATGTCGCTAATCAGGCGATCACATCTAGCATTGGTTGTAGTCTGGCTAGTGATAAACTGATTCATAGTATCCTCGAGAGTTCTCCACGGTGGCGGAATATATGCTCCTTGAGGTGGTGGTGCTTGCACATGTCCTTGCATTTGTGGAGCTTGTTGAAAGTGTTGTGGTGTAGGAGGGGCAACATGTGAAGTAGGGTTCATCGCAGCATGTTGTTGCCCATAGCTAAAACCAGGATGGTTTTTCCATGAAGGGTTGTAAGAATTCCCGTGCGGTGCACCGAAATTACCCTTAAATCCTCCTATACCACTAACTTGTTCTTGAAGCATTACTTTGTAGGCGGGGTATAGTCGGGCATTCCTCAGTTGAATGTCCCGCCTCACAAATCGCACACACCTTCTCGATGGGATTTGGGATGGATACAGTTGGTCCTCTTCCCACTACCTCACATAGGTCTCGATATCCTTTCTCAAGGGTTTCCAATCGACTGTCCGTCAGAGAATTCTTATCTACTTAAAATAGCCCGGACGCCGGCGGAGTGGTGGTCCCTTGACCATTTGGATTTTGAGCATTAGGATCAGAAGTATCCCAAGATTGGGTAGTCTCGACGACATACCTCAGGTGCAGCTCAGCATCGTGGGCATCTAAATCGACAAACGGACCACTCCCCATAGTTTCAACGAGTTGCGTGGAGGTAAGGTTCAACCCATTATAGAGAAAAGAAATGATTTGTGTCGTATCAAATCCATGATGGGGGCATGAAGCAACTAACTCATTGAAACGCTCGTGACATTGATGAAATGGATCATTTCCAGATTGCCTGAATGCTTGAATTTGTGCCTTTATGGAGATTGTTCGATGTGGTGGGAAGAATTTCTTGAGAAATCTAGATTGTAACTCGTTCCAAGATGGAATCGAGCTGGGAGGTAGAGACCATAGCCAAGTCTTCGCTTTATATTTTAGTGAGAAGGGGAAGAGTTTGAGGAGAATCACCTCCTGTGTGCAAGTTTGATCATTGAGAGTATCACACACATCCTCAAATTCCCTGATATGAAGATATGGATTTTCAGAATCCATACCATGATAATGGGTTTGCATCTGGATCATCCTATTTTTGAAACGAAATTGCCCGACATTATATGGGAGTATAATGCATCCTGGAGTGACAGTGTGCTCGGGATATAAGATTTCTCACAGCGGGCGGTATAGGGCCTCTTCCTCACCGGCGATTGCACTCCCGTGTTGCGACATATCTCTCTCTCGTAACGACTCGGTGTCCTCACTTGGTGTGCTCGAAGTGTGCTCAGAGGTGTGTCCTAAGAAAGAAAATGGAGTGTTATTTGAGATTGAGTGTGACGGTGTGGGAGGTGGAATCCAGAACTGTGGGGCGTTAGGAGTGTGGGGACTATCAGGATCGTACTCAACTATTGGATTTTCGTGAATGCTGGTTGGAGTATTATGGGGTGTGGGAGTGGGTTCAGAATTTTGCATTAACAGCTTGTGAGAGATGATGGTGAATCTTTTTGGATTTTTTGAAATTTTTGGTCAAACTTTTAGATTGACTCGATCTAATCCAAAGTCTACCTAATTCCCCGACAACGGCGCCAAAAACTTGACGCGACTAAGAATGTATCTCGGAAGTGCATACTCTTTAGGCTCAAGTGAAAGCCTGTCACTCAAGTAATAATCCGATAAGCCGAGTATTGATCCTCAGGGAAATAGGACAAAGTAATTGTGACGGCGTTGGATAGACAAGGAAATCCTAATTCTGACTCTAAAATGAAAGGAAACATGATTTTGTTTTGAAAATAACTATACTAGATGCAATTAATGAACTTACGAAAGGATGCAATTATACTAAATTACTTAAAATACTGATGAAGACTGATTTAAAACCTTAAACTATGAATGAGAAAAACAGGACGGGAACACAATCCCCCAACCCTAGTGTATTACCGATAAAATACTAATCGTAAATTTAACTGATTAATTAGACCCGGAAATTAGTACTCCCAAGCATTACGTATATGAGGTTCAAGACCGCATCATACTTAATCTGAGGACGAGTAAATCGGTATCACGATAGTTACACTTGAATTGTATTCTAAAGCATCTCGATTACTCAGAAGCAAACGATATCTAAAGATCTACGATTGTCATGTCCCTACGCGATACGGTCATAATCAATCACTAAGTTCAGAGAATTAATAATATGCACATGCAACTAACACATCAGGTTGGGTTCATGTATCCCGACCTTAGGAAATTTAGCCTAGCATGCTGAAAGTAATGAAAACAGTGTTTGATTTGTAGAAAACCATGATTGAACTAAGGAAAATAGATGGAATGATGTAGAAAAGAAATTAAGAGAGGAAACCGCTCACTAATTTTACCAAAGCATTAACAACAGTAATTAAGAACACTTGTAATCAAAGAATTTCTGAACAATCTTCACTATTGAATTTAGAATTGTAAACTGTATCTAAACTAGGGTTTCTGAAAAACAATGGAAAATTAACAAAAATTCTCCGTCCAAATAATGGTAAAAATTCGGGTTTATATACCCTACAAAAATTCAGGAATTTTAGCTGCACTAGGGCTCTCATAGGAGGAGGATAAGATTACAAAATCTCGACAGTCGGACCGGTCCGGGGCTTAGGCAGACCGGTCTGCCTTCCATGCGGATCGGTTCTTTTATTTTTTTGGCGGACCGGTTCTTTTATTTTCCTTCCTTCTTCGGTTTGCTTTCGATCTGAGGTCCTCTCGATTATTGTACATCGGACCGGTCCGGGGTACGGGCGGACCGGTCTGCCTCTTTAACTTTTTTCTCAACTTTGACTGCTTATAACTTTTGTTTTGGGACTCCGATTGACGTGCCATTTCTTCACATGCGCTCATGAACTTGATACCTTCAACTTCTCTTTAGGTACCTCATCCGAATTCCTGGTAGAAATTACACTTTTTCCCTTTGGACTTTCCTTCCTTTCGTTTCTCGATTCATCCGGTTTCTTTCTTTACATCAGATACCTGTAAAATCAATACGAAATACCAGAAACTCGGTGTACTCGTTAGGATAAGTCAGTTGCAAGATTATGAGATAAAGTCCAATCGATTACATTGTTCGAGATGCTAAAAGTAACTAAATTAAGGGATAAATTAGGAAGAATTTATGCCTAATCAATAAAATACATATGTTATTGTCAATAAAGTTTTACTTAGTCATAAAGTCTTGAATGCATTGAACATCAGGATTTATATAGACTTGGATGCATTTGTTGCTGATAAAGAGAAATCACCTATGGAATAAAAGTGGTATGAATATTAAAATGTATCGTCTGAAATCGTGAATATATAAAAAGATGATATTATTAAAATAAATTTGAATTACCTCTAAATTGTTTCACCGTAGTTGACGTAACGGCTACAATCAAATGGTCAGTGAAATTCTGGTATATCCCTTCAGTTTTTAGTGCCGTTTCTTCGGCCCATAGAGTCACGGAAATCCTTTCCCCACTGTATAATAGGGTATGTGTTTAAGGGAAAATGAATAGTATATATTGGAAATGAACGAATTTAATAATGGGACAATAAGAAGGAAAGACCTTTGATTTTCAAGCTTCAAAACCCTTTTCTTTACTGTGGATCTCCTAACCGGTTGATCCTCAACAGGTGATATAGAAGTCAAAAAGTCGAACACATCTAATGAAATAAAAAGTGAATAGATATATATATATATGAATAGAATTAAACGATTATTGATAATTGTATAATGAGTAATGCATATAAAATACCTATGAGATATGTGTCATTGCCCAATTTAGATCTCAATTCATCAAATTCCAGAAATTGGAAGTGCTATTTTGGAAGAATGAAATTGTCACCTTCAGAATGTATAAATTTTGAAGATGGACTGAATTAAATCATTAGATTGTGGGAGGAGACCCTACAGCTATGCTTAGTATCCATGACTCTGAAATTGGTTATTGTGTAGACTTTTCCAACGTCCAGTGAATTGACGAATTTGGCAAAATAAATATTTGCGCAATACTGCATGTATCGAATCACCCTATGCAAGTAAAAAAAATATAAAGAAACGATAAATAGTAATTAAAATGAGGATATTTTGAGTGATAAAACAATAATAAAAACTTTAATGTCTAAATGATGTACCTGGTCATCAACTAAAAGAAAGTCATCAGATATTTTTGGGTTATCGCCAGTTCGAGTCTTGGATTCCCATTTTTGAACAACACGTACAAAGATGGTCCAATCATCCCTACCTAGTGAAAGATCTTCAAGTCTTATCACTTCTTTCATGGTCCTGAATTGTTTTATGAGAAAACACATATTGGTTAAATGAATAAAGGGAGTTAAATTATAAGTAAAAGGATTAACAATATTAAAACTTTTGTGAATTACTCAAATATACCTATAGATATAGATGATAGAACCTCATCGTACACAACTTTTTTTGTCAAATGTCTATCAATTTGGCAATCATTATTTATGAATAATTTTAGACCGCTGCTTGAAGTTACTCTAGATATAGCAACATAGAGTTGACCGTGACTGAAAATAGGCTTTAGTAAGTATATTGAGATTTGATCGAGAGTTTGCCCTTGGCTTTTGTTGATTGTCATAGAGAAAGCAAGACGAACTGGAAATTGGCGTCTTCTCGGAATAAATGGCCATTTGGAGTCCGTTGCAGACATAATTATTTGTGGAATGAATACTTTTGCGCCTATATTAGATCCTGTGATAATTATAGCCTCTATGACCAATGGAGATAATTATGTAATAATCAATCTTGTGCCATTGCAAAGGTCGGCACTTTGATTTATGTTTCTCATTAGCATAATAGGTGAACCTATCTTTAGCCCCAAGATATGGCTTGGGAGTCCAGCAAAGTTTAAGCTATTTAAAAATTCAACAGGAAAAAGCACATCTTCGTCACGAATGTCCCCATCAGCCTTAGATATTGAGTCTGAGCTGAAATAAGTTGTCGCATCTCCGAGAATGACATTTAGTACGTAGGCATTGATGGTGTCAACCATATGTTTTGTTGGAGTTAGAATAGCTCGACCCTTAATGTAATCTGGATCACTATATCTCCTGACCAAATCGGGGTATGCACTTGAAATAATATCAGCAATTGGGTTATCGGAATAGGATATAATGTTAGAATTAGGGATTTTTCCCCACGACAGATATTCGTCATCTCTAAATGATTATGTCTGTAGTTTCCTGTCACCTAGTGCTAGGACCCAATCTCTAAATGAAGTTGAATCTTGTATCCGTATGTTCTTCGATAGGTTGAATACATGGCATAAACTCCAAAGCTTTGATTTGTTAATTGATGCATTTATAATTTCTTCTCTGCTTCCCTTATGAACAACAGGTAAGGTTTGACGAAAATCTCCGCCCAAAAGAATTATAATTCCACCAAAAGGCTTTTCAAAAGATTTTTCATCATTGAATCGCATTATGTCTCTTAATGTTCTGTCAATAGCTTCAAAACAATGATGGTGGTTCATAGGAGCCTCATCCCAAATAATTAGGCGTGTTTTCCTAATGAGCTCTGCAAGATGAGTCCGTTGATGAATATCGCATGTTGAATCGGCGTGAATATCAATGGGAATCTTAAATCTTGAATGAGCAGTCTTCCACCGAGTAGCAATAATGATGCGATTCCTGAAGATGCAACTGCGAGAACAACTTTTCCCTCTGAACGCAAGCGTGCAAGGATTGTTTTGTACAAAATGTTTTACCCGTGCCACCTGCCGCATTTACGAAGTAAAAGCCTCCTTTGTTTTCGTTGACGGATCGTATAACATGATTATAGACATCTAATTGTTCATCATTCAATGCGTTGAACATGTTAGTATGATCTCGTGCCAAAGAATCTGCATCGTAAGAATGTTCCTCTCTTAAGAGCCTATTATCCTTTTCTCGAATCATTGTAGCATCGGGAAGTGGCATCGGCGAGAAATCTTTTAGGATTTTCCCATTTTTGTTTAAAATATTCTCAATTTCATGAAGGCCATAATTCTTCAATTGATTTTAAATAAGAATAAGATCAGGTAGGCATAAGATTTTTCTTTGGCGATGAAGCAAATCTTCTGATAGAATCTCCCAGTTGTCATCCCAAAGACTTTTTGGATCAGCAGCTTTGCAAAAAATAAGCATTACAGCAAATAGGTCACGCAATTGATTACCCGTAGCCCATTGTGAAGCCTGGTCTAGAGCGTCGTGCCATTCTTTGTCATCTTCTAACATGCCAAGAGCATAACATGGTTCTTTGCATGTTGGATAAATAATACCATTAACCATATTCACCTCATCGTAATTTCTTGCTTCGCGGACAACATTTAGGAGCATACGAAGGTAAAATCTCTCACCAAATACTAGATGAGCATATACTATACGACCTAGGCATGTGCCTAAATTTTTCCTTCTAAACCATTCCTTTGCCGTTGAGTCCCAAACCCATTTTGAAGGAAATTCAGCATTAGTTAACTCCCTTGCATCCTCGTGGATGCAATTTGTGGTCATCCATTGTGTAAACATAGTCTTCTCAACATCTATCTTGTTAATCACAGTATTCAGATTGTCAGAATCTTTAAAAGTGACAACCTTCTCATTCGCGAGATGGAAACTCAATCGATCAACACCGATGCTTCGATATTGTACATGAAACTGATTAATTCTCCAGCAAGCTTCACATGCAGATAAGTAGCGACAATCGAGGAATGTTTTAATTTCATCAACCTCTAAGATTTCGTTGTTACAATCATGATGATTACGGACAATTGATTCCGTGAGCTCCATTGTGATACTGTCTGGTCCTTTATTTATGTACTTGAAAAGATACTTAATTGCCCTTGATTTATTACACCATTCCACATTTATGTGAGCTTGGTATTTGACGACCAAGTCAATATTGTGTGGAACAACAAATCTGTTATCAAGTCTGATTCCCATCTGTTCTGCAAATCTCCCTCATCTCTCTGTCTATAAATTGGGAATCCATTATCATCAAATTTGGTCATGGTTGTGAATTTTTTAGGGAATTTTTTGGAGCAACATCCGTCTGCCATATAAGGAGAACGGGGATTTATGTGCCCGCAGGGCCCGTGCATCATGAATTGGGAAACAGATGAGTAGGCAACTGGGTCGCTAATACAATCAGGTAACTCAGATTAAATAATCTTATAAATATCATCTGATGTTGGTTATTTTACATCTGCATGTAGGAATAGAAGTATGTGGGCGTGTCGCAATCCCCTTTTTTGGAATTCAATTGTGTAGATAGCTGTCATAAAATATAAACGTTGTTATAGCTATTGACATATTATAAAAGGTTAGAAAATCAAATAATATGATTTGTAATTTACAATCATTAATTATTAAATATGAGATACGTACCTTCCATTACTTTCCCAAAGTGTTTTCCTCTAACTAAATCCTTCATTAGATCATCAAGTTTTATTTTAAAAACTCGTGTGATAATATCTGGCCTATCCTCGGGCTTTTGTCCAGGAATCATTTCAAGAAACTTTATGATTTCGGGCCATTTAGTATTAGCCGTGAAGGTGATAAATAGATCTGGATTACCAAAGAATCTACAAGTAGCCATTGCGTGTTGGAAAATTTTAAGCCATATAACGTGGACCCCCAGTGAAACTTGATGGAAGGACAATACGTTTTCCTATAGACGAAGGCGTTGAATCTCCTTCAAGAATAGCATCTTTCAATCCTTTATATAGCTCAGCCCTTAACTGTGGTTGGTTGTTTCTAATCCACCTAAACCTTTCTTGTTCAATGCATGTATATGCATCGACAATATATTGTTGAAAAAGTCTTCCGGAGTGTAAAATGGTGGGAGCTTCATTTGTTCTTTGATGCAGACGGTATCCGTAATATTCTCTCATAGTCAAGCGATTTCGTTTAGTCTTACGTTTCCCATTGTTTCTTTTATAAGTTTTACCCAGTTGGTATCCATCTTCACCATATGGGAATAACAATGGGTATTGCATAGCCATAAAGGATGGGTGAAGATCGCTAATTCTTTGCAATCCATTTGACTTATGGTCAACAATAATATCTCCCATAACATTCTCCTCAGTAAAATCACCAACAATGAGTGTTGATATTTCGGAAGGGGTAGGCAAATTGTAAAACGATGGGTCTTTCGAACGATTTTTAATCAACCTTATTCTCACAGGCATGACATTTGAATTCTCAAAACGCTCACGTGCCATTCGGAAAACTTTTTCAATCTCATTGTGCTCATCAAGCATCGATACTAATTTTGAAATAACTTCTACATCCAACTTTGATTTCGGCCTATCTCCTCCTAAATATTTCATTCTATTGCTCAATTCATTCTCCATGTCATAAATATAAAGTTGCGCAAATTTTGGGCTTTGACCTTCAACTGGAAGCAAAGAACCAAGCAAATGATGGTTTTGTCCACTAATACGATAGACATAGGGACCGAATCCATTATTTATTTGATTATCAACTTTAGCGCCAGTAGAGGTAAATGCAAACATGGAATTGTATGCTCTAATGTTGTCCTTGAATTTAGATGAACCACCATCATTTTCAGAATTCAGTAGATCGTTCAAAATATGTGGTGCGCCTTATAATGTGTAAGATGATCTTTCCTTCTTGGCAACACAATGAGAATTTGGGACACGCAGGACTATAGTTCTTATCAATTCTCTCCTCGTACCATAGAATTGCACTACAATTGTCACAAACGGTGCTTGGACCACCAAAATCCCATGCTTTTTAAATTTTCCTATAAATTCGTAAAATTTTCGCATTTCTTAAACCATATTAGAAGTAAATCCATAATTTTTTATGAGTTTTTTCAATGAACTCTTACTAATACCGTACTTACTTTTCATAATGCTATTCAAATTATCGTTACTTCGATTCGTAAGCTTGGTTGGTGTGGTATCACCTATATTTCCTACATTACATATAATTATCATTATTTATATTACAAAAAAATATATATTTCTTTCTAATATAGATACGTGTTACTATTTTGTACAGTTAATAAATGACTAACCTGATCCAGTTACTGCACAAAGTGATTCCAAAGCATGGTTTACAAAGGTAATGCTATATCCACAATAGTTACTGGGATGGTTTATCATATTTGATGAGTCATCAGCAATTTTTGTTATGACATCTCCATTTTCTAGTACTTTGGTTCGAGACGTAATTGTCTTTCATTTCTTTGTGGTAGCACTGCCTCGGTTCCTTACATTGTCAGTAGTACAACTAAGATGCCGAATGGAAGACATATCTTGAACCGAGGGATAAAGATTATACAGTATATTACTTAAAGCAATACTTGGTGTTGACATACGACCTACGTTACTTGATCGCTTATGAAATATAATCAACCTATGACGGGATCTAGCAATCCGACATTGGTATGCAGGATCCATCTAATTTAAACGAAAATAACAATTATGTTTTATTGGTTGAATAATATCATGAGATATATATATATATATATATATATATATATAACATGGCATAGAGACATCATTCAAACATCCAATATGCATAACAACAGGTATGGTACAATTCCCATTGTACATTTCCATCCAAATATAACAAAATTCTACTCCAAGCGAATCTATAACAATCATTAATTTCTCATACACATTTAATCAAACATCCAATATGCATTAGTATTCAGGTCTGGGTATGGAGTTTGAAGTTCAGCAGGAGGTTTAGAGTAGGCTCGAGTTGGGAGGCTGTCTGAAGGTGGTGTTCAGGAGTTAAAAGGCTCGGCTGGGTTTAGAGTAGGCTAGAGTTGGGAGGCTTCCTGAAGGTGGTGTTCAGGAGTTAAAAGGCTGGGTTGGTGTGGTCTACGATCCATTACCTATTGGTGGTGGCATGTGGGTATAGTTGATCGTCGGGGCTTGTTTTTTCAGCAGGTCAGGGAGTTAATGTGACATCCCATAAAGCTTTCCATCTCATTTCCCACCCTTTTTCTGGCATCTCATACAAAATAAATTGTTTTTAAATCTTTTTACAATTTGCAATCCATCAAAATATAACAAAATTCTACTCCAAACGAATCTATAACAATTAATTAATTTCTCATACACATTTAATCAAACATCCAATATGCATTACAAAGAGCTAAATACCTTCTACTCCAAATGAATCTATAACAATCAGTTACTTTCTCATACACATCTAATCAAACATCAAATATGCATTCCAAGGAGTTAAATACCTGGATGGGTGCTGGGAATAATTCGTTTCTGATAACTCCTCTTGCAAAACAAAATGTCCTTGATGATTAGGAGGCATTGCAGGAGGGGCATCTCTAAATAAATATAATATGGGAAGAACTTTAGAACTTACATTGTAGGCAACGGACGGATGTGGGATGTGGGAGATGTAAGAGCTGGATTCGAGTGAACGTACGGATGTGGGATGTGGGATGTGGGATGTGGGATGTGGGATGTGGGAGATGTAAGAGCTGGATTCGAGTGAACGGACGGATGTGGGATGTGGGAGATGTAAGAGCTGGAAGGGATGAATATGGGAGATGGAATTAAGAGTTAAGAAAAGAATAGAGAATAGAGAAAGATAGAGAAGTGAACATACGGATGAATCAGAAACTTTTTGCTTCCCCAACCTTTTGATTTATCTTCTTTCAATTCCACATTTTCGTAGGTATAAATGTCTGTCCATACAGATTTTTTTTTGGGTAACCAAAAGGTTTTGAGTCTATCGAAATTAAGAGAGAGACGGAGGAAATATGAAACAAATATTATGTTCCACGTGGTCAGGTGGATAGTCTGAGATGCAAACGTGGATAGGCTAATTGCAACGAATAATAAATGCCTTGTTTTGCATTTTATAGTAGTAAGAGATTTGAACTTGTGTGTGCTGGACACTTAATTATAGAAATTATCCATTAAGATCGCAAGCACATTCTCAAAATTGATAGTATTTTTTGTAATTAAAAAATAAACTTGAGATATACATATTTAAAGTTGAGATTTGAAATTAAAAATTAGTTAATAGATTATAAACTATAATTGTTGGGTTCTTGCATATTGATACTTTAGATATTATTTATTTGTTAGAGATATTGTATTTCTAAATCTATTCTATCTAAATTTCTGTAATTTATTTAGGAAAGGTATTTAATAAGTGTGTGTGAGTATTCATGTAGATATAAGTGAATATAGTTCACTCACTTTCTCACATAATAACACGAACACTAGTACTTAATGTTTTGTTGGCTTGGTTGATGTGTGTGTTTTATTATGTGTGAGCATGCCAAGAAACGTCGTGGTCTTGCCAACTAGCTGATTATCTTAGCCTGCAATAATCAGGACGTTGTGTATCATTTGACGCTTCAATTAAGAATACTTTCTAGTGAGTGCCAAATAAGTTTGTAAGGTAAATAAACTATAACATAAGAAAAAGTTTAACTCAAGAGGAACTAAAGGTGAAAAAGAGGTTTGAATGGTCTAAAAGACTAAAGTAAAATAGCTTAACATTAAACTAAACTAGAATTATGACAAATAAATTAGTTTATACTAAGGTATGTAAAAAAACTTATATTAAGAAAATTAAAGATAAATAAAATGTAAAGGCAAATTAACTTTTCATAAATATAAAAGAAAGTTACAATAATTTTACCTTACGAACTAATTTTTAGAAGAAAGATTAAACTATGTTAGAAAAAGTGTAAAGAAAAGAAAAGGAAATGAAAGGAGTAGAAAAGGGGAAAGGAAAAGGAAAAGAAAAGGTTTAAATGAGAAAATGAATTTTTTTTGTTGAGGGAGTCCTCTTTTCTCTCATCCTTGTGTTGCTTATTTATATAAAATTTTTCCATTCAACTGCCATTGTAACTGTTGGGTGGTTACCAATTTGAAAGTTCCCGCCTAGTTGTACGTACGACCACAAAATAGTTATTTAAGTGGTTACCCCACATTTAACATCTTGACAAGTGTCAATCGTTTGTGTAGCCATTTGAAGTAATTTAGCCTAAGTTATTTCTCGGCTATAATAACTGGTTTGTATTTTTATGTGATAATACTCTATTAGTTGGTAATAATCTGGTGTAAACATACCCCTTGCACTAATTGATTTTTTAGAAAAATTAATTAGTGGACTGCTAAAGTCCGCACGCCATCTCCCTATGTTCAATTATCATTACGCCATGGTTAGTGCTGCTTAAATAGACGTCTTTGGAGGTGAAAAAATCTTCATTATTAATCCTTAAGTCTCTTGTTTTTAATTGAAGCTCTTGTCTTTTCGCATTCCATCTTCTCTATTATCTCAAAAATTTCTTCCAATGAAGACGGTAATGTTGCCTTAAAGAACACTTGGGAGTTTAGATCATCTTCCTCCCAAAAATCACTTGATAACAATGTTGACCCTTGGGTTGTTGTTTCTTCCTTTTTAAACCTATTTTGTGATGATGAATGGGACAACACTATTGACCGAGGAACTTGGGACAAAGTTGGTGCTCCTTAGCGTGCCCACACTTCATAATGTGTTATTTTTTCTCCTCCCTTTTTGGGTGGATTGTGTTCTATTAATGATGAAAATGATAACCAATCTTCAAGATATTCTTATGAGACTTACACAGATTATGATGGGTCATATCAATTTTGAATCTTCAATTGTTGGCTGACCAAATCCTCGCTTTTCCTCCTTCTTATGAGAAATTATTGCTTCAATTGAGGAACCTGACGCTAAGCCTATTAAATATCAGGTTGAAAGTGTAGAAAGCCATGGATGAGGATGAATGTGTTAAGGCCTATGATGAATATGTAGTTGAGGTTGATAAAACTAAATCCAGTGACAAAAGTTTGATTGATTATAATAATTAAAGTCATCATTCTACCTTGGCTTACACGATAACTTTACCAGATCATATTCTTAGTAACTCAGGTTTCATTTATGGTCATATTCTCATTCACCCTCATTCCCCATTTGAATATTTGGCTCAAACTACTGATCCCACTTTCAGTTATGATCTTAGGGGAGCTTATGCTTGGTCGAGGCCAAGTAAACTGTAAGGACATTTTTGTCCATTACCATTTAGTATGTCGTATACCGCTACACCATCATTGAAGTTCAAGCTCACATTCACGTCAAGACGGATCCGAATAATCAAGGATCATCAACAAAGCCTCGATGAGATTTATTTTGGTAAAAGTTGAGTTTTAAATTCCTTAAAAGTTTCATTTTAGTATTGGGAAATTTTTCTAAAAAGTTTAATAAACCAAGGCATTTTTATAAAAGAATTTTCTTTCCAGAACCGGATCGATCCTCTTAAAAAATAAAACGGATCGACCCCCTTCGTAAATCTTTCTGCTAAAATTTCCTAACCGCAACAATCCTTTTAAAAAAAATGGATCGATCCCCTATCCAGATCCATTTGGTACCGGATCGATCCCCTTCGCAAATCGGATCGATCCCCTTCACAGATTTTGTCCACCACCTCAAATCTTTTATTTTTCTATGAAAAGCTATTTCGGTGGTGTATTTTTACAAGACTTTGAGAGACATTTTTTAGAGACAAAATACATCAAGTCTTTATATTTTTGAGTACTAAAACTCATGTTTGATTCACACCAAAAATCCCAATTACTTTTCTGAATCTTTTTGGAACCCTAGAACAAACTTTGCTATTGTTCATCCTTTGTGGGGAGATCTCTATAACCGAGAGCTACGTACTATTATGGAGTGAGTCTCTACGAATTTTATGACTGCTTGTGAACCAGTGCTGATTTCTAGCTGATGCTTTGAAGTTTTAACGAAGACATCATGTGTTACTCTTGTGGGCGATATCAAGATTGTATGTAAGTCAATGGTTTTGTAAACATGTTAAAGTTCAAGAAATAAATAGGTTTTGCCCTTCGGGGATTTTTCCTGAATTATTGTGTCGTGTGCTATATCTTATTTGTATTGACACGCAGTTGCAGGTTTAGGGGCTGGTTTAATTTGGTTTAAAATAGACTCTAATTAAATAAGGTTAAATTGGAAATTTGCGAATTTAATCAATTATCACACACCAACTTTCTTCAAAATTGTATCAGAGCAGGTTACGCTAATTCATCGCCCGATCCTGATTTTTCAAGGATTTATTTTTTTGATACAATTTGACTTCTCACGTTGTCAAATTGGTATCAGAGCAAGTTACGCTAATTTATCGCGTATTCCTATTTTCCGCAAAATTGTGTGATATTGATTTTTTTTTGAAAAATCAGTTTTGTGAAAAATCGCAATGTTTCAAATGAAGCACTCATATAATAGGATGACTATGAAATCACAATTAAAAGCAATTGTAAGGACACAAATTTCCAATTGAGTCCATATATAGTTTTGGCTCAATTCCGGACAAAAACATTTATTCATAGGTTAGTAATTTATTGTAATATTCTCAAGCCTATGAAATGTGTGTTGAAGACGTAGCGGCAAAGAATTTAAAGCTTCATCAATATGCCGGTTTGCGTGCCTCGTTTCTACGTCATCAACTAAGGTTCCATGGGATCAAGGTATGAATGTAATAATATTTATATAGGAGCATTGGAACAATTTGTATTGGGTGTTAGCTGTAATAAAAACTGCATTTTATTTTCAGAAAGAATCAATTAGAAACTTTAAAATAAGTATATAAAAGTTTATAAAAGTTTCTGGGCCAAAATCGAATTTTTTCAACTTTCTGGTCGTTCGTTAGAAATGTCGTTCGAACGAGTTTTTTCGTTCGAACCAGATTTCGTTCGAACGAGTTTTGTCGTTCGAACCAGTTTCGTTCGAACGAGTTTTGCCAACGACCCTAACTGGTAAGTCGTTCGATATGTCGTTCGAACGAATGGTCGTTCTAATGAGGTATCTAACGAACTTCTAACGAGCCCAGCCTGGTCACTCGTTAGAAGTCTCGTTCGAACGAGAGTCAAGTTCGTTCGAACGAGACGCCAGGGCGGGAACAGTTTTGAGCAGTTTTTTGCAGTTTTTTCCCCACTCCTCCACTTGGTTTTCAACCAACTTTTTTATACTTTATTATGTGCGGGAAACACATTTTCCAAGACAACGTTTCCATTCTATATCCATCTCTTAGAGAGAGTTTGAGAGCTAATTTATTTAGGGAAAATGTTCATGTTTTGAGTATTAATTTTTAAAGAAAAATTCATACACACTCTAGTTTACACCCAATAGTTGTTTATCCAAGTTCTTTATATACATATCTTTACTTGGAGTTTTTGGCACCGGTTTTCTCTACCGAATTCAAGAGACGTTTCGGGTTTGCTTCTACACCCCATCACAAAGAAGACTTTGGTTGAGATACTACCCACACGGAGAAAGGCTCCATGCTTGGGTGACGGTGACCGTTTAAAAGTCCCATCGGTGGATTCCGAGACCGCGGGGGAGCTCCGTTGGTTATCCGCTAATTGGAGGTTGATACAAGAAGGAGCATCACGGCTTGAGAGGGTTCGAGTTTAGGAAGTAAGTCTTTTGTCTTGTATTTTGTAATACCGTTTTTAGTGGATTTGAGGCTAGGGCCGTCCCGAGGTTTTTTCCCGTTAGTGGGTTTTTCCTCGTACATCGCGGTGTAGTGTGACATTGTTTATTTTATCTTGCATCATAATTTAGAACGCATGCTTAGAATTAATTCAAGATAAAATTTGGTTTTATTATCACACTCATTTAATTTGGGACAAAATTAAATATTGGATAAATTTGGTTTATTCAAGTCTTTTGCTAAAATTGGTTTCGCCTAACTTTGAATAATTGAATATTATGACTTAGGCAAAATTCTAGGACTTGGATTATGTTTTTAATTTGTTTTGAGAAATTAAAACTTGTTGTTAATTTTTGAAAGTTGAACCATCACCCCTTTTACAACGCTTCCGCATCATCTTCCGCATTTGATTTAAAGAGGAAATTAAGTTTTTTAAATCGGGGATCCAACTACGTTTTTCACTTGGTATCAGAGCGAAAAACGATAAATTATTTCGTTAAAGATCCTTTAATTTTTTGGCTAAAATGGATTTTTCCCCATTTTCAAAATTTCCTATTTTTGATGGTTCAAACTACGCGTATTGGAAAGCGCGAATGAAATCGGCACTTAAATCTATCGATGAACGTGTTTGGATGTCTGTTGTTAACGGTTGGACTCCACCAACACATTTAATTGAAAATGAACAAGTTCCCGAACCCGTCGATAGATGGACTGAAAATGAGTTTAAGCTAGCAAATTTTAATTCCCGTGGTTTAAATGCTTTATTTAGCGCTGTCACACCGGATGAATTCCGACGCATTATGACGTGTGAGACCGCTAAAGAAGCTTGGGATATTTTACAATTAACTCATGAAGGAACGAGTGTCGTTAAAGCTTCTAAACTCCAAAACCTCACCACTCAATTTGAAACTATCAAAATGGATGAAAAAGAAACTTTTGATAAATTTTATGCTAGACTTTCAGATATTGTTAATTCATCCTTTAACTTGGGAGAGAAAATACCTGACGACCGTGTAGTAAAGAAAATTTTAAGGTCCCTACCCGATAGATTTATTCCTAAGGTGACCGTTTTAAATTCTTTACCCACTTTAGCCTCTACGAAATTAGAAGAGCTTGTAGGTGATTTACAAACCTATGAACTGGATATGTTTCCCTCTAAAAATGAAAAGAAAATTGAAAAGGGCGTTGCTTTAAAAGCCCGAAAAGAGGTTAAACAAGTAGTAGAGAGCGATAGTGATAGTGATTCGGAAGATATGGCTTTATTTGCTCGTAAAGTTAGAAAATTTCTTAAATTCAACAAAGATAAATTTAAAAATGATTTTAAGAAATTTGAATCTTCTAAACATGATAAAAGCGAGAAGATTTCTAAAGCCGAAAAGATCCCTAAGTCTAGTAATGAAAATATTGATAGGGACGAGTCTAATAAATGTTTTGGTTGTGAAGGTTATGGCCATAGGGCGTATGAGTGCCCCACTAAACTAAGGAAAGAGGGTAAACGACCCATTTCATATAATGCAACCCTTAGTGATAGTGATAAGGAAGAAAAGCCCGATTCCCCCACTAAGAAAAATTTTGTGGCTTTTATGGCAAGTCATGTGAGTGATAGTGAGAACTCATCGATTGATGATACGATAGCACATGCCACTTCCAAGGTCATTGTTCATGATTCCCTTGTTTTTGATGATAGTGAGAGTGGAGAAGAAAGAGAGAGTGAAAATGAAGAAGGGGTTGATGAGAGTGAACTTCAAAATGCTTTTCATGAATTATATAAAGAATCTATCAAATTGAAAAAGGCTAATTTGAAGTTAGAAGCGAATTTAAGAGAGAGTGTCAAGGTCGTTAATGAAAGTGCCTTAATATAAGACCTTAGGACACGTGAGAGGACTCTTCAAGAGAAGCTTAACTATGTAGAAGGCGAGAGAGATAGCCTTAGGGGTTTAATGGAATCCTTGAAAAAGGAGCTTCTTGCTTTTGAAGAGCGAAATGTTTTACTAGAATCTAAAATTTTAGAATTGGAAAATAAATTAAAAGATTCTAGCAATGTCAAATTTGATTTGGAGTGTCGTTCGGAAAAACTAGATAAAATGTTAGGAACGATCCAAATTAAAAATGACACTTTTGGTTTAGGCTTCAATACTTGTAATGAATGTAACCCTAAAGTCAAAACCAACATTTTAGGAGAATCTACTAGGAATGCATTTCAAGATCACTCCTTAGGTAAATCTTTTCGACATGTTTTCACTTGTTCACATTGTGGTCGAAAAGGTCATCTTAAGAAATTTTGTTTTGATCTTAAACGAATTCCTAGAAAATCCCATAGTAAAGTAACCACGATAGCTAACGTTCCTACACCCCAAGAAAGTAATTCTTCATTAATTTGGGTTAGGAAATCCGACTTGGTTGCCTTACAAAATAGGGATTTTGATTCTCATTTACTTTCACATGCTTCCTCCCTTGCTAAATCTATAGGATAAATGTGTTAGTATTTTGCATACTTTAGCGTTTGTACTTCATGCTATATTCATATGCTAAATGTATGCTTGTTTAGTCATTTTCTAGTCATTGCCTTATTTCATATCACATGCTAGACATCATGACTTGTTTATCTTTTTGTATTATATTTTGTGTTTGATTTAACTGAAAAATATAAAAAGATTTTTTTTGTTTATCATTTGTGTTTTTATTTATTTCATTTACACTTAATGAAAAATACAAATGATTTTTGTTTAGTCTTTTGAGTATATATCTTTATTTTTGATTAACAATGTTAAAAACTCAAAAAGATTTTGTTTTTGTGTGTATTTTAGTTTGACACACTTTAAGTGGCATATACTTGTGTTTGAATCCTATCATTTACGCTCCCACGTGGCTAGAACTTTTGGTTTAGATTTTCAATCCTTAAAATGTTCTTTACCATATTTTATGGAGTAGTTGGATTTTGTATTGATTAAATGGATTCTATTTCTATATGCCTCTTTTCACACATGCACGAGCTCTTTTGAAATCTTAATGTCACATGTTATATTTGAGCTTTTTGAGGTGTTCTCCTATCAATCTAGTCATCTACATATTTATGACCTAGGAGGACTAGTGCATGTCAAATTCCGTTGCATGTGAGATTTGTGTGAAAAAAAGAAAACATGATAAATTAATATATGCACGGGGAAGGTCTCCGAAAGGATGAATTAAATCCTTTGCGATAGTAAGCCACCGTTGATTGGATCTAAAAGAAATACGTGATCCAAAGGCCTAAAAACAGAATATATGGCATTAAAAAGAAAATAAATTGCCAAGGCCTATGTTTGTTTGATATATTCATTCAATAACAAAAGAATATATATGCTCATTGAGGGAGAATTGGATGGTATATCAACGGTTTGCACAATGTTCGTTTATCCTAGTTGTCTATAATGTCATGACTCTATTTGATTTGTAGAATCATCATCATGCTAGGCTTGTATGCATTGTGTATGTTTGTTCATTGAGTTCAATCTTTATATTGTCACATGAGGTTATATTTAACTGTGATGAAATTTGCAATCAAATGAGAACTCCGTGAACGTTTCTTAAGTGTTTGGGTCTAAATTTAATTGTTGATAGTTCACACCCCTACACTTCCGTTTCCATATGACACATTTTTGCCATACGAGTGTGCAAACTTATTGTATTTTGTGTCATGTGTGTGTTTATATCTATCTATATATGCTCGTACTTATTGGTATATTTATAGTATATATATATATATGATATTTGTTTGTCTTTGCCTTGCTTTAATTGCCCATATGCTTTCAGGTCTTATCACCTTAAGCTTTCACATGCTGTTTATTAGTTCTTTATCCTTTGCCTATTCTCGAACAAAAAGGGGGAGAATGATGATAGGGGGAGAAATGGTATCTAATCCTATTATTATCGTATCTTCGTTTGGGGGAGATTTATCTTAGGGGGAGACGTCTTTCTAAGTAGGTCATATGTTTAAAGGAGAATTAATTTAGGGGGAGTAATTAATTAATTGCATTTAATATTTTGATATTCCCTATGCATTTGATGAGTTTGCTTAAGTGTGCAGGAATTATTCTAAAGCGGCATCTTTCTATGGCAAAGCGTTTGATCCTTGGGTTGAGTCAAGTTTGGGCGGGTTATGTTTTGAGTCTAGTAGAGCTTGACGGCCCTTTAGGATTTTTGTTTGGTTTTTGTCCCGGAATAGCCAAAGGGGGAGATTTGTAAGGACACAAATTTCCAATTGAGTCCATATATAGTTTTGGCTCAATTCCGGACAAAAACATTTATTCATAGGTTAGTAATTTATTGTAATATTCTCAAGCCTATGAAATGTGTGTTGAAGACGTGGCGGCAAAGAATTTAAAGCTTCATCAATATGCCGGTTTGCGTGCCTCGTTTCTACGTCATCAACTAAAGTTCCATGGGAGCAAGGTATGAATGTAATAATATTTATATAGGAGCATTGGAACAATTTGTATTGGGTGTTAGGTGTAATAAAAACTGCATTTTATTTTCAGAAAGAATCAATTAGAAACTTTAAAATAAGTATATAAAAGTTTATAAAAGTTTCTGGGCCAAAATCGAATTTTTCCAACTTTCTGGTCGTTCGTTAGAAATGTCGTTCGAACGAGTTTTTTCGTTCGAACCAGATTTCGTTCGAACGAGTTTTGTCGTTCGAACCAGTTTCGTTCGAACGAGTTTTGCCAACGACCCTAACTGGTAAGTCGTTCGATATGTCGTTCGAACGAATGGTCGTTCTAACGAGGTATCTAACGAACTTCTAACGAGCCCAGGCTGGTCACTCGTTAGAAGTCTCGTTCTAACGAGAGTCAAGTTCGTTCGAACGAGACGCCAGGGCGGGAACAGTTTTGAGCAGTTTTTTCCCCACTCCTCCACTTGGTTTTCAACCAACTTTTTTATACTTTATTATGTGCGGGAAACACATTTTCCAAGACAACTTTTCCATTCTATATCCATCTCTTAAAGAGAGTTTGAGAGCTAATTTATTTAGGGAAAATGTTCATGTTTTGAGTGTTAATTTTTAAACAAAAAATTCATACACACTCTAGTTTACACCCAATAGTTGTTTATCCAAGTTCTTTATATACATATCTTTACTTGGAGTTTTTGGCACCGGTTTTCTCTACCGAATTCAAGAGACGTTTCGGGTTTGCTTCTACACCCCATCACAAAGAAGACTTTGGTTGAGATACTACCCACACGGAGAAAGGCTCCATGCTTGGGTGACGGTGACCGTTTAAAAGTCCCATCGGTGGATTCCGAGACCACGGGGGAGCTCCGTTGGTTATCCGCTAATTGGAAGTTGATACAAGAAGGAGCATCACGGCTTGAGAGGGTTCGAGTTTAGGAAGTAAGTCTTTTGTCTTGTATTTTGTAATACCGTTTTTAGTGGATTTGAGGCTAGGGCCGTCCCGAGGTTTTTTCCCGTTAGTGGGTTTTTCCTCGTACATCGCGGTGTAGTGTGACATTGTTTATTTTATCTTGCATCATAATTTAGAACGCATGCTTAGAATTAATTCAAGATAAAATTTGGTTTTACTATCACACTCATTTAATTTGGGACAAAATTAAATATTGGGTAAATTTGGTTTATTCAAGTCTTTTGCTAAAATTGGTTTCGCCTAACTTTAAAATAATTGAATATTATGACTTAGGCAAAATTCTAGGACTTGGATTATGTTTTTAATTTGTTTTGAGAAATTAAAACTTGTTGTTAATTTTTGAAAGTTGAACCATCAACCCTTTTACAACGCTTCCGCATCATCTTCCGCATTTGATTTAAAGAGGAAATTAAGTTTTTTAATTCGGGGATCCAACTGCGTTTTTCAGCAATTGACGAGCGTGTTTGGTTGTTGTGTGAAAACGGGTGGAATCCTCCCACGATCACTGATAGATAATAATATCACCACTTTAAAACTCATGTCGGACTGGACTGAGGATGATTTTAAACTATCTAATTTTAATTCCCGTGGACTTATTGCTATTTATGGAGTCGTCACTCCCGACGAATTCCGCCGAATTATGACATGCACCATGTCTAAAGAGGCTTGGGATGTCCTTAAATTGACACATGAGGGTACGAACGTGGTTAAAGAATCAAAATTATAAAATTTGGCTACCCAATTTGAGACTATCTCCATGACTGAGTCTGAATGTTTTGATGCGTTTTATGCACGTTTATCGAACATTGTCAACACTAGTTTTAATTTGGGTGAGATGATTGATAACACGCGTGTCGTTAAAAATATTTTGAGATCTCTCCCAAAACGCTTTATTCCTAAAGTCACTGTTTTGAACTCTTTGGGAAATTTGAAATCACTTAAGTTGCAAGAACTTGTAGGAGATCTTAAACCTATGAGATTGGCATGTTTCCTTGAACCATTAAGGCTAAGGATAAAGGCGTTACTTAAAAGACCTATTTTAAGAAAAAGAAAGAAAAAGTATGTGAGTCCGATTCTGAGGGAGATTTTGATTTTAATGATATGGCCTTGTTTGCGAATTTTTTTAAAAAGTTTCTCAAAATGAACAAAAATAATTCATCCAATGAAAGATTTATTGAGAAAATAAAGCGGTGAAAAAGGGAAAGAGAAAGAAAAAGGAAAGGAGAGTGAGGAAAATTTAGAAAATTTGATGTGTTTTGAGTGTGAGGGTAAAGGGCATAAGGCATGTGAGTGTGCCACTAGACTTAGGGGAGAGGGAAAGAAAGTTGGCATGTCTGCCACACTTAGTGATAGCGACGAGGAGGTAAATGATTTGGGGGATGGATCATCACATGGGATGTGTGTCGCATTTTTAGCTAGTTGGACGGTGAGGGAACTAGTACTTGTGAGACCCCCGAGGAGGAGGATTTGTGTGTTTCGAGTGAGGGTGAAGGTGAGTGTGAAAGTGGAGATGAAAGTGAGCTCCAAATTTCTTATCGAGATTTATATGCTGAGAGTTTAAAGACTAAAAAATTGAATAAAGAATTAAGTCTTAGGGTGAGATATTTACAGAGAGAGATTGAGGTTTTAGGTGAGTTTGAGTCCAAAGCAAGTCAACTTGAGAAAGTGAAAGTGAGTTTGATTGAGCAGTTAATTGTTTTAGTTAGAGAAAAGAGTGATTTGACCAACACGATGTCTAGTCAAACGACACGTGTATCTCAACTTGAGAGTGATCTTGAACATGCCTAGGAGGTCAAAGTCCCTTTAGAGAACGCATATAAGAAGGCTGGAAAGATGTTTCTCAATCCCATTTTAGGTAGTTGTGAGAGTTTAGGAATAAGTCATGACGTTGCTTCAACATCCCAAGAAGCATCCAAGTCGGTTCCCACATTAGTGTTAGATTCACATGAGTCCCAACCCACCTAGGCTTCCGTTTCCCGTTAGGAGAGCACATCCTAGAGTTTTTTAGAGAGGTGTTCCTAGGCCTATTTATGTTTGTTCCCATTGCAAGAGGATAGGACACCTTAGGGAATTTTGCTTTAAGTTGGGTAATGTGTCACATTTTGCTACTACATGTGTTTATGCCACACATGCACCCACACATGATTCTTTACATGCTCCCGGAGACTACATGAGAGAGTTTGCACATCTTAGTGAGTAAGTTAAGTTTTTAGTCAAAACTTCACAGGACTTGATGGAGGTTTTTCATAAGTTGTCACCACCTTTGAAAAACACCCTGCACCTATCGATCGAGATTTGACTTCTTTGCTAGCATAGGATGTTTTACATGATGATCTTATATACCTATTTCTAGTGTATACCATGTTTGTATGTTGTCCATTTTTTGAAAATTTTGAAAAATACAAAACGATTTTCTATTTTTTTGAAAATTTTAAAAAAGCCAAAAAGATTTTGTTTTGATAAAATTTTGAAAAATCCAAAAAGAGTTTTGTATTATTTTTATACCTTTTATGGATAAACACTTAGGATGGCTATGTCACAACATCATTCCAATTCCATGTGACTTTTTGATAGTGTTTTGAGACAATATATCATGTCATCCATGTGCTTTACATTGTTTGGAGTCATTGAGATGTAATTAGTGTTACTTCCTACATGTTTGACTCATTATGTCTTTTATTGCACACGTGCACGAATTTGTTTGATTATTGTTCCTGTCTTATCACATATTGGTTGGGTGTTTTCATCTCAATTTTGTCCTAAAACAAACCAAGTGCAATAATACGAGAGTAATAAAAGTAGTGCATGTAATATCCATTGCCCGTGAGGAATTTGTTTAAGATGAAAAAATGATGAGTGAACACGAAAAAGGGCTGCGAGAGTGTAAAATTGACTCGTCGTGAAAGCCACCGTTTGAAAAGAGCCCGCACAAAAAATTAAGGCAATAAAAAGATAAAATATGACAAAATTTGGGCCAATAGGGTTTTCTCTAAGTTGAGAATTTTAGAACCTCGTTAGAAAAAAAATCATTATTTAGAGGGAGTTTTGGTTGGAAATATTTTAATGGGTTTGCACGTCCTTTGAAAAGTTCTCGAAATGGCACTAAATAGTTTTGGACGTTATTGGTGTGAAAATCATTTAGACTTTGATTTGTTGATATGATTAAGACGATGTCATCGAAATTCAACTCTTTTACACCTAAAGACTATTTTTTATGTTCATTTGTTAGGGGTACACGTATGCATCATGCACATATGCTTGATTGAGTTGATTTACCTATCGAATTTTATCACACCCATTCATTCCATATTCATGATTTGGTCGTCCTAGTAAAAAATCATGGTGTGATTTTTTTTACGACATTGTTTTGTATGAAAATTTGAAAAATCAAAAATAGTTTGTGGATGATTTGGAAGCCCTTGAGTTACTCCTTTGCATGTGTAGTTTGATCCATATTTGTTATGCTCTGTCGTGACACTCCATGTTTAGTTTGTTTCTTCTTATCTATCTATTTAGAGACATAATAAAAAGGGCGAGAAGGAATTATGACCGAATTATGATTTTATGGGGGAGTTTTTGCATTATGGGGGAGATTTTGAGTTTTGTATTGATTGATCTATGCTTATATCTCATTTCAAACTCGATGCGTCATGAAGGTATTTTGCTTTATCTCATGTGTGTAAGTACAAAGCTGAGGATCATTTCGCACACACTGATGAGAAAATCTTTGAGATTTTATGTTAAATATTTTGAAGAAAAGTTTGAAGACTTACACATTTGACCTTTTCTCTTAGGAGTTCATGGGAGGGTAGATTTGTATAGGTCATATTTGAATTGATAATTCGGAGATTTTTATTTTGTATCGGCATAGACATAGGGGGAGATTTGTAATGACATTTTTGTCCATTACCATTTAGTATGTCGTATACCGTTACACCGTAATTGAAGTTCAATCTCACATTCACGTCAAGACGGGTCTGAATAATCAAGGATCTTCAACAAAGCCTCGAAGAGATTTATATTGGTAAAAGTTGAGTTTTAAATTCTTTAAAAATTTCATTTTGGTATTGGGAAATTCTTTTAAATAGTTTTTAATAAACTTAGGCATTTTTATAAAAGAATTTTATTTCCAGAACCGGATAGATCCTATTAAAAAATAAAATGGATCGATCCCCTTCACAAATGTTTCTGCCAAAATTTCCTAACCGGAACGATCTTTTTAAAAAAGAAAACGGATCGATACCCTTTTCGGATCCATTTGGTACCGGATCAATCCCCTTCGTAGATTTTATCCACCGCCTCAAATCTTCTATTTTCTATAAAAAGCTATTTCGGTGGTGTATTTTTACAAGACTTTGAGAGACATTTTTTAGAGACAAAATACATCAAGTCTTCATATTTTTGAGTCCTAAAACTCATGTTTGATTCACACCAAAAATCTCAATTACTTTTGTGAATCTTTTTGGAACCCTAGAACAAACTTTGCTATTGTTCATCCTTTGTGGGGAGATCTCTACAACCGAGAGTTGTGTGCTATTGTGGAGTGAGTCTCTACGAAGTTTATAACTCCGTGTCCTTGTGGTATAATTGCATGTGAACCAGTGCTAATTTATAGCCGATGCTTTGAAGGTTTGACTAAGACACCGTGTGTTACTCTTGTGGGTGATATCAAGATTGTATGTAAGTCAATGGTCTTGTAAACTTGTTAAAGTTCAAGAAATAAATAGGTTTTGCCCTTCGGGGATTTTTCCTGAATTATTGTGCCGCATGCTATATCTTATTTGTATTGAAACGTAGTTGCATGTTTAGGGGATGATTTAAGTTGGTTTAAAATAGACTCCAATTAAATAAGGTTAAGTTGGAAATTTGCGGATTTAATCAATTATCACACGCCGACTTTCTACATAAACCTTATTTTATTTTTAATGTCAATGTCAGTGTATACTTGAACCTTTTGTCCATGTGATATTATTCCACTTTCATAGTTTCATAGAATGACACTATTGAATTTATGTGCCAACTTTTTTACAACCCTCATACCATCTCATTTTCAGTGATATGTGTACTTGTTTTATCCTTTCTGAAGATAGATTTAACTTGGGTGACTGAGTCCACCATTTCTAGTTGTCCACTTTTTGACCTGATACCTACCCACGTATGCCAACAGGGAATTCAATCTGTGAATTTGAATAATATACTCAAGATGTCTTTGACATTAGTCGTTTATCATTGTGGTACCCTTCCAGCTTTAATAACGTTAGCAAAGATTTGGAAGTTTTCCATACTTTCCCCCACCTTTCCTTTTATTTGTTGAAGGTCAAGGCTAAAAAAATATGGTTCGGGTTTTTATGGTCTTTCAATAATTTGAAGACACTCTTCCCATTACCAACGCCCAAATTTCCCTTTTCCATAAGATATACCCTTATATCGTTAAGAAGGTGAAGAAACTTCTTACTGGTTTCAACGATTATAATGCTCAGGTGACAACCCATGATGACTTTCTCACAATAGTTGATGGAGTTTTAGAGGACTGGGGGGAGTTTAAGAATGTTTATCTGAATGACCAACGTGACCTAGAAGAATGGGGTCTTGATGATCGTTCATCAGAGGTGATTGCCCTCAAGGCCAAGGAGTTTAAATAGGAAGCTCATGAGGCAACTCAGAGCTTTAAGCATCATGCATCATTTTTTGTAAGTTGGTCCTAGACAAATTTAAGCTCATTTGAATTTGGAGAAGAAACATATTGTTTACTTATGGAACACACTTTGCAAATTTTTGTCTTGTGAAATTTCTCATTATTTATCAATCCAAGGAAAGTAATGTCTTGTTTTTCAAGCTTTGTAGTCTCCAATTTTTGGTATTAATGAAAACATTACTTTAGCTATAAATGACTTTTATAGGCTTCAGTCTTTGCCAATGTATTATGTTTTGTCTCATGCATTGTGATACATCTTATATTTAATTTGATGTTTAATTTAAATAAAACTAATCGTATAATTATGACACAATGTTAACTTTATCCATTTTATGAGTATTTTATGTTGTAACCAAATTTGGTTTGTTGTGCGTATATATATATATATATATATATATATATATATATATATATATATATATATCACTTTTACATCTAAAAATGTTTCAAGTTTGGTTTATTCAACATGCATGTCGTATTATTGGTAGCAATCGCACCAAGTGTAATTGGATGTGAGGAAGTGTCTAAGTAATAAATTTCTCATTTCACTAGAATAATCAAGTCCCATAATTGGATATTTTTTTTTGTTTCCTTTAACCATGTATTTGTCTAGTTTGGACAACCCCGTCACTTGATTTTTGTTTTTAGGGCACTAACAAAGCACCGATTTAATCATGCGGGTTTTTAATTCATTGGGAAAATATAGTCTCTTTGTGATCTCTTCATTTCCTAATACTTTCGTGTTGGATTTTTCTTGGTATTTCTTTGCATTTTAAAAGGTACTTCTGATCTATTTAAACTCGTGTTTTAGCATCTCTTACTTTTACCATTCACTTTCCCTCTTAAAGCTTCCTTTCAACTTTCTACTTTTTTCTTTACTTATTCCTAACCTTTCATCATCAATGGCTTCCAAATCAAAAACTTATATATCTATAGCCAAGTTAAAGAAGCTATTGAAGAGGTTATTGATAATGGATCTATTATTTTTTAGGGTATTATTTGCCTAATTCAGATGTCAGATGAGGATTCTCATTTCACCGTGGATCCCTTTTCTATAACAAACTTGCTAGGAAGCTCTCTATTTACTATCCCATGTTTTAGGAATAAACTATTCCCATTCAAGATTCTTCTTCCATCAAAATATCCCCCTTTAAATTTAGATTTTGGTCCAAACGGTTGGATAATGATGAGTGGAAATAATGGTCAACTTATATTAACAAAGAAAAATGAGGCTCAATAAATGAGAATGACATTTTCAATGCGGTCCATCTTTGTTCAAAGGACATTGAGTATGACCCATATGCCATCTTTAGTTCCATCCGTTTCTGTAAACCAGCATTTAATTGCTTTGAGTTTAACTTTAGGATGTTTGGTCACACACTTTTGGATATTTTCCAACTGACTGCCTCAAATAAATTGGAGAGGATTTTCATCCTGAAGTATTATTAGATGAGTGCCCTGTTACTTTTAAGAATGAAAATTTCATTTTAACTTATTACACTTTCATGAAAAGGCACCAGAAAATTATTGGGAATGTGAATAGTAAATAATATTATTGATTTTTCTTACTCTGATTATCAAGGAACATATTTGTTGATACCAAATTTAGTCTGCCAACATGGATCAATCGAGTGAAGACACGTGGCGATCTACGTGGTAACAACAAACACTTCTGAGGAACTCAGACGCTCCGAGGAACCATACTGCAACGAGGAACACTGCTTCCCCAAGGAACTCATACGCTGCGACCAACAAGAACTCTACAAGGAACTCTTGAGTACCGAGCAACTCTTGAGTACCAAGCATTTTAGGCGGTCCGAGCTGCACCTCGAACAAAGCATTAATAGCAGGATAACCAACAGTTTGACTGTTCATTAAATGCTTATCATTCAGATGTATACACTTAAGGGGCATTGAATGTATTACCCTTTCATATGTACAGCATTGAATATATTACCCTTTCACATTACAGCCTTAGGGCTATAAATACATTATATTACCCTCATTATAAGGGGACCGGAATTTCTTGATTAAACTTGTAATCGAGAATTCCCAAACAGTCATCAATAACAGAAACAGTGGACGTAGGCCATTCTTATAAGGCTGAACCACTTTAAAACTTCTTTGTCTCATTTATTTTATCTGTGATTAAATAATTAGATATAATCTAATTTTTTACATCAACAAATTGGCACCGTCTGTGGGAAACGGCTGGTAATATCGTTTTTCATCAAAAGTAATTCATCACAAATGGCTGATATTCCAGAACCCAGCAATCGAAACGCTAGAAGCCCTCCAAATCCATCTGCTCCGCCAAATATTCCAGATCTGGCTGGAATAATGACAAATCTGGCTCAGGGCCAGACAGTCATGCAAGAAACTATGCGATAACTCATACAAACCCTCCATGGCGGTGCACCAAGCCATTCAGGACTGCGAAGTATTCAAAGAAATACCTGTTTACCTTCTTCACGTACTAGGCGTACTGATTCATATCGTACTGAGGAATCTGAAGATTTTTCTTATCAACCTAGACGAACTTCGTCAGTGCGGGCCACAGATACTGAACAACGTATCACTCTCTCTCCAGAAAGGAGTAGTGCGCTAGAGAGGTTAAGCAGGGTATCACCTTTTGATCGATTAGGACCTAAAAGGAGTAGAAGTCCTCCTAAAGTCGCATCGAGGAGTTTTCGATGACCATCAGATTTAAGGGAAGGATCTGCCCAGTCACGACCAGCTGCTCGTCAAGATAGATCCCAGGAAGCCACATCAACTCGATCAGTTGCTCGAATCAACAGGCCCGAGGAAGGAAATGATGCATGGAAAGGCTCTATTCAGGGGCTGGAGGATAGATTAGGGGAAATGGCTAAAGCCAAGAACCCTCTATAACGAAATTTTGTTCGAGGAACACCTTTTGTCCAGGACATTGTAGATTTTCCAACACCATCAAAGTTTAAAGCACCTGTTGTGACCCCCAAATATGATGGAAAGACCGACCCTGTCCTTCATATAGAACAATACCAAGCTGCAGCCGACATCTATGCTGTTCCAGATGGGATGAGATGCAGAGCATTCTCAGGAACTCTTGCCGGATCTGCTCAAATGTGGTATAATAATCTTCCTCGGGGTAAGATCTTAACTTTTCTTCAACTGGCTGAGTTATTCATTGGGAATTTCTATTTTGGGGCAAAGCCAGTGAAACGAGTAGCACATTTGTTAAGTGTTAGACAAAAAGCTGGTGAGAGTACCAGAGATTATATAACTCATTTTAATAATGAGAAACTCGAAGTCATTGATTATGAGGAAAAGACAGCGATTACCGCCTTGATGAGTGGACTACTGCCCAATAAGTTGTACTACACTTTGGCCAAAGATCCACCTAGAACCATGTCAGATCTGATGGGAAAAGCGACCAAGATCATGCATGCCGAGGAGGCTATGGCTGCGAAGAAGAATATGGATGCCAAAGAAACTAAGGTGGAAGGTGATAAAGCTAAGAAGAAAGAGCATAAGAACAATGGTAGTGACAAACATTCAAGAACAAGGTCGTCATGGGAAGTATTGAAGAAATTTGATAATTATACTCCTTTGAAGAAAGACATCAACCACGTTCTAAAAGAAATCAAGAGCAACGAGAAATTAAATTGGCCAGAGAAAATGAAGGCAGACCCCGAAAGGAGAAATAAGGCCAAATATTGCGAGTTTCACAAAGATCATGGCCATATGACTAAAAATTGCATAGCTCTTCAGAATGAGATTGAAACACTCATCAGACGAGGAAAACTGGAAAAGTATATTGATCGGAGGAATGATAGAAGAAACAACGACCTAACAAGAGAGAGGTCTATATCTCCTCGTCGAGCAGAGGAGAACAAGAAAATAGACCATGAAGTTGATCCAGAAGACGATCCCGATCTCCCCAAGAGACCAAGGTAGCCAGAACATGAGGTATTTTCAATACGCTTTGGGTCATTTGACTGTAATGTTATTACAAGTGGAGATGCAGGAGGAGGAGACCTTACTGTAGAAAGAAAACCTTACCTCTGTGAGGCTCAAGCTTGCTCGTACGTTCAATGAATAAATCTAGCTGAGGAGGATCGCCAGAGAAAGGTAAACAAAGATAAATTGGTTATTGGTTTCTCAAACAACGACCTCGCAGGAGTTTTGTATCCTCATGATGACCCATTGGTGATCAAAATGAGGATGAAGGAGGTAATGATTTCAAGAGTACTGGTAGACAATGGTAGCTCGGCATACATCATGTTCTACTCGTGCTTCGACAGTTTAAATCTAATGCTATCTTAATTGGATCCTTATCATAGACCCCTCCTCAGTTTTGCTGGCGAGAAAGTATTTCCACTTGGGACGATCAAATTGGATATATTCATTGGTACGTGGCCTGCTTGTCGAACAGAAAGAATACGCTTTTTTGTGATGGATAAGAATGTTCAATCATCATACAATATCATCATGGGAAGAGTAGGATTAAAGAAGTTTGAGGCTGTAACATCTACGATACATCAGTGCCTAAAATTTTCAACAAATTTTGGAGTAGGAGTTGTGAAAGGTGATCAGAAAGTAGCTCGGGAATGTTATTATTCATCCGCCAAGCAAGAGGAACTGAAGGAATCAAGGAAAAAGACCATTACCTATCAAGTGGATGAAGGTGCAGAAATTGAAACATTGGATTCTAGAGATGAGTCGCAACTTGTGAAGGGTCTAGTGGTGGAAGCTACTGAAAACATCATTCTGGACGACGAGCACCCTGAACGAACTACTCAAGTAGGTTCGTCGTTGGAAGCCTCACTAAAACAGGAATTGATAACTTTCTTAAGAAGCAGAAAGTAAACTTTTGCGTGGAGTCGTGAGGATATGCCCGAGATAGATCCAAATTTCTTATGTCACGAACTCAATGTGAATAAGGAAATCAAGCCTGTGAAGCAGAGAAGAAGAGTATTCAGTCCTGAAAAGAATCAAGCTATACAAGAGGAAGCCGAGAAGCTCCAGAAAGCTTGTTTTATTGAAGATGTTAAATATCCAGATTGGTTAGAAAATGTGGTGATGGTGAAAAAGAAGAACAACAAATGGAGGATGTGTGTAGACTTCACCGACCTCAACAAAGCATTCCCAAAGGATCACTTTCCGTTGCCACGAATTGATCAACTAGTGGATGCTACCTCGGGGCACGAGCTGCTGAGCTTCATGGATGCTTATTCTGGTTACAATCATATTAAAATGAAACCTGAAGACAGGGAGAGTACTTCTTTCATTACCCCTAGGGGGACTTATTGTTATAATGTTATGCCTTTTGGTTTGAAAAATGCAGGTGCAACATATCAGCGGCTGATGAACAAAGTATTTGCAGAACAAATCAGTTGCAATATGGAAGTCTATGTTGACGATATGCTGACAAAGAGCAAGAAAGTTGCTGATCATCTAGTTGACTTAAGCCAGACTTTTGATTAATTAGATAAATATCAAATGAAGTTGAACACGAAAAAGTGCATATTTGGAGTACGAGAAGGCATGTTTCTCAGATACATTGTCAATCAGCGAGGCATTGAAGCTAACCCTGAAAAAATCAAAGCTCTGCTAGGGCTGCGATCCCTAACGACGAAGAAAGAGGTGCAAAGTCTTACAGGACGAGTAGCAGCACTCAACAGGTTTGTATCGCGAGCAACTGATCGATGTCTCCCATTCTTCAAGACACTCCGAAAGACTTTTGAGTGGAATGATGAATGTGAGAAGGCTTTTCAAGACTTGAAGAAATATTTGGGAGCACTTCCACTGTTATCCAGGCCAGTGATGGGAGAAAAATTATACTTGTATCTGGCAGTGTCCGAGAATGCAGTCAGTTCGGCATTGATAAGAATGGAGAATGGAATACAAAAACTGATCTACTACACAAGTAAGGCCTTCTGAGGAGCAGAGATCAGATATCCAAAGCTAAAAAAATTGGCACTATCATTAATCGAGGCAAGTAGAAGAATGAAGCCATACTTCCAGGCTCATACTATAGTAGTATATACTGATATGCCATCGAGTCAAACCCTTCATAAACCAAAGAAATCAGAAAGATTAATGTGCTGGGCAATAGAACTTGGTGAATATGATATAATTTATGAACCCAGATCATCGCTAAAAGGGCAAGCGGTAGCAGATTTTATAGCACAGATCACCTATCCTGATACCCCCGAGGAACAAAAGTTGCTCACTGATCAACCTGTGGATGTTACAGGATCATCAAATGTAAGCCCAGACCAACTTAGCTTGGTAAAAGGGCAAGTAGATGTTACAGGATCGTCAAATTCAAGCCCAGACCAGCTCAGGTTGGTAAAAGGGCAAGAAAAGATGATCGATGAACAACAAGAAAAATCAGGAGATGGTGAAAGGAAGCAACAAATTTTCCACTGAGGAACTCTGTCAGATCAGAATTTTGAAGACGAGTTATCTATATGGAATCTGTATGTGGATGGTTTATCTTGCACTACAGGATGTGGCGCAGGGATAGTTTTGAGCAGTCCGGACGATGTCGACATGGAATACGCCCTACGTTTCCAATTCAAAACTTCGAATAATGAGTCTGAATATGAAGCCATGATTATAGGTCTTAGTTTGGTAAAAACCATGGGGGCGGAACAAGTTATTATCTTCAGTGATTCGCAACTGGTCATAAATCAAATGATGGGAGTATATGCAGCCGAAGGAGAATTAATGATCAGATATCATGCAAAGGTAAAGGAACTGTTGTCGGAATTTGCTGCTATTCAGCTGGTCAGAATACCAAGAATGGAGAATGCGAGAGCAGACGCCCTAGCTCGATTAGCATCATCTACTCGTACCGAGCTATGAAGAACAATCGCAATTGAAGTTTTAGCTAGTCGGAGTATAGATGAAGACCTGACGATGAACTTTATTACCCTCGATTTAGGATCATCATGGATGGATCCCATCAGGGCATATATTGAGAAAGGGGAATTACCAACTGACAAACTTGCAGCCAAGAAACTGAAGTTTAAGGCTTCTCGTTATGTACTGACTAACGATATTCTAAACAGACGAGGAATTATAGAAGGTTTGCAGAGATGTGTACATCCCACCGAGGTGAAAGATTTAATTAAAGAGGTCCATGAAGGGTCCTGTGGAGCCCATGTAGCAGGTCGGACTCTTTTGCAAAGGGTGATGACGCAAGGATACTACTGGCCAACGATGAGGGTTGATTGTATAGCCTACGCTAAGAAATGTGACAAGTGTCAGCATTTCTCTTCCATTCGAAGAACTCCCCAAGCATTATTGACACCCATTACTTCCCCTTGTCCATTTGCCATATGGGGAATAGATTTGGTCGGGCCACTGCCGACGACCAGAGGAAGATTTAAGTTATCTCGTGGTCGCTCTGGATTATTTTACTAAATGGGTTGAAGCTGAGCCTCTCATTGATATGACGTAAGACAAGGTGTACCAATTTATTTGGAAAAACATCATCTGTCGATATGGTCTTCCTCATGCCTTCATCACAGACCGTGGAACACAATTTGACAACGAGGAGTTCGCTGCCTATTGTCATCAGTTAAATATTTTGAAGATCCACTCAGCACCAGGCCATCCTCAAAGTAATGGACAAACTGAAGTAACAAACAGAACGTTGCTGAATGGCTTGAAGAAAAGACTGGATGATGCGAAAGAAAATTAGATCAACGAGCTAGAATCAGTACTATGGGCTTACCGAACTACTCCTCGAGTAGCAACAGGGGAATCTCCATTTATGCTAGCATTTGGAAGTGAAGCTGTTATACCCGCCGAATTGGGTCTCCCAACACACAGAATACTGAATTTCAATTCCCCTGTCAGCGATTTAATGAGAAGGTTAGATTTGGACATGCTCGAGGAGGTTAGGGAAGAAGCAGCCATTAGAAATGCTGCTTATTAGCAGCGAACATCTTTGTTTTACAACAAGAGAGTGAACAAGTGTGACTTGAAAGAAGGAGACTATGTGCTAAAGAAGGTGATTCAAAAGCACAACAAACTGGAAGCAAACTGGCATGGACCCTACCGAGTTAAAGAAGTTGTTCGACCAGGGACATACAGAATAGAAACTTTAGAGGGGGAGGAGTTTAAGAATGCATGGAATGCAGAACACTTGCGCAAATATTATCAGTAATGTAAACTCTCATGTAATGCAGTTTCATCAGTATGAATAAAGTGACAACGTTTTGCCCAGTTCTTTCTTTTTGTTGAAATTTTTTTGCGGAATACTAGTGCTACACACTACTCAGCAAAACTCGTACTACTCAAATCTATTCTCGAAAACGCCAACTAAGGTTGGTCGGGAAACCCGAAAACGCCAACTAAGGTTGGTCGGGAAACAAATGTATTCATAAAAATGCCAACTTATGTTGGTTAGGAAGTAAATGTATTCCTACGGGAAGTAAAACTATTCCTAAAAATGCCAACTTATGTTGGTTATGAAGTAAATGTATTCCTACGGGAAGTAAAACTATTCCTAAAAATGCCAACGTATGTTGGTTAGGAAATGTATTCCTAAAAATTCCAACTTATGTTGGTTAGGAAGTAAATGTATTCCTACGGGAAGTAAATCTATTCCTAAAAATGCCAACTTATGTTGGTTAGGAAATGTATTCCTAAAAATGCCAACTTATGTTGGTTAGGAAGTAAATGTATTCCTACGGGAAGTAAAACTATTCCTAAAAATGCCAACTTATGTTGGTTAGGAAGTAAATGTATTCCTAAAAATGCCAACTTATGTTGGTTAGGAAGTAAATGTATTCCTCAGGAAGTAAAAGTATTCCTAAAAATGCCAACTAAGGTTGGTCAGGAAGTAAATATATTCTCAAAAAGCCAACTAAGGTTGGTCGGGAGGTACAACTATTCCAAAAAGGGCCAAAGTTGCTCGTTAAGAAAAAATCCACTAACTATGGCTGGTCGGGAATAAAAACCCACTAACTGTAGTTGGTCGAAAAGGAAAATTTACCGACCTTAATCGGTCGGAAACAGTTTATGAATACGAGGAAGTGATCGAGCAAAATTTTATTTTACTCGTAACTTTTTAAATTACTACTAAGTTGGTCGGGAAACAAAACATCATTTTTTGTCAAATGATTACCACAAATTCAAACTAGTCGACGATAAGTTGATCGACAAATAACACAATATTATTATCTTTTTAATAGATACACATGCACAAATGTAAAGTGTTACAAGACAATGGCAGTCAAGATTTGCAAATAAAATTATTTCATTAAATGTAGAACAAAATACATCAGGAATGAAATACAAATTTATTACATCAATATTCCTATTCTATTGGTTTCTTCCCCTCTGCTTTTGAAACAGGCTCCTCGCCAGCAGGTGGATCATTTAAAGCAAGAGGAGAATTTATGAAGTTAAGATCTTTTAACATCCTGATATTCATCACAGATAGTCGATCTAGTAGGTGCTCGGGACGAGATATCTCGACATTGGAGTGGAGATTGTAATCGCCGAGGTATTTGGAAATCAGACATCTAGGGATGGCCCGAGCAGGGATCCAACTCATATCAAGCTTGAATGGTGGCACTAATAGGTCGAGCAGCCCAGGATTATGGTAATCCCACAGGTAATGACCCTGTTCCAGTTGCAGCACACCTAAGGCATTCAACCATCCCTGTTTGTAGCCCTCATTATTTGCATTTTGGATACGATCGTCCAAGTGGTAGAGAGCCTCATTGTAGCCAGCCATCCAGAACTCTCTGGGCTGTTTGTGGAATTGATATGTCAATCTTTCCAGTTGCTCGTGGAGATTTTTTATGAAGAGCTCTTTATTCTCCAAAATAGATTTCTGCGCAGAAAGCTGCTCATCCAAACTCCTGACCTTCTTAGACAGCTCAGCCAATGCCTGGTTCATTGCCATTAGTTAGAAGGCCTGGTTCTCTAGAGAAGATTGAGTCCTCTGTTCTTCGACAGAATCCCGAGCAGCTCTTGCTCGTCCGCGAGGAGCTCTTGCTCTTCCCCGAGAAGATGTAGAAGGGCCAGCTCTCTTCAAGGTCTCCAATTCGTTCCTTAAGTTGGCGTTTTCGACCTCCAAGAAAGAGAATCCCTCGTCAGTCACATGGATCAAGGCGTTTGAGGTGGAAGCTACAGACTTCAACTGAGATAACTCTCTTTGCAAGTTATTATTTTCTTGATCTAATAACTCAGCTATCTGTCTGTGCTCTTCGGCCCCAGCTTTCAAAGTCCTCTCCCTCACATCGTAAGCAGCAAATCGTTTGTCATATCCCTTGTCGGTAATGATTTGCTGATACTTCTTCTCGTACCCCTCGTGCAAAAGGGCAGTGGATTCCTTATATTGTTGCTGAAGTTCTTTAAGAGTGCCTTGGAGATCCTCAATCATATCATAATAAGCTACATTATTGGCCACTGCACGATCAAGCAGACACTTCAAATATTGGTAGGCTTCAATTGCCTGTTCCGAAGCATCTTGGCCGAGGATGTCGACGATTTGTGCTACACTCAGATCTGTGTGACCAGCCTTAAAATATTCATTGCATTGTCGTAACAGCTTTATATCATGAGCAGACAATAATTCCATCCTGGCCAGAAACTAGCAGAGGAAGAAAAAGCAATAATCAATAAGAGTACCAACAGAGCATGAAGAGGAGAAAACAACAGTATGCATAAACAAAAGTTCAAATTTTATTATATGACAAAGTTCAGAGTTACATGTTCAGGGTTACATTTGACAAAGAAAAATAAAATAGAGAGAAACCCGAACAACTCTACACCTTTTCCTTGTCTCTCAAAACTTTCTCGGGAGGCTGGGACGAGGAGGTAGGTTGCTCGGAGGGAACAGAAAGTTGCTCGGGGAACGCTGGCAGTTGCTCGGATGAAGTAGCGAGTTGCTGAAGTTCCTCGTTAGTATGCTGGATGGCTGGGGGATGAGAAACTTGATCTCCCATCACCATGGAAGACTCCTCAGAGGCAGCTTCATCCTCTTCTTCGTCTTTAGGAGTTGGAGGGGGACCAGGGATGTGCCGCTGAAATAGTTCAGAAGTTTCATCAACTTTCATCTCTTGTAGAGCAGCGACCCACCCATCTCTAAAGTATTTGAGGCTGCCATATTCTACTTGAGACATCATGGCAGCCAAGCCTTTGTTCCACCCTTTATCCCAGCCAATTTCCTCTTTAACTTCTCCGAGGAAAGCTTCTCGGCCAGAAGATTTTCAACAACCTTCAATTTATTCTCAACTTCCTCTTTCTTCTGACTTACTTCCCGAAGTTGACCCAACTCCTCCTCAGCAACCTTGAGCTTATTTTCAAGCTCCCCAACATTTTTGAGCTTCCCTTCGAGCTCTTTATTCTTCTTCTCCAAATCATTTATTTTTTTCTCCAACCCCTTGGAGACTTCAACAACTTGAGCCTTCTCCTTCTCGGTTGAGGTAAGTTTCTTCTTCGAAGAAGCCTTGTCAGCATTATGCTTCTGACGAGAATCTTCCAAAGACCGCGTCAGACCCATCAGAGCTTCCTCCACACCAGATGAGGAGCTTGAAGCTTTAATAGCTTCATCTTTCTTCAAAATTGTATTAAAGCAACTCACCAACTGTGAAAAGAAAATGAAAGCAAGTCAGAGACAGATATAACAAGGGAAAGATGAAAAGTTCAAAACAATAAGACTTACAGAAGCACTATGGCGAGCAGCCAATGATGTAACCATGTCCCGAGAAAGGTTTTATTTAATACCTTGGATCTCGGGAATGATCCAAGTCTTCACCAAGCTCATGGCAGAGCTCGGGGGAACAAAATTAGGAACACCAGTTCCAGTAGTTGGGGGCTGAGAGATAGTTTCAGCCAAATTGACCGAGGAGCTTTTCTTCAGCTTCCTCAGGGGAACAGGAATAGTTTTGACCAAGGAGGAACTCTTGGTCGGTGATATGACAATCACTTTTTTTGGAGCATCAGTCTTGCTCGGGGCCACTGGGGGCTTCTCGGCAACCTTCACAGGAGCAGCCGGAGGGGGTGCATCAATTTTCTTTGTCCCCTCTCCTGGGACGTCAATCTTACTTCTTTTTGCCTCTCCAGCATCAGAGGCAGGTTTCTCAAAAAGGGTGGGAGGTCTTCTTTTCTTCATCCTTTCACTCAAAGGAATATGTGATTCAGGCGAAGAACTTGTAGAGGTAGGTATTGGCTCTGCGTCGCTTATCACCGGACGAGCAGTGAAAGAGGAGGTGTAACTCTTGTACTGCAGCAAATATGAAGCTGACCTAATGTGCTCGTCGGCAACAGTCTGATGCAAACTCCAGATAAGTTTTAAATACCTTATATTAACGTCTGCCTCTTTTGGAGACTTTCTTTTACTATCAACTGCAAAGAAATAAACATTAAAATATCAGTGACACATTTTATCAAACATAAAGGAAGCATAATTTCAAAATAAATAAAATGAAATAAATATAACCTATCCCATTGCCATAGGGAGGGCATCTGGGACCTTGATACACTTCATCTCCAGATAAAGGAGCATGTTGCCAATTTTTTATAACAACCTCGTGCTCAAAATAGTCCCTATTGGCATCCGGGAGATTGACCACTAAAGCCCTATTTAAAAATCTAGTTTTTAAATAAAAAGTGTTATCACCAACAGCCCATCTATAACAAAACATGATTTCTGGAATTCCTATGCGAGTTCCATGAATTTGATTTAGTCTATGAACCCCATTAACTATTCTCCATGTATTGGGGGCTATTCTTGCAGGAACAACGTCAAAATATTGACAGAATTCCAGACATAAAGGATTTGGTGGAAAAGAAAAGCCACATTCAGCAATAAAGAGACTGGGGAACCAATGTCTCTCAGCCAAACGGAAATAATCGAAGGTTCAGAAAGTTCCTCCAGAACAACCCATGAAGGAATAGAAAAATTAAAACGAAATTTATCAAGAGATTCAACAAGGTAAACCATGATGAATAAAGGAAATGAATAAGAAGAAAGAAGATCTTACAGAAAAAGAGTGGATCTGTTGATAACGAACGATGAAAAGGATGAACGCACAAGAGAGTAAGACAATGGAAAACTCGATGATACAAATTTGAAAAAGTAGAAGATGATGGGATTTTCTGCAATGTTTAAATACTCTGCCTTGGGAAAAGGAAAAAGTAATGATTACAAAAAGAGACAGTCACGTTACCGGCGGCTAAAAAGACAAAAAGGGTGCGGCGATCGAAGCGGGTAGAAAAATTCAAAAAAAAAAAAGATCGATTCTACGAATATGGAAGGAGAAATAAATACAAAAGAAAAGACTCCTAAATTTCAGGATGACCATTTAAAACAACCATATTTCGAGAAAGAATGTTCCACACTCCTCAAATTTTAAACTATGAAACATTGGGGGCTTCTGTTGATACCAAATTTAGTCTGCCAACATGGCTCAATCGAGTGAAGACACGTGGCAATCTACGTGGCAACAACAAACACTTCTGAGGAACTCAAACGCTCCTAGGAACCATACTGCAACGAGGAACACTGCTTCCTCGAGGAACTCATACACTCCGACCAACAAGAACTCTATAAGGAACTCTTGAGTACCGAGCAAATCTTGAGTACCAAGCATTTTAGGCTGTCCGAGCTGCACCTCGAAGAAAGCATTAATAGCAGGATAACCCACAGTTTGGTTGTTCATTAAATGCTTATCATTCAGATGTATACATTTAAGGAGCATTGAATGTATTACCCTTTCACATGTACAGCATTGAATGTATTACCCTTTCACATTACAGCCTTAGGGATATAAATACATTATATTACCCTCATTGTAAGGGGACCGGAATTTCTTGATTAAACTTGTAATCGAGAATTCCCAAACAGTCATCAATAACAGAAACAGTGGACGTAGGCCATTCTTATAAGGTTGAACCACTTTAAAACTTCTTTGCCTCATTTATTTTATCTGTGATTAAATAATTAGATATAATCTAATTTTTTACATCAACAATATTCGTGTTAAGTCTCACCATGTAATATTGGAATACTCCTTCCTGGAATCATTTTTAGTTGACTAAAGAGGGGTGGCTTTGGCCCCTTACCTCTTGGGATCACTCTACATAAGTAAATATAAGCTTCAAGTAGACCCATTTAACTCCGACCATGGAGAAATTATGTGGGTTCTCCAAATGTGGTTGCATGCTTATTTTCCTAAGATACTTTATTCAAATGGTAGTTCAAGTTTCATCTATATTTGCACATTATACCATGCTAAACCTATAGAGAATGGTTTAGAATCGCTTTTAGGCATGCTTGAAGGTTTATGTTATGATCACAAAATGATCATTCTTCAGCCTTTGTTGGTGACTATCCAGGCTCCTTTTGGTATGGCTTCATTTTTTAACAAACCTTTCTCAGATAAGGAAAAAGTCTCTTAGTGGGGGAGCTTTTTATTTCCATGGATTTGTTTTGTGAAACTTTGCCCCCAAAAGCCTCCGGTACAAAGTCTTGTGGTGAGATTTACTTACCTCCATAATTTTTAAAATATTTTGGCATATATTAAGATATTCATGTTCCTAAAAGGATTAGTGCCAACCCCTTCCTATTTTCCAGATCCTCTAATGTTCCTAAGGAAACTATTCTGGAAGGATTTACAAGTTAAGCTAAAGTTAGAAGAACTTTTAGCAAAACTAGAGTGAAATTCGATTCTAGAGTGACCTAAGCTTTTGACAAATTATTTGCACTTCATGTTGAGCAACACTTACCTCCAAAACATCAAGTCAATGGCCCTTCAATGTCCTCTTCCTTTGGCAAGACTCCTTTGGATTTCCACATTCTACTTTTAGCTTTTGGAATTTACTTTACCCAGATCTATGTTATAGGTGCCCCTTCTCCCATTGCTCATGTTTCTTCTCGAAATAGAAAACTTTTACTTGAAGAAGAAGGAAAATAAGAAAAAAATAAAGAAGAGGAAAATATGGAACCTCTTATTTGATAGTCAAAGAAGGAATCTTCTTCTGAGGCTGCAGTTGGTACTTCATCATCTATCCCAGATCCTGTTGAACCTTTGTCAAATGAAAATTTTAAGGTTCCTAGGAGTAAAAGAATGTAAACCATTGATAAGAAACCTTCTCACAAGGTTAATTTGAAAGGTACACTAGTGTTTCAACCTTTCTCAATATTCCCTGTGTTTTGTATCATCACACCAGTATTTCTAATTACAGCCTAAACTACAAGATCTGTTGGGTTGAGAGGTCTTTTTCTATCTAAGGATTTTATATCTCGTCCATCTTCATCTCCAATTTCTATGCCAATTAATGTTCCAGCTCCAGAGTCAAACCCAATTTCGAATCCAATTCCTAGTGTGGATTTTTTTCCAATTAATATTGATTCGCCCAACTCTCCTCCTTTTCCCATAGAAAGGGTTCCTTTCACTCCCACCCATGTGGTATAGGGTAATAATAAAGATAACAACACTGTTGATCTTACTCCCCAAGCATCCATGACTCCCAATACCTTTGAGACAATTCTGGATCCACATACTTTATCTTCAAAGGAAATTCCCCATAAGTTGAAGTCATTTCACCAACTATGGTTATACCCGAGTTGATGTCCCCTAGGAATCTTGATATTTTTTTAAAATAACTTCAATAAGACATGACTCAAGCCTCTATTTTAGCATCAGATAAATCCTCTTCCAGTGTGGAACAAGAAGAGGAGCTTTTCCTCTAAACTTAACCACATTTCTCATGTTGGCACTTGGAAACCTCTCAAGCTTTGAATTTGCTTCAAATTTTAATCTAGAATGCCATTTGAGTCTACGTTTGACTTTTATTTTCTCAATTGGTTAAAGATGGGTTAATCTAACCTTTCTTGGCTTAGTGGTATTGAAACAAATGTCCTAAGAGAATTGGCAACTAAAGTCTCTTCTCACTCAGTTTATCTTGAGACGATGACCTTGGTGAAGGTAGAAGAGAATAACCTATATGTAGAACGAGACCAATATTCTCAATAAAATGGTGAGGCTACTAGTGGTCTCAATGAGTTTAAGATTGTTCAAGCTAAAATGGATGTTTTTTATTGAGAAAGAGGATTCGAAGAAGTGATTGGCTTAGGTCAATGATGATTTGGAAGTCAATGCTCTCAGGGATTTGACCTCTAACTAGGGTTGAAATAGTTGGTTGGGGAAGTAAAATTGTTTGTTATGAATTCATCCATGTTTGAAGATAAACTTAATAAATACTAAGAAAACAATGTACCAAGGCTACTAGACCAATTTTAAACAAATGTTTTTAAAGCTCATGAATGCAAGTACAACTTTAATATGTCTTTTATGCCTTTATTGTCTTGCTTTCCATATAGTTGGATAATATTCATGATTTTAGAAAAAAAATTCCTTAATTGTATGTGACCATTCATGTCCTTCAAATTGTAGGATCACCATTTGAATTCTTTATATATTTGAAATAGCCCTTACTAATTTCGAGATCACTTTCCATAAGCTGGATCTTTTGATCCTAAAGGTAATATGGTATTCCAAACAATATATCCTTCATTAAAGGTCCTCTTTTTTCAGTTTCTTATTGTAGTTGTCATTTATTTTCTTCTTTTGGACCAATACGTTATTTAAGATTATGACTATATCATCATCCATGTTTTATAACTCGATATGCATAGCTTGGTCATAGCCTTATATAGTTAGATCATTTTGGGCTGTCACTCTAAGTGTATTTAGAGTGATTTTAACAAGTAGGACAACATCATGCCCATTAGTCAAAGAATATGGAGTCACTCCACTACTTGACCTTTTGGAAGTCATGTAAGCCCATAATACTTTTGGTAATAAGTCATTCCAATACATCTAATTATTTTCATTAACTTTTCTCAAATTATTTTTCATCACCTTGTCTGTAGACTCTACATGTCCATTCGATTGAGCATAATATTATTTCGCCTTAGTCAAAGTTATTCTCAACCTTGAAGTAAATTCCAATACTAGTTATGATTTTTGGAATCCCAAACCTATACAGAATATCTTGCCAAAAGTTTAACAATTCATTTTGGGTTACTAACTTTAAATCCTTAGCCTCCAACTATTTAGTAAAATAATCTATAACTACTAGTATAAAACTCTTTAGCTTTGAAGATTGAGAATACAATTTACCAATGACATCCATTTCCCGTCCTCTAAATGGACAAAGTTTTATTGTATATTGTAGGTCAATAGCAGGCATATGCTTTAGAGGACCATATTGTCGGGATTTTTTAAATCCTTTGGAAAGTTAATATAATCTTATAAAATGGAAGGCCAATAAAAAACATGCTTTCTTATCAACCATCTTATTTTAGAACTGTTTTGATGAGCCCCATATATGCCTTCTTGTACTTTGGATGGTTGTTAAGCCTTCATCTTTGCTTCGTCACTCTAGGATCACTCCATTAGCGCCCCCTTTTGAATAATTTTCCATTGTACATGAAATAGTTAGTTTCTTTCAACCTATCAGTTTTAATGTTTAAGTCAATTAGGTATTAAATCAGTGGTTTTCTCCAATCGTCATGAACATCCATATTTCTAATTTTAACCAAAGTCCATCTATTATGAAGTAAAGGTAAGAGTCCAATAATGGATGTTAATTTAAACTTAGCTTCGAAGATGTGATCAGGCTTAAAACCTGAGGCCTTTTTATACATTTCATTTAAAAATCTGATTCAATTTGTCTTCATCAAATTAGGGTAGTAAATTCAAATCCAATTGGTTTTAAAGGTTTAAACCATCACTGATTCACCTACATTCACCAGTTAATTATCTTATGACCAACTGAGAATCCCCATAAATTTCAATCATGTAAGCATTACAACTTTATGGGACCTCTAGACCCATTATGAGAGCTTCATACTCAACTAGATTATTGGAATATGAATTTTTTGCAACCTGTATGTATGTTTAGTTTTAGTTTTTTCAAGGAAATCAATAAATACTCATATTCATGATTTTATCTCAGATTTTGAACCATCAAACCATGATTTCCATGGACTTAAGGATTTATATCCTATCTTATATTCACATTTTAGCTCATCTATCTGCTAAAACGTTAGCCACTATTGCCTTTTATAGCCTTTTAAGGTACATAATGTAGGCAAAACTCATATAGAGATAACACCCATATACCAATCCTATTATGCAAAATAGTCATGTCATCATGTATTTAATCAAGTCAAACTTTGAAATGGCATATAACTATCTAGGTAATAAGTAATATCTTAATTTCATTGCTATAAAATAAAAAGTTAAAAATAACTTTTTGTAAGGACCAAATTTCCAATTGAGTCTTATGTAGTATTGACTTATTCTCGGACCAAAATAGGTTTGAGTCATAGATAGTTTTTTATTGTGTGATCCCTTGAGTCCATGACTTTTTAAAGATTTATAGAAGACGTTGCGGAAAAGCTACAAAGATTCAATCATACCGAAGTTTAATTGCTGTAATTTCTCGTCTTCAAGGTTTAATTGCATTCCAAGATCACATAGGTACGAATGCATAATGTTAATGTAACTCGGAATTCATCTTATGAAAATAAGGATGTAATTTTTTAAAGGAAAATTTTTAAATGTTTAAATTTTTACACATCAGATAAAGGACGGATTTGTGTTGGATTAGAGTTGGTTTTAAATAAAACTCTTTTATTAAAATTGGATCAGTTTGGAACTCGATCTGACAACGTCGTTCAAAAGACTTTAGATGTCGTTCAAATGAGATGCACAGTCATTCGAATGACGTGTCATCTCGCTCGAACGAGATTGCACCGACTTGAATTTTTTATTTAAGTCATGTCCTAGTCCTTTTCTCGGTGTGCGTGAAGAATGAATTCACTTGTCAAAAAATATATTTTTCTGCACATGTTTTCTAAGGTTTCAAAAGTCTTAAACACATCCTTAGAGTTTGCAAAGATCCGAGCTTTCATTATCAAATGTTTATGTGATCCTTGCTGCACCAAGTTGAGTTTTGTTCATTATTGAACAATTGTGATTGTTAGTTTTGCGGTGGAGAAGCGATGGACATCATGTTCAACATCGTAGACAACTCAAGCCTTATCGGTGGACACCGGGACATTCGTGGAGTTGAGTGTTGTGGACGAGCATCGTGGAAGACAAAAATTTCTGCATAGGCACTATTGAAGAACGGTTGAAGATCAGAAGGAGGGTCAAGACTGGTGGGGATCGAGTCGTTGAGTAAGGCTAATCTGTCTTTGTAAAACCATTGTTCAGAGTGATTGTCTGGCTTAGGTTGTCCGAGGTTTTTTCCCGTTTTGGGTTTTTCCTCTTACATCCGGTGTTGGGAGTACTCCTTACTTTATTTTACTTGCCTATTATCTAGATTCATATTTAGAACTGAAACAAGATATAATTGGCATAGTAAATTTGTTCACAAGTTGGTTTGATAAAATTGAAAAAGAATTTTTCATAAGAAGATAAAGTTGGGTTGCATTCATCCTTAACTTAATTCCGCTCAAGAAAAAAGTGTTTTGTTGATAGTTATATTTTGGGGACCTAAAAATTGGTATCAGAGCCTATGGCACTATTTTATTGTGTTGGATCGCTTTTTTTCTTTTTGGGTCATTTCTTGTTTATCGCTCTTGGTTCGTTTGTTTTCCTCTCGATGGATTCTCTAAGTTTTAACGAATTAAATCTGTTGAATTTAAAGTTTGCAAAGAGGAAGAAAATTCTCATTTTAAAAATATGATTGAACATTTGCAAGAGTTTCAAATTCAAAGAGATATGATTCGTGAGAAGTTTGTAGCTTTATATAATAATTTTGAATCTTTAAAAGTTTCCAAAAAGGAGAGTGATAATAGAATTCTTGATTTAGAGAGAGAATTAGAGAATTTAAAAAATTAAAATGCTTGTGCCATTAATGAAAATAGTTTGATTAATGAATTTAAGGCACGCAAGAATACACTTAGGGATAAGTTTGTTCATATTGAGGGGGAGCGAGATAACCTTTTAAGGGTAATTGAAAATATAATGAAGGAGTCCCGAAAGTTTGAGGAGTCTAATCGTTTACGTGAGTCGAAAGTTATGAAGTTGAAAAATGATTTAACTCACTCAATTAGTGATAGCAGTGGCTTATCTTATTCTAGTGGTTTGAATGTCAAAGCCAAAACCGTAGTGTGTTTTAGAGCTTCAACCACATCCGAGGGTGTTAGAAAAGGTCAATCTAAAGGTCTCTTTCCTTGTCGTGTTTTCACATGTTGGCATTATGGTAGGAAAGGTCACCATAGGAGTTTTTGTTTTGATCATAGAAAAGACCCAAGGAAGTTTAAACGTAGTGTCCCGTCGGTTCCCAAAACCCGTTTTGTTAAGTATACACCGATTTGGGTTAGGAAATTCATTTTGTAGACGATAAATTCTTCGTTGGTTGATTCTCACATGCATGCACATGGTTCATCACTTGCTATTAATTATGGTTGATTGCATGTTCATGTTTTTCATACGCTAGCCTTTGCATCATGATTTATATCTTGCTAGTGTTATGACATGTTTATCATTTTGTATTATATTTTTCACTTATTGCATCTTATTTGAAAAATAAAAAATGATTTTTGGTTTTGAAAATTTTTGAGAAAAACACAAAGATTTTGTTTTATTTGAGTCAAAATATTTGAAAAGGTCTAAAAGATTTTCGGTTTTGTTTTTTTGTGTATTTTGAGTTAACATGTTTTATGTGGCTAATTGGTATGCTTGGACCCCCTTCCTTCCGTTATCCATGTGGCTAGGACATTGGGTCATTATTATCGATGCTTATAATGATCTTAACTATTGTATTATGGGATTGTTTCGAAGTTGATATGCGTTTTGATTCGATTTTGTACATATGCCACCTTTGCACACATGCACGAGTTTATATGGATGTTTGACTACTCTTGCATTTTTGAATTTGGTAAGACATTCTTGTCTCAATTTTGTCATCCATGCGTAAGTAGACATAAGGAGGAGGTGTGCATATAATAACCATTTATCATGAGGATTAATTGAAACTGTGATGAGTGTAAGGGAAAGGGCTGCGATAGTATCAATTTGACTCGTCGTGAAAGCCACCGTTTAAAAGAGCCCAAAAAATTAAAAGGTAATAAAAAGAATCATATTCCAAAAATGGGCCAAATTTGTTCAGCTCATTCAAAAGAAAATATGATATATTTGAGGGAGTTTGGATGGATTAACAATTTAAACGGGTTTGCAGAAAGAATCCTAACGTTGAAAATTCGTGTCATGACGCTATTGTTTGTAGAATCGTCAAAATTTCGAATTCATGTGCATGATGTTTGTTTAGTTCATTAACCTCACTCTTAAGTTGTCACATATGGCTATGATAAAGTTTGATGTTATATTGCTATCAATTAGACCTTCTTGATCGTTTTGATGTGTTGGAATTGTGATTCATTTGTTTTAATTCCACACCCATACATTCCATATTCATGTTTAGACACATCGATACTATGTTAGCATGTTACTAATATTTTTTTATTTTTGAGTTTTCTATGTTTTACTCCTGTTTCGCAATTTTTAGCCCATTCCAGTCAGTATTTTATGGAATTTTTTTCACTGGGCAACACTGTTTAATTTTCTAGGGAGACTGTGAAAATTTTTCAATGTCGTTCTAATGACATACTATTTCGTTCGAGCAATGTTGCATTTCGTTCGAGCGACATCCCTGGCTCATTCGAACGACAGTCTGTTTGACCTGTTTGATTTTTTTCTTATTGATTTTTGTTTCAGGACCCTGTTGCATATTGATTCATATTTTTTTTGTAATGGGTTTCTGTTTATGCACTATACTTTGATTGAGTACATATTTTACTGCATTGGTTCGTTTATCACACCTAATTAGACTGATATATTTTTTATGTGATTCATTGATTGCTAGCTACTGATTTGACCTTGATTGATCATATTTAGCTGGTTGTTTCATGTTTATCTATCTATTTTTTATGTTGAATTAATCATCTTGGTATATCTCATGCTAGCTTTGTTTATCTTTTCAACGGATTGTCTATTCGAGACAAAAAGGGGGAGAGATATTCGTGATGTAGGGGGAGAGTTCTTTGAGTTGTATGTTGTTTTATGTTCAAATATTGGTATCATGTTTACTCACGTAACAAATGATTCGGATTTAAATTTTCATTTTAATTTATATCATTTGTTCCTCCATACTTCACTGGGTATTTGTTTGTTTCATGTGTGATGGTATGCTTAAAGAGTTACGAGATTTCAAGTATACATCACATTCAGACATTCGAGACAGTTTCATGCTTGTCGGTCCATTGTTGAAGAATCTTATCTTGTACTGATGATTTATATTTCATTTTGGGTTTTACGGGATGGGTTTTAGGTGTCATGCGGCTTGACGGCCCGGCCTAGGCATTTCACTGTTGGTTTTATCCCGGAATAGTCAAAGGGGGAGATTTGTAAGGACCAAATTTCCAATTGAGTCTTAATGTAGTTTTGATTTATTTATTTTCTGATCCCTCGAGCCTATGATTTATTAAAGATTTATTGAAGATGTTGCGATAAAGCTACAAAGATTCAATCATGCTGATGTTTAATTGGTGCAATTTCTCGCCTTCAGGGTTTAATTGCATTTCGAGATCACATAGGTAAGAGTGCATAATGTTAATGTAACTCGGAATTCATTTTATAAAAATAAGGATGTAATTTTTTAAAGGAAAGTGTTTTTAAAGTGTTTAAATGTTAACACATCAGATAAAGGACGGATTTGTGTTGGATTAGAGTTGGTTTTAAATAAAATGCTTTTATTAAAATTGGATCAGTTTAGAACTCTATCTGACAACATCGTTCAAACGACTTTAGATGTCATTAGAACGAGATGCACTGTCGTTCGAACGACGTCTCATCTCGATTGAACGAGATTGCACTGACTTGAATTTCTAATTGAAGTCACGTCCTAGTCCTCTTCTCGGTGTGCGTGCAGAACGAATCCACTTTTCAAAGAGTACATTTTTCTGCACATGTTTTTTAAGGTTTTAAAAGTCTTAAACACATCCTTACAGTTTGCAAAGATCCGAGCTTTCATTATCAAATGTTTATGCGATCCTTGCTGAACCAAGTTGATTTTTTGTTCATCATTAAACAATTGTGATTGTTGGTTTTGCGATGGAGAAGCGACGGACATCGTGTTCAACATCGTAGACAACTCAAGCCTTATCGATGGACACCGAGACATTCGTGGAGTCGAGTGTTGTGGACAATCATTATGGAAGACAAAATTTCAGCGTGGGCACTATTGAAGAACAGTATAAGATCAGAAGGAACGTCAAGACCCATGAGGATTTAGTTATTGAGTAAGGATAATCTGTCTTTGTAAAAACATTGTTCATAGTGATTATCTGGCTTGGGCCGTTCGAGTTTTTTTTCATTTTGGATTTTTCCTCGTACATCCGGCGTTGTGAGTAGTCCGTACTTTATTTTACTTGCCTATCATCTACATGCATGTTTAGGACTTAAACAAGATAAAATTGGCATAGTAAATTTGTTCAAAACTTGGTTTGATAAAATTGAAAAAGAATTTTTCATAAGAAGAGAAAGTTAAATTTCATTCATCCTTAACTAAATTCCGCTCAAGGCAAAAAGTGTTTTGTTGATAGTTATATTTTGGGGACCTACAAATTAGTATCAGAACCTATTTCACTATTTTATTGTGTTGGATCCCTTTTTTTCTTTTTGGGTCATTGCTTGTTTATCCATCTTGGTCTGTTTGTTTTCATCTCGATGGATTCTCAAAGTTTTAACGAATTAAATCGGTTGAATTTAAAGTTTGCAAAGAGGAAGAAAATTCTCGTTTTAAAATTATGATTGAATATTTGCAAGCGTTTCAAATTCAAAGATATATGATTCGTGAGAAGTTTGCAGCTTTATATAATAATTTTGAATCTTTAAAAGTTTCCAAAAAGGAGAGTGATAATATAATTCTTGATTTAGAGAGAGAATTAGAGAATTTAAGAAATTAAAGCATTTGTGCCATTAATGAAAGTTTGATTAATGAATTTAAGGCACGCGAGAATACTCTTAGGGATAACTTTCCTCATATTGAGGGGGAACGAGATAACCTTTTAGGGGTAATTAAAAATCTAAAGAAGCAGTCCCGAAAGTTTGAGGACTCTAATCGTTTGCTTGAGTCGAAAGTTTTGAAGTTGAAAAATGATTTAACTTACTCGATTAGTGATGGCAGTTGCATATCTTGTTCTAGTGGTTCGAATGTCAAAGCCAAAATCGTAGTGTGTTTTAGAGCTTAACCACATCCGAGGATGTTAGAAAAGGTCAATCTAAAGGTCTCGTTCCTCGTCGGGTATTCACATGTTCGCATTCTGGTAGGAAAGGTCACCTTAGGAGTTGTTGTTTTGATCTAGGAAGTTTAAACGTAGTGTCCCGTCGGTTCCCAAAACCCGTTTTGTTAGGTTTAGACCGATTTCGGCTAGGAAATTCATTTCGAAGATGATAAATTCTTCGTTAGTTGATTCTCACATGCATGAACATGATTCATCACTTGCTATTTCTTATGGTTGAATGCATGTTCTTGTTTGTCATACGCTAGCCTTTGCATCATGATTTATATATTGCTAGTGTTATGACATATTTATCGTTTTGTATTATATTTTTCATTTATTGCATCTTATTTGAAAAATACATAAAGATTTTTGGTTTTGAAAATTTTTGAGAAAAACACAAAGATGTTGTTTTATTTGAGTCAAAATATTTGAAAAGGTCAAAAAGATTTTCGGTTTTGTTTTTTGTGTATTTTGAGTTAACATGTTTTATGAGGCTAATTGGTATGCTTGGACCCCCTTCCTTCCGTTATCCATGTGGCTAGGACATTTGGTCATTATTATCGATGCTTATAATGATCTTAACCATTGTATTATGGGGTTGTTTCGAAGTTGATATGCGTTTTGATTCGACTTTGTACATATGTCACCTTTGCACACATGCACGAGTTTATATGGATGTTTGACTACTCTTGCATATTTGAATTTGGTAAGACATTCTTATCTCAATTTTTTCATCTATGCGTAAGTAGACATAAGGAGGAGGTGTGCATATAATAACCATTTACCGTGAGGATTAATTGAAAGTATGATGAGTGTAAGGGAAAGGGATGCGAGAGTATAAATTTGACTCGTCGTGAAAGCCACCGTTTAAAAGAGCCCGAAAAATTAAAAAGGCAATGAAAATAATCATATGCCAAAAATGGGCCAAATTAGTTTAGTTCATTCAAAAGAAAATATGATATATTTGAGGGAGTTTGGATGGATTCATAATTTAAATGGGTCTGCACAAACAATCCTAATGTTGAAAATTCGTGTCATGACGCTATTGTTTGTAGAACCGTCAAAATTTCGGATTCATGTGCATGATGGTTGTTTAGTTCATTAACCTCACTCTTAAATTGTCACATATGGCTATGATAAATTTTGATGTTATATTTCTATCAATTAGACCTTCTTGATCGTTTCAATGTGTTGGAATTATGATTCATTTGTTTTAAGTCCACACCCATACATTCCATGTTCATGTTTAGGCACATCGATACTATGTTAGCATGTTACTCATATTTTTTTATTTTTGAGTTTTCTATGTTTTACTCCTGTTTCGCAATTTTGAGCCCATTCCAGTCAGTATTTTATGGAATTTTATTCATTGAGAAACACGGTTTAATTTTCTAGGAGACTGTGAAAAATTTTCAATGTCGTTCTAACGACATATTATTTCGTTCGAGCAATGTTGCATTTCGTTCGAGCGACATCCCTGGCTCATTCGAACGACAGTCTGTTTGACCAGTTTGATTTTTTTCTTATTGATTTTTGTTTCAGGACCTTGTTGCATTTTTATTCATATTTTTTTCTAATGGGTTTCTATTTATGCATTATACTTTGATTGAGTACATATTTCATTGCATTGGTTCGTTTATCACACCTGCTTAGACTGATATATTTTTTGTTTGATTCATTGATTGCTAGCTACTTATTTTACCTTGATTAATCATATTTAGTTGGTTGTTTCATGTTTATCTATCAATTCTTCATGTTGATTTAATCACCTTGGTATATCTCATGCTAGATTTGTTTGTCTTTTCACCGGATTGTCTATTCGATACAATAAGGGGGAGAGATGTCTGTGATGTAGGGGGAGAGTTCTGCGAGTTGTATGTTGTTTTATGTTCAAACATTGGTATCATGTTTACTCACATAACAAATGATTCGGATTTAAAGTTTCATATTAATTTATATCATTTGTTCCTCCATACTTCACTAGGTATTTGTCTGTTTCATGTGTGTAGGTATGCTTAAAGAGGTACAAGATTTCAAGTACACATCACATTCAGACATTCGAGACAGTTTCATGCTTGCCGGTAAATTGTTGAACAATCCTATCCTGTACTGATGATGTATTTTTCATTTTGGGTTTTATGGGATGGGTTTTAGGTGTCATATGGATTCACGGCCCAGCCTAGGCATTTCACTGTTGGTTTTGTCCCGGAATAGTCAAAGGGGGAGATTTGTAAGGACAAAATTTCCAATTAAGTCTTAATGTAATTTTTACTTATTCTCGGAACAAAACAGGTTTGTGTCATAAATAGTTTTTTATTGTCTGATCCCTCGAGTCTATGATGTATTGAAGATTTATTGAAGATGTTGCGACAAAACTACAAAGATTCAATCATGCCGAAGTTTATTTGGTGCAATTTCTCATCTTCAAGGTTTAATTGCATTCCGAGATCACACAGGTAAGAGTGCATAATGTTAATGTAACTAGGAATTCATCTTATAAAAATAAGGATGTAATTTTTTAAAGGAAAATGTTTTTAAAGTGTTTAAATGTTTACACATCAGATAAAGGACGGATTTGTGTTGGATTAGAGTTGGTTTTAAATAAAACTCTTTTATTAAAATTGGATCAGATTGGAACTCTATCTGACGACGTCCTTCAAACGACTTTAGATGTTGTTAGAACGAGATGCACTCTCATTTGAACGACCTGTCATCTCGCTCGAACGAGATTTCACCGTCTTGAATTTTTTATTTAAGTCACGTCCTAGTCCTTTCCTCGGTGTGCGTGCAGAACGAATTCACTTTTCAAATAGTACATTTTTCTGCACATGTTTTCTAAGGTTTCAAAAGTCTTAAACACGTCCTTACAGTTTGCAAAAGATCCGAGCTTTCATTATCAAATGTTTTTGTGATCCTTGCTGCACCAAGTTGATTTTTGTTCATCATTGAACAATTATCATTGTTGGTTTTGCGGTCCATAAGCGACGAACATCGTATTCAAATTCGTAGACATCCCGAGCCTTATCGATGGACATTGAGACATTCGTGGAGTCGAGTGTTGTGGATGAGCATTGTGGATGATGAAATTTCTGCGTGGGCACTATTGAAGAATGGTAGAAGATCAGAAGGAACGTCAAGACTCGTGGGGATCGAGTCGTTGAGTAAGGCTAATCTGTCTTTGTAAAACCATTGTTCATAGTGATTGTATGGCTTGGTTCGTTCGAGGTTTTTTCCCGTTTTTGGTTTTTTCTCGTACATCCGGCGTTGTGAGTACTCCTTACTTTATTTTACTTGCCTATCATCTACATGCATATTTAGGACTTAAACAAGATAAAATGGGCATAGTAAATTTTTTCACAACTTGGTTTGAAAAAATTGAAAAATAATTATTCATAAGAAGAGAAAGTTAAGTTGCATTCATCCTTAACTAAATTATGTTCAAGGCAAAAAGTGTTTTACTGATACTTATATTTTGGGGACTTACAAGTTGGTATCAGAACCTGTTGCACTATTTTATTGTGTTGGATCCCTTTTTTTCTTTTTGGGTCATTTCTTGTTTATCCATATTGGTCTGTTTGTTTTCCTCTCGATGGATTCTCAAAGTTTTAACGAATTAAATCTGTTGAATTTAAAGTTTGCAAAGGGGAAGAAAATTCTCGTTTTAAAAATTTTGATTGAATATTTGCAAGCGTTTCAAATTCAAAGAGATATAATTCGTGAGAAGTTTGCAGCTTTATATAATAATTTTGAATCTTTAAATGTTTCCAAAAAGGAGAGTGATAATATAATTCTTGATTTAGAGAGAGAATTAGAGAATTTAAAAAATTAAAGTGTTTGTGCCATTAATGAAAATAGTTTGATTAATGAATTTAAGGCACGTGAGAATACTCTTAGGGATAAGTTTGCTTATATTGAGGGGGAGCGAGATAACCTTTTAGGGGTAATTGAAAATCTAAAGAAAGAGTTCCGAAAGTTTGAGGAGTCTAATCGTTTGCTTGAGTCGAATGTTTTAAAGTTAAAAAATGATTTAACTGACTCAATTAGTGATGACAGTTGCATATCTTGTTCTAGTGGTTTGAATGTCAAAGCCAAAACCATAGTCTGTTTTAGAGCTTCAACCATATTCGAGGGTGTTAGAAAAGGTCAATCTAAAGGTCTCGTTCCTCATCGTGTTTTCACATGTTCGCATTGTGGTAGGAAAGGTCACCTTAGGAGTTTTTGTTTTCATCTTAGAAAAGACCCTAGGAATTTTAAACATAGTGTCCCTTCGGTTCCCAAAACCCGTTTTGTTAGGTATACACCAATTTGGGTTAGGAAATTCGTTCTGGAGATGCTAAATTCTTCGTTGGTTGATTCTCACATGCATACACATGATTCATCACTTGATATTTCTTATGGTTGATTGCATGTTCATGTTTGTCATACGCTAGCCTTTGCATCATGATTTATATCTTGCTAGTGTTATGACATGTTTATCATTTTGTATTATATTTTTCATTTATTGCATCTTATTTGAAAAATACAAAAAGATTTTTGGTATTGAAAAATTTTGAGAAAAACACAAAAAGATTTTGTTTTATTTGAGTCAAAATATTTGAAAAGGTCTACAAGATTTTCGGTTTTATTTTTTGTGTTTTTTGAGTTAACATGTTTGATGTGGCTAATTGGTATGCTTGGACCCCCTTCCTTCCATTATCCATGTTGCTAGGACATATGGTCATTATTATAGATGCTTATAATGATCTTAACCATTGTATTATGGGATTGTTTCGAAGTTGATATGCATTTTGATTCGACTTTGTACATATGCCACCTTTGCACACATGCATGAGTTTATATAGATGTTTGACTACTCTTGCATATTTGAGTTTAGTAAGAAGTTATTATCGCAATTTTGTCATCTATGCATAAGTAGACATAAGGAGGAGGTGTGCATATAATAACCATTTACCGTGAGGATTAATTGAAACTATTATGAGTGTAAGGGAAAGGGCTGCGAGTGTATAAAATTGACTCATCGTGAAAGCCATCATTTAAAAGAGCCCGAAAAATTAAAAAGGCAATAAAAATAACCATATGCCAAAAATGGACCAAATTAGTTTAGTTCATTCAAAAAAAATATGATATATTTGACGGAGTTTGGATGGATTAACAATTTAAACGGGTTTGCACAAAGAATCCTAAAGTTGAAAATTCGTGTCATAACGCTATTGTTTGTAGAATCGTCAAAATTTTGGATTCATGTGCATGATGTTTGTTTAGTTTATTAAGCTCACTCTTAAATTGTCACATATGGCTATGATAAGTTTTGATGTTAGATTGCTATCAATTAGAGCTTCTTGATCGTTTCGATTTGTTGGAATTGTGATTCATTTGTTTTAAGTCCACACCCATACATTCCATGTTTTCGTTTAGGCACGTCGATACTATGTTAGCATGTTACTCATGTTTTTTTTTAGTTTTCTATGTTTTACTCCTGTTTCGCAGTTTTGAGCCCCTTCTAGTCAGTATTTTATGGGAGTTTTTTCACTGGGCAACATTGTTTAATTTTCTTGGGAGATTGTGAAAAAATTTCAATGTCATTATAAAGACATACTATTTCGTTCGAGCAATGTTGCATTTCGTTCGAGCGACATCGCTGGCTCATTCGAACGACAGTCTGTTTGACCAGTTTGATTTTTTTTTTCTGGTTGATTTCTGTTTCAGTACCCTGTTGCATATTGATTCATATATTTTTTGTAATGGGTTTCTGTTTATGCAGTATACTTTGATTGAGTACATATTTCATTGCATTGGTTCGTTTATCACACCTGCTTAGACTGATATATTTTTTGTTTGATTCATTGATTGCTAGCTACTTATTTTACCTTGATTAATCATATTTAGTTGGTTGTTTCATGTTTATCTATCAATTCTTCATGTTGATTTAATCACCTTGGTATATCTCATGCTAGATTTGTTTGTCTTTTCACCGGATTGTCTATTCGATACAATAAGGGGGAGAGATGTCTGTGATGTAGGGGGAGAGTTCTGTGAGTTGTATGTTGTTTTATGTTCAAACATTGGTATCAAGTTTACTCACATAACAAATGATTCGGATTTAAAGTTTCATATTAATTTATATCATTTGTTCCTCCATACTTCACTAGGTATTTGTCTGTTTCATGTGTGTAGGTATGCTTAAAGAGGTACAAGATTTCGAGTATACATCACATTCAGACATTCGAGACAGTTTCATGCTTGTCGGTCCATTATTGAAGAAACTTATCATGTACTGATGATGTATTTTTTATTTTTGGTTTTATGGGATGGGTTTTAGGTGTCATAGGGATTGACGGTCCGGCCTAGTAATTTCACTATTGGTTTTGTCCAGGAATAGTCAAAGGGGGAGATTTGTAAGGACCAAATTTCCAATTGAGTCTTAATGTCGTTTTGACTTATTCTAACAACAAAACAGGTTTGAGTCATAAATAGTTTTTTATTGTCTGATCCCTCGAGTCTATGATGTATTGAAGATTTATTGAAGATGTTGCGTCAAAGCTATAAAGATTCAATAATGCCGAAGTTTAATTGGTGCAATTTCTCGTCTTCAAGGTTTAATTGCATTTCGAGATCACACAAGTAAGAGTGCATAACGTTAATGTAACTCTGAATTCATCTTTTAAAAATAAGGATGTAATTTTTTAAAGGAAAATGTTTTTAAAGTGTTTAAATGTTTACACACCAGATAAAGGACGAATTTGTGTTGGATTATAGTTGGTTTTAAATAAAAACTCTTTTATTAAAATTGGATCAGTTTGGAACTCTATCCGACGACGCCATTCAAACGACTTTAGATGTCGTTAGAACGAGATGCATTGTCATTCGAACGACATGTCATCTCACTCAAACGAGATTGCACTGGCTTGATTTTTTTTTTAAGTCACGTCCTAGTCCTTTTCTCGGTGTGCGTGCAGAACGAATTAACTTTTCAAACAGTATATTTTTCTGCACATGTTTTCTAAGGTTTCAAAAGTCTTAAACACATCCTTACAGTTTGTAAAGATTAGAGATTTCATTATCAATTGTTGGGGACCTACACTTTTCCATTACAGTGTATCCACACTCATAGTCCTTGAAAATGTACTTGCTATCATCTAAAACTTGTATATGAATTTTTGGGCCTTAGTTGTTGTATACTAGTAATAAGCAATAACTAATAGAGAGATTATCGCTACTAACTTACCAATTTAGGATGAAATAGTGAGGGGTGAGAGATAAAAAAAGAAATTAGATATTCACGTGGTTTGGTCCAATGCGTTGTCTACGTCCACAGGTTCAGTGTAGATTATATATATATATTGGGAAATATCCATAAAAGAAATGATTACGAGCTCTTGGAGTTATCTCTAGGGATTGGGTATTTCCATTGGGCAGAATAATCTCAAGATCCCCTATCACTTGGGATTGAGTGATATTTATAGGTAGTTTTGTAAAAGAGAGAGTAGTGGGATATGTGAAGTGCCTTTATAGGTTAGGAATATACACATTTTACATTCCAAGAGATGGTTAATGATAAGTTGGTTACAGCCTACTAAAAAGGTGGAATATCGTGTAGAATAATACACGTTCGTACCAGTATGAGTGGGATTATTCATATTCCCTAACGTAACTCACATGTGCTCCCTGACAGATTTCATTAACGGTCTCAATCGACGTCAGTAACCATCCAGTTAGGCAAAATGGCTACAAATCCAACTAGATGAGAGGTTTATCAAATAATCCGAACACTTTCAGATGATAGGTGTCGCAATATTATTGCTCTTCCCAGTGTCCCATATTTATGGTACAACAAAGGACCCCAAAACTTTAATAATGGATGGAACTTATATCAGATTTTTCAAAGTGTTGGGTATTTCGAGCATTTGATATGTGACTTGAATGAATAAAGTGTTAAATACAAGAATGGCATGCTCCTTAAGAGTTTGGATAGTACTAGAATATATTTAGTGCGTGCCTACCAGATTGTCTTGTGGAATTTACTGTGACGGTTGTCTTAGTTGGGTGTCAAGACTTGCAAGTGTGTCAAGATTCATTATGATGCACATGTTTGGGGCGATATGTGTCAGCCCCTAAGCATTATTTGTCTTTTCAATTCATGACATCACATGCCGACCTTTCAAAATGTAATCATTTTTGTCCTTTAGAAAGTATAAATATGTATCCTAAACATAAATTCACCTTTTTCATACATTATTCTTCCTTTGTGAGTGTTATAGATAAAAATTCCAAGCTTCCCCAACCTCTCATCTTCTTCAGCTAAACTCTCTATTTCCACCATAGCCAAATATCGTATTTAGCCTTTTTCTTGTTTTCTCTCAAAGATGAGGGGTTTCCAATCGTTCTTTAATCCTTTTTAGGGTTTTCCAGTACCCCCTTTTGAGATCTCTATTTTCTAGGTTTTTTTATTGAAGCCTCTTCAATGTCAGTCACTTTCGTCTTCTTTCTTCGTTGTAGTTGTTGTGTTCACTGTTGATTGGTGGTTGATTGGAGGGGAAGTAGTTTTTTAGGTGGCCATTGAGTTGGCTGGATTAGGATTCTCGAATTTTTTATGGTTTTATAGGTTTTCAACGAAGATTAGATTTATTTCCCCAAATCATCATTTTCTTTCCTCTTTGATTTTTTTCAATTGATGAGTTATGAACCTCAAATCAGGATTTAGTTCGAGTACATGGTTGATTTCAAATAATCTTGCTCAGGCATTATTGAAAGGAGGTTCCCTAGGCCCCTTCAAGTCGTCAGACCTGAGGACTAACCGGGATACCCAAGGTAAACTCCTACCATAACTTCATCCATTGGGTCATCCCCACAGCTCTCATCTATTAGATCCACCTCTAAGGAAATTCTAATTATTGTAAATACTATAATGATGGACCCCCCAATTGGTGGCATGATGTTTGTCAACACTGTATCTATGTATATTATTGATCTAGATTCTTCTCCTCCTCACACAATACATATCATTAAAGTGGCCTCCACATCACCTATTCTAGTACTCCTCACTGAGGAGGGAACTTATAGGACCTATGGCTCTTGGGATCTAGACATTACCACCACTTTAACCCATGGTTGTTACATCTTAGAGGTTAAGCTAGAAGAATTAAGGGATAGGTATAACATCCCCTTAAGCATCTCTATGCGGATGTCAAACTATGATGAAGGGGTCTATGATTGGCCTAATGCTGACGAGATCTATTTCTCGATCTGGGCTCTGCAATTGGAAATTATGCTTCCCCTTCAACCCATCATCGAGTCTTTAGCGTACTGACAGCTCCATACCTATTTTGACTTGATCAGTGACATCTTCAGATTCATCTATAGTGTGAAACATAATGCTAAAGAAAATGTTTACAACTATTTTTCTCTTCGAAAGTATGACCATAAGATATTAAAGGTCATTGAATCAAGTAATCACTGCTGGAAAAATGAGTTCCTCTTCGTAAAGAGAGACTAGGAATTCCGATCTGATGATAAAGACAGATCATTACAGATCTCTTTTTTTGCTCAGCTTATTTGCAGTGAAGAAAGCCCCCAAACTTTTAACATCCTGAGAGAGATAATAAGAATAAGTTTCACCCCTTAACCCTATTGAGTTCGATAAGCTTTTCTCGATTCAGAAGTTTACTAAATTGGGGTACTACATTCCCTCAATAGGTCCTCTTCTAGAACACGAGAAGATTAACTTAACAGTTAAAGGTCAATTTTCAGCTAATCAGGAATTCCAAGAAGGCTTTGATGAAGAGGAGATTGAGGAAGGTATATTACTGAACTTGTGGTCATTCTTACTTAACATTTAACTTGTCTATTTATGATTTGATGTTCTAACCATGTTCCATTTTGTGCAACATTTTCTACTAGTCCATCCACTCCAGCAGGTATAAATGCATCTCCTGCTCTTGATCATGCGGCAATGAAGATTGTAAGGAAGAGAGAATTGGATGTAGAGGCTAAGAAGAGAAGGGTTGCTTCCAATGTTGAGGTCGAAAAGTGAAGAACGTTGAGGCAAAAAAGAGGGCCAATGTGGAGGCTAAAAAATGCTGAATACATAATAAAGAGACAAGTTGATGCTAAGGATGATAATGTTAATGCTAAGGCCAAAGGAAAAGGTTAAGTTATGGCATTTGATGATGAGCCCGTGTTACATTATAAGAGGTCAATTGAGGACCCCCTTCCCTAGCCTACTCATAAGCAACAAAGAATAATGACAGCGTGAGATAGAGTTCAGATCATGGGTGCTCCTGCTCAATGTCTGGTACACGGTGTTGGGTCTTTGTTCCCGTATGGAGAGGTGAAACCCTTTACATGGGATCCTGAGAACTCTGTTACTTAGGAACAACTGAAAAGTGATAAGGAATCTGTATTCTTACATATGGATAACACATCCAACATCCTTAGGTATCACCGTTATGACCAGGACTTCTAATATTTGAGGCAGTTCAATGTTAATGAGCTCTAGAACATGGTCCATCACAGGATGATAGTGGTAAGTTATAACCCATAATTATAATTTTGAATTTACCATAATGTGTTGGTGATATGTTGATATTTTATTTTAGGGTGCTATGGGTGCCACCGTTATGAGGGAGCAAGTGGCTCTATAATAGATTGTGTATGTTGAGTTGAAGGATGGTTATTATAAAACCATTTTCGAGGACATGAAGACTGGGTCTTTTCATAATATAAGGAGAAGGATGATCATCTGGTGGCTAATGTGGGTACCCTGAGCTAAGTGGATGAGGAGAACAAGAAAATGAAAAAAGCAGGCAGAGACAGTCACAGTTAAGCTCAAGTCCTCTGATGAGGCAATTGCAAAGGGATTAGAAGATCTAAAAAAGGAAAATAATGTTCTCAAAGTGGCCAATGAAGCCATGAATAAGGCTAGCAAAGCCTTGGATAAGTCCATTGCTACCCTTGCACATTCTGAGGAAGAGGGGGGTCAATAAATTCAAGAGAGAGGAATATAACATTGACCTGGTTACCTTCTACATGGAGGGCTATGACAAGCTCAAGAAGAGAGTGGACAATCATTTTCCATACATTACATAAATAATTCAGGCATGGAAGGGAGATTATGAAGAGGATAAATCCCTAGTATCTCAATGTGAAGCCTTGGACGAAGGAGATGCTGAGGATGAATATATACCCAAGAAAATTGAAGCTCCTACTGATCAGACTTGTGCTACTAATGCTTCTCTTCCTACACCTGAGGATGTTTAGGTATTTGAAACTATTATCGACCCAACCGTTGAGGTTTAAACAAGTCATGTCCCTAAGGCTTATCCCTTCTTGTGAAGCTTTAATATATAAACACTTTAAAATTTTATCTTGTAATAAACAAATTTGTGCATGGTCTTTAATTAACAATTTTTATTGTCATATCAATTGTCTACTTTGCACATGCATACTCATTATTTTTCGATTATTACTCGTCCAGATTTATGAACACTTGTGCTTATAGTCTGTAATGAATGTAATCAGATATTTTTTACCTAATTAGTTTTAGTTTTATGGACTTATCATGGTACTAAGCTTTTTAGCCATGTCAACTTACTAGTCATTAAGTACCTGAGATGGGTTTGCTAGTAATTTAGTCTGATGATGATGTGGCCCATCACTAACTACCTGATTTTCTGTACTAGCCTTTGATTTTGGACGAACCAGGGTTGTCCTAGCCTTAGGTTTTATTAACTCTTATGCCAACTTACTGATCGTTTGGAAGGATCTTGTCATCTAGACATAGTACTTGAGATGACCAATATATTAGGATCTATCCCTACATTATTCAATTATGGTCGTATCTTGTCATCCATATGACCGTAACAAATTTCTTAGATTTGGTAGACTTTTTGTTCGTGAGCATATCGAGAAGACTTATTCGAAAGAGAAATAAATAGTCCAACTAGGCGAGTAGAATTCAGTGAAAGATAGCTTAGTAGTATAACTAATCGAATAGATTATTGACATTCCAAAATCATCGGCCAAGAAAGAAGAAATTTCTCTCAACCTGGAGCGCATGAAAAAACTATTTAAATACGAAAACCAAATTGATGAAAACTTTGAAGAGGAGCCTATTACCTAGAAGTTATTCATAGATGGTTTGTCCTGCGCTACTGGCAGTGGAGAAGGATTAATAATTACATTGCTAGATGAGATTAACGTGGAGTACTCCCTTAGGTTTCACTTTGAAGCCTCTAAAAATGAGTCAGATTATAAAGCACTCATACTAAGATTCGGCTAGCATCATTGCTAGACATCGAACATCTACTGGTACATAGTAACTCTTTACTTATAGTAAAATAAGTCATTGGGTATTTATAAGGTGAGAGAAGAATCCATTGCAAAGTGCCTGGTCAAGGACAAGGAGTTATTGTCAAAATTCCTAGAGGAAAAATAATCAGAATTCCAAGGGCAGGGAATGCGTGACCAGATGCACTCGCTTGCCTAGCATCGTCCACAAGGACAGAACTAAGAAGAATAATGCCTATAGAAATCCTCATGCATTATTCCACCAATGAAGAAGGTATTAATGTGATTGATCTAGATTTTGGGACATCTTGGATGGATCCCATACGAGCATACTTGAAGATCGACATAGTCCTGACTTATCCAAAATACAAGGAGATTTTGATGCAAAGAAGCAAAATACGTGCTCAAGGGAGAAATCCTATTCATGAGAGGGTTCATCATATCATTGCTCAGATGTGTCCATCCTTCCAAAGTTAGTGACTTAATAAAAGAGATGCATGAATCATCTTGCAGAGTGAATTCACTAATAAGATCACTAGTAAAATCGGTGGCCACACAAGGTTACTATTGACCACCATGAAGGCAAACTGTACAGACTATGCAGGGAAGTGTGAAAAAATTCAAAAAAAATGCCAAATCCATGAAAGCTTATGGGACTCACTCATGACGATCACATCCCCTTAGTCATTCACCATGTAGGGATAGATATGTTCGGCCCACTACCAAAGACCAGGGGTAGATTCAAGTACCTAGTCATGACGGTGGACTACTTCACTAAATGGTTAAAGGTCGAACCCCTGTGGAGACACCATATAAGAAGGTCTTGTACTTCATCTGGAAGAACATTATTTGCTATTACAATATGCCATATGCTTTTATCACGGATCACAACACTCAATTTGATAACCAAGACTTCAAAGATTATTGCATACGCTCCAAAATTTAAAAAATTCATTCAGCCCCAGACCACTCACGGTGTAATGGATAGACGAAGGTGACTAAAACAATCTTACTAGATGGAATAAATACAAGGTTGAATGACACAAAGGGGAATTAGATCAATGAGCTCCAGATTGTCCTCTAGGCATACAAAATATCACCGATAATAGCAATGGGTAAAACCCCTTATATGTTAGCTTTCGGAATAGAGGCGGAAGTTCTAATAGAAATTGGTATGCCTAGTCATAGTGTCCTCAATTTTGACTCACCACGAGGGTGACATGATGAAAAGATTGGATTTGGACTTAATAAAAAAAGTTAGAGAGCATGCAACATTTTGGGTGAAAACATACTAACAGTGAACTACTCGATTTTATAATAAAAGGGTAAAATTGAGCAATCTAAAGGAAGGAGAGTCTGTACAGAAGAAATTTATCCAGATAGGGAACAAGTTGGATCCCAATTGTTATGGTTCATACATAATATTTTCTTTTGTTCGGCCAGGAACTTACAGAACTGAAATTATGGAAGGAGATTAGTTCAAGAACAGTTGGAATGTTGAGCATCTAAGGGAATACTACCGGTAGTGACAAAAAATGTAGGCTCGTTTCATTCTTTGTAATCTAGTTTAGTAATAAATAAAAACTTTGATTTAAACAAAAATGATGTTATTTCAAAGATTTTTTATTTTCTGTGGGAGTGGGAGATGTAATAAGAGCCCTAGATGGAGACACCTCTAAAAAGCATCTCAGTGTGCACAACATAAATCAAACTTTATGTATGACCTCGTCTTCGGACAGGTCATGAACGAGAAGTTTAATTTCATAGTAAAAAATCTCTATAGTGTTGATAAAAGGTTTTACCCTCAATTTGCCTTGATTGTGTTGCATGCATAATTTTATTTGCTTTTTCACCTAGTTACTCATTTAGGGTAATAAAGATAAAATTTGGACTATTGTGTGCCAAACACTAATTATAGAAATTATCCATTAATATCACAGCACACTCTCATAATAAATGTGAGTTAACTAATTATGCAAGAACGAAAGAAACTTTTACGAGAAAAGTGGGATTGGAATACACTCCCCCAAATCGTTAGTAATTATGTCGGATATAAAACTTTCAAGAATCAAATATATAATTGAGAGAGACCTTAAATTTATCTAAGCACTATATATATGAGGATTTTACTCTGCAATATCTAAAGTGATTGACAAAATTATCGACATGCATATCGCACCCATAAATACCCGGGTTACCTATAGCAAATGAAGTTTAAAGGCTTATAATACTCGTTTTGACAAAGTATCAAGCCTCTGATTATTTATTTAATTCAAACATGTTTTATATTTATCTGTATTACCTAATTTTGGTTCATGTATTCCAACCCCCTAAAAACCTAACCAGACATGGAATATTTAATAGTATGCATGAATTCTAATTTGCATGTGAACATTGTGACATAAAGATTGCAAAAACTCATATAAATAATCACTATTACAGGAGAAAATAATTACAACCTAGGAAGAATGGATCTTGAAAGCAAATAAAGGAAGAAATACTAATATTATTGAATAAAGTGCAAAACAATGATAAAACACTAATCTCTTGATGATTTTCTTTCCTCATATCTTCATTGCCTCTAAAATCTCTCTAAACTAGGTTAAAACGAATTTATGTTAAGTCCAATTACAAGTTACAACTACTTGGGGTCATTTAAGAAAAAAGTCCACACCCATACAACTCTCTAGCTAGAAAATAGGAATAAACTAGAAATTTTGCATTTGAATAACCAAACCGGTTCGGCTAGGGGCGGACCGGTTCGACCCTATAAAATTTTGAATTTCCTCTTTTTCCTATGGATTCTCTTCTCAACTTTGGATGCGAGTAACTTCTTCACCATAGCTCGTATTTAGATGATATTTCTTCTAGTGTGCTCTTATAGCTTCAAGCTCTTAAAATTTCCTTAGGCTTCACCTCCGAGTTATGGATAAAAATTACTTTAATGCCCTTGAACTTCCTTTCCGTATTTTCTTTTTGTATTTTGGTTTCTCTCCCGCATTCACTTGCATGAAATACCTGTAAAATACATGAGAAATATGTAAAATAATAAATACTCATAGAAAAGGGTTAGTAGCATGGATACGAGATACATCCATCGTAATTACAACATATAGGACCAAAAGTACCCAAATTACAAGGATAAATGTGAAATATTTTCGCTGAATCACCCATACAAATCCATCAAAAAATTCTGAACTGATTCGAGTGATTTTGAGGAAGTGGTTGCACTGTTGTAACCTGTCCATTGACTTTCCTTAAAACCTAAGGGACTGAAGAACATCCTTCCAACTTTTTGTGTTAAAAATTGGTATGATTATTAGGATGAGTCTTAGCTTAGATGTACCAAATGTTCTTAACCAGAGATAATGTATAAGAGATATAAACTAGATAGGGTTGATAGGCAAAGGTTTTCTCTGTGGTTCGGCCTAATAAGGTTTCTATATCCACAGATTCAATTCTACCAAGTATTAGGGTTTGGGTACAAGAATCTCAATAACTCTCTAGGGTTTTAGAATAAATTACTTTCCATTTCCCTCAGTTGAGCCTCAGCTGAGGGGGTAGATAGTTATTTATCGTAATGGGAATAAGAAGAGTTGGAATACTTTTATACCACAGGTATTTACACCTTTACATTATAATTAACAGTTGTGTACTTCATCACATCCATGTTAGTGGTGACCGTTGAGATATTCATGTGTGTCTGTTCACCTTGCTGACTGTTCATATTCATGAGCACAGTCGGTCAGTATGCCGACTAAAGGAGATAATAAAGGTAACCACGTCTATCTTTTGACTTGGGCCCACTGAACATAATGCAAGGTTTCACGTTGTTATTGTTCCATCTATCATTGTTATTTTAGGTTACGAAAAAGCAACCAATACTTCATTTTTTATTGGAGTGAGTAGTGATCGAAAAGATGGAGTGCTATTTATCTGGATTTGTTCGGCTCTCTAGAAATATCTGGACGGATGTCGACGTCTAGGAGTTCAAATTTTTTAATGTCATTCCTAGGGCCAGTGGCGATTTTTTAAATATTAGTAAAAATAGCGAAGCGTTTATTATACGCTGGTCATTTTTTATCTGTCGACTTTGAGAAAATGTTTACAGTTCTTCGAAGTGAAAATGGAATTAATAACAAAAATAATTTTTTACAGTCATACATGAAGAATGCTCGGGACGTAGCCTGTCTTCTAGAATAGGAAAATAATTTTTTGAGGGATGAATTGGAGGGACTTAAGAAGGAGGCCATAGCTGGTCAGATTGATGGAGCATCATTCTTAGAGCAGGAAAATGCTCGGTTGAGGGAGGAGTTAGAGAAGGTAAAGAAATTAAAGGGAGGAAGTAAGTCTTTTTGGCTGGTGGTTGAGGCTCGTCCGTCAGTGGAAGAGGATAGAACTAAAAATACATTGACCGACCAAGCAAATGTCATAAATAATCATTCGATTACCATTAAGAGGTTAAATGAGAAAATGGATCACCTTACTTATCATTTTCAAAAATTGCCTCGCACAATATGGATTAATGGTTACGATGAGGCATTGTCACACTTGGGCAATGAGCTTGAGCAAGCCCATAGAGAAGTCTACAAGTGGGGTTGGTTAAACACTCTTATGGTGATAAATCTAAAGAAGGAAGAAAAACTTTGGTATTGGCATGATCTTGAATGTTTGGATCAGCCCATCCCTCCTTTCAAGTTGGACAATTCTTGGATCCCTACAGATGCAATCGCTATTAGTTTTAGTAGGAAGTATCATGGGGATTATGGTCTAGATGGAGATTATGTCCTTAGTCAACCTTTACATTTGATGGATAGAGGTAATTTTAGTATCCAATCAAGGCTTAGGTACTTGAGCACAATAGATCTTCCTTTTGTGCTGGACGTTCCTCCTGCCGAGGTGGAGAAGGCTTTGGGGAAGCATCTTATTGATTAAGAAATTTATGTTTTTCATTATTGAATGTTCCTATATAATGATGTTATGACCTCGAAATATTTAAATAAATTCTTTGATTTCTTTATTATGTGATTATGACCTGCCAGTAGTTTAGTCTTATGATTGTGTGGTCAGCACTTAGCCGACTAATCTGCTTTACTAGTTACCAGTTTGGATGAGCTCATGTTGTCCTGCCTTAGGTTCTACTAACATGCCTTTGTTTGTGGTTATCCTAACAGACCTTATCATTTTGACCAAGCGCTTGCGTTAGTTACTATTAACGACCAAATTTTTAAAAATGTTCCTTAATTCGGTCTAGTAAAACTTATTGTTGTTGACTCTAGGGAGTCGTACATGAAGTTTCACAATTGAAACTTCCTGTTCTTAACCTTAGGGGTCATAAACAAAGTTTTATGTTTGAAATTCTCGTTTGTGGCTTGTTCGAAGATGAAGTCATATGTGAAGTTTTAATTTGAATTTTTGGAATTTAGTTTCTCCTTGTTATTTGAAGATTGTTTTCTTAACATATCTCCCACTCCCGAAAAAATAAAACATAAAAAAGAAGCATTTTTTTATGAAACTTGATGATCTTCATTGAGAATGGTAAACGAGTTACAAGAAATAAAATGGGATTACATTTCATTGGATCACTAATAACATTTCCTCATATACCCAGTATTCCACAAGTTTTAAACTGCTTTCCTTATAGGATTCCAAGCTGATAAGTGCCTAGTCGGACAACTGCAGAAATGTGGTATAGACCATGCCAATTTGGTTCTAGTTTATTCCCTTTCTAGATCACCTTTTTTAATACGTAGTCTCCTTCTTTGAGATTGCTCGGTTTAACCCTCCTATTATTAAATTGATCAATTAGTTACTGGTATTCTTCCACGCACAGTGTCATGTGTTTTCTAACTTCTTCAACTAAATCTAAATCCAATTTTCTCATCAGATCACTCTTCGGTGAATTGAAATTGAGTACTCTGTGACTAAGCAGACCAATCTCTATGGGGACCACTGCCTCTATCCAACATGCTAACATGTTATGGGTCTCACTGATGGTTGTCCTCAATTTGGTCTTATAAGCCTAAAACATGCTTTGTAGCTCGTTGATCCAGTTTCTCTTAGCATCATTAAACCTCTTCTTTATATCATCGAGAAGAGTTTTATTAATTACCTCCATTTGTTCATTACATTGTGTATGTCCGGGAGCGAAAGGCAAATTTTTTATTGGATATAGAAATCTTCAAACTCTTGGTTGTCAAATTGTGTCCCATGATCAGTGATGAAGGCATACAACATTCCATACCGGTAAATGATATTCTTTTATATAAACTATAATGCCTTCTCGTAAGACATGTCCACTAGAGATTTAGCTTCCACCCACTTGGTGAAATAATTAATCGCAACGACTAAATATTTGAACCTTCCCCATGTCTTCGGCAAGGGGTCGACCAAGTAAATTCCCCATATGGCAAAAGACCATGGGGATGTGATCAACATGAGCGTGGATCCAGTTGTTCTATGGATGATAATGTACCCTTGGAACTTTTCACAATGCCTGACATAAGTGGCACAATATGCTTTCAAGGTGGGCCAATAATAACCTTGTGTGGCCACTAGCCTGACCAACGATCTTCTTGCCGAATGGGCTCCATGTGATCCTTCGTGTATTTTTTTAGTTAGGTCTGGTACCTCGGATATATGAGTGTACCAAAGTAGTGAAATGGCGAATCCTCCTTTATATAGAATTCCTCCTTACATAATATATTCGGATGCTTTGTATCCTAGTTTTCAGGCCTCCTTTAGTTTGATCGACAGGATGCCCTTCTAAATGTACTCCTTTATCAGATCTATCATGATGGGCCTAAATATAATATAATCATATTAAGGGTCTCTTCACTAACACTCTGATGCATGAGGATTTCTACTTCTCAACTCAATTTTGGTCACAGAAGCAAGTTGAATGAGTGTGTCTGCTCGAGCATTATCAATCTTGGAAATGACAGATAAAATTTTGGATATCCTATCTTGGGCTTTAGCCAAGTACCTTATCATGAATTCTCATTTGACTCTGTAGATGCCCAATACTTAGTTTATAATTATTTTTAAGTCGTTGTGTGCTTGTGTCTTCTTATCACCTAGAGAGAATGCTAATTCAAACCAGGCTAATAGTTTCGCGTACTCTGTTTCAATGTTGAAGGATTTCAACGGAACCTAAGGGCATATTATATGTTTAGGTCATTCGGGGTGTTGATTATCTTCCAAACAGGAGTTTCTTTTCTGAAATCCCCTTAAACCATAATCCCATAATTGAATATCTTTTGACTTTGTTCTAGGTAATGGGAAATTACTTCTCCCCTAGCTGATGTCTCTAGTATATCCTCCTCCTAGTTGGCTATACCTATCATGGATCTATCTTTCTAAAAAGTCTGCTTAATTGGTTAAACTTTTAAGCTCTCTTTCGAAGAATCCTTCTCGACTAGATTCACTGTTAAGCTCTCTTCCGTGAAAATCTTCTTACATGTCTTCATAAGTGAACTTTGCTATGAAGTTATCAACCGTTTGACCCTTCGTAGCTATTCTTGGTTCATGTTGTATATCATACTTCTCAAGCTCCATATCCCAAGACATTAACCTTCCCGACTTTTTAGGTTTATGGATGACTTAGCGTAGGAGTATATCTGTGTAGACCATAATAGTGTGTTCTTGGAAATATGGATTTATTATTTAGGACGCTTTTATTAGGTCCAGAGATAATTTCTCCAATCGTGGTTAACGAGTTTTAACTCCTCAATAAGCTTTCTTTGTGTAGTAAATCAGTTTGTGCACACCATTTTCTAGTCTGCTAAGAGCCGAGCTAATTACCAACACACACGGGACCAAGTACCAATAAATCTTTTCCCCTCAGACTGCTGTTGAGTGCAAGGGTGGAGACCTCGGGAATTTTTTCAATTCTGAGAAGGTATTTTCACATTCTTCGTTCCACTTGAAAGTCTTCCTTAAAGGGAAGCACCTATCACTAGCTCGTGAGATAAATCTATTGAGGGTTGCTACTCTTCCAGTCAGCCTTTTCACTTTCTTCTTATTTATAGGGGACTACATATTTATTAATGCTTGAATTTTTTCATAGGTTAGCCTTAATACCTCTCTGATTTACTATGAATCCGAGGAACACTCCTTTATGTATGCTGAATGCATATTTGTTCGGATTGAGGTTCATCTGGTGTTTCTCTAACTGGTTGAACGTATGTCCGAGGTTTTTAATGTGATTGGCTGCCTTTTTGCACTTGGTGAACACGTAATCCATATACAGCTCCATATTTTTGTCGATTTATTCTTGAAAAACCTTATTAACTGACCTTTGATATGTTGCTCCAATGTTTTTAGCCCAAAATCCATAACGTTGTAGTAATATGTACCCGGACTAATGATGAATGATATTTTCTCCATTTTAATTTGATTATACCCTGAGTACGCATCCATGAAATTGAGTAATTCATGGTCAGTAGTAGTATCGACTAGTTGATCAATCCTTAGCAAGGGATAGTGGTCTTTCGGTCAATCCTTGTTCAAATCTGTCAAATCAACATACATACGTTATTTATTGTTCTTCTTTTTTACCATAACCACATTGTTCAATGAATAGGGGTATCTAGTGTCTTCAATGAATTTTGCATTTTGTAACTTTTCTACTTATTCATGGATAGCCATGTTCATCTCAGAGTTGATGACACATCGCTTTTTCTTGATCGGCTTTGCATCCTTGACAATTTTAAGTTCATGGCATATGAACTTTGTATTAATACCTGGAATTTTATCATGGCTCCAAGCGAACATGTTCTTTCACTATTTAAGGAAATCGACGATTTACCTTGTCTTTTTTGGGTGTTCGTTATCTAGGACTATGGTCTCTACTACTTTAACAACTTGTCCCTTGACTAATTTTACTTCCTCACATAGGTCTACTGTTTATATCTGATAGGTAGTGGTGAGTTTCTTCAGTTGCTTTTGGTCGGTCGAAATGTTATAGTACTCTTTGGCTTCAACTCGGTTTCCTTTAACGACTCCAACCCCATAGTGCGTAGGGAATTTCAATCATTGGTGTATAATTTAGGACACAACTTCAAACTTTTTTAGATTAACCTTGCTAAGGATAATGTTATATGTCGATCTAACGTTATTATTAAGGATGAAGAAATGGATCTTCTCAGTTTTATAGGTCGATCAATTACCAATTATAACTTCTAGGTTAATAGTTCCTAGGGGATATACCCTTTACCCTAAGAATCCAATAAGGGGCTTGTGATAGGGATCAGGTTTGCTACTTTGCAGCCCTAATCCCTGAAGCAGTCATAGAATAGAACATCGGTCAAGTTTCCATTATCGACCAATCCTCTAGCTATTATTCCCTCATGTAGTAGCATGATGACAGTCCTGACAAAACACCTCAGAGAACCCTATTATCAGTTTGTCTTTGTTGGCTTTCCTTGGGCGGTTATCAACATCAGTGATTAAATCGATCTATTGAATTTAGGATCATGCTTTGTCCTATTACTATAAGTCTTTTTCTCAGCTATTTCATCACCGCCACTAACATCACCACCTACAATAAAATCACAGCAAAGAGATATCATGTTTACATAGTGCACAGTCTCTTTGGGTCTCTTTGACAAATTTGGGTCATCCTTGGTGTCGTCATCATCCCTGCCCCTTTTCTTATCGTCTCCTCTTCGGTATGGGTATTCTGATCTTCTTTAACCATCTTGCTCCTCCAAAGGATTTTCTCTTCCCTCTCCATCAACAAACTTAGATAGTTTTCCTCTCTGGATAAGGCTTTTTATCTCATTCTTTAGGGCAATGCAATTATTCGTATTTTTCTCGTGGTCTTGGTGTAATTATTTATACTGCAATTTATCCCTTAGTTTGGGGGATATTTCAACTTCCCAGACTATTTTAGGTGGTCCCTCCTTCCCTATATCTCCTCCAAAATATTATGTACATGAATAGTGAGACGTGTATACTCATTTAACTCTTATGCCTATCCACCTTCTCATCCTTTTGCTATTTCTTCTAGGAGCCTATATTGTTTTCGGTTTTAGGGTTATGATATTGTTTGTCAGCCATGGCCTCCTCGACATTCATAATCTTTCCTATTTTGGTCAGTAATTCAGCCATTAGTGCGGTGGTCGTTGTCTTCTCTTTGTAACCAATGATTTCCATTTTATTCTATTAAATGAGTGATATACTCACGGGTGGTTTCTCCAGCCCTTTGGCGAACACTTAGTAGATGATCTACCCTCTTGACAGATTTGTCTCCAAATAAGAAGCTGTCGATGAATAAATCGACCAATTATTGGAAGCTAGAGATTTACCCCTTTAGCAAGTTATTGTACCAAATTTAGGTCGATCCGGTAATAGTTCTAGAGAATGTTTTGCACCGCATATCTTCAAGGACCAAATAGGTATTGCTAGCATCTTGATACTATTCTATATATAGTACGTATCCATTTTGACATCATATTTTTGGGTCACCACATGTGGTTTAAACTTGGAAGGTGTAGGGTAATTCACAATCGCATGAATGAAGGGTGATCCCTTTATGAAACTCCTGTGTAAGGGATTCTTAGATTTGGATATTTCTCCCAAATGTTCTTCCAATCTTTAAATCGAACCCTTCTATGGATGGTCATCGGGCTCAGATTTGACTAAGATAATCACTGCACCTCGATCGTGAGTTGGTGTTGAGCTTTCTTCCTAAAAATTATACTCGGCACGAACTGATCCTCTCATGGTAGTTCTTGACCTGATAGATCCTTCTCGACAATCTCTAGATCTTGAGGGCTCTCTGTGATTATGACCCCTTATAGCTCGGGGACTTAGATGATCAAATTTTGAGACCCTACTCATCCTTTCGAACATGCTCAGCATTTTCTAAAAAAATGAATGCCCATCGTAATTATCACTGGCCTTTATAGATAAGGAGTCATCGGGATAATAGGTTCGGTCATTAGTTGATCTAGAGTGTCTATATCTGCTTCTCTCGTGTGACTTCCTATTGGGTTTTAAAGTTTCCTGCCCTCATAGGGAGCTGGGGGTAGCATTTCTACTCGTATGATGGGGCCTGCTACAAGCCTGTCCTAAAGAATCTAAGTTAACAATTTAACAGACTCTTGAAAAGCCTTTTGGTCTTTGGATATGCTCAGTAAAATTCCTTAGAGATCCCCTATACATGGAAGGTGAGAGGGAATAAGGGTATCACCAGCGGGATACTTTCGGGATTGTCTGTTATTTGTCAGTACTCACAAGTGAGTGATTGAAAAAATTACTTGTGGATGGAAAATAGGTAGGAAACTACAATAACTTGTCAATTCCCACAAACAACGCCAATATGTTGGTGTCTAAAATTGGTATGATGATTAGGATGAGTCTTAGTTTAGTTGTGCCAATTATTATCAACCATAGATAATGTAGAAAAGATATGAACTAAAGAGGGATGAGAGACAAGTATTTTTTACATGGTTCAGCCTAATAAGGTGCCCACATCCATGGGTGCAATGCCACTAAGTATTAGACTTTAAGTACAAACCTCTTGATAACTCTTTAGGGTTTAGGAGTAAATCATTTTTCCGTTTCCCTCAATTGAGGAGGTAGAGAGCAATTTATAACAATGGGAATAAGAAGATTCAGAACACCTTCATGCCTTAGGTATTTAAACCTCTACATTATAATAATAGTTGTGTACTTCATCACGTGTATGTGCATGGTGACAATTGAGATCTTCACGCGTGTTTGTTCACCTTGCTGAATTTTCATATTCCTTAGGGTGATCGGCAAGTGTGCCAACCAAATGAGATAATAGAGATGACCATATCTATCTACTGAGTTGGCCCACTAAACATAATGACAGGTTTCACATTGTTATTGGTCCACCTAGTATTGTTATTTTAGGTTACAATACCAACCTTCTTCGATGTTTACTCTACAGTAACCATGACCTCCCAAGCACGTTTGAGATCTTTCTCGAGTTGGGAAACATGGGATTCAAGTCTCTCACGAGTCACCAATGAAGCTTGAAGATCTCTCGCAAAACTAACCACTTTCTTAGTCAAGACACTCTTTTCCCTCCCCACCAAAACTAACTGATCACTCAAAGAAATCTTCATCGAGATCTCGATTTCTCTCAATGCCTTCAACTTTTTTTCTAAAGATAATAACTTAAGAGCCAAATTCTTATTTTCTTCTTTTGGTTTTAAAAGACTTGCTGTAAACCTCGGTGTAGGTGTGTCGGAGACTGCATTTTCCTTCTCCCAAAACATCATCACCCTCACTATCTTCATAATGGTTCGACTCATTATTGAGGCTATCATGTTTAGAAATGTCCTCATTGGCATGATACATACTTTAAGTTCTAAAATGACTAGACATAAACATAAAAAAATTGCGTTCATGCAGTGATTCACCCTCAGAATCCACCAACTTGACATCGTTATCACTTAGAGTGGCATTATAAGCAACTTCTCTTTTGCCCTATCTCTTAAGCCTTGTATCACACTCGTGAACATGTGACCCTTACCCTCACACTCAGAGAATCTCTCTGAATCATATTTCTTAGGTTACTCTCCTCTAGCATTTCTTTGATCATACTAAAAAACATTCTTGCTCGATTTAAAATTTTTGCCTTTTTTAAAACTTATATTTTCCACCTTGGAAGACTTTTGATTTTTTTATTTGAGAAACTTTTCATTTTTTTTTTTTTTTTGCGAACAAAGAAAAATCTTCTAGATATAAATCAAACTCGAAGTCAGAAACCTCCCCTTTTTCTTTGATTGAGATTTTAAAGCGATCCTTTTTTTCTTTCTTCTTTTAAGTTTTAAGGAACATAAATATTTCGTAAGTCTGAAGGTATCTTACGAGCCTTTCTAACCAAAGAGTATGTAAAATTCCAAAGGATTGAGGAACGTGAGTTTCACACTAAAACGGAATGGAAGAGATCTTAAAATTTTCTTAACTACCCTCGTCTCAGGAATTCTGTCAACAAATTAAATATGGAGTTCACAATGTCAAACAGGATTGCATTAAATTCATCAAACATTTCAGACTCAGGCATGCTAACGGTTTCAAATTTTGTGGTGACATTTTGTATCTTAGAAGCTTTCACACCATTGTTACCCTCGTGAGTGAGTTGGAGGATATCCATTGCTTCCTTTGACGTGGTACATGTTAAGATATGACGAAATTCGTCGGGTGTGATTACACCAAAAATTGAACTTAATCTCGGGAGTTAAAGTTACTCCATCTAAAATCATCCTCAGTCCATATAGTGACTAGTTAGAGACTAATGACATCATTATTAGTCACAGTAAATAGTGTTCACCCTCTTTCAACAGCAATCCAGACTCACCCGTCAATCGATATAAGAATCAACCTCATTTGAGTTATCCAATGGGCATAATTATACCCATCAAAATTAGGTGGAATATTTTATGAGTTATCCATATAACCACCACGATTCATCCACATAAGTTGTAGAAATAAGCTCTAAGAAAAATGCGATAGAGTGGTCCGATTAGATGAATAATTTATAGAGTAGGTCACACACACCAAATTCAATTTCGTCCAAATTTTATATACATTAACTTAGGTGAACATGCAAGGTATTTTAATATAAATGAAAAACAAACCACAAACCAACAAACAAATAGAAGACAGGAGTTGAGGAAAAATTACTTTCGGGCAAAGTCTATATTCAGCATTGTTTCCAACTTGGTACTACAGACATACATAGACTTAAAAAACTTAGATATCCACTAAGTGACATAGTAATGTCTTCAATCCCAGTTTCCCACAATGAAAGATGCAGATCTAGCACCGTCACACAAGAAGCTCATCTTGCATCGGTATCCATCGATCAACTTTAGGAATCAGTATTCCTATATTTTTTCTCCGTAGAGATTCAACACCACAACGTCAACATAAGAGAATCAACTCTATCAGGGTTTTAACATGGATGGTGTTCTTTTAGGGTTTGATAAATCTCAACGAATAATTAAAAGGATTTGATTTGAAAAATATAGTTTTTTAAACCAACTAGGGTTTGGATACCTTCTAGATATGCATAGAAAAACAAATCTCGCTAATTGTTTTGAGAAAAAACTAATCCCAAGGCCCAGTTTTATAGAAAACACAAATTTTGAGGCAGCGCAAATTTTGAGAAAAGTCGTTGGAACAAAAACAGCATCTCGTTCGAACCAAGGAAATCTCGTTCAAATGAAGATCCAATCTCAATCGAACGAGTTTGAACTAATTGGATTTTGTAAATAGACCAAGCCCATTTGATGTTCATTGGAAGTACATTTGAAAAAACTCTCATTATCCTTCGAACGAAAGCTTAAAGTCATTCAAATGAATGTTAAAATAAAAAAATAAATTCTTTTGAAAAAACATTTTAAAAACAAGTCTCGAACAATTTACAAAAATGTCCCTGACTAAAATTTTTATGCATAAATCAAAACCATATACCTTCTCGATGATTATAGAGACGTTCTCAACTCATATCTAAGGTGACATTTCATAAATATGAAAATTTAGGGCATTATTCCAATTGATGCTAACTAAAGTAAAAATCATAGCTAAAGCACATTTTACAAAAATATTGGACGACTATTACAAGTTCAAAAGCGATGAATTTAGAACTTTAGACTCTAATTAATCTTGTTTTTCCTTTTATGCTAGAATTATTGAATACAATTGTGATTCTTGCTTATCTCATTGTGAGTCTAAAGATAGTGTAACTTGCAATGATGATATGGTTTGTAATGATGTTGTGGTTGTGATTTTGTGAATTGCAAATGATATCGTTGGGTGTGTGAGTCAAAGGGAAAGCAAAATCGTTGAATTGAACAAGTGTGCGAGTCGTACGATTTTTAAAATATAATCTATAGGGAACACTTCAACACACACAACACTTAGTGATAGTGATGAGATTGATAATACACCTAATTTACACGAATTGTTTGCTGAAACTTTAAAAAGGTGTTCAAATTTTGATAAAATGATCAAGAAGCTATCCTTTAAGGTTGACCTGTTACATATATGGTGAGACAACATGCTAAGGAATGTAGTAGTTAGTGCCAAAATCATGATAGTGAGAAAATTGTTTTTTTTTAAATAAAAGAACTTTTTCACTCAGAAATAGTTTTAGAACAAAAATATACAGCACCTTGTTTGATCTTGATACATCCAAGGAACAGGTTTCACAAGTTTTTAAAAGATGTCATGATTTCGAGTTTAATACAAAAATAATTGATCAAATTTTAAATATTAGAAAAATTGATAAAGAAGACAAACGAGGTCTATGATTTTCTCAATCTTCAAAAACTTGTTTTAAACCGAAAGAAAGTGTTTTTCTTAAGGCCGTTGAAAATTCCTTCAAACATCAAACACAAAAAATTTGGACACTTTACCAAAAACTAAAGTTCTTCAAAAAGTCTCTCTAGGGTGACATTGGCTACCAATATTTCAAAGCATGAGCCACCATTAACTTTCAAGTATAAATCCCCCAATAAGAGAACTCGAGAACAAGATAAAGTTTGTTTTAGTTAAACCTCATTTTGATAATAAGGTCAAACCAATTTTTTCAAGGATTAGCCAATAAAGTCAAGCCAATTTATGTTCATACTGTGATGTTTATGGGAAAACCTTAATGATTATTTCAAAGAAAAATCAATACTACTGTTTACTCCCAGCTAAATTATTCTCGTGTCAAACGTCACAACTAGGTTTTCACCATCCAAACTTTTAAACACAATAAATCGGGGAAAACAGAAAAATCTCAAAGTAAAGAAAACCCTAATGCATAACACTTATACCTAACTCCAAGTTCAAATATGTTTTAAAAGTTAGCCGATTTGGGTTAGAAAAGATGATCTACTACCCCCAAATAAGTTAAGAGATCATTCTTTCTGCACTCAAAGCTGAAAGTACCTCAGCTGGTTGGTAGTTAAATTTTGGTTGCTCCAAACACTTGATAAGAGACGAATCCTATATTTCCAACATGACTCAATGCTTAGGTGGAAATGTCATGTTCAATGGTAGCGAATCAGCTCAGATCATTAATAAAGGGATAATCAAAGAAGAAAGTCTTCATGCTCTATGGGATGTTCTTTTGGTCAAAGGACTAAAAGCTAATCTGCTTACCATTTATCAACTTTGTTATGCAAACCATACTGTAAATATTTCTAAAAGATAGTGACTTTTTTAATCAAAATGGTCACTACAACGTAATAGGAAACAAAACTAAGGATAAATATTATTTAGTTACTCCTGAATATTAATCCTACAAATTGACTATGATTGATGATTATGACCTTTGGCTCAACCAGATGGGTTATACCAATTTTGAAAACTTAAGTAGATTTAGCAGTTAAAAGCTTGTTAAAGGTTTATCCAAGATAAAAAAAAAAAGGACTCATAATATTGCCTATGGTCCTTTCCAAGTGGGAAATATAGAAATTATGAGTTCAAAACCTTTAGACCTCATCCACATGGACCTAATAAGACCATATAAAATCTTTAATCTTTGAGGAAACAGTTATATTTTGGTCATGGTCAAAGACTTCACTCGGTTTACATAGGTAGCCTTTATGAAAAACAAATCTAATACTTTCAAAGAATTTTTATGAATCCTTTTGAAAATTAAAAATGAAAATGATACCCAAGTAACCTGAACAAGAAGTGATAGAGGAGGTGAATTCAAAGAAACAGTCATAGTTGAATATTGTTCCTGAGCCCAATGCTCCAAGAACACCACAGTGGAACATTATAGCCAAACATAAAAATCGTGCAATCCAAGAAATGGCTAGGATTATGTTTAATACTAAGAACTTATTAAAATACTTTTGGGTTGAGGGAGTTCAGATAACCTATCACATAATTAATCGAGTTTATCCATAAAATTCCAAATCACCTCCATGAGATTTGATACGGCCAAAAATTGAATATAAAATACATTAGAATTTTCGGGAGTGTTTTTTATGTTTGTAAAAATACAGAAACACTTCCAAAATTTGACTCCCAGGTGATAAAGGAATTTTCTTGGGATATTCCCAAAATAGTAGCATCTATAAGGATTCAGGATTCGATTAATGTAATAGTAGACAATGCAGCAACAACTTTGTTTTATGAAGATACAATTCCAAAAGTAGAGGATAAAACTATTTGTTTAAATAAGTTAACTCCAGAAATTGAATCATTACTAGTTGGCAGTTTGTTGGAACCTCTAAGAACTAGATCCCAACTACGTCAATTTGTAAACTTTTTATGTTTTGTTTATCTTATCGAACCAAAAAATGTTAACGAAGCATTTTTTTTATTCTTACTAGATCAATGCGATGCGTGAAGAGTTATCCCAACTCAAAATTCATGAAGTGTGGTATTTAGCCCCCAGCCTAGAAATACTAAAGTAATCGGTACCAAGTGAATTTTCAAAAGAAAAACAGATGAAAGCAGTGTGACCATTATAAATAAAGTTAGGTTGGTTTCCTAAGGCTATAAATAAGTTGAGGGCATAGACGTAGATGAGGTCTTTTTTCTGGTTACTCGTCTAGAGTATGTCCACCCCTCCTTGGATGTTGTGTGTCGTTTGCAATTCTAGTTATTCCAAAAGGATGTCAAATTGATATTTTGAAATGGCATTTTTAATGGATGAAGTCTAATCAAACAACTGAAAGGTTTTATAGACCCCAAACACCCTAACCATATCGTTTGATTGAAATAGGTCATTGTATGGATTAAAGCAAGACCCCGGGCCATAATGCGAACACCTCTCAAGATTTTTAGTCAATAAAGGAATTGAAAAAGGAGGCAACTACCAACATTATTTGTACGAAAATAAATTTGAGGTTGTAATTGCGGAAATATACGTTGATGACATTGTATTTGGTTCTACTTCCCAATATCAAGTAAATAATTTTTCTAAAATTATGCATATGTCTAAATTTCCATAACGGGGGTGTTTTAATACTTCCTAGACCTCTAATTTAAACAACTAAATGATGGAATTTTTATTAGCCAAACTAAATATGCTAGGGATTTAATTAAGAAATTTAACCTCAAAAATTCCAACACATCGCACACTCCCATGAGTACCACAACTAAAATGACTAAAGATGAATCTTAATAAAAACATAGAATCGAAGATTTATCATATTATGATAGGAAGCTAGTTGTATTTGACATCTTTTAGGCCCGAGATTATATTATCAATTTGTGTATGCACTAGGTGTCAGTTGAACCCGAAAGAGAGTCACCCAAAATTTATAAAAATAATAATAAAATATATAAAAATAACTCTTGAATACGGTATTTGGTACTTGAAAGATACAGGTTATATTGTAGGATAAAGTGACGACGATTGGGTTAGTTGATCTATTGATAGTAAAAGCACATCTGGCAATGCTCTTGGTGTGGGTTCCAAAATTATACAAACACGTGATTAGCATATGCGCTAAGATTACTTGCACCCAAATTTCATGAAGAGTCCAAGTCACAGAAGACTTACATATGTTCACCACTTGGAACAGATGAAGTTGATAAAAGATAAGTCTGAACTCTTAGTTCTAGCTATTGATGGAGCTTAAGACTCTCCTAATCTCCCCTATAAATGTAAACCCTTCACCATTGAGAGGGGAATGTGATATTTTATCATTGACTAGTACTATAACTCTGTCGACCAGTTCTCTAAAGTAATAAAGAGCAAAACCCAAACTCCGTAGACGTAAGCACATTACCGAACCATGTACATCTAATTTTGTGTGTGTGATTTCATTACTCTCTTTGATATTTCTTCTTATTAGACTTGTGTATATTGGATACTTTTGCCTATAAGAAATTACCACTTACAATTAGCGTCGTCTATGGAAATGATTTGATTTAATTACCACTAGATAATTTCCTAATATGTCTTACTCACCCAACTAAGATCATTAAAATTTCAATGACTATGAGGGTCATTAGCAACGTAGTTATGGGGAATTGGAGGACTATCCCCTTGACCATGACAATAAAAATGAGCAAGAGGGTCATGAATCATCTTCTCCCTCTCAAAGGGTTAGATCTGAAATTGGAAATTATTACCAATCCTTTGATGCACGTTACCGTCCTTGGGAAGAGAAAATCGTGAACATGGATGAGCTTGATTGATCTAACCAGATCTCAAGGATCATTGACAACTATGAGAAGCACTTACAATATGAAAGATATGCCAACATGGACCAACGGTAGTAGAATGTTACACTCCAATGGCATTTAAAGAAACTAGATAGGGAAGCCCACGAGGAGAAATGTAAGTGTGGGCATTGCTTATGAACTACTAGCCCTTAGGCGAGTACAGCTCGTAGCTGAGGAATGAGGACTCTTCGCTCGAAGGAATCACCTCCTCGTTAGAGGATATATGAAAGGAAACCACACTATGACGAGCAAAGATCAAACAAATAGCTTTATAATTTCATCAAAAAAGAAATGGATAAACATATATCCCATCAAGGGACTCGCATGACAAACTAGCTCTCGAGGAAATTCCTTATCTTCCATATCAAGTAACCCTTCAGATGGGCTATTAAGGAGTTTGATCCTCCTCAGAAATTTACTCCCCAACGATTCAAAATTAGTTACGAGAAGACTTATCCTACTGATCATGTCCAGCAATATTTTTAGGCAATTGTGTTTTGTAACACTAATGAAGAATTGATGTGTTTAATATTCCCATCTAATCTTGGAGACACTACCCATAAATGGTTTGAAAAGTTACCATATATATTGATTGCTTCCTTCAAGCAACTGGTCGAGGCTTTCATAGTTAAAGTCATTAAAAACAGCACTCATCCTAAACAAATGGATTCAGTATTGACTGTTGATACCAAAAATTATCCTACTACGTGGACTAATCAGATACGGACACGTGCTATATAGTGGAAGGTTAATCCTAGTCAGCATGGACGAAATTCCAACCTACTGAGGGATGCTGGCCAATCTGTCAATGAAGCCCGACCAACACCAGGAAGATCGACCAATAATTACAGTAAAACGCCAACAGTTGTATACATAAATGATTGTACAAATGTAAATGTCTACATTATAAAGACATTCCATCCTTTGATATTCCAACATTTGTGCACACCCTAGGAGCTATAAATACATTATTAACCCTACATCCAATGGGATGAGAAAAAGAGGCAATTGAACAAGCCCATATCAATACACAACAGTGGATGTAGGCTCTTCCCTTAAGTCGAACCACTTTAAAAATATTTTGTCTCTCTTACTTATATTTATCTGTGATCAATTAATTAGCCTAATCTATTTTTTTGCATCAACAGATTGGTGCCGTCTGTGGGAACGATATTTCTAATCGATCTCCTCATTCAAATATCTAAATGGCTGATATTCCTGAATCAAGTCTCAGGAACGAGGGTATTTTGCCTATCCCTTCCGCTCCTACATCTTCAAATGATTTAACTGGAATTTTGGCCAGTCTTGCAAGAGGATGCAAGATACTATTAGGCAACTTGCATAAACTCTTCGAGACGGGGAACCTTCTCCATCTTCTCAGGGAAATGTGCCACCACCCCCACCAAGAGGTGATTGGCGCAGCCACTCAATTACGAAAAGGGATGTCTCCCACCTTCCAAGGTCAAATTCAATGCTCAGGACATCAGAATCTTTCCACAAGCAATTTTATTCTCCAAAGAGGCCAAGTTCCTTAGAGAGATTAAGTCATGCTTCTCCCTTTAATCGTTTGGGACCCAAGGGGAACAGAAACGTTCCTAGGGCAATGGAAGGTAACACCCGATGACCATCTGATCAAAAGGAAGGCACAGCCCAGTCTAGATCAAACACCTAACGAACTGTTGCTCGGATCGAGCAATAGCTTCAAGAAGAATGCTCAGCAAATAACAAGGTTGCAGCGCATAAATCTGGTGCTGCTAATGATGCATGGAAAGTCTCCATACAAAGACTGGAAGACATATTAGGAGAAACGGCAAAGGCCAAAAACCCACTGTAAAGATGTTTTATAAAAGGGTCTCCATTTGTGCAGGCAATTGTGGATTTCCCTACTCCAGCAAAGTTTAAATTTCCTGTAGTAACATCCAAATATGATGGAAAAACTGACCCAATTCTCCACATAGAACAATATCAAGTGGTTGCTGACATTTATACCATCCCCAAGGAAATGAGGTGTAGAGCATTTTTTGGAACCATTTCTGGATCTGCCCAAATTTGGTATAATAATCTTCCTCGAGGAAAAATTTCTAGGTTCAACCAATTGGCTAAGCTATTCATTAGAAACTTTTTCTTTAGAGAAAAACCTATGAAAAGGGTATCACACTTGCTTAGTGTGAGACAGAAAGAAGGAGAGAGCACTAGAGATTACATCACTCGTTTTAATAATGAGAAGGTAGAAGTTATGGATTATGAGGAAAAGACTTCAATAACCGCCCTTATGAGTGGACTTCTCCTCGAGAAACTGTATTACACTCTTGCCAAATACCCTTTGAAGACAATGGCAGAATTAATGGCTAAAGCAGCAAAAATCATGAATGCCGAGAAAGCAATGGCAACCAAGCGTAGCTCGGGCACAAAAGTTGATGGTAAAAATGATAAAAAATATCATAAAGACCCCAAAGAACACAGGGAGTAAAAAAAAAGGATTTTTGGAGCGACTTAAGAAGTACAGCAATTTTACTCCGTTAACCATGGGAATTCACCATATTTTGGAATAATTCAAGCACAATAAAGATGTGCATTGGCCCGATAAGTTGAGAAGTTCCCCGACCAAGAGGGATAAGACTAAGTATTACGAATTCCATAGGGATCACGGTCACACAACAAAATGTTGCATAGCTCTTTAAAATGAGATTGAAACTATCATTCGACGAGGAAAGTTAAATCAGTATGTTGATCGGTAGAACAACGAAGGAGTTTGGCTTAGATCAAAATCTCCTTGTAATCCTAGAGAGGAGAAGAAAATAACTCATGAGATGACCAGGATGATGATCCCGATCTCCCTTAAAAATTCGGTAATCGAAACGCGAGGTATACTGTATCGGGTTTGCTTCTTTTAATTGCTAAATGATTACAGGTGGAGATGCAGGAGGAGGAGATCATATAGGAGAACAAAAATCTTACCTCATTGAGGCATAAAATTGCTCGTACATACAGAGGATAAATCTTACCGAGGAAGATCGACCAAGGAAGATTAACAGAGACAAATTGGTAATTGGTTTCTCTAAAAATTATCTCTCAGGGATACTGTACCCTCATGATGACCCACTGGTAATCAATGTCAGAAAGGAAGAAATCATTATCTCTGTAGTACTAATAGATAATGTTAGCTCGACGGATATCATGTTTTATCCTTGTTTCAGCAACTTGGAAGCCAATTAGGGCCCTATCATCGACCACTAATAGGCTTTGCAAGTGAGAAAAGTATTTCCTTTGGGTACCATTAAGATGGAGGTGATGATCGGCACATGGCTAGCTAGCTGAACAATGAAGATCCGTTTCTTTGTAATGGATAAAAACGTCCATTCAGCTAACAATATAATCATGGGAAGAGTAAGGCTAAAGAAGTTTGACGCAGTTGCTTCCACTGTCTTTCAGTGTTTACAATTCCCTACTAACTTTGGTGTGGGAGTTATGAAAGGTGATCAGAAAGTAGCTCGGGAGTACTACTACTCTTTTGCCAAGCAAGAAGACTTGGAAGAAATATAGAAAAAAATCACTACCTACCAAGTGGATACTTCTGAGCCTAATGAAGAATCTGAGGTTGAAACCTTAGACCCAAGGGAGGCAACAGAGTTAGTAAAGAAACAAATTGTGGAATTAACTAAAAGCATTATGTTAGATGATGACAAACTGGAGCGCACCACTCAAATAGGGACAACGCTAGATCCTATTCTTAAACAGGTACTGGTAAGCTTCCTTAGATAGAGAAATCATGTGTTTGCCTGGAGTCACGAAGATATGCCTATAATAGATCTCAATTTCCTTTGCCATAAGCTCAACGTAAATAAAGAAGTTAAACCAGTAAACCAAAGATGAAGAGTGTTCAGTCTAGAGAAAAACCAAGCCATACAGGAAGAAGTCGAAAAGCTTCATAAGGTAGATTTTATTAATGAAGTGAAATATCCTGATTGGTTAGCCAATGTAGTTATGGTAAAAAAGAAGAACAATAAATGGAGAATATGTGTAGACTTCATATATCTAAATAAAGCATGCCCAAAGGATCACTTTACTTTACCCTGAATAGATCAACTAATGGTTGATACATCAGGACATGAGTTACTCAGGCTTATGGATGCTTATTATGGTTATAACCAGATAAAAATGAAACCTGAAGACAGGGAAATCACTTCTTTCATCACTCCTCGGGTAACATGTTGTTATAATGTTATGCCTTTTGGCTCAAAAAATGCAGGTGCTACATATCAAAGGCGGGTCAATAAGGTGTTCGAGGAACAAATATGCAAGAATATGGAAGTCTATGTGGATGATATGCTTACTGTATAGGGGGATTTAAGGTAATATTAAGATTAGAGATAATCCCCCCATTAACAATAGTGTTTGGGATTAAGACAGCGAGGCAGCTCAGGCGAGGCAGCTCAAGCGAGGCAGCCCAGCGTGGCAGCTCAAGTGACTTAGCGTGATGGCTCAGCGTGGCAGCTCATACTTTAGCTTTGTTGAATTACTTATCCATGTTGTATATTTTGTTTATATCAACCACGAGATATAACGATTGTAATAATGTAACTATTATAATGGCATTTAGTGTGAGGTCGAACAGTACTCGCGAGAGACCAGGCTTGGCAGAGCCTGGGAGAGCTTCTATGCTCTATCGAATAACCTCGCCGTGGGAACTTCAAAGGGACTTGGTTTGGAGGATTAAGAAGTGAGGCACCGTCGGGGCTTGTCCTGACCATCTTAGATATACCTGGTAAAAACACCAAAGTAACTTGACTGTGGAACCTTGGGCAGGGCAGCCTTGAGTTCCATCGGTCGTTTAGTTATGAACCAAATAACCGTCTACTTAATGTCACATCTACTTTATGTGATGTCACTAGCCAGCCAGGAAATGTAAAATATGTACTCGAGTAAATCATCATGGTATTTGGGGCTGTCAGATAGTTGGTGAGCCACCTCTGTGACGATAGCCACCTGACACATAGTGGTTAGGCAAAAGGCTTGTCTTGGCATTTAATGGTTATAACATGGATCTGACTAGTCCATCAAGCATTTAATGTTTATGACATAAAGAGTGAGGGATGTCTTTCACTGTAATTAATGACTGAGTTATCTTGGGAGTGGTGTGGGGACTATCTAAGGGCCCCAACCACCTCTGAGGAAAGGGTTTCTTTTTTACAGTTCAGAAGTTATTATTAGAGAGGAATATACATCAGAAAGAGAGATTTATTACAAACCAGGGTTCACTCACCCACCATTGCTATTTATTAGGAAGCTTTATGAGCTATACATGAGTGATTTGTGAGTTCAAACTGAGTCTATCTTCACTAAGTTATGATTGCGTGTCTTGTAATCAATCAATAGTGCTGCTAGATAACTTATCATTACTGTACTCAAAAGGGGTTACGCCTCCATCTAATATAAACTACCCTCTTACATTTGGCGACTCTATTGGGGGTATTCTTCTAAGCAAAGAGTGTGGCGGAGGATAATGTTAATCGAAGACTTAACTTTGATGACATTCAACACAATGAAGAATAAGCGGCGAGGGAGCTGGAGGCTTCCAGAGATGGATCTTCTCGAGTGTAGGTACCTCCAGTTCAAATGGTGATAGGCATTCCAGGGTTGACGCAAGCTTCCACGAGTGTCGGGTTGGGACCAACTCAAGTTCAACTCCTCATGAATAAATTCTACGAGTTTTTGCAAACTCTTGTAGCTTCAACAGTGTTAGGTGGAATTGAGGCCAACTCCTTCGTAATACCTGGGGTAGCCCCAACAGCTACACCAAGCGCAGTTCCAACATGAACTTCTATAGCAAACATACCCCCTGTTGTGATTCAAGCGGTGGGAACCCCATGAGTAATGAGTATTCCAACTATGATGGTTATTCCAGGTGCAATGGGCATTCCACCCATGGTCCCTCTGGCCATTCCTGCTACGGTATTGGCCATGGAGGAGATGAGAAAAGATATGCAGAAGGAGATGTTAAAGTTCATGCACGCTTCCTCGCAATCTGCTGGCGAGGTAGCTTCGATTTATGACGACTTTCGGACACCTTACCCTCATGTATATAAAGATGAGCCTTATCTAAAAGATTATATTCCTCCTACCTTTGAAAAGTACACAGAAAAGGGAGGGAACTCGAAAGACCACATTATACGCTTCATTAAACATTTAGGGGCGCACTACAACAATAAAAAACTCAAGTTAAGGGAGTTTTCCAAATCCTTAACCGATAAGGCATATACCTGGTATTCTCATCTAGCTCCTAAGAGTGTTTTCATATGGGAGGAGATGCAGGCTTCGTTCCTATGGGAGGAAGGTCTCAGTCCCCACGGGTGGGATATACCGAAGGAGCAGATGGGGGAAAACCAGTGAAAAGGGACAATAAGAGAAAGTTTGGGAAAGATGGGGAGGATCCACCATCGTTACCCTGTACAGTAGAGGAGGTTGTTAGTTGTTACAACGCCATGGTTCAAGGAGGAATAGTGTATGAACCTAAAGGCATCCCCACCGTGGAACCAGATGCAGCGATCAGAGCGGATCCCAAGTACTACCAGATCCATCAGAAGATTCAACATCCAACGGGAAGTTATTTCACATTAAGGAGAATCATCGATAAATATGTAAAGGTAGGGCACTGCAAATCCCTCTGCAAAATGTTAATGGCAACCCACTCCCAACTCATGGGGCTAATTTGGTGGTGGCCTATGACGACGAGGCATAAAGAGAAGCGAAGGAGATGACGACAGAGCAGGGGGGTTCGAAGAGGCTTTGGAGGAGTGTACCAGAGGAATGGCTAATGGTTTTAGCCTATGATGAAGCAAGTGCCAAGTATGTGGAGGATATATACAACATTGAAGGAGGGGAAAAAGACCAAAGCTTGGAGTACTGCACAGTCTCACGATCCCTAAAGTTTGCCTAGTTCTTCGACTAGGTGGGAATGCCAAAAAAAAGTAGGTTGGAGATAACCCAAGCAATCCTGGATATTACGAGGAAGAATGCACTCCCTTCGCTAATGTGGAAGGGACCCATGGCCAGGATGGTGAAGAAATTTTTGTCAGAAATAACGTTCAGCGATGCATATAGGGCTGTGAGATTTCCACATAATCGACCATTATATGTGAATACTAGCATCAACGGGGTAAGATTCGCAAGGGATCTTATGGATGGGGGATCATCCATTAACATCATGCCAATAAGCTCCTTCCATGCAACTAATATCCCAGAAGAAAGATTGGTCCCCATGTCGTTGGTGATTTCAGGTTATGACAATCAGTCTTCCAGGTCCATTGGCTATGTGAATGTTGAGATTGTAATTGAAAATCTGAGTTCCCACATCAAGTTCCACGTGATAGAGACCATTTGTTGATAGGAAGAGTTTGGATGCACAACCAAGGATTAATTCCCTCAACGTACTACCAATGTGCCGAGGAAAATATTAAAGGAATGAAGATCACTATACGAGCTACGAAGAGGCCCTTCGCTATCGAAGATGCTCACCTAGTGGATGTAGAATTCTATACAGAGTTAAAAGAAGATGTTAGAGTCCTACCGAGAAGAATGGAGGGAGCCTGGGTTCCCTCAATCCGTGAAAGGATAGGACCTATGAACGGACAGAATGACAAAATTCCAAACGGCAGAGGAGTAACAAAAGAAGCCCACCAAGTGTTCCCTTGACCTGAGAAAGTCTCAAAGCAGCTAAAAGACAAGATGCAGCCTAGAAAGGACCCGATGGAATATGAGGTCACATGACAAAATGTGCTGGGTCGGTCCTCTGAAGGAAGAACGGTAGAGGATTCAAGGGAAAGGAAAAGAAAGGCAGTTGCAACGGCCAGAAGATAATGCAAGAAGATTGTTACTAAGGAGGGGAAGGTGGGTTATCACCTATGATGGTGTGAATGGGCAGCCAAATGAGCTATGGTAGAGACCAATGAGGAGGCTGGCCCGATATATGAGTGTTTTTTGGTGGATTAACGTGGACAATATACGATGATAGATAATTCTAACATACAGGAGTTCGTGGAGGATGTTACCAAAGAACCAGACTACATGACGGACCAACTGAAGCCAAAAGCACAAGAACTAGAGAAGCTGAACTTGGCAAGTGAAGGGGAGGACCCAAGGCCCATCTTCCTTGCAAAGGATCTCTGTATGGAGAAACGGGATGCTTTGATTAAGAAAATCTGAGATTTTATAGAAATTTTTGCATGGAAATATATGGAGATGGAGGGGCTAAATGAATAAGTAAGCTTCCATAAATTAAACATGATGCCTTCAGCCATTCCAATCAAGAAAGCAACGAGAACCTACAATCCTGAACTGGACTTGAAGATCAAAGAATAGGTCCAATGCCTGTTGGTAGTAGGATTCATCAAACCGATACAACACCCACTCTGGCTGTCTAGCATTATCCCGATGGATAAGAAGGATAAGAATCAGATAAGGATATGCATGGATTTAAGAGACTTGAATAGGGCTTACCCCAAAGATGAGTTTCCACTACCCTCTATTGATAGCTTGATAGATGCAACGGCTGGACATGAGATGTATAGCTTCATGGATCAGTGTGTAGGGTACACCCAGATCAAGATGGACCCCATAGATGAGAAGAAAATAGCATTTAGAACCCTATTGGGTAACTTTATGTACAAGGCAATTCCGTTTGGACTAAAAAATACTAGTCTACTTATTAAAGAACAATGATGTCCATCTTCCATGAATTCTTTCACAAATTTGTGGAGTTTTATGTGGATGATTTGGCCATCAAATCGAAGAAGGAGAGGTCCCACCTGAGCGATTTGAGGAAAGTATTGTCCAGATGTAGGAAGTATAAACTTAAGATGAACCCGCTGAAGTGCATTTTTGGAGTAACCAGTGGAAAATTTATGGGTTTTTTGGTAGATCGGCAAGGAGTACAGATGGATCAAGATAAACAGCGGGCGATCTTGGAGATGCAAAGTCCAAAAATGAAGAAGGAGCTCAAGAGTTTCCTCGATAAAATCTCCTACCTTGGGAGATTTGTACCTGGATTGGTCGAAATAACACACCGATTGATGGAGATTTTATGAAAGAACACAAAGTTCAAGTGGGAGGAAGTTCAATAGGAGTCTCTCACCAGGCTGAAGAAGCTGCTTGTTTCACCAAGACCATGATTCCCCGTAAGGCAGGAATACCGTTGTAGTTATACCTCACATCCACCACGAAGTCCATTGGAGCTCTCTTAGCACAGGAGATTGATAGGAAGGAACGGACAGTCTACTACCTTAGTATAATCAAATATGGGCCATAGGTCAGGTACAGTATCTTGGAAAGGCATTGTTTAGCCTTAGTCTTTGTAGCACAAAAGCTTAGACATTATATGTTATCTTTTACAATTCATATTATGAAGAGATGTGATCCTATTAAGTTTTTATTATCAAGAACTATATTAATTGGTAGGGCAGCTATGTGGTTCCTCATCCACTCAGAGTATGACCTGAAATGCATGGTCCCTTATGCAATCAAAAGTCAGGCGTATGCAGACCTCTTGGCAATCTTGCCATCTGGGATATCTGAGCCACCACGAGAAAGTATTCTAGGAGATGATCTGCAAGCCAATTACATGTACACAAGCGATGAAAAATGGACGATGCAATTCGAGGGATCTTCAGTAGAAAAGAAATGAGGAGCATGGGTTATTCTGTTAAGAGGAACGGTAGAAATTTGTCTTTCCTATAAACTAGACTTTCCTTGTTCCAACAATGAGGCAGAATATGAGGCATTGGTACTAGGGTTACTGGAGGCCCTTTGAAGGGGGATTCGTTAACTTTGCATCGAGGGTGATTCAAACTTGGTGATTCAATAAGTAAATGGAGAATATGCGTTAAAGCACCTCAGTTTGGCACCTTATAGGACAATCATTCAGAGGTTTCTCAACCAGTTCCACCGGACTAAGATCAAGAGGCATCCTTGAATGATGAACCGTCATCCAAATGCCTACGCCACTATCACTCAGAAGATGATCATGAGAGACGATACAACTATAATCGTGATTCAGCGAAGAACAACTCCCTCGATGGTACAGTCAATTCTTCCGATGGAGGATGACTCTAACTAGAGGGTAGAGATTAGAAAACAATTAGAGTTAGGGGAAGGAGCGATGGAACTGAGAGAGTTAGCCCAATACTCTACAAATCAGGGAAACCTTTACTTTAGAAATGCAAGAGGATGGCTGTCAAGATGCATTGGCTCAGAAGAAGTAGAGCGGAGACAAAAGAAAACACACGAAGAACACTATGAAATAATTAAGATCCATCTTTATACGAGAATTCAAAGGGAGGGATACTTTTGGCCTAGAATGAAGCAGGAAGTAGTAGAGCTACAACAAAAGTGTGACAAGTGTCAACTGTTCTTCGAGGGAGTTGAATGCCATTTTATTGAAGCTCAATCGGATTGGAGGCATCCCTATATTGACTTCAATAAATATGGAGTTGCACCAATAGAGAATATTAATGCGATGGGACTCAAAAGAAGGGTCCCAATGTTCTATGTTCAGGAGGGGCAGCTTTATCAAAGAGGGTACTTCAACAGGCCATTGTGTTGCATCACAAAGAAGGAAGCAACCGAAGTCCTCAAAGTTCATGTTCCAGCTCACATAGGAGGGGAAAAATTGTATGATCAACTTATGGCGTTGAGGTATTATTGGCCGATGATGGAGAAAGACTCTGTTGAGTTCGTTCGAAAATGTAAAGCTTGCCAACTCCATAGAAATATGATCCATGCTCCATCGGTGGATCTACACACTCTGGCAACACCTTATCCTTTTCACACTTGGGTGTTTGACCTAGTAGGGGCAATATATCCTTCTTCGAGGGGAAAGATCTGGATACTAGTGGCAACGGAGTGCTTTACAAAGTGGGATGAAGTGATATAACTAAGAAGGGCAACAACAAGGGTGGTGATCAACTTCATCAAAGAATACATCATTTGCCGTTTTAGGATCCCAAAGGTTAATCTCTCTAATAACGGAACCCCCTTCGTCAATTCAGAGGTAATAATGCTCATAAACAAATATTTTATTATTCATCACACTTCAACGGTGGCTTACCCAAAGGGAAAAGATCAAGCTGAAACATCTAACAAAACGTTGTTTAATATTTTGGCCAAGATGATGGAGGATTTCTTAGGATCATGGGATGATAAAATACCAACTCTATTGTGGGCCTATCGAACAAATAAAAGGAAGCCCACAGGATATGCCCTATTCTCCCTTGCGTATGGAGCTGAATCGATCCTCCCGGTGGAGTTGGAAGTTCCCACTGCCCGATATGCCTTGCGAAGTAGCATGCTCCCTCAGAACAGACATGTGCAGTTGGAAGCGTTGGATGAGTACAGAGATAATGCGATGCAGCACTTTCAAATGCACACGAGGCATCTTTCCAGGGCGTATGATAACTTGGTGAGACCAAGGAAGTTCGTGGAGGAAGACCTCATTTTGAAAGCAGTAGTGAAGCACATCAGGGGGCTTCCTCTGCCTAAGTTTGTAACAAATTGGGAGGGACCTTTCATTGTAAAGGAGGCTCATAATTCAGGTTATTGCTCAATTTTTAAGATGGAAGAAGACAAACCATTTAAGATTAACCATAAATGGTTGAAAGTCTATCATGTATAAGCAATTAACTTTAGATCACCGTTGTATCTAGTTTTTTACTATGAGTATATAAATATTTTCTTTCTAAAAAGATGTCTTTTGCTGCAACTTAAGTGAAATGAAAGATTACAGATTTGGTATTTTATGCAAATAGTTATAACACAAAGAAGTGACACGGAAAAACATATAACCTTTCTTTTATTCATAAGTTTTGAGGCATCATAAAATTGGGAACTATTGCCCGATAATTACATAAGAGAAAAAAGGAAAATTTATACAAGTGTGGAAAAGATTATTGGACTAAGAGGAACCACAAGTCCGGAGCAGAGAAAAAATCTCCAAGCAGGCCCGAAGAAACTGCTAGGCATGATTGTTGTGCATTAATAGAAACCTCCAGCCTTATTTGAACTTGTGCACACTCAATAAGGAGTTTCTCCCCCTTTAGATTTGCCAGAAGTGGAGCTTCTTCGATATCCTCTACCTCCTTGTTGGCATCTTCAAGTAAAGGTGCTAGCTCGGACAGCCTAGCTTCCTTAACTCATTGAGCCTCCAGGTGCTTCTGAAGAAGTTCCTTCTGGCTTACCAATTGCTAGCTCTTCAAAGTCTTTAAGTGATTAATCAGCCAGTTAAGTCAAAAGTTATATCTACCTAACTCCTTTAGATAACCTAGAAATTGATTAAGATGGGGCCAGGTAACATTTGCAGTTGGAGTACTAGCGAGATCACTGATAACCATAACCATGCCTTGAAGCTTATAGCTCATCACCGCAATGTTTATATGAAGACAATCGACAGTGAAAGTTTCAGGGTGATGGTTTGCAATATGCTCAATAACCAAATAATGGTTGGCAGGCATTTGGGGAGATCGTTGAAGGACCATGAGACAGAATTCATGAGGAGCCAAGTTAGGAAAAGGAAGCTCACAACCAGATTCGCTATCAGCTGCAGCACCTGTCGTGGAACCTTGGTCATTATTACTAGATTATTCTAAAATAACCTATTCACGATGGGGCTACGCGATGGGCGAAGGGACTGGTGGAAGCCTCTCTTTAACTGAAAGGGACGCACCAGCAAGGTGGAGACAGATCAAGCAAATAATGAGTTAAGTGAAAAATCTTAACAACTGTTTATCACTGTTAAGTCACCGTTACTGGTGGAGTTTGACGAAAAATCTTAACAAGTGTTTATCATTGTTAAGTCACCGTTACTGGTGGAGTTTGACAAAAAATCTTAACAAGTGTTTATCGTTGTTAAGTCACTGTTACTGGTGCAGTTTGAAGTTATTAAGTCACCATTACTGGTGGAGTTTGACAAAAAAATCTTAACAAGTATTTATTATTGTTAAGTCACTATTACTGGTGGAGTTTGATGAAAAATCTTAGCAAGTGGTTGTGCTAAGTCACCGTTATGGGTGTCACCATTATTGGTGGAATTTTATAAAAGGGAAAATCTTAACAAGTGTTTTCATTGTTAAGTCACCGTTACCAGTGGAGTTTGAACGTTTGAAAAATGAGACTCTTCTAGATTGTACATTATCAAGAATAAAGGACAAATAACAAGAAACAAAGAGAAACTAGCGAAGTACCTCAGCAATGGATGGAGAAAGAACGCGAGTCACCAAAGAGACTACAATGGCGAAAACTGCCGGGGGAAGGTTCATCTCCTCAGAAGCCTCAATGGTACCCTCAAGTAGAGGAACCTCAATGTTCGGTAAAGCTCCTGCGCCAACGAAGGGTACTAAGGCCAATATTGGGGTGGCGTTGGATGAAGACATTTGACCTTCCATGGATGCACCCACACTTTTGGTGCCAAAAGAAGCACTATGTTGGGCAGAGGGGTCAACGATGGCTTTAAGGATGGGAAGAGTCCCGATAGACGTTGGTGGGATTAGACCTAGAGAGAACTGCAAAATGAAACTAAGTGTTAGAAGTGGGGAATAAATACGAAAGAAAAGACACATACTTAACGTTTAACTCACCTCAATAATGTTGATAAAGAGGGGAACTACAGTGATGGGTCTTGTCAATACAGATGGAAGAAGAATGTTAGCCAATAAAGAAGCCACTTCAACCTGAGGCATCCTAGGAGGTTAAAATTCAGCAAAAAAAATAGAGAAAACATGTCAGACCTAACAGTGTTCAGAATGTGCTACCTCTAGAGAAATTTTCGCAGCTGGAATGATGGGCAGAGGAACCTCAGGCTGGGGTGATAATTCAAAGGAAGCTGGTGGAGCTTCCTCTGGCTGAGAGGAAATTCCCATAAATTTAACAGAATCACCCCCTACAGCAGCATTCTTCGCACGTTGGGAAGACAAACAGTGAGAGTAAATAAGCCCAATCATGGGGGAACGGGGAGTAGTTACACCAATCTGAGAGGAATCAAAACGTCCCTCAACGAAAGGACTCATAGTGGGGGTTGGGCCTTTCTTCTTCAGCTTCCTGCACCAAAATTGCTAAGAGTTATACAGATGCAGTTTGTTAAAAAAAATGATGATGAAAAAAAACACAGGTGTACCTCTGATCCAGAGGGAGAATAGGAGGATATCACCATTAGCAAAGAAGGAGGGGAAGCAATGGTAGAGGGAGTTGGGGCGAGATGTACATCTGGAGACCGTTTCTTCTGGGACTTAGTACCCAGAGTCTTTTTCCTCGCACCCGCAGCACCAACACTTTGAGGAACCCTTGGTCTCTTTTTCCTCTTTGACCCTGGTTCCGATGGATCTACAAGATAGTGGGGAAGGCGGTAGCAGGAGGAACGGCGGGAGCATGTCGTCGAAACTTAGAATGTATTCACTCCATCTCAGCCTGAATTTTCTTTCTGAACTCCTCACTCACTTCTGCAGACAAATGAGGAGGAACGGAGGCGATGGGGAATGTCCAAATGAGCTTGAGGCTGAGGTTGGGACTTAGACTTTGAGGAAGTCCCACTCTTGGACCCCCTAGTTTTTTTGGCTGGTGTTGGGGAAGGTCCTTTGCTAGATGCTGCTTTTGTTGGAACCCCTTCACCAGAGACACCTTCAGAAGGAGTAGGTTGTTTGGGTGCCAGGGCTTTCTTGGGCTTTGGAGTAGCAACGGGAATCATGGAACAGTATGGAGGAAGCTCAGTGGGAGGTTCCTTCGTAGTTTTGCTCAAAGGGAACTCCATTCCCATAATGGAATTGCCTTTCAAACCCAGTTCCTGTAAAGAAAATGAGAGCACTGGGGGATATACAGAAGGCCCCTCAATAAATTCAAAGATTTAGGCCAGTTGATTGGGCCAATACTTGGTGGAAAATAAAGAAGTCACGTCTACTTGCCTCCAGATACTGGGGATGGTGACTCTGACAGACATTGTAGAGCTCACCCCCCACACAGCAGTGTAAGTGAAGAGAGAACAAGCCTCGCTGAACGTGACCTTGGGGTGGTTTAGCTGGAAAACGGGGCGAGGATCCCCTTAGTCAAAACCAAATTAACGGGCACACCGATGGGGGTTGTAATGTTCGCGTGTGTATCCCCACTCAGTGTAGGATGGTATGTAACTTGAAGAGAATAGAAGAACCACAGCAAGGGAGGGGTTTTCTTCCATAATGTCCACAGTTGTTGGTTGGACCACCCTTGGCTCATTTCTGAAAAAATCACAAGTATGGAGGAAAACTTCCTCTCCATAGGGCCGCATCACAAAATAGTCCCGTTTGTCAATAACAGAGGTTAAATCCTTATGACTTTGCCTCTTATGATAAATGTAAGAATGAGGAGGCAGAATTGTTTCTCCCGAAGGAGGACGATTGGTTTTAGATACTACATAGGGGAAACGAACATAGAGGGAGCCCATCAGAAGTACGCAGTTGACAAAGTTGGCCAGGTTATAACGGCCAAGAGATCATTCCATGTCAAAATGGGTTCTATCAAGCAATGTATAAAGTAATCCCAGGGCAATTGCATCTAGAGGAATCATGATACCCTGGGCCAAACGAAGGGATATATTGATGAGGTCCCTTCGGGGTTGGTAGTTAGGTTTCCCCGGTAAAAGGAAGCGAGAGAAAATGACAAGGATGTAAGAAGGTAGTTCTAATGATGTACCTTAACCATGGGAAGCCTCGGAAGAGCTATCCTTAGAAGGATCCCAGAAGAAATAGTTGATGAGGGGAGTGAAGGTGGATTCGTTTGAAGAACCTATGAACCTTCGGCATATACAGTCCAACTCTGAACGGTCAGCAGCCTCTTGGGCGTCCAAAGCTTCATCAGAATAGGGCTCATGTCCTGTGGCCTCAAGGCCCAGATGTTCACAAACGTCTTCCAATGTTACTATGAACTCACCCCATACAACAATAAAATTGTGAGTGGTAACGTTCCAGCGAGACACTAGGATGGGGAGGGCAGCATTGTTCTTTGATAGAGTAAATTCACCGAACCACCTAGCCCGATGAAGCCCAATTTTTGTAAGGATGTCAGCGTGGGAACTCTGCATGTGAGCATTCCACGTAGCAAAGTGAGTAGGAGAACCCCAGGACCTTCGAAGTCAATATGGGACAATGGTAAGTCCCCTCGCTCAAGGCGAAATCGAAGTGTCCCCTATAAGGGGGAGAAAGCCCCAATCAGCAACATTTTCGTCCTCATCACCAAGTACCATGGCATCACACTTGGCGTTAAAAATGCAAGTCTTACAAAACCCAGAATAATCATCACTCATAACTTTACATTTGTGTGTAGTCATTGTATAAAGCCAAGTTAATCAAAACCTCAATTACCTACAAAATATAAAACAAACTCAAGTGTAGAGCTAAGTAAGGGTATCAATCCACATCAAGGGGGTAATGCTAGAGACAAATTCAATTGTAATTCATTTTTTTATTTTCGTTTTGGAATTTTTCCTTTCTATTTTCCTTTTTATCTTTTTCAAATATTAAAACAATTAGGGTGAGGATGTGAAATAACACTAAAATAAAATAAAATATCAAATTAAAAACTAAAAAGTGACTCAAATGAAAAATAAAGTCTAACACAAAAATATGAGATAAATGAGGTAATAAATGTGAGAACAATCAAGGAGTGGGATTACACCACAAATTTTAGCTATTCTAACTAATTAATTTAATTAATTGAATTCTCCCAAATTAATATCAAAATTACAAATCAACTCTTATTGCAAAGGTAATTTTAATAGTAACCTTTTAGAAAATTAAGTTTAACCCCCCCCCCCCCCCCCCACACACACACACACACAACTCTAGAAAATAGATCTACACTCCTTTTAATTAATCACCCGCTAGGATCGATTCATCAAAATTTATGTGCATCTTAGAAAATGAAAATAGAGTTGAAATTCAAGTAATAATACCACACTTAAGAAACCCCTATCTCTAGTTCGAATCTAAAATGGGTATAATAACTAGAATTTCGATTTTCTCTCGAAAATCATTTACCCTCTCTCGAGGTGTAAATTTAAGGGTGAGGGGTCAAGACTAACATTCAAAGGAAATTTTCAAGTAATCAAACTAATTAAATTAAAATAACATCAAATAAGGGTTTTTCCCACCCCTTAATAGGGAATTTCTCCTAACACGGTATGAAATTTGATAAATTAATAATCAAAGGCATAAAATAAATGAGAAGAGAAGAGAACAATCAAACTCAATCTCTTTATGCTTAATTGAACTTCAATCCATGAGTTGAAATTAACATCCCTCAATTTGAATGATCCAAACAAAATTACATCAAAAATTTCACTCAAATTAATCCTCACAATAATTTATTTTTCCCTCGCTATATAAAAAATAAAAATAAAAATTCTAATCTAAAAACCTACACTAAAATGGTATTTTTCTCTCTATTTACATGATAATGGATGAATTCAACAACATCAATCTATTATGAAATCAATGCTAAAAATACAAAAATTCATTATAGATGGGTGGGGTTAAATTCATCTTAGAAATAAATTTCACTACATACCTCTATATTGAGATATTTGCTAAAAATGAAAATACTCTCTAAAGAGGAGTGTAGAGAAATTTATCACAGGGTGTAAAAACTAAATTGGAGATCCTTCGTCAAATGGTCTTCATCTCTTTAAATAGGAGATGTATGACACACATAGGGTTAAGAGGTATTTTTGAGAATTAGCTTGAATATGTATGAAAATGGTGATAGGAGCATGGAGTGGCAATGGTGTGAGGTAATAAAATCTGAATTGGTTATGGGAAATTTTAGGTATGAAGGTAAAAGATGGTAGTTGGGGGTAGTTTGAAAAAAAGGGGTTAAAAGGCTTTATAAGGCATGTGGGGTTTTGTTTTACTTTTGCTTTTTGGTCTTGGTTTTAAGCAGCAAACACGATTTTGGCTTGGTTGATGAAATGGGTATGGTTCGATTCGTGTAAGGGCTGGATATGGGTTGGCACGGGTTGGTGGGTAAATGGTTTAGAGGGTCCAGGCGGGTTTGGGTGACGGATTAACAGGATCGGGTTGGGTGGGTCTGCAGCTGGCGGCGGCGGGTCAGCGCGTTCGGCTGGAGGTGCGTCGGGGTTGGCCGGCGGAGCAGGTGGTTATGGGTTGGACAGGATGGGGGGTCGGATTGAGATCGTGGCCTGGGGGCTCGGGTCAGTGGGACGCCGCCAGAGGTGGGGAAGGGGATAATGAGTTTCGGGATCCAGGTTGGAATCGGACAGGTGGGGTTAGGCAGGTCCAGCTAGGGGGGATGGTTTTGGACAGCTGGTGGGTATGGCAGGGTCGCGATTTCAGGGCAGGGATAGATGGGTATGGAACCGGGGCTTTTGCCGGAAAGTTTTTTCGGCATGGTTCGTCGGGGTTTGGTTCGCGGGTCGCGTTAGGCTGGGTTGGAATGTAGGTGAAGCTGGGTTGCGGGTATTGGGGATTGGAGATATAAAGGGTTTCGTCGGATAGGGAGGTCGCCAGCGCTGCTGGGTAAGGAGACGGGGTCGCCGGATTCGAGTTGCGAGCGGGACTCGTCGGAGATGGTTCAGGCACGGGTTTGGTGTTGGGGAAGATGAAGTGGGGGGTTATTGAGTGGTTGAGGGTGTAGGAAGTTTAGTGTGAGGGATAAGGTGGGTTTTGTTGTGTGTGTGTAATGTATGGAAATGTGGGTGTGGGTGAGAGAGTTGTTAGGGTGTGTTTGTGATGTAGGTTAGTTTGGATATTGTGTGTGTGTTAGTGACTCTAAAAAAATAAACTAAAAATAAAAAATGAAATAAAACAAAATTAACCTAAAATAAAATATTAACTAAACTAAAAATAAAAAATCAACTAAAAAAAATTGACACGACACACTATACAAACTCTAAAAAAAGAAACTAAACACAACTAAAATAAAAAGTAACAAATAAAAGAAAAATAAAATAATAATAAACTAACTAAAAACTAAGAAAATATAAAAATTAATACACGACGTGCTAAAAATTAAAATATAAAAATCCTAAAAATATATACTTGACTCAATAAAATAAAATAATAAAATAAATCGTAAAAATAAAATGACACAAATAAAATAAAATAAAATAAAATGGGACAACCTAAACACGCACGGTTGGGGACAGGTTTAGGTAGGTTTAGGGTAGACTAGGGTACAGGACAAGGGTATTAGCTCCATAATACGCACAATTGTCTTGAAATACGCGTTTGAATACCGCAACGTGCATTCGACCTACAAAATAGACAATAAAGCGCATAAGACCCAAATTGACAAGAATTGGCAACTAAAATACGTCTATTCGGGGTATAAAATGTACACTTTTGGGTGCTTATCACACCATCCCCAAACAGAGCGTTGCTAGTCCTCGAGTAATAAGATAGAGAGAAAGAGAAACATAAGTAAGCAAAAGTGTACCACTTTTACGGGAACTTGCGATTGCACTTAGCGTGTGCAACAAGCCTTTAAACCTATAGGTTTCCCTACAGGACGAGTTGTGTCTCGTGAGGGCTTGCAGAGAATATACCCACAAAATTCTTTATTTTGTAAAAAAATTTGAAAGTTAGTCAATCTCTTATTAGACGTAGAATAATCGCACAATCCATCATTAGATAAATGATTTCAGAAATACAAGCTAGAATGTGTAAAACGATTAAGCTAAGTAAATACTCAAGGCACATCCTCCCTAGAAATCAATGTGTGTGGTGTGAATCAGTCGAAACGGGTCGAGTACCACAAGAGTATTTCCTAGATGCCTCTTTGGAATCAACGCTTCAACTTCAAATCTCACTAGATATAGATCTCTCAAACGAACTCTCGAGATTAGGGTTAGTGTATCGCTCTTGTGTTTGAGGAAGTGAGTAAATGTAATCAAGTTCAAACGTCTCACACACAGAGAAGAAAGAACGAACATTTTGAAGGAAAAGTGATCTCATGAAAGAATGCTAATCACTATAATGAGAACGTCGAGTTATTCACCACATTGACTTTCATTCGCCCGAACACCTAGGGGATCCTGGATGATAAAGGGTGAGGGGAAAATGAAATGAGAAGGATGGGATATGAGGTTGGATGGTGATGTATAAATGATGAGTGATGGATGCGATAGAAGAGTGTTCTATACTTGAAGAACAAAATGTCTTTATTACACAAGAACTAACTATAACTCTCTTTTTCTCTCTTTTTTCAATTTTTCTTTTTTTGTCTCTATATTCTTTTTTCTGTTTTTTTTTCTCTCTCTTTTCAAACCAACAATGAAGACATTTAACATTTGGAATCAACACTCTTTTCTTTTTTTTTCAAAAATGGTGGGTGGGAAAATGGAGTTGATATGAAAGTGGGGATGGTATGTGGATGATGTTGATGATGTGGGGAATATGTGGGAATATGGAAGAATATGGTAATATAATGGGTGAAGTGGATGGGTGAAAATCTAGTGATCAGGACAAATTTCAAGACACGCGTTTCTTACAACTCGAAAGTAATGTCGTTCTCAGTGATCAAGCCAAAATTTTATAGAAGAATAATGAGATCATACAACAATTTAAGTGCGGACCCAAAGGAATTCGAATCAACTTGTGACTCAGAGATTGCGTAAAGCACTCTGAAAGTGTGAAAGGCATAAATTTCACAAGCTAAAGTCTATACTAGTGATCCTTAAGGTTCTCTTGGGAATTGTAGTACTCGTCAACTCTAAACCGCAGTGACGTGATAAGTGCACAAATTTTATTGAGTCTAGAAATTCATGGTAAAACATGCCTTGTTATGTATTATATAAGCTATTTAAAAAAAATATTCGCTAGCTTGATTCCTATATTTTGAAAGATGGATGATAGAAAATTCACATCAATGAGTGAGATGAGAAACTGAGCGAAATTTTAAAAATCACGTTCAAAAATTAAAAAAAAAATCAAAAAAGGTACGATTTTGATAAAACTCCCCACCCCCAAACAAAAAGGAACATCGTCCTCGATGTTAAGTAAAATGATTTTTAAAATTTAGACCATAAGGTGGAAAGAGATTACTAGAAACAACCGCTAATGAAATGGACAGAGGTAGCCAAGAATAAACCTGAATAAGAAGTGAGAGAAAAAAAAAGATGTACAAGTCCATAACATGGTAAAGAATTGGGTGATGTGAAACACCACCCCCAAACAGGATGAATCTCATACAAGAAACGATGGGTTGCCTCTCAGTAGTGCTAAGTTTAATGTCTTCAGCCAGACTGAAGGGATCTCACCCTAAGGATAGGATCTATGAAAGCGCGGGGCGACAGAAAAATTGGGGTGATGAGAATCACCCCCAAATAAGATTGAAGCGTCAGTCTTGTTGGATAAAGGCTAAAAGGGTCAATGCACTTGTATGGAAAAGTGAATCACGCGATGCAAAGCATAGGTAGACCATGGTCGGGTGGGTATTAGTGTAAGGGTGAAGGTGAAAAGGGTAAAGAGGTATCTGCCACGGGCCTTGTTGAGCTTAAAAGTGAGGGCAACTAGGGCCCTATAGGCATGATGATCTAATTGGTGAGGGAGGCAAAATGGTTTGAAAAGTGTAATGGGGCGGGCCTCATAGAAATCACACGACCGTTCTATGAATGGGCGATGATAATGGTCGCGATGTGACACGCTAGGAAGTTGTCGATGGAAAAAATAAACATCACAAGAGAGTGGCGGGCATGGGGTACCAAGCTCGGTGTCACGATAGTGGAGAGTAGCACCACAAATACTCTCATGAATAGTGGAGGATGGTTTGAGGTGAGGATCTAAAAATGTAGATGGAAACTTTAAATGAGTAAAATCAAGATCCAAACCAGGTGGTGGGGTAGAATGAACAACGGGTGGGGTAAAGGGTGGGATAAACGGTGGATCGGGTGGGATAAATGGTGGAGGAAGATGATCCAACTCAAGAGTGGGAGACACACACTCCTCATGAGGCACAGAGTGATCCTCAAGGGCACTCACAGGAGGAAGTGTGGAAATAAACGAGTGAGTGATAAACTTCTCCACAAGAGTAGTATCAGTGAATGTGGTGGGTGGGTAATACGAGGCACCAAGATCAGAGATAGAGGTATCACTAGAAATAATAGGCTCAAGATGATCCAAGCATGGTGGAGCAGGATCCATATCCGGAGAGGTAGAAACCATCTTGGATTCAATCTCGAGAAAATGGTGAGCACTCATAGCCGGAGCTAACCTAAAATGAAGTAGTTCCTCGGTAACACACACGGAGGGCTCAATAGGTGTAGACTCGGGTATATTTTTGAATTCTATGGGAAAGGGAATTGGAACCTCAAATGTGGGTTCCTTTGGATATGATGGGATTGGATCAGTCTTACTAATGAAAGGTAAGTCAACACAATTGTTGACTTGGGGCCCGGACCATGGAATGGTCTCAACTTTGAGATTCTCGGGGTGGTAGGGTTGGTCACACTCAAAATCTGTGTCACAAGAGGACACATCATCATCACACTCAGGTGCAACAATGGGTGGATCCATGAGAATGTCCGACTCTCTCGCACACTCAAATTCATTTAACCTCTGTTCAAGCCTTTGGAGATCTTGAATTTGAATTTGAGTGCCTTGCTCTTGCTCGATGATAAATTGTTGCAAGAGTGCCTCGAGAGCGGAGGTGGAAGATTGTGGTGGATTGATGGGTGGTGGCAGTGGGTGAGGTGGACACAACTCGCTATGATCATGAATATATGGAGAATGCTCAAATGAAGTGTGTGGAGTGGGGCCAAGTTCATCATACACGAAACGATCGCCTTCGTGGTGGACAATTAGTTGATACTCATGGGGTGCGTAGTGAGGGAACTGATCGAGAATGGGTGCACAAGGTTGCCATGACGATTGTTGGAACGTGTGAGAATCCACAACATCAGGTTGGGATTCGTATTGCGTGAAAGGGTGATCAGGCTTCTACGAATAACTGGGGTACTCACACAACTCGAGATTGGGTGTATCGAAATAGTAGGCTGAGGTGGGTTCCGGAACAATGTCATATGTATACACATGTTCCATGGTAGGTTCGGATGGATATGAATGTAAGGGCACTCATGGGACATGTGATCGGAATAATAACAATGGGTGCACAATAAAGTATGAGACACGCCGACACTTAACACCGAGGGTGATGGAAAATGAGGTGCGTGCATGGACGGGTCAAGAGTATCTAGGGTACTCGTTAGAGAGGTGAGACCACTAAGGATATCATAAAGAGACGGATCGGGATCACTCTCACGTGTCGCGTGACAATGGAAAATGACCAAAGTAGTCCCGTAAAGGACGTTCTTCGGCCATGAGGAGAAAAATATTTTTTTGGAATTTTTATTTTTTTCAAAAGGAAAGAAAAATATTTTTGGATTTTCTAAAAATAATGGAAGAAAATATTTTTGGAATTTGTGAAAAATAAAGGGCGAAAAATATTTTTTGGAAGAAAAGGTGGGGAAAAAATATGGACTCTTGATTGGACGAACTAACTAAAATCGACCACCGAAAAATGGAATTGGACACACACACAAGTCAAGAAAATTTCCTAACTAGCACATAGCCAATTTTTATCTTTAAATTTAATGAAAGGGTAGTCAAATTTTAATTAAGTCTGTGAGCGATAAAAAATCACGAAATAATATGAGTGATTGCCTTTGCAAAATTTTCTCCCATTGGGCTACCTTGTTGATTAATTTTAAATTTAATGATGGCTAGGGTAGCACACAATTGGTAAGCGAGTGAGTCGAGTGATGAAATCCATTCTCGTGAGTGATCGGGTGTAGTTCTTAGTCAATTAATTCATCACACCATTAGAAAATAAATGCGAGAATAAAATCACACAAGAGCACACAAGGCACACAAAAGAATTGACTCGCTAACAGCAGAGGCGCGAGGGTTCAAGAGATGTACCTCCCACGATTTTTAAGCCATGGGGTGCCAAAAAATTTGAGTCGATCGGGCGGAGATCACGCGTATCTCAGTCGGCCCAGGGAGTCCTACCGACCCAAGGTAGAGAGGCTTCTAAATCCTCGCCTTTGGACGCCCTCTCTCTACCTTGTCTGGCTTTCCTATCATGCTTTCTTCGATTATTACAAGTTTTAAAATGAAAAAAAAAATAAATGTGTCTCTATGCACCACAATACAAGCAATGATAAAATAAACCTAATACAAGCCTTCTAATATAAAGAAAAATGGTACTAAAATGCAACAAAATATAGGAAATAAATGAGGTAAATAAATGTGAGAACAATCAAGGAGTGTGATTACACCACAAATTTTAGTTATTCTAACTAATTAATTTAATTAATTGAATTCTCCCATATTAATATCAAACATACAAATCAAATCTCGTTGCAAAGGTAATTTTAATAGTAACCTTTTAGAAAATTAAGTTTGATCCCCCCCCCCCCCCCCCACACACACACGCAACTCTAGAAAATAGATCTACACTCTTTTTAATTAATCACCTGCTAGGATCGATTCATCAAAATTTATGTACATCTTAGAAAATAAAAATAGAGTTGAAATTCAAGTAATAATACCCCACTTAAGAAACCCCTATCTCTAGTTCGAATCTAAATGGGTATTATAACTAGAATTTCGATTTTCTCTCGAAAATCATTTACCCTCTCTCGAGGCGTAAATTTAAGGGTGAGGGATCAAAATTAACATTCAAAGGGAATTTTCATGTAATCAAACTAATTAAATTAAAATAACACCAAATAAGGGTTTACCCCACCCCTTGAAAGGGTATTTAGCCTAACATGGTATGAACTTTGACAAATTAATAATCACAGGCATAAAATAAATGAGAAGAGAAGAGAACAATCAAACCCAATCTCTTTATGCTTAATTGAACTTCAATACATGAGTTGAAATTAGAATCCCTCAATTTGAATGATCCAAACAAAATTACATCAAAAATTTCACTCACATTAATCCTCACAATAATTTATTTTTCCCTCACTATCTAAAAAATAAAATAAAAATTCTAATCTAAAAACCTACACTAAAATGGTATTTCTCTCTCTATTTACATGATAATGGATAAATTCAACTACATCAATCTGTTATGAAATAATTGCTAAAAATGCAAAATTTATTATAAATGGGTGGGGTTAAATTCATCGTAGAGATAAATTTCACTACACACCTCTATATTGAGATATTTGCTAAAAATGCAAATACTCTCTAAAGAGGAGTGTAGAGAAATTTATCACATAAGGTGTAAAAACTAAATTGGAGATCCTTCTCCAAGTGGTCTTCATCTCTTTAAATAGGAGATGCATGGCACACATGGGGCTAAGGGCTATTTTTGGAAACTAGCTTGAGTGTGTATGGAAATGGTGAGAGGAGCATGGGGTGAGCACATTAGCATGGCAAAGGTGTGAGGTAATAAAATTTGAATTGATTATGGGGAATTTTAGGTATGAGGGTAAAAGATGGTAGTTGGGGGTAGTTTGGGAAAAATGGGTTAAAAGGCTTTATTAGGCATGTGGGGTTTTGTTTTACTTTTGGTCTTTGGTCTTGGTTTTAAGCAGCTAACACGATTTTGGCTTGGTTGATGAAATGGGTATGGTTAGGTTCGTGTAAGGTCTGGATATGGGTTGGCACGGGTTGGTGGGTAAATGGTTTAGAGGGTCCAGGCGGGTTTGGGTATCGGATCAGCAAGATCGGGTTGCGTGGGTCTGCAGCTGGCGGCGGTAGGTCATCGAGTTCGGCTAGAGGTGCGTCGGGGCTGGTCGGCGGCTCTCGGGTAGGCCGTCAGATCAGGAGGTTATGGGTTGGACAGGATTGGGGGGTCGGATCGGGATCGTGGCCTAGGGGCTCGGGTTAGTGGGATGCCGCCGGAGGTGAGGAAGGGGATAACGAGTTTCGGGATTCAGGTTGGAATCGGACAGGTGGGGTCAGGCAGGTCCGACTAGGGGGATGGTTTTGGATAGCTCGCGAGTATGGAAGGGTCGCGATTTCGAGGCACGGGTAGATGGGTATGGAACCGGGGCTTTTTTCGGAATGTTTTTCCGACATGGTTCGTCAGGGTTTGGTTTACGGGTCACGTCCGGTTGGGTTGGAATCTAGGTGAAGCTGGGTTGCGGGTATTGGGTATTGGATATATAAGGGGTTTTTCCGGATAGGGAGGTCGCTGGCTCTACTCGACGAGGAAATGGGGTCGCCGAATTCGGGTTTCAAGCGGGACTCGTTGGAGATGGTTGAGGCGCGGGTTGGGTTTTCGGTGGGACTCGTGTAGGGTTGAAATGGTGGTGAGATGAAGAAGGTGGATGGTGGGTATGGAGATTGGAGAGAGAAATGGATTTGGTGTTGGGGAAGATGAAGTGGGGGTTATAGAGTGGTTGAGGGTGTAGGAAGTTTAGTGTGAGGGATAAGGTGGGTTTTGTAGTGTGTATGTAATGTATGGGAATGTAGGTGTGGGTGAGAGAGTTGTTAGGGTGTGTTTGTGGTGTAGGTTAGTTTGGGTGTTGTGTGTGTGTTAGTGACCTTAAAAAAATACACTAAAAATAAAAAATGTAATAAAACAAAATTAACCTAAAATAAAAATTTAACTAAACTAAAAATAAAATTGACACGACACGACACGACACACTATACAAACTCTAAAAAAGAAACTAAACATGACTAAAATAAAAACTAACAATTAAAAACAAAATGAAATAATAATAAACTAACTAAAAACTAAGGGAAAAAAAGAAAATATAAAAACAATACACGACGCGCTAAAAATTAAAGTATAAAAATCCTAAAAATATATACATGACTCAACAAAATAAAATAATAAAATAAACCCTAAAAATAAAATGACACAAATAAAATAAAATGGTACAACCTAAACACACACGGTTCGGAAAAGGTTTAGGTAGGTTTAGGGTATGGGACAAGGATATTAGCTCCATAATCCGCACAATTGCCTTGAAATACGCGTTTGAACACCAAAACGTGCATTCGACCTATAAAATAGACAATAAAGAGCATAAGACCCAAATTGATAAGAATTAGTAACTAAACTACGTCTATTCGGGGTATAAAATTTACACTTTTGGGTTCTTATCAATCACCCTTGCCAAAAATGGGGGACCGACGTTAAAAACGCAGTTGCTTTTGACGAGCGGCGATCAAAGTGGTGGCTCCCTCAGTAACAGCAGCGATAGAAGTGGTGAAAGTAGGGGTGGCAGGTGGAGTGTTGGTGGCGGACGCACCAGGGTTGCTTGAAAAAGCCATTACAGATGAAATCGAGGTATAGAAAGCTTGAAAAAGCTACCAGATGAGTAACAATGGAGTAACCAAATGTTGAAGATGATTACATAGGAAAGAGACGAAGAAAAGCTCGACAAACAATAGAGTTTTTGCAAACTTTCTCTCTCTAAAGTATGCCTAGAGTTTGAAAAAGACGAAGAAAATAGTTAAGTGTTTTGAAAATAGACGTTTGAATTCTTTCAACCCATCTTTTGAGTTTCCCACTAACACACTTACAGAGCCGCCTATAATCATTCCAAGCGGACACATGGCACTTCAGGGAGTGTCCTAACAGTTGAAAAGATAGCACCATGTCATTAATGAAGTGACGCATGGGGAATAGAAAGGGATTTCTTCTTCGGCAAGTTTGATTTTTGGTGCCAGAATTATTGTCAGTCATATCCAATCACTCCCAACGCAGAAACTATCCCAACAGTTCAAATGGAGAATTTCCTAAGGAGAAGTTCATAACGGAGAAGTCCATAAGTTTCAACAATAGGGGCAGTCCGAACGAAAACCCACTGCCTACAACTATACTCCACAATAGCACAAATGGGAGAATTTCACTTATCAATAGTCAAAATGGGTATTTGAGAAAGTCAGCAGGTGTTTCAGGAGAATTCAAAATTAGCCAAGGAAGCAAAGCCAAAACGGTTGAAGATCAGCAACAGGAAAAAGTGGCGATGTCCCTTCACCAAATCGCTGACAATCTGCAGCACTTTGGTTCAGGTACATGGGGGAGAATTTTACTTTTTGATGGCAGTAATAATGCTAGAGGCCGTAAAGAAGACAGAGACACTAAGGTTCATCGGATTGAGAAGTTTTTGTGTAGACATTTCTTGTTCCCACAACAAATCTCTCCACTAAAGGAGCAAATGTAGAGGGGGCTTGAAGGTAATCTTTAGATTAGAGATAACCCCCCATTAACAACATTGTTTGGGATAATCCCCCCATTAACAACAGCGAGGCAGCTCAAGCGAGGTAGCCCAACGTGACAGATCAAGTGAGGCAGCTTAGCGTGATTGATCAAGGTGGCAACTCATACTTTAGCTTTGTTGCGTTACTTAGCCATGTTGTATCTTTTGTTTATATGGACCACGATTTATAACGATTATAATAATGTAACGATTATAATGGCATTTAGTGTGAGGTCGAACGGTACTCAAGAGAGACCTGGCTTGACAGGGCCTGGGAGAGATTTCATGCTCTATCGAACGACCTCATCATGGGAACTTCAGAGGGACTTGGTTTGGAGGATTGAGAAGTAAGGCACCGTTGGGGCTTGTCCTGACCATCTTAGTTACACCTGGTAAAAACACCAAAGGACCTTGACCATGGAGCCATGGGCAGGGTAGCCTTGAGTTCCATCTGGCATTGAGTTGTGAACCAAACAACCTTCTACTTAATGTCACATCTACTTTATGTGATGTCAATAGCTAGTTAGGCAATGTCAAATATGTACTTGAGTAAACCACCGTGGTATTTGGGGTTTTCAGATAGTTAGTGAGCCACCTCCGTGACGACAACCACCTGACACACTGTGGTTAGGCAAAAGGCATGTCTTGGCATTTAATGGTTATGATGTGGAGATGACTAGTCCATCAGGCATTTAATGTTTGTGACATAAAGTATGAGGGATGTCTTTCATAGTAATTAATGACTGAGTTATCTTAGGAGTGGTGTGGGGGATATTTAAGGGCCCTAACCACCTATGAGGAAGGGGTTCTTTTTTAGAGTTCAGAAGTTATTGTTAGAGAGGAATATACATTAGAAAGAGAGATTCATTACAAACCAGAGTCCACTCACCCACCATTGCCATTTATTATGAAGCTTTTGATACTTAACAGATATCTTTAAGGGTGGTTGGGGTGTTTAGCTACTTGCTGAGGTGTATCTAGGATGCTTACTTCTCTCTCTCCCTTAAAATGAGTTACTTCTGAGTTCGTTATTATTTCCTGAGTTATACACGTGTGATTTGTGAGTTCAAACTGAGTTTATCTTCACTAAGTCGTGATTGCGTGTCTTGTAATCAATCAATAGAGATGATAGTTAATTTATCATTACTGTACTCAAAAGGGGTTACGCCTCCATCTAATCTAAACTACCCTCTTAGACTTACAAAGAGAAAAAAGGCGTATGATCACATTGATGATCTCAACTACACTTTTGATCAACTTGAGAAGCATCAGATGAGGTTAAACCCGACCAAATGCATTTTTAGAGTGCAAGAAGGAATGTTCCTTAGGTAAATAGTAAATCAAAGGGGAATTGAAGAAAATCCAGATAAGATCAAGGGATTAATTGAAATGCAATCCCCAGCCTGTAAGAAGGATGTGCAAAGTCTTACTGGACGAGTAGCAGTATTGAACAGATTCGTGTCCCGAGTTACAGATAGGTGCCTACCGTTCTTCAAGGTACTCAGAAAGAGTTTTGAATGGAACGAAGAATGTGAATAGACTTTAGTGGAGTTAAAAAATTATTTGGGGTCACCTCCGTTGCTCCCCAGATGAATCACAAGTGAGAAATTGTACCTGTACTTAGTTATTTCTGAATCAGTCATGAGTTCTGCATTGATCTGATAAGAGAATAGAGTTTAAAAATCCGTCTACTATACTAGTAAGGCTTTTCGAGGAGCAGAAATAAGGTACCCTCGTCTGGAGAAATCGGCGTTAGCACTGATTGAAGCATCCAGACGTATGAAACCTTATTTCCAATCCCATACAATAGTAGTTTACACTGATATGCCTCTAAGGCATGCTTTGCATCAATCGGAGAAATATGGTAGATTAATGTACTGGGATGTGAAATTAGGGGAGTATAATATCATATATGGACCAAGGTCTTCTTCGAAAGGCCAAGCAATGGCAAATTTCGTAGATAAGTTCACTTACTCTAAGGTCCCCGAGCAACAAAGTGAACAAGCTGAACAAGAATCAGGAAGAAGTGATGTTAATAAGAAAGCTCTCGAGGAATCTTTATCAAAAGACGTAGTTGTCGACCTAACATATTCCTCTTCTCGAACACAGGGGATGACTAGGAAGTATGAAGAAGCAAGAGGAAAAATATTCCACTATGAGAATTGAACAGGCCAAGCTTTTGACAACAATGCCCCAATATGGAATTTATATGTTGATGGGTCATCTTGTGCAACCGACAGCGGAGCAGGTATAATACTTAACACTCTTGATGGTATTTATATTGATTATGCCTTGCATTTTCAATTCCAGGCTTCAAACAATGAAGTAGAGTATGAATCCCTTATTGTGGGCTTAAGTTTAGCCCAATCATTGAGAAGTAAGAAAGTTATGGCACACAGTGACTCTCAGTTAGTGGTGAACCAAGTACTGGGTTTATATAGAGTTAAAATAGTTTTTACAACCAGGTATCTATCCAAGGTGATGGAAATAATTGAAAAATTACCAGTTGTTCAAATGAATAGAATCCCAAGGTTGGAGAATGCCCGAGTTGATGCCCTTGCTCGGCTAGCCTCAGCTGATAGGATTGAACTTTGACGAACTATCCCTATTAAGATTTTGGCCAATAGGAGCATAGATGAAGATCTGATGATCAATTTTATTATCATAGACATGGGTCCATCATGGATGGACCCCATCAAAGCATACATAGAAGAGGGAACTCTACCAATAGATATGGTAGAAGCAAAGAAGTTGAAGTATAAAGTAGCTCGATATGTACTAGATAAAGGTGTTTTGTACAGGAGAGGACTAACAGTCAATTTGCAACGTTGTGTGCATCCATCAAAGTTCCAAGACCTAATTCAGGAGGTGCATGAAGGATCATGTGGAGCTCACATAGCAAGGAGAACACTTCTACAGGAAATAAGTGCACAAGGATATTAATCGCCAACAATATGAGAACATTGTACAATTTTTGCCAAGAAGTGTGATAAATGCCAAAGATTCTTCGCCATTCGAAAAACTCCACAGGATGCTCTCACTCCAATAACTTCACCATTGCCATTTTCCATGTGAGGCATAGACTTGGTCGGACCACTGCCGACCACCCGAGGAAGATTTAAGTACTTGGTTGTCGCAGTGGGTTATTTTACAAAACGGGTTGAGGCAGAGCCCTTGATAGACATGCCTTATGAAAATGTTTATTAGTTCATATGGAAAAGCATCATCTGTAGGTATGGGTTAACCTATGATTTCATTACTGACCATGGAACACAATTTAATAATGATGAATTCACAACTTACTATGCTCAGTCCAATATTCAAAAATTGCACTCAATACCCGGACATCCTCAAAGTAATGGCCAAACTGAAGTTACAAACTGAATTATGCTTAACGGGTTGAAGAAAAGACTTGATGATGTGAAGGGAAACATGATAAACAAACTACATTATGTCTTGTGGGCATACTGAACAACCTCGTGAACAGTAACTGGAGAATCCCCATATATGTTAGGATTTGGGACTCAAGACGCCATACCTGCTGAGCTGGGTTTACTATCCCATAGATTTTTAAATTTTAACTCTCCCGTAAGTGACCTAATGAGAAGGTTGGATCTAAATATGCTGAAAGAAGTAAGAGAAGATGTTTCCTTGAGAAATGCAACCTACCAACAGAGAACAGTCTATTTTTATAATAAAATGATGAAACCGACCAACTTGAAGGAAGGAGATTGTGTGATGAAGAAATTTATGCAAGAAAATAACAAACTTGAGGCCAATTGGCATGGGCCATACCGTATTTTAGCAGTCATTCGACCTATAACTTATCGAATTGAAACCTTGGAAGGCGAAGAATTCCAAAACCCATGGCATACCAAACATCTCAGAAAATATTACCAATGATGTTATCAGTTGTAATCAGTTTGAAATCAAAATTCAGTATCGATAAAATAATTAGTTCTTTCAATTTTAGTTGTTGAATTTTTTTTAAAAGTACTAGTGTTATGCACTACTATAAGGGTTAAATTGATAAAAGTTAGAAGTTATTGCCATAAAAACTTCAAATTATTGCTCGGTGAAGAAACTCATTTCCTAAAAGATGCTCGGGAGACCACAAGAATATAAGAGAGTTGCTCGGCAAAAGCATTAAGTTGCTCAAAAAATCAACAAACTTGATCACTGATATGCAAAGTCCAAGTCAACAGGACCCTAAGTCCTCAAGAAACTTGGTCCACAAACATAAGGATAAAATAAGATATTTATCCTACAGGGAAAAGTGCAGGAAGAACGTTGCAATGATTCCTTAAGAGGAATGTAAGCACATATTCCATATACGTGCAAAAACCTAACATTTGGGTGCATTAGTAAAACCTTTGGAGACACATGGGTAACTAGATCCAAATTTAGATTTTAATCTAAGTATGCTAGTAGAACCTATGTACTCATCTAACTAGATTTAAATTTTGATTTTAATCTAAGAAGGCTAGTAAAATATCCGCATTCATTGGTAATTGATACTCAATTTAGATTTTAATCTAAGTGAACTAATGACAAAGAAAGGATTAACATTCAACACAAGATAAGTTGATCAAATTTTTATTTCATTAAATCAAATTAATTACATGATTTTGTTAATAAAACAAAGTACAAAGCTTCATTCTATAGGACGTTTCCCTTCAGTTTTGGAAACAGGATTCATTCTAGTAGGAGGATCATCTTAAGTGTAAGGAGAATTAATGAAGTTAAAATCCTTAAGCATTCTAGCATTGTTTCTACTAGGACGATCAAGCAGGTGGGGAGGTCGGACGATCTCTAATTCATCATGAAGCTCATAATCTCCCAGGTACTTTAAAATCAAGTATTGAGGAATACTTCGAACAGGAATCCAATTGACATCTAATTTAAAAGGGGGATTATCAAGATCAAGCAATCCTGGGTCATACCAGTCCCGCAGTTAGTTATTTTGGTCCACCTTCATCACTGTCAAAGCATTCATCCAACCCCATTTATAGCTCTCATTCTTAGCTTGTTGAAGCTTGTCCTAAATATTCCCCAGAGCTTTATTGTACCCTTCCATGCAGATTTCCCTTGGTTATTTATGGAATTGGAAGGTCAATTTTTCAACCTGGTGATGCAGTTTCTTCAACACTTCATCTTTAGCTTGTAACTAAGAAGATTTAATGGATAGTTGCTCGTACAAGGCCTGTAGCTTCTGGGATATCTAAGCAGTGGCTTAATTTTTGGATTTTAGTTGTGCATCTTGATTGGTAAGGGTTTGTTGGGTCCTAATTTCCTCTGTAGTATCGCGGACAGGTCTGACTCTAGTCGAAAAGATGAAGAAACGGATTTTGATTTCTTTAAGGCCTCCAATTCCTCACTCAACCTTGCATTCTCAGCTTCCAAAAATGAATGAGCCTCATCCGTAATAGCAACAATATTAGTGGATGACTTCAAGGCATCAATTTAATCTCTCAAATTGTTGTTCTTTTCCTTTAAAAGATTGGCAATGCCTCTTTCTTACTCCTCTTCACGATTAAGCAAGAATTCTTGCCTTCAAAAATAGGAGGCAAATTTATCTAACTTTTGCTCAAAAACCCAAACTTCATTCAGAGACTGGAACTTATTCTCATAATCCTCATACAAAAGTGTTGTAGTTTCCTTATGGTGCTCCTGTAGCTCTTCAATCATTTCATAGTAGGCAAATTTATTGGGCACTGCTCGATTAAGAAGACACTTCAGATGAACATAGGCCTCTTTGGCTTTCTCGGATACCCCTTCCCCGAGTAAATTCAGTAGGTCGGCCTCAGTTAGAGATAAGTGACCAGCTTTGAAAAGATCATTACACCTCTGGAGTAGCTCAGATTCAGTAGATGAGAAGTATTCTAATTCATCTATAAACTATTAAGAAGTAGAAAATCATCAATCAATAAGGTGAAGAGCATGGAAAAATACAAGCAGAGGAACAAAAACATTTATTTTTTCATTAATAAAATAGGAAAGTACAGGTACATCTTCAAGAAGAAACAGAAAAAGTATAACTACTGAAAAGGGGAAACAAAAATCTGCTCAGATCTATATTTTCTTCTTATCTGCCTCAGGATCAGTTGAACTAGAAGCAAGGACAGAAGGAGGAGGAGAATTAACTATGGAGGGGGCAGAAGAATCAACATCCTGGTGTTGATCGATAGACTCCATCACCATAAGGGATTCACTAGAACCCCCATCATCATCAACTTCCTCATCCATGTTTAGAGGGACCCTAAAATCATGTCGCAAGAACATCTCGGAGTCTTTTGGAGTGCCGACCTCCACCAGGGCAGCTGACCAGCCATCCTTAAAGCATTTCTTCTTAGCAAACTCAATTTGCAAAAAATCTACTCCAATGGCGTTATCACGGCCTCTGTTGAAGCCAGCCTCCCTGGCCTTAGTCCTTTTCACCTTCTCAACATCCAAATTCTTCAGCAGCTGGGCGGTCTTAACTTTCTCAACATCTAAGTCTTTCTGCAACTTATCATCTAGACCCTGAGTAGTCTCAGTAACTCTTTCAGTAGCTTTCACCTTCTCCTCCCATTTCATATGTTAATTGGCCAGTGCTTATTGAGAATCAAGCACTGACTTTTTCATCTCATTAAAAGCCTCTTCAACTTCCTAAGAAGAATCTCTCAAAGCCTCATCTTTCTTCAGCATGTTGTTGAAGTCAACGAGGAACTGCACAAAGACAAAAAGGAAAGTTAGTATTATAAAGAACAAACAAAGAGATAGAAAAATAAAGAAGGTAAAATAATATGCCAGAGCAAGGCTTTGGGTATCCCTGTCAAAACTTTTAGAACGAGGCAGTGTAGCGACGGCACCCCTATGGTCTGGTAAAGTCTCAGACTTTATTAGTTATCTTGCCAATCTAGGTCCAAGGACCACTGAAGAGGCAGAAGAAGATATATAGACCAACTCTCGCTGGTCAGGGTATAAGAACCTTCTGCTAACTTAGAAGGAAGCCCTTTCCTTATTCTTTTCAATGGGTTCTCTTCAGTTTTCTTGGTTGGGGGTTTCTCCCCAGTTTCATCTTTATTTTTCACCCCACCCCCCCCCCCCCCCCATCAGCTTATTTGGAAGGGGCATTAGAAGCTATGTCTCCCAAAATGTTGGGAAATTTCCTTTTCCCATAGTAGTAGCTAGAGGTAAGTTTGAATCCAAGGAAGAAGGGGAGTGGGCAACAAGATCACCACTGCCATATGCGGCTGAGGAGATAGAAAGAAGTTCATATTCAAGGTTAATTACAGGAGAAGAAGTGGCTATTGTGGGATGAGCAACAAAGGAAGAAATTTTATTCTTGTATTGAATCAAATAGGATGCAGACTTAATGTGCTCCTTGCTAATCCTCTGATGAACTCCCCAAATGAATTTCAACTCCTTGAGGTTCACTTCACTCTCCTATCGAATTAGGAAGTATCTGTTGTTCGGCCCTTGGAGAAAAATTGAGATATTAACATGATTAAGTTCATAATGACATCATAACTCGATTTGGCATTCCTTGGATCATCATCACGTAAAATAAAAATCAATTCGAGAGTAGCATCTTCCAAATCTTCTATGAAGAGCACAACTTTAGGTACTATTATAGTTCCCTTAGAGTAACAGACAAGAAAAAGCCTCTAACAAGACAGTCCTCAATAAACTAAGGATGAAATTGGAAAAATAAAAGGGTGCATGTGTTGACCAACTCCCCCATATTCTCTAGGAAATTCGAGCAACGCCCAGGAGATCAACAAGGGAGATACCCTTTGCCCCCGGTAATGTAATGAATGAAGTCATCCTACTGGAAATTAGTCTGCCAACCATGAAGTCATTCTTAGTCAACCAGGACCTCAACAGCGAAGCAATCAAAGCCGAACTTGACTTAGTCGATGAAAAAAAGGAACTAACTCTTATGAAGCTTTCCTCCCAAAGAAATAGTTGGTCAAGAAGTACACCAGAAGGGTCAAGGAAAGGAGATTCAAGATCAGATAATACGTTCTGAAAAAGATTGTGGGTAGTGCTAAGAAGCGCTTCGATGAGAAAATATAAACCAATTGGGAAGGCCCATTTAGAAGCATTTGAGAAGACTTGATGGGATACTATTGCTTAGAGACAATGAAGGGAAGGGAGGTTCCCCGAGCATGGAATGCAACCAATTTGAAGAATTTTTACTTTTGAGTCTAATTTTATTTAGTTCATTTGAGTTTTGAATTATGTTTCAAACTTTCTTTTAGATTTTTTGCACGTATTGACCTAAGCAATAATTCATCGCTATGCATTGTTCCAAATGGTGCGAAAATTGGTATTTAGTAAAGAAGATCAATTAGATAACTGAGTTTTCCTTTGGCATATCACCCATCATTGTGATGACTATCTTATTTCAAATGTCAACCCTTAATACTGATTAAATGGTCGACCAATGACCATCTTTGAATGTTTATATGTAAACTAACTAGTTGATCGTTCGATGGTTAACTAAATTAAAATATTTTGACGAGAAACAAAATATGAACAATGGCTCACAACCGATGAAAGGCGTACCGAAAAACCCTAGGAACCCATGACCAACTATATTATAAAAATCCTTGTTGGGTTATGACCCCGCAAACATGTGAGTTCTTTCTTTTGTCTTTAGGATTAAGGTTTGATGTGATGATATCACCTAAAAGGTAATACCATATACGAAATAATAGAAAGGGAAGATGCACTAACGCTTTAAGTTGTTTCAAGGAAATTAAAAAAATGAATAATTTGTAACGAAATAGTAAAAATAACTGGATCAATTATGCAACTGAGACAACTCATTCATCGAAGTCTAAACTTAAGCAGGAAAAACATCCAATGCATAAGGAGTAATGGTCTCAAACATATCTTTGATTCTCAATGGCCCCTAGGAGTCACCTTATCAACCAAGTGCTGAGGTCGGTAAATCCAATCACCTCCATCAAGGTCGTCGTGGCCAAGGTACTTCCTTATCAAGTTGATTATAATGGCATCCATTAGGATCCACGAAACATCAAGTTTATAAGGGGGCTTTTGTTATTCAAATAAACATAGGTCATACCAGTACCACAATTCAAAATCCTTTGGAATCTTTGTCACCATTAGGGCATTGAGTCAGCCATTCTTATAGCCAACATTGCAAGCATCATACAGGGTAAGGTTCATACTAATAAGGGGATCATCATATCTATTCATCCATACAGGGGGGTTAAGATTCTATAACAAAATCTTGATGGTCATTACTTTGTTGTGCAAAGGCTTCTTAGTCTTCTCTTTCACTTCGGTTAGACGACTACCCTTTTGCTTATGGGGGGAATATTGACCTTAACGGTTGCAACTTTCTCATTCAAGGACTTTTGAGTATTCTCTATCTCCTCTCTTAGCTAAGCATTCTCTTTTCCATAAAAAAATGATCCCTCTCCTGCATTTTCACTTGGTTTTGACTTGCTAAGTATTTTAAGATTAGACCTCGGGTTATTGTTCTCCTTCTTGAGAATAGTGGCGACATCCTTGGCACCCATAAGGTTTGCATGTAAAGAAAAATTCTTCCTCTCGTTAACAAACTCAATGTCGAATAGTTTCTTATCATATCCTCCTTTTCTACTCAGCTCGGTAACTTTTTGGTCAAACTCATTCCTCAGATTAGCTAACAAATCCTTATGACTTCTTTGAGAAATAAAAATCATAGCATAAAGGTCAGCGACAACCAAATGAAAGAGGCGACGAAGATCCAAGTAGGCCTCTTTTTCTCGAATAGACAAATCAAGACCCAGGTGCTGGTCAAGATCATCATCATCATTTATGACATAACTAGTAACAAAATGTCTTTCACATCTTTCCTGAAAATCATGTTGATTAGTGATGAGAACTGCAAGTCTTGCGTTAAACTGCATAGACAGATGGTCGAGCATTTAATCTTAGTAAACAAAAAGAAAAGTGAAAGAAGTAATAAATTAAACAAGAGGACAATAATTTAATACAATTTATAATTTCATTAATGGATAACAACTGGGGGAACTCCTTTACATCGTTCATTGAAGGAAAAAAATACAGTACTTCCTAATTATTCGAAGGAGCATTCTCGCCGACTGTATCCTTCTCGCTATCTTGGAAAGTATATACCGCCTCTATTTAGTCGACCTCAATCATGGAAACTTATTAATCTGAACCTGGACAAGCTCTTTAGCAGTGGATTTCTCCTCGACTACCACCCCATCATTGTAATACCCCGTATTTTTCTGCTATATTAATTTGAGGATTTATTAAATTTAATGTGAGTTAATTATTTAATAAAAATCCGAAAATTAATTATGTTATAATTATTAACGTGACGAGAGTTAGTAATTATGGTAAATTTGTTGAATATTACTAATGAGCAAAGTAATAGGTAATATTGGTTATATTGAATGTCACGAGTGAATAAAATGACAATTTTGGAAATTTGAGTCGGAACGCGCCCGTGTCGCGTCGGGACTAAATATTGATAAATAAAAGTGAATATTTTATAAGTTGTTCGTATGGTCATTTTGAGTGCGCCAACGCGTCCGTAAGGGTCGAAATAGTTAGAAAAGTGTACCCGGGGGTTCAGTTTGGGTCTCGGGGCGTTTTTAGGCCTAATTAGTACCCCGGGAGGGCGTTTTGGACATTTCACATTTTTGGGTAATTAAACCCACGAAAATCAGTAATCTATATCAGCCATTTAGTTTAGTCAGCTAGGGTTAGAAAACTCAAACACAAGAACGGCCATAGGAGAGGAAGGAGAGAGCTCTCAAGGCAAATTCAAGGCCCAAAATCCATCCGTTTGCACCGCCACCACCACCAAAGCATAGATCGCGCGATGGGGAACGCAACCACACCAAAATCATCTGCAAATAAGAACACCAAAAATCCCAGGCAAGTGTTTATCTTTCTTATTTCGTTGGTGCATCTTTTATATTAGTTTAGGAGTAATTAGAATGAGTTTTTATGGAAGAAAACCAAAGATTTGAGATAGGAATTGCATGTAGTGATGGATAAATTGATAATTCTGGAAACCCTTGCCATGTAGAGGAATTCCCCACGAAATTATGATGTTTACAAGAAGGAAATTCTGGAAAATAATTGTTAGAACCATGTTTAAGAGATTTCTAGGGTTCTTGATAATTATATGAATTTTTGGGCTATTAATCCATGTTTAATGATGGGAATCCACATGCTTTACGTTGGAAATACCTAGTATGATGATATAATGTTAGTAGTATGAATCTTTGGACGTTTGGGAATGTAAAACTTAAATCTGAATGAAGATATGTGCTAGAACCCGTAACTGCAAAACTGCAAATCGCAATACCTGCTTGATCCATCGATCGAACCCAGAGCTTCGATCGATCGAAGGTTCGCTCGATCGAGCCCCAGACCTCGATCGATCGACCCCTCCTGGCAGACTCCTATTTCCTTTTTAAGTTAGTTAAATTCAATTTAATGTGAAATAATTCTTAGGCATCCTTAATAAAATGTTTTGGGAGATAGGGAAGACCAGTAGGACATGTGAATAAATTTTGGGACCCTTGATGTCGGGGAAAGATTGTATTTTGGGATAATTACATAAGGGTCGGTGAATTTATGATTTAAAGAGAGAGACACGTAAAAGAGTTACTTTGGGACAAATGCGTATACCTACTGAATTTTATAATTTGGAGAATGAATCCATGAGAGTTGTGTGGTACGTTGGAATAATACTGAATCAAGGTTAGAAACGAACCGTTATAAGTGTTTACTAAAATATGATAATATGGATAAAAGTCGTAACTATGGGATTTGAGAATATACCCATATTGATATGGTAATATTAGTATAGTTATATGATTGTGTATGCATATGCTATCTATGTGTGACAATCATGCCCACGCTACTTGCTATCCCTGAGGTTACCGCGCTGGGACAGTCTTATCTCGATGGGACCTTTATGGGGGATATGGACTTGTACCCTAGAAGATAGATATCCTTGGTACAGGCTATCGATGTGATAGTTCAGACGGTCCTAAGAGACGCAGGCATGTGCCATCCTCTTAGAGACTTGGAATCTATGCTTCGCCTCATATTGTTTGTGTATAGGTATCCTTGGTATAGGCTATCGCAGTGATAGTTCAGACGGTCCTAAGAGACGCAGACATATGCCATCCTCTTAGAGACTTGGAATCTATGCTTCGCCTCAATATTGTTTGAGTATGTGTTAATACAGTTTAAGAGTGATTCCGAATTTGTATTCCCCTTAATATGAGTGATATGGGGTTTTGGATAGTAGAGTATGCCCGCACTATAGCTGTTATTTGGGGTGCTGTTGTAATATATATATTATACGAGTAGTAAATATACATATATGAAATTCTGGAATCGGGAACTGCCTACTGTGATTTGATATGTAGGACATGATTGATGACTCAAATTGTAAATACTTGTTTTGAGAAAGTATAATATGACACTGGAAAACTTTATTGATTAATAAAGTTAAAATGATAACTTTGGTCACTAATTGAAATATTCTTTTCAAATAATTGAATCGTTAAATTTTGAATCCGGCGAATAACCTAAGATAAGTTAAATCATTGGGGAAAGATAGCGTGTCATATGATGAGATAAACCATTGAGAAGGTTAGTGCGATAGGTGTGCACATTAGAAGAGAGGTGAGAATTTCTCAAGAGAGTGTCGAATTAATATGTTGTTGTATTGGCCTGTATCATTTTAAATACTTGCTAAACAAATTTTTAAATCATATACACTATTGGGCTCTGACCCGTTTCTCTCTCTCTCTCTCTCTTGTATATATATGTATGTACTACAGGTGTCTAGCCACAGGAGGGTCTTGCTTAGGATCCCTTGGAAGGAACGTGTTGCAGCTTAGGTGGGAGTTGCCGGCCACTTGCTTAGACGATTTCATTTACTTGATTCCACTCCTATGATTCTCAGTTATTGGGGCATGTGTCTCCCTTTCCACTATTTATCTGTTTCGTTGGGACATTTGTACTTCAGTTATTTCTAGTACTGTTACTTTAGTATTTATTCAGCATGTATGTTTTACATTAAGTTTTAAATGTTGGGATTTTGGATGTTGAATGTTTAAAGTAATTGGATTATGTTCCAGGATTATTGTTGTATGATTCTTACTTATTGAAAATGTTGATACTAATTAAATAAATAATTTTCCTTTAAAAATAAAATTGGTCGGAAATGTTGAAAAATGGTTTTGACACTTAGCTTAATTATGTAGGGTGTTAATTTGGAAAAAAATTTATTTTCACGACAGTGATGCTAAGAATGAAGCAACTGTTCACCTTGATTTTAATTTAATAAAGGAGTGATCGCCCGGTATTTAATTAGGCGGGGTGTCACAAATGGTATCAGAGCATCAGGTTCTAGTGTCCTTTAGGATCTGTGCGGCTTATTATGCTTTCAGCGTTGCTATCTTTGATATAGTGCCCTAATACTAGGAATGTTGTGTTAATCTCTATTCATTGGAAATTCGTGCTTCTGCGATTTGTTTATACGAATGATGAACTCATTCTGATGTAAATTTCATTTAAACTTTCAGATGGCCCGCCAGAAAGAACAAGCTAATTCCATTAAGGAAGTTAATGAGCAAGGACAACTCGCGCCTCAAGTGTCTCCGAAAAGGGTACCAATAGCCGAACTTACGGGCATTGTGGCACAAGCAGTGACTACTACAGTTTTACAGTACCACGAACGCAATATGCAACTAAAAGGAGGCAAAAGACCTAGAGAGGTTGATCAAATTCATATGACTAACGTTGAAAATTGTGCGAAGGCACTGAATCTGCGACAACAAAACAATCAAGATCGATTCAGTTCCAGAAATAACGAGATTTATGTACAAGGGCAAAAGTGTCAAGGCCAACGAAGTCAGGTTCAGAATGAAACCACAAAGAGGTATTTCAGTTGTGGAATGGACGATCATAAACGTAAATCTTGTCCGAATCAGACTGGGGATAAACTACAATCCGACCAGCGAAGAATATCGAAACTCTGCTATAAATGTGTACAATCGGGTCACAAGTGGATGGATTGTCCTCACCCTGACATAGTTTTTCCGCAAATTTCCCCTCAAGGCCAGCAAGACCAAGGAAAAAGGGAATCTAGTCAACAACGCGGTAAAGTGAAGCAGTTTCGAAAGAGGAATAAAGTCCCAAGTCAGCAAGGCCAACACCGACAGCAGCGGGGTCGGAGGGGGAGTAACTTCGTAGGCCGATGTTTTGGGTGTGGTAAGCACGGTCATAGGCGCCAGGATTGTCCGAAGGGAGATAGGGCCCCACAACAGCAGGGTGCCCGTAATGAGGCACAGAGGCCACTTTTTCCACCTGCTCTCCCAGCACCCGCTCAGGTACCAGCCCTACCAACCTTTCCAATAGCTCCAGTGCAGCAGGGGCAGTTACAGTACAGACATACCTATAATGTCCACCAGGCAGCAGCCCCACAGGCACCACCCGCGATTTGGGGTATGTTTTCTATCCATGGAACTTTGGGTCGAATTTTGTTTGTTACTGGAACAACGCATTATTTTATAGCTACATATTATGCGAAGACCCTAGGGTTATTAACCACAGTAGAGAGCACTATAACGTATGTAGACTCACCACTGGGGAATGGTTCACTTTTCTTTATATGTCGGGGAGTGGGGGTAGAGATTGGTAGTTTGGTATTACCTGCAGACATGTTAGTCTTAGATATGCATGAGCATGATGTTATCATCAGTACGGATTGGCTCGCAGCTTATAGAGCCATGATTGATTGCTTCGGTGGGAGCATTGTTTTTGCCATTCCGGGGCAAGAGATGTTTGTAGTGGCGATGCCTCGCCTAGAGGGAGGTTCGACCGCTCATTTGTATTATATAGAGGAGGAAGACTCTAAGGAGGTTGTGATCCCTTTAGACTCGATCCCAGTCGTTCGTGAGTATTCCGATGTATTCCAGGAGATACCAGGCCTACCCCCCAGTCAAGAGATAGACTTTGTTATAGATTTATTGCCAGATACTGGACCTATAGCACGCGCTCCATACCGTATGGCTCCGGTGGAGATGCGAGAGTTACGAGATCAGAGAGAGCAGCTGTTAGGTCAGGGATTCATTCGCAGGAGTACCTCACCTTGGGGCGCTCCAGTTCTGTTTGTGAACAAGTGAGATGGTTCACTGAGGTTATGTGTGGACTACCGGGAGTTGAACAAGGTCACGATACGGAATAAGTATCCGTTGCCTCGAATCGATGATCTGTTCGACCAACTGAGGGGAGCAACTTTCTTTTCGAAGATAGATCTGAGATCGGGTTACCATCAGCTAAGTATTAGAGAGCAGGATGATTCAAAGACTGCCTTCTTGACGAGATATGGGTCTTACGAGTTCAGAGTGATGCCATTTGGTCTCACAAATGCTCCAGCCGTATTCATGGACTTAATGAACCGAGTATTCAGAGAGTTCTTGGATCAGTTTGTCATCGTCTTTATTAATGACATTTTGATATATTCACACTCCGAGGAGGAGCATGCTGAGAACTTGAGGCAGGTTCTTCAGACTCTATGAGAGCATCAGCTGTATGCTAAGTACCAGAAGTATGGATTCTGGTTACGGGAAGTACAGTTCTTGGGGCATGTTGTTTCTGAGCAGGGGATAGCAGTTGACCCGAGTAAAGTGTCAGCGGTGAGGGAATGGGGACAGCCCACGACACCGACGGAAGTGCGTAGTTTCTTGGGGTTAGTCGAATACTATAGGAGATTCATTCGGGGATTCTCCAAAATAGCGGGTCCATTGACGAATCTGACCCGCAAAGGGGTACCATATGTTTGGGATCACGCTTGTCAGTTGGCTTTCGAATAGCTGAAAGACAAGCTTACTTCAGCACCAGTTCTTGCTTTACCGAAGCCGGGTGTGGAGTACCTGGTTTATACCGATGCCTCTTTACGGGGACTTGGGGGAGTACTTTAGCAGGAGGAGAAGGCTATAGCTTTTGCCTCCCGTAAGCTTAAGCCGCATGAGAAGAATTACCCCACCCACGACCTGGAGTCAGCAGCGGTCATTTTTGCATTGAGGATATGGAGGCACTACTTATTGGGGGAGAAGTTCCGCTTGTTCATAGACCACAAATCACTGCAGTACCTGTTCACTCAGCGAGAGCTGAATATGCGTCAGCACAGATGGTTAGAGTTTGTGAAGGACTATCAGTTCGACATACAGTACCATCCGGGGAAAGCCAATGTAGTTGCTGATGCGTTGAGCTGTAGACCGGTAAATGAGGTAGCGGAAGTCTAGAAAGAGAAGTGGAAAGAGTTGGGTCACCAGGACGCAGTAGCCCGTTCCTTCATATCTGTTATGACAGTCACACCCGAGATTGTTACGATGGTGATACAGGCACAGACCACAGACTCATTTTGCCAGGAGAAGATTGTACGACTTTTAGCTGAGGGTGCTGAGTCCTATTCTGTTAGTTCTGACGGGGGTTTGAGGTTTAATGGGAGATTGGTGGTTCCAGAAGGGGCAGAATTGCGTCATACAGTGATGACCCAATCTCACGGGTCCCGATTTGCAGTACATCCTGGAGGAGATAAGATGTACCAGGATATGAGGAGGAAATACTGGTGGAGTGGGATGAAGAAGGACATTGCTGAGTTCGTGTCCAAATGTTCTACCTGCCAGCTGGTGAAGGTGGACCATCAGAAACCGTCAGGATTGCTTCAGCCATTGGAAGTACCCGCGTGGAAGTGGGAGAGTATTTCCATGGATTTTATTACAGGGTTGCCTACATCACAGCGGGGCCACGACTCTATCTGGGTGATTGTAGACCGTTTGACCAAGGTGGCTCATTTTCTGCCGGTGTGGACAGACTATACCACGGGTCAGTATGCTCAGTTGTTCATTACTGAGATTGTCAGATTACATGGGGTGCCCCTGAACATTGTGTCAGATAGGGATAAGATTTTCGTGTCACGTTTTTGGGAAAGCTTTCAGGAGGCTATGGGTACTGAGTTGAGGTTGAGTTCATCTTATCACCCACAGACTGATGGACAGATAGAGCGTACTAATCAGATGTTGGAGGATATGCTACGCATGTGTGTTCTTGATTTTGGAGGAGGTTGGGAGCCACATCTTCCACTGGTAGAGTTTGCTTATAATAACTCTTATCAGTTCACGATTGGCATGGCTCCATTTGAGGCTCTGTATGGCAGACCTTGTGGTTCCCCAACATGTTGGCTCGAGGTGGGGGATAACAAGTTACTTGGACCGGGGGTGATTCAGGAAACCTCCGCGAGGATTGAGATGATCAGGATTCGCATTCGAGTAGCCCAGGACGGGCAGAAGAGCTACGCCGATGCGAAACGGTTCTTCCGGGAGTTTAATGTGGGGGACCAAGTGTTACTGCGTGTATCTCCTATGAAAGGAGTGATGAGGTTCAGGAAGAAAGGGAAATTGGCCCCGAGGTACGTGGGACCATTTCCCATTATCGAGAGGATTGGGCCGGTAGCATACAGATTGGGACTACCAGAGCATTTACATCGCATTCACGATGTATTCCACATCTCGTCGTTGAGACGGTATCTTCGGGATGATATGGCCCATACTCACATTGCGATAGATGATATAGACTTACAGCCTGACAGCTCTTACGAGGAGAGACCGGTGGCTATCCTAGACTATAGTGAGAGGAGATTGAGGTCGAAGATAGTTCCACTTGTACGGGTCCAGTGGGAGGACCACAATGTGGAGGAATCCACTTGGGAGCGCGAGGCCGATATGCGCGAGAGATATCCAGATTTGTTCTTACCAGGTATGCCTTGTTTTCCGAATTTCGGGACGAAATTCCGTTATTAGGGGGAAAGTATGTAATACCCCGTATTTTTATGCTATATTAATTTGGGGATTTATTAAATTAAATGTGAGTTAATTAATTAATAAAAATCCAGAAATTAATTATGTTATAATTATTAATGTGACGAGAGTTAGTAATTATGGGAAATTTTTTAAACATTACTAATGAGCAAAGTAATATGTAATATTGGTTATATTGAATGTCACGAGTGAATAAAATGACAATTTTGGAAATTTGAGTCGGGACGCTCCCGTGTCGCGTCGGGACTAAATATTGATAAATAAAAGTGAATATTTTATAAGTTGTTCGTATGGTCATTTTGAGTGAACCAACGCGTCCGAAAGGGTCGAGATAGTCAGAAAAGTGTACCCGGGGGTTCAGTTTGGATCTCGGGGCGTTTTTAGGCCTAATTAGTACCCCGGGAGGGCGTTTTGGACATTTCACATTTTTGGGTAATTAAACCCACGAAAATCAGTAATCTATATCAGCCATTTAGTTTAGTCATCTAGGGTTAGAAAACTCAAACACAAGAACGGCCATAGGAGAGGAAGGAGATGAAATAGCGTTGCCAAAGCCGTTTATGAAAATAAACTATTTAAGCAACTCCGAAAGTTTGTTGAAGAAACTCTTTACTTAAATCAAAACGATTTTGAACACAAGATGTGTTAACAAAATTATGTACGAGATATGGACAAGATTTGATAACAAGTTTTAGTAAACAGTTTAAAATGTTTTAAACTCAGCACACAAACAGAAAGGGATGAGAAGATGTAGAAATATTGATACTCAGATTTTTAACGTGGTAAAACCTCAACCTTGAGGAAACATCCACGACTCCCTCTACGGAGTAAAACAAAAACAATCACTAAAACAAATATATGAGTTACAACCTATTTAACTAACATGCACACAAAAACAAATCTATACAAGTTCAGGATTGTACCCTCTGGCGTCCTTAACTTTTCTGCAGATCTTGTTTGTTGATGTAGTTGTCTCAGTTTGTCAACTCTTCTTTGTTCCAGCACTTTACGTCGACTTATGTTCACCAAATCTTATAGCCAACACTTTGAGTGTTTGTAGTGTGAAGATGTTTGTGAATGGTGTTCTAAATCACATGCATGCACACACACACACTTATTAGTTACAGACGATCCTAACAAATCACATATAAAGTCTATATGCAGTGTATTTGTTATTTTTCTTTCTTACAAAACCAAGAACCTTTTCGACCTTTCAAAATAACCCAGATTCCACGGAGATCTTGCTTAAGAAATCGGTCAAGACCTTTCTCAATCACTTTTGAAAATATTATGTGGATTGAGAACCCTCCAAGTGCGAATCCCACTAGGTCAGGTTAGGTTTTGTAAAAACAGAAATAGAAAAACATCTATTGTTGATCTTTGAAAAAAAAATGTTTTAACAGAAAAGAATCAACAACGAAATTCTCAAGATGAGAAATAAATGCAACTAAGTGTTCTGTGACATGAAAAACCTCAGATCTATGATTTCTATTGAAAAAGAAACAAGATCTGAGTCTATGTCTAAGTTGGAAATAAGATTTATGAACACAAGGATTTCAGCAACCCAGAAATCACTCAACTCGAACTCTCATAACTCAAGAAACACTAAGGATGGTGTTTGTCTGGTTATGGTGTTTATAGAGAGGTAAGTGGTTTAGATTTAGAGGTATTTGGACGAAGTTAGGGTTTCTAACTAGGGTTTGGTTTCTCTCTCTAACTTCTCTCTTCTCTCTTCTCTCTCTTCTCTCTCTCTCTATTCTCTCTATTCTCTGAGACTTTGCAAAATGGCAAAAGCTTTCGAAGGCTGAGATGAAAGGTCTTTAAATAGGGAGAGGAGAAGATTCCAGAGCCTCGTTCAAAAACAATGGCTGAGATTGAGTCAAGCACCATTGACTGCAATCCAAGGGCTCACAACAGGCGGTGGATTAAACAGGCTATGATTGGCTAAAGGGATTACACGGGGATCCACTCAAAAGACATGCAGGCCATCGATAAGGATAGATCCAAGGGCTGTAAGCGTGCGATGGTTTGTCTCAGTAAAGAAACACAGTTTGGTCCAATCAGAAGACAACAGGTGTTGGCCTGTGAACGAAGGTAAACGCGCGTCCCAAAATAATTACAGAGCCAACCCTTAAGTCTCTAGCGCTTTCGGTTTCTACCCAGAGTAACTTTAGGCCAATAAACACAACAATCCATATTTATATAATAACCCCAAGACTTTATAAAACAAATTTTAATTAAATAAAACCTTGTTTAAAATATGTTTTAAATTCCCAAAAAAATTATTAAAAATCAAATTGAGGGATTTAAACACACTCACAACATTAAAACACATAGGGGTGCAATATGATATGCAAGAATCAAATTCTAAGTGTGTGAGTGATGGCTATAGTCTTAGGATCATTACATGATAGATAGAAGAAGAAGCAACCCAATCTCTGAAGCTCTTTGGTTTCTAGGATAGACACAATTTTGTCACAATTTCCAAACTAGATGAGCTCTTATACAGTCTAGACTCAAATGAGTCAAAAGTATAAGGGCTTCAATCTCCCCCTTTGGAAATATGAGACAAAATCTCCTTTGAGTCATCTCAACTCGAAGGGCGACAAAAAAAACTTATTCCTATAAAGGTTCTATCTACCCAAATCCTAGAAAGCAAAAATTACATAACTCAACTATATACAGTTTAACATCCTATTATTACAATGAAGAATGACTGTACAAGAAGAATACCTGCAAAAAATTACTAAGATCAAGCTTTTTAGTATATGCAGTAGACTCAAATTTCTCCCCCATTTTGTCTCAAATGGACAAAGGGAAGGAACTTGGCAAATATAATAGGTATTTACTCAACACAAATCATACCAATAGATTTACGTAAAGAAATGAATCTATTATAATCAAGAGGTTTGGTAAATAAATCTGCAAGTTGTAGATCAGTAGAAAGATAATTGATTTCTAATTCCTTGGTTTCAACTAATTCACGAATAAAATGATGTCTTATTTTAATGTGCTTAGTTCGCGAGTGTTGAACTGGGTTCTTAGAAATGTTAATCGCACTTTGATTATCACAATAGAGATGAAGTGTGGGTTCTAGAATACCATAATCACTTAGCATTTGTTTAAGCCATAACAATTGGGCACAACAGCTACCGGCGGCTATGTATTCAGATTCAGCAGTCGAGAGAGATGTGCAGTTCTGTTTTTTACTACTCCATCCTACCAAGTTATTACCAATATAACAACATGCGCCTGAAGTGCTTTTACTATCATCAGTACACCCAGCCCAATCAGCATCAGTGTACCCAATAATAGTGCTAGGTGTGTCATTCGTGTACCAAATTCCTAAATTTAGAGTGCCTTTAACATATTTAATTATGCGTTTAACAGCGTTTAAATGGCTCTCCTTGGGGTTATTTTGATAACGCGCACAAACACAAACAGCATACATGATATCAGGACGCGAGGCAGTCAGATAGAGTAATGTGCCAATCATACTACGATATAAGGTAGAGTCTACAGATGTTCCAGTTTCATCTCTAGATAATTTCTCTGTAGTACTCATAGGCGTTTTAGCACTCTTAGCACTCTCGAGGCCAAATTTCTTAACTATCTCTAATGCGTACTTAGTCTGCGAAAGAAACAAGCCATCTGGTTGTTGTTTGACTTGGAGACCTAGGAAGAACTGTAACTCCCCCATAAGGGACATCTGAAATTCCTTACTCATAATTTCAGCAAAAGATTTTACTTCTGAGGTAGAAGTGGATCCAAATATGATATCGTCTACATAGACTTGAGCGATAGTAATGTGTTTGCCAAACTGTTTGACAAATAAGGTTTGGTCATTTCCACCTCTTTTGAAACCTTTGTCCAGCAGAAAACTGGACAATCGCTCATACCAGGCTCTAGGAGCTTGCTTAAGACCATATAGAGCCTTTTTCAACCGAAATACATGATTAGGATAATTAGGGTCAATGAACCCTTTAGGTTGTTCTACATAGGTTTCCTCGGCAAGTATTCCATTAAGGAACGCAGATTTAACATCCATTTGATATAATGTAAAATGCATGTGACAAGCTATAGCAAGAAGCAGACGAACTGATTCTAAACGAGTAACGGGAGCAAACGTCTCATTAAAATCAAGTCCTTCTATTTGGGAGTAACCTTGAGCAACTAGTCTAGCTTTATTTCTAATTATCATCCCATTTTCATCAGTTTTATTTTTGAAAATCCAACGAGTACCAATAACCTTTTTGTGATCAGGACGTGGAACAAGAAACCAAACATCATGAATGACAAATTGTAAAAGTTCATCCTGCATAGCAGAAATCCAGTGAGAGTCATTCAATGCCTCATTTACATTCTTTGGTTCCAAAAGAGAAACAAAGCAAGCATAGAGAGCATAATTTCTAAGTTGGGATCTTGTACGTACTGGTTCACCAGGGTTACCAACTATGTTGTTTATGGGATGATCTTTAGAAACCCAGTTAGGTACTTCAGGTGACTCAATAGGTAATGAATTATCTATTTCAGAAGAGTCATTTTCTAAAATATTTGACGATTCTTCTTCTATAGTTAATTCACTAGTCTTGCTTTCTACAGTAGTGTCACTAACAATTACATTTATGGATTCCATTAAGGTTTTAGTGCGAAGATTATACACTCGATAAGCTCTACTGTTAGGTGAATAACCTAAGAATATGGCTTTATCTCCTCTACTCTCAAATTTAGATAAGTGTTCCCTATCTTTGCAAACATAGCAGGTACTACCAAAGGTTCTAAGGTACTTAAGATTAGGCTTTTTATTGTACCAAAGTTCATAAGAGGTTTGTTTCGAATTCTTTCTAAGATAGACTCTATTAATAAGATGGCAGGCTGTACGAATAGATTCTACCCAAAAATACTTAGGTAATTTCTTAGCATGGAGCATGACACGTGCCATCTCTTGAAGAGTTCGATTCTTTCTCTCAGCTATTCCATTTTGTTGAGGGGTCTTAGGAGCACTGAACTCATGTTTGTAACCATTATAGTCACAATATTCTACAATACCAGTGTCTTTGAATTCACCACCTCTATCACTTCTGATTCTATTCACTTGAGTGTCTTTTTCATTCTCAATCCGTAAGAGAATCTTTAAAAAGGTTTGAAAAGTATCGGATTTTTGTTTTAAGAAAGCTACCCAAGTGAATCTGGTGAAGTCATCAACCATAACAAGAATATAACTGTGTCCACAAAGACTAACAGTTTGAGAAGGACCCATTAGGTCCATATGGATGAGTTCTAAGGGATTAGAGGTAAGGATATCTTTAACCCTTTTATGAGGTGCTTTAACAATTTTTCCTTCTTGACAGGGACCACAGACAATGTTATGAATAGGTTTAATTTTTGGTATTCCTCTAACTATCTGTTGAGAAGACAATTTACTCAAATTTTCGTAATTAATGTGACCCATTCTGTTATGCCATATCTCGTTGTCATCCATTCTGGCAACATTACAGATTTCAGAACTAGACATGACAGTATAACAATTGTCAGGGGTCCTGAATCCTGTAATTAAGCATTCTCCCTTTTCATTTAAAATCTTGCAATTGTTCTTTGAAAAGGTAACAGTGTAGTTTGAGTCACAGAATTGTGAAATGCTAAGTAAATTAGCCTTAAGACCTTTAACTAAGAGAACATTTTCAAGAAGAGGAAGTCCTTTTTCTTTAAGGGTTCCTTTGCCTATGATCTGGGATGATATACCATCACCAAAAACAACTTTTCCACCATCAAAATGGGTTTTATTTAAAAGTTTTGTATCATCACCTGTCATATGCTTGGAACATCCAGAATCCAAGTACCAACCAGAAGATGTAAGTTCAGCTTTTAGAGCAGAAACAACAATGTTACATTTCATCTGGGGTGCTAGATCATCTTTTCTAACCCAAATTGCCCTTGTTTTTAGTTTGCGCTTGTTTGCTCTTATTTGATAAAATTTGCGAGCATTAGATTTTTGTTGAAAAACATTTTGCGCATGATTTTGAATAAATTTGACTTCCTGAGCATTTGATTTAGAAAAGGTTCTGGTAATCCTTCTAGTAAATGTCCTTTTAGGTTTAGTCCTTCTATTCCTATAGTTAGAGTTTTTGTCTGGTGGCCTGGGAAGGACATAATTGTTACGACTCCTCCTAGAATAGTTAAAGTTATGATACATAGGAGTGTTGTAGATAGGTTTAATCAGTCTCCTAGCATAGCAATTATCGAAAGAGTGACCATATATATCACAATAAGAGCAATAAAGATTGCTCAGAATAGGTTTTTCTTTAGGAAAGTCTCTAAACAAAGGTTTTGAGAAATTTTGAGACTGAATTTTATTCCTAGGTAGCACAGATTTGAAAGCAGGTTCACTTTTCCTAATAGGGGGGCAGACATATTTTCCCTTTGGTAAACTTTCATGCTTAGAGCAACTTGCATCTTCAGTGTTAGTGTTTTGATGGTCAAACTTAGTTTTTAGAGAATGAAAGTCTGGACATGTTTCAATAGGTCTTTTGCCTCCTGACACAAACTTGATAGGTTCAACATGTTTAGTTTGTGTCTTCAAATTGGGGCAAAACCCTATTCCAGTTCTATCATCAGAATTGGTTTTAGATTCAGCAACGAATTCCTCAAAACATTTAGAATTATTTTCAAATTTGGTAAATTTTTTGAAAACAGTTGCTGTCTTTTCTTTTGTTTGTTCCAATTCTAATAATGTCCCTTTGTATTTTTTCTCCAGAATTTCATTAGCTTCAGTCAAAGTTTTCAGTTTTTCATCAAACACTTTAACTTCACTGTCATGAGACATGCATTGTGTAGTATACTCTTCAGCATTCAGTTTTACCATTAGGCTTAGATCCTCTAGCTTTTTGGTAAGGTCTTTAACAATCTTTTCTAGTCTAGTACTTTTCTTAAGAGTTTTAGTATATAGAATGTGAATGTCTGGGAGATCATCATTGTCAGAGTCACTAAGTGAAGTGTGTGAAGTGACCCCTAAGGTTTCATTTCTTAAACTCACGCACCCATTGACATCAGCAGTATCGATTTCCCTTTGACTCACACACCCCGAGAAAGAGGTATTAATATTCTCAGTAAGTAAAGCATCTAAACCAGTTAAAGTATGATTCAAAGCAACAGAACTAGAATTACTAAACTCATCCTCACTATCAAGCATAGGCATATCATCATTGTATATGATTTTGGCAAAGAAGGCTAAACAAGGATCAAAACCATCAGATGTCTCAAGTTCCTCATTTTCAGAATCACTTGAGTCATCCCAGGTTTTGCAGATATTGACTCTAGAGTGTTTGTTTTGGGCATTTAAATTAACTCTACAGTCTTGAGCTATGTGTCCTAGTTTACCACATCTATAGCATTCAGTCTTCTTGAGGTCTCTGTGAGGTCTTGTGTTGTCCTTGTTCTGTTTGTCATGAGGTTTCTCATGAGGTTTGTGATTTGAAGGAGTGGTATAATTAGACTTGCCCTGTCTATTTGCAACACTGTTTCTAAATTTAACAATTTTCTTAAATTGTTTTGTCATTAGGGCAATCTGATTATCTAGACTTTCTAAGTCACAGTCCTCATCAGAATCATTACTAGAGGTGTTTAACTCAGGTTTAATCATCTTAGAGGTAAAGCTAAGATTGGAATTGGTATGTTTCCTATTAGTGTGAGTCAATTGTTTCTTAAACTCCAATTCCATTTCCACAGTTCTTAATTTACTACTGAGTAATTCAGGAGTGAGATTTACATCACACATCTCCTCAATAGCATATCTTTTATTGTCAAATTTCTGTGGCAATGATCTCAGAATTTTAGAGACAATTTCCTGTCTATCATAAGTTATACCATTGGCATGAAGTTTAGTGACAATATCAGTAAGGTTCATATAGAAATCATCGAAAGACTCAGATTCAGACATGATTAAGGTATTATACTGTTGGATTAACATCTGAGTCTTAGCAGCTTTTACCCTAGAGTCTCCTTCATGTGCAGTAATCAAGGTATCCCATGCTTCCTTGGAAGTGGTACAAGATGAGATTCTCTTGAACTCATGTTCGTTAATAGACATAAATATAGCGTTCTTGCCTTTGTTATTATTTCGAGAAACCTGTTTCTCTTCTTGAGTAAACTCACTCAATATTTTCTTAATCCTTTCATTGCTTCCATCAGTGGCTGGTTTAGTTGGATAAAAGTATCCATTTTCAATAATATCCCAGACATCATCTCCCAGAGTGCCTTGAATGAAAGCAATCATTCTTACTTTCCAGTAAGAAAAATTGGTTCCATCAAAGACTGGAGGTCTGGTCAAGTTACCATATCTTTCGTTTTTCTCGTCCATAATTGATTTTGAGAAAACAGTTTCAGAAACTCAGGATCTGTTTGAAAAAAGTTCACCAAAAGCTCTGATACCAATTGAAATAGCGTTGCCAAAGCCGTTTATGAAAATAAACTATTTAAGCAACTCCGAAAGTTTGTTGAAGAAACTCTTTACTTAAATCAAAACGATTTTGAACACAAGATGTGTTAACAAAATTATGTACGAGATATGGACAAGATTTGATAACAAGTTTTAGTAAACAGTTTAAAATGTTTTAAACTCAGCACACAAACAGAAAGGGATGAGAAGATGTAGAAATATTGATACTCAGATTTTTAACGTGGTAAAACCTCAACCTTGAGGAAACATCCACGACTCCCTCTACGGAGTAAAACAAAAACAATCACTAAAACAAATATATGAGTTACAACCTATTTAACTAACATGCACACAAAAACAAATCTATACAAGTTCAGGATTGTACCCTCTGGCGTCCTTAACTTTTCTGCAGATCTTGTTTGTTGATGTAGTTGTCTCAGTTTGTCAACTCTTCTTTGTTCCATCACTTTACGTCGACTTATGTTCACCAAATCTTATAGCCAACACTTTGAGTGTTTGTAGTGTGAAGATGTTTGTGAATGGTGTTCTAAATCACATGCATGCACACACACACACTTATTAGTTACAGACGATCCTAACAAATCACATATAAAGTCTATATGCAGTGTATTTGTTATTTTTCTTTCTTACAAAACCAAGAACCTTTTCGACCTTTCAAAATAACCCAGATTCCACGGAGATCTTGCTTAAGAAATCGGTCAAGACCTTTCTCAATCACTTTTGAAAATATTATGTGGATTGAGAACCCTCCAAGTGCGAATCCCACTAGGTCAGGTTAGGTTTTGTAAAAACAGAAATAGAAAAACATCTATTGTTGATCTTTGAAAAAAAAATGTTTTAACAGAAAAGAATCAACAACGAAATTCTCAAGATGAGAAATAAATGCAACTAAGTGTTCTGTGACATGAAAAACCTCAGATCTATGATTTCTATTGAAAAAGAAACAAGATCTGAGTCTATGTCTAAGTTGGAAATAAGATTTATGAACACAAGGATTTCAGCAACCCAGAAATCACTCAACTCGAACTCTCATAACTCAAGAAACACTAAGGATGGTGTTTGTCTGGTTATGGTGTTTATAGAGAGGTAAGTGGTTTAGATTTAGAGGTATTTGGACGAAGTTAGGGTTTCTAACTAGGGTTTGGTTTCTCTCTCTAACTTCTCTCTTCTCTCTTCTCTCTCTTCTCTCTCTCTCTATTCTCTCTATTCTCTGAGACTTTGCAAAATGGCAAAAGCTTTCGAAGGCTGAGATGAAAGGTCTTTAAATAGGGAGAGGAGAAGATTCCAGAGCCTCGTTCAAAAACAATGGCTGAGATTGAGTCAAGCACCATTGACTGCAATCCAAGGGCTCACAACAGGCGGTGGATTAAACAGGCTATGATTGGCTAAAGGGATTACACGGGGATCCACTCAAAAGACATGCAGGCCATCGATAAGGATAGATCCAAGGGCTGTAAGCGTGCGATGGTTTGTCTCAGTAAAGAAACACAGTTTGGTCCAATCAGAAGACAACAGGTGTTGGCCTGTGAACGAAGGTAAACGCGCGTCCCAAAATAATTACAGAGCCAACCCTTAAGTCTCTAGCGCTTTCGGTTTCTACCCAGAGTAACTTTAGGCCAATAAACACAACAATCCATATTTATATAATAACCCCAAGACTTTATAAAACAAATTTTAATTAAATAAAACCTTGTTTAAAATATGTTTTAAATTCCCAAAAAAATTATTAAAAATCAAATTGAGGGATTTAAACACACTCACAACATTAAAACACATAGGGGTGCAATATGATATGCAAGAATCAAATTCTAAGTGTGTGAGTGATGGCTATAGTCTTAGGATCATTACATGATAGATAGAAGAAGAAGCAACCCAATCTCTGAAGCTCTTTGGTTTCTAGGATAGACACAATTTTGTCACAATTTCCAAACTAGATGAGCTCTTATACAGTCTAGACTCAAATGAGTCAAAAGTATAAGGGCTTCAGGAGAGAGCTCTCAAGGCAAATTCAAGGCCCAAAATCCATCCGTTTGCACCGCCACCACCACCAACGCGTAGATCGCGCGACAGGGAACGCAACCACACCAAAATCATCTGCAAATAAGAACACCAAAAATCCCAGGCAAGTGTTTATCTTGATTATTTCGTTGGTGTATCTTTCATATTAGTTTAGGAGTAATTAGAATGAGTTTTTATCGAAGAAAACCAAAGATTTGAGATAGGAATTGCATGTAGTGATGGATAAATTGATAATTCTGGAAACCCTTGCCATGTAGAGGAATTCCCCACGAAATTATGATGTAAGAAGGAAATTCTGAAAAATAATTGTTAGAACCATGTTTAAGAGATTTCTAGGGTTCTTGATAATTATATGAATTTTTGGGCTATTAATCCATGTTTAATGATGGGAATCCACATGCTTTACGTTGGAAATACCTAGTATGACGATATAATGTTAGTAGTATGAATCTTTGGACGTTTGGGAATGTAAAACTTGAATCTGAATGAAGATATGTGCTAGAACCCGTAACTGCAAAACTGCAAATCGCAATACCTGCTTGATCGATCGATCGAGCCCAGAGCTTCGATCGATCGAAGGTTCGCTCGATCGAGCCCCAGACCTCGATCGATCGACCCCTCCTGGAAGACTCCTATTTCCTTTTTAAGTTAGTTAAATTCAATTTAATGTGAAATAATTCTTGGGCATCCTTAATAAAATGTTTTGGGAGATAGGGAAGACCAGTAGGACATGTGAATAAATTTTGGGACCCTTGATGTCGGGGAAAGATTATATTTTGGGATAATTACATAAGGGTCGGTGAATTTATGATTTAAAGAGACAGACACGTAAGAGAGTTACTTTGGGACAAATGCGTATACCTACTGAATTTTATAATTTGGAGAATTAAGCCATGAGAGTTGTGTGGTACGTTGGAATAATACTGAATCAAGGTTAGAAATGAACCGTTATAAGTGTTTACTAAAATATGATAATATGGATAAAAGTCGTAACTATGGGATTTGAGAATATACCCATATTGATATGGTAATATTAGTATAGTTATATGATTGTGTATGCATATGCTATCTATGTGTGAAAATCATGCCCACGCTACTTGCTATCCTTGAGGTTACCGCGCTGGGACAGTCTTATCTCGATGGGACCTTTATGGGGGATATTGACTTGTACCCTAGAAGATAGATATCCTTGGTACAGGCTATCGATGTGATAGTTCAGACGGTCCTAAGAGACGCAGGCATGTGCCATCCTCTTAGAGACTTGGAATCTATGCTTCGCCTCATATTGTTTGTGTATAGGTATCCTTGGTACAGGCTATCGCAGTGATAGTTCAGACGGTCCTAAGAGACGAAGACATATGCCATCCTCTTAGAGACTTGGAATCTATGCTTCGCCTCAATATTGTTTGAGTATGTGTTAATACAGTTCGAGAGTGATTCCGAATTTGTATTCCCCTTAATATGAGTGATATGGGGTTTTGGATAGTAGAGTATGCCCGCACTATAGTTGTTATTTGGGGTGCTGTTGTAATATATATATTATACGAGTAGTAAATATACATATATGAAATTCTGGAATCTGGAACTGCCTACTGTGATTTGATATGTAGGACATGATTGATGACTCAAATTGTAAATACTTGTTTTGAGAAAGTATAATATGACACTGGAAAACTTTATTGATTAATAAAGTTAAAATGAGAACTTTGGTCACTAATTGAACTATTCTTTTCAAATAATTGAATCGTTAAATTTTGAATCCGGCGAATAACCTAAGATAAGTTAAATCATTGGGGAAAGATAGCGTGTCATATGATGAGATAAACCTTTGAGAAGGTTAGTGCGATAGGTGTGCACATTAGAAGAGAGGTGAGAAATTCTCAAGAGAGTGTCGCACTAATATGTTGTTGCATTGGCCTGTATCATTTTAAATACTTGCTAAAAAAAAATTTAAATCATATACACTATCGGGCTCTGACCCGTTTCTCTCTCTCTCTCTCTCTCTTGTATATATATGTATGTACTACAGGTGCCCAACCACAGGGGCGTCTTGCTTAGGATCCCTTGGAAGGAACGTGCTGCAGCTTAGGTGGGAGTTGCAGGCCACTTGCTTAGACGATTTCATTTACTTGATTCCACTCCTATGATTCTCAGTTATTGGGGCACGTGTCGCCCTTTCCACTATTTATCTATTTCGTTGGGACATTTGTACTTCAGTTATTTCTAGTACTGTTACTTTGGGATTTATTCAGCATGTATGTTTTACATTATGTTTTAAATGTTGGGATTTTTGATGTTGAATGTTTAAAGTAATTGGATTATGTTCTAGGATTATTGTTGTATTATTCTTACTTATTGAAAATGTTGATACTTATTAAATAAATAATTTTCCTTTAAAAATAAAATTGGTCGGAAATGTTGAAAAATGGTTGTGACACTTAGCTTAATTATGTAGGGTGTTAATTTGGAAAAAAATTTATTTTCACGACAGTGATGCGAAGAATGAACCAATTGTTCACCTTGATTTTAATTTAATAAAGGAGTGATCGCCCGGTATTTAATTAGGCGAGGTGTCACAATCATCTTCCTCAACCGCCTCTATAATCTAAGGAAAGGAACTCGCATTATGCTCTTTAAAGAGGTCGAAATCCTCAATAGTGTCGACCTTAACAAAATCCTCATCCCAACTGCTCATAAAGAATACCTTTCTAAGGTATTTAATTTTGATATCGACAATGGAGAAGGCCTTCTCATATCTACGAGTGAATACCTCTTCCTCGGCCTTTGACACACTAGCTATGGCTTTCTCGGTTTTGACATTGCATTTTCTGGCATGTGTTTTGTCAAGGTCAGCCTTGACCTTAGAATTCTCGGCCTCTCTCTTGGCTTCCTTGGAAGTAGACACCAACGTGTTCGAGTCATCAATCTTCTTATGAAGCTCGATCTTCTCATACTCTAGGCTCTTGAGCTTTTACTAAACTTCAGCTTCTCGATTTCCTAGCAGTATTAAGCTTCTGAGTAAAGTTTGGATACTTGCCCAACTCCTCAAAATCCACATCCACATCAATGAAAGATTTCTTTAACGTGTCATTCCTTTCCAATAACTGATCGTAATCAATCAGTAACTACCAGACAATTGTCGATTAAAGATAATCAAAACGTATAAACTTATAAGGGAGAGATTGTGGTTGGCATGTTCCAATAGTAGAGAATGAGGAAGACCATAATCGTCCACCCTATTAGTAAAAAACACCCCCGATCAAATCAAGTCTCGAGACATCTCGAGGTGAGAAACTACAGATTTGGTAACACCATTGACCTTGTCAATATTCTTTTTCCCCTCAATATCTAGTGAGGGATGAGGGATGTAATCCCTTTTTTGTATCTTTAAAAGAGCATCATTTTCCTTGGAGGGGAAATCATCAATGTCCATAAGGTTAGTGGAACTCGCAAATTTTCTTTTCTTTCTCACCTATCAAGAAAGATCTTTCCTTTTTCCCAACATACAAACAGGGGGAGGATACCAGGTATAAACATTTGTGGCGATCAGGTTCATAACCTTCCTCTTGGACATGACACTGGGAGAAACCTTAGTAGGAAGAACGAAAAAAGGGTCTAAAAGTTGGAAGGAAGGTGATGTTCCTTCCTCATTGGCCCTCCCCTTATGAATTCTAAGATGTGGATGCCTATGGGTCGTTTAAAGAGAAGGGGCTAATCAGCATATGTTCCATTGGGCTCATAGCAAAAGAGCTGGTGAAACTTTTATAGTTGATCAAGAATGTCACTGACCTAGGGTAATCAACAGTTGTAGACCTTTATTAAATAGACTAAACTTCTCAAAGATCAGTAAAGTTGACATCACGTTCGTGAGGTATTTTTTTGTTCGATTTCTATTTAAAGAAAAATGAAAAACACTCAATATCAGCCCAAATCAAAAAATATTTCCAATTCTTGGGGCAACTTGGCACTTCATATAACACACATTTAAGAAGGGGGGAATGTTGCTAATTCTTCTCAAGCAGTCCATTATCCCAATAATCCTTACTAGAATCATGGAGATTCACGAAATATCCCAATTGGCCACCCTCTTCTTTATGTAATATATATTTTCACTGGTAGTTTCCCATTGGTAACCATATATAATTTCAGTTATGTCACTCAAGATGGGTCCTGTGTATCTCATTAATGTGGTGTCCCCATTAACGATCCTGTAAGTATTTGGAGTGATATGGGCTAGAACCACATCAAAATGTTATCATAATTCTATGAACAAATGATTTGGGGAAAAAGTGACCCGCCATTCAGCAATAAAAATATATGGCAACCAATGGCCCTTAGGGAGGGCACAAAGGTCATAGGGACCCCCAATTAATTCTAACTTTTCCCACTGTGGGATTTTATAGTCAAGTTAAAAAAAATGTGATGTCTCTATTAATCACGTACTCCATTATTAAAGATAAAAAAATAAATGGAAGAATAAAAAAGAGAAAGTGAATAAGTGCAAAAAAATGATTGAAATGAAGTGAGAGTTTTGAGAGTTCTTATAGATAAAGTGATGATAGTGAAAAGATCTCCTATAAAAGTTCATGAGTTTTTGAAATGAACCGAAAATAGTGGGAACCATTGTCTTGTGGTGAAAAATGCCCTCGTAGTTCACCAAAAGTGTAATAATCACAAGCACATGTGACGGGTATGGAAGTAACAATTCACCTCTAAGGAAAGGGGCTCTTTTTACCAGTGTGCCCTGAGGGCACTTAATGGATAAAAACTTTTTATTTTGGGGGGGTATTTACTAACTTTCCCTCCAACCAACCAATGAGGACTCTAGGAAACAATCCACTTTTAAGGAAGTAACAGCATTATTCCCTTAGTGAAGACTTGTTACAAATCAATAGTCGACCTAGATGCAACAAAGCCAAGTGACTTCAGAGCAAACCTGAGCTTAAGGGGCAATTGTTGGGTTCATAATTACACAAACACATGAACATCATAAGAGATAATATTAGTTACACTCAAAGTTCATGAAGAATCCAAGTCATAGAACACCCCACGTGTTCTCCACTTGTAACAGCTGAAGTTGATCAAAGATAGGTCTGAACTCATAGGGACAGCTATTAACGGGGCCTAGAACTCTTCTAAGATCCCATATAAATGTAAATCCTCCCCCATTGATAGGGGTATGTGATATTGTATCGTTGATAAGTACTACAACTCTGTCGACTAGTTATCTAAAACAATAAATATCAAACCATAAATCATGTGGATGTAGGCAGATTTTCGAACCACGTACATCTTGTGTTCTGTGTGTGATTTCATTGCTCTCTTTTATATCTATTCTTATTTACCTTATATGCATTAGATACTTTAACCTATAGGAAATTACCACCTATAGTTGGTAACAACGTAGTTAGTTGGAGTTGCAAGAAACAAAATTATATATCTCTTTCAAATGTGGAAGCAATATATATATATATGTGTGTGTGTGTGTGTGTGTGTGTGTGTGTGTGTGTATTCGCACGGGCTAGTAGTTGATGTGCGTAACTTATATGTATTAATCGTATGATTCGCGGCTACAAAAATTTTGAAAACCAAGTTACTTTTTATGCGATAACCAAAGTGCGACAAACATTCAAAGAACCCCGTACAATATTCTCGCACAAAGCATATTAAATTAAACATCACTATATTCGAGACATAGTTGAATCTTAAGAATTTCTAATTGTTTATGACAATACTTAAAACTAGTTAGTGGATCTATTTACCAAACCTTTCGATGGTATGCGATTTGAGTACTTAAAAATGTATAGGAATGTTCATCATTAATTAATATGTCATATGTACATATTTCCCCATTTTAATCATGGTGGTGATATGTCCTCTGAGGTTTTGAGGAATTGATGTTTAATAAATGAAAAAATACACCTCTTAAAACTATTTTATGTAGGAGTGACACTTGACTAGATCCGTGTATGTGTTCTTATGATAGTTATTTTTTATTATTCTCTCTATCTTGTGATTTTATAACCCATTCTCTATTTGAGACAAAAAAAACAGCGGAGAGAGTACATTCAATAGTAATCTGATTTTTTTATCTTGAACACTTATATTTCACATGAACTTTGTTACTGTTGGTGTCTAAATTTAGTTTGTTGATTTGGATTAGTGTTAGCTAAATTAAACTAATAATTATAACTACATATAAAATAAGAAATAAATAAGCTAGAGTGAGGTGAGAGACAAGGAAAAAGACACAAGGGTTTACGTGGTTCAGCCCAGACGAGGTGCCTACATCTACGGGAACAATTTCATTATGTTTTAAGGGTTTAATACAAGCTCTCAAGAACTTTCTGGGTTTTGATAAACTGTTTTTAGTTGCCATGTGGTGATCTATTTATAGTAGTGGAAGTTGAAGAAGTAATACCTTTATATGTTACGTATTTACATCTTTACATTATAATTAGTAGCTAAGTATTCTTCATGTGCATGTACATGGTGACTGTTGAGAGTCTCACATGTATTTTTTCACATTACTGACTCTTCATAATATTAGGGATGGTCGGCTAGCATGTCAGCAAGTGAGATAAGGGAGTCGACCAAAGTTGTTTTCTATTTCTGGGCCCACTGACTACGATGATAGGTGTCATCGTGTTATTGGTCCACTTGATCGTATTATTTTGGGTTATAACAGTTAGATGGATATTTTTTGTAGATTCTTGGAAAGCTAATTAGGTATTGATTTATATGTTAGTCGAGTAATTTACTTTTCTCTTTTCTATTCCTGGAATAGATAGTTATAAAAAAATTCTATAGAACTTAGGAATTTTTTTTCCCTAAGGATACCTACGATATACTCTGTTTTTTCATAATTATCGAAAGGGGGAGATTGAAACACCCTAAATAGTTGACTCTTTGCTTGATTATAAACTATTTAGTGATTCAACTACTTTGTATAATTATACAAAATATATATTTAGATGTCAAAACTACTCTTAATTGGTATATCAAAAAGGTTCAAAAGAGAGACCTTCCATGTTAAGACAAGGGTGAATAGGTAAAATGACCAACAAATTGGTTTCACTCACTTCATGAACACACCACGTATTCGTTTAATATTTTTCTACATTTTTCACATTTTTAATTTGCATATTTAGCATTAATTAATTTAATTTAATAAATATATGCCATAAATCTGGAAAAATCTTAATATGTGTTAATTGGGCAAAAATACTTTTTCATGTTTTTATCTGACATAAATATAAATTTCTAGATTTAAAAATGATTTTTAAATGTTTAGGGTGTCGTTTTTCGTGCACATGCTATATTAAAGAAAAACGTTTCTCCTTCTTTGCATTCACCTATTATGCTGACTTTTTTTATCGTAGATAAGAATTTAGATTTCATGGTTATGAGCCTCAATTCGTGCACAACATTGACTGTCCAATAAGATTACGCCATTTTACATCTTTTAGAACCACGTGCTTCAATTAAAGATTTAACCAGCTAGATTTTTTGGAGTTGTAGGTTAGTTGGTATGTATAACCTGATATAACATGTTATTGATTGGTCATTTAATCAATGGCATCAGTTGTCATTAATTTCCAATATAACCGTTGGATTGAAAAGATTATAGTCGTCCCATCATATAGTGGAAGGATAATGATATAAGTACCAAGAATTTTTACCAAGTCCCAAACCCAAGTTACATGGACTCCACTTATTCTCTCCTGTCCATTACCCACAGTTTTTTTCTCCCTCCAACATAAATGACATTTGCTGCAAAGATTAAAAACCCATCCATTTTACATCTTTCCATTTTCTTGCTAAATAAACCATTCTTTACCTAAACCCTTTTGTATTCTCACCTATTCAGTGTCATCATGATTCTCTGTAAGTTTCCTTCCTCTTAATAAAAATCGTATTGCATATATAAAAATATACATTTAATACACCCATTTGACATTAACTAACAATGAAGATTTTTATTCACCCATTGAAGTAAGATTAAAATAAACTATTAAAACAACCCATTTTAATGTTTTTCATGTTTAATAAGCCCATTTCATGTTTACTGTTAATACATCTATTACATGTTAATGTCTTAATAAACCCATTATATTTTTTGTGTTTAAATACATGTTGATATACGCATAAATGCTCAATACACCTGTAAAGTTAAGAAATTTGTATATTTTTGTAATTTATATGCAATTGAGATTGTGTTGCACGTGCTTATTAATTTTTTTCTTTGCAGCTAGGCTACTCATGGAAGAAGAATTTTAGGGGCGTTCCATAATATGTTTGGATGAAGAAAATGCTAATGAGACATTACATATAACAACTATTGGAGAAGAACAAGTACAGGTATCAATTGTTGGAATGTTATTTAGTTTAATTGATGAGCTTATGGAATTTTACGAAAATTATGGCAAGAAAATGGGATCTGGAATTTGTAAAAGAACTTGTAGTAAAGATGATTGCGGGGAGTTAAGGTGGGAAAGTCGCATCACACATCAGACAATCCAATTAACAAGTATCCAATAACAAAAACAGATTTCAAAGACAAGGTTAGGGGAGCTCTTTGCCCCGATGGAAAGTGGAAAATCATCTCGGTTGTGCTTGATCATAACCATAATATGAGTACTCTAAGTAAATCGAGATTTTATAAAAGTAATAGGGTAATGTTTCCACATGTGAAGAGGAAACTTGAATTAAATTATCGAGCGGGTATTAGAATGAATAAGAGTTTTGATTCATTTGTAATTGAGGCAGGGGGGCATGAGAACTTGTCATTTCAAGAGAGCGATTGTAGAAATTATATTGGAAACGTTCGGCGTTTACGCCTTGGGGAAGGAGACCCCCGTGCGATCCATAACTAATTTTTGAAGATGCAAGTTGATAATTCCGAATTCTTTTACATGATGGATTTAGAGGCTAAATGTAGATTGAGAAAGGTTTTCTGGGCAGATGCAAGGAGCAGGGCTGCATTTAAAGAGTTTGGTGATGTAATTACATTTGACACGATATACTTGATGAACAAGTATGACATGCCATTTTCTCCTTTTGTAGGGGTGAACCATCATGGGCAATCCATGTTATTGCATTGTGGATTGATTTCAAGCGAAGACGTTGAAACTTTTACATGGCTATTTATGTCTTGGCTTACATGTATGTTGGGTTCTCCTCCTAATGCAAAACTTATGGATCAAGATAAAGCAATGCAAAAAGCGATAAAGATTATTTTTCCAAATGCAAAGCATAGATGGTGTTTGTGGCATATCATGAAAAAGTTACTTGAAAAATTAAAATGGCACAAAGAATATGAATCCCTCAAATTTTGTATCCAAAATATTGTGTATGATTCTTTAGCGATTGAAGAATTTGAAGAAAATTGGTGTAGGTGCATTATGAAGTACAATCTTGAAAGTAATGATTGGTTGCTTGGGTTGTATAAGGAGAGGCATCGTTGGGTACCCACCCTTGTCAAAGATACATTTTGGGCAGGAATGTCAACAACACAACAAAGTGAGGGTATGAATGCATTCTTCGATGGGTATGTAAATTCAAAAACTACCTTGAAACATTTTGTAAAATAATATGAGAATACTCTCAGAAATAAGATAGAAAAAGAAAATGAAGAAGACTTCAAGTCATTAAATGCATGGATGCATTGTATATCTCATTATGAAATGGAGAAGCAATTTCAAAGTGTTTACACAACGACAAAGTTTAAAAAGTTTCAACAAGAGTTAACAGGGAAGATATTTAGTACTTTGTCTTTATGTAAGGAATGCGGTGGCATTTTAGAATATGAAGTTTGTGAAGATTTTCCTTTTGGATAAAGTCTTAGACGTTCTACTTTTAAGGTTTGGCTAAATGTGGATGGTAATGAAGTGAATCGCAATTGCCGCTTGTTTCAATTTAGGGGAATACTTTGTCGACATGGAATTATGGTGTTAATTCAGGAGAAGATTTATCGGGTACCGGATAAATACATTTTAGAAAGATGGAGTAAAGCAAGAAAAAGGAAACATACAAAAATCAAGATTAGCTGTGATGATTGGACCAACAAACCGGATGCAAGACGCTTTGATAAAATGTGTAATGCATTTTATGAAGTGAAAAGTATGGAAACAGATTCAGATGATAGATTTGACAAGGTCATGAATTGGGTACTTACTCTAAAAAGGGATATGGAAACAAATTCTTTCAAAAGTTGCCAACTTATTGAAAAGAAAAAGAAAGTTTCACTTTTTTACGGAAGAGATGGTAAGCATGTAACAGTGGAGAACAAGATTTTTCTTACCCCATTGGTTATTCGAAGCAAGGGGAGGCCACCATCTAAGAGGAAAGAATCAAAAGTCGAAAAAGTTGTTAACAAGCGAAATAATAGTAAGAAAAAAAGCAGAGACTACAACAACTAAGGTATTTTTATGAATTAATTTGTATTCTTACTTAAAAATATGGGACTATGATTTTTTTATCCTTACTTAAAAATATGGGAATATGATTTTATATGAATTTTAAGTTTATTGATTCATTTTGTAGGATTGTCATTTAGTAAATGTTGAGATATGCAGTACTACGCACAGTACATCTCATGGACCATTACAGATAATTATTATTTTTTGTATGTTGTATAGATTAACTTATATATGCTCAAATGTAATTCTTATTTTTTGTATGCTATTTAGGACAATGAAATGCAACAATCTCATCAAGTTGGTGAGTGGGTGGACAGATATGATACGGGATTTAGGCACCAAAATATGGCACAAGGGATTAAAAATACATTTCAAGAATTTGGGCAGACAGATATGATACCAGAGCTAGATAACATGGGAAATGGCTATTGTAATTTTTTGGGACCAAACTAGATGAATATTTTGTGTATTTAGATTGGCCCAGATCTGATAGAGTTTGACATGTTTTTTAGTATGATAAATTTTTTGTTATGAAAATTGAGAATGTTGTATTTTTTGGAAGTTTTTAATGTATTTGGGATACAATCGTTCTTTTAGTTTAATGTCAAATTTCTAATGGATTTCTTTAATGTCATGTTTTCAATGTCTGATGGAGTTTTTCAATGGATTTTTTCAATGTCTTATGTTTTCAATAGATTAGCCCAGGTCTGATAGAGTTTGACATATTTTCAATGTCATGTTTTTGAGTATTTTTCATTGAAATTTCTATTAAGAATGAACAAAAAACTTGATGGGAAATGGTTGTTTGAAATATTATTTGCAGAATATATGAAAAAACCAAAATACGAAATAGATAAAATTGGAAGGACTTATCAATCGAGGTTTGTGTTTGACACAAAGTCCTAAAGGTGAAATTGCTCACTGATATTTGTAGTTGTCAGCCTCGTGAACATACACCTCCCAGGATTCAACGATCAGATTTAAACACCAGCTTTGTGTTAAATCTTTGAACTCTCAGGATACTTCAGCACTCCCAAAAGAATAACGAACATAAGTGTATAGTAGAAAATAGAAAAATTATTTTTGCAGAGAATGTGAGAGAGATTGATTTTTTCTGTGTATTCCTCAAAGTTGTAGCCGGTGTTTTATATAAAAAAATGGTCAAAATGTGGGTAATGGTTTTAGGCAACTAACCCACTAACCTCTCCACTAACAGTTATATTTTAACAGATGGAAGCAATAATCAAAGCCTTAAAAATGGGTTAATTAAAAATTAAAACGAGTTTGAAAAGATTTAATGCACATTAAAAATCCCCAAGAGCCTTAGGCCCCAAGTCCCAATCTTTAACCCTTAATAATTAGTGTGCCTCCTAGGGATTGAACCCACGACCTCAAGCACACACACCCACTAACTTACCACTTGGCCACTTGGCCACTTATCCTAACTTATTTACTTCATTCAAAATAAATATATATACTTATACCCAACAATCCCCCACATGAATGAAATAAATAAATAAATATAAAAAGACGTGCTGGAGTATCATAAGGAGTGACGTAAATAGTGAAGGTGTCATTCGACTTGAACCTTTGCTTTGTGTTAATCTATTGAGATTACCGGTTGATAGTGAACTGATGTCTTGAAATATTTCACCATTTTTGTAAACTTAGGTCAATAGAATACACACATGACTCCCAAAAATCATCATCGAGTTCCCACAGTTGTGCTCATTTCGGCCTTGAGCATTCCCAGGTTTGTTGAGTGCTCTAGAGAATCAGCCTTAATTCTCAGAGGAAGCGGCCCCACTACCACACTTATATAGGTGCTTCTATTAAGAGTTTATTGTATCTCACACCCCACTGAATAACAGCTATAGAAAGCATTAAGCAATTAAATCTCATCCTCCATCGATACAGAGGTATTACATCATTAGAATGGGTTTTAAGTAAAACTTAAATTTATACCCCCACAAATCACTCATATAACTTTATTATCCCATTGAACCCAGACCTTGGGATCTCCAGTCATATGGGTTGGGTTTTCATTATAGGTGATTTAGATAGTAATAGGCTTTAGGCCCATTCCCCTCGATGTTTTATAAACTAGTTCTCTAGCTAGACCTTTAGTCAATGGATCTGCCTGGTTTTCCTTTGACTTGACATAGTCAACTGCTATCACTCCATCTTTCAATAATTGTCTCACTATGTTGTGTCTCCTCCTGATATGTCTAGACTTTCCGTTGTATGAGTTATTATGTGCTCTTGCGATCGCTGTTTAACTGTCACAGTGAATGGACAAGGCTAGAATTAGTTTAGGCGACAAATGAATATCTAATATGAAGTTCCTTAACCATTCAGCCTCTTCTCTTGCTTTATCCAACGCTACAAACTCTGACTCCATAGTGGATCTAGCTATGCACGTTTGCTTGGTAGATTTCCAAGATATAGCACCTCCTTCCAAGGCAAAAACATAGCCACTCGTAGACTTACATTTATCATTATCTAAAATCCAATTAGCATAACAAAAACCTTCTATTATAGCAGGATATATAACATAATGAATGCCATAATTTATTGTGTATTTTAGATATCTCAAAACTCTAATCAAAGCATCACAATGTTCATTATTAGGATTACAATTATATCTCCTAAGTCTACCCACAATATATGCAATATCACGCTGGTATAATTCATAAGATACATTAGACTACCAATAACTCTAGAAGGTTTTCTATTTTTCCACATTTCATAAGGAGTTTTATCATTTTTCTTAAAAGGTACTTTGTTAAGAATATAACAAGCAGTAAGAAGTGCCTCAACCCACATATTATAAGGTAATCTCGAAGTGCTTAACATAGAATTTACCAAATCCTTAAGAGTTCTGTTTTTTCTTTCAGCTACACCATTAGATTGGGGTGAATAAGGAGCAGTAACTTGATGAATTATTTCATTTTCTTTACAATATTTATCAAGATCACCGGTGTATTCTCCTCCCCTATCGGATCTTAATGTTTTAATGAATTTTTCCAATTGTTTTTCAACTTCTAATTTATAAGAAATAAATTTTGAGAAACTCTCATCTTTATTCGTAAGGAGATAAATATAACAATAACGAGAGTAATCATCACTAAAAGTAACAAAATATTTATTTCCACCACGTGTCACATAACCTTTTAAATCACAAAGATCGGAATGTATTAAACTTAAAATAGTTGAACTTCTTTCGACACTTGGAAAAGGTTTTTTAGCATATTTTGATTCAACACATATTTCACATTTAGAGTTGGTAGAAATATCAGATTTTGGTATGTTTCCCAAAAACATCAATTTTTTAATAGATGCCTTATTTACATGACCAAGTCTAAAATGACACATATCACAAGAGTCAATCAAATAAGAAGAAAAAGTAGATGTTTTATTATTATCAGTCACGGTTACATTTAGTTTGAAAAGACCCTCATGAACATAACATTTCCACACAAAAGCACCTCCCTTGGTCACAACTACCTTATCACTCTCTAGAACAATTTTAAAACCCTTCTTAACTAGACAAAATCGGACACCAGATTCTTCCTAACCTCAAGGACATACAAAACATCTTTCAATGTGAGAACATTTCCCGAAGTGAACTTTAAAACTACAGTTCCCTTGCCCTCAACCTTAGACAAAGAGGAGTTTCCCATGTACAGACGTTCATCCTCACCCACAGCAGTGAAGGTAGTGAAGGCAGCTCTCGTGTCGCAAATATGTTTGGTAACGATAGAATCAAGCCACCAGTCTGTCATGTTACTCACAATATTTGCCTCGGTCACAACAGAAGAAAAGTTACCCTCCTCGATTACATTTGCTTGAGGCTTCACATTCTGACTCTTCCTATACTTGCAATATTTAGCATAATGACCTGGTTTTCCACACACAAAGCATTGACCTGCAGGTTTAGATTTAAACTGAGGTTTAGAAGTTTTATTCTGATCATTAGGTTTGAATTTATAGTTGGACCTCGAATTCTAGTTTGGTTTATGGTGCCCATTTTTCTAGTTTGAATGGTTAGGCTTAAACTGGTTCTGTTTTTTATTTCCCCTCGACCAAATTTTCCTTAGAACTGAATTTAGAATTTTTCTCCTTAAGTTCTGCATTCCTATTATCTTCCTCAATTCTCAAACGAACTATCAAATCTTCTAGTGTCATCTTCTTTTTCTTATGCATAATACCTTTTTTATAATCTTTCCAAGAAGGTGGCATTTTTTCAATTATAGACGACACTTGAAATCCCTCACATACACTATAACCCTCGGCCAGAATTTCATGAATAATAATTTGTAGTTCTTCAAGTTGCGACACAACAGATTTATTATCTTCCATTTTGAAATCCAAAAATTCTCCAACCACAATTTTTTTGGACCCAGTATCTTCATTTGTATATTTTTTATCCAGTGTGTTCCATAATTCTTTACCAGTAGGACATGACCAATAAACATCATACAGTTCAAGGCAGATACAATTTAGAATATAATTCCTACACATATAATCTCTTTGTTTCCAAATAACTAGTTCTTTAGGTACAGAAGGTCTATCAGATGCAATAACGTCAACGACCTTAAGAGTTGTTAGGTAAAATTGCAATTTCATTTGCTATCTCTTAAAATTCTTTCCATCAAACAATTCAGGTTTTTCAGAGTACTTTGGATTAAGATTTTCCATAGCAGATTGTAGAATAACAACAGAGATTCACCTTTAGATTGTTTGAAATATTATTTGCAGAATATATGAAAAACCCAAATACGAAATAGATAAAATTGGAAGGACTTATCGATCGAGGTTTGTGTTTGACACAAAGTCCTAAAGGTTAAATTGCTCATTGATATTTGTAGTTGTCAGCCTCGTGAACATACACCTACCGGGATTCAACTATCAGATATAAACACCAACTTTGTATTAAATCTTTGAACTCCTGCACTCCCAAAAGAATAATTATTTTTGCAGAGAAAGTGAGAGAGATTAATTTTTTGCAGAGAAAATAGCAAAATTATTTTTGCTGAGAACGTGAGAGAGATTGATTTTTTCTGTATAATCCTCAAAGCTGTAGCCTGTGTTTTATATAAAAAATGATCAAAAATGTAGGTAGTGGTTTTAGGCAACTAACCCACTAACCTCTCCACTAACAACTATATTTTAACAGAGGGAAGAAATAGTCAAAGTCTTAAAAACGGGTTAATTAAAAATTAAAATGAGTTTGAAAAGATTTAATGCACATTAGAAATCCCCAACAGTCCGAGGACCCAAGGCCCAATATTTGACCCTTAATAATTAGTGTGCCTCCTAGGGATAGAACCCATGACCTCAAGCACACACCCCCACTAACTTACCACTTGACCACTTAGCCTAACTTATTTACTTCATTCAAAATAAATATATATACTTATACCCAACAATGGTTATGGAAATTGGTAAAATAGGTCTAAGGCAATGGGTGGATTTTTAATCTTTGCAGCAAATGTCATTTATGTCGAAGAGAGAAAAAAAGTGTGGGTGATGGACAGGAGAGAGAATAAGTGGAGTCCATGTCATTTGGGTTTGGGACTTAGTAAAAATTCTCGGTACTTATATCATTATCCTTTGCTAAGTAACCTATTGCCATAGACCCATTTTACCAATTGCCATAACCATTTCCCATCAAGTTTATTTTACATTCTTCATAGAAATTTCAATGAAAAATACTCAAAAACGTGACATTGAAAATATGTCAAACTCTATCAGACATGGACCAATCTACTGAAAACATAAGACATTGAAAAAATCCATTGAAAAACTCTATCAAACATTGAAAACATTACATTGAATAAATCCATTAGAAATTTAACATTAAACTAAAAGAACCATTGTATCCCAAATACATTAAAAACTTCCAAAAAATACAACATTCTCAATTTTCAAAACAAAAAATTTATCGTACTTAAAATCATTTCAAACTCTCTCGGACCTGAGCCAATCTAAATACACAAAATATTCATCTAGTTGGGTCCCAAAAAATTAAAATAGCCATTTCCCATGTTATCCAGCTCTGGTATCATATTTGTCTGCCGAAAATCTTGAAATGTATTTTGAATCCCTTGTGCCATATTTTGGTGCCTAAATCCTATATCATATCTGTCCACCCACTCACCAACTTGATGACATTGTTGCATTTCAATGTCCTAAACAGCATACAAAAAATAAGAATTACATTTGAGCATATATACGTTAATCTATACAACATACAAAAAATAAGAATTACCTGTAATGGTCCATGAGATGTACTATACGTAGTACTGCATATCTCAACATTTACTAAATGACAATCCTACAAAATGAATCAATAAAATTAAAAGTCATATAAAATCATATTCCCATATTTTTAAGTAAGGATAAAAAAAATCATAGTCCCATATTTTTAAGTAAGGATAAAAATTAATTCTTAAAAATACCTTAGTTGTTGCAGTCTCTACTTTTCTTTTCTTACTATTATTTCCCTTCTTAACAACTTTTTCGAATTTTGATTCTTTCTTCTTAAATAGTGGTCGCCCCTCGCTTCGAATTGCCAATGGGGTAAGCAAAATCTTGTTCTCCACAGTTACATGCTTACCATCTCTTGCGTAAAAAAGTGAATCGTTATTTTTCTTTTCAATAAGTTGACAACTTTTGAAAGTATTTATTTCCATGTCCCTTTTTAGATCAAGTACCCAATTCATAACCTTGTCACATCTATCATTTGAATTGTTTCCATACTTTCCACCTCATAAAATGCATTACACATTTTATCAAAGCGTCTTGCATCGGATTTGTCGGACCAATCATTATAACTAATCTTGATTTTTGTATGTTTCCTTTTTCTCGTTTTACTACATCTTTCTAAAATGTATTTATCCGGTACCCAATAAATCTTCTCATGAATTAACACCATAATTACATGTCGACAAAGTATTCCCCTAAATTGAAACAAATGGCAATTGTAATTCACTTCATTACCATCCATATTCAGCCAACCTTAAAAGTAGAACGTCTAAGAATTTCTCCAAAAGGTAAATCTTCACAAACTTCATATTCTAAAATGCCACCGTATTCCTTACATGAAGACAAAGTACAAAATATTTTCCCCGTTAACTCTTGTTGAAACTCTTTAAACTTTGTCGTTGTGTAAACACTTTGAAATTTCTTCTCCATTTCATAATGAGTTATACAAGGGATCCATGCATTTAATGACTTGAAGTCTTCTTCATTTTCTTTTTTTGTCTTATTTCTGAGAGCATTCTCATATTGTTCTACAAAATGTTTCAAGGTAGTTTTTGAATTTGCATACCCATCGAAGAACACATTCATACCCTCACTTCGTTGTGTTGTTGACATTCCTGCCCAAAATGTATCTTTGACAACGACGGGTACCCAACGATGCCTCTCCTTATACAACCTAAGCAACCAATCATTACTTTCAAGATTATACTTCATAATGCACCTACACCAATTTTCTTCAAATTCTTCAATCGTTGAAAAATCATACACAACATTTTGGATACAAAACTTGAGGGATTCATACTCTTTGTGCCATTTTAATTTTCAGGTAACTTTTTCACGATATGCCACAAACACCATCTATGTTTTTCATTTGGAAAAACAATATCTATCGCTTTTTTCATTGCTTTATCTTGATCCGTAATTATTGCATTAGGAGGAGAACCCAACATGCATTTAAGCCAAGACTTAAATAGCCATGTAAAAGTTTCAACGTCTTCACTTGAAATCAATCCACAACCCAATAACACGGATTGCCCATGATGGTTCACCCCTATAAAAGGAGCAAATGGCATGTCATACTTGTTCGTCAAGTATGTCGTGTCAAATGTAATTACATCACCAAGCTCTTTAAATGCATCCCTACTCCTTGCATCCGCGTAAAAAACATTTCTCAATCTACATTTAGAATCTAAATCCATCATGTATAAGAATTCAGAATTATCAGCTTGCATCTTCAAACAGTAGTTATGGATCGCAATAGCATCTCCTTCCCCGAAGCGTAAACGCCAAACTTTTCCAATATAATTTCTACAATCCCTCTCTTGAAATGACAAGTTCTCATGCCCCCGGCCTTAATTACAAATGTATCAAAACTTTTATTCATTCTAATACTCGCTCGATCATTTAATTCAAGTTTCCTCTTCACATGTGAAAGCATTACCCTATTATTCTGTAAAATCTTGATTTACTTGGAGTACACAAATTATGGTTATGATCAAGCACAACCGAGCTGACTTTCCACTTTCCATTGGGGCAAAGAGCTCCCCTAACCTGGGCTTTGCAATCTATTTTTGTTATTGGATACTTGTTAATTGGATTGTCCGAAGTGTGACGCGATTTTCCTTCATGAGAACATGTAAAAGTCACCCACCTTAACTCCCCGCAATCATCTTTACTATAAGTTCTTTTACAAATTCCAAATCCCATTTTCTTGCCATAATTTCTGTAAAATTCCATAAGCTCAACAATTTAACTATATAACATTCCAAAAATTGATGCCTGTACTTGTTCTTCTCCAATAGTTGTGATGTGTAATGTGTCATCGGCATTTTCTTCATCCAAACATATTATGGAACGCCCCTGAAATTCTTCTTCCATGAGTAGCCTAGATGCAAAGGAAAAAATTAATAAGCAATGGCAACATAATCTCAATTGCATATAAATTACAAAAATATACAAATTTCTTATCTTTACAGGGGTATTGAACATTTATGTGTATATCAACATGTATTTAAACACAAAAAATATAATGGGTTTATTAAGACATTAACATGTAATAGATGTATTAACAGTATACATTAAATGGGATTAATAAACATCAAAAACATTAAAATGGGTTGTTTTAATCATACTTGAATGGGTGAATAAAAATCTTCATTGTTAGTTAATTTCAAATGGGTTTATTAAATGTATATTTGTATATATGCAATACGATTTTAATTAAGAGGAAGGAAACTTACAGAGAATCAAGATGACACTGAATAGGTATGAATACAAAAGGGTTTTGGTAAAAATGGTTTACTTAGCAAGAAAATGGAAAGATGTAAAATAGGTGGGTTTTTAATCTTTGCAGCAAATGTCATTTATCTCGGAGAGAGAAAAAAAAGTGTGGGTTATGGACAGGAGAGAGAATAAGTGGAGTCCATGTAACTTGGATTTGGGACTTGGTAAAAAATTTTGGTACTTATATCATTATCCCTTAGCAAATGGGTGGGTTTTTAATCTTTAAAGCAAATGTCATTTATGTCGGAGAGGGAGAAAAAGTGTGGGTAATGAACAAGAAAGAGAATAAGTGGAGTCCATGTCATTTGGGTTTGGTACTTGGTAAAAATACTTGGTACTTATATCACTATCCATAGTGGAATCCATTTGTCTTCAAATATTTTCCTAATATGAACATTGGCTCTCAGAATCTCTTGTATGCTTAGTTAAATTCCATTCCAGTAGTTTAAATCATTCTTTAACCAACAGATCATTCTTTGAGATAGGTTTAAAGTATCTCTTTCAAAATCGATCGTTGTATCTTTTTAGCGATTTAGGTTTTAAATGTACGAGCTGTAGTTTTTATTTAAGGGTTGTTAGGTTGTTTTAACTGAGTAACCTAAAATAGTTGGCTGGCAAAAATTTTAAGCTTGATTCTCAGATGTAGATCTTAGTGTCTTATGATAAATGTGATCTTTTCCTTTTACTCTCTGAGGGCTTCTATGTTCTTCCATTAACACCTATATAAACCCTATTAAACACAAATCTTAGTTCGGCCACCTCACATTTTAGAGGGAGATAAAATAACAGAGAAATCTAAGGATGTAGAGAGAGAGAGAGAGAGAGAGAGAGAGAGAGAGAGAGAGAAACCTTAATAAATAGAGAGAGAACAAAATGAGTGAGAATAAAGAGAAAGGAGGAAGAATGTTAGTTTGAGTGAGAGAGTTTTTTTTAACCTCCTTGAATCCTAACCAATATTCTCCAAGTATTAACTGAAAAACTAGTTTTCAAAATCTCATATTTCTCCTTTAAAGTGAGTGATTAAGAACATGGTTCTACATTTTTCTCATAAACACCATCGTGTTACGGTTTTTCTAAAATAAAAGGTTTTCTAAGTTGGAAATTCGTTTTAAACTATTTTATATTCAAAAATAGTTTTAATACCTTCTGAAGTATAAAAATGGACTAACTCCAAATTTATAATCACAGATAAAAATAAGATAAGTAACTCAAACCACACACACAAGAGACAAGGTTTTTAGAGTGGTTCAGCTATAAAATTGCCTACGTCCACTGTTGTTTTTATTTAGTATGGGTTACAATAGCTCAGTATGGTGTGCATATGAGTGATTCGAGTTGTCCCTTGAGGTAAGGGAATCGTTTGTATTTATACGGGTATAAAACCCAATAGATGAAGCGCCTTTATATTACCAGGCGTTTACATCTATGTACGATAAATAAAACACTTAGAATTCAGTGTTGGTTGGCATCCAATCCGAATAACTATTAGTATTCCTGTTTGTTGGCCTTATAGAGTTGGTCGGCATTCTAGCCGACTAAGTGTCTCTGAGGCCAATCAAGTAAGCTGGTCGACCACGTTGGAGGACAGGTATACATTCATAATTGGTCCACATGAGAGTATAATTTTAACATACAACAAAAGCCCCTAAATACTCCATGCTTGATGCTTGCAGGAAAGTATGGAGTATTTAGCCCAGGAAGTTGCTAAGCGTACTGTTTGAGTGTTTGGTCGGTAGCTGACCTCCCATACTTGTAAAACTTTCTACTGGCACTGTTTGATGATCACATTTTTCTAGATAATTCAAACTTTTTTTAACCGCCAAAGGACATAGTCATCTTTTAACGCTTCGAGAAGCGTGTAACCGATGGTAGCTATACGATTCATTCAGTTAATCATTTCATTACCATTTCTTAAGGCAACCTATAAATAGGTATGAAATTTCCCTCATTTTCTTCTACCTCAAACCTTTTGAACTTTAGCACTCTCTTTGCCTTCAAACTTTTTTTGTGCGATCATTTTTTGCCATTTTCTTCTTCAATTTTTGGCATCGTCTTTGATCTCCTGTAAGCCTTCTTTTCCTTTTCCTATGTTTTTCCATCTTTTTCTCTATTTACACCACGGTTCACATCGTAGATGGGAACTCGTTAAATAAAGTCAGGAAAAAGAGGAAAATTCTAGGTTGGATAGATTTAAAAATACCCAGGGGTCCTATAGATGTTTATTCCCTCACTAAGGGTCACTAGATCCCAATCTTGTTTATAGTTGAGTGCGGTATCACCTTTCTATCGAACCCTTTTTTTCTCCAATTTTTCCAATACTTCAATATAGTTCATGCCAGCGTAGCACCCAACACTTGGATGGTTGTGAATGGGGTACATAGGTTAAACAAACTTTATGGGACCCATATCTGGATTTTGGAATTTATGTTCACCTACAAGTGGGTCACTATTGGAGAGAGTACCTACTACTTGAAGACTAGGCAAGCCAATAGGGATTTAGTAGTAAATCTACCAGACTCCAATAAGGATTATTGGTAGTATGGTATTATTTTCAAGAACTGGTAATATGCTCCCCTCGCTACTGGAGTGGCTAATACTGGTCCTATATGTCCTCAATCAGGACGTGGAATATGTTATAACTCGATTAATTATTTTTTCCTCTTTTGTTATGCATTTATGATGTTTGTCGACTAACTTTGTTGTTTCTTTTTTATGCTGATGAAAGTAAGAAAGGTGTCGTGAGGATGGGGAAATCAATATCAAAGATCTCAAGTTCTTGTGGTGTTTGAACCAGAAGATCAGAGAAGAACATCCTAGGGTTACTTCGTTGCTGTTGGAATATAAAATTTGCATCACTTCTTTTGTTACCCGACCTACACTTGTTTTACCCCAATTGCTATCAATCTTGAGGAGGATCATGTTCTAACTTCCTCAGCCACTGAGTCTGTCGGGGTTAAATTTATCCAAGGAGGAGCTTCTTTCTCGTTTGATTCCTTAGACATTTCTTAAATTCCCCTTTCTCCCTCAATAGACATGATCAAGACGAATATGCCCAACTTGATAGGTGGTCCCCTATCTCCTAACCCCAAGAAACCTGCTGGTACTAACAAGAAGCCAACTGAAAATAAATCTCAGGCCAGTGACAAGAGGCCTATGGGTGATGATGAGACTTGGACTGTTGAGCCTCAACTGAAGAGATTGAGAAGAGTTTTACATGATCCTTCAAAATAGGTCCAAAAAAATTCAGTCAAGCAGCAGTCACTGGCTGCAAAGAAGACTGTCAACCAACAAAAGTTAGTGAGAAAAATTTAGGCTCACCTTAACATTAGGTCAGCCTCTGTTGTTATTAACCCTCTACTGGTAAGGGGTTTAATTAAATCTGGGATACTTCCTATTAACAGAGTTGCGTCAGCACCCATGCCTAGGTCCAGACTGACCGAAAGATCTTACCATAACTTAGCCCTGGTAATTTTCTTACTATTATGCTATTTTCTCCATGATGATGAAATCTTTTCGATGTATGACTTTTTTCCTTCTTGTAGTTCTTGGTTGATTTTAACCAGATGGTGGAGAAGGACGATCAATTGCATTCTTATCTGGGAGAAGTTGAAGAGGCCTTTGATGCTCTAGAGCATTATTCGGTAGAGTCCAAATGAGCCTCGAAACCAAAATAGAAATTTTGGAATAAGGATTTGAAGAAGCCCAACGATAGGGCTAATACAGCTGAAGGACAAATAAAGGCTGTCGAGGAAAGTGATGAAAATGTCGAGAAGAAGCTGAATGAGGCTGAAGGCAGCGCCAAGATTACTGAGGATAAACTCTCAAATGCCACATCTAAGGCACAAGTTGTTGTGGATAAGTTGACTTTTTTGAAGGCCAAAGGCAAGGCTGCCTTTGATAAAGGTTGGGAGAAGGCTATTTTTGCTTCCTCTACTCAGATTGAGTATGCTGAAAAGTTATCCTTCAAGAAAGGTTTGACTGATGCCCTGAAGGTGATAGGCACAAAAGAAAAGTTTGAATTCTTTCAAAGGCATAACCTTGGCACTCCTCCTAATCTGGATGAGACGTTTTATGATGAGGAAGGGTCCGTAGATTCTTTTGTAATGCCAATTGAGTCTTCAATGGTACCTAGTACCAGTGTCGACCTACCAACTTCTGGCCAAGACTGGACCAAGGAAAAGGATAAGGTTTAGCTCCCTTTCAACAAGTTTATTTTTCTTTCTTGATGATGTACCAACTCTTGTACCTCAACGATTTATCAATGAAAGAATAGTTTTTCTTATCTCCATTCTTTGTGCCTTTGAATGATCTAGATTTTTTTCTATTTTTCTATTTATCTGAATTTGCCCTATAAACTTATATAGTAGTAACTTTACAGTTTGATGATAGGAAAAAAGGCCATAATTTTTTCTAAATCCGACCTGCTCAGGCGAAGTAGGAAGCTGGTCATGTTCCTAAATCTGAAGAAGACTTAATTGGGTTGCTCAACCCAAGTGCATCCGATCAAGTCAAGGAGTCATATATCCATCTTCATTGCTTGTTGGACAGGGTGGTTGTTAATAATGTTGCATATTATAATTATGAAGAGGATCACAAATTGTCCACGATATTACTTCACTCTGATTATGAGGCTAAGTACAAACCATTAAATTAAGGTTGGGGTTTTAACAAGAAGTTGAAGGACATTACTTCTGCTCTGAACAGAAGGAACTATCTTTGAAAAAATATTTGGATAGATCCCAATTAATTGATACAATGATGGAGAAAGAAAATAATGCCCTGAGGGATGAACTTGACAGCTTGAAAAGATCAACTAATACTGGTCCCTATGAGGGTACTTCCTTTTTAGAGAATGAAAATGCAAGACTGTTGGAAGAACGGGAAGCCTTGAAAAAGAAAAACACTAAGATTGGGCAAACTTTTAGGCAAATAATAATTGTTCGACCAACTATTAAGGAAGAAAGAACTAAAAAACTATTACCGACCAAGCTGCTCAGTTAAAAGCCAAAGACACTGCTATTGCCGACCAAGTAGCCCAGCTAAAAGCCAAAGACAGTGTCTTTAAGAAACTTCAAAATCAGATGGAGAGGTTAACATTTCAATTTTGTATGGAGGGTTACAATAAGGCCTTAGCCCATATAGATGATCATCTTGCTCAAAGTAATCGTGAAGGCTATAAATGAGGATGGATCAACTTGCTACTTTTGCTGAAGTTTGATCAAAATAGTGACTTGTGGCATTGGAATGACCCGAGGATCTTGGATTATAATAAGACTCCATTCAAATTGGACACAAAATGGATTCCTCCCAATGCCATTCCCCAATGCCTGATAATTAAATATTCAAGGGATTATGGCCTTCATGATGAGTGTGAGATAGTTTGCCCCCTCATTTGCTTGATAGGTCGAGCAACAGCAATAGGAAGATGTTAAGGGATTTCAACACAATCAACTCTCCATATACGCTTGATGATCCTCGTGTTGGGATGGATAAGGCATAAGGAAAGCATCAAGCAGAATAAATTTATATTTCTTATACTGTATTTTGCTCACTTATTGCTACTGTAATTCATTTTGATCAATGGAATGAAGTCATTTTTTTATTAAATTCTCTTTATTCATGTTTATGATTCTTATTAATCTTTTTGCCGACTAGGTAAACTATATAAATATTAGTTAATCAACTTATAGACTAAATAACCTGCTCAAAAATTTAATATCTTATTTATGTTTGAATTATGTATACGGCCTTAGATTCGACTAATGCACTTAGATAAAACTGTAAATAGCTTTATTTTACTAGGTTGTAGCATTAGTTATCAATGGCGACCAAGTGTATTAGGAATGTATAATTATTCCGGTACTTCAACTTAGTCAAGTAAAACTTCTAATTAAGAAATTTTACGGACTTCTTATTCATGACTTACCGAGGACAAATCATACATTTAATTCTTGGAAAAGTTTGGAAAAGTTTGAACCATGCTTTGTTGGCGATGAACTTTCTAAAAGCTTTTCTGGAGTTGAAAAAGTTTGGAAAAGTTTGAACCATGCACCTTTCGATGAATTTTAATTAAAATTGATCATATTAATTCTTGTTAGTGTGTAGTCACCATACTCCGAAAAACAAAACATAAAAATGTTGTATAATGGATAAAAGATGAAATTTCAATAACTTGAATAAGCAATTACATTAAGGATAGAATTTTAAAACTGAATTACTGATAATACTTGCGCAGATGGTCTGCATTCTAAGGATTCTTAAATTCTTCCCCTTCTAGAGTTTTCAAACGATAAGTTCCTGGTCGAATAATCGTCGCGATATGGTATGGAGCATGCAATTAGGTTCTAGCTTGTTGTTGTTCTGGATTACTTTCTTGAGTACGAGATCTCCTTGCTTCAGGTTGGTCGGCTTGACCTTTCTATTATAAAACCTAGCATTCCTTTATTGATAGGTAGCCATCAGAATAGTATCATATTCTCATACCTCTTCGATCATGTCCAGATCCAGTCGCCTCATGAGATCACTCTTGGATTAATCAAAGTTTAATACCGTGTGAGTTAGCATACCTATTTCCATTGGTACTACTGCCTTAGTGCCAAAAGCTAGCATGTATGGAGTTTTTCCTGTTGTCGTTCTGGGAGTAGTCGTGTATGCCCAAAGGACATTGTGGAGACCATTAATCCAGTTGCATTTAGCCTCATCTAACTTTTTTTAATTCATATAGCAAGGTTTTGTTGGTGATTTATGTCTGGCCATTGCATTATGGATGCTCAGGTGTTGAATAAAGATTCTAGATGCTTGACCGAATACAATACTCTTTAAATTCTTCATTATCAAATTGAGTTCCATGGTCGGTGATGAAGGCATAAGGCATGTCATATCTGTAAATGATCTTCTTGCATATGAATTATAACACTCTCTAATAAGTCATATTAATTAAGGGCTCAGTCTCCACCCATTTGGTAAAATAATCAACAGCTAGAACTAGGTAATTGAATCATCCATTGGTGGTTGGCAATGGTTCGACCAAGTCAATTACCCATTTATTGAAAAGCCATGGAAAAGTGATGGGTGTTAGTCTTTCTCCTGGTCTTCTGTGAATGGTGGCATACTTCTGGCATTTATCACACTTCTTAGGGGAAGTAACACAATCTTCTTTCATCATCGCCAATAGTAGCCTTGCATTGTTATTCATTATCTTAAAGACTTACCAACTGTGTGTGCTCTATATGATCCTTTATGCACCTCTTTGATCAAATCATTCACTTTATTTGTATGAACACAAAAAAGTAGGGACATAGTGTATCCTCGCCTGTACAGGATACTTTTTTCTAGCACATAAGTAGTTATTTTGTACCTCATCTTCCTGGCTTCCATCTGGTCGGATGGAAGCATTCCTCTTTCGATGTATTATCTAATAGGGTCCATCCATTAAGAACCTAAATCCACATATATGACGTTGATTTCCATCCCATCTAAGCTTTTGTGACCAAGAATATCCACTGAAATTGTCCGTTTGAGTTATGTTGGAGTTGCTGAAGCAAACCGAGCAAGAGCACCTGGTCGGGCATTTTCAAGTTTGGGAATCCTCATTATTTTGACTCAAGTGATAAGAGAAATAACCTCCATTGATTTTTTATGATATCTCATCGTAGTTTCTCCTTTGTCACCATAAATTTGCTCCATTTGATTAACAATCAGTTGAGAATCACTATATACTAATACTTAGTCGGCACCCAGTGATGAAGTCAATTCCAATCCTGTGATCAATGCTTTATCTTCAGCCTCATTGTTGGAAGCCTTGAATTGGAATCTCAGAGAATATTTCACATACAAGTTATTAGAAGTTTTGATGATAAGGCCTGCTCCACTTCCTGTAGCACGTGAGGATCCATCTACAAATAATTGCCAAGTTGGAATGTCATCAGAGAACTCTTTTTCTACCAGTAGACCCTGATTGAACACCTTATTGCTTTGTTGAATTTTTTTTTAGCAGCCGACAAACTAGATTGATTGGCCCCATTCTCTGTTTGCTTTTGAGCTAAACTCTCTTTCATAGAAGTCTGCTCGGTAAGTAAATGTGGATTAGGTTGTTCCTCTACATATGTGAATTTGACAATAAATCCTGCTACTGCTTGGATTTTTATTGCAACTTTGGGTTCATAGACAATTTCGTACTCTCCCAATTCAACTCCCCAAGACATTAACCTTCCAAACTTCTTTGGTTTATGCAGTGCTTGTTGTAAAAGCAAATCCGTGTAGACAACAATGTTGTGAGCTTGGAAGTATGGCCTCATACTCCTAGAGGCTTCAATAAGAGTTAGAGCTAACTTTTCTAGGCGTGGATATCTGATTTTCTCTCCTCGTAATGCCTTGTGAGTATAATATATTTGTGACATGCCGCCTAATTAAATACCGAGTTATCATTCCTTTATTAAATTAAAACAGGTTTCTCATTTGGTTCATTCCTAGCATCACTGTCGAAAAAAAAATTAAATTACTAATCACCTATTAGTTAATTAAGCCGATGTCAAAATTTTAATCTTTATTAACATGCAAGAATATAAAAATTCTAAACCACATTCACCATTTAAATAAAACCGACATAATGGAATATCAAAGTAACTGAATAAATGAAAGTAACCGGAATAAACAATCCAGTCTGAAATTTCAAATACTGGAATCCAAAATAAAACCAAGTCCCAACATTAATACAATATCTCTAAAATAAATAATGTCTAGAGTGGCCAACATGCCCTGACCGAATTATCTTCATAGATAGATAGATAGATAGATAGATAGATAGATAGATAGGATTGTAAGCATCTAATATTGAGGACCTGTAACATCCACCGCAGTTGCAACACGTCAAATCACATGGAACTCCTATGCCTGGAATCCCTATGGCTGGACACGTAAAATAATTTGCACAAATAAAATAGATTTGGAAGAAATGGGTCAGAGCCTAAGTAAAAACAGTTTAAAACATTTTAGCAAGTATTTAAAATGCTTAAAAGAAGATATTATATACATGTTAGTTCACGGCTCTCACTTGAGAAGTCTCACCTCTCAACTAGTGTGCACACCTAACGTACTTCTAAATAATTCAAGTTACTGCTATACGCCTAACTACTTCGAATACGTTAGCCCCTTTAAACTATTACTCATGGTGTCCAACCGTATTTCTCACACAATACATTATCCAATATTTTCATATCTTTTAACTCAAGTAAGAATTTCCCAATTAACAGTTAAGTGTTCACATACTTAAGTCACTTTAGATTTCCTTATCTATCTTATATACTAAGCCCATATAGTAGAATAAATCACAAGTATATATATTCATCACCCTATTATACGTATACTAATACGGCACCCCTAGGCTCAGTTGCGGTGCATGCATACTCTACTATCAAGTCCCGGTACATCTCGTACTAAATAAGGACAATCAGTTCGGGATCACCCTCAAACCATAAATACAATTCACACACAAATGGAGGCGAACATAGTTCTAGGCCTTTGGTAACCGTGCACACCATTATTCAAATAAATGGTGATCAAATCAAAGTTCTATGTTCTGAGGTACCAATCTAAAATTTCCCTAATGGCTCATCAGGATAAAACTTTCCCCTTTTTAAAATCTCCCACGATAGCAAGAAGCGTAGGTATGTAATACACATAAGAATTCATACAATAGGTTTTTCACACAATTTACCTATTTATATCCTTAGTATAGGTATACACGCAACCTATCATACATGCCTCAAACATAGTATATCTACATCCCCCGAATTTTCTACGTATTAATTAATTTCAATTATACTTCTCACCGTACACCCCAAGTATCCCTCGCTACTCAAAATATTCTAACTAATTATCAAACTATTCAGTAGGGCAATTGTCCCTCTACTGCTGGTCAGGTCTTAGGTTCACTCGTAACCTTCGCGTTCATTTAAATATTTGTAATACTATTTAATCATTAAATAATTACCGTAGTTAGCTCACATTCTACGTAATCCACTTAAATTCTCGTGAGGTCCAATTACACCCAAATCTATCCCAAAGTTCCAAAACTTAGTTATCTCTAATTGGGAACAAATTATCAACACAAATCCCTAAGAGGCTCACAGACATTCCGAATCGGTCCGGTGGTTACAGTGAATCGGTTTGACGGACTGTAAATAACTGACTTTCTTAACGGGTCCGATGAGTATAGCGAACCGGTCAACTGGACCTGACATCGTCTCCTTCTCTTATACAGTTACAAAATTCCGACACTTTCTTAACCAAAGCTCCATTAATCAATCCCAAACTCCCAACCAATCATATTAGATGTTATACCAACTTATATATACAATTTCTAACATAATGGTATCAATAAATCCTTCCAAAAACTTTCTATATCGAATTACTTCAACAAAACTTCCAAAAACCATAGGATTCCATGTTTATTTAAAGAATCAAATACCAAAATGTCCTTCAAACATTTTTTAATACGAATTTAGTCAAAACCTTTTATTTTGTACCAAAAAGTCCCTTAAACACCCATTTAACTAATATTCTCTTATTTTTAAAGGTCTGTGCCAGCGGTATGGTGAAGGACTTTTTGGAGCAAACTAAAAAGGCTTGGATTAAACGTGTATTAAAAATGTTCAATGGACTATTTAGTATATGCCCCTTATTTAAAACATCATTAAAGATTCCATATTTCTTCACCAAGATTAAATGTAAATTCTTCGATTTCATACTGCATGTAAGAGGGAGTCCATTTTATATCAATTTCAACCTAAGATTATGTTTTTGTCTTCCAAATTCATTCAGAACACATAAACTTCATAGATACTTCATCCTACTCTAACATGTATAATATATACTTCGTAAATTACGCAAGATAAACACTTGCCTTTTTGTGTAGGTCTGAATTCCACAAAATTATTGGTATGATTGTGTTCATTTCCCTTTGATCTACGCAACGATGGTGTTTTTGGTTCAAGAATAGTTTTGGATAATCTTAGGACTCTCTCAGAACTCTCCTTCTTCCTCCCTTCATAGCCTCTCTAGTTTTGGTTCATGTAACCCTAACTTCTATCATTCCCGATCTGATTTTAACCTATTAAATTCGTGGGTCTTCCTTGCTTAAAAATATAATTGACCAAAATACCCTCCTGGGGTGGGTTTGTCCTAAAATTGCTGCGGGATCCAAACTAAATCCCCAGGTAGACGTTTATGACTATCTCGACCCTTCCGGACACTTTGGCGCACTTGAAATGACCATATAGATGCCTTAAAAATAAATTACTTTTTATTTCATTAAATTGAGTACCGACACAACTGACACGCGCCTCTCGACTAAATTACTGTAACTGTCATATTTCCACTCGCGATAATTTTAGTATATTCATAATCATATATTACTTTATTCACTAAGTGATATTCAATATAATTCACATCAATAATTGTAACCCTTGCCTCACTAGTTAATATTTATTTTAATACGGATTAATTTACAATAAATTTTCCATATTTAATTTAATCAATCCCACATCTAAAAATCATTAAAAATACTGAATGTTATAATATTATCCTTTGAACTCCTCCGTCCAATTGGATCAAAGCTGAACTAATAACTAACTCTAAAACAGCCAAGTATAAATATAGTTTTTCTCCTAGAACTGGCTGGGAAAGGAGTGGGGGAGAGCCCAAGTACTTTTTCAACTCCAGGAAGGCCTTCTCACATTCATCATTCCACTATGAGGTCTTTCTAAGTAAATTAATGAATGGAAGACACTTAACAGTTGTTCGGGAGACAAAACGGTTCAATGCAGCTATTATTCTTGTCAGTTTTTGAACTTCTTTCATGTTGGTCGGGGACTGCATTTCAAGCAAGGCTTTAATCTTGTCAAAGTTTGCTTCTACCTCCCTTTTGATTAACAACGTATCCTAGGAACATCCCTTCTTGTACTCGGAAGATGCATTTGGTTGGGTTGAACTTCATTTGGTGCTTTTCCAATTGATTAAAGGTTTGAGTTAAGTCTGTAATATGGTCGGCAGCATGTTTTCTCTTGGTGATAATATCATCCACATATACCTCCATGATTTTGCCGATCTGGTCTTCAAAAACCTTTTTCACTAGTCTCTTATAGGTATTTCCACCATTTTTTAACCCAAAGGGCTTAACATTATAATAGTAAGTTCCTCGGCTGGTAATGAAGGAAGTGTTTTCCTTGTTTTCTGGTTTCATTTTAATCCAGTTATAACCAGAATAAGCATCCATAAAGCTGAGTAGCTCATGGCCTTCTATAGCATCGACCAATTGATCAATCCTTGGTAAAGAGAAATGTTCTTTTGGACATGCCTTGTTTATATCAGTGAAATCTACACACATGCGTCGCTTATCATTTTTCTTCTTTACCATGACTACATTGGCCAACCAGCTTGGGTATTTGATATCTTTAATGAATTGTGCTCGCTATAATTTTTCTACCTCCTTCTGAAACGCCATATTCTTCTCGGGGCTAAATACTCTTCATTTTTGCTTGTTCGGCTTACACCTGAACATATGTTAAGCTCAGGAAAGAGGAAGTTTGGATCAATACCTGGCATATCTTCATGACTCCGAGCGAACACATTTTTCCTCTCTCGAAGAAACGTGATCAATTCCGATTTGAGAGAGGGAGATAACCCAGAACCGATCTGAGTGGTTCTTTTTGGACTCTCATCGTCCCGTATAACAGCTTTTGTTTCTTCTATGACTTGACCCTTTACCAGCATTTCTTTCTCCTGAGGATCCAGAGTGTCAATGTCGAAAGTGGTTATGCTCTTTAATTACATCTCTTGTTGGTCGGCTCACGTATAATAAAATTCCCGACCATCTTTCTGACTATTATTTACTATACTGACTCCATAATTTGTTAGAAATTCTATGCATTGGTGCACTGTAGATGGCACAGCCTTTGACTGCGTGATTCTCACTCTTATCGAGATGATATTATAAGTTGATGGGACATTTCTATCTAACACAAAGAAGAAAATTCTTTCTCTCCTGCTCGCCGGCTAGATACTGACCAAGACTTCTAGCTTGATAGTTACTAATGGGTATACTTTCTTTCCTGTAAATCTAATAAGAGGTCTATAGTATGGTTCTAGCTTGCTTATCTTCAGCTCTAGGCTGACAAAATAATTATAAAACATTACATCAGCTGAGCTCCCATTATCAACTAAGATCCTTGTGACTCTGCCATAATAAACTCGGCATGTGATAACTAATGGATCATAATGAAGGTAAAGAATCCCGCTCAGATGATTTTTGAAAAATTCAATCACCAGCATGTCTTTGTTGACTTTCCTCGACCAACTGTCACTAGATTCAGCCATATCAATCTGTCTGACAATTGTACAGGCCTTGATTTCATTCAAGTAATCTTTCCTTTCTGTTATCGCGTCTTCTCCTCCAGCATCACCACTGCAATGAAATGGCATCCAAAGGATATCATGTTGACCTCCACCTATGGCTCATCAGGCTTCAAAATCATTATTTTGGACCCTTTTATTGTCTTCCCGTACTTGGGCTGGAGATCAAACCTCCTATGATCATCTCGATTGCCATTCTGATCAATAAACTTGCTCAATTTTCCCCATCAAATAAGCTTTTCAATATCATTCTTTAGTGCAATGCAGTTGTTGGTGTCATGCCCATGATCTCTGTGGAAATCACAATATATGGACTTATCCCTTTTGTTGGGGGTTTCTTCAAATTCAAGTATTTGTTACCTTTGATCTCATTCGGTATATGGTGAACACCTTTGTTGAGTGAGGTATATTCATCATACTTCTGAATTCGATCCAGCTTCTTATATTTCTGATCCTTTTTGAAAGAATTAGAATTATTTTTTGACCTTTACCCTTGGTCTCAGAAACTTCCTTGGGTACCATAGCTTCCTCAACATTCATTATTTTTCCAGCTTTAGCCATTAGTTTTGTCATGATTTTGGGTGAAACCCACTCATAAGTGTTGCAATGGTTGTTTTCTCCTCATAGACTACCACCTCTATTTTTTCCTTGTTGAAACGAGTAATATATTCTTTAGTACTTTCTTCCAGCTTTTGTCGCATAGTCAAGAGATGAGTGACACTCTGGATCGGCTTAGCTCCAAAGCAAAAGTTATCAATGAATAATTCAGCTAACTCATGAAAAACTAGAGGTTTTACCTCTTGGGATATTATTATACCAAATTTGGATTGGTCCTGTGATGGAATTGGAGAAATCTCTACATCTAATCTCATCAGGTACTCAGTAAATGTCTACAGCAAATTGATATTACTTCATGTGCAAGACGGGACCAGTTTTGCCATCATACTTGGTAGTAACCACTAGTGGATTGAACTTGGAAGGTATGAGGTATTCCACAATTACCTGGATGAAAGGTGGTCCTTTTATGAAACTCCTTTGTAATGGATTATTTGACTTAGCCATTTCACTTAACGGATCTTCCAACCTTTGCATAGATGCCTTCTAGGAATGTTCTTCTGGCTTAGACTTAGATGAGGTAGATCTAGCGACTTTACTATGTCTATGTGATGAACTCTCCTCCTGAGAGGTCTGCTCGGCACGCAAAAAGCCCTTCATACTGGCTCTAGATCTTATAGACCCTTCTTTGTATTCACAGCGACGTTCTTGCTTCTTATGATGTCCTCTAATTACTCAGGGGACTAAACGATCAAAAGCATACTCCCTACTTATCCTTTCCAATACATTTGGTCTTTTTATGGAAAAAGATCCACGATCATAGAAATTCATTGACCGACATGAAAACTTTGCACCAGGATGGTATGACCTATCATGAGAAGAACAAGAATGATAACTTCGTCCATGTCTAGATGGTGGTGGTGGCATATCTCTTCTGGAATTGGAAGACTTAGTTTTCATAGTGTGGGCCAATTACTTAACAGATTTGGATTTGGCTTCCTGCCTTCTATCAAGGTTGAGAAGAATTCCCTGTAAATCTGTCGTACTAGGAGGAGCAAAAGGAATTATGGGATTACCTTCATTTCGAGAGCTATTTTCAGGATCAGTAATTTCTTTAGAGACAAATAAACGAAACAAACGGTAGAGAATGATGAAAGACAAACGTTACCATAGATGGCGCCAATCTGTTGATGTCTAAAAATGAACTAACTATAAATTTATAATCAAAGATAAAAATTAGATAAGTAACTCAAACCACACACATAAGAGACGGGGTTTTTAGAGTGGTTCAGTTGTAAATAGACTACGTCCACTGTTGTATTTATTCAGTAGGATTTACAATAGCTCAGTATGGTTTGCATATGAGTGATTCTAGTTGTCCCTTGAGCTAAGGTAATCGTTTGTATTTATAGGGGTGTAAAATCCAAGAGATGGAGCACCTTTATATTGCCAGGCGTTTACATCTATATACAATAAATAGAACTCTGGGAATTCAGTGTTGTTTGGCATCCCATCCAAGTAACTACTAGTATTCGCACTGGTTGGCCTTCTGGAGTTGGTCGGCATTCTAGCCGACTAAGTGTCTCTGAGGCCAATTAAGTAAGTTGGTTGTCTACATGGGAGGACAGGTGTACATTCATCATTAGTCCACATGATAGTGTATTTTTTTACATACAACAATACCTGATATTTTTTTGGGTCTTAATAATTGTATACTTGGTTTATATCCAACCTCTTTAATTGATCAGAACATGTTTTAAAAGTTTACATGTAAGGACATATTTTATAAGTCCTGTTTACATTAGAGTATGTCGTATACCGCTACAACCGTCGAAGAATTATTCAAGATCATTCAAGCATCAAGACGAATCTGAATATCAAAGTTCTTCATCAAAGAAGTCTCCGCGAGATTAATTTTGGTAAGTTTGTGTTTAAGTACCTTAGCGTTTCACTTAGAGTATTGAGATTATTTTTCATAAAATATTTTTTAGGTGTTGTAGTGGAGTTTTTACGTCAAAAAAATGATTTTTTTTTAGTTTTTGAGGCGGTGTATCTATCGAGAAAAAGAAAAAAAGAAATATATTTAATACTACTATCGTTCAAACGACAGCCTATATCATTCAAACGACCTGGCTTGTCGCGCAAAGTATCAAACGACATTGGATCTCATTCAAACGACATCCAATATCATTTGAATGATCCACCGCCTTAAGTCTTTTATAAATAAGACTTTCCAACTTCTTTTTTCATAAGAAGACCTATGCAAAAACTTTCTACGTTTTCTGCAAACAGCAGTAAGAATTGGTCTTCTCACTTTAAATGTTTAATCATTTGTTTTTACAATTCACAAACATCACAATCCTTTAGTGAATTATTTTGGAACCTAAAATATGATCATGTTGATATTTCTCTTATAAAGAGGGTAAATCTACATCATATGACTGCGTGTTATTGAGGATATTGCTACGTGAAGATTATTTGTTGATTTGGACTGAGGTTCATAGGGAGTGTTGCGGTGTTCCTAGGTTGAAGATAGAACTGCGGTTCTTGTGGATTGTTGCGCATAATTCATTGCTGACGACACCGACGAACGCCTATGGGTATTCGTGTGTCAAAATCTATTTCATTGTCATCTGTGTAAGTTACTTACAAATTATAATGAAATAAAAGGTTTTGTCCTTCGGGGATTTTTCCTGAAATTGATTTCCTTTGCATGCTTATTGATTTTATGTTATCAAATCACCTAGATGCATGTGTTAGGTTTTAACTAAAATTTGGGTTAATTAAAAGTGGATTTATTTAAGAAGTCTCATTATTCCGCTGTAGCACACTTTCAAATTGGTATCAAAGCAGGTTACACTAATTTATCTCGTGATCCTGAGTTTGGTTTGTCTGATACATTTTGACTACTCACATTGTCAAACTGGTATCAGAGCTAGTTGCACTATGTTATTTTGTTGTGATCCTAATTTTTGAAAACCGGTTTGAAAATTAACTTTCTTAAAATATGGCTTTTGGTGGTATTGATGCTTTTAGATGCCAACTTTATGAAAGGGCTAATTGGAAAATTCACTCGAATTGTTATTTTATATCTTCTGTTGAAAGTAACTCTGAGAGGTGTCATTCTAGTAAGGTAATTGGTCACACGATAGGTGAGTGTCCCACAAATTTAAGGAAACATTTGAAAAAACCGACATCTCATGTTTCTACCATTAGTGATAGTGATTCGAAAGAAGAAGTTTTTTTATGCTTCTAGGCGAGAGCTTCCCACCCAAGGGATTAGTAATGATAGTGAGGGCGATGAGATTAAGGATGTAAGTGTTGATGAGCGTAACTTACAAATGGTTTCAATGAACTTTATGCTGAAGCTTTGAAAATAAAGAAAGAAAATTTGAAATTAAAAGCTCAATTGAAAGTGCATGCCTTAAAAAATAATGATGTTATAGTTGAATATCTTAGGGCATGTGAGAAAATTTTGAGAGAGAAGCTTGAGTACGTCGAGGAAGAGAGAGATAGTCTTCGAGGGGTGATGGAGTCTATAAAAAAGGAGCTTCTTGAGTTTGAGGATTCTAGGCGCGTACTTGAATCTAGGATAGGTGAACTTGAGAAAAGTTTGAGAGATTCAAGTAAAGTAGAATTTGATTTGGAGTCTAGGTCTGAAAAGCTTGATAAGATTTTAGGCACTGTCGGAATCAAAAAGGATAGGGGTGGGATTGGTTTTGAAAAACGGGTTGCACCCATTCCCAAAGCAATCCCCACACGTGTGAGAGATCCTCCTAGGGATGTTAGGAAAGATCCACCTAGGAATTTGATGAGAGGGCCACATTTTGGTAACATTCTTCGCCACATATACACGTGTACTCATTACGGCCGAAAAGGTCACCTTAGGCGTTTCTGTTATACACTTCAAAACACTCCTGGGAAGTTTAAAGAGAGAGTCACACCGGTTCCTAAAACCCCCACACCTCATTACACGTCGATTTGGGTTAGGAAATCGGATTTAGAAGCGTATGGTATAATTGTTCACGACTTTCATCTGCTTGCACGTGATTCACCCCATGTGAGATTGTTTAGTTGAATGTGTTTGATATTTGTCATGCACTAGTTGTGCTCCCTGATATACTCTTACTAGTTTTATGACTCACTTTGTTGTAGTTTACATTATTTTATTAGTTTAGCTACTCTTTTAGCACTCGTTTGGCTCTGTCAGTACCTTCCAGGTGTTTTTTCTGGAAATTTTTTACTGGAATCACTGTTTAACATTGTAGATTGGGACAGGGATTTCTATTTTCTCGTTCGAGCGAGATTTCATGTCGCGCGAAGCTGTCTTTCTAAAAAGAAGCGTTTCCGTTCGAGCGATAGTGAGTTTAGTTTGAATGAACTGTTTGGTTTTTTCATTTATCTATTTCAGTACCCTGGGTTTCTATGCTAAGGTTTTTGGTACTGCTGGGTTGCCTTTGTCATTTTATATGCAATTACTTTTGGTATTTGTGCTTAATTGCTAATACTGCATTGCTCGTTTAATCACACCTGCTTAGATTGATGATTCTTTGTGTGATTTACTATTTTCTAGCATAGGATGATGATCATGCCGATATTATGCCTATTACTAGTGTGTACCATGTTTGTACTTATGGTTTTTATTTTTGATATATTTTGAAAAAAACCAAAAAGATTTTATTTTGATAAAATTTTTAGAAAAAGACAAAAGGAGTTTTGTATTTTGTTTTACACCGTATATAAATGGACACTTAGGATGACCGAGTCATAAATTCATTCCATTTATCCATGTGGCAATTTGATAATGTTTTGAGAGAATATATCATGTCATCCATGTGCTTTACAATGTTTGGAGTCATTGAGATGTTATTAGTTGATACTTTCTACATGTTTGACTCATTATTTCCTTTAATGAACACATGCACGGATTTGTTTGATTATTGTACTTGTCTATCACATGTTGGTCGAGTGTTTTCATCTCAATCCTGTCTTTAAAACAAACCAAGTGTAATAATACGAGAGTAATAAAAGTAGTGCATATAAAAATCATTGCCCGTGAGGAATTTGTTTAAATTTGAAAAATGATGAGTGACACAGGAAAGGGCTGCGAGTGAATAATAATCACGTCGTGAAAGCCACCGTTTGAAAAGAGTCGCACACAAAAATTAAGTCAACAAAAAGATTATATATGCTAAAATTCGGGCCAATAGGTTTTTTCTAAGTTGAGAATTTATAACCTCATTAGAAAAATAAAAAGATTAGTATTTATGAGGGAGTTTTGGATGGATATGTATCAATGGGTTTGCACATCCTTTGAAAAGTTCTCGAAACGGCACCAAACAGTTTTGGACGTTATTGGTGTGAAAATCGCTTAGGCTTTGATTTGTTGATTTGATTTAGTCAATATCATTCAACAATTTTACACCTAAGGATATTTTTTATGGTCATTCGATAGGAGTACACTTATGCATCGTGCACATATGCTTGATTGAGTTTATTACCTATTGAATTTATTCACACCCATTCATTCCATAACCATGATTTGGTTGTCTTAATGTTATTCATCGTGTGATTTTTGTAAATTATTTTTGTTTAAAAAATGAAAAATCAAAAATATTTTATGGATCCTTTGAGTATTTCATATATATGCACATAGTTTGATCCATATTTGTGTTGTTTGTCATGACCCTCCATGGTTTGTTTGTTTATTCTTTTCCTTGTTTATTTCGGACAAATAAAAAGGGGGAGAACGAATTATGGGGGAATTTGTATTATGGGGAAGATTTGATTATATTGATTGATATATTTATAACATTTCAAACTCGATGTGTCACGAAGGTATTTGCTTTATCTTATATGTGTAGGTACAAAAGTGAAGATCATTATATTGCACACCCTGATGAGAAAATCTTTGATATTTGAAGATTGATGAAGATTTTTGAAAATAGATTTGAAGACTTGAATTTCAAGTACCTTTTCACTTTTGGGTTCATGGGAGGGTATTAGATTTGTATAGGCATTTTGATTTGATAGTTCGAATTTTTTTTATTTTGTATCGGCATAGACATAGGGGGAGATTTATAAGGACATATTTTATAAGTCATGTTTACATTAGAGTATGTCGTATACCGCTACAACCGTCGAAGAATTATTCAAGATCATTCAAGCATCAAGACGGATCCGAATATCAAAGTTCTACATCAAAAACGTCTCCGCGAGATTAATTTTGGTAAGGTTGTGTTTAAGTACCTTAGCATTTCACTTAGAGTATTGGGATTATTTTTCATAAAATATTTTCTAAGTGTTGGAGCGAAGTTTTTACGTTAAAAGAATAAATTTTTTAAGTTTTTGAGGCAGTGCATCGATCGAGAAAAAGAAAAAGAAATATATTTAATACCACTATTGTTCAAACGACAGGCTATGTCGTTCAAATGACATCCAATATCGTTTGAACGAGTCGCAGCCTTAAGTCTTTTATAAATAAGACTCTCCAACTTCATTTTTCATAAGAAGACCTGTGCAAAAACTTTCTACGTTTTCTACAAACAGCAGTAAGAATTTGTCTTCTCTCTTTAGAGGTTTAATCCTTTGTTTTTACAATTCACAAAACATCCCAATCCTTTAGTGAATTTTTTTGGAACCCAAAATACGATCTTTCTGATATTGTTCTTGTAGAGAAGGTAAATCTACATCATATGACTGCGTGTCATTGAGACTCTTGTTGCATGAAGATTCTTTGTTGATTTGGACTGAGGTTCATAGGGAGTGCTACGGTGTTCCTGGGCTAAAGATAGGACTACGGTTCTTGTAAATTGTTGAGCATAATTCATTGCTGATGATACCGACCGACGCCTACAGGTATTGGTGTGTCAAAATCTATTTCATTATAATCCGTGTAAGTTACTTACAAATTATAGTGAAATAAAAGGTTTTACCCTTCGGGGATTTTTCCTGAAATTGGTTTCCTTTGCATGCTTATTGATTTTATGTTATCAAATCACCTAGATGAATGTATTAGGGTTTAACTAAAATTTGGGTTAGTTAAAATTGGATTTATTTGATAAGTCTCATTATTTCGTTGTAGCACACTCTCATTACAGTTTATAGATTTAGTACAATATTGAAATGATTTTAAATCTTTTGAAATCTCTTCAAAGTTAATAAAATTGTTCAGATCTTGTATTTTAGTTAGATCAGACTTTTTGTTTTAAAAGTTAGCTCAAGAGCTAAAAATTATTCAAAAAAATTTACAAGATTTTGATTCAATCTCTTGTAAAATATTTTGCATGCATCATATTCTTTATAATATGATACTAGGACTTGTGTATTCTTAAGTATGTGAGTATTGTGCATGTGCATGTAGTTTATACTCTTACACTTACATGACACATTTCAAATACAAAATTATAAATAGTTTGTTGGCTGACATTTGGAGAATATTGTCTTTACTTGACTCAAAGTTGAGGATTCTGGTTTAACATCAGCACATCAGAAAAAGTCACCTCAAAATGGTTTCTTAATTATAGATATATTTTCTTTTTTCATTTGATCTCATCAGATTGTAACTTTTAACCTCATTATCATTTGTTTAACGATGATATCAATACAGGACAATGTCTATTAGAAATCAAGATTCATAAAATAGAGAAAAATGCTACAAAATAATATTCCTCTCTATCAAACAACTCACTAGGAATGCCCAACTCGTGGACACCACCAACATTTAGTAGCACGAGCACCTTTAACATATTCTCCCACAGATCTGTTAAAGAATTGAAGAAGGTCAAGTTCGCTAGCTCCTCCACGTCACCAGCATCCTCAGTCCTGGGCACAAAAGTAGAGGATCCAGGCATCATCCTATTTTGATGAAATATCTACCCACTGGATGCATATGTGGAGACACAAATAGAAAATGTGTTCTTATCGCATTTTTCGATGCAAAACTATCAATTAAATCATCATATTTAATTATTGTTAGCAAATCTTCTTTAACTGTAATCCATTTAATCTTTCTTGTGACATGGTAGAATGAAGGTAAGATTCTATTAATTTTAACTTTGAACAACTTCTCTCGATCGAGGTAACCGTAATGGGTATTACCAAAATTATTCTATAGGCAATCCAAGTGTTTGAAAAAATACAATCCATTCTTTTAACATATTATAACACCTCAATTGATTTTTTAGTTTCTTTAGGTAAAGACGTCTTTAAAATTTTCAATTCGCAAAACAATTGATTTCCATCAATATCACAACTATTGTCATGTGTTAAATACTTTTCAAGCTTAATACAATAACTATGCAAACTATCATCATCTAAAGTTTCTAGCTTGTTCAAATCAAACAGAAACCCAAAAGTATTCTCATATTTTTTAAACTGTTCAAATCTAGTTATAATTGACATAAGCGCTTAATCTATTATATGTAAGAAGTATACTTATATTTTCATAAATCTTTTCATTAGTCCCTTGGAAGGCTAAGTCATTTGTAGCGAGAGCCTGCACAATCGTAATTATTCGTGTTAATATTTGTCTACATCTTTCTCTTTCATTGCCTTTTTATTTTTTTAGGACTGGAGGGTTATTTTCAAGTAGACATATTCACACAACAAGTGTAATTTTCAAACATAAAAATTAATCTCACAATTCCAACAATATTGTATATTAAAGAAAAATGCTAAAGAAGAACAATGAAACCTGACTTGTAACCAATTTGAGTGTAATCTCAAATTATAATTTGTAAATGCCCAAAAAAAATTGGAATCTACAAAAAAAACACAACACAAATATTAGTAACAAAAATTTACATAGTGAATAACAAAGGAAATGATTAATATATACTTACACAAACAAGCTCCAATCAATCTTCAAATTCTTGAGTATGTCCCCAAAAATAGCCCTAACTTTCTGAAATTAAAGAAATTGAAACCCTAGATTTTTAATCCTTATATTATGATGGGTTTATTTCAATTTAAAAAAAGGGGGGGGAGGGGGAATGTTCGAATTTATTTTTTTACGAGGGGAGGGGGTACCCGAAAATAGGGGTTTAGAGGGAGTAAGGGGGAGGGGGGATTGTTGTTTTCTTGCTTTTGTTAATAGTAGAGAGAGTAATGTGAGAGATAAGAGAAGAAGATAGAGAGATAAGAAAGTGGGTGAGAAATGAATGAGAATATAAGGAAGAGAGACTTAGGGTTAGAAATGAATGAGTAAGTAAATGGGTTGGGTTGGGTTATTATGTTGGTGGGTTTAGTGTGTGGGTTGGATTATTATGTTGGTGGGTTTAGTGTGTGGATTTATTTTAAATGGAACAAATTTTATTTTGGGGGGGTCTTTTTTGAGTCATAAGTCTAATTTTTTTTACAACTAATGTTTTTGGTGGCCTTTTTTTTCACAACAAATTTTTTTTCATAACTATTTTTTTATACCTAATTTTTTTCAGAAGGGGCCGCAATTAATCGGGAGCCCTAGGTGACCGCCTGCTTTGCCTATAGGCAAAAGTCGACCCTGCTCCCATACAAACTGCTCCTACAACATACTCTTGCCTAAGAAATCTAAGCACTCCTGACCATCGACATACTCTTGCCTAAGAAATTTGAGCATCTTATGTGACATGAAAACTTTTATGTAAACATTGAAAATAAAAAATTATTCCCAATGCAAATGTTTAAAAGTAAATTTGAGTGATACATGTACATAATTTATTTGTTTGTTAAAATAGTGATATAGAGTGAAAATGACAAGGTGCGGAGAGAAGAGTTTTGATTAGTTATTTTTGTTCTTAACAATGTGAAATAGACCCTCTATATCTAGAGGGTTCCCTTCACATTGTGAATATTAATTAATGTCACGTCAAATTCACATTTATTCTATTGGAGAACTCTTTTTTAACTCGTAGTTATTAATCTTACGTGATACGTCATATTTTCCCACTCCACATTAAAATTAGATATGCTCTTAGAGTGTCATACGTTTTGCCTGATACCAAGCCTCCTAAACCATATGCTTGGATATGGATGAAATCTATTAAGAATGACAACAACTTGAAATGAGAAGTGTTACTCCCAGACCCCTACGACCGCCCCAGCAAGTATAGCAGAAACACACGAGCATGACGAAGAATCTCCCACCCACTTTCCTTAACTAGAGACAACCCCTTGATCTTCCTATTAAAATAACTTATAATAAAAGGATCTCCCACTATATGTGGGTTAAATGTCACCAACCACAGCCTATTCTGCCATATAATTCGGCCCCCTCTCACGATTCACTTCAATCCACATGAACCATATCCAAAATCGAATGAGCACTAACATATCCAATGAGATCATAGTCATCTCCACAAAATTAAAATGACATGTATTGATGTAATCCCAATAGTGCTTAATAAGAGTGGACCCCACATATGGATGATGAGGCAGAAAATTCCTCAAGTTGTCCAGAAAAACCCAGAAGCTCGGGAAACAGACCAACTCCTTCATGTTCCCTAGGGAAATCTACCAAAGCGCATAAATATCACATACGGAGTTATGGATCCTTTCCTCTATAACTTGAAAAGGAAAACATATAAAATATGATAAATTTAGATCAAAAAGGATAAATCAAAGCAAAACAACAATAAGAATAAGGTCGTACGACACTCCCTGTCCAAAAATGGACACGGTGTTTGTCTTCCCAACATCCCTTCTAACCTTACAACTTGTTAAGACTGCTTTATCTCCTTACCAACCATCGTGGGTTCCAATAAATACTCCTTGCTTCTTTTATCAATGTCGCATAACATGCCATGCTAGGCATCCATGAGTGGGTCCACTATCGGTCCCCTTCATACCCCTCTTGGTTTCACTTCGACAGCTCTCATTTCATTCTAAAAACCATTATTGTGATGGTTTTTCCACAGCTAGTGTAGGAATGCCCACATCGCATCCCTCGTGATCTTTGTGTTACATCATTATTCCTATCTCTCCTCGCGATTCTTTGAAATTCAGAGCATCACCTTAATCGAATTGAGAGATTATACTATTTTTATTTTTTCTAACATCTCTTTGAAATTTAGGGTGTCACCGTAATCAGATCGAGAAACCGCACCATTTTTATATATTCTTGTATCTCTTCAAAATTTAGGGTGTCACGTGAAATGGATCGAGAGATCGCACCATTCCTATCTCTCTATGAATCTCTCTATAATTCAGGGTGTCATCGAAATCGAATTGAGAGACCAAACCATTTCTATCTCTCCTTGGATCTCTTCGAAATTCAGGGCATCACATAAATCGTATTGAGAGATCGCACTAATTCTATCCCTCATCACGTCTCTTAAAAATTCAGTGTGTCACCAAAATTGGATTGAGAAATCGAATTGTTTATATCTCTCTTTACGTCTCATTGAAATTTAGGGCATCAATTGAATCATCGGGGTACTGAATAATTTTTATCTCACCTCGCCTCTCTAAGAAATTTAGGGCGTCACCTGAACAGGATTAAGAAACTTCACCAAATCTATCGCACACTTGTTTTTCAGGGTGTCTGTCAACATCGCACACTTTTTCAAACATCACTCCACTGAGAGGTTCTGTAGTAACCCTAAATTCATAGCCTATCAAACACACCTTTTATACTCCTGAGCAACTCAGCCTTCTCATAGAATCCTCCTGAACCCATTAAAAGGTTGGACTTCTTAATTCGACCCAATCAAGAACATTTTCACTGGCTTGGCATTCACCGAAACCTTTGAAGCACATGTTACATCATTCAGTCACTTTTACACACCATTATGACTCCCGAGAAGGCGATTACTCTCCAAATTTCATCATGAACCTAAGGTCAAACTGCTTAGTTTGACCCAATCAGGAACATCTGCACTGACCCAACAATCCCCAAACCCTTAACAGCATAGTCCACGTCCTTTTGCCCCTTTTACAAACCTTTCAGGCTCCCGAGAATTCGAGCATTCTTTGGGACTCCTCTTAAACTCCCTAAAGGTTCGAACTTCTTAATTTAACCCAATTCATAACATCCACAATGGATCGACATTCATCAAACCCTCAGAAGAATAAGTTATGCCATTTAGACACTTTTCCACAATCGAATCTCGATCAACTGACGTATCCCCTAGGTCCTCTAGAAAACCACTGAGAATTACAATAACTTTTTCTAGCCCAATCAAGAGCACTACTCATGGTCCAACATTTCCAGACCCGTAATGAATCATCCGGCATAAGAAGGACACTGGTCTGGCATAGCTTATATCATCTGATACTGCCTTACAAATTTGTAGTGCCACACCAAGTTGTCACTTCTCATTTAATGCAAATGATAAACCCATATTTTCATATTTTTCCACTGTTACGTTGGATGGAAACACTCAAGTACATCGGTCCACTACCCACGGTATCATTTAGTACTATAGTAAAAAGACTTAAAAGTGATCATATTTCAAAACTTTCCTTTATATATAGAGGCCATTGTCTCTCATTTTAAAAAGGGAAAAAACTAGATAATCCTTGCATTATATGCTTCCCAACACATAACGGATCATTGAATCTCTATTTGATTGATTTAACAAACACTTTGTCATCATCTCTTCCATATTATCAAAAATTAAGTCTCATAGGTATATCCATTATCCCACTTCACTAATCCAAGTCCTTTATCAAAAACCTAAGAGTTCGTGTGAAGAACTAAAGCAGACGCGAGAGTTCTGTCCCATTATATCAAATAACTGAACCCTCCTATATCAACGGACAATCATTTACCATGCACATAATTACTCCACGGATATTCCCCCTACCCCTTTGAGTCATTTTAGTCCTTTATATCATCTTATATTCTGTTTGTCTACACATCACTACATTATCATACATTTTCAGTTTGCACTTATTATTATTAACTTATGACTCACCTGGGGCAACGTACACCCCCTTAATTTAAGTTTATCCCTAATAAAATCATTCAAGAGTCTTAAAATATGACACAAAATATGGTCTTAATTAGTAGTTTCTTTTTGTCTAAAGATTTAACAAAGCATCCCTCACACGAACATTAATTTAGTCATTAAAATCAGTATAGCTGAATTTTATGTCTAAATCACCAAAGTTGACCAGTCCTTAAAAGGACACTATTGAAATGAATAGGTATCTTTCGTACAACACAGACGTATGGCATAAAGTTATGAGATTTCATAGACTCCTAGAAATTATGTTTGTATACAGTAAACAGTGTCCAAACATAACACCTTCATTCTCATTCACGTTTCCAAAGTAGTGATGATGTTTGAAGAAAATGTCATCCGACATTAAAACATTGCAGTCGGTAGTGAACCTTTGTCTAGCAATAAAGCTCTCTTCCCTTAGAATTTTTGCTTCGGTTATCATCTCTGATTTTATATACAAACTATTTTCACCATGAATGAAAAACCCCTTTTTATATAAATCACTTCCATAATTTGGAAACACATGGTCGAAACCCTTTCGTTCTAACAACATTCATTTTGACTGCATCTGTACGGATACGTACTATGAGGAAACAATCCTTAACAGAACAATTAAAAACACTCAAAATCACCCACGCTCTCTTTATCTTTTCATATATTTTGATATATCAAATATATATTAGAACACACAGACACATATTCAACTATCTTTTGGCATAATGCACATATGACAGACATATGCCCATGAAGCCCTTATACTCTTGACTCACTTGAGTCTATATTGTATAAGTGCTCATCTAGTTTGGAAATTGTGACAAAATTATGTCCATCCTAGAAACCAAAGAACCTCAGAGATTGGTTTACAATTTCATTCATATTTCTTGTTGTGATCTAGATCTAATTATCAACACTCACACACAGTAGAATGCATCATAAACATGTCACATTGCATTATTATGTGTGTACATATGTTGAGTATGTTTAAATCCCTATATTTGATTTTTAAATATTCTTTGGGATTTTATAATTTGTTGGTTCAATCTCTAATTATTGATTAATGGGTTTATTGGCTCAAAGTTGGTTTGGGTAGAAACCAAAAGCGGCAGAGACTTCAGGGTTTGGTTGTAATTATTTTATGACGCGCGTTTTATGTCGATTTATTGGTTAACACCTGTTTCTTGCTGATTGGTGAGATTTGTGTTTCTTCACTGAGTATACAATCGCGTATCTTTACAACCGTTGGATCAAACCTTATCAACGTCCTGCATGCTTTCTTTGGTAATCCCTGTGTATCCCTCCTGAACCAATCAGGTGATTTTTAATCACCGCTTTCTGTGAGCCCTTGGATTTAAGTCAATCCAGTTTGACTCAATCCTGACCCTTGATTTTGAACCTGCTTCTCGATCCTTCTCTTCATCCTATAAAAAGGATCCTCCTCTCAGTCGTCCAAGACTTTTGGCTAATTCATTCCTGAGAATAAAAAAGAGAGAAAAGAGAAAGTAGAGAGAGAGAAGAAAAAAAAAAGAGAAACCAGAAAGAAAGAGAGAGAGTTAGAAACCCTAACCCTAACCCATGTTCGTCAATCCTCTTTCAAACCAAACACTCCACAAAAAACTCCTACATATCCAAAACACTACCCTAAGTGTTCTTGAGTTTTTGAGAGATATTTGTGTTGCTGTAACCTCTTGTTCGTTAGATCTTGTTTCCAACTTAAACTGTTTACTTAGATCTATTTTCTTCTTCATATAAATTTTTTATCTATGTTCTGCATGTTACATCACACTTAGATTTACTTAGTTTATTTCTCATCTTGAGAAATATATTGTTGATTCTTTTCTGAAAATTGCTTTTAACTTTGAAATCAACAATAAATGTTTTATGTTTCTAGTTCTCTTAAAACTAAACCTTTGACCTAGTTTGGAATCACACTTGGAGGTTTTCAATCTCGAAAATCTTTTCAAAAATCTGAGATTGATTAAGATCTTGATTGTCTTCTAAGCAAGATATCCGTGGATTTTGGGATTGATTTAAAGGTCAAACAGGTTCAAAGTTTTGTGAGAAGAGAGAAAAAGAAAAATCACTGCATATAGCCTTATATGTAATTTGCTAGGACTGTTTGTACTTAATAAGTGTGTGTGTGTGTGTGTGTGTGTGCATGCATGTGTTAGAAAGCACCTCCACAAACACTTTCACACTACAACACGAAAAGTGTTGGTAATAAGATCTTGTGAACAAGAGTCAACGTAAAGTGCTGGAACAAATCAGAAGTTAACAAACTGGGAGAACAACATCTACAATCATAACTGCAGAGAAGTTATAAGGACACCAGAGGGTACATTCCTAAACTTATATAGGTCTGAGTTGTATGCATATTAGTTATATAGTTTGTAACTCATAAATTTGTTTTAGTGGATTTTTTTTTTCCATTTTACTCCGTAGAGGGAGTCGTGGATGTTTCCTCAATTGGTGAGGTTTTACCACGTAAAAAATTGTGAACTTAATCTTTCTACATCTCCTCATCTCATTCTTGGTTGTGCTGAGTTTAAAGTTTGTTTAAACTGTTTTATAAACCTATTAGTCAAATCTTGAATAGATCTCATACATACTGTTTTGTTAAACACATCTTGTGTTCAAATAGTTTTTTTTTCCAAGAAAAGAGTTTCCTCAAAAAATAGCTCGGAGTTACTTAAATAGTTTATTTTTAATAAATGGCTTTAGTAACATATTTTCAATTGGTATCAGAGCTTGGTAAACTTCTTTTAAAGAGATCCTGTGTTTCTAAAATTGTTTTCTGAAAATCAAATATGGACGAGAAAAATGAAAGATTTGGTAACTTGACCAGACCTCCTATCTTTGATGGAACCAATTTTGCTTACTGGAAAGTAAGAATGATTGCTTTCATTCAAGGAACTCTGCGAGATGATGTCTGGGACATTGTTGAAAATGATTACACTTTTCCTACAAAACCAGCCACTGAAGGAAGTAATGAGAAGGTTAAGAAAGCATTAAGTGAGTTCACTCAAGAAGAGAAACAAGTTTCTCAAAATAATAACAAAGGAAAGAATGCCATATTTATGTCTATAAATGAACATGTGTTCAAAAGAATCTCATCATGTACCACTTCTAAGGAAGCTTGGGACACTTTAGTTACTGCTCATGAAGGTGACACTAGAGTTAAGGCTGCTAAAACTCAAATGCTCATTCAACAGTATAATTCCTTAATTATGTCTGAGGCTGAGTCATTTGATGACTTCTATATGAACCTGACTGATATTGTGACCAAACTGCATGCTAATGTGATAACTTATGATAGACAAGAAATTGTATCTAAAATTCTGAGATCATTACCACATAAATTTGATAACAAACGATATGCTATTGAGGAAATGTGTGACATTAATCTCACTCCTGAACTACTCAGTAGTAAATTAAGAACTGTGGAAATGGAACTGGAATTTAAGAAACAATTGACCCAGTCCCATAGGAAACAGAGTAGTTCCAATCTAAGCTTCTATTCTAAATTGATTAAGCCTGAGTTTAATACTTCCAATGATGACTCTGATAAGGAATGCGATATAAAGAGTTTGGACAATCAGATTGCCTTAATGTCAAAACAGTTTAAGAAAATCATTAAGTTTATAAACAAAATGGCAAATAAACAAGGCAAGTCAAATTATCCAACTCCCTCTAATCACAGACCTCATGAGAAAAGCAATGACAAAAATCACAAGGACTCTCACATTAGACCTACTAGAGACCTTAAGAAGACTGAATGCTATAGATGTGGTAAACTGGGACACATTGCACAAGACTGTAGATTTAACTTGAATACTCAAAACAAACACACTAGAGCCAACATTTGCAAAACATGGGATGATTCAAGTGACTCTGAAAATGAGGAACCTGAGTCAACTGATGTTTTTGACCCTTGCATGTCTTTCTTTGCCAAGATTATCTATAATGATGATATGCCTGTGCTTGTTAGTGAGGAAGAATCTAATAATTCTATGTCTGATGGTTCGAATATTGATGTTTCTGGTTTAGATTCTTTGATTACTGAGAATATTGGTATCTCTTCTTCGGGGTGTGTGAGTCAAAGGGAAAGCGATAATGACGATGTCAATGGGTGTGTGAGTTCAAAGAATGAATCCTTAGGGGTCACTTCACACACTACACTTAGTGATTCAGACAATGAAGACCTCCCAGACATTCACACACTTTATTCTAAAACTCTCAAGAAAAGCACTAGACTAGAAAAAATTGTGAAAGATCTCACCAAAAAACTGGAAGATCTAAGCCTGATGGTCAAATTGAATGCTGAAGAGTATACTACCCAATGTTTAACTCATGAAAGTGAAATTAAAATATTTGATGAAAAACTCATAAATTTGACTGAAACAAATGAAATTTTGGAGAAAAAGTACAAAGGGACATTGTTAGAATTGGAACAAACTAAAGAAAAGATAGCAACTGTTTTCAAAAAATTTACAAAATTTGAAAATAATTCAAACTGTTTTGATGAATTTGATGCTGAATCAAAAACCAATTCTGATGATCGAACTGGAATAGGGTTTTGCCCCAATTTGAAGACACAAATAAAATCTTTTGAACCTATCAAGTTTGTGTCAGGAGGCAAAAGGCCTATTGAAACATGCCCAGACTTTCATTCTCTAAAAACTGAGTTTGATTCAAAAGATCAAAATTTTAACATTGGGGAATCAAGTTGCTCTAAACATGAAAGTTCACCTAAGGCTAAATACGTCTGCCCCTTTATTAGAAATAGTGAATCTACATTCAAACCTGTACTACCTAGGAATAGGGTTCAACCTCAAAATTCCTCAAAACCTTTGTTTAGAGACTTTCCTAAGGAGACTCAAATTTTGAGCAATCTTTACTGCTCCTACTGCGACATATACGGTCACTCTTTTGATGGTTTTTATGCTAGGAGACTAGTTAAACCTGTCTATAATCCTCATATCTATCAGAACTTTAACTATTCTAGAAGGAGCCGCAACAATTATATACTTCCTAGACAACCAGATAAAAACTCTAATTATAGAAAGAGAAAGACCAAACCTAAAAGAACATTTCCTATAAGGAATCCTAAGCACTTTCCTAAACCAAATGCTCAAGTCTTTCATAAAATTCAAAATCATGAGCAAAACATTTTTCAGCAAAAATCCAATGCCCCAAATTTTATCAATTGAGAGCTAATAAGCGCAAAATGAAAACTAGAGCAATTTGGGTTATAAAAGATGATCTATTACCTCAGATGAAGTGTAACATAGTTGTTACTGCTCTAAAAGCTCAACACACATCATCCGGTTGGTATTTAGACTCTGGATGTTCTAAGCACATGACTGGGGATGAAACTAAACTTTTAAACAAAACTAGCTTTGCTGGTGGTAAAGTCATTTTTGGTGATGGAGTTTCATCTCAAATCATAGGCAAAGGAACTCTCCAAGAAGATGGACTTCCTGTTCTTGAAAATGTCCTTCTAGTTAAAGGTCTTAAGGAAAATCTACTTAGCATTTCGCAATTTTGTGACTCAGATCATACTGTTACCTTTTCAAAGAACAATTGCAAAATTTAAATGATAAAGGTGAATGCATAATTACAGGATTCAGAACCCCTGACAATTGTTATACTGTCATGAACAATTCTGAAACCTGTAATGTTGCCAGAATGGATGACAACGAGATATGGCATAACAGAATGGGTCATATAAATTACAATAATCTTAGTATACTGACCTCTCAGGAAATAGTTAGAGGAGTTCCTAAAATCAAACCCATTCCTAATATTGTTTGTGGTCCTTGTCAGGAAGGTAAAATTGTTAAGGCACCTCATAATAAAGTTAATGATATTCTTACCTCTAATCCCTTGGAGCTCATCCATATGGACCTAATGGGTCCCTCCCAAACTGTTAGTCTCTGTGGACACAGTTATATTCTAGTTATGGTTGATGACTTCACCAGATTTACTTAGGTAGCCTTTTTAAAACAAAAGTCCGACACTTTTCAAACTTTCCTAAAAATTCTTCTTCGGATTGAAAATGAAAAGGACACTCAAGTAAATAGAATTCGTAGTGATAGAGGTGGTGAATTCAAAGACACTGATGTTATTGAATACTTTGACTATAATGGTTACAAACATGAATTCAGTGCTCCTAAGACTCCTCAACAAAATGGAATTGCCGAGAGAAAGAATCGTACCCTTCAAGAGATGGCACGAGTTATGTTACATGCCAAGAATTTACCTAAATACTTTTGGGTAGAATCTATTCGTACTGCATGTCACATCATAAATAGGGTCTATCTTAGAAATAATTCCAAACAAACTCCTTACGAACTTTGGTACAATAAAAAGCCTAATCTTAAGTACCTTAGAACTTTTGGCAGTACTTGTTATGTATGCAAAGATAGGGAACACTTATCCAAATTTGAGAGTAGGGGAGATAAAGCTATATTTCTAGGATACTCGCCTAACAGTAGAGCCTATCGAGTGTATAATATTCGCACTAAAATCATGATGGAATCCATAAATGTAATTGTAAGTGACACTACTATAGAGAACAAGACTGGTGAATCTACTATTGAGGAAGAATCTATAAACATTTTAGAAAATGACTCTTCTGAAATAGATAATTCATTACCAATTGAGATACGTGAAGTACCTAACTGGGTTTTGAAAGATCATCCCATAAATAACATAGTTGGTAACCCTAGTGAGCCACTGCGTACAAGATCCCAACTATGAAATTATGCACATTATGCATGTTTTGTTTCCCTTGTGGAACCAAAGAATGTAAATGAGGCATTGACTGACTCTCACTGGATTTCTGCTATGCAGGAAGAACTTCTTCAATTTGTCATTCATGATGTTTGGTATCTTGTTCCTCGTCCTGAGCACAAAAAGGTTATTGGCACACGTTGGATTTTTAAAAATAAGATTGATAAAAATGGGATAATAATTAGAAATAAAGCTAGATTAGTTGCTCAAGGATACTCTCAAATTGAAGGAATAGATTTTAACGAGACTTTTGCTCCTGTTACTCGTTTAGAATCTGTTCGTTTGCTCTTTGCTATAGCTTGCCACATGCATTTTACACTTTATCAAATGGATGTCAAATCTGGATTCCTTAATGGAATATTGACTGAAGAGACCTATGTAGAACAACCTAAAGGGTTCATTGACCCTCAATATCCAAATCATGTACTTCGTCTTAAAAAGGCTTTGTATGACCTTAAACATGCACCCAGAGCTTGGTATGAACGTCTTTCCAGTTTCCTCTTAGATAAAGGTTTTAAAAGAGGTGGAAACGATCAAACTCTTTTTGTCAAACATTTTGACAAACACATCATTATTTCTTAAGTTTATGTTGATGATATTTTCTTTGGATCAACTTCTCCCTCAAAAGTAAAATCCTTCTCTGAAACTATGCATAAGGAATTTGAAATGTCGCTTATGGGGGAGTTACAATTCTTCTTAGGCCTTCAAGTCAAACAACATTCAGAAGGATTATTTGTATCGCAATTTAAGTATGCTTTAGAGATAGTAAAGAAATTTGGCCTCGAGAGTGCTAAAGAAGCTAGAATGCCCATGAGTACTACGTTAAAACTTTCTAAAGATGAAAATGGAAAATTCGTAGATCCTACTCTATATCGTAGTATGATTGGAACCTTAATATATATTTCTGCCTCGCGTCCTGATATTATGTATGCTGTGTGTGTATGTGCTCGTTATCAAAATAATCCTAAAGAGAGCCATTTAAATGCCGTTAAACGTATCATTAAATATGTAAAAGGCACTCTGAATCTAGGACTTTGGTACACTAATGACACACCAAGCACTATAATTGGGTACACTGATGCTGACTGGGCTCGGTGTACTGATGATAGTAAAAGCACATCAGGAGCATGTTATTATATAGGTAATAACTTGGTAGGATGGAGTAGTAAGAAACAAAACTGCACATCACTCTCGACAGCCGAATCTGAATACATAGCCGCTGGAAGCTGTTGTGCTCAATTATTGTGGCTTAAACAAATGCTAAGTGATTATGGTGTTCAAGAAAACCAATTGAATCTCTATTGTGATAATCAAAGTGCGATTAATATTTCTAAAAATCCTGTTTAACACTCGCGAACAAAGCACATAAAAATAAGACATCATTTTATACGCGAATTGGTTGAAACTAAGGAATTAGAAATCAATTATCTTCCTACTGATTTGTAACTCGCAGATATGTTCACCAAACCTTTAGATTATAATATATTCATTTCCTTCCGTAAATCTATTGGTATGGTTTGTGCTGAGTAATACCTTTGCTGATTATCCAAGTTTTTCCCTTTGTCCATTTGAGACAAAATGGGGGAGAAATTTGAGTCGTTATGAATATTTGTATATATGCTAAACTGCTTGATTTTAGTGATTCATTGCAGGTTTTTGTACAGTTTTTCTCAACTGGTGTCATAGGGTATTCAATTGTAAATAGTTGAGTAATGTACTTTTGTTTTCTAGGATTTAGGTAGATAGATTCTTTATAGGAATAGGTTTTTCTTATGTTTTGTCGCCCTACGAGTCCTAGTTGACTCAAAGGATATTTTGTCTCATATTTTCAAAGGGTGAGATTGAAGCCCTTATACTCTTGACTCACTTGAGTCTATATTGTATAAGTGCTCATTTAGTTTGGAAATTGTTACAAAATTATGTCCATCCTAGAAACCAAAGAACCTCAGATATTGGTTTGCTATTTCATTCATATTTCTTATTGTGATCTAGATCTAATTATCAACACTCACACACAGTAGAATGCATCATAAACATGTCACATTGCATAATTATGTGTGTACATATGTTGAGTATGTTTAAATCCCTAAATTTGATTTTTAAATATTTTTTGGGATTTTATAATTTGTGGGTTCAATCTCTAATTATTGATTAATGGGTTTATTGGCTCAAAGTTGGTTTGGGTAGAAACCAAAAGTGGCAGAGACTTCAGGGTTTGGTTGTAATTATTTTATGACGCGCGTTTTATATCGATTTATTGGTTAACACCTGTTGCTTGCTGATTGGTGAGATTTGTGTTTCTTCACTGAGTATACAATCGCGTATCTTTACAACCGTTGGATCAAACCTTATCAACGTCCTGCATGCTTTCTTTGGTAATCCCTGTGTATCCCTCATGAACCAATCAGGTGACTTTTAATCATCGCTTTCTGTGAGCCCTTGGATTTAAGTCAATCCAGCTTGACTCAATCCTGACCCTTGGTTTTGAACCTGCTTCTCGATCCTTCTCTTCATCCTATAAAAAGGATCCTCCTCTCAGTCGTCCAAGACTTTTGGCTAATTCATTCCTGAGAATAAAAAAGAGAGAAAAGAGAGAGTAGAGAGAGAGAAGGAAAGAAAAGAGAAACCAGAAAGAAAGAGAGAGAGTTAGAAACCCTAACCCTAACCCATGTTCGTCAATCCTCTTTCAAACCAAACACTCCACAAAAAACTCCTACATATCCAAAACACTACCCTAAGTGTTCTTGAGTTTTTGAGAGATATTTGTGTTGCTGTAACCTCTTGTTCGTTAGATCTTGTTTCCAACTTAAACTGTTTACTTAGATCTATTTTCTTCTTCATAGAAATTTCTGATCTATGTTCTGCATGTTACATCACACTTAGATTTACTTAGTTTATTTCTCATCTTGAGAAATATATTGTTGATTCTTTTCTGAAAATTGCTTTTAACTTTGAAATCAACAATAAATGTTTTATGTTTCTAGTTCTCTTAAAACTAAACCTTTGACCTAGTTTGGAATCACACTTGGAGGTTTTCAATCTCAAAAATCTTTTCAAAAATCTGAGATTGATTAAGATCTTGACTATCTTCTAAGTAAGATATCTGTGGATTCTGGGATTGATTTAAAGGTCAAACAGGTTCAAAGTTTTGTGAGAAGAGAGAAAAAAAAATCACTGCATATAGCCTTATATGTAATTTGCTAGGACTGTTTGTACTTAATAAGTGTGTGTGTGTGTGTGTGTGTGCATGCATGTGTTAGAAAGCACCTCCACAAACACTTTCACACTACAACACAAAAAGTGTTGGTAATAAGATCTTGTGAAAAGAGTCGACGTAAAGTGCTGGAACAAATCAGAAGTTAACGAACTGGGAGAACAACATCTACAATCAGAACTGCAGAGAAGTTATAAGGACACCAGAGGTTACATTCCTAAACTTATATAGGTCTGAGTTGTATGCATGTTAGTTATATAGTTTGTAACTCATAAATTTGTTTTAGTGGATTTTTTTTTCCATTTTACTCCGTAGAGGGAGTCGTTGATGTTTCCTCAATTGGTGAGGTTTTACCACGTAAAAAATCGTGAACTTAATCTTTCTACATCTCCTCATCTCATTCTTGGTTGTGCTGAGTTTAAAGTTTATTTAAACTGTTTTATAAACCTGTTAGTCAAATCTTGAATAGATCTCGTACATATTGTTTTGTTAAACACATCTTGTGTTCAAATAGTTTTGTTTTTTCAAGAAAAGAGTTTCCTCAAAAAACAGCTCGGAGTTACTTAAATAGTTTATTTTTAATAAACGGCTTTAGTAACATATTTTCAGCCCATACTCGTATATACTTGCACGTATATTCATACCTACCCTTGTCCGAGCTATGTTGACTTTGATTCCATCCGCATGGATACTTAGGCACTGTGAGGAAACAATTCTTCAAAGCAAAAGTCAATGCACAATAACAAACCCGCACTTTGCTGCATTCTCGTATATCACACAAATCTTAAAACACGCACACACTTTAATTAATTCCTGCATATCACATATTGTACATGTATTAAAATATGCACACAGTTTTGCTCACTTTTGACGTAGATCACATATGTTGAAAACCACGCATGCATATTCGCACGCTTATTTATATGTACACTACACACACACCTCGTATATACACTGCACGATCACATATGCCATGAAATCATCTTTTGGATTTTATGAACCCAGTTTATAGCCAAGCACGGCATGGCAAATTACATCACGAAGAAAAAAAATGAAGTGGGTGCCTAACACCTTCCCTCTCCATAATCTAATTCTCATACACAAAACTTTTGTTTCACACAGAGATCAACACCTTGCACTTAGCCCTACAGGGCTTATCCGTATTTTATTGATTATAAAGAAAATAGACTGGTGACTCTAAAAACACGCATAGTATTCACGATTCCACTTAAAAGTCCTATTCGCAATGGTACTACCCCAAGAGCAAGGCTAACCCACTCACGAGCACAAGGAGCATGATGATCGCTCCCTCTGTTACACTATCCTATATGCACATAAGTGGGAATTCAGGTCAGGGTTCTCACACTCTTCTTTGTAGTTGATAAAAAAAAATTAAGTTGAACATTAACAAAGAGGAAGAATAAATTTATGAGAAAATATACACTTTTACCACCCAAAATGTATTTACAACTTAGGACTTTTATTCCTTTGGATATTGGTGATTGTTTGGTTCATGTTACGGGTTTCATCAAGAGTGGAATCAACAGATTCTTTATATATAAAGAATAATGCTTTTGAGTTAGTTAGAGGGAAATATTATTGATCTTTTGATCAAGACATCGTATCTGTCGAGATTCTCATTGACGTTACAAAGGTCTCCAACTTGATAGGAATTTGTAATAAAGGATGAGGTGTCAAATAGTGCAAAAAGAATGTAAAAATCTTATTCCATCGGTAAGTCTTTACTAGGTTTTTAAAGAGAGTGTATCATTGTCCTGATGTTTTTTAGTTGGTTTCTCCTCGTACACCTGGTGCTATGGATTGATTTAGTTTTATATCACCCATATGCTTTATAAGACTAAAATATGAAGTGTGATGAATCACTTGTTAACTCTTATCACATAGATGTTTTAGGGTATTCTCATAATGTTATCACAATAAAAAATTTAAAATCAAAGTTTAATTGGTGTACTGTCCATCCAGGTACCCAAGACGCACTCTCGAACTGCATCTGAGTTAGAAACATTTTGAATGAGTGTGTGGGTGTGTGCATGTGTTTAATTGAGACAATAGTTTGATCTTGTTTAGAGGTGTTATTCCTTTACATCATTTTCAAAACCACTCAAACCAATCTCGCATCTTTTTAAGCTTGATCACTGATACGACGCAAATATTGCGTATTTCACCCGTTAACCTACGCCTTATTAGCCCCCTTGGGTATCTTAATCCCTATATTTATGCTCGTTAACCAGACAACCTCGGATTTCTATGTTAACATATTTTGCAGGGGTTAATTGAGTTTTTGTAGGTATTTGGATGCTTAGTATGAAGTTCGGACGCTTTCCGAAAATGTTTCGTCGACTTTTGCAGCTTCGGGGGCATTTTAGTAATTCCAGCATTCGGGTTTGAATCCCGATATCTTCACGGATGTTGAAGCCCTTTGATTTCTCTTCGCGTGGCCGCCGACGGTGCATGATTCCGAGTTGTATCGATGGAGTTATGGCATTTTTAGGATGGTTTTGACATAAAAAGTACACTCAAGGTCACATTCAAGGGCATTTTAGTCATTTCATATTTTGGCTTTTTGGCCCAATGTCTTCTTGGATGTTGTAGTCCTCTGAGTTATCTTCGCGTAGCCTCCGACCGTGCCTCATTCCGAGTTATAACGAAGAAATGGTGGCATTTTCCGTAAAACAGTACAAAGCTGCAGAATTCAGACCTGTAGCTTGCGAATCGATTCGGCCCAAAACCGAATCGATTCGGAATGCTGCAGAATTGCAGATTCGAACTTCCCCTGTTTCCGAATCGATTCGGACCATTTCCGAATCGATTCGGCCCTCCAGATTTTTGGTTTTCTTCCCTTTTATTACAAGTTTGCCATGGGATATTTTGTATTAAACCAATTCTCTCTCATTTGAGAGGAAATATATCAGTTAGGGCACGATTTTAGGTTAGTTTTAGTTAGGGTTTTGTGGGATTTGCTTGGTTCTTCTCCAATTCCTCTTGGTTTGACACCCCATGTGGATTGTATGTTGACTATTCATCTCCTCTTTCCATTAATCTAGCTTGTTTTCCCTTTATTCTTGCTTTCTAGATAGTTTTCATGCTTTGTTAATTAGTTTATTGTGTTTATTTCTTGCTTTCTTAGTGTAAATTAGTTTATTTCCATGTTTAGTCCGTAGATAAATAGGTTCGGGATTGTGTTCCGCCATTTACGGGTTTGAACCTCGAAAGTTAGGTTTTGTTTAAAATTGCATTTAATTGAAACCTCGCATATTAAAGTCGGATTATTATGCGTTTAACTTTCTTTGTCATGCAACGTTAGTGTTTATAGCGATTATCCGAATTTAATCCGCGTGTGACCATTTTTTGGTTAAATGTTTTATCTCGCAACTTTGGGTTAAATTCCTTCTTGTGTGATGTTTATGCTTAATTGTAAATGCTCGATTAAATATTTTCGAACCGTAATTCTAATTAGTAGTTGTTTAGACCGTGAATGGTAGGATGCGATCCCGATCCTCGCTTTACTTTATTTAGCGTTAACTTATTCTTTTCTTTATTCACGATAACCACCCTTTCACCTTTTCTTTTATTTATTTTACACCACTTTTATTCCTGAAGTAATCAAAATAATTAACATCTAAAATTCAATCACTCCCTGTGGATTTACGATACCCGACTTACCGCTGTACTTGCTTGTCAAGTGTAGTAGTATATTAGGTTTTTATCTTTTGTATTGCGGCGGCGAAACACACGACGATTGTGCACTTTACACGCGCACACTTTTTCCGCCCGATCAAAAATGGCGCCGTTGCCAGGGAGTGTATTTTAGATTGTAATTGTTTTATTATTTCGTAGTATTTTTCCTTTTGTATTTGTATTCTTTGTTTTAACCTTTTTTGCAGGATTTGCATACTTTGAGCGCTAAGAAACTTTGATTCGCGGTTGCTCACTTTCTTGCTCGGATTCTCCATCTACAAACAACGAGGTAATCATGTCCTACTATTATAGTTATTACGGTTATTCTAATGATTCATACTTCGGGGATAGTTTTCAAGTTTTCCATTTTCAAGATTTTCTTGAAAATGAAAGACTTGAAAACATTTATCGGAATGAAAATCGTTATTGGGAGCTTGAGTTGGATTCATTATTCGAATCCAATGACGATTCTTATTTCATTACTTTCGAAGACGAGTTTCAACCAAATGAGGAGTCCGAGGCTCTTGAGCCGAGGAAGCCTACTTTGGAAGAGACTTTGCTTCTTTACTCCCAAGGTTTGGAAAGCCTAAATGATGCTGGAATGAGACTTGGTGCACTTTGCGATGAGATGAATTCTTATGCACAAAACAACGAGGAGGTGGAAACTTGTGTTTCACCTCAATTTTTCAGAGAATTTCTCATCGAGTGTGCATCTCTCTCCCCCGAAAGTCAATCTCCTTCCGACGATGAGTCGATTGAGATTGAATTTGTTTCATCACCATATTCGTTTTCCGTGATCGAACCATTAGAATTACCGGTTGATTCCTATGAGTCGGTAGAAACTTTTAAAATTTCTACACTTTTTGCCGACGAGGACTCCTTACCGGACTTGTTTTCGATGGATGTTATCCTCATGTGTGCACCATCTCCCATTCCATTTGAAAAACCTTTGGGAGATGAATCGATTTTTCTTGGTCCCCTTGTGTTCCTTTCCCCCTTATTATCCAAATCCCCCATCGTCCGCCCAAAATTTCAAATTGGCGATGGTTCACTTTTTTCACCACCCACATGCCTTCCGTTGTTCAAACGGAATTCATATCTTTCGGGAGGCATGTTCACTTTGGAGGGTCCACCGTTGATCTTTCAAAGTCAAATCCCTTTTTGGGTGGACCCTCAACTATTTAGACTTCTAGTGTATAGTTAGTGTGTAGTCTAAATAGTAGGTTGTAAATAGTTAGCTTTTTAATTTTCTTTATTTCCTATTTTTCTTTCCTTTTAATTTAGTCTAGTGTAATTAGTTAACTTTTTGTTATTTTTTTTTGCTATGCTCGGTACTAACTTGTTTTGTAGATTCCTTTGGACTCGCTCTTATGGAGATCGCTCCAATTTTGGGTAATATCGTTCTTTTCCTCTCTTTGTGTTGTGTTCTTAATGCACATTGAGGACAATGCAACATTTAAGTTAGGGGGTGTAGGATATTCTATCCATTTCATGTGTAGTCCATTGATTTGCTCACATTTAGTTACTAAGTATGCCTTTTTGTGAAAAATTTGAAAAATTTGAAAAATATTTTCTTTCTTTTTTCTCCTTTGTTGGGCATTTTGCCTTGTTTCCAGTGATAAATTTCAATAATTTCCCAATCCAATAGACAACTCAATGATGCATGTTCTCTATTTTAGAAGTTTTTAGACTTTAGTCCTCAAATCATTAATATTGTGAATAACTTCATGAATTAAACTTTATCCCGTGAGCATATGCACTTTCCTTGTTACATTGATTTGGTTTAAGATTTTTATAACTCGGTAATCTTTTGTTGCATTGTATATACTTACACCGAGTAAGCTTTGTACCTTTCGTCGTTTGTGAGTGTTATACACTATTCTTTTCTCATTGAAAATGTTGAATTCGTTGGTAATCTCACTATTCTTTCATTTGACCGTTCATTAATTGAGCTCATACTTGAAATGTGTTACTTGATCATGATTTTCATATATTGTTTTGACTCGAGAATTGCGTAAACTTTGTGAAATGATCATAGGCAATCTTTGTTATATCACCCATATTAGCCTTGACCTCACCATATATGTTTCCCTAGTTAACCCCTTTGAGCCTAAATATTAGCCTTTCGTTTCATTACCCAAAATCCCATAACCAACTCCAATTGGAGTTTTAAGCCATACATACACCTTACCTACCTTTGTTTGGAATGTTACTTGGGATTGAATGTTGTTGTTGTATTGCGGTTGCAATTTTAGGCATATGAGAGTTTGATAAGCAAAGAAAAGAAAGTAGTGAAAAAAGTGAAGAAAAAGAGAAAGCAAAAAGCAATAGAAAACAAAAGAGAAAAATGAGAAAAAGAAGAAAAGAAAAGAAAGAGAAAGTTGTAAATGTTGTGTATAGTGTTCAATAAGTTTTGATTACTCTCCCCGATGATATATTTAATGCTTGTTTTGGAACTTGCTTTCCATTTTTTATATTGCCCGCATTCTTCCCATTATCCCGAGTTTTCATCCCGAACACTTTGAATCCGTACATACATTCCTTCATTTCCTACCCTAGCCTATCCTACATTACAACCCTATTAAAGTCCTATGTGATCTTAGGGTGCATTTAATTTAAAAGTCATAATAGTTTTGATAATATGTGAAAATGCATTTCGCCTCTTTTGATGAGTGGTATCTTTCATTGAGATTACAATTTTTCAGTTTATATATAGCGTTCTTCAATTGTGACATGTGCGCGGCCTAGTTTCCATTTACATTTACTCTTTATGCCCGCATGTCCCGTGTATTACCTCCCTTTTCATAGTGAATTCATTTGTTGAGCGTAATGCCCATGAGGATTGAATATATGGTTGCTTTGATTATTATCCGATTTATATAAGTTTTTTTGCCAAATCATATTTTGCATTTGCTCTCCCCCCCTCCCACTTTTAAAGTTTCAATTCTATGAGGTGCATTCAACTTGTTAATAACAACGGACTTTAGCTTGAATTCGTTCAATATGCTAATAACATGTTTGAAATCCTTTTTGCCATTATTGGGCTTGTCGCATGTTGGGTTGGGCATATTTTGAGGAAACCATATGATGTTTGTGGGTTTCATCCCTGAAAACCCTCACGAGACGACACTCGTCCACTAGGGTAACCTAGGGGTTTAACGGCTTATTGCATACGCTAAATGCAATCGTATCGCCCGCGAAAGTGGCCTTATCTTTTTATTGCTTTTATACCATACTTTTGTTCTTCTCCTGCTTCTGGTTTTCTTGTAGTTCTTGTTGTTTCCTATTTCATTGCTAGGGACTAGCAATGTGTAAGTTAGGGGGTGTGATACGACGCAAATATTGCGTATTTCACCCGTTAACCTACGCCTTATTAGCCCCCTTGGGTATCTTAATCCCTATATTTATGCTCGTTAACCAGACAACCTCGGATTTTTATGTTAACAAATTTTGCAGGGGTTAATTGAGCTTTTGTAGGTATTTGGATGCTTAGTATGAAGTTCGGACGCTTTCCGGAAATGTTTCGTCGACTTTTGCAGCTTCGGGGGCATTTTAGAAATTCCAGCATTCGGGTTTGAATCCCGAGATCTTCACGGATGTTGAAGCCCTTTGATTTCTCTTCGCGTGGCCGCCGACGGTGCATGATTCCGAGTTGTATCGATGGAGTTATGGCATTTTTAGGATGGTTTTGACATAAAAAGTACACTCAAGGTCACATTCAAGGGCATTTTAGTCATTTCATATTTTGGCTTTTTGGCCCAATGTCTTCTTGGATGTTGTAGTCCTCTGAGTTATCTTCGCGTAGCCTCCGACCGTGCCTCATTCCGAGTTATAACGAAGAAATGACGGCATTTTCCGTAAAACAGTACAAAGCTGCAGAATTCAGACCTGTAGCTTGCGAATCGATTCGGCCCAAAACCGAATCGATTCGGAATGCTGCAGAATTGCAGATTCGAACTTCCCCTGTTTCCGAATCGATTCGGACCATTTCCGAATCGATTCGGCCCTCCAGATTTTTGGTTTTCTTCCCTTTTATTACAAGTTTGCCATGGGATATTTTGTATTAAACCAATTCTCTCTCATTTGAGAGGAAATATATCAGTTAGGGCACGATTTTAGGTTAGTTTTAGTTAGGGTTTTGTGGGATTTGCTTGGTTCTTCTCCAATTCCTCTTGGTTTGACACCCCATGTGGATTGTATGTTGACTATTCATCTCCTCTTTCCATTAATCTAGCTTGTTTTCCCTTTATTCTTGCTTTCTAGATAGTTTTCATGCTTTGTTAATTAGTTTATTGTGTTTATTTCTTGCTTTCTTAGTGTAAATTAGTTTATTTCCATGTTTAGTCCGTAGATAAATAGGTTCGGTATTGTGTTCCGCCATTTACGGGTTTGAACCTCGAAAGTTAGGTTTTGTTTAAAATTGCATTTAATTGAAACCTCGCGTATTAAAGTCGGATTATTATGCGTTTAACTTTCTTTGTCATGCAACGTTAGTGTTTATAGCGATTATCCGAATTTAATCCGCGTGTGACCATTTTTTGGTTAAATGTTTTATCTCGCAACTTTGGGTTAAATTCCTTCTTGTGTGATGTTTATGCTTAATTGTAAATGCTCGATTAAATATTTTTGAACCGTAATTCTAATTAGTAGTTGTTTAGACCGTGAATGGTAGGATGCGATCCCGATCCTCGCTTTACTTTATTTAGCGTTAACTTATTCTTTTCTTTATTCACGATAACCACCCTTTCACCTTTTCTTTTATTTATTTTACACCACTTTTATTCCTGAAGTAATCAAAATAATTAACATCTAAAATTCAATCACTCCCTGTGGATTTACGATACCCGACTTACCGCTGTACTTGCTTGTCAAGTGTAGTAGTATATTAGGTTTTTATCTTTTGTATTGCGGCGGCGAAACACACGACGATTGTGCACTTTACACGCGCACACTTTTACTGCTCGAACAATCACTTGTGTTATTGTTGGAGACTTTATTGATTTAGCTTTGTCTTCTATGAAATAATGAATGATGTGATTTTTGCTTGGTGTCTTTGTCTTTTTAAATCTATCTTGTATGAGTGAAATAAATAGTATGTTGAACTTAAGAGATGTTGTTTTTGAGCTTCCTTGTTTATTCTTCGCATGAATGAAAAAAAAACATCTTCTTTGAATGTTATTTGAATTTTAGCTTCATGGTTTTTCCTATCTCCTTGAAGTTGTAATTGATCCTTAAGTAACTTTGGTTGGAAGAGAGTTTCTTGATTTCCTTGTAATGATATTCGTCATGTTTTGAGTTTGTTATCAACTCAATAACATTAAAGAAGAAAGATAGTGAAGTTTATAGTTAATAAATTGAATATTCGTTATAAAAAACTATTTAGTTATTCTTTTAAAATCTCTTGTTTTCACTATCTCGTCCTTTATACTAGAGAATGTGATTGCAGCCAATGGAGGGCAATTATAAGGTCGCAATTGAACAGATTGAGCAAGTTTAAATTGATGTAACATGAAATATATTAATCTGAAAGTGCTACAGGGAGCAACAAAAGTACATAGCCCGCTCTTTTAAAAGCTTGAAGTTCCAATGATTTCAACAAAAGCTTGAGAACAATAACCAATAAATTTCACCATTATTCTAAGCAATATTACTTGGTATTAAATAAAATGATTAATTATTTAATCATTTAGAATTATATTTAAATTCCCTAGGAATGTTATTGCATTTTTCGAGACGTGAAAGAATTTGCCAAGTTGTATTTTTTTTAAATGTAAAATCATATATATTGATAAGCACCCAAAATTGTACATTTTATACCCGGAATAGATGTACTTTAGTTCCTAATTCTCGGCAATATGGGTCTTATGTGCTTAAATATTTATCTTGTAGGTCAAATGTCCGTTTGCGGTGTCAAAAGCTATATATCAAGGCAAATGCGCGTTGACTGGTGCTAAATACCTTTATCATGTATCCTAGCCTACCCTAAACCGAGCCTAAACCTACCCCACACCCCATGTGTGTTTATTTTGTCCCTTTTAATATTTTTTACGTTTTTGAGTTTGAGTCGTTTTATTTTTAGGTTTTGTTTTAGATTTATTTAGAATTTTTAGGTTTCATTTTCTATTTTTCTATTTTATTTTTATTAGTGTATTTTTATTTTTATTCGTTTTTATTTTATTAGGATTAATTTTTTTTAGTTTTATTAGATTATTTTTTTAGGACTTTAGTTTTCATTTAGATTTTAAGTTTTTATTTCTTTTGTTTTATTTTAGTTTTTATATAGCTTAGGATTTTATTGTTTAATTTTAATATTTTTAGTTTTATTGTTTTTAGTTTGTTTTATTTTTGGTTAGATGTTATTTTTATTTTTAGTTTTATTTTAGTTGAGTCTTTATTAGTTTAGGAATCACAAATTAAACACACACACACTACAACCAAACCCCTCACACCTTTGAACCCTATACACAGACATTCACCCAATCTCACCCACACCCTCATCCTACTTTCTATACACCCCACCACACCTTATCCCTCCTATTCATCTTCTTCCGTACACCCCCACTCTCCCTCTCTCTCCAAACTCCATAGCCACAATACCCTCCTCATCTACCCTCCTCCATACCTAAAACCCGTCGCCCACTTCCTAGCCCCGACCTCTATCCCTCCTCACCCAAAGCCTCCACATCTCAACCCGTAACCCGGAGCTCCGATTACCGGCGGTGATCCTCCAGCAAACCACCTACCCCGGCGGAAATCGTGACCCCTTCCCCCTGGCTCCCCTCCACTCTCTCCCTCTCTCCAAACTCCATAGCCACAATACCCTCCTCATCTACCCTCCTCCATACCTAAAACCCGTCGCCCACTTCCTAGCTCCGACCTCTATCCCTCCTCACCCAAAACCTCCACATCTCAACCCGTAACCCGGAGCTCCGATTACCGGCGACGATCCTCCAGCAAACCACCTACCCCGACGGAAATCGTGACCCCTTCCCCCTACCTCCTGCCGGCGTTAAAGCCGACCTCAACTCCGAACACCTGCTATCAACCCGATCTCGTCGCAACCTCCAGCCTCGGATCTTACCCACGACTGTCCCGACCCACCATCCTCGAACCTGCAAATGACAGCCCGAGATCGCATCCCAAACCCGGTCGCAATCTCCAAACCCGTTGGAAACCCATCTCAAGTCCCAAAACCTATTTCCACAAATGCCACGTCTTCACCTGCCAACGAACAAACCAAAGCCAAAAAGCCAAAGACATAATGCCCACATGTGTTAAAACCAATAAAAAAAACCTTATCCCCTTTTACCCAAAATTCCCCCCAACTACCAACTTTAAACCATTTCCAAAAATAACCCTTAACTAAATCTGATTTATTTTATTCCAATCCCCTCACCCACATGACCTCACACCTCTCTTACCTCATGTGTACACACCCCATTTTCATGCACATTATACCTTCCCAAAAATACCCCTTAGCCCCATGTGTGCCATGCATCTACTATAAAAGAATACTCAAGTCCCCATCTGAGGGGAGATCATATCATAGAAAATAGAGAGAGATAGTTAGAGTAGAAAATAAATTAGGTAGAGAAATATTTTGTAAATAGTTTTAGTTTTACTTTTTTAGAGATTTGTGAGGAGAAATTTTGTATGAGATTTAATTGAGTGGGTATTATTGCAAACTACTTGGATGCTCAATTAAGAGGGTTGTATATTGGAGGGTTGGAGTCATTTAAATTCGAGAGATTGGTTTGAGTGTTCTTCTCTTTCCTCTTTTATATTAAATGTCAATTGATTATTTGATTATCATGCTTTATATTCTGTTAGGTTAAATTCCCTTTCAAGAGGTGGGGGGAAACCCTTATTTAATGTTATTTTAGTTTAATTAGTTTGATTACTTGAAAATTCCCTTTGATTTTTAATTTTGATCCCTCACCCTTAAATTTACGCCTCGAGAGAGGGTAAATGATTTTCGAGAGAAAATTAAAATTCTAAGTTATAATACCCATTTTAGATTCGAACAAGAGATAGAGGTTTCTTAAGTGTGGTATTATTCCTTGAATTTCAACTCTAAAATTCATTTTCTAGATTTACATAAATTTTGATAAATCGATCCTAGCGGGTGATTAATTAAAAGAAGTGTAGATCTATTTTCTAGAGTTGTGGGGGGTTAAACTTAATTTTCTAAAAGGTTACTATTAAAATTACATTGGAAACGAGAGTTGATTTGTAATTTTGATATTAATTTGGGAGAATTAAGTTAATTCAATTAATTAATTAGAATAATTAAAATTTGTGGTGTAATCTCATTCCTTGATTGTTCTCACAATTATTTGCCTCACTTTATCTCTTATTTTTGTGTTAGACTTTATTTTTCACTTTTAGTCACTTTCTAGTTAGTTGTTTTCATCTCACATTTTAGTGTAGTGTTATTTCACCTCACTTCACCCAATTGTTTTAATATTTGAAAAGCTAAAAAATAGAAAAGAAAAATTTCAAAAAGAAAATAAAAATTGAATTACAATTGAGTTTGTCTCTAGCTTACCCCATTGATGTGGATTGATACCCTTACTTACCTCTACACTTTATTTTATATTATTTTGTATGTATTTGAGGATTTTGACTAACTTGGCTTTCAACAACGACGATACGCAAAAAAGCAAGTTATCAAAAAAGCAAGTTTCCATTTCAATTCAAGGCTTAAATGGGTTTGATCTATTCCTCTCTTATTACTTTTATTTTTATCATCTCATGCTTCATTTGTTTATCTTATATTTTTTGGATGATGATTATTGAGGGCTAATCTCCCATTTATGGGATGAAATTTTGAAGCCCTCATGAGTCCAATTTTGTTAGTTTACTTATTAGGACAATTTTATTTTCTCACTTTCCTTAAATTAGCTTTTACTTCTTAATTAGTAATTATAAAAATTAGTATAGTTAGTCAGTTAAAAAAATTCCTTACAAAATCCATAAAAAATATAAATTGCAAAAAAATAGAAAAATAATAATAAAAAGCAAATGAATCTATATATGTCCTCTCCAATTTTATGTTTCACCCTTAGATGTGGATTGATACCTCACTTACCGCTATATTCTAGTTTTGTTCTATTTTTATAGGTTTGTGAATATTTTATGGATAGAGGAATTGCACAACGACAATAATACATAAGAGACATCATTTTTTTTCTATCAAATGGAGTCGTTGCCATTCTTGGGAGCGTGAAGCACTTGGAGCGGATTTCATTTTGTAGTTCATTTACTTTTCCTATTTAGTTGCTTTTCGTACCATTTTTATATTTTTAGAAGGCTTGTATTAGGACTTTATTATCTTGGCTTGTATTGCGGTGCATAGAGACACCATTTATTTTTCATTTAAATTTATAATAATTAATTACGAAGACAAGCGTGATAGGGAAACCGGACAAGGTAGAGAGAGGGAGTCCAAAGGCGAGGATTTAGAAGCCTCTCTATCTTGGGTTGGTAGGACTCCTGGGGCCGACTGAGATAGGTGTAATCTCCCCCCGGTCGACTCAAATTTTTTGGCACCCCACGACCTAAAAACTGTGGGAGGTAGATTTCTCAAACCCTCGCGCCTCTCCTATTAGCGAGTCAATTCTTTTGTGTGCTTTGTGTGCTCTTACTTTATTTTATTCTCGCATTTATTTTCGAATGGTATGATGAATTAAATTACTAAGACCTACACCCGGTCACTCACGAGAAGGGATTTCATCACCCTACTCACTCGCTTACCAATTGTGTGTTATCCTAGCCATCACTAAATTTAAAATTAATCAACTAGGTAGCCCAATAGGAGAATATTTTTGCAAAGGTGATCACTCATATTATTCCGTGATTTTTTATCGTCCGCGGACTTAATTAAAATTTGACTACCCCTTTCACTAAATTTTGAATATAAAATTGGCCATGTGCTAGTTAGGATTTCTCCTTGGCTTGTGTGTGTCCAATTCATTTTTCGGTAGTCGATTTTAGTTAGTTCGTCCAAATTAATAGTCCATATTTTTCCCCACCTTTTCTTCAAAAAATATATATATATATATATTCTTCCTTTATTTTTCACAAAAATACAAAAATATTTTCTTTCTTTCATTTTAGAAAAATCCAAAAATATTTTATTTCTCTCATTTTTAGAAAAATCCAAAAATATTTTCTTTCCTTTTGAAAAAATTTAAAAACTCAAAAAAAAATATTTGCAACCTCATGGCAGAAGAATGTCCCTTACGGGACTACTTTGGTCATTTTTCATTGACACGCGACACGTGTGAGAGTGATCCCGAGCCGTCGCTTTATGATATTTTTCGTGGTTTCACCTCTCTCACGAGTACCGTTGGTACTCTTGACCCATTCATGCACGCACCTCATATTCCATCACCCTCGGTGTCAAGTGTCAACGTGTCGCATACCTTGTTGTGCACCCATAGTTCTTATGCCGATCACATGTCCCATGAGTGCCCATACTTTTCATATCCATCTGAACCCACCATGGAACATGTGTATCCATATGACACTGTTCCGGAACCCACCTCGGCCCATTGCCATGATATACCCAATTTCGAGTGGTGTGAGTACCCAAGTTATTCGTGGAGGCCTGATCAACCTTTCACGCAATACGATTCCCAACCCGATGTTATGGATCCTCATACGTTCCCACAGTCGTCATGGCAACCTTGTGCACCCATTCACGATCAGTGCCCACACTACGCACCCCATGAATATCAATAATTTTTCCATCACGAAGGCGATCCTTTCGTGTATGATGAACTTGGCCCCACTCCACACACTTCATTTGATTATTCCCCATATACTCATCATAGTAGCGAGTTGTGTCCACCTCAATCACCACCACCACCCATCACTCCACCACCATTATCCACCTCCTCTCTCGAAGGCCTCTTGCAATAATTTATCATCGAGCAAGAGCAAGCCACTCAAATTCAAAATTAAGCCCTCCAAAGGCTTGAACAAAGGTTAAATGAAATTGAGTGTGAGCGAGAGTCGGATTTCATCCCAAGTCAACCCATTGTTGCCCCCACGTGGAGTGATGATGTGTCGTCTTGTGACATATATTTTGAGTGTGACCAACCCTACCACCCCAAGAATCTTGAAGTTGATACCATTCCATGGTCCGGGCCCCAAGTCGACAATTGTGTTGACTTACCTTTCTATAGTGAGCCTGATATAATCCCACCATGTCCATATGAATACCACTTTGCGGTTCCCAGTCCCTCTGAATCCAAAATAATGCCCGAGTCTACACCTATCGAGCTTCACCCTTGTGTTCCCGAGGAACCAATTTATCCTAGGTTATCTCCGTCTACGAGTGTTCACCATTATCTCGAGATAGAATCCGCGATAGTTCCTACCTATCCGGATATGAATGGTGTCCCACCATGCATGGCTCCCTTTGAGCCTGATATTTCTAGTGATTCCTCTATCTCCGATCTTGGTGCCTCGTTTGAACCAACCACCACATTCACCTATGCTACTATTGTGGAGAAGTTGACCACTCCATCCGTAGATACCACACTCCCTCTTCAGGAGGATATTGAGGATTATTCTGACCCTCCTAATGAGTGTGTGTCTCCCACACTTGAGTTGGATCATCTTCCTCCACCATTTATCCCACCCGTGACCCACCCATTCTCCTTTCCACCCCACCACCTGGTTTGGATCTTGATTTTACACATTTCAAGTTTTCATCTACATTTTTAGATCCTCACCTAAAACCATCCTCCACCACCCATGAGAGTTTTTATGGTGCTACTCTCTTCCATGATGCTGAGCTTGTTACTCTATGCCCATCACTATCTTGTGGTGTTAATTTTTCCCATCAACAGCTCCCTGGTGTGTCACGGTGCGACCATTATCATCGCCCATTCATAGAACGGTCGTGTGATTTTTATGAGGCCCATCCCATTTCACTTACCAAACCATATTGCCTCCCTCACCAACTAGAGCACCATGCTTATAGGGCCCTTGTTGCCCTCACCTTTCGGCTCAATAAGGCCCATGACCGGTGCCTCTTCACCCTTACCCTTTCCTTTCTTACCCTTACCCTAATCCCCACCCGTCCATGGTCTACCGATGCTTTGCATCGCGTGATGCACTTTTCCATACAGGTGCATTGACCATTTTAGCCTTCACCCAACAAGACTGACGCTTCAGTCTTGTTTGGGGGTGATTCTAATCACCCAATTGTTCTGCCACCCCATGCTTTCATAAATCCTATCCTTAGGGTGAGATCCCTTCGGTTTGGCTGAAGACATTAAACTTAGCACTACCGGCAGGCAGCCCGCGTTTCTTGTACTAGTCTCATCTTGTTTGGGGGTGGTGTTTCACATCACCCAATGCTTTATCATGCTTATAGACTTGTACACATTTTATTTTCTCATATCATTTCTTCAGGTTTCTTCTTGGTTACATCTTTCCACTTTATGAGCGGTTGATTCTGGTAAACTCTTTCCTACCTTATGCTCTCAATTTTAAAATTCATTTTATATAACATCGAGGACGATGTTCCTTTTTATTTGGGGGTGAGGAGTTTTATCAAAATCGTACCTCTTTTGAAAAAATTTTATTTTTAAACCTGATTTTTAAAATTTCGTGCAGTTTCTTTCTTCTCACTCATTGATGTGAATTTTCAATCATCCATCTTTTTAAGTCTAGGAATAAAGCTAGAGGATTTATCTTTTTATAAATTGCTTATGTAATACGTCCCAAGGCATGTTTCACCATGAATTTCTATACTCAACAAAAATTTACGCACTTATCACATCACTGGGATTTGGAGTTGAGGAGTACTGCAATTCCCAAGAAAACCTTAAGGATCACTAGTGGAGAATTTAGCTTATGAGATTCGTGCCTTTCACCCTTTCAGAGTGTTTTACGCAATCTCTGAATCACAAGTTGATTCAACTTTGTTTGGGTCCGCACTTTAATTGTTGTATGATCTCATTATCTTTCATAAAATTTTGGCTTAATCACTGAGAACGACATCACTTTCGAGTTGTAAGAAACGCGTGTCTTGAAATTTGTCCCGAATACTAGATTTTCATCCATACACTTACCACTTTTCCATATCACATTTTCATTCATTCACCCATTACTTTCCCATTTTTCACATACTTCCCCACACCATCACCTATCATTTCCATATCATCTTTCATTTTCAAATAAAAGAGTGTTTGTTCCAAACATTAAATGTCTTCAGTGTTGGTTTGAAAAGAGAGAGAAAAAAAAGAGAAGAAAAAAAAAGTAAAAATCAGAAAAAATAAAAAGAAAAAAAAAGAGAGAAAAGAAAAGAAAGAGAGTTGTAATTAGTTCTTGTGTAATAAAGACATTTGTTCTATAAGTGCTATACACTCTTCTCACATATCGCATCCATCTTTTATCCATTATGTAAGGACACAAATTTCCAATTGAGTCCATGTATTTTGTTGGCTCAATTCCGGACAAAAAAATTTATTCATAGGATAGTATGTCATTGTTATACTCTCAAGCCTATGAAGTGTTTGTTGAAGACGTAGCGGCAAAGAATATAAAGCTTCATCAAAATGCTGGTTTGCGTGCCTCGTTTCTACGTCATCAACTATAGTTCCATGCTCCCAAGGTATGAATGCAGTTATGTTTATATAGGAGCTTGGAACAAAATTTGTTGAGTGTTAGGTTTAATTAAAACTATGTTTACTTTCAGAAATATTTAATTAGAACTTTAAAAATAAAGTATATAAAGTTTCTGGGCCAAAAATCGAATTTTGTAAAAATTCTGGAAGTCGTTCGAAATGTCGTTCAAACGAGTTTTTCGTTCGAACCAGGTTTCGTTCGAACGAGTTTGCCAACGAGTCTAAACTGGTCCGTCGTTCGAAATGTCGTTCGAACGAGATTGTTCGTTCTAACGAGATTTCAAACGAGATTTTAACGAGTCCAAACTGGAGCGTCGTTAGAAGTCTCGTTCGAACGAGAGTTCGTTCGAACGAAATGTCGTTCGAACGAACTGCTAGGCGGGAACAGTTTTTAGGCAGTTTTTGGCAGTTTTTAATCCACTTTCCCACTTGTTTCTTAACTGATTTTTTCAGACTTTATGAAGGATGGGAATCACATTTTCCAAACTAACATTTCCAAAATATTTCCATCTCTTAGAAAGTTTTTGAGAGCAAAAATGGTTTAGGAAAATGTTCATGTTTTGAGTGTTATTTTTTTCAAAGAGAAAATCCTTCACACTCTTGTTTACACCCAATTGTGTTTAGTCCAAGTTCTTATTTACATATTAAATTGCTTGGATTTTTGGCACCGGTTTATCTCTACCTAATTCAAGAAGAGAAGTTTTGGTTTGCTTCTACATCCATCAAAGAAGAAGACTTTTTGTTGTGATTCTACCCACTTGGAGAAAGGCTCCTTGCTCGGGTGACGGTGACCATAGAAAGCCCCATCGGTGGATTCCGAGACCGCGGTGGAGTTCCGAGGTTGTCCGCTAGGAAGAGGTGTCTACAAGAAGAAGCGTCGAGGCTTGAGAGGGATCGAGTCAGTCGTTGTAAGTCTATCTGTCTTGTAATTGTAATTCCATATCTAGTGGATTTGTGGCTAGGGCCGTCCGAGGTTGTTTCCCGTCTTAGGTTTTTCCTCGTACATCGCGGCGTAGTGTGATTGGTTTATTTTATCTTGCATCATAATTTAGAACGCATGCTTAGGATAATTTCAAGATAAAATTTGGTTTAAATTATCACACTCATTCAAATTGGGACTAAATTAAATATTGGGTAAATTTGGTTTATTCAAGTCATTTGCTAAAATTGGTTTCGCCTAACTTTAGATAATTGATAATTATGACTTAGGCAAATTCTAGGACTTGGATCAATGAATTGATTTAAGTGAATATTTTAATTGTATTAATCTTACTTCACTTGGTTGCATTTTTAATTCGTTTCAAGGAATTAAAATTTGTTATTTGTTTGTTTTAGTTGAACCATCACCTTTACGCTTCCGCATTTATTTAAAAGGAAATTATATTTTGTGCACGGGGTTTATCAAATTGGTATCAGAGCCAAAAACGATAAATTATTTCGTTAACGATCTTTTAAATAATTTTTGGCTAAAATGGATTTTTCCCCATTTTCAAAATTTCCTATTTTTGATGGTTCCATTTACGCGTATTGGAAAGCGCGTATGAGATCGGCACCAAAGTCTATCGACGAGAGAGTTTGGATGTCTGTTGTTAACGGGTGGTCCCCACCAACGTATTTAGTTGAAAATGAACGTGTTAACAAACCCGCCGATAGATGGACTGAAAATGAGTTTAAACTTGCTAATTTCAATTCCCGTGGTTTAAATGCTTTGTTTAGCGCTGTCACACCGGATGAATTCCGACGTATTATGACGTGTGAGACCGCTAAAGAAGCTTGGGATATTTTACAATTAACTCATGAAGGAACTAGTGTCGTTAAAGCTTCAAAACTCCAAAATCTCACCACTCAATTTGAAACTATCAAAATGAATGAAAAAAAATCTTTTGATGAATTTTATGCTAGACTTTCTGATATTGTTAATTCATCTTTTAACTTGGGAGAGAAAACACATGACGACCGTGTTGTGAAGAAAATTTTAAGGTCCCTACCTTATAGATTTATTCCAAAAGTGATCGTTTTAAATTATTTACCCACTTTAGCCTCTACGAAATTAGAAGAGCTTGTAGGTGATTTACAAACATATGAACTAGATATGTTTCCCTCAAAAACTGAAAAGAAAATTGAAAAGGGCGTTGCTTTAAAAGCCCGAAAAGAGGTCAAACAAGTAGTAGAGAGCGATAGTGATAGTGACTCAGAAGACATGGCTTTGTTTGCTCGTAAATTTAGAAAATTTCTTAAAATTAACAAAGATAAATTTAAAAATGATTTTAAGAAATTTGATACTTCTAAACATGATAAAAGCGAGAAGATTTCTAAAGCCGAGAAGATCCCTAAACCTAGCAATGATAATTTAGATAGGGACGAGTCTAATAAGTGTTTTGGTTGTGAAGGTTATGGCCATAGGGCTTATGAGTGCCCCACTAAACTAAGGAAAGAGGGTAAGCGACCCATTTCATATAATGCGACCCTTAGTGATAGTGATAAGGAAGAGAAGCCCGATTCCCCCACTAAGAAAAATTTTGTGGCTTTTATGGCTAGTCATGTGAGTGATAGTGAGAACTCATCGATTGATGAAACGATAGCACATGCCACTTCCAAGGTCATTGTACATGATTCTCTTATTTTTTATGATAGTGAGAGTGAAGAAGAAAGAGAGAGTGAAAATGAAGAAGAGGTTAATGTGAGTGAACTTCAAAATGCTTTTCAAGATCTTTATAAAGAATCTATTAAATTGAAAAGAGCTAATTTGAAGTTAGAAGCCAGTTTAAGAAAGAGTGTCAAGGTCGTTGATGAAAATGATTTAATAGAAGACCTTAGGACACATGTGAGGACTCTTCAAGAGAAGATTGAATATGTAGAAGGCGAAAGAGATGGCCTTAGGGGTTTAATGGAATCCTTGAAAAAGGAGCTTCTTGCTTTTGAAGAGCGAAATGTTTTACTAGAATCTAACATTGTAGAATTGGAAAATAAATTAAAAGATTCTAGTAATGTCAAATTTGATTTGGAGTGTCGTTCGGAAAAACTAGATAAAATGTTAGGAACGGTCCAAATTAAAAATGACACTTGTGGTTTAGGCTTCAATACTTGTAATGAATTTACTCATAATGCCCAAACCAATGTTTTAGGAGAATCAACTAGGAATACATTTAATGATCACTCCTTAAGTAAATCTTTTCAACATGTTCTCACTTGTACACATTGTGGTCGACAAGGTCATCTTAGGAAATTTTGTTTTGATCTTAAACGAATTTCGAGAAAACCCCATAGTAAAGTAACCACGGTAGTTAAAGTTCCCACACCCCAAGATAGTCATTCTTCATTAATTTGGGTTAGGAAATCCGACTTGGTTGCCTTGCAAAATAGGGTTTTTGATTCTCATTTACTTTCACATGCTTCCTCCCTTGCTAAATCTAAAGGATGAATGTGTTAGTGTTTGCATACTTTAGCGTTTGTACTTCATGCTATATTCACATGCTAAAAGTATGCTTGTTAAGTCATTTTCTAGTCATTGCCTTATTTCATATCACATGCTAGAAATTATGACTTGTTTATCTTTTTGTATTATATTTTGTTTGCATTAAATGAAAAATACAAAAAGATTTTTGTTTATCATTTGGATTTTATCTCTTGGTAATTTAAGCTTAATGAAAGATTCAAATGGTTTGTGTTTGTCTTTTGAGTATATATTATTTATTTTTGGTTAAAATTTCCAAAACTCAAAAAGATTTTATTTTGTGTGTATTTTAGTTTGACACACTTTAAGTGGCATATATTTGTGTTTGAATCCCATCGTTTACGCTCCCATGTGGCTAGAACTTTTGGTTTAGATTGTCAATCCTTAAAATGTTCTTTACCATATTTTATGGAGTAGTTGGATTTTGTGTTGTTAAATGGATTCTATTTCTATATGCCTCTTTTCACACATGCACGAGCTCTTTTGAAATCTTAATGTCACATGTCATATTTGAGCTTTTTGAGGTGTTCTCCTATCAATCTAGTCATCTACATATCTATGACCTAGGAGGACTAGTGCATGTCAAAATCCGTTGCATGTGAGATTTGTGTGAAAAATGAAAACATGATAAAAAATAAATGTGCACGGGGAAGGGCTACGAAAGGACTAAGTGATCCTTTGCGATAGTAAGCCACCGTTTATTGGATCTAAAAGAAATACGTGATCCAAAGGCCTAAAAACAGAATATTTGGCATTAAAAAGAAAACAATTGCCAAGGCCTATGTTTGTATGATATATTCATTCAAAAGCAATAGAATATATATGCTTATTGAGGGAGAATTGGATGGTATATCAACGGTTTGCACAATGTCCGTTTATCCTAGTTGTCTTTAATGTCATGACTCTATTTGGTTTGTAGAATCATCATCATGCTAGGCTTGTATGCATTGTGTATGTTTGTTCATTGAGTTCAATCTATATTGTCACATGAGGTTATATTTCAATGTGATGAAGTTTGCAATCAAATGAGAACTCCGTGAATGTTTATTAAGTGATTGGGTCTAAATTTAATTGTTGCTAGTTCACACCCCAACACTTCCGTTTCCATATGACACATTTTTTCCATACGAGTGTGCAAACTTATTGTATTTTGTGTCATGTGTGTGTTTCTATCTATATATATCTGCAAGTACTTATTGGTATAATTATTGTATATATATATATGATATTTTTTGCCTTTGCCTTGCTTTTGTTGCCCATATGCTTTCATGTCTTATCACTTTACGCTTCAACATGCTTTTATGTTTATTAGTTCTTTATCCTTTGCCTATTCCTGAACAAGAAGGGGGAGAATGATGAGAGGGGGAGAAATGGTATCTAATCCTATTATTATCGTATCTTAGTTTGGGGGAGATTTATTTTAGGGGGAGACGTCTTTCTAAGTAGGTCATGTGTTTGATAAAGGGGAGAATTAATTTATGGGGAGTAATTAATTAAAATTGCATTTAATACTTTGATATTCCCTATGCATTTGATGAGTTTGCTTAAGTGTGCAGGAATTACTTTGCTTAAGTGTGCAGGAATTATTCTAAAGCGGCATCTTTCAATGGCAAAGCGTTTGATCCTTGGGTTGAGTCAAGTTTGGATGGGTTATGTTTTGAGTCTAGTGATCTTGACGGCCCTTTAGGATTTTTGTTTGGTTTTTGTCCCGGAATAGCCAAAGGGGGAGATTTGTAAGGACACAAATTTCCAATTGAGTCCATGTATTGTGTTGGCTCGATTCCGGACAAAAACATTTATTCATAGGATAGTATGTCATTGTTATACTCTCAAGCCTATGAAGTGTTTGTTGAAGACGTAGCGGAAAAGAATATAAAGCTTCATCAAAATGCCGGTTTGCGTGCCTCGTTTCTACGTCATCAACTATAGTTCCATGCTCCCAAGGTATGAATGCAATTATGTTTATATAGGAGCTTGGAACAAAGTTTGTTGGGTGTTAGGTTTAATTAAAACTATGTTTACTTTCAGAAATCTTTAATTAGAACTTTAAAAATAAAGTATATAAAGTTTCTGGGCCAAAAATCGAATTTTGTAAAAATTCTGGAAGTCGTTCGAAATGTCGTTCGAACGAGTTTTTCGTTCGAACCAGGTTTCGTTCGAACGAGTTTGGCAACGAGTCTAAACTGGTCCGTCGTTCGAAATGTCGTTCGAACGAGATTGTTCGTTCTAACGAGATTCTAACGAGTCCAAACTGGAGCGTCGTTAGAAGTCTCGTTCGAACGAGAGTTCGTTCGAACGAAATGTCGTTCGAACGAACTGCTAGGCGGGAACAGTTTTTAGGCAGTTTTTGGCAGTTTTTAATCCACTTTCCCACTTGTTTCTTAACTGATTTTTTCAGACTTTATGAAGGACGGGAATCACATTTTCCAAACTAACATGTCCAAAATATTTCCATCTCTTAGAGAGTTTTTGAGAGCAAAAATGGTTTAGGAAAATGTTCATGTTTTGAGTGTTATTTTTTTCAAAGAGAAAATCCTTCACACTCTTGTTTACACCCAATTGCGTTTAGTCCAAGTTCTTATTTACATATTAAATTGCTTGGAGTTTTGGCACCGGTTTATCTCTACCGAATTCAAGAAGAGAAGTTTTGGTTTGCTTCTACATCCATCAAAGAAGAAGACTTTTTGTTGTGATTCTACCCACTTGGAGAAAGGCTCCTTGCTCGGGTGACGGTGACCATAGAAAGCCCCATCGGTGGATTCCGAGACCGCGGTGGAGTTCTGAGGTTGTCCGCTAGGAATAGGTGTCTACAAGAAGAAGCGTCGAGGCTTGAGAGGGATCGAGTCAGTCGTTGTAAGTCTATCTGTCTTGTAATTGTAATTCCATATCTAATGGATTTGTGGCTAGGGCCGTCCGAGGTTGTTTCCCGTCTTGGGTTTTTCCTCGTACATCGCGGCGTAGTGTGATTGGTTTATTTTATCTTGCATCATAATTTAGAACGCATGCTTAGGATAATTTCAAGATAAAATTTGGTTTAAATTATCACACTCATTCAAATTGGGACTAAATTAAATATTGGGTAAATTTGGTTTATTCAAGTCATTTGCTAAAATTGGTTTCGCCTAACTTTAGATAATTGATAATTATGACTTAGGCAAATTCTAGGACTTGGATCAATGAATTGATTTAAGTGAATATTTTAATTGTATTAATCTTACTTCATTTGGTTGCAATTTTAATTCGTTTCAAGGAATTAAAATTTGTTATTTGTTTGTTTTAGTTGAACCATCACCTTTACGCTTCCGCATTTATTTAAAAGGAAATTATATTTTGTGCACGGGGTTTATCAAATTACACATCCATCACTCATTATTCATCCATTCCATCATACCTACCTATCATATCCCTTTCATCCCATTTCATTTTCCCTCACCCATAAACATTCATATTTTCCCCTAAGTGTTCAGGCAAATGAGAGTCAACGTGGTGAATAACTCGACGTTCTCACTTTAGTGATCAACATTCTTTCATGAGATTATTTTCTTTATTATTGTTCGTTCTTTCTTATGTGTGTGTGAGAAGTTTGAAGTTGCGTACATTTACTCACCTCCTCACACACAAGAGCGATACACTAACCCAAATATCGAGAGTTCGTTTGAGAGAGATATATCCGTGAGATTTGAAGTTGAAATGTTGATTCCGAAAAGGCAATCTAGGAATTACTCTTATGATACTCGACCCATTTTGACTGATTCACACCACACATGTTGAGTTCTAGGGAGGATGTGCCTTGAGTATTTACTTAGCTAAAAATATTACACATTCTAGCTTGTATTTCAAAAATTATTTCTCGTTTGATGGATTGTGCGATTATTCTCTGTCTAATAAGAGATTGATTGCCTTTCAATAAATTTTTGCAAATAAGAATTTTGTGGGTATATTCCCTGCAAACCCTCACGAGACACAACTCGTCCTCTAGGGCAACCTATAGGTTTAAAGGCTTGTTGCACATGCTAAGTACAATCGCAAGTGCCCGCGAAAGTGGTACACTTTTGGTTACTTGTATTTCTCTTTCTTTCTATCTTATTGCTCGAGGACTAGCAACGATCTGTTTGGGAGTGGTGTGATAAGCGCCCAAAACTGTACATTTTATACCCCGAATAGTTGTACTTTAGTTGCTAATTCTCGGCAATATGGGTCTTATGTGCTTAAATGTTTATCTTGTAGGTCAAATGTCTATTTGTGGTGTCAAAAGCTATATATCAAGGCAAATGTGCATTGAATGGAGCTAAATACTCTTGTCCCGTATCCTAGTCTACTCTAAACCGAGCCTAAACCTAGCCTAAACCTACCCCACACCCCATGTGTGCTTAGTTTGTCGCTTTTTAATATTTTTTACATTTTTTAGTTTGAGTCGTTTTATTTTTAGGTTTTATTTTAGATTTATTTAGAATTTTTAGGTTTCATTTTCTATTTTTCAATTTTATTTTTATTAGTGTATTTTTATTTTTATTAGTTTTTATTTTATTAGGATTAGTTTTTTTTAGTTGTATTAGATTATTTTTTTAGGACTTTAGTTTTCATTTAGATTTTAAGTTTTTATTTCTTTTGATTTATTTTAGTTTTTATATAGCTTAGGATTTTATTTTTTAATTTTAATATTTTTATTTTTATTGTTTTTAGTTTGTTTTATTTTTAGTTAGATTTTATTTTTAGTTTTATTTTTATTTTAGTTCAGTCTTTATTATTTTAGGAATCACAAATTAAACACACACACACACCTTTGAACCCTATACACACACATACACCCAATCTCACCCACACCCCTATCCTACATTCTATACACCGCACCACACCTTATCCCTCATATTCATCTTCTTCCCTACACCTCCACTCTTTGTCTCTCCAAACTCCATAGCCATAATACCCTCCTCATCTACCCTCCTCCAGACTTGAAACCCGTCGCCCACTTCCTAGCCCCGACCTCTATCCCTCCTCACCCAAAGCCTCCACATCTCAACCCGCAACCCGGAGCTCCAATTATCGACGGCGATCCTCCAGCAAACCACCTACCCCGGCGAAAACCGTGACCCCTTCCCCCTGCCTCCCGCCGGCGTTAAAGCCGACCTCAACTCCGGCGCACACAACTCTGAAAACCTGTTATCAACCCGATCTCGTCGCAACCTCCAGCCTCGGATCTTACCCGTGACTGTCCTGACCCACCATCCTCGAACCTGCAAATGCCAGCTCGAGATCGCATCCCAAACCCGATCGCAATCTCCAAAGCCGTTGGCAACCCATTTCAAGTCCCAAAACCCATTTCTACAAATGCCACGTCTTCACTTGCCAACAAACAAACCAAAGCCAAAAAGCCAAAGACATAATGCCCACATGTGTTAAAACCAATAAAAACCCCTTATCCCCTTTTACCCAAAATTCCCCCCAACTACCAACTTTAAATCATTTCCAAAAATAACCCTTAACTAAATCTGATTTATTTTATTCCAATCCCCTCACCCACATGACCTCACACCTCTCTTACCTCATGTGTACACACCCCATTTCCATGCACATTAGACCTTCCCAAAAATACCCCTTAGCCCCATGTGTGTCATGCATCTACTATAAAAGAAGACTCCAGTCCCCATCTGAGGGGAGATCATATCATAGAAAATAGAGAGAGATAGTTAGAGTAGAAAATAAATTAGGTAGAGAAATATTTTGTAAATAGTTTTACTTTTACTTTTTTAGATATTTGTGAGGAGAAATTTTGTATGAGATTTAATTGAGTAGGTATTATTGCAAACTAATTGGATGCTCAATTAAGAGGGTTGTATATTGGAGTGTTGGAGTCATTTAAATTCAAGGGATTGGTTTGAGTGTTCTTCTCTTTCCTCTTTTATATTAAATGCCAATTGATTATTTGATTATCATGCTTTATATTCTGTTAGGTTAAATTCCCTTTCAAGAGGTGGGGGAAACCCTTATTTAATGTTATTTTAGTTTAATTAGTTTGATTACTTGAAAATTCCCTTTGATTTTTAAGTTTGATCCCTCACCCTTAAATTTACGCCTCGAGAAAGGGTAAATGATTTTCGAGAGAAAATCGAAATTCTAAGTTATAATACCCATTTTAGATTCGAACTAGAGATAGAGGTTTCTTAAGTGTGGTATTATTCCTTGAATTTCAACTCTAAAATTCATTTTCTAGATTTACATAAATTTTGATAAATCTATCCTAGCGGGTGATTAATTAAAAGAAGTGTAGATCTATTTTCTAGAGTTGTGGGGGGTTAAACTTAATTTTCTAAAATGTCACTATTAAAATTACATTGGAAACGAGAGTTGATTTGTAATTTTGATATTAATTTGGGAGAATTCAATTAATTCAATTAATTAATTAGAATAGCTAAAATTTGTGGTGTAATCCCATTCCTTGATTGTTCTCACAATTATTTGCCTCACTATATCTCTTATTTTTGTGTTAGACTTTATTTTTCACTTTTAGTCACTTTCTAGCTAGTTGTTTTCATCTCACATTTTAGTTTAGTGTTATTTCACCTCACTTCACCCAATTATTTTAATATTTGATAAGCTAAAAAATAGAAAAGAAAAATTCCAAAAAGAAAATAAAAATTGAATTACAATTGAGTTTGTCTCTAGCTTACCCCCTTGATGTGAATTGATGCCCTTACTTACCTCTACACTTTAGTTTATATTATTTTGTAGGTATTTGAGGATTTTGACTAACTTGGCTTTCAACGACGACGATACGCAAAAAAGAAACTATCATTTATATATATATATATATATATATATATATATATATATATATATATATATATATATATATAAAGAGAGAGAGAGAGAGAGAGAGAGAGAGAGAGAGAGAGGTGGGGGGAGTGAATCGAGTATGTGGGGTGGGAGGTCATTCTTCCTTTTTCTTTTATTTTATTTTAAGCTTCAAGCGTATATTAATAACTTAATATAATTAATTATGGGTAAATTTGTAACTTAATATTAAACTAAATTTTTACTTAACTCCTTGTGTTGATGTCGTATTTGGACTTGACCCCCTCAAAAACAAAATTAGAATTATATATATATATATATATATATATATATATATATATATATATATATATATATATAGAGAGAGAGAGAGAGAGAGAGAGAGAGGTGGGGGGAGTGAATCGAGTATGTGGGGTGGGAGGTCATTCTTCCTTTTTCTTTTATTTTATTTTAAGCTTCAAGGGTATATTAATAACTTAATATAATTAATTATGGATAAATTTGTAACTTAATATTAAACTAAATTTTTACTTAACTCCTTGTGTTGATGTCGTATTTGGACTTGACCCCCTCAAAAACAAAATTAGAATTAACCACATTTATTAATGTCGTGATTATACATAATCCCCCAGAGGTTAGCGCATGTTAGTCTTCGTTTTAAAAAAATCCACTAATGTATATATTGAATTAACCCTGATGTTTTTTTTATGAATATATCATACCCTCTTATTTTACCCTTCATCTTCTTCCCCAAATCTCAAATTAGGAACCCTAAATTTTAAACACAAACTTTCAAATGTATAGCAAGTTGGCACACAAAATTGTTGGAAATTAAATTATAATTGAACATGTTCTCACATATTTTCATTATCATTTCCTCGTATTCCTTTTGAAAGTTCCAGTTGTGTTCCTTTCCAGCAACTATAAAATCCTAATTGGAGAATAAAGAGAGGTAAAATTTAAGGAAACACCCATACGATATTATTCCTGAAACAATTAAATCAATCACATTATTCATTTAACAAAAATTTCCTCATTTGCCCGCCCCTTCCGCTAAAAAATCATCGTCGCTTGGAGATAGGGTGCCGAATGTGAAGACGATAGTTCATAAAGGACATATGTTTATGTGTTAATGGGATTTTTTTTAAGTCTTAGTATAGATGGTCTAAACATTTAATGGGTTTAATGAAAGACTATACAATATTTAACCCTAAAGAGAACTATATAAGTGCGTGTAAATACAAATTACAAATGGAGTAAATAAATTTGAAGTCAAACTCACCGTAACATAGCTTAATACCAGATGGGAAGATTATTGCCCCACTTATAAAGAACCGTATGGCTGAGCAAAGTAAGCTTTTGTAAAATCCAAGACTTCAAGCTCACATTCCCATTCTCTGAACCAATCAACACTCCATCAATGTCTACGAATGAGGGTCTAGAATCTTGATTCCTCATCCTCATTAGGGTTCTTAATTTGGGATTTGTGGAAGAAGGTGAAGTGGGGGAAGAAAAGGGTATTTCATTGAAATAACATCGAAGATTGAGTGAAAAATACACATTGATGAAGTTTTTTATGGAGACTAATATTTGTCAGCATTTGGAGGGTTGTGTATAATTTTTCATTTTTGATGAGGCTAAGTATGATTACATCATTAATACATAGGTTAAGTAAATACATAAATAAAATTAATGGTCGAATTGTTTTAGATTGGTTATATTTAAAATGGGTTTTAGATTGTTTATATATATATATATATATATATATATATATATATATATATATATATATATATATATATATATATATATATATATAGAGAGAGAGAGAGAGAGAGAGAGAGAGAGAGAGAGAGAGATGTGTGTATGCACACACGTGCATTAAAGCTCCTTTATGAAACTAAAATGAGGATTCAAAGTAAGGATCGTGTTTTCCACCATTAAATAAATTTTAGATGCATGTAATTATAAATAAGAAGAGAGAATACATCTAATGGGGAAAAATGTGACCCTTACTTTTTTTTCTCATAACGTGATCCTTATTTTTAAGTCCCCAATTTGTAAAAATAATAAGAATTATTTATAACATGAAATTAATTCTTATAAGATCTTAATATAAGCATGCAATCACAAATTCTTTTTTAACTACAAATTATATGGAAAAATACATTTTCCATAAAGACTATATTTGTTTGTAGTCCTTGATGTGTCTTGAAAAAGGCTCCTTAATGTTCCTTTCTTCAAGCTGTTATCTCTTTCTTCAAATGATCCAGAATCTCTTTAGAAAACAATTAGAATTCCAAAATATGGAAAATTTGGAAAATTAGGATTTTTCCTTCCTAGCCCAAATATATTTTTGTGTGTTCTTGTGTACCAAATCGTGGAGATTGATTCACTATATATAGGGTGAAAGGGGACCCGAAATTCCCTTTAAACTCATCATCTACCATCCACCAAAGTAGTTAAAGGGGCTCACAATATACCAAAAGTCATGTGACCTTTGGAATAATAATTTTTCTAAGATTAATATATAAATTTAATCAAATTCGTCCCCTTATTTGAACCACACTAATTAGGAGAAATAATTAATTTATTTAATATATAATTACAAAATTTGGCCGAATTTTGTAATTATTAAATAATTAGATATTAATTCTAACAGTCTCCCACTTGGTCCTAATAAGGTTATACATAACAAATTGAATAACAAAAGTTACGCAAGTATCTTAGAACAGCATCAACCACCTTAACTAAATACTTCATTAGTGTGAGTCATGGCGGTTCCACACTAATTCAAGAGCATGGTTCCTTCCATGTACCACGCCACCAATGTCATATTTAATAAGGATAAATATGTGAGTTATCGTAATGTTCTCATAATGTCTTTATAAAAAGACTATTTCTGTCACATTCAGTCATTCATATGCATGTATATAATTAAGACAGAAATTTAGAATTCATAAACTCTTTATTTATATCAAAAGTTGTGTCAAATAACTAATCAAATAGCAATTACACAATTAACTACTCAAGACCCATCTCTTTAGCATGTTGCAAAAATATCTTCGGAGATAGCCCTTTCGTTAAAGGATCCGCTATATTATCATAAGTACTGATATGTTTAATTGACACAGTTTATTTCTAAACTTCTTCTTTGACATATAGACACTTCATCTCAATATGCTTAGCTGCTTTTGAATATCTATCATTCTTTGAGAACAAGACTGCTGCGACATTATCACAATAAATCTTCAGCGGCTTAGATACTGAACCCATAATACTAAGTCCTGAAATAAAATTTCGCAGACATAACCCATGATTTGTAGCTTCAAAACAAGCCACAGACTCAGCCTCCATAGTTGAAAAAGCGATGACACTTTGTTTAGCACTTTTACATGAAATGGCCCCTCCTTCCAGAAGGTAAATATTTCCCGAAGTGATTTTTCTGCTATCAAGGCATCCTCCAAAATCTGAGTCTGAATAACCAATCACCTCAAGGTGATCGGATCTCCTATAAGTGAGCATGTAGTCTTTGGTTCCTTGCAAGTACCTTAACACTTTATTTGCAGCCTTCCAATGGAAGTCACCCGGATTACTTTGATATCTGCCCAGCATCCCAATGGAAAAACTAATATCTAGTCGAGTACAAACATGTGCATATAATAAACTCCCTACAAGAGAAGCATAGGGCACACCTTTCATGTGATCCCTTTACAATTCAGTTTGGGGACATTGACTTAAACTAAATTTCTCCCCTTTTAGAAGTGGAACATTAATAGGATTACAATTTTGCATGCCAAAACTTTGTAAAACATTGTTAATGTAAGTCTTTTGAGATAATCCTATCAATCAACGTGATCGATCACGATAAATCTCTATCCCGATCATGAAGGATGCCTCACCCAAATCTTTCATTTCAAAGTTTTGAAAAAGGTACTTCTTAGTGTCCTTTAGTAAACCAATATCACTATTGGCGATTAGCAAATCATCAACATATAGGACTAAAAATGCAAACTTACTCCCACTGGTCTTTAGGTATATACACCGATCAACAGTGTTTTCCTTAACCCAAAAGATGTAATGGTATGATGAAACTTAAAATACCATTGACGAGAAGCTTGTTTAAGTCCATATATGGATTTCTTTAACAAACAGACTTTGTGTTCCTGTCCCTTTTGAATGAAGCCCTTTGGTTGTTCTATATAGACTTCTTCCTCTAAACTCCCATTAAAAACAGTTGTTTTAACATCCATTTGATGTAGCTCTAAGTCATAATGAGCTACTAGTGCTAATATGATTCTAAGTGAATCCTTCTTTGAAACAGGAGAGAAGGTTTCATTATAATCAATGCCTGTTTTTTTAGTAAAACCTTTGGCAACAAGTCTTGTTTTATGTCATTTGATATTGCCATTTGAGTCGCGTTTGGTCTTATATATCCACTTAGACCCGACTGCTTTATGACCTTTAGGCAAATCAACTAACTCCTATACTTGATTAAAATCCATAGATTTTATTTCATCATTCATGGCATCAATCCATTTATTAGAATCTATGCTAGACACAGCGTTTTCATAAAAGACCGGTTCATCAATATCTCGAGTGTTAAATTCATTTTCTTGAAGATACACCACATATTCATCCGAAATAGTTGATCTCCGATTTCTCTGAGATTTTCTTAAAGCTATGTCTTGTTGTGTTGCAATAATAGGTGCATTTAGTGGTTGTTCAGTATGTGGTTCATCCATTTGTTCTTCGTTGTTGTTCGGAGTAGTAATCGATTCAACAACATCAGTACGAATAATAGGAACAGAAGGAACCTCATTATGATTATCCAGAATTCTTGGAAGAGGAGGAATTTCCTTGATTTCTTGAATAATCACATTTCGAACTTCATTACTCCCACTAACTTCACCATGTTCAATAAATTTAGCATTTTCGGTTTCAATAATTCTTGTTGTATGGTTAGGACAGTAGAACTTATACCCGTTTGATTTTGTTGGATACCCAATAAAATAACATGTTAACGTTCTAGGGTCCAACTTCTTTTCATGTGGAATATAAATGTGTGCTTCTGTTGTACATCTCCAAACATGAAAATGACTTAAAGAGGGTTTTCAACATTTCCATAGTTCAAAAGGAGTTTTTGAAACTGCCTTAGTAAGAACCCTATTTAAGATATGTGCAGCAGTCATAAGAGCATGCATCCACAAAAACATAGGCAAGTCAGTTCTACTTATTATACTCCTAACCATTTCAATAAGAATACGGATGCGCCTTTCAGTGACACTATTTTGCCAAGGTGAACCTGGCATGGTGTATTGTGCGCAAATATCCAAACGTTCTAGGAGTTTAGCAAAAGGATCGGGATGTTGTCCCATTTCATCATATTTTCCATAAAACTCACCACCTCTATCCGATCGAATGATTTTTACCTTTTTGACCAATTGTCGTTCTACTTCTGTAATATAAACCTCAACCACGTTAACGGATTGAGCTTTATCATGTAACAAATACAATGTGCAATATCGGTGATGAAGTATTTTTCTCCTCCAATTGAAGGAGCATCAAAAGGATCACAAATATTTGTATGTATAATTTCAAGAAGCTGGGTGCTTCTTGTGGCTCCTTTCTTTGTATGTTTGGTCTGTTAACCCTTAATACAGTCCACACATACACCAAAATTAGACCAATTCAGATTAGGGATAATTCCCTCTTTAATAAGCCTTTCAAGTCTCTCTCTGGATATATGTCCTAATCTTTTATGCCACAAGTAAGCAGAATTCTCATTAAATGAGAGACGTTTAGTTCCAATATTACTATGCAGACATAATAAAGATTTCGAAAAGTGACACTACACCAAAATAGCCAAATTGTCACCTTTCAGCCGGCCACCCTTGTCACGATCATTGACCGTGACAACAAACACGCATTTTGTGTCACGGTCATTGACCGTGACAAGACCGTGACAAATAATTGTCACGGTCAAGGACCTTGACATGACCGTGACAATGTCTTCGGTAAAAAAAGCCCTAGACTTTTTTTTCCCACCGTTTTTTTTATTTCCCTTCTCTCTCTCTCTCTAAGGTATGTTTTTTTCCTCTCTTTCTCTTTCATTTCTATATGTGTGTATATATATGTGTATATATGTGTATATGTGTGTATATGTGTATGTATGTGTATATGTGTATGTGGTGGTGTGTGGTGGGGGAGGGGGCAGGGGGTGGTGGGGGTGGGGTGGGCTGTGTGTGTACGTGTGTGTGTGTGTGTGTGTGTGTGTGTGCATGTGTGGTGTGGTGGGGGGAAGGGGGGCAGGGGGTGGGGGGAGTGCAGGTGTGTGCGTGTGCGTGTGTCAAGGGGAGGGGGGCAGGGGGTGGGGTGGTGGGGGTGGGTGGGGGTGTGGTGGGGCAATCTTAACAATTGTATAGCTTTAATTAATAAATTGTATAGCTTTAATTGTAATTTTAATTGTATAGTTTTAGATGAAAGTAAATTAATAATTAGTGCCCATTTCATATGAAAGTAGTATTGCCCCTCATTGTAAATTAGTAAATTAATAATTGTATACTTTAATTGTTAGTTTAATTGATGAAATGAATTAACTGAGTAGATGAATTAGAAGGAGTACATTATACACATTTGTTGTTGACATTGCTGTTGGATTATTTTGTTTAGTAAATGTTGGGTTGGTTAGTTTTAAAAGTGGCACGACCACTGGATTATTGTCCATATGGGGGTGGGATTTTTCAACTTTTTTTGAAAATTACTTTGTATATCGAACAATATATATATAGTATGATAATTAAATGAAACATACTTGAAATATATAGTGTGACAAAAAAAGTTATCTCGCCCCGAATTGTCATTGACCTTGACAAGTTGAACTTGTTAAGGTCAATGATCGTGACAATTAGGCAGATTTGTTGTAAGATCTTAGGTGCAATAAAGTCATGTTTATATCCATTACCTACACAGTATTCTGTAACACCTGAGTATATGAATTATCCACCTCTATCACTTCTTATGCGAGATACTTGGGTGTCCTTCTCGTTCTCAATTTTTAAAAGAATTTTCAAGAACTCACGGAGGGTGTCAAATTTATTTTTCATAAAAGCGGCCCAATTAAATTGTGTACAATCATCCACCATTATAGGAATATAACTGTTACCACATAAGCTAGTTCTAGAGGGGGCAGGGATGAGGAAGGGGGTAGGGAAAGGTGGGGTGGGCTGTGTGTGTACGTGTGTGTGTGTGTGCAGGTGTGGTGGGGGTGGGGAAAGGTGGGGGGGAGGGGGCAGGGATATAGGGTGGGTGGTGGGGTAGAGGTGGGGGCTACGTGTGTGTCTATGTGTGTGTATGTGCGTAGTGTCCCTTGTAAAAGAATTGATTGATGATTAATTTTTTTAGTAAATTAATATATGATTGCCCCTTATTGTAAATTAGTAAATTAATATATGATTAATTATGAAAGTAGGATTGCCCCTCATTGTAAATTAGTAAATTAATAATTGTATACTTTAATTGTTAGTTTAATTGATGAAAATAATTATTATGTGTGTGGTGGGGGACAGGGGGTGGTGTGTGTGTGTGTGTGCGTGTATGTGTGCGTGTGTGTGGTGGGGGAGGGGGTGTATGAAAGTAAATTTATAATTAGTGCTCATTTTTATTTGTAGTAATTGTACATATTTGCATGTCTTCTTCTAATTTTTTTTTATCTGTACTAATAACATTTTTTACAACAAATGTCTCCCTCAGGTATTAAGGCGAGGATGATGATACTGGTTATGATGATGTCGTATGGGCTCGGTGGTAGCGGAGGCGACGAGGGCTCCTTGGCCCCTAGGCTCCCCAAATATGGCAAATTTGGGATTACCATCGAGAACAAGTCAGAGCTATTAGCGAGATCCCTCGAGCTGCTAAAGACGGTCATCGGCCCGGGGTTTATGAGTTGGAAGGAGGTGCCATATGAGCTCAAGTTAGCTATTTGGGCGGCACTATAGGTAATATATTTATATTTATATGAATATTTCAATTTCAATTTCGATTTCAATTTCATTTTATATTTATATTTATATTTATATTTATTCGCAACTAACATTGTATTTGTTGGACAGGAACAATTCAACTTGGATCCAAAGCTACACGATTCCGTCTTGGAGCAGTTGAGGGAGCAACACAAGACGTGGAAGAAAAATATGCGAACACGGTACTTTGGAAAAACACGAGAGTCCATTATCCAATGGCGTGAATCCGTCCCGCCGAAGTAGCCGATCTCATTGGCACAATGGCAAAAGTTCATTGACAATGAGATCGGGGAGCGACAATTGGCATTTCGTCAATCGGGGAGGGAAAATCAGGCAAAAAAGATGGATGTGCACTACTCCGACCGGACGTCTTACGCCGAGGTGGAGTATAGGATGAAGGTAAGATTTAATTTTTCTATAACTACAGAAATATATTATTCTGAATTATTTTACTTTGCGGGGCCGATACTAATTTTGCTTTATTTTATTTCAGGGGGTAGGGAGTGGCCCTGGGGGTAAGCCACATAGGCTCGATACTTATGTGGCTCTTCGGACGAAGAAGGGGAAGGACAAGGAGGTGTCCCCGAGCGTCGCGGCCACAATTGTAAGTAATCCGATAGTTTACTTTTTGTTAATTACGTTGTAATTTTTTAGTTTACTTATTTTACTAATCATGTGCTTTTTATCGTTTCAGGCAAAGCTTAAGGAAGTGCATGAGTCGCAGTCTGATGCCGACAAGGCATCTTTGTCCACAGACGCACTCAGCCAAGTGTTTGGCTCTGATCGCAAGGGGAGGACAAGGGGGTGAGCTCGCGGGTGGCCAAAACTAGGATCATCTGATTGGAGACAAACGACACCGGGTTGGCTCGAACGGTGGATTCACATGACGCGAAGCTATCCCGTTTGGAGGCGACGGTCCAAGATATGTACTCATTCATGAAGCGTACGTTGGGAGGAGACCGTAAGGGGAAATGGAAGGAGAAGGCGGTGGAGGAGGAGGTACGGGAGGACGAGGCGCAGGATGACGAGGATGTGGACCTCGATGCTTCATCACCGACGCGTGCGTACTTCGATGATCCAATTCCCTATTTGGCTCCCTTTAACAGACCGATGTCGACACTTGGTTGGCCGAGCGTGTTCATATTGGACGTATTTGATGGCCAGCGGATAAGACGGGGGTTGAGGGACCCGAATATCGTCCAGGGTGGAATAGTTCATGGACGTGAGCTTCAAGAGATCGAGTCCAAAGTGCTCGTCACGCATGTGAAACTCGGGAAGGAGAACTCCCTATTGTGGTTGCGCGACCAATGCGACACGATGTATATTAGTGGGTGTGTCAATTCGTATATCGTGTGGCCTACTCACCTCCTCATATTTACCCCAGACATGTAGTATTTGGATTATATCGTCATGTATATTGTTTCTATTTTGAATATATATTTCCATTATCTTTAGTTTATTTGGATATATGATGTTGCTATAACAGGTACAAATATACTACTGGGCAGTGGCAGTGGCCATACTGCCCAGCAGATTTTTTTTAAATTCTGCCCAGAATTATCACGGTCATTGACCGTGATAATTTTTTTTTAAAGGGTCAAGGCTTTGTCACGGTTATTAATCGTGACTAAACTTGTCACGGTCATGGCCCGTGACACGACCGTGACAATTCTAACGAACTTGTTACGGTCAATGACCGTGATACGTCCGTGACAAAAAAAGTTGTCTCTCCTCGAATTGTCACGGTCATTGACCTTGACAAGTTGAACTTGTCAAGGTCAATGACCGTGACAATTAGGCAGATTTGGTGTAGTGTGAGGATCAAGATTAATTTGAAACAAACCATTCGTCAAAAAACCCGAGCCAAATATAGAATTATTCTTATATAATGTAAAACCATTATTCTGAAAGCAAAAAGAAAAGCCCCTTAATGAGAGTTTAGACAAGGAAATTAAATTTTTTGAAACAGTGGGTACAAAAAGAGTGTCTTCAAGATTCAAATAAAGGCCAGATTGTAATTTTAAACGAAAAACTCCAAGAGCTTCAACTTTAGCTTTGGCCCAATTTCCCATGTAAAGAACATCTTCATTTTGCTTTATTTCTTGAATGGATAGGAAGCCCTACATAGTATTTGAAACATGACATGTAGAACCCGAATCAATCCACCATGTGTTAGAAGGAACATCAATCAAGTTTGATTCGAAACATACATAAGCACAAAGTGTACCTTTCTTTTCAAACCAAGCTTTACGCTTTATGCACTCTTTTTGAAAATGCCCCTTCCTGTGACATGTGACCGCTGTTTTTTCCTTCTTTTGGTTGGAAGATCCAGGTTCATTGTTGGAAGGACAAGGACCGCGCTTTATGCCCTTTTCTTTCTTATTCTTACCAGCTCCTTTATTAGCCATCACATTTTCCACTTGCAATTTAAGCACCTTACCATTTTGCTGCTTAAGACGTCCTTCTTCCTGAACTAACATGCTTTGCAGTTCATTAACATTCCATTTATTTTTTATGGTATTGTAATGTATCTAGAAAGACCCATAATCAGAAGGCAAGGAATTTAGGACCAATTGGACTAAGAAATAATCGTCCACTAAACATCCTAAGGTCCTTAATTTGGCAGCAATATTGGTCATTTCAATAATATGTGCGTCCATGGTCTTAGTGCTATCAAACCGCATAGTGGTCAAGTCGGCCATAAGTTTTCCGGTCAGGGATTTGTCAGCAGTGAGAAACCTTTCCTTAACATTTGTTAGATATTATTTGGCGTTGGTGGTTTCAGGTAGGGAGGACTTTACATTTGGTGCAATGCACATTCTGATAAACATCAGACATAGCCTATTTGATTTGGACTATGTGTTGTAAATTAACACATCATCCTCACTGCTTTCTTCAGTGATAGCAGTGGGTTCATCAGTAAGAAGTGATATGTCAATGTCCATAACACCAAGGCTAAATTCGATTTGCTCGCACCATTACGACATATTAGTTCCGTCAAATTTCGAAAAGGTTGAGGCTTTGGAAAACAGCTTAATATTTGCTGCAAAATGCTCACTCTAATTAAAAATTAACACACATAACTAAAATTTGCAAGGAAATGAATATATAAAATTGACAAATTTTGATGGTAGAAGTATATCAATTGTGTCAGAAATTGACCTTTAATATTTATTAAATTACAAAACCATAAAAAGCAAAATATCTTCATTGGAATTATAATACAGAAAATTGTGATTTAATAAACGCATTATTGGACAATTTAATATGCAATTAATAATTCTAAAGTTGATTAAATCTATATAATAACAAACGTTAGAATAAACATAAAGTTGATATTTTTTGTAATGAGTCATTGCCTGTGTTTGGCACGAGACGCTTTAATCAAAATATCAAAACGGTAATATTTAATATTCAATGTTATAAATCACTGGCCTGTGTTTGGTACGGGACTTATAAAAATATGAATATTAAATTTTAAAAATAAATAAATAAATAATAATAATAATATTTTTAACATTCGATGTTATGAATCATTGGCCTGTGTTTGGCACGAGACTCATAAAAATATCAATATTAAAAATTCCAATATATTTAATATTCACTGTTATGAATCATTGGCCTGTGTTTGGCACGAAACTCATAGAAATGTGAATATTAAAATAACACATGTCTAATATCCTGGTATATGAAATATGTTGGCCTTTGTTTGGCACGAATATTCAACTAAAACAGGATCATTAGAACAAGGTTCATAAAACAGTTCTAGATGAAACACTTATATAATATAAAAAACATAAAATTTTGCCAAAAATGGAAAAAATGAGTTAGCAATATGAATCTATAGAAAATCAGTCCAGAAACTCAAAACTTTCGACGGAATTAAAAAATAAATTTTCTGGAGTGAGATATGATCCCCGAGATTATTTTCATAAATGGCAAATTTCGAGTTTTGATTCCCTAAACGATCTTGGATCGCCGAAAAACAGTTTATGTCACAGCCGAAGGCGGTGAAAATCGATCTTTGGCCCGTTTCCAATCAGACTACCAAGTTTCATCGCATTAGGAGCAAGTTCGGGGTTAAAAATACTATTCATCGCAAGCGCTTTTTGAAAATTTTTGTTCCCGAATTGCTTGAAATTGGTAAGGTTGATTGAAACGGATTAGATAACCATTAAAATGACATCAAAACGATATATAAATGGTTTTATCGCATCAAATTAAACTGCTTTATGTGAATTCTCAACTGTTTAAAAATTCCTACAATTCTTGTTAAACAATTAAACTCTTTTCAACATATTTGTTTAAACAGATATGTTAAACAATTAGAAATAGATTGATTAACGATCAAAAGAGTTTTAAACCAATCATATTAATTAAGACATTTTCAATTCAGATTTTTAAACAAAAATCAAACAGAAAATTCTTAACAGATTGAAAATCAAACAGGAATTTTTAACAGATTGAAAATCAACTTATAAAACTGCTCTTATTAAAATCAACCAAACATAACAGTTTTTAATCAAATTTAAAATTGTTCTAAGTGAGATTAAAAATAATCAAATTCTTGACAGAATCAAATATGTTTCATAAGAACAATTTCTCACATAATTTAACATGTAACACATATTATTATGATAAATCTCAATCAGTGTTAAAATAAATAGCACATAACACTACATATTATGATAACCAAATCAGTATTACAATTGTCATGAAAATACTACTAATCATGATAAACAAATCAGCAAACAAATAGTGCGGAATTAATAAAAAAAACTAGGTTTCTCATTATATGTAGTATGATCATATGAATTTCGTAAAGGGATAGCATGACAATATATAAACAAGGTTCTGATACCACATGTAAAAATAATAAGAATTATTTATAATATGAAATTAATTCTTATAAGATCTTAATATAATCATGCAATCACAAATTCGTTTTTAACTACAAATTATATGGAAAAATACATTTTTTCATGAAGACTAGATTTTTTTTGTAGTCCTTAATGTGTCTTGAAAAATGCTCCTTGATGTTTCTTTCTTCAAGCTCTTATCTCTTTCTTCAAATAATCCAGAATCTCTTTAGAAAACAGTCAGAATTCCAAAATATGCAAATTTTGAAAAATCAGGATTTTTCCTTCCTAGCGCAAATATATTTTTATGTGTTCTTGTATACCAAATGGTGGAGATTGGTTCACTATATATAGGGTGGAAGGGGACCCTAAATTTCCTTTAAAACTCATCATCTACCATCCACCAAAGTAGCTAAATGGACTCACAATATACCAAAAGTCATGTGACCTTTGGAATAATAATTTTTCTAAGATTAATACATAAATTTAATCAAATTCGTCTCCTTATTTGGACAACACTAATTAGGAGAAATAATTTATTTATTTAATTTATAATTACAAAATTTGGCCGAATTTTGTAATTATTAAATAATAAAATATTAATTCTAACACAATTATGTGTGTATGTGTATGTGTATGTGTATGTGTATGTGTATGTGTATGTGTATGTGTGTGTGTCAATATATATATACACACATATAATGATTCCGAAAATTTTCCAAAATTTTTGGCAATAAATCAACGTGCCGTAGACGAAGCCGAATCCGATTTTTTTCGAAATTACTTTTTTTCCAATTTTGGAATTTTTGGCGAAATCGGAATTTTCTAAAAATTAAGAAAAAAATTATTTTTTTCAGAAAAATCAGAAAAGGTACAGATTTTTAAAAAAATGTATGTGCAAAAACGAGATGAGGAACGGTTGCTCAAAATTGTCCATATATATATACACACGCACAAAAAGGATCTCATGCATATCCTATGTGCAGACCATTTTTTTTAAATAGTAAAAATAATATTTTTTGGTTGAATTTTTTTTATGATTTTATAAACATTTCAGTAGGACCATACAAAAAAACCAACTCAAAATGAATTGTTTTGTTATTTTAAAAAAATCGGTCAAACTTTGTCAGTTTATAAGTTCTTAAAAACTCACAAGGTTTGACCCATTTTTTAGAAATAGCAAAAAAAATCATTTTGAATTTGAATTTTTTTGTATGATCCTACTAAAATGTTTAAAAATCATAAAATCAAAAATGATCCGCGCCAACGGTATGCAAACTGGAGTATGCATGAGAATCTCTCTCTCTCTCTCTCTCTCTCTCTCTCTATATATATATATATATATATATATATATATATATATATCAGTCACGAGAGGAACGAGATGAGGCGGAATGGCGTTTTTGCTTTGGCCGAAAGATGAGAGCAGTAGATGTTGTATACTGATTGAGAGCAGTGGCCAAAATATGAGAGCAGCGGCCGAAAGAATGAAAAATGAGCTGACATTCTTTTGCTGACATTCAAAAGAAAAAAAACAGCCCTATACATTATCATTCATAAAAAGACCTTTTTTTTTTTAAATTCAAAACCCATTGGTACAAATCAAAGTACATCTACAAAGAGTGAACCTACACCTCTCGGATAATATGCATGAAGCCTACATGGCTAACACTCTTGTTAAAAAATTGGTAAGTCAAGCACATATCTAATCGTTAAAGTATTCAATATAAAACAATCCTCTAAGGAGAGTCTGAAGGAGGGCTCTCATCTTTACTTTTTACGTTGATATTTCTACATAGTTGTTGTTTAAACACAACTTAGAAAGAAAGAAAAAAGTAAGAAAAGAAAAGGTAATGGTTTAGTAAATCTTCGGAGAACTAAGAAAACTATATAGATTACAATAACTTTTGAATTTTACTCCCCACGTGTCTTTCAAAGTTATTTTTTTCCATTTAGAATTATTAGGTTAGTCTGTATTTCATTCATTTTTTTCAAATATTTAATTTATAGAACAAATTTTTCAAGTGAACCCTTGATCTTAAAGAAGAAAAGGAAAAAAAGAATAAATGATTGTGTGGGATTTAATATATTGTAATTGCAAGTACCTATACAATAGGATTAATTACACTTTGATCCCCTGAACTTTACCCCCCCCCCCCCCTCCCTTCCCCCACAACAACACTTTGCCACCCTAACTCTCAACTTTTTCAGTTAACCTTCCTCACTTTGAAAACGGTATAATTAACTCACTATCGTTCAACTCTGTTAATTTTTGACGGACAACATTAAGCATATGAGTGGCACATGACTTTTTTACAGGCAGCTTGGTCGTTTAACTTATTTCCAAACCCTAAAAGAGATAGGGGTTTGTCTCTCTCTCGTTTTTTTCCTTTGCCCTCTCTCTCTCTCTTTCTTCTCCTCCCCTCAGCCATGGCTGCCCACCCCCCGCCAATGCTACACTCCTCTCCCTCACCTCGCCCCCTACTGCTGCCAGTGACCCCGCCCCATCCCCTCCCCTCCCCCTGTTGCCATCGATTTGGAGGTTTGGTGATTTTTTTTGAGGTATTTTTGGGAGGTTATATTTTTTGAGGGTTTGGTCAGTTTTTTCAAGGTTTGCCATTTTGGAGGTGTGCTATATTTTTGGAAGTTTGATGTTTTGGAGATTTGGTATTTTTTTTATTTTTATGTATTTTTTCCATTCTTTTAATTAGAAATTTGGTTGGAAATAATTTTATATTGCTGGAAATTATTTTTTTATTGTTGAAAATTATTTTTATTTGCTGAAAATAATTTATTATTGCTACAAATCATTTTTTATTTGGTTCAAATCATTTTTATATGCTGAAAATAATTTATATAGCTGAAAATTATGTTTTTATTGTGGAAAATAATTTATTGTCACTGGAAATCATTTTTTATTTGATGGCAATCATTTTTATATCCTGGAAATGATTTTATATTACTAAAATCATTTTTTATTGCTAAAAATACTTTTGTTTTGCTAGAAATAATTTATTATTACTGGAAATTATTTTTTATATTGTTTCCAACCAAATTTAAGTTTTTTAAGTTAATTTACAGAATTTTAATTGATTTTTGTACTTTTCCTAATTTTTCTCATTTCATACTTTTTTTTGCTCATTTCTATATTTTTTTTATGAACTTCCTTATTTTTAAAAAAAAATGTATTTTAATGTAGTTTCCAATAAATATTAGTATTTTTAAATATATTTTCTATATTATTTTTTTTAGAATTTTGCAGATTTAAAAAAAAATGTAATTTTTAGAATTTTTAAATATATATTCGTATTTTCCAAATATTTTGATTTTTTTGTAAGGATTTTTTATATTTTAAAAATATTTTTCATTATTTTCTTAATTTTAAAATATTTTTGTTGTTATTTTCATATTTTATTCAAAAAAAATTGTGTTTTGATAAAAATGCCCTTACTATAAGTCATGCATCAATCACATGCCTAACGTTTACTGCCAAAAACTAACGGAGATGGACGGCTGGAGGTTAATTGTAACGATTTTCAAGGTTATAGAGGTGAATTGAAAAATTAAAAGTTGGGGTGGCAAAGTGTTGAGGAGCCAAAGTTCAGGAAGCCTAAGTGTAATTAACCCTCTATAATATATATGTTTCATCTGTAAACATGCATATGCGACTTTTTCTCAATTATCTCTTTTAGTAGTGTTTTGTTTCGTTTATGTGTCAGTGATGTGGATCCCCGGATTTTAAACTCTTTTAAAATTATATTTCCTTTTCTTGTTTACTATGCGGAAGCGTAAAAGGAGATGGTTCAGTTAAAACAAAATTTTAATTTCAAATTAAAATTCAACCAAGTGAAATTAATTAAACACACACACATATTAGTTTCACTTAAACCAAGTTAATTAATCCAAGTCCTAGAATTTGCCTAAGTCATATTTATTAATATATCCAAATTAGGACAAATCAGAATCAACAATAGACTTGAATTAAATAAACAATCTCCCAAATTTAATTAGTACCCAATTAAATTAAGTGTGACAATTAAAACCATTTTTATCTTGAATTATCCTAAGCATGAGTTCAAAGTCATTATGCAAGATAAAAATAAATCAATCACACTACGCCGCGATGTACGAGGAAAAATCCAAAACGGAAAACAACCTCGGACGACCCTAGCCTCAAATCCACTAAGTACGAAATTATATTTACAAGACAGGTGACTTACTTCCTCAACTCGAACCCTCTCAAGCCTTGACGCGTCTTCTTGTAACCACCTCTTCCTAGCGGATAACCACGGAGCTCCACCGCGATCTTGAACTCACCAATCGGACAATAGGTACACCGTCAACCACACATGGTGTCTTTTACCACATGAGAATGCCGCAGCAAAACGAACTCTTCTTCTTTAAGGGATGTAGAAGAAAACCCAAACACTTTCTTCGATTCGGTGTAGAGATAAACCAGGTGCCAAACTCCAAGCAAGATGTATATATATGAACTTGGATAAATAAAATTATGGGTGAAAACTAAAGTGGTAGATGATTTTGTCTTTGAAAATTCTCACTCAAAATATGATCTTTTTCTCTTTATAATTTTGTTCTCAAAACCCTCTCTAGGAGTTAGAAGGATATGAAAAAGATGACTTTCAAAAAGTTATTCCCGTACATAATAAAGTCTGGGAAAAATCAGTTAAGAAACAAGTGGGGAAGTGGGAGAAAACTGCTTGAAAACTGCCAAAAACTGTTCCTGCCTGACATCTCGTTCGAACGACATCTCGTTCGAACGACATTTCGTTCGAACGAAATCTCGTTCGAACGAGACTTCTAACGAAGTTGCAGATTGAACTCGTTAGAAATCTCGTTGGATATCTCGTTCAAACATAAGTTCGTTCGAACGACATATCGAACGACATTTCAAAGGGCTATACTGGGAACTCGTTGGCAAACTCGTTCGAACGACATCTGGTTCGAACGAAAAACTCGTTCGAATGACATATCGAACGAACTTTCAGAAAGTTCATAAATTTCGAATTTAGCCCAGAAACTTTATATACTTTTATTTTAAAGTTTGATAAAATCTTTCTGAAAAACAACACAGTTTTAAAACCTAACACCCAATATAAACATGTTCCAAGATCCTATATATATATATGTAAAGCATTCATACCTTGGGAGCATGGAACCTCTGTTGATGACGTTGAAATGAGGCACATAAACCACGGCTTTTGATGAAGCTTTATACTCTTGGCCGCTACGTCTTCAACAAACACGTCATAGGCTTGAAAGTTGATCAATATACTCTATCCTATGACTCAAACGTTGTTGTTCGGAATTGAGCCAAAACTACAAAGGACTCAATTGAAAATTTGTGTCCTTACAAATCTCCCCCTTTGGCTATTCTGGGACAAAAACTATACAAAAATCCTAAAGAGCCACAAGCTCTACTAGACTAATAAAAAGTCCCACCCAAAATAAAATTACAATGCTTGACACAAACAACCCAAAGGATCATAATCTTTGCCGGTGAAAGTTGCCACTTATAATATAATTCCTGCACACTTAAGCAAACACATTACACGCATAGGGAATATCAAACTATTTATTGCAAGTAAAGTTAGTACTCCCCCTAAATTAATTATCTCCCTTTATCAAGTATGATCAACTTAGAAAGACGTTTCCCCCTAAGATAAATCTCCTTAAACTAAGATATGATAATAATAGGACCAGTTCTCCCCCTATCATTCTCCCCCTTTTTGTTCAGGAATAGACAAAGGTAAAAAAAATTAAACATTAACCTATCTCTCCCAAATAAAACATATACACCCTCTAAACTAAGCAATGGGATAAATTGAATGGGATAACAAGCTAAAAACATGTAAATGTGCATATAGTGATGAGAACGTTAAAGCACTTGGGCAACAAAGGTTCAACTAATCCATGAAAGAACATCGGATACCAACTAGGATGCAATAAAATGATACCAATATGATATATAAATTGGTAAGCATGTGATATCAACAGAGAATGCAATAAGATGGATCCCAAGTATGAATTATAGCATATATGGATTAGAAATCAAAGCAAAGACTAAACAAAAATATCAAATTAATGTATACATATTATATACCAAAGAAACTCAAGTACACATAAATAGATATAAACACACAAATGACACACACAAAATACAATAGGAGTCTTTCACACTCGTATGGCAAAAATGTGTCATATGGAAACGAAAGTGTTGGGGTGTTAACTAGTAACGATTAAATTTAGACCCAACCACTTAAAACATGTTCACGGAGTTCTCATTTGATTGCAAACTTCATCACATTTGAATATAACCTCATGTGACAATATAGATTGAACTCAATGAACAAACATACACAATGCATACAAGCCTAGCATATTGATGATTCTACAAACCAATAGAGTCATGACATGCAAAACGTAACTAGGATAAATGGACATTGTGCAGACCGTTGATATACCATCTAATCTCCCTCAATAAGCATTTATATTAATTTTGAATGAATATATCAATCAAACATAGGCCTTGACAATTATTTTTCTTTTAAAGCCATATTTTCTGTTTTTAGGCCTTTAGACCACGTATTTCTTTTAGGTCCATTCAAAACGGTGGCTTACAATCGCAAAGGATCACTAAGACCTTTCGGAGCCCTTCCCCGTCCACATTTATATTTATCATGTTTTCATTTTTCACACAAATCTCACGTGCAACGGATTTTGACATGCACTAGTCCTCCTAGGTCACAAATATGTAGATGACAAGATTGGTAGGAGAACACCTCACAAAGCTCAAAGATAACATGTGACATTAAACTTTCAAAAGAGCTCGTGCATGTGTGAATAGAGGCATATAAAAATAGAATCCGTTTAAATAACACAAAATCCAACTACTCCATGTAAGCATGGTAAAGAACATAATAAGAATTGATAATCTAAACCAAAAGTTCTAGTCACATGAGAGCGTTAAAGGAGGGATTCAAACACAAGTATATGCCACTTAAAGTGTGTCAAACCAAAATACAAACAAAATAAAATCTTTTTGAGTTTTTGACATTTATAACCAAAAAGAAAAATATATACTCAAAAGACAGACCAAAAATCATTTGAATTTTTCATTAAGCTTAAATTATCAAGAGATAAAAAACTTCAAATGATAAACAAAAATCATTATTCTAGCATGTGATATGATATAAAGTAAGGACTAGAAAATTATTAAACAAGCATACATTTAGCATGTGAATATAGCATGAAGTACAAAAGCTAAAGTATGCAAGCACTAACACATTCATCCTTTAGATTTAGCAAGGGACTAAGCATGTGAAAGTAAATGAGAATCAAAAACCCTATTTTATAAGGCAACTAAATCTGATTTCCTAACCCAAATTAATGAAGAATGACTATCTTGGGGTGTAGGAACTTTAACTACCGTGGTTACTTTACGATAGGATTTTCTAGGAATTCGTTTAAGATCAAAACAAAATTTCCTAAGATGACCTTTTCGACCACAATGTGTACAAGTAAAATTACGTCGAAATTTGGTACCTTAGAAATGATCTCGAAAGACTTTCCTAGTAGATTCTACTAAAACATTGGTTTTGACATTATGAGTAAATTCATTACAAGTATTGAAGCCTAAACCACAAGTGTCATTTTTAATTTGGACCGTTCCTAGTATTTTATTCCGAACGACACTCCAAATCAAATTTTACATTACTAGAGTCTTTTAATTTATTTTGCAATTCTAAAATGTTAGACTCTAATAAAACATTTCGCTCTTAAAAAGCAAGAAGCTCCTTTTTCAAAGATTCCATTAAACCCTTAAGGTTATCTCTCTCGCCTTCTATATATTCAAGCTTCTCTAGTAGAGCTTTCTCTCGTGTCCTAAGGTCTTCAACCAACATACTATTATCAACGACCTTGACACGTTCTTTCAAACTAGCTTCTAACTTCAAATTAGCTCTTTTTAACTTAATTGATTCTTTATATAATTCTTGAAAAGCATTTTGAAGTTCACTCACATTAACCTCTTCTTCATTTTCACTCTCTCTTTCTTCTCCACTCTCACTATCATCAAAAACAAGAGAATCATAAATAATGACCTTGGAAGTGTCATGTGTTAAAGTTTTATCAATCAATGAGTTCTCACTATCACTCACATGACTAGCCATAAAAGCCACAAAATTAGGCTTAGTGGGGGAATCGGGTCCCTCTTCCTTATCACTATCACTAAGGGTCGCATTATATGTAATGGGTCATTTACCCTCTTTCCTTAGTTTAGTGGGGCACTCAGAAGCCCTATGGCCATAACCCTCACAACCAAAACATCTATTAGACTCGTCCCTATTTAAATTTCCATTAATAGGTTTAGGGATCTTCTCGGTTTTGTCATACTTAGAAGTTTCAAATTTCTTAAAATCATTTTTAAATTTATCTTTGTTAAATTTAAGAAATTTTCTAAATTTACGAGCAAACAAAGCCATGTCTTCCGAGTCACTATCACTCTCGCTCTCTACTACTTGTTTGACCTCTTTTTGGGCTTTTAAAGCAACGCCCTTTTCAATTTTCTTTTCAGTTTTAGAGGAAAACATATCTAATTCATAGGTTTGTAAATCACCTACAAGCTCTTCTAATTTCGTAGAGGCTAAAGTTGGTAAAGAATTTAAAACGGTCACTTTTGGAATAAATCTATCGGGTAAGGACCTTAAAATTTTCTTTACAACACGGTTGTCAGGTATTTTCTCTCCCAAATTAAAAGATGAATTGACAATATCGGAAAGTCTAGCATAAAATTCATCAAAAGTTTCATTATCGTTCATTTTGATAGTTTCAAATTGAGTGGTGAGCTTTTGGAGTTTCGAAGCTTTAACGACACTAGTTCCTTCATGAGTTAGTTGTAAAATATCCCAAGCTTCTTTAGCGGTTTCACACGTCATAATACGTCGAAATTCATCCGGTGTGACAGTGCTAAACAAGGCATTCAAACCACGGGAATTAAAATTAAAAAGTTTAAACTCATTCTCAGTCCATCTATCGGCCGGTTTGGGAACACGTTCATTTTCAACTAAATGAGTTGGTGGAGACCACCCGTTAACTATAGACATCCAAACCCTCTCATCGATAGATTTTAGTGCCGATTTCATTCGCGCTTTCCAATACGCGTAGTTTGAACCATCGAAAATAGGAAATTTAGAAAATGGGGAAAATTCCATATTAGCCAAAAACTATTTAAAGGATCTCTAACGAAATAATTTATCGCTTTGGCTCTGATACCAATTTGTGTAAATGATGTGGATCCCCGGATTTTAAACTCTTTTAAAATTATATTTCCTTTTCTTGTTTACTATGCGGAAGCGTAAAAGGTGATGGTTCAGTTAAAATAAAATTTTAATTTCAAATTAAAATTCAACCAAGTGAAATTAATTAAACACACACACATATTAGTTTCACTTAAACCAAGTTAATTAATCCAAGTCCTAGAATTTGCCTAAGTCATATTTATTAATATATCCAAATTAGGACAAACCAGAATTAACAATAGACGTGAATTAAATAAACAATTTCCCAAATTTAATTAGTACCCAATTAAATTAAGTGTGACAATTAAAACCATTTTTATCTTGAATTATCCTAAGCATGAGTTCAAAGTCATTATGCAAGATAAAAATAAATCAATCACACAACGCCGTGATGTACGAGGAAAAACCCAAAACGAGAAACAACCTCGGACGGCCCTAACCTCAAATCCACTAAGTACAGAATTATATTTACAAGACAGATGACTTACTTCCTCAACTCGAAACCTCTCAAGCCTTGACGCATCTTCTTGTAACCACCTCTTCCTAGCGGATAACCACGGAGCTCCACCGCGATCTTGGACTCACCAATCGGACAATAGGTACACCATCAACCACACGTGGTGTCTTTTACCACATGAGAATGCCGCAGCAAAACGAACTCTTCTTCTTTAAGGGATGTAAAAGAAAACCTAAACACTTTCTTCAATTCGGTGTAGAGATAAACCCGGTGCCAAACTCTAAGCAAGATGTATATATATGAACTTGGATAAATAAAACTATGGGTGAAAACTAAAGTGGTAGATGATTTTGTCTTTGAAAATTCTCACTCAAAACATGATCTTTTTCTCTTTATAATTTTGTTCTCAAAACCCTCTCTAGGAGTTAGAAGGATATGAAAAAGATGACTTTCAAAAAGTTATTTCCGCACATAATAAAGTCTGAAAAACATCAGTTAAGAAACAAGTGGGGAAGTGGGAGAAAACTGCTTGAAAACTGCCAAAAACTGTTCCCGCCTGACATCTCGTTCGAACGACATTTCGTTCGAACGAAATCTCGTTCGAACGAGACTTCTAACGAAGTTCCAGATTGAACTCGTTAGAAATCTCGTTGGATATCTCATTCAAACATAAGTTCGTTCGAACGACATATCGAACGACATTTCAAAGGGCTATACTGGGAACTCGTTGGCAAACTCGTTCGAACGATATCTGGTTCGAATGAAAAACTCGTTCAAACGACATATCGAACGAACTTCCAGAAAGTTCATAAATTTTGAATTTAGCCCAGACACTTTATATACTTTTATTTTAAAGTTTGATAAAATCTTTCTGAAAAACAACACACAGTTTTAAAACCTAACACCCAATATAAACATGTTCCAAGCTCCTATATATATATGTAAAGCATTCATACCTTGGGAGCATGGAACCTCTGTTGATGACGTTTGAAACGTGGCACATAAACCACGTCTTTTGATGAAGCTTTATACTCTTGGTCGCTACGTCTTCAACAAACACGTCATAGGCTTGAAAGATGATCAATATACTCTATCCTATGACTCAAACGTTTTTGTCCGAAATTGAGCCAAAACTACAAAGGACTCAATTGGAAATTTGTGTCCTTATAGTTTATTTCAGTTGTGTTTTATTCCTTTGGTGTGTTTAAGGTATATTTTCAATTTCATTTAAACCACCCCATGGATTGGGGTGGGTAAATAAAAAAAGTCAACCCAATCATAGGGATATAATAAAATTAGGATGGTCAGAAAAAATAAATAGGTTGAAATAAAACCTCCTTTTAAAAAAATATAACTCTCACAATTAGGTCCGTACAGGAGCCTGGCTACTTGACTTTGTGGAGCACCCCGAGTGTAACACTTTATTTCAACCGTTTTCTCACGTAAAGGTTGGCCAGGCACGATATGCCAAAGATGGGTCATATCAACAATTTATACAATTCTCAGCACTCAGAAATAGAAATAGTTTTTGTTCTTTACCAAAATTCACAATAAATATAAGCATTTGAACCAAAACTGAATTAATACATAGTTGCAAAATTGAATCATCATGCAATTCTCATAAAGTAAATACAAGTGTAAACTGATATAATTACACCATTGGGATTATGCCCATACAAATCTCGATATGAAATAAAACAACCAAATGAAGATGTACAGCCTATACTAGAATCAATGGAATGGAATTCGCTACGTCCAATGCAACTGCAAGTCTGATCCATCATCAGTCATGTTGTCCCTATTTATGAGAAAACCAAGGGGAAAACATTTATAATTTTGGGTCAGAGCCCTAAAGTTTCAAGGATTCTTCACCAATAAATATGCAAAATGTAACTAACTCATACTTCACGTCTCTCCATCGACGCTGACATATATCAAGTATATCACCTCTCATTTAGAAGCAATTCTACACGTATCCTCAAACAAATACCGGTTATGAACTCCAATATCCAATCTGACATGTGACGATAAAGTTGTCTAGCTAGCATCAACTAAAAGTGAATATTTATACTTAACATCTCAGCATTCGAATTAACTCCATAATGTTTCCCGCTAAGTTCCATATAAATTTTCAGTGTGTATTTTTATGTAACATAGTGTTCCTTAACTTTAGTCTACCTCGTCAGACTATTTGATTTTTTATTCATACTAATTATCATCTACACAATTAGACTATAAGTTTCATTCTCTGTAATTACTGTCTACATTCTTAGACTGTCCAATAATTATTCTCATTAATAATTGTCTACATCATTAGACCATTAGAACTTATTTTTGTTACCAATATTTCACATCACTATTCTAAACCGACTTTGTTATCATTAAGTATTGTCTACATCTATAGACTATGAGAACGCATTCTCATACAAGCCACACCACAATGTGTATATTGATGAATATATATGTCTGCATATATATATGTATGACACATGAAGACATCTATCATTGGCGTTCTGCTCGTGCTCAATCGGTAATACCCAAAGGAATCCCTCATCCTAAAGCATGTAACAATAAAACACAAGCAACTGGGGTTGTACCTGCGCAATACACCAGTTCATGGCTCATACCAAGTGGTGACAAAGGATCCCAGCATCAACACCTACCACTCGTAAGTGGCGCTGCTACGTAGTACCTATAATATGACCTAACAATAAGCCTAGCCCACCTGTGCCGATGTGTGCTCCGGTTCCAAATGCGCGCGCAACTCCAACCGATAGGACGGTCCACGAACCCAGGTATGTCCACACAAAAAAATATGATACATATTATCATCCAATATGTATAAGCAGTTCCTCTATAACTACTTTTACCCCAGAAATATTCATCCATATAAATATAGCCTTATTGGCTTAATCACAACGTTTTAGTAAGTTATTACATAACCCAATATTAAGTCGCTATCCTATGACTAATCCCCAATTAATTATTAAGTCCTATATAATGCATCCTAGGCTCACTTATTTACTTACTTGATTATTTACTTCACCGTATATACGTGTGTAGTTATCCCATACTACTTATTTCAATTTAAGTATTACTTCCCATATTTTGTTGTCTTAGGTACAAGCTTATATGTACATATATAAGGATTTAACTAAGTGATTAAGGGTTATATGTACATATATAAAGAATCCACTAATATGATTAAGTAGTTTTACCCTAATTACTATTATAACCGTTAATAACCATTTAAACTTAACCCACTAGGCTTAGGGTGCACTGCTACTTAGTATCTTTATACGGTAATAATTTTAGGAATCTAACCATTAATTATATTCTCGAGAATTCGACGTTTCTTTAATAAGAAATTCTTTTATTTAAACTTACCTCGTCTAAATCATAAAATTATGATCGTATCTTTTAGGGTCTTATCACCTATGTGCCCATTCCAATAGTCCCCAATCATCTAGGCACATCCATGCCATTTAATATTTTATGACGTATAGTTTTATTCAACTATCCCACGTAAACTATCTTGTTCATATAGTTAACTTGTACTTTAAGTTATCGCCATATCACGAACCCATCTCGGTTTAACTAAGTATATAAGTTCATAACAATATCATTAATATTTTGGAATAAGTCTCTCTCACTTGAATAAAATTGGTCTCACGCACCCTTTCGTAGAAAAATCATAACTGATTCAAAAAAATCAGAAAAATATACGGTTCGTGCCCACGCGATCGTAACGAAAATATTTACAAGCAGCTATACCGAATCGATTCGGTAGGGAGGCCAAATCAATTCGATTTTCCTAGTAAGCCGAGAGCAGATATTTTTTCAAGACGGAATTTTTTCAATCAAATCTAAATGCATTAAACTTTGTTCAACTGGTTCAACAAACTAATATATAATATGGTAGTGAGGTCTAACATGTAATGGAAGCATTCTAAACAAGATTTCTCATCTAAATCGTCCTCAAATATCAACAACTAAATAAAAGATTTTGAAGAACCTTAGGGTATACAAGTTTCCTCTCATCTTCAACCTCAAGAACATAATTTCAGATTATAAAAGAGTCTTACACATGAGTTCTACAATTGATTTTGAAATTAAACAATCTCATAAAAATGTGGAGTATTCACTACAGCAAGAATTAACGTTTTAATTTGTACCATTATCTTAAGTTTATACCCAATTAATCCGTACTCATATCCCATGAGATAAATGAAAGGCTCATCCCCGCCTGTCATAACACTATTGGGGCATCCATATATTCCACATTATATGTACACACACGTACCATTAACAAAGATGAATGACATATATACATTTAATATGTACCATTCATACCAAACATATCCATTCATTAAGTATACCACCACATATATACATGTAAAGAGAAAATAACCATCATAGTATCTGACTTCTCTCAACACCCGACTTTTGCCAATTTCATGTGTGGGATGTCTCGCAAGCGAAATTCAAACAAGGAACCCTCCTGATACACTACTGAACTAATTAGTCAGTTATTGAGATCTATCGGCACAAGACTAAAAGGAAAAATAAAAATAAATGTTTGTGGTAATCATGTAAATTCCAACTTGTGCCCATTGTCAACTGAAGTCTCATCACGCCTAAGGGATACACTAAATCCCGATAAATTACCAGTGTGATAATACCAAGAACAGTAACCAAAATGTCCTAAAATCCAACATCTCTCAACTCCCAACATTTGTTGATTTTGTGTGGGGGACGTCTCGCAAGCGAAATCCAAACAAGGAACCCTCCCGATACACTACTATATAGCTCTGTCGGTTATTGAGATATGTCGGTCCAATACTTAAGTCTACCAATATGTTTAATCAATTTTTATGGCTCCACGGGCCTACTCATTCCAGTAAAGGCTATCATTACCGATTTCCAATGACATCATCATTATAATAACATAATTTATGATCGCACACACCATCATGTAACCGGGACTACCACTAATCCTAATATTCCCACAGGAACCAAATATTTCTAAAATACGAATTCTTTCCGTTTTGCATACTTTTAACACAAATAGGAAGGTTTCATCGCTGGATAATTATCTTACTATGACGTAGCTTAACAATTACACCTAAAATAAGCATAAGCCTCCTAGTAGACATTTCTATACATCTACTTACCAACCTGAGATTGTTCATTCTCACCCACAGTGAATCAATGTAAAACACTATCCCAAATACAAAGTCCATCTAACTCTTATTTCTTATATATAGACTACCCATTTGGAACCCCTCAAACCACCGGGTCCCTTAACGCATGTTACCCCCATCTTATCATGTCGAAAAATTTAAATCTCTTCTCCTCCTTAATCTTCATTTCTGAATTCAAAACTATGTGGGAAAACTTTCCCTCGAACTTCACCCATAAAACTAATCACTAATTAATTGGTCCCGCCCTTCCAGCGTGGTGATGGACCTCTACCATCATAATGCCACTCCAATCTAGTCCAAACAAACTAACCTATACTTGCGCACTAGCGTTCATTATCACATCCTCAATTTCTCTAAATGTCTTCCTTTCATTTACTAGGTACCAAATTGCCTGAACTTCTCGCAATTCTAGCGAGTGATCCACACGAAGGTCTCTATGGCTCTCTCTCCCAAACTAATCCATTTCCCAAACGGTTAGTAATGACTCGCAAAGAATACAATTATTACTAGTCATAGGGCTCTACATTAAAGAATGCAACGCAAAACGTAACGAGCTCAAACACAGATCCTAAGGACACTATAATTGTGCTCTGATACCAACTGTAACAACTGTCATTTTCTCACGTAAAAGTTGGTTGGATACTGTTGATGTAAAAAACTAGATTACTCTAATTATTCAATCACAGATAAATAAATGAAACAAAGATTTTTAAAGTGGTTCAGTCTTATAAGAATGGCCTACGTCCACTGTTATGTTATTGCTGAGTATCTGGGAATTCTCGATTACAAGTGATACCAAGAAATTCCGGTCCCCTTGAATGAGGGTGATACAAGGTATTTATAGCCCTTAGGCTGTACATGAAAGGGTGTTACATTAAATGATCCATATATGAAAGGGTAACTCATTTAATGCTCTTCAAACGTGTGCGTCAAGATGATAAACATTCAATGAATAGTTGAACTGTTGATTATCTGGCAATCAATGCTGTGGTCGAGATGCATCTCGAACCGCCTTAGTTGCTCATCGTTCAGGAGTTCCTCGGAGCGTTGGAGTTCCTCGAAGAACTAGTGTTCCTCGGAGTACTCCTGTTGCTCGGAGTAAGTATGTTGGTCGGGGGAATGATCTTCCTCGTTGCTATAGTACCACGTAGATTGACACGTGTCTTCTTCTTATTAGTCCACATCAGCATATTAATTTTGGTATCAACAGAAGCCCCCAATGTTTCATATTTCAAACTTTGAGGAGTATGGAACATTCTTTCTCGGTATATGGCAATATTAAATGGCCTTCCTGGGTTTTAGGAGTCTTTTCTTCATATTTGAATTTCCTTGCAAATTCGTAGAATCCGCCTTTTCATAAGCGCTTCGATCTTCGTGCATTTTTTGTCCTTTTAGCCGCCGGTAGCACAATAGTTTCTTTTATGTAATCATTTCTTTCGCTGGTTCCCAAGGCAAAGTATTTAAACTTCAGAGGCAATCCCATCGTCTTCTACTTTTTCAATTTCTGCTTTCGAGTTTTCTAAAGCTTTTCTCTCTCTTGTGTGTTCATTTCCTCCTTCGTTTGTCAACAGATCTCCTTTTTCCCTGTAAGCTCTTCTTCCTTCTTCTTTTATTCATCATGGTTTACATTATCGAATCTCTTGAGAACTTCCGCTCTGACTTCTCTATTCCTTCTTGGGTAACTTTGGAGGTTCTTTCTGAGCCTTCAAGTTATTTTGATTTGGCTGAGGGACACTGGTTCCCTAGCCTATTTATTGCTGAATGTGGATTTTCTTTTCCACCAAATCCGTTATGTTTAGAGTTTTGTCAGTACTTCGACGTTGTCCCTGCAAAAATAGCCCCCAATACATGGAGAATAGTTAATGGGGTACATAAGTTAAATCAAACTCATGGAACTCGTATAGGAATTCCTGAGATTATGTAATGCTACAGATGGGCTGTTTTAGACAAAGTTTTTTATTTAAAAACTAGGTTTTTGAATAGGGCCTTAGTAGTCAACCTCCCTGATGCCAACAGGGATTATTTTGAACACGGGGTAGTTATAAAAAATTGGCAACATGCCCCTTTGGTTGGAGATGCAGTATATGAGGGTCCCAGATGCCCCCCATATGGCAATGGGATAGGTCGTTTTCATCTTCTTTTGTTTTTGAAATTATGATTTCATGGTATTTGATAAAATGTATGACTGATATTTCAATATGTTTTTGTTTGCAGTTGACAGCAAGAGAAAAACTCCCAAAGAATCAGAGGTTAATATAAGGCAATTGAAACATATCTGGAGTTTGCATCAGAGAATTGCAGACGAGCACATCAGGTCTGCTTCATACTTGTTGCAGTATAGGAGCTATACGTCGTCCTTTACTGCTCGTCCTGTGGTCAGCATCAGTGATCCAGTGCAAATTCCTGAAGACTCTGATCCGGAATCTCATATTCCTTTGAGCCAAAAAATGGGCAAGAGAAGAGTTCCCGCTCTCTTTGAGGAAACTTCCTCTGCTGGGAAGAAAAATAAGGTTGATATCCAAAAAGGGACAAAGAATAAAGATGTCACCTCTCCTGTTTCTTCTCAGAAGGCTGTCGAGAAGCCCTCAATGGCTCCTGTGCAGAAGGATGCACCTGTTGAAGTAACCACTATCTCACCAACCAAAAGTTCTTCTTTGGTTGAGGTTGTTGAAAAGGCACCGAGGAGACTGAGGAAATCCTCCTCGGTCAGTATTTCTGGAGCCATTCCCCAGCTCCCAGCTGGTGGAGATGGTGTCCCAATCAGTGTTCCTCCGAGCTCTACGATGAGCTTGGAAAAATTTTCACCCATTCCCGAGGTGCAAGGTACTGAAGAAGACCTTACTCGGGATATGGTTACTTCTCTGGCTGCTCGTCATCTTGATTCAGTAAGTATCTCTACTCTGAGTTTTTCATATTTTCTTTTGTTATTTCCCATATTTGTTTCTGATATCATTTCCCTTTTCTGATTACAGTTGACGAGTTGTATCAATATAATCCTTAAAAAGGATAAAGCGATCAAAGCTTCTTGCTCCTCGTCCACTGTGGAAGGAGCACTGGAGAAAGCTATCAAATCTGTGAGTGAATCTCGTCAGAAGTATGACGAGGATAAAATTGAATGGGAGAAGAAGTTGGCTGCGTCTGATGCAGAGAAAGTACAACTGGGTAATAAAGTGAAGGACTTGGAGAGAGAGAATAAAGACTATGCCGAGAAACTTTCAGGCTTTGGGGAACTTAATAATAAACTGAAATCAGCTGAGGAAGAGCTGGCACTTCTGCGCGAAGCAAATCGTCAGAAGGAGGAGTTGGAGGCCAAGCTGAAAGCCTCCGAGGACCTTCTATCCGAGAAGCTCTCCTCGGAGAAGATGAAGAGAAAAACGGCTGTGAAGAAATCCTTTCGGACTGGTTGGGATAAAGGATGGGATAGGGGGGGTAGCTGCAATGATGACCCAGGTGAATTATGGAAGTTTGAAATTCTTCCATGATGGTTGGGTTGCTGCCTTGCAGGAATTGAAGGTGAGCGAGGACTCTGAGCTATTTCAACAACATCTCCCGGGTCCTCCTCCAGTTATTGAAGACGAAGATGAAAACGAGGCTGCATCTGAAGAATCTTCAATGACAGGGGGTGATCAGGTCCTAGTTCCACCACCCAACCAGATAGCCACCGAGGATATTTCTTCATTACCTACTCCTCCAGAACAAGTCCCAGCTTCTACCAATCAGATCAATGTTCCCACCGAGCAACCAAGCTCCTCGTCCCAGCCTCCCGAGAAAGTCTTGGGAGACAAGGAAAAGGTGTGAAGTTGTTCGGTACTATCTTTCTATTTTTCTTCTTACTTGTACTTCTGTATTCCAACTGATGTAATCTTGTTGATGATGTAATAAAATCACATCTTTTTGTTCCTCTACATTGTTGATACTCTGTCTGTTTTTATTTATTAACTCTTGTCTTCTCCTCTTTATTAGTTTATGGCTAGAATGGAACTGATATCTGCCCATGATACAAAGCTGATGCAACAATGCCATGAATATTATAAAGCTGGTCATACAGACCTGAGTGTATCAGAGATTGCTGACATCCTTGGCCATGATGCCTCAGAGCAGGAAATTGAGGCTTACCGGTACCTAAAGGATTTACTTGATCGATCTGTGGCCAATAACGTGGCATACTACGAATTGATCGAGGAACTTCATTGTACCTTAGAAGATCTTCAGAATCAACACAATGAATCAACTGCCTTGTTGCACAAGGATTATGAGAATAGGTATCAACAGCTTTCTTCTGAGACAGGCCACAAAAAAATCATTGCTGGATACGATGTCAGGGAGAGAACCTTAAAAGGTGAAGTTGAGGCCTGCAGACAGATCGTCGAGCTGCTGGAACAAGAGAACAACAATTTGCAGAAAAAGTTGGCACAATATGAGTCTGCAGCTTCATCCTCTACTGCCTTGGTACCGGTCACCGATGAAGGATTCTCATTCTTAGAGGTTGAAAATGCCAAATTAAGGCAAGACTTGGATACTTTAAGAAAATCTGGTGTTTCTGCTACTGCTCGGGGACGAGGAAGAGGTTCTCGTGGGTGAGGAAGAGCTGCCCAGGATGTTAACGAGGAACGAAGCACTTCAGTTGCTCGGGGAGGATCAAGAACTCCTCGTAGTGTTGAAGAAGCTCATACTCTGTCAACATTGGAAACTCAAGCGTACCAGTTGAGCGCAAAAGATCGGGCTTTGTCTGAGATGTCCAAGAAAATCCTGATTTTGGAAGATCAACTTACTGTAACGAAGTCAGCTTTACATACCAAGGACCTTTTCACCAAAAACCTTCATGAACAATTGGATAGATTAACCTTCCAATTCCATAAACAGCCTAGGGAATTTTGGAATGCAGGCTATAATGAGGCCCTTTATCATTTGGATGCTCGCATTAAAAATGCCAATAATGAAGGTTATAAACAAGGCTGGCTGAATGCTTTATGTGTATTAAAGCTCGAGCAAGGACATTTTTTGTGGTATTACTACGAGCCGGGAGTACTTGACTTGCATGTGCCACCTTTCAAGTTGGACATGGAATGGATACCAGCTCGCGCCATTCCTCGGAGCTTGATTGCGAATTATCTTGGTGACTATAAACTTCATTCTCAAATTGATGTATCTCGTCCCGAGCATCTCTTGGATACTCCTTCAGTAATGAATGTCAGAATGTTGAAGGACTTGAATTTTATCAATTCTCCTCAGACATTAAATGATCCTCCTGCTGGCGAGGAACCTGTATCGAAGGCTGAAGGGAAAAAACCAATAGAATAGGATTTTCAATGTAATAGTTAGCACACATATGTAACTTGTAATTTATTTTGAATTTTAATGAAAGACTTCCATTTTCTGTTTGCAAATCTATATTGCTATTATCTTGTGCCTGTTAAACACTTTATATTTGTGCATATGTATCTGTTAAAAAGATAATAATATTGTGTTGTTCATCAACCAACTTAGTAATAAAAATTACAAGTATCAATGTTGCTCAATAAAGTAATGAGTATAAAATGTTTAAAATATTTCCAACCCACCAAGGTTGTTAAATTGTGTTTGTCGACCAACTACAGTTGATGGGTTTTTATCCCCGACCAGCCATACTTGGTAAATTTTTTCATAAAATGTGTCCGACCAACCAAGGTCGATAATTTATCCTCGTCGACCAACTACATTTAGTGGGTTTTGATCACCGACCAACTATACTTGGTTCAGTTTGGAATTTTTTGTATTTTCTGGAATAGTCTTACCTCCCGACCAACATAAGTTGGCATATTTTGTTTCTTAACCAACCAAAATTGGCATTTTTAATAATGTTGTTCTTGCCCTTTTACCAACCGGAGTAGGTCATGGGTTTGAACTATCGGGTTCTTTCGAACTATCTTGTCCACAAGCTTTTTTACCAACCGAAGTTGATCACGCAAGTGTACGCCTCCTAACCAAAGGATTATAATTTGTTCTCGCTATTTTACCAACCGAAGTTGATCACGCTCGAACTATCAGGTTCTTTCGAACTATCTTGTCCACAAGCTCTTTTACCAACCGGAGTTGATCACGCAAGTGTACGCCTCCTAACCAAAGGAGTATAATTTGTTCTCGCTATTTTACCAACCGAAGTTGATCACGCTCGAACTATCAGGTTCTTTCGAACTATCTACTAGCTATTTTACCAACCGGAGTCGGTCACGCTAGCGTATGTCTCCTAACCAAAGGAGTATAGTTTGTTCTCGCCCTTTTACCAACCGGAGTTGGTCGTGGGTCTGAACTATCGTCTTCTTTTTGCTGTTGAACAGCGTAGTGTACCACACTAGTATTCCCTGAAAAACTTTCAAACAAAAGAGAGAAAAACTTGTGAAACATCATCGTTTTATTCATGTTGATGGAACTGCTGTACATTTTACATTACTGATAATACTTGCGAAGGTGTTCAGCATTCTTGAATTCCTCTCCTTCTAGAGTTGTTATTCGGTAAGTTCCTAGTCGAACAACTTCTGTAACTCGGTAAGGTCCATGCCAGTTTGCTTCCAATTTATTGTGCTTCTGAATGACCTTCTTTAGCACATAATCTCCTTCTTTTAAATCGCATTTCTTCACCCTCTTGTTGTAGAACAGAGTTGTTCGTTGTTGATAAGCAGCATTCCTAATGGCTGCCTCTTCTCTAACCTCCTCGAGCATATCCAAATCCAGTCTTCTCATCAAATCACTGATTGAAGAATTGAAATTCAGCACTCTGTGTGTTGGTAGACCCAACTCGGCAGGTATTACAGCCTCACTTCTAAATGCCAGCATATATGGTGATTCTCCAGTTGCTGCTCGGGGAGTTGTTCGGTAAGCCCACAATACTGATTGTAGCTCATTAATCCAGTTAGCTTTAGCCTCACTTAACCTCTTCTTCAAACCATTTAATAATGTTCTATTCGTCACTTCAGTCTGTCCATTGCTTTGAGGATGGCCTGGTGCTGAATGAACCTTCAAAATGTTTGACTGATGACAATAGGCAGCAAATTCCTCGTTATCAAATTATGTTCCATGATCTGTGATGAAGGCATGCGGGAGACCATATCGACAGATTATATTCTTCCAAACGAACTGGTATACCTTCTCGTATGTCATATCAATAAGTGGTTCAGCTTCTACCCACTTAGTAAAATAGTCTACTGCGACGACGAGGTACTTGAATCTTCCTCGGGTGGTCGGCAATGGTCCAACTAAATCAATGCCCCACATGGAAAATGGCCAAGGGGAAGTTATGGGTGTCAACAATGCTTGTGGAGTTCGTCGGATGGAGTAAAAACGTTGGCACTTGTCACATTTCTTAGCATAGGCTATACAATCAGCCCTCATCGTCGGCCAGTAGTATCCTTGAGTCATCACTCTTTGCAAAAGTGTCCGACCTGCTACATGAGATCCACAGGACCCTTCATGGATTTCTTCAATTAATTCTTTCACCTCGGAAGGATGTACACATCTTTGTAAACCTGCCATAATTCCTCGTCTATACAAAATACCATTAGTTAGTACATACCGAGCAGCTTTATACTTTAATTTCTTGGCAGCGAGCTTATCTTCCGGTAATTCTCCTTCTTCAACATATGCCCTGATGGGATCCATCCAAGATGGTCCTAAATCAAGGGTGATAATATTCATCGTCAGGTTTTCATTTATGCTCCGACTTTCCAATACTTCAATTGGTATTGTTCTTCACAGCTCGGTACGAGTAGCTGATGCTAGTCGGGTCAGTGCGTCTGCTCGTGCATTCCCTATTCTTGGTATTCTGATTAACTGAATCGCATCAAATTCTGCTAATAACTCCATTACCTTGGCATGATACTTGACCATTAATTCTCCTTTAACTGCATATGTTCCCATCATTTGATTCACAATCAATTGAGAATCACTGAATACCATCACTTGTTGCACTTCCATAATCTTTGCTAAATTAAGACCTGCTATCATGGCCTCATACTCAGCCTCATTATTGGAGGCTTTGAATTGGAATCGTAAGGCATATTCCATGTCAATCTCGTCTGGGGTGTTCAAAACAATTCCTGCCCCACAACCTACTGTGCAAGATGAGCCATCTACATATAATCTCCATATGGGTAACCCGCCTTCAAATTCCTTGTCTGATAGAGTTCCTCGGTGAAATATTTGTTGCTTCCTTTCATCCTCCCATGGCACTTTTCGCTCCTCGTCGACCATCTCTTCTCGCTCTTTTACCAACCGGAGCTGGTCTGAGTTCGAAGTTGATGATCTTTCTACATCCACAAGTTCTTTTACCAACCGGGGTTGGTCTGAGCTTATGTCTGTTGATTTTTCAATATCCACTTGTCCTTTTACCGACCGGAGTTGGTCTGGGCTCGTGTTTGTTGATCCTGTAACATCCACAGGTTGATCAGCGAGTAACTTTTGTTCCTCGGTGATATCAGGATAAGTAAATTCTGCTATAAAATCTGCTACAGCCTGCCCTGATTTTTCTGGTTTATGAAGGGCTTATCGTAACGGCATGTCGGTATACACGACGATGGTATGGGCCTGGAAATATGGCCTCATTCTTCTACTTGCTTCAATTAATGCCAATGCTAATTTTTCTAGCTTTGGGTACCGAATCTCTGCACCTCGGAAAGCCTTACTTGTGTAATAAATTGGCTTCTGGACTCCATTCTCCAATCTGATCAGTGCTGAGCTGACTGCATTCTCTGATACTGCTAGATATAAGTATAACTTTTCTCCCATTATTGGCCTGGACAATAGTGGAGGTGCTCCCAAATATTTCTTCAAGTCTTGAAAGGCTTTTTCACATTCATCATTCCACTCGAAAGTTTTTCGGAGTGTTTTGAAGAATGGAAGGCACCTATTAATTGCTCGAGATACAAATCTATTGAGCGCTGCAACTCGTCCTATAAGACTCTGCACCTCTTTCTTCGTCGTTGGAGATCGCAACCCTAAAAGAGCTTTGATCTTTTCTGGATTTGCCTCAATGCCTCGTTGGTTGACGATGTATCCGAGGAACATCCCTTCTCGTACTCAAAATGTGCACTTCGTCGGGTTGAGCTTCATTTGGTATTTATCCAGTTGATCAAAGGTCTGAGCTAAGTCAACTAGATGATCAGCAGCTTTCTTGCTCTTTGTCAGCATATCATCGACATAGACTTCCATGTTGCAACTGATTTGTTCGATGAAAACCTTGTTCATCAGCCGCTGGTATGTCGCTCCTGCATTTTTCAAACCAAAAGGCATAACATTATAGCAATAAGTTCCCCTAGGGGTAATAAAAGAAGTACTTTCCCTGTCTTCAGGTTTCATTTTGATCTGGTTGTAGCTAGAGTAAGCATCCATGAAGCTGAGCAGCTCGTGTCCCGAGGTAGCATCCACTAGTTGATCAATTCTGGGCAATGGAAAATGATCCTTTGGGCATGCCTTGTTAAGATCGGTGAAATCAACACACATTCTCCATTTATTGTTTTTCTTTTTTACCATCACCACATTTGCCAACCAGTCTGGATACTTCACGTCTTCAATGAATTGAGCTTTCTGGAGCTTCTTGACCTCCTCTTGAATAGCCTGATTCTTCTCGGGGCTAAATACCCTTCTTCTTTGCTTTACAGGCTTGATCTCTTTATTCACATTGAGCTCATGACATAAGAAGTTTGGATCTATTCCTGGCATGTCTTCATGACTCCACGTAAAAGTTTTCTTCCTGTTTCTCAAGAAAATTATCAACTCCTGTTTTATTGAAGCATCCAACGTTGAACCTATCTGGGTTACTCGTTCAGGGTGCTCGTCGTCCAGAATAACATTCTCTGTAGATTCCACCACCTGTCCTTTTACAAGTTGGGATTCATCTCGTGGATCCAGTGTTTCAATTTCTGTACCTTCATCCACCTGGTAGGTAGTAGTCTTTTTTCTTGAATCTTCAAGCTCCTCTTGCTCGGCAGATGAATAATAGCATTCCCGAGCTACTTTCTGATCACCTTTCACAACTCCTACTCCAAAATTGGTAGGGAATTTTAAGCATTGATGTACTGTAGATGGAACTGCTTCGAACTTTTTCAAACCAACTCTTCCCATGATGATGTTGTAGGCTGACTGCACATTCTTATCCATCACAAAGAAGCGTATTCTCTCTGTTCGACAAGCAGGCCAAGTTCCAATGAATATGTCCAACTTGATCGTCCCAAGTGGAAAAACTTTCTCGTCAGCAAAACCCAAAAGAGGTCTGTGATAAGGTTCCAATTGAGATAATTTTAAATTCAAACAGTCAAAGCATGAATAGTACATGATGTCGGCTGAACTACCATTGTCTACCAGCACCCTTGAAATCATCACTTCTTTCATCCTCATTTTGATCACCAAAGGGTCGTCGTGAGGGTAAAGAACACCTGTCAGGTCGTTTTTTGAAAAGCCAATGACCAGCTTCTCTTTGTTTACCTTCCTCGGGCGATCCTCCTCGGCCAAATTTATTCGCTGAATGTACGAGCAAGCTTGTGCCTCTCCGAGGTAAGCTTTTCTTTCTGCAGTAAGGTCTCCTCCTCCTGCATCTCCTCCTGTAATAACATTACAATCAAATTCCCCAAAACGTATGGAAAATACCTCTCGTTCTGGTTGCCTTGGTTTCTTGGGAAGATCGGGGTCGTCCTCGGCATCATCTTCATGTTCTCTCTTCTTTTTCTCCTCTGCTCGACGAGGAGATCTAGACCTCTCTCTAGTTCGATCATTATTTCTTCTTTCACCTCCCCGATCAACATACTTTGCTAGCTTTCCTCTTCGGATGAGTGTTTCAATCTCGTTCTGAAGAGCTATGCAATTCTTAGTCATATGGCCATGATCCTTGTGGAACTTGCAATATTTATACCTGTTCCTCGCATCGAGGTCTGACCTCAGTTTCTTCGGCCACTTTACCTCTTCGCTATTCTTGATTTCTTCCAAGACATGATTAATACCCATTTTCAAGGGAGTATAATTATCGTATTTCTTCAGGACTTCCCATGATGACTTATTATTTCTGGAACGCTTGTCACCGCCATTGCCCTTATGCTCTTTATTCTTAGACTTGTCGACTTCCACCTTGGTGTCTTTATCCATATTCTTTTTTGCAGCCATAGCCTCCTCGGCATTCATGATTTTGGCCGCTTTTGCCATCAACTCTGACATAGTTTTAGGTGGATCTTTCGCTAAAGTGTAATACAACTTATTAGGCAACAAACCACTCATCAAGGCGGTGATTGTTGTCTTTTCCTCATAATCTATGACTTCCAGTTTCTCGTTATTGAAACGAGTTATGTAATCTCTAGTGCTTTCACCAGATTTTTGTCTAACACTTAACAAATGTGCTACTCTTTTTACTGGCTTTGCTCCAAAACAGAAATTGCCGATGAATAACTCAGCTAGTTGAAAGAAAGTTGAAATCTTACCCCGAGGAAGATTGTTGTACCATATCTGGGCAGATCCGGTAAGAGTTCCTGAGAATGCCCTACATTTCATCTCGTCGGGTACAGCATAGATGTCGGCAGCAGCTTGATATTGCTCTATGTGAAGAACAGGATCTGTCTTTCCATCGTATTTGGGAGTCACCATAGGGGCTTTAAATTTTGACGGTGTTGGAAAATTTACAATGGCCTGGATAAAAGGTGTCCCTTGAACAAAAGTTCGTTGTAGGGGATTCTTCGCCTTAGCCATTTCTCCCAATCTATCTTCCAATCGCTGAAGAGATCCTTTCTACGCTTCATTTCCTTCCTCGGGCCTATTAGTTCGAGCAATTGATCGTTCTGAAGTAGCCTCTTGAGATCTATCTTGACGAGCAGCTGGTCGGGACTGTGTTGATCCTTCTTTCAGATCTGATAGTTGTCGAAAACTCCTCGACATGGTTTTAGGTGGATTTCTATTCCTCCTAGGGCCTAATCGGCTGAAAGGAGAGGCCCTACTTAACCTTTCCAATGCGTTGGCCCTTTCTGGGGAAAGGGTGACACGTTGTTCAGTATCTGTAACCCGTATTGACGAAGTTTGCCCGGGTTGATAAGAGAAATCATCAGATTCCTCATTACGATATGATTCAGTACGCCTGGATCGCGAAGAAAATAAATAGGTTTGCCTCTGACCACTTCGATTCCCTGATTGTGCAGGTACGCCGCCATGAAGGGTTTGTATGAGTTGCCGCATCGTATCTTGCATGGCGGTTTGTCCTTGAGCCAGATTTGTCATAATTCCGGCCAGATCTGGAGGTGCAGAGGGATTTGGAGGATTTCCAGCGTTTCCAGCGTTTCGATTGCTAGATTCTGGGTTATCCGCCATTGTTGATGAATGATTTTCGGTGAAAAACGATAATAACAAATCGTTTCCCACAGACGGCGCCAATCTGTTGATGTAAAAAACTAGATTACTCTAATTATTCAATCACAGATAAATAAATGAAACTAAGATTTTTAAAGTGGTTCAGCCTTATAAGAATGGCCTAGGTCCACTGTTATGTTATTGCTGAGTATCTGGGAATTCTCGATTACAAGTGATACCAAGAAATTCCGGTCCCCTTGAATGAGGGTGATACAAGGTATTTATAGCCCTTAGGCTGTACATGAAAGGGTGTTACATTAAATGATCCATATATGAAAGGGTAACTCATTTAATGCTCTTCAAACGTGTGCGTCAAGATGATAAACATTCACTGAATAGTTGAACTGTTGATTATCTGGCAATCAATGCTGTGGTCGAGATGCAGCTCGAACCGCCTTAGTTGCTCGTCGTTCAGGAGTTCCTCGGAGCGTTGGAGTTCCTCGGAGAACTAGTGTTCCTCGGAGTACTCCTGTTGCTCGGAGTAAGTATGTTGGTCGAGGGAATGATCTTCCTCGTTGCTATAGTACCACGTAGATTGACACGTGTCTTCTTCTTATTAGTCCACATCAGCATATTAATTTTGGTATCAACAGATACGATACGCCAAAGATAAGGCTTATCAACAATTTATACCATTCTCAGCAATGAGAAATAGAAATAGCCTTGTTCTTTACTAAAATTCACAATAAATAAAAACATCTGAACCGAAACTGAATTAATATATGAATGTAAGACTGAATCATCATACACTGCTCATAAAGTAAATACAAGTGTAAACTGATATAATTACACCATTGGGTTTACGCCCATATAAATCTCGATATGAAATAAAATAACCAAATTAAGAAGTACAGCCTATACTAGAATTAATGGAATGGAATACTTTACGTTGAATGCAACTGGAAGTCTGATCCATCGTCAGTACTGTTGTCCTTATTTATGAGAAAACCTGGGGGGAAACATTTATAATTTTGGGTCAAAGCCCTAAAGTTTCAAGGATTCTTCACCAATAAATATGCAAAATATAATTAACTCATACATCACGTCTATCCATCGAAGCTCACATGTATCAAGTATCTCACCTCTCATCTGGAAGCAATCTTACTCGTATCCTCAAACAAATACCAGTTGTGAACTCCAATATTCAATATGACCTGTAACGATAAATCTATCTAGCTATGCATCAACTAAAAGTGAATATTTACACTTAACATCCTAGTCCCCGAATTAACTCCATAATGCTACGCACTAAGTTCTATATAAATTTCCAGTGTGTATTTTTATGTAACATAATGTTCCTTTACTTTAGTCTACCTCATCAAACTATTTTATTTTTAATTCATACTAATTATAGTCAACACAATTAGACTATAAGTTTCATTCTTTGTAATTACCATCTACATTCTTAGACTGTCCAATAATTATTCTCATTAATAATTGCTCTAGAACTTATTTTCGTTACCAATATTTCACATCACTATTTTAATTCGACTTTATTATTATCATTAAGTATTGTCTAATCTATAGACTATGAGAACGCATTCTCATACAAGGCACACCACAATGTGTATGTAGATGAATAAATATGTCCACATACATATGTCTGCATATATGAAGACATCTATCTTCGGCATCATGTTCATGATCTATTGGTAATACATGGAGGAGTCCCTCATCCTAAAGCGAGTAAGAACAAAACACAAGCAAGTGAGGCGGTACCTACGCAGTAAACCAGTTCACAGTCCAGACCCAGCGATGGCAAAGGAAGACAGCATCAACACCTATCTCTCGTAAGTGGCATTGCTATGTAGTACCTATAATATGACCTAACACTATGCCTAGCGCACCTGTGCCGACGTGTACTCCAGTCCCGAATGCGCGTGCAATGGTCCACGAACCGAGGTATGTCCACACAAAATAATATAATATATACTATCATCCAATATGTATAAGCAGTTCCTTTATAACTACTTTTACCCCATAAATATCCATTCATATAAATATATCCTTCTTATCTTAATCATAACGTTTCCATAAGTTATTACATAACCCGTTATTAAGTCGCTATCCTACGACTACTCCCCAATTAATTATTAAGTCCCATATAATGCCTCATATGCTCGCTTATTTATTTACTTGAATATTTACTTCACCGTATATACGTGTGTAGTTATCCCATAATATTTATTTCAATTTAAGTATTACTTCTCATATTTTTTTTCTCTTAGGTACAAGCTTATATGTACATATATAAGGACTCAACTAAGTGAATAAGGGTTATATGTAAATATATAAGGAATCCACTAATATGAATAAGTAGTTTCACCCTAACAACTATCATAATCGATACTAGTCATTTAAACTTATCCCACTAGGCTTAGGGTGCATTTCTACTTAGTATCGTTATACGGTAATAATTTAAGGAAGCTAACCATTAATTATATTCTCGAGCATTCGACATTTCTTTAATAAGAAATTCCTTTATTTAAACTTACCTAGTTTAAATCATAAAATTATCAGTGTGTTTTATAGGGTCTTATCACCTATGTGCCCGTTCCAATATTCCCCAATCATCTAGGTATATCCCTGCCATTTAATATTTTTATTTCGTATAGCATTATTTAAGAATATTACGTGAATCATCTTGTTCATGTAGTTAACTTGTACTTTAAGTCATCGCCATATCACGAACCCATCCCTGTTTAACTAAGTACATAAGGTCATAACAATATCATTAATATCTTGGAATAAGTCTATATCCCTCACTTGAACAAAAATGGTCTCGCACACCCTTTCGTAGAAAAATCATAACTAATTTAAAAGAAATCAGAAAAATACGCGGTCGGTGCCCACGCAATCGTAACAAAAAGATCTACAAGCAGGTATACTGAATCGATTCGGTAAGGTGGCCAAATCGATTCGGTTTTCCTAGTAAGCCAAGAGCAAGTATTCTTTCAAGACGGAATTTTTCCAATCAATTTCAAATGCATTAAACTTTGTTCAACTGGTTCAACAAACTAATTTATGATATGGTAATGAGATCTAACATGTAATGGAAGCATTCTAAACAAGATTTCTCATCTAAATCGTCCTCAAACATCAACAAGTAAATCAAATATTTTCAAGAACCTTAGGGTATACAAGTCTCCTCTCTTCTTCAACCTCGTGAACATAATTTCAGATTATAAAAGAGTCGTACATATGAGTTCTACAATGGATTTCGAAATTAAACAATCTACATTTAGATTTTTGCATGGTGGAAACATGGATCTAAGATTATAATACATGAACATCATCAAAGTTTTATCAAAACTCAAGAACCCTAAACATGGCTACATTACAACAATATTTAAATCATATTCTAATCATGGATTCAACATTAATACCAAAATAGAACATTTTGAATAAGAATGGAAAGAGAATCCTTGCATGAAAATAGTAGAGGAGCCTCTCTTTTCTTCCTCCTATGGTGATTCTTCCTCTCTCCCAAGGTGTGTGGCCTCCATAAAGTGGTGTGGGTGGTTATGGAACCCTAGGGCTGATTTAACCTCTTTTAAATATCATTTTAATTAGCTTAAATTCTTAGGTCTATATAGGTCCAGGGCCCATAAAAAGGTTCTTATTCATACCTGGTTTGACCCAAAACTCTACCCAAGGTCCTACCCAACCCATAGGTCTATTTTTAAGCACTTAAAATGCATATTGAAGTCATCTAATCACATTTAAAAGTCTATAAACACTTTATACATTTATTTGTATGTTCCATCATTATCATATACGTATATCCTTAATACAACAAAAAAAATCAACGAGTTATCAATATATTCGCGACTATCTTCATTATTCGCACTATATCGTCATACCATAAAAATCATAGTACTTGTATCACTTTTACGAGATATTATATTTAAATTAAATACTTCCGTATAATTAAACATACTCATTTAATCATTGCGTCAAATTAAGAATAAATACAATTATTCCATCCGAATTATAATTCCCACAATTTCAATTAAATCAATATAACTTCAATTTAATACTCATAAAAATATGAGGTATTACACCGAGCGAACCAATTTTTTAAAAAATTAAAAAAATTAAATTTTTAACCAAAATTGGCAAAGATTGTCTCTTTAGTGAAAAGATCATTCACAAAAACATCATTTGGAAATTCAATCCAGAAGTGGATGAGATGATCATCAAAAAATTTGACGGTTGAAAATGTATATACTTATCAGTTTAAATTGCTCTCGTTCCTGAATTGAATTTCGTGATGATATGTTTTGTTGATTATCTTCTAATTGTGGGATCATCTTCACCAAATTTGATTGAAATATATTAAAAAATAATCTGCACGGGTGATCCGCACAAGATTCTGGCTATATAAAATTAAAATGACTTGGATTTTATTTATAATTAAAATTACTTAGATTCACTAAAGCCAAAACGAGAGCCGATAACTTCTTATGTAAGGCCATCTCCGATGGTCATTTCAATCTATACACAATTTATGGTAAAAATATAAATTTCCACCAAAGGGATTTTCTATATCTATTCCTATATGATATGTCAAGGATTATAATTTTTTTCTGACAATTTCAAGAAATTTCTAATAAGTATTTCATATGACATGATAAAAATTTAATTGAGCCCACACATAACCTAGTAATAACTCTACTATTGACAAATAAAATATGAATATTTTTAGATATAGAACCATTATATATATATATATATACTTTTTAAAATTTATCAATATAAAAACAATTATCAAATCACATAGAAAAATTTAAAAATAATTTGACGGGAGATAAGTTGACATTATTATTGAAGACGGCCTTAGAATTGTGTTATGAAACAAAAAAATAGAAATATCCACAAATCCTTGGTTCTTCAAGTACCAAGTAATTGCATGGAATGAGTTTAACAAAGTGCCACCGATACAGTAGCTGCCAAAGTACATCAGAAGATATTTCTTACTGCTTAATTTTGAACTATGGTTTAGGTATTAGAATATTGTTATTACCATTTAATTATTTACTTTATTTAGTCGTCTTAGTGAGCGAGGCTTGTAAGGCCTTCCCATTCCCTTTGTACTCAATTTGAGAGAGAACCCTATTTTAGCGTAAGCAAGTAGACCACTAGAAAAAGACTTAGCAGTAGTTATTCAGGACCAAAACCCATAACCAGAACTTCAAACATGGACCAATTCAATATTTCAATACCTAAAACGTTCAATCATAAAATAGTTGAAAAGCACAAAACGATTAGTTAAAGAAAAACATGCTTGAGATGAAAACTAAGATGGGTTTCTTTCCTCGATAGAACCCACAAAATAGCTTTAAAAGTACTACGATGCCCCTATTTGTATCTCAATTAGGCTCCATAATCCGTAATTGGAACAGCTTCATGTGTCACTGAGGGTTGAAAGTTTGCTGAAATCCAGAACCTGGAGGAGGTTGATAGCCCTGTCCCTGTGGACCATAAAAGGCTTGTTGGGGTGGAGGACCTTGAGGATGAAATAAAGCCTGCGAGATGGGGTTTGTTGGAGGGTACATTGTCTGAAGGCCTGAAGGCCCAAACATGGCTTGATGACCTTCAAACTTTTTAAGCTTCGTAATATGCTTTTTACCAGCGAGATGGCGGTCAAAAACCTCCTGCGTGTCGCACTTGACATTGCACAAGTCGCATATCAAGGGAATTACGACTTTGGGCACCCTTGGTCCATCAAAAGATCTCATTCGCTTCATTCCTGGGCCACCTCTCATATTCCGTTTCATGCCAACCCTCTGATCGGTTTTTTCATTCACAGTTTTATTTTCACCGGTAACAGCTTCGGATGGTAAATTCTCGGGATTGGCATTCTCGTTCTCTTCACCTTCCTGTACATTTTCAGGCAACGTAGTCAATTCAGGATATGCGCGTTTCAACTCTTCCAATCTTTGTACGTTCTTTTTATGGCGCTTTCCAATATTGTGCTGCTCAAGGATTTCAAAACTATTGCAATCAACCCTACAAAGGTCGCACCGTGGAGTTTGCTGGCGTGGCACTTCAGTTGGGGCCCCCTCATTATGATTATCAGCTGAAGGTTCCGCATTTTCTTCTGTAGGATCCGCCATATCAGCAGCAGAAGGTTCGGGTTGAGAGGATGATGATGATGTGCCATGCGGCGGGTGGGGTCGAGGCCCACCCCTACCTCTACCCCGACCTCTACCATGGAAAGATGGGTGTGAGCCGCCTGGTGGGTGGTTGCTGAAATTTCCTCGACCGCCACCTCTGAATGGACCTCCTCTACCCCTTCTACCACCACCCCTGTATGGTGACTGACCAATCTGCAAGATAGGGTCTCAAAAGAGATTTTTAGATAATTTAACAATTAAATACAACATAAACGAACTATATAAGGTAAAAATACCAGCATAATTATACATATCAAGAATGTGGTTGGATGCACAGCTCCACAAATCGATTGTTTATAAACCACAACAAAATGGTTACTAAATGATTACGAAAAATCTCAAAAAAAAACAAATACAGAAGGGCAAAATAGTGGACCCAATTTGCGCATTTCAGACCCTTTTTTCTTCAATTCCAACCCTTTAAGTAGAACTTACTGGAGTTTTTATGTTTGCTTTTAACCACCTAAAACATTGGCATAGTTCTTAGAACATAAAAATAAGTTAAATAACCAGCAAGAGATTGAAATTATGATCAAATGGCACTTGACCACATGCTTAGAAAAAGTACAAAAAAGCCCCTTCAGATGGTTTGTTACCACACTTGCTATTTCTAGAAATAATAAACACCAAATGAAATAATTGTAAAAATTTTCATACTTCATATCATTTACTTCTAAAAATCAAGATATAGGTTTTAATCACAGGCTCAATATTTTCAATTGAATACTTGAGATTAGATAACAATTGAAATACATCGAACAAAAACAAGCAGAAGAGGAATTTGATCATCACAGAGGAAATGCGACCTACTAAAAGTAAAACAAAATTAATAACTTTCCAGGAAAAGACTACATTTTCAAGACCACTGACACAAACTATTGGTTGGGCTAGATATACTTCAACCCAACAAAGCGATTTAAGGTGCTGAAAGATAATAATGGAAGTCAATGTCAACATTTACTACACAATAGAAAAACGTTGTGACTTATGCTATTCAAAATAAGGCAACAAGTGACCCCCAATTTAACTTAGCATAATAATGTCTAATGCTTGTTGATTTAGTAGACTTCAACACTGTTTTTAATAATCCTGAATCAATTTTATTGTTCATACATAATAAATATCTGAATTTTTAAACCCAGTAAGTTAAAACTTGGTGGTTGCTAAGGACACAAAAAGTTCGCCAGCATGTACTATAGTTTATGAACAATTTACAATAAACATAAAGTATAATGCGGTTGCTGAGAAGAAAATTTTGGTGATACCCTTGCAACCCACCTACAAATTTATGGCCCTATATGATTTTTCATGCTCGTTTGATATGCAGGATAAAATTTGGATAGAAACAATTTTATCATACGTGTTCATTGGGATGGGATAACGTCGAATAATTTATCCTAATTATACCTCTTACCAGTGTTGAGACGCATAAAATCATCCCACCAAAGGGGTGATTATTTTATGGGGTAATAGTTACCAAGTCCCATTCGCTTGGTCAATGAGGTAAGAGCATTCGTAGTGGAGGACTTGAACGAAAGGTATCTATGCAAATTTAAAAGTGGGATTTAGCTTTTCAGAAGGTTAAGCTTTACAATGGTGATATGCAACCTGGAAAAGTAAAAAATTGCTACGAACTTCTAAAGTTCGTAGCAAATATGTTCGTAGGAACATGAATATATTTGTTACGAACTTTAGAAGTTTGTAGAAACATAAAATTCATTTGTTAAGAACTTTATTTGTTCGTAAGAATTGATACGAACAAATAAAGTTCGGTAGGAACCTTTTACTGAATTTGTACCCGTTCTGTAAATCTCGCAAACTGCTACCATTTCTTCTGCAAATTTTGTAACCTTTTATCCCCCACTGTATCACTTTCGATTTGCATCTTTACCATTGTTTGTGTCCTTTTACTCCACCATTGTGGATGCTCTAAGAGATCCTTTGGCAGAGTCAATGGTGTCAAAAGGTCCTATTTTGCCAACTCAGCACATTAAAATGACAAATACACCCCCAAAATATCTTTGACAACTGCTACCTCGTTTTTTGCCCAAAAAAACATCAAATCTTTAAAAGTCCATAACTTTAAATCTACAAATCCAAAATTCACAAAATTTATATATTTGGAATCTACTCGTCAAAATCTATCAAACAACACCCACATTCGATATTCTTTGACAATAAAAACAAAATAGATAAATTTATTGTTTTTGTAAAACCTCCATTTTTCCTGCGAATACTCTTCTTCTCCAGATCAGATGATGGTGCCACTGGAGCGGACCAGAAAAAATAAAGAAATAGACGAAGAGAGAGAAATGAGGAGAGAGAAGGCCTTTGGCGAGATTTTCCAGTGGACTGTTTTCAGTGAGTCTCCAATGGGGTGGGGCGGAGCGAGGCAGGGCGGGGGTGGAGGGGGAGATGGGGCTGCTGAGAGAGAATAAGTGTGGGGTTATGTTTGTTTTTAGAGAGAGAAAGTAAGTGGGTTTAAAATAGATATATTTGAGGGTACATTTGTCTAAATTTATGTAGTCTATAATGAAAATGAATTGGTGCATTAAAAAAAAATCATTGGGATTTGATGCATCTTTGACCCAATGAATAGTAGCCTTAAATTATCCCTTATTTTATCTAGTTGCTTTATCCGCACGGGGGCTAAGAGTAAGCAAGTTAATTTAAAGAAACAAGCCTTTAAAACTATCCCTCACCTTCCATGTATGACTAGTTGTGACAAATTAACTCTGACAACCACATTTCTTCATTGAACGCTCCTAATTATAATGGATACACAAGTGAATTTAGAGGTAATACCTATAGTTCTCAAGGAATACAACACCAATGAGAATCCAAAACAATAATGAGGATTCAGACGAAGAACAAAAAAACACGAGTTCCTGGTTCAAATTCTTCAAGTTGAGGAATGACATATTTTAGCAACTCCATTTTCCTAATGGAATTTATCATTCTATCAATATTATCAAAACTTCATATAATAAAGAGAAGAATTAACGACTAGGCCAGTAGGGCTAAAATAAGGCCACCATAAGCCAAACACATGGCAGTCATGGTGAACTCACTCAACATGATTCATCACAAATTCAATAAGCTCAAGCTTGTGTCGGTCCCGCCTGTTTTGCAAGACCCCCAAAACTTAAGCCCGTGAATTATAACTTAACATACGGGGGTGTGGGCTATAAGGACACTATTGAGAAGGAAACATTTCAGTGCGTCGGACTCTTGACACTCGTGTTTCAATATGAATTCTTTAGTTTGGACACACCTTTTTTATGTCAGGCATGACCAAGAAGCACTAGATATTAACATGACTAGTTCCTGTGTGGGAAGGAAATATAATTGCTAGAAGAAACCAAACAGATCTATCATAATAGAAGACAATTATAGATTTTCAATAAAAGAATGGGTGTGGGAAGACGAGTGTTAAATATATATACGCGCGCACACCTACATACATGTATTCCTTTTCAATTTTCTTTAACGTGAGAGGTGATTTGTGCCGACCCCAAATAATTGGGAATAAAGGTTTTGTTAAGTTATGTATATGTGATTATTGTCCACTAATTTATATTAGGTTATATACTTAAATGTACAACCTTATATTACTAGAGTTACTCGTCATAAATAATATTTGTTCATAGAAAATATAGTTTTTCTATTGACATGTCCCCTGCGCGTGCGTGTTCGTTTTCCGACATTTTCAAATCGGATTTGGTATTTCCATATCGTATCATATCCGTGTCCCGTGCCGTGTCCATACGTTGTAACAGTAGAGAGTGTATATCTAACCAAGCCCACCCAATCTAGTTCGTACTTGGTTAATTTGCCAGAACTAGTCTCATGCTGAACCCACTGTAGTTGAGCCTCTCTTTAAAATGAGCCAGCCTCACTTTGCTCAAATATAGTCCTCAGGTCCCTAATGTCTCTGGATCAACAAGATGTACCTAACAGGGAGAAAAATGAAAGTCCATGTGCTCATTTCTTAGCATCTTTCAGTTCAAGATACATTTCTAAACTTGTTCTTAATTATGAGCTATTACGAAGCACTGGCACTCTCCGACACCTTTCGCACACATAGCATCTTTCAGTTCAAGATACATTTCTAAACTTGTTCTTAATTATGAGCTATTACGAAGCACTGGCACTCTCCGACACCTTTCGCACACATCTAGGGTCTTAAATATTCTTTTATTTTTAGACATGCATAGGCACATTGAGACATGCTAGAGAATATACTCAAAGCACATTTTGGGTACTATAATATAATTACCCTCGAGAAATTTAAAAGGGAGGGGGGTCCAAATGTAAATTGAAATGTGTGATTTCTAAATTAGGTGGATCAAAGTGTAATATCCTAACAATATTGAAATAATGTTAAAAAAGATTAGTAATATATACAAATATATAAATGATAGTCTCAGTGTCCCCTATGTTCTAGTCCTGCATATTTTTTAATATCGTGTCAAGTCATGTTGGATCGCATGTCATGTGTCCGTATCAGTGCTTCATAGTTCTCTATCAAATCAAGTGGTCAGACAAATAAAACACAAAACATCACATAGGTTCCGAGAATCATAGATCAGCCAAAATCATTGAGCTGTGCTTTCAAAGTAGGTTTTAAAGGAACAATGAAAACACATTCCAATATGCATTCTATGACACTTGGTCACCAGATTTTGATTCTCAAACCGTCGATAGATAACCTACTTAATGTTTTCCCTGATCAACTTCTCATCCTTGAGATTGAAACAACATTCCTTTTATTATCTTTTGAACAAAATCATGTCTTTTCATCCCTGTTTTAGCTGCATCTGGCCGAAAATAAAATAAGGAACTGGTACTGAAAGAATGAAAGGACCAACCGTTTCTTCGATGCATGTCTTGATCCAGACAAATGAGCAGCATGAAGGCATTAGATCTTGCACTCCTCAAATAACTCAAGAATAAAAACCTGAACAGTCATCCAAAGAAAGAAAAACCAACCTGGTTTAAAATTAAAACCTTAAGACCATCTCCAAAGGAAGGTAGCAGATGTTGGTAGGGAATGTGAACTTTGCTACCTTACGAGACATATTGCTACACGTAAAATTTTGAACTCCAATGAAAGGTAGCAAATTTGTCCTCTTTACGACACTATATGGCATGTTAAATCTCACAAAACTATTTATTAATAACTTTGAGGTAGGAGCCCACGTATTTCCTACCTGATTTTGAGGTAGCAAATTTGCTACCAGATTAGGAGGTAGCAAATTTGCATATGTGCAAGGGTAAGGCTGCGTACATCTAACCCTCCAGTATCCCGCAGTGGCGGGAGCCTCGTGCACTGGGTTTGCCCTTTTTATATGTTTGGCGTGCCACGTGAGCTTGGATTCATTTCAACCCAAGTAGCCAAGTTGAGCATCAAATTTATATGCATATATATATTTCTCTTGGCTATCTGGATTGGAGATGGTTTAAAAATGGTTTTCAAAAAAACACTAGATATACTGATCAAAGTGAAGGTTTGCCTATTAGATCATCCATAATGGTGATGAATGTAATAAAAAAAATCGGTGTAAGCCAGAACTCGTAGGATTAGTAGGATAAGTGCTGTGTAAGTTCATGATAGCACTAAATTTTCCACAAGACCAGAAATAATTTCTTGGACGAAAAACTTTGCCACACATCAGCATCGATCATCAGAAAGACGTATGAATTGATATGACCAGTTGATGGTCATATCAACTCATACAAGTAGCCAATTTATGTTATAAGGTCGGTGGGTGATACATAAGATATACAACTAACATTATATACCACTATGTTTCATGTATTAGCTTGCAGTAAGACCAACTCCAAGTGTCTGGACACTTTTCTAAAATGCAAGGACTCGTGAAACAGGCATTGGGCTATTTTTTGAGTTCGGACGGCATTGTTTTGCCGCCCCCACAAATACAAAAAAATAAGAAAATGAGGAAAGAAGTTGGGGCGTCAAAGCTAGTGCAAACCGAACTAAAAGAAATCTCCAAAGCAATTGCCGCCCTGAGGCCAGTTTTACCTAGACATCCCTAGGCAAAATAGTAATCAAAATAGCTCCAGTTTGAGGTTGAGAAATGTATAAATCTATATTGGCTGGACTTCTAGATTTGAACAAACCGGAAAAAATGGGTTAAAACCATTTTGACCAGTTGCTTGGAGTTGGTCTAACAGGGCCAATAGGCATGGAAGTCCTCTTATTTAGAATAACATTGCCCATGCCAAGTGTAACGCCTCGTACAATAAACTGAAGGTCACTGAACCATCATACAGGTACCTGAGCTTCGACCATTAGTTTACATTCAGTTGATCTTGTAACATCACACTTCATAAGGCCATCTTACAATTTTCACCACAACATTGTTGATGCATATAGCTGGGGCATATTTTGCTTTTGATACGTGATGAAGTGTACTAAAGCCACGAAAATAATTAAAATGACTACCTCATATCTAAGGCATTCATAAGATTGGGTTATAAGGCCATAAACATATGAAAAAAAGACAATGAATGAGGCTCCATAGGTTTAAAATATTGGCTTAAATACAAATCAAGTGATGACTTAACACAAACACCAATCAACAGAAGATGAGAGAAAGAGAGGCATCACTTGATTGGCCATATTAGAAAGAAAAAGAAAACCGGTGCAATGGCAAGATGCTCCTACATATTGGGGTTTAGAAGGGAAAAGGCGAATGTTGTAAAAGAATTCCAATAATACGCCTCAAAGATATATATCAGTTGTAGGTTTGGCAAATTTCCCTACGAGAATAATCAATAATAATCTGAATAATGTGGTCAAGTTAAATGGTCCTTCGAGTGTTTACAATAAGTTGGTACCCCATATAACCACTATAGGTTCAGTACATGCACTGAGACGATGAAAAAAGCACTGGAAGAAGTTGTTCAAATTAAGTTGAACCTGGTCAATTTGGTCTATAAAATCTTTAGCAGAAATTACAGCACATGCTAAGGGCATTTTCAATGTCTATAAAAGATAAAACAACTTCTGTGGTAGTGGGAAAAAAAAAAAAATTGTGGTAAAACATCAATGGGAAACACACACCTTAACGCCAAGGTATGCTAGGAAAACTCATCATTCCAAAAAGAAAGAAATTTGATTCAAATTCAATGAATGAGAGCTGAAGCACAATTAGATTAAAGGAAGTTTGTTTCACAGACATCTTTTAAATCAACCACCAGCACCCACACCCACCCCCCACCCCCACCCCCACCCTTCCCAATAAAAAGAAAAATTCAATAGGGGCTTGAAAGAAAGAAAAAGAGAATGAAGAACACATGGACACAACAGTTATTGTGACAAGGAAAAAAAAAATAGATTACATGCATCTTAAATACTTTGACGATGACAGTATAAATGTATCAGTAAAGAAAAGAAAGGCTCACATAAGCAAGGACTAAAGCAGATTTCATTTCCCCCATACCAAACTAGAGATTTAAAGTGCATAAAGGCAGTGCTATATCTCAAACGTTGCACATTATTCTTTCGTCTATACCATAAAGAAATAATTTTGAAAGCTTTTGCTTGTGCATTTTTTCCGCAAAGTGGATTCCTCGTCCATGCACTTTGATATTCTCTTTGTAACCCCAATGAAAAGCGAACTTTTCGTACACATTTTTTGTATACTTCTCTAATTTTTATTTATCTTTTCTAAAGCACATCTTTAATATCATGCTCATTACTCCTAGTAAGAAACTCAGCCCTGCATAATATATGATGTGAAAAAATCACATAATGAACTGCTAGCTTATCTTTTCTTACGTTCTGACACGCCAAGTTCTGACACACCAAATAAGAATCTTTGAAATTGTCTTTTTCTTATGAAGATTCTAGTGAAAAGTAAGAACCTCGTTCACTAAATATCATTCTTCTATTAAAATATTTCCATTTTCCTTTTCCAGTTTATTCAGAACTTTATTTACCTTCCTGCCACTTGCTATGCTATAACATAGACTTGTATCATTATCCCATTCTTGATCCATTTGACTTCAGCTTTTTAATATAGATAAAAATATATAAAAGAAACCTGCTTGAAAATGGGAAGTATCTGACTACAGCTCTGACCCAAGATAGTTCTTTCCTAAAAAATAACTAGTCCAACTTATTCCTTAACCATCATCTTCCAAGCTTCAAGTTAACATCTAAACCATCCTTGACCTCCAACTCATTTAAATCCTTAATTCTGTCTTTTTGGCTACTACAATTTTCCACTCTAACATCCAAATGCCTCTTTAATCCAAATACTAGCCTTGTGTTTAACTTCTTACGATTTTTCCACTATAGGTCAACAACTCATAGGCCTATAATTCTTAATTAATTCTCAGAAAAAAATATTTATTCGGATAGAATGATACTTCTCAAGTATAACACAATTTTAGGCATCATTGTAATAAGCATTTACAGCCATAAATTCACAAAACATGCAACATAACTCGATTAGATCTCCTAGCACCAAACCACCATACCTCCCACAAGGATTGCCATCGAAACCATTAGGATTTGGAGACTATTCTCTAGCACACTCGATATGGCCTCCCTAATCTCCTCTTACCCAAAAGGTCTCTCTAAGCAAGCTACTTTTTTTTTGCCCAAATGTGAACCCCAAACTCTGAACAGCTGCCACACCAAATAGACAATATCGAAAAGCATGGACTGTCCCTGTTCAAATTACAACTGCTGCCCAGCTACTGTGAATAAAGGAAAGCACAGTCCTGTTGAAAGACGGAAGAAGATGCCCAAGGAGATGCCACATCTTCATCAATAGCTCTTCTTATTCTTTTAACACGTCCTCAAAAATTCAATTATTTCTCTCTAGTCATAGTTGCACCTAAAGGCCATTGAATTGAAATACATCTCCAAGAGCATATGGCCTTATCACCGATTATAACTTGTTTTATTGAAAGGATGCTTTTCTACAATTAGGAAAAACAGTCATAATCCCAAGTTCATATAACACCTTTCCCAAAAGGAATCTAATCACGGAATAATGAAACAAAATATGATCAATGGATTCATTGTCACTTTAAGGCCTTTTTGCATTGGTAAACGTGACAAGTATCCAACCTCTGCTACTCACAACCAACCGTGCAAATATTTAGACTTTTAAAAGTATTCCAAACTTTCATCTAGTGTGATTCAAAATTAAATAACGGTAATAATCTATAAAGCATGGACTCAACACATAATACGGAACTTGACACGACACGCAATAGGTGATTTTCCAATAAGTGGGATACGACACACTAGGATATGTATAATATATATATATATATATATTATAAAATAAAACAGATTTGTTTACATAAAGTACATTATTTGAGCATTCTTAACATAAAATTAAGAAAATGGACCATACAAAACAAAATTCAAATACACTTTAACATAAAAATTCATAAATAAAGTGAATCACCATCACATTAGAACATTCTTAACATAATTTCAGAAATGGTTCCAATTCTAACAGAAAACAATACATAAGCAAATGCAGGGAGCTGGTTGTAAAATATACAAATTAGTATGCAATACAAATTCATAACCTTCTGATCTTCATATAGTTGTAAACAATACAAATTCATAAATAAAAAAATTTTAAAATAAAGGAAAGAAAGAAAACAGAGTGTTGTTCGTAATACATAAAAGCAAAACAAAAATAATCAAATAACAAAAAAAGAAAAGAAAAGGGGGTTTGGGGTTCATAAGAGATAGAGAAAGGGCGTCAACTGAGAAGAAGCAACGGTTCCTCTTACGTTTTTCATAAGAGGAAGAAAAGTTCTAAAAATGATGTGTGAAGAAGAAACACAGAGAGAGAAAAATGGAGCTTACCAACTGTTTTGCAAAGAAGAAACTAGGGTTTGCGACGGCTGTGCGATGAAGAGAAGAAGGAGAGGAGAAGAAACCAGGGTTTCTCCATAAGAGAGAGAGAGAAAAGAGCTTAAGGTTTTTAGTTTGTTTGTCTTTGCGATTTTAATATGCCGATGGTAGGTATGTTTTGTTTTTATGTTATTTAACCATTGTTTCAATAATTATAATTTTGACCACGTTTTAAGTTTTTAATATTCTAAAACTGACCCTGCGTATCCTAAAAAACGTGTCCAGAGCATATCATGGATGTATCCCAACGTGTCCCCTCTATAATAATTTTATTTAAAAAAAGACACTGGAGAACTCTCATGTCCACAGCGTGTTGGGGCGTGTCACGTGTCTAACTCTAGTCAAAGTTGACTCGTGGCCTCCGGGAGAGTGCATGTGCTTCATAGATAATAGTCCACTAAAGACTCAAAAAATGACCTAGAATACCCCGTGTTATTAGCAACATAAACACTTAGCATTAGAACCTCGAAACCCTCAATAGAAACAAGTAAAGAGACACTGATAGATATCAAGAATATTATTGGTTAAAATACCATGAAATTACGTTAGAAATGAAGTTATTTGAGCCGAAAGAAACTCTATAAAGGCGAGAAAAATAACAGTGGAGATTCCCCAGCCCATGGCTTCCCAAACTCGGATACACACACTAATAAAAATAATAATAACAGGTCGCATATACTTCAAGAAGGAATCCAACTCAATAGAATCCCACCCATTTTAATGAACCCCGTGCTTACTTTTAATAGAACACCAAGGAGAACTCTTTTCTAGGGGAACCCTCTATAATCACCTAAAAGAGCCAAATTTCTTTAAATTAAATTACCGAAATCTAATGCTTTCTCATTCCTACACACTATTTGCCATTTTACCAAGTGTTCTTTTTACCTTCTTCGTTATCTTCCAAAAGAAAATTTCTCATTAGTCAAACTGTGGGAATGCTATTAAGGCCCGATTAGACTATTGTTAGCCTCATAACCCACTCCACCTCACCCCGCCAAACAAGCAGACCCTCAACCGCTTTAGTCATCTATTCTACCACCAGTGACCAAGACACCACATTACAAGAATTGCCACTCAATGACATACCCAAGTATTCAAGGGGCCACGAAACTATCTAAATTGTCACCCTAGACACCTTACCTTCCTCCGCATTAACCCTAAAAGAAAACTCATTCATATTGATTTTGAATCCTTATATCCTCCACCCCTCCCCCATCCAAAAAAAAGATCGAAATACCCATTTAAGTTATAAAACTAGTCTTCATTGTCAGGTACAAAGAAAATTAAATAATCTGCACATTGCAAATGTGACGCACTCCCACCCTAAACTAACCTACCTCAAAAGAGTCATAACCTTCTTTCAAATTCCTATGACAAGCTATCCCCATTTTATTAAGATGTAACATTTTCTGACCCGCAACCAACATATAAAGAAAAGGAGATGGAGGGCCTCCTTACATAATACTTGTAGTTTCCCTTCTCCAAAACCCCTCTTCTATATCATTAATGGCTATGAACGTATTTAAAATAGACCCTTTCCTGTAAAATGCCGCCGAAAACCTCTTTGTTCCCAGAGTTGAACTTATGTTTCAAAGCTTCCAACTCCTTCACGAATTTAAACCCTTCTCATCCACGAACTACACATCCCTCCCACCAATCTTTGAAGCAATCTTAATAGCTTTATGTTCTAATCTAACCAGATATTTTCAGATCTAAAAGAGTGTGGGCCCCCATCTAAGTATTTTAGTGTCCAAGACAATGAGGATGTGATCCAAAAAGACTTTAGCTTAAGCAACCTGTCTTAAACAAGAATACTTCCTGCCCATGGTTTAAAATATCGGCTGATACCAAGTTGACTTGGCCGAGTTGACTCGGTTTCGTGGCCAACCATTCTGATACCATGACACGAGTTAAGTAATAGGTGTTCTTGGCTCGAATCGGAACATATGGTCAAGATCTCGGATGATATCGGTGCAATCTTGATCGACTCAAACAATATCGGCGAGATCTCGGTTGTCTCCGACACTACAGGGCAACTCATTATAATTTTTATTTTAATTACAAAAGTGATTAAATTTGTACAAATTAATCATCACCATATGAGTGATATTGTATTTATATCTACATATTAAAATGTATTAAATATGTATTATTGTATTTAAAACACTTCTTTATTTAATTTATACATATTTAAATTGTGTATCATTATTAACTTAATATGTATTAAAGTGTATCATTATTTACTTGGTATGTATTAAAATATATCATCGTCATCTCTTCTTAAAATGTACCTTTATATACTCGAAATATATTTAAAAATGTACTATGGAATATATTAATTAAGTATAATTATTTATTTAACTAATAATTAATGTTATATTACATTTAAGAAAATGATGAAAACAATATATTTCAACTTCTATTTACTTTTCTTTTTAATGAAGTTTTGTTTTGTGTCTAATAAGATCATTTTGCTTACTTACTATTATATTATGGAATATTGCAACTAATAAGTGGGACACACGTCAATATAAGCAATTACACAATGCTATGGACTAAATGATGGTTTTGTATTTATCTAATTAATCAATAATATCATTATTATTTTTCTAAAATTTTATATTCAAATTGGGTTCTCTAAATTGCGTATCGCCCAATACCGAATTAAAAGTAGGGGGTCCAAATAATAGACCGATACCGCGACTTTGAACCATGGTACTATCATGTTCCATCTTTTTAATAGAAATTTATCTAACCTGGTGCAAACACACCAGTGACGAGTAAAAACTGAGTATTGTTGATCCCAATATCTCTTGTTTGAATTTCCCTAATGAACCTATCAAAATGTCTCATACTCCTTGTTATTCTATTTGATTTTTCCGACAAGAATCTAACATTAAAGACCCCCAAGGCACCATATTTCCCCACAGACGACAAACAGACCCACTAATTGCTTGAAAAAAACTATCCTCTTCCTCTATCGCCATGGGCCATAAATGCAGGGGAATAAAGCTGAATAACAATAATGAATAATAACCATATAACAACAAAGCTGAATAACACCACGAATCATAACCATATAGAGTCTAACACTAAAAGATATAGCAGCAAAAAAGTAACAGAACCAACTTAAAAACGAAATTTACTAGAGAGACAACTTACCGGTGGACGCATTGGGCCCCCACCATAATGCATAGGCCTCGGCCCCATAAATTGGTCTGAACCTTGACCCAGACCCATCATGGTGCCATACAACTGCCGCTCCTGCAACTCCACCATTGCCTTCTCTGCTGCATCCATAGTTCCAGCAAATTGCGTCAACTGCGACAATGCTGCCACTGCAGCGGCAGCCGCCGCATTCAGCCCCTTTGGCACCAGTGGGCCCCCCTGATCACCACCGAGCCCCATCTGTTGGGGAAAATACGAATTTTTCTGGTGCTTCACCTCAACTTGTCCTAGCCCTAACCCTACCGATGTGGGCCCCGAATTCACATGTTCCCCGACCGGATGCGGATAATGGGCATTATTTTGATGCTGATGCTGATGCTGCACTTGATCCTGACCTGGCCTTAACCCCATTGTCGCCATTGCAGGCCCCGAATTCACCTGGTCCCCAACTGAATGCGGATAATGGGCAGTCTGATGCTGGTGCTGCACCTGATCCTGCCCTGGCCTTAGCCCCACCGGCGCCATTGCGGACCCTGAATTCACCTGTTTTCCAACTGAATGCTGATAATGGGCATTATGACGCTGGGGTTGCACCGGCTCCTGTCCTGGCCTTAACCCCACCGGCACCGTTGCAGGCCCCACTGTTGACCCCAAATTCATCTGATCCCCACCCGGACCCGCATAATGGGCATTATGGTGGTGCTGCTGCGCCTGAACTTGACCTTGCCCTGTAAGCCCCGAATTCAACCGATCCCCAGCAGGACCCACGGGTGGCGGATAATGGGTATTCTGCTGATGATGCACCAGATCACTTCCTTGCCCTAATTTGGGCCCTACCTGATCCCCATTTGGGTTTAGAACCTGTTGTGGGTAATGGGTATTTTGGTGGTGATGAACCTGATCATTCCCTTGCCCTAACTGATCCCCAATTGGATTTCCATTTCCAACCTGTTGTGGATAATGGGTATTTTGCTGGTGATGCACCTGATCATTCCCTTGCCCTAAGTGATCCAAACCCGGACCCACTTGTTGGGGATAATGAGCATTATGCTGGTGCCCTAACCCTAACCCTAACCCTAATTGAGCAGATGGAGGTTCAGGTTGAGGCTGGGGCTGAGGCTGAGAATATTGTTGTTGGGATTGAGATTGTAATGGGTGTTGGTGATATGCATTGTTAGGGTCTGTCTGGTAATAAGCATATTGTTGGGTTTGTTGTTGGGGGTCTTGGTATTGGTGTTGGTATTGTTGTTGGTAATAAGCATAATAAGATTGATCATAGGTCTGAGCTTGAAGCTGAGATGGGTCATAGGGTTGTACTACCTGAACCTGAGATGGATCATAGGGTTGAACTTGAACTTGTGCTTGTGCAGCATATTCTTGATATTGTTGTTGAGCTGCTTGCTGTTGTTGTTGTGCCTGTTTTTGTTGAAGGTGCTCTTGGAACTTTTGTTGGAGTTGTTGGAGTTGTTCTTGCTGAGCCTCAGGGAGAGAGGAGATATCCATTGGAATTAGGGTTTCTGTTTTTTGGCTGCTTCTAATTTCTATCTCTCTCCCATTTCGTTTCGGGGAAACCAGTGTGTGAATTTGGATTGGGGATTGGGGATTGGGGGGTCAAGTGAAACTCCTACATATTTGGGCGTGGCCGGGCCCGCTCTCTTTTATTTTCTTCAATGCTATTTTACTACCACCAATTTTTCTTATTTGGGGGACACTACTCTTATTGCACGTGGAAATTCTATTAATATTCCAATATACAACTTTAACATTCTAAAATTCTCTAAGTTTAAAAAAAAAACATTCTATAATATCTTTTTATAATATATTATCAAGATTTTTTATGGAGCCAACCATTTTGTGACACGTGTAAAGGAAGAAGTTAAGCATATAAGAAAGGTCAGTCATCGAGGTTTAACCAGGTCGGTTGTCGTTGGTCTTCTCCGAAAATGCAATACATGGATAAAAGATAAAGACATGGGGGAAGTATAGTCCAACACAAAGAGGATTTCCCCAACGACGTGGACTACGACTCTAATTATTAATTTATGTGATACTTCATCTCTTGTGCCTATAAATAAAGGTCTCCATCAAAATAGTCACTCGTTCTCAAATAGAAATTATAGAATTCAAGAATTAATTACTTAACAAACATCAATACTCCCTTTTCCCCGTGGATATATATAAGACATATTTTGTCGAACCACATTATATCGTGTGTTCTTTATTTATTTCTTACATTAATTATTGTTCTTAGTAGAAAAAATATTATATCCAAATTTATCATTGTACAATTTGGTGTTGTGTGTGTCAAACTTTGTACCCCTCCCCTTCTTTTCTCATTATTTTTTATCAAACTTAACATAAGTTGATATGGGAGAAATGGTATTTAATCCTATTGTAATCATATTTTAGTTTGGGAGATTTATCTTAGGGGGAGACGTCTTTCTAAGAAGGTCATTTTTTGACAAACGGGAGAATTAATTTTGGGGGAGTATTTATTTACATTGCATTTAATATTTTAGAAAATTAAGGTAAAGATCATGTTCCTCCCTATATTTGAATTTTTAGGACAATGCTTTTCAAGTTTATAAATCTAGTCCTTGTGGTACAATAGCATTTATAAACCTAGTCCCTGTGATACAATTGCCCTTATTTTTTTGGTCCGCGCCAGCGGCACCATTTTTCACAATTTTTCATGATGTTTTTAGTACAGGGACTAAATTTATAAAATTATATGAAGTGTCCTATTTTTATACACTTTAAGCATTATGATGGCCTTTTCCCAAAACCCCCTTAATATTTTGATATTTTCTATACGTTTAATGGTTTGCTTAAGTGTGCAGGAATTTTTCTAGCGGCTTCTACTTAAAGCGGCAAACCGATTTAATTCTAAAGTGGCTTTTTGAGCCAAGCATTGTATTTTTTATTTTGGGTAGGATGTTTTGAGTCTAGTTGAGCTTGACGGCCCTTTAGGATTTTTGTTTGGTTTTTGTCCCAGAATAGCCAAAGGGGGAGATTTGTAAGGACACAAATTTCCAATTGAGTCCTTTGTAGTTTTGGCTCAATTCCGGACGAAAACATTTGTGTCATAGGATAGTGTTCATGAGTACCCTCCAAGCCTATGACACGCAAAGTTGTTGAAGACGTAGCGGCCAAAATTTAGAGTTCACATCATTGTCGAGTTTCAAGTGCCACGGTTCACGTCATCAACATGAGGATTCCATAGTCTCCAAAAGATATGAATGCATTTTATATATATAGGGAGACTTGGAATATTTATCGGGTGTAAAAATTTTCTTTATATATTAAAACTGTTTATTTTTCTCAGATAATAATGTTTTGGGCATATAATGAGAATATAATGAAAATTGGTTATTCTGACTTTTCGTTCGAAATGTCTTTCGAACGAAAATCTCGTCCGAACAAGATTTCGAACGAGTTTACCAACGAGATTGCCAAATGGACACTGACCTATCGTTCGAAGTTTTGTTCTAACGAACTCGTTCGAACGAGTTTTTGGCCTGCTTTGACCCTTGAAATCTCGTTCAAACATTGTCGTTCGAACGACCTAGAAATCTCGTTCAAACGAGATTTCAGCGGGAACAGTTATTTTGGTAGTTTTTCCACTTTCCCACCTTTTTGTCCCCACTACCTTTTGTCATATCTTGCTTGGAGTTTGTTTGGCATTGGGTTCTACTCTACCGTTTGAAAAGTTGTTTGGGTTTACTTCTACATCCCTTAAAGAAGAAGACGTGTTTGTTGCTGCAGCGTTCCCACTCGGAGAAAGGCTTCGGGTGCGGATTGACGGTTGCCCAAAAGCTTTATTAGAGGAGTCCAAGGTTCCGGTGGAGTCTGGGATTATCGGCTAAGAAGAGGTTGGTACAAGAAGACGCGTCAGGGGATTGAAGGGAGTCGAGTCGAGTTGTGTAGGTCATTTGTCTTGTATTTATAAGATTTCGTACTTAGTGGACTTAAGGCTAGGGGTCGTCCGAGATTTTTCTCGTATTGGATTTTCCACGTATATCGCGGCGTAGTGTGACTTATTTCTCTTTATCTTGCAAAATCACCTTAGAATGCATGCTTAGGTAATTCAGGATAAAATTGGGTTTTATCACACTATAGTTCAATTTGGTGCTAAATATCGTTTGGGTGAAATTTTAGTTAATTTAATTCAAGTCTAGTGTATTTAATTTGATAAAATTTGTTTCGGCCTATTTGCAAAATTGAACTTATTTGTGTAAGCAAAATGTTTAGGTCTTCGTTAAGTTATTTCTCGGCTTAAAGTTAAAAATTATCAAATTGGTTTTTAGTTGTGTGTTTAGTTGAACCATCATATTCCGCACTTTACGAAAATTCTTATTTAATTATTTTAATAGAAGATAATTAAAATTTTGGGGGTCCTACGTTTCCAACAGAAGTGCTAGTCATTTGAACCCTACAATCGTAGAGAGTTAACATTCTCTAAATTATCACTCGACAGGCAAAATAAAATTATGAGGTAAATCATGTATGAAATCCATGCTAATATAAATGAAGATTCTTTTGGCATCCCATGCATGAGTCTTCCTATAAATCGATAGATCCATCCACCACAATGGGTCCCACCACTGTTTCCATGACCTGTGTGGATCTCGTGATATGATGTTCATTTGTGGGATCCCATGGCATGTTTGGTCAATATACATGTAGATCATATGTAGCACTGAGATGATTGGATTCATGAGATCCTTGATGAAAATGATCTACTCAAACATCATTTAGTTGATTGTTCTGATGCTCAAGAGTTAAGCATGCAATATTAGCTACGATAATAAAGTATTATGGGATCATGATCAATAATATCTCCCCTACCCTAATGGATGGACGTGTCTCACAATCATAAAATCCCCATAGACTCAAATTTATGATAATGTTACCGACCAACAAAGAACCTGACACCTTATTGAGTCGTTCTGGTAGTCAACTGGATGGTAGGACATTCATTTGTCAATCATTGCAATATTGAGTTGTGTGCTATAATTATTGTCTAGTACAATCAAATTAAGCATAATCCTTGATTCTTATATCATGTGTGGCGTCTTTAAGTACCGCATGGACCCCATACCCTAATGTCCGACAAGAGGCATAGCCTCCTCTACTCAATCGCGTGACGAGCATAAATGTTCGCTCTATGATAAGAAATGAGCTTCAAGTTCGCATACTAGTTTTTGAAGTGCAAACACACAAAGATTTGTCCAGATTGTCTTTGGGAGTAAAGATGGCATCACCCTTCGTCTAATAAATTAAAGAGAATAGGCGATCAAAGAGATTCACGATTCCTAAATGAATATATATTATGGAAACTCAAGCTCGACTAACCGTATTTTCCATTACAGGATACAATGGATTGATGGAACACATATAAAGCCCTCGTGTGTCAAGTTTTGTTCATTTGCTTTAGGATTGATTGCCTTCTAGTTGTCTTAGAAGTTAATCCTAAGGTAGATCTTCACATTCACTAAGATTGTCAAATAATGTATGGCAATGTTTATAACCACAAGTCACGCCGTGAAGGAGGTCAAATCATTATCTCTGAAGTTATGTCTAATTATATTAGGATGCCTATAATGAGGTCAAAAATTGTAATGAGAAGTTGGTTGTATTGTTCGTTAAGTTAGATCTTCCCACGTCTGCTTAACTAATAATTTATTAAGAAAAAATTTAGTTAACATTATTAACAACCTACTAGCGCATAACTAAAAATATGTCAAGGTCGAGGACAAACTCAATCATATTAAAGAATATATATATTGAGGTAAAGAATTCACAAATAATTGTTAGCTCTAGAAGAATGAAAAAACAATAACTTAAACAATGACTTAAATGGTAAAGGAGGAAAAAAATGTTAAGGTGAAAAACAATGAGAAGGAACTTTCCAAAGATAACTCGTATTTAGTAATCAACTTCATCTTCTTGGAACCATTATAAAAAGATCTTATTCCATGTCAAGGATAACCCTATTTTTCAAATAGCCACCTAAAATGGCGAAGATATTGAATAGTGAGATAAGAAACTTCATGTAACATCCCTTATTTTTCACGTCAAGTTAATTAGGTTGAACGTTAAGCACAAGGATAGTTAAATAATTTACATCATTCTCAGCATCAGTGTAAAACATAAAAAATGATAGTAGAAAAACATCCACAATAAAACTCAATAAAGGATGATAAATAGAATAATTGAACTGAAACTCCAACAAATCTGAATTTGCTAACAATATAAATCTCTTTAATATAACTGTCTCATCTGAAATAAAAGAAATACAATAATTGCCACTTCAGAATCAAAATCCTGAATACAAGTGACTATTATAAAAAAAACGGCTACTCATACTCTGAGGATGACAAGTTGGATCTCCACAAACTGTAAGTATAACTGCTCACCCTTGTGATTCCTATATATAACAATTATAAAACCTGTGGGAAAAAAGATATATAGATTTGGTTCGGCTCCCTAAAGTTGCAAAAAATAACTTGCAGTAATAATTGTGTGACTTATTTACGATAAACTTGTCATCCCGTTGGCTCTCACATACAAGAGATACGTAACCCCTCATCATAAGTAAAATAATACATGAGTGTCCCAACCCAAGGTATAATTCATTACTAAGAAGTTTCTATCACTAGACTATCACGTACTATCACCTTATGAATTACCAACAGGGTATGCAACTAACTACTCATATACATAATACACCCCAAATCCCCCATATACTTATCAAGATACGATATCATAATGTAACATTTCATATGTCTTAATATATTTAATTAAACATGTTTGTCACTGGACTATAATGTACGTACACAATATGATCCCGAATCAACCCCCACTCATGTCACTCGCACAGTAAAATATATAAAAGCTCAATACAAATACAAAAATGTGACATAGGACTGGCAATCAAAACGTTCATTGTTGGATTAATATCATATACGCGTATATAAGTCTCATAGCAATCACACATAGGTATCATCCTTCGGGGGACCTTGTGCTTCTATCGGTAAACCCGTAGGAGTTCATTACCTAACAAATTTGAAAATGTACACACATAAATAAGAAATAGGGATTATTATACAATCACACCACTAGGTAGTCCTAAAATAAAACTCCACCGATAGAACGAATAATCCACCTCTCTTATCACGAAGCATAAACCGCCTGAACGTATGATCTAAATATGTCGACATGCAGTAACACAATCGCCCAGTTCACCTCATGGATCGAGGCATCCACATATCCCATTATGAGGTGGTGGTTATCCTTAACGTGTGATCATAACATATCGACCTCCACAAAATCATGAGCCATCAACCAGGTGATGGGAAAAAATTGAATATACGTGTAATCGTTACTCCAAAGCTTTTCCAATCAAAATTCCCTTGACCCTACAAATACACTAAAAATATGCATAAGGGTATTAATCCATCTTTCATGTCTGAAGAACAAAATATGTGAAGACAAGTGTAGAATCATTTTCATATTATTCTTTTATTATGATTTTTCAAGGGATTATTAATTAACTAACTATGCTAATTTTTAAAGTAGCTAACTAAGAAGTAAAATCTAATAAGAAAATTTTGAGATAAGAAAAATTCACAAAATTGTGCTAATAAGTAAACTAACTAAATTGGACTCATGAGGGCTTCAATTAACGCCATTAATGGGAGATTTAGCCCACCATAATCATCATCCAAGACATGGAATAGATAGGTAAAATCATGCAAGGATTAAACAAGATAAATTAGAGAGGAATAGATCAAATTCATTTTAGCCTTGAATTAGAATTAACTCTTCAATTACAATCCAAAATTCTCTCAATTACAATCCCTCACTAATGTATTATTTTAAAAAAAAATAAAAAGTACAAAATAAAAAAATAAAACTATTTACAATATATACAATGGATGAGTTCATAATGGACTCTTAAATAATGAGAGAAATTTGCTAAAAATTACAAATCCTCTCATTATAAAACTGTACATTAGAATTCATCCAGATAAATAAATTATAAACCATCACTTTATGTTGAGATATTTGCTACAAATGCAAATACTCTCCATAAAGAGATGAAAAAAAATTACTTATGAAAGAGATAAATTTAATCACATCACTCTATATTGAGATATTTGCTAAAAATTCCAAATACTCTCTATAGAGGGGTGGGGAAGAATTCATCCTAAGAGATAAATTCTACTACATCACTTTATATTAAGATATTTGCTAAAAATTACAAATACTCTATATAGAGGAATGGAGAAAAATATCCTAATGTTAAAAACTAAAATGGATAGATTTTTAAAATGCCACCAAGTCTTCAATTTATAGGTGGATGAGTGAGGCCAGGGGTAAATTGGGTATTTGGTAGGGTGAGGGTAATTTGGGGTGAATGAGTAGATGTGCATGTGGGAGAGGTGTCATGGAGATATTTTAGGTGAAAGTAATAAGGGTAATTTAGGAATGAACAAAAATGGATCATGTGGGTTGTAAGGTAATGAGTGTGTGAGGGAATATATAATAGTGAACATGGGTTTGAGATACTGTATATAGGTAAGTTGGTAAATTGGTAAGTGATATTTAAAACATGTGGGGCTGTTGAGCTTGTTTGGTATTTTAACATAAGGTAAGCGTTTGAACAGTTGGGTTTTTGGGTGGAAGCGATTTCAGATAAGGAGGTTCCCAGCTCGGGTTGCAGCAGCGGGTCGCCGACGGGTTAGGTGTCAGAAATCCAGAACTGGCAGGTCTTATCGGAATTTAGTTTTGGGTAGCTCTAGTTAGGGTTAAGAGGGTATAGCCAAGATGGGTCAAGGGGTGGATATGGGTCGAACTGGTATGATTAGGGTCGAAATGTTGAGTAGTTCGTTGGGTCAATTTGTTAACCAACGGATTGATGGTTAGAGCAGGGGGCATGAGGAACCGGTTTGAAGAGGTCACCGAATTTTGGCGTCGGTCAGGTGGATTATGGGGGACAGGTTAGGATAGGAACCAGGTTACTGGATTAAAGGGGTGATGGAATTGGGTATTGGGTCTAGGTAGAAATGCATATGTGGTGTAATTTTGGAGGTGGATGGAGGTGGAATAAGGTGGGTTTAATGGAGGATGGAGAGAGAGAAGAAATAAATGGGAGAAGATGGTGAATATCGAGTAAAGAGAAAAGGATACAAATCTAATTTGATTTTGGATTTGTGTTTGACATGTGAATTTTGAGAGGATATTGTGTGTGTATGGTGTATGGGAATAAGGTGTAGGTTAGGGAGTGAGTTAGATGTATAGGTGTGTATAGAAATAGTGTGTGTGTGTGTAGGTACTTTGTTATATAAAATAGAAAATATTTATATATACATATTTACAATGTACACACAATAAAAATATAAAAATGCAAACACAAAAATATAAAAAGACTCATAATAAAATAAAATAAAAATATACGACAAAGAATTAAAAAATATTATAAATAAAATATAAAGTACACACCTAAATATATACACACAATATAATATTTACAAAAAATAAATATACCAAAAATAAAGGCCCAAAAATAAAATAAAAATAATAAAAATGACGCAACCCGAATAATATATATATTAAAAATAATGAAAACAATAATACCACACACACTGAACAATTATAGGACAAACTAGGGATGGACTGGGCTTCATTCGGGACAGGTTTAGGATACGAGACTTGGGTTTAACTCATTTAACCGCATTTGTGTTGTATTTTGCCTTGATTTAATGCTTTAAACTCCGCAAGAGGCATTTGACCAACAAGATAAACATGAACGCGCATAAGATCAATTTTACCGAGAATTAGCAATTAAAAAATATTTATTTGGGGTTTTATTTAAACACTTTTGGGTTCTTATCAGACCACCTTCAAACAGAACATTGCTAGTCCTCGAGAAAATATAAAGAGAAAGAAAAATCATAAACCAAAACTGTACTACTTTCGCAGGCACTTGCGATTGCACTTAGCATGTGCAACAAACCTTCAAACCTATAGGTTGCCCTACAGGATGATTTATGTCTCGTGAGGATTTGCAGGGAATATACCCACAAAATTCTTTATTTACCACTATAAGAAAAATGGTCATTTATGTCAGTCAAAAACTAACATAAATGACCATTTATGTCAATTTTAGAATTTTTCAAAACTTACATATAAAGCCCTGACATAAATGTTCGTAAAACTGACATAAATAAGATCACATTTATCTCAGTTTTTAAGAACACACATAAAAACTACGGTATTCACTATGTTTTTAATCACATTTTCATAAAAACCTGACATAAATAACATCACATGTATCTCAGTTTTAGTAATTTTATGAGAGTTTTATCAAAACTGACATAAATGTTGATATAAAAATTAAAAAAAAATCATTACCCCATCAATAGACAACTATTATTTAAAATTAAATCAACCCTTGTAAATAGATAATAAATAGTCGAACAACGTTCAAATAGTCTAAATTCATCAAACAAATTCACATATAACTTGAAATATACAATATTCATGAAAGGAATTCACATTGTGCCTCAAAGAAACAAAGTGTCAATTTTTTTTAAAAAAAATGGACAAAATATCCTTTGTTTATTGGACTATCCACCCAAGGGGTAACAACCAATCCAAAAAAATGTAAAATTGAAATACAGGGCAACCTTTTAAGAATTCTCCCACAAAAGGTAGTTGCGGTCATCTTTGAATCAACACTTGGCAGTGCTTGGTCCATTTTCACTTGGCAGTGCCCTATCCCTTTTCACTTGGTAGTGCCTAGTCCGTTTGGTTTCACTTGGCATTGCTCAGTTATGCTGCTGCTAGTCCGATTTCAGTCATTGGGATTCTGGTCCGTTCTGCCCCACTTGTTATCCGGTTGATCTTGCGTTGGTAAAAATTGAACAAATAAAAAAATGGGTAAAAATAGAATACACAAACTCCAGAATCATTACCTGAGAAAAAACTAAACATATAAGTAACGCAGAAATTTTATCGAGCAGCTGATTTCAAATAAAGAAACTCAAAATGCTAACTTTTAAATTAAAATCTTTAAAGAAAAAACAATAAAAAAATAGAAGAAAAAATAATGAAAATCAATGAGATCATTGAGATTGGACAATGAAATAAATGTGAGAAATATATAACTTCTCCTATTTGAATATCAATTAGCTTCTTGTACACTAGTAGATGTTGGTGTGGCATGTGATGAATATCAATTATCAAATAACCCCCTATGACTTTAAAAGACTATTTTATTGTTAAGTGAGGTAGATGTGAATATATTTGGTGAGTTGTATAGTTGATGTGAAAACAAGATAGTGTAGGTAAAAAAAAATGCTACGAAGCAAGCCAAATATTTAACATGCATTTAATAAAATGTATGAAAGTTGTATAGTAGACATAAATCTCAATACCTATATGAATGCAAGATGAACCGTTCACACCAAGTTTGGGACTCTGCAATGAATTAACCAAGACGAACGCAACAATGTTAAAATTTTGAAAGTCATGAAAGAATACAAAAAATTAGTGAATTTAGACCCCTTAAAAAATGCATTAAAACTTCATATACAAAAAGGATGGGGATAGATCAAATGTCTACCAGTGTACAAAGCACAATCAAAACAATTTGAAATTAAAAATTCGATAAATTACAACAATACGCATAATGTAAGTAACATTACCCAAAAACATGCCAAATAATTTATATAATTAATTTGTTGTACCTAAGAGTGCAATAGTATAAATGAGTGCCTATAAATAACAAATATTTTGTGGTTGGTCCTCTCTACAGATACGTGACTTTGTCTCATTTCAAATAGGGAAAAAAAAATCAGCTAAGAGATCCCACTAACTAAAGCAGTTGTGGGATGCAATTAACGGTTATAGGACTTTTAACTATGGAAACAAAACATAGGATCGACTCCAAAAAGAAGTAGTTGCAATAGGATTAAAGACAAAATATCTAATAAAAAACATCGACCCACACAACCCAACAAAGTAAATATCCTATAACTCTTTACATTTTGAAAATTTTCGATAAAGTCTCCTTTATTTTTACATGAAACCAACCTGCTCAATTTATCAAAAATATGTTCTTTAACTAAGGAATAAAATAACTATATAAACATCAATCATAAAGGAACTTGTGTTTATTCAATCTTTCTACTTTTTCTTTAGTGCCGTTGTTTTCAGATTAGATTTCCAAAAACTGTACAACATTAATCAATTCAAAATCTAATAGGTTAATACGCTAAGAACTGAGAAGATGCACCATTATGTTCATGTTAAATATGCGGTCAGTACGATAGGTAAGACATTAGAAAGAGGAGTATGTTTCTAAGGAGACACAACGTGATGTGGGGACTCAAACAGAGACATTGTAAAGAGCAGTTTGTTGTACCTTTTTAGTGACTCAAATTGAGTTCTTTTGTCATCCCTCTCAAGTTATCCACAGTTTTGTACTCACCACATGCTTTAGCCACAACTTCTACCTTGAATTCCTCTCCACAAGAACAATAGACCATATGTGAAATTCCTTATAAAGCAGAGACATTTATAAATAATATGGTTGTAAGAGTTTTCATAAAAACAAACAAGTGTTAGATGTCCGTGTACTGTAAGACACTATGCTAGATGAAAAAAAACTCTTAAATAAGGATATCTAAGGGAATTGAAGCCAAACTTTTGTTCCAATATGTAGTCACATCCCTTACTACTTATCTTATGCAAGAAATTTGTCAACACCTACATGTTCAAACAATAGCTTCAGATATACATAAATACACAGTGTTATACTCATGTAGGCTCGTAAATCGGGCTAGGGGAGGCGGACTTGGGGTTACTCAGGCTAGGCCCAAAAATATCCTACCATCTCCCAAGCCCGAGCTTAGCCCGAATTAGTATAGCATACATAGGCTTAAGCTCAGCTCACAAATATTACGGGCTTCGGGCTATGTTTCGGGCATACCTAATTTTAATTTTTGTATCCCCATTTCATAATATAAATTACCCTTTCCATTGGCGCACATTTTTATCACACAAATTGACACTTTTTTTTAATAAATACTAATAAAATAATATGCTTGTTGTTGCATCACACACAAAACACACATGTACAAAAGCTACCTGTTGAACAACATAAAAAACAATATGGTTGATGTTGCTTGCATCACACGTTCACATGACCGCGCCTCACGCCTTTTAGAACCTTGCTCAACCTTAGAAGGAAGCAATGAGCTACAAAACAGACTAAGAATGCGACTGCCAGTGCTAAATGCGCTCTCTGAAGCAACGGAAGACACGGGAATAACTAAAATGTCGCATGCCATTCTCGATAAGACAGGAAACTTAGAAGAATAGCTAAACGGTTCACTGAATTTAATCTAACTTTCACATAGATACAATCATATAAACAAAGATCTTCTTATATACACAGATTTTCTTACATACCTCAAATGAGTAGTAAGAAATAAAATGGCAGAATGGTTGAAGGCTTGAAATGAAATCTGCAAAAAAAGGGATTGAAATCTTGAATAAAATGGCAGAAATCTAAAAAAAACTAACTTATGTTGTTTTTGGTTTCAATCAGGAAATAACTTTACAAAGTTTGGCCCAGGACAGTAATCACATCTGCATAATTATATAGGTATATACATTCACATCTGTATAATTAATTGATTTTGATAATAGTTTATCTCTTAAAGTCCTAATCACTTTGACGAACCTGATTTTCTTCTACCGTGATCTTTAACAACATCAACAAATTTGAAGGGGGAAACTTACAACCCGGGTTGATTACACAAAAGAGCTTCAATTAGATTTAGCTTCTACGGTACTTGAATAAGCTCATTTTCAACTTAAACAAGAAAGATATTTACAAAGACAAAAAAAACTTAGTAAATTCTAAAAAAAATCAACCAGTGATTAAAAAGAACAGCAACTTTTAAACTAACATTTCAATGAAAAGCTCTCTTATTACTCAAGTGTATAATAGTGTACAATAGTTCTCAGCGTCATCCAATATTTAAGCATCAGCTATATGCAAATGAAACGACTAATAAAAAGAGTTGAAAGCTTTCAGAATATAAAGCATTTTGAGTAGGGGAAAATTCCAGTGCCTCCACTGAAATATACACCCCTATTGATCTTGGCATTGACTACCATCTCCACAAGACCATACATCTACTAAAATATCAATCAAAGATGTAAACTTATGGTAGTACCACAGTTTTTTTTACACTGGAAAAAAAGTATGACTAAATTTATAGGGGGGAAAAAGTACGAGTTCTACATTTGAGTTTTGCTTACAAGAACAATGTTTGACAACTTATAAAATTAAAAAACCAAAAAGATTCTAGTTCGAAAAATACCTGAATGTTTCTAATTAAATGGGCAAACGGTATGAGCCCTAAGATTGCGATGAGAATAGCAAATATAACTTCCCCAATAATTGTGCTTGTGGACAAACTTTGGCCATATGAACTGCAAGATAACATCAATGCAATTCAAATTTTAGCACCTATTAAAGGCTCAGAAAGTACACATTTCAGCTTCTTAACAATTTTAGCACCTATTTGTTGGGTTTTTCAATTAATGGTTGCAAAATATCTGTTTTTAGAATAATTATATGGTAGTTATGAGGGGGTAGTTGGAATCAAATCCCCGACATCTAATGTTGATAAAGGCATCTTTGTTGATCAAATGAGAAGAACTTTAAGTATTGGTATCAAGAAAGTGTACAAAGATTACCCCCATACGCCTTCCCAAACCCCCTAAATATGGTGAGTTTTGATTTATTTCCTATTATTTTGAACATATTTTTCATTTTATTTCTGTATAATTGACGGGACTTTTGAATTCAAAAGCTCTTTCCCTTTAGAAGTCCTTTAAAATCCACCTTTTAACATCCGTTCTCCCATTCTTTGATTGTTATAAAACCTTGGCCTAAAACTCAACCCCCATATTTCTTCGCTTCCCAGTTCTAACATTGCTCAAGTTATCTGCTTCAATTGTAGATCTCTCCAAAGTTTCTTCGACACCTCAAGCTCATTTGCATTCATTAATATGACCAAGATGGACCTTTTTTTATTACGATTTTATCTCTCAACGTGAAACAATTAAATATAGATCATATAATTTCACACACACACACAATCATTCACACTCACTCAAAACTATAATTTCATACACACACGATAATTTTTGGTTTTTCCATTGCTCTCTCATTCTCTCTCAACCGGAATCGTTGAACACCGAGCATAGTTGCGCGCGCACACGAAGGGAAAATACAAATTCACACATACTGTTCAGATTATTTTCATGCCATTTATAAATCATAAATCACACTTATTGTTTAGAGTTTAGAGTTTTATAAATCACACATACTGTTCATAAATCATAAGACAGATTTGTCAATGCCATTCATAAATCACACATATTTTCAGAGTTTTATAACATATTTAGGTTGGTTGTATATGAATCATTGGTACATTTCATTTGAGTGTGGTAATATAGTTTCAAGTAAGTATTATGCTAAAAGTTTTACACATATTTTCATCGATTCACTTCCCATCTTCTCCATTCTGATAAATGAGTCCCACTATTTTGGTGTATATTACTCATGCACATTCTGATAGATGTTTGGTTAAGTTGGGTTAATGTTAAAAGTGCCATCGTCACAGGTAAACAGTTACAGCTTCATGATGTATCCCCAGTGCGGTAGCGTCGACTTCAGTTGTTCTTACCAAACCAGTGCGAATGAAAGATGTCATACAAGTTAGTTATTTTGAAGGCAAAAACAACTTTGAGTCTGTAATAGCTGATATAGCTCACTGGGGATCCAGTGCGGCAACTATATATGGTTGATCATGAATTGTTGGCGTTTGGAAGTTTTGAAACTGAAGCAGCTGTCATGTATACATATTTACCAACTTGAACTCCTTCTTTTCACAATTTTTGTATCTTTCATGTGTTTAATGTTTGATATTACATATTGGTTTATACATTTAGTCATATCACAGTTTATGGGTTTTAATTTGTTGGCTTTTTGCTTTTGTTCTTAGGTTCTTTTAGGTTTCAGAAGATGACTTTGGAGGCCCCCTATCATTGCCGAAGCCTTCGAACATGAATTTCAATATGGTAATTGGATTTTCATATGATAGCATCTAACTAATGGTTTTATTTTTTAAAGTTTGGAATGGGATATACATGTTTCTACTTATATGAGAGTTCAATGGAATGCCACTCACTTGATTTTATTATGCCATGATTTCGATGAGTCCTTTTACAGGGCTTTGTATTTTAATGGTTCTATTACAGGGCTTTGTTCTAACGAGTAGGTGAACATATTTATTAGTGTTTTCTTTGGTATGTCGTTTTGATTTATTAGTATTATAGGGGTTTGGTCTAACGAGTTGGTGAATAATGTATATGCTTTGTTTATTGATTTGAGTTTCTTTAACTATTTATGTAAATCACTCTTTTTATTTAATTATATCTTTTGTCCAACAATGGTACCTGCCCAAAATATGTTTCAAAGTGTGTTTTTTTTCCATTTATTTGTTCACTGGAGCTCTTTTTCATTTCGATATGGTAGGATAAAAAAATAATTACAGTGGAAAATTTTGAATGCCATATTCGAATCATTTTCAGATTTTGTCTCAATTGTGTATTTATCTAAGCCATGATTTTATCTCAATAATGTATTTATCTAAGCCCTGTTGGTCCCAGTAAAATCTATGTTAAATGGACCACCATTTGTCAAAATCTCGACAATGTCTAAGACTTCATGTTGGAAAATCTGATGTGTGGAGCCTTTATATTTAACACGTGTGTGTGTGATCTCTGCCTCAGTTATTTATGCATAGTACAGTTGGTATATGCTCTTTCAACTAGCATTTTTTTTACAAAACAAAACTCACTATCTTTGTAAAAAAAACATTATAGATATATTTATCTACTCAGGTAATAATGAACAGGTGCATGCCAAAGCCATTTGAATAATGCAAGAGTGTGAACATATTGAACTCTATGCTTTGAGCAAAATTGAAAAACCAAACGAGCATTAGCAAACAAATGTAATAATGTATTATGGGACTAATCAAACTAAGCAATAAGAGTAAAAGCATCTTTTTCCATCACAAAATGGTAGTCTATTGCAAAATGTTATTATACGTATGAAGCACCAAATTAATAGTCTTGTATAATGCATTAGTATAATCAATGAAGAGAACACGCAGCAGCTTATTGTTCAGCCCCTGTTTATTGGTGGGAATCGGGAAATAGTTCAAGAAAAGATAATAAAGGATAAACATAAGATTCCATCATTTTTGTCAGTAGTTGAGATTCACATTCAAAAGAGAAAATAACTTGAAGGAGTTTTTTTTTCAAGTTAGCTGCCATGGTGTCGTGGTGTTTTCCAGCATTAATGTTAACAGATTTATAATGTTTTATCTTATCTAGGTTTCATATATTATGTTCTCCCTTATTTTTTAATCTCATCAGACTAGGATCACTTCAGTGCACTCGACATCATTATATATAAAAGTAGATGTTATATATATGTACTTATATGTTGAATTTTGACAGAGGATTAAGAGTCATTACTTAAAGAGAACACATACCTTATTCCCAGAGAGATCGTAGAGAAATCGAAGCATTGGACCGGTTTGGGAGCCTTGAAAGTAGTGTTTCCATTTTTTCCATTCTCGTATACAATTTTCTGTAATGTATTTACAATTTATGGGTTAATATACAATTTATATATTCAACATTAAGTAATAGGCATAGCATGCACACATACCAAACATAAACTTTGATGCAAACAAATGACGAATTTAGCAATAATGATTGTATAGACAGATTATCCTCCCTCCCATTATTTTCTCTGTTAAAATTCTTCTTCCCTTTTTCTGGTGCAATTGAGTTTTAATATACACTTAAACAACTCTATAACCTTGTTATCATAGTGATTAGTTATAAGTTATAAGTCTAAAAACTGCCAAGGGTTATTTAATGTTCTTCTGTCCGTTAAAGTTTTATCTAATGTCCATTTAGTTAAACACAAATAACCAACCCCCCTCCCCGTCGCATACTACATCTTGTCGAGATTCTCTCCAACAGAACATAAAGAAAAATAAATGATCAACATCGTGTTTAGGTGAAACATATAATTTCAAAAAGTTTTTTCTTCAATTCAGAACTTGATTTTTGTTCGTATAAAATTGTAAAGAAGTGTACATGTTATAATTAAGAAATTTTGTACAAAATATTGTGCATAATTCAACTACGGAGAGGTGAAAATAATTTTCACCAAGGGTTAAACATATTTCACTTTTAACCAAACAGAGCCTAGAAGCACAACAGTCTACCTTAATAGATGCTTCTTATCTGCCTTGATTTGTGCAGTATGGTCATAAGCACAAAATTTGGCTACTAACTCGGTGGCATCCTTTGTAGCATTGATGACAAGCACCTGCAAAAGACATATGTCACTAAAGGCCACCTTGAAAATCATAATGAGGATGAAGGTGAAGATATATTATGATTTCATAGCTCCATAAGGACCTTAGGAATGATTAATAAAGATTCGAAAAACTCTACAATTTCCAGCAGCTCTCGAGATGGTAAAGTTGTAGCAAGATACTCCAAATAAACATATAACGCAGACTCAGCTGCACCTCCACCAGGAACCACTTGTTCTGACAAAATTCAGCACAGTGAATCTTACACAAATAATGGTAATTACTATAACCAAAATATTCCTAATAATTTTCCTTTGAATAAACAAATATTCATTGAACTGAAAATTCATAAAAGTTAAAACACAAATTATAGAGGTCATACCTAAGATATCTTAAAAACCAAAAATCGAAACAACAACAAATTAGAGAGACACCAAACTAGTACCAGGAAAATCAAAGGCTAAACAAACCCATGATCATTTCATTTAAATTTGGGTTGTGTTACCCTTCTTCCACCAATAGAGGTAATTACTTCTTTAAACTAGAGAAAAACTCATAATAGTAATAAATTGTTATTTAAAATCACACACACACACATATATACATGTGTGTTGTTTATATGGTCCAAAAATTTTGAGCCTTTACTAATATATCCAGAAAACATGTGTGCAATATTCTTGTAGATGTAGATAAAGAAAAAACATAAAACCACACAAATCGAGCCATAGTCTTTACTGATATCAACAAAATCGAAGAAATCCCTAGTGTAAATGCAAGTTCAATTGGATATAAACAAATCGCACAAAATTATTTGCAGAAAATCCATATCGCACAAAATTATTTGCAGAAATCCCTAGTAACTATAAAACTTCAGCAAAATAAAGAGAGAACATAATAGAGCAAATCCACAAATATAAACCTTAGCAACGTTATATAATGAACCATAGGTTGTTTGATTTCTTACCTGTGTATGCTGCTATGGAGACAAAGTTATACAATGAATATAATAGCGCCACCTGTTTTGGGGAGATAGAGAACGAGGGATGGAAGAGAGAGCGGGAGAGTTGGGGTGTGAGAGAGTTGAGGAAAGGCAAGAGCCCACTTTTTTTCTTTCACACTGTCACTTTTCCCCTAAATTTTTTAATGTAGCGGGAAAGGAGCGCATCTCTTATTTTTCATTTATCTCAGTTTTAGATTTGAGAAGGATAAAACTAAAGAGGGTAAATCACAGTTCTAAAGAAATGTGACATAAATAATTCTTTTTTTTATAGAAAATTTATTATAACTGAGATAAAAATTAACTATTAAATTAAAACTGCCATAAATATAAATATTTATGTCATTTAAACTTTAACTGACATGATGTTAATTTTAAAATTGACATAAATGACTGTTTTTCTTGTAGTATACAAACGACAATCAATCTCTTATTAGATATAGAATGATCGCACAATCCATCATGAGATAAATATTTTGAGGAATACAGGCTAGAAGTGTGTAAACAAGTTTAGCTAAGTGAATACTCAAGGCACATCCTTCCTAGAACTCAACGTGTCTGGTGTGAATCAGCCAAAACGGGTTGAATATCATAAGATTACTTCATCGATCACCTTTTGGGAATAAATGCTTTAACTTCAAAATCTCACGGATATAGCTCTTTCAAAAGAACTCACGAGATTTGGGTAAAGTGTATATCGCTCTTGTGTGTAAGGAGGCGAGTGAATATAAGCAAGGTCAAACGTCTCACACATATATAAGAAAGAACGAAAATTTTAGTAAGAAAATGATCTTATGAAAGAATGCTAATCACAAAGTGAGAACGTCGAGTTATTCACCACGTTGACTTTCATTTGCCCGAACACCTAGGGGAAAACATGAATGCTTATGAGTGAGGGGGAAATGAAATAAGAAGGATATGATGATATGAGGTAGGATGGTGATATGATGGATAGATGTTGGATGTTTGAGAAGATTGTATTACACTTGAGGAACAAATGTCTTTATTTCACAAGAACTTGACTACAAACTTTCTCCTTTTTTTCATTTTTCATTTTCTTTTCTTTTTTTCACATTTTTTTGACTTCCAAATACTCATCAATGTCTAAGATATATCTGCTAAAATTTACAAATAACCCCAACATAAATTTGTATCTAAATTCTTCTCCATGTAAATGAACTCTAAGAGAAATATTTGCTAAAATGCAAACACTCTCTATGATGGTTTTTTTCTTTCTTTTATACTCTCAGCATTCTCAGTTTTTCAAAATGATAGGTGGGAAATGGATGGTATGAAAATAGGGATGACATGTTTATAGATGTGGATAAATGTATGATAAAAATGGAATTTTGTTGATATATGGGTGAAAGTATGGTCATCAAGACAAACTTCAGGACACATATTTCTTATAACTCGAAAGTGATGTCGTTCTCAGTGATCAAGCCAAAAATTTAGTGAAGAATAACGAGATCACACAACGATTAAGTGTTGAACCAAAGGCAGTTGAATCAATTTGTGACTTAGAGATTGCGTAAAACTCTCTAAAAAGGTGAAAGGCACGAATCTCACAAGCTAAAGTCTCCACTGGTGATCCTTAAGGTTTTCTTGAGAATTGTAGTACTCTTCAACTCTAAACTGTAGTGATATGATAAGTGCGTAAATTTTGTTGTGTCTAGAAATTCATGGTACAAAATGCCTTGGTACGTATTACATAAGCCATTTAAAAAAAAATCATCTAGCTTGATTCATAGACTTTAAAGATGGGTGATAGAAAATTCATGTCAATGAGTGAGATGAAAGAAACTGTACAAAAAATTTAAAAATAAAATCATGTTTATGATTTTTTTTCAATAGATGTACGATTTTGATAAAATTCGCCACCCCCAAACAAAAAGGAACATCGTCCTCGATGTTAAATAAAAATATTTTTAAAATTGAGAGCATATGATTGAAAAGAGATTACCATAATTAATCGCTAATGATGTGGACCAAACTTATCCAAGATAAAATTTGAATAAGTAATTGGATAAAAAAAATGTACAAGTCTATAAATATGTTAAAGCATTGGGTTGTGTGAAACACCACCGCCAAACAAGATAAGACTTATACTCAGAAACAATGGGGTGCCTCTTGGTAGAACTAAGTTTAATGTCTTCAGCCAGACCGAACCATTCTCACCCTAAAGATAAGAACTATAAAAGTACGGGGTGACAAAAAAATTAGGCGATGATAATCACCCCCAAACAAGACTGAAGCATCAATTTTGTTGAATAAAGGCTACAAGGTCAACACTAGTTTGACATAGTGTTGTACGTGATGCAAAACATCGGTGGACCAAGGGTGGGTGGGTAGAAGGGTATAGGGAAGAAAGACAATGGTGAGGGTGAAGAGGCACCGATCACGGGCCTTATTGTGCGTAAACGTGAGGGCAACAAGGGACCTATAAGCATGAAAAATCTTTTGTGATATTTTTAAAAATAAGAAAAATATTTATAGGATTTTTTGAAAAATATTTTGAAAAAGTAGGAAAAGATCATTTTTTTACTGTTGAAAAATGGGAAAGAAAATGAAAAATATGGAAATATTAAGTGTTACTAAAAATAAAAATATTTTTGGAGTTTTGTGTTTTTTTTAAGAAAAATTAAAAATATTTTTGATTTTTTTTTTAGAAAATGGGGAGTGATGGACTCGATTTGAAACACAAAAGGATGGAGCGTAAAATTACTACCTAAAGATTAAATTAGACACGTACAAGAAAGGTAAAAGTCATAACTAGCACATAGCCAATTTTTTTTTATCTTCAATTAGGTGAGTGGGTTGTCAAATTTCATTTAATCTGCGGACGATAAAAACACTGAGCCTTATACATCGCCTTTGAAAAGTGTGCTCCTACTTTCTTTCCAAAATAACAAGAGGCTTACTAGTTAAGTCTCCCCACGCTAGCTACTATAAAGGTCGATCGTCTGATACCACGCTGGAGAAAGCACATACTCGTTTTACTGGGGGGCCTCACTTAAAATCCAGTTTCCTAGACATTGTCTTAAGAAGGTCGATCGAAGATTGACAGGGGTGGAAATGACGCACTAGAGTATCCTACGGGTGTCTCCTTCCAAAAGTTTCCTAATGAACACCAAATCCTACTTGGCTTGCTAATTTATTGATTTTAATTATGTGATGGCATAGGTAACAAACAAGTGAGATTAAGTGATTGATTCGGTGATGAAATCCCAACTCATTTCAATGACCGGGTCTAGGTCTTAGGTTTATTAATTCATCAAACCATTCAAATTAAGTGTGATGTGATAATTAAAAGCACATAGGAGCAAATAATAATACAAAGAATGAACTCTCTTACAGGAGATTCGAGAGTGATAAGAAATCTACCTCCCACTACTTTTACACACTTGGGGTGAAGACAGAGTTGAGTCGACCGGGAAAAAGTTCGCCTAACTTCAGTCGGCCCCGAGAGTACTATCAACCTAAAGTAGAGAGGCTTCTTTTCCTTACCTTTGGACGCCCTCTCTATACCTTATCCGGTTTTCCTATCACGTTTTTCTTCTTTTTATGAATTATTACAAATATAAATTAAAAATAAATGGTGTCTCCAAGCACCACAATACAAGCCCAATGATAAAATTCTAATACAACCCTTCTAATAAAAGGAAAAATGACACTAAAAACTATAAAGATATAACAAATGAATTACAATCCAAAAATTATTCTCAAGAGCGTTGTTGGAACACGAGTCCCCCAATTTTAAAATCTTATTACAAAAAGTAATTCAATTTCCTTTTAAAGTTGCGGAATAGTGATGGCTCAACTTAAGCAAATTTTAATTTCTTTCCAAATTAAAATTAAACACAACACAAAGTGAAAGTAAATTAAACAAGAAATACATTTTTCACTTTAAACATATTAACTCAACCCAAGTCCTAGAAATTTGCCTAAACCATATTTTCAATATTACCAAATTAGGCCAAACCAATTTTAACAAGTTAAATGATGACTTAAATTAAATTCATAACAATTTTACCCAAATAATTATGAAGTGCCAAATTAAACAAGTAGTGATATAAACCAAATTTTATCTTTTTACCTAAGCATGCATCTAAGGTGAATTTTACGAAAGATAAAATAAACAAAAAACCACTACGCCATGATGTACGAGGAAAAACCCACAACGGAAAAAGATCTTGGACGGCCCTAGCCTTAAGTCCACTAAGTGTGGTATTTTTATAAGTACAAGCAAAAAGACTTACAACACTCGACTCGACTCCTTTCAAGCCCCGATGCTCCTACTTGTTCCGACCTCCGCTTAGTTGACAATCCCGGACTCCACCGGAACCTTGGAATCCACCAGTGAGGCTTTAAGAACAACCGTCAACCCGCACCCTAATCCTTTCTTCGAGTGGGAACGCCGCAGTAACAGACACGTCTTCTTCTTTGAGGAATTTAGAAGTAAACCCAAACTTCTCTTCAATGCGGTAGAGAAAAACTCGGTGCCAAACACTCCAAGCAATGATATATATATATATTAAAACTTGGAATAAACAATATGGGTGAAAACAAAAGTGTTTAATGATTTTTTTTAAATAGACACTCAAAACATGAACCTTTTTATAATAAAATTGAAATCTCAAAACTCTCTCTAGGAGATGGAAGGATATGAAAAAGGTGGTTTGAAAAGGTTGGTTCCTGCACCTATTAAGTCTGTCAAAAGTTAGTGGGTAAAGGTGAGTGGAAACATGGGAAAAACTGCTCAAAACTGCCAAAGAAATTTCCCGCCTGAAATCTCGTTCAAACGAGATTTTTGTTCGAACGAAGTCTCGTTCAAATGACCCTTCTAGCGAAGTTCCAGTGGTCAATGGGGAAATCTCGTTGGCAAACTCGTTCGAACGACAATTTCGAACGAACTTCCAGAATGTTTAAATTTCGATTTTAAGCCCAAAAACTTTATTTTAAAGTTTTAAAGAAACTTTCTGAAAATAAACAACAGTTTAAAATAAAAGTACACCCATATAAATATTGTTCCAAGATCCTATATATATTTAACATGCATTCATACCTTAGAAGCAATGGAACCAATGTTGTTGACGTAGAAACGAGGCATAACAAACTCGGTATTTGATGAAGCTTTATAAACTTGGCCGCTACGTCTTCAACTAACATGTCATAGGCTTGAAAGGATAAACTTGAACACTATCCTATGACTCAAATATTTTTGTCCGGAATTGAGCCAAAACTACATTAAGACTCAATAGGAGAATTCCGTTCTTACAAGCGTCAATCTGCAAAGAGCGGAAACGACGCCATTTGATAGGAAAAAAAAATTGAATATAATTGTTATTGTTGGTCCAAAGATTTTCCAATAAAAATTCCCTTAAACCTACAAATACAATAAAATACGGATCGGCTAAGTAAGTGTATCAATCCACCTTTCACGTGTGAAGAACAAAATATGTGAAGACAATTGTAGAATTATTTTCAGATTATTCTTTTTTTAAGATTTTTCAAGGGATTATTAATTAACTAATGCTAATTTTTAAAGTAACTAACTAGGAAGTAAAATATAATAAGAGAAATTTGAGATAAGAAAAATTCATAAAATTTTGCTAACAAGTAAAATAACTAGATTGGACTCATGAGGGCTTAAATTCATCCCTAGCCCTCCATAATCATCATCTACGACATAAAATAGCCAAATTAAGGCATGCAAGGATTGAACAAGATGAACTAGAGAGGAATAGATCAAACCCATGTTAGTCTTGAATTGGAATGAACTTTTCAATTACAATACAAAATTCTTTCAATTACAATCCTTCACTAATATATTTTTTTAAATAAAAACTACAAAATTAAAAATTAAAAATAAACTATTTACAATATATACAATGGATGAATTCAAAATCGACTCTAAAATAATGAGAGAGATTTGCTAAAAACTACAAATCCTCTCATTATAAAATTGTACATTAGATTTCATCTAAATAAATAAATAAATTGCACATCATCACTTTATGTTAAGATATTTGCTAAAAATAAATACTCTCCATAAAGGGATGAAAAACAATTTATTTCCAAAAGGGAAAAATTCAATCACATCACTCTATATTGAGATATTTGCTAAAAATTCCAAATACTCTCTATAGAGGGGTGGGGAAGAATTCATCCCAAGAGATAAATTCTATTACGTCAATATATATTGAGATATTTTCTAAAAAATGCAAATACTCTATATAGAGGAATGGAGAAAAATTATCCTAAGGTTAAAAACTAAAATGGAGAGATTTTTGAATGCCACCAAGTCTTCAATTTATAGGTGAATGAGGCTAGGAGTAAATTGGGTGAAGGTATTTTGGGTAAATGTGCATGTGGGAGAGGTGTTATGAGGATATTTTAGCTAAAAGGAATAAGGTTAATTTAGGAATGAACAAAAATGGATCATGTTGGCTGTAAGGTAATGAGTGTGTAAGCGAAGATATAATAGTGAACATGGGTTTGAGATACTGTATATGGGTAAGTTGGTAAATTGGTAAGTGATATTTAAAACATGTTGGGCTTTTGGGTTTATTTGGTGTTTTAATATAAGGTAAGTGTTTGGATAGTTGGGGTTTTGGGTGTTAGGCGATTTCATATAAGGAGGTTCCGAGATCGGGTTGCAGCAGTGGGTCACCGACGGTTTAAGTGTCCGAGATCCAGAACTTGAAGGTCTGATCGGACGTTGGTTTTGGGTAGCTCCTGTTCGGGTTAAGAGGGGACAGTCAAGATGGGTCGAGGGGTGGATATGGGTCGAGCAGTTATGGTTAGGGTCGAAATGTTGAGTAGTTCCTCGGGTCAATTTGTTAACCAACGAATTGATGGTTAAAGCTTGGGGCATGGGGAACTGGGTCGAAGAGGTCACCAGATTTTAGCACCGACAAGGTGGGTTATGGGGGATGGGGTAGGATAGAACCAGGTTACTGAATTAAAAGGGTGATGGAATCGGGTATTGAGTCTAGATAGAAATGCGTATGTGGTGTAATTTTGGAGGATGGATGGAGGTGGAATAAGGTGGGTTTAACGGAGGATGGAAAGAGAGAAGAAATAAATACGAGAAGATGATGAATATTGAGGAAAGAGAAAAGGATCCAAATCTGATTTGATTTTGGATTTGTGTTTAACATGTGAATTTTGAGAGGATATTGTGTGTGTAGGGTGTATGAGAATAAGGTGTAGGTTAGGGAGTGAGTTAGATGCATAGGTGTGTATAAAAATAATGTGTGTGTAAGTACTTTATTATATAAAATGGAAAATATGTATATATATATATTTACAACACACCAAAAATAAAAATATAAAAACACAAACACAAAAATATAAAAAGACTCATAATAAAATAAAAAATAAAATAAGATATAAAATATAAAACAAAGAACATTAAAAAATATTTTAAAGAAAATATTAAAAAAAACACCTAAATATATACAGACATTGACATAACAACACGCACGATAAAATATTTAAAAAAAATAAAAATACTAAAATACTAAAATATAAAGACCATAAAATAAAATAAATAATAAAAAAGACATAATCTGAATATATTATATATCTATGTTAATAATAATGAAAACAATAATACCATACACACACTGAACAATTATATGATATGCTAGGGAAGACTGGGCTTAGTTCGGGACATGTTTAGGCTATGGGACTTGGGTTTAGCTCAATTAACCACATCTATGTCGTATTTTGTCTTGATTTGATGCTTTAAACTCCGTAAAAGGCATTTGACCTACAAGATAAATATGAACGCGCATAAGACCTATTTTTACTGAGAAGTAGAAATTAAAAAACGTTTACTTAGGATTTTATTTAAACACTTTTGGGTGCTTATCACCAGGTGTGTAGTACATGGTCACAACCACTTGAATCCAAAACAGCGACAGATACATACTCCATGAACAATCGGTATGTTCACATAGACAAGCATATATATAACGCGTACTCTCGAACGTACCCAAAACATCTCAATCCCCAAACGTCGAATTGTCAACTTAATTACAAGTTTATTGTCTCTCAAACCTTAACTAAATTTTACAACATATCATACGTATACCACAAGATAGGCTAACGTGTACTCTCAAGTGTACCCAAACTGTTTCAATATCAATACCTATTATCGAATTGTAGTAAATACCGTAAGGTTTATTTTACTTGAAACTCATACCAACATCGCATCTTATTATTATCGAATTTTTTTATCATCTTAAACTCCAAACTAAATGCATAATAATTACCCAAGAATAGGTTATATAATAAAAATCCAAAACCATTTTTTGTTGCCTCAAAATGCTGCCGACAGAACATATCATTCAGGCGACTCTAATACATTATTTAAACAAAAATTCAGACCTCATTTGAACTACACAATATCCATTCGAATGAAACTATTCATCTCGCTCGAACGAGATTGATGAAATTCATATCCATCGTCCTAGAAAGACTAAAATCAAACCAAAACTTCCATTAATGAATTTTAAGCTTTCAACCTTCCCACAAAACGTCATTGTACTCAAATTTAATTACTAATTCATGATCCTAAATATTTTCTCAATGATTTATGATCTCAAAACATCAGTTAAAAGTTTAATCCTTCCAATACCTAAATTAAACTCTAGTTTATCTTCTATATATGATGGAGTCAATTACTCATTCAAAATCAGATATAATTATCAAATCAACATGGGGATTAAAATTACAAATAAAATTAAATCCTAAACAAGAGTTCTAATCACAGAATCATATGACAAAACGATCAAATTCAAGGTTAATCGGGAGTCGCGTGTAGACTATATTGGGTTGAGATGGGAAATTTATGTAAAGTGACCCGGATAGAGATTTCAAGGTCATGACTAGTTCCGGATGGATTGAGATAGTCAGAATAGTGTACCCGGGGGTAGTAATTGGGTCTTGGGGCCTTTTTAACATAATCGCGCCCACATAAGGGTATTTGGGTCAATTGGGCTTGGCCCATTAGCCTAAATTCGGGATTGGGGATAGTTAACCTAAATCTAAGAGTTAGAGGCAGTCACAACTCAGATTCTAAACCCTAGGAATTGAGCGAAAAGAGAATGAAGAAAATAAAGGAGCTTATGGAGCCAAATTTAAGGAGGAATTGGGTGTGCTATTGTCAAATTCGTCTTTTTCAACGCGTAATTAGACCGTACGAACCTAGAAAGGCAAGTAATTAACTTGATTCTATTTGAAATTGCAAAAACTCATGTTCGTATTATGGTAGGTGTAAATGTAAAATGGGTTTTTGGTGATTTGGATATTAAATGTAGAATTAATGTTAAATTGATGATGAAATACTATCATATGTTGTTCGGATCTGATTTATAGTCAAAATCCAGTACTTAATTTCATTTAATTTGGATTATAAAATTAAATTGAATGAAAGGATTGAATAAAATTGAGAAAACCCAATTCGTAAAATAATGGATTTTGATGAGAAATCAGCGATGTTTAATGTTTTAAATCATGATTGGAACCTATCTAAATGTGTAATGAACCTTGGGTATGCTTGGGTTGAGTTTTGGGAAGAATCCATAAAGGTTTGGATGGACAATAATGGAGAAAAACAATTAGGGAAGAAGGGTTGCCGGAACATCATCGATCGATCGATCAATTTCATCGATCGATCGATCGATGATGTCTGTTTCTAGGCAGATTCACTTATTTTTATTTTTGGTTCTAGTTTTGCTTGTGATTTTTCAAGGGTTAATCATTTGATGAAAAATAAATGGAAACCTAAGAAACGAATAATGTGAGATATATTCATGAATACTTAAATACAGGCTGATTGGGCGAGTTCGGGTATTTTAACAAGTGAAGCTACATTAATTATTTAATGGATGTAAAATTAAATAAATTCGGAGTCGGGAAATAGACTCTGGGATTATGTGCTAGTGCTACGGGTGTTAGGCACGGGTTAGCCGAATTTATTTTAATTATATATATGTGTGTGTATAGATGCATGTATTTTATAAATATCGGTGTGCACGATATTTATGTGAGGACATACCCCTCTAGTGCTATCATCGGAGGGTGCACAATGTGTGTGAATCCCATGGCTAGTGAATGTAGGGAAAGTATAGTCCCTAGGTCATATTGTCTAATAATTTATTATGTGATTTATTTTCGAGGTGAGACGTTTTGAGTATGATTCGGTCTCACTCTCTAATAAATATGATCGCCTCCACTACGTTTGCTATTTTATTTACCGAGTTAGAGTGAGTATACCTAGGATATAATAGCCTTATAGAGACAAGCATCCAGTGAGTTATTACTTTGTAGGATAGTTATTATACGCGACATATGCATGATCGCTGTGGTATAATTATACGTATATAATAGAGTAGATAATTATATACGGGTTAAAAATATAAAGTGTGAATGCATTATTTATATAACTAGTGCGGATGTTATATAACTTATTAAGTTGAATTGATTAATTAAGTTAAAGGGTAAGCTTAGGAACCAAAGTGAGGAAGTACTCGAGATAGAGTAGGGTGATAGGACGATTTGTAACATGACTAGTTATGTGGGGTAGTATAACTAGTTGGGTTAGAAGGTAAGCATTAGGTGTGCACAATAGTTGAGGGGTGAGTAAGATCTCAAGAGAGTGCTATGAAAAGTGTTAATGCATATTTATTTGTTACATCTCAATTACTTGCTAAATTTTTTTCAAATGGTTTTGGGCGGGCTCTAACTCGTGTCAAAAATATTTTTCAAATTATTTTAGGTGTCCAGTCATAGGGGCATCAAGCTTGAGGACTCATTCCAGTGATGCGTAGCTGCCGCATTTGTGGTGGCTTGCATAAATTTGTGTAGACGCTTAAGTTATTGATTCCTAGACTAGATTCTGATATTCAGTAGTTCATTTGGGCATGTTGCCCCTTTCAGTTGATACACTTTTAGTTTTATTCATCAGACGATGTACTTGGATTTAGTTTATTTCTGCAGACTTATGATTTGAATTATGTTTTGGGAACCAATGGTTTATTCAGTATCTATTATTTATCTATTATTAGTGTGATGATTCAGACTCTTATATTTGTTGTGGATGAGTTAGTATATTTTTATTTTCAGCATGTTGTTACGTTAATGAAAGATAAAATTGACACTGGCTTAATTTATCATAGGTGATTAGTAATTTAAAATGGTTTTCGGCAATGATGCTAAGAATGAACGAAAGGATATTCCTGTTTATTTTGATAAATGATTGATCACCCGTGATTAAAATAGATGGGTTGTCACATAAGTCTAAACCCGTAGCTCATTAAAATGCCTAGTTTTGGCCAAAATACTACCGAAACTAGTTCGAATGTATACATACTCCGTATACCCAATCCAAACTACTAAAAACACTAATTCGGCCCTCCGTAACACTCCAGGGTCCAATACAAATGGTGGAACCTCACACGGTATTACGTCACAACGTAAATAAAATATACACGCTCGATTTTTTTACGCGTAATCAATAGTTCAATATCACCAACCAATTATTTATAACAAGCGTCTCTGAAATCACATCGCATGCAAAATTCAATTATCATCTAAATTATGCATTTTACTATTACCAAATCACATGAGTAATAAATAATTTTATTTATTAATTTATTTCTTACCTAATAAATAATAAATATAAATCCACGGAAATACAGGGTATTACACTTCACTACGCTCATCACAGTGACCATGGTCATATAGTAAAAAATACTATTAAATTAGCAATTGGAGGAACTACTACAGGCAATATATATTAAGGACATGCTTAATCCCCCCGAAAAAGGAATTAAGGTTAGGAAAATGACACTCGACATTATGATAATAATGACAAGTCAGTGTTTGACTCTATATATGCAATCCGTGGACTTGTGTCAAGTAACTAGGAGGAAGCTACGGGAAAAATCCAAACCCTTACATGAGACTTTGTAGTTTGACCTCTCCATAATCGTCTTATATAATAGGGAGATAAAGAAAGTTCCCATCAACAAAATCATCACTGTTTGTCTAAAATATTTACCCAATGAAAATATGGTAATTTTTATGATTAAAATACATTGAAGAATGTGCATATTTAATAATACTTTTTAGTACCATTACCTTATAAGTTCATGCATATATTACATATCAGCTTGATCAATGACTAAAGATAATTATTGAAGAAAAATTAAAAGGATTAAGCAATTATACTTCATTAAGACTTCAAAAATATCCCGGAGAAAACATGATAACTAATGATCAAAGACTTGAAGAAATTGAGAGCATATCACATAATCATTGACAATGTATACACTCATTAATCTATTCTCCACGATTAAAATAAGATTGAAGAATGAAGACTTGAAGAGTTGACTTGATCATTCATTCAACCAAACCATATATTCATTACAAAAAGCCTAAAACTCTATAGTGAGATTTATTTTCACATTGTTAAACCCTTAAGGTTATAATCAAATTAATTTAATTTTGTAAGAAATGAAATTATATAATTGAATATCATAAGCCTATGTTAGAGCTTGGAACAAATTTTATCTTCTCCAGTGAATCAAGATCGAAAGTTGGTGTCAGCTTAAAATGGAGCATTGCAAGTTCCTCAATTGTCACCTTAAGGTGAGAATATTGGTGATAGAATTATTCTCCAACCACATAAAAATTTATTGGTACGAGCTCTCATTTTTTCTCATCCTCTAGATTTATATATTTATATTTTTATTCTTTCATTGTCTCACGATAATTTTTTCTTCAATTTTTATTTTTCACCCAGTTTTCACAAACACCCCCCCTTCCCCAATATTTTTACGGACAACAAAACAGATCCTAAATCGTATATATTTATTTTAAATATATAATTTGAGTGTAAAGATAATGGTTAACCCAATGGTGTGATTTTTACTAAAGGGAGGTCAATCCTTGAATATCTTATGTTTGATAAAATTGACCTTTAATAGAGAAAAATGAAATTTTATCCTCATAAAAAATAATGAAGGAATTTCCTTTACTAACTTAAATATTAGTAGTGATGGAAAAGAGCAATTAAATATTGTTGCTTTGAGGATTTTGAGATCATCCATTGACATTTATGCTCTGAACATTATTGATCATTACATCATCGTTAAAAAATTTTGGATAACTCTAGAAAGAAAAATTAGCAAAATGTAATTACTACTAAACAAGAATTTAAAGAGAAAGTTATGGACTCGTATGTTAATGTCTCATTAAGGGATGCATAAATAATCAATTGTTACCAAAAAATTAATGAGGATGATAAAAATGTCGCATTAAATCAATCCCTTCAAGATGAAAGTCTTGCAAAGGCAAAGATTATTAATAGAATTGAGTACACATATAGTAATTTAGAAAAGATGATGCTTAAATTAGAATAACTGTAATACTCTCTTACACCAGTTAAAGATCTCGTATAAAACCCTATTCATATCATAAACATTTTTCCATGTGAAAATCATCTCGACAATTCATTTATTTTGGGAAAATGGCAATCGAAAGTGATGATAAATTTGTTGAAATTAATTTCATCAAAGAAACACTTAAAGAATTTTCTTGATGAAATTAATGAATTTGTTTTTAAGAAAGAGAATGTATTTTCAAAAAGTTTATTTTAGCAACAAGAAGAAAAAAGATATTATTGAGGAATGAAAAATAACACAATGAATAGTTAAGATGATAATAAATCTGTTGAGTTTAGAAATCGAATCTTACGGAAAAAATGATTGATCATATATATAACAATTTTAAAAATGATGGACCCATATAATAATATAATAACATTATTATAAAAAGATGGATTTTGGTCACTTTTTGCAATCAAACATGGAAATTAAAAAATAAGATCAATGACAATTATTGTTTAAGAGCACTCCAGTAACACAAGTGGTTGCAAAAGTTACGTATTGCACTTACATATAGATTGGTGTCTATTTACATATGATACATTGTGTACTTACTTATCCATTGTATATCCATGCCACGAACATCAAACATCTTGTGAGTCTCCTTGTATTGTTTGCCAATTCATATTTATTTTTATCCTTTTTATAGTTTCCAATCAATCCTCTATGGATCTAATTAAGCTATAATATTTCTCTCAAAATGAAATATTTTTTATCGTGTGGCTTGGTTACTTTATGGGGATCCATACCTCGTGAATCGAATGTGAGGCTAAAATTAACATATATAGTGGATCACAATTTAAAAACCTGTTATTCATTAAGAATTCTTGGAAACAATACAAAAATAACCTCCATATGTCCTTTGGGTTGATCCCATATCACGACCTTTAACCATCTCATCAAAAGTAGATTTTGAGGAGAAAAGTTCATTTAAGCTTAAGGAGGAGGAAGGATCTCCTCCTCCTTTAAGAGAGATAAATAAGACTTTACGAAAGCAATAATTGAGGAAAGGGGGGAAATTTTATCATAATTGTCAATAATTCGTGTCCTTTAATTAACAACCTTAAAATATAAAATCTCGTATCATTTTTCTTAGTGGTGTTCATACATTTCACCATTATGTATGCCCCTCCCCATTTAGCTTATGATCATGATTATCACTCGAATGAAAACGATATTATGATCATTCCAATATAATAGATAAGCCTATTTCTCTATGATAATGAAATTATTATTCCTTAAAATTGCCTAAAATAGTTTATCAAGGATTTATATTGATAATCTTCTAATTCATAGTTTTGTTTGAAAAATTGTTCACTTTCGAACAACGTTTTTCCATAAATCATCACTAAGTTTACATTAATTATGAGGATAAAGTGTATTAAATGTATTATATATATATATATATATATATATATATATATATATATATATATATATATATATATATATATAGTCCTGCTATTGTGTGGACTAGTTTACATTTTAAGAGTGCGGACCGGACATGTGTCACCTGGCGGTGAGCCCAGAAAAGAGAGAAAGTGTGCCTATAATTTAGGCGATAATTTCTAGGTGCACCGTTAAGTGACACATGTCCGGTCCGCATTCTTAAAATGCGAACTAATCCGCACAAGAGCATTATTATATATATATATATATATATATATATATATATATATATATATATATATATATATATATATATACACGAGGGTGTACCCATGTCGATGGCACAGTTGTATAAACATTCCGGATATTTCGTAATGGTCAATAAGACACGCGTGATAAAATAAAGTTTGATGACCAAATTTAAATATCATAAAATGGTCAATATGCAATGAAAGCTTGAAAAAATAGTCAAATGGAAAATTGTCTACTTTAAAAAATTATTTAATATAATCAATGCACAGAGTGAGTATTTGTGGTATTGCAGAACTTTCTTTCATTTACTTCTTTAGCTCCCGTGGACACCAAATAAATTGGCACAAAGGTTGCATCAAATATTTTTTGTAAATACTAATGCCAATTAATTGTAATAATAGAAAAAATATTCGGTTCAATATGTCTAATGATGTTGGCAGCCTTTAAGTATAACTTGGTGGTATTATTGCAAGGCATGTCTTGTGTACACTCACTAACTTCAATCTCTCTCATATAAAATCAGACACCAAAACCAATGCAACTGTAGTAAAGAGAATGAGCAGTGTTGTTTATAAAAGCAAATGGGAGATGTTGTTCCCAAAGCGGATGGGTACAATGTTTGAGCAAATTAATTTTGAAAGCATGAGAAAGTTATTTTAATTTCTTTAGATCAAACAAAATAATTTTTCTCAAAAGAAAAACGTGACAATATCAACAGGAAAAAAGTCATTTTTATTATTAGCAGGAAAAAATAGTTAGCAAAACACGTAAATTCAGAAACAAAATTAGAAAATGTATCCAAATGCAATCAAAGGTCAAATGTAAGTTAAATCATGAAATGTTGAGTTAAAAAAAGTTCAAAGACGAATAAAACATAAGCCCCATGAATTTTACTTCGTGTGTTTGAGATACCCAAGTTGCCCATTAGAGTTGAGCTTCCTTTTTGTGGTGTTATGAGCATCCTTTTTCAATTAGTTATGTATGTACAAAAAGTGTACATTATTATATAAAAATATACTTTTTAAAGCAGTTTCTACAGTTTTTTGAGAAAAATAAGTTAAAACAGTTTTTCATATAAAAAGATATCTTGTATTTGTAGAATAAAACTATGTGACCCACAAAAAAAAATCCAAAACACATACCCAATGCATTAAAAACTTATACCTTATTATCGTGGGTCCTGCCAAGGCATAGAAATAGGTCCCGCCCATGGCATAAAAAGCTTTTACTCATTTTTGTACTATTAAGCAGGTACACTTTTGTGAGTTTTTTTATGGGTATGTGTAGTTTTACTCGTATTTGTATTTATAAAAATAACTTTTGAAAAAACTATTTTTTTAAGTTAAAACTACAATTAAAAAATGATTTTATATTTATAAAATAGGTTTTATGATAACTGATATTATAAAAAAAAATTAATAATTTTATAGTTATATTTATACAAAGAATTTTTATATAACATATATTTTCTAATAAAAAAAATAATTTTTCGTACAAATGTTGACTTTAAAACAAAGTCCTTTGTTAAATAATTTTTCTAATAACAAAATTCGGTACTTTTACTTTGAGCCGTGTGCCCCATATACCCAATAATGCCACCAACTCCGATTTACCTCGACCCTTGTGCCCCATGATCCCAATATATTAGATTTTATAATGAGAGAGATGAACAAAAAAATGATAAAATAACAGTCATGTATTATTGTATGACAATAAAATTTAGTAGTTCTTAAAAAACTCAATACAGAAACAACCAAAGAAAACCCCCTAAAATGATAAAATCACCATGTCTTATCTTCTCGGCTACGCACTGACCCAAAATCAAGTCCAACTCTCTGTCGTGGCTTCAGTTCATTCTTTTCCCCTTCTCCGAGATTTACATTTCATTTCTTCATTTAAGTGATTTTAGCTGCTCCTAAACTTCATTCGGAATAAATCAAAATCAAAGATTAAAAGTATAAATAATATAAACCATTCAACAAAAAGATAGGTAAATTTGCAATAAAAGTTATAAATCATTCAAGCTTACCAAATCTTCAATTAAAGGCGCAAGATTTATAAAATAATAAATATAAAAGACACTTACAAAACCCTTAAAGCAAACTTCGAACATAAAAGAAATCACCCAGAGAAAAAAAAATAGAATACACCACCCAGAGGAAAAAAAATCTAAACTTAGACCATCTATAGTGGGATGTCTAAATGTATACACTTATATTTTTGGGTCTCAGAGTGGGTAATGGATTGTGTAGATTTAGGTGAGAGAAAATGTAGAGGGTGTGTAAATGTAGATGGCCGATACACAATGTGTAAATGGGCCCCACCTCTTCTGGGCGGGTAAGATACAACCGCCCAGGTTGGGCATTTAACAGTTAGTTGCCCAGATTTTTTGGGCGTGGATCTGTTGTCCACCCAACCCGTCTTTTGAAAATAAATAAATAAATTAATATCCAGAGAGAGCTGGGCATCAAACGGTTATCCGCCCAGCTCTGGGTGTAAAACAATCATCCGCCCAGGGTGGGCCCCTCCCATGCCACGTCAACTTTTACATTCTCCCACTGTGAAAACTCGACCAACAATCTAACCAAAAAAATGTACATTTGCATTTTTTTACACTATCCCACTACAGATGGCCTTCGAACCATGAACCACAAACTTCGAACATAAAAAATTCGCTAGGTCTGAAAAAATAAACTTGCTAGATCTGAACAAATCATTACATCCACATAAAAACCCGCTAGATCTGAACAAATCATTACCTCAACAACAAACCCGTTAGATTTGAAAATCCATATTCTTAAAAGCCTCTTCTAAAAAGATTAATGTGACGGAGAGAGAGAGTTTACCTTAGATCTTGAACCAAGTTGAGGAGAGAGAGAGTACTTTGCTGCAACACAATGATGTCTAGGCAATGGGTCTGACTAAAGATTTATTTTTCAAGAGCCTTCTTTTCTCAAGCCTACAACTTCACAACACTCAAATCGAAGAAACAAATAAGTCGAACATAAAATACATACCCAGAACCAAGAAAAAAAAAGGTAAAAAAATTAGTTAATTACCTTGAAATTCTAATCAGTAACCTCTTCTCATCGATTTCTTCTTAGATTTAGAGTGATACCCGCCAAAAAAATTATTTCAAAGTCACATATATATTGAGAGAGAAAGAAAAATGTATACCCACCATACGGATCCCGTCACCTCCTTCACCTACGCTGCGACGGAGATGGATCAGCGGCGAAGGAGATGGATCCGGCGGAGATGGATCTCGTCACCTCCTTCACCTACACTCTTTCACCTACAACACGCGCACCTTTCAAACCTCTAAGTAAAAGAAAATCATTTGTCCTTTAAACCCATTTCAATTTGAGAAAACCTATTTATTAGATTTAGAGTGTATGTTGAGAAGTGAAACTGTTTTGAGGCATAGGGTTTGAAAACCCATTTCAAACTGAGAAAAGACTTGAGTTGGATCATTGAATGTTTGAGAGAGGCGAGGGCGTTGGTGTGTAAGATGTGACATTTGAGAGGCTCGAGGTAATGGAATATCGTCCGTGAAAATGCAGTCCCAAAGGTACTAATTATCCTTGACAGGTGGGTGAGGCTTGAGACGGGTGGGCCCAGTATGAAAAATATGTAGTTTAGTTGGTCATACGTGGGTTACTATTTCACCGTTAGATACAAATCGCTTATATAGATACATACAAAACCTGTTTATATAGGCTTTTTATATAAAATCTTATGATGTGGCATGAATAGTGAAAACACCCTCCTGCTTTATTTTATATATATATATATATATATAGAGAGAGAGAGAGAGAGAGAGAGAGAGAGAGAGGTTCACAAGTGAACCTAAAATATGAACATTTTAATGAACCTTAACAAAAAACACCTAACAACCCATTAATTTTAATTCCCATGTTGTAATTGGTGCGTGCCAGCGTCAACGGTCACGCGTGTCGATCGAATATTATTTTTACACCCCCCAACCCGAACCCAATCCTGGTACCTGCTGCCAATAAAAACCGACCCTTATCCAAAGTTAAAATTTGACACCTAGATAATGCACGTTTAATACAAAGCAGTTTAATTTGGTCAATGTAGTGATTACCACCGTAGTATCTGCCAGCTAGCATTCCTTCTGAGTATTTATTAGTTAGGTGAATACCCAAAGCTTCCATTATTGCTTAACACATGAAATTCGCAGAAGCGATTAATTCTATTCATTTGAGTTGTCTTTGTTTTTCGTTTTCTATAATTTGGTGGATAGTGGGGTCAGCAAGATGGAGGGGTAGGTTCCCCTTGATTTAACAGCAACTCGATGTAATTGCTTGGTGGGTTTTAGATTTAACATCAACACCGTAGTATTGTCCATGGGTTTCGGGTTGGGTTTATTTGATGGGTGGTTGGGGGGTGGGGGGTAAAGGAGGTGGGTGTATTAAAATACACGTGTGTCCGTTGCCGCTGGCGCGGATCAATTACAACATAAGAATTAAAATTAATAGGTTATTTGGTGTTTTTGTAAAGGTTCATTAAAATGTATATACATATACATATACATATATATATATATATATATATATATATATATATATATATATATATATATTTGCCAGGATAAGAAGAAGATGTTTATTTAGAAAGGATATATTATTATGTGTTTACGTTTTTAAACTATGTGGGGGAGATATCTCTCTCATAGTCAACTATGGACCATTCCACAAGGGCTCGTGATATCCACAACTGGCTGTGACATAAGTCACAACCGCTTGTGTAATGTTTTTGTGCATATTTTCCACCTATTTAGCGACCTTATTTGCAATTAGTCAATGTTCCTCAATCGTCTTTGTTCATTTATCTTCTAAACATATGCATGCGTATCATTGTTACTCATATTCAACTCATTAATGCATTTTCTTTATCATCGCCATTCATCTCTATAATCCTTCCATAATTGAGAGACTTCTTATCCTTTAATTTAACACTTTGTTTAAAATTTTCATATTTTATTTCCAAAACGATTCCCCCAAAACCATTGGTGAAAACTCTTGAGGTAAAAAAAAATCCATAAATAGGAAAATGCTTAAGAAATAATCTTCAAGCCTCATTTGGAAGATAATATAAACTTGTAATTTTGTCGTTAAAACCTATCTCGCTACATGTTCATGAAAGGAAAATTTTCAAGTCCTCCATCTTTTAAGAAAATGGACGTCAAATAAGAGAAATTTCGCACACTTAAGGTTTCATTCAATTCTTATCCATCTTAAACCCTTCAAACCTAACAATCATCTAAGTTTTCTATAACAATGTTATGTTGAAAATGATACAAACTCTGAATAACCACGTATACAATTAACGATTCATTACATCCATTTATACTATCTCCTCAGTCTTCCATTTTAACTCACTAAAATGTTATCGATGTGGCAAGTGATCAAAATATTAACCTAGCTGAAATTTATGATGCTCTTAAGACCCAACCAGTTATTTATGTCGGTAAAATAACCATAGCCTCCGAAATAAATTAATTGATCTCATCTCACCATGGAATATCAACTTTCACTTAATTCTCGCCTATTATATCATACCAAGAGCCAAAATTAATTACTCCTATTAATGGGTTTCTCGTACTGGATATACTCGTGAGGGTCAAGATAGATTTGTCCACTCTCATTCTCCGCCATTAAGACATGTACTATAAGATTTCTTTTTTTCTTATAACGTGGCATTAAGAAATCTCTTTATTTTTAAAAGCTTAACATGGATTCCCAAAATGATGTGATATTATGTGTAATATCCCTTAATTTTAATTGAATAATTAAATTATTATTAATATGCAGATGAATATATAAATTAAGAATTTTTTAATTATCAAGATTTAACTAAACGAGTAAAGTTAAACTTACATGGTTTTTGTACTTCTGTGCTAATTATTTCAATAAAATGGACTTTCATTTGGTTTGGGTACATTGTGGGATTTATGTCAGGGCCATAGGGGCAAGGAGGTCTTTTGGAATGTATTAGTGACCAAGTTAAGGTTTGATAGAGTTTAATTTTCATTTATTAGTGTTTGGAATTAGGTTGTGAATATAATGAAGAGAGAGGGAGAATGGAAGCTATCAAGGGGAAGACCCGCGACTGCGAGGGCTCCCTAGCGCGACTGTAATCGTGGGAGAGAGGGACGTGACCATGAACTTGTTGGTCTATGACCCATTCACAGGGGTTTCTTTTTGGGACTTTTTAATGATCTCTTATACACAAATTTCATATATGTTTCACCTCTCATTTGTAATTAAATCATATAACCCTCATTTTACTTCATCCCTAACCCTCAAACTCCATTAGAATAAAACCTTTAAGACTTTATCAAAGAGGCTTTAACTTGGAATTTAGATTTGCTTCATGAGGAAAATTTGATCAAAATCTATTAAAGAACAAGGATTCAAGTAAGATTTTAGAAATAGATTTAGGCAAAAATACGCTACTTCTCTCCTTAAGTGTTTTATGACTTAAATATTGCCACAACCATACTTAATAGTTAATTAAAAGTGATTATAAATTTATTTAGGACAAAATAAACCTAATTAACTTTATGTTATTATCAAATTTTATTAAAATTACTGTAACCATATATCATGAGAAATTCCTAAAATTGGACTATGTGAAGGAGATATATGAAATATACGCTAAATCTGAAAGTATAGCATGAGAAATTGATACGGGAATGTTTATAATGCTATATGGGTATCCAAAAAATGTAAATTATAAGTCGTGAATATAAATCATCCCTTAAAATTTTGACACTAATTCTTATGCACCTCTTTGAATACGTTTCTAGTTGTTGGAATTTCATAATGCTTATAAAACAGTGTTTACAAACTTGTAATTGAAACCTTGGAAATTTGGATAATCACTTTTAAATTGGTAAAATGAGCGTAGTAAATATAAGAATACGAGGCTTGGGAAACAAGTCACTTATTGTTGTCGATAGTCCTTGTGTGGTTAGTTATATATTGTTGATGTTAGGACTTAGATGGTTGGTTATTTATTGTTATAGAGGAGATTTATGAAACTAATTTATTATTGTTATAGAATGGGCTATAATTAATTGGTTAGTTGACTTTTGTCAATTGTTAAATTATTATTGCTAAAGGGACGTGTGATGTTGGGTTAATATTTGTGCTATCGTAATGATTTGAGTTATTAGTTAATTGTTGAGTAGGGATTTCGTGTTGTTAATCTATTTTTGTACTGGTTAATGGGACTTAGATTATTGGATACTATTATCATCGATTGGATTTAGTAGGTTAGTCATATATTATTGATGAGGATATGAATGTTGGCTATATGACGTTATCTCTGGGAGATACGATTTTTGGGTTACATATTGTTGAGATTAGGATCATAGTGTTTTTGGATATATACATGTAGGTATTGAAATGAGTAGATTACGTTTGAGTATACTTGTATTACCATGGAGAGTTGCTTGAGACTTTAAATTATTCGTCGTTACGTTTGAAGATTGTTAGGATAAGGGATGATGTGATACAATGGAAATATTATGGTAAGTTAAAAAATTGGTAGTAAATCTTATGTTTGGGGGAAATGTTAAAATGTCTAAGGTATGTCATATAATGAGATACTTTGGGAATTTTAAAGAGATCTATGATATTTATGTGACTATCGTGATTTAGCTTGGATAAGATTAAAGTAGAGAATTTATAAGATTAGGTTTAGTATTTGTCCACTCTTGAGGACTAACTAATCTAGACATAATTGTATCGAGGGTTCCTTATTTGGATTTCATTTATGAGATGTCCAATGCATGGAGTCCAGAGAAGGTGGAAGTTGGGAGTCTAGGAAGAGTAAGTTTTGTATGTATTTTTAGTTATTAGGTTGTAAGTATTCGGTATGCAATTGTCGAAATATGTAGCTTGTGAGATAACTATACTTGTGGATGTTGATATGTTAGAGGAACGTGATAAATTGATGAGGAATGAATGTTATCTGTCTATAGAGATTCTATGTGAGTACCAAGACTATCTCGGGATAGTAACAATTTAATTATCTTAGACTATGTCAAGAGAATGTGTAGGGTCTTGAGTGAGACCGTCTGGCTATGTTAACGTATGTTATGATGTTGGTATATTTATGCACATTCAATGAAGTTGTTAATATTTGTGAGATGCGTCGAACCGTAAGGGGGGCCAATAGTTTTTGTGTATGAATATAACATATGCGTGGGGTATACTATGCTATGTTTGTGGTCGTGCAAGAGGTCATATAATTATAATGAAGCCTTCAAGATAAAGATGATATAAATGAGATACGAAAGTTGTAATTAGTTAGTGTGTATTTAAACATGTTAAATGAAAGGTTACTTGGCTAAAATATAAATATAATAAGAAATGATAGTAGTAATGGAATATGAAAGTGTGTAAAAGAATTCTAATGACACATTAAGTTAAATTTTTTGTAATTGTTAGTATCAGTTGATAAATTAATAGTTGTTGAGATTTGTCTTTTAAAAGGAATGTTATTAAAATCAATTAATATGTAGATAGCTATAGATATTATAACGGGGATAGTTTTTAAACCCTGCTATTAAATGGATAGTTCTTTGTGTCCTTACTATTATACGAAATCTTGATATCTAGTGTTGTTATCCAAATAGTTGATTCCACTATATTTATTGAGTGTACATTGATAAATATTATAAGTTAAAATGTTTATTGTTAAATAAAAGATTTTATTGTAGTAGTTATTTCATTTAATACTTTTGGTTGGGTTTACATTACTCTATTTGGGATCATGTAGCTAGTAATCTTGCAGTGGGCACTAACCCATTATTGTTGACTAACATCTCAAGTTAGGAGTGAACTATTAGGATCTGTATGGATCAAGGAGTGTAGAATTGGATTTTGGGAGACTCGACTCATATATAGTATAGTTTCCTTTCCGCTGTTCATATTTGTTTGATTACTTTTGAATTTGTGGGTCACTTGTGACTCCATAATTGTACTTTGATATTATTAGAGACCAGATTTTTCGTAGTAATGGATTATATTGGAGGTTGATGTCATTGGACTTTATTTTTGGTGATTACTCATATTGACATCTCTCGCATCTTATATTGTTGGCAAATATTTCAATGTCTCGTATTTATGTCACATGTTAAGAATGATATTTTAAATTATATCAATTTATATATTATAATATATGGACTTGATCAACCCTGATATTAGAATATGTGGTTTGTTACATTATGGATGGCATATATGACTATAAAATCAAACCACCATCACATACACCTTAAACTTGTGAAAAATAAACGAATTCCCAGCCTTGATTATGTCCCTTAGACATCTAAATAATAGAGGAAATATATTATCATCTTGTTGATATTGAGGGCTCACCCCATTCGAAGAAAATTGCACCACTCGTCGACGTGAAGTAATTGTGAACCAAACATGACTCCTTCATGGCTTGAAATTATACATGAACGAGGGATTTGATATATTATATAATCACGTTTTCTCTAATAAGGAATACCTTTCCCTGAAAGGTGGCATGTATATATCCCTTCATAGTAATGATATCATCTATTTTGTGTCATTTTTAGGGGGATGGTGTAATAGCACGTATTTTTTAGAACTGGATTTAATTAATTAATTAAAAGGAATTGTGAGGTTAGATTTTCAATTAAATGAGAAAATATTTAATTTAAATGAATTTGGTTCTGGCTAATTGAATGAGTAAATTGAACATTTAATTAATTACTTGGTATTTTGGGTTTTGGTGGAAACCTTATGGACATTTGAGTCTTCTAGGACTTGATTAGACTCCAAGCTAAGACTTTTAGAAAGTCAATCACATGTGGTTTTACTAGTTGGTTTAGAGTTTGAAAATTGTTGGACTTTTACTAAAAACAGCCAAATTAAATTAGGGAAAAATAGTAAGAGAGAGGGAAATAGACGTGCGTATGAACCCATTTTCGCAAGGGAGGATTATAACCGCTATAACGGTCCCTTACCACTATATCATGTAATGGTTACCTCTATAGTACGAATGAATGTGATGGGAAGGAATTTTCGAATGTCTTCTTAATTTTCTTTATAAAACACACTTATGCCTAAATAGCAAAACCTAAGATAAATACCATATTCTTTTAAAATCGTAAGCCCCGTTAAAATACCTCCAACCCTTATTTTGGGAGTTTTAAACTAGGATTTTGAAGAATTCTAAAGAGGTTAAATTAGAACTTTTTGGCACACGAACAACTTATGCTAATCAGGTTTTTCACAATACCTTTAAAAGTCAAGTATGTCTATTTTTCTCCTTAAGTATTATTTGATTTAAATGTGACCTAAAATCTAATTATGTGTGTTTTGTAAATATTATTACGAACCTAATTACGGGAAGTGATTACCTAGTTAATTTTTTTTATGAGCTTATACAATTGGATTTAATACTTGAAACCTCTCATGTTTTGAACATTGGGCTTTGTTGATATTGGAAATTGGATGAATCGTATGTTAAATTTTATAAATCTCATAAATATGTTAAGGTTTATGAAATCATATAAATGATGAATCGCATTTGGTTTCTTGGTGATCTTTAGGTATGGGACTAGGGATTATTATCGCTTAAAACTAGTATACTGATTATCTTAAATTAAATATGCTAATTATAAGCATATAACAAATAAGAGATCTTAATTACCAAAATACAAACACTAGAAAAGACAATAGAGATACAAGAGAAAGAGAAATAGAATTGGAATTACGTGGTTTTGCCCAAAATGGTGCATATGTCCACAGGTGCAGTGTTAATCGTATTGATTTATTGGACAAAAGCTGTTGATAAGTACAATACGAAAGCTCTCAAGTTCTTTCTAGAGTTGAATAACACAACAGTAAGGAAAAAAATCTCGTATCCTCCAATGTGTGGGTGGTGTGTGGTATTTATAGATAGTTATAGGAAATAGAAAAAATATTATCACATGTCGCACCTTTATAGGCTGGGTGTGTACCTGTTTTACATACGTGGTGAGAGAATAATCATGAGTTAGTTAGGTGCACATGCGGGAGAGTATTTTCATATCTTCCCAATGTGCACGTGCTATAAATATCATTGACGTTTATTCAATCATAGTACATGCTTGATTTAACGGGGTTAACTAACAATATTATTTGATAGTGTTAGATCACAGAGTTACTTCTCTGTAAAGTGTCGAGTCGACCTTCTATCTGGGGCCGACCGAATTTTTGTATAAGGTTAACCTCATTTTTGTTGATGTACGAGTCAAAATGTCCTATTCTAATTGGTCCATGAGTCATCCCATATTTATGGTAAAAAAATATCCCCCAAGACTTTTCTCATGAGTAAAGATTTTTAGCAGCTTCTCTGAAGTGTTGAGTTTTTTGGGTAGGTGCTAGGCAAATTGAGTGAGTGAAGTTTTAACTGCAAGATATCATCGACTCGTGTTCTCATCGGCTTGGGGTGTCTTTGACTCATCTTTGTCTGATCTTATTGACTTATGAAATTTGGGAATTTCACTTTGGGTTTGAGGCTTCCTAATCATAGTAAGCAGGAACAAGCACACTTAATGTGCATGTGTCTTGGGCAATGCGGCGATAGTTTTGAAGTGTCAGTGGTCTTTTTAAGGCATTAGGTCATGCATGTCCCCAAAATAAGTAATAATTGTCACCTTGAACATATAAAAGGACCAGTCTAAGTCATTTTAAGTATTTTTCTTCCCCAAAATCATTCACATGCAACCAACAGGGAGATACCCTTTGTAGTTCAACTTTCTTTCTTTTTCGGTTATTCTCTTCCATCTTCTTCCATTTTTTATTGTGATTTTGTTTCCAAAGCTTTCTTCTAGCACGTGTCCTTCCATTTTAAAAGTTCACCATCCAGTTGTTGATCGTTTCTTAGTTAAATTTCTTTATTTGGGATTTTCATGTATGCATTTCCTTGTTTCGTAATTTTTTTAGGGCTTTTTCTTTAATTTATCATTATTCCGACAACAATTTTTTGTGCATTATTGTTGTTGTTGTTGTTCTTCTAGTTGTTTATTGGTGTTTAGTTGGTGGATTTTGAGACTTACGTGTCCTTTAAGTTGGTCATCCTAGAGTTTTCTTAGGTTTATGGCCTTTATCTAAAGTTTCTATGTTTCTTCACCTAAATACATCTCTTTCATGATTAAGAAACCCCCAAGCATTCTCATTTTGCCAAAACCCACCATTTTTGAGTGAATATCCCTTAGTCGATGGATTATTAGCACACATTAGGGAGTTGAATTGGGTTTTCCTTGGTGTTCTCGAGGAAAGTTGTCGAATTCCTTTGCAAGCTATTTGATCTGAAGACGATCCATCCCATACCCACTTTACCCCTAAAGTTCCATCTTCCATTGGGTTGCTCCTTAGTGCCCAATCATAAAGTACAATACATGAGATTTTAGGGTCTACCAACTTTGACAGTGTCAATCATCACTCTGGTAGTAGAAACTACGCCGACACAGACTCTAAAATGACAATAGTTGACCTTGTGGCATCTACCAAAAAGGCCATGTCTAAGGCTCCCAGTTAACCTTTCACTTCACCAATCGTTATCCCTTTAAATGAGGAAAGTACCTCTGGAAATTAGTACAATGCTATTAATATTGGGACCCCGTACCATGCCTGTGATGTTACCGAGGATGAATTGGCGAATTTACCAGAACTTTATGTAATCATATTAACATAAAATGTAGATTGCCTAACTGTGACGAGAGAGTTCATGCTCGACCTTCGACTGAGGAGATTTTCTTCCCATTTTAAGCATTACAGGTCGGAGTTTTCCTTCCTCTTCACCCCATAATTAGGTCTATCTTGAAGATTACGGGGTGTCTCTAACCTAACTTCCCCCGAGCACTTACACGATAATTTTGGGGTCAATGGTATTTTGGGGGCAACACTCAGGGTTTGATATCATTGGGGATGTCTTTAGGTTCATTTACAATATGAAGGAAAATTCCAAGGCCTCAGGATATTACTACTTCTTCCCCAAGAATCACACATGAAATTAGTAAAAGTGGCCCAGACAATCAATCACAGCTAAAAAAATAAGTTTGTGTTTCTAAAAGACAAATGGGAGTTCGACCCAATTGAGAGGGACGAACCTGATAGTGTTCTTTATGAATGGCGTGGGCCGAACCATGTTAGTATATACCCATTATCCATCTAGTTTTCTATTTACCTTGTCTGAATTACGTTATAACTTTTTCCTAATGATCGAGGCAAAAATCGAGCGTCCGTGTAATACGCTAATCGTTGTTATCGGCTTTCCATTGCAATACAAAGAGACCTAAACTTTAACTACACTCTTATGGAGTATAATGGCTAGTCTGGGCATCGAATCCACAGGGAATGTTTGACATATTTTAATTGTTTTATTACTTCTAAAATAAAAGTGTAAAAGATGATGATGGGGTGAGAAAGGACAAAAGGGAAAAATAAAGAAGTTAACTACGCTAATTAGAACTAAACAAAGAATAAGAAATGGGATTAGGATCACATCCCCGGACCGTCGGTAAATTCGTTGGATGATAAAAGGTTCAAAAATTATATTAATAATTCAAAGAAAACATCAAATCTTCAAAGTACTAAACATATGAGAATTTTACTCCGCACAATATATAGTCAGTAAATAATTTAACGTGAATGACAAGATTGCCAACACGCATATTATACCCTCAAACACTTCGGTTACCTAGGACAAACGAAGTTAAGAGACCTATAATACTCGTCTCGACAAACTATCAGGCCTAATAATTATCTCTATAATTTCATCCAATTTTATATCGAACTCATTATCCTAGGTTGGGTTCATGTATCCCAACCCTCTAACTATCTAACCGGACATGATATTATAAGTCTCTATGTAAGAATCCATTAATATGAATGAAAACATAATTAAATAATAATAAAAGTGATAGAATTTAATGTTACCAAGATAGAAGAACATAATAATGAAAGAAAAAAAATCCAAGATTCAAGAAAAATCAGAAAAGCTCTTGAATTGAAGGTGCAAAATATGTAAATTATTCTCCTAGATGTTCCTCCATGATTAAGAGATTTTACCTGAATGAAATCTTTGTGAAAATAACCCTAGTGACTAAATATATAGGTTACAAGTCGTTTTGAAGAGTCCCCAAAATATAAAACTCTTTTGGCTTAAAGATAAGGCCAAAATAAAAATCCCGCTTCTGGAATTTGTAACAGTTTTAAAGCGTGAATAATCTTTGTCATTATGGAACATGACTAATGGCGAACCGGTTACCTTAAACTGAATCGATTCTTGTTATCCATCTGATCGAACCGGCTCTACTTCAGAACCGAATGGTTCATTTTTCTGATATCTCTGATTCTTCTCATCTTCAAATGCGCATAACTTCTTCACTGTAGCTTGGATTGAGGTGCCATTTTTTCCAGTATTCATGTGACTTCGAGATATTCAACTTTTTAGTTGTCCCCACCTTCGGAATATGGCTTCAAAATTACGAAAATTCCCTTCAACTCCCTTCTTTTAGTTTTTTTCACTATTTCGAGTTCTCTCTCACACTCACTTGCATAAAATACCTGTAAAACACATGAGAGGCACACAAAATAGGAAATACTCGCCAAAAAGGGTCAGTAGAATAAATATGAGGCAAATACAAGTTAATTACAATGCACGGGATCATAAAAACACCGAAATTAGGGGGATAAATATGAAATATTTATGCCTCATCACCTAACCTTTTTCAGTAAAGAAGGATCCCATGTTGTCCAACACTTAGAAAAACTTGGTAGAAAGAGTCTGTGTGGTCAAGCCCTAACCTTTGAAAGTATCTTTAACTTAATCAAGTTCACTAATATTTGATATTACAGAACTCTAGGAGGTGTTCAAATAGAGGAGGCAACTTAAACATTAATTCTATTCGAAGACGACATTGAGGCGAATCAAGAGGTGGACAAAGGTTAAATTTTTATAATTGTTAGGTTGTCTTTTGTTTTTAATTGTGTATCTGTTGATTTTTTTTCAATTTCTACTTCATTTGCTTCAAATTTCTGGGTTTAACCCTCTATTAGAATGCCACTCAAATAGACTAACCGCGATGCCCTCGATCTCACATGCAAGAAGAAAGCTGAAAGAGAGGCAAAAAAGAAAGTCAATATTGAGGTGAAGAAGAAATTACAAACTGGGGTTAATGCTAGATAGAGGGCCGATTCAGAGGCAAAGAAAAAGGTTAACACAGAGGCCAAAAAGAGGGTTGATGTCACTGCTAAGGTAAAAGAAAAAGTGAAAGCCATTGCCCATTCTTATCTTCCTTCTATTGGCAACAAAAGGCAGCTAAAGGGATCCACTACCCAAAATAATCCAAATCACCCAAGATCTAAAGAGTTGAGGACGATATGGGATACCTTAGAGCGCATGATGATAAAGGGGAACCTGCTCATCGGCTGGCCAGGGAAGGTGGATCATCCTTTCGCTATCCTGAAGTGGAGCATTTCAAGTTTTACCCAGAGCATGTCATAACCTATGACTAGTTGAAGAAGGATAAATACTCCATCTTCCATTACATGAGTAACTTTGTGGATATGCTCAGTTATCATGGGAATAATCCTAATCTTGAGTTCTTACGATCATTGGATATTAATGCCTTGTGGAAGATTGACCATAACAAGGCATTTATGATAAGCTGTCAGTAGAATTTGTAGTTGTTTATCTTGCCAAAACCTCTACTATTTCTTGACCACATTGTCTTTTTTAAAGTGTATTATTCACTACTGTTCTTTATGAGAAAGCCTTGATAAGTCTTCACGCCTTTTTTTTATATACGAAGAGTTTTGTGCACAGTATAATGCTTGGATCCAGGAGGTGATCAAGTTGTAAAAAGAAACCAACACAACTATAAACGAGCTTAAAAGACCTGTGACGAGCTGGTTGAGAGGCATGGGCAGCTTATTCAAAAGACCTTATATCTTAGATCGGTTGAAGAAGAGGTCGAGAAGGGGAAAGAGCAGTCCTCTATTGATGCCATCAAAATTCAAAGCCTGGAGGAAGCCTTGGACAAGGGTAATGGAGACCTTGCCAAAGCCTAAGAATCTTCCATTTATAAGTACACAACTTCCACTGGCATCATCATTGAGACAATGACATTTTTCTTAGATGGCTAAGATGAATTAAAGAAGAGGGTGATGAAACTTTTACCTAACATCACTGAGGAGGTCGGACAATGGGAATGAGATAACAATGAGTCCAGGGCCTTAATGCTGGAGAGGTTTAAATGTAAGTGGATGATCGTATCGTTGAGGATCAAACTATATGAGATACCGAGCATTCGACTTTTATTGAGCTAACTCCTTCTATTGCCCCTGAGGTTGTGTAAGACATCCTATAGATGAGGCTACTGATGGCGATGATCCTTATGTTTTTTTAGCTACCCAATATTCTCCTGCTACCTCAGCTCTCCACATTGTTATTTTTATGAAGCTTAACTTTGTAATCACTCATAATAATTTTTTTATCAATGTCTTTAATTTCTGAATAATTGTTCCTGTTATTGAAATTTATTATGAATGGATGTTTTATTTGAATCTAAATATTTTCCATACACTTTTGTTTATCCATGTGAATATAATTTTCATCTTGTATAATTTTTTACAAGTTTTTTGCTCGGTTAAGCTAGTAGCCCCCACTTATACTCAAGTATTTTTTGGTGTATGCAAAATATTTTTCACAATGTTAAAGTGGTGGAATCTTATCAAACTAATAGTATTTTTAGCCTTATGTCTTGTGGTCAGATCTTATATGCTTGACCCGACTTACTAGATTTATAAATTAGAATAGGCCTGCCAATATTATTAGTCTTATGGTCAGATGTTGTCGATCTGACCTGACTTACTGCTTACCGATTGGATGAACCTAATTTGTCCTAATAGGGTCGTTATAAGTGAAAAGTTAAGTTTCCCTATCAACTTGTGCTAGGATTTACCATGTCTTTAGTGAGCTTACTGGTTAATATGGTTGGATCTTATCGGCATGACCACGTGATAACATTGGCTTTCCCAGATCGGCTAATTTTTTATTATGACCTGTCTAAGATAAGGCCCTCTCAAAGTGTGGTCTGGTTAGTCATTTTGACCTAATCAGCTTTGAGATATGTTTGGCCAGAGCTTCTTTAACATCTCTTATACTGATGAACTTTGCACTAAACATTGAATAAAACTTGAAATAATAACATGATGGAGAGGGAAAATTGCTAATTCTCAATGATACTTTGAAAATTCATTACATGATTTCGAAACTGATTACATAAAAATTCTACTCCCAAACTGGAATTTGTTCGTCTTTAATTATAGTACTTCTTAAGTGCTTGACATTCTAAGGATTTCTAAAATATTTTCCCTCCAAAGTATCAATTTGATATGTATCTGGTTTTATTATTGCAGAAAACTTGTAGGGGTCATGTTAGTTTGGCTCATGCTTATTCTCCTTTTGGATTACATTTGTCAAGAAATAATCACCTTCTTATAGAGTGTTAGGCTTCACTCTCTTATTGTAGAACTTCGTTTTCCTCTGTTGATAAGCTTCCACACCAAGTGTTACATGCTCTCAAACCTCTTGAAGTAGATTCAAATCAAGTTGGTGCATGAAGTCACCAAGTGATGAGTTAAAATTGATAACTTTATGGATCGAAAGGCCGACCTATATTTGCACCACTACTTATGTGCCAAATGCCAGCATGAAAAGAGTCTCGCATGTTGTTATTCTGGGAGTCATCCTACAAGTTTACAAGTCACTCTAAAACTCATTAATCCAGTTAGCCTTAGAGTCATCCAACCTCTTGTCTATCCCATCTATTAAGGTCTTATTGTTAACATTTTCCTTCCCATTACACTAGGAATGAGAAGGTGATGAATGTAGCCTCTTAATTTTAAACCTAATGTAGTAGGCAAGAAACTCGTCATTATCAAATTGCGTATCATGGTTAGTGATAAATGCATAGGGCATCCTATACCAGCCAATGATATTCTTCCATATGAAATGTAAGACTTTGACATAGGTCATATCCACTAGTAGTCCCACTTCGACCCACTTCATAAAATAGTCTATAGTAATAACTAAGTATTTGAATTTGCCCTTCATCTTTGGTAGTGTACTAACCAGATCAATCCCCCTCATGACTAAGGGCTACAGTGATATGATCGATGCTAAATTTGCTATAGGCATCTTATGAACAACCGCATATCATTGGCATTTGTTATCTTTTCTAGTATAATCAGTGCAATCCTCTTTCATGGTCAACCAGTAGTACCCCTGAGTTACAACTATTTTTATCAGTGATCATCCTACCGAATAAGCTCTATAGAAACCTTTGTGCACTTCTTTGATTAATCAGTCACTTCTCTAAGATGAACATATCACAACAATGATGGGATAAAATATCTTTTGAACCGAACTCCACCTTTTGTCACATACATTGCTAATTTGTATCAATATCTTCGTGCTTCCTTAAGATCTTTCGATACTACATCAATCTCTAAATACACTCTGATAAGATCCATCCAGGATGAACCCATACTCAATTCTTTTACTATCACACACTCCTCATCAATATTGCACTGCGATAAAATATCCACATGGATAGTTCTCTGGAGTTTTTCCCTGTTAGATGCCAAACGAGTTAACAAATCTTCACAGGCATTTTCTATTCTTGGAATCCTGATTATCTGCACGACAATGAAGTTTGGCAATAAGAACCTCACTTTTGACAAATACTTTGACAATTTTTATTCTATCGCTTCATATATTTCCAGCACCTAATTCACCCTTAGTTATGAATCACTATGGGTCGGTAGCTGTGTAGTGCCCAGTGATGAAGTGATCCCCAATCCTTTAACTATAGCCTCATACTCTACCTTATTGTTAGAGGCTTCAAAATTAAACTTGATGTCATACTCCACACCCGCCCTATCGGATGTACTTCTAATCAGCCCTATTGCACTACCTTTTACACATAATAAGCCATCAATAAAGAATTGACAAAAATATGGCTCATTCTAGAAACGGCCTTCCTCCAGGGAGTCATTTTTTAACAACTTCTTCATTTTCTCTAAATCCCTAGCTCTTTCCTCCTACTTGGCAAAAGTTTTTGGACTCTTATTGTTCGGAGATGGAGCAGCCTTGTCCTCGATTGGGTTCTTCTCATCATACATAAAATCAACTATGAGTCAGCCACAACTTGGCCCTTGATTGATGTTCTCGGCTCATACACTATATCGTATTCTCCTAAATTCACTGACTATGTCATCAGCTTACCAAATTTCTTAAATTTATGGATGGATTTTCGGAGAGACAAGTCTATGTATATTATAATTGTATGGACCTAAAGGTATGGCTTCATCCTTCTGGAGGCCTCAATCAATGCTAATGCTAATTTTTCCAACCTTGGATACTATATTTATTCTCCATGGTGTGCCTTTGTGGTGTAATACACTAGCATCTACACGCCATCTTCTAATTGTACCATTATTAAACTCATAGTAGACTTGTACAGTGCTAGGTATAGGTATAACTTCTCACCAAGGATCAGTATTGACAGTAAAGGTGCAAAACTAAGGTACTTCTTTAACTCCAATAATGATTTTTCACACTCTTCATTTCACTCAAAGTTCTTTATTGCCACCTTGAAAAATGGTAAAAACTGATTTGTTGCCCTGGAGATAAATATGTTCAGATCTCCTACTCAGATGGTAAAACTTTGAATCTATTTCTTGATTTTGGGAGGCTGTTTATTGATCAACTCCTGAATCTTACAAGGTTGGCCTATATGGTCCTTTGATTAGCAATAAAGTCGAGGAACTTTCTTATTCTTACTCTGAAGACACACTTAATAGGATTTAATTTCACCTGATATTTTTCCAACACATCAAACGTATGGTTAAGGTCACGTATGTGATTGGATGCCTTCCTGCTTTTGGTCAATATATTTCCAACTTAAACTTCCATCATTTTTTAAATATTCTCTTCTACGACTTTATTGATCAGCCTTTGATACGTAGCTACAACATTTTTAATCCCAAATGGCATAACATTATAGAAAAATGTAACTTGACTTGTGATGAATGAGGTATTTTCCCGATTTTGAGGATTTATCTTTATCTAATTGCACCTCGTATATGCATTCATAAAGCTGAGAAACTCATACGCAGTAGTGACATCGACTAAGTGATCGATTTAGGGTAGTGGATAATTATTTTTTGGGCAGGCTCTATTGACATTAGTGAAATAAATGCACACACTTCATTTACCATTCTTCTTCATGACCATCCCAATATTCGAGAGCCAACCAAGATATTTCACATCTTCAATAAATTTTTCTTTCTTCCACTTTCCCACTTCTTCTTGAACAACCATATTCTTCTCCTTAAAGAACACCTAAGGCTTCTTCTTGATGAACTTCACACCCTTTGCTATGTTGAGTTCATGGCAGATGATGGTTGTGTCTATACCAAGCATGTACTTAGGGCTCCAGATGAACACATTCTTTCTCTGCCTCATAAAATCTTTAAATTCATTCTTCAAATCTAGATCTAACGATAAACCAATTAGGGTTATCCTTTTTAAATGGTCATCGTCCATTATTACTGGCTCAATCTACTGTACCACTTCACTTGTGACCAGTTTATCCTCATCTCAATGATTTAGTGTCTCGATCTGATAATTTTGGTCAATTTCTTATGTTCTTCATTTTCTACTAAAAATGACATAGTTGTAATACCCTATTGCAACAATTCAATTGAATTGTATATGAATTATTCTGAAGAGGAGTTAGAGATGATTATGAGAGAATTGTGGGTCTAAAATAAAACAAATAAAATTATAGAATTAGGGGCCGTTCGAACGACTGTAAGGGATCGTTCTAATGACATCCCTATGCCGTTAGAAGGGAGATGGATGTCGCGAGAAGCAGGGCTTTGAAGGACATGCCACTACTTTACAGTGGGAGTTCATGCGAAGGGTTGTGCAAACTAAACTTCAAACAAGATAAATAAGTCGTTGGAATGACTTGGGCTTGTCATTCGAATGACAATACCTATTTCCCCTATTGTAGAAGAAGAGCTACGAATTTTGGAGAAGTGTTGGGGGATTTTGGAGAAGATGAAGATGGGTTTTCATGGAGTTTGGAGTGGGTCTTGCTTAGAAGCTTAGAAGGAGCATTTTGGAGGATCCATTTGATAATCCCTTGAGGCCACATTTAGAGGTGGGGCTTACTCCTACACCAACATTTCTACCACCATTGGAGCCATTAGATGTGGAAAAACCTTACTACTAGTATTAAGACTCTATTTTGCATAATTGTAGTCTTGTAGTTCGTTTACACGAGTAGGGTGCATTTTATTAAATGATGTGTAGAAAATAATAAAAAAAATTGTGAAATAAAAATGTTGGAAAAGTGTTATTTTGTTGAAATAAATAATGAATAAATATTTTGAAGTTTTGAAATATTAAAAGTTGATATTTTATGAAAATGGTATATTTTCTAGAAAGATTGGTGTTAAACATTTTATGAAATAAAATGTTTGGAAATGATGACTTGCCTTATTAAATATTAGTAGATTTTATGAAAAATGGACATTTTCTGAGTTTGAAGAAATTAAATGTCTTTTGTGTATTAAAAATGTGAAGAGTGCCCAATATGTGTGTTTTAAACAAAACCAATTTTTATAAAAAAAATTATCCAACTTTTAATTATGCACGAAACCAAGTTGTGAAAACCCAATTCTTACTTTAAACCAGTTTTATCTTGATTAATCCTAAACATGCATCTAGTGATTAAATCAAGTAAAGTAAAGTAAAGAATACTCACAACGCCGGATGTACGAGAAAAAAACCCAAAATGTGAAAACAACCTCGGACGGCCCAAGCCAGACAATCACTATGAATATGGTTTTACAAAGACAGATTAGCCTTACACTAAGACTCAATCCCCACGGGTCTTGACGCTCCTTCTGATCTTCAACCATTCTTCAATAGTTCCCACGCAGAAATTCCGTCTTCCACGATACCTGTCCACGACACACGCTTCCACGTATGTCTCGGTGTCCACCGAATGGCTTTGATTCGTCTACGATGTCGAACAAGAAGTCCTTCTCTTTTTTTCACCGCAACCCTTTGTGTTCAATGTGTAGAACAAACAACTTTGGTGCAACAAGATCACTTAAACATATAAGAATGATAACTCGGATCTTTGCAAACTCTAAGGATGCGTTTATGCTTTGTAAACCTTAGAAAACATGTGCAAACAAGGTTCTGGTTCGTAAAACTATTTTTCAAAAAGCACACTTACGAAACTATGATGAAAACACTGTTTAAATAGGATTTAAATGCCGCCTCGAAAAATATGTCGTTCGAACGACTTAAGCATGTCGTTTGCGCGACAGCGCGAAAGTTTGATTTCCTTGACTTTCTGATTAAAACGTCTCTTAACAAAGAGATTCAAATTAGTCAAACTCTATTTCGAGCTTATCATCATAAAATGAAGTTAAAACTTTTAAAACACTTAAAACCATTTTAAAACATTTTTCTTTATAAAAATTACATCCTTATCTTTTATTAAAATAATTCCGAGCACCATTAATTATACGCATTCATACCTGAGTGATCTCAGAATGAATTAACTTTGAAGACGATTAAACTTGCACCAATTAGACTTTGGCATGATTTAATTCTTTGAAGCTTTGCCGCAACATCTTCAATTTCTTTAATACGTCATAGACCAAGTGTCATCGTGACAAAATAAAATTCTCCCTATGACATATTACAAACACAGTTTTGTTCACGGAATTAAGTCAAAACAATATAGGGACTCAATTGAAAATTTATGTCCTTACGAATCTCCCCCTTTGACTATTCTGGGACAAAACTAAACCTGTGAAATGCCTAACCGGCCGTCAAGATGTATGACGCCTAAATTCCATCCCATAAATCCAAAATCAAAAATACAGGCCACGGACTAGAATATGTAGCACCGGCAAGCATGAACTGTATGAATGTGATGTAGTCTTAAAATCTCGAATCGCTGAGGCATACCTACACACATTAAACAGACAAACAGATACCCAGTGAAGTATGGAGGAACAAATGATACCAATTTATATTTCTAATAAGAACAAATCATTTGAAACATGTGAGCAATTATTTGATACCAATTTAAAACAAATATAATCAAACAATATGTAAATCCAGATATCAATAGAAGCGCTCAACAAATCTCCCCCTACATCACATACATCTCTCCCCCTTTTTGTCTCGAATAGACAATCCGGTGAAAAGATAAACCAATATGAAATATCTAGCAAGAGAATATGAAACCAATTTGAATCAAGTTAATACCAATTTGAGAATTGAAAACCGCTAGATAATCATGAAACAACCAGCTAAATATGATCAAGCAATGATAAATCAGTAGCTAGTAAACCAAGGAATCACACAAAGAATATCGCAAATTAATCAGTGTGATAAACGGAATCATATGCAAAATACCAATATGGAACATAAAAGAACCTGCATATAAACCAAACAGTCCAGACATGCTTCCCGCAGTACCAAAAATATATCAAATTAAACTAGTGGACTGCAAACCAATCATAATCCATTTTTCAGCCTGTCGTTCGAACGAGCCAGAGATTTCTCTCAAATGAGATGAGGAAGTCGCTCGAACGAAGTACATAAGTCGTTCGCATGAGATGAGTTGTCGTTTGAACGACTTCGCTCGACCTGCCAAAATTTCCCAGATTATCAGCAATAATATAAAGTATTGCCCAGTGAAAAAAAATTCAAAAAAAAATTCCAGGAAGGGCCTGACAGAATCAAAACAGTGTTAAAACAGTAAGCTTTTAACACAAAAACGCAAAAACTCATAAAAAGCGAGTTACATGCAAACATAGTACCGATGTGCTCAAAACATGGTCAAGGAATGAATGGGCATGAAACTACAACAAATGAGTCACAATTCCAACACATCGAAACGATCAAGAAGCTCTAATTGATAACGATAAATCATCAAACTTTATCATAGCCATATGAGAATTAAAGAGTGATCTTAATGAACTAAACATACTATATGCACACAAATCCAGAATTTTGATGATTCTACAAACAATAGCGTCAAATTGCAATGTTTCAATATTAGGATTAGTTATGCAAACCCGTTTAAATTTTCTCCAACCAAACTCCCTCAATAATATCATATTTTTTCAAGTTCTTTTGAGCTTTCTAACATTCTCAACTTAGAGAAAATATTATTGGACCTTTTCTTCGCATAATGCATTTTCTTTTGGGCTCTTTTAAACGGTGGCTTTCACAACGAGTTAATTTTGAACTCTTGCAGCCCTTTCCCGTGAATCACTCATCATTTTTACCAATTTTAAATCCTCACGGTAAACGGTTATTACATGCACACTTCTCCTTAAGTTTACTTACGCATCGATGACAAGATTGAGATAAGAACGCCTCACCAAATTCAAATATGCAAGAGAAGTCAAACATCCATATAAACTCATGCATGTGTGCAATGTTGGCATATATACAAAGTCGAATCAAAACGCATATCAACTTCGAAACTACCCCATATAAACAATGGTTAAGATCATTCTAAGAATCGATAATAATGACCAAATGTCCTGGCCACATGGATAATGAAACGATGGGGGGTCCAAGCACACCAATATGCCACATCAAACATGTAAACTCAAAAGCAAAAACTGAAAATCTTTTTGTCTTTTTAAACATATTTTGACTCAAAGAAAAGTAAAATCTTTTTGGATTTTCAAAAGCTTTCTCAAAAACAAAATCTTTTTTATTTTTCAAATAGGACTACAAATAAATGAAAACTATAATACAAAATGATACACATGTGATAATACTAGCAGTGAATATAACATGAAGCAAACTAGTACATGACAAACATGACAACACTATCATCCTTTAGATTTAGCATGGGAAGAATCAAGTGCACCCAAACGAGAATCATGGAGTTTCATTCCTAAAGCCACTAAATCCGATTTCCTAACCCAAGTAGGTGTAAAACGACGCATGGGGGTTAGGGGAACCGGGGCAACTTTATTCCTAAACTTCCTAGGATCTTGTCTAAGGTCGTAATAATAACGCCTAAGGTGACCTTTTCTACCACCCTAGTGTTTCTCACACGTGCGGGGGGAATTGGAACAACTCTCTCACCAAAACCTATACCCCCTATCTCCCTTAATTTAGACGGTGTCTAGGATCTTATCTAACTTCTCCAACCTAGCCTCCAAATCAAACTTGACTCTAGACGAGTCTCTCAATCTGTCCTCCAACTCATGAATCCTAGACTCGAGCAAACGCCTAGACTCCTCAAACTCTAAAATCTCGCCATAGAAAATAATGATAGTTTAATTGAGGATCTTAGGGCACGTGAGAAGAAGTTTAAGGAGAAACTAGATTGTAATTTTGAGTTCGCCTTTTTCACCTTCACCGTTTCGACATACAACTTATTAAACGCATTTTGCAACTCTTTCACATCTACCTCCTCCTCATCACTCTCTTCACCCTCACTAACATGGGATACACTCAAAACCTCCTCGGAAGTGTCATGCACATGAGAATCGTCGTCGCTCACATGACATGCCATAAACGCCATAAAGTTACGATCAATAGGGGAACTTTCTCTCTCTTTCGGATCACTATCACTTAAGGTGGAATTATAGACAATGGGTTGCTTGCCCTCTTTCTTAAGTCTAGTGGGACACTCCTTAACCTTGTGACCGTACCCCTCACACCCAAAACACTTATCTGACTCATCTCTCTTAGGCTTCTCAAACTTATCCTTAGGAGCGGGATCTACTCTGTTGTTCTTGAATTTTTCAAATTTCTTGGCATCTTTCGATTGCTTTTGAAACTTAATAAATTTTTTAAATTTCTTTGCTAACAAAGCAACATCCTCAAAATCGGAATCGGAATCGGAATCCGAAAATTTAATTTCCTCCTTTCGGGTTTTCAAAGCAATACCCTTTTCTTTCTTAGGCACTTGCTTGGAGGTAATCATCTCGATTTCATAGGTTTGTAAGTCACCTACAATCTCTTCTAGTTTCGTTGACTCTAACCTACCCAAGGAGTTTAAAATGGTCACTTTCGCATCAAACCTACTAGGCAACGACCTAAGGATTTTCTTAATGACACGGTTGTCGGGAATTTTCTCACCTAGGTTAAACGACGAGTTGACAATATTGGACAACCTAGCATAAAACTCATCAAAGGTCTCACTCTCTAACATCCTAATGGTCTCAAACTGTGTAGTGAGATTTTGAAGTTTTGACGCCCTAACCGTGCTAGTGCCCTCGTGAGTGAGTGCCAAAATATCCTAAGCCTCTTTTGATGTTTCACAAGTCATAATTCTATTATATTATTCCTGTGTGACATTTGAAGAAATAACGTGCAGACCCTTAGAATTATATTGTGCAAGTCTTTGTTCAGTTTCGGTCCATGACTCAACAGGCTTTAAACTAGTGACCTCACCTACAATAGTGACAGGGGGTGTCCAACCTTTCTCAAATGCAAGCCAAACAAGCTCATCAATAGATTTTAAAGCACATCTCATTCTCATCTTCCAATAAGTGTAATTAGTGCCATAAAAAACAGGAGTTCGAGAAAATTCATTATATCCTGAATTCATCTTTGAAAACACACAGGATCACAAAACAAATAAAAAATATTTTCTCGCTCTGATACCAATTTGAAGAGTGCCCAATATGTGTGTTTTAAACAAAACCAATTTTTATCAAAAAAAATTATCCAACTTTTAATTATGCACCAAACCAAGTTGTGAAAACCCAATTCTTACTTTTAACCAGTTTTATCTTGATTAATCCTAAACATGCATCTAATGATTAAAGAAAGTAAAGTAAAGTAAAGAATACTCACAACGCCGGATGTACGAGAAAAAAATCCAAAATGTGTAAACAACCTCGGACGGCCCAAGCCAGACATTCACTATGAATATGGTTTTACAAAGACAGATTAGCCTTACACTAAGACTCGATCCCCACGGGTCTTGACGCTCCTTCTGATCTTCAACCGTTCTTCAATAGTGCCCACGCAGAAATTCCATCTTCCACGATACCTGTCCACAACACACGCTTCCACGTATGTCTCGGTGTCCACCGAATGGCTTTGAGTTGTCTACGATGCCGAACAAGAAGTCTTTCTCTTTTCTTCACCGCAAAACCATTTGTGTTCAATGTGTATAACAAACAACTTTGGTGCAGCAAGATCACTTAAACATATAAGAATGATAACTCGGATATTTGCAAACTCTAAGGATGTGTTTATGCTTTGTAAACCTTAAAAAACATGTGCAAACAAGGTTCTGGTTCGTAAAACTATTTTCCAGAAAGCACACTTACGAAACTATGATGAAAACACTGTTTAAATAGGATTTAAATGCCGCCTCGAAAAACTTGTCGTTCGAACGACTTAAGCATGTCGTTCGCGCAACATTGTATCTCGTTCGAACGAGATCCAATGTCGTTCGAGCGACAGTGCGAAAGTTTGATTTCCTTGACTTTCTGATGAAAACGTCTCTTAACAAAGAGATTTAAATTAGTCAAACTCTATTTCGAGCTTATCATCATAAAATGAAGTTTAAACCTTTTAAAACACTTAAAACCATTTTAAAACATTTTTCTTTATAAGAATTACATCCTTATCTTTTATTAAAATAATTCCGAGCACCATTAATTATACGCATTCATACCTGAGTGATCTCGGAATGAAATTAACTTTGAAGACGATTAAACTTGCACCAATTAAACTTCGGCATGATTTAATTCTTTGAAGCTTTGCTGCAACGTCTTCAATACGTCATAGACCAAGTGGGATCGTGACAAAATAAAATTCTCCCTAAGACATATTACAAACACAGTTTTGTTCACGGAATTAAGTCAAAATAATACAGGGACTCAATTGGAAATTTATGTCCTTACAAAATGTATTCTTGCAAGTATGATGAATTTCTAGAATGAAAAATATGTTAAAACCATTTAGTAGGATTTTAAGGTTTAAAATCCATTTTCTCATGCATATAAACTTGTAATAATTTGGCACTAAGTGTATAAATAAGTTTAAAGAAGAATTAGTTGGGGATAAACATGGAATGATAAAAAGTGGAAACTCTAGTCTTCAAGTGTGTGAAACAAGGGTAGAAATGTGAGAAGGATAAAGTTGTAAGACTACATGTAAAATGAAAGAAATTGTATTTTCTTATAAAAGTAGTCTTAGGTGTAAATGGATTTCTTGAATAAAGAAAGTAAAGAAATGTGTGGTTTGGGAATTTGAATAAAGGTTGAATAAGTGTTAATGGGTAAATATGGGATAGTTAGTGTGTATAACTTAGTAATGTTATAAAAGATTAACACTTGTGAAATTGAAACGGAATTAATGAGGTAAAGGTGTTTTCAATTAAGAAGAATATTACTCCAAGGTTAAAAGGGTGTTAAGATCTTAAAACACTTAAGAAATTAGGGTGGGTAACTTAATTATGTTTGAGGGAAATTAACATATATGGAAATGCAATTACATTTGTCTGTAATTTCTCGAGCACTTGAATCTCTTATCTCTCTCTCCCTCTGTGCAAAAACTAATTCTAAACTGCTCCTAGCTTTATAACTGCCTCCGTAACTGTCATATTGGTGGAACCTCCGTCGGCCCAAAAGCCCAAACCGCCAGATCTTAATTGGTTTACTACCAAAAGATTCGCTACCATTTTATTTGAACCTCTTCCTTTTGTTAATATCTCGTCTAAAACTGACTCTTTATTCAAGAGAGAGCCCGCTGTAATTTTCTCTGAAGATGAAATTGACAATCTTTCTCATCCTTATAAATATTCCCTCATTGGAAGATTTTCTCTTGGTTGTCTGTCGATGGAAACTATTCGCAAATCTTTTCAACACTCTTCTCTCAAATGATCATTTTCATTGGGTCTTCTTGATGATCAAAATATACTTAAAGAAGACTTCTTTTTTCTTAGGTTAAGAGAGAAGTGGTATATATTTAATGCGCCTATGAAAGTTTTCAAATGGGCCACTAATTTCTTTCTAAGTTGTGATTATTCTGTCTTTTAACTTCGGGTTTCATTACCCCATCTTCCTGTACATTTATTTGCCAAACCAACATTGTTTGCTATTTGTCAATATATTAGGGTTCCTTTGATCATGGATGAAGCAACTTCGTTGGTTTTAAGACCCAGTTTGGCCAGTGTTTGTGTGGAAATTGATGTTTCTAAACCTCTTCCTGAGAGGATCTGGATTTCTTGTTCTAAAGGATTTTAGCAAAAAGTTTGTTATGAAAATATCCCTCTTTTTTGTAGAAGATTTATACTTGATGGGCACGTAGAGGATGACTGTAATTCCCACGCTAATAATCACCATCTTCCCGCTTCTGATATTCTTCCTAAACCTAAACTTCTTTCTAACGCTGCCACTTCTGCCACTTTTCCTAAATCTAATTCTCTTACTCATGATGCCCCAGTGTTGAATCCCAAATCTTTGCTGCAAACCTGGAAAGAAAAGCCTCGTAATGGTGGTTTATCTTATAAGGATGGAGGTGTTAATCGTAAAAAACCTATTCTTAAACCAAATAAATCTAACTTTGGCGGTATAAGGTTGCAAGAAGTTACAACTCATGGGCTTACATCCACCTCTAAAAATGCTGCTGTTATTTACGACCAAAAGAAGTCAGTTGCTGATATGAAACTTGACCATACCTACTCCAATAAATCAGTTTCCCCTAACTGTGAAGAGGAAGGCCTTAACCTCCAAAATTCTTTTTCAGGGTTATCTCAGACTCAGAAGAAGGAGAATTCATTTACGAAACAAATATTGTCCCTAACATTCTTCTTTTAAACAAAATCCCATCCATCAATCACATGCTTCTTCTCCTCCAAAGTTATATACTTCTATCCAAAAAATTATGAAGCCTCTTTGGAATACCTTGAAAGAAGCTGATCAGGTTAATGGACATTGGGTTTCTTTGGCCAGTTTTAAAGAGTTCTCTTCAACCCTTAGCAAAAAACTTACAAGAGTTAAAGAAATAGAAGAAAATTCCGTTCATCATGGGACTATAATTCCACCTAATTCCAATATCCATCCATTAATTTTGCCTTTATCCATTACAAAAAGGAAGAAGAAAAAAATTCAAACTTATTCCCACCTCAAATATGAAAACAAGGTCTGCACTTGTTTCCCCAACTACCACTTGTTAAATCTCCTTTTTTGGAATATTAGGGGCGTAGGAAATAATCCTTCCTGTCATAGACTCAAACGCATCATCAACAAATTTGAGATTAGTATGATTGCAATCCAATAACTTAAAATTAATTTTGCTAACATCCAACCTTTAGTTCGAAAAATTGGTTTTAAGGGGGGTATATCTAATACTAGTGGAAAGATTGGGATTTCTTGGAGATTTTGTTGTGAAGTTAGCCAAGTTTTATCTATCTCATTCCATTTTCCAAAATTTCCCAAACCATACTTGTTTTCTTATGTTTATGCTAAATGCAATAAAAATGACAGACAACCTCTTTGGGATGAGATTAAAACAATTGCTTCTCTTGGTTACGATTATTAGGTCATTGGAGGATATTTCAATATTGTGTCTAAACAAGATGAAAATTCCAGTGGTAATTTGGTGGATAGACATGCCATTTTAGATTTTAATGCAACCATGCTCCATGTTGGCTTATATGAAATTCCTTTCTCTAGTTCTAAATTTATTTGTTGTAATAATCGAGATGGAGATAATAGGATCTGAACACCTTCCCCGCAATAATTCTGACCATGCTCCTCTTTTCCTTTCTTTGAAATTTCCTTCCCTAAACCTTTTCATTTTCAAAATGTGTGGGTATCTTATAATTCTTTTCTTGAAGTTGTGAAAATGATTAGGATGTTGTTGTTAGTGGGAGCCTGTGACACCCCCCTCAATGAAATACCAGGTGATCAGTCCAATATCTAATTAAATAGGAATCTCAAATGAACCATCCTTAGCACTACTGTCGAAATTTTATAAAATTACTAACCACCTGGCATTCAAAGATGATGTCAAATTTTAATATTTATTAATCAAGATGAAAGTAACCGCGGAAAATAAATTAATCACAATCCATGCCAATAGAAACCATCATCACAAATAATAAAATGCCATGCCGAATAAATCATCGGCTAAAATCCCATACAAATATAAAGATAGATAATAAGAATCTCATTGTATCTGAAATGAATACTAAATAAAACTGTGAGCAACATGCTCGAGTATCTGATATAAAGTCCTTATTCTAAGAATAGAAGAGATATAGGTGCCTATCCAAATCCTGCAACATCCACATATGTCGCAGCAGCGAAATCCCATGAATGAATCAAGTCTGGCGTCCCTGTAACTGGACACCTAAAAGGTTTTGAAAATAATTTATAGCAGGAGTTTTGAAAACATTGAGCAAATGATTAACTTGCAGTAATATAAAATTCATGCATGCGCTTCATATTTAAGTTAGTGTCGCACTCCCTTGAGGAAATTCTCACCCCTCCTCTAATGTGCACACCTAACGTCACTTTATATCTCCCCTAGTTCTCTGCCTAAAAACTAAATAATATATATAACCCTCTACAACCACCCTACTCTAACTGTGTATGCTTAAATATATGATTTATAAGTTATTACTAGCACGAACTTAATTAATCACTTTCCTTCTTAAATTTATATAACTTTCACGCCCGTTATACACGTAATACAATTCACATCATGTATTAAATTACCCGCATATAATTATTTATCCCATTATATACGTATAACTATATTACAACATTCACACATATGTTGGATGTATATAATAGCCATCCTCCCGAATAATAACTCACCGAGTGTATTCTCTAAAGTGCTATCCCACTAGGTGTACTCGTATAGCCCAGTTACCCTAAGTTAGAATCGCTCACTAACTTGGCCAAAAATAAACATAGTGGAGGCGAACATATTCCTTCCCTGAAAGTGAGATAAGCCCCTCACCCATATAACAGACTCTATGACCTGGGGATTTACTCGCCTTACTCCTCAAGCTAGGGGATTCACCCACTACGCGCAACCTCCCATTGATAGCACTAGAGCACATATATATATATATATATATATAAAATATCCCGACTTTACCGTGTACCAAATCCGTAACGCTAGCCTATATGTATATCTTGAGTTTATGGTCAAACTCTAATTATTATCTAATTTGCACATTAATTAATTCAATTTTCTTGGTATCGCCCAACCACTATACTCGGACTCGCTCTCGTGGCCCGAAATTAATATATTACCCGAGTCTAATCCTTGACTCCAAATTAAATTAGTTTTCATCAATAATTAATTTAAGTGGGTAGGGTTACCCTACTACCATATCCGAACTTATTCACCCAGTCCATTATTTTATTCTTTCAGAATTTATTTCTCAAAATTCATTCGGATTGTGTCACCCTTAATTTCCCCACCACTCCCAATTATATTCCTTTATAATTGTTAATAAATAACTCCCATAATTAATTTTTCTCTCTTCATTATACTAGGGGGAAATTACATCAAAAAAATTTACTCATATAAATCCCTACGCCAAACTGCCGAAAATCCTGAAGGGTCGATCGATCGACCCCCAACTGTCGATCGATCGATCAAACATGTGATCGTCTTCTCCGCTTTGCTATTTTCTCCATTAACGAAATTCTCCAATTCCTAACCTTTCCCCTGGTCTAACCCAAGAACAATCAACATCATAACTATATAGTAACATCATCATGGCATCTCATAGAACCTCAAACATAAATTTAATCTCACAAATTTCTGTCTTTCTGATTTGGGGAAATTCTCAGGTTTTTACTCGTTAGGTTCCAATTTCATCTAATTAGTTCAAATTTATCCATAATTGCTACTGGGTTTTTCACATGTAAATCAAATATCATCACAAAACCATGTCACACAATTAATTCCCACATTGAATCTTATTTAAGTGTTTCTTTTACAAAAACCCCGTTTTGTATCCATTTGTACCCAAAACGAATTTCTAATTTCCACATAACAAAAATATGAATTGAATAACATCAATTCATATCACAGTAAGATAACCACTTTCCTTTTGGGTTCGTAGGGTCTGATCCGAGGGTGTAATTTGCAAGCTTGATGATGAACTTCCAATTAGTTTATTGTCTTATCTCCAAAAGACCCCAATTTGCAGTGTAACCACTCTCTATGGGTTCCTCTCAATACCCTAGGTTCTCTCTTGTGTTTTCTGCCATTTTTCTTTCCTTCCAAATTAGGTATTAAAGCTAAATCCCATTTTTAGCCTAATGGGCCAAGCCCGAGTGACCCAAATACCCCCGTGTGCGCCCGACTATGCCTAAAAACACCCCGAGACCCATTTACTATCCTCGGGTACTCTTTTTCGACTATCTCGGCCCATCCGAACTCAATCGTGCACTCAGAATTGACATCCGAATTGATTTACAGAATTTTTTATCTCACACCTAACTTAATCTATAATCGACTCCCGACTGAGATAAGTAAATCCCACGTCACTAATACACTTATGACGTAAATAATTATTAATATTCACTTAGTAATTTAATTACCATAAATATTATCCATTTATTCTCCTGATTAATATTTATATAAAGATTTCCATAATTAATTCCATTAAATTACGACATACAAATAATTAAAAAAAAATTTACTCGAATTAATTAATTTTTAAATGCATAAAAATACGGGGTGTTACATACTTCACCCTTACAAAGGAATTTCGTCCCCGAAATTAGGTCGTACTTGCGGTGAATAACTCTGGATATCGCTCCCGTATATCATCCTCCCGCTCCCAGGTAGACTCATCGATGCTGTGATGACCCCACTATACTCTCACCAGTGGAACAACCTTGGATCGCAACTTGCGCTCACCACGGTTCAGAATTGCTACCGATCTCTCCTCATACGAGATGTGTGGCTGTAAGTCAATCTCCTCGAGTGAAACGTGCCAGAAGTCCCTCTCGCTCGTCCGATATTTCTTCAGCGATGCCACATGGAACACGCCGTGTATCCGCTGAAGGTGCTCTAACAAACCCAGTCTATAAGCTATTGGTCCTACCCTCTCAATAATAGGGAAGGGCCCCACGTACCTCGGCGCTAATTTACCCTTCTTACTGAACCTCATCACCCTTTTCTTAAGGGACACCCGTATCAATACCTAATCCCCGACCTCCAACTCCACATGTCTCCGTGAAGCATCAGCATAACTCTTCTGCCTATCCTGAGCTATCCGAATTCGTCCCCGAATTAGCTCTATCTTGGTAGTCGTCTCCTAGACAATCTCTGACCTCAATAACTTGTTGTCCCCCACTTCTAACCAATAGGTGAGCGAACGACAAGGTCTCCCATATAGTGCCTCGAACGGTGCCATGCCAATCATTAATTGGTAAGAGTTGTTATACGCGAACTCTACCAAAGGAAGATATCGCTCCCATCCTCCCCCAAAGTCTAAAATGCACATCCTTAGCTTGTCTTCCAGCATCTGATTTACTCTCTCAGTCTACCCATCTATCTGTGGATGATAGGAGGTACTCAACCGTAACTCTGTGCCCATAGCCTCCTGAAAGCTCTGTAAAAAATGGGCCACAAAAACCTTATCTCTGTCAGACATAATATTAACTGACACCTCGTGCAACTTAAATATCTCCGCTATGAATAGCTATGTGTAACGCATCGTCTCAAAGTCTGTGCGAATTGGTAAGAAGTGGGCTACCTTGGTCAATCGATCCACAATCACGCATATGGAATCGTGACCCCTTTGAGATGTAGACAACCGGGCAATAAAATACATGGAGATTCTCTACCACTTCCACACGGGAATCTCCAGTGGATGTAACATCCCTGAAGGTCTCTGATGATTGACCTTCATAAGCTGACACGTGGTACATTACGAGACAAACTCTGCTATGTCCCATTTTATTCCTGCCCACCAATACTGCCTGCTCATATCTAGGTACATTTTATCCCCGTTGGAATGTACTGCAAACCTCGAAACATGGGACTCTGTCATAACAGCGTGCCTCAAATCCTTATCTTTCAGCACAATCACCTCCTATTAAAGCGTAGGCCTCCCTTCAAACTGACTGAATAACCCTCTACTCCCTGAGCCAGAAGCTGACGTACTCTATCCTGGCAGATCTGGTCCTCCACTTGTGCCCTCACAACCCGCATAATGATCTCGGGAGTAATGGATAAAGCTGACATACACGCCCTGGAAACATCATCATCATGTCGAAGCTCTCTCCACTTCGCTTTCCAGACCTCTGAAATCTACCCTGTAGGCCTCCGGCTCAATGTGTCTGCCACCACGTTAGCCTTACCAAGATGATACTGGATGTCAAACTTATAGTCTTTCATGGATTCTAGCCACCGCCTCTGCCTCATAGTTAGATCTTTCTGCGTGAAGAGATACTTAAGTGACTTGTGATCCGTGAATAAAGTAAACTGCTCTCCCAGAAGATAATACCTCTATATCCTGAAAGCAAAAATGATCACTGCTAACTCTAGGTCATGAGTGGGGTAATTCCTCTCATGGGGCTTTAGCTTTTTGGACGCATAAGCTAGAGCTCTCTCCTCCTGCTGTAGCACCCCCAAGTCCCTGTAAGTATGCGTCGGTGTAGACCCGATACTCCAGTCCTCCCCTCGACAAAGCAAGTACGGGTGCAGATGTCAACTTGTCCTTTAGCTCATCGAAAGATAACTGACAATGATCACTCCAAATAAAAGGTACCCCCTGCGAGTCAAATTCGTCACCTTACTCGGATCCATAGAAATACCCCAGTCTGACACCATATAACCCAGAAACAATACCTTCCACAACCAAAATCCACACTTTCCGAATTTGGGATAAAGCTGGTGGTCTCGTAGCGTCTGTAAAACCCTACGCAGGTGCTCAGTGTGCTCCTCCTCAGTGCGTGAGTATACCAAGATGTCAATAATGAACACAATAACAAACTGGTTGAGGTATTCTTTAAAAACCCTGTTCATGAGATCTATGAACACTGCTAGCGCATTGGTGAGCCCGAATGGCATCACCCTGAACTCGTAGGATCCATACCGTGACAGGAAAGTGATCTTAGGAACATCCTCCTCTTGGATATGTATCTGATGATACCCTGACCACAAATTAATATTTGAGAAGTATGACGCCTGATCGAGTGCGAAAAGTAGCGCGTGTAAAGACGCTAATCGTTGTTTTCGTTTCGCCTACTCAATACAAACAAACCTAAACTATTACTACACTTACAAGGCAAGCACAGCGGTAAGTCGGGTATCAAGAATCCACAGGGACGAGTTGATAGAATTTATATGATTTAATATTCCGAAATAAAAGTGTAAAAGGTGTTTACAAACTAAAAAATGAAAGATGCATGAAAGGGAAATGTTTATCTAGGCGAGGGAAATGAAACTAGATTAACAAAGCGAGAAAAACTATAGGTTGCGTCGAATATCCCTCACCCGAGTTAATTTGTATAAAATGGATACATGGGTCGACGAGTTATTTATAATGCGTCTCGTTTTGACAGTTAATTAAATCAAGGGTTGTCAGGCCCCTAAATCTGCATAAAACCTAATATGATTTTGGCGTCAACAAATATCCCGAAAATTGTGCACGAAAGGTCGTAAGCATGGGACATACATGATATGCCCTGTCAAATCTCCTAGGCACAATAACTAGGACAACGCACCCGAAATAGACCCGTAAACACCATCACCAAAGCCAAGGAACGCGTCAACTCGAGTGAGTTCAATTTAAACACAACCTAATTTAAATTACCTAGAAAGAATATTAAAAATGCGATAAAGAAAGCGGTAAATTTATACTAGAAAGCAAGGAAATAAAGCATGTAAACCTAAATTAGAAAGCATGTAAATTACACTACAAAGAAAGAATGAAAGAAATACAAACTATATTAATGGAGAGGAAGATGAATAGTGCAACTTACCACCCAATTGGGTGTCAAACCAAGAAAAATCAAAGAAGAACTCTTCAAATCCCCAAAACCCTAAGCTATTCTACCCTAAAACGAATTATCTGATATTTACATAAAAAATTATTTATATATTAAGTTGGAATTAAATTAGAAAAGAAAAGAGAAAAGAAAAGAAAAGGCAAAATATCTGCAGAAAACGGGGGATCGATCGATCGACCCCTTTGGTCGATCGATCGATCAAGAGAAAAATTTCCACTGTCGATGAGGATCGATCGATCGATCCTTTTGATTGATCGATCGATCAAGAAGGGCAGAATCAAGGCAGCTACTGCATTCCCCTTTTCTTCCTCTTCTCCTCCTCTTTTGGTTTCATTGTTTTTCCCTCCGCTGAAATCGCCGTAACTTCATCATACGAACTCGGAATCGCACACCGTTCATGACCACGCAAAGCTAGCGAGGATGGATACAACTTCCGTGTAGATGTTGGGCCAGGCCCAAGCTGTGAAAAGACTAAAATTCCCTTAAACATGCAGTTGTGTACAGATATCGAGCAGAATGCGTCCGAACTTCACACTTAGCATCCAAATACCTATAAAATCTCAATTAACCACTACAAAACATGTTAACATAGAAATCCGAGGTTGTCTGGTTAACGAGCATAAATATAGGAAACAAGATACCCGAGGGGGCTAAAATACGTCCGTTCGGAGGATGAAATACGCAATATTTGTGTATCATCAACGCCCCTCTCAACTGGTCAAATAAATCGTCGATCCTAGGTAACGGATACTTATTTCGTATCGTCACCTAATTTAGTTCCCTATAATCTACGTACAACCAAAGTGAACCATCCTGTTTCTTCATAAACAACATCGGCGCACCCCACGGAGACGTGCTCCACCGAATGAAACCCCGACCCAAGAGTTGGTGAATTTGTTCTCTCATTCCACGCATCTCTGAAGGGGCCATACGATAAGGTGATCGAGCAATCGACCTCGTACCCTGTGCTAAATTAATGACAAACTCGATTTTCCTGCTGGGCGACAATCCTGGTATTTCCTAGAACACATCCTCGAAGTTCCTTACTACCGGAATCGAATCTAACGGAATCACCACCTCCTGTGAGGTCTCCTCCTCAATATAATACAAATACCTGCGCGATCCTCCCTCGAGTAGAGGCATTTCCACTAGGAACATATCCTGTCCCGGAATGGAGAACACGATGGTTCTCTCAAAGTAATCTACTGTCGCCCGATAACCTACCAACCAATCGATACCTAGGATGACAACGTACCCCTCCATATCTAATACTAAGAGGTCCGCCACTAAACTCAGTTTCCCAATCAAAATTTCCACCCCTACAAATCTAGTGTATCAAAGACCCACTACCCAATTGTGACTCTCCACACATCCGAAAACTACCCGCGGTCTCTAGAAAACCGGCTACTCTAGTAAATTTAGTTTTAATGAATGAATGCGATGCTACAGTATCAAAACGTATCCTACCCACAAGCCCATGGATAGTAAACATACCCTCAACTGCTAGCGGCACCTGAGGTGCTGGTGGAATGGGAACATCTCGGACGTTGTATATACGCTCGTAGTGCATCTGCCCCTGCTGTTGTGGGGTTGGTGGCATCTGACCCTGCTGCCCCTATTGGCACCCTACTGCTGGCCCCTACCTCTCTGTGGGCACTCTCTCTTAAAATGTCCCATCTCACCACAAACAAAACAACGCCTCTGATCGTCTCCCTGTCGTTGGCCCTATTGGCCCTGCCGAGGTTGGCCCTGCTGGCCTCCTCCATTGTTCCCTTGGCCTTGACGGCCCTGAGGAACCTGTTGCTACTGATTTGGGCCCTACTGGCCTGGCCTAAACCCCTGTCCTCCCGGTCAAAAAATTTCAGGCTTAAATTTCTTAGCCTGATTCCCTTGCTGACTACCAGACTGCTGCTGAACAACGCTAGTATCACCACCAACTGCGTTGCCTTGCTAGCTCGGCTCTCCTCCCTTCTTGCTTCCCTTCGCATAAAAGCGATGATCTTGACAGTGCACTAAAGCGGCATTGGCGACATCAGTGTACGTCACCAATGCGGGATTACCAATCAAATATTGCCTGATTCTCCAGGTTAAGCCATCCATAAACCTTGACTTCTTTTGCTCTTCGTCGCTCACCTCGTTTGGTACAAAATTAGCCAAACTGGTGAACTCCTACTCATAATTATCCACTGAGCGATCACCCTGAACCAACTTGCCGAATTTATTCCTCATCTCTGCCTCTACTGCCGACGGGAAGTATTTACGATCAAACCGCACCTAGAAATTAGATATCGTCATCAAGTCCCTCTCTTCGGAGGTGGTAACTAACTCCCACCACTGTAAAGATGCCCCTGACAGACAAAAGGTAGCAAGCATCTATTTTTGCACATTGGTACACTCAAGCATGCACAAATGGCACTGAATGTTCTTCTTCCAGCCACAAGCTTCTACTACATCAGTACTACCCCGAAACTCGGGTGGGTGACCCTTCTGAAAGGTCTCCCTAACTCGCTGCCAAGAAGGTGGCCCTATTAGGGCCAAAACTGTTGGTGCCACTGGAAGCGGTGCCCGGGGCTGAGGAAAATGGGCTGTTGTAATACCCCGTATTTTTACGCATATTTATTTTTAGGGAAAATGGGGATTAATTAAATTAATGGGAGAAAAAAAATTTAAATTATAATTAATCCGATTTTATGATAATAATCACTAACGTGATGAGAGTTAGTAGTTATTGAAATAATATATTGACCGGCGATGAGATACACGACAGTTATGTTATAAATATTTGGGACGCGTAAGAGTCGCGCCACTAGTAGTTATTTGGAGGTTTAAAAGGTAAATTATATTTGTATAACTCGGATAACTATTTTGAGTGCGCCTCGAAATAGTAAAAAAATAAAACTCGGGTATTTAAATTGGAGTCCGGGACATTTTAGCCCAAAACGACACCCCGAAGGGGTATTTTAGTCTTTTGGAATTTTGGTTAATTAAATGGACGAAAATTGGGTTTAATTTAAAAGCAGTTAGGGTTAGTGGCCTGTTAGTTCAACCTACGTAAGATAGAGAGGCAAAGTGAGAGAGAACCAAGGAAGAAGAAGAAGACTCCATTAGAGCCCTAAGCCAAGAACTCAAGCTTTCACACCAAAAAGTACACCAATGCGTAGATCGGGTCAGGAGGATTGTTCCCATACCATTTTCAACCATGAATCAGAAGTTCCTTTTTAAGGCAAGTGATTATCTTCCTCTCTCTCTTAGCAATTATTACTCTTGTTAACATATGTAGAGGTTTTAGAACAACTAATACAAAATTGGGTTTACCTATGATGAAAATCGTGTAGGAATTTTAGAAATTTGATGGGGGTTTGCATGTAGAGGATTTTTCCCCTTAATAGGAATTTAAAATTTGGTGAATTAAATGTTAATCATGAAATAAAAATGGAGTTTTTATAGATTAATAATTCTGGGTTTATATTAATATGATTTGTGGGAAAATTTAGGAATTTGTTAAAATTACATGATGATTAGAAGGATTTGACCCCAAAAACTATACTAAGAAGTGTCCTAGGGTGACTTAGAGTCGTTTGTAAACCTCTTACTTGGGTTGGAATGGGTTTAGGTTGAGATTTGAGCAGAGAAAATATGGAAAAATGAACATTGGTGATGAACTGGGCAACTTCAAAAATTTCGTTTGAAGTCCAGCCCAGGTCATTCGAACGAGACTTCTAACGACATTCCAGTGTCACTTCTAACGAGTTTGGTGGTTCGTTCGAAGTCCCTTCGTTCAAACGACCCTCGTTAGAACGACCTCATCCGAACGAGATTCCCTGGGTCTTCTAACGAGATTACAGAATGACTTTAAGGCTCAATTTTGTTTCAAAATCCACGTAGACTTATATAATTGAGTGTTAGGCCTGTATGACTGTCGAATAACTTAAAATTTATATTTATTAGTGAGTGGAGAATATGTCGACCCTCAGAAGGAATGAAAGTTATAGAAATTGAGAGATGAAGAAATACAAGGGAGAATATATATACGAATAAGGTACTGGGTATAATAAGGGATGCATATTATGCGTACTGCAAATACTAGGCTACGGGAAAGCCAATGAATTTATAAAAGCTGTGTGTATGCTTATTGCTCAAAATATTATGTGTATGACATACCTAGCTACTGGCTATAGAATGGAGGTCAACGCATTGTGGACGACCGGATCTTGTGTGCCTTCGGGGGATTTAAAGTCGTACCACTAGAGCATGGAACCTAGGTATGGGCTATCCATGAGAGTGATAGTGATGACGGTCGTATGGGTGCGTAGGTATGTGCGTAGCCCATCGGCTTGGGACTATGTTCACCTCCAATAAATGTTTTTGTTTTTACTGGTTCTCGAGAGATTGAACCTGTTGTCCTCTATGCGTGAGCGATGCAATGGGACTAGATAGCCGAGTATGCATAGCACTAAGGGTTTCTCAACCAGGGATGCAATATTTCCATATTTATATATTTATTGATATATATGCATAAAGAGAATAACGTATGTAAACCAAAATCCTGTTTGGTGTCTTATGTTGATGACTCTATTTTTAAATGTGTACTTATGGTATTATCAGATGGGCATTTAGAAGAATATGAGAATAAACTAAAGTAATTCTAACCCTATATCGAAATCTTAAGTATGTCGGCCTTAAGTTATTTAGGGAGTCTTTCCAGCATAATTGTATGTACTTAGTAGCCAGTTAGGGTATCATGACTAGTAAGGGTAGTTAGGCTCGTTAGGCGTGCACACTAAGATCGAGGGGTGAGTATCTCAAGTGAGTACGCTAAGTTAACTTGATTAATAATTGTGCTAATTGAATCAATTTAAGAACTTGCTATTTTAAACAGTTTTCAACTCGGGCTGTGACCCATTTTTCTATATATCTTTCTATTGTTCCATTATTTTAGGTGCCCAGCCACAGGGACACCAGCCTTAGGAGACTCTATTCAGTTGTCGTGTTGTAGTTGATGTGGAAGCTGCAGGATAATTGCTAGTAGACGACTCAGCCTATTCTTCCTTTTGCAGTTATCTATTATGTTAGACATGTCGTCCTTTCTTCTATTTACAGTCAGAGATTTAGTTATTTTAAACCCTCTCTTAGATTTGATTTCCTTTTAGTGGATTTATTGTATGGGATTGTATCTGGATGTGTTATACTCCAGTCATTTATTTTACTTCAGTTAGACTTTACTTATATTACTGTGATGCATGGCCTTTGTTGGTATTCTTTTGATTTTGGTTAGTAACAAGATAAAATTTGGACATCATCCTTTTTAAATACTAGGTGGTTAGATTTTATTAAATTAAAATTTGAGTTTTCGATAGTGATGCATTATCTGGACCAATTGGATATTTTGAAATTAATTAATTAAGGACTGATCACCCGGTAATTAATTTAGCGTGGTGTCACAGGTGGTATCAGAGCATCACGTTCTAGTGTCCTTAGGATCTGTACGGCTTATTATATTTTCGCGTAGCGTTCTTTGATATAGAGCCCTACTATTTGGACTGTTGTATCCTTATTTCGTGTTGTAGATCTCGTACTTCTGCTACAATGTTATGTATGGACGGTGGTTTTATAAAATTCATTTGAATTTCAGATGTCGCTTATGGGGGAGAGACACACTGACATCGCTGAAGAGGTAAATGCGGGACAAGCCCAACAAATACTTCAGGTACACCAGGAAATAAAGGAAATCACTGAGATTGCGAATATCGTGGCACAAGTAGTGACTACCGTAATATTGCAGTACTAAAATCGCAGTGTGCAGCTTACAGGGGCCAAAAGAACAAGAGAAGTTTATCAATATGACATTTTGAGGAATAATAACAAGGGGAAAATACCGTCGCAACAGGGACAAGCTGCTCAGAGACATCAAGACCAAAAAGACTATGAGAACCGTGGGAAGAGACAAACCCGCTAGGGCCAACAAGGCCAAGGACATAAGGCTTTCACAAAGAGGTGTTTTAAGTGTGGAAGAAATGGCCACAAATGCCAAGTTTGCCCGCAAAGAGCTGGAGGAAAGCCTCAGCCAATTCAACATGGTCAGCGAGACCATCAGGGCCAGCAGAGCAGAAACTGTGTGGGTAAGTGTTTCATATGCGGCGAACAGGGTCACTGCCATCAAAATTTCCCTAGCAAGGGCAGGATCCCACAACAGTCATTGGATGTTCACCCGACACCACAGAATACCCAAATTGGGGAAACAGGGATAATCACCCCAGTAACACAGACTTCACAACAACAACAGGTAGTACAGTATGGAAGTATCTATAATGCATGATATGTAGTTATGCCACTAATATTGCATCTACCACCCACATTTTGAGGTACGGTACTTTATCATTTATACCGTTTCCTTTTAGTTACGAGGAAAATTTCAAATAACCTATGTACGTTACAACTTACTTGTACTACTTAAGAATCATGAGCGTAAAATGTATTATAATCCCGATTTCGAACCGGATCATTTCAAGTTTGTGTGATAATAGACCATCAAAATAATATTAGGTGTCCATTAGTACTGGGCATGAAATAATTTGTGCTAATTGTCATCCGAGAGGAAAATTAAATCCTGCAGAGACTTGTGGAGTATGTCGTCGGGTAATACCAAATCCCCGTGGGTAGAAATGTTTACTATAGTGATTCAGAAAAAAAAATGAAATATCTCTGGGCATGGGAATAATTTTGTGGCCAATTTGAAGAGCCTAACGCCAAATTAGTAGAAGTAATGTGTTGAATATCTTTTTCATAACATGAGAATAGATGCGCTATTGTTAGCAGGAAGCAAGGATGTGGGGTACGAGATAAATAATAAGGACCACAACTTTCGTTGACCGACCATGTTAGTTAGTAGTGTATCGGGGGGGTTCCTTTTTTAGATTTCGCTTTGCGAGACATCCCACGTATGAAACCTAGCGAACGTCGGGAGTTGGGGATGGTTGGTCTTTAGAACATGAGTTTGGTACCTTGGTTATCATCCGTAAGGGAAACCATAACTTTAACTTTAATTTTATTCCTATGCACGGTCAGTGGAACAGTACGATATGACGTAAGAAGTGATATTAGATGTTTTACATCAAGAATAAATCAGTGATAAGGGAAGATGATAAAGTCACGATACACAATAAGTATTCATTGCCCCAAATCGATGACTTATTCGATTAGTTGAGGGGAGCTACCTTCCCCTCAAAGATTGGCTTGGGATCATGATATAATAAGCTGTGTATCAAGGAGTAGGAGATGTCAAAGACTACTTCTTGATGAGGACTAAGTCCTATGAGTTCAGAGTCACGCCGTTTGGGCTGACAAATGCTCCAACCGTATTCATGGACCTGACGAACCTAGGGTTCAGAGAGTTCTTGGATCAGTATGTCATCGTCTTTGTAGATGACATCCTGATTTATTCATAGACTAAGGAGGAGCAAGCCGAGCACTTGAGACAGATTCTTCAGATTCTACGAGAACATCAGCTGTGTGCTAAGTATGAGAAGTGCGGATTCTTGTCACGGGAGGTACAACTTTTGGGGCATGTTTTGTCAGAATTTGGGGATATCGGTTGACTAGAGGAAGGTGTCGACGGTGAGGGAGTGGGGGACAACCCACGACACTAACTAAGATACGCAGTTTCTTGGGGTTAGCCGGTTACTGCAGGAGGTTCATCAGAGGCTTTTCAAAGAAAGTAGGTCCGTTGACACACCTGACTCGCAAAGGGGTGTCATTTATCTGTAGTGACGCCTGCCAGTTAGCCTTTGATGAGTTGAAAGATAAGTTAACCTCAGCACCAGTGTTAGCATTACCCAAGCCGGGAGTGGAGTGTCTAGTCTACACTGATGCGTCCTTGTTAGGACTTGGAGCAGGAGGATCAACTATAGCTTATGCTTACCGTAAGCTTAAGCCTCACGAGAGGAACTACCCCACCCATGATTTAGAGTTGGCGGCGATGGTGTTTGCACTTCGAATTTGGAGACATTACCTCCTAGGAGAGAAATTTCATTTATTCACGGACGACAAGTCATTACAGTACCTCTTTACGCAGAAGGAGTTAAATATGCGTCAACGTCGGTGGCTTGAGTTTGTGAAGGATTATCAATTTGATATCCAATACCACCCGGGTAAGGCAAACGTGGTAGCAGACGCGTTAAGCCGTAGGCCAATCGATGAGGTGGACGAGGTGTGGAAAGCGAAATGGAAGAAGTTAGGGAACCAGGATGTGGTAACTCGATCGTTTATGTCTGCGATGATGGTTACACCCCAAATTATTACGGGAATAGTACAGGCTCAGGCAGATGATCCGATCTGCCAAAGTCAGATAGTGAAGCTTCTAGCCGAGGGGGTTGAGTCTTACACCGTGGGTTCAGACGAGGGTTTACATTTCAATGGGAGATTGGTTGTTACCAAGGGTGAAGATTTGCGACACAAGGTGAGGACAAAGTCGCACGATTCCCGATTTGTGGTACATCTCGGCGGAGATAATATGTACCAGGATATGCGTAGACAGTACATCTCGATGAAGATAGATATTGCAGAGTTCGTTTCGAAATGTTCCACTTGTCAGTTGGTAAAGGTGGACCATAAGAGGCCAGCGGTACTTCTACATCCATTAGAGGTTCCTATGTGGAAATGGGAGAGCATTTTCATGGACTTCATCACGGGATTACCTACATCGCAGAGGGGTCACGATTCGATATGGGTGAAGTGGATCGGTTTACCAAGGTAGCCCACTTTCTGCCAGCTAAGACAGACAACACCGCAGGACAGTACGCCCACTTATTCATGATAGAGATAGTTAGACTCCATGGAGTGCCTCTAAATATCGTGTCTGACAGAGATAGGGTGTTCGTTTCTCGATTTTAGGAGAGTTTTTAGGAGGCGTTGGGTACGGAGTTGCGACTGAGCACAACCTATCACCCGTAGACGAATGGTCAGACAGAGCGGACAAATCAAATGTTGGAGTACATGTTATGGATGTGCGTCATTGATTTTGGCGAAGGTTGGGAGCAGTACCTTCCACTAGTGGAGTTTGCCTTTAATAACTCCTACCAATTTACTGTCGGTATGGTTCCATTAAAGGCCCTATACAGTAGACCTTGTCCTTCCCCAGCATGTTGGCTAGAGGTGGGGGACAACAAGTTACTGGGTCTGGAGGTGATTCTGGATACTTTGGCGAGGATAGAGTTGATACGGAGCCGTATTCGAGTTTCTCAGGATCGACAGAAGAGTTACGCTGATGCCAAACGTTACTTTCGAGAGTTCAATATTGGGGATCAGGTGTTACTTCGGGTGTCTCCTATGAAGGGAGTTATCCATTTTAGAAAGAAGGAAAAGTTGACACCGAGGTATGTAGGGCCATTCCCCATTATCGAGAGGATTGGGCCAGTTGCTTATAGACTTGGGTTACCGGAATACTTGCATAGAGTCCATGACGTGTTTCATATCTCGTCTCTGAGGAGATTTTTTCAAGATGAATTGGCTCATACTCACATTTCTCTAGAGGAGATAGATTTACATCCTGATAGCTCCTATGAGGAGGGACCAGTTACTATGCTAGACCGTAGCGAGAAGAAGTTGAGGTCGAAAATAGTACCACTAGTGCGTGTTCAATGGCGACACTATAATGTTGAGAAATCAACTTGGGAGGGCGAGGATGACATGCGTGAACGTATCCAGAGTTATTCTTACCAGGTATATATATTTTTCTGAATTTCGGGACGTAATTATGTTATTAGGGGGTAAGTTTGTAATATCCCATATTTTTACGCATATTTATTTTTATGGAAAATGGGGATTAATTAAATTAATGGGAGAATTTTTTTTTGAATTATAATTAATCCGATTTTATGATAATAATCACTAACATGATGAGAGTTAGTAGTTATTGAAATAATATTTTGGCCGGGGATGAGATACACGACAGTTATGTTATAAATATTTAGGACGCATAAGAGTCGCGTCACTAGTAGTTATTTGGGGTTTAAAAGGTAAATTATTTTTGTATAACTCGGATAACTATTTTGAGTGCGCCAGAGTGTCCGAAAGGGTCGAAATAGTCAGAAAACACTACTTGGGTATTTAAATTGAAGTCCGGGACATTTTAGCCCAAAACGACACCCCAGAGGGGTATTTTGGTCTTTTGGAATTTTTGGGTAATCAAATGGACGAAAATTGGGTTTAATTTCAAAGCAGTTAGGGTTAGTGGCCTGTTAGTTCAACCTACGTAAGATAGAGAGGCAAAGAGAGAGAGAACCAAGGAAGAAGAAGAAGACATCATTAGAGCCCTAAGCCAAGAACTCAAGCTTTCACACCAAAAAGTACGCCAACGCGTAGATCAGGTCAGGAGGATCGTTCCCATACCATTTTAAATTGTGAATCAGAAGTTCCTTTTTAATTCAAATGATTATCTTTCTCTCTCTCTTAGCAATTATTACTCTTGTTAACATATGTAGAGGTTTTATAACAAATAATACCAAATTGGGTTTACCTATGATGAAAATCGTGTAGGAATTTTAGAAATCTGATGGGGGTTTGCATGTAGAGGATTTTCCCCCTTAATAGGAATGTGAAATTTGGTGAATTAAATGTTAAGCACGAAATAAAAATGGACTTTTTATAGATTAATAATTTTGGGTTTATGTTAATATGATTTATGGGAAAATTTAGGAATTTGTTGAAATTACATGATGATTAGAAGGATTTGACCACAAAAACTATACTAAGAAGTGTCCTAGGGTGACTTAGAGTAGTTTGTAAACCTCGTACTTGGGTTGTAATGGGTTTAGGTTGAGATTTGAGTGGATAAAATATGGAAAAATAAACATTGGTGATGAACTGGGCAACTTCGAAAATTTCGTTAGAAGTCCAGCCCACGTCGTTCGAACGATCTCATTGGAACGAGACTTCTAACAACATTCCAGTGTCACTTCTAACGAGTTTGGTGGTTCGTTCAAAGTCCTTTCGTTCAAACAACCCTCATTCGAATGACCTCGTTCGAATGAGATTCCCTGGGTCTTCTAACGAGATTACAGAATGACTTTTAGGGCTCGATCTTGTTTCAAAATCAACGTAGAGTTATGTAATTGAGTGTTAGGCCTGTATGAATGTCGAGTAACTTAAAATTTATATATATTAGTGAGAAGATAATATGTCGAGCCTCGGAAGGAATGGAAGTTATAGAAATTGAGAGATGCAAAAATACAAAGGAGAATATATATACGAATAAGGTACGGGGTATAATAAGGGATGCATATTATACGTACTGCAAATACTAGGCTACGGGAAAGCCAATGAATTTATAAAAGTTGTGTGTATGCTTATTGCTCAAAATATTATGTGTATGACATACCTAGCTACTAGCTATCGAACGGAGGTTAACGCGTTGTGGACAACCGAATCTTATGTGCCTTCGGGGGATTTAAAGTCGTACCACTAGAGCATGGAACCTAGGTACGGGCTATCCGTGAGAGTGATAGTGATGACGGTCGTATGGGTGCGTAGGTATGTGCGTAGCCATTCGACTTGGGACTATGTTCCCCTACAATAAATGTTTGTGTTTTTACTGGATCTCGAGAGATTTAACCTATTGTCCTCTATGCGTGAGCTATGCAATGGGACTAGATAGCCGAGTATGCATAGCACTAAGGGTTTCTCAACCAAGGGTGCAATATTTCCATATATATATATATATATATATATATATATATATATATATATATATATATATATATATATATATATATATATATATATTGATATGTATGCATAAAGAGAATAATGTGTGTAAAGCAAAATCCTATTTCGTGTCTTATGTTGATGACTTTATTTTTAAATGTGTACTTATGGTATTATCAGCTGGGCATTTATAAAAATATGAGAATAAACTAAAGTAATTCTAACCCTATATCGAAATCTTAAGTACGTCGGCCTTGAGTTATTTAGGGAGTCTTTCCAGCATAATTTTATGTACTTAATATCCAGTCAGGGTATCATGACTAATATGGGTAGTTAGGCTCGTTTGGCGTGCACACTAAGATCTAGGGGTGAGTATCTCAAGTGAGTACGCTAAGTTAACTTGATTAATAATTGTACTAATTGAATCAATTTAAGCACTTGCTATTTTAAACTGTTTTCAACTCGGGCTCTGACCCGTTTTTCTGTATATCTTTTTATTGTTCCATTATTTTAGGTGTCCAGCCACAGGGACACCAGCCTTATGAGACTCTATTCAGTTGCCGTGTTGTAGCTGATGTGGAAGCTACAGGATAATTGCTAGTAGACGACTCAGCCTATTCTTCCTTTTGCAGTTATCTATTCTGTTGGAAATGTCGTCCTTTCTTCTACTTACAGTAAGAGATTTAGTTATTTTAAACCCTCTTTTAGATTTGATTTCCTTTTAGTGGATTTATTGTATGGGATTGTATCTGGATGTGTTGTACTCCAGTCATTTATTTTACTTCAGTTAGACTTTACTTATATTACTGTGATGCATGGCCTTTGTTGGTATTCTTTTGATTTTGGTTAGTAACAAGATAAAATTTGGACATCACCCTTTTTAAATACTAGGTGGTTAGTTTTTATTAAATTAAAATTTGAGTTTTCGACAGTGATGCATTATCTGGACCAACTGAATATTCTGAAATTAATTAATTAAGAAATGATCACCCTGTAATTAATTAGGCGGGGTGTCACAGCTGCCATAGCCCTCATCGCTGTCTCGACTGCCTGAGCCACTATCACTGCCACCTGAGCAATGGAGATCAACTCGGATGGGGGTGGGGGTGGCGGAACCTATGGATCCTGATGAGCCTCCCGCAACTAATCCATGGCCTCGTCCTTGTCCGCTCGCTGTCTCCTCAGTGGCATGTCAAAATAGATCGAATTGTATAAGTACACAATTTATACGAAAATCTAATAGAACAAGTACGATATCTCAGAAGCGAAAAAATGAATCAATAGTCCTAATAATAGGGCTCTATAATAACCGAATGCTACACTGAAATGTAGTAAGCTGAACAGATCCTAAGGACACTAGAACCTGATGCTCTGATACTATCTGTGAGACCCCGCTCAATGAAATACTGGGTGATCAGTCCTATATCTAATTAAACAGGAATCTCAAATGGACCATCCTTAGCATCACTGCCGAAATTTTATAAAATTACTAACCACCTAGTATTCAAAGCTGATGTCAAATTTTTATTTTTATTAATCAAGATAAAAGTAATCGCGGAAAATAAATTAATCACAATCCATGCCAATAGAAACCATCATCATAAATAATAAAATGCCATGCTTAATAATCATCGGCTAAATCCCATACAAATGTAAAGATAGATAATAAGAATCTCATTGTATCTTAAATGAATACTAAATAAAATTGTGAGCAACATGCTCGAGTATCCGATATAAAGTCCTTTTTCTAAGAATAGAAGAGATAGAGGCGCCTATCCAAATCCCGCAACATCCATATATGCTGCAACAACGAAATCCCTGGAATGAATCAAGTCTGGCGTCCCTGTGGATGGACACCTAAAAAAATTTGAAAATAGTTTATATCAAGGGTTAGAACCTAAAACATTTTGAAAATATTTAGCAAATGCTTAACTCGCAAATAGGTTGTAGGCAATGTCTTGTATCCTTCCAAAACCCTTAGTAGCATTAGTTGCGGTTTGTACACACGGCTTATGATCATAGTCCTTTTGGAGAAAGATAAGATTGTCATCTAAGTGTTGAGACTCGTTTTAGTCACCAAGGTAATGGCTAGGTATAAGGTAATCCCAGTGTAAGAGTAGTCCATATGCTTTTGAGGTGCCCATAAGACAAATTGAGTGTGGCGTCGTTAAAGATAAAGATCAAATGTTGTGATGCCTTGAGGTGTTTATTGGTTAAGGTATAATATAGATAGAAGCTCGTAGACTAGTGTATTTACGAGCACTAAGTAATTAAAATATGGGTATTAGGAGGTTCTTTGAGTGTACCTATAGTGATAAAGGTACAAACGATGAAATCCTATTGGGTTTTGGGATTTTTACATGAGATTTGTTTGGTGTTCTTAGGAGACCAATCAAATCCGATAAAAAAGGCGGTAGCATTCTAGTAACGACTGTGTTAAGGGTCAGGTAATGATCCTAGATTGCTGGTCGAGTAGTGTACGTTCTGGGTGTGGCATCCCGAATCATCACAAATGGGTGTTATGATCCCTAAGGAAGGGCGATGGTTGTGTCGTTATAGGAGTGATACTCAGATGTCATAGAATGACTAGGATGGGTGTGGTGATACTAGGTTTTGGGATATACTAGGAATTGTATTTGATACTTAGAGTAATAATGCCATGTGGATACTTAAAATTGGAAACCAAGGTGGGGTAACATCGAAGCACGGTAGGTAGGTCGACATGTGTCAACGATATACGCTAGGGTAGCATTAGCAATGTAAGGACTAGTTCTTGACACGTCTTGCCAAGCCGATATGGATTAGAGGGTGTAGACCAGTGTAATATTTACTACCCTTAAAATGACAAGGGGGACGGACGTGGTCACCACGTAAATTCTGTGTGGGTGGAAACCGAAGGTAAGTTTCGTGGAAATCTCGTGTGGTCAAAAGATATGGTAAGGTGAATGTCTCGCTTGAACTAACTAGTGACTATGGAAGTGTGGGATTTCGAATACGATATGATAAGGAAGGTAACAACCTAGGGATAATGGGTTGGTAACATTGTTAGTAGCGACTGGACAAGGTCAATGTAAACTAGAGCATGAGGTGTCCGCCAAGTGGGATCGTTTATGTATGCCAAGGATGTTAAAGGTAGGGCCTTGCTCCCAAGGATGAAAGTCGAGCATTGACTTCCTAAAGGACGACCAATTAGTAAATTGCTTTTGTGTAACGAGAATGAATGACTGTAATTTGATTCGCCACTGCTAGTGACCCAAGCCGGGGTATGTGACTAGGATTAGTGCTCAGTGAGAACCTTAGGAATGAGTGGCATGACTTCAAGTATACGACATAGGTTCACTTCCATAAGTTAGAGTCAGACCCTTTTGGGTAGAATTCCTCGGGACAGTTGCTTGTTCCTTTTGACTCTAGTGTGATCCTTTAAATTTTGGTAATATCGAATCGGAAATCAGAATTCTCACCTATGAGGTGACTTGGATTGGTACCATATTATAGTACGATGCGGTTGGTTCTGGTAGTGCGCGATGGATAGGGGTTGGTCAATGCAGCTCGATAACTAGGCGCGCCATCTGAGGTATTCTTGCTATTGCATAAATTTCTGTGTAGGGGTGGCTGTTCTCTTAGCCACGAGATTTTCTCATAGTATCGATATTTCTTAGGATTAGTGGACTTTCGACCAACTCAGCAGTAGTGGCTCGGGCTGCGAAGAGCAGGATGATGACTTGAGTATACGGTATAGTGTTGGAAATTGAGGAAACTTAGCATAAGATGCTTCTTTACCACGGTGAGTGGATTAGAGTGAGACTCTAGTGATTACTCAAGGATGAGGAACCTATGGTAGTATTAGGTTCATCAGAGTGATGCAGCGAAAGGTGTAAATCGGCCGTACGGTGATGACTTGATGAGAATATTCCTCCTGGGAGTGAGAGAATAACATAGGATGGTTATCGAAAAGCTCATGCGAGTTGTGAAGTTAAGATGTCCTGAGAATTTGTGGAACACAGGATGTACGGTCCTAAGTAGAATGAATTTTAATGATGAATGCGACGGTTGGTTGTATTAAGATTCAAATTGGGTGAGTATCGACCACTAGAAAAGGGCTTGCTCGTACAGGCGCCGATACGCCTTAAGTACTAGCATAGGTGGTGGTAAAAATGGTTTAGACTTGATCTTAAGGCAATCAGAGACTTGAAGTTGATCATGTAATGTCTTGGTTAGTATGGTGAGCGTTAGAGCATGCCGCATATTGAGTACTTAGTGACCTTAGTGTTGAGGGCTTCGATGATTGGCCTTAGAAGATTTTTAGGACTTAGAATAGAAATTGGTGAACCCCCATAATCTTGAGGATTAATGGATAAAGAATTTCTGTGAGGAAATTTACAAAGGTAGGAAGTTTGTAATACCCTATTCCAACAATTCAATTAAATTTTATATTAATTATTCTGAAGGGGAGTTAAAGATGATTATCAGAGAATTGTGGGTAAAAAATATACAAAATAAAATTATGGAATAAGGGGTTGTTCGAACGACTGTAAGGGATCATTCCAGTGATATCCCTATGCCATCAGAAGCGAGATGGATGTCGCGAGAAGCAGGGCTTTGAAGAACATGCCACTGCTTTACAGTGGCAGGTCGCGCGGACCAAACTTCTAAGGAGATGGAGAAGTCGTTCGAATGACTTGGGCTTATCGTTCGAACGACATAAATCGAAATTTTTTACTCAGATTTTCCTTGTGCTCTGTCACATTTTTGGCCTTTGATTTGGTGTGCTGCCAAGACTAGATCAACCCTGATTGGGAAAAATGAAAATTTAGGGTTTTTGGAGGTTTTATAAGGGTGTGTTTGGGGCATTTTGAGTTAGGAGAAGATGGAAGAAGGAAAGAGAAAGTAGAGAAGTCTTCCACCATTTTTGTGTCATCCACTACCATTCCACAACCATTTTGTGGAGTATCCCACCATGTTCAAGCCTATAATACCCATTTCCACCATTATAGCAGAAGAGCTATGAATTTTAGAGAAGTGTTGGGGGATTTTGGAAAAGATGAAGATGGGTTTTCATGAGTTTGGAGTAGGTCTTGCTTGGAAGCTTGGATGTGTGACACCCCGCCTAATTAAACCCCGGGTGATCAGTCCTAAATTAAATTAGAACAGGCTTCTCAGTTGGTTCATTCTTAGCATCACTGTCGAAACTTTTTAATTACTAACCGCCTAAGTTAAATTAGATTGGTGCCAAGTTTTATCTTTTATTAATTCAAAGAAATACTCATGCGGAAATAAATCATTAACAATCACAAGATAACTGAATCCGACCATCACATATAAATAAGAAACTGGCTGAATAAACCATCCGCTAAAATCCTACATAAATGTAAAGACAGATAATAATGGATCTCAAGTATCTGAAATAAATACTAAATAAAAACCGTGAGAAACATGCTCAGGTATCTGATAGAAAATCCCTACACTAAGAATATAAGGAATAGAGGCGCATATCCAAATCTTGCAACATCCACATATGCTGCAGCAGCGAATCCCTGGAATGAATCAAGCCTGGTGTCTCTGTGGATGAACACCTAAAAGGTTTTGAAAATATTTTATAGTAAGGTTTAGAACCCAAAACATTTAGCAAATGATTAACTTGCAGTAATAAAATATGCATGAATGCGCTTCATATTTTAGTTACTATCGCACTCCCTTGAGGACAGACTCACCCCTCAACTAATATGCGCACCTAACGTCCTCTTCATATCCCATCTAGTCCTCTACCCCGAAACTAGATACTTGATATAACTCTTGTCAACCGCCCTACTCAATCCCGAGTATTTTAAAAGCATGATTTATAAGTTATTTATCACCTTAACTTAGTTAATCATCTTCCTTGAAAGACATATAACATTCACTAGTTATATAAATAAATCACTTTTCTCCATATATTTAAATTTCCCATATATAATTATTCACCCCATTATGTACGTACAATTATCTTATAACAATCACACATGTTGAATGGGAATATAACCTATATATAATTAATAGAATTCACTTTATGTATTTAATGACCTGTATATAACTATTTATCCCATTATATACGTAGAAGCATATTACAACATTCACACATATGTTGAATATAAATAAAACCCATCCTCCCGAGTAATAAGTCACCGGATGTATTATCTAAAGTGCTATCACACTAGGTGTACTCGCATAACCTAGTTACCCCAAGTCAGAATCGCTCACTAACTTGGCCAAAAAACATAAACATAACGGAGGCGGTCATATTCTTTCCCTGAAACTGAGATAAGCCCCTCACCCATATAACACACGCTATGACCTGGGGATATACTCGCCCTACTCCTCAACCTAGGGGATTCATCCACTATGCGCAACCTCCCTTGAGAGCACTAGAGTATATGTATTAATAATATCTAACCACTGATATTTATAAGCACACACCATATATATACTATCACACACCGTATATATATAAATATAAAATATCCCGACTTTACAATGTATTGAGTTCGTAACATAAGCCTATACATAATATCTTGAGTTTATGGTCCAACTCTGATTATTAATTAACTTACACATTAATTACGTAAATTATTTTTGGTGTCACCCAACCAATATACTCGGGCTCGCTCTCGTGGCTCGAAATTAATATACTACCCGAGCCTAATCCCCGACTCTGAATTAATTAGTTTTCTCCCATAATTAATCTAAGTAAGTAGTGTCGCCCTACTACCATATCCGAACTTATTCGTCCAATCCGTTATTTTATTCTTTCAGAATTTATTTCTCAAAATTCGTTCGAAATGTGTCGCCCTTAATTCCCCCATCACTCCCAATTATATCCCTTTATAATTGTTAAGAATTTAATCTCATAATTAATTTTTCTCTCTTAATTATGCTAGGGGAAATTTACAACTAAAATTTTTACCCATATAAATCCCTAAGCCAAACTGCGAAAAAACCTGAAGGGTCGATCGACCGACCCCAACCGTCGATCGATCGATCGAACAGGTGGTCGTCTTCTTCGCCTTGCTGTTTCCTCCATTAACAAAATTCTCCAATTCCTAACCTTTCCCTTGGTATAATTCAAGCACAATCAACATCATAACTATATAGAAACATGATCATGACCTCTCATAGAACCTCAAACATAAATTTAATCTCACAAATCTCTACTTTTCTGATTTGGGGAAATTCCCGAGTTTTTACTCGTTAGGTTCCAATTTCATCTAATTACCCCAAATTCGTCCATAATTGCTACTGGTTTTTTCTCATGTAAATCAAATACCATCACAGAACCCTGTCACATAATTAATTCCCATATTGAATCTTATTTAAGTGTTCCTTTTACAAAAAAACCCGTTTTGTACCCAAAACGAATTTCTGATTTCCACATCACAAAAATATGAATTGAATAGCATCAATTGATATCACAACAAGATAATCACTTGCCTTATGGGTTCGTAGGGTCTGATACAAGTGTGTGATTCGTAAGGTTGATGATGAACTTCCAATTTGGCTCTAACTGCTCCCTCTCATTTTCTCCCAAAATTCTTAGATTTAGGTTTATGTTACTCTGTCTTTCCCGACTCTTAGATTTAGGTCTTAAAACACTAATCCTGTTTTTAGCCTAATGGGTCAAGCCCAAGTGACCCAAATAGCCCCGTATGGTCCCGATTATGCCTAAAACTGCCCCGTGACACGTTTACTATCCCCGAGTACACTTTTTCGACTATTTCAGCCCATTCGGACTCAATTGTGCACTCAAAATCGACATCCGAATTAATTTATATAAATCCTTATCTCACACCCAAATTAGTCTATACCGACTCTCGGCTGAGATAAATAAATGCCACGTTACTAATAAACGTTATGACGTAAATAAATTATTACTATTCACTTAGTAATTAAATTTCCCTAAATATTAACCATTCACTCTCCGATTAATATTTAAATAAATATTACCATAATTAATTCAATTAAATTACGACACACAAGTAATTTAAAATTTCCCGAACTAATTAAATATTACATGCACAAAAATACGGGGTGTTACATACTCCCCCTGCAAAGGAATTTCGTCCCCAAAATTTGGTCATTACTACAGTGAATAAATATGGATACTGCTCTCACATATCCTCCTGTATCCCTCCAGCTATGCCATGTGGAACACATCCCGTATCCGCTGAAGATGTTCTGGCAAACCCAGTGGATGAGCTACCTGTCCCACCCTCTCAAAGATAGGGAAAAGACCCATATACCTCGATGCTAGCTCCCCTTTCTTGCCTAACTTCATCACTCCTTTCATAGGAGACACCCGAACCAATACCTGGTAACAATTTTTTTTTAACTCGATGGCCCCTGACAACATAGTGCCCCAGAAGATGAGCCTATACTCCGCCGACTCCACTATCTCCAAGTTAGGAAATTCCCCTCCTATGTGGGTGTCAATTCCCTTGTTACCAAAACGCGTGACTATCTTCCGGGTAATTATCCGCATCACCCCTGACTAAGCATGTCGAACTCGAACCTTTAACTCACGGTGACGTACCCCTCCTTACTTCCCTGAACTATACAAAAGGATACAACTTACTTAATTCCCGGTGATGGACCATAACCCATCTCGGGTCCTAGCAGTTTGTTATTTCCCCACCTCTTATCTATCAAAGGTGGATAATTAAAATTTTTACATAAAGTCTCCTAAGGTGTCACGCAGACCAAACCGTTACGAGGCATCACACGTAACTCTACCTGTGGTAATTTCTACTCCCGAATTACCCAAAATCTAGAAATAATAATTCTCACTTCCCGTCTACCCTTCATTTTATGGCCGACACGTTGAACCCAATACGTAACTCTATCCCTATCACCTCCTGACACTCTTTACTAGAGGTGGGACTGAAGGTCTCACCCAAATTTCCAACAATCTTGGACAACACCTTGTTCTGTTTCACTCCTTCCCGTTAAGAGTAATGTTGGGTATACTACTCGATAGTATAACCCATTCCAAGATAACAATTCGTGTTCATGTCAATCCATTAAGCAACGAGATGGAAACCTTGACCCCTCCACGATTTTACCAACCTGAGCATTAATTCCTTCACTGGAACCATAATTTAAAAATTTCCTGTTTGATACCTTCCAATCAACCCTTTTCCATCCTTAAATGATCTACCTGGAGACCAATTTTACTATGTCTCATTCATCACTAATTCCCATGCTCAAGAACTCTAATCCTTGTGCAGATTTCGTCGGGTAGGATTCTACACCATGCCTATGCGAAAAACCACTCTAGGCATGAGACTAAGTGAAACTCTTTTTTTATTTTTCCCTAAAAATGTGGGTTTCTCCCTTGCCTAGGGATATCTTATTACATAGGTCTCCCCCACCTTCCCACTCCCTACGGTGGAGGTAGTTCTCCTTGATACACATATAGTCAGACCGTTTCCTTTCTCAAACGGATTTCAGTTCACTATACTTTTCTCTTATATTCTGACTGCCCCGCAGGCGTACATTCAATATGTTTATTTACACATCCCTTTTATTTAAGACGACTCTGAAATCACACTAACTAGGGCGCCCATACACCCTATATCCCTTGTTTGACAGCAAAAAATACCTTAATTAATCAGGGTGCCCATACACCCTGTCCCCGTGCTCAACCGCACGAAAGTTACCCGACTATGCTAGCCATAACCCATAGTATACTTCCAACTCGTAGTCATATCGCATACATGAATAATAACCGGGGTACCCAACCTATGTACTAATGACCAAACATCTGCCCACTTCCACTGTTGCACTAAGTTTCATGCGTGGGACGTCTCGCAAACCGAAATCCAAAAAAGGAACCTCCCGATACACTACTACCTAACATTGTTGATCGTTGAGATCTGTTAGACCCTCAATCCATAGCACGTACCCCCAAATACTTGTCTCTTAACACAAAAGCATACACGCCTACTCTTACGCTACAAAAGATAACATAAAATACCGTGCCCTTACTATCACTAGTTCTTGTGCACAATAAATCCCGGGCTACCTCTCCCCGCTTGAAAATAATTTTAACTGCCCTGAATCGCTTCAGAATACATCCCTTTTCACTGGAAAATATAATAATACAAGACATTCTTATATGTCTATCGTACCTCACAATACAAGCTATATACACATATATATAGGCTGGGCTCCCTCTCAGGTGACACCTAGTAGGAGTCATTCATAACCTGGTGTCACGAACACCAAAACTTACTATCACTATCCGTAATAGTTCACACCCATTGCTAACCAATCCATACCCAGGAAAAAAACATGCTTTCATAACACTCCTCAAAATGAGTAAATCTCATAAAATATAGCCTCTCAATTTTCACGCTTGCTTGCCTGCAGATAAAACAAAAGAGAGCCCTGTTACCCCGTGGTAAGCATATACTTAATAGTAACACTACTATACGCCCACTAAACTCATCCTTCACGCGAATATAGTGTTAACAAAAATACTGTGACCACCCGTGTCACAAAATTCATCCGAGGGTAAAACTCATACTTCCACTCTCCTATTCACCGGCAACCCAAATGGTTCTTGGACATAGTAGTCTCATCCGACCGAACCAACACTTCACAATTGTTGTCCCTACTGGGCATCCCACTTCTATACTCTGCCTCACCATGGACATAATCAATTGTTGTGGTTCCATTTCCACACATAAGACACCTCTCTGTGTCAATCCCCTGCCTCTGGCCCAAATAGCCATGTTGGGGTTGTCATTCTCGCGTACTTGGTAGTCTTGACTCTAAGTGCTACCCCTGTTGTCCCTTAGGCTTCCCTAGCCCTATAGGACTCGTTATTAGCCTCGTTGACCCAGATCAAATCCACTATCAATAGGTAGAAATTTACTTAATTTTAAACGTCAAGATGGGTCCCTTACTAGGTATACCCTTCCACCGTGCTTCACTAGCACCATTAAATCTCATTTCGTTCTTTGGTTAAACTGTCTAACCTTATTGGCTCTTGCATCTTAGAAGCGTTAATGTAAGCTGGCAAACAAAAGATATTGACGACCTCAACACTAGTCATCCTAGTTGGATTTTTCATCCATTATTGTGTATTCTCACATGATTCATTATCCATTTGTGAGTTCCTTTATTGTTCTCCGTATCCCCTTCGTCGGTTACGAAGTTCGCTTATACAATTTATTGTCTCTCCCACGATAAGTTACAATCTTACCCATTTCATAAACTCTGAAATTTCACTCGCACCCCTGTTTGAATAGTGGATGGAAGATCTTATGGTCACACCGTACACAAAATTTCTCGTTTGACTCCATATTCTCCTTCATATGTGGTGATTGAATCTTTTACCACTACAACACCGCCCCACTGGGCCAAAAATTTCATTCAAAATTTAGTCCTGGGTGTCACCGCACACCATCCTACACAGTTGTCATTGGGTTATTTCCTCCCATCAGCTTATCGCGCTACTCTGCTACTCAATACTTATAGATAGCCCTTCCAAAAGTGTCCTTCCACACTTCCCCACCCTTTGCTGACTACGCCGGGTGAGAATGAAATTGTACCACCGTTATCTATAACAGTGCTTTGGGAGACTATGGCTCCCGGGTGATTATTCTATCCCTGCTGGCCTGAACAACAATCAAGATGATTCCTATCACGATCACCATTTCCAGAATACCCTATGTCTCCTGTTGAGCCTCTCCTCCTGCAATTCTCCCATGGCCCTTATTGGTCGCCCCAAAGAATGTTCGGCATACAAAGCCCAACCGAACTCAGGTATGAATCACCTCACTATAGGTGATATCAGGAGAACGTAACTCGCATACATAGAGGAATACAACAATCATATCATAAGGCTTTACATCAAAGAATGCTAAGATGAAATGTGAAAAGCCGCACAGATCCTAAGGATACTGGAACCTAATGCTCTGATACCATCTGTGACACCCCGCCTAATTAAACCCCAGGTGATCAGTCCTAAATTAAATTAGAACAGGTTTCTCAGTTGGTTCATTCTTAGCATCACTATCAAAACTTTTTAATTACTAACCACCTAAGTGAAATTAGACTGGTGCCAAGTTTTATCTTTCATTAATTAAAAGAAATACTTATGCGAAAATAAATCATTAACAATCACAAGTTAACTGAATCCGACAATCACATATAAATAAGAAACTGGCAGAATAAACCATCGGCTAAAATCCAACACAAATGTAAAGACAGATAAGAATGGATCTCAAGTATCTGAAATAAATACTAAATAAACACCGTGAGCAACATGCTCGGATATCTGATAGAAAATCCCTACACTAGGAATAGAAGGAATAGAGGCGCCTATCCAAATCCTGCAACATTCACATATGCCGCAGCAGCGAATCCCTGGAATGAATCAAGCCTGGCGTCCCCGTGGCTGAACACTTAAAAGGTTTTAAAAATATTTTATAGCAAGGGTTAGAACCCAAAATATTTTGAAAACATTTAGCAAATGATTAACTTACAGTAATAAAATATGCATGAATGCACTTCATATTTTAGTTAGTATCGCACTCCCTTGAGGTCAAACTCACCCCTAAACTAATGTGTGCACCTAATGTCCTCTTCATATCCCACCTATTCCTCTACCCCGAAACTAGATACTTGATATAACTCTTGTCAACCACCCTACTCAATCCCGAGTTTTTTAAAAGCATGATTTATAAGTTATTTATCACCTTAACTTAGTTAATCATCTTCCTTGAAAGACATATAACATTCACTAGTTATATAAATAAATCACTTTTCTCCATATATTTAAATTTTCCGTATATAATTATTCACCCCATTATGTACGTACAGTTATCTTACAACACTCACACATGTTGAATGGGAATATAACCTATATATAATTAATAGAATTCACTTCATGTATTTAATGACCCGTATATAACTATTTATCCCATTATATACGTAGAACCATATTACAACATTCACACATATGTTGAATATAATTATAACCCATCCTCCTGAGTAATAACTCACCGGATGTATTATCTAAAGTGGTATCACACTAGGTGTACTCGCATAACCTAGTTACCCCAAGTCAGAATTGCTACCTAACTTGGGCAAAAAATATAAACATAACGGAGGCGGTCATATTCCTTCCCTGAAACTGAGATAAGCCCCTCACCCATATAACGGACGCTATGACCTGGGGATATACTCGCCCTACTCCTCAACCTAGGGGATTCACCCACTACGCGCAACTTCCCTTGAGAGCACTAGAGTATATGTATTAATAATATCTAACCACTGATATTTATAAGCACACACCATATATATACTATCACACACCGTATATATATAAATATAAAATATCCCGGCTTTACCATGCATTGAGTTCGTAACACAAGCCTATACATAATATCTTGAGTTTATGGTCCAACTCTGATTATTAATTAACTTACACATTAATTAAGTAAATTATTTTTGGTGTCACCCAACCAATATACTCGGGCTCGCTCTCGTGGCCCGAAATTAATATACTACCCGAGTCTAATCCTCGACTCCGAATTAATTAGTTTTCTCCCATAATTAATCTAAGTAAGTAGTGTCACCCTACTACCATATCCGAACTTATTCGCCCAATTCGTTATTTTATTCTTTCAGAATTTATTTCTCAAAATTCATTCGAAATGTGTCGCCCTTAATTCCCCCACCACTCCCAATTATATCCCTTTATAATTGTGAAGAATTTAATCTCATAATCAATTTTTCTCTCTTAATTATGCTAGGGGAAATTTACAACTAAAATTTTTACCCATATAAATCCCTAAGCCAATCTGCCGAAAAACCTGAAGGGTCGATCGATTGACCCCAACCGTCGATCGATCGATCGAACAGGTGGTCGTCTTCTCCGCCTTGCTATTTCATCCATTAACGAAATTCTTCAATTCCTAACCTTCCCCTTGGTATAACCCAAGAACAATCAACATCATAACTATATGAAAACATGATCAGGACCTCTCATAGAACCTCAAACATAAATTTAATCTCATAAATCTTTACTGTTCTGATTTGGGAAAATTCCCGGGTTTTTACTCGTTAGGTTCCAATTTCATCTAATTACCCCAAATTCATCCATAATTGCTACTGGGTTTTGCTCATGTAAATCGAATACCATCACAAAACCCTGTCACATAATTAATTCCCACATTGGATCTTATTTAAGTGTGCTTTTTACAAAAAAAAACCATTTTGTACCCAATTATACCCAAAACGAATTTTTGATTTCCACATCACAAAAATATGAATTGAATAACATCAATTAATATCATAGCAAGATAACCACTTGCCTTATGGGCTCGTTGGGTTTGATCCGAGTGTGTGATTCATAAGGTTGATGATGAACTTGCAATAGGTTCCTTGCCTTGTCTCCAAAAGACTCCAATTTGGCTCTAACTGCTCCCTCTCACTTTCTCCCCAAATTCTTAGATTTAGGTTTATGTTTGTCTGTCGTTACCCACTCTTAGATTTAGGTCTTAAAACACTAATGCCATTTTTAACCTAATGGGTCAAGCCCAAGCGATCCAAATAGCCCCGTGTGGCCCGGTTATGCCTAAAACTGCCCCGTGACCTGTTTACTATCCCCAAGTACACTTTTCCGACTATCTCGACCCATTCGGACTTAACCGTTCACTCAAAATCGACACCCAAATTAATTTATACAAATCCTTATGTCACACCCAAATTAGTCTATACCGACTTCCGACTGAGATAAATAAATGCCACGTCACTAATACACGTTATGACGTAAATAAATTATTACTATTCACTTTGTAATTAAATTTTCCTAAATATTAATCATTCACTCACCGATTAATATTTAAATAAATATTACCATAATTAATTTAATTAAATTACGACACACGAGTAATTTAAAATTTCCCGAACTAATTAAATATTACATGCATAGAAATACGGGGTGTTACAGGATGGAACATTTTGAAGGATCCATTTGGTAATCCCTTGAGACCACCTTTAGAGGTGGGAGTTTATCCTCCGACACCAACATTTCTACCACCATTGGAACCATTAGAGGTGGAAAAACGTTACTCCTAGTATTAAGGCTCTATTTTGCATAATTTTAGTCTTGTAGTTAAATTACATGAGTAGGGTGCAATTGATTAAATGATGTAATTGATGTGAAGAAAATAATAAATATTTTTATGATATAAAAATATTGGTAAAATGTTATTTTGTTGAAATAAAGAATGACTATATATTTCAAAGTTTTGAAATATTAAGAGTTGATATTTTATGAAAATAGTTTATTTTCTAGAAAGATTGGTGTTAAACATTTTATGAAATAAAATGTTTGAAAATTATGATTTGCCTTAGTAAATATTGGTGAAATAATATTGTTTTAAAGTTTCTTGCAAAAATGAAGATTTTATGAAAAATGGACATTTTTTGAGTTTGAAGAAATTAAATATTTATTGTGAATTAAAAATGTATTTTTACAAGTATGATGAATTTCTAAAATGAAAAATATGTTTAAACCATTTAGTAGGATTTTAAGGTTTAAAATCTATCTTCTCATGCATATAAACTTGTAGTAATTTGGCACTAAGTGTATAAACAAGTTTAAAGAAGGTTTAAACTTAGAATGATAAAAAGTGAATTTTTTGTCTTCAAGTGTGTGAAACAATGGTAAAAATGTGATAGGATAAAGTTGTAAGACCATATGTAAAATGAAACACATGGTATTTTCTTATAAAAGCAGTCTTAAGTATAAATGGATTTCTTGAATAAAGAAAGTAAAGAAATGTGTGGTTTGGAAAATTGTAATAAATGTATTGAATAAGTGTTAATGGTTAAATATGAGAAAGTTAATGTGCATAACTTAGTAATATTTTAAAAGATTAACACTTATGAAATTGAAATAGAATTAATGAGATAAAGGTATTTCAAATTAAGACGAATATTACTCCATGGCTAAAAGCGTGTTAAGATCTTAAAACATTTAAGAAATTAGGGTGGATAACTTAATTGTGTTTTAAGGGAACTTAACATTTGTGGAAATGGAGTAAAAGGTGATTTTGGGAAAAAAATGTGTAAAATGATAATTTTACTTAAAGTGGAACGTTTTTATGAAATACAAATGTGGAAAATTATTACGGAAAGTGTTCTTAAATGAATATCATTTGTTAGAATAAAAAGTCAAGGTTAAAGTATAAAGGACATGAAATGGTAAAATTTTAAAAGTGTAACACAAGTTGGGCAAGTTGGGGTACAACCCCAGGTTTGGCTTCGACCGTGTAAAAGGAAGTTAGAATAATGTGGACATTTGTAAAATGTTAAAACACATTAAAAGGAACTCGGATGACACCGAGATAATTAAGGACGATCCGTAGCCCTGGGGTGAAAGGCCCAAAATCACTGACCAGAGCATATGCTGTAGAGCCCGTTAAAGTATGCAGTATTTGAAAGATTTCAAGAAAAGATAAAGGAATAAGGAAAATGTCAAGAAATGGATTATATGGTCAAATGTAATAATAAAAGATAAATTGAATGAATTAATAATTGTTCTGGTAAAGGTTAAAATGGATAAGTAAATGTGTAATTGATTAATGTTCATAAATTAAGGGAAAAGGGTAAAATAAGTGGGTAAATGGGTGATTAAGCAACCTAAGTGGTTAAACCCATAATTAACACAAGAATGTCTTGCAAAAGGTTTTCAAAGATTAAATGAGTATTTTCTTAGACGGTGTTCGTTGAAAGGGTGGGTTTCAACGAAAATACTAAAGTATGTTGGATAAAATAAAAAAGGTGATTTCGGTAAATGAATGATTTTGGATAAGTCAAATGTAGTGGTTTCAAGTGTTGAACCACGTGTGTTAAATAAAGCGAGAAGTGCTAAAATGGGTAAAAGGAAGTCTTTTATAAGATTAAGGTAAATTAATCTAGATAAATAAGGTTTTCGAAAGTAAAATTGTTTCATGCATTTAGTATTGGTATATGTATTTATATGTATATGCATACAATATAATTTCTTGTGTATGTAGGCATAACGTGTTAGAGTCTGCTTTCTGCCGTTCGATTCTATGTTGCATTTGTATATTTCCCATTGAGCATTGGCTCACACTCTTGCTTTTTTACGACAGGTTCAGTGCCGTTTCGTATTTTAAGAGTGTTATACAGATAAGTACTTTATTTATTTTACGTTAGTAGTTGTGTATGCTTGGACTTCGGGACGCTCCCCATGGGTCCCTCAAGTAGTTTATTTTGAATCTGGAATAGCATGCCAAACAAGTGAAATGATAATTAATATAAAACTGGACTAGTAACATTATATAGGATGTTTCATTACAATTCACACCTAACGCTCGGGTCGGACCGAGTTGACAACGGGTAACCCATAAATCCAGGCCAAGACATTGCAATAGTTCCCTAGGTTTTAATGAGGATTATCAAATGAACACCAATTTTAATTTTTTTAATTTTATCTTTGCACCAATTAAACCAAGATGTTGTATAAACAGTTTACCAGTTTCAATCTTGACCTAAGCATGCATCTAAGCGATTTAAGCAAGAAAAAAAATAGCAAACCATAACACGACGATGTACGATGAAAACCCACAACAGAAAAAATCTCGAACGACCCAGCCACATAATTCCACTACGATATAGGTCTGGACACAAGGAAAATTTAGAATTACACAACGACTTGACGCGCTTCCTCATCCCTTGTTAACTTCTTCGTTTCCAATATTAGAAGCCTTTCAATAAACACACAACGAAGGCACTTCCCACGTCTCGGTATCCTACCGGTCTTACTTATTTTGTGACCAATCGAGCCATCACACAACATAAAAATGGTCTCCACCACTTTGAAATACTCTCAATATGAAGAGCAAACAACTTGGCGAAGTTAAAAGGAGGTCTCATACCGACACGCACACACACACACACACACACACACACACACACATATATATATATATATATATGGAGAATGCTCACCTACATCATGCTCTATACATCACTCATGCATCACGCCTAATTCTAGGGCCTAAAAAACTTTTTTTTTTAATTTTATATTTTTCTCTTGAAATTAACCTTCCAATCAACCCATATGTAAAAAATTAGGTCAAAATACATTTTGTAGCTATGTTTAAAAAATCTACAAAAACCTGCTAAAAATACCTTATTTATAAGGGTCTGCGCCAACAGTTTTTTGTGGATTTTTTAAAAATAGCTACAAAATGTATTTTTACCTAATTTTTTGCATATGGGTTGATTGGAAGGTTAATTTCAAGGGAAAAATATAAAATTTGAATTTTTTTTTCAAGGGCCTAGAATTAGGTGTGATGTAAGGTGTGATGTATAGTGCATGATGTAGGTGAGCCTTCCTCATATATATATATATATATATATATATATATATATATATATATATATATATATATATATATATATATATATATATGAAACTTGGATCTCGACACAATGGGTGTAAACGAGGATTTGGGAGGCACAATATATGTTCTTGAAAACTGCTTTTGCAAAGACCTCTTAAGAAAATAAGTTGCTAGCACTGCTATGTAATACCCCGTGTTTTTAATAGTTATTTAAATTAATTAATTGAGAAATTCGAGAAAAGATAAAATTTTGGATATATTATTCTTAGTAATTAAATATGTTGGTTTTTATATATAAAAATAAGGTTTTAAGTGGAATTTAAATAGGGATTAAAATTTGAAAATTATAACTTTTTGTATGAAAATCGAGGGAGGATCCGAGTTAAGGAGGATAAAAACAATATCATTCATTGACTGAAACAAACTAAGTCCTTACGGGGGGAAGAGAAAGGATTTTCTTAATTACCTTAGCAAGGAAGAGAGTCTTTTAAAAATCCTTCTGTCTGATCGAACTGAACTTTTCGCAGCAGCTCCGTTTTGCCGTTTGCTACAACATACTAAAATTTCAATCCATTCTGACAGTTTGATTGTCTGTAATAATTTTTCGAGTATTTGTATTTGATTAAGACTCAAATTCTTTTTGGTATATAAACAAAGTGATGGGTTTAGGACTTTTAAAAATACTTTCTTCTAAACCCTAAGAGCAACAATCTCATATTTTACATCTTCTTCGTCCCTCAAAACCTTAACTCCACTGGAGAGCTATTTCCAATCCAACTTTTGAAGCTTTAAACCGGGTTTTCTCAAGATTGTTCAAGAACTATTTGCTAATTTTTTGAGAGGAATCCAACCGTGTAGTTATAATTTCTTCATCTTAATCTCAGGCATGAATACTCTATTCCTTTCTTTTAGTATTATGGATTTTAAGTGTCGCGTAAACCCTTAATTGCATGTTTTTATTAAAAGAAATTAGTAACTTAATTAGGGAAAGTGGACACTAAATTTTGGGACTGTTTTTATGGAACTGTTAAATAGGAATAAATCTTGGAAACCCTTGGGTGCGTAGGTGAGATTTTTGAGTTTTTATGATTTTGGGTATAGGTTCTCATGTAAAAATTTTATAGGATTATTTAAATGATATGTGGGACGTGTATACACCTATAAAAAATTATGTGACTTATAAAAGAGGACAATTATGACGAGTGGAATTTTTTGGTATGATGATTAATTTAACATTTAATGGAAATAATTGTGTTGAAAATTGGCGACGATATTATTATTGGAATTTAAATTAATCGGGAACTTTATGTTTGTATGGCTATGTTGCTCATATAAATTATGTGTTGTGTGATTTATTATTAGTCACTCTTGCATTTGCGGGGACGAGGGGCTCTTGGGTAGTATATTCCTCACCTCATTTTTTTAGGATGCTTACTAGGTATGGGACTAATGGGTAGGTCTTGGTTAAATTATGTTTGCTAGGTATGAGAATAGTTAGTATAAATTCGTGGGGATTTTATATTTCGAGGTGGGGTAGATTTTTACGTTTTATCGTCATTTCGTTAGCCTAGGCATGAGACTAGGACGCGTTTTACATTGGTGATTCATCCTATATGTAGGATAGGACGTATGTGTACTTGGGGACCCTTAGGTATGGGACTAAGGAGTATTTGGAGAATCTCACATCGATAAAAAGGGCGGGGTAATTTTGACAATTGAGAAATTGAGAATTTAATATCTAAGATAATAAGATGGGTATTAAAATATATTGGTGACATAATCAACGAGGGCCAACAATTTGAACGGGCCAGCTAACGTTTTATGTCATGTCGTGTGTGGAACCTCGTCATGTAGCAGGGGTCGACAGTTTAAACGGACCAGCTGGCGTTTTGGTGAGGGGATGTGTATTTTTGGTAGAGAAATCACCCGAGGCGGGAGGACCACTATTCTTAAGTGAAATAAATTGAGAAAATGATTAATTGGGTTAATTTAATTAAATTAACATCGTGGGACTTGGGAATTTAAAATCATATTAGTGTGATTTTTTAAATGAATTTTTTTAGGGTAGTTAGTGATTTATATTGATCGTGTTTAATTATCTCATTTAATTAAAATAATCTATTGTGATATTTGCTGCGTATAATGCTATTGTCTGGGTTCACGGACCCTATTTGAGGGGAGTCGTGTGTATTCATGCTCGGGGCTCTGACCTCGTGCGTTGACTAACTTTTTCAGGAGAAGTCTAGGAAGCTGCATATGACTATTTAGAGATTATTGTTTGGAGGTGCAACTGAAGTTTTTTACTTTATGCTTATTAGTATAGTTTAGTTTCATTCCTTCGTATTTACATTGAGACTCAGTTTATGATTTTGTTGGGCCATTCGGTTCCAAAGTTGTATGGGTTTTATTCAAATATGTCATTATGGATTCAGTTGGAGTTTATTCAGTTTTATACTATTGGAGATAGTTTATTATTTGGAGTTAGCATGGTGATGGATCTTGTATCGCACAGTTGGCTCTTATAATTTGGGATTGATTAAATTATTTATCTTGTGGATTGATTTTTTTAAATGTTTCATATCTGCCACATGCTAAGAATGATATTTTATTTACTCGCACCCGACTTTATTTTGGTGGCGACCGACGCTAGAATTAAGCAGGGTGTGACATGCTATTTATATAAAAAAATAATGAAAATCGAGACGACATAAAAGGCAACTCACTGAGAACGAAAACACCAGGGTTGTTTGAACAAAATAAATCTCTTTCGAATGAACTTACTAAACTCGTTTGAAGAAAGATTAAAAATTTTCGAAAGAAAATATTTTATAAAGTAGAAAAAACTCATTTGATCCTCGTTTGAACCTCAATTGATTAAAATCCCATTCTCATTTGAACCAGTCAAAAATCTCCTTCAAACGAACATATTAAACTCATTTGAACGACTTATGTAAACTCTTTTGAACGACACAGTTAAAAAAATATTTTTCTTTTGATTTTTTTTTACGAAAATGGCCTCAAACATTTAATAATAAAACACCAAAAACTGATATCCAGGTATTAAACATAAATATGCATTCATACCTTATTTATATCCCTCGGCTATTGAAGATGAAATTCGACTCAAAATCCTAGTCTATGACTGAAACAAGTTTTGTCCAAATGGGATTAAGCCAATATAGATACAAATTAAATGTATAGGAAATTTGTCCTTACATCTGCAGATGTGTAGTATAATTATTTTGCTTCCACTTCGTTTCCCTTCACCATATCAACAAGATTGTGCATATGGAATTTCAAGCATTGATGGATAGTGTAGGAGACACCTTCAAAAAAATTTAAGACAACCATGTCGAAGATAATAATTTAAGTTGATATTAGATTCTTGTCTAAAATGAGTAAACACATCATCTCAGTTTGGAAGGGCAACCATATCCCAATAACAACTTTCAGATCAATTGTTCCTCAAGGGGAACACCTTCTCCCACCAAAAACTAATAAGTGGGCGGTGGTATGCATGCAGTTTTCTATCCGTCGACTTTTGTCTCTTGAAACAATCATAAAATAGTGCATCTGTAGAGCTATCATTGTGTACCAAATTTCTTACCTCATAACTCTCATGGACCATCATATTGCCAACCATGGGGTCATCGTGTCGATATAATAAACCAGACAAATCATCTTCGAAAAAACAAACTATCAAGCGATCTTTGTTTACCTTACGTCGCTTTGATTATTCTTAATTTGAACTTTTGCCTAGTTTTGGTATGATTTCCTTTGTGTTAGTTCATCTCTGCTACTAGCATATCCTCCGATAATGAAGTGACACTGAAAATAAATCAGGCCTACATTATCGACTAGATCCTTGGACTTTTTTTGGAAGATCATGGTCATCTTTCGAGTCCTCATCTCAGGATATCTTATTTTCATCCTCACCTTTCCAAGGAGACTTTAATCATGTTCTCTACTTGTGTTCATCTCTGGGTTCGACTTCTCGGCCAGACTATTCTTCATACTTCATCAGTTTGCTTCTTCGGATCAAAACCTCATTTTCATTCTTAAGAGCCAAACAATTATCAGTATTGTGGTCGTGGTCTTTGTTGAACTCATAGTATTTGCTTTGATCCTTTCTTCCTAGTGGAGACTTAAACTTCCCCAGCCATCTGAAGTTTTCATTTCCTTGCATCTCGTCGAGGATGTGATGAACGCCCATAGTGAACGGTGTGTAATCATCAAATCTGGTAGAGCTTTAGTAACTACGACTCAAAAATATTTAATTATCAGAACAAAAAGTAAACACCCGCCTTTTCTAAGGGCTCAACCATATTTAATTATCGTCAAAATATTTACTAGCGCTCTACGTACGAGCTCTAGTAACTTCAGCTTCAATTGAAAGTAAACACCAGAACAAAAATATTTACATCATTCAAAATGAATATGCAAATGTTGTCAATTGAAGCAAGTTCTAGCTCTAATAACTACGACTCAACTCAATATTACTAGAATTTAAGCTGACAATTTTGGAAATGAACTAATATCAGATTTTTTTTCCTCCATGCATTAGAATAGAGTTAGGGGTTGTTTGTTTTTTACCTCTTAAGTCTGAATATGAACCATTCAAATAGTATTTGTTTTTTAAAAATGATTAAGTGACTAACGACTATATTTGCCTCTGAAAGATTAAGAGCTAAAATTATGAAGTCTAAATGAATCTGAAGTCTGAATCAATCTAAACACGTTCATTCAGAGGTCTATTCAGGCATAAATATAAACATATTTTTCAAAGAATCAGATTTCAGATTTAGGTGAAAAAACAAGCGTTTGCCTTGGACTGTTTGTTAGTAAGTGGTGGACATAAGCATTGTAATAGTGGAAATGTTACAAACACGAACCCTCTTCTCTACAAATTTTATCTATGGAGTTAAGAAAGCTTTAACTAAGGACAAATTTCAAAATGATCCTTCTACAACATGTTTTTACCAAAACCATCCACCTTCATAAGATTTCTCAAATCGATCCACAAATTAAGATTAGTTTGGAATATCTTATGCCTCCAACGACGAGTTTGAAGGAGAATAAGATTTTGCAAACTGATCCTAATCGGTGAATTGATTTGAAATATTTTGATATTGTGGATCGATTTGGGAAATATCTTTAGAGGTGGGTTTTTTGGAAAAAAATGAGGTAGAATAGGATTGTTTGACATTTTTAATTCTGATAATCATAATTGCAATGATAAGTGTACATTGTCAGATACGATTTAATGGCTAGAGGCCATTCGTATTCAAAGCATGTCTTGGATGTGTCCCAACGTGTCCAATCTAAATAAAAGGACTTGCGTGTCGGAGTGTGTTGCGTGTCCGACTCGAGTTAGCATCAAAGATGACTCGTGGCTCGTAGCCTTTTCTAAGAGCTGAAGTTACTAGAGCTCGTACGTCAAAATATTTAATTATCTGAAGTTTTTATTCTGGTGTTTACTTTTTTGCTGCTATCAACTTATCGGTATTAATTATCTTTCCAGCCTTTTCTAAGAGCTCGACCATTGTTTAGTTATTCTTTTTCCATGGCTTAGTAGATATTTCCAATTAACATGATGCTCATGATGGCGATAATTGCAATATTCTCATCATATTCCACCACCTTCAATTTCTCTATGTTATACCGGGTGATCTACACCCTTGTCATTTCATTCGCATGTAGGCGGTTGCTTTATAATTGAGCCATCCTTTTCCCCCTTCTTAGCGCCTAAGTAAAAATGATTCATGAACAGGTCAACTAGCAACTTGAAAGTTGAAATTTTCCCCTAGGGAGGCCATTGTACCCAATTTAAGAAAAATTCGATGAGAGTATTGGAGAAGGCCATGCACTACATCTCAATGGGGATTAAGTAGATATCACTGCTATTACTCCATATCCAACATCAGATTAGATTTTTTTATTATATCTGAAAGTAATTTTAGGAGGTTTGAACTCCGCAGGTGTTTGGTAACATACTACTGAAGTTGTGAATGGTGACTCTAGTACGTAACCCTTTTACAAAGGGTTCTTCGTCTTTATGATATCACTTAGATGATATTCCAAGCATTGAATTGACCCCTTCTAAGACTGCTCTTTCTCATCATAATCAATTTTAACAACCTTATCCGCTCATCTAAGACTCTCAATTGAACACTCACATTTATTTGAAGTGCGTTCAGATCAGGTCAACCCTCACACACTTTTCTTAGACCTGGACAAGCATTTGAATTTCCTAGTCTCAAATCTTGTGGACTCTTCATTATGTTCTTAAGGATCTCATCACAGATGTGCTCTTGTAAATCTTGGGCCCAGTCGATCGAAGGTAGAGTCTTTACTCAGCCTCTCCAATATGCTGGGATACTCCATAAGTCTGATATCACCATACCCAATCGATCTGATGGTGAATGTTGCTCCTGGTTTGTAGAATCGATCACTTCAATTGAATCCTGTCCTTCTAGACCTACTTCCTTCACCTCTTAAACCCAAATATAACCTCTTGGGATTATCCATAGCTTGCTCATGGTGTGCCTACCTTATGTCCCTGTATAGGTATGGAGGTGGCATTTCATGTCTCTTATTTGATTTCTCCCGAACTGTAGGGGTGACTGAGTTCATTTATATCCTGTTCCATCCGGCCAAAATATTATGTGTTAACTGCTTCATGTTTTCCTACATAGCCTCCTGACTCCTTGCCATATTTTGTAGGTTTCCTTGTAAATATCCTATACCAACTAAGGTTAAGGATGAAACCTAATCTCTTTCCTTGCTTCTCCCTAGATGTTCAGACATTTTTAATAGAAAATATGGAGAAAATAGAGTACCACAATAAAAAAATAGAGTCTGCCACAACAAGCAAATTGAATTGCAAAAAATTCGAATATAAAGTTAAAATGCACAAATCTAAAGGAAGAATCAAGGAATTATCGAGAATCAAATGAAAACTGATTGTAAGAGAGCTCAAACTCTGCGAAGCCAAACAAAATTGGTTCACAATTCACTGGTTCACTGAATATGTGTATCCTTGAGCCCTAAAAAATTAAAAATGGTGGAAAATGACAATGGTTGTGCTATTTCCCACATGCCAATCTATTATCACCCAAAACTGGTATACTGATTATCTTAGCTTGAATATATTAATTATAAGTAGATAATATAAGAGATCTTAATTACTGAAATACAAAAATTAGAGAAAATAATAGAGAGATGAGAGAAAGAGAAATAAAATCAGACTTACGTGGTTCGATCTAAAATGGTGCATATATCCATAAGTGCAATGTTGATTGTATTGATTTATTGGGAAAAAGCCACTGAAAAGTACAATATGTAAGATCTCAAGTTCAATCTAGAGTTGGACTTCATAACAATAAGGGAAAAATACTAATCCTCCAATAAGTGGGTGGTGTGTGTTATTTATAGGGCATTAGAGGGGAGAGAAAAGAGAGTGGCACATGTTTCACCTTTATAGGCTAGGTGAGTACATGCTTTACATCCATGGTGAGATAATAATCACAAGTTAGTTAGATACATATGAGGGAGAATATTTTCATATCTTCCCCATTTACATGTGTTATAAATGTTGCAGACGTCAACCAGCCACGCATTATATGCTTGCTGTAACGGGGTTAACTAGCAATGTTAGCTGACATTGTTAGAACATGGAGTTAACTTCCCTGTTAAGTGCCGAGACAACCTTTTATTTAGGGCCTATCAGATTGCTATATTAGGCCAACCTCATTTCTGCTAATGTATAACTCAATATGTCCTCTTCTAATTGGTCCATGAGTTATCCCATATTTATTGTATAAGAGGGATGGTTTGGCTTTTGATTCTCGAGTGATTTGGGGAAAAGTGATAATTAGTGAGAATATTACTAATACATTAAATTATAATAGATATTAGAGATAAATGAATGCGTGGGGTCATTGTATGTGCAGATGTATATCAACTAGCTACACTATATGTGCAGGACCTACATTGGCTTGACTACTTTGAAGGGATTTATGTTGGCGTTATGGTATGTACAGGGTCTAGCGTTGGCTGGCTATGATAATTTTTGCGGGACCTCGACAAATTGACTATAATAACGATTTTATGTATGTGTCATTGTATTGGTGGTGTCTAGGATTGGAAGGATACAAAGGTATATGTGGGACCTATTAATCCGACTATAGTGATAGAAATTTTATGGTGATACACCATACTATGTGTAGGTAATAATATGGACAATTGAGCTATAGTGATGCAGTGTTAATTAATGAGATGATGCGGGTGTCGCACCATGGTTCTAATGGGCTTGCATAGAAGACAAACTATCTATAACAATGTTGAAATTAATATATATAAGATAATGAAAAGATAATAATATTGTTAAAAGAAACATAATTGTAATGATGGATAATTAATTTAGTTTACTTTAATTGAATCGTTATTTAAATTTCTTATTGCTAATTATAATATTCTATTGCAATATTTATCTCATCTAGTTCTTATGACTCAGTTCATGTAACCCTAATTGGGAACATAACTGATATTCTTGCAGTGGGTTCCTAACCCATTGTTGTTGACAAACACTTCAGGTTAGGTTGATGTTAGTTGCATAGTTTAGAGTAACGAGATGTGGAACTAGAGTTTATTTTATTGCCTTATATAATTTTCGTTTCAATCATTTATTTTATGATACAATTGTATTTGAATTTAGTGGATCCTTAGACTCCACAGTGATTTATGTTCGTTTTTCATTTGGAGAGATTATCGTTAATGACTTCTTATTACTTGGAATTTTATATTACTATTTTAAAATAATGATGGATTTATTATGGTGAATTATTTATTTATTTGTTGATATCTCATTTCATCTCGTCGAAAAATTCCCATGTTTCGGCCACATGACAAGAATGGTATCATATATTATCTATATAAAAACTGTAGACCCAAATCATGCAAGGTTGACATGTGGCATGTCATAAATGAGAGTCTCTATTACTCCTTTAACGCTCGATCTGACATTGAATTAATTTCATCTCTGGTTCATTTTCTCTCTCATGTCTCTATGTTCAGTTGGCAACCTTTTGTTTTCCCAATGTCCTTTCATTTATTTTCTTTTACCCAATGGGCAAAAAGCAGCTGCCAGGTTCTTTGAATCTTTTCTTCTTTCTATCTATCTCTCCAAAATTATAAATGACAAAATATGTATAGTAGCGGTGGGGGAGGATACGGTTGGTTTCAAAGTTGTGGCATTCGATTATACAGGAGGTCTCCGTGCAGGAATATTGAAACAACACAGAAGCTCATCGGTGTGTATATTTTGAAGAAATGGAAGATTGCCATGGTTTTGCAACTGATAGATTACTGAAAGGAAGAGTTTGAGAGGATTATCTGATGCAGTAAATCAGGGAAAAACTAAAGAGAACACAAGGCCAAAGAAGAGGCTCAGGGAAGGCATGGAAGATGATAGAGGTCTGGTAGCTTGCGAGTCACTGAAAGCTAAACACGACCCGAAAAGCTGAAGAGAACCTCAAGCCCCAGGAGGATTCGTCTGATGTAGAAACATGACCTCGAAAAACTAAAGAGGACCTCAAGGCCTAGAGGTTGTGTGTGTGTGTTTGAGAGAGAGAGAGAGAGAGAGAGAGAGAGAGAGAGAGAGAGATTACATCAGTCTTTGAGTAATCATATTTTGCCTAGACTATTTTAAACTTCTATTCTCTCAATCATGCATTGGTTACTATCTAAAACTTACAATCTCACATGTTTGTTGTAAGCTTACTGAATATTCACCACTTATTATGTCCTACACACTATTGAGTGAATAATACAGCCAATAAGCTATTTCACTGCACCAAAAAAAAATGAAATATGTATAGTAGAAGTTTTTAGTATTATTACACGATTTGGTTGATTATGGAGACTTCATCTAAACCATTATAATCAAAAGCTAAATTTTGCATTACTTATTTTGTGGGTATTTGAGGTGAGTTTTTTCGGTGTTCATATAATATGTTTTTTTGATTGGGCTTCAAAGATTTATGTAGTCTACAAAATTTGTGTTTGCAGGTACTTAAATAGGCTAAAATTTGATGTGAGGAAATGGACTGTGACAAACGCACTACATCTGTATGTAAAGATATTTTTCTTAATTTTTTTTCCAGAACGGGTTGGTGAAGGAAAACTGATTAAAAAGTTTTATTTTTTATGTTTCGGATAGTTATGCCATGCTATATTTTATTAACAACAAATGAAAATGAAAAGACACTTGGGTGTTATTGCACATTTTTGTACATATATTTTTTTAAAAAATAATTGGATTGCACATGCCATGAATGTGAAGTGACAAATGGTATCAATGACTTAAACAAAAGATGGTGCAAGCTATACACATAACAGTTGGATATTATGCCCTCTAACTGAAAGTTATGTGTATACCTAAAAATGAAAATTGCTCGAGTTATTCTCTGTAATATATGTTATGTGTGAAAGTTGTTCTCGGAAATTGAGTTCATATTAAATTTTCAATTGTATGAACTAAAGAAGTGCTTGGTGAGTTTTTTTAATACAGATTTGTAGTTTTTTTTATATATATTAAAAATCTTATATGAAAGTATGATTGTGCTCATTAGTTTTGCCAGATTCCATCTTTATAGAGATTTTTTGGTTTACTTTTCCATGCAGCTAATTGGTGTGAATCAAATTTCATAAGCCAATATGTGTATTTCATTACGTCCAAGCAATGTTACAAGCGAGGAAGATTTTTGCGCGAAATTTCTAAAAATAAAGTAATCAAGTTTATATATATATATATATATATATATTCGACCACACATCGTGGCCTTCATGCTGGTCTATATAACTATATAAAAATTATAGACTCAAATTCTCTGAAGATGACATCTGGAATATGTATTAAATATCCTCTTAAGTCCTAAATGTGATTTCTCCGGATGCCAGCATTGTATGTATTTGAGATATCTTCTTTTCTCTATCTCATTAAATAACACCCCACCTCTTCATTTTCTATTGGCTCTTCAGATAAACTGACCATCTCTCTTCTCAATTCAGTCTCCTCGATTGTCTATCTATTTAATTCTTCACATCTCTTATTCATCTGCACTCTTCCTCTCTTATTTACAGTCTCTTTGATTCTCTCTCATCTGTATTCTTATTTATCGTATCCTTGATTCTCTCACTTCTCTCCTGTATTCTTTTTTACACCCACCAACCCAAATCTAAATGTTGACTCCCCCACCTCTCTCTAGGAGTGATCGATTTCTAGGTCATTACCGAGGCCAACGAGGCAGGGAGGTTCGTGGGTTCTACTGAAACGATCACATTCAAACTAGAATCTTGCCTCTCCACATTGAAATCCTGCTTCTGCTGCTGCTGGTGAGATGCTGCTGGTGAGAGGTAGGCTTTTATTTTGGTTTTGATTTGATGTGGGTTTTGGTATTTGAGATGAGACGAGGTGGGTTTTGGGTTTTGGTTTTGGTTTTGATTTTGATTTAATACCTCTGTTTTGATTTTGATTTGATGAGATATCTCGGATATATTTGTTTGGTTTTTGCTATTTGAGATGAGGTGATTTTTTTTTTATGTTTGATGAGATGAGAAAGCATTGATAGATAGCATCATCTGATGTAGAAGATCTTTTCCTTATTAGGGCTTGATTGAAAGACGTACGAGAATGACAAGATTATTTATTAGTAGAAATCTTTTGACCAGGTTAGACTTTAAAGATGTACCATCACCAAAAAAGACAATCTGTTAAAGGGTTTGATGGGTTAGTCTTTTGCTTAGCAGGAAGGGGTTTTACAACCTAGTGTATATGTGTAGGTACCGTATGATATATATGGACTTAAAAGCAGTTTTTGTTTAAATTGTATTCTTAGGGTGTCATGGAAAAATATTTCAAGCGAAAAAAATATGTATAAAACTTGAATGTTACGTAATGTTACTAACAATACGTGTATAAAGCTCGAATTTACCAATAACGTTGATGTTTTGAGTTTTATTATTCTAATAGTCATGTCATTTCAATTTGCGATTATGAATTGGTTTGCCAACAATGAATTTACGAAACCTCAATCTTCTTTCATTCATAAAATATATTGTATGAAAAATATTACTATAGCAAAAATAATATAATTTACATAAATTCAACTACACATTTCGTGACCTTCGTGCTAGTACTATTATAAAATGCAATACACCCATTTATTACTCCTCATCATAGAGCCTATCCACATGGCAGTAATCTTTATGCGTTTCATCCGCATCAAGCCTCACTTCACATACCTCACATTTATAATTTTCATGGTCATTTTATCTCCCCAAAATTTATGTCCCCACCTATCCGACTTTTCTCTCCCCCACTCATTCACACCCATATTTCCACCGTAATTAATCCACACCACCTGCCTGTCCATTTTCTTTCCTTTTTCCTATGCAAATGTTTTTATCCTCTATTTCATTCCTCCTTTATTTTGAGTTAGACTTTTCAGATGTTGTTTTACTTGTGGAATATTTCGATTATTGGAGTTTGTGCTCTTGCCTCTGTTACAGATATCTATGATTGGTGAGTAAAAAAATGACTTATGTGTGGATTTTAGTTGTCATATGATGTGGCCTTTAATTTTAAGTGTAAAACAAATGTTTTTTCGTGTGTTATTATATTTTGTGGTTTGTTTGGTTGTGGTTTATTGAGCTCAACCTTTCACTCCATACCCGAGTACTCCGTGATTTCTTACATCTGGTTGTGGTTTGTTTGGTTGTGCTTTCTTACATCTGGGCTTTTTGACTAAATTTGATGATGTCTATAAGATGTGGGCGTTTGTTGCAAAGTTTCTTAACCCAATCTTTATCAAAGAGGGGTGACAGATGGAGTACTGTTTAGATGTTTCGTTATTCATCAAGGCACCCTTTACAGCATGTTGGTGAGTTTACAGATTCAATTTTAGTTGCATGGATTTTGATTTCGCCTTCTTTGCTGCAAGTGGGTGAATTTTTCATTTATTTTGAATCACTTGTATTTTTGTTTCACCTTGGGTGGTTCTTGTAGTGTTAGATTTAGATATCTGTATGCATTCATGATCAATTTAAAAAATTAGTTGCTGCTCTGTATCAGATTCTCTTTTGAACAACGTGATTTCTTACAATTGGTTGTGGTTTCTTATATATAAAAAAGTGATTGAAATGAGATTTTTTTTATGTTTGATTAGATTTTAAAACAGTTTTGAATTTACTGATTGAGGAGTGAATAAGGATGATAAATAATTCTGAATACAAGTAGTCCCGGTAATATCAAAAGTGTACTTACTTTTTTGTAGTGTTTTGTAAAAATTATTTTTTATAAGGAAATTACTTTCAATAACAGTGGATCATGGCAATTAATTGATGTAATCAAAGGAACTCACTTATCAATTACTTTTTATAAATTAAAAGTGAATGCCAGTTGAATAGTTATCTACCATATAAAGTCATAAAAATATCTCTATTTCTCGGGTGTTATTCCTTTATAATATAATATCACACTCCAGTTTCCACCACCAAAGTTTTTTAATCTTCTTCCTCTATGTTAGGAAATAACAATTTGCACCTTTTCCTAGAATAAGTTGTTTATTCAGGTGATTTTTATCTTGCGCATCGCGCGGGTTTATACTTAGTTTGAATTATAATGACCAACATATCTTGGAATCGGATCTTGATTACCCTCAGTGGCAAAATGAGTGGGTTATTACAAATGGGTGGTATAGTGGTTGTTAATGTCTCTCTTGCTCTATAATTATTTTGGAAATTTAATAAGTTTTTGGTTTTTATTGGAATGGTGGACCCCGATTAGTAATTAAATTTACATTATCTAGTTTATACTATATGTTCAATTCACATGATCTATAGATTCATCTTATCTCATTACACACGGGGTGACAATTCGGGTTAGTCGTGTCATTTTCGGGTCGCGTTAATTTTGATTTGAGTATAAGTTTTGGGTACTCTTAAATTTATAAAAGCTAATCGTGTCATGTTTGGGTCATTTCGGGTTATTACCATAAACAGGTTATCGTGTCAAAAATTGCCAGCTAAAGAGTGTTATTGATATTTATGTTTAGGTTGTCAAGACTTAGTCTATGATGATCTCGGTTAGCTTCATTGATTAATATTTCAATCCGGACATTATTCATGTCATTGTCTTGAGTATTCCACTTAGGAAAAAAGGTAAAATGAACTTAGAGAATTTAGTTTTACCCATAATTAAAAAATAATTTAAATTGGAAAATATTTTTAATTTACCTTTATGGATGTAATCGTCAAATACACTTATGCGAATTACATTTCGTAGAAAAATATTTATTAAAAATGTAAAACTGGAGGCTTGTATCTTAGGTGGGTCCTTAAACTTCTAACTTTTTATGAACTTTAAACCTTCATATCGTGATTTAGTTTGGTATGCCTTTCGTTGATGCTCTAAAATCTACTGTTTGGGTTCATGACTTACTCGTACTTATATGCTCTACTGAAATTCATGTTTACTTTAGATAATTACTAGTGAATAATCCAATGAAACCCATACATTATTGGATTTGAGACAATTTGTGTTTAGATTGTGTTGGGACTTGTTTTGTGAACATCTTAAGCCTTACTTTGTGTATGACGTTATGCGTGTAGACAATCCTAAACATCTTAATAACTAGTAGGATTTAGAGACTTTTCCGCTCACCCCCTGTCTTGGTTATATAGCTATTAGTGGTGCATTTATTCAACCAAAGTGTTATTGTTTTCAAACCAAAAATAAATAAAATTTCTAAAGAGAGAAAAAAAGCTTCCTTATGTGAGAGAACTATTTATATCCGTTGAAATGAAAAAGATTGAAGTTTTTATTATTGATGATACCAATCTTGGCCTTCAAACCTCAATTATTAGGACAAGGTACCAAAGCCAAAGTTGAGGTCACAATATGAAAAAAAGGACTTAAACCTTTCAATTTAAGACTTTAGTAGCATGCCTAATGCTATAAATTAGGGGGTGAGCCACCCTAACCTCCGCAGAGTTGTATTGTGGATGCACGCAATTTTCATCGAACTGCAGTTCATAATGACAAAGCTTGTAAATATGCATAAAAGACTTTGTGATTCACACACAACACATTTTCAATCCCTTGAAAGGCAATCAATTAGTTCTTGACCCTCACTATAAGTTTCATATCTCAACGAAGTATCAACTGAGGCTTTGAAAAGCCTCACTGAAGAAAAATTTTCCTCAAACATACCCCTTAAACCTAGGCATACCCGAGGCTTATTTTACCAAGGTCAGGGAACCTTTATCACCTTATTTAACAAACTTCAGGGTCAAGAATATTAGTAAGCATCCAAGCAGCAGTTCCCTTCTCAATCTTGAGGGTTATTAAAAAAGCACACATACTATTCTACCAACCTCCACTCACCATGTGCACCTTGAGATTTAAATGGAATTTAATGCTCCCAAAAACCACCACTATATGCCATCAACTCCTTCCACCAACACTCCACCTCTCCACTATAGTATCATAGCTCATCTATGGTTGTCCATACAACGAGCATCAAACATAACTCATCCCAAGATCCCAATAGTTAGCTATATAAGGGGAACTTGAGTAAGGCTCTAGGGATATGAATATAAGGTATTTTCATAAATTGAAAGTATAACTTATATACTTATAATTTATAAGAGAGTAATGACCACTTATACTCACACGTTGTATTCTAAGCACAATTCTTTGGTGACATAGATTTATTTCGGTCTGGTGAGTTTTAAGTGAGTTATAAGTACTTAGAAAAGCCAATTAGTTGATCCCTATTGTATCTTTACTCATTACAAAGATATCAGACAGTTCAGTACCACCTTACCCAAAGCCTAAGGTTGGTAATATTTGTATTATTCACCACTATACTGAATATACAACTGACAAACTCCTTAAAAGTGGACGTAGGTACCTCAACCCCTATGATCGAGCAACTTGAAAGAGCCCAAAGTATATGAATGTACAAGTTGTCATATCAACAATGTTATTTGACCCCCCGACCTCCTAACATAAGAAAAAAAGAGGAAAGAGCCTACTACCCACCAAATAAGGGCTTCTCCCAGGATGATGTCTCTAAGGAAGAAAAAATAAAGCCAAGAGGAGACATAGGGGCCAGGCACTTCACTCCCCTTATAATTTTAATTATATAGGTCTTCTTGATAATATTTCCTCAAAATAAACTACCGAGGCCTTAACCTATGATGACCCCAAATGCAAAAAAAAAAATGATATACCTAAGTATTATCGATTTCGTAGAGACCACGGTGATGACACTAACCAATTGATACCCCCTTATAGAGGCCATAAAGGAGGTCATAAATAAGGGACACATCAATAAGTTTGTATCTAAAGAGACTAAAGCTCAAAGCGAAATGTAAAGAGAAATAAAAACAAATTTTAGTTGTTCATAATAATTTTTGGGGTTAACAAATGGAAGAATTTATTTCATTTGAAAGGCCCATTTAATAAAGATCTAACAACTTGACCTAGCTAACCACGTTAAGGAGTAAGTCCTGACAATGGTTTTTTATGAGGCTGATGTCATTAGGCTGCCACAACCTTATGATGATACTTTGTTGGTCACTATGGTGATGAGAAACACAATAATGCACCAGTTACATATAAACACATGGAGCTTCGTCGAGATCATTGATGATACATGATTTAGTATCAATAAGTAAACTAGTATGAGCTCAATTTAAAACATCTTCCAATGGTGCAAAAATGGTTATAAACAAGTGTTTAAGTGAAGAAAGAAATGGGTCAAAGAGGAATAAGACAAGAATATAAGTGGTTCAACCATTGGCCTACTCCACTGTGCTGGTGAGTGTGAATTTCACTATAAAGATGGACACTAATGGCCTTAGTGATACAATTCTCACTACTTTCTCTCTCTACTGTAATGGAATCAAAGCTTTGGCTAGGGTTTGAATATTTCGATCCTTTCTTATGGGGAAGAAGATGGGTTTAAATAGTGCTTGGGGTGCACAATGCACCCCCAAGCATGCAAGATGTATGTCTTGGATGGAGTCACAAATAAGATCTTGAAACCTGTCCTTTGGAATGTGTAAGTAATGATGATGAAAATATTCCCCTCACGAGAACATGTGATTTTGTTATAACTGTCTGTCCACATGGACTGGCCATGCTGAAGTCTTGCATCACACATGGGGGAGATGTCGTCTAGAGGGGTCTCGGTCAGGCCGAGTGTGAGACCCCCAGAGTTCTTCTCGATCACATGTTAAAGAATACTGAAGTGTGGTCTTGACTGAGCAGGTGTCGGGCCGAGACGAGCTTGTAATTTGACCAATGAGTTCTCGACTATTTGGGATGGCAATCGAGACGAGACCTATAGGTGGATAGATATGTTGAAGGGTCTTGGCCTAAGAGGTTGCATGAGGCCAAGACTGATAATGCTGGATTCCTTATAGAAAATGTGCTTTATAAGGTCGGTGTGGGCCGAACAAGTCCTTGGCTGAGATGAGGTTACACTTGGGTATATTAATCACCTCCTAGCCCTTATCCTTCAATTTGAGTAGGAGGTTGTTGGTTAAAAGTGTCTGAGGACAAATGGTTGATGAGACATTTCTGACTGAAGGCAGAGTTGCTTCTAATGTAAAATTTGAGCTGGTGATGGTCATGGAAGTGACACTTGGCAGTTAGTCTGTGACTTAGTAGGTTTGAGATGACACATGTCCTTATTTTCATAGGCAAGTGTCTCACCCAAGTATATACGACGACTGAGTCGTTTAGGTTTTTGTGCCCTCATGATGGCTCTTCTTTGGACTTGTGTCCAATGATTTAGTGGTTTAAAAACCATATTTGATATTTTTCTCTCCCTTATTCTTAAAACTTTCTCCTACCTGTAGCTTTTGTGCCGACCGCCATTGACGTTCCTTCATTTTCCTTCGATTCTCATTGTTTGAGAATCTTTCTGAGGCACTCCTTCCTCTCAAGAGCTTTTCCTCATCTAGGTAACTCATTCATCAATTTCTCTTTTATTAAAGTTTGCATTTTCTTGGTTTTCAATTTTTTCTACTTTTCGGTGAGCTTTTACGTATTCCGGCGGTGGGTTGGGAGATTTTGAGTTTTAAACTTAAGCTCTTGTAAGATTTCGGTGAGCTTTTACGTATTCCGGTGGTGGGTTGGGCGATTTTGAGTTTTAAACTTTAGCTCTTGTAAGATTTAGGCAGTAAGAGGTGTCTTTGGGTCTAGTTGAGTGTTTTTAGGCTGCTTCTATCTGAGTTTGAACCTTCTAGTGACTCTCCGGTCACCATCTCCGACGAAGTTCATAACCACTGTTCTTGGTCTTTTTCTTGAAAACGATTAAGTCCCTCTTTTAGATCTTATAGTCAAACTTAGTCAACTCCCAATTTGTTTGAATGTTAAAGACTTTATACGAGTTAGATGAGTAGTATTTTACTCTTATGGAGAGATATTTTAGGGAGATACGAAGGATAGAAGGAGAGGCCGCTGTTAAGCATAGGGTTGAGGCCGTTCCTACACTTCCATTCCATCCTATCCCATTAGCCGTCGTGCGTCCTCCAATTATCGAGTTAAGTGATTCCATGTCTGAGTCATCTTCCTCTACATATGATAATCCTTCTATCTCCCGCACGGTTGAGAGTTTTGATTCTTATGAGGAGGCTATGAGACTTCGGCATCCTCTTTTGAAGGGTTTGAGGAGGTCGAGGCCTCTTCTCGAGCCTCATATTCTCAGCATGTTGAGTCTTCTAACCAACAGACTCTTCTTTATAAGTTATCTTAAACCTGGACAGGTCGAGGGTGGAGGTTTCAATTCCATCTCCTCCCATGGCAGTCCCGTAGTCGGCCATTTCGGATGATGAATTTTCACGATGATATTCAGGTGGTGTCCTGGCTATTTACCTAGACGATGAGTCTTGTTAGACCAAGGATACACTTGACACATTTTATGCAGCGTCCTTTCCCAGTACAGTTACAGAGGTTGATCTCTTAACATGGATGTATTTTTATGGTATAGGTCCCTCTATCAACATGAGGGTGCCCTCTGAAGATGAGAGAGCGTATGATGTTCGAGACGGTGAGATTTTTGTCTACGACCAGATGTTGAAGGTCAGCTTAAGGGTGCCCATTCACCTAACTATACGAACCATTTTAACAAGTTTAGGTCTCGAGCCCTCTCAGCTCTCGCCCAACGCCTGGAGGATCATCCTCGACTTTGTGTCACTCTGGAAGTTGGTTCATCATTACAACCTTCTAGTAATGGTTTTTAGGGCCTGTTATAACGTTTTGTCTCCCAAAACTCTGCCTGGCTACTATCATCTCGTAGATAGGAAACCAACAAAGGAAGTCTCACTTTTGAACCAGACTTCCAATCATAACTGGAATCCCTATTACTTCTTCATATTTAAAGCTTGGGAATTTGACCCAGATGCTTCCTGTAGTGCCTCAGAGCCTAGGGTTCCTCAGAGGTGGGCTAAAGCACCTATATCAGCCAAATTAGCCCCGGGACTGAGTGTTGATGCCAGCAAGAAGTTGGCCAAGATTAGGAAGTAGGGTAAAAAGGGTGGTCTTATAGAATTTGAGCAATTGATGCCCCTACTTTTTAAAGCAGACAAGTTTGGGGGTGGACTCCCTAACCGAGTTATGTAAGTATTTTTCTTGCAACTGTTGTGTCATACCTTTGTTATCTTTATTACTAAACTCTTCGTCACTTTGCAAATCATCCGCCCAATACACTAGAGGCCGTGTGGAAGATGGTTGCACCTTGCTTAGCAAATCTAATACAATAGGCGGGGAGGAAGTCTATACCCCCACCTCAGATAAAGAAAACCACTGCTAGTAACCTCGGACAGGTTAAGGGATCGAAAAAGAGCAAGGAGGTCTATGGGGATCTCCAAGCCTCCCATCAGCAAAAGAAGCATAAGGATGGTTTGTCCAAAACTGTACCGACATAAGCAATTCCCATCTCTTCCGAAGATGCACTCTCGGACCGTCTGACCAATTTGAAGATCAGCTCAGACTCCCTCATAGGGAACAAGAAGAAGGCTTTTGAGGTGCTGGCCTCCATAACACCGAAGACTGGTGATTGTTTCCTAGAATCTATGGATGTCTCTCTTTTGAGTGAGTTCTGTCTGCATAGATTTGTTCAGGTAAACTCTCATGTTTTTATTTGGTTTTAAATTTAAATGTGTAGTGTCTTCTCGTACTGATGTTTCATATCTTCTGAAGTCTATTCTGTCTCTGAAGAAGGTCCACCGGTGGGTCCAAGAGAAGCTTCCCGAGATTCGTCTAGCTCGAGAGGCTATAAAAAATAAGAAAGATCGAAAAAAGATGATCTTGACCTAGCACAATGACTATAAGAAGGCCATAGAAACCCTAAAGACCCAACACACGGAGGCCATCAATAAACTGAACACCGATCATGAGGTCGCAATTAAGGCCTTGACTGAGAAGCAAAAGACCGATGAGAAGGAGAATGTGCAAATTACTGTTGACAAGGCCCTTAAAGAGGCGAAGAAAAAGGTAGTTGAAAATTTTAAGTCATCTGAGGAGTTCTTGGGGTACTTTTTTCAGTACCTTGAAAGAGGAGCTAGGACAGCCTTCCATTGGACTACCCTTAAATTCCCTGACGTGACGCACCTAGCCAAGGATATTAAGTCCTTTGACTTTTCTGACCCACTGGCCATGACAACCTTGATCGAGATTGAAGGGTCGGCACAACGTGAGCCGACCATCCAAACAGTTAATGATGAGGTGATGATGATCCGGTTGGGGATGAGGCCAAGATAACCTAGGTTGAGAATTATGGCATTATTTAGGCTGAGAAGAATGATTCCATTGATGGGTCGGATCATGTGGAGATCAAGGGGAACTAAGCAACTTGAATCCTCCTTTTTCTATTAGGGCGACCGTCTGTGGCCTGATGCCCCTTGTGTAAATTTGAACAACTAATTTTTAAATTATGATGGTTTAACTTTGGAACAATGTATCCATATCCTCGTCTCAATTACTCTCATCTTTGAACTTTTATTGAATGCAAACATTTGTATCTCTTATTTCTACTAACTCTTCTAATTACGCCATGTCTACTTGCCTTGAGTTTGAACCATTTGTTAAGCAACTTTGTAACCTTCTAATTGTGAGTATATTCTCGTCCTTAGCCGAGAAGTAATTCAACCAATTAAATGATTTTTCAAATTTGAACCACCAAATTAATGGTGTTTAAGTACAAGTCCCCTCTTGTCGTTTTGAGAGTGTATGGATGAGTGTTATCTCGTCCAGCACTGTCGTCTTCTCGAGAGAGTTTGACTCTAATACCACAAAATTAATGGTGTTTAAATGAACCATAATTAAATGATTTATCAAATTTGAATCACCAAATTAATGGTGTTTAAGTACAAGTCCCCTCTCGTCGTTTTGAGAGTGTATGAACGAGTGTCATCTCGTCCTGCACTGTCATCTCACTGAGAGAGTTTGACTATGATATCACCAAATTAATGATGTTTAATTGAACCATAATTGAATGATTTTCAAATTTTAACCACCAAATTAATGGTGTTTAAGTACAAGCCCCCTCTCATCATTTTGAGTGTGTATGGATGAGTGCCATCTCGTCCTGCACTGTCATCTCACCGAGAGAGTTTGACTCTGATACCACCAAATTAATGATGTTTAAATGAACCATAATTAAATTATTTTTCAAATTTGAACCACCAAATTTATGGTGTTTAAGTACAAGTCCACTCTCGTCATTTTGAGAGTATATGGACGAGTGTCATCTCGTCCTGCACTGTTATCTCGTCGAGAGAGTTTGACTTTGATACCACCAAATTAATTATGTTTAAATGAATAGTAACTAAATGATTTTTCAAATTTAAACCACCAAATTAATTGTGTTTAAGTACAAGTCCCCTCTTGTCATTTTGAGAGTGTATGAACGAGTGTTATCTCGTCCTTCACTATCGTCTCATTGAGAGAATTTGACTCTGATACCACCAAATTAATGATGTTTAAATGAATCGTAATTAAATGATTTATCAAATTTGAACAACCAAATTAGTGGTGTTTAAGTACAAGTCCCCTCCCGTCATTTTGAGAGTGTATGGACGAGTGTCATCTCGTCTTGCACTATCGTCTCTCCGAGAGAGTTTGACTCTGATAGCAACAAATTAATGATGTTTAAATGAACCAAAATTAAATGATTTTTCAAATTTGAACCACCAAATTAAAGGTGTTTAATTACTCTCTAAGTGTTATTGAGAATCCATGGATGAGATAAGCCTTGTCTGGTTTCTCGTGTCACCGAGAGTGAGTCACTGCTAACTCACCATATGAATGATGTTTTTTTAGCTTAGGACAGCTCGAAACATGCAATTGAACACTTCATACAAGAAAAATATGAGGGAACACTTGAACAAAATTTTCATTAATCACTATGGAATATTTCTCATACAATGGTAAAAAAAACTTAATACAAAATTATAGTGATAGTATTTCTTCAAATGGTCGGCATTCCATGGATTCGAGAATGGCTCTCCCTCTAAATTCCCAAGTCTATAGGTGTCAGGAATGACTTCTTTGGTAACTCTGTATGTGCCATGACAATTTGCGTGGAGCTTATTCGGCTTCTGTCAGGTCTTTTTCAGAACTAGATCCTCGACGGCTATCGACCTAGCCTTAACCCTCTTATTATAAAACTTCTCAGTCCTCTACCGATAAGCAACTTATCTGACCTCTGCATCTTCTCGTCTGTCTTCGTTCAGGTCCAGGTCCAGATCTAGTCTGTGCTCCTCTATGTTTACCTCTGGGATATATGTTTGGATCCTATGGGGCTTGGCAAGCCGAGCTCAGTGGGTATCACGACCTCTGAGCCGTAGGCAAGCATGAAAGGGGTATACCATATTGGCATTCTCTCTGTCGTTCTGTAGGCCCATAGGACGACATGTACTTCTTTTGTCCAAAGACCCTTGGCATCTTCTAATTTATTTTTGATCCCGTCTAAGATAGTCCCGTTGGTCACCTCAACTGGCCATTTGCATGAGGTCGGCCTGGTGCTGAATAAAACTATTTGATTTTGACCTTCTTATAATATGCCTCCAAGGACGAGTTCTTAAACTGTTTACCGTTGACGGAGATTAAAGTTTTGGGAAAACCATAACTACAGATGATGTTCCTCCAAATAAATTTAAAGTTCTTCATCTCATTTATAGTGATCATGGCCTCAGCCTCTATTCACTTAGAGAAATAGTCAATCGCCACTATTAGGTATTTGTAAGTTCTTCTGGCCCTCGACAGGGGTCCCACCAGGTCAATCCACCAGACTGTAAACGACCATGGCGAAGTGATAGATGATTGGGGTGGATGAGGTTGATGAGGGATGGAGGCATATCTCTGATAATTGTCTCACCTCTTCACATTGTTGGTTGCGTCTTTGGTTAAGGTTGTCCACTAATAATCTTGAGTAACTATTCTCTTTGCCAAATACCTTCATCCTATGTGGCTTGAACAAGAACCCTCATGCACATCTTTAAGTACATACTCCACCCCAGTGGGATGAACACATCGTAGTAAAGGGAGGAGGAACCCTTTTTTGTATAAGACATCTCCTATTATGGATAACTTTGCTGCCTTGTATCTTAACTTCTTCCTCTCAACTTTTAACTCTGGAAATTCACCATCTATGATGTATCGGATGAGGGGATACATCCATAATTCCCCTAGGTTATGGTTTAAATAAAACTCAACTGAATTGTCTTCTTCTTTGATGGTCGGTTGATATAGGATCTCCACTGGCACCGACCGTCTGATCTTAGTTCTCGTCGCAGATGCTACCTTGCTAGGGCATCGGCTCGGCTGTGTCTAGTCGAGGGATCCTTTTTAGCTTTACTAATCTGAAGTTCTTTAACGTTGTCTTTCCCCTAGCCAGGTATTTGGCCATCCTTTCATCTTTAGCCTCGTATACTCCCAAGATATGATTTACCACTAATCGGGAGTCATTGTGAACTAACATTTGGTCGACATTTAACGCCTTGGAAAGGGAGAGTCCTGCCAAAAGCACTTCATACTCTGACTCATTACTAGATGCTTTGAAGCTGAACCTCAGGGTGTACTCTATATCGATTCCATTTGGGGCCAATACTATCAACCCAACTCCAGTTAATGTTTCACATGAGGATTCGTCTACAAATAATGTCCAAACTGTGCCTTCTTTTGAGAAGGTCCCTTCACCCAGGACACCATTTTTAAACAAAAACTTTTCTTCTTCGGTGTCGGCCATGACAGGCCTTGCAACACTTTTCTCAGCCTCATCCGGTCTTCCACTTGCTTTTTTTGGCTCAGTTGTTTATACCATAAAATCTTCATTATCGGCTTTATCCTAAGTGAACTCGACTATAAAGTCGGCCAAATCTTTCCCTTTAATTGTTGTTCTCGATTGGTATATAATATCAAATTCTCCCAACTTAACCGAACAGGTCATCAACTTACCTGATTTCTCAGGTTTATGGATGACTTGTATTAGAGGGGATTCAGTGAGGAAGACCATTGTGTAAGCCTAAATATAGGGTTTTATTTTTATCAAGGCTAAATATAGGGTTTTATTTTTATCAAGGCATGTATCAAGGTATAATCTAACTTCCCCATCTTAGGGTACCTCTGCTCTCCCCCTTAAAGGGCTTTACTATTAAATTAGGCCGACTTCTAAACCCTATCATCATCTCATAAAATCGCTGCACTAATGGACGACTCAGAGACATCCAAGTATAGATACAACTTCTCTCCCTGAACTGGCCAAGACAATAGCAATGGACATCCCAAGTAAGCCTTCAGCTCCTGGAAGGATTTTTCACATTCTTCGTTCCATTCAAAAGCTTTCCTCAATATCTTGAAGAAGGGAAAACATTTATCTGTAACCCTTGATACGAACCTGTTGGGTGCTGCGACTCGTCTTGTCAACGTCTGAATATCCTTAATGGTGTTCAGGATCTTCATCTCAATCAAGGCTTTGATATTTTTAGGATTTACCTCTATCCCCCACTGGTTGGTAATGAATTCAGGGAATTTTCCTGCTCTTACCTTGAACACACACTTGGCAGGGTTGAGCTTTATCCGGTACTTATCCATGGTGTTAAAGATACACTCGAGGTTGGCCACATACATCTCGGCCTTGGGGCTTTTGATCAACATGTTCTCGACATACACTTCTATGGTTTTTCTAATTTGTTCCTCAAACATCTTGTTCACGAGTCTTTGATATGTTGCCTCGACATTTTTGAGGCCAAAGAGCATGACTTTATAACAATAAGTACCTTTATCTACAATAAATGAGGTCTTCTCTGCATCGGTCGAGCCCATAAAGATTTGGTTATAGCCAAAATAGGCATTCATGAAGCTCATTAATTTGTGCCCAACTATGGAATCTACCATCTGATCGATTTCGTGGAGAGGGAATGTGTCTTTCAGACAAGCTTTATTTAGGTCGGTAAAATATACACACATCCTCCATTTACCGTTTGGCTTTGGTATGATGACTGCGTTAGACAACCACTTTGGGTAGACCACTTCCTTGATGAACTCAACCTTTTCTGACTTTTTAACTTCATTTCTTCTCACCTCACACTTTTCTTTGGAGTAGATTCATCGCCTCTGTCTAACTAGCCTTATTCCTTTATCCACATTCAGCTTGTGGCAGATAATCTTTTTGTCCATCCTTAACACATCCTCGTGACTCCAGGGCAAGATACTCTATTTTTTTCTTAGCAACTTGATCAGTTCATCCTTTATTTCTTTCTTCAAGTCTTTGCTAATTTGGATATTTTTTTGAGCTCGTCCTTATTGAGGACGATAGGTTCCACCTCCTTAGCAGCTTCACCTTTCTTCAACTTCGTCTCGTCCCATGGATCAAGAGTATCAATGTTATATGTGGTGGTGGATTTTTTATGAGCTTCTTTATCTTCAACCGAGTTAAAGTAGCATTCTTATGCCTCTACTTGATCACACTGAACTTTCCCTACTCCATAGGGAGTTGGGAATTTTATCATCTGTTAAACAGTAGAGTGAACTACCTTAAATTCCTTGAGGTCTACCCTTCCCATGATGATATTAAAAGTTGAATAGACATTCTCATCCATTCTATAGAAGTTTATCTTTATGGTGAAGCACCTTGTCCAAGTCCCCATACAAACATCCATCTCATATACCTTCAGGGGTGGACTTTTTGACCAATAAAATCGATCAAAGGTTAGTGATACTGGCTGAGTCTTTTCTTGCTAAGTCCCAATCCTTTTAATCATTCCTAAAAAATAACGTTGGATGAACTCCCTCCGTCGATGTCATATCCATCTACCTTTGTAGTAATCACTAATGGGTTATCATGAGGGTCCAGGATCCTCTTGAAGTCTAATCTTGAGTAACCTTTTACCAGGGTGTTTATATCCACCTTCTTCTTCTTATTCATCTTGGAGTCAACTTAGGCCCAGTTTACCACTTCAGTCTTTGGGATTTCTTTAGCCTCTACAACGTGGGCTTTCTTGTCGGCTATATCATTGCCACCACCTACTAGACCACCACATATCATGTTCACTCCTAAGGAAATCATATTCATCCAACCTTTGTGTACATGCACCTTTAGCGGGAGGTCAGGGTTGACCTCATCATCATCGTTAAAGACATCATCATTTCTGTTTGCCTGGACATCTCGTCTAGGCTTGTCATTTCGTCTCTTCCTGGTGTCATCTCTGCCACCTATGGCAATGCTCTTATCAACATATTTCTTGAGTTTTGCCTGCTTCAACATTTTTTAATCTCATCCTTAAGTGAAAATCACTTATCAGTAGTGTGGTTGTGATCCTGGTGGAATTCACACCATTTACTCTTATCCCTCTTGCGAGGAGGGGCTCTCAACTTTTCTGGCCATCTTCGATATCGGTTGTAATACCCCGTATTTTTTATGCTATATTAATTTGGGGATTTATTAAATTTAACGTGAATGATTTATTTAATAAAAATCCAGAAATTAATTATGTTATAATTATTAACGTGACGAGAGTTAGTAATTATGGGAAATTTGTTGAATATTACTAATGAGCAAAGTAATATATTATATTGGTTATATTGAATGTCATGAGTGAATTAAATGACATTTTCGGAAATTTAAGTCGGGACGTGCCCGTGTCACGTCGGAACTAATTTTGTTAAATAAAAAGTGAATATTTATAAGTTGTTCGTATGGTCATTTTGAGTGCGCCAATGCGTCCGGAAGGGTCGAGATAGTCAGAAAAGTGTACCGGGGGGTTTAGTTTGGGTCTCGGGATGTTTTTAGGCCTAATTGGTACCCCGGGAGGGCAATTTAGTCATTTCACCTTTTTGGGTAATTAAACCCACGAAATTCAGCAACCTATATCTGCCATTTAGGTTAGTCTTTTAGGGTTAGAATATTCAGAACACAAGTGACGTCCATTGGAGAAGAGAGGAGAGAGCTCCAAGGCAATTCAAGGCCAAAAAGTCACCGGTTTGCACCGCCGCCATCACCACCGCGTAGATCGCGAGACGAGGAACGCAGCCATACCAAAATCAGCCGTGAATCAGAATACCAAAAATCCGAGGCAAGTGTTTAACTTGCTATTTTCGTTGGTGCAATCTTCATATTAGCTTAGGAATGATTTGTGATGAAAACTATGGAAGAAAACCCAATTTGTGTTAGGAAAATGCATGTAGTATTGTTTATAATGAAATTCTGGAATCCTTTCCATGTAGAGGAATATAACCCACGAAATTTTGATGATATATTATAAGGAATTTCTGGTAAAAACAGATTAGAACCTTGATTAAGAAAAACTCTAGGGTTCTTGATGAATAGATGAATTTTGGGTTAATTATCCATGTTTAATGTTAGATATACACATGCTTTACGTTGTAAACATCTGGTATATTGTTATAATGATAGTAGTAGGATTTTTGGGACGATTGGAATGGAAAAACATGATTTTGGATGAAGAAATTTGGTAGAACCCTTAACTGCATTTCTGCAGAATTTTCGCAGACCTGCTTGATCGATCGAGCCTAGAGCTTCGATCGATCGAAGGTTCGATCGATCGAGCCCCAGACCTCGATCGATCGACCCCTCCTGGCAGACTCTTATTTCCCTTGTTTACTTAGTTAAATTAAATTTATCATGAAATAATTCTTGGGAATTCTTAATGAAATGTTTTGGGAGATAGGAAAGACCAGTAGGTTATATGTATAAGTGTTGAGAACTTTATTATAAGACGAGAATCCTGTTTCTGGGATAATTATATAACAAACGATAAAACTACGTATTTCAAGTGAGAGATTACGGCGAATAGCTACGATAATAAGTAGAGGTATACCTACTGAATTTTTTACTTAGAAGGATAGAGTCCACGAATGTCGTGTATTAAGTGAGAAAACCCTTCGAGTTAAGGTTAAAGATGAATCCTTAGACGTAATACTACTAATGTGAAATGTAGGATAAATGTTATAATTATGGGTGACGAGAAGAACCTATATTAATATGATAAAGTGGTATATTTATATGATTGTGTGTACATATATTATATGCATGTGAAAAACATACCGCGCTACTTGTTATCCTTGAGGTTACCGCGCTAAGACAGTCTTATCTCGATGGGACCTTTATGGGGGATATTGACTTGTACCCTAGAAGATAGATATCCTTGGTACAGGCTATCGAATCGATAGTTCAGACGGTCCTAAGAGACGCGAGTATGTGCCATCCTCTTAGGGACTTGGAATTTATGCTTCGCCTCGATATTGTTTGTGTATGTGTTAATACAGTTCGAGAGTGATTCCGAACTTGTATTCCCCTTGATATGAGTGGTATGGGGTTTGGATAGTAGAAGTATGCACGCACCATAGTTTTATTTGGGGTGCTGTTATTTATATATATATTATACGAGTAGTTAATATATATATGAAATTTGGAAATTGAAACTGCCTACTGTGATTTGATAAGTAGGACATGGTTGATGACACATATAGTAAGTACTTGTTTTGTGAAAGTATAATATGACACTGGGAAAATTTATAAATGAATAAAAGCTAAAACAAGAGTTGTGCTACTAATTGGAAGTATTCTTTTTAAACAAAAATATTGTTCGGTTTTGAAATCTTATGAGTAAGTTTAAGATACGCTAATTTATTGGGAAGGTTAGTATGATAAAATGTTAAGATAACCCGTTGGGAAGGTTAGCACGATAGGTGTGCACAGTAGAAGAGAGGTGAGAATTTCTCAAGAGAGTGTCGCTCTAATATGTTGTTGCATTGGCCTGTATCAATTTAAATACTTGCTAAACGTATTTTAAATCAAACACACTTTCGGGCTCTGACCCGTTTCTTTTTCTCTCTCTCTCTTGTATATATATGTATATATTTCAGGTGCCCAGCCACAGGGGCGTCTTGCTTAGGATCCCTTGAAAGGAACGTGCTGCAGCTTAGATGGGAGTTGCAGGTTACTTGCGTAGACGGCTTCCCTTATTGACTCCACTTTTAGCATTCTCATTTATTGGGCATGTGTCGCCCTTTCCATTATTTCATTATTGTTGGGACATTTGTATTTCAGTTATCTCCAGTATTGTTACTATGGGTTTTATTCAGTTTGTATTGGTGACTTTAGTTTTCATATGTGGACATTCGATTGACGAATGTATTATATTAATTGGACTTTGTGTTCCAGGTTTATTGTGGTGTGATTCTTAATTGTAGAAATGTTGTTAATAAAACAAATGTTTTTCTTTAAATAAAATTTGGAAAGTATGTATAAAAATGGTTTTGACACTTAGCTTAATTATTTAGGGTGTTAAATTGGAAAATGTATTTTTTTTTCGACAGTGATGCTGAGAGTGAACCAACTGTTTACCTTGATTTAATTTAATAAAGGAGTGATCACCCGGTATTTAATTAGGCGGGGTGTCACATCGGTCATCTTTGATATCGTTTAGTATCATATCTGGACTGACCGTCAGTTGAGTGTAGTCATCGAACTTGTCATCTGCCAACCTCTTCTTGCCTCCTTTTCCCTTGGATTTATGGGACTTACTCCCACTCCTTTCTTTATCATCCTCTCCCTTAGCAGCCATGGCCTCATCTGCATTTACGGCTCTCCCGACCGTGGCCAAAATTTCTACCATGGTTTTTAAAGGATTTTCGGCCAACTTTCATAGGAGTTTCCCCTTCTGCAATGCAATAAAGAGGGCAATCATATCGATGCTTTCCTTGTAGTCTTATACTTCCATCTTTTCTTTGTTAAATCGGGCTATATAGTCCCTAAGAGACTCATTTTTCCCCTACTTGATGTACAACAGATGTGTGGTTTTTTTTCGAGGTCTTACTTCGAAACAGAAATTGTGGATGAACCTCTCGGCCAACTGTTTAAAATTCTCAATGGAGTTCTTTGGGAGATAGGTATACCATACATGTGCATCACCAGTAAGGGTGCTTGAAAAAGCTCAAAATTTCATATCATCGGAGACTGAATTGATGTTAGCTGTTGACGGGTACATTTCCACATGATGAATAGGGTTTGTGCTTCCATTGAACTTTGGCATCACAAGTGGCTGCTTGAACTTGGTCGGGATTGGGTAATTCACAATTCTTGCAGCAAATGGAGATCCTTCCATATATCCTCTCTGCATGGGGTCTTGGCTCTTCAAGAGATCACCAATCTTATCTTCAAGCCTCTGTATGGAACTGTTCCATGGCCTGCCGGTCGCTGCTACATTGTCTCCCTAGGATGCCACAGTATTATCCCCCACCCCTTCTCTGCCAGCGGGGCGTTGTACGGGCTCTCTCCTAGCTGTCCACTGACAACTGTTAACTTATCTGTGTTCCTCGTCCAGGCCACATGATAGTGGTTAATTAGCGCATCCACCAGTCCTCCTGGAGGCTACCCTACTGCATGATCAGAAGAGTCGGTCTCGTAGGTCACCGACTGGGCGGAATCGGTCGAAGGCTGACCCTCTACTCAATCTGTCAAGTGCTGAAGTTCGAGGTTGGCCATCTCGGCTTGACCTTCCACTATTTCCTCAGCTAACTTTAACTGGACGCACAATATCTCCAGAGATCTCGTAAGGATCCCAATACTCGTCCTTATCATCACACTGATCATCTTAGAATTCCTAGCCTTATTTTCCCAGGCGCAAACGCCTAGGGTTGGCCACATCTATGCGTATCTACTGTTGTAACACTTCTTTATGTGGGGTCGGGGGTGGTCCCCCTGTTTTCGGATTCACACCCTTTCTGCCGGCCGAAGTTATCATTTCCGCTACAGAGCTGGTGGGTCTAGTCATTATATTTTGGCTAAAACCAGCAAGTTGTTCCTGCATTTTTTACTGGCTGGCCGCCAGCAAGTGCAGCGCCACTGCAACCTCAACCATCTCTGATTGAGGAGGCACCTGGATGGAGTTGGGGCTAAATCCTTGACACAAATCGACGGCCATCAACTTTGGTGAATGAATATAACAAAGGGTGTACTGGATGATTTGAGTAAGGTGGAGAAAAGCTTGAGAAAACTCAACAAGAGTTATTTCAATGGTGATATTGATCCAACCAAGTGTGGAACGGGATCACAATCAGGTGAGGAACAAGATGAAAATGAATAGGAAGAAAATGAAAGATCTTCGTTCCCATAGACGACGCCAACTAATGATACCTCATTTAGTATTAACAAGTAAACTAGTATGAGCTCAATCCAGAACAACTTCCAATGGTGCAACAATGGTGGTAAGCAAGTGTTTAAGTGAAGAAGGAGATGAAGCGAAGAGGAATAAGACTAGAATATAAGTGATTCAGCCATTGGCCTACTCTACTGTACTGATGATTGTGAATTTTTATATAATGATGGGCACTAATGTCCTTAATGATACAATTCTCACTACTTTCTCTCTTTACTGCAACAGAAGCAAAGCTTTGGCTAGGGTTTGAATATTTTAATCCTTTTTTCTAGGGAAGAAGATGGGTTTAAATAGTGATTGGGTGCACAATCCACCCCCAAGCAGGCAAGGTGCATGTCCTGGATAGAGGCACAAATAAGATCTTGGCACCTATCCTATAGAATGTATAAGTAATGATGATGCAAATATTCCCCCCACGTGCACATGTGATTTAGTTATAACTGTCCACCCACGTGGACTGACCATGCTGAAGTCTTACATCACATATGAGGGAGATATCGTCTAGAGGGGTCTCAGATAGGCTGAGTGTGAGACCCCCAAAGTTCTGCTTGATCACATGCTGGATAATGATGAAGTGTGGTCTCGGCTAAGAAGGTGTTTGGACGAGACGAGCTTATAATTGGACCAATGAGGTCTCGGTTTTCTGGGATAGAAGTCGAGATGAAACCTGAAGGTGGATAAACCTGTTGAAGGGTCTCGGACTAAGAGGGTGGACGAGGCCGACTGATGCTGGATTCCTCGTAGAAAATGTGCTTGATAAGGCCGTCCTGGGCCGAGAAAGTCCTTGGCTGAGATGAGGTTACACTTGGGTATATCAATCATCTTCATAAAGGCTTGTTATTAGAAAAAATAATTCATACCAAATGTCAAACCTACGATAAATTTCAACAGAGAAAGAAACATTACTATGGGTAAGATCATTTTATTTTCACAACTAGCGTTAGAAAGTGAAGCACTACCATATGGGAACACTTCCCACTAGTGAAATTGCCATAAGTATATAATATTATACTAGCCCAACTCTCTCTCAATCAATTAGATTCAGTGGAAGAAATAAAAAGATGGTGATATATTTCCCCACCCCCTTCGGAGTGGAAAAATGCACGAATATCAACAAAGAAGAGAGCAACACAACCTTAATGCTCTAAATGAAAGAAAGAGGTCTCATAAGGCCCATCGAACCTCCATTTGCACCACATATATGCCAGATGATGTCTTCGGACCCTTCGCCAAAAACAAAAAAATGCTTCCCAATGATCCAATGACCTCAGTCGAGGCATGAAAGTCGAAGGAAAATAGATAATCATGTGACGAGAATCCAAACAAGGAGATGCTAAATGTGGACACCTTAGATTTGCATGATGAAAAAAAGAAAAAAAAGGTAAAACCTTCTAAAGATCTTGATGACATTTTTCTTTATCGTCATGACACCACAAAATAATGAAAATTGGGGTTAACCTCATATCTCTCTTTATATAGATGCTAATTGAGTTTGTAAAGTAGTTTATAAATATCTTCGTATGGTATTACTCAAATATAATGGGGTTGTACCCCTCAATTATGGTCCACCAATCATACACCAATATGATAAAAGAAGAAATTCTTTGCCCTAGAAAGAAACCAGGCCACAACTGAAGAGGTAAAAATCTTTTGAAAGCCAAATTCATTCGAGAGTTCCAATACCTCGATGTCCTATTCAACGTCCTACTGGTCCTAAAACCTAATAAGAAGTTTAGGGTGGGGGCGTGTAGAGTCTATAGACTTCATCGACCTCAACCAAGATTTCCCAATGAATTTATGCTAATAATCGATACACTGGAGGATTCAACCCCATGGCACAAGCTCCTATCACAGAATCATATTCTAGTTATAATCAGATCAAGATGGCACATTAGGATAAAGAAAAAACTATATCCATTAAAGTCACCCTCTAATACTAGGTGATGCCTTTTGGTCTCAAGACCAAGTGGGCTATTTACCAAAAGGTGGTCAACGAAATATTCAAAGATTTGATTGGAACAATCATAAAGGTATACTTTGATGACATGTTGGTGAAAATCCTAGTGGCGGTGGACCACGTCTAACACATTTGAGAAACTTTTTGTAATACCCCACATATTTTTGCATTGGAGGTGGCCAGTCTCCACTGCCAACTTATTCGGGTGTTAGAATTAAGTACCATTCTTAGCATTTGGCGAGAAAATATGACATTTTAAAACATTTTCCACAAGATATAATTGTAAAAGTCTAACAAATATAAACAACCATCATAAGAAAATCCATCAACAAGCTAACTCCAATAAATAAATCTTAACTTCAATAGATTAAAACTAAACTGAAATAATCTAACTACCAAGTGTGTAAAACATAAATAATCGTGGCACCAATCGACTAACAAAATCCATAAATGACTGTCTGATAAAATAAAAAGACAGAAATAAAAAACTAAACAAAGAAAGATGTAAAAGGTTACTTAACTACAAGCCTACGAATCTCTAATTAATCCAACGCAACTACTCCAACAACTGAATCTGAAATGTTAGTCAACGAAATGGGTCATAGTCTATCGCATTAATATCAACTACTCCTGCCAAATAAGATCCTTGAATCGACTCATAATCATCATACGTAATAAATATCATAATAGAATATTTTAAACTAAGAATCAATATAACAAGTTGCAAGTGAAGTAAAGCAATACTAATTACCCATATAAACAAAGTAACTTCACTACCCAAAATCAATTATGTTTATTTCTATATTTAATGACATATTAAAACTTAATCTTAATTTAATTCCATTATTGAATTATTTTATTAGCGTGACGCCACTATAGCCAGTCAACCTTTCTATTGGACCCGCACATATTACTAGCGCACTAAAAATCTCAAGACATCACACCCACACCCATCATTATAGCCAGTCAACCCAATTCTGTTGGCCAAGCACATACTCTTGATGTTCCATGTATGACACGTTACTATATTCATTCGACCCCATTTTCGTTAGCCCTGCATATACTCGTGATGCCAATACCCACCCACATCACTATAGTTAGTCAACCTAATTTTTATTAGTCCTGCACGTACTCGTGATGCAAATCCATTTTAATATGAAAATCCATTTTAATACCCGTTTATTATCTTAGACATTAATTTATTTTTCTTTACCGTGTTTTCATTATTTGCAACTAGCTTCATCCAGAAACCTGAGCATTATAACCAAAAGCATCCCTAGTCCGATACCTAGAGATCATCTAACCATCACCAAGAAGAATATCTATACCAAAGTCCCCACCCAATCTCACACTAGGCTAATATAATCACGAAACGAGCCTCGTGGTTGGCTTAGCAACCAGGGGAGAAATATGGCCCCCAGCACCCACGAAGGAAATGAACATATCTAGATACTTTAGGTCATCCAATGTCAGATCTTATCTCCCTAACGTGACCTCTTCAATCAGATCTACTGATTACTACGGTGGATAATCGCTCTATTAGGAGAATCCAAGCGCCCTGAATAGGATAAGCAGGGGCTTAGCCTTTGATCCTTTGGGTCCCCGAGCGATTAGGGGTCACAATCACAAGGGGTCCTTTAAATCACGAGATCACAGAGAAGGTTCTTTCAGGTTAAGAACTAGCTCGCGAGAATCCGTACATGCTGACAGACTTCTCAGGAAAAGAGCTCAACACAAACACATGACCGAGCGACTGAAAATGTTTCAATCAAAACTGATCCAGACGATCATCCATGGAAGGGTTCTATCCAATGGATGGAAGATTATTTAGGGGAGATAGGTAAATCTAAGAATCGCTTGCATAGTTATTTAGTGAAGGATCACCCTTCATCCCATTAATTTTGAACTTCCCAACACTTGTCAAGTCCAAACCACTCGTGGTCACTCCCAAGGATGATGGTAAGACCAATAATGTTCTTCATGTGGAACAATATCAAACTGTCGTCGACATCTACTTGGTCCCAGATGAGATGTGTTGCAGAGCATTCTCTAGCACCATTATCCAATCCGTGCAAATTTGGTACAATAACTTGCCTCGTGGACATATCTCCACCTTTCAATAGATTGCTGAGCTATTCATTAGTAAGTTCTTTTTTGAAGAAAAACCAATCAAGAGGGAAGCTCATTTGTTGACTATTCACCAACGAACGAAAACTACTCGTGAATATATCATTCTCTTTAATGAAGAAAAACTGTAAGTGGTGGACTACAAAGAAAAGACAACGATCACTAACTTGATGGGCATCTGCTCCCCGAGAAGTTATATTTTTCCCTAACCAAAGATCCTCCTATGACCATGACTGAGTTGATGGCAAAAGCGAGAAAAATTATGAATGGTTAGGATGCTATGGCTGTAAAATGATCTCATAGCACTAAGGTCGACAACAGCAATGTGAAAATGCTCTATGGTTCAAAGGCGCAAACTTATTTAATTAAATGTCAACTTAACTAAATTTTAGTTCTTGTTGAATTGAAATAAGTAAATCAAGTAGCATGCAACCAAGTAAACAAGAAGACCAATTTTAGGAAAAATCACCGCAGGGAAAAACCTTTTCTTATTTCACTATTATATGAAAATCGCAACTTACATGTACATAGAGAAATAAAGATAACATTTTTAAGACGAAAATACCGCATGCGACGTTATGTCTTCCTCAACAATAGTACCCCAGAGAATTACAAGTATAGAATTGGAGATACATTCTCCACAAGAGAAACTCCAAGAATGGTAAATGTGTTTATGAGGCTTTCAAAGTGATTCACAAAATATTAATTGGGAGGTTCTGTGAATCAAAAGAGGTTTTTAGCCTTTTAAAAGAAGACTTTTTGTGCAGCAGCTCTGCAGAAAGATAGGTTTTAGAAGTCTTACGGAATACCTTTTATAGGTAGACATAAAAATCGAGGAAGAAAAAAGTCATTAGAACAAGATTCAGAGGTCGTTCAAATGAGATGTCAATCTCGCTAGAAGCGACCATCTAACGACATTGAAAAAACAAAACAATATGCCTTCGTTTGAACCATATTCGATGTCAACCATCAAACGATGCTTCAAACAATATATAAATGTCGTTCGATCGATAAGGACATGTTATTCTAACAACTTAAGGCATAAAATATTTTTAATTAAAATCCAACCACGTTTTGATAAAATAAAATCAAATAAAATTCTCCGAGAAATATTTACAAAAAACTAAGACCTCCAAATAAAGAATATACCATAAAGGAACTTGGAGTTGTGGATAACGGTTGAAGTTGAACGTGATGCACGTTGAAGATGAGTGGTGCATGATGATGTCGTACTTTGCCGAAAATTTAGATTATTGACGTTATGGATGATTATGTAGACATGCGAACGTAACGGGATACGCCATATCTCCTATAATCTAGAACGCTAGAGATAAGTCCTGGATTTTAGCGAATAATGACATAAAATTCCCTTACACAAGGGCTATGAGAAGAAGGGCCAAAAGGATAAGAAGGTCAAAAAATTTAAAAGGTAAAAGGAATATACTCCTCTCACTGTTGGCGTGCACCACATTCGGAGGATATCCGAGAAAACAGGGATCTAAAATGTACCCAAAAGTTAAAGTTTCCCCCAAATAGGAGAGAGAGATCCAAATATTGCAATTTCACAAGGACTACGGGAATAACACAAACAGTTGAATAACCCTTAAGAATGAAATAAAAGTTTTATCCGAAGAGGAAGTCTCTCCAAGTTTGTTGACAGAGAAGACAACACAAAAGGGAGATAAATCAAGTGGCGATTGAAATCCTCGTGTAAAGGAGGGGATAATAAGAAAATAGGCATAGATGATGATGCTGAAGGCAATCCGGACCTATTGAAAAAACCTAGAGAGCTTGAGCGCGAGGTGGAAATGATTTATTTTGGTTGTCATTTCATTGCAGGTGGTGATGCTGGTGGAAGGGACGAAATATCCTCAGTAATGGCATATCTGAATGAGGCCAAAGCGTGTTCATACATTTGGTAAATTAATTTGTCCAATGATATTGATAGTCGCCTAAGAAAAGTGAATAAAGATAAGTTGGTGATAGGTTTCTCCAAGAACGACTTATCTGGGGTACTTTATCCTCATGATGATCCTCTGGTCGTCACGAAGAGGGTACATAAAGCAAGAGTTGCTAGAATTTTTGTGGACAATGGTAGCTTAACTGACGTCATATTTTACGACTACTTTAAAGAACTGGGGATACATGGAAGAAATCTGGAGCCATATCATAGGTCCCTCACAGGTTTCTCTCAAGAAAAAGTGTTTCCATTAGGAACTGTCAAATTGGAAGTCTTAATTGGCACTCGGTCAGTCAGCTGAACTGAGAGGATCTACCTTTTCATCTTAGATAAGAACGTCCGATCACTAGATAACGTGATCTTTAGCAGAGTAGGTTTGAAAAAGTTTGAAACTATATCATCCATTGTCCATCATTGCCTAAACTTCCCTACACATTACGGGGTCGGTATTGTTACTGGAAATTAGGTTGAAGTCAGAGAATGCTATTAAACTTCGGCCGACCATGAAGTAGCAAAGAAGCTCACCACCGTTTACCGGATTGAGACCTTAGATCCCCGCGAGAAGGTTAATTTAGTCAAAGGACAAGTTTTAAAGGTAACGAAGACCATCATCCTTAATGATGATCACCTAGAAAGAATAACACATATCGACTCATTCATAAATCTATCCCTAAAAAATGAATTAATAAAATTCCTTAAACATCAAAAGAATGCGTTTGATTGGATCTATGAAGATATGCCATGAATTGACCCATGTTTATATGCTATGAACTAAAAATTATCAAGGATTCCAAACCGATCAAACATAAATGACGTGTATTCGGCCCTCAAAAGAATACGGGAATTCAGGAAGAGGTGGACAAGCTTTAGAAAGCGAATTTTATTACAGATGTCAAATATCCTGATTGGTGGCCCAATGTAGTAATGGTAAGGAAAAAGAATAATAAATAAAGCATGTGTGTTGATCTCATGGATTTCAACCAGGCTTATACGAAATATTTTTTCCCCTTGCCAAGGATTGATTAGCTAGTCGATACCACTGCCGGGGACATAATACACAGTTTTATGGATGTTTACTCAGGGTATAACCAGATTAAGATGAAATTGAAGGACAAAGAGAAAACCTCATTCATCACTATATAAGGTACCTACTACAACAACGTCATGTCCTTTGGGCTAAAAAACACCGGAGGAATATACCAAAACCTAGTGAATAAGGTTTTCGAGAAACAAATAAAAAAAATGGAAGCGTCTGTAGATGACATTCTCACCAAGAGAAAGAAATTGACCACATCAAAGACTTGGGTCAAATGTTCGACCTGTTAAAAAAACATCAGATGAAACTTAATCCGACTAAATGTGTGTTCGGTGGATAGGAATGTATGTTCTTGGGGTTCATAGTGAACCAAAGAGGTATTGAATCTAATCCAGATAAAATTCAGGCATTGATAAACATGAAGTTTCCCAAAAATAAAAAGGATGTGCAAAAGTTGATTGGGTGAGTAGAAGCCCTCAATAAGTTTATCTTTTGAGTTACCGACAGGTGCCTACCCTTCTTCAAGGTGGTACGAAAAACTTTCAATGGAACGAAGAATGTGAGAATGCCTTCTTGTAGTTGATGAAATATTTGGAATATCCACTATTACTCTCACGATCGCTCTTGGGAGAGAAGCTATACTTATATCTTCCAGTCTCTGAGTCGATAATTAGTTTGGCCCTCATTCGACTTGAAAATGGGGTACATAAACCAGTTTATAACACCAACAAGACGTAAATGGGAGAAAAAGTTCATTACTCGCGTTCGAAAAAACTCTCTTTAGTTTTCATTGAAGCCTCACAAAGAATGCATACATATTTCTAGGCCCACACTAATGTGGTCTTCACGAACTTTTTATTATGCTAAGGCATTCACAAACCAGAAATTATTATGGAACTTAGAGAATATGATATACACTATGAACCCAAAATAGTGTTGAAAGGCCAGGCAGTAGCAGACTTCATAGATGAGTTTACTTATGAAGAAAAACCTACCGAGCATACTCTTATAGGACAGAGCTCAGTAGTAAATCCATTCAAGTAAACATCTTTAGAATAAAGCTCAGTAATAAATCGGCTCGAGTAGAATTCTCTAAAAGATAACTGACACAGCTGACCAAGATGAAGACAGACCAACGACGTCCACCAAGTTAGAAATTACTGCACGCTACCTGAAACATAGTCAAAATATATTCCATTATGGATTCCTAGTTGTAGGGGACTTGAAAGAATATCCACCCATGTGAAAGATGTATGCAAATGGATCATCATTCTCCACAGGTAGTGGCGCTGAGCTGATAATTAACACCTCAAATGATATAGATGTGGAGTATGCGCTCAAATTCCGATTCAAAGCTTCCAATAATGTAGCAGAATATGAGGTGTTGATTGCAAGGTTTGAATTAGAACTATCCTTGGGCGCCAAACAAATATTGGCGCATAGTGACTCCCAATTGATTGTCAATTAAGTGTTGGGAGTATACGACATCAAAGGATAGTTTATAATAAGGTACTTGGCCAGGGAACAAAAAACATTATCCAAGTTCCAGGTAGTCACAATGGTCAAAATATTGAGGATTGAATTTTCTCAAGTAGATGCAATTGCTCAGCTAGCTTCAATGATGAGAACAAAGTTAAGAAGGACCACTCTAGTAGAAATTCTCATGAACAAAAGTATTGATGAGGAAAACATCAACCTGGTCGCACTGGATTCAGGTCCCTTATGGATGGATCCAATCAAGGAGTATATTAAAAAAGGTGTCTTGCCAGATGACTCAAAAGAAGCCAGAAAATTGAGGTACAAAATAACTAGTGGTGTTATGGAAGGAGGAATCTTATGCAAGAGAGGATTCATTGTCTTGCTACTCAAATGTGTCCACCCAGTCGCAGTACAAAATCTTATTAAGGAAATATAATGGGGATCTGTTGGGGGCCATTTAGAAGGAAGATCATTGGCCAAGTGAGTGGCCACACAGAGATATTATTGACCAACCATGAAAGCATATTGTGCTATCTATGCGCGACGATGTGACGAATACTAGAGGTTTGTAAAAATTCAGTAGACACTTGGAGTTGCGCTTACGCCAATCACATTCACATGGACTTTTGCCATATGTGCAATTGACTTGGTCAGCCTACTTCCAAAGACAAGAGGAATTTTTAAATACTTAGTCGTGGCCATCGATTATCTCACTAAGTTGGTAGAACTTGAACCTGTTGTTGACATGACCTACGAGAAAGTCTTCCAATTAAACTGGAAGAACATCATATGGTAGTATAGTATGCCCATGCTTTTATCACTGACCATAGCACATAGTTTAACAACTAAGAATTTGAAGAGTATTGTATCCAATCGAAGATTCAAAAGTTTCATTCTGCTCCCGAACACCCTTAGTGCAATGGTCAAACAGAGATGACCATTAACACTCTACTCGACGAACTAAAGAAAAGGCAGGATGATGCTAAAAGAAGCTGGATCAATTAGCTGCAAAGTATACTCTGGGCCTATAGGACCACGTCGAGGATAACTACCGGTGAAACCCCCTATATGTTGGCATTTGGGACAAAGGCAGCGGTCCTAAATGATATTGGTATACCTAGTTATAGAGTACTTAATTTTAAGTCCCCCCAAAGCGACATCATGCAAAGGTTGGATTTAGACTTGATTAAGGAAGTTAGAGAAAATACGGAACTACATGTGGCAGCATACCAGCAATAAACTGCTTGATTCTACGATAGGAGCCGAGTAGTCTGAAATATGGGGACTATATTTTAAAGAAAGTACTCCAGAAGGGAAACAAATGGGAGCTAAATTGGAATGGCCCGTACTATATTTCTTCAATTGTCCGACCAAGTACTTATCATCTTGAAACCCTAGATAGAAAACAATTCAAGAACCTATTGAATGACGAACACTTGAGGAAGTTCTATCAATAATAATTTGGAATGTAATATTTCAATATTTATGTAACTTGTTATTTAGCTTCAATAAAGAACACCCAGTTCATCAAAAGTTAATTTCCTTTCCATGTTTCATTTTTATTTTTTTGGGTATAAGAGATGTTTAATCTTAAGCAATAAAGAAAAATCTAATCACTGACTACTTACTAGTCCTAAAAATAACAAAAAACTTTAAACTTCAGTTATGGATTCGTCTTTGACAAGTCACAAATGAGAAGTTCCATACCTAAAACTTCATGTATGTCTCCTTAGCGTCAAGAGCAAGAAGTTTTACCTAACCAAATTAAGGGAGAATACTAAAACATATTGTCACCAATGGTAACTAACGTAAACACTTGAACAAAATGACAAGATCCATTTGAGCAATCATAAACACGCTAGTAAAACCTAAGGAAGGATAAATTTTTTTCACCCGAGCTGGTAACCAGTAAGGTAGAGTAGTCTGCTAACTATCGACCACCTAGTCGTAAGACTAAACTACTGGTAGGCCACAATCACACAATAAAACAGTTCAAGATATATTTAAGGCAAAATTTTTATTTAAATATTTTATTATCCTTGGACCATTACAAGACAATGCTCATCAAAACAAATTATTATAAGAAAATAATTAAAGTTGCTCATTCCGCGGGACGTTTTCCAAGTTCTTTCTCCATCACAACAGGAAGAACATCTAAAGCTGAAGGAAGAACAATTAGCCCCAATTCTCTAAGTTTGATTTGTCTGCTATAACTAGGCTTATCTACCAGGTGCGAAGGCCGACCAAGTACATCATCTTCACAAATATCATAATCTCCTATGTATTTTCTGACCAGACTGATGGGGATTGCATCGGTAGGAATCCACTCAGTATCCAACTTGAATGGAGTAGTAGGTTAGTCCAACAATCTGGGATTATTCTAATACCATAAAGTATCCTTCTCTGGAACCTTCAAGATAATGAGAGCATTGAGCCACCTCACCAATAAGCCTCTCTTCAAGCTTGTTTAAGATCTTCGCCTATATGTGCTAAGGATTCGTTATATCCATTCATCCCTATAGTGCATGGATACTTATGAAAGTGATAAGTGAGGCGTTCAACTTTCTCATTCAATCTTTTGATGGTGACAGTTTAATTCTTTATCAAACTGGCATGATCGCTAAAGTCTTTTTTATTTTTTTTCTTTAACAGACTGATGAGTAACAACGATTTTCCTGGATGACTGGCCTCCCTTTGATTTTTTTAACCTTTTTATTCCCTTCATTAGTCGAGCATTGTCCTGCTCCAGAAATAATGCACCCTCACTTTGGTCAGCACCAACAAACTTCCTTAAGCCTTCAAGTCCATCTCGCAACATATTATTTTCTTATTCCAAAAGACCAACTAATTCCTGAGCACTTTTCATCACGGACTTCAGAACAAATTCTTTTTTGGTAAATTCTGAGGATATATATTAAAATTTCTTGTCAAAACCGCAATCACTCTAAATAAATGCCAACTTCTTTTCATAGTTGGTTGACATACTACTAAGTGTTTGTTTATAATCTCTCTACAGCCGAAGTACCATTTCATAATATGAAGTGTTGGTCGCCACTACACTATGAAACTACCTATGTAGATGGACATATGCTTCTCTAACTTGATTAGAGATGCTTATACTGAGCACTTCTTCCAGTTCCTCGTCATTAATCTCTTCATGACCTGCCCTAATTAATTGAGCACTTATCTTAGAGAGTTCGCTCTTAAAATTTTCCAAAGCAGACTTCTTGGAGTTAAACTAAAAGGAATAAAACATAACATAAGTATAAAAATCTCAAAAGAAAGTTCATAATGGAACAACAATACTACTAGAATAAAAGGGCAATTATATTAAAATTGTGAATAAGAGTTACAATCAAGAATTGTTCAAATTACAAAAACCAAAAATACAAGATAAACGCAAAAAGGACCCTAATCATCTACACCTTCTCTTTGTCCTGAGTGACATCCTCCTTAGGATGAACATCAACCATAACCATTTCTTGGGGCCATGAAGACTCAACCATCCCCTCCTCATCATCAACCTCGTCTTCAATCTTTGGAGGAGTGACATGGTTATGTTGGAGAAAGTGCTTAGAGTCCAAGGCAGTGCCGAAGCAGCATTTCATCCTTCTTTGAAGGAAGACTTCTTTAAGTACTCCCCTTTTATGGATGCAGTGGAGAATGCCTTATTCCGTCACTAGGTGTAAGCATCTTCCTTGTCCTTCTTCTCCTTGGTCTTCAGCTCCAAAATTTTGTTATTATCATCATCATCCACCTTCTTAGCATCTTGAGCAGCCTTCTTGGCTTGCTCAGCCTTTTTCAGTGCATCACTAGAAACCTTATCGGTGTTATTCTTACCGTCCTCCAGTTTCCTCACAACATCTTTCCATTTTTTTCTTATCACCCTCATGGTCTCTCTTCACAGCATCAAAAGACTCCTTTATTCCTTATAAGGTAACCTCAACATCTACATAAAAAAACCTCAGTTGGTCATCCCTCCTCAATAGTTGATTGTAATCAATAAAAAACTATAAAGTACAAAAACGATAGAGGTGAGTAATTGAATAGTATGACATATAGTAAAGAGGGAACATTAAAAGAAATAATTACCAAAGCCAAGTTATGGTTGGCTCTCTCAAATAGTTCAGCCTTAGAAAGGACAACAACAACAACCTCATCTGAAGGAAGGACTCCTGAACCGATCAGTACTCGAGCAAGGCCTGGGTTAACTATGCTACATGAGGGGCATTTCCATGACCCTGGTTGGCCTGATATTTCCCTGAAGAGTGATAAAGAGCAGCATGGCATTTCTTCAGCCTTTTAGATCGAGGTTCCTTGGTTTTCATTGCCACATGTTCCAAGACCAAGAGGGGTTTGGAACCCCCAATGTCATCCTTTATCTTCTTAGCAGGAGGAAGAGACTTGGAACCAGTGAGAAGGTTTAGGATCTTCCTCTTCACCATTTCTGGAGATGAAGTTGTGGTCGGAACGAGGGTAATATCTAAGGACTCAAAGAAGGAAGATGTATCTTTAGTAGAAAAATCTCCTTCCACTTGAGAAGGGGATTCCAAGTTAGTAGCCGAAGAGGACGAGTTTGACTCCTCTAAACCAATGGGACCTAAGAGAATATTTTTAGTTTGTCGAACAACGAAGGATATGATGGTAATCAAGCAAAATTGATGTCGAGTGTGGTAGATCTCCCTTATTATTCTGTTAAATGGACCAAACAGTTTTAAGACAACAAAATTAACTTTATGTAGGTGCGGGATATCTTTATTTCTCTTTTCTGTAAAATAAAAAGACAAATTTAAAAATATAAATAAGTGTCTATCTATGCCCTGTTCCTTCCTGAGGGTAAAGGGGCCCATTGTAGTCCTCGCCCTCAGGAAGAGGGGCAACTGCTAGTCCTCCACTATCAATCCATGATCCCAATAATCCTTACTGAAATCTAAAAATTTTACAACCAGAGCTCTATTTCAATATCGGGCCTTTAGATAATAAATATTGTCAGTTGTGGCCCCACAGTTGTAGCAATACATCAAATCTGTTATTCCTATATGGGTTCTAAACTTCTAATTGATACGATTAACCCCATTTACTACTATCTAGGTATTGGGGGCCAGTTGGGTTGAGACCACATCAAAATAGTGGCAAACGACGAGGAATAAATGATTGGGAGGTAAGGTGACCCCACACTCTGTAATAAATATGGTAGGATTCCAATGACCATCTTCCAGTGAAAAAAGGTCACAAGGACCTGTCACCAACTCCGTTTTACCCACCCAAGTATCCTATAATTTATTATAAAGGTTTCCAAAGAACTCTCATCTATGGTATACACCATTATGACAAAAAAGAAAGGAAAAATAAGGAAGAAATAAGCCTTATAGTGAAAATAAGATACAACAACAGTTATCTCACAAATGGCAGAGTAAAAGCTTGAGAATGAAGATAAGAGTTTAAAAAAAAGGTGAGATCAAACTGAGAGGGAAATAACGCTTTATAGGATTCATGACGTTGCCTAAGCTATGAAATTTAGAATTAATAAATGTACCACCACTTCATGTTTCGACACTGTCTCAGTTCCCCAGAAATTAAAATGACCAGCATACCCCTAAACGTTTCGCTATTTTTCATACTATTTATAAAGTTGCCACTGCTTCAAGGAGATAGTCTGAGATTTACAAGTCCCAGAGGTTAGCGACCGACTGGATGCTTTCAAACTGTCGAGCAACTTATTATAGATAATACTTTATCCTTTCAGTTACTGTATCATTCTCATTAAGAATGAAGTATTGTGAGCTTTTTTATAGCCTAAAATAATGTGATCACATGGACCAATAAAATGGTGACACCTGTCATCATACCCAGTGGACCCAGTAAAAAAAACAAACGTGGTCGACTCAATTATCTCATTGGTCAGCAATCTGGCCGACTCCCCAGAAGTATGAATAGTCAGTATTGTTAATAGATGCAAGTGAGACTCTCAATAGTCACCATGCATATGCATGTGACGAATATCCAACTGCTAAGAATAATGTAAAGATGTAAATACATAATGTATAAAGGTATTCCATATCTTAACTTCTTAGTACTATAAATCCATCACTACCTCTCCCAGCTAAAGGCAACTGAAAAATACTTTATCAAAACCCTATAAAGCTATTGAGAAGATTGTACAAAACCCTAAAATCATAGTGACATTGTTCTCGTGGATTTAGGCACGTCATTGGGTTGAACAACGTAAACCTTTGTGTCTTACTTATACTTTCATCCCTCTCTAGCTTATTTCTTTATCTGTGGTTATATTTATTGGTTTAACTTAGCCAAGACTAATCCAAATTGGCAAACAAAATTTAAACATCAACAAACGTACTACCTATCCCCACCTAGAAAAATACCTAACTGTATAGGATCACACTCATTAGTTCATTACTTAAAAAATGACAACAACACTAAATTTAACCTACTAGTCCCATACCTAGTAAGTAACCTACTAACAAGAGTGAAAGTACAAATAATCCCAAATCCCAACGTTCCAGTGGTGTCGAAATATTAACACGAACAATCTCCACTAAATTATATTTTTAATTTATCACTACAATCCTCTTATTAATGCTACAATTCCAATTCATTCAAATTACATCCATTTAATAATGTAATAATCATGTTATAAAAAATAGCTACATAAGTTGTCAAATTCCAAAATTTCAATACGAGTGATATTTTATCAATTTGACACATAATCCAATTCAAATATGCGTACTAACAATATTGTACAACAATTAATTCCGTTTACAACATATACATTAATATCGTAATTTTATGAGTCAAAACATTATTAAAATTACATATTTTAATTTTTAACATATGACTCATCCCAGTAATCCACAATAAGACGATACAACTAATTTAAGCATGCAATGTTTCAAGTCTTAAAAACATATTTTCAGATTTAATAAAAACAAACCCAAATAAATTATCACTTTCCCTAATTAATCTTTCTAACTATTTTAAGATGACATGATCAATAAAGGCTTAGGCATCATTTTAAACATATAATACTTAATAGGAACAATAGAGATATTCATGCCTGAAAATAAGTCATCTTGAAAATCCAATTACATTTTTATGATCGTCTTGCGAAAACACAGAAGACTTAAACTTGATCTTCAAATTCAAAACCTTGGTCGAATGATTTTTGAAATGGGGGATTAGGTTTGTAGAAGACGTGTGAAATGTTTTTGAGATGCTACTGCCTTTGAAAAAGGGTTGAAGTGTTTAACAAGTCTAATCGCCCAACCTTTTTAGATAAGAAAAATAATATATTTTAAAACAACACAAACACTCAACAAAAAACCTACCGGCAACCACTACCCCGGTGCGAATCATTTCTCCCCTAAGGTTGACTCGATTTGACACCTGGGAGCAACGCATATGAAATCAAGGGGATATATAGATTCACTTGTATCATAGAGTTGCACACAAAAGATTCATTTTTATATCAAATTTTATCTTGTTAAAATTTAAGTGAAACATGTAAAATTATGTGAAGCCAAATTCAAACCAAATCTCCAAACTAAGGTATGAAGAATAATAAGAAGAAGAAATAGAGGAAAAATTCCTTTCGGGCAAAACTTATAGTTAGCATTGTTTAAGATTTAACATACTACAATAGACTTACAAACAACTTATATCTCCATTAATTTTAACATAATACTATCTTCAAATCTTTAACAAAAAATGATGTAGTTCAGCACTGCCCACAATAAGCCGCTCTTGCCTCGGTATTCACCGATCAACCTCAGGAATCATATTTTCTTTCTTCTTTATCTGTAGAGCTTTGACATACCAAATCAACAATATACAAAATCTCTAAAAGGGTTTAGAACTCAAGATTGTGTTCTTCTTAGTTTGACAAAGTGATCCTCAAAGCTCTAAGGGGTTTGGATGAAACAATTATATAGTTTGATCACAAAAGAACTCTAAAAAGGCTTGGAGAAAATTTTATTCCCGCATCTCTATTTATAGGTAAAGTTGTTGCAAAGAGAGGGATTAAAGATTATAGAATATTTGTTTTAAAAAACAAAAACATGCATACTTGTTCGAATGAGCTTCCACCTCGTTCAAACGAAGTAATTATTTTCGTTCTAATGTCTTCTAAGCTGATTTCGAATGACATTCCAATGCTAACCAAAAGGCAGCGCATCAAAATTCATTCAACAAAGAAAACTTGTTCTAACAACCAATAAGAACTCATTCGAACGACATGTCAATTCGCATTAACGAACTCACAATGATTTCAAAAATCTTTTTAAAATTCTTTTGAAAAAGTTTTAAAAACAAACTCTTTTAAAAACAACCCCGAAAACTTTAAAGCTTGACCAAACCAGCTCATAATTTCTCTGGTAAAGTTATGATTACGATCTTCAACCTTTCAAATGGTAACGATCATGAAGCTGCAGTGGAGTGTAACAAGATAAGTCAAATAAAAATAAAATGAGCAATTATAAATTTTTTTCTTACAAATATCTCCATTTGGCTATTCCAGTACAAAACACAAATCAAAGCCAAATTGAACTCTAAGACAAATACAACTAATGCCTCCCAAGTCAAGAAACGGAAACACATAAATCTTTAAGTGTTTAGCTAAAAGTCTTCATTTTAGTGGTCCAATCATCATCAAGACAAAATGACCTACAAATATGAGACAAAAAAATGTGGTGATGCATACAAGAGTTTAAAGAATATAAAACTCCCCCTCAATTTGTTCTCTCCATTTTTTTCCACAATAGAAAAAGGGTAAGAAACTGAGCATGAAACTTAAGCATCACATGAATCCAAAAAAAATAACATCACAAAGATAAACAATTAAACACATGCAATGAATTTCCAAAAGGTTACCAACCAACTATTTTTGAAAATTTTCATTTTTTCTAAGAATAAAAGTATATATATAAGTATAAAAAAATGCATCATGGAATAACACTAAATATCCGAATCATGAAAGTGCGTTGTAATTGTGTGAGCATTTTTCACGGGAAAATCAACATAGGAATTCATAACATAGGCACACGATGTCAATGAGATACTTCTGAACAAAGAACTCAATTTCAACCTTAGGTGTAAGAGCGTTCAATAAAATTATATTAACTCGGCTTATGCAACATTCCTCAAATTTAAATGATTCTCAAAACAATAATGCCAAACTATTTAATGTTTTTTTAAGAGAGTTCATTGTGCAAACCCATTGATGTTTTACTTTATAACACCCTCAAAACCTCACATATTTAAGAATTCACTTTCAAAAATTTTAAGATATCATAATGGTCATGTGTAACGAAGCATCAATGAAAATAAATTGGCCTTGGCACTTTTGTTTTTGTATGCTATTAATCTTTTAGGCTCTTTTTCTAAATCGTGGCTTTTAACGTAAAGAGAATTTTCTATTTTGTAGCCCATTTCCATTGCTTAAAATCAAACATAAGTTCTAAGAAAAGAAATATGGGCAATGATTCTAACAAGCACAACTTATCTCAAGTACATTTGGTTCGTTATTAAACACTATTGAAATAGAACACCATAATCTACATACGACAAATAAGTATGATGTTCAAAAACTTCGTGCGTGTGTGTAAAAAAGGTGATAAAAAGTCTAACATGTAGAAAGTAATCATCAATGAACAACGAAATTCTAGCCATGCATTATTAAGCACATTAAATCAATGAAGCCATATATTAAAACACCATGAAAATAGTCACATGAATGGATAAAATGTAGTTGTGATTCGAACATCTTAAATGAGCATCCATATATTGTGAAAAAAAAAATACAAAAATCTTTTTCTTTTTCTTTTTCAAATTTTTTCTCAAAATAAAATCTTTTTGGAAAATTTTTCAAACTTCTTCTTAAAAATAAAAAATCTTTTTGGACTTTTCAAAATATATCAAAAAGCTTAAATATGTATAAACATAAGAATACAATAGAAATGTACAAAAATACAATCTAGCAATAGAGACAGAAGATATGAACATGATAATCACCCTAACTAGATATAAGTTATAACCTCAATCATTAGTTCGAGAGGAGTTCTCCAAAGAACTAGACATCCTTTGAAATTTTTCTATCAAACTTTGAGAAGTTTTGACTAAAAACTCCACTTGTTGTTGAAAACTCACAAAATATATATGGTGATGTGCGGTAGGATGTGTGGAACCAAGTGTGGGAGCATTTGCGGGAATATGTGTGTGAACTCGTGCAGGAACACGCGTGTGTGAAACTATCCCTAACTTAAAACTACCTAAGGTGAACCCTTTATTTGTAATGGGAACAAATATAAACAGAATTGGGTCTACCTTGATCAAAACATATAGGACGAACTCTTCTTGGTGGGTCAGGTTGAGGCCCATAAGGTTTTAAAACAAAATTGATAACTGGTTCAGGTGCGACATGAAAAGTGGATACAACGTAGGAACCTATTACTTGCCTCTCATTTAAACCTAAAGCGGGATCAAGGAGCATATTTCTAACCTTCTTAGATATGTCCTCTAAAGTGACCTTGACCTCTCGAGCACGTTCGATATCTTTCTCGAGTTTGGATACATGGGCTTCATGTTTCTCTCCAATGAAATTTAAAGATCTCTTATAAGACTAGCCAACGTGTTGGTCAAATTGGTCTTCTCCCTACCAACCAAAATCAATTTCTCACACAAGAAAAATTTTAACTTCTCAAATTGACTCACCAATGCCTCACACTCTCTCAAAACTTTCATCTCTTTCTCTAAATCAACTAACCTAAGAGTCAAACTTTTATTTTTCTTTTGATTCTCAAATACTTTTTGTAAAATTCAACGTAGGCGCGTTGAAGTTCAACTTCTCTCTCACTCAAATTATCCTCATCACTCTCATTCTCTACAGAATGATTCGACATAGTGTCGAGGATATCATGTTTAGAAATTTCCTTACCGACATGGGACGAACTCGAAGTACTAACGTGACTAGTTATGAACATAAGACATGGTACATGTGCTGATTCATTCCCAGAATCCACCGACATGATGCCACTATCTCTAAGAGTGGATTTATATGCAGCTTTTCCTTTGTCGAGTCTATTTAACCTATTGGAACACTCATGGGCTCTAATACCAATTTCAAAAAAATTAGTATCCTAAAAGAATTCGTAAAAAATAAGCATCGCACAATAATTTACGGCAACCCTATTCTCATACCAATTTGAGAATGCAGGGGGGGTTATACGGATTCACTTATATCTTAGGGTCACATACCAAAGATTCACTTTTTACCAAGTTTTATCTTATTAAAATTTAAGTGAAGCATGCAAAATCATGTGAAGACAATTTAAAAACAAATCTCCAAACCAAAATAGGAAGAAGAAGAAATAAAGAAAAAATCCTTTTTGGGAAAAATCTATATTCAGTATTATTTAATATTTGACAGACCACAACAAACTTACAGGCAACTTAGAGCTCTACTAAGTTAAATGCAATAGTATATTTGAATCTTCAATAAATGATGCAGTCCAATACCACCTACAATAAGCAGTTCTTGTCTCGGTATCCACCGATCAACTTCAGTCATAAAGCCCCGACTCTACAAATTAATGGTAGAGAAAATCTCGATAAAGATTTAGAATTCAGGAATGTGTTCCACTTGGATTGAAAAATTTATCCTCAGAGATACAAGGGGTTTGGATAAAAAATTATAGAGGTTGATCATAAAAAGAAAGCAAAAAAGTCTTGGAGAAAAGTTTATTCTCGCATCTTTATTATAGGTAAAATTATTGCAAATGGATATGGATTAAAGATTAGAAATGATTTATTTTATAAAATAAAAACATGCGTACTCATTAGATAGAACTACCACCTTATTCAAACGAAGTTCACGTTTTTGTTCAAACGTCTACTAATGTGACTTTGAAGGACATTTCAATGTTGACCAAAAAGGCGATGCATCCGAATTCGTTCGAACAAAGGAAACTCGTTCTAACTACCAACAAGAACTCGTTCGAATGACATGTCAAGTAGTTTGGAGAACTCGCAAAAGTTTTGGAACTCTTTTTAAAAAAAATCATTTTAAAATCCTTTTGAAAACAAACTCGATTAAAAACAACCCCCGAAACTCTAAAGCTTTACCAAACCACCTCATATGTAATACCCCGCATTTTTATCGATATTTATTTATGGGATTAATTAAATTAAATGTGAATTAATTGAGAATTAATCCGGATAAAATACTAACGAGATGATGTGAGTTGGTATTTGATTATAATGTGTATATATGGCAATATATGAATTTATTGAATTTGTCGTGAAATTGAAATACGGCAATTTGGGAAATTTTGTTGGGACGCGCGTGACAGTCGCGTCAGGAATGTAATTATTTTAATTAAAAAAGTGGATTTTATTTTTATCAACCGTATGGTCATTTTGAGTGCGCCAACGTGTCCGAAAGGGTCGAAATAGTCAGAAAACACTAGCCGGGGGTTTAGTTTGGGTCCCGGGGCATTATTGGGCCATACCGGCAACTTAAAAGGGTATTTTGGTAATTTTGAAATTTTGGGAATAATAACCAACGAATTTTGGAACTTAATATTAGGTTATTTTGTAACCCACTAAACCACTACCAGCAATTAACCAACTAAAGGGCTACGGGAGTTATAGGAAGAAGTGGGAGAGAAGTTAGAGGAGGTTCCCAAAGAGAAAACCACCATCTTCAACCTTGGGAGGAAATCCATAGAGAAAGGGGAGAATAAACCCATTCACCAACACCAAAGTCAGAGAATTATCTAAGGCAAGTGGTTTAATTACGTTAATTTCAAGCGAATGCTTCTTCCATGCTTAGAAACTTATATAATTGCATTGTATTGGGAGACTTGTAAAAACCCATGTAATTTGGAGTTATAAATTCGGATTTTGATATAGGTTTGCATGTAGAATTGTTGTTGGGTGATTGAACTAAAAGAATTACTACTTTTTATGTTACAAAAACGGATTTATTTATGGGAATTGAAGACTTTAAATTTCTAGGGTTCATGTTCATGAGATTTGGGAAAATTAGGGAGATTTGAATTTAAATGTGGTTTAGGATGATTTGATCCCATATATATGTTAATATACGACCTAAGTATGTTTATGGATGATTAGAAACCTTAAAACACCGTTGGGATAATGTTTGGATGAGTTTTGAGAAGAGAAAGTTGGAGGAAAAATGAATTTAGAAATTCTGGGCTCGAACTGTCACCTCGTTAGAAGACCTGCCCAGGTCGTTCGAACGAGCTCGTTCAAACGAGCTTCTAACGAGTTGACAGTTTGCCTTCTAACGAGTGGGATGTTCGTTCGATGCCTTTCGTTTGAACGAGATCTCGTTAGATGCCCACTTCGTTCGAACGAACTCTCGTTCGAACGACCTCGTTCGAACGAGACTTCTAACAAGTTGACAGATTGGCCTTTTTGGCCTGGTTTGATTCCTAGTGTCCCGTAACCTTGTTCAATTGTAGAGATTACATTACGTTGATGACTAATTGATATAGTTGGGATATTCGGGATATATTGGGGAGTAAAATATAGAAGAATGATTTGAACCAAATGGTAATTGTGGGTTAGGACGTGAATAACTAATTACGACGTGAGGATAATGGATGATGTGTATGTATAAACCGGGGACACGTGTATTGGTTTAAGAATGAGAAGTATACCACTAATAAATTATGGTAATTACTAAGATGTGTGCATGATTAGTATATGTATATGATTTTATGTGTATGACATACCTACCATACTTGCTATCACGGGAGGTTTACGTTCGCTTAGGGCCATCTAATCCTTGTGTGCCCGGATTTAGATTGGTACCTAGAGGACATAGTTAAAGGGAATGACTTAATTGTGAGTTATTAAGTCAGCTGACTATGGAGCGTAGGTATGTACGTGACCATGGATATGTTGAATTATGTTTGCCTCCATTTTTGTGTGTGGTGCTTATTCTAACAATTCCTGAGAGATTCGGAATTTGTAATCCTTATGTACGTGATGTACCGGGATGGATAGCAGAGTATGTGTGCACCACAGCTTAGCCTCGGGGTGCTTGTATTGTATATTTATGATGTGAATGATATACGGTTAAATGAACAGAATTGTCATGTTTAATTATGAGAATAATTTATAGTAACTCCTTGAGAAGATAAATAAGGGGATAACCTGCTGTGAAATGGTAATGCTGATAATTGAAAATTCGAGTTTAAGTAAAGCTATCTATTTAAGTGATAATATTGGGAATTCATATTGTGAATTGAGTAGGAAGGTTAGAACTTATGTCGGTTTAGCTAGATATGAGAATCACTTGAATGGGTACGGTACGTTAGGAGTGCACAATTAGTCGAGAGGTGAGTATTTCATGTGAGAGCACGTCCTAGCATGTACTTTGCATTCATTGTTTTAAATGTTGTTAAAACACTTTCTGTTTTTAAAATATTCTCCACATTCGGACTCTGACCCGTTTGCTTTCAAATATATCTTTTTGTAAAAACCATTTTAGGTGCCCAGCCACAAGGACACCATGCATAGGAATTCTATTCAGGTGACGAGTTGTAGCTGTTGTGGAAGTTACAGGGCCTTAATAGTAGACGCCTCCTTCTCTTGTCTTGATTCCTTATTCAGTTCCATCATTTGTAGGGCATGTCACCCATTTCTTTTAGAGACATTTTATATTTCAGTTATTCAGACTTTGGTTTGTAATTAATTCAGGATGCAGGCTTGTTTATTCATTTCATTATTAGGATTGTTGTGAGGAGTATTTCCTCCAGACTTATTATTATTTGATGATTACTATAGTTGGACTTTATTGTGAATGGTTATGTTATCCTTTATATTTCACTTATTGCATGTTAATCAGAGTTAACTTAAAATTTGACAACTCACTTTTTAAATACTAGGTGGTTAGTAAGTATTAAAAATGTTTTCGACAGTGATGCTATTAACTGAACCAACTTGGCATTTTGTATTAATTTAATAAAGGAGTAGCTACCCGGTATTTAATTAGTCGGGGTGTCACAGGTGGTATCAGAGCATCAGGTTCTAGTGTCCTTTAGGATCTGTACGGCTTATTATGTTTTCGCTGAGCTTTCTTTGATATAGAGCCCTAATACTAGGAATGTTGTGTTCATCTCTATACATTGGGAATTCGTACTTTCGCGATTTGTTTATTTGAATGATGAACTCATCCAAATTTACTTAAATGTTCAGATGGACCGTCAAGAAGAACTAGCTAAAACGGTTAAGGGAGTCAACGGGTAAGATCGACTCACACCTCAGGTATCCCCAGAGAGAATATCAACCGCCGAGTTAGCAAGTATCGTGGCACAAGCAGTTACCACTGCAGTTTTACAATACCAAGAACGTAACATACAACTTAAAGGAGGCAAAAGACCTAGAGAGGTTAGCCAAATGCATGTGAATAAAGATGAAAAATGTGCGAAGACCCCGAAATTGCGACAACAAACTACCCAAGACCGAGTCAGGTCTAGTCAACAACGTGGTAAAATGAAGCAGTTTCGAAAGGGGAATAAGGTCCCAAGTCAGCAAGGCCGACACCGTCAGCAGCAGGGTCAGAGGGGGAGTAACTTCAAAGGCCGATGTTTCGTGTGTGGCACGCGTGGCCATAAACGCCAGGATTGTCCTGATAGGGGCAGGGCCCCGCAGCAGCAGCAGCAGGGTGCCCGACAGGAGCCGCAGAGGCCTATGTTTCCCGCCGCCCTCCCAGCACCAGCTCAAGTACTAGCCCTACCAACTTTTCCAGTAGCTCCAGCGCAGCAGGGGCAGTTACAGTACAGACATATCTATAATATCCACCAGGTAGCCGCCCCACAGGCACCACCCGCGATTTGGGGTATGTTTCCTATCCATGAGACTTTGGGTCGAATTTTGTTTGTTACTGGGACAACGCATTGTTTTATAGCTACATATTATGCGAAGACCTTAGGGTTATTAACCACAGTAGAGAGCACTGTAATGTAGGTAGACTCACCACTAGGGAATGGTTTGCTTACCTTCTTTATATGCCGAGGAGTGGGGACAGAGGTTAGTAGTTTGGTATTACCTACGGATATGTTAGTGTTAGAGATGACCGAGTATGATACCATTATTGGTATGGATTGGCTAGTTGCGTACCGAGCCATGATTGACTATTTTAGTAGGAGTATTATCTTTTCCATTCCCGGGCAGGAGATGTTTTTAGTGGCGATGCCTCGTCCTGAGGGAGGATCGTCCACTCATTTGTACTACATAGAGGAGGAGACCTCTAAGGAAGTGGTGATACCACTTGATTCGATACCCGTTGTTAGTGAGTTCGTCGATGTATTTCAGGATATACCTGGACTACCTCCGAGTAGGGAGATAGATTTTGTGATCGATTTGACGCCGGGCACTCGGCCTATTGCCCGCGCACCTTACCGTATGGCTCCAGCTGAGATGAGGGAGTTACGGTATCAGATTGAGCAGTTGTTGGGTCAGGGGTTTATTCGGAGGAGTACTTCGCCGTGGGGTGCCCCTGTGTTGTTCGTTAAGAAGAGGGATGGATCGTTGAGGTTTTGTGTGGATTAACAGGAATTGAATAAGGTCACGATACGGAATAAAAATCCCTTGCCCCGAATCGATGACTTATTCGACCAGTTGAGAGGAGCTTCTTCCTTCTCAAAGATTGATTTGCGATCGGGATACCATCAGTTGCGTATCAGGGAAGAGGACGTCTCGAAGACTTCTTTCTTAACGAGATATGGTTCCTACGAGTTTCGGGTTATGCCTTTTGGTTTGACCAATGCTCCAGCCGTGTTTATGGACTTGATGAACAGGGTGTTCAGAGAGTTCCTAGATCAGTTCGTCATTGTCTTCATTGATGATATTCTGGTTTACTCCCAGACAGAGGAGGAGCATGCCGAGCATTTGGGGCAGGTTTTGCAAACGCTACGCCAGAACGAGCTGTATGCAAAGTATGAAAAGTGCGGGTTTTGGCTGAAGGAGGTTTAGTTTTTGGGGCATATTATTTCCGACCGGGGGATATCTGTTGATCCGGGGAAGGTATCCGCGGTAAGGGAGTGGGGACAGCCCACGACACCGACTGAGATCCGTAGTTTCTTGGGCTTGGCAGGATACTACAGGAGGTTTATTCGGGGTTTCTCAAAGATAGCGGGTCCTTTGACACATCTGACTCGTAAAGGTGTGCCGTTCATTTGGAGTGATGCATGTCAGTTGGCATTCGATGAGTTGAAGGACAAGTTGACCTCAGCACCTGTGTTAGCATTGCCGAGACCGGGAGTTGAGTATCTAGTTTACACCGATGCGTCCTTACAAGGACTTGGAGGTGTATTGCAGCAGGAGAGTCAGGTCATAGCTTATGCTTCCCGTAAGCTTAAGCCTCATGAGAAGAATTACCCCACCCATGACTTGGAGTTAGCGGCAGTGGTATTTGCCCTTCGGATTTGGAGACATTACCTTTTGGGAGAGAAGTTTCGATTGTTCACAGACCACAAGTCCCTACAGTATCTATTCACGCAGAAGTAGTTGAATATGCGACAACGAAGGTGGCTTGAGTTTGTGAAGGATTATCAGTTCGATATCCAATATCACCCCGGGAAGGCTAACGTGGTAGCAGACGCGTTGAGTCGTAGGCCAGTAGATGAGGTGGAAGGGGTGTGGAAGGCTAAGTGGAAAGAGTTGGGACACCAAGATGCAGTGACCCGATCGTTCATGTCTGTGATGACTGTTACACCACAGATTGTCACGAAGGTGGTAAAGGCACAGGCAAATGACTCGTTCTGTCAGGAGCAGATAGTTTGATTACTAGCAGAGGGAGCCGATTCCTGTACCGTTAGTTCAGACGGGGGATTACGCTTCAACGGGAGACTGGTAGTTCTGAAAGGGGAGGAATTGCGACACGAGGTGATGGTAGAGTCGCACGGCTCACGATTCGCGGTACATCCCGGTGGGGACAAAATGTACCAAGACATGAGACGACAGTATTGGTGGAGCGGGATGAAGAGAAATATTGTCATGTTTGTTTCTAAATGCGCCACTTGTCAGCTGGTAAAAGTGGACCATCAGAGACCGGCAGGACTTCTACAGCCATTAGAGGTCCCGATATGGATGTGGGAGAGAATCTCCATGGACTTTATCACGGGGTTACCTACGTCACAGAGGGGTCACAACTCCATTTGGGTAATTGTGGACAGGTTGACCAAAGTTGCTCATTTTCTACCCGTAAGGAGAGACTACACTACGGGACAGTATGCATAACTTTTTATTGCAGAAATAATGAGACTTCATGGTGTGCCCCTAAATATCGTGTCTGATAGAGACAAGATATTTGTTTCACGGTTTTGGGAAAGTTTTCAAGAGGCCATGGGCACGGAGTTGCGGTTGAGTATGGCTTATCATCCGCAGACCGATGGGCAAACCAAATGTACAAATCAGATGTTGGAGGACATGTTGCGTATGTGCATCATTGACTTTGGGGGTGGATGGGAGCAGTATCTTCCACTGGTGAAGTTTGCTTACAACAACTCCTACCAGTTCACCATTGGCATGGCTCCATTTGAGGCGTTGTACGGTAGACCTTGTCGTTCCCCAGCATGTAGGTTGGAGGTGGGGGACAACAAACTACTTGGGCCGGAAGTGATTCAGGATACTTCGGCAAGGATAGAATTGATACGGAGTCGCATTCGGGTAGCTCAGGATCGACAGAAGAGCTATGCTGATGCGAAGAGGTTCTTCAGGGAGATCCAAGTGGGGGACCAGGTTTTACTCAGAGTATCTCCTATGAAGGGGATTATGCGATTTGGGAAGAAGGGGAAGTTGGCACCGAGATACGTGGGACCATTTCCTATCATCGAGCGGATTGGGTCTGCTGCGTATAGACTTGGGTTACCAGAGCATTTACACAGGATTCATGATGTGTTTCATATTTCCTCGCTAAGGAAATATCTTAGAGATGATTTTCCTCATTCTCACATTGCTTTGGAGGACATCGATCTCCAGCCCGATAGCTCCTACGAGGAGGGGCTGACTGCTATTTTGGACCGAAGTGAGCGAAAACTGCGGTCAAAGATAGTTCCGTTAGTGCGTGTTCAATGATGACATCATAATATCGAGGAGTCCACATGGGAGCACGAGGATGAGATGTGCGAACGTTTTCCAGAGTTATTTTTACAAGGTACTTTTTAGTTCCGAATTTCGGGACGAAATTCTGTTATTAGGGGGGAAGTATGTAATACCCCGCATTTTTATCGATATTTATTTATGGGATTAATTAAATTAAATGTGAATTAATTGATAATTAATCCGGATAAAATACTAACGAGATGATGTGAGTTGGTATTTGATTATAATGTGTATATATGGAAATATATGAATATATTGAATTTGTCGTGAAATTGAAATACGACAATTTGGGAAATTTTGTTGGGACGCGCGTGACAGTCGCGTCAGGAATATAATTATTTTAATTAAAAAAGTGGATTTTATTTTTATCAACCGTATGGTCATTTTGAGTGCGCCAACGTGTCCGGAAGGGTCGAAATAGTCAGAAAACACTAGCCGGGGGTTTAGTTTGGGTCCCGGGGCATTATTGGGCCATACCGGCAACTTAAAAGGGTATTTTGGTAATTTTGAAATTTTGGGAATAATAACCAACGAATTTTGGAACTTAATATTAGGTTATTTTGTAACCCACTAAACCACTACTAGCAATTAACCAACTAAAGGGCTACGGGAGTTATAGGAAGAAGTGGGAGAGAAGTTAGAGGAGGTTCCCAAAGAGAAAACCACCATCTTCAACCTTGGGAGAAAATCCATAGAGAAATGGGAGAATCAACCCATTCACCAACACCAAAGTCAGAGAATTATCTAAGGCAAGTGGTTTAATTACGTTAATTTCAAGCGAATGCTTCTTCCATGCTTAGAAACTTATATAATTGCATTGTATTGGGAGACTTGTAAAAACCCATGTAATTTGGAGTTATAAATTCAGATTTTGATATAGGTTTGCATGTAGAATTGTTGTTGGGTGATTGAACTAAAAGAATTACTACTTTTTATGTTACAAAAACGGATTTATTTATGGGAATTGAAGACTTTAAATTTCTAGGGTTCATGTTCATGAGATTTGGGAAAATTAGGGAGATTTGATGATTAGATGTGGTTTAGGATGATTTGATCCCATATATATGTTAATATACGACCTAAGTATGTTTATGGATGATTAGAAACCTTAAAACACCGTTGGGATAATGTTTGGATGAGTTTTGAGAAGAAAAAGTTGGAGGAAAAACGAATTTAGAAATTCTGGGCTCGAACTGTCACCTCGTTAGAAGACCTGCCCAGGTCGTTCGAACGAGCTCGTTCGAACGAGCTTCTAACGAGTTGAAAGTTTGCCTTCTAACGAGTGGGATGTTCGTTCGATGCCTTTCGTTCGAACGAGATCTCGTTAGATGCCCATTTCGTTCGAATGAACTCTCGTTCGAACGACCTCGTTCGAACGAGACTTCTAACAAGTTGACAGATTGGCCTTGTTGGCCTGGTTTGATTCCTAGTGTCCCGTAACCTTGTTCAATTGTAGAGATTACATTACCTTGATGACTAATTGATATAGTTGGGATATTCGGGATATATTGGGGAGTAAAATATAGAAGAATGATTTGAACCAAATGGTAATTGTGGGTTAGGACGTGAATAACTAATTACGACGTGAGGATAATGGATGATGTGTATGTATAAACCGGGGACACGTGTATTGGTATAAGAATGAGAAGTATACCACTAATAAATTATGGTAATTACTAATATGTGTACATGATTGGTATATGTATATGATTTTATGTGTATGACATACCTACCATACTTGCTATCACGGGAGGTTTACGTTCGCTTAGGGCCACCTAATCCTTGTGTGCCCGGATTTAGATTGGTACCTAGAGGACATAGTTCAAGGGAATAACTTAATTGTGAGTTATTAAGTCAGCTGACTATGGAGCGTAGGTATGTACGTGACCATGGATATGTTGAATTATGTTCGCCTCCATTTTTGTGTGTGGTGCTTATTCTAACAATTTCTGAGAGATTCGGAATTTGTAATCCTTATGTACGTGATGTACCGGGATGGATAACAGAGTATGTGTGCACCACAGCTTAGCCTTGGGGTGCTTGTATTGTATATTTATGATGTGAATGATATACGGTTAAATGAACAGAATTGTCATGTTTAATTATGAGAATAATTTATAGTAACTCCTTGAGAAGATAAATAAGGGGATAACCTGCTGTGAAATGGTAATGCTGATAATTGAAAATCCGAGTTTAAGTAAAGCTATCTATTTAAGTGATAATATTGGGAATTCATATTGTGAATTGAGTAGGAAGGTTAGAACTTATGTCGGTTTAGCTAGATATGAGAATCACTTGAATGGGTACGGTACGTTAGGAGTGCACAATTAGTCGAGAGGTGAGTATTTCATGTGAGAGCACGTCCTAGCATGTACTTTGCATTCATTGTTTATAATGTTGTTAAAACACTTGTTGTTTTTAAAATATTCTCCACATTCGGACTCTGACCCATTTGCTTTCAAATATATCTTTTTGTAAAAACCATTTTAGGTGCCCAGCCACAAGGACACCATGCATAGGAATTCTATTCAGGTGACGAGCTGTAGCTGTTGTGGAAGTTACAGGGCCTTGATAGTAGACGCCTCCTTCTCTTGTCTTGATTCCTTATTCAGTTCCATCATTTGTAGGGCATGTCGCCCATTTCTTTTAGAGACATTTTATATTTCAGTTATTCAGACTTTGGTTTGTAATTAATTCAGGATGCAAACTTGTTTATTCATTTCATTATTGGGATTGTTGTGAGGAGTATTTCCTCCAGACTTATTATTATTTGATGATTACTATAGTTGGACTTTATTATGAATGGTTATGTTATCCTTTATATTTCACTTATTGCATGTTAATCAGAGTTAACTTAAAATTTGACAACTCACTTTTTAAATACTAGGTGGTTAGTAATTATTAAAAATGTTTTCAACAGTGATGCTATTAACTGAACCAACTTGGCATTTTGTATTAATTTAATAAAGGAGTAGCTACCCGGTATTTAATTAGTCGGGGTGTCACAATAACTTCTCGAGTAAAGTAGTGACGACGGTCTTCCATCTTTCAAATTTCACCAACGATTCTTCTCATTAAAGACTTGAGAACGGTCATGAAAGTGCAGTGGGGTGTAACAGGATAAGCCATAAAAAAACGAGCAATTATAATTTTTTCTCTTACAAATCTCCCTCTTTGGCTATTTTCTGTACAAAATACAAATTAAAGCCAAATTGAATCCTAAGACAAATACAACTAATCCCCCCCCCCCCAAATCAAAAACGAAAACGCAGAAATGTATAAGTCTTCAACTTAAAGTCTTCATCATGTGTGGTACATGAAATCATCATCAAGGAGGAATGACCTACACGCACGAGACAAAATAAATACAATGACGCATACAAGAGTTTAAAGAATATTAAACTCTCCCTCAATTTATTCTCCCCCTTTTTGTCTGTAAGAGACAAAGGTTAAGAAACTAATCATGAAACTTAATCATCACACAAATCCAAAAGAATTAACATCACAAAGATAAACAATTAAGCACATGCGATGGATTTCCCAAAGGTAGTCAACTAACTATTTCTGAAAATTTTCGTTTTCTCTATGAATAAAATTATATATATGTACAAAATAATTGCACCATGGAATAATACTACAATATTCGAATCATGAAAGTGGAATGTAATCGTGTGAGCACTTTCTACGGACAAAATCAACATAAGGATTCATAACATAGGCGCACGATGTCAATGAGATACTTCTAAACAAAAACTCATTTTCAACCTGTAATACCCCGTATTTTCATGGCTTTTAAATTATGGGATTTATTAAATTTAATTGAGATAAATTAATTTAATTTTAATCCGGAATGTTGTTTTAAATATTTACTAGCGTGACGAGAGTTAGTAATTATTGGAAATTTGATATTTGTTGAATATTACTGGATGAGTATAGTAATATATGAGATTCATTTTTGTAATATTGTCACGTGTGAATAAAATGACAATTATGGATATTTAAGTCGGGACGCGCCTGTGTCGTGTCGGGACTAAATGTTGATTTATAAAAGTGAATATTTCATAAGTTGTTCGTATGGTCATTTTGAGTGTGCCAACGCGTTCGGAAGGGTCGAGATAGTCAGAAAAGTGTACCCGGGGGTTTAGTTTGAGTCTCGGGGTTATTTTAGGCTTAATTAGTACCCCGGGAGGGCATTTTAGTCATTTTATATTTTTGGGTAATTAAACCCACGAAATTTCAAGGGTTATATAAGATGTCTAAGGTTGTCTTCTAGGGTTAGAAAAACCAAAGACAAATGACGGCCATAGGAGAGGGAAGGAGAGAACTTCCAAAGCAATCCAAGGCCCGAAATCCATCCGTTTGCACCGCCTCCACCACCAAGGCGTAGATCGCGAGACGGGGAACGCAACCACGCCAAATTCGGCACCAAACCAGAATGTCAAAAATCCCAGGCAAGTGTTTATCTTGCTTATTTTCGTTGGTGCATCACTCATATTAGTGTAGGGATGATTAGGGTGAGATCTATGGAAGAAAAACCCAATTTGAGATAGGAAATTGCATGTAGTGATGACTTAAATGTTATATGGAAACCCTTTGTCATGTAGAGGAGTAAACCACGAAATTATGATGTTTACAAGAAGGAAATTCTGGAAAATTATTGTTAGAACCATGTTTAAGAGATTTCTAGGGTTCTTGATAATTATAACAATTCTTGGGCTGTTAACCCATGTTTAGTGGTAGAAATCTACATGATTTACGTTGGAAATATCTGGTATGATGATATAATGTTAGTGGTATGAATTTTGGGATGATTGGGATTGAAAAATATGAATTTGGATGAAGATATGTGTTAGAACCCGTAACTACAAAACTGCAAAACTGCAGAAATCGCAATACTTGTTTGATCGATCGATCGAGCCCAGAGCTTCGATCGATCGAAGGTTCGATCGATCGAGCCCCAGACCTCGATCGATCGACCCCTCCTGACAGACTTAAGTTTCCCCTTTTAAAGTTGTTGAATTGATTCTAAATGAAGAAAACTCCTTAGTCATCCTTGTTACGATAATTTGGGAAATAATGATGACCAGTAAGATTCATTAATGAATAAGAGACCTTTGATGTAAGCCGAAATCTATATTTTCGGGATATTTTACATATGGGACAATGTAAGTATATGTTAAAGGGGAGAAACACGTAAGAGAGAGTTACGTTGGAACATAAATGGATACCTACTGAATTGGACATTTGGGAGAATAGAGTCCATGAGGGTTACGTAGTAAGTTGGAAAAACCCTTTGAATTAAAGTGAGAAACGAACTATTATACGTGATAACTAATAATGGGAAAATAAGGATAAATGTTGTGTATGGGTTATGGGAACCTAAATTGATATTATAAAAGTAGTATATTTATATGATTGTGTATGCATGTATTATATACTTGTGAAAATCATGCCCGTGCTACTTGCTATCCCGGAGGTTATCGCGCTGGGACGATCTTATCTCGTGTGCCTTATGGGGGATATTGACTCGTACCCTAGAAGATAGGAATCCTAGGTACGGACTATCGGATCGATAGTCGGACGGTCCTAAGAGACGTGAGGGTATGTACTGACCTCTTGGACTTGGATACTATGCTTCGCCTCAATATTGTTTGTGTATGTATTTGTACAGTTCGAGAGTGATTCCGAACTTGTATTCCCTTTAGTGTGATTGATACGGGGATTGGATAGCAGAGTATGCCCGCACCATAGTTTTTATGTGGGGTGCCGTTATGATATATATATTATAAGAGTAGTTAATATATATATGAAATTCTGAAATCTGGAACTGCCTACTGTGATTTGATATGTAGGACATGGTTGATGACTCAAATTATAAATACTTGTGTTGAGAAAGTATAATATGACACTGGAAAACTTTATTGATTAATAAAGTAAAAAGGAGAACTTTGGTTACAAATTGAAATCTTACGTTTTAAATACTTGTGTTGTTCAGTTGTAAATCCTGCGAATAACCTAAGATAAGTCAAATCATTGGAAAGATAGTGTGGTATATGACGAGATAGACCATTGGGAAGGTTAGTGCGATAGGTGTGCACATTAGAAGAGAGGTGAGAATTTCTCAAGAGAGTGTCGCACTAATATGTTGTTGCATTGGCCTGTAATCAATTTAAATACTTGCTAAACTATTTTTAAAATGGTTCTACATTCGGGCTCTGACCCGTTTGCTGTTACTTCTTCTCTCTTGTGTCTATATATATATGTATTATCAGGTGCCCAGCCACAGGGGTGTCTTGCTTAGGATTCTTTGGATGGAACGCGCTGTAGATTTTGTGGGAGTTGCAGGCCATTGCTTAGACGACCTCATTGTTGACTCTACTTCTAGTTCAGCTTTATCCAGCAGGGGCATGTGTCGCCCTTTTCCCATTATTTAGTTGGTATTGTCAGAGATTGTAATTCTTTTATATTTCAGTATCTTTATTTCGGGATTGTAAATGTCAGGATGTTTTCCTTAGTATTTTAATGTTGGGATTTATCATTGTTGGGTAAACTCCTGAATGTTCATTTTATTCTTCTACTTATTGTGTGACTCTTTAGACGTTAATGGTTTAAGGTTTTATAACCGGATTTAATAAAATGAGAATAAGGTTTTAAATGGTTTTGACACTTAGCTTAATTATTTAGGGTGCTTAAATTGGAAAAGTATTTTAACGACAGTGATGCTAAGAATGAATCAACTGTTCACCTTGATTTTAATTTAATAAATGAGTGATCTCCCGGTATTTAATTAGGCAGGGTGTCACAGGTGGTATCAGAGCATCAGGTTATAGTGTCCTTAGGATCTGTACGGCTTATTATGCTTTCAGCATTGCTTTGTTTGTTATAGAGCCCTATGTTTAGGATTGTCGATTCCTTTAACGAGACTTCGTTCTCCTGATATAATGTGTATACATTAGTGAATTCTAATTTCGATCGGATGTGTGCGTATGCCAAGCGATGACGGATGTCAGAAGAGGACTGTTAAGCGGACATCAGGAGGCAGGGCTCAGTTGAGATTATAAAATATATCCGAGGATGATGACCGTAGTCGAGGTCACCTCCATTTTGGCACGAGAAGCCAAGACTAGAAAGGCGACTAAGGAGCAACAAAGATTTCCAAATGCTGTTATAGTCAAATGAGGTGCGAGGGTAAACTTACCCAACGTATTACAAAAACGTGTAGAGACTGTCAATGGGAAATTTTAGAAATGGAATGTTATGCCTATAGTAGAACCTTAGGTACAGTGATGATCCTATGTTCCTTCCTCAACTGTTCAGGATTAGAAGCAAACGTGGTTCTGAACTCATCGCGGGAGGGCATGACAGGGGTCCATTTGTGAATATGAATCTTAACCGCTAGCGAATTTTGCATCGGAAGATGGAGATACGAGTGAAGGAAACGACTCCAAGTGGGAGACCAACTCGTAATAATAATTAATAATACTCGAGGAGGAAATTCTGATGGACGATCGAATCAGAGGTTGACATTGTCATATTTTGTCAAAATAGATGATAATGCTCCTTGGGTGGGAAGCTTAAAGAAATTGAAGAATTTAGTCGAGAATAAGACTGAATACAACGGTGGTGATATAGCACCACAAAGGGATGTGGATATACATCAGGGGAACCATTTAAATGATTCGTATAATTAAATTCTTACCAAGTGATGGTAAGTTCAGTAAGTACTATTATAGAGAGTAACATGATCTGTATGGCCTAAAAAGCTAAGGGAACAACCGGGATGGTTAACAGGAATCGAGTTTACTAAAGTCCGAGAGAAGGACAATCCTAACCTGGTTAGTAGGGCAGGTGGTAAGTGGATTATGTACTGAGGTATTTTGTGTGGAGTGAGATCGCTCGCGATAATATGTTCCAAAGTGAGTATAAGGACAAGAATACGGTGCCTAGTAAAAGGCAACGATTAAAGTAATTTTTTTTGGTTTAAGTAGACGTGTTACGTACGGAAACCATTTTCACAGTCAAGACGATTAACAAGGTAGAAGTGTAAGTTGTATCCTCAGAGGATGAGGCGTGTTTATGTGACACGAGCGAGTCACTATATTTTGTTCCTTGCTAGATTAGCATGTGAGACGAGCTTAATGCATATCATTTTAAACGTTATTATTAAAATGTGAATATTTTTCCCTAGTGTAGCGGGATTTTTCTTTGGTGCTATCCGCGGAGGATGAATGTGTATATTAACAGTGTTTTGCACTTTATTAAAGCTACTCGTTGTAGTGATGCGATACACGAGTATGATATTATCTTTGTTAAAACATTATAGAAATGATTAGTACGATAGTGGGCATTTATTGCAAGACTATCGGAGTGGTTGCATTAGTGCAACATGTTTTATGTTTGTTTTGGCGAGGTTTTACCTGTGAGAAGGTTGGACTCGCACTTATATTATCTATCCTAGAGACTTCGGAGGAGATAGTGGGCTCGAGATATTCGATGCCAAAGTATGTATAGACTTTGTCAGTATAATTCCGTATGTATCGGGATTTACCGTTGAGTGAAAAGATTTGACTCAGTATTATGTTTAGCACTCCGGACTTAGTGATGGGAAGAGTGCATTGTTATTTGTATCCTTTAGAGATGTGGGAGTTAATGTTTATACCCCTATTATTAGGGAAAGGAATTTTGAGAATTCTGATTGTATGTATTCGAGGTTTATGGAATACTATTACCACCAACCTATACTGAACAATAGTGCAATTAGTGAAACATTCTTTGTTAAGCATAATTACGGAAGAAATTGTAACTTTTCTGTCAAGAGATGGAATAAAGGGGTATATGCTATGGACGGAGGACCTAACGGATCTCGATAACCGATAATACTAGGCAGTAGTGTATCGGGAGGGTTCCTTATTTGGATTTCGCTTTGCGAGACATCCCACGCATGAAACTTAGTGTAAGGTTGGAAATAGGGATACGTTTGGTCACTATTCCATGAGTTCGGTACCCTGGTCGAAATGGGATCAAGTAATTATGTATGTAAGTTGGAAGTTGAATTTTGATTTAAAGCCATTGGAGCCGGTTGTGTGGTAAGAAAGCATTGAAAGTTACCCCACGAGTTGAGGGGTGGAACGATGATAAGGAAGATTTAAAAATCTTGATTTTTAGGGTGATTAAAGTGTTGTAATCACGCTGCAAGCACCAGGGAAAACAAAGAATTTGTTTATTAATATGGAGCGTATGTGATGCTTACGCTAGTATGCCCGGTTTATAGGGTGTGTAGGCATCCTGGTTAACTGATGTTAAAACTCGTTCGAGATGAAGGGGCGTGGCAATGGACATGTGGAAAATGTGTTTGTGGGGCTAACAGAACGAAGTGGAAGTGATATAGTGGATTAAACGTCACATGAGGGGCGATAATCCATACATAGGTGTGTAATTAGAATAGCACACCCAAATTTGAATTGGAAGACTGTGGGAAGTCATTTAAGAAGAGTATTCCTTGAATGGAGCAGAATTAAATGATTATGATGAACACTCGGAGCGGAGTTGTTAGTAGGAAAGTATGAGAGCGACTTGCACATACAAAGGGTGATGATGTTGGTATGGTATAGGAGATCCAGAAGTGCACTTCGTGGAGAGAAGAGCACGGGTGTAACTTTCGGCATACTACAAGGAAGAAGGGGAGTATTACGTGTCACTTTATGTGAGACATTTCAAGGAAGAATCGATGTTTAGCGGGACATAGTGAGTAGTCTCTACATGCACAGCCCATAGGTAAGGTTTGGTTGAAAGAGGAGAATCAACCAAAGAAGTTTGTGTTTATCGACAATTCCTGAAATTGGAAGAGGTCGGTAAAGTCGGTACAGTCCTTGGATGGGTTGCCATCGTCAAAACAGGATCGAGGGTTCATCCCGAACATGTGACTTAAGCCGCTGAGAAGGAAGTGATTGATATTCCTTTGGGATCGTTTACAATATTAACTAGTATGCCCCAGACTTCCTTTGAAAGGAAGGATCGCGCCAGTGCATGGTCCGGCGCAGTATAAATTTCTGAATCAGGATGAGATTGGTGAATCCCACCTTTGATATGGAATTTCAGGAACCAACAAAGATAAGGTTTCGTTTTGAGTAGGATGTATCACCCTTATCCAGGGAATAGGCGCATGGTGATTAAAGATTTGGGGAGCTACATGAAGGAGATTTTGGAATCTTGATACGATGATTTCAGGAATGCTCTGTAGAAGCAATCGTACCTGTTTGTCGCGTACAAGGTACTTATTAAGGTTTTGTTATGGAAGAACCTCGACTATTCTCCTCCCGTATGTTCAGAGGAGAGTAGATAATCAGAATTTTGGATCGGTCGAGAGAACATCCGATAACTGTGGTAGAATTCCACGACTGTTTTAGGCGAGCAAGCGTGATCAAATGTTCATATAATTTTCTCAGAATGGGAGTTTCGTATATGAATAAATCCGAGTATTTGTCATGTAATGAGGTGCGGCCTCCTAATGATAGTGAGATAATGAAATTTTTAACGTATAGGCGTGACCTATGCGAATGTTGTCGGTTGGGAGCACAATGTGAAGTGTCTCCAATGAGAATGTAAAATAATGTTGCTGTGAAGAAAGGGCTATAGTGATTGAACGCCGTAATGTGTAGTAAGTTTGTGTACGGAAAAGGATATCCAGAATTGTGCTACCGGATAGGCCTTATTTTTCGAATTTTGGGACGAAATTCCGTTATTAGGGGGGAAGTATGTAATACCCCGTATTTTCATGGCTTTTAAATTATGGGATTTATTAAATTTAATTGAGATAAATTAATTTAATTTTAATCCGGAATGTTGTTTTAAATATTTACTAGCGTGACGAGAGTTAGTAATTATTGGAAATTTGATATTTGTTGAATATTACTGGATGAGTATAGTAATATGTGAGATTCATTTTTATAATATTGTCGCGTGTGAATAAAATGACAATTATGGAAATTTAAGTCGGGACGCGCCTGTGTCGTGTCGGGACTAAATATTGATTTATAAAAGTGAATATTTCATAAGTTGTTCGTATGGTCATTTTGAATGCGCCAACGCGTTCGTAAGGATCGAGATAGTCAGAAAAGTGTACCCGGGGGTTTAGTTTGAGTCTCGGGGTTATTTTAGGCTTAATTAGTACCCCGGGAGGGCATTTTAGTCATTTTACATTTTTGGGTAATTAAACCCACGAAATTTCAAGGGTTATATAAGATGCCTAAGGTTGTCTTCTAGGGTTAGAACAACCAAAGACAAATGACGGCCATAGGAGAGGGAAGGAGAGAGCTTCCAAAGCAATCCAAGGCCCGAAATCCATCCGTTTGCAACGCCTCCACCACCAACGCGTAGATCGCGAGACGGGGAACGCAACCACACCAAATTCGGCACCAAACCAGAACGTCGAAAATCCTAGGCAAGTGTTTATCTTGCTTATTTTTGTTGGTGCATCACTCATATTAGTGTAGGGATGATTAGGGTGAGATCTATGGAAGAAAAACCCAATTTGAGATAGGAAATTGCATGTAGTGATGACTTAAATGTTATTCTGGAAACCCTTTGTCATGTAGAGGAGTAAACCACGAAATTATGATGTTTACAAGAAGGAAATTCTGGAAAATTATTGTTAGAATCATGTTTAAGAGATTTCTAGGGTTCTTGATAATTATAACAATTCTTGGGATGTTAACCCATGTTTAGTGGTAGAAATCTACATGCTTTACGTTGGAAATATCTGGTATGATGATATAATGTTAGTGGTATGAATTTTGGGACGATTGGGATTGAAAAATATGAATTTGGATGAAGATATGTATTAGAACCCGTAACTGCAAAACTGCAGAAATCGCAATACCTGTTTGATCGATCGATCGAGCCCAGAGCTTCGATCGATCGAAGGTTTGATCGATCGAGCCCCAGACCTCGATCAATCGACCCCTCCTGGTAGACTTAAGTTTCCCCTTTTAAAGTTGTTGAATTGATTCGAAATGAAGAAAACTCCTTAGACATCCTTGTTAAGATAATTTGGGAGATAATGATGACCAGTAAGATTCATTAATGAATAAGAGACCTTTGATGTAAGGCGAAATCTATATTTTTGGGATATTTTACATAAGGGACAATGTAAGTATATGTTAAAGGGGAGAGACACGTAAGAGAGAGTTACGTTGGAACATAAATGGATACCTACTGAATTGGACATTTGGGAGAATAGAGTCCATGAGGGTTACGTAGTAAGTTGGAAAAACCCTTCGAATTAAAGTGAGAAACGAACCATTATACGTGATAACTAATAATGGGAAAATAAGGATAAATGTTGTGTATGGGTTATGGGATAAACCTAAATTGATATGATAAAAGTAGTATATTTATATGATTGTGTATGCATATATTATATACTTGTGAAAATCATGCCCGCGCTACTTGCTATCCCGGAGGTTACCGCGCTGGGACGATCTTATATCGTGTGCCTTATGGGGGATATTGACTCGTACCCTAGAAGATAGGAATCCTAGGTACGGACTATCGGATCGATAGTCGAACGGTCCTAAGAGACGTGAGGGTATGTACTGACCTCTTGGACTTGGATACTATGCTTCGCCTCAATATTGTTTGTGTATGTATTTGTACAGTTCGAGAGTGATTCCGAACTTGTATTCTCTTTAGTGTGATTGATACGGGGATTGGATAGCAGAGTATGCCCGCACCATAGTTTTTATGTGGGGTGCCATTATGATATATATATATTATACGAGTAGTTAATATATATATGAAATTCTGAAATATGGAACTGCCTACTGTGATTTGATATGTAGGACATGGTTGATGACTCAAATTATAAATACTTGTGTTGAGAAAGTATAATATGACACTGGAAAACTTTATTGATTAATAAAGTAAAAAGGAGAACTTTGGTTACAAATTGAAATCTTACGTTTTAAATACTTGTGTTGTTCAGTTGTAAATCCTGCGAATAACCTAAGATAAGTCAAATCATTGGAAAGATAGTGTGGTATATGATGAGATAGACCATTGGGAAGGTTAGTCCGATAGGTGTGCACATTAGAAGAGAGGTGAGAATTTCTCAAGAGAGTGTCGCACTAATATGTTGTTGCATTGGCCTGTACACTACACCAAAATGGGAAAATTGTCACCTTTCAGCCGGTCAGCCTTGTCAAGGTCATTGACCGTGATAAAAAACACGCGTTTTATGTCACGGTCATTGACCTTGACATGATCGTGACAACTAATTGTCACGGTCATTGACCGTGACAAGACCGTAACAAATTTACTTGTCACGGTCATTGACCGTGACAATTCTTTAAATAATTGTCACACGACCGTGACAACTTTTCCAGCAAAAACCCTTTCCCCCTTCTTTTTTCCCTCCCACCGTTCCCTCCCTCTCTCTCTCTCTCTCTCGACGCCGCTTTCAGGTCCATTTTCTCTCTCTCTCTCTCTCTCTTCTATTTATATATATATATTTGTGTGTATATTTATGTGTGTATGTGTATATATATATGTGTGTATGTGTGTGCGTGTGTGCGGGGTGGGGCAGGGTGGGAGAGGGGGTGGTGGATGGGGGGAGGGGGTGGGGTGGGGTGGGGGTGGGGTGTGTGTGTGTGTGTGGTGTGTGGTGGGGGAGGGGGTGGTGGAGGGGGGCAGGGGGTGGGGTGGGGTGGTGTGTGGTGGGGGAGTGTGTGTGTGTGTGTGGTGGGGTGGTGGAGGGTGGCAAGGGGTGGGGTGTGGTGTGGTGTGGTGTGTGTGTGTGTGTGTGTGGTGGTGGTGTGTGGTGGGGGAGGGGGTGGTGGAGGGGGGCAGGGGGTGGGGTGGGGTGTGTGTGTGTGTGGTGGTGTGTGGTGGTGGAGGGGGTGGTGGAGGGGGCAGGGGTTGGGGTGGGGTGGGGTGTGTTGGCCTATGCATAAAGAAGTACCACAATATCTTAATGTTAGGATTTGACACTGAGAAACTTATGGTATAAAGGTATTGAAAAGAAATCATCATATACTAAGAAAATTGACAAATTAAAGTTAGATAAATCAAGGACTAATGGTGGTCCATATTTCAGTTTGGAAATGTAAGATCTACCGCATCTGAATCTAGGAAGAAATGACACTGAGAAACTTATGGTATAAACAATTAAAAAAATGGGCGTATGCAGCCTATTTGTGAGCATATGATATTCTTTAGTAAAAGGCGAAATAGTAGTTCATTGTGTGCTCATTGTGTGGCTGCATCAATCTACAATACACTACATAACTAAAAGTTCAATAAAAAAGCCGAGGACTTGCTTTATCTACACATAAGCATGATATATACTCCAAACAACTGATTTCTTTATGTATCTACACATAAGCATTGAACAATGGTTAACCTTAAAACTAAAATAAACAGAGTATAACTTGATAAACCCAGTACCAAATAATTATATTTAAAATTCCACATCTGATCATAAAAACTAAAGTAAGAGTGAGACAAATACAAACAAAAGATACAATCATGTCTCCCTTTAGATTCCAACATCTATTTCCATGCACACAAATACACACATTTCAAACTCGTGAAAAAACTACAAAAAGTGCAACATAATGCATATGTTAAGTGAAAAATATAGTCATAACTTGTGCTTATGGAACTATTTTAGTTGGTGCACAAACTAACGGTCAAAGTAATAGTATATAATTCCAACATTTCAAACTACTTGAACATCACAAATGGATACGAACTTAAAATATAAATTGAGATAACCTTAGAATCTAATTAGGCTAAAAATATAATGGCATCAACTAACATATATACACAACACTAAAAGTAGACATCAATTTTATAAATAATTAATAATAGTTGGATAATAATTGGATAATAAACATCGGGAGGGGGTGGGGTGGGTGGGGTTTTGAATATTATTTACATTCAAAATAAATAATTGATAATAGTTGGATAATAATTGGATAATAATTGATATTTTCATTCAAAATAAATATTTCATTCAAAAATATTGGATAATAATTGATATTTTCATTTAAATTGATAATAATTTTATTCATGAAATTAATTCAATTAGGTAAAACCCATGATAATGAAATTTATGCTACAATTATAATTATCTCATGTCATAATTTTATTGATAAACAATATATGTAGTTGTCACAGTCGTGGTGGGGGGAGGGGGTGGGGGTGGGGTGGGTAGGAGTGGGGTGTGTGTGTGTGTGTGTGTGCGCGCGCGCGTAGGTGCGTAGGTGTGCGTGTGTGTGGGGGGGTGGGGGTGGGGGTGGGGCACCCATTTTATCTGTACTATTAATTCAATTAATTCAATTAGGTAAAACGAAATGTGTACTATTAACATTTTTTTTTATCTGTACTAATAACATTTTTTTTACAGCAAAAATGTCTCCTTCAGATGTTAAGGCGAAGATGATGATGCTGTTTATGATGATGTCGTCTGGGTTCGGTGGTAGCGGAGGCGACAAGGGATCCTCCGCCCCTAGGCTCCCCAAATATGGAAAATTTGGGATTACCGTCGAAAACAAGTCGGAGCTTTTAGCGAGATCCCTCGAGCTGCTAAAGACGGTCATCGGCCCGGGGTTTATGAGTTGGAAGGAGGTGTCATATGAGCTCAAGTTAGCTGTTTAGGCGGCACTACAGGTAATATTTATATGAATATTTCAATTATGTTTATATTTATATTTATTCGCAACTAACATTGTATTTGTTGGACAGGAACAATTCAACTTGGATCCAAAGCTACGCGATTCCGCCTTGGAGCAGTTGAGGGAGCAACACAAGACGTGGAAGAAAAATATGCGGACACGATACTTTGGAAAAACACGAGAGTCCATTTTACAATGGCGCGGATCCGTCCTGCCCAAGGAGCCGATCTCATTGGCACAATGGCAAAAGTTCATTGACAATGAGATCGAGGATCGACAATTGTCATCTCGCCAATCGGGGAGGGAAAATTGGGCTAAAAAGACGGACGTGCACTACTCCGGCCGGACCTCTTACGCTGAGGTGGAGCATAGGATGCAGGTAAGATTTAATTTATCTATAACTACAGAAATATATTATTGGATATTATTTTACTTTGCGGGGCCGATACTAATTTTACTTCACTTTATTTTATTTCAGGGGGTAGGGAGTGGGCCAGGGGGTAAGCCACATAGGCTCGATACTTATGTGGCTCTTCGGACGAAGAAGGGGAAGTACAAGGAGGTGTCCCCGAGTTTCGCGGCCACGATTGTAAGTAATCCAACAGTTTAATTATTATTAATTACGTTATAATTTTTTAGTTTACTTATTTTACTAATCATGTGCTTTTTGTCGTTTCAGGCAAAGCTTAAGGAAGTGCATGAGTCGCAGTCTGATGCCGACAAGGCATCTTTGTCCACAGACGCACTCAGCCAAGTGCTTGTCTCTGATCGCAAAGGGAGGACAAGGGGAGTGAGCTCGCGGGTGGCCAAATCTAGGATCATCGGATTGGAGACGAGCGACACCGGGTTGGCTCGAACGGTGGATTCACACAACGCGAAGCTGTCCCGTTTGGAGGCGACGGTCCAAGATATGTACGCATTCATGAAGCGTACGTTGGGTGGAGACCATAAAGGGAAAGGGAAAGGGAAGGAGAAGGCGGTGGAGGAGGAGGTGCGGGAGGACGAGGCGCAGGATGACGAGGATGTGGACCTCGCTGCTTCATCACCGACACGTTCGTACTTCGACGATCCACTTCCCTATTTGACGCCCTCCAACAGACCATTGTCGATAATTGGTTGGCCGAGCATGTTCATATTGGACGTATTTGATGGCCAGCGGATAGGGCGGGGGTTGAGGGACCCGAATATCGTCGAGGGTGGAATAGTCCATGGACGTGTGCTTTAAGAGATGGAGTCCAGGGTGCTCGTCACGCATGTCATACCCAGGAAGGAGAACTCCCTATTGTGGTTGCGCGAACAATGTGGCACGACGTATATTAGTGGGTGTGTCAATTCGTATGTCGTGTGGCCTACTCACCTCCTCAGTTTTATCCAAGACATGTAGTAACATTATTTTTAAATTTGTCCATTTTAATTATATTTGGATTATATCGTCATGTATATTGTTTTTACTTTGAATATTTGGATTATATCGTCATGAAAATATATTTGCATTATCTTTAGTTTGTGTTGGATATATGATGTTTGGAACAGGTACAACGTTGCTATAACAGGTACAAATATACTGCTGGGCAGTGGCGGTGGCCATACTGCCCAGCAGTTTTTTTTTAAATTCTGCCCAGAATTGTCACGGTCATTGACCGTGACAAGTCCGCGACAAAAGTTGTCACGGACGTGTCACGGTCATTACCCGTGACAATTCTGGGCAAGAGGGGTCACGGTTATGTCACGGTTTATAACCGTGACAAACGTGTCACGGTCATTGACCTTGACATGACCGTGACACAAAACGCGAGTTTTGTGTCAAGGTCAATGACCGTGACACGACCGTGACAAAAAAAGTTGTCTCGCCTCGAAATGTCACGGTCATTGACCTTGACAAGTTGGATTTGTCAAGGTCAATGACCTTGACAAATGGGCAAATTTGGTGTAGTGTGTAATCAATTTAAATACTTGCTAAACTATTTTTAAAACAATTCTACATTTGGGCTCTGACCCGTTTGCTGTTACTTCTTCTCTCTTATGTCTATATATATATATGTATTATCAGGTGCCCAGCCACAGGGGTGTCTTGCTTAGGATTCTTTGGATGGAACGCGCTGTAGCTTTTGTGGGAGTTGCAGGCCATTGCTTAGACGACCTCATTGTTGACTCTACTTCTAGTTCAGCTTTATCCAGCAGGGGCATGTGTCGCCCTTTTCCCATTATTTAGTTGGTATTGTCAGAGGTTGTAATTCTTTTATATTTCAGTATCTTTATTTCGGGATTGTAAATGTCAGGATGTTTTCCTTAGTATTTTAATGTTGGGATTTATCATTGTTGGGTAAACTCTTGAATGTTCATTTTATTCTTCTACTTATTGTGTGACTCTTTAGACGTTAATGGTTTAAGGTTTTATAACCGGATTTAATAAAATGAGAATAAGGTTTAAATGGTTTTGACACTTAGCTTAATTATTTAGGGTGCTTAAATTGGAAAAGTATTTTAACGACAGTGATGCTAAGAATGAACCAACTGTTCACCTTGATTTTAATTTAATAAAGGAGTGATCGCCTAGTATTTAATTAGGCGGGGCGTCACACAACCTTAAGAGTAAGAATGTTGAACAAAATGAAATTAACTCGGCTTATGCAACATTCCTTCAATTTAAATTTTCTTAAAACAATAAAGTTAAATTATTTAATTTTTTCAAGAGAGTTCATTATGCAAGCCCATTGATCTTGTACTTTATAACACCCTCAAAATCTCAGATATTTAAGAATTCACTCTCAAATTTTTGAAGATATTATCATGCTCATGTGTAGCAAAGCATAAATGAAAAAAAATGACCTTGGCACTTCTGTTTTTGTGTGCCATTAATCTTTTAGGCTCTATTGTAAATGGTGGCCTTTAATGCAAAGAGAAGTTTATCTTTCGTATCCCTTTTCCAATGCTTAAAATCAAACATATATTTCAGGAAAATAAATCCGGACAACGGTTCTTATAAGCACAACTTATCTCAAGTACATTTGGTTTGTTATTAAACATTATTGATATGGGAACACCATATTCAAAATATGACAAAGTACAATGTTCAAAAATTCCACGCATGTGTACAAAAAAGGTGTTAAAAAGTTTATCATGTATAAAGTAATAATCAATTAACAACGAAATGCTAGCCATGCTTTATTAATCAAACTATATAAATGATTTCATGTATCAAAACAACATGAAAAAGTCACATGAAAGGATGGAATGTGGTTGTGATTCAAACATCTTAAATGCAAACCCATATATAGTGAAAAATAAAATACAAAAATCTTTTTCTTTTTCTTTTCAAAAATTTGGAATTTATTTCAAACTTTATCTTAAAAACCGAAAATCTTTTTGGATTTTCCAAAATATATCAAAAAGCATAAATATGTGTAAACATAAGAATATAAGAGAAATACATAGAAATAAAATCTCTCAAAAGGTACAAATGATATGAACATGATAATCACCCTATATCAAATACAAATCATAACCTTAGTTCAAGAGAAGTTATCAAAAGAAGTAGACATCCATTGAAATTCCTAGATCAAACTTTGAGAGGTTTTGACTAAAAATTTCACTTGCTCTCTAAAACTCTCAAAATATATATGGCGATATGCAAGTGGAAGCGCATGTGGGAACATGTGTGTGAACTCTTGAAGGAACACATCGGGGTGAACACGTGCGTGTAACTCTTTAAGGTGACCCTGTTGTTTGCAATGGGAAAAAAATAAATAGGCTTGGTTTTACCTTGATCAAAATGTCTAGAATGTGATCTCCATAGTGGTTTAGGTCGAGAATAAACTCGGGAACCGGTTCGGGTGTGGCATAGAAAGTGGATGCACTGTCGTAACCTATTCCTCGCCTCCCATTAAAACCTAAAGCGGGAGTGAGGATCATCTTTCCAACCTTCTTAGGCGTGTCTCTGAAGTGACCTTGACCTTTCGGTCACGTTCAATATCTTTTTCGAGTTACGATAGATGGACATCACGTTTCTCATGAGCCTCCAATGAATCTTGAAGATCTCTCATAAGACTATCCATAATATTGGTCAAATCGTTCTTCTCCTTAACAAGCACAATTAATTTCTCATAAACGAAACTTTTAACTTCTTGTGTTGACTCACTAATAGCTGACACACTCTAAAAAATTTCATCTATTTTTGTAAATTAACTAACCTAAGAGTCGAACTTTTATTTTTCTTTTTGGTTCTCAAAGACTCCTTATAAAGTTAGACGTAGGCGCGTTGAAGTCCACCTTATCCCTTAATCAGATTCTCCTCATCACTCTCACTCTCTCCAGAAAGATACGACAATGTGTCGAGTCTATCACATTTAGAAATGTCCTCACCAGCGGGGTATGAACTCGAAGTACTAATGTGACTAGCCATGAACACAAGACATGATTCATGTCGTGATTTATTCTTGAAATCCATCAACAGAGTGGCTTTATATGCAAATTAGCCTTTACCTCAGTCTCTTTAGCCTAGTGGGACACTAATGGTCTCTAATATCAATTTGTAAAAACTTGGTATCTTAAAATAATTCTTAAATAATAAAGATCACATGATAATTTAGTGCAACTTGCTCTGACACCAATTTAAGAAAGCAAGGGGTTATGCCGATTCACTTGTATCTTAGTGTCCCATATAAAAGATTCACCTTTTACCAAATTTTATCTTGTTAAAATTTAATTGAAACATGAAAATTTATGTGAAGCCAAATTCAAACTAAAATAGGAAAAAGAAAAAATAGAGGAAAAATCCCTTTCGAGCAAAACCTATATTAAACATTCTTTATGATTTGACAGACCATGATAAACTTATAGACAACGTAGAGCTCCACTAAGTTTAACACAATAGTGTCTTTGACCATTTAACAAAAAATGATGCAGTCTAGCACTGCCCACAATAAGCAGCTCTTGCCTCGGTATTCACCGATGAGCCTCAGAAATCACACTACACCAAAAAGGCCAAAATAGCACCTTTCACCCGGCCAGCCTTGTCACGATCAAAGAATGTGACCAAAAAATAAGAATTTTTTATCACGATCGTGACAACTGCTTGTCACGATCATGTCACGGTCAAAGACCGTGACAACCTTATAAAGTTGTCACGGCCTGTCACAACCCGCTAAATCATGGCGTCGGCCGCCACCAAAACTAAGCCGGGTGCGAGTAAATAAAATACCATTCTTAGCATGTGACAGATATGAGACATTTTAAAATCAATCCACAAGATAAATAATTTAATCGGTCCCAAAAGACAATAACCAATTGTACGATAAAAGATCCATCACCATGCTAAACTCTAATAATGTAAAACTAAATAAACTCCAACTGAATTCATAATGAAATAGCTGAATAAAACCCATAACAACTTTGGGACCGAATGGCCCAACAAAACCATAAATTGAGTCTCAATGTAAATGCGAAGGAATGGAAACTAAACTAAACCACTAAAAATAAATAAATAACTCCAACAACAGCTACAAGTTGATCTTCAATAATTCTTATGCAGCTACTCCAATACTTGTTCCTGAAAAGTTAGACAATACACGAGGTCAGAGCCCCGAGCATTAATACACACCACTCCCCTCAAATAGGATCCTTGAATCCAGGCAATAGCATTATAAGAAATAAATATCACAATAGAATATTTTAATTAAACGAGATATGAATATATGCAATCAATAATAAATTACTAACTACCCTCGATAATTCAAAAGAAAACACACCAATATGATTTTAAATATCCACAAACCCCAAAGTTGTTAATTTAATTAAATTAACCCAATTTATAATTTTTATCACTTTTATTATAGCGATCCTCCCGCTATAATTAAATTAATTAAATTAACCCAATTAATCCTTGTCAAAACATTCGCTGATCCATTTAAACTGTCGATCTCGCAATTTGATAAGGTTCCTCACACGACACGACATAAAATGCCAGCTGATCCGTTTAAATTGTCGGCCCCACTCATTATGTCGCAAATTTTTTTAATACCCGTTATATTATCTTAGGCATTAATTTTCATCTTCCCAATTTCATAATATAAAATTACCCCACCCTTTTAATCGATGTGAGATTATAAACAATGCCCCTTAGTCCCATATCTAAGGGTCCCCATATACAAATTCGTCCTATTTTACATATAAAATGAATTTCTAACATCAAATTCGTCCTAGTGTCATTCCTAGGCTAGCGCAACGACGATAAAGCATAAAATCTGTCCCACCCCGGAATATAAAATCTGCACGAATCTACACTAACTAGTCCCATACCTAGAAAGCGTAAATCGCAACTAAGGCCTACCCACTAGTCCCAATACCTAGTAATCATCCTATAATAAAGGTGAGCAACATACTACCCCAAAGGCCACTCATTCTCACAATGGCAAAAATGACTAAACAAATCACACAATACACAATTTATATGCACAACATAGAAATTTGATCAATAAGGTCCCAATTTAATTTAATTTAATTCAATTAATAACACCATTGTCGTTTTTAACACAATTATTTCTACTTAATAATGTCAAATTTATTAACATGCAATAATATTCCATACGTCATAATCATCCTCTTTTATAAGTCGTCTATTTTTTTTACAAGTGTGAACGCGTCCCATTAACCATATAAATACCCCAAAAATTCTACATGAGAGAGCCTACACCCAAAACCATAAAAAAAAAATCCAATAATATAAGCTACCCACCCAAGGGTTTCAAAGATTAATTCATATTTAAAAGTTTCATAAAAACAGTGCCATAATTAAGTAACCACTTTCTATAATTAATTTACTAATTAATTTTAAGAAAAATATGTAATTAAGTGTTTAGGAGACACTTGAAATACATAGGAAAGGAATAGAGTATTCATGCCTGTGATTAAGATGAAGAAAATATGAGTCGTCGGTTGGATTCTTCTTGAAAAATTAGCAAAGAGTCGTTTTTGGACAATCTTGATGAAACCCTAATTAAGCCTTCAAATCTTGTGCCAAAACTTTGATTCAGTTGGAGGTTGATGTTTGTAGATGAGAGGAAAATATTTTGGAAGTATTTTCTAGTGAAATACTTAAGGAAAAGTGATTATGAGAAGTCCCCCCCACGAATTATTTGTGTTATATAGTGATTAGGAATCATAAACCAACTAAAACTCTTTATAATCCTCTAACCCATCCGCCACCACTGCACAAATCGAATCGATTCGGCCTAAGCCGAATCGATTCGCCCCTGACGAAAAAGCCCAGTACGTGTAGTTTAATTCTATTTCACAAAAAAAAGGTTTGCCCATTAGTCACGACCCAGAACTGTGACAAACATTTTTTCATTTTGACTCTGATTTTAATTTTGATTTAAATCCCACTTTCCATTATAAAAACTCAACCTTTTAAATTACTCAAAATTAATAAATTTTAAAATTTTATTTTTCCCAAATTCCCAAATTAATGTAAGTAAAATCCATTTAAATTTATGGGGTGTTACTCGGTCTTTGACCGTGACACATCCGTGACAATATCAAAGTAAAAAACCCTCGCCGCTTCCCCTTTTCTTTCCCTCATTTCCCTTTCCCTCCATTTATGTGATTCTCTCTCTCTCTCTCTCTCTCTCAAGTACGATTCTCTCTCTATATATATTTCATTGGTGTGTGTGTGTATATGGGTCTGTGTGTGTGTGTATGTGAGCAGTGTGTGTGTGTGTGGGGGGAGGGTGTATGTGTGTGTGTATTGATTTTTTTTTAAAAATTGTGTGTATTGAAATTAAAATTGTGTGTGTATTTTGGGTATTATAAATTAGAAATGATATTTCAAATTAAAATTGGTATTTCACCACTAATGTAATTGAAATTGGTATTATAAATTGGAATTGGTATTTCAAATTAAAATTGAATTTGAAATTGAAATTGAAATTGATATTATAAATTGAAATTGAAATTAGTATTATAAATTGAAATTGGTATTTGGTATTTGGTATTTGGTTTTTGGTATAGTGTCTATTTGATTTTTGGTATTCTAATTCTAATTCTAATTCTAATTCTGAAATTGAAATTTGGTTTCTCTCTCTAATTGCAGCAGCTGCCGCCATCTCTCTCTCTCTCTCTCTCTCTCTCTCTCTCTCCATCAATCGGGGAGGGAAAGCCGGGCGAAAACGTTGGACATGCACTATTCCGGGATGACGTCTTATGCCGAGGTGGAGCACAAGATGGTAAGTTTTTATTTTCCTTTAATTTTAGTTTTATGTTATTCTAATTTATCATTACTTTGCGTTACTTACTAATTTTGCATTATTTTATTTCAGGAGAAGGGAAGTGGCCCTGGGGGTAGGCCACATAGGCTCTATGCGTATGTGGCAATTCAGACGAAGAAGGGCAAGGACAAGGAGGTATCCTCGAGCGTCGCAACCACGATTATAAGTTGTAAATGTTTAATTTTTTTAATTACGTTATAATTTTTTTATTTACTTAATTAACTAATTGTGTACTTTTTGTTATTTCAGGAAAAGTTTAACAAAGTGCATGAGTCGCATTATGATGCTTACAAAGCATCTTTGGCTACGAACGCACTTAGCCAAGTGCTCAGGGCGGATCGTAAAGGGAGGACTAGGGGGTGAGCTCGCGGGCGGGGAAGTTAAGGATCATTGGAATGGAGACGAACAACACCAGGTTGACTCATAAGTTAGACACCTATGATGATAAGCTATCAAGGTTGGAGGCGACGGTCCTAGAGATGTATGCCTTCATGAAGCGTCAGTGGGGGTCCACCTCCGATGAGGGTAAGGGCGAGGTCAAGGTCAAGGGCAAGGGCAAGGAGGTAGACGAGGATGTCACTGCTTCATTATCTACACGCACGAACTCGCCTATGAGACATAAATAAATCAATCAACATGATAAATAATTGAATCAATCCCAATTGATAGTAACCAACTGTGTGATAAGTGATCCATCACATGCTAAAACTCCAAATAATAACCAATCTCCAATCATATAAAACTGAATAATCTTTAACTGAATCCATAAAGAAAGATGAATAAAACCCATAACAACCTTGGACTCGAATGGCCCAATCAAAGCCATAAATTGTGTCTCAATGTAAATATGACGAAAAGGAAGCTAAACTAAACTACTAAACAGTAATATAAAATAAACTCCAGCTGCATCTCCAAACGATAATCTCCAAATACTCCTATGCAGCTTATCCAAAGATTATCCTGAAAAAGTTAGTCAACTCACGAGGTCAGAGCCCCAAGCATGAATACACACTACTCACCTCAAACAGGATCCTTGAATCCAGATAGTAGCATTATATGATATAAATATCATAACAGAATATTTTAATTAATCGAGATATGATTAAGCGCAATCGATAAAACATACTAACTACCCTCAGTAATTAAAAAGAAAAAACACCAATATGATTTTAAATATCCACAAACCCCCAAGTTGTTAATTTATTTAAATTAACCCATTATCATTCTCCTCAATTTATTATTAGTATAATTATAGCGGTCCTCCCGCCACGGGTGGTCTCCCACCAAAGTTTTACACTTCTCTTGTCAATGGCCTCTGATCTGTTTAAATTTTCGACCTCACCCTATGACAAGGTTACACACACGAGACGACATAAATCGTCGCTGACCCGTTTAAACTGTCGGTTCTTGACACATTATGTCGCCACCAATTTTAATACCCATTTTTAGTTTAGGCATTAATTCTCATTTTCTCAAATTCTCAATTATCAAATTACCCCACACTTTTTCGATGTGATATCCACAAAAATACCCCTTACTCCTATACCTAAGGGTACCCAAAGTACACATACGTACTATCGTATATATAGGATGAATTACCAGCATATATTACGTCCTAGTCTTATGCCTAGGCTAGCGTAATGATGATAAAACATAAAAATCAGCCCCACCTTGGGATAAAAAATCCGCACGAATCTACACTAACTAGTCCCATACCTAGCGAGTATAAATCAAAACCAAGGCCTACCCATTAGTTCCATACCTAATAGCAAACATCCTATAATAAAGGTGATAAATATAGCACCCAAAATCCCCTCGTCGCCACGATGGCAAAAGTGAATAACATAAATCACACAAAACACAATTCAATATACCCAACATTGCAATTAAATCATAAAGATCCCACTTCAATTTAATTTAATGAATAACACCATCTTTGATTTCTAACACAATTAATTCCGTTCAATAATGTTAAAGTAATTAACATACAATAATATTCCATAAGTCATAATTATTCTCTTTTTATAAGTCATTTAATTTTATAAGTGTACGCGTCCCATATAACATAAAAATAACCCAATAAATTCTACATGTGAACCTACACCCAAAAACCATAAAAACACAATACTCTAACTTACACACAACATTTTTTTACTCGACATATTTGGTGGGAAGCCGATAGCAATGGGGTTGAGGGACTTGGGCACCCTCCCGGGTATGGTTGCACGAACAATGCGACGTTTAGCGAATTGATGCGGGTGCCCATGCATATGTTGTGTGGCCTTCCTTCCTCCTCTAGACTGTTCAAGACCCTATGTCATGACATTATTTCTATTTATTTTATTTGGATATTGGATTATATTTATATTTTTTTTATTTGGTACATGTTGGTTTGGATATGGATATAGATATTTGTATTTGGTTATCGATATTTACATGTTGGTTATAGATATTTGTATTTGGTTATGGATATTTATATTTTGGTTTGATTGCTCAATATATGATGTTTAGACAAGTACAATTTTGCTATAACAGGTACAAATATACTGCTAGGCAGTGGCAATGGCCATACTGCGAACCAGATTTTTTTTAAAATCTGCCCAGAATTGTCACAGACTTTGATCGTGACAAGTCCATGATAAAGAAACTTGTCACAAACTCGGACTTGTCACGATAAAAGTTTAAGTCTTTGTCACGGTCTTTGACCGTGAGTGTCAAGGTCAAAGACCATAAAAAATCCGTGACAAATTCATTTTTCACCCCCAAACATGTCAAGGTTTTTTACCGTGACAAGTTGGCAGTTTTGGTGTAGTGTCAGAATTCCTTTCTTCTTCAACTGTAGAGCCTCGACACCCCAAATCAACAATATAAAAAATCTCTAGAAGGGTTTAGAACTTAATAATGTGTTCTTCTTGGTTTGAAAAAGTCGTCCTCAAAGATCCAATGGGTTTTGATGAAAAAATTATAGAGTTTCATCATAAAAAGAACTCTAAAAAGGCTTGGTGAAAAGTTTATTTTCAAATCTCTATTTATAGGATTAGAAAATATTTATTTTAGAAAATATTTATTTTAGAAAATAAAAACACATGTACTCGTTTGAACGGAGTACCTGTTTACGTTCGAATGTCTTCCAATGCGACTTCACACGACATTCCGGTGCTGATAAAAAAGGTGACGCATCAGAATTCATTCAAACGAAGGAAGCTCATTTTAACGACCAACAAGAATTAGTTTGAATGACATGTCAAGTCGTTTTAATGAACTCGAAAAAGTTTCAAATTTCTTTTTAAGAAAATCCTTTTGAAAAACTTAAAAACAAACTCTTTTAAAAACAACCCCTGAGACTTTAAAGTTTTACCAAACCACCTCATAACTTCTCGGGTAAAGTTATGACGCCGTTATTTAATCTTTCAAACGTCACCAATGATTATTTTTTCGAATACTTGAGAAAGGTCATGAAGGTGTAGTGGGGTATAAAGTGATAAGCCAAATAAAAATAAAACGAGCAATTATAAATTTTGCTCTTACAACCCAGTTCAACCAATTATAAATTGTAGTTAGCAAATTCGATTTTTTCTCCTGGTTTCAATCCCGATCAAAACCTTTTAAATTTCATATCGAAACCAACATTTTTAAATGCTAAAAATAATTAAGTCCAATAATAATAATAATATATTTTTTTCAAATTTATAAATTATTTCACGATCCAAAAATTTCTGGGTACTGCAATTTTGTCATCCTTAAAAGAAATAAAATAAGCCTCAACACTAAGATGTGCACCTTTGGAGTCTTATGAGGCAAGTTCTTGGGGTTCATGGTTACATGGAAGGGTATCGAGGCCAATTCAGAAAAGATATGAGCTATGTAAGAAATGCAATATCCTATAAATGTGAAAAAGGTGTAGTGCCTAGCAGGAAGAATAGCTACCTAGAATCGATTTATGTCTAAGGAAAATTATCGGTGCTTGCCATTTTTCAAAATCCTAAAAAAAAAAATCCCAACTATAACATATATCGTCAACGGTCATGATATTGGACCATAACACTCCTATGGGTCACGGTCCAAAGCCGTGAAAATATTAAGCGTGACAAAAATGGGGGTCATGGTCCAAACCCATTACCCATAGAGGAGAACATGGGTCATGGTCCAAACTCGTGACCATTAGACCATGGAGGGTCACGGTCCAAACCTGTGACCCAATGGGGAAAATGTGGGTCACGGTTTAAAACTATGACCACCATATCACGGGGGGTCACGGTCCAAAACTGTGACCCTAAGGGGAGAATGTGGATCACCGTCCAAAGTCGTGACCATCATATCACGGTGGTCATAGTCCAAAATCGTGACCCCTAATTTATTTTTAATTTAAAAAAATAATTGGTCACGGTCCAAAACTGTGACAAAAAATATTATTTCAAATTAAAATATATTAGGTGTCACGGTTTTGGATTATGACTAACATTTTATTTTAATTTAAAAAATATATCTAGTCACGGTTTTGGACCGCAAATAAATAATTTTTAAAAATAAAATTTATTTTTTCGCATCTTATAAAAATCTGTACAACCTGTTTATATTTCCAGAAATAAATATTTAGCCAATATGTATTAAAAATTACCTAACGCATGATTGTGTGAATATGTAATAATACAACACAAGTTAATTAATGCATGTTTGCGTGATTATGTAATAAAATACAAAGTGTGCTTGTGTGAATATGTACAATACAAAAAAAATACAACGCATGTTTGTGTGAATATGCACAACACAAATAAAAATACAACGAATGGTTTCATGAATATGTTCCAAATATTCCTTCTCCATTGAGGCTTGCAAACAAAATTTCAGATTGTCCCAAGTGGTAAGTAACAAAGGACTTGAATCCGAAAAATAACTGTGGAACACCTACATAGTAAAAAGGGGAATTAAATTCCACATAGTTCGTAAAATGAAAAAGGTTGGGGTTTAACCTAGAATTTGAATCTTAGATGTCTCTTTTGATATATGTAAATATATGTCAAACGTGCTGAAAGTGTAAAAATTATGAGAATACTCTAAATTGGAAATTGTGGTATTGCCCCCCCCCCCCCCCCCCCCCTTTAATGAAAATATATGTGAATGCATATATGATAATAAAAAGTGTGGTCTCCCTTGACTACGCATTCATATTTTCAATTCTAAGTCTAACTATTTATAAGTGTGGGTCAGGTTCTCGAATGGGAGTACCGTGACTACGCAATCAGTTTCCACGTGTTACATTGGTCCCGTGCGAGGTGTTTTTTCCTCTTGAGGGGTCGTTTGGGAGATGTTTTGCGTTTTCGACCTTCAAATGTATGTTTTCAAACCTAAGTCTAACTATTTGTAAGTTTTTCTCATATTCTCGAATTGGGAGTCCCGTGACTAAGAGGTCAGTTTCTACGTATCACTTTGGTCTTGTATAAGGTGTTCGTGCTTACGAGGTCATTTGGGAGCTATTTTGCATTTTCGCCCTTCAACGACAAGTTTTCAATCATAAGTCTAACTATTTTTAAGTTTTGGTCATATTCTCAAAACAGGAGTCCCGTGACTATACAGTCAGTTGCTAGGTATTATGTTGGTCCCGTGCGAGGTATCCGTGTCTATTATGAGGCCATTTGGGAGTGTTTTGCATTTTTGCCCTTTAACGACATTATTTTCAAGCCCAAGTCTAACTATTTGAAAGTTTTGATCATAATCTCAAACCAAGAGTCCCGTGAATACGTGGTCAGTTGCTACATGTTACGTTGATCCCGTGCGAGGTGTTCGTTCTTCTTACAGGGCCAGTTTACATTTTCTCCCTTCAACGATATGTTTTTAAGCCTAAGTTTAAATATTTGCAAGTTTTGTTCATATTCTCAAATCGGGAGTCTCGTGACTATGCGGTCAGTTGCTACGTGTTACGTTGATATGGTGAGAGGTGTTCAAGCCTCTTGTGAGTCTGTTTGGGGGATGTTTTGAATTTTCCCCTTCAACGGCATGTTTTCGAACCGAAGTGTACTATTTTCAAGTTTTGATCATAATCTTGTACGGAGAGTCTCGTGACTATGTGATCAATTTCTAGGTATTACGTTGGTCCCCTGCGAGGTGTTTATTTCTCTTGTTGGGACATTTGGCAACTATTTTATATTTTCACCCCTCAACGACATTTTTCAAGCCAAAGTTTAGCTATTTATAATTTTTGGTCATATTCTCATACCGGGAGTCCGGTGACTACGCGATTATTTGCTACATGTTACGTTGGTCCCGTGTGAGGTGTTTGTGTATCTTATGGGACCATTTGGGCTCTGTTTTGTGTTTTTGCCTTTCAATGACATATTTTTAACTCTAAGTCTAACTATTTGCAAGTTTTGGTCATATTTTCAAACCGATAGTCCAGTGACTACGCGATCAGTTGCTACATGTTATGTTGGTTTCGTGCGAGATATTCGTGCCTCTTATGGATTCGTTTGGGAGTTATTTTACATTTTCTCCCTTCAACGACATGTTTTTAACCCTAAGTCTAACTATTTACAAGATTTGATCATATTCTTGAATCTTCCTTTGAGTATGCAATCAGTTGCTACGTGTTACGTTGGTACCGTGTGAAGTGTTCGTGTCTCTTACGGGGCCATTTGGGGGACGTTTTTCATTTTTTCCCCTCAATGACATGTTTTCAAGCCCATGTCTAATTAATAGCAAGTTTTGTGATATTGTCAAAACGGGAGTCCGATGACTATGCGGTTAGTTACTACACGTTACGTTGCTCCCGTACGAGGTGTTCGTGCCTCTTGTGAGGCCTTTTGGGGGCAGTTTTGTATTTTTTTCCCTTTAACGACATGTTCTTAAGTCTAAGTCTGACTATTTGCAAGTTTTGGTCAAATTTTTTAACCCAGAGTCCCATGACTATTCAACTAGTTGTTATGTGTTACATTTGTCTCGTGTGTGGTGTTTGTGCATCTTGCGGAGCCTTTTGGGGGCTGTTTTACATTTTTTCCATTTAATGACATGTTTTTAAGACTATGTCTATCTATTTGCAAGTTTTGTTCATATTCTCGAATGGGGAGCTCCGTAAATACCTGATAAGTTAGTACATGTTACGTTGGTCACGTGTGAGGTATTTGCGCCTCTTGGGGTCTGTTTTACGCTTTCTCCGTTCAACGACATGTTCTCAAGCCTAACTCTAAATGTTTACAACTTTTGATCATATTCTCAAATCGGGAGTCCCGTGACTATGTAGTGAGTTACTACATGTTACGTTTGTTCCGTGCGAGGTGTTCATGCCTCTTACTGGACTGTTTGGGGACTATTTTGCATTTTCCCCTTCAATGGCTTGTTTTTAAGCCTAAGTCTAACTATTTGCAAGTTTTGATTATATTCTCGAATGAGGAGTCTCGTGACTACTTTATCAGTTTCTACGCATTACGTTGGTCCTGTTCAAGGTGTTTGTGCCTCTTGTGGGGCCATTTGGGGATTATTTTATATTTTTCCCTTCAACGACATGTTTTTAAGCCTAAGTCTTACTATTTGCAAGTTTTGACCGTATTCTCAAACAAGGAGTTTGATGACTACGGATCAATTACTACATGTTACGTTGGTCCCGTGCAAAATGTTCGTGTCTCTTGCGGGGCATTTAGGGGTTGTTTTGTATTTTTTCCCCCCTTCAACCACATATTTTCAAGCCTAAGTCTAACTATTTGCAAGTTTTGGTCATATTATTGAATCAGGAGTCCCTTGAATATGAGATTATTTGCTACGTGTTACGTTGATCTCTTACAAGGTATTCATGCCTCTTATAAGGCCGTTTGAGGATTATTTTGCATTTTCACCCTTCAACAACATGTCTTCAAGCCTAAATCTAACTATTTGAAACTAATGGAGATATTCTCGAACCGAGTGTCCAGTAACTATGCGGTTAGTTGTTGCGTATTACGTTGGTCCCGTGCGAGGTGTTCTTACCTCTTGCGAGGCCTTATGGGGGATTTTTTGCCTTCCAACGATATATTTTCAAGCCTAAGTCTAACTATTTGTAAGTTTTGGTCATATTCTTTAACCGGTAGTCCTGTGACTACGCGATTACTTGCTGCATATTACGTTGGTCACGTGCAAGGTGTTTATGCCTCTTACAGGGACGTTTGGGAGTTGTTTTTCATTTTCGTGTTTTCAAGTCTAAGTATAACTATTTACAAGTTTTGGTCATATTATGAAACCGGGAGTCTCGTCCCATGCGTGGTGTTTATGCCTCTTGGGGGCTGTTTGAGTTTTTTTTTGTATTTTCGCCCTTCAGCGACATATTTTCAAGCCTAGGTCTATGTATTTATAAATTTTGGTCATATTTTCAAACTGGGAGTCGCATGACTACGCGGTCAGTTGCTAAGGATTACGTTGATCCCGTGCAAGGTTTTTGTGACTCTTGCGGAGCTGTTTGGGGACTGTTTTTCATTTTCCCTTTAACGGCATATTTTCAAGCCTAAGTCTAACTATTTGCAAGTTTTGGTCGTATCCTCTAACTATTTTGGTTATACCCCAAAATGAGCACTTAATAACCATTATATAGGAATAAAAAATTTAAAAATTACGCATATCAAGTATATAAAAATATGAGTTAAATTAAATAATACTTAGTTCATGTGAGAGTTTTGGCACACTTTAACTGCATAACATTATCATTCTCTAGTAGCCTATTGTATTTAGCTTGAGTCCTATTTTCTCGAACGAGGTACAATTTAAACTCCTCGTTAACGCGGGTGAGTTGCTCTCTAAGGTGTTCAACTTCCAACTTGCATCTCGTCAAATTAACTTCCATTGCAACATTTTCCAACAAAATTTCTCCAGGTTCTTTTCCCACGGCATCGTATTTGGTTTTTACGATTGATTCTTGATTCAACAGAATTTTTTCGACATTGTTGAACTAGGACATGCAAAATGCGGATCAAACTGGAGAAATGAGCTCTGGGATAGTGCTCATTGAGGTGGGTATTCGATTCTCCTTTCCTATGTCCGAGTTCGAGAATGTCAAAAAAATTCTGATGAACCGAGAATGAATCAGGAAAACCAAATGTGATGCCATGAAAAAGAAACACGAGGAAATTATACTGGAAAAGCCCGATATGGAAGTTTATTTAAAAAGATGCAAGTTAGAGGTCGAACACCTTAGAGAGAAACTCACCCTCTTTGACATATACAACCAATTGTACCTCGTATGAGAGAATAGGGCTTAAGATAAATACACTCGTAAATCAAACATGGCATTCCGCGCAAGATGTCCGTGCCCCTAAACATTCATAATTCAAACTAAACAATCATAATCCAATCTAAACATTCATAAATCAATCTAAACATTCATAAATTAAACTTGGATACAATAGGATTGTTAAGGACCAATATAATAATGGGATACAAATAGGATTGTAAAGGGTAAAATAATGTTTTGATACACAATATTCATCTAAATCAACTAAAAGTTCCTTTAAATTAGGGTTGTCATCAAGAGAAGACACGGACACTTTAGGAGCCTCTAATGCGTTTGCCTAAGTAGTTATACCCTTCGGTCCAGGCACAATAATAGATTAATTGCCATCGTTTATGCACTTCGAGTATAATACCATCTTTATGTTCTGAGAGGCACCAATAAAATGCTCATTGACTATGTGATCTTTACTCTTTGTCTTTGATAAATCTACCATGATAAGTTTGGAGTCAGGACAACTTTACAAGCATTCGTAGTGTCTTCCACCTTCACCTAGTCATATTAGAATATGATTTATGTAAAATCTAAATAATCGAGTTCCATAATTTATGGGACAATACCATAATACGTTATCGCTTTTTCTAATAACATAAGTAGTCAAGGTAGAAATTAAAATTACGATGTTTTGCATCAAAATCTTTTTCTCAAATGGATATCCAATGAAATTAGAACCATAGTTGTAGAATTCCAAAACTCTTTCGCTCGAAATTTGCTTGAAATATATATATGGATGGTTCCAGAATTATGTATTTTTCAGTAACTGACCCTCCAATATTCCGGGTGTTCTTTACATAATCTTTGAAGGTTTTCATCAAGCGCTTGAAAGGATACATTGAGCATCACTTAATGGGAGCACACAACAAAGCCTCATTGCATAAATGCACTAGAAGGTGGATGATAATATCAAAGAACAACAAATGAAAATATTTCTCTAATACACAAACTGCCTTGGCTAAAGTTGTTTTCATGGCTCTAATGTTCTTTATGTTTACCACTTTTGCATAAAGTAAGGTAAAGCACAAATTGATTTACGTAATTTCCCGATGGTTATCTTTGTGTTAAGAGAGGCAATGTCTATATAACAGAGGAATTAATTGAATGATGACGTGCCAATCATGAGACTTTCACTATTTGAGGTTATTTTTGTAGTAGCTTACTAACCTGCCACAATTAGTGGAATAACACTTTGGAGTCTTCAAGTTGAATAACGTGTCTAAGAGGATCTTTTTCTCACTAGTAGTCAAATTGAAAGAAACTGGAGGGATAGAGATTCTTCCTATTGTAGGATAATTTTTTTAACCAAAATTTCTTCTTTATTTTCACATCATATAGATCGCGGTGCGCCCACTCTCCATTTTTTTAATGAGATCCACCCAGACATATTTATATTAGATGTTTCATAACATTCTTCTTTGTGTGCATCACATCAATTACATGCCTTACACGATAATCTTTCCAATACGACAAGTAAAAAAATATTAATCGTCTAAACTATGCCTTCATTTTACTACGGTTGTGCGGATCCCCCTGGCTATATGCTTCAGGTTTATAAACTGAGGGTGTTTTCATATGTACATATTCCCCACAGTTGCAACGTTTACCTTCTCCTAAATCTGCTGACCAGAAAACATAGCCAGTTTTGTCCTACACTCGTGACTAACAGGTAAGAAGTTAGACTTGTCGATCCTAGAAGGATGACTAGTCGACATAAATCGATGATGACCCATATAACTCGTCTTTCAACTATAAGTTAGCTAACTAAATTTAATTTCCTCCCCACACATGGGACATCCATAATAACCATGAACATTGCAACCAGACTGAAACACGCACACATTAACATTGTGTTTTAGTGCGTGCATGTGTGTGTTTCCGTAACATGAACTGAGAATCCTTTCTTTTGAAATAATTTGCAAGCTCATTTTTAATATGCATGTGTCGCAAGACATCACAATCTAGGTTAGCGCTCTCTTTACAAAATTGTATCCACAAAGGGTGAATATTTTCTCAGCCTTTTCTAATTGTGTCACCAACGTCAGTGCCCTATCGGGATTATGCAGGCGAAATATAGTCTCTACTGCCTCATCTCAACATTCTGGGAGTGAAAAAAAAATACGATCGAACAGGAAGTCTTGCGAGAGATCAAATTCGTGATTTTTAAGGTAATTAAATTCTTTAATTTTTCTATTACCGTACTTGTAAATCGAAGTTCTATCTATAAGGCGCGCACTAATGAAAGATGTTTTAGTGCTGTCAAATTGCACCCTATCGTATTCTTGTTCCAGTAATTACTATTGTGACTAATTTTTGTTTGAGAAAATATATATAGAAAGGGGGTGAATATGAGTCTTAAGTGTGAAGACATAATAATTTGTGTCTATAATTAATCCTAAATAAATTATGGTTTTTTGTTTGATCAATCAGACACAACAATTTAAGTTCATTTTAATTTAATTAAACATAAAATAATTATTACTCCACCAATTATGCAAGCCCTTCCACTAGTTTATGTTCACCCAAACAATAACCATTTAAGGAAGGGGTGAACACAGCCACAACAAGTTGACCAAATGACTTTATTATAAACATTTAGTCGTTATGATAGGGTAGTAGTTAAGATAAATAATTAGTTAAAGGTTTATTATAAAGAGTTAATAGAGTGAGCGTCTTAAGTATCCATCATCCGTATCAAATAACGATCATTCAACACACACAACAACAATCAACCCAAGAATCCAGCACAAGTATATCCCATACTCCTTCAAAATTGTTTACTTGATTGATTTCGAACACAAGTTTATTCCGTTCAACATTACTAACCTAACAATTTATATATCAACAATATTAACATCATTAACAATTCTTTAACTTCAAAAAACATTCCCCCTAACATTATTAACAAGATGATGCATAGTTGAACAAATACACTATCACACACACACACGCGCACACACTAAAACCCTCTCTCACACACACACATGCAATAAACATACACTAAAACACATATACATATGCAACAAAGTGAAGGTTGGAGATGTACCTTTATTGGAGGTTAGAGAGAGAAAAAGAGACTGTCATCAGCGATTGGAGAGAGAGATGATTTTCAGTATTAGGGTGAAATGAAATCTTGGGTTTTGATTTTTTTATACCCAAATTATGGTCAGGGCCCAAAATTGTGACCTATTTTGTGTCTCATTAATGACTTAAATATGGTTAGGGTTCTGGACCGTGACCCCATACCTGACCAATTGGAAACTCGAGACATAGTCACGATCCAAAATCGTGATCCATGTACTATGACCATTTTGAAATGGATTTGGGAGTCACGATTTTAAATCGTGATCAATGTTCAGACCTTTGTAACCGAAAGAACGAGAATTTTAGCACCATAATGGGTTCAGGGGAGTTAGGGTTTTGGACCGTGACCCCTTGGTTACGGATCCTGACCATGACCTTTAATCTTGGTCACTGTATATGGTCACAAGTGGGTTACGATTGTAGACCATGATCACTAGTGTGAAAAAATGAGCAGGAAACTTGGGGCTATAATGGGTCATGGGATTCATGAATTTGGATCGTAACCCTATTGGTCATGACTCTTGACTGTGACCACCCCTTAATGAGGCAACCCTAATCCTTAGTCACTTATTTGGTTATGGTAATAACTAGGGGTCACGATTTTAGACCATAATCGGTTGTGGTAATAGCTAGGGGTTACGATTTTGGAATGTGACCCTCTGGTCACGGTCTAAAATCATGACCCATTTACTATTTCCATTTCCAATTTTTGGTGGAATGTCCAATGGACAACTAATACGGAGGAAGCTTTTAAAAACCTTAAGAAGTAGTTTGACTCTCCACCTCTCTCGTCTAGAAACACAATAGGTGAGGAATTATTCCTCTCCTTGGCAGAATCTCCTATGACTATAAGTTCAACTTAATCATAAAAGAATTTTTAATTCGATACCGTGTATATTATGTCAGTATATCTCTCTATAGAGATAAAAAAAAATGGGTAACCAAAGATGGAGAAGTTCGCATTTTTCTTGATCATATAAACAAAACATCTGAGGCCACGTTTCAAGAAATAGAGTAAGGATTCATCTTCTTACCTAAAAGGAGGTATAATTTCATTATCCTTAAATTTTAAATTCAAATATGAGAAAAATAAGACCAAATATTAGGCCATGGCAGCAGGTCTAGGCTTAATGATACACTTAAATACACAATAGGTGGTGGAAGTCAACGATTCTTAACTACTGGTTAGCCAAATCATAGAGTTATATGGGGCAAAAGGGGACCACATGTCGAACCACTTCGATCTAGTTAGGTGACTCATCCTAAAAATTTATTAATTCATTATTAAAAGGGTCCACAGGGAAAAAAATTCAGTGGACGTCCACCTCGTTAGGGTCACATCGATAGATGAGGCTAATCTAGGCGTCCTCGTAGCAACCCTATACCAACCAACATAGCCCAATTAAAAGTGGAATGAATTGACACTAATAAGGTGCCAGATGGGACTGCACAAATAAGGGAGTACCTCAATAATGCTATTATCCCAAAACAAACTCCAGGACAGGCTTATGAAATCCATAACTTCAAAATACTACCTCAGCCAAGAAATATATATAAGCGTGGTTTCAGCTCCTGTTTGTAAAGGCGTCTAGGACCTTAGTAAGAAAAATACTTCATCAGTGATGTCAAGTGTAAGAGGGTCACAAACATCCCAAAACAAATAATAGAGAAGATAGTTAAGAAAGTGAGCAGAAGCAATTAAGTCCATATCCTTCTTCACAATAGAGGTGATCCATTAGGACCTTTACCACTTTATCAAGGGTAAAAATAAATTCTACGTAGTGTCTATAAAGTACTTAAGCAAGTGAGCAGAGGCAAACCCATTGGTCACAATCCTAGAGATACAACATGCTTTATCTTGAAGAACATAATTAGTTGTTTTAGCCAACCTAAATCCATAATCTCATAAAACAAATATAAATTCAATAACCCAACATTTTATGAATTATGCTCTAGCTATGGCATCATCAACAAACACTCCTCATCTAGTCTGTGTCCATCCCTCCCCTGGATTGGGTTTCCCTTATCTCCTTCTCCAACTCAGGGATTGGTGATCGTTCATAGGCGGAGAGAGATAGAGAGAGGTCTCGTGCCATTTCTAGGAACACTTCGGTTGTTGTCGATGTGGGGTGATGTAAAGAGATAGAGTTGTCGGCCTATTTTCATAAAACAGGAACATGTTGTCACCTCAAGAGAATGGCATCAATGACAAACTGATGCTTGCGAAATCAATTAGATTAGAATTTCGGGGGCTAAGTTAAGTAATGGGAAGGTGTTAGTCACCCATCCCACCCTTTCGTTCTCTCGTGGGCTTATGTCACTATTCTCCTTAATTTATCTGTGAAGTGTGTGTGCGTGTATATATAAGTAGAGATCGGAATCGCTTGACTCGCATCATGAAAAATATGGAGTGAGGTCATCCATAGGAGTGTTCCCGAAATGATAATTAAAAAGATGACGTGTGCGATTATTGAGATATTGATCGTCGTGATGATATGATAATATGTGTTAGATAAGATGCAAGTATAAATCACAAGTATTATATATGTAAATAATACGTTGATAAAAAAAGGAAAATAGAAAAATGGGACTCGAGTCTCGGGTTTTAGCCCGAGACGCCTACGTAGCCTATAAAGGCATCAAAGTCCACGTAGTTCGTATGCGACATGAGGGTGAGGTTTATCAAATAAATTCGAGTGGGGATTTTATTATATGTGTGTAAGAAAAAGGTATTTTCAGTTTTGAGAAAATATGGTGAAAAAAATCCTATGAGAATTTATAGGTGTAACCCTCTTTTTCTTGTTTTGGTTTTGTTATAGAAAATATATTATGTGAAATATTACTAATAAAGGATTAAAGATTAATATGTGTATGATCTAAAGTAAAAGAAAAATTAAGAACTTATATAATAATGAAAAAATAAAGAAATTTAAAGCAAGGGAAGAATGTGTACACCTTCTTTGGAGACTTGGAGATTGATCTTGGGGGATGATGAGCTTCCTTGAAAGTAAGTGAAGAATGTAGGAGGGTTTTTGCTAAATTTTGTGTGAAAGTGATGGGAATGAAAGGTGGAGAAAGGTTTCAAACAATGAATCCCCGCTGACTTAAGAAGAATGTTGCAGAGCTCACTAAAGTTGATGTTTCTGAGGTGCCCCGAAAGGTGAGCTCATGCTCTCCTTATATAGTGTTGAGGGAATGCCAATCAACATTTTCCTTTACCTTCATGTTGGTAAGTAATCCTAGACACACTGGAGATAGGCAGGGAAATGGTCCTACCAATTGATAGTCTCTGTGACACCCCACCTAATTAAATATTGGGTGATCAGTCCTTTATTAAATTAAATCAAAGCGTCCGGTTGGTTCATTCTTAGCATCACTGTCGAAAAATAATTTTTCTTTATTAAACACCTAATAAATAATTAAGCTAAGTGTCAAAACATTTAATTTTTGTAGATTAAGTCCTAATGTTATGATTTAATATACGAAACCATTTTTATGAACATGGATAATAATATTAAAGACTAAACCATCCAAATGAAGTAAACATGCTAGATAAATCATCCAAATAAAATATCCCACATCGCAGGACAAAGTAATATTCTAAAGCAATCCCAGCTAAAACGGAATACAGAAATAAATAAAGAGTACAGATCTCTCTGAGCTAAATAAAACTGGAAATATGCGACACATACCCTACCTAATAATGACTAAATAGAATGCTGAGAAAACAAGGATGAAGTCGTCTACTGTAAGGGTTTGCAACTCCCACACCACACTAGTTCCAGCACATCAATAGTCCAAAGATCTAAGCCTGATGCCCATCTGGCTGGGAACCTGTAATATATATATATATATATATATATATATATATATATATATATATATATATATATATATATATATACACACACACAAGAGAGAAAGAAGAGATGATAGGAAACGGGTCAGAGCCCGAGTGTAAAAAGATTTTAAAAATAGTTTGGCAAGTATTTAAAATGCTTACTAGTTGATATTACAAACATGTTAGTACCTCGACACTCACTTGAGAATTCTCACCTCTCAACTAGTGTGCACACCTAACGTACTACCGAATTAATCAAGTTAAATCTAACCCAATTAACTAGTCTAACCCAATTTTCATTCACCAATCCTAATCCAAGTGATCGTATGACTATAATTTATATATGATAACCTTTTCTTATAAATTTGTCAAGCCAGTTATGTTTATCTCAATTAGGACTTAAGTTCTCAACCACATAACTCATTTAATATTAATTACTCAATTATATCTACTTACAAGCATAGTAGATTAATCACAGGTACATATATTTATCACCCATTATATATATACTAAAAGGGCACCCCACATAAGTCTATGGTGCTGGCATACTCTGCTATCAAGTCCCTGTATCACTTGTACAAAAGGAAAATACTAGTTCAGAATCACTCTCGAATGGTATTAACACAAAACACACATATTAGAGGCGAAGCATAGTTCCAAGTCACTAAGAGGTCAGCACATACCCTCATATTTCTTAGGACCGTCTGACTATCTGTAATGACCTCATTTTCTTATGCCAATATATAATTGTCTTCTTTCAATTTCGTCACACTTACTATCTAATAATGATATATTATTACATATATGATATTCCAAGTTCTTAATATGACAAAGCCCATTTTTAAATTTGAAGAATCAACGGTAAAATGGGTCAAACTGAGATTTTATGGCACATCCTAAGCTAAGTGATAAGTTTTGGGGTAGAAAATGTAATTTTATAAAACTTTAGGGACTTGGTTTTAATAAAGAAAGTTTTAGGGACCAAAATGAAAAAATAAAAAGGGGCTTTTTTGTAAATAAAATATTTTCAGGGACCTATAAGAAATATTGAAAATATATGGTGTGAAATTACCAAAATGCCCTTCAGGTTCGAAATGACCCTTATACCCTTAATACCTTTCCACCTCGTGCTCGACACCTCGTGCTTGGTTTTGACACCTCCACCGTACACGTGTCGTCATTAGAGGAGAAGCCAAGACACGTGTCGTCGTTAGAGGAGAAGCTAAAACACGTGTCGCAGTCCAGTGAAATAAGACTGCAAGATGCCTCCGTTACGTGACACGTCAATGCTGACTCCAATTGTAAAAGCTTGGTCAGCATGGACACGTGTCAATGCCGTGATATCTTTGGAAAACTATAAATAGGGCCTTTGGGGATCATTTGAAACTCACACCAATTCCTTGAGAATTATAGAAAGAAATAGTGAGAGAAAGTGTGAGAAAGTTTAAGAAGAAGTTCTTAGGGATATTCATCTTACGGTAATCTTAATGTTATAATGCATCTTTATAGTTTTAATTTATTATTTTATAGCTTTACTTAGTAGTTATGCTGGTAAAATACAATAAAGAATTCACTAATCAAAACTTAAAATTTAGAACAAATCCAAGTTGATTTTATAAACTTGTTTGAAATTATACGCTTTTAAAAAATGATTCTTTTTAAAGAAATTGCTCGTTATTATGGAATCCCATTTAAGTAATTCCAAAGTCAGGCCCGATGAAGTTCTGTCTAGATGAGATGGTATTTAAGTGGTGCCCCTGTGACCCTCCATCTCTACTGGGAATGAATCCGGAAATGTTCTGTCTAGATGAGATGGTATTTAAGTGGTGCCCATGTGACCTTCCATCTCTACTGGGAACCGACTGATGAGGAAAGACTATGAATTGAATTCTTCAATTACGATCAATGAGTTTTAAAAGTTAAAAAAGTAGGGATTCAGTAATCCTTTAAAAGAAGAGGTTAGTATAGTATAAACTGGACCTTAGAATGTGTACTTAAATCTTTATCAGATTAACGTGTGATCGAAGACCAATACCAATAAATTTGACCTCCATTTTGGGTGAGTACTCTATGACATTCCTTGCGCATTTTAATTATATGATAGTATGCAAACTGTATATATTTTGTGAACTTCTTTTATTCTCAAAATACATCTGATACCGATGATTGATCCATTGTGATATGTTTATATTTGTCCGTATAGACATACCTAGTAAAATGATTATTGAAAACGATATTGAATATCAAAAATACGATTCGGCCTAAGGGACCTCTTTACTGACTGACCTTCTTAGCTGGGTTATCGCTGGTGTGCCCTAAATAAGGCGTTGTGACGAACATGTTCGATTGACCCTCAACTACTGGGGTATAATACGGTAGAAGAATTCGGTATTAGAGTGTACTTGGCCATTAAAATGATATGATTGAAAGAAAAAGATATCACATTGGATTTGTTTCATTCTTCTTATTCTGAGCTATCCAATTGTGATATATATATTATCATTTCAAAATATATATCTATTTACTGAAAGTTCCTCTCTATATAGCTATATGCCTTCTCTTTTGACTTGAATAGGTATCTATTTTCTGAAAACCCTGGAATGTTTGGAGATTGAACCTCATTCGGTTTTTAGCTGATGTTGCATAAATAACCATTTTTCAAGAAACGTTTAGGCTCACGGACGGAACGAAAATGGACTATATTGAAGATTTAGCTTTTAAATCTCTTTTTGTAAAATGTTTATTTAGAGCATGTCTGGCTCTCTTGTAATAAGGTTTAAATTTTCTTTTAAGTTGTAACTCGTTATTACTTTTAATATATACGAAGTATCCTTTAGAAAGATCTGATGACGTAATTCCTTTACTTTCAGTATTTTACGATTCATAACCATGTGATAATAAATCTGTTGCATTTATTTAAGGAAACAATTAAATCGGAATATTTGTTGCCTTGGTGGCATGTCAAGACAGTCGTTCCCTAATACTATTTTGGGTCGGGGTCGTGACAGAGGTGGTATCAGAGCATAGGTTATGAACCCGTAGACTACTGAACATAAGTTTCGAACGTTATAGATTTTAAGTTTCGATACATAGGATACAGGATTAAATATCCGACTTATGTGATAACCCTCCACCTGTATTTAAATATATATAAATTATTTATATATCATTGTTCTTCTAAATTGCAATCTTGGGCTAGTATAATACATCTTACGTTTGGCCATGACTGTAGAAAATAACCAAGGCAAGATCAACTCCAGGAACTAGTGGTTCGAGTATGGAAAGACTGGAAGGTGCATACAAGGCAATTAAAAGTCTAGCAAGAATTATGGAGCATCAAGTGAATAATGGAGCACCAAGGAATCTTGAACTAAGTAGTTGTACTATTGAACAGTTCAAGAAGTTGAATCCGTCTCCTTTTAAAGGGACTCCTAACCCCACTGAAGCAGAAAACTGGGTGATGCAAATGGAAAAGATGTTCGATGTTCTTAAGTGTACAGATGAACAACGGGTTTTATTTGGAACATTCATGTTAGAAGGTGAAGCCGAACATTAGTGGAGAATGACTAAGAGAATGCATGGGGAAAGGAATAATCCCATAGGTTGGAATGACTTCTTAGTGATCTTCTACGAGAAATACTTTCTCAAAACGGTGCAAGACCAAAAAGCAGCTGACTTCATGGGTCTGGTTCAAGAAAATATGACGGTTAGTCAATATGAGGCAAAGTTGACTGAGTTATCTCGTTTTTCACCTCATGTGGTGATAACCGATGTTTTAAGAGCCAAGAAGTTTGAATGTGGGTTAAGGTTGAATATTCGTAGCCTAATTTCCATCCTAAAGTTGACATCATATAATGACGTGGTGGCTAGGGCAACAATAGCTGAGAAGGATAGTGAAGAATATAATAAGGTTAGAGAGGGGAAGAGGAAGTTTGGAGAATAAAGAGGAAGGAACCCCAATAAGAAACCCTTTATGACTATACCTAATATAGGACAACCTTTAGTAAACAAACCCTTTAATGTTGATAAATGCCAACGTTGTGGTAATATTCATAGAGGGCGACCGTGTCACCTGGAGACGGGGAGTTGCTTTGGGTGTGGCCAAAAGGGACATAAAATGCGAGATTGTCCTAACAAAGGGAAGGCGACAACAAAGACTTCTAATGATAATAAGGATCAGGGTAGACAAGGTAGAGTCTTTAATCTTTTCGATGCAAAGGCTTCTTATGCAGTAGTGTCAGGTACACTTTCTATATGTGCACAACCTTTTCAAGTTTTAATTGATCCTGGTTCTACCCATTCATTTGCGTCTGTGCGTGTTGTTAATCGCTTTCCTAATATTCCTGAATCCTTGAATCATATCATACACGTTTCTACTCCTTCGGGTGAGTTATTGACCAGAACATTAGCATATAAGTCTTGCACTATAAATGTTAGTAGTCTTAAACTATTCACTGATTTGATAGTTTTAGACATAAGAGATTTTGAAGTCATTTTGGGGATGGATTGGTTAGCATCATATCATGCTAGGGTGGATTGTTTTGAGAAAAGAGTTATTTTCCAAATTCCTAACCAACCAGAATTCAGTTTTCAAGGAACTAGCATCTTATCTCCCATGCGTATTATCTCTGCAAGCTTGTAGTTTTCTTAAGAAGGGTTGTCAAGGATTCCTTGCCAGTGTTATTGATTTACAAACCAAAGAGCCTAGTTTAGAAGATATTCCTATAGCTAAGCTTTTTCCAGATGTTTTTCCAGATGATTTGCCCAGTCTACCTCCTAGTAGAGAAGTAGAATTTACCATTGAACTTGTTCCTGGAACTACACCAATCTCAAAACCACCTTATCGCATGGCACCTTTAGAATTGAGGGAATTAAAAGTTCAATTACAAGATCTGTTAGACAAGGGTTTTATTAGACCTAGTATATCCCCTTGGGGTGCTCCAGTGTTATTTGTTAAAAAGAAGGATGGAACGATGAGGTTATGTATAGATTATCGTGAACTAAATAAGGTGACCATTAAGAATAAATACCCCTTACCTCGTATAGATGATTTGTTTGACCAACTTCAAGGTGCGCAAGTATTTTCGAAGATTGACCTTAGGTCAGGCTATCACCAATTGACGATTAAGGAAGAGGATATTTCGAAATCAGCTTTTTGTACTAGATATGGTCACTATGAATTTCTTGTGATGCCATTTGGATTAATTAATACACCAGCCGCTTTTATGGATATGATGAATAGAGTGTTTAGGAAATATCTGGATCAGTGTGTGGTTGTTTTCATTGATGACATCCTTATTTATTCCAAAGGTATTGAAGAACACGAGAAGCATTTGGAGATAGTATTACAAATCCTTAGGAAAGATAAATTATATGCGAAATTAAAGATGTGTGAATTTTGCTTGCCTAGTGTTTCTTTTCTAGGACATGTCATATCCAAGGAGGGAGTGTCGGTTGATCCTCAAAAGATCGAGGCTATACTAGATTGGCTAAGACCAACTAATGTAACGGAGATTCGTAGTTTCCTAGGATTAGCAGGTTATTATAGAAGATTTGTTGAAGGATTTTCTAGTATTGCCAAACCTCTGTCTAGGTTAACCTAAAAGACGGTGAAATATGAATGGTCTGAGGAAGTTGAGAATAGTTTTTGATAACTTAAGAATCGATTAGTAACTGCCCCAATTTTGACTATTCCTTCCGGTACAAGAGGATTTGTGATTTATAGTGATGCTTCTAAAAATGGTTTGGGATATGTGCTAATGCAAAATGGAAAAGTAGTAGCTTATGCCTCGAGACAGTTAAACCCCATGAGCAAAATTATCCAACCCATGACTTAGAATTAGCGGCGGTAATTTTTGCTCTTAAGATTTGGAGACATTATTTGTGTGGTGAGACTTGTGAGATTTATACCGATCATAAGAGTTTGAAATATATCTTTACTCAGAAGGAATTAAACATGAGACAAAGGAGGTGGTTAGAATTAATGAAGGATTATGATGTAAATATTCACTATCACCCGGGGAAAGCTAATGTAGTTGCCGACGCTTTGAGTAGAAAGTCTACACCAAATTTAGCATGCCTTATTACCAGCCAGGAAGCTCTATTGAAAGATTTGAGAAGTATGGAAATAGATGTACGTATTTATAGCGAAGGAGTAATAATCGCAAACTTACAAATACAACCCACGTTGATGGAAAGAATTAAAGTTGCACAAGTAAATGACCCACAACTGAAGATGATTAAAGAAGAGGTTATTGAAGGGAAGATAATTGAATTTGTGATACGAGATGATATATTAAGGTTTGGAAATAGAGTCTGTATACCTAGTGATGCGCAACTAAAGAGGCAGATTTTGGAGGAAGGTCATTACTCGAGATTCACAGTTCATCCCGGAAATACCAAGATGTACAGAGATCTCCGAGAAGTGTTTTGGTGGAATAACATGAAAAGGGAGATAGCAGAGTTTGTATCTCAGTGTTTGATCTGTCAACAAGTAAAAGCTGAACATCAGAAACCATCAGGATTATTACAACGTTTACCAAACCCTGAGTGGAAATGGGAAAATATTACCATGGATTTTGTGACAGGGCTACCAAAGAGTTCCAATGGTAATGATTCCATTTGGGTAATTATTGATAGGTTAATTAAATCTGCTCATTTTCTTGCCATTAAGATTACCCATTCCTTAGAAAAGCTAGCTAAATTGTATATACGGGAAATTATTAAGCTTTATGGAACCCCAATTTCAATTGTTTTTTATCGTGACCTTAGATTCGTGTCTCGCTTTTGGAAAAGCCTACAAGTAGCCATGGGAACAAAATTGAATTTCAGCATTGCTTTTCATCCTCAAACAGATGGACAATCAGAGAGAACTATCCAAACCTTAGAGGATATGCTTAGGGCATATGTACTTGATTTGAAGGGGAATTGGGACGATCATTTACCGTTATTGGAATTTGCATATAATAATAGCTATCAAGCAAGTATTCAAATGGCTCCATATGAGGCACTCTATGGTAGAAGGTGTTGTTCTACTGCATGTTGGGTAGAAGTTGGAGAAAGAAAATTATTGGGACCAGAATTGATTCAGGTCATAACAGAGAAAGTGAAATTGATACAAGACCGACTTCAAATCGCTCAAAGTCGTCAAAAGAGTTATGCTGACAATCGGCACCGACCGTTAGAATTCCAAAGAGGAGACTATGTTTTCTTATGAGTATCACCGACAAAGGGAGTAATTCGATTTGGGAAGAAAGGAAAGTTGAGTCCAAGATACATAGGACCTTTTGAAATCCTTGAAAGGATAGGTGTTGTTGCGTATCGAATAGCCTTACCCCCTGAACTCTCTAGTGTGCATAACGTGTTTCATGTTTCAATGATGAAGAAATACATCCCTGGTCCAGCACATATCTTAAGTCACGAGCCTCTTCAAGTTAGAGAAGATTTGACATACATTGAGCATCCAGTGGAAATCTTGGACCATAAAAATCAAATATTACGAACCAAGGTTATTCCACTAGTCAAAGTATTATGGCGAAAGCATTCTGTTGAAGAAGCAACTTGGGAGCGGGAAGATAAAATAAAAGAGCGATATCCACACCTTTTTGGAAATTAATGTAAGTAAAGTTTGGGGACCAAACTTTTTATAAGGAGGGTAGGATGTAATGACCCCATTTTCTTATGCCAATATATAATTGTCTTCTTTCAATTTCGTCACACTTACTATCTAATAATGATATATTATTACATATATGATATTGCGAGTTCTTAATATGACAAAGCCCATTTTTAAATTTGAAGAATCAACGGTAAAATGGGTCAAACTGAGATTTTATGGCACATCCTAAGCTAAGTGATAAGTTTTGGGGTAGAAAATAAAATTTTATAAAACTTTAGGGACTTGGTTTTAATAAAGAAAGTTTTAGGGACCAAAATGAAAAAATAAAAAGGGGCCTTTTTGTAAATAAAGTATTTTCAGGGACCTATAAGAAATATTGAAAATATATGTTGTGAAATTACCAAAATGCCCTTCAGGTTCGAAATGACCCTTATACCCTTAATACTTTTCCACCTCGTGCTTGGTTTTGACACCTCCACCGTACACGTGTCATCGTTAGAGGAGAAGCCAAGACACGTGTCGTCGTTAGAGGAGAAGCTAAAACAGGTGTCGCAGTCCAGTGAAATAAGACTGCAATAAGCCTCCGTTACGCGACACGTCAACGCTTACTCCCATTGTAAAAGCTTGGTCAGCATGGACACGTGTCAATGCCGTGATATCTGTGGAAAACTATAAATAGGTCATTTGGGGATCATTTGAAACTCACACCAATTCCTTGAGAATTATAGAAAGAAATAGTGAGAGAAAGTGTGAGAAAGTTTAAGAAGAAGTTCTTATGGATATTCATCTTACGGTAATCTTAATGTTATAATGCATCTTTATAGTTTTAATTTATTGTTTTATAGCTTTACTTAAAAGTTATGCTGGTAAAATACAATAAAGAATTCACTAATCAAAACTTAAAATTTACAACAAATCCAAGTTGATTTTATAAACTTGTTTGAAATTATACGCTTTTAAAAAATGATTCTTTTTAAAGAAATTGCTCGTAATTATGGAATCCCATTTAAGTAATTCCAAAGTCAAGCCCAGTGAAGTTCTGTCTAGATGAGAAGGTATTTAAGTGGTGCCCCTGTGACCCTCCATCTCTACTGGGAACCGACTGACGAGGAAAGACTATGAATTAAATTCTTCAATTACGATCAATGAGTTTTAAAAGTTAAAAAAAATAGGGATTCAGTAATCCTTTAAAAGAAGAGGTTAGTATAGTATAAACTGGACCTTAGAATGTGTACTTAAATCTTTATTAGATTAACATGTGATCGAAGACCAATACCAGTAAATTTGACCTCCCTTTTGGGTGAGTACTCTATGACATTGCTTCCTCATTTTAATTATATGATAGTATGCAAACTGTATATATTTTGTGACCTGCTTTTATTCTCAAAATGCATCTGATACCGATGATTGATCCATTGTGATATGTTTATATTTGTCCATATAGACATACCTAGTAAAATGATTATTGAAAAGGATATTGAATATTGAAAATATGATTCGGTCTAAGGGACCTCTTTACTGGCTGAGCTTCCCAGCTGGGTTATCGCTGGTGTGCCCTAAATAAGGCGTTGTGATGAACATGCTCGATTGACCCTCAACTACCGGGGTATAATACGATCGAAGAATACGGTATTAGAGTGTACTTGGCCATTAAAATGATATGATTGAAAGAAAAAGATATCACATTTGATGTGTTGCATTCTTCTTATTCTGAGCTATCCAATTGTGATATATATACTATCATTTCAAAATATATATCTATTTACTCCAAGTTCCTCTCCATAGCTATATGCCTTCTCTTTTGACTTGAATAGGTATCTATTTTCTGAAAACACTGGAATGTTTGGAGATTGAACCTCATTCGGCTTTTAGCTGATGTTGCATAAATAACCATTTTTCAGGAAACGTTTAGGCTCACGGACGGAACGAAAATGGACTATATTGAAGATTTAGCTTTTGAAGTTCTTTTTGTAAAATGTTTATTTAGAGCATGTCTGGCTCTCTTGTAATAAGGTTTAAATTTTCTCTTTAAGTTGTAACACGTTGTTACTTTTAATATATACGAAGTTTCCTTTAGAAAGCTCTGATGACGTAATTCCTTTACTTTCAGTATTTTACGATTCATAACCATGTGATAATACATCCGTTGCATTTATTTAAGGAAACAATTAAATCGGAATATTTATTGCCTTGGTGGCATGTCAACAAGTCGTTCCCTAATAATATTTTGGGTCGGAGTCGTGACAGAGGTGGTATCAGAGCATAAGTTATGAACCCCTAGACTACTGAATATAAGTTTCGAACGTTATAGATTTTAAGTTTCGATACATAGGATACATGGTTAAATATCCGACTTATGTGATAACCCTCCACCAGTATTCAAATATATATAAATTATTTATATATCATTGTTCTTCTAAATTGCAATCTTGGGCTAGTATAATACATCTTACGTTTAGCCATGACTGTAGAAAATGACCAAGGCAAGATCAACTCCAGGAACTAGTGGTTCGAGTATGGAAGGACTGGAAGGTGCATACAAGGCAATTGAAAGTCTAGCAAGAATTGTGGAGCATCAAGTGAATAATGGAGCACCAAGGAATCTTGAACTAAGTAGTTGTACTATTGAACAGTTCAAGACGTTGCATCCGTCACCTTTTAAAGGGACTCCTAACCCCACTGAAGCAGAAAACTGGGTGATGCAAATGGAAAAGATGTTCGATGTTCTTAAGTGTACATATGAACAACGGGTTTTATTTGGAACATTCATGTTAGAAGGTGAAGCCGAACATTAGTGGAGAATGACTAAGAGAATGCATGGGGAAAGGAATAATCCCATAGGTTGGAATGACTTCTTAGTGATCTTCTACGAGAAATACTTTCCCGAAACGGTGCAAGACCAAAAAGAAACTGACTTCATGGGTCTGGTTCAAGGAAATATGACGGTTAGTCAATATGAGGCAAAGTTTATTGAGTTATCCCGTTTTGCACCTCATGTGGTGATAACCGATGTTTTGAGAGCCAAGAAGTTTGAACGTGGGTTAACATTGAATATTCGTAGCCGGATTTCCATCCTAAAGTTAACATCATATAATGACGTGGTGGCTAGGGCAACAATAGCTGAGAAGGATAGTGAAGAATATAATAAGGTTAGAGAGGGGAAGAGGAAGTTTGGAGAACAAAGAGGAAGGAACCCCAATAACAAACCCTTTATGACTATACCTAATATAGGACAACCTTTTGTAAACAAACCCTTTAATGTTGATAAATGCTAACGTTGTGGTAATATTCATAGAGGGCGACCGTGTCACCTGGAGACGGGGAGTTGCTTTGGGTGTGGCCAAAAGGGACATAAAATGCGAGATTGTCCTAACGAAGGGAAGGCGAAAACAAAGACTTCTAATGACAATAAGGATCAGGGTAGACAAGGTAGAGTCTTTAATCTTTTCGATGCAAAGGCTTCTAATGCAGTAGTGTCAGGTACACTTTCTATATGTGCACAACCTTTTCAAGTTTTAATTGATCCTGGTTCTACCCATTCATTTGTGTTTGTGCGTTTTGTTAATCGCTTTCCTAATATTCCTGAATCCTTGAATCATATCATACACGTTTCTACTCCTTCGGGTGAGTTATTGACGGGAACATTAGTATATAAGTCTTGCCCTATAAATGTCAGTAGTCATAAACTATTCGCTGATTTGATAGTTTTGGACATAAGAGATTTTGAAGTCATTTTGGGGATGGATTGGTTAGCATCATATCATGCTATGGTGGATTGTTTTGAGAAGAGAGTTATTTTCCAAATTCCTAACCAACCAGAATTCAGTTTTCAAGGAACTAGCATCTTATCTCCCATGCGTATTATCTCTGCAATGCAAGCTTGTAGTTTTCTTAAGAAGGGATGTCAAGGATTCCTTGCCAGTGTTATTGATTTACAAACAAAAGAGCCTAGTTTAGAAGATATTCCTATAGCTAAGCTTTTTTCCAGATGTTTTGCTAGATGATTTGCCCAGTCTACCTCCTAGTAGAGAAGTAGAATTTACCATTGACCTTGTTCCTGGAACTACACCAATCTCAAAACCACCTTATCGGATGGCACCTTTAGAATTAAGGGAATTAAAAGTTCAATTACAAGATATGTTAGACAAGGGTTTTATTAGACCTAGTATATCCCCTTGGGGTGCTCCGGTGTTATTTGTTAAAAAGAAGGATGGAACGATGAGGTTATGTATAGATTATCGTGAACTAAATAAGGTGACCATTAAGAATAAATACCCCTTACCTCGTATATATGATTTGTTTGACCAACTGCAAGGTGCGCAAGTATTTTCGAAGATTGACCTTAGGTAAGGCTATCACCAATTGAAGATTAAGGAAGAGGATATTTCGAAATCAGCTTTTTGTACTAGAGATGGTCACTATGAATTTCTTGTGATACCATTTGGATTAACTAATACACCAGCCGCTTTTATGGATATGATGAATAGAGTGTTTAGGAAATATCTGGATCAGTGTGTGGTTGTTTTCATTGATGACATCCTTATTTATTCCAAAGGTATTGAAGAACACGAGAAGCATTTGGAGATAGTATTACAAATCCTTAGGAAAGAGAAATTATATGCGAAATTAAAGATGTGTGAATTTTTCTTGCCTAGTGTTTCTTTTCTAGGACATGTCATATCCAAGGAGGGAGTGTCGGTTGATCCTCAAAAGATCGAGGCTATACTAGATTGGCTAAGACCAACTAATGTAACGGAGATTCGTAGTTTCCTAGGATTAGCATGTTATTATCGAAGATTTGTTGAAGGATTTTCTAGTATTGCCAAACCTCTGCCTAGGTTAACATAAAAGACGGTGAAATATGAATGGTCTGAGGAAGTTGAGAATAGTTTTTGATAACTTAAGAATCGATTAGTAACTACCCTAATTTTGACTATTCCTTCCGGTACAGGAGGATTTGTGATTTATAGTGATGCTTCTAAAAATGGTTTGGGATGTGTGCTAATGCAAAATGGAAAAGTAGCAGCTTATGCCTCGAGACAGTTAAACCCCATGAGCAAAATTATCCAACCCATGACTTAGAATTAGCAGCGGTAATTTTTGCTCTTAAGATTTGGAGACATTATTTGTGTGGTGAGAGTTGTGAGATTTATACCGATCATAAGAGTTTGAAATATATCTTTACTCAGAAGGAATTAAACATGAGACAAAGGAGGTGGTTAGAATTGATGAAGGATTATGATGTAAATATTCACTATCACCCGGGGAAAGCTAATGTAGTTGCCGACGCTTTGAGTAGAAAGTCTACACCAAATTTAGCATGCCTTATTACCAGCCAGGAAGCTCTATTGAAAGATTTGAGAAGTATGGAAATAGATGTACGTATTTATAGCGAAGGAGGAATAATCGCAAACTTACAAATACAACCCACGTTGATGGAAAGAATTAAAGTTGCACAAGTAAATGACCCACAACTGAAGAAGATTAAAGAAGAGGTTATTGAAGGGAAGATAATTTAATTTGCGATACGAGATGATATATTAAGGTTTGGAAATAGAGTCTGTATACCTAGTGATGCGCAACTAAAGAGCCAGATTTTGGAGGAAGGTCATTACTCGAGATTCACAGTTCATCCCGGAAATACCAAGATGTACAGAGATCTCCGAGAAGTGTTTTGGTGGAATAACATGAAAAGGGAGATAGCAGAGTTTGTATCTCAGTGTTTGATCTGTCAACAAGTAAAAGCTGAACATCAGAAACCATCAGGATTATTACAACGTTTACCAAACCCTGAGTGGAAATGGGAAAATATTACCATGGATTTTGTGACAGGGCTACCAAAGAGTTCCAATGGTAATGATTCCATTTGGGTAATTATTGATAGGTTAATTAAATCTGCTCATTTTCTTGCCATTAAGATTACCCATTCCTTAGAAAAGCTAGCTAAATTGTATATACGGGAAATTATTAAGCTTTATGGAACCCCAATTTCAATTGTTTCTGATCGTGACCCTAGATTCGTGTCTCGCTTTTGGAAAAACCTACAAGTCGCCATGGGAACAAAATTGAATTTCAGCGCTGCTTTTCATCCTCAAACAGATGGACAATCTGAGAGAACTATCCAAACCTTAGAGGATATGCTTAGGGCATGTGTACTTGATTTGAAGGGGAATTGGGACGATCATTTACCGTTAGTGGAATTTGCATATAATAATAGCTATCAAGCAAGTATTCAAATGGCTCCATATGAGGCACTCTATGATAGAAGGTGTCGTTCTCCTGCATGTTGGGTAGAAGTTAGAGAAAGAAAATTATTGGGACCAGAATTGATTCAGGTCACAACAGAGAAAGTGAAATTGATACAAGACCGACTTCGAATCGCTCAAAGTCGTCAAAAGAGTTATGCTGACAATCGGCACCGACCGTTAGAATTCCAAAGAGGAGACTATGTTTTCTTATGAGTATCACCGACAAAGGGAGTAATTCGATTTGGGAAGAAAGGAAAGTTGAGTCCAAGATACATAGGACCATTTGAAATCCTTGAAAGGATAGGTTTTGTTGTGTATCGAATAGCCTTACCCCCTGAACTCTCTAGTGTGCATAACGTGTTTCATGTTTCAATGATGAAGAAATACATCCCTGATCCAGCACATATCTTAAGTCACGAGCCTCTTCAAGTTAGAGAAGATTTGACATACATTGAGCATCCAGTGGAAATCTTGGACCATAAAAATCAAATATTACGAACCAAGGTTGTTCCACTAGTCAAAGTTTTATGGCAAAATCATTCTGTTGAAGAAGCAACATGGGAGCGGGAAGATGAAATAAAAGAGCGATATCCACACCTAGGGGTGTTCAAAAAAACCGCCCGACCCGAAAACCGAACCGAACCGAAATCGCCGGGTTTTTTTAGCCCGGTTCGGCCTATGGTTTACGGATATAAAAAACCGACCATGTCGGTTCGGTTGTCGGTTTATACGTGGGAAAAACCGACTCAAACCGAACCGACCCGAAACCAATATATATATTGAAAAAAACCTAAATAACTTATATTTTTATATCCAAAAACCATTACCCGCCTTTAAAAACCGACCCAAACCGAAAACCGCCCTTAAAAAAATCGGCCCAAACTTGAAACCGTCGAAAACCGAACCGAAACCGTCGTGAACCGAAACCGACGGGTTTTTTCATAATCGGTTCGGTTTCGGTCTGACCTTTTCCAAAACCGAACCGATCGGTTCGGTTTGAATTAGGGGCCAAAACCGACCCGAACCGACCCGTGAACACCCCTATCCACACCTTTTTGGAAATTAATGTAAGTAAAGTTTGGGGACCAAACTTTTTATAAGGAGGGTAGGATGTAATGACCCCATTTTCTTGGGCCAATATATAATTGTCTTCTTTCAATTTCGTCACACTTACTATCTAATAATGATATATTATTACATATATGATATTCTGAGTTCTTAATATGACAAAGCCCATTTTTAAATTTGAAGAATCAACTGTAAAATGGGTCAAACTGAGATTTTATGGAACATCCTAAGCTAAGTGATAAGTTTTGGGGTAGAAAATGTAATTTTATAAAACTTTAGGGACTTGGTTTTAATAAAGAAAGTTTTAGGGACCAAAATGAAAAAATAAAAAGGGGCCTTTTTGTAAATAAAATATTTTCAGGGACCTATAAGAACTATTGGAAATGACCCTTATACCCTTAATACCTTTCCACCTCGTGCTCGACACCTCGTGCTTGGTTTTGACACCTCCACCGTACACGTGTCGTCGTTAGAGGAGAAGCCAAGACACGTGTCGTCGTTAGAGGAGAAGCTAAAACACGTGTCGCAGTCCAGTGAAATAAGACTGCAAGATGCCTCCGTTACGCGACACGTCAACGCTGACTCCCATTGTAAAAGCTTGGTCAGCATGGACACATGTCAATGCCGTGATATCTGTGGAAAATTATAAATAGGGCCTTTGGGGATCATTTGAAACTCACACCAATTCCTTGAGAATTATAGAAAGAAATAGTGTGAGAAAGTGTGAGAAAGTTTAAGAAGAAGTTCTTATGGATATTCATCTTACGGTAATCTTAATGTTATAATGCATCTTTATAGTTTTAATTTATTGTTTTATAGCTTTACTTAGTAGTTATGCTGGTAAAATACAATAAAGAATTCACTAATCAAAACTTAAAATTTAGAACAAATCCAAGTTGATTTTATAAACTTGTTTGAAATTATACGCTTTTAAAAAATGATTATTTTTAAAGAAATTGCTCGTTATTATGGAATCCCATTTAAGTAATTCCAAAGTCAGGCTCGGTGAAGTTCTGTCTAGATAAGATGGTATTTATGTGGTGCCCCTGTGACCCTCCATCTCTACTGGGAATGAATCCGGAAATGTTATGTCTAGATGAGATGGTATTTAAGTGGTGCCCCTGTGGCCCACCATCTCTACTGAGAACCGACTGACGAGGAAAGACTATGAATTGAATTCTTCAATTACTATCAATCAGTTTTGAAAGTTAAAAAAAGTAGGGATTCAGTAATCCTTTAAAAGAAGAGGTTAGTATAGTATAAACTGGACCTTAGAATGTGTACTTAAATCTTTATCAGATTAACGTGTGATCGAAGACCAATACCAGTAAATTTGACCTCCATTTTGGGTGAGTACTCTATGACATTCCTTGCGCATTTTAATTATATGATAGTATGCAAACTGTATATATTTTGTGAACTGCTTTTATTCTCAAAATGCATCTGATACCGATGATTGATCCATTGTGATATGTTTATATTTGTCCATATAGACATACCTAGTAAAATGATTATTGAAAAGGATATTGAATATTGAAAATATGATTCGGCCTAAGGGACCTCTTTACTAACTGACCTTCCCAGCTGGGTTGTGTGCCCTAAATAAGGCGTTGTGATGAACATGCTCGATTGACCCTCAACTACCGGGGTATAATACGATCGAAGAATACGGTATTGGAGTGTACTTGGCCATTAAAATGATATGATTGAAAGAAAAAGATATCACATTTGATTTGTTGCATTCTTCTTATTCTGAGCTATCCAATTGTGATAAATATACTATCATTTCAAAATATATATCTATTTACTGCAAGTTCCTCTCCATATAGCTATATGCCTTCTCTTTTGACTTGAATAGGTATCTATTTTCTGAAAACCCTGGAATGTTTGGAGATTGAACCTCATTCGGCTTTTAGCTGATGTTGCATAAATAACCATTTTTCAGGAAACGTTTAGGCTCACGGACGGAACGAAAATGGACTATATTAAAGATTTAGCTTTTAAAGCTCTTTTTGTAAAATGTTTATTTAGAGCATGTTTGGCTCTCTTGTAATAAGGTTTAAATTTTCTCTTTAAGTTGTAACTCGTTGTTACTTTTAATATATACGAAGTTTCCTTTAGAAAGCTCTGATGACGTAATTCCTTTACTTTCAGTATTTTACGATTCATAACCATGTGATAATACATCCGTTGCATTTATTTAAGGAAACAATTAAATCGGAATATTTATTGCCTTGGTGGCATGTCAACACAGTCGTTCCCTAATACTATTTTGCGTCGGGGTCGTGACACCATCATTCTCGAATAGCCTGTACCAAGGATGCTATGTTCTAGGGTACAAGTCAATATCCCCCATAAAGGTCCAACCAATATAAAATTATCCCGGTACGGAACCTCTATGATAGTAAATAGCGCGGGTATGATTACACACAAATTTACGACATTATATAAATTAACTAGTACCCATATATGTACATATATATATATTTTCACATTGTTCAGTGAGGTACACCCACGACCTATAATACATGTGAGCCATGCGTGGCACATAACTCCCGAGTTCTACGTATAATTAAATTATTCCTTTTATTTTCTCAGTTATCGCAAATCCTTAAGTACTTCTCGACTCTCGAAGTGTACCCTCTTGATAAATATAAAATCAGTAGATGTACACTCACTACTCTACCGGTCTAAGTCCATATTAATTCTCGCAAGACCTAATTTAACGTACGCACCATTTTCCATTCAATTTATACCCCCATATCCAACGGTTAAATCTCATATAAAATCATCTTTCCTAGACCCTACTTATACCCTGTTGGTCCTCCTCAAGTCCCATTATAATATTTAAATTATGCCCAAGAGTACTTCCACATTGGGATTGGATTAACATTTAAAAGGGGAAGAAGTTTCCATTTCCAGGAGGATTCAATCGATTGATGAAAGGGGGTCAATCGATCAATGAAAGGGGGTCGATCGATCTACATTCTTGAGTCGATCGATCGATCAAGCAGTTCTTGCCCTGAATTCTGCACATTAAGCCTACGGGTTTCTTCCAACTTAAATCATCAAAACTCCATTAACATATCCCAAACTCCCAACCAAACATCATGAACGTTATATAAACCAATATGGATGATTTTTAATTTAAAACATTCATTAATTCCTCGAGACTAGTCATCGAATGGGTTAATTCAAGAAATTATCACTTAACCCTAGTTCATCAAAATTTCTCAAGAATTCATTTAATTTCCAGATTTCTATCTTTACTGGGCATTAAATTTCGTGGATAATATTCCACATATAACAAGATATTCATCCTAACATGGTTTCTACTCCAAAATTGCAATAATAATCTCCCAACAACATTATTTTGTTTTTTATGAAGACATAATTTAATTAACTCCTTCACTAGCATGGATGTGTTATCAACTAAAGAACAACGAGTTAGATACTTGCCAGGAAATCAAAGTCTGAATCGTAGAGAATGATGTGTATAATCTCACTCCTCGTTCCCTGATTTACGCATTGGTGGTGGAATTGGTGAGAGTGGTGTAGGGTTGGTGGCTCTCCTCCTCGGAAGCCTTCTCGCTTATCTCTTCATTAACCTCTCTACAACTCCAAGGTTTCTAACCCTCGAGGACTCTAACTCCCATCAGATATAACCCTTCAATTTTTGTCCATAATTAAGGCCTAAAATTATAAATTACCAGAATGCCCTCCCAGGTTACCCATTAGGCCTAAAAACGTCCCAAGACCCAAACTAAACCCCTGGGTACACTTTTCTGACTATCTCAATCCTTTCGAACAAATTGGCGCACTCGAAATGATCATATGTGCGACTTATAATTAAATTACTTTTTATTCCATTAATTTAGTCCAGACACGACACACGTGCGTCCCAACTTAAACAATTTTTATAATTTCAATCTCATATTTGACTTTACTCATTAAGTAATATTCATCATAATTCTTACCAATAATTTCTAACTCTCATCATGCTAGTAAATATCTTTTTAAAATTCGTATTAATATTAAATTAATTTATCCCAATTTAATTTTATTAATCCCATACTTAAACGCCATAAAAATACGAGGTATTACATACTTCCCTCCTAATAACGAAATTTTGTCTCGAAATTCGAAAAATAAGGAATGCCTGGTAAAAATAATTCTGGATACTTTATTAGTACGCAAAACCAACTTCAGAGTAAGGAGTTTAATCATTATAGCCCCCGCCTCACAGCAAGCTAGTTTAACATTCTCGACACTTTATCAGTTATAGGGTCACACCTCAATAACGGCACTTCACATTGCTCCTACCCGACGACATTCGAATAAGACGAGCATATACGTCATTGACCCATATTATTGGGAGGCCGCACCTCACTATGTATCAACTACTCATATTTATCTAAACACAAAACTCCCATCCTGAGAGAAACCATATGATCATCTGACCACTCTTGTCAGCTCTTCAAATCTCGATTTTAGGCGATGTAACTCAAAAGCCATCTAAAATAGTTTGTGGTAATTCCACTATAGTCATCGAACTCTAACTCGACCAATCAAAAATTCTGATTATCCGGTCACCTCTAAATAACGAGAGGGAGAGTAGTTAAGGTTCTTCACACAAAACCTCAATAAGCACTTTGTTCACAATAAACAGGTATGAGTGCTTACACACAACTCTACCACTTGGTAATGTCTTCTCCCAAAAACCGTATTATACTTCACTTACCAGCTATAATTATTGTGGAATTGATCTGACCACGATGAGTCCAAATTTACATTCATACAGCTCCACTAGTCTTTATCACCTTTCGTCTACTCCTCGGGCTATAGGTGATACAACCTGCTCAAAATGAAACTTCATCCCCACTAGTTCCTGAAATCCTATATTGAAGGTGGGGTTCAAGGATATCATCCTAGTTCAGAACAATACCAGGCAGGACCACTTATCGGCGCGATCCTTCTTTTCAAAGAAAGACTGCGGCAAATTGTCTAATAGTGTAAATCATCCAAAAGAATAAAAAATTACTTTATTTTAGATCAACTTGTTCCACACATTTGAAATAACTCGTGACCTTAACTTGAGGTTGGAAACCATCAAAGAAATTTCCCAAATTGACTGCCCTCTTCCATTACAGGAATCGTCGGCTTCCTACAAAATTCTCTGGTTGATCCTCTTGCTCCAACCGATTTCTATCTATGAGTGGTGCACATAGAGACTACTCACTATGTCCCTCTTAACATCGACTTTACTTGTAATGTCTCACATTAAGTGACACTTAATACTCCCCTTCTTTCCTCGGTGTATACCGAAAGTTCTGACCCGTGCACTTTTCTCCACGATGTGCACTTCTGGACCTTTTATACCTTACTAACATCATCATTCTATCTATGCATAAGTCTCTCTCAATGTTTGACTAGGTAAAACTCCGCTCCAAGTGTTTTCCATAATAGTTAAATTTTTACTCTTCCCAAGGAATACCCCTTTTTGAATGGCTTTCCACATCCTTTCAACCAAATTCGTGTGTGCTATTCTGATTGCGCACTTATATATGGATTATCGTCCTTCTCACACGATGCTTAATTCATTTTACCATTTCTACTTCGTTATATAAGTCCCTCGGGCATATATATCACACATCTATTCCCACGTCTCTTTAACTCGGACGATTCTAACATTAGCTAACAAGGTTGCCCATACACCCTATAAATCGTGCATACTAGCATAAACATCGCATACGCTTCACAGATAACGCTCAATTCTTTATTGTCCCTGTATTCGCAATGTGGTTATAACACTTGGGTATTCTCAATCACCCCGGAAATCAAAATTTTAAGTCCTCCTTAACATCATTCCACCCTTCAACCTGTGGTGATAAAACAAAATTTGTTAACGCTTACTTACCACACAACCAGCTCCACTGGCCATAAATCATAATTTAACTTCCAACTTACAGTTATAACTACCTGCCCCTGTGACGACCGAGGTACCGTACTCATGGACTAATGGCCAAACATCTCCCTACTTCCAACCTTACGCTAAGTTTCATGCGTGGGATGTCTCGCAAAGCAAAATCCAAATAAGGAACCCCCCTGATACACTACTACCTGGCATTGTCGGTTATCAAAATCCGTTAGGTCCTCTGTCCATAAAATGTACCCCTATATTCCCGTCTCATGACATAAGGCTACCTCTCCTCCCATAACTACATTTAAATAAGGAACTTTTATCCAATTGCATTATCACTTAGCATTGGTGGTAATCACATTCCATAAACCTCGTACACATACAATCGAGACTCTTAAAATCCTGTTCCCAAACATATGAATATAGATCTTAACTCCCATGTCTCTAAAGGATAGATATAACAATGCACTCTTCCTATCATGATGTCCTGAGCGCTAAATATAATAATGAGTAACATATTTCCACTCAACAGTAAACCCAATACACACCGAATCATAACAACAAAGTCCCTACACACCCTGGGATTAAACATTTCGATACCACTGTACCATTCGAAGTCTCTATAATATATGATATAAATGCGAGCTCGACCCTCTCATTGGTGAGGCTTCGCCAGAACAAAACATCCAACACTAGAGAAGTAACCCCGATAGACTTGCGTTACCCACCCACTATCGGTCTAATCATTACTATAAAACCATAATTAGGATAATATGATACTCGTATAACATATCACTAAAACGAGTAATCTCAATGAGGTATATACCACTATCAATACATTCGTTCATCCTCCGCGGATAACACTAAAGATAATCCCGCTATACCAGGGAAAACATTCACATAATAATAACATTATCGATATACGCATTAATCTCGTCTCACATGCGAATCTAGTAAAAATCAAAATATAGTGACTTGCTCGTGTCACATAAAACACGCCTCATCCTCCGAGGGTAAAACTCATACTTCTACCTTGTCAATCGCCCAGGATGCTCAAATGGTTTATGGACATAACACGCGTGTCCGAACCAAAATAAAAACTACTTTAATCATTGCACCTTACTAGGCACCATATTCTCACCCCTTTACTCGCTTCAGGAAAAATTAATGCATGTGGTTTCACTCTCCACAAAATACCTCTATGCATAATCCACTTATCATCAGTCATACTGACCATATTAGGGTTGTCCTTCTCTCGAACTTTGGTAGGCTCGATTCTGATGGCTACCCCCGTTGTTCCCTTAGCTTTGTTCACCCTAAGGAACACACCACTGGCTTAGACAACCCTTACCGAATTCACCATCGCTTGGTAATGATTCAGCTACCCGGATTATTTAAATGGGTCCCCTGATGGGTCTCCCCCTTGCGGCATTTCACTAACTTCTTTTCATCCAGTCTTACCCCCTAACTAAATCTTTCGATTCCTTTAGCTCCCTTCACAAAGAAGCGTTAACATCTATACGGACAATGCGTGACATTGTCATCATATGGATCGACTGTCTAGCAGAATTCCCTTTAAGTGTTGTCAACTTTTCTTACGAGTTAATTTCCACTTGAAATCCTCGTCTCCATTTGTATCTACTTCATCCGGCACAAGATTCGCTAAATAATCAAATTCATTTCCACACATGGACCTTTGTCCGGCCCTCCTGTGATGAGTTCAGAACAACATTCACATCTTAACCTGAACATCTGATGAAGGAACTCGCGGTTAAATCGTAAATCATACTTAAGATCCTTCCATTGACACAACATTCCACTTCTAAGTGTGGTGGTTGACTCCCACCATTATAACTTTGCTCCGACAAGTCAAGAAAAATTTTACCCCAAATTTTAACTTTCGATTACCCACACTCCGCCATATTCCCAAGCCTTTGGATATATTACCTTCGTTGGTTAACACACACAATTCCCACATTTCTAGAACTTCCACTAATGGCTTTCCTCAATGCTTCGTTTGACTCTCTCCCAGTCCTACCATATTGGGTGAGTCTAATCTGGCACCACTTTCGACTATGGCAGAACTTGAAAATCATATGTTGCACCCTATACGTCTTTACAGTCCTGGCTTCTCATGTCATAATAGGGGTGACCTCGACTATGGTCATCATCCTCGAATATACTCTACAACCTTAACTAAGGCCTGCCTCCTGTTGTCAGCCCAACGACCCTCATTTGTCATACTTCATTGTACGAACATGCCCGAACGCAAATACGATTCACTAATATATATACGTTATAGCAGGAGAACGAAATCTCACCATAGAAATTAACAATCCTAAACATAGGGCTCTATATCAAACAAAGCAATGCTGGAAGCATAATTAGCTGCACAGATCCTAAGAACACTAGAACCTGATGCTCTGATACCACCTGTGACACCCCACCTAATTAAATATCGGGTGATCAATCCTTTATTTAATTAAATCAAAGCGTCCGGTTGGTTCATTCTTAGCATCACTATCGAAAAATATTTTTTCTTTATTAAACACCCAATAAATAATTAAGCTAAGTGTCAAAACATTTAATTTTTGTAGATTAAGTCCTATTGTTATGATTTAATATACGAAACCATTTTTAAGAACATGGATAATAATATTAAAGACTAAACCATCCAAATGAAGTAAACATGATAGATAAATCATCCAAATAAAATATCCCACATCGCAGGACAAAGTAATATTCTAAAGCAATCCCAACTAAAATGGAATACAGGAATAAATAAAGAGTACAGATCTCTCTGAGCTAAATAAAACTGGAAATAGGAGACACATACCCTACCTAATAATGACTAAATAGAAGGCTGAGAAGACAAGGATGAAGTCGTCTACTGCATGGGTTTGCAACTCCCACACTAGCTGCAGCACGTCAATAGTCCAAAGATCTAATCTTGATGCCCATGTGGCTGGGAACCTGTAATATATATATATATATATATATATATATATATATATATATATATATATATATATATATATACACACAAGAGAAAGAAGAGATGACAGGAAATGGATCAGAGCTCGAGTGTAAAATAGCTTTAAAAATAGTTTAGCAAGTATTTAAGATGCTTACTAGTTGATATTACATACATGTTAGTACCTCGACACTCACTTGAGAATTCTCACCTCTCAACTAGTGTGCACACGTAACGTACTACCGAATTAATCAAGTTAAATCTAACCCAGTTAACTAGTCTAACCCAATTTTCATTCACCAATCCTAATCCAAGTGATCTCATGACTATAGTTTATATCTGATAACCTTTTCTTATAAATTTGTCAAGATAGTTCTTTTTATCTCAATTCAGACTTAAGTTCTCAACCACATAACTCATTTAATATTAATTACTCAATTCTATCTACTCACAAGCACAGTAGATTAATCACAGGCACATATATTTATCACCCATAATATATATACTAATAGGGCGCCCCACACAAGTCTATGGTGCTGGCATACTCTGTTATCAATTCCCCCTATTACTTGTACAAAAGGGAAATACTAGTTAGGAATCACTCTCGAAATGTATTAACACTAAACACACATATTGGAGGCGAAGCATAGTTCCAAGTCACTAAGAGGTCAGCACATACCCTCTTGTCTCTTAGGACCGTCTGACTATCATTCTCAAATAGCCTATACCAATGATGCTATGTTCTAGGGTACAAGTCAATATCCCCCATAAAGGTTCAGTCGAGATAAAAGTGTCCCGGTACGAAACCTCTATGATAGTAAGTAGCGCGGGTATGATTACACATAAATATACAACATTATATATATAAAATAGTACCCATATATATATATATATATATATATTCACATTGTTCAGCGAGGTACACCCATGACCCATAATACATGCAAACCATGTGTGGCACATAACGTCTGAGTTCTACGTATAATTAAATCATTCCTTTTATTTTCACAATTACCGCAAGTCCTTAAGTACTTCTCGACTCTCGAAGTGTACCCTCTTAATAAATATAAAATCAGTAGATGTACACTCACTACCCTACAGGTCTAAGTCCTTCTTAATTCTCGCAAGACCTAATTTAACGTACGCACGATTTCCCATTCAATTTATACCCCCAAAATCCCACGGTTGAATCTCATATAAAATCGTCTTCCCTGGACCCTACTTATACCCTGCTGGTCCTCCTCAAGTCCCATTATAATATTTAAATTATGCCCAAGGGTCCTTACACATTAGGATTGGATTAACATTTAAAAGGGTAAGAATTTTCCATTTCCAGGACGAGTCGATCGATCGATGAAGGGGGTCAATTGATCTATCCAGTCGATCGATAGACATTCTTGAGTCGATTGATCGACCAAGCAGTTCTTGCCCTGAATTCTGCATATTAAGCCTACGGGTTTCTTCCAACTTAAATCATCAAAACTCCATTAACATGTCCCAAACTCCCAACCAAACATCATGAACATTATATAAACCAATATTGATGATTTTTAACGTAAAATATTCATTAATTCCTTAAGATTCGTCATCAAATGGGTTCATTCAAGAAATTATCATTTAACCCTAGTTCATTAAATTTTCTAAAGAATTCATTTAATTTCCAGATTTCTATCTTTACTGGGCATTAAATTTCGTGGATAATATTCTACATATAACAAGATATTCATCCTAACATGGTTTCTACTCCAAAATTGCAATAATAATCTCCCAACAACATTATTTTTTTTTGTGAAGACATAATTTAATTAACTCCTGCACTAGCATGGATGTGTTATCAACTAAAGAACACCAAGTTAGATACTTTCCTGGAAATCAAAGTCTGAATCGTAGAGAATGATGGGTATGATCCCGCTCCTCGTTCCCCGATCTACGCATTGGTGGTGGAATTGGTGAGAGTGGTGTAGGGTTGGTGGCTCTCCTCCTTGGAAGCCTTCTCTCTTCTCTCTTCTCTCCTCCTTAGCCTCTCTGCAACTCCAAGATTTCTAACCCTCGAGAAATCTAACTCCCATCAGATATAACCCTTCAATTTCCATCCATAATTAAGGCCTAAAATTAGAAATTACCAAAATGCCCTCTCGGGTTACCGGTTCGGCCTAAAAACTTCTCGAGACCCAAACTAAACCCCTGGGTACACTTTTCGGACTATCTCAACCCTTCCAAAAAAATTTCCGCACTCAAAATGACCATACGGGTGACTTATAATTAAATTATTTTTTATTTCATTAATTTAGTCCCAAAACGACACACGCACGTCCCGACTTAGACAATTTTAATCATTTCAATCTCATATATTACTTTACTCATTAAGTAATATTCAACATAATTCTTACCAATAATTACTAACTCTCATCACGCTAGTAAATATCATTTTAAAATTCGGATTAATATTAAATTAATTTATCCCAATTTAATTTTATTAATCCCATATTTAATGCCATAAAAATACGGGGTATTATAGTCCAGTGTAGATTTTTTCAAAAAATAGTCGTAAAACGCAATCCATAAGTCTAAATCACGCATAGGGCATACCGTTGTAAAGGTTATTCAGAGACCTTTGAGAATACTTTGGCCGCTCTCGTGTCCGGGAGTTGACTTTGGGTCAAACGGGGCTCAGAAGCGTCCGTCGATCCTTTGAACAAGAGATCGTCGGATGACGATGGATTGTTCGTCCAAACCATATGTCCGAATTACACAGGGGAAGACCGTTGAAAAGGTTATCGTAGGAAATTAGATGTTCCAAAGAGCTTCGCTCGGTTCGGAGAGTTGACCTTGGTCAAACAGGGGCCCGAAAGTGCTCGGTGACCTTTTAGAGTAAAACGGGTCGTTCGCTTGTACCATAAGGATTATTCACACACGGGGCAGACAACTGGAAAGGGTATTCAGTGACCTTTGAATATTCATTCAATCTCATTCAATATAATAGTTGACTTTGGTTAATCGGAGCCTGAGAGTGCCCAGTGGCGTCCGGATCAGTTTTTGAGGGCAAATGAATCGTTCGTCCAAATCGTTATGTTGTTTCACGCACGGGCAGACCTTTGTAAAGGGGTTTCATTGCCCTTTACATATTCATTGAGCTTTCGCTCTGACGATGATGTTGATTGGGGTCAAATTGGGACCCGGGAGCACCTGGTGGCCTTTAGAATGGTTTTTAGTAGTAAAATGGTCCATTTGTTCGAATCTTTATGCTGATTTATGCACGGGGTAGACCGTTGGAAAGGGAATTCAGAGCCCTTAGAATATTCGTTGAGCTTTCACTCTGACGATGGAGTTGACCGAAGTCAAACGAGGCCCAGGAGCACACGATGGCCTCTATATCTGTACTCGGATTATGACCTAGGGTTTGTAGTGAATTGAGGAGGTGCTACAAACCTAAGGAAGGACTTAGGGGGGGTCCTAGAATGTGGTGTCTACATAGTCACATTTAAGAAAATGCACAAGTGGAAGTTAGTAACGGAAAAACTTTCATAATATTGAAAAAAAGATCGAAAAAAGTAAAAGGGTTGTGGGAAGAAGAAATTTCGAGTATCCCATGGGCTTATAGGACCATAGTTAGAGGTCTCATAGGAGAAACACCCTTCTCCTTGTCTTTTGGAATTGAAGAAGTAACACCCACATATATAGAAGTTCCCACTTAGAGAGTAGAAAATTTTAAAACCACATCCAATGAAGAAGGCCCCAAACTCACCTTAGATGATATTAAGGAGAAAATAGATGCCAATTTAGTTAGAATGGAAGTCTACAAGTAGGAAACAACAACCTACTATAATAATATAGTTCATCATAGAGAATTATAAGTGTGGGATTTGATCCTTTAAGAGGTTACCATGGACACATGAAAGCTGAGACAATAAATACTCAGGCCCAAATGGGAAGAACCATACGTCGTCATAAATATAGCAAGGCCAAGTTGGTATTACCTCAAAATCAAAAAGGAAATAAACTCCCCCGACATTGAAACATCGAGCGTATGGAAAAATCTTATGAATAGTGTAATACTAACATGTAATAGTAAAATTCTATTATCACTTCACGAAGCTAAAACCCCATCTCATACATTCAAGGATTTTGTCCTTGATTCTGAAGATAATTTTTAATAGATTTATAAGCCTCTTATACTTAGCTATAAACAAGTCATGAGGTCAAATTACTCTTAACTAAAACCTTTTTTAGAAATTGTAAGGACTAACCTTAATTCCCTCAAGCCTTGAGGTCAGTATACCGTTAGCATGGAAAAAATAAGATTTAAAAGGCTCTTATCCTTAGATCTAAATAAGTAATAAGGTCCACACACACTTCACTAAAATATTGTAACACCCCATATTTTTTAATGATTTTTAATTATGGGATTAATTTAATTTAAAAGCGAAATTAATTCGAAAAATAAGAATAAATATTAATTAGGGAGTCAAGGATTAATATTTGTTGATGTGAATTATATTGAATATTACTTAGAGAATGAAGTAATATGTGGTTATGAATTTATTTAAAATTATCACAAGTGAGAAATACGACAGTTATGATAATTAAGTCGGGACGCGTGTGTCAGTTTTGTCAGAACTCTATTTAATGAGGTATAAAGTTATTATTTTTTAGTTATTCATATGGTCATTTTGAGTGCACCATTGAGTCCGGAAGGTTCGAGATAGTCAGAAAAGTCTACCCGGTGGTTTAGTTTGAATCCCAGGTCACTTTTAGGCCATACTGGCACCCAGGAGGGGTATTTTGGTCATTTGTAATTTTGGGTTAATTAAACCTACGAAAATTGGAGAGTTAATATATCTGATAAGAAAAAGGAGTTAGGGTTAGAACGTGTGAAACTGTATAGAGTCCGTAGGAGGAAGAAGAGAGGAGACCCCAAGGCTAAACCATACCATTATTGCACTAAGATAACCATCGTTGCGTAGATCAGGAGGAGAGAAGAACATCCATAACCATCTTCTTTAATGGATCAGACCTACACATAGATTTAAGTATTTAAACTTGCAAATTTACAAGCATATGACACATCCATGTCAGATTATGATGATTTTTATATGAAAACCACATGTCTTGGCTTAATTTGGAGATTATAAAGCATGTTCTTGGTTAAGTTTTGAATGTATAATGGATTTTTATATATTGGGAAATTAAATCAGATTATAGAGAAATAGAATAGTGTAATAAATCTGGACTTGCTGGGTGTATGAACATGGAAGAACATAAATTTGGGGTTTTATTGATAATTATGGAATAATTGCTTCTTAGGAGAAATCTATAATGTTTTCGATGATATTCTTACATTAGGAATTATCCCTATAGGTGTGTTTAATAATTGGGAACCTTAGATTTAAGTTTGGAGAAGAACTATGTGTTTTGGGAGAATTAAAATGGTGGAAAAACGCAGGTTTTGAAAGTTGGGGACAAACTCGGTAGAACTCGTTCGAACGACCTAGTTCGTACGAGATTACCAACGAGATATCTAATGAGAATTCAGAGTTAGGTTCGTTCGAACTAACTCGTTTGAACGACAATTCGAACGAGATTTCAGAGTCTAGTTCGTTCGAAGTTTCGTTCGAACGAAATTTTGGGCAATTCTAACGAGTTTTCAGAAATAAAGGATTTTTTTCGGATGAGTTTCAAACTTTGCGACATAGTTAATTTGAGAAAGATGGAATTTCATACGATGATTATTAATAAAAAAAAATAGCAGTGGAAGATTTGGGTTAACTATAATGAAAGATTCTTAGGGTTGTGAATCATTTTTTTGTAAGTTATGATAGAGAGAGTAATCGTAAGTTAAAGAATACCGTGAGTATTAGAGAGAACTACACTATGTACGAATTTATTTGCGATTTGTGTGTATACCTACTTATTTTAATGGGTTGTGACAATACCTATAGTATGATTTATTAAGTGTCTGACATACCTACGTTGCTTGCTATCGGGAGGAGGCTCACGATGTGGACGGTCTTATCCTAAGGAGCCCATTGGGGGGATTTTAGACTTGTACCCAGAACAGAGGACCTTGGACACGTTCTATCTGAGAGTATGATAGTTTCTACGGTTGAATGGGAACGTAGGTATGTGAGTGGCCCATTTGGTTGGGAATTATGTTCGCCTCCACTTGTATATGATTTTTACTTATGGTTTGAGAGTGACACCGAACTGATTATCCTTATGTAGTACGAGATGTACCGGAATTTGATAGTTGAGTATGCATGCACCGCAGCTGAGTCTGGGGGTGCCGTATTAGTGTATATATATCAAGGTTCTAAAAAACGCGGGGCGTGATTAAGGCGTGGAGGCCAAGCCTTAAGCCTTAGAAGCCTAGGCGGGCCTAGGCGTAAAAAGGCGTGAAAAGGCGTTTAGGCCTTCTTAATATATTTTAATATTTTTTAACCATAGCAAGGCTATTAAAATACAAAAATTGCACATATCATAAAAATATGTTTGAATATATGCAAATTAAAATACTATCTGATTATTTTGGATAAGATAATGGTCCGGTTTGTAAACAAATTCTTTAAAAGGCGACATCGTTTCACTAAGGCATTGTTGTTTTTAGAAAAAAGTGCGTCGTAAGGGTTTTACCAAGAATAAGGCGTGAAAAGCGTAAGGCGAGGCGTTTCTCCTAAGCCTTAAGCTTAGGCGTGCCTAGGCGAAGCTTAGGCGGGTTTTTTAGAACAGTGATATATATACTTGTGATAGATTCTACTGCGTGAATTTAGTATATAAGAAAGATTGTGAAATCTAGTATACCCTAAGTATGTGAATATTTAAACTTAGTTGTGAAAACTCTTACTTGGGATAATAAATGTGGAATTATTCAATAATATATTATGCTGGAATACGAGCGGATATAATGAGTGATAGTTTAGAAGGCTTATGATTATAATCTAGTGAGGTGAATAACAGTAACTAGAAAGGGGTTAGAGGTACGCTAGGCATGCACAATAGTTGAGAGGTGAGAATCTCAAGTGAGAGTCTAAAAGCTAACATGTATATGGTATCTATTTTACAGCATTTTAAATACTTGCTAAATATTTTCAAACCATTTTACACTCGAGCTCTGACCCATTTCTTGCAAATCTATTTTCTTGTGTATTTTATTTTAGGTGTCCATCCGCAGGGACGTCAGGCTTAGACTATTAGACGATTTGACGTGCTGCAGCTATTGTGGAAGTTGCAGGTCCTCGTTATTAGACGCCTACACTTTCATCTATTTCGATTCTGATATAGAGACCTTTCAGTTAGGGCATGTTGCGTAATTCTAGTCGTTTCTTATTTCAGTGATTGTACTCATTTATTTTTGTTATTAGATTCAGTTTTTATTCAGAGATTATTATGTTGGGATTTAGGTTGGTGTGTTTTATCCAATCTCAATTTATTATTCAGCTATTCATTATTTATCGTATGGATTGAATGTGGTCTATTATTTAATTGGAATGGTTTCATTTTGATTTAAAATGGATTAAAAAAATTTGTCACTAGCTTAATTAATTATTAGGTGATTAGTAAAGTAAATGTTTTCGACTGTGATGCCAAGAATGAACCAACTGGATATTCTGATTTAATTTAATAAAGGACTGATCACACAGTATTTAATTGGGCGGGGTGTCACAGATGGTATCAGAGCATCAGGTTCTAGAGTCTTTAGGATATGTGTGGCTTATTATGCTTTGAGCGTAGCGTGCTTTGATATAGAGCCCTATTGTTAGGATTGTTGCATTCATGATTATATGTTTACGTCTTTAGATATTTTGAGATTTTTTAACTTAGGACTTATAGAATTTCTTTCTCGTTTTAAATGCCTCCCAGACGTGCACCACGGGCCACCAGGAATGCCCAGCCCGAGCCTCAGCCAGATCTGGCCCAAGGTATGATGAATGGTGTCGAGGAAGCCGCCATAGTTGCATAGGTGGTTAATGCATCATTATAAGTGGTACAGCAGGCCCCACCCCAGGCGCAAGTACACCCTTCAGAGTTTTCAGGAAATTCTGACGTTATTGTGGCCAGCCAATGGAAGAAGGATATCCAGAGGCACCTGAGGATGTACGAGTGCACAAAGGTACATAGGTAGATACTAGCTACGTTTAAGCTAGTAGGAGCAGCGTTACAGTGGTGGGAGTCCACTACCAGCACGGAGGAGCGAGATAGCATAGGTATACAGGATTTTTATATGCAATTTGACCGCAAATACTTTCCTTCTGTCGACCAGACTAAGATGAGGCAAAATTTGTTAGATCTCACCCAGGAGGGGAGGACCGTTGCTGAGTATGAGGAGGAGTTAACGAGATTGACCAATCTGGTGCCAGGAGAGGTACCTACTGAAGTGAAGAGGATTCAGTTGTTCACCGATGGGCTTACTTGGAGGATCAGGCAGCATTTTTGGGGTGATCTCGCCCTGAAGAGTTACACAGATGTGCTAAACATTGCATTGCTTCATCGCCAAGACCACCGTTTCCATATGAAAGGGAGCAAACAAGCAGGAGAGTCCAGTCAACTCGGTAGGACCGGGGGAAGCCGTGCCAGTGGGACATAATCAGCTCAGGGATAGTCCAGGCAGGATGAGCAGAGTTCCCAGCAGGGAGATTCTATGAATTATTTCAGACAGGGCCAGGGTCGCTATAGACATGGCCATCAGGGCCAGTATGGCTATCAGGGCTAATAGGGACAACAAGGCCAAGGTCAGCAGGGACAGAGGGGAGGGAATTTCACTGGTCGATGTTTCTCTTGTGGCAAAACTGGCCACATAAAACAGGATTACCCCGAAAAGGAAAAGTTCCCGTAGCAGCAAGGTGCTCACTAGGAGCCCTAGAGGCCTATATTTTTCGTAGCCCTTCCAGCGCCACCTTAGATGCCAACGTTACCTGCCATTCCTGCAGTCCCACCTCAGCAGGGATAGTTACAGTATGGACGTGTATATAACGTCCACTAGGCAGCAGTTCCCCAGGCACCGCCCGCAGTTAAGAGTATATTTTATATCCAGTGGACTTTGGGGCATATTTTGTTTGACATGGGGACTTCACACTCTTTTATTGCCACTATATTTGCACGAGCCACAGGGCTATTAGACATAACTGATAGTACCGTTACATGTGTAGACTCGCCATTGGTAAAAGGCACACTTATTTTCTTTATCTGTCGGGGTGTTAGCATAGAGATTAGGAGACTTATTTTACCTATCGATATGTTTGTGTTAGATATGTCAGAGTATGACGCCATTATTAGTATGGATTCGCTAGTCGGTTATAGGGACATGATTGATTGCTATAGTAGGAGCATTGTGTTTTCTATACAGGTTCACGAGATATTTTTGGTGGAGATGCCTCGTCCCGAGGGGCGCTCGTCCACCCACTTATATTATATAGAGGAGGAGACCTCTAAGGAGGTGGTGATTTCCTTAGATTCCATTCCCGTTGTATGTAAGTTTGCCGATGTGTTCCAAGACATACCGGGTTTACTACCTAGCAGGGAGATAGAGTTTATGACAGACTTGGCTTCGGGCACTCGGTCGATAGCATGTGCATCGTATCGTATGGATCCTATGGAGATGAAGGAGTTACGTGATCAGATCGAGCATCTTTTAGGACAGGGATTTATCCGTAGGAGTACCTCACCTAAGGGTGCTCCAGTGTTGTTTGTAAAGACGAGAGACGGATCTTTGAGGCTATGTGTTGACTATCGAGAGTTAAATAAAGTCACTATACAGAATAAATATCCATTGCCCCGAATCGATGACTTATTTAGCCAATTGAGAGGTGTTGCCTACTTCTCGAAGATAGACTTGAGGTCAGGGTACCATAAGTTGAGGATCAGAGAGCAGGATGTGTCTAAGACTGCATTTCTGACGAGGTACGAATCTTACGAGTTTCAGGTTATACCATTCGGACTAACTAACACTCCAGCTGTGTTCATGGCCTTAATGAATAGGGTGTTCAGGGAGTTCTTAGATCATTTTGTCATTGTCTTTATAGATAACATCTTAATTTATTCCCAAACTGAGGAGGAACATGTCGAGCATCTGCGTCGGATTTTGTAGACACTATGTGAGCATCAATTGTATGCTAAGTATGAGAAATGTGGATTCTGGCTGAAGGAGGTACAATTTTGGGGGCATATCGTATTTGACAGGGGGATATCAGTGGACCCTAGTAAGGTGTCAGCAGTGAGGGAGTGGGGACAGCCCACGACACCGATGGAAATACGCAGTTTCTTGGGGTTAGTAGGGATTCTCAAAGATTGCATGTTCGTTGACCAACTTGACTCGCAAAGGGGTACCGTTCACGTGGGATGATACTTATCAGTTGGCATTTGATGAGCTGAAGGACAAGTTGATGTCAGCACCAGTTCTCGCACTACCTAGGCCAGGAGTGGAGTATCTCATTTATACTGATGCATCCCTATAAGGACTGGGAGGTGTATTTCATAAGGAGGATCAGGCTATAACTTATGTTTCCCAAAAGATTAAGCCTCACGAGAGGAATTACCCCACCCACGACTTGGAGTTATCAGTAGTCGTGTTTGGTCTTCGAACTTGGAGACATTACTTGTTGGGGGAGAGATTTTACCTATTCATAAATCACAAGTCACTGCAGTATTTCTTCACTCAAAGAGAGCTTAATATGCGCCATGCAGGTGGCTTGAATTTTTGAAGGATTGTCAGTTCGATATCCAATACCACCTAGGAAAGGCTAATGTGGTAGCAGACGCGTAGAGACGTAGGCCAGGAGGTGAGGTAGCCGAGGCGTGGAAGGTGAAGTGGAAGGAGTTAGGACATCAGGATTCAGTTTCCCGATTGTTCATGTCAGTTATGACCGTTACACCCGATATTGTCACGAGGGTGGTACAGGCGCAGGCAGCAAATTCTTTTTGTCAGGAGAAGATCAGATAACTTTTAGTTGGGGGAGTAGAGTCTTACTCAGTGAGTTCAGAGGGAGGCTTGCACTTCAACGGAAGACTGATTGTCCAAAGAGGGACGACTCACGACACGTAGTGATGTTAGAGTCACACGGGTTTCAATTTGTAGTACATCCTGGTGGGGATAAAATGTACCAGGATATGAGGCGACTGTACTGGTGGAGTGGGATGAAGAGAGACATTGTCGAGTTTGTCTCCAAGTGTGCCACCTGCCAGCTAGTAAAGGTGGACCACCAGAGGCCGACAGGATTGCTACAGCCGTTAGAGATCCCTATATGGAAATAGGAGAGCGTTTCCATGAATTTCATTACTAGGTTACCTACTTCACTGAGTGGTCACGATTTCGTGTGGGTTATAGTGGATCAGTTGACCAAGGTAGCTCACTTTCTGTCGGTTCGAACTGATTATACTTCGGGACAGTATGCCTAGATTTTTATTGCTGAGATTGTAAGATTGTATGGAGTACCTTTAAATATCGTGTCCGATAGGGACAAGATTTTCGTGTCTCAATTTTAGGAGATCTTCCAGGAGCTAATGGGTACTGAGTTGCGGTTGAGTACGATGTATCACCCACAGACGAATGGACAGATCGAGAGGACTAATCATATGTTAAAGGATATGCTGTTAATGTGTATCCTTAATTTTTGAGGAGGTTAGGAGAAGTATCTTCCACTGGTGGAGTTCGTGTACAATAACTCCTATCAGTTTACTATTGATATGGCTCCATTCAAAACGTTATACCGTAGAGCTTGTCATTTTCCTGCTTGTTGGATAGAGGTAGGGGATAACAAGCTACTCGAACCGGAGTTGATTCAGGATACTTCATCCAGAATTGAAATGATTCGAGGTCGCATACGGATAGCTCAGGATAGATCGAAGAGTTACGCCGATGCCAAACTGTTCTTTCGGGAGTTCAGTGTGGGGGACTAGGTATTACTACGTGTATCTCCTATGAAGGGGATAATGAGATTCGGGAAGAATGGGAGATTAGCGCCAAGGTACGTTGGGCCAGTTCCTATCATCGAGCGGATTGGGATAGTTACTTATAGACTTGGGTTGTCAGAACACCTGCATAGGATTCATGATGTGTTCCATATTTCTTCGTTGAGGAGGTATCTCCGTGATGAGTTAGCTTACACTCATATTGAGGAGATTGATTTATAGCCAGATGCTTTCTATGAGGAGAGGTCAGTCGCTATCTTAGATCATAGTGAGAGGATATTGAGATCAAAGGTAATCCTATTAGTGCGTGTTCACGGGGGGCATCATAATGGCGATGAGTCTACTTGGGAGCACGAGGATGAGATGCGTGACAAATATCCAGACTTGTTTACTTCAGGTATCATTTAATTTTCAAATTTTGGGACGAAATTCCATTATAACGGGGAAAGTATGTAACACCCCGTATTTTTAAAATGATTTTTAATTATGGGATTATTTTAATTTAAAAGCGAAATTAATTCAAAAAATAAGAATAAATATTAATTAGCGAGTCAAGGATTAATATTTGTTAATGTGAATTATATTTAATATTACTTAGAGAATGAAGTAATATGTGATTATATATTTATTTAAAATTATCGCAAGTGAGAAATACAATAATTATGATAATTAAGTCGGGATGCGCGTATCAGTTGTGTCGGGACTCTATTTAATGAGGTATAAAGTAATTATTTTTTTAGTTATTCATATGGCCATTTCGAGTGTGCCATTGAGTCCAAAAGGTTCAAGATAGTCAGAAAAGTCTACCTGGAAGTTTAGTTTGGGTCCGGTGCACTTTTAGGCCATACTGGCACCCAGGAGGGGTATTTTGGTCATTTGTAATTTTGGGTTAATTAAACCTACGAAAATTGGAGAGTTAATATATCTGATAAGAAAAAGGAGTTAGGGTTAGAACGTGAGAAACTGTAGAGAGGCCATAGGAGGAAGAAGAGAGGAAACCCCAACGCTAAACCATACCATTCTTGCACCAAGATAACCATCGTTGCGTAGCTCGGGAGGAGAGAAGAACATCCATAGCCATCTTCTTCAATGGATCAGACCTACACATAGAGTCAAGTGTTTAAACTTGCTAATTTACAATCATATGACATGTCCATGTTAGATTAGGATGATTATTATATGAACTCCACATGTCTTGGCTTAATTTGGAGATTATAAAACACGTTCTTGGTTAGGTTTTGCATGTAGACTGGATTTTTATATGTTGGGAAATGAAATTAGATTATAGAGAAATAGAATAGTGTAATAAATCTGGACTTGGTGTATGAACATGGAAGAACATAAATCTAGGGTTTTGTTGATAATTATGGAATAATTGGTTCTTGGGAGAAATATTTAATGTTTTGGATGATATTATTACATTAGGAATTATCCCTATAGGTGTGTTTAATAATTGGGAACCTTAAATTTAAGTTTGGAGAAGAACTATGTGTTTTGGGAGAATTAAAATGGTGGGAAAATGCAGTTTTTGAAGGTTGGGGACGAATTGGGTAGAACTCGTTCGAATGACCTGGGGAAGTTGTTCAAACGACCTAGCTCAAACGAGATTACCAACGAGATATCGAACGATAATTTAGAGTTAAGCTCGTTCGAACGATAATTCTAACGAGATTTCAGAGTCTAGTTCGTTAGAACAAAAATTTGGGCACTTCTAACGAGTTTTCAAAAATAGAGGATTTTGTCCGGATGATTTTCAAACTTTGCGACATAGTTAATTCTAGAGAGATGGAATGTCATACGATGATTATTATTAAAAATTAGTAGTGGAAGATTTAGGTTAACTACTATGAAATATTCTTCGGGTTGTGAATCATATTTTGTAAGTTACAATAGAGAGAGTAATCGAAAGTTAAAGAATACCGAGAGTATTAGAAAGAAGTACACTATGTATGAATTTATATGCGGGTTATGTGTATACCTATTGATTTTAATGGGTTATGAGAATGCCAATAGTATGATTTATTAAGTGTATGGCATACCTGCGCTGCTTGCTATTGGGAGGAGGTTCGCGATATGGACGGTCTTATCCAGAGGTGCTCATTGGGGGGATTTTATACTTGTACTCAGAACGTAGGACCTTGGACACGTGTTATTTGAGAGTATGATAGTTTCGACGGTTGAATGGGAACGTAGGTATGTGCGTGACCCATTTGGTTGGAGATTATGTTCGCCTCCACTTGTATGTGATTTGTATTTATGGTTCAAGGGTGACACCGAACCGATTGTCCTTATGTGAGATGTACCGGGACTTGATAGCAGAGTATTCATGCACCGCAACTGAGTCTAGGAGTGCCATATATATATATATATATATATATATATATATATATATATATATATATATTCTACTGCGTGAATTTAGTAGACAAGAAAGATAGTGAAATCTAATATACCCTAAGTATGTGAATACTTAACCTTAGTTGTGAAAACTCCTACTCAGGATAATAAATGTGAAATTATTCAATAATATATTATGCTGGAATACGAGCGGATATAATGAGAGATAGTTTAGAAGGCTTATGATTATAATCTAGTTAGGTGAATAACAGTAACTAGAAAGGGGTTAGAGGTACGCTAGGCATGCACAATAGTTGAGAGGTGAGAATCTCAAGTGAGAGTATAAAAGCTAACATGTATATGGTATCTATTTTACAGCATTTTAAATACTTGCTAAATATTTTCAAACCATTTTACACTAGGGCTCTGACCCGTTTCTTGCAAATCTATTTTCTTGTGTATTTTATTTTAGGTGTCCATCTACAGGGATGCCAGGCTTAGATTATCAGCCGATTTGACGTGATGCAGCTGTTGTGGAAGTTGCAAGTCCTCGTTATTAGACGTCTCCACTTTCATCTATTCCGATTCTGATACAGAGACCTTTCAGTTTGGGCATGTTGCCTAATTCTTGTCATTTCTTATTTCAGTGATTGTACTCATTTATTTTTGTTATTAGATTCAGTTTTTATTCAGAGATTATTATGTTGGGATTTAGGCTGGTGTGTTTTATCCAGTCTCAGTTTATTATTTAGCTATTCATTATTTATCGTTTGAATTGAATGTCGTTTATTATTTAATTGGAATGGTTGCATGTTGATTTAAAAAGGATTAAAAGTTTTTGTCACTAGCTTAATTAATTATTAGGTGATTAGTAAAGTAAATATTTTCGACAGTGATGCTAAGAATGAACCAACTGGATATTCTGATTTAATTTAATAAAGGACTGAGCACCTGATATTTAATTAGGTGGGGTGTCACAAATATTTTTGAGGAGTTGTAAGAACTTTAGCTTTAGTTCAGACAGTCCTTGAGGTCTGCAGAAACTTAACTTGGAAAAATTTAAGGGTAAGGTTTTTATAATTAGCTTTAATTAAGTTAGAGGTCCACATTCCTTTAACTAAAACCCTTTTTAAGGAACTGAAAAGACTTTAACCTTAGTTCCTCTAACTCTTAGGTCATTAACCCCTAATCTTGGCAAAACTTAAGAGTTATAAAGCTTTTATCCTTAGCACTAAATAAGCTACAAGGTTTAAGTACCCTGAACTAAATCCATGTTGTGGCTTTTTTAAGGATTTTAGCCTTAGTTCCTCCACGTCAAAAGACCATTGTCTTTATATAATTCAAGATTCATAAGGATTTAAACCTTAATTCTAAATAAGTTATAAGGTCCAAGTACCCTTAACTTAAAAATTCCATAAAAGTGTGAGGCGACTGGAAAGCCCTTAGAATAGCAAAAACATAAGATTTGTAAGACTTTTATCCTTAGCTTTTTCTAACGGTTATGAGGTCCAAACACCCTTAAGCCATAATTTTTTTACAAGGATTTTAGCCGTAGTTCCTTGATGCACTGAGGTTATCAGATCCTGGTCTCAAAAGGTTTAAGAGTGATAAGGTCCGGACCTAAAAATCTCATGGGTATTAAAACGAAAATGCTCGAAAATTTTAAAGACTTTACGAAAAGGTCCACATGGATTATCACCCTAGACCACCGCATGCCTAAGAATAATGGCAAGGCTCCCATCCTTAATTCTTAAGGACAAACCCAAGGTTAAAAAGTTAAAAGCATCCCTTATTAACTTCTTATTTATTTTTTATTTACGCTGTGAAATAAACAATATGGGACTACTGAGGATAACAAATATGACCTTCAATACTCAAACGTTGGGACAAGGTCCCAAACCCAAAGCTGATGTCAAAATATGAAAAGTAGGATCTCATCATTCTAGTCTAAGACTTCAGCGGCATGACCAATTCCATAATTCAGTGTGTGAGCCATCCTGACCTCCCCATAGTTGTATTAGATGCATAGGGTCTACACCGAACCTCAACTCCTAACGATAAAGCCTATAAATATGGAACAAAGCCTTCAAGAGCCCCTTGAAATATCCGTTCAATTTCCTAGCCCTTACTAAAGGTTCCATACCTCAATGAAGTATCGGTTGAACAAAGCCTCACCGAAGCAGAATCTACCTCAACCCCCCCCCCCCCCCCCCCCCCCCCCCCTTCAAACGTTAATAAACCTAGGACTCATTTTTTGAAGGTCGGGGCACTATCATCATCTCATTTTGCCAACTTCAAGGTTAGGAATGTCAACAAGTAGCCAAGCAGTAGTTTCCTTCTCAATTTAGTGGGTTATAGAAAAAGTACATATGTTGTTCTACCAAACCCCACTCACCATGTGCAGTTTGTCCTACAACTTTAAATGACATTTAATGCTTTCAACAACCATCAATACTATCCTGCAAATACTTCCACCAACACTTTACCTCCTCATTGTAGCAGTGTAGCTCAGCCATGGACGTCCATGCCGCAAACATCACTTATCTCAAGGTCCAACAGTTGGGCATATAAACGCAACTAGGGGAAGGCTCCAGGGATCAGAAATAAAGTTATCTTCATGAATTGCAATGTCACAGCATAGCTCAGTCATGGTCGTCTATGCCGCAAACATCACTTATCTCAAGGTCCAACAACCGGGCATATAAGGGCAACTAGGGGAAGGCTCCAGGGATCGGAAATCAAGTTATCTTCATGGATCGCGAAGTATAGTGTGTGTGTATATATATATATACATATATATCATTTGTAAGAGAGTTAGGGCCACATCTTGCTCACAATTGTTTTCTAAACACCATTCTTGGAGAACTTAGCCTTATTTCAATCTAGTGCGTCACAAGTGAGTGAGGAATACTTAGAATCCAATCAATTGTGTTTGTAAGGGTTGTATGCTCATTACAAAGACCTTAGACAATTCAAGTTCACCTTAAACAAAACCTGAGGTTGGTCATACTTGTATTATTCGCCACTAGGAGATTTTTGTTAGCAAAAATGCTAGTGTGACTGAATTTTAATGGACAAACTGATGTGGCAGATTTTTATTGATTGATTTTCGGAGCCCACGTCAGTGGAACCAGGAAATGAACCAATAAAAGCCCATCACATCAATTTGTCCATCAAAATTCGGTCACCCTAGAATTATTCTTTTTGCTAGAGAGCAAGAATTTGATTTTTGTGATAAAAAATGGTTCGAATGTGTTGATTTGGAACCCAGCCCATCATAACCAGAGTACTATAGTAAACTGGTTTGATTCCAACTCTTTAAGCCTCGACTACTAGTGCCTAATGAGCATAATACTATTTCTCCAGACATTGTAGACCACTGCTACAAATTTTTTTTTAAAAAAAAAAGGCAATTAAATACCATTATAGTATTATTCTAATTTTTAGATGGAATATAAAAGCATGTATTTGACAACTCTGTTTGGCTTACAAGAAACATATTGACTGTTGAGATTCAGACATTCAATGAAAAATTGTCACGCCAAACTATGGCTTAAACTATATCTTAAAATCAAGGTAAACTTATTTTCTTTTGCTTTTAGTAAAAGCAAAAGAAAATAGATAAATTACTACGGAACATCTGTACACATATACAGCTATCACGGAATGAGTTAACTCTCCATACAACATCAACAGCAGTTCCAATTCAGCATAAATAAACCGTTTCTTCAGTTAAAGGCAGTGATTTGGAAACCAAAATATTTGTACAGACCTATCAGGTAATAATACTTCAAAAACATATCATAAGAACAGACATTTTAGCCACAAAGAAACCAATTACTAAAATTTGTTTTACCGATCCTCTTTCAGTTCAACTTACCAAAGCCACATAACACAGTAATGAAATCCAAAACAAAAACATCTTATTTCCAATTTAATAACACCATCTGTTTTGTCCCCTGAGAAGTTTCTCAAAGTGGTTTGTTTTTCCTTCCTTTCCCTCAATAAATGAATAAATAAACTGTACAAGTCTGCTTTTCTATATGCTATATTGGAAAACCGCCAGCTCCTTGAACACCAAATGGTGTAACAATACCTACTTCTACAGTACAGTAAACCCAACAACATTTCAACATACAAAGGTAGGAAAAAAAATTAGGGGGTGTTCCAATGCAAAGTTCGGAAAAGAATGAAAAACATTTCAATGTTACGAGAAGTGATCGGTTTCGTGAGATGTTATCTTGATTTTTTTCTGTTTTTCATAAAATCCATTTTGGGGGTGGGTAAGAATTGGGTTCCATGAAAAATCGAAAACTCTATTCTTTTTCCAACTTCTCGTATAAATGATTTGCGTTTCAATTTTATTCCAACCCTCCAATCAAACACATCCTTAGAAAAAGGAAAAAAACAGAACAATTTATCTGGTTTCCTCTTTTGAACACAATCCCACTGTTTACCACCACTTTCACTTGGAGAGCCGTCGAGCAGGAGTGAATATCGAGTGCAACGGTTGTAAAGCTGACGTGGTGTACCAAATCAAAGTAAAATTGTTGGATATAGGTAACAAGGGCTGAGATTGCACCATAGAGGGTGGTTAAATTTACGAAAGAAAAATATTCGTATAATCTGAACCATTGGATCAAAATAATCTTTTGATCCAATGATCCTCCTTCAATCTGCCACACCACGTCATTCTCAAAACAGTTACACTCGGTATTTTTTCGTCAAGCAGCATTGTGTATATTAATGCAAGGAGACACAAAGCGACATATTTACATCCTCAACCTCTCAAAGTTCCACTTCGTGAAGCTCGTCCCCATAATTTCCACCGTTGGTAGGCATAAACGATGATGGGGGCATGCCCAACACCTCCCCCAGAGGTCTTATTTCAGCCCCTTTAGGTGGATCAAAAGAAGCGTCCCCAAAGCTTCCACCCCAAGATGCTGTTCTTCGAGAGTGAGAAGAAAAGGAGCTATCAGCGTTGCCATTGCTTGAGATATTTTTCATGCTTGCAAACCTCTGCATGTTCATAGATGATGAAGGGACATCAGAAGTGAACGGCTCGTTCATAGTGGGATTTGGGGGATTTTGATCAAAAGCTGCAATTTGTTGCATGCTATTCTCAGGAGCATCGACTGGCTGTTCAACTGAGGATACTGGCGTGGGAACAAAAAATGTTGGATTCGCATTGGTAGCGGGTTTGATGGAAGAAGGAACAGAGGGTGCCTGGAACAAGTTTGTTGGGGTCCCAGCACCTTGGTTAAAGGTGTCAACGTACCTGGCAAAACCCAAGAGAAGACAAGTTAGTCAAATCTGTATATCAAGAGAAGAACTAAGATAATACTTCCGACACGAGGGTAGAAGTATAATTTAGGGTACCGTAAAATGCAAGAAACCCCTATGGGCATGGCAAATAATCCCGCGTACTAAAAGGTGAAAATTTGGAAACGATGAGAAAACACGACAGGGAATTGACACGGTTAGTCGTATTCATGTCATGCAGTAATATTGTGTTTGTGTCCAAATTGTGACTCTTGTATTCGTGTCATATTGTGTTTTCGTGGCTTGTTAGGTTTGATTAAGTATGAAAAACAAGAAACATGTTAATCGCGTCGAGTTTTAAATGGGTCATGTTTGGCCTAATAAACAAAATATGAAATCATGTTCGTGTTTTGATGGGTCTTGTTGTGTCATGTTGGGCCAAAACACTATCCAAGAACACGATTTTCCACTTCTAGTGCAAATAATCCTGTCACTAGAGTGTTGATTTTTAGCAACATGTCAGGGAAAATTGCAAACAAAATGGAATAAGATAAATCGATTTTTTGATCAAGGAAGTATTTGCAGCTATTGTGATACTGCAGGGGGTTTCTTAAAATTCACCCTATAATTATTGGTCAAGTTAAGAATCTGAAAAAAGCAAGGACAGTCCCAACAAGCACTAGACAATGCACAATCACCCTCGCATGGCCTTTTCCTTTATCTTTATAGTTTCTAACACTAAAATAATAATTTTACTAGTCACATATATTGCCACAGCAAAGATTCATCTTCAAGAACCTCTTTTAAACAACTTTTCAACAGTCAACTATATAAAATTGGCCTTGAGTGGCGAGATATCTACCTTTGCAAGAATCCCATACTTTTACCGTGTTCATGCTAGTGGAAGGATCAAAGTCATTAAAAACAGTTACTGAGCAAAAAATGGAGAAAATGCCTTTATTTTAGTGGCTGGTTAGGAACATATAATAGGCCTTAATTATGAAGTCCCTGATATTTGAAATATGACACATAAAATTTCAATTTCAACGCAACATAAGAATAACAAATAAAAAAAATGGCTTTTTCTGGCTACCTTGATCGAACTCCCGTTCGTCCACGAGCTGAGAATTGGTTTGAGGTAGGTGGAATTGGTGGGATTCCTAAACTAGGTCCCAGAGAAGTTGGGCTCTTATATTCTGGACTTCCATTGCTGAGAGCACCATCATTGTTTACTGCACTCTTTAAATTGTAAACTGATGTTGCATTTGGGAACGCAGCAGTTGTAGGTGGGGGTGGAAGAGCTGCTTCCTCTGCTGGGGGAGCAGCACCTTCCTCTACCCATCTCTTCAGTTTCTCATCATAATAAAACTTGTTTTCTTCGCCCAATTTTGCCTTCAGAAGCAAAGTAAGAAAACGATTGGGAAATGGTATAAAAGCCGAGAGAAACGATAGAAAGGGGGGGGGGGGGGGGGGATATGAAACTTGTTATTCTTTACTAAAAGAACACTAGTAGAATTATAGTGCTCAGAAAGAGGAAGAAAAAAATATACCTGCTTGTCCTGGCGGGGCTTTAGAACTAACCCCACAGTCTTTTGAAAAAACTGGGAGCCTAAACTGAAGCGACCAAAACGAGATGTTGATTTACCTTGTCTATTGGCAGAGCTTGCTTCTCTTGACGAATCAACCTGATCCTACATCAAGTCGAGCAACAACTCATATATTTTCTACCCCAATAGATGAAGGGATGTAAAACAAACCAAGCTCTCAAGCTCAGTTCATGTTCAGTTTAAAGGCTTGTTCAAGATCATCTTGTAACATAATTGATAACCATAATAAGATAGTATAAAAACATAAAAATAAAAATCTACTCGAGTTCATTTGTGATTGGCTCGGTTAGAGGTTCGCCCAAGATTAGCCCATGAGATAAATGAGCCAAGCTGAATACTAATTTAAACCTCGTTAAACTTTTCCAGCCGAGCATGAGCAACCTTAGGCTTGGCTCGCCTTGGGTTGTTTACAGCCCTAGATAACATGCAGATATATCAAGTTTGTACATTTAACCGACCTGTCTGGAAGTTCTACCAAAATCTGGCTCTGAAACACTTCTGTTATGCATTGCCCTTCTGTTTCCATCAGCCGTCCATTCATTTATGGGCTCCATTGATGCCGAAGGCATTAATGATGACATTGCCATTGTTGATTGACTAGTGGACACTCTGGTCCCCATGGATTGGTGATAATGTTCATTCCTTTGTGCACTGCCAACTGATGTTGATGGCACAGATGGTGGTAGGCCCCCAACAACACGATGAGCAGTACTATCAAAAAGGTTGAGCAATTTGCCTACTAGTTTTGCAGGAGCCAAGTTTGTCGAGAATCCACCCTGTTTTGAAACAGAGAAAAAAAGTTCATCTATAGGGATCTGCAAAACATTTATATTGATTTTTACTACTTCACCCCCACTTTCTGTTCAACTTTTCCGTTACACCCCAATATTCACAAAAAATGGGATATGCCCCCTGGTAAAACTGTGTCATAATAGACACTCAAAATGTGACATTTTCTGAGTTTTAGCAAGAAATTTCTGGGGGTGTACGTGTGCCTCAAATTTTCAAATAAGTGGGGGTGTAATGCAAAAGTTGGAACATATGTGGGGTGGAAGTCTATATAAGATATAAATTAGAGGATAGGCAGGTACTTGTTGGTGAGTTCTTATCCTATCCTCAAGAGATGATACAAATTGTCTCCATGTATCTACTTCAGGTGCTCGACCAGTTTTCAGACATTTTAAGACTGCTTGACAGTACCTGAATTAAAATAGCAAAAGCTAAGAGAGCTGAAGGAAAAGTACGAATTGTCAATCAATGAAAAATATATTGAATACATACTTCAATGAATCAGACACTCTTCCCACTTCAGCCAGCATGTGTGCATATATAATCTTATATGGTTGAAAGGATAGCAGGATGAACTGAGAGTTCCCAAGAACCTTTGAGAATTCATATATCTCAGTCCTCTGTTCATGTAAAGAAAATGTCACTTCAGTAAGATGACCTTACAACGCACCATTAACCGATAAAATAACTAATATCCCTGACAATCTAGAATAATGTCCCTGAGACCAATAAGTCTAAGATAGGATGTTACAAGGAATGTAGCTTCTCTTGTTACTAATATGGGAACGGGTAGCTTTATGCCGTACACACACACACACACGCGCGCGGAAAAAAAAAACTTGGTGTCATATAAGTTGAACATGACCGGGAAGTTTAAAATGAAAGAGTTGTTCGTTTTTATTTTTTTTTATTTTCAAAAAGCTTTTAACCAGAAAATGGTTAATGAGATGTTGGGATGTAAACACGGAAAATGGCATCCAAAGAAGAGACAAACAATCTAGTGTTCTAATATCTCAAAATAATAAGTGATTACAATAGTTGTCCAAATGGCCTTTTTATAGGCTAAGTCAGCATAACAGGTAAAAAGACTACCGAGGATACTTCAAAAAAATTACCCCTATCTAAGATACTAACTAAAACAAGGAAATACAATAAAAGATAAACAAATTAAAAGATTACAAATCGAAACATTTTACAATTAAACCCATTTCACTCCTTAATTCTTATCCTGTTGTGCATGGGAAATGAAGAAGAAAAATCTATTATTGAGTTTCCTACATTTAAAAAAACATGTATCACCATGTATGAGCTCCTAATATACTGTTCCCCTTTAAATTCATTCTCCTCTATCACTCTTTTGGTGTAATAGATTTGTTTAGTAGAATTTTACTCAGTTAATTTTTTATTTCCCAGTTTATTTATTTATTATAGTACCACAATAAAGAGATTCGAGAGATGAAACCGAATTGAATTTTAAAACCGAAGTGGATTAATAATCTACTATTTGGGGATAAGTATGCCACGTTGTAGAACATTCATTCCAAAATTGGAACTATAGTATTAGTTGTTTCTGGTAAACCACTGCTGTACTCGGGTATTTCCTCTTTCTTTCTTTTCCATCTTTACATTACAGTGGGGATTTTCACTGAAATATCCAGAAGAGTTGATTATTGGTTGCTTAATCTCATCTCACAATTTCTGTCGAGCTCCAATTTAAGTATGATGTTTGGCTTGTCTACCAACCAGAGTCGATCTTAAGTGAGCACCTCATTGATTTGATCACTGATTATGCTGGAGTAGTTTGATTTTTATTATCCCAAGATGCTCAATATTTTATAAAGCGAGCTCATACCGAGGTCAATAAATTTACGAGCCTTAAAATGCATTCCATTTTGTCTAGTTTATCTCATGAGTTGACCTCGAACATATAGGTTTTGAGGTTCGCCAAATCACATCTGAGATCCACATAAAAAATTAAACTAGTCAACTCCCATCAACATGACTAGAGAAAAGTGTTCACATCTGACGATAAGTAGAGTGGCGAGTCATTAAGGTGGAATTGGACATATGCAGGAAATCTTAATTGCATTTGTTGATGTGTTCAATGGTGCCCGACATGCCAAACTCAGGAAATCTTAATTGCATTTGTTGATGTGTTCAATGGTGCCCGACATGCCAAACTCTAGGAATCACACTAAAGAAGGAAAATTAAACAATGAGATTAAAACATTACCTCATATAATTCTAAAACATCAACAAGGATACACGAGAGGAAGAACAACGAAATAGAAGGGAACATTACCTTATATAATTCTAAAACATCAATAAAGATACACGAGAGGAAGAACAACGAAATAGAAGGGAGAAAAAAAGTTTCTTCCAAGCTCTATATGAAGGAAAGTTAAGTAAAAAAAGTTTCACTCAAACGGATTAACCTACCAGAGTTTGAAGCCATGAGAAGAAAAGGGGCAGTTAATATTCAAACTAGAGGTTAATTGCCAAGGAGGGAAGTTCAAACGTAGAAGAGACACATGACAAACATCTGAATCCTCTAGCGATGAAGGCAGAGAAACAATTACCAGCAGTATTGAAGATAGCGCAATTAAAGAAGTCATTAAGCTTGTATTTAATCAATTCAAATATGCCATTAAATTTATCTGTCTTTTTCAATATTCAATATTAGTTTAAATCTCTTCAACCAGCTTCAAAGCCTGTGAAGTTAGGAATAGTTTAGGTTGGTTTTATGTACTCATTTTTTAAAACAATTTACATTTCAAAGCAATAGTAATTTCCAATGGATTTCCGGGCAAAATAGTAACTTCGCATGTTTTACTCAGAATGTGACCCAAGTGGGCTCTTCACAAAGGCCAGGACCCCAAGAAATGTTTAAACTGTCGGGGCCTAATGTGCCTATGAGCGTGCAGAAGAATTCTCGGCTCATCTTATGAAGTTCGAAAGGAGAAACATGGACTACAACAACCTAAATATGCTATAGTTGACAAAAAAACAAAAAATTTCTTTCAAAGAAATAGATCGGAGCTAGCGAGACTCCTTATGTGCCAAATTTTGACAGTTTTAGAATTCAATAAACTTATACATAGGGTTTGTAACAACGAAGTAGGCCATTATCTCGGCAATAATAAGCCAAGCTAGTATTTGCAGCGAATCCCCCTATTAAGTAGTCGTTCACTACGATAGGAACTCCATATTATCTGGCAAATACAGCCCTTTAGATCATTTCATGTCAAGTACCCACAAGAGAGAGAGAGAGAGAGAGAGAGAGGGGGGGGTATAAGAAATAAACAGGCAAATAGGCCAAAGATTACCAGAACACCGCCTGATGATGCTAAGATTTAGCACCACCAGATAAGTGATAGTGAGCTCAAGCAGTAGCAGCCATGGCAGCCATGGAGATGTATAAGTATGTAGAAGGGATGAGTATAAGAGGAAATTAGACAATGATGTATAGTGGTTCAGCCAATTTGGCCTACATCCACTGTGAGTGTGTGATCCACTAAGTATGGGCACTAATGGCCTTGGATACAATGCACATAACCCTCTTTCTCTCTACTGTGTGTGTACAAGCAGAGTTTTAGCTAGGGCTACTGTTCATGGATCGATCCCCTGTAGGGTTGTAGGTGACAAGTATATATAGGTCTTGGGGGGTGTAGTGTACCCCCCCAAGTAAGCATGGTGCATGTGAATGATGATCTAACCAATCCCCTGTTGACACCTGTAGATGCCAAATGATGACATAATATTCCCTCACGTGAGGGTGTGATTCGGTTATAACGGTCTGCCACGTGTCATATGAGCCTGACGCGCACTGTTCCACGCGTGTCCCAAACCACGCGCTGCCATGATGTCACCCTCGGCCTATGAGCCGAGGCCGAGGGCGAAGTTTCTTCCGGTAGTGAGTCTGGCTTGATTCTGGCCTCGTACTGTCGTACCCTCGTAGGGTCGTCCGGATCCTGGGGAAGGGTCGTACCCTCGTAGGGTCGTCCGGAGCCTGGGGAAGGGTCGTACCCTCGTAGGGTCGTCCGGAGCCTAGGGAAGGGTTGCCCCCCGTAGGGTCGTCTAGAGCCTGGTGGAGAGTCGGCCCCTCTTAGGGTCGTCTGGACCTGGTGGTGGCCAGCTGGGCCTGTTGAAGGGTCGGCCCATCGTAGGGTCGTCCGTATTGGAGGTAATCCTCATCCAGGCTGAGGGTGTAAACGGGTATATCAATCACCCCCCAGCCCTTAGCCATAGGTGTCATTGAGATGGCTGAGGGATATTTGCTGAAATTGAGACACGTGTGATCAGTTAGGTGAGTGACACCTGTGCAGATACTCATTGCTGTTCCAGTTTCCAAGGCAGGGCGGCTGTGCAGTGTGCTTGGGGCCTTGTGCCCTAATTATACCTTACTTTGGTAAATGGGTCCACTCATTACCAAAGTATTTAAGAGATTTTCAAACTCTCTCTCTTCCTTCTTCTTCTTCTTCGCGCCTAAGCATTCTCTCTCTAGAACCAGTCGCCATTTGCAGCCTTCAACCCTTCAGACCTAGCAGCGTTCTTGTTCTCTCCTCATCAGGTAACCTTTTTCTCCTCGCGCCTTCCTTTGTCTTCATTTCTGTGTATTTTTTAGGGTTGTAGGTCGGCACTTTCTTAGAGTTCCCCCATTGCCTTTTCCGGTGTCTTCTCCGGTTGTTAGTTCTTGGACATTCTTGACGAAAAACGTTTTAGTTCCTTGGTTTGATCCAGAAGTCAAACCTGGTCAATCCCCCAAGTGTTTGTAGTTGAATTAGCCAAGTCCAGTGTAATTTCTCCAAGTGTAGGGTCTTCCCTTTAATGCTTAGGAGGCTTTACAACCTAGTGTCTGAATTCCCATCTTTGAGAGAGAAACTATTTACCGAGATCAGACGAATAGAGGAAGAGGAAGAGAGGAGACGAGGGGCCGACCCTAATTGGGTACGACCCATCTTTCCCATTCCTCTTGCCACCATAAGACCCTCTGAACCCTCTGAGTCTTGCGGGTCGTCATCTCGTCCGGACGAGACACCCAACCCAAGTGAAATGGACGAGAGAACCTTCTCTCCAACTGGTGCCGGGACGTCTGGTAGAATGGACACGTCTGATCTTAGCCCTCCCCGAGAGGCCGAGGGTACGATCCCCTCTGAGGCTGTCCCTGTGACAACCCTATCCCCCAATGCCTTCCAAGTGGCTTTTCCTCAGGGTCCTCCTGCAGGTGATGAGGGGGAAGGGGGTGAGGACGAGGACGACGATACAGATGATGAGGTTGATACCTCCCATGCCTCGTCTTTTATCTCCTCTGTTAGGGATAGGGACCTTCTGATATGGAGGCATATTTATGGAGTGCCCTCTGGGGTAACTATGAGGGTTCCCTCTGAGGCCGAGAGGGTTTTTGAGGGTGAAGAGGGAGAGGTTGCAGTCTACGAGCAAATGTTCAAAGTAGGTGTCAGACTTCCCTTCCACCCTGCCATTGTAGATATTCTGTCGGGTCTGGGCGTCTCCCCCTCTCAACTTCCACCCAACTCTTGGAGGACGATTTTGGGTTACATTTCCTTGTGGAAAAATTCTTTCACTGATGAGCCCTCGTCCGACGTATTCTTGGCTTGCTATAATATCACCTCTTCATCTAAACAGCCCGGGTATTATCATCTAGGAGCGAGAAGGTCTGAGAAGAAACTTCTCCACGTGGCTCAAACTTCCAATCATGATTGGAAAAAGAGATTCTTCTTCATATCTGGGGCGTGGGAGCGCTCCGCCGAGGCGTCCCCTTCTGCCGATGCTCCGAGTGTCCCTAACAAATGGTCTAATCCCTCCATGAAAGCTAGGTCAGACCCCGGACTTAGCCTGGAGGAAAGGGATATTGTTGAGTATCTGAGGGGACGAGGGAGAGAGGGTGAGATCCCAAAGTTAGAAGATTTAATGACCCCTCGATTCCTTAAAGAAGCTGGTCTGAGGGTCGGCCCTCTGACAGAACTATGTGAGTTACACTGAACATTTTCCCTTCTTTACTTATTTTTGAAGTGTTCTCTCTTTATCTCTGAACTTTTCTGACATGTCGTCCTCTTATCAGATCGTCCTGCAGGTACACCAGACTACCTCTGGGAAATGACTGCTCCAAGTCTACTTGCTGGTTTGTCAAAGAAGAAGGGGAAGGAGCCTCAGCAAGCTCCAAAGAAGACGAGGGCCTCAGGGCCGACGGTTGTTGAGCCGACAGCCGATAGCCACAAAAGGAAGGAGCCTGAGGCTCCTGTTGAGCATCGGCCTGATCCTAGGACGAGGGCAAGGGTCGAAGCCTCTGAGGGGACGACCTCTGCGTCCAGCATGGGGGCCTTCTGGTCTCAAAATCTGTCCCATCTGAGGGCCGACCCCTCATCTCTTATTGCCAACCTGGGGGCAGCCAAGGCCTCGATGTTCTCTGCGCCATCGGCCTCTGACTTCGAGTTCTTGGCAAAGATGCCTCCAGCCAAAGTGTACGACTACGGTCTGCACTCCCTTGCTCAGGTATTGGTCTTGGCCACCTTTAATTTCATTCTCACTAACTGTTCTCTCGGCCCATCTTGATGTTTGTTCATTTTTTCTTGCAGTCTGTTTGTGCCTTGACCTCAGCCACCAAGTGGATGGCCGAGAATCAACAAAAGTTTCACGAAGCTGAGAGGGCCATTCAACATGAGGCTGAGTTGCAGGCAGAGCTAGATACAGCAAAGACTGAGCTTGATACTGCGAGGGCTGAGCTTGAGAGTGCTAGGACCGAGCATGCTAGGGTCCTAGATGAGCTGATGAGGCAGCACGATGCCGACCTGCAAGCCAAGGACTTGATCATCAAGGATAGGGATGAGGCTCTGATCAACCTGGAGGCCCAGCACACAACTGATCTTGAAGAGGCTGTGAGGAAAGCCGGGGCTGATGCTGTTGAGGTTTTCAAGACCTCAGATGAGTTTCAGGGCTTCGGCCTTGAGTATCTGGAGAGGGGGATTAGGACGGCCTGCCGATGGGTCGTCCTCAAATTCGGCGATGTCGTCTCCTCTGTTCGTCCTTCACTGGAGGGTGTTCAACTGGACGACCCCCTAATCGCTGAGGCCCTATCCCAGGTGGAATCCCAAGTGCAGGTCGAGGGGGTCGGCACGTCTGAGGATCGGCCAGTCATGATTGCTGAAGAGACCCCCTTGGTGGATGTTGAGGCTCTGCCCTCTGACACTGTCCCTTAGGGTGGCTGCCTGTAGCCCATACCCTCGCAATGTATCTATTACTTTTTTCTGTATTGTAAAAACACTTGAATATTTTGTACCAGATTTTTATTAATATCATCGTCTCTTCTTCAACTGTCTCCCATAATTGCTGTCTTCCATATTTAATTCTCTTCTTCAACCCCTCCCTCGTCTTTCTTGAGGACCACTGTGGGGTCGTCCCCTCATGTGGCCTCATTATAGCCGAGGGTTCAAGTAACCAAATTAATGATTTTTAAATGAAGTCTACCCTCGTCTTTCTTGAGAACAGTGGTGGGGTCGTCCCCTCCACTGGTCCTCATTATAGCCGAGGGTTCAACTTACCAACTTAATGGTTTTTATAAAGTTTACCCTCGTCTTTTTTGAGAACAGTGGTGGGGTCGTCCCCTCCACTGGTCCTCATTATAGCCGAGGGTTCAACTTACCAACTTAAATGGTTTTAAATCAAGTCTACCCTCGTCTTTCTTGAGAACAGCGGTGGGGTCGTCCCCTCCACTGGTCCTCATTATAGCCGAGGGTTAAAGTTACCCAATTTAATCTACCCTCGTCTTTTTTGAGAACAGTGGTGGGGTCGTCCCCTCCACTGGTCCTCATTATAGCCGAGGGTTCAAGTAACCAAATTAATGGTTTTTAAATGAAGTCTACCCTCGTCTTTCTTGAGAACAGTGGTGGGGTCGTCCCCTCCACTGGTCCTCATTATAGCCGAGGGTTCAACTTACCAACTTAATGGTTTTTATAAAGTTTACCCTCGTCTTTTTTGAGAACAGTGGTGGGGTCGTCCCCTCCACTGGTCCTCATTATAGCCGAGGGTTCAACTTACCAACTTAAATGGTTTTAAATCAAGTCTACCCTCGTCTTTCTTGAGAACAGTGGTGGGGTCGTCCCCTCCACTGGTCCTCATTATAGCCGAGGGTTAAAGTTACCCAATTTAATCTACCCTCGTCTTTTTTGAGAACAGTGGTGGGGTCGTCCCCTCCACTGGTCCTCATTATAGCCGAGGGTTCAAGTAACCAAATTAATGGTTTTTAAATGAAGTCTACCCTCGTCTTTCTTGAGAACAGTGGTGGGGTCGTCCCCTCCACTGGTCCTCATTATAGCCGAGGGTTCAAGTAACCAAATTAATGGTTTTTAAATGAAATCTACCCTCGTCTTTTTTGAGAACAGTGGTGGGGTCGCCCCCTCCACTGGTCCCCATTATAGCCGAGGGTTCAACTTACCAAATTAATGGATTTTAAATAAAATCTTCCCTCGTCTTTTTTGAGGACAGTGGTGGGGTCGTCCCCTCCACTGGTCCCCATTATAGCCGAGGGGTCAACTTACCAAATTAATGGTTTTTAAAGTCTTCCCTCGTCTTTCTTGAGGACAGTGGTGGGTTCGTCCCCTCCACTGGTCCCCATTATAGCCGAGGGATCAACTTTCCAAATTAATGGATTTCTGTAGATGTTTCCATGCGTGCTAGGACTGACAACAGGATGAGGGAAACACTGATATTTCTCATTAATTTTTCGAGTGTTCTGTTGGAGCAACTCTCATTACAACTATGGCCTATCAAGACCTTACAACACTACTGATAGTATTTCTTCAAATGATCTGCATTCCAGGGATTGGAAAAATGTTCCCCTTCTAGGTTTTCTAGTCTATAGGTCCCTGGGACAACTTCATCGATGACCCAATATGGGCCATGCCAATTAGGATGGAGCTTGTTGGGTTTTTGCCAAGTCTTTTTGAGAACCAAGTCTCCTACTGCGATAGGCCTCTGTTTCACCCTCTGATTGTAAAACCTTACGGTCATCTGCTGGTAGGAAGCCTGCCTTATCTCAGCATCCTCCCTTCTTTCCTCAATTAAGTCCAAGTCAAGTCTCCTCTCTTCCGTATTTCCCTGGGGGGCGTACATTTGGACCCTATGAGTGGGAAACTCGACTTCGGTGGGGATGACTGCTTCTGATCCATAAGCTAACATGAATGGGGTCTCCCCAGTAGAGGTCCTTACTGTCGTCCTGTACGCCCACAACACTGCATATAACTCCTCGACCCATCTTCCTTTTGCCTCCTCAAGCCTCTTCTTAATCCCATCTAGGATTGTCCTGTTCGTAACTTCGGTTTGCCCATTGGCCTGAGGTCGGCCTGGGGTGGAGAAAAATTGTTTGATACTTACCCTCTCACAGTACTTCTGCAGAGAGGCATTCTTGAACTGGGTCCCGTTATCCGAGATGAGGGTGTTGGGTAGACCATATCTGCATATCACATTCTTCCAGATGAACTGGAAGGTCTTCTGCTCCGTGATCGTGACCATTGGTTCGGCCTCTACCCACTTTGAAAAGTAGTCAATTGCTACGATGAGGAACCGATAGTTATTGACTGCCCTCGGTAAGGGTCCTACCAGGTCAATCCCCCACACTGCAAACGGCCATGGGGATGTAATGGAGGTAAGGGGCTGATGAGGTTGGTGAGGGATGGTAGCAAATCTTTGGCATATATCACACTTTTTAACATATGCGGCAGCATCTTTCCCCAAGGTCGGCCACCAGTAGCCTTGGGTGATCACCCTCTTCGCCAAGGATCTACCCCCAATGTGGCTTGAGCACGACCCTTCATGCACATCTTGCAAAATAGAAGGGACTTCTGAGGGATGCACACACCTAAGTAAGGGGAGCAGAAACCCCTTTTTGTACAACGTGTCTCCGATGACAGTGAACTTTGCCGCCCTGTACCTCAGCTTCTTCCTTTCTTGCCTTGCTTCTGGCATCTCACCCTCTTTAATGTATCTGATAAGGGGGTCCGTCCACGAAGCTTCTTGGGAAACACTTAGGCAATTGCTAGGTGTTCCCTCAGCGTCCTCAATGGTCGGTCGGAGCAAAATTTCTACTGGGACCGTCCTCCTGATGTCTGTTCTCGTTGCCGAGGCCAGCCTAGCAAGGGCATCAGCGCGGCCATTATCAAGCCTAGGTACCCTCCTTAATTTCACTTCTCTGAAGCCCTTCAGTAATGACCTCACCTTCTCGAGGTACCTTGCCATCCTTTCGTCCTTAGCCTCGTAGGCTCCTAGTATCTGATTCACGACTAGTCTCGAATCACTATGGACCAAAATCTGGCCGACACTAAGAGACTTGGCCAAGGAGAGGCCTGCTACTAAGGCCTCATATTCAGCCTCGTTGTTGGAGGCTTTGAAGTTGAACCTTAGGGCGTATTCGACGTCTGTGCCATCGGGTGCTGACAGTATCAGTCCAGCACCACTTCCGCTATCACAGGAGGACCCATCAACGAAGAGGCTCCACGGAGTCTTTCCTTCTGAAAAATTTCCCTTAGAGAGGGACCCCTGTCTAAAGATGTATCTACCCTCTTCGTTTTCAGTCGTTTTCCTTCTTGCGGTGCTCGTCTCAGCCCTATCTGCGGGTGTGTCTGCGGGTCTGTCTTCTGTATCCGTCTTCCCGAGGGTCTCACCCTCGGCCTCATCATCTTCCCAGGTGAACTCAGCCACGAAGTCTGCCAATACCTGCCCCTTAATGGCTGTCTTAGGCTGATACACAATATCGAACTCCCCCAGCTCTATAGCCCAGGTCATTAGCCTTCCTGATTTTTCAGGCTTGTGTAGGACCTGCCTAAGAGGAGAGTCAGTAAGGATGACCATAGTATGGGACTGGAAGTACGGTTTCATCTTCCTTGAGGCATGGATCAAGGCGTAGGCCAACTTTTCCATCCTCGGCTATCTTTGCTCTGCCCCCTGGAGTGCCTTGCTGTTAAAGTATACAGGCTTCTGTATACCATCCTCGTCTCTCACAATGGCTGCGCTGATGGCAGACTCTGAGACGGCGAGGTACACGTAAAGTCGTTCACCCTGCACGGGTCGTGACAGCAGCAAGGGAGACCCTAAGTATGATTTTAGTTCCTTGAAAGCCTCATCACACTCTTCACTCCATTCAAAGGCCTTCCTGAGGATCTTGAAGAATGGTAGACACCTGTCTGTAGCCCTCGACACAAATCTGTTCAAGGCAGCCACTCTCCCTGTGAGCCTCTGAACGTCTTTGATGGATTTGGGGGTCTTCATCTCAATAAGGGCCTTTATCTTTTCAGGATTGGCCTCGATGCCTCTTTGATTGACAATGAACCCCAGGAACTTCCCTGCTCCGACCCCGAAGACACATTTGGCCGGGTTAAGCTTCATCTGGTACTTGTCCATCGTATTAAAGGTCCTCTCCAGGTCTGCCACATGATCCTCTGCCTTCAGACTCTTAGTCAGCATGTCGTCCACGTAGACCTCCATAGACTTCCCAATTTGATCTTCAAACATTTTGTTTACGAGGCGCTGGTACGTTGCCCCTGCATTCTTTAGGCCAAAGGGCATGACCCTGTAGCAGTATGTCCCCTTGTCAGTGATGAAGGCGGTCCTCTCCGAGTCTTCAGGGTTCATGAAAATCTGGTTATACCCTGAGTAGGCATCCATGAAACTCATGAGCTCATGGCCTGCGGTAGCGTCTACCATCTGGTCGATGCGGGGGAGAGGGAAGCTGTCTTTGGGACAATGCTTGTTGAGGTCTGTGAAGTCCACGCACATTCTCCACTTGCCGTTGGCCTTTGAGACAATGACTGCATTGGACAGCCATTCAGGGTAGATGACCTCTCTGATAAATTCAGCGTCTTCTAATTTTTTGACCTCGTCCCTGATGACCTCATATTTTTCTCTGGAGTAAATTCTCCTCTTCTGCTTCACCGGCTTCACTCCCTCTACCACATTGAGCTTGTGGCACATGATTTCAGGGTCAATCCCTGGCATATCTACATGACTCCAGGCGAAGACGCTTCGCCTTCTCCTCAGCAGTTTAATGAGGTCTTCCTTGATTTTGGGCTTCAGGGACTTGCCAACTTGGACGGTTTTTTCCGTGTCATCCTCATCGAGGATGATGGATTCTACCTCTTCCGCAGCCTCTCCTTTTTTCAGCTTCGTTTCATCTCTGGGATCTAGGGTATCGATATTATAAGTGGTTGTAACCCTCTTGTGTGCCTCCCTCTCTTCAGCGGAGTTGTAGTAACATTCTCTCGCCGTCGTCTGGTCTCCTTGAACTTCCCCCACCCCGTAAAGGGTTGGAAATTTGATCATCTGGTGGACCGTAGACGGCACGGCTTCAAACCCCTTGAGGGCCACACGCCCCAGTATGATGTTATAGGCCGAAAACACCTGCTCATCCATCACAAAGAAACTGACCTTCTTGGTGAGCCATCTCGGCCACTCGTCCCCCATTCTCACATCGGCCTCATATACCCCAAGGGGATGAACCTTTTCCCCACTGAACCCAATCAACGGATGAGGGTAGGGGACAAGTCTAGCACGGCTGAGACCCAAGGCTTTGAAGCATGGCCAAAACATCACATCTGCAGAGCTACCACCATCTACCAAGATCCTCGGCACCTCGCATCCGTGCACCCTGGTAGTGATGACGAGAGGGTCATCATGCGGGGCTAACAGGCCTTTGAAGTCCGTCCTTGAAAACCCTACTATCAGTGTGTCCATATCAACCTTCTTCCTCTTTTCTGACTTGACCTCCAGGGAGGTTGCGTGCACCGTCTTCGTCAATGCCTTTGCTTCAGCCACGTGGGCCTTCCTGTCGGCGACCTCAGACCCTCCTCCTGCAAGTCCCCCGGAGATCATTCCCACTCCGAGCGAGATCATATAGAGCCTCTTGACAGGGCCGTGGTCGTCTCTCGACGGGAGGTCGGGGTCGTCCTCATCATCAGAGGGGTCGTCCCCTCTTTTTTGAGGACCTTCTCTGCAGGCATCGACTCGCTTCTTTCTGGGGTCGTCCCCTCGGCCCCTCTTGAAGTCGGCTTTGTCGACGTACTTTCTGAGCTTCCCTTCCTTCAGCATCTTCTCAATCTCGTCTTTCAGAGCAAAGCATTTATCCGTCACGTGGCCGTGGTCCTGGTGAAATTCACACCATAGGTTCTTATTCCTCTTGCCGGGGGCTGCCCTCAGCTTCTCAGGCTACTTCAGCGACCGGTCACTCTTTATCTCATTCAGAATCTGTTCACAGCTGACCGTCAGGGGAGTGTACCCAGCGAACTTGTCATCCGCGGATCTCTTCTTCCCCTCTTTGTTCTTCTTGGGGAATTTACTCCCACTAGCACCTCCTCTTTCGTCTTCATATTTTGCGGCCATCGCCTCTTCGGCGTTCATCACTTTTCCTGCTGTTGACAACAGTTCAGCCATCGTCCTCGGAGGGTCTTCAGCTAGCTTCCATAACAGCTTCCCCTTTTGGAGTCCTCCAATCAGGGCTGTCATAGCTATGCTCTCCTCATAGTCTTCCACCTCCAGCTTCTCCTTATTGAATCTGGCTATATAGTCCCTCAGACTCTCACTCTTCCCCTGCTTAACATAGAGCAGGTGGGTGGTCTTCTTCTGTGGCCTCACCCCAAAGCAGAAGTTATGGATGAACAGGTCTGCCAACTGCTTAAAGCTTCCAATGGAATTTTTTGGAAGAGACGTGTACCCATAGTTGTCAAAATCGTCCGATTCGCGATTCGAATCGGACGATTCGATTCGATTCACTACCAACGATTCGAATCAACCTTAGAATCGCAAATGTCTAAAGAATCGGACCGAATCGGCGATTCACGATTCGAATCTTCCGATTCGGGTCCGATTCGGTCCGATTCCCGATTCGGTCCGATTCACTTTTTTTTTTTTTTTTTTTTTTTTTTTTCGCGATTTTTTTACATTAAATTAATATATAGGCTCTTTATGATATATATATTTGTTTTATGTAGGGTGTTTTAAATTAATATGTAGGCTGTTTTATGATATATTTTTGTTTTTTACATTTTTAAGCTTAAAATGAATGAGAACATGTACTACGGTTAATTTTTGTGATATATTTTGGTATATTATCATGTGCTACGATTAGTTTTTTGTCATATTACGCTTAATTACCAATTCTATAGTGTTAAATTCCATTTACATATGTTTTACTACGTTTTTATCGTTTGGTTCCGATTCGACCGATACGATCCACGATTCGATTCACGATTCGCGATTCGGGGGGTAAACGATTCACGATACGATTCGCGATTTGACAACTATGCGTGTACCAGACATGCGCAGCCCCTGTCAAGGTACCAGAGAAGGCACGACACCTCATCTCATCTGAGGTAGAGTATATGTCTGCCGCCGACTGATACATCTCCACGTGGTGGACGGGGTTGGTGCTCCCGTCATACCTTGGGGTGACCACAGGTGGCTTGAACTTTGACGGCGTGGGAAAGTTGACTATCTTTGCCACGAAGGGTGAGCCTATGGTGTATCCCCTCTGAAGAGGGTCTCGGCTCTTCAGTATATCTCCGATCTTATCCTCTAACCGCTGGATTGAGTCATTCCAGGGCCTCACAGGGTCGGCCTGGCCGATGTTATCCCCTGCTGCCTCTCCGAGGTGGACGGAGGGTTCTGCTGCAGCAGGCCTGTGCCGACTGTTCACTTCCCTTTGGCCGTCATCTCGTCCTCGGGGTCGGCCATCTGCTGCCTCCCTCCTGGATCTTGCAGCACTCCTTGGCCTGGACAACTGTTCTCGCAGGTCATTTACTGGGCCTAGCCTCTCAAAGGCCGACCCCCTGCTCAAGCGATCAAAAGCAGAGCCTCTTGGGCGATCATCAGGGTTTGGTCTCCCGCACTTTCCCCTACTGTCCTAAAGGGGTTGCACAGTGTTGTTGGAGACCTCATAGGGTTCCCAGCATTCTATTGGGGCCTCCTCCCCCTCCAGATCGTCATACCTGTCTTCAGGGCAAGGGTTTCCTTGCCTCCCCAGGCGTAAACGCCTGGGGTCAGCAACATCCCTACGCCGCTGAGGGGGTGGCAGGTCTTTGCGTGGTGCCTGGGGTGGTCCCCTGGCCTCATGCTGTCCTGGGGCTGCTGCCGGAGTAATCATCTCAGGTGAGACCCCTGGTGGTCTCAGTATGTTCTGGCTCAGAGCTGTGAACTGCTCCTGCATCATCCGTTGACTTGCTGCCAGAGACTTTAGGGCTGCCGCCACATCAGCCATCTCAGACTGAGGCGGCGGCTGACTGGAACTGGGTCTTCCCCCCTCATCCGGTGGGGGAAGTGGTGGTGGTGGCATCTCAGGTGCCATGCGTTTGAGCTAGAACAGTTGGTATGGTGAGCTTGGGAACCTTAGTGGGTCTCTTTCAATGGTGAAACACCTCCTCTCAGGGGGAGTGTTGGTTCACCACCAGAGTGCCCAGTGAGGTCGAGCTGTACAAAGGAAGAGATGTCTTCTCGTTCCCACAGACGGCGCCAAACTGATGATGCTAAGATTTAGCACCACCAGATAAGTGATAGTGAGCTCAAGCAGTAGCAGCCATGGCAGCCATGGAGATGTATAAGTATGTAGAAGAGGATGAGTATAAGAGGAAATTAGACAATGATGTATAGTGGTTCAGCCAATTTGGCCTACATCCACTGTGAGTGTGTGATCCACTAAGTATGGGCACTAATGGCCTTGGATACAATGCACATAACCCTCTTTCTCTCTACTGTGTGTGTATAAGCAGAGTTTTAGCTAGGGCTACTGTTCATGGATCGATCCCCTGTAGGGTTGTAGGTGACAAGTATATATAGGTCTTGGGGGGTGTAGTGTACCCCCCCAAGTAAGCATGGTGCATGTGAATGATGATCTAACCAATCCCCTGTTGACACCTGTAGCTGCCAAATGATGACATAATATTCCCTCACGTGAGGGTGTGATTCGGTTATAACGGTCTGCCACGTGTCATATGAGCCTGACGCGCATTGTTCCACGCGTGTCCCAAACCACGCGCTGCCATGATGTCACCCTCGGCCTATGAGCCGAGGCCGAGGGCGAAGTTTCTTCCGGTAGTGAGTCTGGCTTGATTCTGGCCTCGTACTGTCGTACCCTCGTAGGGTCGTCCGGAGCCTGGGGAAGGGTCGTACCCTCGTAGGGTCGTCCGGAGCCTGGGGAAGGGTCGTATCCTCGTAGGGTCATCCGGAGCCTAGGGAAGGGTTGCCCCCCGTAGGGTCGTCTAGAGCCTGGTGGAGAGTCGGCCCCTCTTAGGGTCGTCTGGACCTGGTGGTGGCCAGCTGGGCCTGTTGAAGGGTCGGCCCATCGTAGGGTCGTCCGTATTGGAGGTAATCCTCATCCAGGCTGAAGGTGTAAACGGGTATATCACCGCCTGCACCAGCAATGCCAAACCCCACAGCCTGTGAGGCTACCTCTATTGGCTGGCAGAAATGAGATAGTGGGTTTGATCCAAAAAGTTTGTGGACCAATAGCTTAGAGGGTACAATCTCCTACCTATATGAAACCATATCCAGAGTGGCTAGATAGGATTAAACGAGCTAAGGGCTCTGTTTCCTGCAATCACTTCTTTCTTTTCTTTTCTGGAGATAGTGACCAATTAATCATCGAACATATTGCCAGGTTTACCAGGCACTATGCTCAATGTGCCGATGCTGACAACAATGACTTTTTAAAATTTAGGCTATTTTTCATTTCTTTAACTGATGTTGATGGAAATGGGCCCTAATTTAAAGTTTTATTAATCGTTTTATTTTGTTAATTTCTTTATTTTGTTATTTTATTTTCATTTGTTTTGCTTTAAAAATGGAGTAGTAATGGCATTTTTGTAATTAGGATCTTGGTTTAGAGCCTCAACTACTTCTCCCCTTGTAAGCCTCATTTGGGGTAAACATAAATTTTAAAATAATAAAAAAGTATTTCTCTTTCTAAAGTGTGTGTTTCGATATTTTTAGGAGCCTTTTGACATGTAATTTCAAATTGATATCAGAGCGGGTGTCACTCCACATTAGTGTTTGGTGTATTTTTCTTATCAAATCGTACACTACTCTTCAATGGCTCCAAAGACATACAAACAATTTTTAGAGTGGGAACAAGAGTTGGAAGGGATGAGACAACAACCCACCCTAATTCGATCCCAAATGGCCCAACTCTTCTCTACCCTAGGCCAAAACCTAACTCTTTTCTTTTCTGGAGATAGTGACCAATTAATCATCGAACATATTGCCAGGTTTACCAGGCACTATGCTCAATGTGCCGATGCTGACAACAATGACTTTTTAAAATTTAGGCTATTTTTCATTTCTTTAACTGATGTTGATGGAAATGGGCCCTAATTTAAAGTTTTATTAATCGTTTTATTTTGTTATTTTCTTTATTTTGTTATTTTATTTTCATTTGTTTTGCTTTAAAAATGGAGTAGTAATGGCATTTTTGTAATTAGGATCTTGGTTTAGAGCCTCAGCTACTTCTCCCCTTGTAAGCCTCATTTGGGGTAGACATAAATTTTAAAATAATAAAAAAGTATTTCTCTTTCTAAAGTGTGTGTTTCGATATTTTTAGGAGCCTTTTGACGTGTAATTTACGTCAAATTGATATCAGAGCGGGTGTCACTCCACATTAGTGTTTGGTGTATTTTTCTTATCAAATCGTACACTACTCTTCAATGGCTCCAAAGACATACAAACAATTTTTAGAGTGGGAACAAGAGTTGGAAGGGATGAGACAACAACCCACCCTAATTCGATCCCAAATGGCCCAACTCTTCTCTACCCTAGGCCAAAACCTAACCCTACCCCCCAGCAGTCCCCACCCCTGTTCCGCCCACTTTCCCCCACAAGAACAGCCCCTCAACTTCCCCCCCCCCCCCCCCCCCCCCCCCTCTTCTGCCTCACCCCAGCCACCCCTATCCCAGCCTCCCTGCTGCCGGAAACCCCTAAAACCCTTACCAAGCCCACCCCGCTACCCAGAAAATACCCTATCCCTGCCGACTACCCTCCCCATCCCTCAGGTCTAGGAAAAAAAACCCCACCGGGGCTGCCATGGGCGAAAACTCAGCCCTAGCCATCCAGATGCAGCTGTTTCCACCCGACTCCCTTTTCCACCCCTCTGAACCAAAAAAATACCCCCCCTCCTAGACCCAATCCCCTGACCTAGAAAACCCTCCGCCCCGACGCATTTTGACCCGGGAGGAAGATTTTAGGCCTTGTTTGGGGTGAATGAGGAGAAGAAAAAGAAGAATAAAATTTGTGGGATGTGCCCTCCTCAACTTTCAGAAATTAATTTTTGGCCCCACAAGTTTTTGACTCAATTTTTGGAATTTCCTCACGAGTCCCCAATTTTTTGAACGCTCGAGGACGAGCTTCGTTTTAAGAGGGGGAGAGTGATGGAAATGGGCCATATTTTAGAGTGTTTATTAGTCATTTTATTTTATTGTGCGATTTTCTTTATTTTGTTATTGTATTTTCATTTGTTTTGCTTTAGTATTTAAAGGTAAGGAGTAGTAACGACATTTTTTTAATTAGGGCCTTAGCTTAGAGCCTAAGCTACTTCTCCCCTTTACCCCCATGTAACCCTCATTTGGGGTAGACTTGAATTTTGAAATAGAAAATAGTATTTCTCTCTCTAAAGTGTGTGTTTAGATATTTTTAGGAGCCTTTTGACGTGTAATTTACGTCAGATGCGACCTTCACTTGGTTCATTATTTTCTTCTTGAAAATTAAGAGTTCCTCTACAGGCAAAAGAGGTAGCCCCTCTCATAGGGTATGAAGAAGAAGCATGCAAGGGATTGAGAGGACCCTCATTGGTATCTGCGTGTGGACCAGAAGAAAAACCTCGGAATCAGTTCTTAGTGACATTAGCAAGTAAAGGAAGAGGGATCCTGAAATAAAGGCTTGAATAAGTAGTTCAAAAACAAAGTCACGGTGGAAGTGTAGATTGTGGCTGCACAAAGCAGATGATAACCCATGATCGCTTAATTGAGAACGAAGATCCAAATGCTGACAGTTAGTTATTCACCAGTCCAAGTTTTTTTTAATCAAAACTCAAATGGTGCGGGGGGGACTGTTTACACATCTAAAAACACCCGGTAAATATGATCCTGTCATTTTGCATCATCCCAGCGTGAAAAGCTAAATCATTTATCTAATTAGTCATGCAACTAATTAAAACCAAAAGGGGCAAACTAACATTCAAGACTTTAACTGGAGAGAAATTCAAACGTTGCTGGGACACGTGGCAAGCAATTGAAACCTTAATAGCGCCTGGAGGTTGTGAAACTATTACGCAAAAGCCAGCTCTATAGAAGACATTGGAGCTAAGGAAAAGGGCCCTAGGCCAACATAAAAAATTGTCTTTTATGAATTTCAAAATGTCTTTAAATCTATCTATTTCTGATGTGTATGGGATTAATCTAGCAACACGTAGCGCGTGGTTGTGCCTACGGGAGAAGAATATCTTTTATTTTACATTTTTAATTTAGGATTTATTGTAAATTTCCTTTATTTTTAGTGTTTAATTAGTTTCCAAGTACGTTTGGGACTAATGGGTCATTTTTAGGTATTAGTTGTCATTTTTTGATCTTTTGGGGTAATAGTTTGGCTAGCAAGCTACCTCTTCCTATAAATAGGCCTTTTGGCCCTCATTTGTACTTAACCTTGAATATTGAGAATTGAGAATAGAGAGAGAAAGAAACCCATTTCACTTGTATAATTTATTAGTTGTTGTTGTTGTGTCATGTAATTGCTGTATAGTGTAATAATAACGCTTCCGCATTTGAAGATTTACATCAAATTGGTATCAGAGTTCGGTTTGTTCTTGGTGTTCGTCGAGGTGCGTGAAGCGGGTTCATGAGGGGAGATTCCAACTCCGGTAACCCTTCAATCAAAAGATTGATAAATGCCAAAAAGAGAATCGGGTGAATGGAAACCCTAAAATTCCATCACCACTAAAAGAGAAGATACCAACTCTTTTAGCTCCTCCACCACCACCATCCTCCATCTCCACCTCCTACCACCACCATGGTCTACATGAATCTCCGTCTTCAAATTTTTTCCAAACCCTAACCAATAAACCCACAACCCCCAAAAAAAAAATCGAAACCCTAATCCCCAAGAAAACAAGAACCTATAAACCCTAACCAAGAATCCAACAAATCCTACCCAAAACCCTACCCCACCCTATTCCGACCAACCCCACTGACCGGAAAACCCCTACCAAACAGCCCCCCCTCTAAAACAGCCCAAAGCCCCTTCTATAGCAGCCCCGACAGCCCCAAAATCCCGTTTGCCTGAAACCCTCAAACCCGCCCTTTCCCCCTGCTTCCGACCCTACCCCTCTCCTTTTCCGGCACCACCTCTGACCTATTTGACTTCGCCGACAACCCTCGCACCTCCCCAACCCTGTTCGGCCTCCGACCAACCTCCAAGGCTCTCCTCCTGCACCGACAATACCCCCAAGCCTCCGAAATAAACCCATCAAGCCAAATCCAGCCCCCCCACCCCACCCCGATCTGATCGGAGCTTCTCCACAAGGGGTCGGGAAACCATTATGACCGCCGGCCACCCTTGCCACCTTACATCCCTACCCTGCTGCCCTGTTCCAACAACAACCCCATAGCCCAAACTCAAATATCAAACCCTAGGCCATTTTTTTAACCCAAAACAGCCCCATCCCCTCTTAACCCCATTTTTACCCCTTTTCCCACTCATTAATGCCCAACCACAAGCAAAGCCAACCCAAATGGGCCTGCCCTACTTCAACCCGATCTCACCCACCCTATTGACCTCTATTCCGGCCAATTTTTCACACAACATATGACTTCCATGAGAAATGTACCCACTTGGGATACATTTTCCGATTATTTTTCGTTTTGAGGCCCGACTTTCAAGGATGTCGTCGTCTTCAGTCCTCTTCTTTCGTCATCGTACTCGCAAAGGTGGGGTCGCCGGAATTACCGTTCGGTCAGATTCAGAGGTCCACCAAGCCAAGTTGCAACCATGTGCTTATCATGTTGAGAAGGCGGAGTGGTCGTCAGTTTTTGGTTGCTCGGATTCTGTAGGGAGGCATCGTTGAAATTCGGGTATATTAGCCCATTTGTTAAAGGTCCATATGGGTCTAATCAAAGTTCAACCGGCCCATTTGCGTGTTGGATTTGATTTGAGATTTTGCTTTGCTTTGCTTTGGGAATTAACACTTGTACCGACGCGTGCACATGTGGCATTGATGAGTCACCCTCCAAACTCGAGGACGAGCTTTTTCGAAGACGGGGAGAATGATGTGTATGGGATTTCTAACGACACGTGGCGTGTGGTTGTGCCCACGGGAGAAGACTATCTTTTATTTTACATTTTTAGTTTAGGATTTATTGTAAATTTCCTTTATTTTTAGTGTTTAATTAGTTTCCAAGTATGTTTGGGACTATTGGGTCATATTTAGGTATTAGTTGTCATTTTTGGTCTTTTTGGGTAATAGCTTGGCTAGCAAGCTACCTCTTCCTATAAATAGGCCTTTTGGCCCTCATTTGTACTTAACCTTGAATACTGAGAATTGAGAGAGAAAGAAACCCATTTCACTGGTCTAATTTATTAGTTGTTGTGTAGTGTAATAATAACGCTTCCGCATTTGAAGATTTACATCAATTTCAGTATGTTTTAAATCCCTTCCACAAACTTCAAAGACTATGAAGGTTAGGAATAGTTTAGGTTAGTTTTATGTGCTTGCCTTTTTGTACAATTTACATTTTGAAACAACTTACTTTCCTACAGTTTATTTTACAACTTCACTTTTATTGCACTATAAATTATAATGCACTTCAATTTCTAAGATTTTAATTTTATGTCCCGTCTTTTAAATTTCATTTACCTTGCCGCATAATTTATTTAAAACTTTTCTTCAAACTATTTTCTTTCTTGCTATCTAAATTCCAACAAAAAGTCATCTTAGTTCAGCATTCAACCGTTTTACACAATCGCTTGATTAGAATGGCTTTAATTAAACTTAACTGTTTCTGTCTAGAACACTCGCAAATTGTAAGTTTACACAAAACACCAAAAACCAGCACAGACAATGCGTACCAAAAGTGGAGGTGGGGGATAAAATAGAAATAGGGTGAAGTGGACTTGAAATGCAATCCATGTATTCTTCTTGTCTCTCCATTTTTCAGTGCAAACGATGATTTAAATCATATAGTTTTAAGTATATTTTTATAGAAAGAATGGTTACAAACAATTTCAATGTTTGAATATCTTTGGCAATTGAGTAGTACCTGAATAGCCTCTGGACTAGCATATGTTCGGGGAAATTTCCAGTGATCTGCACCAACAAGACAAAATCTTGCACTGTCCGAGAATGGCTCAAAGTTTGCTTCTGCAACTATGTAGCATATGTGTGCAGCAATAATCTGAGACATTGTTTTCAATGGAAGCACGAAATCGAATGTCACGGCAAAATATATTAATAAACATTTTGGAAATATGAACATTGATATAATGTGCAAAACGTACTTCACTTCTTTCTTTCCACAAGCTATCCCCAAGATGAATGAGCACAAGTTCGTCATCTCTTGTTCTATTCGCAGTTATCACAGCCAAATTTTCCTCCCAGTCATCAAGCATACCATTAGCTCCCAGCTGAAGTTATAGCAAAAATGAGGCTGAGCTTACCAAGCGAAGAAAACAAGAAGAAAAAAAATCCAAATAATTTAAAATGAAACGCAAGGACGTAATTTGGGTCCAGAAAATGCTTTAATTTAAGAGCTGCAAACAATATAAGTAGTGAGGCATATATTATGCTTTGATGGATATAAAACAAACTATAAATTTCAATTTACTTATAACAGAGAGAAAATAGGTGTAATTCGGTAGCAATACCCACATCTCAAATCCATATAAACATAATACCTGCGCAGGTTGTTGGGACATATTTACAGCATTATAAATGCCACTATTAGCTGTGGTACCAGTAGAAAACACATCAGCTGGTTGACCTGCAATTAATAGGCATAATGTCCGCAAAGGAGACCCAACTACCAGCTGGCGAAGTGCCATTTGCTTCACCGTATCAACATAAAACTGCATTTAAGGAACAACCCCCGCCCATAAAAACGGAACAAGAAAGAATAAATAATCAGACAAACAAATAGAGAAAGTCAAAGACGGATAAAAATTACAGCAAATTAAACCTGATCTCCTAGTTGTGCAGCAAGCACAAGTGCAGCCCCCCACAACTGACCCTCTTGCGCACAATGTAAAGCCTCTTTCTTTCTACCAGAAACCAAAAGAGTTTGAACCTCGGCAGCAGTTGCCTACAACGTGGTAGCTATTCGTAAATGATAAATTTTCTAATGAATTTATTAAGAGTGCAGAGTCGATCCTGAATACCTGCATCTGTCCCTCGGAAGGCAAATTTTGCAAGCAGTGGGTAAGAGCACCATTATCACTGAATTGTGTACCATTCCTCTTGGCAGAGGCAAAAAGTCTAGCAACTGCTGATTCTGGAGCATCACTTTCCTATTAGAAGTACCAAACCAACTTAAAAGAGAATTCCCGTTTAGCTCAATCTGTAGTCCGCTCATGATGAACAATGTTGCTAACATATAATGTAAGAATACTATTAGCTGAAACTTTTGATCTAATTGGTTTATTCTTCAGCATAAATGTTCTCTTTTTGGTCTAGAAGACCTAAACTATTATTATTCTGAACACAACTAAAATTGCAAAAATTACCGCATTCTAATTTTATTTGACGTAAACTACACGTCAAAAGGCTCGTAAAAATATCTAAACACACACTTTAGAGAGAGAACTTTTTTTTATTTCAAAATTCAAGTCTACCGCAAATGAGGCTTACATGGGATTACTTAAAGGGGAGAAGTAGCTTAGGCCTTAAGCCAAGGCCCTAATTACAAAAATGCCATTACTACTCCTTACCTTTAAATACTAAAGCAAAACAAATGAAAATACAATAACAACATAAAATAAAATGACTAATAAAACCCTAAAATAGGACCCACTTCCATCATTATTTCCCTTAATAAAATGGTGCGCTTCTGCAACATTATCATTAGCAGGTGCATTTGCCTCATTCAGAAGCATTCATGTAAGTAAAAGAACATAATGCTACCACACAAACTTGATGATGCATGTCCAACCAAATATATAGCTTATGTACACAGAATAACAAATTTGTGCTCATACATATATAAGCTTATGTACAAATAAAAATATATAACTTTGCATATAAATACATATTGGTGCGCGCTGTACGTGTGTAATGGATGCGTGTTTATAACTATATATACACCTATTATTTGGCATGTGGGTCGTGAATCAATTATAATAATGATTTGTTCCAGAGAAATCCATGTGATGTTCAAAATTTGTTAACTATTTTAGCTTGAAATAAATGGAGCTTTGCCTACAAAAGCCTTTCATAGTGATCTCCCAACCTAACTCAAAGAACATTACCAAAGAAGATAAATGTATGAAGAGCAGTTTTGACGACGATTAGAATTTTTTCCACCAAGAAATAGAACACAATTGACAGTGTCATAGTGCAGCAAATAAATCATTTTGGAAATTGAAGCAACTCCAAATTCTATGTCATACTATATAGTGCACCAAAATATTCATAATATAAATTGAAGCAACCCCCAAATTTTGGAATGGAAGGCTGGATATATCTATCAATGGATTATAAAGGCTCATTATAGGGAAAAACATTATCTTAAATGTAAGATTACATATGCCTTGTGTAGTAATAGTATAGGTATTTTCTTCGAGTCTCACCGAAGTTTAGACATGAAAAAGCATTAGCAAAATAGAAGTCAGTTCGCAGAGAACATTTATAACTAATTAATGTGCAATGAATGAGATTCAAAAGTCACCATTAAGCTTCTTCATGGTGCCAATTACAACTAATGCTCATACAAAAATAAAAGAAATTTTAAGGACTAAGAAGTTATTTACCTTCAATGCAGTGTCGGTGCCAAAAGGAGATCGAAGTTTTCCATAATGCTGGCAAGCTATTTTTAGCAATGAAAGGAGCAATCTCAAAACTTCACCTTTTCTGTATTCCATATCAGGAGATTCACAATGTGCAATGCTCTCATCAATCCATTTGTTTAACTCTTTAACACCAACATTCCCACCAGCCAGTGGACCAGGAAAGGGCTGTCGACAGAGAGTACGAAAGTAATCACAGACGCCTGCTCCATTGCTTGAAGCAGCACCACTTCCATTCACAACTTCCGTTAAGTTGAGAACAGATATTGAGCCTCCTACCTGACCATTCACATAAGATAAACAACAAACATGTTTAGAGTTGAATGCGAATGACGTCACGAGAGAAAAATCTAAGTCAAGCTTTTGTGATTTTTTTAGTTACATACACCCATAATAATGTTGGATATTATAAATCCCCCTATTTTCATAATAATTAGACTTACCACTCACGGATGTAAGTCTAGTTATTCTAGTTATTATTGAGGCATTTTATCTGACATACCCCTATGATCATACTAGTATGTGAGATAAACCCCGGTTAGGGGATGAAGTCTAATTATTATGAAAATTAATAGGGGTAACTCCAAAGTATCCTAAACTTAGTTAAATGAATGCTTATGGAGCAACCTGGCTTCCATATATGCTGATGTTTACAATAGTCCCTGTTATGGGGGATTAAGTCTAATTATTATGAAATCAGTAAGCATCTCTAATATCAACATTATCACACGGGTAACTCCAAAAACTACCATACTTAATTAAAATAAATATTCATGCAGCAACCTGGCTTCCGTATGATGAGTTTCCAAGTGAAATATTATCTCTCATCACAATTAGTTTTCCGCCAAAACCAAAGGTGAGTAGAGCATGTGGAGGACGACCAGCCGATGATCTTCCTGTAGCAGGAGCAGAAGAAAAGTGATGGCCACTCTGAAACGGTTGCTGGGAATAACTTGCTGACTTCTGATTACCATAGGAATTATTTGGAGCATGCATATACTCATTTTGCTCGGTTCTTGGCTGATTAGGCTGCTGATTAAAGTTTCCTCCAGGATTAAAACCTTGAAACCCAGATATAGCTGAAATTTCATTATGAGCCTGACTTGCTTTCTCATAATATGGAACTGGTCCCCCAACATCGTAAGATGTTTGTTGATTAAGATGGTTGCTCGCAGCAAAATTTGAACCATAGTGATTCTCTAGTTGTTGGTTTCCACTGAATTCTGAAGTTGACACATTCTGAACATTCGTATCAGTCTGCCACATATTCAAACCTTGCTGATTCATATTACCACAAGACCCAGCCAGGCTATAATTTTGGTCTTGGTTACTAAAGCCCTCAAACCCATAGTTGTCAACTTTCCCATATTCACCATGAGATATCTGATCTTTTTCATGGGAAGTGCCAGTTGAAGCAAACCCATTTACATTCAGCACGTCCTGAGATTGAACAGTTGACTGAGCTGAAGTATACGTGTCCAGAGATCGCCATTCTTGGGCTATCGTGTCATAGTACCAACCAGGGTATTGAGGATCAAAAATCATATGTGAGGGGTAGCCATTGTTCTCTTGTGAAACCTGATTCCAATTCGACAAGCTCTCAGCGGTTTCACTGGCTTGTGAAACCTGATTTATATTAGCAACACTCTCAGTTGTGCCACTCTCAGCTACAGTCCCCAAAACAGATTGGGTCGTTTGTTTTAAATACGAAACCTCAGATTTCTCACCAGAAACAGTCCAATCTGCAGCAGAATTGGAATCCGAGATTTCATGTACATTGGCAATTGTATCATAACCATCCACCTGATACCACTGGCACGTATTATAGTCATATTTCCATCCCGGATAGAGATTCTCCCAATAATTTGGATCCTGCTCATCTGTACTTTGTTCAATAGCGCCGTTAACATGACCCTCTTGACATTGATTGTAATTATGAGCATTTTCCAAATAGGTAGATTTGTTCTCATCACTACCCAATACAACATTCGATTCGCCAATCAAATTACCGTCTCCAAATTCATCGAAAAAATCCGAGTTGGATCCAAACCCATTACTACCATTCTGAAATGCACTCCATTGCACCTCTTTAACACCCGAACTTGCAGATCCACTTCCAGTCGAATCTAATGCCAACTCCGTCCCTATCGCCCCATTATTAGATTCAATCACACTATCCACCCCAAACGAATTCGACGACACTAACGAACTACTCTCTTCGATATGATCATCCTTATCGACCAACTCTTTTACATAATCATCCACAAACCCATCTTTAACATCTTCTTTAACAGCTTCCTCATTAAATTCATTCCTAATTTCACCTAAACTCAAATTGGCAAATGCTTTCACCTCATCAGAATCATCCCCATCTACCAAATTGGGCAATTTAGCATCATCATTTCCAATGACCTTAAAATCATCATTCACCAATTTATCAAAAAAATCCTCATCATTCTGATCCTCCAACTGAAAAGGAGGACTAGAAGCCATCTACCCAAACCGTAAATTCCTCTTAAATTGCAAATTCACCCAAAATTCAAACCCAAATCCCCAAATTCAAGCTTTTAACACTACACAAACCCCAGATCCAAAACAAAACCCAAAACATGCAAGATCTAGGGTTTTCAGATTTATGCAATTATACATCAAATGAAAAAATATCACAAAATTTCCTTCAATTAATAAGGAATAACTTACAGATCAGAATGACGATTTGCATAAGAATTAAAAACACCCATATATATAAATATATATGTGTGTGTGTGTGTGTGTGTGTGTATATATATATATATATATATATAGAGAGAGAGAGAGAGAGAGAGAGCCTTGATTTGGCACCAGAAGTCTCAATAGTCAAAAACCCACCAAAAAGATTGCATTTGTTTTCTTCAAACTTTTTAATAACAATACTAATAACTTTTTGTTAAAATTACTAATTTTGTCGGTATTTGGGTCATTTTAGGAATATGGATAATTAGGGGGGTGAAACTAGAAAGTTTACTTATTTGATTGTTTATTAAATTGGTTTGAAGGAAATATAAGGTGTACGTGTACTAAAAAAAGGTTTGTTGTAGGGTTGAAATGAATAGGTTAGGTTGTTTTTGTGTAGGGGGAGAGAGATTAAGAAGAGAGGGACAGGACAGATGTGAGTTTGACACTTCATTCATTGTGATGAGGAGAGGAGAGGAGGTTGCAACATGTGACTATCTTGTGCCACATGCTTATATTCTTTATTATTATTTTGTATTCATATGGGAAGGTTCAGAATAGATCTGTCCCAACCCAACCTATTTTAATCTTTATACACATGGTTTTCTTTTTGTTGTTATTCTATATTTGTTTTGACTTTTACTATGTGAATTAAGATAAATGTGTACTTAGACTAGGGTTATCTACCAAAAAAAGTTAGGCTAGGGTGGTTTGTTTTTAATATTGCAAGTCTATGAATGTAAATCATCTAAATATATTAAACATTGTCCTTTTTCTTTTCTTTTGGGGCTCTTTTGACTTCACTACCTCATTCATTGACTTTTGTGGCTGTGGTGACAATGATGACTAGAAACGGAGGTTGTGGCATTGAAGAAGAGATGGAGAGGGGTGGTAGCGTTGATGGGATGGTGGTGAAAGGTTGGAGGTGGTGGGAGTGGGATGACGACGAGTGACGGAGAGATTTTTGGGTGGGGGGGAGAGAGGTTATTGGGGTGGGGGGAGGTGAAGAGGGGGGGGGGGGGGGGGGAGTTTGGGAATTTCTTATGATTTTCTTGTTTTTTATTTTTTTTAATTTCTAACTTTTTAAAATTAATTTCCCCTAATTTTCTGATTTTTTATTATTTTATTTCTTAAGTCATGTGAGTGTTAAGTATAACATTTCACCAACGGAAACATATTAAACCCAAACTCGATTCGTAAAAGCTATCGAAGTTAAAACGACTTTGAATGATTAAGAGGTTGAATATGTTTGAATAACAAATCTGACTAAATACATCTATTCAATGGTTCGTTCACACAAAATAAATATATTTTTTATATTTACGACTTCAAATTTATTCAAGACTTCAAATTCAAATTAAAAATCCATACAAGTTTTCAATTTCAAAATGTGAGAATCAAGCATGCCTCTTTATCTTTTGACACCATTAACGAGGCTCTTTAATTTATAATTAGCGATAACCTTTTATATTTAAATATAATATCCCTCTCTTTACCTACTTCTTGTTATTCTCTAAAAAAGTTCTCATAATCAAAATTCCAAAAAACCTAAACAATTACAAAAATTTTAAGCCAAGTTTAAAATCAACATTAAATATATAATAAATACAGATGTATAATGTACAACTCTTAAATACATATATACACACAAATATAACAATTTTCATTATTCAATTTATCTCTATCAAACAAGATTGATCTTAAGCGATGGTGATTTAACATTTTTTTTAATTTAAACTTAACGATGAGTATTTGAACAAATTTAATTGGAAACTCGGTTCTCATAGAGAGAGAGAGAGAGAGAGAGAGAGAGAGAGATGTTTGTTTAACGAAGTGTAATGTGCAATTAATAATTTTGATGTGCGGTCAACAAGTGTGATGCGTAATTAATGTGAGAGCAATGTAGATTTGTGTGATATAAATGTAAAGCAAGATGCGTAAATAATATGAAAATGATTAAGAACTTGAGTTTTTTATGTGGTTAGATTATTCGGCCTACATCCACACCTGTAACTATAATAGAGTAACTCCATTATCTTGATACTTTTGGGTGGAACCCACACCACTTACAAGTAGGAGCAAGAAATTATCATTTTTCCCCTCCTTATGTCCTTGATATATAATAACGTGGTTCTCAAACAGACCTTTAAGGATGTAACTTCCTTGAATATGTGCATAATCAAGGATAACCCCTTTAATTGTAGGTCCGAGATAAAACTCATCTTGTAATATATACCAGCAAGGATTTGAACTACCTTGCTTTACATGGCTCTACTGACCTCGAAATACAAATCAAATGATTGAAAGGTGGTATAAAGCATTAGAGTTTAACTAAACTTCAATTGAATGAATCTCACTCTTCAAATGGTATTCTACTATATAAATGAATAACTTTTTCTTTTGGAGCGATGGACTTTGAGTTGAGATAAAAAGCCATTGGTTTCATGTATTGAATTTTGTGTTTATATGATCAAAGTTTATGTTCTTCAAAGAAAAAAAATGCACGTACATGGTTTTATTGAAAACTTCTTATTGGGGGAAAATTTGTAAAGTTACAAAAGTGATACTTAAAAAAGTAGTCGTTATTTTGAATCTGTGAATAATTAAGGCGTCTAAATTGCTAAAGTAGGTAGCTAAATGGTGAATTAAGCATCTGGATGTCAAAGTTAGTGTCGGTACCCAGAATTTAGAACCATGGGCCTGGGCGAGTAGCCCAGTCCTGGCGTCCCAAAGTCCAGGCCCTTTATCTTTTATATTGATCCAGTCTCCTCCCACGATCCCATAAAGGGAAGTTATAGGGGAGATGGGAAACGTGGAGGAACCCATCATCTCCACTCACCTACATGTAAATGTATATATTAAACCCTAGGTCTGGGGCAAAAAGACAAGTTGTATTCTCTGTAATCACTCTCCAGAGTATATAGAAATAACATCGACTGTACCACCGTGGACGTAGGCACATTTTGGCTGAACCACGTACATGATTTGTTGTGTGATTGGCATCTTCTATTCCTTGCTCTCTTCTTGATAATCTTTCTCTCATATTTATTTGTGTTGCATAACAATTGCTTCTACAATTGGCGACGTCTGTGGGAAGCGTTCATCTTTCCCTGAGAAGAGCCCACATCAAGAAAGGAGTTTAAGATGTCTGGTCACGGCAGCAATGCCCCCCAAGCAGGAGATATTCAAGAGCCACCTGCTCCTCACAGGATTAGGTCTGAAGTCCGGCATTCAGATCAGAGAGCTCGCCTGGAAAGACCAGCCTCAGAAGAAAGTCAGGGACCAGTGAGGTCCACGCAGATATCCAAGTTGATTGATGCGTACGAGGCAAGGCTCCACGAGCAGAGAGAGTCTTCTCGCAGGTACGAGGCTGAGAATGCTCATTTGAAAAGAAGACTGGAAAGACTATAAAGGGAGCTTCGTCTTGATAACCGGAGACGCCCACATCGTACTCCCAGCCCTCAGGCGAGCAAGTCTCGCAGCCGAGGAAGGAGCCCTAGGCGAGGATCTCAAAGGGACGAAGGATGCGAGTCAGACGACGACCTTCACGAACAGCTTCGAAGAGCTCGCCGCCACCAGAGCCCTGCTCGCAGCGACGAGCTCATACGAAACATGGTCCGCAGGGAGATGGACCAGCATCCCGCTCACCACGGGATAAGATCAACTAGAGAACTCGCGAGGCGAGCTCTCAAAACCCAGATAAAGTCACCTTTCACGAAAGAAATCGAAGAGGAGGAAGCTCCCAAGAAATTTTCCATTCCAAGGTTCAAGGTTTACGACGGAAAGACTGATCCCATCGATCACGTCAGGCAGTACCGACAGGCAATGACCCTCTGGAGTCACCGTGATGCCCTGATGTGCCGTATTTTCCCCTCAAGCCTTCATGATGTAGCACAGAAGTGGTTCGAAAGGCTCCCCCACCGATCGATTAAGAATTTCAAATCCCTAACCGAACTCTTTACGGCCCGATTCATTACCAGTAGCTCTCATCCCAAAAGGATGGATGCTCTACTGACAATGAAGAAAACGCCTCAGGAAACCCTCCGCGAATACGCGAAAAGGTACTGGGAGTTATTCAATGAGATCGAAGACTGCGGGGAGGAGGTGGCAGTGGCCTCTTTCAAAATTGGGCTCCCTAATTCTTCCCTCCTCTACCAATCCCTGACAAAGAAGGAGGTTATGACCATTGACGACCTTATGGCCCGAATCGAGAAATACGCGAAGGTGGAAGATGTCACCCGCTCTAATACAGGAGAAAACGGTGGAACTAAGCTCACTACCAAGGTAGGTGAGAAAGCTGAGAACCAGAGGAAAGGAGGAAAGAACGGGGGCAAAAATGGCTCCAAAAACGGAGGGAACCAGGATGCATCAAAAGCATTCCAGGCGGTCAACACCGTCTTCAAGGAACCAATTTACAAGGTTCTCGCGAAGATCAAGGATGAGCCATTCATCAAGTGGCCCAGGAAGATGGGGGGAGATCCCTCGAAGAGAAATAATGCGTTGAGGTGCGCTTTTCACAAAGAGGGAGGGCACAAGACCGAGCACTGCAAAGCGCTTAAGTCTCACCTTGAAGAGTTGGCCCAGTCCGGGCATTTGAACGACTTTATGGAGAAAAAGGCAGAGAAAGTGACTGCCAACAGAGAGATGAGACCCGACAATGTGCTGGAGGATGATGCTGGACACGAGTTCGCCGTAATTCACGGAGTATCTGACGTCAAACAGGTACAGGGGAACTCAGCTCGGATGGAACTGAAAAAACTTACAGCGGTAATGCAGGCCTTCCAAATCGATCCAGCAAAATCACAGTCGGGAAAACGTCGACGAGCAGAGTACATCAACTATAACAAACATATTGTTTTCACGGATGAAGATTTGATGGGAGTAAGGACCCCACATCATAATGCTCTGGTCATTACCCTCGGGATAGCCAACTTTGACAGCGACAAGCTGCTCGTCGATCAAGGAAGCTCATCCGAAGTAATGTACCTCGACCTGTTCAGAAAATTGAAGTTGAGCGTCTCCGACCTAAAGGAAGCTACTGTTCCTTTGGTCGGCTTCGCCGAGAAAATGACCATGCCTCTAGGCAAGATAGTGCTGCCAGTTCGTGCTGGGAACGTCTCCAAAATGATTGAGTTTTTGGTAGTTGACATCGAATCGCCGTACCAGGCCCTCCTCGGCAGAGGATGGCTTCATGCAATGAAGGAGGTCTCCTCGACCTACCATCAGAAGCTCAAGTATGTAACCGAGCGAGGAGTAATGGAGATCCACGGCGACCAAGCAATGGCAAGGAAGTGCTTCATAGCAGCCATCCGACCAAAGCCAGAGAAGAAGGCCGGTCAACCCAGTGAGAAAGTTGAAGAGGGTGTGATACCTTCTAAATAGCAACTAAAGTATGGAAGACCGGGAGTAGAGGAGACCAGGCTCCTCCCCTCCGAGCGTGTCATCGAGGACCTGGTAGAAGTTACAGCTGAAGTTGGTAACAGTAGCAGAGTATTCCTGATTGGAGCATCTCTTACCGATCGAGAACAGAAGGAGTTGACGACCTTGCTGAGACACAACGTAGATGTCTTCGCATGGGAACCATACGAGCTGCCTGGCATTGATCCTGGTATGGCCTGTCATCAGCTGCACGTCGACCCCACATTCAAGCCAGTCGCGCAGAAAGCACGAAGAGCTGCACCTGAGAAGGCTAAAGCGGTCGAAAAGGAGGTCGAAAAACTGCTGGATGCAGGATCCATACGGGAAGTATAATTCCCCAAGTGGTTGTCCAACCCAGTAGTGGTTCCGAAGAACAACGGAAAGTGGAGAGTTTGCATCGACTTCACTGACCTCAATAGAGCGTGCCCAAAGGATAGTTTCCCCCTCCCAAAGATAGACCAACTAGTAGATGCCACTGCAGCTCACGAACGAATGAGTTTCCTAGACGCATACTCAGGATATCACTAGATCCCCTTGTATGCCCCAGACCAAGACAAAACGGCGTTTATCACGACGGTTGGGTTGTATTACTACAAAGTCATGCCATTTGGGCTCAAGAATGCAGGGGCAACCTACCAACGGCTGGTCACAAAAATGTTCAAGGATCAAATGGGAGATACAATGGAGGTCTACATCGATGATATGCTCGTTAAGAGCAAGAAGAAGGAAAATCACCTCTCAGACCTGTCAAAGACCTTCGAAATCCTCAGGAAATACCGAATGAAGCTTAATGCGAGCAAGTGTTCCTTCGGTGTCCAGTCAGGAAAATTTCTTGGATACTTAGTCAGCAAGAGAGGCATAGAAGATAATCCGGACCAGATCGATGCAATCAACAGGGTACAACCACCTCGAACAGTCCGGGACGTGCAGAAGCTCACTGGAATGCTCGCTGCCTTGAATCGCTTCATCTTCAAATCATCCGAGAAATGCAAGCCTTTTTTCCGGCTTCTAAAAGGAAATAAACCAATAAAATGGAGCCCGGACTGCTCGCGAGCATTGGACGAGCTCAAGTCTTACTTAAGCTCTCCACCGCTGCTTGTCATACCACAACCAATGGATTCTTTATACCTATACCTCTCGGTATCCAGTCACACTGCCATCTCGGCGTTAGTATGCGAGGTCGAAGGAATCCAGCACCCCGTTTACTACGCGAGCAAGACCTTTTTAGACGCCGAGCAAAGGTACCTGCCATTAGAGAAGCTCGTCTTTGCACTAGTGATAGCCTCGAGGAAACTGAAGCATTATTTTGAAGCCCATACTATCATCGTCCTTACTTCGCACCCCCTTAAGGCGATCCTGAGGAAAGCGGATTTGTCGGGCAGATTGTCTAAGTGGTCAGTTGAGCTCGGTCGGTTCGACATCCAATTTCAACCAAGGACCGCTGTCAAGGGTCAGATCCTCGCTGATTTCATAGCCGAATTCACTGGCGAAGAACTCTCCAACCAACCTCAACCAACAAAGCAAGACGAGAACCCAGCAACAGTGGAAACCTGGAAACTATTCGTTGATGGAGCCTCCAACTCAAAGGGGGAAGGCGTAGGCATCGTCCTCATCACCCCAGAAAACACAATCCTTGAGCAAAGGATCAGGCTTGGGTTTGTAGCCTCCAACAATGAAGCAGAGTACGAAGCTCTAATAGCCGGTCTCCAAAAGGCGCAAATTCTAGGAGCAAAACGTTTACAGGTGTTCGACGATTCTCAACTAGTCTCCAATCAGATAAGTGGAGATTACAACGTGAAGGATGAGAGGATGGCAGCATACCTCGCCCTGGTGAGGAAACTAATGACGAGCTTTGAGGAGATCAACATCCAGCAGTTTCCCAGAGGGCAAAACAGTCATGCCGACGCCCTAGCAGCCCTAAGCTCGGCAGTTGATTCTAGTCTTAAAAGGGTCATTCCCATCGATTTCCTCATTCGTCCAAGCATTAACCACAACAGCAAGCTGCCAAACGTGCAATAAATACTCCAGGTGGGATCAGCCCCCAGCTGGATGGCCCCCTTAAGAGACTATTTAAGGGAGGGCACGCTCCCCGAGAATAAGAAAATCGCCCACCAGATAAGAGTCAAAGCTGCTCGCTTTCACTTATCCACAGGTGGCGACTTGTACAAGAAGTCCTTCTTCGGTCCTACCTTAGATGTGTCCACCCAGGCGATGTCGAGCAGGTGCTGCGCGAGCTACACGAAGGAATCTGTGGAAGTCATGTCGGAGGAAGGTCTCTATCCTTTCGAGCAATGAAGGAAGGCTATTGGTGGCCATATATGCAAAAGGACTCCGTAGTATATGTCCGCAAATGCCCCAAATGCCAGCTTCACGCTCCAATGATCCACCAACCAGCCAGTGACCTAAAATCACTGACCAGCCCGTGGCCCTTCGCCCAATGGGGGATGGACATCGTAGGACCACTATCCACTGCTGCCGGCAATCGTAAATACCTGTTGGTTGCAACTGACTACTTCACCAAATGGATCGAAGCAGAACCATTGGCAAACATCCGAGACGCTGACATGATAAGATTCATATGGAGGAATATAATCACTCGATTCGGAATCCCCAGAACCATCATCACTGATAATGGGACACAATTCGAGAGTGGCCCCTTTCAGGACTTCTGTAACGAGCACGGGATCAGGCACAACTTTAGTTCGGTGGCCTACCCACAGAGCAATGGGCAAGCAGAAGCTTCCAACAAAACTATGATCGATGGATTGAAGAAGCGATTGGAGCGAGCCAAGGGGGCATGGGCAACCGAGCTGCCCCATGTTCTGTGGGCATACCGAACAACTCCTCGGCGAACAACAGGAGAAACCCCATTTTCGCTAACATATGGCATGGAAGCAGTCATTCCACTAGAAGAGGGCTTGCCTACAATGAGGTCCGACCTTGTCGACCAAGGCCAGAATGATGGGGCGTTGCTCGCTGAACTCGACCTCGCCGACGAGCGTAGAGAACTAGCCCTGGTTAAGCTTGCGAACTATCAGCAACAGCTCGCAAGGCATTACCACCAAAGGGTTAACCCAAGAAGATTCCAAGTTGGAGACTATGTTCTAAGGAAGGTCCTGGGCAGCACAGTAAGGTCATCAGACGGCAAGCTAGGCCCAAACTGGGAAGGACCATTTAAAGTAACTAGGGACGACCTGCAAGGTGCATATCATTTGGAAATAATGGAGGGCAGAGAGATACCACGAGCATGGAATGCAGCTAATCTCAAGAAATTCTATTTTTAGATTCTCAAGGAATTCTATTGTTGAATCTTTTTCTTGTATTTGTTATGTGAAAGGAACAGTTCATTCTCCTTATTACTAATGAAATCAGTAGCAGCATTTTATCACACATCTTTTTCCAAATCACAGGCACGATGGTCGATATAGCAGGGGGATACCCCTCCTCAAGTCATCGTCATAAAACACGAGAGATCTCTTAGCATTGCCCCTGGCAATATATAAAGCCCTACAGAGGATTCTTAGGCAAATCGACCAGATTTCATACTGGCCACCAAACCTACTTTGGTTGAGTAAAATCCTGACCGGATGAAGACATCCAATACCAGGTGTGTCCTCGCCAATTGCCCTACTTAGGCCTAAGGGAGTGTGACGACACAACCTAAAAGGTAAAATGGGGCACAATGGTATTTTGGTATTATACTGGACTGGGGGGACACTTGCATGGCAGAACAAAAAGAATTATGAAGCAGCAAGAATATAAAAAGATTGGATGAACACATTTAGTCGGCAAAGCTCCCCAAAACACAAACTTTTCATTAATCTCTTATATTTACAAAAGTGATAATACATCTTTAGTCGGCGAAGATCGCCCAAAGCATTTACATTATCAAAAAAAAAGGCAAAAGAATAACAACTTGTTATATTTACAACAACGATAATACACGTTTAGTCGGCGAAGCTCGCCCAAGGCGTTTACATTATCAAAAGAAAAACGACTTGCAAAAAATTCAAGAAGGTGGAAGCCTCCGAACGAGATAGTCTGCCACTCTAGCTCTTCGTCCATCATCAGGAGCAGGGACCAGCTCTTCCACAACCTCATTTGCATCCAACTCCAACAGTTGCCGGGGAATAGCATCAATGGGGATCCATCGATCATCCCTCCTGAATGGATTGGGCATCAGAGTGGAGGAGGACATCTCGTGTCGATACCATAACACTGAGTTCCTCGGGACCTGTAGCTCTTTCAGGGCACTCAACCACCCTCTGATGAAGGAAATTTCCTCAAACTCTGATAGTCTCGTTGGAGCATCCAGCCAGCCTTGATCGTAGCCATCAGACCACACTTGTCGAGGACCCTTCTTGAACAGATGCCGCAGTCGGGTGACGTCCCTTTGAAGCCCAGCAGCAGTTACATAAGCTCGCCGAACATCGTCGCGCAGCTCCTCAATTTCCCTCTCACGCTGTTCCTCGGCTTCCCTGTTCCTGCTCCTAGCACCCCTACCAGCACGCGGAAGGGGAGGACGAGATCCAGCTCGCGACGATGAGGAACCTTGCAGGACTGCCGAAACGGTGCTCGGCGAATGATCCTTAAGATTTAAGACCTCCCTCCTCAAGTCTTCATTCTCCTGCTGCAGGAACTCCCCAACCTGGTTAATCTCGGTGGCCTCTAGTAACCTTGCCCTCAGTGCACTGACTTCTTCTTGTACTGAGGCACCGATTTCTTCTATTTCTTGGAGCATGTCCTTTAGTTTAGCCACTAGCTCGAACTGCTCCTTATACTTCTGATTCCTAGACCTTAGTGACTTGTAAAGTCTAACAAAGGCCTGGCGAACTTCAGGGCTTGCATTAGGACCAAGGGTCCTGCCCAGTTGGGAAGTGACAGGAATATAGTCATCAACATCAACCAACTACAAGTAAAATAAAGATAGAGGAAAGGAAGAGATCGGCACAAACAAAAGAAGAATCTTCTCATTTCATTAATCAAAGTCAAGTACATTGAGCAGAAACTTGGAAAATTACAAGCAAAAAGTACAAAATTAAATCCCAAGAGAAGATTAACTGGCAACCTCAGGCGGCCCAGCAGTGTCTGGCTACTTCCCCTTGTCAGTAGCAGCAGCAGAGGCATCCCCCTCTGCAGGAACGCCCTCAGTCACCTGAGCAGGGCAAACACCGGCAAGAACTGTATCAGAGGGAAAACCAGCACCCTCGATAGCTGGGGCAGGAGCTTCCTCGTCCATAGTTGGCTTGGGACCCGGGTCATGCTCGTCGAACAGAGCAGACTCAGCATCAACCCCAGCAGCTAGAAGAGCTTTGTTCCATCCCTTCTTGAAGTTCAGACGACTGATATAGCCTATCTGAACCTCGGCATCGTCATAAGCAGCAGCCCACCCAGTGTTGTATGAGTCTTCCTTAATGGTGGCTGCCTGGGCCTTTTCCGCCTCCAGCTGCTCAGCCAGAACCCTGTTCTTCTCCGCGAGGTCCAGCTTGCTCAAGCATACTAGATCATAAGCCTTCCTCGGCTCGCCTAGCTCCTTAACCGCATCATCCCTCTCGCGAGTAGAGTTGACGAGGGCCAGATCAGACGAAACTCGGGCTGCATCAGCAGCCTTTAGGTCAGCCTCTAGCTGAGAGCCCCTGGCTTCCAGAGCAGACTTCTGCTGCTCCAACTCACCGTTACTCCTCACCAGCTCGTCGCGAGAACGGTAGAGCACAGCAAAGTCAGTCACAAACTGCAAGGAATAGAGAAGAAATCAAGAAGAGAAAAACATCTAGAACTTGTCAAAAAATTGAAAGTTGAAAGAGTATCTTACCAGGGCTAGCCTCTGACTAGCTTGCAGGGTCAATTGATCAGACCCCAGCGCCCTCTGGCGATCTGCAGGGAGAACTGCCCTCTCAAGCAGCGCGGGAGCTAGCTGAGGAGAGATGGCAACCGAGGCCCCCTCGGGCAAAGCAGATACCGAGACTAAGACTTGCCCTGCCTTTGTCCTGGACTCCATCCTTCTTCTCTCCTCCTCCTTCTCTTTCTCCATCCTCCTCCTCTCATCCAGTCTCTTCTTCTCCTCCTCCTTTTTTCTCTCCCTATCTTTCACCTGCTCTTCTTCTCTCATCTTCCTCTCTTGCTCCTGAGAGGAAGATCGAGAACCTGTAGCCACGGCCCCAAATACAGACTTCTATTTCTTTGACCTTTGTGCAATGAGCACATGGTCATCATCATCATCATCTCTTATCAGGTTCTTCCTTGGAGGCATATCTTCACCAGAACTGCTGGAAGTGCTCGACGATCCTCGAGCTTCAGAATTCTCCTCAGAATCAGAAGAGATGCTACTGTCAGAGCTCCCTTCACCTAGATTACCTACAGGCTCACTTTCAGAGCTGCTCTCTTCTTCGTCCAACTGGATCGGCTCAGCAGTAGTCTCTCCCAAAAAATCAAACTCTGGTACACTGTCCACAGGCCGTGTTATGAAGCTGGAGCCTACGTTCTTGTACTCTAATAAGAAGGCAGCAGACCTGGGATGCTCACCTTCACCCAAAGGCTCTCTGATGTTCCAAGCTTTCACCAACTTCGAAATTCGGACCTCGCTGAGGGCAGGCTCCAAGTTCTTCGACCTCGTTGTAGAAGAAAAAGCAAAGAGGAGTTAGAAAAGTCATAAATTAGCAGAGATTGAGACAACAGTACAAATGTCTACCTATATATTCTTCCCCATAAAAGGGGACAGTAAACCTCTCAGACCTCGACCCTTCGAACAGGGGAGAAAATTGCCAATTTCTAACAAGAAAGCCCTCTTGACAATAGTCCTTGTGGGAATTAGGTAGATTAACTACCAATACCCTATCAGGACTCCTGGCTTTAAGGTAGAGGACACCTGAGCTAGTTCGAGAAAAGGAATAACAGAAACAGACCTCGGCAAGTCCTAATCTAGTACCATACAACTGATTTATTCTATGTACACCATTTACTATTTTCCACACATTTGGCGAGCATTGTGCGGGGACGATATTGAAATAACCAAAGAAATGCAAAAATAGATCATTAGGGGGAAAAGTAAGTCCCCCCTGAGAAAGCAGCAAAACATGGATCCAGTGGGCATCCTCTATATCCCTAACATTCTTAGGAGGCGAGGCACAACACTCAATCTCTACCCACTCAGGGATGTTGTAGAACTTTCTAAACTCAGAGATCGATCTATTTCCAATCTTCGCCATTGGAAAGCACAAAGAAAAGCTATAAACCAGAGAGAAAATGCAAAGAAAGGACACGAAAAACTTACAAAACAGAAGATCGATTCAAGTACTGAAGAAGCACGAGCTCAAGATAACTAAAAAGCAATGAGAATGGGGACTGAGAGCAAAGGGAATAATGCGTTAGAATTCTCAGAAGAAGGAAGAGTGCTGGAAAGTCTGAAACGACGAAAAAGATGTGGTTATCCCAACGAGCCTTCAAATTCTAATCATAGTGCACAGTAAGCGAAGCGGCTGCCGCCAAAATTAACTCCACAGCTCCCGAGGAATTGCAACACGACCATTATGGCTAATCATTTAAATCTGTTGGGCCCATATACATGGCACAACAAATTTAAGGGCAATTGTGGGTACCCAGAATTTAGAACCATGGGCCTGGACGAGTAGCCCAGTCCTGGCGGCCCAAAGTCCAGGCCCTTTATCTTCTATATTGATCCAGTCTCCTCCCACGATCCCATAAAGGGAAGTTATAGGGGAGATAGGAAACTTGGAGGAACCCATCACCTCCACTCACCTACATGTAAATGTATATATTAAACCCTAGGTCTAGGGCAAAAAGATAAGTTGTATTCTCTGTAATCACTCTCCGGAGTATATAGAAATAACATCGACTGCACCACCGTGGACGTAGGCACATTTTGGCTGAACCACGTACATGATTTGTTGTGTGATTGGCATCTTCTATTCCTTGCTCTCTTCTTGATAATCTTTCTCTCATATATATTTGTGTTGCATAACAATTGCTTCTACAGTTGGGCACTAAGTTGCCTAGATTTTATGAGTACATATTATACGCTTGGATGGATGAGTAATAAAAAATGTCTAAGTTAGGTGTCTAATTTGGTTTGGAAAAATCATTTTTGATATATTGGGTTATCTGAGAGGTTTAACAATTGTTTGAAGTTTTTCAAAGGTGTGCTTGTGAGTATCCCATTTTATAGTCAAGTCTTACAAAATATTGAGGGTCTATCTTACAATTTATCACATCACTCTCACACGTTATACTTCTTCGTGTGTTGATCATCTTTTTTATTTGATGAAGACTTATTCACTTATAGGCTATTATTTGACTTGGTGAGAGATCGTGATTATGATGAGTTTTCTTGTGAATGTTCGTGAGATTTGTATTATATAAGGGGTATACGACAACTCTCGACTCTTAGATTATGGTCTATTACATTATCATGTTATGGTTTAGTTTAGAATTTAGGTATATAACAACCCTTGGGTCTTGGGGTTATGCTTTTATGTTGTGATTTTTTCGAAATCTATGTATGAGATAAGCTCCAAGTTTGACCAATAACTTATCACGTGTTTCGTTGTGTCATAAAAATTTGATTGCAAAATTAGTATTTTATTATATATTAAATTCAAGAATGTTATTTGACATAATTTGAATTTATGTTAAATCCCATTAGTAGAGAATAATGTAAAAACTCATACTTTAAAATAAAATTTTAACTGATATAAGTTATTTCTTTAGGGTCAGATAACTTTTGAGGGGAATATTTTATAACGGGAGATTCATAAAAAAGTTTTAAAATGTATATAAAAATAGTATCAGAATTCTCGTATCGAATCCCTCAAACATTTTTATTAATTTATATATCAATATAAACGGGTTTATAGTGGTGCAATCTAATAAAAGGACGTGGAACCCAAAAGTTTAGTTTATAAGTATGTTTTCTTTCTTTTTGAACTTTCACACGAGGATATAGGTTGGTGCAATGAAAAAGTCCAAAGCTTTATACTGACTTTGGTAGTACATTGGCAGTATCGCATAGAACCAAAACAAAAGTCCAACACTTTGGGATAATTCTAACAATTATGATATTATTTATTAAAATTGAATATGAAATTAAAATTTTATCTAATAAATCTTAATATAATTAGATAATATGTATGGATTTTTAATACATGGCAACTTATGTGGTGACAATTAAGTTAGTGTTCTATGATAAAATTATCATTATCATGGTACTTGGGTAATGTGGGTGGGAGGGTGTAGTTATCAAAAGTTTCTAACACAAAGTTAAAAGTAATACATATAAACAAAAGCCATATACATTCTATGGGTCTTGTTATTATTAGTACACCATAATGATAATTAGAATAGAAAATTGTTTCATTATGTGAAGATGTGCATTATTTGATAGTCCTAAACATCTAATTTAATTTTTGAGGATGAAAATTCTATAACGAGGGCAAATTGCAAAACCCAAAAATTATATGTATCTAATTTAATTGGAATTATTTATTAAATATGCATTGAGAGTGTGTGGATCTGGACGATAGCTATCCAATTATAATTATTTCTAATTAAAAAGAAATATTTACCTTTAATCCAAATTCAGGTAAAAGTTAATCTTAATTTCTAAGTGATAAAAATGTGATTTGCCAATTGATTATTTATTTCACATATGTTAGTTAAGAATATAAAGAAATCAAAATGCGAAATGATAAATCATACACTGAGGACGGGGATTTATATAAGAAAAAATCCAGAGTGAGAAAAAACCTAGGGCTAAACCACCCCCTTACACTATTATAGGTAAAGTATTGCAAGAAAAGAAAAATAACTTACAAACTTAAACTCCTAAACTCATTTACACACAACCTCAACATCTCATTTTTTTCCATGTTGTAGTATCAAGAACCAACACACATCATTTTTCGACCACTCACCACATCGCTTATGTCAACCTTCGTTGATAATGTTGCATTTGAACCTTTTAACAAATCTTCTTTGAAAGTTGAAGATGAAATTTTCTCCAATTAAATCGGAACTAAGAGAAGTCAATTACTAACACCTATAATATGTGAGGACATTTATTGATTGATGGCGTATAAAATATTCGGGTTTATGGGGACCAAACCATAAAGGCCCAACTTCTGGAGGCCCGAGAAGGCCCAATACGCTACCCCAGTCAAATTCAGTGTCGCATGGATAATTACAAAGGCTTATCATGTGGATAAATACGGGCTTAACTGGTTACCTATATTCTCTGACGAGATATGGATGAATCACCAACAAGTTAATAAGGAGCTAGGAGAGTTCCTTGTACAACTCAACTACTTTTCACTATTATAAATACAACCCTCATCTCGGGACAAAGGGACGTGTAATTTCAAACTTTTGAGATATTAATAAAGAACTGAAAACCCCCTTCTTGGACGTAGGCAGGTGTCAAACCACGTAAAATCTTGTGTTGCGATCATTTTTCTTACCCATTTAGTATCTCTATTTTCTAGGAATTGTGATTTCTTGTACTCACAGGGTTTCACTAAAAAATCTCACAAAATATTTTTCAAGCTTGAAATAAGACCATTCAAGAATGACATTTTTTGAAAAATATTTTTTTTCAAAACTATCTTGAGTAATAAGGTCTAACTTTCCACTACACCAAAATACATAAAATGTCACTCTTCATCCGACTAGCTTTGTCATGGTCAAAAATCATGATAAAAAATAAGCGTTTGTTGTCACGGTCAATAATCATAACAACAATATTGTCGTAGTCCTGTCAAGGCGACCGTGACTGTGACAATATTGTTAATGAAATATTAGGGCAGCGCGGTAAACCTTTTTCCCCCTCCCACCAAAACTCTCTCTCTCTCTCTCTCTCTCTCAGGCCGGTGATTCTCTCTCTCTTTCTTTGATTTCAAGTACCCTCTCTCTCTCTCTCTCTCCTTGATTTCAACCACCCACAGAAACACACACACATCACACACATACCACACATAGAAACATTCACACAGCACACACACCACACATAAACACGCACGACCCTTTAAATTACAAAAATTATAGAAATCACATGTAATTTATGTGTGTTATTTTGTGTGTGTGTGTGTGTGTATGTAATTATGTGTTATTGTGTTGTGTGTGTATTGTGTTTTCTCGATTTATTATGTGTGTGTTATTGTTGGTTTATTGGGTTTAATTTCTGTGGCATTTGGTATAAAAAATTTATGATTATCAACAATTGAATTGTCAATTAATTTTATAATAATTGAATGAATTTTGTTGATGTGGTACAAAAATTATCAATTCAAATGTGCGACTTACATGTGATGTGGTACTTGAATTTTGTTGTGAACATCACTAAATTCCTTGTTTACTTTATTTTAATAACGCATGCATATATAGAACCAAAATAATGGGTTTATTATTGGACACCTCAATACGACGTAATTTGGATATTTTGAGGCAAAGCGAGGGGTTTTCTTTAAATCTCGCCCTAATTGTCACACCAAAACTATGTCGTTTTGAGGTGGTCCATTAGGTTGTAGTCTGTAAGAACATATTTTTAATAAGTCCGTCACAATTTATAATGTCGTATACCGCTACAAGTCGTCGAAGAATTGTGAAGATTGCTTCTACAAAAGACGGATCCGAATTACCAGTTGCCTTCAACATTCAAGCCCAACAATATGAACTTTGGTAAGATATTGTTTTAAAGTTTCATATACATTTCATATTAAGAGTGTTGGGATATTTTTAAAAGGTGTTTTAAAAAAAACTTTTATATAAAAATGTTTTTATAATATTCTTAAAAGGAATTTTAAAAAAGCTTTGTTATAAAAATTGTTTTTATAAATGTTTGTTTTTAAAAAGGTGTTAACTGTTTTAGAAAAAGAATAGTATTGAGAAAATTTCATTGGCAGTTAAGTTAACGCACCTCGATTTCGACGCCAATCTCATTCGCGCGAGATCAGCATCTCGTTCGAATGACATTGGATGTCGCGCATAGTCGTTCAAACGACACGCAATCTCGTTCAAGCGAGATGGGATTCTCGTTCGAACGACCCTGCTTTTTGGCTGACACACTGCTGTAATGCTTATCCTTTGACCAACTCAAATTTTGTACAAAAAGGGGTCCTGACAGCCTTGAAAAACGTGGAGAACAGTTTCAACTTTTAAGAGTCTTATTCTTTTGAAACTTTTGTGTATCTGCCCAGATTTAATTCAATAACTTTTGGTAGAAAGTTTTTCTCCAACAATTTTAAGGGTTCAAATGTTTTGTTTTTAATTCACAAAATCTCAATTACTTATATGTGAATTGTTTTGTGGAACCCAAGAATATATTTTGCTTTGATTTATTCTTTGTGGGGGAAACTCTACAACCGACATCTGCGTGCTATTGTGGAGGGAGTACTTATAAAGTTCACTCTTGTGGAGAAGCCATTTTTCTTCTTCATTGCTGCCCTCCTGAAAAGGGAAAATTCCAGTCGTAACTTGTGGAGGAGCCATCTTCCTCTTCACTGCTGCCCTTCTGGAAAGGGAAAGTTTCAGCCGAGACATCGAAACCGACACCTGCAGGTATTTCGTATGTCACCCTATTTCATTGTAATCCGTGTAAGCCGTTTTCTTACAAAATTATAGTGAAATAAAATGTTATTTTACCTGAATATTTGTGTCACATGCTTTATTTATTTATGGGTTGACACACGCACTTTTAGATGCATATTTAGGGGCTGGATTAATTTGGTTTAAAAATAGACTCTAATTAAATAAGTATGCCGAATTGGAAACTTGCGAATAAATTTAATCAATTATCACACAGTCACGTTTTTACAAATTGGTATCAGAGCTTATTTAAGCGATCACCACTTTACAAATTGGTATCAGAGCGGGTTACTCTAAATTATTGAGTGATCCTGATTTTTAAAGTTTTTTTCCTGATACAATTTGACTACTCACGTTCTCAAATTGGTATCAGAGCAGGTTGCGCTAATTTATTGCGTATTCATATTTTCCGCAAAATTTGTGTGATATTGATTTTTTTTTAAAATCAATTTTTTGAAAATCGCAATTTTTCCGATGGAGCACTTATCTAATCGGATGCCCTCCTTTGATGACCCGAGTCAAAGTTTTGATGATATAAATCGTTTGAATTTTACGTTTGCAAAAAGAATTAGTGTTTTGAAAAAAGAAAATTCTCGTTTTAAATCCGCGATGGATCTTTTGCAAACGGTTCAAAATCAACTAGATTTTTATCGTGAAAAATTTGTTTCCTTGGACCATGACTTTATTACTTTAAAATTGTCCAAGAAGGAGAGTGAGTATAGGGTCCTATTTTTATAGAAAGAATTAGAGGACCATAAAAATTCGATGGTTTGTGTTTGTGCCAAAGAGGATAAAAATATTTTAGTCAATGAGTTTGTGGCACGTGAAAAGACTCTTAGGAAAAAGTTTACTTTAATTGAGGGAGAGAGAGATACGCTTTTTGGAATTATTGAAAACTTGAAAAAGGCGTCCCTTAATTTGGAAAAGTCTAATTCTTTGCTCGAGTAAAAAATTTTGAAGTTAAAAAATGATTTGACAGACTCAAGTAGGTTTGATAGTGATGGTAATGGATCATCATGTTGTCATGCTTCTAATGCTAAAGCCAAAACCATTATTTGTTTTAGAGGGTCAACTAATTCCAAGGATATTAGAAAAGGTCAACCCATAGGTGTCGTTCCACCCGTTTACACATGTTCATATTGTGGTAGGAAAGGTCACCTTAGGCGTTTTTATTTTGATCTTGAAAAATGTCCTAGGAAGTTTATGTCTAGTGTTCCCGTGGTTACCAAATCCCCCGCACGACGTTTCACATCTATTTGGGTTAGAAAATCACTTTTGGATACACTAGATTTTAGTATAGTTGATTCTCGTTTGCTTGCACATGATTCTTCTCTTGTCATATCATATAGATGATTGTGTTTGCATGTTTGTCATACGCTAGTTTTTGTTTCATGATATTTATGTTTGCTAGCGTTATGACGTGTACTTTTTGTATAGATTTTTGTTTTTGAAATATTTTGAAAAATACAAAAAGATTTTATTTTGATAAATTTTTTTGAAAAATCCAAAAGGATTTTTGTATTTTGTTTACACCATTTATGGATGATCACTTAGGATGACCGAGTCACAACATCATTTCATTATTTTCATGTGACTATTTGATAGTGTTTTGAGACAATAGGTCAATTCATCCTTGTGCTTTATGATGTTTGGAGTCATTAAGATGTAATTAAGTGTTACTTCCTACATGTTTGACTCATGTTTCCTTTATTGCACACATGCACGGATTTGTTTGATTATTGTGTTTGTCTTATCACATGTTGGTTGGGTGTTTTCACTTCAATCCTGTCCTTTAAAACGAACCAAGCGCGATAAATTTTGATAAGGAAATTGTGCATATAAGAACCGTTTTGTGAGTTTGTGTGCTTTATTTGAACGGGGAAGGGCTGCGAAAGGTTCATTTTCCCTTTGCGAATACTAAGCCACCGTTAAATTGGACCTAAAAATGGAGGAATTTTATTATCCGGGGTTCAAAGAGGTTTTAAAGAGCCCGAAAAAATTTAAAGGCAATAAAAAGAAATTCATGCCAAATTATGGGCTATTTAGATTTTTGCACCAATTCTCCAAAGTTTGAGAATTTAGATTACCTCTAAAAGAAAATATATATGAGGGAGTTTGGTTGGAGATTTTATAACGGGTTTGCAGGTCTTTAAAAGTCTTAAAAATGCACTAAATAGTTTTGGACGTTATTGGTGTGGAAATCATTTGACTTTGATTTGTTGATTTGTATAAGACGATGTCATTTAAATTCAACAAATTTTTACACCTAAGGATACTTTTGATGTTCATTCGTTAGGGTTACATATATGTATCGTGCATATATGCTTGATTGAGTTGATTTACCTATCGAATATGTTCACACCCATTCATTCCATTTCCATGACTTGGTTGTTAGAGTTTAAATCCATGGTGTGATTTTTGTATTATATTTTTCAAAGTGGTATCTTATTTTTGTATGAAAAATTTGAAAAATCAAAAATAGTTTGTGAATGTTTTTGGGATACTCCTTTGCATGCGCGTTGATTGATTCATATTTTCTATGCAATTTTATCGTGACACTCCATGTTTTGATTGTTTCTTGTTATATGTCTATTTGGGGACATCATAAAAAGGGGGAGAAAGAATTATCAGTTATGGGGGAGTTTTTGCATTATGGGGGAGATTTGATTTATTAATGCTTTATTCTTAGATCATTTCAAACTCGATGCGTCACAAAGGTTTTTGCTTTATCTCATGTATGTAGGTACCAAATTGAAGATTGACATGTTGCACACCCTGATGAGAAAAACTTTGAGAGTTTTGATGTTGAAGAAAAATTTGAGAACTTACAAATTTTACCTTTTCAGTTTTGGGATTCATGGGAGGGTAGATTTGTACAGGCATTTTGGTTTTTGATAATTCGGATATTTTTATGTATGTACCGGCATAAACATAGGAGGAAATTTGTAAGGACATATTTTTAATAAGTCTGTCACAATTTATTATGTCGTATACTGCTACAAGTCGTCGAAGAATTGTGAAGATTGCTTCTACAAAAGACGGATCCGAATTACAAGTTGCCTTCAACATTCAAGCCCAACAATATGAACTTTGGTAAGATATTATTTTAAAGTTTCATATACATTTCATATTAAGAGTGTTGGGATATTTTTAAAAGGTGTTTTAAAAAAAAAACTTTTATATAAAAAACTTTTTATAATATTCTTAAAAGGAATTTTAAAAAAGCTTTGGTATAAAAATTGTTTTTATAAATGTTTGTTTTTAAAAAGATGTTAACTATTTTAGAAAAAGAATGGTATTGAGAAAATTTCATTGGCAGTTAACGCACCTCGGTTTCGACGCCAATCTCGTTCACGTGAGTTCAGCATCTCGTTCGAACGACATTGGATGTCGCGCGTAGTCGTTCAAAAGACACGCAATCTCGTTCAAGCGAGATGGGGTTCTCGTTCGAACGACCCTGCTTTTTGGCTGACACGCTGCTGTAATGCTTATCCTTTAACCGACTCAAATTTTGTATAAAAAGGGGTCCTGGCAGCCTTGAAAAACGTGGAGAACAGTTTCAACTTTTAAGAGTCTTATTCTTTTGAAACTTTTGTGTATCTACCCATATTTAACTCAATACCTTTTGGCGGAAAGTTTTTCTCCAATAATTTTAAGGGTTCAAATGTTTTGTTTTTAATTCACAAAATCCCAATTACTTATATGTGAATTGTTTTGTGGAACCCAAGAACATATTTTGCTTTGGTTTATTCTTTGTGGGAAAAACTCTACAACTAACAACTGCGTGCTATTTTGTAGGGAGTACTTATAAAGTTCACTCTTGTGGAGAAGCCGTTTTTCTTCTTCATTGCTTCCCTCCTGGAAAGGGAAAATTCCAGCCGTAACTTGTGGAGGAGCCGTCTTCTTCTTCACTGTTACCCTTCTGGAAAGGGAAAGTTCCAGCTGAGACATCGAAATCTACACCTACAGGTATTTCGTATGTCACCCTATTTTATTGTAATCCGTGTAAGCCATTTTCTTACAAAATTATAGTGAAATAAAAGGTTTTGCCCCTTTGGGGGATTTTTCCTGAATATTTGTGTCACATGCTTTATTTATTTATGGGTTGACACATGCACTTTTAGATGCATGTTTAGGGGCTGGATTAATTTGGTTTAAAAATAGACTCTAATTAAATAAGTGTTTCGAATTGGAAACTTGCGAATAAATTTAATCAATTATCACACAGTCACGTTTTACAAATTGGTATCAGAGCTTATTTAAGCGATCACCACTTTACAAATTGGTATCAGAGCGGGTTACTTGTTTCTATTCTGAGCTTGTATCTTAGATTATGTAAATACTGAAATTCTATTGAACTGTTGTTGACTGGTGAATTTGAACATTTAGATAGCCATTGAGTTGGTTAGACCTAGGCATTTCTAACATTTAGGATTTTTTGTGATACTACCGAATATAAATGAAACATACTTACCATGGAAATATGATAAAATGTGGTGGGTAATATAAATTTTAAAACATCAATTAAAAGTAGAGTAAAAGTATACATAGCAACAACACAAATTATACACTCAATATGTATAAGCCTTTTAAGTTACAAATAATGCGCATAGATACTAGCCTTCTCGTTCATATGAATACGCATTCAATAGCCCTTAGACCCATTCGAGAGTCACTATCCCTGTAATGAGATCTCTCAAATTGTCCTGTTTGGACAGTTTGGGACAACATAGTTTCTATATAATTATATACCTAGTGGCTTACACTTATTACTTTGGCGGGAGGTTTTGATGTCGTCTCTTAATGTTCTCAGGGTACATACTAGACGATGCGATATTAAATGTTATTTCAATTGATAAATTAAAATAGCACGTCAATTTACGAATCTATATTGTGTACTTGGAGAACTATAGGGATATGCTGCCAAACTTTACTCAAATTAGAACAATGTGGATGAGCTGCTAAGTATATTTTAGAAACATGCGATCTTGAATGGGATAGGACCACTCACCCTTTAGAGGAGATGGATGAAATAGGATTCATATTTTTTTTATAATATTAATGATGTTTTATGAAAAATAAGTTTTGTCACGTAAATATTGAGGTCACTATTGTTAAAAATGATAAACATAGTGAAGACAATGGATCAACTAACCTTTTTGTTCCTTGAAACTTCATTCATCCATTATTAGTGTAATATGAATATTTTATTATAATAAATACGTAAAATAAGTTACAAAGTGTTATTATATAAGAGGTTTTGCTCGACCCAAACCAAACCAGATCCATGGATAGTAGGATTCCCAGAGGAAAGTTTGAGGGCTTGGGACTGTTACCATATTAAACTGGATTCCTAAAAAATAAGCGCATGGCAAAAAATAAAAATGAATAAGAAAATGATACTTATTGCAAATCATCTTCTAACAATTAAAAAAAACTTGTAAATTTAAAGTAGTTATAAGAATTATTGGTATTAAAAGTTCATTGTGATCATACTGGTTGATAATTTACCACTTGTGTAACATGAGAAGAGAGTGTAGAGAGCGCCCCCATAGCCCAGGGATAAAAATGCATACCAAAAATTATCCCTGGGCTTTGGGAGTGCTCTATATACTCTCTTCTCATATTACACAGGTGGTAATTTATCAACCAGTATGATCACAATGATCTTTTAATAATGGTGATTTTTATAACTACTGTTAATTTAGAAGTTTTTTTTTATTAAATGTTAGAAGACTATTTGCAATAAGTATCATTTTATTATTCATTTTATTTTTTGCCATGCATTTATATTTGAGAAATCAAGTCTAATTTGGTAACAGTCCCAAGTCCTCAAACTTTTCTCTGGGAAGCCTATAATGTCCATGAATCGTGTTTGGTTTGGGTCGGGCAAAACCTCATATATAATAACACTTTGTTACTTATTTTACATATTTATTATAGTAAAATATTTATATTACTCTAATAATGGATGAATGAAGTTTTTAAGGAACAAAAAGGTTAGTTGATCCATTTTCTTCACTAATTTTATAATTTTTACCAATAGTGATCGCAAAATTTGTGTGACAAAAGTTATTATTCTTAAAACATTATTAATATTATGTAAATCTTGTTTTTATAGTGTAACACTGAAAGATGAAATGTCAATCTTGTAGTAAAACATTCATTGGAAACTAATTTTTCACACATTTGTTTATACTAATCCATAAATATACGCTTCTTACCCATAATAGGTGATTGTTTGTAGTAGTTGTGATGGGATATCCTATATACAAAAAGTGGATGGGTGAGACAAATAGACTATGGGATGTGTTTCATAGAGGTGCTAATGAATTTGTGAAATACGCAAAAAGATGTCGTAATGATGAAGAGTTCCCATGTCCGCGTACTAAGTATAGGAATGGTAAGGTGTTTGAGTGGAAAACAGTTTAACTATATTTGTTAAGATGGGGTACGAAAGATAGTTATCGATTTTATTCCCTTTGTCCCCGAGAAACCTTCACAACAATCAACAAGTAGGATATATGTTCAAGGGAAAGAGGATAATGTAGATCATAATATGCTAGAGTATTTAGTTGATGATGTGTATGGAGTTCATGAAGTGAAAGAAAATGAGGTAACTGACGATGCATAAGGTTCAGGTTCTCATAAAAATATCGGGATAAACCTTGACGATGACTATCAAAGTTTAAAACTTAAGGCGGCCCAATCGTTGTACCCTAGATGTAACAAAGATCAAATAACTTTACATTTGGTTTGCATAGTTTGAAGACCAATATGGTTTGTCTGGAAATAGCATGACAAGAATCTTGAATTGGGTGAAGGGCTTGCTACCCAAGTAGAATACGTTTCCAAATAGCTATCCTACTATGAAGAACAGTTTGAAAGGTTTGGGAATGAAGTATAAATCAATTCATGCTTGTGTGTATTAATGAATACTATACCACAAGGAGTATGAAAATCTCAATCGGTGTCCAGTATACAATGAACCTAAATATGTGCAATCTACAGGCAAGGAAGGCACAAGCTCAAAAGTGCCTCAAAAACTGTTGAAATATTTTCCCATTGGGCCTAGATTGAAACATTTTTTCACAGTACCATGGATAGCGGAGGCAATGACTTGGTATGTTAGGGTAGAAGTATGGATAATCTCATGCGTCATCCTACTGATTCTACAACTTAGAAGAGGATGAATTATGAGTATCCTAATTTTGCTCGAGGACAACATAACATTTGTTAGGCAATATCAACAAATGGTTTCAATCCATTTGGAAATATAAGTCTCAATCAGAGTGTATGGCCAGTGATCCTAGCACCACTCAACCTCCCTCCTTCACAATGTATGAGACCTGAATTTTTTATGTTGTCTTTGTTGATACCTGGGCCAAAGGAAATAAGCGAGGATATCGATGTCTACTTGGATCAATTGGTGGATGAATTAAATGAGTTGTGGGAAGAGGGTGTGCAAGCATTTGACTCTTTTAAAAAAGAAGAGTTTACGCTGAAAGCTATGTTGATGTGGGCAACTCATGATTTTCCAGCTTGTGGGACATTATTCGGTTGTGTAGTACATAGTTATTTGGGGTGTCCTATTTGTGGAGAGGAGACTGAATCTCTACGTCTCATCATTAGCGGAAAAAAAATATATCATTGCCATAAGAGGTTTTTACCCCCCCCCCCACCTCATAGTTTTAGATTTGAGAAAGGTTCTATTTTTTTTACCAGGAGGGGTTGGACATAGGCTACCTCCGAGAAACTTTCAGGTTCAGAATATAAAAGTTAATTATGGCCCTAATATGCCAGGTAAGAATCCTAAATTGAATATCAAGCATAAGAAGACCCCAGCTGTGAATGAAACTGGGACAAGAAAGGCATGGTCTATGAGGTCTATCTTATTTGACTTATCTTATTGAAAGATTAGCCCGATGCACCATGTATTGGATGTGATGCATGCAGAAAATAACATCACTAAACATATTTTGAGCACATTCCTTGGTGAGAGTCATTCGAAGGATGGAGAAAATGCACGAAAAGATCTTAAATTGTTGAAACTTAAGTCATAATTATGGTTGAAAGAAGATAATAGGGGAAGGACAATAATTACCCTTGGTGCATTTACTTTGACGAGTGAGGAAAGAAATGTGCTTTTAGACACAATATAAAATTTGAAGGTAACATCTAATTTTTCATCCAACTTGCAAAGGATTATAAATTATGTTACCCATGATTTACATAAGTGCAAGTCCCACGATTGGCATGTGATCATGCAATTGGTTCCTCTATTGTTTAAGCACTATTTCTCCAAGAACAAGGATTTTCATAGGGCCATTATGCAAATTAGCACCTGCCTCACACTTTCATGTGAGAAGATAGTCAATCGAAAGCACATAGTGGTCGCAAAAGTAGCCATTGTCGAAGCGATTTGTGTATTGAATAAGTACTTTCTCCCATTATTTTTTGACATAAGTGTTCATTTGTTGGTACACTTATGCGACGAGGCACTTCTTTGCGGCCCAGTTAGACATCGGTGGATGGATCCGTTTGAAAGGTTGATGACAGTTCTCAAAGATTACATCAAGAATACATGATTCATTGATTGATAAATTGTAGAGGAAGACATCACTATGAAGTCATCACTTTACACTTGAAGTAGCGTGGATAACAGTGATGATTTCGTTGATGAAGGTGGTCAAGTGATGGGCACGCGAGTGAAATTAATGAGTTTACAGCATGAACAAGTAACTCGTTATCTATTTGACACCCATGAAGATATCGAAGAATGGAAAAAGTAAGTTTATATTATTTTGATTTTTATACATAATCAATTTCATAATACGTTCGTCACGATCAATGCAGGAAATACTATGCGCGTGGGAACAATAAAAAATGAAGAACGATGGCACAATTAGACAAGGAATTTAGGTTGTGGGTGTCACACGAGATAATTATAATGAGAATGTCTCTTATTAAATGACATATTATAAGAAATATTTAAAACTAACTTAATTAATTTATCTATAATCTCATCTCTTAAAGACGAGTGATGCGACATCAAGGCTTGCTCGTCTAGCCATCAGATCATTGTTCATAGTACATGAATAAAAAAGGATTGACTGGATGGTTATATATTCGGTGCAAGGGTGTACGAGAAAAATACAAATGTACAGAACTCGGGAACTTCATACAAGGCTCTTACTTATTTTCAAGCAACCGTCAAAGATAAAAACCTCGTTGAAGCTGAATTGACTTACTATGGTGTCATTCGGAATATATTTGAATTGGACTATATAAGCTTCAAAGAGGTTGTGTTTTAGTGTGATTTGGTAAGAATTGAGGATAAAAATGCTTGTAAAGTTGAGCCTGGTACCAATTTGATCATGGTTGACTTGTCCAAGTTGAAGAGCAACGAGCACGTGAGCAATGAGTCGTTTGTTTGTGCTTTTTAAAAAGTCAAGAAAATGTTTTGCTCGGAGTATATCAACAATGAGCCGTGGTCAATCTTTCTACACGCACCAAAGCGTCTAACCAGTAGCGTGGATGACTTGGTTGCTCCTATCGAATATCAATCCATTTTAGATGATAACCCGAATTTGAATTTTTTTAAAGATTTGTAGTGAGTATTCCAATTATTTGAAACAATGCTTAGTTTGCTATGTGATACAATGCTTGAATTTGTATTCTTATAATGTCGTTAACTTGCATTCTTCTAGTGCTTTATATCACTCGGATGATAGTTTAATGCTTTTATTCATTTGAATATTATTAGTTTTTATGGATTTGAATCAAAATTGGTTGGTTGATTGGTGAATATGTTAATTTGGATTTTAATCATTTTAAGCATTAATTCAAAGTTCGTGACATAACCCAAATTTGTAACAATTTTTAAATTTGTAATAAGTATTCCAATTATTTGAAATAATGTTTAGTTTGGTTTATGATGTGCATTCGTATTCTTATAATGTGATTAACTTGCATTCTTCGAGTGCTTTAATTCATTTGGATTTTAATCAATTTAATGATTTTATTCATTTGGATTTGATTGTTTTCTCATATATATGCTTCTACTAATAACAACAATTTTTGTAGGAAATGTCTACATCAGGGCGTCAGGAAAGCGGGGGCGATGAAGGCTCCTCTAGCACTTGGCCCCCAAAGTGGGGCAAATTGGGGACCGTAGTGGAGAACAAGACAACATCACAAGTTAGGGCTCTAGAATTTCTAAATAAGATTGTTGGCCCCGAGTACACGGATTGGAGGAAAGTTCCCTACGAGCTTAAGATGGCCATCTGGGGGGCATTACAGGTACTTGTTCACTTTCTTATTGTTTGTATTATTTTATATTTATATATATTTTATTGTATTTTATAATTTAAATACTACTAACTAACTTTCGTTTTGTTTTGTATTTGTTTGACAGGAACAATATGGCTTGCCCCCCAGTTTACGCGACACCACGTTAGAACAATTACAAGATCAGTATGAAACGTGGAAGAAAAACATGCGCGTACGTTACCTTGGATAGGATTGGGAGTATATTTTGTGACTTGGGGGCACGGTACCCTCGAAGGAATCCATCTCATTGTCAAGATGGCAATAGTTTGTCGATAATGAGGTCTCAGAGAGGCAATTGTCCACTCGTCAATCGGGGAGGGAAAATCGGGCCAAAAAGGTCGACATGCACTACTCTGGGCATACGTCATATGCCTAGGTAGAGCACCGGGTGGTAAGTTTTTAATGTCCATTCATTTTATGTTTTATTTTATTTTATTTAGTTATAATTATATACCAATTTACTAATTTTGCATTAATTTATTTTAGGAGACAGGGAGTGGCCCTAGGGGTTAACCACATAGGCTCGATGCCTATGTGAAAATTCAAACGAAGAAAGGGAAGGATGGGGAGGTCAATCTGGATATGGATGCTACTATTGTAAGTAAAAATATTAATTACGTTATAAAAATAAAATTCTATAATCACATATATTCTTATTAATTTAGCTAACCTTGTAGCTTTTTATTGTTTCAGGAAAATCTTAAGGAGGTGCACAACTCCCAGAGTGATGCCGATAAGGAATCTCTCGCTACAGACTCACTCATCCAAGTGTTCGGGAGATATCGTAAGGGACGTACTCGAGGGGTGAGCTCTCGGGTGGGGAAGATGAGGCTCGACAGGATTGCGTCGAGCAATACAGGGCTGACTTGCAAGGTGGACGAGTTGTCGACCAACCACGACGAGAAGTTAGAAAAATTAGAGAGAACAATGTATAAGACGTTCTAGTATATCAAGGGTGCCTTTAAATGCTCCGGGAAGGGCAAGGAGAAAGCGGTGGACGAAGGGACCACTGCTCCATTTTTCTCGCCCTCACCCTCACTGATACCTCCCCTCCTCATCTACATATGATGACATATTCACCACCCCCACCCATACCCCCGTCCTAAGGCTAGCTTCTACAATTGGTTGGCATGTTGTGTGTATAGTAGACACATGGGGGTGGCTATATAATAGCTAAGGGGTTGAGGGACCCAGATACGCGCCCTGGTACTCTGGTGCACAACCGTCTGTTGCAACCGCATGATGCACGGGTCCTTGTCATAGATGCGTATGTGGGAAGAGAGAATGAACCCTTGAGGTTGAGCGAGCAGTCTAGCGTTACTACTATTGAGGTTTGTCTCAATTCATATATACCTTCCTCCTTCAAAGTGATGACCACTGAATAATTATTTGTAATAATTTGACTACTATTTGTTTATTATGATTATAAACAACAACTTTGAGTATTGAAATTGAATTGTTATTTATGTTTTATTGTTTGTTATAATGATTAAATGAATGTTGCATGGCTTTTAATCTTATGAATGAATGAATGTTGGTTGACATATATATATATATATATATATGCTGTAATAGATGTTGTAACAGGTTAAAATAGACTGCTGGCCAATGGCAGTGGCCATAACTGCCCAATAATTTTTTTTAAATGCTACCTAGTATTGTCACGGACTTTGACCATGATAATTCCGTGACAATTATTATTGTCACCCCCAAACTTGTCACGATTTTTAATGTGACAAGGGCACCTTGTCAAGATATTTAACCGTGAAAATGCACTAGTTTTGGTGTATAAAAAGTCCTTGAACAACAAAAAGAAGAAAAGTGAAAATATGCTCTCAAATGTTATTGGGTGTGATTTGCAAAATGATTTTGTTTTTATCTTTCTTTAGTTGAAACTCTGTTGGGCACATGAGTTATATTGCCAAATGGGGGACACTAGGGTGGCTAATAGCTCATGTTTCAAACATACAAAGCTCTAAGGGTCAATTCTAGGGATAATAAACCAACTACTTGTCCTTAGCATGCTTTCCAATGAAGTTTTTTTGGAAATATCTCTTAAACTTGCAATATATGAAAAGTGCTAGACTATTCGCCACAGTGAGCCTATGTTTTACTATAGCAAACCTGTGTCGAGGTAGGTCATGATATGAGGAAGGGTTTTCACGTAGGCGACACATGACAGCAACAAGGCTTCACTATAGCAAACATGGTCATTACATAACCCAGAAACAAAGGTTTAAATTTTCTTATAAAAGTTTAGAAAAATATTTTAAGAAAACTCCAAAATATGTTTCACCCAACCAAGTAACACATTTTTAAAAAGACACTAAATATTTTTTTTTATAAGAAATAGATTTATATTAGAACAATATATTGCATCATATATTTGACATTCCATAAACATAATCTATTTCTGTAGTTTAGACTCTCGTACCCCGTTATAGTCCCATTTTGTCTTTCGAGAATTAAGACGGTGCAAGGAGAATATTATATAACTTCTCATAATGGACTTCGCGGTCACCTTTCACCTTCTTATACTCTATAAAGTCTTTCTATATATTATTGGTTTGTGCCTATAGTACCTCGTGTGCACGCGATGACTCAATGAGAGCCATCTTAGAGTTACCATCCTTTTTCATGCTAGAGCTTAGCCTCTTTATGACCCATTTTCAACTTCTTATTGAGATTAGCTTATTGATCATTTACACTAATAATTAATGCTTCAATCTCCACAAAGAACTTATTTCACTCTTATACAAACCAAGCTTCTTAAAAAGTATGTAATTCACCTTCTTTATGCACCGACTCAACTTAAAAAGTTCATTGAACTTCACTTGCAGTTGTTCTTTAGTCTCATTTGAAAAACTCACCTCCTTTATCATTTTGTCTCTATCGGTTTTAAACTAAACGTTGTCTTTCTCAACCATATCTACATCAAGGGAGTTTTGAGGTCCAACTGTATCATCGACAACAGTGAACCCTAGAAAGTTGCATTCAATGAGAGAATCATCACTCAAGTCGATGTCATTATCGCTAACGGTGGCATTTATTAACTTTTTATCATTACTTATCCTCTTCAGCATATTAGGACACTCACATTCCAAATTCCCCAAAACTTTGCATTCTACTAAATCAGTCACATATGTGACATAGCATTTGGATGAAGGAAGGTTAGGTAAAGGCTATTGTATATTGATTAAGAAGAGAACCGATGGATAGAATAAGCGGTGAAGAAGCGATCAGGACATGAGAGATCAATTATGGAAAATTCCACAAATTTGGCCTTTTTTCGCTCTTGCAACTTGTTCTATATTTTCCTTATTATTTATTGGATTAGACGGGTGCATTACGCAAATAGTTTATTTTGGCTTTAGTCCCATTTTCAAAGTTTTGTTGGGCTCCCATCCCATGTATTTTTAAAATTTTACACTTGCTTTAGTTGTCAAATGAGATATGAAGCAAATTATCCAAGTAGATTACCTTGATCATTCTAGCATCAATAAAGGAAAACTAGTAGAGCAGGTTATGTCCATGCATAAGGCTGTAATATAGATGGATTTGATAATGCATTACCTGAGAGAGGATGTCCTACCAAATGATAGAAAATAAGCGCACAAGATTTCAGTGAAAGTTGCTCACTTCCACTTATTGGCAGAATATGATCTTTATCGTCGATCTTTTAGGCCTTACATCTAGTGCGTACATCCAAACGATATCGACAAGACTCTCTATGCACAAGGGGATATGCGCAAACCACATTGGGAGCAAGTCAACGGCATTTAGGGCCATAAAAAAGGGTACTGATGACCGTATATGCAATAAGAAGCGATCACTTATATAAAAGTGTAAAAAATAACAACTTTTCTCGCTATTAGTGCATCATCCCTCCAACATCCTCAAGTAAATCACAAGTCCTTGGCCTTTTGCCTAGTGGAGGCGTGACATCGTCGTTTCATTTCCCTTCACCTCTGGAAGCAAGAAGTATTCGTTGGTTGGCACAGACAACTTCTCTAAATGGATTGAAGAAGAGCCCTTGGTAAATATTTGAGATGTAGACATGACCAAGTTCATATGGAAGAATATCATAACTCAGTTTGGCATTCCTCGAATCATCGTCACAGACAACAGAACCCAATTTGAGCATAACATTAGGCACTACTATAGTGGGGTGGCCTATCCTCAGAATAACGGGTAAGAAGAAGTCTTTATTAAGATAGTCCTCGAGGGAATAAGCAATACATTGGAAAAATAAAGGGTTCATAGGTTAACCAACTCCCTCACATTCTATGGGCATTTTAAAATACACTTAAGAGATCAATGAGGAAAACACCCTTTGCCCTAGATTATGGAATGGAGGCAATCATCCTATTAGAAGCATATCTACAGACTATGAAGTCCTCCTTAGTCGAAGAAGACCTTAATAACAAAGCAATCATATCCGAACTTTACTTGGCCGACAAAAAAATGAATTAACTATTGTAAAGCTTGCCTCCCACCAGAAATAGTTGGCCAAGCAGTATAAAAGGGGGGTCAAGGCGAGGAGCTTTAAGATCGGAGACTAAGTTATGAGAAAGATTGCAGGCAGTGCTGATAATCCTTTAGATGGGAAACTCGGGCCCAACTACGAAGGTCCATTTAAGTTCATTCGAGACGACTTGAAATAATGGAGAGGAAAGAGGTTCCTCTAGCATGGAATGCAACCAATTTGAAGAAGTTTTACTTTTTAATTCTAAGTTTATTTAGTTTATTTCATATATGAATTACATTTCCTTTATATATCTCATATATATTTGCATATGCTAGAATTTATCTTTATTCATTGTTCTAAGTGACAAGGTTTCCTATAGAGGAACTTACATATTTGAAGATTAAAGTGGGTTTGTTTTTTCAACTAATATATATGGGGAAATTATCCAACCTAACATGAACATTTGAAACTTTCCCGAATAGCTAGATAGGTAATTGCAACTTGGAGATAAGAAAAAAGGAGGAGCCGATCAATGGTGATCTCTGGTTTGGATTCTCTTGATCAAATCATAACAAGATTGTAAGGACAGAGAGTCCGAGACAACTCATTCTCCTTATGTTCTTTATAAATGTAACCCATACCCATGGGAAAAGGGGCATATGATCTTTGTTATCTGTAACACCCCGTATTTTTTGAGAATATGGAAATTAATTAAATTTGGTGATTTAGGAATTTATTTAATTAGGATAAATGATCTAATTCGATGGTTTAGATTAAATTAATTCAGTTTAAGTTTAAATTCACGCGTGCCGTATTTTGAGGTGGAAATAAGTTGATTTTATAAAGTGACTCGGATGGTGATTTTGAGGTCACGGTTGGTTCCGAAAGGATCAAAATAGTATACTCGGGTGTATAGTTTGGGTCCCGGGGCGATTTTAGACCAACCTAACACTGTTTAAGGGTATTTCGGACATTTAGGAGTTTGAGGTATAGAGAGTTGCGAAAATATTAAGTTTATATCTTCCATTAGATAAAGGAAACCAGGGTTAACATAAAGCTAAAGGAACATAGGCTTTAAGAGAGGAAGAGGAGGGGAGAACCAAGCTTTCTACACCGTTTTTGGCCCCGAACGCAACGAAATTGAGATCGAAGTGAGGGGAGGACTACCACACCATCATCCCAATGAATTTTGGACCTGCTATTGAGAGGCAAGTATTTAAATGGTAATTTATTTTAGGCATGTTGCAATACCCATGTAGAATAGGGTTTGATTTCAAGTTTTTGGAAGAATTAATATGGTTTTGGGTGGGTTTAATTCATAAATTGAGATTGGAATGCATGTAGAGATATTCATTTATGTTTATGACATGAAATCATAGGATTTGGGGGTGATTAGAAGGAATTAACTCTGGGATTGATGACCAAACTTGAAGAACACATAAACTAGGATTTTCATGGGGGTTTTAAAGATAATTTGATCTTGGATTGAAATCATGATGAATTGATGATAATTTAAGGTTGGAAATCATCCTTATACGTTTATATAATGATTATACATGTGGGTTTGAAATTTGGCAAAGTTTCGTGAAGATATGAGAAAGTTATCATGTGGAGAAATCGTAAAAAACACAAGGTTGAAGAAGACCTGCTTGGGGAGAATCGATTCGGCTCCTTGGCCGAACCGATTCTGCTACCCAGAAAACTACAATGTGGCCTTTTTGTTTATACAACCCTATGAATTGAATTACGAGAAACTTTGGTGATTGTTTAGTAATTATGAGAGTTGGGGAAGGTCAATAGGCATGGTATTTAGGTTTTATTTATATTGATAAGGGTTAAGTTGGGATAATTAACCGATGGTAGAAAAATGAGTGGATCGTACACCGAGAAATTTGGATTTGGGCTACGAGAAGGGTATACCATAATCTAGTATGATAACCAATAGGGTATAAGTGTAATAACTACTGAATTAACGTAAGGGGTAGCAATGGGCCCTTTGGGTAAAGAATAATGATCCGAAATATACAATGGAGAGATATATTGTGAATATATTGTACGGTGAGTATTCGAGAGATAAATACTATGCACGGATGATTATTATAGGATGGGTGTATACCTATATAAATTTATTATTATAAGTCTTGTGTGTACCTATACGGAATATCTATATGGATAGGTTGTGTGCATGCCTAGTATGTGCTTGTGTGTGTGTGAACATACCTACCCAACCTACTTGCTATTACAAAGGTCCCTCATAGTGGACGATCCCACCTTTACTATTCCAATGAGGTTTGGATTTGTGTCCCAGAATATAGTGTTGTTAGTGGATAGCTATATGAGATGAATAGTGAAGCCGACAGGTCGTTTGGGTACGTTAGGTATATGCGCAGCCCCAAAGACTTAGCACTATGTTCGACTCCAATATATGTTGTTTTGATTTATGGTTCGAGGAGATATTACTGAACCAATAGTCCTTGATTTAGTACGAGAGGTACTTGGACTGATAGCATAGTACGAGAATGTGCATCACGGTGGTTAGTCCGATGGATGCTATATATATATATATATATATATATATATATATATATATATATATATATGAATGTTTTGTATTATTTATGTGTGACAGCAGTGAGACTAGATAGTGTGTATCTAAACAAAGATTAATCTACTTATGTGTGATAGTAGTGAGACAAGATAGTATGTATCTAAAGAATGATTAATCTACTAAATAGTAGTGATATTAGATAGTATATATCTAAATAATGATGAATCTACTAATGTGTGAATAGTAGGAAGATAGATAGTGAATATCTAAAATAAAATTTAAGTAGGGAAACTTAAATGGTAAGGCTTGAACAATAACATGCAATGGTAACTTGGGTTTAATAATAACATAAGAGAGATGTTGATTATTAAGGGTATTCGGTAGAGTAATGTATGGGAGGTACGGGTGAGCTAGATTTATTTGAGGTTTATTACATAATGGTAACCTAGTTCTATTGGGTAGAATGACTAGGCGGGATTGAGTAAGAAACGTTAGGTGCGCACTATAGATAGGAGGTGAGGAAACTCAAGGGAGTGTTCGTAGACTAACATGTGTATCTAATAAATGTTTATTTAAATTGAAATTTAAATGCTTGATAAATATTTTCAACTGATTTTTACTTGGGCTCTGATCCGTACTTGCAAAACTTTTTTTTTAAAACCTTTTAGTTGTTCAGGCAAAGGGGCGCCAAGTATGATGCTCTATTCCAGGGATGCGTAGTTGTAGCACTTATGGATGCTTGCAGGATTTGGACTTAGTCACTTCAGTTGATTCATTCCTAGTGTAGGGTGCAGTTCAGTATTTCACTCGAGCGTGTTGCCTTAGTTATTTCATTTATGCCGGTCGGACTTTTATAGTCAGATTTTTATTATGTTGGACTTTTAAATAGGACTTGTGATCCGAGGTTTTATTCAATATTATTTTATCTCAGTTATTTATATTATGGATGAATTTATATTACTATTTCATGGGATGTTAATTAGGGTAATAATGTTCCGTTGTTCTTGTTGATTAAATAAAAAGATAAAATTTGGCACCGACTTTTTGAATACTAGGTGGTTAGTAAAAAGTTTAAATTATTTTCGATGGTGATGCTAAGAATGAACCAAATGAGAATCTTATTTTAATTTAATAAAAGCCAGATCACCCGATATTTTATTGGGCGTGGCGTCACATTATTATGAGATGATCAACAAAAAAGAAAGAAACACCCCGTGAACATTGGCACATCATCGAACCATGTATATTATATGTTGTGTGATTTTGATTTTATTTTCTGCTCAACTTAATTGGGTTAATCTCTTTATAGTATGTTTTTACCTTCTAAAAATGACTCCATTGTGAGAATCTATTTCCTTTCACAACCAATAAAATCTCACCTACACAGCCCACGCCTACCATCTGACAACGACCATAAAAATAATCATATCGGACCTCCGGTACATAATGTTAAGTCTGAACTCCACCCTAACAGGAGTCCTAATAATCCCAACTCACAGTATCATCCCCGAGAGTAACAAACCATTAAAAATAATGAACAATCGACATCTACCTAGATTTCATGACTTGTGGACATCTATGAAAGGCGACTTCGTAAATAAAAGGATATCATGTGCCTCTAGTAGAAGGAGAATTATTGTTTGTAACATCGCCTACAGAGAATGGAGTAAGAGGGGACAAACAAAAATGCCATGACCAAACATTAAACCCTTAGGCGAGTAAAACTCAGAGCCAAGGAAAGAGTTCGGGGAGTGACCAAGAGCGCTCCAAGCATAGGATTCCTCCAGAGAAGAGAGACCAGGAAGGGAGTCATCGTAAGAAGGATTTAATGATCTCATTCGATAAAATATGAATGAGTATACTGCTCATCGAAGGGCCAAATCCATTAAGGAATTAGCTTGAAGGTCCCTTATTAGCCATATAAAGTCTCAACTCTCAAGATCTATACTAGAGCCAGGACCTCCTAAGAAGTTTTCTACACCCAGATTCAAAATCTATGATAGGAAGACTGATCCCATCAATCATGTTTGCCAATATCGATAAGAAATGATTATTTGGAGAAATAATGAAGCCTTAATATGCTGCATATTCCCTTATAGTCCCGGGGATATAACTAGAGAAGTTATCGCACAGGTCGGACACCGACTTTAAGTAGTTTGCAAAAGCATTCGTTGCCAGATTTATAAACATCATCTTTCATCGTAAGAGGATGGACTCATTTCTCACCATGAAGAAAAAGCCCAAAAAATATTGAAGGAATACACTCGCTAATACTGGGAAACCTATAATAAAGTGAAGGATTTCTCAGAGAAAGTTGTTGTGGCATCATTAAAATCTATCTACCAAGAAACTCTATGTTTTATCAATCCTTCACAAAGAAGGAGGCCAACACTATTGATAAACTTATGCCCAGAATTGATAACTAAACCAAAGTGGGTAATATGGAAACTGGTGCTCAACATGACAATTATCAGCTAAAAATAACCAAGAACTATGATAAAGAGAATACCCCCAAGAAGGAGGCAGGAAAAAATTATTATATAAGGTAACGATAAGGAGGACCCTACTAAGTCTCACTAGGCGATCGGTATAACTTTTAAAGAACCAATCTACAAATCTTGAACTAAATTAAAGATCAACAGTACTTCAAGTGGCTAAGGAAGATGACAGGGACTCGTGGAAGAGAAATACTGCCTTGAGGTGATCCTATCACAAGGAGCACAAACATAAAATAGAAAATTATAAAGAGCTCAAGTCCCGCTTGGAAGACTTGGCTCAGATAGGCCACTTGGATGACTATATAAAAAATAAGAGTGCGAAAGACACCTTAGACCATGACCAGAAACCTGATAACATCCTCGGTGATGACGAAATAGAGCACCATTTAGTTCATCCACGGTGCATCAAGTCCGAACCAGATTCAAGGTAACGAGGATGGAGTTGAAAAAGCTCACTACAGTCATTAAGTATTTCCATATTGTGTAATACCCCATATTTTTATATACTTAAATAAATATAATTGCATGCTCGTGGCATGTGACGTCACTATATTTGTAATTATACATGTAGGTGTTATATAAAGAAATTGGAAATTAATACACGATAAAACATTCATAAATATGTTGAAATATAATTGCATATTATTGGAGACTATACATTGGTCCGGGGTTTGATTTTGAGGGTTTCCTTGTTCGTATCATCCCCTCGACATCGGGTACCAATTATTATCAAGCAGTCAATTACAATGCCGTGTTACACCCAAACCAATTAATTGTGATTTCGATGATTTTTAATTTATATTAAATAATATTTTGTATGTAAAACAATTTTTAATATTGAATTATAGATTAATGATATATGTGTTTTAGTAATATTAAAAATAATGGTTTTTAACTTAAAATAAGGGATTTTAGACCTATTGAATATCACAATGATTTGGGGATTTTTAGAATTGTTAAATGTTAATTTGGGAAAGTTGCTCAAGGGCTTATTTTAGGGCCAAGCCCACTTTCATTTTTAAGCCGTCTTAATGAGCCTTTGGAAGATTGAATTTGGGGATCGAAGATCTTAGAGAGAGGAAGACTCAAAGAAGAGGGGGGAATATCAAAAGATTTTGGCCCTTGTTTTTCATCAAATTTTAAGGTTAGTTAATAAGAATATTTGTATGATTGAGGTTGATTTAGATGATGCCTATCTATGTAACTTGAAACCCTGTGATTAAGATCTGATTCATATGAATTAATCCAATTAAATTCATAATTAGACTAATTAAATAAAAATTGGTGACGATTCACTTTGATTTGATTGATTTCTTTTTTAATCTGAGTTGAAATATAAATTATATATAAAAATTGACTTTTAGTATGAATCCTTCATAAACCCCTTGATTATATATATAAATCTATAAATATTGGAATTAAATTGATTGAGATTGTATTTCTAGGGTTCTTGATAGAGAATTGGATTTTATGAGTAAATCTTGAATTAATATTGAGATTTTGATGTTGTAATCATGTTGGAATCATGTTTTATTCGTTCTTTGTTAAGATATTATATGAACATTATATGAAGATTTTTTATCATTAATGAAATTTTGGGTTGAGTTTTGTTGAATTGGGGAAGATAAATTCCGTAGTGGGATTTTTGAGATTACCAGAAGAGGGCGATCGATCCGTATAGATTGGCCGATCAACTGATAGTAACATATAAATGGAAAATTATCTTTAGGGTTAATGGTTTGGATCTTTGGGGTAGGGGACAAATTTAGGTTTGCTATGTTTTCCTTTGGATTTATTTAATTAGTAAAACATGTTGCTAGGGTGGTTCACGGGTTTTAATATATAATAAATTCATTATTTACCTAATATTGTAATGAAAGAAAAGTGAAGAATTCCTAAATTTGATTTAGTTTTCCATGTGTTATTGGTATCTCATTTATTATTGTTACATGTGTAAAATCCATACCATGTGTGTACTCATGGATATCATACAAATGGGGATTCCATTTTGTGGGCATGTATGATGCAAGCCGTGATGACTCCTTTGTGAGTAGACGAATAAGCCTTGGTCACAAGTTTAGGTACCCGTATTTGGTATGGGTCGATAGGTAAATTTCATTATATAGCTTTGGTTATGGCAGACTATATGCGTGATGGGTAGATATGGAGATTCATCCCTTTCTCATGTTAAGGATTTAGGTTTGGGACGCCTTCAAACTATACTCGGTATGCGCGAGTGATCATCAAGGGAAATAGGGATTGGCCTTCATTAATTTTACCAATCCGAGGGAAATAGGGATAGGCCTTCATTAATTTTACTAATTTAAATAATAACCTAATTCTATGGTACATATTATAGTTCATGCATATAAACTTTATGAATGTCTTATTTATTTTGTATTCTCTGATTTGTTTAGCGTAATGAACACTGCGAATACTTTAGCGTGATCATTTGTAAGGGATACAAATTATATATGGGATTCACTTGGGGATTGGGCATTGAAATTCATGTATTATCTAGGATTTTTGGGTGGGATAAATCTAAAGACATTTAAGAATACGAGTGGTATGTTTATAATTATGATTTATTCCAATTTTGGTTATACATTTATTCTCTTTGGACTTGTTGTTATCGTTATGGATTTCATATTTCAAGGCCGAGGCTGCCCATTCCGTAGCCTTGATAGATTTCGTTATTATCACTCATCCTTCCCGTTGCTAATACTCATTAGGATGTAGGTGTCCCTGAACTGCATGCCAAATTCTATCATCATTTCTACTATTTTAGTTTAGTATGGAGAGAATTATATAATACTTATATATGTCATGTTTTGGGAGTTGGCTTATATATCATAGTTAACTGTATAGATTTTTGGGCATGCATTATGGTATCCGAGTTGGTGAATAGTTCACTTGTATATATTTAGTTTTCCTTTCTGTTATATAATTAATTATTTACGCATGCATAAAATGGTACATAATTGTTCAAACGCCTATATCATTTAATTTAGACCTGATCAATCTATTATTAAATATTACTAGGTGTCACAGTTGGTATCAGAGCATTCCATGTTCGAGTGTCCTGGGATCTTAAGTACATTTATCATTTTTCCGCGTTGTGTTCTTTGATACTTTAGAGACCTACTTTTAATATTTTAATCTGCGTTAGTAGTGAGTTATTAATGCGATTTTATCCACTATCTTTTAAATGGTGAACATTCGTACAAGATGGAGATGACCACGCCCAACTGCGAGTGCCGAATTAAGGAAAACCTCACCTCGACAATAGCAGTAGCCGCCACCATAAGGACAAGTTCCAGTATTAGTGCCGACCAATTTAGATTCCATCATAGCCCAAACTATAGCCCCGACTATGGCAGCGATGCAATAGAATTAACCACCACCACCATGACCCGTGGTTGCACCTATACCAGTCCCCCAACTACTTTTTTTGGGAATGTGCCCGGATTGCATTTGAAAAGGGGCACCGCCAAGAGTTTCCTGGATCCACTAATCCTATAACAGCGCTCTAGTGGATATGTGACATTGAGCACCATTTTCGATTTGTGGAGTGTACCGAGGTTCAGCAGTAGATGCTTGCGAGTTTCAAGATAGAAGGAGATGCTTTATACTTGTGGAAGTTTTTTACCATTGTATAGGATAGGTACCGATTGACACTAGCAGAGTTTTGGGCAAAGTTTATGCGACTTATTTCCCGTTATAATAGTAAAAAAAGTCAAGGGTCCAGTTTGATAGGCTAAATGGGGTGATAGGATGGTTGTTTAGTATGAGCGAGAGTTCTCTCGCCTTTTGTAATTTGCACCCGAGTTTGAAGGATCTGAGGAGTTGAATATGGACTGATCTGTGTGAGGTGTGACTTGGAGGATTAAGAAAGTCTTTTTGGGAAATTCGACATTCACCAAGTACACCCATTTAGTAGATGAAGCTTTGCCTTATTGCGATAAACATCAAGAGTTCCTAAGGGCGAAAGAGACAAAAAAGGAGAGGATTGGGGCCGACCAAGGGCCAAAGTCATAGGAGGGTGGGGAGTCTTCTTGGGGATAAGGAGGATCCACCCATAACTGTAGAGGACCATTACTGGGGGAGCATCCCCTTAAGAGATTATGCATCACCATCGCCGACAAGGCGTACAGGGACAGGACCACCCGGGCCAGAGTCAGTATGGGCATCCAGGTCAGCAGTGCAGAGGGGCTAAGGCCAGTAAGGCCAAGTAGAAAGGCAGTTTGAAATGCCCTAGGATCAGAGGCAGGGTAGTAGGGTCTCCATTAGGGAAACCCATTCCATAGGATATGTTATTCATGTGGAGAGAAAGGCCACTATTTTAGGATGTGCCCTAAGGGGGCTTCAGACTAGCTCAGGGAGGATTTAGCTGGGGCAGTAGTGAGCTCTTCTAGCCCACCCCACTTTTAGTCATTGTCACACCTACAACAGTACCCAATGTTACCTCCTCCAAGAGACGAGGCACAAGGGCATGACAAGTACATCATGGACGTGTGTTTAATGTCTATCAACTGGACCCTCCGGCTCGACCCTATACAATTGAGGTTATGTATTACATATTTGGTAGTTATGCTCGGGCACTTTTTGATATGGGAGCATCTTACTCTTTTATCGATTATAAATTTTCTACTACGTCAGGTATGGTAGATATAATATTTGATGTGACTATACATGATACCCAGTGGGTGGGGTCGCTACCTTATGCCAGGTATGTAAAGGCATGGCAGTTGATAGGACGATTATGCTTCTCAACCAATTTATTATTGTTAGATATGTCTATGTATGATCTAATTTTAGGTATGGATTGGTTAAAGTCGTATCATGACCAAATTATGTCAAGGCTATCATGTTTGCCATTTTCGTGTAGGAGATGTTTCTTACAACTATGCATAGGCTAGAGGGAGATTCTAGCACACATGTGTACTAAATCAATGTGAGTACATCCGAGGAGGTTATATTTTCATTATATTCCATCCATATTATTCAAGAGTTTATAGACGTATTTAAGGAGGTCTCGAGGTTACCAACTATAAGGGAGATAGATTTTTGGATTGATTTGTCTTTAGGCACCCGACCCATAGCGTGAGCACCGTATAACATGACCCCATTAGAGATGAGAGAGTTGAGGGAGAAAATCCAATAGTTTCTAAGTTAAGGGTTCATCCGGAGGAGTACCTCTTCGTGGGGAGCCCACGTGTTATTCGTGAAGAAGAAGGATGGGTTACTCCGACTATGTATGGATTATAAGGAGTTGAAAAAGGTCATTATAAAGAACAAGTATCTGTTGCCTCGAATAGGTGATATGTTTGACTAATTAAGGGACACGTCATTCTTTTTAAAGATTAAATTGCACTCAAGGTACCATCAACAACGGATTCAGGAGGGTGATATACCAAAGACGACTTTTCTCTCACACTTTGGATCATACGAGTTTTGGGTCATGCTGTTTGGGTTGACCAACGTGCCCGTAGTTTTTATGGATCTCAAAAAATGAGTATTTAGACCCTACTTAGATCAGTTTATTATTATATTCATCGACGATATCTTAATGTATTCACAATAAGAAAAGGATCATGTGCATCACTCGAGGTCGGTTTTGTAGACGCTTAGAGAAAACAATTTGTACAACAAGTTCTATTTATGTGGATTTTGTCTTTCGGAGGTGCAGTCTCTTAGTCACATAGTGTTTGAGATTGAGATTTTAGTTGATCCTTATAAGGTGTCTGCAGTTATGGATATGGGGAAACCCATGACACCTATAGAGCTCAAGAGCTTTATTGGTTTAATGGGTTATTATAGGAGGTTTATTCACGGGTTCTCAAAGATTGATGGACCACTAAACCACATCAAACGAAGGGGTATCATTTATTTAGAGTGTTAATTATCAGCGAGCATTCGAAAAGTTCAAGGGGAAGTTCACCTTCACACATATTCTCGCTTTGCCACGGGTTGGCATTATGTACATAGTTTGTATATATGCATCATTGCAGGGAGTAGAAGGAATAATGATGAAGGAAGACATGACGATAGTTTATGCCTCTCGTAAGTTTAAGCTTTATAAGGGAAACAATCGGACTCGGGATTTAGAGATGACACTGGTGGTATTTGCTCTTCAAATTTAGAGGCACTATTTATTAGGGGAAAAGTTCATATTATTTTCTGACCACATGAGCCTTCAATATTTGTTCACTCAGAGAGAATTGAACATGATACAAAGGAAATCGTTGGAGTTTGTGAAGGATTGCCTCCTTTCGATCCATTACCATTCGGGCAAAGCGAATGTGGTAGAAAATTCCTGGAGTCATAGACCGACAGTTTATTTAGTCATGTTATGGTTCAAACAGGGGGTGATTTATCAGATGTTTAGGAAGAGAGGTGAAATTCCTTACGTAAGATGGATTTGGCAGATACTTTTATAGCAGTAGTGACTGTCACCCTGACTATAGTTTCACAGGTAATTCAAGTATTGGGAGCGGATTATATGTGTCAGGAGAAGGTGAAATGACTCACATCTGGTGGAATTCCTTCCTTTTCATTTGGATCATATGTGGGTTTATGGTTCTAAGGATGAATAGTAGTGCCCGAGGACCCCGAGGTACAAAAGGTAATTTTAGCCGAGTCCCATAGATCACGGTATACAGTCCATCCCGGGGGTGACAAGATATATGAGGATATGCAACGATCATTTTGGTGGGTGGGAATGAAAATAAATGTTGCATAGTATGTATTGAGGTGTGCCACTTGTCAGTTAGTAAAGGTGGCACACCAGAAACTGACAGGAAAATTACCTCGATTAGAGGTTGCTCAAAGGAAATGGGAGAGAATCTCTATATACTTTATTATTGGGCTGTCGAGATCACTGAGGGTCATGATTTATTTTGGGTAATTATCGATAGAATATCAAAGGTAGCTCATTTCCTACTGGTCATAATGGATTACAACATAGAGCAGTATGCTAAGTTATTTTTGGCGAAATTTTGCGACTTTATGGGGTACTGGTGGATGTAGTTTTATACAGGGGCATCAATTTCATCTCCTAATTCTGGAGAGGGTTCCAGTATAAGATGGGGCAGCAACTGAGTATGAGTACGACCGTTCACCCTCAGTCAGACGATCGAACTATAAAGGTGAATCAGATTTCGGAAGATATGCTTCGAGCGTGTGTGTTTGATTTCAAGGGAAGTTAATATATGCATTTGTCACTTGCAGAGTTTTCTTATAACAATAGTCATCAACAAACTATATTAATAGCACCGTTCGAGGTGTTTATGGAGACCATGTCATTTGCCCAATTATTAGGTCGGGTCAGAAGAATATAGGACGTTTGGGCTTGACCTCATTTAGGAAACCTCAGAGAAGGTGACACTCATACGGGCATAGATGAAGGTAATACAAGATCACCAAAAGAGTTACACATATAAGAGGAAGCGTAAATTGGAGTTTTAAGTGGTATTGTTAAGGATATCCACAATGAAGGAAGTGGTTAGATTTGGATTGAAGGGGGAGTTAGCTCCCTGATATGTATGTCCCTTTATGATTTTAGATAGGGTGGGCCCGATGTAATATCATTTGGCCTTTTCGGTCATTTCAAAGGGTACATGATTTTTTTCATGAATCCATGTTAAGGAAATACCTAAGGGACAAGGAGGAATATCAACATATCGATCTTGATGGTATTGAACCACTAATGGACTCCAGTTACAAGGAGAGGTCACAACGTATTATTGATCGTAAAGAGCATATTCAACGATCTAAAGTAATTGTAATATTGAGAGTTCAGTTGAAACATCATAGTGAGAACTCGTCCACTTGGGATCAAGGGGAGGACATGCGAGCGAGGCATCCAGAGTTATTTCAGTGAGGTAATATTTGAATTTTGAGGACCAAATTCCTTATTTAAGGGGGAGGAATATAATACCCCGTATATTTATATACTCAAGTAAATATAATTACGTGATCTTTATGTATGATGTTAGTATATTTGTAATTATACATATAGGTATTATATAACTAAATTGGAAATCAAGACACGATAAAATATTAAAAAATTTTTTGACCCGCAACTGTATATTATGGGAGACTATGGATTGGTCCGGGGTTTGATGTTGAGGGTTTCCTTGTTTGGAATATCCCCTTGATACCAGGTCCTAATGACTATGAACTAGTCAACTATAACGACGTGTTACACCAAATAAATTAATTGTGGTTTCGATGATTTATAATTTATATTGGATAATATATTGTACGTGAAACTATTTTTAATATTGAATTATAGATTAATGATTTATGAGTGTTGGTACCATTTAAAATAATGGTTTTTATCTTAAAATAACGCCTTTTGATCCTATTGGGCTATGATAATGAATTGGAGAATTTTTATAATTATTAAGGATTAATTTGGGCAAGTAACTCAAGGGCTTATTTTATGCCCAAGCCCAATTTCTTTTTTGAGGGTTTGTAATGAATCTTTGGAGGATTGATTTAGCACATAAACACAATTTGGGGATCTGAGATATTAGAGAGAGGAAGTTTTGTGGCAAGTTTAATTAGAATATTTGTATGATTGACCTTGATTTAGATTATGCCTATCAAAGTAATTCTAAACTCCAGTTATGATTAAGATCTAGTTTATATGTATTAATTCTTTTAAATTTGTAATTTGGCTAATTAACTAGAAATTGATGGTAAATTATTTTGATTTTTTTGCTTTCTATTTGAATTTGAGTTGAAATATATAGATTATGTATAAGCATTGACTTCTAGTATGAATCCTTCTTAAAACCCTTGATTATATGCATAAATCTGTAAAGATTGGAATCAAATTGATTAAGATTAGATTTCTAGGGTTCTTGATAGAGAATTGAGTTTTATGAGTAACTCTTGAATTAATAACGAGTTTTTGATGTTGTAATCATGTTAGAATCATGTGTTTATTCGTGGTTACTTTGTTCAGATGCTATATGAACCTTACATGAAGGTTTTGGGGTCATTAATGGAGTTTTGGATTGAGTTTTTTTGAATTGGGAAAAATGAATTCCGTAGTGGGACTTTTTGGCTTATTTGAAGATGGCGAGCGACCGGTATTGATTGACGGATGGATCGGTAGTAACTAATAAATGAAATTTTGGTTTTGGGGTTAGTGGTTTGTATATTTGCATTGGGGGACAAATTTAAGTTTGCTAGGTTTGCCTTTGGATTTATTTAACTTTATTAAAATATGTTGTTAAGGTGATTCATAAGTTTTTAATACGTAATAAATTAATTATTTACTTAACATTGTAATGACACAAAAGTGAATAATTCCTTAATTTAGTTTAGTTCTCCATGTGTTATGAAAATATATTTTATTATTGTTACGTGTGTAAAATTTATAACGTGTGTGTACTGGTGGATATCGTACCAAGGGGGATTCCGTAATGGGGGTACGTACAATGTGGGTCGCGATGGAGCCTCGGCGAGTAGACAAGTAAGCCTTGGTCATGTAACCCTGGGTCACACATTTAGGTACCCGCATTCGAGATGGATTGGCGGGGAGAGTTAATCATATAGCCTTGGGTATGGTAAACTATATGAGTGATGAGTAGACATGGAGATTCATCTCTTGCTCGTGTTAAGGCTTTTGGTTTGGGATGACCTAAGACTATACTTGGTATATGAGAGTGATCCCCAATGGCAATAGGAATAGGCCTTCGTTAATTTGATCAATTTAAGTAAAAGCCTACTTTTATGGCACATGTTACTGTTCATGCACATGGACTTTATGAATGTCTTATTTATTTTGTACTCACAGAATTGTTTAGCGTAATGAATATTATGAACCCCTTAGTGTGATCATTTGTGAGGGATAAAACTTATATGAGGGATTCACTTGGGGATTGGGCATTTAGATGAACATATTATTTAGGATTGTTGGGTGGGGTATATTTAAAAGACATTTAAGAATGAGAGAGGTATGTTTATAATTGAGATTTACTCCAATTTCGATTATACATTTATTCTCTTTGGACTTGCTATTAACATTGTGAATTTATCATTCAGGATCGAGGCCACCCGTACCACAACCTTATTAGATTTCATCACTATCACTCATCCTCCTCGTTATTGAAACTCATTAGGATGTAGGTGTCCCTGATGTGCGTGTCGAATTCTATAATCATTCTTACTATTTTAGTTTAGTATAGGGAGACTTTTGTAGTACTTATAGATTCCATATTTTGAGAGTTAGCTTGTATGTCATAGTTGACTCTATATTTTTTTGGGTATGTATTATGGTATTAGAGTTGGTGAATAGTTTACTTGTCTATATTCAGTTTTATTTTCTATTATATAATTCAGTCTTTATGCATGCATATAATGATACTTAATTGTTTAGACACCTGTATAATTTAATTTATACTTAAATAATCTATTATTAAATATTATCGGGTGTCACAGATTGATCCTGCAAAGACCCTCGTGGGAAAACACCGCCAACCAGAGGACATTGACTATAAAAAGCATATAGTCTTTAATGAAGAAGACATAGTCGGAGTCAGAACTTTACATCATAATGCGCTGGTAATCACTCTTAGGATCGCCAACTGGGATATGGATAAGATACTAGTTGACTAGGGAAAGTCCTCATAACTCATGTACTTGAAGATGCTCAACAAGATCAACCTTCAAATGTAATATCTAAAGGAAGCAACCATCCCTTTGGTCGAATTCGCCGGAAAGATGGTCATGCCACTGTAAAAGGTGGTACTGCCAATACGGACTTGAAATATCACTAAGTTAATCGAGTTTTTAGTTGTAGACATTGAATCCCCTATAATGTTATCCTAGCGCGAGGATGGCCTCAAATTCATTATGCGCCAACAGATAATGGAGATAAGGGGAAAGGAGGCCGTTTCTCAATAATGCTTTATCCCTTCCATCAGGCCTAAAAAGGAAAAGAAAAAGGAAAATATGGTCGCACATGAGGCGATTAAGTGTAGAACTACCCCATCCAAATAACAATAAAAGTATGGGATATCGGGGGTGGAAGAAATAAGGGTGGCCCCCGTAGATAGAGTCATGGAACCATTACAAAAATTTATGTTCTACACCTGGGGAAAAATTTCTGAATGACAACTCACTTACTAATTACGAAAGAGAAGAATTGCTATCTCCTCTCAAAGATAATCAATAGGTATTTTCTTGGTGCGTTATGATATGCTTAGGATTTATCAAGAAGTTGTTGATTTCACATGGACCCAACGTTGCCGCTGATAATAGAAAAGGCTCTTTGAAAAGCTCTTGAAAAGGCGAAGCTATGGAAGAAAAAGTAGGAAAACTTATGAAGGTAAGGTCCATTAAGAAGTCCAATTTCCCAAGTGGATCTCCATCCCAATCATCGTGAAAAAGATTAATGGGAAGTGGAGAGTCTTTATTGCCTTCGTCGACTTGAACAAAGTCAGTCCTAAAGAAAACTTTCCTCAACTAAAGATCAATCATTTGATCAATTTTTACAGCCAACTATGAACGAATGAGCATTTTAAATGCATGTTCAGGGTATCAGTCCCGACCAGGAGAATACTTCATTCGTTACAACCCTTGACTTATACTGCTATACAATTATGACATTTAAGCTCAAGAACGCATGATCAACTTACTAGTGGTTGGTTACTACGATGTTTAAACATCAATTGGTGACACTATGGGGGTCTACATCGGTGAAATGCTCATCAAGATCAAGCTTAAAGGAAACCATATACAGGACTGGTCGAAGATATTTGAGGCCCTAAAATATTATAGGATGAAGATCAACGCGGTCAAATGTTCTTTCAGAGCACATTCTGAGAAGTTTCTGGGCCACCTTGTCAGTTAAAGGGGAATCGAGGCAAACCCCGACCAGATTGAGGAAATTAACAATTTTTAGCCGCTAAAAATCGTCAGAGATGTTCAAATTTGTCTGAACTGTTAGCAGCACTCAACTGCTTTCATCTCTGAGAAGTAAAAATTTATTTAGCTATTGAAGAAAGATAAGGGTCTGACATGAGGGTCTGACATAAAATGAAGAATGATCAAAGACACTTGATGAAATTAATATTTATTTAAGCTGATCACCATTACTCTCGGTCTAAAATCTTAGAGATTTAGTTTACCTATATCTCATGGTGTCTGACCATACAATTAACTCAGCTTTAATGTGATAAAATAAAAAGCATCAGGACCCGACCTATTACATTAAGACACTATTGGATGTCGAGAAAATCTACCTCCCTTTAGAGAAGATAGCTAACTATATCATGATAGCCTCATGAAAATGGAAGCACTATTTTAAATCCCATGCAGTCGTAATCATCACCTCACTTCCACTAAAGGTAGTCATTTGAAAAGACAATCTCTCTGGTCAGATGTCCAAATAATTAGTGGCACTCGAGAGGTTCAATATCCACTATCAACCAATAACTACAATTAAAGGGCCTGTTTTAGCAGATTTCATCACTGAAGAGTTAGATCACCACAAGTGGATACTCTATGTCGATGGGACTTCCAACTCGAAAGGAGAAGGATTATAAATCATCCTCATAACACTAAAAAAACCATGCTCGAGAAAGGAACCATACTTTCCTTTGAAGCATCCAATAATGGGTACAAATACAATGCTCTTATTGTCAGATTTAAGAAGGACCTATTTCTTAACGTAAGTCACCTTGACATCTTCTGTGACTCAAGGCTGGTATCTAATCAAGTATCTGGAGGTTATAAATCTAGAGACAAATGCATGTTAGCTTATATATAGGTCGTCCAGAACCAAGTCTCCCAGTTCAAGAAGGTCCATATATTGGGAAAACAACTTGGGATTGACATTTAAAACTCAAAAAAATTTCATTCCAAAATATATTTGAATAATCATTCATTGAAAGGTGGTAAATCTTAGATCCGATCGCAATTCGATTGGGATTAAAATATTTGTTGGTGATAAAGTTATGCCTTCTTTTGGATCTCCAAAATCTTGGATCTTATAGTGTATAATCTTCACAAAACTAAGTGGATGTGTGAGCACATTTTAAGATGAAAACCCTTTCTTTTGATTGAGATATGGTGGTATCTCTTTAGGCCTATTTATAAAAACATGAATAGTGTTTTCTCTCACCCCTCTCAAGCCCTAATGATGAATCATTCCCTTTAAATTTCCTACCACGCCTTTATATACAAGTACAAAAAGGTATGCTTGGGCCAAACTATGTTCTTGAGAGTTTGGGCCTAACTACTTGGTTATGTGGACTACACTAGGGACTCAAGATAAATATTTAATTAGCCTTTAAGTAGATACTAGCATATCCCAAATTATATTTACAATAATTTATTTCCTTTTTTTTATTTAATCATAACTAATTCCATTATAAAATTATGATTGCACGCTAATTTAACTATCTCAAAAAACATTCACATATAAAGAGGTCTTATTTGCAAAGTTGATTATGGTACATAATATAATTCCCCACATTAAGTGTCTGATACATGCTTGGTCAATTCGATTTACTGTTAATATATTTGAACCACATTTAATGAGTCACTTGATTCCAAGACTGAACTTATTTGATACTCCCCCCGGATTATAAAATATTCCACCGGTCAAGTTTTACTTGGTGGAAACAAAACATATAAATCTATCAAGGGGTAACATAATCCACGGTATCCCCAGGGAGTATATTCCTTCGAATTATGATCTGAGACCTACTTATACAACTGTCACCCAATATGTGGAGATCATTTGACCCGATATGAAATTAGATCACACGCATAGCAATCAAAGTGACATTTACGCAAGAATTTCAATCCTCATAATTCTTGGGAATAATAATCTACTCATCCTTTGCAAATGGTGTGATATTTCTGATCACAATCCTCTGTCGAATTATCGAACAAGTTCTCGAACCATCAAATAAGTTTTCGTAGTTTGAGATAAACTACTAGGATTGCATTACAACCATTCCAGTAGGATGTAAACTCCTTATCTAGGTTGTGAACATTTTAATAGTGCTAGAATCGCAATCCTCATATCCTAGCAATCAATCCGAGGTGGACTCACCGAAATTCCTAATAAGATCTATTTACCGACATACCTACAATATATTTAAACTAAATATAAGGCATTCTCGTAACCATGATTCTTATTTATAAAAGAAATGACACACCTTTATATAAAAGCATAAATAATGCATGATTTTAAGAATAAAACCCCAATAGTCTCCACTTAGTCCTAAAGATATATATTCAACTCCCAACCCATCCACTCGATAGTTTACCGCGTACTGGTAGAATGACCAATCGCATGTCATTCGATGCAACCTTGTGATAAACTTTTTATGCTCTCCGTTCGATCTCTCTAATGAGGTGAATTCTATGTTCTATGTGATTAACTTTTTATGGGTTACAAATTTTATTGAACTTGCAACCATACCGCTATGTTCATTAAAAAATGTAATAGCTAACTGCACATGAAGGAACCTCACTAAAGTTATGTTGAAAGTAACTGATCCATATAGCCTCATTAGTTTCCTCCTAAGTGAAAACATCCTCAACTTCCTTGGTGGAGTCAATAATTTAAGATTTCTTGACACTCCTCTAACTTACAGCTCAACTCCCTTGGGTAAACACATATTTTGAGGTAAAAAAAACTTGGAATCCTCATCTGGTTGAAAAAACTAGTCTTTATACTTAAATGGTCAAAAAATATTATACTGAAATATGTTGACCATGCCAAAGGCATAGCAGATTTTGATGTTGTGACACCCCGACTAATTAAATACCGAGTAGCTACTCCTTTATTCAAATTAATGCAAAATGCCAAGTTGGTTTAGTTCATAGAATCACTGTCGAAAACGTTTTTATAATTACTTGCCACCTAATATTTAAAAAGTGAGTTGTCAATTTTTAACTAAATCCGATTAACATGACATCCATTTAAATTATGAAATACTGATATCACAACCACATCACAGTCACAAATAAATAACGATGTAATAAACTAAATCTGGAGGAAAACACCTCACAACAATCCAAATACTGAAATGAACAAATACATGCCTGAATCCTTAATTTAATTACAACCCAAAATATGAAATAAAGACTGAGTAAATGAGATGCCTCTAAAAGAAATGGGGTGACATGCCCTACAGATGAGTAAATCTGGAATAGAGTCAACATAGAAGGTGGAGGCGTCTACTATCGAAGTCCTGTAACTTCCACAGCAGCTACAACACGTCACGGAAATAGAACTCCTAAGCTTGGTATCCTTGTGGCTGGGCACCTAAAAAGGGTTTTTACAAAAATAGATTTGAAAGCAAACGGGTCAGAGCCCGAGTGTGAAAACAGTTTAAAATACAGCAAGTGGTTTAATATAATTAAACAGTGAATAAAAAGTACATGATAGTGCGTGCACTCACATGAGTTCCTCACCTCTCAACTAATTGTGCACTCCTATCGTACCTGTACCCGTTCTAGATATTCTCATATCTAACTAGTCCAATACACAATCTAACATTACTATACGATTCACGATTTATTATCCGGCACCTTAATTTAAATAGAGAGTTTTACTTTTCTTCTTAGTTCCCGATATTAATAATGCTAGTCACAAGCGATTTCCATTTTTAACTCTACTAAAATATAACTATTTCCCACACTTACATTTATTCATGACAATTCATTTCAATTAGCAGTATATAATTCTCATCATAAATATACAATACTGGCACCCCGAGTCTAAGCTACGGTGCACACATACTCTGCTATCCAATCCCAGTACATCACGTACATAAGGACTACGTATTCCGAATCTCTCAGGAATCATTTTCAACATACAACAATTACACATAATGGAGGCGAACATAGTTCACATCACACGGGTCACGCACATACCTACGTTCCCATGATCAGCAGACTTATCAACTTCTCAATAAGTCCTTCTTTGACCTATGTCCTCGAGGTACCAATCTAAATCCCCCCCGTAGGCACACAAAGACTAGATGGCCCTGATCGAACGCCGACCTCCCGTGATAGCAAGTATGGTAGGTATGTTATACATAACTAACTACATATACCAAGAATTCACACATCTTCAGTATCCCATAATATTAGTAGAGGTATATTTCTCATTCCTATACCGTCATTTCATGTTACACGTTTACAAGTTCCCCGATTTATATACATTAAAGTTATTAACTCCCCTCGCGTCGAAGTTTTTAGATACTTATATCATAACCCATAAATATCGTCCGGTTTACTACAATACTCTAAGTTTTTAATCCTTGATGTACTTCTAATCTCACAACTATATCCACAAATCAACAAATCAACAAGGGAAGGATTACACTCAATCATACAAGTCTTCTAGAGGTTTGAAATCAAATCAGGCCTAAAAGGCCATTCTGTCAACTCATTAGAAATATCGTTCGAACAAGGTCGTTCGAACGAGTGTCGTTCGAACGAAAGGCTTCGAATGAACTACCAACTCATTAGAAGGGGTGCTGTCATATCGTTAGAAGTCTCGTTCGAACGAGCTCGTTCGAACGACCTGGGCAGGTCTTCTAACGAGATGACAAAATACTCCCAGAAAATTCTCAATTCGTTTTTCTCAAATTTTCTCTTCTCTAAACTCATCCTAAGATCATCCCAATAGCATTTTAATGTTCATAAACTTCTCTAAACCCTCTTAGGTCGTTTCTTAATATATTTTTGGGGTCAAATCCTCCTAAACAATATGTAATTATCATTAATCCCCAAATTTTACCCCAAACCCTATGAACATGAACCCAAAATTTTATTGTGCCCAATTATTCATCATGAATCCGTTTTTAAATCATCATATTTAAGTCTTCGAATACTAAATTCCTCCATAGTCATTCTACATGCAAATCCTATCCCAAATTTAGAGTTTCTCCAACAATTTTATTAGTTTTTCTCAAAACTTTCAAGACAAAATAGTTCCTACACTAAACATGAAGGAAATATTCAATTCACTTAAAAATATCAAATCACTTGCCTCAGATTTGTTCTTCAGATGTGTTGTCGATGATTCAAGGTTGATTCTCTCCTTTTTTCGATCACAAATCCTTTCCAATTTGATGGTGGTGAGTGTTTTTGATTTGGAACCCTATGGTAACTCCTCTCTAATTCCCGTAGCCCACTTCTAATGTTTTTGGCTGGTAATGGCCCTAGTGGCCCCTTTAAAAATATAAATATATACTCTAATTTTCGTGGGTTTTAATCCCCTTATTTTTAAAATTACCAAAATACCCTTCTAGGTTGCCGGTCTGGCCTAAAAATGCCCCGGGACCCAAACTAAACCCCCGGCTAGTGTTTTCTGACTATTTCGACCCTTCCGGACACGTTGGCACACTCAAAATGACCATTCGGTTGATAAAAATATAATTCACTTTTTAATTTAAATCATTTCGTTCCTGACGCGACTGACACGCGCGTCCCAACTAAGTTTCCCAACTTGTCGCATTTCTGCCTCGTGACAATTTAAATACTTTCAATACTCATAATCAAATACTAACTCACATCTCACTAGTATTTTTATCCGGATGAATTTCCAATTAATTCTCATTTAATTTAATTAATCCCTTAAATAAAAATCAATAAAATTACGGGGTATTACAGATGTTTGCACACAATATATAACATTCATGAGGCTTACCACCGCCGAAGCATTAGGTATATTCCTCATTCCTTCCATCTAATCAAATGTTCTAAGACATTGATTCTTAGACAAAGCGATTCCATACTTGTAAATAACTAATTCCATGGAATCTTGATGCTAATAATGTGTATACAACATTGATTTAATCTACTTGAGATAAGCACAAAATCCTTTCCAACCGATCTAGGGAAAGCTTGATAATTAAGATGTGCTTCGCTTATCATAAGTATTTTATACTGAATACATGGACAATAACTCTATTATGTGAGAAAATACTACAAACTTGTTCACAATTAGGCAAGTATTATCGACAAATTATACTTAGAAGTATCACCACATTTTCGTCATGGTTCTTATACTAATAAGTATTATTCAAACTTAGATCAAAATAAAAACTTGATTATTGATAAAACTTAATGAACAAAGACCTTGATGTTAGATTAAATCCACAAATGGATGTCACAAGCTTACATCACTTTGTTTTCCCCAACTTCTTACTATGTGCATGTCAAGACGATCGTTCAAGAATACAGTCTTGATGTTAAACGAATTTCAACATCTTTTAGCGTGGCTAGCATAAGAAGGTTTACTCACAGTCAATCCATATCATTTTAAGTAAACCTTTTTATAAGTATTGCCTTAAAAGTTTGCACCTTCCCATTTATCTATATTTTAACTTCTTATAGGCCCATATGTGCTCGATAGGTTTTACCCCATTAATAAGACTACAAGTCCCAAGAATTTATTCAAATACATCTAATCCTTTTTGGTACCCATAGTAATATGTCAAAGAAAAGTTTTTTTCCTTGGATTTTCTTATTTAAGTCCTTGGGACCCGATTCGTGTTTTCTTAGGATCTCGCCAAAATCATCACCTAAAACACTAACCATATAGGATGTCTCCTGATGCTCCCACTATGACGTGACACCACTAAATATACAATATAAGTGACATGTGTACTCTGATCATTGATGATGATACCACTATGATACGGTAGTGCATTATTGATATTAGGTTGTATTTCAACATGTATGGGGGGTCTAGCCACAATGGTAATACGATGTTTCATTTTATCTTGCAAGTCCAACTTACATTTGGGCTAATGGTTATTATATAATCCTCCTATAAGAATCGGTCATTGAAGCGATCAACATCCCTATTGTAATTAGGAATATTATATAAACTACTTTTCTTACCTTTGGGATAACTAATAAAGAGACATACCTTTATCTTTAATCTCAAATTACTTGGATCCTTCCACAACATGAGTGTCGGGAACCTTAGATACGAACATGAAATAAAATAAGCATGTTTTCGCTCCAATGTTCAAATGTAGTTGAAAAGAACGATTAAGAAGAAATTAGATTTAAAATGTATTGCCATCTCTTGTGTAAAATCCCAATAAGAATGTTTTAGTCCTGTATAACTAGCCATGAACCTTATCATATCTAAAAGATTATAAAGCCTACATTTTCTCTCTTTAATGATCTTATCCATTAAATTATTTATTTAGTATTTGTCAGTTTCAAAGAGACAAACCTTATAATGTATAAATTATTTCTCAATGTACCAAAAGAGATAAAATATATCCAATTTTGATAAAATAATTTTATACAATCAATTGAATATCTCCTCAAAACCACGTTAAAAAGTTGAAACCAAATTTTCTAAAACCCACGTACATTAAATAATTTACCTACATTATCTTTATGTCATCACCCTTATCTAAAAAGATATCCCACCGCTTATACTACGACTTTATTCTAAGTGGCCGTAACCAGGAACATCTCTCTTATAGTAACTGCACGGTTACCTAGAACCTTTACAATGAATTACAATCCTTATTTTTGGTTTTCAAATATACATACCAGGTTATCATAGATCGAACCATAAATCATGTATTTACTTTTGAGAAGAAGACTATTACCATGTCCTCTTCCTTATAAAGCAAAGAAAAATGGGACACCATTGCTATGAAAGTTCTAACTAATAATAGTAAGAATACCTGCCTTTTGGCTATTTCACTACTACCGAGGAATATGAACATTTTTTAGCCCAAACTATTATACTTGAGACTTGGCCTTATCCTCCCACCTCCCTTTTGGGAGAGAATTAAAACTATTATCAAACAATTAACACCAACCTTTTGCTATCGATGATCCTCACTCTCAGATTAAGAAATGGTACTGGGTTTCCCTACCATGTCTAATCAAAAGAATTTTTTGTTAAACAAACGATATACTCATTTTAAAAACATGATTTTCATTTGAGTGTCATCAACCAATCAAAGGTGTCTACAAATTCTCATCAGTCAATTCTTCAAAATCAAAGATGCACATATATAACTTCCCCATTGGGGGATCAAACACATCACACTTAATTTAAAAGAATCACCATGTATTTTTAAATATCTTCATTATGTGATTAAAACCATTTGTTGGGGGGCCAGAAGAGTTGACGCAAGGATTTAATCACATAATTATTTTAAGATATTGATGGTAATTGTGGGTTAAAAAAGTTAATTATCCTTAAAAGTTATAGCAATGTCCAATTATATTTCTAGTCTTTGAAATTTATTTAAGTTAAACTTTAAGACTAAAACACTGAGAAAAAGTTGAATTCGTTTTTTTGAAATCTTAGAATCATGAAATTGAAAAAAAAAAAATCCAAGTAACACACGAGAATAAATTTGAATAAATTTTAAAGTGGCATCCCTCAACCGCTAATTTTTAAAATTAATCCGTCGGCATCCCAGTTCCCTTTTGAAGTGAGATTTATCATTGGGAGCTTATATCACCCCACCTTAAACTAGATATATTTTCATCTTTCATTATGCTATTCGAACAATTCATGACCCTTTTGTCCAACATAATAAATAGTCAACGACTTTTGGTCCCACTCTTAATAACAGTGATTCTGTTGGGCAGGATGTCAAAAGTTGTGTCTAAGTGTATACCACTGGTTCATTCCTTGAAATAAAGTCCGCTCGTGATAGACTTACCCGTTGGCGGGATTGAACTCACTCACATTCTAATTCCTGAAATTATTACTTAAGAGTTTTAGTGAATCCCTAATACCCCGATTAATTCCATCTGTTGGGGGCGAATCAATACTGACGCTAGGAATTAATCACATATGATTCATAAAAATTGTAAGGACATTTTTGTCCATTATCAATTTATTATGTCGCACGCCGTTACACCGTTGAAGACATTCAAGATTCATACATTCATCAACGGATCCGAATATCAAAAGAAGAAGAGGAATCAAGTCTGACAGAACCGGACCGGTCCGCCTGGAATAAAAGAACCGATCCGGTCAACTGGACCGGTCCGCCTAAGACCTGGACCGATCCGACTGCTGAAGGCCAGTATACCCCGAATCGCAAGCGAACCGATGAAGCCTGGAAGCGAACCGATCCGATCATCAACGGACCGATCCGCCTCAGAATAAAAGAACCGATCCGGTATATCGGACCGATTCGCCTCAGACCCGGACCGGTCCGCCTGGGATAAACTTAAACAGATCGTGTTCAGATCGTGTTCAGATTTTTAAGGCCCGAGACTTCTTATTTAATCCCACTACGGGAAGTGGTTTTCTAAGACTTATACACACGATTTTTAGAGTACAGAAAGCCCTAAGTCTTCACCTATTGAGCATCTAGACTCTAGGTATTTTGATTCACACAAATTGTCAATCCCTTGTGAATCACTTTGCAACCCAGGAACGCACTTTTGCTGTTCACACCCTTTTGGAGAAGACCGTTCTTCTTCTCTATTGCAGCCTTACTGGAAAGGGATAGTTCCAGCCGCCGACTACAGAATCCGACACCTGAGGGTAATTCTTAGTCACTTGTATTTTCATTGTAATCCGAAATTGTACAGCCTACAATATTATAATGAAAATAAATGGTTTTGCCCCTTTGGGGGATTTTTCCTCACACGCATGTGTTTGAATGTTCTTGCTTAGATTATCATCTTGTTCAATCACATATTGTTGCATGTTTAGGGTTTGTTTGGGTTAAAAGGTGTTTAATATATAAGTTTATCATTTGAACGCGAGCACATACGTTCTCAAAAACATCGATGGAGAGTATGGGGTTTATATTGAAACCCCTCTACCACTTAGTATTTTAAAAACTTGAGCGTTTTTAAAAACTATCATTAATTTTTAAAAGCCCAAATTAAATCCTTAGTAATTTTTAATTTATTTGTACAAATTATATCACCCAATCTCACTATTATAATTTTCCAAAAATAAAATAATTTTTAAATTAAAATAAAATTCGAAAATCAAATTTAATTCATACCCTGAAATTAATTACCCCAACTTAATTCAGTTTAGAAAAGAATAAATAAAACAAATTAAAAAAACCCGGTGATATAGGCTAATCTCAAAATTAAATCCACGTTGTCCATAAAGCGGGGATTCCTAATGAATCCATTTATCACAAAAATTATGCAATGTAATAATAAAGAGACATAAATACAAATATAAAAATAAATGCAAACAGAAATATAAGGATATAATTTTTTCTTTCCATCATGGCCAAGAATCCTTCTTGAAGTAGAACTCTTCAAGCCGAAGAGTCCTTATTGTAGATGATTTCCATTTGAATTAGAGTCCAAGTTGAAGTATACTTCATCACAAATAATAGTTATTGAAAATATTTCTTTATGGAAATTGATCCAACCTAGTCCAGAAGGGAGATAAGGAAGAACCTACATGAGAAGTCACCGTAAAATACCTAGAAAACCAAGCAACAAAACTGCCTTCGCCCGATCGGATCGATTTGATTTTGGAATCGATCCAGTCTCGCTTTTAGATCGGTCCACTTCGCAAATTCATGCAAAAAGGCCATAACTTTTCCAAATATTTATAAAACTCTATGAAACTTTGTCCAACACCCAAATCCATGTGAATACATGATTCTAACAATAAACAAACATTACATCCCCTAATAATTTCCTCCAAATACATCGATAATGAAATGATTATAAAAACTAATTATTACAACCATATCGAATCTAGAAGCAAAAAATAACTACGGATAAACCATCGTAGGATCCAATCACACAAAATAAACATATGTGATCATAACGAAAGGAATTTAAACATTGAATATCTGCAAATCATGTTATTATGATACTCTAAGCAAGATTGTACAATCATACAAAATGCAAAACTACGGTTTTATGGTGAACAACATGGACCTTTCCAAATCATGATTAATCTCAACCGGGGCACTAATACCATTTATTTGAAAAATAACATGGTATTGACTTTTAAAAAATGAAAATTTTTAGTCTTAAAGATCTTTGATTAGTCATTAATTGAAAAAAAATCAAGAACTAGATTTAAGATTAAACCTAGGGTTCAAGAATACAATACCTTTTAGGATCCGGTTGCAATCCAATGGGGGGGGGGGGGGGGGAGTATTTATTGATGATGAAGTGATGCCTTATTTTTTTATAAAAGCTTGCTTAACCTTTTATAAATCTTGTATCTTCTAGTGTATGTTCCTCCCCAAAGCTAGGTAGGTGTGTGCACCTTTTGAGATGAAAACCCTTGCTTTTAATTGAGATATGTTAGTCTCTCTCTAGGCCTCTTCACAAAAATGTGAATAGTGTTTCCTTTCAAATCCTGATGATAAATTATTACTTTAAAATCCCTTTCCACACCTCTATATACATGTACAAAAAGGTGGGCTTGGGCCGAACTGGTTTTCTTGAGAGTTTCGGCTTAACTACTTAAGTATGTTGACTATACTAGAGACCCAAGACTAGTAATTAAATTACCTTCAAAATAAATACTCAAAAATACCAAATTACAACTATCAGAAATTATTTTCTTTCTTTATTAAATCGTAATTAATTCCACTAAATAATTGTAGAGGGGGCTTGAAGGTAAATAATTAATTCCACTGTTGAGGAACTGCCTCCACCAGAACCCTTGAAGAAATAATTGATCAAGGGAGAGAAAGTAGCTTTGTTGGAAGAACCGATGCAGCTTTGGCATATACGATCCAACTCCAAACGATCTGCAGTCTCTTGAGCATCAAGAGCCTCATCGGTATAGGGCTCATGTCCTATTGCATCGAAGCCCAAGAGCTCGCACACGTCTTCCAGAGTTATGGTGAACTTGCCCCACGCAGTGATGAACGTGTGAGTAGTAACGTTCCATCGAGAGACTAGGATAGAAAGAGCAACATTATTCTTCGAAAGAGTGAACTCACCAAACCATTTAGCCCGTTGCAACCCGAGCTTGGTGAGAATATCAGCATAAGAACTTTGCATATGAGAGTTCCAGGCAGCAAAGTGGGCAGGAGAGCCCCCTGGCACTTCGAAGTCAACATGGGACCATGGGAAGTCCCCTCGCTCCAAGCAAAATCATAGAGTCCCCTCTGGAGGAAGAAAGTCCCACTCAGAAGAATCCTCGTCTTCATCACCCAACAGTAAGGCATCAAACTTGGAAGAAAAATGCACAGCCTTGCAGGCAACAACAAAGTCATCACCCTCCCCAAAAATAGGAGAGCGACGATAAAACCTCAGCTGTTCCTGGCGGGCAGCATCCAGGGCGGAGGCGACAGTGGTGGTGGCAGACGGAGCACCAGTAGCAGAGATAGCAGGGTTGCTTGAGGTTGCCATGGAAAATGATGATGAAGACAGCAAAAAAGCTTTAAGCAAGAGATATTTGAAGAACGAGAGTAGAAGACCACGACCACAAGTAGCGGTTTAGAGGATGAGAAGGGAAGAAGGCGAACAGGAGCTTAGCAATAATGGAGTTCTTGCAGGGTTTTCTCTCTCTAAAAAGATGGAAGCCTGAAGAAGATAGTAACAGAGTAAGAAAAAAAGAAAGAAAGGGTTTTGGATATAGCCGTTTGAAAATTTCGGAGTTGTCGTTTCAGTCTCCCACCATCACACATGCAAAGCCGCCTGCAATCATTTCCAATGAACACGTGGAACCTTGGGAAGTGCTTTGACAGTGGAGAAGAATGCGCCACATCATTTATGAAGTGACACCTGGGGAACACAAACCGTTGCCTTCTTGTGCAAGATTGAGTTTTGGCGCCAAAGAAATTTTTTGTTAGACATATCCAATGGACTCCCAACGAAGAAGATGTCCCAACGGTTCCAAACAGCTACGATGTTCTTTCGTCATATGTCTAGACGATTGTTTAGTTATGCCTAGGGTACATCGGACAGAATTTTACTTTTTTTCCGAAGACTCTAACGCTCGGGTTTTGAATAAAGGAGAGGAGGCCTGCATCTTTTCACATAAATAAAGGTCCATCGATTTGGGGACATTTCGTGCAGACATTTCTTGATTCCAATAAATCTTTCCACAAGGGGGCAAATATAGAGGGGGCTTGAAGGTAATCTTGAGATTAGGGACAAATCCCCAATTGGCAACAGTGTTTGAGATTAAGCAACCGAGGCAGCTCAAGCGTGGCAACTTAGCGAGGCAGCTTGACGCGGTTGCTCATATTTTAGCTTGTTGTATTTGTCATATTTTATTTTCATTATTGATGACTGTAAGCTATAACAATTGTAATGGCATAACGATAATAATAAATCAGTTTGTGTGAGGTCAAACGGTACTTACGAGAGACCAGGCTTGGCAGGGCCTGGGAGAGCTTTCATGCTCTATCGAATGACCTCACCGTGGGAACTTTAGAGGGACTTGGTTTGGAGGATTGAGAAGTAAGGCACCGTCGGGGCTTGTCCTGACCATCTTAGATACATCTGGTAAAACACCGAAGAACCCTGACCGTGGAACCTCAAGCGGAGCAGCTTGGAGTTCCATCGGGCGTTGAGTTTTGAACCAAATAACCCTCTACTTAATGTCACATCTACTGTAGGTGATGTCACTAGCCAGCTAAATAAATGTCAGACTTGCACTTGAGTAAACCACCGTGGTATTTGGGCCTGTCAGGCAGTTGGTGAGCCATCTATGGAACAACAGCTCCCTGACACACAGTGGTTAGGCAAAAGGCATGTCTTGGCATTTAATGTTTATGACATGGAGGCAACTAGTGCACCAGGCATTTAATGTTGTGACATAAAGTATGAGGGATGTCTTTCATAGTCTTTAATGACTGAGTTGCATCGGGGATGGTGTGGGGTTTATTTAAGGACCCCAACCACCCCTGAGGGAAATGATCTCTTTTTGTGAGAACTCTGGAGTTATTGCTAGAGATACACATCAGAGAAAGAGAGTTATTGTAAACCAGAGAGTCTTTTATCCACTCACCATTGTTATTTATTACAAAGCTTTTAATACTCGATAGAGATTGATGAGGGTGTATAGCGTGCTTTCTACCTGCCTACCAAGGTGTATCTAGGGTGCTTACTTCTCTCTCCCCCTAGCTAAGTTATTTCAAAGTTTCATTACTACTTCCTGAGTTATACACAAGAGATTTGCGAGTTTAAACTGAATTCATCTTCATTGGATATGTGTTTACATGCCCTATCATTAATCCAAGGTCTTGGGCTAATTAACTTGTCATTACCATACTCAAAAGGGGTTATGCCTCCATTTATAATCTAAAGTACCCTCATACAATAATTATGACTGTTCTTTAATTTAATTATCTCAGAAATTACTCGGATATAAAGAGGTCTTATATATAAAATTTATTATGATATATAATATGATTCCCCATGTTAAGTTCCTAATACCCGCTTGGTAAAATCAATTTACTATAATCGATTTTAACTGACATTTAATCAATTCCTTGATTTTCAAACCTAACTTATTTTCTACTCCCCCAAGATTATAATATAATCCACTGGCAGGGTTTTCTTAGTGGAAACAAAACATATAAGTTTATCAAGGGGGTATCACAATGCACGATACCCTTAAACATCGATTCCTTTGAATTATGATCTCAAACCTACTCATACAACTATCACCCAATATGCAAAGATCATTTATCAATCAAAGTGATATTTGCGCAAGCATTCCAATCCTCATAATTCTCCGGATTAAGAATCTATGCATCCTTTATAAATGCTGTGATATTATCTTAGTCTAATCAAGATAGACCTTAGACTAAAATCTCACGGGTTGTTTTATATAGTACATTCCTAGGATGTATCGATCACAATCCTCTATCGAAGTATCAAACAAGTTCTCGAATAATCAAAGAGGTTCTTGTAGTTTGAGTTAAACTATTAGGATTGCATCGAATCCTTCTGATAGGATGTTAAATCTCTATCTAGGTTGTCAACGTTTTAATAACTCAAAAACCAAAATCTCAATATCCTAGTGATCAAACCTGAATCTGACAAATTAATGTCAAATGTTGTATTTTATTACCTATTTTCTAGGCAATATTGCAGTCCCACGTTTGATAAAACTCACATTTTACCCTCATTCACTCTATAACCTTGATATTCGTGATTAATCTCTTTGGCAATGTTTATTTGAGTATTTACAGGGTTGTGGAAGCTAATGGTAAAGTCTGGAAGCATTCTAGGTAAGAAACATTCATAAACGCAATTCTAGGGGGGAAATGATAATTTTACAAGGGCGGTACTAAACTCGAACTCTTTAAAAAGATTATCAGCCTCAAAATAGGGAACGTTTGGGTTCCAATGGTGCGTCAATATGATCTCAAACGAAGAAATTGTGAAGAGTCAAAGTTTAAAATAACAAAAGTCAAAAGTCAAATCTTTGGGTCAAAGAAAAAGTCAAACCTTAAAACTTGGATTCTAATGGAAATTTTTTGACCTCGAAATGAGGAACATATCGGTTCAAATGGTTCACAAATCTGAGGTAACACGAAGAAGTTACAAGCATTGGGGTGCAAATATAATTATGAAAATTAGATTGAGCACATCGTGCCACGTGGCACCATCAGATCATGCCACGTGGCACCATCAGACCATGCCATGTGGAACAAAAGGACCATGCCACGTAACACCGTCATACCATGACACATGGAACCTTAGGATCATGACATGTGGCGGTGCTATTGCTTCTTAAAATAAATTCGGCTGAGGATAATTGAAGCCAAGACCTTCCCCTTCCCTTCCTTTAACCATCAGACCAAGTAGACATTTGATAATAATACTAACCACAAGAATATATAAGCTATAATTAAACCAAGCTTCTTTCCTCATCTTTTTCCACCAACTCTCTCTCTCACCTTCTTCTCTTTTTTCTTTCCTTTCTCCATTTTTATTGATCTCCCACAATATTCCCATCATCCATCATATGCCCTCATATAACAATTTTTTCCCCATCACTGCCCTTTTATTAGTTAATTAAATCACCCATTATTGTGTAATTTCATTTTTAACCCCAAAACTAATTTTTTCAACCTATAAATAGGATCATTTGGAGACGAATTTAGATATCCATTTTTTTAAAGTTAGACACCAACCATTAGAGTAGGAAAACCCAATACTCTCTCTTAGATTTAGTAGTATTTTAAGATTTATTAGTTTAGTATTTTTTGAGATATTTACGAGGTTTTAATATGAAAATTGAGTGACATGTTCAAATATTCAATCTAAATTCCTCTCATTTTTGTTCAAGTGTTATCATTTTTATCGCTTTCTCTCTATTTTATTTAACTATTTAATAATGATTTATAGTTAATTAAATTAGGTTTAGATTAATGAACTCACCTTGGTTATATATTTGTTTCGCTGTGGTATGATGGAATAAACTTGTTTTGATGGGTTAATTTTTCCCGTTTTTACATGTAGAAACCTTATTGGGGTACATCATGTATGAGCCACGTTTGCTACCTTACATGTGTACTTTGAGGAATCTCGTTGATGAGAAACTCGTGTTTAGACTTTTATAAAAATTTGGAGAGTGACACTCTAGGTTTAAACAATTATTTAAATGAGTATTGATCGTATTTTCAACTTTTCTAACCATGTAATTATTTATGCTATGTATTCTGAGCTGAGTTTTAATTATAAACCTATTATTTTCATATTTTTTTAATTAATTTGGTTTCAATACTCGCCTAGATTAATCGTAGTAAAAAACCTTTAAAAACTAAAAAATCATCTTTTACACTTTTTTGTAAGTAATAAATAAATTAAATTCTAAACAACGTGCTTTGTGGATTCAATACCTTAAGCCCCGTTATACTTGTAAAACAAGTGTATTAATTATTTAGATTTTTGCATTTGGGGTGGTAAACCAACGAAGGATAGCGTACTTACATGACCACTCGATTTTCACCTAATCAAAATGTTGTCGATGCCGAGAAATATTTTGCTTTAAAACTTAAATAATTTATTGCTTTGATCCCGACAACACACCCAATTAAAATGGCTCCATTCTCAGGGAGATTTTTGCCTTAAAATTTAATTTATTGATTGCTTTGTATATATTTTTTATATATTTTTTTTGTATTAATTTGTTTTGTAGCTACTTAAGTCATTATGATCCAAGAAACATAAAAAAAATAAGTGCGCGTGTTTGGAAATTCTCGGAAAGTGAACTTTTTGTAAGTATGTCTTCATTTAATTATTTCAAAAGTAATAATATTTTTGATAATGGTTCGCAATATTATTATAATAATAAAGTTCAAAATTCCCCCCCACTGCTGTATTTTGGTGAATACTTACAAAAATCTAAAAATCAATCTTCGGTAACTTATGGAAATTATTATTATAAATTTTGTCACAAATTTTTTACAATAGAGGTAGTGAAAATTATTATAATAATAGTTTTTCAAACTATTATAGTAATAATTTTCAAATTGGTCCTAATAATTTTTTTTTTATTAATAGTTACAGTAGTGACGTTCGAATTCTTGATTATGAAGAATTTTTCCCTAAACCGATGTCTTTTTTTGACTACTTGAAAATTCTTCAAAATACAATAATTGAACATTATTTTTTCAACTTTAAATAGGGAATATTTTGAAACATATGAAGAATCTAAGGATTTTGATCAACGATTGATATCTTTGGAACTTAATATGTCCTTAATGACCGAGGGCTTAAAAGAAATGGAAGTTTCCCTCATGGAGTTGTTTTCCTTCTAGAAATATTAAAAAAGGATGACGTTATTGGATTAGAGGCACCTTTAAATGAATTGAACTCTTCTTTAGAAACATTACTGATTTGAATTTTTTTATTCCATCTCAATCATTTTTTGAAGTTCAATTTATTAAAAATGACTATAATTCTTGTGAAATTTAACCAACACTTAATGAATATATAGAAATTGAATTTCTTTCATCACCATTTTTCCAACCATTATCGAACCATTAGAACTACCTCCATTCAATTTGAAAAATTCAGGAGAGACCATATTGATTTTCGTGGAACTGATTTGATTTTATAACCAGGAGACACCATGTCGAGTCCTCTCAGTTGTACATACCATGCTACATCCAAACCACCCATCACCCAAAAAAATATTTATTAAAAAATTTGTGATGGTTCATTTTTCTACCTAATGCATCTTCCTCGTTGCATAAACGAAACTCCTATTTTTTCGAAGGCATGAAATCTTATGGAAGTCCAACATGTTTAATGGGTGGACCTTTAAATATTTTACCTTCTATGTATGGTAAATTAGAGGCTAATATTTTTTATGTGTACATATTTTATTTAAAAATAATTATTTGTTCTTGTTTTTGTTTTGATTGTTTCTAATATGTTTGCAGGATCATTGGACTTGATATTCGAGGATCGCCCTATATTGGATAACATCACTCTATCACTTTAATTGAATATTATTATTAATTCACAATAAGGACAATGTAACATTTTAGTTAAGGGGTGTCATTATGTATTTCTATACGCCATATTCATTTTTCATAATTACATATTATCACCAAGCTTGTGTGTGTGTGTGTGTGTGTCTCTCTCTCTCTCTCTCTATATATATATAATAAAAAAACAAAAAGATTTTATTTCTATCTTCGATCTAGGCTTTTGGCCTAAACTATTTAATTTAATAAAATAACTCTCTAGTTACCTCATTCTTTTAACCAAAAAAAAGTTATAAACATTTTTAAAAATTTACTTGCTTAAATAGAACTTTAGTCTGTTTATCATCATCGTTATGATTGATCAATTCATACAATTCATGTATTGACATCGTATGCATAATATAAATTACGTAATTGGTAAAATCAAAATGACTCCATAAATTTAAAGATGCATAAGTATACTTACCATATGAGCTTTGTGTTCTCTCTCCTATTATGAGTGATATTTACACTTGTTCATTATTCTTTTGAACAATATTTTAACTCATTGATAATCTCAATATTTTTGTTTTGATTGTTGACTAAAGGATGATGATATGATCTTTACGAAACAAAACTCTAAAATTATATTTTACCCTCACTTTTGATCAAAGGCAATTCGTTTTCACCATTACATTTATATCATCAACACCTTGAAAATTGATTCAAAAAAAATTGCAAAGTGAAATAGGGACCGAACAAAAACAAAAGAAGGGAGGAAAGGAAAAATAAAATAAAAGAAAAAGAAAAAGAAAAGAAAAGGGAGATAAAGAATTCCAAAATTTACCACAGAATTTCAAAGAAAAGAAAAGAAAAATAGATAAACTCTTCAAGTTCACCCTTATTTAAATTAAAAAATCATTTCAAGGGGTTGACTTTTATCACCCATGTATACATTTTCATCCTGAAAAGTCCTTAATATGATCTCTGGGGTCAACATGACATTTCACTTTAAAAAGATTATATTTTGACATCCTTTAGAAAATGGTATCCTATCATGAGATTATATTTTATCGTTTTATATAAACGTTTTTCATCATTAACATGTGTAAGTATTTGCTTCCAACTATATTTACTCTTTATGCCTACATGTCCTAAGTGGCTTACATCAATTCAAAGTGCGTTCATTTTTTTAATGTAATCCCTGACGAAAATTGAACTAGTGCGCTTCATTATAATTATCCGGTCATTAAAAGATGAAAATCGTATCATTTGTAAATTTTTTTCCGCACACCACACACTTATTCAATTTATTAAACTCATGAATTTATTTAACATAATGATTATAGTAAGTAAATTATTGGAGAATTTTGCAAATCATTGTTACTATTTTATTAAAATCTTGGGCTTTATTTGAGCTTTGTGTTCGGATAATGCGAAACTATTTTGAGAAAAATATGATGTTTGTGAGTATCATCACTATAAGCTCTCACGAGATAAAATTTTTCCACTAGGGTAATCTAGTTATTTAACAGCTTGCTGCATAAGTTAAATGCAATTGTGCATCCAATAAAAGTGGATCTCTATCTTTTTTAGTTCATGAATATATAACAAATTTCATAGGAACATTTCTTTCACTATGTAGTTAGGGACTAGCAACAAGTTAGTTAGGGAGTGTGATTAGTGTCAAATATTGTATTTTATTACCCATTTTTTAGTCAATATTACAGTTACATGTTCATTAATATCCATGTTTAATACTCATTTACTGTATAACCTTGATATTCATGAGTAATCTCTTTTTCAAGGTTTATTTGAGTATTTACAGGTTATTAAAAGCTAATAGTAAAGTCTGGAAGCGTTTTGAGCAAAAAAAATTCACAAACGCACTTTCAGATGCAAAATGGTAATTTTATAACGGCAATACGAAACTCGGACTTTTCATGAAGATTGTCGGCTTTAAAACAAGGAATGTCCGCGTTCACACATCACATCAATCCGATCTTAAATGAAAAAATTATGAAGAGTCAAAGTTTAAAATGGAAAAATTCAAAAGTTAAAGCTTTAGGTCAACGAAAAAGTCAAACCTTATAAACCAGAATCTGTTGAAAATTTGTTGACCTCGAAATGAGAAAAATATTGTTAAAAACGATGCATGAATTCGATGTCAAACACAGAAGTTACGAGTTTTGGGGTAAAAATATAATTATAGAAACTGGGTTGAGCATATCGTGACACGTGTCACCATCAGATCATGCCAAGTGGTACCATCAAATCATGCCATATGGAACCGTGAGATCATGCCATGTGGAACCATCGACACGTGGCGCTACTACTACTACTACTTCTTAAAATTAAATAGGGGTATGGGTAATTGAAGCCAAGACCTCCCCCTCCCCCTTTCCTTCCTTTAACCATCAGACCAAGTAGTCCTTTAATAATAATATTGACCCCGATAATATAGAGGTCATAATTCAACCAAGTTTCTTTCCCATCTTTTCCCACCCACTCTCTCTCCCACCTTCTTCTTTCTTTATTCTTTATTTCCCCCATTTTTATTCTTCTCCCATAATATTCCCATTATCCATCACATGCCCTTATATAACAATTCCTTTGCCCGTCATCACCTTTTTTATTATTTAGTTAAATCACCAATTATTTGTGTAATTCCATTTTAACCCCTAAATCGATTTTTCCAACCTATAAATAGGGACATTTGGAGTCATATTTAGACATTCATTTGTTTAGAATTATACACCAACCATTAGAGTAGAAAAACCCAATTTTAGAGTAGGAAGATCTCTCTTAGTTTTATTAGTTCAATATTTTTCGAGATATTTACGAGGTTTTAATATGAAGATTGAGTGACACATTCAAATATTCAATCTAAATTCTTCTCATTTTTGTTCAAATGAGTGTTATTATTTTTACCTCTTTCTCTCATACATTGTATTTAATTATTTAAACATGTTTTCTAGTTAATTAAATTAAGATGATATTAGTGAACTCACCTTGGGTATATAGTTGCTTCGCTATGGTATGATTGAATAAACTTGTTTTGATGGGTTAATTGTTATTGTTTTTACACATAAGAACCTTAGTGGGGTGTATCACGTATGCACCATATTTTCTTCCTTGTGTTTGTAATTATTGGAATATTGTTGATGCCAAACTCGTATTTAGACCTTTATGAAAATTTAGGGAGTGGTGCTATGGGTTTAAATAATTTTTTAAATGAGTATTAATCGTGTTTAAACTTGTCTAAACATGTAACCATTTATGTATATATTATATGGTGAGAGATTTAATTCTCAACTAGTTTTATTATTTTTTAATTAATTTAGTTTCAATAATTACCTAGTTTGATTGTCGTATAAAACATTTAAAAAAAATCATCTTTTACACTTTTTTTGTCAGTGATAAATCAATTAAATTCTCAACAATGTTCTCTATGGATTCGATACCCTACTCACCGCTATATTTATAAAACAAGTGTAGGGATTATTTATGTTTCTTCATTGAGGTGGTAAACCAACCAATGATTAACCGACCACTAGTTTTCACCCAATCACCGACTCACCAAAATTCCTACTAATCTCTAAGGACCGACATGTCTACAATATATTTAAACCCAATATAATGTATTCTCATAACCATGATTCTTATTTAGAAAAGAATTGAAAAACCTTTTCTTTAAAGTAAATGCCATACATGGTTTTAAAAATAAAACCTCAACACCATAGCCAACGATTTTTTTGGGAAAATAACAACCATTAAGATGTTATGTCCACTTTGGGTTGAGCTGTTAACTTCGACCTCAAAAGAACAATTGAGGTGGACAACCTTGCCAAGCATCATGAACTAAAGATCTTCGAGTAAGTCCTCACTATCTAAAAAGCTCTCAGATGGATGGAATGAATCAATCATAGCGTGCCTGTGGCCATTCGGGCCGGATTCCTCTGTTGCATGTGGATACGGAGTTGGCCATCGTTAAATGGGGGTAGCATGAAGAGATAGTCTCCAACCTATTTTGCTCAAAATAGGCAAAATAAAGTCGTCGCCTCGAGAGAAAGACATCAAGGTCAAGCTGATGCATGCAAAACCAAATAGTTCGAAGGTCCAGAGACTAAGTTACAAAATGGGAAGGTGTTAGGCCTCCATTCTGCCATTTCAGCCTCTCGTGGGCTAATGTTAATATTCTTCTTTTTAACTCCTTGACGTGGGTGAACATGTGTATAATATAAATGATGGGAGAATGATATCATCCAACTCACATCATGGAAGGGATGGAACGAATTCATCCGTAGGAGTTCTCTCGAAAATAATGATAAAAATATGATGTAAGCGTTTACTGAATCACAAATCGCTATGGAAGAGCGAATGTGCACATCGGACAAAACACAATTACATAGGAGTTTATAACTCACAAAATAAATATAATAATATATGAAAGATGTATAAAATGAAAAAGGTAGGAGGAGGAGGACTTGAATCTCGGGATTGGCCCAAGACGCCTGCATAGCCCAAGGGGCATTAAAGTCCACGTAGTTAAAAAATAACATAGGGGTGGGGTTCAACCCATATATCCAAATGTGGGACCCTTCTTATGGGTATTATAAGAAAATATGTTTTAAGAGTGAAGACGTAAAAATGGAAGTCTCGCTTTTGGAGTTTACGTATAAACCCTCATTTTGTCTTTTTTCTTGAATGAAAATAAGTGATGTGAAATACTACTAATAAAGAGTAGAAATTAGTGGATAGGATATAAATGTGGTCATTTCAAGGGGGCTAGGAGGGCTTCCCACCCTTAATCCGTGCGTGTGTGCGGGATTGTGACTTTTATCGGGGTACTCAATCGTCATCGATGTGGGGTAGTATGTAGAGATAGAGTCGCCAACCTATTTTGCATAAAATAGGCAAAAAAAATGTTCTCGCCTCGAGAGAGCGACATTAAGGAAAATATTAATGCTTGCGAAACCAAGTAGTTTAAGGGTCAGGGGATTAAGTTATGTAATGGGAAGGTATTAGGCACCCATCCTACCCTTTTGGTATCTCATGGGCATGTGTTAATCTTATCCCACTAGACTCTGTGAAGTGTGTCCATATGTGCATAATATAAATGGAGAATGGAATCGCTCAACTTGCGTCATGGAAAGGGACAATGTGAGGTCATCCTTAGGAGTGTTCCCAAAATAATAATTCAAAATATAATGTAAGTGTTTGGCGAGTCATAAGTCATTATAGAAGAATGAATGTATATAACAAACAAGACACAAGCATGCAAGCATATGAAATCCATTAAAAATATATATAAAATGAAAACAAGGTAACAAATTTGCATAAGGGAGGACTCAAGTCTAGGGATTTACCCAATACGCCTACGTAGCCTAAGGGCCATCAATGTCCACGTAGTTTGAAGATAACATAGGGTGGGGTATAACCCATAAATTCAAATGGGGGATTTCTCATATATGTGTGTGTAGAGATAAACGTGCTTATAGTGAAAATCCCTCTTTTGGAATTTTTAAGTAAACCATATTTTTCTTGTTTTTTGGGTTTTTTGTATGAAAATAAAGTATGTCAAAATACTAATAATAAAGATGTGAGATTAAGGTATGTGATGTAATGAAATAAAGCACTAAAGTAGAAATAAAACAACTACTGCTAAAATAAGAGAACTTAAAGACAATGATGGGGAATTGGACCTCCTTATGCAAACTTGAAGTGGATCTCGATTGTAGATTCGTTGATCTTACAACGAGGTAATGGTGGTATGAGGAGATGGGTGGGGGTGGGGTATTTACTAAATGGAGTATGAAAAGGATGGAAGGAATGCGAAAAATGGGCTTTTTAAGAGGGGAACAACTCTGAATTCGAGAGAATGTTCTTTAAATTACTGAGAGGGATGTTCAAGGGAGCCTTTCAAAGTGAGGTAATTGTAATACCCCATAATTTTGAGAGATTTATTTATGAACATTGTATAATATTTTGATATTATTTTTGTAATCGGGATATTGATATTATATTTATTTTTATTTGAAATGAATCAAATATTTAAATTCAAATTTAATAGGCTTTTGGATATTTTGTAATGGTTTAAATATATAAACTAGATAATTTTGAATTAAAGGGCAATATAGTAATATGCGTTAACTTAGTCACCAAGCTAGGTTTTGAGAGAGGGATTATATAAGGAATATTATGGTTGATTATAAGGAAAGAGAGATGAAAAAGAGAGGACAAAAATGAAATTCAAAGAGGCAAAAACGAGTGGAATGAGAAGAGTCAGTTTGGAATGTTTAGATCTTCTCTTTGAGCACATTCGAATGAGATTTGAAAAAAACCCAGAACACATACCTCACTCAATTTTTCATGTAGAATCCAAATATGAAGTTGAATTGGCTATTCGAATAATTTTTGGATCTGATTTTTCTGAGTTTTTAAAATGCGATTATTTGAGATTATCTCGTGTTGGGGATAGAACATGATTTGATTATTTTCGCGAGAGGAACGTGATGGGTCGATCAGATTTTAAGGCTGAATTTATGTGGAGATTAATGCAATGATTTTAAGGTATGGGATTTTACACAATATGCTCCTTTAAATATCTCGAGAGTTTATTCCGTTGATTTCTTATTAATTGAACTCATATTTGAATTGATAAATTCATTATAATCTGAAAAAATAATTGTTGAATTATTTTGATTCATGTGGTATACTTATATTGTTGTTGAGCACGTTGTCATGAGATTTTTATATAGCACGGACGTTGGGCACCCGCCAAAATTCCTGCTTCCTGGGTTATGTCTTGATAAAGCATATGCAGATGGGGTGAGGCCTGGTTTCCCATTGATGTGTTGTTGAGGAATTTATTGATAAATGCTATTGAGATTTGCATTTGATTTGAATATTTGTACTCGTTTTGTTACGCTTTAATCATCGCTAACATATATTTGTTGAGCATCTTTCCTGTCGTATTGTGTACTTCCCCATATTTTCTTTTAGCTAGCAGGTTAGCATGGATTTGAGCGCTATGGACCAATTGGGATGATTTAAGAGTGGATTATTTTGGGAAGAATATTTTTTGGAAGATTTGTATTTATTTTTGTTGTATAGAGCATTTGGTGATTTATTTTTATTTCGAGATAGATAATTGTTTTAGTTCGAGAGACTTTGTTGTATTGAATCTGAAGAATTGATATTAGTGGTTTCATTTATATTGTGGGATTATTTAGATGCTCTATACCTTGCTATTTGCATATTTAGTTAGTTTTATCAATAGTGGCGCTCCGTTCCGCTCTCCCAGGGTGGGCGGGGTGTTATAGTAATGGCCTCTATTATAGGGACAAGGGGGTGCCATTCGGTTGGAACCTGCCTATCAGTATAGAACCCCAGACACATTGCCGATAGGCAGGGTCATAGGGGTGCCATTGGTAGTCTGAGATAACTTTTTTTTTGGAAAAACGGTCTAAAATGCGAGCCATAAGTCAGGAAATTTTCAGAGGAAAATGGATCGTTCGTCCGAATCATAAGGTCGATTCGTGAATGGGATGGACCGTTGTAAAGGGTATTCAGATATCTTTGAGATTTCATTCAGCTTCGTTCAGTTCAAAGAGTTGATCAAGATCAATCTAGGCTCGAAAGCGCCCGACGACCCTTCGGAGTAAAATGGGTCGTTCGTTCGTACCGCAAGGCTGATTCGTGTATGGGGTAGACCGTTAGAGAGGTTTTTTTTATCCTTTTGAATATTCATTCAGCTTAATTTAAGTTTGAGAGTTAACCGGGGTCAAACGTGGCCTAGGAGCGCTCAGTGGCCTCCAAATCAGTTTTCGGGGTAAAATGGATCGTTCATCCGTACTATCAGGATGATTCGTACACGAGGTGGAATATTGGAAAGTTGATTTATATCCATTCTAAGATTAATTTAGCTTTGTCTCAGGTAAGAAGTTTAAAATAGTCAAATGGGGCCCAGGAGCGTCCGGTGGCCTCTTGATTAGTTTTCAGTAATAAAATGATTCGTTCGTCTGAACCGTAACGCCCATTTGCACACATGGTGGAACGTTGGAAAGGTGATTTAGATCCCTTTAAAGATTTATTGAGCTTTCACTCAGGTGAGAAATTTAATCAGAGTCAAACGGGGCCCAAGAGCACCCAGCGGCTCTAGATCGTTTTTTAGAGTATGACCTATGGTTTGCGATGAACAAGTGAGTTCTAGGGACCTAAGGAGCTGCTTTTCGGGGTCCGAGTATGGGGTGTCTACAGAGAGCCCCTCGAGGGTAAGCTTATAACAAGAGAAGGCCGTCGAATGATAAACACCACATCGATATCGGGAAAGAGGATTTTTAGTCAATTCTAAGGACCTAGAGGATGAGGTTGATCGATACGGAGGGCTGAGGTCAGTTATAAGGACATAAGGAGATGAGGGTGATCCATTTAGTGGTTGAAGTCAGTTGTGAGGACCTAAGGAGATGAGGATGATCGATTCAGCGGATCGAAGTCAGTTCTGAGGACCTAAGGAGACGAGGATAATCGATTCAGTGGGTTGGGGATGTGTTAATATTGGTTCTAAGGGGCTAAGGAGAATAATTCAGTGGGTCAGGGTCAATTTTGAGGACCTAAAGTGATGTTATGGATGACTGATTCATCGGATCGAGGTCAATTCTGATGACCTAAAGTTGAGGGTGACCAATTCTGAGAGCCGAGGTCAATTCTGAGGACCTAAAATTGTGGCGACCCTTCTAAGGGTCGAGGTCAATTCTGAGGATCTAAAGTTGTGATGAACAATTCTGCGAGTCGAGGTAAATTATGAGAACCTTAAGTTGTGACGACTGATTCGACGTAATTATTTCATATTTATTTCTTTAATTTTGATCCTTAGTGCATTGTAATTAACCCAAACTTATCTCATATTTATGCTACAAATTATTTTTGGAGCGTATTTCTTGTTTTTTGTACTTCTTGAGTATTTACAGCATTTCATGCAAGCAAATGTGGGAGAGAAATCGAAACAATGAAAGAAACCAAGGGAATGGAGTTGAAGGGCATTTTTGTAATTTTACAGCCATATTCTGAAGGCGTAGCCAACTGGAAAGTTTAAAAATATGAAATCACAAGAATACTGAAATAAAATGCATCCGAGTTAGACTGAAGAAGTTATGAGAATTCAAAGTTGAGAAGAAAATCCAGGGGCAAAAGAGGGAACATAAAATGTACTTGCGAACCGATTTGCTAGTACATCCGAACCGGTTCGACCCACCTCAGCGGGAATTTTGCTTTTCCTAATTTTCCCCCTTAGAGTAGTATGGGTTGGGGACTCTTGTAAAAATGGGTTCATTGAGTTGTAAATAGAGTTTAGTCATATCTAACTTTGCTTTAACCGAGTTTTGAGAGGAGAAAAAGAGGCGAGACCATAAGGGATTATTTTTGCACCAACTTTATGCTTTGTGGATCCTTTTCATGCATTAATCAATATAGTTTGTCTTTCTCTCCCTTGATCTTTACTTCAATTATTTTATGGAATTTCTTGCATCGGTTATTCATTCTTGCATGCTTAGATACATATTTAAGATGACTATTTTCACCGGCAACGTCAAAATTATGTTTTTCATTAGTAACGTCATGTCCAACTATATTTTCAAGGGTTTTAATGCATGAACCCAACCCTAAGTGTTTCACATGGATATAATAATAAGTTCTCGAGTTAAATAATTAATTAAAAATGTGTCATTGTGTTAATATAACCTTCGTAGGACTTTTAACTCCATTTTCCATAGGTAACTGGAGTGTTTAAGAATGTGACGCGTGTGTTAACGATCTCATCACATATATCTTATTTTTACTCTTGATTATGTATTGTGCCGGTTCTTTCCTTCATATATATAATGTTTCAAATAAATGAAGTTTTCGTTCCAATTAAATGTTTAATTATTGACTAGTTTTGTATCCAGTGAAATTACTAGGGGTTGGGGGATTGTATTCCGACCTTATCTTTCTCTCATATTAATTAATCCATAAATTTTGTCTTGCATGCGTCGTTAATTGAGATAGAATTCCATTGCTTTTGTTAGAAGTAGTATACAAGTTCTCATCAAAATTATCTATTCTTTTCCTTTTTCGTGAGTCACTCGTTAGGGTTAGTCTTCTCACTTAGTAGTCATCACGAGCTTTCGTTTTAGTCCCTGAGTTCGACACTCGATTAATCGAATTATTACTTGATCTACCGATTTACACTTGAACCATATTCACACGCGTTAGAGACATTTATTTAGTCGCGTCAATGACCAATTCTGAGGACCGAGGTCAATTCTGAGGACCTAAAATTGTGACGACCAATTCTGAGGGCTGAGGACAATTCTGAGGACCTTGAGTCGTGACGACCAATTCTGAGGGTCGAGGTCAATTTTGAGAACCTTAAGTTATGATGACTAATTCTGCGGGACGAGGTCAATTCTGAGGACCTAAATTTGTGATGACCAATTCTGAGGGTCGAGGTCAATTCTGAGGACCTTAAGTTGTAGCACGGAGAATTTCTCTCCTGGAAAAATTTAAATTATCTTAGGGGTCTAGGTGCACTTGTGGCTCCGTTGCGGATTGTGTTATCTTAAAACTCCACTGGGGGGTGTTTAGTTTTGGGGATTCCGTTTGGGGAATTTTTTAGTAGACTTTGATGTGGGCGCATCATGGGTTCTGTTGAGGATAAAAGTGTAAGATTAATCCAATTGAGGATTTTGAGAGTTTTTAAGGGACTTAGTGCTCTAAAAATTATTTTCTTGGGGGAAATGATGTTTCCATATTTTTCAGGGATTTTTGGGAATTTTTCGGGCAATTTCTTAATTTTTTTGGAATTTTCTAGCATTTTTTGTACAAAAATTGAAAGGGACTGCCGATAGGCAGGCTTAAGGGGGTGCCAATCAATAATGGCACGGGTTCCTGGGCTTCTTTGTGAAGAGGAAAAGGCGACTACCGATTAGTATGGGCTGGGAGCTACTGATCGACAAGCTCTTTAACCTTCTATAAAAAGGGGGCGATCCCTCCCTATTTTTCACACCTTCAAGTGTTTGAATCTTCTTCTTTCTCTTTCTTAAAACCGTTCCTAAGTCCTTTTTTCTTCAAGACTTCAAATAGTTGGTTCTTCAAGCGAGGCGTACAATAATGAGTGGTTGGCAATTGATGACTGGGCCAACCTAGAGTGGCGGTTTAGACTACCCCTTGCATTGGGCAATGAAAATGCTTTTGATTTGTTCAATCATGTAGCTATTGAGCATGCCCTGTTACGCGAGCCTGCATACCACCATTCATTTAGGGTGAAAAATCTTAGTGTCTACGTATGTACGGTGACCTTTGGTATTCCAATTCATTTTCTCTTCATTTATTGTACTAATGAAGGGTTTTTCTTCTTATTCTTTTTCTTGAAGACTGACATAGCTCTTTCGATCATTCAGTCTCAGGGAATGAGTGGGCTAAAGGAGGTTTGGATGAAATCCCTGCTGTTGTGCGCTGGATGGTTTCATATGCCAGTTTCGATTGTTTGGTGCAGGCTTTGGATGAGACACTGCGTTCCACTGCGGTGTTATGTGCTCTAAAGAAGAGGTGGTGGTACACTACCCGTATATTTCATCTTGGATTCGTGGAGATGATTGTTACTCCTATAGACATCCAGCAGCTTATGGGGGTGGATTACGAGGGCTTCCAGATAGTCGTGGATCGTGCTTTGAGGGTGACACCGGAGGCGATGCAGGCAGCGTTGAAGGATGTGTGTAGGATACTATTAGGGGATTCTATCCCCATTTCTATTTTGAGGGATATGCTCTTGAGGAGGAGGGTGTATGTGACCAACGAACGATAGGTGAGACAGATGGCCCTTTTATTTATTTTTCTTTTGCTTGGTGGTTTCTTAGTGGCGACGAGCGATAACATCGTCTATCTTTGGTTCTTGACGTATTTGAGGATGCTTTCTCACATCTAGCTGTATGATTGGGGGCCTGACTTTGGCGTCCATTTATTCTTCTTTGGATGCTTTTAGTTGGTGTTGCCGATAAATTTTTACGGGAGCCGCATACCTTCTGGAGGTAACTTTGTATTTAGTTTTGTTTTTGTGCATTTCCTTGCATTCTTCTTTTGTTCTTTTTGCTGATTTTTGTCTTTTGTAAATGTGATTCAATGAGGTGATTGGGCACAATATGGGGTTGACGGCCCTTTAGAATGAGGATTTGGGGGACTTCTATAGGATGTTTCGGTGGCAGAATTCCAATCGACGGTCGAACCAATCCATATCTTTGGTGGACGTGCAATAAATTCTAAATTCCCTGACGAGCGACCAGGTTATCTTTCATCATTTATGAGTTTTTACTTGGATATTCATTTCTTGAGTAGATACTGATTCTATGTTGGGGACTGCAGGTGACCTTCTACCCCTATGGGGTGACTCTATAAGATATGGGGGTGGCAACCCTACATGCCCAAATGTGGCAGTTGATTGTGAAGAAGTTTAGGTTCGTCTATTACCTGGGGGAGAGGCTGGTGAGGCAGATCATGGAGTAGGGGGTGGTGGTCCCACCATTGATGCCCCTATGTATATGAGGCCGGTGAGAGAGATGGTCAACGATGTCTGGGCAGCAGTGATGATTGGAGAACCCTATATGTGTTATACATATATAATGGTGAGCTATGATTATCTAGATTTTGTGATGAGCTGGTTGATTCCCTCCTATATCTATGATGTGGAGAACATGCATCCACCTACCACAACTTCGGGTACAAGAACTAGCGCATCGGTGGGATCAACCCACAACACAGGTGGTGGCACGTCGGTGGTAGAGGAGGCTCCGATCATTTAAGTTACTCCCTTTTCATATAATTTTTGACTTAGTAGCGGAGAGTCATTGTGCATGCTGCACCATCCTCATCCATTGGTGTCTGGGTTAAAGGGGCTTACGGATGAGGCCCTTCGGCCTAAGATATATCCTTTCTCTTTCTTTTGTTCAGTTTCCATTGGTTTTTATTTGCTTCTTTACTAATTTATTCATCTTTTGATATTTCTTCTTTGGTTGTAGTATGTTCGGGTGCCGATCAATTAGCTGAGGGATATCAAGGACTAGATGGACGCCATATCTGATTATATCAAGAAGTCATCTCCTTCCTGCTTTATGCTGCCTGCCACTTCTGATGAGGGTTCTGGTTCTAGGAGTGGAGGATCCACTATTGGTCGTCGAGGAAAGTGTGTCCACCACGGAGGTTGAGGATTAGGGCGAAGTTTCGTTTGTATTTTTCTGTTTTTCTGTTCCATCTGCAAAACGTAACCAAATGAAGCAAAAATATATATATATGAAAAATGTGCATTTTATTTTTGGTCTTTTTCTTGATTTAGTGACTTATCCTATATGCGCTTTTAATTTTCTGTTGAGATTGTTTATTTTATGCGAAGATAAAGATAAGCATGGAAATGATAACGAAAGTAAAAATGTTTGTTTTTTAGAAAAGGGGAGTAAAAGTAATTAACTCAGTGAAAAGATTTTTGAGTAAGAATTTATTTTGAGAATTAAAATGATTTTTGAGGAAAATATTTTTTAAATAAAATTGAGAAAATGAGTAATTTTTAAAAGGAATGATCTGAGAGTAGTTTTTTAAAATAATTTTTTTTGAAATTATTTTTCGTAAAAGAGGAAAGATAAAAATTTCCAAAATAAAGGGGGTGCTGATCGGCATAACCCTTGACCTGCCTATCGACGTGGGGATCAAGTCAATTCATCCATAGGCTTTGATTGCACGTTATTGAACATCAGTGTACTCTTATAAGACTGGGAATTAATTGGGTTTCCAGAGTTTTTTTTCCCAAGGTTTTTTAGTATAAAATTAGGGGTATGTGATGTGCTTTCTCCACCAATACCCACATTTCTCTTCTAGCTTCTCATTTCCTATTCCCAAATGGCTCTTCCCATGTATTAAGAATTCTCCTCTTACCTTGAATGTCTATAGTCCATGTGTCTATACAATGTGAACTACGATGCTTTCAACCTACGTTGGGTTTCTCTATGGTATAATCGAGCCATGGACTAGAACTTGTTAACACCGGGGTACGATTCTGGTACCATGAGGACCATGTCTTTCATTTTGGCCTGGATGAGGTTCGTCCTACCTACGAGGAGTTCTCAACAATGTTAGGGGTCAGCCCAGTATAATGGTGGCTATGCCCAATTTTTCTTGTTCTTCCCGGGCATTTCTAGTAGAGTTGCTCAATATTTATCCTTTGGTGGCTCGACCGTTGGTTACTGGAGGAATAAGTTCTCTTCAGGCGATTATGTATTTCGTACACCTGAGGGGGTTTTAAGATGCTTACGCTACAGGAGTTGTTGCCTTGGGCCTTACAACGAGGCTTTTACTGGTGATAGGGGACTTGACGGTCGATCCATAAGTATCTAGGATAACAACATAGATGTCTTACCACCATAATCCTATGGCGGTGGTACTAGCTAAGACCCTGAATGGTCTGGATGCTTAAAAAGAGGGACATTTTGACTTTCTGAGTGGAGCTCAGTAATGTTGTTCATGTAGCTTACATAGAGGTTTCATCTAACGTCCCCTCCTGAGTATCTTTTGGTTGGTGTGCCTAATTTCTTTATCCGACCTTTCTTCAGTTTCAACCCATTTGTAGAGAACTGGGTCAATTGGTTTATAGAACTTAGAGCCCGGTGTCTTTATTAGTCGGTGCCATGATGGGGAGAGTTTTTGCTTGTTTTGCAGCTTGAAGAGTACTAGCGTCGACGATTAGATGGCTTTCGACAGACTTCCTTCTATTTCCCCTGGAGGCTTCTGCACCAAGTCGGATGGGAACAAATTGTGCCCCCTCGCACAACAAACCTCTTCCTGGTGAAGGACCTTACCAAATCATTATGGATGATGTTGGGTTCTTTGTGGTAGAGCCGTCAGTTGTCTACCCATCCATCACAATCTGTAGGAGGGGGCTAGCATGTGTTTAGGGACATCCTAAAGTGGTTGTAGAAATGGGTAGTAGAGAAAATCATGGAGGAAGTGACTAGTCAAAGGTGGTTCATTACCTTCGACACCATGGAGGAAGGTGTTGCGGTATTGACCAGGCCTGTCAGGGCGTACAACTCCATAGAGCGCATACGAAGTGTTAACCTGGTTTAGGAGAGTCGAGAACCTTTGTGTGTAAAAAATGATGATAAAACGGGTCCACCGAGCAGTTGAAGGCAATGTCTTGTAAATCTTGTTTTTTTTATGAAGCTGGGGTAATTTTGGGTGCTTTGTGTTTTTGGGGTTTGGAATAATTTTTATGTAGCTTGGTAAGGGTTTGGTTTGTTTAAAGATGATTTAGTCCGTGGAAGGGAGTGGTTTGTTTAACTCCCTTCATTGATACTTCATGTAATAATGTTGTATTCTTTTATTAGAAATAAAAATTGATTTTGATCATATTTTTTTATGCCTCTTGATGAATTTTGCATTTGAAGTATCTATACCAATCTCTAAGGCATACATAATCTTGTTGTTCATGTAAATGATAAGATGGACCGCTGTTCTCGGAGGTTAGAAAAGAATAGCATTTTGTGATATATAAGGGGATTGTTCCCATGTAATGTGTATGGGATACCTATGTACCTCTGGGGGGTTTTGAAAACTTTCATGAGTCTTATTCTGAAAAGAAAATATTTTTGAGACATCAGGTTCCACGTAGTTCTAGGTCGGGAGAATGGAGATTTTTTTTTAGAATAGAAGGGGGATAAGAAGAGCCGTAGCACGCCAAGATTTAGGACTAAGGGTAAAATTTCTTGAGATGGTCCAGGATGACTGGACTCACCATCTCTTCTCCATTGAGGTCTGTGAGCATAGCAGCGCCTCTTGAGAGAATTTTCTTCACAATGTAAGGGCCACTCCAATTGGGGTTAAATTTCCCTCTGGGGTTCCAAATGGGTTTTATGATCTCCTTAAGGTCAAGGTCTCCTTCCAGAACACTACGGTCCTTGACTTTTTAGTTGAATAATAGTACTATCCGACGATGATACCTCAATATGATATAGAGCCTTAAGTCTCTTTTCATCCAAGAGTGATAGTTCGCCAAAACGACTCTGATGCCATTCTTCTTTGTTAGCTTTGCTTTCGAGCATGACTCGCAGGGAAAGTATTTATATCTTAACGGGTAGGACTGCTTCCATTCCATATATTAGAGAATAGAGTGTATACCCTTTGGGCATTCTAATTGAAGTGCGGTAGCCCCAGAGGGCATAAGGGATCCGGTCGGCCCAATCTCTGCAACTCTCAGTCATCTTGATGATTATGGTTTTGAGGCTTTTATTGGCGGCTTTGACATCACCATTGGTTTAGGGTCAGTAGGGAGAAGATTTGTGCATCTGAATCTTGTACTCGTGGACTAGTTTTGTGACCTCATCTTCGAAGTGGAGTCCATTATCTGACACTATCTCGTAGAGAACTCCGTATCGATAGATGATTTTCTTTCTGATAAACTTGGCCACTTTTTTAGCATTCTATTATGACTTGGCTTTGACCCATTTGGTTAAGTAATCAATAGCGATCAAGATGAATTCGTGACCGTTTGAAGCTTTGAGAGTAACCTTACTTATGATGTCAATACCCCAGGTGGAAAAAGGCTAGGGAGAGGTCATTTTTTATAGTTCCCGAGGAGGCAAGTGTTAGAGGTTAGCAAACTGCTGACATTTAAGGCAACTTCGAATATAGTCTGTGCAATCTTCAATCATGGTGGTCTAATAGTACCCTTGACGGATGATCTTCTTAACAAGAATATGACTGTTTATGTGGGGCCCTCATTCCCCACTGTGGAGTTTCCGCATTATTTCTTCAATATCAGCCCCTGCTATTAAGTGCAAATGGGTTCCAAAAAGCGCTTTATCGCAGATGATATACTGGGCAACCAATTTACGAAGGATCGCAGGTTCTTTCTTGTCTACGTCTTTGGGATACCTACCATGTTTAAGGAGGTGCCAAATGTCATAGTACCATAACCCATCCATATCGAAATCTTCCTGAGTGATGAGTTAAATGTGTTAGTAGTGGGTGGGAATAACTTATTTCTGAACCAGGCAAGGGGTCATTGTTATTCCCTCAAGTATGTCGACCATGGAGTCCAGGGTAGCAAGGGTGTCAGTTAGGTTGTTCTTTTCACGTAGAAGGTAATGGAAGGTGATATCTTTAAACTGGGAGGACAGTTCTTCAAGGTGGTCATAGAATGGTAGGAGCTTCTCATCTTTGACTTTTCTTTTCTTGAGGATTTGGCCGACGATGAGGGTAGAGTCTTTATAGATGTTTACGTGTCGTATTCCTTTCTTAAGGGCGATCTTTAGGCATACAGTGCATGCCTCATACTCAATCATGTTGTTGGTGCAAGGGAAGTATAATTTGATGGCAATGGGGGTGTGAGAGTCATCAAGGGCAATTAGGAGTATCTCAATGCCGTATCCTTTCTTGTTGGTATTTCCATCAAATAACATTAACCATTTAAGGTCCTCTTGAGAGGTGCAGAGAATATCTTCATTTGGGAATTTATAGATGCAAACATCGATCCTTTCCATGGAGTAATCATTAAGGTAATCAGAGATAGCTCTCCCTTTCATCTCTTTCTACATGGCGTACACAATATCAAATTCGAATAGTAATATCAACCAACGGACCATTCGACTGGACAGAACAGGCTTTTCTAGAAGGTATTTGAGGGTATCCATTGGGGTTACTAGTCTGATGGGAAAGGCAAGCATGTAGTGCCGTAACTTTTATGTGACCCAGACCAAGGTGACACATGCTTTCTCCAAAGTAGTGTAATTAACCTCGTACCTATCCAATTTTTAACTGGCATAATAGATGGCTCTTTTCTTACGGGATTCTTTAATGCATTGGGCTAGAAAAGCCACAACTTTAGTATATATGATGGTAAAGATAGGAGGAGGGCGAGACCTAGCTGCGAAGGCATATGCACTGGAGGTCGAGTGAGGTATTGCTCGATTCGGTTAAAGGCTCCTTGGCGGGCCTCGTTCCAGACTTTAGTTGAATCCTTTGGGAGAAGTCTGAAAATGGGCTCGCAGATAGAAGTCAGCTGGTTGATGAACCGACTGATGTACTGTAGTTTATCAAGGAATCCTCAAACTTCCTTCTCCATTTGCGGAGGTAGCATCTCAAGTATAGCTTTCAGTCTGGTAGGGTCTTCTTCGAATCCCTTCTCACTAACCATGAATCACAAGAGTTTTCCCTTAGTGATGACGAAAACACACTTCTGTGGGATTATCTGCATCTGGTATTATTGTAGTCGTTCAAAGAACTTTCAGAGGGCGAGAATATGACCTTTTCGAGTCTTAGACTTAATGATCATATCATCTACTTAGACTTCGACCTCCTTGTGAATAAGGTCGTGCATGATGGTTGTGGAGGACCTTTGGTAGATAGCCTCGTTGTTTTTAAGTTCGAATTGCATGATAGTGTAGAAGAAAGTTACCCATGGGGTGATGAAAGAGGTTTTCTCTTGATGGTCAGGGTGCATCTTAATTGGGTTATATCCGGTGAATCCATCTACAAATGACTTGAGGGCGTGGCTGGATGTGTTGTCCACGATCATGTCAATGTTGGGCAATGGGTGATTATCTTTTAGGGATGCTTTATTCATATCTCGATAGTCGAAGCACATATGGACTTTTCCTCATGACTTCAGCACGGGGATGATATTGGCGATCCATATTGGGTATTCAACTACGCGAATGAATCTTAAATTTAACTTTTTAACCACTTCTTTTTTTTATTTTAAGCGACCATTCAGTAAAGAGTTTCCTTAGCTTCTGTTTGACTGGCTTGTATTCTGGAAATGTCGATATCTTATGCTAAGCTATTTCCAGGTCAAGGCCGGGGATGTCATCATAGGACCATGCAAACATGTCCAAAAATTCTTTTAGTAGTTCTTTAAATTACGCATGATTATGCTCATTAAGGGTGGAGCCTATCCTAATATCATGCCGATGGCTATTAGAACTGAGATTAATAATAATAGTCTGATCATCATAAATTTTAATGCGGCTATGTTATTTATAATTGTTAAGAATTATTCATCTGTAAAATCATCATCATCAAAGGTTTGATTAGAATTAAGACAATTAATGTAAGGCATAACAAGATACCTAAGATCCTCGTTTATTTCATTTATGGCGAAAACAACATTGAGAACCTCATCAAAATAGGTCTCAATTACATTAATATCAGGAAAAGCGGCATCAGGTAAAGAGACTTGGATAGGGTAAAAAGTAGGGTTAGCTTGAATTTGAGTAGGTTAAACTAGTATGGCATTCCAGTTGAAGAGAGGTATATTAGCAGCTTTGATTTGAGTGGATGGGTCCAATGACGTGGCATCTAAACGGATCATACATAGACTCAACCCCAGTGTCTACCGGTCGAATGAGCATTCAAAATCATTTTCCTCAGAGTCTTCGATAATTATCACATCTTTCTAGGTAAGAGGTTGTACTTCATGTTTATCATATTCGGCCTAAGAGTTACTATTTTAAAAGAAGATTTCTAGACTCGATTTCATCTTCTTATCAACATGGTCATACCACGGCTCAGGGAAGCCACAAAAGGGGAAGTCTTCACCCTCCTTGATAAATCTTCCATTCAAAGAGTCTCTTAAAATAGTCTCTTCATCTTCCAGGCCATGAGTAACTCAGAAATGCTACAAATTTTACTTGTCTATTGAAATATATAGGCCATGGTCTGTACAACATCTCTAGGCTGACTTCTTCAATAGTTATTGCCCATTCATCTGATTTTTGAGCCCATTTCTAGGCTTTCATGAATAAGCCACTGAATTTTTGACAATCAACCGTCATCTCGATGGGCAATAAACTCTAAGAGTTTGCTCAACACATTAGGTAACTCCATGTCTCCCCCTTAGATTGGGTGTAGATGGCGATACAGGCATTTTAATGAGTAACAAAGCTTGATCGGTGAAACATGTAGGGTATAGCCAAAAATACGGGCAAACCTTGAGTAGTTTGGGTGAGATTATAGGGATGATGGGTGCTTTACTGGGCACGATTTGAGTAAATGGATCAAATTATGGGTTGCTTTTTATAACGATTGCATTGGTATGAGTTGGAAGTGGGTTATGAGTGGTATTGGGCTTAAGATTAAGCGATGGGGCGATGATACCTCGGTCAATTAGGCCTTGGATCACATTCCTAAGGTGGAAGCATTGGTTGGTGGTATGACCTGTGGATTGGTGGAAATCAGAAGGGGCATCATGTTTGAAGTTTTTAGGGAGTGTATCTGGTAATGGACTTGGTTTCAAGGGTTTGATGAGATTTTGACTTAATAGGCTTAATATACTTTGGACAGGGGAGCGTGGATCTCAGTGAACTCTTTCTTAAAAGGATTAGGGCAGCTTTTTGGTGTCCAAGAGGTTGTGGGTTGTGAGATGTTGTTGATGGTTTAGACTGTAGCACTAGTAGGCTTCTCATACTATCTGGGAGTGAACTGTCTAGTCAATTTCTTTGGTTCAGATTCGCCTTTGGCAACGCTTTCCTCAATTTTTACACCATCCTCTCGAAGGGATCGAAAGTGTGGATAATATTATCCTCCCATGGATGCTCGAATATGTGGCAAGAAGTTATTCTTCATAATACTGACTTGTTCCTCTTCGGAGGGTCTGTTGGTTATGGTAACAACTTTTTGTCTCCACCTTCCTATGAAGCTTTCCCCAAGATTTTTCTTAAGAAGCTCTAGATCTCGGCTCGTAACCTCTATCTCCTCATTATACTTGTACCGGGACACGAATTCTCAGGTGACATTCTCCCAACTACGAATCCTGTATTTTTCGAGGGATAAGAACCATCGGAGGGAACTTTTTTCAAGGTCTTCTGGAACATCTGGGCCATTACCTCTTCGGAGGCACCAAAGAGGGTCATGGATCGATGATAGATTTAAAGGTGAACAATTGGGGGTTTACTTCCCCCGAATATCTCGATGTCTGGCATCTTGAACTTCTCTGGCGGTCTAGCTTTGAGATAGGGAGACATATGGGTGTAGACCATGTATTTTTAGAATATATTGGCTTAGTTGAATTTCTTTGACAACATTTTGAGTCTTCCTTGACCTTTCTCAGTTCTCCTCTTTGGGATCCACTAGTATCAGAAGGTTATCCCCTTATTGGACAACGTTCGAAATAGGGAGTTAAATGGGTGACGACCCATTGACAAGTGGGGCATGCGGAGCATGCTGGTATTCTTATGTGACCCAGATAAGCTCGTGAACGGGTGGATCTATGGCGCGAGGAAAGAAAACCTCGAGTTTTTCAAGAATTTGGGCCCGGTGATGCTGCATTTCATGGACCTCGATTTGAAGGTTGTCAATCTTGGCACTGAGTTGGGCTAAGACGGTCATCAGATTGGGCTGTAGATTCGGTGCTTGATCAGTGTTTTCCATAAAGAGCTCGTAACGGTAGATACCAAAATTGGATGAAGTAGTAGAAAGACGACGAATCTTCGGGGCGATTTGAGGGAAGATCAAATTTAATAGGGAGCCATGTCAAAATTTGGTATGCGATCGACCTGAGAGGGAAAGCAATTCAATTTTTTTTAAGGAGGGAGAAATTTTTTTGGAATTTCGAAAGGAGAAAAAAAATGTTTTTAGATATTTTTGGTTTTTTGAAAAATGAGGGGAAAAGGAAAATAATCTCAGCATGATTATTATTATTAGTTCTATTATTTGGTTCTCACTTGTATTAGGTTTGCCTAAACGTAAAAAAAATACAGATAGGACCCGAGTCTATGAAAATAGGGTTTGAAAATATGCAAGACATGGGTTAAATTGTTTTTAGGCTCACGAATGGGGTCCTATTTGGAAAAAAAATGTGAAATAGCACGAAAAATCCGGCGGTACGCCGACCCAAAATTTTAAGAGAGTTTTGCATGGTAATTGACAAACTAAATATGAGCGCCCTAGGTTTGACACATATATGATTCTTATGCACTTGTTGGGTTAGTGGAAGGGTTCCCATCTTTGGCATGACTTCCACGATATACTCTTGCTTATAAGGGAAATAATTCATCGGCATATGTTGATAAGATATTTGATATACCTGTGTACGTAAATTGCCTCACAATATACCTCGTGGGGACAGTATGTGTGAGAGAGAATTTGATATACTTGACGTACATGAACGAGATTCCTGTTATATACCTCCCGTCATGAGTTCGATCAAGGGGTACAATATGGGGGAAACCGTTCGATATATGTCGAAGGTACGAGGCTAATGGAAGGTGAGAATCATATTGCTTAGGCTAACTAAGCCTCACAGGACTAGTGCCCATCACCCCCCAGTATGAGACAAAATATTGGTCAATATTTCCCTGCTCATGGTGATGTAGTGTGCAAAAATTCTTGAGTCTTAATTAGCATATTATGGAGAGAGAGTATTTTTTTTTGTATAATGAGTAAATGAAGTACTACACTAATGAGGGAGCACATACGTGTATTACGAAAGTAAATCTAGCATGGAGACTATACTATGCATGGATATATGTGAGTGAGTAAGTGACAGGGGAATATATACAAGTGAGTGTGTGTGGTAGTGAGCCTATACATGGATCAACTACAAGTGGTGTGTAATATTTGTAAGTGAGCATGGATATATATATAAGTGTGGGAGGTGTGGGTGTGTTCTAGTAAAGCCTAAGCATGGATATTCTAAGTGGTGTGTGAAACATGTGAGTAGAAAGTGAAGCTAAGTGTAAGTGTGTGAAGTGTACATGGAGAGAATATACAAGCGTGTGAAGTGTATAAGTGAGTGAAAAGGGATATGTACATGAGGCAGATATGTAAAAAAAGATAAATAGAGGAGGAAAGAGAACATACAGGTAGGTGCATACGCACACATGTAGAAAAGAATAACACCCATGCAAGAATAGAGTCTAGTTCTCTTAAAGTCGTCCCCAACAGAGTCGCTAATGTGGTCATTTCGAGGGGGATGGGAGGGCTTCCCCCCTCTCTTTTTGTGTGAGCGCATGGGATTTCCCCCTTTATCGGGACGCTCGTCCGTCATCTATATGGGGTAGTATGTAGAGATATAGTTACTGATCTATTTTTCACAAAACAAGCAAAATAAATATTGTTGCCTCTAGAGAACGGCGCCGAGGACAATACTGATGCTTGCGAAACCAAGTAGTTTAAGGGTTTGGGGACTAAGTTATAGAATGAGAAGGTGTTAGGAACCAACCTGCCCTTTCGATCTCTCTTGGGTATGTGTTAATCTTCTCTTGTCAGAATCCGTAAAGTGTGTGCTTGTGTGTATAATATAAATGGAGAATGGAATCGCTCAACTCGCATCATGGAAAGGGATGGAGTGAGGTCATCTTTAGGAGTTATCCCAAAATAATAATTCAAAGTATAATGTAAGTGATTGCAGAGTCATAAGTCATTATAGAAGAAGGAATATATACATCGGACAAGACACAAGCATGCAAGCATATGAAATCCATTAAGAATATATATATATATATATATATATATATATATATATATATATATATATATATATATATATATATATATATATATATATATATAAGATGAAAATAAGATAACAAATGTGCATAAGGGAGGACTCGAGTATAGGGATTTACCCAAGACACCTACGTAGTCTAAGGGGCATTAAAGTCCACGTAGTTTGAAGATAACATACGGTGAGGTCTAACCCATAAATCCAAATGGAGGATTTCTCTTATATGCGTGTGTAGAGATAAATGTGCTTATAGTGAGAATCCATCTTTTAGAATTTATAACCGAACCCCCTTTTTCTTGATTTTTGGATTTTTTGTATGAAAATAAAGTATGTGCAAATACTACTAATAAAGGGTTAAGATTAAGGTATATGATATAATGAAATAAAGTGCTAAAGTAGAAATGAAATAACTAATGCTAAAATAAGAGAATTTAAAGATAAGGATGGATAATTGAACCTCCTTATGAAGACTTGAGGTGGAATTCGATTGTAGATGCACTGATCTCACAACGAGGTGATGGTGATATAAGGAGGTGAGGGGGGTGGGGATTTACTAAATGGAGTATGAAAAGGATGGAAGGAATCTGGAAACTGGGATTTTTTAAGAGGAGAATAACTTTGAATACGAGAGAATGTTCTCTAAATTGTTGAGAGGGATATTTAGGGGTGCCTTTTAATGTGAGGTCATGGCCTATATTTATAGGGCCAAGGGGGTGACGATCGGTAGGAACCTGGAACTACCTATCGATATAGAACCCCATACACATTATCGACAGGCAAGGTCATGGTGGTGCCATTTGACAATCTGGGATAAATTTTTTGGAAAAATGGTCTAAAAATGCGAATCGTAAGTTGAAATCGCGCACAGGGCGGACCATTGGAAAGGGTATTCAGAGACCTTTAAGATATTTTTTGAAGGAAAATGGATCGTTCGTCCAAACTATAAGGCCGATTAGCGCACATGATGGATCGTTTGAAAGGGTATTTAGATCCCTTCGAGATGCCATTCAGATTGATTCAGTTTGGAGAGTTACCCAAGGTCAAACGAGGCCTAGAAGCGCCTGATGACCCTTCGGAGTAAAATGGGTTGTTTGGTTGTACAGTAAGGATAATTCACATGGATCATTGGAGAGGGTATTTAGATCCCTTTGAATATTCATTCAACACCTTTCAAGATAGAGAGTGAACTGGAGTCAAATGGGGCCTGAGAGCGTCCGATGGCCTCCAGATTAGTTTTTGGAGTAAAATGGAACATTTTTTCGTACTACAAGGCTGATTCATACAAGGGGCGGATTGTTAAAAATGGGATTCAGAGCCTTTTGAAGATTCATTGAGCTTTCGCTCATGCGAGAAATTTGATTGGAGTCAAACGGGACCCGGGAGCACTCGTTGGCCTCTTGATCAGTTTTCGATAGTAAAATGTTTCTTTTGTCCGAATCGTAAGGCTGATTCACACATGGGGGACTGTTGTAAAGAGGATTCAGAGCCATTCGAAGATTCTTTGACCTTCTTCTCAGGTGAGAAAGTTAACTTGAGCTAAACGGGATGTTTGTGGATGTTTGTTGTTGACTTTAGAATGCAAGGTTGCTAATTTTGAAGTGGTATGGAAGTGATGTAGAGAGGTGAGGTGAATTACCAAGTGAGTTAAGGAGATGATGTAAGAAAATGTGGAAAAATAGACTTTTTGGGAAAGGGAAAGGCTTTAATTAAGAGGGAATGTACTATGATTTTCTAAGAGGGGTCTCTAGGTTGTTCTTGGAAAGGTGAGGTCATGTTCCTCTTTATAGGGGCCAATCGAGGTGATAATCGGCTTGTCCCTTAGCCTTCCTATCGACATAAGGTCTGCCTTGCCAGGCAAGGAAAAGGAAAACCTGCCGATAGGCATGGTTCTTGAGGTGCCTATAGGTAGCCCGAAACTATTTTTTCAGAAAAATGAGCATAAAATGAAAATCGTAAGTTCAAATTCCATACGAGACGAACCGTTTAAGAATCCATGAGCCACCCTCGGGTCCGGGAGTTAATCGAATTCAAACGGGGATCGAAAGCGCCCGATGGTCTCTAAACGGGAGGTTTTTAAAGGAAAACAGGTTATTCATCCGAACCATAAGGCCGATTCATGCACGGAACGGATCGTTGGAAAGAAAATTCAAAGCCCTTTGAGATTTCATTGAGCTTATATCGGTTCAAATAATTGACTAAGGTCATATGGGGTCCGAAAGATCCCGATAACCCTTGGATTAAAACAAATCATTCGTCCAAACAGTAAGGCTGATTCACATATGGGACCATGGGCGGATGCACTTGAGACCTAGGGGGAACGAAGGCTACCCTTGATTTTCCAATTTTTTAGGGTTGCTATATGTAAAGATAGAAAATTAAAGGCATAAATTGTGAGATTTTTGCAACTTTTAGGGTAAAAAATGTAATTACTTTATATAAATCTAGAAATTAAGGCTATGATTTATAAATAACTCGAGTTAACAAAAAAATCGCCTTGGGGGCTCCCGCCCCTGAACCATAAGCATTTAGCCCCCTATGACCATGAATCCTGGATTCTCCACTACATGGGACAGACTGTTAGAAAGGGAATTTGAAGCCCTTCGAGGATTTATTGAGCTTAGCTTAAGATAAAGAGTTGACCAGAGTTAAATGGGGCCTAAAAGTGCCAGACAACCTCAAGATTAGTACTCGGAGTATGAGCTAGGGTTTATGGTGCAGGGATGAGTGTTAGGTACTTAAGGAAATGCTTAGGAGGGGTCCTAGGATGGGGTGTCTAATGAGCCCCTCGATAGGCGAGCTTGGAACAAATGAAGGTCGTCAAAAGATAGACACCACATCGATGTTAGGGAAAAGGATTTTAGGTAAATTTTATAGACCCAAGGGATAAAAGTGACCGATTCAGAGGGTCAAGGTCAATTCTACGGACCTAAGGAGTGTAGCGACCGATTTAGTGGGTCTAAGGGGTGAAAATGACCGATTCAATGGGTCGAGGTCAATTATGAGGACCTTATGTTGTGATGACCATTTCTTTGGGCTAAGGTTAATTCTGAGGACCTAGAGTTATGAGGACCAGTTCTATGGGTCGAGGTCAATTCTGAGGACCTAAAGTTGTGATGACCAATTTTGTGGGTCGAGGTTAATTCTGAGGACCTAAAGTCGTGACAACTAATTTTATGGGTGAAGGTAAACTTTGAGGACCTGCGAGTCAAGGTAAATTCTGAGGACCTAAAGTTTGTGAATTGTTGGGAAGTAGTTCCTCTGGGGAGGAGGTTGATTTTGCGATTCCACTGGGGATTGTGTAAACTGTGGTTGTTGCTGAGGGAAGGTGTAGTAGGTTTTGGGTGTGGGTACAGTTTTATCTCCGTCGGGGAATATGTAGATAATAAGAGTGTGGGATTGAACCAACTGGGGATTTTCAAATTTTATAAGGTGCTTGGTGCTCCAGAATTTTCTTGGGGAAAATAATGTTTCATATTTTTTAGGGAATTTTTCGAGCTATTTTCGAATTTTTTGGCATGTTTTAGATGAAATTTGGAGTGGACTATCGATAAGAAAGTGCGGGGAAGTGACTTTTGACATAGGTAATGGACTCCTGGGCTTATCGGATAAGGGAAAAGGCCACTTCGGGTCGACATAGGTCAGGGGGCTGCCGATCAGCATGCCCCTTAGCCTTCTATAAAAAATGGGCAACCCCTCCTCATTTTTAAACCTTCACGTGATTGCATTTATTGCTTTTTTTCTCTAATAGCCATTCCTAAGTCCTTCTTTCTTAAGACGTCCAATGACAGACACTTCTGGTGAAGTTAATAACGAGTGGTTATGTGCCGACGATTGGGCAGTCTTGGAATGACAGGCTGTAGTGCCGCTTGCACCGAGCAATAGAAATACCTACGACTCCTTTGAGTCGGTTGCTGATGAGAGGGATTTATTGTACGATCCCACACAACACCGTTAGGCAAGGATGAAGAACCCTAACGGCTATGTGAGTATTTTGACCTTTGATTTTCCAATTTATTCTTCTCCTTTTCTTTTTTTTCTTCTTAGGCTAATGAAGGGTTTTCTTTTGGTTTCTTACAGACTGATATAGCTTCTTCGAGCATTCGGCCCCGGGGGAAAACTAGATTGAAGGATGTTTGGGACCGTCTTCCTCAGGCAGAGTTTTGGATGGCATCGTTTGCTGGGTTTGGTCCGTTGGTCGGTGCCCTGGATGAGACGCCACCCACTTTTATAATGTTAAGTGCACTTGATGAGAGTTGGTGGGACATGACACACACATTCCATATGGGGGTCTGGGAGATTACTGTTACTCCTATGGATGTTCAGCAGCTAACGGGGTTAGATTGTGAAGGGCATCAGATTGTGGTGGATCGTACTCTATGGTTCACATAGAAAGTAGTGCAGATTGATTTGGGGGATGTGGGTAGATACATGTTGGGGGATTCTATACGAATTTTTGTGTTGAGGGAGACTCTGCTGAAGAGTAAAATTAACGAGACTAATGGGCAATAGGTGAGACAGACAACCTGTTTATTTATTTTTCTTTTGCTTGGGGGGAGTTATGGTGGCAACGAGTGGCGACGTCATACACTTGTGGTTTTTACCGTACTTGTGGATTATTTTGAACGTACATTTGTATGATTAGGGAAGCTTTACTTTGGCTTCCCTTTATGTTTATTTAGATGCATTCAACCTGGACTTCAAGCAGACTTTACAGGAGCCACGTACCATCTGAAGGTAACTTTAAGTTTATTTTCCTTTATTTTCGTGCAATCCTTTTATTTCTTTTGCAGTCCTTTTTTATTTACTTTTTCTAATTTTTGTCTTCTTGTAGACGTGATTTTATGAGGTGATAGGGTGCAATGTGGGGTTGGTGTCCCCGAAGGATAGTGAGCTGGGGGACTTATGTAGGATGTACCAGTGACGGAAGTTGAACTAATCCTTATCTTTGAAGGGTGTGCGAAAGGTGTTGAATGGCCTGACGAGTGACCAAGTTAGATTTTGTCTTTTTTTGAGTTCTTTGGCAAATTTACTTTGAGGGGATACTGACTCTTTGCTGGGATGTAGGTGACCTTTTACCCTTAGAGTATTCCTTCACGATCCACGGGGGTTAAGATCATGCATGCATAGATTAGGAGGTTGGTGGCGTATGAGTTTGAACACGTATGGTACATTGGAGAGAGTGTGGTGCAACAGACGAGGTGGCATTCATTTATGGTTATTTCCTTTTGGGGCTTTCTTATAGATCCGTCATCATGATTGGACGAGCATGGCATTGACCATGATGTATGCTTGACTTAGCGTCTTTGCACCTAAAAATATGCTAAAAAAGGCAGGAAATATGCATCTTTTATATTTGATTATCTTGATTTAATGGCTCATTTTACATGCACTTTAATTTTCTACTGACTGTTTTTTAGAAAAAGTAGGAAAGTTGTGGTTTTTTAAATTTTTGAGTAGAGAAGGCCTTGGAGGCTTATTGCGAAAAGATTCCCTTTGAAAGGAATTATTTGGAGAAAAATGTATTTTTGAAAAGATACTAAAAAAGGTAGGTTTCGCTTGACGACCCCTCCTGAGTATCCCTTGTCGGTTGTCCTTAACTTATTCATCCGACCCTTCTTCAGTTTAGTCCCTTGAATAAAGAACTGGATTAACTGGTTTGTGAAGCACGAAGCCCCGTGTCTTTCCCTAGTCTGTGCCATGGTGGGGGACTTATAACCCATTTTGCAGTTGGGAAAGTATCGATATGTGTGGTTGGTTGGCGTTCGCCAGACTTCCTTATATTTTTCTTGGTATCTTCTGCGACAAGTGGGGTGGGAATAGATAGTGCCTCCTCATATAACCAACTTATTTTCGGTAGAGGACTTGACTGAGTCTTGACGGATGATACTAGGATTTCTGATAGCGTCGTCGGTCGTCTACCCATATGCCAACACAATCTGTTGGAGCGGCTTGGTATGTGTCTAAGGACTATCTTAAATGGTTTTAGAAGCAGGTAGTTGGGAAGATTTTGGAGGAAAGTACTGGTCAAATGTGGTTTGTTGCCTTCGACGCCATGGAGGAGGGTATTGTGGTTTTAGCAAAGATTGTCAAGGAATACCACTTCATAGAGCTCATACGAAGCATCAATCAGGAGTAAGTGGCCTAGGGACCTTAGGGAGAAGGTAATGATGATGAGGCAAGGTTGTCTGGCAGTTAGGGGCAGTATTTTGTGAAGCTAGGGAACTTTATTTGTGGTGGTTTATGTTGGTATTTTTGGATGTTTTAGGAATTTTCTGTGAAGCTGGTTATATGGTAGGGATTGGGTAGGTTGTATGTAGGTTAGAAGAGGGTGGTCTGTTTGATTCGCTCTATTGATCTTTCATGTAACTGTCGTGTTCCCTTTATTTAAAATAAAAATTATTTTGATAATCCTTTGATGAATTTTTGTGCTTGAACTATCTATACCAATTGCTAAGGCATACATAATACTTTTGTTTATGTAAATGATGAGATGGATTGTCGTTATTGGGGATTAGAAAATAATAATATTTTATGAAAAAGAAAGGACTACGTCCATGTGTGTCATATGGGATGCCTACGTACCTCTGTGGGTTTTGAAAATTTCACGAGTTCTATTTTTTAGAGGATCAGGTTCTACATAGTTCTGGTTAGGGAAATATGAAGATTTTTTTAAAATAAAAGGGGGATAAGAAGAATCATAGAGCACCAAGAGTTCAGATTAAAGGTATAATTCATTGAGACAATCCATATTCATTGGACGTGCCATTTCTTCTCCGTCAAGATCTGTGAGCATATTGGCGCTTCCAAACAATTTTTTTTTCATGATGTAAGGGTGGCTCCAATTAGGTTCGAACTTCCCTCTGGGGTCCCAAACATGTTTTATAATTTCTTTTAAGGCTAGGTGTCCTTCCTGGACACCTCTGTCCTTGACTTTCCTTTTGAATGATCGTGTTATCCGGTGGTGGTAACCCTACATATGATTAGAGCCTTAAGTTTCTTTTCATCTAAGAGTGAGAGTTCGTCATAGAGGATCTGATGCCAGTCTTCTTCATTGACCTTACTCTCGAGCATGACATGTAGAGAGGGTACTTCTAGATCAATGGGGAGAACTACTTCCATTCCGTATACAAGAGAATATGAGTAGGCCCAATATGTATTCTGATGGAAGTGCGGTAGCCTTAGAGGGCGTACAAGATTCGGTCGGCCCAATCTCTGTAACTTTTGGTCATCTTAATAATAATGGTTTTGAGTCACTTGTTTGAGTCTTTGACATCGCCATTGGTTTGGGGTCGATAGGGAGAAGACTTGTGTCTCTGAATTCCAGACTCTTCGACCAATTATTTGACCTCGACTTTGAAGTGGAGACCTTTATAAAATACTAACTCCTGAGGAACTCCGTATCGACAAATGATATTATTTCTGATAAACTTGGTCACTTTCTTTGCATTTAGTACCGCATATGACTTGGATTCGACCCATTTCATGAAGTAGTCAATGGTGACCAAAATGAACTCATAATCGTTAGAAGCATTGGAAGTGACCTTACCTATGATGTTTATGCCTAGGTGGAGAAGGGCCAGATAGAGGACATATTGTACAATTCTCGAGGAGGCAAGGGTTGGAGGTTAGCAAATTGTTGGCATTTGAGGCATCTTAAACATATACAGTGGAGTCTTGAACCATGATAGTCTAATAGTACCCTGAACGAATGATTTTTTGTCAAGCATATGACCATTTATATGGGGCTCACATTCCCCACTGTGGAATTTTTGCATCATTCCTTCATCAGCCTTGCTAAATGCAAATGGGTTCCATTGAAGTTTCTCTTGAAAAGTGCTTTGTCATAGATGATGTACTAGGCAACCAGTTTGGGAAGGGTCTCCTGATCTTTCTTATCTATATCTTTGGGATACCTACTATATTTGAGGAGGATCCAAATATCATAATACCATAACCTGATCATGTTTAAGTCTTCTTTGGCAATGAGCTCAATATGGTAACAATGGGTGGGCGTAACTTATTTTTTTACTAGGAAAGGGACCATTATTATTCCCTCTTGCATATCAACCATAAAGGCTAGGGTTGTAAGGGAATCGACTATACTGTTCTTCGAACGAGGAAGGTAATGGAATGTGACATTATTGAATTAGGAATTGATCTCTTCTAGGTGGGCGTGGAAGGGTAGGAGCTTCTTATCCTTGACATTCCATTTTCTGAGCATTGTCCGACAATGAGGGCAGAGTCCCTGTAGACGTCTAGGTGCTTAATACTTTTTTGAGGGCGATCTTGAGGCCTACGGTGCACGCCTTATACGCAGTCATGTTATTGGTGCAAGGAAAGTCTAGCTTGATGGCAATGGGGGTATAGGAGTCATCGGGAGCAATCAGGAGTATCCCAATGTCGTATCCTTTCTAAGTGGTAGCTCCATTGAAGAACATCTACTATCTAAGATCCTCCTCAGATATGTAGAGAATGTCTTCATCTATGAATTCAGATACCTAAACATAGATTCCTTTCATGCGATAATCGGCAAGGTAATCGAAGATGTCCCTTCTTTTCATGACTTTCTATGTAATATACATAATATCCAACTCAGCTAGCAATATCAATTAGCGGGCCATTTGGCTTAACGGAGAAGGTTCCTTTAGCAGGCATTTAATGGTATTTATTCGGGATACTAGTCCGATGGAAAAGTCAAGCATGTAGTGCCGTAATTTCTACATGACCAAAATTAAGGTGACTCACGCTTTCTCTAGAGCAGTGTAATTAATTTCGCACTCGACCACTTTTCGACTAGCATACTAGATGAATATTTCTTTGTTGGATTCCTCAATGTAATGGGATTCTAGAGCACCTACTGCAGTATTAGTGATTATTAAGTACAGGAGGAGGGGGAGACCTGGCTGCAGAGGCATGAGCACCGAGGTCGGGTGAGGTATAACTTGATTTGGTCAAAGTCTTTTAACAGGCCTCATTCTAGACTATGGTTAAATCCTTTCGGAGGAGTTTGAAGATGGGTTCATCGATAGAGGTCAGTTGGATGATGAACCGACTAATGTATTATAGTTTACCCAAGAATCCTCGAACTTCTTTCTCCGTTCGGGGTTATGGCATCTTGAGTATGACTTTCAGTTTGGTAGGGTCTACTTTAATTCTTTTCTCACTGACCAAGAATCCCAAAAGTTTTCCCTCTGTGACATAAAAATACACTTTTGTGGGTTAATCTTCATTTGGTATTGTCGTAGTCACTCGAAGAACTTTGTTAGGGCGGGGATATGAATTTTTTGAGTCTTTGACTTGATGATCATGTAGTCAACATAAACCTCGACCTCTTTGTGAATAAGATAGTATAAGATGGTTATATCATTCCTTTAGTAGGTAGCCCCGACATTCTTGAGCCCAAATAGCATGATGTTGTAGTAGAAAGGTCCCCAAGTGTGATGAAGGCAATTTTCTCTTGGTGGTCAGGGTGCATCTTGATCTGGTTATAATTGGAAACTTGATCAATAAATGATTGAGGGTGTGGCTGACGTATTATCCATGATCATGTCGATGTTTGGTAATGGTTAATCATCTTTTGCGTATGCCTTATTTAAATCCCGATAGTCGATGCACATGCAGACTTTTCCTCCCGATTTTGGCAGGAGGACGATGTTGGCAAGCTATATAGCGTATTCGACCACACGAATAAAACCCACGTTCATCTGTTTGACTACCTCCTCTTTGATTTTGAGAGACCATTCCATTCGGAGCTTCTTCAATTTTTATTTGATCGGTTTGCATTTTGAGAATGTCGGGATCTCATGCTAAGCTATTTTTGGGTCAATTCCAGGCATGTCATTATAGGACCACGCGAAGACATCTATTAACTCTCTCAGCGGCTCTTCAAATTGCACCTGCTCATACTCGTTTAGGATGGATCATATCCTAATCTTACACTGGTGGCTACTAGGATTGATATTAATAAAATAGTATCGTCATCATTAGTTTGAAGGAAATTATGTTATTTATTTCCTTATTAAGATCGATTAAAAATTATTCATTTACAAAATCATCATCATCAATATTTTGATTAGAAGCAATGCAATCAATTTAAGGCACGTAAAGATACTCAAAATCCTCATTTATTTCATTTTTAGGGGAAAATAACGTTGGGAACCTCATCAAAAAAGGCCTCAGTTAATTGATATTAGGAAAAGGAGAAATAGAAATAGGTGTAGAGATTTGAATAAGATAAACTACGGGGTTTGGCTGAGCTTGAGCTGGATGGACTGGGATGGCATGCCAGTTTAAGAGAGGCAAATCTGCAGTTGTGATCTGAGTGGACGGGTCTGATGGCGGAGCATCTAGGAAGATCATACAGAGAATCAACCCAGTGTCTGCAAGTCAGAGGATTCCTCTAAGTTTATACCCTTGGAGTTCTCAGTAATTGCCATGGTTTTTTCAGTAAGAGGTTCCACTTTATGTTTATAATCTTTATCTCAAGTGTTGTTGTCTTGAAAGAAGATATCCACTCCTCGATTTCATCTTCTTGCTAGTGGGGTCATACCACCATTCAGATAATCCAAAGACGGGGAAGTCTTCACCCTCCTTGATAAATCTTTCGTTCAGAGAGTCCCCCGAAATAGTCTTTTCATACTCTAGACTTCTCTTTGGTTACGGTCGACGGAGTTCTTTTAGTTCACTCGGTGAAGGTTAGAAGCCCAAGACACATGAGGGAAAGGTATCTTTTAGGATTATGGTCTCAAGGATACCTTACTGGCATCTCCCTAGCCCCATTCTGGGCATGAACTTCTTGTTCTTGAACATCTGAATTACATTAACATTATGGTGAGGGTTGTGCTCTAGATAAACTCGATCTTTGAAGTTATCCCCTACTAGGCTACGGAGAAGATGCGCTCTAAAATCGAAAAGGAGCATGCCATTGATCCCATACTGAATCTCCAATACTAGGTTGTAGATGTTGGCACTGTCTGAATTATTATTATCCCCCAAGACTTAGCCTTTGGTGAAGAACTGTAATTTTTTATAAAGAGATACCCTTTGGATATTGTGGAGCCATGGGCGTCCAAGGAGTAGATTGAAACAGGCGAGGTATATCGATGACTTGGAACTCAGTCAAAGGGTTGATAGGTCCAACCCTTAGTGTGATTTTTATAGAACCCATTACTTATGTACGAGTGTTGTCATAGGCATGCACAACAACGAATATATGAGTGAGATCACTGACTTTCAATCCCATGTAATTGAAGGTTTTGAACAGACAAACATTGAGAGAGTATCCATTATCGATAAGTGACAATGGGAGTGGCTTTCCCAAAACTTTAATGGAGATGTTAACGTTATAGTTATGATCAAGGTCGAATGTCGATATTTCTTATTTGGAAAAAGAGAGGAGTCTAGTATAGGTCAAGGATCCAACCATATTCACTACTTCTTCGAGATTAGTAGAGGGAGAAACTGTGGGTCCCGTGAGGAGCTTTATCAGGGAATTTTGGTGCATCTGAGAGGACATGAATATTCCTCATAAGGATATGTTATATTGAGTTTTCTCAAGATGATCGAGGATTTTACTTTCTTCAATGGTCATTTATGGCATTGGGAGCTCTTCGAGAACTCCCTTTCCTTTATCTGCTTCGACTAAATGGGGAATCAGATCTTTGTAGTACCACCCTAATCTGGTCACGTGGTTCACAGAGGTGGGGAAAAATGAGAACCCTGTGGCTTCGTCTAGTTAGGGATGAATGGATACCTTGTTCATTTCTCCTAATAAAATTTCGAAAGAGATCATTCCACACAAGTAACAACTAAATTGGATTCTTTATGATTCAATTCACCGTTTGAGCTATCGAAGTTATCCCCTCATCTAGTGGTGATGATGTCTTCCTGCTAAGAGTAATTAATGAATTCGATAACCTCTACGGCCTCATTATATAAATCATCCCATTCATCGGGGAAATGCGGGAGTGAAGGGACTAGGCATCCTTGAAGTTTCAAATCAGTGAGAAATTTAGAGATGGTGTAGACTTCCCCCGTATGGCGAAGCATATTGTCTATGATCTATACAACGTAATCTAGACTAACTTCCTCAATGGGTCCACCCACTCATATGACTCTCGAGCCCACTTTCGGGATTGCATGAATATGCTATTGAATTTTTGGTAGTCGATGGAAATATTGGTGGACAGTTTTAGCCCAAACCTTTAGACTTGGTCAAGCACAACAGGTAATTCCATGCCTCCCCCTTTGATCGGGAGTAGATGGAAATATTGGCCCTCGTAAGGAATGGTAGAGCTTGATCAGCAAGGCATATCAGGTGCCAGAGAAAGGACGGGCAAACCTTGAGAGGTTTGGGTGAGACTATAGTGATGGTAGGTTCTTTGACAAGCATGACCTGGGTAGAAGGGTCAAACTCAACATTTATTTCCGAAAAGATGGCATTTGTTATGGCTTTATGTGATGGAAGAGGATTGTAAGTGGTGTTGGGCTTGGAATTAGCTGGCAGGGCGATTATACCCCAGTCTATCAAGCCTTGGATCATATTTTTGAGATGAAAGCATTGGTCGATGGTGTGGTCTACGACTCGGTGAAAGTCATAATGGGCATCGTGTTTGAAGTTTTAAGGGAAAGAATTTGGTAATGGTCGAGGTTCTAATGGTTTGATGATATTTTGGGCCATCAAATCTTGGTATACCTTCAACAGGGGAGTATGGACCTCAATATACTCTTTTTTGGTAGGATTGGGGTGACTTTCTGGTGCCCAAGAGGTAGTAGGTTGTGATATATTATTGATGCTTGAGATTGAGGCATTAATATGCTTCTTATATTTTTGGGGTATAAATTATTCGGTCATCTTCTTCGGTGCAGACTCCACTTTGGTGACAACTTCTTCGATTTCCACACCAGCCTCTAGAAGGGTTTGGAAGTGCGGGTACTACCATCCTCCCATGGATGCTCGAATAAGAGGCAATAAATTCTTCTTCATAATGCTCACTTGTTCCTCCTCTGAGGGCCTGCTGGTCATAGTGGCAACTTTCTCTCTCCACTTTACAATGAAGCTACTGACTGATTCCCGGGGGTTTTGCTTTAGTAGCTCTAGGTCCTTGCATGTAACCTCTAGCTTTTTGATATAATTGTACTGAGACATGAATTATCGATCTACATCTTCTCAGCTACGAATCATGGGTTCTTCGAGAGATAAGAACCATCGGAGAGCACTTTCTTTCAAGGTCTGCAGAAATATTTGGGACATTATTTATTTTGAGGCACCAAGAAGGGTCTTGGCTCGGTGATAACTGCATATGTGCACAATTGGGGTCCCATTGCCCCCGAACTTCTCGATGTCCATCATCTTGAACTTTTTTGTTAACCTGACCTTAGGGTATGTAGACATGTGGGTGTAGTCCATGTAGTTTTCAAAGATCTTGACTTGGTTAAACTATTTTGATAGCAGCTTGAGGTCTTCTTTAATATTGTTCAGTTCTTCTTCTTTGGGATCCATAGGCACTGACAGATTAGCCCCTGACTGGGAGAGGTTAGGGAGTGAAAGTTGAGCAGGTGGTAGCTTGTTTGTAGGTGGGGTCACGCGGGATATGTTAGTACTCCTCTCGGACCCAAATAGGCTAGGGGGAAGGTATACCCATAACACAAGGAAAAATGATCTTGTGTTCATGAGCTTTAAGGGTTTAGGCCTATCTCTTGGACATTAGTTTGAAGGTTGTCAATCTTAGCACTGAGTTGGGCTAGGATGGACATCGTATTTGGCTGAACATTCGTTGCTTGATCGGTATTATCCATGGATAACTTGAAGAGTTAGATCCCAAATTTAGTTGAAGTAAAAGAGGAAGGAGTGGAGCTTCAGGGTGGTTTAACGGAAGACTAAATCTAATAGGGAGCCAGGCCAAAGTCGAGTCTGCAATCGACCTTGAGAGGAAAAATGATTCGGGTTTATTGTTGGAAGAAAAAAGGAGAATTTTTGGTATCATGAAAAAGAAGGAAAATGTCTTTGGTATTTTTGGTCTCTAAATAGGAGAAAATAGGGAGAAACCTCAACAGGATTATTATTATCATTAGGTTTTCACTTGTACTATATTTTCCTAAATGCATGAAAAAATGACGAGCAGAACTTGAGCGTGGGAAGGATAGGGTTTAAAATATAAGACATAATTTGACTTGTTTCCAGGCTCATGGAAAGGATCCTGTTTTAAAAATGGACGAAATAGCCCAAAAATTCGAGCGGTGTGACGACCCGAAATTTTGATAGAGTTTCGCATGGTAACCGACAAACTAATAATGAGTTCCTTAAGGTTGAAAACTATATAAGGTTTATTAACTTGTTGGGTGAGTGGAAGGGTTTCCCCCTTTGGTATGACTTTCACGATATACCTCTTGCCTATAAGGGCAATCATTCATCGATAAGTGTGGACAACCATTTGATATACCTGAATATACGTGAATTGCCTCATGATATACCTCGTGGGGATGGTACGTGTGAGAGCAAATTCAATATATTCGACATACATGAACAAGTTCCCTACTATATACCTCATGTCACGAGTTCAATCAAGCGGTATGATGCGGGGGGAACCATTCGATATACGTCGAAGATACGAGTCCAATGGCAGGTAAGAGTCATATCGCTTAGGTTAACTACGCCCTAGTGAAGCCGGCACCTATCATGAAGTGAACCTCCAGTACGGGACAAAATTTTATTAAATATTACCATGTACTGTGTAAAAATGCATGTCTTAATTAGTATCTTATGGAGAGAATTTTTATTTATTTATATATTTTGCATGATACACTACACCCAAAAGGCCAAAATAGCACCTTTCACCCGGCCAGCCTTGTCATGGTCAAAGATCTTGACAAAAAACAAGCGTTTTTTGTCAAGGTCTTTGACCATGACAAGGTTGTGACAAGCAGTTGTCCCAGACTTGTCACGATTAAAGACTGTGACACGTCCGTGACAACATTAAAAATAAAAAACCCTTGTGTAATACCCCACATTTTTTATGATTTAAATAATTAAGGGATTTTTATTACAACGGGATTAATTAAATTTAAATGTGAAGAATTAAATTGTTAATTAATCCGGATCCAATAAAAATAAATATTAACTGGCGTGCTAAGGGTTAATACTTATTAGTTTAATATTACTGTGCGATATGTAATATGGAACTATACACTTTGATAAATTATCGAGAGATAATAATACGACAGTTTAGTTAATTAAGTCAGACACGCGTGTGAGTCGTGTCGGGACTAAATTGGTAGAATAAATATATCAATTATATGTAGTAACTCGTATGATGATTTCGAGTGTACCGATGAGTCCGGAAGGGTCGAGATAGTCAAAATAGTATACTCGGGTGTTTAGTTTGGGTCCCGGGGCAATTTTAGACCTAACTGGCACCCCAAAAGGGCATTATGGTAAATTGGATTTTTAGGCCTAATTAATGGACGAAAATTAGGACTTAATTTATCAGCCAAAACATTTGCATTAGGGTTAGAAAGCTGGAGAAAGCAAGAACGGCCATAGGAAGTGTGAGGGAAAACCTTTGCCAAGAGAAGAGGGCTAAATCGACATCACCGTGCACAACCACCACCACCACCGTGTAGATCGGGACGAGGGGAACACACCTATACCAACAACATCCAGAAATCAGACTACTCACTCAAGGCAAGTGTTTATAACTTGCTGTATTTCGGTATTAATTTGATTCATGTTAGTGTAGGGTTGTTAGGATTATGTTATAGGTTATCAAAATGGTGAAATTGATGAACTTGAATGTAGAAATAAGTTATGTGATATATTAAATTGAAACCCTTAATGTATGAAGACTGGAAATCACGTTTTAAGGAATTGATATGTAGAACAAATATGGAAATAATGTCTTCTTGAACATGTATTGGAAGAACTAGGGTATTGATAAAATTAAATTGGGGATTTCACATTTTATAAACGATTCGTAATAAATTGATGATCCTAGGATGTTAGAAATCATGTGTTATTGATGGGGTTCAATGTAGAACTATTTATTTGGAGTTTGGGGTGTTGATTGGGAAGGTTTGAAGTTAAAAATGGTGGAAAACGTTGAAAAACCAAGGTAGGGGACGAACAACGAATTCTCGCGCGAAGTCGCTCGAAGTCGTTCGAGCGAGATTGCTATCTCGCGCAAAGTCGTTCGAGCGACATGTGGCAGTCGTTCAAACGACTTGCCACCTCGTTCGAGCGACAGAGTGAAGTTTTGATAATTTCTTTTAAGGCTAGTTTTGAGTTTATTAGTTCAGAAATGAGAAATATATTGTCTAATAATAAACTTAAGTAAGGCAGAATTTCGGAAGAAGTATGAGAAGCTAAATACTTTAATGAATTAGGTATGAAGAGAATGTACCGTAGAAATTTCGAGAGGGAGAATAACCCAATAACTATTATGAGATGTTGGAATAAAAATGCGTAAGAGAAGCATACGTAGGTGAGGGGAAATACCTATCTATTATAATAGGATGTGTGTATACCTATTATGTATTGTTATTATTAAAGACACTAATGGGTGATAACCCGGGGGTGTGAAAATATTATTATTATAAGTGTACTAATGGGTGATAACCCGGGGGTACAAAAGCATATTGTAAGTGTACTAATGGGTGATAACCCGGGGGTACATGATTATCTAAATAAGTGTACTAAAGGGTGATAACCCGGGGGTACATTATGTTGACTAGGTGCACTAATGGGATATAGCCCGGGAGTGCAGTATCATGTATATATGTATATATATATATACATGATATATATATATATATATATATATATATATATATATATATATATATATATATATATACATATATCATGTATATATATATGGGGAAGAAGTGACTATATGTATATATGTATGAGAATTGTAAATTAATCTAGTGAGAATGTTAATGAATGTGGGCATGGAAATTTGTTAAGAAAATTCTAATCGAATATTTGACTTATTATGGAAACGGAAAATGAATTAATTAGCTTTTCGATATAGGATAATTGGTTAACGTATTGTATGGGCGATACGGGCGTACTCATAGTAAGGGTAAATACTATTAGGATGGATTCAGACTAGTTATATTGGGAGATATAGCTAAGGAGAAAATTTAGATGCGTGTTAGGCGTGCACATTAGAAGAGGGGTGAGAATATCAAGAGAGAGTTCGAACTAACATGTACTTAATACTTGCTTTACTGCAAATTTTAAATACTTGCTTAAACAAATATTTTTACACATCGGGCTCTGACCCGTTTCTTGCATCTTCTCTCTCTCTTGCTATATATATGTATTATATTAGGTGCTCAGCCGCAGGGACATCAGGCTTAGAGTTTCGAATTGCGTGGTATGCTGTAGCTGATGTGGGAGCTACAGGACTTTGTTTAGACGCTTCGACTATTTCATTCCTATTCATTATGATTTTTCTTTAGGGCATGTGTCGCCCCTTCCTTAGACAGTTTCAGAGACTATGTTTACTTTATTTCTCGTTTACTTTCATTTGGATTGATGGGTACTATTGTTTTGGTTTAGTGTTTTGAATTGGGATGTTTTATCCAGTCTTATTTATTTCAGCATGCGATTCTGATTTAGTATTTGTATTAATTAATTGTGCGTGGATGTTTTATATTAAATTACTTGGTTTGGTAATAAAAAAAATGGTTTTAATAAAAAAAGAAAAAAATGTTTTGACACTTAGCTTAATTATATTAGGTGATTAAATAAGTTATTATGTTTTCGACAGTGATGCTAAGAATGAACCAACCGAACATTTTGTTTTAAATTTTATAAAGGAATGATCACCCGATATTTAATTGGGCGGGGTCTCACAGGTGGTATCAGAGCATCAATTTCTAGTGTTCATTAGGATCTGTACGGCATACTATGTCTTCAACTTTGCGTCCTTTGATATAGAGCCCTATTTTTAGGAATGTTGTGATCTTATATTTTGTGGTTACGTCTTCAGCTATTTGAGATTTTGAAATAACTGTGGACTAATAATATTCTTTCTCATCTCAGATGCCTCCTCGATGTGCACCAAGAGACCGACAGGCCCATCAAGAACAAAAGGTCATACAGGCTCAGGGGACAATGAATGCAACAAAAGTTGCCGCAATAGTTGCACAAGCGGTAAATGCAGCCTTAGCAGTGGTGCAGCAGGCCCCACCCCAGGTTTAGGCAGTGGCACCAGTTCCAGTGCATCCATTTCCCACTGCATGGGAGAGAGTTAGAGAGTCCTTTCAGAGGGCTTGTCCCCCAGATTTTTTGGGCATTTCAGATGTGCTTACCGCGAGTCAGTGGAAGAAGGACATACAGCGGGATCTTCGCATGTATGAGTGCACAGAGGTTCAAAGGCAGGTTTTTGCTACCTTCAAGCTGAGAGGGGCAGCCTTACAGTGGTGGGAATCCACTACTACTACTACTACTACTACCGAGGAGCGAGATGTGATGACTATCAACGATTTCTGGGTGCGGTTTGATCGCAAGTATTTTCCTTCCGCCGTCAAGACTGAGATGAGACAAAAACTTTTAGACCTCACCCAGGAAGGGAAGACCGTTGCGGAATACGAGGAAGAGTTTACACGCTTGACAAACATGGTACCGAAGGAGGTGTCTACTGAGGAGAAGCGCATTCAGATGTTCATGGATGGCTTGACTTGGAAGATACGACATCATTTATTGGGTAACCTCTCTCTACACTCATATACCGACGTTCTGAATGCAGCCTTATTGCATTGTCAGGACAATCGCTTCCATGCTAAGGGAAGCAAGCGAGGGGGAGATCCCAATCAGTTGGGAAAGATAGGGGAGGTAATGCCAGTGGAGTACCAGTTGAGCAGAGTCAGAGGCAGGATTCCCAGCAGGAGGAGTCTTTTAAGAGGTTCCGTTCTGGAGGGTTCAGGCATGATCATGGGGGTTGGAGACAGGGCCAGCCACAGGGCCAGCCACAAAATCAGCAGCAGGGTCAACAGCAGGGAGGACAACAGGGCCAGCAGGGCCAAGGTAGAGGTGGTAACGGCCAACCGGGCCGAGGCTACCAGGGGCAGAGAGGAGGAAACTTCATTGGAAAATGTTACACTTGTGGCAAGACTGTCCATAAGAAACAGGAGTGCCCGGATAGGGACAGAGTTCCTCGACAGCAGGGTGCTCACCAGGAGCCCCAGAGACCCATTTTTCCCACCGCCCTACCAGCGCCGGCTCCAGTTCCAGCTTTACCCGCAGTTCTGATGCAGCAGGGACAGTTGCAGTATGGACGTGTCTATAACGTCCACCAGGCCGCAGTTCCGCAGGCACCGCCCGTAGTGGAGGGTAAGTTTTCTATCCATGGCACTTTGGGTCGCATCTTATTTGACACGGGGGCATCACACTCTTTTATAGCCACTAGCTTTGCAAATTCCGTAGGGTTGATAAGCACGGCAGAGAGTACAGTGACTTGTGTAGACTCACCACTTGGTAATGGGTCATTGATTTTCTTTATATGCCGGGGAGTAGGCATAGAAATTGGCAGTTTAATCTTACCGGCTGATATGCTAATATTAGATATGTTCGAGTACGACGCCATTATTGGTATGGATTGGTTAGTCGAGTATAGGTCTATGATTGATTGCTTCAGTAGGAGTATTGTGTTCGCCATTCCGGGTCAGGAGATGTTCTTAGTGTCAATGCCTCGCTCGGAGGGAGGGTCGTCCACTCACTTATTTTATATAGAGGATGAGACATCTGCAGTCGTAGTTACACTCGATTCGATTCCAGTCGTCTGCGAGTTTACTGATGTATTTCAGGATACACCAGGGTTACCTCCGAGTAGGGAGATCGAATTTGTGATAGACTTAGCACCAGGCACTCGTCCGATAGCACGTGCACCTTACCGTATGGCTCCGGTAGAGATGATGGAGTTACATGATCAGATAGAACAGTTATTGGGACAGGGCTTCATCCATAGGAGTACCTCGCCTTGGGGTGCCCCAATTCTGTTTGTAAAGAAAAGGGATGGGTCTCTACGACTTTGTATTGATTATCGCGAGCTTAACAAAGTCACGATACGAAATAAATATCCGTTGCCTCGGATCAATGACTTGTTTGATCAGCTGAGAGGAGCGGCCCACTTATCGAAGATAGATTTGAGATCCGAGTACCATTAGCTACGCATCAGGGAGCAGGACGTGGCCAAGACTGCCTTTCTGACGAGGTATGGATCGTACGAATTCAGGGTTATGCCATTTGGGCTAACCAATGCCCCAACAATATTCATGGACTTAATGAACAGAGTATTCAGAGAGTTCCTAGATCAGTTCGTCATCGTCTTCATAGATGACATCCTGATTTATTCCCTCACTGAAGAAGAACATGCCGAGCATTTACATATGGTTTTACAGACCCTACGAGAGAATGAGTTGTATGCCAAATATGAGAAGTACGAGTTTTGGCAGCGGGAGGTACAGTTTCTGGGACACATTGTATAAAAAAAGGGGTATCTGTAGACCCTAATAAGGTATCAGCGGTGAGGGAGTGGGGACAGCCCACGACACCGATGGAGGTGCGGAGTTTTCTAGGATTGGACGGATACTACAGACGGTTTATTCGGGGATTCTCGAAGATTGCGGGTCCAATGATAAATTTGACTCGAAATGGCGTACCGTTTGTTTGGGATGATGCATGCCAGTTGGCATTTAATGAGCTGAAGGACAAGTTAACTTCAGCACCCGTTCTAGCACTTCCCAGAGCGGGAGTGGAATACCTGGTTTATACCGACGCATCATTACAAGGGCTTGGGGGAGTACTCCAGCAAGAGGTGAAGGCCATAGCTTTTGCTTCCCGAAAGCTTAAGCCTCATGAAAAGAATTACCCCACCCACGACTTAGAGCTGGCAGCAGTTGTATTTGCACTTCGAATTTGGAGGCATTACTTGTTGGGGGAACAGTTTCGCTTATTTACAGACCACAAGTCACTACAGTACTTGTTCACGCAGAAGGAGTTGAATATGCATCAACGCCGATGGCTTGAGTTTCTAAAGGATTACCAGTTCTAAATACACTATCACCCGGGAAAGGCTAATGTAGTTGCTGATGCATTGAGCCGCAAGTCGGTCGATGAGACGACCGAGGTGTGGAAAGATAAATGGAAGGAATTGGGACATCAGGATGCTATGGCCCAATCATTCATATCGGTGATGACAGTTACACATCAGGTCATTACGTAAATAGTACAGGCACAGGCAGTGGATTCGTTCTGTCAAGATCGAGTTAGGAAGCTTTTGGCCGGGGGAGCTGAGTCTTATTCAGTAAGTTCTGAGGGTTGTTTGTGCTTCAATGGGAGGCTCGTTGTTCCAGAGGGGGAGGACCTTCAATATGCAGTAACGACGGAGACGCATGGGTCCCGATTTGCGGTACATCTCGGTGGGGGCAAAATGTACCAGGATATGAGGCGGCAGTATTGGTGGAGCGGGATGAAAAAGGATATCGCAGAGTTCGTATCCAAGTATACCACTTGTCAGCTAGTGAAAGTGGACCATCAGACACCACCAGGTTTACTCCAGCCAGTGGAGATTCCTACCTGGAAATGGGAGGGCATTTCTATGGATTTTATCATCGGGTTGCCCACTTCGCAGAGGGGGCATGATTCTATATGGGTTATTATAGATCGGTTGACGAAGGTAGCCCACTTCTTGCCCGTCAGGACAGACTACACAGTGGAACAGTATGCTCAGTTATTTATTGCAGAGATAGTGAGATTGCATGGTGCACCTATTAACATCGTGTCAGATAGAGATAAGACATTTGTATCTCATTTTTGGGAAGCTTCCAGGAAGCTATGGGTACCGAGTTGCGGTTGAGTACAGCGTATCACCCGCAGACCGATAGGCAGACTGAACGCACTAATCAGATGCTCGAGGACATGTTGCACATGTGTATCCTTGATTTCGGGGGAGGTTAGGAGCAGTATCTTCCACTGATAGAGTTTGCTTATAACAACTCCTATCAGTTTACGATTGGCATGGCCCCGTTCGAAGCATTGTATGGTAGACCTTGTCGTTCCCCAGTTTGTTGGCTAGAAGTGGGAGACAACAAGCTACTCGGGACAGAAGTAATTCAGGATCCGTCGAGCAGGATCGAAATGATTCGAAATCGCATACGGGTAGCCCAGGATAGACAGAAAATCTACGCCGATGCAAAAAGGTCCTTTCGAGAGTTCACAGTGGGGAACCAGGTTTTGTTGAGAGTATCTCTGATGAAGGGAGTAATGAGATTTGGGAAGAAAGGGAAGTTGGCTTCGAGATATGTGGGACCATTTCCTATTATAGAGAGGGTCGGACCAGTGGCATACAGATTGGGGTTACCGGAGCACTTACATCGTATCCATGATGTGTTCCACATTTCGTCACTGAGGCAATACCTTCGAGATGAGTTGGCACACACTCACATTGCGATTGAGGAGATTGAACTACAGCCAGATAGTTCATATGAGGAGAGACCGGTAGCTATTCTAGATTATAGTGAGAGGAGGCTAAGTTCAAAGGTAGTTCCACTTGTTTGGGTGCAGTGGCACCATCACAATGTGGAAGAGTCTACTTGGGAGCGTGAGGCGGATATGCGTGAGAAATATCCAGATTTATTCATACCAGGTATGCCTTATTTTTTCGAATTTCGGGACAAAATTCCTTTATTAGGGGGGAAGTATGTAATACCCCACATTTTTGATGATTTAAATAATTAAGGGATTTTTATTACAACGGGATTAATTAAATTTAAATGTGAAGAATTAAATTGTTAATTAATCCGGATCCAATAAAAATAAATATTAACTAGCGTGCTAAGGGTTAATACTTATTAGTTTAATATTACTGTGCGATATGTAATATGGAACTATACACTTTGATAAATTGTCGAGAGATAATAATACGACAGTTTAGTTAATTAAGTCAAACGCGCGTGTGAGTCGTGTCGGGACTAAATTGGTGGAACAAATATATCAATTATTTTTAGTAACTCGTATGATGATTTCGAGTGCACCGTTGAGTTCGGAAGGGTCGAGATAGTCAAAATAGTATACGCGGGTGTTTAGTTTGGGTCTCGGGGCAATTTTAGACCTAATCGGCACCCCAAAAGGGCATTATGGTAAATTGGATTTTTAGGCCTAATTAATGGACGAAAATTAGGACTTAATTTATCAGCCAAAAAATTTGCATTAGGGTTAGAAAGCTGGAGAAAGCAAGAACGGCCATAGGAAGTGTGAGGGAAAACCTTTGACAAGAGAAGAGGGCTAAATCGACATCACCGTGCACAACCACCACCACCACCACCACCGTGTAGATCGGGACGAGGGGAACACACCTATACTAACAACATCCAGAAATCAGACTACTCACTCAAGGCAAGTGTTTATAACTTGCTGTATTTCGGTATTAATTTGATTCATGTTAGTGTAGGGTTGTTAGGATTATGTTATAGGTTATCAAAATGGTGAAATTGATGAACTTGAATGTAGAAATAAGTTATGTGATATATTAAATTGAAACCCTTAATGTATGAAGACTGGAAATCACGTTTTAAGGAATTGATATGTAGAACAAATCTGGAAATAATGGCTTCTTGAACATGTATTGGAAGAACTAGGGTTTTGATAAAATTATATTGGGGATTTCACATTTTATGAATGATTCGTAATAAATTGATGATCCTAGGATGTTAGAAATCATGTGTTATTGATGGGGTTCAATGTAGAACTATTTATTTGGAGTTTGGGGTGTTTATTGGGAAGGTTTGAAGTTAAAAATGGTGGAAAACGTTGAAAAACCAAGGTAGGGGACGAACAACGAATTCTCGCGCGAAGTCGCTCGAAGTCATTCGAGGGAGATTGCTATCTCGCGCGAAGTCGTTCGAGCAACATGTGGCAGTCGTTCAAACGACTTGCCACCTCGTTCGAGCGACAGAGTGAAGTTTTGATAATTTCTTTTAAGGCCAGTTTTGAGTTTATTAGTTCAGAAATGAGAAATATATTGTCTAATAATAAACGTAAGGCAGAATTTCGGAAGAAGTATGAGAAGCTAAATACTTTAATGAATTAGGTATGAAGAGAATGTACCGTAGAAATTTCGAGAGGGAGAATAACCCAATAACTATTATGAAATGTTGGAATAAAAATGCGTAAGAGAAGCATACGTAGGTGAGGGGAAATACCTATCTATTATAATAGGATGTGTGCATACCTATTATGTATTGTTATTATTAAAGACACTAATGGGTGATAAACCGGGGGTGTAAAAATATTATTATTATAAGTGTAATAATGGGTGATAACCCGGGGGTACAAAAGCATATTGTAAGTGTACTAATGGGTGATAACCCGGGGGTACATGATTATCTAAATAAGTGTACTAAAGGGTGATAACCCGGGGGTACAGTATGTTGACTAGGTGCACTAATGGGATATAGCCCGAGGGTGCAGTATCATGTTATATATATATATATATATATATGGGGAAGAAGTGACTATATGTATATATGTATGAGAATTGTAAATTAATCTAGTGAAAATGTTAATGAATGTGGGCATGGAAATTTGTTAAGAAAATTCTAATCGAATATTTGACTTATTATGGAAACGGAAAATGAATTAATTAGCTTTTCGATATAGGCTAATTGGTTAACGTATTGTATGGGCGATATGGGCGTACTCATAGTAAGGGTAAATACTATTAGGATGGATTCAGACTAGTTATACTTGGAGATATAGCTAAGGAGAAAATTTAGATGCGTGTTAGGCATGCACATTAGAAGAGGGGTGAGAATCTCAAGAGAGAGTTCGAACTAACATGTACTTAATACTTGCTTTACTGCAAATTTTAAATACTTGCTTAAACAAATATTTTTACACATCGGGCTCTGACCCGTTTCTTGCATCTTCTCTCTCTCTTGCTATATATATGTATTATATCAGGTGCTCAGCCGCAGGGACATCAGGCTTAGAGTTTCGGATTGCGTGGTATGCTGTAGCTGATGTGGGAGCTACATGACTTTGTTTAGACGCTTCGACTATTTCATTCCTATTCATTATGACTTTTCTTTAGGGCATGTGTCGCCCCTTCCTTAGACAGTTTCAGAGACTATGTTTACTTTATTTCTCGTTTACTTTCATTTGGATTTATGGGTACTATTGTTTTGGTTTAGTGTTTTGAACTGGGATGTTTTATCCAGTCTTATTTATTTCAGCATGCGATTCTGATTTAGTATTTGTATTAATTAATTGTGCGTGGATGTTTTATATTAAATTACTTGGTTTGGTAATAAAAAAAATGGTTTTAATAAAAAAAGAAAAAAATATTTTGACACTTAGCTTAATTATATTAGGTGATTAAATAAGTTATTATGTTTTCGACAGTGATGGTAAGAATGAACCAACCGAACATTTTGTTTTAAATTTTATAAAGGACTGATCACCCGATATTTAATTGGGCGGGGTGTCACACCTTGGCGCTTCAGCTTTTCTTTCCCTCTTGTCCCTCCCTCCTTTATTTCCCTAACCTGCAATTCCCTCTCTCTCTTTAACCTGCGATTCTCTCTCTCTCTCTCTCTCTCTATATATATATATATATATATATATATATATATATATATATATATATATATCAAGTACATTTCTCTCTCTATATATACTTCCTTGCTGTGTGTGTGTGAGAGAGAGAGTTTGTGTGTATACGTCAGTGCGTGTGTGTATGTGTTTTACTGTGTGTTTCAGTGTGTGTGTATGTGTTTTAGTGTGTGTGTATGTGTGTGTGTTAATGTGTGTGTATTTTATATAAGTTAAAATTGGTATTTATATATTAAAATTTGTATTTGTATATTGAAATTGGTATTTGTATATTGAAATTGGTATTAAAATTGTGTGTATAGTCTGTATTTGATTTCTGATATAAATTGAAATTGGTATTCAATTCTGAAATTAAAATTTGGTTTCTCTCTTTAATTGCAGTAGCGACGACCATCTCTCTCTCTTTACACACATTTCGGTATATCTTTCTCTCTCTCTCTCTCTCTCTCTATATATATATATATATATATATATATAGATTATTGAATTGTTGAATTATTTGGGATTCTTGAATTGTTGTTGATTGGTGGATTTGAACATTTAGATGGCCATTGAGTTAGTTGGCCCTAAGAATTTCTAATATAATGCATTATTATTTGCATTGTTGTTTTGGATTCTTGAATTGTTGTTGACTGGTGGATTTAAACACTTAGATGGCAGTTGATTTGGTTAACCCTGGGCATTTCTAACATTTAGGGTTGTGATTCAACCGAATATAATAAGACATAATCAAATGAAACATACTATAAATTTTATATAACAAGTAATAAGTAATCATGCATTCACATGAGAACCCATGTGTAAACATAACTATTGCATGTATTCTCTTGTGAATACATGACATATCGGTTCTGTAACATTTATAACTACTTTAAATTACATATAGTGCGCATCGATACTAACCTTCTAGTTCTTAAGCGTACACATTCAGTACCCCTTAGACCCATTTGAGAGTCATTACCCCTATAATGAGATCTCTCGAATGGTCCCATTTGGATAGTTTGGGACTGGATAGTTTTTGTATAATAATATTCTTAGTGGCTTAAACTTGTAACTTTTGGGGGAAGTTCTGCTGCCGTATCTTAATGTTCTCTGGGTACATACTAGATGATGTGATGTTGAGTGTTATTTCAATTGATAAATTAAAATAATGGTTACACTTGCGAATCTATATCGCGTACTTGGAGAACTATGGGGATATGCTGTCGAATTTTTCTCAAATTGGAACAATGTGCATGAGCTGTTAAGTATATTACATAAATATGCGGTCTTGAATGGGATAGGACCACTCACCCATAACGATGAGCTATCAAGGTTGGAGGCTACGGTCCTAGATATGTACGCCTTCATGAAGTGCCAGTGGGGTCCACCTCCGATGAGGGCACCTTCGATAAGGGCAAGGGCAAGGGCAAGGGCAAGGGCAAGGGAAAGGGGAAGGGGAATGAGGTATATGAGGATGACACCACTGCATTGTCGATACAGACGGACTCACCGCACTTATATGATTCATTTCCCATCTTGACCCCCGTCAAACGGCCTATGTCAACAATTCATTCGCCGAGCGTGTTTTTAATAGACGTATTTGGTGGGGAGCCAATAGCAAAGAGGTTGAGGGACCTAGGCACCCTCCCTGGTGTGTTAGTTAATGGACGTCCCTTGCAAGACATTGAGGCAATGATGCTCGTCACGTATATTTTGGTCGAAAAGGAGAATTCACCTTTTTGGTTGCAAGAACAATGTGGCGTTCGGCGAATTGATGGGTGTCTCAATGCATATATCATGTGGCTTTCCTTCCTCTTCCAATCTATTGTAGACCATAATCTATGACATTATTTGTATTTATTTTATTTGGATATTGGATATTATTTGTATTTTTTTGATTTGGTTATGGATATTCAAATGTTGGTTTGGTTTTTGTTATGTATATTTACATGTTTCTTTGGTTTTTGTTATGGATATTTGTATTTATTTGAGTTGGTTATTGAATATTAAATGTTGCTTGATATATATGCTGTTTGGACAAGTTAAAATTTGCTATAACATGTACAAATATACTGTTGGGCAGTGGTAGTGGCCATACTGTCCAACAATTTTTTTTTATAATCTGTCAAGATTTGTCACAGACTTTGATCGTGACAAAGGAAAATTTTCACGAACTTGTCACGACAAAAGTCCGTGATAATTTTTTATTTGTCATGGACTTTGACCGTGACAAGTTTGTTAGATTTGTCACGGACTTATCACGGTCAAATTCCATGATAAATCTAACAACCTTGTCAAAGTCTTTGATCGTGACAAGTCTGTGACAAATACATTTGTCACCTCCAAACTTGTCATGTCAAAGACCATGACAAGTTTGACTTGTCAAGGTTTTTGACCGCGACAAGTTGGCAGTTTTGGTGTAGTGATAAGGGGAGTACTACCACTATAAGGGAGAATATACAAATAGCATGAAAATTAAATCCTGAATCATGAAGACTATATTAAGCATGGTTATACGAAAACATGTGAACATATATAAGTGAGTGAGTGACATGGGAATAGTGTGAGTGATCATCTGATTATACACAAGTAAATGTATGTGCTAGTAAGCCTAAACATGGATCATATATAAGTAGTGTGTGAGATTTATAAGTGATCATGGATATATATACACGAGTGAGAGAGGCGTGGGTGTGTGCTAGTGAAGATGAGCATGGATATTCTATAAGTGGTGTGTTGATCATGTGAGTAGCAGTGATACTATATACAAGTGTAAGTGTGTGAAGTGAGCATGAAGAATACATACAAGTATGAGTGAAGTGAACATGGAGAATATATACAAATATGTGAAGTGAGAATGTATAAGTGAGTGAAAAGTGATATACACATGAGAAGACAGAATGGTAGAGATAAGCATGAGATAAGAATAAAAATATGTAAAAGAGTAAATGTAACGTATAAGTGGGAGCATATGTATACATATAGGAAATTTGAAGAGCAAAGAATAACACCCATGTAGAAATAGAGTCTAATCCTCTAATAAAACTCCCAAACGGAGTCGCGAATGTAGCCATTGGGGGTCGGATTCCTCCAATGCGTGCGGATATAGAGTTGGCCATTGTGAAATTGGGGTAACATGAAGAGATAGAGTCTTCAGCTTATTTTTTCAAAATAGGCAAAAGAATGTCACCGCCTCGAGAGAACACCATCAAAGTCAAGTTGATGCATGTGAAACCAAATAGTTTGAAGGTTTGGGAACTAAGTTATGGAATGGGAAGGTGTTAGGCACTCATTCTGCCCTTTCGATCTCTCATGGGCTAATGCTAATCTTCTCTACTTTAACTTCATGACGTGGGTGTACATGTGTATAATATAAGTGATGGAAGAATGGAACCATCCAACTCGCATCATGGAAGGGACGGAGTATATTCACCCGTAGGAATGTTCCCAAAAATAATGATGAAAAGATGATGTAAGTGTTTGCCGAATCACAAATCTCTATGGAAGAGCGAATGTTCACATTGGACGAAACATAAGTATATATGAGTCTATAACTCACGATATAGATATAATAAGGTATGAAAGATGTATAAAATGAAAGTGGTAGTATGAGGAGGACTCGAATATCTGGATTGGACCAAGATGACTACATAGCCAAAGTGACATCAAAGTCCACATAGTTCGAGGACTCCTCTTATGGGTACGTGAAGAAAATGTGTTTTAAGAGTGAAGATGTAAAAATGGAAGTCCCGCTTTTGGAGTTTACGGATAAACCTTATTTTTATCTTTGTAGTTTTTTTTATGAAAACAGGTTATGTAAAATGCTACTAATAAAAAGTATGGATTTGTGAATGTGATATAATGAAATAAAAGCACAAAATAGAAATAAGATGAATAACATTTAAAATGGATAAACTAGAGAAAAGGGTTGAGAAATACACCTCCTTATGGATGTTTTTTTGCTGAATTTGGAATGCAAGGGTGCAGATTTTGAAGTGGTATGGAATTGATGCAGAGAGGTAAGGTGAATTACCAAGTGATGCAAGGAGATGAGGTAAGAAAATGTGGGAAAATGGAATTTTGGGGAAAGGGAAAAGCTCTGATTACAAGGGAATTTCTCTAATTTTCTAAGAGGGGTCTAGGTTGTTCTTGGTAGGGTGAGGACGTGGCCCATTGTCAGAGAGAAACTTTGAGAGGAAATAAAAGTGCTGATCTGGAAGACCATAAGACCTCATACTCAGATATTTTAATTTTCTCGTTATGGATTCAGGTACGCTTCCACAAAATCAATATTTATATTTCTTGATAATTTAATATGAATGTTCCTATTTTTGAGATGGTTTTCACAAAATCAAAATTAATCTAACATGTGGTATCAGAGTTATTTCATGTTGAATTGTTGAGAATATATTAGGAAGGTATTGATATTAATTAGGGGCAGAAAACAAATATTTTAAAGTTCAATAAAATTTTTGGTACAAAAATATTTCTTATTTCATTACGATTCCAGTGATATAAATTCATGAAATTTGGACTTGTGTTGATTTTATATGAATTTTTGAAGATTAAGAAAAACCTTGGATTTGTTGTTAATGGAGGTTCTGGAACAACAAAGAAGATGACACAAAACGACGTAGTTTTGGGTAACCAGATGACGTTTTTTTGGTTGTTTTCATTATTTAATCACGTGATATTAATGTAACTTAATGTTGGTTCATTGGAAAAGGGTCACTTAGAGGAGTTAGAATGTCAAGAGTTCAACTCTTTCCATACCCTTTTTTAATCAAGTAAAAATCCAAAAACTATGGATTCTGGAGCCTAATGGGACTTGAATTCTTGACCTTCCATTACGAAAAAGTTCATTTAAGGCCATCAGCCACTTGGATTAAGCAACTCTTTGATTATCTTATTGTTTGCAAATATATAATACTTATAGTCGCAAAATATTACATCCATGTTTACAAATTTAAATTCAAATATTGGTGTGTTTATTTATATTTCGAAATAAATTAATTTAAATAATATGTCACCAAAGTGACCTCTTTTGTTAAAAAAAAATAATTAATTTTATTTCGCAATATAAAAGGATTATGTGCTTGTAATTTATGGGAATATTAATCGGCCCAAAGGAAGATTAATTTTTAACAAAGTTGCATGTGCCACTTTAATATTAATCGCATGATAATTATTTAGTTTTACATATGAATAATAAATCGGCCCAAAGGAGTAATTATTATTCGATATGTTCTTATTATCAGTGTTTGATTATTACAACAAGATATCACTTAAAAGTTAATATTTTTTCCAATGATAAAATATTAATAGAGTGTCCGGTATATTAAAATGGGGATTGCCCTTTATTTGAATTTATTTTTGATTCAAGACTTATATGAGCTAGTTTTATTTGTTTGTTGTTCTCTGATTCAACTATCAGTACTGCTTCTAACATTACTGCCAGTATTAATTCTAATCCTATGCTTAATGTCACAAACTTTAAGTCATGGCAAGAGAACCTTCATATAGTTCTCCGTGTCATGGATCTGGACCTTGCGTTAAGGCTTCCTTGTCCTACACTTCTTACGAATAAAAGTTCCTCTGATGACAAAAAGGACTTTGAAAGGTTGGAGAAGTCAAATCGCATGTGTTTGATGATCATAAAGAAGGCCATTCCAGAGGGGCAAAATATCAAAAACGATAAAGACATCCAAAGAGTTCCTAGAAGAAATTAAAAATAGATTTTCCAAGAATGAAGACTGAAACAAGTTCACTTTTGGCAAGTCTCATCTCAATGAAATATAAAGGTAATGGGAACATTAGGGAGTATATTATGGAAATATCTCATCTCGCTTCAAAGTTAAGAGAACTTAAGCTTGATCTCTCTGAGGATTTGCTTGTGCATTTGGTTCTGATATCTCTTCCCACACAATTCAGTCAATTTAAGGTGAGATACAACTGCCAAAAGGAGACTTGGTCTCTTAATGAGCTCATCTCACATTGTGTGCACGAAGAGGAAAGACTGAATCAAGATAAGACAAAAAGTGCTCATTTGGCTAGTACTTACAAGGACAAGGGGAAGAAAAGAAAGAAGGATAAAGAAGCTACAGTGGTTCCATATCCAAAGAAACAACATAAAGAAAAAACTATTGATGGCTCTTTCTTCTGTGGAGCTGCGATACATAGGAAGAAGCAATGTACCAACTATCATGCTTGGCGTGTAAAAAAAGGTACACTTCTTAATCTAGTTTGTCCTGAGGTTAATTTGACTTCGGTATCTAAACACACTTGGTGGATAGATTCTGGTGCAACCACTCACATCAGTGTGTCTATACAGGGTTGCCCGAGTTGCCGAAAGCCAAATGATGGTGAAAGATACATTTTTGTGGGTGATGGAAAGAAGGTTGAAGTTGAAGCAATTGGGATATTTAGGTTATTATTGAAGTCTGGTACTTATTTGAATTTAAATGAGACATTTATCGTACTGTCATTTAGATGGAATTTGGTTTCTATTTCTGTATTGGACAAATTTGGTTATTCTTATTTCTTTGAAAATAATAAATTTAGTCTTCTTCAAAATTCAAATTTGGTTGGTATTGGTTCTTCATCATATGTAGATAACCTTTATATTCTTGATATTGTTGCTTCATATCATGAAACCTTGCAATTAAGTACACGAGGTATTAAAAGGAAATTAACCAATGAGAATTTCGCATCATTATGGCATAAGAGATTAAGTCACATCTCCCAAAGGAGAATTGAAAGACTTGTGTCAGATGTAATTCTAGATTCCCTTGATTTTTCAGATTTTAAAATTTACACAAATTATATAAAGGGAAAACAGACAAACATAAGGAGATTTGGTGCTAATAGGGCTATCTCATCCATGAAAAGTCCCAGTCTCTGGACGTGTTCAAATCATTCAAGGCTGAAGTTGAAAATCAACTCAGCAAGAGGATTAAAAGCTTCAGATCTGATCGTGGTGGTGAATACTACGGTAGGTATGACGGTTCAGGTGAACAACGCCCATGACCATTTACTAAATTCCTAGAGGAGTGCGGTATCATCCCACATTACACCATGCTAGGTTCTCTAAGCATGAATTGTGTTTCTGAAAGGCAAAATAGATCACTTAAAGACATGATAAGGGGCATGATCAGTTACTCTAACTTACCAGATTTACTCTGGGGTGAAGCATTAAAGACTGCAATGTACATACTTAATAAATTACCAGCTAAAGCAACTGTTAAAACCCCTTTTGAACTTTGGATAGGCAAGAAACCTAGTCAGAAGCACCTTCATATTTAGGGATGTCCATCTGAAGCGAGGCCTTATAGTCCACATGAAAAGAAACTGGATTCGAGAATGGTTAGTTGATATTTTATTGGATACTCTGAAAGATCTATGGGTTACAAATTCTATGATCCTACTACTAAAATAATTTTTGAGATGGGAAATGCCTAGTTCTTTGAGGATGTTGAGTTTGTCGGGGAGGGGGGATAAGGTTAGGAATTTTAGTTTTGAAGAGGAATATGTTGATATTCCCACAACTGTCATTAACATTGATCAGGCTCCTATTCCTGACATTGTTCAAGAAGCAGATCCTAATCAAAACAATATCCAAGAACCTCCCGTTCTAGAAGAACAAAATCTACCACCTCCAGGACCTATGCCATTAAGGAGATTTATAGAGTTAGTTTTGTCGCGGTGCAAGAGTCACCTAAGCACCGGTCATTTTATTTTCAGCTCATCAACTCTATACAAAAACCTAAACTATGACTACACTATTTTAAGGGAGTATAGTGGCCAATCCGGGTATCGAATCCACAAAGACGAGTTGATAGAATTTAATTGAATTAATATTTCAAGAATAAAATTGTAAAAGGTAATTTTTACTAACTAAAAAGAAAGAAAAGACAAACTAGGCACGCGTCTATTTAAACTAAATTAATAAAGAGAATAAAAACTATAGGTTGCGTCGGATATCCCTCACCTAGAGTTAATTAGTATAAATGGTTACATGGGTTGACGAGTCTATCAAGATTGCGTTTCGTTTCGAAAGTTAATTAAATCAAGAGTTGTCACACTCCTAAATTCGCATAAAAGTCTAATAAGATTTTAACGTCAACAAATACCCCAAAAATTACACATGCAAGGTTGTAAATACGGCGCATACATGAACCCCGGCCATAACTAGTTCCACACGCGACCCAAGTTCCAATTTTGGACGAAAGGCCCCAATTTGTGACGAAATCAAAACCCGAGCCAAAATCCAAAATCGCTATATATGTGAAATGTTTGCTGCAAAATGAAAGAGAAAAGGACATGGAGGTCATTAATAGAATTGTTATATATGAATAAAATCATAATAAAATAAAATTTTATATTTCTTCCCCGATTAAAGGTTCGTGTTTCCTTTGTTCGGACTCCAATTTGTGCACAGTTCACAGCCACGCGAAGCTTGGCCCGAGGGCTACAACATCCGTGAATGCTTCGGGCGAAAATTCCGTTTGTGAAATTATCGAAATGCCCCTAAACGTGCGAATCGCGACGGAACTTTATCGATATGCGCTCAAACTTCATACTAAGTACCATAACACCTATAAAGGCTAAATAATACCTCAAATAACAAGTTAACATATAAAACGGAGGTTATTTGATTAACTAACATAATTATAGCAATTACGGTACACGAGGAGGCTAAAATGCATAGGTTCGAGGGTAATGAGTGCTATGATTCGGGACAAATAAAAGATCCACTAGAGAAAGAAGAAGTGTTGTGCCAGATGATTACATTGTATTTCTCCAAGAATATGAGTTTGACATTGGTGCGGTGGAAGATGATCCGATCACCTTCCATCAAGCCATGGAAAGTTATAAAACTCAAGAGTGGATTGATGCCATGAATGAGGAGATAAAGTCCATGAAGGACAATTATGTTTGGGATCTTGTCCCATTGCTTGAAGGTGAAAAACCCATTGGTTGCAAATGGATATTTAAAATCACGAGGGATTGAAAAGGTGATGCGGAGAGATACAAAGCCCGTCTTGTCGCTAAAGACTTTACATAGAAAAAATGCATCGATTATAAAGAGACTTTCTCTCCAATTTCATCGAAAGACTCTTTTAGGATAATAATGGCACTTGTGGCACACTTTGACCTTGAGCTTCATGAGATGGATGTTAAGACTGCATTTCTCAATGGTGACATTGATCAAACAATATATATGGTGCAACCAGAAAACTTTGTATTGGGAGATGCAAAGAAAACGATTTGCAAGTTAAAGAAATCCATCTATGGGCTTAAGCAAGCTTCTCGTAAATGGTATTACAAGTTTCATTAAGTTGTCATTTAATTTGGTTTTGAGATGAATCTAGTTGATGATTGTATATACCACAAGTTCAGTGGGAGAAAGCATATTTACTTTGTTTTATATGTTGATGACATCTTGCTTGCCACCAATGATATAGTTATGTTGCACGAAACCAAGAGATTTCTTTCAAAGAAATTTGATATGAAATATCTTGGTAACACTTATTTTGTGTTGGGTATACATATACACCGAGATCGCTCTCGGAGTACACTTGGTTTATCACAAAAGAGCTATATCGAGAAAGTTCTTAAGAGATTTGGCATGGATTATTGTAAAACAGGTGACACCCCTATAGCTAAAGGAGATAAATTTAGTCTCAGTCAATGTCCCAAGAATGATTTTGAGATTTGGGAGATGCAAAAGATTCCTTATGCGTCAGCAGTAGGAAGTCTTATGTATGCTCAAGTATGTACACGTCCGGATATTGTGTACATTGTTGGCATGTTGGGAAGATACTTAAGTAATCCTGGAAAGGATCATTAGATAATAGCCAAGCGAGTCATAAGGTACTTACAGAGAACAAAAGACTACACGCTCACCTATCGAAAGTAAGATCAGTTAGAGATCATCGAATATTCTGACACTGATTTTACTGGATACCAAGATATCATGAAATCCACTTACTTGCTAAAGGTGCTATATCTTGGAAGAGTGTTAAGTAGTCTATTATATCTTTTTTCACCATGAGAGCTGAGTTTATAGCTTGTTATGAGGCGTCCAATCAAGGAATATAATTGCAAAATTTTGTCACGGGGCTGCGTATTGTGGATGGCATTGAAAGACCGCTTAAGTTATTTTGAGACGATAAATAAAAAATAATGTATTCCAATAACAATAGGAGTTCTACGAAGTCAAAGTTTATTGACATTAAGTTCCTAGTTGTAAAAAAAGAGTTTAGAGTGGACTTATATCTATAGAGCACATTGGGATAAACTCCATGATTGCGGATCCACTAACTAAGGGATTACCACCCAAGGTCTTTCATGAGCACACTGCTCATATGGGTGTAATTTTCTTTTCAGGATATGTCGGTTTAGTGGGAGTTTGTATTTTATATGCTTCATAGACAGATTTGATTTAATGGTTATTGTATGATTATTTACTGCAGTAAAGTATTCAGTTTATATTCACTCTGACTTTATATGGTTTGATCTCACTAAGGTTTAAGGAGGACCAATTGGAAATAGGCATGTTAAGATCACATTGCATGAAATTTTCATGCTACACATCAACACTTGATCTTTGCCATTAGTTGCATTGATATATATGATAATTGATGGGTCTACTTACAAAATATGTAATGACGACCTCTTTGATTCTATATTGGTGCAATTAATGGACAAGATTGTTAAGATGCATAAAGTTTTTATAACAAAAACTCATGAGCTCATAAAGTATAATTCAAATTTATAAAGTTACATATATATATATATATATAGCCCAAGTGGGCCCAAGTGGGAGATTGTTAGAGTAAAATTTAATATATATATATATATATATATATATATATATATATATATATATATATATATATATATATATATATATATATATATATATATATAATAAATATGAATTATAGGCTATTAAATAAAATTAGGCCAATTAAAGTGATTAATTTAAGTTTTGAGGGCCTTAATAATGTATTATTAAAGTGTGGGTTTTAATGTGTAGAGACAAACGTAATTTCTATTTTTATGATGGGTTAAAATAAAAATATATAAAATATGAAAATATACGACTGTCTTATAAATAGGGGTATTGGTCCCCAGATCACACTACACCATTCTTCTGATTCCCATTGTCAGAGAGAAACTTATAGAGGAAATAAAAGTGTTAATATGGAAGAGCATAAGACCTCAGACTAAGATATTTTAATTTTCTCGTTATGGATTCAGGTATGCTTCCGCAAAATCAATATTTATATTTCTTGATAATTCAATATGAATGTTACTGTTTGTGTGATGGTTTTCACAAAATAGAAATTAATCCAACAACCACAACCATCGTAACCTTAGTGTTACCTCGTCATCCTCCATCGCAATAATCTTCGTGTATCCTGAATTTGTTTTGCACCTACTTTTGGGTGTTTGTAAGCATCATGCACATGTTCAAATCTCAGTCTGATGAGGGTCTCTATAGATAACCTGGAGTTATATCCAATATCACTTCATCGTGAAGATATGCCAACTGGTTAATACTGCTTTCAAGTTACCGCTCAACCGAACATTCTCTGGCATCTCTCCCAAACCTCATATATCCCCCAAGGGGTCCAACATTACCCTGGTCTACCTAGATCCATCCAATAAGGAATGTAGCACCATACTTCATAATGAGTGTCGTACAACATAAAACCCATCATGCTTTGCCAGACTGCTACATCATAATTCTCTTAGGGCGTGTTTGATAAATAAGATAGAAAATAAATACTAAGGCTTTGTTTCATAGCACTTGAATTCCAAGGCAAATTTTAAAAAGTTGAAAATTTTAAAAATTTCTAACTTTAGGTTGTTTGATAGAGGAAATTTGTCATGGAATTTATTTTCTATGTACAAGAGCATTAAGCACAATTTTTCGCCATAAGGTGGAAACCAATTCTTTGTTTGGGAGGGGGGGGGGGGGGGGTAGGTTTTTGTTTGCCACCTTTAGGTGGGAAATCGCTCAAAGTGATTTTTTCTTTAAAACATAGTATATTTTATAATTATACAAATATATATAGTTCGTAAATTTATAAATATATATATTTCGCATATTTCATATATTTTATATATTTTAGTATATATGTATATTGCTTATATTTCATATATGTATATATTCCGTATATATTTATATATTTCGTATATTTAATATTTTTCATATATTTATATATATCGTACATTAATATATTTTAGTATATATGTATATTTTTTAGATTGCGTGTATTTTGTATATTTAATATATTCCATATATGTATGTATTTTGAACCTTTATATATTTTGTACATTTAATATATTTTGTATATTTTCCTATATTTTGTATTTTAATATATATTTTTTAAATATTAATATATTTTGTATATTTTTTCTAATATTTTGTATATTACATATGTTTATATTTCATATATTTTTTTGTATAATTCATAAATTTCATATATTATTTTTTGATATTTTGTATATTTCATATATTTTTTATTTATTTCATATATTTCGTTAATTTGTTAACATATTTTTTAATATATATTTTTTTGGTAATATATATTTAATATATTAAATATATATATATATTTTTAATATATTTTTGAAAACAATTTTTTTAATATATATTTAATATATATATATATATATATATATATATAAGGCTCTAATGCGGACTCAACTTGCAAATTTAACTTGCAGACGAATTTTTGTGTATTTTTTAAAAATAGTAAAAAATTAAATTTTGACTTGATTTTTTTACTGTGATATTTAAACATTTTAGGAGACCCATGTAAAAAAATCAGCTTAAAATGAAATGTTTTACTATTTTTAAAAAATCGATCAAACATATGTCAATTTTAAAGAGCTTCAAAAACTGACATATGTTTGACCGATTTTTTAAAAATAGCAAAACAATTCATTTGAGTTGAATTTTTTTATAGGGGTCCCCTGAAATGTTTAAATACTATAGAAAAAAATCAAGTCGAAAAAAGTTTTTTTGCTATTTTTGAAAAATACGAAAAAATCCGTCCATAAGTTAAAATCGCAAGTTAAGTCCGCATTAGAACTGACCTATATATATATATATATATATATCGTAAACAAATTTTCCACAATTATTTTTACTTTCCAACTTTTGTGTTTGATAGAAAAGGTGGAAAATTGATGATTTTCCAACTTGTATCAAACACACACATGTTGGAAAATAATTATTTGTCTTGGAATTATTTATCCTAGAATCATTTGCCTCGGAATCATTTGCATTTTCCCACATTCTTATCAAAGAGGGCGTAAGGGTCCGTTTGATAGCACAAAAATTCCAAGGCAAATTCCCAAAAGTTGGAAAATTCTGGTATTTTTCAGCTTTTAGGCTGTTTGATAGGCTTAATTTGCCTTGAAATTTGTTTTCTATGTACAACACCCTTTAAGCACAATTTGCTACCCTAGGGTGGAATTCAATTCTTTGGGGGGGGGGGGGGGGGTCAGGTTTTTGTTTGTCACCTTTGGGTGGCAAATCACTTAAAACCAATTTTCTTTTATAGCTCTATATATTTCATAAATATATAAATATATATTGTTAATAAATATATAAATATATATATATTTCGTATATTTTAATATGTATTCGTATATTTTATATATTTTAGCGTATATTTCGTATATTTATATATATTTCATATATTTATATATTTCGTACATTAATATAATTTATATATTTTAATATATATTTATATTTTGTAAATTTTGTATATTTCATATATTCCTTATATTTAATATATATTATTTACAAAATATATACATATATATAATATATATGTATATTATATTCTGTATATATATATATATATATATATATATATATATATGTGTGTGTGTGTGTGTGTGTGTGTATATACAGAATATAATATACATTATTCTGCATATGTATATTATATATATGTATATATACAGAATAATGTATATTATAGATATGTAATATACATATATATAATATACATATGCAGAATAATGTATATTATATATATGTATATATTCATTAATACGTAATATATATGTATATATTCATATTATATATGTATATATTCTGTAAATAATATATATATATATATATATATATATTTTACATATATATACAGAATATAATATTCTGTATATATGTATATATTCTCTAAATAATATATATTTAGTATATTCAATATATAATATAATATATATTCATATATTCAGTAAATACTATATTATATTTTCATAGATTTTGTACATTTAATAGATTTTGTACATTTAATAATATAAAAATTATATTATTAAATATAATAGATTTTTATATTATTAAATGTACAAAATCTATTAAATGTACAAAATCTATTCCGTAAATACTATATTATATTTTCATAGATTTTGTACATTTAATAGATTTTGTATATTTAATAATATAAAAATTATACTATTAAATATAATAGATTTTTATATTATTAAATGTACAATTATATTATTAAATAGATATAATATAATAGACTTTTATATTATTAAATGTACAATTATATTATTAAATAGATTTTATATTATTAAATGTACAATTATATTATTAAATATAATAGATTTTTATATTATTAAATGTACAAAATCTATTAAATGTATAAAATCTATGAAAATATAATATATTATTTACGGAATATATTCATATATTAAATATATTATTGTATTTAATATATGAAGATATGAATATATATTATATTATTTGCGGAATATATATATTCCGTAAATTATTATTAATTTTTGGAAAATTATACAAAATACATGAATATTCCGAAAATTAATAATAATATACGGAATATATATATTCCACAAATTATATTAATTTTTTGAATATATATATTCCGCAAATAATATAATATATATTCATATATTTTGTATATACGGAATATATATATTTCGCAAATAATATAATATATATTCATATATTTTGTATATTTAATAATATATATTTATTATATATATATATATATTCCGTAAACAAATTTTTCACATTTATATATTTTTTTCAGCTTTTGCGTTTGATAGAAAATGTGGAAAATTGATGATTTTCCAACTTGTATCAAAGAGACACAAGTTGGAAAATATTCATTTGCCTTGGAATTGTTTGCCCTGGAATCAAATGTCCTGGAATCATTTGCATTTTCCCAGTTTTTTATCAAATGGACCCTAAGAGTCAATTTCCATGGAATTAAAAACTTGGAGATATTTTTCATGAAAAAAATTTGCTAGTGTTGTTTGATTGCAATTATTTTTCAGGTGGAAAATGCCATATTTTCCATCTTTTATGTGTTTGATTCCCAATATTTTCCATGGAAAAAAGTAGAATATATACATAAAAAACCGAAAAAATAAAAATTCCAGAAAATTAATAAAAATAACCATAAAATTTTAAGAAAATACAAAAAATGATTAAAAATCCTAAAAAAATGCAGAAAATGAATAAAAAAAATCAGAAAATAAATATTAACCCCAGAATGAATTTAAAAAAAATATAAAAATGTATTAAGAGTATTAAGAGAAAACAAAAATGAATAAAAACCAAATCGACCACGCCTCCGCACCCCACCCCCAACTGTTTTGTCCCCCCTTTGCCAGGTTTGTTCTTACTTTTTTTTTTATTTCTCATGTTTTTTTAATTTTTTTCTAATATTTGCTCTTTATTAGTTTTCTAGGGTATTTATTCATTTCCATTCTTTTAATTTTTTGAGAGTTTTTTGTTTTCTTTTATTTTTTTCTTAATTAATAAATTTATGAGTGTTTTTCAAAGTTAATTCAAGGGTTAATATTTATTTTCTATTATTTTCATTATTTTTGTGTTTTTATTGATTCTTTTTTTTTCTAAGCTTTTTTTTCGGGGAGTTTTTTTACATTAATTCCGGGGCTAATATTTTTTTTGTGTATTTTTTTTTTAATTTTTTGTACCTTTTTCATTATTTTTTCTTTTTAATTATTTCTGCTTGGTTTTTAAATTTTTTGAGCACTAAATTTTTTTTTTCTGAATTAATAAGTTTTCGACTTATTAATAAATTTCTAGGTGTTTTTTTCAATTAATTCCAGGGTTAATATTTATTTTATTTTTTATTCACTTTCTGTAATTTTTCATTATTTTGGGGTTTTTATTCATTTTTTGGACTTTTTTTTAATTATTTTTGGGGTTTTAGTCACTTTATGTATTTTTTTCATTATTTTTTGGTTTTTATTCACTTTCTATATTTTTTTTCTTTATTTTGGGGTTTTTATTAATTTCTGGATTTTTTTTCATTATTTTAGGGGGTTTCATTCATTTTCAGGATTTGTTTTCATTATTTTTTGGGGTCTATCCACTTTATGTTTTTCTTTCATTATTTTTGGGTTTTTATTCACTTTCTAGTTTTTTTTTTCATTATTTTTGTTTTTTTATTCATTTTCTGGATTTTTTTTCATTATTTTGGAGTTTTATTCACTTTTTGGATTTTTTTTTTCATTTTTTCATTTTCTGGATTTTTCATTAATTGTGGGGTTTTATTCATTTTTTGTTTTTTCCATTATTTTTGGGGTTTTTATTCATTTTCTGAATTTTTTTCATTATTTTTGGTGGTTTTATTCATTTCTTTATTTTTTTCATTATTTTGTGAGTTTATTCACTTTCGATATTTTTTTCATTATTTTTGGATTTTGATTCACGTTCTGGATATTTTTTTCCGTTATTTTTGGGTTTTTATTCATTTTTTGGATTTTCCCATTATTTTTGGGATTTTATTCACTTTCTGTATTTTTTCATTATTTTTGGGTTTTTATTCACATTCTGATTTTTTTTCATTATTTTTGGGTTTTTATTCTATTCTGGATTTTTTAAAATTATTTTTGGGAGTTTTATTAATTTTCTGGATTTTTTTCATTATTTTTGGGGTTTTATTCACTTTCTGGATTTTCCCCCATTATTTGTGGGTTTTTTTCATTTTCTGGATTTTTTTCTCATTATTTTGGGGGATTTAATTCATTTTTTTGGATTTTTTCATTTTTTTTGGAGTTTTATTCACTTTCTATATTTTTTCCCATTATTTTTGGGTTTTGTTTTTCATTATTTTTTTATTTTTGTTCATTTTCTATATTTTTTTCATTGTTTTTGGGTTTTTATTCACTTTCAGGATTTTTTTCATGGGGCATATACTGAATACTCTCTCGAACTTTTTTAATACACTTTTAGTCCAAACCTTTTTATTTTGCAATAACTTTTAAAGATAAGAGAATAAGGGACTTTTTGGTACAAAATAAAAAGTTTGGACAAATGTGTATTAAAAAATATTTTAGGAACTTTTTAGTATTTGATCTTTTTTTTTCATTACCTTTGGATTTTTATTCATTTTCTGAATTTTTTATCAATTTTTTGGGTGTAGCAATTCTTTTTCCTGAAAAATGAATAACAAGGTAGGAGGAGGTTTTTCAATTCCATATTTTTTTTTAGAAAAAGTGGTTATAGGATTTGTTTTAAGGAAACCAATTCCTTGAAAAATTTTGTTTATCAAAAACATTCAAAAGATAAAAAATAATTATATATATTATTTTTTTCATGAAAAATTACTTTTATGGAAGACACCCTTAATTCTAATGCTTGGACGATCTTATAAAATATTTTCATCGGGTGCCAAAAAGATGCACTCGTGTTTTTCTAAGATCCAAAGGTAACAAAAAAAACGAGGTTTGTAGGAAGATGAATGGTCTGGGAAGGAAAGAAGTGATGTCTAACTATTTATGGTATTTATGGATCCAGATGCGAAGAAATTCTTACTATCTAACTATTTATGGTATCCCCAACTTCCTTGGTCTAGCTTTGATACAAGTGATGTCTTTCTTTTTTAACAAAGAATACATATATGTGGGTGGGTTCTTAATCTAACTGAGCATTCAATGCAATATGACATGGACTAGAAATGTCTCATTGGTCTTTTTTACAACACCAATAACTCTTTATCCATTTAATCTAAGAAAAAGAAACTGCCCAAGCATTGCTTTTTTCTTCTCAAACTTTCGAACAACATTGAAACTCCATCCGATGGATTTGCAACCCAACATAGCCATTCAAACCTCAAATCGACCTTTGGAGTATTCAGAATGCTATTCTGGGCATACTCCTTCGCAAGACGAAGCCCTATGCTATGCAAGTTTTGATAAGGTTCATGTGAATAATGATTATCAACGTGGAAGCGTTGTCCAGTGAAAACACCTCTTTGATTAATGAACACATGCCATTTGTGCATAGAACTCCTCTTAGGGAACTCTCACACAATTCCATAGTGATTTCATTAAAGCTTCACAGGGGTTGTTACGCCACATATCACTCGCTTTTTCTACACATTGATCTATACATTTACAACTCTCTTTGGACACGCTTCACCCTCATCCCTTGACTTTACATGATTTAGACTTTAGTATGGATTCATAAAAAATAATTTTTCATTTTTGAAAGTTGAACCAAAACACCATTCTTTTACACTAACATACTTTTTCCCAAAATAAAAGAAACCTGGTGTTTTAAAACCTACAAATCAAGGTTAAACATTCCTTATATGGATACTACCTATAGGTTCAAGCCCATGTTGTATGACACTAGATTGATGCAAAACGACAATAAGCATATAAGATATATAGCAACATGTTATGAACATTGCAAAACAATATTAAGAACATAACTACTGCCTTCGCACATACGTTCATTCAAGTTGCAAAAACTATAATGTAGTTTGTGGACAATGGCGCCCCACTCTAGAATGTTGTAGCCAATAGTGAACCTTTGCCTGGCACTAAGGTTCTCTTCCCCTCTGCAATTTCGCTCTGGATGATTCCTAACTTCCCCATACAAACTAATTTTAGCCTTACTTAAATACATCCACTTTTCCAACTGCATCCTAAATAAACTAAAAAAAAGTGCAGTTAAAATCCTAACTTCCAAACTACGTTAACTTTAATGCCATCCCCTCATATACCTAAGTTCCATAAGAATTTACCCTCTAAAGCACACGTCAAAGCACACCCATATTTGCAGATATTACAGATATGCCAAAACACACAATGATACATTTACGTCCATAGAATCACAGCACGCACTTTGTATACATACATTGTACATCATTTATGTCATTAAAACATGTGTACGGTTGCATGCACCCAATCAACGAACAAACACATCGTATCACATTGCACCAAGTCCAGAAGGGCAGAACAGTTGCTAAACACCTTCCCTCTGCATAATCTAATCCCCTTATACATAACTCATGTTTTTCACAATGGTTAACACCTTGGATACAGTCTTACAGGCCTTGACCATAGTTTTTTGACAAATTATACACATACATGAGTCCACTGAAGAAATTGGAAGGGACAAGTATTTTAAATTTGAAAAAAAAATTATATTTTCATATTTTAACCAAAAGTTGTTTGGGTTGACTATTTTTTAATTGCGAAAAGTTGCAGTCCTTTTAGGAACTAAATCATAAAACCAATTATTGGTTAAAAGTTAATTAACTTTTGATAATGTCATGCATTAACTTTTTTAAATCAATATTGTTGACATTCATAATTGGTAACTTTTCATTCGACCATCTCCAAGGTACATTGTCAAATATGTCCCCAAACTACAAAACTCTATTTTTGCCCCAACCATTTTGTGTTTTTCTCCAGAGTATGGGCAAAGGCTACCTCCTCGCGGCAAGTGGAATAGTCAACTTTAAACATGACACAGACTTGATATAACACAGGCCGACCATACATGCTTTTTAATTAATGTATATATTCAACAATTTATTACATTAAACTGATATAACATGACACAACTCGTTGCCATGTACACATAACTAGGAAAGTATTATTATGTAAATTTGATGTACACATCATTATATTAATAACATTCAATATAATGAAGTTCAGTCACTTGAATGAGAAAAATAGATATCGGTTTTGAGTGGTTATGGAACTTGATACAATTTAAAAAAGATATGGGATGGAAACCCAACAAATCTTTGATAATGAGACTAAAGCCTATATCTCTAAAAAATGGAGACTTTTGTAAGTTAATTAAAGTTTAGTCACTTGAGTGGAAAAATATTTCTAAAAAAGAGCCTAAGCCCAATTATATTGCATTACTATTTACAGATGTTAAAACTACTATTCTGTCCATAATACTCCAATGTTCTAAAATCAACTACTTATTAATCCCTCCAAATAATCTTAACTACCTAAACTAAAATTGAATTCCCCTCTCATATGCTATTTACCAAATTTACCTATTTGAGGTAGTTACCATCACTATCACTTTGTCGCCGTTTTTGCCTACACGTCTCTCCCCAGATTTTGGCCTCCGCGACAGCTCGTTCTCGTTCCGAATCCTTGTTCATCATTATCATTTTGCCTCTTTCACCTTCAATGTTATTGTTTTCACGATACGCGTTGTACACATATGGCTTGGAGGCCAAGAAATCAAGAGCGGAAACCACATCACAGATGTTTGGCCGATATTGCGCATTTCCTCGTAGACATGTTAATGCGATGTCAATATATTTGCATAGGAGGGACCCCGCGAACTGCCCTTTTAGACGCGGATCTGCCAATTGCACGTAGCTTCTTTGGTCTTTCAACATGGGCCGTGCCTAAAAATAAAGAAAAATAGAAATAAAGTCAAGCATGGTTTCATTGATCAAGTATTTAGTCCAGAGAATAAGAGAAGTGCAATTGAAGAATCAAAAGATTATAAGATAGATTCAAGCATGCTAAAACTTGAAGTGTCATTTTGAGTTAAACCCCCACTTTTATGTCCATTTTTGACTCCCCACACCCCCAACGCCCAAAAAACAGAGTTTCACCCCCCAAACCCAAAGCATCACATACCAATGAGGTGTAACTCAGTTTTCTATTTTCTAGATTTTAGTTTTTAACTCAAAAGTGAGCATACAAATAGGGGTGCAACTAAAAAATAACTCCAAAATTAATGGATTTCTGTGCAACTCTTTAGTCAATATGGTGCCAGATTAGATGACCACAACCATACAAACAGCAGTAGTTTTTAACAAAATCATACAACATAGTTTTATGAAATCAGTAACATTATGTATACAAGAAGAATAAGATTTTAAAAGAGTAGTAAAACTAACAATATATTACTTTACCCCCTAATATAATTCACTATTTAGACTTAGGAGTAAACAATTTCTATAGGCATTATGTAAAGGTTGATTTAATTACCCAATCAAGAAGCCATTGTTGTCTGGTTCCACGAGTCTCATCCAGGGCTCTCTGTCCAGTAATAATCTCCAATAACACGACCCCAAAACTATAAATATCCGATTTCATTGTCAATTTTCCGCTAATGCCATACTCGGGAGCACAGTATCCAAGTGTGCCCATAACTCTAGTCGATACATGTGTTTTATCATCAGTTGGACCAAATTTTGCAAGCCCGAAATCAGAAAGTTTTGGGTGAAAGCCTTCACCCAACAATATGTTTGATGATTTCATGTCCCGATAAATAACTGGCGGATTGGCGTGATTATGCAAATAGTCCAATCCTCTAGCTGCGCCTGCTGCTATTTTCAGTCTTGTGTTCCAATCCAGTGGTTCCATATCCGGTGTATAGTCTGCACAATAACATTAGGATTATCAGAAATTACTTTTGTGAAAAAAAGGCGTCACAAAAGTGTAAAAAAGTGAAAATGCTACTCAAAGTGATAATACGTAGACAATGGGGGCCAAAAGCCAGATTTTCCATTTTTGGAGTTTACCCTTCGATAATTCACTATCTATAAATGGGGGGGGGGGGGGGGGGGGGGGGGGGGGAATAAAGTCAAAGAAAAAGATATGAAGGCGTTATAAAGAGGTCGAGCAAAGTAAAAATAAAATTGTGTTGAGGTAACTTGCAGGTCCTACTCCTTTTTGTTTAACCAGCAAATCCTAAATATATTCCAAGTATACATGTAATGATTACATTATTTAAGCAATGGCATGTTAACTTTTATCATTATTCCAAGTATACATGAAATGAGTACATTATTTTAGTGCTCTAATCCACCCCCATTCAGTGCAAATGTGCAATAGCAACAAAAAGCCTAATTATGACACCTGCATAGACAAATATTTACATTAGTACTAAAAAGAAAATTGTGCATGAAAGTTGTTTGATGAAATGCTTGGGAAGTGAAGCATTTTCAACCAGTTTATAGTGTGCAATATAACTTCTGTGCAATTTGAAGCCAGGTCTGATTTTTGTGTGTAAAATAATAATTGTCTTTCTTTCTCTCATTGTTTCAGAAGAGCAAAAATCAAAACATGAATTACTTTGTTAACATCACTGCTGGAGGAATAGTTAGTAATCCTAAAAGAATTGATTCTAACACCTATGATTTTATTCTTTTTGCAGTAACCAAACAGTGGAAGTAATTCGGACAACAATAAGGAATTTTCAATGTCTAACTCCAATGCTAATGATGATGATCGACGCACCAAAAATTATCCCCGCAGTTCTCAATCCACGTATAATTTTAGTGATTCTCGAGTCTACCCACAAAATTCCATCCCCCCTTCCCAACTCACTACCCCCAACAGTGCAAACCAATTTCAAACAAATTATGATTTACACTCGACCAATTTCGCTCCTCATTTACAATAACAATATTCATTCCAAGGTCTAATGAATTCCCCGTTATTTCCCTCTGAAACTCAAATGCCAACACCCTCAGAAAAGAACGGAAGAAAGCGAAAAGGATATCCGAATTCTCAAAGAAAAAATTCTGAGATACCTCAGCCTATTCGACGAAATTGGACTAAGGAGGAAGATGTAGCTTTAACTAAAGCCTGGCTACACAACTTGGTTGATCCGTTAGTTGGAACAAACCAACCGACGATTGCATTATGGGTACGCATTAAGCAATCTTGGAAGGAGTTTTTAGCGGGTGATTTTGTAGAAGACTGACAATTAAGTGGTTTGTCCAAACGTTGGTGCACAATTCAAGCCGCCGTCAAATGCAATGACAAACGTTGTGTGCGTTACGGTGTTTGGAGGAGGAAGACTTTCAAATGTAATGATAAACGTTGTGTGCGTTTCGGTGTTTGGATAGTCGAACGGTGTTTTAGTATTAAATTTATGTTCGTAGTTGTTTGATTAGTCCTTGGATGCAATTCAAAATTTGTCGTTGACTTTGTATGATACTTATTGGCTCTTAATTTTTCGGTTTTGAAGTTGGTTTCGAATTTGTCTCTACTTTTGCATTTTGCAAGAAACTTGCAACTGTTAAAAATTATCAAGCTAGTGCTTGATTGGACTGCAACTGTTAGAATTGTAGTTATTGTTGTTTGATAGGATAAGTATACAAATGTGAACCTTGTAGTACTGACATTTATACAAAATTTAACTTATATGATATATCCCAAAATTTAACTTATACTGACATTTATAAAAACTTTAACTCTAATGTAATTACTATGGGGCTGCAACTGTTAAGATTGTAGTACTGACATTTCTACAAATTAGTCATATATGATATATCACCAAGTTGTTTTGCTGTTTAATGTGACGTCCCCTAGCATGTTTCTGTATTAAAAGTAACCAATCTTCATGATAGTAAGTGATGGAAAATGCAAATGAATTTGTAACACAATTTTTCGTTATCTTTTCACTTCCCCTGTTTCTTAAGCTGATATGTTGTAAATGTACTGAATCCGTAATTTCCTATTACTAATTTATAATCTACCTAGTACAATATGTATACACACTAATAGTAACAGTACATACTAATTCACCTGTTCATACTCTTTGATCTAAACAAAAATGAGGACCAAAGATAATTGAACACAGTGAAACTATCAAGAAGATTGAACACAGCCTGAATGCAAACTTCAGTTTGCCGAGAACTGATTCCAGGAACAGCAGCCCCGCTAGTCTCAGATGCTGCAGCAGGTATGTTGCTGTTTGCATATCGTGACGGACTATACCTCGACAAGAAGTAAATATACTTGCCCGAGAACCAGTGGCATATTATAAAATATGGGGCTGCAATTTTGATTCAGAGAACGACAGTAGCATTCTATGTATGCTGGCAATCAGTATAAACTTATAGAAGCAGTAGAGGAAATAAGAAAGCAGAACAGTTGCATTCTTTGTAAGCTGAGAGTCACTCTCACTGAGTTGTGATCAATGTTAGACACCAAACAATAAGCAAAAATGTGTTGCTTGCAGAAAATATATAAAAACTCATATAGGAATCCTAAACACATTGGTGACAAAATAGACGTGATGTATTTTTTTAGAATAAATCAATGTAAAAATATTGAATAATAAATTATGACCCATATTTGGAAGATTTCATTTTTTTTAAAGAAAAAGAAAACAGCCTTAGAAGTTTAATATTAAATTCAATTTCTGGGATTTGTAACTGTCTAACCTTGTTACTCTTTGCAAAAGGTATCAACAAAAATGTTTGATGATCTCACATGGATGGATGTGTCAGGAGCTTGTTTTAATTAAAGGCTTGTGTACTGATTGGAAATTTGAGAGGAGTTGAATTTCTTAATTAGTTTAATTTTTTTAATAACTCTATCCATTTGTTATTTGAATCCAACAACTTTTTAAAACAATCGGGACTGTTGAAGCCACATGTGATTCAATAGCCGGACTGTCGGAGAAGTCAAATAGACCTGATGTCCCTCTAATTTCCGATATGTGCCATGTGGATAGGAAAAGGGTCATAACTCCTATTTAGAAAGGGGTTTGGAAATAATATCATTGGAGATGGTCTAAAGTAAATTACAATGAATTAATGGGCGTCAAATCCCAAATAACCCAGACAAAAATCCAAATCAAATACATTGGATCTCTACTACAATGTCTTATGACATGATTATTCAGGAATTCTATAAGATTTTTGTCCAAGTAAAGCTATTAATGTGTTACCAAAGAGATGATGTTCCAAGGATCCTAAGGGCATGAATTCGTATACGAGAAGGCGTTGGTCCCCCTCAGCACAATATCCGATCAAATTGACAAGATTCGGGTGACGTAAGAGACTAAGTATGAGAATCTCCACCAGAAACTCTTTATCCCCTTGTGAACCTGACTGGTTTAGTTTCTTAACAGCAACCACCTGCATAATGTGTGAAGTCAAATCGGATTATGATATTTGACACGGATATAACGCGACACAAATATGATGGCATGATGAATCCTAAGTAGGACACGGACATGGCAAGGACACAACTATAAAAAAATCATGGGCTTGACTTTACCCCTGAGAAATTCGGTATTTATTGTTAAGATGGGATAACTTTTAGTGCTCGTTTGGTTTGACTTTTTGTGCATTCCAAGAACTTTAAACAGTACTCACATGTAAAGTTTGAATTTTAGTAAATGAAGTCAATCTTGTTTTTTACACTTTTGGCATGAATTTAAAGACTTTGCACGTGAACTTACCATTTTGATTCCCAAAAATACAAAAACACGAACCAAACGAACAATTATTATCAATCTCGTTTGGTTCGAGTTTTTTTTTTTTTTGGCTTTACAGGAATTCTCAACTGTTCACCTCACGTGTAAAGTTCGAGTTTACGTAAATGAAGCCAATCTTTTTTTTTACACTCTTTGACACGTCAAAACACTTTGTACGCTAACTTAGCATTTTCGGTTTCTGAAAAGCACAAAAACTTGAACCAAACAAATAAAGTCAATCTTGTTTTTTACTCTCTTGACATTAAACAAAAGACTTTGTACGTGAATTTACCCTTTTGGATTCCCGAAACACACAAGAACTCAAGCAAATGAACAATTAGTATTTACCACTCTATTTCAAGACGCATCAATCTCATTTGGTTCGAGTTTTTTTTTATACTTTTCAGGAATCCTTAACTATTAACCTCACATGTGAAGTTCGAGTTTACGTAAATGAAGTCAAATCTTGTTTTTTTACACTCTTTGACCCGTCAAAACACTTCATACGTGAACTTAGCATACGTCAATCTTGTTTTTACGCTCTTGACATTAAACAAAAGACTTTGTACGTGAGTTTACCCTTTTGGATTCCCGAAAAGCAAAAAAACTCGACCGAAAAAAAAACATTTAGTATATCCCACTCTTTTATCAACACGTCAATCAAACGGCGCGTAATTGTCACCATTGAAAATTACCTGATCCGTTGTTTCTAGTTTCCCTTTGTACACCGCTCCAAAGCCGCCTTCGCCTATCAAAGACTCTTGCTGAAAATTGTTTGTTGCTGTCGCGAGTTGTTGGAAAGAGAATACCGAATCTTTACCTTTACCGTCTGAAATGGATGTTTCGGGTGTTGGCTTTGACGATTCAGAAGTACTCAACTCGGTACCTACGTGTAATATTCGAAAATTCTTAAATTAAATTTCGAAAACAATGCAATTAAGAAAATTTACTTGTACTGCCAAATGAAACCAAGAGATTTCCTTTTAACATAGTCAATTGGATAAAACTGAAAAAAATTCAAGAAACACTAAACTCAATTCAACAACCAAACCAAAATTTAATGTTGAACAGTCGTTACTTGCCCGAATTCAGATTTAACTCAGACAATTTGACACTAAAAAGTTCAAACTGGAGAGTTAAAACTCAAGATTTTACCAAGAAACATTAAACCCAATTCAGTAACCGAAACAAAATCCCAATACACAAAACAATTGTGAAAAAAAACATCAAATTATTCTCAAAATTGGATTTTACATTGGAAAAATTCAAACTAGCGACATAAACTCAAAATATTTTCAAGAAACACTAATCCCAATTCAACAACCGAAACAAAATTTTATGTTGTGAATTTTCTATGTAAAAAACATGTTACTTGCCCAAAGTTTGATTTATCACAGCTAATTTGGCTCTAAAAAGGTTCAAACTAGATAGATAAAACTCATTTTTTTTCAAGAAACATCAAACCCAAAATTGGATTAAACATAGCCAATTTTACATTGGAAAAAATTCAAACTAGAGAGATGAAAATAAAAAAAAATAAAACTCAAGAAACACTATACCCAATTCAACAACCGAATCAAAATTTAATGTTGTGGATTCAACAAAGTCAATTTGACTCTAGAAAAGTTCAAACTCAAATTTTTATCATTAAACAATTAACCCAATTCAACAACCGAAACAAAATTCAATATTGTAGATATTCTATATAAAAAATGATACTTGCCCAAAATGGGATTTAACAAAGTCAATTTGACTTTTAAAAGTTCAAACAAATTGCCAATCAAAAAATAGTCAATTCCCAATTGATTAAACAATTGTGTACAAAAATACATCAAATCAATTGCACAAATAATTACATATATGTTACTTGCTCAAAATTTGATTTAACACAGTCAATTTCTAAACCCAGACAAAATCCCAATTCACATAACATTGTGACTAAAAACATTTTAAATTATTCAATTACTTTCTTTAGTCCAAATTGGAAAAAAAAAATATCAAACTAAACAGATGAAACTCAACTTTTTTTTCAAGAAACACAAAACCCAATTCAGTAACATAGTGAATTTGACTCTAAAAAGTTCAAACTAATTGCCAACTTAAAAACAATTGTGAACATAAATAAATCAAATCTTTCAATTCACAAAAGTTAAAACAATAGAAAAAAAAAACTTACCAGAAGAAATTTCAGGTACATTTGAAATTTGTGATGGGTTGAAATTTTTTTCAATCTCAATTTTCCTTTTCACCAGTTTTTTCTGGCCAAAACATGAACCAAGTCCCATAATTTCTAATTTATCTCTCAAATAGAAAATAAGATAATCCAATTACAAGTGAAGTGATGTCAAGAATATAAAGCGTTTTTTTTTCAACATGTGACCAAAAAGAGTTCGCTTTTGAGGAAACATAGTAACTGTCTTCTCAGATAGAATCTCTTATTTTGTCCTTTTATGTTTGAGGTGTCGTTTTATTCATAGTTCTGATAATTATATTTTTTCTCCCCTACATTTTGTGGATATTAGAAAAGGGGTTCCATTGGATAACCGTGACTTTCCTGTTTCTAGCTGTTTGTGAATTTATGGATTTCATTTATGTTATAATAAAGATAAAAATTATTTTTACATTAAATTTAGGAATAATTACCGTGTGCATAAAGCTAGTTAACAAAAGTTGATTATTATGTGTGTGTGTCCCTACCCTTATATTCCTTCCCAAATATAAATTGGTAGTTAATTTTTTTTTTCCTTTTAAACTTTAAAGAAGTATAACTTTCAATATACAAATTAAGGTTGGACATTGGCCCGAGGCCGCCAAGTCCGCCCGCCCGAAAAATAATAGGGCTTGGATAAGGTAAATAGGCTCGAGAACCGGGTTTGATAAAATTCTATGGTCCTGATTTTTTTTTCGGGGCACACATGGGCATGTATTCTTAGGCCCGCTTGAGCTCGGTCTGATTCAAGAACCGAATATATATATATATATATATATATATATATATATATATATATATATTAGTAGTTTAGTTTTTATTCCTTTGAGGTTAAAAGTTATAAAAAAGAATGTAAATGGGAAACATTTAGAAATATCAATTTTAGGGTTTATTTAGTCTTAATCTTAATAGTATATTCTAAAATTAATTTTCTAAACAATAAAATAGGTCATAAATAAAAAAAATAAATTTATTTTGAAAAAAAATTGTGTTCGGGCCTAGGTAAGAAGCTTCCGGCTCGTCCCTGGGCGAGCCTGGGCCACAAGCTTCTAACTCTAGCCTGGGCGGACCTGGGACAACACAAATTTTTATAGGTTCGATCTGAGCCCGCTCAGGCCCAACCCATGGCACCCCTAATGCAAATCCAAATTCACGAAATAATATTTTTGAAATATACTAATCGAGTCCTATGAAATAAGATCCATATTCAATAGAAAATAATAAAAAAATAAAAATGATGGGTTTATTTCATTTTTTATTCAGCCATTAAATATTTATTGTATGTGTAATATTAGTACAGTAAATGTATATTGTACGTGAAAACGTTCTAGATATAAAACAGTTCCATTTTTTAGTGCACACAGTAAATATATATTGTCTGCGTAATTTTTTTTCATCAAAATTTTATACTGTTGATAAATCTTGTTTGATAAATTTCGGTGGTTAGATTTCAAAAATAGTAATTTTACGAAAAGTGAATTTATAATTAAAAGTTATAGTCATTTGTAGATTAAAATTAAATAAACAAAGTTCAACCATTGAGCAACTTCTCCCTAATAGTTACAGATAATTTATTTTAAAATGATCAAGTTATTTAATAAGATTCTCAAAAAATACGAATATGATTTATTTAGGGAAAATCACTATAAATGAAATATATATATATATATAATATAGGGGATAATTTCTAGGCGCACCGTTAGGTGACACATGTCCGGTCGACATTCTTAAAATGAGGACTAGTAGGCGCACCGTTAGGTGACACATGTCCGCATTTTAAGAATGCCGACCGGACATGTGTCACCTAACGGTGCACCTAGAAATTATCGCCTAAATTATAGGTACACTCTCTCTCTTTTCTGGGTTCACCGCCAGGTGACACATGCTCGGTCGGCATTCTTAAAATGTGGACTAGTCCGCACAAGAGCAGGACTATCCGCATTTTAAGAATGCCGACCGGACATGTGTCACCTAACAGTGCACCTATAAATTATCGCCTAAATTATAGGTACACTCTCTCTCTTTTCTGGGTTCACCGTCAGGTGACACATGCTCGGTCCGCACAAGAGCAGGACTAATATATATATATATATATATATATATATATATATATATAGGAGAAGGCTCACCTATATCATGCTCTATACATCATCCATGCATCACGCTTAATTACAGGCCCTAAAAAACTTTTTTTTTCAAATTTTATATTTTTTCCTTGAAATTAACCTTCTAATCAACCCATATGCAAAAAAATAGGTCAAAATACATTTTGTAACTATTTTTAAAAAATCCACAAAAAACTGCTAAAAATACCTTATTTATAAGGGTCTGCGCCAGCAGTTTTTTGTGAATTTTTTAAAAATAGCTACAAAATGTATTTTGACCTAATTTTTTTCATATGTGTTTATTGGAAGGTTAATTTCAAGGGAAAAATATAAAATTTGAAAAAAAGATTTTCTAGGGTCTTGAATTAGGTGTGATGTATAGTGCATGATGTAGGTGAGCCTTCCTCTCTCTCTCTCTCTCTCTCTCTCTATATATATATATATATATATATATATATATATATATATATTCATTAGAGTAAATATATTCATTAGAGGACATGCCAACAAAAAAAAAACAAGAGTCTGAAAAGAGAAAAAGACGTTAATGGTATATTTTCTTTAATTTTAATGAAATAGTGGTATTTTTTTCGCACTGAAAACATGACTTGAACAAAGAACAAAAAAACTTATGTTTAAATCTCAAACCTACCTAATATACCATTTTGTCTTTTATTACAAGAGTCAATGCCATCACGTACCGACATCTTTTATTTTTACTTTTGATAATTATAAATTGCTCCCCTACATTTGTGGAGATTATAAAAGGGGCGCCATTAATATAATAATGATTTCATTTGGTTTGATTACCCTGACTCTTCGGTTTCCAGCTCCTTGTGAATTTATGGTTTTCATTTATGTTATAAAGATAAAGATTCGTTTTACATTAAATTTAGGAACAATTAACGTGCATGCCTAACTAATACTAGTTATTATTTATTTAATAATAAATCTCTCTTTTATTTTTTGTATTTTTTATTTTGTTGAGAATGGTAGATTTAGACTATTTTATAAGAACGCTACTCAGAGGACATGCAGATAAATTAAGAGAGAGTATAAAAAGAACAAAGTACTTTAGTAGGATATTTCTTAATTTTTTATGAAATGTTGACAAAAAAATATTTTTATAAAGTGGTGACATTTAAGACAAATTAAAAATAGAACTTTATGCACCCAAAGATATGGGGAAAAAGGAATTTTAACATGGAAAGCAAGACTTTATCTGAGAATAAGATTATTGTTTAAATCTCAAATTTACCCAATCAAAATATCATTGCTACATGTGAGAACTCGATACATAACCCGTTAATCGAAATAGTTCATCAATGAGATATGTTTATTTTTAATTAATATAGGTCCTCAATGGGATGTGATGCTAAATAAGTTAAAAAAAGTGTGTTTACACGAACTCAGTTTATACACGACATGAAACTACTATACATAACCCGTATAGAAACCAGAAACCAGAAACGACATGCGGGCATCAGTGGTGGATTCAGGAATCTAAGTCAAGTGGGGCGAAAATTTCTGACGAAATCCGGGGATTCGGGGGGGGGGGGGGGGGAGCCCCCGAGCCGGTTTTTTTGGGTTGTTTTTACTATTTTTTGCAACTTTTAACCTTAAAAATGTTTTAAACCTCTTTTAAACTCAAATTTCAAACTGTTTAAACACAAATTTCCCATGGATTGACATAAAATTTTAAACAGAAATTTCAACACATGGATCAACAATATTTAAACAAAAATTTTAAATTGTATCATACACAAATTTCAACACAGTTTTAAACTTTTGTTGATTGACATAAAAAAAGATAAAATAAAACATACTGTGAGAGGAGGTAGAGGTCCGGTGAGGTAGAGGGGTCGTCCGGTGAGGTTGAGAACTTGAGAGGCCCCGCCGGTGATGTGAGATTGAGAGCAGAGGCGGCATAGAGGTTGAGCAGATAGATGTAACATCCCGCCTAATTAAATACCGGGTGATCAGTCCTTTATTAAATTAAAATCAAGTTGAACGGTTGGTTCATTCTCAGCATCACTGTCGCAAAATGATATTTTCAATTTGAACACCCTAAATAATTAAGCTAAGTGTCAAAACAATTTAAAGTCTTATTTTCATTTTATTACATTCTAATACGAAAACCTCTATTAATAACCAACAATTTAAGAATCACATAAATACTAATGATGGTAATTAACACACAAGAATTAAACCATCTAGATAAAACAAACCAAGCTTAAGACCCATAAATGAAATTATCCTGATGTTGATGCAAAAAACTGGACCGAATCCCATTTTTATGATCACAGATAAATAGATAAAAGCAATCCAATCAAGCACATGAGAGACAGATTTTTAAAGTGGTTCGGCTATAAGGAAAAGCCTACGTCCACTGTTATTTTATTCCCAGGGGTTTACAATAGCACAATGTGGTGTAGAGAGAGAAAAAGGTGTGGATCTTGTGTATGGTGTCTCTCATCCTTGTCGGATCTCCTTTTTTTGGCTAAGGGAATACATGTATTTATAGTAATGGAAGATAAGAGATTCATTGTATGTAGACATTTATGTCTACATTCAACGAATCTAATTGTTGAATTGCTTGTACATTAAGGCTCATTAATTGCGCTGCCATCTTCATTAATGCATATTAAATGCATAGTTATCCTTTGATCTTCCTGGTTGGTATGCCGACCAACTCTCCTCGGGTGCCGACTAACTCTCCTCGGGTGCCGACTAATTCTCCTCGGGTACTGACCAACTCTCCTCGGGTGCCGACTAATACTCCTCGGGTGCCGACCAACTCTCCTCAGGTGCCGACTAATACTCCTCGGATGTCGAATATTGCCACGTAGGATGACATGTGTCCTTTTCTGATTGGTCCTCGTAGATGGAGAATTTTTGTGTTAACAGAAGCCCCCAATGCTCCATGCTTGATGGTTTACTTGAAAGGATGGAGTATTTATTCTGCAGTGTTGCTCGGTGCTCGTGAAATTCTTGATCTACCTTCTTGATTTGTTCAACATAAAGTGCATTATCTCCTGGACGACATATGATGCAGGCTGATCGATGGTTGCTAATCTTTCTTTTGAGGAACTCCGTGTGCTATGTATCACTCCTGGGAATTTGGATGCAGCCATGCCATAGTATGCAGCTTGTAGCTTGTCATAATCTTCAAGTATGTTGATTGGTTTGCTAGTCGACCAACTGCCTCCTGTGCCGAGCAACTGAGTGCTAACTTCACGTGCTTGATTCTTTTGATTTATGATCCTCTGAATACTTTGTCGAGTAACATACTAGCTTTTGAACCCAACTCTTCAATCTGATTAGTACCAAGCTAGTGGTGGACTTCGAAACATTTTCATACAACTTCTTCTTCAATGTTGGTCGAGACAGTAGTAGCAAAGATCTCAGTGCTGTAGATGCTGAATTTGACTTCTGACTTCAATAGCATGTGAATAATAACTCCTGAATATGCCTCCTGAACTTCAATATGCCTCCTGAACTTCAATAGCCTCCTGAACTTCAATAGCATGTGCATAATAACTCCTGAACTTCATAAGCAAAATTAGCTCCTGAGCAAGAAAAATAACTTCTGAATGATAATTAGTTGGGGCTGAATCTGATGCTCGACTGCATGATGTTATGAGAATGTGCCATCGAATGAACAACTAGATTTTTAATAGATCCCCCAAGTGTGGAATATGATCTTTGAATGCTTTCTCGGCCTTAAAGTATGTTATTTGACAGATTTCCCTATTTTGCATAGACAATAAGATTTGTTCCACCTGTTGTTTCCTGTTCGACCAACCGGAGTTGATGGAGATTGAATCCTGACCAACCTTGGTACTTTTTGGAATAGTTTTACTTCCTAACCAACATAAGTTGGCATTTTTAGGAATATATAGTTTTACTTCCCGTAGGAATACAAGTTTTACTTCCCGGATGAATACAAGTTTTACTTCCCGGAGGAATACAAGTAGCTTTACTTCCCGGAGGAATATAGGTAGCTTTACTTCCCAGAGGAATACAGGTAGCTTTACTTCCCGGAGGAATATAGGTAGCTTTACTTTCCGGAGGAATATAGGTTTTGATAATAAATGATAGAGACTTCCTCGGAGCTGACCAACAGATTTTTAGGAATAGAATAAGATATAATAAATGCTGGAGACCTCCTCGGCGCTGACCAACCGATTGTTGGGAATAAAATAAATGCTGGAGACCTCCTCGGCACTGACCAACAGATTGTTGGGAATAAAATATAATAAATGCTGGAGACCTCCTCGGCGCTGACCAACAGATTGTTGGGAATAAAATATAATAAATGCTGGAGACATCCTTGGAGCTGACCAACAGATTGTTGGGAATAAGATAATATAAATGTTGGAGATCTCCTTGGAGTTGAATATATGATTATAAATTTTTGTCGAGCTCCATGCTGAAATAAGAATAGAATATGCATCCAAATAGATATCAAGAATAATTAAAAATAATAAAGTGCCTCGTTGATCTGTCGAGGTAGAATTATATAATGCCGAACAAGAATAAGATCTTCCAAAACATAAGAATATGGCCGAGAACGTTGTCAGGCCTGAATATAAATAAGAATTATCCGACCAACTATCCGTTGGGGGTGAAATACAACGAATGTTGTAATTCTCCTCAAAGCTGAATAAGTATCTTGTCGAGGCACAATTGCATAATGCCGAATAAGAATAATATTTTCCAGAACATAAGCATATGGCTGAGAACTTTGCTGGGCCTGCATATAAATAAGAATTACCCCGACCAACTATCCGTTGGGGGTGACATATAATAAATGTTATAGTTCTCCTCGGAGCTGAATATGATAATAAGTATCTCGCCGAGTTCCATGTTGAGATGAATATAGAATATGAATCCCAAGGGATATATAGAATAATTTGTGCTTGAGCCGATATCTGGGCCTGAATATAAATAAGAATTGCCCCGACCTACTATCCGTTGGGGGTGAAATATAATAACTGTTGTAGCTTTTTCTCGGAGTTGAATATATAATGAGTATCTCGCCGAGCTCCATGTTGAGATGAATATAGAATATGAATCCCAATGGATATATAGAATCATTTGTGCTGGAGCACATATCATAGCAATAATAAAATCAATAGTTCCTCGCTGAGGTGAAATTTCATACTGCCGAGCTATGATAATATTTTTCAGAAGAGTAAGATTATTTCCGAGCATTCGTCGGAGTTGAATCTTGTACCTGTAAAAATTAATATCTTTCTCTACCATTTGTGTAGGCTGAATTGATTAGTCATGAGAATAATTTACTCATCCAATCAATATATGATATGTATATGCTTGAGAAATAAAAATATTAATTTTAAAAAATAAAATAATATATGTTGGCTGATATGTCGAGGCACAATTGCCTGATGTCGAGCAATACTACTTTTTCATAGGTTTACGAGAGCTTTCATCGGGATTGAATCTCGTCCCTATGAAATTTTAATAAGCTTCCCGAGCACCTGTCGAGACTAGAGAAAATAATTATTATCATGAGAATAATTATTCAACCAAATAATATGTGATGTGTATCAGCATAAAATAATAAAAATTTCAAAATATGAAATAATATTTTTGTGCCAAATGTGTGTGAGATGGACAAATTTTTATCAAATATGCATCATAAATAAGACGTAGAGTTTTTTGTAAAGTTATTTAATCTCCAACAACTAATCAGGTATAAGTTGCTGTTTGAAAACTATTTATCACTTGGTTTTAAAAATATTTTTGGGGTGATCACGAGTTAAAAAAGACTTAAGACCCCTGTTTGTCCCCAAGCTGAACTCGTGTTTATAGAAATATCTGGGGTGCTTCACATTTTTTAATACCCCAAGATTCTACTGCTGCCGACAAACGGCATGGATGTTTCCGACCAACATTTAAGGATATCTCAAGTTATAGAATATATGGTGTGTACCAAGAAGCAAATGATCCCCGACCAGCTGAGCAATTTCGCCGATCAACAAAAATGGTGCATTGACAGCACCGAACAACATTAGATGTCACCGACCAAAAAGTGGATGGTTGGATAGTTGCCGACCAGTAAATTGAACCCTCCGAACAAGACTGAGATGTCGCCAATCAAGAAGTAAATGATCGTCGACCTGCAATTGGTTCCACCGAGCTACAATATGGGGCTCCGACCAATAATAAGATACCTCGTAGTTGGATAAAATTATTTCAACGTTGCTGATGGATCTTCACATCTTATCTCCGACAAACAAAAATGGTCTGGTTAAGCTTCTCTTTAATAAAATATGGCCCAAGATGATGCCGACCAACAATATAGATGGCTGACCAGAATATCTCGAATCCTTAGATAAAAAAAATAACATCCGATGTAAAATTTAAGCATTAAGAATGTTAATTAAATGAATAATTATCTAATCCACTATATCGTGTGATTCCGATAAAGAAACCATGTGATGTGATGAACGAGGGGCCAACATATCAAATTTGTGCCAAAGAGTCTTGATATGGTCATGATTTGTTTTACTGATCCTCTTTTATAAGAGGTGGGTAATGATTTTTCAGGTGATAGAAAATTATTTTTTATATTGATCCTTTCCTATTCCCTATTTGGAGAGATAAAAATATGTTGAAGGATCGAAGTTATTACCAAATTTATATCAAAAATCAGTCAATGAGACTTTATTGACATAGATGGAAGATGAACCAAATTAAGTATATAGTTCATAAAAATGAATGCAAAGAGACTCAAACTTGAAGAGAGAGAAAATAGATCTGGGTCATGATTTCCATGAGAAAACTTTTTATTGTCTTTAACCTTTTCCCATTCTTTGATTAAAAATATGATGAGAATTTGAATAGACATCAAAGATCTTACAAAATTTATAATGAAAATTATGAAATCTTACCACCGTCGTATATATTGGTATATGTAATCATTTAAAATATTTATTCCATGATATAAAATTGAAACTTGAGAATCAAGCAAAAAGTTGTGATTTATGAAATCCATTATTTTTCAGATTTCTAAATAAGAATTAATCTAACAGTTAGGATTTTAAAATCATGATATGCAATATTTTCCAGATAAAAATTGGACAATTAATTTATGTATATAAACATAAAAATCATGATTGAATCAAAAGATGTATGTATAATTGATTATACGTAGAGAAAATAAAAACTTAGCTTTTGATGGAGAACAACTCTTGTAACACGTTCCCATAGACGGCGCCAATCTGTTGATGCAAAAAACTGGACCGAATCCCATTTTTATGATCACAGATAAATAGATAAAAGCAATCCAATCAAGCACATGAGAGACACAGATTTTTAAAGTGGTTCGGCTATAAGGAAAAACCTACGTCCACTGTTATTTTATTCCCAGGGGTTTACAATAGCACAATGTGGTGTAGAGAGAGAAAAAGGTGTGGATCTTGTGTATGGTGTCTCTCATCCTTGTCGGATCTCCTTTTTTTGGCTAAGGGAATACATGTATTTATAGTGATGGAAGATAAGAGATTCATTGTATGTAGACATTTATGTCTACATTCAACGAATCTAATTGTTGAATTGCTTGTACATTAAGGCTCATTAATTGCGCTGCCATCTTCATTAATGCACATTAAATGCATTGTTATCCTTTGATCTTCCTGGTTGGTATGCCGACCAACTCTCCTCGGGTGCCGACTAACTCTCCTCGGGGGCCGACCAACTCTCCTCGGGTGCCGACTAATTCTCCTCGGGTACTGACCAACTCTCCTCGGGTGCCGACTAATACTCCTCGGGTGCCGACCAACTCTCCTCGGGTGCCGACTAATACTCCTCGGATGTCGAATATTGCCACGTAGGATGACATGTGTCCCTAAATCGTATCTTTAACCCTAAACCCTAAATCGTTGAAAGATGATTGCATACAACCCTAAGAGAAGGCTATAGGTTTGTTAAAATAAACTAACATTGATTTGTTAACAGAATATACAGATTTGTTAAAACAGGGCAAACCTTCAATATACAGATTTGTTAAAACAGGGCAAACCTTCAATACTCATCAGAAACCTCCAATACGCACCTAATAAAATAAGGCAAAAAGAATACATTCAATAATAATACCTATATTGCACGAAGAAAAAATTCGCACAAAAAATTCGCACAAGAAAAAATTCGCACAATAATACCTATATCGCACAAGAAACATCTGAAATACAATCTGAAAATTTTGCATAAAAGAATAATACCTATATCGCCCAAATCGCATAAAATTTTTGCACAATAATACATATATCGCCCAAATCGCATAAAAATATCGCACAAGAAAAAAGAATACATTCAATAAGAAAAAAGAATACATTCATAAAAGAATAATACCTATGTCGCCCAAATCGCATAAAAATTTTGGAGAAGAAATTTTTTGGAGCGGGACACGCAATTTTGGAGAAGAAAAAAGACACGCAAGTTTGGAGGGTTTGGAGCGGGACACTTTGGAGCGGGACACGCAAGTTTGGAGGGTTTGGAGGGAAGGTTTGGACTAATTTTTTTTAGTGAGGAGATTTGGACTAATTTTTTTTTAGTATGCAACCCTTTTAGGTTATTCCACTTAAATTAAGTAACTATCACAAATTTTACAACGGTTTTGAACACTTATAAATTTTTTAAGTGTCCAAAACCGTTGTAAATTATGTAAGTGTTTTAAACAATTACAAATTAAATAATCTATTAGTTGCTAAATAGCCATTATGGTGTAGTGTAGAACTAAATCAAGAACATAATCAATGACGATGTCGTCTAAAGCAAAGGCCTGCAACTCCCACATAAGCTGCAGCTCATCCAGTCCAAAGAATCTATGCATGACATCTCTGTGGCTGGGCACCTGTAATACATACATATATATACAAGAGAGAAAGAAATGATAGAAAACGGGTCAGAGCCCGAGTGTAAAACAGTTTAAAAATAGTTTAGCAAGTATTTAAATTGCTTACCCCCTAATGTGACAACCATGTTAGTTTGCTACACTCTGTTGGGAATCCTCACCTCTCATCTAGTGTGCACGCTTACCGTTCTACTGATCTCATAAGTCTATCTACTTATTCCCATGAAGTTTATCTCGAGAAATACTAAGGCCATGGTATTTAGTTTTAGAAAATTTATCTCTTCCATTTTCTCACGTTACTTAGAACCACTCAGTATCGTTACAAAATTTACGAACACTTGTTATAAAGTTGAAGCATTTATTCATTACTTAACTACTTATACGCACAGTAGAATGTTTCCATATATAAGTATATGTATACCAATCACTCATATAATATATATATACTATTTTTACCCCACATAAATCTATAGTGCTGGCATACTCTGCTATCAAGTCCCCGTATCACTCATATTAAGGGAAATACTAGTTAGGAATCACTTTCGAAATGTATTAACACAATACACATACAAATGGAGGCGAAACATAGTTTCAAATCCTAAGAGGTCAGAACATACCCTTATATATCTTAGAACCATCTGACTATCATTTTCAGATAGCCTGTATTGTGGATACTATCTTCTAGGGTACGAGTCAATATCCCCCCATAAAGGTCCAATCGAGATAAGACTGTCCCGGCGCGGAAACCTCTGTGATAGCAAGTAGCTCGGGTATGATTTTTACACAGATACATAATATATGCACAGTTACACAGTCATATATATAAATATTCACATTTTCCAAATTAGGTGCGCCCACGATCCATAATTATAATTTTCCGTTCTTAGCATAAATTACTGAATTATCTCGCATAACGAATTCGTCTCTTTTATTCTCATTTATAATTTATTTCATACTTACTTCTCATCTCTCGAAGTATTCTATCTCACTAAGTATAATTTCAGTAGGTATACCCTCACTTACCTTCTGGTCTAAATCTTTTACGAGTCTCAATCTTTTAGTAAACGTACGCACAATTTTCTATGTATGAATAACTCCCCGTTAACCCACAATTTCATCCCACATTAAATTTCACTCAACGAAGTCTACCTAAACCCTACTGGTCCTCTTCATAACCCATTATACTCTATCAATAATAGTCAAGGGTTTTCACGTATTTTAACCGGATTAAACAAAAAGGAAAAAAATATGCAGTTTTCCAGGAGGGATCGATCGATCGAGGAATGGGGTCGATCGATCGATGCTCTTGGTCGATCGATCGATCAAGCAGTTCTTGCCCAGAATCTGCGAAATTCATCCTACGGGTTTCATCTAAAACTTGTCTCCAAAACGTCATTAATGATCCCCAAACTTCCAAAAAAGATCACTAATAGTCATAAATACCTATATACATGATTTCCTACGTGAAACATGTACAAATTCACCAAAGGTATTGGATTAATGGGGTAAAATTAACATAATTATCAAGAACCCAAATTTTTGCATGAAACATCCATTCTTCCAATTCTTTTTCCATATTTCTTGCTTCTAAATCCATACAAATTCATGGGTAATCCTGTACATATGATTAAGATGTCCATAATATATTTAGTTCCTCTAAAACATGTGATTTAAATTCTCTAAATTATCAAATTCCTTCATAAAACATGCTTTTGTTAATCCTACTATAACATGGGTGGAACATTAACTAAAAACAAATAAAGATAAATACTTTCCTGGAATTCAAGGGTCTAATTTGTTGATGAAAAAGATATGGCTGCGTTCCTCATTGTGCGATCTACGTTTTAGTTGTGGTGATGGTGCAAACGAGTGAGTTCTAGGCCTTTGATTGCTTGAAAAACTCTCCACCTTCTGCTCTAATGGACGTTCTTAGATTTTGTGATTGATAACCTTAGAAGACAACTCCTAATGGCTGATATATCTTGGGAAATTTCATGGGTTTAATTACCCAAAAATACAAAATGTCTATAATACCCTCCCGGGATGTCAATTAGGCCTAAAAACGCTCCGAGACCCAAACTAAACCCCCAGGTACCGTTTTATGACTATTTGGACCCTTTCAGACACTTTGGCACACTCGAAATGACTATAGAGGCGACTTATAATTTATTCACTTTTATAATAATACCTTAGTTTCGACACGACACAGGCGTGTCCCAACTTAAATTTCTAAAATTGCCATTTTATTCACTCGTGACAATTGTAATAAAAATTAATCGTATATCTTACTTTACTCATCTAGTAATATTCAAGAAATTCCCAATAATTACTAACTCACGTCAAGCTAGTAAATATTAAAATAAATTTCCGGATTAATATTAAATTAAGATCCCAAATTAAATTTAATAAATTATCAAGTTTAAAAGCCATAAAAAATACGGGGTATTACAATAGATTGATTGAGCGTCCGTCCGGTGAGAGGATATGAGCAGTTCGGTGAGAGGAGATGAGATGAGTGGCTGGCTCGTGTTTGGTTTGGAACGTTTACAGAATATGAGAGAGGTAGGGTTTACAGTCTGTAAACGTGCGTGTGGTTTGAAATGTTAAAGGGTTTGGTTTTTTATTAATTACACACTTACACTCCCATCTTTTAATATAATTAGAAGTATCCTCTAAGTTTAATTTTTTACCAAAAAACCCCTATTTTTTTTTAAAGTTGAACTGGGGCGTCCGCCCCGCTTCGGCCTGGGCTGGATCCGCCCCTGCACCACATTTGCCAACCTTAATCACAACCGTCCTTAATAAAATATTTACAAACATCATTAATTTAGGAGCTTATACAAAAAATGATAATGTTAGTGAAAGAAGCAATCACGTTCAAGAAAAGTATCATTGGGGCAACGCTTGAAGTTTAGTGCGCTATGCAGTTTAAGTTCAAGATGAAGAGAGTAAGCAATATTATATTTAGTTTTCTGTGAGAGTGTGTGTGCATGTGCATGTGTGTGTGTTAAAGAGAGAGTTAGCGATGTAACACCCCCTATTTTTCACATGTAGTTGATCACATTGACACGCCGAAGATATGGTGCATTACATAATTTATACCATTATAAGCATCAACGATGAAAAAAAGTGACAGCAAATAAAAACAATCCACGATATAATAATATTGAACAAAAATAAATAATAGAGATAAAATAATACAAAAGCGCCTCCATTAAAACGAAATCTACGAACTATAACAAATCAAGATAATACAAACTAGTCTGAAACTGAAATGTAAACAAGTTGGAACCACCACGGTCCATAAATAAAATTCTGAATAACAAATACTAGAATGTCAACTGAAATGAAATAACAAGTCCTACTCTAAGGATTAAGAAATAGATATTTAACCAGTGCAAGTCTGACTATTCAGTGCTTTTGCTCCTCCTGTATAATAATATGGGGAAAAAGATTCACTACAAGAAAAATGTCATTTCGTAGAAATTTTATTAGTGGCTAATCATTTATTGCCACTAAAACATACATTTTGCTTCAAAATTTATGTTTTTCACTAAATGATAATGCATTAGTGGCAACAAATTAAAATCGCCGCTAATTATTAAGTGGGAAGAATTAGACATTTAGCGGGAACACAAAATTTTAATTAGTTGCAAGCTTAAAATATTTGCCACTAATGTATGTTCATTAGTAGAAAATATTCTACTTTGGCACAAAAAAATATTTCATATACACTCCATTTACACTCCAAAATTAATTTTTACAAAAAAACGTTTAGGACCATTCCCTCCAAAATATTCTGAAAATGTAACTTCTCCCATTCATCCTCCCAATCTAAAGAAACTATCCCCGAATCTTAATCTCGTACCCTATCTCTTCTTGGCCTAAGATTTTTTTCTCAAACTCCATCGTTGTCAGTATAGCTGTCACCAATGATTTCTCAGACCCGCGACCTCTTCTTAAAACCAATCGATGTCATCTCAGAATCGTGGGTTTTATGATTTGGGGATGTTGAGGTAAGCCTAATATTATGTATTTGTATAATCGTTGTCATCTCTAATATTATGTATATGTATATACTATGTCCTATACATATTTGGATATTTTGAGATTTGGGATTAGGGTTGTGAGAGGAAAAAATTTAGGTTTTGATGCATTTATCCCAAGGTACATTTCTTTTGAGATTCAGTGTTTATACGTTGCATTGCATAATATTTATTTATTTATTTATTTTGTTCAATTATTATTGTCTCCATATTGTATAAACATATTTGATGTTCCTACAGTTTGGTGATTGATTCATTCAAATGGCGGGAAGATTTTGGTGGTTGTGTATTATTGTTGATTCGTAGTGTACACTAAATATATATTTTTTCCTCAAAGGTAAGCATTTTGAAATTTAAATTTCCCCTGTTTTTTATATGCCTCTACTAATCTTATCAACTATCTGTAATTTTTTTTATTATAAACCATGTTTGCTATAAAGGCTAAAAGAGTTGTATTTTTATTATATCTATGTTTTATATTATATGTGGATATTCAAATGCATGTTTTTTATAATTACTTCCCCCTCTACTCTAATTATTAGAAAGTCTTGGTGTTTTTATGGATTGTTGCTAGCACCACGATTATTGTTCCATAATTTGTTAATTGATCGTACGTATATGTTATTTCAAGTTTGTTTTAATGAAAATAAGTTTTTTTGGGAGTTCTGACAAGTCATGGTCAAATAAAATGATGGAGTGTAACAATAATAGAGCGTAGAAGAGAGCGAAATGGATAGGGGGTGTTTAATAATCCCCCATTAATTTTGACAGTAGGTCTTGATTGGTTCAATAATCCTTACCCATGAAATCTTCTTCAGCTCATCTCGCCCTTAAGTTTCGGGTTTGGGGTACTCTCTCTCTCATGCGCGTGTATATTTCACTTGGTATTAGATTCATTGTAATAGCGTTTCAGATATATGCATTTTTAATCATTGAATTTCTCTCATACAGATGATAACATATTTGGTATCGCTAAAGGGTTTTTGATTGTTTCTTGGAATAGTTAAGATCTTATTGAGTAATTGGGAAAAAAATATTGAAGCTAGATATAACATTACTTCTTAAAGATTCATAAGACTTAGTTCAAATGTGCATTTCTATGTTCTTTGATATGGACGCCATGTTTAGACTTCAGATATATTAACATTGATATTTTTGTTTTATTAATTACTTTATCACGAAATGAGTTCGATTACATCTAATACTCATCGAATAATGGATTAATCTATACACTTTCATTTAAAATTGGTTTTTATAATCGTGTCTTCATTTTGATTTTATTCCCACAAAAGTGTGTTTCCCAAATATCCTTATTAGTATCGCAAATTAATGAAGTTCAGCATCAACAATAGGGACTGTAAATGGTGATTTCTCTCGTTAACTTGCATATGTTTATTGCTCTTCAACTCCTCTTCTAAATATGTTTCAATGCATATGCCTATGCACTTTGACAACATTCATTCTAAAAATTATTTGGTATTACATTAAACCGTATGCATAGACAAATACAAACATGCCTATCTAGTGCTCGAGGAGTATTAATGTTGATTTATTTTACTTGCATAAATATAACTTCCTTTATGGTGACTTGCAAGATAACATCTTGCTCATGAAGTGTTGTGCAATGATGATTAAAGAAGGAATCTACACAGGCTCTCTCTGTTTTTTTTGTTGCATGCATGTCGATAATTCAAAAGGAATTCAGCAAAAGCATTCGATATAGAATTTGCATGAGTTGTTGAACATAGAATATTTGTCCCCATCCCCTCCACCCCCTTATATATATGTGTATATTTGTCAGTATACACATTGATTTCATTAGTGACTCGATATATATATATATATATATATATATATATATATATGTGTGTGTGTGTGTGTGTGTGTGTGTGTGTGTGTGTGCGCGCGCATTTTCAAACAAAATTTTTGGGTTTTGAATCTTTTAGAGTTGTTCATTTCACTGTCACAAACTAATACTAACTGCTTTTAACGTGTCAGATATATTATTGAATCAAAATTAGATTAAAGAACACACATTCATTCAGCACCAAACAAAACAAAAAATAAAGAATGCGATAAAAAAATACATAAGCTCTTTTATTTTAAAAAAACTAAAAATCGACAAAATTGGACACTATAGCTATTGCAATAGTATGTCCGTTATTGTGCTTGGACAATTCAAACACTTCCCTATTTTATTATATAGATTGTTGATTCATATAAAACTACTAGTATGGCCAATCAAACATAATTCCTTAGTAAAATTTAATGTTACATAATCTGGACTTCACTCTCTGTTTTCCAAACCTTTTTGGAAATTAAAATCTACTTTAAGATTTTAGTAATGCAAATAAGGATCGATTTAGATTGGAATTTTCTTTTCCAATACTTTCTAACGCAAAACTTGGTTTGAATTTGTTTTTTATTTGAAGATAGAATATATTAATATCATCAAACTAAACTTATACTATCTAGAGGGAAACAGAAGACTGTATTAACATCCAGTTTTGCTACATATTTTTATCTGTGCAGTTTTTTCTTAGTTGTAATATCATCTTGCTTTGTTGTAGATGACAGTCTTTCTTTTTTATCAATTAATTATTTTCCAGTACATAGTGCAGAACCCTGTTGATTTTTACATGCATGAGATAATTGGTAAATACATTGAAGTATCTGGTATTGGAAATAAACATGCAACCCTTGCTAGTGCACTGGGATCCTTGACATGGGAAAAACCTTTACAGTCTGAATTCCAACAGTTAGCTATGTGTGTAATGCTTACTTATGTGTTATGTGCATCTAAACTAATATTTATATAAACGAACTAGTTTCACTCACATCCTTGGTAGTTTGGTCATTTGGCTATATATATATATGAGAACATTATCTTAGTAAATAAAGTTTGTAAATATAGGGATTTCTATAAATACGGCTACGACTACATAACATTATTATTCGACTATAGCTAACGTTTTATCGAATTGAGTGATCAAACGATTTCAAAACTAGGGATAATCCAAAATTTATCAGTTTGGTGTTCTGATTGAGCTTATATAATGAGTCAATTTGTATACTAATTCCTAAATACATTTGTCAACCATTCCTTTAAAATGTCTTCTTATGTTACTTATCTTTTATATCTCTGTTTATCAATCTTTCATGACAATAACATATAGTTCAATATCTCAATGCAGACATAAATAAATATTTGAAGAAAATAAAATATTGGCATTATATTTGACATAATTCTGAAATCTATAAATGTTGTATTGGAAGTGACATATTCTCCTTAAAGACCATACTGAACAAGGTTCACCCTCCAAGGCCCGATTTGTACGAGGAGTTTTATGCATTAGCTATGGATAAGAGCATCAAATCCTATGAGGCAATATGATCTTGTGTAGTTAATCAATTCATAACAATACGAAAAAGAGTATATTCCGATGATCATATTGAACTCGCCTCAATGACATTATGGTGAAAAAGAATCCAGCCTCAAATATCAAAGTGCCCTACTGTGGAAATTCACTTAGGTGAATATTTTATTATGACACCTAACTAATCACTAGAAAAAGAATTCAAATTTGACCAAACTAATAAACTTCACAAATGATATAGTTACTTTGCGTCTGTAATTAATTGCGAAATATGCATTTATGAGAAATTGATGCTGATTTTTTTTCTGTGTTTTGAAAGATTTGGTGAACAGTTTGGGGATGATAGCAAGATCTAGAACAAAGGAATTCATGGAAGCATTGCAGGAAGGGGCTGATATGAGCATGACCAGTAAGTTTGGTGTTGGTTTTTACTCGACATATTTGGTTGCGGAGAATGTTATTGTGACTACCAAGCACAATAATGATGAGCAGTACATTTATGAATCACAAGACGGTGGTTCCTTCATTGTAACAAGGGATGTCGATGTAGAGTAACTCAGGAGAGGAGCAAAGATCATTCTCTTCCTTAAGGAAGATCAGGTACTAATACTTTACTTCACTTTCTAGCACAACCGTATATGTACTGTCTACTGATTATATTCTAGTTCAATTGGATTAAGATTACTTTTTCTATTATTCTTGTCTTTGTTATATATAAATTTCATTAAAAAGTGTGTAGTTAATTTTGTGATCGTTCAGACACGTCATTGCGTTGTAAGAAACATGTTGATTTTGTGTGTTCATTAGAATGGACCCTTTTGTATTTTGTATTATGTTAGATTTTAATTTATATTGATTTTGATCAAAGAGTCCATAATTTATATTTTATTAAATTTTTGAAGTTCAGCATATTTTTGAAATTTTTTTCCGTTCAATCATAAGTTTAGAGCTTTTCTTTCTTCGGATTAGCCATCAAAATCAAAAAAATAGCCGTCACTTGGAAAAGTTAATGCCTCAAGTTTTTATGGTTAAATTAACTTAAGGGTCTAATTTATTATTTCAATTTGATTTTGCCTGGAATTTTTATGACATATGGTGACATTGTTTTTACATTTTGTGTATGTTTCAACTGGAGTACTTGGAGGAGAGGGGAATTAAGGACATTGTGAAAAAGCACTCAGAGTTCATTAGCTACCCTAACATTTATCGTGAGTTGTAACAAAAAAATATTCTCAAGGTGATCAGGAAGGATCTTGTGAAGAAGTGCATTGAGATGTTCTATGAGATTGCAGAGAATAAGGCGGATTACACCAAATTTTATAAGGCTTTCTCCAAGAATCTAAAATTGGGAATCCACGAGGACAACCAGAACAGGTCCAAATTTGTTGATTTTCTTCGATACCACTCTACCAATAGCGGTGATGAGATGACAAGCTTGAAGGATTATGCCACCAGAATGAAAGAAGGGCAAAACGACATTTTCTAGTTCACTGGTGAGAGAAAGAAAGCTGTTGATAACTCTCCCTTTATGGAGAAGCTGAAGAAGAAGGGTTATGATGTTCTATTCATGGTGGATGCAATTGATGAGTATGCAGTTGGTTAGTTAAAGGAATATGTAGTTGGTCAATTAATGGATGATCTTTTAGGAAGATTTGAGGAGTTATCTAATCGCATAGCTTGTAAAAGTACATGTGTAGCAGAAGAGATGCTTGAAGTATAAATGATCAATAGTCTCATATCTATTTCTTTTATACTTGTTTTTTTGTAAACGATGAAACGATTTATGTAATTGGTGTATTTGACTGGATTTTGATGTGGAATATTATAAATACTGAGTATATAATATTATAAATATATTTTTTGAAGCATATATTGTCATAATTATCTCAAATATTAAATAACAAAACTGAATGCATTTAGTATTATGGGTTAATTATTTTATGAATAAATATTAATATTAAATGCAATGACTATTAGTGGAGGTAATAATTTGCTATAGAAAAATATTTTTAGGGGAAAATATTAATTGCCACAAAACTATCTTAACCTAAAGCAAAAACTTAGTTTTGAGAGCAAATCTTATATTTGCTACAAAAAGAACCTTTTAGTGGCAAATATGAATTATCACAAAACTATCTGGACCTTAAGCAAAAACTTAGTTTTGTTGTAGCAAATAATTTTCCACTAAAAGTACATCATTTAGTAGCAAAATCTATTTTCCACTAAATTTGTAACTTTTAGTAGCAAACGCTAAAAAATTGCCACTAAAGGTATTAGCAACAGGTCTTTAGTAGCAAAGATGTGACAAAAAAAATTTTGCCACTAAAATATTTAGTGGCAAATTTTTAAGGATTTGTCGCAATTTTGTTTTACGACTATAAGTCTTTTTTCTTGTAGTTTAATTAATTTAGACCAGGGGCCGAAAGTTGTAAGAATTGTCTATATGACTTAACAGTATTAAATGCGACCTACTTACGCCTCATGCCAACCCCTGCCAATGCTCATACCAAATAACTCACATGTCCTGCATTTTAAGAAAGTTTTAACTATTTGTATCCAACTTAATCTTAATATACTAAGACTACCATCCCATAAGCCTGTACATCATACCCTTGAGCAATAAACCAATAATAACCTCTAGTGAATATATAACTAGTTACGTACTAAGATTCATATTCTCAATATATCTTAACTCATGGCCGAACTCAACCCCATGCGTGGGATCTCTCACTAATAAAATCCAAATAAGGAACCCCCCTGATACACTTCTCTCAAGTTGGATCATTCTTTAGAATCAATGGTACATGAATCCTTAAGAAAATATCAATAATCCCAACCTACCATAACAATAACCTTTACCCAAGAACATTAACTCAATTCATCCTACCTAGAGCAATTAACCAGCTCCAAATCCACCTTAAGTTAGGGAGTATACAACACAATATAAATTTATAACAATTTAGATTAATAAACCAACCTTGAACCGTCTCAACATAGAGTGATAACTCAAATCAAATCGTTTTATCTTTTTCAAGGATAGACCAATCCCTAACCATCATACGACTGAGTAATAGACCAACTCAGGACCCCACCTTCAAACCATACAGAGAGTACAACTACTCAAAACCAATCTATCGTTAATGAATGCTCCATAATCGTGTATTGCTAACCATTATTTATACATTATGATTATCCCATCCTCGATGCATTTTAAAAATTTTAACTCATTTTATACGCGTCACGATTTAAGTTTAGCATTTACAAATATATTCCTGAATTAGTTTCATAATTTTTTTTCGAATCTCCTGTATACCTATGCGTATATACAATTAAGATGTATTAATACGAGGCAAAATGTGTGTGTAATGCGCATAACTACGACTCAAGTGCAATTCGATCGCTCAAGTAATAATCCCGATAATTCGGGGTTGATCCTTAGGGAATAGGAAGAAATAATAACGACTAAAAAAGGAAGGCGTATAAATCCTAATTATCGACTCGCGAAAGAAAAAGGAAAGGTGATGATTGTTATGCAATTTTCTACGTAACTAAACCAAACGAACTTACAAATTCAATTTAACTAAGAGAAAGCAAAAAGTGAAAAAATTTAGTTTTTAAAGCTATTTGAGAAAAGTGGGAATGAGATCCAATCATCGGTAATTTCGTTGGTTACAAAATTTTCAAAAACAAAATTTATAACTATAATAAAATATTAAAATTTTCAAAGTACTAAACATACGAGGATTTTACTCCACGTAATATCTAGTTAATAAATAATTTAACATGAATGACGAGATTGTTGATACGTATAGCAAATGAAGTTAAGAGACCTATAATAGTTATCTCGACAAAATATCAAACCTATGAATTATCAATATAATTTTATTCAATTTGATATCCTAGGTTGGGTTCATGTCAACCCTCAAAATATCTAACCGAACATGGTGAAACTAACTACGCATGCATTATTTACGTTGTATGATGACATGATGATTGAAAAATAAGAATGAAACATGTAAATAATATTAACAAAAAGGGTAGAGAAGCAAGAATATACACAAACCAAGCTTTGAAAGAAATAAACCAAAATCATCAGCTTTTTTTTCAAGTTGCATGCATGAAAAGCACTAAATATTTCTCTAGATGTTACTCTACCTCCCTATACTTATCCTTAATAAAAACTAAGTTAAAAGACTCATAAAAAATGTTTACATAGGTCCCTAAGTCGTTTAGAAGAGTCCTCAACTAACACAACTCTTTTAGCTAAAAATAAGGAGAAAATTAGAATTCCCGTATTAATCAAACAGGTACCCCGAGCCCATTCGCCCTAGGGGACCTGAACGGGTTCACAAGTCGAACCGATTCATACTGAAATCCGAACCGGTTCACGTACTTTCGCTGCCTAAGAGCTCTTTTGTCCTCTTTTTCTCCTATTTGTACTTTTCACCCCTGGATTTTTGTCCCAATTTCAAATGGGCATAACTTCTTCACCGTAGCTCGGATTGAGCTGTAGTTTTTTCTAGTATTCTTTTGGTTTCAAGATCTTCCACTTTTTAGTAGGCTACTTCTCCAGATTCCGAATGAAAAATTACAAAAATAATATTTCACTCATTTTCCGTAACCGGTTAAAACAATGATTTAGAGATCATCAACGACTTTTTAACATTAAAAAGAACTTTTGAATTAATTTTTAACCCGGATTGATTTAATTATTCAAAAAAATGATTGGCTAAAAAATCTCACTAGGTTAAAAATCTCCATAATTATTCGTTAAGTCGTCAATTTTCACTCAATTTTTGTTTTTGGTCAATTTCGGCTTAGTGCATTGGATTTTTATAAATTGAGACTTTAAACAAAATTTTAGTGATATTCTTTAAGATTTAAAATTCCAATTTTTATTCATTTTTAAGAAAAGTATTTTTGACTTTTTTTGTAATTTTTGATTTTTTTTGAAGTTTTTGACATTTTTCAAATTTTTGGGGTATTTTAAAATTTGTGAAGTTTGAAAGACGCACTTGTACCCTCCCTAAATTATACTATTGTATTATCCTCAATCAAAAGGACTAAAATCTAAATAAGAAAAGAAGAGTGTGAAATAGAAACAAACAAAATTTAAAATGTAAAAAGACACTATATAACTCCAAAACACACGACTCAAAATTACAACAAAAATTACCCCATACGCGTCGAGGGTGAGACCACCTCTCTCTCCTAAAACTTACCCAAACCTGTGTGCGGGGTCCACTAATATCCTTCCCATCTCTCTCATATCATAAATCAAAAGTCGAAATAATTGGAAATTGACCCAATAGGAAAAATGGACACTTCGAGGCATATGATAAATGAGGAGAATGAAATCATTGCGAAGCCCAATCACCTTATAGCATAATTTTTCAAACTTGAAGCGACTATCATAGTGAAATTTTGAAGGACATGTTAAGGCTAGATTTCCCTTAAAGTCGAGAATGCATGGATCAGGCTCTAAATCGGACGAAACTTAGTCATCTCCTTGGTCGCATCCAAGAATTCAAGTGCATGGGTAGATGGTCACAAAGAAGGAATTTATATATCCTATATCTATCCTATATTTCTAATTGCTCTTCTATAAGTGACTAAAATAGTCCAATAACGATTGGACTTCAATAATGAGGCTCTTATCCACCAGCCCGAATTATTTTTCAAAATTTTCTAGGCTCATATCTCCTAACTCCCTTTCTTGCTCAATCTCCGAATATTCTTTCTCACTCACATTTAAGTTCTCTATCCCCCTCTTGTCTACGTGCTCTCTCCCACTCTCTATAACCTTCACTCAACACGCCTCATGTATGACCGCTTCAGAGCAAGAAGGCATGTTTGTGCAAATTTTCTTTGGTTCCACGGCCAATGGTGCACATGAAATTGGCAGAGGCACGTAGAAGATTTTAACTTCATCTGCAATGTCCATAGATAACCACATGATCAAAATGTTAGAATGTTATATTATGAAATTTTATTGAATGCAATTATATAATCACATAATTTTTAACAATACTTTCATATTATTCAATAGAAAAAAACTGCATTATAATATATCTGGTACTATTATTTCTGATGACATGTATCTATTGCGCTTTATGATTCATGAATTGAAATAATAATAAGTAAGCAAGGAAAAAATGATTTTTTTTTGTGTATAGTGCTTTTTTTGCATTTTTTTAGAATTTTATTTAGTTTTCCAACCTTCACGCGGAAACATGTTTGCCCTTTTTTTTGCTTGTTACTAGGGAGTTAGCTGCAAATTTTTGGGGAGGAAAATAGCATTGGAGCCTTTGGGGGAGCATTTTTGCATAATTACTTGGAGATAATCTTTCAATGTCATCCTATTAACCATTTTCATACTTGAAATTCTTCTCCCCATCCCATCCCTTTTTAAAATGGAAGTCATCATGCCTAACTCTACCAGATATTAAACTTCAATAACCTTGCCTTTCAATATCAAACTAATGATTTCATATCAAAATGAACATTCAAATCAAGACCACTACAGTAAATGATGGGGCAGATAAATGAAAGAAAATGAGACGTTGAATAAATAAATTAAATCCACAATTAGACCTTAATTGTGATTCATTAGTCAACAAATTGATAAAGTAGAGTGAGATGGTCAAAATTAAGAGTAATCACAAGGTAATATCACTCAAAACCCCAATAGATACAAAAATTAATCAATGTAATTTATAGAAGGATAAAAAAAACACATGAGATCTAATTTCGTTCCAAATATGGAATTTTGAGAGATAGAGAAAGTACCTAATGGCCAGACAATGGTATGGGAGATGATCTTACCCACCACCGATTCTTAGTCTCTGATTACATAAAACTATAATAATCAATCACATAAAATGTATGTTTTATGTTTAACATGTGAACATTTAAGGCTTTATACAAAATAAATAAGTAAGCGTGTGGAAATTAAAGGACACATTACATACATGAGGGATGAACTCAAAGTAGTAGGGTTTGGCTGAGAAAATATGAACTCAAAGACTCATAGAGGGAAAGAAGAATAAAAATAGAGAAGGAGGAAGAGAAATGTTTGGTAGAAGAATCATGGCATTGGGTAGAAGCAATAGAAACACCCTAATCATCTAAAACCTTTGTGTAAGTGTTATGTTGAGACGGCCAAATTCTTGCGGAAGATGAGGGTGCGAGAATCCACTAATTTTGGGAATAGTTGTGAAAGTTAGAGCTCTACCTATTTTTACGCTTTTTAGAACTAAATTACACTTTTGGTTTGTGGAAGATAACAAAACAACAAATATAGCAATGGTTTTGAACACTTACAAATTTTGTAAGTGTCAACAACCGTTGTTAATTTTGTAAGTGTTATAAACAGTTACAAATTAAATATTCTATTAGTTGCAAAATATCCATTATGGTGTAGTGTATAGTGGTTTTATGTACCCCAGTAGGGGGCACAAGATAAGTTAATCATTGTCTTGATTATTCTTTTGTTGTTGATGAGTAGCTATTATATGAAATGTCTATTCACTTTTCCTTTTACCTCTTGCAAAGGATTCAAAAAATAAGGAACTAACAACTTCCATATTAATTGGTCCGATATTGTGAATGTTTGAAATCTGAGAAGACCATTGTATCTTGGTATTGAGCACTCGAGATTAGAATCTTTACTGCTCGAGTATGAAAATACTGCCATCTTCTTCATCGACAAGCATGTTGATTCAACCAGTGAAGGGCACTCAGGTGCATCCACCTCATATTCTATTGAACCTTTGAACATTAATGTCATCCCTTCTATTGAAGAAATCTTACTTTGGTGGACGTGTTCGACCTCCCTACATCTCCAAATGTCAAGGTTTCCAGGAGGAATGAGGTTGAGTTTTCTTTTGATCTCGTCATTCTTTTTTATTCTCCTGATAAGGAGAAGGCAAAGAAGAAGGGAAAGAGTGAGGTACCTACTTCTACTTTTATCATTGTTTCCACCAAGAAGGTGGATGCCGCCCATATGGGGAGGGGCCACCAAATCATTTGGGTGGCCAATAATCCCTCTTGGCCCCTGGCGTGTTGAGGGGGGACATTCTAGAACTGGACCGAGAGCGATTCGACAGGCTAACCTCCGACCAACTTGCTTCTCATGCCCCGTAGGCATTATCTCGATAAGTTCAACGGCTTTTAATCGGATTATTCCCTTCGAGTTTTGATGGTTGTATTGATTTATAATCGTCCTGTTTCAGATTTTTTCAACATTCTTGAAGGGAGGGATACCTAGGTCAAGGAAAATGATGACCTAGAGAAGGACTTGGCGAAATCCCAAAGAGTCTCTTTCTGCTATCATAGATGCATATGATGCCGAGAAGAAATCCACCAACTTGGAGATGTCCAAGTTAAAGTCAGAACTTGATCTTCTGAAAGAGGTTATTGAGTATAATGCTTGGGTTTTATAAATAACCAAAGAAGAGGCCTTAGTCAGGCCAAGAAGAATTTGGCTTACGTTCGTAATTCAAATTTCAAGAAGGGTTGGGATGAAGCCTTGGTCAAGATCAAGGTGCCCCATAAGTTTAAACTTTTGGGGGAGCATGATCCAGGTTCTCCACCAAGGGAGGAGGAAGGGGGAGAGACCACAGGAAGTGACCAAATAAAAGATGGAGCAGACCAAGAGACAGTGCACACTAATCAAGACAAAAGTCCCTGCCACCCAAGAGCAAGTGAATGAAAAGGAGGGCCAAGCTAGTTAGGTTTAGCTTGGGTCTTATTATTTGAAGAGTGCGCTTTTGTTCAAACAAAGAAATTATTTAATTAAACTCAATTTTTCAATTAAATCCTAAATATGCATATAGGTGTGATTGAAATCAATATGATCATGCAAGAACTGTCAATCACAAACAAAACACACAAATGAGGAAAAATCCCCCCAAAGGGCAAAACCTTTTATTTTCACTATAATTTGTAAAAGACTGTTTACACGGATTACAATGAAAATAAGAGTGACATACGAAATACCCTCAGGTGTCGGTTCTGATGTCGTCGACTGGAATCTCCCGCAAGAACTCCCGATGGACAGCAATAAAGAATAGACAGCTTCTCCATAAATTACTCCAGATGAGTAAAAATGATCCTCTTAAAGGTTTAAAGATTCACATACATATATGGGAGTGTTTATGTGAATAAAGAAGGTATAAAACCTTAAAACATGAAGTCTGTTTTCTGGGCTATTAATCGCAGAAATCGTGTGTGAAAAAGACTTAGAAAACGTGTAGAATGAAATAAGATATTTATACAAAAATCAAGGCGGCGACATTCGAACGAGATAAGCATGTCTCTCGAACGAAGGACACGTGTCGCTTGAACAAGATCGCGCGACATGCCTATGTCGCTCGAACGACAGTGCTATGTCGTTTGAATGAGCTCGTCAACCGCGGCAGTCCGCTTCTACACTTATAATATTTTTTTCTTTTTGATAAAAACAAATCAGACTTCGAAAACTATTTTCTAAGAAAATTCCCAAATATTTATGCGAATATAAACAACTACAATAAATCATTTTACCAATAAGGCGAAGTGGAGTAGTGGGAACGGTTGAGCAGCCCATCGCATGAAGCATGATGCACGTGTGAAGATGGTGGATTCGTGGATTCATATCAAGGCCGTCGTGGATGATCGTGTTGACGTGATGAATGTAAGAGGTATTAGACATACAGACTGTGATCTACGACAAACAAAAAATTCGTAGATTCTACCTCGATCATTTATAAAATTATGTCCTTACAAATATCCCCCTATGTCTATGCCGGTACATACATAAAAAATCCGAATTATGTTATCAAATGACATACAAAATAATATCCCCATTAAAACCTCAAACTGAGAATACTAAATGACATGTCGCCAATCAAACTTCAACATCTTCAAATCTCCAGCTCTTTAGAAAACTCTCAAAGCTTTTCTCATCAGGGTGTGCAATCCAATAAATATCAATTTTGTACCTACACACATGAGATAAAGCAGATTCCCGTGACACGCAACAGTCTGAAATATAATGATATGAAAAATGAAAGATCAATTAAGCTTAAGCAAATCATTAAAAAATCAACAAAAAAATTGTCCCCCATAATTCATTCTCCCACTTTTTATGATGTCCCCAAATAGACATATATGAGAAGCATAACTATGAAAAATGTCACAAGGTGATAAAATTTTTATTTTGAATTTTTCAAAATTTTTCACCCAAAATATACAACAAATAATCACAGCATGAAAGAACACAAAAACAACCAAGTCAATGATAGCGAAAATGTAGGGGTGTGATCAAATTCGATAGGAAAATCAATGCATACAAACATGACATATGTGCACGATGAATATCAGATACTCCTAATGAATGAACTAAACATCTTACTTAGGTGTAAAAAGTTGGAAATATGAGACATTTACTCAATCAAATCAGAAAATCAAAGCTCAAAGTGATTTCCACACCAATAACATCCAAAATGATTTAATGCTTTTTCAGGACTTTCAAGGAAGTGCAAACGCGTTTAAATTCTCCAATCAAACTCCCTTAGATTTATATTTTGAATAGAGGTGATTTAAATTCTCAAACTTTGGAGAATTAATGATGAAACCTAATGGCCTATATTTGGCATGTATTGCTTTTTATTGCCTTTAAATTTTTTCGGGCTCTTTTAACCTCTTTGGACCTCGAATAATAAAATTCCTCAATTTTTTAGGTCCGATATAATGGTGGCTTAATCGCAAAGGATAGATAAATACCTTTCATATCCCTTCACCATTTTAAAATATCACACAATCTCACCAAACGTTTTTTTACATGTATTCCAATCTTGTCAGGTTTTATCGCATATGGTTCGTTGTATAGACAGAATTGAGATGGAAACACTCAAGCCAATATGTGATAGACAAGTACAGTAATAAAATAATACCGTGCATGTGTGCAATAAAGGAGATAAGGAGCCAAATATGTAGAAAATATCACTAATCACATCTCAAAGACTCCAAAGAATGTAAAGCACATGGATGCAATGATGTAGCGTCTCAAATCACTATCAAACAGTCACATGGATAAATGGAATGAAAGTTGTGACTCGACTATCTTAAATGCTCATCCATAAAAGGTGTAAATAAAATACAAAAATATTTTTGTGTTTTTCTAAAATTTTTATAGGAAGAAAATCTTTTTGGATTTTTCAAAAAAATATAAAAAGCAAAAATAAGAATACAAATGATACAAACTAGCAATATGAATCATATGATATGAACATGATAATGCATCCTATCCTAGATAAGAACCATCCCCTCAGTCAACTGTGAAAATCCCCAAAGACTTCTTAAGACTCTCGAATCTAAGGTCATCTAAAGATTTCATAAAAATATCGGCTAACTGAAGGTCAGTGGGTACGAAACTCAGGGATACGACTTTCTCCTCAACTAACTGTCGTATAAAGTGCTCACGTATCCTAATGTGCTTTGTGCGTGAATGTTGGATCGAATTATGAGATATGTGTATCGCGCTCGTGTTATCATAGGAGATGGTCATAGTGTCCTGTGAAATCCCATAATCTTCCAACATTTGCTTCATTCACAAGAGTTGCGTGCAACAACTCCTGGCGGTGATGTACTCAGCCTTTGCAGTGGATAAAGAGATGGAGTTTTGCTTCTTGCTCAGCCAGGAGACAAGAACAAAACCAAAGTAAAAACACCTACCAGAAGTGATCCTATAACCATCATCTACATCCCCGGCCAAATCAACATCCGAATAGGCGGATAAACGGGCATCGATATCAAAAGAATACTAGATACTGTATGAGAGAGTCCCACTCACATATTTGATAATACGTTTTAGAGCGAGTAAGTGTAACTCTTTTGGGTATGCCTGATATCGCGCATAGACTCCAACACTAAAGGCTATGTCAGGACAACTGGCAGTCAAGTAGAGAAGACTACCTATAATTCTTCGATACAAGGTTTTCTCTTTGTCCTTGCCTGAAGTGTCTTTACTAATCTTGATAGAAGTACTCATAGGTGTACGTGCATGCTTAGCGGAGTCTAAACCAAATTTTTTCACTAGGTCTCTAGCATACTTGGATTGGGAGATGAACATCCCATCCTCTAGCTGACGAACCTAAAGACTAAGGAAAAAAGTAAGCTCACCTACCATACTCATCTCAAACTTAATTTTCATCTTGTCCTCAAAGTGGTGATAATGCTGGGAGAACTTGGATCTAAAGACTATGTCGTCCACATAGACCTGGGCAACCAAAATAGCACCGTCATCTCTCCTGATGAACATCATATCTACTCCCCCTCTCTTGAAGCCAGGGGCTAAGAGATAGGAAGTAAGCCTCTCGTACCAAGAACGGGGTTCTTGCTTCAAACCGTACAAGGCTTTTCTCAGATAGTAGACGTGATCTGGGTGCTTAGGGTCTTCAAACCCTTTTGGTTATTCCACGTAAACCTCCTCCTGTAGAATGCCATTTGGAAAGGCACTCTTGACAACTATCTGATATAGCTTGAAGCGCAGATGACATGCAATGGAGAGTAGTAAGCGGACGGACTCAAGCCTCGCAACAGGAGCAAATGTCTCCCCAAAGTCTATACCCTCTATCTGTGTGTATCCTTGAGCGACCAACCTAGCCTTATTTTTTATTATGGTACCCTTTTCATCCATTTTATTCTTGAAAATTCACCTAGTACCTATCACATTAGTCTCACTAGGTCAGGGGAGAAGTTCCTAGACATTTCTCTTTTTAAACTGAAGCAACTCATCCTGCATAGCAGATATCCAGTGTTCATCCTTGAGTGCTTCTTTGTGATTCTTGGGCTCGACTTTAGATGTGTAGCAGACATGGCTAACAACATTCTCTAGCTGAGCACGAGTCTTGACCCCTAAAGTGGGATCGCTAATAATGACAGAAGGATCACGACTCTTGCGAACCCAAGCAGGTGTGTCCCCTAACACATGAGTAGGGTCCACAGGGTGTGGGCGAGGGATAAGTAAATCGCTGCTAGAAAAGTCCTCATCCTCACACTAAAGTCTAGGATCAATAAACATCAGAGGTTCGTCATCTTGCACGGTGACGTTTATTGACTTCATAACCTTAGAGCTCTTCAGGTTAAAAACCCGGTACGCTTTACTATTTGATGAATATCCTAGCAATATTCCCTCGTCGCTCCGGGAGTCAAACTTTCCTAATTGCTCTCTATCCCGTAGGATGTAGCATTTACTCCAAAAGACACGAAAATATGCAAGGTTGGGTTTCTTGCCAGTCCATAATTCATAAGGCATCTTAAGTGTGTGTGGACGCAGGTAAACCCTATTCACCATGTGACACGTGGTAGACACAGCCTTTGCCCGAAATATCCTAGCAATATTACGACCCAAAAGCATAGATCTAGCCATTTCCCGAATTATTCGATTCTTCCTCTCAACAATCCTATTTTGCTGAGAAGTCCTTACGGCCAAAAACTCAAGTTTAATCCCAAGGCTATCACAGTAAAGATCTACCTTTTCTTCCTTAAATTTCGCACCGTTGTCACTACGTATCCTGTTAATATTGACTCCATGTTGATTTTGCAGGACACGACACTTGGTTGTTAAAAACTCTACAACATCCGATTTCTCTATTAAAAAACCTACAATCGAATATCTGGAGAAATCATCCACCATCAAGAGGATATACCTCTTACCACCCAGACTCTCAGTACGAGTAGGACCCATAAGATCTATGTGAATCAACTCAAGCACACGGGAGGTGGTAATGGAATGCAACTTCCAATGGGGGCTACGGATTTTCTTTCCCAACTGATAGGGTCCCCAAACCGTGGAAGTTGGCTTTCCAAGTGAGGGTAAGCCACATACTAGGTCCTTTTTAGCTAAACATGTCAAATCTCTAACGTTCACGTGACCTAGACGTTGGTGCCATAGATCCATAGGAGTGATCGTGGCGCTGTTGCAGACAAGTGAGGATTTGGGCACAGTCCCATAGAAGTTATTTTCTATCCTCACCCCTTACACTAAAAGTTTACCGGCTTGATTATAGACATTACATGCGTCCCGGTCAAACTTTACGGCAAAGTCAACGTCGCACAACTGGCTAATGCTGAGAAGGTTTGCTTTTAAACCTTTGACGTACAAAACATTCTCTATCTTAGGAAATCCTGATAACTCTACTATACCTCGTCCTACGATGCTAGACTTTCTCCCATCTCCAAAGGTGACTCTACCTTCCTTATAATCAACTAGGTAGGTAAAAAATGAGACATCACCTGTCATATGTCTGGAGCACCCACTATCAAAATACCACTGTGAGGTATTATGTGCTTTGAGAGCGACATGAATAATAAGGGCCTTTTCATCTTTCTTAGGTACCCACGAAGTGGTAACCTTTTGTTTACCCTTGTTGTTGTTGGTTTTAACCGGGATGCGGGAAGCATTTACTGACGGCAAAGACATCCGTCGGAATTCCTCCATCAAACTCTGTGATATGGCAGCTAAAAACTCAACATGCTCTCTCAGACTGGTAAAATCATCAGTACGATGTGGTGGAGCAGTAGTACGTCGTGTTCGACCCAAACTATAGCAAAACTCCCTGAGGTAGCCTTTTCTTTTGCAATACGTACAAAAGAACACAGTCTTAGGCGGGCCTTGGTTTGCTTTTCTTAGTCCAACTCTCCTTCTTGGTTTTTGACGATGGCCATATGGAGTCGTAGTAAACTCAGGAACTGGTCCAGGTGCAATTTGGGACGTGAAGGCACCATCAAAATCTATTCCCTTCCTATTTCCAAAACCTAAAGCTGGACCGAGGAACATATTTCTCATCTTTCCAGATCTGTCCTCGATTTGAACCTTGAGTTATCGTGCTCTCTCAAGATCATGAGTAAGCTGGGCTACAAGGGCTTCAAGTTTCTTCCGAGTCTTCAGGGAGGAATGAACCTCACTCGTAAGACTGGAAATTGTTTAGTCAAGTCCCCTTTTTCTTTCTCAAAACAACTTTCTCTCTCTCCAAATAGTCTATCTCTGTCCCTAAACTGACTTTCTTTCTCAACACAGGCAGACACTCTCTCTCTAGAGGTAATGCAGGTGGAGGACTCTCTCTCTCTCGCTTCTTCTAAATCTTCCTCTAAAGCGGTGATCGTAAGAACTAACGCTTTGTTACGCTTTTTGGTTTTAAATGACTAATTATATAACTCAGCATAGGCGCGTTGAAGATTACTCTCACTGTAACTTGAATCATCCTCCTCCTCACTCACATCGTTCTCACTGTCGAGGTGTCCCTATGAATTAGCATCCTCATCGTCGTGAGGAGCACTAGAGGTACTCACATGACTAGCCATGCATGCGGTGAAGTTACACTCATGCGGTGACTCGTCTCCAGGGTCCACCGACTCGACAACATTGAGGATATCTTTGCCCTTTTCTTTTGCAAGCCTGTTCAGCCTAGTAGCACACTCAAAATCTCTATGACCCTTACCGTCTCACTCATATCATCTCTCACCTTCTTTCTTAGGAGGATCTTTAAAATCTTTTTCATTTTTCTTTTCAAACTTATTTTTCTCAAACTCTTTTTATCTTTGAAATTTCCATTTTTCTTGAATTTGAGAATTTTCTTGAAATTTTTTGCAAATAAGGCCAAATCATCTAAATCAAAGTCACACTCAGAATCAGACGTTTCTATCTTCCTTTTTCTAGATTACTCAACTCTCTTTCTTGCCGACCCCTCACTCTTTCTATCCTGGGCATTAAGTGCAATTCCCTTTTCTTTAGGCTTGACAAATTTAGGAAACATTTGAATTTCAAACGTTTGTAAGTCTCCTACAAGTTCCTCAAAATTAAGCGTGTTTAAATTACCCATAGAATTTAGCACAACGACTTTAGGGATAAAATTCTTAGGCAGTGATCTTAGAATCTTTTTAACAACTCTAGCATTAGGAATGTGTTCACTCAGATTAAAGCTAGTGTTTATAATATCAGATAACCTAGCATAAAATTCATCAAAACATTCAGTCTCAAGCATGGTGATAGTTTCAAATTGAGTTGTTAAGTTTTGCAGTTTAGACTCTTTCACAGCATTAGTTACATAATGGGTAAGTTGCAAAACATCCCATGCATCTTTTGACGTGGTACATGTCATTATTCGTCGGAACTCGTCAGGTGTGAAGGATCTAGAAATAGCACTTAAACCCTTAGAATTAAAAGATAACCATTTAAATTCTTCTTCAGTCCATGCAGTCACAAGTTTTAAATTTGTCACGTTATCAACAGTGATGGAGGGAGGTGTCCACCGTCTTTCAACCAAAATCCAAACTCTTTCATCAATGGATTTTAAAGCAGATTTCATGTGGGCTTTCCAGTAAGCATAATTTGTCCCGTCAAAAATTGGCATTTTATTATATAATTTCTCTATTTTGAACATGCCTTTTTACAAATATCAATTTTTCAGAAAATTGATATCTTTTGAAAATTTTGCGAAAAATTACACGATATTATTATGTAATTTGGTCTGATACCAATTTGAAGAGTGCGCTTCAGTTCAAATGAAAAAATTATTTAATTAAACTCAATTTTTCAATTAAATCCTAAACATGCATCTAGGTGTGATTGAAATCAATATGATCATGCAAGAATAGTCAATCACAAACAAAACACACAAATGAGGAAAAATCCCCCAAAGGGGCAAAACCTTTTATTTTCACTATAATTTGTAAAAGACGGTTTACACGGATTACAATCAAAACAAGAGTGACATACGAAATACCCTCACGTATTGGTTCCTATGTTGTCGGCTGGAATCTCCCGTAAGAACTCCAGATGGGCAGCAATGAAGAAGAGACGACTTCTCCACAAATTACTCCAGATGAGTAAAAATGGTCCTCTTGAAGGTTTAAAGATTCACATACATATATGGGAGTGTTTATGTGAATAAAGAAGGTATAAAATCTTAAAACATGAAGTCTATTTTCTGTGCTATTAATTGCAGAAATCGTGTGTGAAAAAGACTTAGAAAACGTGTAGAATGAAATAAGATATTTATACAAAAATCAAGGCGGCGACATTCGAACGAGATAAGCATGTCTCTCGAACGAAGGACACGTGTCACTTGAACAAGATCGCGCGACATGCCTATGTCGCTCGAACGACAGTGCTATGTCGTTTGAATGAGCTCGTCAACCGCGGCAGTCTGCTTCCACACTTATAATTTTTTTTTTCTTTTTGATAAAAACAAATCAGGCTTCGAAAACTATTTTCAAAGAAAATTCCCAAATATTTATGCGAATATAAACAACTACAATAAATCATTTTACCAATAACGCGAAGTGGAGTAGTGGGAACGGTTGAGCAGCCCATCGCATGAAGCATGATGCACGTGTGAAGATGGTGGATGCATGGATTCGTATCAAGGCCGTCGTGGATGATCGTGTTGACGTGATGAATGTAAGAGGTATTAGACATACAGACTGGGATCTACGGAAAACAAAAAATTCGTAGATTCTACCCCGATCATTTATAAAATTATGTCCTTACAAATATCCCCCTATGTCTATGCCGGTACATACATAAAAAATTCGAATTATGTTATTAAATGACATACAAGATAATATCCCCATTAAAACCTCAAACTGAGAATACTAAATGACATGTCGCCAATCAAACTTCAACATCTTCAAATCTCCATCTCTTTAGAAAACTCTCAAAGCTTTTCTCATCAGGGTGTGCAATCCAATAAATATCAATTTTGTACCTACACATGAGATAAAGCAGATACCCGTGACACGCAACAGTTTGAAATATAATGATATGCAAAATGAAAGATCAATTAAGCTTAAATAAATTATTAAAAAATCAACAAAAAAATTGTCCCCCATAATTCATTCTCCCACTTTTTATGATGTCCCCAAATAGACAGATATGAGAAGCATAACTATGAAAAATGTCACAAGGTGATAAACTTTTTATTTTGAATTTTTCAAAATTTTTCACGCAAAATATACAACAAATAATCACAGCATGAAAGAACACAAAAACAACCAAGTCAATGATAGCGAAAATGTAGGGGTGTGATCAAATTCGATAGGAAAATCAATGCATACAAACATGACATATGTGCACGATGAATATCGGATACTCCTAAAGAATGAACTAAACATCTTACTTAGGTGTAAAAAGTTGGAAATATGAGACATTTACTCAATCAAATCAGAAAATCAAAGCTCAAAGTGATTTCCACACCAATAACATCCAAAATGATTTAATGCTTTTTCAGGACTTTCAAGGAAGTGCAAACGCGTTTAAATTCTCCAATCAAACTCCCTTAGATTTATATTTTGAATAGATGTGATTTAAATTCTCAAACTTTGGAGAATTAATGATGAAACCTAATGGCCTATATTTGGCATGTATTGCTTTTTATTGCCTTTAAATTTTTTCGGGCTCTTTTAACCTCTTTGGACCTCGAATAATAAAATTCCTCAATTTTTTAGGTCCGATATAATGGTGGCTTAATCGCAAAGGATAGATAAATACCTTTCATATCCCTTCACCATTTTAAAGTATCACACAATCTCACCAAACGTTTTTTTACATGTATTCCAATCTTGTCAGGTTTTATCGCATATGGTTCGTTGTATAGACATAATTGAGATGGAAACACTCAAGCCAATATGTGATAGACAAGTACAGTAATAAAATAATACCGTGCATGTGTGCAATAAAGGAGATAAGGAGCCAAATATGTAGAAAATATCACTAATCACATCTCAAAGACTCCAAAGAATGTAAAGCACATGGATGCAATGATGTAGCGTCTCAAATCACTATCAAACAGTCACATGGATAAATGGAATGAAAGTTGTGACTCGACTATCTTAAATGCTCATCCATAAAAGGTGTAAATAAAATACAAAAATATTTTTGTGTTTTTCTAAAATTTTTAAAGGAAGAAAATCTTTTTGGATTTTTCAAAAAAATATAAAAAGCAAAAATAAGAATACAAATGATACAAACTAGCAATATGAATCATATGATATGAACATGATAATGCATCCTATCCTAGATAAGAACCATCCCCTCAGTCAACTGTGAAAATCCCCAAAGACTTCTTAAGACTCTCGAATCTAAGGTCATCTAAAGATTTCATAAAAATATCGGCTAACTGAAGGTCAGTGGGTACGAAACTCAGGGATACGACTTTCTCCTCAACTAACTGTCGTATAAAGTGCTCACGTATCCTAATGTGCTTTGTGCGTGAATGTTGGATCGAATTATGAGATATGTGTATCGCGCTCGTGTTATCATAGGAGATGGTCATAGTGTCCTGTGAAATCCCATAATCTTCCAACATTTGCTTCATTCACAAGAGTTGCGTGCAACAACTCCTGACGGTGATGTACTCAGCCTTTGCAGTGGATAAAGAGATGGAGTTTTGCTTCTTGCTCAGCCAGGAGACAAGAGCAAAACCAAAGTAGAAACACCTACCAGAAGTGATCCTACAACCATCATCTACATCCCCGACCCAATCAGTATCCGAATAGGCGGATAAACGAGCATCGATATCAAAAGAATATCAGATACTGTATGAGAGAGTCCCACTCACATATTTGATAATACATTTTAGAGCGAGTAAGTGTAACTCTTTTGGGTATGCCTGATATCGCGCATAAACTCCAACACTAAAGGCTATGTCAGGACAACTGGCAGTGAAGTAGAGAAGACTACCTATAATTCTTCGATACAAGGTTTTCTCTTTGTCCTTGCCTGAAGTGTCCTTACTAAGCTTGATAGAAGTACTCATAGGTGTACGTGCATGCTTAGCGGAGTCTAAACCAAATTTTTTCACTAGGTCTCTAGCATACTTGGATTGGGAGATGAACATCCCATCCTCTAGCTGACGAACCTGAAGACCAAGGAAAAAAGTAAGCTCACCTACCATACTCATCTCAAACTTAATTTTCATCTTGTCCTCAAAGTGGTGATAATGCTGGGAGCACTTGGATCTAAAGACTATGTCGTCCACATAGACCCGGGCAACCAAAATAGCACCGTCATCTCTCCTGATGAACATCATATCTACTCCCCCTCTCTGGAAGCCAGGGGCTAAGAGATAGGAAGTAAGCCTCTCGTACCAAGAACGGGGTTCTTGCTTCAAACCGTACAAGGCTTTCCTCAGATAGTAGACGTGATCTGGGTGCTTAGGGTCTTCAAACCCTTTTGGTTATTCCATGTAAACCTCCTCCTGTAGAATGCCACTTGGAAAGGCACTCTTGACATCTATCTGATATAGCTTGAAGCGCAGATGACATGCAATGGAGAGTAGTAAGCGGACGGACTCAAGCCTCGCAACAGGAGAAAATGTCTCCCCAAAGTCTATACCCTCTATCTGTGTGTATCCTTGAGCGACCAACCTAGCCTTATTTCGGATTATGGTACCCTTTTCATCCATTTTATTCTTGAAAATCCACCTAGTACCTATCACATTAGTCTCACTAGGTCAGGGAAGAAGTTCCTAGACATTGCTCTTTTTAAACTGAAGCAACTCATCCTGCATAGTAGATATCCAGTGTTCATCCTTGAGTGCTTCTTTGTGATTCTTGGGCTCGACTTTAGATGTGTAGCAGACATGGCTAACAACATTCTCTAGCTGAGCACGAGTCTTGACCCCTAAAGTGGGATCGCCAATAATGACAGAAGGATCACGACTCTTGCGAACCCAAGCAGGTGTGTCCCCTAACACATGAGTAGCCATGAATGCGGTGAAGTTACACTCATGCGGTGACTCGTCTCCAGGGTCCACCGACTTGACAACATTAAGGATATCTTTGCCCTTTTCTTTTGCAAGCCTGTTCAGCCTAGTATCACACTCAAAAGCTCTATGACCCTTACCGTCTCACTCATAGCATCTCTCACCGTCTTTCTTAGGAGGATCTTTAAAATCCTTTTCATTTTTCTTTTCAAACTTATTTTTCTCAAACTCTTTTTATCTTTGAAATTTCCATTTTTCTTGAATTTGAGAATTTTCTTGAATTTTTTTGCAAATAAGGCCAAATCATCTAAATCAAAGTCACACTCAGAATCAGACGTTTCTATCTTCCTTTTTCTAGATTACTCAACTCTCTTTCTTGCCGACCCCTCACTCTTTCTATCCTGGGCATTAAGTGCAATTCCCTTTTCTTTAGGCTTGACAAATTTAGGAAACATTTGAATTTCATACGTTTGTAAGTCTCCTACAAGTTCCTCTAATTTAAGCGTGTTTAAATTACCCATAGAATTTAGCACAACGACTTTAGGGATAAAATTCTTAGGCAGTGATCTTAGAATCTTTTTAACAACTCTAGCATTAGGAATGTGTTCACTCAGATTAAAGCTAGTGTTTATAATATCAGATAACCTAGCATAAAATTCATCAAAACATTCAGTCTCAAGCATGGTGATAGTTTCAAATTGAGTTGTTAAGTTTTGCAGTTTAGACTCTTTCACAACATTAGTTCCATAATGGGTAAGTTGCAAAACATCCCATGCATCTTTTGACGTTGTACATGTCATTATCCGTTGGAACTCGTCAGGTGTGACGGATCTAGAAATAGCACTTAAACCCTTAGAATTAAAAGATGACCATTTAAATTCTTCTTCAGTCCATGCAGTCACAGGTTTTAAATTTGTCACGTTATCAACAGTGATGGAGGGAGGTGTCCACCGTCTTTCAACCAAAATCCAAACTCTTTCATCAATGGATTTTAAAGCAGATTTCATGTGGTCTTTCCAGTAAGCATAATTTGTCCCGTCAAAAACTGACATTTTATTATATAATTTCTCTATTTTGAACATGCCTTTTTACAAATATCAATTTTTCAGAAAATTGATATCTTTTGAAAATTTTGCGAAAAATTACACGATATTATTACGTAATTTGGTCTGATACCAATTTGAAGAGTGCGCTTCAGTTAAAATAAAAAAATTATTTAATTAAACTCAATTTTTCAATTAAATCCTAAACATGCATCTAGGTGTGATTGAAATCAATATGATCATGCAAGAACAGTCAATCACAAAGAAAACACACAAATGAGGAAAAATCCCCCAAAGGGGCAAAACCTTTTATTTTCACTATAATTTGTAAAAGACGGTTTACACGGATTACAATCAAAACAAGAGTGACATACGAAATACCCTCACGTATTGGTTCCAATGTTGTCGGCTGGAATCTCCCATAAGAACTCCAGATGGGCAGCAATGAAGAAGAGACGACTTCTCCACAAATTACTCCAGATGAGTAAAAATGGTCCTCTTGAAGGTTTAAAGATTCACATACATATATGGGAGTGTTTATGTGAATAAAGAATGTATAAAATCTTAAAACATGAAGTCTATTTTCTGTGCTGTTAATCCCAAAAATTGAGTGTGAAAAAGACTTGGAAAACGTGTAGAATGAAACTAGATATTTATACGAAAATCGAGGCGGCGACGGCATTCGAACGAGATAAGCATGTCGCTCGAAGGAGATCGCGCGACATGCCTATGTCGCTCGAACGATAGTGCTATGTCGTTTGAATGATATCATCGACCGAGGCAGTCCGCTTCTACACTTAGAAATATTTCTACTTTTTGATAAAAACAAATTAGACTTCGAAAAATATTTTCTAAAAAAATTCCCAAATATTTATGCGAATATAAACAACTCCAATAAATCATTTTACCAATAATACGAAGTGGAGTAGTGGGAACGATTGAGCAGCACATCGCATGGAGGATGATGCACGTGTGAAGATGGTGGATGCATGGATTCGGATCAAAGCCATCGTGGATGATCGTGTTGACGTGCCGAATGTAGTGGTATCAGACATACAAACTATGATCTAGGGTAAATAGAAAATTCCTAAATTCTACCCCGGGCATTTATACAATTATGTCCTTACATTATTCCTTTTACTTCTCTATCTTTTGATTGTTGTCAGGGAATGACCCCTATTTTTGTCTTAATGAAAAAATTTATTCTTGTTTTATCATTTTTCATCTATCATTGATTGCTTTGTGGATGTTTTTAAACTATTCCCCCTATGCTTGAATGTTCTGATCTATATCATTGTAGCTTGAAAATAGGTTGTTAGAAGTGCTAATACTTTCAGAAACTGATGATCTGGACCTGGTATTTGGTCAGGATGCCAATAGTCGAGTTCACAATGAATTTGTTTATATTTGAGAAGATCTCCAAAAGATGACAAATGCTTTTGACGAGTAGGCTTGTCGGGTTATTAGTTTGCAAACGAAAGTTAGGGAGGTCGACTATATTGTCAAGCTATTGCGAAATGAGAATAATTCCCTAACGGAGAAACTTGATAAGGCCAAGGAGGACTTTAAGAGAGACAAAATGATGAAGCAAGGTATGGGCCATGAGATAATGAAATTGAAGTATCTTTTCAGAAGGGGTCCTCGCACAGTTTAGGCTGATGGTTATGATGAAGGATGAGTGGATTCCCACTTCATGTAGATGAATCTAAATAGATAACCTACAAGCATGGTTCTCTGAATGTCCTAGCAGTCATGAAGGTTCCCAAAGACTCCCAACTTCAGTACTAGTACCAAGTGGAGTCCTTTGCTTACAACCATCCTCCATTTGGGAGTGACGAAAGTTGGAATCCTTTTGATTTCGCACCCCTTCATTCAATAAAGGATTACTTATCGACTCATGATAGTTATGATGAGTTTTATCCCAATCCCGACGATAGGCGATGAATTGAAGTTCTCGAGTTGATAACTCGTGAGAGATGATGGCCCTGTGTCATGATTATGTATATTGATTTGGTAACTTTGCCAGTATAATTCTTTTGTAAAATTAACGCTTTATGAAAATATTAGTTGATTTCATTTTTTATATTTTATTATCTCTTTATGGGGATCATGTTTTTTATTATTTGCCTTACTGAGTGTCGTCACACAACTGTCACACCCTGCGCCCGATTAGATGGACGGGGTGGCCAGCCGTCTCCGCCGAACTGTGCCGGGCGTGAATAAATAACATATCATCCTTAGCATGTGACATATATGAGACAAAATAAAATTCATTCCATAAGATAATAATCAGATTTAATCCCATAATTAAAACCATAAATGTGATACTAAAATCCATCACTATGCTAAGCTCCAATAACAATCCAATCTCAAATTAAATACGAATAAACTCCAATAAAATACCTAAATAAAAACTAAAAACAACCGTGGAACCGAATGGCTCACTAAATCCATAAACTGAGTCTCATAATAAAATGCAATGCAAAGGAAAGTCTATACTAATAAAGCAATGAATGAATGTAACTCCAGCCGCACCTCCAAATGATATCCAAAAAATCCTATGCAGCCACTCCAGCAAAAATCCTTGAAAAGGTTAGTCAACGCACGGGTCAGAGCCCCGAGCATGGATATTAGCTACTCCTTTCAAATAGGGTCCTTGAACCGAGACAATAGCATCATAAATATCAACCATAGCAATAGAATATTTTAAATTAAGCGATATATATTAAATCTCATGCGAGTAAAAGATTCTACTAAAGTACCCATATCTCTAAACCATCCCACTATTCCGAATTAAATATTTATTTAGATTGAACAGGAAATACCAACCATTATCTTATTAGATTAACTTTGTTAACAAATTTATATTTTGTATGACCCAACGTGGCCAGTCAACTCCTCTGCGATTCTGCACTCACACTTGGCGTAAAACAAGTTCTACACATCACCCCCCATTCCCCTCATTGTAGCCTGACGGCTCTTTTAAACTGTCAACCCGCACATACACGTAAAGTTTCACGCACGACACGTCCCAATAGCCACGCAATCCGCTTAAACTGTCAACCCTGTACTTATTAGAGACGTGAACACACACCCACATCGTCATAGCCATCCATCCCAGTTAAACTGTCGACTCTACACTTATAGGCGACGTAAATTCATTTTAAATTCTCGTTCTCAGTCTTAGGTAATTTTATTATAATTAGATCTCAAGTTCTCATTAGTTATTATTGACCCCGCCTTTTAATCGACGATGAGTTCTCAAAACACCTCTAGTTCCATACCTAGAAGTCTCACAAATTACACTTATATTCTAGCCTATCCTATATGAAGAATACTCACTCATAAATACCACCTAGTCTCATCCTTAGACTCCCGAAACCAAGGAATAAAGTAAAAATCAGCCCCACCCGGAATTTCTATCTGTAAACCATCATCACTATCTAGTCCCATACCTAGAAAGAAATAACAATCCAAAGGTTAACTAACTAGTTCCATACCTATAAAGCATCCTAAATAAGGTGGAATCAACAATAACCCAATTAACCCGCCGTTCCCGTGATGTCGAAAATCATATAATTCACTAGGTGACACACACTTTAAATTTAATGAATCCAAACCAATTTATTGGTAACATCATAATTTATTCAATTATTTCCATTTAATTTCTCACAATTAATTAAGCAAATAAATCCCATAATTATTACAAATTTCCAACTATATCCCAATTCCTATTATCCAATTATGATGAATTCTTATAACACAAATAACCTATTTGAATGAGGTTTTAACATGATTTAATCAAATAATAACTTTCGTACGCAACCTCTACATGTACGCGTCATCATATACACCGAAAAACCCATCTCTACGCTAAACATACAAGGATTATGAGTTTTAAAACATATTAAAGTTTTATGTAAACATAGTCCCAAAATCTTATCACTTTTCTTAATTATATCTCTAATTTATTTTAGAAAAACATGTGTATTAGTGTAGGCCATTATCAAGACATATAATACTGAGGGAAAGGAATAGAGTAACCATGCCTGAGATTTAGATGAACAAAATCTGCTCGTACGAGTGTGTTCCTCTCCAAAATTAACAAAGTTGTGTTCTTGAGAAATCTTGAGAAAACACCAATTAAGACTTCAAATCTTGAGACAAAGCTTTGATTAAGTTGGAGGTTAAGGTTTGTAATTGAGAGAAAAAGATTTTGGAGAAGCCTTCTAGTGTAAAACTTGGAGAAAATGGAGTATGAGAGTCTACCCATGAATTAGAAGCATTATATAGTGATTAGGTGTTTTAAACCTATTATATTAAAACTCTACTTAAACATCTAACCAACCCGCCGCCTCTGATCGCGACCGAATCGATTCGGCATAAGGCCGAATCGATTCGCTCCTGACAGTTTACCAAGAACGCCCTATTTTTTTTTAAGTTAATAAATCCTCAAATTTAACCCCGATTCCAATTCCGATTAAAGTCTCATTTTTAATATTTAAAATCTAACATATTTAATTAATAAAAAAATATTTTATTCCACAAATGTTATTTTTTTGACTCCCGAATTACTCAAATAGTTAATTAATAAAATTACGGGGTGTTACATACTTCCCCACTAGCACATGAATTTCGTCCTCGAAATTAGACAAAGCATAAACGTCAAACGTAAATCGCATAAAATAAAATAAGGCTCACATGTGCCTACTCGTATAATGCCACAATTGGATGCCCATACACCCAATTTTACACGCACCTACCCACGATCAAAATAATATATATATATATATATATATATATATATATATATATATATATATATATATATATATATATATATATATGAAAATAACGACGTTCCATGCTCTCCCATGAATCACCACTCGATTCTATCTTCAAAAGTCATTGCAACACTTAAATCCTCAAATCAAATCATCTCACTACACTGATACTAGATATACCCCAAAATTAATACCAACGATCTACTAAATAAATATCGTCTCCAACAATCTTATAAAATATACTTTTTCTCTTCACCAAAATATAACACTAAATTCCCTACTACTAAAATTGTTGTCTTGTTGTGATCCCACATAAATAGAAATATTTCTCCATCACTGAGCTCCCTAGTAACCTAGATCACCTGTAAAGAATTGCAAACATGATTAGTGGCTCCTCAATCTATACATCAGGTAATGGTAGATTACACAAAAAATCATGTCTCAATGACTAGGATAAATTACTATTTCCATTATTCTTTTCTAAGTAAACCAAGTACTAATTCTTCTAATGTCCTGATTGATAGAAGATATAACACTTTTCTTTTAGCTGTTTACCTGTAACCATATTCTTAAACACTATTTTAACCACCACATGTTGTATTTGAGACTTTACCTTCTTCTTTTTCTTCTTACCTTTCTAGACATAAGAAGATTGTCCTCTCTCGGTAACTTATGTAACACCCTTTTGTTTGATGATATTCTCTACAACCTGAAGTTCTTTAAGTAGTTTCACCAAGGGTTAGTCAAATTTGTTCATCAAAGGCAAAAATGCTTAAAGGACTTCGAGGGTGATTGGAGCAAAAAATCGATTTAGGTTTCCCCATTAGTTTTAAATCCAAGGACTTTCACTTCGTCTAATATGGACATCATCTTCATAACATAGTCCCTAATAGGAGTACTATAAATCATTGTTGTGTTAATAAGCCTTGCCATAGTATCCAATCTTGTGGCACGGTTCTAATACTTAAACATATCCATGAGGTTTAGAGTTATGTCATAAACACTTGACATATTCTGATGTTGGTGTTACAACACCTTGGTCATAGAGTCAAATATGTAGCAATGAGTCATCTGGTCATGTTTCTATTACTTTGGATAAGTACGGACATCCTCTTCGGATACCCCCTCGTTAGGCTTGATAGGGCATGGTTCAGTTAAAATAAACTTATAATCCTCAACAATTTATTATGTGTATAAGTTTCTTTTTAGAATATAAAGTTCATGCCAGTTAATTTATTATCCTTTAAGATGGAAGCAAGTGGGTTGAATACTGAGCCCTTATAAAATCTGATAATCGTCATTTGAAAATAAATAAATTAAAATTAAATATGTGATAATTAACTTCAATTAAATTTTAATTTGGCTTCTCTCTATCGTCAATTATAACTACTCCCATCGCGCATCCTAGTTCCCATGTGAAGTGAGATTTATTTATGAGGGCTTAAACTTCTCACCATGAACCATAAATATTTTCATCTTTCATTTATATTCTTCATCAAATAATCCATAATCTTTTGTCCTACATAATATAATAGTGATTAATTCTATTATGTAGGACCAGACTCACTCACATTTAATTCCAGTGGGGGACCAGATTTATTCACATTTAATTATAAGTAATTCTACTATATTATGATTAATTCTCTCCAATAGGGAGGAAAGCAAAATATTAACATGAGGAATTAATCATGTCAAATTTTTAAAACACCGATGGAGAAAGTGGGGTTTATGTTGAAATCGCTCTCCCACTTAATATTTTAAAAATGAGGTATTTTGAAAAATTATTCATCCAATTCTAAATGCTTGAATTAAATCCATAGTAATTCCCAATTCTCCTATACAATTTAAATTTTTTGGTCTCACTCTTTTAATTTTCTAAAAAAAATAAATTTTAAATTAAAATAAAACTCATAGATCACATTTTAATTTATACCTTAAATTATTTACCCGATAGAATTCAATTTATTTAAAAAAATTGAAAGAAAACTCGTAATATAGGTTGGTCTCAAAATTAAAACCACATTGACTATAATCTTGGGTGTCCCTAATTAATTAATTGACCAACACACGAATTCATACAATTATTATTAAAGAGATATAAACAAATACAATCAAATTCATTCGATATAAAAAGGATACAAAGTCCCTTTCCACCATAGCCTAAACTTCTTGCTTGAGTAAAGTTTCAAAGGGTCAAAACATCCTTGAAGAAGAGTCCATCTCACATAAGGTACTAGAAGTAGCAGAATCCCACACAAAAATCAAACAAAATCTTAACAACCCTGATCCTCGTTGCCACCCGCGATCATGGTTGGGCTATCTATAATCGCAAGTTTGACCACAATAATCAAGGGCCTACTATGTGGTCCCTTCTACCCCTTGGTTTCATATTTCTTGAATCTTTGTAAAAACTACATCGTTTTGACCTTCCAACAACGTTGAAAACTCCATTAATGGGCATCCAATCTTGATAAAAAAATCGAAAACCTTGGATCTTCCACCAATGTCAAAATACAATGCAAAAAAAGGCTCTTAAAATCTAACTGATTACATCCCCTCAAAATTTCCTCCAAATACAACAATTAAATTCAATAGTTAAAAACCCAAATTATTATAGTAAAATCGAATCTTTGAGAAAATTAACTACGAATAACCCACCGTAAAATCCATTCACATGACATACATTCATGTGACTATGATGGAAGGATAAAAATATAATAACTCTCTAAAATCATGTTAGTATAAACAATACATATCCATGTACAATTTTTAACATCCAAACCTAGGGTTTTCATCGATGGACAACATGGATCTTTCCCGAAACATGATCAATCTAAAATGCGGGCCCTAATAAGACTTGTTAGGGATTGACATAACAAAAAAATTCCTTCCCCTTTATCTTTGATTGATCACATTCCATAAAAATAACTAGATATGAAACACATATTTAGGGATCGAATCACAATACATTTGCAGACCTTATATGTGATCCGATATGGAGACAATGAGTTGATGAAGATTATGAACTTGATGCCCATCCAAGGTCTCTAAAAATCTTGTTATAATCCATCGAATGCCTCAGATCATCTAGTATATGATCCTCCTAAAGCAGATTGTGTATGTGGGCACTCTTGGAGATGAATACTTGGTATTTTGAGTGAGATATGACATTCTCTATCCACAGCCCTTCAAAAAATGTGAATACTACTTTCATCTTCTTATCTAACCCTAAATGATGATTATGAAGCTTAAAACCTTAGCTTACACCAATATATATAGGTACTAGTGGTGACACGTGCGATGCACAAGTGGGTGTAATGCGTTATAAAATATATTATTCTAATATGTAGTCGAATATATAATTTTGATTGGAATAAAAAATGATCATATCCATAACCTTGAAGATGTAAATGTAAGTAATATGTCGAGGAATGCACATGAATTGAAATGAATATGAGGCAATTAATGTCAAGAATTATATTATCGTAGAACATAACATAATCAAAATATCCAAATAATTAAAAAGAGAAGGGTTATTTTGAGTTTCCTCTATACTTTCTCACTAGTTTCACCTCCATTTTTTTAAAAATTTGCAATACGCCCACATTCTATTAACTATCTGTCCAAACTGTTTGTACACCAACTTTTATAACGATTTTTGAGTTAGACCCCTGTTTTAAAAAAAATCATTAAAGCCCCAAATTGTTAAAACCCCAATTTTTTTAGCTTTATACGACGAAACTTCATCGGCATATATTTGAAAAAAAAAGTCCATAATATAAGAAATCTTGGAATAAAATAAAGAATGTAAAATTTCTAGTCGGCGACTATTATTATAAATTCAAGAAGTAAAATATATCAAAATACAATTGGAATATTTTTAGTAAAATCCTAATTGGGTATATGTTAAGAGTAGAAAAATAGTACAATTTTGAAACAAAGTTAGAAAATATAGAAAAAGTTGAAATGTTTTCCGATTTTAGAATTTTTTAATGCTAAGAGTTTATACTATTTTGATTATTCAAATATATGGAAATTAGTACTCTTTTAAAATTTCCGATATAATATAATAATTTTGAAGTTTGAAAATTCCAAACATTTTTTTAATAGGAACTAATTTTGTGACAACCCGAATATAATTATGTTTAAATCATGATTAGCTTATGTGATATGGATAATATGTTATTAGTATATCTAATGTTAAGTGATTATGTTTAGTCTAATCCTATTTTCACAAATCATGAAATGTCGAATTATTTATAAACACGAAATTTTGTTATTTTCGATAGAAATGTCCCTGTTTAATACTAGTTTTAACCTCTATAACTTAACCATTGACTTGAGGTGAAAACTATATAATTGTAGACATATGAGTTAGGGTTGTAACACAGCAAACGCTACATCAAACAGATGTACGAGTAAGAAGTTAGGCCAAATTTACGAACAAGGGGCAAATCTGTCAATTCCCTTTAAGTGGTAAATTATCTTTTATTAAACCAAATGGTTTAATTTGATTGGTTGGCTTGGGAGGTAGCCTTGGCCGACTTAAACTCTCCCTCTAACTTATTTCTTCATCAAATTAATCCCTAGTTTCAGTTTCAAGTGTTGTTAGCTTGAGGAAAGAGAAGATAGAAGTTAGGAAGAAAAGTGAGAAGAAAAAGTGTAGAAAAATCCATAGAAATTACGTAAAAGTTCCGAAGGTAATCCTAATTGCAAATCTTGTTATTTTTCATATATTTATGATTTATATGATATAAATCCATGATTTTTTTATTGACCTTTCATGATTGGGTGCATATGTATGGATATATGCCAGTTTAAGTTAGGTTGAATGCATGAACTCTTAAAATTGCTTTGTATTGAAACCCCTTGCATTAAAACTTGAATATATTTTTGTGTGATTACTGGAATTGAGAAATTCCAATTGGATATGAAAGTATACTCATATATTCATATCATATCCGAAAATTAGAATTTATCTCCTTGTGGTTAGGCCGTAATGATGATTTCAAGTTGGTATATAGTTGTTGTTCATATATTTCATTTCGGTATGCCCTGAGTTTTGTCAAGCTTTTGACATAGCAAATGAAGTCAAAAATTTATGAAACTTTAATTATGTACTATTAAGTATGTTTAATGAAAATGGGTTGAAAATCATGGAACGTTATACTGTAGAAAAATTATGAAAATTCTGGGAATTCGAAGGAACAATAGAGGAGCTTGTAGGGCAGATTTCTTGTGTTGTAAAGAAATGGTCATAACTTGCTCGAGGAAGCTTGAAAAATTACACCGTCGCTTGTAATGGAAAGTATATTCATATATATTTTCATATTGATAAGTTTGGAACCCTGTATTTCTACAGTTTAGGAATATAGGATGGTTGAGTATAGAGGGCAATAATCAGAGGTCGTACTGGATACCCCATGAAAGAATATTGTTATCTCCTCTTTCCAAAGAGTATTTTGAGTACATGTTTCATGTGTATATACATTGAGAAGTATAATTTCATGTTACTTGGTTTTGGTAATAAATTCCTTATGAGGTATTTCTTACGGTTGAATGTTCATAACTTTATTAACATGTATAACATTGTTTTGTCTTTACTTATGTTTTATGGAACGTAACTTATGTGGAATTATATTGTTGTTGTATAGTCATGAAAGTTACATAATTATGTTAGGATAATACTTATTATTGAGATTGGGTACTGATTTAGTTCGATTGATAGGTGTAAGGTCAAATAAACCAAATTAGCTCCACCCGAAGGAAACGTGAATACATAGTTGTCAACCAAGGTGAGTGTACTCACTGGAATGATGTATTTGTATACTGTTATGAATATGATCATAATGTTTTGAATATAAAATTGTTCATTTCGGTTTATCAAAATGGGAGGTTACTCCTCGACCCGAAATGGGGGAGATTTGTCTATTAATGACATGGGGTTACTCCTCGACCAGGAATGGGGGAGAATTGTCTATTTAGACAGGATATGTGAATCATGATTCGGAAAATTTGGTCATTCATTATGAATGATCCGGATAAGTTAATACATAATTATATGGACATGATTAAGTGCATTTAAATTCATTCAGTAGTATAGTAGTGATGCATTCACTGGGCTATTTTGCTCACGGTTCCTATGTTCACATTTTTCAGGTAGCGCGATGTCACTGCCAAATCTAGGAGGTCGGGTTGGGTTACCCAGGAACGGAAGAAACAATGATTTTGTGTAAATGTAAATGATGTAATTAAGTTAACTTATCCTTCAAGAAAATTTTTATGGACATGACTACTCCGATGTTGTAAAAAGGCTTTCAGTTATATGGATTTACAATGATGACTCTGAAATTAAAACTCGTGTTTATGGTTTGGTTCGATTAATTATGGTTTGACTCACTTTGACTTTTAGACTTAATTATAAGTAACTGGGTTGGGGTGTGTCAGCTTTTGGTATCAGAGCCTAGGTTTTAGAGGTTCTGGAGTGAGAAGAGTCTAGATTTGGCAGTGAATGTTAGAAAAATATATATTTTGATACTAATGATTATGTTAGGAAAGATATGTCTATATATATGTTGTTATATCTTTGATTTATTTCAGATATAAAAGTATGGAAGGAGGAGATGTTAATGTGAGAATAGAAGATGAGGCTTCAAATATGGCAGCAGAAGCAGAGGTTGAGCAACCTGTTTATGGAAATGTAGAACCTGAGCAAGAACAATTGACAGACATGCAAAAAATGGAAAGTGCTAAAAATCTAATGGCAGAGCAACAAGCTAGATTTATGGCTCATGTGGAAAAACAACAGACCAGGCAACTGGAGGAATAAGCATTGGCTAGGGCTGAGGAGGTGATACACCGGGAAGAAATGAGTACTTCACATAAGATATTTATTAAAATGAATCCACCCTCATTTGAAGGAGAAGTTGATCCAGTAGAGGCAGAAGAATGGGTTATAGAGATTGAACTTATTTTTGGGGTGATGAGAATGCCTGAAAATCAACGAGTGATCTTGGCGACGTACATGCTGAAAGGAGAAGCTAAATATTGGTGGGATGACACAAAACATTTGTTGATTACTCCAGGAGGTGGGAATGTGATCTCATGGGATGATTTTGTCAAAGCTTTATATGATAAGTATTTTCCCCCAATGTATCGAAAACAAAAGGAGAAGAATTATTTCATGTTGAATCAGGGGAGTATGACAGTTAGAGAATATGAAGTTAAACTTACAGCTTTATCTCGGTTTGCTTCAAGATTTATACAAAATGAGGAAGACATGTGTAGTCGATTTGTTGATGGACTTGAGTTAGTTATTAAATTAAGGTTGTCGGCTTTAGAGACTATTAACTATTCACCCTTGGTGAACAAAGCCATTCTAGTAGAAAAGGACGTGAATGAAGCAAGAGGGAATAGAGAATGAGGCATAAGGAGAAGCAGATTCGATCCAAGTTATCAAAAGGGTAGTGATACAGAATATTCGAGACTTGGAGGGAAAAAATTCGAGCATGGTAGAAACATGGGAGGTAGTTCGCAAAGGGGTGAAGCAAGTGGTGGAAGAAGTTCAAGAGTTTCAGCACAAGGAGATCCGAATGTTTATTTCTTTTGTGGGACATCGGGTCATGTAAAGAGAAATTGCCCAAAGCTACTAAATATAGAATGTTTCAACTGTCATCAGAAGGTCCATCTGAGAAAGAATTGTCCTATGTTATCAAGAGCGGTTTCAGTCAGTAGTGTGGGGCCTCATAAAGGATCCTCTCCAGGCAGTGCCACTAGGGGGAGAGGTACAGAACAAGCTACTGGATCGAGGGCAGGAGGAAGAGTGTTTAAAATGACACTGCAAGATGCCCATGCTACACCGGAAGTGGTTACAAGTAAACTTTATATTGCAAACAAAGATTTATATGCACTCATTGATCCTAGATCTACGCATTCATTTATGTCATTACATATTATTTCATATTTGGGGTAGACCATGTTCATTTCTCAATTGTGCCTTATATATTTCTACCCCAATGGAAAGTGTGAATCTGGTTGAGCATGTTTATAAAGATTGTGTCTTACGAATGAGTGAGCGAGATTTCTATGTTGATTTGATACCGTTGGCCATTCGGGTTTTTGATATCATATTGGGGATGGATTGGTTATCATCGTATCATGCTTCCATTGATTGTTTTCAAAAGAATTTACGTTTCATCTGCCTGGTGAGCCCGAGTTCCAGTTTACAGGGGAAAGGAATATTGTCCCTAATTGTCTCATCTCAGCAATTAAGAGAAGAAAGTTATTGAGTAAGGATTATACAGGGTATTTAGCTTATGTTGTTGATACCAGTAAAGAGACAGTTAAAATTCAATATATACCAGTGGTTAGAGAGTTTTTTGATGTCTTCCTAGAGGGATTTCCAGGATTGCCACCCGATAGGGAAGTAGAGTTTTCCATTGAATTAATTCCAGGTACTGGTCCAATTTCCCTTGCTCCATATAGAATGGCACCAACAGAGTTGAAAGAATTGAAAGTGCAATTACAGGATCTGATAAGCAAAGGTTTCATTCGGTCTAGTGTTTCGCCATGGGGAGCCCCAGTGTTATTTGTGAAAAAGAAAGATGGGACAATGCGATTATGTATTGATTATCGACAATTGAATAAGGTGACCATTAGAAACAAGTACCCTCTACCTCGTATCGATGATTTATTTGACCAATTACAGGGGGCCACAGTATTTTCGAAGATTGATTTGAGATCGGGTTACCACCAATTGAAAGTAAAGGATAGTGATATTTCCAAAACAACTTTTCGGACTCGATATGGGCACTATGAGTTTTTGGTGATGCCATTTGGATTAACTAATGCTCCAGCAGTTTTTATGGATTTGATGAACCAAGTATTCCACCCTTTCATTGTTTCATTTGTGATTGTATTCATAGACGATGTGTTGATTTACTCGCGTAGCATGGAGGAACATGAGAAACATTTGAGACTAGTATTGCAGATTGTGAGAGAGAAGAAATTATTTGCTAAATTTAGCAAGTATGAGTTTTGGTTGAATGAAATTGTGTTTTTAGGGCACGTTGTCTCGAGAAATGAGATATATGTTGATCCAAAGAAGGTGGAAGCAATCGTTGAATGGGAGTCCTAAGAATGTGACAGAAATTAGGAGTTTCCTAGGATTGGGAGGTTACTATCGCAGATTCATTAAAGGATTTTCAGCAATAGCATTACCATTGACAAAGTTGACTCGTAAAGAAGTGAAGTTTGTATGGGATGAAGAATGCGAGAGGAGTTTTAAAGAATTAAAGAATCGATTGGTTTTAGCCCCTATACTTACTATTCCATATGGGAATGAGTCTTTTGAGATCTATGCAGACGCTTCATTTCAGGGGTTAGGATGCGTTCTTATGCAGAATGGGAAGGTAATAGCATATCCTTCCAGACAATTAAATACGCATGAACGAAACTACCCTACACATGATTTGGAGCTAGCAGCAATTGTTTTTGCTTTAAAGTTGTCGAGACATTACTTGTATGGAGAAACTTGTGAGATATTTACAGATCATCAAAGTTTGAAATACTTGTTTACACAGAAAGAACTGAATTTGAGACAGAGGCGTTGGATAGAGCTGATTAAAGACTATGACTGTACCATCCATCATCATCCTGGGAAGGCCAATGTAGTAGCAGATGCTTTGAGTCGAAAATCATCAGGGATTCTTGGTTGTGTACGGTGTGCCCGTATTGGAAATATTCTTGACTTGGCATCGATGGGGATTGAATTGAAGTTTTCAAAAAGTGGAGGATTATTAGCACATGTTACAGTGAGAGCTTTATTAGCAGAACGCATACAAAATTTGCAGATTAGTGATCCATTCCTTGAGAAGAAGAAACAAGAAGTGCAGGACGGTAAAGAGAGTGACTTTGAGATTAAGAATGGTGAATCGTTGTGTTATAAAAATAGGATTTGTGTACCGAATGACCCACCCTTAAAGAAGGATATATTAGAAGAGGCACATAGTTCTATTTACTCTATGCATCTGGGAGGTACTAAAATGTATAAATATTTGAAAGAGTATGACTGGTGGAACAATATAAAACGTGAGATTGCAGAGTTCGTAGCTAAATGTTTAGTATGCCAGCAAGTAAAGGCGGAGCATCAAAAGCCGGCAGGATTATTACAGTCGTTGCCTATTCCGGAATGGAAGTGGGAGCATATAACGATGGACTTTGTTACAGGATTACCCCGGTCACCAAAGGGGCATGATTCTATTTGGGCGATTGTAGACCGATTGATGAAGTCAGCTCATTTTCTTCCAGTTAAGCCACCTATACCGTTGACAAGTATGCACGTATGTACGTTGACGAGATTATCCATTTACATGGGGCACCAGTGTCAATTGTATCAGATAGATATCCAACGTTCACTTCTAAGTTTTGGCCTCGTCTCCAGAATGCCATGGGCACAAGTTTGATGTTCAGCACTACGTTTCATCCACAAATTGATGGGAAATCAGAAAGGACAATTCAAATATTTGAAGACATGTTACGAGCCTGTGTATTTGACTTCAAAGGTAGTTGGGATGATCATTTGCCATTGATGGAATTTTCATCTAATAATAGTTATCAGTCGACTATTGGTATGGCTCCTTATGAAGATTTATATGGGAGGAGATGTAGAACGCCTTTGCGTTGGGATGAAGTGGGTGAAAGGAAAATATTGGGTCCTGAATTAATAGATGTGATGACTGAAAAGATCAAAATTATTCGGGAACGGATAAAGATAGCGCAAAGCAGGCAGAAATTTTATGCAGATAAGAGGAAGTATCCATTGGAATTTCAGAAGGGAGATTTTGTATTCCTGCGTATTTCACCATGGAAAGGCGTCATGAGATTTGGGAAAAAGGGGAAACTAAGTCCAAGATACATTGGACCATATGAAGTGCTGAAAAGAATTGGAACCCTGGCATATAGATTAGATTTATCTCCGGACTTGTCCCGTTTACATGATGTGTTTCACATATCAATGCTTCATAAGTAATTGGCGGATCCATCTCATCAATTGAAAACTCAACCAATTGAACTGAATGAAGACTTTTCGTACATCGAGGAACCAATGGAAATTATTGATCGTAAGGAGAAAGTATTGAGAAATAAAGTTATTTCCTTATTTAAAGTTATGTGGATGAGCTATGGGATTAAATAAGCAACTTGGGAAACGGAGGATAGCATGAAGAAACAGTATCCCCATTTGTTTAGTAAGTGACCTTTATATTAAATTTCGGGGACAAAATTTTCTAAGGGGGGTGAGTTGTGACAACCCGAATATAATTATGATAAATTATGTTTAAATCATGATTAGCTTATGTGAAATGGATAATATGTTATTATTATATCTAATGTTAAGTGATTATGTTTAGTCTAATCCTATTTTCATAAATCATGAAATGTCGAATTATTTACAAACACGAAATTTTGTTGTTTTCGATAGAAATGTCCCTGTTTAAGACTAGTTTTGACCTCTATAACTTAACCATTTACTTGAGGTGAAAACTATATAATTGTAGACATATGAGTTAGGGTTGTAACACAACAAACAGTACATCAAACGGATGTACGAGTAAGAAGTTAGGCCAAATTTACGAACAAGGGGCAAATCTGTCAATTCCCTTTAAGTGGTAAATTGTCGTTTATTAAACCAAATGCTTTAATTTGATTGGTTGGCTTGGGAGGCAGCCTTGGACGACTTAAACTCTCCCTCTAACTTATTTCTTCATCAAATTAATCCCTAGTTTCAGTTTCAAGTGTTGTTAGCTTGAGGAAAGAGAAGGTAGAAGTTAGGAAGAAAAGTGAGGAGAAAAAGTGTAGAAAAATCCGTAGAAATTACGTAAAAGTTCCGAAGGTAATCCTAATTGCAAATCTTGTTATTTTTCATATATTTATGATTTATATGATATAAATCCATGATTTTTTTATTGACCTTTCTGTAATACCCCGTAATTTTATTGATATTTATTTATGGGATTAATTAAGTTAAATAAGAATTAATTGGGAATTAATTCGGATATAAATACTAGCGAGATGTGAGTTGGTATTTGATTATGATATTGAAGTTGGAAACTTCATGAGTATTGAATATTTAAATTGTCACAAGATAGAAATACGACAATTTGGAAATTTAGTTGGGACGCGCGTGTCAGTCGCGTCAGGAATGTAATTATTTGAATTAAAATGTGAATTTTATTTTTATTAACTGAATGGTCATTTTGAGTGCTCCAACGTGTCCGGAAGGATCAAAATAGTCTAAAAACACTATCCGGGGGTTTAGTTTGGGTCCCGGGGCATGTTTGGGCCATACCGACAACCTAGAGGGGTATTTTGGTAATTTTAAAAATATGAGAATTAAAACCTACGAATTTTAGGAGTTAATTATATTATATTTAGGAACCCACTAAGCCCATTATCAGCATTAGATGAGTTAGAGGGCTACAGGAGTTATAGGAGAGCTTGAAGAGTTCCAAAAAGAAACCTCTAATCACCATCTTCAACCTTGGGAGAAAATCTGTAGAGAAAGGAGAGAATCAACCTTCATTCACCAACATCAATTCTGAAGAACAATCTAAGTCAAGTGATTTGATATTTTTAGTGCATTGAATTTTTCTTCCATGCTTAGTGTAGGAATTATCTTATATTAAAAACTTTGAAGAAAACCCATGAAATTGATGGAGAAACTTTGAATTTGGGTTAGGATTTGCATGTAGAATGATGATGGACTGATTTAATATTCGAAGAGTTATATATGATGATTTAAAAACGGATTTATGATGAGTAATTGGGCATAATATAATTATGGGTTCATGTTCATAGGGTTTGGGGAAATATTTGGAGATTTATATTAATTCCTTGATGATTTGTAAGATTTGACCCCTAAAAATATGTTAAGGGATGATCTAGGATGATTAGAAATGGTTTAAAAGCGTTAGAACATAACTTGTAGGGTCTTAGGGTGGATTTAGAGAAGAGAAGAATTGAGAAAATCGGACTTGGGAATTTCTGGGCTGAAACTGCCATCTCGTTAGAAGACCTGCCCAGGTCGTTCGAACGATCTTCTAACGAGATGACAGTGTCACTTCTAACGAGTTGGTAGTTCGTTCGAAGCCATTTTGTTCGAACGACACTCGTTCGAACGACCTCGTTCGAACGAGATTTCTAACGAGTTGACAGAATGGCCTTTTAGGCCTGATTTTATTTCTAGTATCCCATAGACTTAATTAAATGGTGAGATAGCCTTCCCTTATTAATTAGTGGGTATAGTTGGGAGATTGGGGTACATTGAGGAGTAAAACTTAGAATCGTGTAGTAAACCGGATGACATTTGTGGATTGGGAAGCGAGTAACTAATCATGACGTGAGAAGAGTTGGTAACTTAAATACATATAGACCGGGGACTTGTGAGTTGTATAACACTAAGTGTTGGTATAAGAACGAGAAGTATGCCACTAAATAAATATTGTAATATCTAAGATGTGCAAATGCTTAGTATATGTAATTATCTGTGTATGACATACCTACCGTACTTGCTATCATGGGAGGTCGGCGTTCGTTCAGGGTCATCTAATCTTTGTGTGCCTACGGGGGGATTTAGATTGGTACCTCGAGGACATAGGTCAGAGAAGGACTTATTGAGAAGTTAATAAGTCTGCTGATCATGGGAGCGTAGGTATGTACGTGACCCATGTGATGTGAACTATGTTCGCCTCCATTGTTTGTGATTGTTGTTTAATGAAACGTTTCCTGAGAGATTCGGAATACGTGGTCCTTATGTACGTGATGTACCGAGATTGGATAGCAGAGTATGTGTGCACTGCAGCTTAGTCTCGGGGTGCTAGTATTGTATATTTATTATGAGGATAATATACTGATTAATTGAAATGAATTGTCATGAATAAATATGAGTATAAATAATAGCAACAGTTTGTAAAGTGAAAATGGAAGATCTCTAGTAATTAGTAGTACTAATATGGGAAACTGTGTTGCAAGTTATAACACTCTGTTAATTAAAAGTTGTTTGGAATTGAATTGGTTATCGTATAGTAATGTAAAATTTGGTATCGGACTAGTTAGATATGTGAATAGCTAGAATGGGTACGGGTACGATAGGAGTGCACAATTAGTTGAGAGGTGAGGAATTCATGTGAGTGCACACACTATCATGTACTTTATATTCACTGTTTATTGATATTAAACACTTGCAAAATTTTAAATTATTTTCACAATCGGGTTCTGACCCGTTTTCTTTCAAATCTATTTTTGTAAAAACCTTTTTAGGTGCCCAGCCACAAGGACACCATGCATAGGAGTTCTATTCAGGTGACGTTCTGTAGCTGCTGTGGAAGTTACAGGACCTTGACAGTAGACGCCTCCATTCTCGATCTTGACTCCATTATCAGACTTGCTCATTTGTTGGGCATGTCGCCCCATTTCTTTTAGAGACATCTTACTCTTCAATTATTTCAGAATTTGGGTTGTAATAATATTTAGTGATGCAGACTTGGTATTTATTTATTTCAGTATTTGGATTGTTGTGAGGAGTATTCCTCCGGACTCATTATTATTTGATGGTTATTCTATTGTGACTATGTTGTGATGGTTATGTTAGCATTTCATAATTCACTTATTGTATGTTAATCGAATTTAATTAAAATTGGCAACTCACTTTTTAAATATTAGGTGGCAAGTAATTGTTAAAACGTTTTTCGTCAGTGATTCTATGAACTGAACCAACTTGGCATTTTGTATTAATTTAATAAAGGAGTAGCTACCCGGTATTTAATTAGTCGGGGTGTCACATGTGGTATCAGAGCATCAGGTTCTAGTGTCCTTAGGATCTGTACGACTTGTTATGTTTCCGCTGAGCTTTCTTTGATATAGAGCCCTATATTTTAGGACTGTTGTATTCTTTTGTGTATGCTTCGCTCTTCAGCCATTTTGAGATAATAACTGCGAACTTATAAGACTTTACTCTCATTTCAGATGCCTCCACGACGTGCGCAGCGAGTTCCTAGGGATGCACTGCCAGAGCCACAGCCTGCACCAGTTCAGGGCACTATGAATGCGGCCGAGGTTGCAGCTATTGTAGCCCAAGCGGTAAATGCCGTCCTAGCTGTTGTACAGCAGGCACCACCCCAGGAACCGGTAGTCGTGCCAGTTCAGGCTCATGCATTCCTGTCTACTTGGGAATGCATCCGTGATGCTTTTCATAAAGCACACCCTCCGGATTTTGCAAGTAGCTCCGATGTTGTGGTATCCAGTCAGTGGAGGAAAGACATTCAGAGGCACTTAAGGATGTACGAGTGCACAGATGTTCAGAAGCAGATACTGGCTACTTTCAAGCTAGTAGGATCTGCATTGCAGTGGTGGGAGTCCATTACCACCGCAGAGGAGAGGGACACCCTTTCTATTCAGGAGTTCTGGGTGCGGTTCGACCGCAAATATTTTCTGTCAGCTGTTCACACTGAGATGAGGAGGAAGTTAATGAACCTCAAGCAGGAGGGAAGGACTGTGGCCGAGTATGAGGCCGAATTTACTAATCTCTTAAACATTGTTCTGGATGAGATTCCGACTGAGGAGAAGAAGATTCAGAAGTTTAAGGATGGATTGACTTGGAGGATCCGTCAGCACTTGTTGGGTAATCTCTCGTTGGCCACTTATTCTGACATGGTTAACGCTGCGCTACTTCACTACCAGGATCATCGCTTTCACATGACTGAGAGTAAGAGATCAGGAGAATCTAGCCATCAGGGCAGGACAGGGGGAAATGGTGCCAGCGGGGCACAAACTGCTCAGAGTCAGCATAGGCAGAGTGATCAGAGTTCCCAATAGGGGGAATCTAAGAGATTCAGATCTAGAGGTTTTAGGAGTGGTCAGGGAGGTTTCAGACATGGCCATCAGGGCCAGCTGGGTCAGAATGGTCAACAGCAACAGTTTCAACAGGGCCATCATGGCCAAGGTAGGAATGGTAATGGCCATTAGGGCCGAGGGCAGCAGGGACAGCGAGGGGGAAATTTCCCAAGGAAATGCTTCACTTGTGGAAATATTGGCCACAAACGACAGGATTGTCCTGATAGGGGCCGGGCCCCATAGCAGCAGCAGTAGGGTGCTCGACATGAGCCACAGAGGCCTATGTTTCCTGCCGCACTCCCAGCACCACCACAGATGGCAGCATTACCACCCATTCCAGCAGTCCCAGTTCAGCAGGGACAACTTCAGTATGGGAGAGTGTATCAGCTCTAGCATGCCGCAGCCCCACAGGATCCACCGGCCATTGAGGGAATGTTCTCTATTCAGGGGACTATGGGGCGTATTTTATTTGACACGGGGGACACACATTATTTCATTGCCACGAGTTTTGCACGCACTATTGGGTTATTAGACACCGCCGAGAGCACGGTTACTTGTGTAGATTCGCCGTTGAGTAGGGGTTCCGTGATTTCCCTTATTTATAGAGGTGTGGGTATAGATATCGGGAGGTTTACTTTACCCGCTGATATGTTAGTGTTAGAGATGACTGAGTATGATGCCATTGTTGGTATGGATTGTCTAGTTGCGTACCGAGCCATGATTGACTGTTTTAGTAGGAGTATTATCTTTGCCATTCCCGGGCAGGAGATGTTTTTAATGGCGATGCCTCTCCCTAAAGGAGTATCGTCCACTCATTTGTACTATATAGAGGAGGAGACCTCTAAGGAAGTGGTGATACCACTCGATGCGATACCCGTTGTTAGTGAGTTCGCTAATGTATTTCAGGATATACCTGGACTACCTCCGAGTAGAGAGATAGATTTTGTGATCGATTTGAAGCCGGGTACTCGGCCTATTGCCCGTACACCTTATCGTATGGCTCCAGCAGAGATGAGAGAGCTACGGGACCAGATAGAGCAGTTGTTGGGTCAGGGGTTTATCCGGAGGAGTACTTCGCCGTGGGGTACCCCTGTGTTATTTGTAAAGAAGAGGGATGGATCATTGAGATTGTGTGTAGATTACCGGGAGTTGAATAAAGTCACGATACAGAATAAGTATCCGTTGCCCAGAATCGATGACTTATTTGACCAGTTAAGAGGAGCTTCCTTCTTCTCAAATATTGATTTGCGATCAGGATACCATCAGTTGCGTATCAGGGAGCAGGACGTCTCGAAGACTGCTTTCTTGACGAGATATGGTTCCTACGAGTTTCGAGTTATGCCTTTTGGCTTGACCAACGCTCCAGCCGTGTTTATGGACTTGATGAATATGGTGTTCATAGAGTTCCTAGACCAGTTCGTCATCGTCTTTATTGATGACATCCTGGTTTACTCCCAGACAGAAGAGAAGCACGCCGAGCATTTGAGACAGGTTTTGCAGACGCTACGTCAGAACGAGCTTTATGCAAAGCATGAGAAGTGTGGGTTTTGGCTGAAGGAGGTTCAGTTTTTGGGGCATATCATTTCAGACCGGGGGATATCTGTTGATCCGGGGAAGGTATCCGCGGTGAGGGAGTGGGGACAGCCAACGACACTGACTGAAATCCATAGTTTCTTGGGCCTAGCAGGATACTACATGAGGTTTATTCGGGGTTTCTCAAAGATAGCGGGTCCATTAACACATCTGACTCGTAAGGGTGTGCCATTCATCTGGAGCGATGCCTGTCAGTTGGCATTTGATGAGTTGAAGGACAAGTTGACCTCAGCACCTGTGTTAGCATTGTCAAGACCGGGAGTTGAGTATTTAGTCTACACCGATGCGTCCTTACAAGGACTTGGAGGTGTATTGCAGCAGGAAAGGCAGGCCATAGCTTATACTTACCGTAAGCTTAAGCCTCACGAGAGGAATTACCCCACCCATGACTTGGAGTCAGCGGCAGTTGTATTTGCCCTTCGGATTTGGAGACATTATCTCTTGGGGGAGAAGTTTCGATTGTTCATTGACCACAAGTCTCTACAGTACCTCTTTACACAGAAGGAGTTGAATATGCGTCAACGACGGTGGCTTGAGTTTGTGAAGGATTATCAGTTTGATATCCAATATCACCCGGGGAAGGCTAACGTGGTAGCAGACGAGTTGAGCCGTAGGCCAGTAGATGAGGTGGCCGAGGTGTGGAAAGCTAAGTGGAAGGAGTTGGGACACCAGGATGCAGTGGCCCGATCGTTCATGTCTGTGATGACTATTACACCTCAGATTGTTACGAGAGTGGTAAAGGCCCAGGCAAATGACTCGTTCTGTCAGGAGCAGATAGTTCGATTACTAGCAGAGGGAGCCGAGTCCTATACCGTTAGCTCAGATGGGGGATTACGCTTTAATGGAAGACTGGTTGTTTTGGAAGGGGAAGACTTGCGACACGAGGTGATGACAGAGTCGCACGGCTCACGGTTTTCGGTACACCCTGGTGGGGATAAGATGTACCAAGACATAAGGCGTCAGTATTGGTGGAGCGGGATGAAGAGAGATATTGCCGTGTTTATTTCAAAATGTGCCACTTGTCAGCTAGTAAAGTTGGACCATCAGAGACTAGCAGGACTTCTACAGCCATTAGAGGTTCCGACGTGGATATGGGAGAGCATATCCATGAACTTTATCACGGGGTTACCTACGTCACCGAGGGGTCACGACTCCATATGGGTAATTGTGTACCGGTTGACCAAAGTTTCTCATTTTCTACCCGTAAGGACAGACTACACTACGGGACAGTATGCCCAGATTTTCATTTCTGAAATAGTGAGACTTCACGGTGTGCCTCTAAATATAGTGTCTGACCGAGACAAGATATTTGTTTCACAATTTTGGGAGAGTTTCCAGGAGGCCATGGGCACTGAATTGCGGTTGAGTACGGATTATCACCCGCAGACCGATGGGCAGACCGAGCGGACAAATCAGATGTTGGAGGACATGTTGCGTATATGCATCCTAGACTTTGAAGGTAGTTGGGAGTAGTACCTTCCACTGGTGGAGTTTGCTTATAATAACTCCTACCAGTTCACCATTGGCATGGCTCCATTTGAGGCGTTGTATTGTAGACCTTGTCGTTCCCCAATATGTTGGTTAGAGGTGGGGGATAACAAACTCCTTGGGCTGTAAGTGATTCAGGATACTTCGGCAAGGATAGAGATGATACGGAGTCGAATTCGGGTAGCTGAGGACCGGCAGAAGAGCTATGCTGATGCGAAGAGGTTCTTCAGAGAATTCAAAGTGGGGGACCAGGTTTTACTCAGAGTATCTCCTATGAAGGGGATTATGCGTTTGGGGAAGAAGGGGAAACTGGCACCGAGATATGTGGGGCTATTTCCTATCATCGAGAGGATTGGGCCAGTTGCGTATAGACTTGGGTTACCGGAGCACTAGCATAGGATTCATGATGTGTTCCATATTTCATCGCTAAGGAAATATCTTAGGGACGATTTGGCCCATACTCACATTGCTTTGGAGGACATCGATCTCCAACCCGATAGTTCCTACGAGGAGGGGCCGATTGCTATTTTGGACCGAAGCGAGCGGAAACTGAGGTCGAAGATAGTACCATTAGTACGTGTTCAGTGGCGGCATCATAATGCCGAGGAGTCCACATGGGAGCGCGAGGATGAGATGCGCGAGCATTATCCAGACTTGTTTTTACCAGGTATTCTTTAATTCCGAATTTCGGAACAAAATTCTGTTATTAGGGGGAAGTATGTAATACCCCGTAATTTTATTGATATTTATTTATGGGTTTAATTAAGTTAAATAAGAATTAATTGGGAATTAATCCGGATATAAATACTAGCGAGATGTGAGTTGGTATTTTATTATGATATTGAAATTGGAAACTTCATGAGTATTGAATATTTAAATTGTCACAAGATAGAAATACGACAATTTGGAAATTTAGTTAGGACGCGCGTGTCAGTCGCGTCAGGAATCTAATTATTTGAATTAAAATGTGAATTTTATTTTTATTAACCGAATGGTCATTTTGAGTGCGCCAACGTGTCCGGAAGGGTCCAAATAGTCTAAAAATACTATCCGGGGGTTTAGTTTGGGTCCCAGGGCATGTTTGGGCCATACCGACAACCTAGAGGGGTATTTTGGTAATTTTAAAAATATGAGAATTAAAACCTACGAATTTTAGGAGTTAATTATATTATATTTAGGAACCCACTAAGCCCATTATCAGCATTAAATGAGTTAGAGGGCTACGAGATTTATAGGAGAGCTTGAAGAGTTCCAAAAAGAAACCTCCAATCACCATCTTCAACCTTGGGAGAAAATCTGTAGAGAAAGGAGAGAATCAACCTTCATTCACCAACATCAATTCTGAAGAACAATCCAAGGCAAGTGATTTGATATTTTTAGTGCATTGAATATGTCTTCCATGCTTAGTGTAGGAATTATCTTATATTAAAAACTTTGAAGAAAACCCATGAAATTGATGGAGAAACTTTGAATTTGGGTTAGGATTTGCATGCAGAATGATGATGGACTGATTTAATATTCGAAGAGTTATATATGATGATTTAAAAACGGATTTATGATGAGTAATTGGGCATAATATAATTATGGGTTCATGTTCATAGGGTTTGGGGAAATATTTGGAGATTTATATTAATTCCTTGATGATTTGTAAGATTTGACCCCCAAAAATATGTTAAGGGATGATCTAGGATGATTAGAAATGGTTTAAAAACGTTAGAACATAACTTTTAGGGTCTTAGGGTGGATTTAGAGAAGAGAAGAATTGAGAAAATCGAACTTGGGAATTTCTGGGCTGAAATTGCCATCTCGTTAGAAGACCTGCACAGGTCGTTCGAACGAACTTCTAACGAGATGATAGTGTCCCTTCTAACGAGTTGATAGTTCGTTCGAAGCCATTTTGTTTAAACGACACTCGTTCGAACGACACTCGTTCGAACGAGATTTCTAACGAGTTGACAGAATGGCCTTTTAGGCCTGATTTTATTTCTAGTATCCCATAGACTTAATTAAATGGTGAGATAACCTTCCCTTATTAATTAGTGGGTATAGTTGGGAGATTGGGGTACATTGAGGAGTAAAACTTAGAATCGTGTAGTAAACCGGATGACATTTGTGGATTGGGAAGCGAGTAACTAATCACGACGTGAGAAGAGTTGGTAACTTAAATACATATAGACCGAGGACTTGTGAGTTGTATAACACTAAGTGTTGGTATAAGAACGAGAAGTATGCCACTAAATAAATATTGTAATATCTAAGATGTGCGAATGCTTAGTATATGTAATTATCTGTGTATGACATACCTACCGTACTTGCTATCATGGGAGGTCGGCGTTCGTTCAGGGCCATCTAATCTTTGTGTGCCTACGGGGGGATTTAGATTGGTACCCCGAGGACATAGGTCAGAGAAGGACTTATTGAGAAGTTAATAAGTCTGCTGATCATGGGAGCGTAGGTATGTGCGTGACCCATGTGATGTGAACTATGTTCGCCTCCATTGTTTGTGATTGTTGTTTACTAGAGATTCGGAATACGTGGTCCTTATGTACGTGATGTACCGGGATTGGATAGCAGAGTATGTGTGCACCACAGCTTAGTCTCGGGGTGCTAGTACTGTATATTTATGATGAGGATAATATACTGATTAATTGAAATGAATTGTCATGAATAAATGTGAGTATAAATAATAGCAACAGTTTGTAAAGTGAAAATGGAAGATCTCTAGTAATTAGTAGTACTAATATGGGAAACTGTGTAGCAAGTTATAACACTCTGTTAATTAAAAGTTGTTGGGAATTGAATTGGTTATCGTATAGTAATGTAAAATTTGGTATCGGACTAGTTAGATATGGGAATAACTAGAATGGGTACTTGTACGATAGGAGTGCACAATTAGTTGAGAGGTGAGGAATTCATGTGAGTGCACACACTATCATGTACTTTATATTCACTGTTTATTGATATTAAACACTTGCAAAATTTTAAATTATTTTCACAATCGGGCTCTGACCCGTTTTCTTTTAAATCTATTTTTGTAAAATCTTTTTAGGTGCCCAGCCACAAGGACACCATGCATAGGAGTTCTTTTCAGGTGACGTGCTGTAGCTGCTGTGGAAGTTACAGGAACTTGACAGTAGACGCCTCCATTCTCTATCTTGACTCCATTATCAGACTTGCTCATTTGTTGGGAATGTCGCCCCATTTCTTTTAGAGACATATTACTCTTCAATTATTTCACACTTTTGGTTGTAATAATATTTAGTGATGCAGACTTGGTATTTATTTATTTCAGTATTTGGATTGTTGTGAGGAGTATTCCTCCGGACTCATTATTATTTGATGGTTATTCTATTATGACTATGTTGTGATGGTTATGTTAGCATTTCATAATTCACTTATTGTATGTTAATCGGATTTAATTAAAATTGGCAACTCACTTTTTAAATATTAGGTGGCTAGTAATTGTTAAAACGTTTTTCGTCAGTGATGCTATGAACTGAACCAACTTGGCATTTTGTATTAATTTAGTAAAGGAGTAGCTACCCGGTATTTAATTAGTCGGGGTGTCACACTTTCATGATTGGGTTCATATGTATGGATATATGCCAGTTTAAGTTTGGTTGAATGCATAAACCCTTAAAATTGCTTTGTATTGAAACCCCTTTCATTCTAACTTGAATATATTTTTGTGTGATTACTGGAATTGATAAATTCCAATTTTATATGAAATTATACTCATATATTAATATCATATCCGAAAATTAGACTTTATCTCCTTGTGGTTAGGCCGTAATGATGATTTCAAGTTGGTATATAGTTGTTGTTTATATATTTCATTTCGGTATGCCCTGAGTTTTGTCAAGCGTTTGACATAGCAAATGAAGTCAAAAATTTATGAAACTTTAATTATGTACTATTAAGTATGTGTACTGAAAATGGGTTGAAAATCATGGAAGTTTATGCTGTAGAAAAATTATGAAAATTCTGGGAATTCGAAGCAACAATAGAGGAGCTTGTAGGGAAGATTTCTTGTGTTGTAAAGAAATGGTCATAACTTGCTCGAGGAAGCTTGAAAAATTACACCGTCACTTGTACTGGAAAGTATATTCATATATGTTTTCATATTGATAAGGTTGGACCCCTGTATTTCTACAATTTAGGAATATAGGATGGTTGAGTATAGAGGGAAATAATCTAAGGCCATACTGGATACCCCATGAAAGATTATTGTTATCTCCTCTTTCCAAAGAGTATTTTGAGTAAATGTTTCATGTGTATATACATTGATAAGTATAATTTCATTTTACTTGGTTTTGGTAATAAATTCCTCATGAGGTATTTCTTACGGTTGAATGTTCATAACTTTATTAACATGTATAGCATTATTTTGTCTTTACTTATGTTTTATGGAACGTAACTTATGTGGAATTATATTGTTGTTGTATAGTCATGAAAGTTACATAATTATGTTTGGATAATACTTATTATTGAGATTGGGTACTGATTTAGTTGTATTGATAGGTGTAAGGTCAAATCAACCCAATTCAGCTGCACCCGAAGGAAACGTGAATACATAGTTGTCAACCAAGGTGAGTGTACTCACTGGAATGATGTATTTGTATACTGTTACGAATATGATCATAATGTTATGAATATAAAATTGTTCATTTCGGTTTATCGAAATGGGAGGTTACTCCTCGACCCGAAATGGGGGAGATTTGTCTATTAATGACATGGGGTTACTCCTCGACCAGGAATGGGGGAGAATTGTCTATTTAGACAGGATATGTGAATCATGATTCTGGAAAAGTTGGTCATTCATTATGAATGAGCAGGATAAGTTAATACATAATTATATGGACATGATTTATTGCATTTAAATTCATTCAGTAGTATAGTAGTGATGCATTCACTGGGCTATTTTGCTCACGGTTCCTATGTTCACATTTTTCAGGTAGCGCGATGTCACTACCAAATCTAGGAGGTCGGATTGGGTTACCCAGGAACGGAAGAAACAATGATTTTGTGTAAATGTAAATGATGTAATTAAGTTAACTTATCCTTCAAGAAATTTTTTATGGACATGACTACTCTGATGTTGTAAAAAGGCTTTCAGTTATGTGGATTTACAATGATGACTCTGAAATTAAAACTCGTGTTTATGGTTTGGTTAGATTAATTATGGTTTGACTCACTTTGACTTTCAGACTTAATTATAAGTAACTGGGTTGGGGTGTGTCAAATTTCATCCTTTTCGATATTTTCTGATTTTTTTCAAAATACGACACCTTTGTGATCTTTTTAAAATAAGCCCAATTTGTCTAAAAATAATTCGATTGTATTTTGATATATTCTACTTATTTGAATTTATACTATTCTGGCTTTTTAATAAATGTCAATTAGGAGTTTTCTATTTATTTTTTAATTTTTTAATTTTTTTTTTCAATTATTTGTTTTATTTTTTTAATTTTTTTTAACTTAAAAAAATTCCAAATATTTGTGGAATTGATTTTAATTTCACAATTTTCTATATTTCCTCACTTTTTTTTTCAAAATTATACTATTTTGATCTTTTTAAAAATTCCCAATTCGATTTTTTCTAAAAATATTCCGATTGTATTTTGACATATTTTATTTATTTGAGTTTATACTATTCGGACTTTTTAATGGTTGCCAATTAAAAAATTTCTCCTTTTTATTTTGTTACAAATTTTTTATTTTTTAGACTTTTTTTGAATGTTTAAATATTTACCGATGAATTTCTTTATATAAAAATAAAAAGATTGGAGTGTTAAGAGTTTAGGGTTGTAACCATTTTTCTTAAACGAGGGTCTCCTGCAAAACTGGCCATAAAATTGGGGGGGGGGGGGAGGGGGGACGTAAAATATAAATAGTACTAACGGTTATGATGAATAGTTAACAGAATGAGGTGTATTGCAATTTTTTTTTCTTTTTAAATTAGGGGTGTATTGCAAAACTTCTCATAAAAGCATTAGTAGGACATTCTCATGTTGAGGCATGAGCGGTACATGTGTAGTAATAAAAAACTTACGTCCAATGATATTTATGTCACCACTTTTGAGAACAACCAAGATCACAAAAATATTAAAATAAATGTCATACCTAAACAGAAATATCTAATACATGATTAGTAACATAAAATATATTTCCACCTTACATTGTTAAGTTAACTATGGGAACCCTCGTGTCATTTCCACTGCATAGAGAGTTAGTTGGTGAGTGAGGATTAAATTGAACAAAAAATAAAAAATATATCATTATCCAAAGTTAAATCAACCTCTTGACATAACAGTGTTCAAAATGAATTGTGGAATCATATTGGTAACTGCAACTTGGTAATTAAAATGCAAAGTTGAAAAAACATTTCTCAATCTATAGTAAACAATTAACCTGAATAAAAATCAATTCATGAAACAAATGTGGAAGGGAAAAGATATTAGAATGTTACCTTATATTTTCAGCATTTTTAAACCCTGTAAAAGAAAGAATCCAAAAAAAAGGAAATAAAGGAAAAAAAGAAAAGAAAAGAGGAAAAGCGATGCAATCACTATCAACAAAGTATTGGATGATGATAAAAAAAATACAGTTAAAGGATTTAAACAATAGACGAGGAAAACCCTTACCTCGGTGAAAAAAACACGGGACTGGTTCTTCAGTGAATGTTGGGTAAGAGATTCCGAGAAAATTATAGCCTATGCTTAAGTAAGCCGGCTTGCTTTCCTTCAAAGCCGTTGAAATTGCAGTGTCAATCCGCTAATGTGCACCATCCAAGTTATTCACCACTGACTGTTGCATTTTCACCCAATGATTATTACCGACCAATCAAATAAATAAAAATTACTACAACACTTACAAATTGACTAATTGAAATGTATAACTTTCGCCAATCTCATGTTTGTAATGGAACTTTCATTAACAATATACAAATTTTCAATTTATGCTCCAATAATCAATTTCCAAATTTTGTGTAATATTTGGATGGACCATCCGGAACAAATAGGTGTAATTCAATATAAAATTCTGTACTCTCTATTCACTACACAATTTTATTCTAAGTCTAGCATTTAAAGGATGAGCGGTATTTTCATTTGGGTTGAGTGAAACAAATGAGAGAGAGAGAGAGAGAGACTAACGTATTGCTCACATTTGATGGAGGCTGTGATGAAAAAGGAAAATTTTTATTGTCTCTAAGACATGTCTTAGAGATGTGATTGGTCAATGGTACTGATGTGGATCCACATTTCCTATGAAAATGGGTCCGCGCCAGCGGATTTGACTAATCAAGTATCTAAGACATCAAAAGTTTGATGTCTTAGAGACATCAAACTTCTTCCCAATGAAAAAATATATGGAGAAGGAGACAGTTACAGATGGGGTTTGAGAAAAAGAGTTAATATTAGGTAATGGGTGGTTGAGGTTGAAATATATGGTAAGATGCGTGCGTGGTAGTGGGTAGTTTGTAAGTGTTTTTTTAGTTAGTTATAAAAAAGAGGTTACATTTGTAAGGCAGGTGTGAGGCGTTGAATTTTTATATGGACATGTGTTTGGAAGTTATGGGGTTTGACGTGTGAGTGTGATTTGTTAGAACTTACTTGGAAACTTTATATGTGGACATCTGTATTTAGTTAATTTAAAAAATGCAAAACATTGAGAATTTAGGATTGAGGTTTTCGAGGATTCTCCAAGCCACTACTACATGTATATATATATATATATTAAGATAAGTAGTGAGCTTGGGATAAACTAGGATTCTAGGGAGTCTGGTCCTGCTACTTGTATAAATGGACTATACTAGGGAACCAAAACTAAATAATTCAATTGGCTTCCAAGTATCTACTTAAAAATCCCAGATTGCATCCCTGGAATTTATTTCCTTTCTCTATTTAATCATAATTAATTTCATTAAATAACACGACTACACTCCAATCTAATCATCTCAACATTACTTGAATGATGAGGTTTTTTGGGGATATCAAACCCATAATAATTTTAATACTATAATTCGGCCCTAGTAAATGAGTGCTACATGAAAAGAACACATAAAGATTTATTTGGTTCGGCAGATCATCCTATCTAAGTCCACGAGGAAGGGAGATGAAGCTTTATAAATGGGAAAAGAGAAGATGACTAGAGTGTTAGGGTTGCTAACTGAGATTCCAAGCCATGATTATAAGAATGTGGTTAATCATATCCTAAACTATTGAGGTAACCATTATTTATAGATACAAGTTCCTTACAATTCTAAGTTTTCTTTACGGTTATGAGATTTTAGTTTGATCTTATTTTGAGGTAGTAGAATTAGAGTTGGCTTGTATTCGTCAAAGTCTAATCATCATCTATCTTGATTCACTATTAGTAGATCCATGATCTTCATGCTACTACACCGCCTTGCTATCTCACTGCCATATGTCACGCCACGTAGCGTAGTTGGTTAACAATCCCTTGAATTACCCACAAAATTGGGGTGGACGATTTTTAGGCATGGTTGGCCTAATTATTCATCATTAATTGTACAAGTGCTAGAGTGGGTTTCTCCAAGCAATGCTTGTTAAATTAACACGCGCCCCACTTATACTCAGTGGGAGCATAATCATTGTAGTCGATGCACGTAATCCCTATGCTTAGGATAATGTGCATCGTAACTTCTCTTCCCCACGAAATCATAGTTTGTTAAGCACATGACTAAGGGGAATTAAAGTGAGGCTCTCTGCCCAAAAGAGTCATTATTGAAACTCCTTACTAGAAGCAAAGAGGTATAAGGGTTTCAATCACCATTAAACACCGTTTCACTTGATCATTTGAAAGTACACTCCCATTTTTCATTTTCTCTCTCACGACTTGATTTATAGACATTTAAGTTTCCTTGTTCTTCATCTTTTTCTATGTTAACCTTATCATCCATGTTTAGGCACACTATAAAGTATGGGGTGACCTCTAAAAATAATTTTGAGGCATTTCGTACAAATATCTCATCCATAGAAATGTATGTATAAGGAGATCACCCGAGGAAAAAGAGGATGTCTATGACATTAATGATGAGGTTATCATTATGACAATTGTAATAATAGCAAGGGGAGTCTATTTCCCCCTTCACCCATTACTGGTGAATTACTCCACTTTTATGGAATACTTCTCTTCTAAGCAAATGAAATATTCTTCCATATTGTAATGGGCATAGTAGCCATGAACCACATTTATAGGATTAAGTGACCTAAAATGAAATTAGGTATTGTTATGACCCAAGGACTTCTCCTAGGTCTATTATCTACCATTTTCTAACTAGAGACAAGTCCTGTAATCAGGTGACTTGGATTCCCAGATCACTAAAAGACACTGATAAGGGTGTCTTGGTGGTTTTTGGGTTATTATATGGTGAAAACTACACAAGTCATTTTGTGCATGTCAACGCCTGATCTTTTGGTATGTCCTGCACTGTTAACATAACTTAGTATGTTAATTTGGTTATTTTATGACTAATCGACTATTTTCTTATGTACAAAGCCTTATTGCTAGATAAAACTAAGCGATCGTGATGTTAATTTGGTTTTCTTGAAAAAAAATTAGGCTAAACGAACACCGATCGATGTCCGACCTCATTGGAGAGTTTCTCGCATTCTTCTTATCTATGAACTAACAGTTGCGTTAATGAAGAACTTAACAATATTTGCCAAAGTTATCATTCCTAAATACTCTTTGATCGATGATTCCTCAATATCCATAACCACCTTTATTCCCAACGAAGCATCTAGGGGGTATACATCGATGAATCTCTATTGCCCAACTATGTCATATTTTCCAACTCTAAGGGCGACTAGGAGGAAGAAAAAAAACCTTTTTTCTTGAATACTTCGCTTCAATCTTCTCATATAAAAAGTTTTCCATCTCGGGTCAACTTTGGAAGGAAGTAGAGGAGGAAGAATAAATACAAGTTGGAGATTTATTTTTCCCACCCGTCCCAAATAATCTGTAAGAACTGGGGGGTCATCCCCGCAGTTAATTTGATATTGCCACTATGTGCGCCAACCAGAAAAATAGGGCAAAAAAATTCCCAAGGTGTAACTGGCACCAAAAAGTGGGTGATCTCCCTTCGGGAGAAACTGGCCATGAAGCTGGATAAAGAGAGACATGTCTAACCAGCCTTTTCCACTCAAACTCTAGTCCCACCTCCAATTGGGGTTAATAACCATTCGTTGGTTATTTCCTCTCACTAATAGAGTTGCCAATCTAATCCTTCACCTCCAACTGGGATTAATCATAAAGGATAAGGAGCCCATCACAACCGACGATTCGGTGTATCGCAATGTTGAAGTCGAGTATTCTGTTGCTCATCCTACCATATTTCCTAAAGACATAAAGGCACTGAGAACCTTTAGCTCGGAGTACCTTTATAAAGAAGGGCCCTGCCATAGCATTTTGGTACGTCTGGTCTTACGATTATGTCACATAAAATTTTTTTTTTATCAAAAGACTAACTCTTTATTTTTTTCCTTGATTTTTCAAAACATGTAAACTATGCTTGAAGTGGTCACTAGGGTTGATCATCTGGTGAGGAGGAATATTCTTCTTCATGATTAATCCAATGTCACGATGAATACTCTTTATAAGAAGATCAATCTAGTGTCCGATCTAGAGAATAAGCTGAAAAAGGAAACGACTTTCAAGGACAAGGTTGTGGAGAAGGCTCAGCATATCCAATTGGAGTTCAACAAGGTCACCACCGACCTAGCGTCCCTCGAGAAAACCTTTTCCCAATAAAATTCAAAAATTTAAATTCTATAAAGGGAAAAAAATGGTTTTTGAGGTCAAATTGGAGTCCGGCCTTGAAAAGGCATACGAGGAGGGCTTTGAGGCAGCAGTGTGAGAGGTTGCTTCACAACTAGACTATCATGAGTCGATTAATTTCAACCTTGGATAGATAAATGGTATTTAATGGGACAATGTCACGGAGAGTAACCTGGCATACATCATGCACTCTTCCTTAGAGAAACATATCATATGAGAAGGATATGCTTCCTTAGCACATCTTCAAGAGGTTGAGAAAGCGGTTGTTGAGTCTGCTACTCCTTCTAAAGTGGTTGGTAAAAAAAAACATATCGCCGGCCAAGGGAACATTATAAATGCAAGTTAGGCGAGGTTACTCTTAACTTAGTTTTTATTCCTCTATTTTTGTATTTCCTTTTGTAAACAATTTTGTTATTTCTTTTGTAGGCCTTATGTCATTTTCTTATTAATGAAAGATTGTTTCTTCTTTCATTATTATTGTCTTGTTTATTTTTTTTTATCTTAAGCTCTCCATTAATCTGCACAACTGTTATAACCAGGACTTTGCAAGTTAATATCTTTATTAAACTTGGTTAATAGCTAGTGGAGTTATGGTCTATGACCGACTCTACTGACTTGCAACATTTTAATCAAAAGTCTAACTAATTAACCGATTAAAAAGTTTTATAAGATAACATTCTTATTAACTTAGTTGGTAGTCGACGGAGTTGTGGTTTATGACCAAAACCACTGACTTGCAAAAATTCTAATCAAAAGGTTAACTTATTAACAAATTAATCAAGGTCTTAAGTTAAACTCCCTTATTTTTAACTTATCCAGTAATCGGTGTAGTTGTGGTATGTGATCGACTCCATTGACTTGCAAATTTTGTAATCAAATGTCTAATTGATCAACCAATTAATCAAGGTCTTTAAGTTAATGATCTTATTTAACTTAGTTGGTAGTTTGTGGAGTTATAGTATGTGGCCGACTCCACTTATTTGAAAAATTCTCATCAAAATCCTGACTAATTAACCAATTAATTAAGGTTTTAAAGTTTTTCAACCGATCATCAGGTGGGTTTATGCCTATTCTAGGCTGACCAACCCAACTGGGGTTGTACCACCATTTTCAGGTGGGTTTAATGCCAAAACCCAAGCGATCAACTTATTTATAAGTTGCACCACCCATTCTTCGATGGATTTATGTATTTTTAGATTGACCAACCTAACTTGGGTCGTACCACCATTTTCAGGAGGGTTTGATGCTAAAACTTAGGCAGCCAACTTAATTCTAAGTTTTACCACCCATTCTTAGGTGGGTTTATGCCTATTCTAGGCCAACCAACCCAACTTGGGTTACACTACCATATTCAGATGGGTTTGATAGTGGAGAGTAATCTTGAGAGCATAGTTTAAAGGAAAAACATATTTTTAACATGAATCATATTTATTTATGAAATATTTGCAAAAATTATCTTATCAACTTAATGATAAAATTTCCTTAGGTTCATGGAATTCCATGACCTAGGTATTGTTGCGCCATCTAAATCTTCCATGTGGTATAATCCACATCCTCCTTTTGACACCACTATGTATAGAACTTGTCATTTCGGTGCCAATTTTCCATTAGAGGGCTTCTTGGCAGCCGAGAGGAGTTTCTTGAGAACTAGATCGATGAACTAGAACTCGCTAATCTTGACCTTTATGACATGATGTTGGAGATTTCTTATTGATATTCTGCAAGGTGGATGAGGTCCTACTTCCTTCATTACTATGCTAGGTTAAGTTCGTGAGCCTTACTGTCATTATTGTGTCCGTCCTCAAAGATTTATGTCTTCATCGTTGAAAGGATATTTTTTTATGGAATGACAACCTCTATGGCATATGTTAAGGAGTATGAGATTTCTCCCATTGATCTTATAAATGTTGATATGTAAGCCTAGAGGATGGATGTAAGCTTGTCCACCCATCTTCCTTTTGTATTTTCTAATTGTCGTTTGATCCCGACAAGGAGACTCTTGTTGGTAATTTTGGCATAACCGATACATTATTGGAAGACCACTGTGGCATATTGAATCCTAATACCATATTCCGTGTAGAAGTCTATGAAAATATAGTTGTCAAACTAGGCTCCATTTTCTATCACCAAGTCTCTCTAAATACGAAATCTGGTGATGAAGTTCCTCTATACAAACCGCCTAACATCGACTTACCTTATATGAGTCACTAGTTCAGCCTCGACCCATTTGGTGAAGTAATCGATGGGAGTTATCAAATACTTTATTTTCCTTGTCACTGCAAGCAACGATACCACATCATTCTTGACCCACTGAGCGAAAGTCCATGGACTTATAAGAGGATTGAGGTCGCTAGTTTGTTGCTTGATCATAGGGGGAAGTGCTGGCAATTTGCACATCTGTGGATGAATTAGATGGCATCTTTTTATAAGAAAGGACATTAATAACCTTTGGAGATCACTTTGTAGGACAGTGATCTTCTTCCTGCGTGTGCCCCATGGATTCCTTCATGTATCTTGCTAAGAATTCCCTTTACTTGATTTTAATGGACATACTTGAGTAAAGGTCCCGTGAAGGATTGTGGATAAAGTCTTCCTTCACAGTTAAGGTAAAACCTTATTGACTAAATCTTTGGTATACGGTCCCCTTTGTCGTTCGGGGAAAAATACCCATTTTTAAGTTAGGATATGATAGGATCCATCCAAGATGAGTCCGGTTTGATTTTCATGACTTATGGACTAGTATTCGGATCATCAATGCTTGGTCGGTCAAAATATTCCACTAATATATTTCTTTTCAAATCTGTGTCAATCATTAATACTAGTGTAGTTAAGGCATTCTATTGATATCGACCTAAAATATTTTAATATTTTTCTTTTCTTATAACGCTAAGAGAGTATCATAGGGTCCCTGGCTTCGTATTCTCCGATGATATGATTAACGATTAGATAAGAATCATAGTATACTAATACATCATGTTCTTTAATTTTTATCTCCGTTTGCATGCCAATGATTATGGATTCATACTCTGCCTAATTATTGGATCCCTTAAATCTAAGTCGAACTTCTCGCTTAATGAGGCACCCTTGTGGAGTGACGAAGACGATCCCCACGTCGGTACCATGTTCTTTGGATTCCCAATTGATAAATAACTTCCACTTATGTTATTAGTATGCCTAGTTGAGATTGAGTATCTCTAAAATGGGGATCAGTTGAACTTCATCTCCTTCTGGTGTAGCTAAGAATTCGATAATGAAATCTCCTAGAAAATTCCCCTTGATGGTTGTCTGGGGTTCATAGATGATGTTAAACTGTGATAATTCCAGAAAATACTGAACCATATTATCAAAAAGATCTTCCTTTTTGAGTACTTATTTAAGAGGAACAAAAGTTAAGATAACTATAGTATAAGCATCGAAGTAATGACGTAACTTTCGTGCATTTGTCACTAGTACTAGAACTAGTATTTCAAAGGGCATATATCTTCTTTCTGATTCAAGGTGAGTATAATTGATATAGTAAACTGACACATGTTCTCCATTTTGAAGTCATACTAATTCCACCACTAATCACATGTTGGGAAATAACTAAGTATAAGTAAATATTCTCACCATTAACAGGTGTTGGAAGTAAGGGAGCCGATCCTAAGTACCATTCAATCCATTCTAGTGATCCATCATAGTTTTTTGTCAAAACTGTAGACATTACCTTCTTTAAATCTTAGAAAAATAAATGACACTTATGAGATGATAGAGATATGAATAAATTAAGAGCAGTTAACATACCGATCAATACTTGAATTTATTTGATGGTGATCATGTTATTGATGTCCTAAAGGGCCTTGATTTGATCTAGATTGGATTCAATACCTCTTTAAGTCACCAAATATCCTAGAACTTTTCCATAACTTACTCCAAAGACACACTTGCATACATTCATCTTCATCATGTATTGAGGATTTTGAAGGTCTTTAAAAGATCTATGATGTGATCCGTTGCCTTCCTACTTTTGATAAGCATGTCATAAATGTAGACCTCCATAGTTAATCCAATATACTTCTTAAATATATTAGTTAGCATAAATTGGTATATTGCTTCGGTATTCTTCAAACTGAATGACATGACTTTTCAGTAGTAAAGTTCCAAAGTTGGGATGAGCGAGGTCTTCTCTTAATTTGGACCGAATAAAGGTATTTGGGGGGTACACTAAGTAGGATTCCATGAAACACATTCGTTGATGTGATACTATGGAATCGATGAGATGATCAATCCTGGGTAAACGGAAGTTATCTTTTGGCAGGCCTTATTTAGAGTAGTGAAGTTAACACACACCCTCCACTTTCCACTCTTATATATGACTACAATGGTGTTAGAGATCGAACTTTAGAATTGGACCTTCTTAATGGAGCCATCGTGAGTCAAATACTTTGACTTTTTTAAGGGTTGACTTCTTTGTCTTCTGCTTAATCGGTCGATGTACATGATCCATGTGTAGTTAGTGGAAAGAAATAACTAGATCAATTCTCGGAAGATCATAAGGCTTCCAAGTAAACACATTCGCATTCATTCTGAGAAAGTGAATGAGTTGCTCTACCTCATTATAACAATTCAAAACAAATCAAAAAGATTTTGTCCGACTGAGATGAGTCTAGTAAAACTGTTACGAGTTCCTTCATTACTCGATTGGTGGGGGCTAGTATCATCTCCTTTACCCTCGAATAAAATCCCTTTGATTGATATTTACGTTGGTCACCCACCAAATTGTTGTCATATGGACCCTTATTGGGTTAAGCCTGTTTGTCTTTGATGGATTCTATGAAACAACTATGACCTGCCACCTTATCACCTCTTACTTAGACGATTCCCATTCACTCCCAAACTTAATCTTTTAGTGGAGCTAAGACTATACAACCCTCATAATATGGAAAAAACTCTATCGAGAATGGCATTGTAAGGTGATTTCAACTGGATCACATGAAATTTGATCTCGCGGTTGAGAGGGACAATCTTGATCGATAACTTGATCTTCCCTAATAGAGTTTCCACATATCCATTGAAGTCGATTAGAGGACCACTTTGGTGTACAACGTTTGAGTAACAAGTTGACATACGTAATATCTGAAGAATTTCCTCAATTGGTCAAAATCCTTTTTACATAAAAATTCTCCACCCGAAATTCATTTCTCTCATCCTTCTTCTTTACTGCATTGACCTGAGTTGAGGATTTTATCTTGGTTATGTTAATATACTCCTTGAGGTAACCAGCCTATACAATATCTTCTAGGTGTCGCTTGAACATCTCATAATTCTTCGTTAAATGACTATAAACTTAGTGATAGGTGCATATGATATTTCCATCCCTACTCATTGGTCTTCTTTGGTTTCTTCTTGAAGCATTGTGTGTCCGTTACTTGAGGGAACAACTTGTATATTAGTTTATCTAAGAATATGTCTAATACTTGGCGATCACTCTCATTATTCTGATCCTTAAATCATATTAGGAGGTTTCGATCTTTGAACCCTTCTTGGAAAAAGTTGGCTAGTTTCCTCCCTTAATGTCTTTCTTTCAGTCATTCATCTTAGACTGATTGGGAGTTTTTTCGGATAGTACATCAATATTGAGGAGCTTATCCTCAACTTTAGCATAATTTTCGATACAGGATATGATATCATCCATAGACGATGATGGCTTCTTAGGGAAAAGTTAGTAGAGGTTGTCTAAACTTGCAAGAACAAAATTAAATGATGAGATCTTCAAGTGTTCATTACAAATGTCAATTTCATTTAACCACTCTCTATATCGCTAAGAATACTTCCTGAGCGACTCCCCTTTATTTTGTTTAAGGGAAATCATGGATTCAACCTCCTTTATTATCTGGTTGATAGTGATAAAGTGAGTCGTGAATTGTTTGACCCAGGGGATAATTTTTTAAACCACCCGAGGTTTATTTTTCCTAGAATTGAAGGTAAAGTGCAACATAAAGGGTGCCATGATGGATTCAAAGAGACATTAACTATATGTAGTTCCTGATATGATGAGTTTTATTTTCCTTTCCATCGTAGGTGGTGATCTTCAGAATGGAAAACTTCTTCAGAGGCATCGATGTCTCTATGTCCATATTGAAAGGAGGGGCCGACCCGTGACTCAATGATCTACTTTCCAAATCCTTTGGTGTGCATGATAAATTGGGATTTAGTCTCCCTTCCAAATCCTTTTTGATGAATTCTCGAAGATCATTATTACTGACTTTCTATAATGGAGTCTCGGTCTTGGCCGAATTATTATTTTAGCTAGCACCTTCTAATCAAACTGGTATTGCCCCCCAACTAACAATATTATAAGACGACGTATGACCCATATGCGAGCGAGTGCATAAGGTTGACTCTAGAATACCTAATTCCTCTTCTCCTATGACATTTGAGATTATAGGAACTAGAATTACGCTCCTCAGATTGCTTGGTTAGCTATCTGTTTAAACAAGCTATCTCTTGGTTTCATTCATTCAATTAATGTTCATAAAGATTTACGAGTCATGATGTGGCCTTTCTGACAGTGATTTTGTAGAGGGAGAGTAACGTTGACTGCTAGGTCCAGATCTACGCGGCGTATATCTTCTCAACCTTATTTTATTGGTATATGGAGGGGATATTGAAGCAGTTTTTTCCTTACTTATGATTCGCATCTCAAACTGGATATGACTCCTGGAATATGAGCGGTAGGAATGATGGGAACTCATAATATATAAGGGTTGATGTATTTCGATGGTGGGAGTTCAAGTTAATCTTCCCATAAACGACTTTAAATCATAGGGGATATCAAACCCATAATAATTGAAATATTATAATTTGTCCCTAGTAAATAAATGCAATATAAAAAGAACACATAGGATAGGTAGAAATAGGTTTATTAATTGGTAAAATATAAGATGACTAAAGTGCTAGGGTTTCTAGCTAAGAGTTCGAGTCGTAATTACAAGAAGGTGGTTAATCGTACCTAAATAACTGATGTCACTACTATTTATAGATACAAGTGACCTAAAATTCCGTGTCTTCCTTATGATTATCAGTGATCAGTTTGATATTATCTCTGGGGTAGTAGAATTAAAGTTAGCTTATATTCGACCAAGTTTAATCATCATATTTAATATTCCTCTTTAGCAGATATGTGATCTTTGGGAGACTATACACCTAGGGGTGGGGATTTTGACATGACACAATAACACAATAAGACACAACAAGAAATTAACCCCAAATCGACATGGCTTATCATGTTCATCCTCTTTAACACGAAATCGTGTCATGTTGTATTTGTATAAAAAATTAAACACATAATTGAGACAAAATTAAGCCAAAACATGACCCACTTAACATAAGATTGACCCGAAAGCATGACTCAATTAACACAAAGTTAATGACATGAGTAACACGGCATCAGATGATCTCCATTTTAATAGGGCACTTCACTTATCCTTTAATCCACTCCCTATTTTTTTCCACATGTCCCCATCTAAGAAAATAAAAACTTAAAAGATAAAACCATAAAACCCTTTCCTCATCCCTTATTTTCATTCTACCGTTTTTTCTCTCAACCCCAAAATCCATCCATCATACATAACCCCTTACGGATCCATCTCCCATCCACTATCTCCATCACCTTTATCCTTATCCCCTCCACCATATCCATCTTGATTGAAAAACATTCGATCCATTTTTGATCGAATAAAAACGTCGACTTTATCTCTGATCGAAATAAGGGTCGGCTCCATCTCCATTTCAAATTGAAAAGAAATAGGGAACCATCACCATGAATGCCAACAAAAAAATCCAGAGTCACCTTTGACACTGTGTAGAAGGGTGTTTTGGTTTGCTCACTATATTTGGGCGACGGACCCTCCAGCCCTCCTGTATTGAGATTTGGGATAGGGACCCCTCCAGCCCTCCTACAATGAGATTTAGGCGAGGGACCCCTCCAGCCCTCCAACAATGAGATTTGGATGAGGGAACCCTTCTAGCTCTCCTATAATGAGATTTGGGTAATGGACCCCTCCAGCCATCCTATAATGAGAATCAGGCGATGGATCCCTCCAAACCTCCTGCAAAGAATTTTTAAAGATATTTTGAGAAAGAACCCCATTAGGACCTCCTTCAAGTTCAAAAGAAAAGTTTAGGCGAGGGACCCCTTCCCCTAAACTAAAACCAGTTGAAATGATACTTGGGTAGGGGAGTCCACAAGTGAGGGACTCCTCTGCCAAGACCAGCTAAAATGGAAAACCTAGTGAGGAAACCCATAATAAATGACTCCTCTAGCAAATGTTCAAATAGTACTTGTTTTGTAACAAGAGGGTCCAAGAAGTGGCCCTCTGAACAAAATAGACCAAGAAGAGGGGATCTAGCATAAACAATCCCTCATCATGAAAAATTTATTCTTTTATAAAACAAAACTACTAACACTTACTTTCTTATACAGGTAACCTAGTTGAGCAGGCAGGGTTCAAATAGACTAGTTAGGATCTCTTGGGAGTTTTGGCTTGGCGATTGAGGAAAAGGGTTTGTTGAGTAAGATCAAACACTTATCACTTTAAGATTGAGAGAATACTATGAGAAAGACCCTAGGGATTACTCAAAGTCCTTACACAGTTTACATCCAGTCATAGTAGAAGTGAGAAACTAAGAGGTTTCTCACAAGAAATGAACTTTAAAAAAATAATTTTAGAAGAGGGAGTCCTAAAGAACCCTCTCAAGTAAAATATTTTTTAGAGAAGGGGGTACTCAAAGCCCCCTCTCAAGTTTAATGATTTTAGAGGAGGTGGTCCTCCAGACCCCTCTCAAGGGTTACAAACTTTGTACAATAAGTTACTATTTCAAAAGACATTTACCAAATCAGATATTTTGTCTGCATTAGGATATATATTTACTTTTTGACTTCGATTCATACCAGGTGTTGTCTGTCAGAGGGGAAAAGTGGCTGCAGACCTAGTAGGGACAAATGGTACATTATAGACCTTGTCCTTTACCAACCTCCTCAGTTTTGGCACCCAAAAGTGCCAACTCAGCCCTAGTTCCCAAGTATAAATAGAACCCCTGGACAAGGTAAAGTCATAATCAGAACTCAAATCATGCCGTCATTATGTCAAAATCACACCAAAAACTCCTAGTATTCTCTCCCTGCTCTCTATCTAGTGCTAAGTACTTTGTTACTTCACTCCACACTGACATCCATCACTCTCAGGAGTTTCTCTTACAAAAACTACTATTATTATTGTGAGGTTCATCTTCTTGTAGGGAGTGAGTTACTACTTTGGTTCCATTTTTTACCAAAAAGATAAGGTTATACCAGGTGTTGCTCTAGAAGTTCTTGAAAACCTTAAAGGTCTAGTTCATTGAAGTGGGTCACACCTCACCTATTTCAGCATCTTACCAGACCCCAATCACAATACCCTCCTACATTTGGCGACTCTGCTGGGGAGGTATCCTCACTTCCATGGACAAAGAAGGTTTTAACATATCTAAGAATCTAATTTTTGAAGACATTCTAACTGGGAATGGAACTCAAAGTGATCAGACTACTCAGAAGGATGTGGTGGTAATCGAATCTAAGACACCTTCTCCTTAGGGAGGGAAGACCATCTCACCGGTAGTAGGTCCGATGAAAGGTTTGAGTCTTATGGGCATTTTTATGACTTTTTGAAATAAAACAATGTAGACCTGGCAAGTTTGTGTTAAGGATGTTTAACACCAGCAGCTGACCACCCTGGTAGGGCAGCCACTCCTGCAACGATTCATACAGAAGTCACTCCACTGCGAAAAGTGGTGCCAGAGAAAGTTGTGGCACCATCAAGTTCACCAGAAGAAAAGTACATGAGTTTGGAGGAATCATCCTCCAAAGCTGTTACTATAAAGGAGGAGAGGAAGTTGCTCTCCTCCTCTCAAAGGGAGGGTCCTCATCTATATGAGGAGTTGTAGGCCCCCTACCCACAAGAGGTAAATAGGAACCCATATCCAAAGGGGTATATTCCACCAAAGTTTATCAAGTTGAGTGGCAAAGTGGAGAATACAAGAGAGCAGGTGAAGAGGTTCATTGAGTACCTAGGAGTGCATAAAAATGCCAAAAATCTGAGGTTGAGGGACATGGTACCCCTATTTGGCACCCAACAGTATCCCCACATGGAAGGAGATGCACAGGAAATTCCTCAAAAAGTTCTTTATAGCAGAGGATGAATTCACATTGAGACACTTGGCATAGGAGATTCGGAATCCTGGTGAGGAGTTAATGAAAAATATCAAACATTTTCGTGAGAGGGCACTGGATGTCCATGAGGATGTATTAGAGGCAAGGCTGCTAAAAATATGTATCAATGGACTCTCGAAAGAATACAAGTTATATTTGTTCAACGATACCAGAGATGGAACTTTTAGAGAGTTCACCAAGGCTATCAATAATATAGCCATGATAATCAAGCCTAGGTCCTCAAGTTGGAGGATGAAAGTGCCACTGACTTCTGGAAGATTTCAAGCCTCGAGGAGGCAAGAAGTTAATTATGTGGATGGAGATTCAAAGGTCAAGAAGGTAGGCCTTAGATCTAAGAACAACAACCCAGGTAACAATAGAAAGTTCGTATATGATGCCCCACCCTCGCTACCTTGCAGCGTAGCGGAAGCAATGAATTGTTATCGTACATTTCTACAAGAGGGGGTAGTAAGTCCCCCTCATTTGAATGGGAAAATCCGAACCGCAGATGAGAAAGACAATCCTAAGTATTATGAGCTGCATCAGAGGGTGAAACACTCCACCAAGGACTGCTACTATCTGTGGAGGATCATTGGAGAGCAGGTGGCCAATGGTACGTTGAAAATACCGCCGATGGATGTTAATGAGAACCCACTCCTATCACATCACTTTGGCACTACCAATATGGTAGTATCCTATGATAAAGAAGTAGCTCAAGATCTGATGGAGTGGCAAGGTAGCAAGAAAATATGCGAAGAGCTAGAGGGGATAGCCCTGATAGTAAATAGAAAACTGAGAAGGAGAGGAGACGGGAAGAGTGGTTCTTCACTCCTGACCAAGAAGAGATTAGAGGTGGGGAGGTTGAGAAAGTGAACGCCCCAGAAGGAAAATTGGATGTCATCCTTGCTCTGGATGAGGGGGACGTCTGAAGCAGAATAATTTTGTAATGCCCATACATATGAAGTGGACTTAGACTCTAAGTATGAAGCCATAACGAGGAGTCCTAAGTTAAAATGATTCTTCGACTAGATAAGAGTAAAGTATGACACCAATGTAGTCATCACAAGGAAAGTTCTAGAAGCGGTGAAGCAATGCAGAGACCCCTTACTAAATTGGCAGAGACCAATTAGGAGGTTGATTAAAAGGTATACCTATGAAGTGGTTTTCTCTGAGGTAGATAAACAAGTGCCCTACTTCCACAACCACCCATTGTACGTGAAAACTACGATTAACGGAATCTCCTTCCCCAGAGCATTTATGGATAGAGGGGCATCTATTAATATTATGCCTATCAGTGCATTGTATGAAATGGGGATTGATCAAGAGAAGATATTTCCTGTGCCATTGGTGATTTCAGGATTTAATAGTGCTGGCATGCAATCTGTAGGATACGTGAACGTGGGTATTAAGTTGGGAAATTTCACTTCCCACACCAAGTTCCACATCGTCAATGCCAACACCAATTACTAGTTGCTCTTCGAAAGGGTGTGGATGCATACCCATGGAATAGTGCCCTCCAAATAACACTAATTTGCAAAAGCCAACATTTGAGGAACAAAGAACATAATAAAATCCACACAAAAGCCATTCTTTGTTGAGTAGGACCACCTGGTGGATGTGGAATTGTATATAGAACTGGACGAAGAGAGGAAGGACTCTGGAAGAAGCTAAAGGAGAGATAAGTGCTTGGAGGAAGTGCCCAGGAAAAGAAGTATGTCCATGATCGCTTGGGGGAGAGGGTGATCCCCCACACAGCAAAAGGCAAGAGGAAGGTGGAGGAGGTAGACAAACCTCCTCTAACTTGCAAAAAAGTGGTCTTACCTGATGGGAAAGTCATATACTATTTATAACAGTCTACATGGGTGGAATTATGGGATGAGAGCGTTGACCCAACACCAAAGTGTTTTGTGCTAAATGAGTCCCTCATCATTGAACATGTTGAGGAACCAGAAGAGGCTCTAGAGTGCATGCAAGATGGACCCAGTGAGAAATTTATAGAGTTAGAGGAAATCAACCTGGGAGTAGAAGGGGGTGAAAATATACCCATTCTAATTTCCAAGAGCCTGAACCCAAAGCAAAAGGGAGAGATCATTAACCTACTCAAAGAATTCACCGACGTATTTTCCTGGAAATACACAGAGATGCTAGGGATAGATCTAGAAGTGAGCTCCCACAAATTGAATGTACTTCCCAATGCTCTTCCAGTCTGGCAAGCAACACGTACGTATAAATCTAATCTCAACCTAAAGATAAAAGCAGAAGTAGAGAAGCTATTAGCAACGGGGTTCATTAAGCCTATTCAACATCCTGTGTGGCTTTCCAGCATTGTACCGGTGGTGAAACAAATAAGAGCCAAAATTAAATTTTTGTGGATTTTCGTGACTTAATTCGAGCATGTCCCAAGGACGAGTTTCCCCTTACCCAGTATAAACAACTTAGTTGATGCTACTGCATGTCATGAGATGTATAGTTTTATTGATGGGTACGTCGGTTATAATCAGATTAAGATGGACCCATTGGATGCAGAGAAGACTGCCTTTCGCACGCCATTGGGAAATTTCCACTATAAAGTCATGCCATTTGGATTGAAGAACATTAGGGCTACCTACCAACGAACCATGATGGAAATCTTTCATGATTTATTTCATGATATACTAGAATTCTATGTGGACGATCTAGTGGTGAAATTCAAGAGAGAAAGCAAGCATATACAGGACCTCTGGAGAATGTTTGAAACATGTCGTAGGAATAAGATGCGGATGAACCCCTCGAAGTGTGCCTTCAAGGTCACTGCAGGGAAGTTTTTGGGGTTTATCGTGAATAGGCAAGGGGTGCAAGTTGATTCAATAAATATGAAAGCCATAGTGATGATGTCACCTTCGAAGAGTTAGAGGCATCTCAAGAGATTCTTAGAAGAGGTACTTATCCTAAGAAGGTTCATACCTACACTAACAGAGGTGACTTATCTATTTACACCCTTGCTGAAAGAAAAATCCAAGTGTACATGGGGGGAGGAACAGAGTAAAGACTTTGAGAAGATCAAAGAAAAATCCACGATGATCCCGCAGGAGGTTGGGGCACCACTGTTTCTCTACTTCACCTCAACGGAAAGGTCTATAGGGGCAATATAAACCCAAGATAAGGAAGGAGTAGGGAAGCTGGTGTACTACTTTTCAAGGGTGATCTCGGGTACATAATTAAGATATACCAATGAGGGGAGACACTGCCTTGCCCTAGTTTTTGTAGCTCAAAAGTTGAGACACTACTTGTTGGCCTTTATAGTCCATATAGTCACTAAGTTGAGACACTACTTGTCAAGGGTGATCTCGGTGTACTCCTAGCATGGACGATCCTGATAGGATGAGCAGTGAGATGGTTCTTAATTTTGTCAGAATACGATCTGAAGTGTGTAGTGCCCAAAGCCATCAAATTTCAAGCTGTAGTGGATCTATTAGCCCACTTCTCAAGCAAGAATTTTGAGCCCCCAGTGAAGAGTTACCTAGGGAGAATTTCTAAGCATGCATGGAAGAAGAGATGGAGAAGTGGGAAATGGATTTGGATGGATCTAGATTAAATAATGAGGCTGAGTATGAAGCTCTCATTTTGGGTATGTTGGAAGCACTCCGAAGGGATGTCAGAGCATCGTGCGTATGGGGGAACTCTGACCTGGTGGTGAAACAGGTTAATGGGGAGTTTTTTCCCTCAAACATGCTAACTTGGCACCTTATAGATACATTGTCTAGAATTTGATAGGGTAGCTCCTAGAAGTGACCGTTGAGTGGCATGCACGAACAATGAATAGGCATCCTGACGCACTAGCAACAATAGCCCATAAGTTAGCCATGGATGAGTTAGAAGCAATAATCACAGTGCGATGGAGAACAATACCTACCATAGTTAAGTTCTTATTTCCAAGCAATGAACATGAGTATTTAAGGTACCTAGTTGTGAAGAAGCTATAAATGAGAGAAGGAACAATGACGATGTTAAAACTGGCTAACTACCACCTGTTATAAGGAAAACTTTACTTCAAGAGTCCTGGAGGGTTCCTAGCAAGGTGTGTGGGAGAAAAGGAAGATGTAAAGAGGCTAGCAGAAATGCTTGAAAAACATTATGGGGACATCAATATCCCTCTTTATCACTGGTTGCAACAGGGGGCTACTATTATCCCACTATGAGCGCACAAGCTGCTTGTCTGTAATAAGGCTGTTTAAAGTGACAATAACATTTAAATCATCCAACATAAGCCAATTTTATGGAGGCCTTTAAATATTGGAGGCAATCATACATATCATGTCTGAAAGATGGTGAGTTGCACACGGAGAGAGTAGATGAAATTTATTTTTGAAAGAGAGTAGCTCGCTTCTACTTAGTAAAGGGAGAGCTATATAGAAAATGCTACAATGAGAAATCACAAAAATATGTAGCAAAAAAGGACATGGGTAAAGTGTTGAAGGAATCCCATGATCCCTCCCACATAGCAGGTGCCAAACTATATGATCAACTAATGAAACTGAGATATTACTAGCCGACCATTTAGGATGACTCCATTGGTTATGTGAAGAAATGTAGAGATTGCCAAGTACATGGAAACATGGTGCATGGACCTTATGTCAGCTTGCAAAGCCTAGCAGCTCCCTACCCCTTCCACACACGAGCATTCGATCTGGAGGGAAAGATCAGCCCAGCCTCTCATGGAAAATCTTCCATCATTATAGTTATGGAATTGTATACCAAATGGGTAGAGGCCATTCCTTTAAGAAGGGTGACTGCCCAAGTGGTAACCCACTTTATCAAAGAGTATATCATATGTAGGTTTGGTATACCCAAGGTGATTTTAACAGAAAACAGGAAACAATTCGTATGCAAGGAGATGGCACTTCTCATGGACAAGTATAAAATTGTGCATAATAGCTCAACCATCTCTTACCCAAAAGGAAATGGCCAGGTAAAGGCCACCAATAAAACATTGATCAATATCCCGAAGATGAAGTTGGAAGACATGTCAGGGTCATGGGATGAGAAGCTACCCATGGTGTTATGGACTTATTGTGCTTTGGGTTTACCCCATTCTCACTTGTGTATGGGACTAAAGCTTTCCCACCTGTGGAACTGACGATACCCTCAGCTAGGATCTCTATAAGTAATGGACTCATCCTTAAACCACGACACATGAAACTTGAGGTATTGGACGAGCATATAGATAAGGTAAGGGAAAACTTCAAAGTTTACACCTAGCAACTGTCCAAAGCTTATAAAAACCTAGTCAAGCCTAGAGAGTTTCAAGTGGGAGACTTGTTCCTCCTAAGCATCCACACATTACCTCCGCAACATGTCTAAATAAAAATTCAAACCCAACTGGGAAGGCCCCTTTGTGGTAAGAGGGGTAGGGAAGTCAGGATTCTTCCAGATTTCTAAGCCGGAGAGAGACTGTCTTTAATCCATCAATTGCAAGTGGCTAAAGCGGTACTATGCCTAGTTTTGTTAAAATTCATTTCTATAATAGAATTTGAGCGGTTTTCTTTCATTCTAAAAAATTCTTTTTGTAAAAAAATGATAGAGAAATACAATGTTGTAAAAAGTACACAATAGAAAAGAAATGAATAGCAACACTTTTTATCATTATACGGTCGATGTTTATTTTAATTTCTTACCTACTATATGAGGTAGACCTAACATAATATTTTTTTTTTCAAAAATTCTCTCCGCTAGGCTAGAAGAGGGTCTATAAAAAAAGAGGAACTTTTCTCATTACACTTTGGGGGGGGGGGGGGGGGGGGGGGGTACATCCATCCTAAGAGAGAACTATATTGAGCAAAGTCCTTCCAGACATAATAGATAAATAGTCTTATTCTTATCACCAGACCAGTAGGAGGACATCCTCCAAGTAATAAAAAAAATTACGACAAGATTTATAGCCTAGAGAACGAGTTTTAACCTTTGTTCTCAAAGAAATGCTTTACTTGGCCAGTTCAATAGAAATGTGTAGAAGCCCCCCCCCCCCCCTAATTTTTATGACCATGAAAGATCTTAAGAAAAATGCAGAGCAAGGACCCCGTAGACCAGGAGATATTTTAATTTTAAAAACATCAGTTACCATTTACTTATTTCATTTGTAAAGATTCTTTTAAGACATAACCTAAAGGAAGGGGATGGGGTCATCCCTTCCAAGATATTCCTTATGAACACACATAATAATGTGTAAGAGTACCCCCATAAACGGAGGGGGCAACTCCAAAATAGTAGCTTACCCAGATAACATGAAAATACCTCGTAGTCAAATGGAGTTATGCTAAAAAATGTGTATATATGCATATGACTTGCTCAGATTAATTCAAGTACCCCACAGTAAATGGGCCAGCCTAAATTAACCAAACTCTCACAGAAAATTAGAGTAGGTCATAGTAAGCAGATGCCAAAAGTATAGATGGAGGCAAAGAAAATGAAGAGTACGAGAGAAGCAGAACAATATTTTCTCATTTATAAATGATCAGTTCTTTTCATATAAAAAGGAAAAATGTAGTACAAGGTAAGAAATAGCCTATCCACTAGAGATAACAAAAAGAAAGTCATCACTGTTGAGGGTTCCAACATATGATGGACCATCCTCTCGTATGAACTCCTCCTCCAACCTGGCAAACTTGGCCTCATCCTCCTAGTTACCAAATTCAAGTCTGTCAAGCCGGGACTGAAGTGGTGCAAATGGGACCCAAATCCTCGCAGCCTCAGCCTATCGCTGCTCTATCCTAGGCTATCTAGATGTGTGAAGTCTCACCATCTTTTGGAATGGAATGCTAAAAAAATAACGGACTCTAGCATCAAGCCAACCTAGATGAAAATGGTAGAATTGCTGCATATCACGAAGATCATCCAAAAATAACAAGGTGGAGGCACTAGTCAGCACGGTAGGAAAAGTATCTAAGAAGTCATGAAAATGGATAGCAAGAGCCTTCATGTTGAACATCGTGTGGCTATCAATATGAATCACACTCTAAGATGTGAATATCTCAGGATGATGCTCCAAAATTAAATCTAAGATCTGGCGCTCATGTGTCCTAAAGCGTTCTGGCCACTCCTCATGCCATAGTCTACTCATAAAAGCGTATGAGCCTCCACCTCTGCGTCACCCTTTGAATGGAGAGACTCTATCTCACAGGGGAGGAAAGAAGACTCCCCACCAGAATCAGCATCGCCAGCTTTATGAGTGGCCTCTCGTCAGCTACCCTAGTAGACTCACCAATAAGATACTGAAAACAAGTGTCCATGATGAGTTAAAGGAGAAAGAAGATAAAGACATCTACAACCAGACTCAACAAAAAGCTAGGGTATAAAGCTTACCCCAAAGCTCATTGGGGTGAGTATGCTATCGCCTAGTTGAGAGGAATCAAGTGGATGAGCGAGAGATATTAACAATTTAAACAAAAAATAGGAAGTTTATAAAACTGTACAGTTAGTAGTTACTCGAGTATGACAGACAAATACCTGAGGACTGCACAACATACAGGGAGGTTCCATCTACGAGAGGTAAGTGTTGATGATGACCGTTCCTGTGTCACCACTAGGTATAGGCCGTGTACATGTGTCCTGCATAGGGACTACTCCCAACTTGTGTGTGTTGTGTGATGTCTGCTTAGGATAAGGGATTCCTCCGAACTTATCAATAGAGCACGAACCAGACACCAACGCTAGATGCCCTTGTGTGTCATATATATAATTACTTGAACTTTATATTAGATAAACTCGGCATGTTCTGCAAAAATGGGAGCAACTGCCTCACTAACCTAGAAACAATGAAACAAATGAGAAAATGAGAGTACTTGCATAACAAAAGTCCGAAGTAAGAAATATAAAAAGAGAGAATGTATGACAATACAATACCTCTCTCGCAGCTATCTCCTAAAGGGGCTCCACAGTCACAGGAGCAGCTTCCTCGCTAACCTGGAAATAATGACGCAAGGGTGAAGATGATCATGCTTGCACAGTAAATTCAAGAAGAAAAAGGAGAAGTATAAAGGAGAGAAAGTGTTACAATGCAATACCTCTCTCGTAGCTATATCTTCAATAGGCCCCACATTCATAGGAGCAACTGCCTCGCTAACATGAAAACAATGACACAAGGGTGAAGCTGATCATACTTTCCCAGTAAACATAAGAAGAAAAAGGGGAAGTAGAAAGGAGATAAAGGTGTGACAGTACAATACCTCTCTCGCAGCTATATCTCCAATATGCTCCATAATTAACGGAGCAACGGCCTCACTAGCCTGGAAATAATGAAACGAGGGTTAGATGATCCTACTTGCGCAGTAAAAGTAAGAAGAAAAAAAGAGGAAGTAGAAAGTACGAGAAGGTATGACAGTATAATACCTTCCTCGTAGCTACCTCCCCAATTTGTTCCACAGTCACTGGAATAATTGCAGCACTAGCCTGAGAATAGAGAAACAGGTAAGTGTTAGCAAACATTTTTCACAGTATAAGAAAATTTGAAAAGTATAACAAACTTAGTGTTTACATCGATAACCTCATCCGGGGTACTAACCGAAAGCTCCACACTAACGGGGGCAGAACTGTTGATAGGCCCCGCAGACAAGGGGACCCCAGCTATGATGGCTAATTATCAAGGTCAAGATTTGAAAATAATACAAGTTAAAAGAGTGGTAAAGGAATTCTAGTCTCATACAACGACTACATAATACTTGAGTAATTACCCCACATTAATTCAGGGGGAAGCTGTGAGTGCTTCCTGAGGGGCTAACTCGGCGACACTCATCATGGGTATGATAGATAAAGAAGCTTGCATAAAACTAGCCTGTAAATTAAGAGAAAGAAGCGAGCGTTGGAAAATCACTTAACTTATGAGAACAAGCATGTAGAAAAGCCCAAAGATCCATGATGAAAATAGTTACCGGGAGAGGCACTATGACAGGACCCTCGCTAAAAGTAGCATGACAGAATGACTCATTTACATTAGGGGCTTTTAGAGGAATAGTACCAAGAGGCATCGATGAAGTGGTATCATGGGTCAATTGAGAGGAAGAAGAAAATGGCTCATCAATACAGGCTAGTCGGAGAAATTACAGGCAAAAGTTTAATAGAATACCTAGGCCCCATCCAAAGAGGAAGAGCGAAAGACGACCATTGGTACAATAGGGGATGTGGTAGTAACCTTCTTATCATAAAGGCATTAGAAATTTTCATTATCACAACTATGGGAGAAGAATCTACATGTACCTAAAGAGAAAAAGAAACCTGCTGAATAGGCTCAACAGTGTAGGCCACAGTAAATACTAGCTCATAAGGGATAGGCTGGATCAAAGGATATACCCGGGGAACTGGAATCCTCCCTAAGGAAGATAACCTTGGATTAATGGTATAAAAAAAGGCAGAGTCTCTTCTGTGGAAGAGGTTTCAAGAGATACAGGGCCCTGGGGAATGAAAATTGACAACTTGTAAAGTAAGTACAAGACGCAATGATAAACATCAAAGGCAGAGTAATAAGAAAAAGGGAGGGTAAGAGAACAAGTAGACCTCTAAGAATGAGGAAGCAAGGGGATTAACTTCAGAAGTGCCTGCTGCTGAAATATTGGAAAATAAAGTGGTAGGATTAGAAGGCACAATCCTCTGTAACCATAAACAAATAGAGAACACAGGGAAAATGAGGTTAAGAGAAAATAGAACAGTGAGACCAACCACTTAAAGAAAATCAGAGAAAAATACCTGAACATAATGCGAGGTCAAAGAAGGGACCCTGGTACTATAAGGATGCACATATAAAAGCTGCAAAGAAATAAAAATATATAACACTTAGTAAGATAAGTGTAAATTATGAATATCAAAGCCTTAAAGGCCCCTAGAGGAAATAACAAACCACTTTATAAAGGGCCCTGGAATAAATAAGCATAGAATTCCTCTCACTTTAGAAAGGAGCATGAGGAAGTAGAGGAGGCGAAGGGCCACTCGTCTTTGCAGAAGTACCCTTTGAAAGCATCTCAATAAAAAATCGATAAAAAGCCAATGATGAAAAGAGCAGAAAATCATAAAAAAGTAAAATCCCAAGCAAAGAAAGACTTACAGCAACATGACACACAATCTGACCTTATGTAAATGGTCTGGTAGCAGAGCTAGTCCCTGATGGATAATGCGGTGTCTCATCATCCCTAAAAGACTTCCTCGAAACTGATAATAAAGCACAAGTGTCAGTAGTGCTTTCACCATGGAAATCTAAACCATCCACATCATTCGAACACGAACTATGATGATCGTAGGAAAGTATGCTTCCATAGTCAATTAGTTCCTCTTTCAATGAGGGGTAGGGGGGAGGAGCATGTGAAACTTTGTAAGAGCCAGTTTCACTAAGTAAATAAGATTTTTTTGTAGTACTTTCTGAAACTAGAATAGATGTAACGAGTTTCTCTTAGGAAGAGAAGACCAGAGCCTCATAACCTTATTCTTGGATAGTCCTATAAATCTATTCTACTCCAAGATCATTGGCTGACCCCTGGTCTAATGTAGAGGGAGCGATAACATCAGTGTCGATCCCCTTCTTCTTATTGGCAGCCCTAGTCCTCAAATGAGAAGGGTGGGAAGAGGGGGAAACAGTGGTAATAAGGATGATGTTTAACAAGTCCATGTCCAGGTGTTTTCTCTTACCCGTCGTAGGAGACTATTCCATTCCCTTACCTTTGGACCGACCTTTAGATTTGGCAGGATACGACTCATTTTGCTTCGGTTGGGTGGACTCATCAAGAAGGGGCTTCACTAAGATGGGAACAACTTGCTCTAGGGGTGTCTTGGGTGTAGTGATAAGATGCCAAGCGTATTTCTGGGTTCTTTTAACTAAAAATTGAGCCCTAACATACCTGGTGGGAATAGTTTGATTTGGAGGTCCAACCACACAGTTTTGCATAAGAAGAACCTACCGCTGCCTGAATAGAAACCAGAAGGAGGTGAAAGAAAGTAAACGATCACGGGGAGGCACATATAGTCCCCCCACGCGGCTCACCTTATGGAACATCCCTAGAAAAGTAAAGTTCCTACAAGTCTCCAAGTATAAATCTGAAGGGTCACTTATTAAGAGATAGGAATGGGTGTGAATGCCCTGATCATAACGAAAGTATCTTCTCACGCGTTTGAAATGATAGAACTCACCGCCTTGACCCAGCTCAGTCAAAGAAGGAAGAAGACCTAGTAATAACATCGTTACAAAATTGATATGTGGGCAAGAAGAGACATTATCCACATTCGAAAGGCAATAAAAAGTGCCACCATCACTCGAAAAAGATAACTAGCTAAAAGTGCCATAGGGGCGGTTGCTGTAAGGATAAAAGTAGAAATCCTCAATATTATCAATTAGAGACCCCAGGGGTTTCTTGGGGCCTTCTTATTCCATATCATAAGGAGAGCAACATTACTGTAATAGGCCCATGCCTCCGAGGCAAACTTAGGAAAATGCTCAATTAGGAAAGCCATCAAGATAAGGGAATTACCAAAATCGGTGGCATCATCACGACCACAAGGTCTCTCAACATATACATGAGCGCGATCCACCCAAGTATAAAGGACCCAAGGGTCAAGGCATAAAGGGGTACTGTCCTCCCTCGCGCTAGCCTCACAGCTAATCTGAAAATGGGATCACGGGGAGAGTCTTTCGGTTGGCCCGGGAGGAAGAATATACTCAGAAATGTAACTAGAAAAGCAGTTAAGTGTGAGGGGTAATGGAGTTTGGGGCCATCCTGACTCTTGAGAACTCTACTGGAAGTCTCCCCCTTAGGGGGCTACTCAAAATCATTAAACCAATACCCCGACCATTTAATGAAAGAATGTTTGGTAAGACTGGTCACATTAATGGCCACATATTTTAAACACTCAAAAAGGGATGAATGCAGCTCTTCTACCATCTCTTGCTCAAGGGGGTTCTCATAGCTATCAGTACAAACATGCCCTCCCATAAAAGGAAGGGAAAATAACTCATAAATATCATCCATGGTAATAGTGAACTCACCCCATCCAGTTACAAAAGTGTGAGACTCTCTGCTCCAACGAGAAAGAAAATGATTGAGTGTGGAGCCATGTTTATCAATAGTGCAATATTTTAAATTATTAACTGCAGTCAGAAGGCTAAGTCTCTCAAGGACAACCTTATAGGAAGGGGTGGCAAGAATATGATCAACCTATCAAACCCACTCTTCAGTGGAACCTCCTGAAACTTTGATCTCAATATTAGAATAAGGAAAATCACAACGAACCACTCTAACTCTAAGAATAGAATCAGGAAAAATAATGGTAGAATTAATAGACTCACTTAAACCCACAAGGGGTTGCTCGATAATATTGGCAATAAATTTCTCCTCAAACTGGGTAAGAGAGGTCATAAAGTTATCTTGTGGCCCAAAATAATGTGCACGACGGTAGAGGAAAAAAGCCCTCCCTTAACGAGTGTGCATATAGTCTTAGTATGATTGAGAAGAGGAGGAAGTGGTCGAGGATCCCCAAGTGGCCAATTATTCAAGATAGGAACCCATTGTGATGGAAATACCATGCGAGGAACCCCCAACATAAGTCGTAGATAAGGAACCCCTAATAGTTTGGGTTCTCGACAAGGAAACCCTAGCAGAAGTCATAGACGAGGAACCCCTTATAGTTTGAGTTCTCGGTGAAGAACCCCTAGAAGAAGTCATAGGTGAGGAACCTCTAATAGTTTGGGTTCTTAATGAGGAACCCCCAGGAGAAGTCATGGACGCGGAACCCCTAATAGTTTTGGTTCTCGGAGAGGAACCCCTAGCAAAAACACCAAGCGAGGAACCTCCAACAGAAATTCCAGGCAAGGAACCCCCAATAGAAAGTCCAAATGAGGAATCCTCGCTAGTCATACCCATCAACGAGGAGCTCCTACTAACAGAAGCTTCAAAATCAAATGCCCCATCAGTAGTAACCCTTACAGAATTTGGGTAAAAAATTATTCCTTCAGATGAGAGACCCCCGGTGGTAGGGACCTTAGAAGAGGAAATCCCAAATGTTGAGGAACCCTGAGTGACGCCGATAACTAAAAGTAAGCTCGAAGGGGTGGTAGCGGCAAAAAGGCCTTAAGCGATAGTTTCAGTGGCCACCACCATAGAAACAATGATAGAAATGGGTAAAGACCATATTACGAGGGGAATGACAGTGGTAGTGATGGAGGTAGAAACATTCAATGATGATGGATCCATTAAAATGGTTTTGCAAGAGATTGAAATGAAGAAAACTATGGGTGTTTTCCACAGAATATAAAAAGCTGTCAAATGATAAATTAAGAAAATAATGAGAAGGACTGTAAAAGTAAGGATTTTATGTTCAAAATTAATTTATATGAAAATATGAAAATGTGTGGGAATACCAAAAGGTTAGCAGATCTTTTTGCCCAAATGATGAGATGATAGTCCCCATGCTGACACGTGGCTCCTTGAGGCCCTAAAATCTGGAACAAAGGAATAGTGCATTTAGTGACCCTAGGGGTAATTATGAAAAGTCTTAGGGTCTCCCAAAAAATTAAGGATTAAATTTATAGCATAAAAAGCCTTTTGGTTTACCTAATAAAAAATACTTTCCACGAGGGGATAATGTAGAGTGGTGTTTTGGCTTACTCACTATATTTGGGTGAGGGACCCTCCACATCTCCTACAATAAGATTTGGATGAGGGACCCCTTCCAGCCCTCCTGCAATGAGATTTATGCGAGGGACCCCTCCACACCTCCTGCAATGAGATTTGGGCGAGGGACCCCTCTAACCCTCCTATAAAGAAGTTTCAAAGACATTTTGAGAAGGAACCCCTCTAGGACCTCCTTCAAGTTTAAAAGATAAGTTTGGGCAAGGTACCCTTTACCCTAAACTAAAACTAGTTGAAATGATACATGGGAAGGGGAGTCCACAAGCGAGTGACTCCTCTACCAAGACCAACAATAAAATGGGAAACCTAGTGACGAAGCCTACACTAAAGGACTCCTTTATCAAATGTTCAAATAGTACCTATTTTGCAGCAAGAGGGTCCAAGAAGTGACCCTCTGAACAAAATAGGCCAGGATGAGGGGATATGGTATGAATAGTCCCTTATCATGAAAAGTTATTATTTTACAGAACAAAAGTACTAGCACTTACTTTCTTGTGCATGTAGCCGAATTGAGCAGACATGGCTTAATTAGGCCAGTTGGGATCTCTTGGGAGTTTTGGTTTGGAGGTTTAGGAATAAGATTTGTTGTGCAAGCCCAACCACTCAGCACCTTAAGATTAAGAGAATACTAGTAGAAAGACCTTAGGGGTTACTCAAAGTCTTTACATAGTTCACACCCAGTCATAGTGGAAGTGAGCAACCAAGAGGTTGCTCACAAGAAATGAAATTATAATTAAAAAATGATTTTAAAAGAGGGAGTCCTTAAGACCCCTCTCGAGTAAAAATATTTTAGAGAAGGGAGTCCTCAAATCCCCCTCTCAAGTTTAATGGTATTAGAGGAGGTGGTCCTCGAGACCCCTCTTAAGGTTTACAAAGTTTAGACAAAAAGTTACCGTTTCAAAAGATATTTACCAAATAAGATATTTTGTCTCCATTAGGAGACATATTTACTTTTTGACTTCGGCTCATACCAGGCCTCGACTGTCAGAAGGGACATGCGACTGCAGACCTAGTAGGGATAAAAGATACATTGCTAACCTTGTCCTTCATTAACCTCCTCAATTATGTCGCTCAAAATGGCCAACTCAGTCCTAGTTCCTAAATATAAATAGGACCCCTGGATAAGGTCAAGTCATAATTAGAACTCAAATCATACCGTTATTCTGTCAAAATCACACCAGCACCTCCTAGTATTCTCTCCCTGCTCTCTCGTTAGTGCTAAGTGTTTTGGTCCTTCACCACTAATAACCATCACTCTCAGGAGTTTCTCATGAGAAAAATTACTATTATTATTCTGAGGTTCATCTTCTTGCATGGAGTTAGTTCTTTCTTTGGTTCCATTTTTTACCAAAAGGAGAAGGTTTTACCAGGTGCTGCTCCAGAAGTTCTTGAAAACATTGAAGGTAGAGTTCATTGAAGTGAGTCATGCCTCACTTGTTTCAGCATCTTACCAGACCCCAGTCATGCTACCCTCCTACACACTGCAAAACCTTTTGAGATTGAACCCGACGTGGATGAAAATGATGAGGTTAACAATCATTCTCACTTTCCCATCTCTCTACTCCCACATGAAAAAAAAGGATCACTATTTTTTAAGTATCTAATCTTTATTAATGTAGAAATTTGTGTGATTTAGTTTACTTTATTTGAAGGTTTTTTGTGAATGTTATGTTGGTTAAAAAATTGGTTGAGAATGTTACTGAAATTTGGTTGAAAATATTGCATAAATTTGGTTTACTGTTACAGAAATGTTTGATTAACATTATAAACTAATATTTTTTTTATAAAATTTAGTTTACCATTATAAAAATGTTTGAAGTGTCTTTTATTTTTGCATAAATTTTTTTAATTAAAAAAATATGTCTCTCTTTTTAGACATTGTTATATAAACATTTTTATGAATGTTTTATGCTTTATTTAGACACTGGTGAAAAAATATAGTTAGATGGAGTAAATATATTGGGAGTTAATATATTATTTTATATTTTAATATTAATATAGTAATTTGATTTTATCCTTTTTCATTATTGTTTTATATGGTGGAAAGCGGAGAAGACAACTCGTGCAAAGATGATGATCCAAATGTACTTGAGGTAAAAATTGAAGTAGAAGAGGAGTATAAAGGCAAGCGCCCAAGATAGCTTTTGTCTAAGGTATGGCGGTATTTTCTTTTGCTTCCATTTTTGGATGATTGGAGGGAAATTCTAAGTGTAATAAGTGTGGGAAAATTTATATATGTGAAACTAAAACCGAAACTAGAAGTTTGAAAAAATATATAGGTAGGTGTCCAAGGAGGGACATGACTAACATAGGTCAACTAGTTATGAATACCAAGCAAGGGTCTTTGAGAGTGAAATCCACTAAATTTAATGCTAAAACATTTCTTGAACTAGTTAACGATGTCATAGTTCTACATGACATGCCCTTTCAATTTGTTGAGTATGAGAGTATTACAGGATTTTTTCAATATTTATATGAAGATGTAGTCACTCTCTCTAGAAATACTGCTAAAGCTGATTTGCTGAAAATGCATACGAAAAAGAAGATAAAACTTAAAAAAATGCGAGGGGTTTCTCCTGGTAGAGTTTACTTGACATCGAATTTATGTGCGTCATTTCACATTTCATTGATAAAGAATAAAAATTACGAAAAAGGATTCTAAATTTTCAATCTATACCAAACTTTTCATAATGGTATATGCTTGACTAAAAAAATATCCTCTTTGTTATCTGAATGGGGGATCGAGAAGAAATTATTCACTATAAAATTAGATAATGCATTTAGTAATAATACTTCAGAATAGAAAACTTCTTTGAAGGCTCCGATGTCTCTATGTCCGTGCAGAGATTTAGATCCATTGAAATTGAATCGCACTCATAACAATCAAAGAAATAATTATTCCAGAATTCCAATCCTCAGGATTAAGAACCTATGCACCCATTGTAAAACTATGAGATTGTGCAACTCTAATCTAGTTAGCTTCTAAACTTGAATCTCACCCGTGGTCTTGTTCAGTACATTTTTTTATAAAAGTCATAATGTTATTTAAACTATTTGATAAGTTCATGAACCAACAAGGAAGTTCATGTACTTTAAGATATACAACTAGGATTACACTCTCAACTTTACCAATACGATGTCAACTCCCTATCTAAGTTGTGAAGTCTTCAATGGTACTAGAATCGAAATTATAATCTTTCGTGATTAAGACAAACCCAGCTCATTTGAATTCCTACTAAGTCCAATATACCGACATTGCATACCGTATATTTAAAACCAAATATAAGGCATCCTAAAAAACATCATTCTTGTTTCAAACAAACTTAACACACCTTTATTAAAAAGTAAACGTTATATATGGTTTTCAGGATAAAAAAAACAACAGGGACTGAACCGGTGATGAATTTTTTCCATCCCTAGGTTAGGACAATGATGCATGTTATGTGACTATGTTTTGTTTGGATTCCAAAGTCATAGTTTTACGATTAGGAAATTTGTATGTGATATATCTGTATATGTAGTTTGGAGTGCGGGGCCACAAAAATGAGCGTAGGACAATGATATTGATGGGAATTGATCCTGTAAAAAACTATACTACCCCAATATTTTGATTGATTATGTTTCATAAAGTAAAAAAATAACTAGATTTAGGGTTCAAATCAAGAAACATTTGCAGATCTTATAGGTATTTCGAGACAGGTGAAAGATTTGATGAAGATGATGATACTTTCATTTATGCTCTAAATCCTTCCCTAGATATGCAATATAACTTCAATCTTCTAGTATATAATCCACCCAAAGGAAGGTATGCGTGTGGGAAACTTCTGAGATGAAAACTTAGTGATTGTCTTACACAATTTTAAGAATAAAATCCCAGTATATAAGTTATATATGTGTGATAACATGTAAGGTGTGTACATAAGTGTGAAAAGTACGAGTTTAGTATAGTTGGCTACTTTAGCTATTTAAAATTTTGACTTATATTCTAGTAGTACTAAAAAATAGTGATAATTAATATATTTTACAATGAAATCAATGTTTGTTAAAATGAAAATGATCGTTGACACAGAGAGTTAGGAACCGATAAAGATGTTTGCAATGTTACACCTAATACATATTTGCAAAGCAATTAATACATGATTAAGTTAAATGATAATCAATGATATGGTTATATTTTGTAATTGTTTGGGATCATGTAAAAAAGTTCTCGCCATAGTCATGACTCACATTTTGTTGATCACTCTTATATGCCTTTTGATTTTTAGAACGAGAGGATTGAGTCTTGTAGATGTTCTTTCCATGGAGTTTTTCTCTATTTAATTGATGCATATTGTTTATAATACTTTAAATTCTTGTATTAATAATTTATACTTAAGTTATTGGTCCATATTGTTGAATTCAAAGGTGTAGTCATTACATATTGATTATGTCTTTATTTAATATCTATGGATATTATGGTTTATATATTGTGGTTTGATAAATCCGTCATTCCTTATTATCCTTATATATGTTATACATACATGATTAAAATGATACTTAACTTATAATCCTTATATATGTTATACGTACATGATTTAGGGAAATAATGGGATGGGGAGAAAATTTGTAAATAGTGAGGGAATGATTTTGAGAATGAATTTCTTAATACAAATTTATTTAAAATAAAATGGTAAATATATAGTTTTTAAAAATTATAGCTGCTGAAGCTAAATGTGACAATTGGGATTTAACCATTGTTCATGTGGCAGTTAGACTACCACTGGGAAGATCCCTCCCATGATCATTTAGTTGTCATAATAACATTTTTTATCCATATATGTATATATCACCAATAAAAATTGGTGTTCTATTTTAGCAGTATGCGTTTTGCCCACCAAAATGCCACAATTCTCTAAGAATGATCCCTGCTTATTAATTTATTTTCGTCCTTCTTCATGTCAGAGTGAATGAGGGTACTTGAGGCCATAAAATTTATGAGAAAGGCCAATGTCTTAGCTTATATATTTCCTTTTGGTTATTTCTCATTCGTGGTATTTCGATTGGAATCTCGTGATGTATGAGAGAAAGTGGGGTACATTATAATGTAAATAAATATTTGCATAATGAAATATTATTTCAGAGTTATAAGTCATGTATTTATTTATGATAGTTTAATAGTGTTGGTTGTGGAATTTAGTATATTCTCGTTTCTTTGATATTGTGATAATATTTAAAATGATAATTGAGTTATGTTATGTTCTATTTGAGGCCGAGGGGTTCCATTTTTACATGACGCGGTATTAATTAAGGCCACGACCACAACCTCAAGGTTACCTTTGAACCTTAAGGAAAATTTCATGTCTTGTATTAATACTGGCAGGCCGGGGCATGGAATATTGTGTTAATTTTTTATTAGAACCCAAAGAAATACACTTCTTTGATTATATTCTTTATTAACATAAATACCCAAAATAAGACTACGTTTATTTTTAAAAATTTACATGAGAAATTGTTAATTGTAACTGTGAGTAAAAATAATTACAATGAATGAATATAAGTAATTTAGAACCAAACAAAGAATAAAACAGTCTCACAACAAAAAGATTTAAATGGTTCAACAACTTCCTACTTTCGTGGGGTGTTTCACTCTGTATATTAATTATTTATAATTTGAGAACAAAGGATTACATGCCCCAATGCCTCAGGGTGAGGGTTTTTATTTATATTGATAGAAGTGGTAGAGTTATGCTGAAATTCTCCCAGTTGTTGGTTGGCTCATTTGATGATCTATGTTAATCTCCTCTAAGATTATAAATAACAAGATTGAGATCTCCATATATATCCCATGTGATATTAATCTTGACTTTAGTGATACGTTTCTTCATTGGGACCACTTGGGCCGCGGTGGTTTGGGACGTAATGATTTGTACCTCACAATAACCCCCCAAACTCTTTGTCTTAGATGAGCTGAAGAGTTTTGTACACTTGCTCGACCCAAACGGTTGGTCATAATGATTTGGAATTGGGTTTTTATGGGTGTTAGCCTCGTAATTAATCAGTCACGAAAAGAGGTACGCTGGTCCTTATTAAAAACAAACTGCCAATTGCATTGATAATCTTGGTCTTTGTTCTATAAGATTAGACTTTTGGGATTTTTCTCTCAGTTTAATCAAAAACTCTTCACCATCGCTTGCACACTTTCTTTCATTCAAAAAAGAACATTTGGAACCTCCGCCTTCATACTTCGCCTGTATGTTATCTTTATCTCTGTCTATTTTTCTTGTGACTGCCCTGTGCTTTGTAGCTTCTTCTGATCATCTTTATTTTTGATGAGTACTCATTTTGTTCTTTCACAAAATGGTTTATTTTGTTATTGAGAGTACTGTGGGAGAGTTAGGAAGATATACTCAATTCCTTCTCAGGTAACGATTAAGTGTGCATCGGTACCTCAAGATTGTTTAGTTTTTAGGGTGGACATTGGATTCATACACTCTTCGTGGCTGGGGGTGGGGGGGGGGGGGTAGGGGGATATCATGTACTCTAAATCAACTCTTCTTAGAATTTTGTGAGTTCTTTGAGGTGGTTCCCACCCAATGTTACCTAAACACATGACGGATTGTCAATGAGGTCCTCAGAATCAACGAGTTGTATGGGACCAAAATAAGGATTCTAGAGATCAAATGCTGCTACTCTTGGTCCCACACAATAGATGGGGTTTTATATCTAAAGGTGAGGAAAGATAACAAATTATTAATTATCAACCTTCTTGAAACCAATTGAGGTTATTGGAACTAAGTTTTCATTGCCATAAATTTGCAACATCCACCAACTCTTGAAGGTGAGCAATATCGTGAATTTCTATTCTTAAAGAGGGAAAGTGACATAGGTTAAATTTTATTTCTCTTGCTCTGAGCTTTATTAGATAACATTGTTACTGATGCATTTTTTTTCTTTTGCTCATCTCGATCAAAGAAGAAGGAGCCTTTCCCTTTCATTTCAATAAAAAAGGATTAATCAAAGTTTGGGATCTAAAGAGGCCTCTTTTCCTAGGAGGTGAACATCCACGGTCTGCCTCATTTATACTTAAATATAGGAACTCTACCGACTTCTTTATAGATCACCCAGTAGACATAATACTCGAGGTTCCTCTTAATTCTACAATTGAGGGATCTTCCACCTCCTCATCCTTTGAGTATTTGAACGTCAAGTTCGTTACAGTAGCTGAGGATGAGATACTGGATCCTAAGAGGAGAATTTTTTTGGTCGATGATGATGATATACTATCTGTCTACCCCAAGACTAAGGTTTTAAAGAGAACCGAGCTTGGAGTCCCCTCTTCCTCCATATCTACATTGGACTCTCTAGTATGAGAGAAAAATAAAAAGGAGAATGCCTCTTATTCTTCATTTTCTTTACTATCCTCCAAGAGGGGTGACACCCATGGTCATGGGAAGGTCTACCAAATAATGTTAATGGATAAAAATCCTCCCTTGGCCCTAAGCCTATTAAAGGGGGTTGTGCTTGCACTTGATTGAGAGCAGGTTAATAATCTGACCCATGATCAGTTATCTTCTCACATCGCTCAGGCACCATCTCTGGTAAGCATGAATTTTATTTTGCACATTTTTGTTTGCTCGAGTGTTGATACTTACCTAGTTTTTCCTTTATGAAGTTTGTGGCTCACTTTGTCACTATTCTGGAAAAGCACTCCGAGCATCCCAAGGTGAATTATTTAACTATTACCTTAAAGAATTCTGAAGTTTCTCTGGTTGATACTCAAAAGGCCTACGAGAAGGAGAAGATGTCCACCAGCTAAGCGATGAACTGCCTGAAGGATGAGCTTGCTCAGTTGAAGATCTAATATAATAAGATGAAAACTGATCATGACCAAGTCGTGGTTAATCATGATCAGTTAAAAAAGAACAGTCCAAGGCTATTACTTCTAACAAGAATGAGGGCTACAAAATTGGGTGTGAAGAGGCCTTTGATGATGCCAAGCGCCGGCTAGCCCTTATCAGTAAGTCCAATATTAAACAGGGATGGGATGATTCCCTGACGAAGGTCAATGTCCTAATTTAGTCAAAGCATATTGGAGAGCATAATTCGTATTACCCTTTAAAGGTCGAGGAAGATGGTCTAACAACCAACCTGGGAAGTTCTAAAGCAAATCGGGGCAAGTCCCATGACATCTTCGAATAGGTGAAGGAAAAGGAAACCAAGGACTAGTTAGAAATGATTAGTTCTACCTTTCATATTTATTCGCTCGTAAAGGCCTTGCCATATTTTGATATTTATAAAAGAACTTTCCAATGTTTTGACTTTATTCTTTACTATTTTCGAGCGTTGTTCTTTTTATTTATGTAGCCTAGAAATGTTCCTACGGAGACCTTGTTTGCTGGTGATTTAGATTATATCCTTGGTCATGGGGCTAGATCTTAACCTCATTGTACCTTTATGTCTATTCGGAAGACACTTAAAAACATGAAGAGAGAATACAACGAGCATTCTGCCTTACTGGAAAAATTAAAAGATGATGTGAAATACCTTGGAGATATTGATACACGCATGCAAAATGAAATGAATTATTTAAGGGGACAGGTCATCGAATCAAAAGACATTGGTGGTGTTTGTGCTCTTTTACAAACTGAAAATAATTCTCTCAGGAAATGGCTCGCCAAAGTCAATGAAAACTTGAAGAGGGAAGGAGTTGTGAAGATGGGGCTAAGCAAGCTTCGTTATCTTTTCAGAAAAGGTCCTCATGCTCCGTGGGCTACTAGATACGATGAGAGGAAGGATGGATGCCGCTATTAAGATGGACGAGGCAAATTAAATAGCCTATAAACATGGATAATTGAATGGTTTAGGGGTCCTAAAAGTTCCAAAGGACTATGAGCTTTGGTATCGGTACCTAGTTGATTGTTCGGTATATCATCATCCCCTATTTGGAAGTTAAGAGAGTTTGGTTCATCTAGATGACATTGCTCTTCAAATAGATAAGGATAACTTGTCATCACATAAGAGCGATGATGAATTTTTACCAAGTCCCAATTATCATCAAAGAGAGACCGCTGCTAAGGTGATTTCTCACCGGGGATATAAATTATGCTAATTTTTTTCTTTTTAAAATTGTAAACGATCATTATTATAACTTTGTGTAATCAACAAGTTGTTTGTATAATTCCACTTTTTTGCATCGTTCCATTTTGTTATGCCAAGCATGTGTTTTATTATCGTGTCTTACCTTTTAAGTTGTGTCGTCACACTACCTTAGGCCTAGACCAAACTCTGACAAAAATGCACCTGCTTTTAGGTTTATCCACCCGTTCGGGATTTTTATTCGACTATGGTCTGGTTCACTTAGTGGGTGGGATCCCCCGCAGGTCTTTTGTTTGCCTAAGAAATACATAAGGTTTTCGTATTTTTCAGGATGAAGATTGTGGGACCTTGAGTTTAATTATAATTAAATAGCTTTAATTGTAATCAAACTAAGGTGATATTCATCAATTTTTTGACCATTAACTAAAATGTAAGCCTTCCACTTAGGAATAATATTAAATAAGTAAATGAACCACTTGGGCGTGTACTTTATTAGGAAACAATTAAACAAACTGTGAGCATTATAAGTTTTGGAATAAAAATTTGGGAAAACTAACTAAGCAAGAGAAAATTAAAAAATAAAGCTTCTTGAGGTTGGCTACATTCCATGTCCTTGGTATCTCCCTGCCCTCCATTATTTCCAAGTAGTAGTCTCCTTGCAAATCATCTCTGATGATTTTGAACGGTCGCTCCTGATTAGGTCTCAACTTTCCATCTGACGGTTTTCTAGCATTGCCAAGGACCTTCCTAAGGATGTAATCGCTGATATAAAATTTTCTCAGATTGATGCGCTTATTATACTACTTAGATTGATATTATTGGTAAGAGTCTAGCTTTATCATGTCCTTCTCTCTTCTTTCTTTGGCTATGTCAAATTTGATCCTCATTACTTTCTCGTCAATAGTGGTTCTCATGGTTGGTAGACCATCTTCCAAAGAAATAAAAACCTCCATCCCATATGTTAGAGTGAAAGGCATTTTCCCAATAGGTCTTCTGGGTTTATTATAATATACTCATTGGACGTGAGGAAGTTCATCCACCAAAGTTCCTTTTACCTTCTCTAATCTCTTCTTCATGCTGTCGGACATCATTTTGTTAGAAGCCTCTACTTACCCGTTGCTCTGGGGGTAGGCCTCAAAGTTGAAGTGATGCTTGATACTGTGGCTATTGAAGAAACCTTGGAATGGTCCACTTTCAAACTGTGTGGCCATTATCCATGATGATATCCCTAGGCACACCAAATCGTGTCACAATGTTCCTAAAGATGAACCTGATCATATCGGTATCCCTGATGTTCTCCAATGCTTCTGCCTCAATCTACTTGGTGATGTAGTCTGTTCCAACTAAGAGGTATTTGCGATTTCCTAGTGCTGTTGGGAGTGGTCTTACGATACCCAATCCCCATTGGGCAAATGGCCAAGGACTAGTTTGTGATTTTAAGTTATTATCCAACTGATGGAGCATAAGGGAGAACTTTTGGCATATCTCACACTTCTTAACGTAAGAGGCAACATCTCCTTACACATACGGCCACCACTACCCTTATTTGATTGCTAAAAATATAGAGACCTCCCTCCCTTGTGGTTAGCGTTAAAATTGTCATGAAGTTCATACATATTTTGGTCGATGTCACTTGGATGCACACACTAGGGGTAAGGATTGGTGAAAGACCTTTTGTAGAGTTTAGCATTGGGCGTCATATGGAACTATGCGACTTTTACCCTGATCTGGTGCGCTTGTTTCTTATCGAAGACGTGATGTTATTTTGTATAAAATGATTATTGAGTCCATCCAACTAAGATTTTTCTACACAGTGAGAATCTATTCAGTAATCACGGGCTTTGTGATACAGGGCTGGGCGAGGAATTCCAATTCAATGTTTTTTTTGAGATCAAAGTCCACTGTTGAACCTAAGGCTGCTAGCGCGTTGGCATAGCTATTATGCCCGCAAGGGAACTGTTGAATGTGGACTTGCTCAAATTTTGCCATTAATTCATGGGTGACATGGAGGTATGCTACCATTCACTCATTTTTGGCGTTAAAAATTCCTGTTACTAGATTGGATACCAACTTTGAATCGCAATATATATTATGATGGCTTGCCCCTTGTAAGTGAGGTTTGTGGAGTCCTACTATGATGGATTCATACTCAACCTCATTATTTGAAGCTTTAAAGTCAAGTCTGATCCCCTGCTAGATTAAAACATTTTCTGGGGTAAATAAGAACGATTATTACTCCTTCCTCCTTCTAATTGGACTCACTGTCCATGATAAGTGTCCTTTTTTTACTGGTCGATCTCCCGACTTCTTAACTGTTCGACTACTTATTGGTTGTTGGGCTTATCTCCTATTGTAAATTTTGCAATGAAATCTGCCAACACTTGACCCTTAATTGTCTTTCTTGGTTAATAGTGTATATAAAATCTCCCAAGTTCGGTTGATCATTTGAATATATATCGAGATAAGTCAACCTTTCAGAGGATGGCTTTGAGGGGAAAGGAAGTTATTACTATGATCGTGTGAGCTTTTAAGTAGTGCTTCAACTCGCATGACGCGATGCCTAAAGAGTAGGCTAATTTTTCTAGTAGGAGGCAGCACTGCTCTGCGACTAAGAGTGTTTTGCTGACATAATAAGTGGGGGATTGGCATCCCTCTTTCTCTCAAACTAAGGCCGAACTGACTGTATGGCTTGAAACTACTAGGTAAAGATAAAGAGGATCTCCTGGAACTGGAATAGTCATTAGAGGAGGTTTTCTCAGATAGGATTTGATTTTTTAAGGGCCTTTGAGTAGTCTTTGTTTTGGTTGAGCCCTTTTTTCCTTCTCCAATAGTTAAGAAAATAGTTGGCATCGTTCTGAAGACTTTGAGATAAAGCGGTTTAGGGTTGTTGACATCCCTGTTAATTTTGAACCTCCTTCAGTGTTTTTAGAGGCTGAACGCTATTGATCACGACTATCTGGTCGGGGTTGGCCTTAATACCCCTTTTACTAAGTAGCCTAGAAATTTGTAGATTGAACCTAAAAGGATCATTGGGCCGCGTTGAGCCTCATTCTGTAATGCCCGAGGATCTCAAAAGTTTTTGCTAAGTCCATTTGATGATCGTCTTTGATCTTTCCCTTGACGAGCATGTCATCATTATACACCTCCATCTTCTCTACCAATTGTTTCTTGAGCATCATTGTAACCAGTCTTTAGTATGTGTCTCCTATATTTTTAAGGCCAAAAGGCATGACCTTGTTGACCACAGTGGATATAAATGAAGTTTTGTCTTGGTCAGGGACAAACAAAGGGATCTGATGATACATTGAGTATGTTTCCATAAAACTCATCCGCTCATGACTGGCTATGGTTTTGACCAATTAATCGATCTTAGGGACATGAAAATTGTATTTAGGGTAGGCTTTATTAATACCGGTGAAGTCTACACACACTTTTCAATTATCGCTACTCTTTTACCAATATAGAGTTTGATAGCCATTTTGGCAATTAAACTTCTCTAATAGAACTTACATCCAGAAGGTTCCATGCCTTTATTTCCATTGCCTTTTCTTTCTCTGGGGCTGTTCGACGAGCCTTTTGTATGATCAACGAATACGTGGGATCAACGTGAAGTTTGTGACATGCGACTATAGGGTTGATCACAAGCACATCATACTACTGCCATGGAAAATATATCTTTATTTTGCTTCAGTAAAGAAATTAACTCCTCCTGTCCTACTCTAATAATGTGGTTCCAATCATGAATCTCCTTTCTAGCTGAGTCTCATCAAAAGTCACCTCTTCTAATTTTTCCATGACCTATCTGCGGGTCCAACTCTCATCTTTTCCACCCCTGGTCTTTCGTACTTTAGTTTCTATTTATACGATGTATCTTCATTTGGAGACGTTTTAGAAATGACCTCCTTTTTTTACTTTTTTTTCTTCTTATTTTGGCCTGATAGAAGTGATAAAATACATCCGAGCAATGACCTGGTTGCCTATGATTTTGATTATTCCTCGCTCCGTAATGCATTTGAGTTTTTGGTGGTAGGTGGAAGGAACAGCCTGCATGACATACAACCACCCTCTTCCAAGAATGGCAGAAAAAGGTGAGTCAATGTCTACCACTAAAAACTCGATCAGATTTGAGATAGTTCTGACCCTAATGTTTTGACTCCAGCAAAGCTGACCAGAGGTATGGTTGTTTCCTTCAAGTCCTCCAACTTTAGTTTGATCTTGTGAAAAAGCTCCAAGTAAATGAACTCATAGGAACTCCCTTGATCGACCAATAACTTATCCACATCCCAGAGCATCATGGTGTGGAGTCCTCACTTTGATCAAATCGTATTCTATAAAGACTATATACTTGTTGTAGTCCACATCTTCTGGTCACCTGCGCTTGTCGGCTGAACTTGTAGAAAGGCTAATTTAAAAGGCCTCCATACTTCAGTGACTTTGTTAAGATCCATCCAAACTGCGTTGCCTTGGATCTTCTTGGGATTTGAAGCACAGTGAATAATAGCAAACTCATGCCTCAGCTCTTCCTTCAAAACATTATCTGGTTTTTAATCGGCGCTGGCGATGACTTTGCCAAATTTCTTCTCAAAATATTCAATTAAGTGCCCCGATTGGGCTAACTCTTCAATATGGTATTTTAGGTCTTTGAAATTCTCTGTCTTGTGCCCGTTCTCTTTGTGGTAAGGTCATATGAGAGCATTATTTCCTTTGATCAGATCTTCGTCCATTTGAGGAACTGTTAGTCTTTGATCTTACCCAAGATCTTATAGATTGGTTATTTAAAAATAGTTTTGATTGCCTGGAAAGCTTTGGACAAGTCTCTCTTGTCTCTATTTTTAGATATTTCGTTCTTATTTTTGCCCCCTTGTTAAGGGTGATCTCTTTATCATTTCTTTTGGTTTCCTTTTTGTGATCATTATCACCTTTGCTGAGGGTGACTACATTTTCTACCTTGGCATACTTTTCTATGCACGACTTAAGATTATCGGTGGTGTCTGCCTCCTTCTTGGTGAGGTACTGGTGCAATATGGAGTTTTAAGATAGACTTATCTCCACAGATCTCTTGCTCCATTTTTTTCGAGCATCATTGGAAATGCAAATTTTCCTCCACTTAGATTCTATTACCTCCTCTCTTGTTGATGGAGTCATTATTCACAAGTGTATAACATCCGTGAGTTTTAAGTTAATCTTGGATGCTCATTGCTCTACTCGGAAGGCTGCTCTTGTGGATAGAATTGTGGATGGTCTACGGCCTAAAATCTGTCTAGAAGGAACTCGAACCTGACTCTGTTGTAGTGAGAGTTCGGCTTGCTGATCACCCGCAATAGGTGCATTGTGGGGTTAGACATCGCTTAACTTAATAGTTTTGATTTGATTAGAAAAAATAATCATTTCCCACAGATAACGCCAATTGCGAGTGCACATAATCACAATGAATGAATCTAAGAGATTCAGAACCAAACAAGGAGTAAAATCGTCTCACAACAAAAGTATTTACTTGATTGCCCAACTTCCTATGTCTACGAGGTGTTTCTCTCTGTATATTAATTCTTTATAATTCGAGAAAAAATAATTACATGACCCAATGCCCCGGAATGAGGGTTATATTTATATCGATATAAGTGGTAGAGTTATGCTGAAATTCTCCGAGCTATTGGTTGGCTCATTTGCTGATCTATCTCCTCCGAGATTATAGATAACAAGATTGAGCTCTCTATGTTTATCCCATGTGATATTAATCTCGACTTTATTGATGCATTTTTTGATTGGTCCCATTTGGGCCTCAGTGGTTTGGTTCGTTACGGTTTGCACCCCATAGTAACATTTTACTATATCTATTAAATATTAATATAACAAATGTTTGCAACCTTTTTTATAAGAGCTTAGAAAATTAAAGACGTTGTTAGTAATAGAATAAGAAAATGAGACATGAATTTATCAACTTATGGGTCACCTTTAATAGGTTTTGGGTTTATACAATAATGTGGGACTCTATAGGCATACGACTACTAGGGGTGTGCAAGATCCAAACTAAACAAATGATACCGACCGTTCCAATCGAATTAAAAAAGCTGGCCTAAATTGTAACCCCCGTTATTTTAAGTATTTAAATCAATTAATAATTTAAAATTAATTGGCTAAGAATCAAATTTGACTTTCAGAAATGTTATGTGCTATAATAATAAAGGAATCAAATAAATTGGTTCAATATTTATTTTAAAATAGTAAATTGTTTGATTAAAATTGTTAAATTTAACTGGTTTAATCTAATTTTACATTATTTTATTTATTAAATGGATTCTTTTAATGAAGATTGCCATTTAAATTATTGGGCTAAGAAGTAATGGGTTGATGACTAAATTTATAAAAAGGCCGTGGGCCATGAGGTTCTGTATTTAATAAGGTTGATTCGCAATATTGAAGAAGGGTTTTATTAATTATTTTGATGAAAAGGATTCAAGTTTGGTGCCTAGTAAATTTGTTCATTACATGGGTTTGACTGCCATTAAATGTGTGGATAAGTCATTGAAAAAAGTTTGAAGTCTCTAAGACATCAAACTTTGATGTTTTGGAGATATGATTGGTCAATCCTGTTGGCATAGACTCACATTACTTATAGATTTGGGTATGTGCCAGAGATATTGATCAATCACATCTCCAAGACATTAAAAGTTTGATGAGACATCAAAATTTTTCTTCGAAGTCATTAGGTGGCTTATCTTAGTACTGCTAAAAAAGGAATAGGGGCACCAATTCAAAAGATGACTGGCTTTATTAATGGGCCAACAGGTGTTGGGATTTGGGAAGCAAAGGTTTTTAATAGGTTTTGTGTTATGGATTAACGATTTAGATTTATTAGTGGAAAGGATTTATTGGTAGGGTTTGGGGAACCATAAATTATCGGCGTCAAAGGTTTTACAGAGGAGGCATTTATTACCTCTCCCCCCAATCACTTGAAGTCGGACCTTGTTCCTTGTTTTTTGTAAAATAAAAATATTCATGGTTTCTTTTCCTCTCTTGTCCGATGGCTAAAGTTGAGCCCTTGTGCACCCAATGTTCACCATCATTTTCTCTTATGAGCTAACCAAATGTGAACCATTTAATGTCCCTAGCTGATTGACCCACTGACAACGGTTGAAACAAAAGATAAGAAAAATGGGAAGAGGACAAGCACAAAAATTGTAGGCACATTTAAAATGGATCTTGCGGCATCTTAAAGGAATACAAAAAGCCCAGGAGAATGTTTTCTCTCACAGTCTTGACATCCTCAAAAAATATACCTGGGAAGATTTTAACACTATTTTAATCCAAGAGGAGAAATATTGGCACCAAAAATCTAGAGTTCAATGGATGAGTGAGGGAGATATAAATACAAAAGTTTTCCACACCTCCACCATTATTAGAGGGAAGAAGAATAGAATTGACTGCTTCATGATTAATGGGGTGTGGACGGAGGATACCTCCACCCTTACCACCCACATCAATGGCTACTTCAAAAACCTGTTCCAAGATGAGTTTTCGTATGATATTAATAGTCAAATGAATGATTACCCTCACCTTAAATTTGAGAATAATGATAACTTCTTACTCACTCTCTCCCTTGCGCTTGATGATGTTAAATGTGCCATTTTTAGTATGAAAGCTAGCAAAGCCCCGGGCCCTGAGGGGATCCAACCCATTATCTATCAGCACTTTTGAGGTAACATTAAAGACAATTTGTTTAATTTTTTTAACAAGTATTGGAGCCAGAATGAATGTCCCGACAATATGAATAATAGCTACGTGACTTTTATTCCCAAATTAGATAATCCTGAGAATATTAATCAATTTCTCCCTATCACTCTATATAATATCTCATATAAAATTCTTGTTAAAGTGATAGTTAATAGGTTGTGCTCTATCCTTTGTCGAATAATTGACTTGTGCCAGGCTAGTTTCCTTATGGGTAGACAAACCTCTGATAATATTAGAGTTACTCAGGAAATCTGTGACAACCCGAATATAATTATGATAAATTATATCTAAATCATGCTTATCTTATGTCATATGAATAATGTGCTATTAGTATATCTAATTTTAAGTTATTATGTTTATTATAATCCTACTTTCATAAATCATGAAAGGTCGAATTATTTACAAACACAAAATTTGGTTATTTTCGGTAGAATTGTTCATGTTAGAGACTAGTTTTGACCTTTATAACATTATAAATGACTTGAGTTGAAAAATAGATAGTTTTAGACATGTGAGTTAGGGTTGTAACACAACAAACGGATCATCAAATGGATTCCCGAGTAAAGAGTTATACCGAATTTACGAACAAAGGGCAAAGTTGTCCATTCCCTTTTAGTGGTAAATTGTCTTTTATTAAACCAAATGTTTTAATTTGATTGGATGGCTTGGGAGGCAGACTTGGCCGACTTAAAACTCCCCCTTTAGCTTATTTGTTCTGCAAGTATAACCCTAGGTTCATTTTTGAGAGATTTAAGCTTAAGGAAAGAGAAAGTAGAAGTTAAGGAAGAAATATTACAAGGAAAAGCTAGGAAAAATTTCCAACAAAGTCCTTAAGGTATTTCCAAAGTAAAATTATGTGTTAATATTGTTGTAATCTTGTATTATAATTATTTCAAAGTATATAAATCGTGAATTATTGATTAAAACCTCATCATCCTTTGTGATAACATGTATTGGCTCATATGTGAGATAAGTGGTGTTTATATGTCATATTCCTTTGTATTGAAACCCCTTGTATTCAAATCTGAATATCTCTTTGTGTGATTACTGGAATTGAGAAATTCCAATTGGAAATGAAAGTAGACTCATATATTCATATCATATCCGAAAATTAGAATTTATCTCATTGTGGTTAGTCCGTAATGATGATTTCAAGTTAGTACATAGTTTCTGTTTGTATACTTCATTTCGGTATGCCCTGAGTTTAGTAAAGCTTTTGAGATAGCAAATGAAGTCAAACAATTATTAAACTGTGAATCTGTACTATTCAGTATGTGTACTGAAAATGGGTTGAAAATCATGAAAATTTACGCTGGAGAAAAATTATGAAAATTCTTGGAAGTTGAAGGAACAATAGAGGAGCTTGTAGGGCAAATTTCCTGTGTTGTAAAGAAATGGTCATAAATTGCTCTAGGAAGCTTGAAAAATTACACCGTCACTTGTACTGGAAAGTATATTCATATATGTTTTCATATTGATAAGGTTGGACCCCTGAATTTATACAATTTAGGAATATAGTATGGTTAAGTATGTAGGACAATAATTTTAGGCCATACTGGATACCCCTTGAATGAATGTTTGTATTTTGTCCTTACAAAGGGGACTTTGAGTACATGTTTCATGTGTATATAAATTGAGAAGTATAATTTCATGTTTACTTAACTTTGGCTATAAATTCCTTATGAGGTATTTCCTACGGTTGAATGTTCATAACTTTATCAATATGTGCACCATTTTTTTGTCGTTACTTATGTTTCATGGAATGTGACTTGAGTAGAATTATATGGTCGTTGTATAGTCATGGAAAGTTACATAATTATATTAGAATGATACTTATGATTGAGATTCAGTACTGATTTAGTTTGATTGACAGGCGTAAGGTCTAATCAACCCAGTTCAGCTCCTCCAGAAGGAAACGTGAATACGTAGTTGACAACCAAGGTGAGTGTACTCACTGGAATGACTGATTTGTATACTGTTTCGAATATGATCACAATGTTATGAATATAAAATTTTTCATTTCGGTTTACCGAAATGGGAGGTTAATAATCGACCCGGAATGGGGGAGATTTGTCTATTAATGACAAGGGGTTACTCCTCGACCAAGAATGGGGGAGAATTATCTATTTAGATAGGATATGTGAATCATGATTCGGAAAAGTTGGTCATTCATTATGAATGAGCCAGATAAGTTAATACATAATTATATCGACTTGATTTATTGCATTTAAATTCATGCAGTAGTATTATAGTGATGCATTCACCGGGCTATTTTGCTCACGGTTCCTATGTTCACATTTTTCAGGTAACGCGATGTCCCTACCAAATCTAGGAAGTCGGGTTGGGTTAGCCAGGAATGGGAGAAACAAGGATTTTGTTTAAATGTAAATGATGTAATTAAGTTAAATTATCCTTCAACCAAGTTTGTATAAGTGTAACTACTCTGATGTTGTAAAAAGGTTTTCAGTTATATGGATTTACAATGATGACTCTGAAATTAAAACTCTTATTTATGGTTTGGTTAAATTAATCATGGTTTGACTCACTTTGATTTTCAAACTTAATTATAAGTAACTGGGTTGGGGTGTGTCAGCTTTTGGTATCAGAGCCAAGGTTTTTAGAGGTTCTGGAGTGAGAAGAGTCTAGATTTGGCAGTGAATGTTAGAAATATATTTTATTTGATACTAACGATTATGTTAGGAAAGATATGTCTATATATATGTTATTATATCTTTGATTTATTTCAGATATAAAAGTATGGAAGGAGGAAATGTTAATGTGAGAATAGAAGATGAGGCTTCAAATATGGCAGCAGAAGCGGAGGTTGAGCAACCTGTTTATGAAAATGTAGAACCCGAGCCAGAACAATTGACAAACATACAAAAATGCACGTGCTATGACTCTAATGGCAGAGCAATAAGCTAGATTTATGGCTCATGTGGAAGAACAATAGACCAGGCAACTGGAGGCACAAGCATTGGCTAGGGCTGAGGAGGTGATACACTGGGAAGAACGGAGTACTTCACATGAGAAATTTATTAAATGAATCCACCCTCATTTGAAGGAGAAGTTGATCCAGCAGAGGCAGAAGAATGGGTTAAAGAGATTGAACTTATTTTCGGGGTGATGAGAATTCCTGAAAATCAACGAGTGATCTTGGCGACGTACATGCTGAAAGGAGAAGCTAAATATTGGTGGGATGCCACAAAATATTTGTTGATTACTCCAGGAGGTGGGAATGTGATCTCATGGGATGCTTTTATCAAAGCTTTGTATGATAAGTATTTTCCCCTAATGTATCGAAAACAAAAGGAGAAGGAATATTTCATTTTGAATCAGGGGAGTATGGCAGTTAGAGAATACGAAGCTAAACTTACAGCTTTATCTCGATTTGCTTCGAGGTTTATACGCAATGAGGAAGATATGTGCAGTCGATTTATCGACGGACTTGAGTTAGTCATTAAATCACGGTTGTCGGCTTTGGAGACTGTTAATTATTCAGCCTTGGTGAACAAAGCCATACTGGTAGAAAAGGACGTGAATGAGGCGAGAGGGAATCGAGAACGAGGTGTAAAGAGAAGTAGATTCTATCCAAACTATCAAAAGGGTAGCGATACTGAATATTCAAGGTTTGGAGGGAAAAAATTCCAACAGGGTAGAGGTGGAAGTAGTTTACAAAGGGGTGAAGCTAGTGGTGGAAAAGGTTCAGGAGTTTCAGCACAAGGAGATCCGAATGTTTGTTTCTTTTGTGTGACATCGGGTCATCTAAAGAGAAATCACTACACCAAAATGTGAATTTTGTGACTGCCTTTTTGTGACTCCCAATAGGGGTGACAAACTAGTCACTCCCGGGAGCAGTCACAAAATTATTTGTGACTGCCATTAGTGGTGATAAAATTAATTGGTTAAAAAAAATTTGAGTCAATTAGTTTGTTACCGCTAATAGGAGTCACAAATGTTACCATATAATTAATTTGTGACTCCTATAAGCAGTCACAAATTTATAACTATCACAAGCCCTCACAAGTTTATTAGTAGACACAAGTTATGACTCTTATGAGCAGTCACGAAATTATAACTGCTATGAGGAGTCACAAATTTTAGTCTTAGACTTAATTTATGACTGCTATTAGCGGTCACAAATTTGTAACTGCTATTAGCGGTCACAAATTTTGGTCTAAAACCTAATTTATGACTGCTATTGGCAGTCATAAATTTATAACCGCTCCCAGCAGTCACAAATTTTGCTCTTATACTCAATTTGTGACTGCTATTAGCGGTCACAAATTTGTGACTGCTATTGGCGGTCACAGAATTTTTCACCTTTCCCTCTATACGTGCAACAAAAATTGAGTGAGCTGAGAAGTAGCCAAGGTTCTTCAAGCCAAAACAGTATTGATACAGATGCATTGACTGCCTTTAGAGGAAAAGATACTAGGGGGGCGACTCGTGGTGTTGGACCCGTGTCCAAAAGTAAACTTAAGGCAATTGCTCCTATAGTATCACAGTTGACTAGAGCAAAGACACGAGAAGAAAAACATGATGAGGATATGGCATTTCTCAAATCATCCGTTACCATGCTTTTAAGTGCTTTTGAATCGAATGGATTGAAAATATCAAATCGAAGTCCTCGCAATTATAGTCCTGTCCCACATCCAAGTCCTCGTAATTACACTCCAGTTCCGCATTCAAGTCCCCATGATTACACTCCAGTTCCGCATTCAAGTCCCCATGATTACATTCCTACCCCCCCCCCCGTCAACTGAGCCAAACTTTGGAGATTCAACTGAGCCAAACATTGGAGATTTAACTGATCCTCCACATGATCCATATGTCGATTTATTAGATTTTTCAAATCAGAGAAAGATTGCAAGTGGACAAGTTGTTGCTTCAGCTGCTACTGGAACGGTGGTGCATGGCCATCAATTGCTGATATTTGAACGTAAGGTTTACGTTAATAGTGTTGAGCCAGGAGAAGAGAATCATCCGTTGTATCGTCGAAGTCATGGGGCGGACACTATTAAGGATGTCGAGAAATCTTGGGTGGTTTGGCCATTGCTTTGTCTTATCCTTAAGTGATCCAGAGTAATTTGTCTTGAGAAATTTGAACAAATTGTCAAAGTGAACAATTAGTAGTGTTTGAACTCTATTTTGAATATTAGTAATCTGTTTTGAATCAATTAGTAATCTGTTTTGAATGTATCCAGTGTCTTTCCAGTGTCTATCCAGTGTCTATCTGTTTTGAATCAATTAGTAATCAATTAGCAATATTCTTCTATATGCATATTGCAGTGCGTGGGCTTTGATTATACATAGATGTAACTCTATGTATAATCATAGATATTGTTGCCAAATAATTATCTCACAGGGACAATTCCATCTGAGCTTGGAAACTGCAAGAACTTGAAGACAATTGATCTTAGTTTCAACAACCTTACAGGTTCAATTCCCATGGAAATTTGGAACCTACCGAATATTTCAGACGTGATTATTTGGGCAAATAGCCTCACTGGTGAAATCCCAGAGGGGATTTGTGTTAGAGGAGGAAATCTTCAGACGCTGATTCTCAACAACAATCTTATTACTGGAACCATCCCACAGTCCATTGTAAACTGTACGAATATGATTTGGATTTCGCTCTCCAGCAACCGTCTTACAGGTGAGATCCCTGCTGGTATTGGTAGTCTCCGTAACCTTGCTATCCTGCAGTTGGGTAACAATTCACTTACTGGAACAATCCCACAAGGGCTAGGTAAAAGCACGAGCCTAATTTGGCTCGATTTGAATAGCAATCTCCTTATCGGTCCTGTACCTACAGAGATTGATAATGAATCTGGGCTTGTTACCCCTGGGCCTGTTTCGGGTAAGCAGTTTGCATTCGTGAGAAATGAGGGTGGGACATCGTGCAGAGGTGCAGGAGGGCTAATTGAATTTGAAGGCATGCGGGCTGAAAATCTTGCTAATTTTCCTATGGTGCACTCTTGTCCAACAACGAGGATTTATTCGGGGGTGACGGTCTACACATTCACGAACAATGGCAGCATGATTTATCTTGATCTGTCCTATAATTTTTTATCAGGAACCATACCCGACAACTTTGGTTCGATGAGCTTTTTACAAGTCTTGAATTTGGGACACAACAATCTTACTGGAAATATTCCCTTCAGCTTTGGAGGTCTCAAAGCTATTGGTGTTCTTGATCTTTCTCACAATAATCTCCAGGGATTCATCCCGGGTTCATTAGGGAGTCTCTCATTTCTCAGTGACCTTGACGTGTCAAACAACAATCATGACGGGTCAATCCCTTCAGGTGGCCAGTTGACTACATTCCCATCTTTCAGATACGAGAATAATTCGGGCCTTTGCGGGCTTCCCTTGCCTCCTTGCGGCTCTGGAAATGGGCGTCGTCCGCTAAACTCTAGTCACGGAGGTAGGAAACGATCGGTGGCAGCAGGGGTATTCATTGGCATTGCTATATCTCTCTTTTGCGTTCTCATTCTCACATTTTCTCTTTACAAAATGAAGAAATACTAGCACGAGGAAGAGAAAAGAGACAAATACATCGAAAGCCTTCCAACGTCAGGCAGCAGCAGCTGGAAATTCTCCAGTGTTCCTGAGCCTCTCAGCATCAATGTCGCCGCATTCGAAAAACCTCTGAGAAAGTTAACTTTTGCTCATCTGCTCGAGGCCACCAATGGGTTCAGCACCGACAGCCTAATCGGGTCTGGTGGGTTTGGTGAGGTCTACAAGGCCCAACTGAAAGACGGCTGTGTCGTTGCTATAAAAAAGCTCATCCATGTTACGGGCCAAGGAGATAGAGAATTTATGGCAGAAATGGAAACTATAGGAAAGATCAAACATCGAAATTTGGTCCCCTTGCTCGGTTACTGCAAGATTGGAGAGGAGAGGCTTCTTGTGTATGAATACATGAAATGGGGAAGTCTTGATACTGTTCTTCATGACAGGCCCAGAGGAGGAGGAGCGGGTTCAAACCTCGAATGGGCTGCTAGAAAAAAGATTGCTATTGGATCAGCAAGGGGACTTGCATTTCTTCACCACAGCTGCATACCTCACATTATTCACCGTGATATGAAGTCCAGCAATGTCCTCCTAGACGAAAATTTCGAGGCCAGGGTATCGGATTTTGGAATGGCAAGGCTCGTGAATGCTCTTGATAGTCAATTGAATATATACACAGTTATAACCAATCAACATATAAGAAACTATGAATAAGATGTTACTTTTCTACATCTCGAACCAATTTAAATATATATATATATATATATATATATATATATATATATATATATATATATTTTGACGGTAAATAGTGAAACCATTGGAAACTACTTGTTTCGTATATTCATATCTAAGACTGTTTGGTAATTTTTATATTTTGAAAACAATAATTTATTTCTACCAAATGAATGCATACATTTCCTCATTTCCTACTTCCCGTTAATTACATTACACCCCCCCCCCCCACATCTTTTAAATGCTTCTGCTTTACAATGATTTTTGTATTCAAGTAAAATGGATGGTTTTTGGTTCAAGTTGTGCTATCGTTTTTAATTATCAATTCACATGTCTTATTTCAGGTGAAGGAGTAGGTAAGATATAAGTGAAGCTATCATTTAACGACGAGAAAAGGTAAGATGATGGTAATGAAATTCATATATGTTTACCCAACTTTGGGGAAGTTGTTTGTTTGTATCATTCCTATCATATCCACCACCACCCCTTATATAGATTACTTTGTAGATATTTGGGGAAGTGGTTGAAATGAGGTCCAATATGGACCTCGAGTATTGTAGTATTGCTGTTGTGGAGTATTTTTATTTTTTTGAACAAGGTGGATAGGCCTATAAATAAAGGGAACTCTGCCCAAATTTTTTAAAATTAGAACAAAAATATTGTACATTTATTTAGATGTACCTTTTTTGTAATTTTAATGTAAACGAATATTATTGCCATGGATTTGGGTTGTTTATTGATTATAGTGCCAACCGAGTATGAATATAGTAATATGTACTGTGAGTCAACCGAGTATGATTTTTTTTATTTCACTTTGTTGTCGGGTAATGATTTTTTTTTGCAATTTTCATCGTGCCTTCAGGCACGGGCATACGCTAGTATATATATATATATATATAAGCTATGGTAGTTTCTTTATCACAAAATATGAATGTGTATATATATATATATAGACATATATATATATTAATCACATTTTATTATTTGCAGGCATACACATGGCATACCCGGCATACGTAGTATTCAAAGGCCTAAATCCAGGTGTTTACACTTCGTGGCAAGCAACACAAGCACAAGTTAATGGATACCGAGGCGCCGTATTCAAAAAATTTGAGTCCATTGAACTTGCTCAACAGGCATACTCCGAGTACACAAGGGGGGATGTCACCGCATCAATACCCCCCACGGCTGATATACCTAGACTTCACGAATCGTATCCACTGCGTGGTGACTCCTGGTCTAGATTTAGAATGATTTGTTACATGTTCATGACATTCCATGTCATCGAAGTGTTGTGTCGTTATTTTTTTTAATTTATTTTTTATTCTATGTTCATTTTGTACTTGGCGCCCACTTAGGGGTTGTTTGATGTTAAATTAAGTTTAAACAAGTTTTATGTGTACTGGATATTTGGAATATGAGAAATATAAATGAAATGTTGTCAAAAATTTTAGACTTGTGATCATGATATTTATTTTACTTTCATTATTTCATCATTTTGTGAAAATATAAAGATATTTGTAATAGCTTTTACAACATTTAACAAATATATGATTAGTAACTGCTGTCAGCAGCCACAAATAGAAGTTACAAATATATGATTAGTAACTGCTGTCAGCAGTCACAAATAGCAGTTACAAATATATGATTAGTAACTGCTGTCAGCAGTTACGAATAGCAGTTACAAATTGGGGTCACCAGTCATAACTCCATAGGGGTTATAAAAAATTGTGACTACTGTTAGGAGTTATAAATTTTCTTTTGTCACCCCCTAAATTATGACGGTAAATAGCAGTTATAAAGGTCATTTGTGAGTGCTAACAGCACTCACAAATCTCCCTTTTTGGTGTAGTGAATTGCCCAAATCTACTGAATATATAATGTTTCAACTGTCATCAGAAGGGCCATCTGAGAAAGAATTGTCTAATATTGTCAAGAGCGATTTCAGTTTGTAGTGTGGGGCCTAATAAAGGATCCTCTCCAGGAAGTGCCACTAGAGGAAGAGGTATAGGAGAAGAAAGTGGATCGAAGGCAGGAGGAAGAGTGTTTGCGATGACATTGCAAGATGCCCATGCTACACCTGAAGTGGTTACAGGTAAAATTTCTATTGCAAACAAAGATTTATATGCACTCATTGATCCTGGATCTACGCATTCATTTGTGGCATTAGATATTGTTTCATATTTGGGTAGACCATGTTCATTTCTCAATTGTGCCTTATATATTTCTACCCCATTGGAAAGTGTGATTTTGGTTGAGCATGTTTATAAAGATTGTGTGTTACGAATGAGTGAGTGAGATTTCTATGTTGATTTGATACCGTTGGCCATTCGGGATTTTGATATCATATTGGGGATGGATTGGTTATCATCCTATCATGCTTCCATTGATTGTTTTAAAAAAAAAGTTACGTTTCATCTGCCTGGTGAACCCGAGTTCTAGTTTATAGGGGAAAGGAATGTTGTCCCTAATTGTCTCATCTCAGCAATTAAGAGCAGAAAGTTATTGAGTAAAGGTTGTACAGGGTATTTAGCATATGTGGTTGATGTTAGTAAGGAAGCACTTGAAGTTGAAGATATACCAGTGGTTAGAGAATTTTCTGATGTTTTCCCAGAGGAATTTCCAGGATTGCCACCCGATAGGGAAGTAGAGTTTTCCATTGAATTAATTCCAGGTACTGGTCCAATTTATCTTGCTCCATACAGAATGGCACCAGCGGAGTTGAAAGAATTGAAAGTGAAATTACAAGATCTGATAAGCAGAGGTTTCATTCGGCCTAGTGTTTTGCCATGGGGAGCCGCAGTGTTATTTGTGGAAAAGAAAGATGGGACAATGCGAATATGTATTGATTATCGGCAATTGAATAAGGTGACCATTAGAAACAAGTACCCTCTACCTCGTATCGATGATTTGTTTGACCAATTACAGGGGGCACAGTATTTTTGAAGATTGATTTGAGATCGGGTTACCACCAATTGAAAGTAAAGGATAGTGATATTTCCAAAACAGCTTTTCGGACTCGATATGGGCACTATGAGTTTTTAGTAATGCCATTTGGATTAACTAATGCTCCAGCAGTTTTTATGGATTTGATGAACCGGGTATTTCACCCTTTCATTGATTAATTTGTGATTGTATTCGTAGATGATGTGCTGATTTACTCGAGTAGCATGGAGGAACATGAGAAACATTTGAGACTTGTATTGCAGATTTTGAGAGAGAAGAAATTATTTGCTAAATTTAGCAAGTGTGAGTTTTTGTTGAATAAAATTGTGTTTTTAGGGAATGTTGTCTCGGGAAATGGGATATATGTTAATCCAAAGAAGGTGGAAGCAATCGTTGAATGGGAAAGTCCTAAGAATGTGACAGAAATTAGGAGTTTCCTAGGATTGGTAGGTTACTATCGCAGATTCATTAAGGGATTTTCAGCAATAGCATTACCACTGACAAAATTGACTCGTAAAGAAGTGAAGTTTGTATGGGATGAAGAATGTGAGAGGAGTTTTAAAGAATTAAAGAATCGGTTGGTTTCAGCCCCTATACTTATTATTACATGTGGGAATGAGTCTTTTGTGATCTATACAGACTCTTTGTTTCAGGGTTTAGGATGTGTTCTTATGCAGAATGGGAAGGTAATATCATATGCTTCCAGACAATTAAAGACGCATGAACGAAATTACCCTACACACGATTTGGAGCTAGTAGCCATTATTTTTGCTTTAAAGTAGTGGAGACATTACTTGAATGGAGAAACTTGTGAGATAGTTACAGATCATCAAAGTTTGAAATACTTGTTTACACAGAAAGAACTGAATTTGAGACAGAGGCGTTGGATAGAGCTGATTAAAGACTATGACTGTACCATCCATCATCATCCTGGGAAGGCCAATGTAGTAGCAGATGCTTTAAGTCGAAAATCATCAGGGATTCTTGGTTGCATACAGTGTGCCTGTGTCGAAAATATTCTTGACTTGGCATCAATGGGGATTGAATTGAAGTTTTCAAAAAGCATAGGATTATTAGCACATGTCACAGTGAGACTTTTATTGGCAGAACGTATACGAAATTTGCAGACCAGTGATCCATTCCTCGAGAAGAAGAAACAAGATGTCCTGGATGGTAAAGAGAGTGACTTTAAAATTAAGAATGATGAATCGTTGTGTTATAAAAATAGGATTTGTGTACCGAATGATCCACCCTTAAAGAAGGATATATTTGAAGAGGCACATAATTCTATTTACTCTATGCATCTGGGAGGTACTAAAATGTACAGATATTTGAAAGAGTATGACTGGTGGAACAATATGAAACGTGAGATTGCAGAGTTCGTAGCTAAATGTTTAGTATGCCAGCAAGTAAAGGCGGAGCATCAGAAGCCGGCAGGATTATTGCAGTCGTTGCCTATTTTGGAATGGAAGTGGGAGCATATAACGATGGATTTTGTTACGGGATTACCACTATCACCAAAGATGCATGATTCTATTTGGGTTATTATAGACCGATTGACGAAGTCGGCCCATTTTCTTCCAGTTAAGACCACCTACACTGTGGACAAATATGCACGTATGTACATTGATGAGATTATCCGTTTACATGGGGCACCAGTGTCAATTGTATCTGATAGAGATCCAATGTTCACTTCTAAGTTTTGGCCTCGTCTCCAGAATGCCATGGGCACAAGTTTGAAGTTCATCACTGCGTTTTATCCACAAACTAATGGGCAATCAGAAAGGATGATTCAAATATTAGAAGACATGTTACGAGCCTGTGTATTTGACTTCAAAGGTAGTTGGGATGATCATTTGCCATTGATGGAATTTTCATATAATAATAGTTATCAGTCGACTATTGGTATGGCTCCTTATGAAGCTTTATATGGGAGGAGATGTAGAACGCCTTTGTGTGGGATGAAGTGGGTGAAAGGAAAATATTGGGTCCTGAATTAATAGATGTGACGACTGAAAAGATCAAAATTATTCGGGAACGGATAAAGATAGCGCAAAGCAGGTGAAAATTTTATGCAGATAAGAGGAAGTATCCAGTGGAATTTCAGAAGGGAGATTTTTTATTCCTGCATATTTCACCGTGGAAAGGCGTTATGAGATTTGGGAAAAAGGGGAACCTAAGCCCAAGATACATTGGACCATATGAGGTGTTGGAAAGAATTGGGCCCATGGCTTATAGATTAGCATTACCTCCATATTTATCCCATTTACAAGATGTGTTTCACGTATCGATGCTTCGTAAGTATTTGGCGGATCCATCTCATCAGTTGAAAACTCAACCAATTGAACTGGAGGAAGACTTGTCGTACATCGAGGAACCAATGGAAATTATTGATCGTAAGGATCAAGTATTGAGAAATAAAGTTATTCCCTTAGTTAAAGTTATTTGGATGAGCCATGGAGTTAAATAAGCAACTTGGGAAACGGAGGATAGCATGAGGAAAGTGTATCCCCATTTGTTTGGTAAGTGACCTTTATATTAAATTTCGGGGACGAAATTTTCTAGGGGGGGAAGTTGTGACAACCCGAATATAATTATGATAAATTATATTTAAATCATGCTTATCTTATGTGATATGAATAATTTGCTATTATTATATCTAATGTTAAGTGATTATGTTTATTATAATCCTACTTTCATAAATCATGAAAGGTCGAATTATTTACAAACACAAAATTTGGTTGTTTTCGGTAGAAATGTTCCTGTTAGAGACTAGTTTTGACCTTTATAACATTATAAATGACTTGAGGTGAAAACTAGATAGTTTTAGACATGTGAGTTAGGGCTGTAACACAATAAACGGATCATCAAATGGATACCCGAGTAAAGATTTATACCGAATTTAAGAACAAAGGGCAAAGCTGTCCATTCCCTTTAAGTGGTAAATTGTCTTTTATTAAACCAAATGTTTTAATTTGATTGGATGGCTTGGGAGGCAGAATTGGCCGACTTAAAACTCCCCCTTTAACTTATTTGTTTTGCAAATATAACCCTAGGTTCAGTTTTGAGAGATTTAAGCTTAAGGAAAGAGAAAGTAGAAGTTAAGGAAGAAAAATTACAAGGAAAAGCTAGGAAAAATTTCCAACAAAGTCCTTAAGGTATTTCCAAGGTAAAATTATGTGTTAATATTGTTGTAATCTTGTATTATACTTATTTAAAAGTATATAAATCGTGAATTATTGATTAAAATCTCATCATCCTTTGTGATAACATGTATTGGTTCATATGTGAGATAAGTGGTGTTTATATGTCATATTCCTTTGTATCCCCTTGTATTCAAATCTGCATATCTCTTTGTGTGATTACTTGGATTGAGAAATTACAATTGGAAATGAAAGTATGCTTATATATTCATATCATATCCGAAAATTAGAATTTATCTCCTTGTGGTTAGGCCGTAATGATGATTTCAAGTTAGTACATAGTTTCTGTTTGTATACTTCATTTCGGTATGCCCTGAGTTTAGTCAAGATTTTGAGATAGCAAATGAAGTCAAAAAATTATTAAACTTTGATTCTATACTATTCAGTACGTGTACTGAAAATGGGTTGAAAATCATGGAAAGTTATGCTGGAGAAAAATTATGAAAATTCTTGGAAGTTGAAGGAACAATAGAGGAGCTTGTAGGGAAGATTTCTTATGTTGTAAAGAAATGGTCATAACTTGCTCTAGGAAGCTTAAAAAATTACACCGTCACTTGTACTGGAAAGTATATTCATATATGTTTTCATATTGATAAGGTTGGACCCCTGAATGTATACAATTTAGGAATATAAGATGGTTAAGTATGTTGGACAATAATTTCAGGCCATACTGGATACCCCTTGAATGAATGTTTGTATTTCATCCTTACAAAGGGTACTTTGAGTACATGTTTCATGTGTATATACATTGAGAAGTATAATTTAATTTTTACTTGACTTTGGTTATAAATTCCTTATGAGGTATTTCCTACGGTTGAATGTTCATAACTTTATCAATATGTGCACCATTGTTTTGTCTTTACTCATGTTTCATGGAATGTGACTTGAGTGGAATTATATGGTCATTATATAGTCATGGAAAGTTACATAATTATATTAGAATGATACTTATGATTGAGATTCAGTACTGATTTAGTTGGATTGACAGGCGTAAGGTCTAATCAACTCAGTTCTGCTCCTCCCGAAGGAAACGTGAATACGTAGTTGACAACCCAAGGTGAGTGTACTCACTGGAATGGTTGATTTGTATACTGTTTCGAATATGATCATAATTTTATGAATATAAAATTGTTCATTTTGGTTTACCGAAATGGGAGGTTACTCCTCGACCCGGAATGGGGGAGATTTGTCTATTAATGACAAGGCATTACTCCTCGACCAGGAATGGGGGAGAATTATCTATTTAGATAGGATATGTGAATCATGATTCAGAAAAGTTGGTCATTCATTATGAATGAGACGGATAAGTTAAATACATAATTATATGGACATGATTTATTGCATTTAAATTCATGCAGTAGTATTGTAGTGATGCATTCACTGGGCTATTTTGCTCACAGTTCCTATGTTCACATTTTTCAGGTAACGCGATGTCACTGCCAAATCTAGGAAGTCGGGTTGGGTTAGCTAGGAATGGGAGAAATGAAGATTTTGTTTAAATGTAAATTATGTTATTAAGTTAAATTATCCTTCAAGCAAGTTTGTATAAGTGTAACTACTCTGATGTTGTAAAAAGGTTTTCAGTTATATGGATTTACAATGATGACTCTGAAATTAAAACTCTTGTTTATGGTTTGGTTAAATTAATCATGGTTTGACTCACTTTGACTTTCAAACTTAATTATAAGTAACTGGGTTGGGGAGTGTCAAAATCATTCATTCTCTTATGAAGAAAAAAGGTAAGGTTGGTGGGGTTATCCTTAAAATTGACCTAGAGAAAGCCTATGACAAAGTTAATTGGGACTTTATCGAGGAAGTCCTTATGTGGTTCAATGTGGATAGTGGCTTTAGTAAGTTGATTATGAGCTGTGTGAGAAATACCTCCACTTCTATCCTTTGGAATGGCTACCCGCTTCCCAGTTTTTGTAATACCCCGTATTTTTATGGCTTTTAATTATGAGATTTATTAAAATTAATAGGGGATAATTAATTGGAAAATAATTCGGATTTAAATGCTAGCGAGATGAGAGTTAGTATTTGATTAGTATAATGTTGTTGAATATTACTGAGTGATTATGGTAATATGTAATTATTGAATTTATTAAAATTTTCGTTAGTTGAAAATACGATAGTTTCGGTAATTAAGATGAGACGCGTGTGTCAATCGTGTCAGGATCCAATTGAATGGATTTAAAAGTATTTTATTTTTATGTAATCCATATGAGCATTTTGAGTTCACCAACGTGTCCGGAAGGTCCGAGATAGTTAGAAAACACTAGTCGGGGATTTTGTTTGGGTCCCGGGGCATTTTAGGCATAACCAGCAACCCGGGAGGGTATTTTAGTCATTCCTATGTTGGGGTGAATAGTGACCCACGAATTTTAGACATTTAATATCATCCAACACTTGAGTCCCTTAGGGTTTCTCAACCAAAAATCATGAACGGCCATTAGAGTGGAAGAAAATGGAGTTTCCAAAGGAGAACCACCAATTAGAGGCTTTTTCACCACCGTCACCACCACCGGATAGATCGGAAAGTAAGGATCATCCACATATCGTCTACTTCATCGGATCCGAATTGTCATTACCAGGAAAGTGATTAAACCTGCAATAATTTAGTGCATATATCATTCATGTTAGGTTAGAATTGAAGAATAACCTTAAATAATGAAAATTGAATGGATTTGAAGAATTTAAATCATAATCTGGGTAGGTCTTGCATGTAGTATAATGTTGGAGATAATGGCAGCCATGAAATTACGATTTACGGGTAGAGAATTATGAATTGTATTGAATTATATAGTGTTCTTGAAGAAATAGGAGAACTAGGGTTTTTGTATGAAAATTAGGTAAATTGATCCAAGAATTTGATCTTCCATTTTGATTTGATGATTCTAAAACGTGGGAAATGATGCAAACATGTTGGTATGATAATTAGTACACTTGGTTGGGAGTTTAAGACATTGTAATGAAGAATTAGAGGTGTAAAGATAGGAAAACCCGTAACTGTTTAAGAAAATCTGGGCTCATACCTGCTTGATCGATCGATCGACTCAAGAATGTCGATCGATCAACCCCTTTTCTTCGATCGATCGACCCCTTCTGATTTTTTGCAATTGTTTTGCCTTAAGGCTTAATAAAAATCTCAAGGGCGATGATGATTCTTAGGATGTTTAAATTGATATTTTGGGACTTAGTTATGGTCAGTAGGGTCTTAGTTGAAGCCCGAAAAGATGTATTACCGTAGGGATTTGAATACTATTGCTTACGAGGGACTACCGAGTGAGTTACGGTTAGAAATCGTTCAAATTGAAACTATAATGGGAATAAACGCTGAGGTAAGGATAAGAACAGTAATGGAGGGGCTTTAAGTTACTGAGATAACATTAGAAACTAATAGGAGGCCTAGTAACCTTTTGGGGTACGTTTAGGTACTCAAATTGACACGACGAGAGAAAGTTATCAAGTAAAATATATAATTACGTATGGTGTTCGGGATAATCTTACTACGTACGAGACTTACTAGATAGAATGTTAATATCTATATTGAAATATAATTACTAAGGTTGTGTGAATGCCTAGTGAATGGATTTCTTATTTGTATGACATACCTACCATACTTGTTATCATGGGAGGTTAGTTTTTTTTTATAAAAGAACCCTCTTATCCTTGTGTGCCTTCGGGGGGATTTAGACTGGTACCTTAAGGACATAAGACTGTGAATGACTTATTTATGAGTTGATAAGTTAGCTGACCATGGGAGTGTAGGTATGTACATGACCCATGGGTATGTGAACTATGCTCGCCTCCAATATGTGTGATTTTGCTTATTGAAACAGTTCTTGAGAGATTCAGAACTCGTAGTCCTTATGTACGCGATGTACCAGGATTCGATAGCAGAGTAGGCGTGCACCGCAGCTTAGCCTAGGGGTGCCATATGTGTATTTATGTACTGAGAGTGATATACTCATGTACTTATGAGTGGTTCATTGTTGCATAGTAGATGTGAATAACTAAGATATTTGAATGGGCTAAGAATGAGAATTTAATTAACACTTGAGATAAGTAATTTTAATGAATTCTAATATGGGTAATGAATATAACTGTTTTGGGTACTAAGAGTAGACATCCTATGGTAGAATGCGGAAGCGGAAGAGGTAAAGACTAGTTAGTTAGTAACATAACTAGGATGGGTTAAGGTCATAGGTTAGGCGTGCACATTAGTTAATAGGTGAGAAACTCATGTGAGAGTACGCAACTAACTTGTTTATAATATGTGTTGTTTAATTGTAATTTAAACACTTGCTAAAGTTTTAAACTGTTTTCACCTCGGGCTTTGACCCGTTTTCCTCCAAATCTATTTTGTTTTGTGAAAACATTTTTAGGTGCCCAGCCACAGGGATGCCAAGCATAGGAGTTCCATTCTAATGACGTGATGTAGCTACTATCGAAGCTACAGGATCTTGGTATTAGACTCCTTCATATTTATCCTTGGTTCCTTCAGAGTCATTCATACCAGTTAGTGTCTGTTGTCCATTCGCATTTAAAGGTTGTAGTTAAAGACTTTCATTATTTCCTTATTGGTATTTATTTAAACTCTTTTATTGGGACATTATTTACTCTGGCATTATTATTATTGGAGTGTTTACTCCGGACTCAGTTGATTTCATTTCGTTGGTTATTCATATGAGATTGCTTATGCGATTGATGGTTAATGATTTAATTCTTGGTTATTTGATAACTTAATTAATAAAATTTGACATCTCTCTTTTTAAATATTAGGTGGCTAGTAATTAATTAAATATTTTTGACAGTGATGCTATGACTAAACCAACTTGATATTCTATATTAATTTAATAAATGAACAGCTACCCGGTATTTAATTAGACGGGGTGTCACAGGTGGTATCAGAGCATCAGGTTCTAGTGTCCTTTAGGATCTGTGCGGCTTATTATGCTTCTAGCGTAGCTTTCTTTGATATAGAGACCTATGTTTAGGATTGTTGATTTCTTTGGTGAGATTTCGTTTTCCTGCTATGATGTATATGGTAGTGAATCTTATCATTCGGGTGTGTTCGTGTGTCGAACAATGCAATATGTCTTGCGAGATGGGCGGATAGCAAGAGGCAAAACTCAGTTGAGGTTATAAAGTATATTCGAGAATGATGACCGTAGTTGAGGTCACCCTTATTATTGCACGGAAGCCTAGGACGGTAAAAGACGGTCATGGCACAACATATGACTTCCAAGAATCACTATAGTAAAAAGTGGGGTCAAAGTAGACTCACCGAGCAAGGTTGGAATGGGAGAGAGTCAGACGAAATATTGAAGAGAACCATTAATGGAAATACTAGAAATGCGGAAATGGCATGTGTTAGTCAATAATGGTAAAACATGCAAATGCGTGGGCATATGTCAGAGTATGGAAAATCGGGAGTAAAAAAAAAATTTAGGGTGAAATTTTTCTTGGCTCGTAAGAGCGGAATTACAAAGGTGAGAGGAAACTACCACACTTAGAAGTGGAATGTATTGTCAAGAGAAGGAGCATACGTATGGCTTGGCCATAAGTTCCTTCATCCGATGTTCAGGATAAGATGCGAACATTGTTCTGAACTCACACAAGAGGGTCGGACAGAGGTCACTTTGTGAAAAGAAATTTAATTATTTAGCGAACCTTACACTGGATGAAGTAGGGGAAATGGAGAAGAGGACCTTAAAGGGAGAATTTACATACAAGAAGAATTGTTAGCACTTCTGGGAAATTTTGCTTGGATGGTCAACGCAGATGGAAATAATGTTGCGTTTTTTTAATATGGGGTAAACGATTCCTTGTGTGGGGAGATACAAGAATCAAAGAATTTATATAGAGTAATACTGGGGGAAATGGTGTTGGAGAAGCACCACAAGGGGGAAGACCCATCGGGGGACCCGTTAAAATGATTCGAATAACTGAATTGTTACCGAGCGATGGTGATTTCAGTATGAGATGTGGAAACTAGTAGCGTGTTCCTTAGGGCCATCAAAGCTAAGGGAACAATGGAGGTAGTCATTAGAGTCGAGACTACCAACGTCCGAGAGAAGGACCACCTTAACATGGTCAGTGTGACCAGAGATAAGTGGAGTATGTATAGAGGTATTTGGTGGGGGAGTAAAACTTGTGCGTTATAAATGTTTCCCGAAGAGAGTATAGGGATAAGGGTATGGTTCCTAGAAAGGGCAAGAATTATTAAATTTTTTGATTTGGTACGGACAGGTGTGTAAAGTCCAGGGTCTATTTGAGTATCCAGGACGATTGGCAAGGTAGAAGTATGAGCTATATTCTCACATGATAATGCGTGTTGTATGTGTCAAAAATGAGTTACTGCATATGATTTTTATTATTGCTATATTGGCACGAGAGACGAGTTTAGTGAGTATCTCGACAATGTTATTATTTATGTGAGGTATAGTGGGTTTACCTTTAGTGTTATCCGCAGAGGATGAATGGGTGCATCGATAATGGTATATACTTTATTGAAATTTCTCGTTTTAGTGCTGTGTTATACTAGTATGACATTATCCTAATTATGGCTTTATGCTAATGATTAAACCGATTGTGTGCGGTTATTGCTAGTCCATCGGGGCTACTACCTTAGTGTAGAATGTTTTTGTTATGGCGAGGCCCCATCTGCGAGAGGATCGGACTCGCTTTTATATATTTATATATAGGTATAAAATATTGTGACATGTCGAAAAGTATAATGGTCTCGGATATTGGTTCCCGGTATATGTAGGGACTTTATTGATATGATTCGGAGTGTATTTGGTTTACTGTTCAGCGAAAAGATTTAGCTGGTTATTATAATTAACGCTCAGGATGTGGTAATAAGAAAAGTTCATTATTATATCACCCTTTGGAGATGAGGGAGTTAATACTCATAGTTGTGTGTCTGGGGACGAGATTTTGAGAGCCCCGATTTTATTTGCATGATGTTTACAGAAGGTGATTACCATCAATGTTAAGAGACAGTGTCTTTCAGAAGGATTTCCTTATTTAAGTGTAATTTTGGAAGGAGATGTAACTTTGTTGTCTAGAGATGGTAATATAGGGGTACATGTTATGGACTGACGGCCTAACGGATTTCGATGACCGACAATGCTAGGAAGTAGTGTATCAGGAGGGTTCCTTGTTCGAATTTCGCTTTGCGAGACATCCCACACATGAAACTTAGCGTAAGCTTGGTAGTAAGGAGATGTTTGGCCATTCGTCCATGATTTGGGTACCTCGATCGTTAGGAAAGTATGTAGTTATAACTGGAAGTTAAAGGGTAAAGTACGATATAAGGCTAGGAGAGCCAATTGTTGGTGAAGAGGTACTGATAATTTTGTTTTATTTTAGCGGGTTGAAGGATGAAATGATATTTAGTGGGATTTAGAATTTCAAATTCGGGGGTGATTAAGAACGCCCAAGTGGTGTAGCCACATTGCAAATGCAGGGACAATCAAGAGTTTGGAGTGCTTACAAAGCATATGTGATGTTTAAACCCGTTTGCACGAAGTATAGGGAGTATGGACACCCTGATTTTCTGGTGTCAAGATCGCCGGAAGAAGAGACAAAGATGGGTGAAATTTTTACTTGTGGGATTAATAAGATAAAATGGAAGTGGTAGAGTGGATTAAGCATCGTGAGAAGGACGACAATCGATAGATTCATGTGCAATCAGAGTAGTACGTCCAAAATTAGTTGAAGGGCAGTGGGTAGCCATTTAACAAAAATGACTATCCCTTGAGAAGGCAAATATGTAACTATTATGGACAATTTGGAGCGGAGTTCCACCCAATCTAATGTTAAGAATGGCTTATGCGTAAATAAAGTGAGGATGTCAATAAGGTATAAAGAGTCCAGATGTGCACAACGTGGTGAAAAGTGCACGGATCAGAACTTTTGGTATACGCCAAGGGAAGAAGAGGGTTAGTAAGTATCACATGAATAAAAGTGAAATCGGTGTTGAAAGGGGTATAGTAAGAAGTAGATCGATTGGGGTCATACGATCAGCTAGAAAATTTTGTATCAAGTCGATGATTCCAATGATGAAAGAGTCAAGTTGGTAAATTCCTTTGACGGGTTGCAATCATAAATAAAAGTAACGAGTTCCTTCGAATATGTGGGACAGGTTCTCCAGAAGGAGAGAAATTGTTCTATCCTTGGGTGATTTACACTACTAGATAGTGATCATGCCGATACGTGGTCCTACGTAGTATTATTCAGAACTAGGATGAGATCCCTGAAATCCACCCTCAATGTGAGGTATCAGGAAGTAGTGGAGATAACGTTTCGTTCTGAGAAGGTTGTATCACCTATAGCCCAAGGAAGGCGCAAGGTGATTGACGACTCGTGAACTTGTATGAAAGCAAGAGTTGTAGTGATTGAGCCTTTCTTTGTATTTTACTTTGAGTATTGGAGGATTACAAATTTTTCCAGATATGCCTATTTTTTGAATTTCGGGATGAAATTCCGTTATAGGGGGAGTAGGTAATACCCTGTATTTTTATGGCTTTTAATTATGAGATTTATTAAAATTAATTTGGGATAATTAATTGGAAAATAATTCGGATTTAAATACTAGTGAGACGAGAGTTAGTATTTTATTAGTATAATATTGTTGAATATTACTGAGTGATTATGGTAATATGTGAATATTTAATTTATTAAAATTGTCATGAGTTGAAAAAACGGCAGTTTCGGTAATTAAGATGGGACGCCCATGTCAGTCGTGTCAGGACCCAATTTAATGGATTTAAAAGTATTTTATTTTTATGTCATCCGTATGAGTATTTTGAGTGCACCAACATGTCCGTAAGGTTCAAGATAGTCAGAAAACACTAGTCGGGGGTTTAGTTTGGATCTCGGGGCATTTTTAATCATAACCGGCTACCCAGGAGGGTATTTTAGACATTCTTATTTTTGGGTGAATAATGACCTACGTCTTTTAGACAGTTAATATCATCCAACACTTGATTCCCTTATGGTTTCTCAACCAAAAATCATGAACAACCATTAGAGTGGAAGAAAATGGGGTTTCCAAAGGAGAACCACCAATTAGAGGCTTTTGCACCACCGTCACCACCACCGGATAGATCGAAAAGCAAGGATCATCCACATATCGTCTATTTCATCGGATCAGAATCGTCATTACCAGGAAAGTGATTTAACTTGCAATAATTTAGCGCATATATCATTCATGTTAGGTTAGAATTGAAGAATAACCTTAAATAATAAAAATTGAATGGATTTGAAGAATTTAAATCATAATCTGTGTAGGTCTTGCATGTAGTTTAATGTTGGAGATAATAGCAGCCATGAAATTATAATTTATGGGTAGAGAATTATGAAATTGTATTGAATTATACAGTGTTATTGAAGAAATAGGAGAACTAGGGTTTTTATATGAAAATTAGGTAAATTGATCCAAGAATTTGATGTTCCATTTTGATTTGATGATTATAAAACATGGGAAATGATGCAAACATGTTGGTATGATAATTAGTATACTTGGTTGGGAGTTTAAGACATTGTAATGAAGAATTAGAGGTGTAAAAAGAGGAAAATTCGTAACTGTTTAAGAAAATTTAGGCTAATACCTGCTTGATCGATCGATCGACTCCAGAATGTCGATCGATCAATCAATCAACCCCTTTTATTCGATCGATCGACCCCTTCTTATTTTGGCAATTGTTTTCCCTTAAGGCTTAATAAAAATCCCAAGGGTGATGATGATTCTTACGATGTTTAAATTGATATTTTGGGACTTAGTTAAGGTCAGTAGGGTCTTAGTTAAAGCCCGAAATGATGGATTACCGTAGGGATTTGAATACTATTGATTACGAGGGACTACCGAGTGAGTTACGGTTAGAAATCATTCAAATTGAAACTATAATGGGAAGAAACGCTGAGGTAAGGATAAGAACAGTAATCGAGGGGCTTTAAGTTATTGAGATAACATTAAAAACTAATAGGAGGCCTAGTAACCTTTTGGGGGTAGGTTTAGGTACTCAAATTGACACGACGAGAGAAAGCTATCAAGTTAAATATATAACTACGTATGATGTTCGGGATAATCTTACTACGTACGAGACTTACTAGATAGAATGTTAATATCTATATTGAAATATGATTACTAAGGTTGTGTGGATGCCTAGTGAATGGATTTCTTATGTGTATGACATACCTACCATACTTGCTATCACGGGAGGTTAGTTTTTTTTAAAAAGGACCCTCTTATCCTTGTGTGCCTTTGGGGAGATTTAGACAGGTACCTTAAGGACATAGGACTGTTAATGAATTTTTTGTTGTTGATAAGTCAGCTGACCATGGGAGCGTAGGTATGTTCGTGACCCATGGGTATGTGAACTATGTTCGCCTCCAATATGTGTGATTTTGCTTATTGAAACGGTTCTTGAGAGATTCGGAACTCGTAGTCCTTACCTACGTGATGTACCGGGATTCGATAGCAGAGTATGCGTGCACCGCAGCTTAGCCTAGGAGTGCCATATGTCTATTTATGTACTAAGAGTGATATACTTATGTACTTGTGAGTGGTTAATTTTTGCTTAGTAGATGTGAATAACTAAGATATTTGAATGGGATAAGAATGAGAATTTAATTAACACTTGAGATAAGTAATTTTAATTAATTCGAATATGGGTTATGAATATAACTATTTTGGGTACTAAGAGTAGACATCCTATGGTAGAATGCGGAAGCAGAAGAGGTACAGACTAGTTAGTTAGTAACATAACTTGGATGGGTTAAAGTCATAGGTTAGGCATGCACAATAGTTAAGAGGTGAGAAACTCATGTGAGAGTACGCAACTAACATGTTTATAATATGTGTTGTTTAATTGTAATTTAAACACTTGCTAAAGTTTTAAATTGTTTTCACCTCGGGCTCTGACCCGTTTTCCTCCAAATCTATTTTGTTTTGTAAAAACATTTTTAGGTGCCCAGTCACAGGGACTCCAAGCATAGGATTTCCATTCTGATGACTTGTTGTAGCTGCTGTGGAAGCTAAAGGATCTTGGTATTATATGCCTTCATATTTATCGTTGGTTCCTTCAGAGTCATTCATACCAGTTAGTGCATGTTGGCCATTCGTATTTAGAGGTTGTAGTTATAGACTTTCATTATTTCATTATTAGTATTTATTCAAACTCTTGTATTGGGATTTTATTTACTCTGGCACTATTATTATTGGAGTGTTTACTCCAGACTCAGTTGATTTCATTTCGTTGGTAATTCATATGAGATTGTTTATGCGGTTGATGGTTAATGATTTAATTCTTGGTTATTTTATAACTTAATTAATAAAATTTGACATCTCTCTTTTTAAATATTAGGTGGCTAGTAATTAATTAAATATTTTTGACAGTGATGCTTAGACTGAACCAACTTGATGTTCTGTATTAATTTAATAAATGAGTAGCCACCCGATATTTAATTAGACGGGGTGTCACAGTTTTACCCCCATAAGGGGGCTCAAATGAGGTGACACTCTATCTCCGTACTTATTTATGATGTGTATGGGATACCTCTCCGCTAGCATTTCTGACAAAGTGGAGAAGGGTAAATGGAAGGGAATTAAAAATTCCCCTAATGGCCCTTGTATTTCGCTTCTCTTCTTTGCAGACGATCCCATCCTGTTTTCCAACACGACGATTAGTTCTTGTGAGACTTTTTTGGACACACTTGATGAGTTTTTCCACATTTTGGTCTAGAGAGTTATCTACTCCAAATCAAAAAAAATTGTCTTGCCTAATATCCCTAGACCTGAAGCAGTTTATTTGAGTAATAAATTTGGGATGTGTCTCACTGAGAATCTGGGCACTTATATGGGAGCTAATCTTGTTCACAGTGGGTTCAATAATGCTTATCTTAAAAATGTTGTTGATAAAATTCAAAAGAAGCTTACGGGGTGGAAACTAAGTTTCCATCCTTTGCTGACAGAACCACCCTTGTTTAATATGTTACTTCCACGATACCTACATATAATATGCAAACTGCTCTCTTCCCCAAGAAAACTTGTGATACACTTGATCTTCTTAATAGGAAATTTTTGTGGGGAAGTAATGAGAATCATAAGAAGATACATCTAGTTAGCTAGGATTAGATATGTAGGCCAAAAGATAGGCGTGGGTTGGGTATTAGAAATGCCCATGACAATGATAAAGCTATGATGGCCAAATTAGGTTGGAAAATCATGAATAATAGTGGATCCTTATGGGCTAATGTCATCACTAAAAAATATAAAGTTGATCCTAACCCTATACTGTAGTGTAAGAAAACCAATACCTCCCACATTTGGTGTAGAATTTTAAAAGTAAGGAGTTACTCATTAAGATGACCAAATGGAATGTGGGGAAGGGCAACAAAATTAACATCATGAAAGACTGCTGGTGTAAGGATGCACCTATTGCTGAGAGGGGTGATAATATACCCATGATTGAAGATAATGTGAGCACCCTCTTAACTGATTGTGGTGATTGGAACCTTATTAGGATTCGTCAGAGGTTAAATGACAAAATTGTTGATGATGTCATTCATACACCTCTCCTTAGAAGGAGGTTAGGGAGGACATGCCCTCCTGGCAACCTAGAATTAAAGGTAAGTTCTCTATCCACTTTTCCAATGAAATTATATCGCTCGGGGAGGAGGCGACCCCCTGGATTGGTTGGAAAAATATTTGGAAACTTGGTGTCCCTCCCAAAATAAAATACTTTGTTTGGACCATCTTTCATGGACAATTGCTCACCAATGGCCATAGAGAAAGAAAGGGCCTCACCACTAATAATACTTGCCCTAGATGATCATGCAAGGAAGATCTCAACCACCTTTTCAAAAAGTGCCACTTCTCTAACCAAGTTTGGCAAAATATCAACTCTCCCCTCATCCACAACCAAGGTATGTTCACTGATTTTAATTCTTGGGTAATTGCAAATGTGTGGAATAATGCGGACAATAATTGGTACGTGACTTTAATCTCTTTACTTTGGTGCATTTGGAAAACCCGCTATAAACTTATTTTTGATAATGTTAACACTACCCCTTATATGGTTAATAAGATTATTTTTTAACTTAACTACAATATATTCAAAACTCATAATAAGATTAGTAACCCCAAAGGGGAAAGTTCTAGTACGCCCACTAATGCTAGTGATTGTATTTCAATTACCTTCATCATCCAGACGGACGGGAGCTTTGACACTAATAGCAGGATGGGAGCTTTCGACGGGATTATACGGGATAAAGAAGGAAGGTGGGTTATTGGCTTCACTGGCCGTATTCAAGGAATAGCAATCCCCCTAAGATCAGACCCGTAAGGTATTTTTCATGGTCTTAACATTTCCTTTGGGGAGAAGTGGAAGAGCATTTGCTTTAATACCAATTGGCTCGAAGCTGTCCAACTTTTGGAGTCAGAGGACAAGGGGAACCACCCTTAGCTAATATTATTGAAGACTGTTGTGAGCTCGTCAGTTGCCTCCAAGGAAAGGTCATCTACATCTTGAGAGAGAAGAACACCCAAGCGGATTGCATGGCCAAAATTGCAAAAGACTCTCAGGAGCTCTATGTGGAGTATGAGCGTACCCCGGAGCGGCTCCTCGTGATGCTTGAATGTGTTGAACTTGATAACCCCATGATTTGGTTCCCTTGTTTCCACTGTTGTTTTGTTTTTCCTTATGTAACCAAAGATAAATAAAAAATTGTAGGCGCTAGAAACGAGAGAAAAAGAGAAAGTAAGTGACATGTTATAGGTGCTGAAATTAAGGGCATAAGGTATAAGTGAGGGGAGCTCAGCTAATAAGCGTGGTCGTATATTTTTATTTTTCCCAAACATTCACCATTACATCTTTAACCTCATTCCTTACCCAAATTTTGAAAACAACCGCCTAGTCTTTTAGTTCTTTTTTTCGTGTCGATTTAAAAAGAAGGAATTAAACTTTGAAAAAAATAAGGATTTCTGGGGTTATTCTTCAATTTTTTAAAACTGGCATATTTTGACCCATATTTTAAAAATAGCAAAAAAAATGCATTTTCAATTGATTTTTTTTACAAGTTTCTTGAAATGTTTAAACACCACACAAAGAAATCACCACAAAAAATATTTTTTTAGTATTTGAAAAAAGGAGCCATTCGTGCACCCATTTTGATTGACATGTCAAAGACTCTTTCGGTATATATATATATATATCAACTTTGAGAGATAGGGAGATGGAGACCTTCAAGTGTATGTATGTGTGAGAGAAAGACTGGGAGGGAAATAGCAAAATTTTAGTTATGAAGAAATAATGACGTAATGAAAGATAGTTTTAAGGATGAGAACTCATGTATGACTTTATGATTGTTTATTTGTATTAGACGTGGACTTTAGGGAATTACCGTTTCTTTAACAATGTTATATGGGTTAAGTACTCTTTTTCCCCTAGAACTTTACCCCATTTTCATTTGTCACTTAAACTTTCATTTTCTTGACTTAACCCCCTCAACTTTCAGAACGACTACACGTTAAGACCGTTAGTTTTTGGGCGAAAAAATGAGTCATTTTCATAACAAGTGGCATCAAATGAGGGTATTTTTGTCTATTCCAAAACAAGGGGGCATTTTAAATTTATTAAATTACAAAAACTACTATAGACAATTTAAAATATTGAATAATACAAAAAATGATCAAAAATATATAAAACATTAGGGAATTGAAAAACTTTATTTGAAATTCTAAAAATTACAGAAAATAAGTTTCAGAAACTGAAAAATAAAAATAAAAATAGGAAATTACTAATACATGTTTAAAAAAATGATTTCCATCAAAATAAAATTTAAAACTGATTTTAGTTAAAAAAAACTATTTATAGCAAAAAAACATTTTCTACCAGATAAAATTATTTTCAAGAAAAGAAAAAAAATTCCACCTAAAAAATTGATTTCCAAACACAAAAAAATAATTTCCAGCAAAAAAGAAAACTAATTTTAGTTTAAAAAAAATTATTCCAGAAAAAAACTTCTTCCACCAAATAAAATGATTTAAAAAAATAATTCCATCCAAAAATTGATTTCCAACTCCAAAAAAATGGAAAAAAATAAAAAATTAAACTGATTTCAGTTTGAATAAATTATTTCCAGAAACAAATGTTTTCCACCAAATAAAATAATTATTTTGAAAAAAATTCCACTCCAAAAGATGATATTTAACAAGAAAAAAATTCCATCATAAAAAAGAATTTTAGTTAAAAAAGTTGATTTCCAGAAAAAATGTGTTCCACTGAATAAACTGATTTTGAACAAAATAAATTTTTTTCCCCCTAAAAAATTGATTTCCAACTACAAAAAAATATTCCAGCAAAAATTAAAAATAAAACAGATGTGAGTTTAAAAAAAATTATTTCTAGAAAGAAATATTTTCCACCAAATAAAATGATTTTTAACAAAAGAAAAAAAAACTCCCCAGTAAATGATTTTCAGCTACAAAAAAAAAATTCCATCATAAAAATAAAAAGTAAAACTAATTTCGGTTAAACAATTATTTCCATAAAAAAACGTGTTCCACCAAATAAATGATGAAGATGTTTAAATCTAAACTCATACAACCACTAAATCCATCTCAAACCCATAAACTCATAAAACCCACTGGATCTATATGTTTTCTTCACTTCACTGTGAGGAGATTGGGAGAGGGGCGGAGAATTCGTGGAGGGTGAGAGGCGGAGTGAGGGGATGTGTGTATATAGAGGGAGGTGAGCGGTGTAAGGGGAAGGGCTGGAGGGAGACAAGGGCAGCTATGTCCATGGTTGCCAATAGAGGGAGAAGGAGAGAGAAAATGAAAGGGGTAGAGACGATTTTTATTGTTTAATTTTGTTAAGATGTCAGTTAAAATATCAAAATCCCCCTTCAAAAGTCATTTGTAATGACATGACTCATTTTTTGTCCAAAAACTAACGCTCTTAACGGAAGGGGATAACTTTTAGTCATTTTAAAAGTTGGGGGGGGGGGGGTAGTCCAGAAAATGAAAGTTCGAGTGACAAAGTGAAAAATGGGGTAAAGTTGAGGGGGGAGTGTTATTAACCCCTATTATATTATTTGATGATATTATGATTGATTTTAAATGATGATTGAGTTGTGAAGAGTGGCCTTATGCTTGTGTTTCAAATCAAACCGATTTTCACCCAAAATTATCCAACTTTTAATTAGCACCAAACCAAGTTGTGAAAAACCAATTTTTACTGTAAATCAAATTTATCTTGATTAATCCTAAACATGCATCCAGTGATTAAAGCAAGTAAAGTAAAGTAAAGTAGAGAATACTCACAACGTAGGATGTATGAGGAAAAACTCAAGACGGGAAAAAAACCTAGGACGACCCAAACCAGACAATCACTATGAATATGGAATTATAACGAACAGACAAAAGACTCACTCAACGACTCGATCCCCACGGGTCTTTACGGTCTTATGATATTCAACCACTCCTCTCACAGTGCCCACGCAAAAAGTCCTTCTTCCACGATACTTGTTCACAACACACGCGTCCACGTATGTCTCGGTGTCCACCGAATGGCTTTGATACATCTACGATGTCGAACAAGAAGTCCTTCTCTTTTCTTCACCGCAAAACCTAGATGTTTAAGTACAGAAGAAACCTTTTTGGTTCAACAAGATCACATAAACATATAGTAATGATAACTCGAATCTTTGCAAACTCTAAGGATGTGATTAAGCTTTGAAACCTTAGAAAAATATGTGCAAAACTCGTACTGGTTTGAAAACTATTTCCAGATTGCACGCACATCAAATTCTGACACAACCACGCTTTAAATAGGAAAAAAATAATCGCCTCGAAAAATGTGTCGCTCGAACGAGATTGACCAGTCATTCGTGCGACATAGCCATCTCTCTCAAACGATCTAGCTGTCGTTCAAATGACGCGCGTGTAAGTTTGAATTTTTCTTTAAAATGTTTCTTTCAAAGGAGATCCAATTAAGTCAAACTCATTTTTGAGCTTATCAGAATAAAATGAAGTTTAAAACACTTTTAAAACATTTTAAAATATTTTTCCTTATAAAATTACATCCTTGTCTTTTATAAAAACAATTTTGAATCTCATTAACCATATGCATTCATACCTGTGTGATCTCGGAATGCTATTAACTTGATGACGAATAAACTTGCACCAATTAAACTTCAGCATCATTAATTCTTTGAAGCTTTGCCTCAACGTCTTTAATTTCTTCAATACGTCATAGACCAAGTGGGATCGTGACACTAATAGAATCTCCCTATGACATATTACAATCACAGTTTTGTTCACGGAATTAAGTCAAAATAATACAAGGACTCAATTAGAAATTTATTTCCTTACAAATGTCCCCCTTTGATTATTCTGTGATAAAACTAAACCAGTGAAATGCCTAAGTCGGGCCGTCAAGCCGTATGATGCCTAAATCCTATCCCATAAATCCAAAGTAAAAATTACAGGACAGGGACTAGTATATGTAGCACTGACAAGCATGAACTGTCTGAATGTGATGTAGACTAGAAATCTTGAATCACTGAAGCATACCTACACACATGAATCAGATAAACACATACTTAGTGAAGTACAGAGGAATAAATGAAACCAATTGAAAAATCATTTGTTAAACAATTTAGCAACAATATGATACCAAGTTGTAAAATATGTAATCAAACAATATTTAAATCCAGATATCAATAAACATGCTCAACAAATCTCCCCCTACATCACGTACATCTCTCCCCCTTTTTGTCTTGAATAGACAATTCGGTGAAAAGATAAACCAATCAATAAGTATCTAGCATGAAGATATACTAATTAAAAATCTCTAGATAATCATGAAACGACCAGCTAAATATGATCAAGTAATGACAAATCAGTAGCTAGTAAACAAATGAATCACACAAAGACTATAACATTCTTAATCAGGTGTGATAAACGGATCATATGAAAAATTCCATTATGAGACAATAAAACCTGCATATAAATCAGTTAGTCCAGAAAGCTTCCAGCAGTACTAAAAACATATCACAAAATAAACCAGTGGCCTGTAAACAAATAGAAGTAAATTCCCAGACGATCGTTCGAACAAGCCAGGGACGTCGCTCAAATGAGATGAGGACGTCACTCGAATGAGGCTTCTAGTGACATGGAGATTTCGTTTGAATGACTTCTCTCGACAGGCCAAACTTTCCCAGATTCCCAGAAATATCATATATTTTTTCCCAGTGAAAAAATTTCCAGAAAAATCATACTGGCTGACGATAGCATAATAGTGCTAAAACAGTAAGCTTTTAACCCAAAATGCATAAAAACCAATAGTGCGAGTTACATGCAAACATAGTACCGATGTGCTCAAACATGGACATGGAATGTATGGGCGTTAAATTATAACAAATGAGTCAGAATTCCAACACATCAAAAAGATCAAGAAGCTCTAATTGATAGCGATAAATCATCAAGCTTTATCATAGCCATAGGACAATTAAACTGTGAGCTTAATGAACTAAACATATTACATTCACACAAGTCCATAAATTTGACGATTTTACAAACAGTGGCGTCAAATTACAATGTTTCAACATTAGGAATAGTTGTGCAAACCCTTTTAAATTTTCTCCATCCAAACTCCCTCATAAAAGTATACTTTTTTTTAAAGTTCTTTTGAGGTTTGTAGAATTATCAACTTAGAGAAAATATTATTGGACCTTTTCTTAGCATTTTGCCTTTTCTTTTGGGCTCTTTTAAACGGTGATTTTCATGACGAGTCAATTTTGAACTCTCACAGCCCTTTCCCGTGAAACACTCATCATTTTTTTAATTAGGTACCAATTCAAATCCTCACGGTAAACGGTTCTTACATGCACACTTCTCCTTAAGTCTACTTATGCATAGATGACAAGATTGAGATAAGAACGCCTCACTAAATTCAAATATGCAAGAGAAGTCAAACATCCATAGAAACTCATGCATGTGTGGAATGTTGGCATATATACAAAGTCGAATGAAAATGCATATCAACTTCGAAACAACCCCATTTGAACAATGGTTAAGATCATTCTAAGCATCGTTAATAATGACCAAATGTCCTAGCCACATGGATGATGAAATGATGGGGGTCCAAGCATACCAATATTGCACATTAAACACGTAAACTCAAAAATGATAAATGAAAATAGTTTTGGCTTTTCAAACATATATTGACTCAAATAAAAGAAAAATATTTTTAGATTTTGAAAAGTTTTCTCAAAAACAAAATCTTTTTGTATTTTTCGATAGAACTCAAACAAATGAAAACTATAATACAAAATGATACACGTGTCACTATACTAGCAATGAATATATCATTAAACAAACTAGCATATGACAAACATGGCAACACTATCATCGTTTAGATTTAGCATGGGAAGAATCAAGTGCACCCAAACGAGAATCATGAAGTTTTATTCCTAAAGCCACTAAATCCGATTTCCTAACCCAAGTAGTTGTAAAACAACACATGGGGGTTTGGGGAACCGGGGCAACTTTAGTCCTAAACTTCCTAGGAGCTTGTCTAAGGTCGTAACAATAACGCCTAAGGTGACCTTTCCTACCACAAAACTTGAAAGTGTAGCGATAGTAGGAATGATTACCTATATGTGGACATTTTTTAACCTTCCTATTGTTTCTCACACGTGCGGGTGGAATGGGAACAATTCTCCCATCAAAACCTATACCACCCATATCTCCCTTAATTGGACAATGCCTAAGATCTTATCTAACTTCTCCGACCTAGCCTCCAAATCAAACTTAACTCTAGACTAGTCTTTCAACTTTACTTCCGACTCATGAATCCAAGACTCTAGCAAATGCCTAGACTCCTCAAACTCTAAAATCTCCTTTTTCAAAGACTCCATCAAACCACGGAGATTATCTCTCTCACCCTCTATATACTATAATTTCTCCTTAAGAGTCTTCTCTCTTTCCCTAAGATCCTCAATCAAAGTCTCATTATTTTCCATGGCACACTCATTCAACTTAGCTTGAAATTTATAGTTAGATTTTTTACCTTCACCGTTTCGGCATACAACTCATTAAATGCAACTTGCAACTGTTTCACATCTACTTCCCCTTCATCACTCTCTTCACCCTCACTAACATGAGATTTACTCAAAACCTCCTCGGAAGTGTCATTCACATAAGAATCGTCGTCGCTCACATGACATGCCATAAACGTAACAAGGTTACGCTCAATAGGGGAACTCTCTCCCTCGTCTGGATCACTATCACTTAAGGTGGCACTATATACAATGGGTTGCTTGCCCTCTTTCTTAAGTCTAGTGGGACACTCCTTAACTTTGTGATCGTACCCCTTACACCCAAAACACTTATTCGACTCATCTCTCTTAGGCTTCTCAACCTTATCCTTAGAGGTGGGTTCAACTTTGTTGTTCTTGAGTTTTTCAAAATTCTTGGCATCTTTCGATAGCTTTTGAAACTTAATAAATTTTTTTAATTTCTTTGCCAACAAAGCAACATCCTCAAAATCGAAATCGGAATCCAAAACTTTAATTTCCTCCTTCCGGATTTTCAAAGCAATACCCTTTTCTTTCTTTGGCACTTTCTTGGAGGTAATCATGTCGATTTCATAGGTTTTCGTCGACTCTAACTTACCTAAGGAGTTTAAAATCGTCACTTTAGCATCAAACCTACCAGGCAACAACCTAAGGATTTTCTTAATGACATGGTGGCGAGGAATTTTCTCACCTAGGTTGAATGATGAGTTAACAATATTGGACAACCTAGCATAAAACTCATCAAAAGTCTCGCTCTCTAACATCCTAATGGTCTCAAACTGTGTAGTAAGATTTTGAAGTTTTGACGCCCTAACTATGCTAGCGCCCTCATGAGAGAGTGCCAAAATATCCGAAGCCTCTTTTGATGTTTCACAAGTCATAATTCTACTTTATTCTTTCGGTGTGACATGTGACGAAATAACCTGCAAACCCTTAGAATTATCTTGTGAAAGTCTATGTTCAGTTTCGGTCCATGACTCGACAGGCTTTAAATTAGTGACCTCACCTAAAATAGTGATAGGGGGTGTCCAACCTTTCTCAACTGCTAGCCACACACGCTCATCAATATATTTTAATGCACTTTTCATTCTCATCTTCTAAAAGGTGTAATTAGTGCCATAAAACACAGGAGTTTGAAAATTTTCGTTATTTCCAAAATTCATCTTTGAAAACGCACGGGATCACAAAACAAATAAATTATGTTTTCTAGCTCTGATACCAATTTGAAGAGTGTCCATTATGATTGTGTTTCAAATCAAACCAATTTTCACCAAAAATTATCCAACTTTTAATTAGCACCAAACCAAGTTTTGAAAAACTAATTTTTACTTTAAACCAATTTTATCTTGACTAATCCTAAACATGCATCTAGTGATTAAAGAAAGTAAAGTAAAGTAAAGTAGAGAATACTCACAACACAGGATGTATGAGGAAAAACCCAAGACGGGGAAAAAAACTTGGACGACCCAAGCCAGACAATCACTATGAATATGGAATTACAACGAACAGATAAAAGACTCAATCAACGACTCAGTCCCCATGGGTCTTGACACTCTTCTGATCTCTAACCACTCCTCTCATAGTGCCCACGCAAAAAGTACTTCTTCCACGATACCTATCCACAACACACGCGTCCACGTATGTCTCAGTGTCCACCGAATGGCTTTGATACGTATACGATGTCGAACAAGAAGTTCTTCTCTTTTCTTCACCGCAAAACCCAGATGTTCAAGTACAAAGCAAACCTTCTTGGCGCAGCAAGATTACATAAACATATAGTAATGATAACTCAGATCTTTGCAAACTTTAAGGATGTGTTTAAGCTTTGAAACCTTAGAAAAACATGTGCAAAACTCATATTGGATTGAAAACTGTTTTTGAGATTGCACACACGTCAAATTCTGACACAATTGCACTTTAAATAGGAAAAAATTTACCGCCTCAAAAAATGTGTCGCTCAAACGAGATTGACCATTCGTTCTCATGATATAGCCATCTCGCTTGAACGATCCAGCTGTCGTTCAAACGACGCGCGTGTAAGTTTAAATTTTTCTTTAAAACGTTTTTTCAAAAGAGATCCAATTAAGGCAAACTCATTTTCGAGCTTATCAGAATAAAACGAAGTTTAAAACAATTTTGAAACATTTTAAAATATTTTTCCTTATAAAATTACATCCTTATATTTTATAAAAACAATTCTGAATCTCATTAACCATACGCATTCATACCCGTGTGATCTCGGAATGCAATTAACTTGAAGAGGAATAAACTTGCACCAGTTAAGCTTTGGCATGATTAATTCTTTGCAGCTTTGCCGCAACGTCTTCAATTTCTTCAATACGTCAGAGACTAAGTGGGATCGTGACACAAATAGAATCTCCCTATGACATATTACAAAAACAGTTTTATTCGCAGAATTAAGTCAAAACAATACAGGGACTCAATTGGAAGTTTATGTCCTTACAAGTCGTGTTATGTTATGTTTGAGGCCGAGGAGTTCCAATTCATATGTCGATGTCTTAGTTTAAAAATGTGCTTAGAAAAGCTTCTTATCGCGATTTGATACAAGCTGGGTTAGGGTGTGATATTCCTTATTTAAGTGAAATTTATAAACATGACACATGAAGCTGTACTTATTTCCTTATATTCTCCCTTTACAAGAAGATCTTGAATAAAATTCGATTTTTCTTTAAAAACTTTGAAAGAAATTACTAATACGTCTAATGTAACTATTTACTAAATTCAATCGAATATTAGTATGACAAATGTTTCTAACCTTTTAGTTAAAACTCGTGTTAGTCATAGATCTAAAAAAATGGGACACAAATTTAACAATTAATGGCTCACCTTTGATAGATTTCGGGTTGTATTATAATGCGGTGACTCGTTGGACACATTATGACAAATTAGTGATACAAATATGTCAACTGGTCGTGCCGTTTCATTTTTTTATCGGGTCTTATTGGGTTTGGATCAAAATTGATCGCACTAAAAATCGACCCGCTAACCCTTTCGTGTTTACCATACCGTATCTTATCTTGTGCGTGTAGTGTTGAGTCAGGGGCGAAAGGACGTGAGGCCGAGTGGGTGTTATATCCCCCACAGTTTATATATATATACACACACACTTTTACAAAATTTTAGGTGTAAAATAATTATTTTAAAAATAAGTTGGGCCATATGTTGAAATATAAATACTCTTAATAAGTTAAACTAACAAACTTTTCAACCTCTCTCTTCCTCTCTCTTTCGAATCTAGCAGATCCAACCTTCAACCTCGATGTGACCCCCGTCTAATTAAACATCGGTTGATCAGGCCTTTATTAAATTAAAACAGGTTTCTCATATGGTCCATTCTTAGCATCTCTGCCGAAAACTTTTTATTTCTTAACCACCTAAGTGAAATTAGACCGGTGCTAAATTTTATGTTTCTTTAAAATAGATAAATGAAAAATGCAGAAAACTAAATTAAACATTTATAATATACTAGAGTTCAACTAACATAATATATAAATGAATAAAGGTTTGCCGAATAAACCATTGTCCTACAATCCAAAACCAAATATTCTATAATAAAAAGAACTAAATGACTAAAAACTGACAACGGACAACATGTCCATATATAGAATATAAAATGAGATCCTACACTAGATTTGAATGAAGTAATCGCCTAATCAAATCCTATCAGCATCCACAATGCTACAAATTCGAATACCTGGAATGAAGTCATGCCTGGCATCCCTATGGATAGACACCTAAAAGTTTTTGAAAATATTTAATATCAAGTGTTAGAACAAAAACTTTTTGAAAATATTTAACACCCGTTTATTACATTAAATTTTGGTTATTGATTACAGATGTTCACATACACTCTCTCTTGAGTTTTCCTCACCTCTCATCTATAGTGCACGCCTAACGTTCTATACTTAGCCCACCTAGATATACTACCCAAGCTAACTAGACTAAAGTATTCAACCGAACTTATCTAGACATCTGAGTTCCCGCACAGCCCATACAGTACATTAATTTATTAACGTTTCTCATGTGTTAATTAGCAAAATAAGTAACATTCTTCACATGTTATCTTTTAAATCACTTTAATAAGTTTCTCTCACTTAACTATTATTTCGATATCCTTAATCGTAACTAACATTCACATATGCTATTAGCCCCTTCATATAATGAAGTTTCTCGACTTAATTTATTCTCTTTAGATATTCACTATCTAACTATCTACTATCACACATAAGTAGGTTAATCGTACCGTATATATTTCAAGCACAATATATATAAATAAATATATATCTCACTATAATATCCTCGTATCACACATTAAGGATTCATTGGTTCAGATGCTCCTTCGACCCCAATTTATTATGTCATTCATATTGGTCCAAATAGCCCTAGACTCCAATGTAAATGTTATATATATATATATATATATTGAATCACCTTATACTCTTGACTTACTTGAGTCTACATTATATAAGTGCTCATCTAGTTGGAAATATTGACAAAATTGAGTCCATTCCCTAGAATCCAAAAAGCCTCAAACCCTACTCTTCATTCCTCTTGATTGATTGTTCAAAAGTATATTCACAATCACATCCACACACATTAGGATTGCATTCATTCCATGTATATTGCATAAATTGATTGTGTGTGAGTTAAATCCCATTTAAATTGGTTTTAATAATTTATGGTATTTTATTAAACATTTTTAAATAATTTTTTTCATAATAAAATTTGGATTATAAAACTTTTGGGGTCATTCTTCTATTTCAAATTTTACCTTTTCATACCTAAAAGTTGATTTGGGTAGGAACCGAAAGCGCTAGAGACTATATGGTGCGTATGTAATTATTTTCAAACGCGCGTGTGAAAACAGATCTGAGCCCTACACCTATCACAACTATACCGGCCTGGTTTGTGTTTCTTTGAAGACACACAAAATCTTTCCATTATCAGCCCTTGGATCGTTGTTATCAACGCCCTGCATGCATTTGAGGTCAATCCCTGTGAAACCCTTCTCAACCAATCAGAAGCCTTTTAACTCACCTCTTTTATTTCTCCATTGGATCAAAGTCAATTTGGCAAAATCAAATCTCATCCCTTGATTTTGAATAGCCTTCTCGAATCTTCGACCCTCACTATAAAAGGAGGCTTAGCCTTTGCCTGTGAGAACTTTTTTGCCACTTCATCTAACCAGAGAGAGAAGAGAGGAGAGAGAGACGTGAGAGAAAAAAGAAAAGAGAGAGAGAGAGAGAGAAAAAGTAACCCTAACCCGTATTCAAACCCTAAATCTCCCTTATCCTAAAACATTCTATACCAAACACCATCCTTGTGTTTGAGAGTGTTGTTGGTAGGGGTTTGAAGGTCGTTGATAGAGTTTTATCCTCTTGAGTTTAATATCTTGTTTCCAACTTAAACATTTAGGTTATATCTGTATTTCTTGTTCATAGAAATTATAGATCTGGTCATTTTATGTTATATTACACTGATCTGCATATTTAGTTTCTCATCTTGAGAAATCAGTTTGTTGATTTATTTTTTGTAAATGTTTTTCAACTCTAGAATCAATAAATCTTTTTCTGTTTCTAGTTCTTTTGAAACAAGACTGTTGACCTAGTTGGAATTGCAATTGGTGGTTTCCAATTTCAAAATCATTTTCAAAACCCTCTGAAATTGGATATGACCTTAGCAGTCTTACGAGCAAGGTAACCTTGGATTCTGGGATTATTTGAAATGTCAAATACAGTTTTCTTCTTCTAAAGAAGAGAGAAACCGAAAATAGTTCATATTAGATCTAATTTGTAATTCATTAGGACTGTTTGTATAAAACAAGTGTGTGTGTGTGTGTGTGCATGTGTTAGAATCACTTTCACAAACACTTGTCACACTACAACACAGAAGTGTTGGGTATAAGATCTTGAATCTAAAGAGTCGACGTAAAGACCAGAACAAAGTGAAGAAGTTAGCAAACTGAGAAATCCACATCAACATCAGACCTGCAGAGAAGTTAGAATCAACCAGTGGGTACATTTCTAAACTCAGATAGGAATGTTTTGTGTGCATGTGTGTTATATAGCTTGTAACTTGAGAATTTTGTTTTAGTGGATTTTTTTTTTGTTTGTGACTTAGAAGTCACCGTGGATGTTTCCTTAGTTGGGTGAGGTTTTACCACGTTAAAAATCTCTTGTACTTAATCTTTCTACATCTCCTTATCTCATTCTTGTTGTTGTGCTCAGTTTAATTGTTTTAAACTATTTTACCAAACCTGTTAACAAAATCTTGATTAGATCTCGTGCATGTTTTATTAAACACATCTTGTGATTAAACTGATTTGATTTATAGAAAAGAGTTTCTTCAAAAAACATTTCGGAGTTACTTCAATAGTTTAATCTTATATTAAACGGCCTAAGTAACAGCCTTTTCATATATTGGTCCGGATGCTTCATCAACCCCAATATTATTTACGTGCGATATTGGTCCGGATAGCCCTTGACCCCAAATCGAACTCTCATATATTGGTCCGGATGTTACCTCGACCCCAATACATATAATATACTTTAGGTATTCAAACCAGCTAAGTATTCATATGATAGATATTCACTCAACCTAGGTATTCATGCTTATATGTAGTATCTTTCTCTTATATACTAGCAGTAATAAATTTCTTTATGAATTATCCCACATATCATATTCATGAGTATTCACACAATTCTCATGTATTGGTATGGATGCTCCCTCGACCCCAATACATATAATATACGTTCGGTATTCACGCCGCCTAAGTATTAGATTAGTATGATAAGTATTCACACAACCTAATTATTCCCACTTGTATATAGTATTTTTCTATCGTATACTCACTGTACTATTTACTTTACGACTGTGACACCCCGCCCCATTAAATATAGGGTGATCACTCCTCTACCAATTTAAAACAAAATGTTCAGTTGGTTCCTTCTTAGCATCACTGTCAAAAACATATAAACATATTAATCACCTAATATAGAATTAAGTTAGGCGTCAAAATATTTTCCTTTTTACATATAACCAAATGAAACCATTTCTCAATTTAATTATTAAAATATAAACCATTCATCATACACATGAATCTACTAAATACTAAACATGAATCAAACACTGAAATAAATAAGACTAGGTAAAACCTCCCAATTCAAAACTCCAATTCACATACTCATAGTAAAATTCCATCCAACTAAAAGAACTGTAAAGTAAACTGAATAATAACTCAGATAAAAACTAGGAATGGGCGACACATGCCCCAAATGAGATGTCTAGATAACTGAATGGAAATGATGGATGCGTCTAATGCAAGGATCTACAACTTCCACAATAGTTGTAGCACGTAAGGCAATCCAAATCTCTAGTTATGGTATCCCTGCAGCTGAGAACTTGATATAATTTATATATATAGTAAAAGAGAGAAGAGTTGCAAGATACGGTTCAGAGCCCGATGTTTCAAAAATATTTATCAAGTATTTAAAACTGCAATGAAGTAAGTATTATGTGTATGTTAGATATCGAACTCTCACATGAGATTCTTACCTCTCATATATTGTGCATGCCTAACGTACATCTAACCCACACTAGCTATGCTACCCAGCCTAACTAGTTCGAAATCATAATATCACCATCTACATTCTCTAGTAGTATACCCATATCGCCCATACAATACGTTAAAGAAATAGTTTATCTCACATAACTAAGTTCCATTATACCCCATTCGAATGGTTAATCTTTTACCCACTAAGATTTTTTTTCATTTATACTATATCTACTAATTTCACAAAGTAGAATGTTCCCAAGTATATTCATATATATACAGTCACATCATCCCTATATATATATATATATATATATATATATATATATATATATAGTCACATCATCCCTATACATATATATATACAAATCATGCACCCCCGAGCTAAGACCAGTTAGCGCACCTAACCATAATAATCCTGCACCCCCGGGCTAACACCCATTAGCACACTTAATAATAAGATTCTTGTACCCCCGGGTTATCACCCGTTAGTACACTTAACAATCGGGTTATCGCCCATTATTACACTTAATAATTATATCCTTGTACCCCCGGGTTATCACCTATTAGTACACTTAACAATAGAATTCCTGCACCCCCGAGTTATCACTCATTAGTGCGCCTAGCAATAAGATTCTTGCACCCCCGGATTATCACCCATTAGTGCACTTAACAATAATATCACATAATAGGCATACACACATCCTATTAGAAGTCATACGTATTTTTCCAACCTAATTATATATTTCTCATACGTATTTTATTCTCATCACTACGTATAGTATAAATATTTAGATTACTATCTCTCTCGTAATCTCCAAGGCACATTCTCTATACCGAATTCATTAAATCATTAATTCTCACATACTTTCTCAAAATTTTATCCTATATAAATTTACTATCTGGCAGTTTCTTTCACTCCAATAAACTTATAATTCCAAAACTGGGCTATAAGAAAAATACCCAGAAATTTACCACGTCGCTCGAACCAGATGGCAATGTCATTTGAACGACTGCCACGTGTCGCTCGAGCGACTTCGCGCGAGATGCATATCTTGCTAGAACGACCCTTCGCGTGGCTTCATGCGAGACCTACTGTTTCGTCTTCTTCCCCAGAATTTCAGCATTTTTCCACCTTTAACACCTCTAAAACCTCTACTGTTCAATCCCAAACACCCAAACAGCAAACCCAATCGATGTTCTGACATATTTAGATGATTTATAACAACCTAGAATCATTAAATCCTCACCATACATCAATTAAATATGAAATCCCCAATTTTATTTAACAAGAACCCTAGTTCTTAAATTAAGAGCATAACTCTAAATTAAACCCAGATTTATACATGAAAAATTATCATCAATTTGTTAATGTAATCCTATCTACATGAAGGGATTTTATCTCTTGAAATTTCAGTCCTAATATACGAATCATAACATCAATTTTTTTCAAAAATAACTTTCATAATTAATGGGTTATCACCTACTCTAACATGAACACAATTATTACTAAAGCACGCAAGTAATAAACACTTGCCTTAAATCGAAGGTCTGATTCTTTGGCGATGTTGGTATAGATGCGTTCCTCTCTTCGTGATCTATGCGTTGGCGAAAGTTTCGGTGTAAATGCTTGAGCCTTTCTCCAAGAACACCTATGGAGTCCTTCTTCTCTCTCTTACGTTTTCCCTCCTTCTCACTTAGGTTTAGAATCTGATGGGTAATGTCTTACCCATGTACCTTTCTTATTTAATTACTGATTTTTGTCATTAATTAAACCCCTAAAAATCCAAATTACAAAACTACCCCTACGGGGTGCCGGTTTGTCCTAAAATATTTTGGAGTCCAAATAAAATACTCGGGTAGTATTTTCTGACTATATCAACCCTCCCAGACTCAACGGTGCACTCAAAATGACCACATGAGTTAATAAAAATTAGTTCTCTTTTTATCCCAATCAATTAGTCCCGACACGACTCACACGCGCGTCAGACTTAAATTACCAAACTGTCGTACTTCTCACTTTTGACATTTTATCAAATTTCATAATTCTATATTACATATCACACAGTAATATTCAATAATTCTCAATAATAAGTATTAACCCCTGGCACGCTAGTTAATAATTATTTTAACTGGATTAATAAATAATTAATTTCTTGCATTTTAATTTAATTAATCCAACAATAATAATTAATCACATAATTATTTAAATCATCAAAATACGGCGTGTTACATACTTCCCCCCTTACAACGGAATTTCATCCCCAAATTTGGAAAAAGTATAGCAGGTACAGACAACGCTGTGCATAAGTTGCGCATCGCATCCTTACACTTCCAAGTAAACCACTCTGTACCACCCATATAGTATGCTATCGAATACCCTTAATTAGTCAACACTTCACAAGAGTTTGTTTTAACCTCCAGGTTACCCTGTCATATAGGCTCTTTCCCAAGCCTTACCGATTAAGTTCCACTACTTAAACTTTATTTTAAATATTCACTATCTAGCCTTCTACTATTTGTACCTTAGTAGATTTATCCTCCTTCTAGATACATACGACTTCGTCTCATGTCGTTCGTACAAGTAAATTGGCTGTGCAGTATATATTTCACACATATACGATAATATCAACCCTTCTCCGATATTCGCAATTATAGCTGGTCCCCCACCTCTAACTATCAAGTAGGACAACAACCAATATTACTGTGCCATACCTCTACCGGCACTCTGCCTAAATGTGAACTCATAGGAGTTATTGAACACAACTCCACTAGTGGAAGGTACTGTGCCCGTCCTCCCTGAAGATTTAAGGGTGCACATAAAATTTTCTCTCTAGCATCTGATTACACCGCTTGTCCTACCCATCCTTCTGCGGATGGTAGGCCGTACTCAATCGCATCTCGGTGCCTATGGTCTCACTATATTATCTACATGAGAACATCCTTATGAATACTCTCCCATTCACTAGTGGTTTGGTTTCGGATTATCCACCCTTTTTCAATAGTCAGGTGACCCACTGCAAGATAAACTTTGCAATATTACTCTACATTATAACCCTTCACCGCTATTATTTGGAACCTGATACATTTTATACTCTCTCGAATGTACTTCTAATCGTGATACTTGTGACTTTGCCCCCAACGCGTGACATAAGTCTTTTCCCTGTTCTGAAATTCAGTTTCTCATGAATTGTAGGCCTCTGTTGGATTTTACAGAAAAAGATTTGGCTTTCTCATCTATGTGTTTTTGGATTCACATGACTACCATAATTCACTATTTGCTTTGATCACCTAGGGTGCCCACACACCCTATGTCTCGTGAATCATTGAACCATGGCATGTATTTATCTTAAATTAATCCTCTCCCACTCGGTGTGTTGATATAGTAGGGGTGTACTCAACCACCCCACTAGTCATAATTTAATAACTCTTTCAACAGAATCATTGCTCTATTCAGAATTATACTAAGACTAGGCGAATCTACTGGCCTTAAGTCATAATGGAATTATCAACTCTCAATTATATTCTTTTATAGGTACAATAACCAACGTACAAAACTTATGTACTATCGACCAAACTTCTCTCCAACTCCCTACGTCCGCTAGTTTCATGTGTCGGATGTCTCGCAAAGAAAAATCCAAACAAGGAACCCCCCCCCCCCCCGATATACTACTATCTAACCTAGTCAGTTGTCGAGGTTCATAAGGCCCTCAATCCATATTATGTACCTCTCTACAATATATGTATGTTGACATAAGAGTTTGCTCGTCCACTCTCATGTCCCTAAACATAACATGAAGCATGGCGCTCTCACTATCCCAGGTACTCGGCGCTATATACATATAACGAGCTCTATCTCTGTGCTCGAAGATGAACACAATGCATCTCTCCTCAGTAAAATAAATTCCTATGCACTGGAATCGCATATAACTAGACAACATACTCACTGAGGTCTATAATACCATGAAATTTTTTCATATATACATATATATGGGCCCAACCCTATTTCAGGTGGCGCCGCACAAAATTAAGATTTCCCCTCCCTGAGTATCCGGCATGACAGTCATATCACTCAATTTACTATCGTTCAAACATATGGTAATTAATCACTACACGTTACCATAATATACTCTACTAATGCTAACTCAATGCAGTAGTAAATTATAACAACAAAACATATTCTTAGGGCCCACCCGATTCACTCACGGGCAACATCAAAATGCCCTGCTAACAACGAGAAATACATTTGTAACAAGACTGTTAAAACTATGGTTCCCACTCAACTCGACCCGCATGCGACTTTTAGGGTTTCCAATTTACATATAAGTTGTGACACACCCATATCACTAGAATTAATCCTTTACTCACAACGATGAAGCAAAACCTCACCAGTGTCACCTAATTATAGGCTCCCAGCACGTGGTTGCTTACATGACCTAAGAACATCTACAATCGTGATACAACTATGATTTCATCCTATAGTTGTCCCCTCTCATCATGGACAATTTATTCCATCATGTGGGTTTCACGCTCATTATTGAGATGTAGGCCCAAAATCTTTAGGCCTTAATTATGGCTTTACTGAACTCCTATTTACATCCCGGGCCCCGTCGACCCTGACTTACTGTATGCTATTCTTAAGGAGGACTCCACTAGTCCAGCCTGAACCCATCACCCTCGGGCTATAAATTTCCTGGGCCTAATTCTCTTGACCCAAATTCCTTTGCTGGAAGTCTCCCTCATCCAGTTTTTATGCCTAACTGGCATGGTTTACCATTTCCAATCTCATTACTCTCACTTCTGAATTATGGACACATTCAACACTTGTAGTCCTACTCTCTTCTCATGGGGAAACTTCACTAACCATTTCCCCATCACTAGTACCACTGACCATTTTTAAATGTCCTTCTCTCAGATCGAGTAGTCTTAACTCACTAGATACGCTAGCCTTTCGGAACTATGGGTGGCCTCCCTGGCCCTGATTGACTTCATCATCACCTTGTAGGAAGTTAATCACTTAAAATTATCTAACTGAGTTCCCTATTGGGTATACTCTCCTGTGGTGTTTCACTAACACCGTTAAGTTCAGTTTTGCCTTTCGACCAGATTTTCTAACCCTCTTGGCTCAGTTCCTTTAGAAAGACTGCAATAACTAGTAATTTTATAACCTTAATGACATCAACATTAGTCATCCTAGCTGGATTTCTCATCCATGCTTGTATTCTACTCACGGGTCCTTTATCAACTATAGACCATTTGTATAATTTATGCCCCCGTGCCAGGTACGAAGTTCATTATGCAATTCAACCTTTCTCTCACGATCGGTCTCTAGCTTACTCATTCTGCTAAGTTTCAAATTTTCACTTGCATCTCTATTACAACATCGAATGGAAGACCTCACGGTCAATTGGTACCCAAATTTCTCTTTAAATTTCAAACACACTTTGATTGATTCTAATAATCACTTTATGTCGCTCTTAAGAGCTACCAATTTAATTCCAAATTTAATTCTGAGTGTCGTTACACTTCACTCTACATAATTGCCTTCAAATTTTTCTACTTCTGTTGGCCTTTTACACTTTCTCTCTTTTTTCTCTACATCTTCACTGATGGTTTTCAAAAGATTCCCTCTGATTTCTCCTTGTCGACTATGCTAGGTGGTCCTGAAGTCACTCCACCGTTATCTACGACTGTGACCTAGGAATCTACTGTTCCCAAGTGACGATCTCATTATCACTTGTTTAAGTAGTACTCATGGTGACATTTTTCATGATCACCATTCTCAAATTACTTTATGTCTTATGTCGAGTTTCTTCTCCTGCAGTCCATCTTACGACCTTCGTTGGTTGCCCTAAAATGTTCGGTGTTCGAATCACACAAAATTTCGTATAATGTTTCACATCCATTATAATTCGCAGCTGGAGAACATAAGTCGCATACGTAAGGGGACACAACAATCCTATCATAAGTCTCTACATTAAATAGCACTACGCTGAAACGTAATAAGCCTCACATATCCTTAAAGACTCTAGAACCTGATGTTCTGATACCACCCGTGACACCCCTCCCAATTAAATATAGGGTGATCAGTGCTTTACCAATTTAAAATAGAATGTTCAGTTGGTTCATTCTTAGCATCACTGTTGAAAACTTATAAACATATTAATCACCTAATATAGAATTAAGTTAGGCGTCAAAATATTTTCCTTTTTACATATAACCAAATAAAACCATTTCTCAATTTAATTATTAAAATACAAACCATTCATTATACACATGAATCTACTAAATACTAAACATGAATCAAACACTGAAATGAATAAGACTGGGTAAAACCTCCCAGTTCAAAACTCTAATTCACATACTCATAGTAAAATTCCATCTAACTAAAAGAACTGTAAAGTAAACTGAATAATAACTCTGATAAAAACTAGGAATGGGTGACACATGCCCCAACTGAGATGTCTAGATACCAGAATGGAAATGATGGATGCGTCTAATGCAAGGACTTACAACTTCCACAACAGCTGCAGCACGTAAGGCAATCCAAATATCTAGTTATGGTATCCCTATGGCTGAGCAACTGATATAATAAATATATATAGCAAAAGAGAGAAGAGTTTCAAGATACGGGTCAGAGCCCGATGCTTTAAAAATATTTGGCAATTATTTAAAACTTCAATGAAAAAAGTATTATGTGCATGATAGATATCGCACTCTCACATGAGATTCTCACCTCTCATCTATTGTGCACGCCTAACGTACATCTAACCCACACTAGCTTTGCTACCCAGCCTAACTAGTTCGAAATCATAATATCAGCATCTACATTCTCTACTAGTATACATGTATCTCCCATACAATACATTAAAGAAATAATTTATCTCACATAACTAAGTTCCATTATTTCCTATTCAAATGGTTAATCTTTTACCTACTAAGATAATTTTTTTTTCATTTATACTATATCTACTAATTTCACAAAGTAGAATGTTTCCAAGTATATTCATATATAAACAGTCACATCATCCCTATATATATATATATATATATATATATACACACACACACACACTAATCCTGCACCCTTAGTTAAGACCACTTGGTGCAAAGCATTTTATTATCGTCACCATATCTACCAGTTTTACACAGTAGAAATATTCATAAGTTCATATATATTTATATACATATAGTCACATCATCCCTATACATATATACACAAATCCTTCACCCCCGGGGTAAGGCCGGTTAGCGCACCTAACCATAATAATCTTGCACCCCCGGGCTAACACCCATTAGCGCACTTAACAATAAGATTCTTGTACCCCCGGTTTATCACCCCTTAGTACACTTAACAATTGGGTTATCACCCATTAGTACACTTAACAATAATATCCTTGTACCCCCGGGTTATCACCCATTAGTACACTTAACAATAGAATTCATGCACCTCCGAGTTATCACTCATTAGTGATCCTAGCAATAAGATTCTTTCACCCCTCGGGTTATCACCCATTAGTGCACTTAACAATAATATCACATAATAGGCATACACACATCCTATTAGAATTCATAGGTATTTTCCCAACCTAATTATATACTTCTCATATGTATTTTATTCTCATCACTACGTATAGTATAAATATTTAGATTGCTATCTCTCTCGTAATCTCCAAGGTACATTCTCTATACCGAATTCATTAAAGCATTAATTCTCACATACTTTCTCAAAATTCTATCCTATATAAATTTACTATCTGGCAGTTTCTCTCACTCCAATAAACTTAAAATTCCAAAACTGGGCTCTAAGAAAAATCCCCAGAAATTTACCATGTCGCTCGAACCAGATAGCAACTTCGTTTGAATGAAAGCCATGTGTCGCTCGAGTGACTTCGCACGAGATGCATATCTCGCTTGAACGACCCTTCACGCGACTTCGCGCGAGACCTACTTTTTTGTCTTCTTCCCCGAAATTTCAGCGTTTTTCCACCATTAACACCTATGAAACCTCTACTGTTCAATCCTAAACAACAAACCCAATCCATGTTCTAACATATTTAGATGATTTCTAACAACCTAGAATCATTAAATCCTCACCATACATAAATAAATACGAAATCCCCAATTTTATTTAACAAAAACCCTAGTTCTTGAATTAAGAGCATAACTCCAAATTAAACCCAGATTTGTTCATGAAAAATTATCATCAATTCGTGAATGTAATCCTATATACATGAAGGGATTTAATCTCTTGAAATTCCAGTCCCAATATACGAATCATAACATCAATTTTCATTAAAATTAACTTTCATAATTAATGGGTTATCACCTACTCTAACATGAACACAATTATTAGTAAAGAATACAAATAATAAACACTTGCCTTAAATCGAAGGTCTGATCCTTTGGTGATGTTGTTATATGCGCATTCCTCTCTTCGTGATCTACGTGTTGGTGGAATTTCCAGTGTAAAAGCTTGAGCCTTTCCCCAAGAACACCTATGGAGTCCTTCTTCTCCCTCTTAGGTTTTCCCTCTTTCTCACTTAGGTTTAGAATCGAATGGATAATGTCTTACCCACATACCTTTCTTATTTAATTACTGATTTTCTTCATTAATTAAACCCCCAAAAATCCAAATTACAAAACTACCCCTACGGGGTACCGGTTTGGCCTAAAATATTTCGGAGTCCAAATAAAATACCCGGGTAGTGTTTTCTGACTATCTCAACCCTCCCGGACTCAACGAAGCACTGTAAATGACCATATGATTTAATACAAATAAATTCTCTTTTTATCCCAATCAATTAGTCCCGACACGACTCACACGCGCGTCAGACTTAAACTACCAAACTGTCGTATTTCTCAATTTCGACAATTTATCAAATTTCATAATTCCATATTACATATCACACAGTAATATTCAATAATTATCAATAATAAGTATTAACCCTTGGCACGCTAGTTAATAATTATTTTAATCTGGATTAATAAAGAATTAATTTCTCGCATTTCAAATTAATCTAACAATGATAATGAATCAGATAATTATTTAAATCATCAAAATACGGGGTGCTACAACGATTTCTCTCACTCTCATAATAATTCGAGTATTCACCCAACTCTAAGGTCCCTGGTTACCCATTTATAAATTTTAGTAGTTAAGCCTACTCACCCTACTGGTCTACTTCATCAATCCAATTCCCAAACTCCCCGTAATTCATTATCTTTCTCTCGGATACTTTACGACACAAAAATCAACCTAATTTCATTCTCATCTTAATCTTAACAATAAGACCAAACCATACCCCTATCACAAGCCTACTGTAATATTCTAATCTCTCAATATTGCTTTACTAAAGTCCTCAAAAATCTCACAACAAAGAGTTAGGGATTTATGGAAAATGGGGGAAATTTTCAATTTTATGGGTAACCTAATCGATTCTCCCTTATCCAAATTGATTCGTCTTACCCGAATCCATTCGCCCTAGGTTAAATCGATTCGAAATGTTTCAGATTTCTACTTCGTCTTCTTCGTGCGTTTTCCTACGTTTTCCAATATTAATATTCATCCCAACCTCCATGTTTCTCCACCAAACTATTAACCCATAATATCACACATCAAGTATAGGTATTAGGATGATTTTATACGTTTAAAATACATTCAATCCTTACCAAAAATAGTCAAGAACGAATTAAAACAACTAATTCTTCAAGAACCCTAGTTTTTGTATTCTTCCCACATAATCATTTTGAATCCCAGATTTAATTCATTTTAATCATCATGTCTCCTATGATTCTAATTCCTCTAACGGTATAAATCATACTAAATGCAAATTCCTAATCATCATGCATTAAATTTATTCTTTTTCTCCCAAGAACATGCATTAAATCAAAATTTTCATCAAAATCCTATGCATGGGCATTGTAACTTCATATTAAATGAAATAAACTTGCCTCTAGGTTGGTAGGGTTTGATTTTGCAGTGTTGATGATGAGTTGATGTTTCTCTCTTCAGATCCTCACTCCTTAGATGTTTAGGGTGCAAGATTAAGGTCCAATTCTTATAGAACATCTCTCAAGCCTTTAAAATTGGTTTCTCTTTTGTCTCTAATGGCTTCCTTTAGGTTGAACTATTTCTAACCGTAGCCTCAAGTCTTAAACATCAGATATCACACTTAGAATTTCATTGGTCTCTTTACCTCTATTTTCCAAATGACCAAAATGCCCTCAATAGATGCTGGTTTGGTCTAAAATTGACGTGGGACCCAAATACCCCCGGGTGCACTTCTTTTACTATTTTGACCCATTTGGGATCATCCGTGACCTCTAAATCGTCATTCGAGTCATTAAAAAAATATTTCCTTTCTCAACCTCAAATTAGTCTACACGCGACTCCCGATTGAGATACATTAAAATACGCACATATCACTCGCTATGCCGTATAACACTAATCATAAACTATTTACCATTCACACTTAATAAATATTATACCATAATATTAATCAGTATCTATCTCTCGATTAATATTCAATAATCACATTTATTATTTAATCACCTTAAATTACTTTACTCACGTAATTTAAATACAACGTATTTTTTCCAATTAATTTTCGAATTAATTAAATTATAAATACGCAAAAATATAGGGTATTACACTCGACCACCCCTTCCTCCGCCAGTACAGTCTCTCTCTCTCTCTCTCTCTCTCTCTCAATCTATATATATACATATATATATATATATATATATTAGTTCTTTTTCTGTTTAGGCTAATTAGTTTAGTGTTAATTTGTTAAATGTTTATATTAATATTTTTAGTTTATTATTAAATTAAATTCAAATGGTTATATTATATCTTTCTTAGTGATACAGGGTAATGTTTTTTTTTTTGGTTAAATTAATGTTAGTGTTATTGTTAAACTGAAATATTCCTTAATATTATGGTCAAATTAATGTTAATTTGTTAATTTTTTTTAGTAATATTGTTGGTTGGTTTAAATTCTAGCCTCCAGGGTAATGTTTTTTGGTTGGTTTAAATTCTAGTCTCTAGGGTTAACTTTTTTTTGGATTAATGATTAACTTAGGGACATAGTAGATATAAATTTTGGGCTGAATGTTTGTTTAAGTTTAATACTATAGATATGAATTTAAGTTTGAAAATCATAGTTTAAATTTGATGTTGTAAGATTATCTTGATGTTAAATTTGGGGTTAATTTTTGGGTTAAATTGCTAATGTATGTTAGAGTCAATTTTAGTGTTATTGTTAGTTCAAATTTGAGGTGAAAATGTAAAAATGTATGTTTTGCTTCTTTCCCTCTCTATTTATATTGATGTTAAATTTGGAATTAATTTTAGGGCTAATGTTTGCAAAGGTTAATTTTAGAATTGATGTTAGGTTTAATTTTAGGGATCGTTGGTTTAATTAAATTTTAAATTTTTATTTGTGCTTCCTTTAAGTAGAGTTTAAAATATTTATCTAGTCAATTTTTATTTATCTTTTCATTATATCAAATAAATATTTAAGAAATTATTTAGTAAATACTAAAAAATAACCTAAAAAATTCGGCTTGGGGGTGATCTGAAACCTTGAAAATCACTATTAAATTAGTTCCCACTCATGGTGAGCTTGAATTTAAAATGATTTTCTAGTATTTTTAATTGAATTTTTAAACATTTTTAATATCTTAAACTTAAGGTTGTGTTTGTTTGGTTGAGACGCGCCCTTAATGTGTGTTTTCTCCGTGTCTTAGTTTGATCAACAACTTTCAACCTTTAGATCATTTTTATCACGGGCAGAGAAACATTGGAGTTTTGACTAGGTTTGAGATTATTTGAGTTTAATCGGTTGACCTATTCACCCGTTTTTGAGTCCTTTGAACGAATCAATCTTATTTGAATACTTTTAATCCTAGCCATTAGTTTCATCCGGTTGAAACCATCCTCTAACCGCTTCTATATAAACCATTACTTCATCATTTTATCACACGTTTAGAGTCTTTAGAGAGAGAGAGAGAGAGAGAGAGAGAGAATGAAGATATTTCTAGAGAGAGAAAAGAGAGTTCCATAGAGAACTAGAGATAGAAGAAAGAAAAATATATGGTTTTGAGTGTTATAATTTTTGGTTTATCCTCTTGTTTGAAATCAATTGAAACTGATAAGAAACTTATAATATATTTTTGCATTTTTATTCTTCTAGGTTGTATTTTTTCATCTTAACATTTATGTTCTATCAAAATTTTAAAAACTTTAAACTCTTGAAACTTTTCGTTTCTATTTTAAACCTTTAAATTAGATCTGAGATTTTTAGAAACATTTTTGGTTCTATATTTGTGTATATACTATATATAACTGTTTTAAAGGAAAACATTTTGTTTTTCAAAAATGTTTTGAGAACTAGGGTTGATTTTATGAAAATCGAGTTTATAATGAGATTCTTAAAACTGCGTACATGCATGCCGAGATCATTTGATTTGTTCAAAAGAACTATTTGTAAAACTTTTATGCGTGTGTATTTTTAGTGTAATTTTACTTCATTACACATTGCACCAAATCCACTGTAATATGTTGATATTTGGAGGCTATGCTTGTCCATTCAACTTGGAACTGTTGTATCAACATTTAGAGGCATTTTACTAGCATTTGAGAGGGTATCTTAGTTAAGTATTTTTCTTTTGCCATTTTCTTATATTTGTATTATTTGTAACCTGTTCTTGATTATTAGTGAATTTGTTTTGGTTTTGGGGCAAAGGGGCCCTCGTGGATGTTTTCTTTGGGGAGGTTTTACCACATTAAAATTCGAGTGTTGTGGTTGCTTTGTGCTTTACACATTTGCATGGATGTATACTCTTGCTGGTTGGTTAATAGTTTTTCTTAAAACTAAATAAAAAAAATGGCAAATAAAATTAGTTTAGATATTAGGTCTCACATCTTGTGTCATCTATTTAACTCAATTTGTGTGTTTAAGAGTTTCTTAAAATAACTTACGATTTACAAGAAACACAATGGATTAACCTTGTTAATCATATTCCGCCTAAGTGTTTTTTTTCTTCATCCTGATCATGCAATTGATATAGGTGTATTTACTATGAGATTTCTTTGGTTATACGGATTCACTTGTATCTTAGGTTACACACACAAATATCTAATTTTAATCCAAGTTTTATCTTGATTAGATTTAAGTGAGCATGCAAGATAAATTCCAAGCTAGATATGTCAAACCAACCAAACAGAAGAAGAAATGAGAAAAAAATCCCTTTCAAGAAAAACCTATATCCAACACTATTAAGGAGTTTGATGGACTCGATCACTTATGAAATACTTAGAGATCCACTAAGTATAATGCATATGGTCTTCAAGTCTTCAACGGAATGTGATGCAATCCAACACAACCCAAAGGAATCATCTATTTCCTCGATATCCACAGATCAGCCTCAGGACTAAGAAATTCTTTCGTCTTCAGAAGTATAATAACAACTCTATAAAAGTTAGCACTAGAGAAACCTCTATAAGGGTTTGATATAGTATAGGAACTAGGGTTTGAAAAACTCAACAAATCATTCTACGGATGATTAATTTGTAAACCAAAATGTTTTTTCAAAGAAACAAAAAGAAGAAAACATTTGGATCGGGTCTGGGAATTGATTTTTTCCAAAAGAGTTGTGTAAAATAGTTCAAAAGAATCCTTTTTATTAAAAAAACGTGTTTTTTTAGGCGATGGGTTCATTCGAATGAAAATGGCATCTTATTCGAACGAAAATAAGGTGAAGTCTCGTTCGAATGAACTACTTAATTCGTTCCAACGAGTTTCTAATGGGTGCATATCTATTAAACAGAGAGACCACGTTTGAAGTTCGGTCCAATGAATTCAAACATTCGTTTCAATAAAGTTCAAACCTCGTTTGAATGAGAATATGGTCTAGTTCTAACGAGAAACAAATATTTTGAAAGATATTTTTATGAAAAATGCCTCGAATAAAAAATTCACATCCCAGAATAAATTTAACTAAGTTTAAGTCAAAGACTTTATACCATTAACTTCCAAAAGGTGTCGTGCCAGTTTCAACAGCTGAAATTGCAGAACGTTGCTCGATCACTCACTTGTCTTCAAATATTGATCGTGGAAGCATATCCATATGTAGTGTTTAGTTTGTAATGGGATACGCCAAAATATCTAAACTATGAGTAATGATAAAATATTTCTCTTACAAATCTCCCCATTTAGCTATTCCAGTTCAAAATAAAAATCAAACCCAAATTAAAACCCTAAGACAATGTTCTACTAATGCCCTCCTAAACCCAGAAATAAAAAGAAATTGAAGACGTTGTCTTCAACTGAAACTCTTCATCCTGTGTGGTTCATGAGATCATCATCAAAGGGGAAGAGACCTTCACACATGAAATAAAAGAAATACCATCAGGCATACGAGAGTTTTAAATAAAATAAAAAATCCCCCACAATTTGTTCACCCCCGTTTTTGTTCGTAATACACAGAAACTAAGCATGAAATACTGACATCACCCGAATTCAAATGAAATAACATCACAAAGTTAATTAGCAAAGCACATGCGTGAATATTCTAAAAGGCATACCAACTATTTTTGAAATTTTTAATTTTCTTAGGTATAAAAAGTATATGTCTAAAAATTGCATATAGGTACATCATTCCATGGAATAACACTAAAATAATCGAAAAAAGAGGAATGTAATAGAACAAACAAGTGACATGGGCAAATCGACATAGACATTTATAACATAGGTGAACGAAGTCAATGAGACAATTCTAAAGAAATAACTCAATTTCAACATTAGCTGTATGAATAGTGAGCATAAATTAATTTGACTCAACTTATGCCACATGCCATGAATTTATATGCTTCTTAAAATAATAACGCCAAATTACATAATGATTTTTAAGAGAGTCAGTTGTGCAAATCCATTGATCTTCTACTTTATAACGCCCTCAAAATCTCACATATTTCAAAAATCACTTTCAAAATTTTGAAGATATAATATTGCTCAGGTGTAACGAAGCATCAATAAAAAATATGGCCTTGACACTTTTGTTTTTGTGTACCATTAATCTTTTAGGATCTTTTTTCAAATAGTGGATTTTAACACGAAGAGAATTTTCTCTTTTGTATCCCTTTTCCATTGCTTAACATAAAATATATTTTTGGGGAAATAAAATACGGACAATAGTTCTTACAAGCGCAAATTATATCTATTACATTTGGTTCGTTATTAAACACTATTGATATGAGAACACGTATTCGACGCATGATAAGCAATTACAATGTTCACTAAGTCCATGCATGTGTGCAATAAAGGTGATACAAATTCTGGTATGAAGAAAGTTATCATCAATGAACAATGAAATGCTAGCCAGGCATTATTAAGCACTCTAAAGAAATGAAGCCATGTCTTAAAACACCATGAAAAAGTTACATGAATGGATGGAATGTAGGGGTGATTCGAACATCTTAAATGCACATCCATATATGGAAAAAAATGAAAATACAAAAATCTTTTTGACTTTTTCAAAATTTTATCAAAAGTAAGATATTTTTGGAATTTTTAAAACTTTTTCTTAAAAACCAAATTTATTTTGGATTTTTTAAGAATTTTCAAAATAAAATAATATATAAACAAATAATTACATAGAATTCTCAAAAAATCTTTTTCACAACTCTCGTTTTTGAAATTCTCTCACCCAAATTAAAGCTAGAATTGACTATATTGGATAAACGTGCATAAAACTCATCAAAAGTCTGAGTCTCTACCATGGTAATGGGCTCAAAGTATGTAGTGAGGTTTTGTAGCTTAAAAGCTTTCACATCATTGGTACCCTCGTGATTGAGTTGGAGAGTATCACATACTTCCTTAGATGTGGTACACATCATAATCCAATGAAATTCGTCGAGAGTGACTGCACAAAAAATTGCACTTAATCCACGGGAGTTAAAATACTCCATTTTACATCATCATTGGTGTAGGGAATGACAAGTTTAAGACTTATGACATCGTCATTATTCATAGTGGGTCTAGACAGGCTCTCTAATCTCTTTCAATGTCAGACCTCATTCGAGCTTTCCAATATGTATAATTTGACACATAAAAAAATAGGTAGACTATTATACAAATTATCCATATAACCCCAGAATATAGATCACATTGTAAATTAGTGTAACTAGCTCTGATATCAATTTGAGAATGCTAGGGTTAAATGGATTCATTTGTATCTTAGGTTACACATATAAATATCCAATTTTTAGTCAAATTTTATCTTGATTAAATTTAAGTGAAATCGCAAGATAAATTCCAAGCTAAATATGTCAAACCAACAAAAACAAAATAGAAGAAGAAACGAGGAAAAATCCTTTTTGGGCAAAACCTATATTCAACGCTGTTAATTATTTGTGACAAAATAATCATTTAATTTTGGCAAAATTAGTTGTCACTATTTCATATATATTTAGTGATAAGTTGTTGGTTGTCAATAAAATCACTAACTTTAGTGGAAATTTTAAATAGTCGTCACTATTGACATTTAGTGACAACTTTGTGGAAACCTATATGTTGTCACTAAATATGTTTAGTGATGACAAAAGAGTATTTAGTGACAATTTTTTTTTCCATTAAACTCTAAATTTATTATAGTGATAAGGTCTTTAAGTCTTCAACAGAATGTGATACAGTCTAACACCATCCACATGAAGTATTCTTCCCTCGGTGCCCACCAATCAACCTCAGGAATGCGAAATCCTTTCTTCTTCACTAGTAAAGTAGTAAATCCATAAAAATGAGGCGTATAGAAACCTCTACAAGGGTTTGATGTAGTATAGGAACTAGGGTTTGATAAACTCAACAAATCATTATAGGTATGAGTGACTTTGAAAATAAAATGTTATTTGAACAAAAAAACTTTTGGAGTAGGTATGGGAATTTATTTTTGCCAGAAGTAGTTTAGTAAAATAGGGCAAAATAATCTTTTTTTTTATGAAAAACACATTTTTTGAGGTGACGAGTTCGTTTGAGCAAAAATGGATTCTCATTCGAACAAAAAAAACTCTCATTCTCATGAGGTAAAGTCTCGTTCGAATGAACTTCTTAATTCATTCTCACGATCTTCTAATGGGTGCAGGTTTATTAAATAGAGAGACCCCGTATAAAGTTTGTTCCAATGAACTCAAGCATTCCTTCCAACATAGTTCGAACCTCGTTCGAATGAGAACATGGTCTCGTTCTAATGAGTTAAAAATATTGTTCTAAAAAAATTATTTTGAGTATTTAATAAAGAATATCAATTAGTCAAATGATTTTTCCTTTGGCATGTTACCCATGACTGTGATGATTATCTTCTTTCAAAATTCTTCTTTTAAGACTGATTAACTGGTCAACCAAAGACCTTCTTTAAATTAAAATGTATTCATAGACTAACTGGTTGATCGATCAATGGCCAACTAAACTCATAATGTTTTAACGATTAACAAAACATGGCCAATTTCTTATAACAAATGAAAGGCCTAGTGGGAAAACTTAGGTTCCCATGACCAACTAGGTCACAAAAATTCTTATTAGGAAATGACCCCACGAATATGTGTATTCTTGTTTTTTTCTCTTGATTTAAGGTTTGATGTGACAACATCACCTAAAAGGTAAGACCAGAAGACCAAGCAACACAAAGGGAAGAAAAATTAAAAAAATTCTATTAATACTTTATGTTATTACAAGGAAAATGGAAAAGGTAAGTAATTTACTACAGAATATTATGTAAGAGCAATATTTTATAATTTCTCATAGTTTAGATATTTTGGCGTATCCCATTAGCATTCGAACACTACATCTGCATATGTTTCCACAATCAATCTTTGAATACAAGTTAGTGACCAAGCAACGTTCCGAAGTTCAACCCTTTGAAACCATCATGACACCTTTTGGAATTATATGGGATAAGGTCTTTGACTTGAACTTAGTCAAATTTATTCTACGATGTAAATTTTTTATTCGAGGCATTTTTCATAAAAACAAGAATAGGGAAAATTATGGAAATCTTCTGGAGCTAAGAAATTATATTGGAAATTGAATCCTTAGAATGACTTGTAAATTTTTTTACACTTAGGGGAGAACTGGACCATTATGTCGATTATGAAAATGAAAATGAGAGAATCCTGTGTCCGATCTTTGCAACCATATTAAAACAATCCCCATATGAGTTTGTGTTACTTCATTTTATTTCATTACTCGATGTCCATATATAAACCTAGGCAATATGGTTTTAATATATGTTACATATAGTTACTAACATTGTGTACAATTTGGTTCTCTTTCAGGGAAATTCTGGTGCAATGCGATGTCATACGACATTTGGTTCATATTCTAGACGACAAACCTATATCCGTGGTTTGCCTCATATTTTGGGGCAAGTTTTTTCCCGTAGTGAAGATGTAATCGCATTATAGAATTTGATTTTAATGAGGGGAAGGATAGAAGAATGTAATGGGGTTATTTATAGGTCGTTTTCGTAAACAAGATAGATCTCCATAGTGTCGGATAACACTATTTAATTATTTAAGCAGTTGTGTAATGATTTTGGGAGTGTACGATGTGTAGGTGGGTTCATGTCTGTGATAGGTGTTAAAGTTTATTCATAAGCTAAATAAGGGCAATCTATTGATGGGGTGGTTCTAGATGGCATAGGAATGTGGAGAATGACCAAGAGATTTATTGTTTCTTATCATTACACCAAAAACAACAGTTTGGCACACTTTGATATTTAAAATCTGGCACAGTTTAAAACTATGCCAAATTCTGTCACGGTTTAATGACAATCTGGCACACTTTAAAACCGTGCCAAAATTTGGCACTGTTTAAAAGTGTGCCAAAACTGAACACACTTGACTAAAATATAAATACCTTAAAAAATACAAAAACTTAACTCACTTTTCATTTTGGAGCCACATACCCATTCCCCGCTCTTTCTCTAACCCATCCCCCGCTCTTTCTCTACCAAAATTAACTTTTTCTTTATCTTTCAAAATTAGGTCAATGGGATGTCTCTCTCTCTTTCTCCCCCCTTTGCTTAAGCTATGAAGAACTACTTGATATTTTTTTTGCGGAGAATATCCGATGATGAGAAGCTGATGAAGACTTGTATGGTAATCCCCCACCTCTCTCATTACATCTCTCTATATCGTATCCTTCCTTTCTCCAAAAATTACCCAAATCGATATCCCATGGGTTCAATAGATTGTAAATTTGTAATATTGTTGTATACCCAAATCGATATTCCAAAAATATGGGTTTAAAGATCTACTTTTTTTTAAAAATTTATTTGTGTTGAATATATATGCATGTACATATTTATTTGTATAGATGGAAAGGGAGTTGGTTGTGCTATTTGAATCAATGAAAAAGAGGCGAATGCAACCTCCGTTGAAGGAGGGACACCTGAGGAATATCGATTCGTTGATTCACTTGAAGAATACCAATGTTTTGGTGCCCACAAAGGTAATTTTGGTCCTTTTCGTTAATTTTTGCTTTTTTATTATATTATTACTTTTACATGAAATTGATTTTCTTTTATGAGTCCCTATTGGTGTATTCTATTTGCATGATTCGTAGTTGGAACTTTGGAATCAATTAATGTTCATGAATTTAATGAGGTAACCTACGGGTTATTTGGGTTTGGAAATTTAATCAGGTAACCTTATGATTGTTGGAATTTTTTTTGTTTTAATATAGAGACAAGTTGAAGTTGTTTATCTTCAATATAGCAAGACTCATGTTCTTTATAGAAATTACATTCCTAAGCATTTACATTCCCCTCAAAATGGAACATTATTCATATTTAGAACTTTGAATTAGGAAGCACTCGTGTTATGTTGCAATCGCAAACAACATTGTTATTTCCTTATTTTCTTCACAAGAAGCATTGAACATATGGTCCTTAACATGCCTAAGAAGAATGGCAGTTCGATAAGTCTTAGTGATATAATTAACCGATTTGATGAAGATAACCAAAGACCGTCAGATACATTTTCTTCTGACCCAAATTCAGCCAAACAAGTTTATGAACTTTCTAATAATCTTGTTGAGTTTGAGGGTGACGCTTATAACAACAATGGGACTTGGGACTTTGATCATACCATCACGTGACGCTTGATTATACCATCAAATTGAATATGTTTTTGGATGTCATAATTATTATTTAATATTTTCGCGATCTCCCCAAGAATAATAGATTCATGCATACTGGTATATATTTTTTTTGTTTTGTTTTTGTAGGAAAATGAACCATTTAAATTTCATGACCCTTATGTGGATGACAGGTTTGCATAATTTTATGGCTATTTGTTTTTAAGTTTCAGTTTGACTTCAAAACAAAATGCCTGGGCTGGTCCTAATCATTGGAAGTACCGAAAGGCTAAAGGTAAGGCATGTGGACACTTCTTTATTTGAGGTGCTCGTATTTGAGTATGTTTTCTACATGCCTTACACTTGAGATGTTGGGTCTTTTCTTATTACTATGGAAATTCCACTATGGAAATTTTTTTACACTATTGGAGATAACACTATGGAAATTCCACTTATTCTAATACAAGTCTAATTTGTTGGCGAAGACTTTACGTTCCATATACATTATTTATTGTAATATGCATATTACACTTGAATATGATAGTGGACCTATTTCACATTTATAACTTGTTTTGGTATTATTTTGGCATATTGGAGTCTAATTTATTTTGGTATTGTTTTAAACACAATGTAATTCATTCACATTTTGAGTCTGTTATCGAGTTCATATTTAATAGTCTGTCATTGATCAATTGTCACTTTCCCCTTTCTTTTAATATTGGTATTCTCCTTGGATCAGTTATCTAACTATAAATTGTAGAGATGTTATTATATAGAAGATGAACATATCATAGTTAAAACTTGGAATGTTATATAAAGGTGTTGTTTGCCTCTTTTGATTACTTCACAATCCACATTGAGAACTTTACTTATGACGATGTCACAATAATTAGATAAGTGAGTCATTATTATTTTTATTTCTTAGAGTGGATTACTGATTGACAACATGGCAAAGAGTTTTATGGTTATTTCACTCATCATCTCATTTGATTTGGTATTAATATTGCAGGCTATTTCACTTGGATGAAGGCTTTGAATGGCAATAGTGATTTGGCCACAGTTATATATGAATGAGTTTAACTCATTTGTGAGGGATTTGCGAATTTGCCCTGATAAGGTAGTTCATTACTATTTGTTAATTTCTACTGCAATTGATGGGGGCTTTTAATGTTATATCATTTATGGTGGCATTTGAAGTATTTCCGTGATGTGATTATCACATATTAGATTTATACTTTTTATTACGCAATTAATGTTATATCATTTATGCTTTTTAGTTCAATTTGCGACATGATTGTCAAAATTACATTCAAGTAGTTTTTTGTTTTGTTTTCAGACTAACATTTGTACCTCTGCTTTGGTATATTCTCACCAACTCGTCGGGAAATAACGACCTAAGGTACGCATTAATGATATCTTCATATTTATTGATACTTATTATCGCATTCTCCCTTTTTTGGTCATATTTTTTTCTTCTGTTAATATCATTTATTCAAGTCTTATTTATTGAACACTTCATATTATGTTTGTTTATACTCTGATATTGACTTTATACGCTGGATGGATAAGTTAGACAACTACAAAATGAGTATTTACTTGGTATGTTAGACAATTGCGTATTAACTTGATATATTGGACAATTGACACATCAACTATTCTCTTGCAATATCATCGAAATGACATTATGAATGTTTGATAACATTAGGGTATTAGTTAAAACCATCAATCTTATGTTGTTTTACAAAATTTTAATGTCTGAATTCATTTATTATCTGTGTTGGAAATTTTTTAGCATTAATACGCACCATTGGGTTGTATTTTATACATAGTTATAAAGTGTTGTTTTTTATTTTCACCATGTTTACTCACATGTTACCAATGATTTTGAGAACCATAATATCTCACTATTATTCATTGTTGAGGAGATTTCTACAGTGATCGAATTTATTTGTACAAATAAAGAATGATGCAGATTAATATAGTTGATTTATCTCTAATAATGGAATGCATTTGTTATAGATTTTTTTTCGGTGACTTTTGTTTCTTTCCAAATTTAATTGACAATTTTGGAGTGAATTTTGTGAAAGTTGTGTTGCACAAACTTTGATTTTGGTCAGAACATTTTTTGCATTTATCTTATGGATGGGAGATTTGAGTTTATGGTTTACAATAAGTGTTGAGTTTGTGGTTTATACTAAGTGTATCAGTTCAGAAATTTCAGGTGGTGATGTCTTACCTAAGGCTTCAGAATGAAATTTCAAAGGTATTATTAGCTTCAAATCTTCTTACGCGATATTCTTTACACCTTATGTTCCTTGGTAGTATATTATGTTAACTCCATATATTGGAGGAACATGAGACACTCAACCTGCAGACCAAGAAAATGGAAGTGCACGTTGAGGGTGTTAATCAACTAGAGGTAAAAAGGCTGCAGAGAAGAGTAATAAGTAGGTGACACGGGTAACTGAGAAGTTGGAGTCATCTTAGACAGGAAATTCAGAGATGGAGGCTGAGCTAAGACAACTGAACGTGCATTCTGACCAGTGGACGAAAATGGCAGATGTCGTTGCTGTTATAATTTCGAGTGGAGTAGTGTATAGTTTGTGGAGAGGGTTGTGTCTTTGACAACTATAGTCCCATGGACAACTGATGCCCATTTTTATGAAGCTACAAAGATCTTATTTAGAACAACTACTTACTAAAAATCCTCTAACTAATTAAAATAGACTCTTAATATTACTCAACAAACTATAGACAAAATTAGCATAACAAACTTCTAAATAAATTCGACACTAAACCAAGGTGAAAATGTGCACTAAGATGCACTGAAAACTAAAATAACAGTCGGATGCACTAAATTATGAAAACATGCACCTATATCTTACCAATATTCTATGAATTAAATGACGTTTGGTACTCTAATGGATTTCAAGTTAGATGTAAGTGAAATAGTTAAAATGAGTCATAACTACAAATTAAAATCATAGAAAGGAACAAAGATTAATAGGGCCATAAAACATAAACCATATTTAACATCAGTAACCACTCAATTTTTTTTAGCTGAATGAGGTTTGTGTTTAGCTGAATGAGGTTTGTTTTAGTTGAATGAGGTTTTTGTTTAGTTGAATAATGTAGAGTGTGTGTTTAGACTGTATTTGCTACTGAATTATTTAGCTGCTGATTTTTTTTGCTAAATCAGAGTTGAAAGTTACGTTAGAATGCAAAGGTTCCATTTTAGTACATGTTTGCTATTTTTTTTTACCTTTTCATTTTGTTGTCAGTCAATTGAACACACCTAGTTACAAGTATGCCCACATACCAGTTTGGGTAGATCATTGTTTCCTTGATTACTTTCTTAGGCTATCATTTTTCCATTAGAAGTATGCCCATTAAATTTAGTTTTTAATAAGTTTGAATGTCTTTTGCACCTACTAAATTTAATTTTTAATGAGTTTGAATTTTTTTGCAACTAGAGTTCATTCAATTACATCATAATGTCCTTTGCACCTACTAAAGGTTTAATGGTGCTCCTGAACACATCACTGTTTGTCAGCGTCGTTGATGTTTATGAGTGTTTCATGTGATAATTTTATATTTTAAATGTACATAGATCATGCTCCTCTAAATCCCATTCTTTTCTACATTCTGTATGGTTATCAAAATTTGTATTTCATTTGGACTGATTAATTATTAATTGACTTTTGGGTTGAAATCTATTTTTGTAGATTTGGTGTTTCTACTTTGAGATGGTGGATGAGATTAAATCATGATCTGAGCATATGCCCCATTTGATCAGGTAATTTTTCTTGGCTTAACATCACTATATGTTATTTAGTTTTTGTTTATATAAAAAAAAGTCATATATTCACTCTGAATGCATCTGATTGGGCCTTGCCACTGTGTTATACTAACTGCATAACAACTAATATATAACCGTGTTATCCATACATGGTTTTGCATTTGAGTTAGATTTGTAATCTTTCATCTTTCAAATTAGTATTCATTGTATCTTTTGTCGTTATTTGTAGAAATCAGTGAATGTGGGAAATGGTTAATAATGGGTTCATATGGATTAGTGATAATACAAGTTCTTGCTTTGCATCTATAGGTACCAACTCATTAGAGTTCACTCAAGTAGCCTTGGATATTATTGCAAGTGGTTAAATATGTTCTAAGATGTTGACGTTGCCGTTTACTGTGTTGCTTTGACCGACTATGATCAATTCATCGATGAAAGCAATGGAGTTTTCAGGAAGAAGATGTTGGCAAGCAACAATACGTTGTTTTTTTTATAGGTCATTGGAAGTTCGATGGTTGTGCATGTATTGAGATGAATTTCATATGTATTGACATGAATTTTATATTAATGGAATTTGATCCATTAATTTTTAGTGGGCTTCTTGTACGTGTATTAGTGTTGTTGCAGACTATTTGTATTGTTGTTGTACTATTTTTGCCATGCTAGTTTTATATTATTATTGAATTTTTGTTATTCTAAATCAGGTACAAAAAATAGTGGAAATGTTGCTAATTTTTTTTTGGGTAATATTATTTATAATTAATTTTTTTTTTATCCAAAAATTTGGCACAGTTCAAAACTGTTCCAAAAGTGTATCAAATTTTGGCACAGTTTTGAATTGTGCCAAAAGTATTCCAAAATGTACTCAATCTGGCACAATTATAAATTGTGCCAAAAGTGTGCAAGAAATATTAAATTCTGGCACAATTTTAAAGTGAGCCAAAAGTGTTCCTGTGTTGGTCAAATCTGGCACACTTTTAAACCGTACCACAAAAAAATGGTCATTTTCGAACACCTGATTCTGGCACAGTTCAAAACCTTGCCAGATTTGATCTGGCATAGTTTTAAATCGTGTCAGATTGCTGTTTTTGATGTAATGTATGATATGTGTTGATTATTAACCTGTAATTCATTTTCTCAATTAGTGTATTGGTGATTTCCTTTACATGTGATTGTGAAATAGCTAAGACTCATTATATAAAACTTACATTATTTTGGGTGGTCCACTGGTGCAGTGAAGGAGTTCATCCATTAATTAAGTTTCAAGGATTTCTTACATAGTTTGTGAGGCCTGGCTTCTCGTAACCCTATTGTGCTTTTGATGATGTCTAAGTACTAGTGGGATTCCACCAAGACATTGCGTTTTAAGTTTGGATAAATGACTATGACCCTATTAGATTTGTTTTCTCTAATTGTGATCCCAATAGGAGGAGTTGGTAGATTTAAATTGTGAGTTCAGACTACTTAATAAGGCCATGGAGGTGTATTTGGGTGATGCGCATCCCGTATTTAGGAGGAGGTTCTTTAAATATAGGGTTAAATAAGTTACTTTCTTTCAAGGAAACATAATGGGATATTATCCACCATGGCATGTTATTGATGTTGTTTATGATTGACCCGAGAAAGCGGGGTACATATGGATAGTCCATATATTAGATTACGCATACACAAGATCCAATTTTAATCAAATTTTATCTTGATTAATATTTAGGTGTGCAAGCAATATAAAGTCCAAATTAATTATGCCAAACCAAGGAAACCATCAAACCAATCCAAACAGAGTAGAAGAAGAAACTGAGGAAAAATCCCTTTCGGGCAAAACCTAGATTTCAGCACTGTAAAGAAATTGACAGACTCAATGACTTACACACTACTTAGAACTACATTAAAATATAATTCACTACTCTTCAATTCTTCTACATATACGACACAATCCAACACCGTCCACAGGAAGTAGTCTTCCCTCAGTATCCACCAATCAGCCTCAGAATTCAATATCCTTTCTTCTTCAGCAGCAATGCCTTGTATCCACAAATTAATAGTAAAATTTATTCTAAAATTAAATTCAATTAAATCAATTTTAATTCTTAAAAATTATTTAAATTATTTTTAAATATTCTAATCAATGCATGTGTGTGAATATAGTGTAGTGCAGTGATTTTCCACTGTTCTTTATTGTCTTCATTACATACATGGAGTTTGATTATATAGGAATTCCTTTAGGGTCTTCAGTTTTGAATGAAACTTGAGAGGTGTGTCATCTAAAATAAATGTTTTGGCACAATATCCAAACTAGTTGAACACTTGATAGTGTAGACTCAACAAACCCTAATGAGTCTTTTATTTAAGAGTTTCAATCTCCCCCTATGAATATTATGGAAAAAATCCATCGAGTACATACATATTTCGTGGAATAATTTTGAACTCTTTGGACAAAAATAAAATCTAGTCCTATCAAAAACTAATCTACCCCACCTAGAATCGAAAATAAGAAGAAGGGTGTAAAATACAACTCAACTAACATAATTTAATTCTAGACACAAAATAAAATAAAAATATGATCATATATTCACAAAAAATATACTCTTTCATCAAGTGAGTACTGTTAAGATAAGTATAAATAAGATAAAATAATGTGGATGTACTCTACTCCTCTATATTGGCTTAAATAGACAAGGGTGTAAAATAATGAACATACAAAACATGTCTAAACAGGTGTTGATCCTACATTAACAAGTTATGAGAGGTGCCTTTTATTATTCACAAATCCATTCCCCACAAACACAAATAACAAATAACATGATAAAGAGAGGAATGTAGGTTCATGTATAACATGTAAATCAATCAAGAATAATCATCCTTATTGCTCTTCTTAAACTCTCAAAACAAATATTATCTAGAGTCTTAGTTAGAAAATTAGACAATTGCTTTTCAGGGCTAACATATTCAATTATAAGTTGTTTAGATTCCACTAAGTCTCTAATAAAATGATGATGGATTTTTATATGTTTGGTTCGAGAATGCTAAACATGATTTTTAGTTATATTTATAGCACTCTCGTTATCACATAATAAAGTAGATTGAGCTTTTATAATGCCATAATCACTAAGCATATGTTTGATCCACATTAATTGGACACAATAGCTTTCAAGTGCAATATATTACGCCTTAGTAGTAGATAAGAAAATACAATTCTATTTTTTGCATCCCCAACTAACCAAGTTGTTTCCAATATAATAATGAGCACTAGAGGTGCTCTTACTATAGTTAGAAAAACAATTACAATCGGCATCACTGTACCCAAAAATAATACTGGTTGTGTTTTTGTGTACCACAATCTTAACTCTAAAGTCCCTTTAACATATTTCAAAATTCTCTTAACTCTTTAGGTGACTCTGATGCCAATTGGGAAAAAACACTTTATGGTGACTCTATTTAGGAGAGAACTAACAACAAACACACATACAAATAGAAAACATGATATTAGGCCGAGAAGTAGTTAAATATTATAAAACTACCTATCATACTTCTATGTAAAGTAGGATCAATGCTTTTACGACTTTCATCTTTAGTTAATTTCATGGTTGTGCTCATAGGTGTACGTGCTATTTTAGCATCATTCAAATAAAACATCTTTATTAAGTCTTTAGCTTATTTGGTTTGACATATAAATAAGCCATCGTCTAATTATTTCACTTGAAGTCTGAGGAAATATTGCAACTCTCCCATAAGCGATATATGGAACTCCCCACTCATAAATTTGAAAACATTTTGACTTCTTAAGGGTAAGTTGAACCAAAAATAATATCATATACATACACTTGTGCAATGAAAACATCATTTTTAAATTTTCGAACAAATAATGTCTGGTCACTACCACCATGATCGAACCCTTCATTGAGTAAAATAGTTAAAAGACAATCGTACCATGCCCTGGGGGCTTGCTTTAAACCATATAATGCCTTTTTGAGTCTAAAGACATGTTTAGAGTACTTTGAGTCAAGAAAACCTTCTGGCTGCTCTACATAAACTTCCTCAGATAAAATACCATTCAAAAATGCAGATTTAACATCCATTTGAAAATTTTTAAACTGTAAAAGACTGGTAACAACAAAGATAAGACGGACAGACTCTAACTGAGTAACTCGAGTGAATGTCCCATCTATATCTACCCCTTCTATCTAGTTGTATCCCTGAGAAACCAGCCTAGCTTTATATCTAATTACCTCCCCCATTTCACTGGTTTTGTTTTTGAAAATCCAATTAATATCTATTACTTTAGTATAAGATGGCCTGGGAATGAGATACCAAACATTGTGTGTTTTAAATTATTCCAGCTCTTCCTGTATAACATCAATCCAAAAGGAATCTTGCAAAGTTTCATTTATATTTTTAGGTTCCACTAGGGAAACAAAAACATGCAAAATTATGAAGTTGTGATCTCCTTCTAACTGGCTTTAATACTTCACCAACTATGTTAGTGGCTGGGTGATCCTTAGAAACCCAGTTTAGCTCTGCTGAGGTTTCAACAAGTAAATTATAAATTTCATTTGGTGAGTATATGTGTTCAAAAGTTTATGACTCATCATTAAAAAGGCTATTTTACTAAAAGAAGTGATTGAAGTGTCGTCTACAATTACATTGATTGACTCCATGATTGAATTTGTTCTTAAATCATAAACCCTATTGGCACGACTGTTTTGATAATAGCTTAGGAAAATGCCTTTATCACCTCCGGATTCAAATTTGAAAGATTTTTTTTATCACGACAAATATAAATAATTCTCCTAAAGTTTCTAAACGATTTAACATTAGGATTTTTATCATACTAAAGTCCATATAGAGTCTTTTTGATATTTTTACGGTGGTAAATTTTATTTATAGTATGGCAAGCCGTTTGGATTGCTTCAATCCAAAAATATTTTGGAAGACTTTTAGCATGAATTAATACCCTGGCCATTTCTTGAAGCGTTCTATTTGTATTTTTAGCTATTCCATTTTGTTTGGGGGGGGGGGGGGGGGGGGCTCTTAGGAGAACTAAAGTCTTGTAAATGCCCATTTCAAGAGCAGTATTCAACAATGCTAGTGTCTTTAAATTCACCTCTTCTATCACTTTGTATACGCAATGTTTGGGCATCCTTTGCATTTTTATTTGTCAAAAGGATTTTCAGAAACTCTTTAAAAGTATACGATTTTTGTTTCATGAAAGCTACCCATGTAAAACATAAGAAGTTATCTACAATGATAAAGATATAATGATTAACGAAAAGGCTAGTTGTACGGGAAAGAACCATTGAGTCCATGTGGATGAGGTCGAGGGGTTTTAAAGTTAAAACATCTGGTACTTTCTTATGAGGGGCTTTAGTCATATTTCCCACTTGATAAGGTCCACGAATAACATTTCGACTCTTTTTAATTTTAGGCAAACCCTTAACAATCTCTTGGGTGCTAATTCTACTCAGGTTTTCAAAATTAGTGTGACCTAGCCTATGGTGCCAAATATCAATATCATCAATTCTGGTCAAAAGATAAGAAACATGAACAGGGGGAACTTTATAACAATTCTCCTTTTTTCAGTTTCCTACTATGATGCAATTACCAGTTTTTTTCAAAAACTTTGCACTCATTTTTTGAAAAATTAATGGAGTAGTTTGCATCACATAATTTACTTATACTCAGCAGATTGACTTTTAACCCTTTAACTAAGAGAACATCATTAAAGAGAGGCTACCCTCCCTTAGAGAGTGTTCCTTTCCTATAATTTTTGTTGAAAATCCATCTATAAATATGACTTTCCTACGAAGGTAGTTAGTTAGCTTTTTTAACTTAGTTTTGTCACTTGTCATATGCCTAGAACACTCTTAATCTAAATACCACCCAGTTGAGTTAATTTCAGCTTTGAGTGCAAAAATCAAAATGTTTCATCTCAACTATGGTAATAAATCATCTTTCTTAACCCAAATAAGCCAAGTTTGAAAAGTCTTTTTGCCTTTTGAGCGATTGGGAGGTTGAGGAGTTCTGCGAGGTGTTTTTTTCTTAGTTAGAGATTTGTTTATGTTTTTGCCTCCAAAATGATTTTGATTTTGTCTAGGGAGAATATAGCTATTGCTCTTAATGCGAGAGTAATTAAAATTTTGATAAACAAGTGTGTAAATTATTTTTTTAAACAATTATCTAAGTTGTGTCCGTAGACATTATAATATGAACAATATCTAGCTGACGCTAGTTTGATCCCAATATCCATTCCTTGAAAGATAAGTTTGGTGTGAGTTTGATAGATCTTACTAGAATAACCCATCATTTTCTTTGCAACTAATAAGGGGATAAATACACTTAGGTTTAGGGTTAGCAAAAGTAATAGTTTACTTGTGAGACTGAAATATTTTAGAAGAACTTTTTAACAAAAGTAGTTTCTTTCACTTTAACTGAGTTTTTGTTTTCAATAAAATCAATTACACTTCTATCATTTTCTTCTCTCATTTCACTCAACATATGTTATTGTTGTTTTGTTGATTTTTAAAAATCTTGCCACTTTCTAAAAACTTTTGAACATTCTGTCTTGGATTCCTCCAATTCAACCATAGTGGCTTTGTATTTTTGTTTTAAACCAATTTTGTTTTTCAAAAAGTTTGATTAATTTGGATTTAAATCCTTTAATCTCAGTTTCAAAAGTTAAGCATCTCTCGTGTTTTCTTCAACATTGAGCTTAGTAGTCCTACTCAAATTCTTAACTTTGTCAGATAGTGTTTTCACCAGTTTTTCAGACTTAGAAAATTTATTCAATGTTATAGCATATAGGTCTTATAAATTTGGCAAAACATAATTGTTATCTCTATCACTAAGTGAAGTGTGTGTTGTTACCCCTAACGATTTAGTTTTATTTACGAAACTCACATACAAATTCAATTCATCAGTATAAGCATCACATTGACTCACACACCCACGAGTATTTATCTTGGCAAGATTATTATCCTGAGAGATATAAGAAATAGTATCAACAGTATTATTATCAAATGTGTTAGTAGAAGAGTACAAACAACATTACATTACTAGCAAGAATAGTAAATTCAACACAAGTAGACATACAATCATCATTAAATTCAATAACTTTTACATAAAAAGCCATACCAGATTCATCTATATTCAATGATTCTGACTAATTATCATTAGAATTACTTGAGGCATTCCAAGTTTTGGTAATGCGAGCATCAAGTGTGATTTGAGTTTTACTATAACACCTATTAGCATAATGACCCATTTCCCCACATTTATGACATTGTACATGGGACTTATCATATTCAGGTATGTTGTTGTGTGAGTTTGCTATTATTTGGCTGTGTGGGTCTTTGAAACTTTTTGTCATGTGGTCTAGACACTTGAAGTCCCTGATGCCTAGGTTGTCCTTTACAAGAAGTAATAGCATTTCTATATTTCAAAATTTTCTTAAATTGTTTGCTCATTAGGGAAATTTAAGTATCAATGGTTTTAAGATCTGCCTCTTGGTCTGAGTCACTGTCCAGGTCAGGCATAAATAATATTTTAAGATTGCTCATCTTATAAGTGAAACCTATGTTTGATTCACTGTGACTTCTAGTAGTTGAGGACAATTATTTTTTGTAATCAATTTCCATTTCCATAGTCCTTATTTTAACACTAAGAAGTTCAGGAGTTAAATTAGGGTCATCAATTTCTTCAATGGCATACCTTTATGGTCAAACTTATCAGGGAGAGATCTCTATAATGGTAGTCAATATTATTAGCATGCAATTTGGTGATTATATCAGTCAATCTCAGGTAAAATTCACCAAAGGTTTCTGTGTCAAACATCACTATAATATTATAGTATTGGACTAGCATTTGAGTCTTGACAGCTTTGACATGATGATCACCTTCATGAGCATCCCAAGCTTCTTTCACAGTGGTACAATGAGATATACGTTTTAGTTCATTTTCACTAATTACCATAAATATACATTTACATCCTTTATTATTATACTGAGAAATGAGTTTTTTATCTTTATTACATTCACTCAGTGATTTGCTTATTCTCACAATGCTATCCTCAACTGCTAGTTTAGTAGGAGTTTTATTCCCAGTTTCAATGATATCCTAAACATCATCACCCAACTATCCTTGGATGAAGTATATCATCCTAACTTTCTGTATGAAAATTTTCCTCCATCAAAGATAGGGGATCTAGAAAGATTTCCATGTTTTTCCAAAACGTTTTTGTCATACATTTTGTGAAATAATTTTAGTAACTTAAGGATCTTGAAAATTTTGAGTATGAAGCTCTAATACCAATTGAGAAAAACACTTAGGCGGAAAGTGATTAACAAGGTTAATCAACTGTGTTTTTTATAAACCCTGAGCTATTTGAAGAAACCCTTAAACACAAAATGAAGTTTAATAGATGACACAAGATGTGCTACCTAATATCTAAACTGATTTTATCTCTTTATTTAGTTTTAAGAAAAACTATTAACCAACTAGTAAGAGTAAACATCCATTAAAATATGTAAAGGACAAAGCATACACAACACAAGGATTTTAACGTGGTAAAACCTCCCAGAGTAAACATCCATGAGGGTCTCTATGCCAAAAAAATCACTAATAATCAAGAATAGGTTATAAATACAACAAATATCCGAAAATAGCAAAAAGAAAAATACCTAACTGAGATACCCTCTCAAACACAGGAAAAATGCCTCTGAATGTTGTTGTAATAGTTCCATGTTGAATGGACCAACAAAGCCTCCAAATATTAACAGATTACAACGGATTTTATCCAATGTGTAGTGAAGTGAAATTACACTAAAAATACACACTTATAAAAGTTTTACAGATAGTTTTTTTAAACAAATCAAACGATCTGAACATTCATCTACACAGTCTCAAGAATCTCAAGATCAAATCTCAGATCTTCACAAAAGTTTTAGATCTAGGTTTTATAAACTTGATTTTTATAAAATCAACCCAAGTTCTCAAAATGTTTTTGAAAAACAAAATGTTTTCCATCAAAGCAGTTATATATAGTATATACAAAAAGATATAACCAAAAACATTTATCAAAATCTCAGATTTGATATAAAGGTTTGAAACAGAAATGAAATGTTTCAAGAGTTCAATGTTTTCAAAATTTTGGTTTTGTAAGAATAGAAATGATTAGATAAAAACCAAAACAACCTAGAAGAATAAAAACGTAAAAGTACATTCTAGGTTTCTTCTCAATTTCAATTGGTTTGAAACAAGAGGATAAACCAAAAACTATAACACTAAAAAACCCATATTTTTCTTTCTCCTCTCTCTAGTTCTCTGTGAAACTTTCTTTTCTCTCGTGAACTCTCCTCCTTATCTTTAACTCTCCTTCTCTCTCTCTCTCTCTCTCTCTCTCTCTCTCTCTCTCTCTCTCTCTCTCTCTCTCTCTAAAAACCCTAGACATCTGACAATAAATTAATCAAATGACGAAGCGATGGTTTATATAGGAGCGGGTAGAGGACCATTTCAATCGGATGAAATCAATGGCTACGACTGAATGTGTTCAAACAAGGTTAATCCCACAGTCAAGATTGATTCATACAAAGGATGCTAAAATGGGTGAACATGTCAATCGATTAAAGTCAACTAATCTCAATCCTCGTCAAAACCCCAACGTTTCTCAGCCCTTGATAAAAACGATCTAACGGTTGAAAGTTGTTGATCAAACTAAGACAAAAGAAAACACACATTAAGTGCGCGTCTCAACCAACAAACACAGTCTTAATTTTAAAATATTAAAAGTGTTATATTTAATGAATGATAATTTTATAAATTTCAATGAAAGATATTAGTAAATCATTTTAAATTCAGGAAAAAATTCTTAAATATTTTCCCACAATATTTTATCAAAATATCATTTCCCACATTTTTCCATTATTAAGTATAGAATTAAAATTTGATCAATTCCAAAATTAATTTAATTAAATCCATTTAAAATAATTTTCAATTTTAAAAAATTGATTTAATAATTTTGAAATATTCTAATTAATGCATGTGTGTGAATATAGTGTAATGTAGTGATTTTCTACTATTCTTTGTTCTCTTCATTACATACACAAGCTTGATGTAAATAGTAATCTTTAGGTTCTTCTGTTTGGAATGAAACTTGAGAGGGATATCCTCTAAAATAAATGTTTTGGCACAATATCCAAACTAGTTGAACACTTGATAATCAGACTCAAAAAATCCTAAGGAGTCTTCTATCTTGGAGTGTTTCAGATGAATCATTCATTGAAGCCCCAACTCTAGTGGTTGGAACATCCAAAGCATAATGAGTAACAGTCTTAAACATATCTATGATTCTTAAAGGCCCTCCTAGAGTCACCATGTAAACTAAGTGTTGAGGTCGATAAAGCCCATCACCTCCATCAAGGTCGTAGTCATCTAGGTACTTCCTTATCAATCTAAGTGGAATGGTATCCATTGGGATCCATGAAATATCATGCTTATAAGGGGGTTTTACTGATTAGTTCAACCTGGATCATGTAGTACCACAAGTTTGAGTACTTTGGCACCTTATCCATATTCAAGGTATTGAGCCAACCATTCTTATAACTGACGCTTCAAATGTCATTCAGAGTAGAGTCCATATTGATAAGGGCCTCATTTTATCAATCCATCCATACTTGGAGAGGTTTCTTGTGGAATGGGAACATAAGGCGATCAAGCTTCTCGAATAAACTCTTTATATTCATCACTTTATTAAGTAAAGACTTCTTGATCTTCTTTAGCTCTTTGGTTAAATGATCATCCTTATGCTTTAGGGAGAAAGTTGGACCCTTAATGGTCACAAATTTGTCATTCAAGAACTTTTGAGTCTTCTTCAGCTCCTCTCTTAACTGAGCATTATCTTATTCCAAAAAGAAGATCCGTATAAATCTTGTTCGCTTGGTTTGGATGTGGTAAGTCTTTTAAGATCATCCTCGAGATCATTATTATCTATCTTGAGAAGAGTGGTGACCTTCCTGGCGCACATAAGGTCAGAATGTTGAGAAAAATTCCTCCTCACATGAGCAGATTCAATGTCGTCCAATTTCTTATCAAATCCTCCTTATCATTTTACTTATGACTCCTATGAGAAATAAATATAATGTCATGAAGGGCAGCATTATCTGGCTCAACCTGATGAAAGGGGTGACAAATTACCATGTAAGCCCCTTTTGCTCCGACAGTCACATCAAGACCCAAGTTCTTGTGAAGATCATCCTCCTAATTATTTTCATCGTGGCCAACAATAAAAAGTCTTCCATGTATTTCCTAAAGGTAATTATAAGTGGCAATCATCACTACAAGTCTTGCGTTAAACTATATGAATAGATGGTCAGATAAATATAAGCTCCACAAACTGATGAATGACATGCAAGGAATATTAAAGCACAGAAAATAGCAATAATTGGATCAAACTATATATTTTAATCAAAATATTATAATTGGGGCGATCCCCTACATCGCTCATCAATAGAAAAATAAATACAATGTTTCCTAAACAGCTCTAAGGAGAATTCTCGTCGACCTTCTCCTTCTCTACAGCATAGTAACTGGCAATCGTCTCTAGTGTGTCGGACCCGATCACGAAAAATTATTTAACCTGAACCTGAACAAGCTCATTAGAAGTGGCTTGCTCTTCGACCACCATCTCATCGTTATCCTTCACCTCCTCCTCAATATGTTGAAGGGGAACCCGCGTTATGCTCCTTAAAGAGGTTAGAATCCTCAGCAGTGCCGTCTATGACAAGAGCCTCATCCTAACCGTTATTAAAGAACACCTCTCTAATGTATGCAGTTTGGTTCTCGACATTGGAAAAATACTTATCCTAACCATGAGTAAAGGCTTCATCTTCAGCCTTTGACAAGACGAATAAGGCCTCCTCGGCCTTAGTCTTGGTCTCATTGGATTTGTTGTGGCAAGATTAACCTCAACCTTAGCCTTCTCAGAATCCTTACTAGCTTTTTCGATAAGAGCCACCAGCATATCATAATCATCAATGTTCTTACAAAGATTGATCTACTTATCCTCCAGGCTCTTGACATTTCGTTGAGATTAAACTTCTTGATTCTTTGGGAAGCATTAAGCTTTTGAGAAGACTTCAGAGACTTACCCAAATCCTTAAAGACCATCTACACATCACCAGCATATTTTTTTAACGCATCTTTCCGCTCCAATAACTTATTGTAATCAATCAAAAACCATCAGATAATGGAAAAATAAAGATAAGAAAAACATGATTAAAGAGAAATGCAAGTAGAAGAACATAAATAAATAAAAAACTTAAAGGGAATATATTTTGGTTGACAAGTTCTAACAATCGATAATGTGGTAGGGAAGAAGCAGTCGCCCTATCAGTAGGAAATACTCCAGATCGAATCAAGTCTCGGTTCATATCAGGGCAAGAAATTACAAATTGGGTAACTCATTTTCCCTTGTCAGCATCCGTTTTCCCCATAATATCCAGTGAGAGATGAGGGATGTGATCCCTTTTTTTCCACTTCTAAAGGGGCTCATTATCCTTAAAGGGGAAATCATCGATGTCCATGGGGTTAGTAGAACCCCCAACTTCACTTTTCTTGATCACCGATCGAGCAAGATCTTTCTATTTTCCCCAGGAATGAGCAGGGGAAATATACTAGTATTAACATTTACGACGATTAGGTTTATAACCTTTCTCTCGACCATGTCACTGGAAAAAATCATAATAGAAGGACCTAGTCAAACGTCTAACGGTTTAAATGAGGACGTTGTCCCTTTCTTCGTTTCACTTCTCCCCTTTGAATTCTGGGAGGTGGAAGCTTCTGGGTCATCCCAAAAAATGGGAATTATTGGTATTGGTCGTACAGCGATCATAATAAAAGAGGAAATAAAACTCTTGTAGTCGAGGGGGAATACTACCGACCTAGGGTGATCAACAGTTCCTTCTCTTTGGTGAGAGCCCAAACTATTCGGAGGTTAGTAAAATTTAAGCCAAGTTCATAAGGAGATTTTTTCTTGGATTTTTCTGCAATGAATAAAGAAAAGCACCAAATATCATTTTAAATAAAAAAAAAACATTGTGAATTTAGAGATTGGATTACTTTCTAAGCTATGCCTCGCCCTTCCTATGGGTATCTTGGCCCTTAGTATTCCATACCTTAGGAAGGGGAAAATATTGTTAGTCCTTCATAATCAGTCCATAATCTTGATTAGAATCAGGGAGATTCATGACCAGGGCCCTACTTCCCACCTGCATCTTCATATAATTAGTATTCTCATTGGTTGTTTCCACTGGTAATAATACATAATTTCAGCAATACTAAGATAGGTCTCATACAGCTCGTTAATGTGGTGAACCCCATTAACAATCTACCAAGTATTTGGAGCGACATGGGCTGGGATAACATCGAAAAGTTGACAAAATTATACGAAACGATTTGGGGGAAAAGTGACCCCACATTCAGCAATAAAAATGAATGGCAACCAATGGTGACCCCCGATTAATCCTATTGTTACCCATTGTGGGATTTGGTAGTCAAGTTTGAATTTTTCTACTCAATGGTGTCTTCGTTAATAACATACACCATGCTAAAAGATGATAACTCAATGAAATAATTGAATATAGAAAATTATGAAGAACGAAAAAGATATTGCAATGAACTTGAGAGTTTTGAAAGTTCATATAGAAAAATGGCGATAGTCTGAAGCTATCTTTTGAAAGATTGAAGGTTATTTAAATGAATAGGAAAGTGAGGAAAGTGAGGGAACCGTTGTTTATGGTGATAAATGCCCTCATAGTTCCCCAAAAATGTAATGATCACATGTACATGTGATGACTATCAAAATGATGGCTTACCACTAAGAAAAAAGATCGATTTATGAGCATGACACTGGGGCATTTAACGGATGGAGACTTTTTAGTTTCTTGGGAATTTACTAAATTTCCCACCAACTAGCCAACGAAGATTCCAGGAAGTAATAAACTTTCGAGGAGAGATTATTGTTATTCTACTAAGTGTGAACACGTGTTAGAATCAACATTCGACCTATATACAACAAAGCCTAACAACTACAAAGTGACACTGATCATTTGGGACCATAATTATGCCTACACATGCTCGAAACAAGACCTCAATCTATGTGACCTCAAATTTAATGGGGAGTCCAACTCACAGAGGACTCCCATGTATGTATCACTTGGAATGGCTAAAGTTGATAAAGTAAAGGTCAGAACTGTTAGGGATGGATATTAACGGAGCTTAGGACTCTCCTAAGCTCCCCTATAAGTGTAAACCTGATCCCCATTATGGGTTCTGAAGATGCATTCACACAACTCTGCTAAATTTGAAGATCGTAACATCCAATCTAAAGTGATATCAAATACACATTCAATTTCATGTTGAGTTTAATCTTCAACATCCTAGGGATCTTGATGAGGTATGAATGCATATTTAAGTGTGATCCCTAGATATGTTTGGGTGTTTTTTTATCAATTTTTTTGAGTCATTTTTGGTAAAATAGTTTTTACAAGCAAACACTATTTTCGGTTTTAATTTCGTTCGAACGAATTTTCACTATCGTTCAAACGAAGTTACATGTTTCATTCTAACGAGTTCTTTACTTCGTTCAAACAAATTTAGGAGTCTTGTTCAAACGATATTCAAATAGACTTCAAATGCCATTTCTCTTCTTGTTAGAATAATATCATTCAAAGCTCGTTCGATGTCCTTTCAAATAAGAATAGTTATGTCATTCGAACGACTGTGTTCTTGCTTTGAACAAGATTGGATTATTTCATATACGAATGAAATGCCTTAAAAACATATTGCCATGAAATTCATGCTTTTATAAATACTCGGTATTAGCATCAGTTCTCATAGAGGGTTTTGTGTAAATAAGTTTTAGAGTCTTATCTAAAGCATCCCAAACCCTAGTTTACACCCAAGTCTAAGATCCACGAATCCTGCATCAATATGTTTTTTTGAGATCTCTTTTGTGATGCACCATAACTATTTTCTCTTCATACAAAGAGTGTTTAAATATGGTGAAGACCGTGTTTATGTTGTGAGGAGGATGGATTTGTCACAAGACAAGTAATATTACAGGGCTACCGTGACATGGGAAAATGCCTGCATTATATGGCTGTTGGAAGCCATCCAATAATGGATGTAAAGATGTTGACAAGTGATGAAGAAGAGCATTAAGGATTGATGGCGATGAGTCTGTGAGTATTTATAATGTCCTTGAAATGATACCTATATCATAGTGTAATTATATGGTTGGGCGTCTGATATTTTTCCCATTATGGGTTTTCCTCGTACATCATCATTTTGTGATTTACTTATTTCATTCTTGCTTAATCTCAGCTAGATGTATGCTTCAGTTTAGACGAAAATTTGTAAATTATTTAACAAAAAACTTGGCTTAATTGGTGTGTATATAAAAGTTGAAAAAATAAAATTTAGCGGTGTTTTCATATAAGCCTAGGGCACTAGCCTTTTTCAAATTGTTATCAGAGCAGGAACACTAAGATATCGTGTAGATCCCTATTTTGTGTCATTTTAGGGTTATGTGTATGTCCCTCTCTTTCTGTTTATTTATTTCTCTCTATAGATCATCATATTGCTAAGTTGTCCGATTTATTTAGCGATGACGATGATTTTGATATGTAATGTGTAGAAAAATTACCGGCGATGACGATAATTTTGATATTTAATGGCACTAGCCTTATGATTTCGACATTTAGCTTCATAATTCTATAGAAAAATTATCTCATTTGAATTTGAATTTTACACAAAGAGTTAAATTTCTTGAAAACGATTTTTTGGTTTTAAATATGAAATTGAATTTTTGTAAATGGTTCAAACTCAAAGAGATGTCCTTTGTGAGAATATCATGGACATGAATCGTGATTTTAAATTTAATATGTGTCTAAGAAATAAAGTGATGATAGAGTTTGGATTTTAGAAAATGTATTGAAGGACTCTAAGAAGTTTGAGACTAGGGTGAAAGAATGTGCCATAAAAGATAATGATAAATTATTGCAAGTTTTAAGAGCATATTAAAATATTTTTAGGGATAACTTTGCTCACATTTAGGGGAAGGATATAACCTTTTAGGTATCACTGAAAATTTAAAGAAGGAGTACTTAATGTTTGAAGAGTCTAAATCTTTGCTTAGATCTAGAGTTTTGAAGTTAAAAGATGATTTAAGAGACTCGAGTTGGCCAAGACTAGTGTTTGTTTTAGATTCCAAGAATGTTAAACAAGGTCAACACATAGTTAACATTCCCCGAGTTTACACATGTTCGCATTATCGTAGGAAAGGCCACCTCAAATCATTTTTTTATGATCTTATAAGAAGTCCTAGGAAGTCCAGATCCTGTGTCACCATGGTTCCCAAAACCTGAGATATTAAGTAATGGTGATATTTAATGCTAGAGTGGTTAATTCTCGTATGCTATATCTTATTGGTGATTGTGGTTGCATATTTTTCATACACTAGCTTTTATGGTTCATGTTATATGATGTTTCTAGTTGTATGATGTTTATCTTTTGTATTTGGATTTTCCATGTTTTGGGTCTTATTGAGAAAAATACAAAAAGATTTTGTTCGTCTTTTGAGTGATTTTAAAAAATTATTCAAAAACTCAAAGAGATTTTTGTTTATGTGTAGTTTAGTTTTACACATTTTGTATGGCATATTGGTGTGTTTGAATCCCATTCCCTTCCATATTTTGATGTATCTAGAACATTTGATTATAATTTTTAATGCTTGTATTGTTCTTAATAATGATTTCATGGAGTTATTTGAAATTTATTTGCTTTGATGGATTCACTTCATATATGCCTTTGCACACACTTTGCATGAGCTCTTTTGGATTATAACTTCATTTGTTATATGAGCTCAATGAGGTGTTCTCCTATAAATCTTGTCATATACGTAATATTTTTTACAGTGGGGGATTTGTGCATATAAGAATAATTTCATGAGTTTAATCTTATTAGATAAAAATATTAGTGTACACGGGGAAAGGGATATGGAAGGAGAAATTCCCTTTGCGTGAAAGGACACCGTTGACAAGAGTGTAAAAGAAAAGATAGGCAAAAGAAACGAAAATATTCCAAGGTCAAATTTTTGTTTTCATGCTTCAAAATTTAGTATCTTTAAAAGAAAAGGAGATAAAAGAGATATATCTATTTTTAGGCTGTTAAGTTGAAAATCAATGAGTTTTCACAATGATTCCTAATTGAGCTTAAATGTTCAACGCTATTGATCCGACAATAATCAAGATTTTTAGGCTAGTGTGCACTGTGTATGTTTGTCCTTTATGAGTTCTTTATTTTCCACCTCAAGGATAAATCAAAGTTGATAGGTTTTTGAGATAAAATAGAACTCCTTGGACATTTTTTGAATGATTGGGTGTATTTCTTTTGTTTCTAATTCACGCCCCTTAACTCCGTATCACTTTTGTTTGCTAGTGTGAAAAACTTATGTGTTTTATGTATTGTTTTTACTGTTTATACCTATATATATTTATATGCATCATTGGTATATGTTCGGTGTGGGGATCGAAGTAATTAGGCCCATTTATAAGTTGGCCAAATAGGCCCAACGGGGAATAAAGCTCGCCCGAACCAACTTCTTTGTTAAACAAGACCATCTACCACGTGGATAAATATATTAGGATAAGCTCAAAATGGTTACCAATAATCTCGACAAGATATTCAGGGATACCACACGAGCTGATCACAAGCTAAGGAGTTCCTTGTACAATTCAAACACTTAGCAATCACTATAAATATAACCCTCACCCTAGGGCCTAAGGGGATGTAATTTCGAAACTCGAGAGAACTTAATAAGAAAGATAAAAACATCTCCATGGATGTAGATACTTTGACGAACCACATTCATATTGTATTGTGATTGGCATCTTTATGTCATCCTTTATATTGATTTTTGGATTTATTTAATTGTGAATAATTTGTACTCACAATTAGCGCTGTCTGTGGGAAGCGATTGTCTCCGCTACAAAAGTAATTTTTATAAGGATCCGTGATGTCTTAACAACCAGATAATGCTCCTCATAGTGAACCAAGACCTAGGGATATACGAGCTGATCTACCCCGCTGAGAGTGGAGTTTGAAGTCTACCATGAGAACCCAATGTTTTTCCCAGAGAAATAGTCTTCTGAGGAGAGTCACCAGCCGCCCAGGTCTACCAATATCTCGCTACTGATCGACGCTTACGAATTAATGCTCCAATAACATGAGGAGGTAGATCACCTTCAAGTCGAAGAGAATACTTGCCTCCAACGGTGAATTGAATATATGGAGAAATAATTCTAGGACCAAAAGCGTCAACCACGGACTCCTAGCGCTTTGGCAATAAGACTCACCGCTGATTAAGGAGAACCAGGTGCGATCAAGAACATTCAGAGCATGGAAGTCGTCAAAATATGCATTACGGGGATAATGAACACCACAAATATAATATTCAAAGTCTAGTTCTAAAGGAGATGGACAAACACCCTTCCAATCGAAGGGCAAGATCCACAAAGGAGCTTGCAAGGAGGTCTCTCATCAGTCAGATGAAGTCTCCTTTTTCCAGGACCATCGAAGAAGAGGAGCCCCCAAAGAAATTTACAACCCCCCGATTCAAGATCTACGATGGTAAGACTGATCCCATCGACTATGTTAGGCAATACAGACATGCCATGACTCTTTGGAGTCATAACGACTTGCTCATGTGTCGTATTTTCCCCTCTAGTCTGGGCAATGTCACCCATAAATGGTTTGAAAGATTTCCTTACTTGTCTATAAAGAGCTTCAAGGCATTCACTGAATATTTCACGACTAGATTCATAACCACCAATGCTTATTCCAAGAGAATGGATTCACTCCTTATGATGAGGAAGAAGTCAGAGGAGTCTCTGCACAATTACGTCTAGCGCTAATGGGAAATTTTTAACGTAGTGGAGGACTGCTCAGAGAAGGTTTCCATAGCATCCTTCAAAATAGACCTACCCCTACGTCCATGTTATAATAATCCCCTACTAAAAAGGAAGTTTATACAATCAATGATCTCATGTCACGGATTGAGAAATACGCCAAGGTGTGGGATTTGGTCCACCCCAGTCAATCTGAGGATGGTTTGCCAAGTCTAATAAAGGGGTAAAGAAAGAGATTAACCCTAAGAAGGGGAATAAAAATAAAAACGATACCAAGAATGGGGGAAAGGTGAACTCCTCTAAGGCAGAAAATACAACTTTTAAGGAGTCGATCTATAAGATCTTGGCAAACATCAAAGATTAATAATTTGTCAAGTGGACTACAAAGATGAGAGAGAATCTGACCAGAATAAACAACACACTGCGATGTGCATTCCATAAGGAAGGAGCCCAAGAGACTAAAAACTTCAAGGCGCTCAAGGCCCGTTTGGAGGAATTGGCCCAAGTGGGGCACTTGAACAAGTTCATTGATAAGAAATCCAATCAGGTGGCTACCGCTGGCGACCAGAAACTAGATAACGTCCTGGATAAGGACATGGGGCATGAGTTTTTCGTTATACATAAAGTGTCCTACCTCAAGAAGATCCATGGGAATGCTACTCGGATGGAACTCAAGGAAGTTACAGCTGTGATGGAAACTTTTTAGATTGACCCCACCAAAAGCCAAGATGAAAAATGCCAGCTACCAAAGGATGTCGACTACAATTGGGACATCGTCTTCATAAAGGATGACTTGGTTGGGGTATGAACCCCACACCATGATGTACTAGCAGTCACTCTTAATATTGGTAACTAGAACATGGACAAGTTGCTAGCAGATCTAAGGAGCTCTTCAGAGGTAATGTAACTAGAGCTTTTTCATAAACTCAAGCTGAAGATGTCCAACCTCAAGGAAGAAATTTTCATTTGGTTGAATTTTCCAAGAAGATGATAATGTGGATAGGGAAGGTGGTACTGTGAGTGAGGACAAGGAATATTTCAAAGATTATCGAGTTTTTTATGGTTGATATCGATTCTCCCTAGCACACCATTCTGGGCAAAGTATGGCGTCACTCTATGAGAGTAGTTCCTCCCACCTACCACCAGAAGCTCAAGTGAATCACTAAGAGAGGCATAATGGAGATTAAAGGTGATCAAATAATTGCTCTAATATGCTATATCCCCTCCATTAGGCCAAACCAGGTAAAGAAGAAAGAGAAAGAAGTCATTCTGGAGGTGGTCCCATACATGAGCACTCCATTCAAATAGAAACTAAGATATGCCCGACCCAGGGTGGAAGAGATAAGGATCCACCCCATTGATAGGGTTGTTGAAGACCTAGAGGAGGTCTGATATGTCACAAATATTGCATATTCGTGCCCTTTATCTTTATGCATTCTAGCACTTTCGTGTTCCTTATGCCTATATTTATGCTTGCTAAATAGAATACCTCTATTTTGTATGTTAATATGCTTTGCGAGGTATAATTGAACTTTTGTAGGTATTGGTATGCTTAAGGCATGGATTGGTTGCATTTCAAGGAAGTTCCGTCGTCTAACTCAACTTTAAGGGCACATTAGTCATTTCATACTTCATCTACGACTCAGTGAAATTAAACGGGAAGCGTACTTCATTACGTTTGCTTCATGTGGACATAAATGACACATCGTTTTGAGTTGGAACGAAGAAGTTAGATCCAAATTCCTAAAGAACCTTTTCCCCCATGTGATGAACAGAGGGCCTTAAAAAACAGAGTACCGGTCCATCGGCCCTGAGCCCTGGTCCATCGGCCAAAATAATTTTGTCCACGATCTAAGATGGGGGGTTTTCACTGACCCACGGTCGATCGGCCCCTTGGTCGCGGTCTACCGATGGCTATAGAATTTTGGCACTTGTTACTTTTTTTATTTCCTTTTCTTTTGTTTATTTCCACTTACTATATAAACCAAACTTTGTTTTCTTTGTAAATATCTTTCATTTTAGTTAGTTTTAGGGTTTGCTCTTTGTTAGCTTCTCTTTATAAGGTTTTAACCCATTTTTGTATTGTAAGTTATTATTCATCTTCCCTTCCATTTACTTTAAGCTTTATTTCATGCTTAGTTCCTCATTTACTTTTTGTTCGTTAATTTGTTCGTTTCATTTGTTAATTAGGTTTATTTATTGCTTTAAATATGTGTTGTAGCTAGTTTAAGGGTTGTGGTCATATTTCCACCATTAATGGATCTCGATCATTGAAATCTAGGTTTTGGGTCAAAAAGAATTTAATTGTGACCTCGTGTATTAAAGTTGGAATATTAGGTGTTTAACTTTCTTTGTCATGCAACGTTAGTGTTTATAGCGATATTTTGAATTTAATCCATGTGTGACCATTTTCAATTAAATGTCTAATCTTTCATTGTTGAATTAATTTTCTTTATGTTTGTTGTTTGTAATTAATTGAATATTCTCGATTAAATGTTTTCGAACCAAATTCCTTTTTATGCATTGTTTAGCCCATGATGGGGATGTGACCATAATCATGTTTTATTGTACTTGTCTAGTTTTATTTCTTTCTCCCAATTTCACCATTTAAACCTCCATCGCCTTTTACACTTTTATTTCAGAAGTAATAAATCAATTAAAGTTTGTCAACCATTCCCTGTGGATTTTTGATACCCGGACTAGCTGCTATACTCCCGTCAAGGGTGTAGTCATAGTTTAGGTTTTTTGCAAAATGGTTGGAAGCTGATAACAACGATTGGCCTATCTTCACGGGCGCTCAATTTCCACCACATCAAAATGGCACCGTTGCCAGGGAGTGTTAGTTATAGATTCTAATTGTTTCAATATTTCGTAGTATTCTTTTCTTTATATTTGTATTCTTTGTTTTTCCTTTCTCTTTGACTTATGTTAAATTGTTCCGAGAAATTGAAATTTTGGTGCTTGTCACGTTTGTTGAATTGCCCAATTTGAAATCTCTCGCTATAACTCTTTAGATAACTTTAATTGTTATGAAGTTAGTTCTCCAAGTTACACTCCCAAGACTATGCGAGAATGCCTACAAATGTTTGAAAATGAACGTTTTGAGCGTAAAATTCAAGAATTTGTAAGTAATCCCTCCTCACCTTGGGAAGGTAATTTGGGAAGCGGGGAATCGTCTAACTATGATCAAACCTCCCAAGAATATGTAATGTCTTCTTGTTGGTTTGATCATGAGTTAGCTTTCAAGGAATTGAAAAACCAATCCAAGAGTCTTAAAGCTTGGTCTTTAGAAATAAATGGCCAACTCAGTGAGATTATTTCTTCTACATAAAGCCTGTTTGAGGTTAAAACTTGCATTTCACCTCCACCACTTTTTGAGGAAGAAATAATTGAGAGTGATCCAAGTATTTTAAAATTTTCAACCTCTTATTAATATTTCTAATTCATTTGAGGTTGAAGGTCTTCTTTATTCCATACTATTTTTGAATAATTAAATTTATCACAAGAATCGGTTGAAAGTATTGAGGACTTTGACCCAATTCTTCAACGAGAATTTTATTTGGAGATGATTTATCTCATGGTCTATTCACTTGAACTTTCCCCACCTCCCCTTCCAATTGGAAAACCTTGGGGATTTGATTTTAATTTTCTTGAGATTAGTTTGGTCTTGTCCCCTTAGTATCCAAATCCCCATCACTCGCCTAAAATTTTTAATTGGTGATGGTTCATTTCTTACACCTTATGCATCCCCTTGGTTTCCCTTGTTGGTTGGGTTTCTTTGTTGTTCTGTTTCCTTTATTGGTTGGCCTTCGATGTTCGTTGGGTTGTCTTATTGATCGGGGATTTGTATCATGCTGACTTGGACTTATGCCACATTGAATGACACGTGTTGGCTTATAATTGGTCCGCATAAGGTGGTGAATTTTGGTATCGACAGAAGCCCCAAATGTTTCATACTTAGAGCTAATGCCAAAGTGTGGAATATTATGCTGTAACAGTAGTTTGGGCTGCTTGTTCGGCTGCAAACCTTCCAGACTTGTGAATTTTATCTAGTTTTTGATAATTTTGAGCGCAAATGGCAGTTTTGTAAATATTTCAAATTTTAGCGAGCATTTCTGGGGTATCTTCGTCTTTTCTCTTGTTAGCCGTCGTAAACTCAATTGTCGTTCTCTTTAATCATTACTTTTCCCAGTTTTGGAGGCGACTTATAAAAAGAGCGGTAAAACTTCGATCATCATCTATCTTTCATTTCTAATTCCGCTGCTGTGTTTTTTGAACTTTTGTGCGATTGTTTTCTTTACTGTCTTCAGTTCTTGCTGAATTCTTAAACCCTTGTAAGAACTTTTCTCTCTTCTTCTTCTTTGCTTCTTCTTCATGTTTATTCTATTTAATCGCTTGATAAGTTCAGGAATGACTTTAACATTCCATCTTGGGTGGTATTAGAATATCCCACTTTTCCTTCTGATTTTTTCTCTCTTGCTGAGGGCTATTGTTTCCCTTCCATATTTATTGCTGAGTGTGGGTTCACTTTTCCTCCCAATCCCCTGTGTCTGGAGTTTTATCAGTATTTTGACGTTGTACCTACAAGAGTAGCTCCTAACACATGAAGAGTAGTGAATGGAGTATATAGGTTAAATCAAATCCATGGAACCCATCTAGGGATTCCATAAATAATGTTTTGTTATAAATGGGTAACTAGTAATACCCCTTATTATTTAAAAACTAGGGTAGTTAGTAGTTCTTTAGTAGTTAACCTCCCTGATTCTAATAGGGATTATTTTGATCATGGGGTAGTTTTAAATAAATGGCAACATACTCCCATAGATGGAGGTACTAAATATCAACGACCTAAATGTCCTCTCTTTGGCAACGGGATAGGTTGTTATGTGTTTTAATAATTTTGCTTTGTTTATATTTGATAAAATGCCATACTGACCGTTGCTTTGTAAATTTGATTACAGCTGACCGGAAGAGAAAATCCCGCAAAGAGAGTGAAGTAAATTTAAAATAACTGAAGTTCATTTGGGGACTTCACAAGACGGTTGTTGAGGAGCACATTAGGTCGGCTTCTTATTTGCTTCAATACAAAAATAAAGTTTCTTCCTTCATTGATCGACCTACTTCTCCTCCTTCTCTGGTGATTGATCTTGATCATGAAGCTGTTGTTGATTCAGATACTCCTCTTTCTGATATCATGAAGAAGAGAGTTTCCTGATCTTCTTAGTGGTAGAACTTTTGGCTCCCAAAAACCTGCTGAAGGGGCCAAGAAGAAAGCAGGGGATGTCATGAAAGATCTCTCATACCCTAAAGACCCACCCCCCAAATACCTAGCTATCAAAGATGATGAACTTACCTTGAGAAGACTTAGGAGAGGGCTTGTAGAGAAGCAGGTCGACACGGTGACCAACCAACAGACCTTGGTCGAATTACCTTCTTTTGATGTTGGTCGTCCAGCAGTTATTACTCCTGGTTTGACCAGGAAGTTGATCAAGTCTGGTACACTTCCTGACCATAGGGGAGTGGATGCCATACTGCCTCGAGTAGAGGTTTCTGAATTGGTTTCTCGGAGCCTTGCTTCAGTAAGTGATTTCCATATTCTTGCCTCTATAGTCTTTTATATTTCTCATATACTAACTTGATCTTCTTCTCTTGCTGTTCTTGGTGCATTTCAATAATATGCTAGAGAAGGATGATGCAATTCGAGCTTCTTCTTTAAATTATGTAGAGGAATCTTTGTCTGGCTTGAAGAAGTCTTTGATCTATTCTCATAAAGCCTTGGAGAGTTGGAAGAGTACTTGGGCGGATAAACTGAAGACGGTTGAAATTTCCCGATAGACATGTGAGGGAAATTCCATTGAAGCTGAGCGCAGGGCAGAGGAAGCCAAGCACAGGGCTAAGACTGCTGAGGGTCTTGTGACCTCTGAAAGGTCTAAGAGAAATTTTGTTGTAAAGGCATCCTTCAGTGCTAATTGGGACAAGGGCTGGAACAAAGCCATTTATGCTACCTGTGCTCAGATTAAGTATGCAAAACTAAAATGTTTCTGACATGGTTGGGTTACTGCTCTTCAGGAGTTAAACACTGTTGAAGGCTCTGAACTTTTTCAAAGATATACTCATGGTCCTACTCCTATCATTGAGGATGATATTGAAGATGAAGTTGGTTATGGAGAGTCTTCTCTAGAGGTTGAATTTTCTGTCGACCAACCAAAAATCACTGATTTTTCTATTACTCTAACCGAGAAAATCGAGCAACTTTAGTCTATAGTCCCTTCTTCTGAGCAGGATAAGAAGGTGGAGAATGATAATGAGAAGGTGTAAAGTTATTCAAAATTTTCCCTTTTGCTTTTTTATTTCTTTTTCTTTATTTTTATTGTACCTAAACTCTTCGTTATCAATAAAAGAAACCTTTTGTTTCTTATTATCTTTTGTTGATTATGCGTGTTCTTCATTCTTGTTGTTGATTGGTGGTCATTTCTTCTTGCTAGTTTATAGAGAAGATGGAATAACTGTCTTCTAATGATACCAAGGAAGTGCAATGATTTTTTCAAAGTAAGTCATATAGGCTTATCCGAGGAAGAAATTGTTAAGTTTCTTGGTGATGATGCATCAGAGCAGGCTAAAGAAGCCTACAAATATTCGAAGTACTTACTTGATAGGGAGGTAGAAAACAATGTTACCTACTATGAGATGATAGAAGAACTTCAATAACATCATAAAGAATCCATTGCGTTGTTTCACCAAAGCTATGGGCAGAAATATTGAAGCTCAAGTGTAGGTCTGATACCATCTGTGACACCCCGCCTAATTAAACCTTGGGTGATCAAGACTTAATTTAATTTAAAATAGGTTTCTTAAATGGTTCATTCTTAGCATCACTGTCGAAAAAATTTTAATTACTAATCACCTAAGTGAAATTAAGCTAGTGCCAAATTTTATCTTCATTATACAGAGAAAAAACTCATTCAGAACAATATGATTTAAGCAGTACTAAACCAATCATCATAAATAACTCAGTGAAATAAAGTTCCGTCGAAAACCACGGCTAAAATAAAACTAACTCCAAATCTAATATATCATAATAACTACAAAAGTAAAGATTGGACAAATTTTCCCAAACTGAGAGTACTAAAATTGAGATCCTACACTAGATCTAAAACAAAAGAATCATCTAAGCAAGCCCTGCAACATCCACATGTGCTGTAGCTCCCAAATCCCTGGAATGAAGTCATGCTGGGTGTCCCTGTGGCTGGGCACCTAAAAGGTTTTTAAAAGGATTTTACATAGCAAGAGTTATTACTCAAAACAATTTAAAAATAATTTTGCAAGAAGCTATCACAAATATGATTTATTGATTATACATGTTAAGATTTCGTACACTCTCTCGAGTTACCTCACCCCTCTCCTATAGTGTACACCTAACTTTGGTATTTAGTCCATATAGATATACTACCCAAGCTAACTAGACTAGAATACTCCACCGGCCTCATCTACTCTCTAAGTCACCATATCATACACGAAGTATTTTAATAGTTCATATCTCATATGTTTGACACGTAGATATCTTATTCATTTCTGGTTATCTTTGTTCTTCTTTTATAATTAACTCTCACCACTTAAATATTATGAAAATATTATCAGTCCATCTTATTATCTAAAAAAAACCGATGAACCCTCTCTCCAAGAACCCTCTAAGAAATTAAGGAGAATTCTTTCTCTCCTTCTTTCGTAACAATGGCACAACCTGCAAATGAGTCAACGATTCCTCCTAAACCACCTGACTCTGTATGGGCCAAATCCTTCGCGAGTATCCTCATGAATCAACAACCAAAAGATCTAGCATTGAAGAGCCCAACCACGTTTAAGGGAGAACCTGCTGTTCTATTCCCCCAAGAAGACATTGAAACCCTAGCTGAACCATTTAAACACTCAATTGTGGGGAAATTCTCTCATGGAAGACCCCCAATTGATTATATTCGAAAACAATTTCAAAATTTTTCCCTGAAATCTACATACTCTATTGGACTTCTTGATTCCAAACATATCCTTATAAGATTAAATAGTGAGGAAGATTATGTTAGACTTTGGCTTAGAGACATCTGGTACATTGGGAAGTACCCTATGCGAACTTCTAAGTGGACAATTGAATTCAAACCAGATGAAAAAATCCCTATAGTTCCAGTGTGGATCAATCTCCCTAACCTTCCATTACATTTCTATGCGAAATCAGCCTTATACTCTATTGCCCAACTTGTGGGAAAAGCTCTTAAATTAGATGCATCAATAGCCTATATATCCAGGCCAAGTTTGGCTAGAATTTGTGTGGAAATAAACATTTTGAGAGAAAGAATCAACATAATTTGGATAGGTAGTGGAAATTATGGTTTCTGGCAAAATATTGTTTATGAAAACTTTCCTTCATTTGGTGAATTCTGTAAGAAATAAGGGTATTCTGAAATTAAATGTATGATCAAATTCCCCCAACTAAAGCCAAAGAAAGAATTGGCCAAAAATCAGTCCAACAAAGAGGGAATTCAAGAAGAGCCAAAAGATACTGTTACAAAGATACCTGCTAAAAATGTTCATCACAAAGATACTGCAGCAAATCAAATAGAGGTAAATCTGCCTGGTATTGCAGATAAGGTGGTTCCTAATTTTACTGATTCTAGAAAGGAAGATTTTCAACTTGCCAGGCTATCCAATAGGTTTCATATCCTTCAAGATGATAACATTTCGAATACAGAAGAGGAGAACCAAGAGTATCAAAACATCTATTTAAGTGATGGGGAAAATATAGCTCAGGAGGGGCTGCTGTCATCTCAAAATTTCAACTCATAGGAGACTTTCATTGTTAACCAAATAAACCTTTCTCCTAAAGCTTCAAAATTACCTCCAGCAGAGAAACATCTAGCTTGTATGAAGGATAACTTATCAGATACTGAAGTCTCCTTAAAAAAGACTCCTAAGATTGAGGAGTTACAAAGGTTTGCTAGATGGTTTGGTGAAAAATGGAAGGATATTCAGAAAGCTAAAGAAGAAAGGGAAAAAATAAAGAAAGGTCCAGATATATCCAAAGCTCCTGCCAAGATCTCAAAACAAGGCATTCCTACTAAACAAGCTCCTTATGATCCTCTATTCAAAAGAATCACCAGAGCATCAGGTAAGCCCTCTTCCTCTAACTATAACTCTACTGTCTAGGTGATGAACTTCATTTGTTAGAACATTAGGGGTGTTTCTAATAAAGCAACTAATAGAAGATTGAAAAATCTTATCAAAAAATACAAATTCCCTGCTATTTCCCTATTAGAACCTAAAGTAGGTATTGAAAAAATAACTAAATATAAGCTTAAGTGGAAATTCCCTTATAGTGCATCTAATATATCTAATAAAATTTGGTTCCTTTGGCAAAATGACTTAAAAGTCAGCATAACCTATAACACTGATCAAATTCTTTGTCTTAACGTAAATTTTGAGTACTTGAACTCCACTATATTTTTGGTTTTAATATATGCCAAATGCACTGCTCTGGAAAGGAAAAGTTTATGGTATGATATTGGTCAGTTAACATTCCAAAATACTGATATGCCTTGGCTCATCATAGGAGATTTTAATGTTATTTCGAAACAGGAAGAAAAATTAGGTGGAACTGATATAGATTTTCATTCTATGGAGGATTTTAATGATATGATTACTACATGATCTCTGACTGATCTTGGCTACACTGGATCAAGATTTACCTGGTCTAATAATCGTACTTATGGAACTATATTTTGTAGATTAGACAGAGGTCTGGTAAATATGCATTGGCTTAATAAATTTCCATCTACTACCATTTCTCATTTACATAAGACATGCTCTGACCATAGTCCTCTTCTTCTGTCTATCAAAAGTAAGTTTGATGATCTGCCTAAACCTTTCAAGTTCTTATCTATGTGGTGTATTCAATCTAATGTGAAAGATATCATTCAGCAATCTTGGAACTGTGATGTTCATGCCCCTCCTATGAAACTCTTCTCTATTAAACTTAAAATGCTTAAAGAAAAACTTAAAATTTGGAATAAAGAAGAGTTTAAAAATGTTTTTCAATCTGTCAGTAATCTAGAAGATGAAGTTTTGATTAAGGAGCAGAATTTTGAGCACAATCCTTCTGAGTCATTTAGATCTGAGTTATTTGAAACTAGAGACAAATTGAATATCGCTTTACAAAGGGATGAAAGCTTTTGGTTCCAAAAAAGTAATAAAAAATGGCTCAAACAATGGGATCTGAATACCAAACTTTTCCATGCTTCTGTTAAGATCAGTCATAGAAGATTGAATATAACCAAGATCAAAGACTCCCAAAATAAATGGATTGATAAACAAGAGGACATTGATAGTTTGTTTGTATTCCACTTTCAAAACATCTGGAAATCTGATCTTATCAATATGAATAATAATTTCTTAAATGTTATTGATAAATCTATTACTGAAGAGAACAATAAAAATCTTACTGAATTCCCATCTGAAGAAGAGATTTTTAATGCCATAAAAAATATGAATCCTTCCAGTGCTCCTGGCCCTGATGGTTATGGGGGATAATTCTATTATAAGTTTTGGGACATCATCAAACATGATTTAATAAAGGCCATTCACTCCTTCTTTGCTGGAGCTGATATTCCCAAAAGTTGGTCAACTACCAACATTGCTCTTATTCCCAAAGTAGATATTCCTATAAATTGCTCGCAATTCAGACCTATAAGTTTATGTAACTTTTCTAATAAAATTATATCTAAGATTCTTAATGAGAGATTAGCCTTTGTTCTCCCTATTATTATATACCCTAATCAATCTGGTATTGTCAAAGGGAGAAGTATAAACGACAACATTCTGCTTGCTCATGAATTAACTCAATCTATAGGAAAAAAAGTTCGTGGTCATAATGTTATTATTAAATTAGACATGGAAAAGGCTTATGATAAAGTGTATTGGCCTTTCCTATGTCAAGTTTCGAGAAAATTTGGGTTTAATGAAATGTTCATAGACATGATTTGGAGGTTAATTTCAAATAATTGGTTTTCTATTTCCATAAATGGGCAAAGTAAAGGTTTTTTTCAATCTTTTAGAGGGATTAGGAAAGGTGACCCCCTGTCTCCTAGCTTGTTTATTATAGCTGTTGAATGCTTAAGTAGAAATATAAATAATATGTTCAAGAATGGTAAAGCTACTCCTTTTTCCCATCCATGGAATTGTAATTTGATATCTCACTTGTCTTATGCTGATGATATTATAATCTTTTCTAATGGGAATAAGAAAAGTTTACTTGCTATTACTAAATTGCTTAAAACCTATGAAAAAACCTCCGGTAAGTCTATAAACATCTCTAAAAGCTCTATGTTTATTGATCAAAATCTCTCCCCATCTATTAGAACTAAGATTGGAACCAATTCTGGTTTATCTATTAAAACTTTGCCCATAAAATATTTAGGTTGCAACATTAATAAAGGGAGAAATAAGCTATCTCAATTTTTTGATCTTATGAACTCTATTAGAGAGAAGCTTAATTCTTGGTCGTCTAAGTTAATTTCTCAAGCTGGTAGGGCCACTCTGATTAGATGTGTCCTTTTATCCATCCCTATTCACATCATCTCTGTTATTAGCCCCCCTAAAACTATTATTAAAAGATTGCATAATGTTTTTTCTAAATTTTATTGGGGTGGTGTTAATAAAGATAAACCTTACCAATGGTCTAAGTGGCATGATATGTGTTTTCCGTTTGAAGAAGGAGGATTAAATTTTAGAAGATTGGAAGATATCATTAATGCTTCTAGCATGAAATTGTATTGGAAATTTTTATTTGATAAAGGTATTTGGGCCTCTTTTATGAGATCTAAATATCAGAGTAGAATGTTTTTGAAGTCGGGATACTATTAGAATAATTAAATCTATATCTAGCATAGCTGACGATCATATTGACGTTGACAATCAAATATGGATTCCATCCTACTCTAGTGATTTCTCTTTGAAAGAAGCATTCCAAATATGTAGAAAAAATAATCCAACTTCTCTCACTTGGAAAATAAATTGGTCTAAAGAATGTCCCATAAAAATTTCTAATTTCATTTGGAAATTATTGAATAATTATGTGCCTTTTGAGACTGAAATCCAAAAAATTGGTATAAGACTTGCTCCGATTTGCAGGGAATGTTTAGCTAATGAAGATAGCGACAAACACGTTTTGCTAGATTGTAATTTAGCAAAAAAAGTATGGCAATATTTTTGTCATCTTTTCAAAGTTACTCCTAAAAATACTTCTTGCAGGGCTATGATTTTATCTTGGTGGATGATTAAAAATAACAAAGATTTTCTTAAAATTCTTTTCGCCATAACTCCAAAAATTATTTTTTGGGAATTATGGAAGGCTAGAAATAGATTGGTTTTTGAAAATTCAAAGTCTTCTGTTAATTATATAATTAATCAAATTATTTTTTTTAGCTTCTTCCATTCTCAAAAATCAAAAAATCTATGATACTCCTAACTCTGAAGATTTTCAAATCATAAACCTATTTCAAGTTCACATTAGTCCTAAAGTTGTTCAGATAATAAAATGCATTTGGTCTAATCCCCCAAGTGGTGTTTTTAAATTAAATATTGATGGAGCTTCTAAAGGAAATCCTGGAAATAGTGGCATTGGAGGGGGATTAAAGATTCCAACGGGAACTTCATTGCAGGGTTTGAAAAATCTATGGGAGTACAATCCTCGTTTTTTTCTGAAAGTTTGGCCTTGGTTAAAGGAATGAAATTAGTTTCTCAATTAAACATTCAAAAAGTGATAGTGGAATCTGATTGCAAGCTCTTAATAGATGTGATATTGAAAAAGGCTAAACCTCCTTGGCAAGATAGAAAGATTCTTCAAGATTTCCAATGCTCTGATGAAGTGATTTTCAATCATATATGGAGACAATCAAACTCAGTCGCTGATCATTTAGCCTCGTGGGCTTCTCTTTTCAACACGGATTCAATGTATTGGGATCAAAGCTCTCTCCCTAGGTTGGTTAAAGGTTTACTTAAAATGGATAACCTGCATGATCCTCAAATAAGGCATAGAATTTTTAAGATGTAAATGGGGATAAGATAAATCCCCATATTTTCTTTCAAGTTTTCTCTATGAAATGGGATTATTATAAAATCCCATATTTATTGCTTCCTTTCTAGAGTATTGGGTGCAACCTCTAGATTTTAAAGTTTGCTTGGGTTTGTAAGCTTCGGAGAGGCTTTTTCTCCTTATTATATTTATAAAACGTGTGGGGGTTCCGTCCATCTTTGCTTAAATTTTTTTTTATTATCTACTATTCATGTCAGTAGATTATACCTATAGTATACATTTATCACACGATATATACTAAATATTAGTTATCACTAATATGTCCTTACAACACACATAAAGGACTCTTGGTTCGGAATAACTCATCGACCCCAAGTAAGAGTTGGTTCGGAATAATACATCAACCCCAACTATTTATATATATACACATATTCTGGATTAGACTCTTTCATCATGACACCAGTTTTAAGGTTTGGTTTAGCATTCTTCATCGACCCCAAACATATAATAACTCTATGTTGGTTCGGAATATCTCATCGACCCTAACATAATCAATTTAGGTAGAATTCTCTTAACCTAAAAGTTCATATAATTTAGTAGGTACACACCCGACCTATCAATCATGTTCGTACATACTATTTTATTCTCTTATATTCGCCATACTTGTTATTTTATGATTTATTATCACTATCGCATTTATTTGAGTATACGCACTACTCTAAGGGCCCTAGTTACCCCTCCAATTAATTCAGTAGTTAATTCATCTTTACCCTACTGATAATTATTTTGAATTCATGTTAACTCCCATCCTAACTTAAATTCACCGTTTTCGACACTCAACACATTCGTTCTTTGTTTATCTAGTCATTTTCTAAGTCTTTCTCTCAATGACTATGATGGGTCTCAACCCTCTACCAACTAGTCTTTATCAAGTCCTAGGACAGGTATAAAACCACTCTAAACTTCTCCATAAGTGAACACCATCGAAGAAAATTCACTCAATAAGATTTTTTAGGAAACAGCAGAGGTCGATCAATCGACCTTCATCCTCGATCGATCGACTGAAGAACATCGATCGGTCGATCTTCATAGTCGATCGATCGACTGTTCCGAGCAGCTTCTACTTGTTTCGTCTTTCTTAAGTTTTAACCCCTCAAAACTCCATTAAGCCTTATGGAACTCTCTACTAACATCACCAATTTGTTTATATATGGATATAGACTATTCCTAACAATAATATATCATCAAATCTTCACGAAAATCATCCAAGAACCACAATTATTCTTAACTTCTCAAAACCCTAGATATATAGTTTCTTTATCTTAAATCATCATATACCCAGATTTATATTTCGTAATAGGAATCATATTTCTTATGTAATTTAATCCTCTACATATGTAAATCTAACTACATGCAAGTTATATCCTAAACATGCATCAAATCTTCCTTCAAGAATAATTCAAACCCATTTATTCCACACATCTTATACATGGATATTATAACTCAGATTTAAATTTTGTAAACAACCACTTTCCTTGATTCAGAGATGATATGATTTCTTGGTTGTTATAGAGTTTGATTGTTTGTTTCAATCTTCACTCTTCAATTGCTTGAGTTTCAAGGATTTCTTTGAATCTCTCACACTTCTTCTTTTTATGCTTTGAGAATAACTTCTCTTTTCTATCTAATGGCCTCTCCGTGAGTTATGAGGTTTCTAAGCCTAATTCCTTATTTAATCAGATGATAAAAGACTCCAAAATTCATAGGTATTCCCACTCCTATCTTTTAAAAGACTAAAATTCCCCTGAATGGTCCCGACTTATCCCAAAGATGTCCCGGGACCCAACTAGTACCCCTGAGTATACTATTTTAACCCTTCCGGAGCTAACGTAACCTCTAAATTGTCATTTGAGTCACTCATATAATATTTCTTATCTCAACCTCTTGTTAGCCCATGTTTGGCTCTCAGTTAAGATTTAAATCATATACGCCCATATCACTCATTATGGCGTAAGGTAATTTCATGAGTTATTCACAAGTTATTTTTAGTAACTCGACTTAAAATATTAAATCATCCCATTTAACATATAGATCATCTTAAATTACTCTACTCACGTAATTTAAATATAAGGTCTCATTAAATTACTCTACTCACGTAATTTAAATATATGGTCACATTAAATTACTCTACTCACATAATTTAAATATAAGGTTCGTATTTTCTATTTAATCGCTCCATTAATTAAATTCTAAATACGTAGAAATACGGGGTATTACATTAGATAACTTTGTTTCTGTTTATAATATAAATGAAGCTTTACTTAAGCTTGAAGTTAAAGAAACTAGAACTGTTGCCAAACTTCTGGAAGAGGAGAATAATAATTTGAGGGATGAAGTGAATCTTTTGAAGTCTACCTCTGGAGTTGTTGTTGCTACTACTAATGAGGGGTACTCCTTTTTAGAAGCTGAAAATGCAACATTAAGGGATGAGTTGGAAGCCTTAAAAAATATTAAGCCTGCATCCTCTTCTCGAGCAAGAAATAAGATTGGCCGAAGAAATACAGAGGAAATTATGACTCAACAGGCCCTTGCCAATCAAGCTGTGTAGTTAAAAGCTAAAGATCGAGCTATTGCTGAGATGTCCCAGAGGCTGCAGACTTTGTCTGAACAATTATCCACCCAATCTTCCCAATTACAAGCTAAGGATGGAGTGCTGAAGAAGCTGCATTCTTAGGTTGATAGATTAAACTTTCAAATTAATAAAAAACCTACGGAAGTCTAGATTGATGGGTATAATGAAGCTCTGGGGCATCTTAATGATAGGCTTCAGTAAACTAAGAATGAGGCTTATAAATGGGGTTGGACAAATACTTTAACAGTGATGAAAGTAGATCAGAACAATTCATTGTGGGATTGGTATGACCCAAGTTTGCTTGAGCTTGACAATCCTCCTTTGAAGTTAGATGTTAATTGGATTCCCATTCATCATATTCCTCAATACTTGATTTCAAATTACTTAGGGAATTACAAGCTACATGATGAACTAGAGATCGTCCGACCTCATCATCTGCTTGATTGTCCTAGTAGTAGCAATTCCAGGATGCTTCATAAATATAACTTAATTAACTCTCCTTATACTTTGGATGATCCTCCCTCTGGCATGGATCATGTCTCTAAGGCTGAAGGAAAACGTTATGTAGAATAAGTCTTTGTATTTTATTTTTGCATATTAAGCAACAATATGTAATCATTTAATTAAATTAATGAAAATCTTATTTTATCAATCTTTGATTGTGAATGGATAAAGTTTTAGTCAATGTCTTCTTAGTCTTTGACTGTGAATGGATCAACTTTTAGTCAGTCTCTAATTTTGGATCGACGATTTATCAATATGTAGTTTTTCACCGGTTCTATTGGTACACTTAGGATTGTCCTAAGTATCGTACCAATTACCAATGCATCACCGTGGTTATACTAATGTATCCAAAGTTTTAGGTAATTGCATTAGTTACCTTGGTTCCCAAGCGTGAGTGGAACATTTGTCCATCTTTTAGCCCAGTTTAGATGAAAATTATTCATTCGGATCTTCATTAACCTAGCATTTGGGACTTACAATTTTGCCTTTCATGGTTTTTATTTATTAACAACCAACATTGTTGGTGCCTTTATTGATATCGACCAACATTTAATTGGTGGTTGATGTTGACAACCAATATTTTGGTGCCTTTGTTGATGCCGACCAATATTATTGGTGTTTTTATTGATATCGACCAACATTTCGTTGGTGGTTTGTATTGACAACCAACATTGTTGGTGCCTTTATTGACACCGACCAATATTTTATTGGTGGTTTGCGTTGACAACCAATATTGTTGGTGTTTTTATTGATACCGACTAACATTTCGTTGGTGTTTTTGTTGATCAAGCATTTGCAGTCATTGCACTAGTACTCTGAAACAAAAAAATAATAATTTTGGGGAAATCACATTCTCATTAATATTGAAATGATCTGAGTATAACATGATTACATCACTGATAATATTTTCTCAGGTGCTCTGCATTCAAGGGGTTCTTGAATTCTTCACCTTCCAAAGTCTCAATTCGATATGTGTATGGTCGGATAACTACTGTAATGCGATAAGGCCCATGCCAATTGGCTCGAAGTTTGTTGTTCTGCTGAATCACCTTCTTCAAAACATAATCACCTTCTTTTAAGTTGCCCGGCTTCACACTTTTATTGTAGAAACGTGCAGTCCTTTGTTGATAGGTTGCATTCCTTAAAGCTGCATCTTTACGTACCTCTTCCAGCATGTCTAAGTCCAGCCTTCTCATCAAATCACTGATTAGGGTATTAAAATTAAGAAATCTATGAGTAGGTAAGCCTAGATCGGCCGAAATTACAGCTTCATTACCAAAAGCTAACATGTAGGGAGTTTCTCCAGTAGCTATTCTAGGGGTTATTCGTTAGGCCCACAAGACAGAATGCAGTTCATTGATCCAATTCCCTTTAGCATTTTCTAGCCTTTTATTTAACCCATTCAACAAAGTTCTATTCGTTACCTCTTTTTGGCCATTTCTTTTAGGGTGGCCAGGAGAAGAGTGGATTTTTTGGACATTGGATTGGGCACAATAAGCAGCAAATTCGTAGTTGTCAAATTGTGTGCCATGATCAGTGATAAAGGCGTAGGGCAATCCATACCTGCATATGATATTCTTCCAAATAAACTAATAAACCTTTTTATAAGACATATCGATCAAGGGTTCAACTTCCACCCATTTGGTGAAGTAATAAACAATTACCACCAGATATTTGAACCTTCCTCTGGTGGTCGGCAAAGGCCCGACCAAGTCAATTCCCCACATAACAAGGGGCCAGGGTGAAGTGATTTGTGTTAGGAGAGCTTGTGGAGTCTTGCGTATGCTGAAAAACCTCTGACACTTATCACACTTCTTGTCAAAATCTATGAAATCTTCTCGCAAAGTTGGCCATTAGTACCCCTGTGTGTTGATTCTTCGCAATAAAGTTCTCCCGGCTACATGGGATCCACAAGACCCTTACTAAACTTACTCAATAAAATCTTTTACTTTAGCTGGATGCACATAGCGTTGGAGACTAGCAGTCAGTCCTCCTCTGTACAACACACCATTGTCTAGCACATATCTAGAAGCTTTGTATTTCAACTTCTTAGCTACAAGTAGGTCAGCTGGTATAATTCTATCTTCAATATAAGCTCTTATGGGATCCATCCAAGATGGACCCATGTCAACTACAATAAAATTAGCCATCATATCTTCATCAATTCTCCTATTAGCAAGTAGCTTAATAGGAATAGTTCTTCGTATCTCATTTCTAGTTGCTAAAGATAGTCGGGTAAGTGCATCTGCTCTGGCATTTTCCAATATTGGAATTTTGACCATCTGAACAGCTAGCAAAGTGGCGATTACCTTCAAAGCTTTATCTAAGTATCTGGACATCAATTCTCCTTTAGCTAGATATAAGTTCAACACATGATTTACCACCAACTGTGAATCACTATATACCATAACTTACTCAGCATTAAGTGATTTGGCTAGATTTAAACCAACAATCACAGCTTCATACTCTGCCTCATTATTTGAGGCTTGAAACTGGAATCGTAGAGCATACTCTATATCTATTTTAGCTAGTGTATTGAGGATGATTCCTTCTCCATATCCAGTTGCACAGGATGACCCATCAATATATAGACTCCATATGGGAATATCGTTGTCAAATGCTTGGTTTGTCAGAATCCCTTGATTGGAGATTTTATCTTTTACCTCCTCATATTTCTTTTTCATCTCATGTAATCCACTTGAAGGATTTGGTTGATCGGTGGTAACTTCTTCTATAGATTCCTTGGCTTGGAGTTGGTCGGGGTTATCTCCAGTAGGTCTGCTGACTCCTGAGTATTTGTTTCTCAAGAATCTCTGAATAAGTGAATTGTGCAATAAAATCCGCCATAGCTTGAACTTTTAAAGAAGACATTGGTTCATATACAAGATCATATTCTCCCTACTCCACAGCCCAATACATCAATCTTTCAAATTTCTGTGGCTTATGTAAAGCTTGCCTCAGTGGCATGTCAGTTTATACCACTATGGTATGAGCTTAAAAATACGGCTTCATCCGTCTACTAGCCTCAATTAAGGACAATGCTAACTTCTACATCCTGGGATATCTGATTTTTGCTCCTCGAAAAGATTTGCTAGTGTAATAAACCTGCTTTTGAACTCAATTTTCCCCCTGATCAAGGCAGAGCTAATAGCTGATTCAAAAACTGGCAAATACAAATACAGCTTTTCTCCCAACACCGGTCGGGAGAGTAGTGGGGGTGCTCCCAGGTACTTTTTTAATTCCAAGAAGGCCTTTTCACATTCATCGTTCCATTCAAAGGTTTTTCTAAGCACCTTAAAGAATGGTAAACTATTTTCTGTTGCTCGGGACACAAATCTGTTGAGTGTAGCTACACACCTTATTAGCCTTAAAACATCCTTTTTAGTGGTCGGGGATTGCATTTCTATTAAGGCCTTAATCTTATCTGGATTAGCTTCAATCCCCCTTTATTTACTATATACTCGAGGAACATTCCCTCCTGAACTCCAAAGACGCATTTGGTCAGGTTTAATTTCATTTGGTGCTTTTCCAATTGATCAAACGTCCAGCTGAGGTCGGTAATATGATCTGCAACTTTTTTACTCTTTGTCAGGATATCATCAACATACACCTCCATATTCTTGCCTATTATCTCCTCAAATACTTTGTTCACTAGTCTTTAATAAGTGGCACCTGCATTTTTTAGACCAAACGGCATAACGTTATAGCAATAAGTTCCTCAGGGAGTAATAAAGGAATTACTTTCTCTATCATTTGGCTTCATTTTGATCTTGTTTAACCAGAATATGCATCCATAAAACTCAGCAGCTCGTTCCTCGAAGTAGCATCCACCAGTTGATCAATTCCTGACAAAGGAAAATGGTCCTTTGGGCAAGCCTTTTTCAAGTCAATAAATATAAACACATCCTCCACTTATTGTTTTTCTTCTTAACCATAACTATGTTGGACAACCAGTCCGGGTACTTCACATCTTTAATAAAGGAATATTTTTGAAGCTTCTCCACTTCTTCCTGTATAGCATGGTTCTTCTTGGGGCTAAAAACTCTTCTTCATTGCTTTACAGGTTTAACCTCCTTATTAACATTAAGCTCGTAGCACAAGAATTTTGGGTCTATATCAGGCACATCTTCGTGGCTCCATCCGAACACCTACTTTCTTTGTCTCAAGAAGGCCATCAACTCCTATTTAAGAACTGAATCCAATGATGCTCCTATTTGAGTTGTTCGCTCTGGTTTATCATCATCCAGAACAATGCTTTATGTTCTCTCCATCACCTGTCCTTTTACAAGCTCTGACTCACCTCTTAGATATAAGGTTTTAACCTCAGATTCGTTATTTGGCTCAGACATACCCACTTGATAAGTGGTTATTTTACTCTTTAGTTTTACCATATCTTCCTCCTCGGTAGTTGAATAGAAGAATTCCTGAGCTACTTTCTGATATCCTTTTACTATTCTAACTCAAAAGTTGGTCGGTAACTTCAGGCATTGATGAGTAGTGGAAGGTACAGCTTCAAATTTTTTCAGACCTACTCTTCCCATGATCATGTTGTAAGCAAAATGAACATTTTTGTCCATCACAAAGAATCTCACTTTTTTTTGTTATGCTCGCCGGTCATGTCTCGGTTAACACATCTAGCTTGATTGTTCCCAATGGAAACACCTTTTCACCATAGAATCCAATGAGGGGGATGTGATAATGCTCCAATTGGCTGAGTTTTAAATCCAAACTATCAAAATAGGGATAAAATTTAATGTCCGCCGAACTATTGTTATCCACTAATGTTCTTGCTACCAGTTCGTCTTTCATTCTGACTCTGAACACTAAAGGATCATTATGAGGATAAAATACTCCGAATAGATCGTTATTGGAAAAACCAATTACGATCTTATCCTTGTTGACTTTCATTAGTCGGTCTTCCTCGGTAAGATCGATTTGCTGGATATAGGAGCAAGCTTGAGCCTCATTGAGGTAAGTCTTACTTTCATCTTTACGATCTCCTCCTCTTGCATCCCCACCTGTAATCATATGGAAATCAAAAGATCCAAAACTGAGTGTGAATACCTCGCGTTCAGGTTGCCTAGGCTTCTTGAGGAGATTAGGATCGTCTTTTGGATCATCGTCATGGTTCCTCTTCTTATCTTCTCTAAGCTTAAGAGGTGATTTAGATCTTTGTCGACCTCTATCTCCAGCTCTCCCACCATCCTATCGATCTATAAATCTATCTAATTTTCCTCTTTGAATGAGTGCCTCTATCTTATTCTGAAGGACAATACACCGGTTGGTCGTATGACCATTGTCTTTATGAAATTCGCAATACTTGAAATTATCCCTCTTATTAGCGGGTGACCTTAACTTTTCAGGCCAACTCAAATCATTGTTGTGATTAATTTCTTCTAAAACATGATGTATATCCACTGTTAAGGGAGTGTAATTGGTAAATTTTCTGAGCCGATCTTATCTTTCACTTACTTTCGAATTCTTGCGCTTATTGTGATTCGTGTGCTCCTTCTTATCCGACTTCCCTTCAGAATTTTCTTTCGCCTTTTCATCTGAATTCTTTTTAGCAGCCATAGCTTCCTCGATATTCATAATCTTCGCTACTTTGGCCATCAATTCCGCCATCGTCTTTGGGGGATCTTTTGCCAAAGTATAATATATTTTGTCAGGGAGGAAACCACTCACGAGGGAAGTGATTGCAATCTTCTCCTCGTAATCAATAACTTCTAATTTCTCATTATTAAAACGAGTGATGTAATCCCTGGTACTTTCTCCCACCTTCTACCTCACGCTAAGAAAATGAGCTACTCACTTTACTAGTTTGGCTGCAAAGAAAAAATTACGAATGAATAGCTCGACGAGTTGCTGGAACCTAGAAATCTATCCCCAAGTAAGACTATTATACCAGATTTGAGCAAATCCAGTTATTTTTCCTAAAAATTCCCTCTACCTTATCTCATCAGGAATGATATAGTTGATGCTTGGTATTGTTCTATATGAAGAACTGGATCAGTCTTTCCATCATACTTGGGAGTGACCATTGGAGATTTAAACTTGGTCGGTGTAGGGAAATCTATAATGTTTTGCACAAAGGGAGATCCCTTAACAAAACTTATCTCGAGAGGATTTTTGTCCTTATCTATTTCTCCCAATCTATCTTCCAAACACTGAATGGATCCCTTCTAAGCATCGTTACCATCATCAGATCTGCTAGTGGTAGCTCTTTTATGCTGACCAATTGATTGTGCAGAGCTTTCCTCTTACGATCCTTATCTTTGACTGGATCAAGTAGTTCGTCGGCCGTTCGATCTGGATTGGGATGAGCCTCCCCTTAAGTCGATTGGTCATTAAGTCTTTCTCAACGTAACCCAAAGAGCAATTCCCTTGGGTCCTAAATGATCGAAAGGAGAGGCCATACTTAGCATTTCTAATGAATTAAATCTTTCTGGAATAAGGGATTTTCCATTGGAGGAATTAGGAATCCTGATAGAAGAAGTTGCTCCAGGTCGATACAAAGGATCCTTTGAAGTTTTGGAATGGTTATGCCCAACGCTCCTTATTGGCGATGGTGTTATACTCCTTTGATTGGACTGTGAAGGAACTCCTATTTGAAGAGTTTGGGCCAATTGTCTTATCGTATCCTACATAGCCTCTTGACCTTTGGATAGGCTAGCCAAAATTCTAGTTAAATCATTGTTATTTGGAGGGACAGGGGGATTAGGAGGAATTCTCTCATTTTTGGTACTTGTTTCAGTGATATCATCCATGTATAATGAATTAGTGAAAACGTTTAGTAATACGTTCCCTCAAACAGCGCCAATTTGTTGATGCAAAAAACTAGACTAGGCCTAATTGATTGATCACAGATAAATAAGTAAAAATAAATAAGACGGAGATTTTTAAAGTGGTTCGGCTCAATGGAATAGCCTACGTCCACTGTTATGTATTGCTTGATTGCCTTGATTTATTTTTTTCGATCCCATGTAATGAGCGTGTTATAATGTGTTTATAGCCCAAGAGGGGTGTTGAGAGTTTCCATGTGAAAGGATGGAATGCTTTCATTTGTTAGGCATTTACGTCAATACATAATGAGAATTAAATATAAGACTGTTGTCACTTCACTGGCTGTACTGATTGGATTTTCGATCGTTGGTCGGTCCTAATTGGTTGGTATCCCTCTAATACCCCGTATTTTTATGACTTTTAATTTTGGGTATTTATTAAGAAGGGATTTAATTAGAGATATTAAATTAATATTAATCCAGAAAATCATTTAAATACTTACTAGCGTGATGAGAGTTAGTAATTATTTTGTTATAAGTTACTTTATGGGTAAAGTAAGTGGTGTAATTATGATTAGTAAAATTATCACGAGAATCTAATTTGATAATTTTGGAAATTTATCGGAACGCACTTGTGTCGTGTCGGGATTAAATTTTGGACTATTAAAAGTAAATAAATTATAAGTCACCCGTATGGTCATTTTGAGTACGTCAATGTGTCCGGAAGGGTCGAGATAGTCAAAATAATGTACCCGGGGGTTTAGTTTGGGTCTCGGGGCATTTTTAGGCCTAATTAACATCCCAGGAGGCGTTTTGGACATTTTATATTTTTGGGCATGAAAACCCACGAAAATTCTAAGGGTATATCATATGGCAAGAGTCACCTTCTAGGGTTATAATTACCATAAACCAAAGACGGATATAGGAGAGGAAGAGGAGAGGCTTTCCAAGGAGTTCTAGGCCAAGAACTCCACCGTTTGCACCGCCGTCGCCACCAAATGATTGATCGTGCAACGAGGATCACAACCACATCAATCTCTCCACAAATCTGAACCAAGAATTATCAGGCAAGTATCTATCTTGCTCTATTTCAGTTAATGCTCCAATAATATTAGCCTAGGATTGATTAGGACTAGTTTTTGTGAAAGAAAAACCTATTTGGATATTTGAATTCGCATGTTGTATGAGTAATAGATGTATTCTGGAAACCCAATTCATATGTAGAGATTGAACCACGAAATTACAGTAAATAAAGAGTATGAAATCTGGAAAAAGAATGGGAAGAAACTAAACAAAATAAATATTAGGGTTCTTGATGTTTTTAAGGATTATGCCCTTTTAATTCGTTATTCATGATGAAATGCTTGACATAGGAAATCACTTATTTGAGGTTATAATACTTGTAGTATAAATTATTGGGAGTTTGGTAGTCAAACATATCGTTTTGGATGATTTTAGAAGAGGAAACCCGTAACTGGAAATTCTGCAGATTTGCCATACTTGCTTGATCGATCGATCGACCCTAGAGCATCGATCGATCGATGATTCGATCGATTGAATACCTGCCATCGATCGATCGACCCCTCCTGTATAACTCATATTTCCTTTTTAATAGGTCGTTCTAACTTAAATGATTAGACATTCTTGGATATTAATGTGAGAACATTTTGGGACATAAAGAAGACCAGTAGAACTTTAGGAATATATGGACCCGTTAATATGAGAGGAGATTAACATTTCACGAGGGGGTGTTTTACATATAAGGGACAATGGGAATATGTGTTAAAGGGTGAGACTCGTAAAGAAGTTACGTTGTAAAATAAATGAGTACCTACTGAAATTACACTTGGAGAGATAGGAATCCACGAGTGTTACGTAGTAAATTGGAATAATCCCACAAATAAGAATAAGAGACAAACCGTTATACGTGATTATCTAATAATGAGTAATAAGGATAAATATCATAATTATGGGTCGTGAGAGTGTACCTAAATTTGATATGGGAATAGTGGTATGCATATATGACTGTGTTTATGCATATACTATATACGTGTAAAAATCATGCCCGCGCTACTTTCTATCCCGGAGGTTAACGTGCTGGGATAGTCTTATCTCGATGGGACCTTTATGGGGGATATTGACTTGTACCCTAGAAGATAGGAATCCTTGGTACAGGCTATCGGATCGATAGTCAGTCGGTCCTAAGAGACGTGAGGGTATGTTCGGACCTCTTAGTGACATGGAACTATGCTTCGCCTCAATTTGTATATGTTTTGTGTTACTACTGTTCGAGAGTGATTCTGAACTTGTATTTCCCTTAATACGAGTGATACGGGGATTGGATAGCAGAGTGTGCCCGCACCATAAATTTTATATGGGGTGCCGTTAGAATATATATATTATATGAGTATTTAATATATATATTTAAACATGAAATTTGGGAACTACCTACTGTGACTATGGTAAGTAAGAAATGTATAATTATTTCAACTTGGGAACAAGTGTTTGAAAAGTATGATGCGTTACTGAGAAACCTTATAATTAAATGAGGCTTATGTGAGAACTTTACTGTTTAATAAAATTAACTTCCTTAACAATTGAAATTATCGGCATGAAATCTTATGAGTAACTTATGATAAGATAAGTTAAACTGTTGGGAGTATTAGTGCGATAGGTGTACACATTAGAAGAGAGGTGAGAATTTTTCAAGGGAGTACCGCACTAATATGTTGGTTGCATTAGCCGGTAAGCATTTTAAATACTTGCTAAACTAATTTTAAACTTTTTTACAATCGGTCTCTGACCCGTTTACTATTTTCTCTTCTCTCTTGTATATATGTATATATTATAGGTGCCCAGCCATATGGGCATCTTACATAGGATCCTTTGGAAGGAACGCGCTGCAGCTTAGGTGGGAGTTGTAGGCCTCTTGCTTAGACGGCCTCATTATTGATTCCACTTCTAGCACTATTTTATCCAGTTGGGCATGTGTCGCCCTTTTTCCATTATTCAGTTGTTTTATCAGAGATTGTGATTCGTTTATTTCCAGTATTTACACTTTGGGAATTATTATTGTCAGGATGTTTTCCTTTAGGTTTTAAAGTTGGAATTAATTAGTTGAATGTTTAATTATTTGGATTATTTGTTCCAGTATAGTTGTTGGGTGATTCTTTATTTATGAATTATGTGCAGTTTTAAATTTTGGTTTTTAATTAAATTTGGAAATTGATGTCATAAAAATGGTTTTGACACTTAGCTTAATTATTTAGGGTGTTTAATTGGAAAAGTTATTTTTGTGACAGTGATGCTAAGAATGAACCAACCGTTCACCTTGGTATCAGAGCATCAGGTTCTAGTGTCCTTTAGGATCTGTACGGATTATTTCGCTTTCAGCTTAGCGTTCTTGCTATAGAGCCCTAGTTTAGGATTGTTGTATTTTTGCTTTTATGATTACATCTTCAGATATTTGAGATTTGATAATAACTGTAGACTAATAAATTTCTTTACGTTTCAGATGCCTCCGAGACGCGCACCTAAGGATAGGCGTGGCCAAGCCGAGCAGCCAGTAGCTCCGGCTCAGGGAACGATGAACGCAACCGAGGTAGCCACTATCATTGCTCAGGCGGTGAATGCCGCGCTAGCGATAGTACAGCAGGCTCCACCCCAAGTTAAGGCAGTGGCGCCAGTACCGGCACAGCTTCCATCTGCATGGGAGCGAGTTAGGGATGCCTTTCAGAAGGCGCATCCCCCAGAGTTTGCGAGTGGTTCAGATATTATTGTATCCATCCAATGGAATAAAGATATCCAGAGGCATCTGCGTATGTACGAGTGCACGGACGTACATAAACAGGTGTTGGCTTCCTTTAAGCTTGTGGGGGGCGCTTTGCATTGGTGGGAATCCACTACCACCTTGGAGGAGTGGGATATTATTACTATTCAGTCATTTTGGGCACAGTTTGACAGTAAATACTTCCCATCTGCCGTGCAGACTGAGATGAGGAGGAAATTACTGAGTCTGAAGCAGGAGAATTGGACCGTTGTTGAGTATGAAGAGGAGTTCACAAGACTTCTCACTATAGTGCCAGATGAGGCACTCACTGAGGGTAAGAAGATACTATTGTTTGTGGAAGGGATGGCTTGGAGGATCCGTCAGCACCTTATAGGAAATTTGTCTCTGAGTACCTATACAGATGTACTCAATGCTACTTTGCTACACTGCCAGGATCACCGCTTCCCTCTGCAGGGAAGAAAGCGAGCAAGAGAGTTCGGCCAGCAGTGCAGGGCGGGACAAGGGGTAGTGGTGCTAGTGGAGCACCGACAACTCACGGGCAGACTCGTCAGCATGAACAGAGTTCCCATTAGGGGGACCCTGCCAAGCAGTTCTGATCAGGTTATTCTAGGTAGGGATTTGGGGGATTTAGGCAGGGTCAGCAGGGCCAACAGCGTCAGTCGCAGGGTCAGCAGCAGGGCCACCAGGGCCAACAGTGTAATCAGCAAGGCCAGCAGGGCCAATGGCGGGGTGGTAACGGCCAACAAGGCCGTAATCAGCAGGGACAGAGGGGAGGAAATTTCAGGGTCCGATGCTTCGGGTGTGGTAAAAATGGCCACAGGTGCCAGGATTTTCCAGAGGGTGATAGGGCCTCACAGCAGCAGGGTGCCCATAATGAGCCATAGAGGCCACTTTTTCCAGCCGCCCTCCCAGCACCAGCTCAGGTACCAGCCATACCAGCCACTCCAGTGCAGCAGGGGCAGTTACAGTACGGACGTGCAGTTATAGTACGAACGTGTCTATAACGTCCACTAGGCAACAGCTCCACAGGCGCCACCCACGATTGAGGGTATGCTTCCTATCCATGGTACTATGGGTCGGGTGTTATTTGATACTAGGGTGACACACTGTTTTATAGCTACCCATTTTGCGAAGGCCTTAGGGTTATTAGCCACAGCAGAGAGCACTATAACGTGTGTAGACTCACCACTGGGAGATGGATCGTTAATTTTCTTTATATACCGGGGTGTGGGAGTAGATATTGGTAGCTTGGTATTACCAGCAGACATTTTAGTCTTAGATATGCATGAGCATGACGTCATTATTGGTATGGATTAGCTCACAGCATACAAAGCCATGATAGATTGTTTCGGTGGGAGTATTGTCTTTGCCATTCCGGGGCAAGAGATGTTTGTAGTGGCGATGTCTTGCCTAGAGGGAGGCTCGACTGCTCATTTGTATTACATAGAGGAGGATACCTCTAAAGAGGTCGTGATTCCCATAGATTCGATCCCAGTTGTTCGTGAGTATTCTGATGTATTTCAGGAGATACCAGGCCTACCCCCCAGTCGAGAGATATATTTTGTCATAGATTTATTATCGGATACTCGACATATAGCACGAGCTCCATACCGTATGGCTCCGACAGAAATGAGAGAGCTACGAGATCAGATAGAGCCGCTGTTAGGTCAGGGCTTCATTCGCAAGAGTACCTCACCTTGGGGAGCTCTAGTTTTATTTGTGAAAAAGAGAGGTGGTTCACTGAGGCTATGTGTGGACTACTGGGAGCTGAACAAGGTCACGATACGAAACAAATATCCATTGCCTCGAATTGATGATCTGTTTGACCAGCTGAGGGGAGAAACTTTATTTTCGAAGATAGATCTGAGGTCAGGATACCATCAACTACGTCTTAGGGAGCAGGATGTTTCGAAGACTGCTTTCTTGATGAGATATGGATCCTATGAGTTCAGAGTAATGGCATTTGGACTCACAAATGCTCCAAACGTATTCATGGACTTGATAAACCGAGGGTTCAGAGAGTTCTTTGATCAGTTTGTCATCGCCTTCATAGATGACATCCTGATATATTCACACTCTGAGGAAGAGCATGTTGAGGACTTGAGGCAGGTTCTTCAGACTCTACGAGAGAATCAATTGTATGCTAAGTATGAGAAGTGCGGGTTCTGGTTACGGGAAGTGCAGTTCTTGGGGCATGTTGTTTCTGAACAGGGGATAGCAGTTGACTCGGGTAAATTGTCAGCGGTGAGGGAGTGGGGACAACCCACGACACCAACAGAAGTACGTAGTTTCTTGGGGTTAGCCGGATACTACAGGAGATTCATTCGAGGGTTCTCCAAAATAGTGGGTCCATTGACGAACCTGACTCACAAGGGGGTACCATATGTTTGGGACGATGCATGTCAATTAGCTTTTGACGAGCTGAAAGACAAGCTTACTTCAGCACCAGTCCTTACTTTACCTAAGCCGGGCGTGGAGTATCTAGTTTACACCGACGCCTCTTTACTGGGACTTGGGGGAGTACTTCAGCAGGAGGAGAAGGCTATAGCTTTTGCCTCCCGTAAGCTTAAGCCGAACGAGAAGAATTACCCCACACATGACTTAGAGTTAGCAGCGGTCGTCTTTGAATTGAGGATATGGAGACACTACTTGTTGGGGGAGAAATTTTTCTTGTTCACAGACCACAAGTCACTGCAGTACCTGTTCACTCAGCAAGAGCTGAATATGCGTCAGCGCAGGTTGTTAGAGTTTATGAAGGACTATCAGTTCGACTGACAGTACCATCCAGGGAAGGCCAACGTAGTTGCTGATGCGTTGAGCCGTAGACCGGTAAACGATGTAGCGGACGTCGGGAAAGCAAAGTGGAAAGAGTTGGGTCACCAGGATGCAGTAGCCCGTTCCTTCATATCTGTCATGATAATGACACCCGAGATTGTTACGAGGGTAATACAGGCACAGACAGCAGACCCATTTTTCCAGGAGCAGATTGTACGACTTTTAGCTGAGGGTGTTGAGTCCTATTATGTTAGTTTCGATGGAGGTTTAAGGTTTAATGGAAGATTGGTGGTTCTCTAAGAAGCAGACTTACGTCATGCAGTGATGCCCAGTCTCACGGGTCCCGATTTGCGGTGCATCCTCGGGGAGATAAGATATACCAGGATATGAGGCGGCAATACTGGTGGAGTGGGATGAAAAAGGACATTGCTGAGTTCATGTCCAAGTGTTCTACCTTCCAGCTGGTAAAGGTGGACCACCAGAAACCATATGGGTTGCTTCAGCCATTGGAAATACCCGCGTGGAAGTGGGAGAGTATTTCCATGGATTTTATTACTGGGTTGCCTACATCATAGCGGGGCCACGACTCCATTTGGGTGATTGTGGAAAGTTTGACCAAAGTGTCTCATTTTCTGCCAGTGTGAACAGACTATACCACGGGTCAGTATGCTCAGTTATTCATTGTTGAGATTGTCAGATTGCATGGGGTGCCCCTGAATATTGTGTCAGATAGAGATAAGATTTTCGTGTCGCATTTCTAGGAGGGCTTTTAGGAGGCCATGGGTAGAGAGTTGAGGTTAAGTTCAGCTTATCACCCACAGACAGATGGACAAACAAAGCGTACTAATCAGATGTTGGAGGATATGCTACGCATGTATGTCCTTGATTTTGGAGGAGGTTGGGAGACACATCTTCCACTGGTAGAGTTCGCTTATAATAACTCTTATCAATTCACGATTGGCATGGCTCCATTTGAGGCTTTGTATGGTAGGCCTTCTCGTTCCCCGACTTGTTGGCTAGAGGTGGGGGATAACAAGTTTCTTGGAACAGAGGTGATTCAGGAAACCTCTGCTAGGATTGAGATTATCAGGATTCGCATTCGGGTAGCCCAGGACAGGCAAAAAAGCTACGCCGATGCAAAACGGTTCTTCCGGGAGTTTAATGTGGGGGACCAAGTATTACTACGTGTATCTCCTATGAAAGGAGTGATGAGGTTCGGGAAGAAAGGGAAATTGGCCCCGAGGTACGTGGGACCATTTCCCATTATCGAGAGAATTGGGCCGGTAGTATACAGATTGGGACTGCCAGAGCACTTACATCGCATTCACGATGTATTCCACATCTCGTCGTTGAGACGATACCTTCGGGATAACATGGACCATACCCATATCGCGATAGAGGATATTGACTTACAGCCCGATAGCTCTTACGAAGAGAGATCGGTGGCTATCCTAGATCATAGCGAAAGGAGATTGAGGTCAAAGGTAGTCCCACTTGTCCGGGTCCAGTGGGAGTATCATAATGTGGAGGAATCCACTTGGGAGCATGAGGCGGATATGCGTGAGAAGTACCCAGAGTTATTCTTACTAGGTACACCTTATTTTTTTGAATTTCGAGACGAAATTCCGTTATTAGGGGGGAAGTATGTAATACCCTGTATTTTATGACTTTTAATTTTGGGGATTTATTAAGAGGGGATTTATTAAATTTAATTAGAGATATTAAATTAATATTAATCCGGAAAATCATTTAAATACTTACTAGCGTGATGAGAGTTAGTAATTATTTTGTTATAAGTCACTTTATGGGTAAATTAAGTGGTGTAATTATGATTAGTAAAATTATCACGAGAATCTAATTTGATAGTTTTGGAAATTTATCGGGACGCGCTTGTGTCGTGTCGGGATGAATTTTTTGGACTATTAAAAGTAAATAAAATATAAGTCGCCCGTATGGTCATTTTGAGTGCGTCTATGTGTCCGTAAGGGTCGAGATAGTCAAAATAATGTACTCTGGGGTTTAGTTAGGGTCTCGGGACGTTTTTAGGCCTAATTAACACCCCGGGAGGGCGTTCTGGACATTTTACATTTTTGGGCATGAAAACCCACGAAAATTCTATGGGTATATTAGATGGAAAGAGTCATCTTCTAGGGTTAGAATCACCATAAACCAAAGACGGCTATAGGAGAGGAAGAGGAGAGGCTTTTCAAGGAGTTCTAGGCCAAGAACTCCACTGTTTGGACCGCCGTCACCACCAAACGATAGATCGTGCAACGAGGATCACAACCACACCAATCTCTCCACAAATCTGAACAAATAATTCTCAAGCAAGTATCTATCTTGCTCTATTTCAGTTAATGCTCCAATAATATTAGCCTAGGATTGATTAGGGTTAGTTTTGTGAAAGAAAAACCTATTTAGAGATTTGAATTCGCATGTTGTATGAGTAATAGATGTATTCCGGAAACCCAATTCATATGTAGAGATTGAACCACGAAATTATAGTAAATAAAGAGTATGAAATCTGGTAAAAGAATGGGAAGAAACTAAACAAAATAAATATTAGGGTTCTTGATGTTTTTAAGGATTATGCCCTTTTAATTCGTTATTCATGATGAAAATCCGCATGCTTGACGTAGGAAATCACTTATTTGAGGTTATAATACTTGTAGTATAAATTATTGGGAGTTTGGTAGTCAAATATATCGTTTTGGATGATTTTGGAAGAGGAAACCCGTAACTGGAAATTCTGCAGATTTGCCATACCTGCTTGATCGATCGATCGACCCTAGATCATCGATCGATCGATGATTCGATTGATTGAATACCTACCATCGATCGATCGACCCCTCCTGTATAACTCATATTTCCTATTTAATAGGCCGTTCTAACTCAAATGATTAGACATTCTTGGATATTAATGTGAGAACATTTTGGGACATAAAGAAGACCAGTAGAACTTTAGGAATATATGGACCCGTTAATATGAGACGAGATTAACATTTCACGAGGGGGTGTTTTACATATAAGGGACAATGGGAATATGTGTTAAAGGGTGAGACTCGTAAAGAAGTTACGTTGTAAAATAAATGAGTACCTACTGAAATTACACTTGGAGAGATAGGAATCCACGAGTGTTACGTAGTAAATTGGAATAATCCCACAAATAAGAATAAGAGACAAACCGTTATACGTGATTATCTAATAATGAGTAATAAGGATAAATATCATAATTATGGGTCGTGAGAGTGTACCTAAATTTGATATGGGAATAGTGGTATACATATATGACTGTGTTTATGCATATACTATATACGTGTAAAAATCATGCCCGCGCTACTTTCTATCCCGGAGGTTAACGCGCTGGGACAGTCTTATCTCGATGGGAACTTAATGGGGGATATTGACTCGTACCCTAGAAGATAGGAATCCTTGGTACAGGATATCGGATCGATAGTCAGACGGTCCTAAGAGACGTGAGGGTATGTGGCGACCTCTTAGTGAGTTGGAAGTATGCTTCGCCTCAATTTGTATGTGTTTTGTGTTAATACTGTTCGAGAGTGATTCTGAACTTGTATTTCCCTTAATACGAGTGATACGGGGATTGGATAGCAGAGTATGGACGCACCATAAATTTTATATGGGGTGCCGTTAGAATATATATTATATGAGTATTTAATATATATATATATTTAAACCTAGAATTTGGGAACTACCTACTGTGACTATGGTAAGTAAGAAATGCATAATTATTTCAACTTGGGAACAAGTGTTTGAAATGTATGATGCGTTACTGAGAAACCTTATAATTAAATGAGGCTTATGTGAGAACTTTACTGTTTAATAAAATTAACTTCCTTAACAATTGAAATTATCGGCATGAAATCTTATGAGTAACTTAAGATAAGATAAGTTAAACTGTTGGGGGTATTAGTGCGATAGGTGTGCACATTAGAAGAGAGGTGAGAATTTTTCAAGGGAGTGCCGCACTAATATGTTGGTTGCATTAGCCGGTAAGCATTTTAAATACTTGCTAAACTAATTTTAAACTTTTTTACAATCGGTCTCTGACCCGTTTACTATTTTCTCTTCTCTCTTGTATATATGTATATATTATAGGTGCCCAGCCATATGGGCGTCTTACATAGGATCCTTTGGAAGGAACGCGCTGCAGCTTAGGTGGGAGTTGCAGGCCTTTTTCTTAGACGACCTCATTATTGATTCCACTTCTAGCACTATTTTATCCAGTTGGGCATGTGTCGCCCTTTTTCCATTATTCAATTGTTTTATCAGAGATTGTGATTCGTTTATTTCCAGTATTTACACTTTCGGAATTATTACTGTCAGGATGTTTTCCTTTAAGTTTTAAAGTTGGAATTAATTAGTTGAATGTTTAATTATTTGGATTGTTTGTTCCAGTATAGTTGTTGGGTGATTCTTTATTTATGAATTATGTAAAGTTTTAAATATTGGTTTTTAATTAAATTTGGAAATTGATGTCATAAAAATGGTTTTGACACTTAGCTTAATTATTTAGGGTGTTTAATTGGAAAAAGTTATTTTTGCAACAGTGATGCTAAGAATGAACCAACCGTTCACCTTGATTATAATCTAATAAATGACTGATCAACCGGTATTTAATTAGGAGGGGTGTCACAATTCCCTGTTAGTTGGGTTGTCTTGTTCGTCTGTCTTCTTTGTTGGTCGGGTTTCCCTGTTGATGAGGGATTTGTATCATGATAACTTGGACTTATGCCACATTGGATGACACATGTTGGCTTATAATTGGTCCACATACGGTGGTGGATTTTGTTATCAACAAGAAGTTAAAATTGTAGGTTGTAAATAGTTAGTTTTTATATCTTTTCTTTTTACTTATTGTTTAGTGTAATTAGTTAAAGTTTTTATTATTCTTTATGTTATGCTTGGTTTTAACATGTTTTCTAGATTCAATGGACTTGTGTTATCCGGAGATCGCTCCACTTTGGGTAATATCTTTCTTTTCCTCTATTTATGTTGTGTTCTTAATTTTCACTTAGGACAATGCAACATTTAAGTTAGGGGTTTTGGGATATTCTATATATTCCTTGTTTTGTTTCAGTGATTTGATCACATGTTATTTACAAGCATGCTTTTGTTATAAAAATTGAAAATTTTCAAAAATATTTTCTTTCTCTTTTCTCATTTGTTGGGAATTTCGCCTTTATTTTTTATGATAAAATTTAATAAATGCCCAATCAAATAGACAACTCAATGATGCATGTTCTCGATTTTTGAATTTATTTGACTTTAGTCCTCAAATTATTGATTTTATGAATAACATCATGAATTAAACTCTAATTCCTTAAGCACATACGCTTTTCTTGTTTTAATCCTTTGGTTTAAAACTTTTATAACTCGGTAATATTTTGTTGCATTGTATATACTTACACAAGTGAGTTTCGAGACATACCTTCATTTGTGAGTGATATACACTAATCTTTCCTCCTTGAAAATGTTGATTTTGCCGATAATCTCACTATTCTTTCATTAATTGAGTTCATTTTGAAATGTGTTACTTGATCATGATTTTCAAAGTTATTATTACTCGATAATTGCGTAAACTTTAGGAAATGATCATAGGCTATCTTTGTTATATCACCCATATTGACCTTGACCTCACCTTATATATTTTCCCTAGTCAACCCCTTTGAGCCTTAATATAGCCTTTCATTTCACAACCTAAAATCCCATAACCAACTCCAAATTGGAGTTATAAACCATACATATTACCTTCCATACATTTGTTTGGAATGATACTTGGGATTAAATAAAGTTCGTGTTACGTGGTTGCAATTAAGCATGAAAAGAGTGATAAAAGAAAAAAAAAACAAAAGAAAAATATGAGAAAAAAAACAAAAGAAAAGAAAGAGAAAGTTTGTATATGATGCATATAGTGTTCAATAATCCTTATCACTCTCCAATTTCATATCTAGTGCTTGTTATGGAAATCATTTTTTCTAATTTTGGAATTGCCTACAATTTTTCATTATCCTGAGTTTTTCATCCTCGAACACCTTTGAGTCCGTACATATTCCTTTCATTTCATAACCTTAACCCCGAACCTACATTATAACCCTAATTGCAATAATCTGTGAAAATACATTTCGTCTCCTTTAATGACGGTATCTTTCATTAAGATTATATGTTTTTCATTTTTTATATAGCGTTCTTCAATTGCTGACATGTGCATGACCTAGGTTCTATTTACACTTACTCTTTATGCCCGCATGTCATGTGTATTACCTCCCATTCATAGTGATTTCATTTTTTGAGTGCATACATCGGTGAGGATAAATATATGCACGCTTTAATGTTTTTCCAGTTTATAAAAGTTTTTCAAAATCATGCTTTGCATGTGCTCGCTTTTCCTCCCACTTTTAAGGTTTCTATTCTTTGAAGTTTGTTCTATAATGTTAATAGTACGGACTTTTGTGTGAATTCTTTCACCTTGATAATAACGTGTTTGAAATCTTTTTTGTTATTTTTGGGCTTGTCGCATGTGGTTGGGCATACATTTTGAGGAAACTACAATGTTTGTGGGTTTCATCCTTGAAAACCTGGACGAGGCAGCACTCATCCACTAGGGTCACCTAGGGGTTTAACGACTTATTGAATATGCTAAATGTAATCGTGTTCGCTACGAAAGTGGCATTTATATTTTTAGGCACATATACATTTTCCACCACCTTCTTTTGGACTGGTTTTGTTGTGTTTCATTACTAGGGAATAGCAATGTTTAAGTTATGGGTGTGATGTGTCACGAATATTGTGTATTTTTGCCCTTTATCTTTATGCATTCTAGCACTTTTATGTTCCTTATGCCTATATTTATGCTCGTTAACCAGACAACCTATATTTTGGATGTTAATATACTTTGCGAGGTATAATTGAACTTTTGTAGGTATTGGAATGCTTAAGGGGTGGATTGGTTGCGTTTCGATGAAGTTTCGTTATCTGACTGAACTTCAAGGGCAAATTAGTCATTTTATACTTCATCTAAGGTTCAGTGTAATTCCACGAAAACATAGTTCATTGAGTTAGCTTCATGTGGTCGTAAACGACACGTCCTTTTGAGTTCAGACGAAAAAGTTAGAGCCAAATTTGTAAAGCACATTTTCTTCCATGTGATGAACAAAGGGCCTTCAAAAACAAAGTACCGGTAGCCCCCAGGTGACAGGCCAAACCAATATTGCCCACGATCCAAGATAGGGGGTTTTCCACTAACCCGCGGTCGATCGCTCGCTACAAAATTTTGGCACTTGTTCCTTTTTTTTTATTTATTTTTCTTTTGTTTTTCCACTTACTATATAAACCAAACTTTGTTTATTTTTTAAATATCTTTCATTTTAGTTAGTTTTAGGGTTTTCTCTTTAGGAGCTTCTTTCCCTAGGGTTTCAACCCATTTTTGTATTGTAAGTTAATATTCATCTTCCCTTCCATCTAATTTAAGCTTTATTTCCTTTATTTAATACTTTGTTGCATATTTACCCTCCTTACATTTGCTTTTCGTTAGTTAATTTGTTGTTTCATTTGTTAATTAGGTTTATTTCTTGCTTTGAATAGGTGTTGTAGCTAGTTTAAGGGTTGTGGTCATATTTTCTCCATTAATGGGTCTCGAGATTTGAAATCTAAGTTTTGGGTCAAAACGCATTTAATTGTAACCTCGTGTATTAAAGTTGGAATATTAGGGATTTAACTTTCTTTATCATGCAACGTTAGTGTTTATAGAGATATTCCCAATTTAATCCATGTGTGACCATTTTTGATTGAATGTTTAATCTTTTATTGTTGAATTAATTTTCTTCATAATTAATTGAATATGCTCGGTTAAATGTTTTCGAACCAAAATCCTTTTTACGCGTTATTTAGCCCACGACGGGGATGTGACCCTAATCCCATTTTATTGTTCTTGTCTAGTTTTATTTATTTCTCCCCTTTTTCCCTTTTAAACCTCCATCACCTTTTACACTTTTATTTCATAAATAATAAATCAATTAAAGCCTGTCAAACATTCCCTGTGGATTTTTGATAGTCGAACTGGTCACTATACTCTCGTAAAGAGTGTAGTCATAGTTTAGGTTTTTTGCATTGCGGTCGAAAGCCGATAACAATGATTTGGTATCTACACGGAGGCTCAGTTTTTGCCATATCAAGGTCATTTTAGATTTGACCAGACCAGAGAGAAAGTTTTTGATTTAAATAAGCATGACCGACATTGAAAGAAAAGAACTAATAGCCTTCTTGAAAAGGAGTTTGGATGTATTTTCGTGGGAACCATACGATATGTCGGGAATAAATCCCATAGTTACCTTCCATTGACTCCACATGGATCCCACATTCAAGCCAATCGCATAGAAAGCTTGTCGAACATCCCCGTAGAAGGAAAAGATCATAGAAAAGGAAGTATGAAAACTTATGGAGGCAGGATCCATTAGAGAAGTTCAATTCCAAAAGTGTCTTTCAAATCCGGTCATAGTTTGTAAAAGTAATGGAGCCTGAAGAGTCTGCATAGACTTCACCGACCTCAATAGAGCCTATCCCAAGGATAGCTTCCCTTTACCAAAGATAGATCAGCTGGTCGATGCTACAATAGCTCATGAATGAATGAGCTTCTTAGACGCTTACTCTGGATACCATCAGATCATGTTGTTTGGCCCCGAACAGGACAAAAATTCATTCATCACACGAGTTGGTGTGTACTGCTACAAAGTCATGTTGTTCATCCTTAAGAATGCATGATCCACATATCATAGATTATTTACCAAGATGTTCCAGCGCTAAATGGGGGATACCATTGAGGTGTACATTGGCGACATGCTCAATAAGATCAGAAACAAGAGAAACTATCTCCAAGATTTGGCCAACACCTTTGAGGTCTTCAGGCACTACCGAATGAAACTTAACTCTAATGAGTGTTCATTTGGGGTCCAGTTAGGTAAACATCTGGGTTACCTAGTCAGTAAAAGGGGGATTGAGGCTAACCCGGATCAGATAGAAGCATTCAGTTCCAGAAGTTTACTGGAATGCTCACAACACTCTATCGGTTCATCTCTATGTCGTCTGAGTGCTGCCAATCGTTCTTACCGCTACTCATAAAGGAAATATGCCTTAAATGGAACAACTAGTGCTCCAAGGCCCTGGAGGAGATCAAATCCTACCTCAGTAAACCCACGTTGTGATTGATCCCTGATCAGGGGGATCCTCTTTATCTTTATCTCACTACACCAAAATACTAATTTTGTGACTGCCTTCTTGTAACTGCTAATGGGGGTGACAAACTTTATCACTGCCATTAGGAGTCACAACATTATTTGTAACTGTCATTAGGAGTCATAAAATATTTGGGTAATGAAAAATTTGAGTAAATTGGTTTGTCACTGCTAATGATAGCTACAAATCTTATCATATAATTAATTTATGACTGCTATAAGGAGTCACAAGTTTATAACTTCCACAAGGAGTCACAAATTTATCACTGGACTTAAGTTATGACTCTTATGAGCAGTGACAAAATTATAACTACTATGAGGAGTCACAAATTTGTGACTGCTCGTAGCCATCATAAATTTTGTCTTACAACTTAATTTATGACCGCTATAAGCGGTCACAACCGCTCGTAGCAATCAAAAATTTTTGTGTAAGAGTTAATTTACGACTGCTATCAGGGTTCAGCAAATTTTTTGGCTGAGGTTTAATTTCCCTCTTCTCTCTCTTACTTGCTCTTCAATATCCTGCTCCCTCCTCCATCCCTCTTTAATCTCCCGCTCCCTTATCATAAAATTTTGGCTTGCACTGACAAAGAGATCGAGGAGAAAATAATGGGAAGCGTCATAGTTGAGAAGAGATCGAGGAGCTTCATCGCCAATAAAGGGAGGTCCTCTCTCTCATTCTCTCTCTCTCATTTCGTATACATATTTATATACCTTTATTTTTTGTGTTAAATCGTTTGTTTTATCTATATAGATTACAGAGCGACTTCGTGACCCTAAGGGTCTCCGCCGCGGAGGTTTATTAGGCTCTGCCCCTCGCAATTTCATCGCCAACGTTGGCAGCCAGCGTGGCTTTGTTAGACCTATAATTTCTCTCACCCCAATTTGTTGAAAATTGGTAACGAGCATCGTCTAGAAAACTCATTCTCTCGTGAGCTGCTGTGGCATCTAAAAAACTCATTCTCTCATGAGCTGCTGTGGCGTCCACCAACTGGTCGATCTTTGGTAGAGGGAAACTATCCTTGGGGCAGGCCCTATTAAGGTCAGTGAAGTCTATGCAGACTCTCCATTTCCCATTGTTCTTTGGAACAACTACTGGGTTGGATAGACATTTGGGGAATTGAACTTCCCATATGGATCCTGCATCCAATAGCTTTTTAACTTCTTTTTCTACTGCCTTAGCCTTCTCGGGTGCAGTTCGTCGTGCTTTCTGCGCAATAGGCCTGAAGGTGGGGTCGACATATAGCCGATGGCAAACCACACTGGGATCAATGCCAGGCAGTTCGTATGGTTCCCACGTGAAAACGTCTAGGTTGCTCCTTAGTGGTATCGTCAATTCCTTCTTCTCTTGATCTATAAGAGAAGTCCCGATCAAGAAACTCCTATCTTTCTCGCTTCCATTGGATGGTATCTCCTCCAGGTTTTCAACGACCCGCTCAGAGGGGAGGAGCCTGGTCTCCTCCACTCTGGGCCTTCCATGTTTTAACTGCTATTTTGAAGTTATCAAACCTTCTTGCTCCTCGACTTTCATTTTGGCCTTCTCGACCTTCTTCTCTGGTTTTGGGCGGATGGCTGCTATAAAGAAACTTCTCTCCATCGCCTGATCCCCGTGAATCTCCATTACTCCTCGCTCAGTCACGTACTTAAGTTTCTGATGGTAGGTGGAGGGGACTGCCTTCATTGCATGTAGCCACCCTCTACTGAGGATAGCTTGATATGGCGAGTTGATGTCGACCACCAGAAACTCGATCATCTTGGATACACTTCCTGCCCTTACGGGCAACATAATCTTCCCTAGTGGAACAGTCACTTTTTCAACGAAGCCAACTAGAGGGAAAGTGGCTTCCTTCAGGTCGACAACGCTTAGCTTCAAATTCTTGAATAGGTCAAGATACATTACCTCGGATGAGGAACTTGTCGATGTCATAGTTGGCTATCCTGAGCGTAATGATCAAGGCGCCATGATGTGGGGTTCTTACCCCCACCAGGTATTCATCTGTAAACACGATGTGCTTACTGTAGTCGACGTCACCTACTCGTCGACGCTATCCTGACTACATCTTCGCTGGATCGATCTAAAAAGCTTGCATTACTGCTGTAAGCTTTTTTACCTCCATCCGAGCTGAATTTCCTTGAATCTGCTCCATATCATATGCCCCATGAATTACTGCAAATTCATGGCTAGCATCATCTTCGAGTACATTATCGGGTCTTATCTCTCCATTGGCAGCGACTTTCTCTGCCTTCTTCTCCACAAACTCGTTCAGGTGCCCAGTCTGGGCCACTTCCTCGAGGTGGGACTTAAGAGCCTTGCAATGCTCGGTCTTATGTCCTCCCTCCTTGTGAAAAGCGCATCTCAGCACGTTGTTTCTCTTTGAGGGATCTCCTCCCATCTTTCTGGGCCACTTAACAAATGGCTCGTCTTTGATCTTTGCAAGGATCTTGTATATTGGTTCTTTGAAGACAGTGTTCACTTCCTGAAAGGCTTTCGAAGCATCATTCTTGCCTCCATTCTTAGAGCTATTCTTGCCTCCTTTCTTCTGGTTTTCAATCTTGTCATTGCCCTTGGCAGCGAGCTTAGTTCGACCATTTTCCCCTGTATTGAGGTGGGTCACGTCCTCCACTTTAGCGTATTTCTCGATACGATCCATTAGGTCATCTATGGTTGTGGCCTCCTTCTTTATTAGGGATTGGTGCAGAAGGTACAAGCTGGGTAGCCCAATCTTGAAAAAGGCCACTGTTACCTGCTCCAAGCAGTCCTCGACCTCGTTGAATAATTCCCAGTACCTCTTCGCGTAGTCCCGGAGGCTCTCTTGAGGCGTTTTCTTCATTGTTAGTAAAGCATCCATCCTCTTCGGATGGGAGCTACTGGTAATGAAGCGAGTTGTAAAGAGCTCAGCCAGGGACTTAAAGCTCCTGATGGACCTGTGAGGGAGCCTCTCGAACCACTTCTGGGCCACATTGTGCAGGCTCGAGGGGAAAATTTGACACATTAGTTCATCCCGGTGGTTCTAGAGAGTCATGTCCTGCCTGTACTGCCTCACATGATCGATAGGGTCAGTTTTTCCATCATAAATCTTGAATCTCAGAATAGAAAATTTCTTGAGGGCTTCCTCTTCTTCTATCTCCCTTGAAAATGGGGATTTCATCTGAGTCTTGAGAGCTCGGCGAGCAAGCTCCCTAGTTGATCTGGCACCCCGATGCGCTGGGTTTTGGTCCATTTCTCTTCGGACCAAATTCCGTATATCCTCATTACCTCGAGCTGGGCTCCTGTAACGGTGAGATGGTCGCTGCTACTCGAGCAAGTCATCATCTGACTCGGGCTTCTCACTTCTTTGGGATCCGCATCTGGGGCTCCTTCCTCGGTTGTGAGACTCTCTCGCCTGAGGGCTAGGAGTGTGGTATGGACGTCGCCTAGTGCTGCGATGGAGTTCTTTCTCCAACTTCTCTAATTTCCTTTTGAGGCTAGCATTCTCATCCTCTTGCTTGCGAGCAGACTCCATTTACTCTTGGAGCCTTGCCTCATAGGCATCAATCAATCTGGAGATTTATGTGGACATCATTGGTCCCTGGCCTCTCCGGGCGAGCCCTCTGATCTGAATGCCGAACTTTAGATTTGATCCTGCGAGGGGCGGGCTACTCTTGGATATCCCCTGCCTGAGGGGGGTTGCTACTGTGACCAGACATTCTATCTTCTTCGTTGGTGAGTGCTTTCTCAAGGGAGATAAATGATTCCCACAGACGGCGCCAATTGTGGTGACAATTATATTCAACACAAATAAATGAGAAAACACAATCACCAAAGGAAATAAAGAATAGAAAATGCCAATCACACAACACACTATGTGTGTGGTTCAGCAAAAATGCCTACGTCCTTGGTAGTGTTCTCAATATTATTTCTATATGCTCCGGAGAGTGCTTTACAGAGAATATATTACATGCCTTTTGCCCCAGGCCTAGGGTTTTTTATATACATGTTTGTTCTCGGGGAGTGGGGATGTTGGACTCCCCCACATCCATCTTCTGCTCCTATAATATCTCCTTACGAGATTCTAGGAGTAGACGAAGTCGTATATGAATCCAGAAAGATACGAGGGCCCTAGACTTTGGGCCACTTTTATTGGACTACTCGTTTGGGTTTGCAGATGACAAATCCAGGTACCCACAGTTACATTCTCACTAGTTACCATTATAGCCGTATTTTTCCCACATTAAACTACTAGCCACTCTCCTGACTTCATGAGTTCTAAATTTTTGTTATGAAAACCCTCCACGCTTCCCAACCCTGACGTCTCAATCAAGTGACCCATCAACACACTATCTTCTCTCCCCATACCACTAGTTTGTCCATAATCATAACACGATTGAGCCCCTACTCTCAAGCCATCCACCACGGACTCCCATTCAAAGGTACCCTTTAAATTTAAATGACTTTGAAAAATACTGTTATTTGGGACAAGTGCCAAAAGAGGCTTAGAAAATGTGACCATCGGCTCTTCTAAACCTTTAAAATCTTTCACAATGCCCACTTTTCCCCTCTTCTTATTTTTTCCGCTCTTTACCTTTATGTTTCTTCTTTAAAAACTTCTTTGTAGCACCTTACCCAAATTCAAACATGGGCTTATGATCTTAAAAAGGGACAAACATTTTCCCCACTTGACAAGAGAGTGCCCCCTAACATTAGGGACAAGGAATGATCCCGAATTTAAAAGAGGATCGAGGTTCTTCGCATTGACATCTTGCCTTTCATTTTTATGAACATAATTGCAATTATTAAGATCATGAGACGAATCCAACAATTCCACCTCTGACCTATTCTCAAAGAACGAGGGGAACATCCATAAACCTCCATTTCTTAGTGTTAAGAAATCTCGTGGCCTTAGCACCCGAAGCAAAGACAAACATAAATAAGTTATATGGAAGCTTCCAAATGGTTACCCCTCTTCTACACTTCCATCTCTCTCGCACCCACCTAGACAGTGCCTCCTTAGAAGGTTGTGCAAAAGCCCTGTCGCCAACCCGCCCAACCAGTGCTTTCTGTAAATAATTCAGTCTTCGAACATAAGTATCCGCCACGATATGAGCCTCCGACATGCTCCTGATATGTATTTTATCATCAGGGCATTGGTCCACCATAGCTAAGCTCAAGAATGATGGTCTAATCCTTGTAGCAACATCGTCAGGCCTTATGTTCAACACACTCTTTATCTTCTTCATGCAATGTACCACCTCCTCCATAAATTTGAACGCTTCTCGGGCAAAACCCCACCCTCTGCCTTCCGACAACTCGGGAAAATAAAACCTCGACCTCTTACCTTCCTCCTTAATGATGATCAAAAATGCAGTTTCATTCCATAAGAAAGTAGTGCACGCAATGACTTCCCTATTCGTGTAGCATCTCTTCTTGTAGAATCTCCTGCTCGTGTTGGAGGCTTCAAACATGCCTTCGCTGATCCATTTCACCTCACCTTTGGCCAAGCAGCCCACGTTCGTATACCCTTTTCCCAACTCCTTAAGCCTAAAGAAATATGAAGAATCCGTCCATTCTTTGCGCAACATGAACGATTTCCACCCCCAGAACTCGTCAAAACTCATGTGTTAATATTCAACTAACTTCGTCTGTATTAAGCTAATATGTGAAACAAACCCATGTACTTAAGCATGGGGGTTAAGCCAAATGAATAGAACTAGATTTTGGAGTCCAAAAGCCAAATGACCATAAATATGAAGTAAGTAAATACACATGGAAGGTTTCAGAATCATAATACTTGAGCAGAAATCTCATGAATTAAAAACATAAGTACACATTTTTCACCCTAATGTAATTTATTTAGTACCTTTGTCCATGTATACTATATGAAGTATAGTGATGGGTGTCATCTCATGATATCTTACTATTCTCTGATGTGTGCAGGTGCAGCTGTAATTTACATATATTATGAAATATAAATGATATAATAATCCAAATGCCACTATAAAAAGTGCAATGCCCACATTAATATGTACTTGTAATATTTAATTTGATACAACTACATGCAACTACAAGTATCAACATGATGGGCTACCAAAGATAACGAATTATGTTTTGTTTATATATTGAACTAAGAAAAGCTTATCTAGGTTTTGGATTTTTAAAGTACTATATATTGCGTAATTTCTTTCTCATTTACTTGACTTGGCTATTCACGTGATAATTTTTTTGTGCCAGTTAGTGTTCTTAACTTATTATACTAACCTCTTAATCCTTTCTACTTCCTTTTAAGCCCAAATTGACTAGACATTTGAGAAATATAATTCAGTTAGTATTGTTTATGAGGGTGTTTTTGGAAAGCCTATTTTCAACCTTTGGAATTGGAATTGAGGTCTTGAATTCCAATTCCATTGTTTGTATAGAAAATAGAGTGAGTTTGGAAACGTAGTAGGATTTCACTTTAAAAATTTCAATTCTATACATTGAATTCCAATGTAAAAGAAGATAATTACAAATCACATTTTTATGGAATTGACATAGAGAGATCAACACCCCCAACACGTGAATGCACGGTTTCACCTACACACAAAAACAGTAACATAAAATTACACACATATTCACACAGTTTCATACACACGCACTGCACTACACAAATTTCACGTATTGCAGCTACACAGACTACACAGTTTCACACATAATTTCACACACACACAGAGTTTTACTCACATCACGGACACACTGCATAGACAGTTTCAATGGGAAAGAGGGAGAGTTCTCCACTTACTTTCACGCGTAGTTTTACACACTGCACACGAAAACACAACGCACAAAGATGAATTATAATTCTAAAATAATACCAATTAAATTCCATTCTGAATTCGTCCTTCATTAGAAATGACCAGCCCATGTATGAATCTTCCCATCTACTCATGTTCAATTTTGTTGGATACTTTATTATTATTCTTTTTATCTTTTCAGACACGTGGCCGTTATTCCTTTTATTTTTTCTTGCCTCCATTCCCAATCTTCCAAATCCATAAAATGAATTCCTTATCAGCTATCTCTCTATCCTTTTGATTTTCTAACAACCCAAGTTGTATGGATACGAATACGGGATACGAGATACGATAAATTTAAAAAAAGAAGAGTTTGAAGGACAAGTATATGATAATAAAATAATATATTATATTGTGTAAAAGTGTATTAAAACATATTATTAACAATGTTGCATACACAAATCACAATATGCTGAAAGAGAAAAGTAAAGTATGATGATTGATGATAATTTTATTAACGGTAATGAATGGCCTTGCGTATGGGGCTTCAATTTCTCTATTGTTTTGCATGTTTTTAGAAAAATACTTCGCTTTTAAACATCGTAAAATTTTACTGAGATGCACCCATTTTAGGTAAAGATAAAGAAAAATAGCCTCTGTTTTACCTGAAAGCCAAAATGGCTTATTTAGAGAATGTATATGTATCGTGCAGTATCGGTGTCGTATCCAACTTACCTGTATCCAATGCTCCATTAACACAACAAAAAGAGAGAATTGCAATTTTGCACGGTAATTACAATTGCATTAACATTATATATGTACTTTTGCCCTATTATATTCGAGACATGCTATCAGATTGCGTTGGCCACTAAGGATGAGGTTGAAGATCTTGAGAAAGCTGGAATTAATGTGATTCAAATTGACGAGGCTACTTTGAGAAAGGAAGTCTGAGCAGTCGTTTTATCTGGACTGGGCGGTTCACTCCTTCAGGATCACTAATTGTGGCATTAAAAAAAAACCCAGGTTCATCTTCTCTTCTTTTATTGGAAAGTGTTATTATTTATTACTCATCCAACATCTCACACTTGTCCTTAGGACCTGAATTGTTGGTTCTTTTTCACTAACAACTTACAATCGACCCACGTCAAGGATTCATCTATTGCCAGGAGATTTCAATCATTGGGATGTTACAATAATCTATTTCTATGTATAGATATGCATAGATATCTATATTCACACGTGGCATGCTAATTTCACTGTATTCTTTATATATTTATGTTCTCACTATATTATTCAACATAAGTTAGCATGCCACGTGCATAGATATCTATGTATAGATATGCATAGATATCTATACTTCTCCTTGTTATGAATATCTATGCATATCTATATTGTAATCATTTTTGGAGATGATTACGAGTTTTAGTTAGTTCATGAATATTTTTTTCTCTTTCGTGCAGGGGATGATGTAGCAAGCACCAATTCCATGACTCGATATCATTAAGCGACATCTCAAACCTACTATGGCAAGCACCAATTTTAAACAATGTGAGTACCAAAACACACTTACCTATCTTATATATGACTTCACTTATGTATGCCAATATAATATATGCATCAATATCTTTGGAAAATTACAGATGATCTATTGTTACACACTTACCTATCTCATACATGACAAGAAGGGTGTGGTTATAAAAAGATGATGAAGATCGAGAGGCTCAACATCGACAAGACACTCAAGATCGAGATGCTTAACATTGACATGAGATTGAAGAATTATAGATTCACCAGTAACAAACGCTACTACAAATAAAGTCTGACATGAGAATCGAAATGCAGAGTTTGTTTCAGAGTATTGTCCTTCATCGCCCCTTCCACTACCTCAATGGCCTATACCGACTAGGTAATAACAAATCTTTATTTTGTTTATATATATGTATTTGATGGAGAGCTAGGGAAGATATATATTGTGGCTATTCTGTGCTTAGTTTTTTACAGTGTTGTGATTTTTTTGTCATTGTAAGTTAATTTTTATGTTTAAACAGGTTGGTTTTCATGAAGAAACAAATGAGATTCTGTCAAATTTTTTTAAAAATATTAAGTGTTTTTAAAAGTAAACAATAGGAAGATATAAAAATTTGATAAGGTTTTTGAAGATTGTCATCTATAGGAACTAACACTTAAAAAATATTACTTCTTTGTTTAAGGTAACTAACACTAAATAAATTTTATTGCAGGTGGAAATCTTTTATGAACAAGGCAAGACATTTAAGTCGTTTTGTTGGAGGTCGTACGTTTCAAGACTATGAGTTTACTTTCCTTACTTCATTTTATTTTAGGAGTAGATGGGTTTTTATGTATTTTTTGTAATGAGACGGGTGAAATTGTGTAGAGATACTTAGGTTGGTGGAGACGATGTCGAAATTGTATATTTTTTTTCTTTGTATGAACTCTTATTATAGTTGAATGAAAAATTATATGTTATATATGTTGAAATGAGATGCCAAATATGTTATATATATTTTTTAATAGGTTTATAATTATATAGATAATATATTTGTAACAGCTCTTATCACATTTAACAAATTCAATTTTTATAACTGTTAATAGTAGTCAAAAATTTATCACTACTGTCAATTTTGTAACCGCTAATAGCAGTTACAAATATAAGATTCGTAACTGCTGATAGCAGTTATAAATATTATATTCGTAACTGCTGATAGCAGTTACAAATTGGGGTCACCAGTCATAACTCTTATAGGGGTTATAAAAATTCGTGACTGCTGTTAGGAGTTATAATATTTATTTTGTCACCCCCTAAATTATGACGATAAATAGTAGTTATAAAGTTCATTTGTGACTGCTTACAGCACTCACTGGAGATCTCGCGGTAACCATCCACATAGTTATAGCTTGGTCTTGGTTTGTGAGAACGAAGAAAAGCAGTCCCCTATTTATTATGCTAGCAAGACACTACTGGATGTCGAGAAGTGCTACCACTACACCAAAAATAACAATCTGTCATGGTTTAAAACTGTGCCAGATCAAATCTGGAAAGGTTTTGAAATGTGTCAGAATTAGTTGTTCCAAAATGGCCATTTTTTTTCACGGTTTAAAAATATGCTAGATTTGTCCAAACAGTTCTGGCACACTTTAAAACCATGCCAGAATTTGATATTTCTGGCACACATTATAACTGTGCCAGATTGAGTACATTTTGGCACACTTTTGGCACATTTCAAACCCGTGCTAAAATTTGATGCACTTTTGGCACGTTTGAATTGCGCCAAATTTTTGGTTAAAAGAAAAAATAATAATTAATTGAAAACAAGAAAATTTACAAATTCCGAATCTCGCACATTGTTGATAAACTAATGTACATATAAACTTCAAAATATTACAAGTATTAATAGTTCACATACCCAAAAAAAATTGGGTAGAGTTTCCTCTATTTTCTAAGCATTCTAAAACCTGCTAATACAAAACCTGTGTAATGTAAAACCCGCACGCCCATAAAATGTGCAAATAAATTACAAAACCCGCATGGCCATAACACAAAAAAATGGAATCCTGAATATTAACGATATTAAATAAATAATCCCCTTGTTGTAAACCATTGACTTCTTCATGTGTTCCATGTGGATAAAAGTTAACGATAAAATTTTATCCTACAAAAAGGTAGGATACAAAAAAGAGAAGATATTAGTAACCAAGTACTTTTAAAAAAATCTTATTCAACCTAAAAAATTGCATATAAGAGTTAAAATTGTTATTATATTCTCAAACCAGAAGTCTTGTGACTACGCGATCAGCTCCTACTAATGACGTTAGTCCCATGCGAGGTATTAGTGTCTCTTACGGGGCCATTTGGGCACTGGTTTGAATTTTCAACCTTTAACGATTTTTAAGCATAATCTAAATATTTTCAAATTATCACCATATTCTCAAATCGGGAGACCTGTGACTACGCGGCCAGTTCCTATAAGTTACATTGGTTCCATGCGAGGTGTTCATGCCTCTTACGAGGCCATTTGGGTGTTGGTTTGGGTTTTCAACCTTTTAACGGCTTGTTTTTAAGCCTAATCTAAATGTTTCATATTATCGTCATATTTTAAAAGCAGGAGACTCGTGACTATGCGGTCAGTTCCTATGAGTTACATTGGTCCCGTGCGAGGTGTCCATGCCTCTTACAGGACCGTTTGAGGGTTAGATTGGGTTTTCACCCTCTAACATCTTATTTTTAAGACTAATCTAGATATTTTTAAATTATCATCCTATTCACAAAGAGAGGGACCCGTCACTACACGGTCAGTTCCTAAAAGTTACATTGGTCCCGTGAGAGGTGTTCATGCCTATTACGGGATCATTCACGATTGGTTTGGATTTTCACCCTTTTAACGACTTGTTTTTAAGCCTAATCTAGCTATTTTCAAATTACTATCATATTCTCAAATCGAGAGGCCCTTGACTATGCGATCAGTTCTTATAAGTTACATTGGTCTCGTGGGAGGTGTTCGTGCCTCTTATGGGGCCGTTTGGGGGTTGGTTTGGATTTTCACCCTTTAACGGCTAGTTATTAAGTGTAATCTATAAATTTTCAAATTATTGTCATATTCTCAAATTGGGAGTCCCATGACTACACGGTCAGTTATTATGAGTTATATTGGTCCCGAACGAGGTGTTAGTGCCTCTTACGGGGTTGTTTGGGCATTGGTTTAGATTTTTACCCTCTAATGGCATGTATTTAAGCCTAATCTAGATATTTTTAAATTATCGTCATATTCTCAAATCGGGAGACCCGTGACTACGCGGTCAATTCCTATAAGTTATATTGGTTTTGTGCGAGGTGTATGTTCCTCCTAATCGAACATTCAATATGTATAACTGAAAGTGAATGTAGTCATCCCCTAGTTGTCCTTGTGTAATCTTGAATTTAATTTTAGTACTTAAAACTCATACCATTCTAAAATATCTATCCATATCAAGCCTAAAAGTTTGAGTTGAAACCTAAGTCTTCAATTCGAAACATTAACCATTACACCGAAGCATATTCTAGTAACATATTGATAAATAAGAACTACTATCTAAGTACATGAAAATAGAGTATAAATGAAAGAATTAGTAAACTCCACTCAATTGATATATCCAACTTATCTAAGTACATGCAACTAAGTGGATCTATATACATTTATGATGTGGCAAACACCAAAAGGAGAAGAGAGATGAAAGAAAAGAAGAGAAGGAAAAATATATGTTTGTGTGACTACCTGTCAAATAGGAAAATTTCATTACAGTGACTATGAATTGGAACCTTCTCTTCTCTTGCATTTGAATCAACTCTGTCATAGTTACGAGGCACCTCAGCTTCCTAGTAGCTATTTGATTTATCATTCCCCGTGGCTGGAAGCAAACACCAATCAAGCAGACTTTTAACCAACAAGTTCTTTGCTCATATATTTTTCAAAGTTTATAAAACTTCTACGACAATTATACATGATACATGAATTACTGAAAGTAAGCAAATCCTTCATATACACTGTCTTGGAGGAAACAACACAAATTAAGAAATAAAATATTTAAAGATAAAACACTTAAATAAAAAAATACAGTCCAAAACAATTTTTCAAGCAACTAAATTTTTACATGATAAGAAATAGAAACAATACATGTTTGGTTCCGAAACAGTAAAATAACAAACAGGTCTTATACATTGTTTTAAAGAATCATTTTCTTTATTATTTTTTTCAAAAAATAATTGTTTAACTATGGTTAAATTGTATGATCAAAGGAATCTTAACAAATTTTTAACCAAGATTGTTCAACAATACAATACTTTTAGCTAACAATAAAGTTAACTATAAAAATGAGATCTATAAACACTAAATCAGACAGCAATGTCATAACAATATAATGGATCTAAACTAAAAAAATATCCTAAACTGGAAAACTCAAACCCAACACTGGTACGAAGCAACACAGTTCTTGACAGATAGAAAAATAACAAACAGGTGCATATAGAGTTGTTAGTAACGCAATATGAAGCCAAACAAATGTATATCAGTTAACAGAAATGGATCAATAAAAATTATATCTAAACAAACTCAGATCCACAAACTAAAGACACACAATATAATGATACAGGGAAAATCTACAACCAATCTTATAGAACTTTTTTTCGCACCATACTATAAGAGAAATTTTTTAGATCGATAATAAATTATAGGACTTCTAAGAAAAACAAATTAACCAAGAAGTTTAATCAACAACAACCAAACGATCTAATGAGTAGCAAGTATTAATCACACAAAACGCAAAAGAAGCAAATTAAACCACAAAAGGAATTCAATAGTGTTGATACAATCCTCCAACTTTAAATAACCTCTACACAAGTTACGTTTACCCTTAAAATCATATCCAAACACATGATACAAAAATGAGAGACCACCATCTACACCACCAAAGTCGACCTGTAACCAAAATGTGAGAGAGAGAGAGAGAGAGAGAGCCGAGCGGGAGACTCCAAAGCTCCAAAGTGAGAGTGAGCGGGAGACTCTAAATGACTAAGTGTTATTTTTTTATGGCATTTTATATTTTGGTCCAGTGTACTCAATTTTAGCACACTTAAAAACAATGGCAAATTTTGGCACTATTTTAAAGTGTGTCAGATTGTCATTAAATCGTGCTAAAATTTAGAATAGTTTTAAACTGTGCCAGATTTTTAATATCAGGGTGTGCCAAATTGCTATTTTTGGTGTAGTATATTTTCCTCTTAAAAAATTGGTTTATGCGTTGGTGATTTCTTCGCGCAAGCTAAAATACTACTTTGAAGCCCATTCAATCACCGTAATCCTTCATTCCCCCTAAAAGTTGTCCTTTGTAAGGCTGACCTCTCTAGACGAGTGTCAAAGTGGTCATTAGAGCTTTAGAGATTTGATATTAATTTCTAACCAAGAACATCAATCAAAGGCCAGGTGTTGGCCGATATCATCGCAGAATTTACTAGAGAAGGCCCCACCGACCAATAGCTGACCGGTCAACCAAAGTTGCATGAACCGGCTCAAGGTAAAAGTTGGAGGTTGGATGCTGATGGCACCTCTAACTCAAAGGGGGGGAGGCATAGGAATTATCCTTGTGACTCCAGCGAACGCCATGACTGAGCAAGGGATCATGCTGGGAATTGAATCCTCCAATAATGAGGCTAAATACGAGGTGTTCATAACTGGACATCACAAGGCACAGTTATTCGGGGTAAGAAGAATTAACGTTTATTGCGACTCCAAGTTGGTGTATAACTAAGTCAGTGGGGATTTCAGTGCCAATGATACAGGATAGTGGCCTATCTCCCAGTTTTACGCAAGCTGGTTACGAAATTTAAGGAAGTCCACATTTAACAACTCCCCTAGGGATACAACAATCATGCACACGCCTTAACTACTCTAAGATTAGCAATAGACTCGGATCTAAAGATAACTATCGAAGTGTAATTCCTCTCCAAATCTAGTATTGATAAGACAACAGCTCTTGAGCATATCCTCTGTGTAGACAAAGGCCCCAATTGGATGAACAACGTCATTGCATATTTACTAGAAATAAGACACTACCTGCCGACAAGATGTTAGATCATCAGATCAGACTCAAGGCCGCTCACCTTCACTTAGATACTGGCGGCCAAATAGGGGTCGACTATATGCATGACAATTGACCTGGTACATATACCAGAGCTGAATGTCCAGAGGTTCCTTAACAACCTTGAGGGCATTTAGCCAGCCGTTCTTATAGGCGACATCTTAAGCTTCATTCAACCTCGTCAGGGCATCTTGCTACCCTTATCATATCCTACCGCCCATTCCACTAGAGGAACCATACTGAACAAGTATCGTAGCTTCTTGTTATTATGGCTCAGTCCCGACTCCATGGCGTTGCTCCGCCAAACTTGCTCTTCAGACTCAAAAAGTTTCTTTTTTAATTCATCATTTTTTGACTGGACCAAAGCCCCAACCTCACCCACATCCTTGGATTCCACTAACTGGGCCTTCAAGTCATTTATCTCCTTTTTTATAGAGGCACTTACATCTTCTAAGTCCTTGAGGTCGTCCTTCAGCTTGATAACCAAAGTGGATTGATCCTTATAGGTATTAGTCTTATTTTTTAGAGCTTTATACGCAGTCAGAAATGCTTGTCGAGCTTGCACGCTAGCATCTTGACCAAGCACGATGTCTAAGTCAATAGAAGGAGAAATTTCTTCAGCATTGGTCTATAATAACAAAACAGAAGTTACTAGATTATCAGAAAAATACATGAATTGACACAATCAAAATGATATTTTCATTAAATAAAATAAAGGATAAACATAGCCATTACAGTCTAAGGAAAAAGAGTACATCAAGCGAGCAAAAGAAGAAAGAACCTTTAGACTACGGGATTCACTTCTTCACATACTCTTTTATCTCAACCTCTTTATGTTTGTTCGCCACCTACTTCTCTTTATGTGCCACCTCCTTCACCTGGTTGGCAGAAAAGATGGCTAGAGGATCCTTGTCAACAGTAGGAAGGGGACCTGGCTGGTGCCTCTCAAATAGCTCATACTCAAAGGGGACTCCAATTTCCACCAAGGCTCTATCCCATACTTTCTTTAAGCTCGCCTTCTGAGCATAGGCAATCTAGATTATGGCATCATCATATGCCTCATTCCAGCCTTGCTAAAAGTTGACGTCCTTAAGGGAAGGGACCTTCTCTACCTCTTTGGTAAACTTAAAGTTCTCAACCTATAGAAGGCTATTCTCAAACTTCAAGGATGCCATAACTAAGGAAATGGTATCCATATCCTTCTCCTTCTTATGGTCCTACCTAACCTTAACCATGGCCTCCTTTGACTTTGGAGGGCCTCAGTCAATTCATCGTTGTTCTTGGATTGGTCGACGACCATATAGAAGACTGGTAAACTCTACCATAAACTATAAAATAGAAAGACGAAAGACGAAAGTGTTAATATTACCACATATTAAAACGACGGGGATGAAAGAGGGATAATTTTTACTGAGGCAAGAGTTTGAGACGCCTAAAGAGATAGTTGGTTGGGACCCAGCATCACCGAATGCCCGTGCTCTCCTGCGAGCACTGCCTCCTCAAAAGGCTGAGGGTAAAAGATAGGTGGAAGGCCACACTGTTGGCCTTAGGAGTATTTGAGATGGAAGAATGAATGCTACTCTTCTTGGGGGCCACAATGTCCTTATTTTTATCTTCCTCTCTTTTCTTCTTCTCTTCTCTCTTTTCTTTTCTCCTTTTTTCCTCTTATTCTCCTTGGTTACTAAACTTGGGCCACCAATTCTGGGGGACTCACCCTCCACCCTCTTTAGGGTCGTAGCCCTAGCAAAAAGAAGGATTTGATCGTCATCCTCATCATCCGACAATAAGATTCTCCTCCTGGGTGGATCCATCTGCTCTTTTTCCTCTTGGGGGATTTATTCTACGTCCACTGTCTCGAAGGAGGAGGAATTTTCCTCATTTGGGAGAGGAAATTTTGGGGTATCATCCACCGGATGAGTAATAAAGTTGGTGGTGGTGTTTGAGTACTCTAAAAGAAGATCCGTCGACCTAGGGTGCTCTCCGTCTGGAAGACAATCTTTCGTCCTCCAAACCTTTAGGATGTCAGTAACTTTGATGCGGTGGAGGGATGGTTCATTATTTTTATTGTGAGTTGCATAGAGATAATAGAGAGCACAAATTAAAAAGTAGAGTAAGAAAATGGAACAAAAAGTTATCAATTGAAAAAATCAAGTATTAACCTCTATAATCTCCCCCCCCCCCCCCCCCCCCTCCAGTCAGGACATAAAGTCCCCGTGTATTTATCGCCCTCTGGAAGGGGCTAATACTGAAAGTTTTTAGCAATAAAACCCGAATCCCAGTAACCCTTGTAGGAATCAGGGAGGTTCACCACCAAAATCATGTTGGCCTTTTTCACCATCAAGTAGAGAACACCATTAGAGGTGTGCGATCACACGTAACACTATTTTGTTTTCAAGATACTAAGATAGATCCTATAAAGTGCGTTGATCCTATGCACCCTGTTAACTATTCGCTAGGTATTGGGGGCACATTGGGCGGGATTGATTTCAAAATAATCAAAAAATTCTAAGAAAAGGGGATTTGGGGGAAATGTTAAACCCCCTTCAACCACAATGAGGGTATGAAATCAGTGCCCCCTATTGATGTCTTTGACATCTCTGGGCAAGGGGGAAAAGTCAATTTCCACCCAGGAATGAATTGAGTACGTTATCGTAAACTCTTCTATACGTTTACCATGAAGAGTATCCATTTATGGAAGAAATAAAAAATACTGCTAACTAAAGAAGACAGACTACGAATGAAAGGAGTAGAGATGAAGACTTATAAAGGTCAAGGAACGCAAGGAAGCTGTGGGATTTATTTTAGGCAGAAGGAAATCTCGAGAAGGGTTGATAACAAGTACACAATATGCAAAAATGATGGCTTGAAGATCTTTAACACATTTTGAATCTTTGTGCACAATTATGGGACACAACGCTCAAGGTAGATGTTTAGCACTTCATCTCATTGCTAAAACAAGCATTCCCTCAACATTTTAAAGTATTTACAAGACCTCCATGCCGCTATTCAAATTTAAGACTCAAAGGCTCTTGGGACTACACGAAAATAAAATCTATCGCCCCAATAAATCTCAGCCCATAGATTTTAGGGGAATTTGTGGGGACTGAAGTAATTAGGCCCATTTACAAGTTGGAAAAATAGGCCCATCAGGGAATAAAGCTCGCTCGACCCAACTTCTTTGTTAAACGAGATAACACATCTACCATATGGACAAATATATTTGGATAATCTCAAAACGGTTACCAATAATCTCGACAAGATATTCAGGGATACCACACGAGATGATCACAAGCCGAGGAGTTCCTTATACAACTCAAACACATAGCAATCACTATAAAAGTGACCCTCACCCCAAGGCCTAACGAGATGTAATTTCAAAACTCAAGATAACTTAATAAGAAAGATAGAAACCTCTTCATAAACATAGGCAATTTTCCAAACCACGTACATCTTATGTTGTGATTAGCATCTTTATTTCATCCTTTATATTTCTTTTTGGATCTATTTAATTGTGACTAATTTTCACTCACATTTGACTATATATATGTGGGGTATTTTTTTTAATTTTTAAATGTTTGCATTTACATCTAATCTATCTTTGTTGTATGTTAATATTTGATTCATATTGGTATGGTGTATGATCACTTTGGTATATTTTTCTTGCTATATCATTTATATATCAAAATCAGTATCTTATGTTCATTCTTTGATTTATGTGTGCTTGTGTTACCGATTCTTTTATCGTTGTATGTTTCACCTCACATCATCACATGATATTACTTTCCTTTATGCTTACATGTGTTACATTTAGAGGGCTTTTTTTTGTTATGCACCTTATTTTTCTTGAACAAAAGGGGGAAATTGGTATCCAACTCTTTAATTCGGGGGAGATTTTTACCTTAGGGGGAGACGTCCTATCTTAGGTGGAGATTGTTAGACAAAGGGGGTGGTTTTTTATATGTGGAGTTATATTGTTATATATTCTCTTTACATTTGAAGGTGTGTTTAAGTGTGCAGGTTTACAATAATGTGAAAAAGGTTTACACAAGAGCAAAGCTACTCATGTTTGGATTGGTCAAGCATTTTTACTTTTTTCTTTTGGGGATTGGATTGAGTATTAGTGAGCTCGACGACCCAATACATTTTTGTTTTGGGTTTTGCCCCGGAATAGCTAAAGGGTGATATTTGTAAGGACAAATTTCCGAAATTGACTAAATTTGTATATATTTGATTTATTTTGTGTTTGGAAAAAAAATTGAGTCATAGGTTGTTAAAATTTCAGTTATTTTTCCTTCAAGCCCATGATGAGTGTTTGAATATCGTAGCGACCAAGCTAAAGCGACATCAAGTACACATTGGATTTCATATCGAGTTCCATCTTCAACATTTAAGGGGTCTCGATGTGGTATGAGTGAATATTTTTGTTTTCTCTCTGGATATGTTTGGGTGTTTGTTTATAAAATGTTAGGGCTTTTTTCATAATAAAATTTTTTTAGTAAAAACAATATTTTTGGGTTTAATTTCGTTCGAACGAACTTTCAATGTCGTTCAAACGAAGTTACCTATTTTGTTCGAATTAGTTATTCGCTTTGTTCAAATGAATTTAGGCATCCCGTTCAAACGAGATTCAAAAGAACTTCAAATGACATTTCTCTTCTTATCAGAACAATCTCGTTTAAAGCTCGTTTGACATTCGTTCAATAAGAATAGTTATGTCATTCAAACAAACTTACTTTTTGCTCTAACACGATCTTTTTGTCATTCGAACGGCTTGCCTAAAAAACAAGATGCCTAGAAATTCGTTTTTTCTATAAATACTTAGGTTTGGCATCAGTTTTAATTGAGGATTTTTGAGAAAATAATATTAAAAGTATTGTCTAAAGCCTCTAAAAACCTAGTTTATACCCAAGTTTGAGATCCAACAATCCTACATCTATATGTCTATTTAAGATTTCTTATGTGTTTCACCATGGTTGTTTTCTCTTCATACAAAGAGTGTTTCAAGGCGGTGGAGACTGTGTTTGTATTATGTGGTGAATGGAATGGTCACGAGATAAGTAAGAATTGTGGGATATCGAGACGTGAGAAATAGCTTGTATTGTGTGGCTATTGAAAAGCGTCCAACACTGGTTGTGAAGAAGATGTCAAGGAACGAAGAAATGCGCCAAGGCTTGAACACGTTGAGTTTTTGAGTTAGTCTATTCTGTCCTTGTAACGAGACCTATATCATAGTGGACTTGTGTGGCAAGGTTGTCCGAAGTTTTTTCCATTGTGGATTTTTCTCGTATATCATCGTGTTGTGATTTACTATTTTTATTCTTGCTTAATCTCACCTAGAGGCATGCTTAGGTCAAGACTAAAATTGGCAAATTGTCTAACACAACACTTGCTTTAATTGGTGCATATATAAAAATTAAAATAAATAAATTTTGGTGTTGTTTCCATATAATCCTAGGACACTGTGTTTTTCATACATCTTGCATTGTGTGTGCGATTTCATTACTCTCTGTCATATTTACTCTTATTTTCCATGTGTGCATTGGATACTGTCACATGTAGAAAATGAATACCTACAATTTGCGTTTCGGGTGACATTTGTTTTTGGTTATTCTTGATTAGGTGACAAAGTTTTCAAGATTATTAGAAAGGTGCCATTTCTAATAGAAACTGTTGGAATTTTGAATTGGCCCATTAGTCTCTCTCTCTCTCTCTCACACACACACACAATATATATGTGTGTGTGTGTGTGTGTGTGTGTGTGTGTGTGTGTGTGTGTGTGTGTGTGCGCGCGCGTGTGTGTGTGTGTGTGATAATAGTTTTAATTTTGAGTTGCTTTATAGCAATTAAATAAAATTCAAAAACCTTAAATTTCAGGAATAATAAAAAACATAATATTCTAAAAATTTAAAAATCATAATAATTGGAATATAAAAAAGAAATTTCAAAAAAGTTGTAAAAACTATTTTTTAAACAATTATAAAAAATGTTTCATAAAAAGTCAGTTTTTTTAAAAAATATATTTTATTTGTAAAAATATAAAATAATTTTTTAAATGTTACAAAAAAATTTGTGTAAAAATGTTAAAAAATGGAAACAAGAAATAAAAAAGGTAATATTTTGGCATATAACACATAATTTTTTTGGAAATTAAAATAAACTAAAATAGTTATTACTTAACATTTTTACGAAACAATTTTTATGAAACTTTAAAAAAAAATTGTTTATAGTTTTAATATTAAAGACTATTTTTTCTAAATAGAAACTTCTTTTTTATACAAAAATATTCTAGAATACAAATTATTATTATGAAAAAATAAGGAAATTAGAAAAAAACTCATAGTATTTTGAATATATAAATGATATTCTGGAAAATAAAAAATATAACTATTTTTTGTTTAAATCCTAAAATATTAAGTTTTTCAACTATTCAGCATATTAGTTTTCTTAGTTTCGAACCTATTACCTTTTCAATTTTTCGAAGCATTATTTTATTCAAAATTTCAAAGTACTATTTTGTTGTCACTATCATATGATCTTAAAAAATCATATGACGATATTTCTTAGTTTGTGAAATTTTTGTTCCTATATGGGTTTGGAGGACGCTCAAGTAGATAGCATGTGACAAGTTGGAGGAGGCTGGAGGAAGCTACGTTTTTATAAGTTTGGTATACAAAAACTTTCATAGAATAGATGATTTATAACTTTTTAATGATTAGATCCTTTTGACAGTTTTTCTTACAAATTTTGATATGTTTTGAAATTGTATGTTTTATAAAAAATTGTAAAACTCTACAGTTTTTAAAGAAATATAGTTTAAAAAAAAAGTTCCATCCAATTTTTCTTTTAAAAAATAACATCCAGTTTTTTTAATAAATTTAATATCCAGTGTTTTTTAATAAAAAGAACATCCAATTTTTTTGGATAATTAACGACACAGTTTTACTTATTAACATCCATTTTAGTAAAAAAAATATATTATTTTTATAAACAACATAATTTTATTATAAATAAAAAGTTGACTTTTAAGATTTTTATTTTTTTCTGAATATTAGTTTTTTTAATTTTCCAAAATATTAGGATTTTTTATATTCAAAATATATTCTTTTAATTTCTAGAATATTATTTTTTTTATTTTCCAAAAATTTATGACTTTTTTAAAACTTTAAGAAGATTATAAATTATCTCAAAATTTAAACTATTCTCAAATTAAATATATCGATATCTCTACCTTTGGTGTAGAAAAATGATTTATTTTGTGAAACAATAAATTTATATGGAAATGTCGAATAAAACAGAATTATATGAGAGAGAAAAACAATATATGTACATGGTTCGGTCGGGTTCGGCCTACGTCCACGAGTGAAGGGAAGGGGGGTCTTTCTTTATAATCACCGAGGATATTGGAGTATAAAGTTACAGAGTTCTCTTAGCTTGTCTTCATTATTACCATTCCAGGCTTTATATACACAACATGTTACAACGTTATTCCTTGCTTTTAGCACGTACGTTTGATATATTTAAATTTCGAGGTTACACGTGTTCGAATTTTTTGAGATAATTTCCTACAGCGATAGGGGTCATGCTAGCCATAGGAACACATAATTTGATTAAATCTTCAAAGGTCTAATACGATGGAACTGCTAAAGATGAGTCTTTGGCTGGTTCCGAAGGATGCCCGTCGAAGAGTGTTAAATCTTCGACTACTGAAGATTTGTTGACGAAGTCTTTGAAGTTTATATAACTAAGTGACTACTGACGAAGTCTTAGGCTCCTAAAGATTTGTTGACGAAGTCTTTGATTTGCTAAAAGATTTTTGTTTCCTCAATTCAATTTCCCTCACCTAAAATTTTCAGCCAAAGCTCTCCACTTCTCCATTTTCCTTTACTCTTCTTAAGAATTTCCTCTATTACAACTTTTGTTTTCTACTGGTACGCTTCTTATTTCCTGTTATTTTTTTTCATTTCAAATTTGGGCTCATCTTAGTCATGGTTTTGCTTTTCATTTTACTAAGTTTAGTGATTTTATCTCTCAATTCCCAAACGGCAATTCTCGAATTTCAGAATTTGTGTCTCCCTACTCACCATTATTCCAACATATCGAGTGGCTTCAACCATTAGGTAAATGGCTTCACAAGCGAGGCTTCAGCGCCAAAGATCCCTAGAGAACATCGTGGAAATCATACATGCCTTTGGGCTTGAGCATAATGAGCGAAGGGCTTCTACCCGAGGGGCTTCTTTGTCACACCCTTCTAAGCCCAATCTTCCCTCCATAACTCATAATCCACTCCCTCGTAGAGCCCTAGAGGTTGGCCCATATAATCCCTCTTTGGTCGTCCCTTCTAAGGGTAACCCTTTGAGTCCTTATGAATCCATAATCTACTTAACCAAATATACGAATGGCGAATGGGTTGAACGACTTGCCCTTTTGAGGACTTTATTCGTTCATTTAGCCGATGAGGCCGAATGGGACCCCATCACTCATGAGGGAAAAGTTTATTTCTATGAACATTTCTTTCAAACTAGGATCGGTATTACTCTCAGAAAACCAAGTCGCAAAGTCATTGACTTCATAAACCTTTACACATCCCAACTAATCCCGAACGCATGGAGAATCTTGGTTGGCTCCATAGTTCACTTTTACGATCTATTTGGAGTTGATCATCCTCTCCCAGCCGGTGAATTGTAGATTGCGTACAAACCTATATCCTCCCAAGGAGGTTGGTACACCTTCCTTATAGATGTAAAGGCAAAGATTTTATTACCTCCCTTCCCTCATTCAATCAAATTTAGGGACACCATTTATTTTAGGTCCTAGGGGAGAGGTGGGAACACGAAGAGCAGAATGATCGTATGGGGCAATTGTTTACACTCTACTTGACCTAGAACAAGCCAGACATGAGTGAGATTCTCTACCCATGGTAAATTTGTTATGAATTTCTACTCTTTATGATAGTAATTTATCTTTCATAATTAATTTGCAGGGATCTTTGAAGAGCTTCTGAATATTCTTTCCAACCAAAGGGAGAGAGTTGAAAAAGCCATTAGTAAAGCTCGCCCCTTCAAGGAGCTTTGTGATATAAAACGACTGAATGGTCTCGGTTTCATCGCTAGAGGGTAGAAAGTACGAGATAATGACATCCTTAAGCTTCGAGCGAACACCGAGGAAGTATTCCTCCTTCTATTTTTAGCGTGTGTATTTTCCCCGCTTATTAGATACATTTTAGTCAACGATCAATTTTATTGCCAAGCATTGTTTTATTCACAATTTTTATCTACTTTTATTTTTGTAACTTTTCATGTCATGGCTCGTCGGGGATACCGAGTTACAGCTCAAAGGTTGAGTCAAAACATGTCCGTCAACGAGCCTGCTTCCCCAACCAAAGGAGTTAGAGTAGGTGAGTCCCTTCTCCCCCATGTAATTGAGTAAAAAAATTCATCTTTTGAACTGATGGATGAAGGAGACTCACAAAGAAAGAGGTAAAAACCACCCATAGAGGGTGGGGTACCCCTACCTCCATTTATTAAAGAGTAATTATTGATGAAGAGAGTGAAGATGTCGAAGGCGAGAGGGTTCCTCTATAGGAGTAGAGGACTAAGACTCCTTGGTTTAGATAGGAAACTCGAATAAGAGCTATCTAGCTTTTCAGAATGCCTATCTTCCCGAAGACCTTGATTGGCTGAGAGAGGGGCCCAATCGGTAGTGCCACGGATCTGATCCAACTGGGGGCTAGGGTAAGTGCTTACTTTATTTTCTAAAATATAATTCGGACTTGCCTGTCACCTTGAATTGATTTTTGATGATTTGTTCGCAAGGCAGTTACCTAGGGGGTTTTATGCCCCAGAAGTGGTAAAGCAAGAGGGATGAGGAAAGGTAGATCCTCAAATTCGAGGAAGAGTTGGAGACTCTAAAAAATGATAAGATCAAGGTGTATGATACCTTGATGAATGCTTAGAAGGCGAGTGATGCCTAGAATGTAGAGAACGCCACCAAAGATATCACTATACAAAAAGTGATTTTTCTGAAAACTCAGTTGGCGACTGGAGTTGTTAAGTTGTGGCGCCTCTTAAACCTTCAGAGTAAGGAGAAGGATGATGTTATTAAGGAAAAAAGTTTCCCTCAATTAAGTTCAGGTACCTGAGTTCCTTTCTTGGCTCCCAGTATTGTGGGGTGATCAAATACCAGTCTTTCATCAATGGTTATAATGAGTTGGTCGACTAGGTAAGGGATGCTCACCCTGATGGGGATCTTTCATCTTTCAACCCGAAAGATATCAAGACTGAGGAGGGGCCGATAATATTTCCCTCCTACTTGAACGAGGCTGGTTATATTTCTTATCGTGAACAGTTGACCAATTTATGGCCCTGGGTAGGTTTCGAGGGTGAAGATTTTTAAATTTCTATGCGTGAGGAGATGGGTCGCAATTTTTTAAGTGTGCCCTCCTCTACCCCAACTTCTGCTCCATGACTTTTCCTGCTTTCTTCTTTTATTTATTATTCTCCAAATGTAATATTGACTTCGGCCTTTGAATACCGGTTTTTGTTAGTTTTGGCCTATGAACATGTAATTTTTATTTGAACCCTCCTTTTGTATGTACTCATATTTCTTGGTTTCCACTTTGACCCTTTTACACTGTATATACTGTGAAACACTTACTAGCATGTAACAACTCATTCATTTGTAGGTTCATCGGAAAAAGGCCAGGGCAATAACATTTCTTTATATGTTCATTACCTTGACTATACTCGGTTGGCGATCCATGTAATTTATACTTGGGCAATGATCCAAGTTCATTTAATTATACACGGTGAATAGCCCTTATTGTAAGTACTCCGATCACTTATTATTTGAAATAATCATGTTTCTTCCTCAATAACTAGTTGGGACTCCGTCAAGAAAGCGAGCGGTGAAAACCAATGTGGATGATTTTCTATTGAGAGAGAGATCGGCAAAAATTGATGTAGATGTCCACTACAGGATTTAGGCATGGTTGGAAAACCCTGTTGTTCACGGATTAGTTTATGAAACTTGATTGGCGAATCTCATTATTCCGATCAAGTTGTTTATACTAATTGTCGAGCCGCGTTATGCTGAAATGTATTTATATTGGGTTAGCAAACTGAGTTACTCCGAACCATTTTTTATACACGGTTGATGAATCGTGTTATCCCGAACAATTGTATTGAACCGAATTTTAAGTTATAAGATTTTTTTTACATTGATCTATTTGTTTATACAAGGTTGATGAACCGTGTTGTTTATACAAGGTTGATAGTCAATTGGCAAAGGGTGGTCCGAACGACCATTTATGTTTCATTCACTAGTTTTTTTAAATAAAAATTTTCACCGTATAGTAGCACTCTTAGCTTATTTCCTTCGTATTCACCAAGGTATATCCCTATTTTATTTTTAAAATAACTGAGTCATCATTGTAACACCCCGACCCGGATTTAAGGGTTAATAAAGGATCAACCCGATCCGTTTCGTAAGTTAATTGTGAAGTGCAGTGAAACAACCTAAATAATGTTTCTAATCCACTTTTATTATTATTTAATGTTACTCTTGTTAGCATGTGATTCCAATTTTTATTAACTACGTGAAAGGACCCAAGGGAAATGCCCCCAAGTCCAAGTAAATAGAGCTACTGATCGTAAATACAAGTAACTACTTACGAGTACAACGCTATCAAAGTATGGAACATCACACAACCTGCCATTACAAAAGGCGAAATGTGAGCCAAATGATCATTGTGAACGTATGCAAATGCATTATAGAAAAGAACGATAGAAAGAACACTCACATGCTATAATCACATGCATGTGAAAATACGTATATATTTACATATATACTTTTGGAAATACATGTCCCAATGTATTAAACCATTTATTTCAAAAACGTTATTTGATACCATTTGTCCTCCTTGTCTTTACAAAATAATCATTTTGTGTGTTATGCTTAAAACTAGCATATTCTTCCCATTCACTTACACACTTAAACGATTTACAATTATTGGAAAGACCTTTCATTCACTTTCAAAAGTTTATTACCCGATGTTCATTAACTCACATTAGAGTTGTTTAATCTTTACTTAAGACTTTATTTCAATGCACGTGCATATCGTGTTAAAGTTTGTGAACATTGAAAGCCTTATATAACATGCACACTTGTGTTATTATAAGTTTAAATCTCATTGGGTATCTTAATTACCCATTAAGTGACTTTGCTTAACTACTTCACTTCACTTATGGACATTTGCCATTATTCTCAATTTACTTGTCCGCATTCGTTAATCGAAACTTTAATCACTCACACAAGTTAGGTTATTTTTATTTGATAACCCATTTCTTATCATGTTCCTGATTAAACCATTATCTTTGGGATTTAACCAACAACCACGGACTTCGTGGCCTCTCACCACCGGTCTCCGCCACTATATGCTACTGTAGTTACTTTGGGGTCTTTCACCATTAAGAACGTCATGCTCTGCTTAATTATTTTTTTGGCATCATCCGAATATTCCATTATCTTTTCAATGTGCTCAATCAATGTTCACATTATTCAACATTTACGGGCCGAATCCAAAATCCCAAACTTAATTGTCCGTTTTTCCATTAACACTTGAAAAATTATTTCTTTCTTCTTTAAGTCCTTTATTCACACATGTTGATTTTATACCCCAAATCATTCCCGCTTTAGGACTTAATACAATTTTACCCATACTAGAGTAAAAATATCCATCAGCATTTTTAATTCATTAAAATGTTCCACTTTAAGTAAATTTACCAATTTACCATTTATTGTCAAAAGTTGCAATTTATTCCTTTAACAAATGTCATTTTCCAAATGGGAAGTTTAAGTTTTTCATTCAATAATTAAACACCTTTAACCATTAAAACACTTGTATATTAGTATACTTTACTCTACTTTTATATTTTTACACTTTACACATCTTTAATATATAAATTCATGCAATTTATATATTAGAACCTCATTTTCCACATATTTGATGAATAGACTTTTTGGGGGGGATTTTGCATCTAAACACTCACTTTGCTACTATTTACACATTTGAAACCTTTAACTCCCATTATTAAATTTCAACTCAAAACTTATGAAAAATCCTTACTTTTCACATATTTACACATTAAACCCATTTAACTTTCTACATGAGTTTCACACACTTTTAAATACTTATTTAAAGTAAAGACATTCCTTTACATATAAAGCCCTCTATATAATGTAAGAAAACATATACTCATTTTACAAAATGGTAAGAACAAGCTTAAAATATTAATTTTCATATAAATCACATTTTCTTCATTAAAACACACTTTGAAAATATTTTATTTCATAAAATGCCCATGAATAGTAAATTTTAAACACTTTTAAAATCCATTTACACCTCTTTTTAAATGCACCTTTTTATTCAAAACATTAAGGGTGCAAGTAATAAACCCACAAATGCATTATAACAATTTCCCTACACATATTATACCAAAAATGTGTAAAAGAGTAATCAGAAATTTATATATTTTAAAACACCCTTTTGAAACCCATTTACACAAAAGATCATAGAAATCAACTAACTAATCTCATGGATGCAAGTTATCACATATCTTACATATATTAAGACTAATATATGTAAATAAACTAGATGAAATTATAAACGTTTATAAACTTAAATCAAGATTAGTATTGCCACCTAAATGTCCTCAAATAGTGGTAGAAATGTTGGGGTAGGAGGAGTAACCCCCGCATCCCAAGGTGGCATCAAGGGGTTATAAAAAAGCCCTCCATGTAAGCTACCCCCATGATTACCTTATTCTTCTTCCAAAATCCATCTTCAAGCTCTTAAAAATCTTAACCAATTTCTGCGAATAACATCTCTAACAACCCAACATCCTTCCTATGGTTACACATGGTGAAATAAGGTGTTTCTATGCCATAAAACGGTGGTTTCATGGTGGTTTTGGGGTGCCTCAAGGGTAGCTACGAATTTTAGGCATTCCTACTGATTTAAGGGAGTTCAAGGGGAGAGAGAGTGATGATAGATCTTATGGAATTGAACATGGGGCCTATGCACTCACCTCTCTCTCTCTCTCTCTCTCTCTCTCTCTCTCTCTCTCTCTCTCTCTCTCTCTCTCTTATAAGCTATTTTGGGAAGTCCTCAACTTATGACCCAATTAACAAATGTTGGTATGTTAAAAAATGTGTAAAACACTTATCAAGACCTGCAAATAAAGGTAGGAAAGTAACAACACAATGCACCAACATGTGACCCCCCAAACCCATTTGAAAAATGTCCAAAACACCCACAAAATTCTTATTTGCGTCACTTTTGGTACCAGCCCAAAACATTTATTTATTTTTAGTTTTTTGAAACTTTTAACTTAAGAATCATATTCCTTGCATTTTTTAGCTAAAAATCATGTTTACAATAGTCGTTTGGCCTCCTGTCTTGTCCTAGATAAGACGCTCAAAAATTGGGACCTCCGTACAAAAAATATTTTTTTTCGATTTTTCTTCATATGGTAATATTCCTTATATTTTTATGAGTCTAAATATATGGTCGGAATATTTTTTGACTTACCACTTGTCCTAAACAATTCGCGCAAAACTAGACTTTCATAGTGTCGCGCACCGTCAGACAATTTGTATCCAGGCTCGCGTAACGCTCGTTGCTTGTCCGAATTGCGTGAAACTTAACCGAAGTAATTATATAAACTCAAAATAAAACTCGCATGAAGCATGCACCGTAAATCTTTCTCGTTTAATTCATATTGTGATACTTTGCTTTTCATACTATTTAATTGTCATATCGTATTAACATTGTTCATGTCACATATGTTCCTTGATATTCTCCCTGAAACTTAACACGCATCCTAGCTACTACTATTAAAGATTAAATGCACATTCGTGCGACGCATGCATCGTGGGATTTTTCTCATTTTGATCATATATGTAATACGCCACCTTATGTATTACTTGATATGTTACACTTGGATTATTTATTCCTCGGTTTTTTCTTTGGACAAAACACTTCAAATAACGTTAAATACCTATTTTCTAGGGAGGGTATTACATTCTTAACTCCTTAGAAAATTTCTCCTTGAAATTTATGATCATCAAGGTCACAAATCATTCATCCAACAATTTAATTCCAATCCTAGATGTCTTTAATACTATAGTCTAACCCAAAGATTTCATACCATTAATTTGATACAACCATGATGTAACCTAAGGTATTATTGCTAACTCCACAGCATGCCTACAATGTCCATCTAAACAATACCTCAAAGTAGTTGATAGTCAATAAATGTCATGATAATACCCCTAAGAACTCTTTATCATGAATTATTCCGAACATCAGGATTTATAAGCCTAGGTTTCCTCAAACTCTTTTAATCTTTTCAATTCTAGGAAGATACATCCTCAACATCAATAACTATTCACATCAATGATTTCGAGACAATCATTTAATCCCAATGGTCCACCCGAACGATATCACCTACGAGACTACGCATTAACCTAGAGTTATCCTAGGAATGACATCCCAAATACACATGAGAGACTATATTCTCAATTCGCAAAAATCCATACGAAGTGCAATACTGTTATTTAATGTTCCATCAAGTTCTAGTATTCGATGTCTTAGAGTCGTGACCTCAAATCCATGATCTATAACTAGCTATACGTGTTAACTTGTGAGTCTATTAGCCCTAAGCTATCAAGTACACTTGCAAACTATATGCAACAAACTTCGAGAACCCACGTACATAATAACTAGCGTAGAGAAAGGGTGCTTCCGAAGAAGAGCGCACTCATATATCGTGATGCATCAGCCACAACCGACTTATCCCGCATCACTACTGAGCTTATGTAGTGTGTGACATCTCGCCTAACTAAATACCGGATTATCAGTCCTTTATTAAATTAAAACAGGTTTCTCATTTGGTTCATTCTTAGCATCACTGTAGAAAAACTTTTTAAGTACTAATCACCTATTAGTTGATCAAGCCAATGTCAAAATTTAATCTTTATTAACATGAAAGAATTTAAGAATTCTAAACCACATTAACCATTTAAATTAAACCAATATAATGGATGATCAAATTAACTTAATAAATGAAAGTAACTAGAATAAACACTCCAGTCTGAAATCTCAAATATGGTAATCCAAAATAAAACCAAGTCCCAACACTGGTGATAAATGAAATACAATATCTATGAAATAAATAATGTCTAGAGTGGGCAACATGCCCTGACTTAAATATCAGCATAAGGAAGATAGATAGATAGATAGATAGATAGATAGATAGATAGATAGATAGATAGATAGATAGATAGATAGATAGATAGATAGATAGATAGATAGATAGATAGATAGATAGATAGATAGATAGATAGATAGATAGATAGATAGATAGATAGATAGATAGATAGATAGATAGATGGATGGATGGATAGATAGATAGATAGATAGATAGATAGATAGATAGATAGATAGATAGATAGATAGATAGATAGATAGATAGATAGATAGATAGATAGATAGATAGATAGATAGATAGATAGATAGATCGATCGATAGATCGATAGATAGATAGATAGATAGATAGATAGATAGATAGATAGATAGATAGATAGATAGATAGATAGATAGATAGATAGATAGATAGGAGTGGAAGCGTATAATATTGAGGACTAGAAACTTCCACCACAGCAGCAGCACGTCAAATCACATGGAAATCCTAAGCCTGGTGCCCCTGTGGATGGACGCCTAAAATAATTTGCACAAAGAAAATAGATTTGGAAGAAACGGGTCAGAGCCCGAGTAAAAACAGTTCAAATTTTTTTTAGCAAGTATTTAAAATGCTTAAAATTAGATATTATAAACATGTTAGTTCAAGGCTCTCACTTGAGAAGTCTAACCTCTCAACTAGTGTGCACACCTACCGTACTTCTAGACAATTCTAGTTACCATTACTACGCCTAACTAGTTCTAATCTGTTAACCTTTTTAAACTATTACTCATGGTGTCCACCCGTATTTCTCACATAATACATTATCGAATATTTCCATATCTTTTAACTCAAGTAAGAGATTCCAATTAACAGTTAAATGTTCACATACTTAAGTTACTTTAGATTTCCTTGTCTATCGTATCTACTAAGTCGACACACTAGAATAAATCACAAGTATATATATATATATATATATATATATATATATATATATATATATATATATATATATATATATATATATATATATTCATCACCCTATTATATATATACTAATAAGGCACCCCTAGGCTCACCTGCGGTGCATGCATACTCTGCTATCAAGTCATGGTACATCTCGTATTAAATAAGTACAATCGGTTTGCGATCACCCTCGAACCATAAAATACAATTCACACACAAATGGAAGCGAACACAGTTCTAGGCCTTTGGGCTACGCACATACCTGACCGTGCACACCATTGTTCACACAAATGGTGATAAAACCAAAGTTCTATGTTTTGAGATACCAATCTAAAATCCCCCTAATGGCTCATCAGGATAAGATTGTCCCCTTTTCGAAACGTCTCGCGATAGCAAGCAGCGTTGGTATGTCATACACATAAGAAATCATACAATAGGTATTCACACCACATATATATATTTATATCATCGGTATAATCATATGTACGTCTTATATCATACGTCCCATACGTAGTATATTTATATCCCGAATATCCCACGTATTTGTAAATCATAATTTTACTTCTTATCATACGTTCCTGAGTATCTCTCACCACTCGAAGTGCATTCATTATACTATAACATAATATGAGTAGGTAACTCACTCATATCGTACTAGTTTAAGTCGTTGTTTTCCTCGAATTCCCGTGACTCGAATTATTCCTCAAATTAGGTTTTTCTCTCAATTGAGTCTAATTCAACGTAGCCCTTAAATCCCTCTCTTATGACCAATCCCTATTTTATTTAAAAAATAATTTAGCAAGTGAATCCCAAACATTTCCCATGGATTCTAATAAAAGAGAAAAGTGGCCGAATTTTGGGCAGCCAAATCGATTCGGCCTTGGTCTGAATCGATTCGCCCTCTACAGGTCTTCGTCTTCTTCGTTAAATTGTTGCGGGCTTCCTCCAATTTTAACCCCAAAACCTCCATTATAACATCCCACACTCCCAAATAATTATGCTAGATGTTAAACCAACTTATATATATGATTTTTAACATACTAGAATCAATAATTCATCAAAAGACATCAATTAATTGGATTAATTCAAGATATTTTCTTAAGAACCCTAGTTTTCTCAAATTTTCTTCTAAAACTTCCATCAACCGAGATTTCTTACCATTTTAGTCTCCCTAATTTGTAAGTTTCGTCCTACATACAACAAGGATTTAAACCTAACATGATTTTGATTTAAGAACTTAAATCTCATTCCCAAAAATTAATTAAATCACTACATATTCATGTTTATGTTCTTCCTATAATAACATGGATGCATTATATGCTTAGAATTTAGCAAGTTTAAACACTTGCGTTGATATGAAGGTCTGAATATCTGAATAATTCTAGTATGGTTGGCCTCCTTCCCTTTTGATCTACGCGATGGCGGTGTTTATGGTGCAAACGGTGCAATAATGGTGGTTTTAAGCCTTGGAACCCTAGGAATGGCTCTCCTCCTTCCTCTTGTGATTCTCCCTTGTTTTGGTAACTGATAATCGTAACCTCCTTTACATGTAATCAGATATAATCCTCCAAAATTCGTAGGATCGTTATCTTTAAAAATACAAATGACCGAAATACCCTCCAGGGGTCCCGGTTTGGCCTAAAATTGACCCGGGACCCAATTAAACACCCGAGTACAATTTTCTAACTATTTTGACGATTCCAAACACTTTGGCGTACTCGAAATGACCAATTGGATGACTGAAAAATAAATTAATTTTTATTTCCCTAAATTGGGTCCTGACACGACTGACACGCGCGTCCTGACTAAATTACTGTAATTGTCGTATCTTCCACTCGGGACAATTTTTAATATATTCACAATTATATATTACTTTATTAATATTCAATGTAATTCACATCAATAAATACTAACCCTTGTCTCGCTAATTAATATCTAGTTTTATACAAATTAATTTCCAATAAATTTCCCAATATTTAATTTAATTAATCCCACATTTAAAAATCATTAAAAATACGGGGTGTTACATACTTCCCCCTAATAACGGAATTTTATCACAAAATTCGAAAAAAGGAATACCTGTTATGAATAACTCTGGATATTTTTCACACATCTCATCCTCACGCTCCTAAGTAGACTCCTCGACATTATGATGCTCCCACTGGACACACACAAGTGGAACTACCTTCGACCTCAACCTACTCTCGCTATGGTCTCTCTTTATATGAATTATCAGGCTGAAATTCAATCTCCTCCAATGCAACGTGAGTGTGAGGCAACTCATCCCGGAGATATCGCCTCGGTGAAGAAATGTGGAACACATCATGAATACGGTGTAAGTGCTCCGGCTACCCAAGTCTATATGCCACCAGCCCAATCTCCTCGATTATTGGAAATGGCCCCAGTACCTAGGTGTCAACTTCCCCTTCTTCCCAAATCTCACTATCCCCTTTATATGAGATACTCGTAGTAGAACCTAGTCCCCCACACTAAATTCCCGAAAGAACCTCTTAGCATCGGTGTAGCTTTTCTATTTGTCCTGGGCTACCCGTATGCGACTTTTAATCATCTCAATCCTAGTCGATGTGTCCTGAATCAATGATGGCACAAGTAGCTTGTTATCCCTCACCTTTAGCCAACAAGCAGGAGAACGACAAGTCCTACCGTACAATTCCTCAAATGGAGCCATGCCAATAGTAAATTGTTAGGAGTTATTGTACGCAAACTCCACCAGTGGAAAGTACTGCTCCCAAACTCCCATAAAATCAAGGACACACATACATAACATATCTTCCAGCATCCGATTCATCAGCTCAGTCTGCCCGTCCATCTGCAGGTGATAGTTCATACTCAATCTTAAATCCGTACATATGGCCTCCTGAAATCTCTCCGAAAACTGAGACACAAAAATCTTGTCCCTGTCGAACACAATATCAAGGGGCACACCGTGAAGTCTCATTATCTCAGCAATAAACATCTGAGCATACCGTGACATGGTGTAGTCCATCCGGACTGGAAGAAAATGATCTCCCTTAGTCAACCGATCTATAATCACACATATAAAATCGTGACCCCTCTGAGAAGTAAGCAACCCCGTGATGAAATTCATGGAAATGCTCTCCCATTTTCACATAGGAATATCTAGCGTCTGAAGAAACCCTATTAGTTTCTGATGGTCCACCTTTACCAGCTTACATGCGGCACACTTCGAGATGAACTCGGTAATATCTCTCTTTATCCCAATCCACCAATACTGTCGCCTTATATCCTGGTACATCTTATCCATGTCGGGGTGTACCATGAACTGCGATCCAGGAGACTATGTCATCACCGCGAGTCATAAATCCTCCCCCTCTGGAATAACCAGCCTTCCATTGAATCATAAGCCTCCCTCATAATTCACTGAGTAAGACTCCCCCCCCCCCCCCCCCGCCAAAAGCTGTTGAATCCTCTCCTGGAAAAATGGATCCGTTGCCTATACCTATACCACCCTCGTGACAATCTGGGGTGTAATAGTCATAACTGACATAAATGATCTGGAAACTGCATTCTGATGTCCCAGCTCCTTCCATTTCTCCTTCCACACCTCTCCCACTGGCCTACGGCTCAACGCGTCTACCACCACGTTAGCCTTCCTCGGCTAATACTGGATATCAAAATGATAATCTTTCACAAATTCTCGCCACATGCGCTGACACATGTTCAACTCTTTCTGTGTGAACAAGTACTGTAGTGACTTCTCGTATGTGAACAGGCGAAATTTCTCCCCTAAAAGATAATATCTTCAAATACGAAGGTCAAACATGACTGCTGATAACTCCAAGTCTTGGGTGGGGTAATTCCTCTCGTGAGGCTTAAGCTTGCAGGAAGAGAAAGCTATATCCTGATCCCCCTGCTGAAGTACTCCCCCAAGTCCTTGTAGGGATGCATCAGTGTATAACCAGGTACTCCACTCCTAGCCTGGGTAAAGCAAGAACTGGTGGTGAAGTCAACTTATCCTCCAGCTCATCAAAATCTAATTGAGAGGCGTCATCCCAGATGAATGATACCCCTTTACGAATCAAGTTAGTTAAAGGACCCGCAATCGTTAAAAACCCTCGAATAAATTGCCCATAATATCCCTCCAAACCCAAGAAACTACGTACCTCTGTCAGTGTCGTGGAGTGTCCCCACTCACTCACTGTTGATACCTTACTTGGGTCCACCGATATCCCCCTATCAGATACAATGTACCCAAAAAATTTCACTTCTGGAAGCCAGAATCCACATTTCTCATATATAGCATACACCTAATGCTCATGCAGTGTCTGCAAAACATGTCTCAGATGCTCGGTATGCTCCTCCTCAGTCTGGGAATAAATTAGGATGTCATTTATGAAGACAATGACAAACTCATCTAATAACTCTCTTAATACCCTATTCATCAAGTCCATGAACACAGTTGGAGCATTGGTTATCCCGAGTGGCATAACCCGAAACTCATAGGATCCATAACTCGTCAGAAATGTAGTCTTATACACATCCTTCTCCCATATATGCAACTGATGGTACCCCAACCTCAAGTCTATCTTAGAGAAGTATGCATCTCCTCTCAACTGATCAAATAATTCATCGATTCTGGGCAACGAATACTTATTTTGTATCATGACTTTATTTGACTCCCGATAATCAACACACAATCGCAACAACCCGTCTCTCTTCTTTACAAACAGAACTGGGGCACCCCAAGGTGGGGTACTCCTACGGATGAAGCCCTGCCCCAAAAGATTCTCGATCTTATCTCTTAGCTCCCGCATCTCCATCGGAGCCATATGATGATGCTTGGAATAGCACCACCAGGTCAAAGTGATAAAGAGCAAACAGGTATAGCAATGGCAAAAAGGAATAAGTAATATAGCATTAAGAGAATGAGATGAGGCAAAAAGGAGATGAGACAACAATTTAAGTGGTCCGGCCAATCAGGCCTACATCCACTATGAGTGTGTGTGTGTGTGTGTGATCCACTAAATAAGGGCACTAATGGCCAATAATATAATAGATCAAACTATCTATCTTTTCTCTAGATGATTGGACAAAGTTTTGTTAGGTTTATCAAATTTGGATCCCTTCTTATGGAGAAGATGATGTGTATATATAGGGCTTGGGTGGTGTAATGTACCCCCAAGCATGTAATTAGCATTTGAACGAGGAAACTCCCAATAAGATGTAGACATATGTATTTAGCACATGGGCACAATAATGATGTAATATTCCCTCACGTTAAGGAATGATCTTGTTATAACATAATTGCCCACGTGAGTATAGCTTTCTATACTTGAATATGCTCAAAGTGTTGGGCATTGTCCGCTGCAATATCAGCCTGATAGGGTACAAGGTTTCTAATTCCTATAGGATACTACCATGTTGTCATAAGTATAAGCTCGGCTGAATAGATCAGGCTGAGGTTGGATTAACTAGTCAATCCTATCATCGGTTGTGGCAGAGTACGAAGATGGTGCTTATCTGAATAGGTGATGCTCTTTCTGTCTCAGCTTTCCATATGGTCGAGGATAGTTGAGGCAAGGTCAAACCTTATCGGAACAACCCCGCTAATAACATGTGGGGATCGAATGATAACTCGGCCATGAGATGTGATGCCACTCGTCCTAAGTTACGAGGGTACACTTTGGTCATATCAATCACCCCTAGCCTTTAGCCTTCTGTGTGAATAGGAGGTTGAGGGGTAAGAGTTATTGAGGGCATGATGAGGCATCTCTTACGTATTGGTTGCATAGGTCTTGGTACATGAGTGGGTGACACATGTCACTGTTCAGATTGAGTGGAGTCTACCCCAAGTAAGGTTTGGTGGTTACGCGCTTAGGGTCTTGTGCCCTCCATGATGACATAATTGGGGAGTGTGCAAAATCATTACGAAGGCTTAAAATCCCCAAAAAATATTTTATTTCTCTTTCATCCCCAAAAGGTCCTTCGCGCTTCTTCTTCTTCTGCAGAAAAACATCCATATCTCCCTACTTGTGCAAAGCTTGCAAGCCCTTTCATTCCAGGTCCCTTCCTTCCATTCCCTCTGTTTCCAAAGTTTGAGTTTACTTAGGTAACCCTCTTCATCTCAACTTCTTCATTTCTAGCAGCTCCAATCATTGCATTAATTTTTCCATTAGCGTTTTGGTTTTCTAGTGTTTGTTCTGCCACTGTTGGGGGATCTTTTAGGCTTGAGTGAGGTTTTTTGGTGGTTTGGTGTGTGTTTAAGGGATTGCGAGGAGTTTTTAGGGTGAGGTTGGTAGTTTTTAGGTTTTCAAGTGTCCTCCAGTCACCATCTATGGTGGCTAAGGTTAGGCTTGTTCTTTGTGTTCTTGGGGAAAACCTTTCGAATTACTAAGGTTTGATCCTTCAGTCAAACTATAATAAAACCATTAAGTTATTTTCCCTTTCCCGTTTCACCCTATTTCACCCAAGTGTAGCCTCATCCTTCGAATGCTATGACCCTTGTATAAATTAGCAAAGGACTTACCTAATCTGAGAGAAGTGCTTTGATAAGATTAGGCAGATAGAGGAAGCTTAAGCCAAGAGTTGAAAGGCTGAGGCTTTTCCAGCCCGCCCTATCTTTCCCACACCCTTGGCTATAGTATACCCCCAAGTCACTAAGACTTTTGAAGCTACGTCTGAGTCTTTCGCGGTCGACTATATGTATACCTCTCAACGAGCCAAGAGTGTGGATTCACATGACGAGGCTATGGATTGCTCCCCTGCGCAAAGTATAGGGTCTGACATTAAAGAGGTTTCTTCTCACAACTCATCTTCTAGAGGGGAAGAATCATGGCATGACTCTGACTCTGTAGAAATATTAGAACCCAACGTCGCATTCCCCCTCCAATAAATTCCATTCCACTATCGGTCGCTACTGCAGTCGAGTTTGCTGAGAGGCTCCCTAGTGGAGACCCAGGCAATCCTCAGGCTGAGGTCCCAGTTAATAGTAATAAGGAGAGAGAAGTTGATACCTCCATCACTGCTGAATATGAGAGTACTTTCTCTGAGTTTGACCTCTTAGTCTTCAGACACCTCTATGGAATAGATCCCCCTATTTTTATGAGGGTAACTCTTAAGAATGAGATATCCTTTGATGGCCGAGACGGTGAGATATGAGTCTATGAGCATATGTTTAAGTTGAGTTTTTATCGGACCATTCATACCATACTCCGAGCCTTCCTTGCCCATATAAACCTTACCCCTTATCAACTGTCTCCGAATGCGTGGAGAGTGATGATTGGTTCCATCGTCCTTTGGAAGTATGTACATCAGACCGGCCTTCCAGATGACATATTTCTTGGTTTCTACGCGCCATCATCTTCTAAGACTCATTCAGGCTACTAAGTCTGAGAAAAAAATCGTTTTGGTAACTCAGACCTCAAACCATAACTGGAAACCTCGATATTTCATTATTTCGAGTGCTTAGGAGTTAGACCCCAGCCAAGCCTGCGGGATGTCTACACCTAACACTCTTCTTAGGTTGGCCAAGGTTCCTATATCAGCCAAAACTAACTAGGGCTTGAGGTTTGAGCATCTGATGTTTGAGCATCTGATTTTTTTAGAAGATAAAAAATCTTTATAGCCAAGGTGACAAAGGTCGTCTTGTGAGGTTTGAGCATCTGATGACCCCATATTACCTTGTTCAGACAGGTCTGGGGGTGGCCCCTGACTGAACTTCATAAGTTATTTTGCTATTATTGTATTTTGTTATTATTGCTAAGTGTTGCTTCATACTTTTGTATGGCCAATACACTAACTATGAGGCTTTTCTTTTGCAAAGCATCCAGAAAGAATTTTGGACAAGCTTTGGAAGATGTTGGCTCCCAACCTGAGCAAGCTCATTGACATACATGGCAATAAAGCCGCTCCTCCAACTGCCCAATTGAAGAAGAACGTCAGCTCCAGCAGGACCGATGGTACTAGAAAGAAGATAAAGGTTTCGCTAACTGACCCAACTTCCACTCAGCCTTCCAAAATACCGTGTTCCAATCATGCCATCCCCATTTTGACAGATGATTCTCTCTCTTCTCTTCTATCGCAGTTGAAAATAAGTGACAATAGTGTCATAGGCCATAATCTGAAGGCTGTCGATGCTCTCGGCTCCATGATCTCAGAGGATGATACACAGTTCCTCCAGTCTATGGACATCCCTTTGCTGGCAAAATTTTCCCTCCACCAAACTGTCCAGGTAACTTTAAGAATTTTTATAAGTGTTGTCTTTTCATTTTCTATGACTCGTATTTAATTTTTTGCTTCTTATGTTGCACGGTGTGGTCTCTCTTCATCGCCTGGCCAACTGGACCCTAAAGAAGCTACCCTTGATCCAGAAGTGCCAAGATGCCGAGAAATCAGAGAAAGCCTAAAAGGTTGATCTTAAGAAGGTCAAAGGTGATCTGAAGAAAGAGAGGGACCTGGTCGCCAATCTAAAGGATAACCATGAGAAGGCTCTCAAGGCTAAAGACGAGAGCATAAAGGCCAGCATTGATGCCGTTGTTCAAGTTGCGCTGGCCGAGGCTAAAGATAAAATCATTTTCGACTATAAAAGTGTCCGATAAATTTGTGGACTTCGACTTTGATTATCTGGAGAGGGTCATTAGTACTGCTGGACAATGGGTTACCCTTAAACATTCTGAGACTGGAAGCCTATCACCTAACGACTTCACTGTCCTTGGTTTTGCTGACCTTCGTCTAGGTGTTACTTTAGTCGAGGTTGAAAAGGTTAATACTTCCCCTCTCAAGACCAGCCCTCTGGAGGTGACAAAAAATAATGAGGATGTGTCTAACCATAACGATGGTGGTGAGGTCACTAACGTCGAGGTTAACGAGACTACTCATGTTGATGATGGGTCGCCTCGACTGAGGGAGAGGTTCATCTCTGAAGGCTCCTAGATTACTTCTCTTGCTAAATTAGTTAGACTTTTGTATTTGTATTTCTGTATTTGTATTTCTTGAATTTTATTATCTGTAACGTCGATATTATCAATGGATGATTATTTGTTCTACATATTCTTCCCATTATTTTTCTATCTTGTGCTTGCAATCTTTTGAAGTACGATACCACCAACTATTGATGTTTGGGATCACGTTAAAATCACACATATCACCACATGTTTAAGGTCTGAGATCACCAAATTAATGATGTTTCATCTCATACTCACCAAATTAATGATGTTTAAGTAAAGAACCACACCCAAGTGATTTTTAATTCGGACTCACCAAATTATGGTGTTATGCCATACCCCCTCTCATCGTTTTGAGAGTGCATGGTTGAGCATCGTCTCGTCCATGCACTGTCGTCTTGTCCGAGAAATTTTTTTTCACCAAGTGTTCACTAAATTAATGATGTTTAAGATCTAAGATCACCAAACTAATGATGTTTCATCTCATACTCACCAAATTAATGACGTTTAAGTAAAGAACCGCACCCAAGTGATTTTCAATTTGGACTCACCAATTTATGGTGTTGGACATACCCCCTCTCGTCGTTTTAAGAGTGCATGGTTGAGCATCATCTCATCCATGCACTGTCGTCTCGAACGAGAGAGGTTTTTCCACCAAGTATTCACCAAATTAATGATTTTTAAGGTTTGAGATCACCAAAGTAATGATGTTTCATCTCATACGCACCAAATTAATGACGTTTGAGATCCTAGATCACCAAACTAATGGTGTTTCATATTATATTCACCAAAGTAATAATGTTTAAGCTGACCCTTATTGGTGTTATTAAAAGTACATGGATGGGGTCGGCCCCCTTTCCAAGAATGATGTTTTATAGCTTTTAAGGGTACTTAAAACAAATCATTCAAAACAAAGTATATAAGATATGTTGTTGATGTAAAAAAATAGATTACTCTAATTAGTTAATCACAGATAAATAAATGAGACAAAAGATTTTAAAGTGGTTCAGCCTTATATGAATGGCCTACGTCCACTGTTATGTTATTGCTGAGTGTTTGGGAATTCTCGATTACAAGTGCTATCAAGAAATTCCGGTCCCCTTGAATGAGGGTGATACAAGGTATTTATAGCCCTTAGGCTGTACATGAAAGGGTGTTACATTAAATGATACACATATGAAAGGGTAATTCACTTAATGTTCTTCAAACGTGCGCGTCAAGATGATAAGCATTCAATGAATAATTGAACTGTTGATTATCTGGCAGTTAATGCTGTGGTCAAGATGCAGCTCGAACCGCCTTAGTTGCTCATCATCCAAGAGTTCCTCGGAGGATAAGAGTTCCTCGGAGGGTTGGTGTTCCTCGAAAGACTGGCGTTCCTCGGAGTATACCTGTTGCTCGGAGTGAGTATGTTGATCGGGGGAATAATTTCCCTCGTTGCTATTGTGCCACATAGATTGACACGTGTCTTCTTATTATTCGTCCACATCAGCATACTAATTTTGGTATCAACAGAAGCCCCCAATGTTTCATATTTCGATCTTTGAGGAGTATGGAACATTCTTTCTCGGTATATGGCGATATTAAATTACCTTCCTGGGTTTTAGGAGCCTTTTCTTCAAATTTGAATTTCCTTCCAAATTCGCAGAATCCGCCTTTTTGCATTTTTACAGGCGCTTCGATCTCCGTGCCCTTTTTGTCCTTTTAGCCGCTGGTAGCGTAATAGTTTCCTTTTTGTAATCATTTCTTTCGCCGTTTCCCAAGGCAAAGTATTTAAGCTTCAGAGGCAATCCCATCGTCTTCTACCTTTTCAATTTCTGCTTTCGATTTTTCTATAGCTTTTCTCTCTCCTGTGCGTCCATCCTTTTCTTCGTTTGTTTGTCAACAGATCTCCTTTTTCCCTGTAAGCTCTTCTTCCTTCTTCTTTTATTCATCATGGTTTACATTATTGAGTCTCTTGAGAAATTCCGTTCTGATTTCTCTATTCCATCTTGGGTAATTTTGGAGGTTCTTTCTCAGCCTTCAAGTTATTTTGATTTGGCTGAGGGACATTGGTTCCCTAGCCTCTTTATTGCTGAATGTGGATTTTCTTTTCCACCAAACCCTTTATGCTTAGAGTTCTGTCAGTATTTCGACGTTGTCCCTGCAAAAATATCCCCCAACACATGGAGAATAGTTAATGGGGTGTATAGGTTAAATCAAACTCATGGAACTCGTATAGGAATTCCTGAGATCATGTACTGTTATAGATGGGCTGTTTTAGACAATGTTTATTATTTAAAAACTAGATTTTTGAATAGGGCTCTAGTATTCAACCTCCCTGATGCCAACAGGGATTATTTTGAACATGGAGTAGTTGTAAAAAATTGGCAACATGCCCCTTTGGTTGGAGACGAAGTATATGAGGGTCCCAAATGCCCTCCATATGGCAATGGGATAGGTTATTTTCATCTTATTTTGTTTTTTGAAATTATGATTTCATTGTGTTTGACAAAATGTATGACTGATATTTCACTATGTTTTTATTTGCAGTTGACAGCAAGAGAAAAACTCTAAAAGAAACAGAAGTTAATATCAAGCATTTAAAACATATCTGGAGTTTGCATCAGAAGGTTGCAGACGAGCACATTAGGTCTGCTTCATACTTGCTGCAGTACAGGAGCTATACATCCTCTTATACTGCTCGTCCTGTGGCTAGCATTAGCGAACCATTGCCAGCTTCTGAAGACTCTTCACCAGACTCTCACATTCCTTTGAGTCAGAAGATGGGCAAGAGAAGAGTTCCTGCTCTCTTTGAAGAGACCTCCTCTGCCGGAGATGGAAAGAGAAATAAAGCTGATGTCCCAAAGGGGACAAAGAAAATGGATGCTGCTCCTTCTGCTGCTCCTCAGAAGGTCGCCGAGAAGCCCCCAGTGGCTCCTGTACAGAAGGATACGCCTGTGGAAGTAATCACTATCTCTCCAACCAAAAATTCTTCTTTGGTTGAGGTTGTTGACAAGACACCGAGGAGATTGAAGAAGTCTTCCTCGGTTAGTTTTTCTGAAGTCATTCCCTAGCTCCAAACTAGTGGAGCTGGTGTTCCAACCATTATTCCCCCGAGCTCTGCAATGAGCTCGGTAAAGACTTGGATTATTCCTGAAGTCCAAGGCATCGAGGAAAACATGCCTAGGGATATGCTGACATCCCTAGCTACTCGTCACATTGCTTCAGTAAGTTTCTTCTTATTTTGAATTCTTGTTTCCTTCTATCAATATATGTATCTCGGCACTAACTCATCACTAACTTCTTTTTTCAGCTGGTGAGTTGCTTTAACACCATTGTGAAGAAAGATGAAGCGCTCAAGGCTTCAAGCTCCTCGTCTGGAGTAGAGGATGCATTCTAGGGTTTGGCCCAATCTCTGAAGGAATCCCGTCAGAAGTACGACGATGATAAAGGTAAATGGGAGAAGAAACTGGCTGCATCTGAAGCAGAGAAGGTGCAGTTGGGAAATAAAGTGAAGGACTTGGAGAGGGAGAATAAGAAATACTCCGAGAAGCTCACTACCTTCGGGGCTTGAAAATAAGCTGAAATCAGCTGAGGAAGAGCTGACCCTTCTACGCGAAGCAAATCGTCAGAAGGAGGAGTTGGAGGCCAAGCTGAAAGCCTCCGAGGACCTTCTATCCGAGAAGCTCTCCTCGGAGAAAATGAAAAGAAAGAAGGCAATAAAGAAGTCTTTCAGCACAGGTTGGGACAAAGGGTGGAACAAGGGAGTAGCTGCAATGATGACTCAGGTGCAATATAGAAGTTTAAAATACTTCCGAGATGGCTGGGTTGCTGTTTTGCAAGAATTGAAGGTGAGCGAGGACTCCGAGCTATTTCAACAGTATCTCCCTGGTCCTCCCCCAGCCATCCAGGATAAAGAAGAGGACAAAGCTGCTTCAGAAGAATATTCATTGGTAGTGGGTGATATCATCCTTACTCAGCCTGCTGATGAGGAGCTTTCATCTCTGCTAGCTCCTCCAGAATAAGTTCCATCTCCTGCCGACCAACTCATTATTTCCACCGAGCAACCAAGTTCCTCGTCCCAGCCTCCCGAGAAAGTCTTGGGAGACAAGGAAAAGGTGTGAAGTTGTTTGGTATTCTCTTTCTGTTTTTCTTTTACTTGTACTTTGTATCCCAGATCTTTGTAACTTTGCCTTATGATCTAATAAAATTTGAGTTCTTTTCTTCCATATGATTGTCTCTTCTTTATCTGCACTCTGTCTTGATCTTCTTTTTCTTTCTCTGTTAGTTTCTGGCCAGGATGGATCTTTTTTCTGCTAATGACACAAAGTTGATGCAGCAATGCCATGAATATTATAAAGCTAAGCACACAGACCTCAGTGCATCAGAAGTTGCCGAAATCCTTGGCCATGGTGCTTCAGAGCAGGCAGTAGAAGCTTATCAATATCTGAAGGGCTTACTTGATCGAGCTGTGGCCAATAACGTGGCTTACTATGATATGATCGAGGAGCTCCAATATACTCTAGAAGATCTTTAGACTCAGTACAAGGAGTCAAATGCCTTGTTACATGAGGGGTATGAAAAGAAATGTCAACAGCTTTCTGCCGAGAAGGGCTACGACAAACTCCTTGCTGGGTATGATGTCAGGGAGAGGACCCTAAAGGGAGAAGTTGAAGCTTGTAGACAAATTGCTGAACTGCTGGAGCAAGAGAATAATAATTTACAGAAAGAACTAGCACAATATAAGTCTGCAGCCTCTTCTTCAACAGCGGTAATCCCAGTGATCGATGGGGGATTTTCCTTCTTAGAGGTTGAGAATGCCAAATTAAGGCAAGAGTTGGATATCCTGCGAAGATCTGGTACTTATACTTCTACTCGGGGACGAGAAAGAGGTTCTCGTGGGTGAGGAAGAGTTGCCCAGGATGTTGTCGAGGAACGAAGTACTCCACCTGCTCGGGGTCGATCAAGAACTCCTCGTAGTATTGAAGAAGCTCGTACTCTGTCAACATTGGAAACCCAAGCGTACCAACTGAATGCAAAAGATCGGGCTTTGTCTGAAATGTCCAAGAAAATCCTAACTTTGGAGGATCAACTTACTGCGACGAAGTCTGCTTTAGAGAATAAGGACATTTTTGCAAAAAGCCTTCAGGAGCAGTTGGAGAGACTAACCTTCCAATTCCATAAGCAGCCCAGGGAATTTTGGATGGCTGGGTACAATGAGGTATTATTCCATTTAGATGCTCGTATCCAGAATGCCACTAATGAGGGCTATAAACAAGGCTGGTTGAATGCCTTATGCATGTTGAAACTTGAACAGGGACATTACTTGTGGGACTATTATGACCCCGGGGGGCTTAACTTGCCTGTGACACCGTTCAATTTGGACAAGGAATGGATCCCATCTCGTGCCATTCCTCGGAGCTTAATTGCACAATACCTCGGTGATTACAATCTTCATTCTCAGATCGAAGTATCTCGTCCCGAGCATCTTTTGGACACACCTTCAGTAATGAATGTCAGAATGCTGAAGGACTTGAATTTTATTAATTCTCCTCAGACTTTAAATGATCCTCCTGCTGGCGAGGAACCTATTTCAAAAGCTGAGGGAAAGAAACCAATAGAGTAGGGATCTCAATGTAATAGTTAGTATACATGTAATTTGTAATTCGTTTTGAATTTTAATGAAAGACTTTCATTTTCTGTTTGCAAATCTGTATTGCTATTGTTTTGTACTTGTCTAACACTTTTATATTTGTGATTGCATAACAATACTTTGTGGTTCATCGACCAATCTAGTAATAAAAGGTTACAAGTATAAAAAATGTTGCTCGATCACTTAATAATAAAGTAATGAGTATAAAAATGTTTAAAATTTTTCCAACCAACCAAGGTTGTTAAATTGTGCTCGTCGACCAATTATAATTAGTGAGAGTTTTTATCCCCGACTAACCATACTTGGTAATTTTTTTCATAAAATGTGTCCGACCAACCAAGGTCGATAATTTTATCCTCGTCGACCAACTACAGTTAGTGGATTTTTATCCCCGACCAACCATACTTGGTTCAGTTTGGAATATTTTATTCTTCGAGGAACTTTTATATTTTCTGTAATAATCTTACCTCCCGACCAACATAAGTTGGCATTTGAGAGCATATTTTGTTTTCAAGCCAACCAAGATTGGCATTTTTAAGAATGTTGTTCTTGCCCTTTTACCAACCGGAGTTGGTCATGGGTTTGAACTATCATGTACACTAACTCTTTTACCAACCGAAGTTGATCACATTAGTGTACGCCTCCTATCCAAAGGAGTATAGTTTGTTCTCGCTATTTTACCAACCGAAGTTGATCATGCTCGAACTATCATGTCCACTAGTTATTTTACCAACCGGAGTTGATCACGCTAGTGTATGCCTCCTAACCAAAGGAGTATAGTTTGTTCTCTCCCTTTTACCAACCGGAGTTGGTCGTGGGTCTGAACTATCAGTGTCCACTAGTTATTTTACCAACCAAAGTTGGTCACGCTAGTGTATGCCTCCTAACCAAAGGAGTATAGTTTGTTCTCGCCCTTTTACCAACCAGAGTTGGTCGTGGATCTGAACTATCGTCTTCTTTTTGCTGTCGAGCAGCGTAGTGTTGTACACTAGTATTCCCCGAAAAACTTTCAATAAAAGGAGAGAAGATGGTGAAACATCATCATTTTATTCATATTGATAGAACTGCTTTACATTTTACATTACTGATAATACTTGCGTAGGTGTTCAGCATTCCATGCATTCTTGAATTCCTCTCCTTCTAGAGTTGTTATTCGGTAAGTTCCTGGTCGAACAACTTCTGTAACTCGGTAAGGTCCATGCCAATTTGCTTCTAATTTATTGTGCTTCTGAATGACCTTCTTTAGCACGTAATCTCCTTCTTTTAAATCGCATTTCTTCACCCTCTTGTTGTAGAACAGAGCTATTCGTTGTTGATATGCAGCATTCCTAATGGCTGCTTCTTCTCTAACCTCCTCGAGCATGTCCAAATCTAATCTTCTCATCAAGTCACTGACTGGGGAAATGAAATTCAGAACTCTGTGTGTTGGGAGACCCAACTCAGCAGGTATTACAGCCTCACTTCCAAACGCCAGCATATATGGTGATTCTCCAGTTGCTGCTCGGGGAGTTGTTCGGTAAGCCCACAATACTGATTGTAGCTCATTAATCCAATTAGATTTAGCCTCACTTAACCTCTTATTCAAACCAATAAATAATGTTCTGTTCATCACTTCAGTCTGTCCATTGCTTTGAGGATGGCCTGGTGCTGAATGAACCTTCAAAATGTTTGACTGATGACAATAGGCGGCAAACTCCTCGTTATCAAACTGCGTTCCATGGTCTGTGATGAAGGCATGAGGGAGACCATATCGACAGATGATATTCTTCCAAACGAATTGGTACACCTTCTCGTATGTCATATCAATCAGAGGCTCAGCTTCTACCCACTTAGTAAAATAATCCACTGCGACGACGAGGTACTTGAATCTTCCTCGGGTCATTGGTAGTGGTCCAACCAAATCAATTACCTACATGGAAAAAGGCCAAGGGGAAGTTATGGGTGTCAATAATGCTTGTGGAGTTCGTCAGACGGAAGAAAAACGTTAGCATTTATCACATCTCTTAGCATAGGCTATACAATCAGCCCTCATCGTTGGCCAGTAGTATCCCTGCGTCATCACCCTTTGCAACAGTGTCCGCCCTGCTACATGGGCTCCATAGGACCCTTCATGGATCTCTTCAATCAATTCTTTCACCTCGGAGGGATGTACACATCTTTGCAAACCTGCCATAATTCCTCGTCTATACAAAACACCATTAGTTAGTACATACCGAGCAGCTTTAAACTTCAATTTCTTGGCAGCGATCTTATCCTCCGATAATTCTCCTTCCTCAACATATGCCCTGATGGGATCCATCCAAGATGGTCCTAAATCAAGGGAAATAACATTCATCGTCAGGCCTTCATCTATGCTTCAATTTTCTAACACCTCAATTGGTATCGTTCTTCGCAACTCGGTACGAGTAGCTGATGCTAGTCGGGCCAGTGCGTCTGCTTGTGCATTCTCCATTCTTGGTATTCTAATTAACTGAATGGCATCAAATTCTACCAACAACTCCATCGCCTTTGCATGATACTTGGCCATTAACTCTCCTTTAACTGCATACGTTCCCATCATCTGATTCATAATTAATTGAGAATCACTGAATACCATCACTTATTGCGCTTCCATAATCTTTGCTAAATTAAGACCTGCTATCAAGGCTTCATACTCAGCCTCATTATTGGAAGCTTTGAATTGGAATCGTAAGGCATATTCCACGTCAATCTCGTCTGGGGTGTTCAAAACAATCCCTGCCCCACAACCTGTTGTGCAAGATGGCCCATCTACATATAATTTCCATATAGGTAACTCGTCTTCAAATTTCTTTTCTGACAGAGTTCCTCGGTGAAATATCTGCTGTTTCCTTTCATCCTCCCCTGGTATTTTTTGTTCTTCGTCGACCATCTTTTCTCGCCCTTTTACCAACCGGAGTTGGTTTGGGTTTGAATTTGATGATCTTTCTACATCCACAAGCCCTTTTTCCAACCGGAGTTGATCTGGACTCATGTCTGTTGATCCTGTAACATCCACAGGTTGGTTAGCGAGCAAGTTTTTCTCCTCGGAGGTATCAGGATATGTAAATTTTGCTATAAAGTCTGCTACAGCCTGTTCTTTTAATGACGATCTGGGTTCATATACAATATCATATTCACCAAGCTCTATTGCCCAATACATCAGTCTTCCTGATTTTTCTGTCTTATGAAAAGCTTGTCTCAATGGCATGTCGTGTATACAACGATGGTATGGGCCTGGAAATAAGGCCTCATTCTTCTACTTGCTTCAATTAATGCCAATGCCAATGCCAATTTTTCCAACTTTGGGTACCTGATCTCTGCACCTCGAAAAGCCTTACTTGTGTAATAAATTAGCTTCTGGACTCCATTCTCCAATCTGATCAGTGTCGAGCTGACTGCATTTTCTGATACTGCCAGGTATAAGTACAACTTTTCTCCCATCACTAGTCTGGACAGCAATGGAGGTGTTCCCAGATATTTCTTCAAGTCTTGAAAGTCTTTTTCACATTCATCATTCCACTCGAAAGTTTTTCGGAGTGTTTTGAAGAATGGAAGGCACCTATCAGTTGCTCGAGATACAAATCTATTGAGCGTTGCAACTCGTCCTGTAAGACTCTGCACTTCTTTCTTCGTCGTTGGAGATCGCAACCCTAAAAGCGCTTTGATCTTTGCTGGATTTGCCTCAATGCCTCGCTGGTTGACGATGTACCCGAGGAACATTCCTTCTCGTACTCCAAAGGTGCACTTCGTCGGGTTGAGCTTCATCTCGTATTTATCCAGTTGATCAAAGGTCTGACCTAAGTCACTTTGCTTAATTATGGGTTTAAACCTCATTAGGTAGCTTAATTACCCATTAAGTCACTTTGCTTAACTACTTCACTTCCCTTATGGACATTTGTTATTATTCTCAATTCACTTGTCCGCATTCGTTAATCAGAACATTAATAACTCACACAAGTTAGGTTATTTTTATCTTATAACCCATTTCTTATCATGTTCCCGATTACACCATTATCTTTGGGATTTAGCCAATAACTACGGACTTCGTGGCCTCTCACCATCTGTCTCCGTCGCCATATGCTACTGCAATTACTTTGGGTACTTTCACCACTAGGGACGCCACGCCCTGCTTAATTATTTCTCCGGCATCATTCGAATATTTCATTATCTTTTCAATGTACTCAACATTATTCCAATGTTCACATTATTCAACATTAACGGGCTGAAGCTAAAATCCCGGACTTAACTGCCCGTTTTTCCATTAACACGTGGAAAATTATTTCTTCCTTCTTTAAGTACTTTATTCACACACACGTTGATTTTATACCCAAATCATTCCCGCTTTAGTACTTAATACAATTTTACCCATACTAGAGTAAAAATATCCATAAACATTTTTAATTCATAAAAATGTTCATTTTTAAGTAAATTTACCATTTTACCCTTTATTGCTAAAACTTATAATTTAGTCCTTTAATAAATGTCATTTTCCAAAATGGTAGTTTATGTTTTCCCTTCAACGCTTAAATACATTTAACCATTAAAACACTTTTACATTAGCATACTTTACTCTACTTTCATAGTTTTACACTTTACACATCTTTAATTTATAACTTCATGCATTTTATATATTAGAACCTCATTTTTCACATCTTTGATGAACACACTTTATTTTTTGGGGATTTTGCATCTAAACACCCACTTTGCTACTATTTACATGTTTCAAACCTTTTACTCCCATTATTAACTTTCAACCCAAAACTTATGAAAAATCCTTACTTTTCACATATTTACACATTAAACCCATTTTACGTTTTGCATGAGTTTCATACACTTCAAAATACTTATTTAAAATGAAGACATTCCTTTACATATAAAGCCCTCTATTTAACGTAAGAAAACATAAACTCGTTTTACAAAACAGCAAGAACAATCTTAAAACATTACTTTTCATAGAAACCACATTTTCTTCATTCAAACACACTTTGAAAATATTTTATTTCATAAAATGCACATGAATAGTGTTTTGAAAATTTAAACACTTTTAAAATACATTTAAAACTCTTTTTAAATGCACTGTTTTATTCAAAACATTAAGGTTGAAATTAATAAGGCCATAAATGCATTATAACTATTTTCTCACACATATTACAACAAAAATGTGTAAAAGAGTAATATGAAATTTATCTATTTCAAAATCCATTTTAAAACACCCCTTTGAAACCCATTTACACATAAGATCATAGAAATCAACTAACTAATCTCATGAATGCAGGCTATCACATATATTATGCCTAATATATATAAATAAACCAGATGAAATTATACGCATTTATAAATCTGAATCAAGGTTAGTATTCCAACCTAAATGTCCTCAAATAATGGTAGAAATATTGGTATAGGAGGAGTAAACCGCACTTCCGAAGGTGGCCTCAAGGGGTTACAAAGAATCCCTTTATGTAAGCTACCTCCAAGATTACCTTCTTCTTCGCTAAAAATCCATCTTCATGCTCTTATAAACCTTAACCAACTTTCGAGAATAACATCTTTAACAATCCACCATCCTTTTTATGGTTACATATGGTGAAATAAGGTGTTTATATGTCATAAAATGGTGGTTTCATGGTGGTTTTGGGGTGTCTCAGGGGTAGCTACGAATTTTAGGGATCCTTACTGATTTAAGGGAGTTCAAGGGGAGAGAGAGTAATGATAGATCTAATGGGAATTGAATATGGGGCCTATGCACTCACCTCTCTCTCTCTCTCTCTCTTATAAGCTATTTTGGGAAGTATTCAACTTATGACTCAATTAACAAATGTTGGTATGTTCAAAAATGTGTAAAACACTTGCCAAGACCTGGAAATCAAGGTAAGAAAGTGACAACACAATGCACCAACATGTGACCCCAAAAACCCATTTGAAAAATATCCAAAACACCCATAAAATGCCGATTTGCGTCAGTTTTGGTACCAACCCCAAACAGTTATTTATTTTTAGTTTTTTGAAACTTTTAACTTAAGAATCATATTCCTTGGATTTTTTTAGCTAAAAAATCATATTTACAATAGTCGTTTGGCCTCCCGAATTGTCCTATATAAGGCGCAAAAGAATCGGAACCTCCGTACAAAATATAATTTTTTTTATTTTTCTTCACATGGTAATATTCCTTATATTTTTATGAGTCTAAATATATGGTTGAAATACTTTTTTGACTTACCAATTTTCCTAAACAATTCACACAAAACTGAACTTTCGCAGTTTCGCACACCGTTATACAATTTGTACTCAGGCTCGTGTAATGCTCGTTGCTTGTCCGAATCGCGTGAAACTTAACTGGAGTACTTAAAGTAATTATATAAACTCAAAACAAAATTCATGTTAACCATGAAAGATAAAAATTTCTCATTTAATTCATATTGCGATACTTTGCTTTTCATACCATTTAAATGTCGCATCGTATTAATATTGTCCTTGACATATTCGTTTCTTGATATTTTTCTCTCAAACTTCCTGGGAATCCTAAATAATACTATTATAGATTAAATACACATTCATGCGACACATGCATCATGGATTTTTTTCTCATTTAAAGTATTTACATAATACGTCACCTTACGTATTACTTGACGTGTTACACTTAGATTATTTATTCCTTGATTTTTCCTATGGACAAAACACTTAAAATAATGTTATAAACCTATTTTCTAGGGAGGGGTATTACAGATAAACTATCTCAAGTATCCTTTATATGCCAGCACCTGGATCTCGCTTTTGATATAAAGAGAATTGTTGGTATTATGGCCATAGTCTCTGTGAAATTGACAGGATCGGTGGGACCTGGGCTTCATGGAGAAATTATTCAGCTTGCTCAGGCAGTTCAACATCCTTAGGTTTGCCATTATGTTCATAACCCTTCCTATTGTGGCATTGAGAGGAGTAAACTACTCATTGCTAGTTTGGTTCACTCGTGCGGCTCCCTTCGGAATCGATGTCTTTCTTTTTCCCCCTTCCTATTCATACCTTTTATTTCCACACTCATCTTCGTACTTCTTTTCCCAATATCTTTGGACAGTTGGACTGGTTATTGACTGCTGAGCGTATACTCGGTATGAATATGCTTCTCCACTTTTCTCATGAGCTCTGTCATATTCATGGGTAGATTATTGGTTGGATAATAAATGGTGTTACCGCTAGATGATCCCCTTAAGAAATATAACACAACTACTTTTTCATTGGGATGATCAATGAATAGCAGCTCGTCATTAAATTTCTTGGCATATTCCCTGAGACTTTTATTCCCAATTTGTAAGATATTGATCGATTGTCTTTTGATGGATCCTACTCCAGATAAAGTGTCGAACAAACTATTTCGATAGATATCTAAAGCAAGTGATGGATTGTGGAGGTATATGATTGAACCACGCCCTTGTCGACCCCTTAGCATGGTGGTCAATGCTCTGCGCCTTATTTAGTAAGGAATAGCCATAAAGTCCATGTGTGCCTCGTAGTGGATAATGTAATCCCTTGGATCTGAGGTACCATCAAAATAGTCCATCCTAGGGATCTTAAAGTTTGACTACATAGGAAAACTCATGAATTATAGGGTGAACGGCAATTCTCGATAGATTTATCTGGTAGCCTTAATAACTGGTGGGATCCTGGCGTCTCGGGTAACTGACACCCGGTGTATGGTGGAGGAGAGCGTGGGACGTGGTGGTAGCAGCACCTGATTCTCTTGGAATGTGAGGGTCTTGGTCCACCTGTTTCTCTAGTAGTTATTGGGGCTGAGGCAGGCGGCTTAGGAGCTCTACCAATTGATCCTGGAAAGCTTAATGTTGTTCTCTGAGGCCTTAAATGGCCCATGTAACCTGGTTCTTATTCATGGCCTTAGAAACAATCGTTCCCCTAGATGGTTCCAATTATGCTGGTGTAGATAAAAGGATTGATTTTGCAATATAATAAATTTATATGGAAATGCCGAATAAAACATAATGAGGTGAGAGAAAGGGAGAAATAATTTATGTACGTGGTTCGACTGAGTTCGACCTATGTTCACAGGTGAAGGGAAGGAGAGTCTTTTTTTATGATCACTGAGGATATTGGAGTATAGAGTTACAGATTTCTCTTAGTTTTCTTTCAGTGTCGCCATGCAAGGCTTTATATACACTACAAATTTTAACGTTACTCCTTAATTTTAGCACACAAGTTTGATATATTTAAATCTAGAGGTGACACTTCTTCAGATTTTTTCAGATACTTGCCCGCGACGATAGGGGTCTTATTAGTCATTAGGAAGATATACTTGGACCTTCAAAGGTTCAAATATGTTGGAACTTCTAAAGATGAGTCTTCAGCTGGTTTTGAAATATGCACGCTAAAGAGTGTTGAATCTTCGATTGTTGAAGATTTGTTAATGAAGTCTTCGAACTCTATAAAACTTAGTGGCTCAGTCAAAACAGACCATTCGTCCATCCCGGGGTCATAATCCTTCGACTATGTGAGTAATCATAGACGAGTGCGTGTATGTCAGTCATCCTTTCTTTTCTCTCAGCATTCGGTAATCACTGCAAGCTTATTATCATTCAGAAACTCCCCTCATCATCTATTACTTTAAAAAAGGTTAAACTCTCTGGGTTGGTAATATGACTAAACTAGCCTCTTATAATATGATATTACGGTTATAACTTTCCACTAAATTTCATTAAGTAAATTTATTTCATTCACTGCGCTTCTTCCTCATACCCCTCTTCAGCCTCTTGCTCTCTCTCACACTAACCATCCCTCTCTTAAATTTGATACCTATTCATCGTCTCTCCCTCTATTCCAAGTGGGTTATCCAGTTTCCCGAACCCCTCAATGTCTCCTAAAGCCCTTAATTTCCCTTTTCCACTATTCAGTCTGAACAACCCCATAAAAATCCCTTACATGCACAGTGATAATTTTAAAAACTAACACTTGATATTACTTTAAAAATCAAAGGATAGGAAGCCCTTTGTGTAAAGATAATAAAATCTTAAAGAACTCAACAAACATAGCAACCATTAGAAAAATGTGAAGAGATAAATTATCGTCGATTTTAGAGGAAAACAATAACAAAAATGGGCATAAACCCAAATCCCTAAGGGCCCTACAACAACACCTGCTAACCACAATAGTACAAAACTCTTGCCACACCCGCCCACCATTACGAGACAGCCCACCACCCCAGCACTTCCCACCACCCCAGCACTGCCCACCACCCTACCTTATTCCACCACAACATTGCCGCATTCCTTCTTGACCCAATTTGATTTATGAATGCAGAGAAAGTTCTAAACGTTTATAGTTATAAATCAAAGAGGTTAGCTACTTTACCATTTAATTACCTCTCCCTATATAGAATTCAAAGTGTATTGGTATGGTGTTTTCTTTCATTCACTCATATATTTATTTATTTGACTCATTTCAACGTTTATATTTTATTATTCAAATTTAATCAAGTAAACAAATGTTTCTCTTATATTATATTAAAATAAAATAATCATTAGACAATTGATATTTAGTCACTCATAGCTAAATACATTTACACTTAATCCAACTTATCTTTCTATGTTCTCAAATAAAGGGGTTTATATGGTGACGGACTTTATCCAATAAGAGACAAAGACTTAAATTAACGTTAAATAAAAAATATTTAGGGACTTTTTATCGAATGACCCAAAAATAATAAAAATAAAAGATTATTTAAATCTATGATTAATTTTTTCTTTTTAAAATAAGAACATTATCAATTTGAGTCCACATTATACACTTGTTTTTTAGGAGAATGGACTCAATTTGAAATGGGAGTATTAGAGTGTGATTTGTATGGATTTTTTAGGGCGTGGTTAAGAAAGCTTGTTCATATGGATATTTCGTATATTAGCTTACACACATACATAATTTTATTTTTAATCCAAAAATTATATTTAAGGTGTGAAGGCCAGATAAATTCCAAATTAAATATCTCTAAGACAAGCAATCAAATGAAACATACAAAGTAAAATATGAGGAAAAAATTCCCTTTCAGGCAAAACTTAAATTTCAGCACTGTATCGGAAATTGAAAGATTCTAGGACTCACAGACTATATAGATCTCTAATAAGTATAATGTAGAGGTCTTCAACAATTCTACATATATAGCACGGTCCAGCACCATCCACAGGAAACGGTTTTCCCTCGATATCCACCAATTAGTCTTAAGACACGATATCCTTTTTTCTTCAGTCGTTGAGCCTCGTCTCCAAAAATCAGTAGTAGAGTAAAACTCTAAAAGGGTTTGGTGTGATGTGTATAGCCCTTGGGTTTGAACAAACTAAACAAATCATACAAGTGATGTATGATTTGGAAGAGAAAAGTGTTTTAAAGAAACAAAAAGATGGAAACATTTGTCATCGGTATTGCAAAATAATTTCACCTAAAGTTTTGTATAAAAGAGGTCTAAAGAATCATTTTTATAGAAAAAGAAGTTTTTCGAGGTAGCGATTTCATTCAAACAAAAATGGCATCTCAGTCGAATGAAAACACTAGTTTCGTTCTAACGAGGTTACGTCCGGTTCGAACGAAAACCATTTTCTCGTTCGATTGTACTTCTAACGACCTTCCAATGAGAATGGTTCTCTTAAACAAAGCCCATTCATTCGAATCTCGTTCTACGAAGATTAAAAAATATTTTTAAAAATCATTTTATAAAAAATGCGTCGAGAAGAAAACAACCATCTAAGTTGAGAAATCAAAACTACAACTTTGTACACCTCCATAAAGAGTTTGTGACGACTTGAATATTGGACACGGTGCTTGATCACTCTCAAGTCTTCAAATGATCATGGAGGAAAAAAAGGCTATGGTCCTCAGTTTGTAACAACGGTTTGTAATGGGATACTCCAAACTTCCTAAGTTATGAGTAATTATAAAACCGTGTTCTTAAAAATTTCCCCCTTTGGAGATTCCAGTACAAAACAAAGACCGAAACCCAATTTAGAATAAAACACCTAAGACAATGTATCCTATTGTCCTCCTAAACCCAAAACGAAATGACATTCAAAAATATGTCTTCAACTAAGATTATTTAACTTGTGTAGTCTATGAGATCATCATCAAAGTGAAAGAGATCTACACATATGAAACAAAAGAATACTGTGACTTGTACAAGTTTAAAGAAAAATAAATAAACTCGCCCTTAATTTGTTCTCCCCTTTTTTGTCAGCAATAGATAAAGGGATAGAACCTAATCATGAATAATATCATCATATGATTCTAATAGAAATAACAACACAATGATAATCAATAAAACATATGCGATGAAAATTCGAAAGGATTTCAACCAACTCTTTTTGAAAATTTTCAATTCTTTTCAAATATAAAAAGTATACGTATAAAAGATACATGTAGGTACAAAACACATAACACTGTGGAATAACACTAAAATAATCGAATCATGAAAGTGAAATACAATTTTGTGAACATTTTCCATGGGCAAATCAACATAAGCATTCATAACATAGGCGCATGAAGTCAATGAGATACTTTTAAAGAAAGAACTCAATTTCAACCTTGGGTGTAAGAATGGTTAATAAGATGAAATTGACTCGACTTAAGAAACATTCCATGAATTTAAATGCTTCTCAAAATAATAACGCCAAACTATTTAATCTTTTTGAAGAGAGTCTGTTGTGAAAATCCATTGATCTTCTACTTCATAACACCCTCAAAATCTCACATATATAAGAATTCACTTTTAAATTTTGAAGATATCATTATGCTCATATGTAGCGAAACATCAATGAAATAAAATGGCCTTGGCACTTCTATTTTTGTGTGTCATTAATCATTTTAGGCTTTTTTTTTTACAAATGGTGAGTTTTAATGAAAAAATATTTTTTCTCTTTTGTAGCCCCTTTCCATTACTTAATATATCACAATCTTTTTCGAGAAATAAAAACCAGGAAATGGTTCTTACAAGCACAACTTATCTCCTTTTATATTTGGTCCATTATTAATCACGATTGAGATAAGCAAGCAAAAAGTAAAATGTCCTAAGGAAAGTTCTCAGCAGCGCCCGTGAGATCATTGGATGGTAAACTGGTGCCAAACTAGGAAGGACCCTTTAAATTCATCAAAGATGATCTGCCGGGATCTTATCAATTGGAAACAATGGAGGCCATGGGAGATGCCAAGAGCATGGAATGCGACCAACCTTAAGGAGTTCTACTTTTAGTCTTCTCACATCTCTACGTATTAGTTTGTGTAAATTTTCACATGCAACGCATATTAGACTGGAAAAATGCAAAAACAATTGGTATTAATCTTATTCAGTCGGCAAAATATCCGATTACAAAGTGTACTAATTACATGACAAAAAAGTGCAGAAAGCACAAAAAAAATTATAACGGTTTATGGTCGGTGATCCAAAAATTATTCTATTTGCTTTCATTGACCATCGTCAGGGTTAGGCCCGTACTCGTCATCTCTATCATGACCTTCCAGCTAGCTCTAGACTAGTTGAAGAGGAATAGACTCTAAACAAATCAAGGTCTCATAACGCCCAAATGGGGGTCGACTATACACATGACAATAGACCCGGTACAGATACCAGAACTGAGAGTCCTGAGATTCCTTAACAACCTTGAGGGCGTTTAGCCATCCATGCTTATAGGCGACATCTTGAGCTTCCTTCAACCTCATCAGAGCATCTTCCCAACCCTCATCAAAGCCTACCGCTCATACCACTCAGGGACCCATCCTAAATAATCATTGCAGCTTCTTTTTATCATCCCCAGGATCGACACCATGACATTGCTCCGTCGAACTTGCTCTTCAGACTTAAAAAGTTTCTTCTTTAAGTCATCATTTTTTTATTGGACCAAAGCCCCAACCTCACCCACATCCTTGGATTCCGTTAACTCCTCCTTCAAGTCATTGATCTCCTTTTTCATTGAGTCTTTTACATCTTCCAAGTCCTTGAGGTCATCCTTCAGCTTGGTGATTAAAGTGGATTGATCGTTGTACGCATTGGTCCTCTTTTTTAGACCTTTAAACGCAGTTATAAATGCTCGACAAGCTTGCACTCTATCATATCATCCAAGCACTATGTTTAAGTCACTAGAAGAAGTAATTCTTCGACATCAGTCTACAAAAAAAATAGAACAAGTAGATTATCAAAAAAATACACGAATTGACACAATTAAAATGATTTTTTCATTAAACAAAACAAAGGATAGACATAAAGCGAGCAAAAGAAGAAAAAACCTTAAGACTACAAGCTTCACTTCTTCACCTGCATTTCTATCTCAACCTTTTTCCTTTTGGTCGCCACCTACTTCTCTTTAGGCACCACCTTCTTCGCCTAGTCAGGAAAAATCTAGCAGGAGGCGCCTTATCGAAAATAGGAGGGGGACTTAACTGGTGCTTCTAAAATCACTCATACTCAGAGGGTACTCTAGTTTTGACCAAGGCTCTATCCCACCCTTTCTTGAAGATCGCCTTCTGAGCATATGCACTTTAGATTCTGGTATCGTCATACGCCTCGTTCCAACCTTTCTTAAAGATGTCATCTTTAAGGAAAGGGATGTTTTCTACCACCTTGGTCAACTTAGAGTTCTCCACTTGTATAAGGCTGTTCTCAAACTTCAAGTGGCCATAGCTAAGGCAATGGTATCCTTCTTAGGGGTGTTCACGGGTCGGTTTTGGACCATAGTTCAAACCGAACCGATCGGTTCGGTTTTGGAAAAGGCCAGACCGAAACCGAACCGACTATGAAAAAACCCGTCGGTTTCGGTTCACGTCGGTTTCGGTTCAGTTCGGTTTTGGGTCGGTTTTCGACGGTTTCATATTTGAGCCGGTTTTTTTAAGGGCGGTTTTCGGTTTGGGTCGGTTTTTAAAGGTGGGTAATGGTTTTTGGATATAAAAATATAAGTTATTTAGTTTTTTTTTAATATATATATTGGTTCGGGTCGGTTCGGTTCGGTTTGAGTCGGTTTTTCCCACGTATAAATCGACAACCGAACCGACATGGTCGGTTTTTTATATCCGTAAACCGTAGGCCGAACCGGGCTAAAAAAAACCGGCGATTTCGGTTCGGTTCGGGCCGGTTCGGTTCGGTTTTCGGGTCGGGCGGTTTTTTTGAACACCCCTAATCCTTCTCCTTCTTATGGGACTCCTTGTCCTTAACCATGACCTCTTTTGACTATTAGAGGGACTTAATCAATTCATTTTTCTTCTTGGACTGGTCGATGTGATAATCTAGAAGACTGGTAAACTCTTCCACAAACTGTAAAATAGAAAGACGAAAGTGTTAAACATTACCACATCTTAAAACGACAGGGAAAGAAAGAGGGAGAATTTTTACCAAGGCAAGATTTTGAGAAGCACAAATGGATAGCTGGTCGGGACCCAACATCATCGAACACTCGTGCTCTCTAGCGAGAGCTGCCCCCCTCAATAAGCATGGGGGAAAGAGACGGGTTGAAGGATATAATGTTGGCCTCGGGAGTATTAGGGAGGGAATAATGAATGTTACTCTTATTGGGGGCCTCAATGGCCTTCCTTTTCTCTTCTTCATCTCTTTTCATTTCCTCTCCTCTCTTTTTTTTCTCCTTCTTTCCTATTATTTTCCTTGGCCGCTAAACTTGGTCCACTAGTTCTAAGGGACTCAGCCTCTACCCTATTTAGGGCATCAACCCTAGAATAAAGAAGGATTTAATCGTCATCCTCGTCATTTAACAGTAGGATGCTCCTCCTGGGTGGATCCATCTTCTCTTTTTCCTCTTGGGGGATTTATTCAATATCCACTGGCTCGAAGGAGGAGGAAGCTTGCTTGTTTGGGAAAGGAAGGTTTGGGATATCATCCACCAGATGAGCAGTGAAGCTGTTGGTGTGTGATTACTCTAAAAGAATATTCGTAGACCTAGGGTGCTCTCTATCTGGAAGATAATCTTTCATCCTCCAAACTTCAAGAGGTTAGCAACTTTGACGTGGTGGATGGATGGCTCCTTATTTTTGTTGCAAGTTGTACAGAGATAGTAGAGAGCACAAATTAGAAAGCAGAGCAAGAAATGGGAATAGAAAGTCAGCAATTAAAAAAATCAAGTATCAACATCTATAATCTGCCCCCCAGTCAGGGCATAGAGGCCCTGTTTATTTCTTTCCCTCGGGAAAGGGCGAATATTGCGAGTTTCAAGCAATAGTTAACTATTATTGGAATCAAGGAGGTTCACCACAAAAATTATGTTGGCCTTTCATACCGTCATGTAAAGAAGACCATCAGAGGTGTGCGACCAAATGTAATAATATTTTATTTTTGGGATCCCCAGATTGGTCCCATAAAGTGACTTGATCCTATTCACCTCGTTAACTATTTTCCAGGTATTAGGGGCACATTGGGCAGGAACAATTTCAAAATAATCAAAAAAATTCCAAGAAAAGGGGATGTGGGGAAAATATTAAACCCCCTTGAACCACAACGAGGGTATGAATCTAGTGCCCCCTATCGATGTCCTTGACATCTTTGGGCATAGGGGAACATCGATTTCCACCTAGGAAGGAATTGAGTACGTTTTCCTAAACTCTTCTATACTTTGACCACGAAGAGTGGCCATTGATGGAAGAAATAAAAACTATTGTTAACTAAAGAAGATAGACTATGAATGAAAGGAGTAGAGATAAAGACTTAGAAAGGATAAAAAACCTAAGGAAGCTTTGGGATTTTTTTAGGCAGAAGGAAAGCTCAAGCAGTGTTGATGAGAAGAGGCACGAAATGCAAAAGTGACAGTTCGAAGATCTTCAACCCAGTTTGAATCCTTGTGCACAATTATGGGACACAATGCTCCAGGTAGATGTTTAGCGCTTCATCTTGCTGATCGAACAAGCATGCTCTCAACCTTTCAAAGTATTTATAGGATTTCCATGCCGATTTTCAAATTCAAGACTCAAAGGCTCTTGGGCCTGCACAAAAATAAAATCTACCAGCCCAATAATCTCAGCCCAGAGATTTTAGGGGAAATTGTGGAGACCAAAGTAATTAGGCCCATTTACAAGTTGGCCAAATAGGCCCAGCAAGGAATAAAGCTCGCTTGACCCAACTTCTTTGTTAAACAAGATAACACATCTACCACACGAACAAATATATTGGGATAAGCTCAAGAAGGTTACAACCGATCTCGACAAGATATTTAGGGATACCACACGAGTTGATAACAAGTTGAGGAGTTCCTTATATAACTCAAACACTTAGCAATCACTATAAATGTAACCCTCACCCCAAGGCCAAAAGGGATGTAATTTCAAAACTTGAGAGCACTTAATAAGAAAGACATAAACCTCTCCGTGAACATAGGTAAATTTCCAAACCACGTATCTTGTGTTGTGATTAGCATCTTTATTTCATCCTTTGTATTATTTTCTGGATCTATTTAATTGTGATTAATTTTCACTCGCATTCGGTTATATATATATATATATATATATATATATATATGTGGGGTATGCTTTTTAATTTTAAGTCTTTGCATTTGCCTATAATCCATCTTTGTCATATGTTAATATTTTATTCATATTGGCATGGTGTATGATTACTTTGGTATATTTTGTTTCTTGCTCTCATTGATATATCATTTATATATCAAAATTGGTATCTTATGTTCATTCTTTGATTTATGTGTGCTTGTGTTGCTGAGTTTTTTTATCATTGTATGTTTCACTTCACATCATCGCATGATATTACTTGTTTTCCTTTATACTTACATGTATTACATTTAGAGGGAGTTTTTTTTATTATTATGCACATTATTCTTCCTAGACAAAAAGGGAGAAAATGGTATCTAACTCTTTACCTCGGGGGACATTTTTACCTTAGGGGAAGACGTTCTATCTTAGATGGAGATTGTTAGACAAGGGGAGGTATTTTATATGTGGAGTTATATTGTTATATATTCTCTTTGTATTTGAAGGTGTGTTTAAGTGTGAAGGTTTACAATAATTTGACAAATGTTTACACAAGAGCAAAGCTACTCATGTTTAGGTTGGCCAAGCAATTTTACTTTTTCCTTTTGGGGTTGGGATTGAGTATTAGTGAGCTTGACAACCCAATACATTTTTATTTTGGGTTTTTCCCCGGAATAGACAAAGTAGGATATTTGTAAGGACAAATTTCTGATTTGATTAAATTTGTATATTTTGGCTTTAGCCCGTGTTTGGACAAATTTTTTTTGAGTCATATGTTGTTAGAATTTCAGTAATTTTTCCTTTAAGCCCATGATGAGTGTTTGAAGAACATAGCGGCTAAGCTAAAGTGACATCGAGTACACATTGCATTTCATATCAAGTTCCGTCTTCAATATTTATGGGATCTCGATGAGGTATGAGTGCATATTTATGCTTGCTCCCAAGACACGTTTGTGTGTTTGTTTATGAAATGTTTTAGGCTTTTTTCGTAAAATGGTTTTTAGAAGAAAAATATTTTTGGGGTTAATTTCGTTCGAACGAACTTTCACTGTAGTTCAAACGGAGTTACCTATTTTTTTCGAATTAGTTCTTCATATCGTTCAAATGAATTAAGACATATCGTTTAAACGAGATTCAAAAGAACTTCCAATGAGATTTCTCTTCTTGTCTATACAATCTCATTTAAATCTCATTTGATATTCGTTCAATAAGAATAACTATGCCATTCAAACAAACTTATTTTTTCTCTAATGAGATTTTTTTGTCATTCGAACGACTTGCCTCAAAAAATAAGATGCCTAGAAATTCGTGTTTTCAATAAATACCTAGGTTTGGAATCAGTTTTCATAGAGGATTTTTTAGAAAATGATATTTAAAGTATTATCTAAAGCCTCCAAAAACCTAGTTTCCACCCAAGTTTGAGATCCAACAATCCTACATCTATATGTCTGTTTGAGAACTCTCATGTGTTTCACCATAATTATTTTTTGTTCATATAAAGAGTGTTTTAAGGTGATGGAGACCAGGTTTGTGTTATGAGGTGACTGGAATTGTCACGAGATAAGTAAGATTGGAGGGATATCGAGACATGAGAAAGCGTCTATATTGTATGTATATTGAAAAGCATCGAACACTAGCTGTGAAGAGGGCGTCAAGGAATGAAGAAATGCACCAAGGCTTGAACACGTTGAGTTTCGGAGTTGGTCTAATTTGTCCTTATAACGAGACCTATATCATACTCGACTTGTGTGTCTAGGTAGTCCAAGGTTTTTTCCGTTGTCGATTTTTCTCGTATATCGTCGTGTTGTGTTTTACTATTTATTTTCTTTCTTAATCTCACCTAGATGCATGCTTAGGTCAAGACTAAAGTTGGCAATTTATTTAACATAACACTTGCTTAAATTGGTGCACATATAAAAATTAAAATAAATAAATTTTGGTGTTGTTTCCATATAATCCTAGGGCATTGGTGTTTTTCATACATCTTGCGTTGCGTGTGTACTCTCTGTCATATTTACTCCTATTTGCCATGTGTGCATTGGATACTATCACTTGTAGAAAACGACTACCTATAATTTGCATTTTGGGTGACATTTGTTCTTGGTTATTCGTGATTGGGTGCCAAAGTTTTCAAGATTATTAGATTGGTACCATTTCTAACATAAATTGTTAGAATTTTGGATTGGCCCGTTACTCTCTCTCTCTCTCTCTCTCTCTCTCTCTCTCTCTATATATATATATATATATATATATATATATATATATATATATATATGGGGTGTTGGGGGGTTGCATGCATGTGTGTGTGTGAGAATAGTTTTGATTTTAAGATGCTTTATAATAATTAAAAAATCATAAAAATTCGGAATACTAAAAAAACATAATATTCTGCAAATTAAAAAAAACAATATTTGGAATATAAAAAAGAAATTTCAAAAAAAAGTCATAAAGCAATTTTTTTAAACAATTATAAAAAATGTTTTATAAAAAGTTAGATTTTAAAAAAATATATATATTATTTTTAAAAATATAAAATGATTTTTTAAATGTTACAAAAAAACTTTTGCCTAAAAAAGTTAAAAAATGGAAACTCGAAATAAAAAAAGATGATATTTTGGCATATAAAACATTATTTTTTGGGGCATTAAAATTAACTAAGACAGTTATTACATAACTTTTTTACGAAACAGTTTTTTTTTTTAAATCTTTGTTTTATAGTTTTAATAATAAAGACTATTTTTTATAAATAGAAATTTATTTTTTATAAAAAATATTCTTGAATATAAATTATTGTCTTGAAAAATAAGGAAATTAGAAAAAAAAACTCGTAGTGTTTTGAATATAAAATGATAATCTGGAAAATAAAAAATACAACTATTTTTTTGTTTAATTCCTAAAATATTAAGTTTTTTTAATTATTCATAATATTTGTTTTCTTAGTTTCCAAACTATTACCTTTTCAATTTTTCGAAGAATTCTTTTATTTGAAATTTCAAAGTACTATGTTGTTGTCACTTTCATATGATGTTACAAAATTATATGACGATATTTCTTAGTTTGTAGAAATTTTTGTTCCTGTACGGGTTTGGAGGACGCTCGAGGAGGTTGCATTTGACGGGTTGGAGGAGAATGGAGGAAGCTACCTTTTTACAAGTTTGCTATACCAAAACTTTCTAGAAGGGATGATTGTAACTTCTAAATGATTAGATCCTTTTGATAGTTTTTCTTACAAATTTTGACATGTTTTGAAATTGTATGTTTTATAAAAATTTGTAAAACATACAGTTTTTAAAGAAATATAGTTTATAAAAAAAAATTCGTCCAACTTTTCTAAAAAAAAAAATAACATCCAGTTTTTTTAAATAAATTTAATATCCAGTGTTTTTTAATAAAAAGAACATCCAAATTTTTTTCGATAATTAACGACTCATTTTTGCTTATTAACATCCATATATATATATATATATATATATATATATATATATATAACATATTTTTTTATAAATAAAAGCTAACTTTTATGCTTTTTTATTTTTTATAAATATTAGTGTTTTTAAATTTTCCAAAATATGAGGATTTTTTATATTCAAAATATATATATTTTTAATTTCTAGAATATTACGTTTTTTTATTTTTCAGAAACTTGTGATTTTTTAAAACTCTAAGAAGATTATAAATTATCTCAAAATTTAAACTATTCTCAAATTGAATATATTGCTATCTCTATTATTGGTGCAGAAAAAAGATTTATTTTGCAAAATAATAAACTTATATGGAAGTGGCGAATAAAACAGAATTATGTGAGAGAAAGAGAGAAAAAATATATGTACGTGGTTCTGTAGTGGCGAATAAAACAGAATTATGTGAGAGGAAGAGAGAAAAAATATATGTACGTGGTTCTGTCAGGTTCGGCCTACGTCCACGGGTGAAGGGAAGGGGGGGTCTTACTTTATAATCACCGAGGATATTGGAGTACAGAGTTACAGAGTTCTCTTAGCTTGTCTTCACTATTACCATTCAAGGCTTTATATACACAACATGCTACAACGTTATTCCTTACTTTTAACACGTATGTTTGATATCTTTAAATCTTAAGTTGTCCGTTGAGAGAGATTTAATTTATGTTCGATCTTATTTAGGTGATGTCGAACTTTCTGTTTGAATTTAAGGTAAGAAATTTTTGGCTGAATTGTAAGGGAGAAGAATGTAATACCCCGTAATGTTGAGAGCATATTTATGAATATTCTATAAGATTTTAGGCGGGATATTTTTATTTTAAAGGAAAATGGTTTTTTATATTACATTTAAAAAAAATTATTTTGGTTTGAAATCGAATCAAACATTTAAATTCAAATTGAAATGGCTTTTAGACATATTGTGATGAGTTAAATATGTGAAATATGCAATTTTGAATTAAAGGGTAATATAGTAATATGCATTAGCTTAGGCTCCAAGATAGGGTTTGAGAGAGGGGCTGTATAAGGAAAATTATGATTGATTATGAGGAAATAAAGATGAAAAACAAAGCACAAAAAAGAAATCAAAAGAGTAAAAAACGAGTGGAATGAGAAGAGTCACTTTGGAGTATTTTAGATGTTCTTTTTTAGTGCTTTCAAATGAGATTTAAGAACTCAAAACATGTACCTGGCCTAATTTTCCGTGTAGAATTAAAATCTGAAGTCAGATTGGTAGTTTAGATAATGCTTGGATATGATTTTTCGGGGTTTTTAAAACAGGCCTAGAATGATGGATTTTGACTCGCTTGAGGTAGTTTCGCTCTCCCGTGGTTAATTTAGTATGCTACACTTATTCAATCATAATTTTATATTTATATCCATGCTATATGTTGCATTTATATGTATTGTATTCTCATATATTATATTCGTTATTGCACCCATTTTGTATGTGTTATTTTCATGCTGTGTAGTTTGGAGCGAAACTGATTGATTTTACGAGCATGTTGGGTTCTAAAAATGGGTAGAAAACATAAAACTTGATTTATGAGACTTGAATATGAAATTTATTTTAATTGGGAGAATGATATTATGATGATAATAATTGGAGAATGCATAGGCATTACTTAGCCAAACCACCCGCTAGACGAGGTGTTTTGTCGACTACAATTTTATTTATTATCCAAAGACTAGGCCATGGACCCTGGTTGACGAGTATGCCAAGTTTTACTATAGCGGTGATGCCAAAATTTTATGGAGGTGATGATGCCATGTTATGATAGGTCGCGTGCCCAAGTTATATTATTTATTTTTTGGGGCCATTAGATTATTCTGCAGATAATTGACAAGATAGTGGATTGTAGTTCATACCGCACTGTGGGAAGTGCGGAGGGAATTTTAATATTGGGCATTGGGTTATGTAGTGCCCCGGTGAGATCATAAGTGATGATTCATACTTTGATTAAGTCTTCAAAGGTCCAAAATGCTAGAACTTTTAAAGATGAGCTGGTTCTGAAGGATGTGCGTCAAAGAGTGCTGAATCTTCAGCTGCTAAAGATTTGTTGACGAAGTCGTTGAAGTTTATATAACTAAGTGGCTTGGTCAAAACATATCGTTCATCCATCCTGGGATCAAAAGTTTTTGCCTATATGAATTATCAGAGATCAATGTGTTCGACAATCGCTACAAACTTTTTATCGTTCGGAAATTCTCCTCATTAATTACCCTCCCAGACTCTCTATGTTTACTGATCTGAATAAAAGAGTCTTGTCAATAGTTTTCATTCCATACGATCATTAACTGTGTAACATCCCATGATTTTTGAGACTGAGAAATTAAATTTTTGGGAAAATAAATTTAATTAAATTGGAGAATTCTAAAATTGGGAATTAAGGTCCCAAAAATAGAGGACATTTCAAAGTATTCCGAATGATGATTTTGAGGGTACCATTGATCCCGGAAGGGTCGAGATAGTCAAAATGACTGTCATTGGGTTTTATTTCGGCTTCGGAATATTTTTAAGTCAGTTTGACTCGAATTGGTGTAAACGAGTCATTTAAAGTGTGTATTAACAATTAAAATTTGGGACTTATGTTTTAAGGTTTAAGAGGCTTACGGATGAAGCCTTCTCAATTGAGAAAAGGAGAGAAAGAGAAAAGAAGAGAGAAAGAAGAAGAAAGGAAGAGAGAGAGGAAGAAAAGCTTGGAGATTCCGGCCCAAACGCGACATCGAGGATGATCTAACCTCTACAAATCTGAGGCAAGCGTTTAATCTTACTAAATAAGTCATTTGTGTATTTGATTTCATAATTTGTGGGTTAAAGAAATGGTTTTTGGGTATTAATATCAAAACCTAGATTTTTGGGTTAAATCTTGAAATCAATGTTTAAATATGGGTTTAAAGGCGTAGAAATGGTTGGGATCAACTTTGGGTTAATTTAATGGCTTAGAATCATGTTGTGATAAAGATTTGGGGGTTAGAATAGAAATTTTAGGGCTTAAAATTTGTGGGTTCATTGTAGAAGAAGAAGAAGAAGAAGAAGAAGAAGAAGAAGAAGAAGAAGAAGAAGAAGAAGAAGAAGAAGAAGAAGAAGAAGAAGAAGAAGAAGAAGAAGAAACCTTCAAAATCTGCAGGCCCGAATCGATTCACCCCTTTAGAGAATCGATTCGGTTTAGGGAAATTGGCAGGTCTGCATTGACCGAATCGATTCAGACCCAATCCGAATCGATTCGGCCTGAGACAGAAGCCCAGGTCTTTGGACCCGAATCGATTCGCCTCTGAGGCCGAATCGATTCGCTGGGCCGAATCGATTCGGAACAGGGCCGAATCGATTCGGAAACAGGGCATTTTGTGTGATTTTATCCATAATGATTTCAAACCCTTTTTGGTTGGGTTTATTGATTTGGGGCTTTCTCTTGCGAAGTAATAGATATATTTTGGAGACTTATAGGGGGTCTCTCACTTAGTATGATAGTGGGGACTTCTTAGATTAATTGGATAAGAATATATCCATATATGTATTTGGAGTTGTGTACAGAGATTGTGGGGAAACCTCATTGGAATTGAAAATCCTACTTATAGACCAAAAGTAAGTATAGATGTGATGGGAGGCAAAGAACTCTTAGAGAGAGTTGCGAGGGCATGTTGTGAAATTTTAGGCCAACCTTTATGTCGAATCCTTATAAGGATAGGATAGTATTAAGATACGATTTGGGGCCAAATGGAAGAGTATAGTTGCATACCCTTAGTAATGATAAAATTAAGAAATAAATCCGATAGATCTTAGACTAGGGAATTCACAAAAGTGATTGAACCGTAGTCGAAATCGAGAGCGATGGGATCATATTACCACCTAAAGTAGAGTGTGTAAATCTAGTCGGGGTAGATGTTGTTTATCGGTGTGTGATTTACAACGGGTATTTTCCCTAAGAAATGGGATTATTCGAAGAAAATAAGATTGAGCTTGAGGCTTATAGGTTATTAGTTAGGTGTATACCAGTAGTCGATATTATTACTAGATTCTTTAATGTGTTCTCGGATATAGATGGTATGTGTAGTGATGGTTTCCTACACTAAACTTTGGGTGATAACCCTAATGTTGGATATATATATATATATATATGTCATTTGGGAGACTATTCATCATAGGAAAATGACTGAATATGTTTCAAGTGAGGGATTATATTCATATATCGAGGTAAATTAATTGAGCTTGTGGTGACGGCTTGTATATTGAGGATTATGTATACTTATGGCCGAGTTTAGATATCTTATACATTTGAACGAGAATTAGTTTGTATATATAGATATAAAGATATATGTATATATATTTATATAGATATGAATATATGGATATATTTATGTTGTGAATATACATGTTATGAATATCTAAACCTTATGCGATGGTTTAATTATATGATTGGATCATATGGATGTATATATATTGTGCATGTGAATGATATATATACTTATGTGGTTAAGCATACCCACTCATGCTATCATTGGGAAGTTTCCGCGCAGAGGGTGAGCATCCTGACTAGAAAAGCAGGGTGTGGATATTCCCAGGTCATTGTCGTCCCGTGTGCTATTATGTGATTTACATTTTTTTTGGGATGAGACGTGGTGGGTATGTTTCGTCTCATTGTCAGTTAGGAGTTATGACCGCTTCCTGGGACGTCGTGTGCATGTGTTTACTACGAGATGGGTGTCGTTTAGCCCCACCATGGTGGCCTCAGTATTGCTACGTGAGCCGGGCACTGGGAAGATGATGCATGATGCAGTTTTATCGACGATATATATAGTCGGGTATATTATTTGTGCATGGACATTGTACATCAGATATGATATGTACTCTTGGTCATGGGTATGGATGATGATGGTATATATATATATATATATATATATGTGTGTGTGTGTGTGTGTGTGTGTGGTTAGAATAAATGCCTATATATATATTTTATATCCTATAGATAAAAGGATATGGTATCGTTGTGGAGTACATCTTGGATGATTATGGTGTACTAAATTGATGGGGGTTGATGTATCGCATTTAAGGAATATTTCGGTTACATCATCCCAAGGATATTATTGGAGATTTTTAGTTTTTTTCATATTGTAGTCTAAAGATTTAGTAGTAGTGGTAGTATTATATTTATGTGTGGCATGATGGATCTCTAGGATCAACGTTGTCAAGTAGTAGTGTAACGGGGTGGTTCCTTGTTTGGATTTCGCTTCGCGAGACACCCCACGCACGAAACGTAGTACAATATTGAGATTGGAGAGAAGTTTTGTCAATAATAACTTGTATGCATGTTATTTATTAATTAAATTGTATGATTCAACCCAAATATAAATAGGTAACGTATTAAGAATTATAATTAATTGAATTATAAACCGGAATCCAATAAGCCTATTGTGGCATAATATTTTGTAAACATAATCTAGTATGACTAGAAAAGGGGTGGATTCTTGGGTTATGATATTAAGGAAATTCTCATGGGTCAAGGCTGGACCTATGTTAAGTTAGGTTGTCCTTAAATATGGGGGTAATTTAACTAAAATTTAAGGACGCGAATAGGTGCGCGCCGTTAGATGAGAGGTGAGTTGGGAATCCACGAGAGTGTGAATCCACTTTTAATTATGAAATAAGTACACCGATATTTATTATGCACGGTTAACACACTTGCTAAATATTTTTCACAACTCGGGTTCTAAACCCGTTTACTTTTCTCTCCTCCTTGTATATATATATATATATATATATATATATATATATATACTACAGGTGTCCTACCGCATGGATGCCGGATGACCTTCTATCCAGAGTCTTGGGAGCCGTGACATGTGCGGACTGTTGCGGGACGTATCTTGTAGTCGCTTCCTACTTTTTTAAAAATCTAGGTAGGACTTATGTTGTATATCGGGTTTATACCCCAGGGATATTTATAGATGTGTACATTTATTTCATTTCAGTCATTGTATTGGCTGTGACCCGACAGCTTATTCGGGTTTACTTTCTTGTGGTATAATCAGTTGTAGTTATTTATCTCATTTATTTCCAGCATTTCATTTATCTTAGTTCTTTCATGCATCCTTCTTTCCTTTATTAGTAGTGTTGGTTGTTGTCGGTTGCATATTTTATCTAAATTTTAACATCTCGCTTATATGATATCGGGTAGTTAGTCCTATATTATGTAGTACCGACAGTTGATGTTGAGACTGGACCATCTGAAACTCCTGATTTAATATAGTATAGGGCTGGCCACCCATTATTATTCTAGGCGGGGTGTTACAAACTGGTGGCATTTCAAGATTAATGTGAAAACTAAATTTACTCATGATTTTCCACGATCTGGTTATTAATTCATCGATGTTTGAGTCGGCGTGAACTGTTTCTAAGATATAATGTCATTTTACATAAATCCAAAAATCATTTTCGTTTGCGATGTGTGTGTTCTCGAGGCACGAGTGGGCGTATTGACCCACCTCACACACCCTGGTTGCGCGTGTCATGTACTTGGCGTTTGTGGTCCATTTGATTTGTCGAGATCTAACCAATAAATTCTAATGGTATCTTTGTATCCAAATAAAATGATTTTTGTTTCCCCAATTCAATTTCCCTCACCGATAATTTTCACCCACAGCACTCTACTTCCCCATTTTCCTCTGCTCTTTTTAAGAATTTCCTCCATTACAACTTTTGTTTTCTAATGGTACGCTTCTTATTTCCTGTTATTTTCTTTCATTTCAAATTTTGGATTATCTTAGGCTTGATTTCGCTTTTCATTTTACAAGGTTTAGTAATTTTCTCTCTCAATTCCCTGAAAGGAATTCTCGAATTTCAGACTTTTTGTCTCCCCACTCACCATTATTCCAACATATCGAGTGGCTTCATCCATTCGGTAAATCTTTTCACCTAACTTTGTAAGCGAGGCTTCAGTGATAAAGAGCCCTAGCGAACATAGTGGAAATCATACAGGCCTTTAGGCTTGAGCATAATGATCGAAGGGATTTTACCCGACGGGCTTCTTCGTCACACGCTTCTAGGCCCAATTTTCCCTCCAGGGATCATAATTCACCCTCTTATAGAGCCCTAGATGTTAGCCCACATGATCCCCCTATGGTCGTTCCTTGTAGGGGTAACCCTATGAGTCCTTATAAAGCCATAAGCTACTTGACCAAAGATACGAATGGCGAATGGGTTGAGCGACTTGCCCTTTCGAGGACTTTGTTTGTTTGCGTAGCCGATGAGACCGATCGGGACTCCATCGCTCAAAAGGGTGAAGTTTATTTCTATGAACATTACTTTCAGACTGGGATCGGTATTACTCTCACAAAACTAATTCGTAAAGTCCTTAACTTCATAAACCTTTCCCCATCCCAACTAATCTCGAGCGAATGGAGAATCCTGGTTGGCTCCATGGTTCACTTTTACGATCTATTTGGAGTATATCATCCTCTGCCAATCGGAGAACTGCTGACTATGTACAAATCTATAACCTCCGAAGGACATTGGTACACATTGCTTGTAGACATAAAGGCGAAGATTTTGTTACCTCCCTTCCCTCATCCAATCACATTTGGGGACACCATTTCCTTTAGGTTCGAGGGAAGAGTTGGGGACACGAAGAGCCGGATGATCTTACGAGGCACTTGTTCACGATCTCCTTGACCTAGAACAAGCAAGACCTGGGGGAGATTTTCTACCCTTGGTCAATTAGTGATGAATTTCCACTCTTTATGATACTAATTTATCTTTCATAATTAATTTGCAGGGATCTTTAACGATCTTCTGAATACTCTTTCTGACTAAAGGGATAGAGTTGACAAATCCATTAGTAAAGCTCTCACCTTCAAGTAGCTTTGTGATATAAAATGACAAAAGCATCTAGGTTTCATCGCTATAGGGTAGGAAGTACGAGATAACGACATCCTTCAGCTTCAAGCGAACACCGAGGAAGTATGCCTCCTTCTTATTCATTTTTAGCGTGTGTATTTTCCCCGCTCATCGGGTATATTTAGTTATATCGATCAATTTTATTGCCAAGTGTTGTTTTATTCATAAGTTTTATCTACTTTTATTTTTGCAGCTTTTCATGTCATGGCTCGTCGGGGATACCGAGATGCAGTTCAAAGGTTGAGTCAAAGCATGTCCATCAACTAACCTGCTTCCCCAGTTGAAGGAGTTATAGTAGGCGAGTCCCTTCTTTCCCCATGTGATTGAGGAAAAAACCTCATATGTTGAATTGATGGATGAAGGAACCTTATAAAGAACGCGGGAAAAATGACCCTAGGAGAGTGGGGTACCATTACCTCCATTCGTCGAAGAGTAATTATTGATGAAGAGAACAAAAATATTGAAGGTGAGAGGGTTCCTCTAGAGGAGGAGGAGAGGACTAAGACTCCTTGATTTACATAGGAAAACCCAAATGAGAGCTATCAAGCTTTTCAGAATGCCTATCTTCCCGAAGACCTTGATTGGCTGAGTGGGGGATCCGATCAGTATTGCTAAGGATCTGATTTAATTGGGGGCTAGGGTAAGTGCTTGCTTTATTTTCTAAAATATAATTTGGACTTGCCTGTCACCTTGAATTGATTTTTGATGATTTGTTCGCAGGTCAGTTACCTAGGGGGTTTTATATCCCATAAGTGGTAAAGCAAGAAGGATGAGGAAAGGTAGATCCTCGGATTCAAGGAAGAGTTGGAGACTCTAAAAAAGTATTATATCAAGGTGGATGATACCTTAGTGAATGATTAGAAGGCGAGTGATGTGTATAATGCGGAGAAGGCCATCAAAGAGATTGCTATGCAAAAAGTGACTATTCTGAAAACCCAGTTGGTGACTGGAGTTGTCGAGCTGAGGCATCTCTTCGGAGTAAGGATAAAGATGATGTTATTAAGGAAAAAAGTGTCGTATCTCCCTCAATTAAGTTCAGGTATCTGAGTTCCTTTCTTGGCTTCGAGTATTGTGGGGTGATCAAATACCAGTCTTTCATCAATGGTTATAATGAGTTGGTCGACTAAGTGAGGGATGCTCACCCTGATGGGGATCTTTTATCTTTCAACCTGAAAGATATCGAGACTGAGGAGGAGCCGATAATATTTCCCTCTTCCTTGAATGAGGTTGGTTATATTCAGTACCGTGAACATCTGACCGAATTACGGCCACGGGCAGGTTTCGAGGGTGAAGACTATTAGATTTCCATGCGTGAGGAGATGGGTCGCATTTTTGCAAGTGTTCCCTCCACTACCCCAACTTCTGCTCCATGAATTTGCCTTCTTTCTTCTTTTATGTATTATTCTCCAAATGTAATATTGACTTCGGCCTTTGAATACCAATTTTTGTTGGAAATCCTATGAACATGTAATTTTTATTTGAACCCTCCTTTTGTATGTACTCATATTTCTTGGTTTCTACTTTGACTGTTTTACACTGTGTGTGCTTTGAAGCACTTACTAGCATCTGACGACTCATTCATTTGTAGGTTCATCGGTAAAAGGCCGATGGCAATAACATTTCTTTATATGTTAATTACATTGACTATACTCGGTTAGAGATCCATCTCATTTATACTTGGGAATGATCCAAGTTCATTTAACTATATACGGTGAATAGCCCATATTATTTGTACTCCGATCACTTATTATTTGAAATAATCATGTTTCTTCCTCAATAGTAGTTGGGACTCCATCGAGAAAGAGATCGGTGAAAACCAATATATATGATTTTCTATTGAGAAATAGATTGAACGACCTTGGAGACATCGGTGAAAACCAGTATTTCCCCCTTTTATTTTTAAAATAACTGAGTCATCGGAGACATCCCTTCTTAACTCATAGTTAACCCTATTATACTCAAATTACCTCGCTTCACATATTAGATCAGATCTGGGGGGTCGCGAGTTAACTTTGGGGTCAACCAAGGTGGTTTTATAGAGGTAAAGAGATTGGGAAAGGCATACCATAATTTCGTCCAGTATTATACTTATTTCTCCTACTGGTTCGTAATCTAGTACGAACCGAATGCTTAGGTGGGTAGGAGAATTATGTTTTGATGGAGAATAATCATATTGAGAAATAATCATTTGAAAATGGCTTTCTTTATTGATAATGTTATTGTTTAAAACTACATTCAAGATCAAACTTAAGAGGAAAAATGCATAGGTAAGTCTACCAAAAGTTACAGTTGGAAATTGAAAAAGACAAAAAATGAAAGATGAATTTCTACTTTCGTATGGTATTTTTCTATGCCTTTCGTTCGCTTTATATTAATCATACCGCTGTAAGTTCTCAACATTCTATGGGCATGGAAAGGTTTAGCCTTCATGATCTCTGAGCCCGTAGGTTCCAGGTCTGAGAATGTGAGCCATTACATATGACCCTTCCCATTTATACACCAACTTTTCGTGAATGGGATTCTTGGTTGACTACTTCGCCTTTCTGAGTACCGGGTAGATGACTTGGAACGTCTAGTTCCTGACTCTTTAGTTGTAGTAGCGGGTTGATTTATATTGCATTGTTTTAATCTTAAGCGTAGCTTCCTCCCTTCGTTCTTCCAAGAGGTCTAAATTCTCTTGATCTCGTTTGTTATTCTACTATTCTTAAAAACACTATACCCTCAAGCTAGAGAAATCTTACTCGATCAGGACAAATTGTTTAATTCCATATGGCAGGGCGAAAGGGGTAGATCTTATTTTCATTCGGTATGCTGATAAGACTGAGGTTAGCTTGTCCACCCAAAGGACCTCAGACTTGTTAATTTATGTCTTTATCCCATGGAGGAGTGTTCTGTTTGTGACTTCGACTTATCCATTGCATTTGGGGTATCTCAGTGTAGAATGATATTATTTAATTCTAAATTGGTCACACAACTTGTTGATCCAGACGTTATCAAATTGTCTCTTATTTTTTGAGATGATAGCGTTGCATACGCCGAATCAACTGATTATAAACTTCCATATGAACAAGTGAACTTTATAGTCAATGATATTGGCTAGTGACTCTGTTTCCACCCACTTGGTGAAATAATAGATTACTACTAATAAAAACTTGCACTAAACTTTTCCTATTGGGAATGGGCTGAGGATATCCATCACTCATAGTGTGAACAAACTGGATAAATAATTGTCATTAATTCTTCGACTGGTTGTGAATGTCATTGGTTTTTCTCTGGCATCTATTGTAAGTCTTTTGTATCCCTCGACATCTTTGCTCAGTGTTGGTCAACACTAGCCCTGCATTAGGCTCTCTAAACTAATCTCCTCCGCTAGGATGTCCGACACAGTAACTTTCATGTATTTTGTCAAGTACGGTCCTTAGTTTTATCTGGTCGACACATAGGAGGATCGTCCTTGAGTACTCTCTTCCATAAAGTACCCCTTCATACATTAGATACTTAGTGGCCTTAATTCATACCTTCCACGCTTCTACCGGATCATCTGGTAATGTCCCCTCTTATATGAATAATATGTATTTGTCCATCCATCTTGGGCCCAACTCTATGAAGCCAATGACTTTCTCTTATTTGGATTGGATTCTCGGCTTGTCAAATATTTCTACCAGAGGTTTCGTATGATCGATTGAGTCCATCTTCTCTAGGTTGTCGACTTCGGTATTTTCTTCCCTCAGGATATGCCTAATGTTGAAAGGCTTAAATTGTCTCATTATTTATTGAAATTTTTTGTGGTGGAATATCATATCCATTACCTTTTGCACCACAATACCGTAATACCTATTAGACCACCATATTCGAATAAATCTAAAAGTATTCATGGTCAGCCTTAATGGAGAGGGCGAATCATGCCTCTTCTGTTAGCGCTTTGGACTCAATTTCGTTATTGGAAGCAGTAAAGTTAAAACATAGGGCGTATTCCATATTATAACCCTCCGGTGTTTTGATTACTAGTTTTTCCACTCATTATTCCATGTTTGATGATCTTTATATATGGATTGTCAATGTAGGTTTGGCTTCTTTAATTGATTAGATCGCGTTCTCCCTTCTTTAGCCTCAAAATTGTATCATAAAATCATAAATGGCTTGCCCCTCCATTGCCATCTTTAGCTTATACTGTATGTCAAAATATCCTAGTTCCACTAACCATTTCATGAGTCTTTTGGATATCTCTGATTTGTGGAGGACCCACGTGAGAGGAAAATTTATCAGAATCGCATGAGCATGAAAATACGGTCTTAATTTTTGGGCAGCTATGATCAGTATGAATTCTAACCATCAGGAACTAAACCTGAAGGATGACCGATCACTTGCCTCTTCCAATGGTGAATGGTAGCTCCATTTATCCCTACGGATATTCCTGCTCTCCAGAGAAGCCCAATAATGGACCTTGTACTGGATTCAATCGGGCACCCTCCACCTTCATCTGATTAAAGCACTCGTAGTAGATTAGGTAAGTCAAACTTCCTATATCGACTATAATCCTCTCCATTGTCTAATTGGATATATCCTCTGTTATCAGCAAAGGATCATCATGGGGCATAATGAGGTCCCTAGAATCTTTAGGCGTGATAATAATATCTTCCCAATCTTTAGTGGATTTAATAAATTGTACTTATAATAGTTCTCTTTTTTATCTTTGATATGCTCGTCTGGCTGAAGTCAATTCCCCTCCTGTTGTAAATCTTTCAAATATCATATTGATCCTCTTTACTCCTTGAACTAATGCTACGTCCTTATTTATTCCCTCCCTGGTTCTTTCTCTTTTGAGCGGATCCTTCTTCTTCTCGCCACCTCAGTCTTTTTGTTGAGGCACTCTTCTCTGGATAAACTATCTCAATAATCCTCGTTCTAACAGCGCTTCGATATCGTTCTTAATATGGAGAGAATCATTGATATCATGGCCATAGTCTCTGTGAAATTAGTAGTATAGGTGGGACATGGTTTTCATGGAATGATTTTTCGGCTTGCTCGGCCAGTTCACCATCCTTGGGTCTGCCATGATGTTCATAATCCTTCCAACTGTGGCATTGAAAGGAGTGAACTGCTCAGTACTAATTTGATTCACTCGGGTGGATCCCTTCGAAACTGATGGCTTTCTTATTCCACCTTTCTATTCATACCTTCTCTTTCCACACTCATAGAGTGGTGGTGATATCTAAATCAAGTGATGGACTGTGGAGGTAGATGATTGAACATGTCCTTACCGACCCCTTAGCGTGCTGGTGAATGCTCTGCACCTTATTTGGTCAGGACTAGCCATAAATTCCATGTGTGCCCCGTAATGGCCGATGTAATCCCTTAAATCTGAGGTACCATCAAAAGATTCCATCCTAGGGAGCTTAAAGTTCGACTATATAGGACAAGTCGTGAATTCTAGGTTGAACGGCAATTCTTGATCGATTTATCTGGCATCCTTAATAACTGGTGGGATCCTAGCGTCTTTGGCAACTGACACCCGGTGTATGGTGGAGGAGAGTGTGGGACGTGGTGGAAACGACACTGGATTCTCTTGGAACGTGAGGGTTTTGGTCCACTTGTTGCTCTGGTAGTTATTGGGTCTGAGGCAGGCGGTTTAGAATCTCTACCATTTGATCCTAGAACGCTTAAAGTTGCTTTTTCGATGCCTATTTTTATTCATAGCCATGGAAACAATCGTACCCACAGATGGTGCCAATTATGCTGGTGTAGAAAAAGGATTTATCTTGCAACATAATAAATTTAAATGGAAATGACGAATAAAACATCATGAGGTGAGAGAAAGGAGAAATAATATATTTGCGTGGTTCAGTGGGATTCGACCTACGTCCACGGGTCAAGGGGAGGGGAGTGTTTTTTACTATCACTGAGGATATTGGTGTATAGGGTTACAGATTTCTCTTAGTATACCTTCAGTGTCACCATGCAAGGCATTATATACATAACCTATTATAATGCTACTCTTTAATATTATCACATAAGTTTGATATATTTAAATCTACAGGTAACGCGTGTGTTGATACCAAATTTAATCTGCTGGCGTGGACCAATCATATGAAGACACGTGGCTATCTACATGGCAACTACAAACACTTCCGAGGAACCCACACGCTCCGAGGAACAAGACTACAGCGAGGAAGACTAGTTCCCCGAGGAACACTGCTTACCCGAGGAACTCACATGCTCCGAGGAACAATGCCTCTCCGAGGAACTCTTGAGTACCGAGAAGCTTAGGCGGTCCGAGCAACTCAGGCGGTCCGAGATGCACCTCGAACAAATCATTAATAGCTGGATAACCAACAGTTCAACTGATTCATTAAATGCTTATCATTTGGACGCGCACGCAAAGAGGGCATTAAATGTATTACCCTTTCATATGCATATCATTTAATGTATTACCCTTTCACATTACAGCCTCAGGGCTATAAATACATTGTATAATCCTCATTGTAAGAGGGACCCCCAGGCCAGAATTTCTTGAGATAACTTGTAATCGAGAATTCCCATACAAACAGCAATACCAAAACAGTGGACGTAGGCCATTCTTATAAGGCTGAGCCACTTTAAAATTCTTTGTCTCATTTATTTATCTGTGATTGAATAATTAGAGTGATCTAATTTTTTACATCAACAAATTGGCGCCGTCTATGGGAAACGACTGGTAATATCATTTTTCATCAAAAATAATCCATCACAAATGGCTAATATGCCGAAATCCAGCAATCGAAACGCCAGAACCCCTCCAAATCTGTCTGTTCCACCAATTGTTCCAGATCTGACTGGAATAATGGCAAATCTGGCTCAGGGTCAGACCGTCATGCAAGAAACAATGCGATAACTCATCCAAACCCTTCATGGCGGTACATCAGCCCATTCCGGACCACGAAGCATTCAAAGAAATACCTGTGCGCCTTCTTCGCGTACTAGGCGTACTAATTCATATCGCAATGAGGAATCTGAAGATTTTTCTTATCAACCTGGACAAACTTCATCAGTGCGGGCCACAGATACTGAGCAACGTGTCACCCTCTCCCCAGAAAGGACCAGCGCACTGGAAAGATTAAGTAGGGCTTCTCCTTTCGATCGATTAGGCCCTAGGAGGAACAAAAGTCCTCTTAATGAAGCGTCGAGGAACTTTCCACGACCATCAAATTTAAGGGAAGGATCTGCCCAGTCGCGACCAGCTGCTCGTCAAGATAAATCCTATGACCGACCAGTGCTCGTCAGGATAAATCCTAGGAAGCCACTTCAACGCGATCAGTTGCTCGAACCAATAGGCCTGAGGAAGGAAATGATGCATCGAAAGGATCTATTTAGAGGCTGGAGGATAGATTATGGGAAATAGCTAAGGCCAAGAACCCTCTACAACGAACCTTTGTTCGAGGAACACATTTTGTCCAGGACATTGTCGACTTTCCAACACCCTCCAAATTCAAAGCACCTGTTGTGACTCCCAAGTATGATGGGAAGACTGACCCTGTCCTTCATATAGAACAATATCAAGCTGCTGCCGACATCTATGTTGTCCCAGACGAGATGAGATGCAGGGCATTCTCAGGAACTCTTACCGGATCTGCTCAGATATGGTAGAATAATCTTCCTTGGGGTAAGATTTCAACTTTTCTTCAACTGGCCGAGTTATTCATTGGGAATTTTTGTTTTGGAGCAAAGCCAGTTAAACGAGTAGCACATTTGTTAAGTGTTAGACAAAAGGCTGGTGAGAGTATCAGAGATTATATAACTCGTTTTAATAACGAGAAACTCGAAGTCATTGATTATGAGGAAAAGACAGTTATTACTGCTTTGATGAGTGGACTACTGCCGAACAAGTTGTGCTACACTTTGGCCAAAGATCCACCTCGAACCATGTCGGACCTGATGGAAAAAGCGTCCAAGATTATGAATGCCGGGGAGGCTATGGCAGCAAAAAAGAACGTGGACGCCAAAGAAACCAAGGTGGAAGGTGATAAAGCTAAGAAGAAAGAACATAAGAATAATGGCGGTGACAAACATTCCAAAAATAGGTCGGTATGGGACGTAATGAAGAAATTCGATAATTATACTCCTTTGAGGAAGGACATCAACCACATCCGGGAAGAAATTAAGAACAGCGAGGAGTTAAACTGGACAAAGAAAATGAAGGCAGACCCTGACACGAGGAATAGGGAAAAATATTGCGAGTTCCACAAGGATCATGGCCATATGACTAAAAATTGCATAGCTCTTCAGAATGAGATTGAAACACTCATCCGACGAGGAAAGCTAGCAAAGTATGTTGATCAGGGAGGAGAAAGAAGAAACAACGACCGAACTAGAGAGAGATCTAGATCTCCTCGTCGAACAGAGGAGAACAAGAAAAGAAACCATGAAGTTGATCCGGAGGATGACCCCGATCTTCCCAAGAAACCAAGGCAGCCAGAACGAGAGGTATTTTCAATACGTTTTGGGTCATTTGATTGTAATGTTATTACAGGAGGAGATGTAGGAGGAGGAGACCTTATTGCAGAAAGAAAATCTTACCTCGGGGAGGCTCAAGCTTGCTCGTACATTTAGCAAATAAATCTAGCTGAGGAAGATCGCCCGAGAAAGGTGAACAAGGAGAAATTGGTCATCGGTTTTTCAAAAAATGACCTTGCAGGTATTTTATATCCTCACGATGATCCACTGGTGATCAAAATGAGAATGAAGGAGGTAATGATTTCAAGAGTGCTGGTCGACAACGGTAGCTCGGCAGACATCATATTCTAATCGTGTTTCGATAGTTTGAATCTAAAGATATCTCAACTGGAGCCTTACCACAGACCCCTCATCGGTTTTTCTGGCCAGAAGGTATTTCCACTTGGGACGATCAAGTTGGATATATTCATTGGTACGTGGCCTTCTTGTCGGACAGAAAGAATACGTTTCTTCGTGATGGACAATAATGTCCAATCATTGTACAATATCATCATGGGAAGAGTAGGATTGAAGAAATTCGAGGTTGTGCCATCTACAGTGCATCAGTGCCTAAAATTTCCAACAAACTTTGGAGTAGGAGTTGTGAAAGGTGATCAGAAAGTAGCTCGGGAATGCTATTATTCATCCGTCGAGCAAGAAGAGCTGGAAGAATCAAAGAAAAAGACCACTACCTATCAAGTGGATGAAGGTGCAGAAATTGAAACATTGGATCCTCGAGATGAGTCGCAACTCGTGAAGGGTCAAGTGGTGGAAGCTACTGAAAACATCATTCTGGACGACGAACACCTTGAGGGAACTACTCAAATAGGTTCATCATTGGAAGCCTCATTAAAACAAGAATTGATAACTTTCCTTAGAAGCAGAAGACAAACTTTTGCGTGGAGTCATGAAGATATGCCCGGGATAGACCCAAACTTCTTATGTCACGAGCTCAATGTGAATAAGGAGATCAAGCTTGTGAAGCAGAGAAGAAGAGTATTCATTCCTGAGAAGAATCAAGCTATACAAGAGGAAGTAGAGAAGCTCCAGAAAGCTTGTTTCATTGAAGATGTTAAATATCCAGATTGGTTAGCTAATGTGGTGATGGTAAAGAAGAAAAACAAGAAATGGAGGATGTGTGTAGACTTCACCGACCTCAACAAAGCATGCCCAAAGAATCACTTTCCACTGCCCCGAATTGATCAACTGGTGGATGCTACCTCGTGATATGAGTTGCTGAGCTTCATGAATGCTTATTCTTGTTACAATCAAATCAAAATGAAACCTAAAGACAGGGAGAGTACATCTTTTATTACCCCTAGGGGAACTTTTTGTTATAATGTTATGCCTTTTGGTTTGAAAAATGCAGGTGCGACATATCAGAGGCTGATGAACAAGGTCTTTGCTGAACAAATCAGTGACAATATGGAAGTCTATGTTGACGACATGCTGACAAAGAGCAAGAAAGTTGATGATCATCTAGTTGACTTAAGTAAGACTTTTGATCAACTAGATAAATATCAAATGAAGCTGAACCCGACGAAGTGCATCTTTGGAGAACGAGAAGGCATGTTCCTCGGGTACATTGTCAATCAACGAGGCATTGAAGCAAATCCTGAAAAGATCAAAGCTCTATTAGGGCTCCGATCTCCAACGACGAAGAAGGAAGTACAGAGTCTCACAAGACGAGTAGCGGCACTCAACAGATTTATGTCGCGAGCAACTGATAGATGTCTCCCATTCTTCAAGACACTCAGAAAGACTTTTGAGTGGAATGATGAATGTGAGAAGGCTTTTCAAGACTTGAAGAAATACTTGGGAGCACCTCCATTGTTGTCCAGGCCGGTGATGGGAGAAAAATTATATTTGTACCTTGCATTATCCGAGAATGCAGTTAGCTCAGCGTTGATCAGAGTGGAGAATGGAGTGTAAAAACCAATTTACTACACAAGTAAGGCCTTCTGAGGAGCAGAGATCAGATATCCAAGGCTGGAGAAATTGGCACTGGCGCTGATTGAGGCGAGTAGAAGAATGAGGCCATACTTCCAAACTCATACTATAGTAGTATATACCGATATGCCATTGAGGCAAGCCCTTCATAAGCCAGAAAAATCAGGGAGATTGATGTACTGGGCAATAGAGCTAGGTGAATATGATATAATTTATGAACCCATATCATCGCTAAAAGGGCAGGCTGTAGCAGACTTTATAGCGGAGTTCACCTATCCTGATACCCTCGAGGAGAAAAAGTTACTCGCGAATCAACCTGTGGATGTTACAGGACCAACAAACACAAGCTCAGACCAATTCCGATTGGTAAAAGGGCGTGTGGATGTTACAGGATGTGATGCAGAGATAGTTGTGAGAACTCCGGATGAGGAACAAGAGTTGCTCGTTGATCAACCTGTGGATGTTACAGGATCGACAAACACTAGCTCAGACCAACTCCGGTTGGTAAAAGGGCAAGTGGATGTTACAGGATCATTAAATTCGAGCTCATACCAACTCCGGTTGGTAAAAGGGCAAGAAAAAATGATCGACGAGGAGCGAGAAAAATCTGGGGAGGATAAAAAGAAGCAGCAATTATTTCACCGAGGAACTCTGACTGATTCAAAATTTGAAGACGAGTTACCTATATGGAGGCTATATGTAGATGGCTCATCTTGCACTGCAGGATGTGGCGCGGGGATAGTTTTGAGCACTCCGAACGAGGTTGACATGGAATACACCTTGCGTTTCCAATTCAAAGCTTCCAACAATGAGGCTGAGTATGAGGCCATGATTGCATAACTTGGTTTAGCAAAAATTATGGAGGCGCAACAGGTTATTATTTCCAGTGACTCTCAATTGATCATAAACCAAATGATGGGAGTATATGCAGTTATAGGAGAATTAATGATCAGATATAACGTAAAGGCAAAGGAGCTAGTGTCAGAATTTGCTGCTATTCAGCTGGTCAGAATACCAAGAATGGAGAATGCGAGAGCAGATGCCCTAGCTCGACTAGCATCAGCTACTCGCACCGAGCTACGATGAAGAATCCCAATTGAAGTGTTAGCTGGTCGGAGTATAGATGAAGATCTGACGATGAACTTTATCACCCTTGATTTAGGAACATCTTGGATGGATCCCATCAGGGCGTATATCGAGGAGGGAGAATTTCCAATTGACAAATTCGCAGCCAAGAAATTGAAGTTTAAAGCAGCTCGGTATGTATTAACTAATGGTGTTTTATATAGACGAGGAATTATGGCAGGTTTGCAGAGATGCGTACATCCCTCTTAGGTGAAATAATTGATTGAAGAAATCCATGAAGGGTCTTGTGGAGCACATGTAGCAGGTCGGACGCTTTTGCAAAGGGTGATGACGCAGGGATACTACTGGCCAACGATGAGGGCTGATTGTATAGCTTATGCCAAGAAATGTGACAAGTACCAGCGCTTTTCCTCAGTCCGAAGAACTCCACAAGCATTGTTGACACCCATAACTTCTCCTTGGCCATTTGCCATGTGGGGAATAGATTTGGTTGGACCACTGCCAACGACCCGAGGAAGATTCAAGTATCTTGTCGTCGCAGTGGATTATTTTACTAAGTGGGTAGAAGTTGAGCCACTCATTGACATGACGTACGAGAAGGTGTACCAATTTGTTTGGAAGAACATCATTTGCCGATATGGTCTCCCTCATGCCTTCATCACAGACCATGGAACACAATTTGATAACGAGGAGTTTGTCGCCTAGTGTCATTAGTCAAACATTTTGAAAGTTCATTCAGCACCAGGCCATCCTCAAAGCAATGGACATACTGAAGTGACAAATAGAACGCTACTGAACAGTTTGAAGAAAAGATTAGATGATGCAAAAGCAAACTAGATCAACGAGTTACAATCAGTACTCTGGGCTTACCGAACTACTCCCCGAGTAGTAACTGGAGAATCACCATACATGCTGGTGTTTGGAAGTGAAGCTGTCATACCTGCCGAGTTGGGTCTCCCAACACACAGGGTGCTAAATTTCAATTCCCCTGTCAGCGATTTAATGAGAAGGCTAGATTTAAACATGCTCGAGAAAGTTAGAGAAGAAGCAGCCATTAGAAATGCTGCTTACCAGTAGCGAACAACTTTGTTTTACAACAAGAGGGTGAAGAAGTGCGACCTGAAAGAAGGAGACTATGTGCTGAAGAAAGTAATTCAAAAGCATAACAAACTGGAGGCAAACTTGCATGGACCATACCGAGTTACAGAAGTTGTTCGACCAGGAACTTATCGAATAGCAACTTTAAAAGGCGAGGAGTTTAAAAATGCCTGGAATGCAGAGCACCTGCGCAAGTATCATCAGTGATGTATATGTAACACAGTTCCATCAGTATGAATAAAATGAAAATATTCTGCAAGTCTCTCTGTTTATTGAAAAAATTTTGGGGAATACTAGTGCTACACACTACTCGGCAAAGCTCGGCAGACTACTCAACGAAATATTCCAAACTGTACCAAGTATGGTTGGTCGAGATAAAAACCCACTAACTGTAGTTGGTCGACGAGGAGAAATATTCCTAAAAATGCCAACCTGTTTGGCTAGGAAACGAAATATTCCAAACTGTACCAAGTATGGTTGGTCGGGGATAAAAACCCACTAACTGCAGTTGGTCGATGAGGAGAAATATTCCTAAAAATGCGAACCTATTTGTCTAGGAAACGAAATATTCCAAACTGTACCAAGTATGGTTGGTCGGGGATAAAAACCCACTAACTGTAGTTGGTCGACGAGGAGAAATATTCCTAAAAATGCCAACCTGTTTGGCTAGGAAACGAAATATTCCAAACTGTACCAAGTATGGTTGGTCGGGGATAAAAACCCACTAACTGTAGTTGGTCGACGAGGAAAAATATTCCTAAAAATGCCAACATGTTTGGCTAGGAAACGAAATATTCCAAACTGTACCAAGTATGGTTGGTCGGGGATAAAACCCCACTAACTGTAGTTGGTCGACGAGGAGAAATATTCCTAAAAATGTCAACCTGTTTGGCTAGGAAACGAAATATTCCAAACTGTACCAAGTATGGTTAGTCGGGGATAAAAACCCACTAACTGTAGTTGGTCGACGAGGAGAATTTATCGACCTTGGTTGGTCGGACACACTTTATGAAAAAGACAAAAATTTACCAAGTATGATTAGTCGGGGATAAACTCTCACTAACCGTAGTTGGTGGACAAGCATAATTTAACAACCTTGATTGGTTGATACTCGTGACTTTATTATTAAGTGATCGAGCAATATTATTGAAACTTGAAACTTTTTAATTATTACTGAATTGGTCGACGAACAACACAATATTATTATCTTTTTAACAGATATGCATAAATGTAAAGTGTTTGATATTTACAAGACAATAGCAATTAAGATTTGCAAACAAAAATGAAAGTCTTTAATTAAATTCGAAATAAATTACATTGATGATAAAATGAAAGTTACATTGATATGTATGCTAACTATTACATCAAAAATTTCTATTCTACTTGTCTTTTCCCCTCCGCTTTTGACACAGGTTCCTCACCAGCAGGCGGATCATTTAAAGACAGAGGATAATTGATGAAGTTGAGATCCTTCAGCATCCTGACACTCATCACGGATGGTCGATCTAAAAGATGCTCGGGATGAGATACCTCAATTTGAGAATGTAAACTATAGTCACCGAGATACTTCGAAATTAAGCTCCGAGGAATGGCCCAAGCAGGGATCCATTCCATCTCCAAATTTTATGGTGGCACAAGCAAGTCGAGCAACCCGAGATCATGGTAGTCCCACAGATAATGGCCTTGTTCGAGCTTCAACACACCTAAGGCATTCAGCCAGCCTTGCTTGTAGCCCTCGTTGTTGGCATTCTGGATACGGTCGTCCAAGTGGAATAGTGCTTCGTTGTATCTAGCCATCCAGAACTCCCTAGGCTATTTGTGGAATTGATATGTTAGCCTTTCTAGCTGCTCGTGGAGATTCTTAATAAAAAGCTCCTTATTATCCAAGACTGACTTCTACGCAGAGAGATATTTTTCCAAGTCCCTAATTTTCTTTGACATATCAGACAAAGCCTGGTTCTTCGCCATTAATTGGAAAGATTGGTTCTCTAACGCAGACTGAGTTCTCTGTTCTTCGACAAGCACCCGAGATTCTCTTCCTCGTCCCCGAAGAGTTCTTGCTCGACCACGAGAAGAAGTAGAAGTGCCCAAATTCTTCAAAGTCTCCAACTCGTCCCTCAACTTGGCATTCTCAACCTCTAAGAATGAAAATCCCTCATCAGTCACTGGGATTAGGGCTGTTGAAGAAGAAGCTACAGACTTCAATTGTGATTGCTCTTTTTGCAAGTTGTTATTCTCTTGCTCCAGCAGCTTGGCAATCTGTCTGCATTCCTCGACCTCACCCTTTAAAGTTCTCTCCCTCAGATCATACCCAGCAAAAAGCTTCTCGTAGCCCTTGTCATCCATGATCAGTTTGTATTTCTTCTCATAACCCTCATGCAACAGAGCAGTTGATTCCTTGTATTGATTCTGAAGGTCTTCGAGGGTGCACTGGAGATCCTCGATCATTTCATAGTAAGCCACATTATTGGCTACCGCTCGATCAAGCAGACACTTCAAGTACTGATAGATATGCTTCCACTGCCTATTCTGAAGCATCCTGGCCGAGGATGTCGGTAATCTGTGCAGCACTCAGGTCTGTGTGACCAGCCTTGAAGTACTCATTACATTGTTGCAACAACTTTGTATCATGGGCAGATAGCAGTTCCATCCTGGCTAGAAACTAGCAGAGAAAGAAAGAGCAATCATCAATAAGAAATATAAGCAGAGTATGAATAGAAGATGAACAAAAGTATGCAAAGAAAAGTTCAAGTTTTATTAGATCATAATTCAGAGTTACATCTTCTGAGTTACATTTGATAAAAAGAAGAAAAACATAAAGATAATCCCGAACAACACTACACCTTTTCCTTATCTCCCAAAACCTTCTCGGGAGGTTGGGAAGAGGAAGCAGGTTGCTCGGAGGGAACTGTGGGCTGTTCGGAGAGCACCAGCTGTTGCTCGGAAGAAGAAACGACTTGCTCGGCAACAAACTGGATGGCTGGTGGGTGATCTCCCATCACCATTGAAGACTCCTCAGAGGTAGCTTCGTCCTCTTCTAATTCTTCTGGAGTAGGAGGGGGACCAGGGATATGTCTCTGGAAGAGCTCGGATGACTCGTCGACCTTCATTTCCTGAAGGGCAGCAACCCATCCATCCCTAAAATACTTTAGACTGCCATAGTCCACTTGAGATACCATGGCAGCACATCCCTTGTTCCACCCCTTGTCCCAGCCAAAGCTGAAGGACTTCTTCACAGCAACTTTCCTCTTGGTCTTCTCCAAGGCAAGCTTCTCGGACACCAGGTTCTCAGCAACCTTCAATTTATTTTCTGCCTCCTCCTTCTGCCGACCTACTTCCTGGAGTTGGTCCAACCTCTCATCAGCAACTTTGAGCTTATTCTCAAGCTCCCCTTCAGCTCTGAGCTTCTCTTCAAGCTCTTTATTTACCTTCTCCAAGGCAGTCTTTTTCTTCTCCAACTCCTTGGAGGCATCAACCGCTCGAGCTTTTTCTTGCTCGGAGGAGGCAAGCTTTTTCTCCCAGATAGCCTTATCAGTGGCGTACTGCTGGCGAGAGTCTTCCAAAGACTTGATAGCCTCTTCCATAGCTCCCTCCACACTGGACGAGGAGCAAGAAGCCTTAATCGCTTCATCCTTCTTCAGGATTATGTTGAAACAGCTCGTCAACTGTGAACAGAAAAAAAAAGCAAGTTAGAAATTGAAGCAACAAAGGAAATATGAAAAGATTAAAGTAAAGAGACTTACTGAAGCAAGGTGGCGAGCAGCTAAAGAAGTAACCATGTCCCGAGTAAGGTTATCTTCAGTACCTTGGACCTCGGGAATGGTCAAGGACTTTACCGAGCTCATGGCAGAGCTCGGGGGAATAAAAGTGGGAACTCTAGTCCCAGCAGCTGGGGGCTGAGTAATGGTGTCAGCTAAATGTACCGAGGAGCTTTTCTTCAGCCTCCTTGGGGGAACATTTACGGATTCAACCAGGGATGAATCCTTGGTCGGTGATATCACAATCACCTCTCCAGGAGCAGTAGAGCTGCTCGGAGCCACTGCGAGCTTCTCGGCGACTTTAGCAGGAGCAGCTGGAGGAGCTGCATCAGTCTTCTTTATCCCCTCCCTTGGGACATCAATCCTAATCCTCTTTACCTCCCCAGAACCGGAGGCAGTTTTCTCAAACAGAGCAGGAGTTCTTCTTTTCTTCATCCTTTCGCTCAAAGCAATATGAGATTCAGGCGAAGAACTTACAGAGGCTGGTACTGGCTCTGCATCACTAATCACAGGACGAGCAGTGAAGGAGGTGGTGTAGCTCTTGTACTGGAGCAGATACGAAGCCGACCTAATGTGCTCGTCTGCAACACTTTGATGAAGACTCCAGATAAGTTTCAAATGCCTTATGTTGACATCTGCTTCTTTTGGGCACTTTCTTTTGTTATCAACTGCAAATAAACAAACATTGTTATCAGTGACGCATTTTATCAAACACAAAAGAAACATGAATTTAAAATAAATAAAAATAACCTATCCCATTGCCATAAGGATGGCATCTAGGTCCCTGGTAAACCTCATCTCCAGTCAATGGAGGGTGTTGCCAATTTTTTATGACAACCCCATGTTCAAAATAATCCCTGTTGGCATCAGGGAGATTGACTACTAAGGCTCTGTTTAAAAATCTAGTTTTTAAATAATAAATATTTTCATTGACTGCCCATCTATAGCAGAACATGATTTATGGGATTCCTATACGAGTTCCATGTACTTGATTTAACCTATGCACCCCATTAACTATTCTCCATGTGTTGGGGGCTATTAGTGCAGGAACAACATTGAAATACTGACAGAATTCCAGACACAAGGAATTGGGTGGAAAAGAAAATCCACATTCAGCAAAAAAGAGACTGGGGAACCAATGTCCCTCAGCCAAATTAAAATAATCAGAAGGCTCAGAAAGTTTTTCCAAGACAACCCAAGAGGGGATGGAGAAATCAGAACGAAACTTCTCAAGAGACTTAACAAGGTAAACCATGGTGAATAAAGAAATGAAGAAGAAGGAAGAAGATCTTACAGAAAAAGACTGAAGCTGTTGACAACGAACGACGGAAGAGATGAACGCACAAGAGAGTAGAAGACAATGAAAAACTCGAAGATAAAAATTTGAAAAGGTAGAAGACGATAGGAGTGCATGTGAAGTTTAAATACCTTGCCTTGGGAAATGGTGAAGTAATGATTACAAAAAAGGATGATTACGTTACCGGCGGCTAAAAGGGATTTAAATATTGGCGCGGAAATCAAAGCGAACAACATCGGCTAAAAAGACGAAAAGCGACGCGGGAATCGAAGCACGCAGAAAAGTCCAAAAAAGCATGATTCTACGAATTGGGAAGGAGAAATAAATACAAGGGAAATGCTCCTAAAAATCAGGAAGACTATTTAAAGCTACCATATTCCGAGAAAGAATATTCCATACTCCTCAAATTTCGAACTATGAAACATTGGGGGCTTCTGTTGATACCAAATTTAATCTGCTGACGTGGACCAATCATATGAAGGCACGTGGCTATCTACATGGCAACTACAAACACTTCCGAGGAACCCACACGCTCTGAGGAACAAGACTACAACGAGGAAGACTAGTTCCCCGAGGAACATTGCTTACCCGAGGAACTCACATGCTCCGAGGAACAATGCCTCTCCGAGGAACTCTTGAGTACCGAGAAGCTTAGGCGGTCCGAGCAACTCAGGCGGTCCGAGCTGCACCTCGAACAAATCATTAATAGCTGGATAACCAACAGTTCAACTGATTCATTAAATGCTTATCATTTGGATGCACACGCAAAGAGGGCATTAAATGTATTACCCTTTCATATGCATATCATTTAATGTATTACCCTTTCACATTACAGCCTCAGGGCTATAAATACATTGTACAATCCTCATTGTAAGAGGGACCCCCAGGCCGGAATTTCTTGAGATAACTTTTAATCGAGAATTCCCATACAAACAGCAATACCAAAACAGTGGATGTAGGCCATTCTTATAAGGATGAACCACTTTAAAATTCTTTGTCTCATTTATTTATCTGTGATTGAATAATTAGAGTGATCTAATTTTTTACATCAACAGCGTGTTTGAATTTTTCGAGATACTTTCCCGCAGCGATAGGAGTAATTTTAGTCATTAGGAAGACATACTTGGACCTTCAAAGGTTCAGATATATTGGAACTTCTAAAGATGAGTCTTCGGCTAGTTCTAAAGAATGCACGCCAAAAAGTGTTTAATCTTCGGTTATTGAAGATTTGTTAACGAAGTCTTCAAAGTCAATAAAACTTAGTGGCTCAGTCAAAATAGACCATTCCTCCATCTCGTGGTCAGAAGCCTTCGACTATGTGAGTGATCGGAGACGAGTGCTTGCATGCAAGCCGTTCTTTCTTTTCTTCTCAGCGTTCAGTAATCACTTCATGCTTTTTTTCATTCATAAATCCCCTCATCATCTACAACTTAAAAAAGGCTAAATTGTCTGGTTTGGTCATATGACCAAATTAGCCTCCTATAATATCATATTAGGTTTATAACCTTCATATCAATTTCCTTAATTAACTTTATTTCATTAACTACGCCTCTTTCTCATACCCATCTCCAACCTCTTGCTCTTCCTCACACTAACCATCCCTCTTTTAATTTTTCTACCTATTTATCTTCTCTCCCTCTATTCCAAGTGGGTTATCCAGTTTCCCCACCCCCTCAATGACTCTTAAAGCCCTTAATTTCCCTTTTCCACTACTCAGTCTAAACAACCCCGTAAAAATCCCTTACATGCCCAGTGATAATTTTTAAAACTAACAATTAAGATAGAACCTTTAAAAATAAAAGGCTAGGAAGCCCTTTGTGTAAAGATAATAAAATCTTGAAGAACCCAACAAACATAACAACCATAAGAAAAATATGAAGAGATAAATTACCCTCGATTTTAGAGGGAAAAAAATATTAAAAATGGGTATAAACCCAAATACCTAAGGGCCCAACATAACCACCTATTAACCTCAACAGTACAAAACTCTTACCACACTAGCCCGCCATTACGGCACGGCCCACCACCCACACTTATTCCACCACAATAGCACCGTATTCCCTCTTGACCCAATTTGATTTATGAATGCAGATAAACTTCCAAACGTTTATAGTTATAAATCAAAGAGGTTAGTTGCTTTACTGTTTAATTACCTCTCCCTATATAAAATTCAAAGTGGCTTGGTTTGGTGTTTTCTTTCATACACTCATAGATTTATTTATCTGACTCATTTCAACGTTTATATTTTATTATTCAAATTTAATCAAGTAAAAAAATGTTTTTCTTGTATTATATTAAAATAAAATAATCATGGGAGAATTGATATTTCGTCACTCGTGGCTAAATACATTTTCACTTAATCCACCTTATCTTTCTATGTTCTCAGATAAAGGGGTTTATATGGTGATGGACTTTATGGAACAAGATACAAAGACTTCAATTAACGGTAATTAAAAAATATTTAGGCACTTTTTATCGAATGACCCTAAAATAGTAAAAATAAAATATTATTTACCTTATGATTTAATTTTCTTTTTAAAATAAGAATATTATCAATTTGAGTCCACATTATACACTTGTTTTTTAGGAGAATTGATTCAATTTGAAATGGGTGTATTAGAGTGTGATTTGTATGACTTTTTTAAAGTGGGATTAAGAAAGCAGGTTCGTATGGATATTTTGGATATTAGGTTACGCACATACACGATTTAATTTTTAATCCAAAATTTATCTTTATTTAAGGTTTGAATGCCAGATAAAGTTCAAATTAAATATCTCCAAGCCAAGCAATCAAAAACCAAACATACGAAGAATAATATGAGGAAAAAATTCCCTTTCCGGCAAAGCCTAAATTTCAGCACTGTATCAAAAATTGAAAGATTCGAGGATTTACAAACTACTTAGAGCACTACTAAGTATAACGCACAGGTCTTCAACTATTCTACATATACAATATAGTCTAGCACCGTCCATAGGAAGCAGTTTTCCCTCGGTATCCACCGATCAGCCTCAAGATGCGATATACTTTCTTCTTCAACCGTAGAGCCTCGGCTCCACAAATCAGCAGTTGAGTAAAACTCTAAAAGGGTTTTATGTAATGAGTACGAAACTTGGGTTTGAACAAACTAAACATATCATATAAAGGATGTATTATTTGGTAAAGAAACGTGTTTAAAATAAACATAAATATGGAAACTTTTGGCACAGGGGTATTGCAAAAGATTTTCGCCCAAAGTTATGTGTAAAAGATGTCAAAAGAATCATTTTTATAGAAAACGAGTTTTTCAAAGCAGCGGTTTCATTCAAATGAAAATGGAATCTTGTTCAAATGAAAACACTAGTTTCGTATTAATGAGGTTAATTCTAGTTCAAACGACAACCCTTTCTCATTCTATTATACTTACAACGACCTTCCAATTAGAATGGTTCTTTTAAACCAATCCCATCTCGTTCGAAGCTCGTTCTAAATAAAAGGACAGTTTATTCTAACGATATCTACATCTCGTTCTTAGGAGATTAAAAAAAATATTTTAAAAAATCATTTTATAAAAAATGCGTTGAGAAAAAACAACCATCTTATTTGAGAAATCAAAATTACAACTTCGTATACCTCCATACAGATTTCATGACAGCCTGAATCTTGGACACGGTGCATGATCACTCTTATGTCTTTAAATTATCATGGAGGAAAAAGTGGATGTAGTCTTCAGTTTGTAATAATGATTTGTAATGGGATATGCCAAACTTCCTAATTTATGAGTAATTGTAAAATTTTGATCTTAAGAATCTCCCCCTTTGGCTGTTCCGGTACAAAGCAAAGACTAAAACCCAAATTATAATAAAGCACCTAAGACAATGTATCCTAATGTCCTCCTAGACCCAAAACGGAATGGCGTTCGAAACTGTGTCTTCAACTAAAATTCTTTATTATGTGTAGTCCATGAGATCGTCATCAAAGTGAAAGAGACATGCACAAATGAAACAAAATAATATTGTGACATGTAGGAGTTTAAAGAAAAATAAATAAACTCCCCCTCAATTTGTTCTCAACTTTTTTGTTTGTAATAGATGAAGGGATATAACCTAATCATGAATAATATCATCACCTAAATCCAATAGAAATAACATCACAAGGATAATCAACAAAACACATGCGATGAAAATTTGAAAGGATTTCAACCAACTCTTTTTGAAAATTTTTAATTTTTTTCAAGTATAAAACGTATACGTATAAAAGATATGTATAGGTACAAAACACATAACACCATGGAATAACACTAAAATAATTGAATCATGAAAGTGAAATACAACTGTATGAACATTTTCCATAGGAAAATCAACATAAGCATTCATAACATAGGCGCACCAAGTCAATGAGATACTTTTAAAGAAAGAACTCAATTTCAACCTTGGGTGTAAGAATGGTTAATAAGATGAAATTGACTCGACTTAAGAAACATTCCATGAATTTAAATGCTTCTCAAAATAATAATGCCAAACTATTTAATATTTTTTTAAGAGAGTCTGTTGCGAAAACCCATTGATCTTTTACTTCAACCTCAAAATTTCACATATATAAGAATTCACTCTCAATTTTTGAAAATATCATAATGCTCATATGTAGCGAAACATCGATGAAATAAAATGGCCTTGTCACTTCTGTTTTTGTGTGCCCTTAATCCTTTTAGGCTCTTTTTTGCAAATGGTGACTTTTAATGCAAAAAAGAATTTTTCTCTTTTATAGCCCATTTCCATTACTTAATATATCACAATCTTTTTCGGAAAATAAAAAACAGGCAATGGTTCTTACAAGCACAACTTATCTCCTTTTATATTTGGTTCATTATTAATCACGATTGAGATGAGAACACCATTTTCGACACATGATAAGCAAGAAAAAAGTAAAATGTCCTAAGGAAAGTCCTCAGCAGTGCCTTGAGATCATTGGACGATAAACTGGGGAATCTTGTCAATTGGAAATAATGGAGGGCAGGGAGATCCCAAGAGCATGGAATGCGGCCAACCTTAAGAAGTTCTCATGTCTTTGCACATTAGTTTATGCAAACTTTCACATGCAACGCATATTAGAGTGGAAATATGCGAAAACAATTGATGTTAATCTTATTCAGTCGGTAAAACGTCTGATTACAAAGTGTATTAATCACATGACAAAAAATTTACTTGGGAAATAATAATAATGATGATGATGATAATAATAATAATGATGATGATGATGATGATGATGATGATGATGATAATAATGATAATGATAATAATAATAATAATAATAATAATAATAATAATAATAATAATAATAATAATAATAATAATAATAATAATAATAATAATAATAATAATAATAATAATAAGAAGAAGAAGAAGAAGAAGAAGAAGAAGAAGAAGAAGAAGAAGAAGAAGAAGAAGAAGAAGAAGAACAACAACAACAACAACAATAATAATAATAATAATAAAACTATTTTTATTCAGAATAACAAGTTTTTTATAATTTAAAAAAAAAACTATAATTATATATGGGGGCTCATTTTATAAATTTGCCCCAGGCTCCCAAAGTTTTGAGGTTGTCCCTACTATACTATATGTATAGTTTGAATTTGTATTTTTGATTATTGATTCTAGTTTATACAACAATCCCTTTGGCTAAGCAGTTGAACACATCCCCAAATATTTCTTTTGTCTGAATACAATTACTTATGTTGATCAACATATGAGGCTACGATCGTTGAGTTCTTCTATCCATAGTTGATCAACCATGAGCACCATAATTGCAGAGCGAATTTCATTTTTGGTAGTGAAACAATTGTGATTCGATATTTAGTATTAAAAGTTTTGAATTCGTTATTCTTGTACATATTGGATGAACTATGAGGTATCTTTTTTATTATTTTCGTACTGTGTATTTGTTTGAAGGATTATTATCTTGTATATTTTTTTATATTTTGAATTTGGAATCTAGACGTTGTAAAATGAATCTTTTTATATAAATTAAAATGAAGATTCTTTTTTATAAATTCTTACGTGAAATTTCTTCATATTCAGGTGTAGTAATAGTGTTATTAGGGATTTCCAATACTACTGTAATTCTTATTCTTGATAATGGAAATGTACCCATTATGAAGACTAACTATTGTGTGATTTTTTATAGTGAAATTCAAAACTTGTTATTAATAGAAGACTTTGTTTCAAAGCTTGGATAATTGTGTTCTTTTTTAAAAATATTAATTTCGTATAACTAATTATAATACCAATGAGATTAACGTATTTTTTTACCATGTTTCTAATTTACTTGTTGTTTTATTTTCTCCATTTTTACTGCTTTGTTATGGGATCTTGTACCGTTGTTCTCACTTATATGCCTTTCATTATGTGTATAATGAATGTATAAGTCCATGAATCAAAAGTGGTCTATTAATTAAATCAATCACACATTATCGATCAAGATTTTATTGCAATTGTCCTGTTGTAGACATTTAAATTGTTATTTTTTTTTGTAATTTTACACCATTCTTTGCTTTCGGATGAAGACACGCGTGATAAATTTTAAATTTTATTATTTTGTTGAGGATCCGTGAACTTTGTAAAACATATATATTCTTTTGTATAGCTTACGTGTAATAATGCCCTATTTTTTATGTTAACTTAAATTATATTATTTATGTGTCAAAATGACCTTTTATGGACTATATATAATTTGTGTGACACTTGTGACCCATATGTATGTCCTGTAACATGAAAATAGAGTTGACACATTTATTTGCGTATCCAAAATAATTATTTTTCATATAGGTAGATAGTAGAACGAGATTAAAACGAATAATTTTAAATTATTATTCGAATTAAAAGTGTGTATAAATTAGTGTAATTCGAAAATACTTTTAATACAAAAATACCAAGTTAATGTGTCCTACACCCCCCCAATACTAATCTATAGTTAATTGGAATCTCAAGAAGTACAAAAGTCAAATACACTGAGTCGCACCATTATCTTAAGCTGACTGTACCCTATCTAAATCTATAAAAGAATCACAGCCCCTTTGTCATTTTCACACCCAACGATTTACTCTATCTCCCTATACTAAACCCATGTTCTTCTTCTACCTGCAAAACCATGAATAATTAACAAACATATGCTCCTCTGGTCCTACCCAATACCCGTCAACCTTTGTCGTCTTTCCCTCTTGCCCAAACCCCTGCTCCATCGTCGATTTCCCCAAACCCCCTCAACGCAACCCTCCTTCTCCCTCTCCCTCTCCCTCTCCCTCTCCCTCTCAACCCGCCGACCTCCTTCTCCCCTCCTCCACCATGTCGACCTGCTGCCTCCATTTTCTTCTCCTCTTTTTTCAATTTTCTTTAATTTCTGCTATGGATATTTTGATGTGTGAGTGTGTGTGTGTGTGTGTGTCTGGATTTGCGCCTGGCCACCACCCTTTTCCATGGTTGTGGCCGGCGGCCAGAAAACCCCAATCGGGGGTGATTTTTTTGTTTAACAATTTCATTTATATACCTACCTAAACATGTTTATACACCAAGAATTAGAAAGATTTCAAATCAATTTAGTTGGATTGTTGTTGTTTTTTATTGAATCCCATCATGATTGGGAGATTTGATACTCGGGTATGGGAAACTGTAAACAACAATTGGATATACTCGTAATTTTGTAGCTTAATTTCTAAATCATATACTGTTGTTTAAACAGTATTTGTATTCGATTTCGTATAAAATTTTCATAAACATGAAACTCGACACGTATGAGTAATCGTATATTTTTTCAAATATATTTGGACTTTGTCAGTTTTTTTTATAAAAAATTTCACTTTTCTTTTAAAAATATAGTTAAACGAGTCACGACACCAAACGACTGAGGTTATGTCATTTTTATAACTCGACTGTATTACGACTCATATTTATTAAAATTGTGATTATGCAGGGTTGGACTATTTATTTTGTTTGTGTTGGCTAATTTTAGAAGTGGCACGACCACTGGATTATTCTCCAAATAAGGAAGGGAACTTTAAATTGTGTTTATTCAATTTATTTAGACAACTTGAATCCCTTGATTCTATTTAAAAAAAATTATTCATATTTACCGAACGACGTCAGCTATCACAAACCCAAGTTATTCTTTCCAAACACCGATATACCCACTCTCATTTAAACCCTGGAGCAAAATAATATATGGGAACTGGAATACAACAATGGAACATCCCTAAATGTCACGTAAAGCTCGTAAACACTGGTAAGTGAATTCTTATTCAATATTACTTTGAAGGTGATTTCTTATTTAATATTATTTTCTCACAATGTTATTGAATTACGCTTATTGTTGATATCACTTTGTGATAGATTCAGTATATCATATTCTCATTGTGGAATTCATTTGAGTAGTTCAAAATTGTTTACGTCCAATTGATTCATATACTTGAAATGACTATAAAATCATATTATTTCACATGATGCTTATGACCCAATTACTTATTTATGGCATACATTACAATCAGGGAATAATATTTCGTTATAGCCACGACTGTATTATTTGGCCTGAAGGGCTCAGATGATTGAGGGCCTGGATTATTTACTACCATATGGAATGTCAGTTATTAACTTAGCACGGTTACTTTTATCTCCAGTTATCTGGATTGACTATCTCCAATTTAATTGGATTTATTTAGTTGTATGTATTTGCTATTGCCCTAAGCCGCTGGACAGATTATTATGGGTTATTTGTTTAGAAACCATCCGCAGCCTTTAACCTGATCTAGCCCATAATATTTCTATTTTTAGCAATATCATCATGTATTATCGTGCTCATCTCAGTGTGACTGTTGAATTAATTTTTTTTATTGTACTCTTGATTTTATTATCCTTCAAGATTCTATCTTAAAAATTATTTTTATCCTCGTTATAGAATTAGAATCATCTACTGGGCAAATTTTTGCTTATTCCTTCTTTTTCAGTTATTTTTACCAGGTACCTATAGGCTATGATGAATATTTCAGAGATCATTTGATACATAGAAGCAAGGAAAAGTCATATTAAAAGAATAAGAGCATAGTTGGCAGGAGAAATACTTTTGTATAGAAGTCTGACATAAGAATGAATTCTTAGATTTCAATTGCAACACATTTAAGTATCAATAAATGCCTCAATTGTTTCAGTATTTCAGAATTATTTATGGTTTAGAATTATTATCAAGTAACCCTCACGCTCGAGAAATCGGAATGTGACATGACGTATTGTATGGGCCACGCCAACGACACCATTAGTACATGCAGATTGTTTGAGTGTTCAGGGATTAAACCATGTAAAGTATAAGCATATTATGCATGTACTTTATAATGTTATGTGTGTAATTTGCATTGTTTGAAAATAACAAACAAAGAATCCCAAAGTACATGCATAACATTACAAAGTACACGTAAAATGTAAACTGAAGTTCATGTGTACTTTCTAATGTTATGCGTGTACTTTACATTATTTTACTATAACAGACACATATTTTTAAATTATACGCATAACATTACAAAGTACGCGCATAATGTGCTCGTATTTTATATGGTTTAGTCCATAAACATTCAAACAATCTGCATGTACTAATGTTAAAATATTTTATTATTTTGTATAGCTTACGTATTGTATGGTGCACGCCAATGGTACCATTATTAGACTACATTGTACAATCTGTATGTAGTAATGTTAAAATGTATTTATTCTTTTGTATAGTTTACATGTTGTATGGCCCTCGCTAGTGACACCATTATTAGAGTACATCATATTCAACTATACTTTATTTATTGTTGATATATTTCATTATGTTTTCAAGCCTTTGTCCTCTTTCACATGTTGTTGATTAAGAGACGGGGGATACTTGGACATGGTTTCTCATTAATTTTCATGATTCACTTGCACATCAAGATCGAAACATCATTTACAAGGAACTATCATTTACAAGGAACTATAAAGAAGAGAATATGGTGGAATTGTGGGAACTTGCGAAAGAACATTGTGAAATATTTTATGCGTTGTGCATATGCTGTAACAGTTGATGAATTACAAAAGAACATTAATGCACTGAAGAAGGAAGGTGGAGTTAGTGTTGTTAATTTTCTTGATAATTTGCCTCCAGAGAATTGGTCATGTGCATATTTCCCTGGCAAGCGTTATGGTGACATGGCATCAAGTGTTGCGGAATCATTCAATTTTTGGGTCTTAGAGGAAAGACATTTATTGATAATGAATATGCTGGACAAATTGGCGACCAAGATTATGAATTTCAACGCAAACGAACTTGTTGAATCTGAATTATGGTCAAATGAGTTGTCTCCTATTTTTAATAAATTACTGACTGATAATTGAAATAAAAGTAGATATTGGAATATTAGCCGCTCAAGTCAACATATATTCATAGTTCATTTAGATGTGCGGGCCACTGTTGACTTAAAATAACGAATTTACTCTTTCAAGAGTTGGAAGGTACAATGCTTTCCATGTTCTCATGTTATTTCTGTTGTATGGAGGATAGGTGGAAGTATTTATGATCATATTGAGTATTACTATAAGGTTTCGTTCTACAAAAAATCATACTCATCACCTATAGTTCCTCTTCCAGATTTTGATGTCCCTAAATATTCCATTACCTGTAAATCCAACCATCCTTCCTCCATTAACAATGAGACTAATAGGTAGGCCAATAAATAAGAGAATAAAGTCTGTTGGAGAGATCACAGTTAGGAGAGTTACATGCTCTAGATGTAATAAAACAGGTCATTACAGGTCCACATGTAAAGAACCAAATTGATTATACTTATTATTGTTCAATTCATTCATTGTAACAATAGTTTTTAATAAAATTATTGAAGAACACACTTGAATAAATGCATGTAATTTTATTATTGAGTGTTCATTATTGTTGTTTTTATTTGTGAAAAGTACACACACTTGTTTCACATTTACTTTATGTATTATTGCGTGTACTCTACATTTATGTTAGTCATTTGATTACAGTTATTATTGTTAAATGCATTCATTGTAAATATAGTTTTCAATAAATTATTGAATAACACATTTGAATAAATTCATGTAATTTTATTGTCGAGTGTTCATTACAATTGTTTTTGTTTGTGAATGCGATCTACGTAAAGTACACGCATATTATATAAAGTACATGAACTTGTTCATGTGTACTTTATGTATTATTGCGTGTACTTTATATTTGTGTTAGACATTTGATTACACTTATTATTATTCAATTCATTCATTTTAACAATATTTTTAAATAAAATTATTGAATAACACATTTGAATAAATGAGAGTAATTTTATTTTTGAGTTTTCATTCCTTCTTGTTGATTATCTTCCAATATTCTAGAAATAAGTACGCATATGCTTCCCTTTCTTACGTGTTTTATGGTCCATGCCAACGGAAATATTATTACAATATAGATTTTGTGATCAAAATGAAAAGACACGCATGATAAAAAAAAAAAATTCATTCATTACAGAAAAAATACAAAAGATTTGAAAAAAAATACAAAAGATTTGGGGAAAAAAGAAAAATTCCATCAAACTCGATAAAGAGAAATCAAAAATCATTAAAACCCTCAATGGGGTTTGGAAGAGAGGAGATGAAATTCGAGTAAACTTGAATTTTTCGCTCGAGCGCACGTATGCGTTCTTTCATGTCATCCCTCTTCATCATCATATTTTCCAGCTTCTTCTCGACCTTATTTATATAGAAATTCATGAGGCCTTCGTGGGTTTTTAGCGCCGGCTTATCCTCTTGAAACAAGTCGTGTGGGATGGGTGGGAGTTCGTGCGATCCTTCATGAACGTACCGGTTAAAAGCGTCAAGTGCTTATTGGATTGAGGAAATCTCTTCCTCAACCTCGCGTAATTTAGCTATAACCCAATTTTCCATTTCTAATGTATTTCTCAAGACTTCGACTGGTATAAACATTTTTATGTAGTTGAATTTGGAATGGTAAAGCATAGAACAATGTTGGATTTTTATATGCCAAGCTAAAGTTATTTAATTATGTGGTCAGAAATAGTTGGGGATGTTGAGCCTAATAAATAAGGTAGGTTATGGCTTTACTAGTTGGTATAAATCAACTAAATAACGTGTAAACTTCCTAGCCTGGTTGTTGTACTAGTTGATATAAATGTGATTGCAAAAAATGACAATAACAAAAGTACATGCATATATAAATAACCCATTTAATTTCATTTAATTAAAGTACATCATATATGATACTATAATGAGTACAAAAATATTTAAAATTTGCAAATATAGTACGTAAATTTACAAATATAGTAGATTTAATTACAATTTACAATCTACAACCATTGTTTTCAACTTACGTCTACTATGTTATATTATGCATGCACTTTGAGAATATGTGATTGTTATTGGCAATTAATGTTAAGTACACTTATAACATTACAAAGTACACGTGAACTTCTTCTTCATTTTATGTGTACTTTGTAATGTTATAAGTGTACTTTGAGTTTTTGTGTTTATTATTGACAAAAAATGCGAAGTACATGCATAACATTACAAAGTACACGTGTACTTCTTTTTAATTTTACGTGTACTTTGTAATGTTATGCGTGTACTTAAATAATATCTATTTGTTGTAGGCAAATAATGCAAAGTACATGCATTACATTATAAAGTACACGTGAATTTCTATTTACATTTTATGTGTACTTTGTAATGTTATCCGTGTACTTTGGAATTGTTTCTTTGTTATTGGCAAACAATGCAAAGTACACACATAATGTGCTTGTACTTTACATGGTTTAATCCATAAATTTTAACATTCAACAATATGCATGTACAAATGTTAAAATATATTTATTCTTTTACTAAGCGTACGTGTTGAATTGTTCACGCCAGCGGCACCATTATTTGAGTACATAGTATTTACAATTGATTTTTCTTCTATTAACAATCAACATATAAAAATTCACTAAGTATATATGCTATATGTCGCAGCATTTTTGTCGTCTTGAAATGATATTTTGCATGCAATTCCTTTGAAATTTATTCCATGTAGTATATACAGAACACGCCACAGTCAATTAAAATAAAACAAATATATGAGTTAGTATAATGTGAATGAAATTTATTAAAATGTGTCGTGATGAATTATGAATGTACTTATTCAATAGTGCGTCTACTTTATACATATGAAGTTTGAGCTTATCCATTATTTTGTCTCGAGCATTGATGAACTCTGGTTAGCTCATAATTGACATCATGACTCAACAACAAGTCTATCTTTCTTCGTTCCTCTTGGCTTAGGTCACCTTAAAAAATGACCCATTCGAAGTATCTTTCTAGTTTACCTCTTGCCTTTATATGTGGTGCTTCCTCCTTCAATTTGTACACTCTTTATTTGAAAGCATCAAACTGTTAAGAGGAAAAATTACGAGTGTATATAAATACAAAAAGTATGTGTAATGTAAATAAGTTTAGGGTGTAACCATTATTTTGGTGTCCTTGAAGTATGGTGTGATTTGATTGTTGGCATCCAACTAACAATGTAAAATTTCCTTCATTATTTGATAATGTATGTCTAATTGGAATGAATAGTATAACACAGATGTCTAAAAATTCCAAAATGGGTTTTTCTATATGCGCCTTCTTCCCATCATTGTTATTTGTTCGAACGGCTTCTTATTAAAAGTTATAGATTTGTTAGTAAGAAACATAATGATAGTATTTATCTGATGGTGATGGACAAAGCTTTAGGTTTTATTTTCCTTACCCAAGCATATGGGGTAAAAGTGTGTGTAGTTCGGAGCCCTTCATTCCTCATTTTCTTCTTCGTTAAATAGGAAAAGGCGTGAATTATCTATTTCACACATTTAAAAAGGTAAGGATATAAAAATACAAATTTAATGAATTTCATATGTTTCGATTACATACTTGGTTCAAAATTTCATCGCCTTTTAGCAATTCTTTAATATTATCTGCACAAACGAAGGATTCTGGTGCTTTATAGAGACAATCCCTGAATTTCAAGATAGGGAATAATGTTAGAATAATAATTAAAAAAATGTGTGTAATCTATGATCATTATAAAATGTATGTACTTTATAAAACTATGGATAATCGTCATTGTAAAATATGTGTACTTTATGAATTTATGTGTGTACTTTATAAAGTACACACATGTAGTTCAATTCAAAAATGCGTGTACTTAATAAAAATCAATCATGTACTTGAGTAACAAATGTGTGTAATTTATTGATAATACGTGTACTTTATTAAACTATGAATGTCCTTCATTTCAAAATGTGTGTACTTTATAAAGATATTAGAGTACTTATATAGAGAGCTATAGTTCATAAAATAAACAGGCATTATAATATTCGTAAATATAAATAAGTGAATTACACAATAAAAATAAGTGAATTTCAACATAAACAAATAGTAGACTTTACCCCGATTTCTTCTCCAAGGTAAAATATTCTTACAATTTATTTTTGACATTTTCAGTAAGGTATTTTGTACACGGGTAACTTTACAGGTTTACTTCTTCGGTAGGTTTTGAAGAAGACTTGCCTTTATTGTTTGGCCCTTTTCTTGTTTTCGGTGCCACAAGAGTAGTTTTATTGTTTGGCCTCTTTTTTTCCTTTCTGCTGCAATTCAGCAGGACCTTCATTAGAAGGATTTTTATTCTTTCCATCTTTTAGAAGATCCTTAATAAGATGTTTATAAACAAAAATTGTGTCTTTATTTTGTTTTCGGTCGTTCCTTTCTTGTATTTTGCGATACATTGAGTTTTAGTGCTTGATTTACTCATGCTTTTGAGCAAAGGACTTCCTCAAACCTTCAATTGACTCTTGGAGAGTTTTAGTAGCTCTTTCCTGGAGAAAAAAATTATCATGTTTATCTTATGGATTATTTATAAAACATATTGTCAAAGTACATGCAAGAAAACTCACAGAACATGAAACAAATGTCAAACTCCTAGAGAAATTATGGGTTTACTATACTGATAATGTGTGTACTTTATAAAACTATGAATAATCATCATTACAAAATGAGTGTACTTTATGAAATTATGCGTGTACTTTATGAAAAAATAAGTGTAATTTATAAAAACATGCATGCATAATACGTGTACTTTAAGTATCATGCGTGTACTTTATATTATTTGCTTATAACAAACACATATTCTTAAAGTACACGCATATTATTATAAAGTACACGTAAAAGTAAAAATTAGTTCACGTATACTTTACAATGTTATGCATGTACTTTCCATTATGTCCAACGAAAAAATAAGGAATCCCAAAGTACACGCATAACATTACATAGTACATATAAAATTAAAAGTATTATGCATGTACTTAAATAATCAATGTGTGTACTTTATTGATAATGCGTGTAATTTACAACAAATATGGATAAATGGTTACAAAATTCATAAAACAACCCTATTATTGAGTGTTGTACGAGCTTTTTCGTTTTCTTTTCTGAACCTTTCATTGCCTTCAGATAATTAATTGTTACTTTGTTGAAGTAGTGTTGCTGAGATCCTTTGATTTTCTTTAAAATCTCTAGCAGCCTTCAGATTTTTCTTCAATTCTGCATTATCTTCCTCCAACTTCTTTATTTGGTTACTGTCGTTCTGTTTCAACTCTTAAGTCTGAATTTGAATTTTCAACTCATTATTCAAAAGAATTTGTTAGGCATTCTCCTCCTCTAAGTTTTTTATTCGTTCACTATCGTTCTTTTTTTACTCTTGAAATTGAATTTTTAACTCATTATGGAAAAGAATTTGTTGGGCATTATCCTCCACCAACTTCTTAATTTTCTCTTCATCTTGACACATTGCTACATCACTTTCTTTCAGTTTGGTGTAACACCCAACAATTTTTAATGATTTTTATATGCGGATTAATTAAATAAAAATGGGAAATTAATCTGGATTAAAATAAATATTAATTAGAAAGATAAGGGTTAATATTGATTTGTATGAGTTATATTGATTACTACTTAGTGAGCGAGTAATAAATTAATAAGAATGTATCATGATTATCGTGAGTGATAAATACGACATTTACGATGATTTAATTGGGACGCGTGGGTCAGTCATGTCAGGACTTAAATTTATGAGATAAAATGTGATTTAACTACGGGTAATCCAAATGGTCATTTAAAGTACGCAAGTGTGTTAGGAAGGGTAAAAATAGTTTAAAAAAGTGTACTCGGGGGGTTTGGATTGGGTCCTGGGACATATTTAGGCCAAACCAGCATCTGGCTTTTTAGGGTAAAGGGGCCAACAAAATTTCAAGTGATATATCAGCATAGATCTGGGGGAACCTAGGGTTAGTATTTAGATAACAGAGAGACGCCATTAAATGTGGGAGGAGAAGGCTTCCAAGGCTCCCCACAATATTTTTGCACTGCCATCACCATCGGAACATAGATCGGAAGGAGAGGAAGATATTACCACCAATTATTCTGCACAAATCAAACCCACATTGCAAGTGCTTATCTTATATGTTTTTGAAAAGTTATAATACCCATGTAGTGTAGGGTTTTATATATGTTGATTTAAATTAAACTCTTGTAATTTAAATGATTAAAACACATGATTAGGGAAGGATTTGCATGTAGAACAAATCTTGTTATGTAAACAATTCGAAATCAGTTAATATGTGTAGAAGAATAAGAAAGAAATTGGGGTATTTTGATAACAAGACATGAAGAACATAAAATCTAGGGTTTTGAGGAATTAATTGATTGATATGTTCTTAAATGCATTTCGTATAGTTTTGATGTGTTATTTACATTAGACATTGCCCCTGGACATATATTAGACGTTTGGTTATATTGAGGAAGAATTCTAGAAGGTTTTATGAAGGTTTGAGGTTTCAAAAATGGAGAAAGAATGATTTAGAGAAGAAGAAGGTTCAGAGATCTGGTACGGAGAACTGGTTGGATTTTGAGGGTATATGTTTGTTGTCTCATATGTGTAGGTAACTATTTGCGAATTTGAAGACACGCGGATGAAGATAATGTTTGGAAATGGGAAGAAGTTTGAAGTTTGAAGACAAAGAGACTTATGTCGTTCCGTTGTTCTAGGGTTGGGAAGGGTGTTAGTACTTTTTGTAATTTGACATAGGAGATTTTGATTTTAATTTGGTGTTCGGTCATTTTGTTTGTTTTGTACTGGAATAGCCAAATGGGGAAGATTTATAAGAATAACTTTTATGACATTGTTCCTATATAGCATAGCTTTAGGCTAGTTTGGCGTATCCCGTTACAAATCGTCACACAATTGAGAAGACAAACTAAACTAATGCATCTCCAAGTTTGAAGACTTCCCGACATTCCAAACGGTATAAAACTATTTAGAATTTGAATTAATTCATAGAATTATATTTAGGATAATTAATTTTTATCAAAAAGACGAACAAGACTTTTACTTTTCGAAAAATATTTTTTCTAAGACCTGTAGGCCGAGTCTTAAAAATAATATTTTTTGTTCAAGTCGTTCAAATGACATTGCGGTTTCGTTCGAACGAGATGCAATGTCATTCGAACGATCCTGTCGCCTTATGAGTTTTGTATTCTTATAAATACCAGTTTGGTGAACCATTTTGTTTAAGACTTTGAAAAAATGTTACTGCATATTCTGGGAAAAAGTTCTTCAAGTTTTGTGTGTCAAAACACTTTTTAATTCACAAATAAATCATCCTTGAATATGATTCTTGTAAATTAGTTTAGAGCCCTAGATTGGTTTGTATCTATTTGCATACACCTTATGGAGAGGCATTCCATGGCTGACTGGTGATACCTATGGGGATTTATTGCTGACATAGGCTGAGGCTAGGCTGAATTGGGACTGCGTATTCTTGTGGGTTTGCTTGGGTTAATCCATTGCAGATAAGTTGCGATTTACTGTTCATAGTGAAATAAAAGGTTTTAGCCTAAAGGGACTTTTTTCTAAATCTTGGCATTCTCATATTTGCCTATATGATTTATCTGTTTTATCACATAGTTGCATGACTAGGATAAACAAGATAAAATCGGTTTATAAAGTAGCTTCTGCATAATTAAAATTGGTGTTGCATTTTTTTGTTGAAATTACCATTTGTGGGTTTTCTCACTTTCTCAAATTGGTATCAGAGCTTATTTGAGCGATCAACACGTTTTACAAATTGGTATCCGAGCTTATTTGAGCAATCACCACATTTTATAAATTTGTATCAGAGCGGGTTAAGCTAATTTATCGCATTTGATCTTATTTTCCTGCTTTGTGTTTTTTCATCGCTCCTGTGCTTATTTTTACTCTTGATGGATTCTCCATGTTTTGATGATTTAAATAGTTTGAATTTGACGTTTGCGAAAAGAATTGATTTTTTAGAAAAAGAAAATTGTCATTTGAAATTCGCTATGAATCTTTTGCAAACGGTTCAAAATCAAACAGATTTTTATGGTAAGAAATTTATTTCTTTGAACCATGACTTTAATGCTTTAAAATTGTCCAAAAAGGAAAGTCATAATATAGTCCTATTTTTAGAAAAAGAATTGGAGGACCTTAAAAATTCTAGGGTTTGTGTTTGTGCCAATGAGGATAAAAATATTTTAATCAATGAGTTTATGGCACGTGAGGAGACTCTTAGGGATAAGTGTGCATATTTTAAGGGAGAACATAATAACCTTTTAGGAATAAATGAAAATTTAGAGAAAGAGTCCCTAATTTTGTAAGATTCTGGTTCTTTTCTTGAGTAAAATTTTTTTGAGTTAAATAATGATTCGACAGACTTGAGTTATATTTGTATAAATGGTAGTGGCTCACATATTTCTAATGCTTCCGCTATTAAAGCCAAAATTATTATTTATTTTAGAGGGTCAACCAATCCCAAGGACGTTAGAAAAAGTCAACCCATAGGTGTCATTCCACCCATTTACACATGCTCACATTGTGGTAGGAAAGGGCACCTTAGACATTTTTGTTTCGATCTTCGAAAAAGTCCTGGGAAGTTGAAGTCTATTGTTCCCTTGGTTCCTCAAATCCCCATGCATCGTTCCACACCTATTTGGGTTAGGAAATCATTTTTAGTAACACTAGATGGTAAACAGGTTGATTCTCACAAGCTTGCACATGATTCGCCTCTTTCCATATCATATCGTTGATTCCTTGCATGATTTGTATACTTTTTGTATAATATTTTTCTTTTATTGAGTCATATTTGAAAAATACAAAAAGATTTTCGGTTCTTTGTGTGTTTTAGTTTTACACATTTGGTCTGGCATATTAGTGTGTTTGAGTCCAATTCTCTACGTAATTTCCAAGTGTCTAGGACATTTAATTATGACTTTGGATGCTTATATTGTTCTTAACCATGTTTATGGAGTTGTTTCGACATTGATTTGCTATACGGATTTGACTTTGTGCATGCCTCCACGCACACATGCACGAGCTTATTAGATTTTGATTTCATGATGTACATTTGAGTCATAATTAAATATCCTATCAATCTTGTCATCCACGTGTTTATTTGACTATAGAGGATTTGTGCATGTAATAACCGTTTATCGTGGGAATTGAAATTGAAAAAATGATGATTGTCCACGGTAAAAGGGCTACGAGAGTGTAAAATTGACTCATCGTGAAAGCCACCGTTTGAAAAGAGACCAAAAGAAATTAAGGCAATAAAAAGTATGCCAAAAAAGGGGGCCAATTTATTTAGTTTGATATATTCATTCAAAAGAAAAGAAAAGAATTATTTTAAGGGAGTTTGGGTGGAAATATCAACGGGTTTGCGCAATGATAATGTAACCTAGTTAAGCTTATTTTGTCATGACGTTATTGATTTGTAAAATCATTAAAATTCTAGGCTTGTGTGCATTGTGTTTGTTTTATTCAAATTATGTTCAACTTTAATTGTCATTTAAGGATAAAGCCTAGTTTGATAAAGTTTTGTAGTCAATTAGAACTTCTTGAATATATTTGAGTGTTTGGGTTATAATTCTTTTATTTCTAGTCCATGCCCATTCATTCCATTCTACACATTTGGACACATCAATACTATGCTATTGTGTATGACTTATGTATTTTGTGTCGTGGTTTGTGGTCGTTTATACCTATATATGTGTGTCGGATTCTCTTTAATATATTTTGCATATATTATATATGGTATCGTGTGTTGTATTTGTGAATTTATTTTTTTTGAAAAAAAAATAAATACTTAAAAAAGAGTTTGTGTGTTTTGTCTTTGAGATGATCATTACATGTGCTTAATTTAGATCTTTTTGTGATGATATCTTATCTTCATCGCGGTGCTTTTCTCTTAATGATTATTGTTTCTACTTCTTTGGAATTTTGTCTATTTCGATAAAAACAAAGGGGGAGAGAAAATTAAAAAAGAGTTCTTTTTTAAATTTTAATGAGTGTGAATTATGGGGGAGAAATTGATTTATGATTTACTTTGTTTCAAACTCGATGTGGCACGAAGGTATATGTTTGTTGTCTCATGTGTGTAGGTAACTATTTGCATATTTGAAGACACACGAATGAAGACAATGTTTGGAAAATGGATGAAGTTTGAAGTTTGAAGACAATGAGACTTATATCGTTCTATTGTTCTAGGGTTGGGAAGGGCGTTAGTACTTTTTGTAATTTGACAAAGGAGAATTTGATTTTAATTTGGTGTTCGGTCATTTTGTTTATTTTGTACCGGAATAGCCAAAGGGGGAGATTTGTAAGAACAATTTTTATGACATTGTTCGTATATAGCATAGCATTAGGCTAGTTTGGCGTATCTCATTACAAATCGTCGCACAATTGAGAAGACAAATCGAACTAATGCATCTCCAAGTTTGAAGACTTCCCGACATTCCAAAAGCTATAAAATGATTTGGAGTTTGAATTAATTCATAGAATTATATTTGGGATATTTAATTTTTATCAAAAAGACGAACAAGACTTTTACTTTTTGGAAAATATTTTTTCTAAGACCTGTAGGCCGAGAGCTTTAAAAATAATATTTTTTTCATTCAAGTCATTCGAGCGACATGGCAAGTCGTTCAAGCGACAGGAGCAAGTCGTTCAAACGACATTGTAGTTTCGTTCGAACGAGATGCAACGTCGTTCGAACGATCCCGCCGCCTTAAGAATTTTTTATTCTTATAAATACCAGTTTGGTGAACCATTATGTTTAAGTCTTTTGACGAAAACATTATTGAATATTCTGTGCAAAAGTTCTTTAAGTTTTGTATGTCAAAATACTTTTTAATTCACAAATAAAGTATCCTTGAATATGATTCTGGTGAATTAGTTTAGAACCCTAGATTGGTTTGTATATATTTGCATACACCTTGTGGAAAGGTACTCCGTGGATGACTGGTGATAACTGTGGGGATTAATTGCCTGCATAGGCTGAGGCTGGGCTGAATTGGGACTGTGTGTTCTTATGGGTTTGCTTCGGTTAATTCATTACATATTTCATTGTCTAAGTTGTAAGTTGTGATTTACTGTTCACGGTGAAATAAAAGATTTTAGTCGAAAGGGATTTTTTCCTAAATCTTGGCCTTCTCATATTTGCGTATTTGATCTATCTATTTTATCACATAGTTGCATGATTAGGATAAATAAGATAAAATTGGTTTATAAAGTAGCTTCCGCATAATTAAAATTGGTGTTGCATTTTTTTTGTTGAAATCACCCTCTGTGAGTGTTCTCACTTTCTCAAATTGGTATCAGAGCTTAATTAAACGATCGCCGCATTTTGGTATCAAAGCTTATTTAAGCTATCACCACATTTTTCAATAAACGATGACCTAATATTAATACGAGTAGTTTAGTGGTAGTTTAACTACTGAAATAACTTAAGTGACAGTTGTGAACCTTCCAGTAGTGAGTGAGACTCGAGAATGTACAATAAGAAGTGATATTTGTGTATCTATATTACGTCGAGTATTTGAGAGTTTTATACTATGTATGGATTATATTTATAGTTGGTGTGTATATCTATACGAGTTATAGTTATGGGGTGAGTGTATCGCTTTACGGATTATATTTATAGGTCGTGTGTATACCTATACGGATTATATTCATAGGTTGAGTGCATACCTATATACGACATATGAATAGGTTGTGTGTATGCATATTATTTGCTTTCTTATGTGTGTGAACATACCTACGTTGACTACTATCATGGGAGGTCCCGCGTCATGGACAATCTTATCCTGATGAGCCCATTGGGCGAATTTTATACTTGTGCGTCAAAACATAAAACTTAGGGTTGAGCACTACTTGTGTGTATGATAGTGTGACTGGTCATTTGGGTGGGTTAGGTGTGTGGGTAGCCCAAAGGCTTAGAACTATGTTCGCCTCCAATATGTGTTGATTTGATTTATTGTTCGAGGGTGACACTCAAAATGATAGTTCTTGATTTAGTACGAGAGGTACATGGACTTGATAGCGGAGTATGCATACTCTCACCGCAGTTCTTAGCCGGGGGATACTGGAGATGTATAAATAGATATTTTGATATATATATACATGGATGTGTATTTATCCACTTGTGTATGATAGAGTATACCTAAAAGTTATTTAATTATGAGATAATCTACCTAATGTGTGATAGTAGTAAAAGTTATATAATGTATATCTAAAGACGATTTAAGTAGAGAAATTTAATGAATTGGTTTAATGATAACATACGTGAAATGTTAATTATGGTTTAATAATAACATATGAGGAAATGTTAATTATTAGTGCTACTATAGCGTACTATATGGGCGGTACGGGGGAAGTTAAAGAGATATTTAACTGAGGACTAATGAGTAGAGAATGGGATATTGTAGTGTACTGTATGGGAGGTACAGGGGAGTTAAACCTATTAGTGGTTAGATAGTTATTGATGACACCTAGTTGGTCTGGGTAGCATAGCTTGGTAGATGACATTAGGCATGCACATTAGTTGAGAGGTGAGGAACTCAAGGGAGTGTACGTTGAACTAACATGTGTAATCAATAACTGCTTTTAAACTGTGATAAATACTTGTAAATGTTATCAAAAGTTTTGGGCTCTGACCCATTTGCAAAATATTTTCAAAACCTTTTAGGTGTCCAGCCACAGAGACACTAAGTTTGATGATTTGTTCGAGAGATGCGTAGTTGTAGCCTTGTGGATGCTTGCAGGATTTGGATTAGACGCTTCAGTCACTTCATTCCTAGAGCAGGATGCAGTTTCAGTTATTTCATTCGGGCATGTCGCCCCTTTAATTAGTTCATTTATTCAGTTTATCATACTTTGTATTTGTGGACTCAGTTTTATATCATTAGATTTTAGTTCGATTTTGTATTTTGGAACCGATGGTTTATTCGGTATTATTCCATTCAGTTATTTATTTTTTGATTGCTTCAGATTGTTATTACTGCGTATTTGGATTGATTATTGCATTTATTTCCGCATGTTTTTATTGTTAAATAAAAGAAGATAAAATTTGACACCGACTTTTTTGAATACTAGGTGGTTAGTAAACTTTTAAAATGTTTTCGACAGTGATGCTAAGAATGAACCAAATGAGATTCATGTTTTATTTTTACAAAGGATTGATCACCCTGTATTTAAATAGGCGGGTTATACCAGATGGTATCGGAGCATCAAGTTCTAGTGTCCTTAGGATCTGTGCAACTTTTTACGTTTCAGCGTAGCATTATTTGATATAGGGCCTTCTTATAGGATTGTTGTATTCCTCTACGTATTCAACTTACGTTCTCATGCTATCAAGTATAGTTGACGTGATTTATATACGAGTTCGGTTGGGCTTCGTACACCGAACATTATAGTACAACCATCGAGGACCATTAGAAAGACTGTAGGAGGAGAAGCTCAGTAAAAGACATAAGAGTATTCTAGTAAAGGCGATCGCGATAGAAGTCACTATGATTATAGTTCAGATAGGTGAAAATTAAATAATCACTTGAGAGCATTAGCTTCCCCAAGCACTATCATAGATACCAGTGGTACAATTTCAGACTCACCCAGCGTAGTCGAAAAGGGGTGGGGGTCGGAGGGAATTTTTGAGGAGCCATATATGAAGAGACGAAGTGTGATGGGAAAATGGAATGAGAGAATCCAAAGGCAATTTTGTAGGGTGGAGTGCAGCGATACCCAGGATTAAAATTGAAGCAAAATTTATAGGTTATAAGAATATTATAAAGTGATGGGAGTCAGTCACCACATATAAAGAAGAATATTTGGACTCAAACAAGAAATTTGGGTGCGATTTGATTGTAAGATCTTCCATCTTCTGTTCGAACAGAGATACGAATGGAGTTTCAAAACTTATCATAAGTGGGAAAGATAGAGACTGATCATGAGAGAGAAGTTGACTTCCTTAGAAAACTTAGTACCCGATGAAGAGGATATAGAGAATATAAAAGGGTCCATAAGTTGATAATGGACTCATGGGTAGAATGTACATGCATAGATGGGGAAATCCAGCTAGAACGACTGATGCCAATGTTGTCAAGGTCATATGTTTACAAGTTTACATCAATGCTTCCATAGGAAAGGAGCAAAGAGAGTTGGAAAATCTAGCCAAAAGGCAAGATTGGATTTAACGGTACTAGTGAGGCACCACGGGGGGGGGGGGGGGGGGGGGGGGGGGGGAAGATACCTAGAGGGAGGACCCGTCTAAATGATTTCGATTAATTAAATTCCTACGAAGCGAAAGTGGATTCAGTCAGGGCCGTCAAGACCAGCATCGAGTTCCATAGGGATAGCGACCCAAAGGGACAACGGGGGTAGCAATTAGGGCCAATACTACCAGGTCGGAGAAAATGATGCCTTGACATGGCCAATAAGGCTAGAGATAGGGGATGGCATAGAAATGTGTCCTATTTGTGATAGTAGGGCCACCTTTATTGAACTTATCTACCGAGAAAATGAGACAAGTTAGAGTAAAAAGGTAGATGGGAATGGATCTAGTGGATCACAATAGCAGGAGGAGCAAGACTTTTGGTAGGGGAATATGACTAAGAGAGTTAAGTCAAAAGGTTACCAAACCGGGAGTGGTGAGATCGGGAAGGACCGTCAAGGTCCTCAATAGTAGAAGTAACATCCCATTCCTCAGGGCCGTTAAGACCAAAGGAATGGCGGCGAAGGCTAGTAGGGCCAAGGCCAGAAGTAAGAGAGTTTCTCTGGCAGTTGTTGCGGTTGTGGAGAGATGGGACACAAGAAGAAGGATTGTCCAAAGCAAGGCAGGGGACAACTACAGGATGAGATCTTGGATATACAACCATTGTAGCAGATCATGGGTTAGTTACAACATGAGAGTTATGCTCAGGAACTCGTTGACCAGGCAAGGTAGATGGAAAATGGAGATAAAAAATTTGTCTTGTTCCTATGAGTATAGGATAAATTCGAGTGATGTGGGTGTGTCAAGAAATATGATTACTTAACACTTAAATTTACGAGCGAGTCGGATTTAGTGGGTGCGTTGGAAGTGTAATCCTTATTAGGTATATATTTCCCGTTGGGTAGCGGGGCTCTTTAGTGTTTCCTGCGGGGGAGCGGGTGTGTACACTAGGAGGATGTTGGTATTGTGTAATTAGTTTTACTACTTTTGAGAGTTATGAAAGTAGAAATTATTATGACCATTTGTAGTGACTGGATACCGAGGGTTTGAGCAGTAATAGATTGTGTGATAAGACTATCATGCTCATTATTCCAGAGTGAAATATATTATTTTTGCGAGGCATCACCTGAAAGAGGGTCGAGCCTTCATATATATATATATATATATATATATATATATATATATATATATATATATATATATATATATATATATATATATATAGAGAGAGAGAGAGAGAGAGAGAGAGAGAGAGTTGGACTCTCCAACATACCTCATTAAACATACCTATGAACATACCTATTTTTTTTTTTAAAAATAATTTTGAGTTTATATTTTTATATGGGTTCATGATATTTGAATGTACCCCTGTAAAAATATTCAGATCAAAATAATGTGTTTTGATATTTTTAAAAAATAGGTAAAAAAAAACTGACAGTTTTAAAGGGTAAAAACTCTGAGTTTTTTTACTTATTTTTTAAAAATAATAAAAAAAATTATTTTCAGTTGATTGTTTTTAGGGGCACATTGAAATATCATGAATCCATATAAAAATATCATCTCAAAATTATTTCTTTTACTATTTAAAAAAAAGGTATGTTGCTAGGAGGTATGTTGGAGATCCTAACTCATATATATATATATATATATATATATATATATATATATATATATATATATATATATATGATTGTTTTTAGGGGCACATTGAAATATCATGAATCCATATAAAAATATCATCTCAAAATTATTTCTTTTACTATTTAAAAAAAAGGTATGTTGCTAGGAGGTATGTTGGAGATCCTAACTCATATATATATATATATATATATTGTATTGTATCGTAGATTTCGGTGAGTATGTTGTCTTGTTATAATTGATCCCGGTGAGTAGGGACGTTTACTGATGCGATTTACGGTATATTGGTTTTTTGTCGAGCAGAGAGATTTAGCTCGTTACTAATTTAGCGTTGAGCACTTAGTGATAACGGGAGCACTATATTGTATATCGTCTTTAGTGACATGAGAGTAAACGAGTAGATTTTTTATGTTAGGAGATGGGGGGTTACGTGCTGAGGGCCTACGAGTCTCGACTATCGACAATCTTAGTTAGTAGTGTATCGGGGGGTTCCTTGTCTGGATTTCGCTTTGCGAGACATTCCACGTATGAAACTTAGCTAACATCAAGAGTTGGACTTTAGGACTCGGGTTTAGTTCCTTAGTTATTATACATGTATGTAGTTATAAATGAGAGATGATAGTTATATTATGTTTTAAGGTCGGAAGAGCCATATAGTGTTGATGTGAGAAACATTATAGAGCGCTTACACCGTGAGTAGATTGGTGGGGAAACCTAGAGAATGATTTAGTTACGATTAGTAGGGTGGTTGAGTGTAACCTTATTGTATAGTCGTGCTTAGTATACAAGGATTAATTTCAAACCAGTATATTACATTCAGTTCATTTTTGCAAAAATGAACATGATATAGGGTGTATGGGCTCCCTAGTTAGTTGATATTCTCAGTATCATTCACGAGAAGAAGACGTGGAAACGTATGAAATAAAAGTAGATGCATGGGTAAATTAAAGGCAGAACTAGAATGAGACAAAAAGAATGTGGTTGCAATGTGAGCGAGGCGGGTCACCAGGAACCGAAGAGTAGACGGAAATGGGTGATTATAGTGTTGAAAAGTACACGGAATGTAGGTTTTAGATTTTTGGGAAAAATCATGAGCTACTTTGTGTAAAAGAGTAATATGACGAGAGTTACATCATAACTAACTGAAGATGTAAAAGTCCAACGTGAGTAGACGGTATGATTGTAGATGCCTTCCATGAAGGAAGTTATATGATTTGAAAATAGGGAAGTTGGCACCTAGGGAGGAGGGGGGCCTTTCCAAGGATAGTGAATAGTATAGCCGTTAAAATATCGACCCAATCGCATTGGAATTTATTGGAAGAAGGGTAACTAGTTTCGAAGGTGACAAGGTGAAATGGTAAGGTAAATGAAGGAGTACTTCGAAATAAAGTGATTAGAGCGGATTGATTGCTAGTTCGAATGTTAGAGTATAGACTGTCGAACTAAAGAGTATCAGCGTAATGTCTCCAACTTTAGAAAGATGCGGATACTATATGAATAAGTATATGAGACTGTTAGTACGGAGCTTACCCTAATTTCGAGTACAAAACTCCTTTGTAAGGGGGGAAGTACGTAACACCCCATAATTTTTAATGATTTTTATAGAGGGATTAATTAAATTAAAATGGGAAATTAATCCGGATTAAAATAAATATTAATTAGTGAGACAAGGGTTAGTATTTATTTGTATGAGTTATATTTATTATTACTTAGTGAATGAGTAATAAATTAATAAGAATTCATTATGATTGTCGTGAGTGAGAAATACGACGGTTACTATAATTTAGTCGGAACGCGTGTGTCAATCTTGTCAGGACTTAAATTTATGAGATAAAATGTGATTTAATTATGGGTAATCCAAATGGTCATTTTGAGTATGCCAGTGTGTCCAAATGGGTTGAAATAGTCAGAAAAGTGTACTCGGGGATTTGGATTGGGTCCCGAGGCATATTTAGGCCAAACCGGCACCTTAAAAGAGTATTTTGGTCTGTTGGCTTTTTAGGGTAAAGAGACCAACGAAATTTCAAGTGATATATCAGCATACATCTGGGGTAACCTAGAGTTAGGAGTTATAAAATAGAGAGAGGACATTAGAGGAGGGAGGAGAAGGCTTTCAAGGTTTCCCACACCATTTTTGCACCACCATCACCGTCGGAACATAGATCGGAAGGAGAAGAAGATATCCCCACCAATTATTCTACATAAATCAGACCCACAATCTCCAGGCAAGTGTTTATCTTGCATGTTTTTGAAAAGTTATAATACCCATGTTGTGTAGGGTTTTATATATGTTGATTTAAATGAAGTTCTTTTGGAATTTAAATGATGAAAGGCATGATTTGGGGTAGGATTTGCATGTAGAATAAATCTTGCTATGTAAACAATTTGAAATCCGTTAATATGTAAAGAATAACAAGAAATAAATCTGGGTATTTTGATAAGAAGACATGAACAACATAAAATCTGTGGTTTTGAGGAATTAATGGATTGATCTATTCTTAGATGGATTTCGTATAGTTTCGATGTGTTATTTACGTAACAAATTGTCACTAAACATATATTCTATGTTTCGTTATGTTGGGTAATAGTTCCAAAAGGTTTCATGAAGGTTTGAGGTGTCAAAACTGGAGGAAGAACGAGTTAGAGAAGAAGAAGGTTCATAGATCTGGTATGGCGAACCGGTTCGCTTTTGAGGGTTTCCTGGTCGTACCGGTTCGGTTTACCTACTTATCCAAAATATAGAATTGTAGATCTTTTCGTATGATTGCGTGGGTGCCGACCTCATATTTTTTTGGTTTTTTTATTTTTTATGAATTTTCAACGGAACGGCGTCCGAGATCGAAATTTTCAGTCAAAAATTAAATCAGGGTATAGAATGGTTTATGAACTATACAGGAAACTTGAACTTATTACAACTCTACAAGGACATACAGAAGATCAGGGGGCATATGATTAAGGCCCGAGTATATCTCAATAAGGGTAAAATAATATATAAGATATTAGGTAGTTAACCGATTGTGTTACGTATCGGGAACCTATGATTTGAGGCTATGGGGAGAGTAAATGATGACCTAAGATTAATACCCGTAGGTTAGTGATTGTTTAACTAATGAAAAAACTTAAGTGATAGTTGTGAACCTTCGAGTAGTGAGTGAGACTCGAGAACGTACAATAAGAAGTAATATTTGTGTATCGATATTACATAAAGTATTCGAGAGTTTTATATTGCGTACGTAATATATTTATAGGTGGCGTGTATACCTATATGAGTTATAGTCATGGGGTGAGTGTATAACTATACAGATTATATTTATAGGTTGTGTGTATACCTATACAGATTATATTTTTGGTTTCATTACATATAAATATATTTTTCTTTTCGTGAATTGTAGTGAATTTTGGACATACTGGATGGATAAATGTTTATATACGCAATATAAATGGTGGGACAGGTAATGGGTTATCATTGGAGGGTTAGGAAAAGATGGTACAGAAGCATATGCCTCCAACCAGATCGTGGAGAAGTAACACTAGACACAAATCCAATCAATGGAAGAAGACGATGATTCGGTTCAAAATTCAATCCCCTTACTGCAACCAGATCCTTTCCTGATGCCACTATCATAATGAGGCCACGAGCTCTTTGAGCAGCCCTAAGGAGCACCACGAGATTGTTCTATACAATTTTAAGCAAGTTATTTGTGCAGTTTGTAATACAGAGAAGCATGTCATTTTTTTGTTTGATCGATTTGCGAAGTTAAAATGAGGGAATACTTTCTGCAATGATGATACTACGGATCAACATTTCCATTCGATTAATTAGGTGTAATTTTCACACCAGTGTTATTTTGTTGTTACAATTCAATTGTATTTAAAAATTCATAATTTGATTGATTGGTTTTAAATTTATGTTCATGTTGTGTGTATGCATTTTTATCAACAGTATTTTTATGAAACAAGTTAGTAAGAAATTGCAAAATTATCGATATGAGAGACACTAGATAAAATATCTTCAAGAGCGGATGATGCAGTATTACTCTCCCACCTTTTTAATTTGAGTCTAATCTATATTTATTGATATTTAATATTAAGAAATCTGGTATTTTTATCACAGATTCAATACCTAGTAAGAACACACATCGGTGGCCTTGGCACTTTCTAGATACTCTGGTGCCAAATAGCCAAATGTTCTAGTAACCACAGTTGTGATATGAGCATAAGTCAAAATTTGAAACACGAGGCTTTAGGTTTTCATCGAGAAGGATGTTTATTGATTTTATATCATGGTGAATTATCCTTGGACTACAGTTATGGTGCAAGTACGCCAAACGGAAGGCAAAGGCAAGTGTTATTCATATACGAGCATTCCAGTTAACAGAACAGTCTTCTTCAGTATTTTCATACCAAAAATCATCTAAGCTGCCTGATCATAACCTTCACGACTGCGATCAATTATCTTGACAGGGATCGTACCACAATCATTCATAACCATATGATAAACTATACCAAACCCTCCAGATTCATATATGAACCGTTGAGTCCACGAATATGGCAATTCTCATTTAATTTGCTTTTAATGTAAGTAAATGGTTGAATGTATGTAGATCTAATTTTTATCATGTATTAGTTCATTGGAGGCTATTCTTATATACGAGGTCGTATAAGAGAATATGCAAGGTTAAGTGATAAAATTGCAAATTTTGATAGAAACATTTGTACATTAGGTGTTTTTAAAAGATATTGTAGTGAAACTATGGTGGTTAATATTTCGTATCTATGTATCGTGTTTTATCTTCTTACAGGAATTGGTGATAAAGAATTATCAAAACTTTAACTTCCAATAGCCGTATCAGCGGGCCATGTAATACTTCCCATTAGTATTATAGGCTTAATCATGTTCTTGGCACGATGAGCTTGAAGTTCTTCCTCATCATGAAGCCGATAATCTTGCTAAATTTTATTGTTTGATGCTATCAAGGGTCTTTATCGAGTGAAACTCTACATCTAATATATATTATATTCTTTTATTTAAACTTTATAATAAGCTCATTTATGCCTTAACTATAGTAAGTTTACTTTTTTTTATCTTTGTTTGAATAAATTGATCGCATCATTTTGTAAGGTCTCTGTATCATTTTGTAAGGCCGCATCATTTTTTTTTATCTTTGTTTACTTTTTTTTATCGTTTTTTGAATAAATTGTCTCTATTGGCTTTAAAAAATTGTTGCTGTTTACCCATGATTCTTAGATTTTCCCAGATTTAAATATAAGCTAGATGTTCACATTTGTAATGCTCGCACATACAGATTTTGTAGTGTTTTGTGGTTGTAGTTGTGGTTTAAGCAATTCGAGAATCCTAACAGTTATGTGTTATGGGATTTTAAACCAAGCTTAGTTTTATGGCTTTATAACTGTTTGAGTCCTAACAGTTGTGAATTTTTTTAATTCTGAATAGATAAGAACTGTGTTATAGATATAGAAGGCATGGACAGATGGTATTCAGAATCAAACAACAATGAATCAATGGATTCCTCGCATCGAAAACAATCACGTGAGTATTTTATTAATCTTGATCCCAACTGTAGAGGGTCAATCACCAATTTAATCGCTTCATTCCTATATTTGAAATAGAGCGACTAACTGTGGGTATTATATATGCATAATCGTTTAGTAGTTTTGATCTTTTAATGATTTCAAGCCAAAATTATTCTATTTGCTAAAATGTTTTAATTTAGCCTATAATGGCACTTCATCATGGTTTTACATTTAATTTCTTTTTATTGAATAAATTATTTGTTGTTTGTGCTATACTACATATCTATTAGAAAATACATTGACCTCTTTGTATTGTAGTTTATAGTAGATGCATTAAAATATTCGTACGTTACCAGGCCCCAACTACTGATAGTAGATGTGTTAAACGAACAACTCAATTTATGGACTAAGCTTCGTGAAAATTCTGTGGAAATTCTAATTTTTTAATCTCTCCCTCTCTATATATACTCTCTGTCGAAGCAGCAGCTGCTCTTAATGATTCATATTGGTAATTTTATGATTTTTTTTTTCATTTGTGTTACTTGAGCATTTACATTTTAAAACATCTACATATTGAAACACATTATCAGTTCTCATGTTCGTACTTTATAATCTCTATAATATCTATAAGTGCCTTTTCATCATTGCCGATGTGAGCTCAAATAGCAGTGTTGAAGAGTTGGCACGGACTGTGATGGAAAAGAAGGGTGTTCTAGATATCATAGTAAACAATGCAAGTACTATTAATAAAAACAACAGAATTTGGGATGTTCCAGTATAAAAGTCTGATAATGTTATCAATACTAATATAAAGGGAGTAGCAAATATGTTGCGTCACTTCATTTCTCCTATGATCGAGTCCAAGCAAGGGATTATTGTCAACATGTCATTTAGATGGGGAAGATCTTCTCTCGTACAAGTTGCACCTTATCGTACTTCAAAATGGGCTATGGAGTGCCTGACCAGGTCTGTGGCGAAGGACTTGCCCGGTGGAATGGAAATTGTTGCACTCAATCCAGGTGTGATTAACATTGACATTTATTGAAGGGTCTGATTAACACTGACATTTGGCAATTATGAGATGTCTATACTAATTTTTAAATTAGTTTTTACATGAATTCATTTTTTCCCCATTTTATTATTGGTTGTTTTTTGTTCATTTGGGTGATAATGCATATTGAATTGAGGCAGGTAAAATCTGGGACTCGATTTCACAAGATCTTGGTTTGTGATGATTTGGGGTATACCAAGAAACTGGCTGAGGAAACATGGGGCAAGCACAAAGAAGCTGAGAAGGAAACATTCGATGAGGCTGCAGTTTATGGTTGGATTACTTTGTAAATCGTGTGTATGCAATTTGATGAGGCTGTAGTTTATGGAGTCAAACACACACCAAAAGATCATTATATCATGTTGAATTGGATGTTTTCGGGGTTATAAAAAATGTTACAATTTAAATCGCGTATCATTTTAGTTTCAATTGTATAAAATTTTTATGTATTATTTGAACTTGAGTTTTTGTAACGATTTAGACACTAATTTAGGTACTTTAAATATACAGTGGAATTATAAGCCATTTTGAGTATTTATTATCAGGTTTTTTGTATGGTGGTTTGAGGCTATGGGTTATAAATTTGTGGATACTGAAATTAAATAGGGGTATTAGGAATATTATTAAAAGATTGTATTATAGAATTAGCAATGATTTTCACTTTTATCAGAATTTAGATTTTTAAATTGACACGACATGGGGACTTAAGTGTAGAATCATGTTAAGATCTTTTGAGTTTTGGTGCAAATAATATTTTCCTTTACAATTTTGACACATTTGTTTTTCATTCTTTGTTCATATTTTTTATTTATTTCCTATAAAACCTGTTTTATCCTTTGTTTAGTTTGTATACACTATTTTTTTCCCATTTGTATTAGTCCATATTGGTCATGCTACATTTTTCTCTTTTCCAACATAAATTATACACTACATAGATGAATTTTGCCTCTTTGAATATTTTTGGATTGGTTGTTATCCCTTAAGAGGGTGGATAGTCCCATAAATAAAGGAGATTGTTCAATTTTTTTAACAAATTGACACTTTGTTATTTGCGGGGCAGTGTGAATTTGGTTGATGAATATTATATACTTCATGTTAGGGGTGGACATAGGCCCGAGGCCCGCCAAGCCCGTCCAGCCCACCCAATAAAAAAATAGGGCTTGGGTAAGGTGAATAGGCCCGCAGAGCGGGCCTGGAAAAATTTTGTAGGCCCGATTTTTTTTCGAGCGGGCTTGGGCATGAGTTCTTAAGCCCGATGAGGCCCGGCCCGGCCCGAGGCCCGAATATATATATATATATATATATATATATATATATATATATATATATATATATATTTATGGGGGGGAACTTTTATAAATATAAAAATGTATACCAAGTCTTTTCATGTAGAGCGGAAAACTTTATATATGGACTTTGTAATACATGGAGTTTAAAACAGATTTTTAATTAAAAAAATTGGTCTTTAAATAAAAAAATAGGTATTTTAATTTTTAAAAAAATCTTTTAATTAACATAACAAGGCCCGATCGGGCGGGCCTGGGTAAAGAGCCTTCAAATCTGGGCGGGCTTGGGATTACATAATAAGGCCCGATCTGGGCCCGAGCGGGCTTGGGATAGCACTTAATTTTTTAAGCCCGGCCCGAGCCCGACCGGGCCTGCCCAGGCCCGGCCCACGGCCACCCCTACTTCATGTTATATGTGAATTTGTTTGACGAATTTAGCTATTTGAATGTTATTGGAATATTTGTTATTTGTTTAGATGGGTGGACAATCCTATAAACATAGGAGATTATGATCATTTTTTTTAAATTACACTTTGTTTTATTAAGGAACGAATTTTTTGACGTTTTACAATTATGTAATTTTAAAATTTTTGACCTTCGCAATTACTTACTTGGGAAATTTTTGCCGTGCCTTCAGACACGAGCATTCCGCTAGTGTATATATATGGATGTGTATTTATCCTACTTGTGTGGGATAGGGTATACCTAAAAGTGATTTAATTATGAGATAATCTACTTAATGTGTGATAGTAATAAAAATTGAATAGTGTATATCTAAAGATGATTTAAGTAAATAAATTTAATGAATTGGTTTAATGATAACATACATGAAATATTAATTATTGTTTAATAATAACATGTGAGGAAATGTTACTATAGCGTACTGTATGGGCGGTATGGGGGAAGTTAAAGAGATATTTAACTTAGGACTAATGAGTAAAGAATGGGATATTGTAGTGTACTGTATGGGAGGTACGGGGGAGTTAAACCTATTAATGGTTAGATAGTTATTGATGAGACCTAGTTTGGTTGGGCAGCATAGCTAGGTAGATGACATTAGGCGTGCACATTAGTTGAGAGGTGAGGAACTTAAGGGAGTGTACGTTGAACTAACACGTGTAATCAATAACTGCTTTTAAACTGTGATAAATACTTGTAAATGTTATCAAAAGTTTTGGGCTCTGACCCGTTTGTAAAATATTTTCAAAACCTTTTAGGTGTCCAGCCACAGAGACACCAAGTTTGATGATTTGTTCTTGAGATGCGTAGTTGTATCCTTGTGGAATCTTACAGGATATGGATTAGACGCTTCAGTCACTTCATTCCTAGAGCAGGATGCAGTTTCAGTTATTTCATTCGGGCATGTCGCCCCTTTAATTAGTTCATTTATTCAGTTTATCAGACTTTGTATTTGTGGACTCAGTTTTATATCATTAGATATTAGTTGGATTTTGTATTTTGGAACCGGTGGTTTATTCAGTATTATTCCATTTAGTTATTTATTTTTTGATTGCTTTGAATTATTATTACTGCGTAATTGGATTGATTATTGCATTTATTTTCGCATGTTGTTATTGTCAAATAAAAATAGATAAAATTCGGCACCGACTTTTTTGAATACTAGGTGGTTAGTAAACTTTTAAAATACTTTCAACAATGATGTAAGAATTAACCAAATGAGATTCCTGTTTTATTTTTATAAAGGATTGATCACCCAGTATTTAAATAGGCAGGGTGTCGCATTGGGTATCTTTCTCCTCTAACTTCAACTTAATCTCAGCATTCTTTTCAATCAATATGTTTACTTGTTGAGCCAAATTGACTGAATCATTTGAAGCTTTGATTTCATCAGCTTTCGTATAGTAGGACTTCTATATCTCATTTAAATGACGATTCCAAGCATCGGAATCGGGTTCTGCTAAAGACGTTACAACTGGTTCAGGACCTATTTGTGATATGTTCAATGAGAAACTAGGCATGTCATCAGTTTTCCCTTCTTTGGTCTTTCTCTTTGAACCATCCTTCTTCAAAAAAATATAAGTTACGTTATTAGCAATCATCAATTCTTGTAATGATGCTAAGATCCACCGAAGAAATTTCGGTTCCTTGTTCTCCTTCCCCTCAATAGGTTTGATAACATCAAACTTCGCACATACCCAATACTGTGAAAATTGAAATAAAAATTGTAAGTTATAGAATTTAAACCAATTAATATGCAAACAAAGTTAGTATTTTATAAAGTACACACATAATATATAAAGTACACGCACAATGGATTGAGCAAAATCATTTTTAATGTACGTGTACTTGCATAAAGTACACGCATGTTTTATAAACTACATACACATCGATAATGATTTTGTTCAATCCAATGTGCGTGTGCTTTATGTATTATACGTGTACTTTCATAAAGTACGTGCACATTAAAAATGATTTTTCTCAATCCAATGTGCGTGTACTTTCATAAAGCACAGGCATATTTTATAAAGTGCACACATATTTTATAAAGTATACTCACATTGAAAATGACTTTATTCAATCCAATTTACGTGTATTTTATTTATTAAGGTACACGCATGTTTTATAAAGTACACGCACATTGAAAATAATTTTGTTCAATCCAATGTGGTTGTACTTTATGTATTATGAGTGTACTTTAACATTGAAATTGTAGATGTGTATATGTATGCTTCCTCATCAATTATGATACGACCCATCTGCTAGTTGTGCTAGGCATAGATTCAGTCATTGTATCGAGAGAGTTTAACATAAATCCGTGGATATTAGAAGCCCAGTCATATTTAATCATATCATATATGTCATTGATGTATAGAGTGCAAAATTCTCCTATTGTGAAGTTAGAGTTGGAGAACAGGAGCATGGTCATAAAGTGGATGATAACAAGCTTAACAAAGTCAATCATGACCTTGTCGGTATCAAGCTTAACTGACTTCTCTGATTTTCCAATATTTTTATCGGGCTTGAAGTGGCGGCTGAAAAATTTAGGTTTGGCGGCAGATTGATCCAATCTCTTCTTCAGATATATTGGCTTTTTCCCTCCATCATTGGGATCTAAAATATTTCACTTATATTGTTAGGGCTTATATGGGCATTGATAATCATATTAAAACACTTTCACTTCTTTTGGTAAGCGTAACAATGAAGAGAATGTTTTTATCAGACTTTTTATGATCTACTTCTACTACTTCGTCGCTGTAGTAAGCATTGAATAAATGCCAAAAAGGCATCTTCTTAAGCAACTCAATATATTGATCATTCATTTTGCTGCGAATATCAGCCAAATCGTGATAAAAGATCAGGACATTCGACCTATATTAATTAAATTTATTAATTTCCTTTGTTGATTTCTTTGATTCTTATTATCTCTTCTTGTTGTTGTCTTCGGACCAGTCTCATCAGCACTGTTCTGTTGGGGTTCCTTCCCTTATGTTCCCTTGTCTTCAACGTCGTTACTATAAAGTAAATGCAAAAAGATTAAATTAAACGCATAGAGATTAAATTACACGCATTAAGAAATAAAGTACACACATTAAACAATAAATGCACACATATTGTAAGAAAATACAAGCGTCAAAACATAAAGCACAAGAAGATTGCGATAAAATACACACAACAAAAAATAAATTACATGGATTTTATATTAAAGAACGAGTATATTTCCATAGAGTACACCAATGTTTAACAAAATTACATGCAATTTCCATCGAGTACATATAATATTCTCTTAAAACTTCATACAAATTTCCATAAAATATGAGTACAAAGTTTCAATAAATAAATTCCTTATCGTCCAATTTATGGTAATACTTAAGATTTGTTGTTTTACAAGATATAACCAAGAATGACTCTTCGTAACATATTCACAAAAGAAGTGATACAATAGCTCCATGTTAATTGCGCCAGCACGTTTCAAATCTCTTAAGCAATACTGTTCAATTCGTTTTGCTAAATCCTTGGCTTTCAATTCGGTTACTTATAGCTTTTGTACATCAAAAGTGCACTTAATGTCTTCATAGTAGTTTTAAAATCCAAGTAACTTTTTGGCTCTATCATTGAAGCGAAGAAGAAAATGAATTGTGTCATCATAAGTTGTATTAACTGTCAATGTGAAATATTTCGTATTATTAAGATCTTCAAAGGTGCACCCAATAATTTTATAGTTGAACATGCTTGATGGTATGATTCCTAAACAATAAGACAATCCAAAAATATCATACAATAATATAGGAACTATGAAAATATAGAGAGAACGTATATATTCAAATTCCTCAAAAAATGTCGTTGCACGGAGCAAAATTAATATAAGAACTATGAAAATATGAAGAACACGTATATATTCATAGTCCTCAAAAAATGAAATCAACACAATAAGAAATAAATTAAAAGTAAACATTTTCAATGTGTATGTACTTTATGTATTATGTGTTCACTTCATGAAAGTACACGCATAATAAATAAAGTACACCCACATTGGATTAAACAAAATCATTTTCAATATTCATATACTTTATGTATTATGCATTTACTTTCATAAAGTACACGCATATTTTATAAAGTACAAGCACATTGAAAATGATTTTGTTCAATCCAATGCGAACACAATTAATATAGGATCTATGAAAATATAGAGAACACTTACATATTCAATCACCGTCCTAAAAAAATGTCCTTGGCGTGGACCATGATAATATAGGAGCTATGAAAATATAGAGAGCACTTATACATTCATAGTCCTCAAAAAATAGCTTTGGTATGGACCACAATAATATAGGAGCTATTAATTATAGAAACACACATATATATTCACATTCCTCAACAAATGCCGCTTGCGCGGACCACAATAATATTGAACCAATTAAATATAGAGAGCACGTGTATAGTCACATTCCTCAAGAAATGCCGCTGGCGCAGACCATAATAATATAGGAGATATTAAATTTAGAGAGCATGTAAATACACTCAACATGCAAAATGTATATTTTTTAGTTAAAACCAGGGAAACAAAAGTAGAAACTAGAATCATTGTATTTTTCCGTATCAACAAAAAACAAGATAATATGATTTCATCACTCCCTACATAATGTTTACAAATTTATACATATGAGAACACAAAATACATAATAAAATAGGAAAAAAGTTATATACAACCTAAGGACACAAAAATAGTACGTGAAATACACAACAAAACACTCAAAATACAATGACAAATAACTAAAATCATAAATATAATGATAAGAACATAACATATACAGAGTGAATGGTATAAGCTTAAAAACAAAAGCTAAGAACACAATATTACATTCAATACACAATAAATTACATCAAATACATTATGGAATCATTTTTGTACGCTGTGTTTTTCATTTGAAGAGAAATCAAGTGAAAATGGGTAAAAAACTTCATCGAATTAGGGTTTACAAAACAAAATACCTATAAAAACTAACAATATATGAGCAGGGATTAATACACGTTAGTGTTGTTTGGAATCAGCTGATTGAGAATGAGAAATGTTTGTTAGAACGTCGACGATTAGTATTTGATTGGAAAATAAAGAGTCTGAGGCTTTGATCGTTCGCGCTTGTAAGGTGTGTTTATTTTTAAATTTTGGGGTATTTATATGGTGGACCTAGTCATTTAAAATTTGTTGGGCTCGGGTTTATACTCCAAAGTTACACTAGTTTACCCATTAACCAACAATACACCCCCGCAATGATCTTACGCTATGCATTTTGGAATATACAATGATAATATTATTAGAGTTTTATTTAGCATTAAGGGTAGTTTAGTATTTCCCCTTTTATTTTATTATTAGGTGGTTGTAGTAGGACATATATTCTCTCTTCTTCTTTTCATTTGTATTGTATTCTTGTTTACGTCAAGATGAAACCCTAGCCCCTCTTTTTCTCTTTTCCATTTGACTGTAGATCTTTGATATATTATTAAGGTATCAGAGCGGGATCAAAGCTTAATCTCATCAACACAGTCTGGAGGTACTTTTTATGTTCGCTCGACTGTTTTGAAGGTAATTATGGTCGTTTTCCTCCTATTTATTCGATTAATTATTTAGTTTAACTATTTATTCGATTAATTGTTTAGTTCGACTATTGATTGTTTAGTTCGACTATATGAACGCTCCTAAACAACTAATAATAAGAAAACGACCATAATATAAGTGCTCTAAGTTGCGAGAACAACCACAATAATCAAATAGTCGACCACCTCAGCAACAATTTTCTGGTTGGAAATCCGATAACCAATCTCAGCAGCGTTCATATAGGCCTTCACAACCTAATACTGCAGCAGTTGTACTGCCATCAGACTCATTTGCATCAGGTTCTTCATCATTAACTCCATCCATATCTTCTCTTGCTGAGCAGTTTCAAAAGTTTCTTGCCACACAGCCTCACGCCATGTCCATCTCTTCACCAGGTAAGTACTCAGGTATTTGGATTCTAGACTCCGGCGCTTCTAATCACATATCACCAAATTTGTCCTCTTTTGGTTCTTTTTATCCCACTTCTTCGTTGCCCGTTATGACTACTGATGGTACTCCCATGCCCTCAACGGGTGTTGGGACTATTGACTCACCCAACTTCTATCTCTAATGTTTACCACATTCCTAAGCTTACAATGAATCTTGTCTCTGTTGGTCAACTATGTGATGCCAATTACTCAGTTTCCTTTTCTTCTACCTTTTGTCATGTGCAGGATCCACAATCTCAGAAGGTGATTGGGACAGGCCGAAGACAGGGGGGATTGTACATCATGGAGAAACTCAATGTACCAATGGTTGCAGCTTCCAGTGTTGACTTGTCATCCTTTCATTTGAGTTCAGATTCATCTAGATTTTATTTATGGCACTCTCGTCTTGGTTATGTCTCAGGGTCACGATTAAAATATTTGGCTTCTACAGGAAAATTAGGAAATTTGCATTGTCATGATATCTCTGATTGTAGCGGTTGTAAACTTGCAAAATTTTCAACTTTACCATTTAATAGAAGTATTTCCTCTACTTTTTCACCCTTTAATCTTATTCATTATGATGTGTGGGGACCGTCTCCTATTATTACAAGAGGAGGGTCTATATATTATGGCTCCTTTATTGATGATTATACGCATTCTTGTTGGGTTTTTCTCATGAAACGACGTTCGGATTTTTTTTATATTTATAATAAATTTTGTGCCCTTGTCAAAACTCAACATTTCACTATTATCAAATGTTTTAGATGCGATTTGGGTGGGGAATATACTTCTTAAAATTTCGGTGAGTTTCTTGATTTAGATGGAACTATTCACCAATCATCTTGTACTGACACTCCTGAGCAAAATGGTGTTGCTGAAAGGAAACATCGACACATTGTTGAAACTGCTTTCTCTCTTTTATTATCTGCATATGTCCCTAGTGAGTTTTGGGGAGAGGCTGTCTTTACTACTGTCAATCTGATTAATAAGATTCCGACCTCTCATTGCTCAGGTTTGTCACCTTTTAAAAAGTTGTATGGGTGTGCCCCTGATTATTCTTCCTTAAAGGTATTTGGTTGTACTTGTTTTGTTCTTTGACCTCGTGTGGAACGTACAAAATTATCTCCAAAGTCAGCTATTTGTGTCTTTCTTAGTTATGGTGAGGGTCAAAAGGGATATCCTTATTATGATCTAGTTACAAAAAATTATATGTCTCTCGCCATGTTGTGTTTCTTGAGCATATCCCTTTCTTTTCTATTCCTGATAGCCCTCATGAACTCACTAAATCTGATCTCTTCAATATTTATCCGTTCTCTGATAATGATGAGAGTGTCCCATCTGAAGCACCTTGCACCACCGACAGTGTGTCACCCCATGTTGCTCCTGTCCCTATTATTTCTACTGATGCAGGTACTTTGCCATCCGATGTTCCTGATGCTCCCCCTTCTCGTGTGGCCACCCAAGCACGTGCTGAAACGGTGGAACCTCCTTCTCGCTATCCAAAACGTCCACGTAAGTCCACTCAGTCACCAAATTTTGTTTATTCTTGTTATTCAGATTCTTTTGCTTCATTTTTATCCTCTGTTCACTGCCTCTCTGAGCCTTTGTCTTATAAAGAGGCAGTTTTTATCCTCTTTGGCAACAGGCTATGGCTGAGGAACTCTCTGCTTTTCATCAGACAAATACTTGGAGTTTGGTCCCCTTACCTGCTGGTAAGCGGGCAATTGGATCCCGTTGGGTATATAAAATCAAAACCAGGTCAGATGGGTCAATTGAGCGGTACAAAGCAAGACTGGTTGCTCATGGTTTTTCTCAGCAATATGGTATGGATTATGACGAAACCTTTGCTCCTGTAGCGAAATTGACTACTATTCGTACTCTTATTGCTGTTGCATCTGTCCGTCAATGGCATATATCGTAAATGGATGTTAAAAATGCGTTCTTGAATGGCGATCTTCATGAGGAGGTTTATATGACTCCTCCTCTGGGTGTTCCACCTAGTCCTGGTGAAGTTTGTAGGCTTAAGAAAGCCTTATATGGTCTCAAACAGGCACCACGGGCTTGGTTTGAGAAGTTTTCTGCAGTGATTACCTCTCTTGAGTTCATTCCAAGTGAGAATGATTCAGCTCTCTTTATCAGGTGCACCTCGGGTGGTCGTATTCTTGTTTCTTTGTATGTTGATGATATGATTATTACTGAGGCTGATGTTGGTGGAATTACAGCGTTGAAGTCAGAATTATCTTGTTGTTTTGAGATGAAGGATTTGGGGGCCCTGCGTTACTTTTTGGGTATTGAGGTAGCTCATTCTCCAAAGGGTTATCTTCTCTCACAATCTAAGTACATCGGGGACATTCTTGAGCGTGCTTGCCTCACTGATACTAAGATTATTGATACCCCTCTGGAGCTTAATGTTCATCTTTCCCCGTATGATGGTGTTCTTTTGCGTGATCCCACCTTATATCGCACTATTGTGGGCAGCTTGGTTTATCTCACTATTACTCGTTCAGATATAGCTCATGCGGTCCATGTTGTTAGTCAGTTTGTTACTGCTCCTACTACAGTTCATTGGGCAGTTGTTCATTGTATATTGCGATACTTGAGAGGCACTCGATTTCAGAGTCTTTTACTTCTTTCATCTTCTTCTTTGGAGCTGCGTGCATACTCTGATGCTGATTGGGTCGGTGATCCTACAGATCGCAAATCAGTTACTGGATTTTGTGTAATTCTGGGTGATTCTCTTATTTCTTGGAAGAACAAAAAGCAAGTTGTTGTTTTTGTGTCTTCCACGGAAGCCGAGTATCGTGTTATGGCTTCTACCACTCGCGAGGTTGTTTGGCTACGTCGGCTACTTGCAGATATGGGTGTCTCTCTCTCTCAGCCAACTCCTATGTACTGTGATAATAAGAGTGCTATTCAGATTGCTCACAATTCGGTTTTTCAGGAGAGGACTAAGCACATCGAGATTGATTGTCGTATCACTCGTCATCATCTTACACATGGCGTCATGACTTTGCCTTTTGTTTCTTCTTCCGCACAGATAGCTGATTTGTTTACGAAGTCTCATCCAGTTCAGCGTTTTCGTTTTTTGGTTGCCAAACTCTCAATACTTCTCGCTGACGCATCGTGAGTTTGAGGGGGGATATTAGAGTTTTATTTAGCATTAAGGGTAGTTTAGTATTTTCCCTTTTATTTTATTATTAGGTGGTTGTAGTAGGACATATATTCTCTTTTCTTCTTTTCATTTGTATTGTATTCTAATTTATGTCAAGATGAAACCCTAGCGCCTGTTTTTCTCTTTTTCATTTGATTGTAGATTTTTAATATATTATCAAATATCACGTGAAAGCTATGCCTAGGCCTCTCTTGGGAATCAAGAAATATATAGAAACCCGCAATCTTCTCTCATCAAAACACATTACAACAACTAGTTTAACTACATATACACATTCTTTAAACTCGTGTACTCATTTCTTATCAACCCTTACTCAAGATGCTGGTAACAAACCTAATGGATATGCTTTGGTCCACCTAATCCGATCATCTACAAAATTGGGTTTCTATTTCTATGGCCAGCAGCTTCATTGCTATGTTCTCCAATCTGGGTTTCATTCAAATATCTTTGTCTCCACTGCTCTGCTCAATTTTTATGTTAAATTTGAGTTACTGAACAATGCCCACAAACTGTTTGATGAAATTCCTAACCCAAGTGTGGTTTCTTGGAATTCTTTGATTTCTGGGTATGTGCATTCTGGGTACTTCAGGAAGGCTTTGGGTTTGTTTGTTCAGCTGGAAAGGTCTGACATTTGGTCAGATTCATTCTCATTTACTGCTGCTTTAGCTGCTTCTGGTCAACTAAATTTGTTGCAATTAGGAAAATCAATTCACTCTAAGATTGTGAAACTTGGGGTTGAATGTAACATTGTTGTGTCTAATTGTTTGATTGACATGTATGGGAAATGTGGGTCTGTTGAAGACTCAGTTTTGGTGTTTAATGAGATTGGTGAAAAGGACACTATTTCTTGGAATTCGGTTATAGCAGCAAGTGGTAGAAACAAAAGAGTTGACCAAGCATTCTGGTTTTTGTATCAGATGCCTAATCCTGATACAATCTCATATAATGAACTTATTAACAGCATTGCACAATTTGGAAACATACAAGATGCCATTGAGATTTTATCTAATATGACTAACCCAAATTCATCCTCGTGGAATTCGATCATTACGGGGTATGTAAACAGGGGTCGTGCTCGAGAAGCCTTAGAATTTTTCAGTATAATGCATTCGCGTGATGTAGATATGGACCAGTTCACATTTTCAAGCCTTTTGAGTGGGATTGCAGGTATCTCGGCTGTTACATGGGGGACTTTGATCCATTGTTGCACAATAAAGTGCTGTTTGGATGAATCTATAGTCGTTGGGAGTGCTTTGATTGATATGTATTTGAAATGCGGACAAGTAAAGAAAGCAGAATTGATATTTCAATCACTACCCAATAAGAATTTGGTAACTTGGAATGCAATGATATCTGGTTATGCCCATAATGGCGATTCGACTAAGGTGATACACCTTTTCGAGGAGCTGAAAATGGTGAAAGATTTAGAACCGGATGGGATCACTTTTCTTAATGTTTTATCTGCGTGTTGGCATAACCGAATGCCACTTGATGTTGCAAATGGATACTTCGAGTCAATGATAAAGGATTATGGGATCAATCCAACCGGCGAGCATTGTTCGTTGATAATTAAGGTTATGGGACAAGAAGGGGAGGTGTGGAGGGCAGAGAAAATGATAGATGAATTAGGGTTTGAGTCATGTCGAATGGTTTGGAGGGCATTGCTTGGTGCTTGTGGGATTTGTGGGGATATTGATGTTGCTGAGACTGCAGCTGCAAAGTTGATTGAAGTGGAGGGTGATAGTGAGTTTGTTTATGTCATGATGTCTAATATTTATGCAAGTTCTGGGAAATGGGGAGATGTGAGTACAGTTAGAAAGCTGATGAGTGAAAGGAAGGTAAGGAAAGAAGTTGGATATAGTTGGATTGAGGTAGATAATGTGATTCCACCTTCATCCCTAGTGTGAGGATGGTCATTTATGGTGAATCTAGTGATTTTTGGTCTTGTTGAGGATAGATATTTTTTCAACAGATTATGATAAATTAATTTTTTAAGACATTTTAACCTAAAATTGTCTAATTTGGCCTTTGGCCCCCATTAATCTTGTTGTATTTCAATTTGGGTGTCAAAGTTTATGTTATATATCCTTGACCCCTAAAAGTGTCATAAATACCTATTTGTCACATTTGTCTTTATAATTTTCTTTTTAGTATTCATGTCAATTTGGGGGGTTGAAGGCATATTGTTAATAAATTTGGCACTCAAAGTGATATGCTACTAACCAAACGAGGGTCCAAGGCCAAATAACACAAAAAAAATGAAAAAGGCATAAGAATGTCTCTACAATTTAATCTAGAGGAATTATATATTTAGGGCTCCTTAAGTATTTCATTCTACATATAGGACAATCAATATTTGTATTCCACTTTTACTCCCTAAAAAGGTAAAAGCAAAGAATATTTATACAAAACATGGTATGGCTCTAGTGACCGAAGTGTGAAGAAAATATTAAAATAGGGACTTTTTTTATAAGATAAATATGGGTTGTCTTAAAAGCATAAGACTAATATTTTATTGGGATTTTGGAAAAAGATCCTCATAATTCTCAAAGTATATAAAAATAGGACACTCCACATAATTTTATAAATTTAGTCCCTGTACTAAAAACACCATGAAAATGATAAAAAATGATGTCGTTGGCGCAAATAAAAAAAATGAACTCCTAACTCTAAAAGGATCACACAAATAAATGATATTGTATCACATGGATTAAATTTATAAACTTGAAAAACATTATCCTAAAAATTTAAATATAGGAAGAAACGTGATCTTTACTTTAATTCTCTATATTATATTTTATTTCCTAACTCGACAAAATCTATTTAATCTATCCCAAACAGAACCAATACCCTATTGAGGTCATCGCAAAGAAAGTGACATACGGATATATGAGCCTGGCTCGTGTTCCCTATGAGTTTCATCTCTGTTATGGTGATAGACATTTTTGTCTTGTATTGATCTCCTTGATGGAAGAGGGAACAACTGAGACCATTATGGGTGGACAAAAAAAAGACCGACCCGAATAGACCGAATGGACCGAACCGAAAATTAAGGCTATTTTGAAACCGGTCCGAAAATCGGTTCACAAAAACTAAAAATCGATTAATCCGGTCCGGTCCGCGGTCCACTATATTAAAAGACCGATTTGGACCGGACCGAACCGATTCCCATATATATATAATAAAAATAATGTTATTGTGTTTCTTATGTATAGTTTTTGAATTAATGTATATAACTTATGAATTTAATTTGGAACATTTTATATATGTATAGACATTTTTTTAATTTGGGTTAAAAAAACCTATGTAAATATCACTTGGAGTTTCGAGTATTATTTTTTTGTATATATATTTGTGAGAAAAATAGATAAAAACATTCATAAAATGTACATATATATAAAATAGAGTCAGGACCAAATTTTACCCCGGACCGAAAAAAGCCTGGACCGAATTAGTAGGTTAACCGAATTAATCGGTCCGATCTCGGTCCAAAAAAATTGAGGACCGAATATTCGGTCCGGTCCAAAAAATAGGCAAAATCCGGACCGGACCGGACCGTGCCCACCCCTAGAGACCACCCTAACAAAGATTAAATACACCTTATTGCTAACACCAAGAGAATATTTTTTTCTTTGTACTACAATAACAATTGGAATGGGGAGAAACCACAAAAGAGTAAGATTGAAGAACAAAACCGGGCCTTGGTTGAATCATAAAAGTCAAAAAAGATTAAATTTTCCATCCTGCGAAGACAAGGGATTGGCTGCCCACATTGTACTGGTGGTTAGCATATACATGTTAACCACTTAATATCAGTGTAGCAATTAATGGTGGCATTTGTTTAAATAGAGAATTAAGGTCAAGGTCGTGTTTCTTTTTATATTTGAATTTATAGGACACTGGTTTTCAGGTTTATAAATCTAGTCTATATGGTACAATAACATTTATATGTGTGGTCCCTTTAGAGATAGGAGTACACAAAACATGTAATTTTATTTGTTTAAGTTAAAGAGGTATTTATATTTATAGAGAATTAAGGTAAAGGTCATGTTTCTTCCTATATTTGAATTTTTAGGACAATGTTTTTCAAGTTTATAAATCTAGTCCCTGTGGTACAATAGCATTTATTTTTTTGGTCTGCGCTAGCAATACTATTTTTCACCATTTTTCATGGAATTTTTAGTACAGGTACTAAATTTATAAAATTATATGGAGTGTCCTATTTTTATACACTTTGAGCATTATAAGGACATTTTCCCAAAACCCCCATATATTTATACCCTTAGTCATATTCATTTAAACTCATTCTAAAAATAAACAAATAACCGCACCTCCACCCCACCCCATCCACCGGAATTCTCGTCGGAACGTCGAAATCCTTGCAGGAGACCGTCAGAATTCTCGCCGGATTGTTTCTCTCTATCTTCGTCTATTTCTTTCATTTTTTTGGTCCGCGCTAGCGGCGCCATTGCCAGCGCCAAGGAAGAACGTTTTTTTACCAAAAAACATATAGTGTTCCCCTGAAAAAATGAAGTTTTCGCCGGAAAAAATAAAGGCTTTAGTGAAATAGTAAATTTATCGATTTCCATTTTTTTGTCGAAAAATATCAAATATGGGTGTTGTTGGATAGATCTTGACGAGTAAATTTCAAATATATAAATTTTGTGCATTTTGGATTTGTAGATTTGAAGTTATGGACTTTTAAAATTTTAATGGGTTTTTTTTTGTTGCATGAGTTGTCAAATGGTATATTGGTAATTTTTCATGATCTTTCTAGTAGAGGAACTATATTTATAAAATTATGTGCACTGTCCTATTTTTATACACTTTGAATTAGAATGTACATTTCCCCAAAACCCCCTTATTCAAATATAGAATTATTAGGTTTGTTTAACTTAATACCTCTATAATATGGCCTTTCAGAACTTAGTGCCTTTCATTAATAATATTGACTTTTGGTACCCTTTCCATAAGCCTTAGGTTAGAAATAAGGGTCTTTTTGGTAGAGTGAAAAAGTGGAAGGAAGGAAAATAAAGGAAAGAAAAGTGGAAGGAAGGAAATACTTTCATTTGCTCTACTTTTCCTTCCTCCTATCAAACGCAAGGAAGGAATGATTGTTATTTTTCCTCATATTTTCCTTCCTTCATACCATACAAAAATAGGGATAAAGAGTTTTTGTCCTTGTGAATGGAAAAACTCTATCCCCTCCCTGTTTTCCTTCATTCCACTGTTCATTCCTTCCTACCAAATGAACCCTATCATCCGTGTGGCAAGTATTCGATATCACTGAAGGGAGGCACAAAGAGTTTAACCCTTTGTTATATCACTAGTACTCACATTTCAGAGAATCAAAATCCCTAAAATCCGCTAAACTAAAAATCATAATATCAATATTCAAATTAATGAACGTAACTTCGATTTTCTAAACAAATCCCAAATTTTGAACCTTGGCACATCAAACATTGGGGATCACGGGACCATTTTGAGATCAATTTGAAGAGGATACTAGGTTGAGTACATGCACACAAATGTTACTTGTCCATAGATCTTAAGGTAAGACCTCTTCAATAAACTTGAATATATGTTTAATGGTCATCGTAGTTCACTAATTTGCTTGCTAAATTATATATATATATATATATATATATATATGAAACTCTAAGTATTCCTTTATGTTTTCCCAATATGAAACCCTAAGTCCTTATTTTGTATGTATTTACTCACTATGGCGTTGCTCGGTGTACGAAAATAGAAGATTCATCGAGGTGGGTCTTGCAACATTGCGCATTGACTTACTTATGAGAATTATGTAGGAAAAATGTATATAGATGGAAGAGGTAGATGAGAACAAACTTTCCTTCTAAATTTGAGTAAAATTTATGAGGGAACTAAGTCTAGGATTTGTTTTTTACTTGACTCGTCCTTTGTTGAAGATGAAAAATAGTTCGTTAGTTTATTAGAAGTGATACTACAAGAGAATGATGATTTTTACAATTACTTCATTCTCTACCCCCATCAAACAAAGGGTGATCGAGTGGGGATTATTCTTTTTAAGACATCTTGGATAATTAGAAACAATCAGTCGATGAATAAACATAGGGTGAGAGAGTGGTCTAAGAGGTCCGGGTGGTCGCACCCACTGAGATTCCACATATTTTAACATATATAGTGGGAAAAAATGAGGAGACTATGTTTAAATTTTAGAAATACAGGGATGATAATATTCCTTTTTTATAAATCTCACATTAAGATATCTTTGAATTATTTATTTAGTTTGGAATGGAAACCACTGAAGAAGCTCAGAAGTTTTTGAGAAAATTTACAATTTTGAAGAAGTTTAAATGGAAATATGTTTACAATGATGATATGAGATTAGTACTTAGATGTACTTAAGCATACATTTAGGGAAAATAACAAAAGGGATAATGTTCTTAGAAATGCTCATCGGGTGATTGATGATATATTTAATGACATAAGAAATCATTCCACCTGCAAGCTAAAGGACATAAAGGTTGATATGTGGGCAAATATGTAGTAAAAATCATGCATTCGATTTTGGAGACGTTGTAGCTAAACCACATCAAGATGAACCAACATCGTTGCCACTTCGAGATTTAGAAAATTCAATAATTCCATTTACGTCCTTGTTTATTTTATCATTTAATTGTTATTCAAGATGATTTTTAATTGTTTTACAGAATATATAAACATTAATTAATACATGAACAATAATTTGAAATTAACATATACAAACTTACACTGATAATAAATGCAGAATTTTTTATTGAGGCAAGTGTTAAGACGAGATTTGCCCCGCACTGGTACTTCACGGACTTAATGGCAATTATCTTCCAGGATACAACAATCTCACTTATAATAACAACACTTCAAATTACAATTTACTAGTGAACCTCCAATGCAAAACTCTCGATTTTATGTGTACTGAAATGGACTAACAGTTTATGTCTGAATTCCAAATGTTAAAAGGACTGACAATACCACTTATTTATACTAAATAACTGGCGGTTAAAAAACAGTTGAAAAAATATTGCAACAGTCACAAGTGATGGGATAAAAATAATAAAAGAAAAAATGCCAAAAATTGGACTTTAAAATAAATAAAAGTTATAATAAAATTGACCCAAAAAGTTTACACTTTGGCAAAGTCAAAGCCCAAGGTCCACGATGCATGAGCCGGACTGAACCGGGCGAGATGAACCAACATCGTTGCCACATCAAGATTTAGAAAATTCAGTAATTTCATCTATGTCCTCATTTATTTTTTTCATTTCACTATTATCCAAAATAATTTTAATTATTTTACAGAATATATAAACATTAATTAATATATGAACAATAATCTGAAATTAACATATATAAACTTACTATGATAATAAATGTAGAATTTTTTATTAAGTCAAGTGTTCAACACTTTTTCCTTAAGATGAGATTGGCCTCACACTAATACTTCACGGATTCGATGGCAATCGTCTCCCAAGATACAACAATCTCACTTATAATAGCAGCACTTCAAATTGCAAGTTACTGGTGACCCAATAATGCAGATCTCTTTATTTTATGTCGACTGAAATGGACAAAGATATTTTTCTATCTGAATTTCGTATGTTAAAAATATTGACCAAACTACTTAATTATACTAAATAAGCGGCGGTAAAAAACGGTTGGAAAAATATTTTAACAATCACAATTGTTATGATAAAAAAATAAAAAGAAAAAATGCTAGAAATAAACCAAAAACTGGACTCATAACTAAATAATGCGCAATAATTGGCCGAAAATCTTTATACTTTGGTCAAGTCAAAATTCAAGGCCCACAATGCACGAGCCGGGCAATCCAGTTCGGGCGGGATGAACCAACATCGCTGCCACTTCGAGATTTAAAAAATTCAATAATTGTATCTATATACTCATTTATTTGATCATTTAACCGTTATCCGAAATATTTTTTAAATTATTTTACGGAATATATAAACATTAATTGATACATGAACAATTTGAAATTATAATATATAAACTTACAGTGATAATAAATGCAGAATTTTTTTATTAAGGCAAGTGTTCAATACTCTGTCCTTACGACGAGATTTGCCCCGCACGGGTGCTTCACGGACTCTCCCAGGATACAATAATCTCACTTGCAATAGCAGCACTTCAAATTGCATGTTACTCGTGAACCAACAATGCACAACTCTCTATTTTATGTGGACTTAAATGGATTGACAAAAGATTTTTTTTTTGTTTGAATTTCGTATGTTAAAAAGACTGATTAAACCACTTATTTATACTAAATAAGTGGCGGTTAAAAACGATTGAAAAAATATTCCAACAATCACAACCGTTGGGATAAAAATAATAAAAAGAAAAAATGCCAGAAATAAATCAAAAACTGGACTCTGAAACATATAAAAGTTAGAATAAAATTAGCTAAAAAGTTAACACTTTGGCCAAGTTAGAGAGAAAGGCCGCGACTCACAAACCGGATCGGATCGAACTGGGCGGGATGAACCAACATCGTTGCCACTTTGAGATTTAGAAAATTCAATAATCATATCTGTGTCCTCATTTATTTGATCATTTAACCATTATCCAAAATAATTTTTAATTATTTTACGGAATATATAAACATTAATTAATACATGAACAATAATCTGAAATTATCATATATAAAGTTACAGTCATAATAAATGCAAAGTTTTTTTTATTGAGACAAGTGTTCAACACTTTGTCCTTAGGACAAGATTTGCCCAACACTGGTGCTTCACGGACTCAGCGGCAATCATCTCCCAGGATACAACAATCTCACTTGCAATAGCAGCACTTCAAATTGCTTGTTACTCGTGCACCAACAATGCAGAACTCTCTATTTTATGTGGACTTATATGGATTGACAAAACATATTTTTCTGTCTGAATTTCGTATCTTAAAATGACTGATCAAACCAATTATTTATGAACGGTTGAAAAAATATTCCAACAATCATAACCATTGGGATAAAAATAATAAAAAGAAAAAATGCCAGAAATAAATCAAAAAGTGGATTCTAAAACAAATAAAAGTTACAATAAAATTGGCCCAAAAATCTTACACTTTGACCAAGTCAGAGCCCAAGGCACCGCGACGCACGGACCGGACCGAGCGGGATGAACTAACATCGTTGTCACTTCGAGATTTAGAAAATTCAATAATCCCATCTATGTCCTTGTTTATTTGATCATTTAATTGTTATCCAAAATATTTTTTAATTATTTTACAAAATATATAAAAATTAATTAATACATGAGCAATAATCTGAAATTAACATATATAAACTTACAGTGATAATAAATGCAAAATTTTTCATTGAGGTAGGTATTCAACACTTTGTCATTAAGACGAGATTTTTCACCACTGGTGCTTCACGGACTCAACGACAATCGTCTATCAAAATACAACAATCTCACTTGCAATACATCACTTTAAATTGCAAGTTACTCGTGAACTAATAATGTAGAACTGTCTATTTTATGTAGACTGAAATGGACTGATAAAAGATATTTTTTCGTCTGAATTTCGTATGTTAAAAAGACTGACTATACCACTTATTAATACTAAATTAGTAGAAGTTAAAAACAATTGGAAAAATATTCCAACAATCACAACTGTTGGGATAAAAGTAATAAAAATAAAAAATGCTAGAAATAAACCAAAAACTAGGCTTAGAAATAAATAAACAAAAAAATTGGCCCTAAAAGTTTACACTTTGGCCAAAAAGTTGCAATAAAAAGGCCCACGACGCATGAGCAGGACCGAACCGGACAGGGAAGATAGCCGTGGCGCGTATGTGAATTTGGAAGTCAATCCAAGCCCATGAGAGTCTTCTCTCCTTCAAAGAGTTGGAATACCCCAAGGGCACTAAATCTTTAAGCCAAAATGGATTATAATACACTGCAACCATTTTTCACATTCTTCATATGTGGGTCAAATGTTTTAACATAACATTTCAATCAAAATTCCATGTTTCAAAGGGGTACTTTGATCTATAATTTCCCATTCATTAATTTATAATTTTATATATGTGAGTATATCACGTTATACTCATCGTGGAAGACAACGCGTTACTAATTTGAACCGTCTCTAAAGACAGGTGAGTCCAATATTAAATTGATTCTAAAGTTAACCAAAATCTAATTTTGTCAACTTAATTAAATACCATACATTCCAATATTAACATTGAAAGCCGCAACGTGACCTAAATTGTCAATCTAAATAGTTTTTTTTTTCACCAAGTGGTGTCCCAAATGTTCTCAATCCGTTGCATTTGGGGACTTTGCTAGGAGTTACCTCATTTAGTTTAGTGTAAACCATTTCTGCCTAAGAAACGATGAAAAATTATATGCTAGTTGTGGAAAAAAATTAAACTCATTAATGGATCGCTAATTCATATTCGTACATATTGTTTACCCTCGATGGTTGGAACTTAATGGTTGTTTTTATTTTTTTAAATGTAAGACATACATTATGAAGGAGATAGACATCATCTAGGTTGACGTATTACTAACGTCATGGTGACTTTCTTTAATGACTACTTCTCACAGAGGATTGACCAAAAAGGTACCAAATCGTATATTTATAAGTGAAATGTACCAAAATCTAAAAACAAAATTTATTGTGGGTGTCATATACCCAAATGTTTTGTCTTTTTGTTAGCTCCATAAGTGGCAAGTAGTACCATTTAAATTATTTTTAGGACAAGGAAGAACTAAGGGTCCGTTTGGTTGACGTTGAACAAAAGAGTAGGCATAGAAAATTTTGCCTAGGCGAATTTTGCCATGGAAAATATAATTGTTGATGTAAAAAATTAGATTGCTTCTAATTATTTAATCACAGATAAATATAAATGAGACAAAGAATTTTAAAGTGGTTCAGCCTTATGAGAATGGCCTACGTCCACTGTTTTTGTTATTGCCAAGTGTTTTGGAGTTCTCGATATGTAATTCTATCAAGAAAATCCGGTCCCCTTGAATGAGGGTGATACAATGTATTTATAGCCCTTGGGCTGTACATGTGAAGGGGTAAACAATTAATGCCCTTTAATAATATACGTCTGTATGATAAGCATTCAATGAATAGTTGAACTGTTGATTATCTGGCAATCAATGATGTGGCCGAGATGCAGCTCGGACCGCCTTAGTTGCTCGTCGTTCAGGAGTTCTTCGGAGTGTTGGAGTTCCTCGGAGTGCACTTGCTGCTCGGGGTGAGTATGTTGGTCGTGGAAATAAACTTTCTCGTTGCTATTGTGCCACGTAGGTCGACACGTGTCTTCTTATTATTCGTCTATATCAACATATTAATTTTGGTATCAACAGAATCCCCCAATGATTCATATTTCGAACTTTGAGGAATATGGAACATTCTTTCTCGGTATATGACAATATTAAATGACCTTCCTGGTTTTTAGGAGCATTTTCTCCGTGTTCGAATGTCTTCCAAATTCGCAGAATCCGCCTTTTTGAATTTTTATAGGCGCTTCGATCTTCGCGCACTTTTTGTCCTTTTAGCCGCCGGTAGCGTACTAGTTTCTTTTTTGTAATCATTTCTTTCTCCGTTTACCAAGGCAAAGTATTTAAGCTTCATAGGCAATCCCATTGTCTTCTACCTTTTTCAATTTCTGCTTTCGAGTTTTCCATAGTCTTTCTCTCTCTTGTGCGTTCATCCTTTTCTTCGTTCGTTGTCAACAGATCTCTCTTTTTCCTATAAGATCTTCTTCCTTCTTCTTCATTTCTTTTATTCGCCATGGTTTAGGTTATTGAATCTCTCGAGAAATTCCGCTCTGATTTTTCTATTCCATCTTGGGTAATTCTTGAGGATCTTTCTGAGCCTTCAAATTATTTTAATTTGGCTGAGGGACATTGGTTCCCCAGCCTCTTTATTGCTGAATGTGGATTTTCTTTTCCACCAAACCCTTTGTGCTTAGAGTTCTGTCATTATTTCGATGTTGTTCCTGCAAAAATAGCCCCCAACACATGGAGAATAGTTAATGGGGTGTATAGGTTAAATCAAACTCATGGAACCCGTATAGGAATTCCTGAGATTATGTATTGTTACAGATGGGCTGTTCTAGACAATGTTTTTTATTTAAAAACTAGATTTTTGAATAGGGCTTTAGTAGTCAACCTCCCTGATGCTAATAGGGATTATTTTGAGCATGGGGTAGTTATCAAAAATTGGCAACATGCCCCTCTGATTGGAGATGAAGTATATCAAGGTCCTAGATGCCCTCCATATGGCAATGGAATAGGTTATTTTCATTTTATTTCTGAAATTATGATTTCATTATATTTGATAAAATGTGTGACTGATATTTTACTATGTATTTGTTTGTAGTTGACAGTAAAAGAAAAACTCCAAAAGAAGCTGACGTAAATATTAAGCATTTGAAACTTATCTGGAATTTGCATCAGAAAGTTGCAGACGAGCACATCAGGCCTGCTTCATATTTGTTGCAGTACAGGAGCTATACATAATCCTTTACTGCTCGTCCTGTGGTCAGCACTAGTGATCCAGTGTCAATTCCTGAGGACTCTTCTCCAGAATCTCACATTCCTCTAAGTCAAAAAATGGGCAAAAGAAGAGTTCCTGCTCTCTTTGAGGAGACTACCTCTGCTGGAGATGGGAAAAGAAACAAGACTGATGTCCCAAAGGGGACAAAGAAAGTAGATGTTGCCCCTTCTGTTGCTCCTCAAAAGGCTGCCGAGAAGCCCATAGTGGCTCCGAGCAAGAAGGTTGCACCTGTGGAAGTGGTCACCATCTCCCCAACCAAAAGCTCTTCTTTGGTTAAAACTGTTGAAATGCCACCGAGGAGACTGAAGAAATCCTCCTCGGTCAATTTAGCTGAAACCATTCCCCAGCTTCAAGTTAGTGGAGCTGGTGTTCCAACTATTATTCCTCTGAGCTCATTTATGAGCTCGGTGAAGACTTGGACCATTCATGAAGTCCAAGGAATTGACCGAGGAGGATTTCTTCAGTCTCCTCGGTGGCAATTCCTCTGAGCTAAGCTATGAGCTCGGTGAAGACTCGGACCATTCCTGAAGTCCAAGGAATTGAGGAGAATATGTCAAGGGATATGCTTACATCCCTGGCTACTCGTCACATTGCTTCAGTAAGTTTCTCTTATTCTGAATTTTCTTTTTATCAATACATGTATCTCTGTGATGACTTATCATTATCTTCTTTTTTCAGCTGGTGAGTTATTTTAACACCATTGTGAAGAAGGATGAAGCAATCAAGGCTTCTAGTTCCTCGTCTGGAGTGGAGGATGCTTTGTTGGGGTTAACCAAATCTTTAAAGGATTCCCGTCAAAAGTATGACGAGGATAGGGTTGAATGGGAGAAGAAGTTGGCTGCAGTTGAGGCAGAAAAGGTGCAGCTGGAAAATAAAGTGAAAGATTTGGAGGGAGAGAAAAAGAAATATGATGAGAAGCTCAAGAACTTTGGGGAGCTTGAAGACAAGATGAGAATGGCAGAAGAAGAATCGTCCCTTCTGCGAGAAGTGAGCCACCAGAAGGAAGAGGTGGAAGCTAAGTTGAAGGCCACCGAGGAACTTCTATCCGAGAAGCTCTCCTCGGAGAAAATGAAAAGAAAACTGGTGGTGAAAAAATATTTCCGCACCGGTTGGGACAAAGGATGGGACAGGGGGTAGCAGCAATGATGACTCAGGTGCAGTATGGGAGTTTGAAATACTTTCGGGATGGTTGGGTTGCTGCCCTGCAAGAATTGAAAGTTAATGAGGACTCAGAACTGTTTCAACAACATCTCCCTGGTCCTCCCCCAAACATCGAAGATGAAGAAGAGTACGAAGCTGCCTCCGAAGAATCTTCAATGGTAGTGGGTGATCCCATCCTTACCCAGCCTGCTGACGAGGAGATTTCATCTCTGCCTGCTCCTCCTGAACAAATTCCAGCTCCAACCGACCAACTTATTGTTCCAACCGAGTAACTGAGCTCCTCGTCCCAGCCTCCCAAGAAAGTCTTGGGAGACAAGGAAAAGGTGTGAAGTTGTTCGGTATTCTCTTTCTATTTTTCTTCTTTTTCAAGTGTAACCAAGATCTTTGTAACTCTGCACTATGATCTAATAAAATTTGAGTTCTTTTCTTCAATATGATTGTCTCTTTTCTATCTGTACCCTGTCTTGATCTTCCTTTTGATGATTACTTTTTCTTTCTTTGCTAGTTTCTGGCCAGGATGGATCTGTTGTCTGCTAATGATACAAAGCTGATGAAGCAATGTCATGAATATTATAATGCTGGTCACACAAACCTAAGTGCATCAGAAGTTGCCGACATCCTTGGTCAGGATGCTTCAGAGAAGGCAATCGAAGCTTATCAGTACCTGAAATGCTTACGAGCTGTGGCCAATAATGTGGCTTATTACGAAATGATTGAAGATTTGCAAGGTACTCTCGATGAACTTCAGCATCAGTATAAAGAGTCTTCAGCTCTTTTGCACGAAGGATATGAGAAGAAAATTAAACAACTTAGTGTTGAAACAGGCTACAACAAGATGCTTGTTGGCTATGAAGTGAGAGAGGGAACATTGAAAGAAGATGCCGAAGGGCATAGGCAAATCGCTGAGCTATTGGAACAGGAAAACAACAATCTGCAAAAAGAACTAGCTCAGTTGAGGTCTGCTGCTTCATCTTCCACTGCCTTGGTACCGGTCACCGATGAAGGATTCTCATTTTTAGAAGTAGAAAATGCCAAGTTGCGAGAAGAGTTAGAGACTTTGAGAAGAGTTGGGCCTTCTACGGCTACTCGGGGACGAGGAAGAGTTGCTCAGAATATTGTCGAGGAACCAAGTTCTTGACCTGCTCGGGGAGGATCAAGAGTTCTTCGTCGTACTGTTGAAGAAGCTCGTACTCAATCAGCGTTGGAAAACCAAGCATTCCAATTAATGGCTAAGAACCAAGCCTTGTCTGAGCTGTCCAAGAAAGTTAGAGAACTGGAACAACAACTCTCTTCAAAGAAATCAGTGTTGGAGACTAATGAACTTTTCATCCAGAGTCTTCACGAGAAGATTGCAAGGTTGACATTTCAATTTCAGAAACAGCCCAGGAAATTATGGATGGCTGGATACAACGAAGTATTATTCCATTTGGATGATCGTATCCAGAATGCCAATAATGAGGGGTACAAGCAAGGTTGGCTGAATGCCTTGGGCGTGTTGAAGCTCGAACAAGGACACTACCTGTGGGACTATTATGATCCTGGGGTACTTGACTTGCCTGTGCCACCGTATAACTTGTACATGGAATGGATCCCAGCTCATGCCATTCCTCGGAGCTTAATTGCAAAATACCTCGGTGACTACAATCTTCATTCTCAGATCGAGGTATCTCGTCCCGAGCATCTACTGGACACACCTTCAGTAATGAACGTCAGAATGCTTCGAGATATTAACTTCATTAATTCTCCCCTTTGCCTGGAGGATCCTCCCGCTGGCGAGGAACCTATTTCAAAAGCAGAAGGGAAAAGACCAGTAGAATAGGAAATTCTGATGTAATAATTAGTACACAATTTAATATCAATGTAATAAATTTGTGTAATTCATTTTGAATTTAATGAAAGAGTTTCATTTTTGTTCGCAAATTTGTATTGCTATTGTCTTGTATTTGTCAAACACTTTATATTTGTGCTTGCATAACAATATTGTGTGGTTCATCGACCAACTTAGTAATAAAAAATTACAAATATTAGTAATATTGCTCGATCACTTAATAACAAAGTAATGAGTATAAAAATGTTTAAAATTTTTCCAACCAACCAAGGTTGTTAAATTGTGCTTGTCGACCAATTATAGTTAGTGGGTTTTTATCCCCGACCAGCTATACTTGGTACAATTTGGAATATTTTCTCCTCGTCGACCAACTACAGTTAGTGGGTTTTAATCCCTGACCAACCATACTTGGTACAGTTTGGAATATTTTGTATTTTCTAGAATCTTACCTCTCGACCAACATAAGTTGGCATTTGAGAGCATATCTTGTTTCCTAACCAAACACGTTGACATTTTTAGGAATGTTGATGTTGTTCTCGCCCTTTTACCAACCGGAGTTAGTCTGAGTTCAAACTATCATGTCCACTTTCCCTTTTACCAAAATTGGTCTGAGCCAGTGTCAGCCTCCTAACCAAAGGAGTATGGTTTCCTAACCAACCGGAGCTGGTATTTTTAGGAATATCGTGTTCTCGCCCTTTTACCAATCGGAATTGGTCTGAGTTCGAACTATCATGTCCACTCGCCCTTTTACCAACCGGAGTTGGTCTGAGCTAGTGTACACCTCCTAACCAAAGGAGTATGGTTTGTTCTCGCCCTTTTACCAACCGAAGTTGATCTGAGCTTGAACTATCGTGTTCTCACCCTTTTACTAACCGGAGTTAGTCTGAGCTTGAACTATCGTGTTCTTTTTACTACCGAGCAGCGTAGTGTTACACACTAGTATTCCCCGAAAAACTTTCAATAAAAGGAGAGAAGATGGCGAAATATCATCGTTTTATTCATATTGATGGAACTGCTTTACATTTTACATCACTGATAATACTTGCGTAGGTGTTCAGCATTCCATGCATTCTTAAATTCTTCTCCTTCTAGAGTTGCTATTCGGTAGGTTCCTGGTCGAACAACTTCTGTAACTCGGTAAGGTCCATGACAGTTTGCTTCCAACTTATTGTGCTTCTGAATGACCTTCTTTAGCACGTAATCTCCTTCTTTTAAGTCGCATTTTTTCACCCTCTTATTGTAGAACAGGGCTGTTCGTTGTTGGTAACCAGCATTCCTAATGGCTGCCTCTTCTCTAACTTCCTCGAGCATGTCCAAATCTAATCTCCTCATCAAGTCGCTGACTGGGGAATTGAAATTCATCACTCTGTGTGTTGTAAGACCCAACTCGGCAGGTATTACGGCCTCACTTCCAAATGCCAGCATATATGGTGATTCTCCAGTTGCTGCTCGGGGGGTTGTTCGGTAAGCCCACAATACTGACTGTAGCTCATTAATCCAATTAGCTTTAGCCTCACTTAGCCTCTTCTTCAAACCATTTAGTAATGTTCTGTTCGTCACCTCAGTTTGTCCATTGCTTTGAGGATGGCCTGGTGCTGAATGAACCTTCAAAATGTTTGACTGATGACAATAGGCGGCAAACTCCTCGTTATCAAATTGTGTTCCATGGTCTGTGATTAAGGCATGAGGAAGACCATATCGGCAGATGATGTTCTTCCAAACGAACTGGTACACCTTCTCGTATGTCATATCAATAAGTGGCTCAGCTTCTACCCACTTAGTAAAATAATCCACTGCGACGATGAGGTACTTGAATCTTCCTCGGGTCGTTGGCAGTGGTCTAACCAAATCAATTCCCCACATGGCAAATGGCCAAGGGGAAGTTATGGGTGTCAACAATGCTTGTGGAGTTCGTCGGATGGAGGAAAAACGTTGGCATTTATCACATCTCTTAGCATAGGATATACAATCAGCCCTCATCATTGGCCAGTAGTATCCCTGCGTCATCACCCTTTGCAAAAGTGTCCGACCTGCTACATGGGCTCCACAGGACCCTTCATGGATCTCTTCAATCAATTCTTTCACCTCGGAGGGATGTACACATCTTTGCAAACCTACCATAATTCCTCGTCGGTACAAAACACCATTAGTTAGTACATACCGAGCAACTTTAAACTTTAATTTCTTGGCAGCGAGCTTATCCTCCGGTAATTCTCCCTCCTCAATATATGCCCTGATGGGATCCATCCAAGATGGTTCTAAATCAAGGGTAATAATGTTCATCGTCAGGTCTTCATCTATGTTTCGACTTTCTAATACTTCAATTGGTATCGTTCTTCGCAGCTCGGTACGAGTAGCTGATGCTAGTCGGGCCAGTGCGTCTGCTTGTGCATTCTCCATTCTTGGTATTCTGATCAACTGAATGGCATCAAATTCTGCCAACAACTCCATCACCTTTGCATGATACTTGACCATCAATTCTCCTTTAACTGCATATGTTCCCATCATCTGATTCACAATTAATTGAGATTCACTGAATACCATCACTTGTTGTGCTTCCATAATCTTTGCTAAATTAAGACCTGCTATCATGGCCTCATACTCGGCCTCATTATTTGAAGCTTTGAATTGGAATCGCAGGGCGTATTCCATGTCAATCTCGTCTGGGGTGTTCAAAACAATCCCTGCTCCACAACCTGTTGTGCAAGATGACCCATCTACATATAATCTCCATGTAGGCAACTCGTCTTTAAATTTTTTATCTGACAAAGTTCCTCGGTGAAATAATTGTTGTTTCCTTTCATCCTCCCCTGATATTTCTCGCTCTTCGTCGATCATCTTTTCTTGCCCTTTTACCAACCGGAGTTGGTCTGAGCTCGAAATTGATGATCCTGTAACATCCACTCTCCCTTTTACCAACCGGGGTTGGTCTGAGCTTGTGTCTGTTGATTCTGTAACATCCACAGGTTGATCAGCGAGAAACTTTTGCTCTTCGGGGGTATCAGGATAAGTAAACTCTGCTATAAAATCTGCTACAGCTTGCCCTTTTAATGATGATCTGGGTTCATACACAATATCATATTCACCGAGCTCTATTTCCCAGTACATCAGTCTCCCTGATTTTTCTGGCTTATGAAGGGCTTGTCTCAATGTCATGTCGGTATACACGATGATGGTATGGGCCTGGAAATATGGCCTCATTCTTCCACTTGCTTCAATTAATGCCAATGCCAATTTTTCCAGCTTTGGGTACCTTATCTCTGCACCTCGGAAAGCCTTACTTGTGTAATAAATTGGCTTCTGGACTCCATTCTCCATTCTGATTAATGCCGAGCTGACTGCATTCTCTGATACTGCCAGGTACAAGTACAACTTTTCTCCCATTACTGGCCTGGACAACAGTGGAGGTGCTCCCAAATATTTCTTCAAGTCTTGAAAGGCTTTTTCGCATTCATCATTCCACTCAAAAGTTTTTCGAAGTGTTTTGAAGAATGGGAGGCATCTATCAGTTGCTCGGGATACAAATCTATTGAGCGCTGCAACTCGTCCTGTAAGACTCTGCACCTCTTTCTTCGTCGTTGGAGATCGCAACCCTAAAAGAGCTTTGATCTTTTCTGGATTCGCCTCAATACCTCGTTGGTTGACAATGTACCCGAGGAACATTCCTTCTCGTACTCCAAATGTGCACTTCGTCGGGTTGAGCTTCATTTGGTATTTATGCAGTTGATCAAAGGTCTGACCTAAGTCAATTAGATGATTAGCATCTTTCTTGCTCTTTGTCAGCATATCATCGACATAGACTTCCATATTGCAACTGATTTGTTCAGTAAAAACCTTGTTCATCATCCGCTGGTATGTCGCTCCTGCATTTTTCAAACCAAAAGGCATAACATTATAACAATAAGTTCCCCTAGGGGTAATAAAAGAAGTACTTTCCCTGTCTTTAGGTTTCATTTTGATCTGGTTGTAACCAGAATAAGCATCCATGAAGCTGAGCAGCTCGTGCCCCGAGGTAGCATCCACTAGTTGGTCAATTCTGGGCAATGGAAAGTGATCCTTTGGGCATGCCTTGTTGAGATCAGTGAAATCAACACACATTCTCCATTTATTGTTTTTCTTCTTTACCATCACTACATTTGCTAACCAGTCTGGATATTTCACATCTTCAATGAATTGGGATTTCTGGAGTTTCTCGACCTCCTCTTGTATAGCTTGATTCTTTTCGGGACTAAATACTCTTCTTCTCTGCTTTATGGGTTTGATCTCCTTATTCGCATTGAGTTCATGGCATAAGAAGTTTGGATCTATTCCTGGCATGTCTTCATGACTCCATGCAAAAGTTTTCTTTCTATTTCTCAAGAAAGTTATCAACTCCTGTTTTATTGAAGCATCCAACGTCGAACCTATCTGGGTTATTCATTCAGGGTGCTCGTCGTCTAGAATAACATTTTTTGTAGATTCCACCACCTGTCCTTTTACAAGTTGGGATTCATCTCTGGGATCCAGTGTTTCAATTTCTGTACCTTCATCCACCTGGTAGGTAGTAGTATTTTTCCTTGACTCTTCAATCTCCTCTTGCTCGGCAGATGAATAATAGCATTCCCGAGCTACTTTTTATCACCTTTCACAACTCCTACTCCAAAATTTGTTGGGAATTTTAAACACTGATGTACTGTAGATGGAACTGCTTCGAACTTCTTCAAACCAACTCTTCCCATGATGATGTTGTAAGCTGATTGCACATTCTTATCCATCACAAAGAAGCGTATTCTTTCTGTTCGACAAGCATGCCAAGTTCCAATGAATATATCCAACTTGATCGTCCCAAGTGGAAAAACTTTCTCGCCAGCAAAACCCAGGAGAGGTCTATGATAAGGTTCCAATTGAGATAATTTTAAATTTAAACAGTCAAAGCATGAGTAGAACATGATGTCTGCCGAACTACCATTATCTACCAGCACCCTTGAAATCACTACTTCTTTCATCCTCATTTTGATCACCAAAGGGTCGTCATGAGGGTAAAGAACACCTGCAAGGTCATTTTTTGAAAAACCAATGACCAGCTTCTCTTTGTTTATCTTCCTCGGGCGATCCTCCTCAGCTAAATTTATTCGCTGAATGTACGAGCAAGCTTGAGCCTCTCCAAGGTAAGCTTTTCTTTCTGTAGTAAGGTCTCCTCCTCCTGCATCTCCTCCTGTAATGACATTACAATCAAATGACCCAAAGCGTATTGAAAATACCTCTCGTTCTGGCTGCCTTGGTTTCTTGGGAAGATCGGGGTCATCATCTGGATCATCTTCATGGTTTCTCTTCTTTTTCTCCTCTGCTCGACGAGGAGATCTATACCTTTCTCTAATTCGGTCATTATTTCTTCTTTCGCCTCCCTGATCGACATACTTTTCTAGCTTCCCTCTTCGGATGAGTGTTTCAATCTCGTTCTGAAGTGCTATGAAATTTTTGGTCATATGGCCGTGCTCCTTATGGAACTCGCAATATTTCTCCCTATTCCTCGTGTTAGGGTCTGACCTCAGTTTCTTTGGCCACTTTACTTCCTCGTTATTCTTGATTTCTTCCAAGACATGATTAATACCCATTTTCAAAGGAGTATAATTATCGAATTTCTTCAGGACTTCCCATGACGACTTATTATTCTTGGAATGCTTGTCACCGCCATTGCCCTTATGCTCTTTCTTCCTAGATTTGTCGTCTTCCACCTTGGTTTCTTTATTCATATTCTTCTTCGCAGCCATAGCCTCCTCGGCATTCATGTTTTTGGCCGCTTTTGCCATCAAATCTGACATAGTTGTACGTGGATCTTTGTCCAAAGTGTAATACAACTTTTTAGGCAACAACCCACTCATCAAGGCGGTGATTGCTGTCTTTTCTTCATAATCTATGACTTCCAGCTTCTCGTTATTGAAATGAGTTATGTAATCTCTAGTACTCTCCCCAGATTTTTGTCTAACACTTAACAAGTGTGCTACTCGTTTTACTGGCTTTTCTCCAAAACAAAAATTGCCAATGAACAACTCGGCTAACTGAAAGAAAGTTTAAATCTTACCTCGAGGAAGATTGTTGTACCATATCTGAGCAGATCTAGTAAGAGTTCCTGAGAATGCTCTGCATCTCATCTCGTCGGGGACAACATAGATGTCGACAGCAACTTGATATTGCTCTATGTGCAGAACAGGATATGTCTTTCCATCATATTCGGGGGTCACCACAGGTGCTTTAAACTTTGACGGGGTAGGAAAATCCACAATGCCCTGGACAAAAGGTGTCCCTTGAACAAAAGTTCGTTGTAGGGGATTCTTCGCCTTAGCCATTTCTCCCAATTTATCCTCCAACCGCTGAATGGAACCTTTCCACGCATCATTTCCTTCCTCGGGCTTATTAGTTCGAGCAATTGATTGTTCTCACGTGGCCTCCTGAGATCTATCTTGACGAGCAACCGGTCGTGATTGTGTTGATCCTTCTCTTAGATCTGATGGTTGTCGAAAACTCCTCGACATGGTTTTAGGTGGACTCCTATTCCTCCTAGGGCCTAGTTGACTGAAAGGAGACACCCTACTCAGTCTTTCCAAAGCACTAGGTCTCTCTGGAGAGAGAGTGATACCTTGCTCAGTATCTGTAGCCCGTATTGATGAAGTTCGCCGAGGTTGATAAGAGAAATCATCAGATTCCTCATTACGATACGCATCTGTACACCTGGATCGTGAAGAAAGTAAATATGTTTGCCTCTAACCACTTAGCTGTCCCGAATGTGCAGATGCACCGCCATGAAGGGTCTGTATGAGTTGCCGCATTGTCTCTTGCATGGCGATTTGTCCTTGAGCCAGATTCGTCATAATTCCAACCAGATCTAGAGGTGCAGAGGGATTTGGAGGATTTCCAGCATTACCAACGTTTCGATTGCTGGATTCCGGATTATCTGCCTTTGATGATGAATGATTTTTGGTGAAAAATGATAACAACAGTCGTTCCCACAGATGGCGCCAATCTGTTGATGTAAAAAATTAGATTGCTTCTAATTATTTAATCACAGATAAATATAAATGAGACAAAGAATTTTAAAGTGGTTCAGCCTTATGAGAATGGCCTACGTCCACTGTTTCTGTTATTGCCAAGTGTTTTGGAGTTCTCGATATGTAATTCTATCAAGAAAATCCGGTCCCCTTGAATGAGGGTGATACAATGTATTTATAGCCCTTGGGCTGTACATGTGAAGGGGCAAACAATTAATGCCCTTTAATAATATACGTCTGTATGATAAGTATTCAATGAATAGTTAAACTGTTGATTATCTGGCAATCAATGCTGTGGCCGATATGCAGCTCGGACCGCCTTAGTTGCTCGTCATTCAGGAGTTCCTCGGAGTGTTGGTGATGAATGATTTTTGGTGAAAAACGATAACAACAATCGTTCCCACAGACGGCGCCAATCTGTTGATGTAAAAAATTAGATTGCTTCTAATTATTTAATCACAGATAAATATAAATGAGACAATGAATTTTAAAGTGGTTCAGCCTTATGAGAATGGCCTACGTCCACTGTTTCTGTTATTGCCAAGTGTTTTGGAGTTCTCGATATGTAATTCTATCAAGAAAATCCGGTCCCCTTGAATGAGGGTGATACAATGTATTTATAGCCCTTGGGTTGTACATGTGAAGGGGTAAACAATTAATGCCCTTTAATAATATACGTCTGTATGATAAGCATTCAATGAATAGTTGAACTGTTGATTATCTGGCAATCAATGCTGTGGCCGAGATGCAGCTTGGACCGCCTTAGTTGCTCTTCGTTCAGGAGTTCCTCGGAGTGTTGGAGTTCCTCGGAGTGCACTTGCTGCTCGGGGTGAGTATGTTGGTCGGGGAAATAAACTTCCTCGTTGCTATTGTGCCACGTAGGTTGACACGTGTCTTCTTATTATTCGTATATATCAGCATATTAATTTTGGTATCAACAATAATGTTGGCAAATTCTTACCATTTTACACATTTGCTTTATAATCAATTTAGCTTACTTACGTTTTATTTTTCATTTTAAAGATTAAAAATGTAATTTCGATTGCAAGTCAAGTCGGATGCCTCCTGTGAATGTGGATGAACAAAAAAAATTATTGTTGGGCATAGTTACTGTCATGTACATTTGTATTTAATTTAACTAGATAAACTACTTAAAACGACATTTATTTGGACAAAATCTATTTTGGATGAGAGCACATTTATTTGGCCAAAATCTGTTGAAATTAAAATGACCCATTGATAAAACAATGTGGAAAGAATTATTTTAAAAAGACCCGTTGATAATTTTGTGGAATTGTGTTATACAACCAAACTTAAAAATAAAAAAATAAGAAACAAATTTCAGAACTCAAAATTAAATTTTAAAATTTACCTAATAAATCCTAAAAGGCAATAAACTTACATATTAATTACTTTGTGGTTTCTTGGGCAACCACGGATCACAAAAGTATACATTCCCACCACCCATCAATATGTTTGGTAGATGTTGAACGCAATCAATGTCTGTATCATCCATTTTGTAGTCCGCAAGTTCCGGATCCGATGCATACACTGGATCAATAATTTTCGTATTTATCAGATGTTTACAATGCCAGCGCAGTAATTTTTTTTCCATCTGGTCAATTTCTCATTGTAGTAGACTGATACATTTCTCACTGTCTTTGGTTGGATCTTTGCAATATTTCACTTATTTATCTTGTGGCGCGGGTATACCATGTCAAGTACAGTAGCACTCCAAATCGCAGCGTCTATCATATAACCTAGGCCATTTTAAATGATCATCAGAAGGAGTGTTTCCTTTTTTTAGAGTTAACCATTTCATCACATGGCCAACCTCACCTAAAGAATGTAGGGTGAATATAGGAATGTTTTCAAAAACCCTCTTCTCCCCAAACCAACTTCCTCCGTGAGGATCTTCGTAGATTCCTGGGCTTGTCATAACGGGTGCAACATCATCAACTTGGACAACATCAAATGATGTTGATGCTTTAGAGTTACGCTTGAATTTCATGGGCTGTTTATGATTAGCCATTTAATAGTGTTTGATAAAACTACTGCTTATGTGTTAAATCGAATAGCTATTTATAAACTAAATGGAAGTGTGTTTTACAATCAGTTTTCAATTTGAATGAAATTTAAAATTTTGAATTTCAAATTCTCCCCTACTTGTGTAATAATTTCTATAAAAGGGGTAAGTTGGCCAGTAAGTTTTCATTCAGCAAAAAATGACTTCACATAAGAAAGGAAAAAAATCGATAAGTGTTTTTACGATGCTTGGGAGAAAGTAGAAGATTTTCAGTCAAAAATTTTGATGACAAATCCTGGTACTTACGTCGACTCGTCTGGTATAACTTGGTATGGTGAGAAAAGAAAGTTTGAGAACAAGCCCGTCGACACAAGTAGTCAATTTCCTGACTACGTTGGTCATGTGATATTTTACCCACCGTCTAAAGCTGAACGTAAGCTTCCGGACATTTTCGAAGGTTACGCAATGTGGTCGTGTTTGTTTGACAGGATATGTGATTTTGAAGTTTGTTGCAGATGGCATGGACTGTGAGTTCCACAAGCAAGGTCGGCCATACACTTTAATGACATGACAAAGCAAGAGGAAGTTGTCCGTCTTTGTAAGCTAGACGGAGATTTTGTAAGCAAGACGAAGTTGTCCGTCTTAGTAAATGTTCATGTTGAAGAAGATTTGATTTAGTTTTAATTCTACATTTTCAAGTATTCCATTTTCATGTAGTATGACTTCTGTGTTAGTATTTCAAGTATTCCAAGTATTCAAATATAATGACAATCGCGTATTATAAAAACATCGTCGATTTTATAAATGGGTTCCCAAAAGTTGGCCACACTAACTTAGCCTATAATGTAGTAGCATAATACAAAATACAACATATGTAGACAAAGTTTCACAATCAGTTAGGTGTGCTTTACAAAATAACATTCAAAAAATAGAATCCAAAATGTGGGCTTAATTTCCATACAGCTTGTTAAGATCCTAATTCTTGGCAAACGCCTCCTTTTTGATACCCTTGAAGATACGGACCAATCCTTGATCCGCCTTAAACATAGCAAGCAATCTCAACTTATCGCTTTCACTCAATTCCATTGCCTCAAGGCGATCAAGAATGTCTTTCCATTTGACATGCTCTAGGGTGTTCAACTTTGCATCTGAGTCCATAGCAGCTGCCATCACCCTCGAGGATTCGATAATAATGGCCAATGCATGGGCACTCTCGTCTAAGACATTGTCACGTTTATGTTTTGTCCTTAGCATAGCAACAGGTCTTGGTATTTTTCCAGGACCTTTACATTTACCTAGCTGGAGTGAGGTGCTATGTGATTCATTCTCCAAGAACTCATTTTCAGTTACGTCAACAAAATTTGCCTCTGGTTGAAGTATTCCTGGTACAATAATAAATATTTTTGTCATTACCATTTGCGAGGTGACTCGTGATTTTAATTATTACAACTTTCCTTATGCATTTACCTTCCATTGATGGGAAATAATCACCACCAGATTAAGAGTTTGACCCCGTCGTGGTGTCGTTGCCATATATGGTGGCAAGCTCATCATATTATAGCCAACATTTGCTTTTCATCTTCGCAGCCTCTGACTTTTCCTGCCATCACTTAAGTCACCAATAGTATTTTTAAGTTATACCATAAATATGCACTTTAATACGTACCTCGACGTAATTGGCCCACACACTTGGATTGGAAGTTACAAAGGATGTAGTTGCATCAAATCCAAATCCACTGACTTATAGTAGCTCGTTCACTTCCCTGTACTCTTTTTAAGAGTCTTCAACCGTGAGCAGACATGGGGGACTCCCATTATAACATGACAGGCGTTCCGAACAACATCGATCACGATTTTCATATGTTCAGCTATAAAACCATTATCATCCTTCTTGGTTCCAGCAAGTACCTTACCCATAAGAGCACACATCATAAACCCATCCATTTGATCAGTCCAACGCACTTGTGGAGCCTTGTAAGGTACTTCCACTTGTGAGTCAGGTGTTTCTTGATTGATCGAAACATTTACTTTTGGTGGTCGAAAAGGAACGTTGATTCGGTTTTACGCCATCTCTAAAATGCAAAAACAATCAGTATATCATCCACTAAAAATCAGTATATCAGCATATCAGTTCATAAAAATCATTATATCAGTATACTAGTTCATAAAAATCATTATATCAGTATATCAGTTCATATATCACTGCCTTGTCAGGTATCATCCATTACTTTAGTTTAGTAAAAATCCTATAGTAGGTTTCCATCATCTAAGTAAGTATCAATCACTAAAAATCAGTCCATAAAAACCCTATAGCAGGTATCAGTCACTAAAAATCCTATAGCAGGTATCAGTTACTAAAAATCCTCCCACGTTATGAGTCACATATGAACTGAATTATCATGTATGAACATGATACCTCATCCAAAATCCTATAGCAGGTGTCATCCAAAGTCATATATCAGTTACTAATCAACTATTCAGTAGCATTTACTAATCAGGTGTCATTCAAATTACACATTAGTTACTAAATTAAATACCAGTTTTGCTCAGTTACTAAATTAAACACCAATTAAACACCAACAGCATATCAGGTATCATCTAAATTGCACATCAGTTACCAAATTACACAACAGTTATGCTCAAGTAACAGTTATGCTCAAATTACACATCAGTTACCAAACTCATATATCACTTACCAAACTTGTCATATCAGCACATTTAGTAATCGGGGATCATCAAAACTCAGTAGCATTTACACATCAGTAGAAGAAAAGTTACTCATCAGTAGAAGAAAAGTTACACATAAGTAGAAGAAAATTTACACATCAATAGCATTTAAACATAACTACAAATCAGGTTTCATCCAAATTACTCATCATTGGAAGAAAAGTTAAGCTCAAGTGGCAGCATAAGTTGAGTGTTGCATTATACAAAATGGTTCAAAATGTTGATACATCATCGACATATTCAAATCCAACACGGTTCAAATACAAGAAGGCTAATATTACATTATCCGTATTACAACATGATTTTAACAACTACGTACAAACATAATAGCATAATGACATATAGCATTCGCTTGAGTGATCGAAGCATATCCATCATTACTATGGAGTACACATTGTTACCCACTTCGGAATCAAGATTGTTTGGAGGAATAATGGAAGTTGATGAACCATATTTCCCGTTGAGGATATCTAAGTTCGGTTCATTAGGAAACGTCGTAGATTCTGGCGATGTATTATCTAGAGACGGTATTGCCTAACCTAACCAAATCCCACAATTGGCAAAACAATGGTAGATGTTGCCCTGGTTGTTATTCTTATCTGACTTAGTAATTCTAATAGAACCTACGGCTCCACACTTGCATTTTCTTTATTTGACCCTCACATTCAAGTAGTTCGCATTAGTTGATGTAGGCATGTAATTTGAAAAATCTAAGGAATGATAAAAAAAAGGTTGTCTTTAAACTAACTTAACAAAGAAATTGTAAAAGATTTATCTGAATTATTACAACAGTTGAATGCAAAATGAAAAATATCAATTATCAAAAGAAAATGGCTCATTATGACTTGTTCCTCTTTCTTCCTACATTTGTGTCGCCATTTCATTACGCTTGCCTGTGTCGCAAAGGTAATATGCTTATTACTATCAGGTATACTAAGGGGTGTTGGGTTCACATCATCATCACTATCACTATCTTTATTGCACATATCATCCCTATCATCATCCCTTAAAAATGTTATGCCGTACCCAATAATCTAACACGATCTTAGATTGCGTGTCAATCCCATGAAATGGTTGATGGCGTAGAAAAGCAAATATTTTTTCAATAATTCGATAGTGCGCTCGACTATATTGCGCAAAGATGAATGGAGAAAGTTGAATAATTCTTTACTAGTTTCTGGACATTGACCCTCCACGTCTCTGCGATAGTATCGTGTCTTACGAAATGGTGATAGAAAACCAGGAACCTAGGGAAATACGACATCTATAAGATAATATTTTCCTACAACAATACAATGTTTATTTTTCGTCAAATATATGCCGAAGGTAGGATGTTTATGCAACGTCTATTCAAAATAAATATTGGAAATCAACCAGCATACCTACCGGAACGATAAATTTATGTCCTGGTCGTTGTATAGCTGCCCTAAGTACACGACCATCATATGCTGACTGATAGGCGCGCGAGAGGTGTGCGAGTGTAAAGTGCACAGTCGTTGTTTTCTATCTCACCGCGACTATACAAACAAACCTAAATTACAACTACACTTACGGGGCAAGTAGAGCGGTAAGTCGGGTATCAAAAATCCACAGAGACGAGTTGTTAGAATTTAAGTGATTTAATATTCCGAAATAAAAGTGTAAAAGATGATTTCAAACTAAAAAGGAAAAGATTCATAAAGGGAAATGATTAACTAGTCAATGTATTGAAACTAGATTAACAAAGCGAGTAAAACTATAGGTTGCTTCGAATATCCCTCACTCGGGATAATTTGTATAAAATGGTTACATGGGTCGACGAGTTATTTAGAATGCGTCTCGTTTCGACCGTTAATTGAACCAAGGGTTGTCAAGCCCTTAAATCCGCATAAAAGCCTAACATGATTTTGGCGTCAACAAATATCCCGGAAATTGCGCGCTAAAGGTCGTAAGCACGGGACATATATGATATGCCCCGTCAAATCTCCTAGGCGCAATAACTAGGACAACGCACCCGAAATAAACTCATAAACACTATCACCAAGAAAAGAAACGCGTTAACCCTAGTGAGTTCCATTCAAACACAACCTAATTTAAATTACCTAGAAAGCATGTTTAAAACGCGATAAAGAAAGCGGTAAAGAAACGCGATAAATATATACTAGAAAGCAAGTAAAGAAAAAAAAATGAATCTAATTAACAAGGCTTGTAAACCTAATTATCAAAGAAAGAAAGAATGAAATACAACTATATTAATGGAGAGGGTAATGAATAGTCAACTTACATACCAAAAAGTGTGTCAATCCAAGAAGGAATGAAGAAGAACTAAGCAAAAACCCAAATCCTAAGCTAAACTATCTTCTAAAACTATTTAAAATCGTGTATATATGTTTATTACAACAAAATTGGTATATATACTAAGTTGGAATTAAATTTGAAAAGAAAAGAGAAAAGAAAAGGCAAAATATCTCCTGAAAACAGGGGATCGATCGATCGTCCAAAAGGGTCGATCGATCGATCAAGGCAAAATTTCGACAGTACAAAAGGATCAATCGATCGACCAAAATCGTTGATCGATCGACCAAGCAGGGGTGAGCCAAGCAGCAGCACACTGCATTCCTTTTCTTCCTTTTCTCCTCCTCTTTTGATTTCCTTATTTTTCCCTCCGCTGAAATTGCCGTAACTTCTTCATACGGACTCGGAATCGCGCACTATTTACGGCCATGCAAAGCTAGCGAGGAGGTCTACAACTTCCATGAGATGTCAGTCTAGTGCCCAAGCTGTGAAATGACTAAAATGCCCTTGAACGTGCGATTGTGTACGGAAATCGAGCGAAACGCATCCGAACTTCACACTTAGTATCCAATTACCTACAAAAGCTCAATTAATCCCTGTAAAACATGTTAACGTAGAAATCCGAGGTTGTCTGGTTAACGAGCATAAATATAGGGAATAAAATACCCGAGGGGGCTAAAATGCATAGGTTCGGAGGATGAAATAAGCAATATTTGCGTATCATCACTGACCCCTCCCATCCGGATAACACATATGTAAATTTCATATTGAACGTGCACGCTACTAGAACATTTTAAGAGATGACTTGTTTTTTATTACGATACCTAGGTTGATTGACAAGGGGAACATTCGCAAATATGTGGGTACTGTCTATCGCTCCTACGACATCTTGTTGGGATACTATATGTGTTATTGTATACAATCCTTTTACAAATTTATTAACTAGTTAATCTATTGAGAATGAGTTTTCTTACCGAAAAGTAATGATAGCAAGTTTTGTTATCAGGATTGTTGTTCGGGGAGTTATCATGCGTTGCATTTATGACAATTTCCTCATACATCATTGGGCTGACCGCCATACTTTAAGAAAAGTACAAACTAATTGTATGACTTGATCTACAAAAAGTGTTACTCTCGGTTCGACAATGCTTATCATAACCAACAATATTCAAGAAAATTGTAACTTGTTCCTCAACCAAAACAGATTGACAATATGCGATCACATAACCTATGAAATGAACCAATGTTCATACCTAATGAATCATGGCATAAACGATCACTTATCCTGTGCATTCAAAATAAGGATTGGTTACGATGCTCATCCCAATTATACTGATGTGCCCTAGGAATATACAATAATGACCTTATGTGTTGGTAGATAACTATCGCCCGTATCACCATCAACCAAGCAACACCAAAGCGTATAAAAATTTTCTTTTACGGGATGGAATGTTTTTTGGCTTTTTCATATTTATAAATGCGAAGGGTATATTTGACTTGTGAATAGTGTATATTTTTTGTCACTACAAATATACACTACTGATATATAATATATACCCTGTGCATTTCTAAATATTCAAATGCCAAAATACATTTTACATTCTGTAAAAGAATATATTTTTATATAATTTGGCCCATTTCAACCCACAATACTAGAATAAAAAAAATTCAGTCCACATTATCATTTCAGAAATTAGGAACAAAATCATACCCTATGATATGACCCAAGTGTGACCTCGGCTCAGAGACACCAACCTCGACCAAGATTATGGCCGACACTGGATAAGACTTGGGCATGCGACATCAGTCCTTGGCCATAGCAAGGTCGGCCCAGTCTGACACTACCGCCAGCCTCTCCAAAGGACATTGCATACATCATAAGGATCAGCAGCACTCTCGTACACCTGGGAATGGCAACCTCGGCCAGATATAGTCCGAGCTCGCAAGAAGCCTTACCAGCAACCTCATCAAGACATCAGTCGATGCTCCAAGCACACGCCAGCTCAACCTCGGCTCGGACCGACCCCTACCTATTATCTCGGATGAGATCAAGCCGAGGCCCTTATGGCTCATCTCGAATTGAATGAGCAACTAGACTTGTCAACCTCAGCCTCTCCCAGGCCGAGGTCATGCACCAAGCACGGTTGTCGAGCATCTGTTGACATTTGGATAAGGGCACGGGACACAAATCAGTTATAACAAGATTATTCCCCACACGTGGGGAGAATATTTCATCATCATTCTCTACATGTGACAGTGACAGGTGGCTCCCCCATATTGGTGAGGCTAACACACACACATGCACATTACATGCATGGGGGGTACATTACACCCCCGAGGAACTATATATAGAGGTCATCCTCTACCTTGCAAAGGATCCAAAAATACAACCCTAGATGAAACTCTGTCTAAATACACAGTAGATAGAGAAAGCTTGAGAGATTGTATTGATGGCCATTAGAGCCCGCATACAGTGATACACATCATACACTTGCACAGTGGACGTAGGCCTGATTGGCTGAACCACTTATATTCCGGTGTGAATCCTCTTCTCCTCACCTCCTTCTACTATGTGTGTATATACTCTTATGCTGCCATTGTTAACATTGAATTGAGCTTACAAACACCTTGAAGGGTGGTGCTATTTCCAGCATCATCATTTTGGCGCCGTCTGTGGGAACGAGAGAAGCTGTCTCTTCCTCTTCTTCAGATTAACCTCACTGGAGACTCTGGTGGTGAACCAGGCACCACCCCTTGCGTGGAGCTTTTTCACCATTGAAAGAGGTCCTTTGACGTACTAAGCTCATCTTCTACTCAAGCTCTATAGTGTTAACGTATGACACTAGAATTACCAACACCTCTTCCGCCACCCGAAGGTGGAGGGCCTAGTTCAAGTCAGGCGCAGCCCCAGTCCAAAATGGCGGAGGTAGCTGCGGCCTTGAGGTCTTTAGTTGCAACACAACAAGCTATGCAGGAGCAATTTGCAAAGCTCAGCCAAACTATGATGAGGCCACCTGGAGTCTCACCGGATATGATCACTCCGGCGGCTGTTCAGCCTCATCCAGATGCCAGGGGACCACCCCAGGCACCAATGAAGGACCAGCCTGCACCCCAATGGAGATGGCGCGTTGCTGACCCTAGGCGCTTACGCCTGGGGAGGTAAGGAAACCCTTGCCCAGAGGACAGGTATGACGATTTAGAGGAGAAAGAGGCCCCGGAAGACTGCTGGGAACCGTATGAGGTGTCGAATAATACTGTGCGACCTCTTCAATAAAGTCAAGGTTGTATCGGTCGAAGAGGTGAAGAGGCTCAACAAAGAGGGTCAGCCTTTGATCGGTTGAGCAAAGGGTCAGCCTTTGAGAGGTTGGGCTCAGTGAATGACCTAAGACAGAGATTATCGAGATCGAGTAGAGCAGCAGGCTCTCAGAGAGAAAACAGGCAGGGTCGGCCAGACCAAGGCCGACACTATGAAAGAAGAGGCAGGGAACAGGAAGAGGTTAACAACCGATGAGCCGCGGCAGGGGAACCCTCGGTCCATCCCATGGAGGTGGCTGGGGACAACCTCGGTCAGGTCGATGGAAGAAGACCGTGGAATGACTCTATCCAGCGCCTTGAGGAGAAGATAGGAGACCTCATTAAAAGCAGGGACCCATTACAAAGGGCTTACTCAGAGGGTTCTCCATTTGTGGCTAGGATAGTGGGCTTCCCAACCCCAGCTAAGTTCAAGCCTCCTACAGTGTCTCCCAAGTATGATGGCAGCACTAACCCTGTACATCACATCGAGATGTATCAGTCGGCAGCAGACATCTACTCGATACCCGATGAGATGAAGTGTAGGGCCTTCTCTAGGACCTTAACAGGGGCAGCACACAGTTGGTTCACCTCCCTTCCGAAGAACTCAATTGAGAACTTCAAAGGCTTGGCTGAACGATTCATCCACAACTTCTTCTTTGGGGTGAGACCTCAAAAGAAGACTACTCACCTGCTATATGTCAAGCAGGGCAAGTATGAGAGCTTAAGAGACTACATAGAGAGATTCAACAAAGAGAATTTTGAGGTCAAAGATTATGAAGAGAATATAGCCATGACCGCCCTCATAGGAGGTCTACAGAAAGGGAAGCTGTTGTGGAAACTTGCAGAAGACCCCCCTAGGTCTATGGCGGAGCTCCTGGCAACTGCAGGGAAAGTAATGAATGAGGAAGAGGCAATGGTCGGTAAGTATGAGGATGAGAACCGCGGTGGCAGTGGAAAGTCCCAAAAGAAGAAAGATGGGAAGAAGAGGTCGGGTGATGACAAGTTCGCTCACTATACTCCTCTGACTGTGAGCTGCGAGCACATCCTCAACGAGCTTAAGAATGACAGGACTCTGAGATGGCCAGAGAAACTGAAAGCCCCACCACATAAGAGGAACAAAAACCTATGGTGCGAGTTCCACCAGGATCATGGTCACGTCTTGGACAGATGCTTCGCCTTGAAGGATGAGATTGAAAAGATGTTAAAATCTAGAAAGTTGAGGAAGTATGTGGACGATAAGGCTCCTAAGGGTGGAAGAGATGGCCCTAAGAAAAGGAGAAATGACAGGTTCCATGACAATGTCCCAGCCAGAAGAGATAATGATTCAGAAGGTGATGATGAAGACGATCCGGATCTTTCGCCGAAAGATGACAACACCCCGGTGAAGAGGGTTAGTATGATCTCATTTGGTGTTGACACCATATGCGGAGGATTTGCAGGAGGTGGCTCTGAAGTAGCTGATAGGAGGCTCACGTAGCAGAGGCCAGGTCAGTGGCCAAGCTTGAAGTTGTGAATCTAACGTCTTCCGATACACTGCAGAAGAGGAAGAAAGTAGACATGGACACCCTTGTAGTTGGGTTCTCCAGACTTGACTTCAAGGGTATCTTAGCCCCCCATGATGACCCTTTGGTCATAACAACAAGGTTGCATGGGTACTAGCTGCAGAGGATCCTCGTAGACGGGGGGAGCTTGGCGGACGTGATGTTTTGGCCTTGCTTCAAGAGCCTAGGTCTTAGCGGAGCAAGGCTGGTACCCTATCATCACCCATTGATAGGCTTCAGTGGCGAAAAGGTCCACCCCTTGGGCATGTATGAGATGGACATACGGATGGGTGATGAGTGGCCTAAGAGGCTGACCAAGAAGATAAATTTTTTCGTCATGGATGAGAACGTATTTTTGGCCTATAACCTCATCATAGGAAGGGTGGCCCTTAAAGAGTTTTAAGTTGTGCCGTCGATGGTACATCAGATGCTAAAATTCTCGACTCCCTATGGGGTAGGGGAAGTTCAAGGTGACCAGACCACAGCGCGAGAATGTTACTTCTACTTGGCCGAAGAGAGAGAGGCCCATAAGAGGGCAACCACCACTTATAGCATTGATACACTTGACCCAAGAGATGAGACAAAATTGAAGAAGGGAGAGGCCGCGGAAGAGGTAGAATCCATCGTCCTCAATGAGGACGAGCCGGAAAAAACCATCCAGGTCGGTAAAGACCTAAAGGCAGAAATCAAGGAAGAGCTGATAAACTTCCTCAGGAGGAGACAGAGTGTCTTCTCATGGAGTCACGCAGACATGCCCGTCATCGACCCTGAAGTTATGAGTCACAAGCTCAACGTGACCAAAGATGCCAGGCCAATCAAATAGAGATGAAGAGTCTATTCTAGGGAGAAGTACGACGTCATCCGAGAAGAGGTCAAAAAATTAGAAGAGGCTGAGTTTATAAGAGAAGTCACATATTCGGAATGGTTATCAAATGCAGTCATCGTGCCCAAGGCCAATGGGAAGTGGAGAATGTGTTTATTTCACTGACCTAAACAGATCTTGTCCAAAATACAGCTATCCCTTACATCGAATAGATCAGATGGTGGATGCTACAGCGGGACATGAGCTCATGAGCTTCATGGACGCGTATTCAGGCTACAACTAGATCTTCATGGATGCTGAAGACTCAGAGAAGACAACCTTCATTACTGACAAAGGGACGTACTGCTATAAAGTGATGCCCTTCGGTTTGAAAAATGCAGGGGCAACATACCAGCGTCGTGTGAATAAGATGTTAGAAGAGAAAATAGGTAAGACCATGGAGGTGTATGTGGACGATATGCTGACAAAGAGCTTGAAAGCTTGCACTCATGTAGCAGATATCGAGAAGAAATTCGATGTTATGGACTCATACAGAATGAAACTTAACCCCGCGAAGTGTGTCTTCGGAGTAGGAGATGGGAAGTTCCTGGGATTTATCGTCAACCAGAGAGGGATTGAAGCGAACCCTGAAAAAATCAAGGCTTTGCTTGACATGAAGACACCGAGGAGTATAAAAAATGTCCAAAGACTCATGGGGAGAGTGGCTGCACTTAACAGATTTGTTTCTAGGGCAATAAACAAGTGCCTTACATTCTTTAAGGTACTGAGAAAGGCCTTACAATGGGATAATGAGTGCGAAAAAGCCTTTAACCAGCTCAAGTCTTACTTGGGGTCCCCCTTATTGCTATCCCGGCCTGTCGCAGGGGAGAAATTGTATGTGTATCTGGCAGTCTCCGAATCAGACATCAGCGCAGCCATAATACGGGAAGACGCTGGGATCCGAAGGCCTGTATATTTCAATAGTAAGGCCCTTCAAGGGGCCAAAAAAAATTACCCTCGTATAGAAAAGCTAGCTTACGCCCTGATACATGCTTCGAGGAAGATGTAGCCTTACTTCCAGGCCCACTCCATGATTGTCCTTACTAACTCCCTGCTCAAGACAGGTCCTACATAACCCTGAGAAGTTCGGGAGGTTGATGACATGGGCCATTGAGTTGGGAGAGTATGATCTTACCTACCAACCTAGGACGGCCATCAAAGGGCAAGACCTCACAGACTTTGTCGCTGAGTTCACATGGGAAGAGGCCGAGGCAGAGAATGGCCTAGAGGGTGCTGAAAACCATAGTGTCTTCCAAAATTCGGAAGAGACGACACCAAACATCTTCCAAGATCAGGAAGAGATCGCATCCAGCAGGGCCAGGAGTAGAGTTGCGGAGAACGAGGAAGATCGGTACCTCTTCAAATAAGGAGTCATGACATAAGGAGTCTTCTCGTCGGATACAGATGCTTGGAGCCTTTTCATTGATGGCTCTTCCTGCGACAGTGGAAGCGGTGCAAGGTTGATACTCTCGGCTCCAGATGGTGCCAACATTGAATACGCTTTGAGATTCAACTTCCAGGCTTCTAACAATGAGTTCGAGTATGAGGCCATGATAGCAGGTCTCTCATTGGCAAAGACTCTTCGCGTAAAGAGACTCCTACTCCACAACGACTCAAGGTTAGTTGTCAATCAAGTACTGGGAATCTATGAGGCCAAAGATGAAAGGATGGACAAATATCTGAAAAGGGTGAGAACGATATTAGAACATTTTGAAGAGGCAAGACTGAAGAGGGTGCCTCGACAAAGTAACAGCCATGCAGATGCATTGGCACGGTTGGCCTCGGTAACGAAGACAGATGTAAGAATGACCATTCCGATCGAGGTCTTAGGGAAGGCAACAATTGAGCAAGAAGAGGTATGTAACCCTTGTCACAATTTGAACTTAGGAGACTCATGGATGGACCCCCTCGTCAGATATATTAGAGAGGGAGAGCTACCTGAATCCAAGTTAGAGAGGCGGAAATTGATATATAAGGCTGCCAAGTTCTCAGTAGTAGGAGACGTCCTGTACAAGAAAGGATTCCTACTACCTCTCCTTAGATGTGTGCACCCCACGGAAGTTCCCCGGGTCTTATAGGAAGTTCATGAAGGTTCTTGCTCTAGCCACATAGGGGAAGACCCTTGGCCAAAAGGATCATCACACAGGGGTACTGGTGGCCAACCTTATCCAAGGACGCTGTGGACTATGTGAGGAAATGTGATAAATGTCAAAGATTCTCCACTATCCCTCATCAACCTCATCAGCCTATGATGTCAATCACTTCTCCATGGCCATTTGCAGTATGGGGAATTGACTTAGTAGGACCCCTGCCAAGAGCTGCCAACAATTATAGATTCTTGATAGTTGCCATCGACTACTTTTCAAAGTGGGTGGAGGCAGAGCCGATGATAATGATCACAGAGCAGAAGACCTTCCAATTTATTTAGAGGAATATTATATGCAGATACGGCCTCCCAAACACTCTCATCTCGGACAATAGGACCCAGTTCAAGAACTCTTCTTTAGAAAAGTATTGCCTAAGAGTGGGAATAAAGTAGTTCTTCTCATCTCCTGGCCGACCTCAGGCAAACGGCCAGACCGAGGTCACAAACAAAATAATTCTCGATGGAATCAAGAAAATGTTAGAAGATGCGAAGGGAAGATGGATTGAAGAGGTCTACGTTGTGTTATGGGTCTATAGAACCACGGTGAGGACACCTACGGGAGAAACCCCGTTCATGCTCGCACATGGCTCAAAGGTCGTCATACCAACGGAAGTAGGGCTTCCAACTCATAGGGTTCAGACCTATGACCCTGATAATAATGGGGAAGAGAGGAGGCTAGACCTAGATCTAATTGAAGAAAGAAGAGAAGACGCGGAGGTCAGACAAGCAGCCTACCAACAGAGGGCAACAAAGTTCTACAACCATAGGGTGAAATCAAAACCCATCGCAGTGGGAGACCTAGTGCTGAAAAAGACCTTACAGTAAGCAAATAAGCTCCACCCAAACTGGCATGGTCCCTACAAAGTGACAGAAGAGGTTGTGCCTGGCACCTACTGGCTAGAAAACCTAGAAGGAGAACCTTTCGCTAACCCATGGAATGTTGATCATCTAAAGAAGTATTACATATGATGTTGCAAAGAGTTTATGTAAATGTACCTTCTATTATGAAGAGGTTGTTAATAAAAGATCAGTTCCCATGGTGGTCCTTGCTTCATTTTGCACTTATGTCAGAAATTTATGAGGATAACATCTTACGTGATGACCTCAGACCCTCATAACACCACTCGGTGGTGACGAGGTCTGATATCAGACACCATAATGAGATGACCTCAGACCCTTAACATCATTAATTTGGTGAGATTAATTATGAGGATAACATCTTAGGTGATGACCTCAGACCCTCATAACATCACTCGGTGGTGACGAGGTCTGAGATCAGACACCATAATGAGATGACCTCAGACCCTTAACATCATTAATTTGGTGAGATTAAATATAAGGATAACATCTTAGGTGATGACCTCAGACCCTCATAACATCACTCGGTGGTGACGAGGTCTGAGATCAGACACCATAATGAGATGACCTCAGACATATAACATCATTAATTTGAAGAGATTAATTATGAGGACATCTTAGGTGATGAGCTCAGACCTTCATAACACTATTCAGTGGTGACGAGGTCTAAGCTCAGACACCATAATGGGATGACCTCAGACACATAACATCATTAATTTGGTGAGATTAATTATGAGGACAATATCTTAGGTGATGACCTCAGACCTTCATAACACCATTCAGTGGTGACGAGGTCTGAGCTCAGACACCATAATGGGATGACCTCAGACATATAACATCATTAATTTGGTGAGATTAATTATGAGGAGATCTTAGGTGATGACCTCAGACCTTCATAACACAATTCAGTGGTGACGAGGTCTGAGCTCAGACACCATAATGGGATGACCTCATACATATAACATCATTAATTTGAAGAGATTAATTATGAGGACATCTTAGGTGATGAGCTCAGACCTTTATAACACTATTCAGTGGTGACGAGGTCTGAGCTCAGACACCATAATGGGATGACCTCAGACACATAACGTCATTAATTTGGTGAGATTAATTATGAGGACAATATCTTAGGTGATGACCTCAGACCTTCATAACACCATTCAGTGGTGACGAGGTCTGAGCTCAGACACCATAATGGGATGACCTTAGACATATAACATCATTAATTTGGTGAGATTAATTATGAGGACAACATCTTAGGTGATGACCTGAGACCTTCATAACACCATTCAGTGGTGATGAGGTCTGAGCTCAAACACCATAATGGGATGACCTCAGACCCTTAACATCATTAATTTGGTGAGATTAATTATGAGGATAACACCTTGGGTGATGGCCTCAGACCCTCATTACACCATTCAATGGTGACGAGGTCTGAGCTCAGACTACTAATTTGGTTTAAGCAGACACCATTGCAACAAGACCAAGAGTGAAAATATCACATGACGTTAAATAAAGCAAATGAAAAGCAGTTCCCATGGTTACAAAGATTCAAAAAATAAGAACCATGTTCATTCAGAAATTACAATTGCTCAGGGGTTACAAATAAACTTCGCAAATTGAAATTCAAGGGTTTGAGGGGGGAATGCTGGTGTCTTCAGCTTGGTTGAGCTGGACGATGTTGGTCACCTCGGTAACGTCATCATGATGATCTGCCCCTCCAACCTCTGTGTCGTCCAACATTGCAGTCTCAGCAAGCGCGGCAATCTCCTCCTCAACCTCTTGAAGAGCCTGGTTAAGTTGAGGATTAGCAAAGCCAAGGCCTACGAAATCGAAGGCTTTCAAAGTGCCATCCTCCCTCTCCTTGATGTCAGCCCACTTGATAGTGGCTTTGATACCTCTTTCAAGGTATTCAAAGCCGAAGCTCATAAACTCATCAGAGGTTTTATAGTCAGATATTATTCTTTCAGAGGCATCATCAAGGGCTGCCTTAACGGCCGAGTTGACCTTCTGCTGCAGAACATCGTCCTTGGCCTTCAGAGCCACAACATGGTCATTGTTAAGCCGAGAGATGTCCCTCTCCCACCCCTTCACCTTCTTATCAGACTCACCCAACTCAGACTTCAGGCGGTCAATTTCTGCGTTCAAAGTACTTTGGACCTTCTCGGCCTCTTGACCCTTCTAGATGAGAGGCAACTTCCTCAAAGTCCAATTGAAGAGGTGGTGCATAGCTGCCAGGCCCTGAAGATTTTGTGATCATGAATGAGTCAAAGACAAATCAGAGGTTACACTTTGAAATTACAAAGAAATATGAGGTCATACCTGAATGGATCTGTGGATGACGAACTCAACCAGCAAGGGAGTATCAAGTGACCGGAAGAAGAGCTTGTCGACCTCGGTCATTGTAGAGCTGAAGGCATCTAGGGCATGCAAACTATGGCGAACTATGCTGTCAGTAATCTTCAATTTCTCTAGATGAGCCGACAGGGAATCTGCTAAAGAGATGGGGATGGCAGTATCAGCACTCTTTTTCTTCTGCCTCTGATCCTCAGGGGCATGATCAGTTGAAGCCCTCTTCTTCGTGGCTTGGGGCTTTGAGGCAGAGGGAGCTGGGGGAGGAGCATTAAGGCCTGCTTTCTTTACAAGTCTCGTCAAGCTAGGTGAAGCCATTTCCCAGAGTTCGTCTGAGATATCCCTTGGGCGCTCTACAAAAATTAATAGATCTGAGTCAGAAGGTCAGACATAAAAAAACTCAGAGGTTCAACTTCAAATAGAAAGCGCTTACCAAGCTCGAAAATGGGACTTCCACCTAGACCTGTCTCGGAGAGGTAGTGGGGGGTCATCAAGTGTTCGAACTTAACGAACAGACCATGTATCCCCTGATCTTGAAGGGCTTTCACCTTCTGAAGGTTTTGCGGGCTCAGGCCAGGGTCGGCCCTCGCAGACATTGTGACCTTACCCCACCTCAGGGGCATCCTCGGCTCTAAAATGGACGAGGGAGCACATGGGATAAATTCCCATGGTACAGAAGCAAAAAAGTATCGAGGCTTCCAGTTATGGTTGGAAGTCTGAGTGATTTGAAGCATCTTTTTTTCAGGTTTCCGAGCTACAAAGTGATAGTAACTCGGATGATTTTTGGCTGAAGAAGGGACATAGCAACCAACAAAGACCTGAACTAGAAGGTCTGAGTGGTGGATAGCCCTCCATAAAACTATAGCCCCTATTATGACCCTCCAAGAATTGGGGGATAGTTGTGAGGGGGCCAAATTGATATAGTAAAGAATGGATTTGATAATGGGATGAATGGGCAGACGAAACCCCAACTTGAACATCTGCTCGTACAAGCAGATCTCACCGTCTCGGCCATGATAAGCCCTCTCTTCCCTCAGAGGTCTTCTTAGCTTTATGGAGGGACTAATGGAGTACAGATATCTGAAGCAAAGAAGGTCTACCTCAGTGACATTCCTCTCGATCTCGACCGCCTCAGAGACGTCGACATCGCTTTCAACCTCATCATCATCATCTAGCTCAACGTCGGCTGGAGCAAATGTTGATGGGTTACTCGGGAACCTCCGAGCGAACTCGGCACCGATGACGAACGACAGAGGAATGGCATCAAGTGGTGGTGGAATGGCCACACACGGCTCAATAATCTCAACCTCTGAATAAGAGGCCGAGGTGCTTGAGTTATTTTGGGATGAGGCTCGACTAGAAACCTCGGCCTGATCAGGGCCCTGATCTTCCCGAGGTGTGAAGTCCATGGCCTCCTGGAAGGAATCCACAGACATGGGGTCTGAGGTGGAAGACTCAGACTCAGACATCGGTATTAGATCGACAGGAACCTCTGCCTGATTGAAAGACCCCGAGGGATCAGGATATATCACCTTTAGGGGTGGTGGAAAGATGGGTCTAATAGGGAATTCTTGTGACCTACGAGCCTCCTCCTGTGCTCTTTCTATTTGTCTAATTTTTTCTAAAGTCTTCTCTCTAAGGGAGGGGAACTCCTCAAGAATTAGGTAGAGGGGTCTGAGCATCAGTGGCAGACACTACACTTGGGGAGACTTCCTAAACTACAAATAAGATTGGCTAATAAAGTAAGGCAATTTAAAGATCAAACCAAGAAACTTAAGGCAAATACAGTTCGCCTGAAAGTATGAAGTTCTCGCCTGAAAATCCCTAAGCTCGCCGAAAAACACAAAAAACAGGGGAAAATAGGGGAAAACGAAGGGAAAAAGATGGCATAGAATACCTGAGGAAGAAGTAGTAGAAGAAAGCGAAGAAAACTCGAGAAAGAACCATCAAAGACCTCTGCAGTGGAATTGAGAAGAGAATGCTTTTAGAGAGAGAAACTATTGGAGTACAAGCGTGCAGGAGAGAGAATTGAGGATGGAGGGAAAAATGAGGGTTCAAAACCCTTAAATATTCAGGCGCGATTCCCAAGGCCCATCATTGCCTTGGGAGCCCCAAAGGCGGCTGATGGCACATGCTTGCCAAGCAAGCCACACTTAAATATTAGACAAGTGTTAAACAAACATTGGCTCATATTAGAAAGGCCTTGGAGATGTGAAAATCCCATAGTCACCTGCTCTCATATGTAACTAAGGGCTGAGGGTGATTGATATGACCCAAGTGTGACCTTGACTCAGAGACACCAACCTCGGCCGAGATTATGGCCAACACTGGATAAGCCTTGGGCATGCGACATCAGTCCTCGGCCATAGCAAGGTCGGCCCAGACCGACACTACTTCCAGCCTCTCCAAAGGACATTGCATACATCATAAGGATCAGCAACACTCTCGTACACCTGTGAATGGAAACCTTGGCCAGATATAGGCCGAGCTCGCAAGAAGCCTTACCAACAACCTCATCAAGGCATCAGTCGATGATCCAATCACACGCCAGCTCAACCTCAGCTCGGGTCGACCCCTACCTATTGTCTCAGCTGAGATCAAGTCGAGGCCCTTATGGCTCATCTCGGATTGAACGAGCAACAAGACTTGTCAACCTCGGCCTCTCCTAGGCCGAGGTCATGCACCAAGCACGGTAGCCGAGCATCTGTTGACATTTGGATAAGGGCACGTGGACACAAATCAGTTATAATAAGATTATTCCCCACACGTGGGGAGAATATTTGATCATCATTCTCTATATGTGACAGTGACAGGTGGCTCCCCCATATTGGTGAGGCTAACACACACACATGCACATTACATGCATGGGGGGTACATTACACCCCCGAGAAACTATATATAGAGGTCATCCTCTACATTGCAAAGGATCCAAAAATACAACCCTAGCTGAAACTCTGTCTAAATACACAGTAGAGAGAGAAAGCTTGAGAGATTGTATCTATGGCCATTAGAGCCCTCATACAGTGATACACATCATACACTTGCACAGTGGACGTAGGCCTGATTGGCTAAACCACTTATATTTCGGTGTGAATCCTCTTCTCCTCACCTCCTTCTACTATGTGTGTATATACTCTTATGCTGTCATTGTTAACATTGAATTGAGCTTACAAACACCTTGAAGGGTGGTGCTATTTCCAGCATCATCACCCTAAATATGGCAAATCTTACTAAACCATAGATATGTTAAAACATAACAAATATTAATGTAAGGACATATTTTCATAGGTCCGTTATTAATTTATTATGTCATATACTACTACACCGTCGAAGAGCATTCAAGAGACATCTACATCTAAGACGGATCCGAATTACTCAAGTTCTTCATCATTCAAGGCTCTGCGAAGTTTACTTTGGTAAGGTTATGTTTTAAATACCTTTACTTTTCACTTAGAGCTTTTGGGAGATTTTTTACAAAATATTTTCTAAGTGTTGGAGCGGACTTTCTCGTCAAATATTGAAAATGAGTATTTTTTCTACGTTTTGAAGCGGACCTCGATTTTGACGTCCAGGTCGTTTGTGCGAGATCAGCATCTCGTTCGAACGAGATTGGAAGTCGCGAGATGTCGTTTGAACGACATGCATCCTTCGTTCGAGCGACATATGCTTCTCGTTCGAACGAGCACATTATTTGAGGCCGTGCATTTTTGTATAAATACTCATTAAATGGTAACGTTTTCATTAATAAGTCCATACGTTTTCCAGAACAGAAACACTGCGAAAGAAAAATTCTTTAGACTTCTTCCTTTTAGCGTTTAATTCCCTTTTTGTTTTTCAATTCACAAAACTCCCATATGCTTTAGTGAATTGTTTGGTGTTTAAGAACAACTTTGCTTTTGTTCAACCACTGTGGAGAAAGAATCTCCATCTTTTATCGGTGGATACCGAGCGTAGTCATTCTCCGTATGGACGAGCCTAAGACGACGAACCGAAGCCTAGAGGGTATTTCCTTATATCTCATATCTTTGAAGGTTTGCTGAAGGCACTGTGCATTACACACTTGTGGGCGATTATCAGGTTGTATGTAAGTCAAAAGTCTTGTGAATTCTTCAAAGTGTTATAAAAGAATTTTACCCGAAAGGGATTTTTTTCTATATCGGTCGTCTTTATTTTTCATGCATGGTTTGAATGATTTATCATATTTAGATGCATGTTTAGGGGCTGAATTTATTTGGTTTAAAAATAGACTCTAATTAAATAAGTGTGCCAAATTAGAAATTTGCGAATTTAATCAATTATCACACACTCACATTTTTTCAATTAACTCAAACCCTAAATTAAAACCTTGGATTTAATCAAGAGTGGTATGAAGTAGCCAAAATAAACCCTAGTTGGTGAAATCGACAGTGGAAAAAACCACAAAAAAATTAACTAAAACCCAATATATGAACTCAAACCCTAGATTACAAATATTATAGGAAGAAATCACAAATTGGGACAACATAAGAACAAATAATCTTGTGTTTGATGTTGATATACACATTAATTAAATAAAATCGGTTGATTTACAAGGATGGATTCCTTCGAGATTTTCTTCTCCACACTTTCTTCTTCAGTTGTCAATCTTGGATAACAAAGATTGTGAGCCATCTTGGGTTAAACGAAATAGCAAAACAACCCCCTACTTCCAGTCTAATCAACCCGACGACATGTACAACAATGAAACAAACCTAGCACCAATTTCCCGACAAACTTTTCCAACCGAAATAGCTAAGCAAAAAATGCCCACGAAATTGGCAAAAACGGGTTATTTGCTCACTTTTGGGAAAATTTTGCCATGGGTAAAAATTGGCTATCAAACACTACACTTGTGGGTAAAAATGTGTGCAAAACCCATTTGTCATGGAAAATTCATCCAACCAAACGGACCCTAAGAGAATATGTGAGCTATATAACTAGTTGTGTGGAAAGGGGCATTCGGTATAGTAACATCGTGCTAGAGATTATAATCGGAGAAATGAGAAAAAGGAAAATAATTTCCCTCCTTTGGGAGTTCAAAGAGGAGACAAGCGAAAATATCCCAAATAGGTTATAATGTATATTTGATAAGACATAAGGATGAAGCTTTTTCAATGTTTAAACGTTTTAAAAGCAGAAGTTGAAAATCAAAAGGAAAAGAAAATTAAAATTCTTCGTAGTGATAGAGGGGGAGAGTATTTTCCAAATGAACTTAACTCATTTTGTGAAGAACATGGAATAATTCATCAAAGAACTTCCCCTTATACTCCCCAACAAAATGGTTTGGCTGAAAGAAAGAATAGGACTCTTATTAACATGATCAATTCTATGTTGATTAATTCAAACTTACCAAACAATTTGTGGGGAGAAGCTTTACTCACCGCTTGTCATTTACATAACAGAATTCCATCAATGAAAATACATGTTTCTCCATACGAGGTATGGAAGAATCGAAAACCAAATCTGGACTACCTAAGGGTCTGGGGTTGTTTGGATTTCTATAGAATTCATAACCCCAAAAGTTCAAAGTTGGGTGCAAGAGGAATTAAAAGTGTTTTCATAGGATACGCGGAAAATTCTAAGGCATATAGGTTGTTGGACTTAAATTCTAATGTTGTAATTGAATCAAGGGATGTTGAATATATTGAAAATAAATTTTATAAAGATTCATGTGTCGAATTAGATGCCAATCCTGATACATCCACTAGATTGATTCCTGGACCATCAATTAATAATAAAAGGAATGAACCCGAAATAGAAATAGAACCTAGAAGAAGTCAGCGTTCTAGAAAAGAAAAATCTTTTGGCCCTGATTTTATTTCATCTCAAGCCTTAGCCTTTTTGGTTGAAGGAGATAGAGATAATATTCTTAATAAAATGTCTATTTTACTTAACATAGAAGAAGATCCTAAAACCTTTAATGAAGCAATGACTTCAAGAGATGGTTCTTTTTGGAAAGAAGCTATTAATGATGAGATGGATTCAATTCTATCAAATCAGACATGGGTTTTAGTGGACTTGCCACAAGGATCACGACCTATTAGTAGTAAATGGGTATTTAGAAGAAAATACAATACCGATGGTTCTATTCAAACCTTTAAGGCTAGATTGGTAGCAAAAGGTTTTAAATAAAGAAAAGGGATTGACTATTTCAATACTTATGCACCTGTTGCTAGAATTACATCCATACATGTTTTAATAGCAATTGCATCTATTTATAATCTGTTTGTGCATCAAATGGATGTTAAAACAGCGTTTTTTAATGGTGACCTAGATGAAGAGGTATATATGGAACAACCCGAAGGGTTTGTTTTGCCCGGAAATGAACATAAAGTTTGTAAATTAATTAAGTCACTTTATGGATTGAAACAAACACCAAAGCAGTGGCATGAAAAGTTTGATAAGATCATTCTTTCTGATGGTTTCAGACATAACAATGCTGATAAGTGCATTTATTCTAAATTCACCAATGATTATGGTGTAATTATTTGTCTATATGTTGATGACTTATTAATTTTTGGTACAAACATGAGAGGTGTATATGAAACTAAGAAGTATCTTAGTTCATAATTTAAGATGAAAGATCTTAATGAATTGGATACCATCTTGGGTATTAAAGTTAAGAAACATAGTGGGGGTTATGCATTATGTCAATCTCATTACATTGACAAAGTTATTCACAAATCTAAACACTTGAAAATAAAAGAAGAAAATACCCCATATGATTCTAGTGTAAAATTATTTGAAAATTTTGGCAGACCAGTTGCACAACTTGAATATGCTAGTGAAATTGGAAGTTTAATGTATGCGATGCATTGTACAAGGCCAGATATTGCATTTGCAGTAGGTAAAATGTCAAGATACACTAATAATCCAAGTGTGGATCATTAGAAAGAAATAGGGAGGATTTTCGGTTACCTCAAGAAGACCAAAGAATTATATCTATTTTATTATGACTTTGTAGCAGTTCTTGAAGGGTACTCTGATGCTAGTTGGATAACTAGTGCAAGTGATAATAAATCCACATCTGGATGGATATTCACCTTGGCGGGTGGGGCGGTATCTTGGGCATCCAAGAAATAAACTTGCATTACACATTCAATAAGGGAATCTGAGTTTATAGCACTGGCAGCAGCCGAAAAAGAAGCAAAGTGGCTAAGAAATTTATTATTGGACATAAAGTTATGGCCAAAACCAATACCATCTCTTTCTTTATATTGTGATAGTGAAGCTACATTGTCTAGAGCGTATAACAAAGTATATAATGGAAAATCTAGACACATAAGTTTAAGACATGAATATGTCAAACAATTAATAACTTATGGAGTTATTAATATTTTACATGTTCGAACAAAAAAGAATCTAGTTGACCTTCTTACCAAATGACTTTCTAGAGATTTGGTAAAGGACACATCTAGTGGAATAGGACTAAAACCATTTTTTTCAATAATCACCGGTAATGGTAACCCAACTTTGTAATAACATTACCACTATTCCAAAGTTTAATGGGTAATAACAAGTTACTGATAAGTGATTAGTTTTGCACTGAAATTTTTTCAATTTCATGTCCCTTCTAGGATGTTCAGTGCATATTGCTACGTCGAGAGGATGAGTTTAACTCTTAATGAAGTTCGTTGTCTAAAGTACTAAGGACAGTCAAGAGAACTTCACCTATATGAATATAGGAAGTGGTGCCCCTTCTAGCAAGATTTTGGGTTTATTCTTGTAAATATTCATGAAGCCAAGATAGTGCACATGGCCATAATAGTGCTAAAAAAACATATTGAACATCTCGTAGAGATTGGTATATCTCATGTGGGATATATATCCGGTTCTAAATAATAAGACAAGGTTTAATGCATAGCACACCATTGTCGTATTAGAACTTTGATATATATTCACTGACTGAAGGTTTAAATCGAAAGATACCTCCTTGTTTGCATGAGCACATCACAAGAAGAAATTACATTAATATTAAAATCTAGTGGGGGATTGTTGGATGATTTTGATATTACTGGGTATTAATGGTTAGAGAAAATGAAAGGTTAAAACCATTAATTAGTTGGAATAAGAAAAGAGAAAGGGAAACCAAAGTCCCTCATTGGAAAAGTGTGAAAAAGTTAGTGGGTTAATAAATGCTCTTGTCTCATAAGAGATTACTTGTGTGCATTGAAGTGTATGCTACTAGTGTACACCTTAGGTCGAAGGATGGTACTTTGCACCATCCGCACACGCACACCCGCGCGCGCGCGTGTGCAAAATTGCGTTTGGGCGTTTTGGGTGCTTTAGAGGCGCACTTTGCACTTCGCACGTACGCATCGTCGCGAGGAGCAGTAGGAGCCTTTGATTTTTGAAAACGTCAAAAGATCAAACGGTCCAGATTAAATCCATAATAAATGACATAATTAGGGCGCGAGTGGATCTGAACCGTCAGATTTTGGCGCCACTTCGTTAAGTGTTAATCCGTACAGTCGAACCTTTTTAGTTCAAATCTGGAATGTTCAAAATATAGTTGTATATCCAAGGGCCATGATTAAATGATCTTTGGATGTGGTGTTTGTTCATGAACAGACACCACAAGAGGCTATATATAAAAGGTAAAATCCTGTCATAATTAATTCTGAAAAATTCTCTTTCTCTATTTTTCTTCTTGCCAATTTCATAGAGTGTTCTGGGGTATTCTTCAAGTTTGCTACTTCAATAAACCCGTGGATTTGTTGTATCTTGGAGGTAATTTCCTTACACCCGTTAGCAAACTCTGTACGAGTGGGGGCAAATAACACCTTAAGGACAGTAGTTTATTACGCCTCATATCCAATCACCTGTTCATATTTTCTGCATTATTATTAAAACTCGTCAACAATCTTAAGGTGTTATTTATGGTGGAAGAAAAGAATATGAATATGTTTCTGAATCCCAATGTGCATTTGGATCGCTTTGATGGAACAAATTTCACTCGCTGGAAAGGAAAATTATTCTTCCTTCTCATCGTTTTGAAAATTTCATATGTTCTGGATCCTAAACTAGAAGAAATTTCGAAACCAAAAGAAGACGATAATGAAACTGTCAAAGAACAACGGAAGAAACGTGAAGAAGACGAATTGGTGTGTCGTGGGCATATTGTGAATACACTGTCTGATCGATTATATGATCTTTTCAACTCTATGCAGTCTCCACGGGAAATCTGGAATGCTCTTGAATATAAATACAAAATAGAGAAAGAAGGTACGGATAAATTCTTAATTCTAAAATATTTCGAATTCAAAATAAGTGATAACCAAATTATTTTAGACCAAGTACATGAGTTGCAAATCCTTGTCACAAAGCTTCGTGAATTAAAGGTGGAAATTTCTGAATCGTTTAAAGTTGGTGCAATTATTGCAAAATTACCACCAAGTTGGAATGATTTTCGTAAGAAACTCCTACATAGGAAAGACGATATAAGTTTGGAGGAATTACAGAAACATTTAAGAATTGAAGAAGAAACCAGATCCCGTGATCAAACAAATGTTTCTTATAATTCCACCAAAGTTAACTTTGTTAAAGGAAAGAAATATCATAAGAACTTAAAACCTAATGGTAAGAAGTTCAAGAAAAATAATTCCAACCCAATGGGGCTTGTTTCAATTGTGGCAAAAATGGACACTATGCCCGTGATTGCAGAAACAAGAAACGAAAGATAGATGCTACTGAATCCAATAATACAAACAATGCAAATATGGTGGAAAATAAGATCGAGGATCTAGTCGCAATGGTATCGGACATGAAAATTGGTATGATTACCAAACTAAACATGGCGGCAATAAGGAAGTCTTCTGACTGGTGGATCGATTCTGGGGCTACCATACATGTCTGCAATGATAAATCATTGTGCTCCGCATATGAAAAAGTAGAGGACGGTCAAGAGGTTTTAATGGGGAATCATAATTCTGCCAAAGTTCTGGGAGAAGGAAACGTAGAACTACAATTCACATCTGGAAAGAAGTTGACGTTGACAAATGTATTACATGTACTAGAAATTCAAAAAAATCTAGTGTCTGCAAGTTTGATTTGTAAAAGCGGCATTAAAGCCGTCTTTGAGTCTGATAAGTTAATTCTGTCTAAGAAAGGGGCATTTGTTGGGAAAGGGTATGCTTGTGATGGAATGTTCAAACTCAGTATTTTTATTAATAATATGAATAATTCTGCATATATTGTTGAGTCTTTTGATGTTTGGCATGCTAGATTAGCGCATTTAAATTTTAGATCATTGAAATACATGTCTAAACATAAATTAATAACTTGTGATAGTACTTCTCATGAAAAATGTGAAATTTGTATTCAAGCAAAATTAACAAAAAGACCTTTTCCTAAAGTCGAACGAAGTGCTGAATTATTAGAATCAGTTCATTCTGATATATGTGAATATAATGGTATTTTAACTAGACGCTGAAAAAGATACTTTATTACATTCATTGATGATTGTTCAAAATTCACATATGTATATTTGATAAGACATAAGGATGAAGCTTTTTCAATGTTTAAACGTTTTAAAGCAGAAGTTGAAAAGAAAAAGGAAAAGAAAATTAAAATTCTTCGTAGTCATAGAGGGGGAGAGTATTTTCCAAATGAATTTGACTCATTTTGTGAAGAACACGGAATAATACATCAAATAACTACCCCTTATACTCCCCAACAAAATGGTTTGGCTGAAAGAAAGAATAGGACTCTTACTAATATGATCAATTCTATGTTGATTAATTCAAACTTACCAAACAATTTGTGGGGAGAAGCTTTACTCACCGCTTGTCATTTAAACAACAAAATTCCATCAATGAAAACACATGTTTCTCCATATGAGGTATGGAAGAATTGAAAACCAAATTTGGACTACCTAAGGGTCTGGGGTTGTTTGGCTTTCTATATAATTCATGACCCGAAAAGTTCAAAGTTGGGTGCAAGAGGAATTAAAAGTGTTTTCATAGGATACGCGGAAAATTCTAAGGAATATAGGTTGTTGGACTTAAATTATAATGTTGTAATTGAATTAAGGGATGTTGAATTTATTGAAAATAAATTTTATAAAGATTCATGTGTCGAATTAGATGACAATCCTGATACATCCACTAGGCTGATTCCTAGACCATCAATTAATAATAAAAGGAATGAACCCGAAACATAAATAGAACCTAGAAGAAGTCAGCGTTCTAAAAAAGAAAAATCTTTTGGCCCTGATTTTACTTCATCTCAAGCCTTAGCCTTTTTGATTGAAGGAGATAGAGATAATATTCTTAATAAAATGCCTATTTTACTTAACGTAGAAGAAGATCCTAAAACCTTTAACGAAGCAATGACTTCAAGAGATGCTTTTTTTTGGAAAGAAGTTATTAATGATGAGATGGATTCAATTCTATCAAATCATACATGGGTTTTAGCGGACTTTCCACCAGGATCACAACCTATTAGTAGTAAATGGGTGTTTAGAAGAAAATACAATACGGATGGTTATATTCAAACCTTTAAGGCTAGATTGGAAGCAAAAGGTTTTAAACAAAGAAAAGGGATTGACTATTTCGATACTTATGCTCATGTTGCTAGAATTACATCCATACGTATTTTAATGGCAATTGAATCTATTTATAATCTATTTGTGCATCAAATGGATGTTAAAACAACATTTTTGAATGCTGACCTAGATGAAGAGGTATATATGGAACAACCCCAAGGGTTTGTTTTGCCCGTAAATGAACATAAAGTTTGTAAATTAATTAAGCCACTTTATGGGTTGAAACAAGCACCAAAGCAATGGCATGAAAAGTATGATACAATCATTCTTTCTGATGGTTTCAGACATAACAACGCTGATAAGTGCATTTATTCCCAATTCACCAATGACTATGGTGTAATTATTTGTCTATATGTTGATGACTTATTAATTTTTGGTACAAACATGAGAGGTGTATATGAAACTAAGAAGTATCTTAGTTCACAATTTAAGATGAAAGATCTTAATGAAGTGGATACCATCTTGGGTATTAAAGTTAAGAAACAAAGTGGGGGTTATGAATTATGTCAATCTCATTACATTGACAAAGTTATTCACAAATTTAATCACTTGAAAATAAAAGAAGCAAATACCCCATATGATTCAAGTATAAAATTATTAGAAAATTTCGGCAGAGCAATTGCACAACTTGAATATGCTAGTGCAATTGGAAGTTTAATGTATGCGATGCATTGTACAAGGCCAGTTATTGCATTTGCAGTAGGTAAAATGTCAAGATACACTAATAATCCAAGTGTGGATCATTAGAAATCATTAGGGAGGATTTTTGGTTACCTCAAGAAGACCAAAGAATTAGGTCTATTTTATTATGACTTTTCAGCAGTTCTTGAAGGGTACTCTGATGCTAGTAGGATAACTAGTGCAAGTGATAATAAATCCACATCTGGATGGATATTCACCTTGGCGGGTGGGGCGGTATCTTGGGCATCCAAGAAATAAACGTGCATTAGACATTCAACAAGGGAATCTGAGTTTATAGCACTGGCAGCAGCCGGAAAAGAAGCAGAGTGGCTGAGAAATTTATTATTGGACATAAAGTTATGGCCAAAACCAATGACATCTCTTTCTTTATATTGTGATAGTGAAGCTACATTGTCTAGAGCGTATAACAAAGTATATAATGGAAAATCTGGACACATAAGTTTAAGACATGAATCTGTCAAACAATTAATAACTTATGGAGTTATTAATATTATATATGTTCGAACAAATAAGAATCTAGCTGACCCTCTTACCAAAGGACTTTCTAGAGATTTGGTAAAGGACACATCTAGTGGAATGGGACTAAAACCATTTTTTTTAAATAATCACCGGTAATGGTAACCCAACGTTGTAGTAGAATTACCACTATTCTAAAGTTTAATGGGTAATAACAGGTTACTGATAAGTGAATAGTTTTGCACTGAAATTTTTTCAATTTCATGTCCCTTCTAGGATGTTCAGTGCATATTGCTACGTCGAGAGGATGCGTTTAACTCTTAATGAAGTTCGTTGTCTAAAGTAGCAAGGACATGCAAGAGAACTTCACCTATATGAATATAGGAAGTGGTACCGCTTCTAGCAAGATTTTGGGTTTATTCTTGTAAATATTCATGAAGCCAAGACAGTGCACATGGCCATAATAGTGCTAAAAAAACATATTGTACATCTCGTAGAGATTGGGATATCTCATGTGCGATATATATCTGGTTCTAAATAATTAGACAAGGTTTAATGCATAGCAAACCACTCTCTTATTAGAACTTTGATATATATTCACTAACTGAAGGTTTAAATAGAAAGATACCTCCTTGTATGCATGAGCATATCACAAGAAGAAATTACATTAATATTAAAATCTAGTGGGGGATTGTTGGATGATTTTAATATTAATGGGTATTAATGGTTAGAGAAAATGAAAGGTTAAACCATTAATTAGTTGGAATAAGAAAAGACAAAGGGAAGTGGGAAAACCAAAGTTCCACATTGGAAAAGTGTGAAAAGGTTAGTGGGTTAATAAATGCTCTTATGTCATAAGAGATTACTTGTGTTCATTGAAGTGTATGCTACTAGTGTAAACCTTAGGTCCAAGGATGGTGATTTGCACCATCCGCACACGCGCGCGCGTGCGAAAGTGCGATTGGGCATTTAGGGCGCTTTGGGCGCTTTAGAGGCGCACTTTGCACTTCGCACGTACGCATCATCGCGTGGAGCAGTAGGAGCCTTTGATTTTTGACAACGTCAAAAGATCAAATGGTCCAGATTAAATCCATAATAAATGACACATAATTATGGCGCGAGTGGATCTGAACCGTCGGATTTTGGCGCCACTTCGTTAAGTGTTAATCCGTACAGTCGAACCTTTTTAGTTCAAATCTGGAACGTTCAAAATATAGTTATATATCCAAGGGCCATGATTAAATGATCTTTGGATGTGGTGTCTGTTCATGAACAGACACCACAAGAGGCTATATATAAAAGGTAAAATCCTGTCATAATTAATTCTAAAAAATTCTCTTTCTCTATTTTTCTTCTTGCCAATTTCATAGAGTGTTCTGGGGTATTCTTTAAGTTTTCTACTTAAATAAACCCGTGGATTTGTTGTATCTTGGAGGTAATTTCTTTACACCCGTTAGCAAACTCTGTACGCGTGGGGGCAAATAACACCTTAAGGACAGTAGTTTATTACGCCTCAAATCCAATCATCTGTTTATATTTTCTGCATTATTATTAAAACTCGTCAACAATCTTAAGGTGTTATTTATGGTGGCAGAAAAGAATATGAATATGTTTCTGAATCCCAATGTGCATTTGGATCGCTTTGATGGAACAAATTTCAGTCGTTGGAAAGGAAAATTATTCTTCCTTCTCACCGTTTTGAAAATTGCATATGTTCTGGATCCTAAACTAGAAGCAATTCGGGAACCAAAAAAAGACTATAATGAAACAGTCAAAGAACAACGGAAGAAACGTGAAGAAGATGAATTGGTGTATCGTGGGCATATTCTGAATACACTGTCTGATCGATTATATGATCTTTACAACTATACGCAGTCTCCACGAGAAATTTGGAAGGCTCTTGAATATAAATACAAAACAGAGATAGAAGGTACGGATAAATTCTTAATTCTAAAATATTTCAAATTCAAAATAAGTGATAAACAAACTGTTTTAGACCAAGTACATGAGTTGCAAATCCTTGTCACAAAGCTTCGTGAATTAAAGGTGGAAATTTATGAATCGTTTCCAGTTGGTGCAATTATTACAAAATTACCACCAAGTTGGAATGATTATCGTAAGAAACTCCTATATAGGAAAGACGATATAAGTTTGGAGGAATTACAGAAACATTTAAGAATTGAAGAAGAAACCAGATCCCGTGATCAAACAAATGTTTCTCATAATTCCACAAAATTTAACTTTGTTGAAGGAAAGAAATATCATAAGAACTTAAAACCTAATGGTAAGAAGTTCAAGAAAAATAATTGCAATAAGAAACAGTCCAATGGGGTTTGTTTCATTTAAGGCAAAAATGGCCACTATGCCCGTGATTGCAGAAACAAGAAACGAAAGATGGATGCTACTGAATCCAATAATACAAATAATGCAAATATGGTGGAAAATAAGATCGAGGATCTTGTAGCAATGGCATCGGACATGCAAATTGGTATGATTACCGAACTAAACATGGCGGAAATAACGAAGTCTTCTGAGTGGTGGCTCGATTCTGGGGCTACCATACAAGTTTGCAATGATAAATCATTGTATTCCGTATATGAAAAAGCAGAGGACGGTCAAGACGTTCTAATGGGGAATCATAATTCTTCCAAAGTTCTGGGAAAAGGAAACATTGAACTACAATTCACATCTGGAAAGAAGTTGACGTTGACAAATGTTCTGCATGTACCAGAAATTCAAAAAAATCTAGTTTCAGCAAGTTTGATTTGTAAAAGCGGGATTAAAGCCGTCTTTGAGTCTAATAAGTTAATTTTGTCTAAGAATGGGGCATTTGTTGGGAAAGGGTATTCTTGTGATGGAATGGTCAAACTCAGTATTTTTATTAATAATATGAATAATTCTACTTATATTGTTGAGTCTTTTGATGTTTGGCATGCTAGATTAGCGCATTTAAATTTTATATCATTGAAATACATGTCTAAACATAAATTAATAACTTGTGATAGTACTTCTCATGAAAAATGTGAAATCTGTATTCAAGAAAAATTAACAAAAATACCTTTTCCTAAAGTCGAACGAAGTGCTGAATTATTAAAATTAGTTCATTCTGATAAATGTGAATATAATGGTATTTTAACTAGAGGCGGAAAAAGGTACTTTATTACATTCATTGATGATTGTTCAAAATTCACATATGTATATTTGATAAGACATAAGGATGAAGCTTTTTCAATGTTTAAACGTTTTAAAGCAGAAGTTGAAAATCAAAAGGAAAAGAAAATTAAAATTCTTCGTAGTGATAGAGGAGGGGAGTATTTTCCAAATGAATTTGACTTATTTGTGAAGAACATGGAATAATACATCAAAGAACTGCCCCTTATACTCCCCAACAAAATGGTTTGGCTGAAAGAAAGAATATGACTCTTACTAATATGATCAATTCTATGTTGATTAATTCAAACTTACCAAATAATTTGTGGGGAGAAGCTTTACTCACCTCTTGTCATTTACACAACAGAATTCCATCAATGAAAACACTTGTTTCTCCATACGAGGTATGGAAGAATCGAAAACCAAATCTGAACTAACTAAGGGTCTGGGGTTGTTTGGCTTTCTATAGAATTCATGATCCGAAAAGTTCAAAGTTGGGTGCAAGAGGAATTAAAAGTGTTTCATAGGTACCGCGGAAAAATCTAAGGCATATAGGTTGTTGGACTTAAATTCTAATGTTGTAATTGAATCAAGGGATGTTGAATTTATTGAAAATAAATTTTATAAAGATTCATGTGTCAAATTAGATTCCAATCCTGATACATCCACTAGGTTTATTCCTAGACCGTCAATTAATAATAAAAGGAATCAACCCGAAACAGAAATAGAACCTAGAAGAAGTCAGCGTTATAGAAAAGAAAAATCTTTTGGCCCTGATTTTATTTCATCTCAAGCCTTAGCCTTTTTGGTTGAAGGAGATAGAGATAATATTCTTAATAAAATGCCTAGTTTACTTAACGTAGAAGAAGATCCTAAAACCGTTAACGAAGCAATGACTTCAAGAGATGATTCTTTTTGGAAAGAAGCTATTAATGATTAGATGGATTCAATTCTATCAAATCAGACATGGGTTTTAGTGGACTTGCCACAAGGATCACAACCTATTAGTAGTAAATGGGTATTTAGAAGAAAATACAATATCGATGGTTCTATTCAAACCTTTAAGGCTAGATTGGTATTAAAAGGTTTTAAACAAAGAAAAGGGATTGAATATTTCGATACTGATGCACTTGTTGCTTGAACTACATCCATACGTGTTTTAATGGCAATTGCATCTATTTATAATATGTTTGTGCATCAAATGGATGTTAAAACAGCATTTTTGAATGGTGACCTAGATGAAGAGGTATATATGGAACAACCCGAAGGGTTTTTTTTCCCAGAAATGAACATAAAGTTTGTAAATTAATTAAGTCACTTTATGGGTTGAAACAAGCACCAAAGTAGTGGCATGAAAAGTTTGATACAATCATTCTTTCTGATGGTTTCAGACAGAACAATGCTGATAAGTGCATTTATACTAAATTCACCAATGACTATGGTGTAATTATTTGTCTATATGTTGATGACTTATTAATTTTTGGTACAAACATGAGAGGTGTATATGAAACTAAGAAGTATCTTAGTTCACAATTTAAGATGAAAAATCTTAATGAAGTGGATACCATCTTTGGGTATTAAAGTTAAGAAACATAGTGGGGGTTATGCATTATGTCAATCTAATTACATTGACAAAGTTAATCACAAATTTAATCACTTGAACATAAAAGAAGCAAATACCCCATATGATTCAAGTATAAAATTATTAGAAAATTTCGGCAGAGCAGTTACACAACTTGAATATGCTAGTGCAATTGGAAGTTTAATGCATGCGATGCATTCTACAAGACCATATATTGCATTTGCAATAGGTAAAATATCAAGATACACTAATAATCCAAGTGTGGATCATTCGAAAGCAATAGGGAGCATTTTTGGTTACCTCAAGAAGACCAAAGAATTAGGTCTATTTTATTATGACTTTCCAGCAGTTCTTGAAGGGTACTCTGATGCTAGTTGGATAACTAGTGCAAGTGATAATAAATCCACATCTGGATGGATATTCACCTTGGCGGGTGGGGCGGTATCTTGGGCATCCAAGAAACAAACTTGCATTACACATTCAACAATGGAATCAAAGTTTATAGCACTGGCAGCAGCCGAAAAAGAAGCAGAGTGGCTAGGAAATTTATTATTGGACATAAAGTTATGGTCAAAACCAATGCCATCTTTTTCTTTATATTATGATAGTGAAGCTACATTGTCTAGAGCGTATAACAAAGTATATAATGGAAAATCTAGACGCATAAGTTTAAGACTTGAATATGTCAAACAATTAATAACATATGGAGTTATTAATATTATATATGTTCGAACAAATAAGAATCTAGCCGACCCTCTTACCAAAGGACTTTCTAGATATTTGGTAAAGGACACATCTAGTGGAATGGGACTAAAACCATTTTTTTCAAAAATCACCGGTAATGGTAACCCAACTTTGTAATAGCATTACCACTATTCCAAAGTTTAATGGGTAATAACAAGTTACTAATAAGTGATTAGTTTTGCACTAAAATTTATTCAATTTCATGTCCCTTCTACGATGTTCAGTGAATATTGCTACGTCGAGAGGATGAATTTAACTCTTAATGAAGTTCATTGTCTAAAGTAGAAAGGACATGCAAGAGAACTTCACCTATATGAATATAGGAAGTGGTGCCGCTTCTAGCCAGATTTTGGTTTTATTCTTGTAAATATTCATGAAGCCAAGATAGTGCACATGGCCATAATAGTGCTAAAAAAACATATTGAACATCTCGTAGAGATTGGGATATCTCATGTGTGATATATATATGGTTCTAAATAATAAGACAAGGTTTAATGCATAGCACACCATTGTCTTATTATAACTTTGATATATATACACTAACTGAAGGTTTAAATCGAAAGATACCTCCTTGTATGCATGAGCATATCACAAGAAGAAATTACATTAATATTAAAATCCAGTGGGGGATTGTTGGATGATTTTAATATTAATGGGTATTAATGTTTAGAGAAAATGAAAGGTTAAAACCATTAATTAATTGGAATAAGAAAAGACAAAGGGAAGTGGGAAAACCAAAGTCCCACATTGGAAAAGTGTGAAATAGTTAGTGGGTTAATAAATGCTCTTGTGTCATAAGAGATTACTTGTGTGCATTGAAGTGTATGCTATTAGTGTACACCTTAGGTCCAAGGATGGTGCATTGCACCATCCGCGCACACACACGAGCGCACGCGCGTGTGCGATTGGGCATTTAGGGCGCTTTAGAGGCGCACTTTGCACTTCGCACGTACGCAACGTCGCGAGGAGAAGTAGGAGCCTTTGATTTGATTTTTGACAACGTCAAAAGATCAAACGGTCCAGATTAAATCCATAATAAATGACACATAATTATGGCATGAGTGGATCTGAACCGTCGGATTATTTGCGTCACTTTGTTAAGTGTTAATCCGTACACTCGTACCTTTGTAGTTCAAATCTGGAATGTTCAAAATATAGTTATATATCCAAGGGCCGTGATTAAATGACCTTTGCATGTGGTGTCTGTTCGTGAACAGACACCACAAGAGGCTATATATAGAAGGTAAATGTAACACCCCGTATTTTATACTATTTAAATAATCATGTGATTAATTATTATTATGGGAATAAGTATGCGATTAATTATTGTTGTTGGATTAATTAAATTAAAATGTGAGAAATTAATTTGTTATTAATCCGGATTGAAATAATTATTAACTAGTGTGTCAAGGGTTGATACTTATTGTTGTGAACTATTAAATATTACTGTGAGATATGTAATATGGAATTATGATATTTGATAAATTATCGGAAGTGAGAAATGCGGCAGTTTGGTAAATTAAGTCTGACACGCGTGTGAGTCGTGTCGGGACTAATTGAATGGAATAAAAAGAGAAATTATTTATATTAACTCTTATGGTCATTCCGAGTGTGCCATTGAGTCCGGGAGGATCGAGATAGTCAAAATAATATACCCGGGTGTTTAGTTTGGGTCCCGGGGCGATTTTAGGCCTAACTTGCACCCCGAGAGGGCATTATGGTAAATTGTATTTTTGGGCTAAATTAATGGACGAAAATTAAGAGTAATTATATCATCCTAGGAAAGTCCATTAGGGTTAATAGGTTACATAAATCAAGAACGTACATGGAGGGTGTGAGGGAGAACCAATTTCCAAGAGAGAAGGCTCGATTAGCACCACCTTGCGTAACCGTGACCACCAACGCGTAGATCTCGAATTGAGGAACGCGTATATGCCAACATCACCAACGGATCAGACCATCATATTCGAGGCAAGTGTTTATTACTTTCTTTCTTTTAGCAATAATCATGCTCATGTTAGTATAGGTGGATTTAATCATGATTTATATGTTAATTGGGTGAAAATTGGAGATTTAAATTATGATTAAGGATTGGTTTAATTAGTGGCTGAAATACCTTCATGTATGTAGAGGATTAATCACGGAATTGGATTATATATTGATGAACGAATCTGTGTTGATTAGGTTCTTGAATTGGAATTTGGAAAACTAGGGTTCATGTGAATTAATTTCGGGGTTTTATAAAATTATGTTGATTAATGACGAATTAAGGATCCTAGGATTATAGAAATGATCTATAACCTGTTAGGGGTTGATGGGTATTGATGATGAGTTGTTTGGAATTGAATCTTAGAGGTTTTTAGGTTCAAAAATGGTGAAAAACGTTGAAGTTTGGTGAAGAAGATGAACAGTGCAATCTCGCGCGATCTCGCGCGAAGTGGTTCAAACGAGATGGGGATATCGCGCGAAGTAGTTCAAGGGAGATGGCATCTCGCGTGAAGTCTCTCGAGCGACACGTGGAAGTCGTTCAAACGACAAACCTTCTGGTTTGAGCGACAGAGGGAATTTTTGGGAATTTTCTCCAAGTTTATTTTAAGTTTGCCGGTTTATTAGAGTGAGAGAAACTGTCAGATAGTAAAATTTAATAAGATGGAATTTCGGGAAAGTATGTGAGAATAAATACTTTAATTATTTCGGTATAGAGAGAGAGTATACCTTGGAGATTACGAGATAGATAGTAATCTAAATATTTATACAATACGTAGAGATGAAATTAAAATACGTATGAAGAGTATATATGTAGGTTGGAGAAATACTTATAATTTATAATAGGATGTGTGTATGCCTATTATGTGATATTATTGTAAGAGCACTAATGGGTGATAACCCGGGGGTGCAAGAACCTTATAGTTTAGTTCACTAATGAGTGATAACTCGGGTGTGCGGAAACTCTATTGTTAAGTGTACTAATGGGTGATAACCCGAGGGTACAAGGGTGATTATTGTTAGGAGCACTAATGGGTGATAACCCGGGGGTACTGGATTATTATTGATAAGTGCATTAATGGGTGCTAACCCGGGGATGCAATATTCTATTGTTAGGCGCACTAATGGGTGATAACCCGGGGGTGCTGAATTATTATTGATAGGTGCATTAATGGGTGCTAACCCGGGGATGCATGATTTTCTGTATATGTGCACTAATGGGTTTTACCCGGGGGTGCAGGATTAGTATATATATATATATATATGTGTGTGTGTGTATGTATAGGGATGATGTGACTATATAAATATATATGGACTTGTGAATATTGCTACTGTATGAAATTAGTAGAATTGGTAATAATAATAATCATTACATTTCACCAAGCGATTGTAATACCCCGTATTTTTGTGCTATATTAATTTGGGGATTTATTAAATTTAATATGACGATTTATTTAATAAAAAAATCCGGAAATTAATTATGTAATAATTATTAACGTGACGAGAGTTAGTAATTATGGGAAACTTGTTGAATATTACTAATGAGCATAGTAATATATTATATTGGTTATATTGGATGTCATAAGTGAATTAAATGACTATTTCAGAAATTTAAGTCGGGGCGTGCCCGTGTCACGTCGGGACTAATTTTGTTAAATAAAAAGTAAATATTTTACAAGTTGTTCGTATGGTCGTTTTGAGTGCAACAACGCGTCCGGAAGGGTCGAGATAGTCAGAAAAGTATACCCGGGGGTTTAGTTTGGGTCTCGGGGCGTTTTTAGGCCTAATTAGTACCCCGGGAGGGCATTTTAGTCATTTTACATAAGTGGGTAATTAAACCCACGAATTTCAGCCAACATATATCATCCATTAGGTCAGCCTCTTAGGGTTAGAACATTCACAAATCAAGTGACGGCCATTGGAGAAGAGAGGAGAGAGCTCCAAGGCAATCCAAGGCCAAAAAGCCACCGGTTTGCACCGCCACCACCACCACCGCGTAGATCACGAGTCGAGGAACGCAGCCATACCAAAATCAGCCGTGAATCTGCATACCAAAATCCCAGGCAAGTGTTTAAACTTGCTATTTTCGTTGATGCAACCTTCATGTTAGCTTAGGAATGAATTGTCATAAAAACTATGGAAGAAAACCCCATTTTTATAGGAGAACCCATGTAGTATTGATGTATATGTTAAATCTGGAAACCCTTGCCATGTAGAGGTAATAATCCACGAAATTTGGTGATCATAATAAAGAAATATTGGAGAAAGATTCATTAGAAATTTGTTTAAGAAAATTCTAGGGTTCTTGATAATTGGACATGATTTTAGGTTGAAAATCCATGTTTAATTATAGTTATACACATGCTTTACTTTATAAACACCAGGTATAATGTTATGATGATGATAGTAGGATTTTTGGGATGATTAGAATGGAAAAACATAGTTTTGGATGAAGAAGTTTGATGAATCCCGTAACGGCATTCTGCAGAATTTTGCCCAGACCTGCTTGATCGATCGATCGAGCCTAGAGCTTCGATCGATCGAAGGTTCGATCGATCGACCCCTCCTGGCAGACTCATATTTTCCTTGTTAAATTAAGTTTATCGTGAAATGATTTTTGGGCATTCTAAATAAAATGATTTGGGAGACATTGAGGACCAGTAGGGTATATGAAATAACGTTGGAACCTTTAATATTCAACGAGAATGATATTTATGGGATATTTACTTTAGGTTGTTAGATTTATGAATTTAAAGGGTGAGGTGCGTAAGAGAGTTACGTTGGAATCTAATAAAGTCACTTACTGAATTTCAGATTTGTGAGGATATAGCCCACGAGTGTTAGGTAATAAGTGAGAAAACCCTTCGAGTTAAGGTTAGGAATGAAACCTTATACGTAATTCTATAAATGTGAAATTAAGGATAAATGGTATAATTACGGGTTATGAGAAGAACCTATATAAATTTGATAAAGTAGTATATTTATATGATTGTGTGTACATATATTATATGCATGTGAAAAATCATACCCACGCTACTTGCTATCCCTGAGGTTTCCGCGCTGGGACAAGTCTTATCTCGATGGGACCTTTATGGGGGATATTGACTTGTACCCTAGAAGATAGATATCCTTGGTACAGGCTATCGATGTGATAGTTCAGACGGTCCTAAGAGACGCCGGTATGTGCCATCCTCTTAGAGACTTGGAATCTATGCTTCGCCTCAATATTGTTTGTGTATTTATGTTAATACAATTCGAGAGTGATTCCGAATGTATTCCCCTTAATATGAGTGATATGGGGCTTTGGATAGTAGAGTATACACGCACCATAGTTGTATTCGGGGTGCTGATATATATATATATTATTCGAGTAGTTAATATATATATGAGATTATGAAATTTGAGACTGATTACTGTGAATTGATAAGTAGGACATGGTTGTTGACTCATATTATAAATACTTGTTTTGAGAAAGTATAAAATGTCACGGGTACTTTATAAATTCTTACGAAGTTAAAAATAGAGAACTTTGGCTACAAATTGGAACATCTTTTTAAATTGAAATCGTGTATTGTAAATATTTCGAGTAATCTAAGTTAAGTAAATCTTTTAGAAAGACTAGTATGATAAATGTTAAAACAAACCGTTGGGAAGGTTAGTGCGATAGGTGTGCACATTAGAAGAGAGGTGAGTATTTTCTCAAGAGAGGGACGTACTAATATGTTGTTGCATTGGCCTGTATCAATTTAAATACTTGCTAAACGTATTTTAAATCAAACACACTTTCGGGCTCTGACCCGTTTCTTTTTTTCTCTCTCTCTCTTGTATATATATGTATATTTTGAGGTTCCCAGCCACAGGGGCGTCTTGCTTAGGATCCCTTGAGAAGAACGAGCTGCAGCTTAGGTGGGAGTTGTAGGTCACTTGAGTAGACGGCTTCCGTTATTGACTCCACTCCTAGTACTCTCATTTATTGGGCACGTGTCGCCCCTTTTCATCATTTCATTTGTGTTGGGACATTTATATTTCAGTTATTTCCGGTATGGTTCTATGGGATTTATTCAGGATGGATTTATGATTTTAGTTTCTTATGTTGACATTCGATTGACGAATGTATTATGTTATTTGGCTTTTTGTGGTGTGATTCTTAATTGTAGAAATGTTGTTTTAAATAAATAAATCTTTTTCTTTAATTAAAATTTGGAAAGTTTGTTTGAAAAATGTTTTTGACACTTAGCTTAATTATTTAGGGTGTTAAATTGGAAAATTTATTTTATCGACAGTGATGCTGAGAATGAACCAACTGTTAACCTTGATTTAATTTAATAAAGGAGTGATCGCCCGGTATTTAATTAGGCGGGGTGTCAGAGGTGGTATCAGAGCATCAGGTTCTAGTGTCCATAGGATCTGTACAGCTTATTTCGCTTTCAACGTAACTTTATTGCTATAGAGCCCTATTTTTAGGATTGTTGTATTCTTGCTTTTACGTTTAAGTCTTCAACTATTTGAGATATGATAATAACTGTAGACTAATAAACTTGTTCACGTTTCAGATGCCTCCGAGACGTGCTCCGAAAGATAGGCGTGTCCAAGCCGAGCAGCCAGCAGCTCTGGCATCAGGCACAATGAATGCAAACGAAGTAGCCGCGCGATAGCGGTGATTCAGCAGGCTCCACCCCAGGTTCAGGCAGTGGCGCCAGTACCAGTACAGCTTCCATCCGCATGGGAGAGGGTTCGGGATGCTTTTCAGAAAGCGCATCCCCCTGAGTTTTCTGGTAGCTCCGATATTGTTACAGTTAGCCAATGGAAGAAAGACATCCAGCGGCACCTCCGTATGTATGAGTGAACTGACGTGAAAAAGTAGTTATTGGCTTCCTTTAAACTGGTGGGAGCTGCATTACAGTGGTGGGAGTCCACTACTACTTTGGAGGAGAGGGACACGATCTCTATTCAGTTGTTCTGGGAGCGGTTTGACCGCAAGTATTTTCCACCCGCAGTGCAGACTGAGATGAGGCAGAAACTACTAAATCTGAAGCAGGAGAACCTTACTGTAGCTGAGTATGAGGAGGAGTTCACGAGACTTCTCACTATTGTGCCGGATGAGGCACCCACTGAGAGCAAGAAGATTTTGCTGTTTGTCAACGGGTTAGCTTGGAGGATCCGTCAGCACCTTATTGGAAATCTATCCATGAGTACTTTCACTGATGTACTCAATGCAGCGTTACTACATTGCCAGGATCACCGCTTCCATCTTTAGGGAAGCAAGAGAGCAGGGGAGTCCAGCCAGTAGGGCAGGACCGGGGGTAATAGTGCCAGTGGGGCACCAACTCATGGACAGACTCGTCAGCACGAGCAGAGTTCCCATCAGGGGGACCCTGCTAAGCGATTCCGTTCAGGTGATTCTAGGCATGGATTCGGGGGTTTCAGGCAGGGTCATCAGGGCCAGCCTAATTAGCAGGGCCAGCAGGACCAACACCGACCGCAGGGACAGCAGCAGGGCCAGCAAGGCCAACAGCGTGCACATCAGGGCCAACAGGGCCAGTGGCGTGGAGGTAACGGCTAACAGGGTCGTGGATAGCAGGGTCAGAGGGGCGGTAACTTCAAAGGCAGATGCTTTGGGTGCGGTAAACATGGCCATAGGCTCCAGGATTTCCCAGAGGACGATAGGGCCCCACAGCAGCAGGGATCCCGTAATGAGCCGCAGAGACCACTCTTTCCACCTTCCCTCCCTGCTTCAGCCCAGGTGCCAGCCCTACCAGCCATTCCAGCAGCTCCAGTGCAGCAGGGGCAATTGCATTATGGACGTGTCTATAACGTCCACCAGGCAGCAGCTCCACAGGCACCACCCGCGATTGAGGGTATGTTTCCTATCCATGGTACTATGGGTCGAGTTTTGTTTGATACGGGGGCAACGCATTGTTTTATTGCTACGCATTTCTCGAAGTCCTTAGGATTGTTAGCCACAGCAGAGAGCACCGTGACGTGTGTCGACTCACCACTGGGGAGTGGGTCACTTATATTCTTTATATGCCGGGGAGTGGGGGTAGATATTGGTAGCTTGGTATTACCTGCAGACATGCTAGTCTTAGACATGCACGAGCATGATGTGATTATTGGTATGGATTGGCTCGCAGCTTATAGAGCCATGATTGATTGCTTCGGTGGAAGCATTATTTTTTCCATTCCGGGGCAAGAGATGTTTGTAGTGGCGATGCCTCGCCCAGAGGGAGGTTCGACCGCTCATTTGTCTTACATAGAGGATGATACCTCTAAGGAGGTTGTGATTCCTTTGGATTCGATCCCAGTTGTTAGGGAGTATTCCGATGTGTTTCAGGAGATACCAGGCCTACCGCCCAGTCGTGAGATAGAATTTGTTATAGATTTATTGCCAGATACGAGACCTATAGCGCGCGCACCGTACCGTATGGATCCGACAGAGATGCGAGAGCTACGGGATCAGATAGAGCTGCTGTTAGGTCAGGGCTTCATTCGTAGGAGTACCTCACCTTGGGGCGCTCCAGTCTTGTTTGTGAAGAAGAGAGATGGTTCACTGAGATTGTGTGTGGACTACCGAGAATTGAACAAGGTGATGATACGGAATAAGTATCCGTTGCCTCGAATCGATGATCTGTTCGACCAGTTGAGGGGAGCAACTTTCTTGTCGAAGATAAATCTGAAGTCGGGATACCATCAATTATGTATTAGAGAGCAGTATGTTTCAAAGACTGCCTTCTTGTCGAGATATGGGTCCTACGAGTTTAGGGTAATGCCGTTCGGACTCACAAATGCTCCAGCCGTTTTCATGGACTTAATGAATCGAGTATTCAGAGAATTCTTGGATCAGTTTGTCATCGTCTTCATAGATGATATCTTGATATATTCACACTCTGAGGAGGAGCATGCCGAGCACTTGAGGCAAGTTCTTCAGACTCTACGAGAGCATCAGTTGTATGCTAAGTACGAGAAGTGTGGATTCTGGTTGCGAGAGGTACAGTTCTTGGGCCATGTTGTTTCTGAGAAAGGGATGGCAGTTGACCCGAGCAAAGTGTCAGCGGTGAGGGAGTGGGGACAGCCCACGACACCGACAGAAGTGCGTAGTTTCTTGGGATTAGCCGGATACTACAGGAGATTCATTCGGGGATTCTCCAAAATAGCGGGTCCATTGACGAATCTGACTCGCAAAGGGGTACCATATGTTTGGGATGACGCTTGTCAATTGGATTTCGACGAGCTGAAGGACAAGCTTACTTCAGCACCAGTCCTTGCCTTACCGAAACTGGGTGTGGAGTACCTGGTTTATACCGATGCGTCTTTACTGGGACTAGGAGGTGTACTCCAGCAGGAGGAGAAGGCTATAGCTTTTGCTTCCCGCAAACTTAAGCCGCATGAGAAGAATTACCCCACCCACGACCTGGAGTTAGCAGCGGTCGTCTTTGCATTGAGGATTTGGAGGCACTACTTATTGGGTGAGAAATTTCATTTGTTCACAGACCATAAGTCACTGCAGTACCTATTCACTCAGCGAGAGCTGAATATGCGTCAGCGCAGATGGCTAGAGTTTGTGAAGGACTACCAGTTTGATATACAGTATCATCCGGGGAAGGCCAACGTAGTTGCTGATACGTTGAGCCGTAGACCGGTAGACGATGTAGCGGACGTCTGGAAAGAGAAGTGGAAGGAATTGGGTCACCAAGACGCAGTGGCACGATCTTTCATATCCGTAATGTCGGTCACGCCCGAGATTGTTACGAGGGTGATACAGGCACAGACTACAGACCCGTTTTGCCAGGAGCAGATTGTGCGACTTCTAGCCGAGGGTGCTGAGTCCTATTCTGTTAGTTCTGATGGAGGTTTGCGGTTTAATGGGAGATTGGTGGTTCCAGAAGGCGCGGAGTTACGTCATGAAGTGATGACTCATTCTCACGGGTCCCGATTTGCAGTACATCCGGGAGGTGATAAAATGTACCAGGACATGAGGCGTCAATACTGGTGGAGTGGGATGAAGAAGGACATCGCCGAGTTTGTTTCCAAGTGTTCTACCTACCAGCTGGTGAAGGTGGACCACCAGAAATCGTCATGATTGCTTCAGCCGTTGGAAGTACCCGCGTGGAAGTGGGAGAGTATTTCCATGGATTTCATTACAGGGTTGCCTACATCACAGCGGGGCCACGATTCTATCTGGGTGATTGTAGACCGTTTGACCAAGGTGGATCATTTTCTGCCAGTGAGGACAGATTATACCATGGGTCACTATGCTCAGTTGTTCATCGCTGAGATTGTCAGATTACATGGGGTGCCCCTGAATATTGTGTCAGATAGGGACAAGATTTTTGTGTCACATTTCTGGGAAAGTTTTCAGGAGGCTATGGGTACTGAGTTGAGGTTGAGTTCAGCTTACCACCCACAGACAGATGGATAGACAGAGCGTACTAATCAAATGTTAGAGGATATGCTACACATGTGTGTTCTCGATTTTGGAGGAGGTTGGGAACCACATCTTCCACTGGTAGAGTTTGCTTATAATAACTCTTATCAGTTTACGATTGGCATGGCTCCATTTGAGGCTTTGTATGGCAGGCCTTGTCGTTCTCCAACCTGTTGGCTCGAGGTGGGGGACAACAAGTTGCTAGGACCAGAAGTGATTCAAGAGACCTCTGTGAGGATTGAGATAATCACGAGTCGTATCCGGGTAGCCCAAGACAGGAAGAAGAGCTACGCCAATGCGAAACGGTTCTTCCGGGAGTTTAATGTGGGAGATCAAGTGTTATTGCGTGTATCTCCTATGAAGGGAGTGATGAGGTTCGGGAAGAAGGGTAAGTTGGCTCCGAGGTACGTAGGACCATTTCCCATCATCGAGAGGATTGGGCCGGTAGCATACAGGTTGGGATTGCCAGAACATTTACATCGCATCCACGATGTATTCCACATCTCGTCGTTGAGACGATATCTTCGGGATAATTTGGCCCATACTCACATTGCGATAGATGAGATTGACTTACAGTCTGATAGCTCTTACGAAGAGAGACCAGTGGTTATTCTAGACTATAGTGAGAGGATATTGAGGTCGAAAATAGTTCCACTTGTGCGAGTCCAGTGGGAGCATCATAATGTGGAGGAATCCACTTGGGAGTGTGAGGCAGATATGCGCGAGAGATATCCAGAGTTGTTTTTACCAGGTATGCCTTATTTTCCGAATTTCGGGAAGAAATTCCGTTATTAGGGGGGAAGTATGTAATACCCCGTATTTTTATGCTATATTAATTTGGGGATTTATTAAATTTAATGTGACGGTTTATTTAATAAAAAAAATCCGAAAATTAATTATGTAATAATTATTAACGTGACGAGAGTTAGTAATTATGGGAAACTTGTTGAATATTACTAATGAGCATACTAATATATTATATTGGTTATATTGGATGTCATAAGTGAATTAAATGACTATTTCAGAAATTTAAGTCGGGGCGTGCCCGTGTCACGTCGTGACTAATTTTGTTAAATAAAAAGTAAATATTTTACAAGTTGTTCGTATGGTCGTTTTGAGTGCACCAACGCGTCCGAAAGGGTCGAGATAGTAAGAAAAGTATACCGGGGGTTTAGTTTGGGTCTCGGGGCGTTTTTAGGCCTAATTAGTACCCCGAGAGGGCATTTTAGTCATTTTACATAAGTGGGTAATTAAACCCACGAATTTCAGCCAACCTATATCATCCATTAGGTCAGCCTCTTAGGGTTAGAACATTCACAAATCAAGTGACGGCCATTGGAGAAGAGAGGAGAGAGCTCTAAGGCAATCCAAGGCCAAAAAGCCACCGGTTTGCACCGCCACCACCACCACCGCGTAGATCACGAGTCGAGGAATGCAGCCATACCAAAATCAGCCGTGAATCTGCATACCAAAATCCCAGGCAAGTGTTTAAACTTGCTATTTTCGTTGATGCAACCTTCATGTTAGCTTAGGAATGAATTGTGATAAAAACTATGGAAGAAAACCCCATTTTTATAGGAGAACCCATGTAGTATTGATGTATATGTTAAATCTGGAAACCCTTGCCATGTAGAGGTAATAATCCACGAAATTTGGTGATCATAATAAAGAAATATTGGAGAAAGATTCATTAGAAATCTGTTTAAGAAAATTCTAGGGTTCTTGATAATTGGACATGATTTTAGGTTGAAAATCCATGTTTAATGATAGTTATACACATGCTTTACTTTATAAACACCTGGTATAATGTTATGATGATGATAGTAGGATTTTTGGGACGATTAGAATGGAAAAACATAGTTTTGGATGAAGAAGTTTGATGAATCCCGTAACTGCATTCTGCAGAATTTTGCCCAGACCTGCTTGATCGATCGATCGAGCCTAGAGCTTCGATCGATCGAAGGTTCAATTGATCGAGGCCCAAGCTTCGATCGATCGACCCCTCCTAGCAGACTCATATTTTCCTTGTTAAATTAAGTTTATCGTGAAATGATTTTTGGGCATTCTAAATAAAATGATTTGGGAGACATTGAGGACCAGTAGGGTATATGAAATAACGTTGGAACCTTTAATATTCAACGAGAATGATATTTATGGGATATTTACTTTAGGTTGTTAGATTTATGAATTTAAAGGGTGAGGTGCGTAAGAGAGTTACGTTGGAATCTAATAAAGTCACTTACTGAATTTCAGATTTGTGAGGATATAGCCCACGAGTGTTAGGTAATAAGTGAGAAAACCCTTCGAGTTAAGGTTAGGAATGAAACCTTATACGTAATTCTATAAATGTGAAATTAAGGATAAATGGTATAATTACGGGTTATGAGAAGAACCTATATAAATTTGATAAAGTAGTATATTTATATGATTGTGTGTACATATATTATATGCATGTGAAAAATCATACCCACGCTACTTGCTATCCCTGAGGTTTCCGCGCTGGGACAAGTCTTATCTCGATGGGACCTTTATGGGGGATATTGACTTGTACCCTAGAAGATAGATATCCTTGGTACAGGCTATCGATGTGATAGTTCAGACGGTCCTAAGAGACGCCGGTATGTGCCATCCTCTTAGAGACTTGGAATCTATGCTTCGCCTCAATATTGTTTGTGTATTTATGTTAATACAATTCGAGAGTGATTCCGAATGTATTCCCCTTAATATGAGTGATATGGGGCTTTGGATAGTAGAGTATACACGAACCATAGTTGTATTCGGGGTGCTGATATATATATATATTATTCGAGTAGTTAATATATATATGAGATTATGAAATTTGAGACTGATTACTGTGAATTGATAAGTAGGACATGGTTGTTGACTCATATTATAAATACTTGTTTTGAGAAAGTATAAAATGTCACGGGTACTTTATAAATTCTTACGAAGTTAAAAATAGAGAACTTTGGCTACAAATTGGAACATCTTTTTAAATTGAAATCGTGTATTGTAAATCTTTCGAGTAATCTAAGTTAAGTAAATCTTTTAGAAAGACTAGTATGATAAATGTTAAAACAAACCGTTGGGAAGGTTAGTGCGATAGGTGTGAACATTAGAAGAGAGGTGAGTATTTTCTCAAGAGAGGGACGTACTAATATGTTGTTGCATTGGCCTGTATCAATTTAAATACTTGCTAAACGTATTTTAAATCAAACACACTTTCGGGCTCTGACCCGTTTCTTTTTCTCTCTCTCTCTCTTGTATATATATGTATATTTTCAGGTGCCCAGCCACAGGGGCGTCTTGCTTTGGATCCCTTGAGAAGAACGAGCTGCAGCTTAGGTGGGAGTTGCAGGTCACTTGAGTAGACGACTTCCGTTATTGACTCCACTCCTAGTACTCTCATTTATTAGGCACGTGTCGCCCCTTTTCATCATTTCATTTGTGTTGGGACATTTATATTTCAGTTATTTCCGGTATGGTTCTATGGGATTTATTCAGGATGGATTTATGATTTTAGTTTCTTATGTTGACATTCGATTGATGAATGTATTATGTTATTTGGCTTTTTGTGGTGTGATTCTTAATTGTAGAAATGTTGTTTTAAATAAATAAATCTTTTTCTTTAATTAAAATTTGGAAAGTTTGTATGAATAATGTTTTTGACACAGCGCTTAATTATTTAGGGTGTTAAATTGGAAAATTTATTTTATCGACAGTGATGCTGAGAATGAACCAACTATTAACCTTGATTTAATTTAATAAAGGAGTGATCGCCCGGTATTTAATTAGGCGGGGTGTCACAGCGATCTCAACCTAAGTGTGCAGGATTAGTGTATATATATAGGGATGATGAGACTGTATATATCTATGAGTGTAATTGAGTAATTTTCTACTTTGTGAGACTAGTAGATAAAATGAAATAAGAAGTAAAATGATCTTAGTGAATAAAAGATTAACCATTTAAACGGTGAATAATGTAATTCAGTATGTGAGATCAACTATCTGAATAGCGTATTGTATGGGCGATACGGGAATACTACTAGTGAGCATAGTTAGTATTAGTATGGTTTCTAACTAGTTAGACTGGGAGGTATAACTAGGGGAGATTAGATTTACGTTAGGCGTGCACAATTGACGAGAGGTGAGAAACTCATGTGAGAGTTTGATAACTAACATGCGTATAAGACTTGTTTTAAGAACCAGTTTTAAATACTTGCTAAAATAATTTTTACACATCGGGCTCTGACCCGTTTCTTGTATCTCTTCTCTCTTTTGCTATATATATATATATTATATCAGGTGCTCAGCCACAAGAGTATCGGATTTAGAGATTTGGATTTCTTGACGTGCTGCAGCTATTGTGGAAGCTGTAGGTCCTTGCAGTAGACGCATTTATCCTTTCCATTCATTCTCATCTAGACTTCTTTTTTAGGGCATATGTTGCCCACTTCTAGTTCTTTCATCAGAGATATTGTATTCAGTTTATTATATGGTTTGGAGTTTTGAACTGGGAAGTTTTATCCAGTCTTATTTATTTCAGTACTTGATTCATGTTCAGTATTTATTTACATTCCTATGTGTGGTGAATGGTTTATATTTTAATATGGAAAGAAATGCATTTACTCGGTTTTATTAAAATTGGAAATGTTTTGACACCTAGCTTAATTACATATTAGGTGATTAATATGTTAAAAAGTTTTTCGACGGTGATGCTGAGAATGAACCAACTGAATATCCTGTTTTAAATTGGTAGAGGACTGATCACCCTATATTTAATTGGGCGGGGTGTGACAGGTGGTATCAGAGCATCAGGTTCTAGTGTCCTTAGAATCTGTGCGGCTTATTTCGTTTCATCTTATCTTTCTTTGATGTAGAGCCTTATGATAAGATTGTTGGGTCCCCTTACGTATATGACTTACATTCTCCTGCTACGAATTTTAATGGACGTGCCTCATTATATGAAATTTAATGTGATTCGAACACCGAACATTTTAGCACGACCAGCGAGGGTCGTAAGAAGAACTGCCGGAGACGAGGCCCAACAGAAGACATAGAGTAATCAGGGGAAGAGTGATTGGGAAAAAAAATCACCACGAGAATTACTTAAGTAAGAGATAGTAAAATTGTCACTCGAGAACTGTGGGTTCCCACGACACAGTCATAGATAACAATGGAGTGAATTTAGGGCCACCTAGCATAGTCGATAAAGGAGAAATCAGAGGGAGCTCTTTTGAAAACCCATCGGTGAAGACGCGGAGAACAAAATGATGAAGTGTAACAGATCAACGGAAGTAGAAAATTCAAAAGCAATTGTGTAGAGTGGGGCATGACGGCACTCATAATTAAATTTGGAGTTAAAAGCTACAGCTCTTAGGAGCATCATGTAGTGATTTGAGGCAATCACCACATACGAAGATGTGTGTTTGAAATTTAGAGAGAAATTTGGGTACGATTTGACCGTGAGGTCTTCCATTAGATGTGATAACAAAATGTGAGTGAAATTTTGATGTTTAGCACGATGGGTAAGATAGAAACCGATCATGAGAGGAGGTTGAATTGCACAATGAGCTTCGTACCTGCAGAGGGGTATAAATTATCCAAAGGGTTTATAGTTGATAAAGGACCCGTGAGTAGAATACCAGTATGGATGAGAAATCCATCTAGGATGACTAATGTTGATGTCATCAAAGTTATACGGTTGCTAGTGATTGCAGTCCTTCAAAGAGAAGGAAGTAAAGAGGGTTAACGAACCTGCTGAAGAGCAGAAACTGAATTTAACGGTGTTAGTGAAAACCCACATGAGTATACCCAATTGGGAACTCGATTAGATGATGTTAAGTGATTAACTTCAAAAGGATGATGAAGTCAATCAGGCTGTAGAGGCCAACCATAGTTCCAAATAGCTAGCGTAGCCAAAGGGACAGTGGAAGAATAATTGTGAGTTGAGATTGTCAGTCCGAGAGAAGGACATTCCCAAAATGGTCAGTGGGACCAGTGACGGGAAATAGTTCATGAAGTTTTCCTTATGTAAAGCAAACATAACTACAAGTGTTGAATGTGTCCACAATTGAGAAGTGAGACCGAAGAGATTAGAAATGGTAAACCGTGCAGTTAGGCATAACGACTGGAGGAGCGAGACTTCCAGCGAAAGAATTTGGGATCAAGGGAATTTGGCCCATGAAATTTATAACCCGAGAGTGATGGGTTCAGTCTGGACTAGTAGAGTCCTCGTTAATAGTAGCATACAGTATGTCAGAGTCTACGGGACTCGGGATGTAAACGGGAGTTTTATAAAGCTATAATTGAGGCCTAGAAAGTTTAGGCCAACGTTTTAATAATGGACATGAAATCCACAAGATGGAATAAATTGTCCATGGTGAGAGGGGGAAACCATATGATGAAATCCTAGGATGTATGACAATTGCAGATGTTCATGGGTCGTAATGGCAGCCACGTGCTGAGACCCTGTGATTTGGCGAGACTGGTGAGGTTTTGCTTCTTCCTTGTGAGTAACGGATAGATTCTAGTGACATGGGTGTGACACAACTTTTATGTAAATTGGAAACCCTAAACTTCGCGTGCGGTCCGAGTTTAGTGGGAACGTTAGTTTTAACAGTCTTGTTATAAACGTATTTCTCGTTGTTAGCAAGGCATTTTGATGATTGCGCGTGAGTGAACCGGGCGGGCCCTAAGAATGTGTTTTGTTGTTATAATTTACTACTGCATTTAGTCAGCTTTAGTAGAGTTTATTATGGTAATGTGTAGTGATTAATTACCGTATGGTTAAACGATTATAAAAATGTAGTGATATGACTATTGTGCCGGATACTCCGGAAGGAGTGATCTTAGTTTTGTGCGGCGCCACCTAAAATAGGGTTGGGCCCAGATATGAGTGTATATACGAAACTTTCATGGTAATATAGACCTCAGCGAGTATAGTGTCTAATTATATGTGATTCCCAAGAATAGGAACTTATTTGTCTATTAAGACTTAGAATACATTGTGTTCTTATCGAGTGGCGAAATATAGCTCGTTATATATCTATAGCGCCAAGTATTTGGGATAGTATGGCGCCATGATTCATGTTACATTTTTAGGGACATGAGAGTGGACGAGTAAAATTTAACAATACGTAGATTGTGGGAAAGTACATAGTATGTACCGAAGGCTTTACGGACCTCGACAACTTGCTCGGTTAGATAGTAGTGTATCGGGGGGGGTCCTTGTTTGGATTTCGCTTTGCGAGACATCCCACGCATGAAACTAGCGAACGTCGGGAGTTGGAGGGAAGTTTGGTCGGTAGTACATAAGTTTTGTATGTTGGTTATTGTACCTATAGGAGAGTATATTTGAGAGTTGATAATTCTTTTATAACTGAAGTCCAATAGAGTAGCCTGGACTTAGTATTTTTCGGAATAGATGAATGATGCCATTAAAGGATGGTTTAAGTAATGACTAGTGGGGTGGTTGAGTGCAACCCTACCACATCAGCATATCGAGTGTGCAAGAATTGAGGTAAGAATATTTTATGTCTTTAGTATAATGATGCATGAGGCATAGGGTGTATGGGCGCCCTAGGGGATTGAATCAAATGGTGGATTATGATTATCTTGAAAATTCGATAACATGTAATCAGGTAATCCGAAGATTACTCTGTAGGATTTGTCAGAAACTTACGTTTCAAGATGAATTGAAACTTATTCAAGAAAGATAAAATGTATCAGAATACAAACAACAGTGGTGATGGCCTACGATGTAGGTTAACATTGCAAGGATGGTCTTGCAGTGGGTCACCTGACGGATTAAAAAATGGTGAACAATTCGAAACCAGTAGGGGCTTCTTCCACTAGAGGATGGGAGGCTACCCCAAGTATCTTCTCATGTAGATGAGATGGTGAGATTACAGGTACTAATATGCGATTGAGTACAACCTAATACCCACAGAGGGATGGGTAAGGACAAGCGGTCTAACCGGATGCGGGAGAGAAAATTTTATATGAACCCTGAGATCTTAGGGGAGGATGAGAGTAGTTCCTTCCACTAGTGGAGTTTGTGTTCAAATAATTCCTATAAGTTCACGTTCGGGTAGAGTGCTAGTGGAAGTATGGCATGATTAGGGCTGTAAATGGATATTCGAAAATTCGAATCCGTCCGATATTCGAATCCGAATTTGCGGATATTTATCCGAAAAAATAGAAATGGATACGAATATGGATACTCTATAAAAATATCAAAAAAAATGGATACGGATACGGATAGCAGTAGTATTCGACATGGATAATCCGTATCCGACACGGAGTATCCGTTTTACCGGATATCCATTTTACCAGATATCCGTATCCATCTAACAAAGTGTAAAATATTATCCATATAATATTTTATATATAAACTAAAACTTAAAAAACAAAAATTGGGCATAAGTATAATTATATAAACTTTAGAAATCTAACCTAACCCTAATAACTAAAAACACACCACGGTATCTCCTTATTTCCCCAAACCCATTCCCTCTTCCCTCGATCTCCCACCGCTCCGTTGCTGTCCTCCGATCTTCCCTCCGATCTCCCACAGCTGTCCTCCCATCTCCCCTGCGATCCCCCTCCGATCTTCCCTCCGATCTCCCATCTCCCCTGCGATCTCCCTCCGCTCCGGTCTCACAACTCCCTGAGTCACAAGGCCAATCACCTGTTTTTTGAATATCAAAGTTTGTTATTAACAACTGTTTGTTAATATCAAAGTTTCAACTCCCCTGCGAGTATGAAACAACGAGTATGAAACTGTTTTAATATTTTTTTTTCTTTCTTTCTCTTTTTAATTTTCTTTTATTGTATCAGTTTGTAATGTTTTATTTTTAATAAGTTTCGAGTATGCACATGGTTGTTGGTGATGAATTACAACATTTTTTACTACTGGTTACTTGGATTAGATTCGACGAATCAAATGGCATCAGGATCTGTTGGCTTTATGCTTTTAGGTTGAATTGATTTGGACAATTAAATGGACAATTAAATGGCTTTATGCTTTTAGGTTGAATTTACTGAATTGATGGTCACCCATTGTTGATGGGTTTACTGAATTTATGGTGATATGTTTATGGTTGTTTATGGAGTTTAATAAAGTAGACTGAATTATGGAGTTTCATAAATTTTGTTTTAGTTCAAATTTTTTAGTAATATTAGGATGAAAATTTTTAGGCAACAAATTTTTTTGTTAAAATTAGTTTCATATTTTTTTTAAAGATCAGTTTTATGCCTTTTCTACGTTGTAATTTTTTTCTTTTAAAAAATAGATTATATTTGGGAACGTCGCATATCACTTATTATCCCTCATAAAGTAGACTAACTAAATTATGGAGTTTCATAAATTCTGTTTTGGTTCAAATTTTTTAGTAATATTAGGATGAAAATTTTTAGGTAACTAATTTTTTTGTTAAAATTAGTTTCATATTTTTTTAAAGATCAGTTTTATGCCTTTTCTATGTTGTAATTTTTTTTCTTTTAAAAAATAGATTATATTTGGGAACGTCGCATATCACTTATTATCCCTCAACACGATGTGCTTTAATATGTCTACAGAAGCTAATCAAAACAATCCTTCCACGCATGAATCTTCTCCTGTTCCAGTGGAGAGTATTTCGTCGGATCGCGCAAGTGTTGATAGTGAGAACAAAGCGCACAATAAAAAACTTACATATAACGTGTGGTTTGATTTTAATAGAGAGGTTCATCTAGATAATTCTGTTACGGCGACTTGCACCCATTGTAAAAGAAAGTTTGATGCGGGGAGTTCAAAAGGAACCTCACACTTGAGCAACCATCTCAAATCGTGTAAACGTAAGGTTGCGAGTGGAGGAGACATTCGGCAGGAACTTATTGGCGCAGTTAAGTCATCTAGTGATCCGGTTCCAAAGTTTGGCACTTACAAATTTGACCCAGATGTGGAGAGACTTTTATTTGCTCAAATGGTTGCTAAACATGATTATTCCTTTCTTATGGACGAGCACGAGTACTTCAGGTATTGGCTTTCTTATTGTTGTCCTACTTATAAATTTCGTCCAAGAGTTACTGTGAGAGATGATTTAAAAAGAGGTTTTAAATGTGAAAATGAAAAACTTTACAAGAGCATTGAAAGTCTTTCATCTAGGGTTAGACTCACCATAGACATATGGACTCCTAAATATCAAGGAACTGGGTATTGTTGTTTGAGTTGCCATTACATAGATAATGAATGGAAATTGCATAAGAACATAATTTCTTTTTGTTGGATCGAATGTCCACATGATGCTGAAAATGTAGCTGAATGGCTGAAGACTAGAATCTTAGAGTGGAATATTGATAAAAAGCTCATGACTATTGCAGTTGATAATGCTGGATACAATAAGCCAATGGTAGAGCATATTAAGTCATGGTTGAATGGTAAAAAAGTTCTTCTCCAAAATGGTGATATGTTTCATACTCGTTGCACTGCTCATATTATTAATTTGATTGTTAGGAATGGGTTGAAAGTGATTAATACTTTTATTGAGAGAATTCGTAATAGTGTTAAGCACGTTGGGTCATCACTTCAAAGAAATCAAATTTGAAATGTTGCGTTACGACAGACTCGTTTGAATTCTAAAAAGAATGTGGAATTAGATTGTCAAACTAGATGGAATTCTACGTATCTTATGCTAGAGAGTTCCATAGAATTGAGAGGATCTTTTGAGCGCTTGGCAGAGTTAGATCGTGATTATGAGTTTCTTCCAAATGAGCATGATTGGGAACGGGGGAAAAAAATTTGTTAATGTTTGAAATTTTTTTATGAAATGACAAATCGCCTTTCAGGGACAAAATACCCAACTGCAAACTACTATTTCAATGATGTTTGTAATATTAATTATTAGTTGAATAAATGGATGCAAAGTAATGTGGATTATATTCATTTGATGGCGTTGAAAATGCGAGAAAAGTTTGACAAGTATTGGGAGGATTGTAGTTTGGTGTTAACATTTGGTCTGGTGTTGGACCCTCGGTACAAAATGGAGTTTGTTCACTATGCTTATCGTGAGATTTATGGTTCTTTGGCAGAAAATTACATTCGCAGAGTTCGCACCGCTTTGTTTGAGTTATATGCTGAATATAAAGTCTAAATAGTGAATCTTCATGTTCTCCCATCATACTTGGGGATAGATGTGAGCAGTCTACTCGTGAAGTTGATACTATTCCCCAAGCAATATCTGGCTTTACAGGAGGATTTAAAAGGTTTATTATGGAGCGCTCTAATGCTTCATCTATAGTTCAGAAGTCTGAATTAGAACACTACTTGGAGGAAGCTTTATTCCCTCTCGACGATGATAATGAGTTTGCATTTGATATTTTTCATTGGTGGAAGACTAATGGGCTAAAGTTCCCCAAAGTTGCGAAGATGGCATGTGATATCTTAGCTATTCCTGTTACTACCGTTGCATCAGAGTCAGCTTTTAGTTGGGGGCACAAAATTGTGGATGATACACGTTCATCTTTAGCTTCTGAGACTGTCGAGACTCTTCTTTGTTTGAAAGATTGGTTGCCTTATGTTGGAGAGAAACTGGGTAAGTCAAAATAAAATTTATATTTGTCATTACTATTAAACATATATAAACACTTACCTATTATTTGTTTGCAAAATTTTAGAAAATTTGAAGGTTGCTGATGATAATGAATAGCTAGGCTCTCGAAAATTCATTTTCAGGTATTATTATTAATTGAATATTTTTTTTATGATTGTTCTTCTTGTGATAATGAATAGCTAATGCTAATAATCCGTTTATAACTTTTTCTTTCTTCTTATCCAATACAGCTTTGGGGGACCTTGGAAGTTGAAGATGATAATTTTTGTGTTACGGGGGCGGATTTTGGTGGAAGAAACTTTTATGTATAAGAAAAACTTATGTTACATGTATTATTAAACTCATGGATTTATCTTTTTAGTACAATATATTGGTGATGTTTTATTTGGGTGAATTAATATGTTCAAACAATTAAAGTCTTATCTTTATGCATTACTACTAACTTGCGAGTTGTGATTACCTTAATGCTTAATTCGACAAGGATACAAAGGAAAGGAGATGAGAAAGACACACTTCAGGAACTTAAGGGGTAAAAAATAACATCCCTTCTTTATTGTAATATATTCTTTGTTTTCTCCGTTAATATTTTAATTGAGTTATTCTTTTCAGGTAAGATGATGCTTCATTTCATTTTTGTTCAAACATTAGAGAAACTGAAGAGGATACAAATTTCAATGGCTCAAAATTGAATAAGAAAATGCACATTAAAGGTTAGTACTTTTGCTCAAACCTTCTTTCATAGTTTAATTTTATGTTTCACACATTCTCTATATCTTACATGGAATGAAAAAATATATATTTAATTAATTGATTAAATTAGTGTTCAATATGCTATGTGTATCTTAATGTATCTTAAACAATAAAAACGGATAAGGATATTATCCGAATCCAAAAAATCCGAGAGGATACGGATATGGATAGGTGAAATTATTATCCCGACGGATACGGATATGGATACGGATAGTGTGGAGTCTTGACGGATACGGATGTGGATACGATGGTATCCTCTCCGTATCCGTCCGTTTTACACCCCTAGGCATGATAAACTTTGTTGTTGTCCTAATTGATAGTTAAAGGTGAGGGACCAGTTATGATTACAAATGTCGGTGAAGAATCGATATTATCCTATATATTGTGTGTGAAATATATATTGCACAACGAATTTACTTGTAGGCATGACACGAGAAAGAGTCGTATGTATATGAAAAGAGGATATATATACTAAGGTGTAAATAGTAGAAGGCTAGATAGTGAATATCTAAAACATTGTTGAGGTAGTGAAACTTAAGCAGAAAGGCTTGAGCAAGAGCCTATATAACAGGGTAACCTGGAGTTTAAAGCAAAAACTTGTGTAGTGTTCATTATTAAGGGTATTCGATAGCGTACTATATAAGTAGTACGGAGTAGCTTACTTGTGAGCATCGAGATGCGATGCGCAATATTTTTACAGCATTGCTTGTACCTGGTATACTTTTTCCGAATTTCGGGATGAAATTCCGTTGTAAGGGGGGAAGTATGTAACACCCCGTATTTTTGATGATTTAAATAATCATGTGATTAATTATTATTATTATGGGAATAAGTATGCGATTAATTATTGTTGTTGGATTAATTAAATTAAAATGTGAGAAACTAATTTGTTATTAATCCGGATTAAAATAATTATTAACTAGCGTGCCAAGGGTTGATACTTATTGTTGTGAACTATTAAATATTACTGTGTGATATGTAATATGGAATTATGATATTTGATAAATTGTCGGAAGTGAGAAATGCGGCAGTTTGGTAAATTAAGTCTGACACGCGTGTGAGTCGTGTCGGGACTAATTGAATGGAATAAAAAGAGAAATTATTTATATTTACTCGTATGGTCATTCTGAGTGCGCCATTGAGTCCGGGAGGGTCGAGATAGTCAAAATAGTATACCTGGATGTTTAGTTTGGGTCTCGGGGCGATTTTAGGCCTAACTGGCACCCCGAGAGGGCATTATGGTAAATTATATTTTTGGGCTAAATTAATGGACGAAAATTAAGAGTAATTATATCATCCTAGGAAAGTCCATTAGGGTTAATAGGTTACATAAATCAAGAACGGCCATGGAGGGTGTGAGGGAGAACCAATTTCCAAGAGAGAAGGCTCGATTAGCACCACCTTGCGTAACCGTGACCACCAACGCGTAGATCGCGAAGAGAGGAACGCGTATATACCAACATCACCAACGGATCATACCATCATATTCGAGTCAAGGGTTTATTAATTTCTTTCTTTTAGCAATAATCATGCTCATGTTAGTATAGGTGGATTTAATTATGGTTTATATGTTAATTGAGTGAAAATTGGAGATTTAAATTATGATTAAGGATTGGTTTAATTAGTGGATGAAATCCCTTCATGTATGTAGAGGATTAATCACGAAATTGGATTATATATTGATGAACGAATCTGGGTTGATTAGGTTCATGAATTGGAATTTGGAAAACTAGGGTTCATGTGAATTAATTTGGGAGTTTTATGAAATTATGATGATTAATGACGAATTAAGGATCCTAGGATGATGGAAATGATCTATAACCTGTTAGGGGTTGATGGGTATTGATGATGAGTTGTTGGAAATTGAATCTTAGAGGTTTTTAGGTTCAAAAATGGTGAAAAACGTTGAAGTTTGGTGAAGAAGATGAACAGTGCAATCTCGCGCGATCTCGCGCGAAGTGGTTCAAACGAGATGGGGATCTCGCGCGAAGTAGTTCGAGCGAGATGGCATCTCGCGTGAAGTCGCTCGAGCGACACATGGAAGTCGTTCAAACGACAACCCTTCTGGTTCGAGCGACAGAGGGAATTTTTGGGAATTTTCTCAAAGTTTAGTTTTGAGTTTGCCGATTTATTGGAGTGAGAGAAACTGTCAGATAGTAAAATTTAATAAGATGGAATTTCGGGAAAGTATGTGAGAATAAATACTTTAATTATTTCGGTATATAAAGAGAGTATACCTTGGAGATTACAAGAGAGATAGTAATCTAAATATTTATACAATACGTAGAGATGAAATTAAAATACGTATGAAGAGTATATATGTAGGTTTGAGAAATACCTATAATTTATAATAGGATGTGTGTATGCATATTATGTGATATTATTGTAAGAGAACTAATGGGTGATAATCCAGGGGTGCAAGAACCTTATAGTTAAGCGCACTAATGAGTGATAACTCGGGGGTGCAGAAACTCTGTTGTTAAGTGTACTAATGGGTGATAACCCGAGGGTACAAGGGTGAATATTGTTAGGCGCACTAATAGGTGATAACCCGGGGGTGCTGGATTATTATTGATAAGTGCATTAATGGGTGCTAACCCGGGGATGCAATATTCTATTGTTAGGCGCACTAATGGGTGATAACCCGGGGGTGCTAAATTATTATTGATAGGTGCATTAATGGGTGCTAACCCGGGGATGCATGATTTTCTGTATATGTGCACTAATGGGTTTTACCCGGGGGTGCAGGATTAGTATATATATATATATATATATATATATATATATATATATATGTGTGTGTGTGTGTGTGTGTGTGTGTGTGTGTATAGGGATGATGTGACTATATAAATATATATGGACTTGTGAATATTGCTACTGTGTGAAATTAGTAGAATTGGTAATAATAATAATCATTACATTGCACCAAGCGGTCTCAACCTAAGTGTGCAGGATTAGTGTATATATATAGGGATGATGAGACTATATATATGTATGAGTGTAATTGAGTAATTTTCTACTTTGTGAGACTAGTAGATAAAATGAAAATGAGAAGTAAAATGATCTTAGTGAATAAAAGATTAACCATTTAAACGGTGAATAATGTAATTCAGTATGTGAGATAAACTATCTGAATAACGTATTGTATGGGCGATACGGGAATACTACTAGTGAGCATAGTTAGTATTAGTATGGTTTCTGACTAGTTAGACTGGGAGGTATAACTTGGGGGAGATTAGATGTACGTTAGGCGTGCACAATAGACGAGAGGTGAGAAACTCATGTGAGAGTTCGATAACTAACATGCGTATAAGACTTGTTTTAAGAACCAGTTTTAAATACTTGCTAAAATAATTTTTACACATCGGGCTCTGACCCGTTTCTTGTATCTCTTCTCTCTTTTGCTATATATATATATTATATCAGGTGATCAGCCACAGGAGTATCGGATTTGGAGATTTGGATTGCTTGATGTGCTGCAGTTGTTGTGGAAGCTGTAGGTCCTTGCAGTAGACGCATTTATCCTTTCCATTCAGTCTCATCTAGACTTCTTTTTTACGGCATATGTTGCCCACTTCTAGTTCTTTCATCAGAGATATTGTATTCAGTTTATTATATGGTTTGGAGTTTTGAGCTGGGAAGTTTTATCCAGTCTTATTTATTTCAGTACTTGATTCATGTTCAGTATTTATTTACATTCCTATGTGTGGTGAATGGTTTATATTTTAATATGGAAAGAAATGCATTTACTCGGTTTTATTAAAATTGGAAATGTTTTGACACCTAGTTTAATTACATATTAAGTGATTAATATGTTAAAAAGTTTTTCGACAGTGATGCTGAGAATGATCCAACTGAATATCCTGTTTAAAATTGGTAAAGGACTGATCACCCTATATTTAATTGGGCGGGACGTGAAAGTAAAACCCTGTCATAATTAATTCCGAAAAATTCTCTTTCTCTATTTTTCTTCTTGTCAATTTCATGGAGTGTTCTGGGGTATTCTTTAAGTTTACTACTTGAATAAACCCGTGGATTTGTTGTATCTTGGAGGTAATTTTCTTAGGCCCGTTAGCGAACTCTATACGAGTGGGGGAAAATAACACCTTAAGGACAGTAGTTTATTACGCCTCAAATCCAATCAGCTGTTCATATTTTCTGCCTTATTATTAAAACTCGTCAACAATCTTAAGGTGTTATTTATGGAGGCAGAAAAGAATATGAATATGTTTCTGAATCCCAATGTGCATTTGGATCGCTTTGATGGAACAAATTTCACTCGCTGGAAAGGAAAATTATTCTTCCTTCTCACCGTTTTGAAAATTGCATATGTTCTGGATCCTAAACTAGAAGCAATTCCGGAACCAAAAGAAGACGATAATGAAACTGTCAAAGAACAACGGAAGAAACGTGAAGAAGATGAATTGGTGTGTCGTGGGCATATTTTGAATACATTGTCTGATCAATTATATGATCTTTACAACTCTATGCAGTCTCCATGGGAAATCTGGAATGCTATTGAATATAAATACAAAACAGAGAAAGAAGGTACGGATAAATTCTTAATTCTAAAATATTTCGAATTCAAAATAAGTGATAACCAAACTGTTTTAGACCAAGTACATGAGATGAAAATCCTTGTCACAAAGCTTCGTGAATTAAAGGTGGAAATTTATGAATCGTTTCCAGTTGGTGCAATTATTGCAAAATTACCACCAAGTTGGAATGATTATCGTAAGAAACTCCTATATAGGAAAGACGATATAAGTTTGGAGGAATTACAGAAACATTTAAGAATTGAAGAAGAAACCAGATCCCGTGATCAAACAAATGTTTCTCATAATTCCACAAAATTTAACTTTGTTGAAGGAAAGAAATATCATAAGAACTTAAAACCTAATGGTAAGAAGTTCAAGAAAAATAATTGCAATAAGAAACAGTCCAATGGGGTTTGTTTCATTTAAGGCGAAAATGGCCACTATGCCCGTGATTGCAGAAACAAGAAACGAAAGATGGATGCTACTGAATCCAATAATACAAATAATGCAAATATGGTGGAAAATAAGATCGAGGACCTTGTAGCAATGGTATCGGACATGCAAATTGGTTTGATTACCGAACTAAACATGGCGGAAATAACGAAGTCTTCTGACTGGTGGCTCGATTATGGGGCTACCATACATGTTGTTAAATGAAAATGTAATTAACCCGTGAATTAATTTTAAATTAGTTTAATTGTATTTAATGTTCATTTTAGTTTAACTAATAGATTGATTTTGATGATTCCAAACATATATTTATTATATAAATGGTTCCTAGCTTATTTATATCTATTACATTACGTGTTATTATATGCTCAGTTTTAGTATTAGTTCATTAACTGAATAGTTATAAACTTTACATCATATGCTTTGTTTATCTTTGATTGTGACTTAACCTTTGTGTAGTATTTATCATTTGGCCTAACAGCATAAGCTTATATATATATACATAGTATGATATTTCAATTCTTATTAGTGCCAAACGAAACTTTTAATTTATGTTAAACACATGAACTGACAAATATTTTATAATTTTTGTTGTGGCTGTTCCTCGGTTCCCACGTAACAAAATCTGGTGTGTTAAAAATCTTTGGGAAGTTCATATATTATTTTTCTTTCAATTGAAATTTGCTGTAAGTCTTTTATTTTTTTTGTCCGAATAATTTTTATATACTATACTTAATTACGTCTTATCTATATGTTAGACATTTATATTTTATTTGTATTTTTGATGTTGATTATTCTATTATACGAAATATTTTTTTTGGCCACGATAATGTACCTATAATCATACACATACTTGTTTTTGCCACAATCACATGCTTGCTTGTTAAATATGCTTTACCTTACCTTTTGTCATAATCATACATATGCTTGTTTTGCCACAATCACATTTACGATTGAATACAATTCATGCCTTACCTCTTGTCAGATATGCTATTTGTTTTCTTGCTAAAAGTTATCCTCTTTTAATGCTTTCACTCCTTGTCTTGTCCCATCCTTGTACTGATCCATCAATTGTTGGAAAATCTCTTAGCACACTTTGCTGTGATTTCATTTCTTGGGACGCGATTTTTTTTCTTCTTGTGCCACGTGCAATCTGCTTCGGCAGACTCTGTCTTGAAAAAATATGAGACAAGATTTATAATTTTTTTTAAGATATTGTTCGATCAGTTATTTATCCTTTTACTGAATCTCTCTTGAATCTACTGTTTATAGCATTTGGTGGTGCATGAACAAAATCTTTATTTGAAGAGTTGATATCTGTCTTGGTCCCACACCATTTAATTCATCCAAATCTCAAGAAACCTTTTTGTACTTGTTGGCTTAAGATGTGGCGGTATAAGAACTGTAGCATTTTGGTTTCATTACTATTCAACTGTCTTGGACAGTTCTTTCTCTTCAGATCTTTGAACACGCATACATATATTTTTTTTACGCATGGCGTCGCCTAAGAGGTTGTTTTAATAACCTTGAACTTTACATGATTTTTTTTATTCTTATTTTAAGCTGAGGTAACTGTACGCATATATATATATATATATATATATATATATATATATATATATATATATATATATATATATATATATATATATATAAATTTAGTCCATACAATGTATATACATCATACGATGTCATCAGCTAAATAAAGCCTTGAGACATATCATTACAATACCTGTTATTTATATACTTTTTATTTTTTTTTACGCATATTTCATATCATTACTGCCTCGAGCTTTACGCTCTATTTGATGGACTGACTTAGTCAGTGTTTGGTATACAGCAACTCACCTCTTATTTGACTTGGACTGACTGGTAACGTTTTTAATAGAGATAATTTCTTTTATTAAGTATCTCTCTTCTAACAGACTCTATATAAATCTTTTTAACATATTATTTGTCTCTAATGTTTCTCTCTCCATCAGTCTACCATTTATTATTTTGATAGAAATCAGAGAAGAAGATAACATGGTCTCCATCCTTCAGTTCACAATTAATGAAGCTCTCAAGTTTATCAAGAGTTTTCCATCTTTCGAAATCCCTAACGTCTATTTTTTTCCTGAGTATATATTGTCCAGCAGTTGCAATAAGAAGATACAATTTTTGCTGCATACACTGAACAAAAGAAATTCAAAAGCTCAAAAAAAAAATCAGTATTCAGCTACAAGATTTCTAGTGAAGACTTGAGACACAAAAAGAATTGGAATCTCTGTGAAGTCGCCTTGAACTTGAAGAAGAAACTCAGATTTACATTTGTATTTTAAGAGTTTCGACATCCAAACCTCTCTACTTAAAATTTATTTTTGAAGCTTTGGCTTTTAGCTTCGGAAGTTGTACCTGTAGTCGGTTTGATACTCAGTTGTAAAGTGGTGGTTTGATCCTACCGTAAAAGTGGATCAGAAGTAGTGAAGCGCAAGGAGACAGGCGTAGCTCTAGGCGCGTGGACATAGGTCGGGTTTTTGGCCGAACCACGTTAAAAATACGGTGTCATTTATTTTCAGCATTTAAATTATTTTTATGCCTGTGATTGATCAATTTTTTTATGGAAGTTATTTAAATCTGAATATTTGATAAAGACTTAAATATATATTTTCGTAATATTTAATAAATCTCAGAATATTAGTTTTTATTATTTACGAAAATTATTTATAAATTTGGTTGGATTTTATAAACCTGAAATACTACTTGTGCAATTAATTTGTTGAACTTATTTAACATTATTGTGATAATCACTTCAGACTAAATATTCAGAATATAAAATTATATTATGAGCTAAACTTGATAATTTATTTAGTGGGTATTAAAATCTGTAATTTATCTTGAATAAACTAATTTGTGAACTTTACAATTTTATTTGTGTTATTAATCTGATTTTTAGATTTAAGTACTTTAAAAAATAAATATCTATTTAATTAGTAATTAAAGTCATAAAAAGATTGCTAAACTCAATTCACCCCCCCTCTTGAGTTAATATCTGGGCAACAATTGGTATCAGAGCCACGCTCTAATTTATTATCCTTGTTTTAAACATCTTTAGAGATTACGATTAATGGCAAACTTTAGTGTTTCATCTCTTGGTAAGGGTCAATCAATAAATAGACCTCCTTTATTTTCAGGAAACAATTATAGCTATTGGAAAAATATAATGAAAAATTTTATTCAATCAAATGATTATGCTGTTTGGAGAGTTATTATAAATGGTCCTAATATCCCCATGAAAGTTGTTAATAATGAAAATGTTCCCAAAGATGAAAATGAGTGGAATGATGTTGATATTCATAAAATTCAAGTTAATGCTAAAGCCATGAATATTTTACATTGTGCTCTTGATGTTAATGAATATAACAGAATACGTTGTTGTGAAAGTGCAAAAGAAATCTGGGATAGATTAGAAATTACTTATGAAGGAACTAGTCAAGTGAAAGAGGATAAAATAAGCATGCTTGTTCATAACTATGAGCTTTTTAAAATGAAAACAGATGAAACTATCTCTGATATGTTTACTAGATTTTCAAATATTATAAATGGATTGAAATCTCTTGGTAAAACTTATACAGACTCTGAATTAGTGAGTAAGATTCTCAGGTCACTACCATCTGCTTATATGACAAAGAAGCTAGCAATCAAAGAAGTTATACGAGAAAGACCTATTTCTCTTGATGAATTGTTGGGATCCTTAATTACTCATGAAATGGAACTCAAAGAACTTTCTGAAGATGAGAAGCCCAAGGCAAGAAAAACTATTGCTTTCAAATCCATTGAGGAAGAAGAAGAAAGTGAGGAAGCTGATAATAATGAAGATGGTGATATAGCACTTCTCACCAGAAAATTCAAAAAAATTCTTGCCAAAAAGAAGGGACATTCTGGAAAATTCAAGAAATTCTTTTCAAAGAAGGCACATGAAGGAAAGTCATCCTCCAAGTTTGAGCCAAGATGTTATAACTGCAAAGAGTTAGGCCATATCAGACCTAACTGTCCCAAAGACAAAGAAGGGAAGAATGATAGAAAAGAGAAAAGAAATGAAAAATACAAAAAGGACATGAAAGCTACTACTTGGAGTGATTTGAAGTACCTTATACCTTTGACTTGCTTAAGTCTATATTGTATAAGTACTCAACTAATTTGAAAATAGTAACAAAATTGGTTGTATAACCTAGAATCCAAAGAGCCTCAGAATTTATCTCTCTAATCCTCTTCAATAATCCAAGAAGGTATAAATTGAATCACACTACACACAAGTAGAAGTGCATACATGTGTATATATTGCTTAAAATTGATTGTGTGTTGTAACAACCCAGGTTTTTGAGCGACTATTTTATACTATTTTGCCTAATGGGCTAATTTTATAAAATAGGGAATGCTGGAGTAAATATTATTTTCCCGTGAGACTTAGGGATTATATTTACTATGTTCTGACTATTTACCGTTATGAGAAGGTAAATAGTGTTATATTGTGTATTTTGCGTCGTTATAGGTAAAACGACGGTTACGACCTATATTTAAATCGGGTATAATTAATGAATTTAAAATAAAATTTGAACGTAAAAATAGTTCACACTTTCCCGAATGCCAAAATAGGGGGTGCGGTTGTTTTTAGAATAGTCGAGATAGTCGAAATAAGTGCCACGTTATATTTTTGGGTTTCGGGCATTTTAAGGAGTTATGACTCAATTAAGTGGTTACGAGTCATTTTAGTGGTATATTTGCAATTAGGAGTGGGGGTTTATATTTTTAGACCCTTATAAGTCCCCCACCCCTTTTTCTTTCTTCATTTGTGTTAGAAGCCAAAGGAGAGAGAGAGAGAAGAGAGAGTTGAGAGAAATGGAGAGAAAGGGAGAAATGGAAGATTTGGGCCGGAATCCGTCGCTACCGGAGGTGTTCCGAGACTACGAACCTCGAGGAAAGTTTCTTACTTGCTAGATATTGATTTAATGTGATAAATTGCATGTATAGTTAGGTTTTGGAGGTTTAACCCATAAATGGGTATTTGTTGATTTTGATGATTAAACCCTTAAATCTTAGTTTTAATTTGATTTGAGGATATATTATTGGTTGTAAATGGTGTAGGACTGATTTAGGTCGAATTGTTGTTGTTGATGTTGGGAGAAATCAAGGTTTTGGGGTTTTGGGATTTTAGGGTTCTTACACCCCGTAGCCCAAATTGGGCAAAATCCCAGGACCGAATCGATTCGGTCCCAAGGGCGAATCGATTCGGATAAGGAGAGGGTTTCAGGTCTTGCAGACCGAATCGATTCGGAATGAAACCGAATCGATTCGGCAATTGCAGAAGGTCAGTTTTTGCTCACCGAATCGATTCGGATGTTCAAGCGAATCGATTCGCAAGGGCGAATCGATTCGGCCCAAGGGGCGAATCGATTCGGTTCCCCTGTTTTTGTGAGATTTTCTTATTTTGATTTTAGCCCATTTTCTTTTAGGTCCAAGGTTTAGGAACTTTCCTTTGGGAAGTAATTTAGAGTCCTAGAGGGTGGTTATGGGTAGACTAATGCCCTAAGATGATAATGGGATATTTAGGCTCACCGAGGGCTAAGTGGCGTAGGTTGATATCCGAATGATTTAGGGGATTAACCTAGAGATGAAATTTGAAGTTAAAATATTAAAGTTGAGCTTTTGAGAGACACTCCATTATGGAGACTCACTTTGAGGGTTTATGAACTATATAAACTATTCGATGTTATTTTGAGGTTAGTGGCACCTTGGGTTTTAGGTCATTAATAATATATGACTTAATAAGAATATAATGCACCTTCTAAAACTTGGTGCCTAATGACTAAATGAATGATTTTTGGAAATATATAAAATATGAGCTTTCAAAAATGGAAAAAGTAATGTTTTTCATAAATGATAATTTATGGATACACACCTCTCTAAATCGCTATCATAAGGGAAGTCGCGCGCGTTGTGGTGAAGCCCCCTGGCTAATGATGCAGGGTGGATATAGTCCCCAGGCCATGGGAGCGCTTATGGTTGTATATTTTCTGCGGGGGTAGGGAGATTTCAGGTGTGGTCTTGGCTACCACGTAGGCTCATGGCCGCTTCCCGACGTTTCGATAGGATCCCAGGTGGTCTTGGAGGCCCTGGAAGATGATAGCCATTTAGGGGCGCGCTCAGTGGGGAAACCCGGACGGGCGATCTTAGAATCGTTATATATATATATGAATATAACTATTCTAAATCAAGTTGGACTTGATGTTTGATGGGTGCCATAAAGAGCACAGTAAAATGCCTTATAGAGCATGATGAGAGTGCCATAAAGAGCACGATGTAAGGCCATAAAGAGCCTATGATTATGATCATATTCCTGATAAGGAAGATATTTTTATAAAGTGAACAATGGTGACAAATGCCAATAGAGCATAAAAAGTATGACTATATTTCCTAATAAGGAACAAATTCATGAAATGAATTAGTTTACGATGAAAGTAATTTGGTAAACATTTGATAAAGTGTTGTACCATTTTTATGTATATTCCTAAAGATAGAATTAGGAATTGTGCCATTAGATGATGGATGAGTTTTATTTCTTTTTCTTGGTGCAGTTGTAGATGTGATTTCCCACACTTATGCACACACATGTAATTATTTATTATTTCGTGCTTAGGGTTAATGTATCTCGACGATCAACCTTGCCTAAGTAGTAGTGTATCGGGGGGGTTCCTTGTTTGGATTTCGCTTTGCGAGACACCCCACGCACGAATAGGGCATAGTGTTGAGACTGGGGAGAAGTTAACCTTTAGTACTTAAATTAATTAGGACAGAGTCTAATGTATCTCGACTATCAACCTTGCCTAAGTAGTAGTGTATCGGGGGGGTTCCTTGTTTGGATTTCGCTTTGCGAGACACCCCACGCACGAATAGGGCATAGTGTTGAGACTGGGGAGAAGTTAGCCTTCTGTTCTTTCTATAACCTGAGCATCATTTATATTGCGCTAGGTTACTGCTAGATCGAGAGGTGAGGAATATTATTGTTATCTGCGAGAGATTCACGCACTTACCTGCCATGCATTTTAGTCACATGGTAATCATATCGAACTCGGCCCTGACCGGTTTCTCTATTTCTTTGTGCTGCATATACCTTGCCGTTACAGGTGCTCCTCCGCATGGACACCCGTATTTACATATTCCATTCCGGTTGTCTTGGAGCTACAGCATATTGCGGATGTTGTAGGATACTTGTAGTAGACTCTCCCTTCTATTGTACTCTAATTATGTTTAGTACTTTCATTCGGGCGTGTTTGCCCAAGGTATTGCACTCATTTATTATATTGTAAATATTGATTGTAATACTTAATGTATTATTTGTATTGGTCTGTGCACCGACAGCTTATTCGGTGATTATTTATTGTATTGTCATACTTTAGTCATCGATTTTTGATACCCACCGTTTTTACAAATGGGATTGTCTAAGTGTTTCTCTTTTACTTTTAAAATTTTTTTTATAGATGACAATCCGTTTTCTGAAATGATTGGTGGTTATCTCATACTATTATGTTAATCGGCAGTGATGCTAAGAATGGACCATCTATGATTCTTGTATTTATTGGAGTATTGGGCTGGCCACCTATTATTTTAGTAGGCGGGATGTCACAGATGGTATCAGAGCATTAGGTTCTAGAGTCCTTAGGAATCTGTGCGGATGTTTTACGTTTTCTGCGTTTCTCTCTATTTGATGTAGAGCCTTAAGAATAAGGTCGTTGAGTTCTCTTGTGAGATTTCGTTCTCCTGCTACGGAATGAGAACCCCGAAGATCTTCTGCGCGATCGTGTGAGACTTGTAAGTCGCTAGATGAAGGGCGTTGAGGAAGGCCGTGGTGGAGGCGTCGTGGAATGGGATTTCCATAAGCTGTGGGCTGTGGTCGGGAATAAGGATCGCTTTGGAGGCCCTTCCCTTTGTAGCATTATTTTATAATGCTGCCGTGACTACTAAGTACGGTGAAAATAGTTTTCCCACGTACCGATGCCGGTAGAGAGTGGTACTATGCTTGGGACTCCGAGCAATGTCAATTCGGAGTTGAGAGGTCCTTTATTAGGACCACATGTTGAAGCCCGGTTGGTTAGAGGAAGTGTAACCTCGTTCGGTGAGAACGTAAGGCCCGAGAGTTTTGGCCTAGAGTTGGGTACAGGAGTGCCCAGGTGTGAGGGTTTGAGGAAAACCTTTCACCCTTTGGAGTAAGGTTGAAGTGGCGGATATGATAATCGCCTCGTTATGGTGGGGCAGAATGTTTTACCCATAGAGAGAGCCTCTCAGTGGGAATGCTAGGCTCGTAAGTAAGTGTTGGAAACACTTTTGGAGAGTAGTGTTCATGAGACCCCACTGGTGGACATCCACCTGGGGAAGGCTCGTGGAGCTAAGGTTGGGGGAAGCTCGTAGAATGTTCTCCTTGCTGAAGAAGTCAAGGGAAGTATGCGTTCTGATCTTGTCGATTGAGGATGACCGGCAAGAATAGGACTCCTAGTTGAGTCTTTGATGGAAGTAGTTTAGTTCGGGTAAGACTAGAATGACGTGTCTTAGAACTATTAGTAGTAGCCAAGGAGGTTGGCTAGTATGTTGGTGGGACTTTCTAACTAGGGTGCGAGTAGTGCATTCCTTAGGTAAGATGGGAGTAGTTTGGTGTTAGCCCTAGATTCGGGTGCGTATATCGAGCTTGTGATGGTATCGGTACATATTTTATATATAGTAAGTATATCTATGTGACTTCCATGATAGGGGAGTTCTGTATTTTCCTTCTCACTCGTTATGGGGCGAGTGGTGATATATGTGGTACGTGCTACTTGTATTATATATTATACGAGTAGAGATATTCTTAGATTGGTTGGGGCGACAGCAAGCGAATATATCGCGAGGCTATCCTAGTTCTAGTTCTAGGAGGAGGACTAGTTGTTCTATAATATCTCTCCTGGATACGGGTTGAGACTTTATAGAGGTGGATTACGGTGTTTAGATAGTTTCCTTTATTTTTTTTATTTTATTCTCTTTGCTTGCTTGATTGCTTTGCTTGTGTATGCTATTGCCTTATCTCCATGACCGGCTAGTTAAGGTGACTGTGTGGAGGGGTTCCTTGTTTGGATTTCGCTTCGGCGAGACGCTCCACGCATGAACCTTAACGACGTTGGGAGTGGAGAGATGTGCATTTTCTTTTCTGCTCTTCTTTTTCTTTCTTTTCTTTTCTGTTGGTTAAGTGCTGGGTTGGAAGGTTTAGCCAAGAATCACGTATATGAGTGATTAAGGGCTTAGTTCATGTGCGATATATGAGCACGATGATAGTTTTTCCTCTGGATCGACGTGGGGTAAGACTGAGATTATAGAAGTCCGATAGGGACTTATGGTTGTGCCTTAATGAAAAGGCCATTTGTTTAGAGGTATATGTGTATCTTGGAGTAGAGTAGTGGTGGCATCTTACTGAAAGTAAATGCCTCAGTCGATTGTTATGGTAGGACGTAGATGTTTATATGTAGTAGTAGAGTTTCGAGTTAGGATTCCGTCGATCCCGATCATGTGTCTTCGACCGTTACTTCTCGACGACTGACAATGCGAGGTAGTAGTGTAATGGGAGGGTTCCTTGTTTGGATTTCGCTTTGGCGAGACGTCCCACGCATGAAACCGAGTTAATGTCAGAAGTCGGGAAAGGTCTTGGACACTAGGGATATTTAGTATTATACTTATACGACTAGGTGAGGATAGATAGATTGACCTTAGGATTCTTAGGATGCTAGGCCCTTAGGGCATGCGGCGTTAGTTTAGGAAGATGGTTGGGAGTTGACCACAATAAGTTGTGGGTTGACTCTAAGTAGGATTTGGTCCCTAGACGACAAGTATGGGATTTTGAGCTCGTTAGGATGTTTCCTTTCGCTAAGGCAATGCGGATGGGAGTAGTATAGGCGCCGAGTAGATACCGTCTTAAAGTTTATTCGTGGCATAGAATGCCAAGTGGAGTGAGATTCACCGAGACGAGACATTCGTGTCAAGGTATAGGTAAAGTCTCCAGGAAGAATGGAAACCGTTGGGGATATGGGGTATATCCTACCACCCGTAAGTGGAAGGGTGGATTTGATTTAAGGTGAGATCGGAGTAGAAATTCGATGGATCGAATCTCCTTGCAATAGTTCGGATCGTCTTCGATAAACGTTAGGCCGTGTATAGCCTAGTGTAGATGGCAATATGCCTTGTCTACTCGTTGGAATGGAAACAGCGAATAGTATATCCCTGGGACCGGGAGTGGTCCGGGAACCTTCCTTTAGTTTGGGCTCAGTGAGCAAGTAGACCTCTGATGGGTACACCAACGCGAATAAGTTAGTAGTGTTGGGGTTAGTGATTGTGAGATAGTGTAGTTATTCTCTAGTAAGGGTGTGACGTGTTTCGGAAAGTAAGGCAATTAGTGCCGAGCTTGTGCGGGTATCTCCTCCCGTAGTAGAAGGATAGGATCGATAGTTTCTGAGATCGATAGCGATGACCTTAGTCTGAGCCCTATGGGGACACTTCTATTCAGGGGTTTGCTAGTACGATAGCACGGTTTTTTATTATAGTATACCCTTTATATGGTTATGGGTTACGCCTGAATTTTGAGGGCAAAATTCCCCTTTAAGGGGGGGAGTATGTAACAACCCAGGTTTTTGAGCGACTATTTTATACTATTTTGCCTAATGGGCTAATTTTATAAAATAGGGAATGCTGGAGTAAATATTATTTTCCCGTGAGACTTAGGGATTATATTTACTATGTTCTGACTATTTACCGTTATGAGAAGGTAAATAGTGTTATATTGTGTATTTTGCGTCGTTATAGGTAAAACGACGGTTACGACCTATATTTAAATCGGGTATAATTAATGAATTTAAAATAAAATTTGAACGTAAAAATAGTTCACACTTTCCCGAATGCCAAAATAGGGGGTGCGGTTGTTTTTAGAATAGTCGAGATAGTCGAAATAAGTGCCACGTTATATTTTTGGGTTTCGGGCATTTTAAGGAGTTATGACTCAATTAAGTGGTTACGAGTCATTTTAGTGGTATATTTGCAATTAGGAGTGGGGGTTTATATTTTTAGACCCTTATAAGTCCCCCACCCCTTTTTCTTTCTTCATTTGTGTTAGAAGCCAAAGGAGAGAGAGAGAGAAGAGAGAGTTGGGAGAAATGGAGAGAAAGAGAGAAATGGAAGATTTGGACCGGAATTCGTCGCTACCGGAGGTGTTCCGAGACTACGAACCTCGAGGCAAGTTTCTTACTTGCTAGATATTGATTTAATGTGATAAATTACATGTATAGTTAGGTTTTGGAGGTTTAACCCATAAATGGGTATTTGTTGATTTTGATGATTAAACCCTTAAATCTTAGTTTTAATTTGATTTGAGGATATATTATTGGTTGTAAATGGTGTAGGACTGATTTAGGTCAAATTGTTGTTGTTGATGTTGGGAGAAATCAAGGTTTTGGGGTTTTGGGATTTTAGGGTTCTTACACCCCGTAGCCCAAATTGGGCAAAATCCCAGGACCGAATCGATTCGGTCCCAAGGGCGAATCGATTCGGATAAGGAGAGGGTTTCAGGTCTTGCAGACCGAATCGATTCGGAATGAAACCGAATCGATTCGGCAATTGCAGAAGGTCAGTTTTTGCTCACCGAATCGATTCGGATGTTCAAGCGAATCGATTCGCAAGGGCGAATCGATTCGGCCCAAGGGGCGAATCGATTCGGTTCCCCTGTTTTTGTGAGATTTTCTTATTTTGATTTTAGCCCATTTTCTTTTAGGTCCAAGGTTTAGGAACCTTCCTTTGGGAAGTAATTTAGAGTCCTAGAGGGTGGTTATGGGTAGACTAATGCCCTAAGATGATAATGGGATATTTAGGCTCACCGAGGGCTAAGTGGCGTAGGTTGATATCCGAATGATTTAGGGGATTAACCTAGAGATGAAATTTGAAGTTAAAATATTAAAGTTGAGCTTTTGAGAGACACTCCATTATGGAGACTCACTTTGAGGGTTTATGAACTATATAAACTATTCGATGTTATTTTGAGGTTAGTGGCACCTTGGGTTTTAGGTCATTAATAATATATGACTTAATAAGAATATAATGCACCTTCTAAAACTTGGTGCCTAATGACTAAATGAATGATTTTTGGAAATATATAAAATATGAGCTTTCAAAAATGGAAAAAGTAATGTTTTTCATAAATGATAATTTATGGATACACACCTCTCTAAATCGCTATCATAAGGGAAGTCGCGCGCGTTGTGGTGAAGCCCCCTGGCTAATGATGCAGGGTGGATATAGTCCCCAGGCCATGGGAGCGCTTATGGTTGTATATTTTCTGCGGGGGTAGGGAGATTTCAGGTGTGGTCTTGGCAACCACGTAGGCTCATGGCCGCTTCCCGACGTTTCGATAGGATCCCAGGTGGTCTTGGAGGCCCTGGAAGATGATAGCCATTTAGGGGCGCGCTCAGTGGGGAAACCCTGACGGGCGGTCTTAGAATCGTTATATATATATATGAATATAACTATTCTAAATCAAGTTGGACTTGATGTTTGATGGGTGCCATAAAGAGCACAGTAAAATGCCTTATAGAGCATGATGAGAGTGCCATAAAGAGCACGATGTAAGGCCATAAAGAGCCTATGATTATGATCATATTCCTGATAAGGAAGATATTTTTATAAAGTGAACAATGGTGACAAATGCCAATAGAGCATAAAAAGTATGACTATATTTCCTAATAAGGAACAAATTCATGAAATGAATTAGTTTACGATGAAAGTAATTTGGTAAACATTTGATAAAGTGTTGTACCATTTTTATGTATATTCCTAAAGATAGAATTAGGAATTGTGCCATTAGATGATGGATGAGTTTTATTTCTTTTTCTTGGTGCAGTTGTAGATGTGATTTCCCACACTTATGCACACACATGTAATTATTTATTATTTCGTGCTTAGGGTTAATGTATCTCGACGATCAACCTTGCCTAAGTAGTAGTGTATCGGGGGGGTTCCTTGTTTGGATTTCGCTTTGCGAGACACCCCACGCACGAATAGGGCATAGTGTTGAGACTGGGGAGAAGTTAACCTTTAGTACTTAAATTAATTAGGACAGAGTCTAATGTATCTCGACTATCAACCTTGCCTAAGTAGTAGTGTATCGGGGGGGTTCCTTGTTTGGATTTCGCTTTGCGAGACACCCCACGCACGAATAGGGCATAGTGTTGAGACTGGGGAGAAGTTAGCCTTCTGTTCTTTCTATAACCTGAGCATCATTTATATTGCGCTAGGTTACTGCTAGATCGAGAGGTGAGGAATATTATTGTTATCTGCGAGAGATTCACGCACTTACCTGCCATGCATTTTAGTCACATGGTAATCATATCGAACCCGGCCCTGACCGGTTTCTCTATTTCTTTGTGCTGCATATACCTTGCCGTTACAGGTGCTCCTCCGCATGGACACCCGTATTTACATATTCCATTCCGGTTGTCTTGGAGCTACAGCATATTGCGGATGTTGTAGGATACTTGTAGTAGACGCTCCCTTCTATTGTACTCTAATTATGTTTAGTACTTTCATTCGGGCGTGTTTGCCCTAGGTATTGCACTCATTTATTATATTGTAAATATTGATTGTAATACTTAATGTATTATTTGTATTGGTCTGTGCACCGACAGCTTATTCGGTGATTATTTATTGTATTGTCATACTTTAGTCATCGATTTTTGATACCCACTGTTTTTACAAATGGGATTGTCTAAGTTTTTCTCTTTTACTTTTAAAAATTTTTTTGTAGATGACAATCCGTTTTCCGAAATGATTGGTGGTTATCTCATACTATTATGTTAATCGGCAGTGATGCTAAGAATGGACCATCTATGATTCCTGTATTTATTGGAGTATTGGGCTGGCCACCTATTATTTTAGTAGGCGGGATGTCACATGTGTTAAATTCCCCTTAATATGTTATCTTAATATTTTTTTGGGAATTTTTAAACATTTTTAAAATAATATTTTCATTAATAAAAGTGTGATTATAAAATTTGTGGGGTTAATTTGCTATTTTGAAAAATTCATTTTTCATTAGAATGTTTGTTTGGGTAGAATGTAAATGCGCTAGAGACTTCAGGGTGTTGCCTGTAATTTTGTTTGACGCGCGTTTGTAAGCCTATCACATGCCAACACTTGTCACCTTCCTGATGCATCTATTTGTGTTTGTTATGTGAGAGGGTTGCCTGGTGGATTGCTGATCGTTGGATCAAAACTTATCGATGGCCTGCATGTGTTTTAAACCTATCCTTGTGCTATCCTGTGAACCAATCACATTCGACTTAACCACCGCCTTCTTATAACCCTTAGATCAAGTCAATATTAGGAAGACTTGATCTCAGCCCTTGATTGCCTTCGAATCTCCAGAACCTTCCTCCACTCCTATAAAAGCCCTCTATTTCTCAACATTTTAAGACTTTTGGCAGTCATCATTTCTGAGAGAAAAAAAATAGAGAGAAGAGAGAAGTGAGAGAGAAGAGAGAAAAGAAAAGAGAGAAGAGAGAGAAAGGGAAAACTGTTAGCCAAACCCTAACCCTAAACACTTCATTTCTGATTCAAACCTTCGTATACTCATAACCCCAAACACAAACTTGAGTGTTTGAGAGAGAGTGGTGTTACTTGGTTGTTCATATTGAAGTTGTAACCTCTTAGTCTATGATCTTATTACCAACTTAAACATTCGTGTGAAGATCTGTATTTCTTTTTCATAGAAATTGTAGATCTACACTCTGCATGTTATATTTTACTAGATCTGCATGTTTCTTTCTCGATTTAAGAAAATCCTTACTGATTTAGTTTTGAAAATGTTTTATGGTTTCTATTCTTATGAAACTTAACCTTGACCTAGTTGGATTCACACTTGGAGATTTTCAATCTCAAAAATATTTTTAAAACAGAGATTGATTAAGATCTTAACCGATTTTGAAGCAAGATATCCGTGGAATCTGGGTTATATTTAAAGGTCAAAAAGGTTTCAAGTTCTGTAAGAAATAAAGAAAAGAAAATCACAGCATATAGTCTTTATATGTAATTTTCTAGGACTGTCTGTAAAACTAAGTGTGTGTGAGTTCATGCATGTTGATAGGAATCACATCACAAACACTTAACACACTACTACACTGGAAGTGTTGTGAATAAGATCAAAGATTATTGAGTCAACGCAAGGAAGCTAAAGCAAAGGAAGTTATCAAACTGGAAGAACATCATCAACAATGAGATCTATAAGAAGTTAAAAGGACACCAAGTGGGGTATATTCCTAAACTTAGAATAGGTTGATTTGTGTGCATGTATGTTGTATTGTTTGTAACTGCTATTTGTTGTTAGTGGATTTTTACTTTTGTGACTTAGAAGTCACCGTGGATGTTTCCTCTATTGGGAGAGGTTTTACCACGTTAAAAACTGTGTGTTCAGATTATCTTCATCTCCTCATCTCATTCTATAGTGTGCTGAATTTTTGAAACTGTCTTAGTTTTAAAAAACTGATTACAAAGTCTTGACTACTCTCGTACATAAGTTTTTGTAAACACATCTTGTTGTTTATAATTTTTATTTTCAAAATAAAAGGGTTTCTTAAACAAACATCTCGGAGTTGCTTATAAAGTTTAATCTTGTATTAAACGGCATTAGCAACATTTTTCATGATTCTGATGAAAGTAGTAATGATGAAGATTCAAGTGATGAAGAAGTTGCAAATCTTTGCCTTATGGCAAATGATGATGAGGTATCTTCTAATTTTAATTCAGATAGTGAATATGAAACTTCAAATGATCATGATGAACTTCAAAATGCTTTTGATGAACTTTATTACAATTTTGATGAACTTAAAACTAAATATATTAGTCTTAAAAAAATACATTCTTATTTATCACATAAATATGATTCTCTCCTTGAAAATATAGAAGTAATGAAATCTGAAAATAAGTCTATAAAATCTGAAATAGAAAAACTAAGAATTAAAGAATCATCAAGTCATTTTTCAGAAAATGAAAAATTGAAACTTAAACTTAAGGATCTAACTTGGTGTCTTGAAAAGTTTGTAAATGGAAAGAAAAATTTAAATTTGCTACTTGGAAACCAAAGGTGGATGTATGATAAGGCTGGAATTGGTTATAATGAAAATGAAAATGAGAAAAGCTTTGAAAATTATTCTAAAAATATTGGAAACTCTTTATGTACATATTGTGGAAGACATACCCATTTTTCAAATTTTTGCAAATATAGATTTTCTACTAAAGTGGGATGGATTCCTAAAGAGACTCCTATTTTTGCTAACCCCTATGGACCCAACACATTTTGGGTACCAAAAGAAAAGTTATTTAAATGTCCATTGTAGGTTTGTTTTAGAGCTGGTTCGATCAAATCAAAGTGGTTCTTAGACAGCGGGTGTTCAAGACACATGACAGGTAACAAAAGTAATTTTTCTAGCTTGATTGACAAAGATGGAGGACTAGTGACATTCGGAGACAACTCCAAAGGCAAAATCATCGGCATAGGTAAAGTCGGTAAGGATCTTTCCCCTTGCATTGAAAATATTCTTTTAGTTGAGGGTCTTAAGCATAATTTAATTAGTATTAGCCAATTGTGTGATAAAGGTTATGATGTTACATTTAAAGAAGATTACTGTCTAATAAAAAATGTCAAAGATAATAATGTTTTGTTTGTTGCTTCTAGACATGAATGTGTTTATACTCTTGATATTGATAATTTGTCACAACAAAATGTTAAGTGTTTAGTTGTCCTAAATGATACTTGTTGGTTATGGCATAGAAGGTTAGGTCATTCCAACATGGAACAACTTAATATTTTGTCCAAAAATAAGTTAGTTAGAGGCCTGCCCAAAATTAAATTTATTAAAGATAAAATGTGTAATGCATGTTAATTTGGAAAGCAAACCAAAACTTCCTTTAAAAAGAAAAGAGATATTTCAACTAATAGGCCTTTAGAATTATTACACTTAGACTTATTCGGACCTAGCAAAGTTGCTAGTTTAGGTGGAAAATATTATGCTCTTGTTATTGTCGATGATTATTCTCGATTTACATGGGTTTTCTTTCTTACTCATAAAAATGACACACACTCTATTAATGCTAAATTTTGTAGAAAAATTCAAAATGAAAAAGGTTGAAATATTATCTTTATAAGAAGTGATAGAGGAAGAGAATTTGACAACAAAGATGTTGAATTATTTTGTGATGAAAATGGTTTTGAACATAATTTTTCTGCACCTAGGACACCTCAACAAAATGGTGTAGTAGAAAGAAAGAATAGATCTTTACAAGAAATGGCTAGAACTATGCTAAATGAACATAATTTACCGAAATATTTTTGGGCAGAAGCTGTTAATACATCTTGTTATGTAATAAATAGAACTATTGTTAGAAAAGGTTTAGATAAAACTCCTTATGAAATTCTGAAAAATAAAAGACCAAATGTCAGTTATTTCAAGGTTTTCGGAAGTAAATGTTTTATTTTAAATGATAAAGATAATTTGGGTAAATTTGATGCAAAATCAGATGAAGGTATTTTTCTTGGGTATGCACTTTATAGTAAAGCATATAGAGTTTTTAATAAAAGGACTTTAGTTGTTCAAGAATCAATACATTTATCCTTTGATGAATCTAATTGTTTTGTTAAAAACAAAATTGATGATGATGAGGTTTTAGATCTAAATAAATCTATTAATGAAGTAAAATTAAATGAAAACTTTACTTCTAATATTGATAATTCAATTAATAATGAAAAGACTCCAAATAAAGATAAAAATGATAATGACTCTAGTTTACCTAAAAGTTGGAAATTCGTTAATAATCATCCTTTTGAAAATATATTAGGAGAACCTTCAAGTGGTATTCTTACTAGATCCTACTTAAAGAATGTATGTAATAATTTAGCTTTTGTGTCACAAATTGAACCAAAACATATAAATGGAGCCGAAAAAGATGAGTTTTGGTTGTTAGCTATGCAAGAAGAATTGTTACAATTTGAACGTAATAATGTTTGGTCACTTGTTCCTACACCTAAAGATAAAACTATTATTGAAACTAAATGGGTTTTTAAAAATAAAAAGGATGATGGCGGATTGATTATAAGAAATAAAGCTAGACTAGTTGCACAAGGTTTCAACCAATAAGAAGGTATTGATTACGATGAAACTTATGCCCCCGTAGCTAGATTAGAAGCCATTTGTATGTTGTTAGCTTATGCATGTTACAAAAACTTTAAATTATTTCAAATGGATGTCAAAAGTGCTTTCTTAAATGGATTTATAAGTGAGGATATTTATGTTAAGCAACCTCCTGGTTTTGAAAATCACATATTTCCAAATCATGTTTATAAACTAAATAAAGATTTATATGGATTAAAACAGGCCCCTAGGGCTTGGTATGATAGGTTAAGTGGATTTTCACTTAAAAATGATTTTGTGAGAGGAAAAATGGATTCTACTCTATTTATAAAAATTCTTAACAATGATGGTGATATTATATTTGGATTCACAAATGAAAATTTATGTAAAGATTTTTCTAAATTTATGCAAAAAGAATTTGAAATGAGCATGATGGGTGAGTTAAATTTCTTTTTGGGCTTACAAATTAAGCAAACTAAAAATGGTGTTTTTTATCAATCAATCTAAATATATTAAAGATATTTTAGTAAAATATGGCTTAGAGAATGGTAAAACACTTGGTACACCTATGAGCACATCTATAAAGTTAGATATTGATGAAAAAGAAAAATCTGTTAATACTACTTTATATCGTGGCATGATTGGTAGTCTACTATATTTAACCGCTAGTAGACCCGATATTGTGTTTAGTGTATGTTTATGTGCTCGTTTTCAAGCCAATCCTAAAGAATCTAATTTGTGTGCCGTAAAACGTATCTTTAGATATTTAAATAGTACTAAAGACTTAGGCTTATGGTATCCTAAAAGCACATCATTTGAACTCGTAAGTTATTCCGATGCGGATTTTGCGGGCTATAAAGTTGATAGAAAAAGCACTAGTGGTACATGTCACTTCCTAGGACACTCACTAGTTTCTTGGTTTAGTAAAAAGCAAAATTCAGCTGCCCTTTCCACGGCCGAGGCAGAATATATTTCCGCCGGCAGTAGTTGTGCTCAAACTTTATATATGAAACAACAATTAGAAGACTTTAAAATATAATTTCAAAATACTCCAATTTTTTGTGACAATACAAGTGCCATATGCTTGACAAAAAATCCAATTCTTCATTCTAGAACAAAGCATATTGAAATTAGACATCATTTTTTGCGTGATCACGTTCAAAAAGGTGACGTAAGAATAGAATTTATTTCTACGGATCTTCAATTAGCCGATATTTTCACAAAACCATTATCCGAAGATCATTTTACCTTTATTTGTCGTGAACTCGGTATGGCATATATAAATGATCTAAAATTATAATTTTTTTGTATTATTTATATGAATAGCATTTTTACATATTTCCAAAACTCTTTTTCACTAGTAGACAAACTATTGATAACCTTATCACTAGTTGACATTCAATACTCCACTATATATATAAATGTGTGTTACTCCCTTTTACTCTATCTTCACACACAAATCATGAAGTCCTTCTATGTTGTTTGGGTTGGAAAACAACATGGGGTTTATACCACTTGGGCAGAATGTGAGCTTCAAATAAAAGGTGTAAGTAATGCTAAATTCAAAAAATATACTTCTTATTCCGAAGCTCTTAACGCCATAGCTCTCTCTCCTCCATTTGCTCCTTGGGTAACTCCACCTCCTTGGACTTTTGTCTTACCACCTCATATGGCTACTCCCTCACAAGCAAACACTTCTACTAAATCTGAATCTTCATCAACCGGCTCCTACACCAGAAATTCTATCAAACTGATAGTCAAAGATAATGGGAAATGTGACACCCCGACTAATTAAATACCGGGTAGCTACTCCTTTATGAAATTAAATCAAAATGCCAAGTTGGCTCAGTTAATAGCATCATTGTCGAAAACATTTTATTATTTCTAACCACCTAGTATTTAAAAAGTAAGTTGTTAAATTTTAATTAAAGTCTGAATAACATGCAGTGAAAGATTTAAAGCAAGAATAATATCACCATTCACTATAACAAAAAATAATAGAATAACCATCACACGATATAAATAAATCCGGAGGAAAAACTCCTCACAACAAACTCCACAACTAAAATGAATAACTAAATACTGAATACTGAATCAATACATGCCAAGTCTGAAAACTGAGATGGAAAAGTCTCTAATAGAATTTGGGCAACATGCCCTACAACTGAAGAATACTGAATATGGAATCCAAATGGTAGAAGCGTCTACAAGAAAATCCCTTTAGCTTCCACAAACAGCTACAGCTCGTCACCTGAATGAGTATCCTATGAATGGTGTCCTTGTGGCTGGGCACCTAAAATGGTTTTACAAAAAAATAGATTTGAAAGCGAACGGGTCAGAGCCCGAATGTGGAGATATTTTAAAAACCTACAAGTGCTTTAAAAACATTTAAAACATTAAATGCAAAGTACATGTTAGGACGTGCACTCACATGAAATTCTCACCTCTCGTCTAACTGTGCACTCCTAACGTAAGTACCCATCTAAAATGACACAAACCACTAGCTAAGTGACATCATATCTAGCTAGACTGTCATAGGTTCTACCCTTATTACTCGGTTCCCATTAACATTATAACGCTCGCAATTAAATAGGGGCTTAACGTAGATTCAGGTTCTCACATAAAAGTAATACAACTCATTATAGATCATCCCTTTTGTTATTCCATAGTTATACACACAATACCATATGAATGTCCTCAGTTTATTAAGTGTATATTTTCCACAACATAAATATACAATATAAGCACCTCGAGACTCAGCTGCGGTGCACACATACTCTGCTATCCATCCCGGTACATCACGTACATAAGGAATCACGTATTCCGAATCTCTCAGGAATCGTTCAGATAACACAAATCACAAACAGTGGAGCCGAACACAGTCACATCACATGGGTCACGCACATACCTGCGCTCCCACGATCAGCAGACTTATTAACATCCCAATAAGTCCTTCTCTGACCTATGTTCATCGAGGTAACCAGTCTAAATTCGGGTAACACAAGGATTAGAGGGCACTAAGCGAACGTAAACCTCCCGTGATAGCAAGTATGGTAGGTATGTCATACACACAAATCATATAACAATACTAAGTAAGCACACATCTTAGTAATCACCGTAGTTTAATTGTAGTACTTATCGCATTCTCGTACCAACTTATAATTTATACAATTTATATAATCTCGGTCCATATTTATACACGCCATAATTTATCCTCACGTCGTAGTAGGCACTCACGTCTCAGCTCATAATGTCTATTTGATTCGATCCACACTTATATAATTTACTACTCATTATGTCCCAATTGTCCCAAGTATACCAATACATCATCAAAGGGATGTTATATCTATCCTCGAACAAGTTTACGGGACTCCCAAAATCAAAACAGGCCAAAAAGGCCTAAACTGCCAGCTCGTTAGAAGTCTCGTTCGAACGAGGCTGTTCGAACGAGATTTCGTTCGAACGAACTGGGCTATCTAACGAGATCTCGTTCGAACGAGATTATCGAATGAACATCCCTCTCATTAGAACCCCAAACTTTCAACTCGTTAGAAGCTCGTTCGAACGAGCTCGTTCGAATGACCTGGATAGGTCTTCTAACGAGTGACCAGATTCAAGCCCAGAAATCCTATCTCGTTTTTCACCAATTTCAACACCTCAAATCTCAACCAAAATTCGTCCCAACAATGTTTAAAGGTCTCTAATCAATCCTAAACATATTAAAATCACATACTAACGTGTTTTAAGGAATTAATTCATCCTCAACATCATTAAATCATCAAGTCTCATCACTTTTCCCAAATTCTCAAGAACATAAACCCTAGAATTTTAAATCTTCCATTCCTAGAAATAAATCCGTTTTTGTATCACATAAATTAGCAATTCTCTTAATTCGATCTTCCAATAACATTTCTACATGCAAACCTATCTCCAAAATTAAACTAACAACTCCAATTTTATGGGTTTTTATTTATCTCTCAATTAATTATGATTATGAAATTGTCTAAGCATGGAAGAAGCATTTACTGCATAAAAATGTAAATTAAACCACTTGCCTTGATTCAATTTCTGATTTTGATGACGATCTGAAGGAGTTCCCTCTCTCTTTCTGCAGAATTCCCTTCTATCTCTCTCTCTCCAAGCTTTCTTCTCCAATGGTTATGGTGGCTAGGGTTTGCTTTGGGAAATATTAGAAAACCTAATTCTAATAACCTACGTAGCCTTCTAGGTTAATATGGGTTGTTAATGGGTTAACTGGGTCAATTCCCAATCAGATAAAAACTCTTAATTTTCGTCACTTTTAATTTCCAAAAATACAAAATTACCAAACTACCCCTATATGTTGCCGGTATGGCCTAAAAATACCCCGGGACCCAAACTAAACCCCCGGCTAGTGTTTTCTGACTATCTCGACCCTTCCGGACGCGTTGGCGCACTCAAAACGACCATACGGTTAATAGAATTTAAATTCACTTTTATAATTAAAATAATTATAACCTGACGCGACTGTCTCACGCGTCCCAATAAAATGTCCAAATTGCCGTATATCAATCTCACGACAAATTTGATAATTCAATATTCATATATCATCATATATACTCAATATAGTCAAATACCAACTCACATCTCGCTAGTATTCTATCCGGATTAATTCCCAATTAATTCTCATTTAATTAATTAATCCCAAAAATAAATATCGCCAAAAATACGGGGTATTACAGGAAAGAAATCCTTCTTGAAGGACATCCCAATGATGTATGCCATATGATAAATAATCTAAAAATGTAATTTCCTTTTAGTATCAATAAACCAGCAGTTGTGTTTATCTCTTCTTTACATCTTACTTTTATTGAATGACCTATTACTATTCCTTTTTGTTTATGACAAACAGGGGGAGAAGTATGTGAATTTTCAGTATTGTGCAATTTTTTATTATTTTAAATAAATTTGTTTGCCATCATCAAAAAGGGGGAGATTGTTAAATGAAAATGTAATTAACCCGTGAATTAATTTTAAATTGGTTTAATTGTATTTAATGTTCATTTTAGTTTAACTAATAGATTGATTTTGATGATTCCAAACATATATTTATTATATAAATGGTTCCTAACTTATTTATATCTATTACATTACGTGTTATTATATGCTTAGTTTTAGTATTGGTTCATTAACTGAATAGTTATAAACTTTACATCATATGCTTTATTTATCTTTGATTGTGACTTAACCTTTGTGTAGTATTTATCATTTGGCCTAACAGCATAAGCTTATATATACATATACATAATATGATATTTCAATTCTTATTAGTGCCAAACGAAACTTTTAATTTATGTTAAACACATGAACTGACAAATATTTTATAATTTTTGTTGTGGCTGTTCCTCGGTTCCCACGTAACAAAATCTGGTGTGTTAAAAATCTTTGGGAAGTTCATATATTATTTTTCTTTCAGTTGAAATTTGCTGTAAGTCTTTTATTTTTTTTGTCCGAATAATTTTTATATACTATACTTAATTACGTCTTATCTATATGTTAGACATTTATATTTTATTTGTATTTTTTATGTTGATTATTCTATTATACGAAATATTTTTTTGGCCACGATAATGTACCTATAATCATACACATACTTGTTTTTGCCACAATCACATGCTTGCTTGTCAGATATGCTTTACCTTACCTTTTGTCATAATCATACACATGCTTGTTTTGCCACAATCACATTTACGATTGAATACAATTCATGCCTTACCTCTTGTCAGATATGCTATTTATTTTCTTGCTAAAAGTTATCCTCTTTTAATGCTTTCACTCCTTGTCTTGTCCCATTCGTGTATAGATCCATCAATGGTTGGAAAATCTCTTAGCACACTTTGCTGTGATTTCATTTCTTGGGACGCGATTTTTTTTCTTCTTGTGCCACGTGCAAACTGCTTCGGTAGACTCTGTCTTGAAAACATATGAGACAAGATTTATAATTTTTTAAGATATTGTTCGATCAGTTATTTATCCTTTTACTGAATCTCTCTTGAAACTACTGTTTATAGCATTTGGTGGTGCAAGAACAAAATCTTTATTTGAAGAGTTGATATTTGTCTTGGTCCCACACCATTTAATTCATCCAAATCTCAAGAAACCTTTTTGTACTTGTTGGCTTAAGATGTGGCGGTATAAGAACATTAGCATTTTGGTTGCATTACTATTCAATTGTCTTGGACAGTTCTTTCTCTTCAGATCTTTGAACACACATACATATTTATTTTTTTTGACGCATGGCGTCGCCTAAGAAGTTGCTTTAATAACCTTGAACTTTACATGATTTTTTTTATTCTTTTTTTAAGCTGAGGTAAATATATATATATATATATATATATATATATATATATATATATATATATAACTTTTGTCCATACAATTTATATACATCATACGACGTCATCAGCTAAATAAAGCCTTGAGACATATCATTACAATACATGTTATTTATATACTTTTTATTTTTTTTTAACGCATATTTCATATCATTACTGCCTCGAGCTTTACGCTCTATTTGATGGACTGACTTAGTCAGTGTTTGGTATACAACAACTCACCTATTATTTGACTTGGACTGACTGGTAACGTTTTTAATAGAGATAATTTCTTTTATTAAGTATCTCTCTTCTAGCACACTCTATATAAATCTTTTTAATATATTATTTGTCTCTAATGTTTCTCTCTCCATCAGTCTACCATTTATTATTTTGATAGAAATCAGAGAAGAAGATAACATGGTCTCCATCCTTCAGTTCACAATTAATGAAGCTCTCAAGTTTATCAAGAGTTTTCCATCTTTCAAAATCCCTAACGTCTATTTTTTTCCTGAGTATATATTGTCCAGCAGTTGCAATAAGAAGATACAATTTTTGCTGCATATACTGAACAAAAGAAATTCAAAAGCTCAAAAAAAAAATCAGTATTCAGCTACAAGATTTCTAGTGAAGACTTGAGACACAAAAAGAATTGGAATCTCTGTGAAGTCGCCTTGAACTTGAAGAAGAAACTCAGATTTACATTTGTATTTTAAGAGTTTCGACATCCAAACTTCTGTACTTAAAATTTATTTTTGAAGCTTTGGCTTTTAGCTTCGGAAGTTGTACCTGTAGCCGGTTTGCTGCTCAGTTCTAAAGTGGTGGTTTGATCCTACCGTAAAAGTGGATCAGAATTAGTGAAGCGCAAGGAGACAGATGCAGCTCTAGGCGCGTGGACGTAGGCCGAGTTTTTGGCCGAATCACGTTAAAAATACGGTGTCATTTATTTTCAGCATTTAAATTATTTTTATGCCTGTGATTGATTAATTTTTTTATGGAAGTTATTTAAATCTGAATATTTGATAAAGACTTAAATATATATTTTCGTAATATTTAATAAATCTCAGAATATTAGTTTTTAAAATTTACGAAAATTATTTATAAATTTGGTTGGATTTTATAAACCTGAAATACTACTTGTGCAATTAATTTGTTGAACTTATTTAACATTATTGTGATAATCACTTCAGACTAAATATTCAGAATATAAAATTATATTATGAGCTAAACTTGATAATTTATTTAGTGGGTATTAAAATCTGTAATTTATCTTGAATAAATTAATTTGTGAACTTTACAATTTTATTTGTGTTATTAATCTGATTTTTAGATTTAAGTACCTTGAAAAATAAATATCGATTTAATTAGTAATTAAAGTCATAAAAAGTTTGCTAAACTCAATTCTCCCCCCCCCCCCCCCCCCTCTTGAGTTAATATCTGGGCAACACATGTCTGCAATGATAAATCATCATACTCCGCATATGAAAAAGCAGAGGACGATCGAGAGGTTCGAATGGGGAATCATAATTCTGCCAAAGTTCTAGGAAAAGGAAACGTTGAACTACAATTTTCATCTGGAAAGAAGTTGACGTTGACAAATGTTCTGCATGTACCAGAAATTCGAAAAAATGTAGTGTCTACAAGTTTGATTTGTAAATACGGCATTAAAGCCGTCTTTAAGTCTGATAAGTTAATTCTATCTAAAATGGGGCATTTGTTGGGAAAGGGTATTCTTATGATGGAATGTTCAAACTCAGTATTTTTATTAATAATATGAATAATTCTTCTTATATTGTTGAGTCTTTTAATGTTTGGCATGCTAGATTAGCGCATTTAAATTTTAGATCATTGAAATACATGTTTAAACATAAATTAATAACTTGTGATAGTACTTCTCACGAAAAATGTGAAATCTGTATTCAAGAAAAATTAACAAAAAGACCTTTTCCTAAACTCGAACGAAGTGCTGAATTATTAGAATTAGTTCATTCCGATATATGTGAATATAGTGGTCTATCAACTAGAGGCGGAAAAAGATATTTTATTACATTCATTGAAGATTGCCCAAAATTCACATATGTATATTTGATAAGACATAAGGATGAATATTTTTCAATGTTTAAACGTTTTAAAGCAGAAGTTGAAAATCAAAATGAAAAGAAAATTAAAATTCTTCGTAGTGATAGAGGGGGAGAGTATTTTCCAAATGAATTTGACTCATTTTGTGAAGAACATGGAATAATACATCAAACAAGTGCCCCTTATACTCCCCAACAAAATGGTTTGGCTGAAAGAAAGAATACGACTCTTACTAATATGATAATTCTATGTTGATTAATTCAAACTTACCAAACAATTTGTGGGGAGAAGCTTTACTCACCGCTTGTCATTTACACAACAGAATTCCATCAATGAAAACACGTGTTTCTCCATACGAGGTATGGAAGAATCGAAAACAAAATCTGGACTACCTAAGGGTCTGGGGTTGTTTGGCTTTCTATAGAATTCGTGACTCGAAAAGTTCAAAGTTGGGTACAAGAGGAATTAAAAGTGTTTCATAGGTACCGCGGAAAAATCTAAGGCATATAGGTTGTTGGACTTAAATTCTAATGTTGTAATTGAATCAAGGGATGTTGAATTTATTGAAAATAAATTTTATAAAGATTTATGTGTCGAATTAGATGTCAATCTTGATACATCCACTAGGTTGATTCCTAGACCATCAATTATTAATAAAAGGAATGAACCCGAAATAGAAATAGAACCTAGAAGAAGTCAGCGTTCTAGAAAAGAAAAATATTTTGGCCCTGATTTTATTTCATCTCAAGCCTTAGCCTTTTTGGTTGAAGGAGATAGAAATAATATTCTTAATAAAATGCCTATTTTACTTAACGTAAAAGAAGATCCTAAAACCTTCAACAAAGCAATGACTTCAAGAGATGATTATTTTTGGAAAGAAGCTATTAATGATGAGATGGATTCAATTCTATCAAATCAGACATGGGTTTTAGTGGACTTGCCACAAGGATCACAACCTATTAGTAGTAAATGGGTATTTAGAAGAAAATACAATACCGATGGTTCTATTCAAACCATTAAGGCTAGATTTCTAGAAAAAGGATTTAAACAAAGAAAAGGGATTTACTATTTCGATACTTATGCACCTGTTGCTAGAATTACATCCATCGTGTTTTAATGGCAATTTCATCTATTTATAATCTGTTTGTGCATCAAATGGATGTTAAAACAGCATTTTTGAATGGTGACCTAGATGAAGAGGTATATATGGAACACCCCGAAGGGTTTGTTTTGCCCGAAAATGAACATAAAGTTTTTACATTAATTAAGTCACTTTATGGGTTGAAACAAGCACCAAAGCAGTGGCATGAAAAGTTTAATACAATCATTCTTTCTGATGGTTTCAAACATAATCACGCTGATAAGTGCATTTATTCTAAATTCACCAATGACTATGGTGTAATTATTTGTCTTTATGTTGATGACTTATTAATTTTTGGTGCAAACATGAGAGGTGTATATGAAACTAAGAAGTATCTTAGTTCACAATTTAAGATGAAAGATCTTAATGAAGTGGATACCATCTTGGGTATTAAAGTTAAGAAACATAGTGGGGGTTATGCATTATGTCAATCTCATTACATTGACAAAGTTATTAACAAATTTAATCACTTGAAAATAAAAGAAGCAAATACCCCATATGATTCAAGTATAAAATTATTAGAAAATTCTGGCAGAGCAGTTGCACAACTTTAATATGCTAGTGCAATTGAAAGTTTAATGTATGCGATGCATAGTATAAGGCTAGATATTGCAATTGCAGTAGGTAAAATCTCAAGATACACTAATAATCCAAGTGTGGATCATTAGAAAGCAATAGGGAGAATTTTTGGTTACCTCAAGAAGACCAAATAATTTGGTCTATTTTATTATGACTTTCCAGCAGTTCTTGAAGAGTACTCTGATGCTAGTTGGATAACTAGTGCAAGTGATAATAAATCCACATCTGGATGGATATTCACCTTGGCGGGTGGGGCGGTATCTTGGGCATCCAAGAAACAAACTTGCATTACACATTCAATAATGGAATCTGAGTTTATAGCACCGGCAGCAGCCGAAAAAGAAGCAGAGTGGCTAAGAAATTTATTATTGGACATAAAGTTATGGACAAAACCAATGCCATCTCTTTCTTTATATTGTGATAGTGAAGCTACATTGTCTAGAGCATTTAACAAAGTATATAATTGAAAATCTAGACACATAAGTTTAAGACATGAATATGTCGAACAATTAATAACTTATGGAGTTATTAATATTATATATGTTCGAACAAATAAGAATCTAGCTGACCCTCTTACCAAAGGACTTTCTAGAGATTTGGTAAAGGACACATCTAGTGGATGTGACACCCCGACTAATTAAATACCGGGTAGCTACTCCTTTATTAAATTAATTCAACATGCCAAGTTGGTCCAGTTAATAGCATCACTGCCGAAAACATTTTAATGATTACTAACCACCTAGTATTTAAAAAGTAAGTTGCCAAATTTTAATTTAAGTCTGATTAACATGCAACAAGTGTAATGAAGAATAATAACACCATTCACCATAACGAAGTAAATAGAATAACCATCACATAATGTAAATAAAGTCTGGAGGAAAAACTCCTCACTACAAATCCCACAACTTAAATAACTAAACTGAATACTGAATCAATACATGACAAAGTCTGAAAACTGAAATGGAAAGATGTCTCTAAAAGAAATGGGCAACATGCCCTACAACTGATAAATACTGAATCAGGAATCCAAATGGTAGAAGCGTCTAAAAGCAATTCCCTGTAGCTTCGACAAACAGCTACAGCTCGTCACCTGAATGAGTATCCTATGCTTGGTGTCCTTGTGGCTGGGCACCTAAAATGGTTTTACAAGAAAAATAGATTGGAAAGCAAACGGGTCAGAGCCCGAATGTGGAGATATTTTAAAAACCTGCAAGTTCTTTAAAACATTTAAAACATTAAATGCAATGTACATGTTAGGACGTGCACTCACATGATATTCTCACCTCTCGTCTAACTGTGCACTCCTAACGTAAGTACCCATCTACAACGACACAAACCACTAGCTAAGTGACATCATATCTAGCTAGACTGTCATAGGTCCTACCCTTATTACTCGGTTCCATTAACATTATAACAATCTCAGTTAAATAGGTGCTTAACCTAAATTTAGGTTCTTATACAAAAGTAATACAACTCGTTATAGATTAGCCTTCAATGTTATTCCACAGTTACACACAATACCATATGAAAGTTCCCAGTTTATTAAGCGTATATTTTCCACAACATAAATATACAATATAAGCACCCCGAGACTAAGCTGTGGTCCACACATACTCTGCTATCCATCCCGGTACATCACGTACATAAGGATCACATATTCCGAATCTCACAGGAATAGTTCATAGATAACAACATCACAAATAATGGAGGCGAACACAGTCACATCACATGGGTCACGTACATACCTACGCTCCCACGATCAGCGGACTTATTAACATCCCAATAAGTCTTTCTCTGACCTATGTTCATCGAGGTAACCAGTCTAAATCCGGGTAACACAAGGATTAGAGGGCCCTAAGCGAACGCAAACCTCCCGTGATAGCAAGTATGGTAGGTATGTCATACACACAATTCATATACCAATACTAAGTAAGCACACATCTTAGTAATCCCGTAGTTTAATTGTAGTACATATCGCATTCTCGTACCAATCAAATATATATATACAACTTATATAATCCCGGTCCATATTTATACGCGCCATAATTTATTCTCACGTCGTAGTAGGCACTCACGTCTCGACACAAATGTCTATTTTATTTGATCCACACTTGTATAATCTACTCCTCATTATAACCCAAATGTCCCAAGTCTACTAATACACCATCAAAGGAATGTTATCTCTATCCTCGAACAAGTTTACGAGACTCCCAAAATCAAAACAGGCCAAAAAGGCCTAAACTGCCAGCTCGTTAGAAGTCTCGTTCGAACGAGGCTGTTCGAACGAGATTCCAGTTCGTTCGAACGAACTGTACCTTCTAACGACATCTCGTTCGAACGAATGTATCGAACGAAATACATTTCGTTCGAATGAAGGTATCGAACGAAGTCTCCCCTCGTTAGAAGCGACTAACGGAACTCGTTAGAAGCTCGTTCGAACGAGCTCGTTCGAACGACCTGGGGAGGCCTTCTAACGACCGACTAGTTTCAAGCCCAGAATTTCTTAGTTACGTTTTTTCACCATTTCTACTCCTCAAATCTCCTCTAAAATTAGTCCCAACGATGTTTTAAGGTCTCCAATCAATCCTAAACATATTATAGTCACATCCTAACACGTTTTAAAGGATTAATTCATCCTAACATCAATCAATTTACAAATCTCTACACTTTTCCCCCAATTTTTCAAGAACATGAACCCTAAACTTTTAAGTTCTCAATTAGTCCATTCTAAATCCGTTTTTCTTACATCCAACATATATTAATACCAGAATAATCATCTCTATATGATTCTACATGCAATTTGTCCTCAATATTCAAGTTCTAAGTCCAAACAACATTGGTTTTCATTTATCTTCCAAGAACAATTATAAATCTTCAAATTATCTAACATGGAGGAAACATTCTCTGAATTAAAAGAAATTAAATCACTTGCCTCGATTGTCTCTGAATTTGGTGTTGATTTTGTAAAGATTTTTTGCAGAATTCCTTCTCCTTCTCTCCCTCTCTAAGCTTTCTTCTCCAATGGCTATAGTGGCTAGGGTTTGTTTTGGGGGAAACTTAGAAAACCTAATCTAACAACCCCCGTAGCTTGTTGGGTTAATATGGGTTGGTTAGTGTCTTAGTGGGTCAATTCCCAATCAGATTAAAACTCTTAATTTTCGTCACTTTTAATTCTCCAAAAATACAAAATTACCAAAATACCCTTTATGTTGCCGGTATGGCCTAAAAATACCCCGGGACCCAAACTAAACCCCCGGCTAGTGTTTTCTGACTATCTCGACCCTTCTGGACGCGTTGGCGCACTCAAAACGACCATACGGTTAATAGAATTTAAATTCACTTTTATAAACAAAATAATTATATCCTGACGCGACTGTCACACGCGTCCCAATAAAATGACCAAATTGTCGTATATCAATCTCACGACAAATTCATAATTCAATATTCATATAACATCATATATACTCAATATAGTCAAATACCAACTCACAACTCGCTAGTATTTTACCCGGATTAATTTCCAATTAATTCTCATTTAATTAATTAATCCCAAAAATAAATATAGCAAAAAATACGGGGTATTACAGTGGAATGGGACTAAAACCATTTTTTTCAATAATCAACGGTAATGGTAACCCAACTTTGTAATAGCATTACCACTATTCCAAAGTTTAATGGGTAATAACATGTTAGTGATAAGTGATTAGTTTTGCACTGAAATTTATTCAATTTCATGTCCCTTCTAGGATGTTCAGTGCATATTACTACGTCGAGAGGATGAGTTTAACTCTTAATGAAGTTCGTTGTCTAAAGTAGCAAGGACATGCAAGAGAACTTCACCTATATGAATATTGGAAGTGGTGCCGCTTCTAGCAAGATTTTGGGTTTATTCTTGTAAATATTCATGAAGCCAAGATAGTGCACATGGCCATAATAGTGCTAAAAAAACATATTGAACATCTCGTAGAGATTGGGATATCTCATGTGTGATATATATCTGGTTCTAAATAATAAGAGAAGGTTTAATGCATAGCACACCATTGTCTGATTAGAACTTTGATATATATTCACTAACTGAAGGTTTAAATCGAAAGATACCTCTTTGTATGCATGAGCATATCACAAGAAGAAATTACATTAATATTAAAATCCAGTGGGGGATTGTTGGATGATTTTAATATTAATGGGTATTAATGGTTAGAGAAAATGAAAGGTTAAAACCATTAATTAGTTGGAATAAGAAAAGGCAAAGGGAAGTGGGAAAACAAAAGTCCCACATTGGAAAAGTGTGAAAAAGTTAGTGGGTTAATAAATGCTCTTGTGTCATAAGAGATTACTTGTGTGCATTGAAGTGTATGCTACTAGTGTACACCTTAGGTACAAGGATGGTGCTTTGCACCATCCGCACACGCGCACTTTGCACTTCGCACGTACGCATCATAGCGAGGGGCAGTAGGAGCCTTTGATTTTTGACAACGTCAAAAGATCAAACGGTCCAGATTAAATCCATAATAAATGACACATAATTATGGCGCGAGTGGATCTGAATTGTCGGATTTTGGTGCCGCTTCGTTAAGTGTTAATCCGTACAGTCGCACCTTTTTAGTTCAAATCTGGAACGTTCAAAATATAGTTATACATCCAAGGGCCGTGATTAAATGACCTTTGCATGTGGTGTCTGTTCATGAACAGACACCACAAGAGGATATATATAGAAGGTAAAATCCTCTCATAATTAATTACGAAAAATTCTCTTTCTCTATTTTTCTTCTTACCAATTTCATAGAGTGTTCTAGGGTATTCTTCAAGTTTGCAACTTGAATAAACCCGTTGATTTGTTGTATCTTGGAGGTAATTGGCTTAGACCCGTTAGCAAACTCTGTACGAGTGGGGGCAAATAACACCTTAAGGACAGTAGTTTATTACGCCTTAAATCCAATCATCTGTTCATATTTTCTGCATTATTATTAAAACTCGTCAACAATCTTAAGGTGTTATTTATGGAGGCAGAAAAGAATATGAATATGTTTCTGAATCCCAATGTGCATTTGGATCGCTTCGATGGAACAAATTTCACTCTCTGGAAAGGAAAATTATTCTTTCTTCTCACCGTTTTGAAAATTGCATATGTTCTGGATCCTAAACTATAAGCAATTCCGGAACCAAAAGAAGACGATAATGAAACTGTCAAAGAACAACAGAAGAAACGTGAAGAAGATGAATTGGTGTGTCGTTGGCATATTCTGAATACACTGTCTGATCGATTATATGATCTTTATAACTCTATGCAGTCTCCACGGGAAATCTGGAATGCTCTTGAATATAAATACAAAACAGAGAAAGAAGGTACGGATAAATTCTTAATTCTGAAATATTTTGAATTCAAAATAAGTGATAACCAAACTGTTTTAGACCAAGTACATGAGTTGCAAATCCTTGTCACAAAGTTCGTGAATTAAAGGTGGAAATTTCTGAATCGTTTCAAGTTGGTGCAATTATTGCAAAATTACCACTAAGTTGGAATGATTGTCGTAAGAAACTCCTACATAGGGAAGACGATATAAGTTTGGAGGAATCACAGAAACATTTAAGAATTGAAGAAGAAACCAGATCCCGTGATCAAACAAATGTTTCTCATAATTCCACCAAAGTTAACTTTGTTGAAGGAAAGAAATATCATAAGAACTTCAAACCTAATGGTAAGAAGTTCAAGAAAAATAATTCCAATAAGAAACAGTCCAGTGGGGCTTGTTTCAATTGTGGCAAAAATGGCCACTATGCCCGTGATTGCAGAAACAAGAAACGAAATATAGATGCTACTGAATCCAATAATACAAACAATGCAAATATGGTGGAAAATAAGATCGAGGATCTTGTAGCAATGTTATCGGACATGCAAATTGGTATGATTACCGAACTAAACATGGCGGCAATAACGAAGTCTTCTTACTGGTGGATCGATTTTGGGGCTACCATACATGTCTGCAATGATAAATCATTGTACTCCGCATATGAAAAAGAAGAGGACGGTCAAGAGGATCTAATGGGGAATCATAATTCTACCAAAGTTCTGGGAAAAGGAAACGTTGAACTACAATTCACATCTGGAAAGAAGTTGACGTTGACAAATGTTCTGCATGTACCAGAAATTCAAAAAAATCTAGTGTCTGCAAGTTTGCTTTGTAAAAGCGGCATTAAAGCCGTCTTTGAGTCTGATAAATTAATTCTGTCTAAGAATGGGCATTTGTTGGGAAAGGGTATGCTTGTGATGGAATGTTCAAACTCAGTATTTTTATTAATAATATGAATAATTTTGCTTGTATTGTTCAGTCTTTTGATGTTTGGCATGCTAGATTAGCGCATTTAAATTTTAGATCATTGAAATACATGTCTAAACATAAATTACTAACTTGTGATAGTACTTCTCATGAAATATGTGAAATCTGTATTCAAGCAAAATTAACAAAAAGGCATTTTCCTAAAGTCGAACGAGGTGCTGAATTATTAGAATTATTTCATTCTGATATATGTGAATATAATGGTATTTTAACTAGAGGCGAAAAAATATACTTAATTACATTCATTGATGATTGTTCAAAATTCACATATATATATTTTATAAGACATAAGGATGAAGATTTTTCAATGTTTAAACGTTTTAAAGCAGAAGTTGAAAATTAAAAGGAAAAGAAAATTAAAATTCTTCGTAGTGATAGAGGGGGGGAGTATTATCCAAATGAATTTGATTCATTTTGTGAAGAAAATGGAATAATACATCAAAGAACTTCCCCTTATACTCCCCAAAAAAATGGTTTGGATGAAAGAAAGAATAGGACTCTTACTAATATGATCAATTCTATGTTGATTAATTCAAACATACCAAACAATTTATAGGGAGAAGCCTTACTCCCTTGTCATTTACACAATAGAATTCCATCAATGAAAACACATGTTTCTCCATACGAGGTATGGAAGAATCGAAAACCAAATCTGGACTACATAAGGGTCTGGGGTTGTTTGGCTTTCTATAGAATTCATGACCCGAAAAGTTCAAAGTTGGGTGCAAGAGGAATGAAAATTGTTTTCATAGGATACGCAAAAATTCTAAGGCATATAGGTTGTTGGACTTAAATACTAACGTTTTAATTGAATCAAGGGATGTTGAATTTATTGAAAATAAATTTTATAAAGATTCATGTGTCGAATTAGATGCTAATCCTGATACATATACTAGGTTGATTCCTAGACCATCAATTAATAATAAAAGGAATGAACCCGAAACAGAAATATAACCTAGAAGAAGTCAGCGTTCTAGAAAAGAAAAAACTGTTGGCCCTGATTTTATTTCATCTCAAGCCTTAGCCTTTTTGGTTGAAGGAGATAGAGATAATATTCTTAATAAAATGCCTATTTTAATTAACGTAGAAGAAGATCCTAAAACCTTTAACGAAGCAATGACTTCAAGAGATGCTTCTTTTTGGAAAGAAGCTATTAATGATGAGATGGATTCAATTCTATCAAATCATACATGGGTTTTAGTGGACCTTCCACAAGGATCACAACCTATTAGTAGTAAATGGGTATTTAGAAGAAAATACAATACCGATGGTTCTAATCAAACCTTTAAGGCTAGATTGGTAGCAAAAGCTTTTAAACAAAGAAAAGGGATTGACTATTTCGATACTTAAGCACTTGTTGCTAGAATTACATCCATACGTGTTTTAATGGCAATTGCATCTATCTATAAATTGTTTGTGCATAAAATGGATGTTAAAACAGCATTTTTGAATGCTAACCTAGATGAAGAGGTAAATATGGAACAACCCAAAGCGTTTGTTTTGCCCGAAAATGAACATAAAGTTTTTAAATTAATTAAGTCACTTTATGGGTTGGAAACAAGCACCAAAGCAGTGGCATGAAAAGTTTGATACAATCATTTTTTCTTATGGTTTCAGACATAACAACGCTGATAAGTGCATTTATTCTAAATTCACCAACGACTATGGTGTAATTATTTGTCTATATGTTGATGACTTATTAATTTTTGGTACAAACATGAGAGGTGTATATGAAACTAAGAAGTATCTTAGTTCACAATTTGAGATGAAAGATCTTAATGAAGTGGATGCCATATTGGGTATTAAAGTTAAGGAACATAGTGGGGGTTATGCATTATGTCAATCTCATTACATTGACAAAGTTATTCACAAATTTAATCACTTGAAAATAAAAGAAGAAAATACCCCATATGATTCTAGTATAAAATTATTAGAAAATTCTGGCGGAGCAGTTGCACAACTTTAATATGCTATTGCAATTGGAAGTTTAATGTATGCGATGCATTGTACAAGGCCAGATATTGCATTTGCAGTAGGTAAAATGTCAAGATACACTAATAATCCAAGTGTGGATCATTAGAAAGCAATAGGGAGGATTTTTGGTTACCTCAAGAAGACCAAAGAATTAGGTCTATTTTATTATGACTTTCCAGCAGTTCTTGAAGGGTACTCTGATTCTAGTTGGATAACTAGTGCAAGTGATAATAAATCCACATTTGGATGGATATTCACCTTGGCGGGTGGGGCGGTATCTTGGGCATCCAAGAAACAAACTTGCATTACACATTCAACAATGGAATCTGACTTTATAGCACTGGCAGCTGACGGAAAAGAAGCAGAGTGGCTAAGAAATTTATTATTGGACATAAAGTTATGGTCAAAACCAATGCCATCTCTTTCTTTATATTGTGATAGTGAAGCTACATTGTCTAGAGCGTATAACAAAGTATATAATGGAAAATATAAACACATAAGTTTAAGACATGAATATAACAAGCAATTAATAACTTATGGAGTTATTAATATTATATATGTTCAAAAAAATAAGAATCCAGCTGACCCTCTTACCAAAGGACTTTCTAGAGATTTGGTAAAGGACACATCTAGTGGAATAAAACCATTTTTTTCAATAATCACCGGTAATGGTAACCCAGCTTTGTAATAACATTACCACTATTCCAAAGTTTAATGAGTAATAACAAGTTACTGATAAGTGATAAGTTTTGCACTAAAATTTATTCAATTTCATGTCCCTTCTAGGATGTTCTGTGCATATTGCTTCGTCGAGAGGATGAGTTTAAATATTAATGAAGTTCGTTGTCTAAAGTAGCAAGGACATGCAAGAGAAATTCACCTATATGTATATAGGAAGTGCTGCTGCTTCTAGCAAGATTTTGGGTTTATTCTTGTAAATATTCATGAAGTCAAGATAGTGCACATGGCCATAATAGTGCTAAAAAAACATATTGAACATCTCATAGAGATTGGGATATCTCATGTGTGATATATATCGGGTTCAAAATAATAAGACAATGTTTAATGCATAGCACACCATTGTCTTATTAGAACTTTGATATATATTCACTAACTGAAGGTTTAAATCGAAAGATACCTCCTTCTATGCATGAGCATATCACAAGAAGAAATTACATTAATATTAAAGTCTAGTGGGGGATTTTTGGATGATTTTAATATTAATGGGTATTAATGGTTAGAGAAAATGAAAGTTTAAAACCATTAATTAGTTGGAATAAGAAAAGACAAAGGGAAGTGGGAAGGGGGAAAACAAAAGTCCCCCATTGGAAAAGTGTGGAAAAGTTAGTGGGTTAATAAATTCTCTTGTGTCATAAGAGATTACTTGTGTGCATTGAAGTGTATGATACTAGTGTATACCTTAGGTCCAAGGATGGTGCTTTGCACTATCCACACAAGCACATGCGCGCGCGCGTGTGCGAAAGTGCGATTGGGAGTTTAGGGCACTTTTGAGGCGCACTTTTCACTTCGCACGTTCGCGAGGAGCAGTAGGAGACTTTGATTTTTGACAACGTCAAAAGATCAAACGGTCCAGATTAAATCCATAATAAATTACTCATAATTATGGCGCGAGTGGATCTGAACCGTCGGATTTTGGCACCACTTCGTTAAGGGTTAATCCGTACAGTCGCACCTTTTTAGTTCAAATCTGGAACATTCAAAATATAGTTATATATCCAAGGGCCATGATTAGATGACCTTTGGATGTGGTGTTAGTTCATGAACAGGCACCACAAGAGGCTATATCTAGAAGGTAAAACTTGTCATAATTAATTCCGAAAAATTCCCTTTCTCTATTTTTCTTCTTGCCAATTTCATAGAGTGTTCTGGGGTATTCTTCATGTTTGCTAATTGAATAAACTCGTGGATTTGTTGTATCTTGGAGATAATTTGCTTAGACCCGTTAGCAAACTCTATACAAGTGGGGGAAAATAACACCTTAAGGACAGTAGTTTATTACGCCTCAAATCCAATCATCGGTTCATATTTTCTGCATTATTATTAAAACTCGTCAACAATCATAAGGTGTGATTTATGGAGGCAGAATAGAATATGAATATGTTTCTGACTCCCAATGTGCATTTGGATCGCTTTGATGGAACAAATTTCACTCGCTGGAAAGGAAAATTATTCTTCCTTCTCACCATTTTGAAAATTGCATATGTTCTGGATCCTAAACTATAAGCAATTTCGGAACCAAAAGAAGACGATAATGAAACTGTCAAAGAACAACGGAAGAAACGTGAAGAAGACGAATTGATGTGTCGTGGTCATATTCTAAATACACTGTCTGATCGATTATATGATCTTTACAACTCTATGCAGTCTCCACGGGAAATCTGGAATGCTCTTGAATATAAATACAAAACAGAGAAAGAAGGTACGGATAAATTCCTAATTCTGAAATATTTTGAATTAAAAATAATTGATAACCAAACTGTTTTAGACCAAGTACATGAGTTGCAAATCCTTGTCACAAAGCTTCGTGAATTAAAGGTGGAAATTTCTGAATCGTTTGAAGTTGGTGCAATTATAGCAAAATTACCACCAAGTTGGAATGATTATCGTAAGAAACTCCTACATAGGAAAGATGATATAAGTTTGGAGGAATTACAGAAATATTTAAGAATTGAAGAAGAAACCAGATCCCGTGATCAAACAAATGTTTCTCATAATTCTACCAAAGTTAACTTTGTTGAAGGAAAGAAATGTCATAAGAACTTCGAACCTAATGGTAAGAAGTTCAAGAAAATAATTCAAATAAGAAACAGTCCAATGGGGATTGTTTCAATTGTGGCAAAAATGGCCACTATGCCCGTGATTGCAGAAACAAGAAACGAAAGGTAGATGCTACTGAATCCAGTAGTACAAATAATGCAAATATGGTGGAAAATAAGATCTAGGATCTTGTAGCAATGGTATCGGACATGCCAATTGGTTTTATTTCAGAACTAAACAGTGCGGAAATAACGAAGTCTTCTGACTAGTGGCTCGATTCTGGGGCTACCATACATGTCTGCAATGATAAATCAATATACTCCGCATATAAAAAAGCAGAGGACGATCAAGAGGTTCTAATGGGGAATCATAATTCTGCCAAAGTTCTGGGAAAAGGAAATGTTGAACTACAATTCACATCTGGAAAGAAGTTGACGTTGACAAATGTTCTGCAAGTACCAGAAATTCAAAAAAATCTAGTGTCTGCAAGTTTGATTTGTAAAAGCGGCATTAATGTCGTCTTTGTGTCTGATAAGTTAATTATGTCTAAGAATGGGGCATTTGTTGGGAAAGGGTATGCTTGTGATGGAATGTTCAAACTCGGTATTTTTATTAATAATATGAATAATTGTGCTTATATTGTTGAGTCTTTTGACGTTTGGCATGCTAGATTAGCGCATTTAAGTTTTAGATCACTAAAATACATGTCGAACCATAAATTAATAACTTGTGATAGTACTTCTCATGAAAAATGTGAAATCTGTATTCAAGCAAAATTAACAAAAACACCTTTTCCTAAAGTCGAACGAAGTGCTGAATTATTAGAATTGGTTCATTTTGATATATGTGAATATAATGGTATTTTAACTATAGGCGAAAAAAGGTACTTTATTACATTCATTGATGATTGTTCAAAATTCACATATGTATATTTGATAAGACATAAGGATGAAGCTTTTTCAATGTTTAAACATTTTAAAGCAGAAGTTGAAAATCAAAAGGAAAAGAAAATTAAAATTCTTCGTAGTGATAGAGGGGGTGAGTATTTTCCAAATGAATTTGACTCATTTGTGAAGAACATGGAATAATACATCAAACAAGTGCCCCTTATACTCCCCAACAAAATGGTTTGGCTGAAAGAAAGAATATGACTCTTACTAATATGATCAATTCTATGTTGATTAATTCAAAATTACCAAACAATTTGTGGGGAGAAGCTTTACTCACCGCTTGTCATTTACACAACAGAAATCCATCAATGAAAAGACATGTTTCTCCATACGAGGTATGGAAGAATCGAAAACCAAATCTGGACTACCTAAGGGTCTGGGGTTGTTTGGATTTCTATAGAATTCATGACCCGAAAAGTTCAAAGTTGGGTGAAAAAGGAATTAAAAGTGTTTTCTTAGGATACGCGGAAAATTCTAAGGCATATAGCTTGTTGGACTTAAATTCTAATGTTGTAATTGAATCAAGGGATGTTGAATTTATTGAAAATAAATCTTATAAAGATTCATGTGTCGAATTAGACGCCAATCCTGATACATCCACTAGGTTGATTCCTAGTCCATCAATTAATAATAAAAGGAATGAACCAGAAGCAGAAATAGAACCTAGAAGAAGTCAGCGTTCTAGAAAAGAAAAATCTTTTGGCCCTGGTTTTATTTCATTTCAAGCCTTTGCCTTTTTGGTTGAAGGAGATAGAGATAATATTCTTAATAAAATGCCTATTTTACTTAACGTAGAAGAAGATCCTAAAACCTTTAATGAAGCAATGACTTCAAGAGATGCTTCTTTTTTTAAAGAAGCTATTATTGATGAGGTGGATTCAATTCTATCAAATCAGACATGGGTTTTAGTGGACTTGCCACAAGGATCACAACCTATTAGTAGTAAATAGATATTTAGAAGAAAATACAATACCGATGGTTCTATTCAAACCTTTAAGGCTAGATTGGTAGCAAAAGGTTTTAAACAAAGAAAAGGGATTGACTATTTCGATACTTATGCACCTGTTGTTAGAATTACATCCATACGTGTTTTAATGGCAATTGCATCTATTTATAATCTGTTTGTGCGTCAAATGGATGTTAAAACAGCATTTTTGAATGGTGACCTAGATGAAGAGGTATATATGGAACAACCCGAAGGGTTTGTTTTGCCCTAAAATGAACATAAAGTTTTTAAATTAATTAAGTCACTTTATGGGTTGAAACAAGCACCAAAGCAGTGGCATGAAAAGTTTGATACAATCATTCTTTCTAATGGTTTCAGACATAACAACGCTGATAAGTGCATTTATTCTAAATTCACCAATGACTATGGTATAATTATTTGTCTATATGTTGATGGCTTATTAATTTTTGGTACAAACATGAGAGGTGTATATGAAACTAAGAAGTATCTTAGTTCACAATTTAAGATGAAAGATCTTAATGAAGTGGATACCATCTGGGTATTAAAATTAAGAAACATAGTGGGGGTTATGCATTATGTTAATCTCATTACATTGACAAAGTTATTCACAAATTTAATCACTTGAAAATAAAAGAAGCAAATACCCCATATGATTATAGTATAAAATTATTCGAAAATTCTGGCAGGGCAGTTGCACAACTTGAATATGCTGGTGCAATTGGAAGTTTAATGTATGCGATGCATTGTACAAGGCCAGATATTGCATTTGCAGTAGATAAAATGTCAAGATACACTAATAATCCAAGTGTGGATCATTAGAAAGCAATAGGAAGTATTTTTGGTTACCTCAAGAAGAGAAAAGAATTGGGTCTATTTTATTATGACTTTCCTGCAGTTTTTGAAGGGTACTATGATGCTAGTTGGATAACTAGTGCAAGTGATAATAAATCCACATCTGGATGGATATCACCTTGGCGGGTGGGGAGGTATCTTGGGCATCCAAGAAACAAACTTGCATTACACATTCAATAATGGAATCTAAGTTTATAGCACTGGAAGCAGCCGAAAAAGAAGCAGAGTGGCTAAGAAATTTATTATTTGACATAAAGGTATGGCCAAAACCAATGCCACCTCTTTCTTTATATTGTGATAGTGAAGCTACATTGTCTAGAGCGTATAACAAAGTATATAATGGAAAATCTAGACACAAAAGTTTAGGACATGAATTTGTCAAACAATTAATAACTTATGGAGTTATTAATATTATATATGTTCGAACAAGTAAGAATCTATCTAACCCACTTACCAAAGGACTTTATAGAGATTTGGTAAAGGACACATCTAGTGGAATGGGACTAAAACCATTTTTTTCAATAATCACCGGTATTGGTAACCCAACTTTGTAATAGCATTACCACTATTCCAAAGTTTAATAGGTAATAACAAGTTACTGATAAGTGATTAGTTTTGCACTGAAATTTATTCAATTTCATGTCCCTTATAGGATGTTCAGTGCATATTGCTACGTCGAGAGGATGATTTTAACTCTTAATGAAGTTCGTTGTCTAAAGTAGCAAGGACATACAAGAGAACTTCACCTATATAAATATAGAAAGTGGTGCCGCTTCTAGCAAGATTTTGGGTTTATTCTTGTAAATAATCATGAAGCCAAGATTGTGCACACGGCCATTATAGTGCTAAAAAAACATATTGAACATCTCGTAGAGATTGGGATATCTCATGTGTGATATATATCCGGTTCTAAATAATAAGACAAGGTTTAATGCTTAGCACACCATTGTCTTATTAGAACTTTGATATATATTCACTAACTGAAGGTTTAAATCGAAAGATTCCTCCTTGTATGCATGAGTCAATCACAAGAAGAAATTACATGAATATTAAAATCTAGAGGGGGATTGTTGGATGATTTTAATATTAATGGGTATTAATGGTTAGAGAAAATGAAAGGTTAAAACCATTAATTCGTTGGAATAAGAAAAGACAAAGGGAAGTGGGAAAACTAAAGTCCCACATTGGAAAAGTGCGAAAAAGTTAGTGGGTTAATAAATGCTCTTGTGTCATAAGAGATTACTTGTGTGCTTTGAAGTGTATGCTACTAGTGTAAACCTTAGGTCCAAGGATGATGCTTTGCACCATCCGCACACGCGCACTTTGTACTTCGCATGTACGCATCGTCGCGAGGAAAAGTAGGAGCCTTTGATTTTTGACAACGTCAAAAGATCAAATGGTCCAGATTAAATCCATAATAAATGACACATAATTATGGCGCGAGTGGATCGGAATCGTCGGATTTTGGCGCCGCTTCGTTAAGTGTTTATCCGTACAGTCGCACCTTTTTAGTTCAAATCTGGAATGATCAAATATAGTTATATATCCAAGGGCCGTGATTAAATGACCTTTGCATGTGGTGTCCGTTCATGAATAGACACCACAAGAGGCTATATATAGAAGGTAAAATCCTGTCATAATTAATTTTGAAAAATTCTCTATCTCTATTTTTCTTCTTTCCAATTTCATTGAGTGTTCTAGGGTATTCTTCAAGTTTGCAACTTGAATAAACCCGTGGATTTGTTGTATCTTGGAGGTAATTTGCTTAGACCCGTTAACAAACTCTGTACGAGTGGGGGCAAATAACACCTGAAGGACAGTAGTTTATTACGCCTCAAATCCAATCATCTCTTCATATTTTCTGCATTATTATTAAAACTCGTCAACAATTTTAAGGTGTTATTTATGGAGGCAGAAAAGAATATGAATATGTTTCTGAATCCCAATGTTCATTTGGATCGCTTTGATGGAACAAATTTCACTCGCTCGAAAGGAAAATTATTCTTCCTTCTCACCGTTTTGAAAATTGCATTTGTTCTGGATCCTAAACTATAAGCAATTTCGAAACCAAAAGAAGACGAAAATGAAACTGTCAAAGAACAATGGAAGAAACGGGAAGAAGATGAATTGGTGAGTAGTGGGCATATTCTTAATACACTGTCTGACCGATTATATGATCTTTACAACTTTATGCAGTCTCCACGTGAAATCTGGAATGCTCTTGAATATAAATACAAAACAGAGAAAGAAGGTACGGATAAATTCTTAATTCTGAAATATTTCGAATTCAAAATAATTGATAACCAAACTGTTTTAGACCAAGTACATGAGTTGCAAATCCTTGTCACAAAGCTTCGTGAATTAAAGGTGGAAATTTCTGAATCGTTTCAAGTTGGTGCAATTATTGCAAAATTACCACGAAGTTGGAATGATTGTCGTAAGAAACTCCTACATAGGAAAGACGATATAAGTTTGGAGGAATTACAAAAACATTTAAGAATTGAAGAAGAAACCAGGAAAGAAATATCATAAGATCTTCAAACCAAATGGTAAGAAGTTCGAGAAAAATAATTCCAATAAGAAACAGTCCAATGGGGCTTGTTTCAGTTGTGGCAAAAATGGCCACTATGGCCGTGATTTCAGAAATAAGAAAAGAAAGATAGATGCTATTGAATCCAATAATACAAACAATGAAAATATGGTGGAAAATAAGATCGAGGATCTTGTAGCAATGGTATCGGACATGCCAATTGGTTTTATTACCGAACTAAACAGTGCGGAAATAATAAAGTCTTCTGACTGGTGGCTCGATTCTGGGGATACCATACATGTCTGTAATGATAAATCAATGTACTCCGCATATAAAAAAGCAGAGGACGATCAAGAGGTTCTAATGGGGAATCATAATTCTGCCAAAGTTCTGGGAAAAGGAAATGTTGAACTACAATTCACATCTGGAAAGAAGTTGACCTTGACAAATGTTCTACATGTACCAGAAATTCAAAAAAATCTAGTGTCTGCAAGTTTTATTTGTAAAAGCGGCATTAATGCCTTCTTTGAGTCTGATAAGTTAATTCTGTCTAAGATTGGGGCATTTGTTGGGAAAGGGTATGCTTGTGATGGAATGTTCAAACTCAGTATTTTTATTAATAATATGAATAATTCTTCTTATATTGTTGAGTCTTTTGATGTTCGGCATGCTAGATTAGCGCATTTAAATTTTAGATCACTGAAATACATGTCTAAACATAAATTAATAACTTGTGATAGTACTTCTCATGAAAAATGTGAAATCTGTATTCAAGCAAAATTCACAAAAACACCTTTTCCTAAAGTCGAACGAAGTGCTGAATTTTTAGAATTGGTTCATTCTGATATATGTGAATATAATGGTATTTTAACTAGAGGCGGAAAAATGTACTTTATTACATTCATTGATAATTGTTCAAAATTCACATATGTATATTTGATAAGACATAAGGATGAAGCTTTTTCAATGTTTAAACGTTTTAAAGAAGAAGTTGAAAATCAAAAGGAAAAGAAAATTAAAATTCTTCGTAGTGATAGAGGAGGGGAGTATTTTCCAAATGAATTTGACTTATTTGTGAAGAACATGGAATAATACATCAAAGAACTGCCCCTTATACTCCCAAACAAAATGGTTTGGCTGAAAGAAAGAATACGACTCTTACTAATATGATCAATTCTATGTTGATTAATTCAAAATTACCAAACAATTTGTGGGGAGAAGCTTTACTCACCTCTTGTCATTTACACAACAGAATTCCATCAATGAAAACACTTGTTTCTCCATACGGTGTATGGAAGAATCGAAAACCAAATCTGGACTGCCTAAGGGTCTGGGGTTGTTTGGATTTCTATAGAAATCATGACTCGAAAAGTTCAAAGTTGGGTGCAAGAGGAATTAAAAGTGTTTTCATATGATAAGTGGAAAATTCTAAGGTATATAGGTTGTTGGACTTAAATTCTAATGTTGTAATTGAATCAAGGGATGTTGAATTTATTGAAAATAAATTTTATAAAGATTCATGTGTCGAATTAGATGTCAATTCTGACACATCCACTAGGTTGATTCATAGACCATCAATTAATAATAAAAGGAATGAACCAGAAGCAGAAATAGAACCTACAAGAAGTCAGCGTTCTAGAAAAGAAAAATCTTTTGGCCCTGATTTTATTTCATCTAAAGCCTTAGCCTTTTTGGTTGAAGGAGATAGAGATAATATTCTTAATAAAATTCCTAATTACTTAACACAAAAGAAGATCCTAAAACCTTTAACGAAGCAATGACTTCAAGAAATGCTTCTTTTTGGAAAGTAGCTACTAATGATGAGATGGATTCAATTCTATCAAATCAGACATGGGTTTTAGTGGAGTTGACACAAGGATCACAACCTATTAGTAGTAAATGGGTATTTAGAAGAAAATACAATACCGATGGTTCTATTCAAACCTTTAAGGCTAGGTTGGTAGCAAAAGGTTTTAAACAAAGAAAAGGGATTGACTATTTCGATACTTATGCACCTGTTGCTAGAATTACATCCATACGTGTTTAATGGCAATTGCATCTATTTATAATCTATTTGTGCATCAAATGGATGTTAAAACAGCATTTTTGAATGGTGACCTAGATGAAGAGGTATATATGGAACAACCCGAAGGGTTTGTTTTGCCCTGAAATGAACCTAAAGTTTGTAAATTAATTAAGTCACTTTATGGGTTGAAACAAGCACCAAAGCAGTGGCATGAAAAGTTTGATACAATCATTCTTTCTGATGGTTTCAGACATAACAACGCTGATAAGTTCATTTATTCTAAATTCACCAATGACTATGGTGTAATTATTTGTCTATATGTTGATGACTTAATAATTTTTGGTTCGAACATGAGAGGTGTATATGAAACTAAGAAGTATTTTAGTTCACAATTTAAAATGAAAGATCTTAATGAAGTGGATACCATCTTGGGTACTAGAGTTAAGAAACATAGTGGGGGTTATGCATTATTTCAATCTCATTACATTGACAAAGTTATTCAGAAATTTAATCACTTAAAAATAAAAGAAGCAAATACCCCATATGATTCTAGTATAAAATTATTAGAAAATTCTGGCAGAGCAGTTACACAACTTGAATATGCTAGTGAAATTGGAAGTTTAATGTATGCGATGCATTGTACAAGGCCATATATTGCATTTGAAGTAGGTAAAATGTCAAGATACACAAATAATCCAAGTGTGGATCATTAGAAAGCAATAGGGAGGATTTTTGGTTACCTCAAGAAGACCAAAGAATTAGGACTATTGTATTATAACTTTCCAGCAGTTCTTGAAGGGTACTCTGATGCTAGTTGGATAACTAGTGGAAGTGATAATAAATCCACATCTGGATGGATATTCACCTTGGCGGGTGGGGCGGTATCTTGGGCATCCAAGAAATAAACTTGCATTACACATTCAACAATGGAATCTGAGTTTATAGCACTGGCAGCAGCCGGGAAAGGAGCAGAGTGGCTAAGAAATTTATTATTGGACATAAAGTTATGGCCAAAACTAATGCCATCTCTTTCTTTATATTGTGATAGTGAAGCTACATTGTCTAGAGCGTATAACAAAGTATATAATGGAAAATCTAGACACATAAGTTTAAGACATGAATATGTCATACAATTAATAACTTGTGGAGTTATTAATATTATATATGTTCGAACAAATAAGAATCTAGCTGACCCACTTCCCAAAGGACTTTCTAGAGATTTGGTAAAGGACACATCTAGTGGAATGGGACTAAAACCATTTTTTTCAATAATCACCGGTAATGGTAACCCAACTATGTAATAGCATTACCACTATTCCAAAGTTTAATGGGTAATAACAAGTTACTAATAAGTGATTAGTTTTGCACTGAAATTTATTCAATTTCATGTCCCTTCTAGGATGTTTAGTGCATATTGCTACGTCGAGAGGATGAGTTTAACTCTTAATGAAGTTCGTTGTCTAAAGTAGCAAGGACATTCAAGAGAACTTCACCTATATGACTATAGGAAGTGGTGCCGCTTCTAGCAAGATTTTGGGTTTATTCTTGTAAATATTCATGAAGCCAAGATAGTGCACATGGCCATAATAGTGCTGAAAAAACTTATTGAACATCTCGTAGAGATTGGGATATCTCATGTGTGATATATATCCGGTTCTAAATAATAATAGAAAGTTTAATGCATAGCACACCATTGTCTTATTAGAACTTTGATATATATTCACTAACTGAAGGTTTAAATCGAAAGATACCTCCTTGTATGCATGAGCATATCACAAGAAGAAATTACATTAATATTAAAATCTAGTGGGGCATTGTTGGATGATTTTAATATTAATGGGTATTAATGGTTAGAGAAAATGAAAGGTTAAAACCATTAATTCGTTGGAATAAGAAAAGACAAAGGGAAGTGGGAAGTGGGAAGTGGGAAAACCAAAGTCCCACATTGGAAAAGTATGAAAAAGTTAGTGGGTTTATAAATGCTCTTGTGTAATAAGAGATTACTTGTGTGCATTGAAGTGTATGCTACTAGTGTACACCTTAGGTCCAAGGATGGTGCTTTGCACCATCCGCACAAGCACATACGCGCGCGCATGTGCGAGGCGTTTAGGGCGCTTTAGAGGCGCACTTCGCACGTACGCATCGTCGCGAGGAGCAGTAGGAGCCTTTGATTTTTGACAACGTCAAAAGATCAAACGGTCTAGATTAAATCCATAATAATTGACACATAATTATGGCGCGAATGGATCTGAACCGTCGAATTTTGGCGCCACTTCGTTAAGTGTTAATCCGTACAGTCGCACCTTTTTTGTTCAAATCTGGAACGTTCAAAATATAGTTATATATCCAAGGGACATGATTAAATGACCTTTGGATGTGGTGTCTATTCATGAACAGACACCACAAGAGGCTATATATAGAAGGTAAAATCCTGTAATAATTAATTTCGAAAAATTCTCTTTCTCTATTTTTCTTCTTGCCAATTTCATAGAGTGTTCTGGGGTATTCTTCAAGTTTGCTACTTGAATAAACCTGTGGATTTGTTGTATCTCGGAGGTGATTTGCTTAGACCCATTAGCAAACTCTGTACGAGTGGGGGCAAATAACACCTTAAGGACAGTAGTTTATTACGCCTCAAATCCAATCATCTGTTCATATTTTCTGCATTATTATTAAAACTCGTCAACATAGAACTTAAACCATTTTTTACCTGATAATTATCGGTTATCAAGTAAACATATATATAGTAATGTTAAGTAAACAATATAGCATATAAGAGGTTTAGAAATATATGTTTATGAAACATCATTAGGAGATGTATATCGATATTTATTCACATAGATACCAAACAGGCAGAACGGGTGCCTAACATATTTCTAGTATGTAACTTGGTCTCTAGCATCAAATTTTATTCACATTTAAACTAACCTCCCTCATTTTATCCCTACGGGAAGATTTTTTCTTATTTTAAGAAAAATAAGCTAGCAACTTTAGAAATCCATGTTTCATTATACATGACAATCCAAAAGGGAAAACCTTGGGTGCGAGAATGTACGCGCCAAGGCCTTCTCAACTCTCTAACTCGGGTTGGGATTCACAAAGAGTGTAGTGGTAATCATCTTATTTTTTTTCTTTTACTTTCAACTATATAAGAAAGTATTTTTCTCTTCTCTTATGAACTCATTTAAAATAGAATAAAATATTAATCATTTTTCTTATTTTCTCCTTCCTTTGAAATTTTTTTTATTATCTTCTCCCATCAACTCATAAAGGCCAGATTTCATGGTAAAGGCTTTTTCCTATAGTATGTTGTAACACTCCCAAAGTTGTTGGAAGGGTGTTTTAAGTGTCTACCCCATTTTTAGAGTTGCTCGTAAAAATAAATTACCAATATCTCAGTTACACCCACTCGGTTTTTGGTGACAATTCTGAGGATCTTTTATAACACCTCTTGGAAGTAATTATTTTTTTATATCTCCAAGGAATGGAGCAAATAGCATAATGATGTTTTGCTCCACCATTTTGTGATTTTGGCTCTTCGGAGCAATAATATATTAAGTCAGGACGAGAAAAATCAGTATCAAAATGCTCTTCATTTTTCTCTTTCTGAGGAACCAGAGGCGACCTTAGCATGGCAGACCAACTGCCGCGAGAAAGGCAAGGGAGATTGTTGGTAAGGAACCACAACCTTTTTGTTTTTATTTTTCTTAATAATTATTATGTTCTTATTTTTATTTTATTTTTATCTTTATGTTTTTGTTTTTGTTTTTATTTTTTATCCTTTTTTATGTATTTGTTATTTGTTTTTTAAGTATGCTTATCACATAATAAAAAACTAGAAATATATTGATGAAAACATACACTTAAAAAAATCTAATAACAAAAAAAACTACGACCATCACATAATAAAAGGAAAGAAATATATTGATGAAAAAAGACAATTAAAAAGATCTAATAACAAAAAAATACATCTCGCCACGCAAATTTCAGAAATTCACTTGTAAATCGTATTGCAAACTCGCATTGGTTGTGAAGTCGTAAAGGCAGACTTGTAAAATTATTCAGGCTCCGTTATTTTTGTAGTTGAGTTAGAGCAACTTTACGAACGCTGGCACGCCTTCCCAATAATTAGGTTGCTACATTTGAAAATTAGGTTCATTTAGTCATCTTCTACAATTATGTCGTGAAGAATGATATACGTCTCTAGATCATCATGGCACCAGAACGAGCTAGGACTTTTACAATGGCGAAACGAAATTGTAAAAAACCAAGCATTCATTTCACATCCTTCTGAGTGCCCTCTTAATACTATGCGAAGTATTTTATTTTTGGTTATGTGGTTGTGCAGTTGTTTGCACAAATGTGGAGCATTTCGAATAATTTCATTAGTAATACATTAGTAACGTAATTGCATTCAGAAAACCTACTGTGTATGACCTCCTCGAAAACGTTCAACTACCGAGAATGTTCAAATCATTTTTAGTGCATGCCAAAACCATAAGTCGTGGTCAGTTACGACCTCCAGTGTGATCATAGCATTTTTAGTGACCTCGTTTTATCCCTTTTCAAGCCGCCGAATAGTTTTTCCACTCCTATTGCATACAGTTTATGTTGTCTATCATGCTCAAAAACCATGTTGCTCTCCTTTTGCGATCAATGACCGAACACCATGGGTTGTAGTTGTCCTTAGGTTCTGAGTCGTATACATGGTGAATACATCATCGCAAAACCTTTTTAAAATCTCAATGGAATTGCTTTCCACAATCCATACATACCCGTCAATTGAATCAATCGATCACATGTACCCGTGCATTCAGAGAGCCACAACCATTCTCTAATCACCAAAAAAACTCAATTTTCCATGTGTATCTCACTTACAAAATAATCGTCGTAAGAAGATGTGTCACCCCACTTATTCTAATATCGGGTGATCAATTCTTTATTAAAATAAAATAAAAATCTAGTATGATTTGATTCTTAGCATCATTGTCGCAACAAGTAATATAAACATAAAACTATACATACAATGATATCACAGAATAACTGATAAGCATAAATAAAGAAATGTGAACCGAATAAACCATCGGTCACTACAAATAATGATCCAATGTAAATAACTGCCGAAAATTAAAGAATATCTTTGACATAAATAAAATCCTATTCAACTACGGGCAACACGACCAAAAAGAAATACTGGAAATGAAATTGAATCCTATATATATAAGCGAACATAAGCGGCTACAATCAATCTAACAACATCCACAGCTACTGCTCGCAACGGCATGAAAGAACTAACCATGCTAACCTTATCACTACACTCAAGGGTTTTAAAAATGAAAAAAGTAGATTTGCCAGCGGGTCAAAGACCGAAAAATGTTTGAAAATATTTTGCAAGTATTTAAATTCTTTGAATAAAAAAACATGGATTTTATTTCCTTCATCATTAATTTACCAATCGCACTCACATGAGACTTAGCCTCGCCTCTCATCCACAGAGCGAACCTAAACGCATTCCTTATATCATCCTAATTATGCTATCCAATCTAACTAGGAAAACAACCGCTATCATAGCCCAGTACGCTAATAATCACCATTAGTTAAGTGTATATTGCCCTCACTAGGTATACTTTTACAAATACTAACATAGCTACACACGTGCTATAAAAATATATTCACACAATATAATAACATAGCTACACTCGTGATATAAATAGATACATACATCATACCTCGTATACACATACATTGTAACGCCCCGGCCCGAATTTATAGACTACCCTTAGTCAACCCGGTCCGATCCGAGCATTAGGTGTGAAGTGCAATGAAACAACCTATATAACGTTGCTAGTCCAATTTTTATTTTAATTAACCTTTAACTTATTTAGCATGCGATTCCAATTTCAAGTTCAAGCTACGTGAAGGGGCCGTTGGAATCATTCCCGGCATCCAAGCATTCAGAGCTACTAACATGAAATTAAATAGAACACTTACCAGTATAACGCTCTCAAAATACGAACCCGCGCCCAACCTGTTGTAACAAAGACGAGGGTGTGAGTCAATGCCTAGTGGGAATATACAAAATACAGTATGAAAACGAACGAAAGAAAGAAATAAGACTATAACATGTTATACCTACGTGCATATCTAATTAATTTGTACATTTATAGATGTACACTATATGCATGAAATTGTTTTACTTCCGAAAATGTTATTTATCCCGATTAATTTACCTTAATCTCATGAAAGACTTCTTCTTTCTCAACTTGACAATTGTCCTTCTATTTAACACACACGGTTAAATACTTGGAACCACTAAACTTTATTCAACATAAAGAAATTCTTCACCGAAATTACCCTTTTCCATTTAAACAATGCACAATAGTATTTCATTGAAAATAACCTCTTTCAACACATGCGAACACTGTGTTAGACAATACCTAATTAAGCTTTGGAAAACCTTCTCACAACACACCCCTGTGTTATTACATTATTTCCCTTCCGAATTCATAAGTGTTAATCTTTCAAAACATTATTAACTCACACACACCAACTTCTCGATGTTTAATCATTAACACTTATCCAACACCTTTGCTAACCATATTTCCAAATTAGACATTTCTTTACTTCTTTATTCAATAAATCAAGTTATACTTAAAGAATACTTTTATAAGAAAATACCATTTCCTTTTTATAAATACATGTAGTCGTACAACCTCATATCCATTACACCTTTAACCTCTTTTTCACACACTTTGAAGATCAAAAAATTTATTTTCCTTATTTCTAGCCTAAACCCAACAAAACCTCCTTTAAATTTGTTCACATATTTGTTATCAAAATACTACCAGTTTATATGCATAAGAAGATGGATTATAAGTCCTAAAATCCTATTAAATGGGTTAAACATACATTTCATTTTAGAAATTCACAATACTTGCAAAATTATGCTTTTCAAAACATAAAGACATCTTTACTTTGTTCAAACTTAGCAAATGTCCATTTTTTTCAAAATCTCTATTTTTACAAGAAACTTTGGGATATTATTTCACAAAATATTTTAACAAAATCAACTTCATTTCTCAAACATTTTATTTCATAAAATGTTTAATCATCAATTTTCTAGAAAATACACCATTTTTATGAAATCCCAGTTTTTATTTCAAGAAACTTTAAGTTATTTATTCATCATTATTTTTCAACAAAAATAACATTTTTGCAACATTTTTATTTCATAAACGTGTTTATTACTTAGTATACATGATTTTCATCATCTAATCAAATGCATCCTTCTCATGTAATCTAACAACAAGACTATAAATACGTAAAATAGATTTTTAATACTAAGAGTAAGATTTCCCATCTCAAATGGAGCTCCAACAATGGTAGTGGAAACCTCCCACCTCCTAAGGTGGCCTCAAGGAGGTTGCCCCAAGGAGGTTGCCCCACTCCAAAGGCATGCTCCATCAAGTTTTCAAGCAGGAACCTCCGTCAACTCTATTAATCTTCCATTTTCATCTTCAAGAACACCCAATAATAACAACATATATTCGTAGCTCTCCTCATCCATGATGAAAATGGGTTATATGGCTTAGATATGGTTGAATACATTACAAATATGGTGGTTTTTTAGTGGTGGAATGGTGGTAGAAGGCCAATAATGGTGGAAGACTACTCCACCCCTTCTCACCCTCTTCCATCTCCTTCTCTCTTTAAAAATACCCCAAATGAGCCAAACAAACCCTTATAAAAGCCTTCTAAAGCCTAAAATTCCAGTTTTTCCCAATCTGGGCTCACTAGATCTCGACAGCTCATCAAATCAAGGGTCCAGAATGTGACAGCGCACAAGGGCAATCTGATAAACATAATTTTGAAATGTGTCATTCGAACGGCATGGAGCCTCGTTCGAGCAACTATGGCATCTCGTTCGATAGGTGGCTTCTAGCGACCTTCACACAACCTGGAACTGTTAGGCAATGGGACCTCGGGCTAACCTCAATCAATCCCTTGCTTCAAGCGACCTTGTATCTCGTTTGAAGTGACATACATGTCGTTTGAAAAACTCATTTTCCATTTTCTCTATTTCCTTCAATTTTGACACATAACTTCAAATAATTATCATCAAACCTCACTTCATTACAATTTATACTAAAATTTAAATGAAATATTAGGGTAGGGTATTATGTGTGTGTGTGTGTGTGTGTGTGTGTGTATATATATATATATATATATATATATATATATATATATATATATATATATATATATATATATATATATATATATATATAACTCATTATATACATATAAATCGCATCCCCAGAGATGGGACCTCACGGATGCATCCCTTGTGTGCTATCTGGCTCTAGGTATACCACGTATCATAATTGAGCCACCGGGTCAGAATCTCACAATCGGACACAAACGTAAACACAAACAAATGGAGGTTGACATAAAATTACGTATGGGGGTTGCAATCATACCACATCGCACCTAAACGATCTCCAAACCAATATCTATCCTCACACATGGATAGTGGACATGCAATAGTACTATGACCTGGGGAATCAATCAGACACCCGCTGGTCAATGCCAGGGTTAATTGCCCACTACGTGCAACCTACTTACGATAGCACCACCGAGTAGGTATGTTCAACATGAACAAGAAACAACTACATATGTATGCACAAGTGATCCTACAATACGTATGTATATATATATATATATAAAGTACTCACTACGTACTTAAACCTCATAGCATAATAGTCTACCAATCCTGAAACCCAGTGAACCGATTCGATTTATTGGGTTGCCCATCATCTTTTACCTCGGGTTTTCACCTCTCAAACCCTTCAATGGAGGTCCCAACCATTCTAAAATCACAAATTGACCCACATCAATATAACCAACCCAGAGGTACTCTAACATCAAATTAAACCTGAATCCATCACCGAAACACAAGGATTCCTAATCCTTAAATACATCTTAATCACACCCTAATCCCATTTTTAAGGGTAACCCTAAGGGTAAAAAGATACCCATACCCCTATATGGGCCCTACTACGTCTAAAAATCCTCTGAAACCAAACTATAATCCCCGAGTACCTATTCTAGACAATTTCAACTATTTCGGATCATTCATGCACTCAAAAAGGTCATCCGAGTCAATCACCCAACTAAAAATATACCATCATCTCATTAATCGGGCCCGACACATGTGTACAGTACGTGTCGCCCATAAATCATTTAAATTCATAGTTTGAGCTCTCTGACAACATAATCTAATAACTTGTCACTTTTCACTCATAAAACGACATATAACAATTAAAATTTGTATTTACTTATCATACGCAAATAAATAATAATAATAATTATTATTATTAATCCTTAACATGCTATTTAATAAATATTAATCCTTAACATGCGATTTAATATTTATCAAAACTGATTTAATTCCCCAATTAAGTTAATAACTAAATGCACACATGGAAATTAAATACTCATAAAAGTAAAGGGTATTAGATCCCCCCCCCCCCCCCCCCAATAACGGAATTGTGTCCCCGAAATTTGAACGCACCTGCCACAAAGAGCTTTAAATACTTTTTTTTGCATGTCATTCTCGTGCTCCCACGTTGACTCTTCTGCGACATGGTGTCCCTATTGTACACGCACTAACGTTACCACCTTGGACCAAAGCTTTCAATCGCTCCAACCCAAAACGGCGACAGGTCTCTCCTCATAAGAAATGTTCGGTTGTAAGTCTATATCCTCCAATGCTATATGCCGGTAAGCCAAATCATCCTTTAGATACCTCATCAACGACAACACATGGAACACGTCGTGAATCCGCTGCAAATGCTCCGGTAAGGCAAGCCTATACGCGGTCAGCCCTACCCTCTGGATGATGGGTAAAGTCCCCACATACCTAGGCGCTAACTTCAACTTCTTCTTGAACCACATCATTTCCATCATAGGAAATACCAGCAACAGCACTTGATCATCCACGTCAAACTCCAAGAATCTCCGATTCGCATCGACGTAACTCTTTCGACGGTCCTGAGTTATCCAAATATGACTCTTGATCAACTCAGTCTTCGCCGACGTATCCTGAATTTATTCGGCCCGAGAAGCTGAGAGTGTGCTACAGCGGAATAATGCGGCTTCTCAAATAAATTCAAATTTATTTATGTGACAAACCAACCAGTTTTAATTAAACCCAAATTTTAGATAAACCCTAACACATGCATCTAGGTGATTTAAAATCATTAAATTAAAAAAACACGCAAAGGAAACCAATTTCAGGAAAAATCCCTGAAGGGCAAAACCTTTTATTTCACTATGATTTGTATATCGCAAATTACACAGATTACAATTAAATATGGTGACACACGAATACCCGCAGGCATCGGTTGGCATCGTCAACAATGGAACAATCGTAGCAGCCCCACAAGAATACGTAGTTCTATCTTCAATAAAGATCCACGCAGCGGACCTCAATGACCTCAGTCATAATCAGCCCAGTAACATAGAAGGCACCTAAATCAGTAGTAGATGGTATCTTGGGTTCCAAGAGGAAAAAAATTCTACAAGATGGTATCTTGGGTTCCAACACAATTCACATAAAGATTGGGATGTTTTGTGAATTGAAAAATAAGGTTTAAACCCTAAAATTTAAGAAGACAAAGTGTTCTACCATTTGCAGATTACTGGTATAAAAAATAGTCAGGTCTTCTTTACGAAAATGGAGTGATTTAAAGCGCTTTATATAAAAAATTTGAGGCGACGCATCGTTCGAACGAGATAGGATGTCATTCGAACGAGATCCCATGTCGTTTGAACGACAGTACATGTCGTTCGAACGAGAAAGCGCGAAAATAAACTTAATTTTTTATTTCAAAAATTCTTCTTTTAATCCTTGAAAATTCATTTTGACGAAAAACAATGCATCAACACTTAGAAAATATTTTAGAAAAAATTTCAAACCTCCTTGAAAAATTATCCCAACACCTTTAAGTGAACCGTAAAGGGATTTAGATACTTTCTCATCGAAATTAACCTTGCAGAGGCTGGAATGTTGAAGAAGCTTGATATTCAGATCCGTCTCGATGCATATGGGATCTTGAATAATTCTTCGACAGTTATAGCAGTATACGATATACTCAGTTGTGATGCACATTTATAAAATAACGTCCTTACATAATCTTATTATCCCCCACCTCTAACCAAAATGAGGGCGAATGACAAGGTCTCCCGTACAAAGCCTAAAAAAGCGCCATCGTAATTTTAAATTGGTACGAGCTATTATACATAAACTCCACCAATAGTAAGTACTGATCCGAACTACCCTTAAAATCTAAAATACACATCCTCAATATATCCTCCAACATCTGATTCACCCTCTCCGTCTTTTCATTGATCAGTAGGGGATACGTCGTGCTCAAACGCAACTCTATCCCTATGGCCTACTAAAAACTCTAGTAGAAATGGGACACAAAGATCTTATTCCGATCCGAAACAATGTTAAGCGGCACCCCGTGCAATCTCACTATCTGTGTAATGAAAAGTTAGGCATACTTCCCCGTCGTATAATCCACCCAAACTCGTAAAAAATGAATTATCTTAATCGACTGATCCACAATAATCCAAATGGAGTCGTGACCCCTCTACGATGTCGGTAACCCCATGATGAAGTCCATTGATGTACTCTCATATTTCCACACCGAATATCCAATGGCAGCAAAACCCCGCCTGGTCTTCGATAATCAACCTTCACCACCTAACAAGTGGTGTACTTGAAGACAAACTTTGTTATGTCTCGCTTGACATCAGCCCACCAATACTGTCTCCTCAAATCCCGAAACAATTTATCCCCTCTTGGATGCATCGAAAATCGTAACCCATGCGCCTCCTCCATAATTACGTGTCACAGGTCCTCGTCATCGGGGACAATTAACCTCCCATTGAAGCTTAAGCCACCCTCAGAACTAACTGAGTAGGACTCTGCCCCGCCTGCCAATAATTGTTTAACCCTCTCTCTTAACAAGAAGAATCCTATGCATGTGACTTCACAACCCTCAAAATGATCTCAGTTGTGACGGTCATCACTTCCATATAAGCCCAGACTACTTCATCCTCTTAACAAAGCTCAGCCTACCTGGCCTTCCAAACTGCTGCCAACTTTCTTGCAAGCATACGGCTCAATGCATATGTAACCACGTTATCCTTTCTCAGATGATATTGAATGTCGAATTGGTAATCCTTCATGAACTCAAGCCATCTATGTTGCCTCATATTCATCTCATTGTTCGTGAAAAGATACTACAGTGACTTGTGATACGTCAACAATCGGAACTTCTCCCCTAATAAATAGTGCCTCCAAATCTTTATGGAAAAAAATAACTGTTGCTAACTCCAAATCATGAGTGGGATAGTTTTTCTCATAGGGCTTAAGCTTGAGAGATAAAAAAGTTATAGTTCCTTCCTCCTACTGTTGAACTCCCCCAATTCCCTATAAGGATGCATCGATAAATATAAAGTACTCCACTCCTCCCTGGGGAAATGCGAGCACTGGTGCTGAAGTCAACTTGTCCTTTATCTCATCAAAAGTTAACTGCGGGTGATTAGCCCAAATAAAAGATACTCCCTTACGATTCAAATTAGTCAAGGGACCCGTACTCTTAAAAATCATCTAATAAATCGGCGGTAGTAACCTGCTAACCCCAGAAAACTACGAACCTTCGTTGGTTTCGTGGGTTATCCCCACTCCATCACGTTGATACCTCAGTCAGATCCAAATATATCCCTCTCTCGGAGACTTTATGACGCAAGAATTGCACCTCCCGCAACCAGAATCCACACTTCTCGAATTTGGAATACAAGTGATGGTCTCGCAAAGTCTGAAGAACCATATGTAAATGCTCTGCATGTTCACCCTCTGTCCAAGAATAAACCAACATGTCATCTATAAAGAGAATGAAAAACTGATCCAAGAGATCCCTGAACACCCATTTCATGATATCCATGCAAACTATCGGTGCATTGGTTACCCAAATGGCTCCTGAACTCATAAGTCCCATATCTCATCAAAAATGCAATCTTTGGTACATCCTTCTCCCTGATAAATAACTGATGGTACCCTGTTCTCAAATCAACCTTCGAGAAGTAGGATGCGTCTCTCAACTGATTGAACAAGCCATCGATATGCTACAACGGATACTTATTTCATATCGTGACCTTGTTCAACTCACGATAGTTGACACACAACCTCAACGATCCATATTTCTTATTCATAAGTAGTATTGTGGAACCCAAAGGTGATGTACTCCTATGGATAAAGCCCTGCCTCAAAATCTATTGAATCTAATCACGTAACTCCCACATCTCTAAACAGGCCAATTGATACGATGCATATGTTATCGTCCTAGTCCCCGGCATTAAGTCGATCATAAACTCAATCTCCTGACTCGATGGTAACCCAGGTATCTCCTAAAATACATCAGCAAAGTCTCTAACCACAAGGATCGAATCTAATGAGACAACAGCACCCTCCTAAGTCTCCTTCTCGATGTAATACAAATACGTTCTCGACCCTCCCTTAGGACTAGGCATCACCACAAGAAACATATCATGCACTGGAATAGCAAACACGATAGTCCTACTGTAATAATCCACCATAGTTTTATACTTAGCTAACCAATCCATACCTAGAATTACATTATACCCGTACATCTCTAAAAAGAGAAAATCCTCTACTAAGCATAACCTACCAATTTCCACACCCATTCCCATGCAGATGGAACGAATGAGAGATGCATTACCCAATGATGAATCTGCAGTCATAATAATATCAGTCTATGTATCCACTAAACCCATCTCCTGTGTGAATCTTGTGCTAAAAAAAGAGTGTGACTCTCCCTTGTCAAACAATACCCACCCCATGTGCCTATGAATAGGAAACATACCTCAACGACTGGCGGAGCTTGTGGAAAAACTGACCCACGAACGTTATAAATATGCCCAAACTGTAACTTACCATGTTGAGGAAATAATGATATAATTCATGGTGAGGCTGGAAGTTTCGGTAGCTACTGCCCCTGTTGGGCATCCTGTTGCTAACCCCTAACCCTATTCGAGCACTCATGTCGCATGTGGACCTTGTCCCCACATACGAAACATCTCCCCAAAAAAAATTCTAACCTCTGGCCCTGCTAGCCCTAACGAGGTTGCCCCTGTCATTGGCCCTAATAACTACGGCCCTTCTGGACTCTAGTCTCATTCCCCTGGCCCTGCTGACCCTGAGGATCATGTTGTTGGTCCTGATGGCCTTACCTGTAATTACCATTACTTGGCATGGATCTCTTAGTCGAGTCCCCCAGCTGGGAACCCCGCTTTCGCTGCCTAATTTGTTGTTGCGGCACCCCGCTGGCATCATTGCCCCTATTTTTCCCAGTTGGCTCAACTCTCCTCTCCTATTCGCTCCCCTCAGATGTAAGCGATGGTCCTGGAAGTGTAGTAATGTGGCCTTAACGACATCAGTATAAGTTCTCAATGCCAGGTTTCCCAACAGATTCTGACGGATCTGCCAAGTAAGCCGATCTATAAACTTGAGAATCCACTTATCTTCATTATTCACCTCATCTGGTACAAAGTTCTCTAGGCGAGTGAACTCCTCCTCATACTCAGTCACTATCCGTCCTTTCTGCGTTAGATCTAAGAATCTTCTTGTGACAACCCGGATATAACTATGATAAATTCTATTTGAATCATGCTTAACTTAAGTGATACGGATAATGTATTATCAATATATATATATATAAGGTTAGGATATTATATTTATTCTAATCCTACTTTCAAAAATCTTGAAATATCGAATTGGCTACAAACATAAAATTTTGAAGTTTTCTTTAGGAATGTTTATGTTGGAGACCAATTTTGACCCTTATAATATAACAATTGACTCAATATGAAATTTATATAGTTGTGGCTATATGAGTTAGGTTTGTGACACAATAAACGGTGCATCAAAAGTATGTCCAAGTAAGAAGTTATACTGAATTTACGAACAAAAGGAAAATCTGTCCATTCCCTTTAAGTGGTAATTTGTCTTTTAGTAAACCAAATGGTTTAATTTGATTGGTTAAAAAGGAGGGTTACATTTTCTGACTTCAACCTCTCCACATAACCTATTTCTTCAGCAAATGTAACCCTAGGTTCATTTTGAAGAGTTTTTAGCTTGCGAAAAGAGAAAGTAGAAGTGAAGGAAGAAAGTGTTACAAGAAAAGCTAGGAAAAATTATAGGAAAATCCTTAACGTATTTCCAAGATATAATTATGTGTTAATACTGTTTTAATCTTGGATTATACTTATTTCAAAGTATATAAATCATGAATTTTTTTACTAAACTTCCATCCTCCTTTGTGATAATAAGTATTTGTTCATATGTTAGATAAGTGGTGTATGTAGGTCGTATTGCTTTGTATTGAAATCCCTTGTATTCAAACTTGCATATATTTTTGTGTGCTTACTAGAATTGAGAAATTCTAATTGGATATGAAAACAGACTCATATATTCATATCATATCCGAATATTAGAATTGAACTCCTTGTGGTTAGGCCACAGTGATGGTTGCAATTTGGTACATAGTTGTTTGTATATTTCATTTCGATAGGCCCTGAGTTTGGTAAAGCTTTTGACATAGCAACTGAACTCTAAAAACTATGAAACTTTAATTTTGTATTATAGCATGTGTATTGAAAACGTGTAGAAAATCATGGTAATTTATGATGCAGAAAAATTATGAAAATTCTTGGAAGTAAAGGAACAATGGAGGAGCTTGTAGGGCAGATTTATTATATTGTAAATAAATGGTCATAGCTTGCTCTAGGAAGCTTGAAAAAATACAGCGTCACTTGTAATGGAAAGTATATTCAGGTGTGTTTTCATATTGATAAGCTTGGGCACCTGTGTTTGTACAATTTATCAATATAGGATGGTTAAGTATAGAGAACAATAATTTGATCCATACTGGATACCCCATGAAAGAATGTTTTTATCTCCTCCTTCCAAAGGGTAATTTGAGTACATATTTCATGTGTATATACATTGAGAAGTATACTTTTATGTTTACTGGTTTATTTTTATAAATTCCTTATTAGTTATTTTCTACGGTTCAATGTTCATAACTTTATCAACATATATACCATTGTTTCGCCTTTACTCATGTTTCATAGGATGTGACTTAAGTGGAATTATACTATTATTTTATAGTCATTGAAAGTTACATAAATATATTAAGATAATACTTATGATTGAGATTTAGTACTGATTTTGTTAGATTGATAGGTGTAAGGTCTAATCAACCCAGTTTAGCTCCACCCGAAGGAAACATAAATACATAGTTGACAACCTAAGGTGGGTGTACTCACTGGAAAGAGGTATTTGTATATTGTTATGGATACGATCATAATGTTATGAATATGAAATTTTTCATTTATGTTTATAGAAATGGGAGGTTACTCCTTGACCCCAAATGGGGGAGAATTGTCTATTAAAGACAAGGGGTTACTCCTAGACTAGGAATGGGGGAGTATTGTCTATTACAGACACGATATGTGAATCTTGATTCGAAAAGTTAGGTCATATATTATGAATAAACTGGATAATTTAATTCATAATGATATGGATATGATTTATTGCATTTAATTTTATGCAATAGTGTAGTAGTGATGCATTCACTGAGCTATTTTGCTCACGGTTTCTATGTTTATGTTTTTCAGGTAACGCGATGTCACTGCCAAATCTCAGAGGTCGGGTTGGGTTAGCTATTAATGGATAAAATAAGGATTTTATTTAAATGTATATGATGTAATTATGTTAACTTATCCTTTAAGCAAGTTTGTATAAGCATGACTACTTTAATGTTGAAAAAAAAAGTTTTTAGTTATATGTATTTACGCGGATGACTCTATAATTAAGCGTTGTGTTTATGGTTTGGTTAAATTAATTATGGTTTGACTCACTTTGACTTTCAAACTTAATTATAAGTAACTGGGTTGGGGTGTGTTAGCTTTTGGTATCAGAGCCTAGGTTTTAGAGGTTCTGGATTTAGAAGAGTCTAGATTTTGCAATGAATGTAAGAAACCTGTTTTGTTTTATCCTAACGATTATGTTAGAAAAGATATGTATATTTGTATGTTGTTATATATTTGATTCATTTCATATATAAAAGAATGGAAGGAGGTAATGTTAATGTGAGAATATAAGATGAGGCTTTAAATATGCCAGCAGAAGTGGAGGTTGAACAACTTATTCATATTCATGTAGAATCCGAGCCAGAACAATTGACAGATATGCAAAAAAATGGCACGTGCTATGACTTTAATGGCAGAGAAGCAAGCTAGGTTTATGGCTCAGATAGAAGAACAAGAGGCCAGGCAACTGGAGGCACAAGCATTGGCTAGAGCTTAGGAGGTGATACACCGGGAAGAGAGGAATACCTCACACAAAAAGTTTATTAAGATGAATCCACTATTGTTTGAAGGAGCAATTGATCCAAATGAGGCAGAAGTATGGGTTAAAGAGATTGAAATTATTTTTGAGGTAATGAGAATGCCCGAAAATCAACGAGTGCCCTTAGCAACACATATGCTAAAAGGAGAAGCTAAGTATTGGTGGGATGCCACTAAACATTTGTTGACTACTGCAGGAGGTGGGAATGTGATTCCATGGGAAGCTTTTGTTAAATCTATGTATGAAAAGTATTTTCCCCCAATGTATCGAAAACAGAAGAAGAAAGAATATTTTATGTTGAATCAGGGAAGTATGACAGTTAGAGAATATGAAGCTAAACCTACAGATTTATCTAGGTTTGCTTCAAGGTTTATACAGAATGAGGAAGACATGTGTAGTCGATTCCATGATGGACTCAAGTTAGTTATTAAATCATGATTGTCGGCTTTAGAGACTGTAAATCATTCAGCCTTGGTGAACAAAGCCATGTTAGTATAAAAGGACGTGAATGGAGCGAGAGGGAATCAAGAACGAGGCATAAAGAGAATCAGATTCGATCCGAATTATCAAAAAGGTAGTGATATAGAATATTCAAGGCTTAGAGTATGGGAAGTAGTTCACAAAGGGGTGAATGGAGCGAGAGGGTATCAAGAACGAGGCATAAAGAGAATCATATTCGATCTGAATTATCAAAAAGGTAGTGATATAGAATATTCAAGGCTTAGAGTATGGGAAGTAGTGCACAAAGGGGTGGAGCTAGTAGTGGAAGAGGTTCAGGAATTTTAGCACAAGGGAATCCAAATGCTTGTTTCTTTTGTGGGAGAACCGGTCTTATAAAGTGGAATTGCCCAAGCTTACTGAATGGAGAATGTTTTAACTGCCATCAGAAGGATCACCTAAAAAAGAATTGCCCTATGTTAGTAGGAACAGTTTCAATCAGTAGTGTGGGGACTAATAAAGGATCCTCTCCAGGTAGTGCAACCAGGGGAAGAGGTACAAGATAAGCAAGTGGTTCAAAGGCAGGAGGAAGAGTGTTTGCAATGACGTCGCAAGATGCCCATGCTACACCAGAAGTGGTTACAGGTAAACTTTCTATTGCAAATAAAGATTTATATGCACTCATTGATCCTGGATCTATGCATTCATTCGTAGCATTATCTATTATTTCATATTTGGGTATACTATGTTCATTTCTTAATTGTGCCTTATATATTTCTACCCCAATGGAACGTGTAATTCTGGTTGAGCATGTTTATAAAGATTGTGTCTAATGAATGGGTAAGTGAGAATTCTATGTTGATTTAATATAGTTGGCCATTAGAGATTTTAATATTATATTAGGTATGGATCGGTTATCATCATATCATGCTTCCATTGATTGTTTTTTAAAATAAGTTACATTCCATCTGCCTGGTGAGTTTGAGTTCCAGTTTACAAGAGAAAGGAATGGTATTCCTAATTGTCTTATATCAGCAATTAAGAGCATGAGGTTGTTGAGTAAAGGTTGCATGGGGTAATTAGCTTATGTTGTTGATACTAGTAAAGAGACACTTAAAATTGAAGATATACCAGTAGTTAGAGAATTTTCTGATGTCTTCTTAGAGGAATTATCGGGATTGTCTCCTGACAGGGAAGTAGAATTTTCCATTGAATTAGTTCCAAGTACTGGTCCAATTTTCCTTGCTCCATACAGAATGGCACCAACAGAGTTGAAAGAATTGAAAGTACAATTACAAGATCTAATAACCAGAGGTTTTATTTAGCCCAGTGTTTCGCCATGGAAAGCCCCAGTGTTATTTGTGAAAAAAAAGATGGGACAATGCGATTATCGGTTATTGAATAAGGTGACCATTAGAAACAAGTACCCTCTACCTCATATATGATTTGTTTGATCAATTACAAGGGGCCATCGTATTTTCGAAGATTGATTTGAGATCGGGTTACCACCAATTAAAAGTAAAGGATAGTGATATTTCCAAAACATCTTTTCAAACTCAATATGGGCACTATGAGTTTTTGGTAATGCCATTTGGATTAACTAATGCTCTAGCAGTTTTTATGGATCTAATGAACAGGGTATTCCACCCTTCCATTGATTCATTTGTGATTGTATTCATAGATGATGTATTGATTTACTCGTGTAGCATGGAGAAACATTTGAGAATTGTATTGCGAATTTTGAGAGAGAAGAAATTATTTGATAAATTCAACAAGTGTGAGTTTTTGTTGAATGAAATTGTGTTTTTAGGGCATGTTATCTCGAGAAATGGGATATGTATTGATCCAAAGAAGGTAGAAGTCATTGTTGAATGGGAGAGTCCTAAGAATGTGACAAAAATTAGGAGTTTCCTTAGATTGGCAGGTTACTATCGCAGATTCATTAAAGGATTTTCATCAATAGCGTTACCATTGACAAAGTTAACTCATAAATAAATGAAATTTGTGTGGGATAAAGAATACGAGACGAGTTTTAAAGAATTAAAGCATCGGTTAGTTTCAGCTCCTATACTTACTATTCCGTTTGGGAATGAGTCCTTTGTAATATATACAGATGCTTCATTTCGATGGTTAGGATGTGTTCTTATGCAGAATGGGAAAGTAATCGCATATGCTTCTAGAAAATTAAAGATACATGAACGAAACTACCCTATGCACGATTTGGAGCTAGCAGCCATTGTTTTTGCTTTGAAGTTATGGCAACATTACTTGTATGGAGAAACTTGTGAGATATTTATGGATTATCAATGTTTGAAATACTTATTTACACAAAAAGAACTGAATTTGAGACAGAGGCATTGAATAGAGCTGATTAAAGACTAGGATTGTACCATCCATCATCATCCTAGGAAGGCCAATGTAGTAGCACATGCTTTGAGTTGAAAATCATCAGGTATTTTGGGTTGCATACAGTGTGGACGTGTTAGAAATATTCTTTATTTGGCATCGATGGGGATTGAATTAAAGTTTTCAAAAAGGGGAGGATTATTAGCACTTGTTACAGTGAGACCTTTATTAGCAGATTACATACAAAATTTGTAGATCAATGATCCATTCCTTGAGAAGAAGAAACAGGAAGTTAAGGATGGTAAAGAGAGTGACTTTGAGATTAAGAACAATGAATCATTGTGTTATAAAAATAGAATTTGTGTACCGAATGATCCATCATTAAAGAAGGATATATTAGAAGAGGCACATAGTTCCATTTATTCTATGCATCTCGGAGGTACCAAAATATATAGAGATTTGAAAGAGTATTATTGGTGTAATAATATTAAATGTGAGATTGTAGAATTTGTAGCTAAATATTTAGTATGCCAGCAAGTGAAGGCGGAGCATCAGAAGTCGACAGGATTATTGGAGTCATTGCCTATTCCAGAATGGAAGTGGGAGCATATAACGATGGATTTTGTTACAGGATTACAATGGTCACCAAAGGGGCATGATTATATTTGGGTGATTGTAAATCGATTGACGAAATTACTCATTTTCTTTCAGTTAAGACCGCATACATTGTTAACAAGTATGCACATATGTACGTTGATGAGATTATTTGTTTACATGGGGAACCAGTGTCAATTGTATCAGATAGAGATCCAACGTTCACTTCAAAGTTTTGGATTCGTTTAAAGAATGCCATAGGCACAAGTTTGAAGTTCAGTATTGCATTTCATTACACAAACTGAAGGGCATTCAAAAAGGACGATTCAAATATTAGAAAACATGTTACGAGCTTATGTATTTGACTTCAAGGGTAGTTGGGATGATCATTTGACATTGATGAAATTCTCGTACAATAATAGTTATCAATATATCATTGGTATGGCTCCTTATGAAGCTTTATATGGGAGGAATGTAGAACGCCTTTGTGTTGGGATGAAGTAGGTGAAAGAAAAATTTGGGGTCCTGAATTGATAGATATGACAACTGAAAAGGTTAAAATGATTCGGGAATGGATAAAGATAGGGCAAAGCAGATAGAAATTTTATGCAGATAAGAGGAAGTATCCATTAGAATTACAAAATGGATATTTTTTATTCCTATATATTTTACCGTGGAAAGGCGTTATGAGATTTGGGGAAAAGGGGAAGCTAAGTCCAAGATACATTGGACCATATGAAGTGATGGAAAGAATTGGGACCCTGGCATATAGATTAGCATTACTTCCAGGTTTGTCTCGTTTACATGATGTGTTTCATGTTTTGATTCTTCGTAAGTATTTGACAGATCCATCTCACTAATTGAAAACTCAACCTATTGAACTGAAGGAAGACTAATCGTACATCGAGGAACCGATGGAAATTCTTGATCGTAAGGAGCAAGTATTAAGGAATAAAGTTATTCCCTTAGTTAAAGTTATGTAAATGAGCCATGGTATTAAAGAAGAAGATTGGGAAATGGAGGATAGCATGAAGAAAAAGTATCCCCATTTGTTTGGTAAGTGACCTTTATATTAAATTTCGGGGACAAAATTTTCTAAGGGGAGGAAGTCGTGACAACCCGGAATAACTATAATAAATTCTATTTGAATCATGCTTAACTTATGTGATATGTATAATATGTTATTAATATATATAAGTTTAGGATATTATATTTAGTCTAATCCTACCTTTAAAAATCTTGAAATATTGAATTGGCTACAAACATAAAATTTTGAAGTTTTCGGTAGGAATGTTTATGTTGGAGACCAGTTTTGACCATTATAATGTAACAATTAACTCAAGGTTAAACATATATAGTTGTATATATATGATTTAGGTTTTTGAAACAACAAATGGTGCATCAAACAAATGTCCGACTAAGAAGTTATACTGAATTTACGAACAAAGGGCAAATATGTCCATTCCCTTTAAGTGGTAATTTGTCTTTTAGTAAATCAAATGGTTTAATTTGATTGGTTGGAAATGAGGGCTGCATTTGTTGATTCAAACCTCTCTATATAACCTATTTCTTCAGCAAATTTAACCCTAGGTTCGGTTTGAAGAATTTTTAGCTTGAGGAAAGAGAAAGTAGAAGTTAAGGAAGAAAGGGTTACAATAAAACCTGGGAAAAATTCCAAGAAAATTCTTAAGGTGTTTCCAAGGTATAATTATGTGTTAATATTGTTTTAATATTGAATTATACTTATTTAAAAGTATATAAGTCATGATTTATTTTATTAAAATTCCATCCTCCTTTGTGATAATAAATATTTGTACATCTGTTAGATAAGTAGTGTATGTAGGTCGTATTGCTTTGTATTGAAATCCCTTGTATTCAAACTTGCATTTATTTTTGTGTGCATAATAGAAGTGAGAAATTCTAATTGGATATGAAACTAAACTCATATATTCATATCATATCCGAATATTAGGATTTAACTCCTTGTGGTTAGGCCTCAGTGATGGTGGCAAGTTGGTACATAGTCGTTGTTTGTATATTTCATTTCGATATGCCCTGAGTTTGGTAAATCTTTTGACATAGCAAATGAACTCTAAAAATTATGAAACTTTAATTATGTATTATTTAGTATGTGTATTGAAAACGTGTAGAAAATCATGGTAATTTATGACGCAAAAAAATTATGAAAATTCTTTAAAGTTGAAGGAACAACAGAGGAGCCTGTAGGGCAAATTTATTATATTGTAAAGAAATGGTCATAGCTTGATCTAGGAAGCTTTAAAAAATACACCGTCACTTGTAATGGAAATTATATTCAGATATGTTTTCATATTGATAACCTTGGACACCTGTGTTTGTACAATTTATTAATATAGGATGGTTAAGTATGGAGGACAATAATTTGAGGCCATACTGGATACCCCATAAAAGAATATTTTTATCTCCTCCATCCAAAGGGTAATTTGAGTACATATTTCATGTGTACATACATTGAGAAGTATACTTTTATGTTTACTTGGTTTTATTTATAAATTCCTTATGAGGTATTTTCTACGGTTCAATGTTCATAACTTTATCAACATATATACCATTGTTTCTTCTTTACTCATGTTTCCTGGAATGTGACTTAAGTGGAATTATATTGTTGTTGTATAGTCATTGAAAGTTACATAAATATATTAAGATAATACTTATTATTGAGATTCAGTACTGATTTAGTTTGATTGACAGGTGTAAGGTCTAATTAAACCAGTTTAGCTCCTCTCGAAGGAAACATAAATACATAGTTGACAACCCAAGGTTAGTGTACTCACTGGAAAGAGGTATTTGTATACTGTTATGGATATGATCATAATATTATGAATATGAAATCATTTATTTAGGTTTACTGAAATGGTAGGTTACTGCCCGACCCGGAATGGGGGAAAATTGTCTATTAAAGGCTCGGCCAAGAATGGGGGAGAATTGTTTATTACAAATAGGTTATGTGAACCATGATTCGGAAAGTTAGGTCATTAAATATCAATGGATCGGATAAGTTAATACATAATTATATGGATATGATTTATTACATTTAATTTTATGCAGTAGTGTAGTAGTGATGCATTCACTGAGATATTTTGCTCGCGGTTTCTATGTTTATGTTTTTCAAGTAACGCGATGTCACTGCCAAATCTAGGAGGTCGGGTTGGGTTAGCTAGAAATGGATAAAACAAGGATTGTGCTTAAATGTATATGATTTAATTTAGCTAACTTGTACTTTAAGCAAGTTTGTATAAGCATGACTACTTTAATGTTGAAAAAAAAATTTAGTTATATGGATTTACTCTGATGACTCTATAATTAAGACTCGTGTTTATGGTTTGGTGAAATTAATTATGGTTTGACTCACTTTGACTTTCAAACTTAATTATAAGTAACTGGGTTGGGTGTGTCACTTTTTCTCATCCCTGTCTACACAGCTGATGGAAAGAACTTGTGGTCAAACTGCAACCAGAACTCCTGAAAAGCCATAGCACCTCTCTCATTTGATGTGGTAACTGACTCCCACCACTGTAGGGTTGCCCCTACTAGCTTAAACGTAGCTAGTACATTCCTTTGATTATCACTGCACTCAACCATACGAAGATGCCTCTAGATGTACTTCTTCCATTGGCATGCTGTTACTACATCCGTACTCCCTAAAAATATGGAGGATGGCCCTTTTGAAAGGCCTCCCTGACTCGCTTCCACACGGACGGCAATGATAAGTTTGTATTGGTGCTTCCTTTGGAGGCTATGGTTGTGCCTGGGGCAAGTGATGTGCCAAGGTTGTCATGGAGGCATTAACTTCCTGTGCTACTATGGTTGCGACCTATGATACGGTCACAATCCCTAGGCGGCCTGGGGCTCCGGCTGAGTCTCCATCTCTACTACCCTCCTTTCTACACGAGCTGGTCTACCTCTCCTAATGTTGTCATCTGAAATAAAACCGAAAATGTATGAAAATCTATTTAAATATATAGAGTAGAAGAAGAACATAAATGCGCAATATGAAACAACAGTCCTAAACATTATATCAAAGAAACGCAACGCTAACAACGTAGCAAGTTCGCACAGATCCTAAGGACACTAGAACTTGATGCTCTGATACTAATCGTGACACCCGGCCTATTCTAATACCAGGTGATCAATCCTTTATTTAAATAAAACAAGAAATTAATATGATTTCATTCTTAGCATCATTGTCGCAATAAGTAATATAAATATAAAACCATACATACAATGATATGACAGAATAACTAATAAGCATAAATAAAGTAATGTGAACCGAATAAACCATCAGTCATGACAAATAATCATCCAACATAAATAACTATCGAAAAGTAAAGAATATCTCTGACATAAATAAAATCCTATCCAACTACGGACAACATGACCAAAAGGAAATACTAAAAATAAAATTAAATTATATCTAGATAGAAATGAACAGACACGACTACAATCAATCTAACAGCATCCACAGCTACTGCTCACAATGGCATGAAAGAACTAACCATGTTGTCCTTGTCGCTTCACTCCAAGGGTTTTGAAACAAAAAAAAAAGTAGATTTGACAGCGGGTCAAATCCCGAAAAATGTTTGAAAATATTTTGCAAGTATTTAAATATTTTAAATAAAAACATGTATTGTATTATCTTCATCATTAATTTTCCAATCGCACTCACATGAGACTTAACATCACCTTTAATCTACAGAGCTCACCTAAATGCATTCATTTTATTATCCTAAGTATGCTACCTAGTCTAACTAGGACAATAACCACTATCATAGCCCAGCTCGCTAATAATCACCATTTGCTAAGTGCATATTACCCTCACTTGGTATACTTTCATAAATACTAACATAGCTACACACATGCTATAAATAGATATTCACACAATATAGTAACATAGCTACACTCGTACAATAAATAGATACACACATCATATCTTGTATACACATACATATATATCACTCATTATATATGTATAAACCGCATCACCATAGCTGAGACCTCGCGGATGCATCCCTCGTGCCCTATCAAGCTCTAGGTATACCACGTACCACAACTGGACTACCAGGTCAGAATCTCACAAACTAAACCCAAACGTAAACATAAAAAATGGAGGTGGTCATAAACATACGTCTGGGGATCGCAACCATACTACATCTTACCCAACTGGTCTCCAAGCCAACATTTATCCTCACACATGGATGGTGGCCATGCAATAGTACTATGACCTTGCGAATCAATCCAACACCTGTTAGTCAACGCCAGGGTGGATTGCCAACTACATGCAACCTTTTAAGAATAACACTACTGAGTAGGTATGCTCAACATAAACATGCAACAATCACACACACACACACACACACACATATATATATATATATATATATATATAAAGTACTGACTACGTACGTAAATCCCACAATGTACTAGTCTACCAAATTCCAAAATCTTAAACGACTTCCAAATTATACAACTTAAGTGTTCACTCATGTGTAGCTTGATTCGGCGCACTCAAACCCATCTGATCGTTGGCCCAACACGTGTATTAACCCCTGATAAGGCTTTCCAGTGGTCTGAATCTACCTCATAAGCCCATACGTCCTTTTACCAAACATTAACAGGCCAAAATAATGCGTAACAAAAATCCAGACATGCCAACAAACTGAACAGGTTCGCTTGGCAGACCTAACCGATTCGTTTCCCCAGCGAATGTGTTTGCTTTGTTGGGCGACCCATCATCTTTTACCTCGGGTTTTAACTTCTTAAACCCTTCAATGAAGGTCCCAACCCTCCTAAAATCACAAATTGACATCCTGCGTCAATATATAACCAACCTAGAGGTATTCTAACATCAAATTAAACCTGAATCCATCACCGAAACATAAGGATTCCTAAACATAAATCGATTCATTCAACTCAGAAATTAACAAACTTTTAAAAATCATTGATATTAACAACCTATCAATGTTCTCACGTTCATAATCTTAAAATGAGATTAATATTACGAATTTCTCACTTATTCATTATCAATCATTATCAATTATGATCAGAGGTTAAACACAAACCAAATCATTTAATCAATTCTTAGATGTTACCATCTTTTAATTCCCAGATTTTATCCTTATTAATTATGAACGTAATTAACCGCAGAAATTGCAATGTAAAGCAAGTAAACACTTGCCTTGTGAATTTGAATCTGAAGTCTCGACTAGATGATTTGAATTCAGGGATGTTCTTCCTCTCTTCTCCAAGTTCTTTTCTCACTTTTCTTCTCTTTTTCTCTTCTCTTAATCTCTGCCTTAATCACAATTATGCAGAGGCAAGAATGAGGATGCCATTCGCTTCCTTAATCCTTAAATACTTCTTAATCACACCCTAATCCCATTTTTAAGTGTAACCCTAGGGGTAAAAAGACATCTATACCCCCATACGGGCCCTACTACGTCTAAAAAGCCCACAAAATCAAATTATAACCCCCGAGTACCTATTTTAGACTATATCGACCCATTTCAAATCACCGATGCACTCAAAAAGGTCATCCGAGTCACTACCCAACAAAAAATATACCATCATCTCATTAATCGGGCACGACACATGCGTATAGTACGCATCGCCCATAAATCATTTAAATTTGTCATTCTAACTCTCTAACGACATAATATAATGACCTATCGCTTTTCACTCATAAAATGACTTATAACAATTCAAAACATTATTTACTTATCACACGCAAGTAAATAATAATAATAATAATAATAATAATAATAATAATAATAATAATAATAATAATAATAATAATAGTAATAATAATAATAATGATAATAATAATAATAATGATGATGATGATAATAATAATAATAATAATAATAATAATAATAATAATAATAATAATAATAATAATAATAATAATAATAATAAATAATAATAATAATCCTTAACACACAAATTAACATCTACCGAAATCGATTTAATTTCCCTAATTAAATTAATAATTAAATGCACACATGGAAATTAAATACTCATAAAATTGTGGGGTATTACAGAAGATATCCCCTTAAGGATACAAAGGAACAATAAGTGCCGCATCTAGAAACAACACTTGAAGAATTTAGTATTGTACGTTAAGGCTAAATGAAAATAACCTTTCATTGATCCTTGATGTTCTCCATCCCTATCTTTGTCGACAACCTTTCGCCTCTGTATAAATCCCCAAAGATGAGATCACTTTTGTTGAGCATTTGTCCATCATAATCGGACCTACCTAATGACTTCTGAAGAAATTTGTTGAGGGAATCATCGAATGAAAAAAAATTAGCTCGAAAGAGATTAAATTAAACTTCACAACTTATAATGCAAATAAAAAAATTAGTAAAAATGGTTGCCATTGACATTATTTATTATAAGGAATTTGGAAATCTAGCGTTAAACACAAAAAACTAGTTTAGTAGACACAAAAAACTAGTCATTTGACACAAATGGAAAAGGGCGGGGGGGAGGAAATATTAAGAAAATATTGTTGATCCTGTGGCAGTTGGAATGCCGTAGGGAACTAAAGCGTATGACAACCCAATAGACGCAAGAATGTTTTGACTATATTGATTGCCTAAGAGAAATTGATGGGTTTTTTTTGTGGGGGGGGAGCAAAATAGCAATTGATGATTCTAGGGGTAGAAAAATAGCATTTGAGCATTTTGGTCGAGCAAAATGCTCTAATGCATTGGAGATGGTTTTAGGGTATTACGAAGAATATCAACCATATGGTGGATTTAAGGTCTTATTAATCATCATTGAAATGTAAGACATTTAACTGAAAGTCCAATTACATATCCTTGTTAGCATATTATCTAATGAAGAAAAAGTTTCCTTGTATGCATAATTTTTTTTAACATATCTAATATATCACTCTATTTAATGCAAATTATCTATAAAAGATAACAAGAACCAACATAGTCACTAAGAAGGGTTGTTATCCTTTTGATCCATAGAGGACGTGGTTTATTAGTACATATTGAAGTGGTAGAACTTTTCTCCATTTTCTGGTTGTTGTCAACTTTGTTTTTAATGTATATGTAAGCAATTAGTCCTTCTTACTCTTGTGCGGAATCATATATCCCATTGGTCCCAAATTAATAATCCTATTTGAAAACAACGCCTTGTGAAGATAAACTCAATGAATGATCAAGATCAATACTTATTCATTATTATATAATTTAATTATTTGATTAGCTCTCAAAAAAAGAAAGTGAACTCTTAATGTGGGACGTCCCAAAAAGGAAATTAGGACTTAATTTGGGCCAAGAAGATTAATGATTATAACAAATGATCATTAATAGAAATATATTATTTTAATTTACTTAATAATTAATTAGGTGGGATCAAATGGAGGTAGCAACAAGTCTTGAATTTCGAACATGTTCTCTAATTTCTAAATTGCATCCATACACAATTAAAGTTTCAAAGTGGTATCTCATATGGTATCACTACTCACCTTTTATCGTGAAAAGTGAGGTTTCAATTCTACTAGACTTTTTTGCACTCTTTTGGGTACAGTTTAAAAATGGGAAAGGTTACCCTAATTGTGTAGCTCATTTCTTCTATATCAAGATAATAGCTTTGGTTCAAAATTCTTTCCTAAGTAGAGTTCGTATGAGGAAAAACATTATATAAATCCTCGTCTAGGCCTCAACTAGATGTTAGGCACTTCTCTAGTGCCTCGTTTAGGGCATAGGCGAGGTAGTGATCTATCGACTCACCTAGACCCAAAATCCTCCTACGTGCCAGTCGGATTCCATCGACCCCCTCATGCTCAACGCCTTTTGATAACTGCACATTTCAATTTTGTCTACATCTCAACCTCTATCTTTAAACTCGTCGTCGCTTGCCAATTTTCAATCGAAATTACACCTTTTTTATTTTTGTAAGATCTTATTGTTTTTTAAATATCTCGTTCATTTACTTGCAAATATGTTATACATTTTAGTAAGTATTTCCTAAAAGTTTATAATAAAAGTGAAATAAATAAATGTGACACCCCGACTAATTAAATACCGGGTAGCTACTCCTTTATTAAATTAAATCAAAATGCCAAGTTGGCTCATTTAATAGCATCACTGTCGAAAACATTTTAATGATTACTAACCACCTAGTATTTAAAAAGTAAGTGCCAAATTTTAAGTTAAGTCTGATTAACATGCAGTAAAAGATTTAAAACAAGAATAATATCACCATAACGAAATAAATAGAATAACCATCACATAATGTAAATAAAGTCTGGAGGAAAACTCCTCACTACAATACCACAAACTGAAATAACTAAACTGAATACTGAATCAATACATGCCAAAGTCTGAAAAAATGAAATGGAAAGATGTCTCTAATAGAAATGGGCAACATGCCCTACAACTGATAGATACTGAATCTGGAATCCAAATGTTAGAAGCGTCTAAAAGCAAATCCCTGTAGCTTCCCCAAACAGCTACAGCTCGTCCCCTGAATGAGTATCCTATGCATGGTGTCCTTGAGGCTGGGCACCTAAAATGGTTTTACAAAAAAATAGATTTGAAAGCAAACGGGTCAGAGCCCGAATGTGGAGATATTTTAAAAACCTGCAAGTGTTTTAAAAACATTTAAAACAGTATATGCAAAATACATGTTAGGACGTGCTCTCACATGAGTTACTCACCTCTCGTCTAACTGTGCACTCCTAACGTTACTGTACCCATTCATGCGTTATCTCATAACTATCTAATTCTGAAGAGTTTCTAACACTGCTACTCGGTTCACGTTTAATTTCCAACCTTAACAATTAAATAGAGAGTTCTACTTTAATTCTCGGATTCCCAATTATTAACAAAACCAATTATAGATATAAGTTCTCTTTTTATCTACATAACATTACCATAACTATACTCACAAATTAACATAGTAAATTCCTTCTCGTGTAACCGTATATTTTCACATCATAAATATACAATACAAGCACCCAAAGGCTAAGCTGCGGTGCACACATACTCTGCTATCCATCCCGGTACATCACGTACATAAGGATCACGCATTCCTAATCTCTCAGGAATCGTTCAGATAACAACATCACAAATGGTGGAGGCGAACACAGTCACATCACATGGGTCACGCACATACCTACGCTCCCACGATCAGCAAACTTATTAATATCCCAATAAGTCCTTCTATGACCTATGTTCATCGAGGTAACCAATCTAAATCCGGGCAACACAAGGATAAGAAGGCCCTATGCGAACGTAAACCTCCCGTGATAGCAAGTATGGTAGGTATGTCATACACATACAATTATATACTAAGCATTCACACATCTTAGATATCTCGATATTAATAAAGGTATACTCGACATCTTTATACCATTATTCCAAATTCATATATTTCAAGTATCCCGATAATATAGAAATTAAATTGTCGACACGTCTCACGTCGTAGTTTCTTAAACTTAAAACCTATCTCGAATAGACTATTAAGTTCCTCTTATTCCCCCATATAACATCTTTACACCTAGGGTCTTTACTTCTGCCCCAAACCTTATTTCATCAAATTATTCAAATTTACCCTATTAACCCAAATATTATCTCAGTTATCAAATTTCATTAATTTAGAATAATTCCTCAAATTGAATTCCAATTAAGGTCTAATCTCATAATCATGCCTACTGGTCTTTCTTAAGGTTAAGGGTATTCATAAGGTCTCCAATAATATCATTCAAGGATTAACACCATTAAAATGTAATTAGGGAAAAACTTTACTCATTCTGGGAAGGTCGATCGATCGACCTTTACCTTCGATCAATCGATGGTGGTCGATCGATCGATGGTGGTCGATCGATCGACTGAAGAACATCGATCGATCGAACGCACTAGGTATGGTTACGGACTGCTTCGTTTTGCAGTTACCAATTCGTCCTAAAACACCATTTTCAAGCATGAAACTCTAAGACAAGGTTACAATATCATCATACTATCATTCTACAACAGTAGTAACATTCTAAAACCCATAATTCATCATTCAAAGGCTTTGTTTAGATCAAGACTACATCAAAAATTTCCAGATTTCTTCCCCATTCAAGAACATCAATAAACTACTTCTAAACTCTATTTTTAGATCATCAATGGTTCTGTTTAGAACATATAATTCGTCCAGAATATTACTACAAGCAATCCCTAACATAATTCATAACTTTTAACTTCCAATATATGGGTCTAAATCATCTTCCAAGATCAATTTCGAAAATTCCTAAACATGGAAAGCATAGCTTGAATCAAATGAATTTAAACCACTTGCCTTAATCTTTCTCTGAATTTGATGTTGAATTTGAAGGTTGAATCTGTCCTCTATCTCTCTTTCTGCAGAATTCTTTCCTTTCTCTCTCTCTCTACAAGTTCTTCCCAAGGATGATGACAATGGAGGTGTGTTTGGTTTTGGTAAGTTGGGACTATATTTCAACTTCTCCCGTAGCCCATTAAGTTTCTTAGTGTAGTTAGTGGGTTTAGTGGGTTAAAGAAGAAGTTATATTTCTATTCTAATTTTCGTCACTTTTAATTCCCAAAAATACAAAATTACCAAAATACCCTTTATGATGCCGGTATGGCCTAAAAATACCCCGGGACCCAAACTAAACTCCCGGCTAGTGTTTTCTGACTATCTCGACCCTTTCGGACGCGTTGGCGCACTCAAAATGAACATACGTGTGATAAAAATAAAATTCACTTTTTAATTCAAATAATTATATTCCTGACGCGACTGTCACGCGCGTCCCAACAAAGTTTCCCAAATTGCCGTATTTCAATCTCGTGACAATTTCAATATTTTCCAATATTCATATAATGCCAAGTATACACATTATAATAAAATACTAAGTCACATCTCGTTAATATTATTATCCGGATTAATTTCCAATTAATAACATTTAATTCAATTAATCCCCAAAAATAAATATCATAGAAAATACGGGGTATTACAATAAATAAACAAACAAAAGCATAGGCCCCTATCTAGGCACATAATTATATGAACGTCACATCACCAATTATTTATAACAATACTCACTTAACCCAATTGCACAATTCAGTAATTTTTGTAGTTATGATATTTTGTTACTAAAGTGTGGATATGAGTGTACAATTAGAATTTACATATAATTCCATCAATGTCCTAATTATCATAAATTTATTCATTTATTAAAATCATTAATTCATCAATTAATAAATTTTAAAATACTATCAATTTTCCAATATATCAAAATTTCCATTATTTTAATTTCAATAATTTAATAATTTAAAAATTATAAAACTAATTATCTTTTATTATTTTCAATTATAAAAATATTTGGTTGAGCTGGAATTTGGTATTTAAAAGCATAAAAGTGGAAGAGTATAATGTTAACTCGCCTCTTGAAGAAATCCATAAAATTAAAATAAAAACTGAAGACAAAAAATTTGTAGAAGGAACTGAAACGCCCCGACCCGGATTCATGGTTTACCCATGATCAAACCAGTCCGGCCCAAGCGTTAGGTGTGAGGTGCAAAGGCACAACCTACATAATGTTGCTAGTCTAGTATTATTTTAGTTAACATTTGACTTGTTTAGCATGCGATTCCAATTTCAAGATAAACTACGTGACGGACCCATAGGAAGCACCCCCAAAGTCTAAGTAAACGGAGCTACTAACGTAAACATAAATAAAATATACTTACCTGTATAACTCCCTCAAAATACTAAACCGCTCCTAACCTACCGTAACAAAGCGAGGGCGTGAACTTTTGGCTAGTGGCATTTGTACAAGCAGTATAGAAACGAACGACAGAAAGGAATACTCACACTCTACAACCACATGCATGCGAAAAATATGTATATATCTACATATGTATACCTTCGATAAATACACATGCTAATGTATTAACCGTTTTACTTCCAAAAAATCATACTTTTCCAGATTAATTTACCTTAATCTTGTAAAAACTTACTTTATTCATACTCCATTTCTTACTTGATTTAGCACACCCGGTTTAACACTTAAAACCATTACATTTATTTTATCTAAACGCATTCCTTTACCGGAAGTTAACCATTTTATTCATTTCAATACACTTTAGTATTTTCATTAAAAATCACCATTTCAACATAGGCATTTCAACATAGCGTCGTTGGTCACTAGACAAGAAATTCTCGATGGAAAATAGATCGTTCGTTCGAATTGTAAGTTAGAATCGCGCACGGGATGGATCGTTGGAAAGGGTATTTAGATCCCTTAGAAGATTCATTCAGCCTCAATTAGTTTAGAGAGTTGACCTTGGTCAAACGAGGCTCGAAAGTGCCTAGTGACCCTTCAGAGTGAAACGGGTCATTCGTCTGTACCGTAAGGCTGATTCGCAAATGGGGTAGACTGCTGAAAAGGGTATTTAGGACCCTTTTAAGATTAATTCAATCTCATTCAAGTTCAAGAGTTTACAGGAGTAAAATAGAGCCTGAGAGCAACCGGTGGCCTCCGGATCAGTTTTTAGGATAAAACGGATCATTCGTTCGAACCATAAGTTCGATTTGCGCATGGGATGGATCATTAGAAAGGTAATTTAGAGCCTTTCTAAAATCCATTGATCTTCCACTCAGGCGCGGAAGTTTAATGAGGTCAAAATGGGGATCAGGGGTGCTTGGTGGCCTCTAAATCAGTTTTCGATATTAAAATGGATCGTTCGTCCAAACTGTAAGACCAATTCATGCACGGGAAGGACCCTTGGAAAGGGGATTCAGAGCCCTTAGAAGATCCATTGAACCTTTCTTAGTCGAGGAAGTTTTCCAGAGTCAAAACGGGACCCGAAAGTGGTCGGTGGCCTTTAGATCGATACTCAGAGTATGACCAAGGGTTTGTGGTGGATGGGTGAATGCTAGGTACCTAAGAAGGTTCTTAGGGGGGTCCTAGGATATGGTGTTTACAATGTCATACAAATGTGGAGAGCTTATTTGTCATTTGAACACCTTTTTCCATACATACTTATGAAAATTATGGGTTTCACAACTTGGTTGCTTAATTAACCATTTACTCACTTACTTTATCATTTTTACCTTATCTCACGGGTGTTAATAGATTTACGCATTAAGATGTCCATTTCACCTTTACCTAAATATTTATGACATTCATTTAAGTTATGTTGTATTAATATATTTTACCACACAACCCATTTCTTGATATGTTCCATATTTCCTTTATCTTTTCTCAGAATCTTCCTATACCGCATACTTCCACGGGCTCTACACTTTCGGGTATGTGCACCATATGCTCTGGCCAGTGATTTAGGGATTTTCACCCAAGGGCTCTGGGCCCTTCTTTCTTTATCTTAGTGTCATTCGAGTTCCTTTTATGTATTTTAATATTTTACAAATGTCCACATTATTCCACTTATCTTGTTATCCGGTCGAAGCCAAAAACCCGGTACTTTACTGCCCCACTTTGTGTTACACTTTGAAAATTTACCATTCCATTTCCTTTATACTTTAACCTTGATTTTTATCCTAAAAATCATATTCATTTAGTACCACTTTGTGTAACACCCTTTCCAATATTTTTATTTCATAAAAATATTTCACTTTAAGTAAAATTACCATTTTACTCCTTTGTTTCCAAAATCATCTTTTACTCCATTTTCACAAGTGTTAATTTCACCCAAAAACACAATTAAGTTATTCACAATAATTTCTTAAGTTTTTTAACCCCTTAACACCGAAAACACAATTAAGTTATTCACACCAATTTCTTAAGTTTTTTAACCCTTTAACATATTTCTACACTTAGAGTAACCTTTTACAACATTAGTAAGTTACAATCACTAACCATTACATGTTCACCCATTAACACTTAATTAATACTTTTGATTAACATTATTCCAAAACATACATTCCTTTATTGGAAACACTTTTACACCATTAATCCCTTTTTAATCCAATAAGGTTTAATATTTCTCAATATTAGTAAGTTACACTCACTAACCATTACATGTTTATCCATTAACACTTGATCAATACTTTTGATTAATATTTTCCCAAAACATATATTCCGTTAATTTCTTTATCCAAGAAATCCTATTATACTTAAGACTACTTTTATTAGAAATTTCCCATTTCTTTTTATTTAACATGTAGTCTTTTAATTTCATGTTCACCACACCCTTTAGTCTCAATTTCACACACCTTTAAGACTAAATTGTCAATTATTTCCAGTTGCCCCTACGTTCTTTAGTCTGAACGGCATAACATTTTAACAATATAGATCCGCTGGTGTTATAAAGGATGTTTTGTTTGGTTGAGGCCAAACAACGGGATCTGATGGTACCCTGAATAGGCATCTAGAAAACTCATTCTCTTGTGAGTTGTCGTGGCATCAACTAGATGGTCGATCTTTGGTAGGGGCAAACTTTGTTTGGGACACGCCTTGTTGAGATCTGTGAAATCAATACAGACTCTCCCGCTATCATTGCTCTTCCGTACTATCACTAGGTTGGACAACCACTTAAGGAACTGAACTTCCTTAATGGAGCCTGCATCCAGGAGCTTCCTGACTTCATTCTCTATCGCTTTAGACTTCTCGGGGGCTGTTTGAGATGCCTTCTGAGTGATCAGCTTGAAGGTTAGATTGACGTGGAGGCAGTGGCAGGCTACGCTGGGATTAATTCCAGACAAGTCGTATGGTTCCCAAGCAAAGAAGTCAAGATTGCTTCTCGGGAAGGTAATCAATTCTTTCTTTTTGTGATCAGTAAGAGTGGTCCTAATCAGAAACTTTCTATCCGCTAAGTTCTCGTCAATCTTAACTTCTTACAGCTTTCAACGACCCTATCAGCAGGGTGGAGCCTAATCTTATCCACCCCTGGTGGGCCATAACGTAATTATTTTTTAAAGGGCGTATCCCCCTCATGGGATTTCTCTAGAGGGACTTTTAGTTCCTCTTTTTTCTCCTTCCGAGGGCGAATGGCAGTGATGAAGCATTTCCTCGCGATCGCTTGGTTTCCACGAATCTCGACCACCACCACCCCCCCAATCGGTGACACACTTGAGCTTCTGGTGATATGTAGATGTAATGGATTTCATGGCGTATAGCCAAACCCTGCCCAAGATGGCATGGTACGGTAAGTCAATATCTACCACTAAGAATTCAACCATCTTTGGCATTGTAACCTTCCCCGCGAAGTTGACCACTGGAACAGTCGCCTCTTTCAGATCGGCTAAGTTGAGTTTCAACTTATGGAAGAGATCCAGATACATCACCTCCTATGAGCTTCCTTGGTCTACCATTAGCTTGTTGACATCCCAGTTTGTGATTCTAAAATCACAAGTGCATCACGGTGTGGGGTCCTTACCCTAACCAAATCTTCCTCTGTGAAGACGATGTGTTTGGTGTAGTCAACGTCATCTGGTTGTTGGTGCTTGTCAGCCTAGCTCATTATAGGGGAATACCCTTTGCTGCCCACATAACACCTTTTATAGAATTTTCTATATTTTTTTCATTGATAATGAAAATTGAAAATGGAGTTAGAAAATGAATAAAAATATGTGACTAATTCGACCTCAATTTTATTTATTTCGTTGTTTTTTACTTCACTTTCATTAAACATTTTCCAGAGAAAAAAAATCCTATAGATATAATCTTGGAAATCTAGCAGAGACTGTAGAAGAAGTCTAATTAAACTATCAAATTATCCTCATCATGGATGAAGTATTTATGTTCATTGACAAGAGCATGTGAATGTTGTGACACCCCGACTAATTAAATACCGGGTAGCTACTCCTTTATTCAATCAATACAAAATGTCAAGTTGATTCAGTTAATAGCATCACTGTCGAAAACATTTTAAAGATTACTAACCACCTAGTATTTAAAAAGTAAGTTGCCAAATTTTAAGTTATCTGATTAACATGCAAAAAGAATAATGGAAGTACAACATAAAGCCATTCACCATAACGAAGTAATGAAATAACCAACAATAGTAATAAGTCCGGAGGAAAAACTCCTCACAACAATCCCACAACTAAAAATAATAAGACAAGTCTGAATTCTGAATTAAGTACATGCCCGAATTCTGAATAACTGAAATAAATGAAATGCCTCTAAAAGAAATGGGCGACATGCCCTACAACTGATAAATACAGAGTATAGAGTCAAGATAGATGAAGCGTCTATAATCAATGTCCTGTAACTCCCACAAACCGCTACAGCTCATCACCTGAATGAGGATCCTAAGCGTGGTGTCCTTGTGGCTGGGCACCTAAAATGGTTTTTACAAAAAGATAGATTTGAAAGCAAACGGGTCAGAGCCCGAATGTGGAGAGTATTTTAAAAACAGCAAGTGCTTTAATAATAATTAAAACAATGAATGCAAGATACATGTTAGGACGTGCTCTCACGTGAAATACTCACCTCTCGTTTAACTGTGCACTCCTAACGTTCCTTTACCCATTCATGTGTTTTCTCATAACTATCTAATTCCAAAGAGTTTCTAACACTCCTACTCGGTTCACGTTTAATTTCCAACCTTAACAATTAAATAGAGAGTTCTACTTTAATTCTAGGATTCCCAATTATTAATCAAAACCATTTATTGATACATGTCCCCTTTTATCTTTCCTAGTATAACAATTACTATACCCACAATTAACATAGCAATTTCCTTTTCATTTAACCGTATATTATTCACATCATAAGTATACTATACAAGCACCCAAAGGCTAAGCTGCGGTGCACACATACTCTGCTATCCATCCCGGTACATCACGTACATAAGGATTACAAATTCCGAATCTCTCAGGAATTGTTGGAATAAATACCACACACAAAAATGGAGGCGAACATAATTCAACATATCCATGGTCACGTACATACCTACGCTCCATAGTCAGCTGGCTTATTAACTCACAAATAAGTCGTTCTCTTGAACTATGTCCTCGAGGTACCAATCTAAATCCGGGCAACACAAGGATAAGAAGGCCCTAAGCGAACGTAACCTCCCGTGATAGCAAGTATGGTAGGTATGTCATACATATAGAAATCATATACTAAGCATCACACATCTTAGATAATTCAATATTAATAAAGGTATACTCTACATCTTTATACGATTATTCCAAATTTGTATATTTTACGTCTCCCGATAATATAAAAGTTAAACTATCGACACGTCTCACGTCGTAGTTTCTTATACTTAAAACCTATGTAAAATAGATTATTAAGTTCCTATTATTCCCACGTATAGCATCTTTAATTCTAAGGTCCTTACTTCTGCCCCAAACCTCATTTCATCAAAGTATTCAAATTTACACTATTAACCCAAATATCTACTCACTTATCGAATTTCATTAGTTTTAGAATAATTCCTCAAATTGAATTCTAATTAAGGTCCAAATCTCATAATCAAGCCTACTGGTCTTCCTTAAGGTTAAGGGTATTCATATGGTCTCCAACAATATTAATCAAGGGTTAACATCATTAAAATTTAAATAGGGAAAAACTTTACTCATTCTGGGAAGGTCGATCGATCGACCTTTTCCTTCGACCGATCTATGGTGGTCGATCGATCGACTGATGAATGTCGATCGATCGATTGCACCAGGTATGGTTACGGACTGCTTCGTTTTGCAGTTTTCAAATCAACCCAAAACATACTTTTAATGCATGAATCTCTAATATAACGTTATAGCATCATCATATAACCATCCTACAACATTAATAACATTCTAAAACCAATAATTCATCATTCAAGGGCTTTGTATGGATCAAATCTTCATCAAGAATTCCAGATTACTATTTCTTTCAAGAACATTAATAAACTTCTTCAAAAATCCGTTTTTAAATCATCAAGGGTCATAATTCTGAGTTCATAATTCGTCCAGATTGTTACTACATGCAGTCCCTAACATAATTCATAGTTTTAAACTTCCAATTCATGGGTCTATATCATCTTCCAAGATAAATTCGATAATTCCTAAACATGGAAAAGTATAGCTTTGAATCAATTGTAATTAAACCACTTGCCTTAATCTTTCTCTGAATTTGATGTTAAGTCTTGAAGGCAAAGTTGTTCTCCCTCTCTCTTTCTGCAGAATTCTCTTCTCTCTCTCTCTCTCTACAAGTTTCTCTAAGGAAGATGACAATGGAGGTGTGGTTGGTTTTTGGTAAGTTGGGATTATAACTTAACTTCTCCCGTAGCCCATTAAGTCCTTAGTGTAAGCAGTGGGTTTAGTGGATAAAGAAAGAGTCAGATTTTTATCTCTTATTTTCGTGGGTTTTAATTCCCAGATTTTTGAAATTACCAAAATGTCCCTATAAGTTACCGGTATGGCCCAATAATGCCCCGGGACCCAAACTTAACCCCCGGCTAGTGTTTTCTGACTATTTCGACCCTTCCGTACGCGTTGGCGCACTCAAAATGACCATACGGGTGATAAAAATAAAATTCACTTTTTAATTCAAATAATTATATTCCTGACGCGACTGTCACGCGCGTCCCAACAAAGTTTCCCAAATTGCCGTATTTCAATCTCGCGACAATTTCAATATATCCAATATTCATATATTGCCAAGTATACACATTATAATCAAATACTAACTCACATCTCGTTACTATTTTTATCCTTATTAATTTCCAATTAATACACATTTAATTCAATTAATCCCCAAAAATAAATATCATGAAAATACGGGGTATTACATACTTCCCCCCTAATAACTGAATTTCGTCCCGAAATTCGGAACTAGAAAGTACCTGGTAAGAACAACTCCGGATAACGTTCGCGCATCTCATCCTCGCGCTCCCATGTGGACTCCTCGACATTATGATGTCGCCACTGAACACGCACTAACGGAACTATCTTTTATCGCAGTTTCCGCTCACTTCGGTCCAAAATAGAAATCGGCCCCTACTCGTAGGAGCTATCCGGCTGGAGATCGATGTCCTCCAAAGCAATGTGAGAATGAGCCAAATCGTCTCTAAGATATTTCCTTAGCGAGGAAATATGAAATACATCGTGAATCCGATGTAAATGCTCTGGTAATCCAAGCCTATACGCAACCGGTCCAACCCGCTCAATAATAGGAAATGGTCCCACATATCTCGGTGCCAACTTCCCTTTCTTCCCGAAACGCATGATCCCCTTCATAGGAGATACTCTGAGCAAAACTTGGTCCCCCACTTGGAACTCCCTGAAGAATCTCTTCGCATCAGCATAGCTCTTCTGCCGATCCTGAGCTACTCGAATGCGATTCCGTATTGATTCTATCCTTGCCGAAGTCTCCTGAATCACTTCCGGCCCAAGTAGTTTGTTATCCCCCACCTCCAACCAACATGCTGGGGAACGACAAGGTCTACCGTACAATGCCTCAAATGGAGCCATGCCAATGGTGAACTGGTAGGAGTTGTGGTAAGCAAACTCCACCAGTGGAAGATACTGCTCCCATCCACCCCCAAAGTCAATGATACTCATACGTAGCATGTCCTCCAACATCTGGTTTGTACGCTCAGTTTACCCATCGGTCAGCGGGTGATACGTCGTACTCAACCGCAGTTCTGTGCCCATGGCCTCCTGAAAACTCTCCCAAAACCGTGAAACAAATATCTTGTCTCGGTCAGACACGATATTTAGGGGCACACCGTGAAGTCTCACTATCTCTGAATGAAGAGCTGGGCATACTGTCCCGCTGTGTCGTCTGTCCTTACGGGTAGGAAATTAGCGACTTTGGTCAACCTGTCCACAATTACCCAAATGGAGTCATGACCTCTCTATGACGTAGGCAACCCCGTTATAAAGTCCATGGAGATGCTCTCCCACATCCACATCGGGACCTCCAATGGCTATAGAAGTCCTGCCGATCTCTGATGATCCACTTTAACTAGCTGACAAGTGGCGCATTTTGAAACAAACACGGCAATATCTCTCTTCATCCCACTCCACCAATACTGTCGCCTCATGTCTTGGTACATTTTGTCCCCTCCGGGATGTACCGCGAACCGTGAGCCGTGCGACTCTGCCATTACCTTGTGCCCTAATTCTTCCCCTTCCGGAACTACCAATCTCCCATTGAAGCGTAATCCCCCGTCTGAGCTAACGGTATAGGACTCGGATCCCTCTGCTAGTAATCGAACTATCTGTTCCTGACAGAACGAATCTTTTGCCTGTGCCTTTACCACCTTCGTGACAATTTGCGGTGTAACGGTCATCACAGACATGAATGATCGGGCCACTGCATCCTGGTGTCCCAACTCCTTCCACTTGGCTTTCCACACCCCTGCCACCTCATCTACTGGCCTACGGCTCAACGCGTCTGCCACCACGTTAGCCTTCCCCGGGTGATACTGGATATCGAACTGATAATCTTTCACGAATTCAAGCCACCTCCGTTGCCGCATATTCAACTCCTTCTGCGTGAATAGGTACTGTAGGGACTTGTGATCCGTGAACAATCGAAACTTCTCCCCCAAAAGGTAATTTCTCCAAATACGAAGGGCAAATACCACTGCCGCTAACTCCAAATCATGGGTAGGGTAATTCTTCTCGTGAGGCTTAAGCTTACGGGAAGCGCAAGCTATGGCCTGACTCTCCTGCTGCAGTACACGTCCAAGTCCTTGTAAGGACGCATCGGTGTAAACAAGATACTCAACTCCCGGTCTCGGCAATGCTAACACAGGTGCTGAGGTTAACTTGTCCTTCAACTCATTGAATGCCAACTGACAGGCATCACTCCAAATGAATGGCACACCTTTACGAGTTAGATGTGTCATGGGACCCGCTATCGTGGAGAAACCCCGAATAAACCTCCTGTAGTATCCTGCTAAGCCCAAGAAACTACGGATCTCAGTCGGTGTCGTGGGCTGTCCCCACTCCCTCACCGCGGATACCTTCCCCGGATCAACAGATATTCCTCTGTCGGAAATAATATGTCCCAAAAACTGGACCTCCTTTAGCCAAAACCCGCACTTCTCATATTTTGCATACAGCTCGTTCTGACGTAGCGTCTGCAAAACTTGTCTCAAATGCTCGGCGTGCTCCTCCTCTGTCTGGGAGTAGACCAGAATATCATCGATGAAGACAATGACAAACTGATCTAGGAAATCCCTGAACACCCTATTCATCAAGTCCATAAACGCTGCTGGAGCGTTTGTCAAACCAAATGGCATAACCCGAAACTCGTAAGAACCATATCTCGATAAAAACGCAGTCTTCGAGACGTCCTCCTCCATGATACGCAACTTATGGTATCCAGATCGCAAATCAATCTTTGAGAAGCAAGAAGCTCCTCTCAACTGGTCGAATAGGTCATCGATTCGAGGCAACGGATACTTATTCCGTATCGTGACCTTGTTTAACTCCCGGTAGTCCACACACAATCTCAGTGAACCATCTCTCTTCTTCACGAACAACACAGGGGCACCCCACGGTGAAGTACTCCTCCGAATAAACCCCTGACCCAACAACTGTTCAATCTGATCCCGTAACTCCCTCATCTCAGCTGGAGCCATACGGTACGGTGCACGTGCTATAGGTCTCGTATCTGGCAATAAGTCTATAACAAAGTCTATCTCTCGACTGGGTGGTAGGCCTAGTATCTCCTTAAACACATCGGAATACTCCCTGACAACTGGGATCGAATCTAAAGGAATCACAACCTCCTTAGAGGTATCCTCCTCTAAGTAGTACAAATGAGCGGTCGAACCTCCCTCCGGGCGAGGCATCGCCACTACAAACATATCTTTCCCCGGAATGGCAAAAACAATGCTCCCACCGAAACAATCAATCATGGCTCTATAATCAGCGAGCCAATCCATACCGATAATCACATCGTGAACATGCATATCTAATACCAACATATCTGCAGGTAATACCAGACTACCAATCTCTACCCCCACTCCCCGGCATATAAAGAAAATAAGTGACCCACTCCCCAAAGGTGAGTCTACACACGTTACTGTTCTCTCTGCCGTAGCTAACAACCCTAATGCTTTCGCAAAATGTGTAGCTATAAAACAATGCGTTGCCCCCGTATCAAACAAAACCCGAACCATAGTACCATGGATAGGAAACATACCCTCAATCGCGGGTGGTGCCTGTGGAGCTGCTACCTGGTGAACGTTATAGACACGTCCATACTGTAACTGCCCCTGCTGCACAGGAGCTGCTTGAATGGCTGGTAGTGCTGGCACCTGGGCTGGAGCTGGAAGAGCAGGTGGAAAAAGTGGCCTCTGTGGCTCATGTCGAGCACCCTGCTGCTGCTGCGGGGCCCTGCCCTTATCAGGACAATCCTAACGTTTGTGGCCAATCTTACCACAAATGAAACACTTCCCCGGGAAGTTTCCCCCTCGCTGTCCCTGTTGCCCTCGGCCCTGGTGGCCATTACCATTTCTGCCCTGGCCTTGTTGGCCCTGGTGAACATGCTGTTGTTGACCATTTTGACCCTGCTGGCCCTGATGGCCGTTATGACCCTGCTGGCCATTCCGGAATCCTCCCTGTCCGTTCCTGAAACCCCCTGATCGGAACCTCTTATGATCCCCCTGCTGGGAACCCTGATCGCTCTGCCTATACTGACCCTGAGCTGACTGTGCCCCGCTGGCACCATTTCCCCCTGTCCTTCCCTGATGGCTGGACTCTCCTGATCACTTCCCCTCTGTCAAGTGAAAGCGGTGGTCCTGGCAATGGAGCAATGCAGCGTTAACCACGTCAGAATAAGTGGCCAACGAGAGGTTCCCCAATAAATGCTGACGGATCCTCCAAGTCAATCCATCTATAAATTTCTCAATCTTCTTCTTTTCTGTCGGTATCTCATCCGAAACGATATTCAACAGATTCGTGAACTCGGCCTCATACTCGGCCACGGTCTTACCCTCTTGTCGAAGGTTCATCAACTTCCTACTCATTTCCGTGTGAACAGCAGACGGAAAGTACTTGCGGTCGAACCGCATCCAGAACTCCTGAATCGTGAGAGTATCTCTCTCCTCTGCGGTGGTAATAGACTCCCACGACTGTAGTGCAGATCCCACTAGCTTAAAAGTAGTCAGTACCTGCCTCTGAACGTCAGTGCACTCATACATCCTCAAGTGCCTCTGTATATCCTTTCTCCACTGACTCGAAACAACAACATCGGAGCTGGCAGCAAACTCCGGTGGATGTGCTTTCTGAAAAGCATCACGTACACGTTCCCAGGCAGACGGGAATGCATAAGGCTGAACTGGCGCAGCAACTGGCGCCTGAGGTGGTGCCTGCTGAACTACGGCTAATGCAGCATTTACCGCTTGGGCTACTATGGCTGCAACCTCAGCGGCGTTCATCGTGCCCTGAACTGGTGCGGGCTGTGGTTCAGGCGTTGCATTCCTGGGAATCCGTGGTGCACGTCGTGGAGGCATTCTGAAATAAGAATAAAGTCTATAAGTTCGCAGTTATAAACTTAAAATAGCTGAAGAACGTAGCATATATAAAAGAATACAACAGTCCTAAAATATAGGGCTCTACATCAAAGAAAGCTCAGCGGAAACATAATAAGCCGTTCAGATCCTAAAGGACACTAGAACCTGATGCTCTGATACCACCTGTGACACCACGACTAATTAAATACCGGGTAGCTACTCCTTTATTCAATCAATACAAAATGTCAAGTTGATTCAGTTAATAGCATCACTGTCGAAAACATTTTAAAGATTACTAACCACCTAGTATTTAAAAAGTAAGTTGCCAAATTTTAAGTTATCTGATTAACATGCAAAAAGAATAATGGAAGTACAACATAAATCCATTCACCATAACGAAGTAATGAAATAACCAACAATAGTAATAAGTCCGGAGGAAAAACTCCTCACAACAATCCCACAACTAAAAATAATAAGACAAGTTTGAATTCTGAATTAAGTACATGCCCGAATTCTGAATAACTAAAATAAATGAAATGCCTCTAAAAGAAATGGGCGACATGCCCTACAACTGATAAATACTGAGTATAGAGTCAAGATAGATGAAGCGTCTATAATCAATGTCCTGTAACTCCCACAAACCGCTACAGCTCGTCACCTGAATGAGGATCCTAAGCATGGTGTCCTTGTGGCTGGGCACCTAAAATGGTTTTTACAAAAAGATAGATTTGAAAGCAAACGGGTCAGAGCCCGAATGTGGAGAGTATTTTAAAAACAGCAAGTGCTTTAATAATAATTAAAACAATGAATGCAAGATACATGTTAGGACGTGCTCTCACGTGAAATACTCACCTCTCGTTTAACTGTGCACTCCTAACGTTCCTTTACCCATTCATGTGTTTTCTCATAACTATCTAATTCCAAAGAGTTTCTAACACTCCTACTCGGTTCACGTTTAATTTCCAACCTTAACAATTAAATAGAGAGTTCTACTTTAATTCTCGGATTCCCAATTATTAATCAAAACCATTTATTGATACATGTCCCCTTTTATCTTTCCTAGTATAACAATTACTATACCCACAATTAACATAGCAATTTCCTTTTCATTTAACCGTATATTATTCACATCATAAGTATACTATACAAGCACCCAAAGGCTAAGCTGCGGTGCACACATACTCTGCTATCCATCCCGGTACATCACGTACATAAGGATTACAAATTCCGAATCTCTCAGGAATTGTTGGAATAAACACCACACACAAAAATGGAGGCGAACATAATTCAACATATCCATGGTCACGTACATACCTACGCTCCATAGTGAGCTGGCTTATTAACTCACAAATAAGTCATTCTCTTGAACTATGTCCTCGAGGTACCAATCTAAATCCGGGCAACACAAGGATAAGAAGGCCCTAAGCGAACGTAACCTCCCGTGATAGCAAGTATGGTAGGTATGTCATACATATAGAAATCATATACTAAGCATCACACATCTTAGATAATTCAATATTAATAAAGGTATACTCTACATCTTTATACGATTATTCCAAATTTGTATATTTTACGTCTCCCGATAATATAAAAGTTAAACTATCGACACGTCTTACGTCGTAGTTTCTTATACTTAAAACCTATGTAAAATAGATTATTAAGTTCCTATTATTCCCACGTATAGCATCTTTAATTCTAAGGTCCTTACTTCTGCCCCAAACCTCATTTCATCAAAGTATTCAAATTTACACTATTAACCCAAATATCTACTCACTTATCGAATTTCATTAGTTTTAGAATAATTCCTCAAATTGAATTCTAATTAAGGTCCAAATCTCATAATCAAGCCTACTGGTCTTCCTTAAGGTTAAGGGTATTCATATGGTCTCCAACAATATTAATCAAGGGTTAACATCATTAAAATTTAAATAGGGAAAAACTTTACTCATTCTGGGAAGGTCGATCGATCGACCTTTTCCTTCGACCGATCTATGGTGGTCGATCGATCGACTGATGAATGTCGATCGATCGATTGCACCAGGTATGGTTACGGACTGCTTCGTTTTGCAGTTTTCAAATCAACCCAAAACATACTTTTAATGCATGAATCTCTAATATAACGTTATAGCATCATCATATAACCATCCTACAACATTAATAACGTTCTAAAACCAATAATTCATCATTCAAGGGCTTTGTATGGATCAAATCTTCATCAAGAATTCCAGATTACTATTTCTTTAAAGAACATTAATAAACTTCTTCAAAAATCCGTTTTTAAATCATCAAGGGTCATAATTCTGAGTTCATAATTCGTCCAGATTGTTACTACATGCAGTCCCTAACATAATTCATAGTTTTAAACTTCCAATTCATGGGTCTATATCATCTTCCAAGATAAATTCGATAATTCCTAAACATGGAAAAGCATAGCTTTGAATCAATTGTAATTAAACCACTTGCCTTAATCTTTCTCTGAATTTGATGTTGAGTCTTGAAGGCTAAGTTGTTCTCCCTCTCTCTTTCTGCAGAATTCTCTTCTCTCTCTCTCTCTCTCTCTACAAGTTTCTCTAAGGAAGATGACAATGGAGGTGTGGTTGGTTTTTGGTAAGTTGGGATTATAACTTAACTTCTCCCATAGCCCATTAAGTCCCTTAGTGTAAGTAGTGGGTTTAGCGGATAAAGAAAGGGTCAGATTTTTATCTCTTATTTTCGTGGGTTTTGATTCCCAGATTTTTGAAATTACCAAAATGCCCCTATAAGTTACCGGTATGGCCCAATAATGCCCCGGGACCCAAACTTAACCCCCGGCTAGTGTTTTCTGACTATTTCGACCCTTCCGGACGCGTTGGCGCACTCAAAATGACCATACGGGTGATAAAAATAAAATTCACTTTTTAATTCAAATAATTATATTCCTGACGCGACTGTCACGCGCGTCCCAACAAAGTTTCCCAAATTGCCGTATTTCAATCTCGCGACAATTTCAATATATCCAATATTCATATATTTCCAAGTATACACATTATAATCAAATACTAACTCACATCTCGTTACTATTTTTATCCGTATTAATTTCCAATTAATACACATTTAATTCAATTAATCTCCAAAAATAAATATCATGAAAATAGGGGGTATGATAAATGTAAGTTTGATATGTGATTCTAATTTGGGTGTTTACTATACCTTTGGTTAAAGTGGTGTAATACCCTGTAAATTTGTGTTAATTAATTAAATAATTATTTGATTGCAAATGCTGTCAAATGTTAGAGTTTGAATTAAATGAGAAAAGATTTTATTTAAAAGAATTTGGTTGATTTTATTATGACTAAATGAATAAATAAACATTTATTTAATTATGTGGTATTTTTTGGTTTAGCTGGAAACCGTGGGGACTTTTAAGTCATTCGAGCATTCTTGGGTAACAAGTTAATACTTTAAGAAGAGTTAATATCATATTATAATTGTGTGTATGTAAAGAGTTGTGAATGAGTTGGAGACTTAATGAAATTAAATTTAACTAAAATACAAAGAGAACGAGAAAGATAAGCTCACACATTTGGGACCCGTGACCATAGAAGTACCTAGTTATAACCGTGGACTAGGGCGCACGACTAAGGAGAGTTTTGGGTGTGATCGCAACCTTTAAGGCTTGCGGCCAAGCCGCGGGATGCTTTGCCTAGTTTTATTTAAGGGGCCTTTTGGATTAACTTTTACATATTTTCACACTTTTCTCTCAAAACCTAAAGCTACGATATACTATTATCTTCATCCTTAACTTCCTAAAGCTCCATTAAAACAACTGCCAACCTTATATTGTGAGCTTTTTACTCTTGCAATTTGAAGAAGATAAAAGAAGATCTTTTAAAGTTTTTTAAAGGAAGAACAAGTTGTTCAAATTCGATTTTCTAAATACACAATAAGGCAAGAATATCTTTATTTTTATCCTTAATTTATATATGGATTAAATGTTGCCTAAACCCTAATCATATGTAGTAGTTGTAATTTGATTAGAAACCTAATTAAGGAAAGTGAAACCTCATTATTCTGTTTTTATGAATAAATGGAAGAATGACTCAATACTCGTAATATTACATGATTTGGGGAAATTAGGTCATGTTAGGGAATTATGATGGTGTTGTTGAAATCATAAATGGAATATGTTAATTGGGTATTAGCACTAAATACACGTTAATGCTTTTAAACTTATTTAAAAATGAATATTAGTTACAGAACTTGATATGTTAACTTCCATACTTAAAGTGATTATGCTTTAAATTGATGAAATCTCTCATGAACTTGAATAGTGGCATTATGTAACACGTTGAAATATGATGTTGGGCTTGTAAATCGAATTATGGATTAATTAACATGAACGAAAATGAAATAAAGGAATATGATATTGGTATAGAAACTAAATATTATTGTCATTAGAATAGTAAACTCGTTACGATTATTGGGTCATGTACATTAGCTTATGAATATGTTGCATACGCTACTCCTTGAGTAGAGTATACATGGTTGTTGTTCTCTAAGTAATGGGATTAGAGAGTATGGTATTTTTCGATTGGGTTTATCCTAGGTATGGGACTAGGGATTATGTGTGGCTTTGGTGATCTCTAGATTTGGGACTATAAATGGTTTGTTTGTGTTGTGCTCTGAGTGATATGAGTAAGAGGAATTGATGAGTAATATTATGACATGCGTTGTTTTAAGATTAATATCTTAGGTGTGATATGTATTAGAGATTGATGATTATATGGGCATCATTGTATGTGTGGGGTGTATCGTTGGCTCGTTACATTATATGTGCGGGTATCACATTGTCTGGATACCTAGACGAAATTCATATGGGCATTATAATATGTGGAAGAATTTATGTCTGGCTACCGTTGGCTGGTTAGATTTTATGTGCGGGACCTAGGCTATGTGGCTATAGTAACAAATTATGTATGTGTCATTGTATGTGTGGGGTCTAGTGTTGGCTAGCAATGATAGTATGTGCGTGACCTAGACTAACTAGCTATAGTGATGGAATTAGCGGTGTAGATACACCATGGTATGTGCAAGGTCGTATAGAAGATTGTTTGGTTATAGTAGTGTAACAAAGATTTTATTTGATAATTAAAAGATAATTACTATTGATGAGATATGAAAGTTGAAAGTTGAAAGTTGGAAAGTTTATTGATTTTATTCCTTATTAACTGCTTATTATTACTTAAAATACTTTATTGTAAAATTTACTGCATCTAGCATTTATGATTGGGTTCACGTAATCCTGCTCGATATCACATAGTTAGTATTCTTGCAGTGGACTATGATCCATTGATGTGGACTAACATTTCCTGTTAGGTTGCTATAAGCTGGATGAATTTGGGTAAGCATGAATTGCAATTGTAGTTACTCTTACACACTAGTTTAGCTTCCAATTCGTCATTTTATTTATGAGACAAATATATTGAATTTGGTAGGCGTTGGATTCCGCAGTTGTTTAAAGTTTTATTTGGAGATTGTTATTGGTGATGCTTTATTATTTGAGATCATATTGTTATGCAGTTTTATTATGGTGGATGGAACTTTATTATTGTCATGTTTCTCATTTCATATTATTATCGAAAAAGTTTTAAATGTCTCATATTTATGTCCCATGCAGGTGGTCACAACTGGGTTACTTGACTCATTAACAAACAAGAAAAATGCAATACATCTTACCGAGTCAAATATCCCATTAGGAACATCTTGTTTTTAATGAATTATGGATCGATAATTAACTTTAATTTGTGGCACGACTTTTAAAAGAACATCTATTTCATACGTTTATCTCATAATAAAATCAAATTCAACAAGTTACTCGAATGCCTAATATTATAGTTTTTGCTTTTGGAAGTAATATTTCTTTGAGAAAAACAAAATTGCATTTAAACGAAATTAATAAGGTAGCATTCATACCTATATTAAATCACAGATGTTTAGTTTATTAGCCAAATAATACAGTTGCGATATCGTTTACTTGCATATTTCCTATAAAGCGGGTATTTTATCAAATTCTTTTAGCCCGGTTTGATACGTGGAATAAAGAGATGGAATAGCATAATCTTATCATACCACATGTTTGGTGTCAGAAAAGATGGAATTTAAGGTGAAATGAGTGATCTTAACAAAGTCGATTATATCATTGGGATAAAATCGTTTCACCTAAGAGCTAGTGCTACTTTACAAACCGCATTAAACCAAATTGGAACCAAATGCTTATGCGACAATCACATGCTATTTAAAACCCCATGTGTTTATCCACTTTTTATCGAGTCAAAAACATGTGATTGCAACATAAACATTCAGTTCCAATATGATTCAAAATAGTGAGTTGTATAAAGTTACTCATTATTTTATCATATTAGGATGGGATTATTGTGATCATATCCATTCATTTTATTTGGCATGTCAAACAAGTACCCTATTATCTAAAATGAAAAAAAAGGCCTATTTGAAAGTCAATTTTCTAAAGGAAAATTGACTTTTCATATAATGATGGGTCAAAATCAAAACTTAATTGAAAATCATAAATTTATTAGGGTTGAACCAGCTGTGAATTTCCTACAAACGAGGAAGGAAAGGAGAGGAAGGGGGAGGTGAGGAACATTTAACAAATGTGATTGGTTTAATTGTTTAAGAAATAATATCATGCGAATGTTTTGTTAATTGCCCCAATTTATTATAAACCCTTAACTTGAGGTTACGAGCAGATCAAGTGATCATTTTCTAATGGTGAACGATAATTATAATAGCTTAGTTCCCACTAGGCCTATAAACGGATCAGATTCGGACCAGATCAGGCAAATCCAAATCCATATTCGTTTATGTTAAACGGATTCGAATCCGATTCGATTATCCGGCGAATCGGATCATGCAAATCCAAATCCATATATGTTTATGTTAAACGGATTCGAATCCGATCCGATTATCCGATCAAATATACTTTTAACCACTTTGTTTGCAACATTTTAATTTTCAACTCTTATTTCATAAATTTATTTTGCAAATATTCCAAAAAAACAGATAATGAAATAAATAATTATTATAATATATATTTAAAATATTATTAAATATAATATATATTAATTAAAAATATATTATATATAATATATATATTAAAAATATTAATCGGATCGGATTATTAACGAATCGGTGTATATGAATCTAAATCCGCTCCATTTAATAAAAGGGTAATTGGGTAATCGGATAATCGAATTTTAGGCATGATCCATATCCGCTTAAATGAAACGAATTCGAATTCGAATTTGGATAAAATCCGATCCATTGACATGCCTAGTTCTCATCATGCTCTTTGTTCCTAGGTTACTCACCACTTGGAAACCTCTACTTGCCGAGACATGAAGGTGTTATATCACAAAGATAATCAAGCTTGTGTAATACACGCTAATAGTGATATTTTGTTTGTATGTACATGTCCTCGTCAGCCATTTTGTATTAACACTTACAAGCACATCAACCCTAACTTTCCAAACAATCTAAGGGCCAGCCCATACATTTATAATTTTATGTCAATTCATGAGTTATCATATTGTATCTAATTTGCCAAGTCTACCCCTAGCCCCATCAAGTCAAATATGGAGGTAGACCACTAGCGGGCAGCTAGTCAACGTTAGTGGCACCAACTTCCCCTTCAAATATGCCCTTGGCAACCTAGTAGTACTTCGGCCTACGTTCATAGGGGTCAAAGTACTTGGTCCGGGGTTTCCTTTTCCTCAACCAATTTGACAGTGAACCCTGAGATTGTCTAACAATTAACTACAAGGTCATTCGGTTACAGAAGAAATGGATTAAAGGTAAGATGGATCTAGTTCATGCAGGTGTTTTAAGTGAGGACATCAAACGCTAATTGTGTCGACCCTCGAACCTCTGCATCTTGGTCTACCAGTACTAAAATCAATAGATGCTACGAAAGGCCCTTTACTTTAAGTGATACTATTACACAAAATGGTGGCCTATGGAATTTTTAATAGCTCGTAACCAATTGAACACAGCTCATGAAATTGATACGTCCTGTAACAAGCATACATATATATAGCTTCTGTCAAAACCATTGACTGAGGGCCCAAAAATTACAAATAAATTTTGAATGTTAACATTGAACATCAAATCCTTGATCAGGAGCAAAATTAAGGATAAATAATAAAGCAAACATGGGCCTTTCTTGGTACGTTTCACAAAACAAATTTATCCATGCTGGGATGAAACAAAATAAATTGTACTGCTTTCTAAAGGTTTGAGCAGGATTTATGAATCATATAATAGCTGGGATGAATTATAAAACCTTGCCTTTCCATAACTCTCACAGTGATGGTCTGCCAACAAAGTCACCTTGGAACTGACAGACCCAGCTCTAATTCAATAAACAACAAGAGGTGTATCAAAAAACAGTACGAGGTAAAACTGCGTAATATATGATGACTAAAACAAGCATGCTCCTATTTGACTTTAAAGCTTTTACAATCAAACATGCAATCTTATCATTATCAATAAGAAATTGTGTATAAATGGCAATACAATTTTGCAAGAAATTGTGTATAAATGGCTAAATATGTATTCAGTTAATAATGTATCTTGTGACATGATCTCAGTAGAGGAAAAATCCTTGATATTAAGATATGTTGGATCATAGATGACGATGCCCACCTCTAGATAAAACAGCATGTATATCACGTTCCATCAATTTCATCTGGGAAAAGGAGAAGTCTTGTTATCGTGGTATTCTAGTTTGAACTATACACAAACACTCGATGTGAAAATATCAAAACCAAAATAGACAATTTCAAAGATTTCAGTTTCGTTGTCTAATACTTTTGTTTGTCTACACTTCAAAGGAAGCAGGAAATTTAAAGAACAGAATCTTCCTGGCGAACTCAGTCAGTAAACAAAGTCATGATCACAGAATTAGGCCTGGTGATGGAAACAAAGATTCAAATTGAAGGCAATACGTCATTTTATCTCTATGATTGTAATACTAAAGGTGGGTTAGGCCGTTACAGAGGCAGCTATGTTCCAATGAGGTTGTTAAGAGTCTGGTAGTACTCCAGCAAGGTCGTTAGAGCCGGTGATGAGCCGTCATGTTCATTGCAACTGCCTATCTTGAGGATCGCTCGTATAAAAGAAGATTAGCATCGTCTCTGTTGGAAATCGGAAACATAATATTAAAACTCTCTGTTCTCTCAAAATTAGGGGTCTATGCTGTGGAATCACCATTGCCAAGCTAAATTACAAGTGTCAGAGCTGTTTAATACCTGAATACCATTTCAATTGTGGAGGGTACTCATCAAGGACTTGCAGGAAGCTATGAGGAAGCAAAATTTGGATGTAGAACAGATCCTCAAGATAGGTTATTACAACTAAACATGATAGCGCATCACCAGCTTTTACAACCTCGCCAGAGTCATAAAAGACTCTAACAACCTCATCAGAGCATAACCAATCCAGTAACGACCTAACTCACTTTTAGGTTTACAATCGTAGAGAAAGAACGACAACTTGTAGAAATATACTCTATATTACATCGACAATGTATTGCCTTCATTTTAAATCTCTGTCACTGTTACCAAGACCTAATTAAGATAAAGGTACAACTTTGACTTCTCACACCAAATACTATAACAGAAAATAGATTAATTATATGCAGTGTGTGGTATTAGTGAACTTCAGATAATGTTAGATCATATTAAAGTTATACACATAATCTAAAAGCTTTTATAAAATAAAGATGTACGCCTGAAAGGAAGTGAGGGACAATTAACAAATACAGAATTTAATTGGTTGGTTTTCATGTTACTATACTATATTTAGCTTGGGGAGTTGAACATATCCCTGCTCCTCTTGTACATGTTGGGCTTGAGTTTGTTTGAGCTGCGGATTGTGCTACCCTAGGAACTCTTGCAGGCCTTCGATGCCAACATTGATCTTGATCTTGTATAAGGGAGGACGCTTTTGCCAGTAGATTTGTCCTAGAGTTGCCCCAATGTTACCGAAACTGTGCAGCGGTCAAGTGTGTGGTGGGTACGTGATACACAACTGCGGGCAATATTTTGGTTTGTTGTTCGCTTCAATAACTATGGATCGCTTAAATAAGGTATACATATCCAAACTCAATTTTTTTGGTTTATTTAAATTAGGTTTGTGTATTAGGCACTTATTATTGGCGTACCAAGGCTTTTGTAGATATTGCAATGGACCTAATCAAGAGAACACCGTATCATATATGTTTCCTTTCTCATATTTTCTTTTTTATCTTCTACTTCCATTCAAAACAAAAGTGGGATGTAATTGGAGATCTGGCACGCTTTAAAGTTTCCTAAAACGGTATGCAATATCTGGAGCATAGTGGAAAGAGAGTATCGGGTAACAAAGGGCAACCCTTTGTTACCATGTTTGCATTTTTTGAGGTATATAGAAATAACGTACCAAAAAGAAGAGCTGATGAAGGTGTGCTATAATGTTCTTAACATGCTTCAATAAAGTAGCTCTGCTTTTAAAGCTTGTTCCTTCTTATGTGTGGATGCATCTCTCCTAAATTGTGTTGTCTAATAACCTAGGTGTTACTGCTTAGACTTTCCTCTCTTATGCTTTTACCAGACAGTGTATATCTTTCCCATATTAGTGAGTTATGACTACTCATCTCATCCTATTTCCTACATTCTCTCTTCTCTATCATCATTTCACTCAATTTCTCTTGACTTTTTGCACCTTTAAATTCGTTTTGAAATAAGTTATCTTACATCTATCGGACAAGAAAGAATAAGGTTCCCTCTATGTCTCTATACAAAGCTACTAGTTTATTATCAGAATGTTTGGAATTAACCCCTTGAGATAATGCCTTATATAGACATAACCCCCTCAATGTAAAAAAAATTAGACATAATCCCCCAGATTCTTACACTGTTAGACCCATGTTAAAATTCTTGACGCACTAAGCCGAGATAGCATACATGATTTAGGAAAGGATCTTGTTCTAATTCCATATTTCTTGGATTACATCTATTGAAAAATATAGAGATAATAGAACCAACGCACAATACAAAACAAGCATCCAGAAAAAGAATTCAACAATTATCATGGAAGAAATCTCCGTCTAAATTTCAACTCAAGAAATCAGATAATCAATATAGTAAAAGTAAAAGAGGCATTTTTGATGAAATTTCACATTTTGCACAAAATTGAATAACCTTGAATGCCTTTTGTTTAAGCTTCCAGAAAAAAGCGGTGCGCACAAAACACACATACAACTAATGTTGGGAATTGATGGGAACTCAATGTCTTTTTATCTATCCAATAGGCTTACACCTTTTTAAGACTGTTAATGGGGTATTCATACTTGGGAATGATGAACTGAATCGTAACTGGCAGGTCTTGTAAAATCCCAGTATATTTCTTTCAAGCTTTGGGGAACTCATGTGCCTGCAGGAACCAATTATTCCAGTCAAATATCTGATCAATGCACTTAGACCCCAGAACATGGCCCAAATTGATCACTAGGTAGGTTGCTGAAGAGTCCTAACAATATTGATACCCAATAAAGGACAAGATGAACAAGTGACCTAAAGTCATGGTGTCTCCAAGGAATAACCAGTATGCTTTTTCAAAATCAACTTCCAATTAAGCACTGTCAATATGGGAAGAAGGAATTGTGTTTGAAGTTTTAATATATGCATAAACAATCCAGAAATGGTCATTCCAATCATGACTCTTATGTATGGGATTGCGCACCACATGAACTAAGAAATTATTATTTGAGTTTTATAGATGTAAACATGCAATTAAAGATCAAGATCATATTCCAATATATAAATATACAAATATACACATATTCATCCCGGATCTCATGCAGACCAAATGAGGACTTGATTAAAACATTACCTTTTCAATTCAAATCACGACAACCCATTTCAATGTCACCTAAGCCTAATTTTGTCACTCTCTCTGTGCACGTCCCTCTCTCTGCGTTCTCACTCTCTCTCACTTCATTCCTGCCTAAATGACCAGCTGACCTCATCTAAGCCAGCCTTAAAAAGAATAGACATGTTTTGAGGTACACAAAGCTGAAAACTTCAAGGTATATTGTTAAGTTCAAGAGATCTCTTAATAATATTACAAGAATAAGAAATTCAGGTTTCCCATTCAAAATCAATTACTTTGGGGTTTTCTAAATTTACCGTTACTTAAAGATGAGTATAAAAATTGGATGATGTTCAAGTCTTAAAAGGTTTCACAACTGGTTTGATTTCATCTCATAATTACACCAGATGAATGACAACTGGTTTTCTCTCTCTAGACCCAAACCTGATAGGAGACAAATGAGAGGGATGAAGTGTGTGTGTGCGGGCGCGTGTGGGAAATGTGATAGAGAGCAGAGAGGGACGAAGAGAGAGAGAGAGAGGCTAAAATGGGTTCAGGCTTAGGTCTATCTGAAATGGTATCAGTCTTAGGTGACGTTCGAATGGTTTGTGTTATTAGAATTGAAATGGTAAAGCTTTAATTAAGTCCGCATTGTAATGTAGAACATCCTGCAATAGATTCTTAGAAAAGTATGATCGCACAAGAGGAACAATAAACGTGAACAGTGATACAACAGTGGAACGCAAAGACTTATTCTATAATTTCTTTTCTTTTTAGGATTTCTTCTTTAGATTTAGATTTCTTTTTAGTTTTCATTAGGTAATCAAGTTCCAGTCGGATTAGAATTCTTTTAGTTGTATAAATAAGTGATGATCTGCATTGTTCACTTCAAATCTTCTTCAAGCAATTGCTTCATTTTTAACTTGAATCTACTGATTCACATGATTCCGCTACATTAAGTGGTATCAGAGAGCCTCGCTTGAGAGCCTAACACCACCCTAACATGGTGGGACAATTCATCCCTAAGGAAGGATTCGAGGAAGAATTCCAGGAGCAATTAAAGGCATTTAGAGAAGAATTACTTGCAGTAGTGCAAGAGATGATCATTACAGCATTCGAGAATAATAACGGTAAGGAAAAAGAAAGTTTCAGCAAACCCCTTCCAGAAAATCTTCTTGATGTCTCCAACACCAGCCACCTAGCCTAACACCAACACCCAATCACCACTCCAGCCATCCCAGTACCCCAACACTGCTGTCCCAACCTTTGAATCCACCTCCTCACCACCTTATCATGCAGATACCTCACCAATCCAGCGGCCATATGAAGATTCTTTTGTGCAAGTGGTTAGGAAGGCAAAGGTCTGATCTAGAAAAGGGTTTAGTTTTCGACTATGAAGCACGGACTCGACACGTGATACGGGGTATGACACGACTTGGGATACACTATACGCGATTTTTCCAAAATGTAGGATACGACACACAAGGATATGTATAATATGTCATTTAAATATAGATAGATAGATAGATAGATAGATAGATAGATAGATCTTCTGTGAATGAATATGGCTTTTTCTTTTTCTTTTTATATTTACAATCAATGTTCTAAGTTATTAACCATTTGACCCCATTTAAAAAATTTAATATACAAAAAAACTACCCAAGTATGTCAAAAAAAGGGGTCCCCCCTCCCCCCAGCGTCTCCGGCCACGACACTCTAGGACATGCATGTCCTAACGTGTTCCCAGCATGAAAATTGGTGACATTCTAAAGTGGTTGTGAGAGGATCATATTGATTCCTTGACTTTCAAAGCTACATTTCATGTCTCTTTGGTTGCTTTTGATTGAGGGATATCTCTATGAACGGCTAACGTTAACAATGATGCAGGGGAATTCTTGTGTAAGTCGATGTTTGATTACATAGTGGATTTTTCATCCCTCTCCAATTATGATTCACACAAGATGATTTGGAATATTGGAAGACCTTCAAAAGTTCAAATATTTGCAAGACCGACCGCAAGGAGAGTTAATATCTCTTACTTCTAGCAGTACCAGAAGGCCTTTGTCTTGATTATCTCCCACTTAATGCATTTTATGCGAGAATGAAAATGAGTTGACCATATTTTGTTTCACTATCCTCCTTTCACTAACTTTTAGTGGTCTTCCCTAAAAGTTGTAAAGTTTCCTCTCCATGGAGTGGACTCTTAAAGGCAATATAAACAAGGAAAAGTGTATGTCGAGATTTATTATGATGACCTTGATGTGAAACATTTGGTTAGATATATAATCCATTGTTTTAGGACAACTGAAGAAAAAGGAAAAACCATAAATGGAAGTTAGTTCACATTATGCTTCTATCGATTCCAAGAAGTTGGCAACTGTGTTACTTTCAGTCTATGAAGCACGGACACTCCCGGAAACCAACGTGTCGTGTCCTACAATGTGTCGGACACCTATGAAGCACGAACACTCTCCCGGAAGCCACGAGCCAACTTTGACTCAAGTGATGGTGATTGTGCTTTATTTATGATTCTTAAGGTCAAAGTGTGTTTGAATTTTTTTTGTATGGTCCATTTTCTTAATTTCATGCTAAGAATGCTCTAATAATGTATTTTATGGAGAAAATCTGTTTTATTTCATTAATATATATTTAAATATGTGTTATATATTGTACGTATCATAGCGTATCGTATCCTAGTTTTTAGATCAATCACGTGTCACGTGTCGCGTGCCGAAACACATGTTACGTGTCCGTGCTTCATAGCTTTCAGTTGACTTTTGCTTGATATTTTTTTACTTTATTACATGACAGCTTTTCATTGTTTAGTTGCATATTGTGTTTGAAGTGATCATTTCTTGCTCATTGTAGTTTTTCGTATTAGATTAATATATGTTGGACCATCTTGATTGTATGTTTGCAAGTTGATTATTGTTTCTTTCTATTAATTTTTTTTATTTCCAATATATATAAAAAGATATAAAGCACTCTTAGTTGACTAGCTCAGATTTTTATTTGTGTTTTATTTATGAATTTTTGGGGGGATTGAAGAATTTTTATTCCTATTTCTTATAGTATTGTATATATTTAGTCGTGCTTTTCAACATACCTCATTAAACACGCTTAAAGAGCATACCCATTTATTAAAATATAAAAATTTGATTTTTTTTTAAACCAAACTAGAAGGAGGCAACCTCCATAGTGAAAAGAAAACCTATAAAAAAAAATCATCGAAAAATTCGATACAGAAGTCGCTGCAATGCATATTGGATGTATATGTGTGTTTTCAACCGTCCAAACTTTTGATCATCATCTCACCCACTTCAAGATTAAAGTTGCCGATGAAATTTTATATAGATGATCTTTTAAATATGGAAATCATCACCACCAAGTTCTGTTAAAAAATTCAATTTTTTAGTATTTTTAAAAGTGGCTATATTCTTTAAGTATGTTTAATGAACTATGTTGGAGAACCTGACAATAAATATAATTGATTTCAAACGCCTTGCTTGAATGATCAACTCCGAGTATACCATTCTTTAAAGATTTAAGGTAATAAAACACTACGAGAGCAGAGTATACATTACACAAGGTATTACAAAGAAAATTTGAATTTTATAACACAACATTAAGCATAGCCATAGATACAATCAAATATGACACTCATATGATTTGATCAAACATTATAGATGACAAGACATAGTAGGATGAAAATTTTGGTTGAGATAACCGAAGTTGAATGTAATGGCTGCAATATTATATTATACCCAAAAACAGAATATTGATGCTAATATTCTTCAATAGAATTGAAAATCAACATGAAACAGACCCTCACACTTTACATGATACATCAATTGGGTAACTGAAAATGGATATTTAATATTCACAATCAGGTTGATTGCAATTAAAATATTTATCATTTTGTATTTGTCTACGCTTTTAATTACAAACAGTTTAAACTTTATACAATGTTTTCATGTTGTATAGTTTTATGAGGCAAGAATGCAATACATTCCTCAATAATTCTCTAGTATTTTACTTAAATTAGTTCAACCCAACTAAACAAAGCCTCTCATCCTTTTAGTATGTAGTTTTTTATTCGATATATGCGAGAGGCATTTTGTCCTCTTAGTGTAATTATTTATTTATTACTGTTATTATTATTATTATTATTTCCGATTTAAAACTATGTTCAGAATATCAGAAGTGCTAGATACAGATTTTATCAGGAAAACACTCGGGGAAAGTGTGCATATATTTTCAAACATCATACTTTTACATTCAGTCAGCCAAATTTCTTAATGACAGTTGACGAATTTCGACAAAATGTATTAACCAAATCACATTGCAATTACTGATACCATAATATTTCTTGTATCTCTTTGCAATTAACCAAATAACAATGCAATGCTCTTTGCAATTACTTTTACCATAATATTTCTTACCTCTAATCTATGCACGGCAACTCCGAACAATAGAAAATAAATGTAGTTATTCCAAAACAAACATTAAACAGATGAAAATATGGTAAATTGAACAAGCAAACCTAAACAAGATTTAACTGCATTTCTCTAAGGAAAAACATGCTCGCACTCACATAACAAAAAACATATTAGAGGCCAGGAGAGGTACGGCAAAGTGTACCCTGTGAAAGATCTCTGCAACTCCTTGAAGTTGAGCTCAGGCGAGAAGTCATCCTCGCAGCAGCAACTGCACTGTGGAGAGGCAACAAAGACATCACGCCCCCAAGTTCTGATGGAGATCTATTAAGAACATCATAGAAACCCTTTCAATCAAAAAGCTTCACAACGTACCGCATATACTCATTCCAAAAATATTCGTGGTACTTGATTTATTTAGAGTAAAGTGCCAAAATGGTCCCTCACCTTTGGCTCCGTCTCAATTTTGTCCTTGTCCTTTTGTTGGTCTCAATTTCATCCCTAACCTTTTAATTTGTTTCAATTTAGTCCTTATCTTAACTTTCCGTTAATGATTTGGATGGAAAGTTAAGATAAGGACTAAATTGAAACAAATTAAAAGGTTATGGATGAAATTGAGACCAACAAAAGGACCCTTTTGGTACTTTACTTTAAAAATTAATATAGCATTCACATTAATATATATACATATGTAAATATTTATTTATATACTTATGGATTAATATATATTTATAAAGGGCATATATCAAATAGTCCCTCGAACTTTTTTTAATGCACGTTTAGTCCAAGCCTTTTTATTTTGCACCAAAAAGTCATTTACCATGCCAAAAAGGCTTCTACCATGCCGCTGGCGCGGACCATTAAAGATAAGGGACTTTTTGGTACAAAATAAAAGGTTTGGACTAAATGTGTATTAAAAAATGTTTGAGGGACTTTTTGGCATTTGATCCTATTTATAAATATACGTTAATATGCCAAAAAAAAATTAGGGTTATTTTCATTATTTCATAAATATTTATTCAATATAAACTTGATTATTCAAATAATTATTCTCAAATACCAAGTCACATAAGCATCTATTCTTGCTTGATTTTAATGAAATTTTAAGGGTTATAAATATTGGGTACTAATATTGTTAATTGGTACCCAATATTTACAACTCTTAAAATTTCCTATTGATCACATCTGAAATAATATCGTTAGTACCCAATATTTACAACTCTTAAAATTTCCTATTGATCACTTCTGAAATAATATCGTTAATAAGTACCCAATATTTATAATATAACCCTAATTTGTTTTGCATATTAACGTATATTTAAAAATATATCAATCCAGAAGTATATAAATAAATATTTACATATGTATATATATTAATGTGTATGCTATATTAATATTTAGAGTAAAGTGCCAAAAGGGTCCCTCATCTTTGGTCTCGTCTCAATTTTGTCCCTGACCCTTTGTTGGTCTCAATTTCATCATTAACCTTTCAATTTGTTTCAATTTAGTCCTTATCTTAACTTTCCACCGAATTTATCTTTCAAAGGTTGGGGATGCTAAATTTATCTTGCTAGCCATGATAACCTAAAACAATAAAAAGACTAAAAGAAAATTATTTAGGATATTTCAAGGAAACTGGTACCTTAAATACTATCCAAAATAAAGAAAATACAACAAAAGATAGACAATATGAAATAGAGTACATTTTTACGATATTACAATTGAGCTCGTACTCGTCTATTCTCATCACATAGTCTATTCTCATCACATAGAGGGCCTCTTGTCATCCTTAAATGATCTCTCTCCTACTATCACTTTTTTTCTAGTTTTTTTAGGGGGTGAGAGGTTGCTTTCAACAATAATTAGCGGATAAAAAAAACTATTATATTTCCTATGTTTGCCCCTGGGAATTAAAAATATGTTATAATTATCAAATAAGAAAATTAACATTGGCATCCAAAGCACATATTCTTTGAAAAGGCCAAAGATACCATATAGCACCCAACACATTTTCCAATTCTTCTGAAGGGTAAATTTCGAAAAAGAGGTTAGGGTTAAGAGTGATTTGCAATGAAGCACTATTCTATTACCATCCCTAATGCAGATTAAGCTCAAGATGACGACCATGATGTTGCAAATCAAGTTCCAATAAGTAATAGCCTTGAGCGATGGTTTCAAAGAATAAATTTGGGTGTCTTCTTGACGAATAAGTGAAAACTACAATATCAAAGGCGCATCGAAAACCTAAAACGTTAATTAGTGATTCATTAATTTAAGTGTTAATCAAATAATGACCCTAGAGCCTAGGCGCAAGCCTCAAGGCGCCTGCATGCCTGATTGAAGCGGACACACTTTTTAAAAAAAATACAATATTTTTAATAATATATTGATGTCATAGTATCAATAATAACTTAAAATGTGACGTACATCTTTAAATTACATGCAAATCTAAAAAAAAAGTACAATAGCAAAATCACTTAAATTAACCGATCAATGCCAACACATTCCAATAACAAATTACACGAAGTGAACATACTCTATAATGTAGCCAACAATCAAGTGAGCTATTTTACTTGTGAGACACGTTCAAAAAAGATGTAAAAAAAAAGGCATTTTTAAGGTGCTCGACGTAAAAGGACACCTCTTCCAAACGTTCCATGACCTGATAAACTAGGGAGACCCGAGTTTCCTCCACCCCAAGTCGTTAGTGATTTAGTTGGTACTTCGAGAGCATAATCCCCTCTTTAACAACATCCTCTACTCTCTCTTTCTTCTTCTCTTTCTTTGGTTGGATAGGTAAAATAAAGCATTGTCGAACATAGGCCTTATTATCCTTATTCTCCATTACTCCCCATTCGGTAATGCATTTCATCTTCTGGTGATAAGTGGATGGCACTGCGTTCATCGAGTGAGGATATACCCTCATAAGGATGAAAGTCAATATCTACTACCAAAAATTTGATGATTTTGGAAATTCGTCCTACTTGGACCGGTTTGTCCCACTAATTTGACTAGTGGGACGATAGCTTCTTTGAGATTATCAATTTATAAGTTAAGCTTATTGAACAACATGAGGTACATGACGTTAGAGGAACTTTTGTGGTCGACCAAAATTTTGTTGAATGTCCTAGTTTGTTGCAATACGAAGAGTGGTGACCAAAGAGTCATGACGGGAAGTCCATACTCCTACTCATGGTTCAAAATCTCGGTATCAGTCCCGGTATCGGACACCCGATTTTCAACTCGGTTGCGGATCGATCGCGGTATCGGGCGATACGCAAAGATACGCTATTTAGAGAGTGCAAAAAAATCCGAAAAAATATACAGAAAATTTCAAAAAAAATAAGATTAACAATGTGGACCAATTAGATACGTTTAAAACCATCCTTAAATATGCATTCCATTGTACAATTGGTTATACTGAAATGTGACGGACTTGTCAGATTCATTATTTTTAGTTCTTTTTAGAAATTCTAAACATTTTGTTAAGAGTACAACAATTTTTGTACAAACATTAATTTTAGAAATTTTAAACAATTTTTGTACAAAATATTATTTTAAGGAATTCTAAGCATTTTTAAGAATTTTAAAAAATGTTATGTACAAAACATTTCATAACATTTTTTTGCAAAACATTTGTGGTATGTGTGAGAGTTGGAAACAAAAAAGAGAGTATGCGTGTGATGTTTCAGCTAAAAAAAGAAAGGGGTTTTAGCTGGGAAAAAAAAAGGAAAAGTTAAAAGGGGTCATTTTATTAATATACTATTTGTACAAAAATAAAGACACTCCTTTCATAAAATAACAAAGGTTACACTCTCCTTTCAAAAACAAAACAAAAAAAATTGAAAATTGTGACTAACGATTCTCCCGGTTGACTACCGTGATGATAAATCTAAATCGTGGATTGTAATACACATACACCAATTTATGCAATTTTTTATTGTCAATCAGTTACAAAGTTTTGTGTGGACAAGAGACCATGTTTCAATTTCATAACTTCAATAATATGCGTATGTACAAGAATTCCTAGTTTATTAAAAATGAAAAAACAAGTGGTACAAACATTTTTTTTAAATAATAAGAATTACTAATTTACTAATATTTTGTATGAAACAATTACTTTTTATTCGTTACAAAGGGATGAACTTCTAAACATAATGTAAAAAATTTAATTATTTTTTCAAAATTGTTAACTTTTCATTTGTACAGAAAAATGAACTTGCCGTAAACATTTAAAAAAATATTTTTAATCATTTAAAAAAAATAGTTTAATTTTTATAATGTAAAAAAAAAAAGAACTTTTAAATATAAATGAGCATCTTGAACATTTTATTTGTACAAAAAATGAACTATAAAGAAAACTTATACAGGCTCCAATGTAACACATATCTCCAATACAGGACAGCTGTAATCCATAGGCTTCAATACAACTTTAACACATATTTCCAAACATACATACCTTTCACCAATAATCAAAACCAGAAAAATAAAAAACACAAATGCAAGGATGGAGATGAACCGCATCTAATCTGCGACCGGAAAAGGAGTCTCCGACGAGACTAGAATGGAAGGTAACTAAGTCTTGAGTCTTCCTATGAGAAATTAGGTAGTCGAGAGCAAGGTTCTAAAAGGCGCGATGCGTGATCGATGCGTGGAGGTCAAGCATCAAGCATTAGGAGCATAGGCGCGCCTATGCGAAGCATATGCGTGAAAAGGCGTTTTGCCTATTTTTCACTTTTTTTTTTTAATTATACCCAGGCTTGTAAAATAATAAAAGCAGAAATATAAGCATAACTTGCATATGTAACAACCCTCGCTTATGAGAGCCTATTTTATATTTATTTACTATGTGAGGTAATTATGTATAAAATGTTGGAATATGGAGTAAGTATTAATTTAATGAAGAAAAGTTAATATTTCCTAACTTGTTGTATATTTACGGTATGAGCGTGTAAATATTCTCATGTTGAGCTTTATAGTGTCATAAGATTTAAAAATGACCCTATGGTTTAAAATGGAATCGGAACTTAAAATGGATTATAAAATGTCCAAATGATAATTTGGAGGCCGTAGTTGGTTCCGGAACGTGCGAGATAGTCAAAATATGTGTCATATTGTACTTTGAGGTTTTGGGCACTTTTGACTGGTTTTAACATATATGTGTAGTTGCGAATCATTTAATGTGGTATTTACCACTTAAGTTGTAAATTGTAGACTAGGGCACGATTTATGTCTTGATTAAGTCTTCTATTTTCCCCTAATTACATTCCTAAACCTAGAGAGAAAAGAGAGGAAGAGAGAGTAGAGAAATGAAGAGAGATTGAAGATTGAGGTGGATTCTTGCTACTACACAAGGAAAATCTGAATTTGCTAGATTGAGGCAAGTTTTCTACTTGCTATATGTGGTTTAAGATAAATGATTAGTTGTGATAATGGTGTATTAATCATGGTTTAACTAGTTTAAGGTTTTTGTGTATTTGTGGGTCTTGAATCATTAAAGAATGATTTGGATGATTATTGATAGTTATGGTAGTAGTTAGTAGTATTTATGATGTATTGGTGGCAATAAATGAGGTTAGTTTGAATGGATTTGAGTTGGGAGGAAATTTGGAGTCCAAGACTCCATAGCCAAAATTGGCAAAATTCGCAGGGCCGAATCGATTCTCTCAGGGACAGTTTAAAGGTCTAGGTGAACCAAATCGATTCGGCCTAGTCCGAATCGATTCGGCATTTATGCAGAAACCCAATTTCCCTGACCGAATCGATTCGGATGGTCCGAATCGATTCGGCAATTATGCAGAATCCCATATTTTCTGGCCGAATCAATTCAGAAATCCTGCATTTTTAATTTTGTTTTCTTTTTCATTTTCAACCCCTTGTCTCTAGTCTTAGGACTTAGGAACCATCTTGTATGAAGTCAACTTAGAGTCCTAGAGTTCCAGGTGAGTTAGTCTGCTACCCTAGATTAGAATTGGGATATATGGGAATTATTTCGAGGGTGTGCGAAGTGATGTTCAGGCATTACTTCCTTTTTTAACCAGTAGGAGTCTTAAGGGATTACTAAGATCTATATGGAGACTTTAGAAGTAAATTTGAGGTATGATGGTTTATTATAAAGCCCAAAAAGGGGACTTTGGAAAATAACTCGGAAGTCTAAATATTCATCGAGGTTATTATGATGATGCGAAGCACGTATAGTTCCGGATAACCATAATGCATTTGATTAAATGTAAATGGATAAAGTAAATGATAATTTACTAAATCATGTCATGATAATTAATAAAATGGTTGGAACACACCTTCTCTAAATACCATCTTAAGGGAAGTTCGTGCGTAAGGTGAAGCCCCCTGACTAATGAATGTAGGGTGGATATAGCCCTAGGCCATATGAGCGCTTGTTTTATATTTTCTGCGATGGGTAGGTAATTCCGGGTGTGGTTATGACTACCCCGCAGGCATATGGCCACTTCCCGACGTTTCGATAGGATCCCAGGTTGTCTTAATGGTACGCCCTGGAAGATGATGATTATTTAGGGGTGCGCACAGTGGGGAAACCCGGACGGGCGATCCCAGAATCGTTATATATGTATACTTATAACTATTCTAACATCAAGTTGGACTTGATGGATATTAATGCCATAAAGAGCATAGTACATTCCACAAAGAGCATACAATTGAGATACGTGCCACAAAGAGCACATGATAAAATTTGTATTCCTGATAAGGAATGGAAAGATAAAAATGAAAATGGTGAAAGATGAAAAAGGCTTATGATTATTCTTATTCTCTTATATAATTGAATTTTACTTTATAATCATTCAATTGTCTTAGTTCATTATATGATGTTATCATGCTAGAATGCCATCTTTATCATCCATGCTTAACTGTTCATTATTGTCATACTATTTGTTTACCTGGTGATCACATAAAACCGAGCCCTTACCCGTTCTTCTTTCTTGTTGTGCATATATATATTGTATCCGCTCAGGTGCTCCACCGCAAGGTCGCCCATAATGACCTCCCCATTCCAGTGTCCTTTGAGGAGCCGTGACATTTTGCGGATATCACGGGATATTTTGTGTAGACGCCTTCATTCTTGTTTTCTAGTTATGTTCGGGTCTTTATTCGGGCGTGTGGCCCAAACTGTTGTAATTGTATAATGAATGTAATATGTAACTAATGGAACTTGTTGTACATTGTATGAAATTCTGTTGACCGACATTTCATTCGGTCCTTTCTATTGTATAATTGTTGTTGTTGTTATATATATACTTTTGGGGTTTCCACCTTCTTTTCGGTTATGGGTTGTTGAATATGCTTTCTTTAAATTACAAAACAAAATTTTTGACAACCCGTTTTCTGAAATATTGAGTGGTTATCCCGTATACTCTTTATGTTGTCACGATGCTGAGAATGATTTCCATCCATGATTCCTGTATTCTTGGAGTATCGGGCTGGCCACCCCTTATTTCGGATACCGGGTTGTCACAGATGGTATCAGAGCATCAGGTTCTAGAGTCTTTAGGATCTATGCGGACTTGTCACGTTCTACCGTAGCGTTCTTTGATATAGAGCCTAATGTTAGGACTGCTTTGTTGTTTATGTTTGCGATCTTCTGCAAGATAGATTGTTTATATAGTATCCTAACTCTATTGTTTTTCCATCTCAGATGCTGCCTAAGAGAGGACGTCCCGCTTGACGTAATAGAGTTGTGGAAGAGGAGGTTGGTCCTCCACCGCCGCCACCGGGGAGTATAAATGTTGCCGATGTGGCAAACATAGTGGCCCAAGCAGTCAATGCAGCGATGACTGCAGTGGTACAACAAATGCCACAAGCTCAACCACGGGGGCAAGAGGCACAAGCTCCTACGGGACCTTCTCCGTGGGAAAGAGTTAGAGAGTTTTTTCTAAAGGGCCATCCCCCGGAATTCGATGGAGGCTCGGATGTTATAAGGGCAAATCAGTGGAAGAAAGACACGCAACGCCATCTTCGAATGGTAGAATGTAGTGAGGAGAAAAAGCAAATCCTTGTTACTTTCAAGCTTGTCGGATCAGCATTACATTGGTGGGAGTCGATGACTACACCAGAGCAAAGGGATACGATGTCAATCACTGATTTTTGGGCCTTGTTTGACGGAAAGTACTTCCTTCCCGCAGTTCGAAGGGAGATGCAAAGGAAGTTCCAGGATGTAGTACAGGGAGAGAGATCTGTTGCAGAGTATGAAGAGGAGTTCACCCGGTTGGCAAGTTTTGTACCGGAGGAGGTCGACTCCAAAAGAGAAGAGAATCTCCAAGTTTGCGGGAGGTTTACATTGGCGGATAAAACATTTGTTGGGAAATCCGGCTTTACAAACCTTTTGGCAATGTGATGAATACGGCATTACTACATTGCCAAGAGCATAGATTGTTTGTGCAAAATAGCAAGAAGGCTACCGCGATGGGACAAGTGGGAAGATCGGGAGGTACTGGGATTGGGGGAGGAGCATCTCCTTCATCCCAATCTTCGGGGAGTAAGCAAAGAGTGAGGGACCCCCAGCAAGGGAATGTGTCTAAACGCCAACGCTTTGGTGGATTTAATACGGGTGGTTACAATAATAGGTCGGGTCAAGGTGGACCGCCACAACAACAAGCAGGTAGGGGTGGAAATGGTGGTAGAGGCCAGCAGAGCCAAGGTTCGGGGTTGTTCCAAAACAATCAAGGACGGAACCAGGAGAATGTGGCGAACAAATGTTTTCAGTGCGGAGAGCTGGGCCATTATAAGAGGTCGTGTCCTCAGTTGATTGGAGGGCATCTTCCTAGGGCTCCACAGCAACCATATGTTCAGTTTCCGCCACAGGCGCCTAATCCGGTTGTTCCTCCACAGCAGGGGACGGGTCTATCACATTCAGGAGGCTATGCTCCCTCCAGCCCCTCCGGCACCGCCAGCGATTGAGGGTAAGTTTCTCATCCAAGGGCATATGGGTCGGGTATTATTTGATACGGGTGCGACACACTCTTTCATTTCTAGGAGTTTTGCTCAGACTACAGATTTGATAAAGTCTGCTGAGAGTACTTTCACTAGCGTTGAATCCTCTATGGGTGATGGTTCATTGATTTTCTTTGTTTGTAAAAACATAGGAATTACTCTTGGTAACTTGTGTTTTGAGGCCGATTTGCTCGTCCTTGACATGGCCGGGTATGACGTGATTTTGGGCATGGATTGGTTAGTGAAATATCACGCGATAGTGAATTGTTACGGGAAGAGTATAGTCTTCGTCGTTCCGGTAATGCCTAGTTTGGAAGGAAGTACGAGTACTTATTTATATTGTATTGCGGAGGATATTTCTAGGGATATAGTTGTTCCTCTGGATTCTATTCCGGTTGTTAGAGATTTTGAAGATGTTTTCCGGGAAATACCGGGATTACCTCCGAGCCGGGAGATTGAGTTTGTGATTGATTTAGCGTCGGGAACTCGACCGATTGCGAGAGCTCCATATCGTATGGCTCCGGTGGAGATGAGGGAGTTGAGAGATCAAATTCAGTAGTTGTTGGAGCAGGGATTTATTAGGCGCAGTACGTCGCCGTGGGGTGCTCCGATGTTGTTTGTAAAGAAAAGAGACGGTTCTCTCCGGTTATGTGTGGACTATAGAAAGTTGAATAAAGTCACCATCCGAAATAAATACCCTTTGCCTCGCATTGATGATCTATTTGACCAACTTAGGGGAGCGTCGTACTTCTCTAAGATCGATTTGAGGACGGGGTATCATCAGTTGCGGATACGGGAGCAAGATGTATCCAAGACCGCATTTCTGACCAGATATGGATCCTATGAGTTCTTGGTTATGCCCTTTGGACTAACCAATGCCCCCGCTGTATTTATGGATCTCATGAATAGGGTGTTTCGGGATTTCCTTGACCAATTTGTTATTGTATTCATCGATCACATCTTAGTCTATTCTCAGACCGAATCTGACCATGCTACTCACTTACGGTTGGTCCTGCAAAGATTGAGGGATCACCAATTGTATGCAAAGTTCGAGAAGTGTGGCTTTTGGTTGAAGAAAGTTCAGTTTTTGGGTCATGTGGTGTCATCCCAGGGTATATCGGTGGATCCTAGTAAGGTGATTGCGGTGAGGGAGTGGGGTCAGCCCACGACACCTACCGAAATTCGTAGTTTTCTGGGTTTGGCGGGTTATTACCGTCGGTTTATCAAGGGTTTCTCTAAAATCGCAAGCCCTTTGATAAATTTCACCCGGAAAGGGGTGAGATTTGTTTGGGATAACTCTTGCCAGGCTGCTTTTGATGAGCTCAAAGATAGGTTAACTTCGGCTCCAATCCTCGCTTTGCCAAAACCGGGATTGAAATATCTAGTCTTTCACCGATGCATCTCTTCAAGGATTAGGAGGTGTGCTTCAACAAGAGAGACGGGCTATTGCTTATGCTTCCCGCAAGCTCAAGCCCCACGAAAGGAACTATCTGGTGCATGACTTAGAACTCGCCGCGGTTGTCTTTGCCTTGAAGATTTGGAGGCATTATCTCCTAGGGGAGAAATTCAGTCTTTTCACGGACCATAAATCGCTACAATCTTTATTTTCACAGAAAGATTTGAATATGCGTCAGCGCCGATGGTTGGAGTTCGTGAAAGATTATCAATTTGATATCCATTATCATCCGGGCAAGGCGAACGTAGTGGCGGATGCCTTGAGTAGGAGACCCGAGGGGGAGTTAGATGAAGTATGGAAAGCTAAGTGGAAAGAGCTCAGTCAGGAGGATGCGGTGGTGAGAGCGTTCATGTCAGTGATGACCGTTACTCCTACCATTGTGGCAAGGGTTGTGGAAGCCCAAGGAAGGGATAAGGGCTGTCAGGATCTTATAATTACTGTCCGAGGGAGCGGAATCCTACTCGATAAGTTCAGAGGGTGGATTACGCTTCCACGGAAGACTTATTGTTCCGGAAGAGGGGGATTTGATACAGGCGGTGATGGCAGAATCTCACGGGTCGAAATTTACGATACATCCTGGTGGGGACAAGATGTATCAGGACATGCGCCGCCAGTATTTGTGGCCCGGCATGAAGCGGGATATTTCAGAGTTTGTATCCCAATGCACTACTTGTCAGTTGGTTAAGATCGACCATCAGCGACCGACAGGTTTGTTGCAACCGTTGGAGATTCCGATTTGGAAATGGGAGAGCATATCGATGGACTTTATTACGGGCTTACCAAGATCACAGAGGGGTTATGATTCGATTTGGGTGATTGTCGACCGCTTGACTAAGTCGGCACACTTCTTGCCCGTGCGTACGGATTTTGATACCGCTCGCTATGCCCAGTTGTTCATCGAGGAGGTCGTTAGACTTCATGGGGTACCTTTAAATATCGTTTCTGACCGCGACAAAATTTTTGTTTCCCACTTTTGGCGAAGTTTCCAAGAGGCCATGGGAACCGAATTGAAGTTAAGCACTTCTTATCATCCTCAAACAGACGGTCAGACTGAAAGAGTAAACCAAATGTTGGAGGATATGCTCCGTATGTGCATGCTTGATTTCAAGGGCGGTTGGGAACAATACCTCCCATTGGTTGAGTTCGCTTACAACAACTCATACCAATTTACTATCAGAATGGCGCCCTATGAAGCTCTTTATGGCCGGCCATGTAGATCGCCCGCTTGTTGGTTGGAGGTGGGTGATAATAAATTCCTCGGACCTGAAATGATCCAAGATACTTCTTCAAAAATTGAACTCATTCGGAATCGCATTCGGATAGCCCAAGATCGCCAAAAGAGCTATGCCGATGCGGATAGAAGACACATGGAGTTGGAGATTGGGGACCAAGTCTTGGTGCGAGTGTAACCTATGAAGGGCATTAAGCGTTTTGGGAAGAAAGGAAAGCTTGCGCCGCGCTTTGTTGGACTTTTTCCAATTATTGCGAAAGTCGGTCCCGTGGCGTATCAACTTGCCTTACCGGAACCTTTGCAACAAATTCACGATGTATTCCATGTTTCCTCTCTGAAGAAGTATAAGAGATGCGAAGGCGCCCTTTGGCATATTCCTTTCGAGGATATTGAGTTGCAACCCGGCATTTCATATGAAGAACAACCGGTTGCTATTCTTGAGCATGGGGAGCGTAAGTTGAGGTCTCGTGTGGTGCCCTTGATGAGAGTCCAATGGAGTCATCACACTGCTAAAGAATCGAAGTGGGAACGTGAGGACGACATGCGGGAAAAGTATCTGCATCTCTTCTTACAAGGTACGCTTGAATTTTGGGGGCAAAATTCCCTCATAAGGGGGGGAGTATGTAGCAACCCTCGTTTATGAGAGCCTATTTTATATTTATTTACTATGTGAGGTAATTATGTATAAAATGTTGGAATTTGGAGTAAGTATTAATTTAATGAAGAAAAGTTAATATTTACTAACTTGTTGTATATTTACTGTATGAGCATGTAAATATTCTCATGTTGAGCTTTATAGTGTCATAAGATTTAAAAATGACCCTATGGTTTAAAATGGAATCGGAACTTAAAATGGATTATAAAATGTCCAAATGATAATTTGGAGGCCGTAGTTGGTTCCGGAACGTGCGAGATAGTCAAAATATGTGCCATATTGTACTTTGAGGTTTTGGGCACTTTTGACTGGTTTTAACATATATGTGTAGTTGCGAATCATTTAATGTGGTATTTACCACTTAAGTTGTAAATTGTAGACTAGGGCACGATTTATGTCTTGATTAAGTCTTCTATTTTTCCCTAATTATATTCCTAAACCTAAAGAGAAAAGAGAGGAAGAGAGAGTAGAGAAAGGAAGAGAGATTGAAGATTGAGGTGGATTCTTGCTACTACACAAGGAAAATCTGAATTTGCTAGATTGAGGCAAGTTTTCTACTTGCTATATGTGGTTTAAGATAAATGATTAGTTGTGATAATGGTGTATTAATCATGGTTTAACTAGTTTAGGGTTTTTGTGTATTTGTGGGTCTTGAATCATTAAAGAATGCTTTGGATGATTATTGATGGTTATGGTAGTAGTTAGTAGTATTTATGATGTATTGGTGGCAATAAATGAGGTTAGTTTGAATGGATTTGAGTTGGGAGGAAATTTGGAGTCCAAGACTCCATAGCCAAAATTGGCAAAATTCGCAGGGCCGAATCGATTCGCCCAGGGACAGTTTCCAGGTCTAGGTGAACCGAATCGATTCGGCCTAGTCCGAATCGATTCGGCATTTATGCAGAAACCCAATTTCCCTGACCGAATCGATTCGGATGGTCCGAATCAGGGCTGTAAATGGATATTCGAAAATCCGCATCCGTCCGATATCCGAATCCGAATTTGCGGATATTTATCCGAAAATATGGAAACGGATACGAATATGGATACTCTATAAAAATATCCGAGAAAACGGATACGGATACGGATAGTACTAGTATCCGACATGGATAATCCGTATCCGATGCGGAGTATCCATTTTATCGGATATCCGTTTTACCGGATATCCGTATCCGTCAAACATATGTTTAAAATATTACTAATAATATTAGTATTATTTTTACTAGTAAATAAATATTAAAGAAAACCTTAATCGTTTATTCACCAAAACAAAATAAACACATACTCCACTCCAAACAAAAACAACCTAAAGTTATTATTTTATTGGGTATATTATCATAGAGTTACACTAAAGTTACAATACACCCTATCACACACAACATACACCAACTAAAAAATATATACTCCACTAAAAAAAAAAATAACTTCGTTTCATTTCTCTTTCGTACGAAACAAGAGAAAAGAAACTCTCATGTGGTTGTTCGTTAGTTTTCTTAATTATAAATAAATGCAAGAGAAAAACATAAAAGAATATAAGAGAGAAACATAATAGAATGTAAGAGAGAAATAGAAAAGTAAAGAGATGGTTTTGATTGTGATAAGAACTGAAGTTAACAACATGTATATTATATACAAAATAAAAATGTGTACTTATTAAAATAAAAATATTAGTATGTTTTGAAGACAAAAGGTCCATGAGGTTATCATTCTCAATAAATTTGATTAATCTAAAAGGTGCATATTTATTTCTACTGTCATGGAATGCGACTGTTATTTTTTTTTGGATGGCTTTAAACTTATATGGTTGTAAACTATGGATGACTTTAAGCCATATTAACATTATGGAATGATATTATTATTATGGAATCCATAATTGTTGATATTAGGAGGCAGTAATTTTGTTATATATTTATTTGGATTGGATTGGATTTCATTAGATTGGATATTTTAATTATTATTTTTTGCGATGGCTAAATAATGTAAACAGATACGGATATTATCCGAATCCGAGGTATCCGAGCGGATACGGATATGGATAGTTGTTTTAACTATCCGGACGGATACGGATACGGATATGGATAATACATTCAGATAGCGGATACGGATATGGAAAACATGGTATCTGATCCGTATCCGTCCGTTTACCACCCCTAGTCCGAATCGATTCGGCAATTATGCAGAATCCCATATTTTCTGGCCGAATCGATTCGGAAATCCTGCATTTTTAATTTTGTTTTCTTTTTCATTTTCAACCCCTTGTCTCTAGTCTTAGGACTTAGGAACCTTCTTGTATGAAGTCAACTTAGAGTCCTAGAGTTCCAGGTGAGTTACGTTTGCTACCCTAGATTAGAATTGGGATATATGGGAATTATTTCGAGGGTGTGCGAAGAGATGTTCAGGCATTACTTCCTTTTTTAACCAGTAGGAGTCTTAAGGGATTACTAAGATCTATATGGAGACTTTAGAAGTAAATTTGAGGTATGATGGTTTATTATAAAGCCCAAAAAGGGGGCTTTGGAAAATAACTCGGGAGTCTAAATATTCATCGAGGTTATTATGATGATGCGAAGCACGTATAGTTCCGGATAACCATAATGCATTTGATAAAATGTAAATGGATAAAGTAAATGATAATTTACTAAATCATGTCATGATAATTAATAAAATGGTTGGAACACATCTTCTCTAAATACCATCTTAAGGGAAGTTCGTGCGTAAGGTGAAGCCCCCTGACTAATGAATGCAGGGTGGATATAGTCCTAGGCCATATGAGCGCTTGTTTTATATTTTCTGCGATGGGTAGGTAATTCCGGGTGTGGTTATGACTACCCCGCAGGCATATGGCCGCTTCCCGACGTTTCGATAGGATCCCAGGTTGTCTTAATGGTAGGCCCTGGAAGATGATGGTTATTTAGGGGTGCGCACAGTGGGGAAACCCGGACGGGCGGTCCTAGAATCGTTATATATGTATACTTATAACTATTCTAACATCAAGTTGGACTTGATGGATATTAATGCCATAAAGAGCATAGTACATGCCACAAAGAGCATACAATTGAGATACGTGCCACAAAGAGCACATGATAAAATTTGTATTCCTGATAAAAAATGGAAAGATAAAAATGAAAATGGTGAAAGATGAAAAAGGCTTATGATTATTCTTATTCTCTTATATAATTGAATTTTACTTTATAATCATTCAATTGTCTTAGTTCATTATATGATGTTATCATGCTAGAATGCCATCTTTATCATCCATGCTTAACTGTTCATTATTGTCATACTATTTGTTTACCTGGTGATCACATAAAACCGGGCCCTGACCCGTTCTTCTTTCTTGTTGTGCATATATATATTGTATCCGCTCAGGTGCTCCACCGCAAGGTCGCCCGTAATGACCTCCCCATTCCAGTGTCCTTTGAGGAGCCGTGACATTTTGCGGATATCACGGGATATTTTGTGTAGACGCCTTCATTCTTGTTTTCTAGTTATGTTCGGGTCTTTATTCGGGCGTGTGGCCCAAACTGTTGTAATTGTATAATGAATGTAATATGTAACTAATGGAACTTGTTGTACATTGTATGAAATTCTGTTGACCGACATTTCATTCGGTCCTTTCTATTGTATAATTGTTGTTGTTGTTATATATATACTTTTGGGGTTTCCACCTTCTTTTCGGTTATGGGTTGTTGAATATGCTTTCTTTAAATTACAAAACAAAATTTTTGACAACCAGTTTTCTGAAATATTGAGTGGTTATCCCGTATACTCTTTATGTTGTCACGATGCTGAGAATGATTTCCATCCATGATTCCTGTATTCTTGAAGTATCGGGCTGGCCACCCCTTATTTCGGATACCAGGTTGTCACAGCATATACTTCGTATTTCTTAAGCATAAAATATACACTGCATACACTTTGTATTCCTAAAAAAAGTATTTGTATTTACTATTTACAGAAAGAGATTAAAATAAATTGATTTTTTAAACAAGAAAGTGAATTAGAACATTGAAGAAGAGTAAAAGTGAGATGTCGTTTATTAAATCAAATGAACTACCATTGTTCTCTTTTAAGAAGGTGACAAATGCAACAAAAAACTTTGATTCATCTAATAAACTCGGCCGAGAGGTTTTGGTCCAGTATACAAGGTAAATGTTTTCTTGGTGATTAGAAACATTACAATGTAAAAGGAGAAATAAGATGTAAAATACGAAATAAAAAGAAAGAAATCATAAATTTACTTGTTTTTGGGTAAAAGCAGAAATCGTTGGTATAAAAGCAGAGATAGGCTAGATGGGTTTGTTTCTAAAGGCAGAGATCGACGGTAGCTTAAGCATAGATTGGCGGGAGCTTAAGCAGAGAACGGTCGGAGGTGTTTTTGTTCTAGGGTTTTCCCAGTACGTTTTTTGGCTTGTTAATGATTTGTTTTGGTTTGATTTTTTTATCTAGGCTTTTGTTTATTAAAAATAGAGATCGGCTCTTTTGTTTTTTAATTTTTTGATTGGGGCACCCTTTTTTTTATATCCCTGTTTTCTCAACTTAATACACGAGAAAAAAAAATTATAATATTTTTTAAAACATGTAAAACGACGTAGTTTAAAAAATGCATTATGCGGGCATTGGCCACCTATGCACGCATTGCGCACGTTGACTGCCTTAAAAATTGTTGACTCCGCATTTTCCCACGCATACCCCTAATGCGTTGCGTTTCTAAAAAGCATCACGCATATGCGCGCATTTGCGACTCATATGCGCGCCTTTTAGAACATTGGCTGAGAGTCTGAAATATGAACCCAGTTTGGATTTTTTTCTGCTTGACTCGGCCGAAATATCTATTATCTCGGGAATATCGGCCGATAAATCGCCGAGATATCTCGGGATTGGCGAGATATCGGAGATATTTCACGATTTATTACGATTCGGTGATTTTTTTAAACGTGTCTCGGTTTCGGTTCGGCACCCTCCGATTCCGAGTCAACTCGGTCGATACCGGGTTGACTCGACTGATACTTTGAACCATGCTCCTACTAAGTCTTCCTCGATGAATATGATATGGTTCGTGTGATCCACCTCTTTTAGTTGATGGCATTTCCCCATCATAGGTTTATAGAGATCTACTTGGAAAGATTCCATTATGGTAGTTACTTTCATCATCTCCATTCATGTTGCAATCCACTCGCCCCAGAGCAACAGCTATGTCCGAATCTGATCTATATACTCGGTAGTTCATCCATGACTTCATGATTGCCAAGGGAGCCCCAAAAGCATCAAACATTTCCAATGAGATCCATGGAGCAACTCCTAAATAGCAAGCACTAGCTCCGGGTGCGACTTCATAAAATGCAATTGAAGGTGAGATAGTTTTATCCCACACCTAGTGGGATAAGATAACTTATCTCACTTGAAGTCCTATCCCATACAATGGTATAATTTATCTCACTAAAAATTCTATTACATTCCACACCAAACATGGAATGGGATATAATTATCCAATCCCATCTCCTTATTACATGCATCAAACAAGGCCTCTTAGACTGGCACCTATCGGAACAAAGGGAGTTGGGGTGGCCATGAAAGGACTTAAGGTCAATGGTTGTTGCAGTGCAGCTGGGATGCCCACAGTGGCTTGTCGCGATCACGATGGCCGGTGCTGCTAGCGCAATAAGCGGAAAAATGGTTGTCATTGCACAACTTAAGGAGCAAGGTGACACCCTTGCCAGTCACAAAGCAGCGAGAAAAACTCAATTATCTTTTCTAGTCACTAAATCCTACATTCGATTCCATCATATAACGTGAATTTTCCCTTAAATCTCTATTAGGGACACAATACAACCACGAGGCCTCACGCATTTCCACCGTATCCATTAGTTGGTTTACAAAGTTGGTTTGCATGAAGTGGGCATACTTTAGAATTTAGACATCTTTAACCATGGTTAGTAAGAAGGGCTAGGTCTTCTCATATCATTTAAAATTCCTTTGGTTATGGGCCACCGTTTTATATTGGAGCTTTGTTAATTTTAGGGGAGGCCAATGTAATACACTATTGCCTTGTTTGATGTGCCAGATTAAACAAAAGGATAAAACCCATCCCTTACATGGATATTTTTATGCCACAACTATTCTAAAATACATATCTCACCTTAAATTACATTCTAAGTAACACCAAACATGGTTTGGGATAAAACTATTCATGTTTGTACATATATACGTTCATATATATATATATATACACAATATGTATGAGGCGAGGAGGAGGAGGAGAAGTAAGTGTTTCAAAAACAAATTTGTGGGGTTAAAAATTATATTTGGAAAACTTTATTGCGTTTGATTAGATTTGAAGATTTTTTATGGTTGCCTTTCCCAGCACCTATTTACATATCTTCATATATACACATACATATTTCAAGGTTAGGTTATAATTTTGAGACAATTGCATATAATCTAATAATGATTAGCAATAACAATTTCGAGAGTTATTACTACAACACAGAAAATGCATAATATAAAATGAAAAGAAATGAAATTTAGAGAGAGAAAAACCTGGAGAGAGAGAAACGGCGAAGTGGAGATGAAACGGATCTGGTTGGCAGAGGGGAGTTGGAAGAATTTGGAACATTGGATTTTATGGCAGATTTGACGGACGATATTGAAGCTCTGTTAATGATTCTGCTGCATTTCGATGCCATTTTAGCAGATTCAATTCAAACAAGGAAATGAGAGAGGTACGGTTAACGTTGAATTTAGGGCTACTGTTAGGGTTTAGGGTTTTATCTTTTTCTTTTGTTTATTAGGTTTTTGGTTTAAAAACAAAAAATCCCATTAGTTTCGGAAATATCTAAGCGAGTGTTTGGTTGTCAATATTTGTCATTGCAAATACCAAAAAGTTGATAAATATGATAATTTACCCACTTTTTGCATAATTTGTTTTATAAAAATATTTAAAAAATATTTGTTAATAATTTGTCACGGTATTTACCTTTTGCATTATTTATCACTGTACAACACCTTTTATGCATAAATAGTTGACAAATTTTGATTACCTGTTTGAGTGAGAAATATTTGTTAATGAATTTACTAACTTCTTAAACTGTTTTAACGTTTTAAAAAAAATTAACTGTTTTGAATAATTAAAAAAACTATTATGAATATTCAAAAACTGTTTTGTAATGTTTTAAAAACTGTTTATAATATTAAAAAAATTAAGAAAATGTTTAATAATTTTTTTTTAAAAACTATATTATAAAAATTGTAAAAACTCTTTTTAACATTTTTAAAAACTATTTTAACATTTTTAAAAACTGTTTTGAATATATAATAAAAAATGTTTTAAAGTTTCAAAAAATAATTTTAAGAACTGTTTTAAATAGTTAAAAAAACTGTTATGAATATTTAAAAAATATTTTTTAATGTTTTAAAAATTATTTTTAATATTATAAAAAAAATTGTTAAGAAATGTTTTACAAATATTTTTAAAAATCGTCTTGTAAAAATATTGTAAAAACTGTTTTTAATATATTGTAAAAACTATTTTAAAGTTTTACAAAATAATTTTAAAAACTATTTTAAATAGTTAAAAAAAACCCTTATGAATATTTAAAATTTGTTTTTTCATGCTTTAAAAACTGTTTTTTATATTATAAAAAATTGTTCAGAAAATGTTTAACAAAATTTTTTAGTAATTTTATAAAAATATTGTAAAAACTGTTTTGAATATATTATAAAAACTGTTTTAAAGTTTCAAAAAATAATTTTAAAAACTGTTTTAAATAGTTTTAAAATTGTTTTAAACTTTTTTTAATAATATTTTATAAAAAATGTTTTAGAAATGTTTTAAAAACTATTTTATAAAAATGTTTTAAAAATTGTTTAAAATTATTTTTAAAAAATATTAAAATAAACTAATTGGATTGACTTTAATTTCGCCTGATGGTTGTTTGATAGCATCATGTGAAAAAACTAGGTAAATTTTAGCAAATTTTACCCATGGCAAATTTTGTCATCCCCACTTTTACCCACTTTTGAATCAAACGGACCGTAATAAGGGCATCTCTAATGTGTTTTAGTGGATTAATTTATATGAATTTGCAAACGTGTCAAGAATTAGGGTACCAATCAAAATTTATTATATTTAGCCAATAAATAATTAAACGATTGTGTTACGTTTCAATATTTCAATTAAGAAGACTTTGTGTAAAGTGTTAAATTATTGTTTCATTTAAGATTAAAGTAAACTATGAATTATTTATCGCTTTTCCATAACGCCATGTGTATATTTTTAATTAAAGTTATTAATTAACAAATTAAGTTGCTTACAACTTTACATATCCTTTCATCTTCTCTATTCATTTACATCAATGCTAAAGAAGACCCTTTAGTTTCTTCCCACCTCTTTATTTCTTGCAACCTTTCACCTTTTATAGGACATCGATCTCTTCATCTCTCTTGCCATTCAATTTATAGCATTTTTCTCTTTCTAATCACGAGATATATATATCTCTATTCACATATACATTTCAGTCCCACTCCTCTCAACACATGTGAGCAAGTAGCGACAGATACTGTAAAAAAATAGAGGGCAACGGTCGAAGACAAACAGTGTCAGTCGAACGTAATCATTACCGGCTCCCGTTGATAAGATTTCATGGCTTTTTATTTCACTTTTAGTAATTGGGTCATTTTATTTTATAATTATCTCGGTCTTATTGCAAGTCATAAGTCTGTAAAAGTCTATCTTTGTTGTTGATTCATTGACGGTTCTTAGATTTTGGGGGGTACTTTGTTAAATTATCTTTATTTATTTTTATATTGGGTCTTAGCCATGATTTAATTTTGTGGTGGGTCTAATATTCATGGAAAGAAAATTTGTATTTATTCATACTAGAGGTATGTATCTCTCTCTCTCTCTCTCTCTCTCTCTCTCTCTCCCCCTATATATTTACGTACACATACACATGTGTGTGTATTTGTGTGTTATTTTGTCAATATCATACGCTTGCAAATGACTTATTTTGCTCCTTAATTTAATGGTGACAGATTTTGAAATTTTACTGTTATGGTTTTCAACTAAGTGTTTGTCCAGAAACTATTTGATGAAATGTCTCACGTAAATGTATATTATAAATGCATTTTTTGTACAATTTGTAACTATTCATTACATCCATGCTATTACTAAATAATTTATGGTGATTATTTTAGTGATGAAATACTAATTAAACAATCCACCATGTATTAATAGTTTTGGGGCTTGATTTTACTCTGTTTGAATTTTTTGCATAACTTCAGTTAGTCTTTGAGGTTTTAATTGAACATGTGAAGTCTACACGACAAATCATATTTATATATCTTAATCATCTTACTTTTTTATTTGAGGTTATGATACATTAGAACAATGGGAATTATCTTTTATTTTTTATTTTTATTTTATTTTTATTATGTAAAATTTGCCTAACCAATGCATTCCTGAAGAGCCTTTGTGTCCAATCTCAAATGCACATATGGACTACGCAAGGTGTTAATATTTCAGATTATATATTTCCCAATTTAACCTCTGTCGCACCTACCTCACTATTTGTCAACGATCTTACCAAAAAACCGACTATACATTGTTGATGTAAGTAATTTTTAATAATATTTAATTTTTGAATCCTATTTCATTGATATGCGTCCGGGCATCGCACAAGCTGCATGCTAGTTTAGAACAGAAATGTGCAATATATAAAATAAATGTTATTAAAGAAGAAAACAAGAGTGTATTTGAAAAGTAAAGAAAGATAAAACAATTCAACGATAAAATAATTAGATAATAATGTTGAGAACTTCAAACTAAATTATAAATTTAATGAAAAGTTACAGGATAATTGAAATAAGAACTAAATTTAACCTTACAAACTATTTTGAAGAACAAGAAATAGACTGACAGAGGACATAAAATGAAACGAACTAATAAAATATAAGTAAAGTAAAATGGATTTTTTGGTGGAGAGTCATTCTACAATTTTGTCCTTTAATTGTTTATTTATAGTCCTCCAATTGTAACTGTTTTATCGAAAGGTACTAGGAAGTTCTTTTTTAATCCCAAGAAACTTGTATACCAACACATGTGGCCACTCTCTCTTGGTAACTACCCACATGCACTTATTTCTACGTGTGTTCTCACTAGGCTTCCATATGTTAATGCATGAACAAGACTGTCATTGCTTTCTAAGCAATTTTGATCATGGAATTTCCCTCATTTATTTTCCACGTGTCACTAATACATTGGTCGGCTATATTATGGTGTAAACATATCCCCCATACTAGTTAATTTTTCGAAAAAATTTAACTAGTGGACTATTGTTCTTCCCACATTAAACTGCCATGCATCCTTAGCTTAAAAAATTGATGGTTGGTTGGTTTTTCCACGTTTTGGAATTGGTGATAATGATCACATTTTGGAAGCTACGATCCTCTCTTTAAGATCTTTTGTCAATCGGGACGGCTCTCACCATTGAGCTTTTCAATTTCTAGTGCATTTCCTTTCGTCTCGTTGCTTCTCTTGCTTTGTTGAGCCATTTTTGCCTAATCACCATGTCTTTCAATAAAAAAGATGAACATGTATGTGTTATTCCATCACATCATTAATCTCTTATAGGTGTTTCGTGTGACTCCTCTTCATACCATCATTTTTCATGTCTTAAAAGTCTTCTGGAACAGACTTCAAGTTAGTTTGAAGCCCTTCAACTGGCTCCCTCAATTGAGGCTTCTTCTTTAAATGTCAATTGAAAAGCCCCGGATTTTAATTTTACACAATTAAAATATTTAATTTCCTTTTATGTAAATCGATGATGCGGAAGCGTTATAAAAGAGTGATGGTTCAACTTTCCAAAAAATTAACAACAACAACTTTCAAACATTAACAACAAGTTTTAAATTCTCAAAATGAATTAAAACATAATTCAAGTCCTAGAATTTGCCTAAGTCATCATTAACAATTATTCAAAGTTAAGCGAAACCAATTTTAGCAAGTGACTAGAATAAACCAATTTTACCCAATATTTAATTTAAGTCCCAAATTAAATGAGTGTGAGAATTAAACCGAATTTTATCTTGAAAATTATCCTAAGCATGGATTCTAAATTTTGTGCAAGATAAAATAAACAATGTCACACTACACCGCGATGTACGAGGAAAAACCCACTAACGGGAAAAAACCTCGGGACGGCCCTAGCCTCAAATCCACTAAAAACGGTATTACAAAATACAAGACAAAAGACTTACTTCCTAAACTCGAACCCTCTCAAGCCGTGATGCTCCTTCTTGTATCAACCTCCAATTAGCGGATAACCAACGGAGCTCCACCGTGGTCTCGGAATACACCGATGGGACTTTATATGGTCACCGTCACCCAAGCATGGAGCCTTTCTCCTTTTGGGTAGAATCTCAACAAAAGTCTTCTTTGTAATGGGGTGTAGAAGCAAACCCGAAACGTCTCTTGAATTCGGTAGAGAAAACCGGTGCCAAAAACTCCAAGCAATTGATATAAATATAGAAACTTGGATAAACGATTATTGGGTGTAAACTAGAGTGTGTATGAATTTTTCATTAAAAAATAAACACTCAAAACTTGAACATTTTCCTAAAGTAATTTTGCTCTCAAACTCACTTTTGGAGATAAACAAATGTTGGAAAAATTGTCTTGGAAAATGTGTTTCCCGCACATAATATTGCATGAAAAAAGTTGGTTGAAAACCAAGTGGAAGAGTGGCGAAAAACTGCCAAATAACTGTTCCCGCTGGAAGTTCGTTCGAACGAACGTGATTCTCGTTCGAACGAGACTTCTAACGAGTGACCAGCCTGGCCTCGTTAGAAGTTCATTAGATACCTCGTTAGAACGACCATTCGTTCGAACGACTGTCCAGTTAGAGTCGTTGGCAAAACTCGTTCGAACGAACCTGGTTCGAACGACAAAACTCGTTCGAACGAAACAGGTTCGAACGACAAAACTCGTTCGAACGAAATCTGGTTCGAACGAAAAAACTCGTTCGAACGACATTTCAAACGAACAACCAGAAAGATTGAAAAATTCGATTTTGGCCCAGAAATCTATTTGATTCTTTCTGAAAATAATATGCAGTTTTTATTTCACCTAACACCCAATACATATTGTTCCAAGCTCCTATATACATATAATTACATTCATACCTTGGGAGCATGGAATCTTAGTTGATGACGTAGAAACGAGGCACACAAACCGGCATTTTGATGAAGCTTTAAGTTATTTGCCGCTACGTCTTCAACATACACTTCATAGGCTTGAGAATATTACAATAAATTACTAACCTATGAATAAATGTTTTTGTCCGGAATTGAGCCAAAACTATATATATGGACTCAATTGGAAATTTGTGTCCTTACAAATCTCCCCCTTTGGCTATTCCGGGACAAAAACCAAACAAAAATCCTAAAGGGCCGTCAAGCTCTACTAGACTCAAAACATACCCCGCCCAATCTTGACTCAACCCAAGGATTAAACTCTTTGCCATAGAAAGATGCCACTTTAGTAGAATACCTGCACACTTAAGCAAACTCATCAAATGCATAGGGAATATCAAAATATTAAATGCAATTAATTAATTACTCCCCCTAAATTAATTCTCCCTTTAAACACATGACCTACTTAGAAAGACGTCTCCCCCTAAGATAAAACTCCCTCAAACGAAGATACGATAATAATAGGATTAGATACCATTTCTCCCCCTATCATCATTCTCCCCCTTTTTGTTCGGGAATAGGCAAAGGATAAAGAACTAATAAACAGCATGTGAAAGCTTAAAATGAGAAGACATGAAAGCATATGGGCAATTAAAGCAAGGCAAAGACAAACAAATATCATATATATATATACTATAAATATATCAATAAGTACGAGCATATATAGATAGATATAAACACACACATGACACAAAATACAATAAGTTTGCACACTCGTATGGCAAAAATGTGTCATATGGAAACGGAAGTGTAGGGGTGTGAACTAGCAACAATTAAATTTAGACCCAAACACTTAAGAAACGTTCACGGAGTTCTCATTTGATTGCAAACTTTATCACATTTAAATATAACCTCATGTGACAATATAAAGATTGAACTCAATGAACAAACATACACAATGCATACAAGCCTAGCATGATGATGATTCTACAAACCAAATAGAGTCATGACATTAAAGACAACTAGGATAAATGGACATTGTGCAAACCGTTGATATACCATCCAATTCTCCCTCAATGAGCATATATATTCTTTTGTTTTTGAATGAATATATCATACAAACATAGGCCTTGGCAATTGCTTTCTGTTTAATGCCAAATATTCTGTTTTTAGGCCTTTGGATCACGTATTTCTTTTAGATCCAATCAACGGTGGCTTACTATCGCAAAGGATTTAATTCATCCTTTCGGAGCCCTTCCCCGTGCATATATTTATTTATCATGTTTTCATGTTTCACACAAATCTCACATGCAACGGATTGTGACATGCACTAGTCCTCCTAGGTCATAGATATGTAGATGACTAGATTGATAGGAGAACACCTCAAAAAGCTCAAATATAACATGTGACATTAAGATTTCAAAAGAGCTCGTGCATGTGTGAATAGAGGCATATAGAAATAGAATCCATTTAAACAATACAAAATCCAACTACTCCATATAAAACATGGTAAAGAACATTTTAAGGATTGAAAATCTAAACCAAAAGTTCTAGCCACATGGGAGCGTAAACGATAGGATTCAAACACAAATATATGCCACATAAAGTGTGTCAAACAAAAATACACACAAAATAAAATATTTTTGAGTTTTTAACATTTGTTAAACAAAAATAAATATTTACTCAAAAGGACAAACAAAAATCATTTGTATTTTTCATTAAGCTTAAATGAAATAAATAAAACACAAATGATAAACAAAAATCTTTTTATATTATGCAGTCGATTCAAACACAAAATATAATACAAAAGATAAACAAGTCATAATTTCTAGCATGTGATATGAATTAAGGCAATGACTTGAAAATGACTAAACAAGCATACATTTAGCATATGAATATAGCATGAAGTACAAGCGCTAAAGTATGCAAACACTAACACATTTATCCTTTAGATTTAGCAAGGGAGGAGGCATGTGTAAGTAAATGAGAATCAAAATCCCTATTTTGTAAGGCAACCAAGTCGGATTTCCTAACCCAAATTAATGAAGAATTACTATCTTGGGGTGTAGGAACGTTAGCTATCGTGGTTACTTTACTATGGGATTTTCTAGGAATTCGTTTAAGATCTAAACAAAATTTCCTAAGATGACCTTGTCGACCACAAAGTGTACAAGTGAGAACATGTCGAAAAGATTTACTTAAGGAGTGATCTTTAAAGGTATTCCTAGTTGATTCTCCTAAAACATTGGTTTGGGCATTATGAGTAAATTCATTACAAGGATTGAAGCCTAAACCACAAGTGTCATTTTTAATTTGGACCGTTCTTAACATTTTATCTAGTTTTTCCGAACGACACTCCAAATCAAATTTGACAATACTAGAATCTTTTAATTTATTTTCCAAATCTAAAATTTTAGATTCTAGTAAAACATTTCGCTCTTCAAAAGCAAGAAGCTCCTTTTTCAAGGATTCCATTAAACCCCTAAGGCTATCTCTCTCGCCTTCTACATAGTTAAGCTTCTCTTGAAGAGTCCTCTCATGTGTCCTAAGGTCTTCTATTAAGGCACTTTCATCAATGACCTTTACACTCTCTCTTAAACTCGCTTCTAACTTCAAATTAGCTCTTTTCAATTTAATAGATTCTTTATATAATTCATGAAAAGCATTTTGAAGTTCACTCTCATCAACCTCTTCTTCATTTTCACTCTCTCTTTCTTCTTCACTCTCACTATCATAAAAAATAAGAGAATCATGTACAATGACCTTGGAAGTGGCATGTGCTATAATTTCATCATTCGACGAGTTCTCACTATCACTCACATGTCTAGCCATAAAAGCCACAAAATTTTTCTTAGTGGGGGACTCGGGCTTCTCTTCCTTATCACTATCACTAAGGGTCGCATTATATGCAGTGGGTGGTTTACCCTCTTTCCTTAGTTTAGTGGGGCACTCATAAGCCCTATGGCCATAACCTTCACAACCAAAACATTTATTAGACTCGTCCCTATCTAAATGTTCATTACTAGGTTTAGGGATTTTATCGGCTTTAGAAATCTTCTCGTTTTTATCATGTTTAGAAGATTCAAATTTCTTAAAATCATTTTTAACTTTATCTTTGTTAAATTTAAGAAATTTTCTAAATTTACGAGCAAACAAAGCCATGTCTTCCGAATCACTATCACTATCGCTCTCTACTACTTGTTTGACCTCTTTTCGGGCTTTTAAAGCAACGCCCTTTTCAATTTTCTTTTCAGTTTTAGAGGGAAACATATCTAGTTCATAGGTTTGTAAATCACCTACTAACTCTTCTAATTTCGTAGAGGCTAAAGTGGGTAAAGAATTTAAAACGGTCACCTTTGGAATAAATCTATCGGGTAGGGACCTTAAAATTTTCTTTACTACACGGTCGTCAGGTATTTTCTCTCCCAAGTTAAAGGATGAATTAACAATATCAGAAAGTCTAGCATAAAATTTATCAAAAATTTCTTTTTCATTCATTTTGATAGTTTCAAATTGAGTGGTGAGGTTTTGGAGTTTTGAAGCTTTAACGACACTAGTTCCTTCATGAGTTAATTGTAAAATATCCCAAGCTTCTTTAGCGGTTTCACACGTCATAATACGTCGGAATTCATCCGGTGCGACAACGCTAAACAAGGCATTTAAACCTCGGGAATTAAAGTTTGCTAGCTTAAACTCATTTTCAGTCCATCTATCAACGGGTTTGGGAACATGTTCATTTTCAATTAAATGTGTTGGTGGGGTCCAACCGTTAACAACAGACATCCAAACACGTTCATCGATAGATTTAAGTGCCGATTTCATTCGCGCTTTCCAATACGCGTAGTTTGAACCATCAAAAATAGGAAATTTTGAAAATGGGGAAAAATCCATATTTAGCCAAAAATTAAAGGATCTTAACGAAATAATTTATCGTTTTTGGCTCTGATACCAATTTGAAAAGCCCCGGATTTTAATTTTACACAATTAAAATATTTAATTTCCTTTTATGTAAATCGATGATGCGGAAGCGTTATAAAAGAGTGATGGTTCAACTTTCTAAAAAATTAACAACAACAACTTTCAAACATTAACAACAAGTTTTAAATTCTCAAAACGAATTAAAACATAATTCAAGTCCTAGAATTTGCCTAAGTCATCATTAACAATTATTCAAAGTTAAGCGAAACCAATTTTAGCAAGTGACTAGAATAAACCAATTTTACCCAATATTTAATTTAAGTCCCAAATTAAATGAGTGTGAGAATTAAACCGAATTTTATCTTAAAAATTATCCTAAGCATGGATTCTAAATTTTGTGCAAGATAAAATAAACAATGTCACACTACACCGCGATGTACGAGGAAAAACCCACTAACGGGAAAAAACCTCGGGACGGCCCTAGCCTCAAATCCACTAAAAACGGTATTACAAAATACAAGACAAAAGACTTACTTTCTAAACTCGAACCCTCTCAAGTCGTGATGCTCCTTCTTGTATCAACCTCCAATTAGCGGATAACCAACGGAGCTCCACCGTGGTCTCGGAATACACCGATGGGACTTTATATGGTCACCGTCACCCAAGCATGGAGCCTTTCTCCTTTTGGGTAGAATCTCAACAAAAGTCTTCTTTGTAATGGGGTGTAGAAGCAAACCCGAAACGTCTCTTGAATTCGGTAGAGAAAATCGGTGCCAAAAACTCCAAGCAATTGATATAAATATAGAAACTTGGATAAACGATTATTGGGTGTAAACTAGAGTGTGTATGAATTTTTCATTAAAAAATAAACACTCAAAACTTGAACATTTTCCTAAAGTAATTTTGCTCTCAAACTCACTTTTGGAGATAAACAAATGTTGGAAAAATTGTCTTGGAAAATGTGTTTCCCGCACATAATATTGCATGAAAAAAGTTGGTTGAAAACCAAGTGGAAGAGTGGGGAAAAACTGCGAAAAACTGCCAAATAACTGTTCCCGCTGGAAGTTCGTTCGAACGAACGTGATTCTCGTTCGAACGAGACTTCTAACGAGTGACCAGCCTGGCATCGTTAGAAGTTCGTTAGATACCTCGTTAGAACGACCATTCGTTCGAACGACATATCGAACGACTGTCCAGTTAGAGTCGTTGGCAAAACTCGTTCGAACGACAAAACTCGTTCGAACGAAACAGGTTCGAACGACAAAACTCGTTCGAACGAAATCTGGTTCGAACGAAAAAACTCGTTCGAACGACATTTCAACGAACAACCAGAAAGATTGAAAAATTCGATTTTGGCCCAGAAATCTATTTGATTCTTTCTGAAAATAATATGCAGTTTTTATTTCACCTAACACCCAATACATATTGTTCCAAGCTCCTATATACATATAATTACATTCATACCTTGGGAGCATGGAACCTTAGTTGATGACGTAGAAACGAGGCACACAAACCGGCATTTTGATGAAGCTTTAAGTTCTTTGCCGCTACGTCTTCAACATACACTTCATAGGCTTGAGAATATTACAATAAATTACTAACCTATGAATAAATGTTTTTGTCCGGAATTGAGCCAAAACTATATATATGGACTCAATTGGAAATTTGTGTCCTTACATCAATGTTCAGTGTATGAACACTACGCCTTTTAGGGTTAAACCCTACCATGAATGGGTTGCTATTGTGACTCCTCCTTCATAACCAATTTGTGGACAATAACCCTGAGGATGTGGAAGACCCTCATTATGTCAAGAGTTATCCCTTAGGAATGGGTTTCTACAATTGTGGCAACCCAATCCATAAGGCTAAGGAATGCAAGGTGCAAAATAATGATATAGACAAGTCACATTAGAAGAAAGATAGGTATTTATCACAGTTTTGAAATAGTTATTTGTAGGCCTTTTTTTCTTTCAAATGTGCTTTAAGGATGTCAAAATAACTTTCTTCCAAAAACCCTTTTTTCAAATTTTATACGCACCAAGTTTGTAAACCAATTTCATTTAAGTTCAATTTTATCTTGTTTAATCCTAAACATGCATCTAGGTTATTAAAGCAAGTAAAATAAACAAGTTCACAACGTCGGATGTACAAGGAAACCACAAAGGGAAAAAACCTTGAACGACCTAAGCCAGACAATCACTATGATGCGGAGTTTTACAGAGGAAGACAGACATACTTACACAACGACTCGATCCCCACAAGCCTTGACTCTCTTCTTTACTTTAACCGCTCCTCCATAGTGCCCACGCATAAGTCCTTCTACGATACATGTCCACAACATATGCGTCAACGAATACCTTGGTGTCCACCGATATAGCTTAGCAAACCGTCTACGGATTCAGAACATGAACTCATTTGTTTCTTCACCGCAAACCCAACGATCAAATTGTTCAAAGAGATGAACAAACCCTGATGGTGCAAACAAGATCTATGTAACAATAGAATATGAAAGCTCGGATCTTTTTAAACTCTAAGGATGATTTTTATCATTGAAAACCTTAGAAACTTTTGTGCAAAAAAACGAAACTGTCAAACTGTATTTTGGTTCTGCACACCTACGAAATTCTGAGATAAAAAATTTATTAAATAAAAATTTTAAGTCGGCATATCGTTTTAGCGACTTACACATGTCGTTCTAACGACTGTGTGATGTCATTCGAACGACATCAAATGTCGTTTGAACCATAAAAACACAAGATGTGATTCTATAAGACTCTAAACAATAATTATCTCTGAATAAATGAAGACAAACACTTTTAAAATCCTTTTAAACAATTTAAAACATTCATGAACAAACTATCCATCCTTTAAAACATTTTTCGAGTCCCATAAACATTTCACGTTCATACCTGAGAGATCGGAACATGATGAAGACGTGAAATGTACACCAATAAAACACGGTATGATATAATCTTCGAAGCTTTGTGTGACACCCCGACTAATTAAATACCGGGTAGCTACTCCTTTATTCAAATTAACGCAAAATGCCAAGTTGGTTCAGTTCATAGCATCACTGTCGAAAATATTTTAACAATTGTTAGCCACCTAATATTTAAAAAGTGAGTTGTCAATTTTAATTCAATCTGATTAACATGCAATTCATTTAAATTATGAAATACTGATACTACAACCACATCACAGTCGCAAATAAATAACGATGTAATAAACTGATTCTGGAGGAATGCACCTCACAACAATCCGAATACTGAAATAAACAATTACAAGCCTGAATCATTAATTTAATTACAACCCAAAATATAAAATGAAAACTGAGTAAATAAGATGTCTCTGAAAGGAAAGGGGCGACATGCCCTACAGATGAATGAATCTGAAGTAGAGTCAAGATATAAAGTGGAGGCGTCTACTATCGAGGTCCTGTATTTTTCACAGCAGCTACAACACGTCGCGGGAATAGAACTCATATGCTTGGTGTCCTTGTGGCTGGGCACCTAAAAAGGTTTTTACAAAAATAGATTTGAAAGTAAACGGGCCAGAGCCCGATTGTGAAAAACAGTTTAAAATATAGCAAGTGTTTAATATAATTAAACAGTGAATATAAAGTACATGATAGTGCGTGCACTCACGTGAGTTCCTCACCTCTCAAATAATTGTGCACTCCTATCGTACCCGTACCCGTCCTAGTTATTCCCATATCGAACTAGTCCAATACACAATCTAACATTTCTATACGATTCACGATTTAAGTCCCGACCTCTTAATTTAAACAGAGAGTTTTACTTTTCTTCTTAGTTCCCATATTAGTCATGCTAATCGCTAGAGATTTTCCATTTTTAACTCTACTAAAAATGTTGCTATTATTCACACTTACATTTATACATGACAATTCATTTCAATTAGCAGTATATTATTCTCATCATAAATATACAATACTGGCACCCCGAGACTAAGCTGCGGTACACACATACTCTGCTATCTAATCCCGGTACATCACGTACATAAGGACCACGTATTTCGAATCTCTCAGGAATCGTTTTCAATAAACAACAATCACACAAAATGGAGGCGAACATAGTTCACATCACATGGGTCACGCACATACCTACGCTCCCATGATCAGCAGACTTATTAACTTCTCAATCAGTCCTTATCTGACCTATGTTCTCGAGGTACCAATCTAAATCCCCCCGTAGGCACACAAAGATTAGATGGCCCTGATCGAACGCCGACCTCCCGCGATAGCAAGTATGGTAGGTATGTTATACATAAATACTACATATACCAAGCATTCACACATCTTAGGTATTCCATAATATTAATAGAGGTATATTTCTCATCCGTATACCGTCATTTAATGTTACACATTTACAAGTCCCCGATTTATATACATTCAAGTTATCAACTCTTCTCACGTCGTAATTTTAGTTACTTATACCCTAACCCATAGATGTCATCCGGGTTACTACTTAATCCCAAGTTTTAATCCTCAACGTACTTCCAATCTCACAAATATATCCACTAGTCAACAAGGGAAGGTTAACACTCAATTATATAAGTCTACTAGAAGTTTTAAATAAATATGTCAACTCGTTAGAAATCTCGTTCGAACGAGGTCGTTCGAACTAGTGTACCCGGGGGTAGTATTTGGGTTCCTAGGGACTCGTAAATGAGTACACGAGTCATTTAACAATTGGGTACACACCTAATTTTGGATTTATAAGAGTTGGCAGCCCTCTTTCATTCCCACAATCTGCCTTAAGAGAGAGAAGAGAGAAGGAAGAGAAGAAAGAAGAAGAAGAAGAAGAAGAAGAAGAAGAAGAAGAAGAAGAAGAAGAAGAAGAAGAAAGGAAGGAAGAAAATGATTTCCTGGCCAAACTTTGCGGGATTCGACTTGGGATCGTCGGATTTAATCCACGACTTAACTTGCTTTATGATTTAGTGTGTTAATTTCTCATATTTTAGTTGGTATAAAACTAAAGATTTTGTGTTTAAATTTCGTGGATCAAACGGATTTTCGGAAGATTAAAACGGATATAACTCAATTAATACCCAATTTGAGAAACTTAGAATTTATTGAAATTAATTGTTGGTTATGGGTTCTAGGATGATTAGAACCCTTTTTATATGTGTATTTATGGTTATTTGAGGTTGGTTGATGATGAGAGAGGAGATAAAAAGCTTAGAGGTGTTTTAATGGAGGTTTGGATTTTTGGAGAAGAAGGTGAATAGTGAGCAGCGTTACTTCCGGACTGTTTCGGATAGGAAGATGCCGATTCAGCTCTCGGTTAAAACACAAAAGTTGTATATCTTTTCGATACGGTCGTGTGGGCGCTGACCGCATATTTTTCTGATTTTTCTTCGAATTGTTATGATTTTTATAAGATAGCAGTTCCGTGGTGAAATCATCAACTCGGAAATGCACTCGGAAATTGGAAAAATTAAAGGCTAAAATTGTTTCGAGATAAATATTTGGGGTTCCTAAAAATATTATGGGGACTTCTAAATAATTTTTTTTAATAAAGCGTGTACCTTGGGTTAGTTGAAAGTAAAATCCAAGATTTACCCAAATAGGGGTGTAATGAGGAATAATACTTAAAGAGGTATTTAGGTGGGCAATTTTATACAAGTAATTGTGAGCGTAGAAAAGGTATTTATATACCGACTATGGTTAAGTAAAATCCTACGAGGAGACTAGGATGAAATTTAGGATACGTACTACAAAGAATTTAACAATTACCATATGCGTCTATGGACGACGATTATTATAAGTGAGGAGATACTGAAGGAATTAAGAGACGTAGTGCGTATACTAATTAATTATTATGAATGGGTACATTTGGGAATTTATTGTACAAATCTTTGTGAAGTGATTAGGAAGTGATTTGAGTATCAAAGAAGAGAGTACGTATTGGAGTAGTATTTTAAGTGTATGAATAGTTATATTATTAGTAAATGGGAACATTTGAGGTTAATGTCCATTGCTGTAGAGTTGGGAATTTATAGCCATATTATATTGAGAAGTGATTTAGATTCTTATAGAAGATGTCGTTAAATTATATATATATAAAATAAATAAATACATAACAATGTTATTGGGGTTATCATCGTACGGTGAGAAAAGTTATGAAATAAAATATATGGAGGATTATTTATAATTGATAAATGCGTAGGATATTCGAGATATATAAATACTACGTATGAAATTTATTATATGGGCTATGCGTATGCCCTAATATTATTATACATATAGGTTAATTCGAAACCTATGGAAAATTATGTATAGGTGAGATAATACCCATTGTTATCATATGGTTGTGTAAATACATCATTGATGTTATATTTATATAAGTGGAAATGTTTGCCTACATTATTGTTTATTATGTGTATGACATACCTACCATACTTGTTATCACGGGAGGACGACTTTCGAAAGAGGACAATCTTATCTTGTGTTGCCTTTGGGGGGATTTAGATTTGGTACCTCAAGAACATAGGGCCTTGAATGGCTTATTTTGAGTTAATAAGACTGCGGACCATGGGAGCGTAGGTATGTGCGTGACCCGTGGGACCGGGGACTATGTTCGCCTCCAATATGTGTGATTTTGGCTTATTGATACGGTTCATCTGTGATTCGGAACACGTGATCCTTATGTACGTGATGTACTGGAATGAGATAGCAGAGTATGAGTGCACCACAGTTTATTTCAGGGGTGCGAGTGTTTATATGTACTGAGAATAAAATACATGTACACTTGTGATGTTCCACCGTTGCTTAGTAAATAAATGACTAGGCTACTTATAGTATGGTTCGGTGGATTGATTATTATACTTGTTGCGTATAGTATATTGTTATATATGAGATGTGTTATCATATAACGTAACCTTGTATATAAAGGTAAAAGAACGAATAAATTGTGATACTACTTCCGGTAAATTTATATCCGGATGGTTACGAATTATGAATCATAAGTCAGTGAGAACTATATATATATATATATATATATATATATATATATATATATATATATATACAGGATGATATAAAATGTTGCATGTACTGAGGGCCTAATGGATCCCGACGATCAACATTGTCACGTAGTAGTGTATCGTGGGGGTTCCTTGTTTAGATTTCGCTTTGTGAGACACCCCACGCACGAATGTAACATAATGTTAAGAATGGGGAGAAGTTTAGTCATTCGTACTTAGATTAACAAGTATTATTAGAAGATAGTAATTACATTTGTTAGGTAGGGTAGCTTAACTAGGTTTTTAAAAGATATGCGATAGTTGTGCACTAATAGAAGAGGGGTGAGGTGTATCTCATGAGAGTGCGATACCAGTTTAAATATGAGAAATATCATATCTTAAAAATATGAATTTTAAGCACCAGTCCAGGGTACCATGAATGCCGCAGAGGTTGCCGCTATTGTAGCCCAAGCGGTAAATGCCGCCCTTGCAGTTGTGCAGCAGGCACCACCCTAGACGCCGGCAGCAGCGCCAGCCCCAATTACTCTAGTCTTCATATTTTTTTAGTCCCAAGACTCATGTTTTGATTCACACAATTGTCAAACCTTTGTGAATATTTTTGGTAACCCAAGAACACAACCTTGTGTTTGTTCAAACCTTTGTGGAGAGATCTTTGCAACTGAGGGCTGCGTGTCATTGCTGAGGGAGTCTCTACAAAGTTTTATGGCTGCGTGTCATTGAGGAGTGCTGCGGTTCTTCCTTTGTTGATTGGACTGAGGTTCATGTGGGTTCGCTGCGTGTGGATTCATTGCTGCCGAAACCGACCGACACCTACGGGTATTCGTGTGTCACTGTATTTCATTGTAATCTGTGTAAGTTGCGATTTACTTATTATAGTGAAATAAAAGGTTTTGCCCTGCGGGAATTTTTTCTTAACTTTGTGTCGCATGCTTTATTTATGGTTTGACACACACACACGTAGTTGTTTGTTTATGGGCTGTTTCTAAATAGACTCGAATTAAATAAGGGTTACTTGGAATCTTGCGAATTTAATTTAATTTAAATCAATTATCACACACCGAACCTATTCGGTTTCTCAAATTGGTATCAGAGCGGGTTACGCTAATTTATCGCGTGATCCTATTTTCCGCAAAATCATGTGATATTGATTTTTTTGAAAAAATCAGTTTTGTGAAAATTCGCATTTTTTACTATGGAGCACTTATATAATCAGATGCCTATTTTTGACGGGTCTAATTATGGCTACTTGAAAGCTCGTATGAAATCGATTTTAAAATCTATTGACGAGCGTGTTTGGTTGCTTTGTGAAAATGGTTGGACTCCTCCCACGGTCACTGTTAATAACATCACCACTTTAAAACCCGTGTCAGCCTGGACTGAAGATGATTATAAATTGTCTAATTTTAATTCCCGTGGTCTGAGTGCTATTTCTGGAGCTGTCTCTCCTGATGAGTTTCGCCGAATTATGACGTGCACCATGTCTAAAGAGGCTTGGGATGTTTTGAAATTGACACATGAGGGTACGAACGCGGTTAAAGAGTCAAAATTACAAAATTTGGCCACCCAATTTGAAACTATCACCATGTCTGAGTCTGAATGCTTTGATGATTTTTATGCTCGTTTGTCAGACATTGTTAACACATGTTTTAATTTGGGTGAGGTGATTGATAACACGCGTGTCGTTAAAAAGATTTTGAGATCTCTCCCAAAGCGCTTTATTCCTAAAGTCAATGTTTTGAACTCTTTGGGAAATTTGAAATCACTTAAGTTGGAAGAACTTGTAGGAGATCTTCAAACCTATGAGATTGACATGTTTCCCAAAACCATTAAGGCTAAGGATAATGGCATTGCTTTAAAGACTCATTTTAAGAAAAAGAAAGAAAAAGTTTGTGAGTCCGATTCCGAGGGAGATTTTGATTTAAATGACATGGCCTTGTTTGCGAAAAATTTTAAAAAATTTCTCAACATGAACAAAAATAATTCTTCCAATAAAAAGAATTTTTTTGAAAAAAATAAAAAGAAAGGAAAGGCCAAAGAAAGTGGTGAGAGGGAAAAAGAGAAAAAATCCGATGAGGAGTGTGAGGAAGATTTTGAGAACGTCACTTGTTTTGAATGTGGGGGTAAGGGACATAAATCGTTTGAGTGTCCTACGTGGCTTAGAAAGAAAGGAAAGAAAGTAGCTATGCCCGCCACACTTAGTGATAGTAGTGAAGGTGAGGGTGATGAGACTAGTGGTGAGAAGTTTGTAGCTTTTTCTAGTCGTGTGAGCACACCCACCTTGTCCCACAATAGTGCACACGAATGTGATAGTGATGGTTTGAGCGCTTCAAGTGAGGGAGAAAGTGAGAGTGAAAGTGGAGATGAAAGTGAGCTCCAAAAAGCTTTTAGAGATTTGTACACCGAGACCTTGAAAACAAAGAAGTATAATCATGATTTAGGTCGTCGGGTTTTAAATTTGGAGAGAGAAAAGGAGTTTTTGAGAAAGGACAAGTGTGATTTGACCGACACGTTGTCTAGTCTGACGACACGTGTATCCCAACTCGAGAGTGATCTCGAACGTGCCAGGGAGGTCAGTGTCAATTTTGTGAACGCACCTAAGAAGGATGAAAAGGTGGTTCATAAAGGTAAAGGTGAGAAGTTAGGAATAAGTCATGACGGTGCTTCTACTTCCAAATTAGCACCCGAGCCGGTTCCCACTTTAGTGTTTGATTCACGTGAGTCTCACCCTAAACCACCTAGGCATCCCATTCCTATTAGGAAAGTGCATCCTAGAGTTTTTGAGAGAGGTGTTCCTAGACCTATTTATGTATGTTCCCATTGCAAGAGGAGAGGACACCTTAGGGAATTTTGCTTTAAGTTGGGTTATGTGTCACGTTTTACTTCTACACGTGTTTCTGGCACACATGCACCCACACATGATACTTTACATGCTCCCGGAGACTACATGAGAGAGTTTGCACATTTAGGTGAGCAAGTTAAGTTCTTAGTCAAAACTTCACAAGAATTGATGGAGGTTTTTCATAAGTTGTCACCACCTTTGGAAAACCCCTCCGCACCTAATGATTGAGGTTTGACTTGTTTACTAGCATAGGGTGATTTTCATGATGTCATTGTTTGCCTATTGCTAGTATGTATCATTTTGTATGTTTTATTTTTTTTGAAAATTTTGAAAAATACAAAAAGATTTTATTTTGATAATTTTTTTTTTGAAAAATTAAAAAAGATTTTTGGTATTTTGTTTGCACCGTTTATGGATGGACACTTAGGATGACCGAGTCACAACATCATTCCATTATTTTCATGTGACTATTTGATAGTGTTTTGAGACAATAGGTCAATTCATCCATGTGCTTTATAATGTTTGGAGTCATTAAGATGTAATTAAGTGTTACTTCCTACATGTTTGACTCATGTTTCCTTTAATGCACACTTGCACGGATTTGCCTGATTATTGTGCTTGTCTTATCACATGTTGGTTGGGTGTTTTCACTTCAATCCTGCCCTTAAAACGAACCAAGCGCGATAAATTTTGATAAGGAAATTGTGCATATAAAAACCGTTTTGTGAGTTTGTGTGATTTGTTTGATAACGGGGAGGGGCTGCGAAAGGTAATCATCTATCCTTTGCGCAAAAGTCACCGTTAAAAAGGACCTAAAAAATTGAGGAATTTTATTATCCGAGGTCCAAAGAGGTTAAAAGAGCCCGAAAAAAATTAAAGGCAATAAAAAGATATTCATGCCAAATTATGGGCCATTTAGGTTTTTGCACCAATTCTCCAAAGTTTGGGAATTTAGATTACCTCTAAAAGAAAATATATACGAGGGAGTTTGGTTGGAGAATTTAAAACGGGTTTGCACGTCCTTGAAATGCTTGAAAAATGCGCTACATAGTTTTGGACGTTATTGGTGTGGAAATCATTTTGACTTTGATTTGTTGATTTGCATAAGACGATGTAATCTAAATTCAACAATCTTTACACCTAAGGACACTTTTGATGTTCATTCGTTAGGGGTACACATATGCATCGTGCAAATATGATTGATTGAGTTGATTTACCTATCGAATGTGTTCGCACCCATACATCCCGTTTCCATGACTTGGTTGTTTGAGTTTAAATCCATGGTGTGATTTTTGTAGGATTTTTTTTCAAATGGTATATATTTTTTGTTTTGTATGAAAAATTTAAAAAATCAAAATAGTTTGCAAAGATTTTTTTTGAGCATCTCCTTGCAAGAGCACATTTGCCATTTGATTGATGCCTTAATTTGTATACAGTGGCACCCCGATTTTGATTGTTTGATTCATTCTTCTTATTTGTCTATTTGGGGACATCATAAAAAGGTGGAGAAAGAATTATCTTATTTTGGGGGAGTTTTTGAGAGTTAACTTATGCTTATCATTTATTGATATCTATGTTTATCTCATTTCAAACTCGATATGTCACTTGGTATTTTTTCTTTATCTCATGTGTGTAGGTACTACATTTATGATCACTAAATTGCACACCCTGATGAGAAAAGATTTGAGATTCCTAACGATTTGAAGAACAAACGATGGAGACTATTCACTTGTACCTTTTCCAGTTTTGGGTTCATGGGAGGGTAGATTTGTATAGGCAATTTTGTTTTTTGATAATTCGTATTTTTTATGTATGTACCGGCATAGACATAGGGGGAGATTTCTAAGAACACTTTTCTCATGTCCAACATGGTACATTTGTGTATGTCGTACGCCGCTACATTTGGCACGTCACCTCACGATCTCACATGACGGCCCCTATCCGAATTCCGGGAATCAAGCATTCAACATGTCCATTAATGTGTCCCTCATCTGCCTCAACGACTTCACGTTCCACGATTTTAGGGACTTAATGCAAGTGGTACGCAAGGTAAGTCAAAACAGTGAAAAAAGGCACGATAGGAGACTTCAAGGGAATTTTCGTAATTTTACAGCCATAGTCCGGAGGTCTGGTCAATTGGAAAGTTGAAGAGCTCGCCGCAACGAATATACTAGAAGAAACGGCACCTCAATCCGAGCTACGGTGAAGGAGTTATGACCTTTTGAAGTTGGAGAAAATTCCTTGAAGAATGCTAATTTTTTTTAACCCCAATCCAGAAAGGTACCCCAAACCAGAGATGTACCCCAAACCGCATGAGGTACCCCAAACCGGTTCGGGGTACCTGACGCTGCAAGAGTCCCCAAGTTTTAAAACTCTTTTGGTTTCCTTATAAAAGCCAACTTCGGGGAAGCTGTTTTGCAAGACTTTGGAAGACGTTTTTGAGAGTCCCAATTACTCTAGTCTTCATATTTTTTGAGTCCCAAGACTCATGTTTTGATTCACACAATTGTCAAACCTTTGTGAATCTTTTTGGTAACCCAAGAACACAACCTTGTGTTTGTTCAAACCTTTGTGGAGAGATCTTTGCAACTGAGCGCTGCGTGTCATTGCTGAGGGAGTCTCTACAAAGTTTTATGGCTGCGTGTCATTGAGGAGTGCTGCGGTTCTTCCTTTGTTGATTGGAATGAGGTTCATGTGGGTTCGCTGCGTGTGGATTCATTTCTGTCGAAACCGACCGACACCTACGGGTATTCGTGTGTCACTGTATTTCATTGTAATCTGTGTAAGTTGCGATTTACTTATTATAGTGAAATAAAAGGTTTTGCCCTGCGGGAATTTTTTCTTAACTTTGTGTCGCATGCTTTATTTATGGTTTGACACACACACACGTAGTTGTTTGTTTATGGGCTGTTTCTAAATAGACTCGAATTAAATAAGGGTTACTTGGAATCTTGCTAATTTAATTTAATTTAAATCAATTATCACACACCGAACCTATTCGGTTTCTCAAATTGGTATCAGAGCGGGTTACGCTAATTTATCGCGTGATCCTATTTTTCGCAAAATCATGTGAAACTGATTTTTTTGAAAAAATCAGTTTTATGAAAATTCGCATTTTTTCCTATGGAGCACTTATAGAATCAGATGCCTATTTTTGACGGGTCTAATTATGGCTACTGGAAAGCTCGTGTGAAATCGATTTTAAAATCTATTGACGAGCGTGTTTGGTTGCTTTGTGAAAATGGTTGGACTCCTCCCACGGTCACTGTTAATAACATCACCACTTTAAAACCCGGGTCAGCCTGGACTGAAGATGATTATAAATTGTCCAATTTTAATTCACGTGGTCTGAGTGCTATTTCTGGAGCTGTCTCTCCTGATGAGTTTCGCCGAATTATGACGTGCACCACGTCTAAAGAGGCTTGGGATGTTTTGAAATTGACACATGAGGGTACGAACACGGTTAAAGAGTCAAAATTATAAAATTTGGCCACCCAATTTGAAACTATCACCATGTCTGAGTCTGAATGCTTTGATGATTTTTATGCTCGTTTGTCAGACATTGTTAACACATGTTTTAATTTGGGTGAGGTGATTGATAACACGCGTGTCGTTAAAAAGATTTTGAGATCTCTCCCAAAGCGCTTTATTCCTAAAGTCACTGTTTTGAACTCTTTGGGAAATTTGAAATCACTTACGTTGGAAGAACTTGTAGGAGATCTTCAAACCTATGAGATTGACATGTTTCCCAAAACCATTAAGGCTAAGGATAATGGCATTGCTTTAAAGACTCATTTTAAGAAAAAGAAAGAAAAAGTTTGTGAGTCCGATTCTGAGGGAGATTTTGATTTTAATGATATGGCCTTGTTTGCGAAAAATTTTAAAAAATTTCTCAACACATGAACAAAAAAAATTCTTCCAATAAAAAGATTTTTTTTGAAAAAAATAAAAAGAAAGGAAAGGCCAAAGAAAGTGGTGAGAGGGAAAAAGAGAATAAATCCGATGAGGAGTGTGAGGAAGATTTTGAGAACGTCACTTGTTTTGAATGTGGGGGTAAGGGACATAAGTCGTTTGAGTGTCCTACGTGGCTTAGAAAGAAAGGAAAGAAAGTAGCTATGCCCGCCACACTTAGTGATAGTAGTGAAGGTGAGGGTGATGAGACTAGTGGTGAGAAGTTTGTAGCTTTTTCTAGTCGTGTGAGCACACCCACCTTGTCCCACAATAGTGCACACGAATGTGATAGTGATGGTTTGAGCGCTTCAAGTGAGGGAGAAAGTGAGAGTGAAAGTGGAGATGAAAGTGAGCTCCAAAAAGCTTTTAGAGATTTGTACACCGAGACCTTGAAAACAAAGAGGTATAATCATGATTTAGGTCGTCGGGTTTTAAATTTGGAGAGAGAAAAGGAGTTTTTGAGAAAGTAGAAGTGTGATTTGACCGACACGTTGTCTAGTCTGACGACACGTGTATCCCAACTCGAGAGTGATCTCGAACGTGCCAGGGAGGTCAATGTCAATTTTGTGAACGCACCTAAGAAGGATGAAAAGGTGGTTCATAAAGGTAAAGGTGAGAAGTTAGGAATAAGTCATGACGGTGCTTCTACTTCCAAATTAGCACCCGAGCCGGTTCCCACTTTAGTGTTTGATTCACGTGAGTCTCACCCTAAACCACCTAGGCATCCCATTCCTATTAGGAAAGTGCATCCTAGAGTTTTGAGAGAGGTGTTCCTAGACCGATTTATGTATGTTCCCATTGCAAGAGGAGAGGACACCTTAGGGAATTTTGCTTTAAGTTGGGTTATGTGTCACGTTTTACTTCTACACGTGTTTCTGGCACACATGCACCCACACATGAAACTTTACATGCTCCCGGAGACTACATGAGAGAGTTTGCACAGGGAGGTCAGTGTCAATTTTGTGAACGCACCTAAGAAGGATGAAAAGGTGGTTCATAAAGGTAAAGGTGAGAAGTTAGGAATAAGTCATGACGGTGCTTCTACTTCCAAATTAGCACCCGAGCCGGTTCCCACTTTAGTGTTTGATTCACGTGAGTCTCACCCTAAAACACCTAGGCATCCCATTCCTATTAGGAAAGTGCATCCTAGAGTTTTTGAGAGAGGTGTTCTTAGACCTATTTATGTATGTTTCCCTTGCAAGTGGAGAGGACACCTTAGGGAATTTTGCTTTAAGTTGGGTTATGTGTCACGTTTTACTTCTACACGTGTTTCTGGCACACATGCACCCACACATGATACTTAACATGCTCCCGGAGACTATATGAGAGAGTTTGCACATTTAGGTGAGCAAGTTAAGTTCTTAGTCAAAACTTCACAAGAATTGATGGAGTTTTTTCATAAGTTGTCACCACCTTTGGAAAACCCCTCCGCACCTAATGATTGAGGTTTGACTTGTTTACTAGCATAGGGTGATTTTCATGATGTCATTGTTTGCCTATTGCTAGTATGTATCATTTTGTATGTTTTATTTTTTTTGAAAATTTTGAAAAATACAAAAAGATTTTATTTTGATAATTTTTTTTTGAAAAATTCAAAAAGATTTTTGGTATTTTGTTTGCACCGTTTATGGATGGACACTTAGGATGACAGAGTCACAACATCATTCCATTATTTTCATGTGACTATTTGATTGTGTTTTGAGACAGTAGGTCAATTCATCCATGTGCTTTATAATGTTTGGAGTCATTAAGATGTAATTAAGTGTTACTTCCTACATGTTTGACTCGTGTTTCCTTTAATGCACACTTGCACGGATTTGTTTGATTATTGTGCTTGTCTTATCACATGTTGGTTGGGTGTTTTCACTTCAATCCTGTCCTTAAAACGAACCAAGCGCGATAAATTTTGATAAGGAAATTGTGCATATAAAAACCGTTTTGTGAGTTTGTGTGATTTGTTTGATAACGGGGAGGGGCTGCGAAAGGTAATCATCTATCCTTTGCGCAAAAGCCACCGTTAAAAAGGACCTAAAAAATTGAGGAATTTTATTATCCGAGGTCCAAAGAGGTTAAAAGAGCCCGAAAAAAATTAAAGGCAATAAAAAGATATTCATGCCAAATTATGGGCCATTAAGGTTTTTGCACCAATTCTCCAAAGTTTGAGAATTTAGATTACCTCTAAAAGAAAATATATACGAGGGAGTTTGGTTGGAGAATTTAAAACGGGTTTGCACGTCCTTGAAATGCTTGAAAAATGCGCTACATAGTTTTGGACGTTATTGGTGTGGAAATCATTTTGACTTTGATTTGTTGATTTGCATAAGACGATGTCATCTAAATTCAACAATCTTTACACCTAAGGATACTTTTGATGTTCATTCGTTAGGGGTACACATATGCATCGTGCACATATGATTGATTGAGTTGATTTACCTATCGAATGTGTTCGCACCCATACATTCCGTTTCCATGACTTGGTTGTTTGAGTTTAAATCCATGGTGTGATTTTTGTAGCATTTTTTTTCAAATGGTATCTTATTTTTGTTTTATATGAAAATTTTAAAAAATCAAAATAGTTTGCGAAGATTTTTTTTGAGCATCTCCTTGCAAGAGCACATTTGCCATTTGATTGATGCCTTAATTTGTATACAGTGGCACCCCGATTTTGATTGTTTGATTCATCCTTCTTATTTGTCTATTTGGGGACATCATAAAAAGGGGGAGAAAGAATTATCTTATTTTGGGGGAGTTTGAATTTTGGGGGAGTTTTTGAGAGCTAACTTATGCTTATCATTTATTGATATCTATGTTTATCTCATTTCAAACTCGATATGTCACTTGGTATTTTTTCTTTATCTCATGTGTGTAGGTACTACATTGATGATCACTAAATTGCACACCCTGATGAGAAAAGATTTGAGATTCCTAACGATTTGAAGAACAAACGATGGAGACTATTCACTTGTACCTTTTCCAGTTTTGGGTTCATGGGAGGGTAGATTTGTGTAGGCAATTTTGTTTTTTGATAATTCGTATTTATTATGTATGTACCGGCATAGACATAGGGGGAGATTTGTAAGAACATTTTTCTCATGTCCAACATGTTACATTTGTGTATGTCGTACGCCGCTACATTTGGCATGTCACCTCACGATCTTACATGACGGCCCCTATCCGAATTCCGGGAATCAAGCATTCAAAATCTCCATTAATGTGTCCCTCATCTGCCTCAACGACTTCACGTTCCACGATTTTAGGGACTTAATGCAAGTGGTACGCAAGGGAAGTCAAAACAGTGAAAAAAGGCACGATATGAGACTTCAAGGGCATTTTCGTAATTTTACAGCCATAGTCCGGAGGTCTGGTCAATTGGAAAGTTGAAGATCTCGCCGCAACGAAGATACTGGAAGAAACGGCACCTCAATCCGAGCTACGGTGAAGGAGTTATGACCTTTTGAAGTTGGAGAAAATTCCTTGAAGAATGCTAATTTTTTTTAACCCCAATCCAGAAAGGTACCCCAAACCAGAGATGTACCCCAAACCGCATGAGGTACCCCAAACCGGTTCGGGGTACCTGACGCTGCAAGAGTCCCCAAGTTTTAAAACTCTTTTGGTTTCCTAATAAAAGCCAACTTCGGGGGAGCTGTTTTGCAAGACTTTGGAATACGTTTTTTAGAGTCCCAATTACTCTAGTCTTCATATTTTTTGAGTCCCAAGACTCATGTTTTGATTCACACAATTGCCAAACCTTTGTCAATCTTTTTGGTAACCCTAGAACACAACCTTGTGTTTGTTCAAACCTTTGTGGAGAGATCTTTGCAACCGAGGGCTGCGTGTCATTGCTGAGGGAGTCTCTACAAAGTTTTATGGTTGCGTGTCATTGAGGAGTGCTGCGGTTCTTCCTTTGTTGATTGGAATGAGGTTCATGTGGGTTCGCTGCGTGTGGATTCATTGCTACCGACACCGACCAACACCTGCGGGTATTCGTGTGTCACTGTATTTCATTGTAATCTGTGTAAGTTGCGATTTACTTATTATAGTGAAATAAAAGGTTTTGCCCTGCGGGGATTTTTCCTTAACTTTGTGTCGCATGCTTTATTTATGATTTGACACACACACACACACACACACGTAGTTGTTTGTTTATGGGCTGTTTCTAAATAGACTCGAATTAAATAAGGGTTACTTGGAATCTTGCGAATTTAATTTAATTTAAATCAATTATCACACACCGAACCTATTCGGTTTCTCAAATTGGTATCAGAGCGGGTTACGCTAATTTATCGCGTGATCCTATTTTCCACAAAATCATGTGATATTGATTTTTTTGAAAAAATCAGTTTTGTGAAAATTCGCATTTTTTCCTATGGAGCACTTATATAATCAGATGCCTATTTTTGACGGGTCTAATTATGGCTACTGGAAAGCTCGTATGAAATCGATTTTAAAATCTATTGACGAGCGTGTTTGGTTGCTTTGTGAAAATGGTTGGACTCCTCCCACGGTCACTGTTAATAACATCACCACTTTAAAACCCGTGTCAACCTGGACTGAAGATGATTATAAATTGTCTAATTTTAATTACCGTGGTCTGAGTGCTATTTCTGGAGCTGTCTCTCCTCATGAGTTTCGCCGAATTATGACGTGCACCACGTCTAAAGAGGCTTGGGATGTTTTGAAATTGACACATGAGGGTACGAACGCGGTTAAAGAGTCAAAATTATAAAATTTGGCCACCCAATTTGAAACTATCACCATGTCTGAGTCTGAATGCTTTGATGATTTTTATGCTCGTTTGTCAGACATTGTTAACACATGTTTTAATTTGGGTGAGGTGATTGATAACACGCGTGTCGTTAAAAAGATTTTGAGATCTCTCCCAAAGCGCTTTATTCCTAAAGTCACTGTTTTGAACTCTTTGGGAAATTTGAAATCACTTAAGTTGGAAGAACTTGTAGGAGATCTTCAAACCTATGAGATTGACATGTTTCCCAAAACCATTAAGGCTAAGGATAATGGCATTGCTTTAAAGACTCATTTTAAGAAAAAGAAAGAAAAAGTTTGTGAGTCCGATTCCGAGGGAGATTTTGATTTTAATGACATGGCCTTGTTTGCGAAAAATTTTAAAAAATTTCTCAACATGAACAAAAATAATTCTTCCAATAAAAAGAATTTTTTTGAAAAAAATAAAAAGAAAGGAAAGGCCAAAGAAAGTGGTGAGAGGGAAAAAGAGAATAAATCCGATGAGGAGTGTGAGGAAGATTTTGAGAACGTCACTTGTTTTGAATGTGGGGGTAAGGGACATAAATCGTTTGAGTGTCCTACGTGGCTTAGAAAGAAAGTAGCTATGCCCGCCACACTTAGTGATAGTAGTGAAGGTGAGGGTGATGAGACTAGTGGTGAGAAGTTTGTAGCTTTTTCTAGTCGTGTGAGCACACCCACCTTGTCCCACAATAGTGCACATGAATGTGATAGTGATGGTTTGAGCGCTTCAAGTGAGGGAGAAAGTGAGAGTGAAAGTGGAGATGAAAGTGAGCTCCAAAAAGCTTTTAGAGATTTGTACACCGAGACCTTGAAAACAAAGAAGTATAATCATGATTTAGGTCGTCGGGTTTTAAATTTGGAGAGTGAAAAGGAGTTTTTGAGAAAGGACATGTGTGATTTGACCGACACGTTGTCTAGTCTGACGACACGTGTATCCCAACTCGAGAGTGATCTCGAACGTGCCAGGGAGGTCAGTGTCAATTTTGTGAACGCACCTAAGAAGGATGAAAAGGTGGTTCATAAAGGTAAAGGTGAGAAGTTAGGAATAAGTCATGACGGTGCTTCTACTTCCAAATTAGCACCCGAGCCGGTTCCCACTTTAGTGTTTGATTCACGTGAGTCTCACCCTAAACCACCTAGGCATCCCATTCCTATTAGGAAAGTTCATCCTAGAGTTTTTGAGAGAGGTGTTCCTAGACCTATTTATGTATGTTCCTATTGCAAGAGGAGAGGACACCTTAGGGAATTTTGCTTTAAGTTGGGTTATGTGTCACGTTTTACTTCTACACGTGTTTCTGGCACACATGCACCCACACATGATACTTTACATGCTCCCGGAGACTACATGAGAGAGTTTGCACATTTAGGTGAGCAAGTTAAGTTCTTAGTCAAAACTTCACAAGAATTGATGGAGGTTTTTCATAAGTTGTCACCACCTTTGGAAAACCCCTCCGCACCTAATGATTGAGGTTTGACTTGTTTACTAGCATAGGGTGATTTTCATGTTGTCATTGTTTGCCTATTGCTAGTATGTATCATTTTGTATGTTTTATTTTTTTTGAAAATTTTGAAAAATACAAAAAGATTTTATTTTGATAATTTTTTTTTTTGAAAAATTCAAAAAGATTTTTGGTATTTTGTTTGCACCGTTTATGGATGGACACTTAGGATGACCGAGTCACAACATCATTCCATTGTTTTCATGTGACTAGTTGATAGTGTTTTGAGACAATAGGTCAATTCATCCATGTGCTTTATAATGTTTGGAGTCATTAAGATGTAATTAAGTGTTACTTCCTACATGTTTGACTCATGTTTCCTTTAATGCACACTTGCACGGATTTGTTTGATTATTGTGCTTGTCTTATCACATGTTGGTTGGGTGTTTTCACTTCAATCGTGTCCTTAAAACGAACCAAGCGCGATAAATTTTGATAAGGAAATTGTGCATATAAAAACCGTTTTGTGAGTTTGTGTGATTTGTTTGATAACGGGGAGGGGCTGCGAAAGGTAATCATCTATCCTTTGCGCAAAAGCCACCGTTAAAAAGGACCTAAGAAATTGAGGAATTTTATTATCCGAGGTCCAAAGAGGTTAAAAGAGCCCGAAAAAAATTGAAGGCAATAAAAAGATATTCATGCCAAATTATGGGCCATTTAGGTTTTTGCACCAATTATCCAAAGTTTGAGAATTTAGATTACCTCTAAAAGAAAATATATACGAGGGAGTTTGGTTGGAGAATTTAAAACGGGTTTGCACGTCCTTGAAATGCTTGAAAAATGCGCTACATAGTTTTGGACGTTATTGGTGTGGAAATCATTTTGACTTTGATTTGTTGATTTGCATAAGACGATGTAATCTAAATTCAACAATCTTTACACCTAAGGACACTTTTGATGTTCATTCGTTAGGGGTACACATATGCATCGTGCACATATGATTGATTGAGTTGATTTACCTATCGAATGTGTTCGCACCCATACATTCCGTTACCATGACTTGGTTGTTTGAGTTTAAATCCATGGTGTGATTTTTGTATCATTTTTTTTCAAATGGTATCTATTTTTTGTTTTGTATGAAAAATTGTAAAAATCAAAATAGTTTGCGAAGATTTTTTTTGAGCATCTCCTTGCAAGAGCACATTTGCCATTTGATTGATGCCTTAATTTGTATACAGTGGCACCCCGATTTTGATTGTTTGATTCATTCTTCTTATTTGTCTATTTGGGGACATCATAAAAAGGGGGAGAAAGAATTATCTTATTTTGGGGGAGTTTGAATTTTGGGGGAGTTTTTGAGAGTAAACTTATGCTTATCATTTATTGGTATCTATGTTTATCTCATTTCAAACTCGATATGTCACTTGGTATTTTTTCTTTATCTCATGTGTGTATGTACTACATTGATGATCACTAAATTGCACACCCTGATGAGAAAAGATTTGAGATTCCTAACGATTTGAAGAACAAACGATGGAGACTATTCACTTGTACCTTTTCTAGTTTTGGGTTCATGGGAGGGTAGATTTGTATAGGCGATTTTGTTTTTTAATAATTCGTATTTTTTATGTATGTACCGGCATAGACATAGGGGTAGATTTGTAAGGACATTTTTCTCATGTCCAACATGTTACATTTGTGTATGACGTACGCCGCTACATTTGGCACGTCACCTCACGATCTCACATGACGGCCCCTATCCGAATTCCAAGAATCAAGCATTCAACATCTCCATTAATGTGTCCCTCATCTGCCTCAACGACTTCACGTTCCACGATTTTAGGGACTTAATGCAAGTGGTACGCAAGGGAAGTCAAAACAGTAAAAAAAGGCACGATAGCAGACTTCAAGGGAATTTTCGTAATTTTACAGTCATAGTCCAGAGGTCTGGTCAATTGGAAAGTTGAAGAGCTCGCCGCAACGAAGATACTGTAAGAAACCGCACCTCAATCCGAGCTACGGTGAAGGAGTTATGATCTTTTGAAGTTGGAGAAAATTCCTTGAAGAATGCTGATTTTTTTTTAACCCCAATCCAGAAAGGTACCCCAAACTAGAGATGTACCCCAAACCGCATGAGGTACCCCAAACCGGTTCGGGGTACCTGACGCTGCAAGAGTCCCCAAGTTTTAAAACTCTTTTGGTTTCCTAATAAAAGCCAACTTCGGGGGAGCTGTTTTGCAAGACTTTGGAATACGTTTTTGAGAGTCCCAATTACTCTAGTCTTCATATTTTTTGAGTCCCAAGACTCATGTTTTGATTCACACAATTGCCAAACCTTTGTCAATCTTTTTGGTAACCCTAGAACACAACCTTGTGTTTGTTCAAACCTTTGTGGAGAGATCTTTGCAACCGAGGGCTGCGTGTCATTGCTGAGGGAGTCTCTACAAAGTTTTATGGTTGCGTGTCATTGAGGAGTGCTGCGGTTCTTCCTTTGTTGATTGGAATGAGGTTCATGTGGGTTCGCTGCGTGTGGATTCATTGCTACCGACACCGACCAACACCTGCGGGTATTCGTGTGTCACTGTATTTCATTGTAATCTGTGTAAGTTGCGATTTACTTATTATAGTGAAATAAAAGGTTTTGCCCTGCGGGGATTTTTCCTTAACTTTGTGTCGCATGCTTTATTTATGGTTTGACACACACACACACACACACGTAGTTGTTTGTTTATGGGCTGTTTCTAAATAGACTCAAATTAAATAAGGGTTACTTGGAATCTTGCGAATTTAATTTAATTTAAATCAATTATCACACACCGAACCTATTCGATTTCTCAGTTTCGTTTGTGGCAAGATTGGCCACAAGCGCCAGGAGTGTCCTGATAGGGGCAGGGCCCCACAGTAGCAGCAGGGTGCTCGACATGAGCCCCAGAGACCTATGTTTCCCGTCGCCCTCCCAGCACCATCACAGATGACAGCTTTGCCACCCATCCCAATAGTCCCAGTCCAGCAGGGACAGCTTCAGTACGGGCGAGTTTACCAACTCCAGCATGCCGTAGTCCCACAAGATCCACCTGCCATTGAGGGTATGTTCTCTATTTAGGGGACTATGGGGCGTATTTTATTTGATACGGGGCGACACACGGTTTCATTGCCACGAGATTTGCACGCACTTTGGGGTTGTTTGACACTGCGGAGAGCACGATTACTTGCGTAGATTCACCATTGAGTAGGGGTTCCGTGATTTCCCTTATTTGCATAGGTGTGGGTATAGAGATCAGGAGATTTACTTTACTTACTGATATGTTAGTATTAGAGATGACTGAGTATGATGCGATTGTTGGTATGGATTGGCTAGTTGCGTACCGAGCCATAATTGATTGTTTCAGTAGGAGTATCATTTTTGCCATTCCCGGGGAGGAGATGTTTTTAGTGGCGATGCCTCGCCCTGAGGGAGGATCGTCCACCCATTTGTACTACATAGAGGAGGAGACCTCTAAGGAAGTGGTAATACCACTTGATTCGATTCCAGTCGTTAGGGAGTTTGTTGACGTATTTTAGGATATACATGGATTACCTCCTAGTAGAGAGATAGATTTTGTTATCGATTTGACGTCGGGATCTCGGCCAATTGCCCGTGCACCTTACCGTATGGCTCCAGTGGAGATGAGAGAGCTAAGGGATCAGATAGAGCAGTTGTTGGGTCAGGGGTTTATCCGAAGGAGTACTTCATCGTGGGGTACCCCTGTGTTGTTCATAAAGAAAAGGGATGGATCGTTGAGATTATATGTAGATTACCGGGAGTTTAATAAAGTCACGATACGGAATAAGTATCCGTTGCCCCGAATTGATGACTTATTTGACCAGTTGAGGGGAGCTTGCTTCTTCTCAAAGATTGATTTGCGATTGGGATACCATCAGTTGCGTATCAGGGAACAGGACATCTCGAAGACTGCTTTCTTGACGAGGTATGGTTCCTACGAATTTCACAAGCGAAATCCAATGTCATCAATGAAGACAATGACGAACTGGTCTAGGAACTCTCTGAATACCCTATTCATCAAATCCATAAACATGGCTGGAGCGTTGTTTATGGTGGAGCGTCTCGCAAGTGAAATCCAACCAAGGAACCCCTCCTATACACGGCTACTTAACTTTGTCGGTCGTGGAGGTCCGTTAGTTCAAATATGCCACTGGGATAATCCCATTTATCCTATCATCAAAAAGTGTGGCCAGAATTCCCAATTCTGTCAAGGAGGCTTTCCATAAGCGCTTGCATTAACACTAAGTCCTTAGCGCTACTAACAATGAGCTAAATTCTACAGCTACATCTACTTACCGAGTTTCTACCTAATTATATATAATATACTAAAGGCAAGCTCAACTAGAATTTATCTCACATTCCATTATTTATTATATCCGTAGGTATATATTTCACACCTCTTATAAATATATATATACAACATATCATTCACATCACCTATATCCATACTTATATATCACACATTACATAAGTATAATTACTAATATCCTATTTGGCTGTCGTCAAATTTTAAATTAACTAATCTTTTTAACCAAACCATTCAAATAAAATAATTACAACAGTTGTATGCAATAACTGAAATGAAATGAAGTAACCGAACACTCGGTACAAAATAATACAACCAAATCGAATGCCGCACAAAAAGGCGATGGAAGAATAAATGAGTACAGTTGGTCCATAAGCCCGAATATGTCTACAATACCTCCAATTTAGATCTCAATGATAGAAGCGTCTACAATAAACCTGCTTGCATCCACAACTACTACAGTAAACGTCTGACTCGAAGGAATCATCATCCAGGCGTCCCTGTGTCTAGACACTTATATATATATATATATATATATATATATATAACTAGAGAGGGGAAAAATAGAGAAACGGGTCAGAGCTCGAGTTTTGAAAATATTTTTTTAGCAAGTGCTTAAAATCCATATTTTTAAGATATGATATTTCTCATATTTAAACTGGTATCGCACTCTCATGAGATACTCCTCACCCCTCTTCTATTAGTGCACAACTATCGCATATCTTTTAAAAACCTAGTTAAGCTACCCTGCCTAACAAATGTAATTACTATCTTCTAATAATACTTATTAATCTAAGTATGAATGACTAAACTTCTCCCCATTCTCAACATTATGTTACATTCGTACGTGGGGTGTCTCACAAAGCGAAATCTAAACAAGGAACCCCCCCGATACACTACTACGTGACAATGTTGATCGTCGGGATCCATTAGGCCCTCAGTACATGCAACATTTTATATCATCCTGTATATATATATATTTAGTTCTCACTGACTTATGATTCATAATTCGTAACCATCCGGATATAAATTTACCGGAAGTAGTATCATAATTTATTCGTTCTTTTACCTTTATATACAAGGTTACATTATATGATAACACATCTCATATATAACAATATACTATACGCAACAAGTATAATAATCAATCCACCGAACCATACTATAAGTAGCCTAGTCAATTATTTACTAAGCAACGGTGGAACATCACAAGTGTACATGTATTTTATTCTCAGTACATATAAACACTGGCACCCCTGAAATAAACTGTGGTGCACTCATACTCTGCTATCTCATCCCGGTACATCACGTACATAAGGATCACGTGTTCCGAATCACACAGGAACCGTATCAATAAGCCAAAATCACACATATTGGAGGCGAACATAGTCCCTGGTCCCACGGGTCACGCACATACCTACGCTCCCATGGTCTGCAGTCTTATTAACTCAAAATAAGCCATTCAAGGCCCTATGTTCTTGAGGTACCAAATCTAAATCCCCCCAAAGGCAACACAAGATAAGATTGTCCTCTTTCGAAAGTCGTCCTCCCGTGATAGCAAGTATGGTAGGTATGTCATACACATAATAAACAATAATGTAGGCAAACATTTCCACTTATATAAATATAACATCAATGACGTATTTACACAACCATATGATGACAATGGGTATTATCTCACCATACATAATTTTCCATAGGTTTCTAATTAACCTATATGTATAATAATATTAAGGCATACGCATAGCCCATATAATAAATTTCATACTTAGTATTTATATATCTCGAATATCCTACGCATTTATCGATTATAAATAATCCTCCATATATTTTATTTCATAACTTTTCTCACCGTACGATGATAACCCCAATAACATTGTTATGTATTTATTTATTTTATATATATATAATTTAACGACATCTTCTATAAAAATCTAAATCACTTATCAATATAATATGGCTATAAATTCCCAACTCTATAGCAATGGACAATAACCTCAAATGTTCCCCTTTACTAATAATATAACTATTCATACACTTAAAATACTACTCCAATACGTACTCTCTTCTTTGATACTCAAATCACTTCCTAATCACTTCACAAAGATTTGTACAATAAATTCCCAAATGTACCCATTCATAATAATTAATTAGTATACGCACTACGTCTCTTAATTCCTTAAGTATCTCCTCACTTATAATAATCGTCGTCCATAGACGCATATGGTAATTGTTAAATTCTTTGTAGTACGTATCCTAAATTTCATCTTAGTCTCCTCGTAGGATTTTACTTAACCATAGTCGGTATATAAATACCTTTTCTACGCTCACAATTACTTGTATAAAATTACCCACCTAAATACCTCTTTAAGTATTATTCGTCATTAACACCCCTATTTGGGTAAATCTTGGATTTTACTTTCAATTAACCCAAGTTACACGCTTTATTAAAAAAAGTTATTTAGAAGTCCCCACAATATTTTTAGGAACCCCAAATATTTCTCTCGAAACAATTTTAGCCTTTAATTTTTCCAATTTCCAAGTGCATTTCCGAGTTGATGATTTCACCCCGGAACTGCTATCTTATAAAAATCATAACAATTCGAATAAAAATCAGAAAAATACGCGGTCAGTGCCCACGCGACCGTATCGAAAAGATATACAACTTTCGTGTTTTGACTGAGAGCTGAATCGGCAGTCTTCTTATCCGAAACAGTCCGGAAGTAACGCTAATCACTATTCACCTTCTTCTCCAAAAATCCAAACCTCCATTAAAACACCTCCAAGCTTTTTATCTCCTCTCTCATCATCAACCAACCTCAAATAACCATAAATACATATATAAAAAGGGTTTTAATCATCCTAGAACCCATAACCAACAATTAATTTCAATAAATTCTAAGTTTCTCAAATTGGGTATTAATTGAGTTATACCACTTGTGACACCCCGACTAATTAAATACCGGGTAGCTACTCCTTTATTCAAATTAATTCAAAATGTCAAGTTGGTTCAGTTCGTAGCATCACTTTCGAAAACGTTTTAACAATTACTAGCCACCTAATATTTAAAAAGTGAGTTGTCAATTTTAATTCAATCTGATTAACATGCAATTCATTTAAATTATGAAATACTGATACTACAACCACATCACAGTCGCAAATAAATAACGATGTAATAAACTGATTCTGGAGGAATGCACCTCACAACAATCCGAATACTGAAATAAACAATTACAAGCCTGAATCATTAATTTAATTACAACCCAATATATAAAATGAAAACTGAGTAAATAAGATGTCTCTGAAAGGAAAGGGGCGACATGCCCTACAGATGAATGAATCTGAAGTAGAGTCAAGATATAAAGTGGTGGCGTCTACTATCGAGGTCCTGTAACTTTCACAACAGTTACAGCACGTCGCGGGAATAGAACTCATATGCTTGGTGTCCTTGTGGCTGGGCACCTAAAAAGGTTTTTACAAAAAAATAGATTTGAAAGCAAACGGGTCAGAGTCCGATTGTGAAAAGAGTTTAAAATACAACAAGTGTTTAATATAATTAAACAGTGAATATAAAGTACATGATAGTGCGTGCACTCACGTGAGTTCCTCACCTCTCAACTAATTGTGCACTCCTATCGTACCCGTACCCGTCCTAGTTATTCCCATATCGAACTAGTCCAATACACAATCTAACATTTCTGTACGATTCACGATTTAAGTCCCGACCTCTTAATTTAAACAGAGAGTTTTACTTTTCTTCTTAGTGCCCATATTATTCATGCTAATCACTAGATATTTTTCATCTTTAACTCTACTAAAAATGTTGCTATTATTCACACTTAAATTTATACATGACAGTTCATTTCAATTAGCAGTATATTATTCTCATCATAAATATACAATACTGGCACCCCGAGACTAAACTGCGATGCACACATACTCTGCTATCCAATCCCGGTACATCACGTACATAAGGACCACATATTCCGAATCTCTCAAGAATCGTTTTTAATAAACAACAATCACACATAATGGAGGCTAACATAGTTCACATCACATGGGTCACGCACATACCTACGCTCCCATAATCAGCAGACTTATTAACTTCTTAACAAGTCCTTCTCTGACCTATGTCCTCGAGGTACCAATCTAAATCCCCCCCGTAGGCACACAAAGATAAGATGGCCCTGATCGAACGCCGACCTCCCGTGATAGCAAGTATGGTAGGTATGTTATACACAAATAACTACATATACCAAGCATTCACACATCTTCGGTATCCCGTAATATTAATAGAGGTATATTTCTCATTCCTATACCGTCATTTCATATTACACATTTACAAGTCCCCGATTTATATACATTAAAGTTATCAACTCTTCTCACGCCGTAATTTTAGTTACTTATACCCTAACCCATAAATGTCATCTGATTTACTACTTAATCCCAAGTTTTAATCCTCAACGTACTTCCAATCTCACAAATATATCCACTAGTCAACAAGGGAAGGTTAACACTCAATTATATAAGTCTACTAGAAGTTTTAAATAAAATCAGGCCTAAAAAGGCATTCTGTCAACTCGTTAGAAATCTCGTTCGAACGAGGTCGTTCGAACGAATGGCTTCGAACGAACTACCAACTCGTTAGAAGGGGTACTGTCATCTCGTTAGAAGTCTCGTTCGAACGAGGTCGTTCGAACGGCCTGGGCAGGTCTTCTAACGAGATGGCAGAATACGCCCAGAAAATTCTCAATTCATTTTTCTCAATTTTTCTCTTCTCTAAATTCATCCTAAGATCATCCCAATCGCATTTTAATGTTCTTAAACTTCACTAAATCCTCTTAGGTCGTTTCTTAACATATTTTTGGGGTCAAATTCTCTTAATCAACATGTAATTATCATTAATCCCCAAATATTACCCCAAACCCGATGAACATGAACCTAGAATTTTATTATGCCTAATTACTCATCATAAATCCGTTTTTAAATCATCAAAGTTAAGTCTTCGAATATCAAATCCGTCCATAACCATTCTACATGCAATTCCTAACCCAATTTTAGAGTTTCTACAACAATTTCATTATGTTTTCCTCAAAACTTTCAAAACAAAACAGTTCCTACACTAAACATGGAAGGAATATTCAATGAACTTAAAAATATCAAATCACTTGCCTCAGATTTGTTCTTTAGATGTGTTGCCGGTGTTTCAAGGTTGATTCTGCCCTCTTTATGGTCACAATCTCTTCCAAAAATGATGGTGTTGGGTGTTTTTGGTTTGGAACTCTATGATAACTCCTCTCTAACACCCGTTGCCCACTTCTAATGCTTTTGGCTGGTAATGACCTTAGTGGACTCTTTAAAAATATAAATATAAACTCTAATTTTCGTGGGTTTTAATTCCCTTATTTTTAAAATTACGAAACTACCCTTCTTGGTAGCCGGTTTGGCCTAAAAATACCCCGGGACCCAAACTAAACCCCCGGCTAGTGTTTTCTGACTATTTCGACCCTTCTGGACACGTTGGCGCACTCAAAATGACCATTCGGTTGATAAAAATATAATTCACTTTTTAATCTAATTAAATTCATTCCTGACGCGATTGACACGCGTGCCCCAACTTAATTTTCCAAATTATCGTATTTCAGCCTCGCGACAACTTTAATATTTTCAATACTCACGAAATATTCAATTTTAACATCATAATCAAATACCAACTCACATCTCGCTAGTATTTATATCCGGATTAATTCCCAATTAATTCTCATTTAATTTAATTAATCCCTTAAATAAAAATCAATAAAATTACGGGGTATTACAAAATGATGGGGGGTCCAAGCACACCAATATGCCACATCAAATATGAAAAGCTCACGGCACAAAAGAAAATTGAAAATCTTTTTGTGTTATCTAAAAATATTTTTGACCCAAAAATAAAATCTTTTTGTCTTTTTTGAAAATATATGAAACCAAAAATCTTTTTGTATTTAAAAAAAATTATCAAAAACAAAATCTTTTTGTATTTTTCATATAAGACTGAATCAATGAAAAAATATAATACAAATAGATACACATGTTATAACACTAGCAATATATAAATCATGAAGCAAATACTAGCGTATGACAAACATGGCAACACAATCATTCTTTAGATATAGCATGGGAAGAATCAAGTGCAACCAAACAAGAATCATGAAGTTTAATTCCTAAAGCCTCTAAGTTCGATTTCCTAACCCCAAGTAGGTGTGAAATGATGCATGGGGGTTTTGGGAACCGAAACAACTTTATTCCTCAACTTCCTAGGAGCATTTCTAAGGTCGTAACAAAAACACCTAAGGTGATCCTTCCTATCGTAATGGGAATTAGTGTAAACACGGAGAGGAATGTGACCTAAATGTTGACCTCTCCTAATGTTCCTAGTCGTCTCTCTCACACGATTGGTATTGGCTTTGGGAATGGGAACAACACTATCATCGTAGCCTATACTAAACCTATCGCCCTTGATTTGGACAATGCCTAACATCCTATCCAACTTCTCCGATCTAGCCTCCAAATAAAACTTCACCTTACATGAGCCTCTCAATCTCTCATCTAACTCACTAATCCTAGACTCAAGCAAATGCCTAGACTCCTCAAACTCTAAAACCTCTTTCGTTAAAGCCTCCATCAAAGCACGAAGACTATCTTTATCTTTTTCAACGTATACTAGTTTCTCCCTATGAGATCATCAATAAAAACATCATTATTTTCTACGGCACGCTCATTTAACTTAGCTTGCAACTTCAAGTTTGAGTTTTTCACCTTTATCGCTTCCTTATACAAATCATTAAAGGAAACTTGCAACTCTTTTGCATAAATCTCCTCTTCCTTAATTGCTTCACCCTCACTCACTTAGGATTCACACTCAATGGCCTCGGAAGTGTCATTTACATGAGAATCTTGATGGAAAGATTTATCGTCGTCGCTCACATGACATTCCATGAACGCTATAAAGTTACGCTCAATGGGGGAACTCTCTCCCTCTTCCGGTTCACTATCACTTAAGGTGGCATTATATGCTATCGATTTCTTAAGTCTAGTGGAACACTCGGCTACCTTGTGACCATACCCCTCACACCCAAAACACCTATCTGACTCAACCCTTTTAACTTTCTCACTTATATCCTTAGGGGAGGGATCGACTTTTTGTTCTTGGATTTCTCAAGTCTTTTGGCATCTTTCGATTGATTTTGAAACTTAAGAATTTTTTTGAACTTCTTTGCCAACAATGCTACATCCTCAAAATCGGAATCAAAATCTTCATCCAAAACTTTAATCTCCTCCTTCTTGGCTTTCAAAGCAATGCTCTTTTCTTTCTTTAGCACTTACTTAGAGGTAAACATATCGAGTTAATAGGTTTGCAAGTCACCCACAATCTCTTAAAATTTCATCGATTCAAGTATACCCAAAGAGTACAAAATGGTCACTTTTGCATCAAATATGCTCGACAACGACCTTAAGATTTTCTTTATGACTTCGTTATCGGACATTTTCTCTCCCAAATTAAACGACGAGTTGACAATATTGGACAATTTAGCATAAAACTCATCAAACGACTCATTCTGTAACATCTTAATCGTCTCAAACTGTGTAGTGAGATTTTGTAGTTTAGATGCCCTAACCGTGCTAGTGCCCTCATGAGTAAGTCAAGAATATCCCAAGCCTCTTTTGAAGTTTCACACACCATAATTCTATTACTCTTCTAGTGTGACATGTGAGGAAATAACGTGAAGACCTTTAGAGTTGTAAAGTGCAAAATTATGTTCGGCTTCGGTCCATTACTCAACGGGTTTCAAATTAGTGGCCTCACCCTTTCATGTCACCGGTGGAGTCCAACCCTTTTCAACAGCTAACCACACACGCTCGTTAATTGATTTTAAAGCACTTCTCATTCACATTTTCCAATAAGCATAATTTGTGCTATAAAAAAATAAGCTCTAAAACTTTAAAATTTTTCGAAATTCATCCTTAAAAACACAAGGGATCAACACACACAAAAAAATATTTCTAGCTCTGATACCAATTTATATGCCCCTTTTTCTTTCAAATGTGCTTTAAGGATGTCAAAATAACTTTCTTTCAAAAAGCCTTTTTTCAAATTTTATACGCACCAAGTTTATGAACCAATTTCAAATAAGTCCAATTTTATCTTATTTAATCCTAAACATGCATCTAGGTGATTAAAATAAGTAAAATAAATAAGTTCATAATGTCGGATGTACGAGAAAACCAAAAAGGAAAAAAACCTCAGACGGCGAAATCCATACAATCACTATGATGCGGAGTTTTACAAAGGAAGACAGACAGACTTACACAACAACTCGATCCCCACAAGCCTTAACGCTCTTCTTCACTTTAACCTCTCCTCCACAGTGCCCATGCATAAGTCCTTTTATGATACCCGTCCACCGCATACGTGTCCACGAATGCCTCGGTGTCCACCGATATAGCTTGGCAAACTGTCTACAGATTTAAAACATGGCCTCCTTTGTTTTTTCATCGCAAAACCCAACGATCAAATTGTTCAAAGAGATGAACAAACCCTGATGGTGAAAACATATGTTCAAAGAATATGAAAGCTCGGATCTTTTTAAACTCTAAGGATGGTTTTTATCATTCAAAACTGTAGAAATTTTTGTGTAGAAAAAAGAAATTGTCTAAATATATTTTGGGTCCTACGAAATTTTGAGACAAAAAATTCTTTAAATGAAAATTCTAAGTCGGCATATCATTCTAGCGACTTACCTATGTCGTTCTAATGACTATGTGATGTCAATCGAACGACATCAAATGTCGTTTGAACCACCCAAACACAAGATGTCATTCTATACGACTCTAAACAATAATTATCTCAGAATAAATGAAGATAAACACTTTTAAAATCATTTTAAACATTTCAAAACATTTATAAACAAAATATCCATCCTTTAAAATATTTTTCGAGTCCTATAAACATTTCGCATTCATACCTGATAGATCGGAACATGATGAAGATGTGAAACGTGCACCAATGAAACACGACGTGATATAATCTTTGAAGATTTTCCCCTAAGTTTTCAACACAGACACGCCATAGACTTATAGGAATCATGATAATATTAAATTTATCTATGACTCAAAACTATGTTTTGTTTCGAAAATAAGTCAAATACATACAATGGACTCAATTAAAAAATTTGTCCTTACATCATTTTCTCGTTTTGGGTCAAAATGACATAAATACCACACTCATGTATTTTATTTCATGGATAAAAACCATGATAAAATAAGTAATAAATTTCCCCTTAAAATGCCCATATATTTTAAATCACGGTTTATTAATATTTGAGTACCCTATTCTAAAAAAGGGGGGCCTATTTGGGTTAAATAATGGGAAAAAAGCGTGGCTTAGTGCTCAACTCCGGGACTCTCAAACTTCCAAAAAAGGAGATAACGATGGTGATGAATCCAAAACCAGAAAGCACATCTCACTCGCAATGAGGGCCACTAACTACTTAACTTGAACTGATTACCTCTGGCCATCTCTCATTATCTTTCTCATAATCCTCTTTTTGTTATCTATCTTCACTCACTCTCGCGATATGTTCTGTGTCTCTTCAGTCTCAACCTTTGATCCAATTCCACTCATGCGCTTCTTTGGATTCGACGGCCTCGAATTTGATTTTGGTTACCTCTATGTCCCATGGTGTAAGTTATTTCATTCCATTTCTTGATTTTTGAGGTGTTTGGATTTATGTTAATTTCTTAAATTCTAGGATTTAATCAGATCTGAATCATTAGACTTTAATGTTTGTGCTTGTTTCTGGTCACTGAGTAATTGGAGTGATCTAATGTATGATCATTTTCTTTGGTTTTAGTGAGAACTTACATGGAATAAGTTGAGTACGAATTAGATTCATATTGCAATTTTAATATTTCTTGGACTTTCTCGAAAGATTTAATCGAATACATTCAATCAGTGCAGTTGATATGCATATCTAGATGCTTATTTTAAACGATTAAATTGAGTATTTGAAGTGATGTTAAAATGAGTGTTTCGTTTTCTTTTTGCATCAAAACATTTAAAATTTAGAAGAATTTTGTACATTTCTATAGGCGGTAATTTCTTACAATGTTTGTAATCAATGCACATAAGCTAAAGAAGGAAAAACACTCAAGGGGAGAATTAAAAAGCACACAACACGGGAATATATGTGGTTCGACAGCGTTCCTGTGTCCACGAGGTTTAGGGTTTCTCTTTTATTAACTTAATGAATAGGTCGGCAAATTTGTAATACTACTCGACGTTACAATCTCACATGCCCCTCCCCAAGAGGGGTGGGTTTACATTTATAGAGGATCTTAAGAGAGTCCTAAGCACCATTAATGGTTATCCCTAGAAATTATGACCTATCTCTTATCAGTTTAAGCTGACCCAAGGGATATACATGGGGAAGTCTTATATGACATATATTCTCAATCGACTTGATACGTAAAAAGCTAGTAGGCTCGTGATGAACATGTGTAAGTCATGTGCTTTTGTAACTCTGGTCCCCGCAACTGCCCTCAAAGCTCAATGTTGCTTTGAGGTCATTAGGCTTTGTTGTGCCTTGGTTGGCCGATGACATTGACAAGTTGGTGTGCTGGAGTATTATTTGGTTTGATGGAAGGGCAGTCTTATAAATATCCCTAAAATTGAAGGGTGTTTTGATCGTTGAATGCTATAGGGGTATGCTAGTAAATACTATCCTTTTTTCTTTCTAGCAGTGAATCGTCACTTCATCAATCGTCACACGTGCATGTAATCATCATTTATTGAGGAATCGTGAGGGCATTTCCAACAACAAGATGATGGTTCCCACGCTTTTGCTCATTTTCAAGTTCATTTGAAAAACTTGTAATATTCAATCTTTCAAAGGAGATATTTTTATTGTCGTCACTTTCTTCTTTTCACTATAAGAATTTCTTCAAAACCCTTTCTTCATTTCATTCTTCTTCGCTATCTCTATTTAGTTCTTTCATTGAGTTTGTGATCTTTAAACATGGTGTATATTATTGATGAAAATACCTTGGAAGAATTTAAACTTAGTCATCGAATCCCCTCATGGGTATCTGTAGAATTAGTTGATGGTTCTTGTGACCTTTGTGACTTTCTTGAGGCTAGTGGTTGCCTTCAGTCTTTATTGTTGAGTGCGGGGTCACTTTCCCCCCAAATTTCTTATTTTTTATGTTTTGACAATACTTTGATGTGGTCCCAGGCCAAGTTATCCTAAACGCATGGAGGATTGTTAATAGGGTCAATCGTATTAATGATTAGTATGGGAACCATCTCGGCATTACTAAGATCATGTACTGTTACCAATGGGTGATGATTACTGAGAATATTAATTATATAAAGACGAGGATGACTAACTAATCCCTAGTTATAAACCTTCCTGATTCCAATAAGGATTAGGGGGATCACGTTTTGATTGTGAAAAATTAACAATATTCTCCCCTTTCTGAGGGTGTGTCATATGCAGGGTCGAGATGCCCTCGGGAAGGGAAGGAAATAGGTTATAAATCCTTTTTATTAGCTTTATGATTATCCCTTTATTGATGCTTATGCTTTGTTCTTTTCTCTTTTTGTAGTGAAGAGCAATTCCTCACGATGGTGACATTAATTTTGTTGATCTTTGGGCAATTTGTTCTATTCAATAGAGTGTTGGAGTTGTCGAGCATCCAAGGTCAGTAAAATTTCTTCCCAGTTACAAGATCTCCATTACTTCCTTCATTACAAGACCGATAAAGGAAAGGCCAATAGCCCCTATCACCTTGGCCAACTAAGAGTCCTCCACTTTCCTTAACTTAAAGAGGGGCCAATTATCCGAGCAGAGAACATCATCCTTTTTTGAGCCACTTGATGTTTCTTAGATCCCTTTCACTATTTCTCCTAGTGTTATGGCGAAGAGAAAAATCACCAATTTGATTGTTGCCAACGTTGATGTCGTATATGCTGGTACCAAATCTCCTCATCATGACCGTCCATCAGGCAAAGAGAAAGAACTCATTCGATTGGGAAGCAAGAAAAGTGATGTTAGGGTTTCTATTAACCCCATGAACCTTGATAACTCCCCTTTCAAGGAGCACGAGCCTCTTTCGAAGAGGTAGAAGAAGGATCACCTTACCTTACTAGAGATTGTGGGGAAAAAAGCTGTTGATAAGGGTAAGGAGGTTGCCCAGTTTGTCGCTCGTATTGATCTAGCCAGGGATTTGATTAGATTTGGGTATTTTCCTACATATAGGGAAGCTACCTCCACCTTGCCCCATTCAAGGTTATTGGATCGTGTTAACCACAACCTTTCCCTCATGAGTTGATTACCTATATATTGTTCCTTTATATCTGTCTTTTGTATTTTTCTCGTATTTATTCGTCCTTTTATTTTACAGTTCTTGATTGATTATGATCAATGGTTATAGAGGAATTATCGGATCAATGAGTCTTCTATTGACATGAAGGTCATGTTTAAAGAGTTATGCAAATCTCTTTTAGTTTCTCGATGGGTTAACGAGAATCAGGCGGCCTAGAGGAAGAAGCTTGACAAGAAGGTTAAGAGCTTGGAGTCTGACAATGTTGTTCTTTCAAAGAAGATCAACGACTTTGCTACTCTTGTAGCCGCCTCTGAGAAGGCTAAAAAAGATTCCATAGACGTGAAGGTTGAGGCTGACTACACTAAGACGCAGGTAACTGAGGCTAAGGCCAAAGTCGAGGAAGCTTTGACTAATGTGGTGAAGGCTAAGGAAGACGCCTTCACCTATAACTAAGATAAGGCTTTTGCGAATGTTGAAATGCAGATCACCTACCTTAAAAAGGTATTTTCTAAGAATGGTTAGGATGCAGCCCTGGTCAAGGTCGGTACAGGCGATGGGTTGGACCTATTCAATGAACAGCATCCAGACTCTCCCCCTCAAATTGAGGAAAAAGATGAGAGCAATGATGATGAGGTTGTTGCAGAGGAGAAGGCTACCAACCAAACTTAGGCAATTGATGAGCTGGTTGTCGATCTGAATCAAACGACTGCTCAGATGGATGAGAAGGAGACGTCGGTAAAACGGATTCTTAGGTTTTTATATTGGGGAATATTGTACTTTTTTCTTTTTTCCCAATGATAGAGGGGCACACCCTAATTGTAATCCCTTTTAATGGAGTTAATGGTTTGATTCGATCATTGTCGTTTCTTGTGTTTTTTGTAAATCATTTTTTTATTCAATAAACTCATATATCAGACCACTTGTTCATGCACTTTAATGCAAGGCTTGTAGCACTGGTCGCTGTTTAGAGCGACTTTTAATAAATACATAGGATGTTATTCGCTACCGGTCATGATGAAGACGATGAGGATAACGAGCTTGATGATCACCTGGGTCCTGATGTGTCAATTCAAGCGAAAGAGGCATATTTTAACCTTTATCGCCATTTTCATCAAGTAGTCGAGGACAACACCACCTTTCATTACATGATTTTACTGCCCAACGCTGCCATAAAGATTCGTTGTTCAATCTGAAGGCCAACTTCGAAAGAAAGCTTGTCGATCTAACCAGAAAGAGCAACTTTGATGTGATACTGGCCACTATATAATATGCTTATACAAGGAAGGAATTTATTATACATGTTGATCTAGTGAGCGTTAGAAAGGTTTACACTAATATTGACGTTGATGTAAGAAATTAGATCATATCTAATTATTTAATCACAGATAAAATAAATGAGACACGGAAGTTTTAAAGTGGTTTAGCCTTATAAGAATGGCCTACATCCACTATTTCTGTTATTGCTGAGTGTTTGGGAATTCTCGATTACAAGTTCTATCAAGAAATTTTGGTCCCCTTACAATGAGGATTGTACAATATATTTATAGCCCTGAGGCTGTAATGTGAAAGGGTAATACATTAAATGATGTACATATGAAAGGGTAATACATTCAATGCCCCTTAAGCATATGGTCTGAATGATAAGCATTTAATGAACAGTCAAACTGTTGGTTATCCAGCTATTAATGCTTTGTTCGAGGTGCAACTCGGACCGCCTGAGTTGCTCTGACCGCCTATGCTTCTCGGTACTCAAGAGTTCCTCGGAGTGTTCTTGTTCCTCGGAGCGTTTGAGTTCCTCGAGGAAGCAGTGTTCCTCGTTGTAGTCTTGTTCTTCGGAGCGTGTGAGTTCCTCGAAAGTGTTTGTTGTTGCCACATGTCTTCACTTTATTGAACCATGTCAGCAGACTAAATTTGGTATCAACAGAAGCCCCCAATGTTTCATAGTTCGAACTTTGAGGAGTGTGGAACATTCTTTCTCGGAATATGGCAGTTTTAAATGGTCATCCTGAAATTTAGGAGTCTTTTGTATTTATTTCTCCTTCCAAATTCGTAGAATCAGTCTTTTTTTTTTAATTTTTATAACCGCTTCGATTCCCACGCCCTTTTTGTCTTTTTAGCCGCCGGTAATGTAACCGTCTCTTTTCGTACTCATTACTTTTTCCTTTTCATAAGGCAAGATATTTAAGCGTCATAGACAATCCCATCGTCTTCTACTTTTTCAAATTTGTATCTTCGAGTTTTCCATTGTCTTACTCTCTTGTGCGTTCATCCTTTTCATCGTTCGTTGTCAACAGATCCACTCTTTTTTTTGTAAGATCTTCTTCCTTCTTCTTCATTTCCTTTATTCATCATAGTTTACCTTGTTGAATCTCTTGATAAATTTCGTTCTGATTTCTCTATTCCCTCCTGGGTTATTTTGGAGGAACTTTCTGAACCTTCTGATTATTTATGTTTAGCCGAGGGACATTAGTTCCCTAGTCTCTTTATTGCTGAGTGTAAATTTTCTTTTCCGCCAAATCCTTTATGTCTGGAATTCTGTCAATATTTTGACGTTGTTCCTGCAAGAATAGCCCCCAATACATGGAGAATAGTTAATGGGGTTCATAGGTTAAATCAAATTCATGGAATACGCATAGGAATTCCAGAAATCATGTTTTGTTATAGATGGGCAGTGGGTGATAACACCTTTTATTTAAAAACTAGATTTTTAAGTAGGGCTTTAGTGGTCAATATCCCGGATGCCAATAGAGATTATTTTGAGCACGGAGTTGTTATAAAAAATTGGCAACATGCTCCTTTATCTGGAGATGAAGTGTATTAGGGTCCCAGATGCCCTCCTTATGGCAATGGGATAGGTTATTTTTATATCATTTTATTTATTTTGAAATCATGCTTCCTCTATGTTTGACAAAACGTGCCACTGATATTTTAATGTTTATTTATTTGCAGTTGACAGTAAAAGAAAGTGTCCAAAAGAGGCAGACGTTAATATAAGGCACTTAAAACTTATTTGGAGTTTGCATCAGTCTGTTGCCGACGAGCACATTAGGTCAGCTTCATATCTGCTGCAGTACAAGAGCTACACCGCTTCTTTCACTGCTCGTCCGGTGATAAGAGACGCAGAGCCAGTACCAGCTTCTACCAGTTCTTCGCTTGAGTCACACGTTCCTTTGAGTGAAAGGATGAAGAAAAGAAGACCTCCCACTCTCTTCGAGAAACCTGCCTCTGCTGCTGGAGAGGCAAAAAGAAGTAAGGTTGATGTCCCAGGAGAAGGGACAAAGAAAATTGATGCACCTTCCTCGGCTGCTCCTGTGAAGGTTGTAGAGAAGGCCCCAGTGCCCCGAGCAAGGCTGCTTCTCCAGGCGAGGTGATTGTCATATCATCGACCAAGAGTTCCTCCTTGGTTGAATCAATCCCTGTTCCCCCGAGGAAGCTGAAGAAGAGATCCTCGGTCAATTTGGCTGAAACCATTTCCCAACCCCCAACTACTGGAATTGGTGTTCCTACTTTTGTTCCCTCGAGCTCTGCCATGAGTTCGGTGAAGACTTGGATCATTCCCTAGATCCAAGGTATTGAAGAGAACCTTTCTTGGGACATGGTCACCTCATTGGCTGCTCGCCATATTGCTTCTGTAAGTCTTATTACTTTGAACTTTTCATCTTTCCTTTGTTATATCTGTCTCTGACTTGCTTTCATTTTCTTTTTACAGTTGGTGAGCTGATTTAATACAATTTTGAAGAAGGATGAAGCTATTAAAGCTTCAAGCTCCTCGTCTAGTGTGGAGGAAGCTCTGATGGGTCTGACACGATCTTTGGTAGATTCTCGTCAGAAGCATGATGCTGACAAGGCTGTTTGGGAGAAGAAAATTACCTCCACCGAGAAGGAGAAGGCTCAAGTTGTTGAAGTCTCCAAGGGGTTGGAGAAGAAAATAAAGGACTTGGAGGAGAAAAATAAAGAGCTCGACAAGAAGCTCAAAAACGCTGGAGAGTTTGAGAATAAACTCAAGGTTGCTGAGGAAGAATTAATCCAACTTCGCGAAGTAAGTCGCCAGAAGGAAGAAGTTGAGAATAAACTGAAGACTGCTGAAAATCTTCTGTCCGAGAAGCTTTCCTCGGAGAAGTTAAAAAGGAAAATGGCTGTGAAGAAGTCTTTCAGCGCTGGCTGGGACAAGGGGTGGAACAAAGTCTTGGCTGCCATGATGTCGCAAGTCGAATATGGCAGCCTAAAATATTTTAGAGATGGGTGGGTCGCAGCTCTTCAGGAGATGAAGGTTGATGAAACTTCTGAGCTCTTCCAGCGACACATCCCTGGTCCCCCTACAACTCCTGAAGATGAAGAAGAGGACGAAGCTGCCTCCGAAGAGTCTTCCATGGTGATGGGAGATCATCCCCCAGCCATCCAGCCTGCTAATGAGGAACTTCAGCAGCTCGCTACTTCCTCCGAGCAACCTCCAGCACTTCCCCAGCTACTATCTGCTCCATCCGAGCAACCTACCTCCTCGTCCCAGCCTCCCGAGAAAGTTTTGGGAGACAAGGAAAAGGTGTAGAGTTGTTCGGACTTCTATCTATTTTATTTTTCTTTGACAAATGTAATCCTCAACCATGTAACTCGGAACTTTGTGATATAATAAAACTTGAACTTTTGTTTTCGCATACTGTTGTTTCTTCTCTTCATGTTCTGCTGGTACTCTTCTTAATTATTGCTTTTTCTTTCTATACTAGTTTTTATCAAGGATGGAATTACTTTTTGCTCATGATACAAAGCTGTTGCGGCAATGCAATGAATACTTTAAGGCTGGTCACACAGATCTGAGTACAACACAAATTGTAGACATCCTCGACCAAGATGCTTCGGAATAGGCAGTTGAAGCTTACCAATATTTGAAGTGTCTGCTTGATCGTGCGGTGGCCAATAATGTGGCTTATTATGACATGATCGAGAATCTCCAAGGCACTCTTGAAGACCTTCAGCAACAGTATAAGGAATCCACTGGCCTCTTGCACGAGGGGTATGAGAAGAAATATCAGCAAATCGTTGCCAACAAGGGATACGACAAACTTTTTGTTGGCTACGATGTGAGGGAGAGAACTCTGAGGGGTGAGGTCGAGGAATGCAGACAAATAGCTGAATTATTAGAGCAAGAGAATAATAACCTACAAAGAGAGTTGTCACAGTTGAAGTCTGCAGCTTCCACTTCAAAAGCCTTGATCCCAGTGACTGATGAGGGATTCTCATTCTTGGAAGTCGAGAACGCCAACTTGAGGGATGAGTTGGAAACCTTGAAAAGGTCTGGCCCTTCTACATCTTCTCGTGGACGAGCAAGAGCTCCCCGGGGACGAGCAAGAGCAGCTCGGATTCCTGTTGAGGAACAGAGGACTCAATCTGCTTTAGAGAACCAAGCTTTCCAATTAATGGCAAAGAACCAGGCGTTGGCTGAAATGTCAAAGAAGATCAGGGACCTGGAAGAGCAGCTTTCTGCGCAGAAGTCAGTCTTGGAGAATAAGGAACTCTTCATCAAAAATATCCACAAACAGCTGGAAATATTGACATATCAATTCCACAAACAGCCCAGGGAGTTCTGGATGGCTGGGTACAACGAGGCTCTCTACCACTTGGACGATCGTATCCAGAATGCCAATAATGAGGGCTACAAAAAGGGTTGGTTGAATGCCTTAGGTGTGCTGCAACTCAAACAGGGTCATTACCTGTGGGACTACCATGGTCCTGGGCTGCTCGACCTACCCGTGCCACCATTCAAACTTGATATGAGTTGGATCCCCGCTCGGGCCATTCCTCGATGCTTAATTTCAAAATATCTCGGCGACTACAATCTCTATTCAAGTGTCGAGATATCTCGTCCCGAGCACCTCCTAGATCGACCATCCGTGATGAATATCAGGATGTTAAAAGATCTTACCTTTATAAATTCTCCTCTTGCTTTAAATGATCCTCCTGCTGGCGAGGAACCTGTTTCAAAAGCAGAGGGGAAAAAACCAATAGAATATGGATATTGATGTAATAAATTTGTATACATTTCATTCTCAATGTAATTTGTTTTTGGATTTAATGAAAGACTTTCATTTTTGTTCGTAATCTTAATTGCTATTGTCTTGTAATTATAAAACACTTTACATCTGTGCATGTGTATCTGCTAAAAAGATAATAATATTGTGTTATTTGTCGACCAACTTATTGTCGACCAACTTATTGTCGAGTAGTCACTTGGTCAAAATGATGTTTTGTTTCTCGACCAACTTAGTAATAATTAAAAAGTTATGAGTATAAAAAATGTTGCTCGATCACTTTCTCATCTTCATAAAATGTTTCTGAACAACCAAGGTCGGTAAATTTTCCTTGTCGACCAACTATTGTTAGTGGGTTTTTATCCCCGACCAGCCATAGTGGATTTTTTCTTAACGAGCAACTTTGGTACTTTTTGAAATAATTTTACCTCCCGACCAACTCAAGTTGGCATTTTCGAGAATATATTTACTTCCTAACCGACATAAGTTGGCATTTTTAGAAATACTTTTACTTCCCGAGGAACATATAGTTTTACTTCCCGTAGGAATACAAGTTTTACTTCCCGGAGGAATACAAGTAGCTTTACTTCCCGGAGGAATACATGTAGCTTTACTTCCCGGAGTAATACAGGTAGCTTTACTTCCCGGAGGAATACAGGTAGCTTTACTTCCCGAAGGAATACAAGTAGCTTTACTTCCCGGAGGAATATAGGTAGCATTACTTCCCGGAGGAATACGGGTAGTTTTACTTCCCGGAGGAATATAGGTAGCTTTACTTCCCGGAGGAATGAATATAGGTAGCTTTACTTCCCGGAGGAATACAGGTAGCTTTAATTCCCGGAGGAATACAAGTAGCTTTACTTCCCGGAGGAATGAATATAGGTAGCTTTACTTCCCGGAGGAATACAGGTAGCTTTAATTCCCGGAGGAATACAAGTAGCTTTACTTCCCGGAGGAATATAGGTTTCTCGACCAACCTTAGTTGGCATTTTCGAGAATAAATTTGAGTAGTCCGAGTTTTGCCGAGTAGTGTGTAGCACTAGTATTCCCCGAAAAACTTTCAATAAAAGGAGAGAATATCCATCACTGATAATACTTGCGCAGGTGCTCTGCGTTCCATGCATTCTTAAACTCCTCCCCTTCTAAAGTTGTTATTCGATAAGTTCCTGGTCGAACAACTTCTGTAACTCGGTATGGTCCATGCCAGTTTGCCTCCAATTTATTGTGCTTTTGAATTATTTTCTTCAGCACATAGTCTCCTTCTTTCAGATCGCACTTCTTCACTCTCTTGTTGTAGAATAAAGCTGTTCGCTGCTGGTAAGCAGCATTTCTAATGGCTTCTTCTTCTCTAACTTCCTCGAGCATGTCTAAATCCAATCTTCTCATTAAGTCGCTGACAGGGGAATTGAAATTCAGTACCCTGTGTGTTGGGAGGCCCAACTCGGCAGGTATAACAGCTTCACTTCCAAATGCTAGCATATATGGTGATTCTCCAGTTGCTACTCGGGGAGTAGTTCGGTAAGCCCACAGTACTGACTGTAACTCGTTGATCCAATTTGCTTTCGCATCGTCCAGCCTTTTCTTCAAGCCATTCAACAGCGTTCTGTTTGTCACTTCAGTTTGTCCATTGCTTTGAGGATGGCCTGGTGCTGAGTGGATCTTCAAAATGTTTGATTGATGACAATAGGCAGCAAACTCCTCGTTATCAAATTGTGTTCCATGGTCTGTGATGAAAGCATGAGGAAGACCATATCGACAAATGATGTTCTTCCAAACAAATTTGTACACCTTGTCGTACGTCATATTGATGAGAGGCTCAGCTTCAACCCACTTAGTAAAATCATCCACTGCGACGACGAGGTATTTGAATCTTCCTTTGGTCGTTGGCAGTGGCCCGACCAAATCTATTCCCCACATGGAAAAATGGCCAAGGGGAAGTTATGGGTGTCAACAATGCTTGTGTAGTTCTTCGAATGGAGGAAAAGCGCTGGCACTTGTCACATTTCTTGGCATAGGCTATACAATCAGCCCTCATCGTCGGCCAGTAGTATCCCTGCGTCATCACCCTTTGCAAAAGCGTCTGACCTGCTACATGGGCTCCACAGGACCCTTCATGGATCTCTTCAATCAATTCTTTCACCTCGAAGGGATGTACACATCTTTGTAAACCTGCCATAATTCCTCGTCTATATAGAATACCGTTAGTTAATACGTACCGAGCAACTTTAAACTTCAATTTCTTGGCTGCGAGCTTGTCAATTGGTAATTCTCCCTCCTCAATATATGCCCTGATGGGATCCATCCAAGATGGTCCTAAATCAAAGGTGATAAAGTTCATCATCAGATCTTCATCTATACTCCGACCAGCCAACACTTCAATTGGGATTGTTCTCCGGAGCTCGGTACGAGTATCTGATGCTAATCGAGCTAGGGCGTCTGCTCTTGCATTCTCCATTCTTGGTATTCTGACCAGCTGAATAGTAGCAAATTATGATACCAACTCCATCACCTTCGCCTGATACTTGATCATTAATTCTCCTTTGGCTGCATATATTCCCAACATTTGATTTACGATCAATTGAGAATCGCTAAAGATAATAAGCTGTTGCGCCTCCATAATTTTTGCCAAATTAAGACCTGCAATCATGGCCTTATACTCAGCCTCATTATTGGAAGCTTTGAATTGGAAACGTAGGGCGTATTCCATGTCGACCTCATCCGGGCTGTTCAAAACGATCCCCGCGCCACATTCTGTAGTGCAAGATGAGCCATCTACATATAGCCTCCATATAGGTAACTCGTCTTCAAATTTCTGATCTGTCAGAGTTCCTCAGTGAAATATTTGTTGCTTCCTTTCATCCTCCCCTGATATTTCTTGCTCTTCGTTGATCATCTTTTCTTGCCCTTTTACCAACCGGAGTTGGTCTGAGCTCGAATTTGATGATCTTGTAACATCCACTTGCCCTTTTACCAACCTAAGTTGGTTTGAGCTTGTGTTTGATGATCCTGTAGCATCCACAGGTTGATCAACGTGCAACTTTTGCTCCTCGGGGGTATCAGGATAGTTGAACTTTGCTATAAAATCCGCTACAGCTTACCCTTTAAGAGATGATCTGGGTTCATAAACTATATCGTATTCACCGAGCTCTATTGCCCAGTACATCAATCTCCCTGATTTTTCTGGTTTATGAAGGGCTTGCCTCAATGGCATATCAGTATATACTACTATGGTATGAGCCTGAAAGTATGGCCTCATTCTCCTACTCGCCTCAATCAGCGCCAGTGCTAACTTTTCCAGCCTTGGATATCTGATCTCTGCTCCTCGGAAGGCCTTACTCGTATAATAAATTGGTTTTTGCACTCCATTCTCCACTCCGATCAACGTCGAGCTAACTGCATTCTCGGACACTGCAAGATATAAGTATAATTTTTCTCCCATCACTGGCCTGGACAACAGTGGAGGTGCTCCCAAGTATTTCTTCAAGTCTTGAAAAGCCTTCTCACATTCATCATTCCACTCAAAAGTCTTTCGGAGTGTCTTGAAGAATGGGAGACATCGATCAGTTGCTCGTGATATAAATCTGTTGAGTGCTGTTACTCGTCCTGTAAGACTTTGCACCTCTTTCTTCGTCGTCGGAGATCGCAGCCCTAATAGAGCTTTGATCTTTTCAGGATTTGCCTCAATGCCTCGTTGATTGACTATGTACCCGAGAAACATGCCTTCTCATACTCCAAATAAGCACTTCGTCGGGTTCAGCTTCATTTGATATTTATCCAGTTGATCAAAAGTCTGACTTAAGTCAACTAGAAGATCGGCAGCTTTCCTGCTCTTTGTCAGCATATCGTCAACATAGACTTCCATATTGCAACTGATTTGTTCAACAAAGACCTTGTTCATCAGCCGCTGATATGTCGCACCTGCATTTTTCAAACCAAAAGGCATAACATTATAACAATAAGTTCCCCTAGGGGTAATGAAAGAAGTACTCTCCCTGTCTTCAGGTTTCATTTTAATCTGATTGTAACCAGAATAATCATCCATGAAGCTCAACATCTCGTGTCCCGAGGTAGCATCCACCAGTTGATCAATTCGGGGCAATAGAAAGTGATCCTTTGGGTATGCTTTGTTGAGGTCGGTGAAGTCTACACACATCCTCCACTTGTTGTTTTTCTTCTTTACCATCACCACATTAGCTAACCAGTCTGGATATTTAACATCTTCAATAAAATAAGCTTTCTGGAGCTTCTCGACTTCCTCCTGTATAGCTTGGTTCTTCTCGGGGCTGAACACTCTTCTTCTTTGCTTCACTGTCTTGATCTCCTTATTCACATTGAGTTCGTGACATAAGAAATTTGGGTCTACCCCGGGCATATCCTCATGACTCCACGCAAAAGTTTGCTTTTTGCTTCTTAGGAAAGTTATCAATTCCTGTTTTAGTGAGGCTTCCAACGACGAACCTACTTGAGTAGTACGTTCAGGGTGCTCGTCGTCCAGAATGATGTTTTCAGTAGCTTCCACCACTTGACCCTTCACGAGTTGCGACTCATCTCTAAGATCCAATGTTTCAATTTCTGCACCTTCATCCACTTGATAGGTAGTAGTCTTTCTCCTTGATTCTTCCAGTTCCTCTTGCTCGGCGGATGAATAATAGCATTCCCGAGCTATTTTCTGATCACCTTTCACAACTCCTACTCCAAAATTTGTTAGAAATTTTAGGCATTGATGCACTGTGGATGGTACAACCTCGAATTTCTTCAATCCTACTCTTCCAATGATGATATTGTATGATGATTGAACATTCTTATCCATCACGATGAAGCGTATTCTTTCTGTTCGACAAGCAGGCCACGTACCAATGAATATATCCAATTTGATCGTCCCAAGTGAAAATACTTTCTCGCCAGCAAAACCGAGGAGGGGTCTATGATAAGGCTCCAGTTGAGATAGCTTTAGATTTAAACTGTCGAAGCACGAGTAGAACATGATGTCTGCCGAGCTACCATTGTCTACCAGTACTCTTGAAATCATTACCTCCTTCATTCTCATCTTGATTACCAATGGGTCATAATGAGGATATAGAACACCTGCAAGGTCATTCTTTGAGAAACCAATGACAAATTTCTCTTTGTTCACCTTTCTCGGGCGATCCTCCTCAGCTAGATTTATTCGTTGAATGTACGAGCAAGCTTGAGCCTCACAAAGGTAAGCTTTTCTCTCTGCAGTAAGGTCTCCTCCTCCTGCATCTCCACCTGTTATAACATTACAGTCAAATGACCCAAAGCGTATTGAAAATACCTCTCGTTCTCGCTGCCTTGGTCTCTTGGGAAGATCGGGGTCGTCTTTCAGATCAACTTCATGGTTTCTTTTCTTGTTCTCCTTTGCTCGACGAGGAGATATAGACCTCTCTCTTATTCGATCGTTGTTTCTTCTTTCGCTTCCACGATCAACATACTTTGCCAGCTTTCCTCGTCTGATGAGTGTTTCAATCTCATTCTGAAGAGCTATGCAATTTTTGGTCATATGGCCATGATCTTTATGAAAGTCGCAATACTTCGCCTTATTCCTCTTGTCAGGGTCTGCCTTTATTTTCTCTGGCCAGTTTAATTCCTCGTTGTTCTTGATTTCCTCTAGAACATGGTTGATATCCTTCTTCAAAGGAGTATAATTATCAAATTTCTTTATTACGTCCCATACCGACCTAGTTTTTGAATGTTTGTCATTACCATTGTTCTTATGCTCTTTCTTCTTAGCTTTATCACCTTCCACCTTGGTTTCTTTGGCATCCATATTCTTCTTCGCAGCCATAGCCTCCTTGGCATTCATAATCTTGGACGCTTTTCCCATCAGATCTGACATGGTTCTAGGTGGATCTTTGGCCAAAGTGTAGTACAATTTGTTGGGCAGTAGTCCACTCATCAAAGCAGTAATCGCTGTCTTCTCCTCATAATCAATGACTTCAAGTTTCTCATTATTAAAATGAGTTATATAATCTCTGGTGCTCTCACCAGGTTTTTGTCTAACACTTAACAAATGTGCTACTCGTTTAACTGGCTTTGCCCCAAAACAGAAATTCCCAATGAATAACTCGACCAGTTGAAGAAAAGTTGAGATCTTACCCCGAGGAAGATTATTATACCATATTTGAGCATATCCGGTAAGAGTTCCCGAGAATGCTCTGCATCTCATCTCATCTGGAACAGCATAGATATCGGCTGCAGCTTGGTATTGTTCTATATGAAGGACAGGGTCGGTCTTTCCATCATATTTGGGGGTCACAACAGGTGCTTTGAACTTTGATGGTGTTGGAAAATCTATAATATCCTGGAAAAAAGGTGTTCCTCGAACAAAGGTTCGTTGTAGAGGGTTCTTGGCCTTAGCCATTTCCCCTAATCTATCCTCCAGCCTTTGAATAGAGCCTTTCCATGCATAATTTCCTTCCTCGGGCCTGTTGGTTCGAGCAACTAATCTCGTTGAGGTGGCTTCTTGGGATCTCTCTTGACGAGCAGCTGGTCGCGACTGGGCAGATCCTTCCCTTAAATCTGATGGTCGTTGAAAACTCCTCGACGCGACTTTAGGAGGACTTCTACTCCTTCTAGGTCCTAATCGATTAAAAGGTGATACCCTGCTTAATCTTTCTAGCGCACTGGTCCTTTCTGGGGAGAGAGTGATACGTTGTTCAGTATCTGTGTCTCGCATTGACGAAGTTCGTCCAGGTTGATAAGAAAAATCTCAGACTCCTCATTGCGATATGAATCGGTACGCCTAGTACGCGAAGAAGGTGTACGGGTATTTCTTTGAATACTTCGCGGTCTTGAATGGGTTGGTGCACCACCATGGAGGGTTTGTATGAGTTGTCGCATAGTTTCTTGCATGACGGTCTGGCCCTGAGCCAGATTTGTCATTATTCCAGCGGGATCAGGAATATTTGGTGGAGCAGATGGATTTGGAGGGCTTCCAGCGTTTCGGTTGCTGGATTCTGGAATATCAGCCATTTGCGATGAATTGTTTTTGATGAAAAACGATGTTACCAGTCGTTTCCCACAGACGGCGCCAATCTGTTGATGTAAAAAATTAGATCATATCTAATTATTTAATCACAGATAAAATAAATGAGACACATAAGTTTTAAAGTGGTTCAGCCTTATAAGAATGGCCTACGTCCACTATTTCTGTTATTACTGAGTGTTTGGGAATTCTCGATTACAAGTTAATCAAGAAATTCTGGTCCCCTTACGATGAGGATTGTACAATGCATTTATAGCCCTGAGGATGTAATGTGAAAGGGTAATACATTAAATTATGTACATATGAAAGGGTAATACATTCAATGCCCCTTAAGCGTATGCGTCTGAATGATAAGCATTTAATGAACAGTCAAACTGTTGGTTATCCAGCTATTAATGCTTTGTTCGAGGTGCAGCTCAGACCGCCTGAGTTACTCGGACTGCCTAAGCTTCTCGGTACTCAAGAGTTCCTCGGAGAGTTCTTGTTCCTCAGAGCGCGTGAGTTCCTCAGGGAAGCAGTGTTCCTCGTTGTAGTCTTGTTCCTCGGAGCGTGTGAGTTCCTCGGAAGTGTTTGTTGTTGCCACGTGTCTTCACTTTATTGAACCATGTCAGCAGACTAAATTTGGTATCAATAATTGAGAAAGAGAACAATGACTCGAGGGCTGAGCTTAAGAGCCTAAAAAAGTCCAGGTAGCTGAGGGAGGAGCTAAGAAAGGCTAAAAGGCCAAGGGACAGTCTTCCTCTCAAGGGTAAAAGGAAAATTGCCTAGCAGAAGAGCTAAGGAGGATCAATAATACTTTTCTTAACAAAATATCAACTTTAAAAGTCTGACCGAGAAAGTTGATCCTCTCATGTTCCAATTGTATAAACAAGGTCTGGATGGATGTCTATGATGAGGCTCTTCTCAATAAGGATCTTTCCTGAGCGATGTTCAAAATGTTGGTTATAAGTACGGTTGGCTTAATGCCCTCTCCCCAACAAAGATCCCACATGATTCTGAGTTGTGGTGACCCAGGGTTTTTGAACCATTAAGATCCTCCTTACAAGATCGACGTGTCATGGATCCCAACGGATAACATTTCGATTATCCTTATCAGGAAATACCTTGGCGACTTCGAACTTGATGGAGACAATGAACTCTGTCGACCTCAACACTTGGTTGACAGGGTGAGTACAGGTGGGCCATCAAGGATCAGATACATGACTACGACCGTTACTTCTTATGCGCATTAGATGTTCCACCTGCTGGAGTTAGAAGTTCGACAAATGAGCCAACCCCATCACGTAATTAATCCATATATATTCACCATTTTGTTGCAAATCATTTGCTTTTTTCAATTTCCATGTAATAACTTAGAAGTGTTAATGGAAATTTTTACACTTTTGCTTCCCTATATGATGTGTGGTCTTATGGTCTTACCTTTTAGGTGATGTCGTCATATTTTAACCTTAGGCCTATAACAAAAAAAGCAAAAATGCACCTGTTATGGAGTCATTCCCCAGTGAAGATTTTTATGACCTAGTTGCTCATGGGTGCATAAGGTTTTTAGTAGGCCTTTCATCAGCTGTAAAATATTGTTCATGTTTTGTTATTCGCCAAAACTCTCCGTGTTGGCTAACTTATATCTAAAGTTGATTTTTGGTGGTTGAACTAGTTAGTTTTAAAAGAAGACATTTATCGCATGGATAAATAATATGTTAAAGAGAATCCGTGCAACTAATTGGTCTTTTTTATTAAGTATTCATTTGTCCACCACTTACAACAAAGGATAAGTGCGAGAAGTTTTGAAGAACTTCTTAACAAACTTTAAAATTGAAATAAACGAAAAAAGTTATCGTAAACTAAAAATCTAAAAGTAAAACTCTTTAAATTGGTTGCATTCCAAGCTTGGGGAACCTCTCTGCCATCTATTGTTTATAAGTGGTAGGCTCATATTAAGTCGTTACGGATGACTTTGAATGGCCCTTCGCAGTTGGGCCCTAGTTTCCCATCAGAGGGATTTTTGGCGCTACCCACAATCGTTCTCAGCACTTAGTCTTTGACCTTGACTGCTCTCACTTTGTCCCCCCGTTATAATGCTTAGCCAACCGCTGATGGTCGGAGAAAAGTTTTATAAGAGCCAATTATCTTCTTTCATCGGCTAAGTCATGCTCTGCTCTGATTGCTTTATTGTTGAGATCTTGATCAGCTAAGGTGGACTTTATGGTGAGTAAACCTACTTCCAGTGGGATCACTGCCTCCATTACTTAAGCTAAGGTAAAGGGCGTTTCCCCGTTGATTGTTTGGGTGTTGTTCGAAATGCCCAGAGAATATGGGCGAGTTAGTAGACCCAAATTCCCTTTGCTTTTTCAGTCTCTTTTTATTCTATCGAGGACTGTCTTATTGGAAGCTTCTGCCTTCCCGTTGGGTAGTGTTCTGAACTATAGTAATGCCTAATACTATATTTGTCGTAAAAATATTGGAAGAGACCACTCTCAAACTGAGTCCCGTTATATGTGATGATAATTCGAGGGATGCCAAATCGTATTATGATGTTCCTCTACATGAAGTTAATTATATTGACATTTAGGATGTTCGCCAAGATGTCACATTTAACCCATTTAGAGAAGTAGTCGGTGCCAACCAACAGATACTTCCTACTACCAAATGCGAGGGGCAACAGGCCGACGATGTCAAGGCCCTACGGGGAAATAGCTAAAGACTTATGAGGGACTTGAGGCCACCGACTGGTTAGTGTACCAATGGTGAGAAAAGTTGATAATTCTTACATTTTTGAACGTAGGCAACTGTGTCCTTCTATATGTATGGACAACAGTATCATTATTTCATTTATCCAAATACTAGATATTTTCCCCTTGCGTAGCTCCCACACATCCCTTTATGAAGCTCATAGAGGGTCTGTTCGACATCGTCCAGGTGCACACATTAGAGGTAAGGCCCTAAAAAAGAGCGCCAATAAAGTTTCTTATCTGCCCCCAAGTGGAAGCGAGAAAATTTCATTCGCACCTTATGTGTTTCTTTCCTATCAACTAGGAGGTCATCCTATCGATTACCATAACTTGCTTGAGATATTTTCCTCTATTGATACTGAGATAGTCGAGGTACATCACTTCAATCATCCGTTTCATATCTCCCTCAATGGCTAAAACAAGTGTTGTCAGTGCGTCAGCGTGACTATTGTTCCCTTTTGGGAACTGTGGCATTTGTACATGCACAAATTGGGTAACTAACTGTTGGTATTCCTCAAGATATGCGACCATGCGCTCATTCGTGGTGTTGTAATCTCCTGATACCCGCTAACCATTCTAGACGATAGAGACCCTTTGTACTTATATTTGGCGGTGTCTCGTGGCGTTGTTAGCTCAACCTTAGTTTGTGAGAATAATAGGAGGCCATGATCTGATTTATTATGCAAGGAAAACATTGCTTGACTCTGAGAAGAGATACATGGCAGTGGCGAAGCTCACATATGCATTGGTGATAACCTCTAAGAATTTGAAGCACTACTTCGAGGCACGCACCATTATTATTCTAACCCCCTTCCTTCTGAGAGTAATGATCAGTAAGGCCGACATATCTAGAGGAATGTCTAAGTGGTTAATAGAAATAGAGAGGTTTGATATCCGATTTCATCTTAGAACCTCGATCAAAGGGCAAGTCATAGAAGACTTCATCATCGAATTTTTCAATAATATAAAAATTACAAGAGACTAAAAATAAAAGTACATATTCTGTCCCATAGATAATTGAAGAATGAGATAGGTGGGTATTGTATGTTGATGTGGCATCAAATTCCAAGGAGGCAGTAGTGGGGATAGTATTGGTATACCTAGAGAAAATAATTCTAGAGCAAACAATTCGTTTGGGAATTGAAGCCTCCAACAACAAAGCTGAGTACGAAGCCTTGCTCTGTTGACTGCGAAAAGTACTCTCCTTGGGAGCCCATAACCTTGATGTCTTCTGTGACTTGCTCAGATAATTCATTATTTCTTCAAGTGCCCTGGTGCATTCATTATTCCATACTTCCCTCATTTCTTTATTAAGTTCTTGAAAGAAAGGTCAACACTTCTCTGAGGACCTGGATATGAAGTGATTGAGGGCGACTAGTATCCCAATTAATTTTTGTACCTCGCGCACAGTCTTGGGTTGTTGCACCTTCCTGATGGATTCAATTTGGCCAGGATTTGTCTCGATTTCTATTTGACTGAATAGGTATCCAAGTAACTTTCCCTATTGTTCCCCAAAGGAGTACTTTGTTGCATTTTGCTTCATTCTTTAATAACAAAACACTTCAAAAGTTCTTGCCAAGTCTGCAAAGTGATCCCCCTGCAAGCATATCGTCGATATATACCTCCATTTTATCTCCCAATTGCTCTTTGAACATACTTATCATAAGTCTTTGATAAGTCACCCCAACGTTCTTCAATCTGAACGGCATCACCTAGTCCGGGGTAAACAATAGGATTTGGTGGTACCCAGAGTAGGCATCGAGGAAGCTCATATGCTCATGGTTAGCGGTGGCATCGACCAACTAGTATATCTTTGGTAGAGAAAAACTATCCTTTGGGCATGCACGGTTGATGTTAGTGAAGTCTACGTAGACTCTCCACTTCCCGTTGTTCTTCCTTATAACTAACGAATTCGATAATTATTTGTGGAATTAAACTTCATTTATGGACTACGCCTCCAGAATTTTCCCCACCCCTCTTTAACAGCTTTGGCCTTCTCGGTCGCATTATGCCACACCTTTTAAGCCACTGGTGGATGTTGCGGATCCGCATGGAGCTTGTGACACATCACTTTCGGGTCTAATCCTGACATGTCATATGGCCTGTTTACAAATATGTCTTGGTTGCCTTTCAGGATGTAAGGATACAAATTTTCAATTGAGTCCTTTGTAGTTTTGGCTCAATACCGGACACAAATATTTGAGTCATAGGATAGAATACTTGACCATCCTTCAAGCCTATGACATGCAAGAGTTGAAGACGTAGCGGCCAAGTCTTGTAAAGCTTCATCAAATGCCGTGTGTATTGTGCCTCATTTCTACGTCATCAACATGGTTCCATTGCTCCTAAGGTATGAATGCATTTTAATATATATATATATATATATATATATATATATATATATATATATATATATAGGAGCTTGGAACAATATTTATATGGGTGTAATTTATGTTTAAACTCTTGTTTATTTTCAGAAAGTTTCATTAAAACTTTAAAATAAAGTTTCTGGGCTAAAATCAAATTTTTATACTTTCTGGAAGTTCGTTCGAGCGAGTTTTTCGTTCGAACGAGAATGTCGTTCAAACGAGGTTTGCCAACGACCTGCCTCTAGAACTTCGTTAGAAGTATCGTTCGAACGAGACTTCGTTCGAACGAAAATCTCGTTCGAACGAGATTTGGCGGGAACAGTTTATTTGGCAGTTTTGAGCAATTTTTCCCACTTTCCCACTTTGGTTCCCACTACTTTTTTGCCAAAATAATTATGTGCGGGAACAAACTTTTTTTAATCAACTTTTTCAAATCCTACAACCTCCTAGAGAGTGGTTTTGAGAGCTTTATTCTTTCATAAAAAGTTCCCTTGGTGTTTGTTATACAAATTGAGTTATTCAAAGAACAAAATGAAGTTTACACCCAATTATTTGTTTTAATCCAAGTTTCTATCTATCTATATATATACATCTTGCTTCAAGAGTTTGTTTTGGCAGCGGATTCATCTCTACCGTAAAAGAGAGTTTGGGTTTGCTTCTACATCCCATAAAGAAGAAGCTTGTTTGCGTTTACTTACCAACTTGGAAAAAGGCTCCTTGTTCGGGTGACGGTGACCGAAGAAGTTCGATCGGTGGATTCCAAGACCGCGGCGGAGCTCCGTGGTTATTCACTAGGAAGAGTTGTATACAAGAAGAAGCGTCGGGGCTTGGAGGGAGTCAAGTCGAGTGTTGTAAGTCTTACTATCTTGTATTTGTAAAACTGTACTTAGTGGATTTGAGGCTAGGGTCACCGATGTTGTTTTTCATTGGGGATTTTTCCTCGTACATCGCGGGGTAGTGGTTATTTGTTTATTTTATCCTTTGCAAAATCACCTAGAACGCATGCTTAGGTAAAAAGATAAAATTTGATTTAAATCACTACTTGTTTAATTTGGTGCTAACATGAATTTGGGTAAATGTTAATTTAATTCAAGTCATTAAATTTATTGGTCAAAATTGATTTAGCCTAAATTGATAATATTGAAAATATGACTTAGACAAATTTTTAGGACTTGGGATTGAATTATGTTGTTAAAGTGAAAAATTCTTTTGTTGATTAATTTAATTTCACTTTGAACTTTGTTTAATTTTGATTTGGAAAGAAATTAAAATTAGTTAATTTGTTTAATTGAACCATCTCACTTCCGCATATTTAAAAGGAAATTAAAATTACTTTTTGTAGTAAAGAATTTAAAAATTGGGGGCCTCGTGTTCCAACAAGTGGTATCAGAGTGGGATCGCTAAATTATTGCGTTTAAGATCCTTAAAATATTTTTGCTAAAAATGAAATTTTCCTCGTTTTCAAAATTTCCAACTTTTTGATGGTTCTCTCATGCTTGCACAAGACTCTTCTCTTGCCATATCTCATGAGTAATTGCTATCATGTCTTACATACTCTAGCTTTTGTGCTTAATGATATATCTTTTGCTAGTTGTATGTTTTGTTTATCATTTTCTAGTCTATGCTCCATGCTTAATCACATGCTAGAATAATGATTTTTGTTTATCTTTTGTATTCTATTTCTTTCATTTAGTTTGCATACAAAAAGATTTTTGTTTATCACTTGTGTTTTACCTTTGAGTTATCTAGGCCTAATGAAAAATACAAATGATTTTTTTTTTGTTTGTCTTTCGAGTAAATATTTTTATTTTTGGTTAAAAATTTGAAAAACTCAAAAAGATTTTATTTTGTGTGTATTTTGATTTTACACACATTTTGTGGCATATGTTTGTGTTTGAATCCTCATTTCGCTTCCACGTGACTAGAACTTTTGGTTAGAATTTTAATCCTTAAAATGTTCTTTATCATGCTTACATGGAGTAGCTTAAGTTTGACTTGCTTAATGAATTCACTTTTATATGCCTTTACACACATGCACGAGCTTATTGAACCTTAACGTCACATGTTATATTTGATCTTTACGAGGTGTTCTCCAACCAATCTTGTCATCTACATGTTATGTGACTTAGGAGGACTAGTGCATGTCAAAATTCATAGCACGTGAGATTTGTGAGATATAAAAATAATATGTATAATTGTGCACGGGGAAGGACTCCGAAAGGAAAAATATTATCCTTTGTGAGTAAGCCACCGTTTGGATTGGACCTAAAAGAAATATGTGGTCCAAAGTCCTAAAAGAAAATATGGAATTAAAAGAAAATATTTGCCAAGGCCTATTTTGTTAAGTTGATTTATTCATTCAAAAGATTACATCATATTCTTAAATTGAGGGAGTTGGATGGTATATCAACGGTTTGCACAATTTTCATTTATCTTAGTTGCGCTTTCAATATCATGACTCTATTGATTTGTAGAATCATCAACATGCTAGGCTTGTATGCATTGTGTTTGTTTGTTCATTAGTTCACCTTATCCTGTCACATAAAGGCTAAATTCTAGTTGATAAAGTTTTGCAATCAAATGCGAACTACGTAAACACGTTTAAGTGATTGGGTTTGAATTCATTGGTATCTTGTTCACACCCCTTCACTTCCATTTCCATATGGCACATTTATGCTATAAGAGTGAGAAAAACTAATGTTATTTAGTTTTGTGTCATTTTGGTGTTTATATCTATATGTGTGTACTTATGCTTAGTTTGAATTTATTGTGTATACATATATATGATATTTGTTTGTTTTGGAGTTTTTGCCATGTTTAGCTAGTTCATCTTTGCTTTTAATTCATTTTTGGTATCTATCTTGTTGCGAATTTTATTTCAATATCACCAGCTTAGATTACTACAATTAATTGATATCTTTTGGCATCGCATCATAGTTGATATTCATATCTTTATGTGGATTAGTTGAATTTTAGTTGCCCATGCACTTTAATGGTCTCATCCTTTTATGCACTAATGCATGTTTAGCTTGTTAACCCATTCTATTTATCCCATGTTTCGTTTAGGGGGTGTATATGCTTTTATTAGGGGAGATAAGTTACGTTTTGATTCTTTAGCCTTTGTCTATTCCTGAACAAAAAGGGGGAGAATGATAGGGGGATAAATGGTATCTAATCCTATTGTCATCGTATCTTAGTTTGGGAGATTTTACTTAGGGGGAGAGCGCTGTCTTCTTAGGTTTACCATAGTTAATAAAGCAGAGGATTAATTAAGGGGGAGTCTTTATTTTTATTTCATTTAATATTTCAATATTCCCTATGCATTTAATGTGTTTGCTTAAGTGTGCATGAATTCTTCTATATATGACAACTTCCATCTTCGGCAAAGATATTGACCCTTGGGTTGTTTGAGTCAAGCTATTGTATTTTTATTTTAGGTGGGATATTTTTTAGTTTAGTAGAGCTTGACGGCCCTTTAGGATTTTTGTTGGTTTTTGTCCCGGAATAGCCAAAGGGGGAGATTTATAAGGACACAAATGTCTAATTGAGTCCTTTGTAGTTTTGTCTCAATTCCAGACAAAAAAGTTTGAGTCATAGAATAGAATACTTGACCATCCTTCAAGCCTATGACATGCAAGAGTTGAAGACGTAGCGACCAAGTCTTATAAAGCTTCATCATTGTCGAGTTTCTAGTGTCATGTTTCTACGTCATCAACATCATATTCCATAGTCTCCAAAGGTATGAATGCATTTCTATATCTATATAGGGAGACATGGAATAAATTTATATTGGGTGTACTTTTATTTTAAAACTAAGGTTTATTTAAAGCCTTAAAAATAAAGTTTCTGGGCTAAAAATGGAATTTTTAAGCTTTATGATTTTTCGTTCGAAATTGTCGTTCGAACGAGAATGTCATTCGAACGAGGTTTGCCAACGACTTGCCACTGGAACTTCTTTAGATAGTTCTCTCGAACGAAAATGTCGTTCGACCGAGATTTCGACGGGAACAGTTTTTGGCTTTTTTTTGGCACTTTCCCACTACTTTATCCCTTTATTCTTTCGCAGAATTTAATGACTTCGGGAACAGAATTTTTCAAAGAACTTTTTCCATCTCCTAGAGAGTGTTTGAGAGCTTAATTCTTTCATAAAAAGTTCCCTTGGTGTTTGTTATCCAGATTGAGTTATTAAAAGAACAAAACCAAGTTTACACCTAATTGTTTGTTTTAATCCAAGTTTCTATTTATATATATATATATACATCTTGATTGGAGAGTTTGTTTTGGTACCGAATTCATCTCTACCGTAAAAGAGAGTTTGGGTTTGCTTCTACATCCCACAAAGAAGAAGCTTGTTTGCGTTGACTTACCCACTTGGAGAAAGGCTCCTTGTTCGGGTGATGGTGACCGAAAAAGTCCGATCGGTGGATTCTGAGACCGCGGTGGGGCTCCGTGGTTATTCACTAAGAAGAGGTTTATACAAGAAGAAGCGTCGGGGCTTGGAAGGAGTCAAGCCGAGTGTTGTAAGTCTTACAATCTTGTATTTGTTAAATCGTACTTAGTGGATTTGAGGCTAGAGCCGTCCGAGGTTTTTTTTCGTTGTGGGTTTTTCCTCGTACATTGCGGCGTAGTGGTTATTTGTTTATTTTATCTTTTGCAAAATCACCTAGAACGTATGCTTAGGTAAAAAGATAAAATTTGGTATATATCACTACTTGTTTAATTTGGTGCTAACATGAATTTGGATAAATGTTAATTTAATTCAAGTCATTAATTTTATTGGTTAAAATTGGTTTGGCCTAAATTGGTAATATTGAAAATATGACTTTGGCAAATTTCTAGGACTTGGATTGAATTATGTTGTTAAAGTGAAAAATTCTTTTGTTGATTAATTTAATTTCACTTTGAACTTTGTTTGATTTTAATTTGAAAAGAAATTAAAATTAGTTAATTTGTTTAATTGAACCATCTCACTTCCGCATCTTTAAAAGGAAATTGAAATTACTTTTTTTTAGTAAAGAATTTAAAAATTGGGGGCCTCGTGTTCCAACAAGTGGTATCAGAGCGGGATCGCTAAATTACTGCGTTTAAGATCCTTCAAATATTTTTGCTAAAATGAAATTTTCCTCGTTTTCAAAATTTTCTATTTTCGATGATTCTCTCATGCTTGCACATGACTCTTCTCTTGCCATATCTTATGAGTAATTGCTTGCATGTATTACATACTCTAGCTTTTGTGCTTAATGATATATCTTTTGCTAGTTGTATGTTTTGTTTATCATTTTCTAGTCTATGCTCCATGCTTAATCACATGCTAGAATAATGATTTTTGTTTATCTTTTGTATTCCATTTCTTTCATTTTTGCTTGCATTAAATGAAAAATACATAAACATTTTTGTTTATCATTTGTATTTTACCGTTGAATTATCTAGGCCTAATGAAAAATACGAATGATTTTTTTTATTGTCTTTTGAGTAAATATTTTTATTTTTGGTTAAAAATTTTAAAAACTCAAAAAGATTTTATTTTTTGTGTATTTTGGTTTTACACACATTTTGTGGCATATGTTTGTGTTTGAATCCTCATTTCGCTTCACGTGACTAGAAATTTTGGTTAGAATTTTTATCCTTAAAATGTTCTTTATCATGCTTACATGGAGTAGCTTAAGTTTGACTTGCTTAATGGATTCACTTTTATATGCCTTTATACACATGCATGAGCTTATTGAACCTTAGCGTCACATGTTATATTTGAGCTTTATGAGGTGTTCTCCTACCAATCTTGTTATCTACATGTTATGTGACTTAGGAGGACTAGTGCATGTCAAAATCCGTTGCACGTGAGATTTGTGAGATATAAAAATAATATGTATAATTGTGCACGGGGAAGGGCTCCGAAAGGAAAAATATTATCCTTTGCGAGTAAGCCACTGTTTGTACTGGACCTAAAAGAAATATGTGGTCCAAAGTCCTAAAAGAAAATATGGCATTAAAAGAAAATATTTGCCAAGCCCTATTTTGTTTAGTTGATTTATTCATTCAAAAGATTACATTATATGCTTAAATTGAGGGAGTTGGATGGTATATCAACGGTTTGCACAATGTTCGTTTATTCTAGTTGCGCTTTCAATGTCATGATTCTATTGATTTGTAGAATCATCAACATGCTAGGCTTGTATGCATTGTGATTGTTTGTTCATTAGTTCACCTTATCCTGTCACATAAAGGCTAAATTCTAGTTGATAAAGTTTTGCAATCAAATGCGAACTACGTGAACATGTTTAAGTGATTGGATTTTAATTCATTGGTATCTTGTTCACACCCCTTCACTTCCGTTTCCATACGACACATTTATGCTATAAGAGTGTGAAAAACTAATGTTATTTAGTTTTGTGTCATTTTAGTGTTTATATCTATATGTGTGTACTTATGCTTAGTTTGAATTTATTGTGTATACATATATATGATATTTGTTTGTTTTGGAGTCTTTGCTATGTTTAGCTAGTTCATCTTTGCTTTTAATTCATTTTTGGTATCTATTTTGTTGCGAATTTTATTTCAATATCACATGCGTAGATAGCTACAATTAATTGATATCTTTTGTTATCGCATCATAGTTGATATTAATATCTTTATGTGGATTACTTGAATTTTAGTTGCCCATGTGCTTTAATGTTCTCATCACTTTATGCACTAATGCATGTTTAGCTTGTTATCCCATTCTATTTATCCCTTGTTTCGTTTAGGGGGTGTATATGCTTTTATTGGTGGAGAAATGTTACGTTTTGATTCTTTAGCCTTTGTCTATTCATGAACAAAAAGGGGGAGAATGATAGGGGAAAAAATGGTATCTAATCCTATCATCATCGTATCTTAGTTTGGGAGATTTTACTTAGGGGGAGAGCACTATCTTGTTAGGTTGATCATAGTTGATGAAGCAGAGGATTAATTAAAGTGAAGTCTTTATTTATATTGCATTTAATATTTTAATATTCCCTATGCATTTAATGTGTTTGCTTAAGTGTGCATGAATTCTTCTATATATGGCAACTTTCATATTCGGCAAAGATATTGATCCTTGGGTTGTTTGAGTCAAGCTATTGTATTTTTATTTTGTGTGGAATATTTTTTAGTTTAGTAGAGCTTGACGGCCCTTTAGGATTTTTGTTGATTTTTATCTCGGAATTGCCAAAGGGGGAGATTTGTAAGGACACAAATTTCCAATTGAGTCATTTGTAGTTTTGGGTCAATTTCGGATAAAAACGTTTGAGTCATAGGATAGAATACTTGACCATCCTTCAAGCCTATGACATGCAAGAGTTGAAGACATAGCAACCAAGTCTTATAAAGCTTCATCATTGTCGAGTTTCAAGTGTCATGTTTCTACGCCATCAACATCATATTCCATAGTCTCCAAAGGTATGAATGAATTTCTATATCTATATAGGGAGATTTGGAATAAGTTTATATTGGGTGTACTTTTATTTTAAAACTAAGGTTTATTTAAAGCCTTAAAAAAAAATTTCTGGGCTAAAAATGGAATTTTTAAGCTTTCTGGTTTTTCGTTCAAAATTGTCGTTCGAACGAGAATGTCATTCGAACGAGGTTTGACAATGACTTGCCACTGGAACTTCGTTAGATAGTTCGTTTGAACGTAATGTCATTCGAGCGAAAATATCCTTCGAACGAAAATGTCGTTCGAACGAGATTTCGTCGGGAACAGTTTTTGGCAGTCTTTTGGCACTTTCCCACTACTATATCCCTATATTCTTTCACAGAATTTAATGACTTCGGTAAAAAAAATTTTCAAAGAACTTTTTCTATCTCTTAGAGAGTGTTTGAGAGCTTAATTCTTTCATAAAAAGTTCCCTTGGTGTTTGTTATCCAAATTGAGTTATCCAAGGAACAAAACCAAGTTTACACCCAATTGTTTGTTTTAATCCAAGTTTCTATCTATATATATATATATATCTTGCTTGGAGAGTTTGTTTTGGCACCAGATTCATCTCTACCGTAAAAGAGATTTTGGGTTTGCTTCTACATCCCACAAAGAAGAAGCTTATTTGCGTTGACTTACCCACTTGGAGAAAGGCTCCTTGTTGGGGTGACGGTGACCGAAAAAGTCCGATCGGTGGACTCTGAGATCGCGGTGGAGCTTCTTGGTTATTCACTAGGAAGAGGTGTATACAAGAAGAAGCGTCGGGGCCTTGACGGAGTCTAGTCGAGTGTTGTAAGTCTTACTATCTTGTATTTATAAAACCGTACTTAGTGGATTTGAGGCTAGGGCCGTTCGAGATTTTTTTTCGTTGTGGGTTTTTCCTCGTACATCGCGGCATAGTGGTTATTTATTTATTTTATCTCTTGCAAAATCACCTAGAACGCATGTTTAGGTAAAAAGATAAAATTTGGTTTAAATCACTACTAGTTTAATTTGGTGTTAACATGAATTTGGGTAAATGTTAATTTAATTCAAGTCCTTAATTTAATTGGTTAAAATTAGTTTGGCCTAAATTAGTAATATTGAAAATATGACTTAGGCAAATTTCTAGGACTTGGATTGAATTATGTTGTTAAAGTAAAAAATTCTTTTGTTGATTAATTTAATTTGACTTTGAACTTTGTTTAATTTTAATTTGGAAAGAAATAAAAATTAGTTAATTTGTTTAATTGAACCATCTCACTTACGCTTCTTTAAAAGGAAATTGACATTACTTTTTGTAGTAAAGAATTTAAAAATTGGGGGCTTCGTGTTCCAACAAGTGGTATTAGAGCTGGATCGCTAAATTATTGCGTTTAAGATCCTTTAAATATTTTTGCTAAAATTGGAATTTTTCTCTTTTTCAAAATATTCTATTTTCGATGGTTCTCTCATCCTTGCACATGAGTCTTCTCTTGCCATATCTTATGAATAATTGCTTGCATGTCTTACATACTCTAGCTTTTGTGCTTAATGATATATCTTTTGCTAGTTGTATGTTTTGTTTATCATTTTTCTAGTCTATGCTCCATGCTTAATCACATGCTAGAATAATGATTTTTCTTTATCTTTTGTATTATATTTCTTTCATTTTAGTTTGCATTAAATTAAAAATACAAAAAGATTTTTGTTTATCATTTGTGTTTTACCTTTGAGTTATCTAGGCCTAATGAAAAATACAAATGATTTTTTTTTGTCTTTTGAGTAAATATTTTTATTTTTGGTTAAAAATTTGAAAAACTCAAAAAGATTTTATTTTGTGTGTATTTTGGTTTTACACACATTTTGTGGCATATGTTTGTGTTTGAATCCTCATTTCACTTCCACGTGACTTGAACCTTTGGTTAGAATTTTAATCCTTAAAATGTTCTTTATCATGCTTACATGGAGTAGCTTAAGTTTGACTTGCTTAATGGATTCACTTTTATATGCCTTTACACACATGCACGAGCTTATTGAACCTTAACGTCACATGTTATATTTGAGATTTATGAGGTGTTTTCCTACCAATATTGTCATCTACATTTTATGTGACTTAGGAGGACTAGTGCATGTCAAAATCCGTTGCACGTGACATTTGTGAGATATAAAAATAATATGTATAATTGGGCACGGGGAAGGGCTCCGAAAGGAAAAATATTATCCTTTGCGAGTAAGCCACCGTTTGGATTGGACCTAAAAGAAATATGTGGTCCAAAGGCCTAAAAGAAAATATGGCATTAAAAGAAAATATTTGCCAAGGACTATTTTGTTTAGTTGATTTATTCATTCAAAAGATTACATCATATGCTTAAATTGAGGGAGTTTGGATGGCATATCAATGGTTTGCACAATGTTCATTTATCCTAGTTGCGCTTTCAATGTCATGACTCTATTGATTTGTAGAATCATCAACATGCTAGGCTTGTTCGCATTGTGTTTGTTTGTTCATTAGTTCACCTTATCTTGTCACATAAAGGCTAAATTCTAGTTGATAAAGTTTTGCAATCAAATGCGAACTACGTGAACACGTTTAAGTGATTGGGTTTTAATTCATTGGTATCTTGTTCACACCCCTTCACTTCCGTTTTCATATGACACATTTTTGCTATAAGAGTGTGAAAAACTAATGTTATTTAGTTTTGTGTCGTTTTGGTGTTTATATCTATATGTGTGTACTTATGCTTATTTTGAATTTATTGTGTGTATATATATATATATATATATATATATATATATGATATTTATTTCTTTTGGAGTCTTTGCCATGTTTAGCTAGTTCATCTTTGCTTTTAATTCATTTTTAGTATCTATCTTGTTGCGAATTTTGTTTCAATATCACATGCGTAGATTACTACAATTAATTGATATCTTTTGTTATCGCATCATAGTTGATATTCATATCTTTATATGAATTAGTTGAATTTTAGTTGCCCATGTGCTTTAATGTTCTCATCACTTTATGCACTAATGCATGTTTGGCTTGTTATCCCATTCTATTTATCCCTTGTTTCGTTTAGGGGGTGTATATACTTTTACTGAGGGAGATAAGTTATGTTTTGATTCTTTAGCCTTTGTCTATTCCTGAACAAAAAGGGGGAGAATGATAGGGGGATAAATGGTATCTAATCCTATTGTCATCATATCTTAGTTTGGGAGATTTTACTTAGGGGGAGAGCTCTATCTTCTTAGGTTGATCATAGTTGATGAAGCAGAGGATTAATTAAGCGGGAGTCTTTATTTATATTGCATTTAATATTTTAATATTCCTTATGCGTTTAATGTGTTTACTTAAGTGTGCAGGAATTCTTCTATATATGGAAACTTTCATCTTCGGCAAAGATATTGATCCTTGGGTTGTTTGAGTCAAGCTATTTTATTTTTATTTTAGGTGGGATATTTTTTAGTTTAGTAGAGTTTGACGGCCCTATAGGATTTTTGTTGGTTTTTGTCCCGGGATAGCCAAAGGGGGAGATTTGTAAGGACACAAATTTTCAATTGAGTCCTTTGTAGTTTTGGCTCAATTCTGGACAAAAACATGTGAGTCATAAGATATAATACTTGACCATCCTTCAAGCATATGACATGCAAGAGTTAAAGACGTAGCGGCCAAATCTTATAAAGCTTCATCATTGTCGAGTTTCAAATGTCATGTTTCTATGTCATCAACATCATATTCCATAGTCTCCAAAGGTATGAATGCATTTCTATATCTATTTAGGGAGACTTGGAATAAGTTTATATTGATTGTAATTTTATTTTAAAACTAAGGTTTATTTTCAGAAGGTTTATTTAAAGCCTTAAAAATAAAGTTTCTGGCCTAAAAATGGAATTTTTAAGCTTTCTGTTTTTTCGTTCGAAATTGTCTATCGAATGAGTTTTTCGTTCGAACGATAATGTCGTTCAAATGAGTTTTGCCAACGACTTTCCACTGAAACTGCGTTAGATAGTTCGTTCGAACGAAAATGTCGTTCGAACGAGATTTCGGTGGGAACAGTTTTTGGCAGTTTTTTGGCACTTTCCAACTAATTTGTCCCTCTATTCTTTCACATAATTTAATGACTTCAGGAACAAAATTTTTCAAAGAACTTTTTCCATCTCCTAGAGAGTGTTTGAGAGCTTAATTCTTTCATAAAAAGTTCCCTTGGTGTTTATTATCCAAATTGAGTTATTCAAAGAACAAATCCAAGTTTACACCCAATTGTTTATTTCCATCCAAGTTTCTATCTATATATATATACATCTTGCTTGGAGAGTTTGTTTTGGCATCGGATTCATCTCTACCGTAAAAGAGAGTTTGGGTTTGCATCTACATCCCACAAAGAAGAAGCTTGTTTGCATTGACTTATCCACTTGGAGAAAGGCTCCTTGTTCGGGTGACGGTGATCGAAAAAGTCCGATCGGTGGATTTCGAGACCGCGGTGGAGCTCCGTGGTTATTCACTAGGAAGAGGTGTATACAAGAAGAAGCGTCGGGGCTTGGACGGAGTCAAGTCGAGTGTTGTAAGTCTTACTGTCTTGTATTTATAAAACCGTACTTAGTGGATTTGAGGCTAGGGCCATCCGAGGTTTTTTTTCGTTGTGGATTTTTCCTTGTACATCGCGGCGTAGTGGTTATTTGTTTATTTTATCTTTTGCAAAATCATCTAGAATGCATGCTTCAGTAAAAAGATAAAATTTGGTTTAAATCACTCCTTATTTAATTTGGTGCTAACATGAATTTGTGTAAATGTTAATTTAATTCAAGTCATTAATTTTATTGGTTAAAATTGGTTTGGCCTAAATTGGTAATATTGAAAATATGACTTAGGCAATTTTCTAGGACTTGGATTGAATTATGTTGTTAAAGTGAAAAATTCTTTTGTTGATTAATTTAATTTCACTTTGAACTTTGTTTAATTTTAATTTGGAAAGAAATTAAAATTAGTTAATTTGTTTAATTGAACCATCTCACTTCCGCATCTTTAAAAGGAAATTAAAATTACTTTTTGTAGTAAAGAATTTAAAAATTGGGGGCCTCGTGTTCCAACAAGTGGTATCAGAGCCGGATCACTAAATTATTGCGTTTAAGATCCTTAAAATCTTTTTGCTAAAAATGTTATTTTCCTCGTTTTCAAAATTTTCTATTTTCGATGGTTCTCTCATGCTTGCACATGACTATTCTCTGCCATATCTTATGAGTAATTTCTTACATGTCTTACATACTCTAACTTTTGCGCTTAATGATATATCTTTTGTTAGCTGTATGTTTTGTTTATCATTTTCTAGTCTATGCTCCATGCCTAATCACATGCTAGAATAATGATTTTTGTTTATCTTTTGTATTCTATTTCTTTCATTTTAGTTTGCCTTAAATGAAAAATACAAAAATATTTTTGTTTATCATTTCTGTTTTACCTTTGAGTTATCTAGGCCTAATGAAAAATACAAATGATTTTTTTTTTGTCTTTTGAGTAAATATTTTTATTTTTGGTTAAAAATTTGAAAAACTCAAAAAGATTTTATTTTGTGTGTATTTTGGTTTTACACACATTTTGTGGCATATGTTTGTGTTTGAATCCTCATTTCTCTTCCATGTGACTAGAATTTTTGGTTAGAATTTTAATCCTTAAAATGTTTTTTGTCATGCTTACATGGAGTAGATTAAGTTTGACTTGCTTAATGGATTCACTTTTATATGCCTTTACACACATGCACGAGCTTATTGAACCTTAATGTCACATGTTATTTTTGAGCTTTATGAGGTGTTCTCCTACCAATATTGTCATCTACATGTTATGTGACTTAGGAGGACTAGTGCATGTCGAAATCCATTGCACGTGAGATTTGCGAGATATAAAAATAATATGTATAATTGTGCACGAGGAAGGGCTCCGAAAGGAAAAATATTATCTTTGCGAGTAAGCCACCGTTAGGATTGGACCTAAAAGAAATACGGGGTCCAAAGGCCTAAAAGAAAATATGGCATTAAAAGAAAATATTTGCCAAGGCCTATTTTGTTTAGATGATTTATTCATTCAAAAGATTATATCATATGCTTAAATTGAGGGAGTTTGACTGGTATATCAATGGTTTGCACACTGTTCATTTATCCTAGTCGCGCTTTCAATGTCATGACTCTATTGATTTGTAGAATCATCAACATGCTAGGCTTGTATGCATTGTGTTTGTTTGTTCATTAGTTCACCTTATCCTATCACATAAAGGCTAAATTCTAGTTGATAAAGTTTTGCAATCAAATGTGAACTGCGTGAACACGTTTAAGTGATTGGGTTTTAATTCATGGGTATCTTGTTCACACCCCTTCACTTTCGTTTCCATATGACACATTTATGCTATAAAAGTGTGAAAAACTAATATTATTTAGTTTTGTGTCATTTTGGGATTTATATATATATGTGTGTACTTATGCTTAGTTTGAATTTATTGTGTATACATATATATGATATTTGTTTGTTTTGGAGTCTTTGCCATGTTTAGCTAGTTCATCTTTGATTTTAATTCATTTTTGGTATCTATCTTGTCGCGAATTTTGTTTCAATATCACATGTGTAAATTACTACAATTAATTGATATCTTTTGTTATCGCATCATAGTTGATATTCATATCTTTATGTGGATTAGTTTAATTTTAGTTGCCCATGTGCTTTAATGTTCTCATCACTTTATGCACTAATGCATGTTCAGCTTGTTATCCCATTCTATTTATCCCTTGTTTCGTTTAGGGGTGTATATACTTTTTTTGGGGGAGATAAGTTACGTTTTGATTCTTTAGCCTTTGTCTATTCCTGAACAAAAAGGGGGAGAATGATAGGGGGATAAATGGTATCTAATATTATTATCATCGTATCTTAGTTTGAGAGATTTTTCTTAGGGGAAGAGCGCTATCTTCTTAGGTTGATCATAGTTGATAAAGCATAGAATTTATTAAGGGGGAGTCTTTATTTATATTGCATTTAATATTTTAATATTCCCTATGCGTTTAATGTGTTTACTTAAGTGTGCAGGAATTCTTCTATAAATGGCAACTTTCATCTTCGGCAAAGATATTAATCCTTGGGTTCTTTGAGTCAAGCTATTGTATTTTTATTTTGGGTGAGATATCTTTTAGTTTAGTAGAGCTTGACGGCCCTTTAGGATTTTTGTTAGTGTTTTTCCCGCAATAGCAAAGGGGGAGATTTGTAAGGACACAAACTTCGAATTGAGTCCTTTGTAGTTTTGGCTCAATTACGGAGAAAAAATTTTGAGCTACAAGATAGAATACTTGTCCATCCTTCAAGCCTATGACATGAAAGAGTTGAAGACGTAACGGCCAAGTCTTATAAAGCTTCATCATTTTCGAGTTTCAAGTGTCATGTTTCTACGTCATCAACATCATATTTCATAGTCTACAAAGGTATGAATGAATTTCTATATCTATATAGGGAGACACGGAATAAGTTTATATTGGGTGTACTTTTATTTTAAAACTAAGGTTTATTTTCAGAAGGTTTATTTAAAGCCTTAAAAATAAAGTTTCTGGGATAAAAATGGAATTTTTAATCTTTCTGTTTTTTCGTTCGAAATTGTCGTTCGAACGAGTGTGACACCCCGCCTAATTAAACCTTGGGTGATCAAGCCTTAATTCAATTTAAACAGGTTTCTTAAATGGTCCATTCTTAGCATCACTGCCGAAAGCTTCTTAATTTACTAACCACCTAAGTGAAATTAAACGAGTGCCAAATTTTATCTTTCTTAAGCAGAATAAATAATCCATACCAACACATTTCAATCCTAGTAATACTAAAACAGTTTGCATAAATAACTGAATGCAGGTAAAGTCTTGCCGAAAACCACGACCAATAAAAGATAACTACAAATCCATAACTAGAATGAACTGTAAAAGTAAATATAGGATAACATGTCCCAACTAAGAATACTAAAACTGAGATCTTGCACTAAAACTGAAAAAGAGGAAACGCCTAAACAATCCCTGCAACATCCACATGTGCTACAACTCCCAAATCTCTGGAATTAAATCATGCTGGGTGTCCCTGCATGATTTAGCACCTAAAAGGTTTTTAAAATTTTTACATAGCGAGAGTTAGTACTCAAAACATTTGAAAATATTTTGCAAGCAGTTATCACAATTGAGTTATTGATTACACATTTTAAAGTTTCTCAGAACTCCCTTGGACTTCCTCACCTCTCTTTTATAGTACATAACTATTGAGGATACTTAGTCTACCTAGTTATACTACCCATAACCGTAGGTAACTTATTTACTGTTCGTTGTCCTGATTCTTGTAATAATTACATTACGCTATAAATTATTACTAAGACATTTACAATTCATTTCATTGTCTACTATTCTACATCAATAGATTATACACATAGAATACATTTTATCACACAATAATGTATTTAATATCAATTATCACTAACATATCCTTTTATTACATATAAAGGACTCTTGGTTCGGAATGATTCATCGACCCCAAGTAAAAGTTGGTTCAGAATAATCCATCGACCCCAACTATTTAAAAATATCAATATATACACATATTCTAGTTCGGGACTCTTTCATCGCGACACCAGTTTAAAGTTTGGTTCGGCATTTTTCATCGACCCCAAACATATAATAACTTTATGTTAGTTCGGAATGTCACATCGACCCTAACATAATTAATTTAGGTAAAATTCTATTAACCCAAACTTTATATGATTTAGTAGGTACACACTCACCCTATCAAATCATGCCCGTACGTAATTATATTTTACTTATATTCACAATACTCATTAATTTACAATTTATTTTGCTATTGTATTTATTCGAGTATTCACGCAACTCTAAGGGCCCTAGTTACCCCTCTCTTAATTCAGTAGTTAAGTTAACTTTAACCTACTGGTATTTTTCCGGAATTAAATCTCACTATTTCCGAAATTTAATTTTCACCATCTCACCTACCGCTCAATTGATCGTTCTCCCGTTGGTTCGTTTTCTCCAAAATTCCCACTCAATCATTTATGAAGAAATCTAATGGTACACCTACTGGTGATTATAAGGTCTCCTCATAGGTAAAATATCATTACCAAGGTTCCCATTAAGCGACGGTAATTAAAAGAAATTTATTCACAAAATTCTCTAAAGTCCAGCCAGGTTCGATCGATCGAGGGGATATGGTCGATCGATCGACTGCTCGATCGATCGACATTCAAGGGTCGATCGATCGATCAAGCAGTGACAGACCCAGTTCATCTTCTTCATTAGGGTTTCACCATTTTTATCTATCTATCTCTCATGATAGTTCATCATATTTGCAACCAACAATTTCTAATCATTCCTACATGTTTTGGTATGATTACTAACGATTTAAAACAACAAAATCATGATAAATCTTGGCCAAATTTACTAAAAATCTTTCTAGTGTTCAAGAACCCTAAAAATACATTCTTTACATCTTTCATCATAATTCCAGATTTTTAGTTCGATTTAATCATCTAGTTTTCTATGATATCAGAATATTGGGAGATCCAAAAACGTCCTACATGCAATCCCTACCAATCATGGATCATAATCAATTGTTTTTCTCCCAAAATGTCATTAAAACCATGTTCTTCATAAAGCTTACATATGGGTATTATAACTCAATTTATTTTGCAAATAACCACTTGCCTTATGATTTGTAGGGTCTGATTTCGTGGTTGTTGATGATGTTTGATGATTTTGATCCTTCAATCCTCCTTCCCAACAATCTTTATGGTGAAATCTCCTTAGAATTTCCCTTCCTTCCTTCTTTTGCCTTAGGAACTTGTCTCTCTCTCTTCTTTAATGGCTATGGTGTATATTCTTTCTTTCTAACACTAGCCTCAACTCTTATAATCTGATCTAGGGTTTCCAAAATTCGTAGGTTTACTTACCCATAATTGTAAAGAGACCAAAATGCCCCCGAATGGTCCCGGTTTAGCCCGAAAATGACCCGACACTCAACTAGTACCCCCGGGTACACTATTTTGACTAATTCGACCCTTTCGGAATCAACTGTGGACTCGAAATTATCGTTTGAGTCTCTTAAATATTTTTCTACTCTCATCCTTAATTTTTGTCCTACGCGCGACACTCGATTGAGATAACTCCGGTACGTCCATATAGTCACTAGACCGTACATATCAACATTAAAAATTCACTACTCACATTTAGTAAATTTTTTTAATCGTCATATTCATCTTTATTAACATTTTATCTCTTTAAATTACTCTTTTCACGTAATTTAAATAAAACGTATTTAATCATATTAAATTACTCTACTCACGTAATTTAAATAAAACTCACATTAAATTACTTTACTCACGTAATTTAAATAAAACGTATTTTTCTAATTAAGCAGAATTACGGGGTATTACATACTTCCCCTCTTACAAAAGGAATTTCGTCCTCAAAATTAGAAAATACCTGCTGTGAATAATTCTGGATATTGCTCTCGCATATCCTCCTCCCGTTCCCAAGTGGACTCATCCATATTGTGTTGTCCCCACTGTACTCGCACTAAGGGTACCACCTTGGATCGTAATTTGCGCTCACTATAATCCAGAATAGCCACGGGTCTTTCTTCATACGAGACATCTGGCTGCAGGTCGATCTCCTCCAGTGGAATGTGCCAGAAGGCTCTCTCGCGCCTCTTGTATTTCTTCAGCGATGCCACATGGAACACATCGTGTATTCGCTGAAGATGCTCAGGGAGTCCCAATCTGTAAGCTACCGGTCCCACCCTCTCAATGATAGGAAACGGTCCCACATATCTTGGCGCTAATTTCTCCTTTTTGCCGAACCTCGTAATCCCTTTCATAGGAGATACCCGAATTAACACCTGGTCGCCCACATCTAGTTCCACGTGTCTCCTACCGACGTCAGCATAACTCTTCTGCCTATCCTGGGCTATCCGAATACGTCCTCAAATCAACTCTATTTTGGAGGAAGTCTCCTGTATCATCTCTGGCCCCAATAGCTTGTTATCCCCCACCTCTAACCAACAGGCGGGTGAACGACAAGGCCTCCCGTAAAGTGCCTTGAATGGAGCCATGCCAATAGTGAATTGGTAAGAGTTATTATATGCAAACTCCACCTAAGGAAGGTATGGCTCCCAACCTCCCCCAAAATCTAGAATACACATCCTTAGCATGTCTTCTAACATCTGGTTTACTCTCGCAGTCTGACCGTCCGTCTGTGGGTGATACGCCGTACTCAACCGTAAGTTGGTGCCCATGGCCTCTTGAAAGCTCTGCCAAAAATGTGACACAAATATCTTATCTCGGTCCGACACAATATTAATGGGAACTCCGTGCAGCTTAACAATCTCTGAAATGAATAGCTGCGCGTACCGCATAGTATTATAATCCGTACGAACCAGTAAGAAATGGGTACCTTAGTCAAACGATCCACTATCACCCATATGGAATCGTGACCCTTATGTGAGGTTGGTAACCCGGTAATAAAATCCATTGAGATACTCTCCCACTTCCACACGGGAATCTCTAGTGGTTGTAGCATCCCTGAAGGTCAACTTTTATGAGCTGGCATGTAACACACTTTGAGACAAATTCCTGCAATATCTCGTTTCATACCTGACCACCAATATACTCGTCGCATATCCTGGTACATTTTGTCCCCACCTGGATGTACCGAGAATTTTGACCTGTGTGACTCTGTCATAACGGCATGTCTCAAATCATTATCTTCGGGTACTATTAGCCTACCATTGAACCGTAGTCCACCCTCTGAACTGATGGAGTAGGACTCTGCCCCCTTGGCCAGTAACTGTCGTACCTTGTCCTGACAAAATGGGTCTTCTGCCTGTGCCCTCACTACCCGTATAACACTCTCGGGACTGATAGCTAGAACTGCCATGCATGCTCTTGCCATTTCATCCTTGTGTCGAATTTCACTCCACTTAGCCTTCCAAATTTCTGCCAACTCCCCGATAGGTCTTCTGCTTAACGCATCTGCCACCACGTTAGCCTTACCCGGATGATATTGTATATCAAATTGATAGTCTTTCACGAATTCAAGCCACCTTCTTTGCCTCATATTCAGATCCTTCTGAGTGAACAGATACTGCAATGACTTATGATCCGTGAATAGAGTGAACTGCTCGCCCAAAAGATAGTGCCTCCATATCCTCAATGTAAAAACAACCGCTGCCAACTCGAGGTCATGGGTGGGGTAATTCTTCTCATGTGGCTTAAGCTTTCGAGACGCATAAGCTATGGCCTTCTCCTCCTGCTGTAACACACCCCCAAGTCCTTGTAAGGATGCATCAGTATAGACTCGGTATTCCACTCCGCTTCTAGGCAAGGCAAGAACGGGGGCTGATGTCAACTTGTCCTTTAATTCATCAAATGCTAACTGACAACTGTCACTCCATACGAAGGGAACTCCCTTTCGAGTCAAATTCGTCAACGGTCCGGCAATTTTTGAGAATCCCTTGATGAAGCGACGATAATAACCAGCCAATCCCAAGAAACTGTGAATTTCGGTCGGTGTCGTGGGCTGTCCCCACTCCCTTACCGCCGATACCTTACTCAGGTCAACATCAATGCCTTTGCTAGATACGACGTGGCCTAGGAACTGAAACTCCCGAAGCCAAAATCCACACTTCTCAAATTTGGCGTACAACTGATGGTTCCGCAATGTCTGTAGAACCAATCGTAAGTGTTCTGCATGATCCTCCTCCGTACGAGAGTAAATTAGAATGTCGTCTATGAATACAATCACAAACTGATCCAAAAACTCCCTGAATACCCTGTTCATGAGATCCATGAATACTGCCGGCGCATTAGTTAGCCCAAAAGGCATCACTCTGAACTCGTATGACCCGTACCGCGACAGGAAAGCGGTCTTAGGTACATCCTCTTCACAAATGCGCAATTGGTGGTAGCCCGACCTCAAATCGATCTTTGAGAAGTATGCAGCCCCTCTTAATTGATCAAACAAGTCGTCAATCCTCGGCAATGGATACTTATCACGTATCGTCACTTTGTTTAGCTCTCTGTAATCTACACACAGACGAAGTGAGCCATCCCTTTTCTTTACAAACAACACCGGCGCACCCCATGGCGATGTACTCCGTCGAATGAAACCCTGTCCTAATAGTTGCTGAATCTGTTCTCTCAGTTCCCGCATCTCCGAAGGAGCCATGCGATACGGTGCTCTGGCAATCGGTCTCGTCCCCGGTGCTAGGTCAATAACGAACTCTATCTCTCTGCTAGGTGGTAACCCTGGTATCTCCTGAAAGACATCCTCAAAATCCCTCACAACTGGGATTGAGTCCAGAGAAACGACAACCCCATGTGAGGTCTCCTCCTCAATATAATATAAATGAGTTCGCGATCCTCCCCCGGGAAGTGGCATTGCCACAAGGAACATCTCTTGTTCCGGGACGGAGAACACGATGGTCCTCTCATAACAATCTACCATTGCCCTATTATGTGCCAACTAATCCATGCCTAGGATGACGTCATATCCCTCCATAGGTCCGCCGCTAGACTCAATCTCCCGACCATGATGTCCACACCCTTACAAATCGAGTGTATAAGGGACCCACTACCCATCGGTGACTCCACACACATAAGATGAGTGTCTGTTGTCGCTAATAGGCCGGCTGCCCGTGCAAATCTAGTGGAAATAAATGAATGCGTCGCCCCTGTGTCAAATAAAATATTCCCCTCAAGCCCATGAATAGGAAACATACCCGTAACTGCCGGCGGTGCTGGAGGTGCCGGCTGAAATGGAATATCACGGATCTTGAACACACGTCCGTACTGCATCTGCCCTGGCTGTGGGGCCTGTACTGCTGCTGGGGCTAATGGAGCCTGCTGTTCCTGTTGGGCACCCTGTTGTTGTGCCCTGTCTGGCTGTGGGCAATTTCTGCTCTTGTGACCCTGCTGGCCACAAGTGAAACACTAGCCCAGGAACTGTCTCTGCCCTTGGCCCTGTTGGCCCTGACGTTGGCCCTGTCGACCTTGGCCTTATTGTCCCCCATTTTGATTACCTTGGCCCTGTCGGCCCTGAGGGACTGGTTGCTGGGGACCCTGCTGGCCCTACCGGTCAAAGCGATGCCTCCCGTGCTTAAGCTTCTTGGTAGCGTTCCCTTGTCGAGAATCCTTCCCTATCTGGCCCGCTGTTTGCTGCTGTGATGCGCTGCTGCCACTACCTCCATCAACCTTGCCCGGTAGTCTAGGCTCACCCCTCTTATTTCCCTTCGTATGAAAACGGTGATCCTGACAGTGTAGTAGAGCGGCATTGACGACATCTGTGTAGGTTACCAATGCCGGATTACCAATCAAATGCTGTCTGATTCTCCAGGTTAGGCCCTTCATAAATTTGGACTTCTTCCTCTCCTCATTGCTCACCTCGTTTGGCACAAAATTGGCCAAGCGGTTAAACTCCTCCTCGTAGTCAGCAACTGAGCGATCACCCTGAACCACTTCGCTGAATTTCTTCCTCATCTCTGACTCCACTGCTGGAGGGAAAAACTTGCGATCAAACCGCACCCAAAACTTAGAAATAGTCAAAGTATCCCTTTCCTCGGTGGTGGTAACTGACTCCCACCACTGTAGGGCCGCTCCTGACAGATGGAAAGTGGCTAGCATCTGTTCCTGTACCCCGGTGCACTCTAGCATGCGCAAGTGGCGCTGGATATTTTTCTTTCAGTTGCACGCGTCCACTACATCGGTACTGCCCTGAAACTCGGGTGGGTGTCCCTTCTGAAATGTCTCCCTGACTCGCTGCCAAGTAGATGGTACTGCTGGAACTTGCACTACCGGTGCCACAGGGGGGGTACTTGGGGCTGAGGAAAGTGGGCTGCCATGGCCCTCATAGCTATCTCGACTGCCTGAGCCACTATCACTGCAACCTGAGTAGTGGAGATTAACTCTGGTGGGGTGGGGGTGGTGGTATCGGTACCTGTGGCTTCTGATGAGCCTCCCTCACCTCCTCTCGGGCTTCAGCCCTCTCTTCTCTCTGTCTCCTTGGTGGCATCTGAAATAAGATTCAATTTGTATAAGTACACAGTTTATACGAAATTTAAGAGCAGAAGTACGATAACGCATTAGTGGAAATTTTGAATCAACAATCCTAATAGTAGGGCTCTAATACAATCAAACGTTACGCTGAATCGTAGTAAGCAGTACAGATCCTATGGACACTAGAACCTGATGCTCTGATACCATCTGTGACACCCCGCCTAATTAAACCTTGGGTGATCAAGCCTTAATTCAATTTAAACAGGTTTCTTAAATGGTCCATTCTTAGCATCACTGCCGAAAGCTTCTTAATTTACTAACCGCCTAAGTGAAATTAAACGAGTGCCAAATTTTTTCTTTCTTAAGCTAAATAAATAATCCATACCAACACATTTCAATTCTAGTAATACTAAAACAGTTTGCATAAATAACTGAATGCAGGTAAAGTCTTGCCGAAAACCACGGCCAATAAAAGACAACTACAAATCCATAACTAGAATGAACTGTAAAAGTAAATATAGGATAACATGTCCCAACTAAGAATACTAAAACTGAGATCCTGCACTAGAACTGAAAAAGAGGAAACGTCTAAACAATCCCTGCAACATCCACATGTGCTGCAGCTCCCAAATTTCTGGAATTAAATCATGCTGGGTGTCCCTGTGGCTGGGCACCTAAAAGGTTTTTAAAATTTTTACATAGCAAGAGTTAGTACTCAAAACATTTGAAAATATTTTGCAAGCAGTTATCACAATTGAGTTATTGATTACACATTTTAAAGTTTCTCAGAACTCCCTTGGACTTCCTCACCTCTCTTTTATAGTACATAACTATTGAGGATACTTAGTCTACCTAGTTATACTACCCATAACCGTAGGTAACTTATGTACTGTTCGTTGTCCTGATTCTTGTAATAATTACATCACGCTATAAATTATTACTAAGACATTTACAATTCATTTCATTGTCTACTATTCTACATCAATAGATTATACACATAGAATACATTTTATCACACAATAATGTATTTAATATCAGTTATCACTAACATATCCTTTTATTACACATAAAGGACTCTTGGTTCGGAATGATTCATCGACCCAAGTAAAAGTTGGTTCGGAATAATCCATCGACCCCAACTATTTAAAAATATCAATATATACACATATTCTGGTTCGGGACTCTTTCATCGCGACACCAGTTTAAAGTTTGGTTCGGCATTTTTCATCGACCCCAAACATATAATAACTTTATGTTAGTTCGAAATGTCACATCGACCCTAACATAATTAATTTAGGTAAAATTCTATTAACCCAAACTTTATATGATTTAGTAGGTACACACTCACCCTATCAAATCATGCCCGTACGTAATATATTTTACTTATATTCACAGTACTCATTAATTTACAATTTATTTTGCTATTGTATTTATTCGAGTATTCACGCAAATCTAAGAGCCCTACTTACCCCTCTCTTAATTCAGTAGTTAAATTAACTTTAACCTACTGGTATTTTTCCGGAATTAAATCTCACTCTTTCCGAAATTTAATTTTCACCATCTCACCTACCGCTCAATTGATCGTTCTCCCGTTGGTTCGTTTTCTCCAAAATTCCCACTCAATCATTTATGAAGAAATCTAATGGTACACCTACTGGTGATTATAAGGTCTCCTCATAGGTAAAATATCATTACCAAGGTTCCCATTAAGCGACGGTAATTAAAAGAAATTTATTCACAAAATTCTCTATAGTCCAGCCAGGGTCGATCGATCGAGGGGATATGGTCGATCGGTCGACTGCTCAATCGATCGACATTCAAGGGTCGATCGATCGATCAAGCAGTGACAGACCCAGTTCGTCTTCTTCATGCGGGTTTCACCATTTTTATCTATCTATCTCTCATGATAGTTCATCATATTTGCAACCAACAATTTCTAATCATTCCTACATGTTCTGGGATGATTACTAACGATTTATAACAACAAAATCATGATAAATCTTGGCCAAATTTACTAAAAATATTTCTAGTGTTCAAGAACCCTAAAAATACATTCTTTACATCTTTCATCATAAGTCTAGATTTTTAGTTCGATTTAATCATCTAGTTTTCTATGATATCAGAATATTGGGAGATCCAAAAATGTCCTACATGCAATCCCTACCAATCATGGATCATAATCAATTGTTTTTCTCCCAAAATGTCATTAAAACTATGTTCTTCATAAAGCTTACATATGGGTATTATAACTCAATTTATTTTGCAAATAACCACTTGCCTTATGATTTGTAGGGTCTGATTTTGTGGTTGTTGATGATGGTTGATGATTTTGATCCTTCAATCCTCCTTCCTAACAATCTTTATGGTGAAATATCCTTAGAATTTCCCTTCCTTCCTGCTTTTGCCTTAGGAAATTGTCTCTCTCTCTTCTCTAATGGCTATGGTGTATATTCTTTCTTTCTAACCCTAGCCTCAACTCTTAAAATCTGATCTAGATTTTCCAAAATTCGTAGGTCTACTTACCCATAATTGTAAAGAGACCAAAATGCCCCCGAATGGTCCCGGTTTAGCCCGAAAATGACCCGACACTCAATTAGTACCCCCGGGTACACTATTTTGACTAATTCGACCCTTTCGGAATCAACTGTGGACTCAAAATTATCGTTTGAGTCTCTTAAATATTTTTCTACTCTCATCCTTAATTTTTGTCCTACGCGCGACACTCGGTTGAGATAACTTCGGTACGTCCATATAGTCACTAGACCGTACATATCAACATTAAAAATTCACTAATCACATTTAGTAAATTTTTTTAATCGTCATATTCATATTTATTAACATTTTATCTCATTAAATTACTCTTTTCACGTAATTTAAATAAAACGTATTTAATCATATTAAATTACTCTACTCACGTAATTTAAATAAAACTCACATTAAATTACTTTACTCACGTAATTTAAATAAAACGTATTTTCCTAATTAAGCAGAATTACGGGGTCTTACAACGAGTTTTTCGTTCGAACGAGAATGTCGTTTGAACGAGGTTTGCCAACGACTTACCACTGAAACTTCGTTAGATAGTTCGTTCGAACGAGATTTCGGCGGGAACAGTTTTTGGCAGTTTTTTGGCACTTTCCCACTACGTTGTCCCTCTATTCTTTCATAGAATTTAATGACTTCGGGAACAAAAAAATTCAAATAAGTTTTTCCTTCTCCTAGAGAGTGTTTGAGAGCTTAATTCTTTCATAAAAAGTTCCCTTGGTGTTTGTTATCAAAATTGAGTTATTCAAAGAACAAAACCGAGTTTACACCCAATTGTTTGTTTTAATCCAAGTTTCTATCTATATATATGTAGATCTCGCTTGGAGAGTTTGTTTTGGAACTGGATTCATCTCTACCATAAAATAGAGTTTGGGTATGTTTCTACATCCCACAAAGAAGATGCTTGTTTGCGTTGACTTACCCACTTGGAAAAAGGCTTCTTGTTCGGGTTACGGTGATCGAAAAAGTTCAATCAGTGGATTTCGAGACCGCGGTGGAGCTCTGTGGTTATTCACTAGGAAGAGGTGTATACAAGAAGAAGAGTCGGGGCTTGGACGGAGTTAAGTCGAGTGTTGTAAGTCTTACTGTTTTGTATTTGTAAAATCGTACTTAGTGAATTTGAGGCTAGGGCCGTCCGAGGTTTTTTTTCGTTGTGGGTTTTTCCTCGACCATCGCGGCGTAGTGGTTATTTGTTTATTTTATCTTTTGTAAAATCACTTAGAATGCATGCTTAGGTAAAAAAATAAAATTTTGTTTAAATCAGTACTTTTTTAATTTGGTGCTAACATGAATTTGGGTAAATGTTAATTTAATTCAAGTCATTAATTTTATTTGTTAAAATTGGGTTGGCCTAAATTGGTAATATTGAAAATATGACTTAGGCAAATTTCTAGTACTTGGATTGAATTATGTTGTTAAAGTGAAAAATTCTTTTGTTGATTAATTTAATTTCATTTTGAACTTTGTTTAATTTTAATTTGGAAAGAAATTCAAATTAGTTAATTTGTTTAATTGAACTTTCTCACTTCTGCTTCTTTAAAAGGAAATTAAAATTACTTTTTGTAGTAACGAATTTAAAAATTGGGGGCCCCGTGTTCCAACACAGGAAAGTAGCCAACTCTTTCATCTCCTCTTCCGCGAGTGTACTGACGATCAGAATTTCTTTTCAGGCTGATGATTATAAAATGCTACCTCTTAGAGGGGTTCCATAATGCGGTCGATAGGGGCAACCCTGATGTCTTCACACCAGGTCACCCATTTGGAAGTCATGGAGACCTCATCTAGCTTCGCTATTTTTTCCTTTTTCTTCTCCTGCTTAAGTCAGATGGCTTCTATAAAACATTTTATAGCCAAGGCTTAGTTCTTGCACATCTATATGACTTCCAGTGATGCACTTTATTTTCTGATGGTAGGTGGATGGTACAACCATCACGATATGTAACCACCCTCTGCCAAGGATAGAGTTATATGGGGAGTTGGCATCCACCACAAGGAACTCAATAAGCTTGGAGATCCCTCCAGTCCGGATTGGGAGAAATACCTTTCCTAGGGGAAAGGTCATTTTTCCTGCAAATCTGACCAATAGAACGGTGGCTTCCTACCGGTCTTCTAAAGGTAAGTTTAACTGATTGAATATTCTGAGGTACATAACTTCCGTGGAGATCTCCCTTGGTCTACCAACAACTTGTCCACATCCTAGTGGCAACTTTAAGAGTGATGATAAGAGCGTCGGGGTGGGGGATCCTCACTTCGACCAAATTAGCGTCGGTAAAAATGACATGATTCGTGTAATCAATGTTCTATGGTCACCAGCATTTACTCGTAATGGGATTGAATGGGTTAATCTGAAAGGCTTCCATGACTGTCATGAGCTTCTTGACCTCCATCTTAAGGATGTTACCCTTGATTTGGGTTGGGTTTGACGAATTGCTGCAGACTCATGGCCAAACACTCATCCAATAAGTTGTTTGATCTTAAGCCCCCATGGATTATCGTAAATTCATGTCCCATGTCATCTTTCAGGACATTTTTTGGTCTCTAGTAGTGCACGGGCTGTGCTGCGCCTCCCTTATTCTCTATGAAGACATTTAGGTGACCAACTTGAACTAGCTGCTTAAGATGGGAATTTAGTGCCTTGAAGTTTTTGATCTTGTGATCATGATCTTTATGGTATGTACATTTTAATATCGGGTTCCTTTTCTATGGATCACCGAATATCTTCTCGGGCCATTTGAAATACTGCCACCCTTTAATTTTGTAAAAGATCTTATAAATTAGTTTAGGGAATACTATGTTAACTGCCTTGAATGACGTTTTAGGATCCTTTTTCTCGTCTCCTTTTTACTTCTTATTCTACTTCCTTCCTACTTTTTTGTTTGCCCCCTCTTTATTCCCATTCCTGGTTTACTTTTGTCGGTTTCCATCCTGGACAACTTTGATCATCGTATCTTTAACCTTGACATACTTTTCAATCCTAGTCATGAGTTCGTCGATCGTGATGGCCTCTCACTTGGTAAGTTACTAGTACAACATGGAATCGCTTGATAGGCCAATTTTGAAGGATGTCACTATGACTTGCTCGGTGCACTCCTCCACCTCGTTGTAACCTCCCAATATCTTCTAGCGTACTAGCTAAGTGTTTCTTAGGGCTTTTTCTTCATCGTCAATAGTGAGTCCATCCGCTTGGGATAGGTTCTTCTAGTAATGAATCTGACTGCGAAGGGTTCAACCAGTTACTTGAAAGAAGTTATCGATAGATGAGGCATCTTTTCAAACCATTTTTGGACAGTGTCTCCAATACTGGAGGGAAAAATCTTACACATCAATCCTTCATTAGTGTTCCACAGAGTCACCGTCTGGTGATATTGCCTGACGTGATGGATGGGACTAGTTTCCCCATAATAAATCTTGAATCTTGGGGGAGTGAACTTTTTGGGAGGCTCAAAATCTTCTATAAATTGTCTAAATGCTGACTTCATCTGGTAGACAAGTGCTCTTTTGGATAGCTCCTTAGTAGTACGAGCCCATTAATATGTTGGGTTCCTCCATTTCGATAAAGTCACAAAGCTCAATATCTCCTATTAGATCATCGGGGCATGGTTGCTCTTTAAGGGACCTTCAGTAAGGAAAATATTCATTCTGTCACTGGGTACTCCTTCCTGGCTATGAGCTCTCCCAGCTTGAGGGCTAGGAGTTCGTAAGCGGCAACCACACTTTTGCTTCTCTCTGTGGACTTTCTTCTCTAACTTCTATAGGCATCGCTGGAGTGCGGTGTTTTGATCTTGTTGGAGCTTATTGGTATCCCTTTCATCCCTGAGACGCTTGTCATAATTGTCAATAAGCCTTGAGATCTAGTTGGATCGCTCGAGCTCATTATTATTCACAATCCTATCATCCCGATGACGATAACGAGCATCCGAGGACTACTAATACTCACTAATCTCATATCTAATCCTTTGAAAGGGAGGGGTCAGCTAACGACCCTATTGATCATCGTAATCTTCGTGATCAAGAGGATAACCCTCTGGGTCTCCATAGATGTACTTTTGATGACTCTCCTGGTCGTTAACATTTACATGATCTGGGTTGGGTGAGTGAGACATCTCAGAGATTTAACTAGTGGAAAAGAACTCAGATCAATTCTCATCGACTACGCCAATTGTAGGTGGTAATTTCCTACAATGTTTGTATTAAATGCGCACAAGATTGATAAGGAAAAATAATCAAGGGGGAGGATAAAAATGTACTCAACACAGGAATATACGTGGTTTGGCAACATGCCTACATTCACGAGGTTTGGGGTTTCTCTTTTACTAACTTAGAGAACATAGCGGCAGAGTTGTAGTCCTGCTCGATGTTACAATCTCACATGTCCCTCCCTAAGAGGGGCGGGTTTACATTTATAGACTTAAGAAAGTTCTAATATCTATTAACGACTATCTCTAGAAGTTCGAAGCTATCTCTTTTCAGTTTAAGCCGTCCCAAGGGGTATACATGCAAGAGTCCTGTGTGACATGAATTCTCAATCTACTTTATATGCAAGAAACTTGTGGTCCCATGATAAACACGTGTAGGTCAAGTGCCTTCGTAACCATGGTCTCCACAATTTCCATTAAGAGTATAATTTTTTCTATTATTTTTTTCTATCTCTTTATAAGGAAGTGGTTATTAAACTATTACTTTATATCATTCACTAGAGGAGTATTAAGGTGTCATTGTATATTTATTCTATATTAAATTCTACAACTTTAGAAATTCACCTTTTTTTTGCAAATGTGTCATATAATGAGTAGTGGCACTCATTGTCAAAAATTATTGTGGCCTCTTAAAAAAGTGTTGCACTTCGTTTGATTTTGTAAGCAATTCTACTTCATATGTTGTAGAGATGAATTTTTCCTAAATCCCCCCTTGGAATGATATATTCATTTTCTGGTGTTTATTTTGATGATATATGTATATCTTTTGAATTTAATATATATACGTAGTTGAATGTTTAACTTTTTATCTTACTTTCTTTACTTTGATGTTTATTCAGAATATGATTCGATTTTTAATTTCGTATTAAATCTTAATCTATGAACCCAACCAAAATTGTTAGTGAGATAATATTTTAACAGTTCTCCATAATGATTCTCCTCCTTCCCCTCATCAATTTGATACTTTTTTTCTCTCCATATATTGCAGTTTAGCATTCAATTGAGGCATAACTTCTTCCAATTTTTGGTGCAATCAGCACCTCTTATACAATTATGGAAATACCCCATTTCAATTTGTGTAGGCCTCACGAATCATTTTCTTCTCTCAGTTTTGGTATGTATATGAAAATTAATGAAATTTCAACTGAAGAGACTTCAATTTTCCACCGTTATGGCTTCTTCTGATTCAAAATAAAGCAACATAACAATTAGAGGTAGGTATGTTCTATTCTTAACCTTCCATTTTATCGAATGGACTTTTTATATAGTCTAGTATTAGTCCTATTTGGGTGGGGTGGGGTTGGTTGTAGATAGAGTGTGATCTAGAATAAATTTTAAATAAGTTAGCTAATGAGGTGGATATAAATGATGGGCTTTCAAGGCTCATTCCGTTTTAGCCTTGCAAGATATGCTACTCAAATATTTGTATACTCTATGTACTAGTATATTATACTTAATTCACTATGGTCAAGTAAATCAGCTGGTTGGTTGCTCAATATTTCAAGCTTGGCTTATATATATAAAGCTTGATTCATAGCCCAATTTTGCAGACTACCTTGATTTATGAGCTAACAAACTTATATAGATATAGCTAATGAATTGGTGTATAATGAATGAATGAATGAATAAATGAACATAATCTAAAAACATATAGCTTGGTTCAAATTACTCAACACGCGGGTTTCTTAAGGTGTTATATGTGTCTAATATCCTTTGCATTTGGAATGCAAGTAAATGTTTTCTTGAGAATCACCAGCAAAAGGGAAGATAGGTTACATGATTTAGCATCTTTCATTCATGTAAGTGATTCACTCATTATATGTTTCCTCAAATTATTTTCTGATTGGGTTTAGGGATTTGACATCTCTATTTCATGTAAGCACATTATAACAGATGCCTCTTAAAAACTGAAATAAAATAATTCTTTATTTCATTATTTATCCGGTATTATTTGCATATGAACGAGAATGACTAGAGTCGGCTCAAGCTTTTATTATAAATGAAATTGCACCTAAACGCCAAAGTTCTTAAGTAAATTTCTTCAAAATTATATAAATTTCAAGTGAATGACCAGAGTTGCACACGCCTGTGAATTTGGTTCCAAACTCCATATCATTTCAGAGTTATTAAGAAAAGCCTTAAACGCCTCAAATTCTATTCTCATCGTTTCACCAAGGTCGGTTATGTTGATTATATATATAATTATATCATCTATTGCGATTATATTCTCATTAAAATATTCACTTTATGTAAAAAAAATTATATGTTATCGTTTATGATTTTGAGCTATGCATTAATTTTTTATGTTTATTTTGTCCTTTTTGGTTACAATAATATGTATTTCATATATATATTGTGATGGTTTGGATAATTAATCACTATGTTTGGATAATGAATTGTTGTGTTTGGATAATGAATCGTTGTGTTTACATAAGGATCAATGGATCACCACCATAGATTGTGAGATAATTGGATAATGAATCATTGTGTTTTAATGTGTGATCATAATAACAATATTCTAAAGTATTAGTGAGACTATTTTTTTTATTTATTCATAATAACAATGTTGTTGTCGATCTAATGACATTTTGATGTCATTTTTTTTTTATTTTTCCTTCTTCTTTCAATGATTTGATTAGAATTCCTTATCATGATTTCATTGTATTAATTCTCTTTTATAATAAATAATAATGGGGTTCATATAAATAAATATAAGGGGGAAATAAACTCCAATTTATACCAGATCAAATGAACAAAAGTGAACAACACACCAATGACATGATTCTACCAGATATATATCATTATTTTGGTTTGATTCAGCGAAGTACTTTTCTACTATCTCTCACAAAGTTGTTAGCCTAATACATCCCATCGTGTCTATGCACCATTCTCCTCTCCTTTAAAAAATCTTGGGCTCTAGGTTGAGTTGTTGATGGAAAGTACCATGAAAAATAAATAATTATATTAACTATTTCGGTCTCTTCAAGTGAGAGTATATATCTTTTAGTCACATTATTAGAGAAATTCATGATGAGATTAGGGCCATTTTCAAAGCTAAACCCTACAAGGGTCCTCTCTCTAGATTTTTATCTTCTTACATTGATGATTTTCCCATAGCTTGTTCATAATTGTAAGCAGCCGAAGAAGGTTGTTCTTCTTCCTCTCTAATAAAAATCTTTTAGTTAAAAAAAATAAAAAAAATTGAGAGTATATATATTCAATGGAATATATATTATGCATGTGCGTGCCTTTGTGTGTGCCGATAGAATATATATATATATATATATATATATACTTCATTGAACAAAAAAAGAAAGAGAGAGAGTTGAAAAGAAGGGAAGAAAATAAGAGAGAGAGAGAGAGAGAGAGAGAGAGAGAGATTTACATGGGGTTTAGAGGCATAAGGCTCTACCTAAAGACTTGGTTGTTTGTTCACGAAAAGCCTCAAGGCACGACTTTGTAAACATGGGTACTAATTATAAGAAACAAAATTGTTTTGCATCATATGGATTTCCCTTTATCTTTAATGTTCTAAAAATAGTTGGGTGGTAGGCGAGTGAGTGACCACCGCCTAGGACTTTTTTAGTTACATAGAATAATATATAACAATATTATAAGTCTATATACATATATTGTACTTGAGAGATTCAAATTCGAGAGGAAGAGGGAGACCATCATATGTGTCTATGTGTGTGTGTGTGTGAGAGAGAGAGAGAGAAAGCAACGCCTAGATGAAAGCGCATGCTACTTTTCAGAACATTGTTTTTCTTATCTTTTAGACTCATCAACAATTGTCGGGTCTTTTACATTTCTAATTCCAATATATTTTAAACTCTAGATATATTATATACTCCAAGTACCGATGGTTCTCTCCCTAAGATCCTGACAAAGTGATAGGAAATTAACTCTTAAAGAATCTAGTTTGATTTGCTATTATTGCGATATAATTATATGGTGATAAACTTGATAACCAGGCTTTTTTTGCATTAAATGTTGCCCTCACTATAGTTGCCTGAGAATGTGTGCTATGTAAAGACCAGCAACAAACCTAAAGAATCCCAAGGGTTGTTCAAGTTGGAGCCAGGATGTAGCTGTAAACCCAGGCACCCGGGTTCGATTCTTGGCAATCGCGTCTTGGGGCCAGGATGCAGAAGGAATATCCCTCTGTAAGAGCCTTATCCGAGCCGAAGGGATTAGTCTCGAGGTGCGGGCAAGCTGACCCGGGGATTACCCTTTGTTATAAAAAAAAACTAGAGGGGTGGGGGTGGGGGTGAATAGGTTTAAACACAATTTATGACCAATTTTTATTTTCAATCGATTTTTCTTGCACATACAAGTAATTCAACACAAGTTTTACCAATTTGATTTGATTAATTCACACAACAAGGTAATTAGGTGAATCTAGATGACTGCGTATGAGTAGAAATCAATCACAAACTCATACAAGACAGATTTATAAGGAAAAAACCCCTTGTCGAGGTAAAAAATCTCGACGCACTCCAATTCTCATTTTAACTTAAAAAACAATTTTACAAAAGGCAAAAAGGTACCTATCATATAATCCTCATCGTGTTGTCACCTATAAACCATTAAACTTTTTTCCATGGACAACGAGAAAATGACACGAGCTCTATGCCACGAATGAATAAGTCCACCCTCTTCCTTGGAATCACTTCATGCTCCAATTTCTCCAATGACTCAAAGCACCTCCAGTTTTAGATCGCGGATTACTTGATCATAGAAATTAAAAAAAGGTAGATTGAATTAACCAAAGCTAGCGTATATATTAGAACCAAAACACTCTCAATTCTCTTAAAAAGACATAGATCAAGTATGGATATAAGTTTTGACATTTTTGGAGGGAAAAAGTGAATTTGAAAAGAGAAATAATGGTAAAATGATCTTAACCTTGAAAAGAATGTAAGAAGGATGTCTTAGATTTGAGGTTTTCATATTCTTAAGAAATGAAGGGAACTGAGCCTTTAAATAGATTTTTTTGCAAATTTGGGTCGTCCGTGCACATGATAAGATTCAACCGTTCGCACGATGCTGTCCAATATGGACATTGAAAACAAGTTGTACGGACGGGCACACAATAAGGGCCGTTCACACGGGTACAATATAAGGCCACTCGAATGGGTCATTGTTCAAAGACCATGAAAGGTTTCAAAAAGTCCAACCAAAGTTTTACCACTTCCAAAATCTTTTCTTAAATGTTCTGAGGCAGTTTTGAAAAATTTTAAGAACTTGTTCCAATAATTTTAAAGATCCCACACGATTTCAAAAACATTTTATGCACGTGTGTGTTAGACATAATTAATTCATAATCTACAAAAATGATGTAATTTTCAAATTTCAAAGTGAATGCATGGCAACATAAGTCTTCAATTGAGCGATGGTGCATGATCTTCAATCTTCAAGGTTCATCTAACCTAGTCTAGATCGCGCCTTGTTCATGACAAATCAAGTCTTTTTGACTTGATGGACTCAACGACTCAATATTTTGCCACGAGAATATAGCCAATTTGTATATTAATACAAAGATTACGTTTTCAATCTCCCCTATGACTATTCTGTGGCGAAAGTCCCCAAACCCAAAAAAATCCTTATTACCCCACATTATAAACACTCCACCAGCCATATAGTGAATGTTGTTGGACATAATGTCCAATATCCATAAGACCTAGATGACAATGCAAGATTCTTGTCTAAACATAGGCTGGAGTCAGAATCAATGATGTTATGCCTAAAATCATAGGAAATAACAAAAGCATAAAACAAACAAGCATGCACAAAAGGACATTCCCCCACCTTGGGAATACTCTGATAAGTATAAAAAGATGTAGATGTGATAAAGAACAAGTGAACATGTAAGTAAGTGAATCAACTTATAATCCATGTACTAAATGATACCAAAGTAAAACTCATCCAAGTGATAACATGAAATAGGCAAGATCAAATAATAAACTCCCCATATTATAAAGAAAACTTTCTACCCATTAGTAAGTGATAGTAAAATCTACAAAAAATAATTACTCCCCCTTGATCTTGATCTAAGGTGAACAAAGTTTTCTCCCCCTTTTGATGTGAAAAAGTCAAAAAGAATGAAAATCATATATAACAGGTATAGTAGGGCATAAAAAGTCACAAGACATGAGAAACTAGGGAAGCATAAGCTAGAAATCATGTGAATTACCAAGATATATCAAGAAAATCAGCATAATGAGCATAAGAACATGTAAATCACATCATCACAACATAAGAGTCTCGTAAATATATACTAGATAATGAAAGATATCAAGTCTGAAAGCATAATAGTAAAAAACGTCATAAATGAAACATTATACTCGTAATGTAAACATGGATAGACAACATAGGTAAAAAAATATCATGGATAAAGAAACAAATATCCATAAAATCCGTATATCCATAAAGAATAATGATATGTACACCTACTCTTAGTACCAATCAAGTACCGAATGTGCTTTAAATGATTGTACAAAAGTGTAGGTCCCATGTATTAAAGTGTAGGGCCATGATGGTACAATGCATTTAAAGCACAATCGGTACTGAGTTGGTACTCGGAGTTGGTGTTTGTAGCATTGTCCATCCATAAAGCTATCCAAACATCAAAAGTACCAAAGTAAAGGTACAACTATCCAACAATAGTACGGTATATCGAAAAATGTACAGACTAGAAGTATATCAAGTACCACATGCAGTACAACAAAAATAAAATGACAAGAATAAAGATGAACAACTAAAGGCTAATCATCAAACATGTAATCCTCATAAAGAGCATCATCATCGTCATTATAATCTCCATCATCTGACTTATCATCATCAACTCTATCATCAACATCATCCACAACAGGTAGAGGAGGAGCAGGAAACGGAGTCGAGTGATGGACCTCGGCATCAAAATTTGGAACTATATGTGATCATCACAAGTACTCAGTAATAAAGGACATCCTAGTGTTTAAATGTTGCTGCTGATGATCAATACGATACATCAAATGTCGTTGACTGGCCAACTCAGCATGAATCTGCCAAAGCTATAACGTGACACATGTGGCTGACTCTGGCATCTACGTGGATCTGGAGCAGGCTCTGGTGTAGTTACAAGAGTTGGAGCATCTGGGTCAATAGGCTGCCTTACAGGATGGTATGCAGACTGACCGATTGAATGAAAAGCACTCACACTCGACATGAGACTCATGATATGGGCATCAACATAAGTCAGTAATCTCAAAACTCCCAATGAGTATAAAAAAACCCATAAACAGCCTCCTGTAGCGTAATGCAGCGTTTGACGAGTTTGTTCCGGCTCTCCTAAGGTGGAAATAATAAGCCTAGGGTAGTCGATAGGATCATAGTGAGCAAATCAAAAATCATCATACCCGTGTAATATGGAAAATCCTGCGTCTGTCGGCGTGGGATGAGGTTTTAAACAACTAAAAAGTGAAGGAACAACATCAATAAATATCAGGCATAAGGAATAAAGGCGTCACCCACATAAACTCATGACCAACTATAAATGATGCAAGCTCAATGAGAGAAACATCATCCACAACATACGACTCTATCGCCTGAGCTAACCTAGTCTCCAAACCTAAAAGAGTAGCTAGGCGGTTAGCAGACAACTCAATATCGACTCCTCTCACAAAACAATAAACCAAATGAATCCTATTAGGAATACTCGTGTTTGTGCAGTACTTGCGAACCAAAGACGCATTGGCCGAACTGAAAGGTCGAACCAATTGAGAATCCTGGATATAAACAATTAAGAAGATAAGATAAAGACCCTCAGCACATTGCTCTAAATGGATCAAATCAAGGTCTCTCTCGATAATGATAGAGCGAATCATAAAAGTTGGGTACAAGGTAGAACCATATCTAGTGAAACGAATCCTAGAGGCATCTGATTGTGCGTTAGGAATAAGAATAGAAGCACTCGGGGCCTCGTGACATTTTCTAGTCAGTTTAGGGTTCGAAGTATCACTATATCCACTAGGGGAACAAGCATTTTTCCTACCATTTATCTTCTATGCCAGCATACTAAGTAAAAATTGATAAATCAACTAGAACTATGTGATATCACGAATAAAATCAGAACTTAGGGCTGAAAACAAATGATAGAATCACAAAATACCAAAATAGTTGTCAAAACCACTAAATCCTCAAAATCACCCAATCAAACAAACCTAAGGTGATGAAATCAATCTTAAGAGTGCTAAGGATACTGAAAATCAAAGCAAAACGAAGAGGAAAGTGACTTACCCAAGAGATTTCAGACGAAAAATAAAATCTGCCAAGATTGGAACTTTACACCACCATGGGATGAATCAGGCCTCAAAAGTTGGATTAATTGAATATGCAATGGTAGAAAATTATTTAGGAATGATTTTCGCTCTGGTGAAGAAATGGATAAAAATGGGAAACTGAATAGCCGAGAATAGATTTAAAAATCCTGACAGCCATTCGAACGGTCAATCTTGACCATGTGCACGGCCCATGGAACAGATAATTTTTGAGTCGCGCGAATGGAAAACAGATTATATGAACTAAAACTCTAAGATTATCAATACAAACTCATAGATTCCCTTGTAATCCCCAATCTCATATACTTAGAAGTATGAATGAATGCGAAATTGCAAAAATCATTCAATTTGACAATTAAAAATCCAAATTGGGATAATATCCACAAAAAGTTCAAAATATTAACTCTCCCTCACACACACACACAAATGTAAGTAAAGAATATGTAAAGGTGTGATTGTGATTAGGTAACACATGGTTTAATGATTTGACATTGAGATTTCATTTAAATCTTGATTAAAAATATGGATTAAAAAATGCATTTTACTCATATTCAATCAATTCAATATTAAAGGCATAAAATCCTCATCAAATAAATATTTTTCAACTTTATAATGTTAATCAATGTATGATTCGCATGACAATAAGAAAAATATAATCAACATAAATACACATGATCAAATCATGTAAGATATTACACATAATTCTTAAAAGACAATCATTGTATCAATATCCCTTTAAACTCAAAATGATAGTTTAAAGACCTTTAACACCCTCAAGGACGTTGATAAAATTATTTTGGAATTCTATCTAAAAGTAATTTTTTTAAATGCTTAGCCCTAACTTTTTTTTTATGCCGCTTCAAGATCTTGGCTTATGGCTTTTTTTCAACATCTTTGACTTTCGTCATCGATTGGATTTTCACACACCTAGATGTCACCTACCCAAAAATATTTGAAATTCCAAAATGGGTGTAAACACTCTAGAGGTAGCCCCTATTAATGTTTTTGAAAAACGATCCTTTTTCAACTTATCCAAAGTAAGAAACACAAAAAATCTCACACAAGGACTAAACAAACACCCAATAAAATCTTTAGTATTTAATAATTATTTAATTAATGGCTATAAGCAAGATGAACATGATAAACATCATATGCAACAAGTGATATGCACGTGTGCAAGTAGTGTGGAATCAAATACCATAGATTTTAACAAATTTGGCAATCATGATTTATCAAATGAATTTTAACTAAACTATTGAATCAACCAAACAATGTATAAGAAATGGTTTAGAATTCACTTTTTAATCATCATTTAAGTTAAATCAATCATCAAATCATAATGAATCAAAGACGTAACCACATATATCACAAAAGGAATACATCAAATCTTTTTTAATTTTTGAATAAGAATGATGCTTGAATTTACAAAATCGTATTTAGATAAGAAAACAATGCATAAAGAGCAAATGCATGTGGAATGCACGTATGCATGAAAATCTCACCAACATATGAAAAGATATACCAAATGAAGTCACTCACCCAAAAATATTTACTTCCACCACAAATCAAGAATTAACTAGGGTGGAAACCTACAAGAACTTACCCATCCTAAGAAAACAACCTACATAGGTAGCGATGGGTGTTACATCCCCCGGGTCAATGGGATACTCAAACTTGATCTTTTTCATCTCAACTTTCTTTTGATTTCCTACTAAGTCAACCTTGACTCCAGGATCATTCCTACGCAATTTCCTAAGAACTTTTGGAATCTATCTCTCATTCATCCTAGGATTCTTATGCCTAGTCCTTGTAATTTTAATATATGCTATAAGTCTAGTAAACTCTCTTTTAGACTCATCTTTCTCACCACTAGGAAAGCCACCAACCTATTAAATTTTTCATTAACTTCACTAATAGGATTATTATGATTAACCCTCCTATTTCCCATTAATCTATTATTTTTTCACTCAAGGAGATACAAACTTTATTTGTGTGGCCTTGTACCTTACAAAAAGATATATTTATTCTCATAACATTATTTGTTTCAAAATTTCTCTCAATCATTTTCACCCGTTTCTTCTCATATTGAGCTTTCAAACTAACTTTTTCAAGACCTTTTCTTTTAAAGCAAAAATGTGCAACATTTTTTATTTTCCACAAAAAGTACGCCCAAAAGTCTTTTGAGCAATCTCGAATTTAGATTCAGCCTCCTTTTAAAGCATAGGAGTTTGTACATTATCTTCTTTTTGATCATTTAAACTTTCAACATTCACTTTTATTTTTCCATTATTTTCTCAAACATTGAATCTCTAAAACCAATCCCATGATTGTTCGATTTTGGTTGAGCATTACTCAATAAAATCCTATCAAGTTTACTTATCCTATCATAAACTGTAATTTTCAAATCATTTGCATGATCAAGATGAGTTTTAACTTTTCAATGTCAATTTTCAAGATCGAATTATTCTTTTTCTTTTAAAATGATTGTATTTTGTGATTTTGAAGACTCACATTGCTTTGAAAAAATTTGAATAAATTTTTCAAGTTGAAAACACTTTGAATGAACCTTTTTAAACTTTTTTTTTTCATCAAGTGCATTTTGCACAACTTTCATCTTGTTTAAAAACTCAATGTTTGATTCTTTAAGTTTTAGAGTTTCTTGAAAAAGTTCATCATAAGCCTCACGAATGCCATTCATTTATCACTCGCATCTCGTGATCTCGGCATAGAGGTGTGTGAACTCTCACATCTACAAGATGAAGAAGCACTAAGCATGACATTCCTAGAAGCTTTTGTACTTTTCTTCTTCTCCACATTCTCTAAAGACACCTTATCATCTTTCGTCACCATTAACGCAAACTTACTTTCGTTATCTTTTAAAAACTAAGGAAATGGTTTCCTTAGAATCATGAGAAGAACCCTCACTCAACGAGTCAACTTGAGAAGAATAAACTTTTGGAAAAATCAAACTCATTTTACAAAGACTCCTATATCTCATCTCAAGTTCACTTTTAAAACTTTCATAAACAAGTTCTTCTTTCACTTTTTCAAATTTAAGATTCAAATCACTTTTTATCATGTGTTAAAGAATAATTTAATTTTCTCAAATCTAACTATTATTCTCTCAAGGTATAGATATCTTCAAACAACTCACCCTTATATTTTTTTAAACATTTTTAAGTTTTGATTGGTAAGTTGACTTGTCATTTCAAACTCTTTAAAATATTTTTTTCTTGTTCGTAGAGTTTGACTTGATTATCCAATTTAACATTCAACTTTTTCATTTTGAGAAGTTGAACATTCAACACGTCATTCTTTTCACTCAAGGATTTGACATTTTTAATTTCATCAAAATCACCATTCATATCATTTGAACTTTTTCGAGAATGAGATGATATCGCCACACTCTTGTCGCATGTAGATTTGAATTGATCTAAAATCTTATTATGACTCATAATCATAGGATTTGAAGGAATGACACATTTAATACTAAACAAATTAGGAAAAGTAATTTCCATCATGGTCACAAAATAAGATCTAAGCAAAGAGCACAACAAACACACAAACAATATAAGGATTACCACAAGCACGTCAATTCTAATTAAATGAGCACCTGACACTGATACAATTGAGAATGTGTGATATGTGCATTATATAAATGACACGACGCAAAATGTGTGTGCTTATGTGTACATATAACTCAAGTACAAATCGATCGCTCAAGTAATGGCCCGATAAGTCGGAGGCAAATCCTAAAGGAATAGGTCGTAAGATGATGACGAAAGTAGGGTTGTCTTCTAAGATCTAGGTTTCGACTTAAAAAAAGTAAGAAAAGGCTATTTATATTTTTGAAAAAAATTCTATTTCTTTAAGCAAATTAAACTAGGTGAATGCGAATTAAACTACTAAAAAGCAAGAAATTGAACTTTGATTTTGAAAGCACTTTTTAGAAAATGGAGTTGGGGTCCTATCCCCCGAACCATAGTAAATCTCCGTTAAATATAAAATTCTTGAAAACTATTTAATTAATTGCAGAAAGGCATAAACTATTTCGAAGCACCAAATATGTTTAGGTGTTAATCCACATAATATTTAGTCAACAAATTAATTAATGCGAATGATAAAATTATCGACACGTATATTATATTCTCAAACATTCCGGTTGCCTTCGACAAACGGAGTTAAGAGATATATGATATTAGTAACGATTAAATTATCAAACTATAAAAATTATTTACATGGTTATTTTGAATTTATATTTAACGTCAAAATCCTAGGTTAGGTTCATAGTCCCCAACTCACTATGAGTTTAGCTAGACAAGGAATTAATCTCTACACAATTAATCATCATTATGTAGGAGTCATTATTATATAACAAGAAATAAGAGATGAAATTATATTACCAAACTTGAAGAAATTAAATCTCATGCAAGTAATGCACACCAATTGAAGAAAATTAAAAAAAGAATGATTCTTGATTGAATTTGATAATGAAAAGTGTAATTCTTCTTCTCCAATTAGTTGTAGTTCATTTTTTGCATAACTATGACTATAATTAGGTTAATTAGACTCCTAATGGCCCAAAACTTATGCCAAAATTCGTCCAAAAAAGTTTAGATAAACCCAAATTACATTAACAATAATCTAGAAAAAGATAACAAATCCTGCCTAGGACTGAACCCTTAGCCCTAACCGAACTCTCAATGGAAAAAAGCAAACCCTCAAGGGTGAATCGTTTCTCTGACCGAACCAGTTCGATCAAGGGTTCTATCTCATCTTTATCTTTTTCTCCTTAATTGCAGTTTTGCCTTCGTATTTCTTCTTAACATCGAATGATCATAACTTCTTTACCGTAGCTCGGATCTAGGTGATGCTTCTTCCACTATTCTTGTGACTTCAAGATCTTCAACTTTTCTATTGGTGCCTCCTCCAGGTTCTGGCCCTTTCTCACTGTTTTGACTTTTCTTTCTCATCCAATCGTACGATTTACCTGTACAACATATGAGAAATACACAAAATATTAAATACTCACCAAAAATGTTAGTTACACAAATATGAGATAAATTCGGGATAAATGTTCGGGACCGTAAGAATACCGAAATCAAGGGGATAAATATGGGATATTTGTGCATAATCAAATCCCCCTAACTTATAACGTTGCTAGTCCCGAGTCACGTAAAAGAATGTGGATTAGGGTCTAAGAAAACCTCTAAATAACTAAGGGATAGAATACTTTTTTCGTGGACAAGCGATTGCATTTAGCGTATGCAATAAGTTGTTAAACACATAAGTTAACCTAATAGGACGAGTGGTGTCTCGTGAGGCTCTGTAGTGAATTTATCCACAAAATTCATTTAGAACTACATGGTACGACTCAAAGAAAATATCAAAATAATTAAAAAATGTATAATTTAAATTCTATAAAAATAATCATAACAAATTTCTATTCGATAAATCTTAATTCATAGTGTGTATGTGCAAAGCAGAAAATTAACCGCTAACTTTCACCGATTGATCATTATGTTTCTTTTAAAAAATTCTCTTTGATTCAATTTCTCACGGGATGGTCTCACAAATGAATCACTAGGATTGTGGCTTTTCCTCTCGGTATGCTTGAAATTAAGAGTAAATGTAATGGACACGAGTTCACGCACACAAATTGAAGGATGGAAAAAATTTTATGGTTAAAAGATCTTATGAACGGAATACGATCCTTAAAAAATGGATTTTTTTTCTTTATTCGCACCATTTTGTCTCTTTATTATTTTTTGTGTTTTTAGCTCTCTACTTGGTATTTGACTTCATTATTTGGACTCAGTTAGGACTTTTTCGGGTTAAGGGTATTTTGGAAAATAATGAGAATATTGGAATTTTTTTAAGGATTGTTCATTGACATTTTTTTTTTCGGGTTTTTGCTTATTTTTCTCTTTCTTTTTTTCCCCTTATATTTTTCACATTTTCACGTTTTTCCTATTTTTATTTCTATTTTGATCTGAGCATTATTTCTACTATTCTGTCCTTTTATGTACCACTTGGACTTGATTATGAGTTTTCGATTTTCACAACTTTTGGCTAATTTGAATTTTTCGTGTTAACAAACGAAAAGGGATATCATTTTTTGGCTCAAGTTGGCTGTCAAAAGGATATTTTTCATGACTTTTTATGTCTAACATTTTTGTGTGAACAGACGATGGCCTAACTTCATATGGCCGAATTACTAAGCACATTACCATATGCATCTCGAGATTTATTTTTATTTTTGAGACATTTTTTGGTACGTTTTCAAAAAAATATTTCCACTCGCTTTTCATAACCGATCAAATAAAGATTTAGAGATCAACGACAATTTTTTTATCATTGAAAGAACTTTTGATTTATTTTTAATTCGGATAGATTTAATTACTCGAAAACGAGAGTAGGTACAAAAAATCTTACACGGCTAAAATCTCCACACTTATTCGTATAAGTGGTCAATTTTCGCTCAATTTTTGTTTTTTTTTTTATCAATTTCGTCTTAGTGCAATGGATTTTTACAAATTGAGACTTCAAACGAAAATTTAGAGACATTTTTATGATTTTAACTTCCAATTTTTATTTATTTTAAGAAAAAATATTTTGAGTTTTTTGATTTTTTTTATTTTTTTGGAGTTTTTGACATTTTTCAATGTTTTTAGGCATTTTAAAAATTTTCAATTTTTTGGTGCATTTTAAAATTTGCGAAGTTTAAAAGATGCACTTGTACTCCCAATTTAGACTTTTGCATTGTCCTCAATGAAAATGACTAAAATCTAAATAAGACAAAAAAGAGTGCGAAGTTTAAAACAAATAAAATTTAAAATGCAAAAAAGTCATATATAACTCAAACACAATTGCATTAACAAGTGATAGAATTTTACATAGTTTCTTTTAAAGATACAATGATGAAAATAAATAAACTACATAATGAAGAAGCACACATCCACCAGAGCTAGTGAGAAGGGCCAGGCGCGCGGGGTCATAAGCATAAGGGTCTCGGAAGTAGTCTAGCATATGGGAACCCGGGTCTATGCTGAGGATGTATAAATGAGCATGGAGTTACATCCTCATTCGCGTGTCCCTTCGGTAGTTGGCCCAATCGTCGCAATACTCAGAGATGAACCCATCGAGATGGGCCTCCATTTGGTCCATTCGACTATTGATGATCGTCATATTATAGGCATGTTCATCAAAGTCTCCTTCGAAGTTCGAGTCCACTGGGTCGTTGTCCTCTTGGGCACCCTCATTAAAGTTCCCTTGCTCCTTTTTACTTTCATTGGCACTTTCCTCCCCTATTTCAACGTCTTCTAGAATGGGCTCAGAGGGAGGTGGAGCATTTTTGGATTCCTCGTTGCTTCGATCAATGGACGTGGCATTTATTGGCTTTGGCTTGCGGTCTTGGTGGCCCCAAGGAAGAACCTTTGCTTCGATGCATAGTGTGGTAATGAAGCGGGCATATGGGAGAGAAGTTTACCCAGAGGGACAATATTCCAGGGCGGTATCTCGTCAAAGTAGATATGAGCGAGGCTTATCTTAGCCTCAATGTTGAATATAAAATATAAGAAAGTGTCGTGCCCTAAACGGATGGCCGAGTCATTCTTTATAGGGAGGATGGTTCCGCATGTGATTAAATTGTCCAAGCGGGTGTGATTGGGAGTTTCCCGGAGGGGAATGTCTCGCGGGTCCATGGGTCTTCCGGGCCCATCGGCTAGAAAGTTGGAGACGAGGGATGTCCATGCGTCAATATGGATATGCGTAGGAATCAAAGTATTTGACCCCCACCATGCGCATCTTGCGCTTGATTATTTTGAGGGTGAGTTTGATCATTACTCCATCAATATGGGCCTCATAATGTCCTTGGGACGTGCAGACAAGTGACACGTAGAATTGTCGGACGACGGCCTCATAGACGAGGTTTGAGTCGTTGGTCAACCACGCTTTCCACCTGAAACGAGAGAAAAGGGAGGTGACTTATACGGGTAGGTCTTTCCAAACGAATTTTTTCTCGGTAAACACGGTGTGTTGGTTGTTGAAATACGCATGACACCAATTCCGTTCTTAGGCAGAATAAAATGTTTGTCGGAATTCATTGTCCTCCTTCATTTCGATTGAATCATATTTCTTGAGATATAGTTTGGAGTCCATATCGAGATATGAGAATTTTTTGAAAACTTGAAGAGAATTATAGGGGAAGATCAAAGGTTTAAGGTGCGAGGAGGAATGATAGAGGGGTGGGATATTTATAGGTTAGAGGGGGGGGGGGTGAAAGGGTGAGAAATGAAAAGGTTTTAGGTAGAAAATGGAGGTATATTGAAAAATGATAGGTTTAGGAAGTGGGGGGAATTTTTTTGGATGTATTTTCTTGTATAGAGGGAATGGGGTGAATTGGAGGGGGGGGGGGGGAGGTGAAATGGGTGGATGAAAATGAGAAAATGGAAAAAAAATTACGAGTTGGCAGCAGTGTTGAGCTAACCGGTTTTCCCTAGGACCTAACCGGTTCGGTTAGTGAATCGATTTCCCCTAGGACTGCCAGCACCAAACCCTCAACTTTGAGGGTTCAATTTTGGGACGAAACTCCTTTGCCTAGGGTTTAATTTTCTGAACTTTAAATTTTTACATTTCGATTTTTCTCGCGCAATTTTCTCACTCTCTCGGGGGCAGCGATCCCGCGCGGGGGTGGGGTGGGGGGTTGGTTTCCCAAAACTCTCATCAAGTTCAATTGAAAATCACCATTGTTGATCGAAAATGTTCATTCTCTCCCTGTGCTCATTTTTTTTACTACCGGGATGGGTCTCGAAAAATTGAATCAATTCCTCTCTTGCTAAAACGCACTCGAGTCACTCCTAAACAGTCTACGTACTCACACGACTCAAATATACAATAAAAAATCACACCATATGCACTGAGGGTGCGACAACCTCTCTCCAAAAACCTACTCATCCTCATATACGGGATTCGAGACTAAAACTTTCTTCACTTCCCCGATATCATAAGTCAAAAGTTTGAATAATTAGGAGTCAACGCAATAGGAAAAGAATACACATGGAGGCACATAATGAATGCGGTCAGTGAAATTATCGAGATGCACATTCACATTATAGCATAAATGGTTAGACTTGAAGATACTATCATACTGAAATTCCAAATGACACGCTAAGCCTAGATTTACCTCAAACTCAAGAATGAATAAATCGGGCTCCAAATCGGACGATACTCTAGTCATGTCCTTGATCTCATCCAAAAACTCAAAAGGCACGGGTGAATGTGGTGGAAAAGGACAATGCAGTATGACAAAACATGCGTCACCGGGTGGAAACGCTTGAATAATTTCTTCCACCATCTCATAACTAATATATAAAATCTCACGTTTCAGCATACTTTCAAAAGGCTCGAATGCACATTCACAATGAATGAATTGATATATCCTAGCATTCCAGTCGCTCTCATCTAAGTGACAAAATGAGTCCAATAACTATTGGGCTTCAATAGTGAGGTCCTCATCAATTGGGCTGAATTCTTTCTCAAAATTTTCAAGACTCATATCTAAAGACAAATTAGGTGGCCAAGCACGTAGATCGGTTGTATTACTATCCCGTGAAGTAGTGACATCATTCACTTCTTGAATGTACTTGACTTAATTTTTACCTAGCATCTCCCTCATCATACTCATTTCATGATCATACTTCGAATACTCTCTCTCCTCCTCAACAGTCATCACTAAACACGCCTCTTATGAATCCCTAACATTATTACCCTCTAAATATTCGTATACTACCTCCATGATAAGATCCATGTTGTGTAAATCGTCCTCATCACCCATTTGCTTGGTGATGTTGAAGATATTCATTTCAAGTGTCAGGTTCCCAAATGTTAGTTACATTTTCCCATTACGGGTATTAATTAACACGTTAGTCATAGCTAGTAAAGGGCGACTAAGGATAACGATAACATGATGGCTCGATAGGGAGGAGGGCTCTGTGTCCCAAATAACAAAATCCACTCGGAAGTAGAAAGTTTCTACTTGGATGATCACATCATAAACTACCTCACGAGGTACCTTCACGGAACGATCCACAAGTTGGAGAGTAATTTTGGTGGGCTTAAGATCTCCCAAATCAAGCTTTTTATAGATGGAATAGGGTAGAATCTTGACACTCGCCCCTAAATCTAATAAATCTCTCTCGATTTTATTACCTCCAAACGAAAGTGGTATAATTTTTTAAAGTTTATACAAGGCATACCTTATGTTCCAACAATCCCCCACTTGTAAATTTAATTTTTTTTTATTGAGCAGTAATTCATAAAACTGTGCATAAGCAAAGATTTCTTTCGACTTAAATCTTTACATAGTAAATATGATTCGAATTATACTAGAGTAACTCGTAATTTTGAACTCCATCTCTGACAACATACCACACACAACCCTACTTAGGTGTAGTCCTCAAGCCAATACATTATGACCATGTGCTTATAACCCAATATAGTGAACGCTCTAGGGAATTTATCCCAAATTACTGTAGGAAGCGACCACACTTCCGCATTCACATAGTTTATTATGGATACTCCCGTATCTAGGTACCACATTCAAAATAGAGCTATAAATCTGTATTAAGAGTTATAATTAACTCAACCTTAACTCCCTTCAGGATATGATGCTCCATAGGTATGGACTCATAGTAAAACCTCGTATATAATAATTAGCATGATTCAAACCATATCACTTGTGACTTGCTATTACCCTTTTGAACCTATTTCTTGGGATCTCCAGTGTATAGGTTGGTTTACCATCACAAGTGATTCAACTATGAACGAGCTTTAGTCATATCCCTTTCTAGGTGATTCAGGCCTTCTTTTGTACTAGTCCTTTCGTCAAAGGATCAATCGGGTTCTGTTCTCATTAGTCCCAATATAATCCACTGTCAAAATATAATAGTTATAAATGATCAAACTATGTTGTGCTTATGACATATTTGTCATTCTTATCATTATAATAACGGGTCTAAAATTTTATAATGGCCATGGTTCCATTGTTGTGTATAAAATGACTGATATCAATATCTCCCATAAAGGGTATTTTATAATAGGTCTTTCAACCTTTTATTTTCTCACTAGCCATAGCTAATGGTATCACCATAAACTCCATCGTTAGTTGTGTTATTAATTAATATTTCTTGGAGTTCCAATAGACAACATCATAATATGTGTTAGACATATCCATTAATTGATTCAAAATCAATTAGAGGTTCATGGTTTTTATCAAAATACATAACCTTTCTTGATAGCATAAGGATGGGCTTTCCAGTTATAAACCTTCATAGTAATCTACAAAATAAATACTTCCAAGTCAACTCTACTTAGTAGCTCAGTTGAGACTACTTAAAATGCTCGTATATTCATCTTTCTTAACACTGTATATAGTTTTCTTGAACAATTCATGCTAGGATCATATGGAGTACAAGATGGTTCACAATGAACACATATCTAGTACATACGTCTTCTTGTATTTCAAGAAACTCAATCTATTAATGATCCATATTTGGCCTTGTAATATTAATAAGTAATATTCTAGCTTCATCGAAACTCATTATGCCAACACTTTGACTTAGCATAAATTTGATTTTCTTGGCAACAATATATCATAACCAAATATTAGATAATCATATTTTCATAAATAAATGATAGTGTATTCAATATGCTTGATGATAAATATGGTTTATATTATTCTTAATTAATTCTCATTTGATGATTTAAAATTATCAAAATATCATGCAATTTATTGTTGCCTTCCATATTCATAAATTCTCCAACTTTCAGTTGGTACAAGTAAGTTGCCTTACCTAGGACACCATTCGAAAAGATATATTATATACATTTAAGTTTAACTCAATAACACATATAAAATTAAATGTCAATCAAATTAAATGAAGCTACTCCGTTTTCATGAGAATAATTTAATATGCATAATGTATAACCGAGTCATCTTTCTATCAATAAATCAAAGCTTATATTGATAAATGATAATAGTCTCATTATTACTTTAAAGGAGATGTATACTCCTTATTATCTTAAAAGTTATAAGAGAAGTCAATTATAAACTGATTTCTAGTTCATTCCAGGGAATTTAATCAAATATATATGACATGAGTTCTCTAAGAATTTTTGGAATCATTTTCAATAACATAATCAAGCTTTTATTTTTAAGTCACTACCCTTAAAATTAAGAGCTATCTTGAACATCAAAGTTCTAGATTCTATTAAAATATTATTCAATTATAGTTAAGAGGTACTCGCTTGAGTGCCCCCACTATATAATGTTCCCCCGTTATAACTTCAATTCATTAAGTGGAATCTGAACTCATATAGTTTCAATATTTAATAAGAATTAATCTTATATCTTAAATCAATACATGCTTAATTCTTTTAAGTAATGGACGATTTAAAATATACATGTTCATTCGTTCTAGTCATAAGTTCGGATTTTCAAGGGTCAAAAAGTCATATATAGATTACACAATCGGTTTCGTAAAGAAATGAAACATACGTTTACATATATCATTTTCACAATGTATAAGATAATATTCGTATTAGAGTTTAAACCTATATTCCAAATCATTCAACTAGAATATCATTACCAAAGTAAAGATTATATTTGTACCAAACTCAATTATGATAAAATCCTCTAATTATTATCATTTCGATATATGGATTCCATTTACTCAAAAAGAAGTCTGGCATATGATATCTCTTCTTATCTGATTTTATCATTTACATGAGGTGCAAAGTATTCTATGTAATTTTCACAGGTTGCACAAATAATTGCAGAAAATACATACTACCTTATACAACTTCTATAAAGTTCATCTTTCATTTTTTACCCCCAAATCCAATTTTAAGATGCTTATATATCTACCATGGAGACCGAAAAATAAATCTTGTGGAATTCTATGACTATTTTTATAATGCCTAAAATAAAAAAGGACAACAAAGTTTATGTATCTAGAAATTATAAGTTTTGAACATGTACCTCTAGAACCGACTTCCTAAATATTATATTTTGAGAACTAGAAAAGTAAATTTTATTATTTAAGTCAATTCGTAATCGATCAATAATTTCGTCACAAATTAGAATTTGAATGACAGAGTTTGTGACTCAACCCAAGAATCATCTACTACAAATTTTATAAATAATTAAGGTAATATTGTTTGTTTTTATTGCTCAGTAAATTTTCAAAATTTACAAGTGGGGGATTGTTAGAACCAGATGTGGTTTCTTTTATGTTTAATGTTTGAAAAATAAGGAAATGACAAAATATTTTGTAGTTCCATTATTCCTTTTGGCCTTTAGACCATGCTGAATTGTTTTAAGACAGTGGGAGACAATATCAACCAACTTCCCTTGGTTCTTCTCCATCTTTTTCTCCCCTTTTCAGTTATATATCCAAAGTATCAGCTCTGGGTTTTTAGAGGAGAGAACAAACCGAAAATACAAAATAGAAAAATAATCTCTCTCTCTCTCTCTCTCTCTGCATCTCTCAAATTTTCGTTTTGATTTTTTTCTTCATGAAATTTTTTATTCCCCCCAACTGAAATTATGACACTGAGCAATAAATTCCAAATGGGTGTTAGTATGCCGTATAATTGCAGTGCATAGTTATATGAGATAGTGGAGATTTCGGGCTTGTTTTATCTTGGGGACGGCGTGACTGTACTCTATCTGCACAGAGAGTGTAGAGCTGCAAAACGTCTTAAAATTGTTGGTACAATTTAGATATTGTAATTAAAAAGTACAACAAAGAGTTTTATGGAGAAATCGAATACTCAAAATAAATATTTTATTTTAATTTATTTCTCAAAATTAAATTATAACCGAGATAAGAAATATTTTATGCTAAAAAATATTTGTGGGTATTGAAAGAATATTTTTGTGGGAGAGTTGTGTGAAATTATTCGGATAAAATGTATACCACAAAGATGGATTTTTCATATGTTTTTTTCTTCTTCTTACAAGACTTATGCAACACTCTCTCTTTCATTTTATTCAAGTTCAAGCCCCTCCTTATATTTTTTCCGGATAAGGGAGAATAATTGGATAAACAATCATCATAAAATATAGTTGAATAAATTGATGGTTGGACCCTTCCATCACAATATTAGCTACCAATTTAAAATGGTATGCTTTTTTAAACTTTACACAAGTCATACCTTATATTTCAAAAATTCCAAACAAGAAAGAGCATCAACAATCACCAGTAACTGGGACTTATTTCGATAATGTATTTTTTTAGGGACATTAGGGTTTTAATCCCCAAAGTTAATCTGAAATTGACTTTGTCCCCTAAAATTGTCACCAATCGAATTTGTCCACCACCATTTATTGTTCCGTTAGTTGATCATTACACATGATTAAAATATTATTGATTATTGTTTAAATGTATATAAAATAGTAGGATCTAAAGTCTAATTATACATAAAATAATGGGGACTATATTGAGCATATTTTAGCAATTTGTTATGACTAGTAGCGATCAACTAATCAAATTGTAAACAAATGGGGGTTAAAGTCTAATCGCTGAAAATTCTGGGGAGAATAATGATGTGAGTCCTAAGTAAATCCCCCAAATCATTCCCCAAATGATATCTACTTTAATAATGAACGAGTACAATACTTTATTGGTATGTCACATCATTTGGTGAATGATTTTGAGGCTGCATTTGGTTCTCATATCTCTGTGTGTGTGTGGGGGGGGGGGGGTCTAAAATTAATCTAGACCTTAACTTTGGAGCCCCAAAGACAAATGATTGTATTTTTAATCGTTCTTGTTTGCCTCAAACTTTTACATCCATGGGACAAAGAATGGGTAGCTGAAAAAAATAAGTTCCTTTTGAAATTGAAGTTTATAGCCCTCATAAGTACCATTTGTAACAATAAATGCAACTTTTGTGTTTGAGTTTGATAATTTTGTCCATTTTATAATTTCTGTGGGTTGCATTTTCTCGCGAAAATGCATAATTGTCACTTTGTTCATGTACCATTTGATGTCATGATTCTATACTGGTGTGAATTTAAAGAAAAAAGCCATTAGTGTAAATATTGAAGTGATTATGGGATATGATTTACTATATGATCCAAGCTATGGGGTAAAGTTCTTTACTTCCCAATCCCTTCATGTCAATTTTTTGTCCTTTTTTTCATGCTATTGTTATTGGTATTTTAAAGATTTTTTATTAAACATATAAATTGTGGAATTAAAGGGTCATGTGAATGTTTATAGTACTAATGAAGGATTTTACATTATAACTATGTGTGAGACCTATATTATCAATAGATTAATTATTGAATTTGTTGAATGCAGTTGATTTGGATAATCGACGTGGGTGGTCATCAAGAAGTGAAATTTTCTATATTTTCTTCCTAAGGGAAGGTGCGCACGCGCGCGCACACAATATATATATATATATATATATATATATATATATATATATAGTACACTTATTTTTGTGTGAATTATGTTAAATAGTTCACCTTTTTGTTAGACATGAATCATGAGTTATGGATATTGTAATATTACTCCTTGGTACTTCCGATTTAGTATATATTTTGGTTGTTGGATTTTAAGTTAAATGGTGGGTAATATAGTAACATTAGTGTGAAATTGTTGTATTTATTTTTCTTGTGGTTATAGTTGATTGTTGGATGAAAACATCTTTATTGTACAACTGCACGTTGGTTTAATGAAAACAATTGTATAAAAATATATGACCTTTTATATTGTTTTTATAGAAAAAGCATAATCAAGACTATCCTTAAAAAATATGACCTTTTATCACGTTTAACTTGTTAAACTGAGATAAATATGACATGACTACACTATATTTTATTAATGTTTACATAAAACTGTAATAAAAATGACTCTTCTTTTATCACAATTTTACGAACATTTATGTCAATACTATTTATAACAGTTTCTGAAAATTTTAAAAGCATGATAACAACCTTTTTTTCATTGGATTTAACCGTGATAAATAGCCTTTTTTCTTGTAGTGTCGTGGAATCAGGCTAGGGCCTTCACAATAATGCCAAGGATGCTAAGAATGAAGAGGATGTTATAGCAGATACAATTATATTGATGAAATAAATTCTCATGCACATTTTGATTTTGGCGTTACACTCTCCTTTGTATCCACCACTTTTTTAAGTAAATTAAATATGAGGCACCAAACATTGAATCCTCTATCGATCATAGATACCCTAGTAAGACGTGGCCATTATTGGGGGATGTGTCACAAAAATAAAGGAAAAATGTCTTGAGGTTAACTTAATTCCTTTGGAAATTGAGGATTTCGATGTTATCTTGAGCGTTGATTGGCTGCCTACCCACTTTGCTAGGATTGACTGGGCCAGAAAGAAAATCCTTATTTTTAAGCCTAAAGGTGCCGAAGTAAGAATTAGAGGAACTAAACCAAGTAGAAAACCCTTGTTGATATCAACCTTAGGAGATAAGAAAATGATAAAAGGAGGATGTCGTGGCTATATAGATTTGGTAAAGGATTTTGATAAGACCGCGACCATTAAAAATGATGTTCTAGCAATTAAAAAGTTTGATTATGTCTTTCCTGAAGAAATTTCATGGTTGCCCCACTCTGCTAGTTATTTTGAAGAAGAAAGATGGATATATGAGAATGTTCACTGATTATAGATAATTGAATAAAGTAATCGTGAAGAACAAGTACACCTTACCTAAAATTGATGATATATTCACTAAATAAAGGATTCTAGATATTTTTCCAAGATCGATCTAAGGTTGGGGTATCGCTAGTTAAAAATAAAGGATAATGACATTAACAAGGAAACTTTTAGGAATATATATGGTCATTATAAATTTGTGATTATGCCGTTTGGATTGACCAATACCCCCATTATTTTTATGGATTTAATGGCTAGAGTGTTTTGGGCCATTCCTAAATAAGTTTATGAATGTATTTACAGATGACATACTCGTATGCTCAAAGATCGATGAGGATCACAAGTCACACCTCTACGGCGTGTTTGAAGTCTTGAGAAAGGAAGAGTTGTATGCCAAACTCTACAAGTGTGAGTTTTGGTTGGAAGAGGTCGTTTTCCTTAGCCATGTAGTCAGTAAGGATGGTGTGGCTAGGGACCCTACAAAGGTCGTAACAATTGTCAATTGGTAAAGGCCAAGAATTATAACCGAGTTCATAAGTTTCCTTGGCCTTGCCGGCTATTAAAGGAGGTTTATCGAAGGATTTTCCAAAATTGTCGTGCCCTTGAATAAACTAACACATAGGGATACCAAGTTCATATTGACATCGAAATATGAAGATAGTTTCCATACTTTAAAGAAAACGCTAGTAGTCACGCTTATTTTAACCTTGCCTAAGAAGGGATGAGAATACGCCCATGATTTAAGAGTTAGCAACTGTGGTCTTTGCCTTAAAAATTTATAAGACACTACCTTTATAGGGGAAACTTGTGAGATTTTTATGGATCATAAATGTCTAACCTACCTTTTCACCTAATGGGAACTGAATATGAGAGAAAGTAGATGGATAAAGTTGATTAAGGACTATGATTGTTCCATCAATTATCACCTCGAAAAGACTAACGCTGTGGCTGACGCCTTCAGTAGAAAGAGTTTAATTAATTCTTTGAGGACAACTAGGAAAAAACATATCTTAAGGTATTTGGAGGATATTGGGGATAAAAGTGGTTGACCATTTGGGCTATGGCTAGTCAAGCCTGGGTTGTGGATAAATTAATACGCTCAGGACAGAGAAAACATTAATTGAGAGGATATAAATAGCTTAGGATGCAGACCCTGAACTACAAAAATTTCTTGGATTGATAAAAAATAATGAGAAGATTGCGTTTAGGGTTGATCACCGCGATGCCTTAAGATCTGGGCCAAGGATATGTGTAGACACCACATTCTAAGACCCTCCTAAGCATCTCCTTAGGTACCTAGCACTCCCTCTTTCATAATAAAACCTAGGTCGTACTCCGATTACTGACCTGGAGGTTAGCGTGCGCTCCCTAACTTCGTTTGATTGGCGGTCAATTTTCTCACCTGAGCGACATCTTACAGTATCTTTTAAGGGCTATGAATCCCCTTTCCAAAGGTTCGCCCCGTGCGCAAATCGGCCTTACGGGATGGAAAAACGACCGATTTTACTCTGAAAGGTAATCGAGCACTTTCGGACACCATTTGACCTTGGTCAACTCTTCGAACCCAATGAATCTCTGTATAACATCGAAGGGCATTTCATAACCTTTCTAACTGTCCGTCGTGCACGAATTTGCCTTATGGTTTGGACAAACGATCCGTATCCCTTTTGTCCAAAAGATCGTCAGTCACTTTCAAGCCCCGTTTGACAACAGTCAATTCTCGAACTCGGAAGTGGTCCATGGATTCTTAAAGGGATCTAAATACCCTTTCCAACAGTTCATCCCGTGTGCGATTTGGACTTATGGATTGTGTTTTACGATCATTTTTTGGAAAATCTACCTGAGTCTGCCGAATGGCAAACCCATTTCCATGCCTATGGGTAGTGTGTTTGGGGTTGCCTGCTGATAGGAATGTTAAGGACAATGCCGATCAGCACCCCATTGACCCTATAAAAGGAGAGCATAAACTCACTTTGAAAGGAGCCTTAGAAACATCCCTCTCAGTGATCTCAACAACATTCTCTCGAAGTCAGCATGGCTTCTATATTGAAACCTCTTCCCCATATTCCATTTCCATCTTTTCCTTACCCAATTTGGCAAATTCCCTTCTCTCTCCTACTACCACCTTCATCCACTTGCAAGAACAACCCTTCAACAATTAAGATCAACTTTAAAGATTCGAAAGAAGGTCTAAATCTTTCACTCTCTCTTTAAATTCTCTTATTTTCGCACTAGTCACTTAATTCTTATTTTAGCATTTTATTTTTTTAGATTGCAAATATCAATATCCGACTCTTTTATTAGTAGTATTGCACATACTCTACTTTTTATAAAAAAAACTAAAAACAAGAAAAAGAGGGTTTGTTTGTAAATTCCAAACGGGGATTTTTCACTACACTTTCTCACGCGAAAAGATCCTTTTTACACACATACACATATAAGAAAAGTCCCCGATTGGATTTATGGGATAAACCCCACCCCTTTTTATACTCGAACTACGTAGACTTTGATGCCTTTTTAGGCTACGTAGGCATCTCGGGTAGAATTTGAGATTCGAGTCCTCTCCTGTTTTTGTTCATATATTATTTTCATATCATATATTTGTGATTCATGCCTGCGTTTTGTCCAACCTACACCATCGTCCTCCAATAAATGATCGGTGATTCGACAAACGCACACATAGTATTTTGATTAATATTTGGAAACACTCCTAAGGATGACCTCACTCTGCCTTTATCCATGACGCGAGCCTAGTAATTCTAATCTCCATTTATATACACACATACACACACTTCACGGAGTCATTAAGGAGAAGAATAACACATGCCCACGAGAGACCGGAAGGGTGGGATGGGTGCCTAACACCTTCCAATTTCGTAACTTGGTTCCTGAATCCTTGAACTAATTAGTTTTGCAAGCATTAGTACATCTTTGATGCCATTCTCTAGAGGCGATAACATTTTTTTGCCCGTTTTGTGCAAAATAGGCTGACGACTCTATCTCTACACATCACCCCAATTAACGACGACCGAAGCACCCCAAAAGGGCGCGAACCACCACGCACGCATCGACTGGGATAGGGATGGCCATAGTGGCGACTACTCTGGGGAAGGCTATAAGAGGACTAGCCTCTATTTTTACATGGGTGTTATTATTGTCTGCATGTGTGCATATGCACCAACTTGTATGTTCCCTTATATATCTACCTCATGTATATATCACTTCTCATTCACTTTTCACTTCACACACTTGTAAATACCCTCCATGTACACTTCGCACTACCTACACTTATAGGATCACTCATACCCACATGCTTTACACAACACTTAGAATATCCATACTTTACTTCACTAGAACACACCTCCACTTATCACACTTGTATATATATCCATGCTCACTTGCAAATATCACATGCCACTTGTAGCTGATCTATGCTTAGGCTCATTACCACACTCACCTGTACATATTCACATATCACTCACACATATCCATTCTTAGTGTAGTCTTCATGCTAGATTTATTTTTCATGATACTTTTACATTCTTCCCCATTAGTATAATGCTTCTTTCACTCATCATAAAAACTCTCTCCATAATATGCTAACTAAGAATCATGCATTTTGTACACTACATCACCAAGAGCATTGCTATATCGACTAAAATTTTGTCCCGTACTAGGGCTCACTTTGTGATGGGTACTGGTTCGGCAGGTTGCAGTTAGCCTAAGCAATATGACTCTCAGCTTCCATTAGCCTAGTAACTTCTACGTATATCGAACGGTTAGCCCCGCTTCGTACCGCTTGAATGAACTCATGATGGGAGATATTACAGGGAAATCGTTCATATATGTTTAGTATACCTAATTCTCTCTCACACATACTGTCCCCACGAGGTATATAGTGAGGCAATTCATGTATAATTAGGTATATCAATGGCTTGTCCACACATACCGATTGCCCTCAAAAGCAAGAAGTATATCGTGGAAGTCATGCCAAAGGGGGTAACCCTACCACTAGCCCAACAAACTGCATAAACCTCATATAGGCATCAACCCTAGGGCACTCAGATTTATTTTGCCGGTTGCTACACGAAACTCTGCTGAAATGCCGAGTTAACACGTCGCCCAAATTTTTACGCTATTTCGCCATTTTTCAAAATAGGACCCTGTCCATGAGCCTGGAATCAAGTCAAACCACGTCTTACATATTTTTCAAACCCAATTTTCCTTGGCTCGGGTCCTGTCCAACATTTTTTGCATTTAGGTAAACCTAGTACAAGTGAAAACATAATAATAATAGTAATCATGCTGAGATTCCTCTCATTTTTCCTCCTTTTATCAAAATACCAAAAACATTTTCCTCATTTGATCAAATTCCCAAAACATTTTTTCTCCTTTTATAAAAAATACCAATTTTTTTTCCTATTTTTCAAAAATACCGAAAAACACTTCTTTCTTCCTTTTTAAAAAAAAATAAACTCGAACCATTTTTCCTCCCAGGTCGATCGCCTATATGATTCATGGCCTGACCCCCTATTGGTTTCGGTCTTTTGCCAAACAACCCAAAACTCGCCAGTTCCTCTACTACTTCATCCGAGTTTGAAATATACCTTCACTAGCTCGTTACAAAAAATGCCGACCAAGCACCGAACATGCAACCTGATCTAATGGGAGTCCTAGTCCAACTCAGTGCCAAGATCAACAACCTTCAAGCCGATATCCATGAGATGCAGCGAAGCTGGGGCCAGATTCCCAAAGAACCCAAGATTTTATTTCCTCGTGCTATAGGTCCACCCTCTCCTGAGCCTGTCTGGGTACTAGAAGAATATTAACATGCTTCGCATGCCCTGCCTATCAATGGGCCATGATAGGCAGGGATTTCATCGCGACGTGGGAGTCACCTACGCGCTGGTCGTTTTGAATTCGGCTCACCTGAACTATACAAAAACCTAAACTACGACTACACTCAACGGGTGAGTATAGCGGTAAGTCGGGTATCGAAAATCCACAGAGACGAGTTGCTAGAATTCAAGTGATTTAATACTTCGAAATAAAAGTGTAAACGATGATTACAAACTAAAAGGAAAAATATGCATAATGGGAAATATTAATCTAGGCAAGGTATTGAAACTAGATTATGAAAGCGAGTAAAACTATAGGTTGCGTCGAATATCCCTCACTAGAGTTAAGTAGTATAAAATGGTTACATGGGTCGACGGGTTATTGCAAGTGCACCCCGTTTCGACAGTTAATTAAATCAAGGGTTGTTACGCCCTAAATCATCATAAAAGCCTAATAAGATTTTGGCATCAACAAATATCCCGAAAATTATGCGTGAAAGGTCGTAAGCACGGGACATACATGATATGCCCCGTCAAATCTCCTAGGCGTAATAACTAGGACAACGCACCCAAAATAGACCCGTAAACACCATCACCAAAGCAAAGCAACGCGTCAACCCGAGTGAGTTCCATTCAAGCACAACCTAATTTAAATTACCTAGAAAGTATGTTAAAAACGCGGTAAATGAAAAATGTAAAATAAACGCGATAAAACTATACTAGAAAGCACGGGATCAAAGCATGTAACTAAAGCATGTAAACCTAATTTAGAAAGCTTGTAAATGAACTAGAAAGCAAGAAATGAAGAAATACAACTATATTAATTTGTAGGGGAGATGAATAGTCAACTTACACAACAAATGGGGTGTCAAGCCAAGTATAAATGAAGAAGAACCATCCAAAAACCCAAACCCTAACCTATTCAATCTTCTAAAACTATCTAAAAACATTCACCCTTGAATATTACAACAAAATTGCTATATATACCAAGTTAGAATAAAAGAAAAGAAGAAAGAAAATGAAAAGAAAATATCTACAGGAAAAAATAGGGGATCGATCGATCGACCCCTGTGGTCGATCGATCGATTGTTAAATTTGTGGCAAAAATATGGAGGGTCGATCGATCGACCCCCAGGCTCTATCGATCGATCAAGCAGGGCAGCCAGCAGAATCCCCTGTTTTGACATGTAATTCATCTCCGCTCAAATCGCCGTAACTTTATCATACGGACTCGAAATCGTGCATCGTTCACGGCCACGCGAAGATAGCGAGGAGGGATACAACTTCCATGTTGATGTCGGGCCAGGTGCCCAAGCTATGAAATGACCGAATTGCCCTTGAACGTGCGATTGTGTACAGAAATTGCGGGGAATGCGTGCGAATCCCATACTTGGTACCTAAATACCTACAAAAGCCCAATTATACCTCATATAGCATGTTAACAATATAAACAAAGGTTGTCTAGTTAACAGGCTTAAATATAGAGATTAAGGCATCCGAGGCGGCTAAAATGCGTAGGTTCGACGGATGAAATACGCGATATTTGCGTATTATCAGGCCACTACCTATTCAGCTCCCTATGCCAAACCTTACCCAGCCAGGGGGCAACTTGCCAATATGTGTTAATCCCAAGGTGGACGAACTGAATAAGGTCAAGAAAGACCTCAAAATACTATCCAAGAAATTTGACCAACTCAGGATATTCGAGAACTACATGGACTACACCTATAGGTCTCCCTATCCCAAAGTAATATTATTGGAGAAGTTGAAGATGCCAGCCATCGAGAAGTTCGGGGGCAGCAGGCTCCCAATTATGCACCTTCATAGTTATCACCAAGCTATGACCCTTTTTGGAGCCTCTAAAGAGAAAATAGCCTAGATGTTTCAATAGACTTTGAAAGAAAGTGCTCTCTGTTGGTTCTTATCTCTCTAAGAATCTGGAATTTGTAGTTAGGAGGATGTCGCTCGAGAATTCATGTCTCAGTACAAGTATAATGAAGAACTAGAGGTTACACGTCGTGATCTAGAGCTTCCTAAGCAGAACTCAGGGGAAACCGTCAATAGCTTCATTGGGAGGTGGAGAAAGAAAGTTGTGACTATGACTAATCGACCCTATGAAGAAGAACAAGTTAATATCGTGAAGGAAATTTATTGTCCCATATCCGAGAAACTATGGGAGGTCAGTATTATCCACACTTTTGATTCCTCCGGGAAGCGAGTGTAAAAATTGAAGAAAATCTTACTAAGGTAGAAGCCGAGCCGAAGATGGTGATCAGACAGTTCATTCCCAAAGAATACGAGAAGCCTGCTAATGATACAGTCTTAATCATCAACAATATCTCCCAACCCGCTACCTCTTGGGCACTAGAAAGTCGCCCTAATCCTACCAGAAAGGAATAAATCGAGCTCTATGCTTCCTTATACAATGTCTACCAGGACTTGTTAATCTAAAACCTCATCAAACCCTTGGACCTCCGTTAATTACTAAACCCACTACCCAAGAACTTCAAAATCGATGCCCACTATGACTTTCACAAATTCACGGACCACACTATCAACCAACATTTCCATCCTAAAAACGTGATTCAAGGCTTGATTGACCTGCGTCTCATCACTCCACCAAAAGATCCTCAACCCAATACCACAACAACCCACTTACTGTATGTGAAAATTAAGTCTTCAGAGAAAATAACCCAAAATTTGATCCATCCACTCAAATTGTACCTAGAAAAACACATATCATCTCACCTAAACCTCTCAAAGTTGACCCGTGTTTTCTCTTACAACCTTCCTGATTCACCGACCAAGCTTTGTCATTCCTCATAAGGGGATGCATTACCATCTGTACCCGATTCGAAGGGAAATACATGGAGTTATCCACAGTATTGAACCAACTTCTGGAGTTTGGGCTGAAATTTCCCACCGAGATGACCATCGACTGTCAGAAATTCAATGGCCTATTCATGGAAGCCCAAAAATGGGCTAAAAAATCAAACAAATGGGTGGTACCTGCCGAAGAAATCTATTTAGATGATGTGGTACATATTATGGTAGACATGTTTCGACATATCAACAAGATCTGTAGCATTTCTGAACTACTTACTGCTTTGAAGCTTCAAAGGAAATTGGTCCCTTCACTCTCGCACCTCCCCGTTGAGTGGGAAGATTTATATGAAGAAGTCATTGAGGTTATGGAATGAATAAATTTCTCTTGGAAAGAGGACATCATTGCCACCGAATGGGGGGACAAATTTTATAGCTCAAATGATGAACTAAGTCAGGAAATGGTCAGTCGAGTAATCAGCATGTGAAATCAGTAAATTAGCTATTCATCCAGAAATAGATGAAGAGGCGGGGTTTTTATTCTTCCTCGCCTTGATAAACTACGTGAACATATTAGGGAGACACTACAAGGATCCTAATCCTCAGTCATCGGGAATAGATAAGCGAAAGGGAGTTACCAAAGAACTTTCCATGCAAGAAATGATCGTTGAGGAGAGCAAAATCGTCGACCAACTCAAACTAAAATCACCTTATGGGGATTCTTCATGTCTTCACAATTACATCAAAATGCTCTGATAAAGAATCTCACCAGGCCCACAGTATCTCCTTCCATCACTCCCGAAGAAGTTGTCAACCAAGTTGGGTCCTTAACCTCCACTAGACTCCTTTCCTTCTCCGAAGAAGAAATTCTAAAGATTGGTCCCAATCATAACTATGCCCTTAACATCTCCATTGAAGTGATGGAAAAGATCGTCCCACTCTCACTCATTGACAATGGATCCTTTCTCATTGTTTACCCACTCAGAACCTTAAATTGCTTGGGGTTAAAATCAAGTGACCTTACTCCTACTTTCGCCGTAGTATATGTATCTGTTAATACGTGTTGAGAGGTAATGGGATATATAAAACTTATAATAAGGGCTGACCCTATCAATCCTATTACTGAGTTCCAAGTTATTGACATACCCACATGCTTCAACCTGCTACTTGGCCCCCCATGGCTTCATAGAATTCGGGGGCATCTTCCTCCCTTCATTAAAAATTGAAATTCTTCTCCAAAGGACAGGTGATCGCCATTTTGGGGGATGACGATGGTTTAAAAATTGCCAACACCAATAATTCGATATAGGAAATCCAGTATTGGATGAATGACATGCTCCTCTCTGACTTCAGGGTTGATACACTTCCCTTTCCACCAGGGGGTAATTTCAAAGACCGAGTCTGTCCGTAACACAACCCTCATATAAGTATCAATGTAATATAGATGTTCAAGAACATGCATTTCATGTCCAAACTGGGGTCGGGGTGACATTAACAATGGATACTTGACCCTATAGTCTTGAAAGAGTCCTTTTCCCCATGTGGCCTGGGTTATCTGCCTTCACCAGAAAAACTCAAAGTGCTCTGCCAACCATGACTGAAAAGGAGTTTAGAATATGCCAAGACTATTTCAAGGGATTTTCAGAACGGAAGATTCATCAAGGAGGGTGAATACTTTCCCTTTTGTGGCTTTCCTGAACCATGGTATGACCATGTGGATAAGAATATGAAGACGGGGATCGAAATCTTTCTTTTGAACAACTACTCTTGGGCTGAGGAATGCTAGCATAAAGTGTAACCTCTCACCCAGAAAGTCATAGCCATTGTCGAGATCTCCGAGGAAAGTGATTTTGAAGACTCATTCAACCTGCAAACACTGGGATTGACTCTCTATATGATCCATTTAGACGCTATACCGTCAGACTCGTCCACTCTGATCAAGGCTGCTGATGAGCTTCTTCTCAACTGGAATGCTATACTAGTCCCACCTGCTGAGATTCAACCCAATCTTGCTGTTTACCCTATCTCTTCATCTATTATTATTTTCCTTTTTATGATAACAATGTAATTGAGACCTCTTTTGATGATGTTCTCAATGTTTTTTTTTCGAAAGTGAAATTAATGAGGATTTTGAGTATGTTGTTGTGCCATACATTAATTGTCTCGATTCTAATCAAACTCTTGATGATGCTGATTTACAAATGAATAATTCTTAACGGCTCTTAATAAGGTTAATAATAAATAACATAATTGCGTTCAAATTAATGAGGATGAAACTATTATTATTAATCTCGATTTTTATAGCCAATAACGCGAGATTAGGATAAAGTCTAGCCTTAATGAGCATGAACGTCTGCAATTCAAAGAATTGCTAAAAGAATTTGTGGACATCTTCACATGGTCCTATGATGACATGCCCGACATCAATACTGAACTAGCTCAGCATGAGATCCCAACTCTCCCGAAATGCAATCCCATCAAATAGAAGCTAAGGAAACTCTGCACTGAATGGTCGCTCAAAGTCAAAGAAGAGGTGGTCAAGCAGCTGAACATAGGCTTCATCCGAGTGATCAAATATTCCACATGGCTCGCCAACATTGTCCCTATGCAGAAATTAGGAGGAAAAATCCATATATGCATCGACTATCGAGATTTGAACAAAGCATCTCTGAATGACAATTACCCATTGCCCAACATCGACATGATTATGGACAATGCAGCCCGCCACGCCCTCAAGTGATTCATCGATGGATTTATCGGATATAACCAAATCAAGATACACCCTGTCCGTCAGGAAAAAAACTCATTCATCATCTCCTGGGGAACCTTTTGCTACATGATTATGCCTTTCGAGCTCAAGAATGATGGGTCTACCTACCAAAGGGCTTCCACAACCATCCTGTATAATCTAATACACAAAGAGGTCGAAGTCTACATAGATGACATGATTATTAAGTCTAAGACTCGATAAGGTCATGTTCCTTCCCTCCGAAAGTTCTTCTAATGACTACGATAATACCAAATGCACCTAAACCCACAAAAATGTGTTTTCGGCATCAAAAAAGGGAAAATTTTGGGATTAATGGTTAGCGAGAAGGGAATCGATGCAGACCCGACCAAACTGAAATCCATATTGGAAATTCCACCACCTCAAACAAAGAAGGAAGTTTGGTGATTCTTTGGTAAACTTGAGTACATCAGTCGGTTCATCAACCAATTGACTTTTATTTGCTAGCGCATCTTCAAACTCCTTTGAAAGGATTCTACCAAAGTCTAGAATAAGGCATGTCAGGAAGTCTTCGACAGAATCAAGCAATACCTTACCCGACCTTCAGTACTTATGCCTTCATAGCTAGGTGTCCCTTTACTTATATACTTGTCCGTAACAGATACCGTGAGAGGGATCTCTGCTAGCCCAATATCGAAGAATCCCGTAAGGAAAGGTCCATCTACTATGCTAGTAAAAAATTGGTCAGGTACGAAGTCAACAGCACCGCCTTAAATAAAGTAGGTGTCGCCCTAGTCTTCGTCACTCAAAAGTTATGACATTATATGCTCGCTTTTCCCATCAGACTAATGTCCCGAATGGATCCTATTAAATATTTTCTTGAGAAATCCACAGTCGAATGGCTCAATGGTTGATGCTACAAGCTGAGTTTGATATTGTGTATATTACGCAGAGAGTTATAAAAGGGAGAACACCACATGAAAGAGGTCAATGTTTGGGTCTCTTAATTCCTGAATAAAGATATTCTCTAAACCTCTAAGGAGGACCTCTGATGGAAGGTGTTCTTTGATGAAGCTTCCAAAAAGAAGGATACGGCATTGGGATACTCCTTATCAACGCTGATAACTCTCACACTCCAATTGCCATCAATATAGATTTCCCGTGCACCAACAATATGATCGAATACGAGGCATGCAGTGTAGGCCTCAAAGTCACCTTTAAGAAAGGTATTAAACACCTAAATGTCTACGAGGTCTTGCATTCATCATCGTCTATGTGGCCATCTCCTTTTCGATCCTCGTGGCGGGTGAGAGGGAGGATCCTAGGTCCCGCGCGTCCCCCTCTAGAGCGCTTCGACTGACGTCATTGATGAGGTGAAAAATGTAGAGAGATAGAGTCGCCAGTCTATTTTACTCAAAATAGACAAAAGAAAAGGGAGCCATCTCGAAGGACAACATCCAAAGACATACTGATACATGCGAAACCAAAATGATTCAAAAAGGGTCCGGAGGCTAAGTTACGGAATGGAAAGGTGTTAGGCACCCATTCCGCCCTTACGGTCTCTCACGGGTTGTTGCTATTTTCCTTTATTTCCCCGTGATATGTGTGCATGTGTATATATAGTGGAGATAGGAATCACCGGCTTGTATCATGGAAGAGATAAAGTGAGTCATCTATAGGAATTTCCTAAAAATAATATTAGAAAGTAGGATTTATGCGCTTATCCTGGCATTGATCATTATAAGGGAATGATAACACATGTAGAATAATACGCCACTAAGAACAAATACATATATATATGTAAATACATAGATTTTTAAAGGAGTGAAGTTTAAAGAATATAAAAAAAGGAAAAATGTAGGAAAAGGACTCGAGTCTGGGTTTTACCCCGAGACGCCTATGTAGCCTATAGAGGCATCAAAGTCCACGTAGTTCGTATGCAAAACGATGGGTGGGATTTATCCCATAAATCCAATCGGTACTTCCCTTATTTGTGTGAGTGTGTAAAAAGTGTTTTAGTTGTGAGAAAAGTGTGGGAATTCCTACTTGAAATTTATGAGCAAATCCTCTTTTTCTTATTTTTTGGGTTTTATTTATATGAAAATAAGAGATGTGCAATAATACTAGATACAAAGTATATTAAGATATGTGAGGTGAGAGAATAAAAGTATTAAGTAACAAAACAAGTTAATGCGAATTAGGGGAATTTAAAGAGAGAGTTTAGAAAATTGGACCTTCTTGAAGATCTTGAGCTTGATCTTGGGTGTTGGAGAGCAGACCTTGCACTTGGGTGATGATGTAGGATACCTAATTCACCAAGTTTGATGAAGAAGGTGATGAAAGGTCAAGGTTGGAAAGGGATTTAGATGTGGAAATCACACTGACTTTGAGAGGGGTTTTCTAAGCTTGATAGGAGTTATGGATCTCTGATTTTTCTCCTCCTTCTGAATGAGGTTAGGCCCTCCTTTTTATAGGCCCAGGGCATTACCGATCGGCATAGCCCTAGTCCTGCCAATCAGCAGGTGTGTTTATGCACACTGCCGATAGGCAGGGCCTGGAACCTTCCGTTTGGCAGTACCTTTCAAGTTCCTTCAAAAAATCGATTGTAGAGCCCAAACCATTGATTCAAATTGAACACGGGGTTAACCATTGGAAAGGTATTTTAGAGAACTTCGAAACTCCCTTGTACTGCTCTCGAGTCGAGGAGTTGACTTTGGGTCAAATGTGGCTCGGAAGCGTTCGTCGATCCTTTAGATGGGGTATCATCGGACGCAAACATATCGTTCGTTCGCATGATAAGTCAGAATCATACATGGGGTGGATCGTTATAAAGGTTAGGAGATGTACTTAGACATTCCAAATCTTGAATCGGTTTAGGGAGTTGATTTTGGTTAACCGGGCCCTGAAAGCGCTCGATGACGTTTCGGAGTAAAATGAATCGTTCGTTCGTACTGTAAGTCCGATTTGTGCACGGGTTGGATCGTTAGAAAGGGGTTTCAGTGCCCTTTGAAGATTCATTCAGTCTCGATTGAGCTGAAGAGTTGACTTTGGTCAAACGATGTCTGGGAGCATTCAGTGACCTCCTGATCGAGTTTCGGGAGAAAATGGGTCGTTCGTCTGCATGGTAAGTCAAAATCATGCACGAATGGACCGTTGGAAAGGGGATTCAGTTCCCTTCAAAGATTTATTTAGTCTCGATTGAGCTGAAGAGTTTGACTTTTGGTCAAACGGAGCCTGGGAGTGCTCGATGGCCTTCAGGTTAGTATTCGGGGTATGACTTGGGTTTGCAATGATGAATGGAGGTGCTAGGGACCTAAGGAAAGGTTAGGGGGTATTATAATGGGGTGTATACAGGGACCCTCAACGGTTGGGTTTGGAACAAACGATAGCCGTCGAATAGACACCATATGATGCCTTTGAAAGAGGATGGGTCGAGGTCGATTCTGAGGACCTAAGGATGAGGATGACCAATTTTACTGGTCAAAGCCAATTCTAAGGACTTGAAGATGAGGGTGGCCTATTCTGTGGGTCGAAGCCAATTCTGAGGGCTTAAAGATGAGGGTGACCAATTTTGCGAGTCGAAGCCAATTCTGAGGGCTTCAGGATGAAGGTGATCGATTCTGTGGGTCGAAGCCGATTTTGTGGTCTTAAAGGGGCATGCTGGGGATGGTCTTAAAGGAAGTTATGACCAAAGACTTAGGTCAATTCTGCGGGTCGAAGCCAATTCTGAGGGATTAGGTTTGAGGTGACCAATTCTATGGGTCGAAGCCCAATTCTGCTGGCTTAAGTTGGGGATGACCGATTTTGTGGATCGAAGCCAATTCTACGGGCTTAAGGATGAGATGACCAATTCTGCAGATCAAAGACAATTCTGCGGGCTTAAGGATGAGATGACCAATTTTGCGGGTCGAAGCCATTCTACGGGTCAAAGCCAATTCTACGGGCTTAAGGATGAGATGACCAATTCTGCGAGTCAAAGACAATTCTGCAGGCTTAATGTGAGATGACCAATTTTGCGGGTCAAAGCCAATTCTGTGGGCTTAAGTTGGGGATGACCAATTCTGTGGGTCGAAGCCAATTGTGCGGGCTTAAGTTTGAGATGACCACTTCTGCGGGTCGAAGTCAATTATGTGGGCTTTAGGTGAGATGACCAATTCTGCGGGCTTAAGGTGAGATGATAAATTCTTCGGGTCGAAACCAATTCTGCGGGTTTAAGTGAGATGACCAATTCTGCGGGCTTAAGTGAGATGACCCATTCTGCAGGTCGAAGCCAATTCTGCGGGCTTAAGGTGAGATGACCAATTCTGCGGGCTTAAGGTGAGATGACCAATTCTGTGGGTCGAAGCCAATTCTGTGGGCTTAATTGAGATGACCAATTCTGCGGGCTTAAGTGAGATGTTCTCGGGGAACTCGGTCGGAAAAATTACCTCGTGATTTTGATTTGAGCTGGGGAGTTGATTGTTGGGGAAATCCTTATGTCCTTTGGAGACTTTACCGGGGGAACAACCAATCTGCTGCTGGGGAAGTGATTAGGTGGTCCAGGGTTTGGACATATTTCTTGGGGAAAATTGAGACCTTTGGGGAATATGGGATGATTCTGAAGTTTTGGATATTTTGGAGGTCCTCTGGGGACGTTGCCGGGGAGAGGTTCGCTTGTCTTTTGAGAGTTTCGCTGGGGAAATAGGGATTCCTCTTGAGGAAGTGAGAAATTTTCTTGGTGAAAATGTTCTAAATCCTTTTTGGGATTTTTAGGAATTTTTTGAGGATTTTTGAGGATTTTTCGGTATTTTTTGGGAATTTCTGTACGAAAATTTAAGGGAGGTGATGGCCGGCATGGTATGGAGGGTGCCATTCGGCAGTGGCACGAACTTTTGGATTACCTCGAGAAGGCAAAGGGTCAGTGACAATCAGTAGGTAGGGGGTCAATGTCGATCGGTATGACCCTTGGCATCCTATATAAAGGGGCAATTCCCCTCATTTTTCACAGCTTCTTGCCTTCTCTCTTCCTGTGATTTTCTTCTGCGAATCGTTCTAGCATTTCGATCTCTAAAAAATGGCCGCTTTTGTGAGCACTGCAGTACACCAGGAATGGTTGGCTGTTGATTACTGGGCAAACATGGAATAGAGGTCCAGGGCGCCTCTTACTTTGGGGAGCGAGAATTCTTTCGACGCGTACGAGCCAGTTGCGGATGAGCGGACCTTGTTGCGGGAGTCGTCGCATCATTGTTCTTCGAGGGTGGTGAACCCTGGTGGTTATGTAAGTAAAATGACTTTTGGCATTCCTTTTTTTGGTGATTTTCCTTTTTTCTTTAATTCTGACAAGGATTTTCTCTTTTGGCAGTCTGATGTCTCTTTGCGAATATGCGTTCCCACGGGACGATAGGATTAAGGATGTCTGGGAGCATCTTCCACCTGTGGTGTGCTGGGTGGTATCCTCAACAAGCTTTGGGAGGTTGGCGTCTGTGCTAGATGAGACGCCTCGTTCGACGAAAATCTTATGTGCTCTGGGGGAGAGGTGGTGGGACACTACCCACACCTTTCATTTTGGCTTCGGGAAGATGATTGTGACTCCCATAGATGTACAACAGCTGTTGGGGTTAAATTGCGATGGGGAGCAGATAGAGGTGGATTTCTCTTTGCGAGTGAGGCCGACGGCGGTGCGCGCGACACTTGGTGATGTGGGGAGGATAGTGTCTGGGGACTCCATCCTTCTGTCGCTGCTGAAGGACGTTTTATTGGGTAGGGTGATCGATGTGGAGGACGGGCTGTAGGTGAGGCAGATGGCCCGGTTGTTCATTTTGCTGGTGTTTTTTTTTGGTGGCGTCGAGCGGCGATGTCGTCCATTTGTGGTTCTTGCCGTACTTGAGGGTGTTTTCGAAAATCCCTTTCTATGATTGGGGGAGCCTGACTTTGGCGATCCTCTATTTTTCTCTGGATGCATTCAACCGGTCCTGCCAGCAGTCTTTCACTGGAGCCATGTATCTTCTTAAGGTATTCTTTAATCTTGTACATTTTTCTTTTATCCATTCGCGTTTTCCTTATGCATCTATTTTGATTACGATTTTCCTATCTTTGGCAGACATGGTTCTATGAGGTGATCAGGTGTAATAACCAGCTGATCGTTTTGAAGGACGAGACTCTTAGGGATTTTTTCCGATTGCATCGATAGTGCAAGGCCAATCGGCAGTCGAGGAGGTCTCTCTCTCTAGATGCAGTATGTCAGGTCATGATTGGCCTGACCAGTGACAGGGTAAGACTTTTTCTTCTTCAGTCTAAAACCTTTGTGTGCTCTGATTTTATGTTTCCTTATATTTTGCTGGGCATTTTCCAGGTGACCTTTTACTCTTGGGGGACAACCGTTCAGGACATGGGGTTGACCGGAGTAAATGCGCAGATGAGGCATTTGTTGGTGCATGAGTTTGGCCATTCTTGGTATCTTAGGGAGAGGGTGGTTCGTCAGATTACTGAGGGGGAGGTGGTGGTGCCACCCACGAAGCCCCCTATGTCTATGAGGCGGGAGCGGCTGTTGTCGGAGGATGCGAGGATCGCGGCGATGATTGGCGAGTCCTACCTACTGTACACCTATACGGTTGTCTCGTATGATTATATGGACTTTATGACGAGCTGGCTGATGGTGCCCAACATATATGATGCACTTCCCTTCCTTCGTGAGGGTTCGAGTCGTCCAGTGGGGTCCTCCCACAACGGTGGTGGTCTTTCGATATCTGCGACAGTGGCAGCTTCAGAGGTTCTCTTTGTGCGACTGTATACTCCTTCGTACAATATCTGGCAGGCTGATGGAAGGATGTGCCTATGCTGCATCGTCCTCATGCGATGGACCCAGAGGAGTTGGGCTTGACAGAGGAGGTTCTTCGCCCCGAGGTATATCTTTTATGCTCTTTTCTTTTGTTTCCTTTCGATTTCTTTTAGTCTTTTCTTTTTGATACTGATTTTGCCTTTTCTTGCAACATGTCCGGGTGTCCACCACTTGGCTGAGGGATATTAGAGACTGGATATCTTCGACGACTTCCCATATTCAGGACGCAGTTCCTGTTCCTTCTTTCTTGGTGCCTCGGTCTCATCCGGGGAGGAGTCTGGTTCAGGCAGTTGTGGTGCGTCATCTCGCCACCGGGGAAAGAGAGCGCGTCGCAGGGTTGGAAGCTCTTAGGAGAGAGAGGTGAAGACTAGGTGAGATAGAGAGAGGGAGAATGTGGGTTCGGGCTGAGTCCCGTTATTTTTTTATTTTCTTTATTTTTCCTGCAAAACTGATGTAACACAGAAATATATCTATGCAATGCAATGAAGCTTTTTGATTATCTTCTGTTAATGATGAATGAATGAATGCATGCGCTTTTTACTTTGCTGCCGAGACCGTAAAAAAAAATATTTTTGGGATTCTGAAAGAAAGTTTTATTTAAAATGAGAATTTATATAAAGATGAAAAGGGGATTTTTGAAATTCTGTTTGAGAATATCAATTTATTTTGAGTTTCCTGAATTTTGACAAAAGAGGAAAAAGGAAAATTTCCAAAAGTATGGGGTTGCCGATCGGTAAGCACATTGTCCTGCCTATCGGCTAGTCAATCCAGTCCCATTAATTCAAAGCTTTGATTGGTACCCTCTTTACCCTTTGATACCTTATGGGGCAGGATTTCCTCCGATTTTTGCAGGGGTTATGTCTTTTGTGGAGGTTTTTAAGCATAAAAGAGGGGTAAGAGTTGAGTGTTTTCCTCACACCCTCACATTCCTACTTTCTTATTCTGTGAGATGGCCCTCCCTAGTAGCATTGAGTTTGCCAACTACCTCGAGACTTTGGAGGCGATGTGCTCCTATAATGTCGACTACGATGATTACAACATGCGTCGAATTTCTTTATGGCGTAATCGGCCCATAAAGTGGAACATGCTGATGGCGGCGGTACAATTCTGGTACCCTGAAGACCATGTATTTCGCTTTGGCTTGGAAGAAGTCTGTCCAACTTATGAGGAATTTTCTGCCATGTTGGGTATAAATCCTAACGTTGCTATGGCTCTGCTGGAGTTTTCCCATTCTCCTCGAGAGTTATTGGCTGGGCTTCTTTGTATTTCGTCCTCAGCAGCCAGATCACTTGTGGCTGAAGGTATGATTTCTCTTCCGATGGAGTTGCGGTCTATGCATTTACAGGAGGTTGGTGATCCTAGATATGCCGGAGCTATCGTTCTAGGCTTGGTTTTAAAATTACTGCTGATGACTGGGGAGCTGCTAGTGGACCCACAACTTGCAACTATTACCTCATGGATCTCCTACCGTCGCAATCCTGCGGTGGTGATAATGGCGGATACTTTGAAGGTCCTGGATGCCTGGCGAAAAGGTTGTTCTGACTTTCTGACGGGTAGCCCTGTGATGCTGTTCATGTGGTTATCTGAAAGATTCCACCCGGTGACTCCCTCGGAGTACCCTTTGTCGTCTGTACCCAATTTTTTTTCGTCCCATTTTATCAGTGTTGGCCTGGATATTGAGAGCTGGGAGAACTAGTTCGTGGAGCATGGGGTTCTAAATCTGTACTGGCCCGTTCCTTGGTGGGGATAGCTGCTGCCTATTCTAGAACTGGGAGAATACCCATATGTCCGGCTGGTTGGTCTCAGACAGACCTATTTTTATTTCCCTTGGCGGCTTCTGCGCCAATTTGATTGGGAGCAAATCGTGCCACCTCGGACACTCAACTTCTTTCTGGTAGAAGATTTGACAGAGCGTCTGCGCATGCGGCTTGGCTCTTTGTGGGAAATTCGACGTCCGTTGACCTGTCCCTCTCAGTCTGTTGGGAGAGTTTGACACATCCCCGGGGATTATATGAAGTGGTTGTGGAGAAGAGTGGTAAGCAAGATGTTGGAAGTGGAGACTGGATAAAGGTGGCTTACCTTATCTGATACCATGGAAGGATGTGTGGTAGTTTTTTCGAGGTTGGTTCGAGCTTATCGGTCCATGGAGCGTCTGCAGCATTCTATTCAGGTAGGGGAAGCTTGAAGACCCCAGGATGTAGATGATGATGATGGAGCGGGCTCTTCTGGTATCTGTGGGTAGGACACTTGGAGAGTTTGTTTTGTAATGGGAATAATTTTGGAAATTTTATTTGGTTTTCTAGGAAGGTAGGGGGGAAGGGAGTCATCCGTTCCGTTATGTAATTGTATTGTAAGTTCTTATTAATGAAATAAACAAGTTTTTGATCATCTAGGTGTGCCTTTTGATGAAATTTATATTTTTGAATTATCTATACCGATCGCTAAGGCAAGCATAATCCTTTTGTTCAAGTGTATGTTAAAGTGAGCTGTCATTCTCGGAGATAAGAAAAGAATAGTTTTTTTTATGAAAAGAATGGGTCGTGCTCATGTAAGACGTATAAGCTACTTACGTACCTCTGGGGGTTTTTGATTTTTTTTAATTTTTATGAGAATGATTTTTACAGAGGATCAGGCCCACATAGTTCTGGGTAGAGGGAAATGAAGAGATATTTTTTTTAGAATAGAAGGGAGATGAGAAGAGTCGTAGCGCACCGGAATTTCAGACTAGGGGTAAAATTTCTTGAGACGGTCCAAGTTGACTGGACGAGCCATCTCTTTTCCGTCCAAGTCGATGAGCATGGCGGCACCACCGGATAAGATCTCCTTGACAATGTATGGACCACTCCAATTGGTCTTGAATTTCCCTCTAGGGTCCCAGATGGGCTCTACTATTTCTTTGAGGGCTAAATCCCCTTCTCGAACACCGTGGTCCTTGACTATCTTATTAAATGGATGCGCTATTTGGCGATGGTACCTTGTATGTGATACAGTGCTTTTAATCTCCTTTCGTCCAAGAGTGACAACTCATCGAGGCGGCTTTGATGCCAGTCTTCCTCACTGACCTTGCTTTCAAGCATGACACATAACGAGGGTATTTCTAGCTCCACGGGTAGGACTGTTTCCATGCCGTATACTAGAGAGTAAGGGGTAGCCCCAGTAGAGGTTCTAATTGAGGTTTGGTAGCCCCAGAGGGCATATGGGATTCGGTCGGACCAATCTCGACAGCTTTCGATCATCTTGTTGATGATGGTTTTGAGGTTCTTATTGGCGGCTTCGACTGCACCATTGGTTTGAGGTCGGTAGGGAGAAGATTTGTGTCTCTGAATCCCATACTTGTTGACCACTTCTGTGACTTCTGCCTCGAAATGCAACCCCTTACCTGACACTAGTTTGTGCAGGACCCCATATCGGTAGATGATGTTTTTCTTGATGAATCTGGCCACTTTCATGGCATTCAGAACTGCATATAACTCAGCTTCGACCCATTTGGTGAAGTAATCAATGGCAACCAGGATGAACTCATGCCCGTTAGAGGACTTGGGTGTAACCTTCCCTATGATGTCGATGCCCCAGTTGGAGAAAGGTCAGGGAGAAGTCATGTTATATAATTCTTGCGGAGGCAAGTGTTGAAGGTTGGAGAACTGTTGGCATTTGAGGCATCTCCGGACATAGGCAGTACAATCCTGGATCAAGGTGGTCCAGTAGTAGCCTTATCGAATGATCTTTTTGGCAAGCATGTGATCGTTCATATGGGATCCGCATTCCCCGTTGTGGATTTTCTACATTACCTCTTCAATGTCAGCCCTTGCGATGAAGTGTAAATGGGTTCCATCAAAGTTTCTCTTGAACAGTGCTTTGTGACAGATGATGTACTTGGCGGCCAGTCTTCGGAGGGTTTCCCGGTCTTTTTTATTAGAATCCTCGGGATACCTACCATACTTGAGGAGGTGCCAAATATCATAATACTAGCAGTTGGATAGCTCGGTATCTTCTTTGGTGATGAGCCCAATGTGGTAGCAATGGGTTGGTTTATCTTGCTTTTGAACTAGGAGGGGGGCCATTATTATTCCTTCGGGCATGTCGACCATGGAGGCCAAGGTAGCAAGGGCATCGGCTAGGTTATTTTTTTCTCGAGGTAGGTAGTGGAAGGTGATATCTTAGAATTGAGAGGCTAGTTCTTCTAAGTGGGCATGGAAGGGTTGGAGCTTCTTATCCTTGACTTTCCATTTTCTGATCACCTGACCAATGATAAGGGCAAAATCCCCATAGAAATCTAGGCATTGGATACCTTTCTTAAGAGAAACTCTGAGTCCTACCATAAACATCTCATATTCAGTCATATTGTTCGTGCAGGGGAAATCCAATTTGATGGCGATGGGAGTGTGGGAGTCATCTGGGGCGATACGAAGTATCCCAATGCCATATCCCTTTTTGTTGGCAGCATCGTCAAAGAACATTTGGCATTGAAGATCGTCCTGAGCAGCGCAAAGGATGTTTTTGTCTCTGAATTCGGAGTTCCAGTCATCAGCTTCTTCCATGGGGTAGTTAGCGAGGTAGTCAGAGATGGCTCTTCCTTTCATGGCCTTCTGCATGACGTACACAATATCGAACTCAGTTAAGGGCATCAACCATCAGGCCATTCTGCTGGATAAGGCAGGTTTCTCAAGCAGGTACTTGATGAGGTCCATTCGGGATACAAGCTTAATGGGGAAGGCGAGCATGTAATGTCGTAATTTTTGGGTGACCCAAATAAGTGCGACGCATGCTTTTTCCAAAATGGTGTAGTTGACTTCGTACCCGACCAATTTGCGACTGGCATAATAGATGGATATTTCTTTGCGGGAATGTTTAAGGTATTGGGCTAGCAAGGCCCCAACTGCAGTGTCATTTATGGTTAGGTATAGGAGCAAGGGGAGATGAGGCTGTGGTGGCATGAGTACCGGAGGTTGAGTCAGGTATTGTTTGATTCGGTCGAAGGCTTCTTGGAAGTCCTCGTTCCAAACTTTGGTTGAATCCTTTCGGAGGAGTTTGAAAATTGGTTCACAAATGGAGGTGAGATGGCTGATGAACCCACTGATGTATTGTAATCTCCCAAGGAAACCTCAGACCTCTTTCTTCGTTCGGGGAGGTGGCATCTCAAGTATGGCTTTTAGCTTGGCAGGTTCTGCTTCTATCCCCTTTTCACTGACCATGAATCCCAAGAGTTTTCCCTTTGTAACGCCGAAGACACATTTATGTGGATTGAGTCTCATCTGATACTGTCGCAATCGTTTGAAGAACTTTTAGAGAGCGGGAACATAACCTTCTCTAGTTTTGGATTTGATAATCATATCATCCACATAGATCTCGACTTCTTTGTGAATCAGATCGTGTAGGATGGTCGTGGCATCCCTCTGGTAGGTAGCCCCAACATTCTTGAGACCAAATGGCATGATAGTGTAGCAAAAGGTGCCTCATAGGGTAATGAACGCAGTTTTTTTCTTGATGTTCTGGTTGCATTTTGATTTGGTTGTATTCGGCAAAGCCGTTGACGAATGACTTGAGAGCATGACTGACCGTATTATCCACGATCATGTCGATATTGGGTAGCGAGTAATCATCCTTTGGAGAGGCTTTGTTCAAGTCCCGGTAGTTTACACACATCTAAAATTTCCTTCCTAATTTCGGCACAAGCACTATGTTGGCTAGCCATGTGGGATATTCGATCACACGAATGAAACCCACGTTCAGCTGTTTGACCACCTCTTCTTTGACTTTGAGCGACCATTCGGTGTGGAGCTTTCTCAGCCTTTATTTAACCGACTTGTAATCTGTAAGAGTGGGGATCTCATGCTGAGAAATTTCAGGATCAATGCCGGGCATATCGTTATAGGACCATGCGAAGACATCCACGAATTCCTTCAATAATTCTTCGAGTTGTGCGCACTCATGCTTGTCAAGGGTATCCCCTATACTAATCTCGTGCAGTTGACTACTAGAACCAAGGTTAATAATAACAGTCTCTTATTCATTAACTTGAACGAGGTTATGTTGTTTGTTATTAACCTTATTTAGATTAGTTAAGAATTATTCATTTGCAAAATCATCATCATCAAAAGTTTGATTAGAATCTAAACAATTAATGCAAGGCACAACAAGATACTCAAAATATTCATTTATTTCATTGATAGGAAAAATAACTTTGAGAACCTCATCAAAGGAGGTCTCAATTACATTTGAGCAAGGATAGACAACATAAGAAGAAATGGGGTAAACATTGGGGTTAGGTGTGAGTTCAACAGGTAGAATCGGCGCAGCATGCCAGTTGAGGAGAGATGTATCAGCAGCTTTAATAAAGTGGGGTGGATCTAGTGATGTAGTGCTTGAATGAACCATGCAGAATGTCATCCCTAGTGTCTGAAAGTTGAACGAGTCTTCGGAGTCACTTTCCTCAGTCTCTTCGGTATCTTTGATGAGTGGTTATACATGGTGTTGGGAATTTTTGGCCCATGGGTAGCTGTCTTGGAAAAAGATCTCCATTCCAGGCTTCATCTTCTTGTTTGTATGGTCATAAAATGGTTCCGAAAAGTCGCAAAAGGGGAATTCCTCACCCTCTTTGATGAATCGTCCATTTAAGGAGTCACCTGAGATAATTTGGATGCGGTCTAGTCTTCTCTTTGGTCAAGACTGGCGGATCATTCTGAGTTCTTATTCTGATGGTTGATACCCCAAACCACAAGGAGGGAAAGCCTTTTTCAGTTCAATGGGATCAGGTATCCCTTGCTGTCTTAGTCCTAGCCCTAGTCCGGGCATGAAGTGCATGTTTCTGAAAATCTAAATCACATTGACATTGCCATGAGGGTCTTAATCCGGACAAACCCTTTCTTTGAAATCATCCCCTGTTGGGAGTAGAAATGGTTCAACTTGAAATCCTGATAGGAGCATATCATTTGACTCGTGTTGTATCTCAACGACTGGATTGCTGGTACTTGCACCCTCGGTATTATCGTCATCGCCCCAAATGGTAATGACTCGTCCATCGACGAAGAACATCAATTTCTTGTGGAGTGAGGAAGACACACCATTGATACCGTGGAGCCAATATCGTACGAGTAGCAGGTTGAAACAAGCTGGGATGTCAATAACCTGGAATTCAACGATGGGGTTTATAGGGCCAGCCCCTATTATAAGCTTTATGGGTATCGTCACCTCTCGACGGGTGTTATCATAGGCATGTACAACAGCAGAAGTTGGAGCGAGATCACTTTCCTTAAGTCCTAAGGATTTGAAGGTTCTTAATGGGAAGACATTCAAGGCGGTTCCATTATCCACAAGAGAGAGTGGTACGATTTTCCCCATAATTTCGACAGAGATGTTGAGTGCATGATTGTGGTTTGGCCCAATTCTGGGGTTTTCTTCTTCAGAAAAGGATAGCATGTGGGTAGAGGTCAAGGATCCAACTAAATTTACCATTTCTTCTGGTGTAGTAGAAGGAGGAACTATGGGTCTAGTGAGCAACTTGATCAAAGTGTTTCTGTGCAGCTAGGAAGACATGAAAAGCCCCTATAGAGTGATGTTAGCTTGAGTTTTCTTTAGTTGATCAAGGATCTTGCTTTCCTCGAGGGTCATTTCTGGCATAGGAAGGTTTTCAATGCCCTTCCCTTCGTCATGGGCTGGTAGTGAGCTTGGGATCTTGTAATTCCTCCTTGATCTAGTCACGTGATTTAATGAAGAAGGAAAGAACATGAACCATATTTCTTCGTTAATTTCGAATTGTTCTGCCATTTTGTTTATTTCTCCGAGGATCTCCTCAAATGATATCATCCCACACATCTCGGCTACCGAGCCAGTTTTCTCGAAAACTTGTTCTTCATTTGGATCTCCGAACTCTTTCGCCAATCCAGTGGAAATAATTTTGTCTATCCATGTAAAGTTAATGCATTCCACAACTTCAATGGATTTTTCATATAGGTCTTCCCATTCCGTGGGGATATGTAAGGGTGAAGGGACCAGGCGCCCTTGTAATTTTAGAGTATCAAGTAACTCGATCATACTGCAAATGTCGTTAGTTCGTCTGAATAATTTTGCCATAATCTGGACAATGTCATCTAGGCTGAATTCATCGGTCGGTACTACCCAACTGTCTGACTCTCGGGCCCATTTTTGTGCTTCCAAGAATAGCGTACTGAACCTCTGGCAATCAATGATCATTTGTGAGGGTAATTTCAGCCCGAACTCTAGGAGTTGGTTTAATACTTCTGATAATCCCATACTTCCATTTTCAGAATAGGTACGGACATCAATGCATGCTCTGATAAGGAGTGACAGTGCCTGATCAGCGAGGCTAACATGGTGTAGGAGGAAATATGGGCAAGTTTAGAGAGGTTTGGGAGAGTGTATGGGTATGATTTGAGTTAAAGGATCGAATTATGGGCCCCTTTCTAGGAAGATAGCATTAGTATGATTTGGGAGTGGGTTGTAAGTAGTGTTTGGCTTAGGATTGGCTAGTGGGGCAATGGTACCCGATCAATTAAACCTTGGATTATGTTTCTAAGGTGGAAGCATTGGTCGGTGGTAAGACCAACGGTTTGGTGAAAGGCGTAATGGGCATCTGTCTTGAAGTTTCTCGGAAGTGAATTGGGTAATGGACGGGGATCCAAGGGCTTGATGAGGTTTCGGCTTAACAGGGCTTGATAAACTTTGGAGAGGGGAGCTGTAATACCCCGTATTTTTTATGACTTTTAAAGTTAGGGATTTATTAAATTAACTTGAGATATAAATTTAGTATTAATCCAGAAATTATATTAAATATTTACTAACATGATGAGAGTTAGTAATTATTGTGAATTTGTTAATTATTACTTAATGGACAAAATAATATGTATGATCAAATTTATTAAATTATCATGAGTGTATAATTTGATAATTGAGAAAATTAAATCGGGATGCGCCTGTATCGTGTCGGGATTAAATTATTATTATTTAAAGTGAATAAATTATAAGCCACCCGTATGGTCATTTCGAGTGCGCCAATGTGTCCGGAAGGGTCGAGTTAGTCAAAATAATGTACCCGGGGGTTTAGTTTGGATCTCGGGGCGTTTTTAGGCCTAATTGGCATCTCGGGAGGGTATTTTAGACATTTTACATTTTTGGATAATTAAACCCACGAATTTTCTAAGGTTATATTAGCCTTTAGGAGTCATCTTCTAGGGTTAACAAACACAAAATCAAAGAATGACCATTAGAGAAGGAGTTGGACAACTTTCCAAGCAATTCAAGGCCAAGGACTCAACCGTTTTCACCGCCACCACCACCAAAGCGGAGATCGCGCGAAAAGGAACCCAACCATACCACTTTCGTCCACAAATCAGAAACTCAAATTCCAGGCAAGTATCTATCTTGCTTCTCTTTTAGTTAATTGTCACACCATGTTAGATTAGGATGATTGAACCTATGTTTCATGGAAGAACTCAAGGATTTAGAGGACCCAATCACATGTTGTAGGGAAAATAAATAAACTCTGGACATCCCAATCATATGTAGAGGATTACCCACGAAATTTGATTAATTTAGAAGTGATAAATCCGAGAAAAAGACACAGAATAATGGAAGTTTAGAGGAAAGTTAGGGTTCTTGATAATTAAAATAAATTAGCCATAAATTTAATTTCGTTGTTAGATTTATACATGTTTCACGTAGGAAATCTTTCATATATGTATATAGAACTTGTGGTAATGTTATTTGAGAATTTGGGAGTTGTTAAGGATGTTTTTGGAGAAATTGGAAGATGAAACCCGTAGGTTTTAATGGCAGTTTCTGGGCAAGAACTGCTTGATCGATCGATCTACCAAGAACATCGATCGATCGTTCCCCTTTCCTCGATCGATCGACCCCTCCTGGAAAACTGCATAATTCTTGTCTGTTCGTTTAATCCGTTTAAAATGCATAAGAACCCTTGATTATTATTGTTAGAGTATAATGGAATATAGAGAAGACCAGTAGGGCTAGGTGGACCCCTTTGAGTGAAATTTAGTATAGGATGAGATTTTGGGTTACCGAAGAATTATTCATGTGTATAAGAAATCATGCGTACATTTAATAAAAAGATCGAGACTCGTAAGGGAGTTAGACCAGAAGGTAAAGGAGTGTATGCCTACTGAAATTATACTTAGAATACTTCGAGAGAGGAGAAGTGAGTATGAAGTGAATTATAAATGAGAATAAAAATGACGAGTTCGTTATGCGAAATAATCGAGTAAAATGTGTTAATAACGGATAATTATAATTATGGGTCATGAGCGCACCTAATTTAGAAATGTGGATCCGTTAGAAAGGGGATTCAGTTCCCGATGGCCTTCAGGTCAGTACCCGGGGTATGACTTGGGTTTACAATGATGAAGGGAGGTGTTAGGGACCTCACAAGAGGTTATGGGGTATTAGAATGGGGTGTCTACAGTCTAAGTCCTTAGAAGATGGAAAGTTAAAGACGAAAAACTCTTACCCTTCCACGCCCACCTAGAAGAGTTGGCCTCCCAGTTCCAAGATATCATCTTCCACTACCTACCTCGTACAAATAATAGCTTAACCGATGCCCTTGCTACCCATGCCTCTATGGTCGATATGCTTGAGGGAATAATAATGGACCCTTTCCTAGTCTAAAAACAAGCTCTGCCAACCCATTGCTACCATCTTAAGCTCATCACAAAAGAAGATTCTGATATGGTTGAGTTCTGGTACTTTGACATTTAGCACCTCCTCAAGTACGGTAGGTATCCCCGAGAATCTAATAAGAAAGACCGTGCGACCCTTCATAAATTGGCTACCCAGTACATCATCTGAACCTTCATAAATTGACCCTTCATAAATTGACCCTTCATAAATTGGCGACCCTTCATTTGTTTGTATTACAGGGGCTGATGTTGAAGAAATGATGCAGAAGATCCACAACGGGGAATGCACACTCCACATGAACGGTCATATGCTTGTAAATAAAATCATCCATCAAGGTTACTATTGGACCACCATGGTTTAGGATTTCACCATATCTGTCCGAAGATGCCTCAGATGCCAGCAGTTTTCCAATCTCCAACACTTACCTCCTTAGGAATTATATAACATGATTTCTCCTTGGCTGTTCTCCACTTGGGTAATTTACATCATAGGGAAGGTATCACCTAAATATTCAAATGGGCATGAGTTCATCCTAGTCGCCATTGATTACTTCACCAAATGGGTCGAAGTCGAGTCATATGCACCACTAAATGTCAGGAAAGTGGCCAAGTTTATTCGAAAGAACATCATCTGTCGATATGAGGTTTCCCACGAGCTAGTATCAGATAATGGGTTACACTTTGAAGTTGAGGTCATATAATTGGTCAACGAATTTGGGATTCAGAGACACAAATATTCTCCCTACTGACCCCAAACCAATGGCATTGCCAAAGATGCCAATAAAAACCTTAAGGCGATCATCAACAAAATGATCGAGATTTGTCGAGATTGGGCCCACCAGGTTCCTTACGCCCCCTAGGACTATCACACTTCAGTTAGAAAATCTACCGGGGATACCCCTTACTCTTTGGTATATGGCATGGATGCAGTCTTACCCGTTGAGCAAGAAATACCTTCCATACATGTCATGCTCAGGAGCAAAGTTAGTGAAGAAGACTAGAATTCGAGACTTTGATGAAATGTCACTCTTGGATGAAAAGAGGTTGAAGGCTCTATACCACATATAAGGGTACCATTACTGGATAACACAATCATTTAACCGAAGAGTTAAGTATCGAGGTGTTTAGGAAGGAAACTTGGACCTCAAGGAGATCATAGAACCCGTCTTGGACCCCAGAGGGAAATTCAAGCCAAATTGGAGTGCCCCTATATAGTGAAGAAAATTCTCTCAGGAGGTACCACTATGCTCATTGACCTCGATGGATAAGAGATGGCACATCTATTCAACTTAGACCATCTCAAGAAGTTATACCCTTAGTCTGAAATATCGACGCGCTACGACTCTTTTCATCTCCCTTCTATTCTAAAAAAAATCTCTTTACTTCTCTCTACCCAGAACTATGTGGGGGCCTAATCCTCTCAAAAACCTTTTTATGTTCAAAGTGGAACTCATAAGAAAAAAAATTCAAACCCCCCAAAGGTACATAGTCAACTCATACACCTTATATGGGCATGGTCCCCTTCTTTCTAACAAAATGCTATTCTTTTCTAACCTCTGATAACGGCGGTTCATTTCATCATTTACATGAGGAAAAGGATTATGTATGCCTTAGCGATCAGTATAGATAACTCATATACAAAACTCTTCAAAAGGCACAACAATATCATCAAAAATATTTTTTATTTCAAATAAAGAAATACCACACCATTACATGAAGTATCAGTGAAGGGAGTTAAAACAAACCACCTCATTTCACTGACTAAAAACTAGCCCTAAAATAAAAACCAAAAAAACACATAAAAGCTTCACACAAAATAATCCCAGCTTTATAAAGTCTTATCCACAACTGCCAGAAGACCCATCCTCATCATCATCAATCCCTGGAGGTCCCTAGATTTCCCACTCTTGGTTAATATTCTGAATGCACTCCATGGAATGGTACACCCTAATTAGTCTAGAAAAAACCACTACCCGCTTCCATGGTGTCGAAAAGAACAAACCACCTCTGTACGGTCTCTTACTCTAAGATCTTCTCCACTACTCGTTAATAATACTCGGCACATGCCAGAGCCTTCCTATAAATTGATATGGACAGATAGACATACGAAGACTTTCCCACATAGAACCCAACATCATGCGCCGAGATTTAGTTAGATCCTCTATCGGAACGAAGTCTAGTGTGCGAGGAGGCACTATTTTCTCCAACCCAACTTGGCACAGAAGCCTCCAAGGGAAGTAGAAACTAACTGCGCATATCGATACTCTCCTAGCTCCAGAATATGACACAATTATCCCCACCATGGCACCAAACAATGAAGGCACCAGGATCTATACTCCACAAACCAGTTGACATAATTTTCTGAAATTAAAAAAAAAACTAAGAAAAAAAAATCGGCACACCTTTTAAAGGGCACTCAGGAGGAGCTTCCAGATAGAACCTCTCAGCAATCCACATGAACAATATCATTGGGATCCCCCTCAAAAAATCGTAGCGACCTTATCTCCAAGCATCAAGACCATTCAGAGTCTCATCTAGTATCACTGCCATAAAACTATGATGGTAAGACATCCATGCTATTATCGCAACCAATTGGAGATCCACTATTAAGTTTCCTATTTCTAGCAAAATCCTCGAAGTAAGGCCTAAGGCAATAGCTCCATCATAGTCCGCGTCATTAAAATACCTCAAGTGCACAGAGTGCATAACAACTCGAAGGGAAATCATCCCCTTAGTAACTAATGGTCGAACCGCTGAAGGGGAAACTTAGAGCAACTCTACTAATAATGCCCGGGGAGAACAAGAAAATTCGAGCGTAGCTGCCGCTAAACTGGGATTGATTCCCAATATGGCCGAGAATTCTTCATAAGTCATACATACCTCATCTAGGTTAAAACAGAAAACATGGTCTTCGGGGTACTAGAATTGTATCGCCCCCGCTAGCATATTCTTATCAATGGATCAATTATACCACAGAGAGACTCGACGCAGGTTGCAAGCCTCAACTTCCACTTTATACAAACACATGACCTTTAGACCCTCCAGGTAGGAGGAAAATTTTGCATGCACCGAAAGTACCATTTAAGAATAATAAAGCAAGAAGAAAGAAGCAAAAAGAAGAAAGTGGGTGGAAGAATCACATTCCTTACCTTCCCTTTTATACACAAAAGACTTGGAAAAAGACAAAGGATCTGAAAATTAGAGTAAAATATAGGCCCCACAAGAGTGCATGAAAGTGAATCAAAGCCTTAAAGTGATTTGGTTTGACCCATATGCCGATAGGCAGGACAAGGGGGTATGCCGATCGACAATCCCCTTATTTTAGAAAATTCCATCTTTCCCCTTTTATTAAAATCAAATTCTAAAAAATAAATCCTTGTTTTAAAACACCCGGGGTCATTTCTTCTTAATTATCCATTTTACTTATTATTTATCAAAAAAAATCTTTTCCCCGAGTTAATTTGCTCTCTTTTTTCTTGATAATTAAAACATCATGTCTTCTTTGCAGTCTCAGTAGAAATGTAAAGTGCATATAGGATAAGTCATTAAAGCAAGAAAAAATAAAATGCATCTCCTTCATATATATATATATATTGTTGTTGCATGATTACATACTCGTAGATAAAAGAAGACAAACAAAAAAAATACAATAAACGGGACTCCACCCGAACCAACAACTCTCTTTCTCAAAATCCTCACCCTCTGCGACTGGCATGCTTTCCCCATTGACGAGCGGTGGAACCTCCACTTCCAGAACTTGATCCCTTGTCCAAGGAGGAAGATGATACAGAGAAGGAAGGAATGAAATCCTTGATGTAAGTAGTCGTAAAGGCCACGTAGTCCTTAATATCCTTTAGCCAGGTGGCTGGAACCCGAACATTATGCAAGCAAAGAAATGAAGGAAAAATACCAATCAGTTAGTAAAGAGCAAATAAAGAATCAAAATAGAAGAGACAAGAAAAAATAAGAAGAATATACCTCAAGCTGAAGAACATCATCCGTAAGCCCCATCAACCCCGGTGCCGATGCATTAGGATGGTGCGGCATGCTTTGTGACCCCCGCTAGTCAAACGAAAATTATAAGAAAGGGCAGTGACCTGAATAAGCAAAGCATCCTTTGCCGCTGCCACCATCGACGACGTACCACTCGTGCTGTGGACAGATACCATCGGCCTGTGTAAGGACATAAATTTACAATTGAGTCCCTGTATTATTTTGACCAAATTTCGTGAACAAAACTGTGTTTGTAATATGTCATAGGGAGATTTTATTTTGTCACGATTCACTTGGTCTATGACGTATTGAAGAAATTGAAGACGTTGCGAAAAAGATTCAAAGAAATAATCATGCCGAAGTTTAATTAATGCAAGTTTATTCGTCTTCAAAGTTAATTTCATTCCGAGATCACACATGTATGAATGCTTATAATTAATGGTGCTTAGAATTATTTTTATAAAAGATAAGGATGTAATTTTTGTAAAGAAAAATATTTTAAAATGTTTTTAAAAGTGTTTTAAATGTTTACACTATTCTGATAAACTCGAAAAAGAGTTTGACTTATTTGGATCTCTTTTGGAAGAGACGTTTTAAACAAAAAGTTAAAAAATTCAAACTGATAGGACTGTCGTTCGAATGACATCTGTCCTTCATTCGAGCGAGATGCTCAAGTTGTGCGAACGATGTGGTAATCTCATTCGAGTAACACAGTTTTCGAGGCGTCATTTTATTCTTATTTAAAGCATAGTTTTGTCAGAGTTTTTTAAGTGTGCATTCTGGAAAAATAGTTTACTATCTAGTATGTGTTTGCACATGTTTTGTAAGGTTTAAACAGCTTAAACACATCCTTAGAGTTTGCAAAGATCCGAGTTATCATTACTATATGTTTATGTGATCTTACTGCACAAAGAAGGTTTGTTCTATAATTGAACATTTGGGCTTTGCGGTGAAGAAAAGAAAAGTACTTCTTGTTCGACATTGTAGATGTATCAAAGCCATTCGGTGGACACCGAGACATTCGTGGAGTCGAGTGTTGTGGGCAGGTATCGTGGAAGACGAAATTTCTATGTGGGCACTATTGAAGAATGGTAGAAGATCAGAAGGAGCGTCAAGACCCGTGGGGATATAGTCATTGAGTAAGGCTAATCTGTCTTTGTAAAACCTTTGTTCATATTGATTGTCTGGCTTGTGCCGTCTGAGGTTGTTTCCCCGTTTTTGGTTTTTTCCTTGTACATCCGACGTTGTAAGTATTCTTTACTTTACTTGCTTTAATCACTAGATGCATGTTTAGGATTAATCAAGATAAAATTGGTTTAAAGTAAGAATTGGATTTTCACAACTTAGTTTGGTGCACATTAAAAGTTGGATAATTTTTGATAAAAATTGGTTTGATTTGAAACACACATTGGGACCACCCCTTTTCAAATTGGTATCAGAGCTAGAAAATATATTTGATTTTTTTTGTGATCACGTGTGTTTTCAAAGATGAATTTTGGATATAACGAACTTTCTCAAACTCATATTTTTAATGGCACTAATTATGATTATTGGAAGATGAGAATGAGAAGTGAATTAAAATCGATTGATGATCGTGTGTGGCTAGCAGTTGAGAAAGGTTTGACACCCCCTGTCACCATTATAGGTGAGGTCACTAGTTTAAAGCCTGTCGAGTCATGGGCCGAAACTGAACATAGACTTTCACAATATAATTCTAAGGGTCTGCACGTTATTTCTTCACATGTCACACCGGAAGAATATAATATAATTATGACTTGTGAAACATCAAAAGAGGCTTGGGATATTTTGGCACTCACTCACGAGGGCACTAGCACGGTTAGGGAGTCAAAACTTCAAAATCTCACAACACAGTTTGAGACCATTAGGATGTTAGAGAGTGAGGACTTTGATGAGTTTTATGCTAGGTTGTCCAATATTGTCAACTCGTCATTTAACCTAGGTGAGAAAATTCCTGACAACCTTGTCATTAAGAAAATCCTTAGGTCGTTGCCTAGTAGGTTTGACTCGAAAGTGACCATTTTAAACTCCTTGGATAAGTTAGAGTCGATGAAACTATAAGAGATAGTAGGTGACTTACAAACCTATGAAATCGACATGATTACCTCCAAGCAAGTGCCTAAGAAACAAAAGGGTATTGCTTTGAAAACCTGGAAGGAGGAAATTAAAGTTTCGGATTCAAATTTCGATTCTGATTTTGAGGATGTTTCTTTGTTGGCAAAGAAGTTAAATTTTTTTATTAAGTTTCAAAAGCAATCGAAAGATGCCAAGCAATTTGAAAAGTTCAAGAACAACAAAGTAGATCCCATCTCTAAGGATAAGTTTGAGAAGCCTAAGAGAGATGAGTTGGATAAGTGTTTTGGGTGTGAGGGGTACGGTCACAAAGTTAAGGAGTGTCCCACTAGACTTAAGAAAGAGGGCAAGCAACCCATTGTCTATAGTGACAGCTTAATTGATAGTGATCTGAAAGAGGGAGAGAGTTCCCCCATTGATCGTAACTTTGTTGCGTTTATGGCATGTCATGTGAGCGACGACGACTCTCATGTGCATGACACTTCCGAGGAGGTTTTGAGTGAATCCCGTGTTAGTGAGGGAGAAGAGCGTGAAGAGGAGGAGATAAATGTAAAAGGGTTGGAGGTTGCATTTAATGAGTTGTATGCCGAGACGGTTAAGGTAAAAAAGGCAAATGCAAATTGCAAGCTAAGTTGAATGAGCGTGCCATAGAAAATAATGGTACTTTGATTGAGGATCTTAGGGAACGAGAGAAAAAGTTTAGGTAGAAACTAGAGTTTGTGGAGAAAGAGAGAGATAATCTCCGTGGTTTGATGGAGTCTTTGAAAAAGGAGATTTTAGCATTTGAGGAGTCTAGGCGTTTGCTCGAGTCTATGATTCATGAGTTGGGGGAGAGATTGAGAGACTCGTCTAGAGTTAAGTTTGATTTGGAGGATAGGTCAGAGAAGTTAGATAAGATCCTAGGTACCGTCCAAATTAAGGGAGATAGGGGAGGTATAGGTTTTGATGAGAGAGTTGTTCCCATTCCCTCCGCACGTGTGAGAAACATTAAAAAGGTTAGAAAAGGTCAACATATAGGTAATCATTCCCAACGTCGCTACACTTGCACGTTTTGTGGTAGGAAAGTTCACCTTAGGCATTATTGTTACGACCTTACACAAGCTCTTTGGAAGTTTAGGAATAAAGTTACCCCGGTTCCCTAAACCCCCATGCATCGTTTGACACCTACTTGGGTTAGAAAATCGGATTTAGTGGCTTTAGGAATAAAACTTCATGATTCTCGTTTGGGTGCACTTGATTCTTCCCATGCTAAATCTAAAGTATAATAGTGTTAACATGTTTATCATATGCTAGTTTGCTTCATGATATATTCATTGCTAGTATAGTGACATGTGTATCATTGTGTATTATAGTTTTCATTTGTTTAAGTCCTATTGAAAAAATACAAAAAGATTTTCTTTTTAAGAAAACTTTTGAAAATCCAAAAAGATTTTGTTTTTGAGATAACTTTTGAAAAACCAAAAAGATTTTTCTTTTATTTGAGTCAAAATATGTTCGAAAAGCCAAAAGTATTTTTTGTTTTTGTTTTTGAGTTTACATGTTTGATGTGGGATATTAGTGTGCTTAGATCCCGCCCCCATCGTTTCATTATCCATGTGGCTAGGACATTTGGTCATTATTATCGATGCTTAGAATGATATTAACCATGGTTTATATGGGGTTGTTTTGAAGTTGATATGCATTTTGATTCGACTTTGTATATATGCCAACATTACACACATGCACGAGTTTATATGGATGTTTTACTTCTCTTGCATATTTGAATTTGGTGAGACGTTCTTATCTCAATCTTGTCATATATGCGTAAGTAGACTTAAGGAGAAATGTGCATGTAAGAATCGTTTACCGTGAGGATTTGAGTTGGTACTTAATTGAAAAAATGATGAGTGATTCATGGGAAAGGGCTGCGAGAGTTCAAAATTAACTCGTCGTGAAAGCCACAGTTTAAAAGAGCCCAAAAGAAAAAGAAATATACTAAGAAAAATGGCCAATAAGATTTTATCTAAGTTGAGAATGCTAGAAACCTCAAAAGAACTTGACAAAGTATGTTTATGAGGGAGTTTGGTTGGAGAAAATTTAAATGGGTTAGCACAACTAATCCTAATGTTGAAACATTACAATTTGCCGCTATTATTTGTAGAATCGTCAAAATTCTGGATTTGTGTGCATGTATTATGTTTAGTTTATTAAGCTCACACTTTAATTGTCATATGGCTATGATAAAGTTTGATGATTTATCGCTATCAATTAGAGCTTATTGATCTTTTCGATGTGTTGGAATTGTGACTCAGTTGTTGTAGTTTCATGCCCATACATTCCATGTCCATGTTTGAACACATAGATACTATGTTTGCATGTACTCGCATTGTTATTTTTTATGCGTTTTGTGTTAAAAGCATACGGTTTTAGCACTGTTTTGCTGCTGTCAGACCCTTCCTTTGATTTTTTTCTGGAAATTTTTTTACTGGGCAAAAATATGAGATATTTCTGGGAAAATGTGAAAGTTTGGCATGTCACGAGATCTCGTTCGAATGACATTACTATGTTGCGCAAAGTCTCGTTCGAGCGACATCCTCATCTCGTTTGAGCGACGTCCCTGACTCGTTCGAACAACAACCTGGATTCTTGGTTCTGATTGGTTTGCAGTCCACTGGTTATTATGGTATATTTTTTGGTATTGCTGGAAGTGTTTCTGGACTGACTTTTTTGTATGCAGGTTTTATCGTCTCATATTGATATTTTGCATATAGTCCGTTTATCACACATGATTAGTTTGATATATTCTTTGTATGATTTATTTGGTTTACTAGCTACTGATTTGTCATTACTTGATCATATTTAGTTGGTTGTTTCATGATTATCTAGCGGTTTAAATTTTTTCAAGTTGATATATTCTTATGCTACATACTTGTTGCTTGGTTTATCTTTTCGCCGAATTTTATATTCGAGACATACAGGGGTAGAGATGTATATGATGTAGGGGAGATTTGAGCATGTTTTGGATTACATATTTTACAAATTGGTATTACAAATTGGTAGTACACATTGGTATCTTTTTGTTGCTCAAATTGTTTAACAAATGATTTTTCAGAGTTTATTTATATTGGTATCTATTATCGTTTGGTATCATTTGGATATATATATATATATATATATATATATATATATATATATTAGTTTCATTTGTTCCTCCATACTTCACTTGGTATTTGTTTGTCTGTTTCATGTGTGTAGGTATGCTTCAGCGATTCGAGATTTCAAGTCTACATCACATTCAGACAGTTCATGCTTGCCGGTGCTACATATACTAGTCCGTGCCCTATATTTTTGATTTTGGGTTTATGGGATGGGATTTAGGCGTCATACGACTTGACGACCCTGCTTAGGTATTTCACTGGTTTAGTTTTGCCCTGAAATATTGAAAAGGGGAGGTTTATAAGGACATAAATTTCCAATTGAATCCTTGTATTTTCTTGACTTAATTCCGTGAACAAAACTATGTTTGTAATATGTCATAGGGAGATTTTATTTTATCACGATCCCACTTGGTCTATGCCGTATTGAAGACGTTACGACGAAGATTCAAAGAAATAATCATGCCGAAGTTTAATTGGTGCAAGTTTATTCGTCTTCAAAGTTAATTGCATTCCGAGATCACACAGGTATGAATGCGTATAATTAATGGTGCTCGAATTTTTTTTTTATAAAAGATAAGGATGTAATTTTTTTAAAGAAAAATATTTTAAAATGTTTTTAAAAGTGTTTTAAATGTTTACACTACGTTTTTATTCTAATAAACTCGAAAAAGAGTTTGACTTATTTGGATATCTTTTGGAAGAGACGTTTTAAACAAAAAGTCAAACTGACAGGATTGTCGTTCGAACGACATATGTCCTTCGTTCGAGCGAGATGCTCATGTCGCACGAACGACGTGGCAATCTCGTTTGAGAGAGACAGTTTATGAGGCGGCGTTTTATTCTTATTTAAAGTGTGATTTCGTCAGAGTTTTTTAAGTGTGCATTCTGGAAAAACAGTTTACAATCCAGTATGTGTTTGCACATGTTTTCTAAGGTTTAAAAAGCTTAAACACATCCTTAGAGTTTCCAAAGATCCGAGTTATCATTACTATATATTTATGTGATATTGCTGCACCAAGAATGTTTGTTATACAATTGAACATCTGGGTTTTTCGGTGAAGAAAAAAGAAGGACTTCTTGTTCGACATCGTAGACGTATCAAAGCCATTCGGTGGACACCAAGACATTAGTGGAGTCGAGTGTTGTGGACAGGTATTGTGGAAGATAGAATTTTTGCGTGGGCACTATTAAAGAACAGTAGATGATCAGAAAGAGGGTCAAGACCCATGGGGATCGAGTCATTGAGTAAGGCTAATCTGTCTTTGTAAAAACTTTGTTCATAGTGATTGTCTGGCTTGGGCCGTCCGAGGTTATTTCCCATTTTTTTTTCTCGTACATACGGCGTTGTGAGTATTCTTTACTTTACTTTACTTGCTTTAATCACTATATGCATGTTTAGTGTTAATGAAGATAAAATTTTTTTAAAGTAAGAATTGGGTTTTCACAACTTGGTTTGGTGCACATTAAAAGTTGGATAATTTTTTATAAAAATTGGTTTGATTTGAAACACACATTGGGACCACCTCTTTTCAGCCTGATAGTACACCTACTTGAAGCCGTAAGAGGCGAAAGTATATTAATGATATCATAAATGTAAGAGGGAATCAACTAGCTCGTCATGAAATTCGAGTAATCATAACTCGCCACCGTGTCTGTATAGAGCGCATAACACTCGTCGACTAATGCTGCCGCCCAAGCCTCGACAAACATCTCCCTCACTTGCCTCATGTACATCGGTGGTGCCGACGGTGGAACCACCACTTCATGCTCCACAATCTACCGCACCACTTTGTAACAACCCTCGCTTTTAGGAGGCTAATTTTTATATTAATTTTACCGCATAAGGTAATTATATAAAATATTGGAACTGGAGTAAATATTAATTTTAGGAGTGGAAAGTTAATATTAACTAGATTGATGCAAATTTACTGTATATGAAAGTAAATATCATCATGTTGCATGTTTTATAGTGTCATGTATTTTAAATGACATTATGGTTTAAATGAAACCAAAACTTGAAATAATTTATAAAATTTCCGGATGCCAGTTTAGAGGGTGTAGTTAGTCTTAGAAGGTGCGAGGCAACCAATAAAAGTGCCATATTGTATTTTTAGGTTCCAACCACTTTTGACTGGTTTTAATGTAAACGCGTATTGGGAATCATTTTAATGTCGTATTAACCACTTAAGTTGGGAATTGTGGACTAAAGGCACGATTTATGTCTTGCCTTTCCTTTATTTCTCTTAAGTGATTTTATTAAACATCACATAGAGAAAGGAAGAGAGCTTGGGAGAAAAATGGAGAAAGAAGAGAGATTTGGAGATTGAAGATTGGGATTGCTTCTACCCAAAAGAAATATGAAGTTTCAACTCTAAGACAAGTTTTCTAGTTGCTAATATGTGATTTAAGTTGAATAAATTGTGTGATAGTTGTGTATTTATTGTTTTGGGATAAATATGAAATTTATGATGTTTAAACCCTAAATTTTGTTTTGGGTTGAAGAAATTGTGGGTTTTAGTAGTGAATATTCATGTAGGTTGATATGGGTAGATTTATGATGTTGGTTGTGAGTAAAAATGGAAGAGATTTGAGGTTTGGAGAAAATCTAGGGTTTACAACCCGTAAGCCATTCTTGACAATTTCTTCAGACCGAATCGATTCGCCCCCCTGGGTGAATCGATTCACTAAGGGTCAGTTCCCAGGTCTGGGTACCCGAATCGATTCAGGTTAAGGCCCAATCGATTTGGCAGTTTGCAGAATCCTAGGTCTTATGTCCGACCGATTCTCTGTTTGGGCGAATCGATTCGGAATCATGCTGTTTTTGAGTTATTTTTTTTTACTCAATTTTTCTCCTTTTTCTTTAGGCTTAGGACCTAGGAACCTTCTTATATGAATTAAACTTAGAGTCCTAGAGTTCTAGATGAGTTGGGGAACTACCCTAGATTAGTAATGGTTTATATGGGGTTTTTCGGGGTTATGCCTATTGATGATAGGGCATTCTTTTGTTCTAGTTGATTATTATAAAACTAGGAGATGTAGTGTTATGTTTGGGAGAATTTAGAAGCTCAATTGAGCTGTATTAGCCTTGAAGGTTTATAATAACTTCACAACGAATCTTGGGAGAATGAATTGTAATGTTATTTATTCATCGAGGTTACAATAATAAGATGATTTAAGTGTGGCTCCGGATTAAATGAGTTAAATTATTTACAATAATGTAAATGAATATGGTTTCGGATAAAAAAGAAACATACAACGTAATTTGGAATTGAAAATGAAATGGAAATGGTAATGATGATGGTAAATGATAATTTACTTAATCATAAATATGGTAAATGCTAATTTAATTAAACACACCTCTCTAAATGCCATCATAAGGGAAGTTTCGTGCGTGTGGTAATGCCCCCTGGCTAGTGAATGCCGGGTGGATATAGTCCCAGGCCATATGAGCGTTGTTGTATATTTTCTGCGCTGGTGAGGTAATTCCGGGTGTGGTTATGACTCTCCCGTAGGCATATGGTCGCTTCTCGACGTTGCGATAGGTGCCCAGGCTGCCTTGTTTGATAGGCCCCTGGAAGATGATGGTTATTTTGGGGCGCGCCCAGTGGGGAAACTCGGAGGGGTGGTCTTAGAATCGTTATATGTATGTAAATATAACAATTCATAATCAAGTGGGACTTGATGTATTGAGATATGCCATAAAGAGCATAATGAAGTGCCACAAAGAGCACAATGAAATGCCACAAAGAGCATTTGATGATGATTATATTCCTGATAAGGAATGAAATGCCAGGAAGGGCATGTAAGTGAGATAAAATGCCATAAAGAGCATAAAATTGAGATAAAAGCCATAAAGAGCTTAATTGTAATTATATTTTCCTAATAAAGAATGGAACTATGAAATGAATCAGAGTATATGAGGAAAGTTTTTAATTAATGAAATTATTTCTTTTCTCTTGCTTAGTTAAGTTAAAGTCATGATTTTCTTTAAATTGTCCTAGCTTATGTTTTAAAACCGTGTAGATAGATTCTTATCTTTTCTAGCATGATTTTATTCATAACTGTCATACTCTTTATTCATTTGGTAATCATATAGAACCGGGCCCTGACCCGTTCATATTTCTTATTATGCATGCATCTTGTATCCGCTCAGGTACTCCGCCGCAAGGATGCCTGATCTGACTTCCTATCCCGGTGTTTTTGGCGAGCCGTGATGCTTTACGGGTATTACAGGACATTTTGAAATAGTCGCCGTCTTCCTTGTTCTCTAGTTAAGATCAGGTCTTTTTACTCGGGCGAGAGGCCCAAGATTTTGTACTTGATTAATGTAATGTACTGTTTAATTTACTGAATTTGTTTAATATTAATTGTATGAGACTGTTGACCGACAGCATATTCGGTCCTCTTATTGTTTACTTGTCGTTATCGTGTATATAGTCTTGGGTTTCCACTTTCTTCTTAAGTTGGGTTGTTTAAATTTTTTTTTTCTTAACTTAAAAATCTAAATTTTTGACAACCCGTTTTCTAAAATAAGGAGTGGTTATCCCGTATACTTCTTATTTTGTTGTGATGCTGAGAATGATTCCATCCATAATTCCGTTATTTTGGAGTATCAGGCTGGCTACCCCCTATTTCGGATGACGGGTTGTCACAGATGGTATCAGAACATCAGGTTCTAGAGTCCTTAGGGGTCTGTGTGAATGCTTTACGCTTTTAGCGTCGCTTTTGATTGGACATAGAGCCTTAGGATTAAGATCGTTGATTTCTCTTGTGAGATCTCGTTCTTCTGCCATGAGGTAGAACCTATAGAATCTTTTGCGCATTCGTGTGAGAGTAGTAGGTCGATTGAAGAAGGGCACCAAGGAAAGTTATGGTGAAGGCGTCGCGAGATGGAATTACTAGGAACTGTAAGTTGTGGTCGGGGATGAGGACCGCTTTGGAGGTCGCTCCCTTTTTGTAGCACTTTCTTGTCTTGCTACTGCGACTACTAATTACAGTAGACATAGTTTTCCAAGTACCGCTAGACGTAGAGGGTGGTACTAAGCTTGAGATTCCAAGCAACGTTAAAATTGAACTGGAAAAGAGTCCATGATAAGGGCCACCTGTTGAAGTAGGATGGAGGAAAATCCTTCACATGTAGGGGTAGTGTTGAAATGGTGGGAACGTAGTCACCTTATTTGTGGGTGCCGGAAGTTTTGCCCATGGAGAAACTCGGTAGATACTTTCTATAGTAAGTTTCTCTGGGATAACTGGAAGGAAGAGAAGGTAGATCCTCAAATGTTCACGCGAGGCTCGGTCAGAGGCCGACATGTGAATAAAGAGTTGTATAGTTAGGGAATCCGTACACCAAAATAAGGAAGAAAGAGCCCTCCAATGGAATGATACGCTCCAGAATAAGTGTTGTTAACACTTCTGATGGAGCAGTGATCATGAAACCCCATTGGTGGACATCCGCCTGGGGAGGTTTCATTGAACTGAGGAAGAGGAGGCCGGCAGCGTGTTCTCTTTTATTGAGAAAGTAAAAGGGGCTGCGTGGATAATTGTTTGGCAGTTAGGGGCGGAATAATGGTTATGACGTGGAGGAATCACGCATTTTCATTATGCTGATTGGAGAAAAAGGGCGAGGATAAGATGTCTAGTTGGGGGCATTGATGGAAGTAATATTGGTTCGGTTAAGACTAGAATATTGTGTCTGAGAACCATTGGGTTTGACCCGGAGTGATTGGAAAAAATGTTGGCGGGAATTCCCAAGAGAGACAATCAACAGCCAGGGCAGGGTACCAAACAGAAAAGCCAGCATCAGATATAGAGCTTGCAAGACTTCTTGAATGGCACTGAATTCCCCCCAAGGGCTCTCTTGATTAACGAAAGATGCCTGCAGCTATGGATATTGTGATAACGAGAATCACATCATATAAAAGAAGTTATACTACCAGTCTTAGTTACGGGTGTAATTTCAGATCCAGTTGCTTGTTAGGAGTAGGGGATCGCCAGTTTCATTCCCAGATCTAGACCAAGCAGCCCTTTCTGTTGATACTGATCGGCTCCCATACTATTTGGAGGGCAGGTAAGAGCCTGTTGATTATGCCGTTGATGGAGATTTTGATGTAGCAACACCACCAGCCGCTAGAGAAGCAGTTCTAGATGCATAAGTATTTGCACCAGGTCTTTCACCTTCTTAATAGCACTATGAGTAGGCTTTGTACCTGCATCGGGCCTTATTAGTGGGTGGTGCTTTCCTCAGGATAAGATTTGGTAGTATTGTGTTTATTATGGATTCGGGTGTGCATATTGAGTTTGTAGTAGTATCGACGCTACTATAGAGTAATTATATGACTTCCGTGGTAAGGAAGTTTTATATTTCCCTTCACTCATTATAAAGCGAGTGATGATATATTTTCTTTTTAAGTATTATGTACGTTATGTACTACTTGTATCATGTGTACTATACAAGTAAAGATATTTTAGTTTGATTGGGGTGATAGCAAGCAAATAGATTGCGAGGCTATCCTACTTCTAGTTTCAGGATGGAACTAGTTGTCCTATAATATCTCTCCTGGATACAGGTTGAGACTTTATAGGGGTGGTTGAGGTAAGTAGGAGGTTTTTATTACTTGTTGTGTTATCTTATGTGTGTGTTTGATTGCTTGTTTATATTACATGTGATTGTTATGCCTTATCTCCACGACCAACAAGGTTGAGTAGTAATGCATAGGAGGGGTTCCTTGTTTGGATTCCGCGTTTGCGAGACGCTCCACGCGTGAACCTCAACGACGTTGGAAGTGGAGAGATGCTGTTCTTTATTCTTTTAGTTCATTCCATTTTTTATTTTATTTTATTTTGTTGATTGAGAGTTGGGTTGAAAGGTTTAGCCGAGAATCACGTAGTAGAGTGATTAAGGGCTACTAAAGTGCGAGATAGAAGCACTGTATATAGTTCTCTCCTCTGATCGATGTGAGGGAGACTGAGATACGAAGTCGAATTGAGACTTCGGGTTATGCCTTGATAAGAAGGCTATTTAAAAAGATGTAAATATGTATTGGATAAATATTTTTAATACTTTACAGAAAGTAAATGTCTGATTAGTTGAAATCCTTAATGATGTAATGGTAATACATAGAAGTAGAATCTTATTAATAAGGTTACGAATTAAAATTTTACTGGTCCCGATCATGTGTCTTAGACCGTTATATCTTGATGACCGACGATGTGAGGTAGTAGTGTAACGGGAGGGTTCCTTGTCTGGATTTTACTTCCGCGAGACGTCCCACGCATGAAACCGAGTGAATGTCATAAGTTGAGAAAGGTCTTGGGCACTAGGGATATACTTAGTATTATACGTATATGACTTAGATAGGATATATATAGATCGGCCCTAGATTTATTAGGACGTAAGGCCATTAGGGCATGTGATGTTGATTTAGGATGGCCATAGGGAGTTGACCACAAATAGGTTGTGGGTTAACTCTAAGGGGGAGTAGGTCCCTAGAAACGAGAAGCATGGAACCACAAGAGGTTTGTAAGGTTAAGCCGATGGAGATGAGGCCTCTCTTAGATAGAAGGATACATTGGTAACCTAACTTTCGGGGGAGTTAAAAGGATGAGTTGACTTTCACTCCCGAGTTCATGTGGTTAAGCTCGAGGGTGAATTTAATGAACAAGTCTCTGCCAGGATGGGGAGTAATAATACAGGAGCATGGACCCATTGTCTATGCGTCTCACAAGCTTAAACTTGTGGGAAGTATTATCCCATGCTTGAATTAAAATTCATTGCGGTAGCAATCGTCTTAAAGTGTTGGAGGCACTACTTCCTGGGCAGGAAATTTAGTCCTTCTCGCGAGCAACAAGTTGTTGCAGTATGTCGTGGGAGAAATCGAGTTGGTATACGAAGTCCATAACGAACTATTAATTGGATTTTTCTCATTCGCTAAGGGAATGCGATTGGGGTAGTAGATGCGTCGAGTAAGAAACCCGTCAGAGATATTTGTGATGGCATTGAAAGCCAAATGAAATGAGCATGACTAGGAAGACTTTGTAGCAAGAGAATTCCGGTCTATGATTGACTATTTCACCTACTCGTGTGAAGAGAGTAGTGACGGAAAGAAGAAGGGTATATTCATAGACGTCTTCTTTGAATTGCCGGCACCAAACTGGTCATGATCCTATCTGAGAAAATTATTGATCGATTGACCAAACCGTTGCTTTTTTGGACATTGCGGGCGAATGATACGTAGAGGAGTACACCCCTCTTTTTATGGAGGAGTGGTAAAATCGTGTGAAGTGCCTAACAATAGTGGTGGATCGAGACTAGATAATTCGTGTCGAAGGTTGGGTAAAGTTTCCATGAAGAAATGGGATCTATATGGAAATGGAGTATATTTTACCACCCTAATGTGGATGGATGAATGGAGGAAGTTGACTTAATGCCGAGAGGCATTCTTCGAATATACTCCTTGGGATAAATGGATGGACGGGAGCAATGACTTGTGTGGATGGAAATTTTCTGTACAAGAATTTGAATCATTTCCTAAGGTATGGCGCCGTGAGTGGCCTCGTGTAGCCAGTTGAGAAATTCACATACTCGTTGGATGAGACCAACGAACTATACGTTCCTTGGACTTGGAATGGTTCCGGAACATTTCTTTAAGGATTGGGCTATTGAGCCATATGTTTTGAAGGGCTACGCCTATGCGAGGAGAAGTTGAGTAGTTTTAGGGTTAAGACATTTAGCGTTGGTGTGAGTACACCTGAGGTGGGATGTAACGCGATTCAAAATGTAAGACTATTTATGCCAAGTCGCGCGGTTATCATATTCCGTCATAGGAAGTTAGAACTGATAGTTTGTGAGGAACGCTTTGTGATATGCCAGAGCAAAAAGATTGTAGACGGAGATTGATAGTGACGAACTTAGTCCAAGTCCATTTTGGGACGCCATAATAACGAGGGTTTGTTAAAGGCGATAGAATGATAGTTTAAGATAGTATACCCTTTATGCGTATAGGGTATGCCCGAATTTTGAGGGCAAAATTCCCTCATAAGGGGGGGGGGGGGGGGGAGTATGTAATAACCCTCGCTTTTAGGAGGCAAATTTTTATATTAATTTTACCGCATAAGGTAATTATATAAAATGTTGGAACTGGAGTAAATATTAATTTTAGGAGTGGAAAGTTAATATTTACTAGATTGATGCATATTTACTGTATATGAAAGTAAATATCATCATGTTGCATGTTTTATAGTGTCATGTATTTTAAATGACATTATGGTTTAAATGAATCCAGAACTTTAAATAATTTATAAAATTTCCGGATGCCAGTTTATAGGGTGTAGTTAGTCTTGGAAGGTGCGAGACAGTCAATATAAGTGCCATATTGTATTTTTAGGTTTCGGCCACTTTTGACTGGTTTTAATGTAAACGCGTATTGGGAATCATTTTAATGTGGTATTAACCACTTAAGTTGAGAATTGTGGACTAAAGGCACGATTTATGTCTTGCCTTTCCTTTATTTCTCCTAAGTGATCTTATTAAACATTGAGAGATAGAGAGAGGAAGAGAGATTGGGAGAAAAATGGAGAAAGAAGAGAGATTTGGAGATTGAAGATTGGGATTACTTCTACCCAAAAGAAATCTGAATTTTCAACTCTAAGGAAAGTTTTCTACTTGATAATATGTGATTTAAGTTGAATAAATTGTGTGATAGTTGTGTATTTGTAATTTTGGGATAAATATGAAATTTATGATGTTTAAACCCAAAATTTTATTTTGGGTTGAAGAAATTGTGGGTTTTAGTAGTGAATATTCATGTAGGTTGATTTGGGTAGATTTATGATGTTGGTTGTGGGTAAAAATGGAAGAGATTTGAGGTTTGGAGAAAATCTAGGGTTTACAACCCGTAAGCCATTCTTGGTAATTTCTCTAGGCCGAATCGATTCGGCCCCCGGGCGAATCGATTCGCTAAGGGTCAGTTCCCAGGTCTGGGTACCCGAATCGATTCGGGTTAAGGCCGAATCAATTCGGCAGTTTGCAGAATCCCAGGTCTTATGTCCGAACCGATTCGCTGTTTGGGCGAATCGATTCGACCCTAGGGCGAATCGATTTGGAATCATGCTGTTTTTGATTTATTTATTTTTTACTCAATTTTTCTCCTTTTTCTTTAGGCTTAGGACCTAGGAACCTTCTTATATGAAATAAATTTAGAGTCCTAGAGTTCTAGATGAGTTGGGGAACTACCTTAGATTAGTAATGGTTTATATGGGGTTTTTCGGGGTTATGCCTATTGATGATAGGGCATTCTTTTCTTCTAGTTAATTATTATAAAACTAGGAGATGTAGTGTTATGTTTGGGAGACTTTAGATGCTCAATTGAACTGTATTAGTCTTGAAGGTTTATAATAACTTCACAACGAATCTTGGTAGAATGAATTGTAAGGTTATTTATTCATATTTTGAGCCATATGTTTTGAAGGGCTACGCCTATGCGGGGAGAAGTTGAGTAGTTTTGGGGTTAATCCATTTAGCGTTGGTGTGAGTACACCTGAGGTGGGATGTAACACAATTCAAGATGTAAGACTATTTACGCCAAGTCGCGTGGTTATCATCTTCCGTCGTAGGAAGTTAGAATTGATAGTTTGTGAGGAATGCTTTGTGCTAGGCCAGAGCACAAAGATTGTAGATGGAGATCGATAGTGATGAACTTAGTCCAAGTCCATTTTAGGACACCATAATAACGAGGGTTTGTTAAAGGAGATAGAATGATAGTTTAAGATATTATACCCTTTATGCGTATAGGGTTTGCCCGAAGTTTGAGGGAAAAATTCCCTCATAAGGGGGGGGGGGGGGGGGGGGAGTATGTAACAACCCTCGCTTTTAGGAGGCTAATTTTTATATTAATTTTACCGCATAAGGTAATTATATAAAATGTTGGAACTGGAGTAAATATTAATTTTAGGAATGGAAAGTTAATATTTATTAAATTGATGCATATTTACTTTCTATCAAAGTAAATATCATCATGTTGCATGTTTTATAGTGTCATGTATTTTAAATGACATCATGGTTTAAATGAATCCAGAACTTGAAATAATTTATAAAATTTCGGAATGCCAGTTTAGAGGGTGTAGTTAGTCTTAGAAGGTGCGAGACAGTCAATATAAATGCCATATTGTATTTTTAGGTTCCGACCACTTTTGACTGGTTTTAACGTAAACGCGTATTGGGAATCATTTTAATGTGGTATTAACCACTTAAGTTGGGAATTATGGACTAAAGGAACGATTTATGTCTTGCCTTTCCTTTATTTCTCTTAAGTGATTTTATTAAACATTGACAGATAGAGAGAGGAAGAGAGCTTGGGAGAAAAATGGAGAAAGAAGAGAGATTTGGAGATTGAAGATTGGGATTGCTTCTACCCAAAAGAAATCTGAATTTTCAACTCTACGGCAAGTTTTCTACTTGCTAATATGTTATTTAAGTTGAATAAATTGTGTGATAGTTGTGTATTTGTAATTTTGGGATAAATATGAAATTTATGATGTTTAAACCCAAAATTTTGTTTTGGGTTGAAGAAATTGTGGGTTTTAGTAGTGAATATTCATGTAGGTTGATTTGGGTAGATTTATGATGTTGGTTGTGGGTAAAAATGGAAGAGATTTGAGGTTTGGAGAAAATCTAGGGTTTACAACCCATAAGCCGTTCTTGGTAATTTCCCTAGGCCGAATCGATTCGGCCCCCTGGGCGAATTGATTCGCTAAGGGTCAGTTCCCAGGTCTGGGTACCCGAATCGATTCGGGTTAAGGCCAAATCGATTTGGCAGTTTGCAGAATCCCAGGTCTTATGTCTGAACTGATTCGGTGTTTGGGCGAATCGATTCGGAATCATGCTGTTTTTGAGTTATTTTTTTTTACTCAATTTTTCTCCTTTTTCTTTAGGCTTAGGACCCAGGAACCTTCTTATATGAAGTAAACTTAGAGTCCTAGAGTTCTAGATGAGTTGGGGAACTACCCTAGATTAGTAATGGTTTATATGGGGTTTTTCGGGGTTATGCCTATTGATGATAGGGCATTCTTTTCTTCTAGTTAATTATTATAAAACTAGGAGATGTAGTGTTATGTTTGGGAGATTTTAGAAGCTCAATTGAGGTGTATTAGTCTTGAAGGTTTATAATAACTTCACAACGAATCTTGGTAGAATGAATTGTAAGGTTATTTATTCATCGAGGTTATAATGATAAGATGATTTAAGTATGGCTCCGGATTAAATGAGTTAAATTATTTACAATAATTTAAATGAATATGGTTTCGGATAAAAAAGAAACATACAACGTAATTTGGAATTGAAAATGAAATGGAAATGGTAATGATGATGGTAAATGATAATTTACTTAATCATAAATATGGTAAATGCTAATTTAATTAAACACACCTCTCTAAATGCCATCATAAGGGAAGTTTCGTGCATGTGGTAATGCCCCCTGGCTAGTGAATGCCGGGTGGATATAGTCCCAGGCCATATGAGCGTTGTTGTATATTTTCTGCGCTGGTGAGGTAATTCCGGGTGTGGTTATGACTCTCCCGTAGGCATATGGTCGCTTCTCGACGTTGCGATAGGTGCCCAGACTGCCTTGTTTGATAGGCCCCTGGAAGATGATGATTATTTAGGGGCGCACAGTGAGGAATCTCGGGCCTTGAAGTCTCAATAGACTTCCTTAGACCCTCATGGGCTTCTTCAACGTCATCTCCAGAAGAACAAATTTGCTCGTCCTTCTCTAGCATCTGATTAAAATTTGCTAAAAACTGCATAAAGGACAATATCAGATTAGAAGGAATATTGGGTGAAAAAGATATCAAGAAGCAATTAATAAGTAAAAGAGGATTAATATTGCCAAACTTTGGCAATCATTCTCTGTCAACTTCATTCTCGATAGAGGGGCAAGAGTTGCTCTGTCTGCAGAGCGAGTACCAGTCCTGATTAATTTCCTATCAACACCAGGATGAATAGGAATGGAAGATGACTCAATAATAGTCAAATCCTCTTGAATTTTCTCTACCAACTCCTGGTCGGCATAAATTTTTTCAACTTGCTTCTCAGGCAAACCTTTCTTCAACCTCTTAAATTGAGGAGCAATAACATTCACTTCCTCAGTGATGATGAGATGAGGAACTTTCTCAGTATCAGTAACCTTGGATGCCTTGTCCTAGTTTCTAGCATCCCTAACTTTACTACCTTTATCGGCATCTTTCTAGATAGGTGGGGATAAGTCTCCAGTAATCAAGTCAGGGATTTTTCTCTTTCTCATAACAGAAAGTGGAGAAGAGAGAATAGTTGAAATATCCAACGACTCAAAATAGGAAGATGTTCCAAGATCCTTTTCTTCACCAGCAGATTCTTCAGCAGAGGAAGTAAGGATTGGTTCTTCCTCAAGATTGATGAGATCAGCAGCTGTATAAGTGGTGGACCGAGTAACAAACGAACTAATAGAGCACCTGTACTGTAGCAGATAAGATGCAGCTCTGGGGTGTTCCTAGCCAATTCTTTGATGGATTCTCCAAAGGAACTTCAATTCACGTATATTGACATCCTCTTCTTTAGGACACTTCTTCTTTCTCTCAACTGTGCAAAAACAAAAACAAGACTAGAAATTATTGATTAGCATATTATAAAATAATTGGTAAATAAGGAATAGAAGAGCACAGTAATGAAAATTGATAACCTATGCCATGAACCACTTGAGAGCACCTGGGCCATCATATACTTCTCTTGTTGATAAAGGAGCGTGTTGCCAATTCTTAGAAATGGCTCCATAATCGTAGTAATATTTACTGGAGTCTGGAAAATTGACAACTAAGGGGTTGTTGGCAAACCTAGTTTTCATATAGTATGTACTGTCACTAGTACTACACTTATAATAAAACATTAGCTCAGGGATGCCAATGTGTGTTCCATATATCTTGTTCATCTTGTGAATCCCATTGACCAATCTCCATGTATTGGGGGCCACCCTAGCTAGGACAACATTAAAATATTGGAAAAATTCTAAACAAAACTTATTGGGTGAAATGTGAAGCCACATTTTGCAATGAATAGAGAAGGAATCCAGTGATCCTCAGGTAATGACAACGCCTCATCAGGGGGTATGGTCATTTCTACGTCAACCCAATCAGGAATATTCCTTTCCCACCTAAATTCCTCTAAAGAATACCTATGTATAATATAAACCATGGCTATAGTAAAAGAAAGATAAAAAGATAAATGAAAGGGGAAAAAGAAAGCTTATAGAGAAAATGGAGGCTGAAGCGAAGGAAGAATGCAAAGAAAAAGCATAGAAATAGATAACTTGGAGAAGAAGTAGAATTCGAAAGTTTGGAAAGGTTTAGTAAATAAAATTCGGCAAAATCTCACCTTTTATAGCTTTTCGGGGAGATCGTGAATGAAATGATTACCTACTTCGATGATTGACATTCTGATGGCTTTGCAGTTCTGATGAGATAAAAATACCAATTTATCGTTTGACGGTTTGCTAATTTTCAAATTATTTACAAAAATGCCATTACAGAATCAAAACATGAATTTTTTTTACAAGTCCCACATCTCGGCATGTGCCGACCAAGACTAAAGAAAATCCACTCCATCCTTTTAATAAAAGCATTAAGAATGAAGTATTGGGGGCTTTTGTTGATACAAAATATTATCCACTTACGTGGACCAATTAAAAGTGGACAATTGTCTTCCTACGTGGCATAAATACTAGTCAGTAAATAGTTGCTCGAAAGGCATGCCAACAAAGGTGAAGGATGAAGACCATCAACATAAATGAAGCACCACCATATGGAAAGTCCAACCAGGGGTCTTATCGCACGTGGTTTATGCAACTAACCATCACATTCATTACGTACGGGTGTAAATGCTTAAATGTATAAAGGAATTCCAACCCTTGATATCCAAATCATTATATATACATTGTATTCCTTTCATCGAAGGCAAGATATAATGGATTCTAGGATATTCTTATTAACAAGGGTACCTAGATTTCTGTAATCTTTCAGATCAATACAATAACAATGGACGTAGGCTTTCTTTTATAGCCGAACCACTTTAAAACTTTGTGTCTCTCTTTTAATTATCTCATTACAATTCTATATTTTATCTATGATTATAAAATTGGATCAAGTCCATTTTTTGACATCAACAATCATTTTATGTTTTACCACATAAATTACATTCAATCATTCAAGACCATTTTTAACCAAATGTTCACAACTTTGCCCAATTATCACATGTGACTTGAAATATCATCTTTCTTTATTCTAACAATATTTATACACATTTTTAGGGATGTTTTCCATCATTTTATCAGTTCTTCATAAAACCCACTTCGACATAATTTATTAAGTCTAAAATGCCATTTTCTATTTTATAAAATGATTCTACACATGTTAAAGAGGATTTCAAGCCTAGGAACTCCTCAAAATGAACATAAACAAGATAATTATTATGGATTTATATTTTTCGTTCTTTCTTCCATATTTCAAATTAAAAATGACATTTTATTCATAAAATACCCTTTTAGGGTTTGCCTTTTTAAAAAGCCATTTTTGCAAGACCTGAACATATTTGAAAATAATTTCATTTTTGGCATTAAATATCATCTAGCATGTATCCTACACATTTTTCTTCACTAGAAACCTGGAAATCTTTAGGAAGAGGAAAACCAAGCCTCAAACTTTGAAGAGGATACAACTAATAAGATGAAGATGGAAATGGAAGTTCCTATCTCCAAAGACTCCAAACACTCTTTATAATAACTCTAAAGTCCCTCCTACAAGCTTGGCTCTACCCACTTCCTCTCTTGATAAAAGCTTTGAGGATGAAAATAAAGGCTTAGAAATGGTGTTTGGAAGTGTTGGAAAGGAGTGGTTATGGGGAAAAAGATTGGGGAAAAAATGGGTTTTTGGAACTTAGAGAGAGAAAGAAAAAATACTGATGTAAATGGTAGGGATGAAGACCTACCCCTTATCTCTTCTTATAACCCAAATAAACACAAACAAATGAATTAAAAAAAAACTCACACATAATAAACAATTTTTTGATCATTTAGGCTCACCGAAAGTCGACACATCATCATATCAATGGTCCAAAATGTGACAACACACAAGGGCATCTCAAAATAAATAATGCCAGGTCCGATCTTTCGAACGACTTTTATATTTAGTTTGAAGACATTGCTCATTCGTTCGAATGATCCTACCAATGAGAGGTTCTAACGGGATTCTAGTGTGCGCAAGGAATGGATCAAGATCAATTCGTCAGAAGTCTCATTCGAACCTCATTCGAACGATCCATTCAAACGAGAATGTCCCATTATTTAAAAGACTTTTATTTTCCTAAGTTCAAACTTTGCGTTGTTAAGATCGCAATTTAACAAGTATAAAGGCTACAACAATGATCAAATCTCTTTATCCATATATAATTATAACTTTACAAAGAAGGGATAAAATTGAGGGCATGTGTATTGCATCCTCCCATCTTTAGGATATTTTATCTCAGAAATACGAACAATCAACTAAGTTAAGAGTTTCAGTTGCTTCTCTCACGTCTCTGAATTACGTTCCCAAGTAATGCCTTCAACACCTTAAAATTCACAAAGAACTTTCACCAAGGGGATAACCTTGTTACGCAGGACCTGATCCTCACGATCCAAAATGGATATAGGTCACGTGGGAAACGTAACACCTTCCTCTAACTTGAGGACGTTCCATCAATGACATGCTGAGGATCATGAAGATATTTCTTCAGCATAGAGGCATGGAACACGTTCTGTATTTGAGACAACTATGGAGGTAATGCCAAGTGGTACGACCCATCCCCAACCCTTTTATGGATCTCAGAGGAACTGATATATCGTGGGTCCAACTTCCCTTTCTGCTCGAATCATTGACTACTAGTCCTTGTTCTAACTTCAGCATCACATGATCACCTACCCAAAACTTCAGGGTCACCCAACGATTATTGTTATAATTCTATTGTCAGCTCCATGCCGTCATGATTCTTTAATTAATTATCCAAACTTTCTCCATTATCTCTTGAATCAATTCTGAATTGGCGAGATGCTTCTCACCCACCTCAACCCAAGAAATTGGTGAGCGGCATAGTCTCCCATAAGGATCCTTGTACGGAGCCATCTCGATGCTCTCCTGATAATTGTTGTTGTAGGAGAATTCCACCAGATGCATGTTATTTGCCTAACTAACTCAAAAAGTCAAACGCACAAGCTCTCAACATATCCTCTAGAATTTGGATGGTTCGTTCCGACTGTCCATCGACCTTAGGATGATATGCCGTACTCATATTCATATTGGTACCCAACTCTTGTTAAAATTTATTCCAAAATTGAGACACAAATTGAGGATCCATGTCTGAGATGATCGAGAGTGGAACAACGTGAAGTATGACTATTTTTCAGACATACAACCTTGCCAACGTAGCCACGCTATCCGTGACCTTAATAGGTAAAAAGTGTGCATAGTTCATGAGTCAATCCACTATAATCGATACTGCATCATGACTATTCTAAAACTGTGGTAAAACCATGATGAAATCCATCGTGATATGCTCCCATTTCCACTCTGCCATGGGTAGTGGTCGTAATAGCCCTACTGGATTCTTATGCTCAGCCTTTACCTACTGAAAATTATAACACTTAACTACATACGTTCCCATATCTCTCTTCATACTAGACCACCAAAAACCTTTGCATAGGTCCTTATACATCTTGGTGGCACCGGGATGTATGCTAAAGCACGAGTTATGGGACTCCACTATCATCTTGTCTTGAATTTCATCGATAATAGGGGCAATCAACCAACCTTTGTGTTGCACCCCACCATCCTTATCCAAGGTAAGAGTGTCAAACACTTCCTTATTCTAAATACGGTCTCGATACTGAAGAAACTCGAAATCACTTGACTGGGCATCAATAATTTTTTTACTGAATGAGTGGCCTAGATACCACACCCCAAAGGTATGCCCTATTGTAACCCCGCTAGATGTGCAAATCAAATTCTACTTCTCATCGAATATTTTCACCTGATGGAACCTCATTGATACAAGGGTGAGACTAGACTTATGGTTAAGAACATTGACCACCACATTGGCCTTGTTGGGATGATACTCCAATGAGAAGTCGTAGTCCTCTATTAACTTCATCCATCGCCTCTGACGAAGATTAAGATCACGCTACATGAAAATTTACTGAAGCCTCTTATGATTAGAAAACACCTCAAACCGTTCTCCGTGCAGATAATACCTCGAGCTTTTAAGTGAAAATACCACAATGGATAGATCAAGATTCTCTCACGCACATTCAGCCGATGAGATGCATAAGCGACTACCTGCCTATTCTACATCAAAATTGCACTAAGCTTTGATCTCGAAGTGTCACAATACAGGATGTAACCCCTACCATGCTCTGGGAGGATGATAACGGGTGCAGAGTTCAACCTAACCTTCAATTACTGAAAGGCTGACTCACAATCCTCCAACCAGTCAAAGTGTACATCCTTAGGATTCAACATCGTGAGAGGTAAAGAGACACTCGATAAATCTTGCACGAACCCGCGATAGTAACTGACCATAGCCAAAAAACTTTGTACTTCTGCAACTGTCCTCAGCCTGTCCCATCCCAAGACAACCTCCACCTTAGACGAATCGATAGATATGCCCTTTCCAAAAACCACATGGCCAAGGAACTTGGCCTCCTCCATCCAGAACTCGCACTTACTGAATTTGACATATAATTGATTCTCCGTGATCATTTTTAATTTGATGCGGAGGTTCTCCTCATGGTCTATGTTTGTGGTTGAATATACCAGTATGTCATCCACAAAGACAATCATAAATTAATCTAGGTAAGGATGATAAATGCAGTTCATCAGATCCATAAATGTTTTTGGGGATTTGGTTAAACCAGTAGGAATCACTAGGAACTCGTAGTGTCCATACAAAGTTTGGAATGCCACCTTAGGGATATCCTCCTTAATGCTCAACTGGTGGTACCTATATCGAAGGTCAACCTTTGAAAATCTACCTTCCTCGCGCAACTGAGCAAACAAGTTGTTAATATGATGCGTAGGGTATTTGTTCTTCACCCTTACTCTATTCAACTACTTATAGTTGATGCAAAGTAAAAAAGAATTGTCCTTTTTCTTCGCAAAGAGGATTGGAGATCCCCACATGGATATAATAGGGCGAACGAAGCCCTTACTGGTCAAATCCTCCAGTTAAACCCTTAGCTCTTGCAACTCTACTGGAACTATCCTACGAGGTGGTATAGAGATGGGCGAGATGCCCTGATGTACCTCTATGGGAAAATCCACCTCCCAATATGGAGGCAACTAGGAAGATCCTTTGGGAACACGTCGAGAAGCTTCTACACTACTGTGTAGTCTAACACCATACTTTTCGGCTCATCATGAGCCCCAAACTACTTAACCAGCCAAACTACCATTTCTCTTCGCGTATGGTAGAAAACTTTTAAGGATAATTGGCGCCTTCCTCGCTACCAAAATGATAGCGAGAACCGTCTTGAAGTGATACTAAGACAATGTGTTAATGGCATTCGATAGCAACCTTAAAACATGATATCCAATCCATATCAAGGATCACCTCGAATTCATCCATGTCCATAATAATGAAATCATACTCCAGAACAAAATTTCCAACCATAATCATGTATCTACGATAAACCCTATCGAGAACTATACTGCCCCCAACCGAAAGCCCTATGAAGATATGAGGACAAACTTGCTCCACCTCTAATCCCAAAATGAATGCCAAGGAACTCGAGATGAAAGAAAATGATGTGCTAGACAAAGTGGGTGTTTTATTGGCTTGATGAACCCTGTTGCTAACAATCATTGCACCTCTTCCTTGATCTTCAGGTCCAGTTCAGGCTTATAAGTCCTTGTGGCTTGCTTCACCATAATGGCTGAAGGCATAACATTAAGATTGTGGAAACTTACTTTTCATCTAACCCTTTCATTTCTGTGTACTTTCATGCAAAAACGCCCCTGTACTCCCGAATTAACTCAAAAAAGGTCATTCTTTCCTCCTACCCCAGATCTTTTGAAATGAAGATGGGCCTTGAGTCTTTTCCTTCATCGGTTAAGTCCAGTTGTTTCATTTATTACACATGTGGCTTTAGACGATCCATCATGTATTTTGTCTCTTCTCCCACTTCTTATACAAACTCTTGGATGTTAGGTTGTCTATAACCATACATTGCCCTTGTTAGTCTACTAAAAAACATTTATACATCGGGTTAGCCTTTTCGTTAGCTTCTAGACCAAATCTTTCGACTCCCTGCTCACACCATCAGAGGAGGTAAATCACCCTCCTGTCCTATGTGATCTTCTTATTGCATTGCCTACTTTCCATTACAACCGCCTTCCTTTTCCTTTCCCTCGAAACCTCTGCTAGTCTATTTTTAGAAAATCTGCCCAGCACACTCAGTCATTGGGCCTCATGATCCATCGGATCCCTCCAGGGCCTCATTCTATCCCTGAGCTATTTTGAGATACTCTGAGGTTTAGGGTTATCATGGTGAACTTCCTTGGCTACTTCCCTTTCTCCTGTCCATTTACTACTCTGATCATTCACAGGCTCCATCCGTTCTCTGATATAGGGAACTCTTTCTCCCTCCATTCTTCTCGTCAATACCACGGCGTCTTCCTCCAGCTCTGTATAGAAAGATGCATTCACCAGGCGACATTTTTAGGTGGCAAAGGGTTTTTTCATTTCAAGTATGATGATTTTTGTCCCTTTCACGTTTTCCTTCTTACATTGGTGATATGTTGAAGGGACTAACATATGATTGTGCATCCAAAATCTTCCTATCAGAAGGTGGTATAAAGTAGCACTCTCAATCACGTGGAATTTAATGTGTGAAGTGAGGTTCCCCATCAAAATCCCCACATTCACATATCCAATCGACTTAGATGATAGATTATTATAACCCAAAATTACCAGAGGCATTGGTATCAGCCTTGCCTCAGGGATGTTGGATGCATGAAAGGAACTGATGGGCATGTTGTTTATTGATGCCCTCCCATCTATCAAGGCTCTTGCAAAAATCACCCCATTAATACTAGTAGTTATGTACAAGGGATTGTTATGTGGTAACCTTATAGACCTGTTTGTAAGTTACCTCAGACAAAAATTTCCTTATAAATCTGGACATGGGCCCTTTCCACCTTAGCGATGGCACTGCGTTCTTCCATGTAATGTCTAGAATCGCTTGCGTTATCTATAATCGGATCTCTTTCATCATCCCAACTTGGTCGAAGACCTATGAGAACTTGGGCGATCGAGATACTGCCTGATATTCTATCCCCTGACCTATCTCTTCCCCTTTCAAATTGTACATGTCTTCTATATCCCTGGCACTAGATTCATAATAAGCTATTACCACACTGGCTATTCCCTTGATATAGTCCTCCAATGCATCTTTAAATTATTCCCGTTGGATCTCCAACTCTCTCGCTTCCCATTCAGCCTCCTCATCTTAAATAACTATCAGATTTGCTCCATGTACTAGCAGGGGGTTGGTGTTGACATTTTCTTGAGGGATCTGCAGATTCCCTGTCTTCATATGATTGCTTATGATCTTTCTTTCATAGTGTGAAGCAGGTTATCATTAGATTACCCACATTTCGATGGATCTGGCAATACTTGGGATCAACCATTGTCTCAGTGTCTAGTTCTAGGGATGGAATGCCCTTAGGTTCATACACCGTTCCCCCTTACACCATGATGTTATAACAGTTGATTGCTTCTTCAAAAGTGTAAGACAGTGGTGGTGGATCCTCTTTGCCTCTGTCGAACTTTCTTTTGTTATCCTTCCTCGGTTATATATCCCCTTCTCCCCCATTAGCGTAACGCACCCGTGTGGGATGGCCTCGTATCGCAATGGGCTGTATCGGATGTCTAAACATCATAGGCACCCTGACGGGACATAGCCAAATGACCAATGATATATTCCTCGCTGCTTTAAAAAATAGCGCGAAAGTTCCTTCGCGCGTTTCATTGATGAGACGACATATGTATTCTGGGAGCAAACCTTTAGCACAAATCTGAAGCAGTTTGTACTCCTTGGCCTCTTCTCTTACATCGAGAGACCTTTCCCTAAACCTTTGAACATATACCACCACTTCCTCTCCTGGCCGCTGCTTTTCCTTGCCTATCTGGGTTAGTGTGAACTCATCTTCTTCCAGAAAGAACTTCTAGACGAACAACACATGCATTTCTTCCCATGTTGAGACACTTTTAGGCACCAAGTGAGAGTACTAGGTGTAAGCCTTATTGATTAGGGATTTAGAAAACTCCCTCAACCTAAGCTTTTTATTGTTGTAGTGAGCCCCAAGATGCTTGATGAAGCATTTATTATGTTCCTTCAGGTTCCCCCCTTTCCTATGTACTTGTCAAAGATGGGAAGAATGTAGTCCTTTTGTTAATGCTCATAGTTGTATTCCTAAAGGTAAGGGGAAAGAAAATCCTCGTACACCGATGCTACCTCGCTGCTTGACCACGAGGTATCCGCTATCATCTTCAACATCTCCTTTTACATTTCCTTCCTCATTTCTTCTACGGTAGATGAGGGTGTGTTCTCGACCACTGGAGCAATGGGATAAGGAACCATATGAGGAATGCGCATTATGCCTAGCGTACGTACCACAGGTGGAACGGTTGTTGCATCTGGAATGCCCACCGTAGGGATAGGTGTAGGTACCATGTTCGTTGGGCCAAATCTCATTAGAGTTGCACTTGATGGGGCTATCAGAGCTACCAATAGTATTGCAAAGGAACTGGGGTCAAATCCCCCCAAAACAGTTACAGCAACGGGAATTTGCAAAAACTCGAAGAACTTGCCCATGAAGAGGTCCATCTGTGCTTGTCCCATCCCAACACTAGTGTAAGATTGCATCACTGCTGGGATACCGATTTTTGTTTGATATGGGGGTACTTTCACCCGAGGCGCAGCTTGTTCTCATTACATTGAATAGTGTAAAAGTCTATGGTATGGTTAATAATATCTTGCCCTATACTTTTTGGAGAATACCTCCCCAGCGAAGTCGCCAAATGTAAGAGGGGACTCCCCTTGTAGCTTGGGAGTATAGTAATACTAGTTGAGGTGTAACCCCTATTGGTATGGTGATAAATGAAAACTCAGGAACTCTTTAATACATACAAGTAAACCCACGATATTATAAATGATCAACACTCAGATTAAACTCAAAATTCACTCGTGTATAACTTAAATAATAATAAAGTTACTTAGAAGTAACTCATTCGAAGGGAGAGAGAAGTAAGCACCCTAGATACCACATGGCAGAAAACCAATACACTAACAACCTCTGAAGAATCTCTACTTAGCTATTAAAATCTTCACAATAAATGACAGTGGTGGGTGAGTAAGAACTCTGATTTGTAATAACTTCTCTCTGATTTGTGTATTATCTCTCTAGCAATAACCTATAGAAAGAACACTCTCATCTCAGAAGTGGTTGAGGCCCATAAATAGCCCCACATACCTTCACAAGATGTCTCGATCTTTATGCACGTGAAAGACCTCCCTATCATACTTTACATCATAAACATTGAATACAATATGGGCCAGCCTATCCTATGTCACAAACATTAAATGCCAAGACATGCCTTTTGTCGAACCACTACGCGTCAGAGGATTGTCACCATAGAGGTGGTTCACCAAACCGTCTGACAACCTCAATACCACAGCGATTTACTCGATTTTGGATTTGATAGTGTCTGGTTGGCTAGTGACATCACTAAAGTAGATGTGACTTTAGCTAGGGGACTATTTGTCTCAAGGGTCAACAAACGATGAAACTCAAGTCTACTCTACACAAACTTCCACAATGAAGGGTTACTTGGTGTTTTACCGAGTGTATCTAAGATGGTCAGGACAAGCCCTAATGTTGACTCACTTCTCAATCCTCCAAACCAAGTCCCTCTGAAGTTCCCATAGCGAGGTCATTTCATAGAGCATGTAAGCTCTCCCAAGCCCTACTAGGCCTGGTTTGTTGCGAATACCGTTTGGCCTCACACTAAATACTATTATCATTACATCATTGCAATTAATATTACTGAGTACAATTTAACTAAATAAGAGACAAGAAATAAAGGATGAGCTCTCTCGGCCAATCTTCTCGCTGGGCTGCCACACTGAGCTGTCTCGATGTCTTCATGATGCTTCTTTCCCTTAAGTCCCTTCTATTAGCTGGGGAGACTTATATCTAATTCAGAGATTATGTTCAAGCCACCCTACACCCTTTGTGTAGGGATTTATTGTGATAACAGGAAATGTCTGCACGAAAGCTTCTGAATCCGATGAACATTTTACTTGTGAGCAGAAAAATCTTACCTCTTTGTCTTCATTGTGACTTCTGTCGTTACCACTTGTAGAAAAAAGTTAAATTCTACCCGATGTACCCGAACCAAAGCTCTGTAAATTCTCGGTGAATGGAAAAGGAACATCGTAACTTTTTTCTGTTGTTACCTCTCAGCTATTCTGTCTTCTTCACTGGTGGTTGGAATTTTCCCATATCTGCACTATTCCGTTCCTCCATGTAGTGAAATTGTAGTAAGTGGACATTTTTATTGGGCCTGCCCCTGGTAGCATGAATTCTCCCCGCTAAATTTTTTTAGCGCTTGGACCTGTAAAATTCTCCCAGAGTAGTCGTTGATCCTTAAATTCTCCCCAGTCTTTTCGTTCCATTCTCCCCGGGGGAACTTTTGATAGGGGGACCTTTTCGTTAGGTCCGCCCCTAGTGGAAACACTTGTTCAAAAAGTAAAATTCTCTGTGAAGTACTTGAGCCAGAAGTAACTCTGATCGGGCTTATGACGAGGGGACATCGTGAAATTTTTGAACTATGTTATGAGGGTATTTTTATTTGAAGTTGATATTCTCCCCAATGACTCTTCAACCTGTTTTATCAGCGTGGGAACTCTGTATGGTTAAAATATTTGGCGCCAAAACTTAACTTCTCTTGAAAGCAACACACCTTTTCCCAAACGAAACTTCATTAATGACGCGATCCTGTCTTTTCAACTGTCAAAGTGTGCCCCGAAGTGCCACATGTCCAGTTGCAATCATTTTAACGGCCTTGGCACGTGCCTTTGTGGGAAGCTCAAACGTCCAATTAATTTTCAAATGTCTAATTCCCAACACTTATCCATTTTTTCATCTGCGTCTCTTTGCTTGACTTCATACTTACAGAGATTTTAGAGAGAGATAAGTGCCATTCGCCATTGTTGCTCAAGGTTTTCTTCTGTTTCTTCTTCCCTTTCCATCTCTGCCTCTTCCAGTCCTTGTTACTCCACTATTTTCAGTGCTTTCTTTCTTTTCTATAAACCCAATAATCTCTCATGGATTCTTCACTCTCTCCAGCTACTCCTACTGCTAGTGCTCTATCTGCCACCACCACTACTGCCTCTACTGCTCCTCTGGATGTCACCGCTATGGTGGCAGCTCGCCAGGAACAACTTCGCATCTACCGCTGCTCTCCTATTTTCGGCGAGGATGATGATTAATCCTCCATCCGTAAATTGTTGTCCTATGTGCTAAGTGTGATGCCTTGACACTTGGCGATGAAGATAATAAAGTGGAAGATTGGGGTTTCTTCCCCTAGGGGGACTATCCACTTCCATTTGGAACGCGGTGACTTCCCCTACTCCTAGATTAATTTTGAAGGGACAGAAGGTTCTCCGTCCAACTTTAATATTTAGAACACACATATGAAGAACACTTATGTTGATGCCCGTACCAAGATTGGGCTTCATCGGGTAAAGTGATTTGGTAACTTCACTCTTTCTAAACACAACGCTGCACTCTAAGTTCTGGTCTCTCACTGGAATGTTAGCACCCATACTTTCATTGCTGTCTAGGGTGAGTTCACCATCACGTTGGAGGACGTTTGTGAACTATTGGGGATTAAGCCCATAGGTGTTATTCCTTATTCTGATGAGGCACTAGATGCCGAAGAAGCTGCTAATCGCTCAGAATTGGATCGAATTTATCGAAGCTGCACCGGGTCATCCTACAAAGCCACCTTCACTCCTCTTATTAACTACTTTTTTCGAGATCCCTATGAGAAGAATGGTTCTTCTGCTGCTGGCAAGGGGCAAGGTACATCTTTAGAACTGCCAGCTTACATACTTGTCATTCTTTCCTATTTTGTGTTGCCTAGGAAACCGAATGACCAACCCAGGAGGGACCTTATCAATATTTCTATCCGTATGGCTGGAGGGGGGTCAAGCTTCCTCTTGCATCTATGGCCTTGGGGTCCTCTACACTTGGCTAGACAGGACCCATATGGACATGGAACGTTCCCTTGTCCGTTACAACCTGGCTAATTTTGCCAACACCATTCTTATCACACGCTTCCTCTATACACGTTTTCCTATAATACCAGCCAACTCTATCCTTCCTCACTCTAGTGAATCCATCAGGACAATCGCTTGTATTATTACCACAAGAAACAAAATCATAAGGACATACTGCCCATCTTTGACAAGCCTGATAGTTTTGTCATGAGTCTATACTGTGAAGAAGTTTTCCTCCACACTTGGGATTTTTTCAACATGGGGCAAGGGTGGTCCAACCAATTATTGTGGAACTCATCACTGAAAATCCCTCACTAGATGTGGTCCTTCTATTTTCTCCCGGGTACTTACCTTCTTCTCTGAGAATTACAACCCTAATCGATGCAGCAGCCGCCAATTTAGTTTCAACCAAGGGCCCCTCGCCCAGTTTTCCAGCTATCCCACCCCAAGGCCACCTTTACTAAGTCTTGTTCCTTATATACCTCTTCTGCTACCTAGTCCTTTATCTCACTAATAGCAGGGTGAGTCACCATCCACAGAATCACAAGGTAGGGGGATTTAACCTCTCTATTTATAATTAAGTACCGATCGAGGCAGCTAGCTAAGATTGCCGAGTTTGTTCAAGGCCCTCCGGTATATCCCACAATCCTCTCTTTCTCTACTTCTAAACTAGGCCTTAAGGGCAATTCTATTCTTGGGGTTGAGTTTCATCTATTCCGTACCGTAAAAAATCCTCCAAGCGAGCTGCCTCTTTATTACCCCATGATCCCTACTGCCACACACAAACCCAAAAAAGCTCCCACGCCTAAACAAACCACCCCTATCGAAGGTGCTTCCTGCGAGGGGACTTCAAAACCTCCTTCTAAGAAGACCAAAACTTCTAAGAGTGGGACTTCTTTGAAATCTAAGTCCTAGCTAAAGTCCTACGCTCCTATAGATGCCTCCCCCATTTCCCTCGTTCCACATGCCATGTCTGTAGATCTGAGTGGGGAAATAAGAGGTGCCATGCTAAGTTGGAACGGGTATAACGTGCATTTGGACAGAACACTCCCCCCATTCCTCCTGCTGCTGCATTCCCCACCATTATTGTAGATCCAACTGAGGAGGTGTCGAAAAGAAGGAAGACTTCCAGAGTCCTCTCTGCTGCTGGTGGCTCTGGCATTAGGAAGAAGACTCTGGGTACAAAAACCCAGAGGAAACGTGCTTACGAGGTGCAACTCGCCCTTGTTGCTTCTGTTACTAGGGCTTATCCTCCTCCATCTCCCGTTGAGGCTATCATTCTTGACGATAGTCCTAACACTGAGCTAGGTCCAACTGAGAGGGCTTCTCTAGTTCCTTCTCCACCTGCTTCTCTAGTAGTCATATCATCCCATTCTTCTCATGAGCAAGAGGTATGTTTTTCTATGCTTAGTGATTTTAAGCATAATGAAGTGTATTTTCTAACACTTAGTTAATTTTTTTTCCTTGTGCAAGAGATTGAAGGAGAAAGGCCTTCTCCTCCTGTGAGCCCCTTCGTGGGAGGACGTTTTAGGAACACTTCAACCAATGCATCTCCTCCCCGTTCTCCCATATATAATCTGGCCTATTCTTGTCGATCTGCTTCCATACGTGCATAGGAGGCTTCCAGGAGGGTTACTACTACTGAATAATCCATTAGATCTTCTTTCTAGATAGAGGAAACTCCTCTGCATTCTTTTGTGCCATCTGCCTTTCTCATGGTTCCTCTGAACGTTGTTCCAGTATCTTCTAACCCTATAGAGGTAATAGCTTGATTATCACTTAACTATCTTTTCTGTTGTTTGGTTTTTGTGCTAAGTATTTTCTTTGACCTTCAGGTTGTAACTACCCCTGACTTGGCCACATCTCTCGTTGAGTTAATACTTCAGTTCCCTCTAGTGAGGCCTGCAATTAGTCTGTCTCCCTTCATAAATATTACTGAGGTAAGCTCCCTCCTTATGCCTTTTCTATTGCATTTCTATGTTGTGTTGCTTGTGTCTAACACTTTATTTTTCTATGAAGCTTTCCCCAAGTTTAACTCATCCATCTTCTTCTAGGTCCCCTCATGTTACGCAAGCTACTATTGGGTCATCTTCTCTCTCGGGGTCCCTTCGACCCTGTGAGGGTTGAGGCCTCCTTATGAGGACAAATGGTTCCTTCTAATCCCTTCCCTATCCTAGCTATAGTGCCTTTTCCTAAAGAAGGTGCTTTGCCAAGGGTTGAGGTTCCTTTGGCTGAGGGTTCCTCTGAGGCTCAAGGGGAAGTTGATTTTTTGCCTCTAATTTCTACCGTTGTAGCTGTTTCTCCATCCACCGTCACTGTTCCAGGCATCCCTGAGATATTTTGCTGCTTTCTCCCTTTTTTTTCATAAGTATTTCCGTTATGCACTCCAGGTAACTTTAACAATAAAAAAATGCTTGTTAAAAAATCTCAAACTCCACCTAAAATGGTGACTTAACAATGAAAATCACCTGTTAAGATTTTTCATCAACTCCACTTATAACGCTGACTTAATAATGAAAACCACTTGTTAAGATTTTTCATCAACTCCACCTATAATGGTGACTTAACAATGAAAAAACACTTGTTAATACTTTTCATCAACTCCACCTATAACAGTGACTTAATAATGAAAACCACTTGTAAAGATTTTTCGTCAACTCCACCTATAACGGTGACTTAAAAATGAAGAAACACTTATTAAGATTTTCATCAACTCCACCTATATCGGTGACTTAAAAATGAAAAAACACTTGTGAAGATTTTCGTTAACTCATTTTTCTTTATCACTTTGCAGGTTGTGAGGGAGACTCCTATCATCCAAATTCTGGCTCAGCGTGATCCCTCACCTGTTTAATCTATGCATTAAGAACCAGTCCCCTCTGAATAATCAAGCCATAACGACCGTGGTTCAACTACAAACCTGCCAACGGACAACGAGTCAGGCTGTGAGGTTCCTCCCCCAAACATGGCTCCTTACGAGTTCTGTCTCATATACCTTCATTAATATCCTCAAATTTCTGTGTGCGACCGGTATATCATCAAACGGATTACCATGCACCATCATTAAACTTTTACTAATGACTGTATGTGTTTAAATGTATTGGTGATGAGCTATAGGCTCCAAGGTCTAGCAGCCGTTATTGCCGAGGTCATCAACACTCAATTGTCTAATCTTATAGGGGAACTCATTAGTCGTCACCTGGTAAGTTTGAAGGAGATGGGAGACGATGGCTTCCAATTGAATTGGCTAATTAGCCACTTGAAACTTCTAAAGAGCCATCAGTTGGAAAGCCATAGGGAACTCAATCTGAAACAGGTAGAGGTTCAACGGTCTGAGGAGAAGAGGCTAGCAGAGTTGTCCCCTTTGTTAGTAGCAGCGAATGACAAAGTGAGGGTTGCCTAAGAAGCTTTATTAAAGGCCAAGTTGGAACGGGAAGCTCTGTTGATCTAAAGAGCTAAAGTGCAGACCAGGCTTGAAGGCTGCCTTGCTGCTCAGAGGACATGCTTGGAAGCTTCTTCAGGCTTTCCTGGGGACTTCTTCTCCCAACCTGATGTGCGATTTCTTTTGGGCTAGAAGTCCCTTTTTTTATATTGAAAATCTTTTCTTAATTTGTACCAGATGTAATTCTTGGATAGTAGTTCCCAATTTTGTAATCTTTACAAGTCACATCAATGAAAGGTATAATATTTTATCATCATGTGCTATTTTGTGACAACACTTATATTTATTGCAAAGTTCACACTCTTACAATTTATAAGAAAACTCTTTCATTGTCATCTCGTTACATAAAGAAATAACTCATACAATGAATTGCAACATAAAAAAAAAATTCTAGCTACGGTTACTCGACTAAACATGATAAAGTTTCAACCACTTGTTATTAATCTTAAAGGTTTATCTTCTTCCATCTTAGAAATTAAGTAGTAACTTGAATCTTGAGCCTCCTTTATAATGAAAGGTCCCTCCCAATTCGCAACAAATTTAGGCAATGAGAACCCCCGAATGTGCTTCATTGCTGCCTTCAAAACTAAGTACCATTCTACAAATTTTCTTAGCCTCACCAAGTTATCATATTCCCTAGAAAGATGCTTCGTGTACATTTGGAAGTGTTGCATCGCATTGTCCCTGTTCTCATCCAGTGCTTCCAACTGTACAGGTCTGTTTTGAGGGAGAATACTGCTTCGTAAAGCATATCGGGCTAAAAGAACCTCCAGTTCTACCGGCAGAAGTGCTTCAGCTCTAAACACAAGAGAGAACAGGGTATACCCTGTAGGCTTCCTCTTTATCGTTCGATAGGCCCATAGGACTGCTAGAATCTTTTCATCCCACGATCCTAGGAAGTCTTATATCTTAGCCAAGATGTTTACCAAGGTCTTATTAGTTGCTTCGGCTTAACCCTTGCCCTTAGGATATGCCACCATTGAGGTATGATGGACAATGGAGTATCTGTTTGTAAGCATCATTACTTATTTATTGACGAATAGGGTCCCATTATTAGAGAGGATAATCTTTGGAATCCCAAACTTGTAAATAATGTATTCCCTGACAAAGTTAGCCACCACACCTATAGTTTATCTTTTGAGTGGTATCACCTCAATCCATTTCATGAAACATTCTTTCGCCACGAGTATACAGATCATTCCCCTCAAAGATGTGTGTTTTGCCCCTACTAGGTTAAACGCTTACGTGTGGAATGGGTAAGGAGTGCCTAAAGAGTGTAAGTCCACTGAAGGAGCATGGATCATGTTTCCATGCAACTGACATTCCTTGGATTTTTATACAAACTCAACAGAATCCTTTTTCATAGTTGGCTAATAATAACCCAAGGTCATTAACTGGTCATATAGCTTTACTCCTCCAATATGAGCTGGATCGTAAGCTTATTTCAAAACTTCAGTTTCCTCCTCCTTCGTGATGCATCTCAATGGACTTTAAAAGTATCCCCTGCAATAGAGCTAATCCTCTTGGATGTAAAATTGTGTATCCCTTTGCTTGAGTCCTATTACATCCATGTTTTCCATAGGAACAACTGTGTCTTTGAAAAAATCAATGTAAGGCTACCTCCAGTCTGTCTGACTCTCAATGAAGTGGCATTTAACATTTTAAAAGAAAAGTTGACATTTATCGCACCTTCGTTATAACTCTGCTGCATCCTGCTTCATTATTGGATAGAAGTACCCATCCCTCTAAATTCTTCTGTATACAGGGATCTCAGTTGTTTCACAGTGTTCGTCATGTGTCTTCTTAACCTCTGCTCTGCTTCTTCTGGACCGACGCATCTTGACAACCATTTTCCTATGTTCTCGAAGTAGAGGTTTCCTTGATCGATAAAGTACGGCAGGAGCTCTTTCAGTTCCCTCTTTCCTTCCCCAGACTCCAACTGCTTCCTGATCTCGCCCCTCCAATACAAATCATCTTTCATCGGTAAGATCGATTACAAAACCGAGGGGGCGGTTCTCCATTATATCATCGTAATAATTGTGTGGTTTTCATAGCCAGCTTTTGATAAATGGTGGCATAAGAATCATCATGTCTATTCATCATTCTGGGATGACTTCTTATCTTGACCCGATGGAACTGGTTGATCAGCCATTGGATGATCATTTTATAAGGTGCTAGACTGAGGTGCTTCAATGCATATTTCCCGTTCACTTGCTGAACCACCAAGTTTAAATCACCTTTGATGCACAGTGAACGGATGCCCCTTCGAAAGGCCTCTAATAACCCTAGTACCAGCGCTTCATATTCTGCTTCATTATTAAAATAAGGGAAATCTAACTTGTAGGAAAGGTAAAATTCTTCCTTCCCTTTAGAAAGTATAACCCCTACTCCTCCCTTCTTTTCCAATGAAGAACCATCAAATTGCATTGTCCACTCTTCAAGGTTGGCATCTAAAAAATTTACCTACAAATCATCCCCTGGAATGCTCTCTCAGGGTGGCTCAAATACCACAGATGTGAAAATCTCCAATAAGTCTTCATACGCCTGGCTCTTGATCGTGCGAGGGACCACACATTTTAAGTCATATTCTGAAAAGATGAGGAACCACCTATCTACTCTTCCAATCAAAAGAGTTCTCGCCAATAAAAACTTAATTGGGTCACATCTTATCACAATGTGAATTATGAAAGATAACATGTAATATCTAAGTTTTTATGCTACAAACACGAAGGCTGAATAATGTCTTTCTATACTATTGTACCTCGCCTCTGGTCCATGTATGATCCTGCTCAAGTAGTAGACTGACCTTTATTGCACATCAATTTCCTGCACCAGAAGAACTCTAACGGACCTTATAGTAGACGTCAGGTAGAGCTGCAACGGTATCCCTGCTCAGGGGGAATCATCGTTTGTGGATAAGTGAGTAAATTTTTCAACTTGGTAAAAGATTATTGATGAGCTTCCTCCTATTTAAACTTTGTTCCCTTTTGTAGTAGCTCCATTAGTGGGTGAGTTATTTCGGCGAGCCCCACTATAAATCTTCTAACATAGGAGACTTTATCGAGGAAACTCTTTAGCTCCTTCGTCGTCTTGGGACATGGAATCTCTAGGATTGCTCGTTGGTTATCTTGGTCCATCTGCACTCCCTGCCGATCTACCATAAAACCTAGGTACTTTCCACTTGTAACCCCAAAAGCACACTTCAACGGGTTCATCTTTAGCTTGTATTTTTTTCACTAGGTGAATGCCTTACCCAGATCATCCATATATGACTCCTATTTCTTCGACTTGATGACCAAATCATCCACATAAAATTCCAAAAACTTATAAAAGAAGTCATGGAAAATAATTGTTAACGTCCTTTAATACGTTGCCCCAGTATTTTTTACCCAAAAGGCATCACTTGGTACATAAAGTTGCCTAATGGGGTCCTGAATGCCATTTTCTCTGCATTTGTTGGGTCCATCTTGATCTGGTTATAACCTACATACCCATCCATGAAGCTATAAATTTCATGTTCAGTAGTTGCATTGATCAAGATATCAATGGAGGGCAGAGGAAACTCATCCTTTGGGCAAGCTCTGTTCAAATCCCTGAAGTCCACACAGATTCTTATTTGATTCTTATCCTTTTTCCACACTGGGATGACGCTTGACACCCAAAGTGGGTGTTGCATCGACTTGATGAACCCTATCACTAACAATCGTTGCACCTCTTCCTTGATCTTCAGGTCTAGTTCAAGCTTGTAAGTCCTTATGGCTTACTTCACCGGTAAGGATGAAGTCATAGTGTTAAGCTTGTGGAAAATTAGTTCTTCATATAGCCCTTCCATTTCTATGTACTTCCATGCAAAAATGTCACTGTATTCCCGAATTAACTCAACCAAGGCCCTTATTATCTCCTTGCTCAGATCTCTCAAAATGAAGATGGGCCTTGGGTTTTCTCCTTCTTCGACTAAGTCCAGCTGTTTTAGTTCTTACACATATAACTTCAGCCGATCCATCATGTATTCTGGATCCTCTCCCACCTCTTCCACAAACTCTTGGATTCTAGAGTTGTCTATGACCATACATTGCCCTTTTTGGTCTACTAAGAAACATTCATACACCGAGTCAGCCTCTTCGTCAGCTTCTAGAATAACTCCTTTAACCTCCTGCTCACACCATCAGAGGAGGTAAATCACCATCCTATCCTTTGTGATCTTCTTCTTGCATTTCCTACTTGCCATTACAACTGTATTCCTTTTTCTTTCCTAAGAAACCTCTGTTAGTTTGTTTCCATAAAATCTGCTCAGCACACGCTATCATTTGGCCTCGTAGTCCATCGGATCCCTTCTGGGACTCATTTTATCTCTGAGTTATTTTAAGATACTCTGAGGTTTAGGGTTAGTATGGTGAACTTCCTCGTCTACTTCCCTTCTTCCTATACATTCATTTTTGTGATCGTTCATAGGCTGTATCTATTCTTTGATATAGGGAACTATTTCTCCCTCCATTCTTCTGGTTTGAATCCTGGCATCTACCTCCAGATCTGTATATAATGATACATCCACCAGGTAAGCTTCTTCGATGGCAAACGGGTTTCTTTGTTGCACGTATGATGATTTCAATCCCTTTCACGTTTGCCTTCGCCCATTAGTGATATGTCGAAGGGACTAACCCATGATTGTGTATCCACACCCTTTCTATCAGAAGGTGGTACGGAGTATCACTCTCAATCACGTGGAATTTAATGTGTGAAGTTAGGTTCCCCATCACAATCCTAACATTCACATATCCAATCGACTTGGATGATTGATTATCATAACTCGAAATTACCAGAAGCATTGTTATCAGCCTTGCATCAGGGATGTTAGATGCATGGAAAAAACTGATAGGCATGATGTTTATTGATGCTTCCCCATCCATCAAGGCTCTTTCAAAACTCACCCCGTTAGTACTATCAGTTACGTACAAGGGCCTATTATGTGGGAACCTTACAACCCTATTATCGTCACTGAAAGTTACCTTAGATAAAAACTTTCGTACTAATTTGGCTATGGGCCTTTTCCACCTCAGCGATGGCACTGTGTTCTTTTGTGTAATATCTCGAATTGCTTATGTTATCTTTAACTGGATCTCTTTCGACATCCCTACTTGGTCGAAGAACCATGATAACTTGGGTGACCAAGATACCACCTGATATTCTAGCCCCTGGTCTATCTCTTCCCCTTATTGATTGTACATGTCTTTTACATCCCTGGAACTAGCTTCATCGTAAGCTATTACCACATTGGCCATTACCCTTGTATAGTTATCTAACCCATCTTCAAATTCTTCCTGTTCATTCTCCAGATCTTTCACTTCCCATTCAGCTTCCTCATTATAAGCAACAATGCAGGGGCTTGGCATTGACATTCTCTTGAGGGATTTGTAGAGTCCATGTCTTCATATGATTGCTTATGATCTTTCTTAGTGTGAAGCAGGTTGTTATTGGATGACCCACCTTTCGATGGATCTGACAATACTTGGGATCAACCCTTGTCTCAGCATCTGGTTCCACGGATGGAATGCCCTTAGGTTCATACCCCGTTACCCCTTAGACCATGGTGTTGTAACAGTTGATAGCTTCTTCAACAGTGAAAGGCAGTGGTGGTGTATCCTCCCTATCTCTATCGAACTTTCTTTTGTTATCCTTCCTCAGTTACATATCCCCTTATCCCCCATTGGCATAATGCACACGTGTGGGCTGTCCTCGTGTCGCAACGGGCTGTATCGGATGTCTAAACATCACAGGCACCCTGACGGGACTTGGCCGAATGACTAATGATATATTCCTCGATGCCTTCAGATATTTCGTAAAAGTTCCTTCGTGCATTTCATTGATGAGATGACTGATGTATTATAGGAGCATAACTTTAGCACAAATCTAAAGAAGTTTGGACTCCTTGGCCTCTTCTTTTACATCGAGAGACCTTTCCCTGAACCTTCGAACGTACGCCACCACTTCCTACACTCACCATTATTTCTCCCTACCTAGCTGGGTCACCAGAAAGAACTTTTAGACAAATAACACATGCATTTCCTCCCACGTTGAGAAACGTTTAGGCGCCAAGTGAGAGTACTAGGTGTAAGCCTTATCGGTTAGGGATTTGGAAAGCTCCATCAACCAAATATTCTTATTATTAAAGTGAGCCCGTCGATGATCGATGAAGCGCTTGATATGTTCCTTCGGGTTCCCCCCTTTCCTGTGTACTTGTCAAGGATGGGAGTAAAGTAGTCCTTTGGGTAAGGCTCATCGTTGTATTCCCGAGGGTAAGGGGTACGAATATCGTCGTACACCTATGCTACCTCACTAGATGACTAGAAGGAAGCTGCTATTATCTTCAACATCTCCTTATGTATTTCCTTCCTCATTTTTTCTAAGGCAGATGTAGGTTTTTTCTCAATCACTAGAGTAATAGGCTAAGTGACCATATGAGGAAGGGCCGTTACGTTTGGCATACTTACCATAGGTGGAACTACTTCCACATCAGGGATGCCCATCATAGGGATAGGGGTAGGTACTGTGTTCTCGGGACAACTACCATTGGAGCCACGCTTGATGGGGCTTTTGGTGCTGCCATTGGTGTTATAAAGGAACTAGGGTCAAATCCCCCCCAAAACCGTTGTAGCAATGGGAGTTTGTAAAAACTTGAAGAACTTACACATGAGGAGGCCCATATGTGCTTGTCCCATCCCAGCACTAGTGGAAGCTTGCGTTACCACTGGGATGCCCATTACCGTTTAAACTGGGGGTACCTCCACCGGAGGAACCCCATCCCTGGCTACCTGAAGCTCCCTCATATCTTATTCTTCATTAACATTATCTTACGCCATAATACATCCCCAGCAGAGTCGCCAAATGTAAGAGGGGAGTACCCTTCTAGCATAGGAGTATGGTAATACTAGTTGAGGTGTAACCACTATAGGTATAATGATAAATGATAACTCAGGATCTCTCGAAGAAATACAATAAAACCCATGATATTATATATGATCAACACTCAGATTGAACTCACAATGCACTCATGTATAACTCAAATAATAATAAAGGAACTCAGAAGTAACTAATTCGAAGGGAGAGAGAAGTAAACACCCTAGATACATCTTGGTAGGTAGCCAACACACCAACTACCTCTGAAGAATGTCTAGTTAGCTATTAAGAGCTTCACAATAAATGACAATGATGGATGAGTAAGAATGCTTATTTGCAATAAATTCTCTCCGATCTGTGTATTCTCTCTCTAGTAATAATCTCTATAAATAACTCTCTCTTCTCAGAAGTGGTTGAGGCCCATAAATAGCCCCACACCCTTTCCCGAGATGTCTCAATATCTCTATACATGAAAGACCTCCCTAGCATACTTTACGTCACAAACATTAAATGGAGCATGGTCTAACCTATCCTACGTCATAAAAATTAAATGCCAAGACATGCCTTTTGCCCAACCACTATGCATTAGAGGGCTGTCACCACAGAGGTGGCTCACCAAACTATCTGACATCCCTAATACCACAACGATTTACTCGAGTTTGGATTTGACAGTGACTGGATGGCTAGTGACATCACCTAAAGTAGACGTGATATTAGGTAGGGGAATGTTTGGCTCGAGGGTCAAGAAACAATGGAATTCAAGGCTACTATGTATAAGCTTACATATTGAATGGTTACTCGGTGTTTTACTAGGTATATCTAAGATGGTCATGACAATACCTAACTCTGCCTCAGTTATCAATACTCTAAACTAAGTCCCTCTGAAGTTCCCACGACGAGGTCATTCGATAAAGCATGTAAGCTCTGCTAGGCCTGATCTCTTGCCAGTACCGTTTGACCTCACACTGAATACTACACTCATTACATCATTGCAATCAATGTTACTAAGTACAGTTTAACCAAATAAGAGATAGGAAATAAATGATGAGCTCTCTCGGCCAATCTCCTCACTGGGCTGCCACACTGAGCTATCTCGATGTCTTCATGTTGCTTCCTTCTCTTAAGTCCTTTCTATTAGTTGGGGAGACTTATATGTAATTCAGAGGTTATCTTTAAGACCCCCTACACCATCACCTGTGGATTGCCAAAGGGTGTAGCAAATTAAGATATGGTATAAGATCACCAAGGGTTGAACCTGTTACCCTGTCTACCGAGCACCTGATCTGCCCCACGGCTACCCTACCCCTGAATTGAATGTGAACCTTCCACACTCTACCTCGAAGACTGATGATAACTCAAGAAGAATTTCTACTGCTATTGCTGGGTGGGTCCTGTGTAACTAAAACTCCTACGCGACACAAAATTGATAGTTCACTGACTGCCTAAAGCTCACTATGTACAGTCTCTCTTAAAATGATCAGAGGACCTGAAATAAGAATAAGTCCTATTCGTGGGGGCTATGGAACTCTAATCACCAGTGCATTGGGCTGATGAGGAACCAACCCCTATGGCATCCATTAGCTTCACAAAGAAGCTATGGGCACCACTTTGGGACTTCTTGTGACTGCCCTAAGACCCGCTGGGCTCCTCTTTCTTATCCTGAATGGCCTTGCCATCCTCAACATCAAGATCCAACCGAATAGTATTGTTCACTACATACCTGAAGTTGGGCAGATCCATACCTTTCAAAATCCACTGAATACTCAGGCCTAGGCCCTTAGTAAACAACCTCATCTTCTCAATCTCATCTCTCTCCACAACATCAAAATACTTACGCAAGATCTCAAATTTGACTAAATCTCATTCATAGAAGTCTTCCGCTGTATTAACTAGGCGAACTCATATTTCTTATCATACTTAAATGCACGAGGAAAGTACCGGTTAAGGAAGGCAATTCTGAAGCTACCACAGTCTACGACCTCTGTAGTACTTGCAAAATAGGTGCTCCACCAGCTTAGTCTTTCCCCTTTAGGTGAAACATTGTGATATTGACTTTATGCCTAAAAAAACCTCCTATTTAGAGATCATCGAGCAATTTTTAGCTCCATTTGACTTCGATCAACTCACAGACCTGGGAGTGTATTAATGGATTCTTAAAGGTCTCTAATACTCTTTCCAATGATTTGCCATGTGCACGATTTGGACTTACAATTTTCATTTTATACCCATTTTTCCAAAAAATATGTTTTGGACTGCCTATAAGCACCCCAGGGACCTTGCCTATTGGTAGCGTGCCTGAGGTGCTATGTTGATAGGGAGTCCAAGACCCCTACTGATCGGCACCTCCTTGGCCCTATAAATAGAAACCACTACCTCACTTTGAAACACACACTGAACACCCCTCTCAGCAAGACAGAGAACATTCTCTCGAATTTAGAGTTGTTCCTTTCTTAAAAAACCCACTTTCCCACATTCCCTTCAATCACTTTCTTACCTCACTTGATAATTCCCAAACCTCTCCATACCACTTTCATACCATTTTAAGATCATCATATCTTCATCTCAAGGTCAACATCAAGCATTCATAAGGAGGTCAAATTCTCCATCCCTTTACCTAATTCTTCCATTTTAGTGTTATTTACTTTATTTATACTTTAATACTTTTCTTTCATTACATCACATCCATTAATATCTATTTTTTCTTAGTAGTATTTGCACACAATCTATTTTCATAAAAAATCCAAAAATAATAAAAAAAGGGATTATCCATAAATTTCAGAAGAGGGATTTCCATTTCACACTCTCACTCTTAAAAGCACATTTGCTCTACACACACACATAAGAGAAATCCCCCGTTTGGATTTATGGATTGAACGCCACCCTATGCTATCTTCGAACTAGGTGGACTTTGATGCCCCTTGGGTTATAGAGGCATCTTGGGCCAATTCAGAGATTCGAGTCCTCCTTTGTGAATGGTTATATGTTTCTTTCATATCTTGTTTATATATAGTATTTATGAATCTCATATTCTTACATGCTTGTGTTTCGTTCGATACACACATTCTCTCTTCAATAGCGACTGGTGATTTAGCAAACACTCATATTATATTTCGAAATATTATTTTCGAGAACATTCCTAAGGATGAATTCATCCGTCTTTTTCCATGACGCGAGTTGAATGATTCCATTCTCCACCTATATTATACACATGCGCACAAAAATCACGGAATCTAAAAGGAAAAGATTAATATTTGCCCATGAGAGACCAAAAAGGTGGGATGGGTTCCTAATACCTTCTCATTACATAACTTAGTCCTGGGACCTTCGAACTACTTGGTTTTGCAAGCTTTAGTATTAACCTTGATGCCGTTCCCTCGAGGCAGGGATACCATTTTGCCTGCTTTGAGCAAAATAGGCTGTCGATTTTATATCCTTACATTATCCCCCATAATCAGGATGATTAAGTGACCCGAGAAAGAGCGTACCCCACACGCGCCCCAGAGGGAATCTGAAACCCCAAGATGGCTACAGTGGCGGCTCTGTTGGGGAATTTTATTTTGAAAGGACTAGTTCTATTTCTACATGGGTATTATTTTATTCTACATTTATGCATATGCTCCCACCTATATGTTCCCTTTACTCATATACTTACTTTTTGTACATCTACCTCATGCTTATCTCTACCATGCTCTCTCCTTATGTATATATCACTTTTCACTCACTTGTACATGTTCACTTCACACAGTTGTATATATTTTCCATATTCACTTCACAAACTTACACTTGAATATAGTTTCACTTGTACTCACATTTTCCACACACTATTTAGATTATCCATGCTTAGCTTCACTAGAACACACCCCCGTTTCTATCGATTGTGTATATATCCATGATACTTACACATATTACACACCGCTTGTAGTCGATCCATGCTTAGACTCACTGGCAAACATACTCACTTGTATATATTCACATGTAACTCACTCTTATGTATATGTCCACATGCTTTCCCATCACCATGCTTAGTATAGTCTTCATGCTCCATGATTGATTAACTTTTCATGATACTTGTATATTCTCCCTCATTAGTTTAGTTCTCTCTTTACTTAGCATGGAAATAAAAAACACCTCTCCATAATATGCTAATTAAGACTCATGAATTTTGCACACTACATCACCAGAGCATGGAAATATCACCCAATTTTTTTTCCCGTACTAGGGGTCACTTTGTGATGGGTGCTGGTTTCACTGGGTCGTGATTAACCTATGCAATATGGCTCTCACCTTCCATTGGACTAATAACTTCGACGTATATCAAACGATTTCTCCCAAATCGTACCGCTTGACCGAACTCATGACGGGAGGTATATAGCAGGGAAATCATTCACGTACATTGAGTATATCTAATTATCTCTCACACGTACCATTCCCATAAGGTATATCATGAGAAAATTCATGTACATTTAGGTATATCAAATGGCTTGTCCATACATACCAAAGAATAATTGCCCTTATAGGCAAGAGGTATATCGTGGAAGTCATGCCAAAGGGGGGAACCCTTCCATTAACCCAACAAGTGCATAAACCTCATAGAAGCGTCAACCCTAGGGAACTCATAATTAGTTTGTCGGTTACCATGTAAAACTCTATCTAAATTTCATGTTGGCAGACCACCCAATTTTTTTTCTCTATTTTGCCTTTTTTAAAATAAAACTCTGTCCGTGAGCCTGAAAACAAGTTAAATCGTATCTTACATTTTTAAACCCTATTTTCCTAGGCTCGGATCCTGCCCGACTTTTTTCCTGCATTTAGGCCAACTTAATATAAGTGAAAACCTAATAATAATAATAATAATAATAATAATAATAATAATAATAATAATAATAATAATAATAATAATAATAATAATAATAATAATAATAATAGTAATAATAATAATAAGAAAAATAATAATAATAATAATAATAATAATAATAATAATAATAATAATAATAATAATAATAATAATAATAATAATAATAATGAGATTCCCCTCCTTTTCTCCTTCTTTTAAAAACCAAAAACACCCAAAACATTTTTTCCTCCTTTCCTAAAAAAATACTAAAACCTTTTCCCCTCTTTCCTTCAAAAATAATGTCTAAGCATTTTCCCTCTCAGGTAGATCGCATACCCAACTTAATCTTGGCTCCCTATTGAATTCGGTCTTTCGTCAAACTACCCCGAAGCTTCGTTGCTTCTTTTGTTACTTCAACTGAATTTGGGATCTATCTCCATGAGCTCTACATGGAGAACACCAACCAAGCACCAAATGTCCAACCAAATCTAATGGCCATCCAATCCTAACTCAATGCTAAGATTTACAACCTTAAAACCGATGTCCAAGAAATCCAGCGACATCGAGCCTAGATTTTCAAAGAACCCGAGGTCCTCTTTCCTTGTGATATGGGACCTACCCCCAAGCCTATTTGGGTCCCCAGAAGAATACTAGCATGTCCTTCATGCCCCGACTATAAATGGGCCTCCACCTGCTCTGATCCCAATTTCGAATCTCGACTAGATAGGGGATAATATGCCAGAACCCATGGATCCCAAAGAAGAGGAACTGAATAAGGTCAAGGAAGACCTTAGACTGCTATCAAAGAAGTTCGACCAAGTCAAGATATTCGAGAATTACATGGATTACACCAATATGGCTCCGTATCCCAAAGCTATACTACTAGAGAAGTTCAAGATGCCAGATATCGAGAAGTTCAAGTGTATTGGGCCCCCAATTCTACACCTTCGAAGCTGCTATCGAGTCATGACCATTCTTAGTTCCTTCGAAGAGATAATGGTCCAAATGTTTCAGTAGACCTTGAAAGAAAGTGCTCCCAATGGTTCTTATCTCTTGAAGAATCCAAAATCTATAGTTGGGAAGATGTGGCTCTAGAATTCATGTCCGTACAAGTACAACAAAGAGTTAAAAGTCATGCCCTGAGACCTAGAGCCGCTAAAACCCCAGGGAATCAATCAATAACTTTATTGGGAGGTAGAGAGAGAAAGCTGCCACTATGAACAACAGGCCCTCTGAGGAGCAAGGGAGTATTGTGAAGAAGAAATTTCCCCCCCCGTATTTTAGCATCCATGGGAAGAAAATATTACCCACACTTCTGAACCCTCCGAGAGATTAGTGCAGAATTCGAAGAAGGTATCACCAGTGTGAAATATAAATTGGAGAAGCTGAGTCGACAGTTAACACCAAAAAAGTATGAGAAGCCTGTTAATGCCTCAGTCTCAACCATCAATAATATAACCCCAACCATATTAGAAAATAATACACTGTGCTCCATGCTCCCCTGTCCAAAGTTTACCAAGCTCTGCTAACTAGAAATCTCATCAAACCCTTGGAACCTTGACCATTAGAAAACACACTCCCTAAAAACTTCAAGACCGATGCCCACTGTGACTTTCACCAAGTCACAGGCCACACCACCGACCTATATTTCCATCTAAAAAATGTGATCCAAGGCCTTATGAACCAGGACATCATCACCCCGCCAGCTAATCCCAAGACTAACACCTGTCACAACCTTCTTCTTGCACATGGAATTGGGATGAATGCCATCTTATTGGAAAGTGACCTTGAGTTTGACCCTTATGCCCATATTATGCCTGTAAAAGAACACATTTTCCCACAGTCTTACCCAAGCCTCTCAAGGTTTGTCCGCCTTTTCTCTTGCACCCTACATGTCTTGCTGATAAAACTCTGTTGCTCCTTACAAGGGCCTACATTGCTATCAGCACCAAGTGTAAGTGGAGGCATGGAACTACCTGTTGTGTTAGACCAACTCTAAGGGTTTAAGCTGAATTGACCGCTGAGATATCCATCGACTACCAAAAATTCAATGGCTTATTTATGGAAGCCTGAAAGTGGCCTTGAGTGGTCATTATTGAAGAAGTAAGTCTAGACGATGTTGTATAGATCATTGCCTATGTGTTTCTCTAGATAAGAGAAATTGGCGACATCTCCGAGTTACTCACTACTTTAAAACTTCAAGGACGACTGGTCCTTTCAATCTTTCACCTCCCCTTCCAAGTGTGAAGATTTATATGATGAATCCGTAGAAGTTGTCAAGTGCATCAATTACTCTTGGAAAAAAAACCCGTCATCGCCACTAGATGGGGGATGAATTTTATTGTTCAGACAATGAATCGAATCATAAAGAATCCAATTTAGTTGCTAGTTTATGTGGAATGATCTCTTTTGAAGATTTATTAGGAGATATTAACAAAATATCCATTCAAGTCGAGATAGATGAAGCCACGGGGTTCTTATTCTTCCTCGCCTCGGTGAACCACATGACCAGATTAGGGCGGTAATACAAAGATTCGAATCCCTATGCAACCAAAGTAGACAAAGAAAAGGGAGTGGGAAAAGAGCTCCTAATGCTAAAAATGATCATTGAAGAAAGCAAAGTCCTCTATCAGCTCAAGAAAACCCAAGCTAATATAACCTTATGGGAACTCTTCATGTCCACCCAGTTACATCAAAATGCCCTGATAAAACTCCTCTCTAGACCCATAATTTCTCCTTCTACTACTCTCGAAGAAGCTATGAATATGGTTGGATCCCTAACCTCTTCCAAATTCCTATCTTTCTCTGAAGAAGAAATATTAAAATCTGGCCTTGATCATAACTGTGATCTCAACATCTCCGTCGAAGTCTTGAGAAAGATAGTCCCACTATCACTTGTCGATAATGGATTCGCTCTTAATTTCTATCTACTTAGAACCTTCAACTTCTTGGAATTGAACTTTAGTGATATCACTCCTACATCTACCACCGTGTGCGCCTATGACAACACTCTTCGAGAAGTAACGGGTTCCATAAAAATGACACTAGGGGCTGGCCTTATTAATCCTCTGATAGAATTCCAAATCATTGACATACTCGCTTGATTCAACTTACTCATTAGTCACTACTAGATCCATAGTATTCGAGGGGTACCATCTTCTCTCCATCATAAGCTAAAGTTCTTTGCCAAAGGTAAAGTCATCACCATTTTGAGGGACGATGATAGTACGGACAATACCAGTAATCCAGTATTGGAGATTCGATATGGGACCAATGACATGCTCCTCTCTGGGTTCAGAATTGATCTACTCCCAGTTTGAGCGGGTACAACATCAAAGATCGAGTCTGACCGAAACATAATCGACAACGTCAATGTAATTCAAATATTCATAAATATGCAATTCATGCCTGAAATTGAATTAAGATAACACTAGTAAGGAATCCTTTAACCCATAATCTTGAAAGAGGCCTTTATCCCATGTGGAATGGGTTACCAACATTCACCAATTGAACTCAAATCACTCCGTCGACTGCAATCAAAAAGTAGTTTGGAGAATGGAAAGAATGTTTCAGGAGACTCTCTAAATGGAAAATTTATCAAGGAGGATGAAGACTTTGCCTTCTGTGGATTCTCGAAATCATAGAATGACCACATTGACAAGAAGGTGAAACCAGGGATGGATATATTCTTTCAAGAAAACCACATTTGGTATGTAGACTCAAAATATGAAGTGAATCCTTTGACATAACAAACCATGACAATCATTGAGAACTTCGAGGAAAGTGACTTTGAAGAATGCTCTGACCTGCAAACACTGGGGATGAATATCTGCATGATCCACCAAGATACTGCACCACCAGACTCGTCTATCAAGATCAAAAGTGCTGATATCCTTCTCCTAAATTGTCATGCTATCCGAATCATGCATGCTCAAGCCTAATCAAACCTAGCTGTCTATCCTATCCAAGCAATCTCCGCACATGTTTCTATTTTTTCTTTTCTTTATATAAATGTAATTGAGACCTCTTTTGATGAGGTTCTCAATGATGTTTTCCCTAAAAAGGAAATAAATGAGGATTTTGAGTATCTTGTTATGCCTTACGTCAATTATGTTGATTGTAATCAAACTTTTGATGATGATGATTTTATAAATCAACAATTCTTAACTGATCTTAATAAGGTAAAAAATAAAAAATATAATCGCGTTTAAATTAATGATGATGATATTATTATTAATATTGATTCTAGTAGACACCATCACGAGATTAGGATATGGTCTACCTTTAACGAGTATGGGCATGCATAATTTAAAAAGTTATTGAAAGATTTTGTAGATGTTTTTGCATGGTCCTACGACGACATGCCTGGCATTGACCCAAAAATAGCTCAGCATGAGATCCCGACATTCCTAAAATGCAAACCAGTCAAACAGGAGTTGAGGAAAATCCAAACCAAATGGTCATGCAAAGTCAAATAAGAGATGGTTGAGAGTGCAGCAGCAGCGGAAATATTGCGACTTCTCAAATAAAAACTAATTTTAATTAAATTCCTTTTAACCCAAATTAACCCTAAACATGCAACTAGGTGTGATTGAAACAATATGAAATCATGCAAGAATCATTCAACACACAAAGTTTAAGGAAAAATCCCCCACAGGGGCAAAACCATTTGTATATCACTATAATTTGTAAGAGAAACGGCTTACAATCGGATTACACTGAAATACAAGTTTTTGACTAAGAATTACCCGCAGGCATCGGATTCTGTAGTCGCGGCTGGAATATCCCTTTCCAGTAGGGTTGGCGGCTGGAACTATCCCTGTCCAGTAGGGCTGCAATGAAGAAGAGAACGGCTTCTCCACAAGGGTTGAACAATAGCAAAGCTTGTGTTCTAGGGTTCCAAAAGATTCACAAAAGTAATTGGGATTTTTGGTGTGAATCAAAAAGATGTTTTTCACATAAAAAAGGTGAAGACTTAGAGTATTTAGGACTCTGAAAATCGTCTTTAAAAGTCTTAAAAAATAACTCCCCGAAGTTGGCTTTAAATAGGAAAACTTTGAGCCTAAAAAATCTGCAGCGAATCTGGCCGAATTTATCCCAGGCGGACCGGTCCGGCTTGGAGGCGGATCGGTCCGACCTCGGATCGGTTCTTTTAAAAATTGGCTTCTTCGGTTCGCTTTCGGTCCGGGGCTTACTGGATCTGCAACAAGCGGATCGGTCCGGTATGGGGCGGATCGGTCCGGTATGGGGTGGATCGGTCCGGTATGGGTCCGGATCGGTCCGGTTTTCCCAGAAAAATAAAATCATTTTAAAAGCCTCATTTTGCTTTAAAAAACTTACTTCTTATTTTTATAAAAAACATTTTATAAAAATTTCCCAATACTAAATATGAACTTTAAGGAACATAAAAACAAAATTTTACCAAGTTCATTCTCGCAGAGGCTATGATGTTGAAGACGCTTTGATATTCGGATCCGTTGATGTAGATGCGATCTTGAGTTTCTTTAACGGTGTAACGACGTACGACATACAAATTGATAATGGACAAAAATGTCCTTACAAATCTCCCCCTATGTCTATGCCAGTACATACATAAAAAATATCCGAATTATCTACTAATGACCTATACAAATCTACCCTCCCATGAACCCTAAAGATGGAAAGATACAAAGGTATAAATCTTCATCGTTTGTTCTTCAATCTTCAACAATCATCAAACCTCAAAGCTTTTCTCATCAGGGTGTGCAACATATTGATCTTCAATCTTTATACCTACACACATGAGACAAAGCAAATACCACGTGACATATCGAGTTTGAAAGAGATAAACATGGATACCAATATATGATAAAAACATAAGCTACATCTCAAAAATTCCCCCAAAATTCAAACTCTCCCCCATAATATGATAATTCTTTCTCCCCCTTTTTATGATGACCCCAAATAGACAAATAGGAAGAATGAATCAATAAAGCAAAATCGGGGTGACACGGTATACAAAAAATACACAAACTATTTTTGATTTTTCAATTTTTTCATACAAAGATAGGATACCAATATGAACAAATATGATAGAAAAATCACACCATGGATTTAGACTCAAACAACCAAGTCATGGAAATGGAATGAATGGGTGTGAACACATTCGATAGGTAAATCAACTCAATCAATCATATGTGCACGATGCATATGTGTACCCCTAACGAATGAACATCAAAAGTATCCTTAGGTGAAAAAATTGTTGAATTTAGATGACATCGTCTTATGCAAATCAACAAATCAAAGTCAAAGTGATTTCCACACCAATAACGTCCAAAACTATGTAGCGCATTTTTAAGGATTTCAAGGACGTGCAAACCCGTTTTAATTCTCCAACCAAACTCCCTCATAAATATATTTTTTTTAGAGGTAATCTAAATTCTCAAACTTTGGAGAATTGGTGCAAAAACCTAAATGGCCCATAATTGGCATGAATTTCTTTTTATTACCTTTTAATTTTTTTTTCGGGCTCTTTTAACCTCTTTGGACCTCGGATAATAAAATTCCTCAATTTTTTAGGTCCTTTTTAACGGTGGCTTTTGCGCAAAGGATATATGATTACCTTTCGCAGCCCCTCCCCGTTATCAAACAAAGCACAAAAACTCACAAAACGGTTTTTATATGCACAAATTCCTTATCAAAATTTATCGCGCTTGGTTCGTTTTAAGGACAGGATTGAAGTGAAAACACCCAACTAACATGTGATAAGACAAGCACAATAATCAAACAAATCCGTGCATGTGTGCAATAAAGGAAACATGAGTCAAACATGTAGGAAGTAACACTTAATTACATCTTAATGACTCCAAACATTATAAAGCACATGGATGAATTGACCTATTGTCTCAAAACACTATCAAATAGTCACATGAAAAATAATGGAATGATGTTGTGACTCGGTCATCCCAAGTGTTCATCCATAAACGGTGTAAACAAAAAACAAAAATCTTTTTGGATTTTTCAAAAATTTTATCAAAATAAAATCTTTTTGTATTTTTCAAAAACAAAATTCAAAAACAAGAATTTATACAAAAAGTACAAGTCATCACACTAGTAAAAATATAACATGAAACCACAACTAGTGTATGACAAACAAGCAATCACAATCAACCAAAAGATTTCACATGGGGTGAATCACGTGCAAGCAAACGGGAATCGTGGACAAATAAACCATAAGCCTCTAAATCCGATTTTCTAACCCAAAATGATGTGTAACGAAGTGTGGGGGTTTTGGGAATCGAATTTATTCTTTCATTAACCTTCCTATGTCCATTTAAAAGCTTGTAACAAAATTGCCTAAGATGACCTTGCCTACCGCAATGTGTGCAAGTGTAAATTGGGCGGTGTGTGTTACCTAAAGGTGGCCCTCTCCTCAAATTTAGCGGTTGCTCTCTCCGGATTTGCCTAGGTGGGTCTCTCCTAATGATCCTAGGAGGTTCTCTCACGATGTTCCTATGGGGCGCCTTTTTAACAAACTTAGGTGCCTCTTTCTTAACAATCCTAGGAGTCTCTCTCACACGTGTGGGAATGGTTTCAACATATGTTTCAAGACCAATCCCACCTCTATCCGTTTTGATCTCGACTGTGCCTAAAATCTTATCAAGTTTTTCAGACCTAGACTCCAAATCAAATTTCACTTTACTTGAATCTTTCAATTTCATCTCAAGTTCACCTATCCTAGATTCAAGTACTCGTTTAGAATCCTCAAACTCTAAAAGCTCCTTTTTCATAGTCTCCATCAACCCTCTAAGACTATCTCTCTCACCCTCGACGTACTCAAGCTTCTCTTTCAAAATTTTCACATGAGCCCTAAGTTCTTCAACTAAAAAATCATTATTTTTTATGGCACACTCTTTCAATTGAGCTTTCAATTTCAAATTTTCTTTCTTTGTTTTCAAAGTTTCAGCATAAAGTTCATTGAAAGCAGTTTGCAAGTCACGCTCATCTACACTTTCCTCCTCACTTTCATCAACACTCCCATCACCTTCACTATCACTAATCACATGGATGGGAAACTCTCTCCTAGAAGCATAAAAAACTTCTTCTTCCGAATCACAATCACTAAGGGTAGAAACATGAGAAATCGGTTTATTCAATTTCTTCTTTAAATTTGTGGTACACTCATGAAACGTGTGACCAACACCCTCACAACAAGGACACCTCTCAGATTCGTTTTCAACAGAAGATTTAAAACAAGAGTTCGTGTGAATTTTCCAATTAATTTTTTCAAAAATTTGACATCGAAGATCATCAAAACCATCAAAAGCCATATTTGCAAAATCAGGATCAAAACACAATAACTTAGTGCAACCTGCTCTGATACCAATTTGAGAGTGCAGCAGCAGCGGAAATATTGCGACTTCTCAAATAAAAACCAATTTTAATTAAATTCCTTTTAACCCAAATTAACCCTAAACATGCAACTAGGTGTGATTGAAACAATATGAAATCATGCAAGAATCATTCAACACACAAAGTTTAAGGAAAAATCCCCCACAGGGGCAAAACCATTTGTATATCACTATAATTTGTAAGAGAAACGGCTTACAATCGGATTACACTGAAATACAAGTTTTTGACTAAGAATTACCCGCAGGCATCGGATTCTGTAGTCGCGAATGGAATATCCCTTTCCAGTAGGGTTGGCGGCTGGAACTATCCCTGTCCAGTAGGGCTGCAATGAAGAAGAGAACGGCTTCTCCACAAGGGTTGAACAATAGCAAAGCTTGTGTTCTAGGGTTCCAAAAGATTCACAAAAGTAATTGGGATTTTTGGTGTGAATCAAAAAGATGTTTTTCACATAAAAAAGGTGAAGACTTAGAGTATTTAGGACTCTGAAAATCGTCTTTAAAAGTCTTAAAAAATAACTCCCCGAAGTTGGCTTTAAATAGGAAAACTTTGAGCCTAAAAAATCTGCAGCGAATCTGGCCGAATTTATCCCAGGCGGACCGGTCCGGCTTGGAGGCGGATCGGTCCGAACTCAGATCGGTTCTTTTAAAAATTGGCTTCTTCGGTTCGCTTTCGGTCCGGGGCTTACTGGATCTGCAACAAGCGGATCGGTCCGGTATGGGTCCGGATCGGTCCGGTTTTCCCAGAAAAATAAAATCATTTTAAAAGCCTCATTTTGCTTTAAAAAACTTACTTCTTATTTTTATAAAAAACATTTTATAAAAATTTCCCAATACTAAATATGAACTTTAAGGAACATAAAAACAAAATTTTACCAAGTTCATTCTCGCAGAGGCTATGATGTTGAAGACGCTTTGATATTCGGATCCGTTGATGTAGATGCGATCTTGAGTTTCTTTAACGGTGTAACGACGTACGACATACAAATTGATAATGGACAAAAATGTCCTTACAATGGTCAAAGAGCTGAACGTGGGTTTTATTCACGTAGTCTAATACCCTACATGGCTTGCCAACATCATCCCCATGTCAAAGTCAGGAGCAAGAGTCTGCTTGTGCATTAACTATAGGGATTTGAACAAAGCATCCCCAAAAGATGATGACCCATTTCCAAACATTGACATGATCATAGAAAACACGACCAACCATCCCCTCATGTCATTTGTTGACATATTTTCCAGCTACAACTATATTAAGATGCACCCTAACCATCAAGAGAAACTGCCTTCATCACCCCATGAGGAATTTTTTGCTACACCGTCATGCCATTCGGGCTTAATAACATCGGGGATACCTACCAAAGGGCGGCCACAACTATCTTTGATGACCTTATTCACAAAGAGGTCAAAGTCTATGTGGAAAACATGATCATTAAGTCCAAGACTCTGGAAGGTCACATTCACGCCCTCTGAAAGTTCTTCGAGCGACTACAACAATACCAGATGTGTCTATATCCACAAAAGTGCATTTTCGGCATCACAAAGGGAAAATTCTTGGGGTTCATGGTCAGTGAGAAAGGGCATACCCTGTTCGTGTGCCGGAGGGAATCCGAAACCCCCGGATGGACACAGTATTAATGCAACAACCATGCAATGCACCCAAGTGATGAGATCATATTCATACTTAACCATTTCATACCACCCTTTACGGGGTATAGGGGCTAATTGATAGCATTTTATCCTTTAATTTCTCTTTTATCATATTTCACTAGGTTGTTTTACTTATTCATTTTCGAGCACAACCATTATCATTTTCATTTTCATTTTCCATTATCTTTTCTCGGAATCTTCTAATAACCGCATACTTTAACGGGCTCCACACCTACAACTATGATACCATATGCTCTGGCCAGTGATTTTGGGTCTTTCACCCCAAGGATTTGGTCCCTTCTTAATTATCCCTGTATCATCTGAGTCCATATTAATGTGTGTTAACATTTTACTTAATGCCCACATTATTACATCATTACACCATTTTTTTTTTATCGTTTCTACTATTTATTTCATCATCTCAACTTGTCAATGTGCTATTTTATCCATTTTTCACCAAAATCAACCGATAAGGTATAACGAGGAAATCCAACCATTAGGACCCTCAATTTGTCAAAATCACCATTTTAGCCTTTATTTCATAATAACTTTGTGAAAAACAATATTGAATCATCATGGCACTAAAAATAAACTTTTCCTTTCAAACATCCTTTCTATGATTTTATGTCAAGAATCATGTTTATCATTTTATGTTTCACCACATAAAATACATTCAATCACTCAAGACCATTTTTAATCAAATGTTTACAGCTTTGCCCTATTATCCCATATGACTTCAAATACCATTTTTCTTCATTCTAACAATATTTATACACATTTTTAAGGCTGTTTTCCCTCATTTTATCATTTCTTCATAAACCCATTTTGACATAGTTTATGAAATATGAAATGCCATTTTCCATCTTACTATATGATTCTACACATGTTAAAGAGGATTTCAAGCCTAGAAACTCCTCAAAATGCACTTAAACAAGATGATAATCACGCGTTTATATTTTTCATGATTTTTCCCATATTTCAAGGTAAAAATGCCATTTTATTCATAAAATACACATCTAGGGTTTGTTTTCTTTAAAAACCCATCTATGATTATGGGACGATCACTAACAGGAAGATATTATCCTTCCAGTAAGTTTGGATTGTAGAATCAGAGGGGAAGGCGTATTTAGGATTGGAGTGGAACAGAATCCACTGATAGAGATCTATGTACCCCTTATTGACATGACTAAAATCCGGTGGTTGTTGTAATCCTCGGGTTGGTTATTCCGTATTTGGACTAGATATGGAGGCATACTTAAAAGATAATACTTCAAGATACTTATTATTAGGCTTGGTCTTCACAAGTTTGTCTCGGTATAATACCTACGTACCCATGGAGACTTGAGATTAAAATTAACATAGTTCCATTAAACAACATATATTTACGAGTGTAGGCGAAGGGATATCGAGTATACAATATGCAATATTATAGTATTTATGGATCTTAGTCCTTAATATATCATTTTCGTTGTGTTGGATTGATATATTTATATGTTTAAAATAGGCTAATTAAAGGTCGACTCTTGATAAGTATTTTATATGAAAATACATATTCAGGGTTTTCGTCATATAGACGAGCTTTGTTCGCTCGGAGAAGCAGTAGGAGTAGTCCATTTTTAGACTTTGAATTTGTAAAGTTTTGAGCAAGGTTAATTACCCATGGGGTGTATCTAGGCCCTTTCCAGTAAGAGGTTAAAGCTGGCTAGGACGTTGAGCACTTAAAACTCAACATTACATTTGAAAGGCCCCACTATGAGAATGAGAATGATAGCTCCTAGGACTTCTCGACGAGTGTTATCATAGGCCTTGATGTCCGTAGAAGATGGTGTAAAATTTGAGGCAGTGTATCCAAGATCGGTGGTTGTGCGAAGAGGGCATGCATTGATGGTGGACCCGTTATCTATTAGTTATAGGGTAACGATCGATCCACAAGCCTTAACGGTGATGTGTAGAGTGAACCAAAGATTATGGCCTTTCATAGGGAGGTCCTCATAAGATAAATTGATGTATTATTTCATGTTAATGGACCTGATGGAGGATGCCATCTCATCCGAAGTAAGGTCTATAGGAACCTATGCTTGAGACAATAGATCGACGAGTGAGGATCGATGTTCCCGGTATGTATTTAGAAACTCCCAATTGGTGATGATAAATGATGCTCGACGGAGTTATTCATGGATTTTGTTATTTTACCAATGAAGGGGAATGAAAGTTGCTTAAGGCAAACTTTTCTCCTTACTATCTAGGTTCGAAGGGGTGGAGTGTCAATCTGATCGAGTGAGGAAGTCGATCTCTTTGTCTGGAAAGAGTACAGGTTCTTCCCAAGCTTTCTATTCAGCTTTCTCTAGATGGATCAGAATGTCAGTTAAGGATGTGGGGTTAGGGGCAAGTGGAATTGGCTTTGGGTGTATCACCTCAGTCCAATAGAGGGTGGGGGATATTTGTTCGCGGTGAGGGACATGGAGTAATCCATCCACCATATGGCTATGTCAGAGTTTTAGGAAGGGTGGGGATTTATACCCTTGTGGTCAGGACTCGCTTGTCCCCTTGACTTGGGGTCTTTGAGAGTGGTTCTGTAGACTTGGATGATCCGAACTAGATGTCATCGTCAAAGGCAATATCATGGGTGTCTTCATTGTCCTTGTCTGAGGAGGGTTCTTCGATGTCATAATTATCTTCATTAGATCCATTTTCAGGTTTTTTCGGGTTTATGCCTCTCATAATACTGGTGACCTCACAATAGATGTCCCCATAATAGTACCGTAGCCTACGTATTTGGGTCCCCAGGGTGGAATACCCTTAATAAATATGGCTTAATCTAGGGAGGACACTATGTATCAGAGGCTTTTAAAGTGTTCTTGAGTGTAATTGTGGTGAGACGGATTGACCATCTCCGTCCACATATTATAAGACTATCTTTAGGTAGGGGGACCTTCAAGCAAAGTATGGACTTAACGAGGTATGCTATCTTATAACTCAATGATGCTAATGATGTGAGCGACATCCAGATATCTATTCTCATAGTTTCACCCCACCCTGGTGTAGTGATGGGTACATGGTGATATCCCTGCTATGAATAAGTCGACAACTAATCATATTATGAGTAAGTCCAACTAATTGTGGGGACTGCTGCAGTTTTACTTGAGGTGTCTTTATGGAGGGGTGTAAGTTCTTGAGGGTTGGGGTCTACTTCGATATCCCTATATATGGTTTCCCATATCTCTAATGGAAGGTCATTCAACTCGATGGATCATATGCTTAGGTATATTTCGATGTTGGGGTGCTTAATATTCGCCTTACTTATTAATAACTAGAGGGTTAGTCCTCCGTAAGAGAAACTCAGTGCTAAACTGTTTGCAGGGTAGCCTTGACTTTTTATGAGACAAGTCCACTGTTCATGCTGGTCAAGCTATTCTGTAGTATCTTTATACCCGATCCCAGACTAGTAATCCCGAATGTTGGTAGCCTCGAAGGATGTGGTCCTTTCACTGGGGAGTAGTCCCATTATGTCATCATAGCCCAGGCTTGGGCGTTGGGGATAAATTCATCTCTAGGTCCTGGGGATGTGTTCTCTTTAGTGATAAAGAGATGGTTGAAATAGTTCGTAATTACCTACTCTGGCTGGTGAGAGTAATAGATATGCTCGGGCTTCGAAGTCGGAGGTCTAAGAGTAGGTTCTGATTTGTTGGAGGCAGTGTTTTTTGTGGCAGTGTTTATCCTAGGTTTTGTACCTATCAGTCGAGAATGATCGACACATCCCCTGAAGACCATTTGTATTATGTGGATGTTAGTGGGAGGGAATTTGGGGAGGGGGCTGAGTGGTCATCCCGTATTTCTGATCGTATTCAGATTAGAATATTATATGGGAGACCATGACCCTTTGATTCTCATGGAGAAAGTTCCATCGCTCTCTTAGAAGATTACTTTGTGTGACATAATCAATTGGGCCGTGGTTAGCCCTTAGCTCGGCTTTCCAGGTGGTGTCCTTTTGAGCAATGTGGGTTATCATTCTCTCTTCCTCTATATGTAGTAGTTAATGGCGAACTTGTCACTTATAAGTAATATGATCATAGGCCCTGAGTTACCGATCTTTCCCACTCATCGATATTTTGGGGCTCGAATATTAGGGTGTACGAATCACAGGTTCTTCTATATAGTGATTGGAATATGTGATGCTCACACTATTTCATGAAGAGATGGTCGAGAACATGCTTAAAGAAGTGGGAAATTGTGCGCCACTATTGGTTAAATTCACCTGGGAGGTGAATCCCCCATCTGAAAGATTGGATTAATATTGCGAATTTGACATGCTAGGTTTCTTAGAGGAGCTCATAGTACATATCCTCCCATTCAAATGAGTGGTTAATTTTTTCAAAGTAAGGATGAAGGAGACCTGGCTCTTTTGGGAGCATAAACTCAATGATCAGGAGCAAGTATGAGATGTTGTGGTTAGTTTGCAGGAGGTGTAAGGACATGATAAAGAACATTATATAGTCAACAGTTCATTTTATCTCGGTAATGATCTTTAGGGCGAGTGATTTCATGCCCAAAGTGGTGGCTATTTCGAAGTGTGAGTGTGTCATCATCCTCGATTTATGATGAATGAGAACTACCAGGGTGGATAAGTTGATACTTGGGAAAGGAGTTTAATAAGGCATTTGCGTGGGGGTTATGATGATATGGTGGGGGTTGTTAGTAACATTGGGCTTTGGTAAGATAAGACTCCCCACGTCAATGAGGTCTTGGATGGTTAATCTCAAGGACCCATAGTTATCTATGATGTGACTGGGCCCCTGATGGAACTCACAATGTGAGTCAGTCTGTCAGTTATTATTCGGGAAGGTGGGGGTTGGTCTAGAGTTGAGATATTTTAAGTGACCATCCAACTTTAAGGCAGTGAAGAACCAATTGAGGGGGGCTTGAAAATCTGTGAAGTGCCTTTGCCGAGCCCAAAACTCCCGGGGGCACGACTTGGTAGATTTGTAGAGGGGGTCCAGGTCGGAAGGGTGCAGTGGTGACTACTATATCTTGGAAAATGTTAGTAACTGGGCATGGTTTCGATTGCAGACTGACCACGAGAGTAGTGATGTGAGACGTGGAAGCTCCATGTGAGTTCTTAAGGGTTGAGAACTGATTTCCAACTTAGTGAGGTTCCTCAATAAATTTGGTTGCTTTGGTTGCTAAACCTTCCTCAATCTTCCACCCTATATAGTTGAGGGTTTGAAATCCAGGATAAAAATGAGCTCAAGTTCATTCTACACCTCCCTTTGGAGTTTCCTAATCACGATCTATGTCTGATCATTTTTCAAGGGGCGATTGACCATCTGACTAGTTTTATCTCTTTAGCGGGTGATAAAAGTGGTAATTGCCTCTCCTTCCTCATGCTTCAGCATTTCCATGTCCTTATGTGTGATGCTATCTCTTCTTATATTCGTACTTCTACATCATCCCATGTTTTGGCCGTCCTTTCACATTTCAGATCCATATACCAGGTAAGGGGTCCGTCGGATAGGGTAGAGGAGAACATCCTTTCTAGAACTCCTAGGCCATTATGTGAAGTGGTAAATTATTGTTTCTTTAAAATTAAAGTAAACTTCGAATTTAAAATAGGAATGTGCGGTAAAATAACAGTAAATGTGATTAAAGAAGAAAACACAAGTGCATTTGAAAAGTAAATGAAGATAAAACAATTCAACATTAGAATAACTAAATCAAAATGCTAGTAACTTGAAACCAAATTATAAATTTAACAAAAATTTACTAGATTCTTGAAATAAGAACTAAATATAACCTTATAAACTATTTTGAAGAAGAAGAAATAAACTAATTGAAGAAATAAACAGATAAAATATAAGTGAAGTGGAGAGGCTCTGTCATCTAATTGTTTATTTATAATCCTAAAAATGTAACTATACTAATTTGTCAAAAACTGTTGGAAGGTTCCTTTTTTGAATATCAAGAAACATGTATTCCAACACGTGTGACCATTCTCTCTTGGTAACTACCCACATGCACACATTTCCATTTGTATACTACATAGTCTTCTATATTTTAATGATGAATGTGATTACCATTTCTATTTTCCTATTTTGATCACTGTATTTCCCTCATTTATTTTTCACGTGTCACCAATACATTGGCCGAATAAATATAGTGTAAACACAATGTGTTCCCAAAGTGAAGAATCCCAAAACTATTGTTAATTTATATAAAATGAGGGTGTTGCAATGTCTACAATCTAGGCATAAATTTACCACTCATGGTCAATTAATTATAAAATACATGCATGAACTATAGTTTTAAAAAAGTTGTACTCTAGGTGTGAACCTATTTTGCATCTGTAATATAAAAATCATCGGTATTGTCATATTTGGATCTGGAATATAACATGGCAATTAAAAAATCCAAATGTGAACATGCTTTGTATCTCAATTTTTCCTTTTAAAAAATAGAAAAATGATTTTTTTGCATCCGGATATCTGAGATAGTAAAAAGCTTCGTGCCTAGATCTTCTCTCTCCAATATCATTTCCTTTTTGCAATGATTGTCAAAGTTTGTTTGGATTTAAATTTACCTATATTTAAGTTGCCTTTTAAGCTTTTGATGTTTAAATAGTGAATTTAAGCTTCCATTTCAAGATGTCTACCAAGTTAGAGATGCTCTATCAATCTATCTATCTATCTATCTATCTATCTATCTATCTATCTATCTATCTATCTATCTATCTATCTATCTATCTATCTATCTATCTATCTATCTATCTATCTATCTATCTATCTAATAGAGTCTTTTTTATAGTAAAATGATATGTGTCATAGGGGTGTGATAATTTATTATGTCCATGAGAGCTAAAAAATAATAGACTTACGTGCAAGTGACTCGGTATATATGGGCTAGTCACGGGTTATTTGGTTTACTAATGAACCCTAAGCAAATGAGGTTTAGTCCCAGTTATATATATAGGTTAAATTACACCAAATCTCCTGAACTATAGTGGTTTTTGCAGATAGACCCCTGATCATAAAAACTCAACAAATATTCCCCTTAACAAGTAAATTTTGACACATAAAAAATAAACCTAATAATTTCATAATTTTTATGCATAAAATCATGTTTTTATCAACTCATTTTCAATGAAAATGTGTTAGGTGTCAAAATTCAATTCTTTAGGGGGCTTCTTGTTGGGTTTTTTAGATTAGGGGGCTATCTACGAAACCACTATTGTTTGGGGAGGGGTTTTTTGGTGTAATTTACCCATATATATATATATATATATATATATATATATATATATATATATATATATATATATATAGAGAGAGAGAGAGAGAGAGAGAGAGAGTATGTGTTTATATATATGTTTTATACTTTATGGCATGGTTATTTAGGTTACATTCCGATTATGATATTGTGGACATTACATTTATTAGTTGTCACTTCTCATAGGGGAATTGATAGTTATTTAAATGGTATTATTAAATATAAAATTTAAAGGAAATTCCACTGATAAAAGGTGGGGATAACGGTTAATCGAATAATTATAGATTTATTAGCTATACTTATGATTAGTTTTACTACTTAAGTGCATATCTATTATCTTATTATAGTGGGCTTGACCCTTCATGTTGTTTCAGGGGCTCCACTGTACCCGACCTGGTTTTCCACTCGAGCAAACAATATTCCATTCCATTCACCAGTTAGTTTTGGATATGTTGGTGTTGAGACTACTTTTAGTTTTATTTCATATAGATTAAGAGATGCTAGGTTTACTTCATTCCTAGCATTTGTACTTAGTTTTGGAGAAAGTATGTATTTTGGGGATTTTGGCATATATTGCTTTTCGTTAGACATTATTTACTTTACATAGTGGTGGTGATTGATTCTATCCCTATTATATGATCATTTGAGGGTTTCTCATATCGTTTCTCTATTTTGATTTATCCTTATTCAGTGTTTCCTATTTCATGTTAAGGATGATTTATAATTGTTTTAACAACCCGTGTAGCTTTGATAAATAGACTTAATCAACCTAATTATTAAAAATATACGAGGTATCACAATATAGAAAAGGGTTTAAAAACAAACCCTATTGCCAAAAAAGAATAGATACTTACGGGTCAATTGATTTGACAATTTTTTTCAAAATTATCAAACGGTCGGAGGCTGGTCCAAATCCCTCTGATTTCAAGCTGAATATTTTCCCCTTTTTTCATGGAAGATAAAACAATACGAATCTGCAAGTCATCACCAAAGAAAAATTCCTTTACATTATATTCCTCCACCCATATTTTGTTTTTAAGAAAAATCATAGATCATAGTCTATTAATTCCTCACTCCTCGTACAAAAAATGAGAGCTCACCGACGTTCACTTGAATCCAACGGGACTATGTTCAATTCTTCCCTTTTGAAGATACTACCAAAAAAATGCAAAAATAAAATTCCGTCCACTTAGGGTTTAGTACAGATAAAATAATTTCATAAAAAAAGTCATACATATATGAGTTCTTCCTCCTTACATATTGTCCTTCAGTCTAGAAAATCCTGAATAAAAGTGCCTCAACTTTTTCAGTAACTATCACTACCAGCAAAAAATCACATTTTAATTTTCATTAGTGAGATCCCCACTCACGACTATCAAGTCTGTTTCACAGTGCATTCCTTTTATATTATAGAAGACCAGGATCCATCCGTAATGGATTAGGTTTTGACACAATTGGAAAATATCTCCGCCTCTTAGAATACCATGCAGTCAGAAATCGGGGCACTAGGTTGAGAACAAGCCCGTCTATAAGAGGCTACTGCTATTCCTAGAGCAAGAGAGAACATACCCCCTCCCTCATCCCAAAAATGGGTATATCACCTATAGAGGCTATCAAGATGATACAAACTAATCCTCAGGATCCATCGGCACTCGTTCTAGCACCGACTCCCCTGCTAATGTTGACGCCCCCACTTCCAGGTGCCATTTTCATCGCATGGTCACTTTGAACCATACCATCATATACTGAGTACTCACACCTCACATATCAAGAACCCCGAGAGATGAGGTCATAAATCATCCACCAATCGAATAGGTTGTTCCCCCCTCTGAACTAAGAGATAATGTAAGTCCACTCTGAATTTTTTTTCCTCCAAGAAGCCCTTAACAAGATGAAAACTATTGATGAGATTATGAACATCAAGAAAATGGTCATCTACCCTGAAGATCGATTACCAGAAAAATTTAAGATGCATGTCTTCAATACATACAAAGTATTGGGCTCTCTATCAGCCCATTTCTCCAACTACCACCTTTAGATGTAAGTCCGAAATGTAGACCTCAGAGTACTAGAGAGAAAAATCTCCTCCACTCTGTCATAAGGAACGATTACCTGGTATATGGGCCTAAATCGTGAGAGAACTACCAAAATCGGAGATGATGTATGTCGTAATACGATAAGGGGCTTGGAGTCATACGTAAGGACTTACATTATCTCTTAGTTCACTTTGTCACTCAATGAAGAGATAAATATGGTCAAATGGTCAATCTCCCCTTGGAAAATGATCATATCCAAATCGTGATCAAAAACCTCGGGAAGGAAGTATAAAGAGATCTTTGGTTGACTCGGATCCCATAATTTAATGTTCTCAACCATGTAGGTGTAAGATCAAAGATAGTTTGTCTTTCGAAGCTACCAATTCTACAGAAGAGTCCCGCTGACCTGAAAATCAGTTCTCGGCCCGTAAGAACTCACTTGGAGCTTCCAAATCTCACATCGCTACCCTTGTAGTTAGTACTCAACTAAAATCGTGCTATGTTACTAACACCCCAAGTTATGGTGGCCACTAATGCACCTTCCATCTAGACCCCCCCCCCCCCCCCACAAAAAAAAAAAAAAAAAAAAAAACTAGAAAACCATTCCACCCAAAGAGTTCCAAACCCGACAAAGATACCTCACATACCTTCATTATCCTTGAAGTCGTGTCTTCACCCAACTAAAATTGGATGGTTTCCTGAAACCTTTCAATCCTAGGCCACCGTCGCCATCCTAGACAGGAACTGATAAGTCAACTCACACTATGAGTCCCATCAAGGGCCCCGTCATTCACATATGACTATTGGGCATTAAGATACACCATCTGAGACCTCAGTGATATAGGGAACCCAGCCAAAGCCCAATGTTACAAACAAATCCTACCATATCATTACAAACCGTACACCAACACCTTATTAGACACACCCATCTTAAACAATGACCCATCCACCTTGATAGTTACCATTGATCACAAACTAGGGATGAGAATACATTCCCCATTCCAAAGGGAAACTCCTCTAGGCGAACCATCACCTTCCATAAAAATCATCGCTGAGACTAATCCCACCAATGAACATATGTCATTCTTCATCATGGCCATACATTGCCTACAAATTAACCATTGCAGCTAGAACTTGCACCTAGTTTCGGCATTCATGATCTCAAAAGAGATGTTGATTTTTACTTGTTATATAGAGAAAATAGATCACTCTATAGAATGGTAAGAGATGTATGATGAGGTCCTCCAGGAGACTGAGCATATCACCTTCTCCGTACCAACCAAATCTATCAGGTGGGATAGATCAACCTCTGAGGCACATCTATTTTATTTCTTGAATTTAGGAACCAATAATGATGCCCATTCACACACTACTTTAAAAACATTCTTGGTTGAATCTTCAAAAAATATTAGGAGCGCCACATTTTTAAGTCGCCAGATAGAAGTTCTTGTAATTTGGAATCCTTAATATCCCAGACCCTAGTACATATGAGTTAAAGGGAACAATAACTAAGAGAAGATGGTCATATTATTAGAAGTATCAAGATCGTCACCTGATACTGTACAAGGATGAAGAAAGAATTATGACCGACATTGCTCAAAGGGACGTCGCCTAGGAAGCTGAACCAAAAGCTAACCCTGAACCGATAGTGTATGTTACACATAAGAGTATCCAAAAAGAGAGAGGGAACATCCTCTGAGAAAATCAACAAGTCTTGGTCTCCCAAATAATATTCCAAACCGAATACGATTGATAACATGGAATGACCACTCATCCCCCTCCCCAAGGACACGAAACGTGAGTTTTACCTCTTGCTACCATTAATATTATATAAACGGACTCCAAAGTCATCATCAATTATTCTCGACTAATATGTCCAAAACCTAAGCTAAGACCCACTATAGAAGACACCACCTATGACAAATCTCAGCCTAACCCAAGAGCTTTAGCCTTTGAGCCTGAACATGTCTACAATACTCACCTATCAAAGCAGGGCATTACAGATTACTTTGACCATCTATTTATCACTAAGGGGAACATATATCGAAGCCCCAGAGATGAGTTTCTCCTCAATCCATATGTTTGGAAAATGATGACACAATGGGACTAATTCATAGGAAAAGGACTAAGACTTCATGAATAAGGACCTACATCCTTCGAGGCTCCCAATATTCGGGATTACAAATTTGTTATTACGTACATGCTTATTGTAGAGGAACTAGAATTCCTTTAACATCACAAACACTGGACCTACCGTATGAAAGAAGGCTATGCTATATTTAGTTTACAGTCTGGTTTCTCGTATGAGGTTCCACCCCTCAAGTTTTTCAACAGTCAGGGAGAACTCAGACACCCGAGTGTAAATGTATACCAAAGTATTTGGTTTATTGGGTGGGATGACTTCCTAATGGAAAGACAAGATGCAATATGCGAATCTATTGAAGTAGATCCCGAACCACTAGAAATCATCCCGCATCCCGAAAGAAACCCCACACAGAATAATATCGGTCCTCATAGTGAACTAGAATTACTCGTTCGAAGATCGGCCTTTGACTTATTGATACTTGAAAGATCACCATGGACCTATCACTACACCAATGTGGGGCATAGCTATGGGAGTACATATTTGGATGCTGCCCATATCATCGATGTAATCAAACTCTGAGAGGAGATGATCCATAGAGGATATCCTCCACCAGAAGGTCCACTAACTGAAGGTATTCATACAACTTGTGGATATAAATTTATAGCCCGTATCTCCATGATCATACACATGGAAACTTCCACACTCTTTAGTATGTGTTATCCACATTAATCGTTGCTATATTCATCAAAGGACTCTCACCATGAGGACCAGAATATATAGACTACTTCTACTATTATGAGGATATCTATTGTGAGGATGCAAGAATAGTGAGATACATAAACCCGGGGAAATATGAAACCAATTCAGACGATGACGACATCCATAATACCACCTTAAATGATGACATCCTTGGTCAGTATCATCCATATCAACATAACCAACTTCTTGAAATAAGTCAATAAAATTTTTTAATACAATTAAAGGAATGGTTGAGAATCTGAATAAACTCTTTGAAGAAAATCTTATTTATTGAAAAAGAATTTTTCACAACCTGTGTTAAATCGTAAAAAATTAAGTACAGAGATTATGTCAGATACTTGGTAATAAGGTTTAAAAAATGAGGAACCCTAATTAACCTTAGTTAAGAGGAGATATCATGTAAGAATTAAGAACATCCACAAAAATTTTACACATTATTTTTAACATGATAAAACCCCAAAGGCCCGGGAAACATTCAGGGTGACCTCTACACCACAAAACAAAACCCACTTAAATAGAAATCAGGTTACATATTACCTGAATGAAAATAGGATAAAAAATCCGAAAGAATTATACCTAAACGTTAGAGCTCCACCTCTTAGGTACTTTTTTTGATCTAGAAACTTCCGAACCTAAAATCCTTAGTGCTCTTTACATCGAATCAATAATTAGTCTCTCCAAAAAACAACCATACTTTTATAACTGTGAAGTGTGTGTTAGGGACAATGGTGTGTTCTATATCTATATAAATATGCAAGAATGCACACATACTTAATATAAACTATATAACAGATTGCACAAGTTTTCTAAAATGCTCAGATCTTAAACAAATAATATTATATGACCAAAAATACCAGATCTGGAGAGGTCTTTTGAAAAACATATCTAAAAATATATTTACACGAAAGACAAATTTCATATAGTGTAAAATCGGTTTAAAAAAGAACGAGATCATAATGCCTAAATGATCTTTGATATTTAACATTTCTGGTCTAAAAGGTTGTGTATCTAAAAGTATTTTGAAATATGCACAGAGATCCACAAAATAATATGAGTTTTATGAAAAAAATATTTTAAAAACAAAATATAACTAACATAACAAACAAATCTAATAGATATGTGTGTGAAATATCACATAAGTTGGATTGTTTGTTTTTTGGAAATGTATCACCATAGTTCGACTAGAGTATAGGCTAATATTTTAAAATTTGGGAAGAATGAAGTTCAATGCCTATAACAAAATACTCAAGATAAAGATTGTTAGTCGAATTTAGAAATTGAAATCTCATAGTTAGTCCCATGATTGACTTAATCCTTTTCCCCAATTTTGTCTCATATAGACAATGGGTAAATAATCAAGAGAGAGTATATAACATATTAAACTACTAATCAAGTCATAACAATGGGTCATATCAGGGGTATCCTACATAAAATAGATAAAAGAGGCATCTTTTGTCATTTGTGAAATGATCGTACCCTAGATCCTCAGAGAGATATTATGAACAAGATATTTATATATATATATATATATATATATATATATATATATATATATATATATATATATATATATATATATATATATATATATATATATATATAGGAGGATATGACAGATTTAGGTAGAAAACCAATCAAGCATAATCATCCTATGGATTTGCTTAAGGATTCAAATATAATGTTGTCCAAGGCTTAGTAAACAAATCAGTTAGTTGTTTTTCAGTTTGAAGATATTCAATAAGGAGTTCTTTATATTTTACGAATTCATAAATAAAGTGATGTCTAATATTAATATGTTTGGTACGAGAGTGTTATACAATATTCCTAGAGATATTAATAGAACTCTAATTATCACATAATAAAGTCAATTGGTTCTCAATAATACCATAATTACACAACATTTGTTTGATGCATAATAATTGAGCACAACAACTACCATCAACTATATACTCAGACTTAACAACTATTAAAGATATGAAATTCTATTTCCTACTACTCCAACCAACCGGGTCATTCCTTATGTAGTAACAAGCACCTGAAGTGTTCTCACTATTGTCGAAAGACCCTGCCTAATCAGCGTCAATGTAACCAACTATATAACTAGATATGTCATTTGTGTACTAAATACAATACTTTAGTGGGATTTTAACAGATTTAATGATACACTTTACACACAATAAATGGGATTCCATTGATAATGTGCGTAAACACAAACGACATACATAATATTTTGTTTAGATGTAGTTAGATATAGTAGACTGCCTATCACTCTTCTATACAAAGTTCGATCAACATTTTTCCATTTTTATCTTTAGATATCTTAGACGTGGTGCTCATGGGATTGCATGCAATCTTAGAATTATCTAAACCAAATTTCTTAATCAACTCATTCGCGTACTTGGTTTTAGAATGAAGGAGGCCATCGCTCATCTGTTTTACTTGCACCTAAAAAGTATTATAACCCCCCCCCCCCGAATGACATTTGGAACTCCCCGTGCATTATTTTTAGAAAAATGATCGAATTTTTCCAAGGAAGTTGAACAAAAAATGAAGTCGTCTACGTAAATCTCTGTGATTAAAACCTCATTATTTATTTTATGGACAAACAATGCCTGGTCATTGCCTCCACGCTCAAACCCTTTATTGACTAAAAATGTTGAGGGGCATTCGTACTAGGACCCGAGTGCTTGTTTTAAGCAATATAAAGCATTCTTTAATTAGAAGACATGGTTCGAGTGAGACAGAACAATAAAGCCTTTTGGTTTTTCTATCTATACCTCCTCAGTCATAATACCATTTAAAAAGGAGGACTTAACATCCATTTCAAAATTTTGAATTGTAAACGACATGCTACTATAATGAGGAGAGACTCGAGCCTTGTTAATGAGGCAAAAAGTCTCATCAAAGTCTATTCCCTCTATTTGAGAATATCCTTGAGCTACCAGTATTGCCTTTTTCCTATTGATTACCCCATATTCAATAATTTTATTTTTAAAAATCCAACGAGTACCGATAACCTTTTTATTTTCTGACCACATAATTAGATACCAAACATCATGACTTTTAAATTTGGCTAATTTCTCTGGCATGGAACCAATCCAATAAGAGTCGTTTAGGGAATCATTTACATTCTTTAGTTCTACTCGAGAAACAAAGCATGTAAAGTTAGACTCATTGTGAATTTGTGATCTATTTCTCACAGGCTCCTCAAGGTTACCGACTATTTTATCTAGGGTGTGGTCTTTAGAAAGTTAGGTTTGAACTAGAGGGACTTCAGTCAATAGTGGGTCAATTATTCGAGGACAGTCTATTTCAAAAAGTTTTTCTGACTCATCCACAATAATTGATTCGGTACCAATACTTCTAGTGTAAGTGTCATTAACAACTACAATGACAGATTCCATTAGGACGTTTGTACGTAAATTGTAAATGCGATATGCTTTACAGTTTTGGGAATACCCCAAAAAATTCCTTTATCACCTCGAGTTTCAATTTAGAAAAGTGTTCCCTATAGTTGCAAATATAACAGTCACTCCCAAAGGTTCTAAAGTATTTCAAATTCGATTTTTGGTTATACCATAGTTAATATGAAGTATCTTTAGTATTCTTCTAAGATATACATGATTAAAAATGTGACATGCCATCTGGACTTCCTTAACCCAAAAGTATTTTTGCAGACCTTTGGCATCTAACATAACACGACCCATCTCTTAGATTGTTTGATTTTTCCTCTCAATAATACCGTTTTGCTATAGAATTTAGGATCACTAAACTCATGTTGATATCTATTACAAAAATAATATTCCACTACACCAGTCTACTTGAATTCTCCACCCCTGTCACTTCTAAAATGTGATACTTAGGTATCCTTTTCATTTTCTATTTTCAAAAGGATTTTAAAAAATTCTCAGAATGTATCCAATTTGTTTTTCATAAAAGATACCCAAGTATACCATGCAAAGTCATCCACAATGATAAGAATGTAACTATTACCATAATGGATCACAATATAGGAGGTACCCATTAGGTCCATATGGAGAAGTTCCAATGGTTTTGAAGTCATTATATCCTTAACCTTCTTATGTGGCCGTTTACTTATCTTTCCCACTAGGTAAGGACCACAAACAATGTTTGAAGATATTTTTATTTTAGGTTAACCTATAGTCAACTCTTGGGAGCTCAATCTGCATAAGTTATCAAAATTAGTATGACCCAATCTGTTGTGCCACATATCAGAATCATCTAATATTGTTAACTTACAGGACTCAGTAATGAGAATAACTATATAATAGTTTTTCGGAGTTCTCTTTATCGTAAGGACACATTTACCATTTTTTTAAAATTTTACATTCAGTTTTGGAAAAGGAAATTGTGTGATGAGAATCATAAAATTGAGACATACTCTACAGATTGGCCTTTAAGCCTTTCACTAACAAAACATCATTAAGGATAGAAAAACCGTCTTCTTGAAGCGTCCCTTTACCAATGATCTGGGATGAGACTCCATCACCAAATAGTAAATTACCTCCTAAGAAGTTAGTCATGTTTGTTAGTTTAGTCTCATCCCCGGTCATGTGTTTTGAACACCTAAAATCAAGGTACCATCCAACAGAGGTGTGTTCAGCTTTAAAAGTGGCTATAACAACATATCACCTTAGTTAGGGTAGCAAGTCATCTTTTCTAACTTAAATGGACCTGGTTTTAAAAGGTTTTTGGCCTTTGGTTTATAAAAGGTTTGGGAGATCTCTTTAATAACTTTCTTTTAGTGCGAAACCTATTTCTTTTCTTTCTAAAGTTAGAGTTTTCATTGGTCTTCTTGGGGAGAACATTAGTATTGTGTCTCTTCCTAGAATAGCTAAAGTTATTATAAAATGGCTTAAATTGATGCTTTTAAAATGCTCAGCAAGAGAGTGACCATAAACATCACAATAACTGCAGTATACATACGAGGTTTATCTATACATACGAGGATAGCTTGATTCAATCTTCTAAACCTTTGAAAATTGGTTTAGATGAAAAAAGTTTTAAAAAATGAGGTTTATCTATAAAAAATTTAGAGTTTTGCAAAAATTATTTGGGGGGGGGGGGGGGGGGGCAAACTTACTTTGCTTTGTCATTAGGCTTCTACTCTGGATGTCACATATTCATAGTGTCTTGTGAGACTGGTTGTTTCAAAACACTTTTTTGAGATTTTTTAAAATCTTGTCCTGGTGTGTTTAGTTAAGTCCCAAAAGAAACAAAGAAACTCTTGGAAACATTTTGAATAGTAGTCTTTGTTTCTTTAGGGTTTTTGTTAAATCCAAGGCCAGTTTCATCATATGAGTTTATTTTTCTAAAACTGATTATTTTATCATATGCTTTCACATTAGTCTCAAAGTGAAGACATTTCTTGAAAATAGTTGAGACATTTTGTTTAGATTCTTCCAGTTCAACCAAAGTGGACTTATATCTTTCTTCCCAAATACAGTTTGTCTCAGAAAGTTCATTGCTTTTGAGAATGATTTTTTTTTTCAACCTCATGAGCCTCGCTTTGACTTGTGTAGTCCTCAACATTTTGCCTAACGATCTTACTTAAGCTCTCTACGCATTCTGTGGCCATCCCGGTCAGCGTCTGGGGGGAGGAGAGAGTGAGAGAGATACATCTCCCCTTGGGAAGGCTGCACCGCTGTCTCGCACCCCTCTTGGGAAGGTTTCTTCGATCATCGTCAGTGTGGGGGTAAATGTGAAGAGATAGAGTCGCCAGCCTATTTTCTACAAAATAAGAAAAAGAAATGTTTCCACTCCGAGAGAGCTGCATCAAGGACAAACTGATGCATACGAAGTTTGTCCTTAATAGGCATCAAGGACAAACTGATGCATACGAAGGTTCGGGGGCTAAGTTACGAAATGGGATGGTGTTAAGCACCCATTCCGCCCTTTTAGTTTCTCATGGGTTAGTGTTATTATCTTCCTTTATACCCTGGTGAAGTGTGTGTGCGTGTTTAAATAATGGAGATTGGAATAGTTCAACTCATACCATCGATAAGGTAGAGTGAGGTCATCCATAGGAATGTTCCCAAAATAACATATGTAGAAAGTATAATTTGTGCGTTCATCAAGATATTGATCATTATTAGGAAACGAGAATATGTGTTGGATGAAATACAAACAAGCATGATATATATATATATATATATATATATAATATATATATATATAAATATGAAAATGGGAGCTTCTAGTAAATTAGGGAGTTTGGGAAATTGAGAAAATTGGAAAGTTGGACTCGAGTCTCAAATTTTAATCCAAGACGCCTACATAGCATATAAAGGCATCAAAGTCCACGTAGTTCGAATGTAGCATAGAGTCGGGGTTTATCCCATAGACTTGAACGAAATTTTATTATATGTGTATGTGTAGAAAATGTGTTATTTTGATTTTGGAAGAAGTGGGATGGATAATTCCGTTCGAAATTTACAGGTGAAACCCTCGTTTATTTGTTTTTGGGATTTTTTTATAGAAAATAAAGTATGTGCAATATAATAATAAAAAGTGTAGATATTAATATGTATGAACTAAAGTAAGAACTAGATTATGAATCTAATGTGTATTATACAAAAATAAGGAATTTAAAGAGAGAGGGAAAAATTGGACCTTCTTTGAAGCTTGATCTCTGGTCTTGGATGAACTACCTTGAGTGTTGATGAATGTTGATGAGAGAGAAGGATATTTGATAAATTGGGTATCAAAAGGATGAGAATGTAAGCTTGAATGGAACTTCATATGATGATCTTTGTTGATTTCGAGGGAATGTTGCTGAGATCACTGATACTGATAGATTTGTTGTGTGTGTCTCTTGGAGTGAGGTCATGGCTCCTATTTATAGGGTCAAGGGGTACCGATCGACTTACCCCAGGGAATGCCTATTTGCATGTGACCCCAGACACAGTGCCAATAGGCAGGGATTAGGACCTGCCAATTGGCAGTCCCGTGCAGATTTTCTTAGAAAAATGATCGTAGAACACCAACCGTTGATGAAAATTACACATGGGGCATACCGTTAAAAAGGTATTTTAGAGGCCTTCAAGAGTACTTTGGATTGCTCCTAGGTTTGGGAGTTGACTTTGGGTTAAATGCGGCTTAGAAGTGCACACTGATCCTTTGGATGGGAGATTGTCGGATGCAAATGGGGCGGACCGTTGGAAAGGTTAGGAAATGTACTTCGACATCACAAAGAGTTTTGCTTGGTTTCGAAAGGTTTTACTTGGTTAACCGGGGCTCGAAAATGCCGTGGGACCTCTTTGAGTAAAATGGATTATTCATTCGTATCGTAGGTCACAATCGTAAATGGGGCGGACCTTTAGAAAGGGTATTCAGTTCCATTTAAAGTTTTATTCAGTCTCATTTGAGCTGAAGAGTTGACTTTGGTCAAACGGAGCCCGAGAGCGCCTGGTGGCCTCTGGATCGATTTTTAGGGGAAAACTGATCATTATTCCGAATGGTTATGCTATTTTATGCATGGGACAGACAGTTGGAAAAGGGGTTTTAACCCTTCGTAGACTCAAAGAGATTTCGCTCTAACGGTGAAGTTGATTGAGGTCAAATCGGGGCTCGGGAGTGCCTAGTGGACCCCGAATTGATTTTCGATAGTAAAGTGGTTCATTCGTCCGTACCATTATGCCAATTCGTGCATGGGGTAGATTGTTGGAAAGGGTATTCAGGGCACTTTAAATATTCAAAGAGCTTTTGGCCTGACGATAGAGTTGACCAGGGTTAAACGGGGCTCGGGGGCGCCCGATGGGCTCTAGATCAGTACTAGGAGTGCAACCTAGGGTTTACAGTGATATGGGGAGGTGCTAGGGATTTAAGGGGAGACCTAAGGGTCCTAAAATGTGATGTTTATAGAGCCCCTCGACGGGTGAGCTTTGAACAAGTGATAGCCATCGAATAGACACCACATGATAGAGGTCGGTTATGTGGACCTAAGGGGTGAGGATGACCTATTCAGAGGGTCGAGGTCGATGCTGAGGACCTAATGGTGTTGTTGGGGTGTCCGATTCTAAGGAACTAAAGGAGGTGATTTGTAAGTAGAAGACCAATTCCGCGGGTCGGGGTTAGTTCTGAGGATCAAAGCCAATTCTGCGAACTTAAGTAGAAGCGATCGATTCTGAGGGTCGAAGCCAATTCTGAGGGCTTATGTAGAGGCAACCATTTCTGTGGGTCGAAGCCAATTCTGTAGACTTAAGATAGAAGAGAACGATTCTGAGGGTCAAAGCCAATTCTGAGGGCTTATTTAGGGTGACTAATTCTGCGTGTCAAAGCCAATTCTGAGGGCTTAAGTTAAAGGTGACCAATTCTGAGTGTCAAAGCCAATTCTGCGGGCTTAAGATATAAGTGATCGATTCTTAGGGTCGAAGCCAATTCCGAGGGCTTAGGATAGAGGTGACCAATTCTGAGGGTTAAAGCCAATTCTGCGGGCTTAAGTAGAAGTGACCAATTCTGAGGGTCGAAGATAATTCCGCGAACTTATTTTTTCTTCGGGAAGTTTGGGGACTCCATTGGGGATGTGTGATATTTCTCTGGGGATTTGGGGAAGCATTTGGTTTTAAGTTCCTCTAAGGAAGAGGGAACGATCCAAGGATTTTGAGCTGGGGAATTTTTAGAGTTTTGGAGCATCCTTTGGAGACATTTTCGGGGAGGATTATTTTTTAAAATTCCGCTGGGGATGTAGAAAAAATGTTATTTCTTAGTGAAAAGGTTCCAAAGTTTATCTGGTGATTTAGGAATTTTTTGAGGATTTTTAGGGATTTTTTGGTATTTTTTTTGGACTTTTTTGTACGAAATTTTAAAGGGGGTGCCGACTGGCATAGATGGAGGGGTGCCAAATGGTAGTAGCACGGTCTTTTGGGGTGACTCAAGTCGATGGAGGGACAATACCGATTGGTGGTGGCAGGGAGATGCCGATCGACATGCCCCTTAACCTCCTACAAAAAGGTGGTGGGTTCTCCTCATTTTTCACATCTTTTCGACTTTCCTTCTTCTGCAATTACCCTATGCAAATCGTTCTGACGTTCCAAAGTCAATATATGGATGAGTTTTCAAGCAGCGCTACACACATGGCATGGCTCAATGCCGACGATTGGGCAGGGTTAGAGTGGAGGGCTAGGACGCCCCTTGCACTGGGCAGTGAGAACTCATTTGACGCATTTGAGCCAGTGGTGGATGATCAGATTACTCTATGTGTTCCCTCGCATCATCATTCTTCTAGGTTGGTGACTCCTGGTGGCTATGTAAGTATTGAATGACCTTTGGTATTCTTATCCTTTTTTCTTGACGAGTTTGCTTTATTTCTTGAATTTGTTAATGGTTTTCTTATTTCTTCGACATTCCGACGTCTCCTTGTTGACTATATGTTCCCGAGGGATGATGGGGCTTAAGGATGTTTGGGAGCACCTTCCATCTGTGGTACATTGTATGGTGTCATTAGCCCACTTTGGGAGATTGGCATCTGCTCTGGATAATACGCCTCGTTCTATGGACGTTTTGTGTGATTAGGGGGAGAGGTGGTGGGACACTACCCACACCTTCTATTTTATCTTTGGGGAGATGACGGTGACTCCCATAGATGTGCAGCAGCCGCTGGGGCTGGACTGTGATGGTGTTCAGATTGAGGTAGACAGGACGCTAAGGGTGATGCTGGAGGCGGTGACGACGACACAGGATGATGAGGAGAGGGTGGTTTCTGTGGATTCTCTCCGTTTATCTCTATTGGAGGAGTTATTGTTGAGGATGAGGATCGACAAGAGTGACGGGCAGAAGGTGCGTAAGATGGCCCATTTTTCATTCTGCTTGTGCTGGGAGGTTTTATGGTGTCGATGAGTAACGACGTTGTGCACTTGTGGTTTTTGCCATTTTTGAGGGTGTTCTCGGACATCTACATTTATGATTGGGGGAGCCTGACTTTGGTGACCCAATATTATTCTCTTGATGCATTCAACCGGTGCTACCGACAGTCTTTTATTGGAGCCACGTATCTTCTGGAGGTATTCTTTATTTTTTAGCATTTTTCCTTTATGCATTCGCATTTTCCTTCATGCGCTTTTTCTTGATTTCTTAAATGATTTCCTTTGCCCTTGGCAGACGTGGTTTTATCAGGTGATTGGGTTAAACACCCAGTTGATATCTTTGAAGGATGTCTATGTTAGGGACTTCTGCCGGATGTACTAGTGGTGGAGGTCCAACCGACAGTCGAAGAAGTCTCTCTTTCTGGAGGCGGTGTGTTAAGTCTTGAATGGACTGGCAAGCGAGCAGGTAAGACCTCTTTTATCTTAAGACTGTCCTTTACTTTGATGATCTTTTATTGATATTGATCTTTTGCTCTTCCTGGGGATTTGCAGGTGACCTTTTATCCTTGGGGGAAAGCCATTCGGCACACTAGGGTAACGGGGGGACATGCACAGATGCTGCGTCTATTAGTGCATTAGTTTGGATACTCTTGGTACCTTGAGGAGAGGGTAGTCCGATAGATCATGGAGGATGAGGTTGCGGTGCTACCGGTGAAGCCCCAATGTTCATGAGGTGAGTACGGGAGATATCAAAGGATGCTCGAGTGGCGGCGATGGTGGAAGAGCCGTACTCCCTGTATTCTGACATGGCTATGATGTATGACTATATGGATTTCGTGTCAAGCTGGATGATTCCCCCCAGTATATACAATGTGATGCCTCTTCCTCGTGCGGGTTCGAGTCGACAGGTGGGGTCATCCCACAGTGCGGGCAGTGTGACGACGTCACCGTAGGAGACGACTTCAGAGGCTCCCTTGTATGGCTGTTTTCGCCTGGTTACAACATTCAACAAGATGATGGAGGGTCAGTGCGTTTACAGAATCGTCCCAATGCGATGGACCCGAAGGAGTTGGGTTTGAGAGAGGAGGTCCTTTGACCTGAGGTACAGTTTGTGTTTCTTTATCTTTTGCTTTCTTGATTCCTTTTTTTTTCTTTTAGACTTGACTGATTTGACCTCTCTATTTTCTTTTGCATCACATCCGGGTTTCCACCACTTGGCTGAGGGATATTAGGGATTGGATATCTTCGATGAATGCCCACATTAAGGATGTGATCCCGATTCCTTCTTTCTTGGTGTCGCCTGCCTCGTCCGGGGAAGGGTCGAGCTCTGGGAGTGGGGGCACATCGTCTTGCCGCAGGGGAAGAGAGTGCGCCGTAGGGATAAAGGCTTTTAGAGAGAGAGAAAATAAGAGAGATAAAGAAGAGAGAAAGTGTAGGTGAAGAGAGAGAGAAAGAAAATTGGGTTCAGGCTGAGTCTCGTTGTTTTGTTTTTTATTTTTCCTACAAGATATCAATGTAACATTGAAAATAATATATGCAAATAAAAATGAAGTTTTTATTAATTCCTTCTTCAGTGATTAATGCACATGATTTTTTTACTTTGCTGCTTAGACTGTAGAAAGAATTTTAAAATGAGATAAGTAAAAGCATGAGGAAATTCGGAATTACCTTAAGATAAAAATTATTTTTATTGAGGTTTTTGATTTTGACAAAAGAGGAAAAAGGGAATTTTCCCAATAATAGGGGGTTGCCGATTGACATGCCCCCTTTCCTACCTATCGGCATATCACTCCAGTCTAATCAACCCAAGGCTTTGATTGCACTTTCTTCAATTACTTGGTACTTGGTGGAGCAAGTTTTAGGGGTGTGAATGGGGCTTTTTCCTCACACTTTCATTTCCTTTCTTTATTACATTCTTATTTGCCCATGGATCTCCCTGGTATTATTGAGTTTGCCAATTACCTCGAAGCCTGGGAAACAATGTGTTCTTACAATGTTGATTATGTCGCCTTCCACATGCAACGAGTCTCTTTGTGGAGAAACCGTCTCATTGAGTGGAATATGCTAATGGAGGCAGTTGATTTTTGGTATCCCGAGGATCATGTCTTTCACTTCGAGTTGGATGAAAATTATCCTAACTACGAGGAATTTTCTACCATGCTGGGGATAAATCCCAGCGTTACTGTGGCTTTGATCGAGTTTCCTATTCTCTAGGGAATTATTGGATATGATTCTCCGTATTTCACCTTCAGCAGCCAGGCCGTTGGTTAGGGGAGGTATGATTTCTCTTCCGACGATGCTGCAATTTGTGCATTCACAGGATGTCAGCAATGCCAACTATACTGGAGCCATTATTCTGGGCCTGGTTTAAAAAGTGTTGTTGGTGACTGGGTAAACGCAAGTGGACCCACAACTTGCGACTATCATTTTTGTGATGTCGTACCGTCATAATCCCGAGGTGGGGATATTGGCGAAGCATTTGAATGGTCTGGATGCCTGGCGGGAAGGCCGTTCTGACTTTCTGAGGGGTAGCCCTGTGATGATGTTCATGTGGCTGTCAGAGAGGTTTCGTATAGCGATCCCACCTGAGTATACTGTTTCGGCGGTTCCAAACTTCTTCTCGCGCCATTTCATTAGCGTGGCCTGGACATTGAGAGTTAGAGGAATTGGTATGTAGAGCACGGGTCTCAAGGCTTGCGCTGGTCAGTGCCTTGGTAGGGAAGCTTCTGCCCATTCTGGAACTCAAGGAGTACTAATATGTACAGTTGGTTGGCCTTAGGCATACCTCTTTTTACTTTCCCTAGCGGCTATTGCGCCAATTTGGTTGGGAGTAAATCGTGCCACTATGGACACTGAACTTCTTTCCTCCGGAGGACCTGACAGAGCGTATGTGCATGAAGCTTGGTTCTTTGTCGGAGAATCATCATTCGTCGACCCGTCCTTCCCAATCTATGGGTAGAGTCTGGCACGTCTCTGGGGATTACATGAAGTGATTGTGGAAGAAAGTAGTGGCCAAGATGCTGGCTGTGGAGACTGGGCAAAGGTGGTTTGCCATATCTGACACCATGGAGGGATGTGTTGTGGTTTTCCCCAAGCTAGTCAGGGCTTATCTCTCTATGGAGCGTCTGCATCACTCCATTCAGGCACGGGAGTTTTGGGGACCCCTGGATGCAAGTGATGATTGGGCCGGTTCCTCTAGCAGTTGTGGGTAGGATTTGTGAATCTTTTGTAATGGGTGTGGTTTTGTGTTTTTATGGGAATAATTGGAGGGTGATTTTTAGGAGTAGTGTGGCTTGTTTTTTATTTGGGTTTTTTAGGAACGTAGGTCTAGGCTTTACAAGGGGAATCGTTTGACTCCCTATGCCGATGTAATCTTACTAAAATTTTAGATAATGAAATAAATATGTTTTGGATCATCTAGTTGTGACTCGTGATGACCTTTTCATTTTGAATTATCTATACGAATCGCTAAGTCATACATAATCCTATTGTTCATGTATATGCTAAAATGAACTGTCATTCTCGGGGATAAGAAAAGAATAGCATTTTGAAAAAGAAAGGGGTCGTGCTCATGTAAACGGATCAGCTGCCTATGTACCTCTGAGGGTTTTGAATTTTTCTAAAATTTAGTTTTTTGAAATCAAAAAAGGTTTATAGAGGATCAGGACCCACGTAGTTCTGATTTGGGGGAAATGAAGAGTTTTTTTATTTTTAATTTATTTTTTATCTTTTTAGAATAGAAGGGGGATGAGAAGAGTCGTAGCACTCAGATTTTGGACTAGGGATAGAATTTCTTGAGACGGTCCAAGTCGAGTGGATGCGCCATTTCTTCTCCATCCATGTTCATGAGCATAGCGGTGTCGCCCGACATGATCTTCTTCATGATGTACGGGCTACTCCTATTGGGCTTGAATTTCCCTCTAGGGTCCTAGATGGACTCTACTATTTCTTCGAGGGCTAAGTACCCTTCTTGGATACCACGATCCTTGACTCTCTTATTGAATGATCTCCCTATGCGGCGATGGTACCCTTGTATATTATATATAGCTTTTAGCCTTCTTTCATCCAAGAGGGTTAACTCGTCAAGACGGCTTTGGTGCCAGTCTTCCTCGCTGAACTTACTTTCAAGCATGACTCACAACGAAGGGATTTCCAGTTCCACGGGTAGGACTTCTTCCATGCCATAGACTAGAGAATAAGGGGTATACCTAGTAGAGGTTCGAACTGAAGTGCGATAGCCCCAGTGGGCGTAAGGGATCGTTTCGTCCCAATCTCGACAACTCTCGTTCATCTTGCTGTAATGGCTTTGAGGTTTTTATTAGCTACTTCGATTGCGCCATTAGTTTGAGGTCGGTATGGAGAAGATTTGTGTCTTTGAATTACATACTCATCGACCACTTCTGTAACTTCTACCTCGAAGTGCAACCCATTGTCTGACACCATCTCGTGCGGGACCCCATATCGACAGATGATATTTTTCCTGATGAATTTGGCCACTTTCTTGGGATTCAGGACTGCATAACCCATTTGGTGAAGTAGTCAATGGAGACTATGATTAACTCATTCCCGTTAGATGCCTTCAGTGTAAGTTTCCCTATGATGTCAATGCTCCATGTGGAGAACGGCCAGGGAGAAGTCATGTTTGTACAATTCCCACGAGGTCAAGTAGTGTAGGTTAGAAAACTATTAGCATTTGATGCATCTTCAAACATAGGCTGTGCAGTATTAAACCATGGTAGTCTAGTAGTAACACTGTCGGATGATCTTTTTAGTGAGCACATGGCCGTTTATATGGGGTCCGCATTCCCCATTGTGGATTTTCTACATCCTTTCTTCAATGTCAGCCCCTGCAATGCAGTGCAAATGGGTTCATCACAGTTTATCTTAAACAGTTCTTTATTACAGACAATATACTGGGCAACAAGTCTGTGAAAAGTTTCTCGGTCTTTCTTATCAGATCCTTGGGGATACCTACCATGTTTAAGGAGGTGCCAAATGTCATAGTACCAGCAGTCGATTATCTCAGGATCTTCCTCCGTGCCAAGCTCAATGTGGTAGTAGTGGGTGGATTTGTCTTATTTTTGGATAAGGAAAGGGGCAATGGTTATTCCCTCGGGTATGTCAGTCATGGAGGCAAAGGTAGCAAGGGCGCCAGCTAGGTTATTCTTTGATCAGGGCAGGTAGTGGAAGGTGATTTCTTGGAATTGGGAAGCTAGCTCTTCAAGGTGGGCATGGAAGGGTAAGAGTTTCTCGTCCTTGACTTTCCATTTTCTAAGTACTTAATTGATGATGAGGGATGAATCCCCATATACATCGAGGTATAAAATTCTTTTCTCAAGGTAAACTTTGAGGCCTACTGTGCACGCCTCATATTCAGTCATGTTTTTGGTGCAAGGGAAGTCAACTTTATGGCAATGGGAGTGTGAGAGTCATCAGGGGCAACTAGGAGGATCCCTATGCAATACCCTTTCTTGTTGGCAGCGCCATAGAAGAACATTTTCCATCAAAGGTCTTCTTGGGAGGTACAGAGGATATTCTCTTTAGGGAACTCAAAAATCCATACATCAGCCTCTTCCATAGGGTATTCAGCAAGGTAGTCATAGATGGCTCTTCCTTTTATGGATTTTTGCGTGACATAAGTGATATCAAATTCAGCTAGGAGCATCAACCAATGGGCCATTCGGTTGGACAGGGTGGAATTTTTGAGTAGGTACTTGATGTGATCCATTAGGGATACAATCTTAATGGGTAAGGCCAACATGTAGTGCCGTAACATTTGGGTAACCCATATAAGAGTCACATGTGATTTCTCCAAGGCGGTGTAGTTAACTTCGTAACCGGCCAACATTCAACTGGCATAGTAGATCGATCTTTCTTCGCGGATTTCTTTGAGGTATTTGGCTAGCAAATCCCCAGCTGCAGTATCGATTATGATTAGGTATAGAAGAAAGGGAAGATCAGGCTACGGCGGCATGAACACTAGAGGTTGGATTAGGTATTGCTTGATTTAGTCGAAGGCCTCCTGAAAAGCTTTATTTTAGACTTTGGTTGAATCCTTTCGGAGGAGTTTGAAGATGGGTTCACAGATGGAAGTCAATTGGCTGATGAGCCCGCTGATGTACTATAATTTCCTAAGGAACCCCCGGACTTCCTTCTCTATTCGAGGTGGTGGCATCTTAAGTATGGATTTTATCTTGGCAGGATCTGCTTCTATCCCTTTCACACTAACCATGAATCCCAAAAGTTTTCCTTTAGTAACGACGAAGATACATTTCTATGGGTTGAGCCGCATCTGGTATTGTCGTATTCATTTGAAGAACTTTTGGAGGGCGAAAACATGGACTTCCCTAGTCTTGGACTTGATAATCATATTTTCAACATAAACCTTGACTTCCTTGTGTATTTGATCATACAGAATAGTTGTGGCAGCCCTCTGGTAGGTAGCCCTTTTGTTCTTTAGACCAAATGACATGATAGTGTAGCAAAAGGTTCCCCAAGGGGTGATGAATGCGATTTTCTCTTGGTGATCTAGGTGAATCTTGATTTGATTATATCAGATAAACCCGTTAATGAATAACTTGAGAGCGTGACTGGCCACATTGTCCATAATCATGTTGATGTTGGGTAGTGAGTAATCATCCTTCGGAGAGGCCTTGTTCAAGTCTCGATAGTCGACACACATACAAACCTTCCCTCCTGATTTCAGCACGGGTACGATATTAGCTAGCCATGTGGGATATTCAATCACACGAATAAATCCCATGTTCAGTTTCTTGACTACTTCTTCTTTAACTTTTAGTGACCATTCGGTGCGTAGCTTTCGTAGTTTCTGCTTGATCGATTTGCATTTCGAGTGAGTTGGAATCTCATGTTGTGATATCTTAGGGTCAATGCCGATCATATCATCTTAGGACCATGCGAATACATCCACGAATTCTTTTAATAGTTCTTCGAGTTGCGCGCGCTCATGCTCATTAAGGGTGTCCCCTATCCTAATCTAGCGCATTTGGCTAGTAGAATCGAGATTAATAACAACAGTTTCATCTTCATTTTCTTGAACGTAATTATGTTATTTGTTTTTAACCTTATTTAGATCTGTTAAGAATTATTCATTTGCAAAATCATCATCATCAAGAGTTTGATTAGAATTAAGAAAATTAATGTAAAGCACAACAAGGTACTCAAAATCTTCATTTATTTCAATGGTAGGAAAAATAGCATTGAGAACCTCATTAAAGGAGGTCTCGATTACATCAGTGTGAGGGGAAACAACTAAAGGGGAAAGGGCGTAAACATCGGGGTTAGGTTGAACATTAGCAGGTGGCACAAGCGTAGCATGCTAGTTGAGAAGAGGTGCATCAGCATCTTTGATGAGGTAGGATGGATTCGACGATGTATCCCCTAAATGGATCATGCAGAGTGTCAGCCCCAGTGTTTATAAATTAAAAGAATCCCCGGAGTCATTGCCTTTAGAATCCCCGGTACTAGTTGTGGCCTCTTTAGTGAGTGATTGTACACGGTTCTAGGAACTTTCGGCATATGGGTAGTTTTATTGAAAGAAGATCTCGATTCCTGGTTTCATCCTCTTGTCTACACAGTCATACCAAGGTTTGGGGAAGCTGTAGATGGGGAAATACTCACCCTCTCTGACGAATATTCCATTTAGAGAATCTCTAGGTATAGTTTTGGCGCATTATAACCTTCGCTTTAGTTAAGGCTGATGGATCAATAAGAGTTCTTCTTCTGACAGGTGATAGCCCAAGACACAGGGAGCAAATGACTCCTTCAACATAATATGTTCAATTATCCCTGGTTGTCTTCGCCCTCGCCCCAGTCCGGGCATCAAGTGCATGTGCTTGAACATTTGGATTACATTGACATTTCCATGAGGGTCATATTCGGGACTAACCCTATCTTTGAAGTCATCCATTGCTGGGAGTAGGAGTGGTTCAACTTGTAATCCTTACAGAAGCATATCATTCACCCCGTGTTATATTTCAAGTACTGGATTTCTAGTGCTTGCATTATCGGTGTTGTCATTATCTCCCAAGATGGTAATAACCTGCCCGTTGGCAAAGAACTTCAATTTTTGATGAAGGAAAGAAGATTCTCTTTTGATGCTATGGAGCCATGGTCGTCCAAGCATCAGATTGAAAGCAACTGGGATATCAATGACTTGGAATTCAACAATAGGATTTATAGGGCCAACCCCTATTGTAAGCTTGATAGATCCTATTACTTCTCGGTGGGTGTTATCGTACGCATGTACGACAACAGAGGTTGGAGTAAGGTCGCTCACTTTTAATCCCAGACAATTGAGGGTTCTTAATGGGCAAACATTCAGAGGTGATCCGTTGTCGATGAGAGAAAGGGGGACAGTTTTCCCCATAACTTCAACAGAGATATTAAGACCATGATTGTGGTTAGGACTAGACTTGGGGATTCATTCTTCAGAAAAAGGAGAGCATTCGTGTAGAGGTCAAGGATCTGATTAGGTTCACCGCTTCTTCTGGCGTGGTTGAGGGAGGAACTGTGGGTCCTGTGAGTAGCTTGATTAGTGCATTTCAGTGTAGTTGGGAAGACATAAAAAGTCCCCATAAAGTGGTGTTGTCTTGGGTTTTCTTCAGTTTGATCAAGGATCTTGCTTTCCTCGAGGGTTATTTCTGGCATAGGGAGATTCTCGACACCATTTCCTTTTTCACTTGATGACGGTTGTAGATTTAGGATTTGGTAATGTCTTCCTGACCTGGTCAAGTGGTTCACAGAAGAAAGGAAAAAATAAGTCCCATTTCTTCGTGGATATCGGGTTGTTCAGCCACCTTGTTGATTTTTCCTAGCAGCTCCTCGAATGATATCATCCCGCATATGTCGGCTATCAAACTAGTCTTTTCTGAATCTTACTCTTTATCTGAATCTTTGAAATCGTCCCCCCATCCAGTGGAAACTATATTTTCTTTCCATGCAAAGTCAATGCACTCAACAACTTCCACATCCTCTTCGTATAATTTCTCCCATTCGATAGGGAAATGCAGAACTAAAGGGACCAGGAGCCCTTTTAATTTCAAACCATCGAGTAGCTCGAATGTTCTATAAATATCACCAGTCTATTAAAATAGATCTGCCAAGATCTACACCATGTCATCTAGACTGACTTCGTCGGTTGGTACCACCCAATCGTTTGGCTCTCGGGCCTATTTTTGAGCTTCTAAGAACAACCCATGAATCTCTGACAGTCGATGGTCATCTTAGAGGGAAATTTCAGCCCGAAATGTAAGAGTTGGTTCAGCACTTCTAATAGTTCCATATTTTTACCTCCAAAATGGGTGCGAACTGTGATGCATACTCTGGTTAGGATGGATAAGGCTTGATCGGTGAAGCTGGTAGGGTGTAAGAGGAAATATGGGCATGTTTGGAGAGTTTTATGAGAGTATATAGGTATGACTGGTGATTTACTCAGCATAATTTGGGTGGATGGGTCAAATTTTGAGTCTTTTTCTAGGAAGATGACATTTTCATGATTCGAGAGTGGATTATTAGTAGTTTTTGGTTTGGGATTAGTTGGTGGGGCGATGACACCTCGATCAATCAGGCATTGGATCAAATTTCAAAGAGGGAAGCATTGGTCAGTGGTACGGCTAGCAGTTTGATGAAAGTCATAATGGTCATAGGTTTAAAGTTATTTGGAAGTGGGTTTGGTAATGGACGGGGGTCCAAGGCTTTGATCAGATTTCGGCTCAAGAGGTCCTGGTAGACCATAGAGAGAGGAGTGTGAAGCTCAGTGTATTCCTTTTGGATCGAGTTTAGGCGACTTTTTAGTGCCCATGAAGCGGTAGGCTGAGAGATGTTGTTGATGGTAGAAACCGTGGTACTATTAGGTTTTTCAAACTTTTTAGGAGGAACTATCCAGAGGATTTCCTCGGTTCGACTTCTGTCTTGGCAAGACTTTATTGGATCTCCACTCCTGCTTCTCGGAGGGCTTGGAAGTGAGGTTAATATTACCCTCCTATTGTTGTTCGGACATGGGGTAGGAAGTTCTTCTTTACGATACTGACCTGTTCTTCTTCGGAAGGCCGATTGGTCATGGTCGTTTATTTTTCTCTCCATCTTTCTATGAAGGTGCTAACTGATTCCCCAGGGTTCTCCTTAAGTATCTCTAAGTCACGACGGGTAACTTCTAGCTCCTCATTATACTTGTACTGTGACCTAGAACTCGCGGGCAACATCTTCCAAGTATGGATTCTATATTCCTCAAGGGATAAGAACCAACGGAGAGCACTATCTTTCAAAAACTGCTAGAACATCTGGGCCATTATTTCTTTAGAAGCCCCTAGGAGAGTCATGGCTCGGTGATATAAACGGAGATGAATGATCGGGGTTCCACTGCCTCTGAACTTGTCGATATTGGGCATCTTCAATTTTTCTGGTAACCTGTCTTTAAGATAGGAAGACATGTAGGTATAGTCCATATAGTTCCCTGATAGTCTAACTTGATCGAACTTCTTGGTCAACATCTTGAGGTCTTCCTTAACCTTGTTTAATTCTTCCTCTTTTGCTTCAACAGTCACAGGTAAGTTAGCCCCTGGCTGAGTAAGGTTTGGCATAGGCAGATGGGCTGACGGTGACCCATTAGTTGGAGGAGCATGAGGAGCATGTTGGTATTCCTCGGGAACCCAAATAGGCTCGAGTGCAGGCGAATCCATAGCATGAGGGAAGATCACTCGGGATCTTCGGGGATAGGGACCTAATTTCTTCCCATCTCATGAACCTCGGTTTGAAGGTTATCAATTTTGGTGGTGATTTGAGCTAGAACTGTCAATAATTTCGACTGTACATTCGGTACTTGATCCATATTCTCCATAGAAGGCGGGTGATTCTCAGAACTAGAAGAAGTAAGGGGACTAACAGAACTTCAGGGCGATTCGACTGAAGACCGAAGCCAATAGAGAGCCAGTCCAAGGGTATGCGATCGAACTGGTAAGGAGAAAAAATGGGATTTATTTTTGAAAAGGAAAAGAAGGGGAATTTGTTATTTCTAAATAATGAGGAAAATGTTTTTTTGAAATTTTTTGAAAACATGAGGGCAAAAATGCTTTTTTGTTTTTGTTTTTTGAGGAAAAGGAATTTTTTTTGGTATTTTTGATAAAGGAGGAAAAAATGTTTTTAGACACTTTTGGAAAGAGAGAGAAAAAGGAGAAAGATGTGTCTCAGCATGATTATTGTGTTTATTAGGTTCTCACTTGTATTAAGTCTTCCTAGATGCAAAAAAGAAATTCCGAATGAGAACTGAGCCTCGAAAAATAGGATTTATTATATGTAGAAACTAGGGTTGGACTTATTACCAGGCTCACGGGCAGGGTCATGTTTTAAAAATTTTGTTAAAATTTGGGCGGTAGGCCGACCCAGAATTTTGGCAGAGTTTCGAGTCAAAACTGGAAATCTAATATGTGTGTCCTAGGCTTGACACCTATATACGGGTATGCAGTTTGTTGGGTTAATTGGAAGGTATCCCCCCTTTGGCTTGACTACCACGATATACGTCTTGCTTTTGAGGGCAGTCAGTATGTGTGGACAAGCCATTTGATATTCCTGAGTGTATATGAATCTCCTCACTATATACCTCATGGGGATGGTACGTGTGAGAGAAAATTTGATATACTCGATGTACGTGAACGAGTTCCCTGCGATATACCTCCCATCATGACTTCGGTCAAGTGGTACGATGCAGGGGACACGTTCTATATACATCGAAGGTACTCGTCTAGTGGAATGTGAGAGTCATATCTCTTAGGCTAACTGTGACCTGACGGACCAACGCCCATCACAAAGTGACTCCCGAGTTACGGGATAAAATTTGATCAATAGCAATGATCTTTGGTGATGTTGTGTGTACCATGCATAATTCTTTGATTAGTATCTTATGGAGAGAGTATCTTTATTGATCATGCCCAGCCGAGAACGAGGTACACGTATAAACAGTAGAGCCAACAAGTGAGAGTAATTGTGTGCTAAGTGTAAGTGAGCATGGATATATACCGGTGAAGGTGTATGTTAGTGACACCTAAGCATGGATTTCTACCTGGTGTGTGCAATATGTGGATATATGTGATCCTAGGTGCACATGGTGTGAAGTGTACATGAAAAATTCCTATAAGTGTGTGAAAAGTTGCATATGTATAGGGAATAATAAGGGGAACATAAAAATAGGGGAATATACAAGAAAGTAAAACACCCATGCAAACAGAGTCTATCCCTCTTAAAAATAGTCCCCAGAGGAGTCGTCACTGTGGCCATCCCGATCGGCACCTAGGGGGAAGAGAGAGAGAAAGATATACATCTCCCCTCAAGAAGGCTGCGCCGCAGTCTCGCACCCCTCTTGGGAAGGTTGCTTTGACCGTCGTCGGTGTGGGGGTAAATATGAAGAGATAGAGTCAGCAACCTATTTTACACAAAACAGGCAAAAGAAAATTTTCCACTTCGAGAGAGTGGCATCAAGGACAAACTGATGCATATGAAACCAATAGTTCGAAGGTTTGGGGGCTAAGTTACGGAATGGAAAGGTGTTAGGCACCCATTTCGCCCTTTCGGTCTCTCATGGGCTAGTGTTATTATCTTCCTTTATATCCCTGTGAAGTGTGTGTGCGTGTTTATATAATGGAGATTGGAATCGTTCAACTCATACCATGGACAAGGTAGAGTGAGGTCATCCATAGGAATGTTCCCAAAATAACATATGTAGAAAGTGTAATTTGTGCGTTCATCACGATATTGATCGTTTTTAGGAAACGATAATATGTTTTGGATGAAATGCAAACCAGCATGATATATATATATATATATATATATATATTATAGACCCAAATCATTGAAGGAGGACACGTGGCTATCATAAATGCAAAATATCATGTGAGGATGACACGTGTCAAATATAAAAATTGTAGACCCAAATCATGAAAGGATGACACGTGACTATTATAAATGAAAAATATCGTGTGAGAATGACATGTGCCAAATGTATTAAATATAATTGAGAGAGTGGCATCGTTAATTACTCTACTCAGTCTTAATGACTGATTCTTTTTTATTCAAAGAACCTCACTACCCTTTGATTATCGGGTCCTTTATCACCATTCCCAAGCAACAAATCTATCCCAAAAAATGAGTCCTAACAAAAGTAAATAGTAGATATAAATTAAATGACAGGAAGTCTAGCCAAAAAAATAATCCATGTTAACCTATCCCTTCCCTGCTTCACTTGATGCCTTCATGGTTGAGGGAATAGTTGATCTCAGGCGGTGGGTTCACTTGATCTCAGGCAGTGGGTTCTAGATCTCAAGCGGTGAGTCATAAACGGAGGGGAAGCCGAGAGGTAGAAATGAAGGAGGAGAGGAGTGAAGAAAGAAAAATGAGTAAGGGAGAGAGAAAGAAGTTGTTGATAACAGGTAACTATGATTTTTTTTGTCATTATTATTATTTTAGTCATTTTTACAATCAAATTTATAATTTCAGTAGCAATATATAATTTGTAAAGAAGTTTTTTTTAAATCATCTCTTACGAATTATTTGGTTTATTTTTTAAGTTGGGATAGCTATAGATAAAGCTCCCAAAATTGGGTATGATGTTTTTTTATATATACGAATCCACACACACACACACACACACACACACACACACACATATATATATATATATATATATATATATATATATATATATATATATATATATATATATATATATATATATATATAATGGGAGGTTTTAGAAAATTAGGGAATTTGGGAAATTGAAAAAATTGGAAATTTGGACTCGAGTCTCGGATTTTAATCCAAGATGCCTATGTAGCCTATATAGGCGTCAAAGTCCATGTAGTTCGAATGTATCATATGGGTGGTGTTTATCCCATAGATCCAAACGAAATTTTATTTTATATGTACACTACAAGAAAAATGAGTATTAGGGACGGGAGTATTTGGGATGGCCATGTCATTTTGTCCCTTTTGATATACCAAAAGGGATGGTTTTAAATTACCGTCCGTTTTGATAAATAGAAAAAGGGGTGGTTTTTAAAAACCATCCCATTTGGTGTATCAAATGGGGCGGTTATTAAAAACCGTCTCTTAAAGTATATGAGAATTTTTAGCACTAATTTTTCCTAGGCTAATTTTAAGGGACAGATTTTTGAACCGTTCCATTTGGTATAGCAAAAGGGACGATTTTTAAAATCCGTCCCATTTGGTATAGAAAATGGAACGGTTTAAAAATCTGTCCCTTTTGGTATACCTTTAATTTTTAGTTTTATCCTAAACAAATATAAGGGACGGATTTTTAAACCGCCCCTTTTGTTATACCAAAAGGGACGATTTTAAAAATTCGTCCCTTTTGGTATAGAAAAAGGGACGGATATTTCCGACCCTTTTGATAGTTTTCCTTATTTTTCCCTTACATTTTTTCATTTTTCCAACTTGCAATCACACGACAACTCCCACTCTCTTTCATTTCTCTCAGACCCCTCTCTCTCACTGCTCTCTTCCCTCTCACTTGCTGCGCCGTCCCAGCCCCCTCTCCTCTGAGTCGGCCCACTCCCCTGCGCCGCCCTCTCCCCTGTGCAGTCTCATTCAGTAGTTGGTTTCTTGATCATTGGTTTCTTGATTTTCATCTCAATCAGGTACGATTTTCATCTTTTAATCGTTGGTTTCTTGATTTAATTATTTTGTGTTCAAAGTTTTTAGGTCTACAGTTTTTTCATTTAGAGTTATTCATTTTTCATATTTTGTGTTTTGGTTTTGCACGTACCGATTTGGTGATTATATTTGTATTTATTTGGTTTTGCAAATTAGGTATACTTGTATCTCTTTCTACCTATTTTTTTGAACGCACGATGCTATATAAGGGGTTTTCGGGTTAAAATGAAGTATCATGATACCAAAATTAGTTTAATCCCAAAGTTTGTGTGTTTTCTTTGTAGAAGAGAATAATAGTCCAAAATTAGTTTAATATACCATGTGTTAATCTTGTTTTCAGACAGAGTGAGTTCCTTAGAAAAACCCAGGGCACATTTAGGTGCGGGGTAACCTTTTTACAGTTTTCCTTATCCAATTTTCATCTCTATTTCTAGTTGTCCTTTTTTATGGAAATTAGAGAACACGTTAATTCGTTAAAACCGAAGACTTGCATTTTCCTTTTTCATTTGGGCTGATTTGGGAAAAATGAAGACACACGCACACATTCTTATATATATGTCTCTCTCTCTCTCTCTCTCTCTCTCTCTCTATATATATATATATATATATATATATATATAGTATATGTGTTTATATGTGTATAAATTTTCATAGTGCTCGCGTGCAAGTAATTTAGCATTGTAAATCTTGAGATGTGTGTGTGTGAGCAAATCTGCATATGTGTGCGTGTAAGTCTGTATATTTGTGTATTGTGTGTACAATTGTCCACATTATTAAATAGTCTCAATTTTAATATTAAAAAACTAAAATACATTCTAATAAGGTTTTCTGCATCTAATGTAGATTGGGAAAAATGAAAATTTGGGATCGAAAAATATTGTGTTTGAATACAAACTTCATTTTTGTTCTGTGCTGAGAACTATGTGCTTTATGTGGAAAACAGTCATGTTTGTCTCTAACTAACAGGGCCGATTCTTTTCATTCATAATTACATCACAAAAATGTCACAATTCTTACTTAAATTTTTTAATTTATATACATTTTTGTCAGGTATCTATCTGAGATCTCATTCTGCAATATACAGGTAGTTAATACTACATCAGACGAACTGTCTAATGTGTTATCAACTTCATATCTTCTTGAAGATCTTCTTCCACCTCTTCCCAACTCCATTAAACCTCAACAAGTGCTTCTAGATAAACTGATTCAATATTAATATATATTTCATTGTCTTGATTGCCTACTTGCTCCTTCTTTGATAATTCATTGATGGCATATGAATACAAGGTCCTACGAAGTTTCTAGAATATGAAATTGCATCTGCGTGAATTTACTGTAGGCTGGAAATTGTTTTGAGTAATATAGATAGTTCTCTATACATACTGGATGGATGATTGGCATATATATAACTAAGTGGTGGTTCTGATGTTTTACTTGGGTTCTTTTAGTATTGATCTCTATTTATATCCCTCAGGTTTGTGAGAAGTTTTTGTCACTGAGGAAAAGTACCAGGATGGATATAGCTGCTATTATAGAAGAGGTATCAAGTATTAGTTCTCCTCTAAATTGAACTGAACTCATTATGATGCACTACTTGACATGTTAGTTTATTATGTGTTCACCAACCTGTGGAACTCAAAGTACGTGTTTAATAATTTGTTTCTCGTTGCATTTTACTTGTTATTTCTCTTATGGTTACTCTTTTCCTTTCTAAACTTGTTTCCATATTCTTAATTAATTAGTAAAACCAATCAAGCAAGGTGATTGCTCAAAATGTTGCTAAGCACCAATTATACTGACTATAGAACTTACATTTTTGTGCCTTTAATTTCCTTTTGAACTTTCCCACATTGTTGAACCTATTTCCATGTTTTCAACTCAAAATTAATGTGAGGCTTCTAAGTTGGGCATTACTGTGCTAATGGAGTCCTAGTTTCCATCTGCATTGGGATTATTCCCTTTTTATGCATTATTGTTTACTTTTCATACTTGCTCATGTTCTCACACCTATTTTGTTTTTCCTTAGGTGTTGAATACCATGGAGCGGATTGGTTTGGATGCACAAGTATCTGCTGTTTTGGAGTAAAGGTACAAAAGAATAGGTAATAAACATCAACTAATAAATTAAATACCTTACAACCCTCGGCTTTTGGATATCATGATGAAATTTCTTAGTTTCTACTACAATATCTGGATCCATTTATTATAAATTTTAGTGTTCTTAGTTAAGTAAGTTATGCTTGGAGATTTAAAACCAACTTTTCCTTTGAATAAAATTTGTTTCTTCTATTATTTGCTTTACATCTACTTACCACACTAGATTTGTTGTTTTGATCTTCTGAAATGATCCATCATGGAAATGATCAATAGGTTTTTGGATACGACACTCAATGGAACTATGTATAGAAGGTGTAGCATTTTTTTTTATATCTCTAATCAACTAGGATAAGCCCGTGCCGATGATACGGAGATAATTTTTCTTAGGTGTTCATGCTTATAATAGGAGATTCCTAAAACAACCCCAAAACGGTATTTAATGATGTTAACAGTGAGAATACGATGAGAATTTGCAAACAGTTAGACTTAGGCATAAAAATCATCCGTCTAATGGTGAAAATGTAAAAACAACCCCAAAATGGTCCCGTAAGAGGCACATGCACCTTGCACGGGACCAATTTAAATAGTAGGAATCGACCGCATAATCACCGGACTACCGATTTTAGTATACGACAAGAGTTTGTAAACATTTAAACTTAGACTGAAAAACATTCCATCAAAGGGTGAAAATGTAAAATAACAACAAAATTGTCCCGTAAGAGGCACGAGCACCTCACACGGGACCAATGTAAATCGTACGAACCAGCCGCGTATTCATCGAGATCCTAGTTTGAGTATATACGACGAGAATTTGCACAAATTTAGACTTAGGCTTAAAACATTGCGTCAAAGGGTGAAAACGGAAAAAAGACACAAAACGGTCCCATAAGATGCACGCGAGCACCTCGTACGGGACCAATGTAACTCGTAGGAATCGATCGCGTAATCACCGGCCTCCCCATTTGAGTATACGACAAGAATATGCAAACAGTTAGACTTAGGATTAAAAACATGCCGTTAAAGGGTGAAAACGTAAAACCACTATTAAAACGATCCCATAAGAGGCACGAGCACCTCGCACGTGACCGATGTAACTCGTACAAATCGACCGTGCAATCACTGGACTCTCGATTTATGTATACATAACGAGAATTTGCAAAAATTTAGAGTTAGTCTTACAAACATGGTGTGAAATGGTGAAAATGTTAAACAATCATAAAATGGGCCCCGTATGAGGCACACGCACCTCACACGGGACCAATATAACTCGTACGAACTGACCGCATAGTCATCGAACTCCCAGTTTGAGTATACGACGAGAATTTGTAAAAAATTTAGACTTAGGCTTGAAAACATGGCATCAAAGGGTGAAAATATAAAACATACACAAAATGGCCACATAAGAGGCATGAGCACATCACACAAGACCAATGAAACTCATACGAACCGACCGCGTTGTCACCGAACTCCCAATTTGAGTACAGGATGAGAATTTGCAAAAATTTAGACTTATGCTTAAAATCATGGCGTCAAAGGGTGAAACATAAAATAGCCACAAAACGGTCTCGTAAGAGGCACGAGTACCTCGCACAGGACCAATGTAACTCATACGAACTGACCACATAGTCATCGGACTCCCAATTTATGTATACGACGAGAATTTGCCAAAAAATTAACTTAGGGTTAAAATCACGGCGTCAAAGGGTGAAAGCATAAAACAACAACAAAACGGTCCCGTAAGAGGCACGATCACCTCATACGAGACCCATGTTTCTCGTACCAACCGATCGCATTGTCACCGGACTCCCTGTTTGAATATAAGGTAAGAATTTGGAAAAATTTAGACTTAAGTCTTAAAAACATACCGTGAATAGTCAAAAATGTAAAAGAGACTTAAAATTATCCCGTAAGAGTCACGAGCACCTCGTACGGGACCAATGTAACTCGTACGAATCGACCGCGTAGTCACCAGACTCCCGATTTGAGTATACGATGAATTTACAAAATATTTAGACTTCGGATTAAAAATATGGCATTAAAGGGTGAAAAAGTAAAACATCCACAAAACAGTCCCTTAAGAGGAACGAGAACCTAGCGCTGGACCAACGTAACTCATACGAATCGACTGCATAGTCACCGGACTCCTCGTTTGAGTATACGACGAGAATTTGCAAATGGTTAGACTTAGACATAAAAAAAAGCCGTCAAAGGGTGAAAATATAAAATAGACACAAAACGGCCCCGTAAGAGGTACGAGCACCTCGTACAGGACCCATGTAACTCATACGAACCGACTGCGTAGTCACCGGATTCCCAGTTTTAGTATACGATGAGAATTAGCAAAAATTTAGACTCAAGCTTAAAAACATGGTGTCAAAGGGTGAAAACATAAAATATCCACAAAACGGTGCCATAAGAGGCACGAGAACCTCGTACGAGATCAATGCAACTCATAGGAAGCGACCGCATAGTCATCGGACTCCTTGTTTGAGTATACGACAAGAATTTGTAATAAATTAGACTTAGGCTTAAAAATATGGCGTCAATGGGTAAAAACCTAAAACAACCACAAAATGGTCTCGTAAGAGGCATGAGGACCTCGCACAGGGCCAATGTAACTCGTACGAACCGACCACATAGTCACCGGACTCCCCGTTTGAGTATACGATGAGAATTTGCATACGGTTAGACTTAGACTTAAAAATATGCCATCAAAGGGTGAAAATGTAAAACAGACACAAAATGTCCCCATAAGAGGCACGGGCACCTCGCACGGGACCAATGAAACATGTACGAACTGACCGGGTAGTCATCGAACTCCCAAATTGAGTATACGGTGAGAATTTTCAAACTGTTAGACTTGGGCATAAAAATAAGTCCTCTAATGGTGAAAATGTAAAAAGCTACAAAACGGTCCTGTAAGACACGATCACCTAGTAGATGACCAATGTAACTCGTGGGAGCCGATCGCGTACTTACCGGTCTCCCCATTTGAGTATACGACAAGAACTTGCAAAAATTTAGGCACAGGCTTAAAAACATGGTGTCAAAGCGTGAAAATGTAAAACATACACAAAATGACCCCGTAAGAGGCACGAACACCTCGCACGGGACCAATATAACTCGTACGAACCGACTGCGTAGTCACCGAATTCCCGATTTGAGTATACGACGAGAATTTGCAAAAAAATAGATTTAGGCTTTAAAACACATCATCAAAGGGTGAAAATGTAAAATAGCCACAAAACGGCCCCGTAATATGCACGAGCACGTCACAAGGGACCAATGTAACTCGTACGAAGCGATCGCATAGTCACTGAACTCCCCGTTTAAGTATACGACGAGAATTTTCATACGGTTAGTCTTAGACTTAAAAACATGTCGTCAAATGGTGAAAACATAAAACAGACACAAAACAGTCCTGTAAGAGGCAGGGGTACCTCGCACGGGACCAATGTAACTCGTACTAATTGGCCGCATAGTCATCGGACTCTCGGTTTGAGTATACGACGAGAATTTGCAAAAAATTAACTTAGCCTTAAAATCACGGCGTCAAGGGGTGAAAACATAAAACAACCACAAAATGGTCCTGTTGGAGGCCGCCGCATCTCGTATGAGACCAATGTAACTCGTACGAACCGATTCTATTGCCACCGAACTCCCCGTTTGAATGAAAAATTTTAGACTTAGTCTTAAAAACATGTCGTGAACGGTCAAAAACGTAAAAGAGACTTAAAATGGTCCCGTAAGAGGCACGAGCACCTCGTATGGGACCACTATAACTCGTACGAACCGACTGCGTAGTCACCAGACTCCCGATTTGAGTATACGACGAGAATTTACAAAAAATTTAGACTTCGGCTTAAAAACATGGCGCCAAAGGGTGAAAACGTAAAACATCCACAAAACGATCCCTTAAGAGGCACAAGCACCTCACGCTGGACCAACGTAACTCGTATGAACTGACTGCATAGTCACCGAACTTCCCGTTTGAGTATACGATAAGAATTTGCAAATGGTTAGGCTTAGATATAAAAACATGCCGTCAAAAGGGTGAAAATGTAAAATAGACACAAAGCGGCCCCGTAAGTTGTACGAGCAACTCGCACGGAACCCATGTAACTTATACGAACCGACCGCGTAGTCACCAGATTCCCAATTTTAGTATACGATGAGAATTTGTAAAAATTTAGACTCAGGCTTAAAACATGGCGTCAAAGGGGGAAAACATAAAATAGCCACAAAACGGTGTCGTAAGAAGCACGAGAACCTCGTACGAGTTCAATATAACTCATAGGAAGCGACCACATAGTCACCGGACTCCCTGTTTGAGTATACGATAAGAATTTGCAAAAATTTAGACTTAGGCTTAAAAACATGGCGTCAAAGGGTGAAAACATAAAATAGCCACAAAACGGTCCCGTAAGAGGCACGAGGACCTCGCACAGGGCCAATGTAGCTCGTATGAACCAACCACCAAGTCACCGGACTCCCCGTTTGAGTATACGATGAGAATTTTCATACGGTTAGACTTAGACTTAAAAATATGCCGTCAAAGGGTAAAAATGTAAAAAAGACACAAAATGACCCCATAAGAGGTACGAGCACCTCGCATGGGACCAATGTAACACGTACGAACCGACCGCGTAGTCACCAAACTCCCGGATTGAGTATACAACGAGAATTTGCAAACTGTTAGACTTGGGCATACAAATAAGTCATCTAACGGTGAAAATGTAAAAAGCTACAAAACGGTCCCGTAAGACATGATCACCTCGCACGGGACCAATGTAACTCGTGGGAGCCGATCGTGTAGTTACCGGTCTCCCCATTTGAGTATACGACGAGAATTTGCAAAAATCTAGGCACAGGCTTAAAAACATGGTGTCAAAGCGTGAAAACATAAAACATACACAAAACGACTCTGTAAGAGGCACGAACACCTTGCACGGGACCAATGAAACACATATGAATCGACCGCGTAGTCACCGAATTCCCGATTTGAGTATAGGACGAGAATTTGCAAAAATTTAGACTTAGGCTTTAAAACACAGCGTCAAAGGGTGAAAACGTAAAATAGCCACAAATGGCCCCGTAAGAGGCATGAGCACGTCGCACGGGACCAATGTAACTCGTACGAACCGATCGCATAGTCACCGAACTCCCCGTTTGTGTATACGATGAGAATTTTCAAACGGTTAGACTTAGACTTAAAAACATGTCGTCACAGGGTTAAAATATAAAACATACAAAAAATGGCCACATAAGAGGCATGAGCACATCACACAAGACCAATGAAACTCATACGAACCGACCGCGTTGTCACCGGACTCCCAATTTGAGTATAGGACGAGAATTTGCAAAACTTTAGGCTTATGCTTAAAATCATTGCGCCATAGGGTGAAAATGTAAAATAGCCACAAAACGGTCTCGTAAGAGGCCCGAGCACCTCGTACGAGACCAATATAACTCGTACGAACTAATCGCATTGTCACTGGACTCCTCATTTGAATATACAATAAGAATTTGCAAAAATTTAGACTTAGTCCTAAAAAAAAGCCATGAACGATCGAAAATGTAAAAGAGACTTAAAATGGTCCCGTAAGAGGTACGAGCACATCGTACGAGACAAATGTAACTCATACGAACCGACCTCGTAGTCACCGGACTCCTAATTTAAGTATGTGACGAGAATTTGCAAAAAATTTAGAGTTAGGATAAAAAAAACATGGCGTCAAAGGGTGAAAATGTAAAACATCGACAAAATGGTCCCTTAAGAGGCACGAGCATCTCGCGCTGGACCAACATAACTTGTACGAACCGACTGCATAGTCACCCGACTCCCCGTTTGAGTATACGATGAGAATTTGTAAACGTTTAGACTTAGATATAAAAACATGTCGTCAAAGGGCAAAAATGTAAAATAGACACAAAGCGGCCCCGTAAGAGGTACAAGCACATCATACGAGACCCATGTAACTCATACGAATCGACCGTGTAGTCACCGGATTCCCGATTTTAGTATACGACGAGAATTTATAAAAATTTAGACTTAGGCTTAAAAATATGGCGTCAAAGGGTGAAAACATAAAAGAGACACAAAACGGTGCGATAAGAGGCACGAGAACTGCATACGAGATCAAGTAACTCGTAGGAAGCGACCGCATAATCACCGGACTCCCAGTTTGAGTATACGACAAGAATTTGCAAAAATTTAGACTTAGGCTTAAAAACATGGCGTCAAAGGGTGAAAACGTAAAACAACCACAAAACGGTCCCGTAAGAGGCACGAGGACCTCGCACAGGGCCAATGTAACTCATACGAACCGACCGCATAGTCACCGGACTCCCCGTTTGAGTATACGATGAGAATTTGCATACGGTTAGACTTAGACTTAAAAACTTGCCGTCAAAGGGTGAAATGTAAAATAGACACAAAATGTCCCCATAAGAGGCATGAGCACCTCGCACGGGACCTATGTAACACGTACGAACCGACCGCGTAGTCACCGAACTCCCGAATCGAGTATACGGCGATAATTTAAAAACTATTAGACTTGGGCATAAAAATAAGTCGTCTAATGGTGAAAATGTAAAAAGCTATAAAACGGTCCCGTAAGACACGATCACCTCGCACAGGACCAATGTAACTCATGGGAGACAATCGCATAGTTATCGATCTCCCCATTTGAGTATTCGACAAGAATTTGCAAAAATTTAGGCACAGGCTTAAAAACATGGCGTCAAAGAGTGAAAACATAAAATATACACAAAATGACCCCGTAAGAGGCACGAGCACCTCGCACGGGAGCAATGTAACTCGTACGAACCGACCGCGTAGTCACCGAATTCCCGGTTTGAGTATATGACTAGAATTTGCAAAAATTTAGACTTAGACTTTAAAACACAATGTCAAAGGTTGAAAATATAAAACAACCACAAAACGGCCCCGTAAGAGGCACGAGCACGTCGCAAGGGACCAATGTAACTCGTACGAACCGATCGCATAGTCACCGAACTCCCCATTTGAATATACGACGAGAATTTTCAAACGGTTAGACTTAGACTTAAAAATATATCGTCAAAGGGTGAAAACATAAAACAGACACAAAACAGTCCCGTAAGAGGCACGAGTATCTCACACGGGACCAATGTAACTCGTACGAACTGACTGAATAGTCATCGGACTCCCGGTTTGAGTATACAATGAGAATTTGCAAAAAAATTAACATAGGTTTAAATTCACGGCGCCAAAGGGTAAAAACATAAAACAACCACAAAATGATCTCGTAAGAGGCTCGAGCACCTCGTACGAGATCAATGTAACTCGTATGAACCGATCGCATTTTCACCGAACTCCCCGTTTGAATATACGATAAGAATTTGTAAAAATTTAGACTTAGTCTTAAAAACATGCCGTGAATGGTCAAAAATATAAAAAAGACTTAAAATGGTCCCGTAAGAGGCACGAGCACCTCGTACGGGACCAATATAACTCGTACGAACCGATCGCATAGTCACCAGACTCCCGATTTGTGTATACGACGAGGATTTGTAAAAAAATTAGAGTTAGGATTGAAAACATGGCGTCAAAGGGTGAAAATGTAAAACATCCACAAAAAGGTCCGTTATGAGGCACGAGCACCTCGCGCTAGACCAACATAACTCGTACGAACCGACTGCATAGTCATCAGACTCCCCATTTGAGTATACGGCGAGAATTAGCAAACGATTACACTTAGATATAAAAACATGCCGTCATTGGATGAAAACATAAAACATACACAAAATAGTCCCTTAAGAGGCACGAGTACCTCACACGGGACCAATGTAACTCGTATGAACTGATCGTATAGTCATCGAACTCTCGGTTTAAGTATACGGCGATAATTTGTAAAAAATTTGACTTAGGCTTAAAATCACGGCATCAAAGGGTGAAAACTTAAAACAGCCACAAAACGGTCCCATAAGAGGCCCGAGCACCTCGTATGAGACCAATGTAACTCATGCAAATAGATCGCATTGTCACCGGGCTCCCCGTTTGAATATACGACAAGAATTTGCAAAAATATAGACTTAGTCTTAAAAACATACCGTGAACGATTGAAAATGTAATAGAGACTTAAAATGGTCCCGTAAGAGGCATGAGCACCTCATACGGGACCAATGTAACTCGTACGATCCGACCACATAGTCACCGGACTCCCGATTTGAGTATACGACGAGAATTTGTAAAAATTTAGACTTAGGATTAAACACATGGTGTCAAAGGGTGAAAATGTAAAACAACGACAAAATGGTCCCTTAAGAGGCACGAGCACTTCGCACTGGACCAACGTAACTCGTACGAACTGACTGCATAGTAACTGGACTCCTCGTTTGATTATACGATGAGATTTTGCAAACGGTTAGACTTAGATATAAAAACATGGTGTCAAAGGGTGAAAACGTAAAATATACACAAAACGACCCCATAAGCGGCACGAGAACCTCGCACGGGACCAATGTAACTCGTTGAAACCGATCACGTAGTCACCGAATTCTCAGTTTGAGTATATGACGAGAATTTGCCAAAAATTAGACATAGGCTTTAAAACAGAGAGTCAAAGGGTGAAAACGTAAAACAACCACAAAACGGCCCCGTAAGAGGCACGAGCACATCGCACGGGACCAATGTAACTCGTACGAACTGACCGCATAGTCATCGGACTCCCAGTTTGAGTATTCAACGAGAATTTGCAAAAACTTTAACTTAAACTTAAAAACATGCAGTTAAAGGGTGAAAACATAAAACAGTCCCGTAAAAGGCCTGAGCACCTCATACGAGACCAATGTAACTCCTACGAACCTATCGCATTGTCACTGAAGTCCCCGTTTTAATATACAATAAGAATTTGCAAAAATTTAGACTTAGTCTTAAAAACATGCCATGAATGGTTGAAAATATAAAAGAGACTTAAAATGGTACCGTAAGAGGCACGAGCACCTCGTACAGGACCAATGTAACTCGTACGATTCGACCGCATAGTCACCGGACTCCCGATTTGAGTTTACGACGAGAATTTGAAAAAAATTAGACTTAGGATTAAACACATGGAGTCAAAGGGTGAAAACGTAAAACAATCACAAAACGGTCCCGGAAGAGGCACGAGCACCTCGCACGGGACCAATGTAACTCGTACGAACCGACTGCATAGTCACCGGACTCCCCGTTTGGGTATACAATGAGAATTTGCAAAAATTTAGACCTGGGCTTAAAAACATGACGTCAAAGGGTGAAAACATAAAATAGCCATAAACGGTGAAGTAAGAGGCACGAGGACCTCGCACGGGACCAATGTAACTAGTACGAACCGACCGCATAGTCACTGGACTCCCCGTTTGAGTATACGAAGAGAATTTGGAAACGGTTAGACTTAGACTTAAAAACATGCCATCAAAGGGTTAAAATATAAAAAAAACATAAAACGTCCCCGTAGGAGGCACGATCACCTCTCACGGGACCAATGTAACACGTATGAACCGACTATGTAGCCATCGAACTCCCGATTTGAGTATACGACGAGAATGTGCAAACTATTTGATTTGGGCATAAAAACAAGTCGTCTGATGGTGAAAATAAAAAAAACACAAAATGGTCCCTTAAGACACACAAGCACCTAGAAAGGGACCAATGTAACTCATGGGAGCCGACCGCGTAGTCACCGGCCTCCCCGTTTGAGTATATGACGAGAATTTGCAAAAATTTAGACTTGGGTTTAAAAACATGGCATCAAAGGGTAAAGATGTAAAACATACATAAAATGGCCGCGTAAGAGGCATGAGAACCTCGCAAAGGACCAATGTAACTCGTACGAACCGAGCGCGTAGTCACCGGACACCCAGTTTGAGTATACGATGAGAATTTATAAAAAAATAGACTTACGTTTAAAAACACGACGTCAAAGGGTGAAAATGTAAAACAACCACAAAACAGTCCCGTAAGAGGTACGATCACCTCGTACGGGATCAATGTAACTCCTACAAACTGACCACATAGTCACCGGACTCCCCGTTTGAGTATACGATGAGAATTTACAAATGATTAGACTTAGACTTAAAAACATGTCGTCAAAGGGTGAAAATGTAAAGCAAACACCAAATGGCCCCGTAAGGGGCACGAGCACCTCACATGGGACTAATGTAACTCGTACAAATCGACCCCGTAGTCTCTGGACTCCCAGTTTGAGTATACGATGAGACTTTGCAAAAATTTAGACTTAGGTTTAAAGATTATTTGATCACTGATATCTTTTTTGTTTTTGTATTGTATTTTTTTACAGGTTAACATTTCAGCGTTATATTTTATTCTCGTGGAACACATGAAAAAATCAATAGATTGAGTCAGGTGGACTTTTTATTTATTGTTGTTGTTTATATGCGAGATTGTTTTCAATTTTTTTCCGGCTGTGCGGGCTTTTGTGTTGGTTAAACAGGTTAGTTTTTATGTATAAACAAAGGAGTGTGCCGATTTTTTTAAAAAATTGTAAAGATTTGTTGATATGGTAGATTGTTTCTTTCAATTTTGTATGTCCGCGCGGGCTGTTGCATTTACTAAACAGGTTGGTTTTAATGAATACATAAAGGAGACTCTGGATATTTTTTTTTAAATATTGTAAATATTTGTTGATATGGGAGATTGTTGCTTTCAATTTTTTATGTCCGTGCGGGCTTTTACATTGATTAAACAGGTTGGTTTTCATGATTAAATAAAGGAGACTCTGTCGAATTTATTTCAATATTGTAAAGTGAGGTTCATATGCGAAATTGTTATTTTCAATTTTTTATGTCCGTTCGGGCATTTGTGTTGATTAAATAGGTTGGTTTTCATGTATAAACAAAGGGGATTTTTATCGATTTTTTTCAAAAATTGTAAAAAGTTGTTGATACAGTTAACTAATGAGTATCACTACACTTATCCACTTTTGTACCAACTTTCATACCCGCCTAATAAGACATGGCAATAAAAAGTTGTACTTTATTCTCTGGGCAAGACCCACAACAACAAGGTATAACATTTTAATGCATTAGGTATGGAAAATGTGTTCGAAATTTGGTACACCTAACTTTATTCTTAACTAATATATTTTGATATTTTACTTTACTATGATATTATTTTGATAAAATGATTATTTATTGATTGTAGGTTGTGCACAAGAATTTGAAGAGATGTGATTTTGAGTGTGTCTACTATATGTGACACTGAAAGAAGTTTTTGTAGCATGACAACTATATTTATCATCTTAATTTAGGGACGATTTTTCTTTTGACAATTGTATATCTTATTAATTAGTATGGTTTTGTATTCATTTAAATATTTCGACTTGAATTTAGTTTAATGGAAGAAATTATTATTAGATACGTGTTTCAATGAATGCAGTTGGTATATTGTATTTATGATTGGATGATTTGACTTATAATGCAAATTAGACGTCATTTATTATTGCAGCATAATGCAAATAATAATATAATTGTTTATGATTTTTTTTTAATTAATTGAGAACACATTTAGGGAAGGTCATAATCCATCCCTAATACCCATTTTGTATTAATTGAGAATACCTTTTGGGACGGTTTATCCATCCCTAATACTACTCATGAGAGCGGGAATTTTTTCGCAGGAATACCTAATGGGACTGAAAATCCGTCCCTAAATTATTTACGACGCCTAGTATAAGGGACGGATTTTTGCCGTTGCAAAATTCGTCCCAAATACTCTTTAGGGAGGGTTTGTGTGCTTTCAGGGACGGATTTTTACCGTCCATAATACCTATTTTTCTTGTAGTGGTATGTGTATAAAATATGTTGTTTTGATTTTGGAAAAAGTGTTATGGATAATTTCTTTCGGAATTTACGGGTATAACCCACTTTTATTTGTTTTTGAGATTTTTTATAGAAAATAAAGTATGTGCAATATACTAATAAAAATGTAGATATTAATGTGTATGAACTAATGTAAGAACTAGATTATGAATCTAATGTGTATTATGCGAAAACAAGGAATTTAAAGAGAGAGGGAAAGAGTTGGACCTTTTTTGAAGCTTGATATTTGGTCTTGGGTGAACTCCCTTGAGTTTTGATGAATGATGATGAGAGATAAGGATATTTGACAAATTGGGTATGAAAAGGATGGGAATATAAGCTTAGATGGAACTTCACATGAGGAACTTCGTTGATTTCGAGGGAATGTTGTTGAGATCACTGATGCTGATGGATCTATTATGTGTCTCTTGGAGTGAGGTCATGGATCCTATTTATAGGGTCATGGTGTGTAGATTGACCTACCCAAGGGGGGGCCTATCAGCATGTGACCCCAGACACAGAGCCGATAGGCAGTGATCAGGACCTGCTAATTGGTAGTCCCGTGCAAATTTCTTGGAAAAATGGTCGTAGAACACAAACCGTTGATCCAAATCATGAACAGGGAATACCGTTAGGAAGGTATTTCATAGGCCTTTAAGAGTACTTTGGAATTCTTTCGGGTCCGGGAGTTGACTTTGGGTCAAATGTTGCTTGGAAGCGCACGTCGGTCCTTTCGACGGGAGATCGTCGGATGCAAACTGATCGTTCATCTGCATGGTAAGTCATAATCATGAATGGGTTGGACTATTGGAAAGGTTAGAAGATGTAATTAGACATTCTAAAGAGTTTTTCTCGGTTCGGAATGTTGACGTTGGTCAATCGGGGCTCGGAAGCGCCCGAGGACCTCTCAGAGTAAAACAGATCGTTCGTCCGTACCATAGATCAGAATTGCGCATGGGGTGGACTGTTCGAAAGGGTATTCGGTGCCCTTTGGAGTTTCATTCAGTCTCATTTGAGCTAAATAGTTAACTTTGTTCAAACAAAGCCCGGGAGCACCCGATGGCCTCTAGACTGATTTTCGGGGGAAAACTGATTATTCTCTGAATGGTTATGTTGTTTCGTGCATGGGGTGAACCTTTGGAAAGGAGTTTAAATTACCTTAAAAGATTCAAAGAGATTTTTCTCTAACGGTGAAGTTGATTGGGGCCAAATCAGGGTCTAGGAGTGCCTGGTGGCCCCCGAATCGATTTTCGGTAGTAGAATGGTCCGTTCGTCCAAACCGTTATGTAGATTAGCGCATGGGGTGGATCGTTGGAAAGGGTATTTATGTATCTTCAAAGATTCAAAGAGATTTCACTTTGATGATAGAGTTGATCGGGGTCAAACGGGGCTTGAGGGAACCCGATGGCCTCTAGATCAATACTCGGAGTGCGACCTAGGGTTCATAGTGAGATGGGGAGGTGCTAAGGACCTAAGGGGAGAGCTAGGGGTCCTATAATGTGGTGTCTACACATTCAATTGTGACACCCCGACTAATTAAATACCGAGTAGCTACTCCTTTATTAAATTAATTCAAAATGCCAAGTTGGTCCAGTTAATAGCATCACTGTCGAAAACATTTTAATGATTACTAACCACCTAGTATTTAAAAAGTAAGTTACCAAATTTTAATTTAAGTCTGATTAACATGCAACAAGTGTAATGAAGAATAATAACACCATTCACCATAAAGAAGTAAATAGAATAACCATCACATAATGTAAGTAAAGTCTGGAGGAAAACTACTCACTACAAAACCACAACTGAAATAACTAAACTGGATACTGAAACAATACATGCCAAAGTCTGAAAAAACTGTAATGGAAAGATGTCTCTAATAGAAATGGGCAACATGCCCTACAACTGATAGAATACTGAATACGGAATCCAAATGATAGAAGCGTCTAAAAGCAATTCCCTGTAGCTTCCACAAACAGCTACAGCTCGTCACCTGAATGAGTATCCTATGCATGGTGTCCTTGTGGCTGGGCACCTAAAATGGTTTTACAAGAAAAATAGATTTGAAAGCAAACGAGTCAGAGCCCGAATGTGGAGATATTTTAAAAACCTGCAAGTGCTTTAAAAACATTTAAAACATTATATGCAAAGTACATGTTAGGACGTGCACCACCTGATATTCTCACCTCTCGTCTAACTGTGCACTCCTAACGTAAGTACCCATCTAAAACGACACAAAACCACTAGCTAAGTAACATCATATCTAGCTAGATTGTCATAGGTCCTACCCTTATTACTCGGTTCCATTAACATTTTAACGATCTCAGTTAAATAGGTGCTTAACGTAAATTCAGGTTCTCATACAAGAGTAATACAGCTCGTTATAAATTAACCCTCTATGTTATTCCATAGTTACACACAATACTATATAAAAGTTCCCAGTTTATTAAGCGTATATTTCCACAACATAAATATACAATATAAGCACCCCGAGACTAAGCTGCGGTGCACACATACTCTGCTATCCATCCCGGTACATCACGTACATAAGGATCACATATTCCGAATCTATCAGGAATAGTTCAGATAACACAAATCACAAATAGTGGAGGCGGACACAGTCACATCACATGGGTCACGCACATACCTGCGTTCCCACGATCAGCAGACTTATTAACATCCCAATAATTCCTTCTCTGACCTATGTTCATCGAGTTTACCAGTCTAAATCCGGGCAACACAAGGATTAGAGGGCCCTAAGCGAACGCAAACCTCCCGTGATAGCAAGTATGGTAGGTATGTCATACACACAATTCATATACCAATACTAAGTAAACACACATCTTAGTAATCCCGTAGTTTAATTTTAGTACTATTCTCATTCTAGTACCAATATATAATTTACACACTTTATACGATTCCGGTTCATAATCATACGCGCCAAAATTTATTCTCACGTCGTAGTAGACACTCACGGCTCAACCCAAACAGTCCATTGATTTAAATCACTCGTCTATAATTTACTCCTCATAATAACCCCAAAGTCCCAAATCTATCAATAAATCATCAAAGGAATGTCATCTCTACCCTCAAACAAGTTTACGGGACTCCCAAAATCAAAACAGGCCAAAAAGGCCTAAACTGCCAGCTCGTTAGAAGTCTCGTTCGAACGAGGCTGTTCGAACGAGATTCCAGTTCGTTCGAACGAACTGTACCTTCTAACGAGATCTCGTTCGAACGAAGTTATCGAATGAAGTTCCCTTTCGTTAGAAGCGACTGGTCAACTCGTTAGAAGCTCGTTCGAACGAGCTCGTTCGAACGACCTGGGAAGGTCTTCTAACGAGGGACCAGTTTCGGCCCAAATTTTTCCCAATCTCGTTTTTCACCATTTTTACTCCTCAAATCTCCTCTAAAATTAGTCCCAATGATTGTTTTAAGGTCTCTAATCAATCCTAAATATACCATAGTCACATCCTAACACGTTTTAAAGGATTAATTCATCCTAACATTAATCAATTTACAAATCTCTACACTTTTCCTCCAATAATTCAATAACATGAACCCTAAACTTTTAGGTCCTCAATTAGTCCATTCTAAATCCATTTTTTCTTACATCCAACATATATTAATACCAGAATAATCATCTCTATATGATTTTACATGCAATTTGTTCTCAATATTCAAGTTCTAAGTCCAAACAACATGGGTTTTCATTTATCTTCCAAGAACAATTGTAAATCTTCAAATTATCTAACATGGAGGAAGCATTTTCTGAATTAAAAGCAATTAAATCACTTGCCTCGATTGTCTCTGAATTAGGTGTTGATTTTGTAAAGATTTTTCTGCAGAATTCCTTCTCCTTCTCTCCCTCTCTAAGCTTTCTTCTTCCAATGGCTATGGTGGCTAGGGTTTGTTTATGGAAAGTAATAGAACCTAATTCTAATAACCTACGTAACCTATTGGGTTAACATGGGTTGGTTAGTGGCTTAGTGGGTCAAACCCACATCAGATTTACTTCTCTAATTTTCCTCATTTTTAATTCCTAAAAATACGAAATTACCAAAATACCCTTTATATTGCCGGTATGGCCTAAAAATACCCCGGGACCCAAACTAAACCCCCGGCTAGTGTTTTATGACTATCTCGACTCTTCCGGACGCGTTGGTGCACTCAAAACGACCATACGATTAATAGAATTTAAATTCACTATTATAATTAAAATAATTATATCCTGACGCGACTGTCACACGCGTCCCAATAAAATGACCAAATTGCCGTATATAAATCTCACGACAAATCTCATAATTCAATATTCATATAACATCATATATACTCAATATAGTCAAATACCAACTCACAACTCGCTAGTATTTTACCCGGATTAATTTCCAATTAATTCTCATTAATTAATTAATCCCAAAATAAATATAGCCAAAAGTACGGGGTATTACATAATTCCCCCCTAATAACTGAATTTCGTCCCGAAATTTGGAACTAGAAAGTACCTGCTAAAAACAACTCTGGATAACGTTCGCACATCTCATCTTCGCGCTCCCATGTTGACTCCTCGACATTGTGATGTCGCCACTGATCACGCACTAACGGAACTATCTTTGACCGCAGCTTCCTCTCACTTCGGTCCAAAATAGCAATCAGCCCCTCCTCGTAGGAGCTATCCGGCTGGAGATCGATGTCCTCCATAGCAATGTGAGAATGAGCCAAATTATCTCTAAGGTATTTCCTTAGCGAGGAAATATGAAACACATCGTGAATCCGATGCAAATGCTCCGGTAACCCAAGTCTATACGCAACCGGTTCGATCCGCTCAATAATAGGAAACGGCCCCACATACCTTGGTGCCAACTTCCCCTTCTTCCCGAAACGCATAATCCCCTTCATAGGAGATACTCTGAGCAAAACTTGGTCCCCCACTTGGAAATCCCTGAAAAATCTCTTCGCGTCAACATAACTCTTCTGTCGGTCTTGAGCTACCCGAATGCGACTCCGAATCAACTCAATCCTTGCCGAAGTATCCTGAATCACTTCCGGCCCAAGTAGTTTGTTATCCCCCACCTCTAACCAACATGCTGGGGAACGACAAGGCCTACCGTACAATGCTTCAAACGGAGCCATGCCAATAGTGAATTGATAGGAGTTTTTGTAAGCAAACTCTACCAGTGGAAGGTACTGCTCCCATCCACCCCCAAAGTCAATAATGCACATGCGTAGCATGTCCTCCAACATCTGATTTGTGCGCTCGGTCTGCCCATCGGTCTGCGGATGATAAGCTGTACTCAACCGCAATTCCGTGCCCATGGCCTCCTGGAAACTCTCCCAAAAATGTGAAACAAATATCTTGTCTCTGTCAGACACGATATTTAGGGGCACACCGTGAAGTCTCACAACCTCTGAAATGAAGAGCTGGGCATACTGTCCCGTAGTGTAGTCAGTCCTTACGGGTAAAAAGTGAGCGACTTTGGACAACCTGTCCACAATTACCCAAACGGAGTCGTGACACCTTTGTGACGTAGGCAACCCCGTGATAAAGTCCATGGATATGCTCTCCCACATCCACACCGAGACCTCCAACGGCTGTAGAAGTCCTGCCGGTCTCTGATGATCCACTTTTACAAGCTGACAAGTGGTGCATTTCGAAACAAACTCAGCAATATCTTTCTTCATACCGCTCCACCAATACTGGCGTCTCATGTCTTGGTACATTTTGTCCCCTTCGGGATGTACCGCGAACCGTGAGCCGTGCGACTCTGCCATCACATCATGTCGCAATTCCTCCCCTTCCGGAACTACCAATATCCCATTGAAGCGTAATCCCCCGTCTGAGCTAACGGTATAGGACTCGATTCCCTCTGCTAGTAATCGAACTATCTGCTCCTGACAGAACGAGTCATTAGCCTGTGCCCGTACTACCTTCGTGACAATCTGTGGTGTAACAGTCATCACAGACATGAAAGATCGGGCCACTGCATCCTGGTGTCCCAACTCCTTCCACTTTGCCTTCCACACCTCTGCCACCTCATCTGCTGGTCTACGGCTCAACGCGTCTGCTACCACGTTAGCCTTGCCTGGGTGATACTGGATATCGAACTGGTAGTCTTTCACAAACTCAAGCCACCTACGCTGCCGCATATTCAACTCTTTCTGCGTGAACAGGTATTGTAGGGACTTGTGGTCCGTGAACAGTTGGAACTTCTCCCCCAAAAGATAGTGCCTCCAAATTCGTAGGGCAAATACCACTGCCTCCAACTCCAAATCATGCGTGGGGTAATTCTTCTCATGAGTCTTAAGCTTACGGGAAGCATAAGCTATGGCCTGTCTCTCCTGCTGCAATACACCTCAAAGTCCTTGCAAAGACGCGTCGGTGTAAACCAAATACTCAACTCCCAGTCTCGGCAATGCTAACACAGGTGCTGAGGTCAATTTGTCCTTTAACTCATCAAATGCCAACTGACAGGCATCACTCCAGATGAATGGCACACCCTTACGAGTCAGATGTGTCAAACGACCCGCTATCTTCGAAAATCCCCGAATGAACCTCCTGTAGTATCCTGCTAGGCCCAAGAAACTACGAATCTCAGTCGGTGTCATGGGCTGTCCCCACTCCCTCACCGCGGATACCTTCCCCGGATCAACAGATATCCCCCGGTCGGAAATAATGTGTCCCAAAAACTGGACCTCCTTAAGACAAAACCCGCATTTCTCATATTTTGCATACAACTCGTTCTGACGAAGTGTCTGCAAAACCTGCCTCAAATGCTCGGCGTGCTCTTCCTCTGTCTGGGAGTAAACCAGAATGTCATCAATGAAGACAATGACAAACTGATCTAGGAAATCCCTGAACACTCTGTTCATCAAGTCCATAAATACTGCTGGAGCGTTGGTCAAACCAAAAGGCATAACCTGAAATTCGTAAGAACCATATCTCGACAAGAACGCAGTCTTCGAGACATCCTCCTCCCTGATACGCAACTGATGGTATCCCGATCTCAAATCAATCTTTGAGAAGAAAGAAGCTCCTCTCAAATGGTCGAATAAGTCATCGATTCGAGGCAACGGATACTTATTCCGTATCGTGACTTTATTCAACTCTCGGTAGTCCACACACAATCTCAGTGAACCGTCCCTCTTCTTCACAAACAAAATTGGAGCGCCCCAGGGTGAGGTACTCCCGCGAATAAAGCCCTGACCTAACAGCTGCTCTATCTGATCTCGTAGCTCTCGCATCTCTACCGGAGCCATACGGTATGGTGCGCGTGCTATAGGCCTCGTATCTGGCAATAGGTCTATAACAAAATCTATCTCTCGACTGGGGGGTAGGCCTGGTATCTCCTGAAGCACATCCGAATACTCCCTGACTATTGGGATAGAATCTAAAGGAATCACTACCTCCTTAGAGGTATCATCTTCAATGTAATACAGATGAGCGGTCGATCCTCCCTCTGGGCGAGGCATCGCCACTACAAACATCTCTTGCCCCGGAATGGCAAAAACAATGCTCCTGCTGAAGCAATCAATCATGGCCCTATAAGCTACGAGCCAATCCATACAGATAATCACATCATGAACATGCATATCTAATACCAACATGTCTGCAGGTAATATCAAACCACCAATCTCTACCCCCACTCCCCGGCATATAAAGAAAATAAGTGACCCACTCCCCAATGGTGAGTCGACACACGTCACTGTGCTCTCTGCCGTAGCTAACAATCCTAAAGCTTTCGCGAAGTGTGTAGCTATAAAACAATGTGTAGCCCCCGTATCAAATAATACCCGACCCATAGTGCCATGGATAGGAAAAGTACCCTCAATCGCGGGCGGTGCCTGAGGAACTGCAGCCTGGTGAATGTTATAGACACGTCCATACTGTAGCTGCCCCTGCTGAACTGGGACTGCTGGAATGGGTGGCAATGCTGCCATCTGTGGCGGTGCGGGGAGAGCGGCGGGAAACATAGGCCTCTGTGGCTCCTGGCGAGTACCCTGCTGCTGCTGCTGTGGGGCCCTGCCCCTATCAGGACAATCTTGTCGCTTATGGCCAGTCTTGCCACAAACAAAACACTTCCCTGGGAAGTTCCCTCCTCTCTGTCCCTGCGGTCTCCGGCCCTGGTGGCCGTTACCGTTCCTCCCTTGGCCCTGCTGGCCCTGGTGAAACTGCTGCCCATTCTGCCCCTGTTGGCCCTGATGGCCGTTTGGACCCTGATGGCCCTGACGAAAACCTCCCTGTCCCTGTCCCTGTCTGTAGTTCCCTGATCGGAACCTCTTCTGATCCCCCTGCTGGGTACCCTGCTCACCCTGTCTCTGCCCCTGAACAGATTGTGCCCCACCGGCACCATGTCCTCCAGTCCTGCCCCGATGGCTAGACTCTCCCGACCTCTTGCCCTCAACCATATGAAAGTGGTGGTCCTGGAAGTGTAACAAAGCAGCGTTAACCACATCAGAATATGTGGCCAACGAAAGGTTCCCTAACAGATGCTGACGGATCCTCCATGTTAACCCGTCCGTGAACTTCTCAATCTTCTTCTTCTCTGTTGGTATCTCATCTGGAACGATATTCAACAGATTCGTGAACTCGGCCTCATACTCAGCCACGGTCTTACCCTCTTGCCTCAGATTCATCAGTTTCCTCCTCATTTCCGTGTGAACAGCCGACGGAAAGTACTTGCGGTCAAACCGCACCCAGAAGTCCTGAATAGTGAGAGTATCCCTCTCCTCCACGGTGGTAATAGACTCCCACCACTGTAGCGCAGATCCAACTAGCTTGAAAGTAGCTAGTACCTGCTTCTGGACGTCCGTGCACTCATACATCCTTAAGTGCCTTTGCATATCCTTCCTCCACTGGCTCGAGACTACCACATCTGAGCTACCTGCAAACTCTGGCGGATGCGCTTTCTAAAAAGCGTCACGTAAACGTTCCCAAGCAGACGGGAATGCATTTGCCTGTACTGGCGCGGCAACCGGCGCCTGAGGTGGTGCCTACTGAACAACGGCAATTGCGGCATTTATCGCTTGGGCTACTATAGCTGCAACCTCAGTGGCGTTCATCATGCCCTGAACTGGAGCGGGCTGGGGTTCGGGCGTTGCATCCCTGGGAACTCGTCGTGCACGTCGTGGAGGCATCTGAAATAAGAACAAAGTTTATAAGTTCGCTGTTATAAACTTAAAATAGCTGAAGAACGAAGCATACACAAAAAGAGTACAACAGTCCTAAAATATAGGGCTCTATATCAAAGAAACTTAGCCGAAACATAATAGCCGTATAGATCCTAGAGGACACTAGAACCTGATGCTCTGATACCACCTGTGACACCCCGACTAATTAAATACCGGGTAGCTACTCCTTTATTAAATTAATTCAAAATGCCAAGTTGGTCCAGTTAATAGCATCACTGTCGAAAACATTTTAATGATTACTAACCACCTAGTATTTAAAAAGTAAGTTGCCAAATTTTAATTTAAGTCTGATTAACATGCAACAAGTGTAATGAAGAATAATAACACCATTCACCATAAAGAAGTAAATAGAATAACCATCACATAATGTAAGTAAAGTCTGGAGGAAAACTCCTCACTACAAAACCACAACTGAAATAACTAAACTGGATACTGAAACAATACATGCCAAAGTCTGAAAAAACTGTAATGGAAAGATGTCTCTAATAGAAATGGGCAACATGCCCTACAACTGATAGAATACTGAATACGGAATCCAAATGATAGAAGCGTCTAAAAGCAATTCCCTGTAGCTTCCACAAACAGCTACAGCTCGTCACCTGAATGAGTATCCTATGCATGGTGTCCTTGTGGCTGGGCACCTAAAATGGTTTTACAAGAAAAATAGATTTGAAAGCAAACGGGTCAGAGCCCGAATGTGGAGATATTTTAAAAACCTGCAAGTGCTTTAAAAACATTTAAAACATTATATGCAAAGTACATGTTAGGACGTGCACTCACCTGATATTCTCACCTCTCGTCTAACTGTGCACTCCTAACGTAAGTACCCATCTAAAACGACACAAAACCACTAGCTAAGTAACATCATATCTAGCTAGACTGTCATAGGTCCTACCCTTATTACTCGGTTCCATTAACATTTTAACGATCTCAGTTAAATAGGTGCTTAACGTAAATTCAGGTTCTCATACAAGAGTAATACAACTCGTTATAAATTAACCCTCTATGTTATTCCATAGTTACACACAATACTATATAAAAGTTCCCAGTTTATTAAGCGTATATTTCCACAACATAAATATACAATATAAGCACCCCGAGACTAAGCTGCGGTGCACACATACTCTGCTATCCATCCCGGTACATCACGTACATAAGGATCACATATTCCGAATCTCTCAGGAATAGTTTAGATAACACAAATCACAAATAGTGGAGGCGAACACAGTCACATCACATGGGTCACGCACATACCTGTGCTCCCACGATCAGCAGACTTATTAACATCCCAATAAGTCCTTCTCTGACCTATGTTCATCGAGGTAACCAGTCTAAATCCGGGCAACACAAGGATTAGAGGGCCCTAAGCGAACGCAAACCTCCCGTGATAAAAAGTATGGTAGGTATGTCATACACACAATTCATATACCAATACTAAGTAAACACACATCTTAGTAATCCCGTAGTTTAATTGTAGTACTATTCTCATTCTAGTACCAATATATAATTTACACACTTTATACGATTCCGGTTCATAATCATACGCGCCATAATTTATTCTCACGTCGTAGTAGACACTCACGGCTCAACCCAAACAGTCCATTGATTTAAATCACTCGTCTATAATTTACTCCTCATAATAACCCAAAAGTCCCAAATCTATCAATACATCATCAAAGGAATGTCATCTCTACCCTCGAACAAGTTTACGGGACTCCCAAAATCAAAACAGGCCAAAAAGGCCTAAACTGCCAGCTCGTTAAAAGTCTCATTCGAACGAGGCTGTTCGAACGAGATTCCAGTTCGTTTGAACGAACTGTACCTTCTAACGAGATCTCGTTCGAACGAAGTTATCGAATGAAGTTCCCTTTCGTTAGAAGCGACTGGTCAACTCGTTAGAAGCTCGTTCGAACGACCTGGGAAGGTCTTCTAACGAGGGACCAGTTTCGGCCCAGATTTTTCCCAATCTCGTTTTTCACCATTTTTACTCCTCAAATCTCCTCTAAAATTAGTCCCAACGATTTTTTTAAGGTCTCTAATCAATCCTAAATATACCATAGTCACATCCTAACACGTTTTAAAGGATTAATTCATCCTAACATTAATCAATTTACAAATCTCTACACTTTTCCTCCAATAATTCAAGAACATGAACCCTAAACTTTTAGGTCCTCAATTAGTCCATTCTAAATCCGTTTTTTCTTACATCCAACATATATTAATACCAGAATAATCATCTCTATATGATTCTACATGCAATTTGTTCTCAATATTCAAGTTCTAAGTCCAAACAACATGGGTTTTCATTTATCTTCCAAGAACAATTGTAAATCTTCAAATTATCTAACATGGAGGAAGCATTTTCTGAATTAAAAGCAATTAAATCACTTGCCTCGATTGTCTCTGAATTAGGTGTTGATTTTGTAAAGATTTTTCTGCAGAATTCCTTCTCCTTCTCTCCCTCTCTAAGCTTTCTTCTTCCAATGGCTATGGTGGCTAGGGTTTGTTTATGGAAAGTAATAGAACCTAATTCTAATAACCTACGTAACCTATTGGGTTAACATGGGTTGGTTAGTGGCTTAGTGGGTCAAACCCACATCAGATTTACTTCTCTAATTTTCGTCATTTTTAATTCCTAAAAATACGAAATTACCAAAATACCCTTTATATTGCCGGTATGGCCTAAAAATACCCCGGGACCCAAACTAAACCCCCGGCTAGTGTTTTATGACTATATCGACCCTTCCGGACGCGTTGGCGCACTCAAAACGACCATACGATTAATAGAATTTAAATTCACTATTATATTTAAAATAATTATATCCTGACGCGACTGTCACACGCGTCCCAATAAAATGACCAAATTGCCGTATATAAATCTCACGACAAATCTCATAATTCAATATTCATATAACATCATATATACTCAATATAGTCAAATACCAACTCACAACTCGCTAGTATTTTACCCGGATTAATTTCCAATTAATTCTCATTAATTAATTAATCCCAAAATAAATATAGCCAAAAGTACGGGGTATTACATCAATCAAGTGTTTAATATTTTTTTCAAGTTCAGAACTCTTTTTGAGAATCTTAGAATATATTTCTTGATTATCAAGTAAATCATCACCATCGGACTCACTAAGTGAGGTGTGTTAGTTGTTCCATAACGATTCACTTTTAGGTTTTGGACACACGCACCCATTGAATTATTCACAATGATTTCTACTTTGACTCATACACATGCTAGATTCATCATAATTGTTAACAATAAAAATATTTGACATCTCATTCACACAGATTGAAGGTATATAATTATTAACAACATCAAGAGGTAAGCAAGCTTTATCATCAAAATACACAATTTTAGCATAAAAAGACATGCATGATTCATGTTTTTCTGATGACTCAAACTCATCATCAACCGAATTATTAGAATCATCCCAAGTCTTGCATACACGGGCATTCGATGTAGTCCTAATAAAAGATTTTCATTTATTGGTAGAATGACCCATATTACCATACTTGTGGCACTAAATTTTACTTAAGTATTTATTGGGCCTTTGATTGTTATTGTTGGTATATCTGTCACCATTACGGTCATGGGGTTTAGGAACTTGAAACTATTACTAGACATTCTTCTCTTGTTTAGTTTCCATATCATTCCTAAACTTTATAATCCATACTATCAAGGCCATAGTCCTCTCCTAACTCTAAGTCATATCCAGACACAATCATTTGAGAAGAAAAGACTAAATTAGATCAAGAGGATAATTTAACTATAGGGGGTCTGGAGAGGTAACAAAGTTTCTCAAATTTCTCATTTATTTTTAAAATACAAAAATAGTTTCAGGAGTTTTAGGATCAAAAACTTTTGAAAACCTCTCTAATACCACTTAAAATAACTCAATCAAGATTTTTAACACAATTAAAGGAATGATTGAAAATTCAAATAAACTCTTTGAAAAAACTCTTATTTGTTCAAAAAGAGTTTTATAAGGATGTGTTAATCGTAAAAAGTAAAGTAGATAGTATAATTTAGATACTTGGTAACTAGGTTTAAAAAATGAGAAACCCTAATTTACTTTAGTTAAGGGGAGATATCATAGAAGAATTAAGAACATCCATAAAAAGTTTACACATGATATTTACCACGGTAAAACCCCAAATGCTGGGAAAACATCCATGGTGACCTCTATGCCATAAGACAAAATCCACTAAAATAGAAATAAGGTTACAAATTACATGGATGCAAATAGGATCGAAAATATGAAAGAAATTATACCTAGACTTTAGAGCTCCAGCTCCTAGGTACTTGTAAGAAAAAATTTCAAATTGAGCCAATTTGTATGTGTTGGCTTAATTATGGACAAAACTACTTGAATCCTAGGATAAAAGCTGTATTTGTGTCCTTTCAAGCCTATGATATTTTTGTTGAAGATGTAGCGTCCAAGTCGAAGCGATCACATCCTATGCCAAGTATCTCTTAGGTACGAACACTTATATTATGTAGGGCCTTGGAAATTTATTATCGTTTGTTATAATTTTTGCTAAAATATTTTAAATTGACTTTATATTTTTTCTAGAAAAATAATATGATTTTTCCCAGGTCATTAGAACAACTTTCCTAGGTCGTTCGAATGAGATTTGTGGTTGTTCAAATGAGACATCTAATGAGGTCACTTTTGGATTGTTTTGTTTTCTCGTTTAAATTTTTGTTCTTATATCGTTCGAACGAGATGGCTATGTCGTTGGAACAAGAGTTAATGTCATTCGAATGATTGAAACAAATTTTTAAAAATCACAGTTTTTCATGCAGTTTTTTACTTAACCTCCCACTACTTTTTCACAACCATTTATGCAGTGAGAGAGTTAATTTTATTCATAAACTTTTTCAATCTTTAGAAGAACACACTCTTCTAAAAAGTCCCATGAGTTTTGTTAATCTTTAATGGTTTAAGTTTCAAAACAAAAACCAAATTTACACCCAAATTATTTTATGATCCAAACTTCTACATAATATATGTTTGAGATCAAGCGTTGACACCGGGTTTGTGATTTTCTACATCATTGAGATTATTTCTTACGGAGGATTCCGTGTTTTTGGTGTACATATGGTGGACTCCGTATGCATGGCGGAGCAGTGCCCCATCGGTGGATTCCGAGACGTAGGTGGACTCGTGAGTTGTCAGTAGCCATAGGTGGAAGGAACGAAGAGAGTCAAGGCTTGCGAGGGTGCCGAGTCATTGAGTAAGTCTTTTGTCGTGTCCTTGTATTAAATTTATACTTAGTGGACTTGTGGCTGTCTTGTCTAAAGTCTTTATGATTGTGGATTTTCTCATAGATCGCAGCGTTTTGGTTGTATATGTTATCTTGCGAATTCTCACCTAGATGCATGCTTAGGCTTAACAAGATAAAATTGGTTTAATCACAAAAATGGTGTAGTTGGTGTTTGCTTTAACTGGGTAATGTAGTTTATTTTTATTTAAGCTGGAAGTATTAATTTGGCCAATTCATGTTTAGTTTGGATTGCATAAATTAGAACTTGAATTGATGTTTTGTTTTAGAAGTGAAAATTAATTTTGAAAGAAATATTTAAAATTTGAAATATTTGGTGAATTATCCCTTTAGAAATTAAAATTTTGAATTTTTTGAGAACCCACGTTCCAACAAGTGCTATTTGAGTGGGAACACTAATTTATTGTGTTAGGTCCTTTTGGTTTGAAAATGGGAAATGTATCATTTTCAAGGTTTCCCATTTTTGATGGTTCTAACTACGCGTACTAGTAAACGTGTATGAGGTCGGCACTTAAGTCATTAGAAGAGCTGGTGGCTATCGATCGTTAAAGGGTGGTCCCAACCAACATGTATGGTATGAGAAGTTTGAGTTCCCAAACCCGTAGAAACATGGAGTGAGGATGAGCTTAAGCTGGCAAATTTCAATTCCCGTGGTTTAAATGCTCTTTTTAGGGCGGTCACACCGGAGGAGCTTGTCGGATTATGATGTGTGAAACGTTTAAGGAGGCTTGGGACACAATCTAACTCACCCATGAAGTTACTAGTGCTGTTGAGGCTTCTAAACTCCAAAACCTCAGCACTCAATTTGAAACAATTAAAATGGATGAGAGTGAATCATTCGATGTGTTCTATTCTAGATTGTCCGATATTATTAACTCGTTTTTTAAATCGGGGGAGAAAATACCCAACAACCGTGTCATAAAGAAAATTTTGAGGCCATTACCCAAAGGTTTAATCCAAAAGAGACCATTTTCAATTCTTTAGGCACTTTAAACTATACGAAACTTGAATAGCTTATAAGTGACTTACAAACCTATGAACTTGGCATATTTACCTTCAAGGATATAAAGAAGATAAGGATATAGATTTGAAATCTCGAAAGGAGGAAACACCTATTTCGGATGATGAGTCTGACATCAACTCGGATGACATGACTATATTTGTTAAGAAGTTTAGAAAATTTCTTAAGTTCAATAAAGAGAAATTTAAAAATGATTATAAGAAATTTGAGAAGTCTAAGTATAACAAAGCCAAGACCCCCCCCCCCCCCCCCCCCCCGGAAAAAAAATCGTAATGTTGATCTTAAGAGGGACAAATTGAATAGATGTTTTGGTTATGAGGGTTATGGCCATAGGACAACCAAGTGTCCCACCAAACTAAGGAATAAGTGCAAGAAACCTATAGCATATAATACCACCCTTAGTGATAGTGAGATGGAAGAGGAACCCAATTACCCCATTGAGCGCAACATTATCGTATTCATGGCTAGTCCTGTGAAAATTGGTGACGAATCTTCCCATGAAAATATTTCGTTGCATTACACTTCCGAGGCCATTGTTGGTGAATCCGAAATGTTTGATGGTCGAAAGAGTGGAGATGAGAGTGAGAATGAAGAAGCTAAAGAGGAAGAGGAAGTGAGTAAACTCCAAGTTGCCTTCCGTGAGTTGTATGCGAAATCTTTGAAATTGAAAAAGGAAAACTTGAAGTTGGAAGCTAGTATAAGAGAATGTGTCGTAGGAAATGATGAGAGTGTTTAATTTGAAGATCTTTGGGCACGTTAAAGGACTCTTCGAGAGAAGATAGAGTATTTTGAAGGTGAAAGAGATAGTCTTCGATGTTTAATGGAGGCCATAAAGAAAATTCTTCTTGATTTTGAAGAGAGTAGGAGTTTGCTTGGGTCTAGAATAGTAGAGTTGGAATAGAGATTAAGAGACTCGAGTTAGGTCAAGTTCGATTTGGAGTCTAGGTCCAAGAAATTGGATAAAATTTTAGGTACCATTGAAATCAAAATGGACACGTGTGGTATTAACTTAGATACTCAAAATTCTTTCACTATTAAAACCAAAATCATGATTTTCAAATAACCGTATAGGAACGCTAGAAAAGGTCAACCCGTAGGTAATACTTCTCACCGTTATTTCACTTGCACATATTGTGGTAGGAAGGGTCACCTTAGGAGGTTTTATTTTGGTCTTAGAAACAGTCGTAGGAAGTCCAAGGGTAGAGTCAACAAGGTTACCAATACTCGAGAGTGTAACTTTTCACCTATATGGGTTAGGAGATCCGATTTGGAGGCTTTACATGATAGACTTTATGATTCTCATTTTCTTTCACATGATACTTCCCATGTTAGATTTAAAGGTTGGTTATGTTAGCTTTGTTTACATACACTAGTTTTGCTTCATGATATAATCTTACGAGATGTATGTTTGTTTGTCATATTCCAGTCTATTCTGCTTCGTATATGTTTTGATAAAAACATGACAAGTGTATCTTTTATATCGTGTTTTTTTGCATTTACTGCTTCTTGTTAAAAAATTCAAAATGATTTTATTTTTCCACTGAGTTGTCTTTATTTTTAAAATTTGTTTGAAGATTTTCAAAACTCAAAAACATTTTCTTGCGTATTTTAGTTTTACACATTTCATATGGCATATCCTTGTGTTTGAATCTTATATCACTTTCCGTATCCATGTGGCTAGAACTTTTGGTTATGAAATTGAATTCTTAAACTATTCTTTATCATGTTGGCATGGAGTAGTTTGATGATGATTTTCTTAATGGATTCTATTTGTATATGCCCCCTCACACACATTCACGAGATCTTTTGAACTTTAACTTCACATGAATATTTAAGCTAAGTGAGATGTTATCCCATCAATTTTATCATCAACATATTTTGAGACTATGGGGTACTTATGCACGTAAGAACTGTTGCTCGTGAGATTTATTTGAATATTATAGAAAAGAAAAGAGAGCACAGGGGAAAACGCTACGAAATGAGCAAATCTCATTTGCAAAAAAGCCACCATTGGCAAGAGCCTAATGAAAAGATCAAAAGGCAATAAAAATAGAAAAATTATCAAAGGTCAACATAGTTTAGTTTGATAATTCAAAAGAAATAGCTCCAAATGAATTGAGAGAAGAAAAGAAACGAAAATATGTAATATGTTTATCTTTTGAGGGTGTTTAGTTGAAGATCAACGAGTTGGCATAATGAACCATAGTTATGCATATTATGTCATCACTCTATTAATTTGTAGAATCATCAAAATTCTAGGTTTGTGTACATTGTGCTTATCTTTTCTTTGATTTCACATTATCTCGTCACACAAGGATAAATCTTAGTTGATAAAGTTTTACAATCAAATAGAACTCCTTAAACATATTTAACTGATTGGGTCATATCTCTTTTGTCTCCAGTTCACACCCATTCATTCCATTTACCACATTTAGTTTAGACACATTTATGCCATAAGCGTGTGGAAATATTATCGTGTTTAGTGTCTTGTGTGGTCTTTATACCTATATATGTGTGTTCTTATGCTTCATTAATATATTTTAATGCTTATATATATGGTATCATTAGATTTAAGTCTTTGCTTTTGCATCTAGTCCTTATATGCTATTGTTTCATATTGATGTTTATCTTCTAGTGATTTTTCATTAATATCCCATGCTTATCTTAGTTCATTCTAGTTGATATCATTTTTATATTGCATCATAGTTAGTATCTAGTGTGCTTTTATGTGGATTAGTGGTTCTTGTATTGTCATCTTTCTTTGTTGTTCTTATATCACTATACACTATTGCATGATATAGTTGTTTGTACTTTATGCTTAACCCTTGTTTCATTTAGGGGGATAATTTGTTTAAATTAGGGAGCTTGAGGGCCCATAGGATTTTACTTTTTTTTTGTCCTAGAATAGACAAAGGGGGAGATTTTTAAGGACAAGTTTCCAATTGAGTCAATTTATATGTGTTGACTTAATTTTGGACAAAACTATTTCAGTCATAGGATAGAAGTTGTATTTATGTCCTTTCACGCCTATAACAATATTGTTGAAGACATAGCCGCCAAGTCGAAGCGATCACATCCTATGCCGTGTTTTGTGCCTTATTTTCTTCATCAATAGTCCAAAGATCTCTCAGGTTTGAATGCTTATATTATGTTGGGCCTTGGAAATTTATTATTGGGTGCTAGAATTTTTGCTAAAATATTTTAAATTGACTTTATATTTTTTTAGAAAAATAATTTGATTTTTCTCGGGTGTTATAACGACATTGCCAGGTCGTTCAAACGAGATTTGTTTTCGTTCGAACGAGACATCTCACAAGTTATCCTTTGTCTTGTGTTGTTTTCTCATTTGAAGTTTCGTTATTATCTCGTTCAAATGAGATGGCTATGTAATTTGAATGAGAATGAATGTCGTTCGAATGACCGGAGTAATTTTTGAATAATAACAATTTTTTAATGCAGTTTTTCGCTTAACCTCCCATTACTTTTTCCCAACCATTTATGTAATGCGGGAGTTAAGTTTATCCAAAGACTTTTTCAATATTTAGAGAAAACACTCTTTCAAAAAGTCCATTAAGTTTGTTAATCTTTAAAGGTTTAATTTTCAAAACAAAAACCAAGTTTACACCCAAATTATTTTATGATCCAAGCATTTACATAGTATATGTTTGAGATCAAGTGTTGGCACTGGGTTTATCATTCTCTACATCATTAAGATTGTTTCTTATGGAGAATTCCATGTCGTTGGTGTACATACGGTAGTAGTTCCCCGTCAGTGGACTCCGAGATGTAGTGGACTCCCGCGTTATCACTAGGTAGAGGTGGAAGGAGCAAAGAGCGTCAAGGCTTGTGAGGGCGTCGAGTCGTTGAGTAAATCTTCTGTCTTGTCCTTGTATTAAATCAGTATTTAGTAGAATTGTGGCTGGGTCATCTAAGGTTTTTTCTTTTATGTATGTTCCTTGTACATGGAGGTATTGTGGTTGTGTATTTTATCTTGATAATTCTCACCTAGATGCATTCTTAGGCTTGACAAGATAAAATTGGGTTAATCACATAAATGGTGTAATTGGTGCTTGCTTAAATTGGGTAATGCATTTTATTTTAATGCAAGTTGGAAGTATTAATTTGGCCAATTCATGTTTAGTTTGGCTTGCAAAAATCAGAACTTGAATTAAAGTTTTGTTTTAGAAGTGAAAATTAATTTTGAAAGAAATATTTGAAATACAAAATATTTGGTGAACCATCCCTTTAGCAATTAAATTTTTTAATTTTTTGGGAACCTGCATTCCAACAATAATGTTTCTGATCCAACAACTTCTGAACTTCTAATTCTTAATTCCCTTTATGTCGACTCAAGAATTAGTCTCTCCAGAAAATATGTACACTTTTCTAATAGTGAAGTGTGTGATAGGGACAATGGTGTGTTCTATTTCTATATGAACATGCAAGAATGCAGACACACTTAATACAAACTGTCTTACAAATTAGACAGGTTCTCTAATATGCTAAGATCTTAAATGAATAATATCAGATAATAAAAAATATTGGATCTTGTGAGATCTTTTGAAAATAGATTTCACAAAGTGTAAAATCAATTTAAAAAAGAACAAGATCTTAAGGCCTAAATGATATCTGATATTTAACGTTTCTGATCTTAAGGTTATGGATCTAAAAGTATTTTGAAATAAGCATAGATATCCATGAAAAAATATCATTTTTATGAAAAAATTATTTTCAAAACAAAAAATATAACTGATATAACAAACATATCAAACAGATCTGTGTGTGAAATATATCATAGAAGTTAGATTCTTTATTTTATGAAAAAATCAAGCCTCTAACCTACGTGAGCGCTATTTGGTGGAGAATTAGACTAAGAGGAGTTTAAAACTTTCTAAACATGAACTCTCAAACTCTCATATTTTGAAAACCCTTTCAAAAACACTAGAAGAAAAAGATTTTTCCTTACAAACTTCTCTTTGACTTTATACCAAATATTTTCTCTCACTTTATCTTTAACCTATCCTCTCTCTAAAAATTAGCAAAACGCATGGAAACGAGAAGACGGTGAGGTATCATATAGGATGGCTAGAAGGACTTGGAAACCAACCTTTGTTTGGATGGTTGAGATTAACGTGATCGGTTAGAGTTTGATCTAACGGTTGAGAATAGAGCATAAATGATAAGCTTAAATGGTTAAAGCCAGTTATAGGCTTGTCACGCGATTGGTTAATAATGTTGGCATATGGATCGCGATAAACAGAATAACAACCTTAGATAGAGTTGATCCAACAATGTGTGTAGTTTGTAGTGTGTTAAATCTGTGAGTGTAATGAAACACAATATCAACCTTTAAGAACAAACATGTACCATACACATGTTGCACACACACATACGCACGTGCCATAACATAACTGCTTGCCATCTTTTAAGAAAAAAAAATCCTCTCTAAATATTTTTAAAAACAATTTTAAAAAAATTCATTTGAATGTAGAAACTGATTTTAAATCACAATTAATTTAAAAAAATATATTTTTAAAAATTATAAAAAATCCATAAAATTATTTTAAGCACATATAATGCATATGGTGCAATATGTCTTAAAGTGTGGATTTTTATACCTTGGGAGCACAATATGGATAGGGAAGAATTTGTTGGGGATGCCAATGGAAGTAGTCACCAATCTTGAAATTTGTGGAGTAACATTAGGAGGAGATCAAGACTACAAAAAAATATTTTGTCTTAATATACAAACTATATGAAAGACCTATATGGTACAGACTCCTAATAAGTCAAACATATAGGGTGTTTCACTTCTGACACCCCAAATCAAAAGGATGAGCAGGCCCTCGCAACGCTAGCATAAATTCTCACTCACACACCTGATGCAGACATGTATGTTCATTTGATAGAGAATACTGCATTTAAATCCCTCCCCCAAACTCAGAATAAGGATCCTGAAGCCCAAAACTATCCCTCATCCTTGATTGGACCGAAGTGATGGATCTAAAACTAACACCTCCTACCTTTGACTCCACATCCTTAACTGTCCTTATGCTCTATTTAAAAAAATCTTAACAAGGATCCTAAATCATTCGAACCCGACTAATAAGGATAAATGTCCCTCTGAAGAAGCTATCATCCCCCTCCTCAAGAGAATAACAAAATCATGCTGAAACTACATCGGACGTCAACTGATATCACCATTTGGGAGTTACTAGCTACATACCAAGAGCACTGAGCCACCCTTATCTATCTGTTATCTTAAGCTTCTGCACCTTAGGACCTGACTATGACCATAATGTCAACCATTATCGGGTCCATTACCCTGCACCAGTACATAAACTTTTCTTATGAGGACCCCCATGCAAGACCATAATTATCGGTTCATATTATACATCACCACTGAGGCTTGCGAATTAATTAGGCCCTTAGTACTCATAGACAATGGATCCACCATCAATGTATTCCCCCTCTACATAACCACCAACCTTGGATACACCTCTTTCGAAATTACACCATCTTCTATGACCATGAAGGCCTATGATAATACTTACTGAGAGAACTTAGGATCCATCATCCCCATTCTCATAGTGGAGACTATAAAATTTGATGTGGAGTTTCAGGTACTCGATGTCCCAACCATATTTAACCTCTTACTACAATGGGTTTGGATACACCCCATGGGGGAAATACCCTCATGATTACACATCAAGGTCATGTTCCTATTCAATATGGAAGTCATCATGATATAAGGGGTTGGTGGTTGGGTCACAATTGACAACACTAGTATTATTCCCCTCCTAGATACCTAACATGATTATAGTAACATCTGCCTAAGGGGATTCCAAGTCATCCCATTCACTCATATGATGGAAGGGGAGCCGATTATTTATAATATAGCCACCCAAATCATCCATAAAATGGGATACATGTCGGGATTCAAACTTGGAATAAATCGTAAAGGAACCCTCAAAGCCATCACCATCGTGAAATCCAAGGGAAGGGATAGCCTTGGATATACCCCCAACATCAAAACTCTAACCCTTGATTCCAAAGACCTCCATGATGGGTGTAACGATCACTTGCATCTCTAAGGATAAGGATTCCCTTATCACAAACTCCCTTAACCATGGTGGGATAAAAGAAAGAAATCCTTACAACTGGGGATGGATATATTCTACTAGGAGGGATTGTAAATGGACTACGGTAAAATCCATAAGGTCAGCCATAACGAGATCAACATATCATGGGTTATTGAGGAAGATATGAAAATCCTTGAGTCAGAATCTGAATGGGGATTTCACGCCTTGTTTCTTGATAAAATCGAGTTAATAGCTATGTAAGGATCCTCATACTTAAGCCCCACTGAATTCTTTAAAAACCAGTACATCAATTTCTACCTTGAACTCAATTTCTACCTTAGCATAACAGATTCAATGGCCCCACCATTTGAGACATCGCCTTTAATAGAATCGCAGGATATGACCTGCCAACTCCTATGGGACTACTAGTGAAATGATGAAAGCCACCACTAGTTACTATAAGACCTATCCAAGGCCCTACCCTACACTGACACTATAGAAAACCCAACTGGGACCCTACCCAACTCAAAAAACATTGCCTGCCCCAGCCTAGAATCCACTCCAAAGTTTCAGAACATCCAAATACCACTATAAAGATCCATTGGTAGAATCCAACCCACCTCATCACCAACATCATGGGAAAGGTGATACTTAACAATTGACCCTTTATAAGATGCATCTCGATGCCCATCATTCGAAGAACTTTTGAGTTTATACTATTAAAAGCTCAGTCCCCCATCATTCCTTCTCCTAATGTATCCCCCGTAAAATAAACCTTTATACTATTATTAATTCTTTCCTTTCTTCATTTGTTGACATAATAGACAATAGTTTCCAATATTTACCAGTGTGTGACGTATGTGATGATTACGAATTCAGCGATGGATTAGAACTCACACCTAGTGATGATGACTCTATAGATTTAAAATACTTAGAACACTTAGAAAAAATTGACCAAAGTCAAAATAAACGTATGTCTCACAATGGGGATGAGATAATAACCATAAACTTGGCCAATACCCTAAACCCCAAATGACTATAGATAGGGTCCTACCTATACGAGAGCGAGCAAAAAAAGTTCACCAATCTCCTCTCAAGCTTCGTAGACGTATTTTCTTAGTCTTATGCCGATATGCTTGAAATTGACCCAACCTTCATTATGCGTGAGATACCCATTCTCCCTGATTCCATGCCTATAAAATAAAGACTCCATAAACTAATATCCAAATAGTCTTTGAAGGTTAAGGAAGAATTATAGAAATAAATCAACATCGGATTCACATGAGTGGTAGAATACTCCACATGGATAGCCAGCATCATACCAGTACCTCAAACTAACAACAAAGTTCTAATGTGAGTATATTACAGGGATTTCAATTGGGTTTATCCCAAGGAAGATTTACCTCAACCATATATTGACTTATTAGTGTATATCATGACCAACAACCCACTCAATTCCTTTATAGACGGGTTCACTGGCTATAACCAGATAAAAATGCACCTCAATCCCCAGAAAAATATCAAATTCATCACCCCATGGGGAACATATAGTTATAAAGTTAAGACATTCGATCTCAAGAATGCCTATTAAACATACCAAATAACATCTATAATCATCCTACACAACCTCATATATAAGGAAGTAGAGGTCTAGGTACATTACAAGATCATCAAATATAAACACCTCAAAAGACATATTTTGTCACTCCGTAAAGTGTCTTTAGGGTCAGTGCTGGGGAAGTGCTTAGGTTCATTGTCAACAAAGATGGAATCGATGTAGATCTCGCCAGTCAAAGCCATACAAGAGAATCCACCCCAAGAGGGAGAAAGAGGACGGAGTATTCCTAGGTCAAATACGATTCATAAAACGATTCATCAACTAGATTACCACCATTAGTGAACCCGTCTTCAATATACTCAAGAAAGACTCACCCAAAGAGTGTAATGGTAAATTCCATGAAGAATTCGAGAAGATACAAGATTACCTCACTGACCCACCTATATTAGTACCTCCAAAACTAGGACAACCTCTCTTACTTTGCATAATCTTAATCAACACGGCTGTCGGATCCATGTTGGACCAATACATAAAAAGTTCCTGAAAGGAATGTGCCATCTACTACATCAAAAAAATTTAGTATCCTATGAGATCAAATATACCACCATAGAAAATACTTGTGTGTCTCTTGTGTGGATGACTTACAAAATCCGTCACAACATGATGCCATTTAACATACGATTCATCTCGAGGATGGATCCCTTGAAACATATATTTGAGAAATCCACTCTCTAGCGAAATGGCCAATGGCTACGAATGATATTTGAATTCGTGATCGCGTACGTCATGCATAACCACCAAAGGATATCCATATCCGATCTTCTCACCGAGAAACCGTTGATAGATGAGGATGGAAATGATGAGGCAGAATTCCATGGCGAGGATCTATTCTCCTTAGACGATAGAGAAACTTAGGAGATTTATTTTGACGGGGCTTCTAATAAAAGAATATTCAACATTAGAATGCCTCTGATATCTCTCGATTCAATTCGACTCCCCACGACTATCAAACTCACCTATGAATGCACAAACAACATGGCTGAATATGAGGCTTTCATCATGGGTCTCGAAATCACCTTAGAAATGGGAATTATCACACTAAAAGCCTATGAAGACTCAAGCCTAGCCATCAACTAGATATTGGATAAATGGAGAATACATGATGACAAATAAAAACCTTACCATGCCTGTTTAGAAGAGGTAGCTTGACGATATGAGTCTCTCGAATTCTAATTTCTATCGAGGGCGAAAAATAACTTTACAGACGCACTTGCCACCCTGACCTCTATAATAGATAGGTCAGAAGGAGCAAAAAAGATCACATTTATCATGACTAGCTGGAGCACCCCTTTCTATTGCTTTGAGATTAACTCCATTAAGGAAAAAATGATAGGACCCATAATATGGTACTATGACATATCGAACTTAATGAACAAAAGCTAATACCTAATAGACTCCTCTATAAATGATAGATTCACCCTACGATGATTGGAAACCCAATTCATCATTTGTGGGGGACAACTTTACGAAAAAGGGTTATACGGAGTAATCTTAAGGTGCATCAAGGAAGATGAGATCCTTGAGATCATAGAAAAAATTCATAGTGGCGAATGTGGCCCGAGCATGAGTGGAAACACCCTCTCTAGGAAAATACTTTAACAGTTGTACTACTAGAATACCATGCAAAGATTTATGGATAACATCAGTAGGTGCCTCAAGTGCTAACTTTATGCCCCACAAAAACATATGCCTCTACAAGATCTCTATTGGATGACCTCACTATGGCCTTTCTCCACATAGGGGAGAGACACCAAAGGGAAAGTAAACCCTAAAGCCTCTACAAAGCATGAGTTCATCCTATTTTCCATAGACTACTCTACCAAATGGGTCAAATTCGAATCCTACTATATTCTGAACTCCAATAAGGTAGCTAAATTCATACATCAAACATTATCTGCCACTTCAATGTCCCCCATGAATTAGTATCAGACAACGGTTCATACTTTGATAAATAGGTCTTAAACCTACTATATGAGTATGGAATTACCCTGCATAAGTCTTTCCAATACACACTTAAAACCAATGGAGGGATCAAAGTCACTAATAAAAATCTCAAGAACATCATCAACAAGATAACAAAGAACTACAACGATCGATCAAATATACCCTATATGCCCTTTGGGGATAAAACACTACAGACAAAAACTCGATAGGGGTCACCCCTAGTCTTTGGTTTATGGCATGGAGGTAATCCTCCCAATAAAACTCGAGATATATTTATTAAGGGCCATGCTTGAAAGTAAAGTGATCGAAACCAACTAGGTCCAGGCCTTCTATAATGAACTAGCCATCATCGACAAGATGAGGTTGAAGGACTCTTATCACAATTAGGTCTAACAACAACGTATCACCCAAGCATTCAATAAAATGGTAAAAAAGAGAAACATATAAGAACGAGACTTGGTACTAAAAGAGAATCTTAAACATTCCCAAAATCCTGGAGGAAAGTTTTCACCCAACTAGGGATGACTCTACCTCATCACTAAAATAAACTCTGATAGGGCAGTTACCTTAGCTGATCCTAACAGAGCCATGTTTTCCCAACTTTTCAATCTCGACCGATTGAAGAAATTCTTTCCTTAAAACCTGCTCGTGGTGAAAAGTAAGAAATATATTTAACACAAAAATAATAGGTATTAATAGGATGAGTAAACCATGTAAACCCAAGCACATACACAACCCTACATAAAAAATCCCACTTGAGCCACTAACCATTCATTTGAAGTGACCTAAAAACTTCAGCCCTAAATTTTTCATTAAAGAGAACTACATAAACCCGATTCTCTTCTCATTGAAAAAATTTAGATATAGACACGTTGTTGTCTTTGAATCGGAGATACGTAGGCAACCTGAGATATCACTTTGGCGCCGATGGAAATAAATACAAAAAACTTTTTTTAGAGGAAAACCCTATTTATGGTCATTCTTCCCTTATTCCAAAAGAGTCGTCATGACTTAAATAAGCTAAATGTCAGGTAAATAAAATGGTTCCCTAAGGCATTTTGAAACTCCAAAGAGTTATCCTTATTTAAGAAACAACACTTAAATATTGATGCTACAAAAGAAGTAGTTGAAAGAAGCTCAACGAGAAAGAATATTACTCCCATACCCTTATTTTAAAGAAATAAACACCAAATAATACACTCCTCAAAACACCCTCCATCCTTAGACAAAATCATCCAAAAGACAGACTCATGAAGAAATCCTTGCAAACGCAACCCTATTTTGGATAAAGGGCGACATTCTGATTGTAAAGGGATATCAAAAGTCTATCACCAATTTCCAAATGAATAAATGGAACTTCCATCCCTATACTCAAGGTGTAAATACAAATAGACATCCCACTAGCTGATCACAAGTCTATGTTTTGTATGTCGTACGCCGTTACATTTGGCACGTCTCTGCTCGATCACATGTGACGGCCCCAATCCGAATTTCGGGAATCAAGCATCCTGCTCCTCCATCATGTGTCCTACATCGGCCCCAACGACTTCAAGTTCCGTGAAATATGGCACGATATGGATGTTCAAGGGCAATTGGGGAATTGTACAGCCACCGACTGGAGAATAGGTCAACTTAAAAGTTGAAGAGCTTGCCGCAACAAAGATACTGGAAGAAATGACACCTCAATCCAAGCTACGGTGAAGAAGCTATGGCCCTTTGAAGATGGATCAAATTCCAAGGAAGGAATCAGAAATCCAGAAATCCGGACCGGTCCGCCTCTAATAAAAAAGAACCGATCCGCGAGCGAACCGATCCGCCTAGTCCCGGATCGGTCCGCCTTGCTTTGGCCAGTGGACCCCGGATCGAATGAGAACCGAATCTGCTTCAAATAAAATGAACCGATCCGCTATCGGACCGATCCGCCTCAGGCCCGGACCGGTCCGCCCTGGATAACCACGAACAAATCGTGTGGAGATTTTTAGGGCAAATGAATTCTTATTTATACCACGATCGGGGAGTTGGTTTTCTTAAGACTTATACACGATTTTCTGAGTTCCATAACTCTTAAGTCTTCATGGTATTTGAGTCCATTGATTCATACCCTTGATTCACACAAATTCCATACATTTGTGAGTCACTTTTGGTAACCCTAGAACACCATTGATGTTCAACCCTTTGTGAAGTGGACCGCTTCTTCCTCTTCATTGCAGCCCTACTGGACAGGGATAGTTCCAGCCGCCAGCCCTACTGGAAAGGGTTTCTTCCAGCCGCGACTACAGAATCCGATACCCGAGGGTAATTCTTAGTCAATCTGTATTTCATTGTAATCCGATTGTAAACCGTATTTTACAAATTATAGTGATATACAAATGGTTTTGCCCCTGTGGGGGATTTTTCCTTAAACTTTGTGTGTTGAATATTTCTTGCATGATTTCATATTGTTTCAATCACACCTAGTTGCATGCTTAGGGTTAATTTGGGTTAAAATTGGTATTTATTATATTATTTCTTAATTGAACGCAAGCGCCAACTCTTTCAGGGACATAGATTGCAAACATAAATTGGAACCTCTTACCTAGAAAACCATGGCAATTATTGAGAACTCTGAGGGTAGTTACTCTAAGTAATCCTTTGGCCTGCAGACACTAGGGCTAAGTCTCTTCATAATCTACTTAGATGATGTAGCATCAGACCCGTCTACTTTAATCACAACTGCTAATGCACTTCTCCTAGAGTGGCATGCCATTCTAATCTAGCCTGCTCAAGGTCAGCCAAATCTCGATGTTTATCCTACTTAAATCTCTTCACCTGTATTTATTCCACCTTTTCCTGATGTAAATGTAACTGATGCCTCTTTTGACAAGGTTCTGTTTTCCTTAAAAATGAAATAAATAAGGAGTTTGAATATATGGTTGTGCCTTATATTAATTTGATTGACTCTAATCAAAGTTTTGGTGATGATGATTTTGTAAATGAAGAATTCTTAACCGGTCTTAATAAGGAAAATTATAAACAGTATAACTACGTTTAAAGTAATGATTATAAGACTGTTGTTATTAACCTCGGATCTAGTAGTCATCATCACGATATTAGGATAGGGTCCACCCTTAATAAGCATGAGCTTTCACAATTTGAAGAGCTCCGAAAAGTGTTCATAGCCATCTTCATGTGGTCCCATGACGACATGCCTGGCATTGCTCAACATGGGATCCCAACATTCTCGAAATGCAAATCGATCTATAAAAAGGTTAGAAATCTCCATACGAAATGGTCATTAAAAGTCAAAGAGGAAGTGGTCAAACAGGTGAACGTGGGTTTGATTCCTGTTATCGAATATCCTACATAGCTTGCCAACATCGTCCCCATATCGATAATAAGAGGAAAAGTCCACATATGCATCGACTATCGATATTTGAACAAAGCATCCCCGAAAGATGATTACTCATTACCAAACATTGATATAATTATGGACAATATGTCCAGCCCCACCGTCAAATCATTTGTTGATTGATTTTTCGGTTGTAACCAGATTAAGATGCACCCTGACGACCAAGAGAAAACCGCCTTCATCACCCCTGGGGAGCTTTCTGTTACACTGTCATGCCATTTGGGATAAAAAAAGGTCAGGGCTACCTACCGAAAGGATTCCAAAACTATCTTGCACAACTTTATTCACAAAGAAATTGATGTTTATGTTGATGACATGATCATCAAGTCCAAGACTCGAGAAGGTCACATTCCTGCCCTCCAAAAGTTCTTTGGGCAACTGTGACAATATCAAATAGGGCTCAACCCATAAAATTGCATTATATGCATCACTAAGGGAACACTCTTGGGTTTCATGGTCATTGTTAAAACTAAAATCCATGCTCGAGATGTCACCACCCCGAACGAAGAAGGAAATCCGTGGATTCCTAGATAAATTGTAATACATCAATCGGTTCATCAGCCAACTGACCTCTCTCTCTAAACCCATTTTCAAACTTCTTCAAAAGGATTCAACCAAAGTCTGGAACAAGGCCTGCCAAGAAACCTTTGACGAAATTAAGAGATACCTCACCCGGCCTTTAGTGCTCATGCCTCTGTAGTCAAGTCTCCCCATCCTCCTATACTTAACCATCACTGATACCACAATAGGGGATTTGCTAGCCCAATACATTGAAGAATACCTCAAGGAAAGAGCCACATATTAAGCTAGTCAAAAACTATTTAGGTACAAAGTCAATTACACTACTTTGGAGAAAGCGTGTGTCACCTTAGTCTGGATCACACAAAAATTACGACACTACATGCTTGCCTTTCCCATCAGACAAGTATCCCGAATGGATCCCAAAAAATACTTGTTAGAGAAACCCTATTTGTCAAGTCGAATGGCCCGTTGGTTATATTTTCTAGCTAATTTTGACATTGTGTATGTCATACAGAAAACCATGAAGGGAAGTTTAATTGTCACGGTCATTGATCTTGACAAGTTGGACTTGTCAAGGTCAATGGCTGTGACAATTCTGGGGGTGACAAGTTTTGTTGTCACGGATGTGTCACGGTCATTAACCATGACAAGTTCATTAGAATTGTCACAGTTATGTCATGATCTACGACCGTGAGAAGTCATAAACCCTGACAAACCCGTGACTTTTAATAAAAAATTGTCACGGTCAATGACGGTGACAATTTTGGGCAGAATTGAAAAAAAAATCTGCTGGGTAGTATGGCCACTGCCACTGCCACTACCCAACAGTATATTTGTACCTGTTATAGCAACGTTGTACCTGTTCAAACATCATATATCCAAATAAAAGAGAGATAATGAAAATATACATTCAAAACAATATGCATCACGATATAATCCAAATATAATTCAAATGTAGCAACTTAAAATAATTCAATTCAAATAATATCACTACATGTCTGAGGTAAGGTTAGCTCTGAGGAGGTGAGTAGGCCACACGATATACGAATTGACACACCCAACAATATACATCGTGTTGCATTATTCGTGCAACCACAAGGGGGAGTTATCCTTCCCGGGTATCACATGCATGGCGAGCACCTTGGACTCGATGTCTTGAAGTGAACGTCCATGAGATGTCATACCCTGGACGGTATTCGGGTCCCTCAATTCCCGCCCTATCCGCTGGCCATCAAATATGTCCAGTAAAAATACTCTCGGCCAACCAAGTGTCGACATCGGTCGGTCGAAAGGAGCCAAATAAGGGAGTGGATCATCAAAGTCCTCACGTGTCAGCGATGAAGCAGTGAGGTCCACATCCTCGTCCTCCTGCACCTCCTCCTCCACCACCTTCTCTTGCCTTTCCCCTTACGATTTCTGCCCAATGAATGCTTCATGAATGATAACATATCTTGGACCGTCGCCTCCAAACGGGACAGCTTTGCATCATGCGAGTCCACCATTCGATCCAACCTGATGTCTCTCGTCTCCAATCCGATGATCCTAGATTTGGCCACCCGCAAGCTCACCCCCTTGTGTTCCCCTTGCGATCAACGCCGAGCACTTAGATGAGTGCGTATATGGACAAAGATGCCTTGTTAGCATCAGACTGCGACTTATGCACTTCCTTAAGCTTTTCCTAAAACAACAAAAAACACATGATTAGTAAAATAAGTAAATAAAAAAATTAAAACTTAATTAATAAAAAGTAAACTGTCGGATTAATTATAATCGTGTCCACGATGCTCGGGGAGACCTCCTTATCCTTCCCATTCTTCATCCGAATAGCCACATAAGTATCGAGCCTATGTGGCCTACCCCTAGGGCCACTCCCTATCCCCTGAAATAAAATAAAACAAAATTAGTATTGGCCCCGCAAAGTAAAACAATGCAAAATAATATATTTCTGTAGTTATAAAAAAATTAAATTTTACCATCATCCTATGCTCCACCTTGGTGTAAGACGTCCGGTCGGAGTAGTTCACGTCCGTCTTTTTTGCCCGATTTTCCCTTCCCGATTGGCGAGATGCCAATTGTCTCTCCCCGATCTCATTGTCAATGAACTTTTGCCATTGTACCACTGAGATCGACTCCTTCGGCGGGATGGATTCACGCATTCAGATAACGGACTCTCGGGTCTTCCCAAAGTACCAAGTTCGCATATTTTTCTTCCACATCTTGTGTTGCATCCTCATATTCTCCAAGACGGAATCGCGTAGCTTTGGATCCAGGTTGAATTGTTCCCGTCCAACAAATACAATGTTAGTTGAGAATAAATATAAATATAAATATAAATATAAAATAAAATTGAAATCGAAATCGAAATCGAAATTGCAATTTAAATTGAAATATAAATATAAATATAAATATAAATATAAATATAAATATAAATATAAATATAAATATAAATACATTACCTGTAGTGCCACCCAAATAGCTAACTTGAGCCCATTTAGCACCTCCCTCCAACTAGTGTACCCTGGGCCGATGATCGTCTTTACCAGCTCGATAGATCTCGCTAATAGCCCCGTTTTGTTCTCGATGGTCATACCCAATTTGCCATAGTTGTGGAGCCTAGGGGCCGAGGAGCCCTCGTCACCTCCGCTACCACCGAGCCCCCAGACGACATCATCATAATCAGCATCATCATCCTCGCCTTAATACCTGAAGGAGACATTTTCTCTAAAAAAATGTTGTTATTAGTACAAATCAAAATGAATTAGAAGAAGACATGCAAATATGTAGAATTACTACAAAACCAAATGAATTGTTACTGTTTAACACCTCATTTATGAATTCCAAAACAACAACATCTAGCTCATAATATGCACAATTACTAAAAATCCGAAACATCCCTACCCCCACCCCTACTTCCCACACATGCACACTACACAAGAGTGAAAACGATAAAGTGCTAATCAATTAAAAGCATTAAAAATGGATTGATAAAGTACAAATTGGACTATGTATTTCAAATTGAAAATTATTTCAAATTCGGGTTATCATAAAAATGGATTGATATTCAGTAGGAGCAGCCAAGTCATCCACACTACTATTTAGACGCTTTGGCGCGTGTAGAAAAATTGACCACGACTCGTTGTTGATATACTCCGAGTAAAACACTTGGTTAACATTTTGAAATGCACAAACAAACGGCTCATCGCTCACGTGGTCGTTGCTCTTCAACTTGGACAAGTCAACCATGATCAAATTGGTGACAGGATCAACTTTACAAGCATTTTTATCCTCAACTCTTACCCAATCACTGTAAAATACAACCTCTTTGAAATTTATATAATCCAATTCAAATATATTTCAAATTACACCATAGTAAGTCATTTGAGCTTCAATGAAGTTTTTATCTTTTGCGCTCGCTTGAAAGGAAGTAAGAGCCTTGTATGAAATGCCCGAGTTCTGTACATTTGTAATTTCCTCGTACACTTTTGCACCGAATATGTAATCATTCAATCGATACTTTTTGTACTAATGTTACATGAACAAAGGTCCAGTGCCTAGACGAGCAAGCCTTGATGTCGCATCACCCGTCCTTAAAAGTTGAGAATATAGATAAATTAATTAGATGGGTTTTAAAGTATGAGTGTAATGTAACGTTATATGAGGTCCATTTTCATTATAATTACCTCTTGTGACAACCATAGCCTAAATTCGTTGTCTGATTGCACCATTGTTTTTTGTCTTTTATTGTTCTCACATGCTTCATATTTTTTGCATACTACAAAATTAATCATGTTTAAAATAATCAAAAATATTCTAAAATAATGTTAAACATTAAAATAATTTAAACTTAAATTTTCCATTCTTTGACATCTTCATGTGTGTCAAATAGATAACGAGCTACTTGTTCATGTTGCAAACTCGTAATTTCACTCGTTTTCCCATCACACGACCACTATCATCGATGAACTCATCAGTGTCATCAACGCTGATCGAGTTAGGCATATATTCCCGAGTATATATTGATGACTCCACGGTGATGTATTCCTCTTCTATTGATCCTGTAATGTATCGCATATTCTTGACGTAATCTTTAAAAACTTTCATCAATCTTTCTAACGGATACATCCACCGATATCTAACTGGACCACAAAGAAGTTCCTCGTCGCATGGGTGTACTAATAAGTGAACACTTATGTCAAAAAATGATGGGGGAAAGTACTTCTCCAACACACAAATCGCTTCGGTCATCGCCAATTTTGCGGCCACTATGTGTTCTCGATTGACTACCTTCTCACACAAGAGTTAGAAGGTAATACTAATTTTCATAATAGCCCTCCGCAAATCCTTGTGATTGGAGAAACAGTGCTTAAACAATAGAGGAACCAATTGCATGATCACATGCCAATCGTGGGACTTACAATTATGTAAATGATGAGTAGCATAATTCACAATCCTTTTCAAGTTGGACGAAAAATTAGATGGGCCCTTCAAATTATATATTATGTCTAAAATCACCTTCCTTTCCCCACTCGTCAAAGTAAACGTTCCAGGGGGGATTATTGTCCTTCCCCTACTATCTTCTTTCAACCATAGTTGTGGCTTAAGTTTCAACGATTTAAGGTATTTTCGTGTATTTTCTCCATCCTTCGAATGACTCCCCCCAAGGCAAGTGTCCACAATATGTTCAGCGAAGTTCTTCTCTGCATGCATCACATCCAATACATGGCGCACAGGGTTATTCTTCTAATAAGGCAAGTCGAATAAAATTGACCTCCTAGACCATGCCTTTCTTATCTCAGTTTCATTCCCAGTTGGGGTCTTCTTATGATTGACATTGTTAAATTTGGGATTCTTACCTGGCATATTAGCACCACATTCATAATATTTACTTTCAATTTATGAACCTAAAAGTTGTCACGGTGGTAGCCTATGTTCAACCCCGCCCAATAATAAATTGGAACCTTTCTCAAATCTGAAACTATGAGCCGGGGGTAAAAACCTCCTATGGAAATGGTATACATTTTTTTAGCTAACGGATGGATGAAGAGATTCAGTCTCCTCTCCATAAATAAGACACCCCAAATAACCATGTACTACACAACTGGATAATGTCCCATAAGCTGGAAAATCATGAATTGCCCACATTAACATAGCTTTCAGTGTAAACTCTTCTTTTCTAAAAGAGTCAAATGATTACACACCCTCTTCCCACAACTCATTTAATTCTTCTACCAAAGGAGCCAGGTAGATGTCGATGTCATCACTTGGTGCGTTTGCCCCAGGTATCAACAAAGACATCATCGAGAAATTCAGGTTTCATACACTGTGAAGGAGGGAGGTTGAGTGGGGATAGGATCACTGGCCATACACTTTGATTGGTGCTTAGATTTCTAAATGGATTAAAACCATATGTTGATATAGCCAAACGAATGTTGCGCTGTTCTCGAGCAAAATCGGGATACTCATAATTCATCCTCCTTCAAGATGTAGAATCAATAGGATGGCACATGAGATTACCCCTACTTCTGCCCTAGCATGCGAAGTCATTGCCTTCGATATCCATGGTATTGTGAAAAATCGCTTTAATCTAGGCCCAATGAAAAAATATTTCAACACTTTTTGAGGTACTTTTGAGCTTGTGCCTTCCTTACCAGTAGATTGGACATATCTAGGTTAATCTCATACTGGGCAATGATCGAGATTTTCATACTCCTTTCGGTATAGTATGAAATCGTACACACAAGCATGAATCGATTTATACTTCATTCCCAAATCTTTCAAACTGATCTTTATAACAGGATAACTATTTGGAAGCGTATTCTCCTTGGGTAATAATCCCTTCACCCATTTCAGAATTTCTGTTATGCTATTGTCAAACAAACTGTAATGCGTCTTCAAACTGTGCAAACCAACCATGGCATGTAAAGTTGTTTGATTTTTCTCACATCTAGAGTATAACGGTTGGGTGGCCTTAAATTTTAAACTTTGGTAGTCATTATCAAGGTTTATCGTGATATCTTCACGAGAACTTGAACCTTGTACATCATCAGTAACATCACTCTTATCTGCTTCATAAACTCTGTACGCATCATCAACTAAATTCTCTAACATATTATGATCTACGTCGTCCCCTTCTACATCTATCCTACTTGTTAAAGGTTGTTCGGGGATAAAAGGAACTTTAAATTCACCTTGAAAATTCCAAAATCGATAATTATCTTGCATACCCAATCTTAACAAATGTAGTTTAATTGTTTTCCACTCAAACACCTTACCATTCTTACACCTAGAACACGAATACAGAAACTCTTCATCATTATGACATCTCTTTGCGTATTTCACAAATTCATTAGCACCTCTCCGAGACACATCCCCCATTCTATATGTCTCACCCATCTACTCTTTGTATTTCGGATATCCCATCACGGCTACCACAACTAATCACCTATTAAAGGTAAGAAGTGTATATTCATGGATTAGTATAAACAAAACTTAGATTTATATAATGTTTCATTTAATTATGTCTTATTTACATTTGATTTTTAAATTTCAATTTCAAATTCAATTTATAATAGAAATTCCTATTTCCTCCATCTCCTCTAAAGGGTGAGTGGTCCTATCCCATTCAAGACCGCATATTTTTGTAATATACTTAACATCTCATGCACATTGTTACGATTTTAGAAAAATTTGGTAGCATATCCCTTGTAGTTCTCCAAGTACACGATGTAGATTGGCAAGTGTGAGTGTTATTTCAATTGATCAATTGAAATAACAGTCACACTTGTCAATCTAGTATGTACCCAGAGACCATTAGGATACGACTGCAGAACTTTCTCCAAAAGTAACAACTTTGAGCCACTAAGAATATTATTATACATAAATTATGCAGTCCCAAACTGTCCAAACGGGACAATTCGAGAGATCTCATTATAGGGGTAATGACTCTCAAACGGGTTTAAGGGTTATTGAATTCGTACGCATAAGAACTAGAAGGCTAGTATCTATGCGCACTATATGTAATTTCAAGTATATTTCATTTAATTATCATACTATATATATATTGTTCGTTATACAAAGTAATTTTCAAAAAAAGTTGAAAAATCCCACCCCCATATGGACAATAATCCAGTGGTCATGCCACTTTTAAAATTAGCCAACCCAACATCGATCCACTATAACCAACCACAATGGCAACAACAAATGTGTATCCCGTACTCCTTATAATTCATCTACTCAATTAATTATTTTCATCAATTAAACTAACAATTAAAGTATACAATTTTGAATTTACTAATTTACAATGAGGGGCAATCCTACTTGCATATGAAAGGGGCACTAATTATTAATTTACAAAAAAAATTAACAACCAATCAATATTAAATTAATCAATTCTTTTACAAGGGGGACTACAATATGAGGGGCAATATCTAATAAACTAATAAAAATTTAATTAAAAAAAACACACACACGCACATATACATACACAGCCTCTCAGCCCACCCCCACCCCCCAGCCCTGCCCCCTCCCCCCACTGTCGTTGCCCACCACATGCACACACACACACACATATATACACATAAACATACACACACACACACACACATACAGACACACACACATATACACACACACACGCATATATACACACACACATATATACACACACACACACACAGGCACAAACACCCCCTCCCCTCCCCCCAGTCCTGCCCCCTCCACCCCCCCCCCCCCCCAACACACATATATACACCATACACATACAAATGCACATTTACACACATATATACATACACATATACATAAATGAAGGATAAATAGAGAGAGAAAACGTACCAAAGTTGTAGAGAGAGAGTGTGCAGTCGCTAGAGAGAGAGAGAGAGAGAGAGAGAGAGAGAGAGAGAGAGAAATGGAGGGAATGAGAATTGGTGGGAAAAAATAAGAGGGAGGATTTTTTTACTGACAAAATTGTCACGGACATGTCATGGTCATTGACCGTGACAACTTTATATGATTGTCACGTTCAATGATCGTCATAAGTCTGTGACAAGTATAGTTGTCACAGACTTGTCACGGTCATTGACCGTGACAAGGTATTGTCACGGCCTTGTCACAGTCATTGACCGTGACAAAAAATGTGTATTTTATTATCACGGTCAATGACTGTGACAAGGCTGGCCTGTTGAAGGGTGCCAATTTGACCATTTTTGTGTAGTATTGAGCCCACAGTCATGAAAGAAGTTTTTTCCCCATGTGGCCTAGGTTACCAACCTTCACTAGCTGAACTCTAAGCACTCAACCGACAGTGATCAAAGAGAAGCCTAGAGGATGAAAAGATTTTGTCGAGAGACTATTTGAATGGAAGATTCTCTAAACTATGGTACGACCACACTGATAAAATATGAAACTGGGGTTAAAGATTTTTTTCCAAGACAACAAAATTTGGGACGTAGATTGGAAACATAAATTGGAACCTCTTACCAAACAAACCATGGCAATTATTGAGAACTCCGAGGGTAGTGACTCTAAGGAATCCTTTGTCCTTCAGACACTGGGGCTAAGTCTCTTCATGATCTACTTAGATGATGCAGCGTCGGACCCGTCTACTTTAATCACAACTGCTAATGCACCTCTCCTAGACTGGCATGCCATTTCAATCTAGACTGCTCAAGGTTAGCCAAATCTCGATGTTTATCCTACTCAAATCTCTGCACCTGTATTTATTCCTCCTTTTCCTGATGTAAGTGTAACTGATACCTCTTTTGACGAGGTTCTATTTTCCTTGAAAATGAAATAAATGAGGATTTTGAATATCTTATTGTGACTTATATTAATTAGATTGATTCTAATCAAAATTTTGGTGATGATGATTTTGTAAATGAATAATTCTTAACTGGTCTTAATAAGGAAAATTATAAACAGTATAACTAGGTTTAAAGTAATGATTATGAGACTGTTGTTATTAACCTCAGATCTATTAGTCATCATCATGAGATTAGGATAGGGTCCACCCTTAACGAGCATGGGCTTGCACAATTTGAAGAGCTCCAGAAAGTCTTCATAGCCATCTTCATGTGGTCCCATGACGACATGTCTCGCATTGCTCAGCATGAGATCCTAACATTCCCGAAATTCAAACCGATCATGCAAAAGTTGAGAAAGCTTCAGACGAAATGGTTATTAAAAGTAAAAAAGGAAGTGGTCAAACAGATGAAAGTGGGTTTCATTCGTGTGGTCCAATATCCTATATGGCTTGCCAACATCGTCCCCATGTTGAAGATAGGAGGAAAATTCCATATATGCATCAACTATCGATATTTGAACAAAGAATTCTCGAAAGATGATTACTCATTACCAAGCATCGATATAATTATGGACAATATGGCCAGCCACGCCGTCAAATCATTTGTTGATTGATTTGCTAGTTGTAACGAGATTAAGATGCACCCTGACCATCAAGAGAAAACTGCCTTCATCACCCTTGGGGAATTTTTTGTTACACCGTCATGCCATTTGGGCTCAAAAAGGCTAAGGCTACCTACCAAAAGGATTCCACAACTATCTTGCACAACTTTATTCACAAACAATTGATGTTTATGTTGAAGACATGATCATCAAGTCCAAGACTCGAGAGGGTCACATTCCTGCCCTCCGAAAGTTCTTCGAGCGACTATGACAATATCAAATGGGGCTCAACCCACAAAACTGCATTATATGAATCACTAAGGGAAAACTCTTGGGATGCATGGTCATTGATATTGGAATTAAAACTAAAATCCATACTCGAGATGTCACCACCCCGAACGAAGAAGGAAATTCAAGAATTCCTAGATAAATTGTAATACATCAGTCGGTTCATCAGCCAACTGAACTCTATCTGTGAACCCATTTTCAAACTTCTTCAAAAGGATTCAACCAAAGTCTGGAACAAGGCCTGCCAAGAAATCTTTGACCAAATTAAAAGATACCTCACCCGGCCTCTAGTGCTCATGCCACTGTTTTCAGGTCTCCCCATCCTCCTATACTTAACCACCACTGATACCACAATAAGGGACTTGTTAGCCCAATACATTGAAGAATACCTCAAGGAAAGAGCCATCTATTATGCTAGTCAAAAATTGGTTAGGTACGAAGTCAATTTATACTACTTCGGAGAAAGCATGTGTCACCTTAGTCTGGATCACACAAAAATTACGACACTACATTCTTGACTTTCCCATCATACTAGTATCCCGAATGGATCCCAAAAAATACTTGTTAGAGAAACCCGCTATGTCAAGTCGAATGGACCATTGGATAATTTTTCTAGATGATTGCGACATTGTGTATGTCATATAGAAAACTATAAAGGGAAGGGCCATTTCAGATTACCTTGCTGATTATCCAATGAATGGAACCGATGTTTGGGTCTCTGAATTTCCATATGAATACATTCTCTGCACCTTTCAGGAGTATCTGAGATGGAAGATGTTCTTTGAAGGAGTTGCCAATAAGAAAGGTTATGTTATTAGGATACTCCCGACCATCCCCAATGACTCTAACACACCCATTGCCATTAAATTAAACTTCACTTGTACTAATAACATGACTGAGTACGAGACCTGCACTGTAGGCCTAAAGATCGCCCTCGATAAAGGTATTTAGCACCTAGACGTCTATGGGCACTCTTCCCTCATTCTTGAATAAATTATCTAAAAATGAAAAGTTAAAGATGAGAAGCTCCTACCTTTCCATGCTCACTTAGAATAGCTGGCCTCCCAATTAAAAGATGTCACCTTTCATTACCTTCCTCGCTCAAAGAACAGTCTTGATAACGTCCTTGCAACCCTAGCCTCCATGGTCGACATGCCAGAGGGAATAACAATGACCCATTTTCTGGTTGAGAAATAAGCTACGCCCATCCACTGCTACCACATTGAGGTCACCACTGAAGAAAACTCTGACATGGCTGGGTTATGATACTATGATATTTTGCACCTCCTCAAACATTTTAGGCATCCCCAAGATGCAAATAAGAAATATCGTGTGATCCTTCGCAAACTGGATGCCTATTACATCATCTATGATAAATCACCTTTCAAGAGAAACTTTGATGGAACCTATTTTCATTGCATAGTAGGGGATAATGTTGAAGGAATGATGCAGAAGATCCATAGGGGGATTATGAGCCCCACATGATTGGTTACACGCTTGCCAAGAATATCATCCGTCAGGGGTGTTATTAAACTGCCATGGTTTAAGACTGCACTAATTATGTTCGAAGATGCCTCAAATGTTAAAAATTGACCCATCTCAAACACTTTTCTCCTCAAGAATTATATAACATGACCTTTTCTTTGCCCTTCTCCACCCGGGGCATAAACATCATATAGAATGTCAATCCCAAAGCTTCCAATGGTCATGAGATCATCCTAGTCGCCATTAATTACTTCACAAAATGGGTCAAACCCGAGTTATATGCAGTGCTAAATGATAAGAAAATGGCCAAGTTTATAAAAAAATAATATCATTTAAGGCGCTACGGGGTTACCCATGAATTAGTATCCGATAATGGGCTCCACTTTAAAGCCAAAGTCACAAAACTGGTCGACGAGTATAGTATTCAGAGACATAATATTCTCCTTACCGACCCCAAACCAATGGCACTTTCGAAACCACTAATAAAACCTCAAAACCATCATCATCAAGATGATCAAAAGTCATTAAGACTAGGTTGATTGAATCCTATAAGCCCAGTGGGGCTACCGCACTTCCATCAGAATACCTACTGGGACTACCCTCTATTCTATAGTATACGGAATGGAAGAACTACTCCCCGTTGAACTAGAAGTACCTTCCTTATGTGTCATGCTTGAGAGCAGAATCAGTAAGGAAGACTAGCATTAGAGCCGCTATGACGAACTATCACTCTTGAATGAAAAAAGGATTAAGTATCTATACCACATACATGGGTACTATTAGCGAAGAACACGATCATTCAATTGGAAAGTCAAGGATCGCGGTGTCCAAGAAGTAGACCTTGCCCTCAAAGAAATTGTAAAACCCATCTAGGACCCCAAAGGGAAGTTCAAACCTAATTGGATTGTCCTGTACATCGTGAAGAAAATCCTGTCAGGCATCACTTCCATGCTCACAGATATCGATGGAGAAGAGATGGCATGTCCAGTCAATTTGGACAGTCTCAAAAAATTCTACCCTTAATTCGAATTCTCGGTACACTACGACTCTTCTCATCCCCCTTATATTCTAAAAAAGAGGGGGGGGGGGGATCTTTATTTCTCCCTACCTAGAACTACGCAAGACTTGATCCTATCAAAATAATTATTTTCAAAATTAAACTCGTGAACTTTTCAAAACCCTCAGATGTACGTAGACAGCCTACACGACATACATGTCCACGGTCCTTTGTTTTTCACAAAATGCTATTCTTTTGTAAACCCCAAGAACAATGCTCAATCTCATCATTTACATGAACAAAAGGATTATGTATGCTTTAGAGATTGGTATAGTTATTTCAAAATGCAACATTCACCAAAATCCACAACAAAATTTGTCAAAGTCATTTTTATTTCAAAATCAAGGAACGTAGGCGTTACTTGAAATATCAGTAGAGGGAGTCAAACAGAACCCCCTTACAACTTACAAACCAACCTACATTTCCCCTAATAACTTATAAACAAACCTCCCCAGTCCATACCAAATAACTATCCGTAAAGAAAAATCCTAAAACATGCCAAATACCAACACAAATCACCCCAGACATAAATTTCTCCAGCTATACAAATACTATGCCTAACTTAACGAATGTTGCCCTCAACTGTTAGATGACCCTTTCCCATCATCATTAACTTCTCTCGGAGGTCCCCAAGTCTCCCACTCGTGATTAATTCTCCGTATGCACTCCATGTATGGGGGCCATGACAAGATTGGCAAAACCACAACGCCCTCCTCCATTGTGTCGAAGGCAATAAGACACCTTTATTTAGTCTCTGTTTCTAAAATATTCCCAATTACCCGCTTCCACAATGATTTCAGATAATCCTTAGACATAAACCAAGCCCACTCAACAGATTGTAGCAGACTAGTAGACGGTCGGCAGCGGTGCCACAAAGGTCCCAGTATCGTCCATAAAGACTCAGCCAAGCCCTCTACTCGAAAGAAGTTGGTTGTACGAGGATACATTATCTAGTCCTACCCCACTTAGCACAAAATCCTCCATGGAAAATAGAAGGAAGTCTGTCAAAGGCCAACCAACCACACATACCGATACTCTCCCAACTGTAAAATGGGCTGCAAGTCCCCCTACCATAGCGCATACCATCTGTCACATCCCGAATAATCAAGAGTGAATAAAGGGTTAGGTTGATAGGCATAAATGGGGAAATAAATTAAATAGTGGAAATATAATTAATAATGATAACAAAAGGCTAAATAATAGTAATATTTCTTAACATGAAGTAAAGTATTGAAATACATTATTCCTCATTCATCCTAAATAGAGGCACAAGCTCTTATTACATAGTCCACAAAGGAAAATAAAAAAAATAGAAATTAAAAAGTACTACACGTGCCTTGATATAAAATCAATTACATCCACTTGTACGTAGCAGCATAGGAAATTATAATGGGGTTGTCGGTGCTATGACTGATTTTTAGGCATATATAATTGCAAGAGTAACATGAGCTGATGTATTAGATTTATGGGGGGTCAGGGAGATGTTTCCCTCTTTATTGCCAGGGTCCATCTGGAATTTCAAAAACGTAAGAAAACTTCCAAGTAGATAATTCTTATTATATACGGTTCAAAACATGATTTTGATGAGCAATATAAGAAATTCAATATGAAAATTGATTCAACGTTAGGATAAGATAACATGTTAGTTCGTAGAATGATATAACTAAGCACATGAAGATATTTGGCTAGAACTAGTAATGGTTAGGAATGGTTTATAAAAAATAACCCATAATTATCCGTTTAGAGGTTTTTGGGCAATAACCATACATACAACGACGCCAGTCCAATAAAAATGGAGACAATTTATCTATAAACTGGAGATAAAAGTAGTTTTGCTAAGTCAATTACAGACATTCCATATGGTGGCAATACATGCCCTCAATCATCTGAGTCCTATAGGCCAAATAATACAGTCATGGGTATGACAAAATATTATTCCCTCGTCATATTGTATGCTATAAATAAGTAACTGGGTCATAGGCATCATATGAAATACTATGACTGCATAATCATCGTAAAAATTCAAATCAATTATACGTAAACACTTGAACTACTTAAATGAGTTCATAATTAAAAATATGATATACGGGGTCTATCACATAGTGATATCAACAAAAGGCATAATCAAAAGCATTGCATGAAAATAATATTGAATAAGAAATCACTTACTTATTTTTAGTGATTTTGAAAAGTTCCGTGGAGTTGGTTTAAGTCAAGGTGGTAGTCCGTTTAAGTCTGACAAAGAAAAAATGTATTTTAGTGTAAGAATAAGGTTTGTAAAATTCTTGAAAGTGTGGTATAATTACAAAATTGAGCAGAAATAACTATTTAGGGTTTAAGATAAAAATAAATCTAATTTTTTATTACTCAAGTTCCTTAACTTTTTAAGATAGGTTCTACGAAACTGTTTTTTGTTCCTAATAATGATAAAAGGCTATAAAAAAGTTTGGGATGAAAATACAGAAGTTCAAAAGCTTTAAGGGTTTATGTGAAAAAATAATTTGAGTTTAAATTTTCATTTTAAGGGTTATGTCGAATTATCTTTGTGGTTATCCAAACAAGGTTTTATAATATATCATTTTGACCCAAAAAATAAAAATAATTTTGAATTTTATTCAGAATTTTTTGATTGGTCATGCCCTTAGTCAAAATTACCACACTCTAGGTTTGATAATACTCATGCACGTGTGTTTCACTTCGTCTTCAACCTTTTGAATTTTGACTTAGGGATTGAAAACTGTGACCTTTAATTAAATATTGTATTGAATACCATTTTAGATGATTCCAAAGCCCTTTTTCCTACATTTTCACAAGCTTTTCAAAATCACAACTTTTAAAGATTGAGGCTACTCATATCTAGATATTATAAATTATCAAAACATCTAATTTCTATTCGTGGATTTATACTGAAATTTGAAGTATGGCAGTGCTATAGTTTGGTTTTTGTCTAAATTTAGAACATAATAGTTTTGGTTTGATGGTTTAATTGATACTGTACATGGAGAATTTTAAGTTTTAAATTTTAACTGTCGAAACTGAAAAAATTTAATAATGAACATATATGAATACTATACTAATATTAAACTATATGGTTGTATTCCTACAAGTGTAAGGATAAATATTCCCACTTTAAAACTCTTTTAAAGTCAGGAACTCAAAATTCATCATTGGAGCTCATGGTTCTATGGTGTTTTCTGAAATTTGACCCATAGCTGATGATTTCTATGTAAAAGCTCACATGCAACTGCATAAATGGATCATACTCTACTACAAAAACATTAATGAAATGAATGAATCAAGCTATTCACATAAACTAATAGTATACCCAAAAATGATAAATATAAGCTTGTGTTTTGAGCTACAGTTTGTGCTGAATTCTCTACACTGAGAAAGGCTCTATATAGGGAGTCTATTGGTCAAATTTGGGGTGATAATTAGGCTGGTTTAATGATAGAGCTTTGTTAAGAAAGTTTGGTGCATAAAAGTGTGTTGGTTTACCCTTGTTTCTCATTAGCTCCCATGGTTTTTTGCTGGTATTCTTATCAGTTTAGCTGATAAGGAAGGTGAAAAAGGTTTTGGGTTAGTCATTAAGGGTTTTTTCTTAAGTTTTAAGTCCTTTTTCCTTTATTTTCAAACTTTGGAGTCTTTGTGTAATTTAAAAAATTTAGGAAAGAATCGTGAATAGATGATTTATAATATTAAAAGGCAATGAAGTTGTTTGTAAAGAAATTTTGAAATATACATATACTTTATAGGTTAAAAGTCAATTGAAAACTTTAGGGTGTGTTTTATAATTATTAAAACATAAAGGTAACTTTGGAATTTGTGTTTTTTTAGGTTCATGTTGTTAATAATCCAAAACATTTTACTACACTAATTTTATATTAAGGCAAGATTACTTATTCTTCAAATATATATGTAGAGATAATTGATCTAAACGCACTGTTTTATCCGAGTGTTTGAATTCTCCCTACTAAAAAAATTTCTTCCTCAAAATTACCTTAGAATAGTTAGGGATATTATTGATATATAACATCTTTAAGTTCCTAAGTTGCTTCTCTGTGACCATGATGTTGCTAGAGAACTTTCACTAAAGGAATGGTCTTCGTACTAAGTATTCGATCTTTTGTGTCTAAAATCTGAATTGGTCTTTCTTTGGAGTCATAGTTAGGTTGTATTGATATTATGTCCCATGCGATGAAGTAGCTTGGATTAGCAATATACTTTCTCAATTGAGACACATGAAATACATTGTGAATTTGGGCTAATTCAGGGGGTAGTATTAGTCGATAGGCTACTGGGACAATATGTTCTGTAATGGTGAAAGGTACGATGTATCGTGGTGCAAGTTTTCCTTTTCTCTTAATCTAATAATTCCCTTTCGAGGTGGTAGTTTTAAGAAAACTTGGTCTGCTTCTTGAAATTCAAGGGGTCATCTATGATTATTGGCATATCTTTTCTGTCGACTTTGAGCTTCTTTTAATCTTTCCTTAATTAAATGTACTTTCTCGGTGATTTCTGCTATAATTTCTGGGCCAAAGACTTAATTTTCTCCAGATTCATTCCAATAAAGTGGAGAATGGTAGGGTCTTCCATAGGGTGCTTCATATGGAGCGGCTTGAATACTATCTTGATAACTGTTGTTATAAGAAAATTTTACTAATGCTAAGTGATCACTCCAATGTCCTGCTAGATCTAATGCGCATGCTCGTAACATATCTTCTATATTTTGAATTAGTTATTTGGATTATCTATCAGTTTAGGGATAAAATGCGGTACTAACAAGTAATTTAGTTCCCATAGATTTTTGTAAAGCATGAAAAAAATGTCCAACAAATGGAGGATCGCATTTAGATGTAATAGATAAAGGGGTCTCATGTAATTAGACGATTTCTTGAAGACATAAGTTGCTCAGTTATTGAAATGAATCGGTGGTACGCACTTTGAGAAAGTGAGCTAACTTAGTTAATCGATTAATGATTACCCAAACTCAATTATATCCTTGGGCTGTAGGAGGTAATCCTCTAAAAAATTCGATAGTAATATGATCCCACTCCTAGGAAGGGATAGGAATAGGTTACGAGAGTTCACATGGGTGTTGGTGTTCAATCTTGACTTATTGATAGGTTAAACATTTGGCAGTAAAAGTGCCAATATCTCGTTTCATTCCTGCCCACCAAAAATGCCTTTTGAATGCATGATACATTTAGATGTTGACTGGATGGATAATAAATTTGGAATGATGGACTTATTGTAAGAGTTCTTCCTTTAGCTTGGAATCTAAAGTTACACATATTCGGTTCTGAAATCACATTGATAAGGTGACATGTCCATTATGTGCTGGATTTTCCTAGTTCAATCTTTCGACATTGAGTGTTGAGAAATTTGTTAGTGGCTTGTTGCTAAATTATCCTTATCTAAAGAGATGGGTTTTATATGTTGTTATGAAGAATAATGGAGGTTTTACTTTGCATATTATAGTCTGTCAATGTAATCATGATTTGATATGCGAGCGTTTCAATTGGTCTTCCACTAGTTTTACGACTTAATGCGTCGGCTACCCTGCTTCCTTTACCTGGGTGATATTATAATTGAAAGTCTCAATCTTCTAAATATTCGATGCACCTATGTTGTCGCAAATTCATATATTTTTTAGTAAAGATATATTTTAAACTTTTATGATATGAGAATAATTAAAATTCTGCTCCGTATAAATAACACCGCCAAATTTTTAAGGCAAAAATGATAGCAGCTAATTCTAAATCATGATATGGATAATTGTGTTCATGGATTTTCAGTTGTTGCGACCCATATTATACTTTTCTTTATTTCATGAGTACACATCCTAGCCCTTGTAAGTAGGCATGCATGTATACATTGTAGCTTATAGTACTAGATGGTATCGTGAGTAAAGGGGTGGTATTCAAATGTTCTTTCAGGGTACAAAAGGCTTGAATACATTCTTGATTCCACTCAAATCATATATCCTTTTGGGTTAATTTCATGAGAGGTAGCGCAATAGTGGATAATCCTTTTCCAAATATTTTATAATAACCATATAATCCTAACTTGTGAACCTAGGGTACGGTAGTGGGTTGGGGCCATTCCATAATTGCATCGGTTTTTGATGGATCCACTTTGATTCCTAGTTCCGTAATAACAAGTCATAAGAAGTCACATTTTCTCTTCTTTTCATACAACCGGTGCATCGTATGATGTCTAGTATGATTTATAAATGATGTTCATGATCCCTTTCATTTTGGGAATATATCGGGATATCATCAATGAATACGATCACAAATTGGTCTAGAAATGATTGAAATACGTGATGCATTAGGTCCATAAAAGCATCAAGGGCATAATTAAGTCCAAAATAAGTTACTAAAAATTCTAAGTGTCCATACCAAGTTATGACAACTATTTTTTGTATGTCTTCTTCTTTTAACCTCAATTGATGATATCTGGGGCGTGAATTGATTTTTGAAAGTACCTTGGCTCCTCGTAATTGATCAACTAAATCATATATTCTAGGTAAAGGATATATATTATTAATGGTGACCTTGTTTAATCTACCATAATCGGAATGGATTGTGTTTCTTCTTTACAAATAGTACTGGAGCACCCCTAGGAGATGAACTTGGTCAAATAAATCCTTTGTCTAATAATTCATCAAGTTGGGTTCGAAGTTCTAGTAGTTCTAGAGGTGACATCCAATAGGGTGGTATAGAAATGGGAATGGTATTTATTACAAATTTAATTTCTCTAGATGGGTGAATTTTGGGGAATGCTTCAAAAAATACATCGTCATAATCGTCAAGAAGTTTTAAATAATAAGAGGATATATTTAAGAAAGTCCTAGAACGTTGTCCCTAAAATTTTCTATTTCGGGTGGTAGAGTTTTGAAAGATCACCTTTTTTTATTCGCAATTAATATATGCATTATTGGTAGATTAGGCATCTATCCCAATAATGATATCAGATCCTACTATTCCTAAGACTACTAGATCAATAATAATGGTTCCTACCTTAAGTTTTACCTCATAATTAATACAAACCTATCGTGTTCTAGCGATGGTACCCGTGGGAATACTTATGGAAATCGGATGATCTAAAACAATAGGAATAAGATTTGCTAAGGTAATAAACTTCGAGCTAACAAATGAGTAAGATGAACCTGAATTAATTAATTAATGTGCCATAAGGTCATGAAGTAAAATAATACTTTCAATAACACCGTGATTGTTTATTTACATTAGTAGTGCGAAAGATCGTCCTTGAGTTGCATTATTGGACCTGGATGTGATTATTGGAATTTCTTGGCGGAGGTTTAGGAACAAATTTTCCTAGTGTAGCTAGAGGTCTTCCCAAGGTTTGTCATGGTTCGAGGTTTCTGTCGGTATTTTTAACTGGTCTGAGTTTATAGTAGGGTTTACGAAGCTTGGCACACTGAGTTCTGATGTGTCCAAGAGTATTGCATTGATGGAAATGAATGGTAGTATTACTATTTCGGTGTTCAATCTAGCTGAATGATTGTCCTTTGTGTGGTTTAAAATTAGGGTGATTTCAGATGGAAAGATTTGGTGAATGATTATTAGAATTATTTCGGGGAAGGGGAAAATTACAACGAGATGTCCCACTAGGAGATGGATTCTTCTCAATGAGGTTGGATACTTCAATCATTTTATCGAACTAATGAATTTGCAAATGAATAAGGTAATTCTTGATATTGTCTTTGAGTCCTCATTCAAAATGTTTACATTTATTAATATCAGTAACAATATATTCATGAGCGTAACAGGAAATTTTTGTGAACCGAGCGTCGTATTATGCTACCGTTATGTTATTTTGTTGGAGTCCCAAAAATTCCACCATCAATTGATCACGTAAAGATTCAGAAAAATATTTCTTCAAATTGTGGCCATGTTAAATTTTCCACATTTTGGGTACATTTCACTAATTGCCACCAGTGAGCGACCTCGCTTTAAAGAAATAAGTGGCTAAATCAACTTGAAGTTTGGGTACTATTCCTACTCTATTCAGAATCTTCAAAGTTTTCCTAAACTACCATTTAGCTTCTGATGCTTCAGGTTTCTCATGAAAAGAAGGAGGTCATTGTCATAGAAATTCTTACAAAGCATTCATTCATTGAACCTATATAGATACCTAAATCCAGGGTATATGATTCTGACGTGCTTGTGATAGTCCATTGATTTCTTGTAAGCATTAGCCTATGTTATCCATGGTCGTAGATGGTGTAGTTGACGTAGATTCTAATCGAGGTTTTATGTTAGTGTTGCGAGTATTCATCATCCTATAGAAGTAACAAATAATTAAAGGACAGTGTAACCGTAAAAAGATTCATAAAATATAATGAGTTAACTTAAAAGATCCTTCAACTATTATAAGTAAACTTTAGCATATATATAAAATAGTAAAACTTCTTGTTAAAACGTCCTAATTTTTTATTAGTTCCTAGTCCCCTATATTAGTAACGTAACACTCTACTCTCACATTACCCTTACACATAGTCACATTGATTTATTTTACAATGATCGTGAGCCTTTTAGTTTTCTATAAGTTGTTTGGCATTCTAATCTTCCTCCTCTGAACCTTTGGTGCTCGAGTCTAATGAAGATACAGGGGCGTCGAGAGATGGTATATCATGTTCATAATCATCAAGAGATACCGATGGATTTATACGCAAATCTCCTTCTGGCATGACATTCCATGTTAAATAAATCGCTCGTTACATAAACTCTTCATCTTTGGCAAATCGCCTAGCTTGTTTAATCGCCTGCTCCTCCCCCAATAACTGGCATGTCAATAGATGATGTTTAATATTTGTTATTGAGATTTCCCATTCCCGATCAATATCCCAAATTGCCTTGAATAATTTACTATACCCCTCTTCTCTAATTGTTTGGCTAAATTGTTCTTGATCAACACCATTGGTGTTCGAGTAGATGTTACCCTAAACATTCATTGTTGCAAGACACACAATTATTATCGAATTTGACCTAAAGAAGTTACGAAAGCGTAAAATAACTATATCTCAAAATGTTTCCTGAATAGGAGTAATAAACCTGGCACTCTTAAGTAACCTGGCTCTATTCCATGTTATCACGTCTTGAATAATCAGGAGTGAATAAAGGGTTGGGTTAATAAGTGTAAGTGGGGAAATAAATTAAGTAGCGGAGATATAATTAATAATGATAACAAAAGGCCAAATAATAATAATATTTTTAACATAAAGTAAAGTATTGAAATACATTATTCCTCATAGTCATCATAAATAGAGGAACTAGCTCTTATTACATAGTCCATAAAAGAAAAGAAAAACAAAAGGAAATGAATAAGTACTACATGTACCTCAATATAATATCAATTACATCCATTTATACATAGTAGCATAGGAAATTATAATAGGGTCTTCGGTGTTGCGACTGATTTTCCAGGCATATATAATTTCTAGAGTAACATTAGGTGATGCATTAGATTTATGCGGGGTCGAGGAGATGTTGTTCTCTCTATTGCCGAGGTCCATCTGGAATTTTAAAAACGTAAGCAAAATTGCCAAGTAGATAATTCTTATTCTATACAGTTCAAAACATGATTTTTGATGAGTCAGTATAATATATTCAATATGAAAATGGATTCAACATTAGGATAAGATAATACGTTCGTACCCGGAATGATATAACTAAAAACATGAAAGTATCTGGCTAGAACTGGTAACGGCGAGGAATGGTTTCTAAACAAACAATCTATAATTATCCGTTTAGAGGTTGTTGGGTATCCATATATCTAACCACATCGGTTCAATAAAGTTGGAGGCAATCAATCTAGATACTGAAGATAAATTAACCATGCTAAGTCAATTACAGACATTCCATATGGCAACAATAACTAGACCTGTTAAACGAAAATGTAATTAATCTTTTTTTAATTAATATTTAATTAGTTTAATTATAATTAGTGTACATTTTAGTTTAAAATAATATATTGATTTTTATGATTCCAAACAATTTTATATTAAGTAATTATTTAAATTTTTCTTATCTTATAATATTTATATTATAATTTTGTTCGTATACTTTATATAAATTTTGTATATAATTTTCTCTTATCTTATAAAATATATGTATATACTTAATATAATAGTTTTTTTAATATAAATACTATGTTTTTGCAATAGGAATCTATTTTTGCATATTGCCACCTTACATATTTTTATATAACTATTACTGTTATTTTTTTTTATATATATACACGTTTTAGTGATAGTTATTTATATATATACGCATTGCGTTTTTTTTGGAAATATTTTTTTCTTTTTATACTATACTATTAGCTATTACTTATATACATTATTATATGTAAATATGTATGCATATAATGTAATGGATGACGTGTAATGAATGCTAAAGTGAACTTTGTCAACTGTCATTTTTTTTCCCATCCTTTACGCATTGGGCAAATGTTAATGATTCTCCTTCTTGAAAGTCTTGCATAACTTAAAGATATCACAAGTTCCAACAGTCATTTTTATTTGGGTATCTACAAATAAACATTCAATGTGTTGAAGACACATAGAAGATCTCAACACAGACATGATACGAAAAATAGAGAGCAACTGAACATACACTCACCTCATACACAAAGTGAAGAGAGCAGCCATACAATTTTATTTTCAGCTCATACATACATTTAAGAAAAGAAACAAAGTTTTATACTCAGCTTATTCAAGTTCAAAAGATTAACTCAAATTTTTTTCCAGCTATTTGTTGAAGAAGAAATCAAAGAGCACAAGAATACTATTCAGCTACATGATTTCAAGTGAAGACTAGTGCGAGAGATCAAATTCATTTGAGAAGTCTCAACCAAGAAGAAACTCGGTCTCATTTTGTATCTTTAAAGAGTTTCAGAAACTGTACATCATTTCTACTCCATTTGTGTAAAAATTTGAAGCTTGGGTTTTTAGCTTCGGTGGTTGTATTAGTAGCGGGTTTTTGCTGCTCGATTGTACAAGAGGTGGTTTGATCCTACCTTCAAGTGGATCAGGACTAGTGAAGCGGGGGAGATGGAAGCTTGCTCTTGGCGCGTGGACGTTGGCCGGGTTTTGGCCGAACCACGTTAAAAATACGGTGTCATTTATTTTCAGCATTTAAATTTATTTATATGCTTGTGATTGTTTAATTTTATTTTTAAAGCTCTTATACTTGCAAATTATTCAATTCCAAAAATTTGGTAAATTTATTTTAAGATCAAAATAATTATTTTCGTAATAATCAATTAATTCCAGAATATTAATTTTTATTAATTACGAAAATTGTTTATAAATTTATTGGGTCTTATAATCTTGAAATCTATATTGTTTAATTATTTGAGAGTATATATTTGATTTCCCTTATGTGAATCACTTTAGATTATATTCAAAATATTAATTTATATTAAATACAAAAATTGATTATTTATTTATTGGATGTTGTTATCTGCTTCTTATCTTGTTTAATCAATTGGAAGTATTAATTTGATAATTTATTTATTGTGTGTTTTAATCTCTGATTTATATTGTTTAAATTAATTGGTTGCATTTATTTAATCATCATTGGTTTAATCATTTAAGATTTATTAAATCTGAAATTTGGATTAAGATTTTTAAATTAAATATTTTCCTGAAATATTGATTTAACCTAAAAAGTTTGCAAAATCTCAATTCAACCCCCCCCCCCCCCCCCTCTTGAGTATTTTTCTGGGCAACAATTGGTATCAGAGCAGGGCTCTGATTTATTTATTTTGATTTAACCATCTTAGAGTTCAGAAGATTATGGCAAACTTTTTTAGTGAAGGACAATCAATTTCTAGACCTCCTTTGTTTACTGGAAGTGATTTTATTTATTGGAAAAATATAATGAAATATTTTATTCAATCTTATGATTATGAAATTTGGAGATTAATCATAAATGGATCACACATTTTTGAAAATGAAAATAATTTAAGTGATTTAGATATCAAGGAAATTCAATTAAATGCTAAAGCCTTAAATATGTTATACTGTTCATTACATATTGATGTGTATAACAAAATTTCTTGTTGTGAATATGCTAAGGATATTTGGGACCGATTACATGCTATTTATGAGATGGTAATAGTCGATCAAGAAGAAATGCAGAATTCAAATGAGAATGAATCCCTTGATGAATCTTCAAGCCAAGATGATGATACAAGTAATCTATGTTTCATGGCTATGGAAGATATGGTACACTCTAATCTTGATTCTTGTAGTGACTGTGACACCCTGCCTAAAAAGATACCGGACGATCACTCTTGTATCAAATTTTAACAGGGGTCTCATATGGATCATTCTTAGCATCATTGTCGAAAATCCATTTAATTACTAATAACCTATTAGGTCGGTGCCAAAATTTTACTTAACTACTCTTTTTAAACGAAGATAATTAAAACATCCACATAGTTTTGCATAAATGAAACTGAAATGAAATAAAATAACCGAACACTCGGTCAAAATATACAACCATATCGAATGTTGCTCAAAAAGAATAAATAAATGCAGTTGGACCATTCGCCCAAATATTTATGTAGTACCTCCTATCTAGAGTACAAGAATGGAAGCGGCTATCAAAAACCTGCACGCATTCACAGCTGTTGCAGCTGACGTTTGACTCGAAAGAGGTGTCATCCAGGCATCCCTGTGTCTGGACACCTATATAATATATATATATATAGCAAGAAAGGAAAAGTAGATAAGCGGGTCAGAGCCCGAGTTTGAAAATATTTAGCAAGCGCATAAATGCCTTATTATATTGAAAAAGGTTTTATCTCATATTTAAGTTTGGTATCGCACTCCCATGAGATACCCCTCACCTCTCCACTAACAATGCACTCCTAACTCCTCCCTCTAAACATCCTAGTCAAGCTACCCTGCTAAACTAGTCTATCGCCCAACCACTATCAATCCTATATAGACCAAGTAATGTACTAGGGGCTAAACTTCTCCCAATTCTCAACACTAAGCCATGTTCGTGCGTGGGGTGTCTCGCAAAGAGAAAAAAAAACAAGGAACCCCCCGATACACTACTACGCGGCAAGGTCGATCGTCGAGATCCGCCAGTCCCTCAGTAGAGAATATATATATCTATATATTTATACACATATAATAAATCTCAATATAAGAGCACTAAGGATTAAACTTCTCCCCAGTCTCAACACTAAGCCATGTTCGTGCGTGGGGTGTCTCGCAAAGCGAAATCTAAACAAGGAACCCCCCCGATACACTACTACGCGGCAAGGTCGATCGTCGGGATCCATTAAACCCTCGGTACTCGATTCATCTTTATATATACATATTACAATATACATCCGGATCTATCTCCCGGAATGAGAATTCATATACCAAGTATTTATCAATACTATTCATTTTTATCTCAAAACTTTCCATTTCCCTTCTCATATCCAGGAAATGTATTTAAAAGCCAATTCATTATCATGAATTGCTTTAACAAAACATATAACTTTTTAAAAGTCAGTTTTACTATGATAAAAATGCTTTTTCAATTCAAAATATCCCATTTCCCTTTTTATATTCAGGAAATGTATTAAAAGCCATTTTTATTATCATAAAAATGCTTTTACCATATCATATGCTTCCACATCCCTTCTTCCATCCGGGAGTGTTACCAAAGCCAAAACCTTTATCCCATTTCCCTTCTTCCATCCAGGAAATGTAAATTAAAGCCAATTTATTATCCCAAATTGCTTTAACAAATATATAACGTGTTCTAAGACCGCCCGTACGGCGCGCCCCTAAATGATCATAATCTTCCAGTGCCTATCAATTACGACACCTGGGCACCTATACGCAACACGTCGGGAAGGAGCCATATGCATGCGGGCTAGTCATAACCACACCCCAAGTTACCTAACCATCGCAGAAAACATAACATAACATAAACACTCATATGTCCTAGAGGACTATATCCACCCTGCATTCATTAGTCAGGGGGTTCACCTCACGCACGAACTTCCCTTATGATGTCATTTAGAGAGGGTGTTGACTATAAATCATTAATTATGAAAATCATTTCTTTTTCCATTTTGAAAACATTCATATTGTATTTTCAAAATCATTTATCTCAAATTATGTATATACTTGATTCACATAGTATACATATACCATATATTCCTCCTCGAATATATACAAATGGCCATATTTGCCAAATCATCTAACGATGACCCATAATCCAAAATATTCCCTCAAGGAATCATAATCATGCATTCATATAAGCATGATACTAAACCCAAGGTATTTTCTTACTTTAAATAGTAATACCTACCTTAATCCCATCTAAGGATTTATTGGATATCTCCAATTATACCATTTCTCTCTAAACGAATATATATCTATATTCCCAAAATTCACCCTAATCATCTCATAGGATGCACTCAACGGTAATCGATATAATCATGCTTTCTATATGCATGATTACATAGGCCCAAAGCCCACAAAATATCTTAGGGATTTATCTCTCCCGAACAACCCTAAATTTAGTGGGTTATGGTTTTCATTTCCAAGAACCCAAGGACTACATCTTGTCCATATAATCACTTAAAGGCCCCCACCCTAAGTTAGGAACCCTAAACCGTCAAATTCTACAATTATTCTATTTTCCTCAAAATTATAATGTAAGGTTTATACATTAAAATCCTCATTTAACCCTCTTAAATTCCTTCAATTAGAGGACCGTATAGTCGTAAAAGGTTCCTTATGTTATCACATAATTCACTCCGAAGAAAGATGAAATGGAATCTATCCCATCCAAATCACCCTAGAAAAATTGCTAACTTTCAGCAGGGGTCGATCGATTGACCCATGGCTATCGATCGATCGATGGCTTCGATCGATCGAACCCCATGATCGATCGATCATAGCAGGCAGCTTCTTCTCCGAGGAGTTGCTTTATCCATGGAAGCTTCCCCCAAGCTTCCATCTCTTCACCCAACGGCCTACAACTCCAACCAACAACAAATACACTTATAATACGGGTTCTAAACGTCCTAGAACCCGAAATCACCAATTAATTTCAGCTAAAACATAAGTTTCTCCAATTATTCAATTTTAGGGGTTTATTCCTTTTATCTCCCGAAAACTTGTTTTATCCAAAAAAATCCAACCCAAAATCTTTAGGGTTTGTTTATACCAAACTACGGTATGAGATATTTATGCAGAAATTGAATAAAGCAAGTAAACACTTGCCTCGTGGATAAAATTCGACGATCCCGAGTCGCGTCCCACGGAGTTTGGCCCGAGACCTCTTTTTTTCCTCTTCTTTCTTCTTCTTCTTCTTCTTCTTCTTCTTCTTCTTCTTCTTCTTCTCTCTCTTCTCTTTCTTTCTTTATGTTTTCTTCCCTCTCTCCCTCTTTATATAGAGAGAAAAGGGTTTAACCCCCTAAAACCCAAAAATGACTCGTTTAGTCAATTACAAGCCTATTTAACTCGAAAATTCCCCGAAACTCAATTTCGACAATCGGACACTCTTTTCCGACTATCTCGAACATTCCAAGACTCACGGTGCAGTCGAAATGTCCATTCGAGGTACTTGACCGCAAATCACTATTCTAACCCATTAAAATTTAATGCGGGTTTTCTACTTAAAATCTTGCCTCTTTGTCGCTATACTCCTCGACGACATATAATTAAAATACTTCCACCTATTTAGTCCCAGAAATAATCACAACACCTATCGAAAATCATCTAATCCTCAAAAACCCCAAAAATTACTATTTCGAGAAATTATACAAATTGCTAATTTATATTTAATTATGGAATTTAATTGTCTCCAAAAAGGACGGGTTGTTACATACTCCCCCCCTTACAACGGAATTCGTCCTCGAAATTCAGATACAACCTACATCACCAATTCCAGAATCGCTCCAAATCCTAATATCTCAAGGGGAAAGATACTAACCCAATGGTTCCCAACCATATATCATACGGCTACCACGGTCGTAAAGTGACTCCAACATCGTCACATCGCACCCATCATTTCTAGTGCCCCACGGCATAAACTTCAAATTTATATACTACGCCCATTCTATTTGAGGCGGTATATAAACCAACTTACTAAGGTGCCCATACACCTTTCTAATTTGTGCACATCTGCACATCCATAGTGAACGTCTGACATGTAACACTCTCTCCCAATAAGGGTCTCCTTTCCTCGGTGTAATACTCACATATGGGTCCTCCCAACCCGCAAAATTTAATTCTACTAACCTCGCCGCCACTAATTCTACTAAACTTACATCCTAATAATACTAAAGTCTATGCGATGTCCTACCTACGCGAGACGAGTCTAATCCTAAATATATCCCTAGTGCCCAAGGCCTCTCTCAGCTCCCGACATTTGCTTGGTTTCATGCGTGGGATGTCTCGCTAAGGCGAAATCTAAGCAAGGAACCCTCCCGTTACACTACTCCCTCGCATTGTCGGCCGTCGAGATATAGCGACCTAAGGCACACCAGCGGGACATCCTAAATCCTACTAAGCTACCTACAAACGCATTCCTACTACTCTATCCTTCCACCCATACGAAAGGAAACCTAACTAATCGAAGTTCCTACTTTCTGTAGGAACACTACGAACATCATCCCCAAAACATACCTTCTAAAAATTTTCCTTTTCATCAAGGCTAGCTATTATCCTAAAATCAATTTCTCTAAGTCTAACCTCACCTACCCACAGTGACGAGAGGACCACTTTAGTGCTTTTCCATAGCACAATATTTCCATAAACATACCATCATCACATGACTCATAGTCTATAGTGGTTCATCCACACTATAAGACTTTCAACAAAGCCCACATCCTTGCATCCTATAACAGCTCTCCACTCCCGACACCGTTAAGAGTCATGTGTGGAGCGTCTCGCAAAGCGAAATCCAAACAAGGAACCCCTCCACACATTGACACTTGACTTCGTCCGTCATTGAGTTCCGTTATTTCAAACATGCAACCGGGATAACCCTATCCCCATTTACAATAAAAGGTGGTATGAACTCCTATCTCTAACTAAGACTCACCCCACCCAGCGCTCGCACTAATTTTAAGTCCTTGCGCAATCAATAATGAGCTTTATCTTACAGCTCAACAATAATCCTGTGGGCCTTAATTTATATCTATAAGGTCGCCACGTACTCACATCATAACAATGAAACCTCTTCTCATTGAGGTTCCATTTTCCCATAACAATAAAGGCGAACTCAACTTGTATCCAGGTGAGACACCGCAACAACAACCCGTTCCACCCTGGAACTGCGGACACGATAGTCTTGCCATTATTAGCCTGCTATCGCTCCCAACAACCAATAACATTATGTGCTCACCATATTACCATACTCGTATAGACATATAAAACGAGCATCCCAAACCATATATATGAAAAACGTCGCTAATGCCGTTTAACACAAGGTTAAACTGTATAAGCAACTCCGAATGTTTGTTGGAGAAACCCTTTTCTTTTGAAAATAAAAATTATAAACAAGATTTGTTTATAAAGAAACTTATGTACGAGATTAATTAAGATTGTGTAATCAGTTTTAAAACTAAGGCAGTTTAAAAAATTCAGCACACTTAAAGAATGAGGTGAGTAGATGAAGATAATCAACACAATGATTTTTAACGTGGTAAAACCTATCCCAACAGAGGAAACATCCACGGTGACTTCTAAGTCACAAAAACAAAAATCCACTAATAACAAAAATCAGTTACAAACAACACAACATGCAAGCACACAAATCAACCTATTCTAAGTTTAGGAATATACCCCACTTGGCTCCTTCTAACTTCTGATAGATCTGATTTGTTGATGATGTTCTCCGATTTGCTAACTTCCTTTGCTTTAGCTTCTTTACGTCGACTCAATGATCTCAGATCTTAAACACAACACTTCCAGTGTAGTAGTGTGTAAAGTGTTTGTGTAGTGAATCCTATTCACATGCATGAACTCACACACACTTAGATTTACAAACTGTCCTATACAAATTACATATAAAGTCTATATGCAGTGATTTTGTTATTTTTCTTTCTTACAAAACTAAAAACCTTTTGACCTTTAAATATAACCCAGATTCCACGGAGATCTTGCTTAAGAAATCGGTCAAGACCTTTCTCAATCTCTTTTGAAAATATTTAGGAGATTGAAAACCCTCCAAGTGCGAATCCAACTAGGTCAGGTTAAGTTTTGTAAAAACAGAAACTATAAAACATTTTTAAAACCAAAACAGAAATGATTTTCTTAAACCAAGTTGAAAATATGCAGATCTAGTGAAAAATGTAACATTCATAGTATAGATCTAACGTTTCTATGAAAAAGAAACTAGATCTTCACTCTAACGTTTAAGTTGTGTACAAGATCAAAAATCACGAGGTTACAGCAACAATATGAACAAACCACTCTCTCTCTCTCTCTCTCTCTCTTTCAAACACTCAGGTTGTGTTTGGGGCAAGGTTTATTTGAAGGTTTGTTTCAGAGACGAAGTGTTTAGGGTTAGGGTTTGGTTTTGGCTAACTTTTTCCCTTTCTCTCTCTTCTCTCTATTCTTTTCTCTCTTCTCTCACTTCTCTCTTCTCTCTCTTATTTTTTTCTCTCTGGAAGACGAATGCCCAAAAGTTCTCTAAGGCTGAGAAGTGAAGGGTATTTATAGTGCCTGGGGAAGGTTCTGGACGTTCGAGGCAAATCAAAGGCTGAGATCAAGTCTTCAAAGGTTTGACTTGATCCAATGGTTCTAAAACAACGGTGGTTTAAAACGATTCCAATTGGTTCAAATGGATAGCACCGGGATTAACCAAGAACGCATGCAGACCCTTGATAAGAAATGATCCAACGATCAACAATCATCCATCCAACCCTCTCACATAAGAAACCCAAATACATTAACCCGGAGGATGACAAGTGTTGGCTGGTTATAGGCTCTCACACGCGCGTCAAAATAATTACAAAACCTCACCCTGAAGTCTCTAGCGCTTTGAGATCGTACCCAACCAAACAATTCAGTGAAAAAAGAAGTTTCTAAAATAGTAAATTAACCCCAAAAACTTTATTATCCCATTTTATTAATAAAAACAATTATTAAAAAAATGTTTAAAAAAAGTTTAAAAAGATTTAAAAATTATTTAAAATTCCCAAAAAATTATTAAAGCTCCAAATCAAGGGGAATTAAACACACACTCAATTTTAAGTAATATGAACACATGTATGCACTTCTAATTGTGTGTAGTGTGATTCATTTTATACCATCATTGATCTTTGAAGAGGATTAGAGAGATAGGTTCTGAGGCTTTTTGGTTTCTAGGATGGACTACCAATTTTGTCAATATTTCCAAATTAGTTGAGCACTTATACAATGTAGACTTAAGCAAGTCAAAGGTATAAGGTGCTTCAATCTCCCCCTTTGGAAATATGAGACAAAATCTCCTTTGAGTTAGCTTAAAACTCGTAGGGAACAAAAAAAATAAAACCTAGTCCTATACAAAAGATTCTATCTACCCATTTCCTAGAAATTCAAAAATTACATAACTCAACTATTTATAAGTATGTACACTAGAAACGGTAGACAATCAGAAGAAGAGATTCCTGCAAATATACACACTAAGATCAAGCAGTTTAGATGAAATGTGAACAAAAATGAACTTCATAAAACTCAAATTTCTTCCCCATTTTGTCTCAAATGGACAAAGGGTAAAACTTAAAGTTTTAAGAGTTTAATCAGCGCATACCATGCCTATAGAATTTCGCAAATACAGAAATCTGTTATAGTCTAAAGGTTTAGTGAACATGTCTGCAAGTTGCAGATTAGTAGGCAGGTAATGAATTTCTAATTCCTTAGTTTCAACAAGTTCACGAATAAAATGATGCCTTATTTTAATATGTTTAGTTCGCGAGTGTTGAACCGGGCTTTTAGATATGTTAATGGCGCTTTGATTGTCACAATACAATTGTAATTGTTCTTCTTTAATTCCGTAATCGCTTAACATCTGTTTGATCCATAACAATTGAGCACAGCAACTTCCTGCTGCTATATATTCGGACTCAGCCGTAGATAAAGATGTGCAATTCTGTTTTTTACTACTCCAACCAACTAAATTATTGCCGACATAATAACAGGCACCTGATGTACTTTTACTATCATCAGTACAACCGGCCCAATCAGCATCAGTATACCCTATGATGGTGCTACAGGTATCTTTAGTGTACCTAAGTCCAAGGTTAAGAGTGCCTTTTATGTACTTTATTATACGTTTTACACTCAATAAATGGCTCTCTTTAGGGTTATTCTGGTAACGAGCGCACAGACATACAGCATATATTATGTCTGGTCGTGAGGCAGTTAGATAGAGTAGGCTACCAATCATACTACGGTAAAGTGTGGAATCTATTGACGTACCATTTTCATCTTTGCTTAATTTAACGGTAGTACTCATAGGTGTTTTGGCAACTTTAGCATTCTCTAAGCCAAATTTCTTAACAAGGTCTAAGGCATACTTAGTTTGAGAAACAAATAGACCATCAGAATTCTGTTTCACTTGAAATCCTAAGAAAAGCTGTAGCTCCCCCATAAGGGACATGTGAAATTCCTTATGCATACTAGCAGAAAAGGATTTAACTTCAGAGTTTGAAGTTGACCCGAAAATGATGTCGTCTACATAGACTTGGGCGATGATAATGTTTTTGTCAAAATGTTTGACAAAGAGAGTCTGGTCATTTCCTCCTCTCTTAAAACCCTTATCCAATAAAAAGTTGGAAAGGCGTTCATACCAAGCTCGAGGAGCTTGTTTTAAGCCATACAAAGCCTTTTTTTAGACGAAAGACATGGTTAGGGTATTTAGGGTCAATGAACCCTTTAGGTTGTTCTACATATGTTTCTTCAGACAGGATTCCATTAAGGAAAGCAGATTTTACGTCCATTTGATAAAGTGTGAATTTTAAGTAACACGCTATGGCGAAAAGAAGACGAACAGATTCAAGACGAGTGACAGGGGCAAATGTCTCGCTGAAATCTATCCCTTCTATTTGAGAGTAGACTTGAGCAACTAGTCTAGCTTTGTTTCTAAGAATCACCCCATTTTCATCAGATTTGTTCTTAAAGATCCAACGTGTTCCAATAACATTTTTGTTTTGAGGCCGAGGTACGAGATACCAGACATCGTGAATGACGAATTGTAAAAGTTCGTCCTGCATAGCAGAAATCCAGTGTGTGTCATTCAATGCTTCATTAACATTTTTCGGTTCCACAAGGGAGACGAAACATGCATAATTAGCATAATTTCTTAACTGGGATCTAGTACGAACTGGCTCATTAGGATTACCGACCACGTTTTCAATGGGATGATCTTTAGAGACCCATCCAGGTACTTCTGGACTCTCAATAGGTAATGAGTCATCTATTTCTGGTGAATCAGTTTTGAAATCATTTTCAGATTCAACCACAATAGGTGATTCAGATATCTTATTTTCGACAATAGTGTCACTTACAATTACATTTATCGATTCCATAAGGGCCTTAGTACGCAGATTGTATATACGATAAGCACAACTGTTTGGTGACTATCCTAAGAAGATGGCTTTATCACCACGAGTTTCGAATTTAGACAGATGTTCTCTGTCTTTACAGACATAACACTGACTTCCAAAGGTTCTTAGGTATTTCATATTAGGTTTCTTACCGTACCACAACTCATAAGGGGTTTGTTTAGAGTTTTTCCTAAGATAGACCCTATTAGTGATGTGACAGGCAGTTCTAATGGATTCTACCCAAAAGTATTTAGGTAGGGATTTAGCATGCAACATGACACGTGCCATCTCTTGAAGATTTTGGTTTTTCCTTTCAGCAATACCATTCTGCTGAGGAGTTTTAGGGGCACTAAATTCATGTTTGTAACCGTTGTAGTCACAATATTCAACTATTCATGTGTCTATGAACTCTCCCCCTCTATCACTACGGATGCGATTGACTTGTGTGTCCTTCTCATTTTCAATTCTTAGAAGAATTTTCAAAAAATTCTGAAACGTGTCAGATTTATGTTTCAAGAAGGCAACCCAAGTGAATCATGTGAAATCATCAACCATGACAAGGATATAACTGTGTCCACATAGACTAACAGTTCTAGAGGGACCAATAAGGTCCATATGGATGAGATCTAAAGGTCTAAAGGTAAGGATGTCTTTAACCTTTTTATGCGAAGTCTTAACTATTTTTCCTTCCTGGTAATGACCACAGACAACACTTGAAATAGGTTTACTTTTAGGAATACCTCTAACTATCTCTTGACTAGACAATCTACCAAGGATATCATAACTTAAGTGACCCATACGATTATGCCAGATCTCATTGTCATCCATTCTGACAATGTTACAGGTTTCAGAACTAGTCTTGACAGTATAACAATTGTCAGGTGTTCTAAATCCTGTAATAATGCATTCACCTTTATCATTTAGAATTTTACAATTGTTCTTTGAAAAGGTGACAGTATGGTCAGAGTCACAAAATTGTGATATACTTAGGAGGTTGGCTTTAAGGCCTTTAACTAATAGAACATTTTCGAGAACAGGCATTCCTTCTTCTTTTAGGGTTCCTTTACCTATGATCTGAGATGAGACACCATCACCAAAAACTACTTTCCCACCAGCAAATCTGGTTTTGTTTAGAAGTTTTGTTTCATCTCCTGTCATATGTTTGGAACATCCTGAATCTATGTACCAACCAAATGAAGTGTGTTCAGCTTTTAAAGCAGTGATGACAATGTTACACTTCATTTGGGGTAAAAGATCCTCTTTTCTAACCCAAATAGCTCTAGTTTTAATTTTGCGCAAGTTTTCTCTCATTTGATAAAATTTTTGAGACGCTTTTTGTCGAAAAACATTTGGAGCAGCAAACTGATTGTTGTGAAAAAGTTGAGCTTTTGGTTTAGGAAAGTTTCTGGGAGCCTTTCTCTTAAATGAACTATTAGTTTTGGTCTTTCTATTTTTGTAGTTAGAGTTCTTATCAGGTTGTCTTGGAAGGACATAGTTGTTACGACTTTGCCTAGAATAGTTAAAGTTCTTATAGACAGAAGTATTGTATATAGGGGTGTTTAGAGGCCTAGCATAACAACCTTCAAAGGAGTGACCATAAATGTCACAGTAAGAGCAATATTGATTGCTTGAGGGATGAATTTCCTTAGGAAAACTTCTAAAGATAGGTTTGACAGCGTTCTGTTCATAAGTCCTATTTCTAGGGGGTATGGTCTTATAGGTTGAATCAGCCTTTCTGATCAAAGGACAGACGTATTTAGTCTTAAGTGCAGTCTCAGCATTAGAATAACTAGACTCTCCAATGTCTTTCTGTTTTTGCTTTTGATCAAATTCATTTTTAATCAAATGAAAGTCTGGACATGTTTCAATTGGTCTTTTGCCCCCAGACACAAACTTAATAGGTTCAAGTTTTGTATTTTGAGATTTGTTCTTAGGGCAAAATCCAATGCCGGTTCTATCATCAGAATTGGTCTTGGAGTCAACAACAAAGTCAGTATAACAGTTTGAATTGTTTTCAAACTTAGAAAACTTTTTTAAAACAGTTGCTGTCTTTGTTTTTGCTTCCTCCAATTCTAATAATGTTCCCTTATATTTCATTTCCAGGGTTTCATTAGTTTTAGTCAACTCTTTTAATTTTTGATCAAAAGTTTCAATTTCAGATTGATGAGATAGACACTGGTTAGTGTACTCTTCAGCATTCAACTTCACTATAAGACTTAGATCATCTAATTTCTTAGTCAGGTCTCTAACAGTCTTCTCCAGTCTAGTGCCTTTTTTAAGAGTCTTAGCATACAAGGTATGGATATCAGGCAGGTCATCTGTGTCTGAGTCGCTAAGTGAAGTGTGTGTAGTGACCCCTAACGATTCAGTTTTAGTACTCACGCACCCATTGGCATCGTCATTATCGAGATCACTTTGACTCACACACACGGAACTAGAACTAGCAACATTTTCAGACAATAAAGCATCTAGGCCAATCAAAGGAGTATTCACACAAGCAAGAGTAGAAGCATCATTATCACACATAGGCATATCATCATTGTAAATGATCTTAGCATAAAAGGACATGCAAGGGTCAAGTTCATTTGATGACTCAAGTTCCTCTTCATCAGAGTCACTTGAATCATTCCAAGTTTTACAGACATTGGCTCTATTGTGTGTGTTGGCTTTATTAAGATTAACTCTGCAATCGTGAGCAATGTGACCTAGTTTCCCACATCTAAAACATTCAATCTTTTTAAGGTCTCTAGTTGGTCAGGAATTGTTGTCCTTAGAATGTTTGCCAAAGCCTCTATCATGAGGTTTGGGATTAGACAAAGTAGGATAATTAGGCTTGCCTTGTTTAGTTGCCTGTTTGTTTCGAAATTTGACAATTTTCTTAAATTGTTTAGACATTAAGGAAATCTGATTATCTAGTTTATCTATATCACACTCCTCATCAGAGTCAGAGTTAGTCAAATTGGACTCAAGTTTGGGTATCTTAGAGGCAAAACTCAAGTTAGAGTTAGGTTGTTTTCTTTGAGAATGATTCAATTATTTCTTAAAGTCTAATTCCATTTCCACAGTTCTAAGTTTGCTACTGAGTAACTCAGGAGTAAGGTTTTGATCATTCATTTCCTCAATAGCATACCTCTTACTGTCGAACTTTTGTGGTAATAACCTTAGGAATTTAGAAACAATTTCATTTCTATCATAAGTAATACCATTAGCATGCAACTTAGTGACTATATCAGTTAAGTTCATGTAAAAATCATCAAAAGATTCAGAATCAGACATGATCAAAGAGTTCTACTGCTGGATAAGCATTTGGGTTTTAGCAGCTTTGACTCTTGAGTCTCCTTCATGTGCAGTGATTAATGTGTCCCATGCTTCCTTAGAAGTGGCACAAGATGAGATTCTTTTGAACTCATACTCATTAATGGACATAAAAATGGCATTCTTGCCTTTATTGTTATTTCGAGAAATGGTTTTCTCTTCTTGGGTAAATTCACTTAAGATTTTCTTTACCCTCTCATCACTTCCTTTAGTGGCTGGTTTTGTAGGATAAGTGTAACCATTTTCGATAATATCCCAGACATCATCTCCTAAAGTCCCTTGGATGAAGGCAACCATCCTTACTTTCCAGTAAGCAAAGTTGTTTCCATCAAAGAGAGGAGGTCTGGACAGATTACCAAACCTTTCATTCTTCTCGTCCATAGTTAGGTTTTTCAGAAAACGATTTCAGAAACACAAGATCTTTGAAATAAAAAGTTAACAGGGCTCTGATACCAATTGAAAAACGTCGCTAATGCCGTTTAACACAAGGTTAAACTATATAAGCAACTCCGAATGTTTGTTGGAGAAACACTTTTTTTTTTAAAATAAAAATTATAAACAAGATTTGTTTACAAAGAAACTTATGTACGAGATTAATTAAGATTGTGTAATCAGTTTTAAAACTAAGGCAGTTTAAAAAATTCAGCACACTTAAAGAATGAGGTGAGTAGATGAAGATAATCAACACAATGATTTTTAACGTGGTAAAACCTCTCCCAACAGAGGAAACATCCACGGTGACTTCTAAGTCACAAAAACAAAAATCCACTAATAACAAAATTCAGTTACAAACAACACAACATGCAAGCACACAAATCAACCTATTCTAAGTTTAGGAATATACCCCACTTGGCTCCTTCTAACTTCTGATAGATCTGATTTGTTGATGATGTTCTCCGGTTTGCTAACTTCCTTTGCTTTAGCTTCTTTACGTCGACTCAATGATCTCAGATCTTAAACACAACACTTCCAGTGTAGTAGTGTGTAAAGTGTTTGTGTAGTGAATCCTATTCACATGCATGAACTCACACACACTTAGATTTACAAACAGTCCTATACAAATTACATATAAAGTCTATATGCAGTGATTTTGTTATTTTTCTTTCTTACAAAACTAAAAACCTTTTGACCTTTAAATATAACCCAGATTCCACGGAGATCTTGCTTAAGAAATCGTTCAAGACCTTTCTCAATCTCTTTTGAAAATATTTAGGAGATTAAAAACCCTCCAAGTGCGAATCCAACTAGGTCAGGTTAAGTTTTGTAAAAACAGAAACTATAAAACATTTTTAAAACCAAAACAGAAATGATTTTCTTAAACCAAATTGAAAATATGCAGATCTAGTGAAAAATGTAACATTCATAGTATAGATCTAACGTTTCTATGAAAAAGAAACTAGATCTTCACTCTAACGTTTAAGTTGTGTATAAGATCAAAAATCACGAGGTTACAGCAACAATATGAACAAACCACTCTCTCTCTCTCTCTCTCTCTTTCAAACACTCAGGTTGTGTTTGGGGTATGGTTTATTTGAAGGTTTGTTTCAGAGACGAAGTGTTTAGGGTTAGGGTTTGGTTTTGGCTAACTTTTTCCCTTTCTCTCTCTTCTCTCTATTCTTTTCTCTCTTCTCTCACTTCTCTCTTCTCTCTCTTATTTTTTTCTCTCTGGAAGACGAATGCCCAAAATTTCTCTAAGGCTGAGAAGTGAAGGGTATTTATAGTGCCTGGGGAAGGTTCTGGACGTTCGAGGCAAATCAAAGGCTGAGATCAAGTCTTTAAAGGTTTGACTTGATCCAATGGTTCTAAAACAGCGGTGGTTTAAAACCATTCCAATTGGTTCAAATGGATAGCACCGGGATTAACCAAGAACGCATGCAGACCCTTGATAAGAAATGATCCAACGATCAACAATCATCCATCCAACCCTCTCACATAAGAAACACAAATACATTAACCCGGAGGATGACAAGTGTTGGCTGGTTATAGGCTCTCACACGCGCGTCAAAATAATTACAAAACCTCACCCTGAAGTCTCTAGCGCTTTGAGATCGTACCCAACCAAACAATTCAGTGAAAAAAGAAGTTTCTAAAATAGTAAATTAACCCCAAAAACTTTATTATCCCATTTTATTAATAAAAACAATTATTAAAAAAATGTTTAAAAAAAGTTTAAAAAGATTTAAAAATTATTTAAAATTCCCAAAAAATTATTAAAGCTCCAAATCAAGGGGAATTAAACACACACTCAATTTTAAGTAATATGAACACATGTATGCACTTCTAATTGTGTGTAGTGTGATTCATTTTATACCATCATTGATCTTTGAAGAGGATTAGAGAGATAGGTTCTGAGGCATTTTGTTTTCTAGGATGGACTACCAATTTTGTCAATATTTACAAATTAGTTGAGCACTTATACAATGTAGACTTAAGCAAGTCAAAGGTATAAGGTGCTTCAATATATATATATATATATATATATATATATATATATATATATATATATATATATATATATATATATATATATACAATATATCAACACCCGCGTTTATGGCGAATGAAGGAAAATAAAATTCCGCTATCGCGGAAAACAGATAGACATACATTATATAATGTTATCGATACCGCCATAAATCAAATTACACACACGAGTCTAGGGCTAAAGAAACACCGCGACTTTATCAAGCCACGCCAAATATACCTCCTTTATTGAGGTAAAACTCATAACAACAACTTCGCCTTTATCCACAGTCGGTCTCTGGCCGATCTTTATGTGAATAATTCAAAACAACATTCTTCTCATTCCGGCTAAATCGGGGGGACTCACGGGTAGGACTATCCGTTATATCCCTTTCAAACCCTTAACTATTATCACAAAGAAAGTGATCTATACTAAGGTCCTCATCCCAACCTTCTACTAGATGCTCCAGCTAAGCCTCACCTCCTGCTGCCATCCAAGCCCTGCACACGAATCTCAAACGAGCGCGCAAAAGATTACTATAATCTTATAATATGGCAGGAGAACGAAATCTCACAAGAGAAATCAACAGTCCTAACCCTGAGGCTCTATATCAAATCAAAAGCAACGCTGAAAGCGTAGTACGTCCGCATAGATTCCTAAGGACACTAGAACCTTATGCTCTGATACCATCTGTGACACCCCGCCTAAAAAGATACCCGATGATCACTCTTATATCAAATTTTAACAGGAGTCTCATATGGATCATTCTTAGCATCACTGTCGAAAATCCATTTAATTACTAATAACCTATTAGGCCGGTGTCAAAATTTTCCTTAACTACTCTTTTTAAACGAAGATAATTAAAACATCCACATAGTTTTGCGTAAATAAAACTGAAATGAAATAAAATAATCGAACACTCGGTCAAAATATACAACCATATCGAATGTTGCTAAAAAAGAATAAATAAATGCAGTTGGACCATTGGCCCGAATATTTATACAGTACCTCCTATCTAGAGTACAAGAATGGAAACGGCTATCAAAAAACCTGCACGCATCCACAGCTACTGTAGCTGACGTCTGGCTCGAAAGCGGTGTCATCCAGGCATCCCTGTGTCTGGACACCTATATATATATATAGCAAGAAAGGAAAAGAAGATAAACGGGTCAGAGCCCGAGTTTGAAAATATTTAGCAAGTGCGTAAATGTCTTATTATTTTGAAAAAGGTTTTATCTCATATTTAAGTTTGGTATCGCACTCCCATGAGATACCCCTCACCGCTCCACTAATAGTGCACTCCTAACGTCTCCCTCTAAACATCCTAGTCAAGCTACCCTGCTAAACTAGTTTATCGCCCAACCACTATCAATCCTAGATAGTCTAAGAAATCTACTAAGGGCTAAACTTCTCCCCAGTCTCAACACTAAGCCATGTTCATGCGTGGGGTGTCTCGCAAAGCGAAATCCAAACAAGGAACCCCCCCGATACACTATTACACGACAAGGTCAATCGTCGAGATCCGCTAGTCCCTCAGTACATAATATATATATCAATATATTTATACACATATAATAAATCACAATATAAGATCACTAAGGATTAAACTTCTCCCCAGTCTCAACACTAAGCCATGTTCATGCGTGGGGTGTCTCGCAAAGCGAAATCCAAACAAGGAACCCCCCCGATACACTACTATGCGACAAGGTCGATCGTCGGGATCCATTAGACCCTCGGTACTCGATTCATCCATATATATACATATTACAATATACATCAGGATCTATCTCCCGGAATGAGAATTCATATACCAAGTATTTATCAATACTATTCATTTTTATCTCAAAACATTCCATTTCCCTTCTCATATCCAGGAAATGTATTTAAAAGCCAATTAATTTTCATGAATTGCTTTAACAAAACATATAACTTTTCAAAAGTCAGTTTTATTATGATAAAAATGCTTTTTCAATTCAAAATATCCCATTTCCTTTTTTATATTCAGGAAATGTATTAAAATCCATTTTTATTATCATAAAAATGCTTTTACCATATCATATGCTTCCACATCCCTTCTTCCATCCGGGAGTGTTACCGAAGCCAAAACCTTTATCCCATTTCCCTTCTTCCATCCAGGAAATGTAAATTAAAGCCAATTTATTATCATAAATTGCTTTAACAAATATATAACGGGTTCTAAGACCGCCCGTACGGCGCGCCCCTAAATGATCATCATCTTCCAGTGCCTATCAATTACGACACCTGGGCACCTATACGCAACATGTCGGGAAGGAGCCATATGCATGCGGGCTAGTCATAACCACACCCCAAGTTACCTAACCATCGCAGAAAACATAACATAACATAAACACTCATATGGCCTAGAGGACTATATCCACCCTGCATTAATTAGTCAGGGGGCTTCACCTCACGCACGAACTTCCCTTATGATGTCATTTAGAGAGGGTGTTGACTATAAATCATTAATTATGAAAATCATTTATTTTTCCATTTTGAAAACATTCATATTGTATTTTCAAAATCATTTATCTCAAATTATATATATACTTGAATCACATAGTATACATATACCATATATTCCTCCTCGAATATATACAAATGACCATATTTTCCAAACCATCTAACGATGACCCATAATCCCAAATATTCCCTCAAGGAATCATAATCATGCATTCATATAAGCATGATACTAAACCCAAGGTATTTTCTTACTTTAATAAGTAATACCTACCTTAATCCCATCTAAGGGTTTATTGGATATCTCCAATTATACCGTTTCTCTCTAAACGAATATATATCTATATTCCCCAAATTCACCCTAATCATCTCATAGGATGAACTCAACGGTAATCGATATAATCATGCTTTCTATACGCATGATTACATAGGCCCAAAGCCCACAAAATATCTTAGGGATTTATCTCTCCCGAACAACCTTAAATTTTGTGGGTTATGGTTTTTCATTTCCATGAATTAAAGGACTACATCTTGTCCATATAATCACTTAAAGGCCCCCACCCTAAGTTAGGAACCCTAAACCTTATAATTCTACAATTATTCTATTTTCCTCAAAATTATAATGTAAGGGTTATACATTAAAACCCTCATTTAACCGTCCCAAATTCCTTCAATTAGAGGACCGTATAGTCCTAAAAGGTCCCTTATGTTATCAAATAATTAACCCCGAAGAAAGATGAAATGGAATCTATCCCATCCAAATCACCCTAGAAAAATTGTCAACTTTCAGCAGGGGTCGATCGATCGACCCATGGCTGTCGATCGATCGATGGCTTCGATCGATCGAACCCCCATGATCGATCGATCGATCATGGCAGGCAGCTTCTTCTCCGAGGAGCTGTTTTATCCATGGAAGCTTCCCCCAAGATTCCATCTCCTCACCCAACGGCCTATAACTCCAACCAACAATAAATACACTTATAATACGGGTTCTAAACATCCTAGAACCCGAAATCACCAATTAATTTCAGCTAAAACATAAGTTTCTCCAATTATTCAATTTTAGGGGTTTATTCGTTTCATCTCCCGAAAACCCGTTTTATCCACGAAACCCAACCCAAAATCTTTAGGGTTTGTTTATACCAAACTACGGTATGAGATATTTATGCAAAAATTGAATAAAGCAAGTAAACACTTGCCTCGTGGATAAAATCCGACGATCCCGAGTTGCATCTGACGGAGTTTGGCCCGAGACCTCTTTTTCTCCTCTTCTTTCTTCTTCTTCCTCTCTCTTCTCTCTCTTTTCTTTCTTTCTTTATTTCTTTCTTTCTTTCTTTCTTTCTTTCTTTCTTTCTTTCTCTTTTCTTCCCTCTATCCCTCTTTATATAGAGAGAAAAGGGTTTAACCCCCTAAAACCCCAAAACGACTCGTTTACTCAATTACGAGCCTATTTAACTCTAAAATTTCTCGAAACTCAATTTCGACAATCGGACACTCTTTTCCGACTATCTTGGACATTCTGAAACTCACGGTGCAGTCAAAATTTCCATCCGAGGTACTTGACCGCAAATCACTATTCTAACCCATTAAAATTTAATGCGGGTTTTCTACTTAAAATCTTACCTCTTTGTCGCTATACTCCTCCGCGACATATAATTAAAATACTTCGACCTATTTAGTCCCAAAAATAATCACAACACCCATCGAAAATAATCTAATTCTCAAAAACCCCAAAAATTACTATTTAAAGAAATTATCCAAATTGCTAATTTATATTTAATTATGGAATTTAATTGTCTCCAAAAAGGACGGGTTGTTATAGTGACAACGATGATGATGATGATGATGATAATGTTGATGATTATGAGGCATTGCAAAATGTTTTTGACGAATTATGTGATAGTTTTGAAGAACTTAAGAATAAATATGTTGAACTTAAAAAGTCTCATTTATCACTTTCTAAAAAATGTGATTTGTACTTGAAAGAAATTAATGAGTTGAAATTAGAAAATCATTCTTTGAGAAATGAAGTTGATACTTTGAAAATATAAAATACTTGTAGAATGTCTCTTGAAAAAGTTGAATATGAAAATAATAAGTTGAAATTTCAAGTTGAGGATTTGACAACTAGAATTGAGAAATTTGAAATTGGAAAGAAAAATTTGAACAAGTTACAAGGTAGTCAAAGATGGAAATGTAACAACACTAAATTAGCTTGGTTTCCTAACGGGACTATTATGTTTGCTAACCCTAATTTTCCACACTCTTTTTGGGTTCCCAAGGATAAAGTTTTTAGGTGCAAAACCGGTATTGGGACTTAAAAAAAGTATGAGAATGGAATTAGTGTTAGATTTTTTTTTTCATATTATTTTCTTGTTTAGATGTTTGTTTAAGTTGTATACATTCTTTACCTGATAAAGATCGTGATATATTGTTTTCATATTTAATATGCCTATTTTCATAAAATATTATTTCATATGATTTTTGGATTTAATATTCTTACTCATGATTAATAATGTGACTAAATTCATGTTATTCCTAAATGTGTCAATTGTTTGATAATATGAATACCCTCACTTTTTTGTCTAAGACAATGCACACTAAGGATGACAAATTATTTATATACCTTGATGAATAATCTATTTTTGTATATGATAAAATTGACACTTATGATTATCATTATTCATCTTGATGATTATCATTTATCATGATTATTCTTGAAATCTTGAAAGTTGATGAGAAAATGCATCTTGAAAATTTTCTCTTTAATATTACTTTATGGATCTAACACCTTCTTGTATGGAAAAGAAAAAATTTTGAAAGTTGTGTAGGTTCCAAATTAAGATGGATTATGGATTATGGATTATGGACTTTCATGTCTATGATTTGGATAGCAAGAAAAGTTTAATATGTAACACTTCCTTGTGTTAAAAATGTCACACAAGGAGAATTTCATGGATATATGACTTGGTATTGGTAAGGTTGTAAGGTACACCTTTCTTGAATTATAAATATCTTATATTTATTTATGATATGATCTTATTTGAATTATTCCATACTTAGATTATTTGTTAAAACAAATGAGTTTAGTTTTGATGATTTAGACTCCACATGTTAATTTTGTACACTTATTATTCTTGATGACTTTATGTTGTGAGATAATTCACTTGATTTTAATGATAATCTTTTGAGATGAATATTCATATTTTGTTTGTATTACATCTTGACATATATTTGTTAATGATATTGGATTAATTCATGACTTTATCATATGACTTTTTGAAACGAAAATGTCATATATGTTCTTTCGTTGAGTTTAATTATATGAACATATTGATCTTTATGACTTAAATTTTTGGCATGTTATTTGATTACCTATTGGAATTGATGAAGAATATTTTTTTAAAGAAAGCAACACTTAGTGTCATATATGTATACATATTGGCTTTGTTTCAAAGATTGGGAGATTTAGTCCCATTGTTTGAATATCATTGACTCTCTTGATATATTTTTTTTAAGTAAAATTACATTTGAGATATTCATGCTCCATTGAAAAATGAAAATGTCTTATGATTATTGGAATTGTTATTTATGGATATATTGTTGTTGAAAGACATTAACACTTGAGATATTTGAGCTTGATTAAAAATCACATGATTATTGAAATTGAAGTTGATTTGTGAATATATCAAGCCTTGTGAAAAATAATTTTGTTATATGCATATATGCCTTAATTGGTTTCCCTTAGGGGGAGATAAAAGTTTATTGAAATTTATTTGATTATTTGTTCGAAAAATGCTTGATCATAACTTTGATATATTATTATGGATATTGCAACTTAGTTGATTATTCCAAGAATTTTAGCTCGTAACTTGAAAACGGCAAGCTTGAGTAAAATGCTATATTTTTTTTGCCGTTATTTCTAACTCATGTTATGTGACTAATTCTAATTATTTGAACGCATCGAGTTATGAATTGTATCATGGTTATGCACTTGAAAGAATTTTTTTTGTGATAAAAAACAACACTTGAAATGCGCCTATTGAAAATTTATATGTTGCAATTTCATTACATTAGTGAGAGAGTTAATTGTGTTGTTTGATCAATCTTTTATGTCTCTCATATTTTCATTAAACTCATGTTGTGTGCTTAATTCAAATTGTTTGAAAAACATCGAGTTGTGAAATATTCACCATTATGCGCTTGAATTTACTGACTTTGTCATTTTGGTGACTTACGTGTATTTGATTATATTCATGTCTATCCGAAGATTCAAATGCATGCTTTGAGAAATTTATAATGAAATATCTGAATTTGTGTTGAAACATCGTTAATCAAATTATTGAACTTTGTTGACTTATTTTTTTTCTTGTTATGTTCAAATTTTGGTATAGATAGTAACTGTAAGTTGTTATATATTTGATTGTGTTTCTTATCTGTTGTGTTACATATATACATACTTCCTAGTTTCACCCACTTGACACTTGAATGAATGCACTTATTATGCTCTTTTGTCAAATAGTATGTTTCTAATAGTTAAATGTTTATTTACCCACTTGGTCATATATTTGTTTTTCACTTATATATTATTAGATGCTATTCATATATGCGGGAATATGTGCTTATTGAAATTCTAAAATTTCATTTATGCCCCTAGTATTTTTTTTGGTTAAATCCCATGCAAAAATTATTTCTTGATAGGGGGAGATACCCTTTTTACCCGTGACACTGAATTTATATGAAAAATCTTTTTGATAATGTCAAGGGGGGAGAAATATTTATGATTCACTATTTGTGCTTAATATTTCATTTTATGAATATTTGTGAATCATTGTTTGTCATCATCAAAAAGGGGGAGATTGTTTAAAATAATATATTGATTTTGATGATTCCAAACAATTTTATATTAAGTAATTATGTAAATTTTTCTTATCTTATAATATTTATATTATAATTTTGTTCGTATACTTTATATAAATTTTGTATATAATTTTTTCTTATCTCATAAAATATATCTATATACTTAATATAATAGTTTTTTTTAATATAAATACTATGTTTTTGCAATAGTAATCTATTTTTTTATATTGTCACCTTACATATTTTTATATAACTATTACTGTTATTTTTTTTTATATATATACACGTTTTAGTGTTAGTTATTTTAATATATACGCATTACATTTTTTTTGGAAATATTTTTTTTCTTTTTATACTATACTATTAGCTATTACTTATATACATTATTATATGTAAATATGTATGCATATAATGTAATGGATGACGTGTAATAAATGCTAAAGTGAACTTTGTCAACTGTCATTTTTTTTTCTATCCTTTACGCATTGGGCAAATGTTAACAATTCTCCTTCTTGCAAGTCTTGCATAACTTAAAGATATCATGGAACTTCTTATACCTGTTGTGTTATACATAATATAATATCTTTCTTGTAATATAAAGGCATAGTTATTTCTTTAGATATACCTGCACATGTCAAAGACTAGTATAATAATTCATCTTGAAGACTACCTATATATTTATAACTTTGGGGAGCTATAATGTTTTATTTAACAGGTTTCATTTACAAACTCTCATATATTTCGTTATAATTTTTTTTAGTTAAATATATGTCTTTAATTAAATTTTTTAAAGAATATTTTTTTTCCTACTAACTTTTACTGAATATATTATATTACATATACATATTGTTTGTAACACCCTTATATATTTTTTTTAACTCTTATTTTTTTTAATAACTAGAATCCACTAGTTTATGTAACTATATTATAATTTTTTTGTGTTAGTTATATATATATTAAGTAAGTTTATTTTTATATTTTTGTTTAATTATTAATCATAATATTTATTTAATTATATATGTTATATACCTGTTACATTTTTTTTATAATCCTTTTACATCTTAAAAATACTCTTTATCTTTTTATAACATTTGTTTATGGTTCCAAAATGATTTTATCAAATAAGAAGCTTTGAAGACTTGTGGTCCAACTCAAGTTTGCCATCTCAAAAAGTCTACCAACTTGTCAGATATGTGGTGTCTCTTCTTGGTCATTTTCAAGAAATTAAAGAGACTTGTTTTGGGAACACAAAACTTTTTTTTATTTCTCTCTCTTCTCAAAAATGATATGTACGAAATTGTTGTTACTTATTTGATCTGTTCGTTTTTTTAACGATTAATTATATTTTTTTTTGTTAATTTTTTTTAACATTAATGTCAGCTAACATTTTTTTAAATATTTTTTTACGTATAAAATATCTGCACATTTTTTTTATATGTCAATCTTTGTTCAAAATCCATTTGCATTACTGCAAATTTCATACTCACTTAAGAGTATAATATACGCAAGTTGTCTTATATCAACCAGGCTATCAGTCAAAATCAATTTACATCTCTATGTCTATGATACACACAACCTATTTCACACCTGTCAGATGAAAAACTCCAAAATGACAGCAACTGTGCTCGTTTTATATCTTGGGAGATATGGTTTTACCTGCTCCACTTTATCCCTTTGAGCCGCGTGCCAACTGTTTCGACAGATTTTGTTACTTGAAAATTATGTGAGACAAGGTTTATAATTTGTTTTATTCTCTTAAAAAGATAATTGTTATCTCTCTTTGTTTGCTCAGTTATATAATTTTTTTTACTGTCTTGTTTATATACGTCGTGGACTGTAACTCTCTTGGATTCATATTAATTACACAAATATGTGGTACACGGACAGTACCCTTATTTTTTTATCTCTCGGACAGATGTGTTAAATCTTGTCAATGTCACTAATTTTATTTTACACGCTAATTGCACATTCCAAATATAATTAGTAATAAAAATGATTGTTATTTTATTTAATATATTTTTCTAACGTAACTTTCTTAACAGATAATTTTTTATGCGTATTACGAAAATTGTAAAAGTAACTGGGCTTATTTTTTATAATAATTTTTTTCTCAAAACAGTTCTGTAAGCATTTCTTTATTATAATCAGATATTAACAAATTAAATATTTTATTTGTTTGCAACTGATATCTCTTCGTGTATATTGCCCACGAAATGTAGATGGCTTTATCTAGGGTCTTTGTTCAAAGACCATAAGTGGTCTGCAAATTAAATCCTCGAGTTCCCCGAATATCTACTCTTGCATAGATTTATTTTTATTTGTTATCTACTCCAACTCTCAACAAATATTATTTGGTTCATTGAATGTTTTTGCTACTACCCTCTTTCTCTATCTATCAGTCTATACTTCTCTCTCTTAAGACAGAAAATCATGGAGAAGATATAGTTTACATTTTCAGATCTCAAGCATTTAATGCTCTCTTAATCCACTCTCTCCAAGTTGATCACAAGTTCCAACGGCCATTTTTATTTGGGCATCTACAAATAAACATTCAATTTGTTGAAGACACATAGAAGATCTCAACACAGACATGATACGAAAAATAGAGAGCAACTGAACATACACTCAGCTCATACACAAAGTGAAGAGAGCAACTAGAAAATTTCACTTTCAGCTCATACATATATTTAAGAAAAGCAATAAAGTTTATACTCACCTTATTCAAGTTCAAAAGAGCGAATCAAAAATTTATTCAGCTATTTGTTGAAGAAGAAATCAAAGAGCACAAGAATACTATTCAGCTACATGATTTCAAGTGAAGACTAGTGAGAGAGATAAAATTCATTTGAGAAGTCTCAACCAAGAAGAAACTCGGTCTCATTTTGTATCTTTAAAGAGTTTCAGAAACTGTACATCATTTCTACTCCATTTGTGTAAAAATTTTAAGCTTGGGTTTTTAACTTCGGTGGTTGTACTAGTAGCAGGTTTTTGCTGCTCAGTTGTACAAGAGGTGGTGTGATCCTACCTTCAAGTGGATCAGGACTAGTGAAGCGAGGGAGAAGGAAGCTTGCTCTTGGCGCGTGGACGTAGGCCGAATTTTGGCCGAACCACATTAAAAATACGGTGTCATTTATTTTCAGCATTTAAAATTATTTATATGCTTGTGATTGTTTAATTTTATTTTTCAATCTCTTATACTTGCAAGTTATTTAATTCCAAAAATTTGGTAAATTTATTTTAAGATTAAAATAATTATTTTCGTAATAATTAGTTAATTCCAGAATATTAATTTTTATTTCTTACGAAAATTGTTTATAAATTTATTGGGTCTTATAATCTTGAAATATAACTTGTTTAATTATTTGAGAGTATATATTTGATTTTACTTGTGTGAATCAGTTTAGATTATATTCAAAATATTAATTTATATTAAATACGAAAATTGATTATTTATTTATTGGATGTTGTTATCTGCTTCTTATCTTGTTTAATCAATTGGAAGTATTAATTTGATAATTTATTTATTGTGTGTTATAATCTCTGATTTATACTGTTTAAATTAATTGCTTGCATTTATTTAATCATCATTGGTTTAATCATTTAAGATTTATTAAATCTGAAATATGGATTAGGAGTTTTAAATTAAATATTTTTCTGAAATATTGATTTAACCTAAAAAGTTTGCAAAATCTCAATTCACCCCCCCTCTTAAGTATTTTTCTGGGCAACAAGACCCTCAATCATCTAAGTTCTATATGCCAAATAATACAGTGATGGGAGTAATGAAAGATTATTCTTTGGTCATACTGTATGCTATAAATAAATAACTGGGTCATATGCCTAATATGAAATATTATGACCGCATAATCATCATTAAAATTCGAAACAATTATACGTAAACAGTCGAATTACTCAAATGAGTTCATGATTGATAATATGATATACTGGGTCTATCACATAGTGATATCAACAAAAGGCGTAATCAAAAGAATTGCATGAAAATAATATTGAATAAGAAATCACCTACTTGTTATTAGGGTTTTTAAAAAGTGCTATGGAGTTGGTTTAAGTCAAGGTGGTAGTTCGTATAAGTTTGACAAAGAGAATATGCATTTTAGTAAAGAATAAGGTTTCTGAAATACATGAAAGTGAGGTAAAGTTAAAATTGAGTAGAAAATAACTATTTGGGGACTAAAATAAAAATAAAGCTTCATTTTTATTACTCAAATTCCTTAACTTTTTAAGATTGGTGCTAAGAGGCTTTTTTGTCCAAATTTTTTTTTTTTTTTTTTTTTTTTTTTTTTTTTTTTTTTTTTTTTAAAATAGGGAAATGATCCCCAATCATATTATTAATTTGGGAGAAAAAGCCCCTCCCAGGTGGCACTTACAAGCAGAAAGAGAGATCCTAAAACTGAACAAATCATTCAAAATCTCAAATATAAGCACCCTATCTTGTCCAGCCTTATGGCCCCTCTAGCCATGGGAGGAAGATCCATTATGTTAGTGAAAGATAAGAGAGAATTGGAGTTAACAGCAAAATTTGCAAGAATATCTGCCACCATGTTCGATTCCCTGAAACAATGATTGATTGAGTAATTGAGATTGGAGAGAAAACCTTTGATATCATTAACACACTGACTAAGATTCCAAGGAGGTTTCCAATTCTTGTTTATCAGGTTCACTACATAAGAAGAGTCTGAGTCAATCTGCACATCTGAAATTCCATGCTCCAAGCACATTTTTAGACCCAGCCATAAACTTTTTATCTCCACGTGAGAGTTTGTTGAAATTCCTTCATAACTAGCGAAAGCAAAGATGAGATCTCCTTGATTATTTCTCAAAATCCCCCCAGATCCACTTTGGCCTGGGTTGCCTTTAGATGCACCATCAATATTCAACTTATAACAAAATGAAGAAGAAGAAGACCATTTAATAGTAGAAGGCTGCCTGAATTTAAATTTAATAGATATATTGAAAAGTTTCAATATATCCCTATCAAAACTGGAGCTTTTAGAACTGAAGATCTTGTTTTTGCAAATATCAGAGATGATGGTTATGGACTGTTTTATCACCGAATCAGCATGGACTTCCGAGTTTTCAAAGAATGAATGATTCCTAATTTTCCAAATTTCCCAACAAACAATGTTAGGAATGCATTTCCCAATAAATCTTGAATAATCTTGGGGACCACTTTTAATCCACCAGCTATGGATCATTGAAGAAAAGTTAATAAAAGACATCTCTATTCCCATGAGATTTGAAAAAAAATTCCATATTGGGCTAATTTTTGGACAATGCAGAAATAGGTGTTCAAGAGATTCAGAGTCTTCTCTACACAGCTTACATCTAGAGCATAATCTAATGCCTAGAGATTGAATGTTGTCATCTATAGGAAGGCAGTTATGAGAAATTTTCCAGAGATTGATTGAGAATTTCTTTGGAATGTCGGGATCCCAGAGAAATTTATGAGTAGAAGAAGCAGGGAATTGGGGTTTCGAGATTTCATAAGCAGAAGAGAGAGAGAATTCACCTGTAGAATTTGGAGTCCAGTACCAATTTTCTTCTTGATACCTCATATGAGCACGACAAAGATCTTTCACTTTCATTAAATATTTCCATGTATGAGAAGCCCCATAAGAAGAGGAATTATTTTCCTTGTATCTCTTAGACATGTAAGATGCCCAAAGAGACTCCTCAGTTTTCATTTTCCAGTATAACTTCATGAAAGACGCTTTGGATATGCTAGACAGATCAACAAGACCTAGACCACCTTCTTTGAAGTCTCTGCAAATCAAATTCCATTTTGCCCATTGATGCTTCCAACCATCTACTTCATTACCACCCCAGAAAAACTTACTGAAAATGCTCTGTATTTTGGTTAAAACTGCCTTGGGAGGAGCTATTGAAGCCAGAAGAAATAATGGGATAGTGGAGAGAACATGCTTAAGAATGATAAGTTTACCTCCAGGAGATAGAATCCTTGATTGCCATCCAGATACTCTTGATCTCAAAGCTTGAATAAGCCTATCATAGTACTTTACCTTGTTCCTGCCCTTGAATAAAGGACACCCCAGATATTTTAGAGGTAAATCCTTATGGTTGAGACCAGTTATGGCAGCTATTTTGGATCTAAAGGATGGACTGTAGTTTTTTGCAACTGTAAAACTACTTTTCATGATGTTAATCTTCTGACCAGATAGGCAACAATAAAGAAGAAAAAATTCCTTCAGATTTTTAATGCTTCTCTTGTCCCCTCTACTGAATACAATCAAGTCATCTGCGAAAGCCAAATGAGATTTTGAATGCTTCAGATTTTGGGGTGAAAATAAAGAAGTTGAAAAACTTCAGGGGTTTATGTGCAAAAATAATTTTAAAGTTTAAATTTCCATTTTAGGGGTTATGTCGAATCAGGTATCTGGTTATCCAAATAGGGTGTTCTAATATACAATTTTGATCAGTAAAATACAATAAATTTTTTGAATTTTTTTAAATTTTTTTGATTGGTCACACGCTTAGTCAAAATTATCATGCGTTGGGTTTGACCATACTCGCGCGCGTGTGTTTCACTTCCTCTTCAACCTTTTGAATTTTGACTTAGGGTTTGAAAACTTGGACTTTCAATTAAATCTTCTACAGAATACCATTTGAGATGATGTCAAACCCATTCTTCCTAATTTTTCACAAGGATTTTAAAAATACAACTTTTAAAAATTGAGGTTAACTATAGCCTCATATCCAGATACCGTAAAATATATAAAAAAAATAATTTGATATTCGTGGATTTATACTTGAATTAAAAGTTTGGAAATGCTATAGTTTGGTTTCAGTATGAATTCAGAACAAAATAGTTTTTATTTGAAGGTTTAATTCATACTATACATGGAGAATTTTAAGTTTTAAATTTCAACTGCCGAAACTGGAAAACTTAAATTATAAACAGATACAAATACTATACTGAAACTAAACTATATGGTTGTAATCCTACAAGTATAAGGACAAATATTCCCACTTTAAAATTGGTTTAAAGTTTGGAAATCAGAATTCACCATTGGAGCTCAATCTTCTCTAGTGTTTTTTAAAATTTGACCCTTAGCTAATGATTTCAATGTAAAAGCTCATATGTAATTGCATAAAGGGATCCTACTCTAGTGCAGAAACATGACTGAATTGAAAGAATCAAGCTATTCACACAAAATAATAGTATACCCGAAAATTCCAAAATATAAGCTTGTGTTTTGAGATACTGTTTGTACTAATTTCTCTGCACCGAGAGAGGACTTATATAGGGGAAGTTATGGGTAGTCTATTGGTCGAATTTAGGATGGTAATTAGGCTGGGCTAATGAGAGAACTTTGTCAAGGAAGTTTGGTGTATAACAGTGAGTAGGTTTACCTTTGTTTCTCATTGGTTCCCTTGGGTTTTTACTAGAATTCTTATCAGTCTAGTTGTTAAGGAAGGTGAATATGGTTTTAGGTTTAGTCCCTAAGGGTTTTTACTTAAGTTTTAAGTCCTTTTTTTTCCAGACTTTTGGGGTCTTTGTGTAATTTTAAAGACTTATGAAAGCATCGTGAAGGGTTGATTTGTAATAAAAAAGGCATTGAAGTTGTTTTTAAAGAAATTTTGAAATATACATATCATTTAATTGGTTAAAAAGTTAATTGGAAACTTTAGGGGGTGTTTTATAATTATTAAAACTTAAAGGAAACTTTGGAATTTGTGTTTTTCTGAGGTTCATGTTGGTAATGATCCAAAAAATTTACTACACTGATTATATGTTAAGGTAAGGTTACTTATTCTTCAAATATGTGTGTAGAGATTGTGGTCGTCCTTTACACGTCTCTCCCTTTCCGGGGGGGGGGGGGGGGGGGGGAGAAAAGTTCTCGTGCTCTCTTCCCTTAAGAACGCTTCGGTCGTCGTCGATGTTAGGTGCTGTAAAAAGATGGAGTCGCTAGCCTATTTTGCACAAAACAGTCAAAAGAACATGTTACCGCCTTGAGAGAGTGACATCAAAGACAAACTGATGTTTACGAAATCAATAGTTTAGAGGTTTGGGGGCTAAGTTACAAAACGAGAAGGTGTTAGGAACCCATACCTCCCTTTTAGTTTCTCATGGGCTTGTGTTACTGTTTTTCTTAATTTCTCCGTGAAGTGTGTGTGTATGTATATATAAATGGAGATCAAAATCGCCCAACTCATATCATGGAAAAGATGGAGTGAGGTCATCCATAGGAATGTTCCCAAAATTATATCTAGAAAATACGATGTATGCGTTTATCGAGATATTGGTCATTATAATGAAACGATAATATCTGGTAGATAAAATGCCAATATGGATCGCAAATATAATATATCTTAAAATAATGTATAGATGAAAAGGATGCAAATGCGAAAAAATGGGGAATTGGAAAAATTGGAAAATTGGACTCGAGTCTCGGGTTTTAACCCTAAACGCCTACGTTTCCTATAAAGGTATCAAAGTCCATGTAGTACGCCTGCGACATAAGGGTGGGGTTTATCCCATAGATTCGAACGAAAGTTTATTATGTGTGTGTGTGTAGAAAATGTATTTTAGTTTTGAGAAATTGTGGTGGATAATCCAGTTGAAATTTATAGGTGTAACCTTCCTTTTCTTTGTTTTGGTTTTTTTATAGAAAATAAAGTATATGAAATATAACTAATAAAGGATGAAGTATTAATATGTATGAACTAAAGTAAAAGCTAGATTAAGAATTTATGTAAATAATGAAAAAATAAAAAATTTAACGAGAGAGAAGGATTTTTGGACCTTTTTTTTTAGAATTGAGGCTTGATCTTAATCCTTGATGAGCTCCCTTGAATGTTGAGATGAATTTTGGATGATAGAGAATGATATTTTTCTCAATTGGGTATGAAAATCATGGGAATGAAATATGGAAAGGAATTTCACGTAAGGAAACTTCGCTGATTGTAAAAGAATGTTGTTGAGATCACTGATATTGATGGATCTGATGTGCCCTAGAAGTGAGATCATGCCATGTATTTATAGGGTAGGGGTAATCGATCGGCATAGTTCGGGCCCCACCAATCGGTAGGTAACCCTAGACACACTATCGATAGGAAGGGAACTGAACCTGGCAATCGACAGTCTCGTGCAGATTTTTTTGAAAAAATATTTGTAGAACGCAATCCGTAAATCCAAATCACACATGGGGAATACCATTAAAAAGGTAATTCAGTTACCTTCAATAGTACTTTTAGACGCTCCCGAGCTCGGGAGTTGACTTTGGGTCAACTAGGGCTTAGAAGCACTCGCCGGTCCTTTGGATGGGAGATCATCGGACGATAATGGATCGTTCATCCAAATTATAAGTCAAAATTGGTAGGCCATTTGAAAGTTTATGCAAGGTATTCGACATTCTAAAGAGATTTCCTCGGTTCAGAAAGTTAACTTTTGTCAACCAAGGCTCGAAAGCTCCCGGTGACCTTTTAGAGTAAAACGGGTCGTTCGTTCATATCGTAAGGTTGATTTATGCATGAGGTGGACCGTTGGAAAGGTTATTCAGTTCCATTGAAAGATTCATTCAGTCTCATTTGATCTGAAGAGTTGACATTGGTCAAACAGAGTTCGGGAGCGCCCAGTGGCCTACGAATCAATTTTCGAGGGAAAATGGATCGTTCAACCAAACGGTTATACCGTTTCATGCACGGGGTGGACCATTGAAAAGGGGTTTCAGTTACCATTGAAGATTCGATGAGCTTTCACTCTGATGATGAAATTAACTACGGTAAAATCGGGGCCCGAGAGCACCCAGTGGCCTCTAGATCAATTTTCGATGGTAAAATAGTCCATTCGTCCAAACTATTATGCTAATTCATACACGGGGCAGACTGTTGGAAAGTGTATTCATATACCTTTGAAGATTTAATGAGCTTTTGCTCTGACGATAGAGTTGACTAGAGTCAAACGGGGCCCGGGATCACCTAATGGCCTTTAGATCGGTACTCAAAGTATGACCTACGATTTGTAATGAAATGGGGAGGTGCTAGGTACCTAAGGAGAGACTTGGGAGTCCTAGAATGTGGTGTCTACATATCTCCTTACTAGGTGATCTTGGAACAAGTTAAAGAGATTGAATAAACACCACATGATGTTTAGGAAAGAGGTCATTTCTGGGGACCTCAGGGACGAGGATGACCAATTTAGAGGATCGAGGTCAATTTTGGGGACCTAAGGTAATGCTGGGGATGGCCAATTCTATGGGATGAGGTTGATTATGAGGACCTAGGGTAGGGAGTGACCAATTCTGAGGGTTGAAGCCAATTCTGAGGGCTTAAGTGAAGAGCGACCAATTCTGAGGGTCGAAGCTAATTTTGCGGGCTTAAGTGGAGAGAGACCAATTCTGAAGGTCGAGATCAATTTTGAGGACCTTGAGTATAAGCTACCAATTCTACGGGTCGAAGCCAATTATGAGGGCTTAAGTAGGGATAGACCAATTTTGAGGGCCCCGGTCAATTCTGAGGGCTTAAGTAAAGAGCGGCCAATTCTGAGGGTCAAAGCCAATTATGAGGGCTTGAGTAGGAGCGATAAATTTTTAGGTCCAATTTTGAGGGCTTTGAGTAGAGGTGACCAATTCTGCGGGTCAAAGCCAATTATGAGGGCCTTGAGTAGAAGAGACCAATTCTACAGGTCGAAGCCAATTCTGAGGGCCTAAGTAGGGAGCGACCAATTCTGAGGACCGAGGTCAATTTTGAGGACCTCGAGTCAAAACCAATTCACAGGGCTTTGAGTAGAGGTGACTAATTCTATAGGTCGAAGCCAATTCTTAGGGCTTTAAGTATAAGCGACCAATTTTGAGTGTTGAATCCAATTCTGAGGGCTTTTAAGTAGAGGTGACCAATTTTATGGGACGAGGTCAATTCTGAGGACCATGAGTAGAAGCGACCAATTCTGCGAGCTGAAGCAAATTCTGAGGGCTTGAGTAGGAGTGACCAATTCTGCGGGTCAAAGCCAATTCTGAGGGCTTTAAGTACATGTGACAAATTCTGCGGGTCGAAGCCAATTCCAGGGTCTTAAGTAAAGTGTGGGGTATAGTTATTCGAGAAAATCCTTTAGGTAAAAGATATTAATCTGAGGATTAGATATATCCCTGCTGGGAAATTTTTTATTTATGTTGTGTCACTTGGAGATATTGCTGGGGAGATATCCAATTGGATTTGATAACTCCAATGGGGAAATAATTATGGGGATCTGTTAAGGAATTGTGGGGTTCAAACTAGGGGAGAAAATGGTATTAATTCTATTGGGTATTTGAGAGGCTTAAAAAACTGTTTTTCTTGGAGAAAAAAGTTCTAAAATTCATTTGGTAATTTTATGGATTTTTTGGGGATTTTTTGGGAATTTTTGGAATTTTTTATACAAAATTTCAAGGAGGTTCCGACCGGCAGGGTGTAGGGGGTGCCAAACGGAAGTGAAACGGTCTTTTGGACTATTGAGACCATTTTTCTTCGATGTCCCTTTTCAGATATTGATTTTTTTTCTGGGGATCTTACAGGTGACCTTTTACCCTTGAAGGATGGCTCCTCAAGTTTTTCTTGCCCATTCCCCGCTGACTGTGGGAGCTTGTCATTTTACCATATTGCGTGCTTGATGTAGCGTCATTGAACCTGAAAAGGGACTCAAACATGGCAAAAAGAGATGCATATTTTGTTTGATTATCTGGTTTAGTGGCTTACTCTACATGCACTTTAATTTGCTACTTAGTCCTTCTTTTACTTTAAGAAAGAGTTGGAAAAGTGTGTTGTTTGATTTTTTTTTTTAATATGTTTGAGTAGAAGATGGCCTCAGAGGCTTTGGCTGAAAAAAACATCCCTTTTGAAGGGATTTATTTTGAGAAGAAGTAGTAAAAATGATTTTTTTGAAATTTGTGAGTGGGGGAAAACCTTATCTTCTTGGTTGGTATATGGATTAAGAGATAGAAATTTGGGTTGTAAAGTGGTTCTTTTTTCATTTATTGGATTGTGTTGAATCTAGTGTGTTGAAGAGACTGTATTGATGTTGGAGTTATTGCCCTGAGCTTAACTTCAAAGTTACTTTTGGTGACTGAGAACTTGCTGGTGGACCCTTAGCTTGCATCCATCACTGCGTGGATGTCATATCGCCACAAACCTACGACGATGATACTGGGAGAGACCCTAAATGATCTAGATTCTTGGTAGGAAGGCCGTTTTGACTTTTTGAGGGGCAGCCTCGTTATGCTGTTCATGTGGTTGTCGGAGAGATTTCGTTTGGCGGTCCCTCTTGAATATCCCATGGAAATTGTGTCAAATTTCTCCACTCGCTAATTCATTAGTTTTAGCCCGAATATCGAGAACTAGTTTGTAAAGAACGGGGCTTGATGTCTGCGTTGGTCAGTACCCTGGTGGGGGGAGTTGCAACCCATTCTAGGACTGGGGGAATACCAATATGTTCAGTTGGTTGGACTCCGATAGACCTCTTTCTACTTTCCCTGTTATCTCTTATGTCAATTTGGATAGGAACATATCGTGCCTTCTCATCACTACACCAAATCCTGTGAATATTCACGCCCAGTGGGTCACGGCCCAAGTTCGTGACCAGCTGGTCACGGACTTGGGCCATGACCCACTCAATATTTGGCATGACCATATTTATTATCACACTAAATTATCGATGCTCTAGAAGTTGTCACGGACCAAGTCCGTGACCACAGTGGTCGTGAACTTGGGCCGTGACCATGTCGTGACCATCTTAGCGCCAAACTCGCTCCAAAATTCCCTCCAAGCTTGGTCGCAGATTGGTCACGACCCATGTCCGTTATCCATGGCATGACGGAGAAGAGAGTACACACATTGAGGGTCACGGCATAGGGCCGTGACCATTTCTGGGTGTGGGTCATGGCTATGGGCCATGACCATCCCTCATTCAAGCACTAGCGTTGATGTAGAAGGGTTGCCCATCATAGATTTAGGGTCAAGGCTATGGGCCGTGACCATTTCTTTCTATGGGTCACGGCTAAGGGCCATGACCATACCTCAATTAAACATGGAAAAGGGTCTCGCTTGGTGGGTCACGACTCTAGGCCGTGACCAGGTCTGGAGAACCCACCTCTGCCTAAAGTTAATTTTAAGGGTCGCGCGTATGGGGTCACGGCTCTTGGCCGTGACCAGTTCCAGGTCTTAAAAAAACAAAAAGTCCCGCCGCTCCTTTCTTATTTCATTTGGAGTTAGAGTTGGCCACTGCAAGGGTTCAACGGTTTTGGCGATTTGGATTTGGATTTTAGCGATTTTGCATTTGGATCAACCCTGGTATGTATTGATTCATTTTGATTTCATTTGGATTTCGTGATTTCTATCTAAAGCCCTAATTTTTGTGTATGTATGTGTAGATTTATGTTTGTATGTGTGTGTATGTATAGATTTATGTTTATAGGTGTGTGTGTGTGTGTATAGATTTATATGTATATGTATGTTTATGTCAATAAACCCTATATTGTATGTGTGTGTATGTATAGATTGTATGTGTGTAAACCCTAAATAGTTAGTGTGTGTATGTATAGATTATATGTGTGTAAACCCTAAATAGTATGTGTATATATATATTATGTCAATAAACCCAAGATTGTATGTTTGTGTTTGTATAGATTATGCCAATAAACCTAGATTGTATGTGTGTGTATTTTATTTGACAAAATATAATTAAATGGATTTTTAATGAGTAAAAAAATTTACATCCACCTTGTCGTGATTTTATTGGGAGTTATATGCGTGCTATCATATTATATTAGGGGTTATATGGATGTCGTGATTTTTTGCACTACAATATGTGTGTAAGTACTACAATATGTGTGTAAATACTACAATATGTGTTATAAACAATTACGGCGGGTTGTTGTTGGGATTTCACATATACTTTTAAACTCTCATAACTTTCAAACCCAAACCTTAATCGTAGGACTCGTATTCATGCCCTCGTATACTTTTCTTAGGAAAAATGAGGCACGGTGATAAGTACTGTCAACAAGAGTGGGAGAGGTTTCAATTAGACCGCACATATAACTCTTTTATTAGCGTGCGTCATCTAGAGGTCACTCCAATTTATAGGTATGGAAATAAAAAGATCGAACAATTTAACTACCTTGTAAATCATGGATTTGATATCCAACAAGATTACTTGTTCGATCGTATTCTATTTTCTCTACCAGAAAACTGGGATGACGTTATACAAAATATATTTCACACACATAATACCGACATAGCCATGACCTTGGTTACGTTGTTGGAGGAGGCGGAAAAAAAATCCATCCGTTATTGATACAACTACGTACAGAGAGCATTGACATAGACTGTGATGTCTCGCGCCACATGCATGTAAAATTGAATCTTTCCAACAAGTTGAGAAATAGGGGATTTCGAGTTCATGTCACTGACATCTACACATCAATCATAGATACCCTTCCTCCTAGTTGGCCACGTGCAAAAATTCATAGGTTTTTAAAAACTAATACCGAATGGATGGAGATTAGACACATTGAACTTATTCTAAAGTCTTACTTTGAAAAGGTATCTATCTATCTATATATATATAACTAATTAAGCTTGATTAATTAGTTATAATTTCATATTACTATAATTATTTAGTCACTTATATTTTTTTAATTTTTGTAGATAATGTCGAGAGGAAACAACCCAAGGGTACCAAGTGCTGAGGTGACACCACAACGAGGTTCACCATCTCGTGCGGAACCCGAATTCTCAACACCAATGGCTGAGCAATTAACAACTCCACCAATGGTTCACTCCTCACCAAGTCCAACTCCAAGTGCTCCTACGCCCCAATCAAGCACTCCCGTTGCTTTAACTCCCCTACCCAGTCCTCCTGATTCCTCCCGCTCAAATGAAAAGAAGCCTATTGGCTTCTCCCTTCTCGGGAATAACTCGACAGGTGATAGGAATGACGTGCCGAACTTTAAAGCCTGGTGTTTGTCGCTGGGAAAAATGAACGTGGGAGTCGATGGACCAGGCAATTGGAACCTTGTTCATCAAGCTGTCAAAGATGACATACATGACCAACTTTGCAAGCATTTCTCATTTCCTGACCATTCCAAGAATAAGGTTCTATCTCGGGTTGGTGAAGGATTGAGGACATATAGGAGAAACCTTCGGAAGAAACATTTCCCGAAAGAGGCAGTGAGCTCAGATATTTTGGCTTTGAAAGAGAGAGTGCCTCCCAATGTTGAAATGTCGTTGGATCAGTGGAATAAGTTTTTGGAGAATGAGGAGAAGGAAAAAAAGTTGGTCCAGAGGGATCAAAATGAAAAAAATAGGGCACAAAAAACTGATATCCATAGGCTGGGATCCAAATCATATGAGGATTAAAAGAATGAATGGGAGAGTAGGACAAAAGATGGTCCAGATGCCGGTAAAAACCCAAATCGCTCCAACTTATTCCTTCATGCTCGACGGGACAAAGATAATAAATTCCCGCCGCACTTGGCTAAGACACTGGAATCAATAGAGGCCATCAGCAGTCAATTCAATTTGAGCCCTACTGATGACTTTGACCTTGAAAATGATGCCCTGACATAGACCTTTGGAAAGGACAAAAGGGGGAGGACGAGAGGTGTTGGCTCACATATTCCAAAAACAAAAGTTCAACACATTGCACCTCTTGTGGACGAGCTTTCTTCGGTCAAGAATTGTATGTCATCCCAAAAGGAGAACCAATTGAAGACCGATGGGGATGTCCATAATTTTAAAAATACCCTGGGATTATTGAGAAATCAAATTAGGAAACTTGTGAACTTTTTTGAAAGTTATAGGCCCCCAATGCCTCCTCGAGGTTACCCTTACCCTACTCCTACTCAACGTTTCACACATCCTTCCCCTCTAACATTCCCCTCTCAAATGCCTCATCCTCCAACATTCCCCTCCCCTGCACCTCTGCCAATCACGGGGCTCGGATCATCGTCAACAACTCACAGTGACTATGGCGAAGAGTACTATATCAAGGACATGAGAAATTCGAGGTTTGTTGGCGTGTGCATACTCATCTCCACGGTTCGTGGAACTCTAGTACATCACCGACCTTTGGAGAACGGTGAGGCTAAAATAATGGTCGATGAAATATACAATGACTGCAGAGATGTAACTGTGTACGTTAACAACGGGGATGAGATGGAATTGAGGAATTATGCAAAATCTTTTACTACTTGGCAAGTTTATCTGTTGGCCAAGATTTAATAATATTTTCTTTCGTTTCAGTTGTAATAATTTTTTTTGTTTTAGTTGTAAGAATATTGGTTTTGCTTTAGTTGGAATGATATTTTTTTTGTTTAAGTTGTAAGAATACTGGTTTTGTTTCGTTTGTAATGATATTTTTTTTTCAGTCGTAAGAATATTCTTTTTGTTTCAGTTGTAATAATATTTTTTAACCTATTACCACAGGACTGAAATTTGAAGATTATTACATGAATTTCTCACAATACAAAAAGTGGATGGGAGAGACTAACCGGATATAAAATAATTATGTAAAGGGCATTTATGAATTTGTTAAATACGCTTCCACAAATCTTGAAAGTGAGAATATTCCGTGTCCGTGCACTCATTATATTAACGGAAAATATAAATTAATGGAAGTTGTTGAGTTGCATTTACTAAAGTGGGGAATCGGTCAAGACTATATAATATGGACATACCATGGTGAAAAAGTTGTACCTTATGTTCCAAAAGAATTACCGGCACCTGACCGTGTAACGGAACCCCAAGGAGTAGAAGTGGTACATGATTCACCAACACATCATCCATTGACCGACTTAATTGATGATGCTTACGGACTCCGCAACCAACAAAACCACCAACATATGGATACAAATAATGCGCATTATGACCAAGTAAATGAACAAATTGATTTTGAACTACAAGGAGATCGAGAATACATACGGTTGAAAGAAGATGCGGCTAGACCATTGTATAAAGATTGTGATGAAGATCACTCGGTATTATATGCAATGATTTGCATAATTTGAAGAGTCAATTTATTTTGTCTGGGAACAGCGTAACCGGAATTCTTAAGTGGGTTAAAGAAATTCTCCCAAAAGAGAACATGTTACCAGACAATTATCCTACCATGAAGAAGAGTTTGAAGGGTTTAGGTTTGAAATACAAATCTATTCATGCTTGCAAGTATGATTGCATATTGTACCAGAACGAGAATGAAGAGAAGGATGAATGTCCTATATGCAGTGAGCCTAGATATATGGTTTGTGAGAATGGAAATGATAAACATGCAAAAAATCGCAAGTGCTTGCAAGTCCCATAAAAGGTTTTGAAGTATTTTCCACTTGGGCCACGGTTAAAACATTTTTTTACTGTACCGTGGATAGCGGAGGCCTGACATGTCATGCTCGATGCGAGGTGGGTGGGAATTTGACGCGTCATCCGATTGATTCACTCTTTGGAAAATTTTAAATGCACAACACCATGAATTAGCAAAGAAACCGCGCAATGTTCGTCTTGTAATCTTAACCGATGGGTTTAACCCTTTCGTTAATTTAAGTACTAGTTAGAGTTATTGGCCAGTTCTCATGGAGCCTTTAAGTCTTCCTTCGACATTATGCATGAGACCTCATGGCGCGATCACAGGACCCCCGATTTGAGAATACGTTGATAATTTGAAAATATCTTGACTTAAGCTTAAGAAAATGGCGTTAGAGGACGAAAACTTAAAATATCTCCCGAACGGCCCCGTGAGTGGCACCAACACCTCACACGGGACCAATGTAACTTGTAGGAACTGACCGATCATGGGACTGCCGGTTTGAGAATACGATGATAATATGCGTATTTCTAGACTTGAGCTTAAAAACATGGCATTAGAAAACAAAAACCCGACACAATGTCCGTTAGGATCGTCTCGTTTACTACACCGGTAATAAGATCGTCTCTTCGAGTATGAAATGAATAGTAGCAACCAACGATGTGAAAGCGTCCGTTAACTAATAGGTATATTTCCAATGTTTTGCACCTATCCGGGAATGACATCTTCTGTCAGCATCTCGGGTCAGACAACTCCTACTATAGATGTAAATTTGCCTTTTATTTTATTAAGTTACACAACGTGGATCGATATTCATTTGTTCTTGTTTAAAAAAAATAAACGTTATATGTATGGTTTTAAAAACCCGACAGCATATATGCATATGCATATATGTAGCATATATATGCATATATGCAGGCTGTGCATATATGCAACATATATGCATGTATATATGCAGCATATATGCACATATGCATCTGCATATATGCAAACATATATGCATTCTCTATGGATTGGTTTACATATTGAAAGCGAGCGGATCGAGGTTTACATATTGCCTACTTGGATTGGTTTTTATTTATTTTCCAATTTTACATTTTGTATTCGTTGAATGATGTTATCAAATTGTTGTGGATGACTCATTTCACACTATTCAGGTAAGTCCCATTGAGGTAATTCCCATTGAGGTCTCTGTATTCTATGGTAATGTAGGTATAAATCTTGGGGTTCTCTTTTAGGATAGCAGTTAGCAGAAAGAGACATTATAGTGGCATGCATTGATTACAGGTGAACGTCATTTCACATTCTAAATATACTTTCTTAGACAAAATAAATACAGTTGCTTTGATACTCATAAAAATTCCTGTCTACTCTGTGCAAGAGTACCTAGTTGAAGTAATTATTCCTAGTTAACAATAATGTACTCGAGACAAAAATGAAAGCTTCATGATACCTATATATAAAAGATTATCCTTGCTTGAGGTAATCCATTGGTGTCCAAAACAATTATATAATTGTGACATTTCAAATGCATAATACCAATCATTGTTTACATTGAGATTGTACCCTCCTATGATATATTTTATTCAAATAGTGAAATGTCCTAATGAGGTAACACTCCTATTATATAGGTGGGATTGATTTTACGCTATCATGCCTTTAGTGAAAAAATATAATGTAGAATTCATAATCCACTTAAGATAATCTATTACAACCTCCGACGGTAATTTGCATATTTATAGACTTAAGCAAAACATGGCGTTAGAGGGTGAAAACTCGAAACATCCCCCGAACGGCCCCGTGGGTGGAACCAACACCTCCCACAGGACCAATGTAACTCGTAAGAGCTGACCGCGCAGGCGCGGGACTCCCGATTTGAGAATACGACGGTAATTTGCATATTTCTAGACTTAGGCATAAAAACATGGCATTAGAGGGTGAAACCCCAAAACACCCACTGAACGACCCTATGGGTGGCACCAACACCTCCCACAGGACCAATATAACTCATAGGAACTGACCCCACAGTTGCGGTTTGAGAATACGATGCACACGAGCTTTTTATTTTGCTACTGAGACCGAAAAAAAGGAATTTTTTTGAATTTTTTTTTGAAAAAAAGATTAAAAAGGGGAAATTTAAAGGGATTTTGAAATTTTTTTGAGAATATCAATTTTTTTTATTGAGTCTTATGATTTGACAAAAGAGGAAAAAAGGGAAATTTCTAAAAATGGGGGGGTTGTCGATCGGCAAGCACCCTCACTTGCCTATCGGCAGTTCAGTCCAGTCCCATCAATTCAAAGCTTTAATTGGTACCCTCTTCATCCTTTGGTACCTTGTGGGGTAGGATTCCCTCCGATTTCTGCAGGGATTATGTCCTTTGTGAGGGCTTTCAAATATAAAAAGGGGGAAGGGTGGAGTGTTTTCATCACACCTTTGCATTCTTACCTACTTGCCCACCATCTCTTAGCCTTGCAAGATGGCTCTCCCTGGTAGCATTGAGTTTGTCAGCTACCTTGAAGCCTTGGAAGCAATGTGTTCCTATAATGTCGACTATGATGCTTTCAACATACATCGAGTCTCCTTGTGGCGGAATCGACCTATTGAGTGGAATATGCTGATGGTGGCGGTACAATTCTGGTACCCCGAAGACCATGTATTCCGCTTTGGGTTGGAAGAAGTTTGTCCTACCTATGAGGAATTTTCTACCATACTGGGTGTAAATCCCAGTGTTTCTGCGGCTTTGCCCGAATTTTCCCGCTCTCCTAGGGATTTGTTGGTCGGGCTTCTTCATATTTCGCCTTCGGCGGCCAGATCATTGGTTGCTGGAGGAATGATCTCCCACCCGGAAGTGCTTCAGTCCGTGCATTTACAGGAAGTAGGTGATGTTGGCTATGCTGGAGCCGTGGTTCTGGACCTAGTTTCAAAATTGTTGTTGGTGTCTGGGGAGGTGCAAGTCGACCCACAACTTGCATCCATTACCTCATGGATGTCATATCGTCGCAATCCTGCGGCGGTGATACTGGCGGAGACCTTGAATAGACTGGATGCTTGGAGAGAAGGACATTCTGACTTTTTAAGGGGTAGCCCTGTGATGCTGTTCATGTCGTTGTCTGAAAGATTCCGCTTGTCGACTCCTACAGAATATCTCTTGTTGGACACACCAAACTTCTTGTCGTTCTACTTAATCCGTGTTGGTTTACATGTTGAGAATTGGGAGAATTGGCTTGTGGAGAATGGGGCTTGTGTTCTGTATTGGTCAGTGCCTTGGTGGGGACAGTTGCATTCTATTCTGGAGCTAGGAGAGTATTCATATGTGTGGCCGATTGGTCTCAGACAGACCTCTTTTTATTTCTCTTGGCGACTTTTGCGCCAATTCGGCTGGGCGCAGGTTGTACCCCCTCGGACATCAAACTTCTTTTCGGTAGAAGATTTGACTGAGCTCCTGCATCTGTTGCTTGGGTCTCTGTGGGAAAATCGACATCCGTCGCCCCGTCCCTCTCAGTCTGTCGGGAAGGTTTAACAAAGTCCCCAAAGATTATATGAAGTGGTTGTAGAGGAAAGTAGTCAGCAAGATGTTGGCAGTGGAAACTGGACAAAGATGGTTTGTTTTATCTGACTCCATGGAAGGGGGTGTTATGGTGTTTTCGAAGATGGTTAAGGCTCATCGATCCATGGAATGTTTACGACACTCTATTCAGGCAGGGGAAACTTGGGGTCCTCAGGATGTAGATGATGAGGGTGTAGGATCCTCTGGTAGCTGTGGGTAGGACTCCTGAGGAGTTTATTTATGTAATAGGGAATGTATGTGGGGGTTTTATTTGGCTTTTTATGTTAGTAGGGGGAAGGGAGTTATCCATTCATTTTCTTATGTAATCCGTACTGTAATTTCTTATTAATGAAATAAATAAGTTTCTGATCATCCAGCTGTGCCTTTCAATGAATTTTGTATTTTGAATAATCCTTTTGTTTAAATAATTTTAGAATGAACTGCCGTTCTCGGAGGTAAGAAAAGAATAGTATTTTGTGAAAAAGAAAGGGGCCGCACTCATGTGAGGTGCATGAGTTGCCTACGTACCTCTGGGATTTTTTGAAATTTTTTTAAAATAGTTTTTGTAGAGGATCAGGCCCACGTAGTTCTGGGTAGAGGGAAATGAAAAGTTTTTATTATTTATTATTTTTTTATTTTTAAGAACAGAAGGGGGATGAGAAGATTCGTAGCGCGCCGAGATTTCGGACTAGGGGTAGAATTTCTTGAGACGGTCCAGATTGACTAGACGAGCCATCTCTTCCCCATCTAGGTTAGTGAGCATGGCGGCACCTCCGGATAAGATTTTCTTCACAATGTAGGGGCCACTCCAATTGGGCTTGTATTTCCCTCTAGGGTCCCAGATGGGTTCTATTATCTCCTTGAGGGCTAAATCCCCCTCCCGAACACCATGGTCCTTGACTTTCTTATTGAATGATCGCACTATTCGGCGATGATACCCTTGTATATGGGAAAGATATTTTAATCTTCTTTCATCTAGGAGGGTAGCTCATCAAGATGGCTTTGGCACCAGTCTTCTTCACTAACTTTGCGTTCGAGCATGACGTGTAGCGAGCGTATTTCTAGCTCCACAAGTAGGACTGATTCCATGCCGTATACCAGGGAGTAAGGGGTAGCCCTAGTAGACGTTCGGACTGAGGTTCGATAGTCCCAGAGGGCGTACGGGATCCGATCGGCCCAATCCCTACAACTTTTGGTCATCTTGCTGATGATGGCTTTGAGGTTTTTATTGGCGACTTCAACTGTACCATTGGTCTGTGGTCGGTAGGGAGAAGATTTGTGTCTCTGAATCTCGTACTCGTTGACTACTTCTATGACTTCTTCTTCGAAATGCAACCCATTATCTGACACCAGCTCATGAGGGACCCCATATCGACAGATGATATTTTTCTTAAGGAATTTGGCCACTTTCTTGGCATTCAATACTGCGTATGACTCAGCATCAACCCATTTGGTGAAGTAATCGATGGCAACCAGGATGAAATCATGTCCATTTGAAGCCTTTGGTGTAACCTTCCCTATGATGTTGACACCCCAGGTGGAGAACGGCTACGGAGAGGTCATGTTGTATAATTCTCGCGGAGGCAAGTGTTGAAGATTGGAGAATTGTTGGCATTTGAGGCACCTCCGGAATAGGCGGTGCAATCCTGGATCATGGTGGTCCAGTAGTATCCCTGTCGGATGATCTTCTTGGCGAGCATGTGACCATTCATGTGGGGTTCGCATTCCCCACTGTGGATTTTCTACATTATTTTCTCAATCTCGGCCCCTGCGATGCAGTGTAGATGAGTTCCATCAAAATTCCTCTTAAGTAGAGCTTTGTGACAAATGATGTACTGGGAGGCCAGTCTTTGGAGGGTCGTTCGATCTTTCTTGTTGGAACCCTCGGGATACCTACCATGTTTGAGTAGGCACCATATATCATAGTACCAGTAATTAGCTAGTTCGGGATCTTCGGTGGAGAGAAGCTCAATATGGTAGTAATGGGTCGGTTTGTCTTGCTTTTGAACTAGGAAGGGGGTCATTGTTATTCCTTCGGGCATGTCGACCATGGAGGCCAAGGTAGAGAGAGCATCAGCTAGGTTATTCTTTGCTCGGGGTAGGTAATGGAAGGTGATATTTCGGAATCAGGAGGCTAACTCTTCTAATTGGGCATGAAAGGTTTGGAGCTTTTCATCGTTGACTTTCCACTGTCTGAGCACTTGATCGATGATAAGGGCAGAATCCCCATAGACATCAAGGTATTGAATACCTTTCTCGAGAGAAACCTTGAGGCCCACTGTCCATGCCTCGTATTCCATCATGTTGTTGGTGCAAGGGAAATCCAATTTAATGGCGATGGGAGTGTGGGAGTCATTTGGGGCAATCAGGAGTATCCCAATGCCACATCCCCTTTTGTTGGCAGCGCCGTAAAAGAACATTTTACATCGAAGGCGGTCTTGATCGGTGCAGAGGATATTTTCATCTAGGAATTCGGATATCTCGACATCTGCTTCGTCTATGGGGTAATCGGAGAGGTAGTCAGAGATGGCTCTTCCTTTAATGGCTTTCTGTGTGACGTACATGATATCGAACTCAGTTAGGAGCATTAACGATCGGGCCATTCGACTGGATAAGGCGGGTTTCTCAAGTAGGTATTTGATGGGATCCATTCGAGATACAAGTTTTATGGGGAAGGCGAGCATGTAGTGTCATAACTTTTGGGTGACCCAGGCAAGTGCGACACATGCCTTTTCTAAAGCAGTTTAGTTAACCTCGTACCCGGCTAATTTGCGACTGGCGTAATAGATGGCTCTTTCTTTGTAGGTGTTTTCAAGGTATTGGGCTAGCAAAGCCCCAATTGTAGTTTCGGTTATGGTTAGGTATAGGAGCAAAGGGAGACCAGACTGTGGTGGCCTGAGCACTGGAGGTTGGGTTAGGTATTGTTTGATTCGGTCAAAAGCTTCTTGGCAGGCCTCGTTCCAAACCGTAGTTGAATATTTTCGGAGGATCTTAAAGATCAGTTCATAGATGGAGGTTAGCTGGCTGATGAACCGGCTGATATATTGTAATTTCTTAAGAAACCCTCGGACTTCTTTCTCTGTTTGGGGCGGTGGCATATCAAGTATGGCCTTCAGTTTTGCAGGATCTGCTTCTATCCCCCTTTCGCTGACCATGAATCCCGAGAGTTTTCCCTTTGTAACGCCGAAGACATACTTCTGTGGATTAAGTGGCATCTGATACCGTCGCAGTCGTTCTAAGAACTTATGGAGGGCGAGAACATGACCCTCTTTAGTTTTGGACTTGATAATCATATCATCCACATAAACCTCGGCCTCTTTGTGGATCAGATCGTGCAGGATGGTTATGGCAGCCCTTTGGTAGGCAACCCCATCATTCTTGAGACCAAATGGCATGACGGTGTAATAAAAGGTTCCCTATGGGGTGATGAATGCGGTTTTTTCTTGGTGGTCGGGGTGCATCTTGATTTGGTTCCGACAAACCCATCGACAAATGACTTGAGAGAATGACTGGCTGTGTTGTCCACGATCATGTCGATATTGGGTAGCGGATAATCATCTTTTGGAGAAGCTTTGTTTAAATCTTGGTAATCTACACACATTCGAACCTTACCTCCTGATTTCGACACAGGTACAATATTGGCTAGCCATGTGGGATATTCGATCACCCGAATGAAACCCACGTTTAGCTATTTGACCACCTCTTCTTTGACCTTGAGTGACCATTCGGTGTGGAGTTTTCTCAATTTTTGTTTAACCGGCTTGTAATCTGGGAGAGTGGGGATCTCGTGCTGAGATATTTCAGGACCGATGCTAGGCATATCATTATATTACCATGTAAAGATATCTACAAACTCCTTAAGCAATTATTTGAGTTGTACACGCTCATGCTCGTCAAGGGTGGCCCCTATCCTAATCTCGTGCAGTTGGCTACTTAGAACCGAGATTAATAACAATGGTCTCTTCTTCATTAACTTGAATGCAGTTACGTTGTTTATTATTAACCTTATTTAGATCAGTTAAGAATTTTTCATTTGTAAAATCATCATCATCAAAAGTGTGACTAGAATTTAAGTGGTTAATGTAAGGCACAACAAGATACTCAAAATCTTCATTTATTTCATTGATAGGAAAAACAGCATTAAGAACCTCATCAAAAGAGGTCTCGATTACATTTGAGTAAGGATAGGCAACATAAGAAGAAATAGGGTAAACATTGGGGTTAAAGGAAATTTCACGAGGTAGAACTGGCGCAGCATGCCAGTTGAGGAGAGATGTATTAGCCGCTTTAATCAGACGGGATGGGTCCATTGATGTAGTGCCTGAATGAACCATGCAGAGTGCCAACCCCGGTATCTGTAAGTTGAAAGAATCTTCGAAATCACTTTCCTCAGTCTCTTTGGCATCTTTGATGAGCGGTTGTACTTGGTGTGGGAAACTTTCGGCCCATGGGTAGCTGTCTTGGAAAAATATCTCCATTCCCGACCTCATCTTCTTGTCTGTGTGGTCATATCATGGTTTTGGAAAACCACAAAAGGGGAAGTCTTCGCCTTATTTGATGAATCGTCCATTTAAGGAGTCTGCTGAGATAGTTTGGATACAGTCTGATCTTCTCTTTAGTCGAGACTGGCGGATCATTCTGAGATCTTGTTCTGATGGTTGATACCCCAAGCCACTAGGAGGGAAATCTTTATTCAGTTCGATTGGCTCAAGTATCCCTTGCTGCCTTTGCCCTAGTCCCAGTCCGGGCATAAACTACATGTTTCTGAACATCTAAATCACATTGACATTTCCATGAGGGTCATATTCCGGACAAACCCTTTCTTTGAAACTATCCCCTGCTGGGAGTAGGAGTGGTTCAACTCAAAATTCTGATAGGAGCATATCATTTTACCCGTGTTGTATCTCGAGAATTGGACTGCTGATGTTTGCACCCCCGACATTTTCATCATCACCCAAAATGGTGATGACTCGCCCGTCGGCGAAGAACTTCAATTTTTGATGGAGTGAGGAAGACACACCCTTGATATTGTGGAGCCAGGGTCGTCTGAACAACAGGTTAAAACAAGCTGGGATGTCTATGACTTGGAATTCAACGACAGGGTTTATAGGGCCAACCCCTATTGCAAATTTTATGGATCCCATCACCTCACGACGGGTATTATCGTAAGCACGCACAGCGGCGAAGGTTGGGGCGAGGTCGCTTTCCTTCAGGCCTAAACACTTGAAGGTTCTCAATGGGAAAACGTTCAAGGCGGATCCGTTATCGACAACGGAGAGTGGCACGTCCTTTCCCATAACTTCGACGGAGATATTGAGTGCATGATTGTGATTTGACCCAATTCTGGGGATTTCTTCTTCAGAGAATGGTAGCATTCAGGTAGATGTCAAGGATCCGACCAGATTTACCGCTTCTTCTGGTGTGGTAGAGGGAGGAACTATGGGTCCGGTGAGTAATTTGATTAAAGCATTTCTGTACATCTGGGAAGATATGAAAAGCCCCCATAGAGTGATGTTAGCTTGGGTTTTCTTTATTTGATCGAGGATGTTACTCTACTCAATGGTCATCTCTGGCATAGGAAGGTTTTCAACGCCCTTCCCTTTGTCAGTTGCTAGTAGTGAGCTTGGAACCTGGTAATGTCTCCCTGATCTGGTCATGTGATTTACTGAAGAAGGAAAGAACATGAATCCCGTTTCCTCGTCAGCCTCAGGTTGTGTTGCCACCCTATTTATTTCTCCAAGTAGTTTTTTAAATGACATCATCCCATATATGTCGGCTACTGGGATAGTTCTTCCTGAAGCTTGTTCTTTGCTCGAATCTTTGAATTCTTCCCTCCATCCGGTGGTAGAAATTCTGTCTTTCCCTATAAAGTCGATGCATTCCACAACTTCAACGGCTTCTTCATACAAGTTCTCCCATTCTGTGGGGATATGTGTGATTGAAGGGACCAAGCTCCCTTATAGTTTCAAAGTGTTAAGTAACCCGGTGATACTGCAAATGTTGTTGGTTTGTTCGAATAATTTTTCCATAGTCTGGACAACATCATCTAGGTTGACTTCGTCGATTGGTACCACCCATTTGTCTGAATCTCGGCCCATTTTCCTGCCTCCAAGAACAGTGTGCTGAACTTCTGGTAATCGATGACCATCTGCGAGGGCAATTTCAGCCCGAACTCTGGGAGTTGGTTTAACACCTCTGATAATTCCATACTTCCATTTTCAGAACGGGTACGAACAGCGATGCATGCTCTGATAAGGAGTGATAGTGCCTGATCAACGAGGCTAATAGGGTGTAGGAGGAAATATGGGAAAATCTGAAGAGGTTTAGGAGAGTGTATGGGTGTGATTTGAGTTGAGGGATCGAAATCTGGGTTTCTTCTAAGAAGATGGCATTGGTGTGATTCGAAAGCGTATTGTGAGTAGTGTTTGGCTTAGGATTGGCTGGTGGGGCGATGGTACCCCGGTCAATGAGATCTTGGATTATGTTTTTAAGGTGAAAGCATTGGTCGGTAGTATGGCCGACAGTTTAGTGAAAGGCGCAATGAGGATCGGTCTTGAAGTTTCTTGGGAGTGTATTTGGCAATGGACGTGGATCCAAGGATTGAATGAGGTTTCGGCTTAACAGGGCTTGGTCAACTTTAGAGAGGGGAGCATGGAGCTCATTGTATTCCCTTCGAATGGGGGCAGGGCGGCTTTCTGGTGCCCATGATGTGGTTGGTTGAGAGATGTTGTTCATGGTCGAAACGGTAGCACTGGCAGGCTTGTCATACTTTCTAGGGGTGAACTGTCCGGACACCTTCTTTGGTTCAACCTCTGTTTTAACGAGGCTTTCCTCGATTTCCACTCCTGCCTCTCTGAGAGCTCAAAAGTGGGGATAGTATTATCCTCCCATCGTTGCTCGGACATGGGGCAAGAAGTTTTTCTTCACTATGTTGACCTGTTCTTCTTCGGATGGCCGATTGGTCATGGTAGTTGCTTGGTCTCTCCACCGAGTTATAAAGTTACTGACTGATTCTCCAGGATTCTATTTGAACAACTCTAAATCACGATGGGTGACCTCAAGCTCTTCCTTGTATTTGTACTGCGACATGAATTCTCGGGCTACATCCTCCCAGCTACGAATTCTGGATTCCTCAAGAGATAAAAACCATCGGAGGGCACTATCCTTCAAAGTTTGCTGAAACAATTGGGCCATCACCTCTTCAAAAGCCCCTAGTAGAGTCATGGAACGATGATAACTGCGAAGATGAACAATTGGGGGTCCACTCCCTCCGAACTTCTCGATATTTGGCATCTTGAACTTCTCGGGTAACCTCGCTTTAGGATAAGGAGACATGTGGGTGTAGTCCATGTAATTCCCAGAGATCCTGACTTGGTCAAACTTCTTGGTGAGCATATTACGATCCTCTTTGACTTTATTCAACTCCTCCTCCTTTGGATCAACGACCACAGGTAGGTTAGCCATAGGTTGGGTAATGTTTAGCATTGGAAGCTGGGCAGGCGGCGGCCCATTGGCAGGAGGGGCACGTGGAGTGTGCTGATATTCTTCTGGAACCCAGATAGGCTTGGATGGACCCATAGCATGAGGGAATAGGGCCTCGAGCTCTTGAGGAATTGGAACCTAGTTTCGTTGCATCTCTCGGACCTCAGTTTAGAGGTTGTCAATCTTGGACAAGAGCTGAGCTAGGACTATCGTTTGATCCAACTGTATAACTGCTGCTAAATCTGTATTCTCCATGGAAGATGGATGGATTTCGGACTCGGAAGAAGTAGTATAGGAACGAACGAAACTCCGGGGTGTTTTGAAAGAAGATCGAAGCCAATAGGGAGTCAAGCCAAGGGCTTGCGATCGACATGAGAAGGCGTAGGATGAGATTTATTTTTGAGAAAAAAGGAAGAACTATTTTTAGATTTTTGATAAAGAAGGGAGAAATGCTTTTGGATTTTTGATAAAGAAGGGAAAAATGCTTTTGGGAGACGGAACTCAGCATGATTATTGTGATTATTATATTTTCACTTGTATTTAATTATCCTAAATGCAATGCCGGACGGGACCCGAGCCTGGAAAAGTGGGGGTCTTGATATATGCAAATCTACGGTTTGGACTTGTAACCAAGCTCACGGACAGGGTCTCATTTTAAAAATGCGCAAAAATTGGGCGGCAGGCCGACCCAGAATTTCGACAGAGTTTCGTGTTGAAATCGACAATCTGAAGTGCGTGTCCTAGGTTTGACACCTATATGCAGGTATGCAGTTGGTTGAGTGAATCGGCATGGGTTGCCCCCTTTGGCGTGACTTCCACGATATATATCTTGCTCTTGCGAGCAATCGGTACGTGTGGACAAGCCATTTGATATACCTGAGTGTACATGAATTTCCTCACCATATACCTCGTGGGGACAGTACGTGTGAGAGTGAATTCGATATACTCGATGTACGTGAACGAGTTCCCATGCGATATACCTCCCGTCATGACTTCGGTCAAGCGGTACGATGCGGGGGAATCGTTCGATATACGTCGAAGGTACTTGGCCAATGGAAGGTGAGAGTCATATCTCTTAGGCTAACTGCGACCTATCGGACCAGTACCCATCACGAAGTAACCCTCCAGTTACTGGGTAAAATTTGGTCAATATTAATGCTCTTTGGTGATGTTGTGTGAATCATGCATGATTCTCTTATTGGTATCTTATGATGAGAATGCCTCTTCTTGATTATGCTAGACAGGGAGCAAAGTACAAGTACCCCAAAAGGTACACCAAGTATGGATAGGTGATGCGTGCAACATGGGGATATACATGTGATCCTAGGTGCACGTGGTGTGAAATGTACATGGAGAAATTTCTACAAGTGTGTGAACATAATCATAAGCATGGGATACATATGAGAAATGGGAATATGCAAATATAGGGGGAAACATAAGAAAATATAGCATTCATGTAAATAAAGTCAAGCCCACAAACAAAAACACACTTCTCCAGCGGAGTCGCCACTGTGGCCATCCCCGATCCTCGCCGTGCGGGCGAGCGCGTGGAGGAAAGGATCCCTTGGGTCCCGCGCATCCCTCTCAAGAGAGCTTCGGCCGATGTTGTTTGAGATGTGGTGTAAAAATGTAGAGAGATTCAGAGTCGTCAGTATATTTTACTCAAAACAGACAAAAGAAAAAGGGGAAGCCACCCTGAAGGATGGCATCCAAAGACATACTGGTGCGTGCGAAACCAAGATGATTCGAGAAGGGTTCGGAGGCTTAGTTATGAAATGGGAAGGTGTTAAGAACCCACTCATCCATTTCGGTCTCTCATGAATATTTGCTATTTTCCTTTTGTTTCCCCCCGTGATATGTGTGCATGTGTATATATATAGAATGGAGGTAGGAATTCTCGACTTGTATCATGGAAAAGATAAAGCGAGTCGTCCGTAGGAGGATATAAGAATAATATTAGAAAAATAAGATTTACGTGATTACCCCTACATTGACCACTATAATGGAACGATAACGCATATGGAGCAATACGTTTTTAAGGGCAAATATATAGAATATAAGGAAAATGGATTTAGAGAAGATAAAAAATGAGAGAAAAAGTAAGAAAAAGGACTCGAGTCTCGGGTTTTACCCCGAGACGGCTACGTAGCCTATAAAGGCATCAAAGTCCACGTAGTTCGCATACAAAACGAGGGGTGGGGTTTATCCCATAAATCCAAATGGGTAATCTCCTATTTTTAAGTGTGTGTGTGTGTGTGTGTGTAGAAAAAGTGTTTTAGTTGTGAGAAAAGTGTGGAAAAAGTGTGAGAATCCCTACTTGGAAGTTATGAGCAAACCCTCTTTTTCTTGTTTTTTGGGTTTTATGAAATAGATGTACAATAATACTAAATAAAAAGTATATTGGGATGTGTGACATGAGATAACAAAAGTTCTAAATAAGAAGACAAGTTATTGGGAATTTAAGAGAGATTTTGAGAAAGTTGGACCTTCTTGAAGATCTTGAGCTTGATCTTGAATGTTGGAGAGCAGCCCTTGCACTTGGATGATGATGGAGAGTGGCTAATTCACCAAGTTTGATGAAAAGTGTAAGTGAAAAAGGGATTTGGAAGTTGAAATTATGTTGCCTTCGAGAGATGTTTCTGGGATTCGTTCAGAGAGATTTTTATCAGATCTGGGCCCCCCTTGAAAATGAGGTGAAGGACTCCTTTTATAGGCCCAGGTGAGTGCCGATCGGCATAGACCTGTTCCTGCCTATCGGCAGGTGCTGATAGGCAGGGTCTGGAACCTGCCATTTGGCAGTGCGCTTTAGTTTTTTTTGGAAAATCGGCCACCAAAGGCAAACCGTTGGTCAGAATCACACACGGGGCATACCGTTGAAAAGGTAATTCAGAGACCTTAGAAAGTCCTTTGGACCACTCCCGAGTTTGGGAGTTGACTTTGGGTCAAATATGGCTCGGAAGCATTTGTCGGTCCATTAGACGGGGAATTGCTCGGACGCAAATGGATCGTTTGTCCGCATGGTAAGTCCGAATCGTGCATGGGGTGGACCGTTGGAAAGGTTAGGAGATGTACTCAGACATTCCAAAGAGTTTGACCCGGTTTGGAGAGTTGAATTTAGTCAACCGGGCCTGGGAAGCATTCGGTGACCTCCCGGAGTCAAACGGATCGTTCGTCCGCATGGAAAGTCGAAATTGCGGACGGGATGGACCATTGGAGAGGATATTTGATGCCCTTTAAAGATTCATTCAGCCTTAGTTGGGCTGAAGAGTTGACTTAGGTCAAATAGAGCCAGGGAGCGCCCGGTGGCCTCTGGCTCAAGTTTCGGACGCAAACAGATCGTTCGTCCTCATGGTAAGTCGGAATTGCGCAGGGGGCAGACCGTTGGAAAGGGTATTCAGTGCCCTTCGAAGATTCATTTAGTCTCAGTCGAGATGAAGAGTTTGAATTTTGGGTCAAACTGAGTCGGGGAGTGCCCGATGGCCTCCAGGTCAGTACTCGGGACATGACTTGGATTTATGGTGATGAAGGGAGGTACTAAGGACCTAAGGAGAGTTATGGGGGTAACAGAATGGGGTGTCTACAAGCCCCCGAGCGACCCCGTGGGTGGCACCAACACCTCCCATGGGACCAATGTAACTCGTAAGAACTGACCGCGCAGCCGCGACACTCCCGGTTTGAGAATATGACGATAATTTGCATATTTCTAGACTTAGGCATAAAAATATGGCGTTAGAGGGTGAAAACTCAAAATAACCCCCGAACAGCCCCGTGGGTGGCACCAACACCTCCCGCGGGACCAATGTAACTCATAAGAACTGACCCCGCAGTCGCGGGTCTCCCGATTTGAGAATACGACGATAATTTGCATATTTCTAGACTTAGGCTTAAAACATGGAGTTAGAGGATGAAAACTCAAAATAGCTCCCCAACGGCCCTGTGGGTGTCACCAACACCTCCCACGGGACCAATGTAACTCGTAGGAACTGACCGCGCAGCCGCTGGACTCCCAATTTGAGAGTACAATGATAATTTGTATATTTATAGACTTAGGCTTAAAAACATGGCGTTGGAGGATGAAAACTCGAAACAGCCCCCGAACGGCCCCGTAGGTGGCACCAACACCTCCCACGGTACCAATGTAACTCGTAGGAACTGATCGCGTAGCCGCGACACTCCCGGTTTAAGAATACGACGGTAATTTGCATATTTCTAGACTCAAGCAAAACATGGCATTAGAGGGTGAAAACTCGAAATAGCCCCCGAACGGCCCCGTGGGTGGCACCAAAACCTCCCATGTGACCAATATAACTCGTAGGAACTGACCACGCAGATGCGACACTCTCAGTTTGAGAATACGACGATAATTTACATATTTCTAGACTTAAGAAAAACATGGCGTTAGAGGGTGAAAACTTGAAACATCCCCCGAACGGCCCCGTGGGTGGCACCAACACCTCCCACGGAACCAATGTAACTCGTAGGAACTGACCACGCAGCCGCGGTACTCCTAGTTTGAGAATACGACGGTAATTTGTATATTTCTAGACTTAGGCATAAAAACATGGCGTTAGAGAGTGAAAACTCAAAATAGCCCCCGAACGGCCCCGTGGGTGGCACCAACACCTCTCACGGCACCAATGAAACTCGTAGGAACTAACCACATAGCCGCGGTACTCCCAGTTTGTGAATATGATGGTAATTTGCATATTTCTAGACTTAGGCATAAAAACATGGCGTTAGATGGTGAAAACTCGAAACATCCCCCGAACGGCCCCGTGGGTGGCACCAACACCTCCTACGGGACCAATGTAACTCGTAGGAACTGACCACGCAGCTGCGATACTCCCGGTTTGAGAATACGATGATAGTTTGCATATTTATAGACTTAAGCAAAACATGGGGTCAGAGGGTGAAAACTCAAAACAACCCCCGAACGGCCCCATGGGTGGCACCAACACCTCCCACGGGACAAATGTAACTCGTAGGAACTGACCCCGCAGTCGCGGGTCTCTCAATTTGAGAATACGACGATAGTTTGCATATTTCTAGACTTAGGCATAAAAACATGGCGTTGGAGGGTGAAAACTCGAAACAGCCCCCGAACGTCCCCGTGGGTGGCACCAACACATCCCACGGGACCAATGTAACTCGTAGGAACTAGCTATGCAGCCGCGACACTCCCGGTTTAAGAATACGACGGTAATTTGCATATTTCTAGACTTAAGCAAAACATGGCGTTAGAGGGTGAAAACTCAAAACAGCCCCCGAACGGCCTCGTGGGTGGCACCAACACCTCCCATGTGACTAATGTAACTTGTGGGAACTGACCTCGCAACCGCGACACTCTCGGTTTGAGAATACGACGGTAATTTTCATATTTCTAGACCTAAGCAAAACATGGCGTTAAAGGGTGAAAACTCAAAACAGCCCCGAACGGCCCCGTTGGTGGCACTAACACCTCCTACGTGACCAATGTAACTCGTAGGAACTGACCACGTAGTCGCGGGACTCTCGGTTTGAGAATACAATGGTAATTTGCATATCTCTAGACTTAGGCATAAAAATATTGATATGTTGATAATTTTAACACATATATGCAATTTTTCAGCTTGATTATTTTTTTTGTAAAACTACTTGGTTACTGATATTTTTTTATGTATCCTATCATTTGTAGGATTTTTGCACGCGGAACAAATGAAGGAGGCAATGGTTTACAACATGAATATTGTTTATATGTTGTGGACATTCAGGATTTTTATTTTTATGTGTTACAGCCGTGCGGGCTTTTATTATTTAGTTTGCCGTGCAGGCTATTATAATTTGATTGTTGAATTTTATGGCCGTGCGGGCTTTATAATAAGCAGGTTTTACATTTATAGGTTTTGGAATGTCAAGAAAATAGAGGAAACTCTGCCCAATTTTTTTTTGGTCTGTGAATTATTAAGACGTGTAATATTTTTAAGTTTGTATATATATTTGTTTATTAACAACGTTCTCGATTCTCAATTTGTGATTTTTTTTATTGTTTTGCTAATAATAAATATTTGTAACACCTCGTACGCATCCAACGTTACACATAGCAACTAACTTCGCACTCACAGGACCCCCAATTTTATGATTGGACCAAAAAAATACATTTGTTTAAAATTATAGTTAAATGTGGTCATGGAATTTGTCCATTATCATATTTTTTTCATCATGCATAAAAATGGTGAAGTTAAATATGGTCATGGACTTGGGCCGCAACCAATTTTTTTAATTTTTTTGTAGCGGTCATGAGTCGCGGACTTTGGCCGCGACCAATTTGTCACGGTTGTGGGTCACAAATGAGGGTCACGACCAAATTTTTTTATATTTTTTTGTCACGGTTGTGGGTCACGGACCTTGGCCGCGACCAATTTGTCACGGTTGTGGGTCACGGATTAGGTCCGCGGCCAATTTTTTTTTTTTTGTCACGGTTATGGGTCGCGGACTTTGGCCGCAACCAATTTGTCATGGTTGTGGGTCACGGATGAGGGCCGCGACCTGTCACGACATGGGTCACGGCCTAAGTCTGCGATGATCTGCCATGACGCCTCTCGGCCGTGACCATTTTTTGATCACGGACTTGGGCCGCGACCCACGAAAATGGTCAGACCCGAAATGGTCACGGCCCAAGTCCGTGACCCACAGCTTTGGTTAGGGATTTTGGCCATAACCAATCGCTAGTTTTGGTGTAGTGCATGTTCTGGACTTCTTTCTTGTGGAAGATTTGACGAAAGGCATGCGTATGCGACTGGGCTCTCTATGGGAGAATCGTCAGCCATCAACCCGTCATTCTCGATCTGTTGGAAGATTTTAGCATGTGTCTGGGGACTACATGAAATGGCTGTGGAGGAGGGTAGTGGATAAGATGTTGGCCGAAGAGACCGGACATAGGTGGTTTGCAATGTTTGACACCATAGAGGGAGGTATTGTGGTTTTCCCTAGATTGGTTTGGGCTTACCGTTCTATAGAGAGACTTAGGTATTCCATCCAAGAAGGGGAAGTGTAGGGACCCCAAGTTGTAGATGATGATGATTTTAGTTCTTCTGGCAACTGCGGGTAGGGCCTTTTTGTGAAGCTAGAGATTATTTGTGAAGATTTGGTTGTTTGGTTATGTATCTGATTATTAGGAATAATTTTAGAAAGGTTAGAAATAGTTTATTTTATTTTTAAGGAAATAAGGTTAGGTTGGTGGGGGAATATGTTTAACTCCTTACCATGATATTTGTAATCGTACTGAAATTTATCGTAAATGGCATTTTTTTAATTATATCGTTGTGCCTCTTGATGAGTTTTGCATTTGAATTATCTATACCAATCGCTAAGGCATACATAATCCTTTTGTTCATGTAAATGAAAAAAAAAATGAACCATCATTCTAGGATATAAGAAAAGAACAACATTTTATGAAAAAGAAGGGGGTCGTGCTAATGTAAAGCGTATGAGCTCGTACCTCTGGGGGTTTTGAAAATTATTTTGAGTTTCATTTTTGAAAGTAAAAAGATATTTAGAGGATCAGACCCCATTTATTTCTTAGTAGAGGAAAATGAAGATTTTTTTTAGAATAGAAGGGAGATTAGAAGAGTCGTAGCACGTTGAGATTTCAGACTAAGGGTAAAATTTCTTGAGACGGTCCAAGTTAACTGGACGGGCCATCTCTTCCCTCATTGAGGTTGGTGAGCATAGTGGTGCTACCTGATAGGATTTACTTCTCAATGTAGGGTCGCTCTAATTAGGCTTGAATCTCCCTCTGGGGTCCCCGATGGGCTCTATGATTTCTTTAAGGTCTCAATTTCTTTCTCGGACACCACAGTCCTTGACTCTCCCGTTGAATGATCATGTTATTCGGAGATGATACCCTTATATATTATATAAAGCTTTCAGCCTTCTTTCATCCAAGAATGATGACTATTCTAGATGACTCTGATGCTAATCTTCTTCGTTAACTTTGCTTTCAAGCATGACGCGTAGTAAAGGTATTTCTGGCTTAATGGGTATGGCTGCTTCCATGAAGTGTACCAGAGAGTAAGGGGTAGACCCAGTAGATCCTTAAACTGAAGTGCGGTAGCCACAGAGGGAGTAAGGGATCTGATCGTCCCAATCTTGTAAACTCTCGATAATCTTGCTAATGATTGCTTTGAGGTTCTTATTAGTGGGTTCGACTGCATTGTTAGTTTGAGGTCGATAAGGAGAAGATTTGTGTCTATGAATCCCATACACGTTGAATAATTTCTTGACTTATGCTTCGAAATGCAACCTGTTATCAAATACTAGCTCATACCGGACCCTATATCTGATGATGCTGAAAATAGAACCACCCTTCAAGGTGTTCGTAAGCCCCATTTAGTGGTAACAATGGCAGTATAAAGGTATATATTAGAAGGAGGTGAGGAGAAGAGGATTCACACCGGAATATAAGTGGTTCAGCCAATTAGGCCTACGTCCACTGTGCAGGTGTATGATATATGTCACTGTATAAAGGCACTAATGGCCATAGATACAATCTCTCAAGCTTTCTCTCTCTACTGTGTATTTAGACAGAGTTTCAGCTAGGGTTGCTAATTTTGGGTCCCCCTCCAGGAAGGAGAAGACATGTATATATAGTACTTGGGGGGTGTAATGTACCCCCTATGCATGAAATGAGCATGTGTGTGTTAATCTAGCCAATATGATGAAGACATCTGTCACTGTCACATGTAGAGAATGATGATAAAATATTCCCCCCACGTAAGGGGAATGATTTGTTATAACTGATTTGTGTACACGTGTTCCTAACCACACATATTCGCATAAGGTCTCGGCCATCTGTCTGATCACGACCTCAGCCTAGAATAGTACGAGGTTGGTAAAGTCTAATTGTCATCCAATCCGAGATTAATCATGATAACCTCGGCTTATGTGGAGCCGAGGTTAGGTAGGTGACACCATAAGGTCGGCCTGGGCCAAGGTTAAGCTGGAACATGTTAGGGACATTGGTTGATTCCCTGCTGAAGCTAGCCTTAACCTTGGCCTACTCCCAGCTGAGGTTGTCATCCCTTGGATGGCCTGATGAATAACTATTCCCATGGATCATGAGGGCCTCTCTTAACGAGGTTGGTTATAACGTCGTCCATGGCTGACCTTGCTTGGGACGAGACCGCTGGTCATTGTTCCAAGACCCTTCCAACATCGGCCATACCAATGGCCGAGGTTGATGCCTCTGAGCTGAGGTGGTACATTTAGGGCATATCAATCACCCCTAGCCCTTAGTTACCTGTGTGTTCAGGTGTCTAAGGGGTATATTTACCCGAGGTTAAATTTCTTCAGGTGTCAATAGTCTCTTGACAAGTGTTAACTACTGGAGTAGATAGCATGTCTGACAGGTTTGGTGATACTGGCTATCTTTTGGGCTCCTAAGGCAATGATGGGCCTTGGGATGCGTGCACTCATACTTAAGGGTTTAAACCCCATTTTCTTCTCTTTCTTCCTCATTTCTCTCCTTCTTTGGATTTGGTCATTTCTGTAACTTTCTCTCTCTAGAAGAGCTCTGATTTGAAGTGCATTTAGGTGGTCATTCCTTGGGATTATTTCCATGCTTCTCATCACCTTTCCTCAGGTACCCCTTGCCATACCTTTTTCTTCATTTTTCTGCCTTTGTTCTTGCTTTTGCATTTTTTGGTGAGCTTAAGAGGTTTCTGGTGAAACTATTGGGTTTTTCGGCGAACTGTTCTTAATTGTTCTTCGTCGTTTGTGTTCAAAGTTTAATAGCTTGATCTTTAATTCCATTTGCCAATCTTGTTTGTAATTTAGGAGAGTCAATAAGTCTAGTGTCTGCCTCATATGCTCAGACCCCTTTACCAACTTTTAGAGGAGTTCCCCTCTCTTAGGGAGAAGACCTTAGATAAAATTAGACAAATAGAAAGATCCCAAGAGGAAGCTTGTAGGGCAGAGGCGTTCCCCTTTAAGCTTATTTTTCGACCACCTCTGAAGGTCATATACCCTGAACCAACCGAACCAATTAACTGAGCAGAGGTCCCAGCTAAACCCTATCCAATGTCAGAGTCTGAGTCATCCACCTCAGACCCTATGTCTGTGGACTCTTTTCAAGAGGCCATGGATTTTTCAATTCGACAAGATCAGGTCCCTGATCAGGCAGAGGTTTCCAGTCGGGCCTCGTCTCACCAAAGTTCGAGCACATCAACCTCTTCCTCAGAGGTTGAAATTATTGGACCAAGTGTGGCTGTTCCACTAATTCTTGAAGCCATTCCTCTGTCGGCAATCACAAGGGCTGAAATCGCTCAGAGGTTTCCAGGCGGTGCCCCATCGTCTGCTCGGGCCAACGTTGAGCTAGATGTTAATGATAATGCTGAGAGTGATGTTAACATCTCTAAGGTGGTCGATATTGAGAGTACAGTCAGCAAGGTCGACCTCTTATCGTTCAGATACCTATATTCCATAAGCCCCTCTATAAAACTCAAGAGACCTCTGAGGGAAGAGAGGGCTTATGACGATCGAGATGGTGAAATTTGCCTATACGAGCAGATGTTTAAGTTGGGATTTTGTCTACCCATCCATCCCTTCATCAGGTCTATATTGGCCTATATCAACTTGGCCCCTTACAAGTTGTAACCCAATGCTTGGAGGGTGATAATTGGAGTCATTGTCTTATGGAGGGTTATTCATCATGCAAACCTTCTTGTCCAAGTCTTTACAGGGTGCTATGTCCCTTCATCTGCCAGAAACCATCTGAGATATTATCATTTTTTGGCTCGAAAGTCAAATAAGAAGATGCTTCAGATTACCCAAATCTCAAACCATAACTGGAAGCCACATTACTTCTTTGCATAAGAATTATGGGAATTTGGTCTATGTGCCCCCTCTTCCTCATTAGAGCTGAGGATACCTATAAGATGGGGAAAGGTTACAATGGCTGCTAGGGCGACCCTGGGCTAAGACAATAAAATCTTCACAAGGTCAAAGACCTTCAGGATCAGGGGGAGCATGGTCTGCTTGTAAAATTCGAACACCTGATGACCCCCTATTAACTCTCTGAGACTGGTGTAGGGGGAAGTCCTCTGACAGATTTTGGTAAGTGCTGTTTATTTTAACAAGTTATACCTCTAAATTTATGTATATCTGATTCTCTAACTCAGACCTTTCCATCTTGGAGAGCGCCCAAAAGGAATATCTGACGAGTTATGGGAGATGGACACCCCCAGTCTGATAAAGCTCGTAAAAAAGCTGGACTGAATGCTCCTCCTCCCTCTCCATCTACCTCAAGGGCTGAGGTAAAAAAGAAGAGGAAGGTTACCGACCCTGCCCATGAGGATCAGAGGTAGAAGAAGAAAGGGGGAGATCGTACCATCCCCATTTCTTTTGAGTATGCCTTGATGGCTCGTCTGGAGCAATTAAAGATAGGTGATAGTGTTATTGGCCAAAGTCTTAAGGCCTTGGATGCTATCGGTGGTGTCATGACTGAGTCTGACAAGAGATTTTATCGGTCCATTGATAAGCCTCTGCTGGTTGAATTCTCCCTTCATCGTACCATCCAAGTAAGACCTTTAACTATAGCTTCTGAATGTGTAACATCGGTATCTGAACTATTTTAGACCTTAGTGTGACATCTTTGCACATGTTCTGCAGGGTCTTCTCACCATGCATCACTATGTCAACTAGACCTTGGGGAAGCTTCCTCTGATAGAGAAGGGCCAAGAGGCTAAGAAGACTGAGGCCACTTTAAACGTTGAAGTGGAATGTCTAAAAGCTGCTCTAAAGAAGGCTGAGGCAAACATGAAGGGGATGCAAAAAGACATGGACAAGCAGAGGGAAGATCATAACATTGCTCTGAAGGCCCTGGCTGACTCTCTTCAGCGTAAAGTCGATGTGGCTATTAAGGCTACCTTGGATGATGCCTCCGAGAAGATCTTAGAGGAGTACAAGGTCTCTGATGAGTTTGTCAGGTTCGGCTTTGAATATCTGGAAAGAGGGGTCAAGGCAACTAGCAAGTGAGCTTCCATGAAGGAGAAGGAATAAGAAATCCTTACAGCTGCTGACTTTATCGGCCTGGGCTATGCCGACCCTAAGTTTGCCCAGGCCTTGCTGGAGGTTAAAGAAGAGGGAGGTGATGCACCCACTGAGACCGCCCCCAAGGAGACACTATGACTGAAGATGTCGATTCTCAAGATGATGGAGTGGAAGTGACCACCCTCGGCCAAGGAAATGCAGACATGTCAACTAACCCTGAGGCTACAAACACTAAAATTCTTGTGAAGCTATATGCACTCTTTTATAACTCTCAATTAATTGTAACCTCTGATGAACAATGTTACTTTATATTTTTGTAATTCGCAACTTAATCAGTCAACCTCTGAGGATTGCTTTTATTTCTTCTCTTGTTTCATTGTTTGAGTGATTTTCTTTTCCATGCAATGCGTTCAGCTTTGAAGTCATGGAACAATGGTTTTAAAATCTAAGTTCATCCAAATATGGTGTTTGACCTCAGACCTTGTCACCAAATCATGATGATATAAGGTCTGAGGTCGTCAACTAAGAAGTTGGCCTCATAAATAATTTCATAAAATTAATGATGTTAAGGGTCTGAGGTCATCCAATTATGATGTCTGACCTCAGACCTTGTTACTAAATCATGATGTTATAAGGTCTGAGGTCATCACTAAGATGTTATCCTCATAAATAATTTCACCAAAGTAATGATGTTAAGGGTCTGAGGTCATCCAATTATGATGTCTGACCTCAGACCTTGTCACCAAATCATGATGTTGTAAGGTCTGAGGTCATCACTAAGATGTTATCCTCATAAATAATTTCACCAAATTAATGATGTAAGGGTCTGAGTTCATCCAATTAGGACACCTGACCTCAGACCTTGTCACTAAATCATGATGTTTGCAAGGACACAAATTTCCAATTGAGTGCATATGTAGTTTTGGCTCAATTCCGGACAAAAATATTTATTCATAGGGTAGTATTTAATTGTAATATTCTCAAGCCTATGAAGTATGTATTGAAGACGTAGCGGCAAAGAATTTAAAGCTTCATCAAAATGCCGGTTTGCATGCCTCGTTTCTACGTCATCAACTAAGGTTCCATGCTCCCAAGGTATGAATGTAATTATATTTATATAGGAGCTTGGAACAAAATTTTATTTGGGTGTTAGGTTTAATAAAAAACCATGTTTTAATTTCAGAATAATTTAATTGAAACTTTAAAATAAAGTACATAAAGTTTCTGGGCCAAAAATTGAATTTATCAAAAATTTCTGGAAGTCGTTCGAAGTCTCGTTCGAACGAGTTTTTCGTTCGAACCAGGTTTCGTTCGAACGAGTTTGCCAACGAACCTAAACTAGTCAGTCGTTCGATATGTCGTTCGAACGAGTTTGGTTATTCTAACGAGATATCTAACGAGTTTCTAACGAGCCCAGTCTGGTCGCTCGTTAGAAGTCTCGTTCGAACGAGAGTCAAGTTCGTTCGAACGAGATGCCAGGCGGGAACAGTTTTGAGCAGTTTTTGGCAGTTTTCACCCCATTTCCCCACTTGTTTCTTAACTGATTTTTTAAGTCTTTATTAAGGACGAGAATCATTTTTGAAGGTGTATCTTTTTCATACCATACAAACTCCTAGAGAGTGTTTTGATAGAAATTTTTTTTAAGGAAAAAGATCAAGTTTTGAGTGTTATTCTTTAATGAAAAATCCTACACACTCTAGTGTTTACACCCAATAGTTGTTTATCCAAGTTCTATATACATATCTTTACTTGGAGTTTTGGCACCGGTTTTCTCTACCGAATTGAAAAAGAGACGTTTCGGGTTTCCTTCTACATCCCATCACAAAGAAGAAGAAGTTTGTTGCGGTATTACTCACTTGGAGAAAGGCTCCAAGCTTGGGTGACGGTGACCATACAAAGTCCTATCGGTGGATTCCGAGATCGCGGTGGAGCTCCGTGGTTGTCCGCTAGGAAGAGGTTTCTACAAGAAGGAGCAACAAGGTTTGAGAGGGTTCGAGTCGAGGATGTAAGTCTTTTGTCTTGTAATTGTAATTCCATATCTAGTGGACTTGTGGCTAGGGCCGTTCGAGGTTTTTTCCCGTCTTGGGTTTTTCCTCGTACATCGCGGCGTAGTGTGATATTGTTTATTTTATCTTGCACAATAATTTAGAATCCATGCTTTAGGTTTAATCCAAGATAAAATTTGGTTTAATTATCACACTCATTTAATTTGGGACTAAATTAATTTTTGGGTAAATTTGGTTTATTCAAGTCATTTGCTAAAATTGGTTTCGCCTAACTTTGGATAATTGAAAATTATGACTTAGGAAAATTCTAGGACTTGGATTAACTTATTTTAATTTGTTTTGAAGAAATTAAAATTTGGTTTTGTTTAATTGTTGTTGAACCATCATCTTTCAACGCTTTCGCATCATTTATTGAATTTATATACAAAAGGAAATTAACTTTGATTTTAAATTGAGAAAATCAACTTCCGGGGGTTCCTTACGTTTTCAAATTGGTATCAGAGCCAAAAATGATAAATTATTTCGTTAAGATCTTTTTATTTTTTGGCTAAAATGGATTTTTCCCCATTTTCAAAATTTCCTATTTTCGATGGTTCAACCTACGCGTATTGGAAACCGCGAATGAGATCGGCACTAAAATCTATCGACGAGAGAGTTTGGATGTCTGTTGTTACCGGATACTCCCCACCAACTTACTTAGTTGAAAATGAACGTGTTATCAAACCCGCCGATAGATGGACTGAAAATGAGTTTAAACTTGCTAACTTTAATTCCCGAGGTTTAAATGCCTTGTTTAGCGCTGTCGCACCGGATGAATTCCGACGTATTATGACGTGTGAAACCGCTAAAGAAGCTTGGGACATTTTACAATTAACTCATGAAGGAACTAGTGTCGTTAAAGCTTCAAAACTCCAAAACCTCACCACTCAATTTGAAACTATCAAAATGGATGAATTAGAAACTTTTGATAAATTTTATGCTAGACTTTCTGATATTGTTAATTCATCTTTTAACTTGGGAGAAAAAATACCTGACGACCGTGTTGTAAAGAAAATTTTAAGGTCCCTACCCGATAGATTTATTCCAAAGGTGACCGTTTTAAATTCTTTACCCACTTTAGCCTCTACGAAATTAGAAGAGCTTGTAGGTGATTTACAAACCTATGAACTAGATATGTTTCCCTCTAAAACTGAAAATAAAATCGAAAAGGGCGTTGCTTTAAAAGCCCAAAAAGAGGTCAAACAAGTAGTAGAGAGCGAGCGTGATAGTGACTCGGAAGATATGGCTTTGTTTGCTCGCAAATTTAGAAAATTTCTTAAATTTAACAAAGATAAATTTAAAAATGATTTAAAGAAATTTGATACTTCTAAACATGATAAAAGTGAGAAGATTTCTAAAGCCGAGAGGATCCCTAAACCTAGTAATGACAATTTAGATAGGGACGAGTCTAACATGTGTTTTGGTTGTGAAGGTTATGGCCATAGAGCTTATGAGTGCCCCACTAAACTAAGGAAAGAGGGTAAACGACCCACTGCATATAATGCAACCCTTAGTGATAGTGATAAGGAAGAAAAGCCCGATTCCCCCACTAAGAAAAATTTTGTGGCTTTTATGGCTAGTCATGTGAGTGATAATGAGAACTCATCGATTGATGACACGATAGCACATGCCACTTCCAAGGTCATTATTCATGATTCCCTTGTTTTTAATGATAGTGAGAGTGGAGAAGAAAGAGAGAGTGAAAATGAAGAAGAGGTTGATGTGAGTGAACTTCAAAATGCTTTTCATGAATTATATAAAGAATCTATCAATTTGAAAAGAACTAATTTGAAGTTAGAAGCTTGTTTAAGAAAGAGTGTCAAGGTCGTTGATGATAGTGCCTTAATAGAAGACCTTAGGACATGTGAGAGGACTCTTCGTGTGAAGCTAGAATACGTAGAAGGCGAAAGAAATAGCCTTAGGAGTTTAATGGAATCCTTGAAAAGGGAGCTTCTTGCTTTTGAAGAGCGTAATTTTTTACTAGAATCTAACATTTTAGAATTGGAAAATAAATTAAAAGATTCTAGTAATGTCAAATTTGATTTGGAATGTCGTTCGGAAAAACTTGATAAAATGTTAGGAACAATCCAAATTAAAAATGACACTTGTGGTTTAGGCTTCAATACTTGTAATGAATTTACTCATAATGCCCAAACCAATATTTTAGGAGAATCTACTAGGAATGCATTTAATGATCACTCCTTAGGCAAATCTTTTCGATATGTTCTTACTTGTACACTTTGTGGTCGAAAAGGTCATCTTAGGAAATATTGTTTTGATGTTAAACGAATTCCTAGAAAATCCCATAGTAAAGTAACCACGGTAGTTAAAGCTCCTACACCCCAAGATAGTCATTCTTCATTAATTTGGGTTAGGAAATCCGACTTGGCTGTCTTACAAAATAGGGATTTTGATTCTCATTTACTTTCACATGCTTCCTCCCCTGCTAAATCTAATGGATGAATGTGTTAGTGTTTGCATACTTTAGCGTTTGTACTTCATGCTATATTCATATGCTAAATGTATGCTTGTTTAGTCATTTTCTAGTCATTGCCTTATTTCATATCACATGCTAGAAATCATGACTTGTTTATCTTTTTGTATTATATTTTGTGTTTGAATTAATTAAAAATATAAAAAGATTTTTGTTTATCATTTGTGTTTTAATATTTCATTTAAGCTTAATGAAAAATACAAATGATTTGTGTTTAGACGTTTAAGTATATATCTATATTTTTGGTTAAAAATGTTAAAAACTCAAAAAGATTTTGTTTTGTGTGTATTTTTGTTTGACACACTTTATGTGGCATATATTTGTGTTTGAATCCCATCATTTACGCTCCCACGTGGCTAGAACTTTTGGTTTAGATTTTCAATCCTTAAATTTTCTTTACCATGTTTTATATGGAGTAGTTGGATTTTGTATTGATTAAATGGATTCTATTTTCATATGCCTCTTTTCACACATGAACGAGCTCTGTTGAAATCTTAATGTCACATGTTATATTTGAGCTTTTTGAGGTGTTCTCCTATCAATCTAGTCATCTACATATCTATGACCTAGGAGGACCAGTGCATGTCAAAATCCGTTGCATGTGAGATTTGTGTGAAAAATGAAAACATGATAAATTAATATATGCACGGGGAAGGGCTCCGAAAGGATGAATTAAATCCTTTGCGATAGTAAGCCATCGTTGATTGGATCTAAAAGAAATACGTGATCCAAAGGCCTATAAACAGAATATTTGGCATTAAACAGAAAGCAATTGCCAAGGCCTATGTTTGTTTGATATATTCATTCAAAAACAAAAGAATATATATGCTCATTGAGGGAGAATTGGATGGTATATCAACGGTTTGCACAATGTCCGTTTATCCTAGTTGTCTTTAATGTCATGACTCTATTTGGTTTGTAGAATCATCATCATGCTAGGCTTGTATGCAGTGTGTATGTTTGTTCATTGAGTTCAATCTTTATATTGTCACATGAGGTTATATTTAACTGTGATGAAGTTTGCATTCAAATGAGAACTCCGTGAACGTTTCTTAAGTGTTTGGGTCTAAATTTAATTGTTGCTAGTACACACCCCTACACTTCCGTTTCCATATGACACATTTTTGCCATACGAGTGTGCAAACTTATTGTATTTTGTGTCATGTGTGTGTTTATATCTGTATATATATGCAAGTGCTCTATTGGTATATTTTTAGTATCTATATATATGATATTTATTTGTCTTTGCCTTGTTTTTATTGCCCATATGCTTTCATGTCTTTTCACTTTAAGCTTCCACATGCTGTTTATTAGTTCTTTATCCTTTGCCTATTCCCGAACAAAAAGGGGGAGAATGGTTATAGGGGGAGATTTATCTTAGGGGGAGACGTCTTTCTAAGTAGGTCATGTGTTTGATAAAGGGGAGAATTAATTTAGAGGGAATAATTTAATTAATTGCATTTTATATTTTGATATTCCCTATGCATTTGATGAGTTTGCTTAAGTGTGCAGGTATTCTACTAAAGCAGCATTGTTTAATGGCAAAGCGTTTGATCCTTGGGTTGAGTCAAGTTTGGGCGGGTTATGTTTTGAGTCTAGTGAGCTTGACGGCCCTTTAGGATTTTTGTTTGGTTTTTGTCCCGGAATAGCCAAAGGGGGAGATTTGTAAGGACGCAAATTTCCAATTGAGTCCATATGTAGTTTTGGCTCAATTCCGGACAAAAACATTTATTCATAGGGTAGTATTTAATTGTAATATTCTCAAGCCTATGAAGTATGTATTGAAGACGTAGCGGCAAAGAATTTAAAGCTTCATCAAAATGCCGGTTTGCGTGCCTCGTTTCTACGTCATCAACTAAGGTTCCATGCTCCCAAGGTTTGAATGTAATTATATTTATATAGGAGCTTGGAACACAATTTTATTTGGGTGTTAGGTTTAATAAAAAACCATGTTTTACTTTCAGAATAATTTAATTGAAACTTTAAAATAAAGTACATAAATTTTCTGGGCCAAATATTGAATTTATCAAAAATTTCTGGAAGTCGTTTGAAGTCTCGTTCGAACGAGTTTTTCGTTCGAACCAGGTTTCGTTCGAACGAGTTTGCCAACGAACCTAAACTGGTCAGTCGTTCGATATGTCGTTCGAACGAGTTTGGTCGTTCTAAGGAGATATCTACCGAGTTTCTAACGAGCCCAGTCTGGTCGCTCGTTAGAAGTCTCGTTCGAACGAGAGTCAAGTTCGTTCGAACGAGATGCCAGGCGGGAACAGTTTTGAGCAGTTTTTGGCAGTTTTCACCCCATTTCCCCACTTGTTTCTTAACTGATTTTTTAAGGCTTTATTAAGGACGGGAATCATTTTTGAAGGTGTATCTTTTTCATACCATACAAACTCCTAGAGAGTGTTTTGATAGACAATTTGTTTAAGGAAAAAGATTAAGTTTTGAGTGTTATTCTTTAATGAAAAATCCTACACACTCTAGTGTTTACACCCAATAGTTGTTTATCCAAGTTCTATATACATATCTTTATTTGGAGTTTTGGCACCGGTTTTCTCTACCGAATTGACAAAGAGATGTTTCGGGCTTCCTTCTACATCCCATCACAAAGAAGAAGAAGTTTGTTGCGGTATTACTCACTTGGAGAAAGGCTCCAAGCTTGGGTGACGGTGACCATACATAGTCCTATCGGTGGATTTCGAGATCGCGGTGGAGCTCCATGGTTGTCCGCTAGGAAGAGGTTTCTACAAGAAGGAGCAACAAGGCTTGAGAGGGTTCGAGTCCAGGATGTAAGTCTTTTGTCTTGTAATTGTAATTCCATATCTAGTGGACTTGTGGCTAGGGCCGTCTGAGGTTTTTTCCCGTCTTGGGTTTTTCCTCGTACATCGCGGCGTAGTGTGATATTGTTTATTTTATCTTGCACAATATTTTAGAATCCATGCTTTAGGTTTAATCCAAGATAAAATTTGGTTTAATTATCACACTCATTTAATTTGGGACTAAATTAATTTTTGGGTAAATTTGGTTTATTCAAGTCATTTGCTAAAATTGGTTTCGCCTAACTTTGGATTATTGAAAATTATGACTTAGGCAAATTCTAGGACTTGGATTAACTTATTTTAATTTGTTTTGAAGAAATTAAAATTTGGTTTTGTTTAATTGTTGTTGAACCATCATCGTTCAACGCTTCCGCATCATTTATTGAATTTATATACAAAAGGAAATTAACTTTGATTTTAAATTGAGAAAATCAACTTTCGGGGGTTCCTTACGTTTTCAATGTTATAAGGTCTGAGGTCATCACTAAGATGTTATCCTCGTAAATAATTTCACCAAATTAATGATGTTAAGGGTCTGAGGTCATCCAATTATGATGTTTGACCTCAGACCTTGTCACCAAATCATGATGTTATAAGGTATGAGGTCATCACTAAGATGTTATCCTCATAAATAATTTCACCAAATTAATGATGTTAAGGGGGTGAGGTCATCTAATTATGATGTCTGACCTCAAACCTTGTCACCAAATCATGATGTTATAAGGTCTTAGGTCATCACTAAGATGTTATCCTCATAAATAATTTCACCAAATTAATGATATTAAGGGTCTGAGGGCATCCAATTATGATGTCTGACCTCAGACCTTGTCACCAAATTATGATGTTATAAGGTCTGAGGTCATCACTAAGATGTTATCCTCATAAATAATTTCACCAAATTAATGATGTTAAGGGTCCGAGGTCATCCAATTATGATGTCTGACCTCAGACCTTGTCACCAAATCATTATGTTATAAGGTCTGAGGTCATCACTAACATGTTACCCTCATAAATAATTTCACCAAATTAATGATGTTAAGGGTCTGAGGTCATCCAATTCTGATGTCTTACCTCAGACCTTGTCAACAAATCATGATGTTATAAGGTCTGAGGTCATCCAATTATGATGTCTGACCTCAGACCTTGTCACCAAATCATGATGTTATAAGGTCTGAGGTCATCAACTAAGATGTTGGCCTCATAAACTCTACCACTAGAGCACAATGAACCAAAAATTGTCATGGAAACTGATCTTCTCATTAATAATCTCTTCCTAAGATGATACATTTACACACTCTTACAACATCATATGAAATACTTCTTGAGATGATCAGCATTCCAGGGATTGGAAAAAGGTTCCCCCTCGAGGTTTTCTAGCCTATAGGTTGCAGGTACAACCTCCTCGATTACTCTGTAAGGACCATGACAATTTGGGTGGAGCTTGTTCGCCTTCTGTAATGTCTTCTTCAGTACCAGGTCCCCTACAGCTATGGGCCTTGATTTTACCCTCTGATTGTAGAATTTTGTTGTTCTGTGATGGTAAGCTGCTTGCCTGACTTCTGCATCTTCCTTTTTCTCTTTAATCTAGTCTAGCTCGAGTCTTCTTTCCTCTCCATTATTCTCGGGGTCGTAGGTTTGAACCCTATGAGTAGGGAGTCCTACCTCTGTGGGTATGACGTCTTTTGAGCCATGTGATAAGATAAATGGGGTCTCCCCCGTAGGTGTCCTATTCGTCATTTTATAGGCCCAAAGAATAGCATAAACCTCTTCAGTCCACCTTCCCTTAGACTCCTCCAACCTCTTCTTGATCCCTTCGAGGATTATTCTGTTGGTGACTTCAGTCTGACCGTTTGCTTGAGGTCGGCCAGGGGAAGAGAAAAATTTCTTTATCCTAACTCTTTCGTAATATTTTTTTAAGGAAGAATTCTTGAAATGGGTTCCATTGTTCGAAATGAGGGTATTTGGGAGGCCATGTCTGCGTATGATGTTCTTACAAATAAATTGGAAGGTCTTCTGCTCTGTAATCGTGATCATCGGCTCTTCCTCTAGCCACTTGGATAAGTAATCAATGGCAACTATCAAAAATCGGTAATTATTTGTGGCCCTTGGCAGGGGACCTACTAAGTCAATCCCCCATACTGCGAATGGCCAAGGGGAACTGATAGACGTCATAGGCTGATGAGGTTGACGGGGGATTGTGGAGAATATTTGACATTTGGCGCACCTCTTTACGTAAGCTGCACCATCCTTTGCCAAGGTTGGCCACCAGTACGCCTGCGTAATAATTCTTTTGGCTAAGGGTCTTCCTCCTATGTGACTGGAGCAATTTCCCTCATGTACCTCCTGTAAGATGCGGGGAACTTCCGTGGGATGAACTCATCTGAGGATAGGTAATAGGAATCCCTTCTTATACAGGACGTTTCCCACTATAGAGAATTTCGCAGCTCTGTATCTTATATTCCTCCTTTCCAGCTTTGATTATGGCAGTTCTCCCTCTCTGATATACATGATAAGGGGGTCCATCCATGAATCCCCTAGGTTCATATTGAGGCATGGGTTACTAACCTCTTCTTCTTCAATGGTTGCTCAGGGTAATATCTCGACAGAGACTATTGTACGGATATCTATCCTCATTGCCGAAGCCAACCTTGCTAAGGCATCTGCGTGGCTGTTATTTTGCCAAGGTACTCTCTTCATCTTTACCTCTTCGAGGCCTTCCAGTATCGTTCTCAACCTCTTCAGGTATTTAGCCATCCTTTCATCTTTGGCCTCATAAACCCCTAAGACTTGATTAATGACTAACCTTGAGTCACTATAAAGTAGAAGTCATCCTACTCCCAGAGTCTTTGCCAATGAGAAACCTGTTATCATGGCTTCACATTCTGACTCATTGTTCGATGCCTTAAAGTTAAACCTTAGGGAATATTCGATGTTAGTGCCATCCGGGGCTGAGAGTATCAACCCCACACCGCTCCCACTTTCGTAAGATGACCCATCGAAAAAGAGCTTCCAGATGTCTCTATCTGATGAGAAGCCACCTTCTAACATTATTCCCTCCTTGAAGAGGTACCAGTCTTCCTCATTCTCGATTGTCCTATCTCTGGCTCCCTTGGTCATAACCTCTTCTGGGTGTCGGAAGATGTTGCTGTTTGACCCTTCTGCAGTCTCTGATCTGTTCTCAATCTCGGTCTTGTCCCATATAAACTCAGCAATGAAGTCTACAAGCGCCTGCCCTTTGTTGGCCGTCCTAGGCTTGTAAGTGAGGTCATATTCCCCTAACTTAATGGACCATGTCATTAACCTACTCGACTTCTCAGGCTTATGGAGGACCTGTCTTAGCGGGGAGTCAGTGAGAATGACCATGGAACTGGCTTGAAAGTAGGGCTTCATCTTCCTTGAAGCATGTATCAAGGTTTAGGCTAACTTTTCCATCCGAGGATAACTCTTCTCAACCCCTTGAAGGGCTTTACTATTGAAGTATACGGGCCTTTAGATCCCAAAGTCTTCCCGTACTATGGTTGCACTTATAGCTGATTCAGAGACTGCCAGATAAAGGTATAATTTCTCTCCTACGATGGGCCTAGATAAGAGAAAGGGAGACCCAAGGTAGGACTTGAGTTAGTTGAAAGCCTTATCACACTCTTCGTCCCATTGTAATGCCTTTCTAAGAACCTTGAAGAATGGGAGACACTTATCGGTCGCCCTGGAAACAAATCTATTGAGCGCAACCACTCTTCCAGTGAGACTCTGAACATCCTTGATACTCCTAGGTGTCTTTATGTCGAGAAAAGCCTTGATTTTCTCAGGGTTCGCCTCTATTCATCTTTGATTGACGATGAATCCAAGAAATTTCCCAGCTCCTACCCCGAAGACACACTTTGTCGGGTTGAGTTTCATCCTGTATAGGTCCATGGTATTGAAGGTCTTTTCCAAGTCTGCCACGTGAGTGCAGGACTTTAAGCTCTTCGTCAACATATCGTCTACATACACCTCCATGGTCTTGCCTATTTGGCCTTCGAACATCTTATTCACCAGACGTTGATAGGTTGCCCCTGTATTTTTCAATCCGAAGGGCATCACCTTGTAGCAATACGTCCCTTTGTCAGTAATGAAGGTTGTCTTTTTTGAGTCTTCAGCATCCATGAAGATCTGATTGTAGCCTGAATATGCGTCCATAAAGCTCATGAGCTCATGTCCTGCAGTTGCATCTACCATCTGGTCGATCCGGGGTAGGGGATAACTGTCTTTTGGGCAAGACTTGTTCAGGTCAGTAAAATCTACGCACATTCTCCACTTTCCATTGGCCTTGCGCACAATGACTGCATTTGATAGCCACTCCGGATATATCACTTCCCTGATGAATTCAGCCTCTTCCAACTTTTGGACCTCTTCCCAGATAATATCATACTTCTCCCTGGAGTATACTCTTCGTCTCTGTTTGATTGGCTTAGCATCCTTAGTCACATTCAGCTTGTGGCACATAACTTCAGGGCTGATGCCTGGCATGTCCGCGTGACTCCATTCGAAGACACTCTGCCTCTTCCTCAGGAAGTCTACCAGCTCTTCCTTAATTTCTTCCTTTAAGGCTTTGCCGACCTGGATAGTTTTTTTCGGCTCGTCCTCATTGAGGATGATGGACTCTACCGCTTCCGCGGCCTCTCCCTTCTTCAACTTTGTTTCATCTCTTTGGTTAAGTGTGTCAATGTTATAAGTGGTGGTTGCCCTTTTATGGGCCTCTCTCTCTTTAGCCAAGTTGAAGTAGCATTCTCGTGCTATGGTCTGGTCACCTTGTACTTCCCCTATCCCATAGGGGGTCAGGAATTTTAGCATCTGATGGACCGTTGACGGCACGGCCTCAAACTTCTTAAGGGCTACTCTTCCTATGATGAGGTTATACGCCGAGAAGACGTTTTCGTCCATAACAAAAAAATTGATCTTCCGCGTTAACCTCTTAGGCCACTCATCACCATCCGCACGTCTATATCATACTGTAAGAGTGTGGATCCCCAGATTTTAAACTCTTTAAAATTATATTTCCTTTTTGTGAAATAGATATGCAGAAGCGTAGAAGGTGATGGATCAACTTAAATACTAAGTTTTAAGTTCTATCTAAATTAAAATTAAACACAAGTGAAATATGATGAACACACACACTAATTTAAATTTCACTTAAACATAATTAATTAAATCCAAGTCCTAGAATTTGCCTAAGTCATATTTATCATTATTTCCAAATTAGGCCAAACCAGTTTTAAAAATAGACTTGAATTAAATAAACTTTTCCCAAATATAATTATGCACCAAATTAAATTAAATGTGACAATTAAAACCAATTTTATCTTGAATTATTCTAAGCATGAGTTCTAAGTCATTATGCAAGATAAAATAAGTCAATCACACTACGCCGCGATGTATGAGGAAAAACCCACAACGGGAAACAAGCTCGGACGACCCTAGCCTCAAATCCACTATGTACGGAATTTACAATTACAAGACAAAAGACTTACGTCACACGACTCGATCCCTCTCAAGCCTCGACACTCCTTCTTGTAAACACCTCCACCTAGCGAATAACCCCGGAGCTCCACCGCGGTCTCGGAATCCACCGATCGGACTTTATGTGGTCACCGTCACCCGAACTAGGAGCCTTTCTCCAAGTGGGTAAATCACGAAAACCTCTTCTTCTTTGTGAGATTTAGAAGCAAACTGAAACTTCTCTTCTTCAATGGTGTAGAGAAAACCGGTGCCAAAACTCCAAGCAAGATGTATATATATAAGAACTTGGATAAACACAACTATGGGTGTAAACTAGAGTGATAAATGATTTTCTCCTTGAAAATTAACACTCAAAACCAATGAACTTTTTCTAAAACAATTTTGCTCTAAAACACTCTCTAGAGGTTGGTAGGATATTAAAAAGTTAGATTAGAAAAATGATTTCCCACACATAATAAAGTCTGAGAAAAATCAGTTAAGAAACAAGTGGGGAAGTGGGAGAAAACTGCCTTAAATTGCCAAAAAACTGTTCCCCCCAAATCTCGTTCGAACGACATTCTCGTTCGAACGAGTCTTCTAACGAAGTTCCAGTATGAACTCGTTAGAAATCTCGTTAGAATGTCCATCTCGTTCGAACGACATTTCGAACGAAGTTCTAGTATGCCATAATGGGAAGTCGTTGGCAATCTCGTTCGAACGAACTCACAGAATGTTCTAAGAATTCTTTTTAAGCCAAGAAACATTATATACTTTATATATAAGTTTTAATAGAAACATTCTGAAAACAAAACACGATTTTAAAACCTAACACCCAATATAAACTTGTTCCAAGCTCCTATATATACATAAATGCATTCATACCTTGGGAGTATGGAACTACTGTTGATGACGTACAAACAAGGCACTTAAACATGGCATGTTGATGAAGCTTTATACACTTGGCCGCTACACCTTCAATAAACACATCATAGTCTTGAGTAGGTACACTTGAAAACTATCCTATGACATAAATGTTTTTGTCCGGAATTGAGCCAAAACTACAAAGGACTCAATTGGAAATTTTTGTCCTTACAAATCTCCCCCTTTGGCTATTTCGGGACAAAAATAAAAAAAAATCCTAAAGGGCCGTCAAGAACTACTAGACTAATAAAAAGTCCCACCCAAAACAAAAATACAATGCTTGACTCAAACAACCCAAGGATCACAATCTTTGCCGGTGAAAGTTTCCACTTATAATATGATTCTAGCACACTTAAGCAAACACATTACATGCATAGGGAATATCAAAATATTTAATGCAAGTGAACTAAGTACTCCCCCTAAATTAATTCTCCCCTTTATCAAACAAACCTACTTAGAAAGACGTCTCCCCCTAAGATAAATCTCCTAAAACTAAGGTGCGATAATAATAGGATCATTTATCCCCCTATCATTCTCCCCCTTTTTGTTCAGGAATAGATAAAGGCTTAAAGAATCAAAAATTGACTTATCTCCCCCAAATAAAGTATATACACCCTCTAAATTGAGCAAGGGATAAATAGAATGGGATAACAAGCTAAAACAAGTTATTGTGCATATAGTGATGAGGACGTTAAAGCATATGGGCAACAAAAATTCAACTAATCCAACAAATAACAACTTAGACAAACTAGGATGCAATAAAATGATACCAATATGATATATAAATTATGGAGCATATGATATCAACAAAGAATGCAATAAGATGGTACCAAGTATAAATTAAAGCATATAAGGAATAGAAATCAAGGCAAAGACTAAACAAAAATATCAAATATATGTATACATAATATATACCAATGAAACTCAAGTACACATATATAAATATAAACACACAAATGACACACACAAAATATAATAGGAGTTTTTCACACTCGTATGGCAAAAATGTGTCATATGGAAACGGAGGTGTTGGGGTGTGAACTAGTAACGATTAAATTTAGACCCAATCACTTAAAAACATGTTCACGGTGTTCTCAATTCATTGCAAACTTCATCACATTTGAATATAACCTCATGTGACAATATAGATTGAACTCAATGAACAAACATACACAATGCATACAAACCTAGCATATTGATGATTCTACAAACCAATAGAGTCATGAAATGAAATACGCAACTAGGATAAATTGACATTGTGCAAACCGTTGATATACCATCCAATCTCCCTCAATAAGCATTTATTAATTTTGAATGAATATATCAATCAAACATAGGCCTTGCAATTATTTTTCTTTTTAATGCCATATTTTTTGTTTTTAGGCCTTTGGACCACGTATTTCTTTTAGGTCCATTCAAAACGGTGGCTTAAAATCGCAAAGGATCACTAGTCCTTTCGGAGCCCTTCCCCGTGCACATTTATATTTATCATGTTTTCATTTTTCACACAAATCTCACGTGCAACGGATTTTGACATGCACTAGTCCTCCTAAGTTACAAATATGTAGATGACAAGATTGGAAGGAGAACACCTCATATAGCTCAAATATACATATGAGGTTAAAATTTCAAAAGAGCTCGTGCATGTGTGAATAGAGGCATATAGAAATAGAATCCATTTAAACAACACAAAATCCAACTACTCCATGTAAGTATGGTAAAGAACATAATAAGGATTGATAATCTAAACCAAAAGTTCTAGCCACATGAGAGCATTACAGGAGGGATTCAAACACAAGTATATGCCACTTAAAGTGTGTCAAACCAAAATACACACAAAATAAAACCTTTTTGAGTTTTTGAAAATTTTAACCAAAAATAAAAATATACTCAAAAGACAAACAAAAATCATTTGACTTATCAATTAAGTTTAAATTACCAAGAGATAAAAATTCAAATGATAAACAAAAATCTTTTTTTATTTTTTTTATTTAATGCAAACAAAATGAAGGAATAAAATACAAAAGAGATAAACAAAAATCATTTTTCTAGTATGAGATATGTGATTAAGCAATGACCAGAAAATGATTAGATAGGCATGATAATATAGCATGAAGCATAACAGCTAAAGTATGCAAACACTAACACATTCATCCTTTAGATTTAGCAAGGGAAGAAGCATGTGAAAGTAAATGAGAATCAAAAACCCTATTTTTCAAGGCAACCAAGTCGGATTTCCTAACCCAAATTAATGAAGAATGACTATCGTGGAGTGTAGGAAATTTAACTACCGTGGTTACATTACGATGGGATTTCTAGGAATTCGTTTAAGATAAAAACAAAATTTCCTAAGATGACCTTTTCGACCACAAAATGTACAAGTAAAAACATGTCGAAAAGATTTACCTAAGGAGTGATCTCTAAAGACTTTCCTAGTAGATTCTCCTAAAACATTGGTTTTGGCGTTATGAGTAAATTCATTACAAGTATTGAAGACTAAACCACAAGTGTCATTTTTAATTTGGACCGTTCCTAATATTTTATCTAATTTTTCCAAACGACACTCCAAATAAAATTTGACATTACTAGAGTCTTTTAATTTATTTTGCAATTTTAAAATGTTAGACTCTAATAAAACATTTCCCTCTTCAAAAGCAAGAAGCTCCTTTTTCAAGGATTCCATTAAACCCTTAAGGCTATCTCTCTCGCCTTCTATATATTCAAGCTTCTCTAGAAGAGATTTCTCTCGTGTCCTATGGTCTTCAACCAACATACTATTATCAACGACCTTGACACGTTCTTTCAAACTAGCTTCTAACTTCAGATTAGCCTTTTTTAATTTAATAGATTCTTTATAAAGTTCTTGAAAAGCATTTTGAAGTTCACTCACATTAACCTCTTCTTCATTTTCACTCTCTCTTTCTTCTCCACTCTCACTATCATAAAAAACAAGGGAATCAAAAACTTTGACCTCGGAAGTGTCATGTGTTAAAGTTTCATCAATCGACGAGTTCTCACTATCACTCACATGACTAGCCATAAAAGACACAAAGTTGGGATTAGTGGGGGAATCGAGTCCCTCTTCCTTATCACTATCACTAAGGGTCGCATTATATGAAATGGGTCGTTTACCCTCTTTCCTTAGTTTAGTGGGGCACTCAGAAGCCCTATGGCCATAACCTTCACAACCAAAACACCTATTAGACTCGTCCCTATTTAAATTTTCATTAATAGGTTTAGGGATCTTCTCGGCTTTGTCATTCTTAGAAGTTTCAAATTTCTTAAAATAATTTTTAAATTTATCTTTGTTAAATTTAAGAAATTTTCTAAATTTATGAGCAAACAAAGCCATGTCTTCCGAGTCACTATCACTCTCGCTCTCTACTACTTGTTTGACCTCTTTTCTAGCTTTTAAAGAACCGCCCTTTTCTATTTTCTTTTCAGTTTTAGAGGGAAACATGTCTAGTTCATAGGTTTGTAAATCACCTACAAGCTCTTCTAATTTCGTAGAGGCGAAAGTTGGTAAAGAATTTAAAACGGTCACTTTTGGAATAAATCTATCGGGTAGGGACCTTAAAATTTTCTTTACAACTCGGTTGTCAGGTATTTTCTCTCCCAAATTAAAAGATGAATTGACAATATCGAAAATTCTAGCATAAAATTCACTAAAAGTTTTATTATCGTTCATTTTGATGGTTTCAAATTGAGTGGTGAGGTCTTAATGTTTCGAAGCTTTAACGACACTAGTTCCTTCATGAGTTAGTTATAAAATATCCCAAGCTTATTTAGCGGTTTCACACGTGATAATGCGTCGGAATTCATCCAGTGTGACAGCGCTAAACAAGGCATTTAAACCTCGGGAATTAAAATTAGAAAGTTTAAACTCATTCTCAGTCCATCTATCGGTCGGTTTGGGAACACGTTCATTTTCAACTAAATGTGTTGGTGGAGACCAACCGTTAACTACAGACATCCAAACCCTCTCATCGATATATTTTAGTGCCAATTTCATTCGTGCTTTCCAATACACGTAGTTAGAACCATTGAAAATAGGAAATTTTGAAAATGGGGAAAATTCCATTTTAGCCGAAAATTATTTAAAGGATCTTTAATGAAATAATTTATCTCTTTGGCTCTGATACCAATTTGTAAGAGTGTGGATCCCCAGATTTTAAACTCTTTAAAATTATATTTCCTTTTTGTGAAATAGATACGCGGAAGCGTAAAAGGTGATGGATCAACTTAAATACCAAATTTTAATTTCTATCTAAATTAAAATTAAACACAAGTGAAATATGATGAACACACACACTAATTTAAATTTCACTCAAACATAATTAATTAAATACAAGTCCTAGAATTTGCCTAAGTCATATTTATCATTATTTTCAAATTAGGCCAAACCAGTTTTAACAATAGACTTGAATTAAATAAACTTTTCCCAAATATAATTATGCACCAAATTAAATTAAATGTGACAATTAAAACCAATTTTATCTTGAATTATTCTAAGCATGAGTTCTAAGTCATTATGCAAGATAAAATAAGTCAATCACACTACGCCGCGATGTACGAGGAAAAACCCACAACGGGAAACAAGCTCGGACGACCCTAGCCTCAAATCCACTATGTACGGAATTTACAATTACAAGACAAAAGACTTACATCACACGAATCGATCCCTCTCAAGCCTCGACGCTCCTTCTTGTAAACACCTCCACCTAGCGAATAACCCCGGAGCTCCACCGCGGTCTCGGAATCCACCGATAGGACTTTATGTGGTCACCATCACCCGAACTAGGAGCCTTTCTCCAAGTGGGTAAATCATGAAAACCTCTTCTTCTTTATGGGATTTAGAAGCAAATCGAAACTTATCTTCTTCAATGGTGTAGATAAAACCGGTGCCAAAACTCCAAGCAAGATGTATATATATAAGAACTTGGATAAACACAACTATGGGTGTAAACTAGAGTGATAAATGATTTTCTCCTTGAAAATTAACACTCAAAACCAATGAACTTTTTCTAAAACAATTTTTCTCTAAAACACTCTCTAGAGGTTGGTTGGATATGAAAAAGTTAGATTAGAAAAATGGTTTCCCCCACATAATAAAGTCTGAGAAAAATCAGTTAAGAAACAAGTGGGGAAGTGGGAGAAAACTGCTTAAAACTGCCAGAAAACTGTTCCCGCCAAATCTCGTTCGAACGACATTCTTGTTCGAACGAGTCTTCTAACGAAGTTCCAGTATGAAATCGTTAGAAGCTCGTTAGAAATCTCGTTAGAACAACCATCTCGTTCGAAAAACATTTCAAATGAAGTTCCAGTATGCCATAATGGGAAGTCGTTGGCAATCTCATTCGAACGACAATCTCGTTAGAACGACACTTCGAACGAATTCACATAATGTTCTAAAAAAAATTTGATACCCGAAACATTATATAATTTATATATATGTTTTAATAGAAACATTCTAAAAACAAAACACAGTTTTAAAACCTAACACCAAATATAAACTTGTTCCAAGCTCCTATATATACATAAATGCATTCATACCTTGGGAGCATGGAACTACTGTTGATGACGTACAAATAAGGAACTTAAACACGACATGTTGATGAAGCTTTATACACTTGGCCGCTACGTCTTCAACTAAACACATCATAGGCTTGAGTAGGTACACTTGAACACTATCCTATGACATAAATGTTTTTGTCCGGAATTGAGCCAAAACTACAAAGGACTCAATTAGAAATTTGTGTCCTTACACATACATTCCCAATGTATGGACCTTTTCACCGCTGAATCCCATTAACGGATGATGATAGGGTACCAACCTAGCTCTGCTAAGACCTAGACTCTTGAAGCAAGGCTAAAATATCACATCTGCTGAGCTTCCTCCGTCTACAAGAATTCTCTGCACCTCACATCCATGAACTCTTATTGTGATCACCAAAAGGTAATCATATGGAGCTAGGATGCCTTTGAAGTCGAGTCGGGAGAACCCAACTATGAGAGTATCCATGTCTACCTTCTTTCTCTTCTGTGTAGTATCGAAAGACGTCAGGTTTACCACTTCAAGTTTGGCCACTGATTTGGCTTCTGCCACATGAGCTTTTCTGTCAGCCACCTCAGAGCCACCTCCCATGAGTCCTCCGCTTATGGTGTTAACACCAAAGGAGATCATACCAACTCTCTTCACCGGGATGTTATCGTATTTTGGTGGGAGGTCCAGATTGTCCTCATCATCGTCATCCGTGCCATTGTCTCTTCTTGTTGTGGTGTCCTCACGACATTTGTCGTGTCTCTTCTTTTTGGGGTCTTCCCTTCCCCTTTTAGGAGATTTACCATCAATATATTTCCTCAACTTTCCTGACTTCAACATCTTCTCGATCTCATCCTTCAAGGCAAAGCACTTTCCTGTTATATGGTCATGGTCTTGGTGGAATTCACACCATAAGTTTTGGTTCCTCTTATGTGGAGGAGCCTTCAAATTCTCTGGCCATCTTAGGGATCGGTCATTCTTGATCTCATTGAGGATGTGTTCGCATCTAACCGTAAGAGGGGTATAACGCGCAAACTTATCATCAGCTGACCTCTTCTTTCCATCTTTTTTTCTTTGGAATTTTCCGCTGCCACCACCGTTCTTATCCTCATATTTGGCGGTCATGGCCTCTTCATCGTTCATGACTTTCCCCGCAGTTGCCAATAGATTCTCCATAAACTATGGAGGGTTTTTCGCAAGTTTCCATAATAACTTTCCCTTCTGAAGACCTCCTATGAGGGCGGTCATGGAAATATTCTCTTCATAATCCTCAACCTCAAGTTTTTCTTTATTGAACCTGGCGATGTAGTCTCTTGGGCTCTCGTTCTTCCCCTGCTTGACATACAGCAGATGGGTGGTCTTCTTTTGAGATCTTACCCAAAAGAAAAAGTTGTCGTTTAGCCAAGCCCTTGAAGTTCTCAATTGAATTCTTCGGAAGAGAAGTAAACTAGATGTGCGCTGCTCCTGTCAAAGTTCCGGAGAAGGCACAACACTTAATCTCATCTGGTATCGAATAGATATCCGCCGCTGATTGATACATCTCAATGTGATGTACAGGGTTGGTGCTACCGCCATACTTGGGAGAGACCACGAGCGATTTGAACTTAGTGAGGGTTGGAAAGTTTACTAGCCTGGCCACAAAGGGGGAGCCTTCCGAGAAACCTCTTTGCAATGGGTCTCAGCTTTTGATGAGGTCTCCTATCTTTTCTTCAAGACACTGAATAGAGTCATTCCATGGTCTTGTAATGTCGACCTGGAAGAGGTTGTCCCCAGCCACCTCTAAGGGGTGGACTGAGGGTTCCCTATCCACAACATAACATCGGCTGTTGACCTCATCGTGGTCTCTACCTCTTCCTGCATGGGGTCGGCCTTGATGAGGCCGACGTTTCCCCTCTTCCATTTGTGTGCCAGCTGCACTTCTCAACCTTGACAACCTTTGTCTTAGGTCATTTACTGGGCCGAGACTTTCAAAGGCTGACCCTCTGCTCGATCGATCAAAAGCTGATCCTCGTTGCTGGGCTTCGTCACCCCTTCAGCCTCCACAACCTTGGCTTCGATTAACAGGACAAACTTTGTTGTTTGAAACTTCATATGGCTCCCGATAATCTTCTGGGACGTCTTTTACCTCTAGGTCATCATATCGGTCCACCGAGCAAGGGGTTCCTTTCCTCCCCAGGCACTAGCGCCTAGGGTCAGTAACATCCCTCCTCCGCTATGGGGTAGGTTGGTCTTTTCGCGGTGCTTGGGGTGGTCCCCTGGCATCAGGATGGGGCTGAACAGCTGCCGGGGTGATCATTTTCGGCGAGACTCCAGGTGGTCTCATCATATTTTGGTTAAGTTGTGCAAATTGCTCCAGCATTGCTTGCTGCGTTGCAGCCAAGGACCTCAAGGCTGCGGGCACCTTCTCCATTTTGGATTGGGGCGGTGCCTGGATGGAGATAGGTCCCCCCGCACTAGGCGGCGGAATAGGTGGTGGTAATTCCAGTGCCCTGTGTTAACACAAAAGAGCTAGTGTAGTAAATGAGCTTAATACCTTACAGGACCTCTTTCAATGGTGAAACAGCTCCACATAGTGGGGGAGGCCTGGTTCACCACCAGAGTCTCCAGTGAGGTTAAGCGAATAAAGAAGAAGAGGCTGCTTCTCTCTTCCCATAAGCGGTGCCAAAATAATGATACTGAAAATAGCACCATCCTTCAAGGTGTTCGTAAGCCCAATTCAGTGGTAATAATGGCACTATAAAGGTATATAGTAGAAGGAGGTGAGGAGAAGAGGATTCACATCATAATATAAGTGGTTTAGCCAATTAGGCCTACGTCCACTGTGCAGGTGTATGATATATATCACTGTATAAAGGCACTAATGGCCATAGATACAATCTCTCAAGCTTTCTCTCTCTACTGTGTATTTGGACAGAGTTTCAGCTAGGGTTGCTAATTTTGGGTCCCCCTCCAGGAAGGAGAAGACATGTATATATAGTACCTGGGGGGTGTAATGTACCCCCTATGCATGCAATGAGCATGTGTGTGTTGATCTAGCCAATATGATGAAGACATATGTCACTGTGACATGTAGAGAATGATGATGAAATATTCCCCCCCACGCGAGGGGAATGATTTGTTATAACTGATTTGTGTACATGTGTTCCCAACCACACATATGCACATAAGGGCTCGGCCATCTGTCTGGTCACGACCTCGGCCTGGAATAGTATGAGGTTGGTAAAGTCTAACTGTCATCCAATCCGAGATTAATCATGATGACCTAGGCTTATGTGGAGCCTAGGTTAGGTAGGTGACACCATAAGGTCGCCCTGGGCCGAGGTTAAGCTGGAATATGTTAGGAACATTGGTTAATTCCCTGCCAAAGCTGGCCTTAACCTCGGCCTACTCCCAGTCGAGGTTGTAATCCATTGGATGGCCTGATGAATAACTATTCCCATAGATCATGAGGGCCTCTCTTGAAGAGGTTGGCAGTAACGTCGACCATGGTCGACCTTGCTTGGGACGAGACCACTGGTCATTGTTCTAAGTCCCTTCCAACATCGGCCATACCAATGGCCGAGGTTGATGCCTCTGAGCCGAGGTGGTACATTTAGGGCATATCAATATCGACAGATGATATTTTTTCGAATGAACTTGGCCACCTTTTTAGCATTCAATACTGCGTATGACTTGACTTTGACCTATTTGGTGAAGTAATCAATAGAAACCAAGATAAAATCGTGCTTGTTGGAGGCCTTGGGTGTAACTTTCCCTATGATGTTGATGCCCTATGTGGAGAATGAACAAGGAGAAGTCATGTTGTACAATTCTCACAGAGGAAAGTACTTGAGATTGGAAAATTATTGGCATTTAAGTCTTTTTCGAACATAAGCAGTACAATTATGAACGATGGTAGTCTAATAGTAACCCTGTCAGATAATATTCATGGCGAGCTTTTAGACATTCATGTTGTGTACGCACTCCCCCACTGTGGATTTTTTGCATCATCTCTTCAATGTCAGCCCCTGCGATTCAGTATAAGCGGGTTCCATCGAAATTTCTCTTAAATAGTGTTTTATCGCAGACAATGTACTGAGCACCAAGTTTGTGGAGGGTTGCTTGGTCTTTCTTATTAGAATCTTGGGGGTACCTACCGTGCTTAAGGAGGTGGTAAATATCATAGTACGAATAATTGACTATATCAGGATCTTCTTTTGTGATGAGCTCAATGTGGTAGCAGTGGGTAGGTTTAGCTTGCTTTTAGACTAGGAAAGGGGCCACCGTTATTCCTTTGAGCATGTCAATCATGGAGGCTAAGGTAGTAAGGTCAATGACTAAACTATTCCTTACTCGAGGCAAGTCATGTAAGGTGATATCTCGAAATTGGTAGGCCAGCTCTTTTAGTTGGGCGTGGAAGGGTAAGAGTTTCTTAACTTTGACTTTCCATCTTTTGATAATTTAGCGGATGATGAGGGCTCAATTCCGATAGACATATAGGCATCATATTCCTTTCTTGAGAGTTACTTTAAGGCCTATGGTTCATTCTTCATATTCATTCATGTTGGTGGTGTAGGGAAAATCTAGCTTGATGACAATGGGAGTGTGAGAGTCATTAGGGACGATTAGGAGTATCCAAATGCCATATCCTTTCTTATTGGCGGCACCGTCAAAGAACGTTTGCCATCGTAGGTCCTCTTGGGAGGAAAAAGTATATTTTCATCCGAGAATTCGGATATCCAAACATCAGATTCTTCTATAGGGTGGTCAACAAGATAGTTAGAGATGTCTCTCCCTTTCATGGCTTTGTACATGACATACACAATATCAAATTCGACTAGCAGTATCAACCATCGGGCCATTCGGCTAAACAAGGAAGGTTTCTCGAGCAGGTATTTGATAGGATCCATTTCGAACAAAGTCTGATAGGAAAGGCGATCACGTAGTGCCGTAATTTTTGGGTGAACCATATAAGGGCGACACATGTTTTCTCCAAGGCAGTGAAATTGACATCATACCCAACCAACTTGAGACTGGCGTAGTAAATGGCCCTTTACTTGTGGGATTTTTTAAGGTATTGGGCTAACAAAGTCCCCGCTATAGTTTCTATTAGAAGTCGGGGTAGGCCAGGTTGCTGTGGCATGAGTACCGATGGTCAGGTTTTCCTAATTTGGTCAAAGGCTTACGGACAAGTTTTGTTCCAAACTTTGGTTGAACCCTTCCGAAAGAGTTTGAATATGGGTTCACAAATGGAAGTCAACTAGTTGATGAATCGGCTGATATACTGCAATTTTCCAAGGAATCCTCATACTTCCTTCTCTATTTGGGGTGCTGGCATTTCGAGTATAGCTTTCAGTTTGTCAGGATCTTCTTTAATCCCTTTTTTTTAACCATCAATCCCAAGATCTTTTCTTTGGTAATGCTAAAAACACATTTTTATGGGTTAATTCTTATTTGGTATCGCCGTAGTCACTCGAATAACTTCTGGAGAGCTTGAACATAACCCTCTCAAGTTTTAGATTTGATTATCATATCGTCCACATAGACCTCAACTTCTTTGTGTATCAGATCATGAAAGATAGTTGTGGCAGCCCTCTGGTAGGTATCCCTTATATTTCTTAGACCAAATGGCATAACAGTGTAACCGAATGTTCTTTAAGGGGTGATGAATACAGTTTTCTCTTGATGATTTGAATACATCTTGATTTGATTGTATCCATCAAATCCATCAACAAATGACTTATTAGCGTGACTGGCCGTGTTATCTACAATCATGTCTATATTGGGTAGAGGATAATCATCCTTTGGAGATGCCTTGTTGAAATCTCTGTAATCAACGTACATGTGAACCTTTCCTCGGAATTTTGACACGGGTACAATATTGGCTATCCATGTGGGATATTCGATTACCCGAATAAAGCCTATGCTCAACTGTTTGACCACTTCTTACTAAACCTTGTGTAACCATTCAATGATCTTTCGTAGTTTTTTTTTACTGGTTTGCATTCTGTGAGCTTTGGAATCTCGTGGTGAGCTATCTCGGAATCAATGTTGGGCATGTCGTCATAGGACCATGCAAAGACGTCCATAAATTCCTTTAGTAATTCTTCGATTTTCATGCGCTATTGCTCTTTAAGGGTAGACTTTATCCTAATCTCGCGCAGTTGGCTACTAGGACCAAGATTAATAACAACATTTTCATTTTCATTAACTTGAATGTGGTTATGTTATTTGTTATTAACCTTATTAAGATCGTTTAAGACTTATTCATTTGCAAAATCATCATCATCAAGAGTTTGATTAGAATCAAGATAATTAATGTAAGGCACAACATGATACTCAAAATCTTCGTTTATTTCATTATTGGGAAAAACAGCAGTGAGAACCTCATCGAAGGAGGTCTCGATTATATTATGATGAGAACATGTAGTTCTAGCAAAAGAAGAGGAAATGGGATAATTATCAGAGTTGGGTTATATTTCAGTAGGTAAAACTGGTATAGCATTCCAACTGAGGAGAGGTGCATTATCTTTGATAAAACGGGATGGATCCGATGATGTAGCGTTTGAGTGGACCATGCAGAGTGTCAGCCCCAATGTCTATAAGTTGAATGAATCCTCAGAGTTACTTAGTCTTCTCAATAAGTGGTTGCACATGATGTTGGGGACTTTTGGCCCATGAGTAGTTGTCATGGAAAAAGATATCCATTATTGGCTTCATCTTCTTGTGCATATGATCATATCATGGTTCAAGAAAACCACAAAAGGGGAAATCTTCACCCTTTTTTAATAAATCTTCCGTTTAAGGAATCCCCTGAGACAGTCTTGGCACTTTCCACTCTTTTCTTCAACCGAGGTTGGCGACGCATTTCAAGTTCCTCTCATGATGGTTGATAACCCAAGCCATAAGGATGAAAGGCCTTATTCAACACTATGGGTTCTAATATTTCCTATTGTCGTCTTCCCAGCCCAGTCCGACCATGAAGTGCATGTTTTTGAACATCTGTATCACATTGACATTGCCATGAGGGTCGTGTTTGGACAAACTCTATCTTTGAAATCATCCCCTGCCGGGAGTGAAAATGGTTCGATTCAGAAACCTAACAGAGGCATATCATTTACCCCATGTTGTATCTCTAATATTGAATTATTGGTGCTTGCATTCTCAGTATTATCATCGTCACTCAGATGGTGACGACTTTCCCTTTGGTGAATAACTTTAGTTTCTGATTTAGGGAAGAAGACACACCCTTGATACTATAGATCCATGGTCATCTAAGCAATAGGTTGAAATAAACCGGAGTATTGATGACCTAGAATTCAGTAATGGGATTTATAGGGACAACCCCTATTTTAAGCTTTATGGATCTCATTACTTCCCGACGAGTATTATCATAAGTGAACACCACAGCAGAGGTTGGAGCAAGGTAGCTTACTTTTAGTCCCAAGAAATTTAGGGTTCTCAATAGGAAAACATTAAGAGTTGATCCATCATTGACAATCGAAAGTGGGACTATCTTTCCCATTACTTCGATAGAGATATTGAAAGCATAGTTGTGATTTGGTCCATACTTATGGATTTCTTCTTCGGTGAATGAGAGAATTTTAATAGAGGTTAGAGATCTGACTAGATTCACTGCTTCTTCGGGCATAGTGGAAGGAGAGACTGTGGGCCTGGTAAGTAGTTTAATCATGGCATTTCGGTGCAACTAAGAAGACATAAAGAGAACCTACAAATTGATGTTAGCTTGGGTTTTCTTCAACAAATCGAGGATCTTGCTCTCATCGAGGGTCATTTTTGGCATAAGAAGTTTCTCAACCCCTTTTTTCTTGTCGGTCGCTAATGATTACAGGTTTGGAACCTAGTACTTCCTCCCTGATCTAGTGATATGGTTCATAGAAGAGGGGAAAAACAGAAACCCCATTTCCTCATCTATCCAGGGTTGTCCAACCACCTTATTAATTTATTCTAGCATCTCTTCAAACGATATCATTCCACATATACAAACTATTGGGATAGTCTTGTCTTGGATTTCCACTTCATCTGAACTATCGAATTTGTTACCCTATTCGATGGAAATGACATATTCTTTCCATGAAAATTCAATGCACTCCACAACCTTAAACCGCCTCTTCATATAGATCCTCCCACTCAACGAAAAGATGTAGAATCGAAGGGAGCGAAAAGACTAGGCACCCTTATAGTTTCAAAGCATCAAGTAGCTCGAACATACTTCAAATTGCACCGGTTTGTCAGAATAAGTTCGCTATGATCTAAACGACATCATTTAAGCTGACCTCATCGGTAGTTACCACCCAATTATCTTACTCTCAAGCCCATTTTTGAGTTTCCAAGAACGGTGTACTGAATCTCTGGCAGTCAATGGTCATCTCTGAGGGTAATTTCATCCCGAACTCTAGAAGCTAGTTCAATACTGCTGATAATTCCATATCTTTCCCTCCAAAATGGGTACGAACATCAATACATGCTCTTATAAAGAGTGACAGATCCTGATCGACAAAACAAGTAGGATGTAATAGAAAATATGGGCATACTTTGAGGGGTGTAGGGAAATATATGGGTGTAATGGGCGATTTACTAGGTAAAATCTTGGTAGATGGATCAAATTTTGGGTCTTCTTCTAGGAAGATAGCATTTGCATGATTTGGGAGTTGATTGTGGGTAGTGTTTCGTTTAGGATTGGATGGTTGGGCGATGATACCCCGACTAATCAGACCTTGGATTATATTTCAGATATGGAAACATTGATCAGTGGTATGGCCGACACTTTGGTGGAAATCACAATGGGCATCGGATTTGAAATTTTTAGGAAGTGGGTTTGGTAATGGACGAGGGTCTAATGGCTTGATAATATTTCAGATTAAAAGGGCTTGGTAAAATTTTGAGAGAGGAGCGTGAAGCTCGATATATTCCTTTTTGACTTGGTTAGGGCGACTTTTAGGTGCCCATGAAGTGGCAGGCTGAGAGATGTTATTGATGGTTAAAATTATGGTATTAGCAGGCTTCTCGTACTTTCCAGGAGTGAACTGCCCGGATACTTTCTTTGGCTCAACTTCTGTCTTGGAAAGACTTTCTTCAATCTCCACTCCTTCTTCCCGAAGGACTTGGAAATAGTGGTAGTACTATCCTCCCATCGTCGCTCAAACATGGGGTAAGAAGTTCTTTTTCAGAATACTGACTTGTTCCTATTCAGAAGGCATGTTAATCATGGTGGTCGCTTTATCTCTCAAACTTTCTATGAAGTTACTAACAGATTCCCCAGGATTATATTTGAGAAGTTCTAAATCATGGCGTGTAACCTCCAAGTTATACTTGTACTGTGATATGAATTCATGGGCAACATCCTCCCAACTGTGAATATTGGACTCATCGAGAGATACGAACTAACAAATAGAGTTTTCATTTAATGTTTGTTGGAACATTTGGGAAATTATTTCCTCGGAGGCACCTAGGACACTCATGGCTAGGTGGTAACTTTAGAAATGAACAATTAGGGGTCCACTACCCCCAAACTTCTCAATGTGAGGTATCTTGAACTTTTCTGGAAGCCTTGCTTTAGGATAGGGAGACATATGGATATAATCCATGTAGTTCTCAGAGATTTGAACTTAGTCAAACTTATTGGTAAACATGTTAAGGTCTTCCTTTACCTTATTCAATTCTTCTTCCTCCTGATCAACGATCATGGGTAGGTTAGACCCTGGATGGGCAAGATTCGGTATAGGGAGCTAAGCTCGCGGTGGCCCATTAGTAGGAGGGGAACGTATAGCATGCTGATATTCCTTGGGGACCCAAATAAGCTTAGGCAAGGGAGAGACCATAGCGCAAGTTAAGAGGACATCGAGTTCTTCGGGAACAGGGACCCGATTTTGCTGCATCTCATGAACCTCGATTTATAGGTTGTCAATCTTGGCAGTGAGTTAGGCTAGAATCATTATCAAATCCGGTTACACATTCGGTACTTAGTCGGCGTTATCCAAGGAAAGCGAGTGAAGGTGAATTTCGTACTCGGAGGAAGTAGCGAGGGAATTGACGGAGCCTCGGGGCGGTTCGACGGAAGATCGAAGCCAATAGGGAGCCAGGCCAAAGGTCGGGTATGCGATCGACCTGAGAAGGAGAAATGATTTAAATTTATTTAAAAAGAAAATAAGGAAAGTCTTTTATTATTGGAGGAAAATGTTTTTGACATTTTTGAAAAAGAGGAGAACAAAAAAAAATTTGGGTAAAAGGGAGGAAAAATGCTTTTGACGTTTATTATAAAAGGAAGCAAAATGCTTCTAGGTAAAAAATGTTTTTACACTTTTCATAAAGAAAACGGAAAGACGAGAGAAGGGTCTCACATCATCATCATTATCATCATCATTACTATTATTATTATTATTATTATTATTATTATTATTATTATTATTATTATTATTATTATTATTATTATTATTATTATTATTATTATTATTATGTTCTCACATGTATTAGGTATACTTAAATGTAGAAAGACATGCCAGACGGGACTCGAGCCTAGGAAAATTGGGTTTGAAAAATATGTAAAACATGGTTGGACTTATTGCCAGGCTCATGGATAGGGTCCCGTTTAAAAAAAGACAAAATCGCGTGAAAATTTGGGCGGCATGCCGACCCATCATTTCCACAGAGTTTTGGGTAGTAATAGGAAAACTAAATATGAGTGCCCTAAGTTTGACGCCTATATGAGGGTATGCAATTTGTTGGGTTAATTGGAAGGGTTCCCCCCTTTGGCATGACTTCCACAATATATGTCTTGCTTTTGAGGGCAATCGGTACATGTGGACAAGCCATTTGATATACCTGAGTTTATGTGAATCGCCTCACTATATATCTCATGGGGACATTACATGTGGAAGAGAATTCGATATAATCGACGAACGTGAATGATTACCATGTTATATACCTCCCGTTATGTCTTCGATCAAGCAGTATGATAAGGGGGAACCGTTCGATATACGTTGAAGGTACATAGACAATGGTAGGTGAGAGTCATATTACTTAGGATAACTGCAACCTACCAGACCAGTGCCCATCACAAAGTGACCCCCCAGTTACGAGACATAATTTGGTCAATAGCCATGCTCTTTGGTGATGTAGTGTGCAAAATGCATGATTCTTGATTAGTATATTATGGAGAGAGTATTTTATTTAGCACGACGAGCACTATACTAATAAGGATGAATGTACAAGTATAAAAAGTAAATCTAGCATGGAGCATGAAGATTATACTAAGCATGGATGTGTGAGCGTGAGTGATGTGTGAATATTTATAAGTGAGTGTGTGTTAGTGTTAGTGAGCATGGATATATACAAGTGTGATAAGTGGAGATGTGTGTTAGTGATACCAACTCATGGATATTCTAACTGAGTAGTGATAAAAGCATGAGGTAGGTATGTATAAGGAATAATAGAGGAGAAAAGGGGAACATACAGGTATGTACATACGCACACAAGAAGAAAAAAATAACACCCATGCAAATAGAGTCTAGCCCTCTTAAAAAGATCCCCAGCAGAGTTGCCTATGTGGCCATCCCTAACGCATGTCTCCCTTTCCCCGGGGGAGGGGGAGAAAAGGTCTCACGCCCTCTTCCTCTAGGAACGCTCCGGCCGTCGTCGATGTGGAGTGATGCAAAAAGATGGAGTTGTCAGCCTATTTTTCACAAAACAGTGAAAAGAACATGCCGCCACCTTGAGAGAGCGGCATCAAAGACAAACTGATGCTTACGAAACCAATAGTTCAGAGGTTTGGGGGCTAAGTTATGGAATGGGAAAGTGTTAGGCACCCATCCTTCCCTTTTGGTCTCTCATGGGCTTGTGTCACTGTTTTTTCTTAATTTCTTTGTGAACTGTGTGTGTGTGTGTATAAATTGAGATCGGAATCGCCCAACTCATATTATGGAAAAGATAGAGTGAGGTCATCCATAGGAATGTTCTCAAAATAATATTTAAAAAATATGATGTATGCGTTTATCGAGATATTAGTCGTTACGATGAAACGATAATACATGTTAGATAAAATGCCAATATGGATCATAAATATAATATATCTTAAAATAATGTAGAGATGAGAAGGATAAAAATGCAAGAAATGGAGAATTACAAAAATGGACTCGAGTCTCGGGTTTTAACTCAAAATGCCTATGGAGCCTATAAAGGCATACAAATCCACATAGTTCACAGGCAGCATAAGTGTGGGGTTTATCCCATAGATTAGAACGAGAATTTATTATGTGTGTGTGTAGAAAATGTATGTTAGTTCTGAGAAATTTTGATGGATAATCCCGTTAGAATTTATAGATGTAACCATCTTTTTCTTTGTTTTGTTTTTTTATAGAACATAAAGCATGTGCAATATAACTAATAAAGGATGAAGTATTATTGTGTATGAACTAAATTAAAAGCTAGATTAAGAATTTATGTAATTAATGCGAAAATAAAAAAATTGAAGAGAGAGAATGATTTTTGGACCTTCTTTGGAGAATTGAGGCTTGATCTTGATCATTGATGAGATCCCTTGAATGTTCAGATGAATGTTGGATGAGAGAGAATGAGATTTTGCTAAATTGTTTATGAAAATGATGGGAATAAAAGATGGAAAGGAATCTCACACAAGGAAACTTTGCTGATTATAAGAGAATGTTGTTGAGATCACTGATATTGATGGATCTAAGTGTCCCTGGAAATGAGCTCATGCCATTTATTTACAAGGTAGTGGGGATGCCGATCGGTATAGACCTAGCCCTAGCCCTAGCAATCGGCAGGTAACCCAAGACACACTGTCGATAGGCAGGGAAATGGACCTGCCAATCGGCAGTCCCATGCAGATTTTTTCGAAAAAATAGTTATAGAACGCAATTCATATATCCAAATTACGCATGGGGAATAACATTAGAAATTTAATTCAGAGACCTTAAAGAGTCCTTTGGGTTGCTCCTGGGTTCAGGAGTTGAGTTTGGATCAAACGGGGCTCGAAAGCGCTCGTCAATCCTTTGTGTGGGAGATCGTTGGACGGTAAGGGATCGTTCGTCCCAACTGTAAGTTAGAATCGTGCACGGGGTGGACCATTGGAAATGTTATGTAAGGTAATTTGACAATCCAAAGATCTTTGCTCGGTTCGGAAAGTTGACCTTGGTCAACCGTGGAACGAAAGCACTCGGTGACCTTTTGGAGTAAAACAGGTAGTTCGTCCGTATCATAAGGTTGATTTGCGCATAGGGTGGAGCGTTGGAAAGGGTATTCAGTGCCCTTCGAAGATTCATTCAGTCTCATTCGATATGAAGAGTTAACCTTGATCAAACAAATCTCAAGAGCGCCCAGTGGCCTTCAGATCGATTTTTGAGTTTTAGTGCTCTTTTAATGGGTTTCAGTGCCCGGGAGTGATCGTTGAAATGGGGTTTTAGTGACATTTGAAGATTCAATGAGATGTCCCTCTAACGATGAAGTTGAGTGGGTCAATCGAGGCTGGGGAGTACCCGCTGGCCTCCAAATCAATATTTGGTGGTCAAATGGTACGTTCGTCCAAATTATTATGCCAATTCGTGCTTGGGAACGACCGTTGGAAAGGGGATTTAGAGCCCTTCAAAGATTTAATAAACTTTCTTTTTAACGACAGAGTTGACTAGAGTCAAATGGGGCTCGAGAGCGCCCGATGCCCTAAAGATCAGTACTCGGAGTATGACATAGGGTTTGTAGTGAAATGGGGGTGGCGCTAGGGACCTAAGGAGAGACTTAAGGGTCCTAGAATGTGGTGTCTATAGAGATAATTGATCTATATGCATTGTTCTGTCTGGTCTGACACCAGTGAAGACACCGGGCTTCATGCTCAATGATCCAGTTAACGCAGTTCTCTGTTGAAGGGACAAAACTAAAGAAAGGCCTAATGAAGAAGTTGAGGACACCTGACATAGGATACTCAGGAGGGGCCACCAGTTGAAATCTCTCATAAATCATCATGAACGACATCATAGGGCTCCCTCACAAAAAGTCATAACATTCCTCCTTCCAATCATCAAGAACATTCAAGGCCTCTGACAGTACTACTACCGCAGAACTACAACAGTAAGACATCTAACCACTATCGTGACCACTTGAGGATTGGACATCCGGTCACTCATCACCAATAACAGCCCAACGGTCAGACTCAAGGCAACAACTCCGATAGAACCAACATCCAAAAAATCCTTTGGCCACACCGAGATCATAACCGTCGAGAGGACAGTATTCTCTCCATGGACTAATAGATGAGACGAGATGGGAGAGATTTGAAGTAACTTAATCAAAGACACCCGAGGAGAACGGGACAAGTTGGGCATAGGCCCCACTAGACTGGGGTTGATCCTCAACATTGTTAAAAATTCCTCATAAGTAGGACATGCCTCATCTAGGCTAAACTACAAAATGTGATCTTCGGGGTACCAGAATTGCACCACTACCTCCCAAAAATACCAGTGTATAGGCCGATTGCGCCATAAAGAGATCCGACGCAAGCTAAAAGTGTCATAATCAACGTTATAGAGGGCACATAGAGTCTAAGACTTCAAGGTAAGAAGATAATTCTTCAGACATTGGGAGATCCATTTGCGAAAGATGAAAAAGACACAAAAGAAGAGATAGGATGGTGGTAAAAAATGCATTCCCTAAACCCTTTTCATTCCCAATAGTCTTTACCAAAGACAACCTACCTAGAACCTTATCAATTCCTTAGTCCTATAAGTATTCCAAGTATGCATAAATTATAATAAAAGCGAAAGAGTGATTTGACTTGACCGAGGGTTATGCCGATCGTCACCCCCCTCCCCCCCCCCCCCCCCCCTTTAGAAAAATCATTTATCCTTTTTTGCCAAAAAATCAAATTCTTACTTTGAAACAGATTAATCAACGAGCTATTTCTTTTTATTACTCCCATTTTTTCTTAAAATAAATATTTTTCCCATAAACATTTTTATCTCTGTCTTCACAAAATAAAATAGTCTCAGCAGAAAATTAAGTGCATGTAGATTAAGTCACTAAATCAAGAAAAGTACCAAAAAAAATGCATATTTTGTATATATAATACTTATTTGGAATTATTACATTATTTGCAAGAACAAAAGAAAAATAAAAAAAAATACAATGAGATCCTTCCCGAACCTTCCAAAAAAAACCCTTAAATCCTCAACCTCTGCGGCGCACATGATTCTCTCTGTGACGGGCGGTAGACCCTCCACTCCCAGAGCCGGAACCCTCATCAAGTAGTTGGTGGAACCATACAGGAGGTGGATGACTTCTTCATGAATGAAGGCATATAGGCCATCCAGTCCTTGGTATCCTGCAGCAAATTGGTCAACACCCACACAAACTGCAAGGAGGAAACAATAAACAATAAAAGATGAGCCAGTCGGTAAAGAACAAGGAAGGATGAAACGGGAAATGAAAAAAGATAAAGAATAAAACTATACCTTAGGACAAAGTGCCTCATCAGTAAGGACCATCAACTCGGCTACGGATGCATGAGGACAGTGGGTAACCCTCAACGATTCCCCACTGCTCAACTTAAAATTGTAAGGAGGAATGATCTGAATAAGCAGAGCCACCTCCATTGCTGCTGCCACACTACTTCTTGTGTTGTGGGTTGACACCATCAGTGCGCTAGTACCCCTCTCTGAAGCAGTGGTAGATGGAGGCATGTTCTCCTCGTCGTATATGCATGAAGGCATCAAGCAACTTCTTATGAAATCCAAGTAGTCGTAACTCGTCGTCATATCAGTGTAGAGCGTGTAGGACTCTCCCATTATCGCCGCTGCCCTGGCATCGTAACTTATCTATATCCACTGACTCATGTAATCCATGGAAGCGGGCGGTGGAACCTCCACATCCTCCTCCATAATATTCCTCAAAATATTCTCTCACAAGTACCAGACGTACCCAAACTGATGCACCAGCAGCCGTCGCATCTGCGCGTGCATACCCGTAACCCCCGTGGCCCACGAAGAAACGCCCTAAGGGTAGAAGGTCACCTAAATCCCCAACAAAGAATAAATATTCACACAAAATAAATTTACTAGAAAAATAAAACAAATACAAAAGTTAACGTGATCGCTTGTCCGGTCGTTCATAGCCCTCGCACATCCTTCAGGGACAAGGACTGGTTCGACTGTCGATTGAACTTTTGCTATTGGTGCATCCCACAAAAGTACCCAACTCGTTGTCCTTTAGGGACACCAACCCCACATTGTGCCCTATCACCTCATAGAACCATGTTTACAAGAAGATTAAAATCAGGAAAACAAACTAAAAGAAGACTCTAAGAAAATATAAAAATGAAAATAAACTTAAAGTTACCTCCAGAAGATACGTCGATTTATAAATTCTACCAATAACACCAGCTGAATACATCAACAGAAAAATAAATGGAATCTAAGGTGAAGCTCCCCTAATCGTACAGATGCACGTCTGCAATAATCTGCATATACGGCAAAAACCATAAATAAACAATATCTCCACTCATCGCCACCACCAATTCTCCAAGTAGAAGCAAAATAAACATACAGGTTTTCTATATCACTTACCACCTATCAGTCTTTTTAATCTGCGTCTTCAGTAGTGTATCCCACATCGCAGAATTTAGGATAGAATTCCATGACACAATTCTACCCACATCCCCTAAAGAATCCTTCACCGCCTCCGGTATGACCCACAGAGTATGATCCACCACAATCTGGTGCCCTTCACTGTCTAGCCCCATCAACTGCGGGATAACCATGGGAGTGATGGTTATCAACCCGACCCTCAAATGGAATGTGTGGATCATGTCCCACTACCTCGCACCAAGAGCACACAACACCGCAAAATACCGCGATGTCTCATCCTATGCACTCGAATGGGACAAATACAACAAATGACACCATTCAAAGAACCGTCGCAGGAAGCTTTTCCCAAACATCCTTCAACCCAGTTGTCCCCCGGGATCGGATGCTCGAACAAGCTATATCAGTCTGCAAAAAAACAAACTTCATTAGCACAAGAAGAAAGAGAAAAGGATTTGAGAAAACCAAAGGTCTTAATACACACATAGTCATTAGGGTTTCTAACTTGTCGAAAGGTGATGCGTAGGCTCACACAACAAAACCCTCTCATTAGAAACCGACTCAAAGGAGTCATAGGCATTTTCTTTTCCCAATGAAAGTGGCACCACTGACTGCCACTCCAGGCCTCCCTAATCATCAATGGATAACCACTCGTTGTTAACATCGCCAGAAGTGACTGTTATTTGAATTATTAAAGAAAAAGAACTTAAGAATGACTTTTAGAGAGAGAAAGCAAGAGATTCAATCACATGAAGGTGTGAAAAAGGAGAAGGGGCTGTACTTTTTTTATAAAAGGTTAAGTGGCATGCCGATCGGTATCCCCCTGACCATGCCGGCCGAAAGTGTCTTTTCCCCTTCCCAAGAATCCTAGGAGTCCATAACCTATGCTAATAGGCACCTCCCCGGACCTTCCAATCGGTAGTCCCTCCAAATTTCATCCTGAAAATATAAAAAAAAGTCCCCAAAATTACCCAAAAAATTCCAAAAAAAATTTAAAAATACAAAACATTATTTCCCCAAGAAAATCATTTATGGAGCGCCAAACCCTTACTAATTTTAAAAAATACCCAACTGGATTAACCCCACACTCCTATTATCAACATACTCCCCAGCATAGCTAAAAGTTAACTTGTATATAACCCTATAACACAATTCCCAATAGTAGTAGAAGCATTGCCCACACATCACAAATTTAGGTCCTTAGAAATGACCTCGATCTGTAGAATGGGTCGTCACAAATTTAGGTCCTTAGAATTGACCTCGACTTGCATAATTGGTTATCACAATTAAAGTTCCTTAGAGTTAAACCTGATCAATCTATTTATGCATTTTACGGGGTGTCACAGAAATGCTCATTTTTATCGCTTTGAGATTGATGCCATCGAACAAATGATAATAAGTCTTATAATATAGTACTACGACATATGGAACTTTCTCTACAAGGACCACTACCCACCTAGTGCCTCTCTAAGTGATCGATTCACCCTAAGACGATTGGAAACCCAATTCATTATCTTTGAAGGGAAATTATATAAAAGAAGGTTTGATGGAGTACACTTTCGATGCGTTACCGAATAAGAGACCCTCAAAATCAAGGACAAAGTCCATAATGGCTAATGTGGCCAGCACGTGAGTTGGCACACCCTATTCAGCAAAATCCTCAAATAGTCATACTACTAGACTACCATACAAAAAATTTTATGGATTACGTTATAAGGTACCTCAAATGTAAAGTGTACGCCTTACGACATCATCTACCTCCCCAATAACTCTAATGCACGACCGCACCCTAGTTTTTCTCCACCCTGGGGATAGATATAAGAGGGAAGGTTACTTCTAAGGCCTCCATTGGGTAAGAATTTATCCTAGTCGCCATTAACTATTACACCAAATAGTTTAAGGTTTAATCTTACACAATGGTAAACCCTAGGAAAGTGGCCAAATTCATAGGTCGAAACATCATCTGCCTCTTTAGTGTACCCTACTAACTTGTATCAGGCAATGGGTCTCACTTCGAGAAATAGTTTTCAAACCTACTACATGAATATGGGATTACTCGACATAAGTTATCTCTATATATACATACCGCAAACCAATGGATTAGTCAAAGCTACTAATGAATATGTCAAAAGCATCATCATCAAGATGATCAAGACTTAGAGTGACTGGTTAGAATATCTCCCATACACCCACTGGGGCTACCACACTATAGAGTAAAACTCAATAGGGGCCACCCCTACTCTTTAGTTTATGGCATGGAGGAAGTACTATCCATAGAACTTGAGATGGAATCCTTATAGGTCATGATTGAAAGCTAAGTATTCAAAATCGACGGGATCTAATCCCACTACAATGTATCGCCCTATGAGAGGAGACTAAAGGCCTCTTATCACAATCATGGCTACTAGAAAATTATCGCCCGAACATTCAATAAGAGGGTTAAGAAGAGAAACATACAAGAGGGATACCTAGTCCTAATAGAGAATCTTAATCATTCCCGTACTCTTGGAGGAAAATTTGCCCCAAACATGGGAGGACCCTACCTCATCACCAAAATAAATTCTGGTGGGGCGGCTACCTTAGTCGATCTCGATGGAGTCATATTTTCCCAACCCTTCAATCTCGACCGATTAGAGAAACTCATTCCTTAATACGACCATTGGTGAAACGAAAAAAACTAATTTAAACACATAGACAATCAGTCATAACGGGAAGGGAAGAATATGCAAGCCCATACACATTCCTAACCCTCTATATAAAATCCCACTTTTTCCACCAACCTTTCGCTTGAAGTCAACTAAAATATTTTAAGACCTCAATGATTTAATTTAAGAGAATTACATAAATATGATTATTTGCTTTATTTTTATCACAGACATTCAAAAATAGATATCCCTTTATCTTTAAATTGGACATACTTAGGCAACCCTAGGCCTGGTTTAAATAAAACACCAAAAAAAAATTTTATGGGAAAACCCTACTTATAATCATTGTTACCTCTCTTAAAATGCGTTGGCACACTCTGAGTAAACTTAACGTCAAGTAATAAAATAGTGTTGTAAGGAATTTTGAGACACCATAGGGTCATACTTATTTAAATGGCACAGAAAGACTAATGTTATGGAAGAAATAGTTGGGAGAAGCCTCTCGAGAAAATACACAACCCTTGTGCCCTTCTTCCTAGGAAATAAAACACCAAATAATACCCTCTCCAAGAAACGGTATCTCGGGATAGATTATCACCAGAAAACACACTAAGGACTCCTTGCAAAAAACACCCTATATGGGATATGAAACGACACTCAAATTACAAAGCTATGTAAGAAGGGATCTTTCTTGATCACCAAGTAAATAAAGGGAAATTTCATTCCCTCACACAAGTGGCTCATCCTTAAGAAAATAAAAGTCATCTCTCTCTAGAATGAAAAAGCTCAAAAGACATGGGACTTTTGTTTCCATACGTATATGTATCCCTTATTGTTTTTATATACATTTGTATCACCACAATTTTAATAAAAAGAGCTTAGGATCAATTTTTCCGTATGCAGACCGTCCATTAGTCCAATTCATAAACTAATGAAAATTAAAGAAAAGAGATATAAAAAGTACAGATCATTCATCAACAAAAAAGGTAAAAGATATTAGTTATAAACATGATGCATGACGAGAATCTCCATATAGGCCAAAAGTTGTATTGAGGATTCTTCGCGTTCCTCCTAAAGGAACATACTGTATAAATACGACAAGGCATTTCTCCGACCAAATTGAAGAAACCAAAAAAGTGCCTTTTGGGGCTTTACATCAAATCCTACCCGAAAGGCCCACCAAAAATATTATCCTACCAGACCATCATATACGGGACCTCTTACCCGGACGACCACCTACACCACCCCGTCCTATACCCGCGAACCCAATATCGTGGCCCTTACACCTTATGTAAACACACTATCTAGGTATATATAATTCTCTGAGCACCGAAAAAGACTCGTTAACATCCTCAGGTAATCAGTAGCGGCGTCAGCCATAACTTTACTAATCAGTCGGTGTAAATCCAAATGCACTGATGACGAGTGCATCTGTATCTCTCATAATTAGGAGGAATTAACTAATACTTTCTCAAAGTTTGTAAAAAAATAAATTCAGTGAATTTAAGAACAATGAGTGAGCCAAAGCATACAAAACAAGAATTGTTAAAACTCATGTCATTTAAAAAAAGGGCAAGGTCCAAAGACGATGCCAGCATACCAAACGTTGAACCACATTGGCAAACGTGTATAACTTGGTTCTCCCCATAAAAGACAACTATAAATGTTGACGATGACATCGAAAGGGTGTAAACCTGAGGGCAAAGATGAAGTGGTAGAGCGTAGGGAAAGTAAGGTAGCATCCTCTACGATCACTAAGATAATTGGCAATGAAGAAGAAGACTTTGTCCCCATAGAGAGTCTACCCAATAGTGATAACACAAATGAATATAGGATATCCCAAAACTTATGCCATTCCCCAATCCTTGATAAGGAGATAGAACTAAAGTCACGGGAATGACGAATGGTAGGTATACCAATGAAATAACAACATTCATTCAGAGGCAATCATTTCTAAAAGTATTAATAAATATAGCCAAAAAGGTAAAATAATTCCTAAATATAAAAATTTTCGTACTGCCAAGATAGATAAATACGTGGTCAACCAGCCCTATGTGGATATGCGCGCGGTCAAAGGCATGGTAAGCCTCACAGTTAACCATCCAACTATGTTCTCAAAAATACCTTTCGGCCCACCCTTTTCACCCATTTTCCATCGTACACCCACACTTCCCAAAAAATAGGCAAAACTATTTTTAACTTTTTAAATTTCGATGAAGAGTGTCCACACACCCACCCTCTTAGTCGATCACCTATGTGGACATCTCGATCTGCAATTAGGGTATGGATCTTGTTTACCCCTTCTATAAACATACTCTTAAGATCAAAACCCACCAAAACCCCTAGAAACCCAAGAAACAAAACCTCGGGGACAGAATTCAAATAAAAGAAATAACCAAAAAATCCAAGATGCCCTATGGGGGACCTTTAACCGCACGGTCATCCCCTTCCCCTGTCATACCAGATATTTGGAGATCTTTTCTCATCCACACAAGTACCCCCACCCCCTTTCCACCCTACACGTATCATGTCCTTTAACTGCGCGGTGAAAGTAACCTTTTGATCATGCGATCAAAGGGCTTGCCCAGACCCCTATAAAAGGAGGTTCTCACCAACCTTGAAAAAATCTAACATTGATTTAGTTTTTTAAATTTCTCAATCTCGAGCACTCGAGATACTCGATCTCATTTTGAAAACTCCAGAATGAAGTTCTTACTTTAAAAAAGTCACTTTTCCCTGAGAGAAGTTCGCACTTTGAAAAATTCACTTCCTCTCCAGTCACAAACGAGGTTCGTACTTCTAAAAATTTACCTCAGGGAAAAAAAGAGTCAAACAAGTGTGTGAATTTCATGAAATTTGGTACTTCTAAGCCCGACTAAATGGACCTCTGCCCACCTCAGACACCTCAAGTGAGGACACTCCCTCAAGAAAAATTTGGGTCACACAACAGGGTAAGGAGAATTTTCCCGAATTTGAGGTCAAACACCTCATATATATCATGATAAACTGTCCATATATGCTTATCTTTTTTATCTATACGCCTGTTTAGCGGACCAGGTATGCACATTCCATTGTCTTTATTTTAAAGCCTGGTTTATAACCCATCACCTTTGTTAATTGAATCAACGTGCTCATACGTTAAATAAATGTTAATCAAATGCCATAATGATTAAATACAAACATGAAAATATACTTTTCAAAATCTTTTTCAAGAAAGTGTCAATGAGTCGAGTTAGCCCAAAACTTTAAATAAGCCAAAGTCTAAAATTTGGCTACTCCCACCGCTTATCCGTGCGAACAAAACTCGTCCTTGCGGTGGTATCCCTGAACATGTGTTTTCATATCAATACTTAACAAATATAGTTCTTTGATTATCATAAGTTTAACATATATATACATTAATCCAACACAACGTAAATGCTATATTAAGAACTAGTCTCTCTCTCTCTTTCTCTTTCTCTTTCTCTCTCTCTCTCCCTCTCTCTCTCTCTCTCTCTCTCTCTATATATATATATATATATATATATATATATATATATATTTCATCATCAAACATACAATTCTATAATGCCCATTTTAGGATATGAATAATCAATTACCCAAATTAACGTTGTCCTAACATGAATTTTAATTATATAAAATTCCAAACTTACATATGATAATTATCTATTTTATATGTTAAAATCAGAACAAGATGAATAGTGTATTATAATTTAACAATGGTATTATCATATAATATATTTCCAATTATCAATTCTCATGTCAATTTATCAATTAAGTCTAAAGTACTAAATTTAGAGTTCAATTTCATAATTTCCTCAATATAACTAAATAGATTGTTATTACTAATATTTTATAAACACAATTTAATATTATAATATGGATACAAATAGGAATAGTATGAAATAGTTCTTTGTTTTAAATATTAGAACTTGATTAGCGAAGTATTGCTCATTATCTTCTGAATTCCAATTGAAATCAACTCCCTCTTTCAATCTTGTAGATTTCCCTTAAGCTTTATCTCTTTTCCAATTATCCTTTATGTTTAGTTTTATGTTTATTGTTTTGGTTTTAACTTGATATATTAGAGTAGTTAGGGTTTAGCTAACATGATATTTAAATAAGTGATTTCCTCACTTTTGATTAACCAAAAAATAAGTGGCTTATGGGTATCGGAATCTACTGAAAATGTATTCAACCCCCCCCCCCCCCCCCCAATGGGTTACCCAACATATGGGCACACTTTCTCACTATTTTTACTCAATTGGGCAATTAAATAAGTCCCAAAACCCCAAATAAAAAACAAGTTTATTGTGACACCCCGCCTAATTAAATACCATGTGATCGGTCCTTTATTAAATTAAATCAGGATTTCCAAATTGGTTCATTCTTAGCATAACTATCAAAAACAAAATTAACTACTAATCACATATTAATTAATTAAACTGGTGCGAATCTTATCTTTCATTAAATAGATAACGACATGCGGAAAATCAAAATAAACCATACACCAATAGAGTCTAAACCATCACAAGATATAAATAAATAGAGTCTTGCCGTAAAAACCACCCGCTAAAACCAAACTAAGTAAATCCAACATAATACTAACTGAATCCAACATAAGTATGAACTAAATAAAATTTAAATGGGGCAACATGACCAAATGAAAAACTGTAATACTGCCATAAGATCATACACTATGAAATAAGGAAATGAGGCATCTAAACAAAACTCCTATAAGCATCCACATGTGTTACATCTGCGTGTGCCTGGTACAAAATGTCAAGTCTCGTGTCCCTGTGGCTGGACACCTAAAAGGTTTTGAAAATATTTTTATAGCAAGACTTAGTATTCAAAACATTTTAAAAATATGTAGCAAGAGTTTATAATAGTTCACAATTAGTTATTGATTACACATGTTAGGTTTACATACACTCTCTTTAGTTTCCTCAGCCCTCAACTATTGTTAACGCCTAATGTTCTCTACTTAGCCCACCTAGCTGTGCTACCCAAGTTTACTTGACATAAGTAACTATCTGGACTATTCACATCTCTAAGTCCCTGTATTGCCCATACAGTATGCTATCCGAATTAACATTTCTCGTATGTTAAGAGTTGAAATTAACCTTTCATTTATCTTCTCACTTATTCAATTAATTAAGTTTCACTACTTAATTCGTTCTTTAGATATACACTATTTATCAGTCTACTGTCACACAAGAGTAGAATAATTACAATCGTACATATATATATTTATCTCTCTAATATATATACGGTGTCTCTCAATAGGACCACCGTGAAACAAAAGGCATACTCTGTTATCTGTCCAAGTACCTCTCGTACTAAATGGGGGCCATTGATTCTGCATGTCTCCTCAAACCCAAAATCAAATAACAACGGTGGAGGCGAACATAGTTCTAAGCCTTTGGGCTACGCACATACCTAACGTACCCAAATGACAAGCTGGTCTCACTAATACATGTCGCATAGCAAGCCTCCCTAAGTATTCTGTTCTAGGGCACCAATCTAGATGTCACCGGAATCATCAAGGTGGGATTGCCCACTACACGAGAACCTCCGTTGATAGCAAGCAGCGTAGGTATGCTAACTCATAATATCAATCATATGGGTGCACACACAACCTATATATATACATATTCAGTAGTTATTCGCACAACCTAATTATCATCGTTCGTACGTAGAATAATTCACTCACATACTCCCAATACTTGTTGCATTACGATTTAACTCACTATCATATTATTCGAGAAATAATATCTACTCTAAGGGACCTAGTTACCCCTTTTTTTATTTCGGTAGCTAAATCCTCCTAACCCTACTGGTCTATGCAATTAAGCTCTCTCATGCTTTCCCGTAATTGTATTCTCATCCTCCCGAATTAAATTACATCACAATTAATCCTATTTAAACATCACTTTAATCCCCACAATAAGTCAAAGCTCATTACTCTGTCATAGGCGTACTGTAATATAAACAATCCCACATTACATTTCATCAAAGTCCCAAATGTTTTCCCGATAACAATTTAGGCATTCTAGGCTTAAAAGGAAAAATCTCATCTTTTCTAGGCAGTCAAATCGATTCACCAGGAGGTCGAAATGATTTTTCTTACTAAATCAATTCGGTTCTGGTCGAATCGATTCGATTTGTGATAGTTTGTCTTCTTCATTAGTTTTCAAGAGTTTTTCACCATTTTTACACTTGTGTCTTACATGATACATCTTCAAAATCGAAACCAACAATACCAAATCTTTTCTACATGTTTTAGGATGATTCCTAACGTAATTTCCACATCAAGACCTTACGATTTATGATCAAGAATAGTTTAAATCATCAAATCATCAAAATCCCTAGGTTTTCATGTTCTTCCTCTATATTTCAACATAAATCCAGATTTATTTCATAAAGATAATCATATATCTACTGATTAAATTCTCTACAACATCAAATTAAACTACATGGAAATCCTACCCTTAACATGAGTTTAATCCATTATGTCCCTTCAAAATCACCAATTTGTTCACAAATAAATCAAATCCTAGGGACATGGGTATTATAACTTCAAGAAAACTATATATAAACACTTGCCTTGATTTAGATGTTCACATTTCGTGAATGAGATGTTGAATGGTGTGTCTTTTCTTACAAGCTTAACTCTTAACTTGTTAATGGTGCAAGATCACACTCCAAATTCCTCAAATTATCTCTCTCTCTCGTAGGCTTCACAATTGTTCTTTCTCTTTCTCTAATGGATTTTCTGAGTTTTCTAACCTCTAAACCCTAGCCTCCAACCCTTATAAGATGATATAGAGTTTGTAAATCCATAGATCTCTCAGCCCCTTAATATATAATGACAAAAATACCCTCATATGGTCCCGGTATAGGCAAAAATTGTCCGGTGACTCAATCGACATCCCTAGGTGTACTATTTTACCTAATTCGACCATTACGGAATTATTCTTGACCTCGAAATCATCATTTGAGTCACTCTAAATAAATATTACGTCTCGAACCCAAGTTAGTATACACGCGACTCCCGGTTGTGATAAATTTTGATTACACCCTTATCACTCGTTATGGCGTGACTTCTAATCATCAAGTATTTACTATTCACTTAGTAAATATAATACATAATATTAATCATTATTTTACTCTCGATTAATATCTAATAATCACATTATTATCCAATTTAATTAAATTACTTCTCTCGCGTAATTTAAAAAAAACAATTTAATTACCGAATTAATTAAATCTCAAATATGCAAAAATATGGGGTATTACATACTTTCCCCCTTGCAAAGGAATTTCGTCCCCAAAATTAGGTGATACCTTTGGTAAACAACTCTAGATATTGCTCTCGCATGTCATCCTCTCGCTCCCAATCTATATTCTACCGGTCCCACTCTCTCAATAATAGGGAAAGGTCCCACATACCTTGGTGCTAACTTTCCCTTCTTACCGAATCTCATGATCCCTTTCATAGGAGACACCCGTACCAACACCTAGTCGCCAACCTCTAAATCAACGTGTCTTCGATAGGCATCAACGTAACTCTTTTGCCTATCTTCAGCTATCCGTATAAGTCCCCGAATAATCTCAATCTTGGTAGTCGTATCCTGTATCATCTCTGGTCCTAATAACTTGTTGTCCCCCACTTCTAACCAGTAAGAAGATGAATGATAATGCCTTCCATAAAGTGCCTTGAATGGTTCCATACTGATGGTAAATTGGTAAGAGTTTTTATACGCAAACTCCACCAATGGAAGGTATCGCTCCTAACCTCACCCAAAATCTAGGATGAACATACTCAATATGTCCTCCAGCATCTGATTAACCCTCTTAGTCTGCCCGTCTGTCTGTGGATGATAAGCAGTACTCAACCGTAAGTATGTTCCCATGGCCTCCTAAAAAGTCTTCCAGAAGTGAGAAACAAAGATCTTATCCCTATCAGATACAATCTTAATCGGCACCCCATGCAGTTTCACAATCTGAGCGATGAATAGCCGCAAATACTGACTCGTCTCATAATCAGTGTGAACCGACAAGAAATGGGACACCTTGGTCAGTCGATCCACTATCACCCAAATGGAATCATGACCCCTTTACGATGTCGGTAATCTAGTAATAAAGTCCATCAAGATGCCTTCCCACTTCTACATGGGAATTTCAAATGGATGTAGCATCCCTGAAGGTCGTTGATGGTCAACTTTCACAAGCTGACAAGTAACACACTTCGAAAAAAACTTTGCTATGTCTCGCATCATACCCGACCACCAATACTGTCTCCTCATATCCTGGTACATCTTATCCCCATCGAGATGTACCGCAAACCTTGAACCATAATACTGTGTCATAACTTCATGTCTCAAATCCTCATCCTCTGGCGCTACAAGTCTCTCATTAAATCGTAAACCTCCCTCAGAGATGATCAAGTAAGACTCTGCGCCCTCTGTTAACAACTATCGTACCCTGTTCTAATTGAATTGATCCTCTGCCTGTACTTTCACAACCCGCATCACAATCTCGGGAGTGATAAATAGAATTTCCATACACGCTTTGGCGATCTCATCATCGTGCCGAACCTCACTCCGCTGTAATACCCCTTATTTTTCAGTAATTTTTTTTATATTAATTTGCCATGCGGGTTAATTATATAAAATAAAGGAAGTTGGAGAAAATATTATTTTAAGTGATTTAAGAGATAATATTTACTGAGTTTTGCATATTTACTGTCAAGTAAATGTAAATAGCAACATATTATGTTTTATTGCGCCGTTGTAACTTAAGCGACGGGTATGCTTATATTCCAATTGAATAATTATTGGTAAATTAAAATGATGTTGGAACATGAAATAATTTATGTTATTCCAGATGGCAATTTAGAGGCTACGATTAGTCCAAAAATGGTTGAGATAGTAAAAATAAGTACCAAGTTGTATTTTTCGGTTCTGGGTACTTTTGACCGGTTATGACTTAATTATGTTGTTATGAGTCATTTTAATTGTGTAGTAACATTTAAGGTTGAATTTATATTTAATGGGAGTTTAAGTCTCCCAACAACATTTATTCTCATTTATGTGTTCTAAACATAGAAATAGAGAGAGAGAGAGAGAGAGAGAGAGAGAGAGAGATTGGGAGGAAAGGAGAGCAAAGGAGGAGAATTGAATATTTGAGCTTGGGATTTGTTGATACGGAAAGATAATCCGAGACTACAACCCTAAGGCAAGTTTTTAACTTGAAAATGTGTGATTTATTGTGGATAAATTGTATTGATAGTTGTGTATTTGGAGAATTGAACAAATGTGGGTTTTGATGAATTTTGGTGTTTAACCCTTAGATTTTGATGTTTGTATGATTTGAGTGGAATATATTGGTTTGTTGTTGTGTAGAAAGGTTGGGGGTAATGTTATTAGATGATGAGGTTGAGGTAAGTGGAGGAAAATAGGGTTAGGTTTTTGGGTTTGGCATGTTAAAATAGGGGTTGGCCGTGATATCTGGTGAGGCCGGTCGATCGGGCCTAAAGAGAAAAGCCCACTGCTTCTCTCGATAGGCATATTTAGAAAGCGCGGTCGACCACGGTCTAAGGACCGGTAGATCGGGCCTTGGGTCAGGGGTCGGTCGACCGGTACCCTATTTTTCACCCGAATTTTTTTAGTTTTCTTCAGTCACTTTTTTAAGGCTTAGGCCAAGGAACCTTCTTGAATGAAGTAAAACTAGAGTATTATGGTCTTGTATTAAGGGAATGAAGAACCTAGGTTAGAAAATGAGTGTTCAGGCTTAGGTCGGGAATTAATTAACTAGTTGTTAGAAGAAGGCAAGGGTCCTTTTCACATAATGAGCTAGTCTAGGACTAGGGGAAAGTAGGGTTATATAATTTTGAACTTTTGAAATTAGGATGAGGTAATATTATACTTGATGGCTTATAGGGTTGTCGTTAATTCATGGAGACTAATATGAAGATAATTAAATGTTGTGGTTTACGTCGTTAAACACTTATGGCTCCGGATATAATGTAATGCACATTTAATTGGAATATCTTGTAAATATTGATTTTCATATACATACCTCTTTAAATGCTATCATAAGGGAAGTTACACGAATAAGGTGAAGTCCCATGGCTTGTGAATGCAGGGTGAATATAGTCCTCGACCATAGGACCGGTGGTTATATTGTGATGTTATTTTATTCGAAGTGAGGTAATATCGGGTATGGTTATGACTCACAGTCGAAGGTATATGGCCACTTCCTAAGAGATGTGATTTAGAATACCCCGGTGGTCTTGGTCATAGGCCCTAGAAGATAATAGCTATTTAGAGGCTCATCCAGTAGGGTGAGTCCCAGAAGGATGGTCTTAGAATCGTTATATATTGTGATTATAACTATTCTCACGAATGTGACATTTTATAAATGGCTAAAGCGTTTTATAAATCAACTATTTGGAATAAGTTTCCTAATGAGGAATGGACTTGTGAAGTCATATTGCACAAAACTTAAATCTAAGATTATTAAGTTGTAAATGAGTTATTTCTCATACATTGATGAATAGTTATCATTATAAATGACATTGCGCTAGGTTGTGCATTTAGATGAGAGGTGAGGATTATTCTTATTATGAAGAGAGATTTAAGCTTGATTATGATGTTAACAATTTATAATTGTCATACATTTTATTCACATTTATATCATATCAAACCGGGCCCTGACCCGTTTATATTTCTTTATTTTGTATGGATCTCTTGTTCGACCAGGTGCTCCTCCGCAAGGACTCTCGTGTTGATCCTTCCTTCCTAGTGTCCCAAGTTAAGCTTGAAATAATAATCGGGATCGTTATCCGGAGAATATGGTGGGCCGCTGCTTTCTGTGTGGGGAACTGGGTCACTTTAAGAAAGCTTGTCCACAGTTTATTGGGGGACAGTTGCCTAGGGGTTCTCAGCATCAGCAGGCGCATTTACAGCCTCCAGCACCTATTCCAGTCGTCCCTCTACAACAGGGGCAACTTTAGTATGGGCGTATTTATCATATTCAGGATGCTTTACTTCCTCCAGCCCTGCATGCATCGCCAGCTGTTGACGGTAAGTTTACCATTCATGGGTATGTAAGTCGTGTGTTATTTGATACGGGAGCAATTCACTCGTTCATTGATAGACATTTTTCTCAATCGAGGGGGTTGATTAAGTCTCGGAGAGTACCTTTACCAGTGTTGAATCTTCCATGGGTGATGGTTCACTTGTATTATTTGTTTGTAAAAGGGTAGGAATAGACCTTGGTAATTTGCATTTTGAGGCCAATTTACTCGTCTTGGATATGGTCGGGTATGATGTTATTTTGGGCATGAATTGGTTGGTGAAATATCGAGCCATGGTAAATTGTTATGGGAGGAGTATAGGCTTTGCCATTTCTGGGCAAGAAATATTTCTAGTGGCTATGCCTCTTTCAGAGGGAGGTTCGATCACGTACTTATATTGTATTGCGGAGGAGACTGAACGTGATATAGTCATTTCTTTAGATTCAATTCCCGTTGTTAGAGAATTTGAGGATGTTTTTTGAGAGACTCTAGGTTTACCTCCAAGTTGTGAAATCGAGTTTGTAATTGATTTAGAGCCGGGAACTCGGCCGATTGCTAGAGCTCCATACCGTATGGATCCTGTGGAATGAGGGAGTTAAGGGATCAAATTCAGAAATTTTTAGAGCAAGGGTTTATCCGGTGTAGCACGTCACCATGGGGTTCTCCTGTGTTGTTTGTGAAGAAAAGAGATGGTTCCCTCCGATTATGTGTTGATTACCGGGAATTAAATAAGGTGAATATGAGGAACAAATACCCGTTACCTCGGATCAATGATTTGTTAGATCAATTAAGGGGAACTTCATACTTCTCTAAGATAGATTTGAGGACTGGGTATCATCAGCTACGGATTCGAGAGCAGGACGTGTCGAAAACTACATTTTTTACTAGATATGGGTCCTATGAGTTTTTGGTCATGCCTTTTGGGCTAACCAATGCTCCTGTTGTATTTATGGACCTTATGAATAGAGTATTTCGGTACTTCCTGGACCAGTTTGTCATAGTGTTTATTGATGACATACTAGTCTATTCTCACACTGAAGCCGGTCATGCTAAACATTTACAATTGGTCCTGCAAACGCTACGTGATCATCAATTGTATGCTAAGTTCGAGAAGCGTGGTTTATGGTTATAAGAAGTACAGTTTTGGCATACATTGTGATAGCTGAGGGAATTTTGGTAGACCCGAGTAAAGTTACCGCGGTGAGGGAATGGGGTTAGCCCACGACGCCCACATAAATTCATATTTTTCTGGGTTTGGATGGTTATTATCGCCGTTTTATTAAGAGTTTTTCCAAGATCACTAGCCCTTTGATAAACTTGACTCGGAAGGGAGTGAAATTTATTTGGGATGATTCCTATCAGCTAACTTTCGATGAGTTGAAGGATATGTTGACTTCTGCTCCAGTACTCACGTTTTTATGACTGGGGGTGGACTACTTGGTCTTTACTGATGCGTCTCTATAAGGATTGGGATGCGCGTTACAATAAGAGCATCGGGCGATTGCTTATTCTTCTCGCAAGCTAAATCCCCATGAGAAGAATTATCCCATGCATAATCTGGATCTTGCTGCGGTAGTGTTCTCCTTGAAGATATGGAGACATTACCTCTTGTGGGAGAAGTTCAGTCTTTTAACAGACCACTAATCGTTGCAATATTTATTCTTGCAGAAGGATTTAAATATGCGACAACGTCGATGGTTGGAGTTTGTGAAGGACTATCAATTTGATATTCATTATCACCCGGGCAAGGCTAATGTGGTACCTAATGCACTGAGTCGAAAACCTGTTGGGGAGTTAACGAAGGTTTGGAAGGCTAAATGGAAAGAACTTAGCCAAGAGGATGCTGTAGCAATGGCATTTATGTCAGTGTTGATCGTTACGCCTGCGTTTGTGATGAGAGTTGTGGAATCACAAGGAAGGGATAAAGATTGCCAAGATTGAATACGCTAGTTATTAAACGAGGGAGTGGAGTCCTAATCTATAAGTTTGGAGGGTGGGTTATATTTCCACGGGAGACTTATTGTCCCAAATGAGGAAGATTTGAGACGTGTTGTCATGACTGAATCTCATGGGTCGAGATTTGTAGTACATCCAGGTGGAGACAAAATGTACCAAAACACGTGCCATTAATATTGATGGGAGGGTATGAAAAGGGACATCTCTGGGTTTATTTCTCGATGTACTACTTGTCAATTGGTGAAAGTAGACCACCAGCAACCAGCGGGATTATTACAACCTTTAGAAATACTAGTATGGAAATGGGAGAGTATCTCGATGGATTTCATCACGGAATTGCCAATGTCACAAAGAGGTCATGATTCCATTTGGGTTATCGTTGATCGTCTGACCAAGTCGGCACATTTCTTACCGATACGTACGGATTACAATACGTCTCGTTACGCCTATCTTTTTATTTCAGAGATTGTGAGACTCCATTAGGTGCCCATTAATATAGTCTCCGATCGAGATAAGATTTTTGTGTCCCATTTTTTGAGAAGTTTCCAGGAAGCAATGAGAATAGAATTGAAGTTGAGTACCTCCTACCACCCGTAAACGGATGGACTGGCGAAAAGAGTCAACCAAATGTTAGAGGACATGCTTAGAATATGTGTACTTAACTTCAAAGCAGGATGGGAGCAATACCTTTCCTTGGTCAAATTTTCTTATAATAATTCATACCAATTCATAATAGGTATGGCACCTTATGAAGCATTATATAGCCGACCGTGTAGATCACCTACTTGTTGGTTGGATGTAGGAGATAATAAGCTCCTTGGACCTGAAATGATCCAAGACACCTCATTAAATATTGATCTTATTCGAAACCACATTCGAATTGCCCAAGACAGTCAGAAAAGCTATGTTGATGTAAATAGAAGGCATGTGGAATTGGAGGTAGGAGACCAAGTTTTGGTGCGGGTGTCACCAATTAAGGGTGTAGATGGAGCTTGAAGGTAATCCTGAGATTAGTGATAATTCCCCTATTTACAACAGTATCTGGGGATAAGGGAGCGTGATAACTCAGCAAGGCATCTTAGTGTGGCAACTCAGCGTGGCAACCCAGCGTGGCATCTCAGCGAGGCAGCTTAGCGTGGAAACTCATATTTTAGCTTGTTGTGTTACTTAGCCATATTGTATCTTTTGTTTGTACTGACTATGGGCTATAACGATTGTAATGATGTAACAAGAATAATGATTATGTGTGAGGTCGAACGGTACTCGCGAGAGACCAAGCTTCGTAGGGCCTGGAAGAGCTTTCATGCTCTATCAAATGACCTCACCATGGGATCTTAGAGGGACTTGGTTTGGAGGATTGAGAAGTGAGTCACCGTTGGAGCTTGTCCTGACCATTTTAGATACAGCTGGTAAAACACCGAAGGATCCTCACCGTGGAACCTCAGGGGGGAGCAGCCTAGAGTTCCATAGGGCATTGAGTTGTGAGCCAAACAACCCTCTACTTAATATTACATCCACTTTATCTGATGTCACTAACCAGCTAGGCAATGTCAAACCTGTACTTGAGTAAACCATCGTGGTATTGGGGGCTATCAGACAGTTGGTGAGCTACCGCTGTGACAACAGCCCCCTGACACATAGTGGTTAGGCAAAAGTCATGTCTTGGCATTTAATGTTTATGGCGTAGATACAACTAGTGCATCAGGTATTTAATGTTTATGACATAAAGTATGAGGGATGTCTTTCATGTGCATTAATGTCGGAGTTGCCTCGGGGATGGTGTGGGAGGCTATTTAAAGACCCCACCCACCTCTGAAGAGGGGCATCAGATAATCTTTTTGAGAGTTCAGAAGTTATTACTAGAGATAATATTCATCAGAGAGAGTTATTACAAACCAGAGAGTTTACTCACCCACCATTGTTATTTATTACGAAGCTTTTAATACTTAACAGGGATTCTTGAGGGTGGTTGGTGTGTTTGGCTTCCTGCCAAGGTGTATCTAGGGTGCTTACTTCTCTTTCCCTCTAGCTAAGTTACTTCTAATTTCATTACTACCTTCTGAGCTATACACGAGAGATCTGTGAGTTTAACCAAGTTTATCTTCACTAAGTTGTGTTTGCATGTCCTATAGTTAATCAATAGTTTTGCTAGTTAACTTGTCATTGATGTACTTAAAAGGGATTACTCCTCCATCTTATCTAAACTACCCTCTTACATTTGTCCACTCTGCTGGGGAGGCATTCTTCTAAGCAAGGATTATGGTGCATGATAATGTTAATCGAAGGCTTAACTTTTATGATATTCAACACAATGAAGAACAGGCGGCGAGAGAACTGGAGGCTCTAACGGATGGGGCCCCTCGAATAGACGTACCTCCAGTTTAGGTGATGACAGGCATTACAGGGGTGACATAAGCTTCCACAAGTGCTTTGTTAGGACCAGCTCAAGTGGCACTCCTCATGAATATGTTTTATGAGTTTTTGCAAACTCCGGTACCTTCAACGGTGTTGGCAGGATTTAAAGGCAACTTCTTCGTAACACTAGGGGAAGCCCCAACGGTCCCACCGAGTACAGGTGTAACAGGAACAGTCTCATCAAGTATACCCTCTGTTGTTAATCCATTAGTGGGGGCCTTAGGAATACCAACGGCTCCAACTGTGATGATTGCTCCTGCTGCAACGGGCACTCAGCCTATAGTCCCATTAGTCGTTGCCCTAGTAGCACCACCCATGGAGGAAATGAGGAAAGAGATGATGAAGTTCATGCAAGCCTCCTCGCAATCTGGTGACGAGGTAGCTTCGGTTTATGATGACTTCTGAACACCTTACCCCCAGGAGTACAACGATAAGCCCTATCCAAAAGATTATATTCCTCCTATTTTTGAAAAATACATAGGGAAAGGTGGAAACCCGAAGGGTCATAATAAGAGTTTCGTTAAACACTTGGGGGTGCATTGTAATAATAAGAAGATCAGGTTGAGGGAGTTTTCTAAATCCTTAACCGATAAATCATATACCTGGTATTCTCATTTGGCTCCCAAGAGTATTTCTACATGGGAGGAGATGCATGTTTTGTTCGTCCAAAAGTTCTTTCTAACGGAAGATGAGTTTACTTTGACCCAACTTGGGAGCGAGAAGAAAAGAACCGGGGAAGAAGTGGTGGCGTACGTTTGAAAGTTCAGGGAAAGGTTCCTTGATGTGAGGGAGGAGGCCAAATAATCCAAGTTATTGCAGATCTATGCGGAGGGGCTGCTTCCTGAGTACATCTGTCATCTCATTAATGAAACGCGCGAGGGGACTTTTTTGGATTTTTTAAAAATAGCAAGAAATATCTCCTTGGTGGTGTAACCAAATCCAGTGGTGGTGCCCATGATGTTTAGGTAGCCGACACAACCTATGGGAGGGAGGTCTCAGCCCCCACGGGTAGGGTACCCTGAGGGAGCAGATGGGGGCAAGGTGTCGAAGAAGGACAATAAGATAAAGTTTGGAAAAGATAGGGAGGACCCACCACCATTGCCTTGTGAAGTGGAGGAGGCTGTCAGCTATTACAACGCAATGGTCCAAGGAGGAACAATCTACGAACCAAAGGGCATTCCTGTGGGGGAACCCGATGAGGCGATAAGGGAGGATCCCATATATTTCTAGATTCATCAAAACATCCAGCATCTAACAGAGAGTTGTTTCATGCTGAGGAGAATCATAGATAAGTATGTGAAGGCAAGGACGTTGCAAATCCCTCCGTAGAACGTTAACAACAACCCACTCCCAGCATATGGGGCCAATTTGGTGGTGGCCTATGATGAGGAAGAAGAGAGAGAAGAAATAAAGCTAACTAGGAAGTAAGGAGAATTTGAAGAATCTTTGGAAGATTGTATGAAGGGAATGGTTAATATAGTACTAACCTATGATGAGTAAAGCGCCAAAGATGTGGAGGACGTATACAGCGTTGAAGGTGAGGAAGCAGACCCAATCCTAGAGTACTGTGCAGTTTTGAAATCCCCAAAGTTCACCTGATTCTTTGACCAAATGGGGATATCGAAAGATAGTAGGTTGGAAATAACCCAGGCAATACTTCACATTACGAGGAAGAACGCAGTCCGTTCGCTGAGATGGAAGGGACCCATGGCCAGGTTGGTGAGGAGGTTTCTGTCAGAAGTAACTTTTAGCGATACAAATAGGGCTATAAGATTCCCTCATAACATGCCATTGTATGTGACCGCCAGCATCAACGGAATTAGTTTCGCAAGGACTCTTATGGATGGGGGAGCTTCCATTAATATTATGCCAATCAACTCTTTTCACGCAGCTAATATTTCGGAGGAAAGGTTGGTCCCCATGCCTTTGGTGATTTCAGGATATGACAACCAGTCTTCCAAATCCATTGAGTATGTGAATATTGGGATCGTGATGGGAAATCTGAGTTCCCATATCAAGTTCCATGTAATAGAGAGTGAAGCTTCCTACCATATGCTGATAGGAAGAGTGTGTATGCACAACCAAGGGCTAGTTCCATCGACGCACCACCAATGCGCTAAGGCGAATATTAAGGGAACGGAGGTGACTATTAGGGCTACGAAGATTCCTTCGCTATCGAGGAAGCTCACTTGGTAGATGCAACATTTTACATAGAATTGGAGGAGGATGTCCGGGTCCTAACAAGAAGAATGGAGGGAGCATGGGTTCCCCCGATCAGAGAAAGGATGGGGGCCTTAAACGAGTAGAATAAAGAGGTTACAAGCAGTGCAAGAGTGATGACCAAAGAAGCTCACGAGGTGGTCCCTCGGCCCCAAAACATCTCGAAGAAACTTAGAGACAAGATGTGGCCTAGGGTGGATCCGATGGAGCATGAGGTCCAACAGCAAAGCGTACTGAGCCGATTTTCCGAAAAAAGAGTGGCTGAAGCCTCTAGAGAGAAGAAAAGGAAGGCAGCTACATCTACCAGCAGACAGTGCAAGAAGGATGTTATCGAAGAAAGAAAGGTGATATATTGATTATAATGGTGTGAACGGGCGCCTGAAGAAGCTAACAATGAGGCTGACCCGATATATGAGTGCTTTTTAGTGGATCAGTGATAACGAAGATTTTTGTATGGGCCGTTGTTTGAAGGCCAAGTTAATCAAAATCCTCAAATACCTACAAAATATAATAATCTCATGTGTAGAAGTAAGTAAGGGTATCAATCCACTTTCTAGGGGGTAAGCTAAAGACAAATTCAAATGTAATTCACTTTTTATTTTCTTTTTGTGCTTTTTCACTTTTTCTAATTTTTTTAGCTTTTTCAATATTAAAACAATAGGGTGAGGTGATGATTTAAACTAAACTAAATTAAAGTGTGAGATGAAAACAACTAACTAGAAATTTTCTAAAATGAAAATTAAAGTCTGAACTAAAAATAAGAGATAAGTGACGTAAATAATTGTGAGAACAATCAAGGAGTGGGATTACACCACAAATTTTAGTTATTCTAATTAATTGATTTAATTATTTGAATTCTCCCAAATTAATATCAAAATTACAAATCAACTCTCGTTGCAAATGTAATTTTAATAGTAACTTTTTAGAAAATTAAGTTTAACACCCCACAACTCTAGAAAATAGATCCACACTCCTTTTAATTAATCACCCGCTAGGATCGATCGATAAAAATTTATGTAAATCTTAGAAAATTATTTTAGAGTTGAAATTCAAGTTATAATACCCCACTTAAGGAACCCCTATCTCTAGTTCGAATCTAAAATGGGTATTATAACTAGAATTTTGATTTTCTCTCGAAAATCATTTACCCTCTCTGGAGGCGTAAATTTAAGGGTGAGGGATTAAAATTAACATTCAAATGGACTTTTCAAGTAATTAAACTAATTAAAATAAAATAACATCAAATATGGGTTTTACCCCACCCCTTGAAAGGGGTTTTAGCCTAACATGATATGAAATATGACAAATTAATAATCAAAGGCAAAAAATAAATGAGAAGAGAAGAAAACAATCAAACCCCAATCTCTTGAAGTGAAATTGAACTTATATTCCTTTGAAATTCAGCACAATCCATCCAATATGAGCATCCAACAATAATCAACTCAATTGAATTTCACACATTTATCACTCACAAATATCTTAAAAAATTGAAAATAAAACTATTTACAAATATTTCTACCTAATTTATTCCAACCTAACTCTCTACTTTTCTTTAGAATTTTCTCTCTCTATTTGATGATGAGTCTCTACTCAAATGGGGTCTTGAGTCTTCTTTTATAGTAGAAGCATGGAACACATGGGGCTAAGGGGTATTGTGGGAATTTAAAGTGCATGTGGTTTAGGTGTGAGGTCATGATAGTGGGAGAATAAGGGTATAAATTCTTATTTGGTATAAGGGTAATTTGGGTAAAGGTTAAAAGAGGTTAGTTGGGGTTATAATGGGTAAATGGGAATAAAGGGTTTTATTGGCACATGGGGTAATTGTTTGTTATTTGGTTTGTGAGATTGGAAAATAGCAGATCACGTTTTGCTTTGTGGAGGTTCAAAGTTGGAAATGGGGAATGGGTTTTTGAATTGGGTTATGGAAGAAATGGGTTTGGGTTTGGTTGGATACCCGGTTTGGATGATGGGTATATGGAAATGGTTTCGGGTATGAGAGTTGCAGGCGAATTGGTCACCGGAGAGGGGGATCGGCATGGAGGGGTGATGATCGTGGACAGGTGGGTCGCCGAATAGGTTGCCGACGGAAATGGTGCGTGCCTGGATAGATTGACCGTCGGAAGGGACTTAGGGTTTGGTAAGGAGGGAAGAGGTGAGGGTGGAATAGCGGGTCGCCAGAAATGGTTGAGTATGGACGAGAGAGGCACCGGGTTTCTTGGCCAAAGGTAGTGGGGAAGGGAGTCGGTGCCGGGGCAGGGTCGACGGGGAGGATCGTCGGTAGCTGCTGCGAAGGGTGGTGAGTGATAAGGGGGGATCCGGTGGGTTCAACGCCGGCAGAGATGGAGAGGATCACCACCGGCAGGAGGGTCATGGCAGGGAGCTCGCCGGAGGTGAGGGGGTTGGGTTTAGTGGGACACCGCCGGGGGTATCGTCGGCGGTTTTGGTTGGTTCCGGTCGGAGGTAAATGGGTAGTCGGGTTCGGTGTTTTCGTGCCCGTCGCCGGTGGTAGGTCCGATCGGCGGTTTCCGTCGAAGGATGCGGATGGGTCTAGGGTAGAGGCTGGCCGTCGCCAGGTTGGAGGTAACGCCGGCAAATCGGCTCCAGCAGAGGGCTGGAGGTGGTAAAAGGGTGAGGGAGTTATCTTTGTTGTTGGAGGTTTGAGGTGTTTGGTTGTTTGTGGTTATGGAGGAGAGAGGAGAGAGAGTGAGGTTGGGGGTTGAAGATGGAGTGGGGGGGTTTGTGTGTGAAGAGGGTGTAGGGAAAGTAGGTGTGGCTTAGGGTGTAGGAGAGTTAGGTGGGGGTGAGGATTGGTTTGTGTGTATGTGTTGTGTATAGAAGTAGGGGGTGTGTGTGTTAAATTTAGACCCTAATAAAATAAAACTAACTAATCAAAAATAAAATTCTAAAAAAAATAAAAATAAAAATCCTACTTCTAATAATAAAATAAAGACCCAAATAAAACTAAAAAGAAATGAAAATAAAAAATAAAACTAGAAATCTATTAAACTAAAACTAAAATTCTAAAAAGAAAATGTGAAATCAAAATAAACTAAAATACATGAAATCCAAAAATTCTAATCCTAATAAAATAAAATAAAACTAAAACTAAAAACTAATAGAATAAAAATCAAAATAAAATAAAATTATATTAATAAAAATAAAATAGAAAAGTAAAAAATAAAACCTAGAAATCCTAAAAATAAAAATGACTCAAACTAAAAATATAAAAAAATATAAAAAGACATAAACAAAACACACATAGGGTTTGGGGAAGGCTAAGGCTAGGATTGGCTAGGCTAGGGTCGGGGGATTGGATATTTAACTCCATATTGCACACAATTGTCTTGATTTAAGGGTTTGAACTCTCCAATGCACAATTTAACCTACAAAATAAACATTTAAGCGCATAAGACCCATATTGTCGAGAATTAGCAACTAAAGTACGTCTATTCGGAGTATAAATTGTACAGTTTTGGGTGCTTATCACACCACCCCAAATAGAGCGTTGCTAGTCCTCAAGCAATAAGATAGAGAGAAAGAAAATGATAAGAAACCAAAAGTGTACCCCTTTCGTGGACACTTGCGATTGCACTTAGCATGTGCAACAAGCCTTTAAACCTATAGGTTTCCCTACAGGATGAGTTGTGTCTCGTGGGGGTTTGTAGGGATTATACCCACAAAATTCTTATTTGCAAAAATTTATTAAAATGCAGTCAATCTCTTATTAGAAATAGAATAATCGCACAATTCATCACAAAAAATATTTTCAGAAATACAAGCTAGAAGCATAAAAAGTTTAGCTAAGTAAATACTCAAGGCACATCCTTCCTAGAACTCAACGTGTGTAGTGTGAATCAGTCAAAACGGGTCGAGTATCACAAGAGTAATTCCTAGATTGCCTCTTCGGAATCAACGCTTCAATTTAAAATCTCACGGATATATCTCTCTAAATCGAACTCTCGAGATTAGGGTCAGTGTATCGCTCTTGTGTGTGAGGAGGTGAGTAAATTTAAGCAAGTTCAAACGTCTCACACACACATAAGAAAGAACAAATAATTAGAAAGAAAAATGATCTCATGAAAGAAATGTTAATCACTATAGTGAGAACGTTGAGTTATTCACCACGTTGACTTTCATTTGCCCGAATACCTAGGGGAAATATGGATATATATGGGTGAGGGGGAAATGAAATGGGATGAAAAGGATATGATAGGTAGGATGGATGGTGGATATTTGAGAATAGTGTATACACTTTAGGTACAAATGTCTTTATTACATAAAAATTAACTACAACTCTTTTTTTCTTTTCTTTTCTCTTTTTTTCTCTCTTTTTTTTCGATTTTTCTTTTTTTTCTTCTCTTTTTTCTATATTTTCTATTTTTTTCTTTTCTTTTTTTATTTTTATCTCTCTTTTCAAACCAACAATGAAGACATTTACATTTGAAATCAAACTCATTTATTTTAAAATGAAAGATGATATGGAGATGATAGGTGATGGTGTATGGATGATGAGGGGAATAAATGGGAATATGGAAGAATATAGGAATGTAATGGGGATGATATATGGAAAAGTGGAAGGTGTATGGATGAAATTCAAGTATTCGGGAAAAATTTCAAGACACGTGTTTCTTACAACTCGAAAGTGATGTCGTTCTTAGTGATCAACCCAAATTTTATGAAAGATAATGAGATCATACAACAATTAAAATGAGGACCCAAAAGAAGTTGAATCAACTTGTGACTCGGAGATTGCGTAAAACACTCTGAAAGGGCGAAAGGCACAAATCTCACAAGCTAAAGTTTCTACTACTGATTCTTAAGGTTCTCTTTATAATTGTAGCACTCCTCAACTCTAACCGTAGTGACTTGATAAGTGCGTAAATTTTGTTGAGTCTAGAAATTCATGGTGCAACATGCCTTAATAGGTATTACATAATCCATTTATAAAAAATATTCGCTATCTTGATTCCTAGACTTTTGAAAGATGGATGATTGAAAATTCACATCACTGAGTGAGATGAAAGAAACTGCACGAACTTTTAAAAATCAGGTTCAAAAATAAAATAAAAATTCAAAAGAGGCACTATTTTGATAAAATTATCTACCCCTTAACAAAAAGGAACATCGTCCTCGATGTTAGGTAAAATGCTTTTTACAATTGAGAGCATAAGGTAGGAAAGATTTTACCAGAATGAACCGTTAATGAAGTGGATAGATAAAGACAAGAATAAACCTGAGTAAACGATAAGAAAAAATGAAAGGTGTACAAGTCTAAAAACGTGGCAAAGCATTGGGTGATGTGAAAACACCACCCCCAAACAGGATGAGACTAGTACAAGAAACGCGGGCTGCCTCCCAGTAGCACTAAGTTTAATGTCTTCAACTAGACCGATGGAATCCCACCCTAAAGATAAGATCTATGATGGCACGGGGCCATAAAAATTGGGTGATGAAGATCACCCCCAAACAAGACTGAAGCGTCAGTCTTGTTGGATAGAGGCTAAAACAGGTCAATGCACCTGTATGGCAAAGTGCATCACACGATGCAAAGCATCAGTGGACCATGGGCGGGTGGGGATCAGGGTAAGGGTGAGGGTGAATAGGCATTGGTCACGGGCCTTATTGAGCCGAAAGGTGAGGGATACTAGGGACCTATAAGCATGGTACTCCAATTGGTGAGGAAGGAAATATGGTGGGGAAAGTGGAATGGGATGGGCCTCATAAAAATCACACGACCGTTCTATGAATGGGCGATGGTAATGGTCGTGCCGTGACACGCCAGGGAGGTGTTGAAAAGAAAAATCAACACCACAAGAGAGTGGAGGGAAAAGAGGAACAAGCTCGGTGTCACGGAAGTGGAGAGTATCACCACAAATACTCTCGTAGATGGTGGAGGATGGTGTTAGGTGAGGATCTAAAAATATAGATGGAAACATGAGCTGTGTAAAATCAAGATCCAAATCAGGTGGTGGGGTGGAAAGGATAATGGGTGGGTCGGGTGGGACAAATGGTGTATCGGGTGGGATAAATGGTGGAGGAAGATGATCCAACTCAAGCGTGGGAGACACACCCTCATTGGGAGGAGTAAATGAATACTCACAAGGGAGTGTGGTTTATAAAGATGGAGTTGTCAACTTCTCCATAAGAGTAGCATCGGTAATTATGGTGGGTGGGTGAGACGAGTCATTAAGATCGGAGATAGTTGAATTAACATCAATATTCGGCTCAAGGGGAGACAAATATGATGGGATAGGATCCACATCAAGAGAGGCGGGAACCATTTCTAACGCTATCTTGGTACAATGGTGAGCACTCGTAGCCGGAGAGAATCGAAAAGATATGGTCATGTCATAGACATAGGCAATTGGGGCATAAGGTTAAATCTCGGGCATATTTTTGGATATTTCGGGAGTGGGAACCTCAAGGTGGGGTTCATGTGAACATGGTGGGATTGGATCAGGCTCACTATCAAAAGCTAAGTTAATATAATAGTCGACGTGGGACCCAGACCATGGAATGGTCTCAACATCGAGATTCTCGAGGTGGTAGGGTTGGTCAAACTCAAATTTCGTCTTACAAGAGGACACATCATCGTCACACTCGGTGGCAACGATGGGTGGGTCCATGAGAATATCCGACTCTCTCGCACACTCCAATTCATTTAACATTTGTTCAAGCCTTTGGAGAGCTTGAGTTTGAATTGCTTACTCTTGTTCGAGAATGAATTGTGGCAAGAGTGCCTCGAGAGTGGATGTGGATGAAAGAGGGTGGCGGTGGGTTAGGTGGACACAACTCAATATTAACAGGACTATACGGAGAATACTCGTATGAAGTGGGTGGAGTGGGGCCAAGTGCATCATACACGAAAGGATCGCTTTCATGATGGACAAAGGGTTGATACTCATGGGGTGCATAGTGAGGGAACTGATCGTGAATGGGTGCACAAGGTTTCCATGAGGACTGTTGGAACGTGTGAGGATCCACAACATCGGGTTGGGATTCGTATTGCGTGGAAGGGTGATCAGGCCTCCACGAATAACTAGGGTACTCACACAACTCGAAATTGGGTGTATCGGGATAGTGGACCGAGGTGGGTTTCGGAACAGTGTCATATGGATACACATGTTCCATGGTGGGTTCGGATGAATATGATAAGTACGCACACTCATGGGACATGTGATCGGCATAATAACAGTGGGTGCACAACAAAAGATGAGACACGCCGACACTTGACACCGAGGGTGATGGAATATGATGTGCGTGCATGTATGGGTCAAGAATATCAACGGGACTCGTAAGAGAAGTGAAACGAATAATAATATCATAAAGAGATGGCTCGGTATCAATCTCACACGTGTCACGTGTCAATGGAAAATGACCAAAATAGTCCCGTAAAGGACGTTCTTCGGCCATAAGAGAAATATTTTTTTGGAGTTTTTTCAATTTTTTTCAAAAGGAAAGAAAATATTTTTGAATTTTTCTAAAAAGGAAAGAAAGAAAATATTTTTCGATTGTTCTATAAAAATAATAGAAGAAAATATTTTTGAAGTTTTTGGATGAAATGGAAGAAAATATTTTTGGATTTTTCTAAAATGAAAGAAAGAAAATATTTTGGATATTTTTTTTTTTTGGAAGAAAAGGTGGGGAAAAATATGGACTCTTAGAATTTGGATGAACAAACTAAAACCCAACTACCGAAAATTGGAATTGGACACACACACAAGTCAAGAAAATTCCTAACTAGCATATAGCCAATTTTTTATCTTTAAATTTAATGAAAGGGTAGTCAAATTTTAATTAAGTCCGCGGGCGATAAAAAAATCACGGAAATATTTTAGTTATCGCCTTTGCAAAATGTTCTCCTAGTGGGCTACCTAGTTAATTGATTTTAAATTTAATGATGGCTAGGGTAGCATACAATGGTAAGCGAGTGAGTCGAGTGATTAAATCCCTTCTCTTGAGTTACCGGGTGTAGGTGTTAGCAATTTAATTCATCACACCATTCAAAAATAAATGCAAGAATAAAATCACACAAGAGCACACAAAATTGACTTGCTAACAGGAGAGGCGCGAGTGTGTATAAATGTACCTCCCACGGTTTTTAGGCCGTGGGGTGCCGAAAATTTTGAGTCGATCGGGGGGAGATCATGCCTATCTTAGTCGTCCCCGGGAGTCCTACCGACCCAAGGTAGAGAGGCTTCTTTTCCTCGCCTTTGGACGCCATCTCTCTACCTTGTCCGGTTTCCCTATCACGCTTGTCTTCAATTATTACAAATTTAAATGGAAAATAAATGGTGTCTCTATGCACCGCAATACAAGCCAAGAAGAAAATAATCCTAAGTACAAGCCTTCTAAAATAAAGAAAAAAAAATGGTACGAAAATGCAACATAATATACAAAATAAATGAACTACAAAATTGGATCCGCTCCGAGCTTCACAATCCCAAGAATGGCAACGGCGCCATTTGATAGAAATAACTTTTTATCTCCCCGGCAACGACGCCATTTGATAAAACTATGACTTTTACGTATATGTCATTGTTGAAAGCCAAGTTAATCAAAATCCTCAAATACCTACAAAATATAATAATCTCAAGTGTAGCAGTAAGTAAGGGTATCAATCCACTTTATAGGGGGTAAGCTAAAGACAAATTCAATTGTAATTCACTTTTTATTTTCTTTTTGTGCTTTTTCACTTTTTTCTAATTTTTTTAGCTTTTTCAATATTAAAACAATAGGGTGAGGTAATGATTTAAACTAAACTAAATTAAAGTGTGAGATGAAAACAACTAACTAGAATAAAATGAAAATTAAAGTCTAAACTAAAAATAAGAGATAAGCGAGGTAAATAATTGTGAGAACAATCAAGGAGTGGGATTACACCACAAATTTTAGTTATTCTAATTGATTAATTTAATTTTTTGAATTCTCCCAAATTAATATCAAAATTACAAATCAACTCTCGTTGAAAATGTAATTTTAATAGTAAACTTTTAGAAAATTAAGTTTAACACCCCACAACTCTAGAAAATAGATCCACACTCCTTTTAATTAATCACCCGCTAGGATTGATCGATTAAAATTCATGTAAATCTTAGAAAATTATTTTAGAGTTGAAATTCAAGTTATAATACCCCACTTAAGAAACCCCTATCTCTAGTTCGAATCTAAAATGGGTATTATAACTAGAATTTCAATTTTATCGCGAAAATCATTTACCCTCTCTCGAGGCGTAAATTTAAGGTTGAGGGATTAAAATCAACATTCAAAAGGACTTTTCATGTAATTAAACTAATTAAAATAAAATAACATCAAATATGGGTTTTACCCCACCCCTTGAAAGGGGTTTTAGCCTAACATGATATGAAATATGACAAATTAATAATCAAAGGCAAAAAATAAATGAGAAGAGAAGAAAACAATTAAACCCCAATCTCTTGAAGTGAAATTGAACTTCTATTCCTTTGCAATTAAGCACAATCCATCCAATATGAGCATCCAACAATAATCAACTCAATTGAATTTCACACATTTATCACTTACAAATATCTAAAAAAAATTGAAAAATAAAACTATTTACAAATATTTCTACCTAATTTATTCTAACCTAACTCTCTACTTTTCTCTAGAATTTTATCTCTCTATTTGATGATGAGTCTCTCCTCAAATGGGGTCTTGAGTCTCCTTTTATAGTAGAAGCATAGCACACATGGGGCTAAGGGGTATTATGGGAATTTAAAGTGCATGTGGTTTGGGTGTGAGGTCATGATAGTGGGAGAATGAGGGTATAAAATATGATTTGGTATAAGGGTAATTTGGGTAAAAGTTAAAAGAGGTTAGTTGGGGTTATAATGGGTAAATGGGAATAAAGGTTTTATTGGCACATGGGGTAATTGTTTGTTATTTGGTTTGTGAGATTGGAAAATAGCAGATCACGTTTTTCTTTGTGGAGGTTCAAAGTTGGAAATGGGTAATGGGTTTTTAAATTGGGTTATGGAAGAAATGGGGTTGGGTTTGGTTGGATACTAGCTTTGGATGATGGGTGTATGGAAATGGTTTCGGGTACTAGAGTTGCAGGCGAAATGGTCGCCGACGAGGGGGATCGGCGTGGAGGGGTGATGATCGCGGACAGGTGGGTCGCCGGTTAGGTTGTCGGTGGAAATGGTGCGTGCCTGGATAGATTGACCGCCGGCAGGGACTTCGGGTTTGGTAAGGAGGGAAGAGGTGAAGGTGGAACAGCGGGTCGCCGACGATGGTTGAGTATGGGCGAGAGGGTCGTCGAGTTTCTTGTTCGAAAGTAGTGGGGAAGGGAGTCGGCGCCGGGGCAGGGTAGACGGGGAGGATCGTCGGCAGCTGCTGCGAAGGGTGGTGAGTGATGAGGGGGCTCCGGTGGGTTCAACGTCGACAGAGATTGAGAGGATCGCCGCCGGCGGGAGGGTCATGGCAGGGAGCTCGCCGGAGGTGAGGGGGTTGGTTTAGAGGGACGCCGTCAGGGGTATCGTCGGTGGTTTAGGTTGGTTCCGGCCGGAGTTAAATGGGTAGCCGGGTTCGATGTTGTCGTGCCCGTCACCGGTGGTAGGTCTGGTCGGAGGTTTCCGTCGAAGGGGTGGATGGGTGTAGGGTAGAGACTGGCCGCAGCCGCGTTGGAGGTAACGCCGATAGATCGGCGCCAGCAGAGGTGCTGGAGGGGGTAAAAGGGTGAGGGAGTTTAGTTTTGTTGTTGGAGGTTTGAGGTGTTTGGTTGTTTGTGGTTATGGAGGAAAGAGGAGAGAGAGTGAGGTTGGGGGTTGAAGATGGAGTGGGGGGGGGTTTGTGTTTGAAGAGGGTGTAGGGAAAGTAGGTGTGGCTTAGGGTGTAGAAGAGTTAGGTGGGGGTGAGGATTTGTTTGTGTGTATGTGTTGTGTATAGAAGTAGGGTGTGTGTGTTTAATTTAGACCCTAATAAAATAAAACTAACTAATAAAAAATAAAATTCTAAAAAAATAAAAATAAAAATCCTACTTCTAATAATAAAATAAAGACCCAAATAAAACTAAAAAGATATGAAAATAAAAAATAAAACTAGAAATCTATTAAACTAAAACTAAAATCCTAAAAAGAGAATGTGAAATTAAAATAAACTAAAATACATTAAATCCTAAAAATTCTAATCCTAATAAAATAAAATAAAACTAAAACTAAAAACTAATAGAATAAAAATCAAAATAAAATAAAATTATATTAATAAAAATAAAATAGAAAAATAAAAAATAAAACCTAGAAAATACTAAATAAATCTAAAATAAATCTTAAAAATAAAAATAACTCAAACTAAAAATATAAAAAAATATAAAAAGACATAAACAAAACACACACATGGTTTGGGGAAGGCTAAGGCTAGGATGGGCTAGGTTAGGGTCAGGGGATTGGATATTTAGCTCCATATTGCACACAATTGTCTTGATTTAAGCGTTTGAACTCTCCAATGCATAATTTGACCTATAAAATAAACATTTAACCGCATAAGACCGATATTGTCTAGAATTAACAACTAAAGTACGTCTATTCGGGGTATAAATTGTACAGTTTTGGGTGCTTATCAATCAACATGGACAATGTATGGTGATAGACAACTACAATGTAGAGGAATTTGTGGAGGAAGTCACCGAGGAATCAAAATATAGGGCAGATCAACTAAAATCGCAGGCACAAGAACTAGAGCAGTTGTACCTGGAAAAAGAAGAGGAGGACCCAAGAACGCTGAGCGAAGTACCTGAGCAGTTGTACCTGAACAGAGTAATACCGTTTGGACTCAAGAACGCTGGGGATACTTACCAGAGAACAATGATGGCCATTTTCCATGACTTCTTCCATAAATTTATGGAATTTTATATGGATGATTTGGTCATCAAATCAAGGAAGGAGGAGTCCCATCTGGGCGATTTGAGGAGGGTGTTTGCCTGATGCAAGAAGTATAAATTGAGGATGAACCCACCGAAGTTCATCTTCAAAGTAACGAGTGGGAAATTTTTAGGCTTCGTAGTTGATCGGCAAGGGGTGCAGACGGACCAGGAGAAGCAGCGAGCGATCTTGGAGATGCCAAGTCCAAGAACGGCGAAGGAGCTAAAGAGTTTCCTCGGAAAAGTCTCCTATCTTAGGAGATTTATGGCTGGATTAGCTGAGATGACACATTCATTGATACAGCTGTTACGAAGGAACATAAAATTCAAGTGGGAGGAGGTTCACCAGGATTCACTCGCTGGGCTGAAGAAGCTTCTCATTTCACCACAAATCATGGTTCCCCCACAGGCGGGAATACTGTTGCAACTATACCTCACATCTACCACGAGGTCCGTGGGAGATTTATTGGCGTAGGAGATTGATGGGGAAGAAGGTATAGTCTACTACCTCAGCAGGATCATCCATTGGCCCGGAGTCAGATATAGTCGCTTGAAAAGGCATTGTTTAGCCTTAGTCTTTATAAAATAAAAATTTAGACATTATATGATGTCTTTTACAATTCATATTGTAACTAGATGTGATTCTATTAAGTATTTGCTGACAAGAACTATATTGATTGGTAGGGCAGCTAGGTGGTTCCTCATCCTCTCAGAATATGACTTGAAGTGTGTGATTCCTCGCGCAATCAAAAGTCAAGCGTCCGACGATCTATTGGCAATCTTACCCTCTGGAATGTTTGAGCCACCTAAAGAAAGTATTACAGGAGACAATTTGCAAGCCAATCACCTAGACATAATGGATGAGGAATGGACAATGTAGTTCGATGGATCTTCGATGGAAAAGAAAGGAGGAGGAGGGGTTATTCTTTTAAAAGGAACGGAGGAGATTTGCCTTTCCTACAAATTAGATTTCCCTTATTCTAACAACAAGGCGAAATATGAAGCATTGGTGTTGGGGTTGCTAGAGGCTCTTCGAAGGGGGATTCGTTCACTTTGCATCAAAGGTGATTCAAACTTGGTGGTTCAGCAAGTGAATGGAGACTACGCATTGAAACACATGATCCTGGCACCATACAGAACAATCATCTAGAGGCTCCTCTACCAGTTCCATCGAAATAAGATTAAGAGACAACCCAGATCGATGAACCGTTACCCAGACGCCTATGCCAACATTGCCCAGAAGATGGTCATAAGGAACAATATAACTATCGTTGTGATCCACCAAAGAATAGCTCCTTTGGTAGTACAGTCAATTCTACTGATGGAGGAGGATGCAGATTGGAGGAGAAAGATTAGGAAACAACTAGAATTTAGGGAAAGAACGATGGGGCTAAGGGAATTAGCCCAATATTTCACAAATCAAGGAAACCTTTACTTCAAGAATGTAGGAGGATGGTTGTCGAGGTAAATCGATCCAGAAGAGGCAGAGCGAAGATTGAAGAGAACACATGAAGAGCACTGTGAGACAACTGACATACTCCTCTATCGAAGAATTCAAAGAGAGGGGTATTTTTGGCCTCGAATAAAATAGGACGCAACAGAACTAAAATGAAAGTGTGACAAATGCCAATTATTCTTCAAAGCAGCTAAATGTCATTTCGTGAAAGCTCAACCAAATTGGAGATAGCCCTACATTAACTTCATTAGATATGGAGTCATCCCAGTAAAAAAGATTAATATGATGGGACTCAAATGAAGGGCCCCGAGATTCTACATTCAAGAGGGACTGCTTTACGAAAGGGAATACTTCAACAGGCCATTGCGTTTCATCACGAAGGAAGAAGCAGTCGAGGTCCTCAAACTAGCGCACGATCCAGTTCACATAGGAGGGGACAAGCTATATGACCAATTAATGATGTTGTGGTATTATTGGCCAATAATGGATAAAGACTCTGCTGAGTTCGTTCGAAAATGAAAATCTTGTCAAGTTCATGGAAATATGATACATACCCCATCGGTGGACCTACACTCCCTAGTAGCACCTTATCCTTTTCACAATTGGGTGTTCGACCTGGTAGGGGAAATACACCCTTCTTCGAGAGGGAAGGTATGGATTATAGTAGCAATAGAGTGCTTCACAAAGTGGGCTAAAGCGATACCACTGAGAAGGGCAACAGCGGGGGTGGTGAGCAACTTCATTAGAGAATACATCATTTGTAGTTTTAGGATCCCAAAGGGCCCCTTTTGTCAATTCAGAAGTAACGATGCTCACAGAAAAGTACTCCATTATTGTTCATCATACTTCAACGGTGGCATATCCAAAGGGAAATGGTCAGGCTGAAGAAACTAACAAAACTTTTGTTAATATCCTGGCTAAAATAATAGAGGATTTCCCAAGAGCGTGGGATGATAAGATACCAGCTGTATTATGGGCCTATCGAACAACTAAGAGGAAGCCTACAGGGTATACTCTGTTCTCCCTCATTTATGGGGCTGAGGCAATCCTTCCAGTGGAGTTAGAAGTTTGCTCTGCTTGATATGCCTTGCAAAGTAGCATGCTCCCTCGGAGTAGACATGTGCAAATGGAAGCATTGGATAAACACAGAGATAATGTGATGCAACACTTTCGAATGTATACGAAACAGCTTTTATGGCATATGATAACCTAGTAAGACCAAGTAAGTTCATGGAGGGAGACCTCGTGTTGAAAGCAACAGTGAAGCACATCAGAGGGTTGCCCCTACCCAAGTTTGCAGCAAATTGGGAGGGACCTTTCATTATGAAAGAAGCTCACGACTCAGGTTATTTCTTAATTTATAGGATGGAAGAAGATAAACCATTCAAGATTAATAATAAATGTTGAAAGTCTATCATGTGTAAGCAATTAGTTTTGGAACACTGATGTACCTAACCATTGTTATGAATACACAACTTCTTTTTATGATCAGTATGCAAGTTTTTTTTATTATAACTCAAGTGTATGAAATAATTATAAAACTTCATAAGGTACGCAAATAGTTGAAACCCAAAGAAATGACATGGAAACATACATTTTTTTCTTCATTCATAAACTTAGGGGCATTACAAAATTGGGAGCTATTGCCCAAGAATTAAATAAAAAGAAGAAAAGAAAATATTTAAGAAAGTCATTGACCTAAGAGGAACTAAAGATCTGGGGTAGAGAAAAAATATCCAGGAGGCAAGACTGTTAGGCATTTATAGAAACCTCCAACCTCGTTTGCGCTTGTGTACTCTCAATGAGGAGTCTTTCTCTCTTTAGCTTGGCCAGACGCAGAGCTTCTTCGATGTCCCCCACCTCTTTATAAATTGCTGCAAGGAGATGTGCTAACTCAGTCAACTTAGCTTCCTCATCCCGTTGGTCCTCCTGATGTTTTCGGAGCAATTGTCTCTGGCTATCCAGTCGCTGGCCTTTCAAGGTTTTCAAATGCGTGGTGAGCCAATCAAAATGAAAGCCATCACAACCTAACTCCTTCAGGTGGCTCGGGAATTGGTTGAGGAGGGCTCTGGTAACATTTGAGGTCGGAGTATTGGCAATCTCATCCATAACGGTAGCCATGCCCTAAAGCCTATAACTCATCATAGAGATATTGGAACGCAAGCAATCCATGGTGAATATTTCAGGATGGTGGTTTGTAAGCTGCTTAACTACCAAGAGATCTTAGGAGAACGCTGAAGCACCATCAGGCAGAAGGCATGAGGAGCCAAGTCGGGTAGAGGAAGCTCACAACCAGATTCGCTCTCAGCAGTAGAACCGATCGTGGAACCTTGATTGTTGTGACTGGAGTCCTATGAAATAATGAGTTCCCGATGGGGTGAGGAGGTAGGCGAAAGAACTGGTGGAGAATCCTCTCAAGCAACCTGAGAACAGTTAGAGGAAGTAATGAGTTTACGATGAATCTTAACAAGTGTTTTCATTGTTAAGTCCCCGATATAGGTGGAGTTTATGAAAAATCTTAACAAGTGTTTTCGTTGTTAAGTCACCAATATAGGTGGAGTTTATGAAAAATATTAACAAGTCTTTTCGTTGTTAAGTCACCAATATAGGTGGAGTTAATAAAAAATCTTAACAAGTGTTTTCGTTGTTAAGTCACCCATATAGGTGGAGTTTATAAAAAATCTTAACAAGTGTTTTCGTTGTTAAGTCACCGATATAGGTGGAGTTTATGAAAAATCTTAACAAGTATTTTCGTTGTTAAGTCACCGATATATGTGAAGTTTATGATTAAAATATTACCAAGTATTTTGTTAAGTCACCGATATAGGTGGAGTTTATGAAAAATCTTAACAAGTATTTTCGTTGTTAAGTAACCGGTATAGGTGGAGTTTATGAAAAATCTTAACAAGTGTTTTCGTTGTTAAGTCACCGATATAGGTGGAGTTTATGAAAAATCTTAACAAATGTTTCGTTGTTAAGTCACCGATATAAGTGAAGTTTATGAAAAATCTTAACAAGTGTTTTCGTTGTTAAGTCACCAATATAGGTGGATTTTATGAAAAATCTTAATAAGTGTTTTTGTTGTTAAGTCACCGATATAGGTGAAGTTTGAGAGACTGAGAAATGCAGAGAAATTAGTGATGTACCTCAGCAGTAGCATCAGCGAGAATAGGAGCCACCATGGAGGCCTCAACGGCTCCCCTAACTGAAGAAGCCTCAATGGTCGGAAAAGCTCCCTCGCCAATAAACGGTACCAAGGCCAACGAAGGAGTTTCAATGAAAGAACACGAGGAACCTCCAAATGATGCCCTAGTATGGGCAGGGACCGAAGAACCACCACGCGGGTCAGCAACATCCACACTGGGCTTGGAAAGAGAAAAGGCACTAAGAGAAAAGGGTGGGGTATGGCTTGGCGAAAGTTGCAAATACGAAACCAAGTGTTATACACAAGGAGCAAGTACAGGAAAAAGGCAGGAATACATCTAAGTGTTACTTACCCCCGTTATGGCACCAAAAAAGGGAATCACAATTATGGGTCTCATCAGTATGGTGGGAAGAAGAAGGTCAACTAACAAGGATTCCATTTCATCCTAAGGCATCCTAACATATCAAAGGTTCAACATGTTAAATAGAAAGAAAAGGGGTGGAAGAGAGAAAAAAGATGTCAGACCTAACAAGTAATAGATAATATGTTACCTCGGGGGAACTTTCTGCAGTTGGAACAAGGGCAGAAGAACCTCGGGCTGAGGTTCTAATTCAGAATAAGTTGGGGGAGTTGTCTCCGGTCGGGAAGATATTCCAACAGATTCAACGATAGCGCCCACGCAGCAGCATCTTTAGCCCGTTGGGAGGACAAACAACGAGAGTAGGTAAGACCTATCATGGGGGAAAGGGGAGGAGTAGTATCGGCTTGAGATACACTAAAACATCCCCCCACTAAATTGATCACGGGGGAACTAGGGGGACTGGGCCTTTCTTCAACTCCCTGCACCAAAGTTATCAAAGAAATAAACATATGCATCTTGCCTTAAGAAAAGGGGAACAAGAACAAAACATGCACACATACCTCAAATCTGGAGGGAGAACGAGAAGGTATAACCACTGGTGAAGGTGAAGAGGAGGCAATAGCATAAGGAGATGGGGTGGGATGTATCTCGAGCGTCCGTTTCTTCTGAGACTTGGTACCCAGAATTTTCTTCCTCGTGCCCGTTGCACCAGCACCTTGAGGTACCCTCAAACCTTTTCTCCTCTTCACCGTCGGCTCAGTTGGATCAATTATGACAGTGGGAAAGTAAGCCGAAGGAGTAACAACAGGGGCGTGTCGCTAAAACTTAGCATTTATTCGTTCTACCTCAGCTTGAAGTTGCCTTCTCAACTCCTCGACTATTTCTGCAGACATAGGAGGAGGAACAGAGGAAATGGGGAACACCTCCAAAAGAGCTTGGGCTTGGGCCTTAGATTTCGAAGAAGTCCCATCCTTGAACTTCCTAGTCTTTTTGGCTAGTGGCTGGTAAGTCCCTTTGCCAGTAGCAGCTTCGACTGAGGGGGCAGACTATTTGGAAGTTGCAATGACCTTAGGCTTCGGCTGGCAGTAGGGATCATCAGGCAATAAGGGGGTAGCTCCTGGGGAGGTTCTTTAATGGTTTTACTCAAAGGAAACTAAACTACAAGAACGGAGTTCCCCTTAAGACCTAGTTCATAGGCAGAGAAAGAAAGGACCGGGGGATATTGGGGAGGACTCTAAACAGACTCGCGAATCCTGGTCAACTGCACCAAATGGAACTTAGTGGCATAGGAGGTGGATACGCCCCCTTCCTAGTGGAACTGGGAAGGGTGACTCACCCATCGATGGTATAATTCACACCAAGAACCTCTGCGACAAGGTAGAAGGTGCAGGATTCAGTGAAAGTGTCCCTTGTGTGGTTTTGTTGAAACACAAGTCGAGGGGCCCCCTGATAAAACCCAAAATGCCTGCTACATCTCTCAGGGTTGTCAGGTTCTGAGGTGTATTCCCATTAAGTATAGGAAGGAGTAAACTCAGGGGTAAACACAAGCACCACGGCCTGCGAAGGATCTTCTACAATAGGGATGAATTTGACCGTTGAAGTTGTAGAGGAAAAAAATCTCACGAATGGGTAAAAGTAGATTTGTTGTATGGAGTCATTATAAAGGAGTCAAAATGATCAAAAACTCCCATTATCTCCTTTCGACTCTATTTTTTATGGAAACACAAGAGGCGTGGGGTATTAATACCTTGGCTCACGGGGGGAGAGATAGACTTGGCGACATTGGCAGGAAAACGGGTGTAAAGAAAGCCCATCAACATAATGGTGTTGGCAAAATTGGCCAAGTTATAACGACCCAGTGACCGTGACATGTCGATATGAGTTCGATCTAGCCTGGTATAGAGGGACCCAAGGCAATCGCGGCTAGTGGAAGGTTGAAACCCCTATCCAAACGGATGGAAATTTTTATGAGTTCCCTCCTGGGTTGGTTGTTGGGTTTCCCAGTCAGGAAGAAGCGTGAAAGCAACATAAGAATATAGGCTGGTAGTTCCAAATATGTACCTCTACCTTGGCCCGTTATAGTAGTGACATCCTTCGGGGTTGGAGCTTCAAAAAAATAACTGATGAGGGGGGGGGGGGGTAAATGTGTCTTTGTTTGAAGAACCAGCGCAACTAGAGCAGATTCGATTCGATCCATCTCAGCTCGATCAGCAGCCTCTTCAGCATTCAGGGCCTCATCGTGGTATGCAAACTCACCCATGGGCTCAAGCCCAAGTAGCTCGCATACGTCCTCCAATATGATGGTAAACTCTCCCCATGCAGTAAAGAACGTGTGAGTTATAACGTTCCATCTGGAGACTAGCACTTGTAGCGCAACGTTATGTTTAGAAAATGTGAGCTCCCCAAACCAGTAGGCTCGATGAAGACCAACCTTCGCAAGAGCAGCAGCGTGAAAGCTCTGCATATATGTGTGTCAGGTAGGGAAATGGGTTGGCGACCCCCCAAGTGCCTCGAAATCGATCTGAGAATAGGGGAAGTCACCACGGTCTAACCTAAAGTGCAGAGTCCCCTCTGGGGGAAGATAGCCCCACTTTGACGAATCATCAACCTTATCACCCAATAGTAAAGGATCATACTTGGCTGAGAAATGGCAAGTCTTACATGCATCATATAAATCATCATCTTCGCCAAAGATGGGAGACCGGGGGTAGAAGCATTTAGGGCAGTGGCGCAAGGGATAGTAGCGGCGCCAAAAGTGGCAAAAGGGGAACTTGGTTGAGCAATGATGGTGGAAACCTTTGAGGCACTTGAAGAATTCATAGTAAGCAATGATGAACAAAATAGCTTGGTAAGAAGGGCTAGAACAAAGATGTAGGAGGACAACCACAAGCGGTGGCGTAAAAGGATGAGAGAAGGAAGAAACTGAGTAAAGAGCTGGACAGTAATAGAGTTTTCGCACAAATTTCTCTCTCTAAACAAGATGAGAGCTTGAAGAAGACAGAGGAAAGAGAAGGGTTTTGAAAAAAGAGACATTTGAAACCTTTTAAGGAACTCATCTATTGAGTTTCCCACCACCACACGTGCAAGGCTGCCCGTAATCATTTCAAATGGACACATGGCACTTTGAGAAGCGTCTTGGCAGTAAAAAAGACAGCGCCATGTCATTAATGAAGTGACGCCTGGGGAATGGAAAGGGGTGCCTTCTAAAGAACATTTGAGTTTTGGCGCTAGAATTTTTGTCAGGTATATCCAATAAACTCCCAATGAAGAAGATGTCCCAACGGTTCTAAAAGGTGCGTTGTCCCCTCGCCACAAGTCCAAACGTTGTTTAAATTGTGACTCGACTACATCGGGGATAATTTTAATTTTTCGAACATAGCGAAACCTTACAGGGGATAATTTCACTTACCAAGAGTCAAAACAAGTATTTGAGAAGGTTAGTAGGCCTTTCGGGAGATTTTCAAATAATAAATTTTGAACGGTTGAAGCTCAGTGTAAGGAAAAAGTGGCGATGTCCCTTCGTCAAAGCACTAATAAGCCGTAGCGCTTCGGTTCAGGTACATCGGGGAGAATTTTACTTTTTCCTGGACATTCTAACGCGGTGTTTCTAACGAAGGAAAAGATGCCAGATTTTTTTTTTCACACAGAGAAGTTTTATCGAATTGAGAAGTTTTCGTGCAGACATTTCTTATGCCAACAACAAATCTCTCCACGAAGGGGAAAATGTATAGGTGGCTTGAAGGTAACTCTGAGATTAGGGATAATTCCCCTATTTACAACAGTATCTGGGGATAAGGCAGTGTGGCAACTCAGCAAGGCAGCTTAGCATGGCAACTCAGCGTGGCAACCCAGCATGGCATCTCAGCGCGGCAGCTTAATGTCGCAACTCATATTTTAGCTTGTTGTGTTACTTAGCCATATTGTATCTTTTTTTATACTGACTATGGGATATAAAGATTGTAATGATGTAATGAGAGCAATTATTATGTGTGAGGTGCAACAGTACTCGCAAGAGACCAGGCTTGGCGGGGCCTGGGAGAGCTTTCATACTCTATAGAATGACCTCACCGTGGGAATTTTGAGGGACTTGGTTTGGAGGATTGAGAAGTGAGTCGCCATTGGGGCTTTTCCTGGACATCTTAGATACACCTGTTAAAACACCGAAGGATCCTGACCGTGGAACCTCGGGGGGGGAGCAGCCTTGAGTTCCATCAGGCGTTGAGTAGTGAGCCAAACAACCCTCTACTTAATATCACATCCACTTTATCTGATGTCACTAACCATCTAGGCAATGTCAGACCTGCACTTGAGTAAACTACCATGGTATTTGGGTTGTCAGATAGTTGGTGAGCTAACTATGTGACAACAGCCCCCAGACACACAGTGGTTAGGTAAAAGGCATGTCTTGGCATTTAATTTTTATGACATGGAGACAACTAGTGCATCCGGTATTTAATGTTTGTGACATAAAGTATGAGGGATGTCTTTCACAGTCATTAATGGAGGGGTTGCCTCGGGATGGTTTGGGAGGCTATTTAAAGACCCCACCCACCTCTGGAGAGGGGAATCAGATAATCTTTTTGAGAGTTCAGAAGTTATTACTAGAGATAATATACATCAGAGAGAGTTATTACAAACCAGAGAGTTTACTTACCAACCATTGTCATTTATTACGAAGCTTTTAATACTTGACAGGGATTCTTGAGGGTGGTTGGTGTGTTTGGCTGCCTTCCAAGGTATATCTAGGGTCCTTACTTCTCTCTCCCTCTAGCTAAGTTACTTCTAACTTCATTACTCCCTTTTGAGATATATACGAGAGATCTGTGAGTTTAACCAAGATTATCTTCACTAAGTTGTGTTTGCGTGTCCTATAGTTAATCAATAGTTTTGCTAGTCAACTTGTCATTGTTGTACACAAAAGGGGTTACGCCTCCATCTTATCTAAACTACCCTCTTAGAAAGGGTATAACGCAATTTGGGAAGAAAGTCAAGCTTGTGCCTCGCTATGTAGGCCCTTTTCCCATTATTGCAAAGGTAGGCCCCGTAGCTTATCAACTTGCCTTGCCGGAACGCCTATAACAGATTCACGATGTGTTTCATATTTCATCCTTGAAGATGTACAAAAGGTGTGATGGAGCTCATTGGCACATTCCTTTGGATGATATCGAATTGCAACCCGACATTTCATACGAGGAACAACCAATTGCAATCTTAGATCACGGAGAGTGTAGGTTAAGGTCGAAGGTGGTGCCCTTGGTTCGTGTCTAATGGGGACATCACAATGCCGAGGAATCAACATCGGAGCGTGGGGATGATATTAGAGAGAAGTATCCAAACCTCTTTTTACAAGGTACGCTAGAATTTTGAGGGCAAAATTCCCTTGTAAAGGGGGGAGTATGTAATACCCCTTATTTTTTAGTAATTGTTTTTTTATTAATTTTCCGTGCGGGTTAATTATATAAAATAAAGGAAGTTGGAGAAAATATTATTTTAAGTGATTTAAGAGATAATATTTACTGAGTTTTGCATATTTACTGTTAAGTGGATGTAAATAGCATCATACTATGTTTTATTGCGTCGTTGTGCCTTAAGCGACGGGTACGGATTATATTCCAATTGAATCATTATTGATAAATTAAAATGATGTTGGAACATGAAATAATTTATTTTATTCCGGATGTCAATTTAGAGGGCGTGGTTAGTCCGAAAACGGTTGAGATAATTAAAATAAGTACCAAGTTGTATTTTTTGATTCTGGGTGCTTTTGACCGATTGTGACTTAATTATGTTGTTACGAGTCATTTTAATTGTGTAATAACATTTAAGGTTGAATTTAGAGTTAATGGGCATTTAAGTCTTCCAACAACATTTATTCTCATTTATGTGTTCTAAACCTAGAGAGAGAGAGAGAGAGAGAGAGATTAGGCGGAAAGGAGAGAAAAGGATGAGAATTGAAGATTTGAGCTTGGGATTTGTTGATACCGGACTCATTTATGTGTTCTAAACCTAGAGAGAGAGAGAGAGAGAGAGAGAGAGAGAGAGAGAGAGAGAGAGAGATTAGGAGGAAATGAGAGAAAAGGAAGAGAATTGAAGATTTGAGCTTGGGATTTGTTGATAACGGAAGATAATCCGAGACTACAACCCTAAGGCAAGTTTCTAAATTTCAAATGTATGATTTATTGTGGATAAAGTGTATTGATAGTTATGTATTTGGAGAATTGAAAAAATTATGGGTTTTGATGAATTTTGGTGTTTAACCATTTGATTTTGATGTTTGTATGATTTGAGTGGAATATATTGGCTTGTTGTTGTGTAGAAAGGTTGGGGTAATGTTATTAGATGATGAGGTTTAGGGAAGTGGAAGAAAACGGGGTTAGAGTTTTGGGTTTGGCATGTTAAAAAAGGGGTTGGCCGTGAGATCTGGTGAGGCTGGTCGACCGTGGTCCAGAGCCCAATCAACCGAGCCTAAAGAGAAAATCCCACTGCTTCTCTCGATAGGCATATTTAGAAAGCGCGGTCGACCGTGGTCTAAGTACCAGTCGACCGGGCCTTGGGGGAGGGGCTTACTTCTTCTCTTACAAGGCTAATTTTTGAAAGCGCGATCGGCCGGAGGTCAGGGGCCGGTCGACCGGTACCCTCTTTTTCACCTGAAATTGTTTAGTTTTCTTTAGTCCCTTATTTTAAGGTTTAGGCCTAGGAAACTTCTCGCATGAAGTAAAACTAGTGTATTAGGGTCTTATATTAAGGTAATCAAGAACCTAGGTTAGAAAATGAGTGTTCGAGCTTAGGTCGGGAATTAATTAACTAGTTGTTAGAAGAAGGTAAGGGTCCTTTTCACATAATGAGCTAGTCTAGGACTAGGGGGAAGTAGGGTTATATAATTTTGGACTTTTGAAATTGGGATGAGGTAATATTATACTTGATGGCTTATAGGGTTATCGTTAATTCATGGAGACTAATATGAAGTTAATTAAATGTTGTAGTTTACGTCGTTAAACACTTATGGCTCCGGATATAATGTAATGCACATTTCATTAGCATATCTTGTGAATATTGATTTGCATATGCATGCCTCTCTAAATGCTATCATAAGAGAAGTTACACGAATGAGGTGAAGTCCACTGGCTTGTGAATGCAGGGTGAATATAGTCCTCGGACATAGGACCGATGGCTATATTGTGATGTTATTTTTTCGAAGTGAGGTAATTTTGGGTATGGTTATGACTCACTGTCGACGGTATATGGTCGCTTCCCACGCGACCCAATTTAGGATGCCCGAGTGGTCTTGGTTAAAGGCCCTAGAAGATGATAACTATTTAGGGGCGCATCCAGTGGGGTGACTCCCGGAAGGATGGTCTTAGAATCGTTATATATTGTGATTATAACTATTCTCACGAATGTGACATTTTATAAATGGCTAAAGTATTTTATAAATCAACTATCTGGAATAAGTTTCCTAATGAGGAATGAGCTTGTGAAGTCATATTGCGCAAAACTAAAATGTAAGCTTATTAAGTTGAAATTGAGTTATTTCTCTCGCATTGATGAATAGTTATCATTATAAATGACATTTCGCTAGGTTGTGCATTTAGATGAGAGGTGAGGATTATTCTTATTGTGAAGAGTGAGTTAAGCTTGATTATGATGTTAACAATTTATAACTGTCATGCATTTTATTCATATGTATATCATATCAAACCGGGCCCTGACCTGTTTATATCTCTTTATTTTGTATGGATCTCTTGTACGCCCAGGTGCTCCGCTGCAAGGACGCCCGTGTTGATCCTTCTTTCCCAGTGCCTAGGGGATATGGCATTTTTGCGAATATTATAGGACTTTTGTGATAGATGCATCAATCTTTTGCACACTCCAGTTATGATCAGTCTACACATTCGGGCGTGTTGCCCAAGTTTTGTACATGCTTATCGGTGTAATCGCTTGTATTGGTCTGTTAACCGACAACTTATTTGGTTATTATGTTGTTTATGATTGTTAAACTGTTATCTGTCTTTATTTATATCCATTTTCTTTTTAAATTGGATTGTCTAAATGGTTTTATTTAAACTTACAAAATAATTTGACATCCGTTTTCTAAAATAATTGGTGGTTATCTCGTATTATTATTTTCACAACAGTGATGCTAAGAATGTACCATCTATGATTACAATATTTATTGGAGTATCGGGCTAGCCACCTATTATTTTTATAAGCGGGGTGTCACATCTTCTTCTCCTTCTAGACCTCTGCTTTCTCCCCCGTAGGTCTTCGTCTCAACGTGTCTGCCACCACACGTTAGCCTTTCCAGGATGATATTGTATATCAAACTGGTAATCCTTTACTAATTCTAGCCACTACCTCTACCTCGTGTTTAGATCCTTATGCGTTAAGAGATACTGAAGTGACTTGTGAACCATGAACAAAGTAAACTGCTCCATCAGAAGATAGTGTCTCCATATCCTCAAAGCAAAATCGATCGTTGCCAATTTAAGGTCGTGGGTGGGGTAATTCTTCTCATGGGACTTAAGATTTCGGGATTCATAAGCTATAGCCCTCTCCTCCTGCTACAATACACCCCCAAGTCCCTATAAGGATGCATCGGTATAGACCCGGTACTCCAATCCTCCCCTAGGTAAAACGAGTATGGGTGCTGATGTTAATTTGTAATTTAACTCATCAAACACTAACTGATAATGATCGCTCCACAAAAATGGTACCCCTTTGCGGGTTAGGTTCATCAACGGACTCGAAATCTTCAATAATCCTTTTATGAAGCAACGATAATACTCGTCCAACTCCAAAAGCTGTGAATCTCAGTCGGTGTCGTGGGCTACCCCCACTCCCTCACCACCGATACCTTACTCGGATCAATAGCAATGCCCCTGTCAGACACAATGTGGCCTAGAAACCGCACTTCTCGAAGCCCAAATCCATACTTCCCAAATTTTGCATACAACTGATGGTCCTGTAGCATCTGCAGAACTATACACAGATGCTCTGCATGCTCATCTTCGGTGCAAGAATATACCAGAATATCGTCTATAACACAATCATGAACTGGTCTAAGAACTCCCTAAATACCCAGTTCATGAGATCCATGAACATTTTTTATGCATTGATGAGCTCAAACAGCATCACCCTAAACTCATATGATCCATACTGCGATAAAAAAGTGGTCTTAGGAATGTCCTCCTCTCAAATGCGCAATTGATGATACCCAGATCTTAAATAAATTTTAGACAAGTACGTCGTTCCCCTCAACTGATCAAATAGGTCATTGATCCTCGACAACAAACACTTATTATGTATCGTGACCTTGTTCAGCTCCTATAGTGAACACACAAGTGAAGTGAACCATCCCTCTTCTTCACAAATAATATTGGTGCACCCCACGGTGATGTGCTCTGCCAAATAAAACCCTGACCCAAGAGCTACTGAATCTGCTCTCTCAACTCACTCATCTCTGAAGGAGACATATGGTAAGGTGCTCGGGAAATCGCTCTCAAACCTAGTGCAATATCTATAATAAACTCAATCTCGTGATTGGGTGGTAGCCCTGGTATCTCCTGAAATATGTCCTTTAATTACCTCACAATCATAAACGAGTTTAACAGTATAACTATCTCCTTTGAGGTCTCCTCCCCAATATAATATAATTGTGTCCGCGACCCTCATTCAGGAAGAGGCATCACCACAAGGGACATCTCTTGTCCCAGAATGGAAACCACAATGGTCCTCTCATATCAATCTACCATCGCTCTATATCCTACCAACCGATCCATACCCAAAATCACATTATAACACTACATATCTAGCACTACAAGGTCTTCCGATAAGCTCAGTCTCCCTATAACAATATCGACTCCTCTACAAATCGAGTGTATCAGTGAACCACTACCCATCGGTGACTCTACACACATATGAAGACTATCGACTATCTCTAATAAATCGGCAACTCTAGGAAATCTAGTTTTAATGAAAGTTTGCGACATCTTAGTATCAAATAGAATCCTAACCTAAAGCCAATTTCTACTGTAAGATGCGCCTGAGGTGCTGGTGTCATAGATACGTCCCGAGTTATACACATGCTCGTAATGCATCTGCCCCTACTGTTACTATGGGGATGGTGGTGCTAGTGTTGTAGGAGGTACTGGAGCCTGCTCAATAGGTTGGGCAATCCCTCCTCTTGTGACCCTGCTGGCCATATATGAAGCACTGCCTCGGGAACACCCTTTGTCTCTAGCCCTGCTGGCCTCGGTCCTGTTGGCCTCCTCCCTGGTTCCCTTGGCCCTACTGTCCCTGCAAAAACTTCTACTGCTGGGGACCCTGCTCTCCCTATCTAAATCCCCCATTGGGACGATGTCCCATAGTCTTAAACCTCTTGGCTTGATCCCTCTCCCGAGAATCTGGCCCCTACTAACGGCTTCTTGCTGCTGATGCGGTGCTCCACTAGCACCACCCCCATTTTCCTTGCCCTGTTCGCTCGGATCTACACTTCTCTTTCTCCCCTTTGCATGGAAGCGATATTCCTGACAGTGTACAAGTGCGGCATTGACGACATCAGTGTATGTCACCAACGCATGATTACCAATCAAGTGCTACCTGATCTTCTAGGCCAAACCGTCAATGAACTTATCTTTCTTCCTCTCATCGTTGCTCACCTCATCTGGCACAAAGTTAGCCAAGAGGGTGAACTCCTCCTCATAATCAACTATTGAGCGGTCACCCTATGTAACTTCCCTAAATTTCTTTGGCATCTATGACTCAACTGCAAACAGAAATTACTTACGGTTGAACCGCACCCAAAACTCAGTAATGATCATCAAATATCTCACCTCAGTGGTGGTCACCGACTCCCACCACTATAATGTCGCTCCAGCGAGTCTGAACGTAGCTAATATTTATTTCCATGCCTTAGTACACTCCACCATGTGCAGATGGTGTTGTATATTTTTCTTCATTGACATGGTGGAATCACATCAGTACTGCCCTAAAACTCGAGTGTGTCACCCTTATGGAATGTCTTCCTAACTCTACCAAGTAGATGGCCTTGGCTGGGCCTGGATCACTAGTGCCACTGGAGGTGGTGCCTGGGGCTGAGGAAAATGAGCAGCCATAGCTCTCATGGTTGTGTCAACCGTCTGGGCCACTTTCACTACCACTTGTGTAGTTGAAGTCATCTATGGTAGTGACTCTGGATGAGGCACCTCCTGTGGCTCCAATTGATCCTCCCTTGCCATATTCCTGGTCACTACTCTCTTAGCTCACTATCTCCTCGATGGCATCTGAAAACAGATCGAATTGTATGAGTTCAAAGTCTATACGAATAAAATGGAAGAAGTAAGTAAATTTCAAATACGTAAGATAAATGCAATAGTCCTAATAATATGGTCCTATATCAAACGAACGTTATACTGAAATCATAGTAAGCCGTACAGATCCTATGGACACTAGAACCTGATGCTCTGATACCATCTGTGATAACCCGCCTAATTAAATACCAGGTGATCAGTCATTTATTAAATTAAATCAGAATTTCCAAATCGGTTCATTCTTAGCATCACTGTCAAAAATCAAATTAACTATTAATCACCTATTAGTCAATTAAACCGGTGTCAGTTTTATCTTACACTAAATAAATAACAACATGCAAAAAATAAAAATAAACCATATAACAATAGAGTCTAAACCATCACAAGATAAAGATAAATAAAATTGCTATAAAAACCATCGGTTAAAACTAAACTAAGTAAATCCAACATAATACTAACTGAATCCAACATAAGTCTGAACTGAATAAAATCTGAATGGGGCAACATTCCCAAATGAAAAACTGTAATACTTCCATAATATCCTACACTATGAAATGAGTAAATGAGGTGTCTAAAAAAAACTCATGCAAGCATCCACATATGCTGCAACTACGTGTCCCTGGAACAGAATGTCAAGTCTGGCGTCCCTGTGGCTGGACACCTAAAAGGTTTTGAAAATATTTTTATAGCAAGCGTTAGTACTCAAAACATTTTAAAAATATTTAGCAGGAGTTTATAACAGTTCACAATCGGTTATCGATTACACATGTTAGGTTTACGTACACTCTCTTAAGTTTCCTCACCCCTCAACTATTGTTAACGCCTAGCATTCTCTACTTAGCCCACCTAGTTGTCCTGCTCAAGTTAACTAGACATAAGTAACCATCTTGACTATTCACATCTCTAAGTCCCCGTGCCTCCCATACAGTACTCTATCTGAATTAACGTTTCTCATATATTAAGAGTTCAAATTAACCTTTCATTTATCTGCTCATTTATCCAATTAATTGAGTTTCACTACTTAATTCGTTCTTTAGATATACACTATCTATCAGTCTACTGTCACATAAAAGTAGAATAATCACAATTTTGTGTGTGTGTGTGTGTATATATATATATATATATATATATATATATACAGTGTCTCTCAATAGGACCACCGTGAAACAAAAGGCATACTCTATTATTAGTCCAAGTACCTCTCGTACTAAATGGGGACTATTGGTTTGGCATGTCTCCTCGAACCCAAAATCAAATAACAATGGTGAAGGTGAACATAGTTCTAAGCCTTTGGGCTAGGCACATACCTAACATACCCAAAATGACATGTCGATCTCACTAATACACATCACATAGGGAGCCTCCCTAAGTTCTATGTTCTGGGGCACCAATTCAGACCTCACTGGAAACATCAAGGTGGGATCGCCCACTACACAAGAACCTCCATTGATAACAAGCAGCGTAGGTATGCTAACTCATAATATCAATCATATAGGTACACACACAACCTATATATATATATATATATATATATATATATATTCAGTAGGTATTCACACAACCTAATTATCATCGTTCGTACGTAGAATAATTCACTCACATACTCCCTAAACTTGTTACATTACGATTTAACTCACTATCGTATTATTCGAATATTAATCTCTACTCTAAAGGCCCTAGTTACTCTCTTTATTTCAGTAGCTAAGTCTTCCTTACCCTACTGGTCTATGCAATTAAGCTCTCTCATGCTTTCCCGTAATTGTATTCTCATCTTCTCGAATTAAATTACGTCATAATTAAGCCTATTTAAATATCACTTTAATCCCCTTAATAAGTCAAAGATCATTACTCTACCATAGGCATGCTGTAATATAATAAATCCCACATTACATTTCATCAAAGTCCCAAACGTTTCCCCGATAACAATTTAGGCATTTTAGGCTTAAAAGGAAAAATCTCATCTTTTCTGGGCATCCGAATCGTTTTGATTTTGGTCGAATCGATTCGATTTAGGAGAGTTCGTCTTATTCGTTGGTTTTCATGCATTATTCACCATTTTTATACTTGTATCTTACATGATACTTCACCAAAATCGAAACCAACTATACCAAACCTTTTCTACATGTCTTTGGATGTTTCCTAACTTAATTTACACATCAAAACATTAAGATTTATGATCAAGAATAGATTAAATCATGAAATCATCAAAAGCCCTAGGTTTTCTTGTTCTTCCTCTATATTTCAACATAAATCTGGATTTATTTCATAGAGATAATCATATATCTACTGATTTCAAATTATCTACGACATCAAAATAAACTGCATGGAAATCCTACCCTTAATATGAGTTTAATTCATTATTACCCTTCAAAATCACCAATTTATTCACAAATAAATCAAAACCTAGGCATATGGGTATTATAACTTCAAGAAATATGTATATAAACAGTTTCCTTGATTAAGATGTTCAGATTTCATGAATGAGATGTTGAATGGTGTGTCTTCTCTTCCATGCTTCACTCCCAACTTATTAATAGTGCAAGATCACACTCCAAATTCCTAAAAATCTCTCTCTTAGGCTTCAAAATTATTCTCTCTCTTTCTCTAATGGAATCTCTGAGTTTTCTAACATCTTAACCCTAGCCTTCAACCCTTATAAGCTGATAAAGAGTTTGTAAATTCGTAGGTCTCTCAACCCCTTAATATAAAATGATCAAAATACACTCATATGGTCCTGGTATAATCTAAAATTGTCCCGTGACTCAATTGACATCCATCGGTATACTATTTTGACTAATTTGACCCTTCCGGGCTCTTCCGTGACCTCGAAATCATCATCCCAGTCACTCTATTTAAATATTCCATCTCGAACCCAAGTTAGTCTACACGCTACTCCCATTTGAGATAAATTTCTATTACGCCCATATCACTTGCTATGGCCTGATTTCTAATCATCAAGTATTTACTATTCACTCAGTAAATATAATTAATAATAATAATCATTATTTCACTCTCGATTAATATCTAATAATCACATTATTATCTAATTTAATTAAATTACTTCTCTCGCATAATTTTAAATAAATAATTTAATTACCGAATTAATTAAATCTCAAATATGCAAAAATACGGGATATTACAATTATTTTGAAGTTCAGTTACTTATCCTTAACTGAAAAAATGTTATCAAGAAAGCCACATCTCTTAACTACATTTAATTAATTTTATTAAACATGTTATTAGTTTTTTTGTGCATGATTTTGTAACGTGAAAATTATTAATTTAATTAATTAGCAAACACAGACAAATGACATGACAAAATCACCATTAGATTACTTATTTTGTCTATCCAAATAAATTAACATGCCAAAACTAATTTTCCCATTAAATTTTATTTATTTAATTAACAAGTGACTTGTTTATGATTTGGTAAAAATATTTAGGGTTGTCTTGATAAAAACAATGTGCTTTATGATTTTTGTTTTTTAGTATTCAATTTGTAATCTTAAATTAATACCATCTTATTTGATGAGTTTAATGTGTTTTAGAGCATAATCGTGTAAACCCCGGGATTTTTAACAATTAAATTGATTGGGAAATGAATATGAGAATGACCTAAGCAACTTAGAACATATTGGGTATTTAGCATGATTTACAAATTAATCTATGACTTTACCAATTGATCATATCCCATAAAGAACACTGGAGGTAGTTTATAACCACTATGTCACCCTTAATATGGTATTACTTTTTTTATGCCCTCAGAATAGTAACATGAATGTATAAAGAATAACCTATCTTACTTTTCTTGCCTTTCATTTTGAAGTCGTTGGCTATGGATTTTTTTGTCATAAAATTGCCTTTTCCAAATAGATTATTGTACACACACTTTGTAAGACACCTTTCCAATGGAACTGAAATCGAATTAAGCGTAATCTCTCCAATGGTAGCACTTTCTGTTTTAAAATTATTTCCTGCTCAACTCCATCACATTAGATATTTTTATATAACAAATCACAAGATGGAACACATAAGCTTTCATAAAATATATTTTTATATTGCGATCTTGTCATGATTTTAGAGAAATTATCATGAAAATAACACATGAATGCGAACATATCAAATTGACAATAGGAAATTATGTATATGTAGTGTATGAAATCAATACCAATATACCTATAAAAGTTACATATCATGATTTATCTAATGAATTTATTATTAGCGTTACAGACGTGAATAGGAAAAGTCATTCAAAACAATTCATTTTACAATCCTTGGATTAAGTTAAGTCCATACAATGATTAGGCTATACATAACTTAATAATAAACCAAAAAGATTCAAAACTAAAATTATTCCATTCTATACATTTAACTTATTAATGAACCAAAAAGATATAAAACTCAAATTATTTTATCTTATCTTGTCCTATAATGTTGATTAATTATCAAGTCAACCTTCCTGACAAGTTTTCTTAATTAATTCATTAACTCACTCAATGAACCACTCTTCATCTTATCAGCCTTTGCATGTCTGTCCACCAACCTACGTTAGTTTTGTATCGTATGCCCTACATACCTACAACAATAACAATAAGGCAATTGCATGTTCTATTTAGGTCTTGATGTTTCAAGGTTAATACTATTTATTCTTACAAGATTCTTCCTCTTGAAGAAAAAATGAGCATTGTGGTTTTTGTTTTTACAAAAGGAGAAACCATAAGATCTAGAAGAATGGTGATAATTTTTTAATTTAAAATCAATTTTTTGTCGGTCTAAGGCAAAGACATAAGGACAATTTCCTCCTTTTCCTTCTTTTTACGAGGTTATGTCTTTATCAAGTTCTCTTCAGAAACCTAATCTTAAAATGTTATTGACACTTTTGTTTCATTTTATCATTTGAGTTAGAATATTACCTTAAGACATGTTTATCATTATTGACTTAAACATGTTCAAACAATGATTTGCCAAGTTTAGTAGATATTTCATCGAGCTCATATTTCAATCATTTGGATTCTTTTAAATCAATTGGAAATTTTTTGAAATAATTTTTCAAGACTGTGTTTTTCATTTTAATATCATCTTTCCCTTTTTAAATAATCTCATTTTACTCTTGAATAAAGTTCAATATTAAAGCTATCTATCAACTATGCTAACTCACTATCTTCAACTTGAGACTTTTCAATACTTTTCAACCCATTTTTACTTTTGACTTGTAAAATATTTAATTTCAAGGAAATCACAATTCTCAAACTTTTTAAATTTAAGGATTCTTATTAAAGTTCATCGAAGTCTTGTCCAATGTTTTCATAATCCAATTCATTTTTACTATTTTAAGATGATGTAGAGAACGATATGTGAATATTTTCACTATCAATAAATATGGAATCATTATAGGAAATAATGATAGAAAAATCATTCTTAACATTTAAGGCTATTTAAACACACTATAATGGACTCCCACACACCTTCTCATGTAAGAATCTTTCTCATTCTCAATACAATCACTAGACATAACCTCATCTAGCTTTTCCATAAAATCTATCATATTCTCATGTTAATCATTCGAAGAATTTGTAGATGATTCATTCTTTGTATCATCAAAACGAGTTTTATATGATTTCTTCTTATCATTCATTCTCAAATGTATAGGGCACATATTTATGTGTTGTTTAACACCTCCACAAAAAAAAGAATTTATCATCTTCCTTAAACAATCTCCTCTTGTGTCTAGAAGAATTATTTTTAATTTGGCATTTATGTTCATGTTTAAAATAATTTTGTTCTCTTCACTCAAATTGACTTTTTCTCTTGAGAAATTTATTGTAATTTTTTATACTTTTTTCTAAATCGTCTTCAACATTTGCACTAGGTTTTTATTCTTCTTTAAACACAGCTACCTTCTTAATATTTTTAGGCTGAAATGCTAGCAATTTTGAGGTTTTAGAAACATGAGCCTTTTCTTGTTCAAAGGTTTGAAGGGGTCTTACGAATTCTTCTAACTTGCATGAATCGATATCTAAAATCTTATCAAGAATAACCACTTTAGTATCAAACATCAAAGCTAAGGATATGAATTACTTCTTCATTATCCTATTTCCCGATATTCTCTCTCTACAATTATATTAAGCTTTAACCACATCGGTTAAGCTAGTATAATACTCATTAAATGATTCCACTTCCTTCATATACATAATTTTAATGGATGTTTCAGGCCGTTTGGTATTGTCTCTCTTAATGACCGACGTCCCTTCATATGTGACACTTATAATGTCCCATGCTCCCTTTTTGGTCTCACAATTCATGATGTGGTTGTGTTCATGGGTACTAAATTATGAAAACAAAGCATTTAAGTCAAGGAAATGTAATTGCAAAATGAGAAGAAAACAACCCTCCACTCGAATCTAGGTTTTCTCTCAAACATTCCATTAACCTCTCTCATAGGCCAAGTCCATCCATTTTCTACACTCATCCATACCCTCACACGTTTAAATCTCATATGAGATCTCATTCTCACTTTCCACTTACCATAATTTGACCCATCGAATTGTAGTAGACAATTTGTGTAAACTACATATCTTAATAGATACATGACTACACCTAAGAATACGTATAAAACACAACGAGATCAAGTGAAAAAAAAATCTAAAACAAAAAAATCTAAAGAATCTCAAACCCATGTAGAACACACAAAACAATCAAAAAATCGAATTGACGCTATGGCACGTGAGTCTACAAAGAGATACATGCTCCGATAACAATTGAAATAGAATGGATTATGTCCGTATCAACCACTAAATAATTCCTGGGGTGGTGATAAGGCAATGATCAACAAATTGAAACTATACCTAATTTTAGGAAAATCTAACTAGATTAATGAATTTTGCTATAAAACCAGTTTTAATTCATTTTATCTGAACTAAAAGAAGATATGTGCAGTTTTAAAGAAAATAGATTTTAATAGGTCTAAACCACACAAACACCAACAATGAACTACCTAAGTCAATTATGTCATTTGACTTGGTTTAAGTTATTAATTACTCCAACTACCTAATAATTCGCCTTATAGGCTTATATCTAAGGTGAGTTAGCGTGTGAAATAATTTATCAAAGAAAAACACACACATGGAAACTCACAACACCATATCTATGAGGAAAAACCTCACTTAAGTGAAAAAACATCAAGATGCATGCTCTCCCTCATTAAAATTGAAAAGGAATTTTACAAAGTGCAAGCACAAAACTCTCACCTGAATTCATTTACAAATTGTTTACTTCACAATGTTAACCTTTTATCATTCGAGGTTCAATCACGAAGCTCCATATCCAATTGATAAGAAATCAACTATATTTTAAAGACCATATCCATTAGATCAAACCTCCAATGAAAGACCTAATTCTCTAATCTGTCTCTAAATATGGTTGAATCTGATATCAGATGTGAATTTAAACTAACACTTAATTTTAATAACTTCATAAACTCTAGATTAAGTATGGATCTAGATTAATTATCTAAAAAATAAAGGACAAAAATTAATTTCATAGAGGATTTCAAAAACCTCTCAAAACGAGTTGACACAAAACAACTCAAATTCTAGACTCATGAATTATCGAGCCAAATTTTCAGTTTATAGGCTGTTGAAAATTTGCGGTCTCCATGTGTACGGTGATGGATTCCTTGTATACAGACTATAAAGATATCATCAAGCAATAATAAGCCAAGTATCCATCTAAATGTGTCATTTCAAATAGTTCGCAATATTCGAACATAGCGATTGTGCCAATTATGCCAAATTTTAATTTGTGCAGGGTTTTAAATACAAAGACCTTAAGTTTATATATTTTACACATTTTCTAAAATTATTTTCAGTAATTAAGTTAGTGGCATTAAGTATAAAATCTCTGTGTTTGAAAAGTCATGATGTCAGCATTCACAACCAACCAAAAAGATATGAATAAAGGCAAGTGTGTAGTCATAAACTAGGGTGTATGTGATGAAGTGTTGATGTCGTATGAAGTGTAAACCGAAATCAAATAGGATTCAAGCAACACTTACATAAGGCATCTACATGGAATCAAGCTATGGGCTTGATTTACGCAAGAATCAATGTTTCGACACGGGAATAACCAATCTATATAATAAATGGATATACGTACATTTTCAAAAATCCAGCTTATAGCATAAAAACCCATCGAAGGGTATTATCACTAAAGAAAAGTCCATTTAGACAAAGTCCATTAGTATGAAAGGCAAAGTCTATAAAAAGGAAAAATCATTATCAAAAGCCACTGTATGGAAATAAATGGTAAAGCAAAATCAAAATTATATCATAAAAAACCCATTGAAAGGCATGATCACTTAATAAAATTCAACTTAGGCAAATGTCATAAAAAATCACTTTTAATACCAACATGGAAAAATCCATAGTATGGAAAAAAATAATGAAGGAAAATTCATAATTATAGCATAAAACTTATCGAAAGGCATAACCACAAATAAAAATTCCATCGGGGAAAAATCCATCAACATGAAAAAATCTCCATCAAAACACAAAACATATTATGAAACGAAATTCAATGAGTAGAATATCTCATGGAGAGGTTCAAACCATGTTTTTTAAAATATAGTTAACGTATCAAAACCAAAAGTTATCAACTTATTCACACTGAGGGAAACATAAGGTCTTCAAAAGTACAACTAAGGGAATAAAATTAACAAGACATTAAATTATTCACATTGGGGGATAAATAAAGTTACCAAAGGTTCAAATAATGTAGGAAAACTCATAAGTCATTTTATTATTCACACTCGGGAAACACCATGGATTCGAAAGTCCAACTAATGCAATGGAATTCACAAAATATCATATTAGCCAAATTGGGGGCAAAAATAAGTTTCGACGGACCAACTAAAGGAGGAAAATCATAAGTTATCCAATCATTAGAGTTTAAAAAAACAAATCTTCAAAATTTCAAGGACGGAAACCACAAGTTATGAAATTATTCAAATTTAAGACAAAACTAAGTTTTGAAATCTTAAACAATGGAAAGAAATTCAAATGACATAAAATTAGTCACATTGGGTGCAACATACCGACCCAAATTTGGGCCACCGTCGGGTCAACCTGCACCGAGTCAAGGAGTCAAAGGGGGAGGGGGAGAGTCCAATTTTATTATTTAAGAAAAAACCTTTAATAACACTATTTTATAAGGATTAAGAAACTAGTTTTAATTTCAGAAAAAAGTGGTCACTTTAAGTAATTAGGTTAATTAACGAAGTTTATTTATGAAAATCCGTTTAATCAAATAATACTAAATAAATAAGAAATAAATAATAGTTGTCCATGTATTATTACATCACTTGGCCAAAAGCCCGAATAAAATGATTTAAAAATATTCCAACCAAATGTTTCGTGAAACAAGTTAAGAAATAGTGGTAGAACTTCTATCGACGGTTATTACCCTCGGGGCCCTTACCGGTGTCCTTGCCAACGTCCCTCCTCAATGTACTTGGGGTGGGTGAGGGCCTTTAAGAATAAAAAGAATAGGGTGAGCGAACGCTCAGCATGATGGAAAATACTAAGCTATACGTTTTCTAAAAAAATATTGTATATGTAACATTTATTTTAAACAATTTCTAAAGCATTTAACAATTTAGTTAGTATTAATACAACTACCATGAAATGCACCCGAGCGATGTTCTCAAACTCATACTTGACCATTTCATATAACCTTTACATGGTCTAGAGACTATTTAATCATATTTTATTCCTTATTCTCCATTTTATCGCTTTCATTAGGTTGTCTTATTTACATTCCTTAAGAATAACCGAATTCATTTTCATTCCCTTTATCTTTTTTCTCAAAATCTTATAATTATCCACATAGTTTAATAGGCTCTAGACCACCGGCTATGCTACCATATGCTCTGGTTAGTAATTTTGGGTCTTTCACCCTTGGGTTCCGGGCCCTTCTTAATTATTTTTTGGTCTCAGCTGAGTCCATATTAATGTGTTTTAATATTTTTACCAAAGTCGACATTATTCCTTTATTTTCATCATTCTCATGACATTTCATTCATTTATTCGTTTTTCAAAAAAACGACCGATAAGCTTAAATGAGACCCTTTAATTTTATCAAAATTACCTTTTTATTTCATTTACCGAAACCTTATGAAAAAACACATTTCTTTCATCATGGATTTTTAAATCGTCAATTTACATTCAAAACCACCCTTCATGATTTTATGTCCAAAAATCATACATTATATTTTATCCTTAAAAAAATCCCATTTCTTCATGTTTCTTTTCAAAAAATATATTTAATGTCATAAAAACCATTTTACAAAATGTCCACTTTACCCTTATAGCCAAATGTTGCACTAAATATCATTTCTTATTCATTTTTCAAAACATTTTGGGTTAATATTTTCAACTTCCTTATTTCATCAAGAGACCCATTTTTAATTCCACATATCACGACCGTAAATCCTTATTTAACATACTACAATATTTTAAGCATTTTAGGAGAATTTTGAGCCTAGAAAACCTTAAATATCAACCTAAACAAGAGATTAATATGAAAATATATCTTCATGCTTATTTCCTTATTTTTTTCAAGATTAAAATACCATTTGTTCATGAAAATCCAACTAAACTAAGTTTTCTTCAAAAATACCATTTTTATAAGAAAACCTTCAAATAAACATACTAGAAAATATGTTTGCAAATTTGACCCTTATAGCATACATCCCAATAGATTTTAATCTAGAAAACACTTGGAGGAAAATCCTACCTTTGATTTGAAGAGGAAAAATTTAAGGGAGTGACTTGAAAGCATCTAAAAACTCCTATGCTCCAAGAAATCTCCAACTTCTACAAGATCTCCAACAATGGCTTCTTCTACCCAACTTCTTCCTGAACTAGGCTTGAAATGGGTGTTTTAGCCTTGCAATAGCTTGAAAATGTTTGGCGTGGAAGGGGAAAACCTTAGAGAGTGGTGATAATGGGTGGGTAATGGAATAGTGTGGTTTAGAGAGAGAGCTCCAAAAATCTGATAAAAATTGCTCTACAACCATCTCACCCATATTTATATCCACCAACTCTTAACCATTTAATCAAGGTTAAACCCTCATTTTGATATGAGCTGCTGAGATCTCAATAACTCAGCAAATCCAATACCCTATGTCATGATAGCACATTAAAATGTGTAGAAAATCCTGATCTGGATCCGATTGTTCGAACGACTTAGACCTCGTTTAAATGAGATCCCGTCTTATTCAAATGAGAGTACCAATGAGGGAGTAACATAAGTTTAAAAGGTTGAGGGGAACCACCTCGTTCAAACGGGAATCTACCCCTCATTTAAATGACGACGCACCTCATTCCAACGAGGGCATTCCAACGAGATTCTACATAACGATAGAAAATGAGCATGTCCTAGTCGTTAGAAGGTCATTCGAACCTTGTTCAACAATAGGCCATTCTCATTCGAAGGACGTGGACACTCATTCGATTGATGACCAAATCCACAAGTCAACATTATGCCATTAAAACTCTAATTTAAATTGCATAAGGTCCACCAAGATAACTCAAACTTGACACCCATTCATAATATATAGTTCACGGCCTAAGGGAATATAAATTACAAGGACTGAAATACAATTCTCGAGCACGGGTGTTACATTCTCCCCTCCTTAGGAGATTTTATCCCCAAAATCAGAATAGCAATGTTAAGCAAATAGTTCTTAGTGATTCTCATGAATCTCCGACTCATGCTCCCCAAGTCACACCCTTAGAAACTTGAAACTCCTAGAGAACCTTCACTACAAAAATGACCTTGTTGCACAAGGCTCTGTCCTCCCAGTCCAAGATGGACACAAGATGCATAGGAAACGTAACATCTTCCTCCAGCTCAACACGATTCCAGTCGATGTCGTGTCGATGATCATGAAAATACTTATTCAACATATAAATGTGGAACACGTTATGAACTTTGAATAAATGTGGAGGTAGATCCAAGCGATACAATACATCCACTATCCATTTGAGGATCTCAATGGGACAATATTCTAAGGGGCCATCTTCCCCTTTTAGTCGAATTGCTGACTTCCAGTCCTAGATCTAACCTTCATTAGCACATGGTCACCCACTTCAAACTCCAGAGGTAATTCTTTGGTCAGCTCTGAGTTGTCACGAGCCTCTAGAAAATTACCTAAACTTTATCGGTTATCTCTCTGACCAAATTGGAATTGGTGAGATGCTTCTCTTCCGCCTCTACCCAATAAGATAGAGAAAAACACGAACACCCGTAAAGAGCTTCATAGGGAGCTATATAAATGCTCACCTGATAACTGTTGTTGTAGGAAAACTCTGCCAGGTGCATATTCTTCGCCCAACTACCCTAAAAATAAAGTGTGCAAGCTCTGAACATATTCCCCAAGATTTGGATGATTCGTTCCGATTGCTCATTGGTCTCTGGGTGATATGACGTACTCATGCTCAATTCGATTCCCAACTCCTGATGAAACTTCTTTTAGAACCGAGACATGAATCAAGGACCCTATCTGAGACAATCAAGAGTGGAACACCATGAAGTCATACTATCTCTCAAACACACAACCTCACTAACTTACTCACGTTGTCTGTGATCTTAATTGGCAAGAAGTGTGAAATTTTGTGAGATAATATACTATAACCCATACTGCATCATGACTATGCTCAGATCATGATAAGGTTGCGATGAAGTCCATCGTGATATGCTCTCACTTACACTCAGCTACGGGTAGTGGTTGCAACAACCCTACATGCCTCCTATGTTTAGCCTTCACTTGTTGGCAAGTGCAGCACTTCGTCACATACGTAGCCATATCCTTATTCATACCTGACCACCAGAAATATCTGCAATGGTCCTCATACATCTTTGTAGCATGGAGATGTATGCGAAAGCACGAGTGATGGGCCTCTGCTATCACCTCGTCTTGAAGCTCATCAATCACCAGGACAATCAACATGCCCTTGTGCCATACACCACCATCCTTATCCACGGTAAGAGTGTCTAACAATTCACCTCTCTGAATATGGTTATTGTAATGTGTGAATTTAGGATCACACGACTGGGCATCTAGAACTTTTTATTGTATGAGTGACCTAGCCACCACACCCTAAAGGTACACCCTATCATAACCCGTTGGACATGCAAATTAAACTTCTGCATTTCGCCGAATATCTTTTCTCTGTGACACTTTATCTCTGCTAGAATAAGACTAGACTTTCTACTAAGAGCATGGGCCACCACATTGTCCATGCCGAGATGATACTCTAGGGAGAAGTCATAGTCTTCCATGAATTCCATCCATCTTCTCTGACGAAGATTGAGGTCAACCTGCATGAAAATATACTGGAGGCTCTTATGATCAGAAAATACCTCAAACCCTTCCCCATATAGGTAGTACATCCATCTCTTAAGTGCAAAAATCACATCAGCGAACTCCAAGTCATGGGTGGGGTAGCTCCTCTCATGCACCTTTAACTGATAGGATGCATAAGATATTACCTAGCTATTGCGTATTAATACCGAACAAGCCCTAACCCGAAAGCATCACAATACACGGTGTAACTCTTAGACACTCTAGAAGAATAAGAACAGGCACAGAAGTAAACCTAACCTTGAACTCTTGAAAGAACAACTCACAATCCTCATACCACTCAAAGTGCACATCTTTCTGAGTCAACAGGGTGAGGGTCAATGCAACCCTCGAGAATTCCAGCACGAACCTACGGTAGTGACTAGCCAAACTTAGGAAACTACGCACCTCTGTGACTATCTTTGGCCTGTCCAAACTTAGAATGGCCTCGAACTGGGAAGGGTCGACATAAATTCCCTCGTCGGACACCATATGGCCATGGAACTTGACCTCATCCATCTAAAATTCACACTTGCTGAATTTTGCATACAACTGATTCTCCCTAAGTACTTGTAATGTCGTGCGAAGATTCTCCTCATAATCCACATCCAATGCCAAGTATACTAATATATTATTCACAAAGACCACTAAAAATCGGTCTAAGTAAGGGCGATAGATGCAGTTCATACAATCCATGAATGTCACTGAGGTATTAGTGAAATTAAAGGGCATCACAAGAAACTCATAATGCCCATACCAAGTCCGAAATGTTGTCTTCGAAATGTCCTCCTCTCTAACACATAACTGATGGTAAGAAGATTGGATTTCAATGTTAGAAAACCTACACATTCCACTCAACTGGTCAAATAAGTCATCGATACGGGGCGTATGGTACTTATTCTTCACTGTTACCCTGTTTAACTGCTTGTAATCGATGCAAAGCCTCATGGAGTTGTCATTCTTCTTAGCAAAGAGGACTAAAGCTCCCCACGGGGTTACACTAGGGTGAATGACAACTTTGATGGTTAAAACTCCAACTAAACCCTTAACTCCTATAATTACTCGAGATCCATTTTATGAGGTGGTATAGAGATAGGTGAGATGGCCCGATGCACCTCCATGGGAAATTACACCTCTTGAAGTAGAAGTAATTTGGGAAGATCATTTGGGAACACATCGGGAAGCTCCCTCACTATTGGGTAGTCTAACAATATACCATCCAGTTCCTTTTGAGCCATCATATTACTCAACCAATCGAAGTACCATTTATGCTCATGTACAGTGGAGAACTTGCAAGGATAACCAATGTCCTATTAGTTAATTAAGCGATGAAGATACCCGTCTAGAAGAGATATCGAGATAATATGCCAATGGCATTCGACGATAGCATCAAAACACGACAGCCAATCTATAGCGAGGATCACCTCGAACTTATCTATGTCCTTACTAATCAAATCATACTTTAGAACATAGTCTCCAGCCATAACTACGAAACTATGGAAGATCCTATTAAGGACTATGTTGGTGCCAACCAGAAGTCCTATGAAGATATAAAGGTAAAACTGATCTACCTCTAATCTCAAACTAGATCCTAACAAGTTCGAGATAAATGAATGTGATGCGCCTGAATCAAATAGTGACTTTACCCATATGCTGAACAAAAGAATTATACCTTCCATTATGGTGGGATCCCTGGAAGGTTCTGCAATCTTTGACATAGCATAGGCACGTCTGGGATTAAACATGCTGCTCTGATCGTCGAGAACCTGGCTTGACCCGCGACTAATCTATCCTTGACTAGGATGTGAACCACTATGCTATGCCTTATCGAATGATGATAGCTCAAGGAAAATAACTATTGATGCTGCTATTAAATGGGACCTGTGTAGCTAGAAATCCTATCCTGTATATAGTTGGCAGTCTGTTGGCTGCCTTACTGATCACCCAAACCTTTCTACGGGCAATCCCTCCAGTAGTGACTGGGGGACCCAGATGCAAAACTATTCCTCTCGATGGGGGATATAGGACTTTGGTCCCGGGTAAACTAGGTGAATGATGAACTAACCCCTATGGAAGCCTTCAACTTCATAAAGAAAGCTTGAGCCCCATCCTTTGATTTTTATAACCGTAGCCTGGACGCACTGGGTTCCCTTTTCTTTTCCCTGATGGACTTGCCATCCTCTAACTCTAACTCTAGCTTGATATCTTTGTTCACCACGATTCTAAAGTTTGGTAGATCCAAACCAACCATGATTCATCGAATACCGAGGTTAAGGCCCTTAACAAATATCCTTATATTTTCTTCCTCATCCTTCTGCACTTCATTCACATACTTACAAAAACTCTCAAATATGACTCGATACTCCTTCATAGACGTATTCCCCTGAATAAAATGAGGGAACTCGTCCTTCTTGGCATGTTTAAATGCATGGGGAAAGTAGTAGTCTAGGAATGTGACCCTGAACCCTTCCCAGTCTATATTCTCTATGACATTGGCGTGGTAGGTGCTCCATCAGCGTTGTTCCTACTCTGTGAGATAGAAGGTAACTATCTTAACTTTTTACCCAACTGGCACGTCAAGAATCTCCATAACCTAAGTGGCCTCATTAAGTCACTCTTTTGCGGCATCGGGGCCTGCTGCCTAGTTAAAGGTGGGTAGGCGCAGCCTCCTGAACTCCTTTAAAATGGAGGACGAAATAGTGCTCCCAACCATTCCACTACTGTTGTCCCTCTATTGTTGTGAGAGGAATCTTCAAGCTGACGCATGGCTTGCTCTATCTACCTAAGCTCACTATTCCCTAAGCCATTAACCTTACTACGACGTTTAGTCATCTACACAAGAAAGGAGAGTTTAAAACACAATGATACGAAATGAAAGCCATAGTGGAAGCGATTAACTTAAACAGTAATTAAAGCGATAACTACAATGAAAACAAATAAAGGAAGCGTACTAGGAAAGCATAAACACTTTGTTTCGCCTGATGATCCTATTGCTCTGATATCATTTGTAACGTTCCGACCTAGATTTGGGTCATCGTAGGGTCAACCCGCATCGAGTTAATGAGTTAAAGGGCGAGGGAGGGAGTCCAATTATATTATTTAAGAAAAACACTTTAATTGGAATATTTATAAGGATTAAATTATGAGTTTTAATTTAGGAAACAATTCATTTAAGGAAACAATACTAAACAAACAAGAAACAAATCGAACCAAAGTCCCGAATAAAATGATTTAAAAATATTCCAACCAAATGTTTCTTAAGACATGTTAAAAAATAGTGGCAGATCTTATAACGATGGTTATTAGGCTCAGGCCCTTACCGACATCCTTGCTAACGTGCTTACTCGATGTACCTGGGGTGAAGTGGGTGTTTTAACATAGAAAGAAAGGGCGAGCGAATGCTCAATAGGGTGGGAAATACTAAGCTCTATGTTTTCTATAAAAATACGATACATATAACATATATGTTAAACAATTTAGCTAGTATTAATGCAACTACCATGCATTGCACCCGAGCGATGTGCTCAAACTCACACTCAACCATTTCATACCACCCTTTATCGAGTCTAGAGACTATTTAATCATATTTTATTATTTAGTCTCCATTTTATCTCTTTCAATAGGTTGTTTTATTTATATTCATTAAGCACAACCAAGTTCATTCTCATTTCCTTTATCTTTTTCTTGGAATCCTCCAATTATTCTCATACTTTAATGAGCTCTACACCACTGGCTATGCTACCATATGCTCTGGCCAGTGATTTTGGGTCTTTCACCCTAGGGCTCCAGAACTTTCTTAATTATTTTGCGATCTCATCCGAGCCCGTATGTCCACATTATTCTTTTACTTTTATCATTCTCATGACATTTCATTCAGTTATCCATTTTTCACAAAACCGACCGATAAGGTCAAATGAGGAAGTTCAACCACTGGGACCCTCTAATTTTATTAAAATTACTTTTTACCCTTCATTTATCGAAACCTTGTGAAAAACACATTTCTTTCATCATGGAATTATATATTGTAATTTTACATTCAAAATCGCCTTTCGTGATTTTGTGTCCAAAAATCATACATTATCCTTTTTCTTAAAAAAATCCCATTTCTTCATATTTCTTTTCAAGAAATATATTCAATGTCATAAAGACCATTTTACAAAATGTCCATTTTAACCCTATACTCAAATGTAGCATTAAATATCATTTCTTCTTCATTTCCAATATATTTTCGCTTAATATTGCCAACTTCCTTATTTCATCTAGGGACCCATTTTTAATTCCACATTTCCTTCCCATAAATCCTTATTTAACATACTACAATATTCTAAGCATTTTTGGGAGGAATTTAAGCCTAGAAATACTTAAATATACAACTAAGAAAGATATCAATATGGAAATATATCTTCATGCTTATTTTCCCATTTTTACAAGATTAAAATACCATTTGTTCATCAAAAGCCATTTTAAACTCTGTTTTCATCAAAAATCCCATTTTTGTAAGATAACCTTCAAATAAACACACTAGAAAATATTTTTACAATATGAACCCTTCTGGCATGCATCCTAATAATTTTTAATCTTGAAAACACTTGGAGGAAAATCCTAACTTTGATTTGAAGAGGATAAACTTAAAAGGAATGACTTAAAAGCTCCTAAAAACTCATATACTCCAAGAAAGCTTCAAACTCTTCAAGAGCTCCATCAATAGATTCTTCTACCCAACTTCTTCCTCAACTACGCTTAAAAGGGGTGTTTTAGCCTTGGAATGGCTTGAAAAATGCTTGGGGTGGAAGGGTAAAATCGTGGAGAGTGGTGGGACTGGGTGGACAATGGAATAATGTGGCTTAGAGAGAGAGAGAGCTCCAAAAATCTTATGAAAATGGATTCCCAACCCTCTCAGCTCTATTTGTATCTTCTAACTCTTAACCCTTTAACAAAGGGCCAAACCGTTATTTTGATTCAAGCCGTTGAGAGCTCGAGAACTTAGCAAATCTAATGCCCCACGTCGTGGCAGCACATTAAAATGTGTAGAAAATCCTGATCTACATCTGGTTGTTTGAATGACTTGGACCTTGTTCGAATGAGATCCCCTATCATTCGAATGAGAGTACTAACGAGGGAGAAACGCGAGTTTTAAAGGTCGAGGGGAACCACGTCGTTCGAACGAGAATCTACCCCTCATTTGAATGACACGTACCTCATTCGAATAAGGGTGTTCCAATGAGATTCCAAAGAATGATGGAAAACAAACAGATCCTATTCGTTAGAAAGCCATTCAAACTTCATTCGAATGATGTGTCCACTCATTCAAATGACGGCCAAATTTCGCAAGTTAACTTTAGGACATTAAAGCTCCAATTCAAATTGCACAAGGACCACCAAGAAAACTTAAACTTGATATCCATTCAATATATACACGTGTAACATATTCTTGACTTTACCCAAATAACAAGATATCCACAAACAAATAATTTTCCAAAAGAGAGAAAAAAAATTAAAGAAACAAAAAAAAAACTTGTTAAAAGGCATAAGATGATGCTGGAAGTCATAAAAGTCAAGAATATGAGAGAAAACTATGGGTAGAATTCACATCGACTGGAGAAAAATGGAGAAACATCACCGACAGTGGAGAGAAATGGTGACGATTGTCGAAAATAAGGAAGGAACTCTCTCTGGAATGCAGTAAAAGTTTTGGGGATATTGAAAGTTTTGAAATGATTGAAAATGAGGTTTAAATAATTTTTAACATGTAATGATTAATTTTGGGGGAAAGCATAACACCATCGAAAAGATTTAATGGTTCTAAAACTGTGCGTGCACTGCCTAATGCAAACACACAGTAATGATGACCTGTCGCTTCGACTGATGAGTGACACGTGGCAGATCCATATTAAAACATTCTCAAGTTGCACAAGGAAATATACTCGACCGAAGACGAGGCTAAAAATTTGAGCCGATAACATTTTGCATTAAAAATTCGACATGCTCAGATTTCTTAGTATATCCCTAAAAGGCACAACTCTCCAAGAAATATACTACACAGCTAAAATTTTGAGTAAAGTCTTGGGGCTATAGTTGTACCTTAAATATGGTAAGACCCATAGACCAACCAGAAAGAAACACCTGGCATCAAAGGTATACCATGCTAGGTACATAGGGTAAAAGAGGAAATAGGGATATGCATTGGGGTGGCTTAGCCTATAGCTAACAAAACAAAAAAACTTTGTTAGTTAACAACGTTTAGGAAGGTCGTTCACCTTGTGATTGGATGAAGTTAGCAGCTAAAAACACGTGTAACAGAAGAAGATATGCAGATATTGTTCCCTATGTTCCACTAACCAACTAATGATTATTCTCTCTCATAACTTGTAAAATGTGATATCACCTAATCTATAAAGGTGAGACATGCTTCCCTCTCTTCTTTCACCTCCAGCAACCTATAAATAGAAACACATGAACCTCATACGAGGTATGCAAGTTCTACATGCTGTTATGTTGTCCAATTTTAGATAGAACATAAGAGCTTGTAACCAATGTACTTCTATGGATATTGTCCAGTAAAATAATATAAAAATCTGCACATGTGGATGTAGGCATCAAGTTGGGTTGAACCACAAAAATTCAGGTCTACCTCTTTCTCTTTTTACTAATTCGGTTCTCCCTCTCTGTCTCTTCAATCTCTGCTTCATTTCAATTTTTGTGTTTTAGTATTATTTCTATTAACTAGTTTCTCTGCTACTTATTAGTATCATTTAGTTAAGATCTAGTTAATACTAATTTCTAGCGATAACATCATCCTTATTTTCTTCCATGTGTTTCGTTTGTCTCTTTCATGTGGAGAATGGTATTTTTTTATAATTTTTTACAAAAGAAGCTACAAATCATGGATTATGGCTGCGAAACATTATTTTAGGACTTAGAATTATGGGGTCAATATCCAAGCCACTGAAAATTCATTGTGATAATGTCGTAGCAGTATTATTCTCGAAGAACGATAGGTATACTAAGGCTCCTAAGCATATTGTGATTAAATACCTATCAGTTAAAGAAGAAGTTCAGAAACAAAGTGTGTCAATTGATTACATTAGTACGCGTGATAACATAGCAAATCCTCTTACGAAAGGAATATCTCCAAAGACCTTTATGGAACATGTCAAAGAGATAGGTCTCGATTAGTTAGATTATTATTGTTATTTTCGCTTAGTTGTTTGACACTATTACTTGAATTCAATAAAAGTGTTTCTGATTTCTATTATTTCTGTCTTTTGTGAATGCATGCATATAATTATGAATTATTGTTGACAGAAATAGTCCTTATTCAAAAGGACATTATGATAACCAATATTAAAGGCTCGGTAGAATGAAACATTGGTGTTGTGGAACATGAAAGGAACCATGCTCTTGAATAGCATGGAATCGCCATGACTCGCATCCGTGAATCATTTGAATTAGCAAACTTCATTTATCAATGATTGTGTACCTTATGATACCTAATTTAACTATACGAATTATTAAGACCAAGTGGGAGACTATTTGAAATTAATGTTAAGTGAAGAAATTAATTATTTAATTTCAATTGTATTAAATTTTGAATTTCCCATTTATGTGGTTTTAATAAATATCAGATAATTAATTAGGAATGTGATAAATAAAGATATTAAAAGATTGGGTAAACCTTATGCGTTAGTCACATGATGGCTAGTGGCATTAGTGGGAGACTTGAAAAGAGTCCCACCACCACTAGGATTTCGACCCTCTTTCCCTTATAAATAGAGACCTCTACACCATCTAGAGTCATCTCAATACACACTATTTCTAAGGAGTGAGAGAAAATTCGAAATTCTCATTATTCCTATTTTCTCACAAATATTTCAGGCACATAAGAGAGTAATTCTAGGCTATTCAAGAAGGGATTCAAAAGAATCTTTGACAGGAGCATTTAAGTCACCTTATTCCAATAAATTGCAATGGAAAAAGGTTAGTTCTGATCATAGTTATAAAGAACTTACGATTTTGTGATTACATGAAGAATTAAACATCCTGGATTCATGACAAAACTGTTTTTAACGTGATGTAACATTTTGGTTTATATCCGATTTTTATGATTGACAAAACAATATAGATTAACATGTGGTATCGGATCTTTCGGTTTATAATCTCATGTTTTTCGTTAATTAAAACTCCTTTACAACTATTCAAATTTAGGAATTTTTGGTAAATCTGGAAATATGGAATTTTTGGTAAATCTGGAAATTTTATTTTTCTAGAAATCTGGATTTTTTAAGCAATCTGATAATCGTACATATGGTAATTCGAATTTGTGTTATGTATGACATCAAGAACGAAATTACTGCTACAGTCCTTATCTTATGAAAACTGTCCCATTATTGTTCAACCCCTTTTCGTGTTATGAGAATCCTAATATGTCGTTAACGTTATTTTATTGTTTCGAGTTGTGTAAGCGTTCTGGAAAAACACTTTTATTGATCATGATAAGAAAACGAATTTGTTTTTAAGATTAATTAAGTGAAAATTGTGATTTGACGCACAACAGATTTCGGAAGTTTTTTTTTTGCGCAGTGAATAGTATTTTTCAAAATTTTGGTGTCCAATTGACTTGAAACTTGATATGTTGACTGGAAACGGGCCAATGATCGAATTTCACGGCCTTTGGCCGTGATGTAATGTGTTTTCAGCAGTCAGAGTTCGTTAAGGCCCTCAAAACCCCGTTTTTACCATTTTAAGAAATAATCTCGGAGTTTATAAATCTTTACAGAAAATTGATATTAACGTTCCGCAAAAAGTTTTGGTTCTCTCGCATGTTTTACTTCAATTCTATGGTGAAAACTCAATTTTGCCATTTTTGGGACATGTAAGCAATTATTCATTTGAGTTAAGTCAAAGGCCAAACACAGGTTGCGACTGCATGTACGAATAATACACTTACATTCATTAATGGTTTATTCTAATGTTAGTTATAACATTGGATTGAGGCGCAACACATGCTAATTTCTGAATTGAACAACATTAGAACTAGTTTTGTGAAAATAAAATAGTTGACATTAAGTCCATTAATCATGGTATTAAATGTTTAGGCAACAAATACATATGTCAAAATTATGGGACCATGATAAATGAATTATAGGGCAATATATCTTTACAATCTGAACATTATGTGATGATTAACACAGATTCCGTGATGTTCAGATTGTAAATGAAATATGCCAAATTTTTTAGTCAACAATTTAATTTTCTTCCCTTGCAATTTTTATTGTGTGTGAAAATTAAATTTGTGAACATTGTTATTAATTGCAGTTCCCCTTAACCTGTATTCGCAAGCTCAGTCCTATTTCAAATTTGATGGAACTAATTTTTCTAAATGGAATGAGCAAATTGAGTTCAACCTAGGGGTTCTCAACCTGGACATGGCAATTATGTGTGATGAACCTGATGCTATTACGAATGCCAGTAGCGAGGATGAAATTGTTGTTCATGAAGCATGGTCTCGATCCAATAGGCTGGCCTTTATGTTTATGCGAATATGCGTTGCTGCTAACATTAAGACCTCCCTACCTGAAACTGCGAAAGCGAAAGAGTATTTGAACAACATTAAGGAATGCTTTCGCACTACTGATAAATCCCTTGCTGGGAAACTAATGGCTCACCTGACCACTATGAGGTTCAATGGTACTCGAACCATGAATGAGCACATTATAGAGATGACCAATCTGGCTGCTAGACTTAGAGTTTTGGGCATGACAGTGGATGAGTCTTTTCTCGTCCAATTCGTCCTAAAGTCCCTACCTCCTGAGTATGGGCCTTTCCAAATCAATTACAACACTATAAAAGATAAGTGGAATGTAAATGATTTGCAAATCATGTTGGTACAGGAGGAAGGAAGGCTTAAGCAACAGAATGGCCATGTGACTAAGGGACAGGTGGAAAATCTGACAGACAAAGGAGCTGGTTTTAAGAAGAAGTTCGACAAGGGCATTAAGAAAGGTCTTGGGTCGTCTCATCAAGGTGAACCATCAACTTCTGATGTGAAGAAAGAAAAGAACGACAAATGTCACTTTTGTAAAAAAAAAAGGCCATTTCTAGAAGGATTGTCATAAACGAAAGGCCTGGTTCAAGAAAAATGGTAAGCCCTTTATTTATGTTTGTTTCGAATCAAACCTTATTAATGCTCCTTCTAACACTTGGTGGATTGATTCTGGTTCTATGTGTCATGTTTCTAATTCGATGCAAGGATTCACTTCGATCTGCAAAACAAATCCAAATGACCATTTTCTCGACACGAGAAATAAAGCGAAGGCTAAAATAGAAGGTATTGGAATCTTTCGCCTGATTTTAAGCACTGGATTTATTTTATACTTGCAAGAAACATTTTATGTTCCCATAGTTTCCAGGAATATAATTTATGTTTCTAAACTTGCTTTAGACGATTTTGCGATTGAATTTAAGTACAATGGTTTTGGTTTGATTAAAAATTATAATAATGTTGGTTCTGGATTTTTTATTAGATGGTTTATATCAATTGAATCTTGAAAAGAATTTTTCTGAAACCCTTATGATCCTGCATTCTAATGTTGGTACGAAACGTACACTTAATGATGAAAAATCTTCTTATTTGTGGTATAAAAGATTAGGGCACATATCTAGGCCGAGAATTGAAAGGCTCATTAAAGATGGAATACTCCATAACCTGGATTGGGCCAATTATAATGTATGTGTGGACTGTATTAAAGGAAAACAAACCAAATATACAAAGAAAGGAGCCACAAGAAGCACACATCTACTTGAAATAATACATACATACATATGTGGACCTTTTGATATTCCATATATTGGTGGAGAAAAATACTTCATCACCTTTATAGATGATTTTTCACGTTATTGCATTTTGTACATGTTGCATGATAAATCTCAGTCTGTGAACGTCGCTGAAATATACATTAATGAGGTTGAGAGGCAACTAGGCAAAAAGGTGAAAATTATTAGGTTTGATAGAGGTGGTGAATATTATGGTAGATATAATGAGTCAAGGCAACGCCCTAGACCATTTGCTAAACTCATTGAAAAATTAGGTATTTGCGCCCAATACACAATGTCAGGATCACCTTTGGCAGAATGGTGTAGCTAAAAGGCGTAATCGTACCCTTATAGAAATGGTTACAAGTATGATAAGTAGGACCCAATTGCCTACATTTTTGTGGACACATGCATTAAAGACTGTTGTACACATCTTAAATAGGGTTCCTAGTAAGTCAGTTTCAAAAATCCCTTTTGAGCTTTGGAAAGGATGGAAACCCGATTTAAGGTATTTACGTGTGTGGGGCTGCCCAGCGGAAGCTAGAATCTATAACCCTTATAAAAAGAAATTGGATCCTAGGACATTATCTTGTCATTTCATCGGGTATCCAGAAAAGTCGAAGGGATATAGATTCTACTGTCTAACTCCTACAACTAGAATCATAGAAACTGGAAATGCTAAATTCATTGAAGAAGGTGAAGTAAGTGGGAGTACAAAAGAAAGGGAGGTAATCATTCGAGAAGTCTGGGTACAAATTCCTATACCCAGAGTTCATAACATCGATCAAGGAAAAATTTTGGCTGTACAGAAGGGTCGATCAATCGACCAAAGTCGTCGATCGATCGATCAAACAGGTATCAGCCACTACATTGCTGGTTTGGTTTTCAAGCTTTTCTCGTTCGCTGAAATCGCTGTAACTTCTTCGTTATGAATCAGAATCGCGCATCGTTCACGACAACGCGAAGATTGCGAGGAGGGATACAACTTCCGTGAAGATGATGGGCTAGGTGTCCAACATGTGAAATGACTAAAATGCCCTTGAGCGTGCGATTGCGTACGAAACTTCACTGGAATTCGTCTGAACTCCATACTTAGTACCTAAATACTTACAAAATCCAATTATACCTCATATGGCATGTTAAGAATATAAACCGAGGTTTTCTGGTTAACGGGCTTAAATATAGAGATTAAGGCACCCGAGGGGGCTAAAATGCGTAGGTTCGGAGGATGAAATACGCAATATTTGCGTATTATCACACCCCCTAACTTACACATTGCTAGTCCCTAGCAATGAAATAGGATGTAACAAGAACTACAAGCAAACCAAAAGCAGGAGATAGTACAAAAGTATGATATAAAAGAAAAAGGCCACTTTCGCGGGCGATTCGATTTCATTTAGCGTATGCAATAGGCCGTTAAACCCCTAGGTCACCCTAGTGGACGAGTGTCGTCTCTGAGGATTTTCAGGGATGTTACCCACAAACATCACATGATTTCCTCAAAATATTCCCAAACCAACATGCAACAAGCCCAAAAATAGCGAAAAGGATTTCGTACGCATTATTAGCAAAGTGAATGAATTCACAAAAAAGTCTGAATCATTAACATTATAGAATGCACCTCATAGAAATGAAACCTTAAAATGTGGGAGGGGAAGAGCACATGCAAAGTGTGATTTGGCAAAAAATTATATAAACCAGATAAACATTAAAGCAATCATATATTCAATCCTCACGGTCATTACACTCATCAAGCGAATTCACTCGAAACAGGGAGGTAACACACTGAACATGCGGTCTAAAGAGTAAATGTAAATGGAAACTAGGTCGCACAGATGTCACAAAAGAAGAACGCTATATATAAAATGAAAAACTTTAATCTCAATGAAAGGATACCGCACACTAAAAGAGGCGAAATGCATTTTCACAGATTATCAAAACTATTATGACTTTTGAATTACATGCACCTAAGATCACATAGGACTTTATAGGGTTGTAATGTAGGCTAGGCTAGGGTACGAAATAAAAAGATATGTATGTACAGATTCAACGTGTTCGGAATGAAAACTCGTGATAATGGGAAGATGCGGGCAATATCAAAATTGGAAAACAAGTTCCAAAACACGCATTAAATGTATGAATTGGAGAGCGATAAAATCTTATTGAACTATATACAACATTTAAAACTTTATCTTTCTTTTCTTTTCTTCTTTTTCTCATTTTTCTCTTTTGTTTTCTTTTGCTTTTTGCTTTCTCTTTCTCACACTTTTTTCACATCTCTTTTCTTTACTTTTCAAACTCTCATATGCCTAAATTGCAACCGACATCATAACATCATCATTCAATCCCAAGTAACATTCCAAACAAAATGTATGGAAAGTGTATGTATGGGCTAAAACTCCAATTTAGAGTTGGTTATGGGATTTGGGTTTATGAAATGAAAGGCTATATTTAGGATCAAAGGGGTTAACGAGGGTAAACATATAAGGGTGAGGTCAAGGTCAATATGGGTAATATAACAAAGAGGGCCTATGATCATTTCACAAAGTTTACGCAATTCTCGAGTCAAAACAATATATGAAAATCATGATCAAGTAACACGTTTAAAGTATGAACTCAATTAATGAACGATCAAATGAAAGAATAGTGAGATTACCAATGAATTCAACGTTTTCAATGAGAAAAGAATAGCGTATACACTCATATACGATGAAAGGTACAAAGCTTACTCGGTGTAAGTACATACAATGCCACAAAAGATTATCGAGTTATAAAAATCTTAAACCAAATCAATATAGCAATAAAAGTGCATGTCCTCACGGGATTAAAGTTTAATTCATGAAGTTATTCATAATATCAATAATGGAGGCTAAAGTGTAATAACTTTTAAAATCGAGAACATGCATCATTGGGTTGTCTATTGGATCGGGCAATTATTAAAATTTATCATCGGAAATAAAGGCAAAAAGCCCAAAAAAGAGAAAAAAGAAAGAAAATCTTTTTGAAATTTTTGAATTTTTCTAAGAAAAGCCTACTAAGTAACTAACATGTGATCAAAAACATGGACTAAATAATGAAATGGATAGAATATCCCACACCCCCTAACTTAAAACTTGACATTGTCCTCAATGTGAATTAAGAACCAAGTCAAATAGAGGAAAAGAGCGATATTACCCAAAAGTGGAGCGATCCCCATAAGAACGAGTCCAAAGAATCTACAAAACAAGTTAGTACCGAGCATAGCAAAAAGAAATAACAAAAATTTAACTAATTACACTAAACTAAATTAGAAAGCGAGGAAAAAATAAAAAGAAAGAAATAAAAAGCTAACTATATACAACCTACTATTTAGGCCTCACACTAACTGTACACTAGAAGTCTAAATAGGTGAGGGTCCACCGTAAAAATGATTTGAGTTTGGAGGATAACCGGTGTACCCTCACACTCAAGCATGCCTTCCGAAAAATATGAATTCCGTTTGAACAACGGAAGGCATGTGTAAGGCGGAAGAAATGAACCATCGCCAATTAAAAGTTTTGGTGGGACGATGTGGCGTTTGGATTGAACGGGTGATAAAAACAAGTGGAGACCAAGAAAAACCGAATATCCTCCAAAGTATTTTGAAGTTGGAATAGAAGGTGGCGCACACAAAGGCAAAAATGCGATCGTGGAGGGCGACTCGAGCAAGTACTCCTCATCGGTGATAGGATTTAAAACATTAAAGTTTGAAACCGAATCATCGGGTACTTGTTCCAGTGGGATAATAGAGAATAAAAATGGGGATGAAAGAAATTCAAACTCATGAGATGAATCATCATCGCATGAAGTTTGAGTTTCGAATGAAATAATATCATTTTCAATGAAATGTTCTTATTTGGGTGCCAAAGAAGAAATTATTTCATTGAAAATAGATATTACGTCATTATCATCCTCATTTTCAATATCTATTACGCAATGGGCAAAGTCTAGAATGATTTGTTCCAAAGTAGGTACAAGTACCTCATTTGGTTCAAAACATTCCTCGACCTCGAAAGTCTTGGAAGCAAAATCGTCATCGGACTCAAATAATAAATCCAACTAATGTTCCCAAGAATAATTTTCTTCCCGATAACGATTTTCAATTTTCTCATTTTCATACATACACAAGTCCTCACCGAATGTCATGGGTCGACGTGCGGATGCATGAAAATGGGAACTTTGAAAATTACTATCGGACTTTAACAAAAACTCATTATGATAGGAATTTTGAAAACTATTCGAATTCGTTTCAAAATTCCTATTATAAGGAGGTAAAGGCCCAAAATCATTGTCATCATCATCAAAATTCCAATAACCCAAATTTTGTCTTTCGTTATACGCGCCCAAAGTCATATTTGAATTTGTTATACTTTGGGATTCTAAGTATTCACCGAAAGTCATAGGTTTGCGAGAATTTTGAGAATTATAACAAGGATTAACAAAAGAATTGGAATAAGACATGCTTACCCCAAAAATGGCTCGAAGTGGCGGATTCCACAAAGTAAGTGCGTGCGGAAAAAATTCGAGTGTTTCTAAGTGCTCAAATGTGGAAGTCCTACAAAAAGATTAGCAAATAATACAAATAGAAAGAAAATACTCTGAAATACTAAATCAAATAAAGTCTAAAACAATCAAGTCCCCGACAACGGCGCCATTTTGATAGCGCGCGAGAGGTGTGGTCGTGTAAGGCCACAGTCATTGTTTCCTGTCTCGCCGCGACTACACATATAAACCTAAATTACTACTACACTTGCGGGGCAAGCACAGCGATAAATCGGGTATCGAAAATCCAGAGAGACGAGTTGCTAGAATTTATATGATTTAATATTCTGAAATAAAAAAGGAAAAAGGTGATTACAAACTAAAAAGTAAAAAGATGCATAAAGGGAAATGTTAATCAAGGGAAGGTATTGAAACTAGATTATGAAAGCAAGTAAAACTATAGGTTGCGTCGAATATCCCTCACCCGAGTTAATTTGTATAAAATGGTTACATGGGTTGACGAGTTATTTAGAATGCGTCTCATTTCGATAGTTAATTGAACCAAGGGTTGTCACGCCTCTAAATCCGCATAAAAGCCTAATATGATTTTGGCGTCAACAAATATCCCAGAAATTGCGCACGAAATGTCGTAAGCACGGGACATACATGATATGCATCGTCAAATATCCTAGGTGCAATAACTAGGACAACGCACCCAAAATAAATCCGTAAACACTATCACCAAGCAAAGCAACGCATTAACTCGAGTGAGTTCCATTCAAACACAACCTAATTTAAATTACCTAGAAAGCATCGTAAAAACGCGGTAAATAAACGCGATAAAGAAACGCGGGAAAGTTATACTAGAAAGAAAGTAAATCAAAGCATGTAAACTAATTAACAAAGCTTGTAAACCTAATTATCAAAGAAAGAAATAATGAAATTCAATTTATATTAATGGAGAGGGTAATGAATAGTCAACTTACATACCAAAAAGTGTGTCAATCCAAGGAGGAATAAAGAAGAACTAAGCAAAAACCCATACCCTAACCTATTCTAACTTTTAAAACTATCTACAATCGTGTATATCTGTTTATTACAATAAAATTGGCTTATATACCAAGTGGGAATTAAATTAGAAAAGAAAAGAGAAAAGAAAAGAAAAGGCAAAATATCTGCAGAAAACAAGGGATCGATCGATCGACCAAAAGGGTCGATCGATCGATCAAGGCAAAATTTTGGCTGTACAGAAGGGTCGATCGATCGACCAAAGTCGTCGATCGATCGATCAAGCAGGTATCAACCACTGCATTGCTGGTTTGGTTTTCAAGCTTTTCTCGTCCGCTGAAATCGCCGTAACTTCTTCGTTATGAATCGAAATTGCGCACCGTTTGTGGCCACGCGAAGATTGCGAGGAGGGATACAACTTCCGTGAAGATGATGGGCTAAGTGTCCAACATGTGAAATGACTAAAATGCCCTTGAATGTGCGATTGCGTACGGAACTTCACCTGAATGCGTCCGAACTCCATACTTAGTACCTAAATACCTACAAAATCCCAATTATACCTCATATAGCATGTTAACAATATAAAACGAGGTTGTCTGGTTAACGGACTTAAATATAGAGATTAAGGCACCGAGGGGGCTAAAATGCATAGGCTCGGAGGATGAAATATGCAATATTTGCGTATTATCAGTATGTTAAAGAACTCAATATATGGTCTAAAGCAAGCTTATCGTCAATGGCACATTAAGTTCCACGGTACCATTACATCCTTTGGGTTTAAGGAAAACACTGTTGATCGGTGCATATACCTAAAGATCAGTGGAAGTAAGTTTGTGTCTTTAGTACTATATGTTGATGGATTACTTATCGCCAACAGTGATCTTGGTTTATTAAGTGAAACCAAGAAATACCTTTCTAAAAACTTTGAAATAAAAGATTCAGGTGAGGCATCATTCGTGATCGGGATAGAAATATCTCGGGATAGATCACGAGGAATGTTATGATTGTTTCAGAAAGCTTACATTAACAAAGTTTTAGAAAGATTTAGCATGCAAAGTTGCAATCCCATTAATGTTCCACTTCAGAAAGGGGATAAGTTCAGCTTAAGTCAATGCCCTAGAAGTGATTTAGAAAGGGAGAACATGAAAGGCAAGCCTTATGCTTCACTCGTAGGGAGCTTGTTGTATGCACAAGTCTGCACTAGACTGGATATCAGTTTTGTCGTTGCGATGCTAGGCATATATCAAAGCAATTCGGGGATTCACCATTGAAAAGCTGCAAAGAAAGTGTGGAGGTACCTTCAAGGGACCAAGAATTACATGATCACATATCAGAAGACTGATCACCTTGAGGTGATTGGTTATTCAGACTCAGATTTTGGGGGATGCCTTGACAGTAGGAAGATCACTTCGGGTTATGTCTTCCTTATGGTTGGAGGAGCCGTTTCATGGAAAAGTGTTAAGCAAGGCGTCATTGCATCATTTACTATGGAGGTTGAATACATAGCTTGCTTCGAAGCTACAAATCATGGATTATGGCTGCGAAACTTTACTTCAGGACTTAGAATTATGGGGTCAATATCTAAGCCGCTGAAAATTTATTGTGATAATGTCGTAACAGTCTTCTTCTCGAAAACGATAGGTATACTAAGGCTGCTAAGCATATTGAGATGAAATACCTATCAGTTAAAGAAGAAGTTCAGAAACAAAGAGTCTCAATTGATCACATTAGTACGCGTGATAACATAGCAGATCCTCTTACGGAAGGACTATCTCCAAAGACCTTTATGGAACATGTCAAAGACATGGGCCTCGATTAGTTATATTATGATTGCTATTTTGTCTTAGTTGTTTGACACTATTACTTAAATTCAATAAAAGTGTTTCTGATTTCTATTATTTCTGTCTTTTGTGAATCCATGCATATAATTATGAATTATTGTTAAGAGAAATAGTCCTTATTCAAAAGGACATTATGAGGCCATTATGATACCCAATATTAAAGGCTCAATTGAATAAAACATTGGTGTTGTGGTATATGAAAGGAACCGTGCTCTTGAATAGCATGGAATCGCCATGACTCGCATCCGTGAATCATTTGATTTAGCAAACTAAATTTATCAATGATTGTGCACCTTTTGATACCTAATTTAATTATACGAATTATTAAGACCAAGTGGGAGACAATTGGAAATTAATGTTAAGTGACGAAATTAATTATTTAATTTCAATTGTATTAAATTTTGAATTTCCCATATATGTGGTTTTAATAAATGTCAGATAATTGATTAGGAATGTGATAAATAAAGATATTAAGAGATTGGGAAAACCTTATCCGTTAGTCACATGATGGTTAGTGGCATTAGTGGGAACTTGAAACGAGTCCCACCACCACTAGGATTTCGGCCCTCTTCCCCTTATAAATAGAGACCTCTACACCATCTAGATTCATCTCAATACACATTGTTTCTAAGGAGGGAGAGAAAATTCGAAATTCTCATTATTCTTATTTTCTCACAAATATTCCGGGAACATAAGAGAGTAATTCTGGGCTATTCAAGAAGGGATTCAAAGGAAGCTTTGACAGGAGCATTTAAGTCACCTTATTCAAATCAGTTGCAATGGACAAAGGTTAGTTTTGATCATAGTTATAAAGAACTTACAATTTTGTGATTACATGAAGAATTAAACATTCTGGATTCATGACAAAATTGTTTTTAACGTGATGTAACATTATGGTTTATATCATGTTTTTATGATTGACAAAACAGTATAAATTAACAAAAAGGAACATTGTTAACAACTAGAACATCGCTATAATTCTATTGGTGTCGGTCCTATTTATTGACTAGCTTGAAGGCCACGCGTTGCGTGACCATAAAAGGATACTTTTTAAAGACTTACATTATGAAAGAGAATATAGTTAAGAGATGTTGAAAACATATTTAACATAGTAAAACGATATTTTAATGATGGATAATATGCCTGAATATATTAATATTATTTTAAATAAATGAAAAATAATATTAAACCAATATATAAAAACAGTTATGAACGAACATTGAAGATGAACTTATCAAATAGATTAAAAAATCTTGATATGTAACATTAAATATTTTATACAATATATATCACGTTATAAATTTACACAAAACATACCTTATCAAACCTAATAAGAACAGTATATTAGTATCTATAGTTGGGAATTCGTAAGTGTAAATATAGTGCACTACTAATGCGTGAAACAAACACACAAATTAATAAACCTACTAGAGCATTAAAACCATCACACCCCAAAAAATTCGGACATATTTTTTTTATTATATTCTTCATTTAAATAGATAATGTATTCATTCAACCTGAGAACACCTTCGTAAATCCCTTTATCCATTTACATGACAGTCAAAAAAATATTTGAGAGATAATACAATACATTAACACACTCAATATTTGAGAGATAATACTCAATGTGAGGAGATAATTTTTCTTTACTACTCACACAATATTTATACTTTTTATGACTTCACTTCAAATGCGAACATTACATGGTTATTTATAGGATCTCTAAAATGTATCTACCTAAATACCTGTATTTACTACATTTAATGTAAAAATACCCTATTTAAACTTCTTTACATGAACCTCCTAATACATGAACTAACTAAATGCATGTATTAACCAAATACATATGTGTCTACATTAATTTAGGTAATAAAATATTAAAAAATGGGTTAATGAAATGTACAAATGTCAATGTGTGGGAGCGACAAATGTCAACGCTGGATTGTGATGTCAATTTTAGTTATATACAATTACTAGCATGCAAGTCACGCGATGCGTGGTCGAAAATTAAACTCAATTTATTAGAACTCAACCATTTGACTTCTTACAAAAAAAAAAGGCAAACAATTATGCAATAACAACTCATTACTAAAAAAGAGATAAACATATTGCAAATCCCTAAAAAAAATAGTTTCATTCCACTAAAATGATAAACATATTGTAAATACCTCAATAGCATCAAAGAAAAAAATGTCGAATGTCAAAATCCTCAACCACAAATTGAAAATACCTAAAAATAAATAAATCATAACAAATAAACACTAATAGCAATAAAATAATGCAAACCGAACCATAATACTTAATTACTAAAAAGAGCATCCAATTTAGGGTTATAATTTTTTACAAATACATTAACACCTAACAAAATATTTGGATATATAAATTATTTAAAGTTAATATAATATTTTTGGATACCTGCATGTAATATTTTTTAATAGAAAATAAGAAGACTTATGTGAATGTTTAATATTTTTCTAAAGAATTGAAATTTGTGTGAGAGTGAAACCATCATCACTAAATCTGTTTTATTAACACCGAGAGCTCTCGGTTTGTTAGCATTTTTCTACTTTTAACATTATACAACATATGTTGTTGCTGATGCAATACTTGTGTCGGATTGCATTAGAAAAAATATTTTATAGTGCATGTATATTGATACATATAGCGGGAACACTTACAGAATAGAATAATTTCAAGTGCATGTATATTGATACATAGAGGGGCAAGAGAGAGAAAATCCCGAAACCCCAGGTTCAAATATATTTTTAGAGACTAAATAGGTACCTTTAATAGAGAGAGGGGGTCTTACAGCGGGACATCGCTTTGAACTCCATTCGATTTAGATACGAAACTCGCAATTGTCGTGTTCTTCACCATTTGGAAGTTAGGTCCTCCCTGTGAATTAAGAATTTGTAACGAAAGTAATTATATAGCACACATATACATTGCATTAGTAAGTCAAATTCATTATGTATAAATAAAAATAAGAGAGAGAAGGAAATAAAAAGCCATGAGCATATGAATAGATTGGAGAAGAGAAATCAAGTGTTAATTGTGAGCGCTCATATATACAAACGAAAACCCTGATAAGGAGAGCTAACATTTTATTTTTTTTGGTTTCGTAAGGATTTTAGACTTCAGTTATATATATATATATATATCAACGCAAAAATTCTCCATCTACGAGGACCAATCAGAAAAGGACACATGTCATCCTACGTGGCAATATTCGACACCCGAGGAGAGTTGGTCGGCATCCGCGGAAAGTTGATCGGCACCCGAGGAGTGTTAGTCGGCACCCGAGGAGAGTTGGTCAGTACCCGAGGAGAATTAGTCGGCACCCGAGGAGAGTTGGTCGGCACCCGAGGAGAGTTGGTCAGTACCCGAGGAGAATTAGTCGGCACCCGATGAGAGTTGGTCGGCATACCAACCAGGAAGATCAAAGGATAACTATGCATTTAATGTGCATTAATGAAGATGACAGCGGATTTAATGAGCCTTAATGTACATTTATACTGTATTAATAGATGACAACACATAGCTTACCAAACAATTCAACAATTAGATTCGTTGAATGTAGACATAAATGTCTGACCATTTTCTGTCTTCAACAATATATATGGCATTTGTTTTATCGCCCTCCATGGTAACACTCTAGAGACTCCTCTTGGATAGTCTCTCTAGACATTTCTTTACTCTCTTTTACTTTATTAGTAATTGTTCGCCATTTATTATTGTTTCTTATATTTTATCTCTCGAAACTCAATCATTTTCCATCTATTAGTATAGGTATAAAATTGTTATCATTACTAATTTATGTTCAATACTTCTCAGCTACGTATCGATTCTCGAAGGACACAATCTCAATGTACAGGCACTACACACACACACACACACACACAATAACCATTAATGGAATATTTTGTGTGGCTATCATCATGTTTTCTATTTAAAAAAAAAAAATAGGTCCAATACTTCTTTCTAATGTATTTTAGGTTTAAAATTTTCACAAATTATGTTTTAAAGTCGATTTTTAGCCATGAAATATTATTTGTGTTACTATATTTTAATACAACTTTGAAAAGAACGAATATCAACCCCACTTAGCAAAGAGTAGAACTTTAGAACGCCCAAAATTACCTAACTCAAAGAACAAATAACTCGTTTAAAAACGCGTAAGCTTTGCTACCTGTTGGGTGGGTAAAATCACACATCTCTTTCGTAAACAGTAGAGAAGTATAGTCAATATAAAAGAATCGTTTAATTATTTTCTTTGAGTGTAAATAAATTATACAAATCAATGTTATTAGTAGAAAGGAAAAATAGGAAGGGGTCCGTAGTCATAGTAAACACAAAGACAACATGGAAAGCACCACAACCATAACATTGACCAACGAACTTCTCCCCGGACCAACCGCCCAACTTGAAACATTACCAGCCTCCAACAAAGAAGTATACTCAAAATTCGGATTTGACCCATACAAAGCTTGTACCCCTTCCACGTCATCAATCCTCAAATCCACCTTCTTTGTTCTAGGTTTCAAACTCGGGTACATCACAGCTTCTTTAACCGAAGAGTGAGCCAACCCAAGCACATGACCTATCTCATGAGTCACCACCGATTCCAAGTCAATGGCCACCTTTGATTTATCAACATCAAAATCAACAGCCCATGTTTCTGCCGCATCTAGGTGAAATCTCCCACTTTCCGGCGAGAAAGCATGAGCCAAAACACCCAAAACCCCGTCGAACGGTTCGCCATCGCCATGATCACCGCTATAAAATCCGATTGTAATATCGACAACATGCTCACCGTCCGTTTCCGTAAAGTTCACGGGGATCACTGATGACCACCGCGAAAATGATCTCCTAAAAACCGCTTTTATCTCCGGTAATGACACGTGTTCCAATTTGTTTAAGCGCGAAAATGCGTACGTTAGCGTCATGGGAGACGGTTTGTCCCATCTTGGCACCCCCGAGAAAAACGCGAAGTTTTTCTTCACGTGGAAAGTTGTTGAGGTGTGATCAGCAAGGCCACACCTAGGTGACATAATTTGTGTCACCGTGGTAGAATCTAATTCCCCGGTTATGGTTAATCCGAGGTTTTTTTGGTACGCGATGACCGCGGATTGCAAGTCCTCGTCAAACGTGTCGGTGAAATTGGGGCCCACCGGAAGGTAGCCGAAGCGTTGGAAATATTTCTTGAGATTGGAGATGCCCGTGACGTGGCTGCCTTTTCCTACGTCGACGAAACGTGCAAAGTTGTGCCACGTGGTGTTTTGTAGTCCGGCAGTTAATTTTGTTAGGGTGTTGGGTAGGATTCTGGCGGGAAAGGGAGAGAAAATGGAAAATAAGAAGAGAGAGAAGAAGGGGAAGGTGGTATAACTGATAAAGGGAAACATGGTTAGTTATTTGGGAATTGCAAAGTGGTTGGGGGAGCTTTGTTAAAACAAAAAGTGGTTGGGGGAGCTTTGCGCACATTTATATTTTGTAACTTTGATCATAGATAAGACCGATGCACAAGGAAAATCATAAGAAAGTAAGGAAGATTCTTCCGTGTGTTCCTTTTCCAATTGAGATTCTAAGTAGTTACGAAGGGTGTTAGGGTGGGGTAATAGGTTGATATGAAAACGATTTGTACTGTATATAGCACCTAGCACTTTATCATATTGCTTGAGGTTTTAAAATTGGTGCACTAAATTTTATAATAGTTTTACGTTCAAAACATTATTTACATTAAAAATGATTTTTCTGCATATTGACTTTTAACTAATAACCTTTACATTTTAATGACAAACTAATATATTGATAATCTACATAAATATAATCACGCCTCTTCCCCAGTGGTATAAGACTGTCATCTTGAAGGATGGATTGAATTTAATCCCCTTAGTCGATATGCGTTTAAAGCTGACCCGCACACCACGTGATATGATACCAAAAATAAAAAATAAAAAAATAATCTACATAAATACGTTGTTGTTTCATATATAACATCCTAATCTTTTCTTTATAGGGAAAACAGGCAAAGATTGTACAACACACATGCCACGTGGGTATTATATATGAGATACGATGTAAACTTAATGTGCATTCTCTCTTTTTTTCACTTGCTTTTTCTTGTTATTAAATAAAATTGGTACGTGGTGCTTATTTTTATCTACGCACTTTAAGAGAGGCCCGTAGTTAACATTCAACGGCAAAATGAAGCCACTAAAGATGAGTTTCTAGAGTAGTTTTACAGTGGTTCATAACCGTGAGTCAAAATTATTGATTCACGTCATGAACCTAACAAGAATGCGTTGATTAGTACATGATATCGAATAATTATTATTCATACCACCTACCTATGTCCAGTGGTGGATCCATAATTTTTGATCAATTGGGACCAAAGTTTTGAGTGGTGCCGGAGGTTCGGGGATGGGAGCCTCCGAGACGAATTTTTTTGGGGTTATTTCGAGTTTTATACAAATTATAGTTCATCCAAATTGACTACAAATTGTATGTTTCGAGTTTTTTTTTTGGCATATATGTTTGGGACACAAATTACAGAAATTTGACATTTTCCCCCAAATTACAGAAATTATAGAGATTTTTTGAAGAAATTACAGAAATTTAACATTTTTTTGGAGAAATTGAATGAAAAATATATACCCTTATTTCAGTACAATTTCTCCAAAAATAATACATACAAAAAATTATACATTCAATCAAAACCTTATATTTTACACAATCAAAATCTTACACAAAAATCATACATTCAATCAAAATCATACATACAATCAAAAATCTTATACAAAAATCAGATTAAGGGATAAAAAATACCTGATCAGTCGCTCAGGGGTGGGCTGGGCGTGGCTGGTGGTGGCGGTAGGCTGCGAGGAGAAGAAATGAGCGCTGAAAAAATTGGACTGGGAAGAGAAGAAAAGAATTTAGGGTCGGCTGCTGCTGGACATCTTTTCATTTGGTAGGTTTAGTTTTTAAAGTAATTACAATCTTATACCCTAAGGTTTGAAAATAATTATAGTTATATCTTAAAGTATGAAATTTTATCAAAAAACTTTAATTTTTTTTTAAACTGAACCGGAGCCATAACCCCCCTTGGTCCTAACCTGCATCCGCCCCTGCCTATGCCTTGTTTTTAGATCAATAAGTGATTAATTTTGAGTCACATCTTTTAGTCAAACATAGAATTACTCAAATCATAATTTTTTTAGTTGGAAAGGGAAATAGAATTTAACTAAAGAATAATATATTATGAATAATCAAAGCTAAGTTGGAGTGATGGAGCATCCTTTGTTTGTTGACCAAAAATTAGGTGATTGTAACGTCTTTCTTCATCTTTTGGTATTATTTTATATAGAGTTTTTTTTTTTAGGTTTACTTGTCATATAAGAAAATTTGATGTTTTTAGAGCCGCGACTTTTAGGGTCTGCATAAGTCAGTTTATTATGTTTTTTAAATTAACGAAAGGGAGAAAAATTCAAGTTGGTTCATGATAAGGAGTATGAGTTAATATGTATTTAATTTTTTTTAATGGGCTAAATATATAAAAATGCAAAAACATAAAAATTCTTTCACAACCATAATTTTCAAGGATTCTAAATCCACTACTAATGCTTCTGTAATGTAGTAGGGAAAAATAATTAGAAAAGACAATCTGATTAAATGTTATTTGAGCGGGCCAAAGCAATAAATTTAACAACAGCATTTCTCCGAATAAATTTTGGAGACCTATAATAATTATAAGGTTCTAATTCTAAATAAAAATGTTTAGAAAAATCAGAAGCATTACAAAGTGACCTACTAAATCTTTATATTATATATTTATGTAGATATAATAATTGTATTATATGTTAAGAGTAAGAGATTAGACGTCGAAGTCGAAGTCGAAGTCGAAGTCGAAGTCGTCTTTAGTTTCGCTTTCGATCTAGAATGAAAAGTACTTAGATGATGCAAGTTCTGAAAAGACCTAAAACCTACTCTCGTAGCGAGTGGAGAGCACATATGATATGTAAGGTCAAATAAACGAATTTGAGTTGTTGAGTGTTTGGTTGCTTCACAAAATACAATAATTACATATATGTATTTTTTTAATTTTAAAAACGTAAGTTTAAAAAATTTATCGGGCATTTTTTTAGTTTTAATAATGTAGAGATTATTTAATTAAATTTTAATTAATAAAAACAAAAGCTTGTCTTATCTCATATATTGTCTAAAGTTATATTTAAAGTTTAAAAAAAAGATATAAGATCAATATATATTAGAAATTATCGTCACATTTAGTTGGTCTACATTGAAATAAGTCTTGTTGACATTCCATCCACATTTTATGTCTAATTAAGTTTTGAAAACAATGATATAAGTCTTATTCACATAATACTCAATTTTCTAATGTCTAATATACCCTTTTTATTTACTCGTCACCCAATTAACACATCCCTCTTAAATCCTCGCCCCCACTCCACCCCAATATTCTCCCCATTCTCTCAACTTCACCGCCACCATCATATTGTAAGGAAGCTAGAGTTTTTTTTTTATTGGGATTGAGATGATCTCGGCTTCTTCTCAAATCTAATGTGTTTTCTTATTTTCTTGTTGATGGAGTTCAACATCTTCTTGTTGGTGTTACTTTTTATAGTGCGTTGCACATCGATGACTGATATATGATTAAAATGATTTCCAATTGATTTCCAATTGTTATTTATTTAGCCAAATTTAGGCAAAGTAAAAATACCAAAGTTTATGTGGCAAAACATGATTTATAAAATGATTCAACTTATCATTTTTTGTTCTTTTAGCATATATAAGGGAATTAAAATGCGAAAAGTAATTGAAACATGGGAGACAATGATTATAACAAGGAAATCCTTGCAGAATATACCTCTGGAAAACTGACTACTTCCACTAGAATGGAAAATGAATTTCACACAGGGGAATACGACTTAAAACCTTATACCTACCATTTGATCACATGAGTATCTTTCGTAACTGACTTTTACCAACTCCCAATAATAAAAGTTAGCAATGAGCACATCTAAATTCTCACAACTTTTTTTTATCTTCGTTTGAATAATTCTTGTCAAATTTGAACCACTTTCAAAACTTATTTAAAATTAAGAGAACTCATCCGGTCTTTGGAAAAAAAAAACACTATCACAAAAATTTCTATAATTGATGTTTATAGAAAGATGATAAAAGGATAGAGTTTTCTCATAATGGTTGAAACTCTCACGAACTAAAAGAAAATAATTTCAATTTCAGTGCTTAAAATTGTTAAAAACATATTTTACAAGTTTGCCAAAAATCAAAGAAAGCAAAATAAAGATGAAAAGGTCAAAAGTTTATATCTACAATGGCAAACATATTCTTGTTATTAAAGATAACATATTAGATATATCCGATATGCCATTCAAAGAAATGGATATGGAATCTGTTAGGGGAAATGATCCACCACACGTGGACAAGAAGTGTGTGGCCCACTAATGTGATCCACTATTTTCATCATGTGGATAAAGATCAGTGAAGATAATTAAATTTCTAGATTTTAAGGAAAGATAAAGACGATCAATGAGTACTAACTATGGCAATGATTGGAGTCCCAGGGATTATGTTAGTTCCTCTTATAAATATAAACCTTGCCCTGGGAGAAAAAGGGAATGCATTATAGAATATTAAAACTATATTAATAAGAGAGAAGAACCACTCGTGGGCATAGGAACATTATCGAACCATGTACATCTTGTTCTTATGTATGTGCATGGTATTCTTATTTTCTTAGAAAGTTTGAATTGATCTTGAATAGTAGGATTTTACTATCTACAATTTGCGACGTCGATGGGAAACGATTTCTTTCCTAAATATTACCAGCCAATAGTAATATAATAATGTCTCATTCACACATTGAGCACTTATAGTCGCATGATCATCATCAAGATAATCACACTGAACACACACCTCCCAGAGTTAAATTTATGGTCAGACTCTACTGAGACCGTAGTACCCCCAGTTCTCATTACCGTCCCCAGGAGGAGGAAACGGTGGAAAGAAATGAACCGCCATGGTCCACTCAAATATCACAGGTCATAGACATTTATGAAAAGCGTCTTCTCGAGCAAGAGACAACCACATGCTTCCAACAAGAGATAATGCTCACCTCCAGTGCCGCCTAGACATGATGGAGTAAGATATTTAGAGGGATAAGATTAAACAAAAAGAGATCACCCGCAATCCTACCCTAAGGGGAGTAAAACTCATAGTCGATAAAGGAACTCACGGCAAAATTTGGTCTCCCCCCCCCCCCCCCCCCCCCTCGAGCTCATGAGAAAGGAAGGAGAGACTTAACCATCGCCATGGAAAAGATTCCCTAGGTAAACTAATATAAAGAAACATGAATGATCACCCGACTCATTGATGGACCCGAACCACTAAGAAGATATCCAATAGGGTCCTTGTCATCCAGATGAAATATCCATTAGGTCGATCAATTGAAGACTTTGAAGCATCAAAGAAATTCACTATGCTAAGGTTCAAAATATATGATGGGAAAACAGATCCCACGGACTATGTTCACCAGTACCACCAGACCATCAGACTCTGGAACAATAATGAACCCCTAATGTGTTGGATATTTCCATCAAGTTTGGGGGATATAATGCAAAAGTGGTTAGACTTCATAGATACCTTTTATAATTCAAGAATCTCGTTAAGGTTTTATCGCTAGATTCATCATAATTAGCATCCACCTAAAGAGGATGCGTTTTTTCCTTATGCTAAAAAAGAAGATACAAGAGACCCTATGTGAGCATGCTCGATAATATTGTGAAATCTATAATGAGGCGGAAGACTACACCGAAAAAGTTATGGCATCCACATTCAAGATTAATTTACCGAATAACTCCTAAAAAGGCGAAGACAGTAGAAGAAGAGATCGATAAACTTCAGGAGGCAAGGTCCATTAAAGAAGCTCAATTTCATGAATGGATTCAAATCTAGTTGTGGTAAAGAAGATTAATGGAAAAGGAATGATTTGAATTAACTTCATTAATCTCAGCAAGGCATGAACAAAGATAGTTTTCCTTACCAAATATTAATTAGTTAGCCCACGCCACAGATAGCAATGAGAGAATCACTACACTAAAATAACTGACTTGTCATGGTCACTTGTCACGGTCTTTGACCGTGACAAGTCTGGGGGTGATAACTTCTTTGCCACAGACTTGTCATAATCAAAGACCGTGACAAGTTCATTAGACTTATCATGATACTCTCACGGTTTTTTACCTTGACAAGTTTTGTTATGATCAAAGTCCGTGACAAAACCAAAAAATTATCAAACTCTTGGGCAGTATGGCCACTGCCACTACCCAACAGTATATTTGTACCTGTTGTAGTAAAATTGTACCGGTCCAAACAATATATATCCAGACAAAATAGAAATAATGTACCAAATAATGGCATATATAATCCATATCCAAATAAAATAGAAATGCAAATATCCTTATCCAAACCAACATGTACCAAAATAGAAAAAATACAATAACAATCCAATATCCAAATAAAAAAGATAGAAATAATATCATGAAGAAGGGTCTTGAGCATGTCGGAGGAGGAAGGAAGGCCACACGACATATGAATTGAGACCCCCCTCAATATGTTGAACGCCGCATTATTCGCACAACCACAAAGGTGAGTTCTCATTTCCATTTACCACGTGCGTGACGCTCACTCTTGCCTCAATGTCTTGGAGGGGACGTCCATGAACCAGCATACCCGGGCCGAAGACCGGGTACCTCAACCCCCTCTCTATTGGCTCCCCATAATATATGGCGAGTAGAAACACGCTCAACCAACCCATTGTTGACATAGGTTGCTCGATGGGGGTCATGATGGGAAATGGATCATTATATGGCGCTGAGTCCATGCGTATCAGCGATGAAGTAGTGACGTCCTCATCCTCGTCTACCTCTACCTCCTTCTCCTTCCCCTTGCCCTTTCCCTTGCGCAACTGACGCTTCATTTTCTGCAAAAATTGTTATTATTTCTACAAACATGTATACAGACTTTGAATTAATGCTCAAATCCGATAATAACAATACATACTAATACCAATACCAAATTGAATTTACACACACACACACTGCCCCCCCCCCCCCCCCCCCTTGGCCACACACTCCCGGGTCATTGACTTTGAATTAATGTTTGAATTGATTAAAATCCTAATTAACATATTCACTTAGTTATTACAAGCATTAAAATGATCAAGTACAAATGAATAAAAAGCATTAAATTGTTGTTCGATAATAATAAAGCACTAGAATAATATAGCCACTGGTCATTAAAAATAATTTGAATACTTATTATAAATCTAAAAATTATTTCAAATTCGGGTTATCATAAAAAATGGATTGATATTCGAGTGGTAGTGGCCAAGTCATCCACACTACTGTTTAGACGCTTTGGCGCATGTAGGACGATTGACCAGTGTTTGTTGTTGATATACTCCGAGTAAAACACTTGCTTGGACTTTTGAAAGGTACAAATAAATGGCTCATTGCTCACGTGTTCGTTCCTCTTCAACTTGAACAAGTCAACCATGATCAAATTGGTGCCAGGATAGATAAACTTTACATGTATTTTTATCCTAAACTCTTATCCAATCATAGTAAAATACAACATCTTTGAAGCTTACATAGTCCAATTCAAATATATTTTGAATTACACCACAGTAAGTCGTTTCAGCTTCAACGAGGTTTTTATCTTTCGCACTCGATCGAAAGAAAGCAAGAGCCTTGTATGAAATTCCCGAGTTCTGTACATTTGTATTTTCCTCGTACAACCTTACAATGAATATGTAACCGTTCACTCGATACCTTTTGTACTCTTGTGCCAGGAACAAGGGTCCAGTGGATAGACGAGCAAGCATTGATGTCGCATCACCTGTCTTTAAGAGCTGAGAATATAGATACACTAATTAGGTGAGATATAAAACTTTCTTATAATGTGGCATTTAATAACAACCGCTTTCATTATAATTACCTCATGTCACAACCACGACCTAAATTTGTTGTCTGATTGTGCCATTATTTTTCGTCTTTTATTGTTCTCACATGCTTCATATTTTTGCATAGATCGTGATGAACGTATTACAAAATTAATCATGTAAAAATTAAAATAATGTAAAAGTTAAAATAATTTTAACTTACTTTTTTCATTCTTCGACATATTCGTGTGTGTCAAATAGATAACGAGCTACTTGTTCATGTTGCAAACTCATTAATTTCACTCATTTTCCCATCACATGATCACCCTTATCGACAAACTCATCATTGTTATCCACGCTGGTCGAGTCATGCATATATTCTCGAGTGTAGATTGATGACTCAATGGTGATGTATTTCTCTACAATTGATCCTTCAATATATCGTGTATTCTCGACGTAATCTTTGAAAACTTTTATCAATCTTTCAAATGGATATATCCACCGATATCTAACTGGGCTATAAAGAAGTGCCTCGTTGCATAGGTTTACCAATAAGTGAATACTTATGTCAAAGAAAGATGGGGGAAAGTACTTATCCAAGACACCAATCGCTTCATTCACCGCTAATTTTGCGGCCATTATGTGATCTCGATTGACTACCTCCTCACATAAAAGTCAGACGCTGATACTAATTTGCATAACATCCCTTCAGAAACCCTTGTGCTTGGAGAAACAATGCTTAAACTGTAGAGGAATTAATTGCATGATCACATGCCAATCATGGAACTTACATTTATATAAATCAAAGGTAGCATAATTCACAATCCTTTGCAAGTTAGACAAAACATTGGATGGAACTTTTAAATTATATATTGTGTATAAAATTACCTTCCTTTCCTCACTCGTTAAAGTAAACACACTGGGGGGAATTATTTTCCTTCCCCTACTATCTTCTTTCAACCATAGTTGTGGCTTAAGTTTTAACACTTTAAGGTCTTTTCATGCATTTTCTCCATCCTTTGAATGACTCCCCCTAAGGCATGTGCCCACATTATGTTCAGCTATGTTCTTCTCTGCGTACATCACATCCGATAAATAGCGCACCGATTATTCTTCTAATAAAGCAAGTCAAATAAAATTGACCTCCTAGTCCATGCCTTTCCCTGTTCAACCCCAGTGCTTGTCATTCTTAAATTTATGATTCTCTGGAATATTAGGGCCACAATCAGAAGATTTACTTTCAATTTTTGAGCCTGAAAGTTTTCTCGGTCATAGCCTATGTTCAACCCCGCCCGGTAAAAAATTGGAACCTTTTCTCAAATCTAAAATAATGAGCGGGGGTAAGAAAATCCTACGGTAATGGTATACATTTTTTGAGCTAGCGGGGAGATGAAGAGATTCAGTTTCCTCTCCACAAATAGGATATCCCAAATAACTATGTACTACACAACTGTAAAATTTCCCATAAGCTGGAAAACCATGAATTACCCACATCAGCATAGCTTTCAGCGTAAACTCTTCTTTTCTAAAAGAGTGAAATGATTGCACACCCTCTTTCCACAACTCATTTATTTCTTCTACCTAAGGACCCAGGTAGACATAGATGTCCTCACTTGGTGCCTTTAGCCCAGGTATCAACAAAGACAACTTAAAAATTCATGTCTCATACACTACTAATGAGGGAGGTTGAGTGGGGCTAGGTTCGTTGGACATACACTTTGATTGGCATTTAGATTCCTAAATGGATTGAAACCATCTATTGATATTGCCAAATGAATGTTACGCTTATCTCGAGCAAAATCGGGATACTCAAAACTCATCATCTTCTAAGCTGTAGAATCAATAGGATGGCGCATGAGATTAGCCCCTGCTTCTATCATATCATGCCAAGTCATTGCCTCTGCTATCCATGTTATTGTGAAAAATCGCTTTAATCTAGGCCCAATAAAAAAATATTTCAATACTTTTTGAGGCACTTTTGATCTTGTGCCTTCCTTGCCAGTAGATTGGACATATCTAGCTTTATCACATACCGAACACCGATCGAGATTTTCATACTCCTTTAGATATAGTATGCAGTCATACACACAAGCATGAATTGATTTATACTTTATTCCCAAACCTTTCAAACTGTTTTTCATAGTAGGATAACTGTTTGGAAGCGTATTCCGCTTGGGTAGCAAGACCTTCACCCAATTTAAAATTCCTGTCGCGCTATTACCAGACAAACCATATTGGGTCTTCAAACTATGCAAACCAACCATGACATGTAAAGTAATTTAATCTTTCTCACATCCAGAGTATAACGGCTGGCTTGCCTTAAATTTTAAACTTTGGAAGGCATCGTCAAGGTTTATCCTGATATCTTCATGAGCACTTGAACCTTGTACATCATAAGTGACCTCATTCTCTTCCACTTCATGAACTCTATACGCATCATCAACTAAATCCTCTAGCATATTATGATCTACATTGTCATCCTCCCCTTGTACATCTATCCCACTTGTTGAAGGTTGCGGTGAAGGTTACTCGGGGATAAAAGGAACTTTTGGTTCCTCATGAAAAACCTAAATTCGATAACTATCTTGCATACCCCATCTTAACAAATGTAGTTCCACTTTTTTCCACTCAAACATCTTACCATTCTTACACCTAGCACACGGACATAGAAACTCTTCGTCATTATGGCATCTCTTTGTGTATTTCAAAAATTCATTAGCATCTTTGCGAAACACATCCCCTAATCTATTTGTCTCACCCATTCACTATTTGTATTTAGGATATCCCATCACAACTACTACAAATAACCACATATTATTGGTAAGAAGCGTATATTCGTGGATTAGCATAAACAAAAGTGTGAATATTTAGTTCCCATTAGCATAAACAATCACCTATTGAATACGTACGCATAAGAACTAGAAGGCTAGTTTGTATGCGTAAATTTATTCGTGCATTCAAATTCAAATTCAATTTATAATATTAATTCCTATTTCCTCTATTTCCTCAAAAGGGTGAGTGGTCATATGCCATTCAAGACCGTATATTTTTGTAATATACTTAACAGCTCATGCACATTAATTCTAATTTGAGAAAAATTCATCATCATATTCCCAAAGTTCTCTAAGTACACGACATATATTCGCAAGTGTGAGTGTTATTTTAATTTATCAATGGAAATAACACTTATCATCTCATCATCTAGTACGCACCCAGAGAGCATTAAGATACGACTGCAAAACTTCCCCCAAAAGTAACAAGTTTAAGCCACTAAGAATATTATTATACAGAAACTATGCAATCCCAAGAGATCTCATTACAGGGGTAATGACTATCGAACAGGTCTAAGGGCTACTGAATGCGTATGCATAACAACTACAAGGCTAGTATCTATGCGCATTATATGTAATTTAAAGTATGTTTCATTTAATTATGTCTTATCACAATTCTAGAGATTTCATCTAATTATGTAATTTAAAGTATGTTTCATTTACTTTAAATTACTCATAAGAACTAAAATTTATACTAATTTATACTAATATAAATACCAATTCAAATTCAATTTCAATTTATACCAATATCAATACCAATTCAAATTCAATTTCAATTTAGAGAAACGGGTCCTATAGAATTACAATGTATACAAATTAAAAAGGTTATTAACCAAACCAAGAATCGACATATATCCGTACTCCTTATATCATTTACATGATAAAAAATATTAATAATAACAAGTTCTCAAGTAAGGGTTCATACTGTGTTCTTGCACAAAGAGGAACACGTAATTATTTTACAAGGGTGTGTTACGTTATAAGGAGGTCCATCAATATATTTTAAATGTCCCCAGTCATTTATAATATTATTACATGGTATAAATAAGGCCTGCGTGACAAATATTGAAACCCCACACCCCCCTCTACACACACTACCCCCCCCCCCCACATCCCTACCCCCACTGACCCCAACCCCTACCCCTACTCCCACACACCCTACCCCTGCCCCCTTCCCCCCACGATCACACACCTATACACACACCCCTTACCCCCACCCCCACTACCCCCACCTCCACACACCTACACACATGCATACCCACCTACACCCACACACATATATACATATATACACACACACATATACAAAGGAAAGATATATATAGAGAGAAACATACCTGAAACAGAGAGAGAGAGAGAGAGAGAGAGAGAGAGAGAGAGAGAGAGAGAGAGAGAGAGATAGAGAGAACCATTGCGAAGAGTGAGAGGAAATTGGTGGGAATCGAAAATGGTAGGAAAAAAGAGACGGTAGGGTTTCTAGTAAATAGAGTTGTCATGGAACTTCCAAGGTCTTTGACCATGATAACTTTCTAAAGTCGTCACGATCAATGACCACTACACCAAAATGATAAAATTGTCACCTTTCAGCCGGTCACCCTTGTCAAGGTCATTGAACGTGACAAAAAATACGCGTTTTGTGTCACGTTCATTGACCTTGATACGACCGTGACAAAGAATTGTCACGGTCATTGACCGTGACAAGTCCGTGACAAATTTACTTGTCACTGACTTGTCACGGTCAATGACCGTGACGATTCTTTATATAATTGTCACGATCAATGACCATGACACGACCGTGACAATGTTTGCAGCAAAAACCCTTTCCCCCTTCTTTTTTCCCTCCCGCCGTTCCCTCCCTCTCTCTCTCTCTCGACGCTGCTCTCTCTCTCTACTTTCAGGTTTAATTCTCTCTCTCTCTCTCTCTCTCTCTCTCTCTCTTCCATTTATATATATGTGTGTATGTGTGTATATATGTGCCCGTGTGTGTGCGGGTGTAGGGGGTGGGGTAGGGTGGGGGTAGGGGGTGGGGTAGGGTGGGGGCAGAGTGGGGGTAGGGGTGGGGTAGGGTGGGGGTAGGGGTTAAAAATGTAATATTATTTTGATACAACATTAATTTTTGTATGAGTTTCATAATTATAAATAATATCCAAAAATATTGGATAACAATTTATTTTCATTCAAAATAAATAAGTAATTTTCTACAAATTTCATAAAAAAATGAAGGCCGGCTTAATATGTGATTTAAGTGTGAAATAATCGCTATATACTTATACTAATGGAGAAAAAAACCATATATGGCATTTTTTGTTTTTATTAGATGCAAAATAACACATATAGGTATCACATGACTTTATATCCATCAAATAAAATTTTACCATAAAATATCATTTTGTGGAAGGCAAGATCTATTACAATATATTTACATACCTAAATGATTTTTTTTTAAATGACATTACAACAAAAAACTACAATAAGGGTTAAAATGGCATCCGAAATTGCTAAAAGCATGAAAAATAAAATATCATTTAGTCTATGTTGTTGAAAAATTTGATCAAATTGGTGAGCCCTCATATTTTAAAAATGTTGTTTTTATTCCTATTTAACTTTTCTTTCTATACACCCTTAATTATATTTAAAGTTTAATAAAATAGGAGTTATAGAAAGAAAAGTGGGGTTTAAATAAAAACACTTTTTTTAAATTTTAGGTTCTGGTGCATAATCTTACTTTGTCACAATTAATTTATATGCCTCAAAGTTATTTTATCACTCTTAGTTTATATTTGTGATAATACTTTATGAACCACAACTTTAGGTTGATTATTTTAGAACTTAAACTTCAAGATACAATAAATAATTCTATAGAATAGCTTAGATATCTTAACAAAACACATATCTAACATTGAATATGATTTATAAAAAGCACAAAACAATAGTAGAAATTCAATACATGAAATTAACATTAAGATTATTTTAAATAGACAGTCACTACTCTGTGTGTGTGTGTGTGTGTGTGTGTGTGTGTGTGTGTGTAGTGGGTGGGGGGCTATTGTGTGTGTGTGTGTGTGTATGTGGTGAGTGGGGGTGGTGGTGTGTGTGTATGTGGTGAGTGGGGGTGTGGAGGGAGGTGGGGGTGTGTGTGTATGTGGTGAGTGGGGGGTGTGGAGGGAGGTGTGTGTGTGTGTGTGTGTATGTGTGTGTGTGTGTATATTTGAATTAACCCATGAATTTTTATTTTTGTATTTGAATTAACCCATGAATTTATTTTTGTATTTGAATTAACCCATTATATGAAACATACTTGAAATTAAATATAGTTCACATAGATACTAGCCTTCTAGTTCTTATGCGTACGCATTCAATAGTCCTTAGACCCGTTCGAGAGTCATTACCCCTGTAATGAGATCTCTCGAATTGTCCCGTTTGGACAGTTTGAGACTGTATAATTTCTGTATAATATTCTTATTGGCTTAAAGTTGTTACTTTTGGAGGAAGTTCTGCAGTCGTATCTTAATGTTCTCTGGGTATATACTAGATTGACAAGTGTGAATATTATTTCAATTGACCAATTGAAATAACACTCACACCTGCCAATCTACGTCGTGTACTTGGAGAACTAAGGGGATATGCTGTCGAATTTTTTTCAAATCGTAACAATGTGTATGAGCTGTTAAGTATATTACAGAAAAATGCAGTCTTGAATGGGATAGGACCACTTACCCTTTAATAGGATAATTAAATGACGGGATAATTAAATAAAACATACTATAAATCTAAGTTTTATTTACCTTTAATAGGTGTTTAGTTGTGGTAGCTGTGATGGGATATCCGAAATACAAAGAGTGGATAGGTGAGACTTATAGAATGGGGGATGTGTTTCGCAGAGGTGCTAACGAATTTGTGAAATATGCAAAGAGATGTCGTAATGATGAAGAGTTTCCGTGTCCGTGTGCTAGATGTAAGAATGGTAAGGTGTTTGAGTGGAAAACAGTTGAACTACATTTTATAAGATCGGGTATGCAAGATAGTTATCGATTTTGGAGTTTTCACGGTGAATTGAAAGTTCCTTTTGTCCCCGACCAACCTTCACAACAACCTTCAACAAGTAGAACAGATGTAGAAGGGGACGATGTAGATCATAATATGTTAGAGGATTTAGTTGATGATGCGTACGGAGTTTATGAAGCTGAGGAGAATGAGGTTACTGATGATGTAGAAGATTCAAGTGCTCGTGAAGATAACACGATAAAACTTGACGATGACTACCAAAGTTTAAAATTTAAGGCGACTCAACCGTTATACTCTGGCTGTGAGAAAGATCAAACAGTCGTTATATAACGTTACATTACACTCAAATTTTACCACTAATATAATTAATTTATCTATATTCTCAGCTCCTAAAGATGGGTGATGCGACATCAAGGCCTACTCGTCTAGCCACTAGACCCTTGTTCGTGGCACAAGAGTACAAAAAGTATCGATTGAACGGTTACATTTTCGGTGCTAAAGTGTACGAGGAAAGTACAAATGTACAGAACTCGGGAATTTCATACAAGGCTCTTACTTTCTTTCGAGCGAGCGCAAAAGATAAAAACCTCGTTGAAGCTGAAATGACTTACTATGGTGTAATCCAAAATATATTTGAATTGGATTATATAAGCTTCAAAGAGGTTGTATTTTACTGTGAATGGGTAAGAGTTGAGGATAAAAATGCTTGTAAAGTTGATCCTGTCACCAATTTGATCATGGTTGACTTGTCCAAGTTGAAGAGCAACGACCACGTGAGCAATGAGCCGTTTGTTTGTGCATTTCAAAAGGTTAAGCAAGTTTTTTACTCGGAGTATATCAACAACAAGCCGTGGTCAATTGTCCAACACGTGCCAAGGCGTCTAAATAGTAGTGTGGATGACTTGGCTGCTCCTACCGAATATCAATCCATTTTTTATGATAACCCAAATTTGAAACAATTTTTCAATTTGAAATAAATATTTCAATTTGTACCGAAACATCCATTTTTAATGCTTTTAATTGATCTGCACTTTATCATTTTCACTCTTCTGTAGTGTGCGTGTGTGGAGAGGAGATTAATACATAAATATTCCAACCACATCTAAGTTTTGTTTATACTAATCCATGAATATACGCTTCTTACCTTTAATAGGTGATTAGTACATAGTTATTTGGGGTGTCCTATTTGTGGAGAGGAGACTGAATCTCTTCGTCTATCCGAACACTAAGAAATGCCATAATCCTATGGAGCAATGCTCTGCAAATTCCTCCCAACCGTTATGTAGCCAAACATCACCAGTTGAAGTTGTCAATTCCACTTTCCATACCCCACCACTTGGAACTTCTAGCAAAACATGGGAGACCATTGAAAGGTGGAATTGACAACTTCAACTGCTGATTTTTGGCTACACAACGGTTGGAAGGAATTCGCAATGCATAACTCCATAGGATTATGGTATTTCTTAGTGTTTAGATATGAAGAGAATTATATTTGACACGATTGCCCGGGGTACATTAGTTGGAAGGAGGTGCCATATGAGCTCAAGTTAGCTGTTTGAGTGACACTACAGGTAATGTATTTATATTTATATGTCAATTTCGATTTCGATTTCAATTACGATTTATATTTATCCATATTTGAGGGGCAGATACTAATTTTACTTTATTTCAATTCAGGGGACAGGGAGTGGCCCTAAGGGTAGGCCACATATGCTCTATACTTATGTGGCTATTCGGACGAGAAGGGAAGGATAAGGAGGTGTCCCCGAGCGTCGCGGTACAAAATCTCTTTTCCATGCAAATAGTTTGTAGATTTGAGATAATTGATGGTGATGTTGTTTCTTCTTAAATAGTTTCTATTTTGAATATATATTTGCATTATCTTTAGTTTGTTTGGATATATGATGTTTGGAACAGGTACAACGTTGCTATAACAGGTACAAATATACTGCTGGGTAGTGGCAGTGGCCATACTGCCCAACAGATTTTTTTTTTAAATTCTGCCCAGAATTGTCACGGTCATTGACCGTGACACGTCCGTGACAAAAAGTTGTCAGGGACGTGTCACGGTCAATGGCCGTGACAATTTTTTTAAAAAGGGTCACGACTTTGTCACGGTTATAAACTGTGACAAACGTATCACTGTCATTGACCGCGACACGATCGTGACACAAAACGCGAGTTTTGTGTCAAGGTCAATGACCGTGACACGACCGTGACAAAAAAAGTTGTCTCGCCTCGAAATGTCACGATCATTGACCTTGACAAGTTGGATTTGTCAAGGTCAATGACCTTGACAATTCGGCAGATTTGGTGTAGTGGACCATGACAAGTTTGTAACAACAGTACTTGTCACGAACTTGTCACGATTAATGATCATGACAAACCGTTGTCATGTATTTGTCACGGTCATTGACCGTGATAAAAAATGCTTGTTTTTTTGTCACGGTCATTAACCGTGACAAGGATAACCGGCTCAAAGGTGACAATTTAGCCTTTTTAGTGTAGTGAATGAGTTTTATAAAAGCTTACTATAGATAGCATTAGATCCATTTGTTCGGACCCGACCAAGAAAACACGTCCTTTATTACCATGCTCGACATTTATTATTGATGGGTGTAGAAATAGTATGAGACCTCAGACCCATAGTTGTTCCCTTCTGGACTTCATACATATAAGAGGATAGGAGTTTCAAAGTGTGAGACAATGGATTAAAGTGGTTCAGACCTCATGAGGGGGCCCTACATCCACTATCAAAGGTGTTTATTTATTTATTCGATCACAAAAGAGTTATTACAATCTAAGAGACCTCTTGAGATTTAGTCAAGAGTGTCTGAGGTCTTGCGAACTTTGTTAACAATCCAAAGGAACTTAGGAAGTAATTGGTTGACTTCTTTAAGGTGGCCTTGAGTATTTATTTAGGGATTAAGAAGATAAACAAGGTATATGACAACTAGAAATGATCCAAGTTACAAATGTATGCTCTTAATAGTGGGTTGAGAGAGAGCAAATACTTAAGAATGCTGAAACTTTTGGTTCTCTCTAAGTCTGATTGCTTGAATGTGTTAACTATAGATTCGTCACCTTATACCTTTCTCCAGCCTTCCTTTTATATACAAACTCTTGGAGAGATAATGAATGGAATATTACGGCTTTGGCATGATGTTTTCTAAGGCCTCAAGTATCAGCAAGGTGGTGGAGTGTTAGCTAAAGGATTTTCAGGTGGTGTAAGGTAGTTTCTAGGTGCATAAAATGCGAATGAGGTCGATAAATGCATGTGGAGCCGAGTACTGTAAGTATATGGAATAGTGTTATGGTTTCTAACTACCTACTAAACTAGTTACAAAAGCTCTATCAGAGGTTTAGGGGGCCTAGAACTGTCATAGACTTTCTCTAAGTTAATCTTTTGGTACTACGCAATGGTTTACCTTAGTTCTCAGGTCTAGCCATCCTTAGGAGGTGATTTCTCTTCCTTCTAAGGTACGACCTAATTGTCAGTCATGATGGACTCCTGGGTTATGGTCTTCGAGCAAGGTTATAGAGGTGTGGTGGAACAAATGACCCTCTTAGTAGGAAGGAGGCTGTAAGAGCAAGAATTTATATTTTCTCATAGATTAGGCTTATTTTATAGTTTTGGCATATACTATTACAAACCGACATCCCAAATCAAACACTATATCTCCAAGTTCATTCGAATACACATTAGTGATCGAGATCCGTTTATGGATTCATTATTGACACTGTATAGAGGTATAAACTTGTGGGTTTCATAGACTTTTATGAATCATATTTTGGGGCATTAGCTTTTAAAAATTGAGGATTTAAAAAAAAAGAATTTAAAATAAAAAAATTTGATCTCGTTCAAATGAGATTGGGTCTTGTTCAAATGAAATGTCCAGTCTTGTGTGGATAAGCTTAAAATGACCTTCAAATGAGATGTCCCTGACTTGACAGAGAAACCTTGTTAGAAGATGATTAGAAGGGTGTTCAAATGAGATATTGTTGTCATTAGAAAGAGATCTTATTTGGTTCAAGTGAAACTAGTGTTATCGTTCGAACGAGATCTACTTACGTTCACATGACCCCACTACCTCAAAATTCATGTTTTTGTTATAAAAACCTATTTTGTACAAAAATTTAGAAAAACGTATGGCGAAAATGACTTTTCAATAGCTGTTCCAATGTTTTTCCTTTTTGGTTTTTCAAAACCACTTTTACTATACAAATCATTCATCCCCATATGTGATTTGTGAGATATATGAAACCTAGTTTCCAAATACCTTGCATAAATCCTTATGGAGTTCATTACCTGTTGCTGACTTATGGAACCAAGGTTTCACTACTGAAGAAGAAGAAGGCTGATCAGTAGATACCAAGAGAAGACGCTTCCTATGTAAGGCCCAACCTGGATTTATAGGTTACCGTAGTCAACCCAGTTCGACCCGAGTGTTAGGTGTGAAGTGAAATGAAATGACCTATATAATGATGCTAATACAGTTTTCTTTTAATTAACGTTTTACTTTTTTTTTTTTTTTTTTTTTTTTTTTTTTTTTTTTTTTTTTTTTTTTTTTTTTTTTTTTTTTTTTTAAATCAGGATATTTATTGAGACTATAGAGAGAAAAGCCCTCTCACATGGCTTACAATCAAATCAAATAAAGCATTTGTTAGAAACTACTAAAATAGATGCTCTAATCACTCTAGGAAGATCACTATAATTTTGAGAACTAAAAGAGCTTTGGTGATAGGATCCATGAATGGCAAGCAACTCTGCAGATTTATTGGCTTCTGATGAACATAACTTGATGAGGCAATGATTAGTTTGGAGAAATTCATTGATTTCAGAAATTTCAGTCCTTATTCGCCACTGAACTGTAGAAGAAGATATAAAACATTGAAGAATATTTTCTGATTCTACTTCTATGTCTATGTTAGAAATACCCTTCTCCTTGCAAAATTTGATTCCAGCCAAAATAGCTTGAACTTGAGCTTCAATCGATGAATTTGTTGATAAAGCATTTGAGTAAGCCCAAATGACTTGACCCGTATCATTTCGAATAATAGAGCCAATACCCATATGGTTCCCTGTCTTGGCCGCACAGTTGAGTTTAAATCTACCCTTTGGAGGACATTTCCAAGGCATAACTATAGAAGAAGAATTAGAAATCTTGAAATTAAGAGAAAAGACATTGATAACCTCCTTGCATATATCATTTCTCCCATCTTTGATCTTGGAATTTTGGAATATCTCTGCAATTCTATTTATTACTCTAGATGAAATCATGTTAGCTCTCATAGTTATACCTTCAAAAAGAGCTTTGTTTCTTGCAAGCCAAATTTCCCAGATAATAGTGACTGGAATGATCTTATGGAGCCACTGAGATATATAAGAATTTCCTGAATATAACCACCATTGAATTATCGAGTTATGAATAGTAGATGGTCTTTGAGTCATTCCCAGTAAGCAGCAAAAATGATTCCAAACTTCAGCAGCTATAGGACCTGATATAAAGAGATGATTCAGAGATTCCCCATTCTTATGGCAGCATTGACATCTTGATGCTAATTTCACTCCCACCTTTTGAATAAGATCTTCAACAGGAACACATTTAGATAATGTTTTCCACACAAAAATAGATATGTTAGGAGGAATATTAGGATCCCATATATAGTTAAATGCTAAAGAAGACAATTTATGCTTTCTAATAATCTCATAGGCTGATGAAAATGAGAACTTTCCACTAGAAGAAGGCTGCCAAATCAGATCATTATCTAACCATAAAGAATTAGCCTCCATTATATTCCAAGCAGACCTGATTCTTCTAAAAGTCATGGATCCACTTCCAATAGGAGCATTAGAGTATTTAGCATTCATAAACTTAGCCCATAAGCTAGTATTCTTCTTCATATTCCAAGCCAATTTGATGTTAGAAGCTTCTTTGATATACTCCAAATTTTTTACTCCTAATCCACCTTCTTTTATAGGAAAACAGATAGCATCCCATTTGATCCAATGAAATTTTTTCCCATAATCTTTATTTATTCCCCAAAAGAATGAACTAATCAATTGATTAATTGATTTAATCACCAATTTAGGAGGCTGTAAAGCAAATAAAGTAAAGATAGGGATAGAATTTAGAACAGATTGGATCAGAATGACTCTACCAGCTAATGAAAGAAATTTGGACTTCCAACTCTGAATTTTGGAAGCAATAGAATGAATAAGAGACTCAAAGTACATAGCTTTCATTCTTCCTTTGAACAGAGGGCAACCAAGATAGCTCATATTGCCATTAGAAAATTTGAAACCTGTGCAGGCTGCAATACTGGATCTGATATTCACAGAAGCTTTAGAGCTTAAAGAGAAGCAACATTTCTCTTTATTAAAAAGTTGACCTGATTCCTTCTCATAACATTCAATAAATTTCATCAGGTTTTTAAGACTGTGCTTTGTACCTCTTGAGAAAATAATTAAATCATCAGCATAACCAAGATGGCTAATTAAAGGACATCCTCTAGGGTGAGAGAAAGGAGCAATAGAACCTGCCAACATCTGCTTATTCAATCCTCTGCTAAAAGCTTCAGCCATGATAATGAAAAGGCTTGGGGAAATAGGATCCCCTTGCCTAATTCCTCTGGTAGGTTGAAAGAATCCCATAGGCTGCCCATTGATAATTATAGAAAACCAGGTAGAAGAAATGCATCTCCAAATTAAATCAATAAAAGTCTCTGAGAATCCAAAAGCTCTTAGAGATTTAATTAAAAAATGCCATGAGGTTCTATCATATGCTTTAGCCAAGTCAAGTTTCAAAACCACATTACCTCCAGTAGCTTTTCTATCAATATATTGCATCATCTCTTGAGCTAATAGGATGTTATCAAGAATGTTTCTCCCTTGAACAAATCCTGATTGATTACAAGAAATAATTGAGGAAAGCATAGGGCTAAGCCTGGAGTTAATAATCTTGGTGATTATCTTATAACTAAAGTTACAAAGACTAATAGGTCTGTAGTCCTTGCAGAACATAGGTCTATGAACTTTAGGAATAAGACAAATCTGAGTAGAACTCCATGATTTGGGAATGTCAGCTCCTAAGAAAAAAGCTTGGATAGCATTCACAAGATCCTGCTTGATTATATCCCAACACTGCACATAGAAGAATCCATTATAGCCATCACATCCAGCTGAGCTATTCTGATTCATAGCTTTAATAGCATTCAAAATTTCAGCTTCTTCTGGAATAGAAATAAGAATACTATTCATCTCCTCTGTCAATAACTTTGGGATAACTTCAAGAAGCCCATTATCTTCAAGAGGACCTGCAGAAAACAAATTTGAAAAATAAGAAATAAACTGGTTAGCAATGTCTTCTTTAGTCTCTTTGATTATCCCCTCCTCATCTTTTATAACATGTATGCCTTGTCTTCTTCTATTACTTTGCACCTGAGCATGATAAAATCTGGTGTTTCTATCTCCATTACTTATCCAATCACCCCTTGATTTCTGAAACCAGAACAATTCCTCTTTGGCCATAGCAGCATTGAGGTCTGCCTTGGCTTTTGAATATAGCTGCCTTTGAATTCCACTATTATCAAATTCTAACTTCAGCTCTTCTTGAAGTAACTTGTCCTCCATAATGGAAATTTCTTCAAAAACATTTTTAAAAACCTCTTTATTCCAGCTTTTTAGAGCTGCTTTCAGTCTTTTAAGCTTGAATGAAAATATCTCCATATGCCTACCTGTAGCAGCTACTGCCCAAGAACTTTGGACTAAGTTGATAAAACCATCATGAGTACTCCACATATTTAGAAATCTAAAAGGTTTAGAGGAGGAATCAAACTGACTTTGAATGGATAGTAATAAAGGACTATGATCAGAACAGTTTCTGTGCAAATGAGTAATAGAGGAATTAGGAAAATAGTCCATCCAGGAAGGACTAACCAAGCCTCTATCAAGTCTCTCAAACATCATATTACCATTGATACTTTTAGCCCAAGTGAATTTAGAACCATTATACCCCAAATCCTGCAATGAACAGCTAATCAAGCAAGAATTAAACTCAGAAGCACCCCCAAGATCAATTTCAGCACCCCCAGCCCTTTCTGTGCTTGTACTAACTATATTGAAGTCTCCCATTACAATGAGAGGATAGTCATTACACAGAGAAGAACTATATACTAAAGAATCCCAAAGATCCCTTCTTTCTAGTTTAGTACATTTAGCATAAACTAAATTAACTCCTATCTGAGATTTTAAGAATGGATGATCTAGTTTAAGAAGCAAATTTTGATCCCCATCTACCAAAACCTCACATTGAATACCATGTCTCCAGAAGCACCAAATTTTATTAATCCTATTAAAGCAACAACCCTCAAAACTTATAAGTCTCCTGATATCTTCTATTTTAGAGCTATCAATCAGAGGTTCAAGAATGGCTAAAAAGGAAAGATTATGGTTCTTACAAAGTTTTTTAATTCTTCTTTTTGTTGGCTTATTCCCTACTCCTCGAGCATTCCATACTATTCCTTGAATCATTGAGAATTAATATGGCAAACTTGCTTGGAACCTCTAGAAGCAGATCTGGTAACCCTTCTTTTGGCTGTGAACACCTTCTTTTTACCTTTGGCTTTTGTCTTCTTTTTTCCAGTGAACACCATAGATTTCTCTATACTATCATCCTTCCTCTCCTTACTATCCATCTTTTCTGTCAACAAAGCTGAGAACATATTCAAATCCTCCCAGTCAGATATTTCCTGAAACTCAGACTTATCATTATCTGAATGGTACCCCCTCCTGGACTTATGAGCTTTATTTTTCATCTTAACCATTGTATTTCCTGCACTGTCATACTTTTCAGCACCTAAATTAACCCCATTCATTAAGATTAATTTTTCAATGTTCAATTCCTCCATGCTTGCTTCATTCCATTCACCTTCCTCTTCTTCATTATCCTCTGTACAATCTTCATCTTCTTCTGCAATTGTCCCAATATCATTTTGATTAGGAGACCTTCCTTGTTTATCTATATCTTGAACTTGCATTCTTATTACTGGAACATCAGTATCAATGTTAAGATTCTTGGCTACACTGGTAGATGCTTCTGATTGGAACTTCAAAACAGGCTGCTTCTCGGATACCTTTTCTATTGCTCTATACTTCCAAACTGCTTCTTGAAATTTGGCTGAATTCTTTAAAGATTTCGTGTCTTGTTCCACAACTTCCTTGCCATTCTTGTCAGGTTTATGATTAATCACCTGCTTAAACATACAATTACCTTCTTGATGACCAAGTTTGAAACAATGAGAACAATAAGAAGGCATGTTTTCATAAACGATAGATTGCCAATAACCTACATCTCCATTCCCTATCCAAATTCTATAGGGCCTTGACTTAAGAAGATCCAATTCAACACACACTCTAGCCACACTAGGTCTGTGAATATTTTCAGTAGATTGATCGATCTTAAGGGGATTCCCAACTGCTTGAGCCAACGAAAACAAAGGTTCTTTGGCAAAGAGATGAATAGGTAAACCTGGGAAATGAATCCATATAGGAACAAGGGGACTTTCTTGATCAGATCTAAATAAAGGGGACCATTTAAAAGTCCTCATAGGGCACTTACCAATATACCATTGATCTTTCATCCAAAGCCTCATGAAATCTTCTTGACAATTGACTCTGATAAGGATGTGTTTATGATCAATCAGACCAATATGATATGCAGCCTTTAAACCAAAAGATTCAAAATTTTTTCGAATAAACTCCATAGAAGGTTTTCCATGGGAGAACTTTCCAACTATGGCATGCTTGAAAGGATCAGATAGAATGTTAACTTCTTCTTGGGAGAAAATAATTGCAGGTTCACCCTTATATTTTGAAAGAGGTTTGATATTGATTGCATGGGAGGGAGATTGTTCTTTCAACATGCTAGCAAAGGATTTATGCCAAGGATTGGATGGGTCAGGAGGTTTAGGGGTTATGGATGAAGAAGGAAAGGGAAGATTAGAAAGGAAAGGAAAGGGAAGGTTTAGCATGCAATTCCAATTTCAATTTAAACTACGGGAGGGACCCGTGGGAAGCATCCCTGGAGTCCATGCATACAGAGATATTAATGTAAAATTATAAAAAAAAGTGCTTACTTGTATAACACTCTCAAAATACGAAAATGCACTCAGCCTTCCATAACAAAGACGAAGGTGTGAGCCAAATGCCTAGTGGGAAATATACAAATACAATACAGAATTGAATGGTAGAAAGAAGAGTTTAACTCGTTATACCTACGTGCATATATAGCTACCTTATATATATATATATATATATATATATACTTAATGCATGAAATCGTTTTATTAGGATGAAGTAATGATTGCTTTACCAAATTGTAAATGAGGAAGCCAATTTTAGACAAATTTTATATTCTTATCTTAATATGCAACAATGTGACAAAACAGATGAAACAAACAAAGCAATCAACTAAGTCTAAGTTTAAAGAAAAAAAAACTTTTCGGGTAAGAACCTTTTATGCACTTAGAAATTTATAACATAGTTGACTTACAAACTAGGTAATAAAACATCACAAGCATAAAACGCTAATATTTTCAAAATAACTATGATCCTCACAAGAATCACAAGACTGCAGTCCTCCATCAGCCTCAGTCTTTGCCTTCAACAGTGAATCCCCACAGGTATCACAAGTCATCCATGGAGATGCCTTCTACACAAATGTGTATGCAAAGATAATAAACTGTCGAGGGTCTAAACGAATTCTCAAGAACAATATTCAAAGATGTTTTGTTGTGAATTAAAAAGTACTTTGGAATACTAAAACATGAAGAACTTCCACAAAATTTATGCAAAAACGTAGTTGGCAAAAGTTTTAAACGTTCTGAACACGAAATAGGTATTTATACAAAATTCAGGTGACACATCGTTTTAACGATATTAAGCAGTCGTTCAAACGAGATAGATATCTCGTTCAAACGAGAGTTTCTCTCACTTCTAACGACGTAACAAAAACTAAAACAATAATCCTCGTTTGATGTACATTTGAACACATACTTCAAACAACCTTACAAAGTCGTTCGAACGACATGGAGAAGTCGTTTGAATGAACTCAATGAAAATAAAAAGACATATTCATTTTTTTGAAAAAAATAAACATCCCAAACATTAATTATGTAAATTAATTCAAACTTTAAATTTTTTTATACCTTTATGGGATGTTGAGAAGTCTTCAAACTTGGAGATGCTTGATTTTGGTTCGTCTTGATAGTGCATGACGATTGGTAACGGGATACGCCAGACTAGCATAAAGCTATACTATGAACAATCCTAGAAAAAATGTTCTTACAAATCTCCCTCTTTGGATATTCCGGTACAAAACAAAAAACATGACCGAACAATAAATTAAAATAAAAAATCTCAAAAATCCACTATAACAAAAATCCTAAAATCTTTCCTAACCCTAAAACGGAATGACATAAGTCTCCTTATCTTCAAACTTCTTCTTACTCCCTTATGTGTTCTTCCGTTAATCTTTCAATCTTATTGAGTTGTTCCAAAAGGTAAACCTACATACATGAGACAAAAATATACCTCGTGATGCATCGAGTTTCAAATAAGATAAAACTCATAAATAAATTCTCCCATAAATGAAACTCATTTTAATTTGCTTTCCCCTTTTGTTTTTATCCAAAATAAACAAAGAAATAGGAACATAGTCATGAAATACGAATCACCACGTAGATGATACGATATCATCATAAAAATATATAAATCAAGCATGTGTAATGATCATCTCAAAGGAAAACACAACCGACTATTTTTGAAAATTTTCAGTTTTTCCCAAAAAAAGAAAATTTCACAAATACAACATATAATAGCATATATAATATGTATCAAAGAAAATTAGGCACGCATATAGGTGTAAACGGCCACAAAACACGACACAAAACTCATAAACTTTACGCACTAGTATAATATCGATGTGTCTAAACATGTGGAATGGAATGAATTGATGTGAATTAGACATAAATGAATTACAACCCAAACACTCAAATATATTTAAGAAGTTATAATTGACCACAAAAACTTATCAAACTAAGTTATAGCTTCAATTTAAAAATATCGTTTAAGTTAATGAACAAAACAAGCACAATGCACACAAACCTAGAATATTGATGACTCTACAAATTAATAGCGCCACGACAAAATAATCATAACTAGGTATCATTGTCCAAACTTGTTGATCTTCAACTAAACACCCTCAAAAGATAAATGTAATCATATTTCTAGTCTTTTCTTTTCTGTTGAAGTGATTTCTTTTGCAATATCAAACAAACTAAAGTATTTGGCCCCTTTTTGGCAAATTTTTCTCTTTTTATTGCCTCAATTTTCTTGGGCTATTTTCAAATGGTGTCTTTAAGGACGAGTCAACCTGTCTCTCCCAACCCTTTTCTATGTACACTCATATTTTTTCAATATTTAAACAAACTCTCATGGGAAACTGTTCTTACATGACCAAATCCTCCATAGTCACATAAACATGTAGATGATAAAATTTATAGGAGAACATCTCACCAAGCTCAAATACACACAGTGAAATAAATATCCAATAAGCTCGTACATGTGTGTGTGGAGGCGTAAATAAAGTCGAATCCATAAAGCAAATCAAGTTCGAAATAACTCCATAAACATGGTTAAGATCAATCTAAGTGTCTAAAGTCATAACTAAATGTCCTAAACACATGCAAAATTGCGAAGTGAATTGGATTCAAATACACCAATATACCACACTAAATGTGTAAAATTAAAATACACAAAAATCGAAAATCCTTTCGTATTTTTCAAAAATTTGTCAAAATAAAATCTTTGTGTATTTTTTAAATATGACTCAATAAAAGGAAAATATAAATATAAATGATATACATGTTATAACACTAGTAAAACATATATCATAAAGAGCAACTAGAGTATGACAAACAAAATCATGCAAGCAATCATCTATAAGATATAGCAAGAGAAGAATCATGTGTAAGAATGTGAGAATCAACAAGTCTAACATCTAGCTCCTCCAAAAATGATTTCCTAACCCAAATAGGTGTATACCTAATGCATTGGGTTTCGGGAGCCAAGGGAACACTAGGCTTAAACTTCCTAGGACCTCTTCCAAGATTAAAACAAAAATGCCCAAAGTGACATTTCCTATAACATTGTGAACATGTGTAAAAGTGAGTAATGTTACTTATGGGTTGACCTTTTGTAACTTCCTTAAATGCTATTGACCCTCTAAAACCAAAAATGGTCTTGTATTTAACACTCGAAGCATTAGAAACACGTCAGCTATTACCATCACTATCAACACTACTCGAGTCTTTTGAATCATCTTTTAACTTCAAAATTTTAGACCCAAGAAAATAATTAGACTCTTTCAATTTTAAGGACTCCTTCTTCATATTATCAATCATTCCTAGAAGGTTATCTCGCTCTCCCTCAATGCAAGAGAACTTATATATAAGAGTCTTCTCTCATGCCTTAAAATCATTAGTCAAAATACTATCCTCAATGGCACATACTTTAACCCTAGAAATTTTAAAGTTTGCTAATTCTTCTTTAAAAAATAGGACTCTATCATCACTCTCTTTCTTAGATAATTCTAATTTCCTAATATCACGATCCATGTCCACAAGTTTCTCACAAAAGAAATCTCTTTGATTTTGAACCGTTTGTAAAATATCCATAGAGGATTTAAAATGAAAATTTTCTTTTTCAAGAATTCCAATTCTTTTGACAAACTTCCAATTCAAATGATTTAATTCGCCAAAACTAGGAGAATCCATCAAGAGAAAAACTAAAACACCCCAAAAGTACTAATCAAGAATATAACGCAATATCTTAGTGCAAGTCGCTTTGATAGTAGTTGTTTTAAATGGTATCAGTGAAAAAAACTCTTTAAAAAATCAGGATCACACGATAACTTGGTGTAACCTGTCTGATACCAATTGTTGGGATGAAATAATGAGTGCTCTACCAAATGGTTAATGTGGAAGCCAATTTTAAATAGGTTTTATCTTTTTATCTTAAACATGAATCAATGTGATAAAATAGATAAAATAAACAAAGCAATCAACTAAGGCCATGTTTTCAGGGAAAAAACCCTTTAGTGTAAAAACCTTTTATTCACTTAGAAATATACAAGATAATCGACTTACAAACTACTTAATAACCGTCAGAAGCATAAAGTGTTAATCTTCACAAATCTCTAATGAAAAACTATGATCCTCGCAAGAATCACAAGACCGTAGTCCTCCATCAGCCACATCCTTCGTCTTCAGTAGTGAATCCCTATAGGTGTCATAAGTCAGTCATGGAGATGCTTTCTCCACAAAGGTGTATGCAAAAAATATTCAAGGATGTTTTGTTGTGAATTTAAAAATGTTTAGGAACACTAAAACATGAAGAACTTTTGCAAAAGTTATGCAGAAAGGGAGTTAACAAAAGCCTTAAATGTTCTGAACACGAAACATGTATTTATACAAAATTCAAGGTGGCGCGTGTTCGAACGACATTAAGAAGTCAGTCAAATAAGATAGAGATCTCATTCGAATGAGAGTTTTTCTCACTTCTAACAACGTAAGAAAACTAAAACAGTACGCCTTGTTTGATGTACGTTTGAAAACATACTTCAAACGACCTTACAAAGTCATTCGAATGACGTGGAGAAGTCGTTCGAACAAACTCAACGAAAATAAAAGTACATGTTCGATTTTAAAAAAAATAAACATCCCAAACATTAATTCTATAAATTAACTCAAACTCGAAATTCTTTTATACCTTTACGGGATGTTGGCAAGTCTTCAAACTTGGAGATTATTGAGTTTGGTTCGTCTTGACGGTTCGTGATGATTTGTAACGGGATATGCCAAACTAGCCTAATGCTATGCTCTGATTAATCCTAGAAAAATTGTTCTTACACATTTTTATTTCTTAAAACGTGATTTTAAGTTAATTAATTTTTAATCTCATAAAAGAAATCCTTCTTTCTTATTGGAATTTATCCCTTTATTTAACACGTGCGGTTAAATACTTGAAAAAAATACACTTATTTAACCAAAGACCATTTCTTTACCGAAATTTCCCTTTTCACTTAAACTAATCCATATTAGTGTTTTTGTTGAAATAACCCCTTTCGATAGAGGTGAACACCATCTTAGAAAATACTTATTTAACTTTGAAAAACCTTTCACAAACATACCCTTGTGTTAATCATGGGTTAAACCTTCTTATGTTGCTTAACTCGCCCATTTAACCACTATACTTTATCTTTCCTTTACTTCATGGACATTAATCAATTTACACATTTCTTGTCCACTTTAACCTTTATCGAAATATTTATTAATTCATTCAAGTTAGATTTTCTTAAAATATTTTCACCGCACAACTCATTTATTGATATGTTCCTTATTCCTTTATCTATTTCTTAGAATCTTCCAATAAACTGCGTACATAAATGAGCTCCACACCACCAGCTACACCACCATATGCTTTAGCTAGTGATTTTGGGTCTTTAACCCCAGGGCTCTTGGCCCTCCTTAATTATCGCGATGTCATCCAATTTCATTTTTAATTCGTTTTAACATTTTGAAAATTCCCATATTACATCACCCTTCCTTTTTACCCGATCGAATCCCAAACCCGGAGTTTCACCCCAATTTGTGTTACACTTTGAACATCAAAATTCCGTGTCCTTTACACCTTAACTTTGATTTTATTCCAAAGTCATGTTCATTTAGGACCAATTTGTGTAACACCTTTTTCAATATTTATATTGCATAAAAATGTTCCACTTTACATAAAATTACCATTTTATCTTTTTTGTTTCCAAACTTTTCTTTCCTCCATTTTCACACGTGTCATTCCCAAAACACCATTAAGTTACCAACACTAGATTCTTAAGTGTTTTTAACACATTAAAACCTTCTTAAAATTTGTAGTGATATTCTTCTCAAGTTAGAAACATCCCATTATTTTCTTTCCCATTTCATAAGTGTGAATCTTTCAAAACATTATTAGTTACCCACACCGACTTCCCAATGTTTTAACCTTTCAACACTTTCACCGACCACTTTTTAAGTTAGACATTTCTTTACTTTCTTTATCCAATAAACTCAATTACACTTAAAGACTACTTATATAAGAAAAATACCATTTCCTTTTTATTAGCATTGGTAGTCTCACAACCTTACACTTATCGCACTTTCAACCCTTTTTTAGATACTTTGAAGAGTAGTACTTCTATTTTTCTTATTTCATGTTTAAACCCAACAAAACCTTCTTTAAACTCGTTTATATGTTCACTATCAAAATAATACAAGTTTATATGCATGAGAAGATGGATTTTAAATTACAAAATCCTATTAAATGGGTTGAAATACATTTCATTCTAGAAATTCAAGAACTTTCAAGGCACAAAAGACATATTTATTTCTTCAAACTCAACAAAGGCCCAACTTTCATAAAATCTTCATTTTTTTAAGAAACTTTGGAACATTATTTCGCCAAACATTTTTAGTAAGATCAACATCATTTTTTCAAAAATATTTTATTTCATAAAATGTTTAGCATCAAATTTCTAGAATTAAAAAAAATTCCATAAAAATTCAAATCTTCATTTCAAGAAAACTTTGAAATATTTATTCATCACTTATTTCCAACAAAATAATATTTTGCCAATAAAAATGTTTAATACCAAATCTATTAGAGATGCATCATTTTATTTATATGCATTATACTCTTGAATTCTAACAACAAGACCACTAATATGCAAAATAGAGTCTTAGACTAAGAGTAGAGTTTCCCACCTCAAGTGGACCTCCAACAATGGTAGGCATAAAATGTCTAAGAAAATGGGAACTTACCACCTCCTAAAGTGGAATTAGAGATGTTTCCTAGATCCACCAAGCTTATCTCCATGAAATCTCCATTAAAACCCTCTTCAAGCTTCATAAATCATTCAACTTCATCTTCTCCCCAAACCCCCAACAACATCTCCAAAATTCGTAGCTTTCTTCATTAATGAAGGAAATGAATTCATTTGGATTAAATATGGTGGACACATGGTGGTTTATGGTGGGAAAAGGCAGAAAATGGTGGGGGAATACCCATCCCCACCCTTTTTCTCTCTCTCATTCTAACTCCAAATAACCCATTTATACCCTTATAAAATAACCCAAAGCCATAAAATCCCCATTTTCCCCATTCTGGGCACGCCAAAATTTGATACCTCAATGATCCGATGGTCCAAAATGTGACAACATACAAGGTCAAGACAAAATATAAAAATCGAGAAGACCTCATTTAAATGAGAAAAGCATCTCATTCAAACGCGACCTGTTATGCAGTACGATCTCGTTCGATACTCGTTTGAGCCCCACTTCGAACGACTTGATATTCTCATCTGAATGACTTTGAACTCATTTGAACGACCCTTCTTCATTTTTCTCTAATTTGTTTTTAATTTTTAACCCATAATCTTTCAACAGTTATAATTAGGACCCCAAAACTGTCAAATGCAGCTATAAACTCAATCATAGTGATACAAATCTCAAGGTTTTCATATTATTACAACTTATGTGGGGAACTTAATAAAATAGTGGGGTGGGGTATTACATTCTTCCATCCATAGGAAATTTCATCCCTGAAATTATCGACCCATCAATCCTCAAGCTTATCGGGTTCATCAATTTCTAATCTAAGTCACAGGAATCCTCTAAGAATAAATCATCAAGTCCTCAAATGTTAAGATAGAATCATATGCTCTTTCACAGATTTGTCACCAAAGGTTCGTTTTGCAACATGTGCTAGCGCTCACCGTTATTCTAATAATCAACGTCACATAACTATCCTCGAACCTCCACTCACATTGTGATCAAGCATAACCAAATCCTAGGACTACCTTTGCTAATACCCAAAGCATGTATGCTCCTTTACTCTGCAACACCCTATCATGATTGACTCTTATCCAAGTGTGAAAATAACACCATCAACGCCCAGTTCATCATCAAGAATCATCTCAAATCTTAGGACTACACCTGCTGAGAAGCTGGAACTCTTGCATGTTTCCCCCAAAAAAATGGAAAATCTCCACCAGCTCATGCAAGAGATTTCCTGGAGCCAACAAAATAAACATGGATCTCCACGAACAAAGCAAGAACTAAAGGACTCTCATAGAGTCCTTTTATTGAAGGAAGCTCTCGCGGAGGGCTCTTCATATGTCCATCCTCTCCTCAGCCATCTAGGGTTAAAATGATGTGAAAGAGCATTTCTCTCCATAAGAAAGGAAGACTGTGAGACAGCAAAAAAAGCTCATCTTATGAATTGACCTTTTTTAAAAATTTCGATCGTCCTGACCACATAACTTCGTTCAAACTTGATACTAATCTCGTATCACTAGTCTCTCGCATCAAAGGTTAATACACCACTAAGTCTCAGACCATGCATCTAACTAATACCCATTCATAGGATCCTCACATAAATCTAGAATCACTCTAAGAGTCTAACCAAAGGAAAACACACCTGAGTATCACACAATCCACTAACCATGACAAACCACACTTAGTGTTAAGTTTCCTCGAGTTCTAAAATTCTACGATGTCCTCAAGTTATCATCTTGCCCTTTGCAGCAAGGGCCCTTATCTACCATGTCGGCTAAACATTAGGTTGTTATGCCTAAGGAAGGAGAATATTATAAGCGATCGTGAGGCCAAAGGCACACCCATCCACACATGAATATTGATGCAATAACAAAGATACCTTAGGCAAGGGTGCACCTAGTTATGGATATGCATTGACTATGCCAGGTCCAATCATGCTCTACTGGGCAAAACTGCGCTGTACCATGTCATGGTATAAGTTCGGGTTATCACAACCATATGGGATACAATTCTATAACATTGAACTCGAAGGGAAATATAATAATCAAAAGAGATAAATAATAGATCTTCTAGGACCCCCAATCACATACAGCCGTGATGGTTTACAAAGGGAAGCCTATGCCACACATTCGAAGTCCATGCCCCATCACAGGTAAGCTCAATGGATCCTAGCTTAGCAATATGCCCAAGCTTGAGCCATCAATCATGAGGAACTTAACCACAACCCATTCATTTCCTCGAGAAGGAATTAACATACTAACCTATTTTTTTAGGGAAGTTAAACGCTGGACTTCCCTCATTAATGATAAGGTCTCCCTAGTACCTCCATGGACAACATGATCCACTTCTATTGATGAATGTCATTATCCTTTTCAACATCGGCGTTATCATCTAATCCGTGACGACGTCACCAACCTAGTACACTTAGATTACTATCTCACATTACCGTATCATGATCGTACCCAATGTATCCTTAGGCAACACCTGATTTGGAGAAACACTTATCCTATCACAACTATCATCACCATAAAGCTATGGTCTCCTATCCCCAAGTTCAATTCAATTGACTCCACGTGAAGTCCAATCGCTCGTCATTAACATTATAAGGGTAACATATATCACTCGATTGTATACCCTCGATTCCACACGAGTGTAATAAGATAACCCAAGGTATACACATTTCCCTACTAGTGTCATTCTAACACATATTGATCATGATTCAACACCCCATAAAATTTTCTATATGCAAGGACTTAATCATAACATCATTGGCCCAAATCTCTAATGAATTCCTAGTACTTGTCAAAATCTAACATGACCCTCCCTACATCAATCCCATCGAGACAATGAGTACTATACCCAATCATGATATGAATCTCTAATTTCACCTCAAAATATTGCACTACCTATCTACATTAAACTTTAATAGCCTCACCCAAGCATATATGAAGCTACTCCTTTGGACATAGTCGATAACCCAAATAATCACTAAATTTTCCACATCTTATCACCTAACACAATACATTTCATAAAATCTAGACTGACTGGTTCCCTGAGGTCACCGAGTATACCCAAGAATTTATTACCAAGGGCTATGTAAGATTTCATCGACCACTATTTCCACAAAGCGATTGTGCCCCGTGATTTCTCAATATTCCCTTCAATGATTGTTAGCCACTCACCCTAATTATAATTCTATAATTCTCTATTATGGTAGGTCATAGTCCTCGGACACATCAATACGTCACAATAAGTTGACATCTCATCACAAGGATACTCTAAGGACCTCTTTACTATAACTAATTTTATGCACCGCACATTGAACCCCAAGCTAACACTACTAAGTATTTTGGTAGGATACTAGAGATTGTGTATAACTAGTACATCTCTAGGTCTACACTACTTATGTCACTAAAGATCCTATTTATTAAATGTTGCATTATTTTGTTTCCAAATGATCCCATAAGGTCTACCTAGAGTTTTCTCCCATGTCACTACAACTCATCATTGTTACACACGTGACACCTTTTGCCATAAATGGTTTGTAAGTCTAATTACGGCTTATGAGATACATTCAATGACTAAGGCACTCACCCATAAGGGTTGCATTCTATGAACTAAAACTGAGTGTACCTATCCTCAAGCATTTACCCACACAAATTTACATGCTCATCAAACTATACATCAATCATGGTATTGCCCTAAGGATCGTATTTTCCTAATTACATCATCGATATAGATTGCTCATAAGTGCCTCACCTTGGGGCTATATGCATCGTAATCACCAGTCATCATTACTTAGTCGCGACATCCTAATTATCAATCTCTATAGTTGACTATAAATAATTTGTGCCACCTACCCAATGGGCGTCATCTCATGTATTAACAACTCAAAGACTCTACATCGTCAAAGGTTAAAACGTGAGTACCTCACACTAAAAACCATTTCACCTCTATTGGATTGCAAGGACACTTGTAAATTACTAACATATTTAATTAGAAGTGTAAGATTAATTAATAACAACTAAATTGATAGTGTGCCACTTGGCACCGACTTACTTGTCGTGCTAATCTCTTTGACTCCACCATCGAGGAAACGAACTAAACCTTAACCAAAACTAATGTGATCGGACTAAACCAACACTGACGTTGAAATATCCACTACCGACCTCATCGCATCACTCCCGAAAGGAACCTTAAACGTAGAGCTCTAACACCACTTGTAATGCCTCAATCCGAATTTATGGGTTACCCTAGTCAACCCGGTCCGACCAAAGAGTTAAGTGTGAAGTCCAATGAAATAACCTATATAATGTAGATAATCCAGTTTTATTTTAATTAACATTTCACTTATTTAGCATGAGATTCCAACTTCAATTTAAACTGCATGAGGGCCCCATGGAAAGCGTCTCTGGAGTCCAATCTTACAAAGCTACTAACGTAAAATAAAAGAGAGTACTTACCTCTATAACGCTCTCAAAATACGAAAATGCACCCAACCTGCCGTCATAAAAACTAAGGTGTGAGCTGAATGCCTAGTGAAAAATATACAAATAAAATATAGAATCGAATGACAGAAGGAAGACTCTAACCCGTTATGCCTACGCGCACATGCAACTACCTTATATATATACATATATATATACTTAATGCATGAAACCATTTTTATTTCCAAAAATGTGATTTATCCCAATTAATTAACCTTAATCTCATAAAAGAAATCCTTCCTTCTAATTGACATTTATCACTTTATTTAACACATGCGGTTAAATACTTGAGACAATACACTTTATTTAACCAAGACCATTGCTTCACCAAAATTTCCCTTTTCACTTAAACCAATCCACACTAGTACTTTCATTGAAAGTCACCCCTTCCAACACACGAACACCGTGTTAGAAAATACTTATTTAACTTTTGAAAACCTTTCACGAACATATCCTTGCGTTAATCATGGGTTAAACCTTCATAGGTTGCTTAACTTACCCATTTAACCACTATACTTTACCTATCCTTTACTTTATGGACATTAATCAATTTACACGTTTCTTTTCCATTTTAGCCTTTACCGAAATATTTATTAATTCATTCAAGTTAGGCTGTCTTAACATATTTTCACCACACAACCCATTTCTTGACATGTTCCTTATTCCTTTATTGTTTTCTTGGAAACTTCTAATAAATCGTATACTGTAATGGGCTCCATACCACTAGCGACGCCACCATATGCTTTGGCCAGTGATTTTAGATCTTTGACCCTAGGGCTCCATGCCCTTCTTAATTATCCTGATGTCATACGAGTTCCTTTTTAATGTGTTTTAATACTTTTCATATGTCCACATTACTTCACCCTTCCTTTTTATCCGGCTGAAGCCAATACTCGGAGTTTCAACCCAATTTGTGTTACACTTTGAAAATCAACATTTCATGTCCTTTACACCTTAGCTTTAATTATATTCTAAAATCATGTTCATTTAGGAATAATTTGTGTGACACCTTTTTCAAAAATTTTATTTCATAAAAATATCCCACTTTATGTAAAATTATCATTTTATCCCTATTATTTTCAAACTTGTCTTTCCTCCATTTTAACACATGTTATTTCCCAAAACATCATTAAGTTATCCACACTATCTTCTTAAGTATTTTTAACACATTAACACCTTCTTAACATTTGGAGTGATATTCTTCTCAATTTGGAAACATCTTTATTCCATTATTTTCTTTCCCATTTCATAAGTATTAATCTTTCGAAATATTATTAATTACACATACCAACTTCCCAATGTTTTAACCCTTAACACTTATTTAACACTTTTACTAATCATTTTTTCAAGTTAGATATTTATTTACTTTCTTTATCTAAGAAACTCAATTACACTTAAAGACTACTATTATAATAAAAATACCATTTCTTTTTTATTAACATTTGTAGTCTTACAACCTTACACTTATCACATTTTCAACCCTTTTTCATACACTTTAAATAAATAGAATTTATATTTTTCTTATTTCATATTTTTACCCAAAAAAAAATTCTTTCAACTTGTTTATATGTTCACTATCAAAATACTACAAGTTTATATGCATGAGAAGATGGATTTTAAATCTCAAAATCCTACTAAATGGGTTAAACATACATTCCATTCTAGAAATTCATAATACTTGCAAATATGCATTTTAAAGACACAAAACCCATTTAATTTCTTCAAACTCAAAAAATACCCAACTTTCAAAAAATCTTCATTTTTTGCAAGAAAAGTTGAAACATTATTTCACCAAACATTTTTAGCAAGCTCAGCATCATTTTTTTAAAACATTTTATTTCATTAAAAGTTTAGCATCATATTTCTAGAATTAAACCATTTCCATAGAAATCTCAGTCTTTATTTCAAGAAAACTTTGAAATATTTACTCATCATTTATTTCCAACAAAATAATATTTTGCCAACATTTTTATTCCTTAAAAATATTTACTATCAAATCTATTAGAAACCTATCACTTTCTTCATTGTGTTCTACTCTTAAATTCTAACAACAAGACCACTAATATGTAAAATAAAGTCTTAAACTAAGAGTAGAGTTTCCCACCTCAAATGGAGCCTTAACAATGTTAAGCATGAAATGTCTAAGAAGATGGAAAACTCCCTCCTCCTAAGGTGGCTTTGGAGGGTTGCCTAGCTCCACCAAGCTTGTCTCCATGAAAGCTCCATTAAAAGCCTCTTCAAGCTTCACAAATTATTATCTTCATCTTCTCAAAAACCCATAATAACACCTCCAAAATTCATATCTTTGTTTATACATGGAGGAAATAGGTTCATTTGACTTAAATATGGTGGAATACCTTTAAAATTTTGTGTCTACATAGTGATTTATGGTGGTGGAATGGTGAGGAAAGGATGAAAATAGTGGGGGAAGACTCATCCCCACCCTCTCTCTCTCTCTTTCTTCTTTCAACTACAAATAACCCATATAAACCCTTTATACAATAATCCTAAGCCTCAAAATAAAAAAAATCCCAATCTGGGCAGACCAGATTTTGACACCTCAATGATCCAAGGGTCCAAAATGTGACAACACACAAAGATAAAAAAAAATATAAAAATGTCGGCAACATCGTTCGAACAAGAACCTCCTCTCGTCTGAACGAGAAAGGCGTCTGGTCCGAACGTTGTTCGAACAACCTGGACCTGCTATGCAGTAGGATCTCATTAAATCCTCATTTGAACCCCACTTCGAATGACTTTATATTCTCATTCGAATGAATTTGAACTCATTCAAACGAGCCTTCTTCATTTTTCTCCTAATTTTTTAATTTTTCACCCACAATCTGTTAGAAATTACAATCAGAACTCCAAAACTGTCAAATGCATCTATAAACTCAATCATAACGATCCAAATCCCAAGCTTTTCATATTATTACAACTTATGAAAGAAAATTAATAAAATATTTGGGCGGGGTATTACATCCTCTGGACGGCTCTGGACTAGGTCGTATCTTATAGAAGAAATTGAAGACTCTGCGTGTTATACTTAGTCGTTCTAAGTAGTCTGTAAGTCGACTATGTCAATCAATTACTCTATAGTAATGAATAAAGGTTTTTCCCTTTTGGGGAATTTTTTCTTATTTGCTTTGCATGCTTATTTTGACTGTATGTGATTGATTATAATTAATTTGGAATGTTTCATGACATGAACACTTAATTGGTAACCGTGCTAAAAATTGATTAAAATTATAAATTGTGTTTGAGGAATCTAGTATACGAAACATTCCATAGAATCCCGCGTTCTCAAATTGGTATTAAAGCTTGTTGCACTAAAATGTCATGTGATCCTTTTTACAAAATATTTTTTTATATTAATTTTTTAAATTGGTGGTCTTTAAATTTTTTGGATTTGATGCATAATTTGTATAGCAGGCTTGTCTTTCATCGGTCAAATTATGCGTATTGGAAAGCTAGGATGAGGTTTGTTTTAAAAACAATTGATGAAAGGGTCTAGATTGTATGTAAAAGAGGTTGAACACCACCCACTATGACTGATGACAATATGAAAGTCTTAAACCCATCACTGCTTTGACAGATGATGAATTTAAATGGTGTACTTACAACTCTCGCGACTTAAGTGCTATTTCTAGAGGCTTCACCCCTGACGAGTTCTGTCATACTATGATGTGCACCACATCTAAAGACTCTTGGGATACTCTCCAACTCACTCGCGAGGGTACCAATGCTGTAAAAGCTTCTAAACTGCAAAATCTCACCACACAATTTGAGATTATTACTATGCTAGAGTCTGAGTCTTTCCAGGAGTTTTATTCATGTTTATCGGAGATAATTAATTCTAGTTTCAATTTGAGTTAGAAAATTCCTGAGACAAGAGATGTTAAAAATATTTTGAGATCACTTTTGGCCCATTTAATTCCTAAGGTTACTATGCTTAATTATTTGGGTATATTAGATACACTTATGTTAGAAGAACTCATATGATACCTTCAGACTTATGAGATCGGCATGTTTCCCCAAACCATTAAACCTAACAAAAAGGGAATTGCTTTAAAGGCTCAATCTAAAAGAAAAGGAGGAGGCATCTTCTTACTCCGAATATGATTTTGATATGGATGACTTGGCCCTGTTTCCAAAAAAAATCAAATTTTTTCTCAAACTTAGAAAAGAAAATACCTCCAAAGAAAATAAAAGTTTTGATAAAGATAAAATATATAAATCAGGGAAGGAAAATTCTAAAAAAGAAAGAAAAAATACCCTGAGGAAGATGAAGAAAGATGTTATGAGTGGTCGGGTAAAGGTCACAAAGCTCAGGATAGTGATATGCATTTAAAAAGACAAGGCAAAGGCAAAGCTTCCTTTAAGGCCACACTTAGTGAGAACGATGTCGATTCGGTGGATTCCAGGGACGAATAACCACATGGATTTAACTTCATCGCGTTCATGACTACTCATGTTAGTACATCTAATGCACCTCACACAATGAGGAAGCTACTAAACATGATGAACTCAATAGTGAGTTTAGTAATTTCAAAGATAGTGAGGGAGATGATGTTCTAAGTGAGAGCGAGCGTGACCTTCAATGTGATTATACTGAGATTTACGCCGAGTCCTTTAAAATGAAGAAACAAAATAAAGGTTTAGCATTTAGAGTTTTAGCCTCAGAGAAGGAGTTGAGTGAGGCAAGAGAAAGAGATTCCTTTGTGAGAATTTCTTTATGAGAGAGTACCATTTTAGTAGAGAAGGAAAATGGTGACTTGACCAACAAAATGGATAGCCTTAGGAGAACTCTTCAAGCATCTGTGGAGACTTATGAGAAACTTGAATCCCTTTTATCCCAACTCAAGAAAGATATCGAACGTGCCAAGGAGGTCAAGGTTACTATAGAGGACACATAGAAGAAGGTTGAAAAGATGCTCCTCGATCACGCTTTAGGCTTTAGGGAGAGGCCAGGAATATGTTATAATGGTGCATCCACTTCCCATACAACACCTAAATCGATTCCTTCCTTATGGGACTTAAGCTAAATCATAAAGGAGATTTAAACCTAAGAAAGATAGCCAAGGTAGACCCAAACAAGTTTATGTCCGCACTTTTTGAAAAAAGAGAGGTCACCTTAGATAGTTTTGATCAGAAAGTCAAATCCCTCATCTTTAATTTGCAAGTTCATGTGGAATTCTGCATATCTTTAAAGAGTTTCTATTTTTTTTTGGAAATGTTATCACAAAATCATCCCCTTTAGATGATTCTATCCAGTATATGGGCTTTCATTTGGTTTTAATCTGTAACTGTTGTTCCTTGGATTTTGAAATTTTTGATCATCTATTCCAGGGTCTATAGCTAAATCTGTTTGGATCCACTTTGCAAATATGTTTGGGATTAAATTGTCATTCTCTTCTTTCAACCTTATGCTGAGGTCATGGTGGATTAGAAAACCTGCTCAAGATTTCCTTCAGTATCTTTTTTTTTTTAATTATACCAGGTTCTATAATGTGGGAACTTTGGAAGAGCAGGACCAAATATAGATATAAAGGTTTTCAAATGGACCATAGTCAAATCATCAATCAAACTTTTGATCTTATTAGTAGCTGTTGTAACAACAAGAGTTTTGAATCCCAACCCACTCATTTTGAACATGTTTTTCACCTCTTCAAGCTGAAATATATGAAGTAAAAACAATTATGCTTTAAAATTACTTAGTGGAGAAAACCTATGGAAGGTGAGGTCAAGCTTAATCCAAATGGCGCAACCATACAAAATCAAAGTACTCGGGATCAAGAGGTATCTTAAGGGATCAGAATGGTCTCTTTATCTAAGATTTTTCTACTTATAAAGGAAATTCATCCAATATTAAAGTTGAGTGCATTGATATTCTTAGAGGTCTACAAACTTGTATAAGGCTCAATTTCTCTTTAGCCATTATTAAATCAAATTCAATGCTTCTTATTGATGTCCTCAAAGGTCATATAAAAAACCTCCTGGGTCCATTATGGATGAAATCCAAGCTATTAGAGAAATTGAACTTCAAATCTCTATTACCTTTACCATATTTAGAGAGAATCTAACCCGATAATAATCAGTCTAGCCAAGCATGGAGTGCAATCTCAAAGCTTCACTTTCTTCCACAAAGTCCAATATCTTCCTTTAGCTTCCAAAGGTTAATATAAGATGGATCTCACGAGTATCTTATGAATTAAAGCTCTTCATTTATTTTCCTTTTGTTTTTGTTATTTAATTACTCATCATCTCTTGCAAGGACACTTTGAGACTTTTCTAGTCTTAGAGAGCAAGTTGAGTTCCTAGTTGCGACTTCATAAAGATTAATGGAAGAATTTCAATAGATGTCTATTCCATTTTAAAATTATTATAATGCTCCGACTAAAGCCAACAACGACAAGGGCAAACAAATGGTTACCTCCACTTGGGTACCTTAGCAAGATGATAAAGCCCTTGTTGTGCATGTTTCTCTCAAGGTTTAGAATACCTCCTAAGGGTATTTTGATAGTGGGTGTTCTAAGCACATGACTAGTGATATGTGATTTTTCACCAACGTCAAGGATCGTAAGGAAGGGAAAGTCACTTCTGGAGAGGGAGTAGGTCTAGTATATTAGGACATGGATATGTTAAGATACCTGGATTTCCTAAAATAGACAATGTGTTGTATGTAAAAGGGTTACATGCGAATTTAATTATCATAAGCCAACCGTGCAATGCAAATTTTACGATAAAGTTTTACCAGTCTGAATGTAACGTATATGATCAAATTGGTGAACTTTTACTGCAAGGAGTGAGGACCGAAGACAATTTCTATAAGATCATTCACAAGTCCTCTTTTGTGTACAATAGTTCCATAGTATCCTCTCTAGACCTTTGGCATGAATGACTAGGTCATGTGAACTTTGAGATCTTGAGAGATTAGTGAAAAAGGACCTAGTTCATGGCTTACCACCACCTGAGAAGCCAACTTCCTCAATTTGTGTACCTTTCTAACATGCAAAACAAATTCAAAGTCCATATTAAAAGTTAAATACCATTACCACCACACATGTTTTGGAGTTGTTTCACATGGATCTTATAGGTCCTACTCACTTGGAGAGTTTAGGTGGTAAGAGATACATTGCCATGATGGTCGATGAATTTTTAAGATATTCTATAGTGGGATTTCTTATAGAAGAGTCCAATGTGATTGAGACCCTAACAACCAAGTGTCATGTCCTATAAAACTTACATAGTGTCACTATTAATCGAATGCATAGTGACAATGATACTAGTTTTAAAGATGTCGGAGTGGATAGTTATTGTGATGGAGTGGGAATCAAATAAGAGTTTTCAATTGTTCTTGCTCCTCAACAAAATGCGATAGAGTATATCTTCCCCTTTACATGCTACACACGCCATATGAGTTACGGACAGGGAGCAAGCCCAACCTATCTTATTTATGTGTCTTTGGGAGTACTTGCTATATCTTGAGAGATAGAGAGCACTTAGGAAATTTTGAGTCCCGAAGCGACGATGGGATATTTTTAGGTTATTCATCGTCAAATAGGGCTTATAGGGTGTTTAATATTCCAAACTCTAAAGTTATGGAGTTAATAAACATCACGATTGGAGATGACGAGTTGTCGACGTATATTAACCCTAGCCTCGGTGCAAGGATGATGCACCCTCTAGTGACGATCCCCTCCTTCCCAATACTACATTGGTGGACCCCACTCTTGATTTATAGGATCCACCCTATTGGGTTCGAAAGATTCGTGACACTTTCGCTATACTTTGTGATCCTATACTGGGTATTAAGACATGTGCTCAACTTGAAAATGTGGTTAGCTATCTTTTCTACACCCCTTAGTCAAGCCAAATAATGTGAAATAAAAACTCAAGGATGAGCATTAGATATCCGTTATGCAAGTGAGTTGGTTCAATTTCATAAGAACGATGTTTGGGAGTTCGTCCCCTGAGCTAGAAAGACAAATATGATAGGTACCAAGTGGATTTACAATAATAAGATGAATGATAATGGTACTATAGTTTGCAATAAGGCTAGATTGGTCGCTCAAGGCTATACATAGATTGAGAAAATGATGTATTTGTAGGCTATTAGCACTGGGTAAACTATTACAGAGCTCTTTGTAGTGGTGAGAAAGGCATTGGCCTAAATACTTCCATCCCCTTTCATTACAAAGGAGTTGTTTATGGTGTCCCCCCTTCACCACCACAACTCACACTTCTCGTATTAATGGAAAGCGTATTGTATTTGGGAAGGTAGTTAAAGGCATACGAGTTGATCATTCAACTGCGCATGTTACTATTGGTGAGAATGATTGTCCCAATCTTTATGTTGTATTTGTGAATTATGGTGAAATTCCAGAAGGGGAAGATGATGGCATTGCCAAATTTTTTAAAGATTGCTCATGGAAACAACAAGTATGACCTGTTTTATGTGTTCTTATAATAATTCAATTAATTTTTATGACTAGACCACACGTTTCATACTTGGAAGAATTATCGTCATGCCTTCAGGCACGGGCATATCTATATCTATATTTATATATATAGGAGAGGGGTGTTTGAATAGTAAAACAATCCAACGGGTGAGGTGCGATCTAAGGGTGCTAAAGTGTGCCATGTCATATGGAAGACATATGACATGGAAATGAGACCAATCTCCCTTCTAACCCCCCAAACCATACTCAACCTCTCAATCTATCCGCATCTCTCATCCAATGATTCCCCTTTCCCCAAACCCTACACCTCTCATTCTATCCCAGTCTCTCATTCTTTCTACAGTTGTCGTCACCCCCAACTCCTCTTCGAGTTGCTTACTCCTTCTCTCCGCAGATCCCCCCCCCCCCCCCCCCCCCGCGACTGAAGACAACATTTTTAATTCTTGACCTTTGATTTCATTTTTTTTTAAATCGTGGAATGATTATTATGTAGATTTAATTCGATGTTTAGGTTTTTTGTTTGAGATTTAGGTGTTTTGTTTATGTTGGTTGAATTTCAGAGCACTGTTATGTTTCATTGCAAATCCTTACTATTGTTGGGGTATCATTGGAATTATTTACTATCTTTGGGGTTTTCACTTATTTTTTGTGGGTTTTTCGTTCCAGATTTACTGAGCATCAACAATGGGTGTCTAATTTGTGGTTTGATGAGGGCATTCTATTTTTTTTATTATAGTATATTTTGGTGGTGGTGCAGCAAGATTGTTGGGGTTGTTTTGTTTATTATAATATTAATTTTTATGTATTTTGTGGTATTTGTAGGAGATATCTCAGATACGATGTGGATATCCATTTATAGTGTCACTAATTCTCAATCAAATAGAGCCAAACTTAGATTGCCTTACGTAAGTTCACTTGATACGCCAAATTTTGGCCAACACAAATAAATTAAAGAATACGTAAAATAAATACTCGAGCCATATTATTGAGTTTATTTCGATTACCTCTAGTCAACTTTGTTCTTTTGTGTATTTTGGATAGAATTTGTGGTTGGGTAGGTTTTGTGTAGTTATTTGGCTTAGTTCACTTTGTTGAAAAACTTAAATTAATTTAGTTGATTGTGATAATATTTGAATTTCTTGATAGCTTACTAAGCATCTATTTGATAGCAATATCATCATATATTCCACAAATGCATGTTTTTTGCATCTATTTGATAGCATCTAAAACAGATTCCTATTTTTGGTTATTCCTAATGTCACTTTTTCATTATGGTAACAATATAATCTAGCTAAAACATATTCTAGAAGTAGTAAATCAGTGGATAATTCGGTTTGAAATACAAGGTTTAAAATGCACTTTAATATAAAACTATTGAAACACAACAATATCATCTTTTTTTGGTTGGAAATACAAGGTTTGTTATTTGTTTTACAAGTATGTACCGCTTATTTAAAAATAAAAGTATTAAATCTATACATATAGATATATTGATTTGCTCCATCATTCCCATTTTCAATTTCTCCAGTAGAGGTTTAATTTGCTAAGCTATTGCATGTTGATATCGAGTAACCTTTGGTGTTTCACTTATTGAATTATAGCAACTTTGTTATTTGTTTTATCATATCATATTTACTTTCCTCTTTAAACAAAATGTAGCAGCTACAACAATCAGCAGCAATAACATTAACGACGGCGACACCTTTGAAGCAGGTGGCGCTGTAATGGAGCGTTTGGGTTAAGCAAGGCGTCTAATTGCATACATTAGATGGGAGTCAGTAAGAAGAGATTAGTGATTTGGGAACAATGTCAGATATTCTTTTAGACTTGGAAAAAGAAGTTCCAAATATGAAATATTTCCCTTACCAGTATTTTGATTGGTTAAAAAGGGCTTCTTCACTACCCTCTTCTTCTTCTAACAAGATTTCCATAGAATTAGTAAAAGAACATAATTTCCCCGTTTTAAATAAACTTACACAAGGATCAGTGGGTGTGATTGCTATAGATAAGATTACTATAATCGAATTACTGTAACCTTTTGTTTGTTGGTATTTGTATTCACTATCAGTTCAGTTGTTTTATTTCAAATGCTAAGCTAATAAGTTCATGGTTTAATGTTTGTTGTTTAGGTGTGGAGAATAAAAAATGTGAGATTCACATGTAGGTGAATGTATGTTCACTGATTAACTAAACTTTATTATAAATATTTTAGTGTCTATTTAATTTCTACATAGTCTTTTTTATAATTATTAAGGTTATAACAATCTCTATTATAGTTTTTTAATAGGTGTTCTTTTCAAATCAAAGTCCCATTTCCTTCCTTTTTGTCTTAGGTATGTCCATCTTTGACAATTGAAGTGAAGTGAAGTGGAGGATGGGTATTTCAACAGTCGGTTTGGGAATAAATACCTTTGATGCTCTTTTACTTGGAAGGCATCGCCTATTGAAACTGAAGCGGGGTAATCTCAAGGGGACGGTGGTTCTATTTCTTATGCCAACAAGTGAAATCGGTGAGAGGTATATGCGGGGGTTGAACCACACATTCATGTGAGGCAGCCTCAGGAAAAGGGGCTGGGATAGGGCTTTCAATATATGCCTTTTTGTTTATGTTTGCTTAACAAAACGAACATAGACTTCATTGAAGATGTGAAGCTTGGTTAGTATACCTCAATGCTCTATATTTATATAAGGACATGCTTTTATAAATGTCCGTCTTAGTATCTAGGAAATTTTCTAAGTATCCTAGATCACAACATATATGTCTTATACCGCTACATTCGGCACGTTAACACGATCATTCATGATGAACTCGATCCAAATTCGAAGGTTCACGCATCCATCATCTTCATATGTGTAACTGCATCTTTAACATTCCCACTACTGCACTCACGATTATCATAAAATATTTAATTTGGAGTTTTTAAGGTTTACATATTTATTTGGGAATTTATTATAAACTATTTTTAGTACCTAAAATATTTTTCTTTGAGAATTTTTTTTTCTAAGTTAAGAGGTAGACTTTTTGACACTTGGGTCATTCAAATGACATTCACTGTCATGCGAAGCTGCTTCAAGCAAGATGTTCTTGTCACTCAAAATAAGTAGGCATCTTGTTCGAGCAAGATGGCTATCTCGGACGAACGACAGTGCATCTCATTCGAGTAAGCCGTCGCCTCAATTTTACTATAAAAACAGGTTTCTGCATTCACGTTTTGTCAAGTCTTCCAACTTCATTTTCTGTAGAATCTGCTGCAAATAAGACTTCGTATTTTTTAGAGTTTTAAACACTTTTTGATTCATCACACTGTCCCATATTCATATGTGAATCAAGATTACTTGTTCTACTCATATGGATTACTCTTGTGGAGAAGAAACTGGTTCTCCATTGCTGACGATTGGAGCTCTTGCGGTATCTCTTGCTGATGACAACGAACCGACGCTTGCGAGTATTCATATGTCAAGTTGTATTTCTCTATATTTGTAAGTGTTACAAGATATAGTGAAATAAAAAGGTTTTGCCCCTTTGGGGGATTTTTCCTCATATTTATGATTGTGTGCATACTTGATTTCATTTAATTAGTCAATCACAATTAGTTGCAAGAGTTATGATTTTTGGGACTAAAATTGGAATCTAATTAAATAATTTGGTTCATTGATTGATGGCACACTCTCAAATTGGTATCATAGCCAATTACACAATTATATCATGTAATTTTTTCGCAAAAAATTTCTGGATATCAATTTTGGTCTAAAAATTGATTTTTGAAAAGCGCAATTTCAATGGATAACTTGTATAATCGAGTGCCAATTTTTGACGGGACAAATTATGCCCGTATTAAATCCCACTTAAAGGCCATTGACGAACGTGTATGGGTTATGTGTGAAAGAGGGTGGACTCCTCCCACTGTCACTGTAGAAAACGTAACAAATTTAAAGGTTGTGACTAAATGGGCTGATGATGAATTTAAATGGAGTACATATAACTCACGTGGGCTTAGTGAAATTTCGGGTGCCGTCACCCCTGAGGAGTTCAGACGTATTATGATGTGCACCACGTCTAAAGAAGCACGTGATGTTTTTCAACTTACCCATGAAGGCACGAATGCAGTTAAAGAATCACAATTGAAAATTTTAACTACTCAATTTGTAACAATCATCATGCTTGAATCTCATTGTTTTGATGAATTCTATGCACGCTGATCTGATATTGTAAACACTAGTTTCAATATAGGTGAACACATTCCTGATTCTAGAGTAGTAAAAAAGATTCTAAGATCACTGCCTAAGCATTTTATCCCTAAAGTCACTATGCTAAATTCAATAGTAAATTTGAATAGTCTAAAATTAAAAGAATTGGTAGTAGACCTCCAGACTTATGAAATTGACATGTTTCCTAACATGATAAAATTAAAAGATAAAGGGGTAGCACTTAAAGCCCATGCTAGGAAGAGTGACGGGTCAGTAAGAAAGAGAGGTGAGTTTTTTAGGAAAAAAAGGAAAAAATGTCAGATTCGGGGTTTGATTTTGATTTAGACGATTTGGCTTTATTTGCAAAAAAATTCAAGAATAAAAGAAAAATGGCAATTTCAAAGATAAAAAGAATTTTGAGAAAAATAAGTTTGAAAAGAAAAATGATAAATATAAAGAGGACACTCCTAAGAAAGACGAGGAGAGATGTTATGAGTGTGACGGTAGAGGTCATAAGGCATTCGAGTGTCCTACTAGGTTAAAACGTTAAGGCAAAGTCAAAATAGCTTTAAATGCCTCCCTTAGTGATGATAGTGAGGTCGAGTCGATGGATTCTGGAGACGAGTCACCATATTTGTTCAACGTCACCGCATTCATGGCTAGTCATGTGAGTACTGACAGTGCGCCTCACGATGATGAGGATGCTACTTCAAAGGGACACCTCAACAGTGAAAGCGATGTCCGTGAGGGGAAGGATGTTGCAAGTGAGAGCGAGACTAACCTACGATGCGTGTATGCTAATTTATATTCTGATTCCTTTAAAACAAAAAAGCGTAACAAAGTGTTAGCACTTAGGATCGTTTCCTTTCAAAAAGATTTGGGAGAGACGAGAGGGAGAGAGAGTCCTCCATTAGCATTGCCTTGAGAGAGATAGACATTATTTGCAGAGAGAGAGAGAGACTGTTTGGAGAAAGAGAGAGTAGTTTAGAGAAAGAGAAAGGGGACTTGACCAAGCAAGGGGCTAGTCTTACGAGTGATATCCATTCCTCCCTGACCACTCGGAAGAAACTTGAAGCCCCTGTAGCCCAAGCTTGGGAGGTCAAGGTAAAGATAGATAACAGATATGTAAAGATTGGAAAGATTCTCCTTGCCCCTGCTTTAGGGTTGGGTGAAAGGAAGGGAATAGGTTTTGATGGTTCTTCCATGGCTTATGTGACATTGAAACTAATTCCTTAGTTTACTAAATATCCATATGGCCATCACCTAAAACCCCAAAGAAGAGTTCGGCCAAGAAAAGAAAACCAAAGTTGGCCTAAGACTGTGTACTTTTGTACCTATTGCAAAAGAAAAGGCAATTTTAGGGATTTTTACTATAGTTTGGGTCGGACACGCTGTACTTTTGCTCCACCACGTGCCACTAGCAACTTTTCGAGTCTTAGAGAGAGGGTTGAGTTTCTAGTCGACTCATCTCAGAGTTTAATGTAAGAGTTCGAACGAATTTCTTTACCATCTGCGGATACTTCCAGAATCCCGACTAGAACCAACAATGACAAGGGCAAGAAGAAGGTTACCTCCACTTAGGTGCCTAAACATGACACAAAATCCCTTGTTGTTCATATTGCTCTTAAATCACATAATACCTCTCAATGGTACTTTGATAGTGGGAGATCTAGACACATGACTAGTGACGTTTCCTTTTTTACCTACCTATAGGATCGTAAGGAATGTAAAGTCACGTTTGGAGACGGGAGCAAGTCTAAAATACTAGGACGAGGAACAGTAAAGATACCAAGATTTTCTAAGCTAAAGGACGTTTTGTACGTCAAAGGTTTGAAATTAAACCTTCTCCACATTAGCCAGCTGTGCAATGCTAACTTTTCAGTAAAGTTTGATTGGAACGAGTGTAATGTCTATGATCAAGACAGTAAACTTCTATTGAAAGGGGTAAGGACTAAACATAATTTTTATGGGATTATTCCCAAGTCCTCATTTATTTGCAATGGCGCCACGATCACTCCTATGGATTTGTGGCATCAATGTCTAGGTCATGTGAATTTTAGATATTTTGCGATATTAGCTAAAAAGGACTTAGTACGTGGATTGCCATCACTTGGAAAGTCGACTTCTGCAGTTTATGGACCCATCAATTGGGAAAGCAGGTTTGTAGCCCCACGGGAAGTTGAATTCCATTACCACTTCACAATTTCTTGAGTTGATACACATGTATCTTATGGGTCCTACTAGTACTGAGAGTTTGGGTGGTAAGAGGTATATCCATGTGATGGTAGATGATTTCTCTCGGTACACGATTGTAGGTTTTCTGAGAGAGAAATACGATGATATAAAATTTATTATGACTAAGTAATGTGTCCTGGAAAATCAACACTATGTCACCATTAATAGAGTGCGGAGTGACAACGGCACTGAGTTTAAGGAACCTAAAGTAGATCTTTACTATAATAGCCTTGGGATCAAACATTAATTTCTGGCCATGAAGACTCATCGGCAAAATAGGATTGTTGAGAGGAAGAATCGAACGATTCAAGAGATGGTTATATCTATACTTCTAGGTCGTAGAGTTGTTAGGAGATTTTGCACAGAGGTGGTGTCTATCACGTGCCATATGGTGAATAGGGCTTACCTTCGTCCACAGACACTTAAAACATCATACGAATTATGGACTAGAAAGAAGTCCAACCTTTTATATTTCCGCGTCTTTGGGAGCAAATGCTACGTCCTACTGGATAAAGAGCAATTAGGAAATTTTAACTCCTGGAGCGATTAAGGAATATTGTTAGGGTATTCATTGAACAGTAGAGCATATTAGGTTTTTAACTTGATTAGCTCTAAGGTAATGGAGTCAATAAATGTCAGAAGATGATGATTCGCCGACGTTTTTTGATTCTAACCTTTTATGTGAGGAGGGTGCACTTCCTACTAATGATCCTAATGTGCCTCCCACATCTAGGGTGGACCCTACTCTTATCTTAGGGGACATACTTTCTTGGGTTCACAAGAATCATGATCCTAATGCCATTATAGGTGATCACACCCTTGGGGTCAAGACTCGCTCTCGGCTGGAAAACATGGTAAATTTTGTTTTCTACATGCCTAAAGTCGAGCCCAAGAACGTCAAGGAAGCTCTCAAGGATGTCCATTGGATATATGTTATGCAGGAAGAGTTATTTCAGTTTAAAAAGAATGACATCTGAGATCTAGTCCCTCGACCTAGCAAGAAGAATGTGATTGTTACCAGGTGGATCTACATGAATAAGATGGATGAGAATGGTACCATTATTCGAAACAAGGCTAGGTTGGTCGCTCAAGCATACACATAGATAGAAGGTATAGAATTTAACGAGACATATTCTCCTATTACGAGGCTTGAGTCCATTCGCTTACTACTCGCCATCACATGTCATCTTTACTTCAAGCTATACCATATGGATGTCAAGTGACTTTATGAATGGCATTATACATGAGGAAGTTTACGTGGAAAAACCAAAAGGGTTTGAAGACCCTAAGTACCCTGATCACATATATTTTCTGAGAAAATCCTTATATGGTTTGAAGTAAACACCCCGTGCTTGGTACGAGCGACTTACTTCTTATCTATTAGCCTGTGGCTTCATGAAAGGGGGAGTTGATGAGACGTCCTTTATTAGGAGAGGAGATAGTGTTATTTTGGTTTCCCAGGTCTATCTGGATGCCATAATCTTTGGATCCACGTGCTCCCTACATGCTCACGACGTTGAGGAGGAGATGAAGAGTGAGTTTGAGATGAGCATGGTTGATGGGATTACATTCTTCCTTGACCTTCAGGTTTGTCAGTTAGAGGATGGGATGTTCATCTCCCAATCCAAGTATGCTAGAGACCCTGTGAAAAAAATTGGCTTAGACTCCGTTAAGCATGCACGTACCCTAATGAGTACCTCAGCAAAGCTTATCAAGGAAACTTTAGGCAAGGGTGTGGAACAAACCTTGTCTCGAAGTATGATAGGTAGTATTCTCTATTTGACTTCTAGTCGTCCCGATATAGCCTTTAGTTTTGGAGTATGTGCGTGATATCAAGCATCCTCGAAAGAGTTGCACTTACTCGATCTTAAATGTATTATCAAGTACGTGCGTGGGACTCTCTCATTTGGCATTTGGTATTCCTTTGATACTGATGACTGTTTATCCACCTATTCGGATGTCGATTGGGTCAGAGATGTAGATGGATGTAGGAGCACTTCTGGTGGGTGTTTCATCTTTGGTTCTACTATTGTCTCTTAGTTGAGAAAGAAGTAAAACTCCATCTCTTTGTCCACTACGGAGGCAGAGTACATAGCCTCTAGGAATTGCTGCACGCAATTTATATGGATGAAACAGATGTTGGAGGATTATGGAATATCACAAGACACCATAACTATTTCTCGTGATAAAATGAGCACGATACACATCCACCGTAATCCAGTCCAGCATTCGCGCACAAAGTACATTAGGATACACGAGCACTTTAATCGTGAGTGAGTAGAAGAGAAGGTCGTATCCTTGAGTTTTGTGTCTACTGACCTCCAGCAAGCCGATATATTCACGAAGCCTTTAGATACCCTTAGATTTGAGTGTTTTAAGAAGTCTTCAAGAATTTGCACAATTGATTGAGGGGTGGTTACCATGTCTAGAGTAGGATGCATTTTTCGTGTTCATATCATATGATTCCTTTCTCTAGATTGTATCATTTGTATCATTGTTTGTGTTGGTTTTATTTTTTCTTATTTTTCAAAAAATGCAACAAGATTTTGATTTTCATAAATTTTTTTAAAAATCCAAAAAGATTTTATTTTTGATAAATTTTTGAAAAAAGTCAAAAAGATTTTCTCTTTATAAAATTTTTTGAAAAACACAAAAAGAGTTTTGTATTTTGTTTGCACTATTTATGGATGAACATTTAAGATATCCACAGTCACAATTTCATTCCATATTCCACGTGACTGTTTGATAGTGATTTGAGATGCAACATCATTTCATCCATGTACTTTACATTATTTGGAGTCATTGAGATGTGATTAGTGATATATTCTACATGTTTGGCTTTGTATCTCCTTTATTGCATACGTGCATGGTTTTATTTGAATATTTTACTTGTCTATCACATGTTGGTTTGAGTATTTCCATCTCAATTCTGTCTATACAACGTACCAAATGTTATAAAACTTGACAAGAAAGTAGTGCATGTAAGAACCGTTGTTGTTAGTTTGTGTGATATATTTAAAAAATGAGGAAGGGATACAAAAGGTAATCATTTATTATTTACGATTAAGCCACCATTTAAATCGAATCTAGAAAAAGTGTGCCATAAAAACAAAATCCAAGATCCAAAGTGGTTGAAAAGAGCCCGAATTTTTTTTCAAAGGCAATAAAAATAAAAATATGCCAAAAAGGTGGGCCAATAGGATTTAGTTTCATCATTTCAAAAGAAAACTAAAAAGCATTTATTATTTATGAGGGAGTTTGGATGGAATACAAAACAAGTTTGAACGTCCTTGAAAGTCATGAAAAAGCGTTACAGAGTTTTGGGCGTTATTAGTGCAGAAATCACTTTGAGCTTTGATTTGTTGATTTGATTGAGTTAATTTCTTATAATTCCACCATTTTTATACCTAAGGAAGATGTTGATTTCATTCGTTAGGAATATCCGAAATTCATCGCGCACATATGTTATGTTATTGAATTTGTTCATATCCCTAAATTTTCTCTATCATCGACTTGGTTATTTTTGTGTTCTTTCATGGAGTGATTATTTGTTATATATTTTGTGAGAAAAAATTTTAAAAATTGAAAAAGAGAAAGTTTATTACCTTGTGACATTCTCCATTTGCATTTCTTTGTGTTCTTCATATTTGTCTATTTGGGGACATCATAAAAAGGGGGACAACGAATTATGGGGGAGAATTTTTGTTTGTTCTAATAATGATTTTCATAAGCTTAATTGATATTTATTTTTTCTTATCATTATATTTCAAATTGTTGCATGTCACGAGTATCTGTTTCTTGTCTCATGTGTGTAGGTACAAAATTTAGGATCATTTTTGCACACCCTGACGATGACAATGAATGATAAAAGAAGTTGAAGATTTGAAGATGTTGAAATCTTTTTGAAGACATGTTATTTAGTATTTCTAGTTTTTGGGTTTAATGGGGATATTAAATTGTATGTCATTTGTTTGAGTTTGGGTACCCTAATTCGGATAGACATAGGGGGAGATTAGTAAGGACATGATTTTATAAATGACCATCCTAGTATCTGGGAAATTTTCTAAGTATCCTAGATCACATCATATATGTCTTATACCGCTACATTCGGCCGGTAAAACGATCATCCATGACGGTTGCGATCCGAATTCGAAGTTTCATGCATCCATCATCTTTATGCGTGTAGTGAAACCTCAATGTTCAACGTGCAACTGCATCTTCAACATTCCCACTACTCCACTCACAATTATGGTAAAATATTTAATTTGGAGTTTTTAAGGTTTACATATTTATTTGGGAATTTTTTTAAAACTGTTTTTAGTACCTAAAATGTTTTTCTTTGAGAAAATAATTTTTTTTTTAAGTTAAGAGGCAAACTTTTTGATGTTTGGGTTGTTCAAATGACACTCACTGTCACGCGAAGATGCTTCAAGAGAGATGTGCCTATCGCTCAAATGAAGTAGGCATCTTATTTGAGCGAGATGGCTATCTCATTTTAACGGCAGTGCATCTCGTTTGAGCAAGACGTCGCCTTAATTTTCCTATAAAAATAGGTTTCTGCATTCGCGTTTTCTCAAGTCTTCTAACTCCATTTGCTACAGAATCTTCTGTAAATAAGACTTTATTTTTTAGAGTTTTAAACACTTTTTATTCACCACACTATCCCAAATTCATATGTGACTCATTTAAACCCTATATTACTTGTTCTAATCATGTAGAGTACTCTTGTGGAGAAGAAAGTTGATTCTACATTGCTGACGATTGGAGCTCTTGCGGGATCTCTTACCGACGACAACGAACCGACGCCTGCGGGTATTCGTGTGCCAAGTTGTAGTTATAAGTGTTACAAGATATAGTGAAATAAAAAGGTTTTGATCCTTTGGGGGATTTTTCCTCTTATTTGTGATTGTGTGCATACTTGATTTCATTTAATTAATCAATCATAATTAGTTGTAAGAGTTAGGATTATTGGGACTAAAATTGGAATTTAATTGAATAAGTTGGTTCATTGATTGCTGGCACACTCTCAATTTATTTTTATTGGGTAGTTATGTTATGTTCTTCAATAAAATTATATCTGTTAAATGGTTTGTTATTGAAACAATTGTTTTTATATTTGATATTTTCCATAGTTTCTTTCATTTCGGTTTGTAGAAAAAACTTTCATGGCCCATTTTAGAGGGAGTTACATATGCAAGGGGCAAACATGATTACACATAATTGTTGTAATAGTTATAGAATTATTGTAATAGTTCCAAAAAATGCCAAAGTGGACAAACGATGTATCCAGAGTTCATGTTCTCATGTTATGAGAGTTTATGTAAGTGCGACACAATGTACCAAATTCATGAAAACAAATGTAAAGTTGTGCTCACTCCACAGGTAATGGTTTGCAATTTATGTTTGTTTTGTTTCCTTCCTTCCCATACCCGTTTGTTAAAACAGGATTGATGATTTATTTAATTTTTCCATCCCAAACACTCAATCCAGTTGCAAGTTGATATAAATATCAACTTATCCATATCAATGGAACTTAAATATTGCAATTTTTTTGAATCCTTTCTTCTCTAAGAAGTAGTTTTACCTAATAGGTACATTGACAGTCAATATAGTTTAGCTTACTGTCTTTCCACACTGTTGAAATTACCCCATCCGTATTTTATCTATAGTTCCTTCCAAATGAGATATTTCACGCACTTTGTTTTCTAACTTTTAGTTACTTGTTTGTTGCCTTTTTGTTGCAGATCAGTTGGCAAAGAAAGGGAAATAATAGTGGTATGTGAATTTGGGAAATGATTAATCCCATATTAATCAGAATTGTGTGAAGAGATTACAGTGATTTTGTTATGGTTGTAAGATTTGGTAGTGTAGAATATTCTAATCCATGTATGGGCTATAGAGTTCTGAATGTTGGGGAAGTGTTCGTTCTAATCCATTATGGACTATAGAGTTCTGAATATTGTAAGATTTGGTATTGTATAATATTCTATTACGTGAGTAAGGCTCTTGCGGATATGGTGACAATGTAGTCTTCATGAGTGGTTAAGAAATGTATACACACACACACACACACACACACACACATATATATATATATATATATATATATATATATATATATATATATATATATATATATATATATATATATATATATATATATATATATATAGTGTTCGAGATGGACTATTTGTATGGATGAGTAATTTTGGTTTCTTAAACAGGTGGATAGTCCTATAAATAGAGGAAATTTTGCCCAAAATTTCTAAATCGTGTACACATTTTTTAGCTTTATAACAAATTCTATGATTTTATGTCTTAGCCGTTCCTTTAAGCATGGGCATACCCTAGTATATATATATATAGCATTGCCCATAACATTTTGCAATGTGCACTAGATTTTAGATCTTGTGTGATTGAAAGAATATATGTTAGTCTCTATTAAATTGTTGGCCTTCAATCTTGTCAAGTGATAAGAATTAATTACTCTTTTTTGTTTGTATGTTTTATAAGTTGGAACTCATTGGAAGTTCGATGGTTGTGCATGTAGAGGTAAACCAGTGTTGCTTGGTAAATGAGGAGTTAAACACATTAGTGCTACTAGAAGAGAAGACCACAAAATTTGAGATGAATTTCATTTATATTGACATGAATTTCATTTGTATTGACATGAAGTGAGATAAAATTCAAATTTTCTCATGTATTGAGATGAATTTCATATGTATTGACATGAATGTTCTATTAATGAAATTTGAGCCATTAATTTTTAGTGGCCATATTGTCTGGATGTGTATTGGTGTTGTTGCATACTATTTTTATTGTTGTTGTACTATTTCATCAAACTGATTTTATATTATTATAGAATTTTTATTATTCTAAAACAGGTACAAAAAATAGTGGAAATGTTCTTGACTTTTTTTGGGTAATATTATTTATAATTAATTTATTTTCTTTGATCCAAAAATTTGGCACAGTTATAAAGTGTACCAAAAGTGTGCTAGAAATATCAAATTTTGGCACGGTTTTAAAATGAGCCAGAAATGTTCATGTTTGGCCAAATCTAGCACACTTTTATACCGTGCCAGAAAAAAGGGCAATTTGTAACACTCGATTCTGGCATAGTTCAAAACCATGTCAAATTTGATTTGGCATAGTTTTAAACGTGCCATATCGTTGTTTTGGTGTAGTGGAAGAAAGATTTTGGAATGGACTTCAAGAGACTTGAAGAGATTCTAGGAGAGTTTTAAACACTATAGACAATTAGAGAGGTGAAGTTTTATTGAGATTAAGCATTTTTAAACATTGATTTCCATTCTAAGTGAAATAAAACTCTAGCTCCCGTGAACGTGGCCCAAGTTGGGTGAACTACATGTGACACCCCGCCTAATTAAATATCGGGTGATCAAGCCTTTATTAAATTAAAACAGGTTTTTCAAATGGTTCATTCTTAGCATCACTGTTGAAAACCTTTTCATTACTAGTCACCTACGTAAAAATTAGACCGGTGCCAAATTTTATCTTTCTTAAAATAGAATTAACCAAGCGGAAAAAATGTATAACGATCACCATGTACTACAACCCAATCAGCAAAATATAAGTACAAAAGAATAAGAGTATTACCGAATAACCATCGGCTAAAAATCCCAAAACAATAATAGAATAGCCACTAGTCTGAAACTAAACATCTGAGACTGATACCGAACCACAAGTCCATACATAGAATAGTGTGAGATCTTACACTAGATCTGAAAGAGAGATATCGTCTAATAAAAATCCTGAAAGCATCCACTGTGCTACAGCTTCGAGTCCCTGGAATGAAATCAGCATATATGGCGTCCCTGTGGCTGGACATCTAAAAGGTTTTAAAGATATTTTATAGCAAGAGTTAGTACTCAAAACATTTTGAAAATATTTAGCAAGAGTTTATCACAATATAAAATGCGGTTATTGATTACACATGTTACGTTCTCGTACACTCTCTTGAGTTTACTCACTCCTCATCTATTGTGCACACCTAACGTTCTACACTTAGCTTGCCTAGCCATATCTCCCAAGCTAACTAGGATTAAAGTCATCATTTGAAATTATCTATACCTAAGTTCTCGTACCGCCCATACAATACATCCATTTCATTAACATCTCGCGAAGGTTAATTAGTTCTCAAGTAACATTTCACCTATGTTATGTTTCAAAACTTCTCATTTAGTTTCACTACTAAATTTCTACAATGCTCACAATTAATATCTTCCCACTTTTGTAATTAAGTTTCACTACTTAAATTACTAATTAGATATTCTCTATCTAACGTTACGTTTTGTAATTAAGTTTCACTACTTAACTTACTAGTTTGATATGTATCGTTAAACACGTCATATATCAATCTACTAAACACACATAAGTATAATATAATTAAGTATATATTTCACACACAATATATACTAAATATCAGTCATTACTATTATGTCCTTTTGACACATGTAAAGGACTTTTGGTTTGGAATGATTCATCGACCCCAAGTAAGAATTGATTCGGAATGATATCTCGATCCCCATTATTTATTTACACATATTCTGGCTCGTACTCTTTCGTCACGCCACCAGTTTGAAGGTTTTGTTCTGCATTTTACATCGACCCCAAACATATGATAACCCAATGTTATTTCGGAATACTCCATCCCTAACATATAATAACCCTACGTTAGTTTCGAATACTTCATCGACCCTAACGTAGTTAATTTAGGTATACATCTCTCAACCTAATAGTTCATACAATTTAGTAGGTACACACCTGACCTATCAATCATACTTATACGTAATATAGTATTCTCTTATATTAACAATAATTGTTTGCTTTACAAATTTATTTTACTTTCATATTAATTTCAGTATTCACACAAATCTGAGGGTCCTAGTTACCCCTTGTTATATCAATTCATTAGTTACCCTTGTTAACCTACTGACTCAATAAATTTAAGCTTGCTCATGCTTTTCCATAATTATATTCTTATCATCTCAAATTAAAAAACGTCACAATCAAACCTATGAATCTCCACTTTAATTCTCTCACAATCAAGCCTATAAACCTACTTCCATATCAATATTCCAGAAATATATTTCATCAAGGTCCCAAACACTTCCCCGATAAAAGTTTAGGCATTTGAGTCTTAAAAAGAAAGATCTTACATTTTCTCGCAGCCGAAACGAATCATAAATTTTTTGGCAGATTAAACACCCTCTAGTAAAATTTTGATGTCTCCCTCTACAAAACTACGATTGACCTGATTCCAAGTTCATTGGAATGATAAGAGATATACATTTCCATACATCTATAATTCACACTCTAACTCGAAGCACAACTCAAATCGTACACATTTAAATTCACGTCAAAATTCTGGCAGACTACTATGCTGGCAGATCAAACACCCTGCAGTAACATGTCGATTACTCCCTCTACAGAACTCCGATTGACCTGATTCCAAGTTCATTGGATAGATAAGAGATAGTAATTTCCATATATGTATGGTTCACACTCTAATTCGAATTAAAATTCAAATGGAATACGTTTAAATTTATGTCAAAAATTCTGACAGATTTACATCTTGTGTTCATCAATTAAACCCTAAGTCATTCAAGATTCATGTTTTTCAACCAATAACTCATATAGATTATATGTTAATAATCAAATATATTAAAATTTTATTTCATCTTTACTTATGGATTCATTCTACATGCAATCCTACCCAAACATATGATCAATTCATACATTTAATTCAAGGTTTTTTAATAGAATCAACCAATTCTTAAAACTCCTTACACATGGGTATTGTAACTTGAATTTGATTTGTAATAAACACTTGCCTTGACATAGGGGTTCTGATTTCGAGGAGTTGATGATGGATTGATGCTTCTCTTCTTCAATCCTTCCTCCTTTGGCTCCTAGGATGCGAGATCCAAACCCATCCTCTTCAAAAGCATCTTCTAAGCCTTGAGAATGATTTTCTCCATCTTTATAATGGTATTGGTGTTTACATGGGTGTTCTAACCCTAACCCATCTTTCATACTACAGCCATCCCCGATCCTCGCCTGCGGGCGAGCGCGTGAAGGGAGGATTCTCAGGTCCCGCCCATCCCTATCGGGAGCGCTTTGGCCGGCGTCGTTTGAGATGAGGTGTAAAAATTTAGAAAGATTTAGAGTCGCCAGTCTATTTTACTCAAAATAGACAAAAGAAAAAAGGGGAAGCCATCCCGAAGGATGGCATCCAAAGACATACTGGTGCATACGAAACCAAAATGATTCGAGAAGGGTTCAGAGGCTAAGTTACGAAATGGGAAGGTGTTAGGCACCCACTCCGCCCTTTCGGTCTCTGATGGATATTTGCTATTTTCCTTTATTTTCCCTGTGATATGTGTGCATGTGTATATATATGGCGGAGATAGGAATCCTCGACTTGTATCATGGAAGAGATAAAGCGAGTCATCCGTAGGAAGGTATAAAATTAATATTAGAAAATAAGATTTATGCGATTACCCTTACCTTGATCATTATAATTGAACAATAATGCATATGGAATAATACGTCACTAAGAACAAGTATATAGAATATAAGAAAATTGGATTTATAGAAGATAGAAAATGAGAGAGAAAGTGAGAATAGGACTCGAGTCTCGAGTTTTACCCCGAGACGCCTACGTAGCCTATAAAGGAATCAAAGTCCACGTAGTTCCCATACAAAACGAGGGGTGGGGTTTATCCCATAAATCCAAATGGGGGATCTATTATTTGTGAGTGTGTGTGTGTGTAGAAAAAAGTGTTTTAGTTATGAGAAAAGTGTGAGAAAAGTATGAGAATCCCTATTTGGAATTTATGAGCAAATCCTCTTTTTCTTATTTTTTAGGTTTTATTTATATGAAAATAAGAGATGTGCAATAATACTAGATAAAAAAGTATATTAGGATGTGTGAGATGAGATAATAAAAGTGCTAAGTAATACAACAAGTTATTGAGAATTTAAGAGAATTTAAGAGAAAGTTGAGAAAGTTGGACCTTCTTGAAGATCTTGAGCTTGATCTTGAATGTTGAAGATAAGCCCTTGCACTTGGATGATGATGGAGAGTGGATAATTCACCAATTTTGATGAAAAGAATGATGAAAAGTGGAAGTTAGAAAGGGATTTGGACGTTGAAATTGCGATGTCTTCGAGAGAGGTTTTTGGGATTCGCTGAGAGCGATTTTTATCAGATCTGGGATCCTTTTGCAAATGAGGTCAAGGACTCCTTTTATAGGAATATGTCACTTCCGATCGGCATAGACCTGGTCCTGCCTATCGGCACCTATCGATAGGCAGGGTCTGGAACTTGCCATTTGGCAGTGTGTTTCACGTCTTTTTGGAAAATTGGCTGCCGAGGGCAAATCGTTTGTCAGAATCGCGCATGGGGTGGACCATTGGAAAGGTAATTTAGATAAATTTGAAAGTCCTTTGGACCACTCCTGGTTTCGGGAGTTGACTTTGGGTCAAATATGGCTCAGAAGAATTTGTCGGTCCATTGGACGGGGAATCGTTCGGACGCAAATGGATCGTTCGTCCGTATGGTAATTCCAAATCGTACACGGGGTGGACCATTGGAAAGGTTAAAAGATTTACTTTGACATTCCAAAGAGTTTGACCCGATTTGGGGAGTTAACTTTTGTCAACCGGGCCCTGGAAGCATTCGGTGACCTCTTGGAGTCAAACGAATCATTCGTCTGCATGGAAAGTCAGAATCGTGCATGGAGTGGGCCATTGGAAAGGGGATTCAGTTCCCTTCGAATATTCATTTAGCCTCGGTCAAGCTGAAGAGTTGACTTAGGTCAAACTGAGCCCGGGAGCACTCGGTGGCCTCTAGATCAAGTTTTAGACGCAAATAGATCGTTCGTCCGCATGGTAAGTTTGAATCGTGCATGTACGGACCATTGGAAAGGGATTTCATTTCCCTTCGAGGATTCATTTAGTCTCGATCGAGCTGAAGAGTTTTACTTTTTGGTCCAATGGAGCCTAGGAGTGCCCGATGGCTTCTAGGTCAGTACTCGGGACATGACTTGGGTTTTTAGTGATGAAGGGAGGTACTAGGGGCCTAAGGAAAGTTAGGGGTAATAGAATGGGGTGTCTATAGAGCCCCTCAATCGGTGAGTTTGGAACAAATGATAACCGTCGAATAGACACCACATGATGCTCTTGAGGGAGTATGACCGATTAGAGGGTCGAGGCCGATTCTGAGCACCTGAGGGGTGTGCTGGGGATGGTTTGAATGACGATCAAAGGTTTAGGTATATTCGGAGGACCTAAAGTGATGTTGGGGGGGATGACCAATTCTGCGAGTCAAAAATAATTCTGCGGGCTTAAGTGATGAGGATGATCGATTCTGTGGGTCAAAGCCAATTCTGCGGACTTAGGGTGAGGATCTAATAACTGAGGTCAATTCTGACCTAAGTGTGGTGACAAATGAGGATCGATGTCAATTTTGACCTAAGAGTGGAGACGATTGAGGACCGAGGTCAATTCTGACCTAAGAGTGGTGACGACTGAGGACCGAAGTCAATTCTAACCTAACTCAAGTGACGATCCAAGATCGAGGTCAATTCTGACCTAAAAGTGGTGATGACCGAGGACCGAGGTCAATTCTGACCTAACTCAGGTGACGATCCAAGATTGAGTTCAATTCTGACCTAAGAGTGGTGACGACCGAGGATCGAGGTCAATTCTGACTTAACTCAGGTGACGATCTAAGACCGAGGTAAATTCTGACCTAAGAGTGGTGACGATCGAGGACTGAGGTCAATTCTGACCTAACTCAGGTGACGATCCAAGACTGAGGTCAATTCTGACCTAAGAGTGGTGACGAGCGAGGACCGAGGTCAATACTGACCTAACTCAATGGACGATCCAAGGTCGAGGTCAATTCTGACCTAAGAGTGGTGACGACCGAGGACCGAGGTCAATTCTGACCTAACTCAGGTGACGATCCAAGGCCGAGGTGAATTCTGACCTAAGAGTGGTGATGACCGAGAACCGAGGTCAATTCTGACCTAACTCAAGTGACGATCTAAGATCGAGGTCAATTTTGAACTAAGAGTGGTGATGACCGAGGACCGAGGTCAATTTTGACCTAACTCAGGTGATGATACAAGATCGAGGTCAATTCTGACCTAAGAGTGGTGACGATCGAGGACCGAGGTCAATTCTGACCTAACTTAGGTGATGATCCAAGACCGAGGTCAATTCTGACCTAAGAGTGGTGACGACCGAGGATCGAGGTCAGTTCTGACCTAACTCAGGTGACGATCCAAGACCGAGGTCAATTCTGATCTAAAAGTGGTGACGACTGAGGACCGAGGTCAATTCTGACCTAACTCAGGTGACGATCCAAGACCGAGGTCAATTCTGACCTAAGAGTGGATAAAGATTGGATTTGATTCTGCTAGAGAATTGCCTTATGATTTTGATCTGAGCTGGGGAGCTGATAGTTGGGGAAGCTGATAGCTGGGAAATCTTTTGTTTCTTTAGGAGGCCTTGCAGGGGGAACAACCAATTTTGGTGCTGTAAAAACTCCGCTGGGGAAGTGATCAGGCGATCCTTAGAGATCCTACATGGCTTTGCCGTGAGGATCTTCACTTGGTTTTTGAGGATTTTGATGGGAAAGAGGTGTTCCGCTTGAGGGAATGCGAAATTTTCCTGGTGAAAATGTTCTGAATCCTTCCTGGGATTTTTAGGAATTTTTTAAGGATTTTTTGGGATTTTCTGGTATTTTCTAGGAATTTCTGTACGAAATTTAAGGGGGTGTCGCTCGGCATGGTATGAGGGGTGCCATTCGGCAGTGGCACAAACTTTTGGACTACCTCGGGAAGGTAAGGAGTCAGTGCCGATCGGTATGGTGGGGGTCAGTGCCGATCGGCATGGCATTTGGTATCCTATATGAAGGGGGCAAATCCTTTCATTTTTTCACAGCTTCTTTGCTTTTTCTCTTTCTGGGATTCCTCTGTAAATCATTCTAGCATTCCGATCTTCAAGAAATGGCCGCTTTTGTGAGCACCGCGGTCCACAGGGAGTGGTTGACCGTTGATGACTGAGCGAATGTGGAGTGGAGGGCAGGGCACCTTTTGCTTTGGGAAGTGAGAACTCCTTTGATGTATTTGAGCCTGTTGCGAATGAGCAGACTTTTCTGCGGGAGTCGTCGCATCATCGCTCTTCGAGAGTGAATCCTGGCAATTATGTAAGTAACCTGACCTTTGGCATTCCTTTCTTTTTGGTGATTTTTCTTTCTATCTTGACTTCTGATGAGATTTTTTTCTTTTTTCCAGTCCGATATTTCTTTGAAGAACATATGCGCCCGTGCGACGGTGGGGCTCAGGGATGTCTCGGAGCATGTCCCACCTGTGGTGTGTTGGGTGGTATCATTAGCAGGTTTTGGGAGGTTGGCATCTGCGCTGGATGAGATGCCTCGTTCGACAGCGGTCCTATTCGCTTTGGGAGAGAGGTGGTGGGATACTACTCACACCATTCATTTCGGCTTCGGGGAGATAACTGTGACTCCCATAGATGTGCAGCAGCTGTTGGGGCTGGATTGTGATGGAGATCAGACAGAGGTGGATCACTATTTATGGGTGAGACTAGAGGCAGTGCATGTGGCACTTGGTGATGTAGGGAGGATAGTTTCTGGGGATTTTATCCGGCTGTCCCTGCTGAAGGATGTTCTATTGGGCAGGGTGATTGATGTGGAGGACGGGCTGCAAGTGAGGCAGATGGCCCGATTATTTATTTTACTCGTGTTGGGAGTTTTCATGGTGGCGTCGAGCGGCGACGCCTTCCATTTGTGGTTCTTGCCGTACCTGAGGATGTTTTCGAACATCCCTTTCTATGATTAGGGGAGTCTGACTTTGGCGACCCTTTACTCTTCTCTGGATGCATTCAGCCGGTGCTGCAGGTAAACTTTTACTGGATCCACGTACCTTCTTGAGGTATTCTTTAGTTTGCGCATTTATTTTCATGCATTCGCATTTTCCTTTCATGCCTTCGCATTTTCCTTATGCGTCTCTTTTTGTTTGTGAATTCTTATCTTTAACAGACGTGGTTTTATAAGGTGATTGGGTGCAATAACCCACTGATCGCTCTGAAGGATGACATCGTTGGGGACTTCTGTCGATTGTATCGATGGCGTAAGTCTAATCGGCAGTCGAAGGGATCTCTCTCTCTGGAGGCGGTGCGTCAGGTCTTGAATGACCTGACTAGTGGTAGGGTAAGACTTTTTCCATTTCAGTCTTGGTTTTTGCACCTTCTGATCTTGTATTTATTTATGCCTCCTCGAAGATTTTCAGGTGACCTTTTATCCCTAGGGGACAACCATTCAGGATGCGGGGACGACCGGGGTGAATGCACAAATGAGACATTTGCTGGCGCATGAGTTCGGACATTCCTGGTATCTCGGGGAGAGGGTGGTTCGCCAGATTTCTGAGGAGGAGGTGGTGGTGCCACCTGCGCAGCCTCCTACGTCTATGAGGCGGGAGCACCTGCTGTCAAAATATGCGAGGATCGCGGCGATGATCAGCGAGTCCTACTTGTTGTACACTGATACGGCTGCGCCGTATGACTATATGGATTTTGTGACGAGCTGGTTGATGGAGCCCAGCATATATGATGCCCTGCCTTTCCCTCCTATGGGTTCAAGTCGGGCGGTGGGATCTTCCCACAGTGGTGGCGGTGCATCAGCATCTGCGGTGGCGACTTCAGAGGTTCCTTTTGTGCAGTTGCACACTCCTTCATATAACATCCGGTGGGCTGATGGAGGGATGGTGCCTATGCTGCATCGTCCTCATGCGATGGATCCGGAGGAGTTGGGTTTGACAGAGGAGGTCCTCCGACCTGCGGTATACCTTTTTGTTCTTCTCTTTCTTTTCAGTTTTTGGTCATCTTTGCTTTGATACTGATTTCACCTTTTTCTTGCAGCAAGTCCTACTGTCGACCACTTGGCTAAGGGACATCAGAGACTGGATATCCTCGGTGACTGTCCATATTCGGGATGCGGTTCCTGTTCCTTCTTACTTGGTGTCATCTTCCACGTTCAAAGAGGACTCTGGCACGGGTAGTGGCGGTGCATCGTCTCGTCGTAAGGGAAAGAGAGCACGTCGCAGGGGTGGAAGCTCTTAGAGAGAAAGGTGGGTGTGAGAGAGAGAGAGAGAGAAAATGTGGGTTCGGGCTGAGTCCCATTGTTTTTGCTTTTTCTTTTTATTTCCTGTAAAATTGATGTAACACAGAAACAAATAAATGCAATGCAATGGAGTTTCTTATTATCTTTTATTAATGATGAATGAATGCATGCACATGCGCTTTTTACTTTGCTGCTAAGACCGTAAAAAGGAGTATTTTTGGAATTTTTTTGAAGGAAAGTTTTTAATTAAAAGGGGAAATTATATAAGGAGAAAAAGGGATTTTGAAATTCTGTTGAGAATATCAATTTATTTTTATTGAGTTTTTTGATTTGACAAAATAGAAAAAAGGGAAATTTCTAAAAATGGGGGGTTGCCGACCGACAAGCATCCTATCCTGCCTATCGGCAGTTCAGTCCAGTCCCATCACTTCAAAGCTTTGATTGGTACCCTCTTCAGCCTTTTGTATTTTGTGGGGTAGAATTCCCTTCGATTTCTGCAGGGATTATGTCCCTTGTGAGGGTTCTCAAGTATAAAAATGGGTAAGGGTGGAGTGTTTTCATCAAACCTTCACATTCTTACTTACCTGCCCACTATCTCTTAGCCTTGCAAGATGGTTCTCCCTGGTAGTATTGAGTTTGCTAACTACCTCAAAGCCTTGGAAGTAATGTGCTCTTATAATGTCGACTATGATGCTTTCAACATACGTCGAGTCTCCCTATGGCACAATCGGCCTATTGAGTAGAACCTGCTGATGGCGACGGTACAATTCTGGTACCCCGAAGACCATGTATTCCGCTTTGGGTTGGATGAAGTTTGTCCTACCTACGAGGAATTTTCTTTCACGCTGGGTATAAATCCTAGTGTTGCTGTGGCTTTGCCCAAATTTTCCCGTTCTCCCAGGGATTTGTTGGTCGAGCTTCTTCATATTTCGCCTTCGGCGGCCAGATCATTGGTTGCTGGAGGAATGATCTCCCTCCCGACGGTGCTGCAGTCCGTGCATTTGCAGGAAGTAGGTGATGCTGTCTATGCTGGGGCCATTGCTCTGGGCATGGTTTCTAAATTACTGCTGGTGACTTGGGAAGTGCTGGTGGACCTGCAACTTGCATCCATTACTTCGTGGATGACATACCGTCGCAATCCTGCGGCGGTGATACTGCGGAGACCCTGAATGGTCTTGATGCTTGGCGAGAAGGTCGTTCTAACTTCCTCAGGGGTAGCCCCGTGATGTTGTTCATGTGGTTTTCTGAAAGACTCCGCTTGGTGGTCCTTCCAGAGTATCCTTTATCATTTGTACCCAACTTCTTTTTACGTTACTTCATCCGCGTTGGCCTGAATATTGCGAGCTAGGAGAATTGGTTCGTGGAGCATGGGGCTCGAAATCTATATTGGTCAGTGCCTTGGTGGGGGAAGTTGATGACTGTTCTGGAGCTAGGAGAGTACTCATATGTGCGGCTGATTGGTCTCAGACAGACCTCTTTTTATTTCCCTTGGCGGTTTCTGTGCCAATTTGGTTGGGCACAGGTCGTGCCACCTCGGACACTAAATTTCTTTCCAGTAGACGTTTTGACCGAGCACTTGCGTCTGTTTCTTGGATCTCTGTGGGAGAATCGGCGTCCGTCGACCCGTCCCTTTCAGTCTATTGGGAGAGTTTGGCATGTCCCTGGGGATTATATGAAGTGGTTATGGAGGAGAGTAGTCAACAAGATGTTGGCAGTGGAGACTGGACAAAGGTGGTTTTTTTTATTTAACACCGTGGAAGGGGGTGTTGTGGTTTTTTCGAAGATGGTTCGGGATTATCGGTACATGGAGTGTTTACGGCACTCTATTCAGGCAGGGGAAATTTAGGGGCCCCAGGATGTAGATGATGAGGGAGCAGGCTCCTCTAGTAGCTGTGGGTAGGACCCTTAGAGAGTTTATTTGTGCAATAGGGAATAGATGTGGGGATTTTATTGGGCTTTTTATGGTAGTAGGGGAAGGGAGTTATCCGTTCCTTTTCTTATGTAATCTGTGCTATAATTTCTTATTAATGAAATAAGCAAGTTTCTGATCATCTGACTGTGCCTTTCGATGAATTTTGTAATTTTGAATTATCTATACCGATCGCTAGGCCATACATAATCCTTTTGTTCAAGTATTTGTTAGAATGAACTGCGTTCTCGGAGATAAGAAAAGAATAGTATTTTATGAAAAAGAAAGGGCCGTGCTCCTGTAAGATGTATGAGCTACCTACGTACCTCTAAGGATTTTGAAAATTCTTTATTTTTCTTAAAAAATGGTTTTTCTTACAGAGGATCAGGCCCACGTAGTTCTGGGTAGAGAGAAATGAAGATATTTTTTTTAAGAAAAGAAGGAAGATGAGAAGAGTCGTAGCGCATCGAGATTTCGGACTAGGGGTAGAATTTCATGAGACGATCCAGGTTGACTGGACGAGCCATCTCTTCTCCATCTAGGTCAATGATCATGGCGGCACCGTCGGATAAGATTTTCTTCACAATGTAGGGGCCGCTCCAATTGGGCTTAAATTTCCCTCTGGGGTCCCAGATGGGCTCTATTATCTCCTTCAGGGCTAAATCCCCTTCCTGGACAATGCGGTCTTTGACTCTCTTATTGAATGATAGCGCTATTCGACGATGGTACCCCTGTATGTGGTAAAGAGCTTTCAATCTCCTTTCATCTGGGAGGGTCAGCTCATCGAGACGACTTTGGCACCAGTCTTTTTCACTAACTTTGCTTTCGAGCATGATGCATAGCGAGGGTATTTCTAGCTACACGGGTAGTACTGCTTCCATTCCGTAAACTAGAGAGTAAGGGGTAGCCCCAGTAGAGGTTCGGATTGAGGTTCGACCCCAGAGGGCGTACGGGATCCGGTCGGCCCAATCCCTACAGCTTTTGGTCATCTTGCTGATGATGGCTTTGAGGTTCTTATTGGCGACTTCAACTGCCCCATTGGTCTGAGGTTGGTAAGGAGAAGATTTGTGTCTCTAAATCCCATACTCGTTGACTACTTCTGTGACTTCTGCTTCGAAGTGCAACCCGTTATTTGACACTAACTCGTGCGGGACCCTATATTGGCAGATGATATTTTTTTAGGAATATGGTCACTTTCTTGGCGTTCAATACTGCGTATGACTCAGCCTCGACCCATTTGGTGAAGTAATCAATAGCAATTAGGTTGAAAGAATGTCCGTTTGAAGCCTTTGGTGTAACATTTCCTATGATGTTGACAACCCAGGTGGAGAACGGGCAGGGAGAGGTCATTTTGTATAATTCTCGCGGAGGCAGGTGTTAAAGATTGGAGAACTGTTGGCATTTGAGGCATCTCCGGACATAGGCGGTGCAATCTTAGGCCATGGTGGCCCAGTAGTAGCCCTGTCGGATGATCTTCTTGGCAAGCATGTGACCGTTCATGTGGGACCCGCATTCTCCGCTATGGATCTTCTGCATTATTTTCTCAATCTCAGCCCCTGCGATACAGTGTAGATGAGTTCCATCGAAGTTCCTCTCGAGTAGAGATTTATGACAGATAATGTACTGGGCGACCATTCTTCGGAGGGTCATTTGGTCTTTCTTGTTGGAACCCATGGGATACCTACCATGTTTGAGGAGGCACCAGATATCATAGTACCAGCAATCGGCTAGTTCAGGGTCTTCGGTAGAGACGAGCTCAATATGATAGCAGTGGGTTGGTTTGTCTTGCTTTTGAACTAGGAAGGGGGTAATTGTTATTCCTTCGGGCATGTCGACCATGGAGGTCAAGGTAGCGAGAGCATCGGCTAGGTTATTCTTTGCTCGAGGTAGGTAATGGAAGGTGATATCTCAGAATCGGGAGGCTAACTCTTCTAAGTGGGCATGGAAGGGTTGGAGCTTTTCGTCCTTGACTTTCCACTTTCTGAGAACTTGACCGATGATGAGGGCAGAATCCCCGTAGACATCAAGGTATTGAATACCTTTCTTGAGAGCAACTTTGAGGCCTACTGTGCATGCCTCATATTCCGTCATGTTATTGGTACAAGGGAAATCTAATTTGATGGCGATAGGAGTGTGGGAATCATCAGGGGTGATCAGAAGTATCCAAATGCCACATCCCTTTTTGTTGGCAGCATCGTCAAAGAAAATTTGCCATCGAGGGTTTTCTTGAGCGGTGCAGAGGATATTTTCATCTAGGAATTCAGAGATCCAGACATATGCTTCTTCTACGGGGTAATCAGTGAGGTAGTCAGAGATGGCTCTTCCTTTAATGGATTTCTGCATGACATACACGATATCGAACTCGGTTAGGAGCATCAACCATCGGGCCATTCGACTGGATAAGGACAGTTTCTCAAGTAGGTATTTGATGGGATCCATTCGAGATACAAGTTTGATGGGGAAGGCGAGCATGTAGTGTCGTAACTATTGGGTGACCCAGACAAGTGCAGCACACGCCTTTTCCAAAGCAGTGTAGTTGACCTCGTACCTGGTCAATTTCTGACTTGCGTAATAGATAGCTCTTTCTTTGTGGGAGTCTTCAAGGTATTGGGCTAGAAAAGCCCCAACTGCAGTGTCGGTTATGGTTAGGTATAGGAGCTAAGGGAGACCAGGTTGTGGTGGCATGAGCACTGTAGGTTGGGTAAGATATTGTTTGATTCGGTCAAAAGATTCTTGACAGACCTCGTTCCAAACCTTAGTTGAATCCTTTCAGAGGGGCTTGAAGATCGGTTCACAGATGGAGGTTACCTGGTTGATGAACCGGCTGATATATTGTAATTTCCCAAGAAAACCTTGAACTTCTTTCTCTGTTCAGGGCGATGGCATCTCAAGTATGGCCTTAAGCTTTACAAGATCTGCTTCTATCCCTTTCTCACTGACCATGAATCCTAAGAGTTTTCCCTTTGTAATGCCAAAGGCACATTTTTGTGGATTGAGTCTCATCTGATACCGTCGCAGTCGTTCGAAGAACTTTTGGAGAGCGGGAACATGACCTTCTCTAGTTTTGGACTTGATAGTCATATCATCCACATAATCCTCAACTTTTTTGTGAATCAGATCGTGCAAGATGGTTGTGGCAGCCCTTTGGTAGGTAGCCCCGACATTCTTGAGACCAAAGGGAATAACGGTGTAGCAAAAGGTTCCCCATAGGGTGATGAATGTGGTTTTTTCTTGGTGGTCTCGGTGCATATTGATTTGGTTATATCCGGCAAACCCGTCGACAAATGACTTGAGAGCATGACTGGCTGTGTTGTCCACAATCATATCGATATTAGGTAGTGGATAATCATCCTTTGGAGAAGCTTTATTTAAATTTCGGTAGTCTACACACATTCGAACCTTCCCTCTTGATTTCGGCACAGGTACTATGTTAACTAGCCATGTGGGATATTCGATCACACGAATGAAGCGCACGTTCAACTCTTTGACCACCTCTTTTTTTACCTTGAGCGACCATTCGGTGCGGAGCTTTCTTAATTTTTTTTAATCGACTTGTAATCTGGGACAGTGGGGATCTCGTGCTGAGCTATTTCAGGATCAATGTCGGGCATATCATCATAGGACCATGCGAAGACATCCACGAATTCCTTTAGCAATTCTTCGAGTTGTACACGCTCATGCTCGTCAAGGGTGGCCCCTATCCTAATCTCGCGTAGTTGGCTACTAGAACCGAGATTAATAACAACAGTCTCTTCTTCATTAACTTGAATGCGATTATGTTATTTATTATTAACCTTATGTAGATCAGTTAAGAATTGTTCATTTGCAAAATCATCATCATCAAAAGTTTGATTAGAATCCAAACAATTAATGTAAGTCATAACAAGATACTCAAAATCTTCGTTTATTTCATTGATAGGAAAAACAACATTGAGAACCTTATCAAAACAGGTCTCGATTACATTTGAACAAGGATAGACAACAGAAGAAGAAATATGGTAAACATTGGGGTTAGGGGAGATTTCAAGATGTATAACTGGCGCAACATGCCAGTTGAGGAGGGGTGTATCAGCAGCTTTAATCAGATGGGATGGATCCATTGATGTAGTGCCTGAATGAACCATGCAGAGTGCTAGCCCCAGTGTCTGTAAGTTGAAGAAATCTTTGGAATCACTTTCCTCATCTCTTCGATATCTTTGATGAGCGGTTGTACTTGGTGTTGGAAACTTTTGACCCATGGGTAGCTATCTTGGAAAAAGATCTCCATTATAGGCTTCATCTTCTTGTCTGTGTGGTCATACCATAGTTCTGAAAAACTGCAAAAGGGGAAGTCTTCGCCTTCTTTGATGAATCGTCCATTCGAGGAGTCTCTTGGGATAGTTTGGATGAATTCTAATCTTCTTTTTGGTAAAGGCTGGTGGATTATTCTGAGTTCTTGTTCTGATGGTTGATACCCCAAGCCACAAGGAGGGAAAGCTTTCTTTTGTTCGATTGGCTCAAGTATCCCTTGCTACCTTTGCCCTAGCCCCAGTCCGGGCATGAAGTGCATGTTTCTGAACATCTGAATCATATTGACATTGCCACGAGGGTCATATTCTGGACAAACCCTTTCTTTGAAACCTTCCCCCGCTGGGAGTAGGAGTGGTTCAACTCGGAATCCTGATAGGAGCATATCATTTGACCCGCATTGTATTTAAAGGATTGGACTGCTGGTGCTTGCACCCTCAACATTTTCGTCGTCGCCCAAAATGGTGATGACTCGCCCGTCGGTGAAGAACTTCAATTTTTGATGGAGTGAGGAAGACGCACCCTTGATACTGTGGAGCTAGGGTCGTTCGAGCAACAGGTTGAAACAAGCTGGGATGTCTATGACTTGGAATTCAACGACAGGGTTTATAGGGCCAACCCGTATTACAAGAATTATGGATCCCATCACTTCTCGATGGGTATTATTGTAGGCACGTACATCGGCGAAGGTTGGAGTGAGGTCGCTTTCTTTCAGGCCTAAACACTTGAAGGTTCTCAGTTCACAGACATTCAAGGCGGATCCGTTATCGACAAGAGAGAGTGGCACGACCTTCCCCATAACTTCGACGGAGATGTTGAGTGCATGATTGTGATTTGGGAGTGGATTGTGAGTAGTGTTTGGCTTAGGATTGGTTGGTGGGGCAATGGTACCCCGATCAATGAGATTTTGAATTTTGTTTCGAAGGTGAAAGCATTGGTCGGTGGTATGGCCAGCAGTTTGGTGAAAGGCGCAATGAGCATCGGCCTTGAAGTTTCTCGGGAGTGGATTTGGTAATGGGCGGGGATACAAGGGTTTGATGAGGTTTAGGCTTGGTAAACTTTGGATAGGGGAGCATGGAGTTCAGTGTATTACCTTCGGATGGGGGCAGGGCGGCTTTCTGGTGCCCATGATGTGGTTGGTTGAGAGATGTTGTTGATGGTCGAGACTGTAGCACTAGTAGTCTTATCATACTTTCTAGGGGTGAACTGTCCGGACACTTTCTTCGGTTCAATATCTATTTTAACAAGTCTTTCCTCGATTTCTACTCCTACTTCTCTGAGATCTCGAAAGTGGGGATAGTATTGTCCTCCCATCATCGCTCGAACATGGGGCAAGAAGTTCTTCTTCACTATGTTGACATGTTCCTCCTCAGATGGTCGATTGGTCATGGTAACTGATTGCCCCCTCCACCGAGTTATGAAGTTGCTGACTGATTCCCCAGGGTTCTGTTTGAGAAGCTCTATATAACGACGGGTGACCTCAAGCTCTTCGTTGTATTTGTACTGCGATATGAATTCTTGGGCTACATCCTTCCAGCTACGGATTAGGATTCCTCGAGAGACAAAAACCATCGGAGGGCAGTATCCTTCAAAGTTTCCAAAAACAATTGGACCATCAATTCTTCACAAGCCCCTAGTAGAGTCATGGAATGATGATAACTACGAAGATAAACAATAGGGGGTCCACTCCCTTCGAACTTCTCGATATTTAGCATCTTAAACTTCTCGGGTAACCTCCCTTTAGGATAAGGAGACATGTGGGTGTAGTCTATGTAATTCCCAGAGATTCTGACTCGGTCAAACTTCTTGGTGAGCATCTTGAGATCCCCTTTGACTTTATTCAACTCCTCCTCTTTTGGATCAGTGACCATAGGCAGGTTTGCCACATGCTGGACAATGTTTGGAATCAGAAGCTGGGAAGGTGGCGGTCCATTGACAGGAGGGGCACATGGAGCGTGCTGATATTCTTCGGGAATCCAGATAGGCTCGGACGGACCCATAGCACGAGGGAATAGTTCCTCGGGCTCTTGAGGAATAAGAACCTAGTTTCGTTGCATCTCTCGAACCTCAGTTTGGAAGTTATCAATCTTGGACACGAGCTGAGCTAGGACTGTCATCAGATCTGGCTGTATGACTGGTACTTGATCTGTATTCTCCATGGAATGTGGATGGATTTCGGAATCAGAAGAAGTAGTAGCGGAACGGACGAATATCCGGGGTGATTTGAGTGAAGACCGAAGCTAATAGGGAACCAGGCCAAGGGCTTGCGATTGACTTAAGAAGGCGTATAATGGGATTTATTTATTTTTTGAGAAAAAGGGAAGAAACTATTTTTGGATTTTTGATAAAGAAGGGAGAAATATTTTTGGAGACGAAACTCAGCATGATTATTACGATTATTATGTTCTCACTTGTATTTAATTCCCCTAAATACAATGCCGGACGGGACCGGAGCCAGGAAAAGTGGGGTTTTTAATATATGCAAAGCTACGACTAGACTTGTAACCAGGCTCACGGATAGGGTCCCGTTTTAAAAAATTCACGAAAACTTGGGCGGTAGGTCGACCCGAAATTTCGGCAGAGTTTCAGGTTGAAATCGGCAATCTAAAGTGCGTGTCCTAGGTTTGACACCTATATGTGGGTATGCAGTTGGTTGGGTGAATCGAAATGGGTTCCCCCCTTTGGCTTGGCTTCCACGATATACGTCTTGCTCTTACGGGCAATCGGTACGTGTGGACAAGCCATTTGATATACCTGACTGTACGTGAATTGCTTCACTATATACCTCGTGGGGACGGTATGTGTGAGAGAGAATTCTATATGCTCGGCGTACGTGAACGAATTCCCTATGATATACCTCCCGTCATGACTTCGGTCAAGCGGTACGATGCGGGGGAACCGTTCGATATATGTCGAAGGTACTTGGCCAATAGAAGGTGAGAGTCATATCGCTTAGGCTAACTGCGCCCTGCCGGACCAGCGCTCATCATGAAGTGACCCTCCAGTTACTGGGTAAAATTTGGTCAATAACAATGCTCTTTAGTGATGTCGTGCATGATTCTATTATTAGTATATTATGATGAGAATGCTTTTATTGATTGTGCCAAACAGGGAGCAAAGTACAAGTACCAAAGGTACACCAAGTATGGATGGGTGATGCATGCAACATGTGGATATATGTGATCCTAGGTGCACGTGGTGTGAAATGTACATGGAGAATTTTCTACAAGTGTGTGAACAGAAGCATAAGCATGGGATACACATGGAAAAGGGGGAACATGCAGATATAGGGGAAATGTAAACAAATATAACATATATGTAAATAGAGTAAAGCCCTTAAAACATACAATTCCCCAGCGGAGTCGCCACTATGGCCATCCCCGATCCTCGCCTGCGGGCGGGCACGTGAATGGAGGATCTTTGGGTCCCGTGCATCCCTCTCGGGAGCGCTTCGACCGGCGTCGTTTGAGATGAGGTGTAAAAATGTAGAGAGATTTAGAGTCACCAGTCTATTTTACTCAAAACAAACAAAAGAAAAAAAGGGAAGACATCCCGAAGGATGGCATCCAAAGACATACTGGTGCATACGAAACCAAAATGATTCGAGAAGGGTTGGGAGGCTAAGTTATGAAATGGGAAGGTGTTAGGCACCCATTCCGCCCTTTTGGTCTCTCATGGATATTTGCTATTTTCCTTTATTTTCCCCGTGATATGTGTGTATGTGTATATATATGGTGGAGATAGGAATCCTCGACTTGTATCATGGAAGAGATAAAGCGAGTCATCCGTAGGAAGGTATAAAAATAATATTAGAAAATAAGATTTATGCGATTACCCTTATGTTGATCGTTATAATGGAACGATAATGCATATGGAATAATACGTCACTAAGAACAAGTATATAGAATATAAGAAAATTGGATTTAGAGAAGATAGAAAATGAGAGAGAAAGTGAGAATAGGACTCGAGTCTCGGGTTTTACCCCGAGATGCCTACGTAGCCTATAAAGGCATCAAAGTCCATGTAGTTCGCATACAAAACGAGGGGTGAGGTTTATCCCATAAATCCAAATGGGGGATCTCTTATTTGTGAGTGTGTGTGTGTGTGTAGAAAAAAGTGTTTTAGTTGTGAGAAAAGTATGAGAATCCCTATTTGGAATTTATGAGCAAACCCTCTTTTTCTTTTTTTGGGGTTTTATTTATATGAAAATAAGAGATGTGCAATAATACTAAATAAAAAGTATATTAAGATGTGTGAGATGAGATAATAAAAGTGCTAAGTAATAAAACAAGTTATTGAGAATTTAAGAGAAAGTTGAGAAAGTTGGACCTTATTGAAGATCTTGAGCTTGATCTTGAATGTTGGAGAGCAGTCCTTGCACTTGGATGATGATGGATAGTGGCTAATTCACCAAGTTTGATGAAAAGGATGATGAAAAGCGAAAGTTAGAAAGGGATTTGGATGTTAAAATCGCGTTGTCTTTAAGAGAGGTTTTTGGGATTCGCTGAGAGCGATTTTTATCAGATCTGGGCTCCTTTTGGAAATGAGGTGAAGGCCTCCTTTTATAGGCCCAGGTCACTGCCGATTGACATAGACCTGGTCCTGCCTATCGGCACCTGCCGATAGGTAGGGTCTGGAACCTGCCATTTGGTAGTGTGTTTCAGGCCTTTTCAGAAAATTGGCTGCCGAGGGCAAACTGTTGGTCAGAATTGTGCACGGGGAAGACCGTTGGAAAGGTAATTTAAAGACCTTTGAAAGTCCTTTGGACCATTCCCGGGTTCGGGAGTTGACTTTGGGACAAATATGGCTCGGAAGCGTTTGTCGATCCATTGGACAGGGAATCGTTCGGACGCAAATGGATCGTTCGTCCGCATGGTAAGTCCAAATCACGCACGGGGCGGACCGTTGGAAATGTTAGGAGATGTACTTCGACATTCCAAAGAGTTTGACCCAGTTTGAGGTGTTGACTTTGGTCAATCGGTCCTTGGAAGCATTCGGTGACCTTTTGAAGTCAAAGGGATCGTTCGTCCGCACAGAAAGTTGGAATCGCGCACGGAGTGGACCATTGGAAATGGGTTTTAGTTCCCTTAGAAGATTCATTCAGCCTTGGTCAAGCTGAAGAGTTGACTTAGGTCAAACAGGGCCCGTGAGCTCCCGGTGGCCTCTAGATCAAGTTTCGGACGCAAACGAATCGTTTGTCCGCATGGTAAGTCCAAATCGTGCACGGGACGGACCGTTGGAAAGGTATTTCGGTGCTCTTAGAGGATTCATTTAGTCTTAATCGATGTGAAGAGTTTGAATTTTTGGTCAAACAGAGCCTGGGAGTGCCCGATGGCTTCTAGGTCAGTACTCGGGACATGACCTGGGTTTGTAGTGATGAAGGGAGGTACTAGGGACCTAAGGAGAGTTAGGGGTAACAAAATGGGGTTTCTACACATACGGTTGATAAGAGACTCTCAAATTCGGAGGTCTCAATACCCTCACATGTTAAAAGACCAAAACGCATCCGAACGATTTTGATTTAGTCCAAAATTACCCCGGGACTTAACTAGTACCCACGGGTATACTATTTGGACTAATTCGACCCTTCCGGACTCATCTGTGACCTCTAAATTATCATTTGAGTCACTTAAAAATATATTACACGTTCTCACCCCAAAATGGTCTACACGTGCTAAGTAACTATTTACTACTCGCGCTAAGTAAATAGAAAGAGGCAATATTAATCAGTATCTATCTCTCGATTAATACTCCATAATCATAATTATTAATAAATCTCACTAAATTACTTTTCTGGCGTAATTTAAATCACATCGTATTTTCTCATTTAATTCTTCAACTTAATTAAATAGAAATACTCAGAAATACGGGGTATTACATACCTTCCCCTTACAAGGGAATTTCGTCCTCGAAATTTGGAAAAGACTGGTATTAAGACTAAGGACCTTAAACATCACCGCCTCCTATAATACCCAAAAATCCAATCATATTATCCTAAGGGTCTCCCCAAGTACATGCCTTGCTTCATTATAAACCCTTATCGCATGTTATCCATGCCTCATATATTATAAGTTAGTCTCATTACTTAATATCTCCATATATTTTTCCCAATCTAACGTTAACTCTTGAAATTAAGTTTCTCTCTACTTAATTTACCCTTTTGATGTATATCTCCATATATAGCATCTATGTGTCTAATATTTCTCATAAGTAAAATATTTTAAGGTATATATTTCACACACAATATATACTATAAGGAAAATTGGTCCGGCAAAATCATCGACCCCAATCGTTCTAACATTTACGTTGGTTCGAAAATCCCTCGACCCCAAGGTAAATTTAATGCACATGTTGGTTCAGACCTTCTGTCGATACAAATGTTTATTACTCATCATCGATTTGGTTCGGCAAATCATCATCCCCAAATCGAATCCTTCATGTATTGATCTGGAACATCATCGCCCAAATACAGAATTAAGCATACTTATTATCGCCCATAAGTAGGAAAATCATAAGGTATATATTTCTTACACATAACATATACTATCAATACTTATATTAACATCACCCCCCTTCTATAACACTTTTGGGGTTATTGGCTCGGAATCTCACCTCTATCACTAATAGTGATTTGTTATATTGTCTCGGAATCACACCTCGAGCACCAATATATGTATATATATCTCGTCGCACATGAGTAGAAAATTTAGGAGCCATATAATTTCATACTTCATATATTCTAAAATGTCGTACTCTAATAGAATGTCCTTATATCACTCATTAAGGACTAAGAGTTCGGAATGTCTCCTCGAACCACGCCTCAAAGTACATAAGTTCATAATAGTTACCCACGAACCTAATCCTTATTTACAGTCCATATAGGCACACTCACACTACCTATAAATATGCTCATATAGGTATACATTTAACCTATTAATTGATCAGTGGGTTCTTCCAACATCCAACTATCGTTAGGGCATAGTATCTTCCTTTCTCACAATCAAGGAGTCATAGGTGACACAACATACCCAAAATAAAACTTCATCTCCATTCCTCCCTGACCATCTCTCACTGGGTGGGATTTTAGGATTTCATCCTGATTCACAATAATATAGAGCGGCACCTTGAACTTGTGCACTCTTCCTTTTCAACGACATATTAGTCCATCCTGGTCAATCCATTCCGCTATCCCAACGGAATGTTGACTTAGTTACAATGTTCAAAGTCCATCCATAAATTATAAGTTTGCCTACTCATTTCATCGCTGGAAACGTAGGTTCACTACCCAATTTTCGGTTGTTCATTTCGAGCCCATCTTTCTCTATCAATTTGTGGTGCGTCTGGAGACAATCTCACTATGTCTCTTCCTCAACGCCGCTTCCCACTTACGTCATATTTCCTCAAGTGATACTCTATTCCCCTTTCTCTCTGGGTATGTTATACTTTACAATCTGTGTACTCTTCGTAATGGGCATACTTTTAGGGTTGGTCACTTTATAAGAATCAACATTTTAGTAACGCATTAGGCACTCTCAAGTCTTAGTCAAGTAGTACCTTGCATTACTTCTTCATAATAGTTAGGTCTCCCATATCAAGAGATAACTTTTGAATGACTTCCCATAGACTCTTATCCCATAGTGTGCGCTGGCTCTCTCAGCACATATAAGCTTGGATTATCGTCTTTCTCCCATGACATTCAATCCATTCCATCAATATGACTTGCCTCATAACTTCCCCACCGTCGTACTTATCAAATATCATCTTCCGCATCCCTCTATCTCGGATGACTAAGAAGGCCAATTGTCTAGGGCGCCCATACATCCTCTTCTTCGTGCACATTTGCAAAAACATTGCAACCGTTGCACTCTTAACCAGCTTTTCCTTAACTCTCGCCTTGTTTTCACGGCATGACTACAAACTCGGGGGTATTCTTAATCTTCTATAGACTAAAAATCAAATTCTTGCCCACAAAGTCCCACTTATCCTTTCGTGGTGAGATAAACTTTTCAGTGTTTTCCCACAACACTACCGGCTCCACTAATGCCCTAGCATCTAACATCGTCCCTTCTCCTGACGTACATACAAATTCAGTTGTATCCCCTTTCGTAATCGAACTTAAACAAGTGACTTCTCCTAATACATTCTTACTGAGAATTATTGGAACAACATATAGTCGAGATACTCAATTTTTTTTATCCCTCGACAATAGGTATGACCATACTCCAACATCTCTAAAGGAGTCAAGTGGCACTGTGCTTATACTATCACTAAGTCCTTAACACTAATTACAACAACGAGCTCGATCTCTCTGCTCAGCAGTCATACGATATACCTTGAATCACATCATTAAGGTCCCTACACACCGGGATCAATCACTATAAGACATCCATAATCTCTGAAGTCTCCAACATACTGATGAATAATGTGAGCTCAGCCCTCTTTCAGGTAAGGCATCATCATATACCTCATTCACTCGAGGCTAAAACTCATATACTTTCTTGCCCATCGCACTGGTGGTTCAAATGGTTCCCGAACATAACACGCTTGTCCTTCTCGAAATGCAAAACTTATCGGAGTTATTATTCCCTTAAATAACTTTGGGCAAGAACAAAATGCGTGGTCTCACGTCCCACATAAGACATCTTTTCATAAATCCTCTTATTCCAGGCCACGACGACCGGTCTAGGGTATTCCTCCTCTCGAACTTGGCAGTCTCGATTCTGAACACTATCATCATGGTTCCCTTAGTTCCACTGATCAGGAGGAATGTACTATTGGACATAACAGTCCGTAGCATCAATTTGATAAATTCCCCTATTGGGTTTCCACTTATGGCTTGCACTAGCCCCTTTACATTAAGTCTTACTCTTTGACTAATTCCTTAAACTCTTTTAGTTCCGCTCACCTAGGAGCATTTTCATCAACCTTGTAAGAAGCATCGTACTTCCATCATACACAAAAGTAGCCCAAGCAGAATTTTCCCAAAAATTGCAGGCGACAACAACTCGTGAATCCATTCTCTCAAGGGATCTTTTTCCCTTATACCTGTCTCATCGGGTACAAGTTTACTTCAAAAGATAAATTTCTTTATCACAATTGGCCTCTACCAGGATTTCACGTGATGGGTTTAGAAATTCCATTTACTTCGCTTCTGAACCATCATTGGAGGAATTTATGGTTAAACTATACCTAAGATCCCTCTATTTGTATACTGACCCTCGGTCCGAATGTGGTGACTGGTATCCCCACCACGTTGCCTCAAAAATTTACCCAAATTTTCACTTATGAGTACTTCTACTCTATCCTTAATGCTAAGACCTCTAGACATTCAACATCCATTGTTTAACATGCACAGTCGACATTTTATTAAATCTTTCCCGGTTCAGTTTCTTCAAAGGTCCTTCAGACCTCCTCCCATTATCACTGCGTTGGGCGGGTCTAGATTAGCATCACTCTTTGTCATCCCGGTACTTGGATGATGCCTGCTATGCCCCAACAGTCCTTGAAGCATCTACTTCCATTACACACTAGGAATGACCTCAACAACGATCATCTCTTCCATAATTACCATCCTCGAACACTCCATGCTTCATACTGAGCCCCTTCCTCCTACAGTTCTTCTAACGTCTATGCTGGTACTATCGCTATGTTCGATGTACCATACTCAATCGAACTCGAACATATATAACTTTATTTACTAAATAGCAGGATAACGTAAACCAAGTACGTAGAGGAGTACAACAATCCTAAGATATGGCTCTATATCAATCAAACGATATGCTAAAAACGTAGTAAGCCATACAGATCCTATGGACACTAGAACCTGGTGCTCTGATACCATCTGTGACACCCTGCCTAATTAAACATCGGGTGATCAAGCCTTTATTAAATTAAAACAGGTTTCTCAAATGGTTCATTCTTAGCATCACTGTCGAAAACCTTTTCATTACTAGTCACCTATGTGAAAATTAGACCGGTGCCAAATTTTATTTTTCTTAAAACAGAATTAACCAAGCGGAACAAAGTATAATAATAACCATGTACTACAACCCAATCAGAAAAATATAAGTACAAGAGAACAAGAGTACTACCGAATAACCCTCGGCTAAAAATCCCAAAATAATAATAGAACAACCACTAGTCTGGAACTAAACATATGAGACTGATACAGGACCACAAGTCTATACATAGAATAGTGTGAGATCTTGCACCAGATCTAAAAGAGAGATATCGTCTAATCAAAATCCTTCAAGCATCCACTGTGCTACAACTTCGAGTCCCTGGAATGATATTAGCATACATGGCGTCCCTGTGGCTGGACACCGAAAAGGTTTTAAAAATATTTTATAGCAAGAGTTAGTGCTCAAAACATTTTGAAAATATTTAGCAAGCGTTTATCACAATATAAAATGCGGTTATTGATAAAACATGTTAGGTTCTCGTACACTCTCTTGAGTTTACTCAATCCTCATCTATTGTGCACACCTAATGTTCTACACTTATCCTGCCTAGCCATATCTCCCAAGCTAACTAGGACTAAAGTCATCATCTGAACTTATCTATACCTAAGTTCTCGTACCGCCCAAACAATACATCCATTTCATTAACATCTCGCGAAGGTTAATTAGTTCTCAAGTAACATTTTACCTCTGTTATGTTTCAAAACTTCTCATTTAGCTTCACTACTAAATTTCTACAATTCTCACAATTAATATCTTCCCATTTTTGTAACTAAGTTTCACTACTTAAATTACTAATTAGATATTCTCTATCTAACGTTACGTTTCGTAATTAAGTTCCACTACTTAACTTACCAGTTTGATATGTATCATTAAACATGTCATATATCAATTTACTAAACACACAGAAGTAGAATATCATTAAGTATATACTTCACACACAATATATACTAAATATCAGTCATTACTATTATGTCCTTCTGACACACGTAAAGGATTCTTGGTTCAGAATGATTCATCGACCCCAAGTAAGAATTGGTTCGGAATGATAACTCGATCCAAATTATTTCTATACACATATTCTAACTCGGACTCTTTCATCACGCCACCAGTTAGAAGGTTTGGTTTGCCATTTTACATCGACCCCAAACATATGATAACCCAATGTTAGTTCGGAATACTCCATTGACCCTAACATATAATAAGCCTATGTTAGTTTCGAATACTTCATAGACCCTAACGTAGTTAATTTAGGTATACATATCTCAACCTAATAGTTAATACAATTTACTAGGTACACACCCGACCTATCATCATACTTATACGTAATATAGTATTCTCTTATATTAACCATAATTGTTTGCTTTACAAATTTATTTCACTTTCATATTAATTCGAGTATTGACACAACTCTAAGGGTTCTAGTTACCCCTTGTTATATCAATTCAGTACTTACCCTTGTTAACCTACTGACTCAAAAAATTTAATCTCTCTCACGCTTATCCGTAATTATATTCTTATCATCTCGAATTAGAATACGTCACAATCAAGCTTATGAATCTCCACTTTAATTCTCTCACAAAATTAAAGTCCAATGCTCAATAATAGACCTACTTCCATATCATTATTCCAGAAATATATTTCATCAAGGTCCAAAACACTTCCCCGATAAAATTTTAGGCATTTGAGTCTTAAAAAGAAAGAGCTTACATTTTCACGCAGCCGAAACGAATCATAAATTTTCTGGCAGATTAAACACCCTCTAGTAAAATTTCGATTTCTCCCTCTACAGAACTCCGATTGATCTAATTCCAAGTTCATTGGAAATATAAGAGATATAACTTTCCATAGATCTATGATTAACACTCTAATTCAAAGTACAACTCAAATCGTACACGTTTAAAGTAACGTTAAAATTCTGGCAGATTACTATATTGGCAGATCAAACACCCTGTAGTAACATGTTGATTACTCCCTCTACAGAACTCTGATTAACCTGATTCCAAGTTCATTGGATAGATAAGAGATAGAAATTTCTAGACATGTATGGTTCACACTCTAATTCAAAATATAATTCAAATGGCATACGTTTCAAGTTATGTCAAAAATTCTGGCAGATTGACATCTTGTGTCATCAATTAAACCCTAAGTCATTCAAGATTCATGTTCTTTAACTAAGAACTCATAAAGATTCTATGTTAATCATCAAATATATTCAAATTTTATTTCATCTTTTCTTAGGGATTCATTCTACATGCAATCATACCCAAACATATGATCAATTCATACATTTAATTCAAGGTTTTTCAATAGAATCAACCAATTCTTAAAACTCCCTACACATTGGTATTATAACATGAATTTAATTTGTAATAAACACTTGACTTGATATAGGGGTTCTCATTTCGTGGAGTTGATGATGGATTGATGTTTCTCTTCTTTAATCCTTCCTCCTTTGGCTCCTAGGATGCAAGATCCAAACCCAACCTCTTCAAAAGCATCTTCTAAGCCTTGAGAATAATTTTCTCCTTCTCTCTAATGGTCCTGGTGTTTACATGGGTGTTCTAACCCTAACCCCTCTTTCATACGACTGATAATAGACTCTCAAATTCGTAGGTCTTAATACCCTCACATGATAAAAGACCAAAATGCCCCCGAACGATTTCGATTTAGTCCAAAATTACCCTGGGACTCAACTAGTACCCCCGGGTTCCGAACTCTTCTGTGACCTCTAAATGATCATTTGAGTCACTTAAAAATATATTACTCGTTCTCATCCCAAAATGGTCTACACGTGCTAAGTGACTATTTACTACTTACGCTAAATAAATAGAAAGCGACAATATTAATCAGTATTTATCTCTCGATTAATACTCCATAATCACAATTATTAATAAATCTCACTAAATTACTTTTCTGGCGTAATTTAAATCAAATCGTATTTTCTCATTTAATTCTCCAATTTAATTAACTAGAAATACTCAGAAATACGGGGTATTACACTACATTATTTATTGTGTTCCTCATAATTTATTTCCTCTCCTAAGCATATTTTCTCCTCATTATTGAGTTTGTTATCATCACTATTTAAAAATATATTTTCACGTTACCACTAATAAGGTTCGTGTCTTAGTTTTACTACAAACACCAAGGTGACAAGAAAAAAAATGCTTACTCTCATTAGCCAAATATAATTGTTCTCTTACATTTGGCAACTTTATGGGGAGGTATTCTTTTATAAATGGTTAATGAAAATATAAATCTTACTCCTATGATTGATGATTCTCATCATGAGGAATGACACGTTGTTGTTTCACCTGCTACTAAGGTTCCTTAAGTCACTATCATTACGAGGAATGTCGTTAGGGGGGACAAGCTTCCATGAGCTCTGTTTTGGGTCCTAAAAAAACAACAACCTCATGGTCAATTTTATGGAGTTCATTCAAAGCCATTAAGGAATGACAATTGATATACATAAATATGGTCTCGTGCTAACAGTTCCCTCCATGGAAGAGTATCTTTCATACATGCCTTACGAGCCATCACCTCTTAGAGTCTCACATTTGTAATCTCGACCTAAATGGTCACGGCCTTAGAGACCAAGTATGATGCCATAACAGTCTTCTCATCCAAGGGTAGTCAAATCCCATTATTGGCCTATAGCTTACTCACAGTGTCGACCTCGGTTAATATCATGAGGTCAACCCATTATCATCTATCAGTCAGGAAGCCAAATAGTCTCTTCTCGGCCTAACCTTAAAGGATTGAAACTCTGGCAGTCTCATCTAGTCGAGACAATTTACCTCAGACATCTTGTTCACACATTGAAATTGTGGCAGGGGTATTATTGACATGCCAAAATAAAACCGTTAAGGAAAATAAACCAACACGTGGGGAGAATATTCTCCATTACGATTATTAATGTAAAAAACTACATTTGATCTAATTAATTAATCACAGATAAAAAATTATTAAAGAAATAAGACAAGAGATTTTTAAAGTGGTTCATCCTTAAGAAAATGGCCTACGTCCACTGGTTTGTATTATTGGGTGTCTTGCCTTGATCTCAATTATGTTCGCTTACCCTGTCAAGACGGTATTACAATGTATTTATAGCCTTTGGGATGTCATTGTGAATGGATAGTGTGCCTTTATCGGATAGGAGTATACATTTGTACATGGTAAAGATTGACCGTAATATGATAAACATTGAATATGTCTGGCTGTTTGTTCTTCTCAATAAGTTACTCGATACACTAAGTAGCTCGGTACGCTAAGTAGGTCGGTACATTGAGTAACTCGGTACATTGAACTTGTGCCATGTACGATGAAACGTGTCTTCATATAATTGGTCCATGTCAGCTGACCAATTTTTGTATCAAAAAAAGCCCCCAAAGTTTCACAGTTGAGGTTGGCTGTGAGAGTGTGGAACATTTTACTAAAAAGTTGTTCGGGCACATTTTCCATGTCTTGGTTAATTACAGACCTTCAACGCTTGTAAAAATTTTCCACTTTGAGTAACACTTTTGAGCGCGAAATGGAAATTTTGTAAATATTTTGAATTCTAATGACCACTTGGGTATCTGTGTCTTTAGCCGTCGAGAACACAATCGTCATTACTTTTAATTATTACTTTTCTCATTTTTTGAGGCGGCATATATAAAGACGGTAAAATTCGATTCTCTTCTACCTTTTTCCATCTTTGTTTCCAAAGCCCTTATCTTCTCTTTTTTCTTTTTATGAACATTCTTTATGTCATCTGTCTTAGATGAATCCTTAATCTCCAGTAAGAATTTATTCCTTTCCTTCTTCTTTCTTTGCTTTAGTCACTATGGTTTACTCTATTGAGTCATTGGATAAGTTTAGAACTGATTTTACGATTCCTTCTTGGGTTGATTTGGAAGAACCTGCTTATCCTTGTGATTTCTTTTGTTAAGCGGAGGGACACTGGTTTCCCTCCATTTTTGTAGCTGAATGTTGTTTTTCTTTCTCGCCTAATCCCCTGTGTTTGGAAATTTTCAAATACTTTGATATTTTACCTGCAAGAGTAGTTCCAAATACATGGAGGGTAATTAATGGAATACATAGGCTAAATCAAATACATGGAACTCATCTAGGTATTCCTGAAATTATGTTTTGTTATAAATGGGTCCTCAGCGACACCACTTTTTATTTAAAAACTAGGTTTGTTAACAGAGCCGTAGTGGTCAATCTTCCTGATTCTAATAGGGATTATTTTGAACATGGGGTTGTGATGAAAAATTGGCAACACACTCCATTAAATGGAAATAACGTGTACCAAGGTCCCAGGTGTCCACCTTATAGAAATGGGATAGGTTGTTCTTTATTTTTAAACTAGCTCTATTTTTGGTTGATAAAATGTTTCACTGAATTTTTCTTTTTATGATTTTAATTTCAGTTGATAGTAAAAGAAAACCCCCCCCCAAAAGAGTGATATTAATATAAAAGAGTTGAAGTTTATCTGGGGTCTTAAACAATCAATTGTTAGAGAGCACGTGAGATCTGCTTCCTATTTGTTGAGATACCAAAATACTACTTCCTCTTTTATTACTCGGCCTGTTGTTCCATCTACTTTGGTGATTGACCTTGAGCAAAGTCCAACATCTCCTTCAGTTATTGAGGAATCTTCCTCTGATTTGGGTACCTCTCTTACTGATGTAATGACGAAGAAGAGAAAAGTTCCTGATCTTTTTGCTAAGATTGTCCCTGGTGCTGAAGGGCAAAAAAAGAACAAAGAAGATGCCCCAACTGAAGGGATTAAGAAGAAGGATGTTGTTCCATCTGAGGGGACAACTACATCTGTTAAGGAGGTTACCAAGAAGCCCTCTGCTTCTCAAAAAGAGGCAGCACCTTTGAGAAGACTGAGAAGGGGTCTTATTGAAAAGACCATTGATATTACTGCTTAACGTGCTGGGGTTGAATTACCTTCCTTGAGTGCTGGTCCTCCAGTATTCATTACTCCTGGTTCGGCTAGGAAATTGATCTGGTCTGGAACTCTTCCTGATTACAGAGCTGCTGAGACCTCCTTGGGAAAAAGTCTCTGATTTGGCGGTCCAAAACCTTACATTAGTAAGTGTTATTTTATACTAACATTTCAATTCTTCTTTCGATTTTCATACACTAACTTGAGTTTCTTTTTGTCGTACAGTTTTTGGTGTATTTCAATAATATTTTGGAAAATGATGAAGTTATCAAAGCTGCTTCCTCTTCCAGTGAAGTAGAAGAAGCCCTTGCTGGGTTATCAAAATCTTTGAAGGACTCCCGGTAAAAATATGAAGATGACAAAACTTTATGGGAGAATAAAATCAAGGATGCTGAAAAGGCTAAACAAGCAGATGTGGATGCTGCAAAAGAGACAGAGAAGAAACTGAAGGTCGCTATTACCAGCAAGGGAGAAACTGAGAGCAAGCTTGAGGAGGCTGAATGGTGTAAGAAAGATCTCGAACAGAAGGTAAAATCTATTGAAGATCTACTTGGGTAGAATGCTTCCTCGAAGAGAATGAAGAGAAGGTCTGCTGTAAAAAATCCCTTTATTTCTGGTTTGGATAAAGGGTGGAACAAGGCTCTAACTGTTGTTTCTGCTCAAATTGAGTATGCAAGTTTGAAATTCTTTAGAGATGGATGGGTGACAGCTCTAAAAGAGTTGAACACTGCTGAAGATTCTGAATTATTTCAAAAACATGTCCATGGTCCTCCTCCTGCCTTTGGGGAAGAAGAAGAAGATGAAGTTGGATCTGATAAATTATCTTTGATGTTAGTGGAACCAACACCTGCTGCCACTATCCCTCGGTCTTTCGAGCAAGCCTAGTAGACAATGACTCACTCTGAACAAAATCTGCTGCCTATCGAGCAACTTCAACAACCAACTCCTTCGTTAAAATCAACTGAGGATATAGTAGGGGATAAGGAGAATGTGTAAAGTTATTCGACAATTTTTCTTTGCTTTCCTCTATTTTTCCCTTGTTTTGTACCTCTGGTTGTACTCCCATTTGCTATGATCAATAAAATTGACTTGTTATTTATTTGCACTTCTCCTCTATTGTTCAATATATTTGTTGTTAATCTACTTTTACTTTTCCTTGCTAGTTTATTTCCAGGATGGAACTATTGTCAGCTCATGATACAGAGTTGATGAAGAAATGTACAAACTACTTCAAGGCTGGCCAGGCAGATTTTATCGAGGCACAAATAATTGATATCCTTGGTTCTGATGCCTCTGATCGAGCAATTGAGGCTTACCAATACTCAAAATGCGTACTTGATCATGTAGTAGCGAATAACATAGCATACTACGTAATGATTTATGATCTTTAAGGAATGATTGAAGAACTTCAATTTCAACACAAGGAAGACACTTCTCTTCTTCATGAAGGTTATGAGAAGAAATACCAACAACTGAGCATTCATCGAGGTTATGATAAATTCATTTCGACCCAAAATAAAAGAAGGAGTGTCCTGAAATTTGAAATTTAAGAGCATAGAAACATAGCCAAACTGCTGGAGGAAGAAAATAATGCTTTGAGAGAGGAGTTAAGACAATTAATATCAGATTCTTCCTCTGGAGCAATAGTCCCAGTCAATGATGAAGGTTTGTCCTTTTTAGAGACGAAAAATGCTTCATTAAGAGAAGAGTTGGAAACTTTGAGAAGAATTAGACCCGCATCCACTTCTCGGGGTAGAATAAGAGCAGATCGGAGTAGCATTGAAGTGACTAGAACTCAGCAAGTCTTAGAAAATCAAGCTGCTCAATTGAAAATGAAAAACCAAGCTCTGGTGGAGATGTCCTAGAAGATTTAAACTCTTACATAGCAATTATCCACTAAGATTTCTTTGTTGCAGAATAAAGAAAGTGTGCTGAAAAGAATACACCAACATGTTGAACGACTAACTTATCAGGTTCACAAGCATCCCAGAAAGTTTTGGGTAGAGGGATACAATGAAGCTTTATATCATCTTGATGACAGATTAAAGCAATCAAATAATGAAGGGTACAAGCAGGGATGGATAAATGCTCTAACTGTAATGAAAGTTGAATAAGGAACTGAACTGTGGGATTGATATGACCCCGAGCTACTTGATCTGCCAAAACCACCTTTCTAGCTAGATGTTAATTGGATCCCAGTTAATTCCATTCCTCATTATTTGATTTCCAAATACCTAGGTGATTACAATCTTTATGAAGAATTAGAGATATCCCGACCTCCTCATTTGCTGGACCGACTAAGTTCAAGTACGCCAGAATGCTTCAGGACTTGAATTTTATCAATTCTTCTTATGCTTTAGATGACCCTCTAGTTGGAGTGGATCCTGTATCAAGATCTGAAGGAAAGAAACCAATAGAATAGGCTATTTATATTTTGTTAGTGATTGTTGTTGTAAATGAAGAAAAATCATCTTTTTATAATAAAATAATCGCATGATGTTTATTATTTCAATCTTTGTTCATAACATGAGATCAACGATATCAATACTATACTAATAACAATAATGGGTTACTTTTCAGTCGTTGAATATATATATTTGAATGAACATTTTGCCCTTTTTGATTTTATTGCCTAGATAATGGAACTTTTTGCCCCATATGTTTGTCCAGTTGTACAGATTTTTTTAATATCACACATAAGTGCCTAAGCAATGGAATGTTTATCCCATGTTCCTTATTAGTTGTAACAATCTTATCTATATTGCCTTAGTTCCCAGGCAGTGGATATTTTATCCAACTTCTTGCCCAATTTAGATGCCTTCTTGGGTCACCCATAATTAAGCTGAACTTGCCTTGCTCGATTATTGTACCATCATCATTGGTGTCTTTGTTGATGCCGACCAACTTTTGGCTGGCGGTTGCTGATACCGACCAACTTTTAGCTGATACCGACCAAATTTTAGCTGGTGGTTGTTGATACCGACCAACTTTTAGCTGGTGGTTGCTCAGTTGTTGTACCAATATTATTGGTATCTTTATTGATGCCGACCAACTTTTGGCTGGCGGTTGCTGATGCTGACTAACTTTTAGCTGATACTGACCAACTTTTAGCTGGTGGTTGTTGATGCTGACCAATATTTGTTAAATGTAGTGTGTAGCACTAGTACTCCGAAAAAAAAAGAATGGGGAAATCATCTTTTTCATTCATATTGAAAGAAATGAATACATTGACTCTTACATCACTGGTAGTTTTTGCAGGTGCTCTACATTCTAGGCATTCTTGAATTCTTCCCCTTCAAGAGTTTCTATTCTTTAAGTGCCAGGTCGGACAACTGTCGTGATGCGATAGGGCCCATGCGAATTGGCCTCCAACTTATTGTTCTTTTAAATGACCTTCTTGAGCGCGTAATCACCTTCCTTTAGATCACATTTCTTCGCCCTTTTATTATAGAATATAGAAATCCTTTGCTGATAGGTTGCATTTCTGATTGTTGCATCTTCTCTGACTTCTTCGAGCATGTCTAAATCTAAGCGTCTCATCAAATCACTCACCGGAGAATTGATTAAGCACCCTATGAGTAGGTAATCCTAGTTCAGCAGGTATTACTTCTTCACTCCCAAAGGCCAACATGTAAGGGGTTTCTCCAGTTATTTTTCGGGGAGTTGTTAGGTAAGCCCGTAATACGGATTATAGTTCATTAATCCAATTCCCATTTGCATGATCTAATCTCTTCTTCAATCCATTCAGTATAGTTTTGTTCGTCACCTCTATTTATCCATTACTTTGGGGATGACTTGGAGCATAATGGACTTTTTGAATGTTGGACTGTAGATAGTATGCTGCAAACTCATCATTTTCAAACTGGGTACCATGATCAGTGATAAAGGCATGGGTAAAACCATATCGACAAACGATGTTTTTCTAAATAAATTGATCAACCCTTTCATAGGCCATATCAATGAGAGGTTCAGCTTCCACCCACTTTGTGAAATAATCAACAACTACCACCAAATATTTGAATCATCCTCTTGTAGTCGGCAGGGGACCAACTAAGTCTATTTCCCACATGGAAAATGGCCAAGGTGAAGTAATTGGTGTTAGCAATGCTTGAGGACTTCTTTGTATAGTAGAAAATCTCTGACACTTGTCATATTTTTTGGCATAAATCGTACAATCAGCGCGCATTATTGGCCAGTAATATCCTTACGTACTCATTCTCCATAGTAGATTTCTTCCTGCTATGTGAGCCCCACAAGATCCTTCATGAATTTCCTCTATTAGGTCCTTGACTTTTGCGGGATGAACACACCTATGCAAACCAGTTATTAAACCTATCTTGTACAGAACTCCATTACTCAAAACAAATCTGGCAGCCTTGTACCTCAACCTTTTGGCCGCAAGTAGGTTGGCTGGTAAAATACCTTCTTTAATATAAGCCCCGAGGGGATCCATTCAAGATGGTCCCATATCCAAAGCGATAAAATTCACCATCAGGTCTTCATCAATACTTTTGCTTGCAAGTATTTCAATGGGGATTGTTCTTCGTAGCTCAGTGCGAGTTGCTGAAGCTAATCGAGCAAGTACATATGCCCTTGCATTCTCCAGTTTAAGTATTATAACCACCTGAACAGCTGCTAGATTTTCTAAAATCTCCAAATCCTTGGCTAAGTATCTTGACATGAACTCCCCTTTTGTTGCATAAAGACTTAGCATCGGATTAACCACTAATTATGAATCACTGAACACCACAAGTTGATCTGTATTCAATGATTTAGCTAAGTTAAGGTCCACAATCATGGCTTCATACTCAACTTCATTATTGGAGGTTTGGAATTGGAAAAGCAGAGCATATTCAATGTCTACCCCATCCGAACTGTTGAGAATTATTCCATCTCCGGAACCTACTGTACATGAAGAACCATCGACATATAAATTCCATATAGGAATATCATCATCAAACCCTTGGTCTGACAGAATACCTTGATGGAATATTTTATCCTTCCTCTCTTCATACTTCCTTTTCAACTCTTTTACTTTGCCAGAGGATCCGGATTGATCGGTAGCCACCCCTTTTGGAAATTCCACTGTTGGGAGTTGAGCGGGGGTATTTTAAGTAGAACCTATGGTATCCTTGAGTTGCTCTGCATTGGCCCCTTGTTGATCGGAGACATTTGGGTATATAAACTCAATGATGAAATATGCTACTGCATGTCCTTTGAGAGAGGACCTTGGCTCATAGATAATGTCATATTCCCCTAACTCCACTGCCCAATACATTAATCTTTCAGACTTTTCTGGCTTATGTAAAGCCTATCTGAGTCGCATGTCAGTGTACACCACTATTGTATGTGATTGAAAATATGGTTTCATTATCATACTTGCTTCAATTAACGCCAACGCAAATTTTTCCAATTTAGGATAACTGATTTTTTCTCCCCTCAATTCTTTGCTGGTATAGTAGACCGACTTTTGCACTCCATCTTCTATTCTTATCAAGGCTGAACTAATTGCGCTTTCTGAGACAGCTAAGTGTAAATATAGCTTTTCTCCCACTATTATCCTGGACAATAAATGAGGTGTCCCCAAGTATTTCTTCAACTCTAAGAACTCCTTCTCGCATTCGTCATTCTACTCAAAGGTCTTTCTGAGCAACTTGAAGAATGGAAGGCATCTGTTAGATGCTCGGGAGATAAATCTATTGAGAGGTGCAATACGGCCCGTAAGGCTCTGCACTTGCTTCTTAGTGGTTGGAGATTGTAATTCCAGCAAAGATTTTATCTTGTCAGGATTTTCTTCAATGCCTCTTTGATTCAAGATGTATCCGAGGAACATGCCTTCCTGTACGCTAAAAATTCACTTGGTCGGGTTCAACTTCATCTGGTACCTCTCTAGTTGATCAAATGTTTAGCTCAAATCAGTTATATGGTCAAAAGATTTCTAACCTTTAGCCAACATGTCGTCGACATATACCTCCATATTTCGGCCAACTTTCTCCCTAAATACCTTGTTTACCAGTTGCTGATATGTAGCACCTGCATTTTTAAGACCAAAAGGCATAACATTGTAACAATATGCTCCCCGAGGAGTAATGAAAGAGGTACTTTCTCTGTCTTCTGGCTTCATTTTAATTTGATTGTATCCAGAATAAGCATCAATGAAGCTTAGCAACTCATGTCCTGAAGTTGCGTCCACCAACTACTCTATTCTGGGCAGAGGAAAATGATCTTTTGGGTAGGCTTTATTCTGATCTGTGAAGTCCACAAACACTCTCCATTTATTATTATTCTTTTTAACCATCACAACATTAGCTAACCAATCTGGATATTTCACGTCTTCAATGAAAGAAGCTTTTTACAGCTTTTCCACCTCTTATTGAATAGCTTGGTTCTTCTCTGGACTAAAGACTCTTCTCCTTCGCTTCACTGGTTTGATCTCCTTGTTGACATTGAGCTCGTGGCAAAAGAAATCTGGGTCTATCCCCGGTATATCCTCGTGACTCCACTCAAATACTTGTTTTCTTTGCTTCATAAATGCTACCAACTCTTGTTTCACTACTGGATCAAGTAAAGCACCTATATGAGTTGTTCTTTATGGTTTTTCATCATCCAGAATAATACTTTATGTTTCCTCCATGACTTGTCTTTTAACAAGTTTTTTTTCATATCTTGGGTCTAAGGTTTCAATCTCAGACTCATCAAATTCATCTACTTGATAAGTGGTTGTTTTCTTCCTAGCATCCTCCAATTCCTCTTGCTCAGCCGATGAGTAGTAGCATTCCCGAGCTACTTTTCGATCTCCTTTTATAACTCCAACCCAAAAGTTAGTCGGGAACTTTATACACTGATGTATTGTGGAGGGAACTGCTTTAAACTTTTTCAGGCCTGCTCTTCCCATGATTATATTATAGGCTAACTGGACATTCTTGTCCATCACAAAGAAACACACCTTCTCTGTTCTGCTAACTGTCCAGGTACTAATCGATCGTTCCAAGGAGGAAAACTTTTTCTCGAGAAAACCCAATGAGGGGCCTATGATACAACTCCAACTGACCAAGTTTCAAGTTCAAACTATCGATGAAAGGGTAAAACATGATGTCTGCCAAACTACCATTATCCACAAGTACTCTTGAAATGATTACATCCTTCATTCTCATTTTAATCACTAAAGGATCATCGTGATGATACAGTACTGCTTCCAAATCATTTTTAGAAAAGCTAATGACCAGCTTATCTTTGTTAACTTTCCTTGGGCAATCTTCTTCTACCAGATTTATTCGCCATATATAGGAACAAGCTTGAGCCTCATTAAGGTAAGCTTTCCTTTCAGCGGTATGATCACCCCCTCTTGCGTCTCCACCTATAATTATATTATAATCAAATGAACCAAAACGAATCAAAAAAACCTCACGCTCGATCGTCTTGACCTTTTTGGGAGATAAGGGTGATCTTATGGATCATCTTGTGGTCCCTTTTCTTATCTTCTCTTGGTCGGCAAGGATATTTGAATCTCTGTCGAAATCTGCTGTTGGTCTTCCCACTATTTTGACGATCAACAAACTTGTTCATCTTTCCTCGTCTAATGAGTGCCTCTATCTCGTTTTGGAGAGCTACACACTGCTTAGTGGTATGGCCATGATCTTTATGGAACTCATAATACCTGCATTTATCCCTCTTTTCGGGAGTTATCCTTAGTTTTTCTAGCCAACTCGGTTTCTCGTTGTCCTTGATTTCCTCCATAATGTGGTTTATATCCACCTTTAAGGGTGTATATTTTGTATACTTCCTTAAATTGTCCAGCATTTTTTTTCCTTTTGACTGCTTGATCCCACTATTATTCTTATGATCTTTCTTCTCTGACTTGCCTTCAACTTTGGCTTCCACCTTTGCCTCATCATTCTTCTTCGCAGCCATAGCCTCCTCGGCATTATAATTTTGGCTTCTTTTTCCATCAATTCATCCATGGATTTAGCGGGATCCTTAGCTAAGGTGTAATACAACTTGTCTGGAAAAAGACCACTCATGAGAGCTGTGATGATTATCTTCTTCTCATAGTCTATGACCTCCAGTTTCTCGTTGTTGAAACGAGTAATGTAGTCTCTAGTACTTTCATATGTTCTCTGCCTAACACTCAACAAATGTTCTACCCTTTTAACTAGCTTTTTCACCAAAATAGAAATTTCCTATAAAGAGCTCTGCCAGTTGGTGGAAGGTTGCAGTCTCCCCCCCCCCCCCCCCCCCCCCGAGGAAGGCTATTGTACCATATCTGAGCAGATCGAGTAATGGTCCCTGAGAACGCCCTGCACCTCATTTCATCTGGGACAGCATAATATCTGATGCATCCTGGTACTGCTCTATATGAAGAACATGATCTGTTTTTCCATCGTACTTTGGTGTAACTACAGGAGCCTTGAACTTTGTTAGTGTAGGAAATCCACAATCGCTTGTACAAATGGAGATCCCTTAATAAAGGTTATTTGGAGAGGGTTCTTCGCCTTGGCCATCTCTTCTAACCTGTCTTCTAACCTCTGAATTGACCCTTTCCATGCATCATTTCCAGACCCTGATTTATTTGTATCTTCCCAAGTAACAGATCGTGCAGAATTTTCCTCTTGGGATCTTTCTCTTCGAGCTGCAGATCTCGGGTTTGGATGTGATTGGGAGGAGCCTTCCCTTAAATCATTTGGTCATTACGAGGAGGATTTCTATTCCTCCTGGGGCCCAAATGGTCGAAGGGAGAGGTTCCTCTTAACCTTTCTAGAGCACTTGGTCTTTCTGGCATTAGAGTGATGTTTTCTTCTGAATCCAGAATTCTTATAGGGGAAGTGGAACCATGGAAATAAGATGGATCACTTGAGTTTTTAGAATAATTGACTTCGGTATGTCTGGATCGTGACATAGATCGTGGTTGTTGTGAAGATGGCGTATGCATGCTTCTCTGGACGCTTCTTTGGCATGTCTGGGATGATGCTCCATTTTGAACAGTCTGAATGAACTGTTGCATAGTTTCCTACCTAACCTCTTGTCCCTGGATAAGCTTTTCAAGATTCCTATTATATCGTTTGCATTTGGAGGGGTAGAAGGGTTAGGAGGATTCCCTTGATTATTCCTATTGCTGGATTCTGGGATTTCATCCATTGGAGATGTGTTTTTGGTAAAAAAAAATGCTATGTATAGTCGTTTCCCACATACGGCACCAATTTGTTGATGTAAAAAACTAGATTTGATCTAATTAATTAATCACAGATAAAAAATGATTAAAGAAATAAGATAAGATATTTTTAAAGTGGTTCAGCCTTAAGGAAATTGCCTACGTCCACTGGTTTGTATTACTGGGTGTCTTGCCTTGATCTCGATTATGTTCACTTACCCTGTCAAGAGGGTATTACAATGTATTTATAGCCTTTGGGCTGTCAATGTGAATGGATAGTGTGACTTTATCAAATAGGCCTATACATCTGTACATGGTAAGGAATGACCATCATACGATAAACATTGAATATGTATGGGCGTTTGGCCTTCTCAATAAGTTGCTCGGTACACTGAGTAGCTCAGTACGCCAAGTAGCTCGGTACATTGAGTAGCTTGGTACATTGAACTTGTGCCATATAGGATGACACGTGTCTTCATATAATTGTTCCACATCAGCTGACTAATTTTTGTATCAACAATAACTTCTACAACCTTTTCTATAGGTGTCACATGCTCATTCGTTGATTTAATATATACACATAGAGTACATGTCTGGGGGTGACACTATGCACTCCCAGACCTATAAAAGACATCGGTCTTTTTCCTCAGGGATTAAAGAATAAAAAACCCTACTATTATATTGTGAATTTGGAGAGAGAGAGAGAGAGAGAGAGAGAAAGAGGCTTTTACTTATATTTCATGGCATTATGCCCTTCATTATAGTAAAATCACTCTCAAACTTTGCCGAACCACTTATATTCTTTTGTTCATCCATTTTCTCTCATCTCTTCTATTATATTATGTATGTTATTATATTATCCATTGCTAAGTAAGATCTCAAATAGGTTGAATCATCAAGGATAATTTCTAGCATCATCAACAATGTTTGGTTCCACGATGGATCCTAATTTCCTTATTACACTAACGGTGCAACCGGGCGATTCTTTAACGAGAATTCCCATTACACCTCCCAGTCCAGTTGTCCTCATTATGGTTAATCTTTCTCCTGCTATAACGCCACCATTGAAGCTCCAGTTATAATTACTTCTTTACCTATGGTCACTCCACCACACAAGCCAAATTGGTGGAAATAATTGTCCTGCTTTCTTAACCATGAAAGAGGACAAGAGGGAGATAATGAAGATGTTTTCATCATCCTCATAAACATTTAATGGGCATCATCTAATTATAATGATTTTTGTACTATTTGTCCAGCGGAGTACAATGATGAACCTTATCCTGAGGGGTACATTCCTCTAATCTTTGAGAAGTTTAACGGGAAAGGAGGAAACTCGAAGGAATTGAAGAGATTTATGGATCATCTAGCTACTCATTGTAACAATAAAAATTTGTGTTTAAGGGAGTTTTCAAAACCCCTCACTGACAAAGCTTACACATGGTATTATCACTTGGCCCTAAGGAGTGTAGCTACATGGGAGGATATGCATGTTCAATTTTTCCAGAAATTCTTCTTGACAGATGATGAATTTACTTTTGCCTAACTTGCTTGTGATAAATAAAGGATAGGTGAGGATTTGATGGTTTAGATCAAGAGATTTAGATAAAAATCTCTAGATGTATGAGAAGCTGTAATGAAAGGGATGATCCTTCAAATTTGTGCAAAAGGTTTGTTACAAGAATTCATTTGTCACTTGATAAATGAGACTAGAGTGAGCACATTCAAAGCCTTCATAAGGGCAGCCAAAAATATCGCATTGATTATTCGACCTCTTCCAGTTATGACCAATGTTGTGTAGAAGCAGCTAGTCAACTAAGCAGTTAGAGGAGCTTAGTTTCCACAAGCCAACTACACTAATAGAGGTGGAGAGAAAAAGGAAAAATAAATAAATAAATAACAATAATAATAATAATAATAATAATAGTAATAATAATAATAATAATAATAATAATAATAATAATAATAATAATAATAATAATAATAATAATAATAATAATAATAATAATAATAATAATAATAATAATAATAATAATAATAATAATAATAATAATAATAATAATAATAATAATAATAATAATAAGAAGAAGAAGAAGAAGAAGAAGAAGAAGAAGAAGAAGAGGAGGAGGAGGAGGAGGAGGAGGAAGATGAAGTTTGATCGTATGGATCCACCTCTATTGCCTTGCAACATTGAAGAGGCAATGAATTGTTACAACATCATGTTATGTGATGGTCCTCGACCCCCCCCCCCCCCGGGCGAAACTCTCCACCTTTTACTTCGGCGATAGACGTTCAAGTTGATCCAAACTATTATCGAATATATTGGAACATTGGTCATCCTAAAATTTCATGTTTTATCTTAAGGAATATCATGAGTAAACACTTATTGGCAAGGACTTTACTGATCCCTCAACATAATGTTAATAGCAATCCATTGCCAGCTCATGAGGCATACATAATTAATTCATATGATGATAAAGCAGAAGGTCGAACGGAAGAGTAAGAGCGTTTCTAAGATATTTATGATAGTTATTTCCAAGGAATGGCTAATGTGGTTCTTGCCTACAATGAACCGTGGTAGAGATAGAAAACAATCTTTCAGGTATAGGGGTATGAGTTAGATTCAAGCCTGGGGTATCAAGGTGTGTTAAAATCAACAAATTTTTTGTAGTTGTTTGATCAGGTTGGGTTGCCACCAAAAAGCAGGTTAGAAATTACTTAGGCCATTTTGGACATCACTAAGAAGAATGTTGTTCCATCGTTAAGGTGAAAGGGACCTATAGCCAAGCTAATACAAAAGTTTATGCTTGAGATCACTTTCTCTGATGCAAATAGATCAAAAAGGTTTTCTCATAATAGACCTTTGTCCATGACAACAATCGTCAATGGAATAAGATTCTCTAGAGCTTTGTTTGATGGATGTGCTTCAGCAAACATCATGCCTATTAGCTCATTTTATGCAGCTAATATCTTCGAAATAAGGTTAGTTGCAATACCACTTTTAATCCCGGTTTATGATGACCAAACTTCTAAGTTGGCTATATGAATGTTAGAGCAACCATAGGTAATCTCACATCACACATTAAGTTCTATATGATTAAGTCAACCACTTCATATTATCTACTAATTTGAATAGTTTAGACGCACAATCATGGTTTGATTCCTTCAACATACCATCAATGTGCAAAACCAATGTTAAAGGAACAAAGATTATGATGCAAGCTACCAAAAAGCCTTTTTAAAATAATTGGCACACTTGGTGTATGTTTCCTTTTATACTGAGTTCAATAAGGAAGCATGTATTCTCACAAGGAATATCAAAGGGGTTCGAGTGGCCTCAATCAAAGATAGGTTGCAACCCACGAAGGATCAAAGGGAAGAATGTGAGGAAGATTTGCAAGTGGAACCAGGAAGACAGGTTATTTCTAAAGTTCATTATATTTACCAATAGCTTAAAGATTGAATGCATCCAGGGATATGTTGTATGGAGTAAGATGTGAAATGACAGAGTACATCGAGAGTAGCTAATGGACTAGAGATAGAGAAGTTGAGGAATTACAAGATAAGGAAAGCACCAGCAACTCCTGGGCAACAACCCAAGAAGATGGTGCTCAATGATGGAAGGGTGATATATCGCCTTTAAAGGTTTAAATGGGTATTTAAAGATCCTGAAGAATCTGACCTGGAATATGAATATTTTTTTGAGAATCAAGGATAATATCTTGTCATTGATAATTCAAATGTTCAAGAGTTTGTGCAAGAGGTTGAATATGAGCCTGAATACATGCCATATCATCCAAAACAACAGGTTTAAAATCTTGAGAAGGGGGATTTAATTAAGGATGGAGATGATTCAAGACCAATCTTCATTTCGAAAGAACTACAAGACAGAAAACATTAGAGCTGATCACGTTCATTTCGAGAATTCGAATACGTCTTTTCATGGAAGTTCACTTAGATTCTTGGGTTGGATCAAGAGGTGAGTTACCGCAAGTTGAATGTCCTACCTTTAGCAATACTGATCAAGAAGTTAACCATAATGTACAAGACTAAACTAGACATCAAAATCAAGTCTGAGGTGGAATGATTAAGGACGGTTGGATTTATTAAGCCAATTCCACATCCGATTTGGCTTTTCAGTATTGTGCCAGTGGGGAATAAAGCTAAAACACTAATTCAAATTTATGTTGACTTTAGAGATCTTAATAGAGCTTGCCCCAAAAATGAGTTTCATCTACCTTCAATTGATAGTTTGATTTATTCAACGGCTAGTTATGAGATGTATAGCTTTATGAATGGCTATGTGGGTTACAATCATATCAAGATGAACCCGGATGATGAAGAAAAAGAAAACTTTCAGAAATCCTTTATGCAATTTCATATACCATAAAATGCCTTTTGGTCTGAAAAATATGGGGCAGCTTATCAGAGGACAATGAGGCTATTTTTCATAACCTTTTCCATGAGATTGTGGAATCTTATGTGTACAACTTAGTCATTAAATCAAAGAAGGAGGATTATCATCTAGTTGACTTGAGAAGAGTTTTTAATAGATGTAGAAAATATAAGCTAAAGATGAAACCAATCAAGTGTGCTTTTGGCATAGCAAGTGGGAAATTATTGGGTTTTGTGATTGATTGGCAAGGGGTTCAGATGGACAAAAGTAAACAAAAAATCATTCTTTACATGCCTTTTCCAAAGGCATAGAACGAGATGAAGAGTTTCTTAAGAAAGATTTCTTACTTAAGGAGATTTGTGCCAAGTTTGTCCTAGATAACCCACCCACGGATGGAACTGTTACGAAAGACCGCGAAGTTCAAATTGGAGGAACCACACCAGAAAGCTTTTGACAAGCTTAAAATATTGCTCACATATCCTCAAATGATGATTCCACCTAATGTAGGAGAACCTATGCTACTATATCTAACCTTCATCGTAAGGTCCATCGGTGCTTTATTAGCACAGGATGTTGATGGATAAGAGAGGCATGTTTACTACTTGAGTAGGATTATCAATGGCCCTTAGGCAAGATATACAAGCATGGAGAGACACTATTTGGCCTTAGTCTTTGAAGCTCAAAACAATAGGCATTATATGCTATCTTTCAATATCAACATAGTGATAAGATGTGATTCAATTAAGTTTTTTCTCGCATAAACTATCTTAGTGAGGAGAACAGCAAAAAGGTTCCTCATTTTTTCAGAATATAATAGTGCATGGTTCCTCGCACAATCAAAAGTCAAGCCTTTATAGATTTATTGGCTATCTTTCTTCAAATTTATTTGAACCGCCTCATAAATATATACCTAGTTAATATTTGCAAGCCAATATTTATAAGGCAAACTTAGAGGAATGGTCCATGATGTCTAATGGTTCATCGGCTAAAACCAAAGGAGGATCTGGAGAAATTTTATCTAGAGGAAAATAAGATATCTCTTTGTCTTTTAAGTTATATTTTCTTTGTTCAAATAATGAATAAGAGTATGAAGCTTTGATTTTAGGGTTGCTTGAGGCCCTTCGTAGAGGAATTCGTTCACTTTGCATCAAAGGATATTCCAATTTGGTGGTCAACGAAGTGAATGGTGAATAAGGATTAACACACCTCAGACTAGCTCTTTATCGAACAATCATGCAGAAGTTGGTCGATCATCACCTTATCGAATAATCATACAGAGTTTATGTGACACCCGACTAATTAAATATCGGGTAGCTACTCCTTTATTCAATTTAATACAAAATGTCAAGTTGGTTCAGTTCATAGCATCACTGTCGAAAACATTTTTAAACAATTACTAGCCACCTAGTGTTTAAAAAGTGAGTTGAAAATTTTTACTAAATTAAATAAACATGCAAACAATTAAATTATTAGCTAACGATACCACAATCACATCACAGTCACAACAGAATAATAATGGAATAATAAATGAGTATGGAGTAACACTCCTCTGAATAATCCAAATATTGAATAAAAACCAAATACAAAGTCTGAATAGTTAAATAACTCTAAAACTGAAATGAAACTGAAAATATGAGAAAGATGTCTCTAAACGGAAAGGGGCGACATGCCCTAATAGATGAATGACTCTGAAATAGAATCAATGTAAAATGTGGAGGCGTCTACTGTCGAGATCCTATAACTTTCACAGCAGCTACAACACGTCAATGGAATGGAACTCCTATGCTTGGCGTCCCTGTGGCTGGGCACCTAAAAGGTTTTGCAAAAAAAATAAATTTCAAAGCAAACGGGTTAGAGCCCGAGGTGAAAATAGTTTAAAAATAGCAAGTGTGTAATTGCATTAAACAGTGAATATTATATACATGTTAGTTACGTGCTCTCACATGAGTTCCTCACCCCTCAACTAATGTGCACGCCTAACGTATATCCTTAACCCGTCCTAGTTATGTCATTAACTATCTAGTATGTACCACTTCCTGTCCTCACATTAGTAATATAGGGATTTATTCACATCGTTCTAACATATCCTGCGTGTAACCCACCTTCCCACTGATAAGATTAATATATAACAATTACGATAGAAAATTCTCATTTTAAATCCCATTCAAAATGTCTCAATAATTTCTATTCACGGTTAACAACGAGTCCATTATAATCACTAGTATATTATTCTCAGCACAAATATACAAATAGGTCACCGCTAGGCGAAGCTGCGATGCACACATACTCTGCTATAGAATCCCGATACATTACGTACATAAGGACTACGTATTCCGAATCTCTCAGGAACCATTTCAATAAGAGAAATCACACATATTGGAGGCGAACATAGTTCACATACCCATGGGTCACGCACATACCTACGCTCCCATGGTCAGCTGACTTCTTAACTCACAAATAAGTCATTCACAGCCCTATGTCCATGAGGTAGCAATCTAAATCCCCCCGTAGGCACATAAAGATTAGATGACCCTGTTTCGAAAGCCAACCTCCCATGATAATAAGTATGGTAGGTATGTCATACACATAATAATCCTAACTATTCACACAACTTAGATATCTTATAATAGTATTAAAGGTATGTTCTCAAACCTATACCATTAATTAAATTCGTACACTATCATACTTCCGTATGATATATAATATATTTCGCCGATACGTCTCACGTCATATAGTTTCAAGTACTTAAAACCTAACCAAAAGATTACTAAGTATCCTATTATTCCCACATTTTAATTCAACACTCTTAAGGTCCATATTTATGTCTCTAACCTTAAATTATCAACTATATAGATTTAATTCATTTACTCGCAGTCTCTAATATCTCCTCACTCGTCGGACCCTAGTAAGTCTAACATAAAGTCCCAATTCAATTCTAATATAATCCGGGATCCATATACACCCCTACTGGTCTTCCTTAGATCTAAATGTGTTTACAAGGTCCCTATCGACAACTTTCAAGGGTCGAAATTGCTTAAATTCAAAAAGGGGAAAAATATCACGATTTCTGGGTAGGTCGATCGATCGATCATGAATGTCAATCGATCGAACAGTTACAACCCACGTTTTTCTGCGTTTTAGCACTAGTTTCATATCCAATATCCATTACATGAATCCATTCTCCAAAGTAACATATCACATTTTATACCATCCTAATTACCACCTTTCTAACATTTCAGAACAATCAAATCATCTCAAGAACTACATGTATATTAATATATTCATGCAACTTTTCATGTTCAACCTTAGTTTAGTTTCTTCCAATTGAAGACAACCCAAAACTAAATTTTAATCCAGAATTTCTATTACTAAGGTTCTGATTTAAATCTTTATTAGTTCCAGAATTTAACTACATGCAAATCCTACCCATATTCAAGGTTTACTTCTCCCAAGTCATGAAATTATCAATCTTTCAAGTCTAGCCTTCAATTCTAATCTACATGGATAATATATTTGCTGAAACTTAATGAAATCAAATCACTTGCCTTATAATTGGTGTCCTGATCTGCTGGTGGTGTTAATGGATTGTTCTCCCTCTCTCTCCGGTGACAAATCTGGTGAATTATGGTGGTGGATGGTGGTTATTGCTTTGAGAGCCCTTTTTGTAACTTCTCTTCTTTCTCACGTTGCCCACTCTTGATTTTTGGCTGATAATGGCCCTAATGGACCTGATGTTGGATGCTAAATAAACCCTAAAATTCGTGGGTCCAAATCTCTTAAAAATTAAAATGACTAAAATACCCTCCCGGGTTGCAGGTTTGGCCTAAAAATGTCCCAGGACCCCAACTAAACTCCCGGCTAGTGTTTCTGACTAGTTCGACCCCTTCGGACACGTTGGCGCACTCAAAATGACCATACGAATGATAAAATTATAATTTACTTTTAAATTCAATTAAATTGATTCCTGACGTGACTGACACACGCGTCCCAACTAAATTTTCCGAATTGTCATATTTATGACTCACGATAATTTTAATAAATTCAACAATCATATGTTACCACATATATCCAATAATATTCAACATTACCATCATAATCAAATATCAACTCACCTCTCGCTAGTATTTAAATCCGGATTAATCTTTAATTAATTCCCATTTAATTTAATTAATCCCATTAAATAAAATCAATAAAATTATGAAGTATTACATACTTCCCCCCTAATAATAGAATTTCATCCCGAAATTCAGAAACGCTCTAGATAACGCTCGCGCATCTCATCCTCGCGCTCCTAAGTAGACTCCTCAGCATTATGATGCCGCCACTAAACACGCACTAATGGTACTATCTTCGACCTCAGTCTCCTCTCGCTATGGTCTAGAATAGCAATCGGCCCCTCCTCATAGGAACTATCTGGATGCAGATCTATATCTTCTAACGCAATGTGAGTATGGGCCAAATCATCTCGAAGATATCTCCTCAGTGAGGAAATGTGTAACACGTCATGGACCCTATGCAAGTGTTCCGGTAACCCAAGTCTATACACAACTGGTCCAATTCACTTTATGATAGGGAATGGCCCCACGTATCTAGGTGCCAACTTCCCTTTCTTTCCGAAATGCATAATCCCCTTCATAGGAGATACTCTAAGCAGCACATGGTCCCCCATATTGAACTCTCTAAAGAACCTCTTGGCATCGGCATAACTCTTCTATCAGTCCTGATCTACCTGAATTCGGCTCCGTATTATCTCTATCCTCGTCGAGGTATCCTGAATCACCTCCAGCCCAAGAAGTTTGTTATCTCCCACCTCTAGCCAACATGTTGGGGAATGACAAGGTCTACCGTATAATGCCTCAAATGTATCCATGCCAATAGTGAACTGATAGGAGTTATTATAGGAAAACTCCACCATTGGAAGATACTGCTCCCAACCACCTTCAAAGTCTAGGATGCACATCCGTAACATATCTTCCAAAATCTAATTTGTTCACTCGGTCTGTCCATCTGTCTGCGAGTGATAGGCTATACTCAATCATAACTCCGTTCCCATGGCTTCCTGGATACTCTCACGAAACCGTGACACAAATATCTTGTCCCTATCGGACACGATATCGAGAGGCACCCCATGGAGTCTCACTATCTAAGCTATTAAGATCTGGGCATACTGTCCCGTAGTGTAGTCTGTTCGGGCTGGAAGAAAGTGAGTAACCTTTGTCAACCGATCCATGATCACCCATATGGAGTCGTGACCTCTCGGAGATGTAGGTAATCCCGTGATAAAGTCCATGAAAATTCTCTCGCACTTCCACATAGTAATCTCTAATGGATGTAAAAGTCCTATCGGCCTCTGATGGTCCACTTTTACTAGCTGACATGTAGCACATTTCGAAATGAATTCGGGAATATTTCTCTTCATCCCGCTCCACCATTACTGTCGCCTCATATCCTTGTACATCTTATCCCCACTAGGATGTACTGCGAATCGCGAACCATGCGACTCTGTCATTACCTCGTGTCTCAAGTCTTCCCCCTCAAGAACAGCTAACCTCCTATTGAAGCGTAAGCCCCCATCTGAACTAACGGTATAAGACTCGGCCCCCTCTACTAATAATCGTGTTGTCTTCTCTTAACAGAACGGGTCTGCTGCCTGGGCCTGTACCACTCTCATAATAATATGGGGCGTAACTATCATCACAGACATGAATGATCGAGCCACTGTGTCCTGGTGTCCTAACTCCTTCCACTTTGCTTTTCACACCTCAGCCACCCACCTACTGGCCTACGGCTCAATGCGTCTGCTACCACGTTAGCCTTACCTGGGTGGTATTAGATATCAAATTGATAATCCTTCATGAACTCAAGCCACCTACATTGACGCATGTTCAATTCCTTATGTGTGAAGAGTTACTATAGGGACTTATGGTCCGTGAATAAAAGAAATTTCTCCCCCAGGAGATAATGTCTCCAAATCTGAAGAGAAAACACGACTGCAGCTAACTCCAAGTCGTGGTTGGGGTAATTCTTCTCGTGAGGCTTAAGCTTACAAGAATCATAAGCTATAGCCTTACTCTCCTGCTGCAGTACACCCCCAAGTCCTTATAAGGACGCATCAGTGTAGACTAAATACTCCACTCCCGGCCTGGGCAATGCTAACACTGGTGCTGAGGTTAACTTGTCCTTCAACTCATCGAAATCTAACTGGAGGCATCGCTCCAGATAAATGGCACACCTTTACGATTCAGATGTGTCAAAGGACTCGCTATCTTCGAGAACCCCCGAATAAACCTCCCGTAGTATCCTACTAGGCCCAGGAAACTACGTATCTCAGTCGGTGTCGTGGACTGTCCCCATTCTCTCACCGCTGATACCTTCCTCGGATCAACAGATATTCCCCTATCCGAAATGATATGCCCCAAGAACTAAACCTCCTTCAGCCAAAATCCACACTTCTCATATTTTGCATATAACTCATTCTGACGCAGCATCTGCAAAACCTGCCTCAAGTGCTCTGCATGCTCCTCCTCTGTCTGAGAGTAAACCATAATGTCATCAATGAAGACAATGATGAACTGGTCTAGGAACTCTTTGAACACCCTATTCATCAAGTCCATAAACATGACTGGGGCATTGGTTAGGACAAAAGGCATAAACCTAAATTCGTAGGAACCATATCTCGTCAAGAAGGCAGTCTTCAAGACGTCTTTCTCCCCGATATGCAATTAATGGTATCCTGACCTCAAGTCAATCTTTGAGAAGAAGGCAGCTCCTCTCAACTAGTCAAATAAGTCATCGATTTGGGGCAACAAATACTTATTCTGTATCGTGACTTTATTCAACTCCTTGTAATCTACACACAACTTCAAAGATCCATACCTCTTTTTAACGAACAACACAGAGGCACCCCACGGTGAAATACTCCTACGGATAAACCCTTGACTCGACAGCTGCTCTATCTGATCCCGTAGCTCCCTCATCTCCGCTGGAGCCATACGGTGGGGTGCGCAGGCTATCGGCCGAGTGCCCGACGTCAAATCGATAACAAAGTTTATCTTTCTACTAGGAGGCCCCAGAATATGTCAGCAAACTCCTTAAGAACTGGAATCGAATAAAGTGGTATCACCACCTCCCTAGAGGTCTCCTCCTCTATATAATACAAATGAGTGGATGATCCTCCCTCAGGATGTGGCATCGCCACTAGGAACGTCTCCTGTCCGGGTATGGAAAAAATAATACTCCAACTGAAATAATCAATCATGGCTCGATACGTAACCAGCCAATCCATACCAATGATCGCATCGTACTCAGACATGTCTAACACTAACATATCGACAGGTAAAGTAAACCTCCCAATCTCTACTCCCACATCTCTACATATAAGAGAAATCACAGAATCCCTACTCAATGGTGAGTCTACACACGTAATAGTGCTCTCCGCGATATCTAATAACCCCGTAGTGCATGCAAATCTCGTGGTAATAAAATAGTGTGTGGCTCCCGTGTCAAATAAAATTAGCCACAGAGTCCCTTGAATAGAAAACATACCCTCAATAGTGGGTGGATCCTGTGGGACTGCGGCCTGCTGTAGCTGGTAAACTCGTCCATACTAAAGTTGTCCCTATTGGACTGGGACTGCTGGGATAGGTGGTAATGCTGGCATCTGCGGTGGTGCTGGGAGGGTGACAGGAAACATAGGTCTTTGGGGCTCATGTCGAGCACCCTGCTACTGCTGCTGTGGGGCCCTGCCCCTTTCAGGACACTCTTGGTATTTATGTCCAATCTTGCCACATATGAAACATTTCCCCGCAAAGTTTCCCCCTCTTTGACCCTGCTGTCCATGGCCCTGATGGCCGTTACCACCCCTACCCTGGCCATTCTGGCCCTACTAAAACTGTTTTTGGTCGTGCTAGCCCTGTTGGCCATAATGGCCGTGCTGACCCTGCTGACCATGCCAAAAACCTCCCTGGCCATTTTTGAAACCTCCATATCTAAATCTCTTAGAATCCCCCTGCTAGGGACCCTGATCACCCTGCATGTGCTAACCCTGAGCTGATTGTGCCCCGTTGGCACCATTCCCTCATGTGCTGCCCTGATGGCTGGACTCTCCTGCTCGCTTACCCTCTGACAAGTGAAAGTGGTGGTCCTAGAAGTGAATCAATATTGTGTTAACCACATCAGAATAAGTGGCCAACGAGAGATTACCTAGCAAGTGGTGACGAATCCTCCACGTCAACCCATCCATGAACTTCTGGATCTTCTTCTCTTCAGTAGGGATCTCATCGGGAATGATGTTCAGAAGATTAGTGAACTCAGCCTCATATTCTTCCACTGTCCTCCCCTTCTTCTTGAGGTTCATCAATTTCCTCCTCATCTCGGTGTACACTGCTGAAGGAAAGTCTTTGCGGTCGAACCGCACCCAGAACTCCTGTATCGAAAGAACATCTCTCTCCTTTGCGGTGGTAATAGACTCCCACCACTGCAACGCTGCTCCTACCAGCTTAAAAGTTTCCAGTATCTGCCTCTGTACATTCGTACACTCGTACACTCGTACATCCTCAAGTGCCTTTGGATGTCCTTCTTCCACTAACTAGACACAATGGCGTCGGAGCTACCTGAAAACTTCGGAGGGTGCGCCTTCTGAAAGGCATCACGGACACGTTCCCAAGGAGACGGGAATGCATGAGCCTGAACCGGGGCTACCACCGGCGCCTAAGGTGGTTCATGCTTCATAATTTCTAATGCGGCATTTACCGCCTGGGCTACAATGGTGGCAACTTCCGCAGTGTTCATAGAACCCTGAACTAGTGCAGGCTGTGTCTCAGGCTGGCCACCCCTGGGAACTCGCTGTGCACGTCAAGGAGGTATCTGAAATGAGAGATAAGTTTTTATAAGTCCACATTTAATATCTTAAAATATCTTAAGAGCGTAAGATACACAAAAGAGTACAACAATACTAAAATATAGGTCTCTATACAGAGCACGCTATGCGAAAACATAACAAGTCATAGAGATCCTAAGGACACTTGAACCTGATGCTCTGATACCACCTGGGACACCCTGACTAATTAAATACCGGGTAGCTACTCCTTTATTCAATTTAATACAAAATGTCAAGTTGGTTCAGTTCATAGCATCACTGTCGAAAACATTTTTAAACAATTACTAGCCACCTAATATTTAAAAAGTGAGTTGTCAAAATTTACTAAATTAAATAAACATGAAACCAATTAAATTATTAGCTAACGATACCACAATCACATCACAGTCACAACAGAATAATAATGGAATAATAAATGAGTTTGGAGTAACACTCCTCTGAATAATCCAAATATTGTATAAAAACCAAATACAAAGTCTGAATAGTTAAATAACTCTAAAACTGAAATGAAACTGAAAATATGAGAACGCTGTCTCTAAACGGAAAGGGGCGACATGCCCTAATAGATGAATGACTCTGAAATAGAATCAATGTAAAATGTGGAGGCGTCTACTTTCGAGATCCTGTAACTTTCACAGCGGCTACAACACGTCAATGGAATGGAACTCCTATGCTTGGCGTCCCTGTGGCTGGGCACCTAAAAGGTTTTACAAAAAAAATAGATTTGAAAGAAAACGGGTTAGAGCCCGAGGTGAAAACAGTTTAAAAATAGCAAGTATGTAATTGCATTAAACAGTGAATATTATATACATGTTAGTTACGTGCTCTCACATGAGTTCCTCACCCCTCAACTAATGTGCACGCCTAACGTATATCCTTAACCCGTCCTAGTTATATCATTAACTATCTAGTATGTACCACTTCCTGTCCTCACATTAATAATATAGGGGTTTATTCACATCGTTCTAACATACCCAGCGTGTAACCCACCTTCCCACTGATAAGATCAATATATAATAATTATGATAGGAAATTCTCATTTTAAATCCCATTCAAAATGTCTCAATAATTTATGTTCACACTTTAACAACAAGTCCATTATAATCACTAGTATATTATTCTCAGCGCAAATATAAAAATAGGGCACGCCTAGGTGAAGCTAAGGTTCACACATACTCTTCTATCATATCCCGATACATCACGTACATAAGGACTACGTATTCCGAATCTCTGAGGAACCGTTACAATAAGCAAAATCACACATATTGGAGGCGAACCTTGTTCAAATACCCATGGGTCATGCACATACCTACGCTCCCATGGTCATCTGACTTATTAACTCAAAAATAAGTCATTCACAGCCTTATGTCTTTGAGGTACCAATCTAAATCCCCCCGTAGGCACACAAAGATTAGATGGCCCTGTTTCGAAAGCCGACCTCCCGTGATAGCAAGTATGGTAGGTATGTCATACACATAATAATCCATATACTATGCATTCACACAATTTAGATATCTTATAATACTATTAAAGGTATATTCTCAACCCTATACCATTAATTCAATTCGTACACTATCATACTTTCGGATGATATATAATATATTTCGCCGATACGTCTCACGTCGTATAGTTTCAAGTACTCAAAACCTAACCAAAAGGTTAGTAAATCTCCTATTGTTCCCACATTTTAATTAAACACTCTTAAGGTCCATATTTCTGTCTCTAACCTTAAATTATCAACTATATAGATTTAATTCATTTACTCGCAGTCTCTAATAGCACCTCACTCGTCGAACCCTAGTAAGTCTAACATAAGGTCCCAATTCAATTCTAATATAATCCGGGCTCCATATACACCCCTACTGGTCTTCCTTAGATCTAAATGTGTTTACAAGTTCCCTACCGATAACTTTCAAGGGTCGGAATTTCTAAAATTCAAAAAGGGGAAAATATCACGATTTCTGGGAAGCTCGATCGATCGATCATGAATGTCGATCGATCGAACAGTTACAGCCCACATTTTTTTGCGTTTTTAGACCTAGTTTAATCTCCAATCTCCATTACATGAATCCATTCTCCAAAGTAAACATATTACATTTTATACCATCCTAATTATCACCTTTCTAACGTTTCAGAATAATCAAATCATCTCAAGAACTACATATATATCGATATATTCATCAAACTTTTCATCTTCAACCCTAGTTTAGTTTCTTCCAATTGAAGACAAACCAAAACTAAATTTTAATCCGGGATTTTTATTACTAAGGTTTTGATTTAAATCTTTATTAGTTCCAGAATTTAACTACATGCAAATCCTACCCATATTCAAGGTTTACTTCTCCCAAGTCATGAAATTATCAATCTTTCAAGTTTAGCCTCCAATTCTAATCTACATGGATAATATATTTGCTGAAACTTAATGAAATCAAATCACTTGCCTTATAATTGGTGTTCTGATCTGTTGGTGGTGTTAATGGATGGTTCGCCCTCTCTCTTCGGTGACAAATCTGGTGAATTATGGTGGTGGATGGTGGTTATTGCTTTGAAAGCCCTTTTTATAACTTCTCCTCTATCTCACGTTGCCCCCTCTTGATTTTTGGATGATAATGGCCCTGATATTGGCTGCTAAATAAACCCTAAAATTCGTGGCTCCAAATCTCTTAAAAATTAAAATGACTAAAATACCCTCCCGGGTTGTCGATTTGGCCTAAAAATGCCCCGGGACGGAAACTAAACCCCCAGCTAGTGTTTTCTGACTAGTTCAACCCCTTCGGACACGTTGGCGCACTCAAAATGACATTACGAATGATAAAGCTATAATTTACTTTTAAATCCAATTAAATTGATTCCTGACACGACTGACACGCGCGTCCCAACTAAATTTCCCGAATTGTCGTATTTATGACTCACGACAATTTTAATTAATTCAATAATCATATGTTACTACATATATCCAGTAATATTCAACATTACCATCATAATCAAATACCAACTCACATCTCGCTAGAATTTAAATTCGGATTAATTTCTAATTAATTCCCATTTAATTTAACTAATCCCATTAAATAAAATCAATAAAATTACGGGGTATAATAGTTTAGTCAAATTTTTTATGAAGTCAAAGTAGAGAGACATTCAAGAACGATGAACAGACATGTTGATGCCTATGCAACGATTGCGCAAAAGATAGTTGTGGCCATCCCCGATCCTCGCCGTGCGGGGGGCGCGCGGAGGAAAGTATCCTTCGGGTCCCACGCGTCCCTCTCGAGAGAGTTTCGACGGGCGTCGTTTGAGATGTGGTGTAAAAATGTAGAGAGATTCAGAGTTGCCAGTTTATTTTACTCAAAACAGAAAAAAGAAAAAGGGGAATCCACCCCAAAGGATGGCATCCAAAGACATATTGGTGCGTGCGAAACCAAAATGATTCGAGAAGGGTTCGGAGGCTTAGTTACGAAATGGGAAGGTGTTAGACACCCATTCCACCCTTTCGGTCTCTCATGAATATTTGCTATTTTCCTTTATATTTCCCCCTGTGATATGTGTGCATGTGTATATATATAATGGAGGTAGGAATCTTCGACTTGTATCATAGAAAAGATAAAGCGAGTCATCTGTAGGAAGATATAAGAATAATATTAGAAAAATAAGATTTACGCGATTACCCCTAGGTTGATCATTATAATGGAACGATAACGCATATGGAGCAATACGTCACTAAGGGCAAGTATATAGAATATAGGAAGATTAGATTTAGAGAAAATAGGAAGTAAAAGAAAAGGTGAGAGAGAGGAATCGAGTATCGGGTTTTACCCCGAGACGCCTACGTGGCCTATAAAGGCATCAAAGTCCATGTAGTTCGCATACAAAACGAGGGGTGGGGTTTATCCCATAAATCCAAATGGGGGATCTCTTATTTGTAAGTGTGCGTGTGTCTGTAGAAAAAGTGTTTTAGTTGTGAGAAAAATGTGAGAATCCCTATTTGGAATTTATGAGCAAACCCATTTTTTCTTGTTTTTTGGGTTTTATTTATATGAAAATAAGAGATATGCAATAATACTAAATAAAAAGTATATTAGGATATCTGAAATGAGGTAATAAATATGCTAAGTAAGAAAACAAGGTATTGGGAATTTAAGAGAATTTAAGAGAGAGTTTGAGAAAGTTAGACCCTCTTGAAGCTCTTGAGCTTGAGCTTGATCTTGAATTGGAAAGAAGCCCTTGCATTGGATGATGATGGAGGGTGGTTAATTCACCAAGTTTGATGAAAAGGATGATGAAAAGTGGAAAAAAGGGATTTGGATGTTGAAATCACGCTGCCTTCGAGAGGGGTTTTTGGGATTCGCTGAGAGAGATTTCTATCAGATCTGGGCTCCTCTTGCAAATGAGGTGAAGGCCACTTTTTATAGGCCCAGGTAAGTGCCGATCGACATAGACCTCTTCCTGCCTATCGGTACCTGCCGTTTGGTAGTGCGCTTCAGGCTTTTTCGGAAAATCGTCCGCGGAGAGAAAACCGTTGGTCAGAATTGTGCATGGGGCATACCATTGGAAAGGTAATTTAGATACCTTTGAACGTCCTTTGTACTGATCTCGGGTTCGGGAGTTGACTTTGGGTCAAATATGGCTCGGAAGCATTTGTCGGTCCATTGGACGGGGAATCGTTCAGACGCAAACGGATCGTTCGTCCGCATGGTAAGTTCGAATCATGCACGGGGCATACCGTTGGAAAGGTTAGGAGATGTACTTTAACATTCCAAAGAGTTTGACCCAATTTGGAGAGTTGACTTTGGTCAACTGGGCCCGAGAAGCATTCGGCGACCTCTCAAAGTCAAACGGATCGTTCGTCCGTTTGGAAAGTCAGAATCGCGCACGGGACTGACCGTTGGAAAGGGGATTTTGTTCCCTTTGAAGATTCATTTAGCCTCGGTCGAGCTGAAGAGTTGACATAGGTCAAACAGAGCCCGGGAGCGCCCGGTGGCCTCTGGGTCACGTTTCGGACGCAAACGTATCGTTCGTCTGCATGGTAAGTCAGAATCACGCACGGGGTGGACCATTGGAAAGGGGATTCAGTGCCCTTCAAAGATTAATTTGGTCTCGATCGAGATGAGGAGTTTTAGTTTTTGGTCAAACTGAGTCGGAGAGTGCCCGATGTCTTCTAGGTCAGTACTCAAGACATGACCTAGGTTTGTAGTAATGAAGGTAGGTACTAGGGACCTAAGGAGAGTTAGGAGGTAACAGAATGGGGTGTCTACAGAGCCCCTCGATGGGTGAGTTTGGAACAAATGATGACTGTCGATTAGACACCACATGATACTTTTGAGGGAGCATGACCGATTCAGAGGGTAGAGGATGATTCTAAGGACCTAAGGAGTGTGCCGGGGATGGGATGATGATCAAAAGTTAAGGTTGATTCTGAGGACCTGAAGTGTTGCTGGGGGATGACCAATTCTGTGGGTCAAAGCCAAATCTGCAGGCTTAAGTGATGAGGGTGACCGATTCTGCGGGTCAAATCCTATTCTGCGGGCTTAGGGTGAAGATATAATAACCGAGGTCAATTCTGACCTAAGAGTGGTGATGACCGAGGATCGAGGTCAATTCTGAACTAACTCAGGTGACGATCCAAGACCGGGGCCAATTTTGACCCAAAAGTGGTGATGACCGAGGTTAATTCTGACCTAACTCAGGTGACGATCCAAGATCGGGGTCAATTATGACCCAAGAGTGGTGACGACCGAGGACCGAGGTCAATTCTAACCTAACTCAGGTGACGATCCAAGACCGGGGCCAATTCTGGCCCAATAGTGGATAAAGATTGGATTTTGATTCTGCTGGAGAAAGAGCTTTATGATTTTGATCTGAGCTGGGGAGCTGATAGCTGGGGAAGCTTTTATAAGACCTTGCAGGGGGAACAACCTATTTTGGGTGCTGTAGTAGAATTCCGCTGGGGAAGTGATCAGGTGATCCTTAGGGATCCTCCGGAGCTTTTCCGGGAGGAGGTTTACTTGGTTTCTGAGGATTCCGATGGGGAAGAGGGCCTACTCTCTAGGGAACATGAAGTTTTCTTGGTGAAAAGTCTTTAAATACTTTCTGTGATTTTTAGGAATTTTTCGAGGATTTTTTTAGGCTTTCTGGTATTTTCTGAGAATTTCTATACAAAATTTAAGGAGGGTGCCGGTTAGCATAGTATGAAGGGTGCCATTCGGCAGTGGCATGGACTTCTACATTTGAGCCTGTTGCGGATGAGCGAACCTTGCAGTGGGAGCCACCGCATCATCGCTCTTCGAGAGTGAGTCCCGGTGGTTATGTAAGTAACCTGACCTTTGGCATTCTTCTCGTTTGGTGATTTTTCTTTCTTTCTTGACTTTTGATGAGACTTTTCTTTTTTCCAGTGTGATATTTCTTTGAAGAACATGCGTGCCCGCAGGACGACGGGGCTCAAGGATGTCTGGGAGTATCTCCCACCTGTGGTGCGCTGGGTGGCCTCATCAGCGGGTTTTGGGAGGTTGGCATCTGCGCTGGATGAGACGCCTCGTTCGACAGCGATCCTGTGCGCTTTGGGAGAAAGGTGGTGGGACACTACCCACACCTTTCATTTCGGCTTTGGGGAGATGACTGTGACTCCCATAGACGTGCAACAACTATTGAGGTTGAATTGTGATGGAGAGCAGATAGAGGTGGATCGCTCTTTACGGGTGAGACCGGAGGCAGTGCATGCGGCACTTGGTGATGTAGGGAGGATAGTTTCTGGGGATTCTATCCGGCTGTCCCTGATGAAGGATGTTCTGCTGAGTGGGGTGATTGATGTGGAGGATGGGCTGCAAGTGAGGCAGATGGCCTGGTTATTTATTTTCCTAGTATTGGGAGGTTTCATGGTGGCGTCAAGCGTCGACGTCGTTCATTTATGGTTTCTACCGTACCTGAGGATGTTTTCAAACATCCCTTTCTATGATTGGGGGAGTCTGACTTTGGCGACCTTTTACTCCTCTCTGGATGCATTCATCCGGTGCTGCCGATAGACTTTCACTGGAGCCACGTACCTTCTTGAGGTATTCTTCAGTTTGCGCATTTTCTTTTTTATGCGTTCGCATTTTCCTTTCATGCATTCGCATTTTCCTTATGCGTCTCTTTTTGTTTACGAATTCAGACGTGGTTCTATGAGGTGGTTGGGTGAAACACCCCGCTGATCACTTTGAAGGACGACACTATTGGGGACTTCTGCCGTTTGATGGCGTAAGGCCAACCGATAGTCGAAGGGATCTCTCTCTCTAGTGGAGGTGCGTCAGGTCTTGAATGACCTGACCAGTGGTAGGGTAAGACTCTTTCCATTCCAGTCTTGACTTTTGCACCTTTTGATCTTGTATTGATTTATGCTTGCTTGGATATTTTCAGGTGACCTTTTATCTTTGGGGGACAGCCATTCAGGATGCGGGGGTAATCGGGGTGAATACGCGGATGAGGTTCTTGTTGGCACATGAGTTCAGCCATTCCTGGTATCTCGGGGAGAGGGTGGTTCGTCAAATTATTGTGGAGGAGGTGATGGTGCCACTTGTGCAGCTTCCTACGTCTATGAGGCAGGAGCGACTGATGTTGGAGGATGATAGGATCGCGGCGATGATCGGCGAGTCCTACTTGCTATACACCGATACGACTGCATCGTATGACTATATGGATTTTGTGACGAGCTGGTTGATGGCGCCCATCATATATGATGCACTTCCCTTTCTTCCTATGGGTTCGAGTCGGGCAGTGGGATCTTCCCACAGCGGCGCTGGTCCGTCGGCATCTTCGGCGACGGCGACGGCGACTTCAGAGGTCCCTTTTGTGCGCTTGCATACCCCTTCGTACAACATTCGACGAGTTAATGGAGGGATGGTGCCTATGTTGCACCGTCCTCATGCGATGGATCCGGAGGAGTTGGGTTTGACAGAGGAGGTCCTTTGACATGCGGTATACCTTTCTGTTATTCTCTTTCTTTCTTTTCTATTTTGGTCATCCTTGCCTTGATACTGATTTCACCTTTTCTTTCAGCAAATCCGGGTGTCGACCACTTGGCTCAAGGACATCAGAGACTGGATATCTTCGGCGACTACTCACATTCGGGATGCGGTTCCCGTTCCTTCTTTCTTGGTTCTGTCTGCCTCATCTGGAGAGGACTCTGGCTTGGGTAGTGATGGTGCGTCATCTCGCCGTAGGGGGAAGAGATCACGTCGCAGGGGTGGAAGCTCTTAGTGAGAGAGAAAGGGAGAGAGAGGGAGAGAGAGAATGTGAGTTCGGGTTGAGTCCCGTTGTTTTTTCTTCTTTTTCTTCCTGCAAAATTGATGTAACACAGAACACAGATATATGCAATGCAATGGAGTTTTTTATTATCTTTTATTAATGATGAATGAATGAATGCACATGCGCTTTTTACTTTGTTGCTGAGATCGTAAAAAGGAATATTTTTTGAATTTTTTGAAGGAACTTTTTTTTTTAATTTAAAAAGGGGAAATTATATAAGGAGGAAAAGGGATTTTGAAATTCTATTGAGAATATCAATTTATTTTTATTGAGTTTTCTGATTTGACAAAAGAGGAAAAAAGGGAAATTTCTAAAAATGGGGGGTTGCCGATCGACAAGCACCCTGACCTGGCTATCGGAAATTTAGTCCAATCTTATCAATTCAAAGCTTTGATTGGTACCCTCTTCAGCCTTTGGTACTTTGTGGGGTAAGATTCCCTCCGATTTCTGTAGGGATTATGTCCCTTGTGAGGGTTTTCAAGTATAAAAAGGGGGAAGGGTGGAGTGTTTTCATCACACCTTTGCATTCTTACCTACTTGCCCACTATCTCTTAGACTTGCAAGATGGATCTCTCTGGTAGCATCTAGTTTGCCAACTACCTCTAAGCTTTGGAAGCTGTGTGCTCTTATAATATCGACTATGATGCTTTCAACATGCGTCGAGTCTCCTTGTGGCACAATCGACCTCTTGAGTGGAACGTGCTGATGGCGGCGTACAATTCTGGTACCCCGAAGACCATGTATTCTGTTCTCCCAGCGATTTGTTGGCCGGACTTCTTCATATTTTACCTTCGGCGGCTAGATCATTGGTTGCTGGAGGAACGATCTCCCTCCCGGCGGTGCTGCAGTCCATACATTTACGGGACGTAGGTGATACTAGTTATGCTGGAGCCGTTATTCTGGGTCTAGTTTCCAAATTACTGCTGGTGACTGGGGAGGTGCAAGTGGACCCACAACTTGCAGCCATTACCTCATGGATGTCATACCGTCGCAATCCTGCGGTGGTGATACTGGCGGAAACCCTGAATGGCCTGGATGCCTAGAGAGAAGGCCATTCTGACTTTTTTAGGGGTAGCCCCGTGATGCTGTTCATGTGGTTGTCTAAAAGATTCCTCTTGGCAACTGCTCCAGAGTATCCCTTATCGGTCGTACCCAACTTCTTTTCATGCTACTTCATCAGCGTTGGCCTATATGTTGAGAACTGGGAGATTTGGTTTGTGGAGCGTGGGGCTCGTGGGATGTATTGGTCAGTGCCTTGGTGGGGCCGTTGCAGCCCGTTCTGGAGATATGAAAGTATTCATATGTGCGGCTGGTTGGTCTTAGACCGACCTCTTTTTACTTCCCTTGGCGGCTTTTGTGCCAATTCGATTGGGCTCAGGTCGTGCCCCCTCAGACCTCAAATTTCTTTTCGGTAAAAGATTTGACTGGGCCCCTGTGTCTGTTGCTTGGGTCTCTGTGGGAAAATCGGCATCCATCGACCCGTCCCTCTCAGTCCGTCGGGAAGGTTTGGCATGTCCCCAAAGATTATATGAGGTGGTTGTGAAGGAAAGTAGTCAGCAATATGTTGGCAGTGGAGACTGGACAAAGATGATTTGTTTTATCTAACACCATGGAAGGGGGTGTTGTGGTCTTTTAGAAGATGGTTAAGGCTCATCGATCCATGGAATGTTTACGGCACTCAATTCAGGCAAGGAAAACTTGGGGACTTCAGGATGTAGATGATGAGGGAGCAGGCTCCTCTAGTAGCTATGGGTATGACTCTTAGGGAGTTTATTTGTGTAACAGATATGGGGATTTTATTTGGCTTTTAATGGTAGTAGGGGGAAGGGAGTTATCCGTTCCTTTTTCTTATGTAATCCGCACTGTAATTTCTTATTAATGAAATAAATAAGTTTCTGATCATCCAACTGTGCCTTTTGATGAGTTTTGTATTTTGAATTATCTATACTGATCGCTAAGGCATACATAATCCTTTTGTTCAAGTATTTTTAGAATGAACCGCCGTTCTCGTAGGTAAGAAAAGAATAGTATTATGTGAAAAAGAAAGGGCCGCACTCATCTGAGGTGTATGAGCTGTCTACGTACCTCCGGGGTTTTTGAAAAGTTTTAAAATAGTTTTTGTAGAGGATCAGGCCCACGTAGTTCTTGGTAGAGGGAAATGATGAGTTTTTTTTTTTTTTTTGTGAAAGTCCCCGATGCGGAAGCGATAGGTGATGGTTCCACTTTAAAAAAAAAATTTAATTTACTCCAAAATTAAAATTAAACAAAAGTGAAATTAACTTATAACACACACACAATTCAAATTTCACTTAAATCAAGTTAATTCATCCAAGTCCTAGAATTTGCCTAAGTCATATTTTGCAATTTTATCAAATTAGGCCAAACCAATTTTAACAATTAAATTAAATGACTTGAATTAATTAACTACACATTACCCAAATTTAATTAGCACTAAATTAAACACGTAGTGATTAAATTAAACCGATTTTATCTTTTTACCTAAGCATGCTGATGACGCTGAAATCTAGCACCACCAGATAAGTGATGATGAGCTCAAACAGTAGTAACCATGGCAGCCATAGAGATATTTATATATATAAGTGTGTATAAGGGGATGAGTATAAGAGGAATAAGACAATGATGTATAGTGGTTCAGCCAATTAGGATTACATCCACTGTGAGTGTGTGATCCACTAAGTATGGGCACTAATGGCCTTGGATACAATGCACATAAGCTCACTTTCTCTCTCTACTGTGTGTATAAGTAGAGTTTGTTGCTAGGGTTATAACTATCTATCTATTGTAGGGTTGTAGGTGACAAGTATATATAGGTCTTGGGGGGTGTAGTGTACCCCCCAAGTATGCATGGTGTATGTGAATGATGATCTATCCAATCTCCTGTTGACACCTGTAGATGCCAAATGATGACATAATATTCCCTCACGTGAGGGGGTGATTTTGTTATAACGGTCTTCCAGTGCTATGTGAGCCTCACGCGCATTGTTCCACGCGCCTCTCAAGCCACGCACTGTGATGATGTCACCCTCGACCTATGATATGAGGCCGAGGGAAAAGTTCCTTCCGGTAGTGAGTCTGGCCCAATTTGGGCCTCGTACTGTCGTACCCTCAGAGGGTCGTCTGGGTTTGGTGAGGGGTCGGCCCCTCGGAGGGTTGTCTGGTCCTGATGAGGGGTCGGCCCCTCGGATGGTCATCCGGGCCACGATGAGGGGTCGGCTGATATATGTTGAGAGGTCGGCCCCCTAGAGGGTCGGTTGGGACTCATCCTGTGGCAGGGTACCTTCGGCCTGGCCGAGGGTACTTATGGGTATATCAACCACCCCCCAGCCCTTAGCCATCGATGTTGTTGAGATGGCTGAGGGATAGTGTTTCCCTTGGGATGAGTTTATGGTCAGTTAGATGAATGACACCTGTCAAGCTAGTGTGACACCTGTCAAATTTTTATCCAATGTCGTTCCAGTATTCTAGGCATGACGGCTGCACACTGCTTGGGACTTTATGCCCTAATGATGTCCTCCTCGTGGGATGTGCCCTGCATTGGTTAGTGGGCCCACTCATCGGCATGGTATTTAAATAATTTTTGAAGTTTCTCTTTCTTCTTCTTCTTCGCGCCTGAACTCTCTCTCTCTCTAGCTTCCAGCTTTCTAGCCATTTCTGCAACTTCGACGTTTCGAGTTTGGCAGTTCTACTATTTCTTCTCAGGTAACCCCTTTGCCCTAGTGCCCTCTTTATCTTCATTTCTATTTCTTTCTTATTTTAGGGTCGTAGGGTTGGATTTTCCTTAGGCAGCTTCATAGCTTTTTCGGCGTATTCTCTGGTAGTCTGTTCTTGAATGTTCTTGATAAAAACCCTTTAATTCTTTGGTTTTGATCGAAAAGTCCAACCTGGTCAACTGTGAGATTATTTGTAGTTGGCATAGCGAAATCCTTCTAAGTGTAGGTTCCTCCCCTTAATGCTTAGGAGGCTTTACAGTTTAGCTGAAGAATTCCCTTCCCTCAGAGAGAAATTATTTTTTGAGATCAGACGAATAGAGGAAGAGGAGGAGAGAAGACGAGGTGCCGACCCTAATTGGGTACGACCCATTTTCCCCATTCCTCTAGCTACAATAAGACCATCTGAGTCTTTTTGGTCATCCTATCGTCCAGCCGAGAGTCATTCAGGAGAAATGGATGAGAGAGCGTCGTCACCAACTAGCGTTGGGCCTTCTAGAAGGGGAGAGACATCTGATCCAAGCCCAGGCCGAGGGTGTAGTCCCTTCCGAGGCTGTCCCTGTGATAACTTTATCCCCACACGCTTTCCAGATGGCTTTTCCTCAGGGGCCTCTAACAGGTGATGAGGCCGAGGGAGAGGGGACTGAGGATGATGGTGAGGACTCAGATGTTGACCCAGTTGACACATCTCATGCCTCGTCATATATTTCCTCAGTCAGGGATCGTGACCACCTTCTGTGGAGGCATGCATATGGTGTGTCCCCCAACATAACCATGAGGTTTCCTCTGAGTCTGAGAGGATTTTTAAGGGTGAAGAGGGAGAGATAGAGGTATACGAACAGATGTTTAAGGTCGGTGTCAGATTCCCTCTACATCCTGCCGTTGTAGATATCTTGTCATCCCTCGGCGTTGCCCCCTCGCAGCTTCCTCCCAACTCCTGGAGGAGGATCCTTGGCTACGTCTCCCTATGGAAAAATGCCTTAACTAACGAGCCCTCGGCCGATCTGTTCTTGGCCTGCTATAATATCACTTCATCGTCTAAGCAGCCCGGGTACTATCATCTGGGGGTGAGGAAGTCTGATAAAAAACTTCTCCACATGGCACAAACCTCCAAACACGATTGGAAGAAGAGATTCTTCTTCGTCTCTGGAGAATGGGAATTTTTCGCCGTGGCTCAACCTTTAGTCGATGGTCCGAGGGTCCCAAGAAGATGGTCTAACCCCTCGATGAAGTCCAGGTCAGACCCCGGACTTAGTCTGGACAAGAGAGACATAGTCGAATATCTGAGAGAACGAGGGAAAGGGGGGGAACTTACAAAGTTTAAAGATCTGATGACCCCTCGGTTTCTCAAGGAAGATGGTCTGAGGGTCGGCCATTTGACAGAGCTATGTGAGTTATATTATTTTTTTCTCAATCTTTGCTTTTTTCAAGTGTTTAATCTTTACCTCTGCATTTTTCTGACGTGTCGTCCTCCTTTCAGGTCGTCCTTCTGGTATATCTGATCAACTCTGGGAAATAACTGCCCCAAGTTTTCTATCTGGCTTGGGCAAGAAGAAGGGAAAGGAGCCTCAGCAAGCTCCGAGGAAGACGAAGACCGTGGGGCCGACGCCTGCTGAGCCGACCTTCGACAGACAAAAGAGGAAAGAGCCTGAAGTCCCTGTCGACCCTCGGCCAGATTCACGGACGAGGGAAAGGATCGAGGCATCTGAGGGAACCGCCTCTTCTTCCAGTATGGGGCCTTCTGGTCCCAAAACTTGACATTACTGAAGGCCGAGCCTTCTTCTCTGATTGCCAACCTGAGGGCGGCCAAAGCGTCAATATTTTCTGCCCCCTCAGCTGCCGATTATGAATTCTTGTCCAAGATGCCTCCGGCAAAGGTGTATGACTATGGTCTGCATACCCTATCTCAGGTACTTATCTTACTTCATTACCTTAATTGCATTCTTTCGCAAACTGTTTCCTCGGCCTCTTAACGAGTTTCTTTTTCTTATGCAGTCTGTCTGTGCTTTTACCTCGGCCACTAAGTGGATGGCTGAGAACCAAGCGAAATTCTATGAATCTGAGAGGGCTATTCAGCACGAGGCTGATCTACAGTCAGAGCTTGAGACTGCAAGGGCTGAGTTAGAGAGCGCCAGGACTGAGCATGTGAGGATCCTGGACGAGCTGACGAGGCATCATGATGCAGACATGGCGGCCAAGGACTTGCTTCTTAAAGAGAAGGATGAAGCCTTGACCCATCAGGGGTCCCAATTAAAGACTGAGCTATCTGAGGCCGTGAAGAAAGCAGAGGCGGACGCTGTGGAGGCCTACAAACTCTCGGATGAGTTTCAAGGCTTCGGACTTGAATACTTAGAGAGGGGGATTAGGACGTCCTGTCGATGGTCGTACTTAAGTTTGCTGATGTATTATCTTCTGTCCGCCCCTCTATTGAAGCAGTCCAGCTGGACGACCCCCTGATTGCTACGGCTTTGGCACAGGTGGAGTCTCAGGTGCCTGTCGAGGGTGACGGCATGTATGAGGATCATCCTGTCATAGTTGTTGTGGAGACTTCTCTAATTGACGTTGAGGCCCTGCCCTCTGATGCAGCTCAATAGGGTGGCTGTTTGTAGCCGATACCCTCTTTATGTACCTTATGAATGTACTTTATTGTTTGGAGAACAAACATCCTTTTGTAATATTTCATTTATAATATCATCTCTCTTGTTGTCTTCCATACTCGTCTCTTGTGTGGTTCGCATTGTGAATTTTTTATATTAACAATATCACTAACCCCTCCCCCGTCTTTCTTGACGGTGAATGAGGGGTCGTCCCCTGCGTTGACCCTCATTATAGCCGAGGGTGGTTTTTAACCAATTTTAATTTATGGTCCAGTCCTCCCTCGTCTTTTTTTAGGGCAAAGGTTTGGTCGTCCCCACCATTGACCCTCATTATAGCCGAGGGTTATTTTTACCAAATTAATGGTTTTTAACAAAGTATTCCCTCGTCTTTCTTGAGGGCAAGGGTGGGGTCGCCCCCACCATTGACCCTCATTATAGACGAGGGTTGCTTCTACCAACTTAATGGTTTTTAACAAAGTATTCCCTCGTCTTTTTTAGGGAAAAGGTGGGGTCGCCCCCACCATTGACCCTCATTATAGCCGAGGGTTATTTTTACCAAATTAATGGTTTTTAACAAAGTATTCCCTCGTCTTTCTTGAGGGCAAGGGTGGGGCCGTCCCCACCATTGACCCTCATTATAGCCGAGGGTTTCTTCTACCAACTTAATGGTTTTTAAAAAAGTATTCCCTCGTCTTTCTTGAGGGCAAGGGTGGGGTCGCCCCCACCATTGACCCTCATTATAGACGAGGGTTTCTTCTACCAACTTAATGGTTTTTAACAAAGTATTCCCTCGTCTTTCTTGAGGGCAAGGGTGGGGTCGCCCCCACCATTGACCCTCATTATAGCCGAGGGTTGATTCTACCAACTTAATGGTTTTTAACAAAGTATTCCCTCGTCTTTTTTAGGGAAAAGGTGGGGTCGCCCCCACCATTGACCCTCATTATAGCCGAGGGTTATTTTTACCAAATTAATGGTTTTTAACAAAGTATTCCCTCGTCTTTCTTGAGGGCAAGGGTGGGGTCGTCCCCACCATTGACCCTCATTATAGCCGAGGGTTTCTTCTACCAACTTAATGGTTTTTAACAAAGTATTCCCTCGTCTTTCTTGAGGGCAAGGGTGGGGTCGTCCCCACCATTGACCCTCATTATAGCCGAGGGTTATTTTTCCCAAAAATGATCCCAGATATACTTAGAACTGACAAACACAAGATGAGAGGAAACACTGATATTTCTCATTAATATTCCAAGTGTTCTGTTGGAGCAACACCCATTACAATTATGGTCCTTCAGGACATTACAACACTACTGATAGTATTTCTTCAAATGATCTGCATTCTAGGGGTTGGAAAAGGGTTCCCCTTCTAGGTTTTCTAGTCTATAGGTCCCAGGGACAACTTCATCGATGACCCCTGTATGGGTCGTGCCAATTAGGATGGAGCTTGTTGGGCTTCTGCCAAGTCTTTTTGAGGACCAAGTCCCCCACTGCAATTGGTCTCTGTTTCACCCTATGATTGTAAAACCTTGCAGTCCTCTGCTGGTAGGCGGCTTACCTTATCTCGGCGTCTTCCCTCCATTCCTCAACCAGATCTAAGTCAAGTCTCCTCTCTTCCGTATTTCTTTGGGGGTCATACATTTGGACCCTATGAGTAGGAAACCCAATTTCGGTGGGGATGACGGCTTCTGAGCCATATGCTAGCATGAATGGGGTTTCTCCAGTAGAGGTCTTCGCCGTCGTCATGTAGGCCCACAGTACAACATATAACTCCTCAACCCATCTTCCTTTTGCCTCTTCAAGTCTCTTATTGATCCCATCTAGGATTGTCCTGTTTATAACTTCTGTTTTCCCATTAGCCCGAGGTCAGCCTGGGGTAGAGAAGAATTGTTTGATACTCACCCTTTCACAATACTTCTGTAGAGATGTATTCTTGAATTGAGTCCCGTTATCCGAGATGAGGGTGTTGGGGAGACCATATCTGCATATAATGTTTTTCCATATAAACTGGAAGGTCTTCTATTCTGTGATCGTTACCATCGGCTCCGCTTCCACCCATTTTGAAAAATAGTCAATTGCTACGATGAGGAAATAGATAGTTATTGATAGCCCTAGGCAAGGGTCCTATTAGGTCAATCCCCCACACTGCAAATGGCCACGGGGATGTAATAGAAGTAAGAGGCTGATGGGGTTGGTGAGGTATGGTGGCAAATCTTTGGCATTTGTCACACTTTTTTACATATGCCGTGGCATCTTTCCCCAAGGTCGGCCACCAGTACCCTTGGGTGATCACCCTCTTCGCTAAGGACCTGCCCCCAATGTGGCTTGAACATGACCCCTCATGCACGTCTTGCAAAATGCGTGGGACTTCAGATGGGTGTACACACCTAAGTAAGGGGAGTAAAAACCCCTTTTTGTACAAGGTGTCCCCAATGACAGTGAACTTTGAAGCTCTGTATCTCAACTTCTTCCTTTCTTGCCTTTCTTCTGGCATCTCCCCCTCTTTAATGTATCTGATCAGAGGGTCCATCCATGAAGTTTCTTTAGAAATATTCAGGCAAGTGCTAAGTGATCCCTCAGCATCTTCGATGGTTGGTAGAAGTAAAATTTCCACTGGGACTGTCCTCCTGATATCTGTCCTAGTCGTCGAGGCCAACCTAGCAAGGGCATCAGCACGGCCATTGTCGAGCCTAGGTATCCTCTTTAATTTCACTTCTCTGAAGCTCTTCAGCAATGATCTTACCTTCTCGAGGTACTTGGCCATTCGCTCATCCTTGGCCTTGTAGGCTCCTAGTATTTGATTCACTACTAGGCTTGAATCACTATGGACCAAAATCTGGCCGACATTAAGGGACTTGGCCAAGGATAGACCTGCTATCAGGGACTCATATTTGGACTCGTTGTTGGAGGAATTGAAGTTGAATCTCAGTGCGTACTCAATGTCTGTGCCATCGGGTGCTAACACTATAAGTCCATCTCCACTTCCGCTGTCGCAGGAGGACCCGTCCATGAAGAGGCTCCACACATTATCTTCAGAAAAATTTCCCTCGGTGAGGGACCCCTGTCTAAAGAGATATCTTCCCTCTTCATTTTTTTCCACTTTTTCTCTAGCGGTGCTTGTCTCAGCCTTATCTGTGGGTGTGTCGGCGAGTCTTCCCTGTAGGGTATATGTCTTCCCGAGGCTCTCGTCTTCAGTTTCATCATCTTCCCAAGTAAATTCAGCCACGAAATCTGCCAATGCTTGCCCCTTGATGGCCTTCCTAGGTTTATACACAATGTCAAACTCTCCCAACTCTATGGCCCAGGCCATTAACCTCCCTGACTTTTCTGGCTTGTGCAAGACCTGCTTAAGAGGAGAGTCAGTGAGGATGACCATTGTATGGGACTGAAAGTATGGCTTAATCTTTCTTGATGCATGGATCAAGGCATAGGCTAACTTCTCCATCCTTGGGTATCTTTTCTCTACCCCCTGGAGTGACTTACTGTTGAAGTACACAGGCTTCTGTACCCCATCTTCGTCTCTCACAATGGCTGCACTGATGGCTGATTCTGAGATAGCTAAGTACACATGTAGTTGTTCGCCCTATACTGGTCGGGACAACAGCAAGGGAAACCCTAGGTACGACTTTAACTCCTTGAAGGCCTCATCACACTCTTCACTCCATTTGAAGGCCTTCCTGAGAATTTTAAAGAATGGTAAACACTTGTCTGTGGCTCTGGATACGAACCTATTCAATGCAGTCACTCGCCCCGTGAGCCTCTGCATGTCTTTAATGGTCTTGGGGGTCTTTATCTGTAGGAGGGCCTCTATTTTCTCATGGTTGGCCTCAATGCCTCTTTGACTCACGATAAACCCCAAGAATTTCCCTGCTCCAACCCCGAAGTCACACTTGGCCGAGTTGAGCTTCATCCGATACTTGTCCATCGTGTTAAAGGTCCTCTCCAGGTCTGCCACATAATCATCTGCCTTCAAACTCTTAGTCATTATGTCATCTACTTAGACCTCCATAGACTTCCCAATCTCGTCTTCAAACATTTTATTTACCAGGCGCTGATACGTTGCCCCTGTATTTTTTAGGCCAAAGGGCATGACTCTATAATAGTATGTCCCCTTGTCGGTAATGAAGGCTGTTTTCTCCGAGTCTTCAGGGTCCATGAAGATCTGGTTGTACCTTGAATAGGCATCCATGAAGCTCATGAGCTAATGACTTGCGGTAGCGTCTACCATCTGGTAAATGCAGGGTAGAGGGAAGCTGTCTTTGGGACAATGCTTGTGGAGGTCGGTGAAGTCCACACACATTCTCCACTTCCCATTGGCCTTTGGGACAATGATCGCATTGGATAGCCATTCGGGGTAGATGACCTCTCTGATAAACTCAGAATCTTCTAATTTTTTAACCTCATCCCTTATGATCTCATACTTTTCTCTGGAGTAAATTCTCCTCTTCTTCTTTACTGGATTTGCACCCTCTACCACGTTGAGCTTGTGGCACATGATTTCGGGGTCGATCCCTAGCACATCTGCATGACTCCATTCAAAGACGCTCTGTCTTCTCCTCAACAGCTTGATGAGGTTTTCCTTGATATTTGGCTTCAGGGACTTGCCGATTTGGACGGTTTTTCTGGGTCATCCTCATTGAGGATGATGGATTTTACCTCTTCCGCGGCCTCTCCTTTCTTCATCTTTGTCTCGTCCCTGGGGTCGAGGGTATCAATATTGTAAGTGGTTATTTCCTTCTTGTGTGCCTTTCTTTCCTCAGCGGAGTTTTAATAACACTCCCGTGCTGTCGTCTGATCTCCCTGAACTTCTCCTACCCCGTAAGGGGTAGGAAATTTAATCTTCTGATGGACCGTAGACGACACAGCTTCAAACCCCTTGAGCTACCCGCCCCAGTATAATATTGTAGGCTGAAAAGATATGTTCATCCATCACAAAGAAGCTGACCTTCTTGGTAAGCCATCTCGGCCACTCGTCCTCCATCCTGACATCGGCCTTATACACTCCAAGGGGATGAACCTTTTCCCCACTGAACCTAATCAATGGGTGATGGTACGGGATGAGTCTAGCACGGCTGAGACCTAAGGCCTTGAAATATGGCCAGAACATCACATCTGCAGAGCTACCCCCATCTACCAGGATCCTCGGCACCTCGCACTCGTGCACCCTGGTAGTGATGACGAGAGGGTTATCATGTGGGGCTAGGAGGCCTTTGAAGTCCATTCTTGAGAATCCCACTATCAGAGTGTCCATGTCGACCTTCTTTCTCTTTTCTAACTTTGCCTCTAGAGAGGTTGAGTGTACTGTCTTCGTTACTGCCTTGGCTTTAACTACGTGGGCCTTCCTATCCGCGACCTCTGACCCTTCTCTTGCTAGGTCCCCGTAGATTATCCCCACACCGATAGAGATCATGCTAAGTCTCTTGACAGGGCCGGGGTCATCTCTTGGGGGGAGGTCAGGGTCGTCCTCTTCATCAGAAGGGTCGCCCCTTTTTTTTGGAGGATTTTCTCGGCATGCATCGCCCCGCTTATTTCTGGGATCGTCCCCTCAACCCCTCTTGAAGGAACTTTTATCAACGTACTTACTCAGCCTCCCCTCTTTTAACATTCTTTCAATCTCGTCCTTCAGAGCGAAGCATTTGTCTGTCACGTGGCCATGGTCTTGGTAAAATTCGCACCACAAGTTTTTGTTCCTCTTGTTGGGAGCTGCCCTCAACTTATCAGGCCACTACAGGGATCGATCACTTTTTATCTCATTGAGAATGTGTTCACGGCTGACCGTTAGAGGGGTGTAATCAGCGAATTTTTCATCTGTAGACTGTTCTTCCCCTCTTTGTTATTCTTGGGGTACTTCCCCCCACTAGTGCCTCCTTTTTCATCTTCGTATTTTATGGCCATCGCCTCTTCGGCGTTCATCACCTTCCTTGTTGTCGACAGTAATTCATCCATCATCCTCGGAGGGTCTTCAGCAAGTTTCCATAGCAGCTTCCCCTTTTGGAGTCCTCCAATGAGGGAGGTCATGGCTATGCTCTAGTCATAGTCTTCCACCTCTAACTTTTCTTTGTTGAATCTGGCTATGTAGTCCCTTAGACTCTCGTTCTTCCCCTGCTTAACATAGATCAGGTGTGTGGTCTTCTTCTGTGGCCTCACCCCAAAGTAGAAGTTATGGATGAACTGGTCTGCCAACTGCTTAAAGTTTTCAATGGAGTTTTTTAGAAGAGACATATACCAGACATGGGCAGCCCCAGTCAGAGTAGCAGAGAAGGAATGACACCTCATCTCATCCGAGATAAAGTATATGTCTATCGCTAATTGATATATCTCAATATGGTGGACTGGGTTGGTACTCCCGTCATATCTTGAGGTGATCATAGGTGGCTTGAACTTTGATGGCGTAGGGTAGTTGACTATCTTCGCCACAAAGGATGAGCCTATGGAGTATCCTCTCTGAAGAGGGTCCTGGCTCTTCAGTATATCACCAATCTTATCCTCCAATCGCTAGATCGAGTCATTACAAGGCCTCGTAGGGTCGGCTTGGCCGATGTTATCCCCTGTCGCCTCTTTGAGGTGGATGGAGGGTTCTGCTGCGGCAGGCCTGTGTCGACTGTTTACTTCCCCCTGGTCGTCGTCCCTTCCTTGGGGTCAGCCCCCATGGGGTTGGCCATCTGCTGCCTCCCTTCTGGACCTCGCGGCACTCCTTGATTTGGATAATTTTTCCCGCAGGTCATTTACTGGGCCCAGTCTCTCAAAGGCCGAACCCCTGCTCAGGCGATCGAAAGCAGAGCCTCTCGAGCGATCGTCAGGGTTTTGCCTTCCACACTTCCCTCTGCTCTCTTGGAGAGGTCGTACAGTATTATTGGAGACCTCATATGGCTCCCAGCATTCTATGGGATCCTCCTCCCCCTCCAGATCATCATACATGTCCTTCGGGCAAGGGTTTCCTTGCCTCCCCAGGCGTAGATGCCGGGGGTCAGCAACATCCCTACGCCGCTGAGGGGGTGGCAGGTCTTTGCATGGTGCCTGGGGTGGTCCCCTGGCCTCATGCTACCCTGGGGCTGCTCCCGGAGTAATCATCTCAGGTGAGACCCTTGGTGGTCTTAGTATGTTCTGGCTTAGAGCTGTGAACTGCTCCTGCATGATCCGCAGGCTTGCTTCTAGAGACTTCAATTCTGCCGCCATGTCATCCATCTCAGACTAAGGTGGTGGCTGACTGGAAATGGGTCCTACTCCACTCTCCGGTGGAGGGAGTGGTGGTGGTGGCATCTCAGGTGCCATGTGTTTGAGCTATGAATAACTGAACTGGAAAAAAGACTGGTGAGCTTAAAAATCCTAGTGGGTCTCTTTCAATGGTGAAACATCTCCTCTCAGGGGGAGAGCTGGTTCACCACCAGAGTGCCCAGTGAGGTCAAGCTGTAAAAAGGAAGAGATGTCTTCTCGTTCCCACAGATGGCGCCAAACTGATGATGCCGAAATCTAGCACCACCAGATAAGTGATGATGAGCTCAAACAGTAGTAACCATGGCAACCATATATATATATATATATATATATATATATATATATATATATATATATGTGTGTGTGTATAAGTGTGTAGAAGGGGATGAGTATAAGAGGAATAAGACAATGATGTATAGTAGTTCAGCCAATTAGGCCTACATCCACTGTGAGTGTGTGATCCACTAAGTATGGGCACTAATTTCCTTGGATACAATTCACATAAGCTCACTTTCTCTCTCTACTGTGTGTACAAGCAGAGTTTTTTGCTAGGGTTACAACTATCTATTTATTGTAGGGTTGTAGGTGACAAGTATATATAGGTCTTGGGGGTGTAGTGTACCCCCAAGTATGCATAGTGCATGTGAATGATAATCTACCCAATCTCCTGTTGACACCTGTAGATGCCAAATGATGACATAATATTCCCTCACATGAGGGGGTGATTTTGTTATAACGGTCTTCCACGTGCTATGTGAGCCTCACGCACACTGTTCCACGTGCCTCGCAAGCCACGCGCTGTGATGATGTCACCCTCGGCCTATGATATGAGGCCGAGGGAAAAGTTCCTTCCGGCAGTGAGTCTGGCCCATTTTGGGCCTCGTATTGCCGTACCCTCGGAGGTACGTCTGGGTTTGGTGAGGGGTCAGCCCCTCGGAGGGTCGTCTGGGCCTAATGAGGGGTCATCCCCTCAGATGGTCATCCGGGCCACGATGAGGGGTCGGCTGATATATGTTGAGAGGTCGCCCCCCCTGGAGGGTCGTCTGGGCCTCATCCTGTGGCAGGGTGCCCTTGGCTTGTCCGAGGGTACTTATGGGTATATCACATGAGTTCTAGGTGATTTTGCAAAAGATAAAATAAATAATTAATCCACTACGCCGCGATGTATGAGGAAAAACCCAAGACGGGAAACAACCTCGGACGGCCCTAGCCTCAAATCCACTAAGTATGGTTTTACAAATACAAGACAGAAAGACTTACAACACACGACTCGCTCCCTCTCAAGCCCCGACGCTTCTTCTTGTAGACACCTCCACCTAGAGAATAACCATGGAGCTCCACCGCGGTCTCGGAATTCACCGATCGGACTTCATATGGTCACTGTCACCCGAACTAGGAGCCTTTCTCTAAGTGGGTAAATTAATGCAAACTTCTTCTTCTTTGAGGGATGTAGAAGCAAACCCCAAGATAACTCTTCAAAGCGGTAGAGTGAATCGGTGCCAAACTCCAAGCAAGATATATGTATATGGTAACTTGGAAGAAACTTATTTGGGTGTAAACTAGAGTGGTATAAGTTTTTCTCTTTGTAAAATCTCACTCAAAACTTGATCTTTTTCTCTATTTGATTTTGCTCTCAAAACACTCTCTAGGAGTTAGTAGGATATGAAAAAGATAAATTATAAAAATGGTTTCCCGCACATAATAAAGTCTGAGAAAAATCAGTTAAGAAACAAGTGGAGAAGTGGGAGAAAAACTGCTTAAAACTGCCAAAAACTGTTCTCGCCAAATCTCGTTCGAACGACATTTCGTTCGAACGACATTCTCGTTCGAATGAGTCTTCTAACAAAGTTCTAGTATGAACTCATTAGAATCTCGTTAGAAATCTCGTTAGAACGACCATCTCATTCGAATGACATTTCGAACGAAGTTCCAATATGCCATAATGGGAAGTCGTTGGCAATCTCGTTCGAACGACTTGTGGTTCGAACGACAATCTCGTTCGATCGACACTTCGAACGAACTCACAGAATGTTCAAAAATTCTTTTTAAGCCCAGAAACTTTTATATACTTTATATAAAAGTTTTAATGGAAAACATTCTGAAAACAAAACACAATTTTAAAAACCTAACACCCAATATACATATGTTCCAAGCTCCTATATATATATGTAATGCATTCATACCTTGGGAGCATGGAACCACTGTTGATGACATTGAAACGAGGCACATAAACCACGGCTTTCGATGAAGCTTTATACACTTGGCCGCTACGTCTTCGACAAACATGTCATAGGCTTGAAAGATGATCAATATAATCTATCCTATGACTCAAGCGTTTTTGTCCGGAATTGAGCCAAAATAACAAAGGACTCAATTGGAAATTTGCGTCCTTACAAATCTCCCCCTTTGGCTATTCAGGGACAAAAACCAACAAAAATCCTAAAGGGTCGTCAAGCTCTACTAGACTAATAGAAAGTTCCACCCAAAATAAAAATACAATGCTTGACTCAAACAACCCAAAGGATCAACAATCTTTGTCGTTGAAAGTTTCCGCTTTATAAAATAATTCCCGCACACTTAGGCAAACACATTTATCAAGTATGATGAACTTAGAAAGACGTCTCCCCCTAAGATAAATCTCCCTTAAACTAAGATATGATAATAATAGGATTAGATACCATTTCTCCCCCTATCATTTTTTTAGAATAGAAGGGGGATGAGAAGAGTCGTAGTGCGGCGAGATTTCGATCTAGGGCTAGAATTTCTTGAGATGGTCCAGATTGACTGGACGAGCTATCTCCTCCCCATCCAGGTCAGTGAGCATGGCGGCACCGCCGGATAAGATTTTTTTCACAATGTAGGGTCCGCTCCAATTGGGCTTGAATTTCCCTCTAGGGTCCCACATAGGTTCTATTATCTCTTTGAGGCCTAAATTCCCCTCCCGAACATCGCGATCCTTGAATCTCTTGTTGAATGATCGCACTATTCGGCGATGGTTCCCATGTATGTGGTAAAGTGCTTTTAACCTTCTTTCATCTAGGAGGGCTAGCTCATCAAGACGTCTTTGGCACTAGTCTTCTTCACTAACTTTGTTTTCGATTATGGCGCGTAGCGAGGGTATTTCCAGCTCCACTGGTAGGACTGCTTCCATGTCATAGACCAGGGAGTAAGGGGTAGCCCCAGTAGAGGTTCGGATTGAGGTTCGATAGCCCCAGAGGGCGTACGGGTTTCGGTCGGCCCAATCACTACGACTTTCGGTCATCTTGCTGATGATGGTTTTGAGGTTTTTGTTGGTGGCTTTAACTGCACCATTGGTCTGAGGTCGGTAGGGAGAAGGTTTGTGTCTCTAAATCCCGTACTCGTTGACTACTTCTGTGACTTCTGCTTTAAAATGCAGCCCGTTATCTGATACCAGCTCATGCGGGACCCCATATCGACAGATGATATTTTTCTTGAGGAATTTGCCCACTTTCTTGGCGTTTAATACTACATATGACTCAGCTTCGACCCATTTGGTGAAGTAATCGATGGCAACCAGGATGAACTCATGTTCGTTTGAATCCTTTGGTGTAACCTTCCCTATGATGTCGATACCCCAGGTGGAGAATGGCTAGGGAGAGGTCATGTTGTATAATTCTCGAGGAGGCAAGTGTTAAAGATTGGAGAACTGTTGGCATTTTAGGCATCTCCGAACATAGGCGGTGCAATCCTGGATTATGGTGGTCCAGTAGTAGCCCTGTCGGATGATCTTCTTGGCAAGCATGTGACCGTTCATGTGGGGTTCACATTCCCCGCTGTGGATTTTCTGTATTATTTTCTCAATCTCATCCCCTGCGACGCAGTGTAGATGAGTTCCATCGAAATTCCTCTTGAGTAGAGCTTTATGATAGATGATGTACTGGGCGGCCAGTCTTTGAAAGGTTGTTCGATCTTTCTTATTGGAACCCTCATGATACCTACCATTTTTTAGGAGGCATCAGATATCATACTACCAATAATCGGCTAGTTCGGGATCTTCGGTGGAGACAAGCTCAATATAGTAGCAATGGGTCAATTTGTCTTGCTTTTGAACTAGGAAGGGGGTCATTGTTATTCCTTTAGGCATGTCAACCATGGAGGCCAAGTTGGCGAGAGCATCGGCTAGTTTATTCTTTGCTTGGGGTAGGTAACGGAAGGTGATATCTTAGAAACGAGAGGCTAACTCTTCTAATTGGGCATGAAAGGGTTGGAGCTTTTCGTCCTTGACTTTCCACTTTCTGAGCACTTGACCGATGATAAGGGTAGAATCCCCGAAGATCTCAAGGTATTGAATACCTTTATTGAGAGAAACTTTGAGGCCCACTGTGCATGCCTCATATTCCGTCATGTTGTTGGTGCAAGGGAAATCCAGTTTAATGGCGATGGAAGTGTGGGAGTCATCTGGGGCGATCAGAAGTATCCCAATGCCATATCCCTTTTTGTTAGCAGCGCCATCAAAGAACATTTTCCATCGAAGGTGGTCTTGAGTGGTGCAGAGGATATTTTCATCTAGGAATTCAGAGATCCGAACCTCCGCTTCTTCTACAGGGTAATCGGCGAGGTAGTCAGAGATGGCTCTTCCTTTAACAGCTTTCTGTGTGACGTACATGATATCGAACTCGGTTAAGAGCATCAACCATTAAGACATTCAACTGGATAAGGCGAGTTTCTCAAGCAGGTATTTTATGGGACCGATTTGGGATACTAGTTTGATGGGGAAGGCGAGCATATAGTGTCGCAACTTTTGGGTGACCCAGACAGGTGCGACACATGCCTTTTCCAAAGCAGTGTAGTTGACCTCGTACCCGACCAATTTGCGACTGGCATAATAGATGGTTCTTTCTTTGTGAGAGTCTTCAAGGTATTGGGCTAGCAAAGCCCCAGCTACAGTATCGGTTATGGTTAGGTATAGGAGAAAAGGGAGACCAGACTGTGGTTGCATGAGAACTGGAGGTTGGGTCAGGTGTTGTTTGATTCGTTCAAAAGCTTCTTGGAAGGACCCGTTCCAAACTTTGGTTGAATCCTTTCTAAGGAGATTAAAGATTTGTTCACGGATGGAGGTTAGCTGGCTGATGAACCGGCTCATATATTACAATTTCCCAAGACAACCTCAGACTTCTTTCTCTGTTTGGGGTGGTGGAATCTCAAGTATGGCCTTTAGCTTTGCAGGGTATGTTTCTATCCCCTTTTTGTTGACCATAAATCCCAAGAGTTTTCCCTTTATAATGCCAAAGACACACTTCTGTGGATTAAGTCGCATCTGATACCGTCGCAGTCGTTCGAAGAACTTTCGGAGAGCGGAAACATGACCTTCTCTAGTTTTGGACTTGATAATCATATCATCCACATAAACCTCGACCTCTTTGTGAATCAGATCGTGCAGGATGGCTGTGGAAGCCCTTTGGTAGGTAGCCCCAGCATTCTTGAGACCGAATGGCATAACAGTGTAGCAAAAGGTTCCCCATGGGGTGATGAATGCGGTTTTTTCTTGGTGGTCGGGGTGCATCTTGATTTGGTTGTATTCGGTAAACCTGTCGATGAATGACTTGAGAGAGCATCACTGGATGTGTTGTCCATGATCATGTCGATATTGGGTAACGTATAATCATCCTTTAGAGAAGCTTTGTTTAAATATCGGTAATCTACACACATTCGAACCTTCCCTCCTGATTTTGGCACAGGTACAATGTTGGCTCGCCATGTGGGATATTCGATCACACGAATGAAGTCCACGTTCAATTGTTTGACCACCTCTTCTTTGACCTTGAGCGACCATTCGATGCAGAGCTTTCTCAATTTTTGCTTAACCGGCTTGTAATCTGAGAGAGTGGGAATCTCGTGCTGAGCTATTTCAGGATCAATGCCTAACATATCGTTATAGGACCATGCGAAGACATCTACGAACTCCTTTAGAAATTCTTCAAGTTGTGCACGCTCATTCTTGTCAAGGGTGGCCCCTATCCTAATCTCGTACAGTTGGCTACTAGAACCGAGATTATTAAAAACAGTCTCTTCTTCATTAACTTGAACGCGGTTATGTCATTTATTATTAACCTTATTTAGATCAGTTAAGAATTGTTCATTTGCAAAATCATTATCATCAAAGGTTTGATTAGAATTCAATCAGTTAATGTAAGGCACAGCAAGATACTCAAAATGTTCGTTTATTTCATTGATAGGAAAAACAGCATTGAGAACCCCATCAAAAGAGGTCTCGATTATATTTGAGCAAGGATAGACAACAGAAGAAGAAATGGGGTAAACATTGGGTTTAGGGGAGATTTCAGGAGGTAGAACTGGTGCAGCATGCCAGTTGAGGAAAGGTGTATCAGCATCTTTAATCAGATGGGATGGATCCATTAATGAAGTGCTTGAATGAACCATGCAGAGTGTCAGACCCAGCATCTGTAAGTTGAAGGAATCTTCAGAATCACTTTCCTCAGTCTCTTCGGTATCTTTGATGAGCGGTTGTACGTGGTGTGGGAAACTTTCGGCCCATGGGTAGCTATCTTGGAAAAAGATCTTCATTCCAGGCTTCATTTTCTTATCTGTTTGGTCATACCATGGTTCTGGGAAATCGCCAAAGGGGAAGTTCTCGCCTTCTTTGATGAATCGTCCATTTAAGGAGTCTTTTGAGATATTTCGGGTGCAGTCTAATCTTCTCTTTGGCCGAGATTGGCGAATCATTTTGAGCTCTTGTTCTGATGGTTGATACCCCAAGTCGCTAGGAGGGAAAGCTTTCTTCAGTTCGATGGGCTCAAGTATCCCTTGTTGCCTTTGTCCTAGCCCCAATCTGGGCATGAAGTGCATGTTTCTGAACATCTGAATCACATTGACATTTCCATGAGGGTCATATTCTGGACAAACCCTTTCTTTGAAACTGTCCCCTATCGGGAGTAGGAGTGGCTCAACTTGGAATCCTGAAAGGAGCATATCATTTGACCCGTGCTGTATCTCGAGGATTGGACTGCTGGTGCTTTCACCCTCGGCATTTTCGTTGTCACCCAAAATAGTGATGACTCGCTCGTCGGCGAAGAATTTCAATTTCTGATGGAGTGAGGAATACACACCCTTGATATTGTGGAGCTAGGGTCGTCTGAGCAATAGGTTGAAACAAGCTGGGATGTCTATGACTTGGAATTCAACGATAGGGTTTTTTGAACCAATCGCTATTGCAAGTTTTATGTATCCCATCACCTCATAACGGGTATTATCGTAGCCACTCACAACAGCAGAGGTTGGAGCGAGGTCGCTTTCTTTCAGGCCTAAACACTTGAAGGTTCTCAGAGGGAAAACATTCGAGGAGAATCCGTTATCGACAAGGGAGAGTGGCACGGCCTTCCCCATAACTTCGACGGAGATGTTGAGTGCATGATTGTTATTCAGACAGGGATTTTTTCTTCAGAGAATGATAACATTCGGGTAGAGGTCAAGGATCCGACTAGATTTACCACTTCTTTCGGTGTGGTAGAGGGAGGAACTATGGGTCTAGTGAGCAGCTTGATTAAAGCATTTCTGTGCAGCTGGGAAGACATGAAAAGTCCCCATAGAGTGATGTTAGCTTGGGTTTTCTTTAGTTGATCGAGGATCTTGCTCTCCTCAATGGTCATTTCTGGCATAGGAAGGTTTTCAATGCCCTTCCCCTTATCATTTACTGGTAGTGAGCTTGGAACTTGGTAATGTCTCCCTGATCTGGTCATGTGATTTACTGAAGAAGGGAAGAACATGAATCCCATTTCCTCGTCAATCTCAGGTTATTCTGCCAGCCTATTTATTTCTCCGAGGAGTTCTTCAAATGAGATCATCCCACATATGTTGGCTACTGGGCTAGTTCTTCCTGAAGCTTATTTTTCACTCGAATCTTCGAATTCTCCCCCCCCCCCCCCCATCCGGTGGTAACAATTTTTTCTTTCCATGTAAAGTTGATGCATTCCACAACTTCAACATCTTCTTCATACAGGTCCTCCCATTCTGTGGGGATATGTGTGATCGAAGGGACCAAGCGCCCTTTTAGCTTCAAAGTGTCAAGTAACCCGGTGATACTGCAAATGCTGTTGGTTTGCCTGAATAATTCTGCCATAATCTGGACATCATCTAAGATGACTTCGTCGGTTGGTACCACCCATTTGTTTGAATATCGGGCCCACTTTCGTGCTTCCAAGAATAGTGTACTGAATCTCTGGCAATCGATGACCATATGTGAGGGAAATTTTAGCCCAAACTCTAGGAGTTGGTTTAACACCTCTAACAATTCCATACTTCCATTTTCAGAACGGGTATGAACAGCGATGCATGCTTTGGTAAGGAGTGAAAGTGGCTGATCAGTGAGGCTAGTAGGGTGTAGTAGGAAATATGGGCAAATTTGAAGAGGTTTAGGAGAGTATATGGGTGTGATTTGATTTGAGGGATCGAAATCCGGGTTTTCTTCTAAGAAGAGGGCATTGGCATGATTTGGGAGTGGGTTGTGAGTAGTGTTTGGCTTAGGATTGGCTGGTGGGGCGATGGTACCCTAGTCAATGAGATCTTGGATTATGTTCCGAAGGTGAAAGCATTGGTCGGTGGTATGGCCAGCAGTTTGGTGAAAGGCGCAATGAGCCTCGTTCTTGAAGTTTCTTGGGAGTGGATTTGGAAATGGACGTGGATCCAAGGGTTTGATGATGTTTTGGCTTAATAGGGCTTACTAAAATTTGGAGAGGGAAGCATGGAGCTCAGTGTATTCCCTTCGAATGGGGGCAGGGCGGCTTTCTGGTGCCCATGATGTGGTTGGTTGAGAGATGTTATTGATGGTCAAAATGGTGGCACTGGCAGTCTTGTCATACTTCTAGGGGTGAACTGTCCAGACACCTTCTTTGGTTCAACCTCTGTTTTAATGAGGCTTTCCTTAATTTCTACTCCAGCCTCTCTGAGAGCTCGAAAGTGGGGATTGTATTGTCCTCTCATCGTCGCTCGGACATGGGGCAAGAAGTTCTTCTTCACTATGTTGACCTGCTTTTCCTCGGATGGCCGATTGGTCATGGTAGCTGCTTGCTCCCTCCACCGGGTTATGAAGTTACTAAATGATTCTTCAGGATTCTATTTGAGCAGTTCCAAATCACGATGGGTGACCTCAAGCTCTTCGTTGTATTTGTATTGCGATATGCATTCTCGGGTTACATCCTCCCACCTACGGATTCTGGATTCCTCAAGAGATAAAAACCATCGGAGGGCACTATCCTTCAAAGTTCACTGAAACAATTGGGCCATCACTTCTTCAGAAGCCCCTAGTAGAGTCATGGAACGATGATAACTACGAAGATGAACAATTGGGGGTCCACCCCCTCCGAACTTCTCGATATTTGGCATCTTGAACTTCTCGGGTAACCTCGCTTTACAATAAGGGGACATGTGGGTATAGTCCATGTAATTACCATAGATCCTGACTTGGTCAAACTTCTTGGTGAGCATCTTAAGATCCTCTATGACTTTATTCAACTCCCCTTCCCTTGGATCAGCGACCACAGAAAGGTTAGCCATAGGCTAGGCAATGTTTGGCATTGGAAGATGGGCAGGCGGCGGCCCATTGGAAGGAGGGGCACGTGGAGCGTGCTGATATTCTCCGGGAACCCAGATAGGCTCGGGTGGACCCATAGCATGAGGGAATAGGTCCTCGAGCTCTTGAGGAATAAGAACTTGGTTTCGTTGCATCTCTCGGACCTCGGTTTGAAGGTTGTCAATCTTGGACATGAGCTGAGCTAGGACTGTCGTCAAATACGGTTGTATGACTGGTGCTTGATCTGTATTCTCCATGGAAAATGGATGGATCCCAGACTCGGAAGAGGTAGTAGAGGAGCGGATGAAACTCCGGGGTGATTTGACTGAAGATCTAAGCCAATAAGGAGCCAGTCCAGGGGCTTGCAATCGACCTGAGAAGGCATAGGATGAGATTTATTTTTGGAGAAAAGAGGAAGAACTATTTTTGGATTTTTGATAAAGAAGGGAGAAATGTTTTTGGATTTTTGATAAATAAAGGAGAAATGTTTTTGGATTTTTGATAAAGAAGGGATAAATGTTTTTGGATTTTTTATAAAGAAGGGAGAAATGTTTTTGGAGACGGAACTCAGCATGATTATTATGATCATTATGTTTTCACTTGTATTTAATTATCCTAAATGCAATGACGGACGGAACCCGAGCCTGGAAAAGTGGGGTTTTTAATATATGCAAAGCTATGGCTGGACTTGTAACCAGGCTCATAGACAGGGTCCCATTTTAAAAATGCGCAAAAATTAGGCAGCAGATCGACCCGGAATTTTGACAGAGTTTCGGGTTGAAACCGGTAATCTAAAGTGCGTGTCCTAGGTTTGCCACTTATATGTGGGTATGCAGTTGGTTGGGTGAATCTTTGGCATGACTTCCATGATATACGTCTTGCTCTTGCAAGGAATCGGTACGTGTGGACAAGCCATTTGATATACCTGAGTGTACGTGAATTGCCTCACCATATACCTCGTGGGGACGGTACGTGCGAGACTGAATTCGATATACTCGGCGTACGTGAGTGAATTCCCTGCGATATACCTCCCGTCATGACTTCGGTTAAGCGGTACGATGTGGGGGAACCGTTTGATATACGTCGAAGGTACTTGGCCGATGGAAGGTGAGAGTCATATCGCTTAGGCTAACTGCGACCTGTCGGACCAGCGCCCATCAGGAAGTGACCCTCCAGTTACTGGCTAAAATTTGGTCAATATCAATGCTCTTTGGTGATGTTGTGTGAACCATGCATGATTTTCTTATTAGTAGCTTATGATGAGAATGCCTTTCTTGATTATGACAAACAGGGAGAAAAGTATAAGTACCCAAGGTACACCAAGTATGAATGGGTGATGCGTGCAACATGCGGATATATATGTGATCCTAGGTGCACGTGGTGTGAAGTGTACATGGAGAAATTTCTACAAGTGTGTGAATATAAGTATAAGCATGGGATACACATGGGAAAGGGGAACATGCGGATATGGGGGAGAACATAAACAAATATAGCATCCATGTAAATAGAGTCAAGCCCACAAACAAATACATTATCCCCAGCAGAGTTGCCACTGTGGCCATCCCCGATCCTCACCGTGCAGGGGGGCGCGTGGAGGAAAGGATCCTTCGGGTCCCGCACGTCCCTATCGGGAGAGCTTCGGCCGGCGTCGTTTGAGATGTGGTGTAAAAATGTAGAGAGATTCAGAGTTGCCAGTCTATTTTAATCAAAACCGACAAAAGAAAAAGGGGAAGCCACCCCGAAGGATGGCATCCAAAGACATACTGGTGTGTGCGAAACCAAAATGATTCGAGAAGGGTTCGGAGGCTTAGTTACGAAATGGGAAGGTGTTAGGCACCCATTTCGTCCTTTCGGTCTCTCATGAATATTTGCTATTTTTCTTTATATTTCCCCCGTGATATGTGTGCATGTGTATATATATAATGAAGGTAGGAATCCTCGACTTGTATCATGAAAAAGATAAAGTGAGTCATCCATAGGAAGATATAAGAATAATATTAGAAAAATAAGATTTACGCGATTATCCCTACGTTGATCGTTATAATGGAACGATAACGCATATGGATCAATACGTCACTAAGGGCAAGTATATAGAAAATAGGAAGATTAGATTTAGAGAAAATAGGAAGTAAAAGAAAAGGAGAGAGAGAGGACTCGAGTCTCGGGTTTTACCCCGAGATGCCTACGTAGCCTATAAAGGCATCAAAGTCCACGTAGTTCGCATACAAAATGAGGGGTGGGGTTTATCCCATAAATCCAAATGGGGGATCTCTTATTTGTAAGAGTGTGTGTGTGTGTGTAGAATAAGTGTTTTAGTTGTGAGAAAAGTGTGAGAAAAAGTATGAGAATACCTATTTGGAATTTATGAGCAAACCCTCTTTTTCTTGTTTTTTGGGTTTTATTTATATGAAAATAAGAGATATGCAATAATACTAAATAAAAAGTATATTAGGATATGTGAAATTAGGTAATAAAAATGTTAAGTAAGAAAACAAGTTATTAGGAATTTAAGAGAATTTAAGAGAGAGTTTGAGAAAGTTGGACCTTCTTGAAGATCTTGAGCTTGATCTTGAATGATAGAAATCATCCCTTGCACTTGGATGATGATGGAGGGTGGTTAATTCACCAAGTTTGATGAAAAGGATGATGAAAAGTGGAAAAAAAGGGATTTGGATGTTGAAATCACGCTGCCTTCGAGAGGGGTTTTTGGGATTCGCTGAGAGAGATTTCTATCAGATCTGAGCTCCTCTTGAAAATGAGGTGAAGGCCTCTTTTTATAGGCCCAGGTAAGTGCCGATCGGCATAGACTTGTTCCTGCCTATCGGCACCTGCCGATAAGTTGGGTCTGGAACCTGCCGTTTGGCAGTGCGCTTCAGGCTTTTTCGGAAAATCGGTCGCCGAGGGAAAACCGTTGGTCAGAATCGCGCATGGGGCATACCGTTGGAAAGGTAATTTAGAGACCTTTGAAAGTCCTTTGGACCGCTCCCCGGTTCAGGAGTTGACTTTGGGTCAAATATGGATCGAAAGCATTTGTCGGTCCATTGGACGAGGAATCGTTCGGACGCAAACGAATCGTTCGTCCGCATGGTAAGTCTGAATCATGCACGGGGTGGTCCGTTGGAAAGGTTAGGATATATAATTCAATATTCCAAAGAGTTTGACCTGGTTTGGAGAGTTGACTTTGGTCAACCGGTCCCGGGAAGCATTTGGTGACCTCTCGGAGTCAAATGAATCGTTCATCCGCATGGAAAGTCAGAATCGCGCACGGGATGGACCATTGGAAAGGGGATTCAGTGCCCTTCAAAGATTCATTTAGCCTCGGTCGAGCTGAAGAGTTGACATAGGTCAAACAGAGCCCGGGAGCGCCCGATGGCCTCTAGGTCAGGTTTCGGACGCAAACAGATCGTTCGTCCGCATGGTAAGTCGGAATCGCGCACGGGGCGGACCATTGGAAAGGGGATTCAGTTCCCTTTGAATATTCATTTGGTCTCGGTCGAGATGAGGAGTTTGAATTTTTGGTCAAACTGAGCCGGGGAGTGCTCGATGGCTTCTAGGTCAGTACTCGGGACATGACCTAGGTTTATAGTGATGAAGGGAGGTACTAGGGACCTAAGGAGAGTTAGGGGTAACAGAATGGGGTGTCTACAATAGCTATGCAAGATGAGTCAACAATTGGGCTAATCCATCACAGGACTGCTCCATATTCTTTGCTCCATCTCCTTCCTACAAAATATGCCTCAGATTAGAGAGGAGCAATAAGAAGGAAGCTGAAAACAGGATATGGTTCGATGAAGCTCACCAAACTAGAATAATTTTTCCTTCTTTAAGGAAGCCTATATTACAAAAATTATGGTGATTAGTTGGCCAGATTCCTTGGCCCCGAAGAAACTCAAAGACGATTAAAGGAAACTCATGATAAACATTATGAAACCATTGAGATTTCTCTTTATAGACGCATCCAATGAGAGGGATATTTTTGGCCTACGATGAAGAAAGATGCAATGGTATAGAAGTGATATTGAGCTAAATGTCAAATCTTCTTACAACTAATTGAGTGCAATTTTCTGGAAGATCAAACGGTTTGGAGGCAGCCTTATATTCATTTTATTGTAGATGGAATTAGTCTAGCAAAATAAAGCAGATGCCATAGCACTTAGAAGTATAGACCCATGGTTCTACTTGCTAGAACAAAATCTCTACTGGTGAGGATATTTCAATCGGCCTTCATGATGCATTACCATAGAGGAAGAACAAGAGGTTCTCAAACAAGGTAACAATCCAGCTTACATTGGAGGAGCCAAATTATATGATCAAATTTTGACACTTGGCTATTATTGGCTAATAATGGAGCAATACTCAAGTGAGTTTGTTAGAAAGTGCAAAGTTTACCAACTATATGGAAATCTAATCCATGCTCCATTGATGAATTTTAACTCATTAGCAACACTTATCCTTTCCATACCAGGTGTTTGACCTTTTGAGGAATATTAAACTTCCATCTAGGGAAAAATATGGATTCCCTTGGCACTTGAGTGCTTTATAAAGTGGTTTGAAGTATTACCTTTGAAGACGACAACAATAGGAGTGGTGGCACAATTTATTATAGAATATATCATATGTCATTTTTACTTTTATAGACCTTTAAAATTAAAAACAAGTAGTTGAAAATTTATCATATTTTAAAAAGAAACTTGTAATTTTTCAAATGTTACCTAGTACTTAAAGATATGCAAAGAAGCACATCAGTTTGTAATATATGTGAACTAACTATTGAACAAAGGAATTAAATGTACACATGATATTAAAGAACAAACACTTTCTTTGTATTCCAATTTGAGATAATTATAATTCAAAAAAGGGACTATTGCCTAGAGATACAAAGTAATGAATTTACCCTAATAAAAATCCCAATCTATAAGGAGTGAGCAAATCCTCCCCATCTAAGGTAGCTATATCTTGAGCAACCTTTCGTTGATGCTCAGACATAGTAGAAATATTCATTTCAATCGTTGCCTTTCATTTAAACACGGTTCCATGCTCTCTTTTGGCATTAGTGAAAGATTCCTCTGCTACAGCTGCCCTTTGATCACATTTCTCATGTTGAGTGGTGAGTTCTCTTACTTTTCCTTTTTCGATCTTTAGATCCTCCTCAACTTTGAGATGGCAATAATAGCAGGCTGTTAGCTGAGGATCTTTTAGATCCCTCAACTTTTTGATCATCTAAGAAAAATCATAAATATTATTCCCCAAACCTTTGAGTTTTCCTATGAAGTGATTTAACACAAATCTATCTAAGGAAAATAGTGAAATATTCTCAATCTCAGCTATAGCTGTAGCAGTCCCTTGGAGATGATAAGTTGTTACCAAGTTATGAGGTCTCTCACAGTCAATATTTAAAGTCTTAGGGTGATAAGTTAGAAGCTTATCAAACACATAATCAAATGATAGTGCTATTCTCAAGAACTTGCTGACAGTATTGGATTGGTGCCACGCTAGCAAAAAAGGCTAAAAATATACACATCCTCCCTAATTTGCTCATTGGCCATAAAACCTTGGTCATCATGAGAGGAAGAGTGAGAATGAGCTAGAGAAGCTAAATCCACCTTAACACAAGGCATAACGAGAGAAGGTCCCTTGAGATGGCAAATGTTAATATTACGCTCTAGGGATAGTTGAAACATAAGGGTTTGCCAAAACCTTAGTATAATTGATGCTCAGTTACCAAGCAGGTGTATTTAATTTTTTTTTTAAACTTAGTAGTAATCTATTAAGTTGAATTACAAAGTATTAGTTTCGAGAAAAAACCTTAGTAATAAGCTACTAAATTGACTTACAAAGTATAAATATTTATAGAGAAACCTTAATAGTAAGCTATTAAGTTGACTTACAAAGTGTAAGTTTTGAGAAAAACCTTAGTACTAAGCTATTAAGTTGACTTACAAAATGTAAATTATTTTAGAAAAACTTTAGTAGTAAGATACTAAGTTGACTTACAAAGTGTAAATTTTGAGAAAAACCTTAATAGTAAGTTACTAAGTTGACTTACAATGTGTAAATTATTTTAGAGAAACCTTAGTAGTAAGCTACTCAGTTGACTTACAAAAGTGTAAATTTTAAGAAAAACTTTTGTAGTAAGCTACTAAGTTGAATTACAAAGTGTAATTATTTTAGAGAATTCTTAGTAGCAAGGTACTAAATTGACTTACAAAGTGTAAATTTTAAGAGAAACTTTAGCAATAATTGAGCTAAGTCATAAAGAGGTTTATAAAGAGTTACCTCATCAATAGAAGGAGAAGGAACCACATCCCCTAAAACTTGAACTGGTGCATTGCCAGAAGAATATTGAGATTTCACTACTTCATTAAGAGGAACTAAAACAGGATCAACCTTAGCTGAGGGAGCTAGCTGGCCTCTCTCTCTTCATTCATAACAGCCTAAAACACCACAAATTAAAGGAGCTATAAAAATCTTTTCTAAAAAACATGTAGAGAGTAACATTTTATTTTAAAAGGTGAAATTACTCCAAAAATGGTCTCACAAATAAAAGGAAGTTGATCCAAAGAAAGCACAATTATGGCTACTATTCTCATCTATAGTTACAACATTAAGTTAAGTATTGATAAAACAACATAATTAGATGATGTAATAATAACAACAATAGAGATCTTTTCCAAACCTACCTCAACTGAACTAGTTGGAGGGGCTGCAACCAGAGGCAACTCCACTATAGTTAAATGAGTTGAAGGAATGGAAGAATCAGTATCCTTACTTAGAATTACCACTGGCTCTATGTTCAAAGGTATTTTCTGAGCTACAATAGCAGCATGCTCAGAATGAGACCTCCTAAAATATATAAGCCCGGTTATTGGAGAATAAAGTAGTGAAGGTGGTGAAATAAAGATATTTTCAATTGACTCAACTTTATCATTCTTTGGATAGATATTTATCATAAATACCTACAATGACCTTTAAAGATAAAAAAAAGAATCTTGCAAAAGAATAAACTAAGAAAATGTTATAAAAGATACTTTTTCACTACACCAAAAATAGCAATTTGGCAAACCTTGATATTAAAAATCTGGCACAGTTTAAAACTACGCCAAATTCTGGCACGGTTTAATGATAATATGGAACACTTTAAAACAGTGCCAAAATTGAGCCCACTTAACTAAAATATATAATACCCCCCCCCCCCCCCCAAAAAAATACTAATCTCACTTTGCTCTCCCGCTCGTTTCTATCTCTCATTTTTACAAGTCCCCCGTTCGTTCCTTCAGCCAAAAACCAAATATGTTTTCTAATCCATTTCCTTACTTTTCTTTCTCCCGATGCCATCACCCACCCACCTGCTGCTGCTGCTCTCGATGCCGTCACGCCCTCTCCTGTTCGGCTACTACTGCCGGCCTCCTCTCCTCCATCCCTGCCTACTGCTACCACCGGTGAGGTAATAAAACTTACTTTTATTTATGTTATGTTTTGATTTGATGAGATATGGATATGTGAATGTGATTTGTTGTTGGTTTTGGATGAGTCGTGGTTTGATGGGTTGTGCTCAAATGGGTTTAGTTTAGATGAGATATAGTTATTGATTTATGGGTTGAGATTTGAATATTGCTCTAATTTTTGAGATTTTGAGATTCAAATGTTGTTGCTATCCATTTTTTTAATATTAAAGGTGTTTTTGTTAAGGTCCATCGTGTGTGTGTGTGTGTGTGTGTGTGTGTGTGTGTGTGTATATATATATATATATATATATATATATATATATATATATATACACACACACACACACACACACACACACACACACACACACACACACACACACACGATGGACCTTAACAAAAACACCTTTAATATGAAAAAAAAGTGGACCTAAAAAGCGGACTTTTTAATGGACCTTAACAAAAACACCTAACAACCCATTAATTTTAATTCCTATGTTCTAATTGGCCCGCGCCAGTGGCAACGGACACGCGTGTCGATCGAATATTTTTTTACACGTGTTAAGGGGTAGGGGGTAGGGGGTCCTGGGTAATACGCGTATCCGTTGCAGCTGGCGCGGACCTATTACACTATAGGAATTTAAATTAATAGGTTGTTAGGTATTTTTTGTTAAGGTCCATTAAAAAGTCCTCTTTTAGGTTCACTTGTGATCCTCTCCCTATATATATATATATGTACATTTTGAATTATTTACTTTAATTTATGTTTTTTATGTGTAAAATCTTCATTTAAATGTGTGAATGTATAGAGCGTGAGGCTGTGAGGTGAGGGCAGAGAATAAGATCGATCTTCAATTTTAATTTGTTCGAGATATTCTATTGCTTTTTTATTTAGGATTTTGATTTCGATTTAACTAAATTCATTGTTAAAAATAAATAGTGGTGTTTATTGGGTGCGATTTGGTGTTGGTTGTTTGTAGAGAGGGAGAGAACATTGTAACACCATCGTCTCCTCTGCCTCCCTTCTTCCTACGCCTTCTGTTGCTCCTCATAGGTAATATTCATGTTTGATTCTAATAATTTAACCATAGATTTTAGGGCTTACTTATGGAGGTTCATTTAGGTCTTTTATATGGAGGTTCATTTAGGGATTCAATATGGAGTTCGTTTACCTTTTAAATATGCCCGATACAACATTTAAACTATGTTTGAGTGGTATGAATTTTTCTGACTTAGGGTTTCATTAATACATTTATTCTTTGTTACTTTTTTTCTATTCTTTGGCCTTTATGATTTATGTTTTTCATTTCTTCTACTTGATTCTGATTTGAGCCATACGAACAATACTTGGATGAGATGATGTGATTTCTTCAAAAATGATGAGTAACATTCATTTTTTTCTTCCTAAAAATGATCGTTATTATTTATCATCTTCAAAAATGATAAACAGTGCTCATTTCCTATGTTCAATTACAATTAATTGTCTCTTAGTCGTAAATGTCATATGGAACTGTGTACCTCATCAATTTGTTAATTCATTAATGATAAATAACATTCACAATTCTTTTTATTTCAGTTATGAAAACTATTTTTGTTTTATTTGTCATTTTTAGCTAAATAGTGTGATTTGTTACTAAGCATGTGCTCCCTTTGTAAGTGGCACACACAGGGAGTCTTGCAGTGTACTGACATGATGTACTTCCAAATTTGATTTAATATGTAATGTATAATATACTTTTGAATTTTTCGTTGAAATTCACATTTATTTCTTGGACTGGATTTGTTTCGTGAAATTTGTATTGATTGTTTGGTATGTTCAATCTAAAGGCATAAATTATTTTGCAGATCATTAACTCTTGGATTTGCATCCATGTCATTGTAAAGGTATATATTTGCGTTCTTCTTCAGCACTAACAATACAATTATTCATGTACTTTGTATACGTAATGTATCTGTAGTGTATAATGTACTTTTTTTTGGTGTAGGGTTTTTAGTCACTTAATGGTCTGGGTTTGTGGTGTTTTTGTGATTTGTGTTCAATGTGCATATTAAGATCTATTTTTTTTTATGCTTACAAGTGACTAAACAAGTTTTAAATACATTTTTTGTTATTTTTTTACACTGAGCAGGTAATAAACAAGATGACTGATTGTGGTGCAAACTATTGCTTTGAACGTGTTAGTTTGGCATCCTTGGTGCATGAAGCATATGCTTCCTGCCAAAAGTCCTCACCTCCTCCGTTTCTTTAACACACATACACACACTAATATAAATAGGCCAAATGTTTTGAAGTTCTTTGTAACATTTGCATGTACTTTCTTATGATACATTTTGCATATATTTCTGAAGGTTCAACAATGTTTGTATGAGATGTATGATTAGCTCATGTTATCCGCTTAGGTGGGATTGCTCAACTTCAGTTGATTGAACTTGCAACTTAAAATGGAAATTTAATCAACACGAGTTCAATTACATGAAGTTTGTTTTAGTTGTGTGATTTTGAGTTCATACTCATGATAAGACAAGATTATGGACAAGCGTGAGGTTGATTAAGTTGAGGCTAACAAAATCAAAAGCACCATAATTAGATTTCTGTCTACCTATTTTTTTGTTGACTTGGCTTTGCTTGGACTGAATTTTCCTAATCACTACATGAGGTTACCTCATATCAATAATTGAAGTCGCACACTGGTTGCCATTTCAAACCCAATAAAGATTTAAAGATATTAAAATGTCGTAGATATGATAGGGACAATGTACACGCTCATCATTCCAACAAGCATACTGTTGTGTTTCAATGAAATGCGATAATACCCCTTGTGCATATCAGGTCACTTATATTAGAATAACACAATGATTCAAGAATTGAACATCGTACACATAATAAGGTTCCTTTTAATTAATACCACTAACATAGAGGAATAAAGGAAATGAAAACAATAGTCTGCTGAACTAAAGCTTGAAATAGCAGTAAATGAGTAAAGGATTCTTTTGAGGAAGTGATTTTGTCTTCGCCTCTTTCCTAGCAACTCAAATCACCTATCCTTATCCTTATTGAGTTAAAGATAGTATCCTTAGACCTAGACCCCATGACTATTAATAAAGCATTTCTCTTTCATCATATCTACCTAACCAATAATGACTACCCTTAACTAAGTTAAGAAAGGGATGACTTTCCTCCGTCAGGACCAAAGTAATAAAATCTCTTTAATGTATGTTAAATGTGTTGAGAATATACATCTGATATTGAAGATTAATGTCTGTCTTTAAGACTAAAATCAATTGAACAAGAAAAAAACATAAATCATGGCCCTATAATAGTTTACATCTATTTTGGTATGGGAAATCGAGAGTCACTGCGAATGAACCTTACAAATAAATCAACTATAGCTAAAGCTTAAGCTAAAAGTGGCATTGTTGGGTTATGATCGGGTAAGGAATTGAAGTCTTCTAAACCAATAACTCCACTTTCTTCTGATTTTAAGGATAAGGATTATTTTCTAATAGATTTAGAGGCCTAATTTGTAAGGTGTATGACCATTCTTTCTTGATTAATCCCTTACTCAGGCTTCTCAGTCCTTTGATGATTTGGAAACTTTTTTCATAATTCTAATTCTAATTCTAATTCTAATTCATTATTCTAAATTATTACAAGTTTTAGAAATTTTTGAAATTTTGAGAACTTCCAAATATCTGATTTCGGCAAGAATTTTGAAAAGAAAATGCAAGTAAAAGGGGAATGTCACACAAGGTTCTCAATTTTGAAATTTCTTTCAAAACTGCAATTCAGTAAATCGCAAGATTGAAAATCAAGACTAGACAAAAGATATAATTCCATAGGCATTAAATCCTTTGCTCAGCTGGTCATGGAAATTACAATGTGTTATAAAGAATGTCCTGAGTTTCTCTTAATGCTTGGTTTTAGTTTGTTAGCTGTTGTGTCTTTGTTGTACTATGGTTTCAATCTAGCTTGCTAGCTGCTACACACACACACACACACACACACACACACACACACACACACACACATATATTAAATTTATCGGTGTTGGAGTTTTGTCTAATTTCCGGTTGCCTTGAATGAAATGCATATAGGGTTAAAAGAAGAGAAGGAGAACAAATTATAGGATTGAACACTGGTATAAACACATTGATTAGAATCATGTAAAGAAAAACTAGTGAAGAAACACAACATACAGATAACAAAACTTTGTTCTTGGTGCTACTTTATTTATAAGTTCAATTCATTTGTATAGGGATGTTGTTGTTTTTGGGTTAGCAGCAGCTGCAGCTTATATCAACAACTAGTTTGTTGAGTTTATACGCCAACATTTCATTTGAGTTAGATCTGTATTGATACCATTCTTTACCTTATTTTAGTTTTATTTTTTGTGTTTACAGTCGTTAACGTTGGTTACGCTTGGTAATAGAAAAATGGCATAAAGAATAGACAACTTTGTGGGTGTAGAAGAGACGAAGAGGTTCTATTTTCAGGTTCGCGCATGTGTTAGCTTTCTACTTAAGACACATTGTGTAAATTATTCTTTTCACATCCATGTATAATATAGAACTACATTTATTGGAGCTCTGATTAAGCTTTTCAATAATGTTGATTATAATTACAATTGTAATTATAATAGCAGACGTGAAAAGGCCAACTGCCAAAGTAAGAGGTAAAGGCCAGGGATCTCATTTTTCTAAGTCCCTTGCATTGATCTTAGAGACATGCAGAAGTTATTCATTCCACTTGTGACCTTCTTGTTAGGCTAAGATAATAACAGGAAGATGTTGTAGTTGCTGAGATAATTATATAAATATATCAACACGTAACTTTTTTATTCGTGTTCTACTTTCTCGTCATTTTTTTCGAATAATGAACACAAATTTATTTCCCTCAATGATGATCCAAGTCAAAATGACCCTTAATTATATTGCACAGATTTATATGAGAAGACTAAGATTAATCATCACATAAAATGGGTTTTTCAATAATTAAGGATCAAACAATCCAAAGTTTTGAATTCTAAAACTTTTAACTCGAATTCCATTTTTTTTGCTATTATCATATCGTGTTAAAATATTCTGACTTCGTCTGGAAGTGCTTACCCTCATAGCTACTTGCATATCCATGTAATGATTATAGGGCCATATTAACTTTCACCCTGAGTTTTTATTTATTATAACCCCTCTTTTGTAAGTTTGAGATATATTCCCCAAAGCATTGGTAAATCTATCAAAGTGTCATTTTGAGGGCCTTGTATTAAATTATCTGAGATTTAGCGATACTTTTGAGAGTGTATCTCAAATTATTATATTTTTTAGTGATTTTTTTCAAACAAAGCCGAAGGTTTAAAACACACTCTCGTGTCGTTTTAAATGAATACCTAATTTTTAAGACCTTTAGCACATATCGGGAACAAAGACGAATTTAAATCACGCGTAATATTAATCAAACATGATAAATTTCACCTAGTCCTAGTAAAAAAATTACGCTAGTATAATGGAAGACATCATAAAATTACAAGAATGAATATGAATTTTCATTAATAAAATAACTTACAAATTATGTGTCTTACAATTGATGTTGATAAAACTTCTCCCACCAAATAATTCTTGGCCCTCAATAAAAATATACTCTCAAAATAAAACTACCAACAATTGTTCTAAAGTGACTCTCTCTAAAATTCTACATTTTGCTCTACACACCAAATAATGAGCCAAAGGGTCCTATTTATAGGCTTAGGGTGAGGCATTAGGGTTATGGTGGAACTCTTCAACTTCCACCTCTTCAATTTCCCCACACTCGAAAGAAAAGTCTTCTTTTTTCTTGCTGAACACGTATGACGAATTTTTTCCAATTCGAAGAATAAAAATTCCCGACTTTTTTACGATTTCATAAGTGTAAAAACAACATATTTTCGAACAACCGTAAAATTCAGCTTTTTTACGCCTTTTCCGAGTTTATCATTAATTTACACCAAATTTCGTCATTACCTACAAAAATTTCACTAGGCAACTTTTTTCACAAATTAGCACAAGAATATTATAAAATTATTGAAGAACCCATTTTGGACTTGGAATTGCTATTTTAACTATGAATTCAATCATTCTTGCATATTTTTTCCTTTTTGATAAAATGATCCTAAGAACTTATTAAATAAAAAAAATGGGACTAACAAGGTATAAATTTGGGTATAAAATATACAAAATAATGCACTCATCAACAGTGAGGGTGAAAGTAAAAAAATATTCATATGCTGATCTATGTTTTCCTTATGTAGATTGTATTGGAGATACGCAAGACGATGGAATCTGTAGGCTTTCTTGAAATCGACACACCGATTCCAAAAGTTTGTAAATTTATTTATGTTCATGTTTGATTGATTCATCTTTTGGTTATAGTTTTCTAATTAAAGGATCTAGAAAGATTAGAAAACATACACGTTTAATAAAAAAAATTATTTCCTTTTAGACAAGTGAAAACTCAAACCAGCCCCCAAACGACCCCGTAAGAGACACTAAGACCTCGCACGGGTATAATGTAACTTGTAGAAACTGACAGTGTAGTCACGGGACATATGGTTTGAAAATATGATGATAATTTGAAAATATCAAGACTTTGGCTTAAAAACATCCGGTTAGTGGGTAAAAACCTAAACTAGACCCCAAAGATCCCCGTAAGAGGCACGATCACCTCACACGGGGACAATATAACTCATAGGAATTGATCACGTAGTCGCGGTTCTCTCGATTTGAGAATATGACGACAATTGGAAAATATGGAGATTAGGCTTAAAAACAAGTTGTTAAAGGCTGAAAGCCCAAACTAGCCCCCAAACGGCCTCGTAAGAAACACGAACACCTCGCAAGGGACCAATGTAACTTGTAGGAACTGACTGTGTAGTCACGGTTCTCTCGGTTTGAGAATATGATGATAATTTAATAATATTTGGATTAGTCTTAAAAACAAGCCGTTAAAGGGTGGAAATCCAAACCAGCTGCCAAACGGCCCTATAAGATGCACGAACACCTCGCACGGGACTAATGTAACTTGTAGGGACTGATAGTGTAGTCACGGGACATATGATGTGAGAATACGATGATAATTTTAAAATATTTAGACTTTGGCTTAAAAACATGTCGTTAGTGGGTGAAAACCTAAACTAGACTCCAAATGGCCCTGTAAGAGGAACGAACACCTCGTACGAGACCAATGTAACTCATAAGAATTGATCGCATAGTCGCGGGTCTATCAATTTGAGAATATGATGATAATTTGAAAATATTAAGATTAGGTTTAAAAACAAGTCGTTAAAGGGTGAAAACCCAAACTATCCCCCAAACGGCCCCGTAAGAGACACGGACACCTCGTACGGGACCAATGTAACTTGTAGGAACTGCCCGTGTAGTCATGGTTCTCTCGATTTGAGAATATAATGATAATTTGATAATATCTAAATTAGGCTTAAAAATAAGCCGTTAAAGGGTGAAAACCCAAACCAGCCCCCAAACGGTCCCCTAAGACGCACAAACACCTCGCACGGGACCACTATAACTGGTAGGACCTAATAGTGTAGTCACAGTTCTCCCGATTTGATATTATGAAGAAAATTTAAAAATATTTAGATTAATCTTAAAATCATGTTGTTTGAGGGTGAAAACTCAAACCAACCCCGAAACGGTCCCATAAGAGGCACTAACACCTCGCACGGGGTGAATGTAACTCGTAGGGACTGACCGCATAGTCACAAGACATATGATTTGAAAATACTATGATAATTTAAAAATATCTAGACTTTGGCTTAAAAACATGCCATTAGTGGGTGAAAACCCAAACTAGACACCAAATGGCTCGGTAAGGGGCACGAACACCTCGCACGGGGCCGATGTAACTCGTAGGAATTAACCATGTAGTCGCGGGTCTCTTGGTTTGAGAATATGAAGATAATTTAAAAATATCTACATTATGCTTAAAAACAAGACGTTAAAGTGTGAAAACCCAAACCAGTCCCCAAACGGCCCCATAAGATGCATGAACACTTCGCACGGGACCAATGTAACTTGTTGAAACTGACCGTGTAGTCACAGGTCTCCCGATTTGAAAATATGATGATAATTTAAAAATATTTAGATTATTCTTAAAAACATTTCGTTTGAGGGTGAAAACTCAAACCATCCCCCAAACGGCCCCGTAAAAGGCACTAACACCTCTCACAGGGCCAATATAACTCGTAGGAACTGACCGTGTAGTAATGGGACATATGATTTGAGAATACGATGATAATTTGAAAATATCCAGACTTTGGCTTAAAAACATGCCGTTAGTGGGTGAAAACCTAAACTAGATCCCAAATAGCCCTATAAGAGGCACAGACACCTCGTACGGAACAAGTGTAACTCGTAAGAATTGACTGCGTAGTGACGGGTCTCTCGGTTTGAGAATATGACAATAATTTGAAAATATTTATATTAAGTTTAAAAACAAGCCGTTAAAGGGTGAAAATTCAAACCAGCCCCCAAACGGCCCCATAAGAGGCACGAACACCTCGCACGCGACCAATATAACTCGTAGGAATTCAGCGCGTACTCACGGGTCTCTTGGTTTGAGAATATGACGATAATTTAAAAATATCTCGATTAGGCTTAAAAATAAGACGTTAAAGGGTTGAAACTGAAACGGCCCCGTAAGAGGCGCTAACACCTCGCATGGGACTAATGTAACTTGTAGGAGCTGACCACGTAGTCACAAGAATTTTGATTTGAGAATACAATAATAATTTTAATTCGTATATGCAAATTTTCAACTTGAATAAGATTTTTTTTTAAATTACTCGGTTACTAATATCATCTCCTTTTTGTATCTTATTTTTTTGCAGGATAACATTTTGTCGATAATTTTTATTTACGTGGAACACATGAAGTCAATGGTTTACAACAAGGGGATTATTTACTTAATGTCGTTAATATTCAGGATATTATTTTTTTGTTATGTGCGTGTGAGATTTTGTAGTTTTATTGTTAGCTTTTATGTTCGTGCAGGCTTTTATAATTTTATTATTATATATTTATGGCCCTGCGGGATTTACATTACACATGTATTATATTATAAGGTTTTAGAATGTCTAGAAACTAGAGGAAACTCTAACTATTAATACTTGTAATATTTTGAAGTTTGTATGTACATTAGTTTATCAAAAACTTTCAAGATTTTCAATTTATGAATTTTCTTGTTTTCAAATAATTAATTTTTTTTCATCCAAAAAATTTGACACAGTTCAAAACCGTGCCAAAAGTGTATCAAATTTTGGAAAGTTTTGAAATGTGCCAAAAGAGTACCAAAATGTACTCAATTTGGCACGGTTATAAAGTGTGCCAAAAATATCAAATTCTGGAACAGTTTTAAAGTGTGCCAAAAGTGTTCTTGTTTGGTCAAATCTTGCTAGGGGTGCAACCGATACGGGTTTTTACCGTACCATACCATTTTGGTCCGGAAAAAAATGGTTTTGATTTCATATTATGAAATACCGAAAATCGATTTTACCGAAACCGAAAATACCGTCAAAAATTTGGTTGGTTTTGGTTTTTAGATACAAAAAAATGATTTACCGAATTTACCGTACCGATATCATACCAAAATTACCGTACTGAAATTCGTACCAAATTTTTGTGCTGTGTCAAATTATTTTGGGTATCATACTACTTTTATTTATTTTATTTCTCATGAGTGAGTTTTTATATTCTCTTTGAATTTAAATTTATTTATTTGAGTATTTGGTTTAAGTGTTAAATAATCATGTTAATTAAAAAAGTGTGGCAGTCATTTTTTGTTTCCACTTCATTTTTTGGGTATTTGGTTTCCATTTCATTTTTTTTTACCTCTTTCTCTCTCAAAAAGTGTGGCATCATTTTTGTTTGAGCTCTCTCTCTCTCATTTTTTTTCTTCTTCAACCTTGGGTTGATTTTGAGAAATAATTTTTTGGGGACTTTTATTTGAGAACACCATTTTTTTGTTTTGAGATTTGGCTTTCGATTTGGTGTGGTTACTTCGTTTTGAGATCGGGTTTCCGGTGATAATTTTTTCGGCGCCAGATGTATTCGGATCTGAGTTCCCTCCGTGTTTTTCGGTGATTTTTTTCCCGACGAGTTGGCTCTTCCGGTGAGTTGGATTTTCCGACGAAGGTTTGTTTTTCGAGTGTTGGAGGTGTGGATGATTTTGACTTTCCTTCGAACATTTTTTGAGGTAACAGCTCCCTCATTTTTTGAGGCTCATCATCTTGGCTCACTCTCCTCAGGCACCAGCTCCCTCATCTCGCCTCACTCTCCTCCAACTCCGACAAAAGCAAACCGGTTAGTTTGGTCTCGTATCTATTTAAATCTATTGTTCCAAATGCTACAGATGCTAGAAATTGTACCTGTTTGTGTATGTTTCTAATTGTTCCAAACAACTAGAACTGCTAGAAATTGTAATAGCTAGAATTGCTAGAAATTGTAACAGCTAGAAATGGGTATATCGAAATATATACCAGATTTACCGAATGCATAAACCGATTTGAAATTTTGGTATTTACCGGGAAAAAACCGAATTGAAACCGAAATTGCAGAAACCAAAAAAACCCAAAAATACCGAAAAAACCGAAAAATCGGTCGGTTTGGTTTTGGTTTTGATTTTGATGTACCGGTCGGTAAATTGGTGCGGTATGGTTTTACCATATAGAATGTGATTTTGGTATTGGTAAGGGGTCATTACCGACCATACCGTACCGGTTGCACCCCTAAATCTGGCACACTTTTAAGCTATGCTAGAAAAAAATGACCATTTTGGAACACCTGATTCTGGTACAGTTCAAAACCGTGCCATATTTGATCTGGCACGGTTTTAAACTGTGCCATATTGTTGCTTTTGGTGTAGTGTTTCCTCAAAGAAATAAGTTCAACACTTGACTTACTGACTAGTCTGACAGAGATTTCTTAGTAAAAACATCACGCTGGAAACATCTTCCACAGCATCCTCAGGTTTATCATTTAACGAAATCTTAGAGGACCCTTATAGAAAAGTAGTTGGAGTTATTATTACACGTGCCTCACTTAATTTCTTCCTCGAATATTTCTTTCATTAGGCAATAACATCAGTTGAGGGATCTTCATCCATTGGAACTTCAGGAGCAACTTGTTTTTTATGAACTTGAGAAATAAAGAAATCATCAGCAGGGGGACATCTTTCTCAACCAGTTAGAACATCATATGTACTAACTGGAATGGGATCCATTCTAGATAAAACATCAGCTACCATTAAATATGCCTTTCTCTATAAGATCTATATTTGGGGGGTAACAGCCTCTAAGGGTACACCATACACCTTAGAGAAACCATGAGTTACGTTGGATTTGTTGGGTTCTTTGGATTTCGAGGGACCTTAATCTGATGGAGCTTTTGTTTTTATACCAACGCACACTTTCTCGAGTTTCTTTCCCCTTTTCGCCTATAACAATCTCATTGACTGTGGGAAAAGGAGGAAACTCAGCAGGTAGATCAAGGTTGGTGGTGCTCAGTTCGAACTCCAAAGAAGAATTAGAGTTATTTGTACGACCAAGCTTATTAGGCCCAAAACATTAAACAATGAGATAAATTGTATTAGTTATTATTAAAGATTTAAATTGCCTGGACTGGAAATGCCAGAAGTGGCAAATCTAACTCATAAAAATACCACCTTACCTTTTATTGGAAGGAATGACCACCTTACCATTAAACTCTGTGCACGGATCAAATATATTTCTCTGTGTGAAGTCGAGTTAAGAAGTAAAGAAAGAATCATCAATTCTGTTGTTTCAGTAAATTGGAAGGGGAACACCTTAGTCAAACCCAAATTGCCTAGTATAATGATGGGGGTTGTAAGCTTCACTCTCTCTCTCTCTCTCTCTCTCTCTCTCTCTCTCTCTCCAACTCACTGAGTGAATGGAGGGGTATAAACCAAATAACCACAACCAACAAAGGATCGTCACTTATATATTCTTCGAAGTTAATTTAATAGACCGTGTAAGATTCATCCGTAAAGAATGACCATGTCTTGGAGATATATCAAGGGAAGAAAATACTTCTTTCTCTGCTTATGGTTCCAATGCAATAAACTTGGATGCCTGATTGGGAATTTACTGATTGGGAGCTCCACTGGTGAAATCTTAAGGAACCTACTGTAATGGAACCCCTCTAGAAGAATTGTTTTGCCAAAGTTAGAAACACTATATCTTCCAACAGATCGATCCATATCAAACTGGGATATGTCCAACCAAGTATAAAAAGTGGCCAACGTTACAGCAGTTAAAGGAATACTGACTCCATTATAACACCCCCAAATTTTTAATCGGTAATAATTTGATTTAATTCAAAATTTGGAAAAATAAAAATTTTAGGATTTAATTATTTTTAGTATTTTAATATGTTGGATTTTATTTATGGAAAATATGATTTTAATCAGAATTGAAATTCGGGGAGAAATCGGGTTTTTACTTTTATATACATAATTTTGGGCGAATTGGAGACCTGACCAGGATCGAATCGATTCGGCCTGGAGGGCGAATCGATTCGTAATGGCAGTGTCGTTGATTTCTTGGTTTTGTTAGAGTTTGAGTTAATTAAAACTTTTAATATTTTCCCATATTAAAATAACTCAGGTTTAGAATTTTCTAAACACTTTTTCACTAACTCTTAAACAAGAAGTCTTCCACATCTTCACCACTACTCATCTATAAACTCTAACCCCAAATTAAATCAAGACTCAACCCAATTTTTGAAGGCTCAAATGGTGTTTTCTCAAGATATTCAAGAATGAAGCTTTATTAATTTTTCGAGAGGAATACAACCATCTAATTGTAATTTTCAATCGACTTTTCATCAGGCATGAATACCTCTGTTTTCTCTCTTCAGTATTATGCATTTTAAACATCGCTTGTGTTTTGGAGACTAGTAATCTTGATGTGAGGATGCTTAGAATTGATTTTGGAGATGAGATTTATTTTTGATATTGTTAGTGCAGATGTTAGGTATAGCAAGTATCAATTTAGTGATGTGAAGTGATTGGAGGACTTAAGCGTTGCGATGAGTTTTGGGTGATAGAATTGAGTGGTGATACATGGGAGAGCGTAGTATTCGTTATTTTCATATATATGTTTATATATATAGCTGAGAATATATGTTGTATTTTGTTCACGGGTAGGTGTGTGTAGAATTGGGTGTATGGGCTCCCAATTGCGGCAATTTAAGGGTAGGCATATGTGAGACTTATTTTATTTTTGCGCGTTTACGCTTCATACAATTTTGAGGAAGAAATTCTTGTGCTAGTGGAGTAGTATGTAACACCCCAAAAGTGTAAATCGGGAATAATTTAATTAAATTTGGAATTTGGAAACATAAAAAAATGGATTTAATTATTTTTAGCAATTTAATATGTTGGATTTTATTGATGGAAAATAGGATTTTAATCAGAATTGATATCGAGTTTTTATTTTTATATACATAATTTTGGGCGAAGTAGAGACCTGACTAGGACCGAATGGATTCGGCCTGGAGGGCGAATCGATTCGGAATGGTCAGTGTCGGGCGTTTTTTGATTTTGTTAGAGTTTGAGTTAATTAAAACTCTTAATTTTTTGCTATATTAAAATAACTCGGGGCTAGACTTTTCTTAACACCTTTTCACTAACTTTTAAACTAGAATACTTCCACATCTTTACCACCTCTCATCAAAAAAACCTGATCCCCAATTAAGTAAAGACTCAACCCAATTTTTGAAGGCTCAACGGTATTTTCTCAAGATTGTTTAAGAACGAAGCTTTATTAATTTTTCGAGAGGAACGCAACCATCTAATTAGAATTTTCACCTGACTTTTCATCAGACATGAATTCTTCTATTCTCTCTCTTTAGTATTATGCGTTTTAAACATCTCTGAAACCTTAACTTGCATATGTTTCTTGAAATAAATTAACAAACTAAATTAGGTAAAGCGAAACCTATATTGGGACTATTTTTATTAAAAATATTAATATGAATTAAGACTTATAACCCTTGTGTGCTTAGGGTAAAGATTTTCTTTTTGGTTAATATGGATTGATTTGCATGTATAAAATTATAATAGCTTTATTAAATTAAAACGGGACTTATGAAATCACATAAAAACTATGTTAATATGAAAAAGGTAATTTTGTTGTGCGCACCATAAACTTGCATGATGTGGAAATTATAGTAGTTGCTTAAAATAAATTGGTTTAATTATGGAGATTAATTGAATGAATTAAATTGGATTAACTTGTGACCGTAGGAGAAATTTGTAGAATCATGGATAAAAGGCATTACGTGAAATATTATTTTGATTATATTTATCATCGCGGGGACGATGGGATTTTGGATAGTAAGTTATCACCTTAATGTTAGGAATACTTGTTAGGTATGAGACTAGTAGGTATGCCTTAGTTATGGTTAACACTTTCTAGGTATGGGACTAGTTTGTGTAGATTTTTACAGATGGGATATTCGGGGGGGGGGGGGGGTTGATTTTTGTGTCGTCCCTTTGATTTGAGGGTTTAAGTGCGAGACTAGAAGGAAATTAATGGTACATATTTATCCTAGATGTTAGGGTCGGGTGTACTTGTGTTTTGGAGACTAGGGATTGATTTTCGAAATTGTGCTCTATAATAGGGTGGGGATAATATAAAATAATGAGAAATTGAAAAATATACACTTAATGCCTAAGATAATAAACGTGTATTAAAATGGATGGGCGTCATAAGTGCAGAACGGAAAGAATACGGGGTGGTTAGCTATTGCAACGTGGGTATGTGTCGGCATCATTAATAAGTAAAGGACAGACAGAATACGAGTTGGTTGGCTATTATGACGTGTCGTGCCTCGAACCTCATCAATAAATGAAGGGTTAACGAAATTGGTCCGACTGGCTATAGCGAGGGGAATGTGTGTGAAAACTTTAGAAGGGTCCAAATAAGTGTAGGACATACAATAGGGTTGGTTGTCTATGAAGGCGCCTCTATAAAAATAATAATAATTTGATTAATCGATTTAAATAAATATGGTGACTTTATTGTAAATATCGGACTATGATAACATAAGTTAGACTTCAACTTTTGGGGTGGCATAATTAGGTGATTAATTGATAGTTGTTTATTTTACTCGAATGTTAATAATTATCTCGTTTAAATTAAAATACCCTAATGAGGTGTTTATCATGTATAACAATACTCTCTGTGTTCATGAAACCCTAATTGGGGAGAGTATTTAGTATTCTTGCGGTGGGTATTAACCCATTACATTGACTAACATTTCAGGTATAGCGCTGGAGTAGCTACATAGGAGTGATTGGATATATTTTTGGAGGTGAAGCTCGAGACTTATCTATTTTAGATGCTTAGTAGATTAGATTTATTTTCTATTCCGTCGCATTTATTATGAGACTTTATTTATGGATCTGTTGGACCAATCGATTCCAAATTTGTTTACGATTTATATTAGATATTCAAAGTGGGATTATTCATTTGAACTTCTATTTATTTGGAGTTGGATTATTTTGAAGATTAGCATGGTAATGGATCTTAATATTGCATGGATGATTATATTTGTTGGATTAATCTAATTATTATCTTATGGAATAAATTATTTTTCTTATATCTGTCACATTCTAAGAATGATTATTTATTTAGTGATGTTTTGCGTAGTTTGACGGCGGTGGGTAGCCACCTTGCTTGTCAGATTGCATGGGGAGTAACAGAGAGTATCAGAGCATGGTCTTAGGTCTCGTAGGTTGTGTGTCCGTTTAGATTTGGCATTACTGATCTTTGATCATTTTTGTTGATTCGTACACCTTAAGGTAGTGGGTCAAGCATACATATTAATGGTGTTTCTTTAGAGATTGGGAGTATTTCTTAAGGATGTGGTAGGCATTGAGGATAGGTCTAGTAATCTTGATGTGAGGATGCTTAGAATTGATTTTGGAGACTATATTTATTTTTGACATTGTTAGTGCAAATGTTACGTATCGTAAGTATCAATTTGGTGATTTGAAGTGATTGGAGGACTTAAACATTGCGATGTGTTTGGGGAGATAGAATCAAGTGGTGATACGCGGGAGAGCGTAGTAGTCATTATTTTAATAGATATATTTATATATATAGTTGAGCATATATGTTGTATTTTGTTCACGGGATAGTTGTGTGTAGGATTGGGTGTATGGGCTCCCAATTGTGGCAGTTTACGGGTAGGCATATATGAGACTTATTTTATTTTTCCACGTTTTATCTTCATAGGATTTCGAGGAAGAAATTCCCATGCTAGTGGGGAACAATGTAACACCCCAAAATTTTAAATCGATAATAATTTAATTAAATTTTGAATTTGAGAAAATACAAAAATTTGGATTGAATTTTTTTAGCAATTTAATATGTTGGATTTTATTGATGGAAAATAGGATTTTAATCGGAATTGAAATCGGGTTTTTATTTGTATATACATAATTTTGGACGAACTGGAGACCTAGCCAGGACCGAATCAATTCGTCTTGGAGCGCAAATCAATTCTAAATGGTCAGTGTCGGCATTTTTTGGGTTTTGTTATAGTTTGAGTTAATTAAAACTCTTAATTTTTTCCTATATTAAAATAACTCGGGGTTAGACTTTTCTAAACATCTTTTCACTAAGTTTTAAACCAAAAGTCTTCCACATCTTTACCACTTCTCATCTACAAACCCTTATCCCCAATCAAATCAAGATTCCACCCAATTTTTGAAGGCTCAAAATGTGTTTTCTCAAGATTGTTCAAGAACGAAGCTTTCTTAATTTTTCAAGAGGAACGCAACCATCTAATCAGAATTTTCAACCACATTTCATCAAGAATGAATACTTCCATTCTCTCTCTTTACTATTATTCATTTCAAACATTGCTTAAACATTAATTTGAATATTTTACTTAAAATAAAGTAGCAGCCTTAATTAGGAAAAGCGAAACCTATACTGGGACTATTTTTATGAAAAATCTTAATATGAATTTAGACTTATAACCCTTGTGTGCTTAGGGTAAAGATTTTCTTTTTGGTTAATATGTATGTTGATTTGCATGTAAGAAATTATAGTAGCTTTATTAAAATAAAAAGGGACTTGTGAAATCACATAAAAACTATGTTGATACGAAAAATATAATTTTGTTGCGCACACCATAAACTTGCATGATATGGAAATTATAGTATTTGCTTAAAATAAATTGGTTTAATTATGGAGATTAATTGAATAAAATAAATTGGATTAATTTGTGACCATAGGAGAAATTTGTAGAGTCATGGATAAAAGGCATTACGTGAAATATTGTTTTGATTATATTTATCATCGCGGGGATGATGGGATTTTTGGTAGTAAGTTATCACCTTAATGTTAGGAATACTTTTTAGGTATGAGACTAGTAGGTATGCCTTAGTTGTGGTTAACAATTTCTATGTATGAGACTAGGGTGAGTAGATTTTTACGGATGGGATATTCTGGGGTATGGCTGATTTTTGTGTCATCCCTTTGATTTGAGGGTCTAAGCGTGAGACTAGTAGGAAATTAATGGTACAGATTTATCCTAGATGTTAGGGTAGGATGTACTTTTGTTTTGGAGACTTGGGATAGATTTGCGAAATTATGCCCTATAATAGGATGGGGATAATATAAAATAATGAGAAATTGAAAAATATACGATTAATGCTTAAGATAATAAATGGGTATTAAAATGGATGGGCGTCATAAGTGGAGACTGAAAGAATACGGGTTGGTTAGCTATTGCAACGTGGGTATGTGTTGGCATCATTAATATGTGCAGGACTGATAGAATACAGGTTGGTTGGCTATTATGATGTGTCGTGCGTGGAACCTCATCAATAAATGAAGGGTTAACGAAATTGATCCGGCGGGCTATAGCGAGGGGAATGTGTGTGGTGAAAAACTTTAGAAGGTCCTGAATAAGTGCAGGACATACAATAGGGTCGGTTGGCTATGAAGGGGCCTCTATAAAAATAATAATAATTTGATTAATCAATTTAAATAAAGATGGCGACTTTAGTGTAAATATCGTACTATGATAACATAAGTTGGACATAAATTTTTGGGGTGGCATAATTAGGTTATTAAATGATAGTTGTTTATGTTACTTGCATGTTAATAATTATTTCGTTTAAATTAAAGTTCTCTAATGAGGGGTTTATCATGTATAACGCTACTATATGTGTTCATACAACCATAAATGGGGAGAGTGGCTAGTATTCATGCGGTGGTCTCTGACCCATTACATTGACTAACATTTCAGGTATAGCGCTGGAGTAGCAACATTGGAGTGACTGAAGAAATTTTTAGAGGTTCAACTGGAGACTTATTTATTTTAGATTCTTAGTATCTTAGATTTATTTTCTATTCCATCGCATTTATTATGAGACTTTATTTATGGATTTGTTGGACCAATCAGTTCCAAAGTTATTTACGGTTTATATTCAGAGTGGGATTATTCATTTGAACTTATATTTATTTATAGTTGGATTATTTTGGAGATTAGCATGGTGATGTATTTTGATATTGGATGGATGATTATATTTATTGGATTAATCTGATTATTATCTTATGGAATAATTTTTTATGTCTTATACCTGTCTCATGCTAGGAATGATTACTTATTTAGTGATGTTCGGCATAGTTTGACGGCGACGGCTGGCCACTTTGCTTGTCAGATTGTGTGGGGGAGTTACATAGAGTATCAAAGCATGGTCTTAGGTATCGTAGGGTGTGTGTTCGTCTATCTTTCGCATTACCTATATTTGATCTTTTTTGGTTATTCGCACCCCTTAAGGTAGTGGGTCTAGCATACATATTAACGGTGTTTCTTTAGAGATGGGGAGTTTTTTTAAGGATGTGGTAGGCATTGAGGTTTGGACTAGTAATCTTGATGTGTGGATGCTTAGAATTGATTTTGGAGACGATATTTATGTTTGATATTGTTAGTGAAGATGTTACATATCGTAAGTATCGATTTGGTGATGTGAAGTGATTGGAAGACTTAAGCGTTGCGATGAGTTTTGGGAGATAGAATCGAGCGATGATACGCCGAAGAGCGTAGTAGTTATTATTTTCATAGATATATTTATATAATTGTTGAGCATATATGTTGTATTTTTTCGCGGGGTATGTATGTGTAGGATTAGGTGTATGGTCTCCCAATTATGGCACTTTACGGGTAGGCATATGTGAGCCTTATTTTCTTTTTGTGCGTTTGCACTTCATAGAATTTCGAGGACAAAATTTTTGTGCTAGTGGGGAAGTATGTAGCACCCCAAAATTTTAAACCGCTAATAATTTAATTAAATTTTGAATTTGGAAAAATAAAAATTTTTGGATTGAATTATTTTTGGCAATTTAATATGTTGGATTTTATTGATGGAAAATTGGATTTTAATCGAAATTGAAATCGGGTTTTTATTTTTTATATACATAATTTTGGGCGAACTGGAGACTTGACCAGGACCGAATCGATTCGGCCTGGAGGGCGAATCGATTCGGAATGGTCAGTGTCGGCAGTTTTTTGGTTTTGTTAGAGTTTGAGTTAATTAAAACTCTTAATTTTTTCCTATATTAAAATAACTCGGGGTTAGACTTTTCTAAACACTTTTTCACTAAATTTTAAACCAGAAGTCTTCCACATCTTTACCACCTCTCATCTATAAACCCTGATCCCCAATTAAATCATGATTCAACCCAATTTTTGAAGGCTCAAATGGTGTTTTCTCAAGATTGTTCAAGAACGAAGCTTTATTAATTTTTCGAGAGGAACGCAACCATCTAATTAGAATTTTAAACTGACTTTTCATCAGGCATGAATACTTGTATTCTTTCTCTTTAATATTATGCGTTTTAAACATCGCTTAAACCTTAATTTTCATATTTTTCTTAAAATAAATTAGCATCCTTAATTAGGGAAAGCGAAACCTACATTGGGACTCTTTTTATGAAAAAACTTAATATGAATTAAGACTTATAACCCTTGTTTTCTTAGGGTAAAGATTTTCTTTTTTGTTAATATTGGTGTTAATTTGCGAGTAAGAAATTATAGTAGCTTTATTAAATTAAAAAGGGACTTGTGAAATCACATAAAAACTATGTTGATATGAAAAGGGTAATTTTGTTGCGCGCACCATAAACTTGCATTATGTGAAAATTATATTAGTTTCTTAAAATAAATTGGTTTAATTATGGAGATTAATTGAACGAAATAAATTGGATTAATTTATGACCGCAAGAGAATTTTGTAGAATCATGAATAGAAGGCATTACGTGAATTATTGTTTTGATTATATTTATCATTACGGGGACGACGAGATTTTGGGTAGTAATTTATCACCTTAATGTTAGGAATACTTGTTAGGTATGAGACTAGTAGGTATGCCTTAGTTGTGGTTAACACTTTTTAGGTATGAGACTAGTTTATGTAGATTTTTATATGGAATATTTCAAAGTGGGGCTGATTTTTGTGTCGTTCCTTTGATTCGAGGGTCTAAGGGTGAGACTAGAAAGAAATTAATAGTACAGATTTATTCTAGATGTTAGGGTATGATGTACTTGTGTTTTGGAGACTATGGATAGATTTGAGAAATTATGCGCTATAATAGGACGGGGATAATATAAAATAATGAGAAATTGAAAAATATACGATTAATGCTTAAGATAATAAATGGGTATTAAAATGGATGGGTGCCATAAGTGCAGAACTGAAAGAATACGGGGTGGTTAGCTATTGCAACGTGGGTATGTAATGGCATCATTAATAAGTGTAGGGCAAACAGAATACGGGTTGGCTGGCTAGTATGACGTGTCGTGCGTGGAACCTCATAATTAAGTGAAGGGTTAATGAAATTGGTCCGGCTGGCTATAGCGAGGGGAATGTGTTTGGTGAAAAATTTCAAACGGGCCCGAATAAGTGCAGGACATACAGTAAGATCGGCTAGCTGTGAAGTTACCGCCATAAAAATAATAATAATTTAATTAATCTATTTAAATAAAGATGGTGACTTTAGCATAAATATTGAATTATGATAACATAAGTTGGACTTAAACTTTTGGGTGGCATAATTAGGTGATTAGATGATAACAGTTTATTTTACTCGCATGTTAATAATTATCTTGTTTAAATTAAAATGCTCTATTATGGTGTTTATCATGTATAATGTTACGGTCTGGGTTCACGAACCCGAATTGGGAAGGGTATCTAGTATTCATGCGGTGGGCTCTGACCCATTGTATTGGCTAACATTTCAGGTATAGCGCTGGAGTAGCTACATAGGAGTGATTGGAGATATTTTTGGAGGTGCAGCTGGAGACTTATGTATTTTAGATGCTTAGTAGCTTAGATTTATTTTCCATTCCTTCGTATTTATTATGAGACTTTATTTATGGGTTTGTTGGACCAATCAGTTCCAAAGTTGTTTACGGTTTATATCAGATATTCAGAGTTGGATTATTCATTTGAACTTATATTTATTTTGAGTTGGATAATTTTGGAGATTTGCATGGTGATGGATTTTAATATTGCATGGATGATTATATTTATTGGATTAGTCTGATTATTATCTTATTGAATAAATTTGTATATGTCTCATATCTGTCGCACGCAAAGAATGATTAATTATTTAGTGACGCTTTGTATAGGTTGACGGTGGCGACTGTCCACCTTACTTGTCAGATTTCATGGGGTGTTACATCCATGAGCGAATCTAACTATAAAATTTATCAAATCTCGCATGGTTGATAGTTGGGCTTTCCAGTAAAGAATAAATGCATGAGCAGGCCTAATAGATAGGTAGCTCACTCAGAGGGGTGATATTTTCTAGGACTAAATGGTACATCAGGTAGTATGCCTTTTGCCTTCTACTTATTGGTCAACTTCAGTGGAACCATATAAAAATACTTGATCATCTGTGTAAAAGTTTCTTTGAAGGAATCACCATGCATTCATGACAAGAAATTTCAAAGTCCATTCTAGCTTTCATTTCTTTAATATCTAGAGGTTGATCATTATATGGAAGGACACATTAGGACTCCATCCTTATCAACTCACAGACATCCTCCAAGGTAAATGTGAACTCACCCCAAGCTGCCACGAATGTGTGAGACGAATAATTCAACTAAGAAATGAGTAGGTGGAGGGAAGAGTTATTTTTGGAAAAGGGTAAAATCCCAAAAGAAATTGGAAACATTTGAGAGGCCAACTTTTAGAATGGCATCCTCATATTTCTTATAAATATAAGTTGTCCAAGAAGTAAAACTTTCAGGTTAAGCACCTGGTGCCTTGAAATCAATATTGTAATAAGAAAATCTCCTTTATCTAATCGAAACCTCAAAATACCATAAGGGGGTATATTACCTCATTTAGGACGATTCCTTAGTTCATCTACCACAAGGAAAAGATCATCTAAACCTTTCAAATTCAAGGAAAAGGCCCTATCTTCTTCCCAAAATTTATCTCCCTCTCCAAATAATGGAGCGCGACTATGTCGGTTGAAAATAGCCTACCTTTTTTATAACTCTGACGACGGATTAACACCTAAGCCCACGCTGAAAACTTCAACAACCTCAATTGATGATGCCATTATTGTAAGGAGAAGAGTATAAAAAGAATATAGGCTATGAAAATATTATAAAATGGGGTCAAAACAATACCACGATCACCTAAGAGTAAAAAAATAGATGGATTATTTTTTTTATAGAAAAAGTGTGTTTGGGAGTTTAATGGAGGTAAAGAGTTTAAAGGTTTTAACGAAAGTAAAGGGAAGATTTTATAGTTTTTAGAAATGACTAGCCATTCGAAATAATTTCATATTTCATTAGAATATGTGATTATTTGAATTTCGGGGCAAAGTAATGGTTGTGTAAACTGATGTCTCAGAAATTGTATTGTGGATACATATGGAAATAGGGGATGTGTAACACCCCATCTAATTAAATACCGGGTATCTACTACTTTATTAAATTAATACAGAATATCGAGTTGGTTCAGTCTTAGCATCACTGTCGAACAATTCGTTAATTACTAGGCACCTAATATTTAAAAAGAGAGATGTCAAATTTTGTTAATTAAGGTAATGAAAACCAAGTAATTAAATCACCAACCATCATGGAATAAACAATCTCATGTAAATAACTAACGAAATGAAATGAACTGAAACTCGAGTAAACACTCCAATAATAATACCAGAGTAAAATAAAATCCCGATACAAGAGTCTGAATAAATAAACCCCAACATCAAAAATAAAACTAAAAGTCTGAAGATGCTATCTCTAAATGGAAATGTGTGACATGCCCTAATAGATGATTAACCTGAGTAGAATCAAGTACAAAATGTGAAGGTGTCTAATACCGAGATCCTATAACTTCCACAACAGCTAAAACACGTCAATGTAACGGAACTCCTATGCTTGGCATCCCTGTGGTTGGGCACCAAAAATAGTTTTACAAAACAAAATAGATTTGGAAGGAAACGGGTCAGAGCCCGAGGTGAAAACAGTTTAAAAGTTTAGCAAGTATTTAAATTAAAATTAAACAACACATATTATAAACATGTTAGTTGCGTACTCTCACGTGAGTTTCTCACCTCTCAACTAATGTGCAAGCCTAACGTATTCCCTTGACCCATCCTAGTTATGCCGCTAACTAACTAGTCTGTACCACTCCTGCTTTCGCATTATAACATAGGGTATCTACTCGTAACACCCAAACAAGTTCTATTCATAACCATATTCACATTCATTAAATTACTTACCTCAAGTGTTAATTAAATTCCCACATTCTTAGTCCATTACAATATCTTAGTTATTCACATCAGTACATATATACATATAAGGCATCCCTAGTCTAAGCTGCGATGCACGCATACTCTGCTCTCAAATCTATGTACATAACGTACGTATGGATCACGTGTTCTAAATCACTCAGGAACCGTCTCAATACAAATCACACATATTGGAGGCGAAGATAGTTTACATACCCATGGGGTCACGCACATACCTACGCTCCCATGGTCAGCTGACTTATCAACTCACAAATAAGTCGTTCACAGTCCTATGCCCTTAAGGTACCAATCTATATCCCCCCGTAGGCACACAAGGATTAGATGGTCCTATTCTGAAAGCCGACCTCCCATGATAGCAAGTATGGTAGGTATGTCATACACATAGAAATCCATACACTAGGCATTCACATAACCTAAGTAATCATATATCAATATAGGTATTCAAACATTCCATCTAGTATGTCTCATACATATCAAATTTATCCCCAACATCATACGTAATATATATTTAACTTGATAACTCTCCCATCGTATCAATTTGAGTACCTAAACCTATCCCAAAAGGCTACTTGGTCTCTTATTAGTTTCTAATGTTATCTCAGTAACTTAACGTCCCTCAGTTACTATTCTTATCCTTACCTCAGCATTCATTCCCATTATAGTTTCAATTCGAATGATTTCTAACCGTACCTCACTCGGTAGTCCCTCGTAAGCAATAACATTCAATTTCATAAGTAAACCATTTTTTTGGGCATCAACTAAGACCCTACTGACCTTAACTAAGTCCCACAATATCAAATTACTCACCCTAAGAATCATTATCGGCCCTGGGATCTTCATTAAACTTTAAGGGAAAACAATTGCCAAAAATTAGGAGGGGTCGATCGATTGAAGGAAAGGATCGATCGACATTCTTGGGTCGATCGATCGATCAAGTAGGTATTACGAATCTCCATAATTTTGCCTACAAGTTTCATCAAACTTAACCCTCAAATCCTCTACTATAGTGTCCCAAACTCCCAAATATCTATTCCTAACATCATAAAAACATAAATACATATTTTCTAACGTTTTAAAATCATCAAATCCATATGGGAAATCAATTTCTTGGATCAATTCACATAATTTTCATATAAATCCCTAGTTCTCCTATTTTTCGCAAGAACACTATATAATTCATTACAAGTTTATAACTCTCTACTCATGAATCATAATTTCATGGCTGCTATTATCTCAAATGTTAAACTACATGCAAGACCTACCCAGATTACGATTTCAATTCTTCAACTCCATTCAATTTTCATTATTCAAGGTTATTCTCCGATTCTAACCTAACATGGATGATTTATGCACTAAATTATTGGAAGTTAAATCACTTGCCTGGTAATGAATATTCTAATCCAATGAAATAGACGGTATGGGGATGATCCTTGCTTTTCGATCTATCCAGTGGTGGTGACGGTGGTGAAAAAGCCTCTAAGTGGTGGTTATGGCCATAGAATACCCTTGGAACTTCTCCTCTCTTCTTCTCTAACTGCCATGATGCTTTTTGGTTATGAAAATCCTAAGGTACTAAAGTGTTGGCTGATAATATTAGTCTAAAATTCATGGGTTACTATTCACCAAAAATAGAAATGACTAAATACCCTCCCGGGTTGGCGGTTATGCCTAAAAATGCCCTCGGACTCAAACTAAACCCCCGACTAATCTTTTCTGACTATCTCAACCCTTCCGGACTTGTTGGCGCACTCAAAATGCTCATACAGATGACATAAACATAAAATACTTTTAAATCCATTAAATTGGGTTCCGACACGACTGACACGCGCCTCCCAACTTAATTACCGAAACTGCCATATTTTCAACTCACGATAATTTTAATAAATTCAATAATCACATATTACCATAATCACTCTGTAATATTCACTATTATCATCATATTTAAATACTAACTCTCGTCTCGCTAGTTATTTAAAATCCGAATTAATTTCCAATTAATTATCCCAAATTAATTTAGTTAATCTCATAATTAAAAGCAATTAAAAGCAATTTCATTTAATTAATCTCGGAATTAAAAGCCATAAAATTACGGGGTATTACATACTTCCCTCCTAATAACATAATTTCATCCCGAAATTCGGAAAAATAGGCATACCTAGAAAATTTTGGTATCCTCCAGTACAAACAAAATAAAATACAAAGAAAGGCTCAATCACTACAGCACTCGCTTCACAACAATCTTGTTGAACATTCTTGACACTTTATCAGTTATAGGGTTACACCTCAATAAATGCACCTCACATTGTGCTCTTACTAAACAACATACGAATAAGAATAGCCTATACATCATCTCATTATCTCAATATTATAGTGAGTTCGCACCTCACTCCATATCAATTCTCGTGTTTATTTAAACACAAAACTCCCATCCTGGGAGAAACCATAAAACATTTTACTACTCTTGTCCTTTGTTTGAATTTATATTCCCGGCGTTTGGATTTTTACACAAGGGACAGTCACTTCAGAGAGTTGGTGGTTATCCCATTATAGTCAACGGATTCTAACGTTTGACTGATCCCAAAACTCCGATAATCCGCTCACCTCTAAGCATCCAGAGGGAGGATAGTAAGGTTCATTTATACAAAACATCTGTAAGCACCTTGTCCCCTATAAATCGGTACGGTTGCTTTCACACAACTCTACTATTATGTAATATCCTCTCCTTTTTACCATATTATATGTCACTTACGATCTATACCCGTTGTGGAAATCAAATAATCGCAATGAGTCCAAAATTTACTATCATACAGTTCTACCAGTCGTCAATCACCTTGCGCCTATTCCTGGGGCTATAGGTGATACAACTTTCTCAAAACGAAACTATTCCCACTACTTCCTTATACCCCATATTGAAGGTGGGTTTCGGGGATCTCATCCTAGTTCCGAATAATATTGGGTAGGACCACATACCGGCGCGGTCACTATCTAATAGTGTAAATAACCCAAGGATATAATAATTTATCTCCTTCTTGACAATCCGTTCCACACACTCGAAGGAAACTCGTTATTTATCTTTATGATTGCAACCCACTAAAGAAATTTACCAACTTGACTCTTCTACTACTGGAATCGTCGGCTCGACGCCAAGTTTCTGGTTGATACCCTTACTCTAACCGATTTCTATCTATAATTGTGTGTGGGGGGGGGGGGGGGGGGGGGGGCTACCAATTATGTCCCGCTCTACACCGACTTCAACTTATAAATCTTCCCATTAAGTGGTACTTAACAACCCTCTTCTTCCTTCGGCATATACCAAGAGTTCTGATTCCCTCACTTTTCACCACGTTGTGCACATCTAGACTCTTTATACCTTATTGACATCCTCACTCTATTTACGCGTAAGTCACCCTCAACATTCGATTGGGTGGAACTCCGCTCCAAATTGTCCATAATAGTTAAATATTTGTCAAACGTTAAAGATACCCCCTTTTTAAATGGCTTCCCACTGCCTTTCCACAAAGTTCGGACGTGCTACTCTGATTACACATGAATCTATAGATTTTTGTCCTTCTCACGACGCTTAATCCACTCTCCCACTACTACTTTGTAATATCAGTCTCACAAATATAAATCTCACCCATCTCTATGTCTCTTCTTCGGCGATTATATCATTAGCAAACCAAGGTGTCCATACTCCCTATACATCACGTAAATGGGTTTAAACATCATACATGCTCATATATACTCCAAACTCTTTATTGTCCCTGTATTTGCAACGTGGCTATACCACTTGGGCGTTCTTAATCACCCCTGAATTTGAAATTCTAAATCCTCCTAAACATCATTTCATCCTTCAAACCGCCAAAATAAAACAAAATTATCAGTACTTCCTCACCACACAATTGGCTCTACTGGCCTTATATTGCAATTTACCCTTTAACTTCCAGTTATAACTACATACTTACTTAACGATCGAGGTACCCAAATCATGGAATAATGGCCAAACATCTACTTACTACCAAACTTATGCTAAGTTTCATGCGTGGGATGTCTCGCAATGCGAAATCCAAACAAGTAACCCCCCGATACACTACTACCTAGCATTCTCGGTCATCGAAATTAGTTAGGCCCTCAGTCCATAACATGTACCCCTATATTCCCGTCTCTTGACAACAAAGTTACATCTCCTTCCGCAATTACACTTAAACAAGGAACTCCTTCTGAAAGACACTATCTCTTAACATTGACGGTAATGACATTCCATAAACATTATGCATATATAATCGGGGATCTCCAAATCCCATCCCCAGGCATACAACTATTGGTATTAATTTCCAGTGATATAACAATGAACTCTTCTTATTACCACATCCTGAGTGTTAATTATAATAACCAGCTAAATCCGCTGAATAGTAAACCAAATACACTCTGAATCATATCAATAAAGTCCCTACACATACCAGGAATAAATATCCGAGACCATTATACTTTCAAAGTCTCAACAATATATATATATATATATATATACAATTATATAAACGTGAGTCCGACCCTCTCGCAGATGGGGCCTCACCAGAACAAACATCTACACCAAGGTATTAACCCTGATAGACTTGCAATATTCGCACACTATCAGTTTAAGCATATTATAAAACCATAATTAGGATAATATCATACTCGTATAACACAACACTAAAACGAGAAATTTTAATAAGGTATATACTGCTATCAATACACCCATTCATCCTCTGCGGATAACACTAAAGGTAACCCCACTATACCAGGAAAAATATTTACATAAACAATAACATTGCTGAGATACTCACTAAACTCGTCTCTCATGCGAATATAGCAATAATACAAATAATATGCGGTAGCTCATTCCTGACACATACAACACGCATCATCATCTGAGGATATAACTTATGCTTCTATCTTGCCAATCGCCCTGGATTCTTAAATGGTTCCTAGACTTAACACGCATGTCCGTACCAAACCGAAAATTTCAATAACTATTGCCCTTGCTGGGCAACATACCCTTATCCCTATACTTGCTTCGGAAAAATTTTAATGCACGGGTTTTACTCCCAACAAAATACTTTACACATACTCCACTTATCTCCGATCACACTGACCATATTTGGGTTGTCCTTCTCTTGGACATTGGTAGTCTCGACTCTGATGACTACCTCTGTTGTTCCCTTATCTTTGATGGCCCTAAGGAACACGCTACTGGCTTCGACAACTCTTACTGAAATCACCATCGCTTGGTAAACATTTTTTTTCTATCCAAATCATTTAAATGGGTCTCCTAATGGGTCTCCCCCCAGTCTTACTCTCTGACTAAATTCTTTAATTCTTTTAGCTCCCCACACAAGGAAGCGTTTACCTCTATATTAACCAAACGCGATATTATCACCATCTGTATTGACCGTCCAAGCAGAATTCCCCAGAAGTACTAGCAATTCTTCTTGTAAGTTAATTTTTTCCCTTTAATGTCCTCTTCTCCATTGCACCTACTTCATCCGGTGTAAGGTTCGCTAATTAATTAAATTTCTTTTTCACAAAGTGACTTCTGTCTGACCCTCTTGTGTGATTTCAGAACAATGTTCGCATCTTATCCCGAACATCTGATGAAGGAACTTATGGTCAGACTATACCTATGCTCTTTCTCCGGACAAAACATTCCACATCTAAGTTTGGTGGTTGCCTCTCACCACTGTAACTCCGCTCTTACGAGCCAAGAAAAATTTTTACCCTAACTTTTCACTCCCGATTAGGCATACTCCGATATATGCCCAAGCCTTTAGATATTTTACCTTCGTTGGCTAACACACGCCATTTCTGCATTTCTAGAATTTCCACTTCTGGTTCTCCTCAATGTTTCGTCTGACTCTCTCCCAATCCAACCTTGCAGAGTGAGTCTAATTCGACTCCACTTTCTACTATAACAGTACTATAATGTCATATGTTGTGCCTTAACCGTATTTACCGTCCTGGACTTCCGTGCCATAATAGGGGTGACCTCAACTATGGTCATCATTCTTGAATATACCTTATAACCTCAACTGAGCTTTGCCTCCTGTTGTCCGTCCAACTCGCACGACATACTGCATTGTTAGGTACACGAACACTCCCAAATACAAATAAGATTCACTAACATATTCATTATGGCAGGAGAACGGAATCTCACCAAAGAAATCAACAATCCTAAACATAGGGTTGTACATCAAAGAAAGCTATGTTGGAAGAATAATAAGCCGCACAGATCCTAAAGGACATTAGAACCTGAAGCTCTAATACCATCTGTAACACCCTGTCTAATTAAATATCGAGTAGATACTCATTTATTAAATTAATACAAAATATCCAGTTGGTACAGTCTTAGCATCACTATCGAAAACAATTCGTTAATTACTAGCCACCTAATATTTAAAAAGAGAGATGTAAAATTTTGTTAATTAAGGTAACGATAACCAAGTAATTAAATCACCAACCATCTTAGAATAAACAATCTCATGTAAATAACTAACGAAATGAAATTAACTAAAACCGGAGTAAACACTCCAATAATAATACCAGGGTAAAATAAAATCCCTATACAAGAGTCTGAATAAATAAACCAACATCTAAAATAAAACTAAAAGTCTGAAGATGCTATCTTTAAATGGAAATGGGCGACATGTCCTAACAGATGAGTAACCCAGAGTAGAATCAAGTACAGAATGTGAAGGCGTCTAATACCGAGATCCTGTAACTTCCACAACAGTTACAACACGTCAATGTAATGGAACTCTTATGCTTGGCATCCCTGTGGCTGGCCACCTAAAATGTTTTTACAAAAAAAATAGATTTGGAAGAAAACTGGTCAGAGCCCGAGGTGAAAATAGTTTAAAATTTTAGCAAGTATTTAAATTACAATTAAACAACACATATTATAAACATGTTAGTTGCGTACTCTGACATGAGTTTCTCACCTCTCAACTAATGTGCAAAGCCTAACGTATTCCCTTGACCCATCCTAGTTATGTCGCTAACTAACTAGTCTGCACCACTCCTTCGTTAGGATTCTAACATAGGGTATCTACTCGGAACACCCAAACAAGTTATATTCATAACCCATATTCATATTCATTAAATTACTTACCTCAAGTGTTAATTAAATTCTCACATTCTTAGTCCATTATAATATCTTAGTTATTCACATCTATTAAGCAACAGAGAAATAGTCACAAGTATATATATAAATCACTATCAGTACATATATACATATAAGGCACCCCTAGGCTAAGATGCGGTGCACGCATACTCTACTATCAAATCCATGCACATCACGTACGTAAGGATCACGTGTTCCGAATCACTCAGGAACCATCTCAATACAAATCACACATATTAGAGGCGAACATAGTTCACATACCTATGGGTCACGTACATACCTACGCTCCCATGGTCAACTGACTTATCAACTCACAAATAAGTCGTTCACAGTCCTATGTCCTTAAGGTACCAATCTATATCCCCCCGTAGGCGCACAAAGATTATATGGTCCTATTCCGAAATCCGACCTCCCGTGATAGCAAGTATGGTAGGTATGTCATACACATAAGAAATCCATATGCTAGGCATTCACAACCTAAGTAATCATATATCAATATAGGTATTCATACATTCCATCTAGTAAGTCTCACACATAGAAAATTTATCCCGAACATCATACGTAATATATATTTAACTTGATAACTCTCTCGTCATATCAATTTGTGTACCTAAACCTATCCCAAAATTTTACTCGGTCTCCTATTAGTTTCTAATGTTATCTCAGTAACTTAAAGTCCCTTTGTTACTATTTTTATCCTTACCTCAGTATTCATTCCCATTATAGTTTCAATTCGAACGATTTTTAATCGTACCTCACTCGGTAGTCCCTCGTAAGCAATAACATTCAATTTCATAAGGTAAACCATTTTTTTTCGGGATTTAACTAAGACCCTACTGACCTTAACTAAGTCCTACAATATCAAATTAGTCACCTTAAGAATCATCATCGGCCTTGGGATCTTTATTAAACTTTAAGGGAAAACAATTGCCAAAAATCAGGAGGGGTTGATCAATCGAAGGAAAGGATCGATCGATCGATCGACATTCTTGGGTCGATCGATCGATCAAGCAGGTATTACGAATTTGCATAATTTTGCCTACGGGTTTCATTAAACTTAACCCTCAAATCCTCTACTATAGTGTGCCAAACTCACAAATATCTATTCCTAACATCATAACAACATAAATACATAATTTCTAACGTTTTAAAATCATCAAATCCAAATGGGAAATCAATTTCTTGGATCAATTCACATAATTTTCATATAAATCCCTAGTTCTCCTATTTTCCTCAAGAACACTATATAATTCATTACAAGTTTATAATTCTCTACCCATGAATCATAATTTTGTGGTTGCTATTATCTCAAACGTTAAACTACATGCAAGACCTACCCAGATTACGATTTTAATTCTTCAACTCCATTCAATTTTTATTATTCAAGGTTATTCTCCAATTCTAACCCAACATGGATGATATATGCACTAAATCATTGCAAGTTAAATCACTTGCCTGGTAATTAAGATTCTTATCCAATGAAGTAGACGGTATGGGGATGATCCTTGCTTTTCGATCTATCCGGTGGTGGTGACTGTGGTGCAAAAGCCTCTAAGTGGTGGTTATGGCCATGGAAAACCATTGGAACTTCTCCTCTCCTCTTCTCTAACTTCCATGATTCTTTTTGGTTGTGAAAACCCTAAGGGACTCAAGTGTTGGCTGATAATATCAGTCTAAAATTCGTGGGTTATGATTCACCAAAAATAGGAATGACTAAAATACCCTCCCGGGTTGCCGGTTATGCCTAAAAATGCCCCGGGACCCAAACTAAACCCTCGGCTAGTGTTTTCTGACTATCTCAACCCTTCCGGACTTGTTGGCGCACTCAAAATTATCATACAGATGACATACAAAGAAAAGACTTTTAAATCCATTAAATTGGGTCCTGACACGACTGACACAAGCGTCCCAACTTAATTACTGAAATTGTCGTATTTTCAACTCACGAAAATTTTAACAAATTCAATAATCCCATATTACCATAATCACTCAGTAATATTCACTATTATCATCATATTTAAATACTAACTCTCGTCTCGCTAGTTTTTTAAAATCCGAATCAATTTCCAATTAATTATCCCAAATTAAATTAATTAATCCCACAATTAAAAGTAATTTCATTTAATTAATCTCATAATTAAAAGCCATAAAATTATGGGGTATTACAGGATAACGATGTAAGAATTAATGATTTTGAAATTTAATGCAAAGATATACCAATAATTTTTTTTTGCAAGTGTGAGGTACAAAAGACAGAGATGGACATGTGTACAAACAAGGTTCTTCAGTTTGAGGTCCTTCGACCGGACGTTCTTAGGTTTGAGTTTCATTATAAAAAGGTTCCTCAGTTTCGAATTTAAAATGGAGAGGTTGTGAATAATGAACCATTAAGATTTAAGCTAATTCGATTTACCTAGACAAAGTATTTCAAAGTCATAAATTACTTGAATGAGGTGTTTCGTACAAAACTTCTTATTTACATAACTTTATCTATAAGGGGGAGAAAGTAGGAGAGATTATTTATAGAACTCCATACTTATACATAAATTACTTAAAGAAGGATAAAAAAGATCTAATTCGATGTTACATGGAAGAGGTTACTCAGAATGCTCGAAAGACTAAGTCTATTAGAATTGAAGAAACACAAAGCAGAACCAAAGAAGCTCAAGGTTCCCGAACAAACTACTCGATAGAACACAAAGACCAAAACAACTCCACACGATCAAGAACGCTGGGGAATAGCTCACCTTAGGGAGCATGTTGCAATCAACCACAAGATTACACGATCAAAAGAGCTCATAAGCTATAAAAATATGATGACAGAGAAAGCAATATCTTATATAAAGGAATGTTCTTTTGACACATAATCCCATGCTAAAAGAATTTATATAATGTGTTGGGTTGTGCAATCAGTATGTGTTATTTGAATAATATTTGTGTTCGTGTTCTGAGACAACTTTATACCATGTTTAACATTTTTATCTCCCATTACATAGTGGATGGTGGTTTACTAGCAGAAGTAGCCATAACAAGGAAAGGGTTCAAGGTCCCACGAAATGGAGACACACTATATATATGCTACTTCATTTCATTGAAGAAAAAACTAAGAACAAAACAAAAGACAACAAAACTCTGCATACACCAATAGAAGAGAGATTTCAAAATAGACTTTAAGAGATTCGAAGAGAGTATTGACACTGTAAACACTTGGAGAGGTGAAGTTTTATTGATATTGAGGATTTGTAAATATTAATCTCCATTCTAAGTGAAATAAAACTCTAGGTCCTGCAGACATAGCCCAATTTGGGTGAGCCACATTATTTATTTTGTTCCTTACAGTTGATTTCCTCTCATGCAAAGTATATTTTCACATTACCACTAATAAGGGTCATGTCATAGTTTTACTATAAACACCCAGGTGACAAGAGAAATCACCATTTCCTCTCATTACCCAAAGACAAGTGTTCTCTTATGACACTAACATTTCACTTGAAGTAGACTAAAATACTTTAATCCCACAACATTTAAATATAAGAGATTTGCGTACACTTGATTCTCCACTTTTATTTTACCGCACACATTTGATAAAGACACCCAGTTCTCCTTTAATCGAAGATATGCGGGTAATCCGAGATATCACTTCAGGCCCTGTCTAAATAAACACCAAAAAACCTTATTTTATGGGAAACCTTACTTATGGTCATTGTGACCTCATTACAAAAGATCTAAATAAGCTAAACATCATGTAATAAAATAGTTATATAAGGCATTTAAAGACATTATAGGGTCATCCTTATTTATGAAACATCACGTAAAGGCTGATGCTACGAAAGCAACTATCAAAAGAATCTAAAAGAGGAGAATACACCCCTATGAACTTTTTCCCACCATATCCTTAAATCACACCTCATCCTAGGATGGACCATTAACTGGAAGACTCACTAAGGCCTCCTCGCAAAATGGCACCTTATATGGAATAAAGAAAGTTATTATGTTTCTAAGCCTAAATAAACAAGTCTCTTGCACAATTACCAAGCAAAGGAAAGGGTAACTTCCTTCCCTCACCACTCCGACATCAGTACAGTAATTGACTAGCCACCAAGAAAATAAAAATTGTCTTTTTCTATATGGAAAGTCTCAAAAAGATGAGGCACTTTTTTCCATGTGTATATGTATCTTTTATTTTAAATATGCCACCCGCATTTTAACAGAAGATCATGGACTCCCTTTTTGTTCCAATATATATATATATATATATATATATATATATAATAAAGGAGGAGGGACTTTTGCCACATCTTATAAGTTTATACACAAAACCTATACAAATAACTTTTGTATCTATCTTCATGAACTAATGGCTGAGATTAACACAAAAAAATTGGAATCTAAGGGTCCAAAACGACTCATGTGGTGAGATTCAAAGTTGAGACGTCTAGCTATGTGCTCTTTTACCAACTCCCCATCTGATTTTCCCTTATACCTCGAGCCACGTGCTCTGTAAAACTCTACCCATCACAAAAATAACATGTATCTATCCATCACAACAAGATCCAACATCTTCTCTTCTTCAATTCTTTTCTCACCCGAGCTCCACCTTCACTCTCTCATAGCATCTTCTCTAGCATGCTCTATATCATCTATCTATATAACATTTTTGTATGGTTGTCCGCCTCTTCTATAACGAGTTCTGTCTGTTTCTAATTTGTTTTAACACATATTTGAGACCCAATTTGTTCTATATAACTATTGACATATTGTACCGATCTAATTTTCTTTTTTCCAGATCTGATCTCCGTTGATCCATGCTGATCGTATGGTTTTCGGCATCATCTCTAACGAGTTATGTCTGTTTCTAATTTGTTTTAACATATATTTGAGACCCAATTTGTTCTATATAACTTTTGATGCGTGTACCGATGTAATTTCCTTTTTTCCAGATCTGATCTCCGCTGATCTCCACTGGGATTTGTCTCAAAGAAATTTTTGGGTGTTTTCCAGTTTTCGAGATCCAAAACAGTTCATCATTTTCATTTTCAGATCTTGATTTTTTAAGATTTTGGAATTTGAGATCTTTGTCTCATTTGGAATTTGGAATCTTGATTTTTTTAAGATTTTAAGTTTTGGATTTTTTAAGATTTTGGAATTTGTCTCATCCAAAACAGTTCATCATTTACTTTGGTTCACGAAAATACATTGAACATTTGTGTAAAATTTTACACAAACGTAGAAGAGGACGAAGTGGGTTTTCAAGCAATTGTGGATATTTGTGTAAAATTTTACACAATGTGGACATTTGTGTAATTACTTTGGTTCACGAAGTGGGTTTGAACGCCCCTGTTTTCCAAATATCTGAAGTTTGTAATTAGATTTTTTTATTTAATGATCTTTTTTTATTTTAAATGATGAACGGTAACACAACCAGGGATTTCATGGAGGCTTAACGGCGGGGACAGCAGTCCACAGAAGCTTCAGGGTCTTTTCAATCGGAGAGAGATTACATGGAGGGTTAACGCGAGGAACTGCTATGGAGGCTTAACGCTGAAGGTTCACATGTAACACAATCAGGGATTTCAGGTTTTGAGTTTCTAAAAATTAATTTTTTGTTGCAATGTTTAGCTCAGAGTTTCTCTCTCTCTCTCTCTCTCTTATTGTGAGTTAAAAGGGTTTTATTATTGTTAAATTTTATTTTTTGTGATGCATTTTGTTTTTTGTTCACATTGAACCCTTATCTCTTATCTCTGCCTCTTCCTTTCAAGATTGATTTGGTTAAGAGTTGCTTTGAACCTATGCAATTTCCTTTTCGTGATTTCATTTTTACTTATCATTTTTTATTTATTCTTTAGCTTAAATTTTATTTGAAAATAATTTAATTTTTCTTTAGTTTAATGTAGTTTTACACTTTCGTTCAATTCTTATTTTATATTTTTGTTTTTTATTCTAATTTATTTATTTTTATTTATTTTTTGGGCTCTGTCTTGCAAAGAAAAATACTGTCAACAGTGGGAGGACACCAACACCAAAATTATCACCATATACTGACATCCTACATCAACTTTTTAATTGTTAACATGAAAAAAGCATATGGAACACACACTACACAGAGACTCCAATAATGTTACCCCGCTTAAGAAAAAGATGCCATTATCTTTCTTGATTTGAAGCAAAAGTATGAGCCACCCTATTGAGTTGAACTTCCAATTCATTGAAAAGATGCCTTAATATATTATCATTTTCTAATCCGATATTAACCAACGGGTCGGGTTTGGGGCGGGTTTGTCATAACCCAAACTCGCCCCGCCATTTTTTTTTAAAACCCACCCCGTCCCGCTACAGGGTTTTTTAACCTGCCCCGAACCCGTTTAAGTGTAAACCCCCCCCCCCCCCCCAAACCCGCCCCGCCCCACCCCGTGTAGATTAAGTCGATAAAAAACCTTCATGTTAAACCCGTATATCGCATATATAACTTATATAATAAATATTTAATGTAAATAATATATTAAATATGAGTATTTTAGTAATAATAAAAAAAATGGGGCGGGATGCGGCGGGTTATGCTAAATATAGTAAATTCGAACCTGCCCCGTTTAATAAACGGGTTTTTAAAAAAAACCCATACCCACCCCGTTTATTTTAAACGGGTTTTTAACCCGCCCCATTAGGGGTGGGGCGGGGCGGGAATCCGGTGGAGCGAGTTAAATTACCATCCCTAATTCTGATTCTTGCTTTAAAGCATGCTTATGTAAATAAAATTTTACATAACCAATAAAAAATATACCAATGGGTTTTTGTAAGAGTGGTCCATATAATATTATCAAACCTCAATATTTTTTTTTTCATTTTAATTTTACACATGTCACCCTAACAAAATGTTGATTCGGTTACTTGAAAATTAACATTAGTCCTACATTATCAAATATAATTAATGTGTCATTTAAAAAAAAAGTTAAATCCCAATGGAAAAAAAAAGTTAAATCCCAAACTCATTGGAATAGGGATGTTATAACACGTCTAAAAGTAATTTCTCGCCTTGTCATCTTCATATGTACGCGGAGTGTTCTGCAATGTATGTGAGGGAATAATAAAAAAGAACCCTTTTAAAAATTTAAAATGATTATTTTGTGTTTTGTTATCTTTCTTATGGACAGTGATGTTTTTCTTCTTTATTTTTTGGACATTTATAGGGTTATTCCACTGTAAGGGAAACTAAGAAGAAAAAGAAGAAGAAGGGGATGCAATAAATGGAAACTATGATGATTAATTTTTTTATCTTCATAATTCAATAACATGACAATACTCATATGTTGTGTATATGTGGATTTGAGATTATGGTTTTTCTTTTAGATTTTATGGCTACTATTTTTACTCAAATTTCATATCAGGACATAAGAGATAGTTAGTAATGGCATTCCCATTTTATTTGTTCAATTTATTATGACAATGCATGTTTCATTATTTTTAGAATGAATATTTTATGTGAATATTGGTTGTACATTTATATAAATATTTTACATGCATTTTGCATACCTTTGGTTTCGAAACTCAAATTAAAATTCAACTCTAAATTAAAAAAATGACAATTAATGTTTAGTTCACCTTATTTTATTGATAAAAGTTATATTGTCTAACTTTTTATGTAATTAATTGGAAGAAAATGTATCACCATGCTAACGGCATGAGCACCCGCGCATTATTATAATCAGAATTTATAGTTGTTAGTATAACTTAGTGCTGTTGGGATTCGCCACCACACGTGTTGTTCTCGACAAAAGCTGATGTTGATGGTTTTAAACACGTGTGTTGGAAGAGATACAAGTGGTGCCATCGGCATGTGTATGAGTATGCTATAATATATCAAATTTCTCACCATGCCATCGGCACGGGTACACCCTAATATGTATATATATATATATATATATTAACAAAAAGAGATTAGTGTCATTCAATCCATACGCACATTTTCCATTACTTTGATGCATAAAATACTAAAAATTAAACAAAAGCGAAATAGACATTACAAACAAACTCGGTCCCCTATGCGACCTAAAGTAGGGATCCCTACACCTCAAAATAAGTCGGCCCCCTACGCTACCTAAAATAGGAAGCCATGCATTGTAAACCAATATGGTCCTCTACGTGACTTTAAATAGGAAGTCATGTGCTTTAAACTAATTTGGTCCCCTATGTGACCTTAAAATAGGAAGCCCTGTGCTCCAAACCCATTCGGTCCCTATGTGACCTAAATTAGGAAACCCCGTGTTTCATTAAGATGCCATTGAAATATCTCATTTATATGTATGGTCCCAAAGTGTCCTAAAAATATATAGGGGTTGGAAAATTCCAAAACTCTACTAAAACCAAAGTAAAAAATTAGGATACCATGCTCCCCACTGGATCTGTCTCCCTCCGGGTGTTTGGGTCACTATAAGTTCATACTTAATCTCCATACCCTCGGTTCCCACTAACCAAGAAGGATAACTAGTCATGAGGTGATTAGAACACCACCCCCCCCCCCCCCAAAAAAAAAAAAAAACTTTCCCCCTCATAGTATTTGGGTCACAAAAAATTCACACTTAATCTCTGTACCCTCGGTTACCACTAACAAGGAAGGATAACTAGTCCTGGAGCTTTCTCCCTCATGGTGTTTGGGTCACACAACGTTCACAATTAATCTCCCTACCCTAGGTTACGACTAACTAGGAAGGATAACCAGTCATCAAGTGAGCAGGAAATTCCTTGAGGCTTTCTCCCTCCTAGTGTTTGGGTCACACAAAGTTCACACCTTAATCTCCATACCCTCGGTTCCCACTTACCAGGAAGGATAACTAGTTGTGAGATGACCAGTAAAACCCTCGGAGCTTTCTCCGTCTGGAGTTTGGGTCACACAAAGTTCACACTTAATCACCCTACCCTCAGTTCCCACTAACTAGGAAGGATAAACAATCGTGAGGTTACCAAGAAAACCTCGGAGCTTTCTCCCTCGTGGTTTTTGGGTCACTAAAAGTTAACTTTTAATATCTCTAACCTCAGTTACCATTAATCGAAAAGGATAAATAATCGTGAGTGACAAGAAAACCCCCACGGAGATTTTTCCCTCCTAGGGGTTCGGTCACACAAAGTTCACTTACCTACCCTCGGTTCCTACTAATCATTAAGGATAACTAGTCATGATGTTATTAGGAGATCCACTAAACCTTTGTCCATCGTAATGTTTTGGATACCATATGATCATTCGTAATCTACTTATCCTCGGTTCCCGCTAACTAGGAAGGATAGTCAGTTGTGAGTTAATCAGAACCCCATAGAGATTTCTCTATCTCGGAGTCTGGGTTAGACAATGTTCACACTTAATCTACTTATCATGGGTTGTCACTAAACAGGAAGGTTAACTATTTGTGATGTAATCATAACCCCATACCCCCCCCCCAAAGGATATTTCTCCATCTCGTTGTTTTATTTACCATACATTCACACTTAAGCAACCTATATCCGATACTGGCAGACCAAAAAAGGTAATCAGTCGTGAGGTAATCTTAAAAATGACTCGAGCACCCATTGTCGGTCCTGCCCCCCACTTCAAGGTTATTTCTTACCATAGGTATCCATGATAACTTAAGAAATACGTTATGGGTATCGATCATACATTCATCCCCTCTGATGAATAACCCAAACCCTTATGCCACTAAAGACCAACCAGACCATCAATTTTAACAAAGAGTGTCCGCACCCACACCCTCTTAGTCAACTGCGTTTGTGGACACCCCAAATTTCAATAGAGGTGTGGGTAATTTTTCCCTTATCCTTAATGGCACATCATTTTCATGATTAACCTGAATCCAAAACTCACACAAGGAGATTTCCAAAAAATCTTGACTTCAGTGATAAGAAAACCCTAGACCTCCCGTAATCGGAGGGAAACTCGCATAATTATGAGAAGATTGGCCCACCATGGAGTTAAATAACTTGACAATATAAACTAGATATCTAAAAATATTTTATCAAATATCCCTTACGCCCGTTTGATGCCTCACTTTTGAAGCTAATGGTAGCCCCGACTGAGATAATTAACATTAAACATCACTTTATGGACAACTTAGACCAATAAAACTTCCTAATTTGGGAAATTGGTAAACATATAAGTTGTAGATATTTGAAATATCTTTCCAATGATAAATTTCATGCGCAAATCGAAGCTTGCATTAAATCCCTAGGGTCCATAGACTCAACTAACACTTTAAGGATATTTTCAACCAACCAAATTTCATGGTTGGGTAGTTAGGAAACATAAAAAGTTCTATATACTTGAAATATATTTCCAAAGGTGAATACCAGGCGTCAATCGGAGTTAAGAATCAAATGTTATTAATATATTACAAGAATGCAATGAAAGCGAAACTGATTCCTTTAAATGATTCGTGAAATGATTTTCTTCACTTTTTCCCTCTGAAATCACTCAAAATGGACCTTTGATTGATCAACTACAATTTTTGATAGCTTTCCCCTAAATCTTATCCAAAAGATGAAGATATTTTCCTAGCCATCATTGTGTCACACACCTCAAATCTACCATCCAAGGGATTTAATCAATTGCTCAAACGTCCGGGCCCAAATCCCTATAAATAGATGTCCCCTCCAACCTTAAAAATGGAACCAATACCCCACTTTGATCTGTTTTTTTCACTTTCTTCTCCTCCGAGCATCTGAGATACTTGAGTTCATTCTGTAAATTCCTGAAGAAGTTTGTACTTCAGAAAAGTCGATTTCATCTCAGGTAAAATTTGTACTTCTGTGGAGTCAATATAGTCCTAAACGAGGTTCGTACTTTCAAAAAATTTCCTCCAAAAGAAAAATAGACGAAAACCATTATGCGCATTTCATGAAAGTTATCACTTCTAAATGAAGCTCTGCTCGACTAAGAAATGATCTTGTCCCATCTCGAGCACCTTAGGTGTAAACACTCCCATAGGAAAATTCAGATCACACTATAAACATATAGAACCTATTCCCATATTTTAGGTCAAATACCCCATATGTATATTGTAACCGGATTTTTATGTCTTTTAACTCGACCCATGTTTACGGTACCGGGAATGCATATTACATAGTTTATATTTGTAAAGCTTTTCTATAACCCAAATCCTCTATTAATTGACTTGACATGATCATATGTTAAAAAGATGTTAATCAAGTGCCATGATGACCTTTACAAAACATGAAAACATAATTTTCAAAACCATTCTAGGAAAGTACCAGTGAGTAGAGTCAGTCCGAAACCTTTCACAAGCCAAACTCTAAAATCTGACTACTCCCACCACTTTTCTAAACGAATAAGGCCCGTCCCTCCCAACAACACGTCAAATTTGTGTTTTCAAGTTAAATACTTGACAAGCGATGACCTTTGATTATATATACTTTTAATATATAGATATATCAATCCAATACAATAGAAATGATATATTAATGATAGGATCCATAAATACCGTAATGAAGTAAATTGTGTACCTGGTATCTTGTCGCCTACACCCATAAATATGTCCCATTTGTTGAAACTACATTGGCTTTGATCCCAAGTCTCCTTGGGTAAATGGGCACTATACTGAAATAAACATGTGAATCCAATCCTCATAATACGTCTCTTGTCTTATTATTTCTTAGGGATGCATTCACCTCCAATCCAAACTCCCCCAACTTCTACATCTAACTCCCTAACCAATGATGTCTAAAACATCCTTACACTCTACATCTCAAAACTAGCCTAAAGATTTAACACACCCGATAGAGTTATTTATTAGCGACTTCAAGTAGACTCCCATTCTGAACCTCCACAGAAGCTACCCAATATCACATAGATAGTTTCTCTACCTCTCAAGTCAATACCAATTCTTGCACACATCACAGTATAACATGTGAACACCCGAACAATGTAGTATTTGATCTCGTGGATACACGGACATTTAGGAATAACACCAATTCCCTCTCATGAGCACAAACCTTGAGAATATATATCATGATATATTTTCCCCATGAAGATGCAATCATTTCTCACTACTCAGGCCCATTTATGTATAGTGCAACGAGATATCAAACTATCTCAAAGTTATAATGTTTCATGTATCCCCATACAAACATGCAAACACGTTTATATACTATACATAATAGAATTAAATAGACTTTGATCCCAAGTCTTATTAGGTATGTAGGCAAAATTTCGAGCCCTTGTCATGAGCACGAGCCTTAACAACATATCTCTCAATATGTTATCACAATAGAGATGCACCCATCTTTCATATTATCTTTTTACCTCTCCTCAGATCTTGAAATAGGTGTCAAACTATCTCAAAGTCGAGCTTTATCATATATTCACCCGCATACTAATGACCACTCCTTATACATTAGCACGAAGTAATACACAAGCGCCCTTATGTACCTGGACCGGTTGAAGTGATGTTCTTACACCTTTCACTATTATCATTATCCTACTTATTCATCTATATATGTTTAAGGGATTGCTAAGCTAAGGTCTTTAAACCAGTTCTAAAAATAACTAGAATTTCATCAATTAATGTTAAGATCAATAATAATCACATAATTAAGGAATCATAAAGAACAAGTAGGGTTCCTAACACCTTCCCCACTCGTAACCCTATTCCCAAAACCACATAATAAGAATCTCTTGACCAGCTGCAACGTTAACTTGCCTTAGAATTAGTTCTAAAGGGCTAATCCTAAGCTTTTGTTTGTTTTTGTATAAAAAACTAGCGACTCTGAACAACCAACAAAACTCCTTATTACACATAACACACTTGGGTCATGGCCTAAAACTAGGGGTGTGCGACTCAAACTGGACATGGCGTCAAATATTTTCCATGGGAAATGTTCTTCAACCCATGTCGAACCGATAACCTGACCTCGGGGGGATGTGATGGACTGAGAGATAAACACTCTTGGGCATCCACAGCCAACGCACACAAGAAGTTCCCCCTCGGTGCATCATCACTTATTGAGGCCTGTAATGCCACATCCCCCATTGATTAGTCACTCGTATTCTTATCAAGGACAGGTTTTCACTCCTAAAATATCACTCTCAAGGTGGTTTCAGGGTGGCTAAGCCTTGGGACCATGAGATTTAGAAAATGAAATATCAATTGGTGAACTTCTATAACTAGTACAAGATGAAAATGCCAAACACCATAGAGTCGGCTCTCCAAAAAACTCTCTCAAATTATGTTCAACATTATTATCTTCCCCCAAAGTGGAAGATTCCTATTATTAAACCATTCAATAGATCTAAGAATGCCATTGATTATTTGGATACCTTCAAATCGCTCATTCTCCTTCAGAAAACCCCAGATGAGATCATGTGTAGAGCTTTTCCCGCTACCTTAAGGGGAACTACCAGACATTGGTTTGGAAAGCTTAAACCATGGACTTTAATAAGATTCACTGATTTGGCAAGATCTTTTGTCACCCATTTCATTGGGGCACAGAAGACAAGGAACCTTATCATTTCCCTTATCAACTTCAGATAAAAAATTTACAAGTCTCTCAAAGAGTACATTAAGAGATTCAACTAAGAATCCTACTAGGTTGACAATCTGAATAACACCATCTATTTACTAGCCTTTATCTGAGCCCTTAAATTAGAATACATGTTGAGGTCCTTCAATAGAAGTCCATGACTAAGCTACTTTAAAGTGCTCACAAGTATATAAATGTTGAGGATGCCTTGTTTCTAAACTAAATAAGGTCTAAGGACCCATAACAATCAGTTTTGACACTATTTAATACTTGTCTAAGGTCCACGTATCCTCAATCCAATAGTTAAAGGTCGAAGGACCCAAAAAATACGAAGCAATCATTAATATTTTAACTTTTGATTATATTCAAACTGATTAACGTCTACGAACCCATAACACTTAACTTTGAACATTGTTTAATACTCGGTTGAGGTCCACGTATCCTCAGGCCAATAGTCAAAGGTATAAGGACCCAAATATTACTAAATAAGTCATCAAGTTTGTTATCTTCGATCCCATTTAAAGTGTCTAAGTTCTAAGGACCCATAAGAGTCATTTTTTAGCATTATCCAATACTCAGCGAAGGCTTGCATATCCTCATTCCAATAGTCAAAGGTCTAAGGACCCAAAAAAGACTGAAGTATTCATCAAGGTTTTCACCTTTGCTCCTATTAAAACTGTCTAATATATAAGGACTCGTAACATTTAAATTTGAGCATTGTTAAATACTTGGTTGAGGTCCACATATCCTCAGACTAATAGTCAAATGTCTAAGGACCCAAAAAAGGCAATCATCATGGTTTTCATCTTTAATACCATTCAAATTGACTGAAGGTTTAAGGACCATAACATTCATCTTTGATGATTGCTAAATACTCAGTTGAGGACTACGAATCCTCATGACAATAGTCAAATGTATAAGCGCCCAAAAAAGACTAAAGGAATCATCAAGGCTTTCACCTTTGATCCCATCCAAACTAATAAAGGTCCAAGGACCCACGAAAGTCATCCTAGAGGATTTTTTACACCCTTTAAAAAAATATGCAGATTCCTTAGCCAAAATCTTGTTTAAACTCATTTGAGAAAAACTTTTATTTTCCAAAAAAAATTGGGGGGCTAAGTGTTCAACTACAAAAAAATTTCTAAAAAAATCCAGTTTTATAAACAAAGGTGCAAGACCCAAGGTTCAAAGGCCTTAGGACCCATTGTAGAACCTCATAATGTACTCCTCATGAGGACTAAGGTTTAGAGGCTTTTGAACCCGATATGCCCAATAAATCTACCTAAATTCAAAGGTCTTAGGACCCATTGGCGGACTTAAGGCCGAATAAATCTCGAGGTTCTAAGGTCTAAGGACCCTCATCATGACTAGTTATTCTATATTAAGGCTTTCATGCTTAGAAAAACATGTTCCATACATCTTAAATCCCTTAATTGAACAAATTTCAAGTTGGAATTTCAAATCTAAGTTCTTATGACACTTAGAAATTTAATATTTCCCCAAAATATTTGGGGGCTCAGTGCTTGTATAAAAAAAATTGGGCCAAAAGTTTTAAAAAATTGGGCCAAATTTTGAGGGGCTCGATGGTGTACTTGATGCTCTATGGTTCTAGGTTTAATGAACCATTATATATACTCGGTTCTGGCCTTAAAAACGTCACAAGTACGTTGTAGACGCCTTAGGATCTTCATATCTACTTCAACAAATTTCTTACCCCCATTATTTTGCTTTACCAAAAAATCTTATGGGTCTTAGGGTATACTACCTACTGGAAGGCCTCATCCAGAAGAATACTATGCAAAACTTCCTTAGCAAAGCAAAATTAAAGCAACTATGAAGTAAAGAGAAGCATGACACTAAGTATGAACCAACACAAAGAAGTACAAAAGTTAAAAAATTTAAAACCAAAGCCATTGTTATTCAATAATAAGAAGTGGAGGTTTACATTAAAAGGCCTACAAAAAAAAATAGTTCAAAGAAAATACAAAACTTACATAAATTCTTATTTAAGGCTTTAAATTTGTAGGGTCAATAAGAGCTTCGTATTTTTAACTTGATTGGGTCTAGAGGCAGAGGCTTTATTTAGATCTTATTCCTTCTTTTGAACCTAGGTGATAAAAACTTCTTTAATATCTTCATGACTACTACTTTCATCATTTGATCTTTCTTCAATAGAATGAGAGTCTTCGATAAGTAAGCCATAGATATCCACATCAGGAAAGATCTCCTTGACCTTATCCTTACAAAGCCTCAAACCTAGAGTTATGATTATAAAAGATAAACTTCTTGAAGGTCTCAGACTTAAGGTAGTCATCTGGCTTGCTCTTCATAGTGGCATCAAATTTTTCTTGACGCTCACCATACTTTGTCAGACCTCAACTCTTCTTTATCCCCGAGAAGTAAAAAAATCCCAGAGGTGATGAACTCCAAACATTTGGTGTTTACGGAACACAATCTCAGCAGGAATCTCTTTGGAAAACCACCTATCTCTCCTTCGTTCTTCCCATTCATCTACTGGATCGGTAAGAAATTAGATTTTTCTATTAAAGAACTATGAATGGGGATTATTGTAGATAAAAAAAGAAAATAAAAGCTACTTACATGAAAAATAGTCAGACTCTGGAAAAAATGACTCATTAGTTGAGGGGGAACCTTTTTAATCCTAGGGGAAGTTTGGCCTTGGCCAGTGGTTATTTGTCCTCACACTCAAGGACCTTAGTGGTTGCTTTCCTCTTCCAAGGAACCAAAAAAAAGGCTCAGACTCTAGCGTATATCCAAGCCACAAAATCAACGTTAAAGGTGAACGATTTAATTTAGTCATCCATACATATTTGAAGAGATGATTGGTTGTGACAAGGATTTAGAAAAGGGTGGAGACCAGCTTTAAGGTCATGTTTATCCTTTCCACCTCATTCTAGAAGAGCTTATCACCCACTTCAAAAAAGAATAGATAGTTAGGGAAAGTTATGAAGATTCAAGTTTTCTAATGGTCTCCTTATAGCTTCAAAGTCAAATGGATTTATTCCCTTCAGCCCTTAAGGCATGTCCCACTAATTACTCTCAACCACTTGCAATCTCCTTCCTAATGCACTCTCATTATGACAAATCTTGGCTAAGTTACCCTTACACTCCTAACTTTCATTAATGGATAAGTATTGCCCCTTAAAACCATTGATATAAGAAATAATGGTCTACTCATGATACCCTATTTTATACTTGGTATTTAAAGTACTCTTAGTCCCCTCAACTACCCTCAGGTTGGAAGAGAGGTCCCAATGCTGACCTCTGACCTCAAAAAGATCAATACTTGGTCCCCAATACCTCCGATGGTTATAAAAAAATGCCATAAAACTATATCTGACCTCGTTCATCCATCCTAACTCCTAGAAAGGTCAATCGTTCAAATATGTCTCATCAACCACGCTCAAAGACCACAGATTTAGGGTTTTGCTAAGTCTCATGCTCAAAATAGACCTCAACTCAAATATAAATGACATCCCAAGGTCAACTAACCCCTAACACTGAGACATAACATTGTGTAATACCTTAATAACAACTCATGGTAAATCCATGGAAGCTCCTAACCCTCTGAACCCCTGGATGAGTTTTTACAACTAGTCTAGTGGGTAGGTGAAAAACACAACACTATTTCACTACTATCTACTCAATTCCACTTGAATTGAAAGCTCTTATTCACATTTAATGTTATCAGCAACTACCTTACTCCACCTATAAAATCTTTATCCAACACTCCACTACCTTTTTGACACCGTCAAACCTCAAAGATGCATCAGTCATGTTGTGATATCCCACTCATTCTTCCTCCTAGAGTTTTCAAATAAATAAGACTTTGATCACATTTTAAAGACAGGTTTAAGCAAATAATAGTGGGTAATTAGGGAGGTTAACACATTCAAGTAACCAGGCTTAGATAAAACTAAGAGTATTATCATTCCTGAGTGTTTACTCGTTGTTATAAATTCTCTGAACCCACTATTGAGAGTCTATCCGGGTAACTTGGATCACTGCCAGTTGTGGTATTCCTTATTTATCTGGTTGAGTGATAAACTAATACTCAGCAACCTTTAGATAAGCCAATCAGTTACTTTATAAAGTCCTGTGGATTATTGGAAAAGGTCGCATGAACTTATACACCCTTGACTAAAGCTCAAGAAGTCTCTTAGATTGTAATAACTATTTTATTATTTAATAAATAGTATATACACCTTTGATAGTGGATAGGACCCCCTCTTGAGGTCATTGTGTCACACTTTGACACTCCTCTCCTCTTACCTGTCTGAGGTCTAAAGGGGAGTACATGTGGGTTTGAAGTCATTTACGATTTTTACTTTCATTATAAGATTTAGCATAAAAAATTTCAAGAAAAGGTTTATCTCTTTCAGGCATGGAATTTCTTTATTAAAGGATCACTGTCTTAAGACATCTAATCAGATAGAGATGATGATGAATATGCCTTATACATTAGTAGTGGGAATCATCGTTTATGTTATGGCGTGTATAACACTGAATATCTACTTTCTATTTTTTATGGTCAGTAGATTCCTGTCTAACCCATATAAAGAGAACTAGATTGTTGTTAAGCATATTATCAAGTAGTAGAAAAGGATTAGAGATTATGTGTTGATTTTCTTAGTATAGTCTAGTACTTATTGGGTACACGGGCTCAGATTTTTAGTTAGATGGGCATTTTATGATATCAACCTCGAGGTATGTGTTTAACCTAGGGGTGAAGCCATAAGTTGGAGGAGTATCAATCAATCATATATTAATGATTTGACCATGGAAGCCTAATAAGTTGTTGATTTGAAGGCAGGAAAGGATATTTTTTGCATCTGAAATTTCCTAAATGACTTGGGCATGGTTCCTTCAGTGAAGTCGGATATTATAGTTTGTTGTGACAATAGGGGTGAGGTTGAAAATTCGAATGAACCAATGACTCGTAAGAAGGGAAAGCACATTAAGTGCAAGTATCACCTGATTCGGGAGATCGTAGAGGGGCGATGTCATTATGACCAAGATTGCATCTCAAAACAAGCTGGTAGATCCTTTAACGAAGAGCATATCTGTTGGCAATCACCTAAAGGTAATGGGATTCAATTGCATAAGCATATGTCTTTAAGACTAAGTGGCATATTGTTGGAGTTTTATTCTAAAAACCATCTAATGACTTTTTATTTATTAATTAAAGGGTTGTCTAGTTCATTTGAAATGAGAATCCTGTTTGTGAAAATATTTTATAGTTATGTTTTAAATATATTATTCACAGGAGATCCAAATTCTGGTTCTAGTACAATTGAATAGTTCACAATCTAGAATGGGAGTTGATATCTTTTTGACATGGATACGTGTAAAATCCTACTAGTTTATCTCAAATTACGAGAACCTATATGATTTTTTTAGAACTTTTATGATAGTTCAAAAGAGGATTGTGATTGATACATCCAGGATTGTATTGAACATGACCATCCATGATATTAAAAGTCTAGGTGTTGTTTTGATTAGACTTAGGTAATCTCACACTATTTGTAAAAGTTTCAAGTATTCTTAATCTCGAGAGTTATGAGGATTGGAATGCTCGCAAAATTCTTTCTTTGATTGCTATGGGTGTGATTCAATTTTATATCGAGTTAATAGATCCTCGTAAATTGCACTACACCAAAATGTTCAAATTGCCACCTTTCAGCCGACCAGCCTTGTCACGGTCATTGACCGTGATAAAAATAATACGCATTTTTATCACAGTCATTGACCGTGACAAGTCCATGACAAAGTCTTTCCACGGTCATTTACCGTGACAACATTAGAAAGTTATCATGGTCAAAGACCGTGATAGGTCCGTGATAAATTTTCTAGTAAAAAAACTCTTTCACCTCTTTTTTTCCCACCGACTTATTCCCCCCCGAATTCTCTCCCTCTCTCTAAGAAGCTGATCTCTCTCTCTCTTTACTTTTACGTCCTTTTTTTCTTCTCTCTCTCTCTCTCCTATGTTTATGTGTGTGTATATGTGTTTGTATGTGTGTGTGTGAAGGGGTGTGTGTGTGTGTGTACAGGTGGGTGCATGTGTATGTGTGTGTAGGTGCGTGTGTGTGGGTGTGTGAGCAGGTGGGGTGGGGGAGGGGGTGGGGCAGGGGGAGGGGGGCATGGGTATTGGGGCTGGTGGGTGGGGTGGTAGGCGGTTGTGGGATGGGGGGTAGGGTGTGTGTGTGTGTATAGGTGTAGGGGGTGGGGGCAATGGGGGGGGGTGTATGTTATAATTACAAATTTATTAAATTATTGACATAAACTATAGAAAAATATATGCTCCTAATAGGCATTTATTTGACTACACAAACCTAGTAGGTATTGTTAATATTGAAATTAATAGGTGTAGTTTAGAAAAAAATATTCTCCTAATAGGTATTGATTTGAATCTTATTGTTTAGAGAATAAAATTAATTTGACATTATAAATATTGTTTGTGTATTCTTATTTAGGTTTTAAATTGGTTACAAATTGTTAATGTTGATTGGTTGTTATTATTTAGGGCTTGAAGATAATTAGTCATATGTATTTAATTTCTTATGCTGTTGGAAATGAATTAATTGAGTGGATGAACTAGAAGGAGTACGTGATACACATTTATTGGTTTTTTGTTGATGTTGGATTATATTGGACGGATGTGGGTGTATATGAAAGTTGGTTGTTTATTTTTTTTTAAATCCTTAATTTAATTCACACTAATAAATACTTAAATAATTATACTGTCTTAATTTGTTGGGTTGGTTAATTTTGGAAGTGGCGCGACCACTGGATTATTTTCCAACTGGGGGGGGGGGGAGTTTTCAACTTTTTTCTAACATTACTTTGTGTCACAACCCATTTGAGAGTGGCACGACCACGGACTTATGATAATTAAACGAAACATATTTGAAATTATATATAGTGCACATAGATACTAGCCTTCTAGTTCTTATGCGTACGCATTCAATAGCCCTTAGACCCGTTCTAGAGTCATTACCCCTGTAATGAGATCTCTCGAATGGTCCCGTTTGAATAGTTTAGGACTGCATAGTTTCTGTATCATAATATTCTTAATGGCTTAAACTTATTACTATGGAGGAACTTTTGAAGTCGTATCTTAATATTCTCTAGGTACATACTAGATGATGCGATGTTAAGTGTTATTTCAATTATCAATTGAAATAACACTCACGCTTGCGAATCTACATTGTGTACTTGGACAACTATGGGGATATGTTGCCGAATTTTTCTCAAATTGGAACAATGTGCATGAGTTGTTAAGTATATTACAGAAATATATGGTCTTGAATGGGATATGACCACTCACCCTTTAGAGGAGATGGAGGAAATAAGAATTAATATTATAAATTGAATTTGAATTTGAATTTGAAATTTAAGAATCTAATATAAATAATACATAATTAAATGAAACATACTATAAATTTTATACAGCAAGTAATATGTGATTGTTTATACTAATGGAAACTAAATATTCACACTTTTGTTTATACTAATCCACGAATATGCGCTTCTTACCTATAATAGGTGATTTTTTGGAGTAGTTATGATGGGATAACCTAAATACAAAAAGTGTATGGGGGAGACAATTAGATTAGGGGATGTGTTTCGCAAAGGTGCTAATGAATTTGTGAAATACGCAAAGAGATGTCATAATGATGAAGAGTTTTCGTGTCCATATGCTAGGTGTGATAATGGTAAGGTGTTTGAGTAGAAAACAGTTGAACTACATTTGTTAAGATGGGGTATACAAGATAGTTATCGATTTTGGAGTTTTCACGGGGAATCAAAGTTCCTTTTGTCCCCGAGCAACCTTCACAATAACCTTCAATAAGTAGGATAGAAGTACAAGGGGACGGCGTAGATCATTATATGTTAGAGGATTTAGTTGATGACGTGTACGGATTTCATTAAGGAAGAGAATGAGGTCAATGATGATGTATAAGGTTCAGGTGCTCATGAAGATATCAGGATAAACCTTGACGATGACTACCAAAGTTTAAAATTTAAGGCGACCCAACTGTTATACTCTCGCTGTGAGAAAAATCAAACTTTACATGCCATAGTTGGTTTTCATAGTTTGAAGACCCAATACGGTTTTTCTGGCAATAGCGTAATAGGAATTTTGAATTGGGTGAAGGGCTTGCTGCCCAAGGAGAATACGCTTCCAAATAGCTATCCTATTATGATTAAATAGTTTGAAAGTTTTGGGAATGAAGTAAAAATCTATTCATGCTTGTGTGTATGACTGCATACTATACTGATAGGAGTATGAAAATCTCGATCGGTGTCCAGTATGCGATGAACCTAGATATGTCCAATCTACTAGCAAGGAAGACACAAGCTCAAAAGTGCCTCAAAAAGTGTTGAAATATTTTTTCGTTGGGCCTCGATTAAATCAGTTTTTCACAGTACCATGGATAGCAGAGGTAATGACTTGTCATGCTAGGGCAGAAGTAGAGGACAATCTCATGCATCATCCTATTAATTCTACAGCTTGGAGGAGGATGAGTTATGAGTATCCCAATTTTTCTCGAGAACACCATAACATTCGTTTGGTAATATCAATATATGGTTTCAATTAATTTGGAAATCTAAGCACCAATCATAGTGTATGGCCAGTGATCCTGGCCCCACTCAACCTCCCTCTTTCACAGTGTGTGAGACCTGAATTTTCGATGTTGTCTTTGTTAATACCTGGGCCAAAGGCACCAAGTGATGATATCGATGTCTACCTGGCTCCTTTGGTAGAAAAATTAAATGAGTTGTGGAAAGAGGGTATGTAAGCCTTTGACTCTTTTAGAAAAGAAGATTTTATGCTCAAAGCTATGTTGATGTGGGCAATTCATGATTTTCCATATTATGGGACATTATCCGGTTGTTTAGTATATGGTTATTTGGGATGTCCTATTTTTGTAGACGAGACTGAATCTCTTCGTCTCACCGCTAGCTCAAAAAATATACCATTACCAAATGAGGTTTTTAACCCCCGCTCATAGTTTCAGATTTGAGAAAGGATACAATTTTTTATTGGGCGGGGTTAAACATAGGCTACCGCCGAGAAAACTTTCAAGTTCAAAAATTAAAAGTAAATCTTGTAATTTTGGCCCTAATTTCCCAGGTAACAATCTTAAATTTAAGAATGTTAAGCATAAGAAGAGCCCAATGGTAATGAAACTGAGACAAGAAAGGCATGGTCTAGGAGGTCAATTTTATTTGACTAGCCTTATTAGAAGAATAACCCGGTGCGCCATGTATTGGATGTGATGCACGCTGAGAAGAACATTGTTGAACATATTATGGGCACATGCCTTGGGGGGATTCATTCGAAGGATGGATAAAATGCACAAAAATACCTTAAATCGTTGAAACTTAAGCCACAACTATGGTTGAAAAAAGATAGTAGGGGAAGGACAATAATTCCCCCCTAGTGCGTTTACTTTGACGAGTGAAGAAAGGAAGGTGCTTTTAGACACATTATATAATTTGAATGTTCCATCTAATTTTTTGTCCAACTTGCAAAGGATTGTAAATTATGCTTCCCATGATTTACATAAGTGTAAGTCCCACGATTGGCATGTGATCATGTAATTGGTTCCTCTATTGTTTAAGCATTGTTTCTCCAAGCACAAGGATTTGCTATGGGAGATTATGCAAATTAGTATCTGTTTCTCACTTTTATGTGAGAAGGTAGTCAATCGAGAACACATAGTGGCCACAATAGTGGCAGTTACTGAAGTGATTTGTGTGTTGGAGAAGTACTTTCCCCCATCATTCTTTGACATAAGTGTCCACTTGTTGGTACACCTATGCGACGAGGCACTTATTTGCGGTCCAGTTAGATATCGGTGGATGTTTTCGTTTAAAAGATTGATGAAAGTTTTCAAAGATTACGTCAAGAATACACGATACATTACAGGATCAATTGTAGAGGAATACATCACCGTAGAGTCATCAATCTATACTCTGGAATATATGCCTGACTCGACCAGCGGTGATGACATTGATGAGTTTGTCGATGAAGGTGGTCATGTGATGGGAAAATGAGTGAAATTAACGAGTTTGCAATATGAACAAGTATCTTGTTATCTATTTGACACACATGAAGATGTCAAAGAATGGAAAAGGAAAGTTTAAATTATATTAAGTTTTACATTATTTTAGATTATTTTATACATGATTAATTTTGTAATACGTTCGTCACGTTAATTTTATGCAAAGAATATGAAGCTTGTGAGAACAATAAAAGACGAAAAATAATGGCACAATCAGACAGCAAATTTACTGTGACTGGGTAAGAGTTGAGGATAAAAATGCGTGTAAAGTTTATCCTAGCACCAATTTGATCATGGTTGACTTGTCCAAGTTGAAGAGCAACGAACACGTGAGCGATGAGCCATTTGTTTGTGCTTTTTAAAAGGTCAAGAAAGTGTTTTACTCAGAGTATATCAACAACGAGTCGTGGTAAATCGTCCTACAGTTTTTAGATTTGTAATAAGTATTCCAATTATCAGACATCAGTTTATTGCTTTTAATTCATTTGTACTTGATCAGTTTACTGCATGTAATATTTAGATTTTGATTCTGAAGCATTAATTCATAGTCCATATCTAGTGGGTGTATTATTCTAGTGTTTTATTATTATCGGATATCAGTTTAATTCTTATAATTCATTTGTACTTGATCAGTTTAGTGCATTAATTCAAAGTTGCTAGTGTTTTATTATAATATGGTTAGTGCTTTGTTTTCTTCTAATTCATTTGGATTTGTACTAATAACGACAATTTTTATAGAAAATGTCTTCTTCAGGGCTTGGTGGCAGCAGAGGCCACGAGGGCTCCTCGACCCCTAAGCTCCCAAAATGGGAAAAATTGGTATCGACCATTGATAACAAGACAGGATTATTGGCTAAATCCCTCGAGTTGGTGAAGACGATTATTGTCTCAGGGTACACTAGTTGGATGGAGGTGCCAAATGAGTTCAAGTTGGCTATTTGGGCGGCACTACAGTTAATGTATTTATATTTCAATTTCAATTTTAATTTTAATTTCAATTTATATTTATATTTATATTTATATTTATATTTATATTTATATTTATATTTATATTTATATTTATTAGCATCTAACACTTACTTTCTTTCTTTTTTATATTTATTTGACAGGAACAATTCGGCCTGCCCCCACAACTCTGTGATTCCATGTTGGAGCAGTTGAGGGAAAAACATAAGACGTGAAAGAAGAAATTTGCGGGCCCGATACTTTGGGAAGACCCGGGACTCCATTCTCAGACTGCGTGATACCGTCCCGACGAAGGAGACGATCGCATTGGCACAGTGGCAAAAGTTTATTGATAATAAGATCGAGGAGCGACAATTGGCATCTCACCAATCGGGGATGGAAAACCTGGCGAAAAGCTTGGACGTGCACTATTCTGGGCAGACGTCTTACGCTGAGGTGGAGCACAGGATGGTATGTTTTTATTTTTCTATGATTATTGTTTTATGTTATTCTTCATTATTTTAATTTGCGTTACTTACTAATTTTGTATTATTTTATTTTAGGAGACAAAGAGTGGCCCTGGAGGTAGGCTACATAGGCTCGATGCCTATGTGGCAATCCGGACGAACAAGGGAAAGGATAAGGGAGTGTCCTCGAGCGTCGCGACGATGATTGTAAGTTATAAATGTTTAATTTTTAATAATTACATTATAATTTTTTATTTACTTAATTGACAAATCGTGTACTTTTTGTCGTTCCAGGTAAATCTTAAGGAAGTGCATAAGTTGCAGTCTGATGCCGACAAGGCATCTTTGTTTATGGACGTACTCACCCAAGTGCTCAGTGTTGATCGCCAAGAAAGGACTGGGGGGGTGATCTCACTGGTGGGGAAGTCTAGGATCATCGAAATGGATATGAGCAACACCGGGTTGGCTTGTCAGATGGACATGCATGATGAGAAGTTATCAAGGTTGGAGGCGACGATCCTAGATATGTACGCCTTCATGAAGCGTAAGTTAGGAAAAGTCAAGGGGAAGGAGAAGACGGTGAAGGTGGTTGAGGACGTGGACGTCCCTGCATCATCGCCGATACGCGCGGACTCGTCACTATATGATCCATTTCGCATCTTGACTCCCTTCGAGCGGCTTATGTCAATAATCGATTGGCCGAGCGTGTTTTTACTCAACATATATGATGGCCAGCTGATAGTGAGGGGGTTGAGGGACCCTAGAACCCTCCCAGGTATGCCGTTTCATGGATGTTTCCTTCAAGACATTAAGGCCAAGGTGCTCGTCACGCATGTGATGCCCAAAAAGGAGAACTCTGCATTGTGGTTGCACGAACAATACAGCGTGATGCATATTGAGGGGTGCCTCAATGCGTATATCGTTTGGCCTTCCTTCCTCCTCCGACCTACTGATGACTCTATGCATTGACATTATTTGTATATATTTATTGTGGACACTTGGATTATATTTGTATTGTTTTGATTTGTTACATTTTGGTTTGGATATGGATTGTATTTCTATTTTATTTGGATATGGAGTTATATATGAAATGATTTGGTGCATTATTTCTATTTTATTTGGATATATATTTTTTGAACAGGTATAATTTTGCTATAACAGGTACAAATATACTGTTGGGCAGTGGCACTGGCTATACTGCTTAGCAGATTTTTTTAAATTCCGCCCAAAATTATCACAGTCAATGATCGTGACAAAACTTATCTCAGTCAAAGACTGTGATAGGACCATGACAATTCTAATCAACTTGTCACGATCATTCATAATGATAACTCCGTGATAAAGAAATTTATCGACCCCATACTTTTTACGATCAATGACTGTGGCAAGTTTGACCATCACGGTCATTGACCATGACAAGCCGACAGTTTTAGTGTAGTGTTGGGCAATAGTTTTATGAATAGGTCTGAGATCATAATTAGGAGGAATCCACGTCAAAGAAAAATCTTGGATTGTGATACCCCCTTGATAAACTTATAAGATTTCTTTCCACTAATTAAACCTAATCAGTGGATTATTTATAATGTGTTGGAATAGTAAAATAAATTGAGTATCAAAATCAAGGAATTGATTATATGTTGGCTAAAATCGATTATCGATAAATTGATTTGACCAAACGAGAATCAGAAGCTTAATGTGGAGAATCACATTATGGACCATAATTAACTTTGCATGTAATACCTCATTATATCTGAGTATTTTTTAGATAATAAATTTAGAGGGAAATCATAATTACTTAGTGGACTTAATTGTAATTATATCAAGAAAGGAAATTAATAATAGGGTCGTAATTTTGGATTTCTAAGTATTTATTCGGAAGCCAATTTCATTATTTGCCTTTGGTCCCTATTATAGTCCATATTCCCAAGTAGTTAGGCCCATACTCTCTAGAAACCTAGTTTGGCCCAAGCCCACACATTATAGTAATATGTATTGGTGTAAACTAGGGTTTTAAGTTACATATTCATCATTAAGGGTTAAAAGGGGGAAAGAAAGTACTATTCACTTTTTTGTGAAGAGGCTAAGAGAGAGAGGTAAGTATCTCACTCAAGTCCAAGTGTCTATATCTTAAAAGGTGCCATGAGGATCTCAAACTAGAAGATCTAAGAATTTCGGAGAAGACAAGTAAGATTTTGGAGAACTAAAAGAAAGGCAGCCAATTTCATCTTCATTAATACCTTTTCTCCATCCTCGTATTTCAACCGGATCCCCAAAGGTATTGTTTCTATAACCCTAGGTTTGGTGGTTTTCAAACCTAGTATTTTGTTTTGCACTTCCATATCATGATTAATCAAAGATTCATGGGCTGAAATTTTTATTATGCGTATATCGATCCCCACAGTTTCAAGGGGTATTTTTTTCTATTTGGCCTTGGAGAGGGACTCAACTACATCCAGCATCTTATGAAGGATGAGCCCTTCTGTGAGTTTTTTTTTAATCCTATGGGACTTTACTTAAGGAATAATTATAGACCATGATGGAAGGGACTTTCTGTCCTTTTTATATAAATTTTCATGTGATTGTATTTGTTTATATCTCTTGGTAAATTGTTGCATAAATTCGTGTGCTGAGTAATTAATAAATTAAGGATACCCAAATTTATAAACAACGTAGTTTTAATTTTGAGACTGGCCTACATCATGATTTTTCTTGAAAAATCTTTTTTATTTATTAATTTTTAATTCAATTTAATAGGGTAATTAACGTAATATATAAATTAAATTATGATCTTCGAGTTTTATTTTAATTTTAAAATGGTTTAATTTTTGAAAAATTAAAATAGTGAGATTGGGTAATTTAATTTGTACAAGTACATTAGAAATTACCAAGGATTTAATTCAAGAATTTAGAATTAAATGAATAGTTTTTTAACCCTCACATTTAAAATATTAAGTGGGAGAGGGGTTTTAACATAAATCCCATTGTATTCGTCGATATTTTAAAAATGTGATGTGATTAGTTGCTCGTGTTAGTAATTGACTTTCCTCCCATTCAGAGGGAAACAATCACAGTGTCATGACATTTTTAATATTCTTAAGTGGTAGTTACTTATAATTAAATGTGAGTGAGTTCAGTCCCCTTATCAAGAAATTTCTACACGAGCGGATTTTATTTCAACAAATGAACCGAGGGTACGTACTTAAATTCAACTATTGATATCCCGCTTATTGGAGTCGTTTTCATTAGATGTGGGAGAAAAAGATGTCGACTATTTAATTACGTGGGAAAAACGTTTCCTGGAATGTCCAGAGAACATAATTGAAGGATGAATTTTTTTCAATCAAGGGTAAGGTGATTTAAGCTCCCATCGAGAAATCTTACTTCGGGGGGGGGAGGAACTAGGATTCTCAATGGGACTAATTCTAATTGGTGGTTGAGGGTAGTCAAATTAAAATTTAATCGAAGTTAATTCTCACATATTTAATTTTAATTTATTTATTTTAAAATGATGATTCTCATATTTTAAAATGGGCTCAACATTTAACCCACTTGCTTCCATATTAAAGGATAATAAACTAACTAGAATTAATATTAGAGAATGGAAAAGAAACTTAGACAATGTCTTAACTGCTAAGGATTATAAGTTTGTTTTAACTTAACCTTGTTGTGTCAAGCCTAATGAGGAGGCATCCCAAGAGGATTTCTGGGCTTATCAGAAGTGGCATAAAGTTTATCAGATGGCTCATTGCTATATATTGGAATCTATGAGTAATGTGTTGCAACACCAACATCAGAATATGCCAAGTGCTTACAACCCAATAGTAGTAGGGAATTACCATGTCTCAACATGTCTTTCATCATTGAATAGGCATCACAATCTTTCATCATTGAGACATGTTGTCACGATCCCAACCCAATAGTAGTAGGGAATGAGTGTCTTCACATGCCACCAAGGCATTCAATGTTATGGCCTTAAAATATTTCTTAAAATAAATGCAACGAAAATACATTCACATGGTCATGAAATGTAAACTATTAAAAAAATGGGATTACGTCATCAAAGCTTTCGAAAAGGGAACTTCGTATATGTTAAAGTATGAACGGGTTACAACTTATGCCAAAATTAAAAACTTATTACTAAAGAGCCAAACATGCTCTATCTCCTAAAAACAAACGTTATATTTAAAAGTATAACAAAGGAGCTCCTTAAGCTAGATCTTCAACATAGTCCTCCTACACTCCATCCTCCAGTCTAATTATCTCTTGAAAAATCGTTATTTATACAACGTCAGCTAAAAGCTGAATAAGATTTAATCTCCCGATATTCCAAGTTTTTTAGAAAATCGATACCTATTCAAGTAAAAAGAGAAGGCATATACATATATGGATAGGAACTTGCAGTAAATAGATATATATATTTTGAAATGATAGTATATATATCACAATTCGATAGCTCAGAATAAGAAGAATGCAACAAATCAAATGTGATATCTTTTTCTTTCAATCATATCATTTTAATGGTTAAGTACACTCTAATACCGTGTTCTTCTACCGTATTATACCTCGGTAGTTGAGGGTCAATTGAACATGTTCATCACAACGCCTTATTTAGGGCACACCAACGATAACCCAGCTGGGAAGGTCAGTCAGTAAAGAGGTCCCTTAGGCCAAATCGTATTTCCAATATTCAATATCATTTTTAATACTCATGTTAATCGGTATGTCTATATGGACAAATATAAACATATCACGATGAATCAATCATCTATATCAGATGCATTTTGAGAATAAAAGCAGTTAACAAAATACATAGTTTGCATAATATCATATAATTGAAATGTGCAAGAAATGACATAGAGTACTCACCTAAAATAGAGGCTCGAAATATAGATATTGAGTCTTGGATCACACGTTAATCTAATAAATACAATAAAGGTTTAATTACGTATTCTAAATAAAGCCCAATTCTAAATATTGTGTTTTAATCCTAAAATATCTTGCTGAAAAAGGTTACTAAAACCATTTTCTCAATTTTTAATATTCATTCATCGTATTTAAAGAATTCAATTCATAGTTCTTCCTAATCAGTCGGTTCCCAGTAGAGATGGAAGGTCACAAGGGTACCACTTAAATACCATCTCATCTAGAAAGAACATTTTCGGATTTATTCCTAGTAGAGATGGAGGGTCACAGGGGCACCACTTAAATACCATCTCAACTAGACAGAATTTCACCAGGACTCACTTTGGAATTACTTAAATGAGATTCCATAATAACGAGCAATTGCTTAAAAAATCATTTTAAAAAGCGTATATATATTTTTCAAACAAGTTGATATATTTTGAAAATAAAATCAATTTAGATTGTTTCAAAATTTTAAGTTTTGATTAGTGAAGTCTTTAGTGTATTTTACCTGCATAACTACTAAGTAAAGCTATAAAATACGAAATTAAAACTACAAAAATGCATTATAACATTTAAATAAAACCATACCTACGAAATGAATTCTTTCTTCGAAATTATAGAACTCCTTCTTAAGATATTTCCCAAGCTTTCTATCACTCTTTCTTACTATAATTCTCAAGGAATTGGTGTGAGTTTCAATTGAACCCTAAGGCCCTATTTATAGGTTTCCAAAAGTATTACGGTGTTGACACGTGTCTAATGACTAGCCTTTTTGCAATGGTGATTCAACGCCGAGGTGTCGCATTCCAGAGTGGTCTTGCGGTGTTAATATCACCAAATGATGGCACGTGTTTCAAATTTCTCTCTAAAGACGACATGTGTAAGGTGGAGGTGACTAGCACGTGGTGGAAAGGTGATAAGGGTATAAGGGTCATTTCACACATGAAGGGTATTTTGGTAATTTCCCACTATATATTTTCAATATTTCTTAGAGGTCGTTGAAAATATTTTATTTACAAAATGTCCCTTTTTATATTTTTATTTTAGTCCCTAAGTTTCATAAAATTATATTTTCCACCCCAAAACTTATTATATACCTCAAAATATGTCATAAGACTTCGATTTGATGCAATTTACAGTTGATTCTTCATATTTAAAAAGGTTTTTTTTTATATTGATAGCCAATAATACCACATATCTAATAATACAACATTTATAAGATAGTAAGTAACACATGAGTATAAAAACAAACTATATACATATGAGCATCTAAAAGTGGGGTCATTACATCCTACCCTCCTTATAAAAAGTTTGGTCCCCAAAATTGACTCATATTAATTTACAAACAAGTATGGATATTTCTCCTTTATTTCATCTTCCCGCTCCCACGTTGCTTCTTCAACTGAATGATTTCTCCATAATACTTTGACTAGTAGAATTATTTTGGTTCGTAATATTTGATCTTTATGGTCCAAAATTTCTACAGGATGCTCAATGTATGACAAATCTTCTCTAACTTGAAGAGGTTCATGACTTAAGATATGTGTTGGATCTGGGACATATTTCTTTATCATTGATACGTGAAACACATTATGTACACTAGAGAGTTCAGGTGGTAAGGCTATTTTATACGCAATAGCTCCTATCTTTTCAAGGATTTCAAAAGGTCCTATGTATATTGGGCTCAACTTCCCTTTCTTCCCGAATCGTATTACTCCCTTTGAAGGCGATACTCGCAAGAACACATAATCTCCTTTTTGGAATTCTAACTATTAGTGTCGATTGTCAAAATAACTCGTTTGACGGCTTTGAGCGATTCAAAGCCGGTCTTGTATCAATTTCACTTTCTCTATTGTGATCTGAATTAATTCTGGTCGCAATAATTTTCTTTCTCTAATTTCTACCCAACATGCGGGAGAACGACGCCTTCTACCATATAGTGCTTCATATGGAGCCATTTGAATACTTGCGTGATGACCATTATTATAGGCAAACACAACTAATGGTAAATGATCATCCCAATTCCCCTTCAAATCAAGTACACAGGCCCTAAGCATATCCTCTAAGGTTTGAATGGTTCTCTCAGATTGTCCATCTGTTTGAGGATGAAAAGCGGTGCTGAAATTCAATTTTGTTCCCATGGTTGTTGTAGGCTTTTCCAAAAGTGAGAAATGAATCTAGGGTCACGATAAGAAATAATTGAAATTGGGGTCCCATGAAGTATAATAATTTCCCGCACATACAACTTGGCTAACTTTTCTAATGAATGGGTAATCTTAATGGAAAGAAAATGAGCAGATTTAGTTAACCTATCAATAATTACCCAAATAGAATCATTACCATTTGAACTCCTTGGTAAACCTGTCACAAAATCCATGGTAATATGCTATCATTTCCATTCAAGGATAGGTAGGGGTTGTAATAATCCTGATGGTTTCTGATGTTCAGCTTTTACTTGTTGACAAACCAAACAGTGAGATACAAATTCTGTTATCTCCATTTTCATATTGTTCCACCAAAACACTTCTCGAAGATCTCTATACATCTTGGTATTTCCAGGATGAAACGTAAATCTCGAGCAATGAATTTCCTCCAAAATTTTCCTCTTTAGTTGGGCATCACGTGGAACACACACTCTATTTCCAAACTTCAATATATCATCCCGTATCGCAAATTCAATTCTCTTCCCTTCAATAACCTCTTCTCTAATCTTCTTCAGTTGTGGGTCATTTACTTGTGCAATTTTGATCCTTTCCATCAACGTGGGTTGTACTTGTAAGGTTGTGATTATTCCTACTTTATGATTAATACGTACATCTATTTCCATACTTCTTAAATCCCTTAACAAAGGTTCCTGATTTGTAATGAGACATGCTAAATTTGTTGTAGGCTTCCTACTTAAAGCATCAGCTACTACATTTGCTTTCCTTGGGTGATAATGAATATTTAAATCATAATCCTTCATCAATTCTGACCACCTCCTTTGTCTCATGTTCAATTCTTTATGAGTAAATATATATTTCAAACTCTTATGATCGGTATAAATCTCACAAGTCTCACTATATAAATAGTGTCTCCAAATCTTAAGAGCAAAAATTACAGCAGCTAATTCTAAGTCATGGGTTGGATAATTCTGTTCATGTGGTTTTAATTATCTTGAGGCATAAGCTATATCTTTTCCATTTTGCATTAGCACACATCCCAAACCATTTTTTGAAGCATCACTATATATCACCAATCCTCATGTCCCTGAAGGAATAGTCAAAATTGGGGCAGTTACTAATCGATTCTTAAGTTCTTGAAAACTATTCTCAACTTCCTCAGACCATTCATATTTTACCTTCTTTTGTGTTAACCTAGACAGAGGTTTGGCAATGCTAGAAAATCCTTCAACAAATCTTCGATAATAACCTGCTAATCCAAGGAAACTACGAATCTCTGTTACATTAGTTAGTCTAGGCTAATCTAGTATAGCCTCGATCTTTTGAGGGTCAACGGACACTCCCTCTTTAGAAATGACATGTCCTAAAAAAGAAACACTAGGCAACCAAAACTCACACTTCTTTAATTTCACATATAATTTCTCCTTCCTAAGGATTTGTAATATTATCTCTAAATGCTTCTCGTGTTCTTCAATACTCTTGGAATAAATAAGGATGTCAAATATTTCCTAAACACTCTATTCATCATATCCATAAAAACAACTGGTACATTAGTAAGTCCAAATGGCATCACAAGATATTCATAGTGACCATATCTAGTACGAAAAGATGATTTTGAAATTTCATCTTCCTTAATTTTCAGTTGGTGATAGCCTAACCTAAGGTCAATCTTAGAAAATACTTGGGCACCTTGTAGTTGATCAAACAAATCATCTATATGAGGTAAGGGCATTTATTCTTAATGGTTACCTTGTTCAGTTCACGATAATCTATACATAACCTCATCGTCCCATCCTTCTTTTTAACAAATAACACTGGAGCACCCCAAGGGGATATACTTGGTCTAATAAAACCCTTGTCTAACAAATCTTGTAATTGAACTTTTAATTCCCTTAATTCTAAAGGTTCCATGCGATAAGGTGATTTTGAGATTGGTATAGCTCCAGGAATAAGGCCAATCGTAAACTTTATTTCTCTACTAGGAGGTAGACTAGGTAAATCATCCGGAAAAACATCTGGAAAATGTTTAACTATAGGGAACTCTTCTAAACTAGGCACTTTTATTTGCAAATCAATAATACTTGCAAGAAATCCTTGACATCCTTTCTTAAGAAAATTATAGGCTTGCATTGTAGAGATAATACACATGGGAGATCGGATGCCAGTTCCTTCAAAACTGAATTTTAGTTGGTTAGGAATTTAGAAAGTAACTATCTTCTCAAAACAATATACATTAGCATGATATGATGCTAACCAATCCATCCCCAAAATGACTTCAAAATATCTTATGTTTAAAACTATCAAATCGACAAATAGTTTATGACTACTGACATCTATAGGGCAAGATTTATATATTAATGTACCCGTCAATAAATCACCAAAAGGAGTAGAAACGTGTATGTTATGATTCAAGGGTTCATGAATATTAGGAAATCGATTAACAAAACGTAAAGATACAAATGAATGGGTAGAACCAGGATCTATTAAAACTTGAAAAGGCTGTGCACGTATAGAAAGTAAACCTGACACTATTGCATTAGAAGTTTTTTCATCAGAAAGATTAAAAATTCTACCTTGTTTGCCATGATCCTTATTTTCATTAAAATTCTTTGTTGGCGCCTTCCCTTTGTTAGGGAAATCTCTCATTTTATGTCCCTTTTGGCCACACCCAAAGCAATTTCTTATTTCTAGGTAACACGTTTGCCCTCTATGAATATTACCACAGCGTTAGCATCTATCAACATTAAAGGGTTTGTTCACAAAATGTCTCCCTGTATTGGGTATAGTCCTAAAGGGTTTATTATTGGGGTTCCTTCCTCTTTGTTCCCCAAACTTCCTCTTCCCTTCTTTAATATGATTATATTGTTCACTGTCCTTCTCTGTTATCATTGCTCTAGTCACCACGTCAGTATATGATGTCAACTTCATGATGGAAATTTGACTACGAATATTCAACCTTAACCCACTTTCAAACTTCTTGGCCTTTAAAACATCAGTTATCACAACATGACGTGCAAAATGGGATAACTCGATAAATTTTGCATCGTATTGACTAACCGTCAAATTTCCTTGAACTAAGATCATGAAGTCGGCTGCTTTTTGGTCTTGTACCGTTTCAGGAAAGTATTTCTCGTAGAATATCACTAGGAAATCATTCCAACCTATGGGATTATTCCTTTTCTCGTATATACTCTTAGTCATTATCCACCAATGTCCGGCCTCACCTTCTAACATAAACGTTCCAAATGATACTCTTTGTTCATCAGTACACTTAAGAACATCGAGTATCTTTTCTATTTGCATCACCTAACTTTCTGCTTCAGTGGGGTTAGGAGTACCTTTAAAAGATGGAGGAATCAACTTCTTGAATTGTTCAATAGTACATTTACTTAGTTCATGATTCCTTGGTACTCCATTATTTACCTGATGCTCCACAATCTTTGCTAGACTTTTGATCGCCTTGTATGCACCTTCCAGTCCTTCAATACTCAAATTACTAGTTCCCATAGATGATCTTCTCTTGGTCATTTTCTACAGTCATGGAAAAACGTAAGATCTACTATACTATATTAAGATTGAAAACTGAAAAACCAATTATAAATAATATAACACATAGGGAGGGTAATCACATAATTCAGATATTTAATACTATCTCCTAAGGATGGAAACATGAAATATATAACGTTCGAAACCTATGTTCAGTAGTCTACGGGTTCATAACATATGCTCTGATACCACCTCTGTCACGACCCCAACCCAATAGTATTAGGGAATGAGTGTGATGATACGAGAAATCGTACATAGGTAGATCTCGTGCCAATAAATCAAGTATGAAGTGTAGAATAAATAGATAAAGCAAGCAAACAGAGAGAAGACAAGATATAGAGTGGTTCAGCCTCTAAAATGGGCCTACGTGCACTGTGTTGCTCCCCTCTCATTATGTGCGATGCATTATACAATATAATCGTGCCTATAGAGGCGTACAAGTATGAGAATAAAGGAGAGTACATGATAATATTAGAGATTCCGGTGAGCCCGTGAGGAGGCTGTGATGTAGATTCCAGGCCTCCAAAGCTTATGTTGGGGTGATGTAGAGAGAATCTGTGTTGTAGAGCCTCGGGTGTGTCCGAAACCGATCCCCTACTCCCAGGTGTGATCCTTTATTTATGAGGAAGTGTCTTGAGTCACGTGCCCTGAGCACGTGGCGTATACCAAGCCTGCAGTAGATGTGGATGTGGGCGTGCGGCCCACAGAGTAGCAGCGCTGAGCTGTTGGATGGGGTCCGCGGACCCTGAGCTGGATACCTACCGCGGCCTACAGGAGTTCTGGCCGCGCCTTGAGTGAGATACCTGCCGCGGCCTGTGTGGCCTGTGCGATTTGTAGAAGTACTGCCACGGCAAGGTGCTATACTTGTACTATCAATAAGCCCCCAAGCCGTAGTGCCAGGGGAGATATATTGGGACTGCGGCTAAGTAGCCTAGGTGCCGCGGTGCTTCCAAAGTGACGATTCATCTTTCGCGCTCCCTTATATAAATTGTTTCTGGCCGTGGACTTCATTACGTTTCCAAAACTTTTGAGAGCAAATCGAGAGCGAAACTCTGCACATTTCTTCTTGCATATTCCGGCGACCCTCCGAGGCGGTGTGTGGCAGTTCAAGGTGGTTTGTAGCTGATCTTCACGATTCTCTTCATTCCCAGGTGATTTTTCAACCACCATTTACAATTTTCTTCCCTTTTTATGCCTTTCCTGGTTCATTTGCTAGAAATCTAGGGTTTTATTTGTTAGTTTTGCTTTTTCCCACATATGTTGCATATGAAATACATATCACTGTTCTTGATGTTCATAGTCGAACCCTCTACATTCTGTGAATTTGATCTTAGAATGGTTAAAAATAGGATAATCAACTGTTTAGGATAGAGGCCGCGGCATGATAGGATTATAATCGTCTGAACTTGCAATTCTGCGTCAAACCGTGCTAAATGGCCGCGGTCCCTCAAGCCATCATCCGCGGCATTAAATCATCCTCTTGGTCATCTCGGAACAGCCTTAAAACTTTCATGAACCCAAGACATCCATGTAAAATAACTGTAGTTACTACTAGAGCATATCGAATTGTGTGAAGAATTAGGAATGGCCGCGGTCGGGAATGCCTTAAAGCAATTCTATCTTATTTCCGCGGCAGCGCATGTTCAACAAATATGGATGTGGTCGCGGCCAGTTGGGACCGTACGTTCCCATAAGCAATAGAGTTCGCCCATTAATATAACTGTGTTATGGACGTAATTCCAAACTTTTAATACTTAAAAAATACCCTTGTACGGCTTCTTGAAGTCTTACAAGTCATACTGGCTGCGGCGCCTAACTGCGAACTCTGCTTTTCAGGTACTGCTGCAGCCATATGAGCATTGACCCTGACGAGTTCCTGAGAGGCTTTTGGGCAAAGCATTTTGGGACCTCTCCCCCCGAGCTTACTTCCGTGCCCCCTCTGAAATCCGTTGGGCCCTGCAAACTGAAAGACTGCCCGAACTGCGTGATAATTGACTCATCCTCCGCGGACTCTGCATCTGGGAAGAATTCTCAATCTCAGCCAATGGAAGACGAAGCCAACTCAAGTACACATCCAATGGGTGTAGGAGACAATGCCGCGGCTGCTAGAAATAACCCAGGAGGCACATCTGGGAGGGCTGAGAGACCATTGGCTGCACTTGATATCCGCGGCTCGATGACCCAAGATTGGGTTGAGCAAGTTGTTGAGGCTTTCGAATTTCCAGATAATTTGACGTGCTCAGCCCCTGCCGCGAACCAAAGATCGTGCACGGTTCTGTCCGACGATGGAATTTGCTTCCCTTTGCACGCCTTCATCTATGGGCTGCGGCTGCCTGTTCCTGTTCCCATCCGTCGCATTTTCCAGACAATGAAACTGGCCCCAGCTCAGTTAGATCCCAACGGTTGGAGAGCTGTTCTGGCTGCAGTTGTCCTTTGGGAGAAGTTGTTCAAAAAAGACATTACTCCCGCGGAGTTCTTTCATTTCTACCGCCCAAAGTAGAACTCAGTAAAGTTCTCGGGCTACTACTATTTTTCTAGCCGCGGCAGGGACGAGACCCTTTACACTGGGAGACCGACCAGTGTGAAAAACTGGAAGGGAAAATATTTTTACATCTCCGGTGAAGGCTGGGAGATGCACCCCGAGGAGAATTAAAGAGAGAGATCATATAAAATGCCGCGGCAGTGGGGTTCACCCTCAAAACTAGGTATAAGATTATAGCCGCGTCCTTTAATTTCACGTAACTTCCACCAACTTGAATTGTCTTTTCTTTCTGCAGCCCTTGACAATCTGCACCTGAACGCGCGGCAGGAAAAAAGAGTTGCTGAGGCCGCGAAAGTTCCTGCTGAGCATAAGAAGTTCAGCATACTTGTAACGTCGGCAACTATATTTGAGGTGGGATTCTTCCCAAACAAATCAATTCCTCAACAGATGGGCGCAGAGGGTAATTAACTGTGCCATTATTTTTATTCCGCGGTCATTTTATTTTCTTCAACTTGTTGAACTCATGCTATTCCTTTTCAGGTGAAGAAGTTGATAGGGAGCTGCTGGCTGCGCAGCTGGAAGAGATGGATGAGGACGCGGTCGTCCTAAATAACACTGCGCGAAGCAGAAAAAGGAAGAGGTCCCGAGCTAAGGTACCTGCCGCGACCGCCACTGGAGATAAGACCATTGATCCTGCCGCGGATCAGGTGGTTAATGATGAAAACCCAGAGCATCATGAACACTTTGACGACGACATAGGGGAAAATTTGGCCGCGGCTGGCCTGATGTCAGCGGAAGTCCCCCTCCCATCATCCTCTCCTCCCCCACCAAATGTAGTGGCGGTTAATGCAAATTTTCCACCTCCCCAATTCCGCAGAGAGTCCGGGCCAGACGGTAGGCCAAGGCCTCAATTAAGGCAGCCTGACCCAAATTCCTCCTGGGACACTACTGCAAAGGCTGCGCGGAGAATGAAGCGAGCCTTGGATGCCGCGGACCTCGACCGGCTGGTTGGGGAGGATCACGAGGATCTGGAGGACTGTGGCCTCCACAGCCTTCTAAGGGTACGTACTTGTCATTTAATCTTTGCATCTCATATTTTCTGTTCTTTTTCTAACGTCTTTTATTTCATACAGGCCGTCGATGTCATTGTGGTCCAGAAGAGGAAGTATGAGGCTTTGTACAGGCTAAAAGAGGCCGAGAAGAGTGCTCATGCCGTGGACCTGCAGTCTGCACGGACCACCTCTTTTGAGGCAGGGAAAGCATCCGCTGCCGCGGCCCTCCAGGCAGCCCATATGGACTTGGAGAAGGCCACCAAGGCCAGAGAGGAAGCGGAGGAGAATTTCAATCAAGCCGCGGAATCTCTGAAATCATCACAGGCCCAAATAGCCGAAGCCACCCATGTTGCAGAGATTGCAAATGCCAAGCTCTCCCTCCTCCAGCAGAAATATCAAGAGCTAGAAGCCAAATCTGCTCATAAGGATGAAGCCCATGCCGCGACCATACAAAAGATGGAAGTTGATCATGGCGACGCCCTCCAGCTAGCTATAGATCATGCCGTGGAGTCATTCAAAGGCTCCAAGGATTTCTTCCTCATTAACAGGGCATACCTCCGCGGCTACCAGGAGTTGCGGCAGAGAATATTAAGAGCTTCCCTGATGCCAAGGAGACGGTCCTCGCTTGGAAATTAAGTGATGCAGAACATCAAGAGTGCATTGCTGAGCTGAAGGTCGCGGCTGAAGAAAGAGCGAGGCTGAAGGCCCAAGCAGAGGCAGAGGCAGCGGCTGAGGAGGGGGAGACAGAGACTGCCGCGGGCGGAGAGGAGGCTGACAATGATGATGACGCGGCCTCCTAAATTCTCAATTTTTGTTGCATCAACTTTTGTAATCTTAGATTTCCGTTGTGGCTGCGGCCTCCATTTTATAATCTGTGACCATTAATACAAAGGCTGCGGCCATATTTTTATCACTGATTGCCTACTTAATATTCCTTGCTTTTCAATATTGCATGTTTTAAATTGCCTGCTATAATGAATGGTTGTGCGTTACTGCCTCATATTTGAAACTTGCTTTCTGTATTGAATGAACTTGTAGGACTTGTAGCTAGGTCCGCGGCAACATAGTATGATTCGATGCAATCTTGCTCTTACTAATCATCCGCGGTGTCCTTGTCACTTTGGCCCTTTTTTGTTTTGCCCTTGCACCTCTGTAGGGCTGTGATCCCCCAAGCTGCGGTGCCAATGAAGTATGGTTTTGGGGCTGCGGCTTAATTTCTTAAATTTTTTATAGAAGCCGTGGACCCTTTGGTTATCTACTCATTTTCCATGTAGAAATAATGAATAGATCGATTTGATGCCGCGGTAATTTTGAACGAGGGCAAATGTTCTGAATTCAAGTCCACCTCAGCGACTCTTAGTCTCTTTTTCCATTCAGTTGTGGAAGGTTGCCATCCAGTGCTAGGGCAGCAGTGGATGAGGATGCCGCGGCCATTTACTTGACTGTTGACAATATAATGAGGCTGTAGAACCTTGCCCTTGGAAAATCGAGGCCATCCTTCTGTAGGTTTGACATGCTTCTTGATCATAGTAACAGAGCCTCCTATAGCCGCTTCGATTGTCTTTCATGGCTTTCCTTTAGTCGATCTTGGGACATTATGAAGCCTCCCCAGGCTGGGTTACGTTATTAGGCCACCCACAGCCAATATGCGAGACACTATCAAGCCTCTCCAGGCTGGGTTATGTTATTAAGCCACCCACAGCTAATATGCGAGACACTATCAAGCCTCTCCAGGCTGGGTTATGTTATTAAGCCACCCTCAGCTAATATGCGAGACACTATCAAGCCTCTCCAGGCTGGGTTATGTTATTAAGCCACCCACAGCTAATATGCGAGACACTATCAAGCCTCTCGAGGCTGGGTTATGTTATTAAGCCACCCACAGCTAATGTCGCACTCCGAGAGCAGAGAATTGGCGTTGTAGGCCCTGGTGGCTGATAAAAGCTCCTCGAATCCTCAGATGCTTCTGCGAATATGGTCATCATATGATAAGATGTAGTTGCACATTGCGAAGGGAACTTCTGAGCTAATGAAGGTCGTATCCCATCCATAAGTGTATCCCGAAGTAGAATAATCCTTCGAGATAATTTTGCTATATTTCCTCTGAAATCTGTTTGAGACAACAAGTCTTTTTGTGAGGTAGCAGGTTATGAAACCAAGAGAAATATCAGATATAGCTAAACTTGCTAGTTCATATATTTATATATGTATGCTGCAGCTAATGACTTTGTTAACAAAACATAAAGTCTCGAGTATTAAGGCTACAGTGAGCTTCATAAAACATAAACAGAAATAGTTGTAATTAGAAAGACTAAGGATGAGATGTGGTATGCAGCCTCTGCTAGATCTGGCTGAATCCCTTATGCATTCTTCAGGAATCGCTGCAGAATTCCTTGCCCGATTAGCCTTTCAACTTCATCCTTCAGAGCATAGCATTGCTCTGTGTCGTGGACATGGTCCTGATGGAATCTGCACCAGGTAGCTTTGTTCCTCTTGTGGGGTGGAGCTCTCAATTTTTCTGGCCACCTCAAAATCTTGTCGCCTTTGATGACTTCCAAGATCTCTTCAATCGGGAGCCTCAACTGAGTATAGACACCAGACTTTTTCTGCCTTTTTTGACCTCTGACAGTTGATTCTGCGACTTCATTTACCGCTGCGGCAGGCATGGCTGGCTTTGCTATTTCCTCCACTTCCGTGCCTATGTTCTTAAATGCCGCGGCCTCCAGCATTAGCACCCTCTGAGTGAGAAAATTGACCTGGGTCTGAAGCGAGGCGTGGTTGTCATAAAGGTGATTGTATAGTTGCACAATCTCATCCTTGACTTCTGCACTCCGGCTGGATTCTCCTTCCATCTCTGCTTTTGTTAGTCTTTACAATGTATATATATAATCTGAGAACAAACTAACAGAAGTGAGCAATCTCAGAGATACTGAAGTAACCAAGTAGGAAATGGGGATGCAGCATTCACTGCTACGGGGCACCGCGGCCGCGGCCATAAGGCACGTAGCAAGATACACCGCCGCAGCCTCATATGATACACCATGGTAGAGCCAGAGCCCGACTGGTTACGCTCCTCAACGTTTGAAGCTTTTGTAACAACTACCCTAGTGGAGGCCACGGTCCTAAGACATATTTATTGTCTGGACGCATCCCCCATCTAGGCAGCAAGGAGAAATTCCGAACCTGAATCTCGAGAACTTATGGAGAGCACACCTACTAGGGTTGGTCCATGGGCAAATGACCTCTCGGTGCACAACACGGCACAGTTTCAATGATAAACCCTAGATCATAGACCAAGAACAGCAAAAAATGAGTAGATATAATCCCTCCCTAATCATTCATCTTTTTGAGGCAAAAGCCCGTCATGCTTTTCGATACTAGCTAGATAGAATGATATCACAGGGGTATGCAAGATGGATCTAAAGACACAAGGTGGAGTATATCTGGATATAAGAAATACCCATCTAAGTGTGTGATTATGATGCGGAGTCCAACAACCAGTAACCGACCCGTGAGGAGATGATCCAAAGGACCCCCCCCCCCGGGATCGAATAAGGTGTTTGAAGAACTCATATATGCAGAGAACAAGATTGAAATATCTCCTTCCCACAGACGACGCCAAATTGATGATACGAGAAATCATACATAGGTAGATCTCGTGCCAAAAAATCAAGTATGAAGTGTAGAATAAATAGATAAAGCAAGCAAACAGAGATAAGACAAGATATAGAGTGGTTCGGCCTCTAAAATGGGCCTACGTCCACTGTGTTGCTCCCCTCTCATTATGTGCGTTGCATTATACAATATAATCGTGCCTATAGAGGCTTACAAGTATGAGAATAAAGGAGAGTACATGATAATATTAGAGATTCCGGTGAGCCCATGAGGAGGCTCTGATGTACATTCCAGGCCTCCAAAGCTTATGTTGGGGTGATGTAGAGAGAATCTGTGTTGTAGAGCCTCGGGTGTGTCCGAAACCGATCCCCTACTCCCAGGTGTGATCCTTTATTTATGAGGAAGTGTCTTGAGTCACGTGCCCTGAGCACGTGGCGTATACCAAGCCTGCAGTAGATGTGGATGTGGGCGTGCGGCCCACAGAGTAGCAGCGCTGAGCTGTTGGATGGGGTCCGCGGACCCTGAGCTGGATACCTGCCGCGGCCTACAGGAGTTCTGGTCGCGCCTTGAGTGAGATACATGTCGCGGCCTGTGTGGCCTGTGCGATTTGTAGAAGTACTGCCATGGCAGGGTGCTATACTTGTACTATCAGAGTGTCTTGATATGCCACCAAGGCTTTCAATGTAATGGCCTTAAAATATTTCTTAAAATAAATGCAACGGAAATACATTCACACGGTCATGAATCGTAAACTATTAAAAAAATGGAATTACGTCATCAGAGCTTTCTAAAAGGGAACTTCATATATATTAAAGTATGAACAGATTACAACTTATGCCAAAATTAAAAACTTATTACTAAAGAGCCAAACATGCTCTACCTCCTAAAAAAGTTATATTTAAAAGTATAAAAAAAGAGCTCCTTAAGCTAGATCTTTAACATAGTCCTTCTACACTCCATCCTCGAGTCTAATTATTTTCTGAAAATTGTTATTTATACAACGTCGGCTAAAAGCTGAATAAGATTTAATCTCCCGACATTCCAAGGTTTTTAGAAAATAGATACCTATTCAAGTCAAAAGAGAAGGCAGATACATATATGGATAGGAACTTGCAGTAAATATATATATATATATTGAAATGATAATATATATATCACAATTGGATACCTCAGAATAAGTAGAATGAAGCAAATCAAATGTGATATCTTTTTCTTTCAATCATATCATTTTAATGGCCAAGTACACTCTAATACCGGGTTCTTATACCGTATTATACCCCGTTAGTTGAGGGTCAATCGAGCATGTTCGTCATAACCCCTTATTTAGGGCACACCAGTGATAACCCAGCTGGGAAGGTCAGTCAGTAAAGAGGTCCCTTAGGCCAAATATTATTTCCAATATTCAATATCATTTTCAATACTCACGTTAATCGGTATGTCTATATGGACAAGTATAAACATATCACAATGAATCAATCATCGGTATCAGATGCATTTTGAGAATAAAAGAAGTTCACAAAATACATAGTTTGCATAATATCATATAATTGAAATGTGCAAGAAATGACATAGAGTACTCACCTAAAATAGAGGCTCAAAAATATAGATATTAAGTCTTGGATCACACGTTAATCTAATAAATACAATAAAGGTTTGATTACATATTCTAAATAAATCCCAATTCTAAATATTGTGTTTTAATCGGAAATTATCTTGCTGAAAAAGGTTACTGAAACCATTTTCTCAATTTTTAATATTCATTCATTGTATTTAAAGAATTCAATTCATAGTTCTTCCTAATCAGTCGATTCCCAGTAGAGATGGAGGGTCACAGGGACACCACTTAAATACCATCTCATCTAGACAGAACATTTCCGAATTTATTCCCAGTAGAGATGGAGGGTCATAGGGGCACCACTTAAATACCATCTCAACTAGACAGAATTTCACTGGGACTGACTTTGGAATTTCTTAAATGAGATTCCATAATAACGAGTAATTGCAGAAAAAGATCATTTTAAAAAGCGTATATATATTTTTCAAACAAGTTGACATATTTTGAAAATAAAATCAATTTAGATTGTTTACAAATTTTAAGTTTTGATTAGTGAAGTCTTTAGTGTATTTTACCAACATAACTACTAAGTAAAGCTATAAAATACGAAATTAAAACTACAAAAATGCATTATAACATTTAAATAAAACCATACCTACGAAATGAATTCTTTCTTCGAAATTATAGAACTCCTTCTTAAGATATTTATCAAGCTTTCTATCACTCTTTCTTACTATAATTCTCAAGGAATTGGTGTGAGTTTCAATTGAACCCTAAGGCCCTATTTATAGGTTTCCAAAAGTATTAAGGTGTTGACACGTGTCTAATGACTAGCCTTTTTGCAATAGTGATTCAACGTCGAGGTGTGGCGTTTCAGAGTGGTATTGAGGTGTTAATATCCCCAAATGATGACACGTGTTTCAACTTTCTCTCTGAAGACGATATGTGTAAGGTGGAGGTGACCAGCACGTGGTGGAAAGTTGATAAGGGTATGAGGGTCATTTCACACATGAAGGGTATTTTGGTAATTTCACACTATATATTTTCAATATTTCTTAGATGTCGATGAAAATATTTTATTTACAAAATGGCCCTTTTTATATTTTTATTTTAGTCCCTAAGTTTCATAAAATTATATTTTCTATCCCTAAACTTATTATATACCTCAAGATATGTCATAAGACTTTGATTTGATCCAATTTATAGTTGATTCTTCATATTTAAAAATGGGGTTTGTTATATTGATAGCCAATAATACCACATATCTAATAATACAACATTTATAAGATAGTAAGTAACATATGAGTGTAAAAACAAACTATATACATATGAGCATATAAAAGTGGGGTCATTACACATGTTTTATGGTGTAATCAATGAATACTTAGTGTGTATATCCAGGATCCACTAATAATGTTTGAAATCCCTCACAGGGGTTCCAGATAACTAGGGAGCTCAGTGATTGAGAAATATATCTATTCATGGAGGATCATAGTACGGTAATAGTTTTAGTAGTAAAACATTTAGTTTTAAATTTTGAGGAAGAGAAAATTTTAATCCTTAAAAATTATTTTTATGTTCCAATTGTTAGAAGAAAATTAATTTCGAATTCTAAGTTAGTTGGATATTTGGTTTTTCTAATAAGTGTGTTTTTATAATAAAAAAAATACAAAATCTTTTATATGGTGTAGCACATTAGAGAATGGTATTTATGTTATAAAGCATTGATGATACGAGAAATCGACCATAAAGCGTTCTCATACCAGCAAGTCAAGAGTAAAGTGTGTAAATAACAGGTAAAGCAAGTAAACAAGGAGAAGACAAGATATAGAGTGGTTCAGTCTTTAAAATAGGCCTACGTCCACTGTGTCACTCCGTTCTCATTATGGGCGTTGCATTGTACAATATAATAGTGCCCAAAGAGGTGTACAAGTATAAGAATAAAGGAGAATACATGATGACTGAGGGTTCTGGTGTGCAGATATATGGACTCCAAATCGCGTGTTGGGGTTGTGTAGAGGGAATTTGTATTAGAGTGTCTCAGGTGTGTCTGGAACCGATCTCCTCTCCCCTATCTCGAGGTGTGGACCCTTATTTATAGGAGGTCTGTGTGTTGAATCACGTGCCCTGAGCACGTGGTGTACACCAAGTCTGCAGTAGATGTGGATGAGGGCACGCACCTAGAGCAGCAGCGCTGCGCTATTGAAGGAGATACACGGAACCTGAGGTCATTGGGGGTGCCGCGGCATCTTATGGGGAGGCCGCACCCTGCAGGATTTCTGGTCGTGCCTCGTGTGGGTTACAGAACGCGGCATATATGTCTTGGATGCGATTATAGAAGTACTGCCACGGCAAGGTGCTATACTTGTACTATCAATAAGCCCCCAAGCCGTAGTGTCAAGGGAGACATATTGGGACTGCGGCTTAGTAGCCAAGGTGCCGCGGTGCTTCCAAAGCGACGATTCGTCTTCCGCGCTCCCTTATATAAATTGTTTCTGGCCGTGGACTTCATTACGTTTCCAAATCTTTTGAGAGCAAATCGAGAGCGAAACTCTGCACATTTCTTCCTGCATATTCCGGCGACCCTCCGAGGCGGTGTGTGGCAGTTCAAGGTGGTTTGTAGTTGTTCTTCGCGATTCTCTTCATTTCCAGGTGACTTTTCAACCACTATTCCCACTTTTCTTCACTGTTTATGCCTTTCTTGGTCCATTTGCTAGAAATCTAGGGTTTTACTTGTTTGTTTTACTTTTTCCCACATATGCTGCATATAACATTCATACCACTGTTCTTGATATTCATAGCTGAAACCCCCACATTCTGTGAATTTGATCTTAGGATAGTTAAAATTTGGTTAATCAACTGTTTAGGATAGAGGCCGCGGCACGATAAGATTATGATAATCGTCTGAACTTGCAATTTTTGCGTCAAAATGTGCTAAATGGCCGCGGTCCCTTAAGTCCTCATCCGCGGCATCCACTTACCCTAATTCCCCCTGGCCATCTCGGAATAGCCTTGAAACTTTCATGAATCCCAAGACATCCATGTAAAATAACTGTAGTTGCTACAAGAGCATATCGAATTGTCTGAAGAATTAGGAATGGCCGCGATTGGTGATGCCTTAAGGCAATTCTAATACATTTCCGCGGCAGCGCACGTTCCATAAATATGGATGTGTCCGCGGCCAGTTGGGACCGTTTGGTCCTATAAGCAATAGAGTTCGCTCATTAATAACCGTATTAGGGACGTAATTCCAGCTCGCTTTACTTAAAAAAACAACCTTCTGCGGCTTCTTGAAGTCTTACAAGTCATATTGGCTGCGGCGCCTAACTGCGAATTCTGCTTTTCAGGTACTGCTGCAGCCATATGAGCTTTGACCCAGACGAGTTCCTTAAAGGCTTTTGGGCAAAGAATTTTGGGACTTCTCCCCCAGAACTTACTTCCATGCCGCCTCTGAGATCAGTTGGGCCCTGCAAACTGAAAGATTGCCCGAACTGCGTGATAATTGACTCAATCTCCGCGGATTCTGCGTCTGGGAAGGATTCCCCATCTTAGTCGATGGAAGAGGAAGCCAACTCAAGTACTCATCCCATGGGAAAAGGAGATATTGTCGCGGCAGCTAGAAATAAGCCTGGAAGTACATCAGGGACTGCAAAACCATTGGCCGCACTTGACATCCGCGGCTCGATGACCCAAGAATGGGTTGAGCAGGTTGCCGAGGCCTTCGAGTTTCCGGAAAACTTGACATGTTCAGCCCCTGCCGCGAACCAAAGACCGTGCACGGCACTTTCTGACGATGGGATTTGCTTCCCTTTGCACGCGTTCATCTACGGGCTGCGGATGCCTGTTCCTGTTCCCATCCGTCGCATTTTCCAGACGATGAAACTGGCTCCAGCTCAGTTAGACCCCAACGGTTGGAGAGTTGTTCTTGCTGCAGTTGTCCTTTGGGAGAAGTTGTTCAAAAAAGACATTACTCCCGCGGAGTTCTTTCACTTCTACCGCCCAAAGGAGAACTCAGTAAAGTTCGCGAGCTACTATTAATTTTCTAGCCGCGGCAGGGACGAGATCCTATACACTGGGAGACCGACCAGTGTGAAAAACTGGAAGGGGAAATACTTTTACATCTCCGGTGAAGGCTGGGAGATGCACCCAGAGGAGAATGAGAGAGAGAGATCATATAAAATGCCGCGGCAATGGGGTTCACCCTCAAAACTAGGTATAAGATTATAGCCGCGTCTTTTAATTTCTCTTGACCTCTACTAACTTGAATTATATTTTCTTTCTGCAGCTCTTGACAATCTGCACTTGAACCCGCGGCAGGAAAAAAGAGTTGCAGAGGCCGCGGAATTTCCTGCTGAACATAAGAAGTTCAGCATACTTGTAACATCGGCCGCTATATTTGAGGCGGGATTCTTCCCCAACAAATCAATTCCTCAACAGATGGGCGCAGAAGGTAATTAACTTGTGCCATTGTTTTCATTCCGCGGTCGTTTTATTCTCTTTGAACTTGTTGAACTCATGCCATTCTTTTTCAGGTGAAGAGGTTGATAGGGAGCTGGTGGCTGCGCAGCTGGTAGAGATGGATAAGGACGCGGTCGTCCTGAATAACACCGCGAGAAGTAGAAAAAGGAAGCGGTCTAGGGCCAAGGTACAGGCCGCGGCCTCTGCTGGTGATAAAACCACAGATCCTGCCGCGGATCAAGTGGTTCATGACGAAACCCCTGTGCATCATGAACACTTTGATGATGATATAGGGGAAAATTTGGCCGCGGCAGGACTGATGTCAGCGGAAATTCCCCTTCAACCGCCTTCTCCTCCCCCACCAAATGTCGTGGCCATCAATGCAAATTTGCCTCCTCCCCAATTCTGCGGAGAGTCCGGGCCAGACGGTAGTCCAAGGCCTCAACTAAGGCAGCCTGACCCAAATTCCTCCTGGGACACTACGGCAAAGGCTTTCCGGAGAATGAAGCGAGCCTTGGATGCCGCGGACCTCGACAGACTTGTTGGGGAGGATCACGAAGACTTGGAGGATTGTGGCCTCCACAGCCTTCTCAGGGTACGTACTAATCATTTAATCTTTGTACCTTATATTTTTCTGTAATTTTGCTAACATCTCATATTTCATACACAGGCCGCGGACGTGATTGTGGTCCAAAAAAGAAAGTACGAGGCACTGTACACGCTGAAAGAGGCCGAGAAGAGTGCACATGCCGCGGACCTACTGTCTGCCCGGACCTCTTCCTTTGAGGCCGGGAAAAGCGTCCTCTGCTGCGGCCCTCCAGGCAGCCCATATGGACCTGGAGAGGGCCAACAAGGCCAGAGAGGAAGCGGAAGAGAATTTCAACCAGGCCGCGGAATCTCTGAAGTCATCGCAGGCCCAAACAGCCGAAGCCACGCGTGTTGCAGAGATTGCAACCTCCAAGCTTGCCCTCCTCCAGCAAAAATACCAAGAGCTTGAAGCCAAATCTGCTCAGAAGGACGAAGCCCATGCCGCGGCCATAAAAAGATGGAAGAAGATCATGGCGACGCCCTCCAGCTAGCCATAGATCATGCCGTGGAGTCCTTCAAAGGCTCCAAGGATTTCTTCCTTACCAATAACAGGGCATACCTCCGCGGTTATCAGGAGCTGCGGCAGAGAATCATTAAAAAATTTCCCTGATGCCAAGGAGGCGATCCTCGCTTGGAAACTAAGTGATGCAGAACATCAGGAGTGCGTTGCCGAGCTGAGGGCCACGGCTGAAGAGAGAGCAAGGCTGATTGCCCAAGAAGAGGCAGAGGCAGAGGCAGAGGCTGAGGGGGAGACAGAGACTGCCGCGGGCGGTGATGATGATGACGCGGCTTCTTAGATTTTAAATTTTTGTTGCATTTGTAATTTTGAACTTTGCTGTGGCTGCGGCCCCCATTTTTGTAATCCAATTTTATTAATACAAAGGCTGCGGCCATATTCTTATCACTGCTTAATGTTCTTTTCTTTTCTGCATTGCATGTTTTACTCGGCCTGCTATAATGAATGGTTGTATGTTACTGCCTCTCATATTTGTAACCTGCTTTCTGTATTGAAAGAACTTGTAGAACTTGTAACTAGGTCCACGGCATCATTGCATAATTCGATGCAATCTTTTTCTTGTTAATCATCCGCGGTTCCCTTGTCACCTTGACCCTTTTTTGCTTTACCCTACACCAACTTAGGCTGTGACCCCAGGCCGCGGTGCCAATGAACTTTGAGGCCGCGGCTTGATTTCTTCAATTTTCTGTAGATGCCGCGGTGATTTAAACGAGCAACTCGGTCTCTTTTTCCATTTAGCTGTGGCAGGTTGCCATCCAGCACTAGGGTTGTGGTGGATGAGGATGCCTCGGCATCTATTTGACTGCTGACAAGATAATGGGGCTGTAGAACCTTGTCCCTGGGAAACTGAGGCCACCCTTTTGTGGGTTTGACACGCCTCATGATCATGATGACCGAGCCTCCAATAGCTGATTCGATTGTCCTTCATGGCTTTCCTTTAGTCGATCTTGGGACACTATGAAGCTTCCCCAGGCTGGGTTATATTATTAAGCCACCCACAGCTAATATGCGAGACACTATCAAGCCTCTCCAGGCTGGGTTATGTTGTTAAGCCACCCACAGCTAATATGCGAGACACTATCAAGCCTCTCCAGGCTGGGTTACGTTGTTAAGCCACCCACAGCTAATATGCGAGACACTATCAAGCCTCTCCAGGCTGGGTTATGTTGTTAAGCCACCCACAACTAACATGCGAGACACTATCAAGCCTCTCCAGGCTGGGTTATGTTGTTAAGCCACCCACAGCTAATATGTGAGACACTATCAAGCCTCTCCAGGCTGGGTTATGTTGTTAAGACACCCACAGCTAATAATACATATAAAGCCATCCCTGACTCGAGGACGAGCCCCAAAAGCTAAGAGTGGGCGTTATAAGCCCCCGTGGCTGACGTTGCACCTCGAGAGCAGAGAAGTGGCGTTGTAGGCCCTGGTGGTTGGTAAAAGCTCCTTGGATCCTCAGATGTCTCCGCGCTTATAGCCATCATGTGATAAGATGTAGCTGCACATTGCGAGGGAAACCTTAGAGCTAACGAAGGTCGTATCTCATCCAAGAGCGCGTTCTGAAGTAGAATAATCCTTCAAAATAATTTTTTTATATTTCCTTTGAAATCTGTTTGAGACAACAAGTCTTTTGTGAGGTATCAGGTTATGAAACCAAGAAAAATATCAGATATAGCTAAACTTTCTAGTTCATATACTTATATATGTATGCTGCCAATGGTTTTGCTAATAAAACATAAAGTCTTGAGTATTTAAGGCTACTGTGAGCTTCATAAAACATAAACAGAAATAGTTGAAATAGAAAGACTAAGGATGAGATGCGGTAGGCAGCCTTGGCTGGGTCTGACCGGATCCCCTATGCATTCTTCAGGAATCGCTGCAGCATCCCCTGCCCGATTAGCCTCTCAATTTCATCCTTCAGAGCATAGCATTGCTCTGTGTCGTGGCCATGGTTCTGATGGAATTTGCACCAGGTAGCTTTGTTCCTTTTGTGGGGTGGAGCTCTCAATTTTTCCGGCCACCTCAAAATCTTATCCCCTTTGATGACTTCCAAGATCTCTTCAATTGGGAGGCTCAACTGAGTATAGGCACCTGACTTTTTCTGCCTTTTTTGACCTCTGACGGTTGATTCCGCGGCTTCATTTACTGCCGCGGCGGGCATGGCTGGTTTTGCTAATCCCTCCACTTCCGTGCCTATGTTTTTAGATGCCGCGGCCTCCAGCATTAGCACCCTCTGAGTGAGAAAATTGACCTAGGTCTGAAGTGAGGCGTGGCTGTCATAGAGGTGATTAAGGTGATTGTATAGTTGCACAATCTCATCCTTGACTTATGCACTCCGGCTGGATTCTCCCTCCATCTCTGCTTTTGTTAGTCTTTACAATGTATATATATATAATCTGAGAACAAACTGATAGAAGTGAGCAATTCCAGAGATATTGAACCAAGTAGGAAATGGAGGCCGCAGCCACTGTTACGTGACACCGTGGCCGCGGCTATAAGGCGCGCAACAAGATGCGCTGCCGCGGCCTATGATACACCATGGTAAAACTAGAGCCCGACTGATTGTGCTCCTACTAGGGTTTGTTCATGAGTAAATAACCTCTCGATGCACACAAGGCGCAGTTTCAATGATAACCCTAGATCATCGGCCGAGAACAGCAAAGAAGGAGTAGATACAATCCTTCCCTAATCATTCATCTTTTTGAGGCAAAAGCCTGTCATGCCTTTCGATTCTAGCCAGATAGAATGATATCAGAGGGGTATGCAAGATGGATTTAAAGCCATAAGATGGAATATATCTGGATATAAGAAATACCCGCCTATGGGTATGAATATGATGTGGGGTCCAATAACTAGTAACCGGCCCGCGAGGAGATGATCCAAAGGACCCCTCGGGATCGAATAAGGTGTTTGAAGGACTCATATACGCAGAGAAACAAGATTGAAATGTCTCGTTTCCCACAGACGGCGCCAGATTGATGATACGAGAAATCGGCCATAAAGCGTTCTCATACCAGCAAGCCAAGAGTAAAGTGTGTAAATAACAGGTAAAGCAAGTAAACAAGGAGAAGACAAGATATAGAGTGGTTCAGCCTTTAAAATAGGCCTACGTCCACTGTGTCGCTCCGTTCTCATTATGGGCGTTGCATTGTACAATATAATAGTGCCCAAAGAGGCGTACAAGTATAAGAATAAAGGAGAATACATGATGACTGAGAGTTCTGGTGTGTAGATATATGGCCTCCAAATCGCGTGTTGGGGTTGTGTAGAGGGAATTTGTATTAGAGTGTCTCGGGTGTGTCTGGAACCAATCTCCTCTCCCCTATCTCGAGGTGTGGACCCTTATTTATAGGAGGTCTGTGTGTTGAATCACGTTCCCTGAGCACGCGGTGTACACCAAGTCTGCAGTAGATGTGGATGAGGGCACGCGCCTAGAGCAGCAGCGCTGCGCTATTGAAGGAGATCCGTGGAACCTGAGGTCATTGGGGGTGCCGCGGCATCTTATGGGGAGGCCGCACCCTGCAGGAGTTCTGGCCGCGCCTCGTGTGGGTTACAGGCCGCGGCATATATGTCTTGGATGCGATTATAGAAGTACTGCCACGGCAAGGTGCTATACTTGTACTATCAAGCATCTCTCACCAATACTACAAAATACTGATATGGGTAGCTTAAATGGAAATATTCTAAACTGAAAGAAACCTTGTAAGTTGAACCAAGTGTATCTTTGTCACTTACTTTTAGGTCATATTAATCCAAAAAAGAATTCAAAGATTGGTTTCAAATGGACAATTGAGTTCAACGGATGTGGAGGTGCTTCTAGTCTGTGAATCCAGTTTAAAAGGTAATAAAACTAAGAGGACCTTCACGATCAAAGGCTATAGAGACAAAGATGTTTTGGAATTGGTTCATTATGATTTGCGTGGCCCTATAACAATTCGAGAAAGAGATGACTTCGCGTACTTAATCGCTTTTATTAATGATTACTTGATAATTGGATATGTTTAACTTATTCACCTCAAGGTTTAAGACTTTGATGAGTGCAAAGTTTACAAGGATGAGGTGGAGCGTACGCATGGTAAACAAATTCAAACTCTAGGATTTGATTAGGGAGGTGAGTGACTATTAGTAGAGTTTATTAATTATTTATCAGAGGTGTGGATTACATCACAATCAATAAAAAAGTGTAGTGGTGAGAAGGAACATGACTATTTCGGATATGGTTAGATCCATGATGAGTTATTTGGATCTGCCACATTATCTTTGAGCTTATGCATTAGAGACATCTAACTATTTATGAAACATAGTTCCTTATAAATCATTCTCAACAAGGCTCACAGAATTATGGACTGGATGCAAATCTCGAGTTGACTAAAGGCTATGAACTTCAAGAGGGATTTGATGTATTCGAATCAGGTCTGGGATCTTGTAGACTTCATGCGATAAAACTAATCAGATGCAAGTGAATATACAAGAATAAAAGTGGGGTAGATATGAAGGTGGAAACCTTAAAGGCAAGGCTTATAGCGAAAGGGTTTACTCAGAATGATGAAATTGGTTATTAGAAAACCTTCTCGCTAGTATCGAAAGTTTAAATGGATTCTTCTATCCATTATATCTCATCTCGATCTAGAGAATTGGTAAATAGAGGTCAAGACTTCATTCCTGAATGAAATTCTCAATGAGTGCATTTATATGATGCAACCCGAGAGACTCATAGAATACGACTAGAAAATAAAGGTGTGTTAGCTTAAGAGATTCATTTATGAACTTAAGCAAGAGTTGAGGTTTTTAAACATACGATTTGATCAGGTAATAAATATTATAGTTGATCAATGCACGGATAAAACTTGTGTGCATATAAAGTATGATAGAAATATGTTAGTATTTTTGGTACAGTACATAAATGATATTCTCTTAATCGAGAATGATTTGTGTATGTTATGTTTTATAAGAGTGTGGTTGTCAAGTCATTTTGATATGAATTACTTAGGAGAATCCATTAATATCCTTGAGATCAAGCTTCTGCATCATTGAAAAAATACGATGTTGGGCTTATCCTAACACACATATGTCGACGATTCGAGTCTAAGGGGGTTAGATTAGACTGGCATAGTATAACAGGTTTGCAAAGGGTGAATATGTTCTTATTATCGAGGTTTATGAGTGTTAGGGATCTATATACACAAAATAAAAATTTCCATCCCTTAAATCTTTGATTTAATCAAATAATAGAAAGAGGAAAAATCAAAACTAGGTTTGAAGAACAAACCTAGGGTTTAAAACACAATACCTTTTTGGATCTGGTTGTAATTCGATGGGGAGAAAATTACTTGTTTATGATGAAGTGTTTCCTTTCTTTTTGATATCCAAAATCTTGCTTAACCTTCTAAAAAGCTTCAATCTTCTAGTGTATGACCCACTACAAATCTAGGTAAGTTTGTGGGCACCTTTTGAGATGAAAACATTTTTTTTATTGAGATATAGTAGTATCTATTTAGGTCCCTTCACAAAAATATAAATATTGTTTTGTCTCACCCATCTCAAACCCTAGTGATGAATAATAACATTAAAACCTAAAAATGCAGGGCTATACGGATTTACTTGAATATTAGGCCAAACAAACAAATTCACTTTTTACCAAATTTTATCTTCATTTAATTTAAAGTGAATATGCAATATAAATTATGAAGACAAATATCCAAATCAAACAAAATGGGAGGAAGATAGAGAAAAAAATCCCTTTTGGGCAAAAACTTTTGTCCAGCATTATTTAAGACTTAAGAGCGCAACAAATACTCACAAACAACTTAGAGCTCTATTATGTTTGCTGAAGTAGAATCTTCGAATATTCAATAGAAAATGATGTAGTCCAGCACTACCAACAGGAAGAAAATCTTCCCTTGGTATCCACTGATCAGCCTCGGGAATTGCAATTCATTTCTTCTCCATCCATAGAGCCTCGACTCCACAAATCAATAGTAGAGAAAATATTTACAAGGGTTTGGAACTTTAGAATGTGGTCTTCTTGATTTGGCAAAGTGATCCTTATAGATCAAAGGGGTTCGGATGAAAAATGTATAGAGTTTGATTACAAAAAGAACTCTACAAAGTCTTGTGAAAAATTCAAATCTTGCATCTCTATTTATAGGGAAAGATTTTGCAAAGACATAGGGATTCGAGATTTGGAAAAGATTTTATGAAAAATAAAAACATGTGTACTCATTCAAACGAACTGCCACATTGTTCAAACGATGTACGCTATCTTGTTCGAACAATTTCTAATGAAACTTCAAATGACATTCTAGAGAGAACCCGAAAGGCGACGTTCCAGATCTCGTTTGAACGTGGGAACCTTATTTTAACGGAAGGCTCAATGTCATTTGAACGACATGCCAAGTCGTTCTAACGAGATGAAGAAATTTTCAAAAATTCTTTGAAAAATATTTTAAAACATTTGAAAACTTTTTATATTTAAACAATTATAAAATGTCCCATCGATATTTAAAGCTTTACCAAACCATCTCACAACTCTTCTTGGATAAAGTTATGACGAACGAACTTTAATTTGGAAAATGTCACCAACTTTTATTCTCTTTGAAGACTTAAGAATGGTTATGAAGGTGCAACGGGGTGTAATGGTATAAGACAAATAAAACTAAAAGGAGCAAGTATAAAACTTTCTCAAATAAATCTCCTCCTTTGTCTATTTCGATACAAAATGCAAACTGAAGCTAAAATTGACCCCTAAGACTAATACAACTAATGCCCTCCTAAATCAAGGAACAAAAATTCATAAATATATAAGTTTTCAACTAAAACTCTTCAACACATGTGAGACAAAAGAAATACCGCGATGAGCATATGAGTTTAAATAGAAATATACTCCCCCTCAATTTGTTCTCCCTCTTTTTTACCGTAATAGACAAAAGGTTATAAGCTAATCATGAAATGTTAATATTAGGTAAATCCAAAAGAAATAATCATCACAAAGATAATCAATAAATCACATGCGATGAAATTCCATAAAGGAAAAATAGAAGATAGGAACCTGAAGTTGGATGCCTTTTGGAAAGTGTTTTTTAAAATTTCTTAAGAATATGTATAAAAAGTACATATAAATACAAATACATCACACTATGAAATAACACTAAAATATTTGAATCATGAAAGCAGAATAAAATCGTGTGAACATTTTCCATAGGCAAATGTTATAAAGTTCCACGAAGTCATGAGATACTTCTAAAGAAAGAACTAAATTTTAATCTTAGGTGTAAGAATGTTGAACACAAATGAAATTGAATCGACTTATGCAACATTCCAGGAATTTAAATGCTTCGAAAATCAATAATACCAAACTATTTAATGTTTTTCAAGAGAGTCCGTCATGCAAACCCATTTATCTTTTACTTATAACACCTTTAAAATCTCCTATATTTAAGAAGTCGGTCTCAAAATTTTAAAGATATCATAATGATCATGGGAAGCGAAGCATCAATGAAATAAAAAATGGCATTGGCACTTATATTTTTCTTTGTCGTTAATCTTTCAGGATCTTTTTTCAAATGATGGCTTTTAACGCAAAGAGAATTTTCACTTTCGTAGCCTCTTTCCATTTCTTAACATAAACAAATTTCCCGGGAAACAAAATTCGGATAATGGTTCTTACAAGCACAACTTATCTCTAGCAAATTTGGTTTGTGATTAAACACTGTTGAAATATAAGAAAGTATAACGTTCAAAACGACCTTGCAAGTGTACAATAAAGGTGAGAAAAAGTCTAGCACAAGGAAAGTTATCATCAATGAATAATGAAATGCTAGCCACACATTATTAAGCATCTTAAAGAAAATAACTCGTGTCTTAACATATCATGAAAAAGTCACATGAATGGATGGAATGTAAAGGTGATTCGAACATCTTAAATGTGCTTCCATATATAGTGAAAAATAAAAATACAAAAATATTTTTACTTTTTCAAAAAATTTATCAAAAATAAAACCTTTTTATAATTTTTCAAACTTTTTCTTAAAAATATAAATTGTTTTTGGATTTTTTGAGATTTTTCAAAATAAAAGCATATATAAATATAGAAATACAATCTAGTAATAGGGATAAATGATACTAACATAATTATCACCCTACACTAGATAAGGATCCTGACCCGAACTCAATCAACAAAACAAATACCCAAATATTTCATAATATTCTTAAATCTAAGTGCATCTAAAGACTTCGTGAAAATATTGACTAATTAGTGTTCGGTGCTCACAAAGCTCAATGACATGACCTTATCCTTAATGAGATCACGAATTAAATTCTCACGTATCCTAATGTACTTCGTACGGGAATATTGGACAGGATTAGAGGATATCTGAATTGCACTCATATTATCACATGAAATAGTCATTGTGCCTTGGGAAATCCCATAATCTTCCAACATTTTCTTCGTCCATAAGATTTGTGTGAAATAAATCCCGGTCTCTATATACTCGGCCTATGCTATGGACAAAGATTTGGATTTTTATTTCTTACTCAACCAAGAGACAAGAGCACTCCTAAAGTAAATACACCCACCTGAGGTGCACCTACAACCATCAACATCCCCAGACCATTCGGCATCCGAATAAACGATTAAACAATTATCGGTATGTGACACCTCGCCTAATAAAATACCGGGTGATTAGTCCTATACCAAATTAAAATAGGAATTCCAGTTGGTTCATTCTTAGCATCACTGTCGAAAACCTTTTTAAAACTTACTAACCACCTAGTATTTCAAAAAGCCGGTGCCAAATTTTAACTTTTTAATTAAACAAAAAATAACATGTGGAAATATAATAAAAGTCATACACAACGACTGAATTAAATCAACTGAATAAATAATTAAACTATTTGCCGAATAAACCATAGGCCACCAAAGTAAATAGTCCAATAACAACATCCAACATCAGAATAAATAAATCTGAAAACTGTACGGAAAAGTCTAGGCGACAAGCCCTAAGTAAAACTGAAACTGATAAATGATTCCTACTCTAGGAAGGAATGAACGATGCGTCTAATCCAAACTCCTGCTAGCATCCACATGTGCCGCAACTCTGTGTCCCTGGAATAGAATGTCAATCCTAGCGTCCCTGTGGCTGGACACCTAAAAGGTTTTGAAAATAGTTTTATAGCAAGGGTTAGAACCCAAAACATTTTGAAAATATTTAGCAAGTGAATTAACTGCAGTAATTAAAAATGCATGAATGCGCTTCATATTTAAGTTGGTGTCACACTCTCTTGAGGACATACTCACTCCTCCACTATTGTGCACACCTAACGGTTTCCTTAACCCTACCTAGTTGTACTACCCCATCCAACTAGTCCCGGTATAGTCTCCCCTTGCCATTCTACTCTAAACCGAGTATTATTATTAATGGGTTATAAGTTATCTCATCAATTAACTTAATTAATTCCTTTTAAATAATATCATATAATAGTGACACAAGTTATATAAGACAAATACATCACACATTGTATTATTACCCGCATATAATATTTACTACCATTATATACGTACCTTTACTACAACATCCACACATATATCATATGTATATCCATCCCTCCGAGTATACCCTCTCCGGATGATTCCCTCTAAAGTGCTATCTCACTAGGTGTGCTCACATAACCTAGTTACCCAAGTTAGAATCGCTCACCAACCTGGCCCAAAATATAAACGTAGTGGAGGCGATCATATTCCTTCCCTAAAAGTGAGATAAACCCCTCACCCATATACCAGACACTATGACCTGGGGATATACTCGCCCTACTCCTCAAGCTAGGGGATTCACCCACATCGCGTAACCTCCCTTGATAGCACTAGAGTATATAAATTAAATAAATATCTAGTCCCTGATATTTAATAGCACACATAAAGTACACACATACATATATACTATAACCACGCCGTATATAGATATAATATACATCCCGGCTTTACCATGTACTAAAACCCGTAACACTATCCCGTATATTCCCGAGTCTATATTCCGACTCAAATTTAATTAATTCACTACTTAACTAATTTTATTACCTTCCCGAGTCTACGATCCGACTCTAATTTAATTAATTAATTAACTATTTTAATTAATTCACTACTTAACTAATTCACTACATACATATATACTTGGTGTCGCTCAACCAATATATCCGGACTCGCTCACTTAGCGCGTACCAACGTTAATACCCAATTCTATATTCTGCCCCATAATTAATTAATTACACCTCAATTCTTTTAATAATGTAGTGCCACTCAACTACAATACTTGAATATTTTCCCTCGGTCCAAAATTAATACTTACGAATTATTTCTCGAAATTTATTCATCTCATGACATACAATTATCACCTTTCTAAACACAATTATACCCCCTTATAATTGCTAAGGAATATGTGCTACATATGCATTTATCACTAACTAAAAAAAGGAGAAAAAATCTTAAATTAATTTCCCTTTTATATATAAAATTAACAAACTTTCCAGAAATCTGGGACCATCGATCGATCGATCCAAGCCATCGATCGATCGAATAGGTCTGTTTCTTCTCCGACCTTCTGTTCAGCCATTGATGAACCCTCAAGCTTTTAGTTTCTTACCAAACCCTTACCCAATCACAACCAACATTTCATTTACATAAAGGTGTGTTCTAATCTTCCTAGAAGACCCAAATTATTCATCGTTTCATCAAAATCCCAAACTTTTACCGAATTGGGTTTCACCCGGGTTTATTCTACGAAGATATAAATTCTCCATACTGATTCGAAACTTGTCACCAATACTCACTAATTAGAATCCTACAATTGATTCCAACAATCCCATATCCATATTCACCATTAATTTAGTCTCAAACCTACATATACTACGCAAATTCGAAAAAAACCCTTTTAGCTATTTAACCCATAACCAAAACAGATTTTTGATACACATACTATGATATGAATTGATTATCAGAATTTAGAAATCACAACAATTAACCACTTGCCTGGAATTATTCGTAGAGTCTGATCCGTTAGTGTAGTTAATGGTTTGATGACGAACACTCAATTAGTCCCTTAATTTGACTCCAAAAGATCCCCAATTGGCTCTTGATTAACTTCCTATGTTTCTCTCTCAAAGCCCTAAGTTTAGAATTGTGTTAACTGTCATTCAACACTCCCTCAATTAGGTTTAAAACCCCTAATCCCGTTTTTGGTCACATGGGCCTCAAATCCCTCTGTGTGGGCCCGGCTATGCCCAAAAATGTCTCGAGACCCGATTACTACCCCGGGTACTCTTTTCTGACTATCTCGACCCATCCAGACTCAACCACGCACTCAGAATTGTCATCTGAAATACTTTATAACGTTCTCCAATTTTGACCTCAAAATGCGACACAAAATTTCGAACAATTAAACTTAAAGTCGTCAAATATAAATAATTTTTCCACTCAAATAAATTTTTCGAATCATAAATTTAAGTTTCTCCAATTTAAATATTTTTATATCTCCCAAAAATAATTAAATACTAAATCCTCAAAATTACGGGGTGTTACACGGTATCAAAGTAATACCAAATACCGTAAGAAAGTGTGACACTCACATATTTAATGATACGTTTAAGTATGAGCGAGTGAGACTCTTTTGGGGATGCTTGGTAACATGCACGAACTTCAACGCTAAAGGAAATTCCAGAATGACTAGAGGTCAAGTAGAAAAGACTAATGCTCCTATAAAGGGTTTGCTCTACGTCCTTGCTTAAATTTTTTTTGTTAAGCTTAGTTTATGTACTCATACGGGTGCGTGAGTTCTTAGCGGTGTCTATAAGAACATTTTTTCTAATATAGTTCATAGTATAGTTTTACACTAGTTTGATGTATCCCATTACAAATCGTCATGCGCCGTCAAGACAAATCGAGCTTGAGAATCTCCAAGTTTGAAGACTTCTCGACATCCCGTAGAGGTATAAAAAATTTATATGTTAAATTAATTTAAAAAATTTATCTTTGGGATGTTTATTTTATAAAAAACAAACCGGGTTTTTTATTTTCAAAAACAGGGATTTTGATTTTCAAAAAATAATATTTTTTTATTTTTAATCTCGTTATAACGAGATTGCATATGGTTAGAAGCGAGATTGCATGTGGTTAGAAACGAGATTGAATGTCGTTAGAATACTGAATTAAACGAGGTTCAAATGAGGGCTCATTGTTTTAAGTTTTTTGATCTCATTAGAAATGAGAGTCTATCTCGTTCAAACGAGATCACCATCTTGTTAGAACGACCCTACATTCTCATTCGAATGACAGGCCGACTTAAAATTTGTATAAATACATGTTTCGTGATCAGAACGTTTATGACTTTTATCAGATTCATTTCTGCATAACTTTTACAAAAGATTTTCCTTTTTAGTGATTCGAAACACCTTTTAAATCACAACAAACATCCTTGAATATTGTTTTTGTGAATTTGTTTAAACCCTATAAAATTATGTATTCTTCCATACACTTCTGTGGAGAAGGCATCTCCATGGATGACTTGTGATACCTGAGGGGCTCCCTGCTGAAGACGAAGACTGAGGCAAATGGAGGACTGGTGTCTTATGATTCTTGTGAGGTTCATAGTTGTTCACTAAAGATTTGGGAAGATTAGTTCATTATTCTTGCGGTAGTTATCAAATAGTCTGTAAGTCGACTTTCTTTTATATTCTAAACTGAATAAAGGTTCTAGCCAAAAGGGGTTTTTTCCTGAAACTTTGTCTTTGTTGAAAGCTTAGTTTGATTTTTCTGCTCTATCATATAGATGTATGTTTAGTATAAAAACATATATTAGTTTAAAATTATTTGCACACTCTCAAATAAAAAGTTGTGTTAAGCATATTTGTTTCCACATTATTTAAGTGGTGTCAGAGCCATCCACTCTTACAGGTGGTGTCAGGTCTTCCTTGTATTTTCAATTTGGTATCAGATTTGGTTGCCCAAAGTTTTTGTGTTAGATCCTCTTTAGTGCCTTTTGGGTGATATTGTTTTTCTCTTAATGGATTCTCTTAGTTTTGACGACTTAAATCGTTTGAATTTGAAGTTTGCTAAAACAATTGAAATTTTTGAAAAAGAAAATTCTCATTTTAAATACGCTATGGATATTTTGCAAAATGTTCAAAATCAAAGAGATTTATTTCACGAGAAACTTGTGAATATGGAATATGGATCGTGATTTTAAAATTTTAGAATTGTCCAAAAAAAAGAGTGATGGTAGAGTCCGATTTTTAGAGAATGAATTAGAGGACATTAAAAATTCTAGGGTTAATATTTGTGCTGTTGAGGATCGTGTTTTCATTAATGATTTTAAGGCACAAGAGAAGGCTCTTAGGGATAAGTTTGCTCACATTGAGGGGAAGGGAGATAACCTTTTAGGGGTAATTGAAAATTTAAATAAGGAGTCCCTAAAGCTTGAGGAGTTTAATATATTGATTGAATCTAGAATTTTGAAGTTATCTCTGATTCTAATGCTTTCGGTTCTGAAGCTAAGATCATTGTTTATTTTAGAGGGCCAACCAAAACCAAGGACGTTAATAAAGGTCAACCCATAGGTAACATTCCTCCCATTTATACATATTCACATTGTAGTAGGAAATGTCACCTTAGGCATTTTTGTTATAATCTTAGAAGAGGTCCTAGGAAGTTTAAGTGTCCTGTCTCATCGGTTCCCATAACCCCTCGATTTAGGTATACTCCTGTGAGAAAGGTATGCATTTGCTTATTAAATAAAAAGCTATGATACTAATTTGAAAAAAGTGCGCTACAGCGGAATAATGCGACTTTTCAAAATAAATCCAATTTTAATTAAACCTAAACTTTAGTTAAACCCTAACACGTGTATCTAGTTAATTTGATAACATAAAATCAATAAGCATACAAAGGAAACCAATATCAGGAAAAATCCCTGAAGGGCAAAACCTTTTACTTCATTATAATTGTAAATCACAACTTACACAGTTATAACGAAATAGATTTTTAACACACGAATACCCGTAGGTGTCGGTCGGAGTCATCAGCAATAGATCCACGCGTAACAAACCTACTAGAACCACAGTCCTATCTTCAGCCCAAGAATACCGCAGCACTCTCTAATAACACACTGTCAATCAACCTAGTACCTCCCTTAAGTGGTACCTAGATCAATAGTAGGTTACCCTCCCTATAAGAGAAAACTTGAACAAGATATATGTTCTTGGGTTCCAAAATAATTCACTACAACATATGGGATTTTTGTGAATTGAAAACAAAGAAGAAGCCAAAAGTGTTTTGTTGATTTCGCAGTGCTTGCAGAATGAAAAATGTGAAAGAATTCTTATGAAAAACGGAGTTTAACAGTCCTTTAAATAGAAAACTTAAGGAGGCAGGTCGCTCAAACGAGGTGGACTATTATTTGAACGAAATCTAGTGTTATTTGAACGACATCTGGAACATCTCGAGATATGCAATGTCGTTTGAACGACATGCGTTGTCATTCAAACGAGTACAGTAAAAGCCAAATTTTTCTTTTTCTTTTTCTTGATAAATGCACCGCCTCAAATACTTCGCAAAACATATTTTTAACGAAAAACATTTAAAGCTTCGCTCCAACACTTAGAAAAATATTTTATGAAAAATAATCCCAATACTTAAGTGAAATGTAAAGGAATAAAAACATAACATTTACCAAATTTATCTTGCGTAGGATTCTTTGATGAAGAACTTTGATATTCAAATTTGTCTTGATGCTTGAATGATCTTGAGTACTCTTCGATGGTTGTAGCAGTATACACCATACCTAATTGATAACGGACATTTATAAATTATGTCCTTACAAATCTCCCTATATGTCTGTGTCGGTACAAAATAAAAATAATCTGAATTATCAAATTAAAATTCCTATAGAGATCTAATACCCTCCCATAAACCCAAAAGAGAAAAGGTACTCGAAATGCAAGTTATTAATCTTTTTTTTTAAATCTTCATCAATCTTCAAAACTTCAAAGCTTTTCTCATCAGGGTGTGCAATGAAATAATCTTCAACTTTGTACCTACACACATGAGATTATGCAAATACCTTCGTGACGCATCGAATTTGAAATGATATAAAATAAATCAATCAATATAATCAATTCTCCCCCATAATGAAGACTCCCCCATAATTCATTCTCCCCCTTTTTATTTGTCCGAAATAGACAAGGAAAAAAATAACCAATCAAAACATGGAGTGTCACGATAAACAGAACAAATATGGATCAAACGACGCGCATGTAGAGAAAATACTCAAGGATCCACAAACTAATTTTTATTTTTCAATTTTTTTCACACAAGAATTTACGAAAAACACACCATGAATAGCATTAAGACAACCAAATCGTGGATATGGAATGAAAGGGTGTGAATAGATTCAATAGGTAATAAAACTCAATCAAGCATATATGCACGGTGCATAATGTACTCCTATCCATTGAACATAAAAAATATCCGTAGATGTAAAATTGTTGAACTTAGATGATATCGACTAAATCAAATCAACAAATCAAAGCCTATGTGATTTTCACATTAATAACGTCCAAAACTATTTTAGTGCCATTTCGGGAATTTTTCAAAGGACGTGCAAACCCATTGATTATTTTTCAACCAAACTCCTTCATATATAATAAAGCAATTTTTTATATCCAATGAGGTACTAAATTCTCAACTTAGAGAAAACCTATTGGCGCAATTTTGGCATAAATTATCTTTTTATTGCCTTAATTTGTTTTTATGCGGGCTCTTTTCAAATGGTGGCTTTCACGCAGAGTCAATTTTACACTCTCGCAGCCCTTTCCCGTGTCACTCATCATATTTTCAAATATAAATAAATTCCTCACAGGCAATGATTTTTATATGCGTTACTTTTATTACTCTCGTATTATTGCACTTGGTTCGTTTTAAGGATAAGATTGAGATGAAAACACTCGACCAACATGTGATTGACAAGTACGATAATCAAACAAATTCGTGCACGTGTGGAGTAATGGAAATAATGAGTCAAACATGTAGGAAGTATCAACTAATAACATTTTAATGACTCCAAACATTGTAAAGCACATGGATGACATGATATATTGTCTCAAGACACTATCAAATTATCACATGGATAAATGAAATGAAATTGTGACTCGGTCATCCTAAGTGTCCATTCATATATGGTGTGTAAACAACAAAAATCTTTTTATCTTTTTCAATTTTTCAACAAAATGAAAATCTTTTTGCATTTTCCCCAAAAAAATTCAAAAAACAAAACAACCATAAATACAAGCATGGTACACACTAGAAATAGGCATAATATCAGCATGAGCAACATCCTATGCTAGCAAACAAGGAATCATCAATCTAAGCAGGTGTGATCAAACATACAATGCAATATAAGCCATTAAGCATGAATACTAAGAATGACTGTATATAAACTGTCAGAAGCAGCCCAGCAATACCAAATAATGTAACTAAAGAACACAAGGTACTACAAAAAGAATGGTCAAAGTCAAACAGGTCGCTCGAACGAGACTGTTTGTCGTTCAAACGACATAGCATCTCGCGAGAAGGCTTCGTGTAAGATTAGAAATAGCTCGAACGAAGACATATCTCGTTTAAACGAGAAAAGCAATTTTTTACAAATTATCCACAATGTTAAACAGTGTTGCCCAGTGAAAAAATTTCTAGGAAATAATACCTGGAAGATGCTGACAGATCCAAAACTGTGCAAACACAGTAACTAAACTAATAAGACAATGTAAGCTACTACAAAGCGAGTCATAACACTAGTAAGAGTATATCATGGAGCACAGCTAGCGTATGACAAATATCAACAAAATCAACCAAACGATCTCACATGGGGTGAATCACGTGCAAGCAAACAAGAATCGTGAAAAATTAGACCATAAGCCTCTAAATTTGATTTCCTCAACCAAATCGATGTGTAACGAGGTGTGGGGGTTTGAGGAATCGAATTTACATTTCTATTAACCTTCCTAGGTCCATTTAAAAGTTTATAACAGAAACGCCTAAGATGTCCTTGCTTATAGCAATGTGTGCAAGTGTAAATCGGGGAGTGAATGTTACCTAAAGGTGGTCCTATCCTTAAATTCCTAGGCGGTGTTCTCCTCAAGTGCCTCGGTGGCTCTCTCCTAATGATCCTAAATGGCTCTCTCTTGACAACCCTCGGTGCCTCTCTCTTAACAACCCTAGTTGACTTTCTCACACGTGTGGGGTTCTCTTTGGGAATGGGTGAGACACTCTCATCGAAGCCTATACCACCCCTATCCTCATCAATTTGGACAATCCCTAAAATTTTATCTAACTTTTCTGACTAAGACTCCAAATTAAATTTTACCTGGCTCGATTCTCTCAAACTCTTCTAAAGCTTACCTATCATTGACTAGAGTAAATGTCTAGAATCCTCAAACTCTAAAAGTTCCATTCTCATAGCCTCCATCACCCCTCGAAGACTATCTATCTCTCCCTAAAAATACTCAAGCTTCTTTCTCAAAATTTTCTCACATTCTCTAAGATATTCAAGTAAAACATCATCATTTTTTAAGGCACACTCTTTCAATTGAGATTTTAATTTCAAATTTTCTTTCTTTATTTTCAAAGTTTCAGCATAAAGTTCACTGAACGCCGTTTGCAAGTTACGCTCATCTTCACTTCCATCCTAACTCTTATCACCCTCACTATCATCACTAATCGCATGAGAGGGAAGCTCTCGCCTAGAAGCATTAAAAACTTCTTCTTTCGAGTCACTATCACTAAGGGTAGAAATATGAGATGTCGATTTTTTCAATTTCTTCCTTAAATTTATGGGAGACTCATCTATCTTATGACCAACACCCTCACAACCCAAACACCTCTCAAAATCATTTTCTACGGAAAGATTTAAAACAAGAGTTCGTGTGAATGTTCCAATTAGACTTTTCAAAAAGTTGACATCGAAAACCATCAAAAGCCATTTTTAAGAAAAACACAATTTTTCTAAAGACCAAGATCAAATGTCATAAATTAGCGTAACCATCTCTAATACCAATTTGAAAAGGTATGCACTCGCTTTTAAATAAAAAAGCTCTGATGCCAATTTCAGAAAGGTATGCACTCGCTTTTTTAAATAAAAAGCTCTGATACCAATTTGAAAAAAGTGCGCTATAGCGGAATAATGCGACTTTTTAAAATAAATCCAATTTTAATTAAACCCAAACTTTAGTTAAACCCTAACACATGCATGTAGGTGATTTAATAACATAAAATCAATAAGCATGCAAAGGAAACCAATATCAGGAAAAATCCCCGAAGGGCAAAACCTTTTATTTCATTATAATTGTAAATTACAACTTACACGGTTATAATGAAATAGATTTTTGACACACGAATATCCGTAGGTGTTGATCGGTGTCGTCAGCAATAGATCCACACGCAGCGAACCTACATGAATGCAGTTCTATCTTCAGCCCAGGAATACTGCAGCACTCAGCCTTGTACCTCCCTCAAGTGGTACCTAGATCAGCAGTAGGCTACCCTCCCTACAAGAGAAAACTTGAACAAGATATATGTTCTTGGGTCCAAAACAATTCACCTCAACATATGGGATTTTTGTGAATTGAAATCAAAGAAGAAGCCAAAAGTGTTATGTTGATTTCGCAATGTTTGTAGAATAAAAAACGTGAAAGACTTCTTATGAAAAATGGAGTTGAAGAGTACTTTAAATAGAAAACTTAAGTAGGTAGGTCTCTCAAATGAGGTGGATTATCGTTTGAATGAAATCCAGTGTCGTTTGCACGACAACTGGAACATCTCGCGACATGCGATGTCGTTTGAACGACATACGTTGTCATTCGAACGAGAACAGTAAAAGCTAAATTTTTCTTTTTCTTTTTCTTGATAAATTCACCACCTCAAAAACTCCGCAAAACATATTTTTAACGAAAAAAATTTAATGCTCCGCTCCAACACTTAGAAAAATATTTTATGAAAAATAATCCCAATACTTAAGTGAAATGTAAAGGAATAAAAACACAACCTTTACCAAATTTATCTCACCGAGGCTTCTTTGATGAAGAACTTTGATATTCGGATCCATCTTGATGCTTGAATGATCTTGAGTACTCTTCGACGGTTGTAGCAGTATACGACATACTTAATTGATAAGGGACATTTATAAATTATGTCCTTACGACATGTTTGGGTTAGGAAATCAATTTTGGAGACACTAAATGTTAGATTTGTTGATTCTCACATGTTTTCACATGACTCGTCACATGTTATTTCTTATCATTGATTGCTTACATAGTTTTTTTGTCATACTCTAGTTGTGCTTTATGATATATGCTTGCTAGTGTTATGACATGCACATCTTTTGTATTATATTTTTTCAATGAGTAGTACTTGAAAAATACAAAAATATTTTATTTTGATAAATTTTTTGAAAAATACAAAAAGATTTTTTATTTTTGTGTATTTTAGTTTTACACATTCGGTATGGCATATTGGTGTGTTTGAATCCAATTCACTCGCAATTTCCATGTGGCTAGGACACTCGGTTATGACTTTAGATTTCTCTTAACCATGTTTATAGAATTGTTTTGAATTTGATTTGCTTTACAAATTCCACTTTGTATATGCCTCCTCACACACATGCACAAACTTGTTGGATTTTGACTTCTCATATACATATTTAAGTCATGTGAGATGTTATCCCATCAATTTTATCATTTACATTGGTATGTGACTATGGTGGATTTGTGCATGTAAGAACCATTTCCCGTGATATTTTGTTTAGTATTAAAAAAATATAATTGAACATAAAAAAGGGCTACGAGAGACATGGTGACTTGTCGTGAAAGCCACGATTTTAAAAGAGCCCAAAAAAATTAAGGAAATAAAAAGAGCAAAATATGCCAAAAGGGGGCCAACATTTCAAAAGAAAAGAGAAAAATATAATAGAATAGAAATATGATTATGTTTATGTTTTGGGGGAGTTTAGTTGAATACCAACGGGTTTTCACAATGAAACCTAGTGTGCTTATTTTGTCATGGCGCTATTGATTTATGAAATCATCAATATTCTAGGCTTGTGTGCATTGTGCTTGTTTTGTTCATTAAGTTCAACTTTATTTATCACTTGAGGTTAGTTTGATAAAATTTTGCAGTCAATTAGAACTTCTTGAACATATTTGAGTGTTTGAGTTGTAATTCTTTTGTTACTTCACACCCATTCATTCTATCCCATATGTTTGCACACATCGATACTATCCTAGTGTGTATAGCTTATGTGTTTTGTGTCATATTTTGTGGTCGTTTATACCTATATGTGTGTGCCGAATTTTCTTTCATATATTTTTTATATATTATATATGGTATTGTGTTGTATTTATGAAATTTGTTTCTTTTGAGAAAAAATTAAAAAATTTCAAAAATAATTGGTTGTGTTTGTTTGCCTTTGAGATGATCATTACACATGCTTGATTTATATCTTTTTACGAAGATTATATCTTCAACGTGATACTTCGTATTTCATGTTTATGTGTATACTTATTTGTCTATTTTGGATAAAAACAAAGGGGGAGAGCAAATTAAAAGCAGCTTTATTGAGTTTGATTTATGGGGGAGAATTTATTTATGAGTTTTATTTATTTCAAACTCAATGTGTCACGAAGAATATGTTTTTATCTCATGTGTGTAGGTACTTAAAGTGGAATTCAAGACACACGGATGAAGACAAATTTTGTGGAAGAATGGGAAGAAGAAATTTGAAGACAAAGAGACTTATGTCATTCAGTTCTTGGGTTAGGAAGGGTGTTAGTACTTTTGTCAAATGAGATTTTTTTATTTTAATTTGGTGTTAGGTTATGTTTGTTTGTTTTTTTACCGGAAAGGCCAAAGGGGGAGATTTGTAAGAACAATTTTTCTATCATTGGTCTAGCATAGTTTTAGACTAGTTTGACGTATCCCATTACAAATCGTCACGCACCATCAAGACGAACCGAACTCGAGCATCTCCAAGTTTGAAGACTTCACGACATCCCGTAAAGGTATAAAAAAATTAGATTTTAAATTAATTTACATAATTTATGTTTGGGATGTTTATTTTTTTATCAGAAACGAACAGGGTTTTTTATTTTAAAAAACGCGGCTTTTGTTTTCCAAAGAGAAATATTTTTTAGTTTTAATCTCATTCAAACGAGATTGCATGTGGTTAAAAGCGAGATTGCATGTGGTTAGAAGAGAGATTACATATGGTTAGAAACAAGACTGCATGTCGTTGGAAACAAGTTTGTATGTCGTTAGAAGCCTGGACAAACAAGGTACAAACGAGGGCTCACTGTTTTAAGTTTTTTGATGTCGTTAAAAATAAGAGTTTATCTTATTCAAACGAGATCACCATATTATTATAATGACCCTAAACTCTCATTCAAATGACGTGCCAACTTAAAATTTGTATAAATACCTGCTTCGTGATCAGAATGTTTAAGACTTTTGCGAGATTCGTTTTTGCATAACGTTTGCAAAAGTTCTTCACTTTTAGTGTTCCAAAACATTATTTAATTCACAACAAACATCCTTGAATATTGTTCTTGTGAATTTGTGTAAACCCTATAAAGTTTTGTAGTCTTTCATACACCTTTATGAAAAATGCATCTCCATGGCTGACTTGTGATACCTGAGAGGACTCACTGCTGAAGATGCAGGCTGATGCTGACGGAGGACTGCGATCTTTTGATTCTTGCGAGAATTATAGTTGTTTACTGGAGATTTATGAATATTAGCGCATTATAATTGTGGTTGTTATCAAGTAGTCTATAAGTCAACTATTTTGTAGATTTCTCAAGTGAATAAAGGTTTTACCTGAAAGGGTTTTTTCTTAAAACTTTTCCTTTGTTGAATGCTTATAGTTTGCTTTATCTGTTTTATAACATAGTTGTATGCTTAGGATAAATATGTAAAATTGGTTTAAAATTGTTTACTCACTCTCAAATTGGAATTTTTGTTAATCATATTTGTTTCCACAATATTTAACTGGTATTAGACCCATCCACTCTTACAAGTGGTGTCAGAGCATACTTACTACTTTTATAAAGTCTAAATAAAACTTCTTCACCGGGTCCCTGCATATTTGGATTGAGATATAAATATCCCATCATCTAATTGGTTCACTTAAAGACCTAAGAAGAACGTAAGCTCACTAATCATGCTCGTCTTAAATTCACTCTTCATGTCCTCTTTAAACGTGTGAGCATGTTGGGAACACGTGGATCCAAATACTGTGTCGTCCATATAGACTTAAAAAACTAAGATAGCACCACTCTCTCTCCTCACAAATAATGTCCTATCCACTTTCACCTCTCTTGAAAACACGAGCTAAGAGATAAGAAGTGAGCCTCATGTACAAATCATGGGGTGATTTCTTTAAACCATACAAGGCCTTCTTAAGATAAAAAATGTGTCCCGGGTGCTTTAGGTCTTCGAATCCCTTTGGTTGTTTCATGTACACTTCCTCCTGTAGAATGCCATTAAGGTAGTAGTCTCTCTTAGCATGCCTTTGATATAAATTGAAGCATAAATGACATGTTATGGTGAGTAGTAAGCGAATGGACTCAAGGCTAGCGGCAGAAGTGAATGTCTCGTCAAAGTCTACAACCTCATCTGTGTGTAGCCTTAAGCGACCAACCTAGCCTTATTATAAACTATGGTATCATTCTCATCCATTTTATTCTCGTAAATCCACTTGGTACCAATCACATTAGTCTTTCTAGGTCGGGGGACTAGCTCCTAGACATCCTTCTTGCGAAGATGGAGAAACTCATATGGTATAGAGGATATTCAATGCTCATCATTAAGTGCTTATTTCATATTCTTAGGCTCGACTAAGGAGGTGTATAAATAGTAGTTAACCACATTATCAAGTTAAGTGCGAGTCTTGACACCTAATGTGGGATCATCAAGTATAGTAGAAGGGTCATGACTCTTTCTAACCCAAGAGGATTGATTCTCTAAATCAAGAGCGGGATCCATCGGGGTAGTATGATGAATAATTGGATCGTTACCCAGGGGTGCATTATTCTTACACTCAAGGTCAGGGTTAATAAATGTTGGCGGCTCGTCATCTCTAATCATGACATTTATTGACTCCGTAACCTTAGATCTTGCAAGTTAAACACCCTATAAGCCCTATTCAATGATGAATAAACTAAAAGTATATCCTCGTCTCTTTTGAAGTTGAACTTTTCTAAATGCTCTATATCTCTTAAAATGTAGCAAGGACTCCCAAAAACTCCAAAATACGATAGGTTGGGATTCTTCCCTATCCATAACTCATATGGTGAGTGTAACGTATGTTGTAAAAGATATACCTTATTCATCAGATGTCATGCAGTATTAATCACCTTTACCCAAAAATGTCTACGAAGATTTCTTCCATGAAGCATGGATCTAGTCATATCTTGAACCGTCTCTCAACTATTCCATTTTATTGAATAGTATGAATGACTGAAAAATCATGTTTAATTCCCACTTAATTACAATAGCTATCCACTATGGCTTCTTTAAATTCAGTGTCAATCACTATGCAGCAGATCAATAGTGATACCGTGTTGGTTCTGTAGGACACAACACTTGATTATTAGTAACTCAATTGCATGGAACTTTTCTCTAAGAAACCCCACGATAAAGTATCTTGAAGAGTCATTGAACATCATGAGAATTAATCTCTCACCACCAAAGATCTCTATATAAGTAGGACCCTTAAGATCCATGTGTATCAACTCAACTCCAACACATGAGAGGTAGTAATGGTATTCAACTTCCGATAGGGTCTTGGAATTTATTTTCCTTATTTTCAAGGACAACAATTCAAGGAAATTGGTTTCCTAAGCGATGATAAACCACAATGTAGGTATTTGTTCACTAATCTCTCAAGATCTATAAAGTTGACATGACCGATTTGTTGTTGCTAAAGGTTCATAGAAGAGACCATGTCATTATTGCACACAAAGGAGGACTTGTGAATGATCCCATAGAAATTATCGTTGGTCCTCACTCCTTGTAGTAATAGTTTACCGAATTGATCATATATGTTACACTTAGACTGATCGAACTTTATTGCAAAGTTTATGTCACAAAGTTGGAATATGCTAATTAAGTTCACTTTCAACCGTTATATAGGAGAAAATATTCTAAAGTTGCTCATAGTTTAGGCTTGTATTTGCATTTTGGCATATTTGGCGTATCCCGTTGTAAATTGACATGCACCGACACGTCAAAACGAACTCTAACATCTCCAAGTTCAAGACTCCTCTACATATCATGAAGGCATAAATCTTTTAAGAGTTCTTAATTATTCATATTTATATTTGGGTTGTAATTTTTATTAAAAATCGAGGCGGGATTTTTTAGATTTAAAAATAAAAAATTGGCTTCGTTCAAACGAGTTTGAAGCTCGTTTGAAAAAAATGGTCATTTCGTTTGAAGGTCGTTAGATCTTTACCTCAAATGAACATATAATGAGGCTGCACTGCTTGACAGTAAAATCTCATTAGAAGCTCGTTAGATATACATATCAAACGAAATGCCTTTGTCGTTTGAACAAACTATCATTCTCGTTCGAACGACCACTATTTTCGTTCGAACGAGCCGCCGCCTCGAAATTTTTGCCCGGCCTATATATACACTTATTTTGAAGCCTTTTTTCATGAGACTTTTGAAAAAAAGAAACCTGCATATCTGCTGCAAGAGTTATCATCTTTTGTGTTTCCAAACACCTTTTCATTCATAACTTTACATCCTCTATATGAATTGTTAATCATTTTGAAACCTTGTAAGTTTCATACCAAATATACACTTTGTGGAGATCATTCTCTATGATTGAACTTGTGTTCGGAGGGATTACTGCTGATGGAAGAAGAAAGGTTGATCAGTGGATACTGAGGGTGGATCATCGCCTGTGGACGACTCTGGACTGAGCCATTTTCTTTAGAAGTTTTGAAGATTGAGCATCATACTTAGTTGTTCTAAGTGATTTGTAAGTCGACTATCTTGTAAAATATTTTAAAGTGCTGAATATAGGTTTTGACCTGAAAAGGGATTTTTCTCATATTTGTGGTGATTGCATGCATATAATTTTTTATGATTAGAACATTGATCGTATACACACTATACTTAATTAAAGATTAAAATTTAGTAAAAATTTAATTGTCTGTTTAAGGAATTTAATTAAATAAATTAATCCATTATTTCATGTGCACTCTCAAATTGGTATCAGAGCAGGTTGCACTAATTTATTGTGTAATCATTTTCCACAATTTGTTTTATATCAAATTTTTTTTTGAAAAATTGTTGATTAAAAAAAGCCATAATTTAATGGATAATTTGTATAATCGAATACCCATTTTTAATGGTTCCAACTAAGCATATTTGAAAGATGGGATGAGGTTTGATTTAAAATCCATTGACGAACGTGTTTGGTTAGTTTGTGAAAGAGGGTGCACTCCACCCACAGTGACGGTAGATAATGCCATTGGCCCTAAACCTGTCTCTTCATAGACAAAGGACAATTTTAAGTGGAGTAATTTTAACGCTCGCGATTTAAGTTCTATTTATGGATCTGTCACTCCTGACGAGTTCTGTCGCATTATGACGTGCATACGATCAAAGTCCAACGTTTAATATTCATATTGAATATAAACTATTAAGATAAGGTTTGAAATCAAGTACTAACCTTTAATGCTCATATTCATGAATCACAAGTTTACGAAACATGTATAAGTCACTGAATTTACGAAAAACAACTAATAATGGAAATAATAATAATAATAATAATAATAATAATAATAATAATAATAATAATAATAATAATAATAATAATAATAATAATAATAATAATAATAATAATAATAATAAAGGTTGTCGTCACCACCGAAATCCACATCGCCAAAAATCACACGTCTCTAATCTGAAAATAATTCCAATAAACAGTGTGTGTTATGATTTCAGAATAAAATCAATTGTGTGTATTTTACGATTTAGAACAATTGAGTTCCAATCAACAGTTATGCCACTTTATGTGTGTTTTGTGTGTATATGTGTGCGTGTGTGTAGTTGTTCTATGTATGTAGCGGACCAGCGGTGGTTGTGTGTAGCATTTTCCATGTATGTGTGTGTGTGTGTGTGCATCCGTGCGCGCTTTGAGGTGGTTGTGTGTAGTTGTGTGTGTTTGTGTGTGTGTGTGTGTGTGTGTGAGAGAGAGAGAGAGAGAGAGAGAGAGAGAGAGAGAAAGAGAGAGAATACTTTCTATATGGAGGAGGAGGAGGAGGTGCGCCGCTAGGAGGGGGATGAGGGAGGATTGTAGGAAGAAAATAAATGAAATGGTGAGTTAGGGTTTTTCGAAGTGGGTGTGGGTGTGGGTTTTGTTTTGTTGTTTAATGTTTTCTTTTATTATTTTTTTTACTTTTTGTTGTTTTAAATCATTTTAAAAAACTTTCTTTCGTTTTTCTTTTTTTTTCTATTCTTTATTTTATTAACTTTAAGCTTTTTATTTCTCATTTAATTTTTTAAAAATTATTTTCCCCATTTTTTGTTAAACGAGTGGTTAACACTTTATGTTATATATTTACATTTTATAACTAGTAATAAATATTATATATAATAACTGTATATAACTTATATTAATAATAATTTAATATTAAATACAATATGGATACGGATATCCAAACAAACGGATATCCACAAATATGGATACTCCTCCTCGGATACGTATTATCAGTGTTGGATATACATACTATTCGTATCCGTATCTATTTTTTCGTATATTTTAACATAATATCCATATCTATTTTTCGAATAAATATCCTCAAAATTCGGACTCGGATACCAAACGGATTTGATTTTTGAATATCCATTTAAACCCCTACTTGCGACACATTACAGCTCACTCACAAGGGAACCAATTTTGTAAAGGCATCCAAGCTAAAAAAATTGGCAACCTAATTTGTGACCATTTTCATGCTAGAGTCTGAGTCTTTTACTGAATTTTATTCGCATTTGTTAGAAATAGTTAATTCTAGTTTTAATTTGGGTGAGAAAATTCTTGAGACAAGACTTGTTAAGCAAATTTTGAGGTCACTCCCTGCCCACTGTATTCCTAAGGTCACGGTGCTAAATTCGTTAAGAAACCTAGATACTCATAACTTAAAAGGATTTGTAGGAAATTTTCAAACGTATGAGATATATATGTTTTCTAAAACTGTTTAGCCGGAGGAAATAGGGATTTCCTTAAAGACTCAAACTACGAAAAAGAAGAAAGATAAATTTTGCGAGTCTAAATCTGAAGTTGATTTTTATTTTAATGACTTGGCCCTTTTGCAAAAAAAAATCAGAAAAATTCTCAAATTTTCAAAGAAAGTTCTTCCAAAAGAAAATATTTTTGGAAAAAATTAAAATAAGAATGAGGGCAAGAGTAGCTGTGAGAAAGAGGAAGAGATTAGATATTATGAATGAGAGAGTAAAGGGCAAAAGTCACATGAAGTTCCCACTAGGCTTAATATAAAAGGAAAGAAAGTTGCGAATAAAGCCACTCTTAGCGATAGTAATGTCGAGTCTGTTTATTCAGGGGGAGAATCACCACATGAACTATGTGTAGCATTCATGGATAGTCACATTAGCACTTCTATTTTGCTCCATGTTGATGAGGAGATATCTAAATATGAGATCCTCAATGATGTTTTGAGCCATTCTTGAGAGAGTGAGGATGATATTGTGATTGGGGGAAGGGTGATCTCCAAAAGGCGTTTGGTAATCTTTACCCCCAGACCTAGAAAATGAAAAATCTAAATAAAGATTTCTCTCTTTGGTGGTTAGATTTGGTGAAGAAAGTAAAAATTTTGAGAGGCTGTGAGGCATTTTTGAGTCAACTCGAGAAGGTGAAGACTTCCTTATTTGAGAAGTTGATCATTTTAGGGAGTAGAAAGATCGATTTGACCAACATCGTCGCTAGTCTTACAGGAGATCTCCAATCTTCATTGGAGACTCGTGAGAAAGTTTAAGCCCATGTATCATAACTCGAGAGTGATCTCAAACATGACCGAGAGGTCAAGGTGACTTTAGAGGACATATCTAAGAAGGATGGAAATATGTTCCTCGGTCCCGCGTTAGGTCATTTTAAGAGTCAAGGAATAGGTTATGATCGTGCATCCATATCCCGTTCCGCACTCGAGCTGATTCCAAAGTTTGTGTTGGATTCTCATGACCCTCAACCTAACCTACCTAGGATAGCTCGTCCTAGACGTTTTGAGCAAGGTGGACCCAAGACCATTTATGTTTTTTCCCATTACAAATAAAGAGGTCACCTTAGAGAGTATTGTTTCAAACTAGGGAGAGTGTCTTATAGGTATATTCCCCAGGATACTCACACACGTGCTCCCATACGATTCCCACATGCACTCCCATACACGTTACTACACATGATCACATCAATACAGAGATTTTGAGAGTTTTTAAGAGCAAGTAGATTATTAAGTCAAGACTTCACAAAACTTAATGAAGGAATTTTTAGAATGTCATCTCCTTTTGAAAACTCCTATGGGCCTAATGATTGAGGTTGATACTTGTTTCTAGAATAGGGTGCTTATCATGTTCATATCTTACATCCCTATTACTAGATTGTATTACCATTGTGTTATCATTGTACTTATCTTTTTCATTTTGATATGTTTTCGAAAAATCCAAAAAGAGTTTTGTTTTTCTGGAAAAATTTTAAAAAAGAAAAAAATCTTTTTGTTTTTAAGAAAAAGGTGAAAAAGGAAAAAAATATTTTATTTTGATAAAATGTTGAAAAAGACAAAAAGGGTTGTGTTTTTTTACACTTTATATGGATACAAATTAAAGATGTTCATATCACCCATTCATTCCATATCCACATGACTGTTTTATAGTGTTTTGAGACATAACATCATTTCATTTGTGTGCTTAATAATGTGTGGAGTCATTACGTTGTGATTTGATGATTACTTGCTACATGTTTGACTCATTGTCTTCTTTAATGGAGAGGTGCATGAACTCATTTGAATTTTGCACTTATCTGTCACTTGTTGAACATAATACTGTCATCTAAATTTTTCTTTAAAATGAACCAAATGTAACAACGAGATAAAAAATTGTGCATGTAAGAACCATTGCCCGAATTTAAGACATTTTTCCAAAAAATTTGTTAAATATTAAGAAATGAAAAGGGGCTACAAAAGATAAAATGTATTTGCTTTAAGAGCCACCATTTGTAATAAAAAGAGCCTAAAAAGATTACAGGAACCTAAAAACATAAGTGCCAGGATAATTTGTGAACATTGATGCTTCACTACACGTGAGCATTAATTTCTTCAAAATAATTGAAAGTTGCGTGAGATTTTGAGGGAGTTATGTTGAATATCAATGGGTTTTCAAAAACTACATAAATCTTGAAAAATATTACATAGTTTTCGGCGTCATTGGTGTGAAAATCACTTATGTTCTTGATTATTGATTAGGTTAAGTAAATTTCACATGAGTTCACAATCTTTTACACCTAAGGTGGACTTTGAGATCTTTAATTAGTGATATATGTATCCTTCGTGCACATGTATTATGATTTTCTATGTTGATTAACCTATGGAATATGTTCACACCCCTACATTTCGCTTTCATAATTTGGCTATTTTTGTGTTATTCCATGGTGTATTGTATTTGTAAAATCTTATACTTGAGGAAAACGTTGAAAATTTTCAAAAATAGTTGGTTAAGCCTTTGAGATTATCATTACATGTGGGTCATTTCTATATCTTTGTGATGATATCTTACTTCTTATATGTGATGCCTTATACTTCATGTTTAGATTCTACTCCTTTGTTTATTTCAGACAAAAGGGGGAGAAAAAATTAAGGGGGAGTTTGATTTCTGGGGAAAATGCATTACAGGTTTTATTTTCAATTTCATACTTTATACATCACGGGTATTTTCTTTTCTTCATGTGTGTAGGTATCTAAAACGAAGAACATATTTCACCGGATAAAAATAAAATTTCCCAAGCTAAGAACAAGATGAGATTGAAGACAATGTTTCACTATGTCATTCTATTTTTCTAGGGTTTAGGAGGGTATTAGAATTTTCGTCATAGAGGGGATTTTAATGTAATTTGGATTTAGATTTAGGTTTATATAGTTTTATATTAGAATATCTAAATGGGGCAATTTTTAAGAGAAAATATTCTGATGTCGCTCATAGCTTGGGCTTATATTTTCATTTTGGCATAGTTGGCATATTCCGTTACAAATCATTACGCACCGACACGTCGAACCGAACTCCAACATCTCCAAGTTCAAGACTCCTAGAATCATCTACATCTAATGAAGGTATAAATCTTTTAGGAATTCTTAATTATTCATATTTATATTTTGGGTGTAATTTTAATGGAAAATCGAGGGTGGATTTTTAGATTTAAAAATAAAAAAAATTTAGCCTTATTCAAACAAATTTGAAGCTCGTTCAAACGAAATGGCCATTTCATTTAAAGGTCTTTAGATCATTACTTCAAACGAACATCTAACAAGATTGCACTGTTTTATATGAAAATCTCATTAGAAGCTCGTTAGATATATATATCGAATGAAATGCCTTTGTCGTATGAACGAACTATCATTCTCGTTCGAACAATCTCCATTTTCGTTTGAATGACCCATCGCCTCAAAATTTATGCTAGACCTATAAATACTTGTTTTGAACCCTTTTTTCACAAGACTTCTTAAAAAGGGAAACCTTCATATCTGCTGCAAAAATTATCATCTTTTGGGTTTCCAAAAACCTTTTTATTCACAAATTTACATCCCCTATATGAATTGTGAATCCTTTTGAAACCTTGAAAGTTTCATACCTCATATACTCTTAGTGGAGATCATATTCTATGACTGAAGTTGTGAGTTGAGGGATAACTATTGAAGGAAGCAGAAAGGTTGATTGGTGGATACCGAGGGTGGATCACTGCCTATGAACGCCCCTACACTGAGCCTTTTTCTTTAGAATTTCTGAAGACTACGCGTCGTACTTAGTTGTTCTAAATGATTTGTAAGTCGATTATCTTGTAAAACATTTTAAAGTGTTGAATATATGTTTTTCCCTAAAAAGGGATTTTTCCTCATATTTGTGATTAATTGCATGCGTAGAATTTTTTGTGATTGGAACTTTGATCGTTTATCCACTATATTTAATTAAAGATTAAATGTAGGATAAAAATGCTCTGATACCACCCTGAAAATGTGATTTCCTTACAAATTTTTTAAATTTCAAAATGAGATGGTTCACACAATATTCCAAATTTTAAATTTCACCCAAAATTTTAATTTCCTCAAAATTAAAATGAAATTAAACAAAATAAATATTTATATTTTCTCTTAAATAAAATTAAATCAATTCAAGTTTCAAATAAGCAAAACAAAACAAACATGAATTTTGCCAAATTTACTTGAATTAAATTACACTAAACTTTACCCAAATTAAATTTGCACCTATTTATACAAAGGTAGTGATTAAACCGATTTTATCTTGTTAACCCTAAGCATGCATCTAAGAGATTTTTTCAAGATAACAAAACAAACACACAACCACTACACCACGATGTACGAGGAAAACCCATAACGCGAAAACTTCAGATGGCCCAGCTATAAGTCCACCAAGTATGGTTTTACAAAGGACACAATAAAAAGACTTTCTCAATAACCTATCGCACTCGTAATCCTTGATGCGCCTTCGTTCCTCCACCTCCGCCTAGTCGACCACTCAGGAATCCACCTTCGTCTCGAAGTCTACCGATGGGGCACAACTACTGTCAAACACATGAAGTCCTCCTTCGTATGCACACCATGAACAACAAAACGGAATCCTCCGTAAAAAACAATCTCTTTTGGGTAAAGAATGAAACCTGGTGCGAAACCAATGATCTCAAAATATATGGTACAAAGAAACTTGGATCATGTAAACAAATGGGTGTAAAACCTTGGTTTTGTTCTTAAAATTAATTCGTTTTGATTAACAAACACCAAGGGGACATTTTCAAAGTGTTTCTCTATTTTGGAAGATGGAAAAAGTCAGTGAAAAATGGTTACTCACGCACTACTAAAATAGGTGGTAAAAGGAGTAGTGGGAGGTTAAAGAAAAAACTGCATTAAAAACTACCATTTTCGCAAAACTGACAATGTTGTTCGAACGAGTCTATTATGTCGTTCGAACGAGATTGCAGAAATGAAGTTCGTTCGAACGATACTACGAACGAGATTACAGAATAATCAAGCGTTTGATATCTTGTTCGAATGACTTGGGCATCTCGTTCGAACTAGATTCAAATGTCATTCGAATGAATTTTCAGAAAATTTATTTTTCTTTAAAAAATAAAAAACCATTTTAAACTTTGTTTAGTAAAAAAAAATGACACCCAATAGAAAAATAAATCCAAGGTTGTATATATATATCATATGCATTCATACCTTTAGATACCATGGAAAACTTGAAAGCTTGATGACGTTAAACAAGGCATGAAAATTAGCAATGATGATATCTTCAATTTATGCTTGGTCGCTACGTCTTCAACTCAAACGTCATAGGCTTCCAGGGTGATAGAGTATGACTTTTCGGTGTATTTTTCTCTTGTGTCGTTGCTTGAAAACCTATTCTAATCAAAACCTCAATTACCTACAAATATAACAATCTCAAGTGTAGAGGTAAGTAAGGGTATCAATCCACTTCCAAGGGGGTAAGCTAGAGACAAATTCAATTGTAATTCACTTTTTATTTTCTTTTTGTGCTTTTTCACTTTTCTACTTTTTTAGCCTTTTCAAATATTAAAACAATTGGGTGAGGTGATGATTTAAACTAAACTAAACTAAATGTGATATGGTAACAACTAACTAGAAAGTTACTAAAATGAAAAATAAAGTCTAAACTAAAATAATAGATAAAGTGAGGTAAATAATTGTGAGAACAATCAAGGAATGAGATTACACCACAGATTTTAGTTATTCTAATTAATTAATTTAATTATTTGAATTCTCCAAAATTAATATCAAAATTACAAACTAACTCTCATTGCAAGTGTAATTATAATAGTAATCTTTTAGAAAATTAAGTTTAACACCCCAAAACTCTAGAAAAATAGATCTACACTCCTTTTTATTAATCACCCGCTAGGATCGATCAATTAAAATTTATGTAAATCTTAGAAAATAATTTAGAGTTGAAATTCAAGTTATAATACCCCACTTAAGAAACCCTTATCTCTAGTTCGAATCTAAAGTGGGTATTATAACTAGAATTTCGATTTTCTCTCGAAAATCATTTACCCTCTCTCGAGGCGTAAATTTAAGGGCGAGGGATAAAAATTAACATTCAAAGGGAAATTTCAAGTAATCAAACTAATTAAACTAAAATAAAATCAAATAAGGGTTTCACCCCACCCCTTAAAAGGGGATTTAGCCTAACATGGTATCAAACATAATAAACAAATATTCAATAGGCATTTAATATAAAAGAGTAGAGAGAAGAATAATCAAACCCATCTCTTGAATTCCATAGACTTCAATCCTTGAATGAGAAGCATACAATCCTCCAAGTGAGTGATCAACAAAGATATAAATGGAAAATTCACTCAACTTGAATCTCACACAATTATTTCACTCAATTTAAATCTAAAAAAATAAAATAAAATAAATTTCTAAACTAAAAAAATATTATTTCTATCTTTCTCTCTAACCTAACTTTAGGATTTCTCTCCTCTTTATTCTATCTCCAAAATGGTCTTCAACTCTCTTTAAATAGTAGGTGCCATGGAGCTAGGGATAAATTGGGTAATTAGTATGAGTGTGCATGGAAATGGTGAGGGGATTTGGGAATAAAATCTGATTTAGTTAAAGGGAGTATAATGGGAAGTTGGGGTAAAAGAGTTAGTTTGGGGTATTTGGGTAAAAGGGTTTATGTGGGTTATTTGACATGTGGCGTCTAATTGAGTTTGGTTTTGGTTATTGGTTTACAAATTGGCAGGTGACATCGTGGCATTTGTGGAAATGGGTTTTGGGACTTGAGATGGGTTTTTGGATCGAAATGGGTAAGATGGGATTTAATTGGTTTTGTTTTGCCGTTTTGGCTTAAGGTAGAAATCGGGTTGGGGAGATCGGGTTGTAGGGTAGGAGTCGGACTAGATTGTGGGTCTTCCCAGAGGTAGGTGGTTGACAGCGACGAGCAGGTGGGTTGTCACAAGTAGGGTAGAGGAATCGGGTAACCACCGGGTCGACGCCGAAATGGGGATAGGGTTAAGAAATCGGTGGTGGGGGTCGGTTTGGGATAAATGGCTTTGGGTTGGACGAGTTGTTGAGGTGAGGAAGCTGGAGGGTTGGTTGGAGATGGGAGTTGGGCAAAGGTCGACGGGTTTGAGGTCTAGGGGCTGCCAGGTTTGGGGATAAGGGCGGTTTAGAGGGAGAGAGAAAGAAAGAGAGTGATGTTGGGTTTAATGTTTGTTAATGGAAGGAGAGGAGAGAGAAGGTGAGAGGTTGAAGATGGGTGTGGGGGTTATTGTGTGTGGTGAGAGTATATGGAAATATGGTGGGTGTGAGGGTTTAATTTGTGTGAGTGTGTTGTGTATAGAAGTAAGGTGTGTGTGTGTGTTAATTTGAACCCTATTAAAATAATGAAAATAAAAATAACTAAAATCCTAAAAAAATAAAAATTAGTAAAAACTAAAATTAAAAATTTTAATCTATAAAGTAAAACTAAAAGAAAAGAAATAAAACTAAAAACCTAATAAAAATATAAAAACAAAAGATCTAAAAAGTAATATATAATAAAACTAAAATAAACTCTTAAAAAGAAATTGTAAAATCTAATAAAACTAATAAATAAATATAATCCTAAAAATTTCAATCCTAATAAAATAAAAACTAAAACTAAAAACGTAATAAAATCAAAATAAAATAAAATTATATGAATAAAAATAAAATAGAAAATAGAAAATAAAACCTAAAAATTCTAAAATAATCCTAAAATTAAAATGACTCAACTAAAAATTTAAAAAATAATAAAAGGGGCAAAAACTAACACACACGGGTTTCGGGGTAGGTTTAGGCTAGGATGGGTTAGGTTAGGGTCAGTGGATTGGGTATTTAACTCCATTCAACGTGCATTTGCCTCGATATATCACTTTTGACACCGCAAATGGACGTTTGACCTACAAGATAAATATTTAAGCACATAAGACCCATATTGCCGAGAATTAGCAACTAAAGTACGTCTATTCGGGGTATAAATTGTACAGTTTTGGGTGCTTATCAAAGGGCACAAACTTTTATCCTACGACTCAAATAGTTTTGTGCAGAATTTAGCCAACACTTACATATAAATTGAATTGGAAATTTGTCCTTACAAATCTCCCCCTTTGGCTATTCCGCGACAAAGCCAAAATAAAAATCCTATGGGTCATCATGCTCATCTAAAAAACACAATCCCACCCAAAAATTAAAAAATTCAGACACTTGATTAACACATAGTTGACAAGCTTTTCTTCCTTTAAGGTGTTGCCGCTTAGGATGAAAACCTGCACACTTAAACACATCATTTAACACAAAGAGAATATAACAATAGAAATTGCATAATTAAAATCTCTTCCTTTGTCTAACAATGCCTACCCGAGGATGTTTCTTCCTAAGATAGATCTTCCCAAATTAAAAGGTTTAGATACCATTTCTCCCCCTTTTTGTTCAAAAATAGACAAATGTTAAAGTGCATAAAATAACTCATTTCTCCCAAATTAAAACAAATTCTCCCCCTAAATGTAACAAGGGATAAGTATAATGGAAAAACAAGTATATCGTGCAATGGTGTATAGAGTTACAAGTACAATAAAGAAATATGGCAACAAAAGAGCAACTAATCCACACAAAGATTAATAGCACCGATAGCATATAAGGACTAGATAACAAAGCAAAGACTCAAAAATAAATGATGCCATATATATAAATACCTAAAAGATACCAATGACGCACAAGCACATATATATAGGTATAAAAACCACACAAGACACAAAATACGATAAACTTTCCACACTCATATGGAATAACTGTGTTTAAATAAACATGTGGTAAACGGAGAGAATGGGTGTGAACTAGAGAGAAAAGAATTATGACCCAATCACTTAAAAATATTCAAGGAGTTCTATTTGATTGCAAAAAGTTTATCAAACATAGATTTAGCCTCATGTGACAAGATAAATTAAACTCAAAGAATAAACAAGCACAATGCATACAAGCCTAAAATTTTGATTATTCTACAAACCAATAGAGTCATGACAAAATAAGAATAACTAGGATACATTGTCATTGTGCAAACTCGTTGATATTTCCATCCAAACTCTCTCATAAATAATAATTATTTCTTTTCTTTTGAATGAACATATCAAACTAAACAATGTTGACCGTGGCTACTTTTTACATTGCCATACTATTTTTAGGCCCTTGCCAATGGTGGCTTTCACGCAAAGGAAATTTACTCCTTCCGTAGCCCTTTTCGTGCACCCTCATATATATATATATATATATATATATATATAATTCAAACAAATCTCAGGTGCAACGGTTCTTACATGCACAAATCCTACATAGCCATAAAATATGTAGATGAGAAAATTGATAGGAGAACATCTCACTTAGTTCAAATATACATATGGAGTTAAAGTTCAAATTGTTCGTGTATGTGTGTGAGAGGCATATAAACGAATAATCCATTAAGCAACTCAAAATCAAACTTTCTCCATGAAGCATTATAAAGAACATTTTAAGAATTGAAATTCATAACCAAAAGTTCTAGTCACATGGAAGCAGGGGAATTATATAGGATTCAAACACAAGTATATGAAACAAAAATGTGTAAAACCAAAATACACACACAAAAAAAAAATCTTTTTGAGTTTTTCAAATGTTAACTAAATAAAAAGGACAACTCAAAAGACAAACAAAATCTTTTTATATTTTTCATGAAATCCAATAATTGATAGAATTAAAATACAAAAGATAAACATATCATAATTCTAGCAAAATTTATATGATGAAGCGTAAACTAGAATATGACAAACAAATATATAACCAGAAAGAATATGACAAACAAATATACAACTAGAGTATGTTAACAAAGTTAACACAAACAACCTTTGGATGTATCATGAGAGCTGTCATGCAAAAGAGAACCATAAAAAATAGGAAACATCAAAAATGATAAATTTTCCATATTATCTAAAAAAAATCCTTATAAATCAGAATCACTCGATAATTTAGCGCAACCCGCTCTAATACCAATTTGTGGGATAAAAATGCTCTGATACCGCTCTGAAAATGTGATTATCTTACCAATTTTTTAAATTCAAAAATGAGATGGTTCATACAATATTTCGAATTTTAAATTTTACCCAAAATTTTAATTTCTTCAAAATTAAAATAAAATTCAACCAAACAAATATTTATATTTTCTCTTAAACAAAATTAATTCAATTTAAGTTCCAAATTAGCAAAACAAACCAAACATGAATTTTGCCAAATTTACTTGAATTAAATTACACTAAACTTTACCCAAATTAAATTTGCACCTATTTATACAAAGGTAGTGATTAAATCAATTTATATCTTATTAACCCAAAGCATCCATCTAAGTGATTTTTGCAATACAACAAAACAAACACACAACCACTACACCGCGATGTACGAGAAAAATTCACAACAAAAAAAATTTCGGAGGGACCAACCATAAGTCCACTAGGTATGGTTTTACAAAGGACATGACAGAAAGAATTACTCAACAACCTAACACCCTCACAAGCCTTGACGCTTATTCATTCCTCCACCTCCGCCTAGTCGACAACTCGGGAATCCACCTTCGTCTCGGAGTCCGCCGATGGGGCACAACTACCATCAACCACATGAAGTCCTCCTCCATATGCATACCATGAACAACAAAATGGAATCCTCTGTAAGAAATTATCTCTTTTGGGAAGATAATGAAGCACGGTGCCAAACCAATGACCTCAAAACATATGGTATTAAAAAAAATTTGGATGATGTAAACAAATGGGTGTAAAACCTTGATTTTGTTCTTAAAATCAATACATTTTGATTAAAAAACACCAAGGGAGCATTTTCAAAGTGTCTCTCTCTTTTGGAAGATGGAAAAAGTCTGAGGAAAATGGTTACTCACGCACTACTAAATAGGTGGGAAAAGGACTAGTGGGAGATTAAAGTAAAGACTGCATTAAAAACTACCATTTTCGCAAAACTGACAATGTCGTTCGTAACAGAGTTCGAACAAGATTGCAGAAACAAAGTTCATTCGAATGATACTACAAACGAGATTACGAAAGAGATTACAGAAAAACCAAACGTTTGATATCTCGTTTGAATGACCAAGAAATCTCGTTCGAATGAGATTCAAATATCGTTCGAACGACTTTTCAAAAAATTATTTTTCTTTTAAAATAAAAACCATTTTAAACTTTGTTTAGTAAAAAAAATGACACCCAATAAAAAATAAATCTAAGGCTCTATATATATCGTATGCATTCATACCTTTAGTGGCCATGGAAAACTTGAAAGCTTGATGATGTTAAATATGGCACGAATATCGATAATGATGATATATTCAATTTATGTTTGGCCGCTACGTCTTCAACTCAAACGTTATAGGCTTGAAGGTCACAAACTTCTATCCTACGACATAAATAGTTTTGTCCAAAATTTAGACGACACTTATAAATTGACTCAATTGGAAATGTATCCTTACGAATCTCCCCCTTGACTATTCTGGGACAAAACTAAAATAAAAATCACGTGGGCCATCAAGCTCGCCTAAAAGGACACAATCTCACCCCAAAATAAAAAAATTACAGACGCTTTACTGACACATAGTTGAGAAGCTTTTCTTTCTTTAAGGTGTTGCCGCTTAGAATGAAAATCTGCACACTTAAACACACCATCCAACGCATAGGGAATATAACAATATAAATTGCATAATTAAAATCTCCCCTTTTGTCTAACTATGCCCACCCAAGAAAGGACGTCTCTCCCTAAGATAGATCTTCCTAAATTAAAAGGTTTACATACCATTTCTCCCCCTTTTTGTTCAGGAATTGACAAAGGTTAAAGTGCATAAAATAACTCATTTCTTCTAAATTAAAACAAATTCTCCCCCTAAATGTAACAAGGGATAAGTATAATGGAAAAATAAGTATATCGTGCAATGGTCTATAGAGTTACAAGTACAATAAAGCAACATGAAAAAAAAGAGCAACTAATCCACACAAAGATTAATAGACACCATTAGCATACGAGGACAAGATAACAAAGCAAAGACTCAAAAACAAATGATACCATATATATATATATATATATATAGGTATAAACACCACACAATACACAAAATACGATAATCTTTCCACTCTTATATGGCATAACTATGTCTAAATAAACATGTGGTAAATGGAGTGAAGGGGTGTGAACTAGAGACAAAAGAATTATGACCCAATCACTTAAAAATGTTCAAGGAGTTATATTTGATTGTAAAAACTTTATCAAACATAGATTTAGACTCACGTGATAAGATAAATTGAACTCAAATAACAAGAAGCACAATGTATACAAGCCTAGAATTTTGATGATTTTACAAACCAATAGAGTCATGACAAAATAAGCGTAACTGGGATATATTGTCATTGTGCAAACCCGTTGATATTTTCATCCAAACTCCCTCATAAATAAAAATTATTTCTTTTCTTTTGAATGAACATATCAAACTAACCAACGTTGGCCTTGGTTATTTTTTACATTGCCACATTTTTTAGGCCCTTGCCAATGGTGGCTTTCACGCAAAGGAAATTTTCTCCTTCTGTAGCCCTTTTTGTGCACCCTCATATATATATATATATTTTTATACAATTCAAACAAATCTCACGTGCAACGGTTCTTACATGCACAATGGTTCATGTGCAACGGTAAAATACGACTTGTCATCGGTTATGTTCTTAGAGCACCTACTATTAAAATACCATTCGGAAGTATCTTGAACCTTGTGGAAAACGTGAACAACAAGGGCTTTGTCATCTTGCTTAGGTACCCAAGAGGAGGCAACCTTTTGTTTTCCCCTATCGTCGTTGGCTCTAGTCATAGTGTTAGAAGCGTTCTCAAAAGGTATAAACATCCTTTGAAATTCTTCAGTTAATTTTTCAGAAGTGGTGATTAGAATCTCAACTTGATCTCTAAGACTAGCAAAGTCATTATAGCAGTGTGCGAGAGTATGTGTATGTTTAGTTCTTCTTAACTTAAACAAAAATTCCTAAGGTTACCTCTCCTTTTGCAATAGGTGAAAACATAAACTTGTTTGGGTCTACCTTAATTCGATCATTTAGGTTGAAGTTTCATTTGTGGTTTAGGTCAAGACCCATAAGGATATACCATAAATTTAGGATTCGGTTCTGGTGCGGTATTGGATGCGGATTCACCATCATAACCTATTTCTTGCCTCTACCTAAAACATAAAGCAGGGCTGAGGAACATATTTCCTACCTTCTTTGATATATCTTCTGTAATAACCTTCATCTCCCGAGAAAGTTCGAGATCTTTCTTGAGTTGGAATACAAGGGCTTCAAGTTTCTCATAAGTCTCTAATGTAGCATAAATATCTCTCATAAGACTACACAATTTTTTAATCAAGTCACCTTTTTTCCTCTCCATTAAAATGAATCTCTTTCCCAAAGAGACTCTCACCCAGGACTCGTTCTCTTTCGACTCTTTCTCTAGCGATAACACCTTAAGTGCCAAATTTTTATTTTTATTTTTCATTTTAAAAGACTCGGTGTAAAGCTCGGCGTAGGCTCGACAAAGTCCACTTTCTCCCTCACTCAAATCGTTATTTCCCTCACTCATTTTCGAATGACTAGACACACTATAGAGGACATCATGTTTGGAAACATTCTCATCGACATGAGATGTACTCGATGTACTAACATGACTATCCATGAACGCGGTGAAGTTATGTCGATGTGGTGATTCATCCCCAGAATCAACCTACTCGACATCGTTATCGCTAAAAGTGGCATTGTAGGAGGCTTTTCCTTTACCTTGTCTCTTTAACCTCGTAGAACACTCATGGACTTTGTGACCCTTACCCTTGCACTCATAACATCTCTCCTCATCTTTCTTAAGATAATATCCTCTTAGTTTTTCAAAATTTCTCTTGCCAGATTTAAAATCTATATTTTTCTCAATAATTTTATTTTCTTTGGAAGAATTTTCTTTTCTTAGCATGAGAATTTTTTTGAACTTTTTTGCAAAAAGAGCAAGATAATCAAGATCAAAATCAAATTCGGAGTAAGAAGAGACCTCCTCTTCCTTTTTAGATTGAGCTTGCAAAGCAATATCTTTTTCTTCCAGCTTTTGAATTTTAATGAATATATCAATTTCATAAGTTTGAAGGTCTCCTACGAGTTCTTCTAGCCTAGGAGTATCTAAAATTCTAAAGAGTTAAACACTGTGACTTTAGGGATCAAACGGGATGGTAGGGATATCAAAATATTTTTCACGACTTTCGTCTCAAACAGTCTCCCACCCAAATTAAAATTAAAATTGATTACACCATATAATCTAGCATAAAATTCATCAAAAGTCTCAAATTCTAGCATAGTGATAGTTTCAAATTATGTGGTTGGATTTCTTAGATTAGAATCTTGCATAGTGTTGGTACCTTGGTGAGTGAGCTAGAGGATATCCCACGCTTATTTAGATGTGGTGCACGTCATGATGCGACGAAACTCATATGGGTGATAGCTCTAAAAATTTCACTTAAACTGCGGGAGTTAATATTACTCCATTTAAAATCATCCTCTTTCCAAGTTGTGATAGGCTTAAGACTTTCTACATTATCGTTAGTTACAGTGGGTGGTGTTCACCCTCTTTCACAAACAAGCCAGACTCTCTCATCAATCGACTACAGTGCCGACCTCATTCACGCTTTCCAATATGCATAATATGGCCTATAAAAAATAGGTAGCCTATTATATAAATTATCCATATAATCCTAAAATTTAAAGATCACACAATAACCGGGGTAACCTGCTTTGATACCAATTTGAAAATGTGGGACTATACATATTTACTTATATATTATAGGCTAAACATACAAATTCACTTTTTACTAAATTTATCTTGATCTAATTTAAATTGAACATGCAATATAAATTATGAATCCAAAAATCCAAATCAAACAGAATGGGAAGAAGATAGAGGGAAAAAAATCATTCGGGAAAAACCTTTAATTCAGCAGTATTTAAGACTCAACAGAAAATAATAGACTTACAGACAACTTAGAGCTCTACTAAATTTAATGCAATAGTGTCTTAAAATCTTCAACATAAAATGATGTAGTTCGACACCGCCCATAGCAAGGAGATATTGCCTAAGTATCCACCAATCAACCTTAGGAATAACAATTCCTTTCTTCTACATCCATAGAGACTCAAATCCATAAATCAACAGTACAAAAAATTCCTACAAGGGTTTAGAACTTTGAAATGTTTTTTTCTTTTTTAGTAAAGTGATCCTTAAAGATCTAAGGGGTTTGGATGAAAAAAAATATAGATTTTGATCACAAAATGAACTTTAAAAAGTCTTGTGGAAAAGTCTAATCATGCGTTTTTATTTATAGGGAAAGTTATTGCAAAGATATAGGGATTAAAGATTTGGAAAAAATTTAATGAAAAATCAAAAACACGGTACTCGTTCGAACAATGTACCCTATTTCGTTTGAACGTTTTCCAAAGAAACTTCGAATGACATTTTAGATCGAACCAAAAGGCAACATTTCAGATCTTGTTCAAATGCGGGAACCTAGTTTTAAATACATGCCTATTCTCATTCAAACGACATGCCAAGTCATTCTAATGATCTGGCGAGATTTTTAAAATATCTTTAAAAAATGTTTTAAAACATTTTGATATTTTTTTAAGTGAAAAATATTTTTAAATGCCCCCTGAATGTTTAAAGTTTTACCAAATAACTCATAACTCTTCTTAGGTAAATTTATGATGAACAATCTTCAATTTTGCAAATGTCACCAACGTTTCTTATCTTCGAAGACTTGAGAATGGACATAAAGGTGCAATGGGGTGTAACGGAATAAGCTAAATAATTTTTTTTTTATAAAACTTACTCTTACAAAACCCCTTACCACACATTTATATACAAGTATAAGAGGTTGTCTTGGGCCAAAATTCATTTCTTGAGAGTCTGGGCCTAACCACTTGGATATATGGACTACATAAGTGCCACCCAATATGAGAAAATCATTTTATTCAATCTAAAATTGAATCGCGCTCATAGGAATCAAAACAACAATAACATAAGAATTCTAATCCTCATAATTCTCAGGATTAAGAATCTATGTACCTTTTAAAAATGGTGTAAGATTGCATGAGTCTAATCAAGATAACCTTTACACTCAAATCTCATGGGTGGTCATTTTCAATACATTTCTGAGATGCACCAATCATAATCCTCTGTTAAACTGGCGAACAAGTTCTCGAACTATCATACAAGTTCCCGTAGTTTAAGATAAATAACTAGGATATCATCGAAATCGTTTCGATAGGATGTCAAATCCCTATCTGGGTTATGAACTTTTCAATAGTGCTAGAAACATAATTTCAATCTCCTTGTTATCAACTTTAAGCCAACTCACTAGAATTCTTACTGAGCTTTATTGACTGATATATATATATATATCATTCCCACAAACTTGATTCTTATTTCAAAATGAATAGAATAACCCTTTATTAATTAAAAAAATATTCTGCACATGGTTTTAAGAATAAAACTTCAACAATGAGGATTGTAATGCTTACATAATTGCTGCTATGATTTTTATGGGTGCGATTTAATTTTAGGGGATTTAAATATTGTGACACCCCACCTAATAAAATACTGGGTGATCAGTCATATATCAAATTAAACAGGAATCTCATCTGGTTCATTCTTAGCATCACTGACGATTTTTTTTTAAAACTTACTAACCACCTAGTATTTAAAAGACATGGTGCCAAATTTATCTTTTTTATTTAACATCCCAACTACAAAATGCGAAATAATATATACTAACCATTCACACAACCACTAAAATGAACAATACTAGACATGAATAAATACAATTCTTGCGGGGAAAACCATCAACTACAAATCAAATAAAAAAAATAAACCACAAGAGGAATAAACTGAATACATCATCTGGCTAGAACAAAAGTAATAACTATGGCGATATGCCCAAACGACAAACTGACAACATCCTACTCTAGGAATGAAATGACTGAAGAGACTAAGTCAAAGTCCTGCAACATTCACATATGCCTCAGTTGCGTAACCTTGGAATAGAACAATTATGGCGTCCCTGTGGCTAGACACCTAAAAGGTTTTGAAAATATTTTATAGTAAGGGTTAAAACCCAAAACATTTGAAAATATTTAGCAAGTGAATTTAAATGCAGGAAATTAAAATGCATGAATGCTCTTCATATTTAAGTTAGTGTCGCACACTCTCTTGAGCAACCCCTCACCCCTCAACTAATGTGCACACCTAACGTCCTTCTATATTACGCATCTAGCTATCCACCCCACAACTAGTCTTGTCACATATATCCCACGATTTCCCATTAATCTATCCCTAGTGGTTTTGATATACTTTATAAGTTATTAATCTCATTAACTTATTTAAGTCATTTCTCATTTAATGCCATATAATATTCTCACGAGTTATACCGCTTATACGATTCACGTCACATATATGAGTTATAAATTATTATTCACACTAACTTATTTAAATCAATTCCCATATAATACCATATAACAATCTCACAAGTTATATCATTTATACATTTCACACCATGTATTTTCCCGTATATAAATCTGCACCATATATACGTATAACTATATCTCAACATTCACACGCATGTCGGATATAAATTCTATCACGCCTGCGTAGGAGGCGGCCATAGTTCCACCTGAAAGTGCATGTTCCATACCATAACGGTCACCCTTAATAACAGACGCTATGACCTGGGGAATATACTCACCCTACATTAGCTAGCCAGGGGACTCACCCACATCGCGCAACCTCCTAAGATAGCATTAATATTGGTATGATTTACTATAAATATTATTCATACAAATATTTATAAATCATATTATATATATACTCCACATCACCGTATATATATATATTGAATCCAGGCTACCGGTGTACAAGTTCCATACACAAGCCTAAAACATACAAGTCTATGGTCTGACTTAATTTTCAATTAATCATATACTAATTGATTTCATTATCTTAGTGTCACCCTACATATTATACCTGGACTCTCTCTCTTGGCCCGAAATTCAAAATTTCCAATACATTATTCGATTCATTTTAATGAGCTTAGCATCCTCATTAATCTATCTTTACAAATTTCTCACTGTAAGTACTTAACCAACCAGGGGTGGGAATTTAAATTTGGAAAAAGGTTTGTGGAAATAATGTTGTTCGAATTACCCGGGATTCTTTCTCCTTCATTCATATCTACCGCCATTAATGAATTGAAGGAACAACTCCTTCATCATATCTAGCGCCATTGACGAATTGAAATAATGGAACCTGAAAATATTTTAAGAATTTTCATAAAACTCAAGATTCCGATAAAACCCTAAATCCCCCATTTAAATCCCCACAATTCATCATAAAATTTCTATCAAATAAATTTATCCACTAAAATACAAGGTTCACAACTTCAAGAATTAAACCTTAGATCTCTTTAGATTTATCCTCTACTAATCCATGATTGAATTTCATAATTACAACCCTAAATTAAAATTTGCCCCACGAATCTGCCCAGATTTTTAAAATACCGTTTTGGGGCATTTTGGAGCCGTTTTTGGAGAAAGCGCATCAGAAAGAATAATTTAGAAAACGCGATTTTCTACAAGCTAACGCAGACATAATCACCATTTTTGTAACCTAAACGTCAAAAAACAGTTTCTAAAATGACGGTTTAATTTACCCAATTTTATTCACTTCTTCAAATTCAAGAAATTGTTCTACAATTCAATCATACCCATCATAACCCAATTTAGATATCAACTAACCCAAAACCATATCATCTTATCACACCCACTATGATATGAATAGATAAATGCAATTAATTTAGATGCAAGTTAAACCACTTGCCTTAGATTTGTAGAACTAAGTCCTTTGATGAAGATGATGGATTGGAATCAAGGATCTCCTCTTGTTCTTGAAGCAATCTTCCAAAATCCCCAAATTCTCTTCTAAAGGTTCTCCTCTTAAGATCTCGCCAATTTTAGTCTTCTAAAATGACTTTAAGTTGCCTTTCCCTTTCACAATTAAGGTTAAAAACTCAAATCCTGTTTTTGGGCCTATGGGCGTCCTAAAAAGGGCCCAAACTCTTAATTTGGAGCTCAATTATGTCTAGAAATGTCTTGAAGCCCAATATATATTAATGTCCACTCATTTGAAACTATTTCGACCCATCCAGACTCAACTATGCATTCCGAATTTCCATCCGAATTAATTTATAACATTTTCCAAATTCTTGACCTCAAAATGCGACATAAAATAATCCAAAATATTAAACCTCAATTCTTTAAATTAATAAATTCCTCAAATTTAAAATTTTCTCAAATTATGAATTTAATTCCTCCAAATAAAATAAAAAAAATTTCTTCCAAAATATTATTTAATTAAAGGTCCTTGAATTTTCGGAGTGTTACAAATATTTGCAAGTTAGGCAATCATTGTGTAAGTACGTCTGAGATCATAATTCAGAAGAATGCGTATCCAAGAAAGATCTTAGATTGTGATACTCCCTTAATAGGCTTTTAAGTTTTAATTCTACTAGTAAACTTGATTAGAACATTATTTTATAATCCGACAGAGTGTAAATAAGTTATGTTTGAGATTAAGGAATAAATAAGAAGTTGGTTAAAATCGATTAGTGGGAAATTGATTTGGCCAAGTGGGTATTTTATACTTAACGCAGGAAATCATATTACATACCATAATAACTTTGAAAACAAAACTTCATCATTCGAGTAATTTTAAAATAGTAAAATTCGAGTGCAACTGTGATTATTTAGTGAAATTAACAATGATAAAATAGAGAAATAAATAAGTTACGGGAATGTAATTTGGTATTTTCAAGTACCTATTTGAATGTCAATTTAATTATAAACTCCTGTCACCCTAGTAGAGCCCATTCACCCAAATAACAGTTCGAGAGTCTCTAAAAACCTAGTTTATGACAAGCCCACTACTTATACCTATATATATTGGTGTAGGTAAGGGTTTTAAGTTGTATGACTATTATTAAAGGGTTAATGATGGAGGTAAAAAATACTATTCATATTTTTGTGAAGGGGTGTAGAGAGAAAAGGTCATGTCTCACTCAAAACACAAAATATTCATCTTAAAGAGTGCCCACACATATAGTATACTTTAGCAAGATTTTTGGAGACCTTGGAAGGCATCAACTCATCGCCTCCATATCGGATCACCTATAAAATCCACAAAGGTATTGAGATTCGATCCATGGATCTACACTTCAAATCTAATTGTATTATTTTCTTTTCTGAAACATGACTAATCAAGTATCAAAAGGTAGCAAAGATTTTTATTATGCCAATCTCCGGCATGATATTGTAGATTTGGATTCTCTATTTTGAGTATTTTATTTTGTCTTCCTTTACCCTAGGCAATGTTCCTCTCGAGGGAGAATCTTGATTATATCTTTAGCACCTTCAACTTTTTCTTTTTCTTTAAGAATTGATCATGTATTTGTTTGATTTTAAAATTTAGGACAGATGAAAACTTAAATTTCACAATAGTCATGCACACATAAATGCAATGTCATAATAAAATTTTCTCAAATGCCTTTGAGGATATTCATTGAATTCACAACTCCACATTACCATATTACCTTAGAATGGGATGTACTTAGTAGGAGAGATTTTTTTTTAAGAAATATTCCTTGAGAAAGAATTGTATGTGAAGCTTCCTTTTAACAACCATAGTTTTTTTGAAAATACAAATTATATTTTGGGGTTCATTATTTGTTCAAATTTATTTTAAAATACTTTTCAGTATCTATTTCCTATTAATTTATAGCGATAAAATTTTAAGCTTTAAAATTTTATAGAGCCCAGGCCACTCCACTTCACCCCATTTAATCCATTGAATCCATGTTTTCTTCAAACTCTTTTGTTAAAAGTAAAAGTTTCTTTTCGCTGAAATGTAGATTGGTGAAAAGTAATGTACCTATTTAATTGAAAAAATGCTCATATAAAATAATAAATTACCGAGCACATTTTAGTCGTAATATAATTTGGATAAAAAAATTACTAAAATTCAACTTATAATAAGTGATTTTTGTATTATAATTTTTTTCGCCGAATTGCCAGAATATTTCGCCCTTACCTCACTGGACTTCTTATGGGCCTAGTCCAACAAAAAGAGTTTTACAAGACTTGACAATTACCAGGCCTGGAAAGTTCCACAATAGCACGTCCTTACAGGCCTAAACCTCTGGCCCAAGAAATCAAATTTTGGGGTTAGGCTTTGCAACAAGTCAAAAAACTTTATGAAAGATCTAAAGGCTGGCTTTATTGGTAGGACCATATTATATTAGGCTGTGTTTTGATAATTATGTTCGAAAAAAAGAAATATAGCAAAGTCATTTTAGAATTCATTTTTCTTCCTCAAAGAAAAGATACGAAGTCAAATGCTTAAAATGTGCATCACTTTGTACCCATATTTTAAGTTAGAAAAAATTTACAGGAAAACATAAAAAATGAGAGATTTTGCCCAATTCAAACTTAGGTTTTGTTAAAATAGTACAAGAGATAAAAGTACCTGATATAACTTTTCACACTAAAGGTAATATTGTGAAACAAGAGATAAACTATCAAATATTTGGATAATCACGTTTCTATACTTGAAATTAATGAGAACACGGTATGGTTAGACATGTAAAAATATTGTTTTTATGACAAGGATATGTTTCCTGGTGTTGAGTATATAAATACGCGTTGCCCTAAAAATATAATATTATTTCTAATGAAATGGAGCTTGGTAAAAGACACTTTTTATGATTTTTTTCATCAAGTGTCATAAATAGTCTATTATTCTGTCTTATTTTTTTTAAAGACTTGTTGAGACAATTCTTAAGGTCTTTCTGATGAATTTGTAAAATAATCATAATTTCTCATTTTTTTTAGGACGCCTTTAAAATATAAGGGAGTCATCTTCTCCCTCGAATTACATAAGGTTGTTGAAACAACTTGTTTGCGTGTAAATTTTAAAAAGAAAAAAAAATAGCTTTTGAAAAGAAAAAAAAAAAAAGAAAGGTGGCAGACAACAACCTTTTTTTTCTCTCTTTTCTTTCTTTTTCACTTGCTTTCCTTTCTTTTACAACGGCTCCCACTATACCCACTAAGCCACTTGTGTACCCACTTGCCACCTTCAATTAAAACAGGCTCATCCGGCCAAAATCTAGGAGAGTTTTTTTAGAAAGTTTGAGAGCTCAAGTTTCTTAAGAGCAAGAAAAGAACAGAAAAAAATATCTCAAGCCTTGATATTGAGTAAAATATTTGGTTGAGATAAAAGAGAAACTCATAAATGTTCTCTCTCATAAAAATATTTTTAGAACAGTTTGTCCCCCCAAACTGAAATTGTGGAATTGAGCAATTAATTTGAAATGGGTGTTAGAAGACATATAACTATGGTGCATGGTTATATGATACAGAGGTGATTCTGGGCTTGTTTTATCCTGGGGACGGCGTGACTATAGACTACCTACACAAAGAGGGTGGAGCCGTGAAACGTCTTAAAGAGAGCGACCTAATTCGTGACTCAACCCAAGAATCGTCTACGGCGAATTCATAAACGATTGAGGTAATATTATTTATTTTTTTATTGTGCAGTAAATATTTGAATTCCACGCATGCGGTTCATATTTGCGATAATCGTATGAGTTAATAATTTAATTTTGGGCAGTAGACTTAAAATTAATTTATGATTTTATTTTTCAATTTCTCCATAAAACTCTTTGATGTGATTTTTTAATCACAATATATAATCTGTACCAACAATTTTAAGACGTTGTATATCTACCATGGAGACCGAAAAATAAATTTTTTTTTGAGCTTATATGATTATTTTTATGATGCCTATAATGGAAAGAGGGCCAACGAAGTTTCCATGTCTAGAAATTATAATTTTGACGTTTTAACTGTAGAAATTACCATTTAGCCCCCGAACTTATTAAATGTTATATTTTGTGAAGTAGAAAAATAAATTTAGTATTTTTATCATTTCGGAATCGATCAATAATTTCGTGAGAAATTAGAATTTGACCAAAAATGAACTCCTTCATGGAAAACTTTTAAATAGGTCAATCCTATTTTTTAGTTATGAATGTGAAATATTATTTCACATAAAAAGTTATTGTTGAAAATGGAATCGTATACCTTTTTTGGACTATTCATTTTGAGCCACTTGTGGTTAAGAAAATAAATTTAAATTTGTTATATGGAATCAAAGTGAGAATTTGATATTTGATAACAAATGAAAATTTGTTATATGAAAATAAATGAAAATTTATCATATAGAATCAAATTAAAATTTGATATTTGGAAGCAAATGAAAATTTGTTATATTGGAACAAATGAAAATTTGTTATATGGATTCGAATGGTAAGTAATAAACATTTGCGCCTTGTGCTATGTTTACTACAAAATAAATTTGTTCAAATATTTTTTTAAGTAAGTGTAGTTGATATTTTTCAACCACACTAAAGTGATCGATGATGAAAAAATAATCTGAAATTTATGTTATGAATTTTGTTGGAATATCATCTCAGTTTTTCGATGATATATAGACTGAAATTTCGTGAACTTTGGCATGCATGTAGTATGTTGAGATTATAAATTTTGGGCTTTGGAATTACTGAAAAAAGAGTTGTGTATCTTTTATTATGATTTTTACAAATGTGATGCACTATGTTGAATTTTTTGGATACCTTGGAGTAAAACAAGCTTATCTTGACTTGTACTTAATGTTTTTGAGTGATTCCAATTTTGTATAAGACTAGAGTCATAAAGGATGAATTCTGAAAATTTTCATGAATTTTCAAAAAGCGGTTTGGTCGTGGAGAAATTTCAAACCTGAAGTTTTTCCTTTTGAACAAATATTTTGGACAATATTTTGTTAGAAAAATGTACCATGTAGTGTTCCCAATGGATTCAAAATATTTTGAAGACTTTATAAATTTCTTATTAAAGGATTTATAAACTAGTTAGAAAATATTTGGACTCAAATTTATGGAAGATGAATTTCAAAGAATTTGTATAATGACTTATACAAGATTTGAGTTTGGAGTGCAACCGCTAGAATTTTACTTGAATAATTCTTTGTATTATTCATTTATATGAGTTGGAAGAGGTATATAATAAAATTTTATTCTACTATATTGGAATCAATTGGTGTGCTTCATACGTGTATAGAAATAATTTAGTTGGGTAGAATTATTTTGACCGTATGCTTTGTGTTGGATAGAGTACAAAACTCAAAGATATATATTTTACCTTATGTATTTGCATATGAAATCAAACATGTTATGCTTTTAATAACTTGTTTGATCTATGTATGGATTTAGACATGCAAGACTCTAATAATACGAGTAAAGATCTCATATGTCGAACTTTATATTGAGTAAATATAAATCATATGTCGAAATGATAATAATTGGAGGATTTTATCATAATTGAGTTTAGAGCAAATGCAATCTTTATTTTGGTATATATATTCTAGTTGAATGATTTGGAATAGATGTTTAAACTCTAATACGAAGTATTATTACATATATTGTGAAAAGTAATATATAAAAAATTGTATATTATAATTTTTTATCGAATAGATTGTGTAATCTATATGTGACTTTCAGACACTTGAAAATTTAAAATTATGACTAGAACGAATGAACTTGTATTTTTTTTATTTGACTATATAGGAAATCATTAAGCATGTATTATTTTAAGAAATAAGAATAATTCTTATTTAATGTTGAAACTCTATAAGTTTAGATTCCATTTTATGAATTGAAGATATAGTGGGGGCACATTACATGTAGCTTCTCAATGCGATATATAGAGAATAGTGGCGCACTCAATCAAGTACCTCTCAACTATAATTGATGAGCATTTAATAGAATCTAAAACTTTGGTTTTCAAGAGAATTTTTTTGAGTAGTGACTTAAAAAAAAAGCTTGCTTATATTATTGAAAATGATTCGAAAAATCCTTAGAAAAGTCATGTCATAAATGATTGATTGAATTCATTGGAATGAACTAGAAATTAGTTTATAATTGACTTATCTTATGACTTTAAGATAATGAGGTGTATACACATCCTTTGAAGGAATATTGAGACCATTGTCATTTATGAATATAAGCTTTGTTTAATAACCAAAATTCATCAATATAACTTAGTTATACATGTTGCACGTTAAATTATTCTCATGAAAATGAAGAAGCTTCATTTAATTTGAATGTCATTGATATTATATATGATGTTGAGTTAAAACTTATATATATATATATATATATATATATATATATATATATATATATAATATTATTTTTCGAATGGTGACCTATGTAAGGCAACTTACATGGACCAACTTGAAGTTGAAAAAATTAATATGGAAGACACCAATAAATGGCATGATATTTTGATAAATCATCAAATGAGAATGAATTGAGAATAATATGAATCATGTTTATCACGAAGCATGTTGAAATATGAATGCAATCTTATTTATTATGCAAAAATGATTAGCAAATATTTGGTTATAATATTTTGTTGCCTAGAAAACCAAATTCATGTTAAGTCAAAGTATTGGCATAAAGAGTTTTAATGAAACAGGAATATTACTTGTTAATATTACAAGGCTATATGGATCAATTAATTGATCGAGTACATTTAAGCACAAGAATATCTATTTATTAGATATATGCTTATTATGAACCATCTTGTACTCCATATGATCTAAGTATAAGAACACTATATATAGTGATAAGAAAAGATTAATATGCGAACATATTAAGTAGTCTCAACTGAGCTACTAAATACGGTTGACTTGAAATTATTTTTTGTGGGAGTACTACGAAGGTTTATATTTTAAAAAAAAAGGTGCATTCTTATGCTATTGAGAAAGGTTATGTGTTTTGATAAATTTCGACCCTAGAACTAATTTTGAATCAATAATGAATATGTGTTTAACACATATTAAGATGCTATTTTTTGGAACTCCCAAAAATATTAATTATTGGCATAATTAATGATGGAGTATATGGTCATACCATTAGCCATGGCTAGTGAGTAAATGAGAGGTTAAAAGACCTATTATAAGATATCATTTATGGTAGAGATTGACACGATCATTTTATCCACAATAATAGAACCATGGCTATTGTAAAATTTTAGAACCGTTATCATAACGAAAAGAACGACAAATATGTCATAAGCACAACATAGTTTGAGAATTTAAAACTAATGAGTTGTGTGTGTGGATTATTTTCTGGCTCGTGAGAACAGAACCTCACTTATCCTTTGACGAAAGGACTAGTACAGGAGAAGGTGTTGTAACACCTAAAAAGGGATTGGATTAAAGCCCGTTGATATTGAATCATTTATGGTTGTAACCCAACCTATAGACTGGAGATCCCAAGAAGTAGGTTCAAAGGGTAATAACAAGTCACAGTGATATGGGTTGAATCATGCTAATAATTATATACGGGATTTTACTCTAAGTCCATCCCTATGGAGCATGATATCCTGAAGCGAGTTAAGATTGAGTTAATTATAACTCTTAATGAAGATCTATAGCTCTATTTTGAGTGGGGTACATTACGGGTGCACATCGAAACCGAAAATTCGATAAATCGAACCAAACCGACTGCATTGGTTCGGTTTGGATCGGTTTTTTTGCTCAATGGTTCGGTTCCGGTTTGAAAAAAAAAAACCGATACATCGGTTCGGTTCTCGATTCCAGGGTAAAAAAACCCAATCCGATCCGAAAACCGATCCGATCCGAACCAATCCGGGACCGAACCGATTTATAATTACATATATATATTTATTTAATATATTTAACACTTGTAATTTATATTTTTGTGATTATTTGAGTTTCTAACTTAAATTATTGAGGTCAAAAATAATTTTGACCTTAAAAAAATTAGTTATGAAACACATTAATGTTAAAAAAAATTAGTTATGAAATATGATTTTGGAACCGAAAACCGATCCGATCCGATCCGGGAACCGCTGGTTCGGTTTGGTTCGGTTCTATATTAAAGTCGGTTCGGTTCCGGTTCCAAAAATTTGGAACCGACCCAGGTCGGTTCGGTTCTCGGATTAGTACCAAAACCGATCCAAACCGAACCGTGTGCACCCCTAGGGTACATAGCTACGGGAGTGTCCTTGATAGACTCACCTATGTGGATGTGAAAGTGTGGCCGCTTCCTATGGTAATTTTGGGCAAATTTCCTAGAGCATTCACATACTGGGATAGAAGCACATGGCTGTAACGTGCTGCCTTGAGGATTACACCCAAGTAGGGTTGTGTGTGGGATATTGTCAGAGATAGAGTTCAAAACTTTGAGTTACTCTAGTATAATCTGAATCATCTTTACTACGTAAATGTTCAAGTCAAAAGATACATTTGCTTATACATAATTCTATTAATAATTATTGCTCAATAATTTTTCAAAATTTACAAGTAGGGGATTGTTGAAACATTTTGTTTGCGTGTAAATTTTAAAAAGAAAAAAAAAAGCTTTTGAAAAGAAAAAAAAAAGGTGGCACACAACAACCTTTTTTCTCTCTCCTTTCTTTCTTTTCCACTTGCTTTCCTTTCTCTTACAACGGCTCCCACTATACCCACTAAGCCACTTGTGTACCTACTTACCACCTTCAATTAAAACAGGCTCATCCGGCCAAAATCTAGGAGAGTTTTTTGAAAAAGTTTGAGAGCTCAAGTTTCTTAAGAGCAAGAAAAAAATAGAAAAAAATAGCTCAAGCCTTGATATTGAGCAAAATATTTGGTTGAGATAAAAGAGAAACTCATAAATGTTCTCTCTCATAAAAATATTTTTAGAACAGTTTGTCCCCCCGAACTAAAATTGTGGAATTGAGCAATTAATTTGAAATGGGTGTTAGAAGACATATAACTACGGTGCATGATTATATGATATAGAGGTGATTCTGGGGTTGTTTTATCCTGGGAACGGCGTGACTGTAGACTACCTACACAAAGAGGGTAGAGCCGCGAAACGTTTTAAAGAGAGCGACCTAGTTCGCGACTCAACCCAAGAATCGTCTACGGCGAATTTATAAACGATTGAGGTAATATTGTTTATTTTTTTATTGTGCAGTAAATATTTGGATTCAATGCATGCGGTTCATATTTGCGATAATCATATGAGGTAATAATTTAGTTTTGAACAGTAGACTTAAAATTAATTTATGATTTTATTTTTCGATTTCTCCATAAAACTCTTTGATGTAATTTTTTAATCACAATATATAATGTGTAGAACATAATGATTATGATGGTGGTGTTGTACATGTAGAATATTTTTTTCCTTTTTTCTTTACAAAACGAATGAAGTTGTATTTTAAAACTCTTTTTTGTTTTACATGTTCCTTCTCTATGAATTTGACATTTTGAAACTTATTCTTCATGATCCATCAAACAACATGAATATTGAATATATTTTTGTAAATCATACATAATATATGGCAACATATTACCTAAAATGACGCTAAGTCGGATTAGTGCTACAACATAACAATTTTCTTATATAAATTCTTATAACTGATATTAGGCTTTATTTCATTTTGAAATGGTGGTTCAGCCATTACATCTAACAAGTTTAATAAGTATTGTGTGTAAATAGTTCTTGTGTTTATAAATACCGATTTATAAAAAATATATATATATAAGAAATTTCTTACCTTTTTCAAAAAAAAATAGAAAGAACTATAATTATTTTACGTTTACTAAATGAACATAGAGTCTTACTAAAAGTTAGCGAACTGACCCCTAATGGTCAAAATTACAATACTAAAATTACAATGTACATAATAATATTCATGAACGTGGAGAAAATATGTATTACTTGGAATACTAATATTGAAAGAAACTGCATTTTCAGAATAATATACATAGTAATTTTCCATTCTTCAAGTTAATTATTATTGGCCTCCCTTTCAACTTTTCTAGCGGATCAGTGGTAGTTCATAGTGTGGGTTAAGACGCACTATGGCATTAAATATCCTTATCCCTAGCACTACCGGATATAAAGTTAATTGCTCTGGTCTGATAGCATCATTATGTTCAAACATAATTAATCCTATTTTTAATCATCATGTGATCCCTCCCAACAATAACAAAATAACATCATGACAGTAAATCTTTAATATATGACCAACAACCCAGCTTTCCATTTCTATGTGACGAATTAGATTTAGGACCATTGTCCATGCATGTAAAGAAGTAATCTCCACGTGCATATAGCATGGGCCATAGATGTTTGGTATGGTGTTTCGTAAAGTTCTACTAATGCTACTTATATCATAAGTGATCCGATATATGTCTTAAACATGTAAAAGCGTGGAGCTTTGTCTCATCCCCCAAATATTATTAACTAATTACGTGGATGTGCATTATAGCACGTGGAATTTGGTGAATTGTCAATGTTAGTGTTAATTTTCGGGTAGGGTCGTGTAACCCAATTCGTGATGATGATGCATCCTAATTTATGTATTGAGTTAGTAATATTAATATTCATATAATATATTTAATTTATATAATTAAAGAGAAAAATGTCCAACATTTGAATGTGAATGTTGGTTAGAGATACACCCGTATCTATCCCATAATATATTTCCTATTAATACGATTCTCTATACGAAAACATTATTCCTTCCTCCTGCAATCCCCAAACTCTCTCTATCATCCTTTTCTCCAGGCTATCACCTTGAAACCTTGGTTCTATTCTCATGGATTAATAAAAGAAACTCTTGTAGCCAATCCAGCACGCTCATAGGAACAAAGACATACGGAAAGAGCTTTAGAACTACCATTCGGTTCAAGCATCGTCCGCCTCGTAACAAAAATCCGAATATCACAACCACTAGGGGCGGATTCAGGATTTTGTGTTAACTGAGGCGAAACTTTTAAGTGTTGCCGGGGATTGGGGGGCGAGACCCCCGAGGTGATTTTTTTTAGGGTTATTTCGACTTATATCGGACATTTTTGGGGTTGTTTTTACTTTTTTGGGGCGTAATATTCATTTTCAACACTAAAAACCATTATCAAAATATCATATGATAATTAATACAACATAAATCAATAATTTCAGTATAAATTTAATTTCACATTTAATTTTACATTATAAATTTAATTTCACATATAATTTCACAAAATAAACGAATGATGAAATATAAATAAAATTTGGGGATCGGATCATCAAAGATCAAAATATACCTGGTGGAGGAGAGAGCAGCAGGGTAAGTGGTGGAGGAGATCAAAATTTTATAATTTTTAATGCACGTTTAGTCTAAGTGTTTTATTTTGTACCATAAAGTCTCTCAAACACTCATTTAACTAATATTATCTTATTCTTAAAGGGTCGTGCCAGCGGCATAGTGAAGGACTTTTTGGAGCAAAATAAAAAGGCTTGGAGTAAACGTGTATTAAAAAATATTTGAGGGACTATTTGGTATATGACCTTATTTTTTTTATTTTTTTTAAAGTGAACTGGGGCGGCTGCCCCGCTTCGGCCCTACATGGGTCCGCCCCTGACAACAACAATGATCCGAGACAGTGGCGGATGAACATAGAGCCCAAGGGGAGGGGGGGTCAATTTAAAACAAAAATTATAGGATTTTTTGGTAAAATTTCAAACTTCCAGGTATACCTCTAATTATTTACAAAACTGTAGTTTAATCTGAATTTTTTGTATTTGTAGTCTCAAATTTCTGTAATTTGTAAATTTTTGTAGTCTGTATTTTTTTTATGCCCTTAATAGCAATCCGCCTAATTTTTTTATATTTTTATATGCCCTTAATGTGTAAACTGTAGTTTTTTTAAAATATATGGTGATATATGTAGTCTGAAATATACGAGTTTTTTTAAGTATGAAGTCATGGAGAAATTTTTTAAACGTAAAAAAGAAGACAACACACAAACCGTATCCAAAGCTGAGATTCAATCATCTCTCAATGCGGAGTTCGATAATCTTCTCCATCAAGCTATAATTTGTATAAAACTCGAAATAAAGCTATAATTTGTAGTTATTTGGGCATTATTCGGGTCAATTTGGATGAATTATAATTTGTATAAAACTCGAAATAAAACTATAATTTGTAGTTGTTTGGGCATTATAAAGCTATAATTTGTATAAAACTTGAAATAATCCAAAAAAATATCGCCTCGGAAGCTCCCACCCCTGAATCCTCGGCACCACTCGAAACTTTCGCCCCAATTGAACAAAAATCCTGGATCCGCCACTGATCCGGGAAATATTTTGCAATCCAATAAGTTCGAAACCCGCTTTGTGTAATGCCATAATATATCCGCTTCATTAGTATCAGAGCCAGGTTTTTGTTGAATCACCTTTATGTTGCTCGAATTATTTTTTGTATATATAGTTCATGATCGAATAAATCTGATTTTTCCAAACCATGTAGAAAATTATGAGAAAACTATATGTTATTCCTCATTATTCCACGATTCCAAAAACGTAAAGAACGTAGAAATGGAGTTATAATGGAGTTGATATGATTTTTCAAACATTTATTTCATTATGAATACCCATTTGAGTTCGATTTTTTATGACCCTTTTTCTGACTGAAATTTTTATATGGATTTATTCCTTTGTTATGTATGAAAGCTACTCTTAGAATTGTGTTACAAATCGTTGAAGGATAATGTTAGGGCTACCTCTTTTTGTTACCCTTTTTGTTACCCCCAGCTTCAAAGTGTTGTACCTTGCTTTGTCTTTACTTGTATGGTCCCGTCAGGGCATAAAAGACAAAGCATGGTACAACACTTTGAAGCCGAAGGTAACAAAAAAGGTTAGCCCTAGTGTTACCCATCGTTGAATGGTTTGAGAGAAAAATCAAATCCAAGTTTGTTTTTTCTCACTTTCAAATCAAGTTTTTTCATAACTTTGAGAGCGTTATTTGATAGCAATGTTTCTTCTTTATTCAATATTTTTTTTATATTAATCATCTATGTTATGAGATCTTTCCAACCATATATTATTTGTTAATCTTGAAAAAGTATTGAATGAGATATGCCCTTTTGAAGACCTCATGAAATTGGTTTTCACCAAATTTTGGGATTAATTGAAGAAGATGAACAATAGTGACTGGCTTGGCAGCTTGTTAACTGGCTCTTGAGCCATTGACCCCTTTTAAATTCTGAAAATATTTTTTTCTCTTTAAACTTTAGAAATTTCTTAAAAATACCATAATATATTATTTGGGCTTAAATTTCATGCATATGATATATTTTGGACATTCCGATCCAATGGTGTTCTCCGTATTCAAAAGTTGTTTCTGGATTTATTATTTTCTATTTATTTAACATATAATTTTTTTATAAAATTATTATAAAATCTGGAAATTATTTTCTTAATTCAAGAACACAAAACTTATGTTTAGGGTATTGTTCATCTATATAAATAATTTGTGTAATTATTTATCACCTTCATTGTGAATCTTGTCGGCATGTTTTTAGCATTTTAGTAATCCGAAAAATTGCTAAAAATTACACTATTTTTTATACTTTGTGTGTAATAAATATGATGTAAAAGCATTGTAGAGAAATTTACATAATTATGTAATTATGTACGTACGTTAAGTGTATTTTTATTATTTTTAGGAAATAGTTGATGCTTGAAAAATATGAAAAATAAGCAAAATGATTTTTACACTTTGTGGGTGAAAATTAATTACACAAAAGATCAAGAACATAGAATTATTTTATGCAAAATTGGGCCTTATCCATCCAATCAATTATTTAGTACGATTATTGTCATAAACATGTTAAACTTGGGTAGTTTTTTTTCTTGAAACTTATTGTGTGATTTTTACACTTGTGTGTTATTTTGAATTTATCAATGTGATAAGCCCAATGTTTTTTTATTTGATTTATCTATGTGATAAGCCCAATAATTTATAATGTCCACCCCGGGATATATGCATGTGGCTTTTGTTTCCCTTAAACGGGAATGTAGATAATCTTAATTCCATCACCTTTTATTGCATATGTTGATGTTATATAGAATGAATATATTAGCATTGAGATTTTAATTTATTATGAAAGAATATAATGTTATCATAGGGTTCTTTAATATTTTAATATAAATGTAATGGTGGTATCCCTCAAAGTACCAAACTTTGGGTTATCGTTTTTACATATATACATTGGATCACCTTAACGTAATAAATTAAAATATCAATAGAGTTTTTAATTAAAACTTGTGCTATGAGACCTTTATTGTGGATGCTATTAGTTAGATTAATTCTCACTAATAAAGAATTTATTTAAAGAAATTAATAAGAAAATGTATTCCAAATTTACATTATTGGGAGATGATTACGATCCTAATGGACTTTCAATTTTGATGTATAAACAATGATAAAGTTTGCTTATTGGATTTGCAAATGAATTACAAGATGTGTAATTGATGTCAATCTCGCGCGAAAATGATTGTAGTTGTTATTTAATGATTAAAATGTACTATCATAGCTTGACAACACCCAAAGCATACCATAAAATGACATAAGTATGAGCTCTAATTTATGAGTAGAAGCTTATGCGCTAATCTCATTAGTGAATTGAGTATATGTCCTCCAATGTTTAATATGTGCAATTGTGAGGATTATTTAGATAGGCATATTAACATTGTTAAGTACAAATTGTGACCAAATGTTTTGAGGAGCATACTTTAAAAGTAAGTTCATAATTCGTAACTTAATGTGTGTAAATTGTAAGCAAAATATTATCCATCTGGCAAAAAGCGCTAAGTGTCGAATCATATTATTATTATTGCCTAAGCAGGAACCGCAAGATTTGCGATTCAAGTTCTAATGACAAAGAAAAAATACCAACAAAGGTCGGGGTTAAGATTTTTACGCTAATAAATAATACAGCCAAGCGTCAGAGTTGGAAGCATGACAGATCCAATAAAGCTACAACTTTGACTATATGATTCACATATTTAACTAGTAAAAGTTCCGAGTTGATGATTGTACTCATTAATTCAACTCTTTGAGCATATAGTTAGATTAAATGTTAAGGTATTCATTCTCTCCTTAAGGGATAGAAGAACCCAAGAATAACATTTATGACAGGGATTCAGTTGAATATGTGGAGGGTTTCTCTCATGAAAAATTTAACTTGTGGGGAGTTTTATGTTGCTTTATACGAGATCAAATTTCACTATAAGCGCATGATATTTTTCGTGATGTGTTTCGTACACCTAACATTTGAGACAATGTTATCATAGTAGTTTGACATGGATCAAATGCATATGATTGAAGAATGAAAAATGGTATTCGTTAAATAATTATGTCTTCCTCAAAGTTGATTTTCTTAAGTGGATTTTTGATCTTATCTTTCAGTGTGATAACAAGATAAATAATATTTATTAGTTTGAGTAGCTAGAGTTTGGCTCTGTGAGTCACTAGCTGAATTGGAATCTTCGTGTGTGCTTTATTTTGTTGGAAAGGTCTAAGAAAATCTGTAAGAAAGTCCAAGTATCTTGTCTATGAAAATTAGTTCTATCTTATGTAGACTCATATGAATTAACTTTGGTTGCCCTTATTCCCAAACTCACGTTTTGTTTTTTTATATAGCTCTCAAATTTGAGGAATTTGTTCGCCGCATATGTGTGATTGAGAATCAAGTGTAAAGGTGTGATTATTTACTCAATTCAAGGAATGTGAGTACTTGTGTAGTGGATAATATTGAAGAGTAAAGGGATACGCAACCTAGGATAACCCATATTTAATACAATGCGGTGTAAAAAATCGAGTTATACTGAGTTGAGTCGATAATGACACAAGATTGAAATTGTGGCCTACGTCCTCAACCAGCTGTCTTGATCAATTCCTCTAAATTCATTGAGAATTTTGGAATGTGCAAATAGCTCCTTTTGACTCTTGGTGCCATTGGTTTAAGATTTTCATTTCCACGTGATATTTGTCTAAGTGATATGAACTTACTTATGCAAAAGTTTTTTTCAGAAATAAATTTTTAGAAAATTTATTTTTGAAAAACTTTTAGGTTAAGCAATAGTTATTAACGTCTTCATTGATGAATGACTAAAAATAAGTCGTACAAAAGGCGTATGTAAAGTCTATAAAGATCTATGATTTTAAGCATAAGTAGACAGTGAAAGTCTCATTATCTCTCAGCGGAGGTGGGGAATTCTGAGCTCATCTTATAATCATTGAGAATAGTATACAAACTCCTAATGGAAATGGATCATTCCTAGTGGGAGTGGACTACTTTCCTTATAATAGTAGATTGTGTCATAGTGGGAGTACTACATATGGATGAATATTTTGGCCTCACAATGGAAATGGATTGACCACTCTCGTGGCTCAAATCACTAGGAGTATTATTAAGATCCAACAATACACCAGTACAAGTTGATGTACTTCCTTCTTATAGGAAACATTGACTTTTCATGACTTTAAAGATTGGATAGTTTCAATAAATATAAGATGAACTCAATGATAATCTATTAGGACAATTAAATTGTTGATCATCTACCGTACGTAGGTTTAGTAAGCAATACTTAAGTCCAATAAATGGCGATAATTATATGCCTTAGAGAAAGGAATAGACTGAGAAGTAACTTTTCCCAAAGTGGCGAGGATTGATACTATTCGTCATAGCCATTGTTGTATATGTTGAACTTTATAGTTAAACAGAGATACATATTTCTCAATGGAGAACTAGATAGGGGATTGACATGGGTTAACTTCCTTACTTTGAGCTTAAAGAACAGGAACACAAAGATTGCTAGCAGAGTGTCCTTTAGTAGCACAAAATAGTTGTTTAGTTAGTGGACCTAAATTTTATCGAGCTAAAGGCTTTACAAAGTTGACTATAACATGTTCTTTATAGTTAAAAATAAAGTGTTTATCTTTGTGAATGACAACACATAGATTGCTATTTTTTGGAGATATTTGCTTTCATTTTGGATATGCGAGGCAATGCATAGTTAAACCTTATGCTCGAAATAAAATATTGAGGCATTGCCTTAAGATATTGATCGAGTGAAAAAATCGAGCATCCATGTAAATATGATAATTGTTGTTATCGGCTTCCGACCACAATACAAAAAAACTAAACTTTAACTACACTCTTATAGAGTATAGCGACGAGTCTGGATATCGAATCAATAGGGAATGTTTGATAGATTTTAATTGATTTATTGCTTCAAAAATAAAGTGTAAAAGATGATGATGGGGTGAGAAACGAAAAGGGGGGAAAATAAAGAAGTTAACGAAAACTAATTGAAAAATTAAGGTAAGGACACAATCCCCCAATTCCTAGTGTGTTGTCCAGTACAAAACTAGTCGTAAATTAAATAATTGATCAAACCCGGTCTTTAGTACTCCCAAGCATTACATATATGAGGTTCAAGCTCAAATCATACATAATCAAGAGATGAGTAAAGTAGTGTCGTATTAGCTACACGCGTGTTGCACTCTTAAGCATCCTGGTTACCTAGGGCAAACTAGATCAAAAGTCTTACAACGGTTGTGATCACCATACCGCACGATCTAATCAATTATTAAATTTAGAGAACTAATTTTATACCCATGCAAACCACATCGGGTTGGGTTCATGTATCCCGACCCTTAGAAATCTAGCCGGACATTATGAAACTATGAAGAAACAAGGAATCTATGTTGCATGGAATCATTCTAACGCTAAAAGTGTGATCGAACATGAGAAACAATAATAATAGTGCTGGAATAAAAGTTACCAAGAATTGAAGAATAAGACCATGCAACAAGAAATCAAAGATTGAAGAAAAACTCGAAAAGCTCTTGAATTAAGGGGGCAAAATATGTAAATTCTTCTCCTAGATGTTCCTCCTTGATTATGAGATTTTACATGAATAAAATCTGAATAAAGAGTCCTAATGACTAAATATATAGGCTAGAGGTCGTTTAGAAGAGTCCCCAAAATAAAAAAATAAAAAAAAACTCTTTTGGCTAAAAGATAAGGTCAAAATAAAAATTCCGTATCTGCCAATTTGTCACACTTAGAAAGCGTGACTAATTTTGTAACGGACTTTGAGTGTGGCTAAATGCGGTCTGGGTCCTTTTAAAATAAAAGGTCTGGATCGCCCTTAAAATGTATGCGCAGATTTTCTTCTTGATTTTTCTTATCTTCAAAACTTCATAACTTCTTCATCGTAGCTCAGATTAAGGTGTCGTTTTTTCCCGTATTATTGTAATTGAAACCTATTAAGCTTTCCAGGTGGCCCCACCTCCGGAATATGGATGTAAAATTACGAAAATGCCCCTGAACTCCCCATTTCTTGCATTCTTTCACTATTTTGCGTTCTCTTTCGCACTAATTTGCATGAAATATCTGTAAAACATAAGAGATACAAAGAGTACGAAATACTTGCCAAAAAAGGTTTGTAGCATTAATATGAGACAAATTTAGGCTATTTACAATGCACGAGATCATAAAAATACCGAAATTAAGGGGATAAATGTGAAGAATTTATGGGTAATCAGATATCTATCGTTTTGTCTATGTGACATATGCTGAGATATCTTTGAGAAATTCTAGAAGCATAAGTTCAAACTATATGTTCTTCAAATATTATAAGGACTTAACCCAAGTCTCGATTATTATCAGAGACTAATTACGATTGTGTGAGATGGCTTAAGCCTCTATGTGAGTGCTGATGAAAGTATCATGTTTGCTATGTTGCATACTCGATTAATGAGTGTTTATGGTATGATTTATTGCATACTAAATTAAACTCAAGTTCATTTTTGTTCAATATAATCCCATAATAATGTGTTAGTAAGTATCTATAAGTTTTTCGACAGATTCTAGGTAACTATACACTCATTTTATGCTTCGTTATGTCACCAGAAAGTTTAAGCGTATGAGATGTAGTTATATTGGTTGGACGATGCGACGGGGGTTTGTATATGTTCATTCCAACTTTTTGGATTCGTATCGAGTAAGTGGGAACACCTCAGATTGTGCCTGAATTTATAGTTTGATAGTAGGGAGTCTTGAATATTGTTTTAGTTAAGAGTCTTGCAAAGCACCTTCGCACTGCTGATGCTCCCAGGATCAAACCATCAACTCAAGAGTCTATTATCTTACTTTGTGGAAGTTAACTTGCTCTTAATTTTTCCAAGTATTTGAATACTATGTCATGACCAACACACATTGATATCTATATGAAGAGATTTTTACAACGTTAGGTGTTATAATTTAGGGAAAGTTGGATTATGTTGTTGTGTTAGTACATCAACCTTAACGTGTGCAAATGGTCCCATATGATATCGATAGATGGCATAACCATACATAAGATAGTTAGGCAATTAATAGTTGTCTTTACACATATCTCATATGGTAATGTTTTGACTAATCTTGTGATTGAGTCCATTTCCTGATTGATGTCCATTTGTTATGTGGAGTATGGGAGTTTGGGGGACTAAAAATGTTTAGACAGTATTGAAATTGATATTGTTTGTTTATTTATCGCTTATATTTGTTATTTTGATAATTATTGTATACATATTATAGATATATCACCGGGCTTGAATCGACCCACTCACACGGGTGATTCACCTTGTCACTCATATAGCGATTATAGGGGTGTAAGCGGTACGGTTTGGTCGGTAAATAGTAGATACCAATACCAAAACCAAAACCAAACTCTAGATGGTAAAATCAAACCGTACCAGTTTACCACCCAGTACACCAAAATCAATACCAAAACCAAACCGGCTGGTATTTCGGTTTTTTCGGTAATTTTGGTTTTTTTCTGGTTTCGGTAAATTCTGGTTTTTTCTGGTTTTTTCTAGTTTTAGTAAATTCTGGTTTTTTCTGGTTTATGGTTTCGATTTTTTCTGGTTTCGGTAAACAACACTAAAAGTCCCAAAAAACCAAAAACAAAACCAACCAACTTTTTTAAATATTAAAACCAAAACCAATTTTTTTCTGTTTTTGGTAAATTCGGTACGATAATTTTGGTAAATTCGGTACGATACAGTAATTTCGATACGTTTTTTTTTTGTCTCGATAAATTCGGTACGGTATGGTAATTTCGGTACGGTATTTTCTGGTTTCAATAAATTCGGTACGGTAATTTCGGTAAATCGGTTTTTTAAATATTAAAACCAAAACCAACCAACTTTTTTTTGGTAATTTCGGTTTCGGTAAGACTGGTTTCTGGTATTTTAATATATGAAACCGAAACCATTTTTTTTTTTACCTAAACGGTACGGTATGGTAAAAACCCGTACCGCCTCCACCCCTAAGCGATTACGATGAGGCATTCATGCTTTTGGCACTTAGAAAAGTTAGCTAAGATAATTATATCTTTGGTGCCTGAATGGTGAGACCTTATACATTGGTCGAACATAGAGTAACTCCTCGATTCTATGTAGCCAGTAATTAAACGAATGGGAGATTTCAGGCAAGCATTGAGGAAGTGAATGGGATAAAGCTCAGTTTAGGCTCTTAATGAGCGACTGGACTTAAATTCGTATGGCATCCTTTTATTTTTTGTATAAGTGACATACCAATTATTATGGGATGACTCTATAGCATACATTTCATATTGTATGTGCTTTGTCAACAGATGATTGGAGATATGAATGAATCCTTGATTCATCGATGTTTGAGCCACTTGGATCATTATAATCCTACGTTATGACTTTATTGACTTGAGACTATGTCATGAAGAGGAGATTTGATGATGCTACTTTAACATGTTTACCTAGGGAGATGGAAGATATCATTTAAGTGACATGTCTAGGAAAGTGGTTGGGTAAAATTGAATTGTCATGAAGACTTAAGGAAGACTAGTCGGTAATACAACATGTTTTGTGACTCATTAGCTCGCCAGGGACCATATTGAGATATGTTTTGAATAATTCTCATGGGTGCATTACATATTAGGGGTTATTCAGTGTTTTCTACGAGGGATTAAGACTGTGTAATCTGATGTAGTCGAACTGTCTGTCCATATGCGAGATTCTTTTCGAGTGACGTGTCTTTATCACTATGGTGATGACTTAGCAATTATGCTCCTGAGACTATATGTTCTTTCTCGTGAGGTCGCACGACACATATCCTGTATGAGGAGATGAGTGAATGAGATTTAGATAGACGTTCAAGGAGATAGTTGTTAAAACTTATCCTTTGTGGGCGATTAGGAGATGTTAATATTTAAGTCGTGTGGGTGGTGGATCCTAATCCATGTATTGGATTCGTAATATTTATATTTATATTATATATTTATTATATATAATTAAATAGACAAATATCCAATTCTGATTAATATAAGATTACAAGGAGATTTGATTTTGAATTTTGGTTGGAGATATATCAATATAAGTATATTAGTTATATGTATCCCATGATATATCTCCTATTAATATGATTATCTCTGGAAAGATCACTCACAAAAATATTCTTCCATCCTCGTGCAATCCCAAAACTCTCTCTTTCTCATCCTCATCTCCAGTCTATCACCTTGAAGCCTTAGTTATGTGCTCATGAATTAATCTGAGCAACTCTAGTAGTCAATCCGGCACCTTCATGGGAACAAAGGCATATACAGAAAGAGATTTGGGACTACCTTTCGATTCAAGCATCGTTCGACTCGTAATAACAATCATGGTATCATAACAGCAATGATCAGGGAATTATTATGCAATTCGGTAAGTTCGAAACATGCTCTGTATAATCCCATAATATATATTTTATTGAGTCACAAAAGAAAAAGTGCTAAGAAGGAAATTTTTATGGATCAATCAAAATAAAAAATAAAATAGTTATATGTGTTTCAAGTATGATAAGTTGACACGAGACGAATATACGGAATATGAATCACTCTAATAATTATATTATATGTAAGAATAACTAGGCAACCCCATGTTGAGTTGGAATTAGGATAAAGGTAAATGTTGGCATTAATAAAAAAAGGATATTTTATTATCTATTTTATTTAAGCAAATATAATAAATATAAATAATACACCTGATTCGATTAAAATCCCAAAGGTATGCGATGTAACATTTGATTATACAAGATATATAATTATGTTTAGTTGTTCTGATTCAATTGGGATCCATGATAATTCTTGGGTCTTCCTAAAATTGATATCAATAATTATGCTACTACTTAAAAATGAAGCCAACATGTATACTTGGAAATTTGTTACTTATTAAAATGAAGTAAGGATCTACTAGGTTGGAACACAACTCTCACTAATGTAGTTGGTCAGACCGAATCAGACACAAGTTACAATTGATAGAAAATAAGTAAGATTTGCCCTATGGTTGCTCACATAATAGTAATGACCTACTAGGTTAGAACACAACACTCACTAATGTAGTTGGTCAAACCGGATCAGACACAAGTTACAATTGATAGAAAATAAGTAAGCTTTGCCTTATGGTTACCCACATAATAATAATAATAATAATAATAATAATAATAATAATAATAATAACGACGACGACGACGACGACGACAACAACAACAACAACAACATGAAAATTTTCTTCGAAAATTCAAAATTGGTTAATACAAAACTAAATAATTAGGAATATAAATCCCAAGTGTGTGGAATATAACTCCTAACTAAGAAGGGAAACAGAATAATTGATCCAAATAACTCCTTAAGAAGACCAAATAAGCTCTTAGAATAAAAATTTATAAAGAGAAAAAAATTGAAAAACTATAAAAAAAAACTGTGCCTTCATTGAAAAGTCAAATTGAGCAAATTATTGATCATACTTCCCACAATTGTCTCCTAAAAACTTTTCATTTTGAAAAATCTTATATTTGATCAACAAGAGTGAGGGTTGATCAATGGGCCTTTCATTATATTATCACGTTACTTCTTCTTCAGGTACGTGATTCCAGTTTCTCAAGAAAGGTTCTTCTACTATCTTTGCTCCATAATTATCACGAACACGCACATAGAGGGACAACCTGTTGGATTGTGTGAACACATTTAATAATATAACTATGTTAACATGAATGTAAGCCTGACATAAATATAAAACTATAATTTTATTAAAAATATCTGTAATACAACAATGAAATACAGACTTACAGAATTATAGTTACAGCCAAAGAAATGCAGAAACTTAGGGTCCGTTTGGTTCGTGGTGAAATACTTTTCACCGTGTTAAAAATAAAAGGTAAATTATTAGTGCGGTGATTTTGTTTTCACTCTCTCCGTTTGGATGGTCGAGTTTTCACTAGGTGAAAATTTGAACTTTTTCACCATTTGTTATTTGGATGGTCAAGATTAATATGGTGAAAAAATAAAATGAGCATATTACTCTCATACTTCAAATGCACATAACTATATTGATTTTCATCACACAAGTGTCAATGGCATTAAAAAATATGCATTTACCTCAAACTAAAATTTGACATAATCACCCCCCTCACACACACACACAACTAGTCATATTTGGCTACGCAAGACAAATAAGTAAAAAAATAGTACCAATTAAAAATAAAGTCCTTATTAAAAAAGAAAACGGTTCCAATTTTTAAAAAAAAATCCAACAATGAAAAAAATTTGTCATTTGTAAAAAAAACAATCACAATTAAAAAAAATAGTCAACTATAAAAATAGTAGTCCACAATAAAAAAAAGGTCTCAACAATGAAAAAACAGTCTCAATTAAAAGAAAAGTTTTCAACGTTGAAAAAAAATCGTCCCAATTAAAAAACAAAAAGTCCCAACTATGAAAAAAAAGTGTTCCAATTAAAAGAAATAAAAAAAAAATAGTTCCCAACTATGAAACCGGCCCAATTAGTAATTAAATTCCGAACACATTACCATGCACCAAACAAATATTCAATTTTTTTATTTATTTTTATTTTTTATTTTTTTTATGGGATTAGATATTCTCACACCCTCTATATGTTCCCCCACACCCTTTGAATAATAAATGACAATTGTGCCTTTAAATTTATAAAATCTAAATGTCCAATTTTTTCACCTCCAACTAAACTAAATACATTTGATAAAAGCAAAAAAAATATATTTTCATTAAAAAAAATTGTTTTTTATAAGTAATAATAAAAAAAACTGTTTATAAAACGTAAAATCTTATCTATTTGTTTTATTAAAAACTGTATATAAAACGTAAAATTTATTTTACTTAAGAAACTCTTTTCTTAAAAAGTGTTTTATTTTTTATTTACATATTTTATTTTCGGTTAAAAACTGTTTTTTTTGTACTATATTATAAATAATCTTTTTACTATTTTGAAAAAATATTGTCTGCGGCAACGGTATGTATAGGCGGTCCGACCACCTATACATACCACTGGCGTAGAGCATTTTTGTCTAATATGTTGGCCCGCGCCAACGGTATGTATAAGTGGTCGAACTGCCTATACATACCGCTGACGCGGACCATTTTTTTATATAGTAAAAAGATTATTTTTAAAATAGAAAAAAAAAACTGTTTTAACTGAAAAAATAAATAGCGAAACAATTTTTTTAAATAAATAAAAGAAAGAGTTTTTAACTAGAAATGATAAAAAGAATGTCCAATTTTAAAAATAAATAACGAAACAGTTTTTTTATCAACGTCCATTTAAATAAAAAATAATAGGTTTTTTTATAAATAACATAATGTTTTTTAAATGAAAAAATAACTTTATAAATTTTATATTTTCAGAATATTAAAAGTTTAATTTCCTAGAATATTAGAATTTTTATTTTCAAAACATTATGTTTTATTTTTTTCATAATATTACTTCTTTTTTTAAGTAATAGATTTTTGGGCAAAAGATTATATTTGCTCAAATCATATATGTATAAAGGGTCTTTTGATCTTTTAGTATTTAAATATTGAAAAGAGTGTGGGGAAAGACATAGAGGGTGTAGGAATAGCTATTCTATTATTTATTTATGTTTAAAAATTTAATTATTTAAATTATTTAAATTTTTTTTATTTTTTTAAATTTTTTAAAATAAAAAATGAAATTTAGAAAAAAAATATTTTTTTAAATGAATATTTGATGATCGTATTAATTGAGAGGGAGAAATGAATGTGTGATAGTTGTAAGTGGAAATAAGAAAGGTTACTTTGGTAATAAGATAAATTTCATTGTTTTCACCTGTTAAATTATTCACTTTACCCATGATTTAAAATGGTTAAAGTTTCACCTCACTTTTCACCATATTCATTTTATTTCACCGTGTTAAATGCCCAACCAAACATATATTTTACCTAGGTGAATTATATTCTAACGCGATAAAAAATATTTCACCACGAACCAAACGGACCCTTAAAAGAGATAGGATCGAGGTAGCTGTTAGATAGTATTTCCTTAAGACAACTACGCTCATGCTATGGTACTTACAGCTCTTTAGATGATTGCCAACCAGGGTACAACGATCTTGAAATGTTAAAGTAGTATTTCAATTAACGTTCCTACGAACTAATATTTTATGATGAATCTCTCTTTTAATGCAGATTAATACTGGATTTTAATAGTTGTGATATATATATATATATATATATAGCAGAGATTGTGTCTTTTCAGAAAAAGTATGTTTAGAAAAACACAAAAACCAAATGGACACAACACTTCAAAATGAAGTAAAATAGTTAATAAATGAGAGAAATTCGGAAGAAAAATTGAGGCCCAATTAATAATAAAAAAATAATTACAACATGCGTAGAAAATATTAAATAAAACTTGACTAAAAAATAAAGGACAAGGGTCATGCCTTAAGCCCAACTAATAAGTAGATATACTACTCATTTTTCTTATATTCTTCCAACATGGGACTTTTCCACTTTGTCCAACTAAAAATTAGTTCACCCACTTGAAGTGAGTTACTTTGAGGCTAATTTCTCATCCATCTCTTAGGGCCAGTTTGGTTGCGCAAATTGTTTGATTATGTAAATTGGTTCATTGTGAATTAGTGAATTATAAATGAGTGAATTTGAAATGAGTTAAATCCAATTTTACACAATGTTTGGTAATTTGAAATTGATGTTAGGGTTCTATGAAAAAAGGATAAAAACAAATCAAGAGAGAGAGGGGGAGTGAAAGAGAGAGGGAGAGGGGGAGGGGAAGAGAGAGAGGGGATATGCACTTAACGTGACTCCTATTTCAAATGGATTCATTTCATATTTTTTGTGAAATGATCCAATTTCAGATTTTGCACATGAGCTAAAATGGGGCAATTAATGAATTCTTTCATTAATGAAACCAAACACAATTAATGAATCAATTTGTAAATGGAACAATTTATTGATGATCCAATTTACAATTTTGGGACAACCAAACGGGGCCTTAATGATTTTGAATATGTCAATATATCACATGGATCTCCTTATAGAGAGGAATGTGTTGATATGTAGACCCGCACTAAAAGGTGTGTGGATCTCATTTATATTTAGGAACAAAGTTAACCCAATTGAAGTTGTAAAACCATCAATTTTCCAACATTCTTTACTGTAGATTAAAAATGAGCTTATAATGGACATTATTGTAATGGTAATGACATGTGACAAATGATGTCCATTGTAAAATTCTTTTATGAGTAGGGATGACAATTTTAGAAACGACGCGAAAACATGACACGGAACGATAGGAAATTGAATTGAAATTGACATGATATGTCGTGTTGTGTCGTGTCGGGTTTTTTTTACACAAAGTCCTGTAGTGTCATTTTCATGTCAAAATTATGAGTTGTGTTAATAATGATTTTATTCGGGGTAACGTGTCTATATATGCTTAATTTAGTGTGAAATATTAAGAAATCGTGTAATTTATGTTATGTCCTTTTTATTTGGGTCGTGTTCGTGTCAACTAAAAAATACGAATTCATGACGTGTCGTGTTCGAAAAACCCGCATCGTGTCGTGTCGGCTCGAAACATGACCCAAAAACATGAATTGTCACCCCTTTGTATGAGCCACCAAAGGATGAGGGATGAGAGGAGTCGTAGAATTTCTTGAGATTGTCCAAGGTTACTGGATACGCCATCTCTTCCTCATCAAGGTTAGCGATCATAGCGGCGCCACCGGACAAGATCTTCTGCATGATGTAGGGGCCACTCTAGTTTGGCTTGAATTTTACTCTAAGGTCACAGACGGGTTCCATGATTTCTTTAAGGGCTAAGTCCCCTTATCGAAAACCACAATCCTTGACTATCCTATTGAATGATTGTGATATCCAATGATGTTACCCTTGAATATGATATAGATTCTTTAGCCTCCTTTCATCTAAGAGTGACAACTCATCAAGACGGCTCTGATGCTAGTATTTTTCATGGACTTTGATTTCAAGCATGACGTGTAATGAAGGTATTTCTAGTTCAATGGGTAGCACTGTATCCATGTCGTATACTAGAGAGTAAGGGGTAGCCCTAGTAGATGCTCAAACTATGCGGTAGCCCAGAGGTCGTAAGGGATCTTATCATCCCAATCTCGACAACTCTCGGTCATCTTGCTGATGATTGCTTTGAGGTTATTATTAACGGCTTCAACTACATCGTTGGTTTATAGTCGATCGAGAGAAGATTTGTGTCTCTAAATCCTATACTCGTCGACCAATTCTGTGACTTTAACCTCGCAATATAACCAGTTATCTAACACTAGCTCATGTGGAACCCTGTATCGATAGATGATGTTCTTTCGGATGAATTTGGATACATTTTTGGCATCCAATATTGCATATGACTCAGCTTCGACCCATTTCGTGAAATAATCAATGGCAACCAGGATGAACTCGTGCCCATTAGAGGCTTTGGGTGTGACTTTCCCTATGATATCGATGCCCCATGTGGAGAACGGCCAAGGAAAAGCCATATTGTATTATTTTCTCGGAGGTAAGTGTTGGAGAATGGAAAACTGTTGGCATTTAAGGCATCTTTGGACATATGTGATGCAATCCTAAACCATGGTAGTCTAATAGTACTCCTATCAAATAATCTTTTTGGCGAGAATATAACCATTCATGTGGGGTCCGCATTCCCCTCTATTAATTTTCTGCATCACTTCTCCAATATTAGCCCCTACGATGCAATGAAAATGGGTTCCATTGAAGTTTCTCTTAAACAGTGCTTTATCGTAGATAATGCACTAGGCGACCAGTTTGCGAAGGATCGCTCGGTCTTTATTATTGGAATCTTTGGGGTACCTACCGTGTTTGAGGAGGCGCCAAATATCGTAATACCAACACTCGACCATATCAGAATTCTCTTCTGTAATAATCTCAATATTGTAGTAGTGAGTCAATTTATCTTATTTTTGGACTATGAAAGGGGCCATCGTTATTCTCTCGAGCATATCAACTATGGAGGCTAAAGTAGCAAGAGTATCGACCAAGTTGTTCCTTACTCGGGGAAAATAGTGGAAGGTGATATCTCAAAACTGGGAGACTAGCTCTTCTAGGTGGGCGTGAAAGGGTAAGAGCTTTTCGTCTTTGACTTTCCATTTTCTAAAAATTTGGCTGATGATGAGGGAAAAGTCCTCGTATACATCTACGCTTTGGATACCTTTCTTGAGAGCGACTTTGAGGCCTACGGTGCATGCCTCCTATTCAGTCATGTTGTTGGTGCAATGAAAATCTAGCTTAATCGCAATAGGAGTGTGGGAGTCATCATAGGAGATCATGAGTAACCCAATGTCATATCCTTTTTTATTGGCAGCACCGTCAAAGAACATTTTCTAGAGGAGGTCTTCCTGAGTGATGCAAAGGATATCTTCATATGAGAACTCGAAGACCCAAATGTCAGCTTCTTCCATAGGGTAGTCAACAAGGTAGTCAGAGATGGCTCTCCCTTTTATGGCTTTCTGTGTGATATACACAATATCGAACTCAGCTACTAGTATTAACTATTAGGACATTTGGCTAGACAGGGAAGGTTTCTCAAGAAGGTATTTGATAGGATCCATTTGGCACACAAGTCTGATAAAAAAGTGAGCATGTAGTGTCGTAATTTCTGAATGACCTAGAAAAGGGTGACACATTCTTTCTCTAAGGCAGTGTAGTTGACTTCATACCCGACCAATTTACGACTGGCGTAGTGGATGGCCCTTTATTTCTGGGATTCTTCAAGGTATTGGGCTAAAAAATCCCCAACTGCAATGTTTGTTACGGTCAAGTATAGGAGTAGAGGGAGACTAGGCTGTAGTGGAATGAGTACTGAAGGTCGGGTTAGATATTTCTTGATTCTATCAAAGGCTTCTTAACAAAATTCATTCCAAACTTTGGTTGAAACCTTTCAAAGGTGTTTAAAGATGGGTTCACAAATAAAGGTCAATTGGATGATGAATCGGCTGATATACTATAATTTTCCCGTGAATCCCTGAACTTCCTTCTTCGTTCAGGGTGGTGGCTTTTCGGGTATGGATTTTAGTTTTCCAGGATCTGCTTCAATCCCCTTCTCGCTTACCATGAATCCCAAAAGTTTTCCTTTGGTGATGCCGAAGACACATTTATGTGAGTTAAGTTTCATCTGGTGTCGTCGTAGTCATTTGAATAACTTTCTAAGAATGAAAACATGACCTTCTCGAGTCTTAGACCCTATGATCATATCATCAACATAAACCTTAACTTCTTTGTGTATCAGATCATACAAGATGGTTTTGGAAACCCATTGGTAGGTAGCCCCTGTGTTTTTTAGACCGAATGGCATAACTGTGTAATAGAGTGCTCCTCAAGAGGTGATGAATGGTTTTTTCTTAATGATCGAGATGCATCTTGGTCTGATTGTATCCGGCGAACCCATTAACGAATGATTTGAGAGCATGACTAGCTGTGTTATCCACAATGATGTCGATGTTGGGCAATGGGTACTCATCTTTCGGAGAGGCTTTGTTCAAATAACGATAATCAACGCACATGCGAACCTTTCCTCCTAATTTCATCACGGGTACAATGTTGGCTAACCATGTGTGATATTCGATCACCCGGATAAATCCTACGTTCAACTGTTTGACCACATCTCCTTTAACCTTGAGAGACCATTCGGTGCAGAGATTTTGCAGTTTCTGTTTGATTGGTTTATATTTTTGGAAAGTTAGAATCCCGTGTTGGACGATCTCAGGATTGATGTCGGGCATGTCGTCTAGGACCATGCAAATACATCCATAAATTCCTTTAACAGTTCTTCGATTTGTACGTGCTCGTGCTCGTCAAGGGTGAACCCTATCCTAATCATGCGTTGTTGGATACTAGAACCGAGATTGATAATAACAGTTTCTTCCTCATTTATTTGAGCCCAGTTATTTTATTTCTTTTTAACCATATTAAGATTAGTTAATAATTGTTCATTTCCAAAATCATCATCATCAAGAGTTTGATTATAATTAAGATAATTAATGTAAGGCACATCAAGATACTCAAAATCTTCATTTATTTCATTCTCAGGGAAAACAAGGTTGATAACCTCGCCAAAGGAGGCCTCGATTACAATGTTATCAAAAAGAGGAGGAACAACAAAAGAGGAATAAATAGGATAAACATATGGGATGGGTTTTATTTTAGCAGGTGGAACTGGTATAGAATTCCATTTGAGTAGGGGTTCATCAGCAGTCTTAATTAGAGTGGACGGGTTCGACGATGTAGCCCTTGAGTGGATCATGCAGTGTGTCATCCCCATTGTGTCCAGATTGAATGAGTCATCGGGTTCACTTCCCTAAAAAAACCCTGATAACAGTTGTAGTCTTCTTATCGAGTGGTTGCATATGATGCTAGAAACTTTTGGCCCATGAGTAGTTGTCTTGGAAGAAGATCTCCATCGCTGGCTTCATCTTCTTGTACAAATGATCATATTATGGTTCAGGGAAAGCCATAAAAAGGAAAAAATTCACCCTCTTTAACGAATCTTCCATTCAAGTAATCCCCCAACACGGTCTTGGTACATTCTAAACTTCTCTTCAATCGGGGTTGGCAGAGCATTTGGAGTTCCTCTGATGATGGTTGATAACCCAAGCCACATAGAGGAAATGCCTTTTTCATCACTATGGGTTCTAGTATCCCTTGTTGTCATCATCCCAACCCCAGTCTAGGCATGAAGTGCATATTTTTGAAAATCTGTATCATGTTGACATTGTCATGAGGGCTATGCTCTGGATAGACTCTATCTTTGAAATTACCCCCCATTGGGATTGCAAGTGGTTTGACTCGGAATCCAAAGAGAAGCGTATCATTTTCCCCATGTTGTATCTCTAGTATCGGATTACTGGTGCTTGTATTCTTAATATTATCATCGTTTCCCAAGATGGTGATGGCCTGCCCCTTGGCAAAGAACTTTAGTTTCTAATGGAGAGAGGAAGATACCACCTTGATTCTCTAAAGCTACGGGCAACCAAGCATTAGATTGAAATAAGAAGGTATGTTGATAACTTGGAACCCAGTAACAGGAGTTATAGGGCATGCCCTTATTGTATTCTTTATGGATCCCATCACCTCTCGACGAGTGTTGTCATAGGCACGCACTGTAGAGGAAGTTGGAGCAAGGACGCTTACTTTTAAAACCAGGTAGTTGGCGGTTCTTAATGGGGAAATATTAAGTGTTGATTTGTTGTCAACGAGTGAGAGCGGGACTGTCTTTCCCGTTACCTAAGGGCATAGTTATGATTGGGACCAAACATTAGGATTTCTTCTTCAGAAAAGGAGAGCTTTCTAGTAGAGGTTAAGAACCTAGACAAGTTTGTGGCTTCTTCTAGAATGGTGGAAGAAGGGATTATGGTCCCGGTAAGCAATTTTACTAGAGTGTTTCGGTGTAATTGGGAAGACATGAAGAGTCCTCACAAAGTGATGTTGTCCTGAGTTTTCTTTAACTGGTCGAGGATCTTGCTCTCCTCGATGGTCATTTCTGGCATGGGGAGTTCCTCGATAACACCCTTTCCTTTATCCGTTACTGCTAACTTAGGATTCAGAATCTCGTAGTGTCTCCCAGATGTTATCATATGGTTCACGGAGGAGGGGATGAATAGAAACCCCATTTCTTTGTCTATCTCAGGTTGTTCGGCCACTTTGTTGATATTTTCTAGCATATCCTCAAATGATATCATCCCACACATACTGATTACTGGGCTAACCCTTTCTTGGATTGGTTCTTCGTCTAAGCTATCAAACTCGTCCCCCCATGTGGTGGAAACGATGTAATTTTTCCCTGAGAAGTTAATTCATTCCACAACCTTAACGACTTCTTCATATACATCCTCCCACTCAGTGGAGAGATGCATAAATGAAGGGACCAATCGCCCTTGTAGTTTTAAGGCATCGAGTAATTCGGGCATACTGTAAATCTCTTCAGTCTGTCGAAACAAGCCTACCATAATCTGAACTATATTATACAAACTTACTTCATAGATAGGTACTACCCAATTATTTGACTCGCGATCCCACTTTTGGGCTTCTGTGAATAGTGTGCTGAACTTTTAGCAGTCAATGGTTATTTTCTAGGGCAATTTCAGTCCAAACTCTAGGAGCTGGTTCAGTACTGCTACCAATTCCTTTCCCCCGAAATGAGGACGAATGGCAATATAAGCTCTTGTAAGAAGTGACATAGCTTGGTCAGAAAAACAGATAGGGTGTAGGAGAAAATATAGACAAACTTTTAGGGGTTTATATGAAGATACGGGTATAATGGGTGATTTTGCTAGGTACAATCTGTGTAGATGGGTTAAATTTCGAATCATATTATAGGAAGATGGCATTTTTATGATTTGGAAGTGAATTGTGAGCGGTGTTTGGTTTAAGATTGGCTGGTGGGGCGATAAAACCCCGGTCAATCAAACCTTGGATTACATTCCGAAGGTGGAAGCACTGATCAGTGGCATGGTCGACATTTTGGTAAAAAACACAATGGGCATCGGGTTTGAAATTTTTGGAAAGTGGGTTTGGTAATGGACGAGGGTCCAAAGGCTTGATGAGATTTTGGCTCAATAGGGCTTGGTATACTTTGGAAAGGAGAGCATGAAGCTCTGTATATTCTTTTCTGACTGGGTTAGCACAACTTTCTGGCACCCAAGAGGTAGCAGATTGTGAGATGTTATTGATGGTCGAAACTGTAGTAGGCTTCTCATATATTCTTAGGGTGACTGTCCGGATACTTTCTTTGGCTCAGTTTCTGTCTTGACAATACTTTCTTCAATCTCCACTCTTGCTTCCCGAAGGGATAGAAATTGTGGGTAATACTATCCTCCCATCATCGCTCGAACATGGGGTAAGAAGTTTTTCTTCACAATACTAACATGCTTCTCTTAGAAAGGTCGTTTAGTCATGATGGACACTTTTTCCCTCCACCTTGCTATGAAATTTCTGACGTTTTCTCCAGGGTTCTTATTGCTAAGTTCTAAATCACGACGTGGAACCTCCAATTCCTCATTGTATTTGTATTGTGATATGAATTCACAGGCAATATCCTCCCAACTGCGAATTCTGGATTCCTCGAGGGATAGAAACCAACGAAGAGCATTATCATTTAGAGTTTACTAGAATATGTGGGCCATTATTTCCTCAGAGCCACCTAAAAGAGTCATGTCTCGGTGATAGCTTCAAAGATGAACAATTGGGGCCCTGCTACCCCCAAACTTCTCAATGTTGGGCATCTTGAACTTCTCTTGTATCCTTGCTTTAGGGTAGGGAGACATATAGGTGTAATCCATGTAGTTCCTGGAGATTAGAACCTGGTCAAACTTATTGGTTAACAACTTAAGGTCCTCTTTGACCTTGTTTAACTCTTCTTCCTTCGGATCAACGGGTACTGGAAGGTTAGCCCCTAGTCGGTAAATATTTGGCATAGGGAGCTGAGCTGGTGTTGGCCCATTATCAGGAGGTGTACATGGGATATGCTGATATTCTTTTGGGACACGAACAGGCTCAGGTACCGGTGGACCCATAGCGTGAGGAAAGAGGACCTCGGGTTTTTTGGGAATAGGGACCCGGTTTCGCTGCATCTCATGAACCTCGGTTTGAAGGTTGTCAATCTTAGTGGTAAGTTGGACTGGGAATGTCATCAAATCAGGCTGCTCATTTGGCACTTGGTCTGCGTTCTCCATGGAAAGTTGGTAAAGGTGGTTTCCTAACTCAGAGGAAGTAGCGAGAGAATTGACTGAGTTTTGGGGTGGTCCAATGGAAGACTAAAGACAATAGGGAGTCGGGCCAAGGGTTGGGTATGGGATCGACCTGAGAAGTAAAGTGATTCGAATTTACTCTTTGAAAAATAAATGGAAGACTTATATAATTGGAAAAGAGGAAAATGTTTTTGACATTTTTTTTGGAAAGGGGAGGACAAAATGTTTTTGGCATTTTTAGAAAAGATGAGGGAAAATGCTTGTGGTATTTTGTTAAAAAAGGAGGAAAAATATTTTTGAAACTTTTGGTAAGGAATGAGGAAAAATGAGAGAAGAGTCTCAGCATTATTATTATTATTATTATTATTATTATTATTATTATTATTATTATTATTATTATTATTATTATTATTATTATTATTGTTATTATTATTATTATTATGTTTTCACTTGTATTAGGCTTACCTAAATGCATAAAGAAATGCCACATGGAACCTGAGCCGAGGGAAAATTGGGTTCGAAAAATATGTAAAACACGGTTTGACTTGTTGGTAGGCTCATGGACAGGGTCCCGTTTTGGAAAAAAAAATACGAAATTGCACAAAAATTTGGGCGGCATGCCGACCCAACATTTTGGCAGAGTTTCGGGTAGTAATCGGGAAACTAAATATGAGTGCTCTAGGTTTGACGCCTATATGACGGTATGTAGTTGCTGGGTTAGTGGAAAGGTTCCCCCCTTTGGCATGACTTCCACAATATACGTCTTGATTTTGGGGTCAATCGGTACGTGTGGACATGCCATTTGATATACCTGAGTGTACATGAATTGCCTCACTATATACCTCATGGAGGCAGTACGTGTGAGAGAGAATTTAATATAGTCGACGTACGTGAATGAGTTCCATGCTATATACCTCCCATCATGACTTTAGTTAAGTGGTACGATGCGGGGGGAACCATTCGATATACGTCGAAGGTACTTGGCCAATGGAAGGTGAGAGTCATATTGCTTAGGCTAACTTCGACCTATCGGACCAGCACCCATCACAAAGTTACCCCCCAGTAAGGGATAATTTTTGGTCAATAGCCATGCTCTTGGTGATGTAGTGTGCAAAATGCATGATTCTTGATTAGTATATTATAAAGAGAGTATTTTATTTATCATGATGAGCACTACCCTAATAAGGAAGAATATATATGTCTCATGAAAAGTAAATCTAGCATGGAGCATGAAGATTACACTAAGCATGGGTACGTGAGAGTGAGTGATGTGTGAGTGTGTGATAGGGAATCTTAAGTATGGATCAACTACAAGTGGTGTGTGATAAGTATAATTGAGCATGAACATATATAACTGTGGTAAATGGAGGTGTGTTCTAATGACACCTAACCATGGATATTCTAAATGGTGTGTGCAATATGTGGATATAAGTTAACCTATATATAAATATAGGTAGTGTGAGGTGTATATGAAGATTATTTATAAGTGGGTGAAGTGAAAAGTGAGTGAGAGGTGATATAAAGATGAGGTAGAAGAAGTAATAGATGAGAAAAAGGAACATACAAGTAGGTGCATACACACACAAGCAGAAAATAATAACATCCATGCAAACAGAGTTTGGCCCTCTTATGATAGGTAAGTCCCTAGCAGAGTCTCCACTATAGCCATCCCGAGATCTTCCCCTCCCCATCACTTTCATGGGAAAAGAGGAAGGATAAAGGTCCCGCTCCCCTTGCTACTCCGGGGGTTCTTTGGTCGTCTTAGATTTTGGGGTGATGTAAAGAGATAAAGTCCTCAGCCTATTTTTCACAAAACAGGCAAAAGAATATATCGCTGCCTCAAAAGAGCGGCATTAAAGACAAACTGATGCTTGTGAAACTAATAGTTCAGAGGTTTGGGGGCTAAGTTACGGAATGAAAGGTGTTAGGCGCCCTTCCCTCCCTTTCTGTCTCTTATGGGATTATGTTACTACTTTCCCTAATTTCTTCGTGAAATGTGCGTGCGTGTATATATAAGAGGAGATCGGAATCGCTCGACTCGCAACATGAAAGAGATGGAGTGAGGTCATACATAGGAATGTTCCCAAAAAATTAATTAAGAAAATATGATGTGTGCATTTATTGAGGTATTGATCGTTATGATGAAACTATAATATGTGTTAGATAAGACGCAAATACGAATCACAAGTATGATATATATGAATTATATATGGATAAAATAGGAAAAATATGAAAATATGAAAATAGGACTCGAGTCTTGAGTTTTTACCCTAAACGCCTACGTAGCCTATAAAGGCATCAAAGTCCACATAGTTCGTATACGGTATGAGGGTGGGGGTTATCCCATAAATTCAAACAGGGATTTTATTATATGTATGTGTGTAGAAAATATATTTTTAGTTTGGAGAAAATGTGATGAAGAATCCCGTTGGAATTTATAGGTGTAACCCTATTTTCCTTGTTTTGTTTTTTTATAGAAAATATATTATGTGCAATATAACTAATAAAGGATTGAATATTAATAGTTTATGATCTAATAAAAGTGAAAAGATAAATTAAGAATTTATATAACTAATGCGATAATATAAGGAATTTAAAAAGAGAGAAGAATGTTTGGACCTTCTTTAGAAACTTGAAGTTTGATCTTGATCCATGATGAGATCCCTTGCAAGTTAGGATGAATGTAGGATGGGAGAGAAGGAGATTTTTGCTAAATTGGGTATGAAAGTGATGGGAATAAAATATGGAGAAGAATTTCACACAAAAAAACTTTGTTGACTTAAGAAGAATGTTGTTGAGATCACTGAAGTTGATGTTTCTGAGGTCCCTTTTGAAGTCTCCTTATATATGTAGGGGGACTGTCGATCGACATTGTTCTTGCCCTGCCTATCACCAAGTAACCCTAGACACACTTCCGATAGGCAGGGAAATGGTCCTACCAGTTGACAATCTCGTGCAGATTTTTGGAAAAACGGTCAAAAATTGCAATTCGTAAGTCCAAATCGAGCACAGGGTATACCGTTTGAAAGTTAATTCAGAGACCTTTAAGAATCCTTCTGGAATCTCTCAGGTGCGGGAGTTGACTTTGGGTCAAACTGGCCTCAGAAGCGCCTATCGATCCTTTGGACAAAAGGTCGTTGGACAATAATGGATCGTTCATCCAAACCGTAAGTCTGAATCATGCGCAGGGCGTACCGTTGCAAGGTACTTCGATGTTCCAAAGATATTCGCTCAGTTCGGAGAGTTGACTATGGTCAAACGGGTCCCGAAAGCGCCCGGCGACCTTTTGAAGTAAAATGGATCGTTCTTCCGTACCGTAAGGTTGATTCGTGCATGGCGCGAACCTTTGAAAATCGTATTCAGTTCCCTTAGAAGATTCATTTAGTCTCATTCGAGATGAAGAGTTAACTTTGGTCAAATGGGGCCTGAGAGCGCTCGGTGGCCTCTGAATCATTTTTTTGGAGAAAATTGATCATTTATCCAAACAGTTATGTCGTTTCATGCACAGGAATGACCATTGGAAAGGGGATTCAGTTCCCTTCGAAGATCCATTGAGCTCTCTCTTTGATGGTGAAGTTAATTGGGATCAAATCAGGGGCCCGGGAGCACCGGGTGACCTTTAAATCGCTTTTTATAGTAAAACGGTCCGTTCGTCGAAACCGTTATGTCGATTCACGCATGGGAGGGACTGTTGGAAAGGGGATTAGGAGCCTTTTGAAGATTCATTGAGCTTTTCTTTGACAATGAAGTTTATCGAAGTCAAACAGGCGTCGAGAGCACCCAATGGCGTCTAGATCGGTACTCAGAGCATGACCTAAGATTCATAGTGAATGGGGCGGTGCTAGGAACTTACAGGGAGACTTAGGGGTTCCTAGAATGTGGGGTGTGTGCGTGTGTGTATATATATAGTAATGCTCTCCAATATATATGCTAACAAATGACATGTGATAAATGATGTCCATTAGTGGTTCATAAAAGAATATTACAATGCACATCATTTGTCACGTGTCATTTGTTAGGATGTATAATGGAGAGCGTCACTGTATATGTATATATACAATGATATGCATGTCAATGGATTGGATTTTATCCGAATTCGATCAATTTCAGGGGATATGGATCGTGCCTAAAACTGATTATCCGCTACCCGATTACCCATTTATTAAATGGAGCGGATTTGGATTCATATACTTTGATCCGTTAATAATTCGATCCGATTAATATTTGTAATATATATAATAAATTTTTAATTATCATCTTCATTTAAAAAAATAATTATCATCCTTAATTACTTTTAAAAAAATCTAAAATTAGAGACATGGTATAAAAAGGAACTTATAGAAAAACACCCTAACATTCTCAAGTTCTCCCACTAGACAAGACAACTCCACTCTCTCTCACTAGGAGCTGACAGGAGTCCCTCTCCCCTCTTGGCGACAGTTTGATCCCATCTTAACTTCCCCTCCCCTCTCTCCCGGAATCTCCCTCTCCATTCTTGGCGGCAGTAACAACCCACCTTAGTCACTCCTCCCTTCTCGGTGGTAATATTGACACTCCCTTTCGTGGCTCACTCTGGCCTGGACTCGGCCTCCTCTCTCAGCTCCACCATGGATAAAGGAAAGAGACTAGTATACTCTCTTCTCGGCGGTAGAATACAAACGTCTCATTTTGTATTAAAAAAAATTATTGGGTACTGCCAGTATAATATATATCCATTTTTTTCTTGGTAGATTATTGATAGATAATTGTACAAAAAAAAGATTGTAGTACGATTGTTTATTCTTTTTAAACATTTGTGATTCTTGATAGATTGTTGTCCAAAAAAAAAGAACAAATTGTTATACAGATGGTTGATAAATTGTTGTACAACAAAAGAACAAGTTGTTGTATAGATTGTTGATAGATTATTTTATAAGATTGTTGATATAAAAATCTATCATTATCTATTTTTGAATGAAAATTATTATAAAAAAAAATAAATAAATAAAACTAATCAGATCGGATAAACGAATTTAAAAAAAACAGATTCGGAGCCCTAATAGATAATCCGTCGGATAATCGGATCGCATCCGAATCCGTTTAACATAAACGGATATGGATTTGGATTTGCCTAATTCGGTCCGAATTTGATCCGTTTAGGAGCCTATGCAAAGACGCTTTCCAATATGCATCCTAACAAATCCCTATGAACATACTTAATTTTTTTTAAATAGTAAAAAAATACATTTTTCAACCAAATTTGGTATAGTTATCTCTATAGTGAGATCATCAACAAAAAAAATTCATTCAAAAATATAACTTGGAAGTGAGGGACGTGAAAATTGGATGAAAACGTGCATTTTTAACCGTTGAAACTTGTGATCACCATCCTTCCCTCTTCCAAGTTGTATTTTGGATATAATTTTGTTTAGATGGTCTCCTTATTATGGAGATCATGTATACCAAAATTGATTAAAAATATATGATTTACTATTTTTATAAATTGACTGAAAATGTATATATATATGTGTGTGTGTGTGTGTGTGTGTGTGTGTATTGATGATGCTGACAATTAGCACCACCAGATAAAGAGGTGTTAGAGCTCAAACAGTAGTTACAATGGCAGCCATAATGATATGTGCGTATATATATATAATTGGGTGAGTAAAAGAGGTATAAAGACAATGATGTATAGTGGTTCAGCCAATCACGCCTACATCAACTATGAGTGTGTGATCCACTAAATATGGGCACTAAAGGCCTTGGATACAATGCACAAGATTTCTCTCTCTACCGTGTATACAAACAATGTTTCAGCTAGGGTTACAATTATCGATCATTTTGTAAGGTTGAAGATGACAAGTATATATAGGGCTTGGGGGTGTAGTGTACCTCCCAAGCATGCATTTAGCATGTGAATGATGATCTAGCTAATCCCCTATTGACACCTGGTTGGGTCACTTGTAGTTCATGATGACATAATATTCCCTCACGTTAGGGAATGATATTGTTATAATGGTTTAGTCCACGTGCCACACGAGTCCTACGCGCACTGTTCCACGCGTCTCCCAAATCACGCGCCTTGATGGTATCTCCCTCGGCCTATAGTGAAAGATCGAAGCTAATGCTAACCGTGGAAGTCCTGATAACTGAAAGTGGGACACTCGTTCTGTCGGCCTACAGAAGGTCGACTGGTCGTACGATCGTCTGTACTTTCCCCAAGCCAATGCTTTAATCTGCATGGTCTTGGGCTGATTTGGGTCATCTAGCATATTTGTATTGCCAATGGTGGGGTTGACCTGGCGGCCCCCTATCTTCAGTATGACCCCCTGGGGGGTAAAAAGCAGAGTTGAGCCCTCATCCTAGACGAGGCTACCCTCGGCCAGGTCGAGGGTGTGTATATATATATATATATATATATATATAGTGAGGCTTTTCAAACACTTCACTCATGTGTATTGTGTTATAACATTTTGGATTGGGGTTTTTAGAATGGTCTGGCTCAAGCTGGTAAACTTAAGTGAGAGTAAGTGAGGTGTGTTAGAGAACCTCACTGTATATTTTTATATATAAATACAGGGACGTAACTAGGAATTTTGAAGTGTGGGGGCTAATTTAACAACAATTTTTGGGAGTTCGGGGTGGATGCCCCTGAGTCAATTTTTTTAAGGTTATTTTTAGTATTAACCCTAGAATTTAAACTAACAATAACACAAATAAATAAACCCTATAATTTAAACCAATAATGATAGTAAATAAAAAATATATTAATTATTTAACTTTAAACTTAAAAAAATATTAACCAATTAACAATAATCAGTTAACATTACACTAAGAAAAACATTAACCATTTAACAATAAATAAGAAAATAAATATTTATAACATAACCATTTAACACTAAACTAATATATATACACACACATACTAGGGTATGGCACGTTGAAAATTTTCAAAGTACATAATTGCGAAATGACGAAAAATTTTCAAAGTACATAATCGCTTAACGGGAAAAAAATTTCACAACACATAATTGCAAAACGACAAAAAATTTGTTCCCCGACAAAACATAGTGTAATTTAAAAAAATACAATTTACAATAAAAAAGAGAAAAACACAGTTGGGGTTGATGATGACAATAGACACTTGTCTGTAGAATAAACTTAGTAAATTCATGTTTACTATAATAAAAAATTTAATGAGTTAGCCTTAAGCCCATGACAACTACAATAAACTAATTAGTACGAAATATATTATTAGTTTATGTCTATTACCTTTTGTTGCAAAGCTTTACTCATGAGATTATGCTTTTAAATGATCATATCTCAAACAACTTGTTATCCCAAAAAATGTAAATAGATTATATAATAGTAGAATAAGTAGCCTATAAACTCGCATTAAGAAATAAATATTGATATGAATAACCTTAGAAATGTTGCTTTTCTTCTCTCATTTGTGATAACTAAATAAGTAGCCTATAAACACATGCATAGTGAATGTTCTCAAGTCTTTAATAAAGAAAAACACTTTTATAAGCATACTGTTATAGATCTAAAAATGAATATATAAGAAGCATGCATTGCAAAAGAACAAATCAAGGTTATCTGAAAGAGTGTCCGGTCATTAGCTTTTAGAGAGTGTAGGCCATAGTTCTGAACCATGCATATTGGTGATGAAGGCCGCGACAATCCCGTATAAGGCTCGTAAAGTGACCATAAAAGTGAAGTGCTTTTTTATGTCAAATACGGACCATGGCCTAAATCTTTTTATTTTGACAATCTGAAGAATCTAAGCCTACACGAACAAACAAAAATCAAGTTAGTTAAGTTAAGAATACCAAGTAAAAGCCTCGAACATGCAAGTTAAGAATACAAAGAAAAATATGTTTTACATAAAAATAAAAAATTATAATTTGCGTGTAAAATGGTTCCGTTGAATTAATAAAAGTATATAATCTAAATATGGCATTTTTTACCACTGACATTTAAAAACATATTACTAATTTTGTCTTGCATCATATGCATCATGTTTTACTGAAAACTAACTTAACCAACTACATGTATGCATATAAATAATCAACAATATACCATTTTTTTAATGACATCCAAGCATCAAGTGCCTCAATCCTCAATCAACAATCCCTCACCACCTAACAATTACATACCAATGAACACAAAAATATCGCACACTTTCCAATAATTCCTGTATGCAATCACTTGTCCCCAAATCCATTAAACCTTCAAAACGCAATAAATTTATGACAAAAAAAGATGTTATTGATCAAAAAATTAATGACAAATGAGATTCCAGCTCCTTGAGGCTAGTGGTTGCCTCCTCTCCAATTCTAGCCAACATGCGATCTGTTTTTTTTTTTCCGCTTGTTGGTTCAACTTATCGGTTCTCCACCCAATGTGGTAATTAAGGGATGTAACCCCTGAAAAGATAGCCGTTTGTTTCAACTCTGACACCAACTTAAGCAATCAATCAGCTGTCTCGATGATTCGATCCACACGCATCTCTATCTTGAAAGATTCTTGTGAATTTCGTACTGGTGGATCATTTACTCGGGAAACATGTATAGAAGGTAGAAGATGTAGTACAATAGATGTAACCCACAATAAAATCAAAACAGAACCAATTATGAATGACGCTGCAACCAGAGCTTGCAATGGGCACTGCAACCAGAGCACCATATCTTCCAATAGACACTGCAACCATAGAACGATCATAGCCATGTCCAGGTACCCTTCTCACAGCATCCCAGAATTTGTCACGGGCATAGACACCCAATTTCACACTCCTTTTCATGAGCAATTAAAAAAAATTGTTAGGCTTTCTGATGTATGCAACAGAACATTTACAAATAACATATAAAGAATAGGACATCCAAATCTCTCACAATTCATATTTACTTAAAAAGTTATTGATTATTTCTCAATAAAAGGGCAACAATATATGGGGAGGATAAGGGGATATTCACCCTAATATCCCAAGTACTTGTGCTAAAACATTAAATAATTAAACCATTGATTAGGGTCGTGCACGTCATTCTTCCCTACTTAAGAAAGCTCGGCGCTCTGAATCTTAAAACACATTTCAGTTCTGCCAAGAGAGAATAAAATTACAATGTGCCAATTATCGGTCTAGCACCAAGGACAAACATTCCAGATGGCACCCACAACGTCAAATCTTGGGCTGGCAGACCGAAAAGGTTCGTCAATCACCTGGCAGCCACAGCTTCAGTTATCAGGCTGGTAGATCAAAAAGGTTCGTCAATAGCAGTCATGCTTCTCATTCATTGGACACGCTGCAAAAAAAAATAGTAGGGTATGTTAATATTGTGTAGTTGTGTGATCATTTCTAGCCTAAGAAGGTTATTGTTAAATATTTCAATCCAACTAGCGGTAAGATGAACTTTCCAGATGTAACAACTACACACTCGCGCAGCAAAAGATGTACAAATGTGCAGTTCTAAATTTATTTATAACACAAACTCGCTCAGCTTAAAGATCACTACAGATGAATGACTAACCCATAGTGTCTTATCCAAGCCTATAATTGTCTTATCCATTTATACTGATTAGTGTCACAACTCTGCTCAAATTATAATAACACTGATAGCTCAAAGTAAGTATGGTGGGAAATAACAAAGAAACATTTACAATTATACTCATCAATTGCTACTTCTCATCTCAAATAAGATTCCCTATTTGAAAGTTAAACAGCAAAAAAAATAAAAAAAATACCTAATTAAAAGCATTAATTGATTCTAAAGAAGAGTTAGATTTGTACTCATTCAAACATGAAGAATTTGAGTAAAAATTTTAACATAATACTTACATGAAACTATATTACCACACTCAAATGAAAAGTAACAATGATTCATATACAATCAACCTAAATATGTTACAAAACTATGAGCAGACGTGTGATTTATGAATGGAATTGACAAATATGTCTTATAATTTAGGAACAGTATGTGTCATTTACAAAACTCTAAACTCTGAACAGTAAGTGTGATTTATGATTTATGAATGGTATTGACAAAACTCTGAACAGTGTGTGAATTTTTATTTTCCACTCATGTGTGCGCTTAACTATGCTCTGTCTTCAATGATTCTGGTTGAGAGAGAATGAGAGAGAAATGGAAACACAAAAATACTGAAAAGTAAAACATCAAAATCTTATACCTATAAATAGTCCAGAAAAATCCAAAAGCAGAGGATCGTGTTAGATCAAATGTTCGAGTAAATGGGATAAAAAACCTGTTGGTAGGAAAGGTTCATAGCAATCGAGAGTGTTAAAGGGACAAAAGAACTAATGTCTATTATTATAGTTCTAAAGAGGGTGTTCGAACCATCACCCTCTATTTGTTGCATAATCTAAAGTTTAAAGAATGTCTATCACATTCTCGGATCTAAACACAATATGTACTTAAATAACTGAATGATGAACTTGGCTAAGAAGGCTGAAAAGGATAAGAAGGCCGTAGACATGACGAAGATAGAAGATGCTGCTCACCTATACATATTTTCAAACATTACATATACGAATTTCCATTGCGGATCTATTGCAGATCTATTCTAGTACACATTAGAATAAAATAGATATGTAATTAGATCTATTGCAGATCTGGAAATGGCACCATATAACAATACAGTTAACACCATACTAAAATCGTATGAGTAAGATGTTTAGATCATTACAGAATCTAAGATGTACCTACTTTGTTCGAACTCCATTAACAATCAGCATTCAATCTACATCCCTCAATATATATATATTAAATCCCGATAAGGAATCATAAGTAATCTCATTACCCTAAGGTATTATAAGATAATAAATCATCTACGGCACAATCGAGAAACCAAATACGCGAGTAAGTATTAAAAATATATTATTGATCTTCTTAGCCCCTAAACTGTCATTCATCCATAATCTCAAATCAGGCTCAAAAGCTTTTACTAGGGACATCATCAAGAAATAATTTCAAGCTATAAAGGCCTCTAGCATATTCTTATTACACAAATTGAATTTGTTTACAAATACTAAATGTCTTTACATTATGCTTAACATGATTGTACCACAGTGAACTTATGATCTTACATCGCGACTATAGTGATAAATTGAATATAACACAAAATGAAATCTTCACTACCCATATTAACAATGAATAACTAGAAGTGTATGATTTGAATATATACCTGTAAATCTCCGCTAACATATCTATAATTTTAATAGAGAATATTTTGAATGGGTTATCACTGAATAGAGGAAACAGAGAAATATGTGTTAGTAACATAATTTAACTAAACATTTAAGCAGGTGATAAGAGATGGTGACATGCACATGAGTAGTTAGGTGCTTGAGTGAAGAAAACAACTTAACACAAAATTTGGCGGCCATAAAATTTGTGGCTTATTTGTGACACCCCGCCTAATTAAATACTGGGCGATCACTCCTTTATTAAATTAAAAATCAAGGTGAACAGTTGGTTCATTCTTAGCATCACTGTCGTAAAGATAACTTTTTCCAAATTAACACCCTAATTAATTAAGCTAAATGTCAAAACCATTTTTCAACATTTCTGACCAATTTTATTTTTAAAGGAAAATTATCTATTTAATTAGTAACAACATTTTCCATAAGTAAGAATCATACAACAATTATCCTCGAACATAATCCAATTACTTTAAACATTCAACATCCAGAATCCCAACATTAAAACTTAATGTAAAACATACATGCTGAATAAATCCCAAAGTAACAGTACAAGAAATAACTGAAATACAAATGTCCCAACAAAACAGATAAATAGTGGAAAAGGCGACACATGCCCCGATAACTGAGAATCATAGAAGTGGAATCAAGTAAATGAAATCGTCTAAGAAAGAGGCTTGCAACTCCCACCTAAGCTACAGCAAGTTCCTTCCAAGGGATCCTAAGCAAGACGCCCCTGTGGCTGGGCACCTGTAGTACATACATATATATACAAGAGAGAGAGAGAGAGAGAGAGAGAGAGAAACGGGTCAGAGCCCGATAGTGTATATGATTTAAAAATTCGTTTAGCAAGTATTTAAATTGATACAGTCCAATGCAACAACATATTAGTGCGACACTCTCTTGAGAAATTCTCACCTCTCTCCTAATGTGCACACCTATCGCACTAACCTTCCCAATGGTCTATCTCATCATATATCACGCTATCTTTCCCCAATGATTAACTTATCTTAGGTTATTCGCAGGATTCAAAATTTAACGATTCAATTGTTTGAAAAGAATATTTCAATTAGTAACCAAAGTTCTCAATTTTAACTTTATTAATCAATAAAGTTTTCCAGTGTCATATTATACTTTCTCAAGACAAGTATTTATAATTTGAGTCATCAACAATGTCCTACATATCAAATCACAGTAGGCAGTTCCAGATTTTAGAATTTCATATATATATTAACTACTCATAATATATATATATATATATATATATATATATATATATATATCACAACAGCACCCCAAATAAAAACTATGGTGCAGGCATACTCTACTATCCAATCCCCGTATCACTCGTACTAAGGGAAATACAAATTCGGAATCATTCTCGAACTGTATTAACACATACTCAAACATTATTGAGGCGAAGCATAGATTACAAGTCTCTAAGAGGATGGCATATGTCTGCGTCTCTTAGGACCGTCTGAGCTATCACTGCGATAGCCTGTACCAAGGATATCTATTCACAAACAATATGAGGCGAAGCATAGATTCCAAGTCTCTAAGAGGATGGCACATACCCGCGTCTCTTTGGACCGTCCTAACTATCATTCCGATAGCCTGTACCAAGGATATCTATCTTCTAGGGTACGAGTCAATATCCCCCATAAGGCAACACAGGATAAGATCGTCCCAGCGCGGTAACCTCAGGGATAGCAAGTAGCGTGGGTATGTTTTTCACACATAGATAGCATATGCATACACAATCATATAACTATACTAATATTACCATATCAATAATGGGTATATTCTCAATTCCCATAATTACGACATTTGTATTTATTTCTCATTATTTAGTTATCACGTATAACCATTCACATCTTACTTTAATTTGAGGAACTTTTCCACTTACTACATAACGCTCATGGATTCTATCCTCCCAAGTATAAAATTCAGTAGGTATACACATTTGTTCCAAAGTAACTCTCTTACGTGTCTCTCTCTTTAAATCATAAATTCACCGACCCTTATGTAATTATCCCAAAATACAATCTTTGCCCGACATCAAGGGTCCCAAAATTTATTCACATGTCCTACTGGTCTTCCCTATCTCACAAAACATTTTATTAAGTATGCCCAAGAATTATCTCACAATAAATTGAATTTAACTCATTTAAAAAGGAAATAGGAGTCTTCCAGGAGGGGTCGATCGATCAAAGTTTTGGGCTCGATCGATCGATCAAGCAGGTATTGCGATTTCTGCAGAATTGCAGTTACGGGTTTCATCTTCTAACCTTCACCAAATCCATATTTTTCAATCCCAAACGTCACAAAAATTGTACTATTAACATTATATCATCCTACTGGGTATTTCTAACGTGAAGCATGAGGATTTCTATCATTATACATGGATTAACAGCCCAAAATTTATTATAATTATCAAGAACCCTAGAATTCTCTTAAACATGGTTCTAACAAGTATTTCCAGAAATTTCCTTCTTGAAAACATCATAATTTCATAAGAAACTCCTCTACATGGCAAGGGTTTCCAGAATTTTCATTTAAACCATAACTACATGCAATTCCTATCTCAAATCTTTGGTTTTCTTCCATAAAACTCATTCTAATTACTCCTAAACTAATATGAAAGATGCACCAACGAAATAAGCATGATAAACACTTGCCTGGGATTTTCGACGTTCTGGTTTGGTGCCGAATTTGGTGTGGTTGCGTTCCCCGTCTCGCGATCTATGCGTTGGTGGTGGTGGCGGTGCAAACGGATGGATTTCGGGCCTTGGATTGCTTTGGAAGCTCTCTCCTTCCCTCTCCTATGGCCGTCACTTGTCTTTGGTTGTTCTAACCCTAGAAGATAAGCCTAGGCATCTAATATAACCCTAAGAATTTCGTGGGTTTATTTACTCATAATTGTGAAATGTCCAAAACGCCCTCCCGGGGTACTAATTAGGCCTAAAAACGTCCCGAGATCCAAACTAAATCCCCGGGTACACTTTTCTGACTATCTCGACCTTTCCGGGTGCGTTGGCGCACTCAAAACGACCATACGAACAACTTATAAATTATTCACTTTTATTTATCAATGTTTATTCCCGACACGACACAGGCGCGTCCCGACTTAAATTTCCATAATTGCCATTTTATTCACACGTGAGAATATTATAAAAATAAATCTCATATATTACTATACTCATCCAGTAATATTCAACAAATATTATATTTCCAATAATCACTAACTCTCGTCACGCTAGTAAATATTTAAAACAACATTTCGGATAACAATTAAATTAATTTATCTCAATTAAATTTAATAAATCCCTAAATTTAAAAGCCATGAAAATACGGGGTATTACATTATTTTACTTAAGTTCCGATACCCTTAGCTCGTGCACTCATCTACGTCTCGGCGCGCTTGTGCTTCATAGGATGTCATTGCATCAAATTAATAGAACAAATAAAATTACGTCATAACAATATTATACATATACATGCTTTTGCTTTTAAGGATTATCGGTGATTTAAAGACAAAACAAATTAATCAAATTCGTGGGGAAAGATTAGACCATTTTTTATGAAATTCAATACCATAAAGATTAAAACATTTTTTATGAAGTGGTAGTATGTGAGAGTGACTTTAATCTACACCCAACTCCAAAAGGTACCTTTGTTGTTTTAGGTATTGTGACACCCCGACTAATTAAATACCGGGTAGCTACCCCTTTATTAAATTAAATCAAAATGCCAAGTTGGCTCAGTTAATAGCATCTCTGTCGAAAACATTTTATTATTACTAACCACCTATTATTTAAAAAGTAAGTTGTCAAATTTTAATTAAAGTCTGATTAACATGCAGTAAAAGATTTAAAGCAAGAATAATATCACCATTCACCATAACGAAATAATAGAATAACCATCACATGATATAAATAAATTCGGAGGAAAAACTCCTCACAACAAATCCCACAACTGAAATAAGTAACGAAATACTGAATACTGAATTAATACATGCCAAAGTCTGAAAAAAACTGAAATGGAAATGTCTCTAATAGAATTTGGGCAACATGCCCTACAACTGAGGAATACTGAACATGGAATCCAAATGATAGAAGCGTCTAAAAGCAAATCCCTGTAACTTCCACAAACAGCTACAGCTCGTCACCTGTATGAGGATCCTAAGCGTGGTGTCCTTGTGGCTGGGCACCTAAAATGGTTTTTACAAAAAAAAAAATAGATTTGAAAGCAAACGGGTCAGAGCCCGAAAGTGGAGGGTATTTTGAAAACAACAAGTGCTTTAATAACAATTAAAACAATAAATGCAAAGTACATGTTAGGACGTGCTCTCACATGAGATACTCACTTCTCGTCTAACTGTGCACTCCTAACGTTCCTGTACCCATTCATGTGTTTTCCCCTAACTATCTAGTTCAAAAGGATTTCTAACACTTCTACTAGGTTCACATTTTAATTCCAACCTTAACAATTAAATAGAGAGTTCTACTTTAATTCTCGGATTCCCAATTAGTAATAAAACCATTTATTGATATCTCTCCCCTTTTATCTTTTCATCAAGTTACAATAACTATACACATAATTTAACATAGCAGATTCCTTTTCATTTAACCGTATATTATTCGCATCATAAATATACAATACACGCACCTCGAGACTAAGCTGTGGTGCACACATACTCTGCTATCTATCCCGGTACATCACGTACATAAGAATCACGCATTTCGAATCTCTCAGGAATCGTTCTCAGATAACAACATCACAAACAATGGAGGCGAACACAGTCACATCACATGGGTCACGCACATACCTACGCTCCCACGATCAGCAAACTTATTAACATCCCAATAAGTCCTTCTCTGACCTATGTTCATCGAGGTAACCAATCTAAATCCGGGCAACACAAGGATAAGAAGGCCCTAAGTGAACGTAAACCTCCCGTGATAGCAAGTATGGTAGGTATGTCATACACATAAAATTATATGCTAAGCATTCACACATCTTAGATATCACAATATTAATAAAGGTATACTCTACATCCTAATACCATTATTCCAAATTATATATTTTAAGTCTCCCGATAATATAAAAGTTAAACTGTCGACACGTCTCACGTCGTAGTTTCTTATACTTAAAACCTGTCTCAAATAGATTAATAAGTTCCTATTATTCCCACATATAACATCTTTATTCCTAAGGTCTTTACTTCTGCCCAAACCTCATTTCCTCAAATTATTCAAATTTACACTTTTATCCCAAATATTATCTCACTTATCGAATTTCATTAATTTGGAATAATTCCTCAAATTGAATTCTAATTAAGGTCCAAGTTCCATAATCATGCCTACTGGTCTTCCTTAAGTTTAAGGGTATTCATAAGGTCTCCAATAACATTTACCAATGGTTACTACCATTAAAATTTAAATAAGGAAAAACTTTACTCATTCTGGGAAGGTCGATCGATCGACCTTTTCCTTCGATCGATCGATGGTGGTCGATCGATCGACTGATGAACATCGATCGATCGAATGCACCAGGTATGGCTACGGACTGCTTCGTTTTGCAGTTTTCAAATCATCCCAAAACATACTTTTAATGCATGGATCTCTAATATAACGTTATAGTATCATCATACAACCATCCTACAACATTAATAACGTTCTAAAACCAATAATTCATCAACCAAGGGCTATATATGGATCAATCTTCATCAAGAACCCTAGTTTTCTAATTCTTTCAAGAACATTCATAAACCTCTTCTTAAATCCGTTTTTAAATCATCAAGGGTCAAAATTTTGAATTCATAATTCGTCTAGATTATTACTACATGCAGTACCTAACAAAATTCATAATTTTTAACTTCCAATTCATGGGTCTATATCATCTTCCAAGATCAATTTCGATAATTCCTAAACATGGAAAGCATAGCATTAAATCAATTGTAATTAAACCACTTGCCTCTAATATTTCTCTGGATTTGAGGACGAATCTTGAAGGCTGAATTTACTTCTCTCTCTCTCTGCAGAATTCTCCTCTTTCTCTCCCTCTCTAAGCTTTCTTCTCCAATGGCTATGGTGGCTAGGGTTTGTTTTGGGGAAAATTAGCAACCTAATTCTAATAACCTACGTAGCCTATTAGGTTAAAATGAGTTGGTTAGTGGTTTAGTGGGTCAAATCCACATAAGATATAATTTACTAATTTTCGTCATTTTTAATTCTCAAAAATGCAAAATTACCAAACTACCCCTATATGTTGTCGGTATGGCCTAAAAATACCCCGGGACCCAAACTAAACCCCCGGCTAGTGTTTTCTGACTATCTCGACCCTTCCGGACGCGTTGGCGCACTCAAAATGACCATACGGTTAATAGAATTTAATTTCACTTTTATAATTAAAATAATTATAACCTGACGCGACTGTCTCACGCGTCCCAATAAAATGTCCAAATTGTCGTATATCAATCTCACGACAAATTTCATAATTCAATATTCATATATCATCATATATACTCAATATAGTCAAATACCAACTCACATCTCGCTAGTATTTTATCCAGATTAATTCCCAATTAATTCTCATTTAATTAATTAATCCCAAAAATAAATATCGCCAAAAGTACGGGGTATTACTGGTATAACAGAATGTACAGCACATCACAGAATGAATGCCACAAAAAGAGGGCTAAAAGTAAGGCACGAACCTGACTGTTATAACAGTGAACTAAATCTAAATGAACATAGAACATGTAAAGAAATAACAAACAAATGAAAATCATTTAGTATGATTATCGTATTGATTGCAAAATCAACCCTCTTGAAAATCCTAAATGTTTCAAAAAATATGGATATAAACATTGAATACTATATACACCAAAGCAACTTTTGGATAAACCCCACACACATACAAAAAAATTCCATAAACCCTACACACATACAAAAAAAGCAAGGAAGTGTAAACAAAATATTTTATTTTAAAAAACCTGATTTTGCAATACCTGGGCAACAACTACAAAAAAACGTAAGCACATATTAGATACACAAAATCAGAAGATATAATTTTTTTTTTAAATCTAAATCCCAAAGCATACATATGAAGGAATAAGCTTACTCTAAGATAATTTTACAATTCAAATGGTGCTTTTCCAATATCACTAAAGGATTATGAATGAAGTAGAAAAGTAGTTTGGGTGTTTTCTGACATGTCAAAAATGACAATATGGTATAGAAAAAATATTCTCAAATAGAAAATGTTTCAGGGGTACAAAAATCATAAGCGCTAACAAAACTATTTAGTATGACATTTCTCACCTCATTTGGAACATACACGAGAATATTTTTTTTCCCAAACTCAACACACCAGTAGGTTTCTCCTAAATTTTACATTTAAACAATCAGTTGTTAAAACCAGAAAATAAAAAAAAATCAATTCAATAATGTATTCAAAAATTACTCACAAAATCTGACATAGACTTCCATATATCTCTGCTAGCTTTACCAACCTTATCAATTCAAACATCAAAATACAATTACAATTACACACTCAAAATGATATAAATCAGAAATGATTTTAACAAATTATAAAACTTACAAAAACCACAGATCTTAGACTTCCACAAAAGTAAGATGTAAATGAAAAGGTGGTTACCCAAGATCGTACATACATGTAGAAATCTAGTATAGAAGAATATCACACCTAAAAAGAATATAAACATTCAGTTATGAAACACAATGTAAACACAATGAATATTACATAATGAATATCGATTAAACCTCAAATCCAAACCATTCTAACCTAAAATCCAAACCATTGTAAACCTAAAATCGAAAACCATTCAAAACTAACCAAAAAGGAGATTTCAAATGTTTGAATCTCAAATATGCCAACAACTCTAGATTTCCAAGGGCCTAATTGTAACTTTTGCATTTTAGATATTAAAACTAACTAACTAAAAGTGATGAAAAGGAATTAAAACAAAGAATCTAAAGACATAACAAATATATAGAACCAAAATCTTTCCCAAATAAACACACAGGAGTTGGCTCCAACACCATTTTTGTTGGGTGTATTAGAGTTTCTATTTTACTACCTTTGTGATAACCATTGATCTCATCCTCCTTGCATCAGACTTTCACCTTCAAAAAATAAGCATTCGTACAAAAAATCAATGATATGAACCACAAAAAGGAAAGGCAATTTTTAAAAAAAATAATGAAATTTAGAGTGAGGGCAGCTGATGTTATTCGATCTGTAAAACAAAATATAAAGCCATCGTATAGTTTCAAAAACATTTCTATAAACTTTAACCTCATCAGTGTCATCCTTGTCGGAACCAACCGTCCTAGCAACGGCCTCAAGCAATTCTCCATCTTCCTCTTCGATCATCTTTGTGTGAGCTTTGAAACCCTAGGATTCTCATGGAGAGAGGAGAGAGTGAACAAAGGTGTTGTGTCAGAAGATGAGAGAGACTGAGTGGGAGTGAGAAAGTGAGAGAGCATAAAGTGAATGGGAGCGAAATGAGAAACGGATGGATTTTAGACAAATGAGAGTAAGGGAGAGAATGGGGGAAATACTATTGTACCCTTGTTTTTGAATTTTCAAGAAAGGGGGCAAATAAATTAGAGTGTGTTAAAAGAGAGGGAAATCAAATATTTGAAGGGTAAAATTGGTAGTGCAAGAAAAACTTATCTAGATGGCATCATCTTTTAATCTTATGACATATATAAGTTTTATACTTTATATATATATATATATATATATATATATATATATATATATATATAGAGAGAGAGAGAGAGAGAGAGAGCATGTACCACTGTTACACAAGGTTGGCAAGGGGAAGGGAGCAGCATGGACGGTCTGATGGAACTCGGGGGAGGAAAGGGGAGATGAGGAAGAGGGAAGAGAATAGGGAAATGAAATAGGGTCTGTTTTGTGAAATGAGCAGATGGAAGGAAATGAAAGAGGATTTTTTGGGTTTAGGTTAAGTGATAAGAAGTTCATCTTATTTCAATATATGCCCCAAATAATTTTTAAATTTATTTTTATACACCTAAATTTTGGTATATGCATCTATATGTATTTTTTTTAAATTGTGGGGCCAACGGCCGTACTTGTCCCTGAATAGTTTCACTTATGTGTATATAAATATACAATGAGGCTCTCCAACACACCTTATCTTATATATATATATGTGTGTGTGTGTGTGTGTGTGTGTGTGTGTGTGTGTGTGTGTGTGTGTGTACTTTTATAATAAAAAAATGATTCATAATATAAACGGTTGACAATAATTCTTTTAACAATTGGGCATATATCCCTTTGTTAGAGGTGTTTCAAAAGAATAATAATATGAGTCCCAAAAAATATTTCAAATCATCCCCAAATGAGTTGGGGATAGTATTAAATGTTGTACTTTTTAATGTAATAATGACACAGTCCAATACTTTAATGCCATGTCAACTCATTTGGAAAATCATTTGGAGAATGTAGTTGGGACTCATAACATTATTCCTTCCAAAAATATCTTCGATTGAGTTGATAGCTCTCTTAGTATGTGTGTGTTTGTGTTTTTGTTTGTATGTGTGCTTGTGTGTGTTCATGCTCATGTGTGTGTGTGTGATGTTTACTTTTGTTAATATTTATCTACTTCTTTAATTTCTTTGTTTTATAAAGTCAAGGCTTTTTGTTTATAATTAAAATAAGGTATTTACTATTTGGAGTCCAGTAGTTCTCACTATTTGGAGTTTTCATTTATTTATTTTCGTGTTAGTTGGGTGGGGTCCAAAACTGACGAAAACCGTTATTTGATTCATTTGAGTGTCAATTGACCTACTTTTTTTTAACCAAAAAGACGTTTTTACCTTTTAATGCATTAATATACATAAGTATATATACATATTAGTGTATTAAAAATAAGTTGTACATTATATTTTAACTGTATTTTATAAAAACGAATTAATTTATGAAAAATAAATTATACATTATATTTTTATTGCATTTTATGAAAAATAAAAATAAATAATAAAAATAGTTTATAAAAAATTGTAAGATTTTAAAAATTATTGAAATTAACCTTTTGTTATTAAAAAATTGTAAGTTTTAAAAAAATGTTTTTAACTATTTTTTGTATATAAAAAAAATATCGTATGTTATATATTTTAATTTTTTTTATTAAAAGAATGGAATGTTACGTAAAAAAATTATTTTTCATATAACTTTTTTTTTAAATCCAAACGATTAACGGGAGTAGTGTTTTTTTTATAAACACTATTAAAACTGTAAAAAAAAAATTAACTAAAAGATTTAAAAATGATAAAATTATCTTTTAAAATAATTATTGTGCTGTTTCTTTATGTATAAAATAATATTTAAAAAATAGTTTTGTTTTCTTAAAAACTATACAATTGATGTCCCAAAAAATAGGAGGTCTAGATAATTAGTGTAGGGAAAGACCATACATGAGTGTGTGTGTGTGTGTGTGTGTGTGTGTGTGTGTGTATATATATATATATATATATATATATTTGAGTTGTTTTTTGTGGTGTTTATAAAATATTTGAATAAATGATTTTTTATATATGTTGGATTTTTTAAATCATGTTTTTTTAAAGTTGGATTTTTTAAAATATATTGGTTTAATTAATTATGTTTAATTATATATGATCAATTTTTTTTATTCCAAATAAACCAAAGAACGTTTTTTCTTCTTTCAAGGGCAGATCAATTTTGGGGGGTTATTGAGACTTTTATTCCAGCACCATGATGTTATCTTTGGGTTTGTGATAATAAGGGAGAAAAATAGATGTTTAAAGGGATTTTACTTTGTTTTGAAAATGTGAAGTCATCCAATTGGATTCGTGAGGTGGAAGACCACATATGCATAGGCTTATAAATTGGCATGAATGACTAGGGCTTGAAGTTGCTCAGGCTCGGACCGGATTGCATTATGTCTTCCCAAGATTGAGCCGGCATGAAATTGAATTAAGACTCTTAGCTCAAGTTCGGCTCACTATTACGGGCTTCGAGTCCGAGTTCGGGCCGACCCAAACTTGATATCAACCTGTATATTTTTTAAATATTATTTCATTTAAGGCCTAAATAATCATACAATTTTAAATTATAATATCGTAAACTAATAAAATAAAAATGTATATGGTCCATAAATAAACATTACAAATTTTAAAAGTTTTAGTATGAAAGAATAAAACACAAAATCCATTCTCTAAATCTCTTTAAATCTATTGTAGAAATCCATAACACATTACATTCATTTGTATAAAATATATAAATACATATGTATAAAATAATTTTTCATCTTATGGTCCAATTTAGGCTTTAACACACGAAGCTCAACTTCGGCCCGAATAAAGTTCGGGCTTGAAATTTTGGCTCAAACTCATCTCGGCTCAAACTCATTTAAAGCTCGACCTGAATTTAGTGGGTCGAGCAGGGTGGCTTTGGGCTTTCTCGGCTCAATTTACAGGCCTACATTTGCAATTCGATCACAATATAGTCTACACAGGCAGTTCATTTATAATTACTCATTTTTTAACATAGGGACCATTTGATAAACACCCAAGTGTTAAAGTTTTTAACAATTTTCATGGAAAATAAGAAATCTTTCTCATTTTTCAACTTTTAAGCGTGTTTGATAACACCTATTTACCCCAAAAAATAATTCCAACTTACACTAAGGTAATAACACCTAAACCATAAAAAACTGATTTGACATGGAATTCAATTATTCAGGGTGGTAAAAATTGAATTGTAACAACCCCCATTTTCCCACGTAAAGGCTGGTCGGGCACGATACGCTGAAAATGGGGTTTGTTAACAATTTATACCACTCTCACCAGTTTAGGAATAAAAACATTTTTTATTTTATATCAAAATCCACAATGAATAAAAATATCTGAATACAATTGATTTAACACATGAATAATAAAAGTTGATTCATCATACAATGTCCATAATATGAAGCTAAGTACAACTGATATAAATAAATCCTTGGGTTTATCCCCGTACAAATCCCAGTGTGAAATAAAATGACAAAATGCTGAAGTATAACCTACACTTGAATCGATGGGGTGAAATCCACTACGTCCAATGCAACTGCAAGTCTGATCCATAGTCAATCCTGCTATGCCTTCCATTAAGAATACCTAGGGGAAACATTTATAATTTGGGTCAGAGCCCTATAGTTGCAAGGATTTTTCACCAATAAATATGCAAATTGTTGTTAACTCATACTTCACGCCTCTCCAATGACACTCACATGTAACGAGTACCTCACCTCTCATCTAGAAGCATTCATACTCATATCCTCAAATAAAATGCCAATTGTAACCTCCATTATTTAATCTGACATGTAAAGAATAAGCCATCAAGCTATGCATTAACTAACAATGGGTATTTATGTCTAAAACCCCAATCCCCGAATGGAAATCAAAATGTTAACTACATAATTTATATAAATTCGGAGCATATTCTTATGTCATATAATATTCTATAACCATAGTCTATCTCTTCAGACTATTTAATAATTTAATTCATACTCCTTGTCGTCTGCCCCATCAAACTATAAGTTTCATTATCTTAGATTACCAAATTATTATTCTCATTAATAATTGGCTACTCCATTACTCATTCACTTTAATTTATTCTATTGTCTTAGACTACTCAATTATTATTCTCATTAATAATTGTCTACCATATTAATCATTAGGACTCATCTTAGTCCTTAATTATTCACATCATTTTAGTTATCCGATTTTATTATCATTAAACATTGTCTACATCTTTAGACTAAGAGGGCATATTCCCATATAAGGTACAACACAATGTGTAAATAAATAAATAAATAAATATATATATATGCAAAACACAAAGGTATCTACCATTGGTGTCTCGTTCATGCTCTATAGGTAAGTCCGGAGAAATCTCTTATCCTAAGCGGACATCATAAAACACACATAAGTTAAGGGCGGTCCCTACGCAATATACCTGTTCATGGACCATACCCAACAGTAATACAGGCTGGGTCAGCGTCAACACCTACCTCCTCGTAGATGGCGCCTCCACGTAGTACCTATATGACCTGCACAATCGCCAAGCCCCACCTGTGCCGACGTGTGGTACCCGGTCCGAACGCATGAACCGCTAAGACGATAAGACATTCCACAAACATTGGTATGTCCACACAAAATAATATAATACATATTATCATCAAATATGTATAAGCAGTTACTTTATAACTACTTTAATCCCATTAACTATCAATCCACATAGAATATATCCTTCCTGGCTTAACTATAACATCTTAGTCAATTATTCCATAACTCATTTTAAGTCGTTACCCTACGACTACTTTCCCGATTAATTAATAAGTCTCATGCACTTCTTTTTAAACTTAGATCAAATTTACTGCATCATTTATTACTCTTTAAATGAATATAGGTACAGTTATTCCCAACTAACCCTTCCAAAACAATATAGGTATAGCTATTACTAAACTACTCTTACTAATACATTTAATGATCTTAGTATGTTTTCCTCTTCACTCAGACATAAATCATTCCAGATTATTAATAATTATCCGCTTGTTGCTACCTTTTTAGTAAGGTTTATATGTATATATACAAGGTGTCAACTAGCATGAATAAGGATTATACGTACATATATAATAAATCCTCTAATATAAATAAGTAGTCTCACCCAACCTAATAGCAGAACCGTTGTTAACCATTTAGTCTTAGCCCACTAAACTTAGGATATATTTACATTTAGTATTACTACACGATAAAGATTTGAGGGAGTTACCCATTAATTATATTCTCAAGGGTTCGACTTATCTCCAATAAGTATTCTTATTTATTTAAAATCACCCCATGTCAATCATAATAATGCCATCATATCTTTTAGGTCTTATCCTCTATGTGCCCCTACCAAAATTCCCAAATCATCTACGTATATCCTAGCCTTTTAATATAATTATTTTGTATCACGTTATTCAAGAGTTCTATATAAATCGTTTCCTCTATATAGTTACTTTTATTTTAAGCCATCAAGCATGCACCACCATAACATCAAACCATCCTGGTTTAACGATGTATATAAGTTCATAACATTATCATTAATATCTTGGAATACGTCTATATCCCTCACTTGGAAAAAATGGTCTCGCACACCCTTTCGTACAAAAATCATAACTAATTAAAAAAAAATCAGAAAAATACGCGGTCGGCGGCCACGCGATTGTAACAAAAAAGTCTAGAAGCAGGTCCCCTGAACCGGTCTGCAATTAGGGCCGAACCGATTTTCACATACAAATTTTTCCTAAGACTAATGTTTTCTCATGACAGGATTATTTAACCCAAAACTTCTTGAACCAAATATCCCCATATTAAATCGACAATTTAAAACGTGATATGGATGAAGTCTTTAAAAGATCATAGGGTCATTCTAAACATGTTTAAATATCAAATTCCTTCCAAGATTTATATCAAACCATCAAGATCTTTCAAGAACCTATGAAAATGCAAATTTTAGATTTCATCTTATCCTACTCCAATGGTGTTCCAGATTAGTTTAAGGGTTGTACAACATATCTTCTACAATTAATCTTCCATTTAAACCACATGAATACATAGTTGATACAAGGGGTTACAGATCTAAAATGGATTACACAATTATCATCAATTTCTACACAATTCAAATGGTCTATAAATATGCAGTTCCAACACATGATTAAATCTTATTCTAAGCTTGGTATCAATATTAATATAAGATTAGTACAATTTGAATAAGAGTGGCAAGAGAATCCTTGCCTGAAATTTGTAGATGAGCCTCTCTTCCTCCTCCTAGGATGGTCCTTCCTCGTCCTCCTAGGTGGTTGTGGCTAGGGTTCTTGGATGTAACTCCTAATGGGTGGTTTAACTCAAATTAAATACGATGAGTCTTCAATTCCCGAGTTGGGCTTTAAGTCCCAACTTTGAACCCCCAAATGAGCCCAAATACATAAACCAATTAGCCTGATAACTAGCTAACCCCTATATATATATATCCCGGGACCATTCCTAAGGGTCTAAAAAGCCCAAACGAGCCCGTAATACCTCTCAAAGTGTGTTTCGAATATTTTTATCAAAAAAATATATTTAAATTATGAAGCGACACACGCAAATACTTTTTACTCAAAATAAAATCCGTTTTGATTAGTTCCAAATCATTAAAGTCCAACTCCAAAACTTAAAATAATAAGAAGTCTAATTACTCACATCCCAAATTAATTAATTTCACAGAATTGATTTAATCCTTATTAAATTTTATTTTCTTCCAAAAATATGGGGTATTACACGAATTCTAAGAAACCAGTGACTTGGAAATTTATTGCACCATATTCTATCAAACATGGCCTTGAAGGAACTACATAGGCACTTATCCAATCAAATTATGAACAATGGAACCAAACCATAGGGCTAATAGGAGGACATAGGGGCAAATGCCTCAATTTGGATATCTTAGGGACCCAATTTTTTATTTTTGAGAGAAAAATACGATTTTAAAAAAGTGTTTAAAAATGGGTATAAAATTGTGAAAACCCTGCCATATAAATGATAAAATTATCATGAAAGATTATTTATGTTGTCTTTTATATCAATTTCTTAAAAAATTCATAAAATACATTTTTAATGTATTTTTAATTTAATATAGTAGTTGTAACACCCCCTATTTTCTACGCCCAGTTGTCTAGAGTTTCCTTAAATAAGGGATCATAGTCATGTCATAGGCTTAGTTGCCACATTACTCCTGTGAAATACTTAACTGTACCAATGCATCTTAACAACAAAGCGTTTGTATTTTATTATTATAAATTGCCACATTTCTTATCTTGTAAAAGATGAACTATTCTATGTAGACATATTTTTTTGTCTTGTAGGATCCCATCTCGTTAGATGCTTGTTAGAAGCCCGTTATAATGAAGGCCTCTTTTATAAAATCATATTTTAAGATTTACCTGATTTGTTGAAGTTCAATTTTATCAAAACAGTCATTCTATAAACTAGCACACTCGTGATATTTTGGAAAAAAAATTCTAGATCCAAGTGTCTCTTTTATTTGATTTTTTGTTTGTGAGCTTTCATAAACTCAGATTTGTGGGTTGTTTTTCATGTCTAAGCTTAGGAGAAAAATGAAAATTTAAGGAGATTGGATTTTTATTTTGTTCTCTCTTCTGTTTTACTTATCTTCTTTTTGTACTTTTTATAAGGGTTTTCCCTACATTTTGAATGGAATGATACGATTCTCTTGGCCTTAATGTGTTATGTCCGTCTGTTATTTTATATATAAAATGCATCTTTTTGTTTGACTGGTTGCTAAAGTTTTAGCTGATGGAATATGATATGACTCACCCAGAAAATGTTATCATCCTCATTTACTCAATATGTGCATCCTCGGGTACATGAGATCCCAAAACGTGCTTGGCCTTGCTCACGGTGGTGATCTTGATCCGGCCAGATACAAAATATCGGGAGTGTTAAAACCATCCAATTTCTGCCTGAATTAACACTTTCAGAATAGGTCGCTCGAATAACCATCAGACCTCGTTCGAACAACTATCAAACCTCATTCGAACGACCCCAAAACCTAGTTCGAACAAAGCTACACATCTCGTTCAAAGGAGATAATAATATCGTTCGAACGAGATTGATGAGAATCAACTCTTTCATCCCAGAAAAACCAAAACATGATTTTTCCTCCATTAGTAAATTCCCAGCTCAAAACCAGCAAACCATACATCACTATATACTAAACCAATAATGGTTTTATGATTCTAAATGATTTTTATCACGGACCATAATCAAAAGCATTAATTAAAGGCTTAATTCTTCAAATCCCCAAATTAATCCCTAGTTCTCTTTTACAAAGTACAAAGCCAATAACATGTATGATTCCAAATCCAATCAACTAATCAACATATTGTTTCATCTTGTAAACGAAATTAAATCTCAAACATGTGTTCAAAACACATAATTGAATATTAAAATGAATCGATTCATGAGTCCCAACAAAACCCCAAATTTAAGTTAGATTTGAATTCCAATAATGGTGTAATCCTATAACCTAATTACACCCAAATATAAGTGTGATTAAAACAGCAGATTAAGTCTCTAAACATGCTTCTAAATCTCAAAACAATTACATGGCAATGAAAATATAAATGAATTACAGAGTACACGGTGATAAAGTAAGATATTTCTTGTCTGAAATGATGAACGATGAATCCTTTTCTTGATCTCTTATTCTTTCGACTCAAAGTTCTTCCCAAGTATCCCAACTCGACATGTCTTCTAGGGCTTGTGTTTTGTGTGCAATGTGTTCAGGTAATGAGGTCTAACACCCTTAAAATAAGTTTAATCCACCATGTCACCAAAAGGCCTAATTTTGGGCCTCTAAACTATTCTAAAACTTATCCCAAAGGTAAATCTACCCCCTAAGCCCATTCCAAACTTCTAAGAAAACACATATCTGGGAGTTTGTGATACTCCAGAGTCCAATTCAAAAGGAAATACCTCATGCACCCACTGTAATACCTCACTGCTTAAATAAAATATAAACTTAATTATTTTACGCGTAACACATAGTTCAATGTCATAGAATTAAAATCACTAATTAATTATTCCTAATGCACGTTAAAAAAATCGCATTGCATGCAAAATTTAATTAAAAATCAAAGGAAGCATTTTTATTATTACCAATCACACAAGTAATAATTCATCCCATTTTTTAATTTATTTCTCACGTGATAAAAATTAGATAATTCCATAAAATTATGGGGTATTACATGCCTTCCCCCTAATATGGAAATTGTGTCCTCGAAGTTCGATAAAGCATATCATCAAAAAGTAAACTGCATAAATTTTATAGGATTATACACAAATATCTTGTACCTGTATCCCACGAAATAAAACAAAAATGTATCACGTACGCCTAACATAGTGTGCCACGACTGGGGTGCACATACACCCTGAGAAGACAAGACAAGACTGTGTGATAATAGATTAACTTCGCAACTTTAAAATATAGCACACTTATTTAATTAGAGTCCCTAAACATGCATCTAAGGTGCGTGTGTCAACCCATAAATAAATAAAGTATGTGACACAAAAAATGCTGAGACACAGATTTAAGGAAAAAAAACCCTTTCGGGTAAAACCATTATTTCACTATGAATATACAAGCCGCAACTTACAATTACATAGAGAAATCTGCAATGGATCAACGCGCAGCCAACCCACAAAGACACGCAGTCTTGAACTCAGCAAGAGAATACACGCAGCACCCTCCAAGGACTCGCAGCCCAAACAACGAAGGAAGAACCGCAGCTCTCCTCAACGACACGCTGCCATAAAACTTTATAGAGACTCCCTCAGCAATGACACGCAGCCCTCGGTTGCAAAGATCTCTCCACAAAGATGAACAACAACAAAGTTTGTGTTCTAGGGTTCCAAAAGATACACAAAAGTAATTGGGATTTTTGTGTGTGAATCAAAAAGATGTTTGGCACATCAAAAAGGTGAAGACTTAGAGTATTTAGGACTCTGAAAATCGTGTATGTAAGTCTTGGAAAACAACTCCCCGAAGTTGGCTTAAATAATAAAACTTTGAGCCTAAAAAATCTCGAACAGATCTGGCCGAATTTATCCCAGGCGGACCGGTCCGGCTTGGAGGCGGATCGGTCCGACCTCGGATCGGTTCTTTAAAAAATTGGCTTCTTCGGTTCGCTTTCGGTCCGGGGTTTACTGGATCTACAGCAAGCGGATCGGTCCGGTTGAGGGGCGGACCGGTCCGGTGGCGGATTGGTCCGGTATATAGGCGGACCGGTCCGACTTCCCAGAAAACTAAAAACTTTTAAAAGCCTCATTTTGCTTGAAAAAACGTACTTCTTATTTTAAAAAAAATATTTTATAAAAATTTCCCAATACTAAATATGAACTTTAAGGAACGTAAAAACAAAATTTTACCAAGTTCATTCTCGCAGAGGCTATGATGTTAAAGACACTTTAATATTCGGATCCGTCGATGTAGATGCGATCTTGAGTTTCTTCAACGGTGTAACGGCGTACGACATACAAATTGATAATGGACAAAAATGTCCTTACAAATATCCCCCTATGTCTATGCCGGTACATACATAAAAAATATCCGAATTATCAACTAATGACCTAAACAAATCTACCCTCCTATGAACCCTAAAGATGGAAAGATACAAATGTTTAAATCTTCATCGTTTGTTCTTCAATCTTCAACAATCATCAAATCTCAAAGCTTTTCTCATCAGGGTGTGCAACATATTGATCTTCATAACTACACACATGAGACAAAGCAAATAGCACGTGACATATCGAGTTTGAAATGAGATAAACATAGATACCAATTTATGATAAAAGCATAAGCTAAATCTCAAAAACTCCCCCAAAATTCAAACTCCCCCATAATATGATAATTCTTTCTCCCCCTTTTTATGATGTCCCCAAATAGACAAATGAGAAGAATGAATCAAATAAGCACAATCGGGGTGTCACGGTGCCCAAAATAGGGCATCAAACAATATGGTAAACGTGCTCTTGCAAGGAGATGCTCAAACAAATCTTCACAAACAATTTTTGAATTTTTCAAATTTTTAGTACAAAAATAAGATACCAATTTGAACAAATATGATACAAAAATCACACCATGGATTTAGACTCAAACAACCAAGTCATGGAAATGGAATGAATGGGTGTGAACACATTCGATAGGTAAATCAACTCAATCAATCATATGTGCACTATGCATATGGGTACCCCTAACGAATGAACATCAAAAGTATCCTTAGGAGTAAAAATTATTGAATTTAAATGACATCGTCTTATGCAAATCAACAAATCAAAGTCAAAATGATTTCCACACCAATAACGTCCAAAACTATGTAGCGCATTTTCAAGTAATTCAAGGACGTGCAAACCCGTTTTAAATTCTCCAAGCAAACTCCCTCATATATATTTTCTTTTAGAGGTGATCTAAATTCTCAAACTTTGGAGAATTGGTGCAAAAACCTAAATGGCCCCTTTTTGGCATGAATATCTTTTTATTGCCTTTCAATTTTTTCCGGGCTCTTTTAACCTCTTTGGACCTCGGATAATAAAATTCCTCCATTTTTTTAGGTCCAATTTAACGGTGGCTTAGTATTCGCAAAGGAAAAATGAACATTTCGCATCCCTTCCCCGTTTTCAAACAAAGCACACAAACTCACAAAACGGTTCTTATATGCACAATTTCCTTATAAAAATTATCGTGTTTGGTTTGTTTTAAAGACAGGATTGAAGTGAAAACACCCAACCAACATGTGATAAGACAAGCAAAATAATCAAACAAATCCGTGCATGTGTGCAATAAAGGAAACATGAGTCAATCATGTAGGAAGTAACACTTAATTACATCTTAATGACTCCAAACATTATAAAGCACATGGATGAATTGACCTATTGTCTCAAAACACTATCAAATAGTCACATGAAAATGGAATGATGTTGTGACTTGGTCATCCAAAGTGTTCATCCATAAACGGTGCAAACAAAATACAACAATCTTTTTGGATTTTTCAAAAAAATTATCAAAATAAAATCTTTTTGTATTTTTCAAAATTTTCAAAAAAATAAAACATACAAAATGATACATACTAGCAATAGGCAAACAAAGACATCATGAAAATCGCCCTATGCTAGTAAACAAGTCAAACCTCAATCATTAGGTGCAGAGGGGTTTTCCAAAGGTGGTGACAACTTATGAAAAACCTCCATCAGTTCTTTTGAAGTTTTGACTAAAAACCTAACTTGCTCTCCTAAGTGTGCAAACTCTCTCATGTAGTCTTCGGGAGCATGTAAAGTATCATGTATGGGTGCTTGTGTGCCTGAAACACGTGTAGAGGCAAAACATGACACATAACCCAACTTAAAGCAAAATTCCCTAAGGTGTCCTCTCCTCTTGCAATGGGAACAAACATAAATAGGCCTAGGAACACCTCTCTCAAAAACTCTAGGACGCACTTTCCTAATAGGAATGGGACGCCTAGGTGGGTTTGGGTGAGACACATGTGAAACTGTCACTAAAGTGGGAACCGTCTCGGGTGCTAATTGGGAAGAAAAAGCACCGTCATGACTTATTCCTAACTTCTCACCTTTACCCTTAAGAACCACCTTTTCAACCTTCTTAGGTGCGTTCTCAAACTTGACTTTGACCACCCTGGCACGTTCGAGATCCCTCTCGAGTTGGGATACACGTGTCGTCAGACTAGACAACGTGTCGATCAAATCACACTTCTCCTTTCTCAAAACCTCCTTCTCTTTCTCCAAATCTAAAACCCGATGACCTAAATCAAGATTATACTTCTTTGTTTTCAAGGTCTCAGTGTACAAATCTCTAAAAGCTTTTTGGAGCTCACTTTCATCTCCACTTTCACTCTCACTTTCTCCCTCACTTGAAGCGCTCAAACCATCACTATCACATTCGTGTGTACTATTGTGGGACAAGGTGGGTGTGCTCACACGACTAGAAAAAGCTACAAACTTCTCACCACTAGTCTCATCACCCTCACCTTCACTACTATCACTAAGTGTGGCGGGCATAGCTACTTTCTTTCCTTTCTTTCTAAGACACGTAGGACACTCAAACGACTTATGTCCCTTACCCCCACATTCAAAACAAGTGACGTTATCAAAATCTTCCTCACACTCCTCATCGGATTTATTATCTTTTTCCATCTCACCACTTTCTTTGGCCTTTCCTTTCTTTTTATTTTTCTCAAAAAAATTCTTTTTATTGGAAGAATTATTTTTGTTCATGTTGAGAAATTTTTTAAAATTTTTCGCAAACAAGGCCATATCATTAAAATCAAAATCTCCCTCAGAATCTGACTCACAAACTTTTTCTTTCTTTTTCTTAAAATGAGTCTTTAAAGCAATGCCATTATCCTTAGCCTTAATGGTTTTGGGAAACATGTCAATCTCATAGGTTTGAAGATCTCCTACAAGTTCTTCCAACTTAAGTGATTTCAAATTTCCCAAAGAGTTCAAAACAGTGACTTTAGGAATAAAGCGTTTTAGGAGAGATCTCAAAATCTTTTTAACGACACGCGTGTTATCAATCACCTCACCCAAATTAAAACATGTGTTAACAATGTCCTACAAACGAGCATAAAAATCATCAAAGCATTCAGACTCAGACATGGTAATAGTCTCAAATTGGGTGGCCAAATTTTGTAATTTTGATTCTTTAACCGCGTTCGTACCCTCATGTGTCAGTTTCAAAACATCCCAAGCCTCTTTAGATGTGGTGCACGTCATAATTCGGCGAAACTCATCAGGAGAGACAGCTCCATAAATAGCACTCAGACCACGGGAATTAAAATTGGACAATTTATAATCATCTTTAGTCCAGGCTGACACGGGTTTTAAAGTGGTGATGTTATTAACAGTGACCGTGGGAGGAGTCCAACCATTTTCACAAAGCAACCAAACACGCTCGTCAATAGATTTTAAAATTGATTTCATACGAGCTTTCCAGTAGGCATAATTAGACCCGTCAAAAATAGGCATCTGATTATATAAGTGCTCCATAAAAAAATGCGAATTTTCACAAAACTGATTTTTTCAAAAAAATCAATATCACACGATTTTGCGGAAAATAGGATCACGCGATAAATTAGCGTAACCCGCTCTGATACCAATTTGAGAAGACAAGACTGTGTGATAGTAGATTAACTTCGCAACTTTAAAATATAGCACACTTATTTAATTAGAGTCCCTAAACATGCATCTAAGGTGCGTGTGTCAACCCATAAATAAATAAAGTATGTGACACAAAAAATGCTGAGACACAGATTTCAGGAAAAAACCCCTTTCGGGTAAAACCTTTATTTCACTATGAATATACAAGCCGCAACTTACAATTACATAGAGAAATCTGCAATGGATCAACGCGCAGCCAACCCACAAAGACACGCAGTCTTGAACTCAGCAAGAGAATACACGCAGCACCCTCCAAGGACTCGCAGCCCAAATAACGAAGGAAGAACCGCAGCTCTCCTCAATGACACGCAGCCATAAAACTTTATAGAGACTCCCTCAGCAATGACACGCAACCCTCGGTTGCAAAGATCTCTCCACAAAGATGAACAACAACAAAGTTTGTGTTCTAGGGTTCCAAAAGATTCACAAAAGTAATTGGGATTTTTGTGTGTGAATCAAAAAGATGTTTGGCACATCAAAAAGGTGAAGACTTAGAGTATTTAGGACTCTGAAAATCGTGTATGTAAGTCTTGGAAAACAACTCCCCGAAGTTGGCTTAAATAATAAAACTTTGAGCCTAAAAAATCTCGAACAGATCTGGCCGAATTTATCCCAGGCGGACCGGTCCAGCTTGGAGGCGGATCGGTCCGACCTCGGATCGGTTCTTTAAAAAATTGGCTTCTTCGGTTCGCTTTCGGTCCGGGGTTTACTGGATCTGCAGCAAGCGGATCGGTCCGGTTGAGGGGCGGACCGGTCCGGTGGCGGATTGGTCCGGTATATAGGCGGACCGGTCCGGCTTCCCAGAAAACTAAAAAACTTTTAAAAGCCTCATTTTGCTTGAAAAAACTTACTTCTTATTTTTAAAAAAATATTTTATAAAAATTTCCCAATACTAAATATGAACTTTAAGGAACGTAAAAACAAAATTTTACCAAGTTAATTCTCGCAGAGGCTATGATGTTGAAGACACTTTGATATTCGGATCCGTCGATGTAGATGCGATCTTGAGTTTCTTCAATGGTGTAACGGCGTATGACATACAAATTGATAATGGACAAAAATGTCCTTACACACCCAATACCACGCGTACACATGCATAAGCATCTCATACGTATATCTCTCTCTCACACACACCCCCCCCCCCCCACACACATATATATATATATATATATATATATATATATATATAGTCATACACAAAGCTTAACCACATGTATAAGGCATAACTATAAAGGTATACTCTAATACTTTACTAACCACGAATCAACTCCCACCGATGCTACTGGTGGTGCAAACATTCCTCGGTTCCCTCAACGTTGCACTCCTTAGCCCCAATATCCCTAAACCTTAGTATATGTCATCATTCGATGCGTTATCTATCCATATAAGTAACATACAACGTATTAAACCAACCTCTTTAGGGTCCAAATATGTCTCAACTTTCGACTCGTGCATGGGACGTCTCGCTTGCGAAATCCAAATAAGAAACCCTAACAATACACTACTACCTAGCTCAACCAGTTATCGATATTCGTTGGCCTAAGACCCAACTTGCAGCAATACACTATCCACATAAATAAAAAATCCATCATAAGGTGAATCCCCACTATGACCATTCCAACAAAAGTATCACCCTTTCCAAGAGTGATATCGAACCCCCTAAGTTAATTGATACAGAAATGTTGAAAAACATCACCGTTTCTCTCAAATATACGAAAGGGCATACTCTACCCATCCTTAAATCCAGTAGAGTAATTAACCACTCATAAACCTTTGAACATCTAATCATTCCAATAAGGGTCTAGTATCACCAGTCTTCCTGATAACATCACTATGCTAACACCATATGTGACCATACATAACTTTATGTAACTGTGGCCATACTTAGCTATAAAATTCTCATAATAACACAGTTGTTTTCAGTATAAAAGTTCATGATTACACGTATCCTCACATACTAAGAGAAATTCATCATTGGCTAACCATACCATGTAGCAATCCTATAAAGTATGACACCACTAGCATATAAACCACATAAGTACTCCAAACTCCAAAATCATATACAATAGGAACTGTCATCATCATATTCACTATCAGAATCCATCGTATGGCATTGCCACCACCCAAGAATATATAATAAAACGCATAACGCATTTACAGAACCCATCAACCATTAGGTCCCTCCATAACTCACAAATAAATAAAACAATGTCGGGGATGCTCACATATCCACAACTACTAATATATATACGTGGAACATACATATAACTCACTCATACACAATAAATCACAAAGTCACTTCTATATGGGATGACATCTTTCATTGTCCAAACCATATCCTAGTGAATACCAACTCATAATCCACGAGATTGCATTAACAGGTAATCCACATATAAAGAGATGATTCTCGATAAAATAATTATGCCCGAAAAAATACATTACTATATAATATATAGATATTATGAATATAGCACTATATTATATCCCTATGTAACACCCCGTGTTTTTATTTATTATTTTAATTAATTAATTAGAATTTTCGAGAAAAATAAATTTTTGAATTTTAAAAATTTTATTGGCTAAGTATGTTGGTTATGATTTTAGAAGAACAAAACTTCAAGCGGAATTAAAATCGGAGTTAAAACGGATTTTATATTGATTTTACAATATTTTTGCCTTATGGCGTTTTTGGGGCAAATTGTCAGTTTTTCGGGGTGATCGATCGATCGACGGGGGGGGGGGTAGATCGATCGACCCTCCCAGAAAAGGTGCGCTGTAAGATATTTTTTAAAAATTTGTGTAGGATTAGGACTCCTAATCACTATATAACCTTGTTAATCCGTAGGGGGACTTCTCATAATCACTTTTTCTCCAGTTTTTCACCAGAGAACACTTCCAAATATTTTTCATCTCCCTCATAATCATCAACCTTCAACAAAATCAAGTTTTTGTCACAAGTTTTGGCACAAGTTTTTGAAGGTTTAATTGGGGTTTAATCAAGATCGTTCAAGAACACTCTTTTGCTAATTTTTCGAGAGGAATCCAGATTTCTAATCAGATTTTCAACACGATCTTCACAGGCATGAATACTCTATTCTTTTCATTTAGTATTATGCGTTTTAAGTGTTGCCTAATCACTTAATTACTTGTTTTCTTAAAAATAATTAGTAACTTAATTATAAAAATTGAATACTAATTATGGGGCTGTTTTTATAAAATCTTTTAATCTGAATAATATTCATAACCCTTTGGGTATGTAGGATTCATGAGTGATTTTGGGTTTTATTGGTGTAGGTTACATGTAGAAAAATTCTAGTTTTAAAATAAATGATTTTTGGGTGCGTACAATTCATGTAATACATGTAGAGATAATAAAATTTGGTTTGATGAATTTATGATGAAAACTTGGTATATTTAATTTAAAATAATTAAATGAGATTATTTGGGTATTGTTGATGTTGTGATAATTAAATTATAGATTTAATTGAATTGGACTATCATGCGTAGTTTTATACGTTGATTAATTATGCTTTTTTATGGGTCTTGTTAGTATTATTAAATATCATTGTGACGACGGGTTGTTGGGTAATTTTTGTTCTCCCTATATTTTAGGATGCCTTCTAGGTATGGGACTAGTGGGTAGGCCTTTTGATGATTTATGCCTTCTAGGTATGGGACTAGTAAGGGTAGATTATCGCGTTTTTATCATCTTGGGGGTGGGCTGATTTTTGATACTTTATCGTCGTTACGGTAGTCTAAGTACGAGACTAAGTTAAGATTTATGTTAGAAAATCTTCTTATACATAGGATAAGACGTATTGATAACTTGGGGACCCTTAGGTATGGGACTAAGGGGTATTTTGAGGATCTCACATCGATTAAAAGGGTGGGGTGATTATAAATTGAGAACTTGAGAATTAATGCCTAAGATAAAAACGGGTATTAAAATTTGTGGCGACATAATGTGTCGGGGCCGACAGTTTAAACGGGGCAGAGGACGATTTATGTCGTGTCGTGCGTGGAACCTTGTCATGTGTCGGGGCCGACAGTAAACGGGTCAGAGGACGATTGATAAGGGGGAACCTTATCATGTGTCGGGGCCGACAGTAAATGGGTCAGAGGACGATTGACAAAGGGGAAGTGTGACACTTTAATAAAAAGTGAGAACAATAATAAAAGCTGGTTAATTTAATTAAATTAACATCGTGGGACTTGGGAATTTAAAATCATATTGGTGTGCCTTTATAAATGGGGATTTATGCGGGTAGTTAGTGATTTATATCTATCGCGTTTAATTATCCCGTTTAATTTAAAATATTATATTGTGATATTTATTGCGTATAATGCTACTGTCTGGATTCAAGGATCCTATTTGAGAGGAGTAGTGTGTATTCTTGCTCAGGGCTTTGGCTCTGACCCATGCGTTGACTAATCTTTTTCAGGATTTGATTTGGGGAAGCTGCATAAGTTTATCAGAGTTATCATTGGAGGTGCAGCTGGAGTTATTTACTTTATGGCATAGTTTAGTTAGACTTTCTTTTCCCGTCGTATTATGAGACTTCATTGGAGTTTTATTGGGCCATTCGGTTCCAAAGTTGTTTAGAGGATTTCTGTTGGGATAATTCAGGTTTTCATTAATCATTATTGGAGATTGGATTTTTGGAGTTAGCATGTGATGGATCTTTTATCGCTTAGTTATTTGTGATTATTTGAGATTGATTCAATTATTTATCTTATGGACTGATTATTTATGTCTCATATCTGTCTCATGCTAAGAATGGTATTTTATTTAGTTCACGCCCGGCATAGTTCGGCGGCGGTGGCTGGCCACCCCGTCTGTCGAATTTTGCGGGGTGTGACACCCTAATGAAAGAACAAAGCCAGTTTAAATCTCCACATGCCATGGTGCTCACTCGACCCATGTATCCACAAATAATATCACTGAAATAGGTGTGCTCTAAGCTCATATGTCCACTCAATAACTACACACGTCGAGCTATATACCCCTAAACTAAATATCATCGATTTACACCTTAAACTGCATAATAGTAGGTACACATAACCATTTATCTGCATCGGGCGATAGGTTGCATACTCCCACACTCTAGCCAAAGCTGAACCATAATATTCCAACCTAGGTCAACTATCAATCTAGGCAGTACAAAACACCACTTATCACATAATTTTTGGAAATCACAAACAATCGGTGACTTTATTATGACAATTAAATCATATATATTTTTAATCCTCCATCGACGCACCCATTCTCAACAAGTTGCTACTTCTCGAATCATGCGAAGTCTAATGTTATCACCCAAGTGCTAGTAGTACACTAACAACTTAAAATCCATAAGGCTTGAGCAAACCATCCTTGGTTCTTCTTTACGAAACCCAGAATCAACATTTCAGCACTTGCCAACCACATGGATGTACACAAAACATCAAAAAATGATGATCATAATTCATCTTGGGAGCTCTTCATTTTAGCTCAATATATTATCTCATAACATCCTCTTCCAATATCTTCAATTGCCCTAATAGGTGTACTTTTTGTCTTACATTCACAACTAAAATCCTCAATCGAAACATGATCTTTCTTTAAGGCTCTTGGAACTTACTTGTTTCTAAATACTTGGCATAACTAATGCATAAAAAATAGACCTACAACACATGGCACACCAACTCTCATAAAATAAATCTCTAATTGAGTCGTCTCAACTCGAACAATAGGAAAAATCAATCCTATCCTCTCCAGTTTCCACATACTCATGTGTACTACTAATCACTCTTAACTAGCTCCAGCTCATATTTTGCAACCACGCGATGATCCTACTCCTAGGTCTAAAAGTTCTCATATTATCATCACCCTTAATGACAAACTGGGTTAACAACACAAATAAACTTTGCTCAAATTTGAATGCAACATAATTACCACCCTTTCATGGGAATTAACTACACATATCCACATTATTATAGTCCTTATATTTTTCTAAATACATCAATTTATTGCCCCTTCTCTTAGGTGCACAAAATCTCATGAAGGCATTCCACTAGCCTAAGTTGTCCTTAGAACCAATATTAGCAACGGTTGAACCCAAATCTCTAATAGTCTCCTCAAAACTTAAATTCTCTAATGGCTCCAAAAATAAACTCAACATGAAACACATTCATTACTTATGTCTGAAAAAATCTCTAAGTTGTAAACTTTAACCCAAACTACGATAACTTTCTATAATCATCCTCACAGTTGTGGCGAACACCTTTATCTAACTACTCATTCTATCATTGATCACTAACTTATAACGATCTGCATTCTCACGCTCCTTTATTCTTGAATGATCATCGAGTCTTGTCAATACTTAAATTTCAAATAACGAAGTCAATATACATGTCATCGCGACACTAGAGTGCAAAACCCTATAAAAGACTCTAAACACATCAAAATCACTCTTCAGAAAATGAAATGGATGCAATATAGATCCTAAGGACACTAGATACTGGATGTTTTGACACCAACTTTAACACCCCCTATTTTCCACATACAGTTGATCAAGACAAACATAACATACAGGGAGTGCCAAAATAATTTAGGGAAATTTACAATTAGGTCCCATATTTACATTTTTTAAACATTTAAGGACAATTTACTATTAGGTCCACTTATTATGCCACCTGCATGGACTACTACAAGAAGAGAATTAATGGACCTAAGTGTTTAGAATTTTTCAAAATTCATTTAGTGTATAATTTTTTTTTGCAATGGGCCTAAGAGTACTTTACTTAATAATTTATATCATTCTCAGCATCATCGATAAACAAAAACTACAGTAAATAAAAACTATCCACGATAAAAGCTCAATAAAGGATGTTAACAAGAATAACTGAATTGAAATAACTGAAACTCTAAAACAGAATCTACTATATAAATATCTCTTTCTATAAATTTTCCAACTTAAATAAAAGAATACAATAGTTTCCACTTTTGAATCAAACTCCTAAATACAAATGATAACTGAAATAAAGCGACACTCCTACTCTAATAATGATGACTGAATCTTTAATGCTGCAAGTTTAACCGCTCAGCCCTACTAATCTTGTATATAATATAAATAATATTGCGGGGGAGAATATTTATAGATTTGGGTCAGAGCCCTAAAGTTATAAGAAATAACTTATAGTATCAAAACTGTAATAATCGTGGGGCTCATTTACGATAAACATTCCATCCCATCGATACGCACATGCAAGAGATACTTCCTCCCTCATTAAAAGTGAAAGATTAAACAAATGTTCCATCTCAAGGTACAACTATACTAAAAGTATCTATCTCTAGACGAATAAGTAATATCACATAACGAATTAGTAACAACGGGTGCAACTGACAACTCATGTACAAAATATAGCCCCATACTTAATCTCTTACTTGTTTAGATTCTCATGATCTTACAACGTAACATTTCACTTTGTCTTAACATTTTTAATTAAACGTCTTCGTCACTGAACTATAAAGTATGTACCAATTCTATCCCATACTACCCCCACTCGTGTCACTCAAAAGATAAGATATACCCAATCTCACAAAGCACACATAAATTTTACATAAGGTTTAAGTAAAGTGTCCATCACCTGAACTAATATCATATAGACGTATATAAGTCTCATAACCACATAAAGGTATCTACCTTCGAGAGACATTATAGTTCTTCTATCAGAAAGTCTATAGGAGTCCCTGGCTTAACGAACTTAAACTAAATCAGTATACATACATGACAATGGGGGATCAATACACAATCACATTCTCCGATAGCCCCATACCAATTCTCCACCGGTGGCAACATTATTGACTTATCTCTTCATGAATTCTAGATCTACTGAATGTATGATCAAAACATAAGACCTCCCGACATCCCGCGTCAAGAGGTAGGTATATAGTAAGCGATCACAACATCCAATGTAAACCCCGACCAATAGATTCACCATGAGTAACTGGTATGTTCACATAAACAAATAATTTATATATGTATATATATAATACAGGATAATGCGTATTCTCCAATGTAGCCAAAATATCCCGATCCCTAAATGTCGGATTGTTATCTGAATTGTATATTTACTATCTCTCAAAACCATATCAAACATATACTACCAAGTAGGATACCGTGTACTCTCATGCATAACCCAAAATTGTCCCAATACCCATCGTCATATTATTTATTATGTTCTTAGGTTTGGTAACTCTCAAACCTTACTTACATCATATATATACCATAAAATAGGATAATATGTACTCTCAAGCGCACCCCCACTGTCCCAATCCCCATCGCTGGATTGTACCAAGTATCGTAAAGTTTATTCTAATTAAAACCTATATCAACATCTCATCCTATTATTATCTAGTTTAACCCTCATAGTAAACTGAAAATTAAATGCAAAAGATTCTCATAAAAATTGGCTATGCAAATAAATTCCGTAAACATCCTATTTTTGCCCAAATTAATGCTGACAGAACAAGTCGTTCGAACGACCACCAAACCTCGTTCGAATGAAAATACACCCATTATTTGAATGACCCTAAAACCCCACTCAAAAGAAATTACATATCCCATTCGAAGGAGATAACAATATCATTCGAATAAGATTGACAAGAATCAACTCCTTCGTCCCAAAAAAATACCAAAACACGATTTTTCCTCCGTTAATGAATTCCCAACTCAAAACCATCACCCCAAACAACATTGTATACTGGACCAATAAAGGTTCTATAATTCTATATGATTTCTACCACAATCCAAGATCAAAAACATTAATTAAAGGCTTAATTCTTTGAACGCCCAAATTAAACCTTAGTTCTTCTTTTACGAAGTACAAAGCCAATAACATGTATGATTCCAAATCCAATAAACAGATGGATTCAACTTGTAAATGAAATTAAATCCTAAACATGGGTTCCAAACAAAGAATCAAACAATAAAACGAATCAATTCATGAGTCTTAACAAAACTCCAAACTTTAGTTAGATTTCATTTCCAATAACGGTTTAATACTATAACCAAATCACACCTAAACATAAATGTAATTATAATAGAAGATTAAGTCTCTAAACATGCTTCTAAATCTCAAACAATTACATGATAATTAAAGCATAAATGATACACGGTGACAAAGTAAGAGATTTTTTGCCTGAAACAACGAATGATGAATCCTCCTCCTCTTGATCCCTTATTCTTTCGACCCAATGTTATTCCCAAACATCCCAACTCTCCAGGGTTGCTAAGGTTTGTATTTTTTGTGTAATGGTAATGAGGGTTAACACCCATAAAATAAGTATAATCCATCATGTCACCAAAGACCTAATTTGGCATCTAAAAGGGCTTAAATTACATCCAAACCACTCTAAAACTTAGCCCAAAGATATGCCTACCCATAGTCCCAATCCAAACTACTAAAAATACATATTCGAGCCTCGGTGACACTTCAGAAATGGTAATAACTCACACACCCACGGTAATACCTCACAGCGTAAATAAAATATACACTTAATTATTTTACATGTAACACATAGTCCAATATCATATAATTAATATCGCCAGTTAATTATTCAAAACATGCATTACGAAAATTGCATCGCATGAAAAAATTAATTATCATCTAAATTAAGCATTTTTATTATTACCAATCACGTAAGTAATAGCTTATCCCATTTATTAAATTATTTCTTACAGGATAAATAATAAATAATTCCATGAAAATACAATGTATTACAATGGCCCTATTTTTAGGGTGCCCTAGACAATTTGGATCCACGAGGTGGACTCTTAGAATGTGATCTCTATACATAACAAGAAATACTTTTAAAAGTTTACAAATATTTTTTGTTCTTATTATTCAAGAGAAAACACAGCCATTAATCATTATTATTTTTTATTTTAACATTGTGCAACCAAATAACTCTTGATTTACCTATGTACCAATGAGGGTCTTGTACATTCTCCTAGGATCAAACACAATGTAGTTTTCCTAATTTGACCACTGATAGATTAAAATTACCTAATTAAAGAGAGCATTAATAAAAAAAATCATAAACTTAATTAGTGTAAGCCTTAAAGACACTATATCCATACCATTCCACAAACAAATTAAAATACAATCAAAAGAAAAGTGAAAACATGGTAATAAAAAAAATCCAATAAGACTTATTAAGAGGCATTATTGAATCCTAAAAAATAAAATATAGATAAAAGATTGATATTGCTAAGGCTCAAACGTCATAATTAGATTATAAGTTTTATATTACATATTATTTAAATCAAATGTACCAATACAAAAATGAATATAGAAACAAACAACATAATATCTTATGAAAGAGTATATGTAGTTCATGTGTCCCATGTCATGTAGGTTCTCTTATTTAAGTTTTTGAAAACAGTCTTTGAGTCTTCTCCCATAGGTCTCTAGAAAGTTTCATCAAACTCATATTGGATAATTCATGTCATTGTCCCAAGTTTGTCACTTAAGATAATGGTAAATGGACTAAAAGACTTAGATTTACCCCCTCAGTTAAATCATTTTCTAAATTGAACTTTTTTATATTTGACTTTCTGGTTCTGAGGTTGTAAAAATACATGATTGAATGTATTTTTCTATATAAAAACCCATTATTGAAAAATACAGCTTTTCTATTTAGAATTTACTTGTTCATGGGCTGAACAAAAATATTCAAAGTTTTGTGAAATATGCAAAACTAGAAAACTTTGGTTCCAGGAGCGACCATGATCGTTGAGTCTTTGCATAAGTGAAGAAGGTCTTCCCGTTCGCAATGATTTGTCCTTGTTGGTTATAACCTTTGGAATCTTCCATATAAAATCTATGGTTTATGGCGTGACCTAGAATTATTAAGCATTTGCATCATCAAAGCACATCCTTCATGTCTGCGACGAGTTCGTCAACTTGTAGTGATTTTGAGATCTCTCTCCAGATATTTATTTGGAGTGTGATCAAAGACAAAATTCGGATTTTGAAGCCAAATGGATTGTATATTGTCCCTTGTGTGTGTTATACTAAAGTTATACTCCCACTTGTCTTTTACACTTAGGTATATAACTTGTAGATTTCTTTATGTATCCAAGTGCGAGAATGATATAATTGAATCATGTTTGTGAAAATACCTTATATTTGATTATAAATTTATTATGTCGGGTACTACTATAGTAAAATTGCCTCATAGGATTAGATTGTGTAAATTTCTTGACTAAAAAATTATTTGAGTCTTTGTTCGAGAGTTCTCCAAAGAGCTTCATTAATATCATCACGGATCATTCATTCTAACAACTCAAGTACACCACTTAGGTTAGGTGTAATTTAACTAAAGGACTTATAATCACTGTGACACCCCGCCAAAAAAATACCGGGCGATCACTCCTATATCAAATTAAAACAGGAGTCTCATATGGATCATTCTTAGCATCACTGTTGAAAATCCATTTAATTACTAATAACCTATTAGGCCGGTGTCAAAATTTTACTTAACTACTCTTTTTAAACGACTATAATTAAAACATCCACACAGTTTTGCGTAAGTGAAACTGAAATAAAATAAAATAACCGAAGACTCGGTCAAAATTATACAACCATATCGAATGTCATGCTAAAAGAATAAATAAATGCAATTGGGCCATTGACCCGAATGTTTATACAGTACCTCCTATCTAGAGTACAAGAATGCAAGCGTCTATCGAGAACCTACACGCATCCACAGCTGCTGCAGCCGACGTCTGACTCGAAAGAAGTGCCATCTAGGGGTCCCTATGTCTGGACACCTATATATATATATATATATATATATATATATAACAAGAAAGGGAAAAGTAGATAAACGGGTCAGAGCCCGAGTTTGAAAAAAATATTTAGCAAGTTCATAAAGGCCTTATTTTTAGAAAAAGATTTTATCTCATATTTAAGTTTGGTATCGCACTCCCATGAGATACCCTTCACCTCTCTTCTAACAGTGCACACCTAACGCACTTAACATTATAGTTAAGCTACCCTACCTAACTAATCTAATACCCTCGTCTAATAGAAATCTCTACAACCCGAGCACCAAGGGCTAAACTTCTCTCCATTCTCAACACTGTGCTAAGTTCGTGCGTGGGGTGTCTCGCGAAGGGAAATACAAACAAGGAACCCCCCGATACACTACTACTTGTCAGGGTTAATGGTAGAGATCCGTTAGACCCATAGTACAAAACTAAAGTATAAATATATACTTACATTCTTATATTCATCTTTAAAATACACATCCGGATAAATCTCCCGGACTGAGGATTCATTTACAAAGTATTTATCAATACTTTTCATTTTTATCTCAAAACTTTCCATTTCCTTTCTTATATCCAGGAAATGTACTTAAAAGCCAACTCATTAGCATGAATTGCTTTAACATATCATATAACTTTTTAAAAGCCAATTTTATTGACATAAAAATGCTTTTTCGTTTTATAACATCCCATTTCCTTTCTTACATCCAGGAAATGTATTTAAAAGCCATTTTTATTATCATAAAAATGCGTTTACCATATCACATGCTTCCATTTCCCTTCTTCCATCCGGGAAATGTATCCGAAGCCAAACCATTTATCCCATTTCCCTTCTTATATCCGGGAAATGTATTTAAAGCCAATTTATTATCATAAATTGCTTTAACATATCTAAGACTATCCCTCCGGGTTTCCCCACTAGACATGCCCCTAAATGACTATCATCTTCCAGGGCCTATCAAACAAGACAACCTGGGAACCTAACAAATCGTCGGGAAGTGGTCATATGCGTGCGGGATAGTCATGACCACACCCAGAATCACCTAACCAGTGAAAAAAATATATAACCGCTCATATGGCCTATAGGACTATATCCACCCTGCATTCATTAGCCAGGGGGGCTTCACCATACGCACGCAACTTCCCTTATGATAGCGATTTAGAGAGGTATGTATCCATAAATTATTATTTATGAAAAATCATTTATCTTTCCATTTTGAAAACATTCATTTTTACATTTTTAAAAGTCATTTGCATCATATCATATATATACTTGAATCACATAGTATATACATATACCATATATTCCTCCTCGAATATATAGAAATGGCCATATTTGCCAGTCACATCTAACGATGACTAATAATCCCAAAGATTCTCTCAAAGAATCACAATCATGCATTCATATACGCATGATACTAAACCCAAAGTATTTTCTCACTTTGATAAGTAATAAATACCTCAATCCCCTCTACGGATTTATTGGCACTACACCAAAATGGCCAAATTGTCACCTTTCAACTGGCCACCCTTGTCAAGGTCATTAACCGTGACAAAAAACACGCGTTTTGGGTCACGGTCATTGACCTTGACACGACCGTGACAAGAACTTGTCACGGTCAATGACCGTGATAATTCTTTAAATAATTGTCACGGTCAATGACCTTGACACGACCGTGACAATGTTTGCAGCAAAAACCCTTTCCCCCTTCTTTTTTCCCTCCCGTCGTTCCCTCCCTCTCTCTCTCTCTCTCGATGCTGCTCTCTCTCTCCCCCTACTTTCAGGTTTAATTCTCTCTCTCTCTCTCTTCCATTTATATATATGTTTGTGTGTATATATATGTGTGCATGTGTGTATATATGTGCGTGTGTGGGGGGTGGGGCAGGGTGGGGGTAGGGGTTAAAAATGTAAATAAATAAGTAATTTTCTATAAATTTCCAAAAATAATATCCAAAAATGTAAATGTAAATAATATCCAAAAATAATATCCAAAAATGTAAATGTAAATAATATCCAAAAATATTGGATAAAAATTTATTTTCATTCAAAATAAATACGTAATTTTCTACAAATTTCATAAAAAAATGAAGGCCGCCTTAATATGTGATTTAAGTGTGAAATAATCACTATATACTTACTGACCGCGACACGACCGTGACAAAAAAAGTTGTCTCGCCTCGAAATATCACGGTCATTGACCTTGACAAGTTGGATTTGTCAAGGTCAATGACCTTGACAATTCGGCAGATTTGGTGTAGTGTGGATATCTCCAATTATACCACTTTACACTAATTGAATATATATCTGTATTCTCAATTTCATCCTAATCACCTCATAGGATTTACCCAACAATAATCGATATAACTATGCTTTCTATATGCATAATTATATAGGCCTAAATGCCCGCTGAAATATTCCAGGGAGTACTCTTTCCCGAACTTAAACTATGTCCGTTCCTTGGGTTATGCCCTACACCAATCCAAGGCATTCTCTTTCATCTAAAGGTTTATTTACCCTCAAAACCCTCACTTATGAGCCCCAATATCATAACTAGGATTCTCCCTAAAAATCCCAAATTTTATTTTAACTCCCCATACTCTTAAGGGAAGAAACTAGCAATTCTGACCAAATTTGCGAATCGATTCGGGTGAGCGAATCGATTCGGCCTCCAATCCGAATCGATTCGAAAAGTGTTCTGCAAACAGGTCCTTAATGGTGAATCGATTCGGTCTAAATCCGAATCGATTCAGCCTACTGCAGAAACAGAGATCCCCTTAGGCGAATCGATTTGGCCTAGACCCGAATCGATTCGGCCTGTTCGAGGGGCACTGTTTGGGCAATTTTTTTCAATCTCCAAAACGCCCAAAACTCAATCCAATCTCCATGTAAGTCATAACATGGATTTATTCCTATAAACCCAAAGTTTTCATATCTCCTCAAGTTCTTTAGAGGTCCTAACACTCCTTTTGAGAACCCCTAATATTTATCTCCAATAAGTTATATCCTTAATTTCTAACTAACGATTTCGATCTCGGACATCTTTTCGTAGAAAAATCACTATAAATCCAAAAAAAATCAGAAAAATATGCAGTCGGTGCCCACGCGACCGCATCAAAAGTATCTAAAATTTTTATTTTTTGACCAGGAGCCGAATCGATTCGGAAGTCCACTATCTCACTATTCATCATCATCTCCGAAAATCCCAAACCTCCATGAATATACCTCCAAGATTTTTATCTCTTCTCCCTGTGACACCCCGACTAATTAAATACCGGGTAGCTACTCCTTTATGAAATTTAATCAAAATGCCAAGTTGGCTCAGTTAATAGCATCACTGTCGAAAACATTTTATTATTACTAACCACCTAGTATTTAAAAAGTAAGTTGTCAAATTGTAATTAAAGTCTGATTAACATGCAGTAAAAGATATAATGCAAGAATAATATCACCATTCACTATAACGAAATAATAGAATAACCATCACACGATATAAATAAATCCGGAGGAAAAACTCCTCACAACAAACTCCACAACTGAAATGAATAACTAAATACTGAATACTGAATCAATACATGCCAAAGTCTGAAAAACTGAAATGGAAAAGTCTCTAATAGAATTTGGGCAACATGCCCTACAACTGAAGAATACTGAATATGGAATCCAAATGGTAGAAGCGTCTAAAAGCAAATCCCTGTAGCTTCCACAAACAGCTACAGCTCGTCACCTGAATGAGTATCCTATGCATGGTGTCCTTGTGCCTGGGCACCTATAATGGTTTTACAAAAAAATAGATTTGAAAGCAAACGGGTCAGAGCCCGAATGTGGAGATATTTTAAAAACCTACAAGTGCTTTAAAAAACATTTAAAAAATTAAATGCAAAGTACATGTTAGGACGTGCACTCACATAAAATTCTCACCTCTCGATTAAATGTGCACTCCTAACGTAAGTACCCATCTAAAATGACACTAATCCCTAGCTAAGTGACATCATATCTAGCTAGACTGTCATAGGTTCTACTCTTATTACTCGGTTCCCATTTACATTATAACGATCACAATTAAATAGGGGCTTAACGTGAATTCAGTTTCTCCCATAAAAGCAACACAACCCATTTTAGATTATCCCTTTTATATATTCCAAATTTATACACACAATACTATATGAAAGTTCCCATAATAAAGTGTATATTTTCCACAACATAAATATAGAATATAAGCACCCCGAGACTAAGCTGCGGTGCACACATACTCTGCTATCCATCCCGGTACATCACATACATAAGGAATCACGTATTCCGAATCTCTCAGGAATAGTTCAGATAACACAAATCACAAACAGTGGAGGCGAACACAGTCACATCACATGGGTTACGCACATACCTACGCTCCCACGATCAGCAGACTTATCAACATCCCAATAAGTCCTTCTCTGACCTATGTTCATCGAGGTAACCAGTATAAATCCAGGCAACACAAGGATTAGAGGGCCCTAAGCGAACGCAAACCTCCCGTGATAGCAAGTATGGTAGGTATGTCATACACACAAATCATATATCAATACTAAGTAAACACGCATCTTAGTAATCACCGTAGTTTAATTGTAGTACTTATCGCACTCTCGTACCAACTTATAATTTATACAATTTATATAATCCCGGTTCATAATCATACACGCCATAATTTATTCTCACGTCGTAGTAGGAACTCACGTCTCGACTCAAGTGTCTATTTGATTCGTTCCACAATTATAATTTACTCCTCATTATATCCCAAATGTCCAAAGTATACCAATACGTCATCAAAGGAATGTTATCTCTATCCTCGAACAAGTTTACGGGACTCTCAAAATCAAAACAGGCCAAAAAGCCCTAAACTTCCAGCTCGTTAGAAGTCTCGTTCGAACGAGGCTGTTCGAACGAGACAGTTCGTTCGAACGAACTGTGCCTTCTAACGACATCTCGTTCGAATGAAGGTATCGAACGAAATTTCCCCTCGTTAGAAGAAACTGGTCAACTCGTTAGAAGCTCGTTCGAACGAGCTCGTTCGAATGACCTGGGCAGGTCTTCTAACGAATGACCTGTTTCGTGCCCAGAATTCCTATTTTCGTTTTTCACCAATTTCTACTCCTCAAATCTCCTCTAAAATTCGTCCCAACAATGTTTTAAGGTCTCTAATCAATCCTAAACATACTAAGGTCACATACTAACGTGTTTTAAGGAATCAATTCATCCTAAACATCATTAAATCATCAAGTCTCTTCAGTTTTCCTCAAATTTTCAAGAACATAAACCCTAGAATTTATAATCATCAATTTACTCAAATTAGATCCGTTTTTGTTACATCCAACATATATTAACATCAGTGTAATCATCTCTATACGATTCTACATGCAATTTCTTTTCAAAATTTAAGTTCTAAGTCCAATTAAAATGGGTTTTTATTAAACTCCCAAGAATAATTTGATTTATGTAAATTCCTATGCATGGAAGAAGCATTCTCTATAATAATTGAAATTAAACCACTTGCCTTGATTCAATCTCTGATTTTGATGACGATTTGAAGAAGTTCTCTCTCTCTTCCTCTCTCTCTTCCTGCAGAATTTCCTTCTATCTCTCTCTCTCCAAGCTTTCTTCTCCAATGGCTATGGTGGCTAGGGTTTGTTTTGGGAACTTAGAAAACCTAATTCTAAAACTCCCCGTAGTCTTATGGGTCAATATGGTTGGTAGTGGGTTTAGTGGTTGGTTTCCTGAATCATATATAATTTACTAATTTTCGTCACTTTTAATTTCCCAAAATACAAAATTACCAAACTACCCCTTTATGTTGCCGGTATGGCCTAAAAATACCCCGGGACCCAAACTAAACCCCCGGCTAGTGTTTTCTGACTATTTCGACCCTTCCGGACGCGTTGGCGCACTCAAAATGACCATACGGTTAATAGAATTTGAATTCACTTTTATGATTAAAATAATTATATCCTGACGCGACTGTCTCACACGTCCCAATAAAATGTCCAAATTGTCGTATATCAATCTCACGACAAATTTCATAATTCAACATTCATATATCATCATATATACTCAATATAGTCAAATACCAACTCACATCTCGCTAGTATTTTATCCGGATTAATTCCCAATTAATTCTCATTTAATTAATTAATCCCAAAAATAAATATCGCCAAAAATACGGGGTATTACATACTTCCCCCCTAATAACAGAATTTCGTCCCGAAATTCGGAACTAGAAAGTACCTGATAAAAACAACTCTGGATAACGTTCGCGCATCTCATCCTCGCGTTCCCATGTGGACTCCTCGAAATTGTGATGTCGCCACTGAACACGCACTAACGGAATTATCTTTGACCGCATCTTCCTCTCACTTCGGTCCAAAATAGCAATCGGCCCCTCTTCGTAGGAGCTATTAGGCTGTAGATCAATCTCCTCCAAAGCGATGTGAGAATGAGCCAAATCGTCCCTGAGATATTTCCTTAGCGAGGAAATATGAAACACATCGTGAATCCGGTGTAAATGCTCCGGTAACCCGAGTCTATACGCAACTGGTCCAATCCACTCAATAATAGGAAACGGCCCCACATACCTCGGTGCCAACTTCCCCTTCTTCCCGAAATGCATAATCCCCTTCATAGGAGATACTCTGAGCAAAACCTGGTTCCCCACTTGGAACTCCCTGAAAGATCTCTTCGCATCAGCATAACTCTTCTGCCGGTCTTGAGTTACCCGAATGCGACTCCGAATCAACTCAATCCTTGCCGAAGTATCCTGAATCACTTCCGTCCCAAGTAGTTTGTTGTCCCCCACCTCTAACCAACATGATGGGGAACGACAAGGCCTACCGTACAACGCCTCAAACGGAGCCATGCCAATAGTGAACTGGTAGGAGTTATTATAAGAAAACTCTACCAGTGGAAGGTATTGCTCCCATCCACCTCCAAAGTCAATAATGCACATGCGTAGCATGATCTCTAACATCTGATTTGTGCGCTCGGTCTGCCCATCGGTCTGCGGATGATAAGCCATACTCAACCGCAATTACGTGCCCATGGCCTCCTGGAAACTCTCCCAAAACCGCGAAACAAATATCTTGTCTCTGTCAGACACGATATTTAGGGGCACACCGTGAAGTCTCACAATCTATGAAATGAAGAGCTGGGCATACTGTCCCGTAGTGTAGTCAGTCCTTACGGGTAAAAAGTGAGCGACTTTGGACAACCTGTCCACAATTACCCAAACGGAGTCGTGACCCCTCTGCGACGTAGGCAACCCCGTGATAAAATCCATGGATATGCTCTCCCACATCCACACCGGGACCTCCAACGGCTGTAGAAGTCCTGTCGGTCTCTGATGATCCACTTTTACTAGCTGACAAGTGGAACATTTAGAAACAAATACAGCGATATCTCTCTTCATACCGCTCCACCAATACTGGCATCTCATGTCTTGGTACATTTTATCCCCTCCGGGATGTACCACGAACCGTGAGCCGTGTGACTCTGCCATCACCTCGTGTCGCAATTCCTCCCCTTCCGGAACCACCAATCTCCCATTGAAGCGTAATCCCCCGTCTGAGCTAACGGTATAGGACTCGGGTCCCTCTTCTAGTAATCGAACTATCTGCTCCTGACAGAACGAGTCATTAGCCTGTGCCCGTTCTACCTTCGTGACAATCTGCGGTGTAACGGTCATCACAGACATGAAAGATCGGGCCACTGCATCCTGGTGTCTCAACTCCTTCCACTTTGCCTTCCACACCCCTGCCACCTCATCTGCTGGCCTACGGCTCAACGCGTCTGCTACCACGTTAGCCTTACCCGGGTGATACTGGATATCGAACTGGTAGTCCTTCACAAACTCAAGCCACCTCCTTTGCCGCATGTTCAACTCCTTCTGCGTGAACAGGTACTGTAGGGACTTGTGGTCCGTGAACAATTAGAACTTCTCCCCCAAAAGATAGTGCCTCCAAATCCGTAGGGCAAATACCACCGCCACCAACTCCAAATTATGCGTGGGGTAATTCTTCTCATGAGGCTTAAGCTTACGGGAAGCATAAGCTATGGCCTGTCTCTCCAGCTGCAATACACCTCAAAGTCCTTGCAAAGACGCATCGGTGTAAACCAAATACTCAAATCCCGGTCTCGGCAATGCTAACACAGGTGTTGAGGTCAATTTATCCTTCAATTCATCGAATGCCGACTGACAGGCATCATTCCAAATGAATGGCACACCCTTTCGAGTCAGATGTGTCAAAGGACCTGCTATCTTCGAGAAACCCCGAATAAACCTCCTGTAGTATCCTGCTAGACCCAAGAAACTACGAATCTCCGTTGGTGTCGTGGGCTGTCCCCACTCCCTCATCGCGGATACCTTCCCCGAATCAACAGATATTCCCCGGTCGGAAATAATATGTCCCAAAAATTGGACCTCCTTCAACCAAAACCCGCACTTCTCATACTTTACATACAACTCGTTCTGACGTAGTGTCTGCAAAACCTGCCTCAAATGCTCGGCGTGCTCCTTCTCTGTCTGGGAGTAAACCAGAATATCATCGATGAAGACAATGACAAACTGATCTAGGAAATCCCTGAACACTCTGTTCATCAAGTCCATCAACACTGCTGGAGCGTTGGTCAAACCAAAAGGCATAACCCGAAACTCGTAAGAACCATATCTCGATAAGAACGCAGTCTTCGAGACATACTCCTCCCTGATACGCAACTGATGGTATCCCGATCTCAAATCAATCTTCGAGAAGAAAGAAGCTCCTCTCAATTGGTCAAATAGGTCATCGATTCGAGGCAACGGATACTTATTCCGTATCCTGACCTCGTTCAACTCCCGATAGTCCACACACAATCTCATTGAACCGTCCCTCTTCTTCACAAACAAAACTGGAGCGCCCCAAGGTGAGGTACTCCTACGAATAAAGCCCTGACCAAACAGCTGCTCTATCTGATCTCGTAGCTCTCGCATATCTGCCGGAGCCATACTGTACGGTGCGTGTGCTATAGGTCTCGTATCTGGCAATAGATCTATAACAAAGTCTATCTCTCGACTGGGGGGTAGGCCTGGTATCTCCTGAAACACATCCGAATACTCCCTGACGACTGGGATCGAATCTAAAGGAATCATAACCTCCTTAGAGGTATCCTCCTCTAGGTAATACAAATGAGCGGTCGAGCCTCCCTCTGGGCGAGGCATCGCCACTACAAATATCTCTTGCCCCGGAATGGGAAAAACAATGCTCCCACCGAAGCAGTCAATCATGGCTCTATAATCAGCGAGCCAATCCATACCGATAATCACGTCGTGAACATGCATATCTAATACCAACATGTCTGCAGGTAATACCAAACCACCAATCTCTACCCCCACTCCCCGGCATATAAAGAAAATAAGTGACCCATTCCCCAATGGTGAGTCGACACACGTTACTGTGCTCTCTGCCGTAGCTAACAACCCGAAGGATTTCGCGAAATGTGTAGCTATAAAATAATGTGTAGCCCCCGTATCAAACAATACCCGACCCATAGTGCCATGGATAGGAAACGTACCCTCAATCGCTGGCGGTGCCTGTGGAACTGCTGCCTGGTGGACGTTATAGACACGTCCATACTGTAGCTGCCCCTGCTGAGCTGGGACTGCCGGAATGGGTGGCAATGCTGCCATCTGTGGCTGTGCGGGGAGAGAGGGGGGAAACATAGGCCTTTGCGGCTCCTGGCAAGCACCCTGCTGTTGCTTCTGTGGGGCCCTGCCCCTATCAGGACAATCCTGTCGTTTATATCCAGTCTTTCCACAAACATAACACTTCCCTGGGAAGTTCCCTCCTCTCTGCCCCTGCTGTCCCCCGCCCTGGTGGCCGTTACCGTTCCTCCCTTGGCCCTGCTGGCCCTGTTGAAACTGCTGCCCATTCTGTACCTGTTGGCCCTGATGGCCGTTTGGGCCCTGATGGCCCTGACGGAAACCTCCCTGTTCATGCCTGTAATTACCTGATCTGAACCTCTTCTGATCCCCCTGCTGGAAACCCTGCTCACCCTATCTCTGCCCCTGAATAGATTGTGCCCCACCGGCACCATGTCCTCCAGTCCTGCCCCGATGGCTAGACTCTCCCGACCTCTTGCCCTCAGCCATATGAAAGCGGTGATCCTGGCAGTGTAATAAAGCAGCGTTAACCACATCAGAATAAGTGGCTAACGAAAGGTTCCCTAACGGATGCTGACGGATCCTCCATGTCAACCCGTCGGTGAATTTCTCAATCTTCTTCTTTTCTGTCGGTATCTCATCTGGAACGATATTCAACAGATTCGTGAACTCGGCCTCATACTCGGCCACGGTCTTACCCTCTTGCTTTAGATTCATCAGTTTCCTCCTCATTTCCGTGTGAACAGCTGACGGAAAGTACTTGCGGTCGAACCGCACCCAAAAGTCCTGAATAGTGAGAGTATCCCTCTCCTCCACGGTGGTAATAGACTCCCACCACTGCAGCGCAGATCCAACTAGATTCAAAGTAGCTAGCACCTTCTTATGAACGTCCGTGCACTCATACATCCTCAAGTGCCTCTTTATATCCTTCCTCCACTGGCTCGAGACTACCACATCTGAGCTACTTGCAAACTTTGGCGGATGCGCTTTCTGAAAAGCGTCACGTACACGTTCCCAAGCAGACGGGAATGCATTTGCCTGTACTGGCACGGAAACCGGCGCCTGAGGTGGTGCCTGCTGAACTAAGGAAATTGTGGCATTTACCGCTTGGGCTACAATGGATGCAACCTCAGCGGCGTTCATCATGCCCTGAACTGGAGCGGGCTGGGGTTCGGGCGTTGCATCCCCGGGAACTCGTCGTGCACGTCGTGGAGGCATCTGAAATAAAAATGAAGTTTATAAGTTCACAGTTTATAAACTTACAATAGCTGAAGAACGAAGCATACACAAAAAGAGTACAACAGTCCTAAAATATAGGGCTCTATATCAAAGAAAACTTAGCTGAAACATAATAGCCGTACAGATCCTAAAGGACACTTGAACCTGATGCTCTGATACCACCTGTGACACCCCGACTAATTAAATACCGGGTAGCTACTCCTTTGTGAAATTTAATCAAAATGCCAAGTTGGCTCAGTTAATAGCATCACTGTCGAAAACATTTTGTTATTACTAACCACCTAGTATTTAAAAAGTAAGTTGTCAAATTTTAATTAAAGTCTGATTAACATGAAGTAAAAGATATAATGCAAGAATAATATCACCATTCACTAAAACGAAATAATAAAATAACCATCACACGATATAAATAAATCCGGAGGAAAAACTCCTCACAACAAACTCAACAACTGAAATGAATAACTAAATACTGAATACTGAATCAATACATGCCAAAGTCTGAAAAACTGAAATGGAAAAGTCTCTAATAGAATTTGGGCAACATGCCCTACAACTGAAGAATACTAAATATGGAATCCAAATGGTAGAAGCGTCTAAAAGCAAATCCATGTAGCTTCCACAAACAGCTACAACTCGTCACCTGAATGAGTATCCTATGCATGGTGTCCTTGTGGCTGGGCACCTAAAATGGTTTTACAAAAAAATAGATTTGAAAGCAAACGGGTCAGAGCCCGAATGTGGAGATATTTTAAAAACCTGCAAGTGCTTTAAAAAACATTTAAAACATTAAATGCAAAGTACATGTTAGGACGTGCACTCACATGAAATTCTCACCTCTCGATTAAATGTGCACTCCTAACGTAAGTACCCATCTAAAATGACACTAATCCCTAGCTAAGTGACATCATATCTAGCTAGACTGTCATAGGTTCTACTCTTATTACTCGATTCCCATTTACATTATAATGATCACAATTAAATAGGGGCTTAACGTGAATTCAGTTTCTCCCATAAAAGCAACACAACCCATTTTAGATTATCCCTTTTATATATTCCATATTTATACACACAATACTATATGAAAGTTCCCATAATAAAGTGTATATTTTCCACAACATAAATATAGAATATAAGCACCCCGAGACTAAGCTGCGGTGCACACATACTCTGCTATCCATCCCGGTACATCACGTACATAAGGAATCACGTATTCCGAATCTCTCAGGAATAGTTCAGATAACACAAACCACAAACAGTGGAGGCGAACACAGTCACATCACATGGGTCACGCACATACCTACGCTCCCACAATCAACAGACTTACATCCCAATAAGTCCTTCTCTGACCTATGTTCATCGAGGTAACCAGTCTAAATCCGGGCAACACAAGGATTAGAGGGCCCTAAGCGAACGCAAACCTCCCGTGATAGCAAGTATGGTAGGTATGTCATACACACAAATCATATATCAATACTAAGTAAACACGCATCTTAGTAATCACCGTAGTTTAATTGTAGTACTTATCGCACTCTCGTACCAACTTATAATTTATACAATTTATATAATCCTGGTTCATAATCATACACGCCATAATTTATTCTCACGTCGTAGTAGGCACTCACGTCTCGACTCAAGTGTCTATTTGATTCGTTCCACAATTATAATTTACTCCTCATTATATCCCAAATGTGCCAAGTATACCAATACATCATCAAAGGAATGTTATCTCTATCCTCGAACAAGTTTACGGGACTCCCAAAATCAAAACAGGCCAAAAAGGCCTAAACTGCCAGCTCGTTAGAAGTCTCGTTCGAACGAGGCTGTTCGAACGAGACAGTTCGTTCGAACGAACTGTGCCTTCTAACGACATCTCGTTCGAACGAAGGTATCAAACGAAATTTCCCCTCGTTAGAAGCAACTGGTCAACTCGTTAGAAGCTCGTTCGAACGACCTGGGCAGGTCTTCTAACGAACGACCAGTTTCGTGCCCAGAATTCCTATTTTCGTTTTTCACCAATTTCTACTCCTCAAATCTCCTCTAAAATTCGTCCCAACAATGTTTTAAGGTCTCTAATCAATCCTAAACATACTAAGGTCACATACTAACGTGTTTTAAGGAATCAATTCATCCTAAACATCATTAAATCATCAAGTCTCTTCACTTTTCCCCAAATTTTCAAGAACATAAACCCTAGAATTTATAATCTTCAATTTACTCAAATTAGATCCATTTTTGTTACATCCAACATATATTAACATCAGGGTAATCATCTCTATACGATTCTACATGCAATTTCTTCTCAAAATTTAAGTTCTAAGTCCAATTAAAATGGGTTTTTATTAAACTCCCAAGAACAATTTGATTTATGTAAATTCCTACGCATGGAAGAAGCATTCTCTATATGAATTGAAATTAAACCACTTGCCTTGATTCAATCTCTGATTTTTATGATGATTTGAAGAAGTTCTCTCTCTCTTCCTGCAGAATTTCCTTCTATCTCTCTCTCTCCAAGCTTTCTTCTCCAATGGCTATGGTGGCTAGGGTTTGTTTTGGGAACTTAGAAAACCTAATTCTAAAACTCCCCGTAGTCTTATGGGTCAATATGGTTGGTAGTGGGTTTAGTGGTTGGTTTCCTGAATCAGATATAATTTACTAATTTTCGTCACTTTTAATTTCCCAAAATACAAAATTACCAAACTACCCCTTTATATTGCCGGTATGGCCTAAAAATACCCTGGGACCCAAACTAAACCCCCGGCTAGTGTTTTCTGACTATTTCGACCCTTCCGGACATGTATAGTTAATAGAATTTGAATTCACTTTTATGATTAAAATAATTATATCCTGACGCGACTGTCTCACGCGTCCCAATAAAATGTCCAAATTGCCGTATATCAATCTCACGACAAATTTCATAATTCAACATTCATATATCATCATATATACTCAATATAGTCAAATACCAACTCACATCTCGCTAGTATTTTATCCGGATTAATTCCCAATTAATTCTCATTTAATTAATTAATCCCAAAAATAAATATCGCCAAAAATTCGGGGTATTACACTCCCATAAACATATAACTACACCTAACTATATATACACTAAGGAAATAGGTTTCAATCATCCTAGAACCAAGAATCAACCATTAATTTCGATTAAATTCTAAGTTACTCCAATTTGACATTTTTCGATTTTCAACCGTTAAACTTCCAGGAAAAACCCGTTTAACCCACGAAAACCCAACCCAAAATTTTTAGGGTTTTTTAATACCAAACTACGATATGAGATTTATGCTCAAAAGTAAATAAAGCAAGTAAACACTTGCCTCATGGATAAAATCCGACGACCTCGAGTCGAATCTGACGGAGTTTTGGCCGGAATCCCCCATCTCTCTCTCTTTTCTCCTCTTTCCTTCCTTATATCTCTCTCTCTCTTCCTTCTTTTCTCTTTTCTTTTCTTTTCTCTTTCTATTCCTCTCTCTCTTGACTTATAAGGGAGAAAAATAAGGGTTTAACCCTTTAAACCCCCAAAATGACTCGTTTACTCAATTAGGAGCCCTTTTAACTCTAAAATTTCTCGAAACTCATTTTCGACAATCGGACACTCTTTTTCGACTATCTCGGCCATTTCGAGACTCATGGCATAGTCGAAATTTTCATCCGAGGTACTTGACCGTAACTCACTATTTAACCCCACAAGGCTTAATGCGGGTTTTCCAATTTAAAATCTTAACTTTTGTCGTTTTACTCAACGGAGACATATAATTAAAATACCTCGACATATTTACTTAACCCCAAAAGTAAATATATCACCTATCGATACTCATCAAATCCTTAAAAATCCCAAAAATTACTATTCCGGGAAATTCCTCAAATTCCAGTTTATACTCAATTATGGAATTTAATTGTCTCCAAAAGGACGGGTTGTTATAATCACCTATACTGTTAATGTTTCATCAAAAGTAAAATCTTTTCAAATTAACTTTGTGGATGTTTTGTGGAATGTAGAATACGTGATGCAATATATTTTTCTTATACGTATATATTTTCTTCTAACAAGGCATATTTATTGTATTTTAATATATACGTGTCACTTGGTCGAGTGAAGCATTTATTGAATATTTGCTTAAAATACTTTTCAAACTTTTATAAGAAAAATTGGACGATTACTTACTAGGCTTTGGTGTCATATGTTTGGTTTAGGTTCGCTACAACGAAGTTATGCTTCGTTGCAGTGAATCATCGTCACTGCCAAGCTTGGTCTAGGTGAAAAAAATTATCTTTTATCGCGACTTTCTTTGCCTCAGGTTCTCTATGAGGAAACTATGTTCGTTGCAGTGAACTTGCAACAAAAAAAATGATGGTTTTTTTTTCATAATGCGCTTTTTAGGAGATCTTTCCTTAAGATCTAGTTAAAAGTGTGCCAAGGAAAAATAATTGGTTTAGTAGCCATATACTTGTTCTTTGGAGCTTTATTTGTTTGACATGGAAGCTATAAGCCATCCTAAGTGTCGTCCAACTTTGATATAATACTCATGTGTGAAACACCCTTCCAACTTACGTGAATTGAAGAAAGAGAAAAAGGAAATCATTTTACAAATCATACCCAATCAAATTTAACAGCTTATTTTCATCCTACTTTTTTATGTTCTTCAATTTTTTCCGCTTGAGTTTTCCTTTTATTAAAAAATATAGAGAAAATTTAAAATCAACTTTTTTAAAACAAATATTTTTCAAAAACCTTTATTCTTGAGTTTAAGTTTTCATTCCAAAATCTTGAAAAATATTTTATGAGATTTAAAGAACTATTAACTTCCCTACACCCATTTCAACCTTAGGATGCCCTCTCACATCTTATGTGTAATTTGTTTGGTTCCTTAAGGTTTTAAATCTTGGAACAAAAGCTTGCTTAAACTTAAAAGAAGTTTTATATCCGGTCAAGGATTTGAAAACATTAGTTAAGACCACAACTAGTGGAGATTTCGTAGAATTCTTGTTGACACCTTATTGGGAAGATATAGTGAGAAAGAGTGTCTAGTTAAAGTTGTATAAGTGTTTTAAAGATTTCTTTTGTAAAACTCTACTATAGTGCATTTGGCATTCTTATCAGCCAAAGTTTTTTTTCCTATTACTGGATTTTTCCCTTGTACATCATGTCTGGTGATATTGTTTTACTTTTTTGCATTTATAAATCATTATTATAGTTGAAGAAGATAAAATGTGGATTTTAAACTGAGTAAAAAAAATGCACATAGACTTTAAAATTTCTTTACCCATTCTAAGAATAATATTATGTCTTTTAACAATAGGTAATTAATTTTATTAGGGTATTTATCATCGAGACTTCATACTTTCAAATATACTTAGTCGAAATTCTAGTGTGTTGGGTTAGGGTTAATCATAAAATATCATAACTCTGATTATAGTATGATTAAATAGTATGTATCCTAGATAGGCAGTTAACATCCTATTAGTAAAGTTTCCTGTACAATCTTATTACTATATCTTGACTATAAGAACTTGTTTGGTAGTTCACGAACGTGTTTAATAATTTAAGAAAGAGTATACTAGTACATCAGGATTGTAATGAATTTGATCAATAGTGATAATTGAGACTAGGTATTGACTAGATTAAACTTGCACAATCTCACATTTTTCAAAGGCTTCATATATTCTTAATTTTGAGAGATATAAGAATATTCATATAATTATCGATTTGACTTTATATAGTTGAGATGCATTTGCTGGATCAATAACCTTCATAGGTTGGGAAATTATTGTGTGAATATGTTTGAGATCATGTTCCATAGAAATTCTGTATCCATGAGATATTTTGTATTGCGATACCCATTTCTAAAATTATAAGTTTTGATTCTATCAGTAAACTCGGACGGTGGATTTTAATCGGTAAAGTATTAAATAACTTAAGTTTGAGATCAAGGAATAAATGAGAATGCAAAAATCAATTTGTGAAAAATTAAATTTCACTGAGTGAGTATTGAATCCTTTACGCAGAAAATCATATTATGTACTATTTAACTTTGCAAACAAGGCCTCTTTAGTTTTTAGATAATCAAACTAGAGTGTCGTTGTAATTATTCAGTGAAATTAATTTCCATTAAACAAAAAGAAAATAAATTATGAAGGCTAATTTGGGATTTCCACATTTCTTTTGGAAGACAATTTATTTATTTTTCTTGAGTTCTTAGTATAGTCCATATTTCAAGTAGAAAGCCCATAACTATTTGAAAATCCTAGTCAGAAAAGTCGCACTTCATGTACATGTATAGATATATATATGGTGGGGCGAGGGTTTAAACAATATTAGATGCTTCTAAGGTTTAGAGAGGGTGAAAGAAAATACTATTAATATTTTTGTGAGGAGGTGAGGAGAGAAAAAAAATTCAGTTATGTCACCTAGTTTTCTTCTCCAAGAGTACCCACAGACATAGTTTGTTTTGGGTGAACATTAATGGTCATTTTCTCACCTCAAAAAGGACTTATGATGGTGTTTTAGCATCTACATCATATTTATCATCCTTGTCTCATTTGTTAGATCACCTATAAGAACAAGTGGGTTTCTTAATACCTTCCCCACTTGTAACCCGATTCTCAAACCTACACCAAGAATCTTTGGAACATTTGCAGGACTCAAATTGGTCATAGGGTAAGCCCGAGATGGCTAACCTAGCCAATATTATTTACTTTTATATGAAATAAAGTGGTGGCTCTAAAAAAACCAAAAAAAACCTCGCATGAGAAAGGATAAGGCCAATAGAGGTGCTCACAAAATTGGAGACGGTGTCTCATAAATTCCAATTGATGAAAAAATCTACGTTATAAAGAAATAGAGATCAGGAGACAATAATTCTCGCCTCTTCGAGGACACACATTTGTTCCGTCTATCCCTCCATATCTTCTACGGATCGAGGCTCGCAACACCACATTAGGTAACACCAAAGGTATGAGAGTTTAAACATTTTAATCATAAATCGCTTCACAAGGAAGAAAAAAACAGTAGTTGAAAATTATGGAACGAAATTCAACTTTATCTAAGTTGCATAAACCCAAAATTTTTAACTGTGATTTAAAAAATTAATTGTTGTTCTTGATTTTACCAGTTAATGTTAAACTTTTTCACTTTTGTATCACGACATATATCTTTAAAATAACTTTATTTTATTTATGGATTTAATTTGAACGATTAAGTCTTTTAATGTCAAATTATTTTTTATGTAGAGTACTTATCATATTCATAATCCTTGAGTGAGATTTTTGAAAGTATTTTGGGCATATCAAAGTATAATTTATAAAGGGATGTGGTGTACTTGATTAAACAAAGAAGATTTATTTATGCACCCTGTGAGAACCCAGACCCGAGGCCAGACGCCTCTCCTACAGCCGCACGCATGCGCATTATTTTGGGAAAAAATATTGAGACATGGGTCATTAGGAGTAACGTGTTGTCATCACCTCTTTATCTTTTTGAAAGGAATGGAGTTGCCAATATATTTTACATAAAATTGGCAAAACAAAAGGGTTGGCCTCCTTAAAGACCTAGTGAAGGCAAGTGATCTATGTATTTAACTAGAGAGTCAAAGGTCTGATGAATGGGTTACAGATTAGAAAGGTGTTAGGAACCCAATCCACACTTTCAATATCAAATATATATATATATATAAAATATTTATATTAGCATATTATAGTGTAAAAAGAAAAAAAATAGTTAGTATGTAAATATATTGTGTAGTTCAGTGTGGGATGTGTGTGTAGTAACATAAACAAAGGATAAATGTATACAAAGTCGGACTTGTTCACTATGACAAAATTCTAAGTGAGCTTACGTATTTGCACATAACGATTCAAAATCCACGTAGTTCGTGTTAAAGTAAGAGGGATTCTACCTTTTATAGAGGCTCGATGTAAGAGATCTAAACTTTTTTGGTACTTCTAGGTATTTTAGAGTGAAACCAAACCGGATATGGAAATGTAAATAATTTGTGTTCATGAAAGAACTTAAATATATTCACTAATAAAGATACTTTAGTGATGAAAAAGTGTTGATACCTCCAGCATTGAGAACAATATAATAGGAAAAATCCCTAGATCTAATGACCTTTTAACCTATATGAGTCTTTCAAGATTTTGAAGCTTTTTCTTTTGTTTCTGGATGTCTCATGAGAATAAAAGTGAAAATAGATGAATATGTATAAGATTTTATTTGAGTTTTAGAGATCGGGCCTCTCTAATATGCCTCTGTACCCACCATAGGCAAAATCAAAGTCAATGTAATTCGGACATGAGCTTTAAAGAAAAGTCATTTCTAAAGAAGAAAAAGATGACAAAATAAAATTTTATATTAAAACTTCAAAATAAAAGAGTAAGAAAAAATGTCCCTGTAATGTTACATGTGCATCTTGTCGTTTCGACAACGTTCCATCTTAAAATCAGCCTTCTAGTGTAGATATAAGGTTACTTTAAATTAACATACCTTTTGAAAGAAAAAAGAATAAGAAAGAGATAAAATTAGTTATTTTGGCCTCTATTGGGTTTGAGTGAGAAGAAGAAATTTAGGACTTGAGGTTGTTGATACAGATCTTTGTTTGGACGAGGTTTGGAAGGTAAAAAGGAAAGAATTTTGAGGCATTTTGAGAGAAAAAAAAATTCTGAACAAAAAGAAAGCATTTAAGAGGTAGAGTTACTATCTTTCAAACTGATAGGTGAAGGGCCCTTTTTATAATCAAATTGCTTGGGCCCATATGTCACACCCCAAACCCAAATATATTCTAATAATTTAATTTATATTATGATTAAATCATAATCTTCAGTCCATTCAAAATATAATTCATTTATCAATATTTTCTTTCATATACAATAAACATAATCATGTTCTTTGTACCATAACGTAATTAACATCAAAGTCATAATTAAGCGAACATGCAATACTACGATTGACTATGTTTAAATATTACAATCATCAAATCAACCCATGCTAACTCAATATATAACATGTGCGAGTGTAGTAAAACCTCAGTGTGACAATGACAAAATCCCCACGTCTAATCCTCAGATCCTTCTAACGGTGCAATTCTCAAATCACCGATCATATGATATCCTAACTGGCAGTGTACAAACCTAAAAATGATAAAATATAAATCGTATGCATTAAGCTTAGTGAGGCACTCCTTCCCTAAAATGAAATAACATTTCTTTATCAAATATGTGGATATAAAATCTAAATAATCCTTCCCTTCTATGAAATAGCAATATTATATCAAATCTCTAGATATAAAATCCAAACAATCCTTCCCTACAATGAAAAGAAAATTCTATATCAAATATGTGGATATATAATCCCAATAATCCTACCTAGATATGTAATAAAAGTTTTATATCAAATCACTGTATATGAAATCCAATATTGCCCTACTACGAAATAACAGTTTTATATCAAATCTGTGGATATGAAATCCAAACAATCATGCCTGTTGGCAATAACAAATCCTGGAACATAAGTTCCAACAAATCCTTGTCATAAGACAAATCAAATTATTGGATCTTTGTCCAATTCCAATACTGGATCATAAGATCCAAATAAATCCTGGATATTTTAATATCCAAACAAATCATGAATACCAAAGTATTCAAACCAATCCTGGATCATAAGACCCAAACAAATCTTGGATATTTTAATATCCAAACAAATCCTGAATACCAAAGTATTCAAACCAATCCTGTATCATAAGACCCAAACAAATCCTAGATATTTTAATATCCAAAAAAATCCTGAATACCAAAGTATTTAAACAAATCCCCTCTTAGAGATATATTCATATTTATATTTGAAACAAATCATAAGTACACTCACCATGGAGATTTAATCGGGATTTTCCCTTGCCTTTATCCGGTATTTGTTCAGTCCGTTCTTCTTCTCTTTCTATTATTCTTACAATATTAGTATCATCATAAGAATATTAACAATTCAAAGAATAACTTCAAAATAACTCAATTCATAAGCATCATATGATTCTATTCAAATCATTCATCATAAATGAAGTTCCATCCAAATTTATGTTAATATATTTGTCATATCCAAATCATATGTCAAACATATATTCATTTCTTCTTCATAATTAAATCCTTATCATATTAGTATTCCAATGCAAAATATGGCACATCATTTCAAGTTTCCTAGAGAAAGATTAGCCCATTTCTTTACTACATAGCAAATCTACCCTATAGGCTCTTTTATCGTTCATTCAACTTTCAGGAATTTTCATAATTTTTTTACATCATAACTTTCTATGATATTTCAGCCAACAACAATAAACATATTTAACAATACAAAATTAAAGTTTTAGAATTTTTTAAGGTTCATTTTCTATGTCAAGCAAAACATCGAACACATGGCGTGCATACTTTTACCCTTGAGGAAGATTTTATACCTGAACTTCAAACTCTCACCAAAGATTCATTTCTTGGTATTTTCACATGATTTTCGGATATGTCACACATATATGAGTATATTTTCATTTTCAACTAGAATTAATCAATTCAAGTAAGTATATGAAAAGATATGGAAGTTTGAATAAACAAGGTTACTAAAAGAAGCAATTTAAGGGTTTACATATTCAACTTTGTTTAAACTCGTATCTATTCATGCGTATACCTCAATACATGAAAGTTTAGTAAATAAATGATGATTTCTATCATTACAATCAGTAATATATGAAAAATAACAAGATTTACATGTAGGATTACCTTAGGGATATTTACGTAATTTCCTACGAATTTTTCTCCAACATTTCCTCCTCCCTTTCTTCCTAAACTTCCCCATTCTCTCTCCTTAAGCTTAAATTCCTCATGGGTGATTTTGGCTGAAGGAGAAGGTTATTTCAAAGGTATAAGGTCGTCCAAACCAACCTCCACCTCCAACCAATCAATTTAATACACTTGTTGGGTATAAAGGACAAATGACCACTTAAACAAATGGACAAATTTACCCTTGGTTAGTAATTTTGGTATAACTTCTTACTCGGACCTCCGTTTCACACACCGTTTGTTGTATTACAACCCTAACTCGCCTATCTAAAACTATATAGTTTTCACCTCAAGTCAATTGTTATTTTACAAGGGTCAAAATGAGTCTCTAACCTGAATATTCCTACCGAAACTTTAAAATTTTGTATTTGTAACTAATTCGATATTTCATGCTTTCTGAAGGTTGGATTAGACTAAAAATAATAACTTAACATCCTATATATTAATAACGCATTACTTGTATCACATAAGCTAAGCAAGATTTAAGCATAATAATCAAAATTATATTCAAATTGTCACAATTCTCCCCTCGTTAGGAAATTTAGTCCCCGAAATTGACATACCTTGGTTGTTCGAATCAAACAAATATGTATAACGCATCTTCATGCTATCTTCACTCTCCCATGTATATTCTTCCATGGAATGCCTTCTCTGCACAACTTTCACAAGTGGGATCACTTTGGATCTCAATATATGTTCCTTCATATCCACGATAGCAAGTGGTTCTTCCACATAACTCAAGTCTTCCTTTAACTCAATAGGTTGTTCCACCAACACATGTGAAGGATCCGCTGCATACTTTCTTAACATAGAAATATGGAAAACATAATGTAGTTGGGATAACTCTGGTGGTAATGCTAACTTGTAGGGAACCACCCCGACTTTTTCAAGAATTTTCTATGGTCTAATATAACGTGGACTTAACTTTCCCTTCTTTCCAAACCTCATAAATCCTTTCCATGGAGATATCCAAAGAAACACATAATCCCCTTTCTAAAATTCCAATTTTTTTTTTCGTTTATTAGCATAACTTTTATGCCTGCATTGATCTGTTCTCATTCTATCTTGAATAATCTTTACCTTTTCAGTGGCGACTTCAATCAACTCTGGACCCTCTATCTTCCTTTCACCAACTTCAGTCCAACATACGGGTGTCCGACACCATCTATCGTACAACGCTTTAAATGGGTCCACACCAATAGTGGATTGAAAACTATTATTATATGAAAATTCTATTAAAGGCAAATATTCATCCCAATTACCTGTGAAATCAAGCACACAAACTCTAAACATATCCTTCGAAATCTGTATCGCTCTTTTAGAATGCCCATCCGTCTGAGGATGAAAGGTTGTACTAAACTTTAAGTTATTACCCATAGCATACTGTAAACTATCGAAAAATCTAGATGAAAAGTAGGGTCCCTGTCTGAAATAATAGAAATAGGCGCTCCATGCAATCGAATAATCTCATTAACATACAATATAGCATATCTATCAAATGTACACATAGTCTTGACTGCTAGAAAATGAGCTGACTTGGTCAACCTGTCCACCATTACCCAAATCGAATCTGATCCCTTCTGAGATCGAGGAAGTCCAATCATAAAATCCATCATTACATGATCCCATTTCCATTCTGGTATTAGCAATGGTTAAAGCAAACTAGCAGGTTTCTAATGCTCCACTTTCACTTGCTGACATATAAGGCATCTAACAACAAAATTAGCTATTTTTTTCTTCATATTATTCCACCAATAGTGCTCCTTAAAATCTCTATACATTTTAGTACTACCATGATGTATAGTATAAATGGAATTATGAGCCTCATCTAAAATTTTCGCTTTTAATCCATCCATGTTAAGCACACATAATCGTTGTTTATATAATAAAGTTCTACCATTAACAATACAAAAATCACCAGACTTACCACCTCTGACATCTTGTCATTTTTTCTCAAGAAAAGGATCTTGACTTTGTAAATCACGAATACGAGTAGCTAATAACGGCCTCACGCTTACATGAGAAAATAATATGTCCCCATCTTCTAGATGCAATTCCACTCCCATCAATCTCAAGTTCATAATGTGAGCAACTCTAGCACATCGAATACAAGATAACCTGCCCGAAGCCTTTCTACTCAAAGCATCTACAACTACATTTTCCTTCCCCGGATGGTAGTGAATTGTACAATCATAATCTTTAATTAACTCCATCCACCGCCTCCGCCTCAAATTCAACTCCTCCTGAGTAATTAAATACTTAAGATTTTGATGGTCAGTAAAAATTTCACACACTTCACCATATAAATAATGACTCCATAATGTCAAAGCAAACAGAATATCAAAAAGTTCCAAATCATGTGTAGGATAATTATGTTCATGTGTATGCAACTGCCTATAAGCATAAGCAATAACTTTACCATGCTGCATAAAAACATAACCCAACCCCTGATGTGAAGCATCGATGTAAATAATAATAGCATCTCCACTATGTGGAATAGTAAGAACAGGTGCAATTACCAACCTCTTCTTCAATTCTTCAAAACTATTTTCACAATCAGAATTCCATTCAAACTTAATATCTTTTCGGGTTAATTTAGTCATTGGCAAGGCAATTGAAGAAAATCCCTTAATAAACCTTCTATAATACCCAGCTAAACTAAGAAAACTCCTCACCTCGGTCACATTATTGGGCCTCTCCCATTTTACAATATGTTCTACCATTTTAGGATCAACACATATACCATCTCCAAAAATAACATGGCCTAAAAATACAACTTGTGATAGCCAAAATTCACACTTGCTACACTTAGCCCACAAGTTCTTATCTTTCAACAGATTTAAAATAGTTATGAGATGCTTTTTATGTTCAACCATATCACGTGAATAAATCAGAATATCATCAATAAAATATATCACAAATGAATCAACAAAAGGATGCAGTACCCGGTTCATAAGATCCATAAATACAGCTGGAGCATTAGTCATCCCAAAAGGCATCACAAGAAATTCAAAATAATCATACTGAGTACGAAAAGAAGTTTTAGAAATATCACTCTCCTTGACCCTCAACTGATGATAACCCGATCGCAAGTCTATTTTTTAAAACACTTTAGCACCTCGTAACTGATCAAATAAATCATCTATAAGAGGTAAAGGGTATTTGTTCTTAACTGTAGCTTTATTCAGTTGCCTATAATCAATACATAAACGCATAGTACTATATTTCTTTTTCACAAATAAAACTATTGCAGCACATGGAGATACACTAGGTTGTATAAACCCCCTATCAAGTAAATCCTGCAACTGAATCTTAAGTTCTTTCAATTCAACAGGTGCCATAGAAATAGGGTATGTCCCCGGTGCTAATTCAATACTAAATTCAACTTCTCTTTCTTAAAGTAACCCAGGAAACTTACTAGAAAATACTCCTAGAAAATCACATATAATAGGAACATCGACTAATTGTAAAGCCCCCTTCCTAGTGTCAATGACATATGCAATAAAACCCTCATAACCCTTATTTGACAATTTCCTTGTCTAAATAGCATAAATAATGCAACTAGGAATAACTTTCCTTTCCTCCCTCAAAAATTTAAATTCGGACTCACCGGGTATTTTAAAAACAACTTTTTTACGGAAACAATCCATGGATGCATGATATTTGGATAACCAATCCATTCCCAAAATTATGTAAAAATCAGAAATATCCCATGGAAGTAGATCTATAACTGTATCTGTAACCCCCACAGTTAAAACACAATCACAAAATATATATTCAACTATAATCACATCCCTCATAGGCATGGAAATACCTAACCCCACATCTAAACGAGTACATGGTTTATTCAGATATATAGCAAATACATAAAACACAAAAGAATGTGTGGAACCGGGATCAATAAAAATATAAGCACTTCTATTAGTAACAGAAAGTGTACCTGTGACAACATCTAGAGTAGCCTGAGCTTCTTTCATCAGAAAGACTCATCCACCTGGCCTGGAATTAATAGTTTGTCCCATGCCCCATGTTTCATCTATAATAACCGATTTATAACAAATAACACAATTATAATACTAACTATTGGTTAGTACATAAACAATTCATAAATATCATATCAAACCAGCAACTAACATCGAATCGTCACACACGTCCATAATTAATAACCTAGACGCTTTGATACCACTAATTGTCACACCCCAAACCCAAATGTATTCTAATAATTTCATTTATATTATGATTAAATCATAATCTTCAGTCCATTTGAAATATAATTCATTTATCAATATTTTTTTCATGTATAATAAACAAAATCATGTTCTTTGTACCATAATGTAATTAACATCAGAGTCATAATTAAGCGAACATGCTATACTACGATTGACAATAATTAAATATTACAATCATCAAATCAACCCATGCTAACTCAATATATAACATGTGCGAGTGTAGTAAAACCTCAGTGTGACAATGACAAAATCCCCATGTCTAATCCTCAGATCCTTCTAACGGTGCAACTCTCAAATCACCGATCATATGATATCCTAACTGGCAGCGTGCGAACCTGAAAATATTAAAATATAAATCATAAGCCTTAAGCTTAGTGAGGCACTCCTTCCCTGAAATGAAATAACAGTTCTTTATCAAATATGTGGATATAAAATCCAAATAATCCTTCCCTTCTATGAAATAGCAATATTATATCAAATCTCTAGATATAAAATCCAAAGAATCCATCCCAACAATGAAATGACAATTCTATATAAAATATGTGAATATATAATCCCAATAATCCTGCCTAGCTATGAAATAAAAGTTTTATATCAAATCAGTGGATATGAAATCCAATCCTATCCTGCTATGAAATAATAATTTTATATCAAATTTGTGGATATGAAATCCAAACAATCCAGCATGTTGGCAATAACAAATCCTGGAACATAAGTTCCAACAAATCCTTGTCATAAGACAAATCAAATTATTGGATCTTTGTCCAATTACAGTCCTGGATCATAAGATCCAAATAAATCCTGAATACCGATGTATTCAAACCAATCCTGGATCATAAGACCCAAAAAAATTCTGGACATTTTAATATCCAAACAAATCCTGAATACCGATGTATTCAAACCAATACTGGATCATAAGACCCAAACAAATCCTGGATATTTTAATATCCAAACAAATCCTGAATACCGAAGTATTTAAACAAATCCTCTCTTAGAGCTATATTCCTATTTATATATGAAACAAATCATAAGTACACTCACCTTGGAGATTTAATCGGGCTTTTCCCTAGCCTTTATTCGGTATTCGTTCAGTCGATTCTTATTCTCTTTCTATCATTCTTACAATATTATTATTATCATCATAAGAATATTAACAATTCAAAGAATAACTTGAAAGAACTCAATTCATAAGCATCATATGATTCAATTCAAATCATTCATCATAAATGAAGTTACATCCAAATTCATGTTAATATATTTGTCATATTCAAATCATAGATAAAACTTATATTCATTTCTTCTTCATGGAATACCCCGTATTTTTGTGATATTTATTTATGGGATTAATTGAATTAAATGGGTATTAATTGAGAATTAATCCGGATAAAATACTAACGAGATGTGAGTTGGTATTCGATTATAATGTGTACATATGACGTTATATGAATATTGAAAATAGTGAAATTGTCGTGAGACTGAAAATGGCAATTTGGAAAATTTTGTTGGGACGCGCGTGACGGTCGTGTCAGGAAAAATAATTAATTTAATTAAAAAAATGAATTTTATTTTTATTAACCGTATGGTCATTTTGAGTGCGCCAACGTGTCCGGAAGGGTCGAAATAGCCAGAAAACACTAGCCGGGAGTTTAGTTTGGGTCCCGGGGCATTTTTAGGCCATACCGGCAACTTAAAAGGGTATTTTGGTAATTTTGGAATTTTCGGATTTATGACTAACGAATTTTGGGAGTTTAAAATAGGTAATTTCATAACCCACTAACCCATTACCAGCAATTAACTGATTAGAGGACTACGGGAGTTTCATGAGAAGTTAGGAGAGGTTCCCAAAAGAGAAAACCTTAACCTCCATCTTCAACCTTCAACCTTGGGAGAAAAGGAGAGAGAAACCTTCATCAATTCAACACCAAATTCAGAGAATAATCCAAGGCAAGTGGTTTAATTACGTTAATTTCAAGCGAATGCTTCTTCCATGCTTAGAAATTGATATAATTGCATTGTATTGGGAGACTTGTAAAAACCCATGTAATTGGAGTTATAAATTCATGTTTTGATAAAGAGATTGCATGTAGTATTGTGTTTGGGCGATTATACTGTTAGAAATACATCTTTTATGTTACAAAAACGGATTTAGTTATGGATATTGATGACTTTAATTTTCTAGGGTTCATACTCATAAGGTTTGGGGGAAAATTGGGAGATTTGATGATTGGGTATTGTTTAGGGAGATTTGACCCCATATATATGTTAAAATACGACCGAAGTATGTTTAGGAATGATTAGAAACCTTGAACTACTATTGGAATGATGTTTAGATGAGATTAGAGGTGTAGAAAATTGGGAAAAATGAGATAGGAGAATTCTGGGCTCGAAACTGTCACCTCGTTAGAAGGCCTGCCCAGGTCATTCGAACGAGCTCGTTCGAACGAGCTTCTAACGAGTTGATAGTTTGACTTCTAACGAGTTGGATGTTTGTTCGATGCCTTTCGTTCAAACGAGATCTCGTTAGATGCCCACTTCGTTCGAACGAGACTTCTAACGAGTTGACAGAATGGCCTTTTTGGCCTGATTTGATTTCTAGGGTCCCGTAACCTTGTTTAATTGTTGAGATATCTTTCCCGTGTTAAATAATTGATATAGTTGAGAGATTTGGGATATATTGAGGAGTAAAACATAGAAGTGTGATCTGAATCAAATGATAATTGTGGATTGGGACATGAATGACTAGTTACGATGTGAGAATAATTGACGACTTAAATATTTGTATTAACCGGGGATATGTGAATTGTGTAACATTATAAGTTGGTATGAGAATGAGAAGTATACCACTAATAAATTATGGTAATTACTAAGATGTGTGCATGATTATTATATGTATATGAATTTATGTGTATGACATACCTACTATACTTGCTATCACGGGAGGTTGGCGTTCGCTTAGGGCCATCTAGTCTTTGTGTGCCTACGGGGGGATTTAGATTGGTACGTCGAGAACATAGGTCAGAGAAGGACTTATTGGGAAGTTAATAAGTCTGCTGATCATGGGAGCATAGGTATGTGCGTGACCCAGGTGATGTGACTGTGTTCGCCTCCATTGATTGTGATTTTTGTTATCTGAGAACGATTCTTGAGAGATTCGAAATGCGTGATCCTTATGTACGTGATGTACCGGCATGGATAGCAGAGTATGTGTGCACCGCAGCTTAGCCTCGGGGTGCTTGTATTGTATATTTATGATGTGAATAACATACGGTTAAATGAAAAGGAATTGATATGTTTCATTGCGAGAATAATATTAGTAACGCCTCGATAAAGCTAAAAAGGGATAACTTGCTGTGAATTGTAATACTAATAATTGCGAATTCGAGTTTAAGTAAAGCTATCTATTTAAGTGATGACGTTGGGAATTTATATTATGAAACGAGTAGAAAGGTTAGAACTTATGTCGGTTTAGTTAGATATGGATATCACGTGTATGGGTCGAGAGGCGAGTATTTCATGTGAGAGCACGTCCTAACATGTATTTTGCATTCATTGTTTTAATGTCATTAAAACAATTGCTGTTTTTAAAATACTCTCCACTTTCGGGCTCTGACCCGTTTTCTTTCATATCTATTTTTTTGTAAAAACCTTTTTAGGTGCCCAGCCACAAGGACACCATGCATAGGATTTCCATTCAGGTGACGAGCTGTAGCTGTTGTGGAAGTTACAGGGCCTTGATAGTATACGCCTCCTTTTCTAGTCTTGACTCCATATTCAGTTTCATCATTTGTAGGGCATGTCGCCCATTTCTATTTAGAGACATTTCATATTTCAATTATTCAGATTTTGGCATGTAATTAATTGAGGGTACACTGTTCTATTTATTTCAGTTGTGGGGTTGTTGTGAGGAGTATTTCCTCCAGACTTATTATTATTTCTTGGTTATTCTAGTGCTTCTTTATGGTGAATGGTTATGTTATTCTTTCATAATTCTTTTATTGCATGTTAATCAGATTTAATTTAAAATTTGACAACTTACTTTTTAAATACTAGGTGGTTAGTAATCATTAAAATGTTTTCGACAGTGATGCTATTAACTGAACCAACTTGGCATTTTGTATTAATTTAATAAAGGAGTAGCTACCCGGTATTTAATTAGTCGTGGTGTCACAGGTGGTATCAGAGCATCAGGTTCTAGTATCCTTTAGGATCTGTACGGCTTATTATGCTTCCAGCGAAATTCTCTTTGATGTGGAGCCCTATGCTTAGGATCGTTGATATCTTTGGTGATATTTCGTTCTCCTGCTTCGATATATATGATAGTGAATCTTATTTGCAATCAGGTGTGTTCGTGTGCCAAACGATGTAGTACGTCAGGTGAAGACAGTTGGACGAACAACAGGAGGCAAGGATCAGTTGATATTAATAAATTAATTAAGGGAAGACCGTAGTCGAGGTCACCCATATCAGGGTACGAAAGTCCTGGACAGTCCAGATGGTCAAGTTGCGACTTGTGACTTCCAAGCACAACAATAGTTGAAGGTTGGGTCAATTGAGACTCACCCAACAAGGTTGGATTAAGAGAGAAAGAGTTGGGTGGGAGATCGAGAAAACCAGCGGTGGAAATACTTGAAAGGCGGAGATGGCGTGTGCTGGCCAAACAAACATAATACACCCAAAGGCTTGGACTTGTGTCGGAGTATGGCCAATCGAGAGTGAAAATTTGAGGAAAATTTTTCTTGTCTCGTGAGAGCGGAGTTTCAATGGGGAGAAAACAATCACCACACTTATAAGTGGAATGTGACGTCGAGAGAAGGCGTACACGAATGGTTTGACCATAAGTTCCTTGATCAGATGTTTAGGATGAAAATCGAATGTCGTTCTGAACTCACAAGAGAGGTCCGGACAGAGGTCACTTTGTGAGAAGAAATAAAATTATTTAGTGAACCCTACACCGGGCGAAGTAGGTGAAACGGGGAAGGGGATATTAAAGGGAGAATTTACATAGAAGAATTGCTAGTCCTTCTGGAAGAATTATGCTTGGACGGTTAAAGCAAATGGTATTGTCGCATAGTGTTAATTTGGAGGTAAACATCCCCGGGTGGGGAGATACAAGAATCGAAGGCTTTATATAAAGTAAGACTGGGGAAAACAGTGTTGGTGAAGCACCACAATGGGAAGACCCAATGGAGAACCAGTTAAAATGATTCGGATAGCTGAATTACTATCGGGCAAAGGTGATTTCAGTGAGAGATGTAGAAATTAGTAGCGTGTTCCTTAGGGCCGTCAAAACTAAGGGAACAACGGAGGTAGTCATCTGAGTCGAGACTACCAACGTCCGAGGGATGGACCACCTTAACAGGATTTGTGAGACAAAAGATAAGTGGAGTATGTATAGAGGTATTTCTGTGGGGAGTGAAACCCGTGCGTTATAAAAATTTCCCGATACAAGAGTAGGGATCAAGGTATTGTGCCTGGCGAGGGCAACAGTTATTGAAATATTCGGTTTGGGACAGACATGTGTGGTAAGTCCAGGAACCATTTGAGCAGCCGGGACGATTATTAGGATAGAAGTATGAGTTATATCCTCAGATGAGGATGCATGTTATTTGTGGCATGAATGAGTTACTACATTTGTTACAATTGTATTTTCACTTGAGAGTCGAGTTTAGTGAGTATATCAGTAAGTTTATTATATATAAGAACATTTCCCTGATAGTGTGGGGGTTACTTTTATTGTCATCCGCGGAGGATGAATGGGTATATTAATAGCGGTTTATGCTTTATCGAAATTACTCGTTTTAGTGTTGTGTTATACGAGTATGATATAATCTTAATTATTGTTTTATATATATGATTATACCGATAGTGTGTTGGTATTGCAAGTTTATTGGGATTACTACATCGGGGTAGCATGTTTTGTTCTAGCGAGGCCCCATCTGTTTGAGGACCGGGCTCGCAATTGTACTTTTGTGCATATATGTATATGTGTGTATATATATATATATATATGCTTTGATTTCAAAGTATAATGGTCTCGGATATTTAATCCCAGTATGCGTAGGGATTTCATTATTATGAGTCGAATGTAATTGATTTACTAGTCAACAAAGAGTTAGTTGGTTTTTATAATTAACGATAGAGAGGTCGTAACAAAAAGAGTGCATTTTTTTATCACCCGTTAGAGATTTGGAAGTTTATACTCATAGTTGTGTGTCTGGGGACGGGAATTTGAGGGTCTCAAATATCTCACATGTTGTATATGAAATGTGATTTCCATCACTGTAAAGAGAAAAGTGTCTTTCAAAAGGAGTTCTTTGTTTATGTATAATTGCGAACTGAGATGAAACTTTGTTGTTAAAAGACGAGAGTGTAGGGGTACATATTATGGACAGGGCTTAACGGATTCCGATGACCAATAATGTTAGGTAGTAGTGTATCGGGGGGGTTCCTTATTTGGATTTCGCTTTGCGAGACACCCCACGTATGAAACTTAGCGTAAGGTTGGTAGTAATGAAATGTGTGGCCCTTCGTTCATGATTTGGATACCTCTATCGTTATGGGAGTACGTAGTTATAACGGGAAGTTACAAGGAGTAAATTATGATGTACGGCCATTAGAGCCAGTTGTTAGTAAATTACGATATAAGTACTAATAATGTTGGTTTTGTCACGGCGTGTTGAAGGACGCATTGAGGATAAGGAGGATTTAGGATTTCTAATTCAGAAGCGATTGAGAACGCCCAAGTGGTATAGCACCGTTGTATTTACAGTGATAATAAAGAGTTTGGGATTTGTATGAAGCATATATAATGTTTAAAAACCGTATGGTTGGGTTATAAGGGGCGTAGACATCTTGATTTGCTAAAGTGTAAATCAAAGGAAGAGGGAACATAGACGGGTGAGATTATTACTTATGAGGTTAAACGTCATAAGAAAAGGTGTAAGTGAATATCATGTGTAGTAAGTGTAGCACGTTCAAACTTGGAAAAAAAAGGCAGTAGAAAGCCATTTAATAAAGGGATATCTCTTGAGAAGGCGAATAAATTATTATGAGAAATTTGGAGTAGAGTTCCGATCAATCGAATGTTGAGGGTGACTCAAGAGTAAATAGAATGAGGATGTCAATCACGTATAAAGTCCAGATATGCACAAATTGGTGAAAAGTGTAAAGGTCCAAACTTTTGGTATTCGTCGGGAGAATAAGATCATTAAGTATCATTTAACGGGAAAATATTATGTGAATATCGACATTGAAAGAGGTATAGTAAGTAGTAGAACAGTTGGGGTTAGATGATCAACCAAATAATTTTGTATCAAGACGACGATTCCAAGAATGGGAGGGTCAAGTTGGAGAATTTTCTTGAGAGGTAGCCAACTTATTAATAAGTAATGAGTTCCTTCGATTATGTGGGACATGTTGTCCAGAAGGAGAGAAATTGTTATATACTTGGGGTGATTTACACTATTAGATAGTGAACACGTTGGTACATGGTTCGATACAGTACTATTCAGAACTAAGAGGAGATCCCCGAAATCCACCTTTAACGTGGGGTAACAAGAAGTAGTGGAAATACGTTTCACTTGGACTAGGCTGTATCACCTATGGCCCGAGGTGTAGGCGCAAGGTGATTGACGACTGGTGGGCTGTATAAAAGAATGTTGAATTCATTTCGATATTTTTATTTCCAAATCGAGAAACTAGTAAGCAAGGTACATTGTCAAAATGGGAAGAAAATATTATCTAATAGTAGAGCTGGGTGAAACCACCCGTATCTATTTTATTGTGGACAAGGTGTCGAAAATTGCTTTGTGAAACACCACCCGAATGTATTTATACCTTGTGTAATTCACAACGCAGGGAACAGAGATTCAAGGAATGGATAAGAAGTAGTCAGCTGTGTTATTAATTTCTTCCAGGTGGGAGTTTGGTGTGTTGCTAAACGCAAAAAGTAATGCGTAGAGAGGCACGGGCTAACAATAATATTGAAATGATGCGGCTAACGATGTATAGGCCATTTTTCTTTGATTGTTGTTTAATAAGAGCGCAACGTGAGGTACATTTATTGAAGTCTATTCTGATAAGGTATCAAGTCTGTTAAACAAGCTTTGTTGTGAACAAGGGCTTTAGTGATTGGGATTTTCTTTATATTTTATTTGGAACACTGGAGGGTACCGAATTTTTCCAGGTATGCCTTATTTTTCCGAATTTCGGGACGAAATTCTGTTATTAAGGGGGAAGTATGTAATACCCCGTATTTTGTGATATTTATTTATGGGATTAATTGAATTAAATGGGTATTAATTGAGAATTAATCCGGATAAAATACTAACGAGATGTGAGTTGGTATTCGATTATAATGTGTACATATGACGTTATATGAATATTGAAAATAGTGAAATTGTCGTGAGACTGAAAATGGCAATTTGGAAAATTTTGTTGGGACGCGCGTGACGGTCGTGTCAGGAAAAATAATTAATTTAATTAAAAAACTGAATTTTATTTTTATTAACCGTATGGTCATTTTGAGTGCGCCAACGTGTCCGGAAGGGTCGAAATAGCCAGAAAACACTAGCCGGGGGTTTAGTTTGGGTCCCGGGGCATTTTTAGGCCATACCGGCAACTTAAAAGGGTATTTTGGTAATTTTGGAATTTTCGGATTTATGACTAACGAATTTTGGGAGTTTAAAATAGGTAATTTCATAACCCACTAACCCATTACCAGCAATTAACTGATTAGAGGACTACGGGAGTTTCATGAGAAGTTAGGAGAGGTTCCCAAAAGAGAAAACCTTAACCTCCATCTTCAACCTTCAACCTTGGGAGAAAAGGAGAGAGAAACCTTCATCAATTCAACACCAAATTCAAAGAATAATCCAAGGCAAGTGGTTTAATTACGTTAATTTCAAGCGAATGCTTCTTCCATGCTTAGAAATTGATATAATTGCATTGTATTGGGAGACTTGTAAAAACCCATGTAATTGGAGTTGTAAATTCATGTTTTGAGAAAGAGATTGCATGTAGTATTGTGTTTGGGCGATTATACTGTCAGAAATACATCTTTTATGTTACAAAAACGGATTTAGTTATGGATATTGATGACTTTAATTTTCTAGGGTTCAAACTCATAAGGTTTGGGGGAAAATTGGGAGATTTGATGATTGGGTATTGTTTAGGGAGATTTGACCCCATATATATGTTAAAATACGACCGAAGTATGTTTAGGAATGATTAGAAACCTTGAACTACTATTGGAATGATGCTTAGATGAGATTAGAGGTGAAGAAAATTGGGAAAAACGAGATAGGAGAATTCTGGGCTCGAAACTGTCACCTCGTTAGAAGGCCTGCCCAGGTCGTTCGAACGAGCTTCTAACGAGTTGATAGTTTGACTTCTAACGAGTTGGATGTTCGTTTGATGCCTTTCATTCGAATGAGATCTCGTTAGATGCCCACTTCGTTCGAACGAGACTTCTAACGAGTTGACAGAATGGCCTTTTTGGCCTGATTTGATTTCTAGGGTCCTGTAACCTTGTTTAATTGTAGAGATATCTTTTCCGTGTTAAATAATTGATATAGTTGAGAGATTTGGGATATATTGAGGAGTAAAACATAGAAGTGTGATCTGAATCAAATGATAATTCTGGATTAGGACGTGAATGACTAATTACGATGTGAGAATAATTGACGACTTAAATATTTGTATTAACCGGGGATATGTGAATTGTGTAACATTATAAGTTGGTATGAGAATGAGAAGTATACCACTAATAAATTATGGTAATTACTAAGATGTGTGCATTCTTAGTATATGTATATGAATTTATGTGTATGGCATACCTACCATACTTGCTATCACGGGAGGTTTGTGTTCGCTTAGGTCCATCTAGTCTTTGTGTGCCTACGGGGGGATTTAGATTGGTACCTCGAGAACATAGGTCAGAGAAGGACCTATTGAGAAGTTAATAAGTCTGCTGATCATGGGAGCGTAGCTATGTGCGTGACCCAGGTGATGTGACTGTGTTCGCCTCCATTGATTGTGATTTTTGTTATCTGAGAACGATTCTTGAGAGATTCGGAATGCGTGATCCTTATGTACGTGATGTACCGGGATGGATAGCAGAGTATGTGTGCACTGCAGCTTAGCCTCGGGGTGCTTGTATTGTATATTTATGATGTGAATAATATACGGTTAAATGAAAAGGAATTGATATATTTCATTGCGAGAATAATATTAGTAACGCCTCGATAAAGTTAAAAAGGGATAACTTGCTGTGAATTGTAATGCTAATAATTGTGAATCCGAGTTTAAGTAAAGCTATCTATTTAAGTGATGACGTTGGGAATTTATATGATGAAACGAGTAGAAAGGTTAGAACTTATGTCGGTTTAGTTAGATATGGATATCACGTGTATGGGTACGGTACGTTAGGAGTGCACAATTAGTCGAGAGGCGAGTATTTCATGTGAGAGCACGTCCTAACATGTATTTTGCATTCATTGTTTTAATGTCATTAAGACAATTGCTGTTTTTAAAATACTCTCCACTATCGGTCTCTGACCCGTTTGCTTTCAAATCTATTTTTTTTGTAAAAACCTTTTTAGGTGCCCAGCCACAAGGACACCATGCATAGGATTTCCATTCAGGTGACGAGCTGTAGCTGTTGTGGAAGTTACATGGCCTTGATAGTAGACGCCTCCTTTTCTAGTCTTGACTCCATATTCAGTTTCATCATTTGTAGGGCATGTCGCCCATTTCTATTTAGAGACATTTCATATTTCAGTTATTCAGATTTTGGCATGTAATTAATTGAGGGTACACTGTTCTATTTATTTCAGTTGTGGGATTATTGTGCGGAGTATTTCCTCCAGAATTATTATTATTTGTTGGTTATTCTATTGCTTCTTTATGGTGAATGGTTATGTTATTATTTCATAATTCTTTTATTGCATGTTAATCAGATTTAATTTAAAATTTGACAACTTACTTTTTAAATACTAGGTGGTTAGTAATCATTAAAATGTTTTCGACAGTGATGTTATTAACTGAACCAACTTTGCATTTTGTATTAATTTAATAAAGGAGTAGCTACCCGGTATTTAATTAGTCGGGGTGTCACACTTCATAATTAAATCCTTATCATATTTATATTCCAATGGAAAAGACGGCACATCATTTCAAGTTTCCTAGAGAAAGATAGGCCAATTTATTTATTACATAGCAAATTTCCCCTATAGGCTCTTTTATCGTTCATTCTACTTCCAGGAATTTTCATAATTTTTATACATCATAACTTTCTATCATATTTCACCCAGCATCAATAAACATATTTAATTATACAAAATTAAAGTTTCAGAATTTTTTTAAGGTTCATTTTCTATGTCAAGCAAAACATCGAACACATGGCGTGCATGCTTTTACCCTTGGGGAAGATTTTACACCCGAACTTCAAACTCTTACCAAAGATTCATTTCTTCGTATATTCACATGATTTTCGGATATGTACCACATATATGAGTTTATTTTTATTTCTAACTAGAATTAATCAATTCAAATAAGTATACGAAAAGATATGGAAGTTTGAATAAACAAGGTTACTAAACGAAGCAATTTAACGGTTTACACATTCACCTTTGTTTAAACTCGTATCTATTCATGCGTATACCTCAATACATGGAAGTTTATTAAACAAATAATGATTTCTATCATTTCAATCAGTAATATATGAAAAATAACAAGATTTACATGTAGGATTACCTTAGGGACGTTTACGTAATTTCCTATAAATTTTTCTCCAACGTTTCCTCCTCGCTTTCTTCCTAAACTTCCCCATTCTCTCTCCTTAAGCTTAAATTCATCATGGGTGATTTTGGCTAAAGGAGAAGGTTATTTCAAAGGTATAAGGTCGTCCAAACCAGACTACACCTCCAACCAATCAATTTAAGACACTTGTTGGGTATAAAGGACAAATTACCACTTAAACGGATGGACAGATTTGCCCTTAGTTAGTAATTTTTGTATAACTTCTTACTAGGACCTTCGTTTCACACATATTTTGTTGTGTTACAACCCTAACTCATCTGTATAAAACTATCTAGTTTTCACCTCAGGTCAATTGTTGTTTTATAAGGGTCAAAACAAGTCTCCAACCTGAATATTCCTACCGAAACTATAAAATTTTGTATTTGTAACTAATTCGATATTCATGCTTTCTGAAGGTAGGATTAGACTAAAAATAATAACTTAACATCCTATATATTAATAACACATTACTCATATCACATAAGCTAAGAATGATTTAATCATAATTAATCATAATTATATTCAGATTGTCACACCATCGGCCATGGCACACTGTACACCAGGACCGATCGGCCATGGGCATGTATTTTTTTATCTGGTTTTACTTCAGGGAGAGTGTCCTGTCAGTTGGATCATACTTTTAGGGACCTAAGGCCTTTGGGTTTTTACTAAGTTGTTATTTAGGATACTCTAAGGCTTTGGTATTTATTTGGTAGTAGGCGATCTAAACAGATTGTGCTTTACTCCTTTGACAGATTTGAGCAACGTTATTGCAATGAAAGACATATGTTCTGCATCTGTGGGGTTTCATTATGCTTTATTTATTTTGGATAGGACTCTTGGGATTATGTTCAATTGACAAGGTCACTTTTATGAACACTTCTTTGAGATTATTGTGAGTGGATTACGGTATTCGACTAACTAGCTTCATTGTGATGGAGTACCTCGATTATTAAACATCTCATTTGGGTTGGGGGGGGGGGGGGGGGGGGGTTAGCCACACCAGGGCAAACGAAGTTATTTTATGTCCGCATGGTATGGTTATGTTTTCTCGCCACCCTAGGTCAAACGAATTTATTTAACGTCCGCACGGGATGGGATGTTTTCTCTCCACATCAAGGAAAATAATGTTAGTTAATGCATATATGGGATGGTAGTGTTTTCTCGCCACATCGGGGAAAATGAAGGTATTTAACGTTTGCATAGGATAGTGGTGTTTTCTCGCCACGCCAAGGAAAACGGATATATTTAACGTCCAAATGGGATGGTGGTGTTTTATTTCCACACCGAGGCTATTTAATGTCACGCTTGGGGCAGTGGTGTTTTATCACCACACCGGGAAAAATAATGCTCTTTAACGTCCGCATGGGATGGTGGTGTTTTCTCTCCGCACCAGGGAAAATTAATGTATTTTGGTTTAGTGAGACTTTTAGAGGAGATGAATTAGTTCGATAAATGAGGAATTTGACTTTATTTAGAATATTTCTAACTATAAAATAGGGAAGGACCATGCGCTCGCATGACCGGCCAACCAGATGTGAGCATGACCGATCAGCCAAGCGTGTGCATAACCAATTATTCATGGCACTCAGATTCTAAAAAAAAGGAAATTTTCCTAATTTTCTGATTCTCACCCTTTACATTCTCTCTCTAACTCATATTTCTCTCTAGTTTCAAGCATTTATCTAGTTTTTAGATTTTTTCTTTCTCGACTTTTTCAAAGATTATTGAGAGGGAGGTTGGTGAGTTATTGGAAATCCTTTTGGATGATCTCCCTGATACTAGGCGTCACCCTGAGTCTGAGAACTCGATGATTTGGTTGACGTGGATGTATAGATGGATCCCGTGTACAAGAACACAAGCATGTATCATCATGCTCCTCCTCAGTCGGGCGATCGATTCATCCTTTTTTGGGACCACTCCAGTCATATTTACACTATTATACTTAGTGGTCAGGTATTTTCTTTATTTTTGAAGTGCCTTTTATTTATGTTATCTATTTTTATTTTGATGTTTTTACTTGTGCATGTATTTTTATGTTTCGCATTTGCTTATTCTTTTACAAATTTATATTTTCGTACGCTTTCTTCACAACACCCTCGTGAAAGTCGTGTTACACGCCTCAAACTTAGGGTTTACCCTAGACAGGTGGTATCTTTATGGATCGGTGAGTCCTTCCTTGAGGTTATTCGGGAGACCGTTCAGGGTCTAGGATTTTTCCTTTTCTTGGATTTTATAGTAACAATTCGATCTACCATTATGATCCCTATGCTTGTAGATAGGTTATGGGATATGACTTCAATCTTCTACCTCCTAGTGGATGAAATAACACTCGCTCCACTAGAGTTGCATGTGTTAACCGGTATGCCATATGTCCCGTTCTCAATAAATATTCTCGTTATCATATTGTCAAAGGATGCTATCTAGGCTTCTATAAGATTTATCCCAACAACTGGCTTTGGCGCGACTCTAGTGCTTAGCTCCTTTAAGGCTCATTTATGAGGTGTTTGCGGGGAAGAGATGGATTCTCCAATTTACCCGAGTCCATCTAATTTTCATGTTTTGGAACACCATCTACTCTTCCCACCATGAGGTTGTTCATAAGGGTTTTCTTTTCCCTCTTAGGTATTTTAGTTGTATCAGATAGTATGATTGGTATAATTCCGCTCTAAGCTTGCCATTTGTTAGTATGAGTGACATGTCTCGATGGGTGACTAAGAGCCCTATAAGTTATGTGTTGAACTAGGAGGTATGTTATTTATTCCTTTTTATTTTTCTTTTATTTGCATCTTTCCTTGCTCTTCCACTGATATATTATGTCATACTTGTGTTGTTATGGGTTTGTGAGGTCTTGGACTTCACTAGGATTCTTTTAAGGAATCTGAGGACACTTTGCCTCACTAGAGGAGATGGAGGTGGTCCAACTAGAGGGAGGTATTCTATGCGTATACTCAGGGAAAGATATACACTCTCTTGAGTGGGTTGACTACAGAGATGGTATGTACCTCTTTTTATTTTTCCTACAATTTTTGAATTTTTCATTTTCTTATCCACTTTTTGATCTACTTGTCACTTTCTTCCCCTGGATCATGTCCCGAGAACATTAGGATGAGGATAGGACTGTCACTCAGAATTATTCCTTTGTACTAACAGGGCCACATATTTCTATCGGGTAGGAATAGTTATTCATTAGTGGCATGAGCCTATAGATTAAGACATCTGCTCCAATATCACATGAGGGATGGTAAAAGCATCAATAAACTGAGGTGGGTGTTCGAAACTTGAGTCTTTCATATTACAAGGGATAGAAATATTACAAGGGATGAGGTTCAGTATGAGGTGTCTGTTCCTACCTCCCAAACTTATTTCTCTATGTCAGTGGGAGTCGAGGTATGCAATGTTTTCTTTTTTTCTTTTATTGCAGGCTTTTACCATCCCTCATGTGATATTGGAGCAGATGTCTTAATCTATAGGCTCATACCTAGCTTTATTTATTGGACGATGAAAGACTCAAGTTTCGAACACCCAATAATCGAGGATGCCTCGAATCTTTTCATTTATAATAGTAGTGGTCCTTTGACTGGTGTTTCTCCTGTGGAAGATGGTCCTGAGTTTTCATGGAGAGTACGTCATCATCATCGGGGGCCTATGTCTCATGTGGTTCCTCGGGAAGTCCTAGTTATTTGAGAGGGTGCACCCACGCGAGAGGTAGTTACTTACTCCAGTGACGATGATGAGGATAACGGATACTCTTCTTTCACGAGACCCGATTTTCACTTTTAGAATATTTTTCTTATTTTTTATGTATTTTTTCCTTCTTAAGGATTAAAAGGTGTTGTCCTTTATTCCCGTAACAAATATATTTATAAAACATGAAGGAATATTTTTATTTTGAGGAATGTTATTTTCTTTTGTATTGACTAACCCATAGTTGAGCCTTACTTAGGACAAGAGGGAATGTTCTCTCTTACCAAACTCTTATAAGTGGACCATCTCACTTTTCGAGAGTTCCTTATTGAGGATGGGATTGATTTTATGGTAGTTATCGCCTTCTTCTTGTATGATATTCCAAAAAGGAGGCATAGGGGAGGACGAAAAGGTGCTTTAGCTTTGGCTTTCGTATCTCAACAAATTTCGATTACATGTACCACATCTATTTACATTCGTTTAGTGGATGTAGTCTAATTGAAGGAAAGAAATATCTTGATACCTTTAATATTAGGTGAAACCAATAATGGCTTATCTATTTATCATTCCTGAGAATGATCCTATCTTCAGTAAAGCCCCTTGCTTTTTGCACATGTGGCTTTTAAAAACATTGATCTTGATCAAGGATCCACTCATCCATTTCATGAAGACTGGAGAAGAGTGGTTTTAGTGTTTTTTTGAATATGGGAATTCATATATTCTATGGTACTTCCCTTAGAGACTGTCTATAGTAACTCTTTTATCTATGGGACCGTTCCCTTACATCCTCATGTATCCCTTGTATTTCACTTATTTATATTTCACGTAGCGTATGATACGTCAATGTAAGAAAATACAGGAAATCCCCCTGGGTTGATTGCATCGTTTTAAACCTCTTTTCTCACACTTGGTAAGCAAAATTGTTTACTTCTGTTGGAATGAAGTTCCTCCATTCCTTTCCGTTCCCCCCGACTTGTTTTCCATCATGGCTATAAACTTAACTTAGGAGTAGTTTTATGGTTATATGAGAAGGTTAAAGATGTAGTGTTTTGAGGGAGGGGAGATTTTGTTGGCTCTTAGGTTAACCATATCAGGATATAAGTAACCTCAATGAATTTCTCTATTGCAGGATCAAGGTGAAAATTTCTTCAGCTACATGTGAGCTAATTAGATGGGGACAAGTGATAAAAGTGGTTCTCATGACATGATCATTTTCGTGATTAAGGATTTTAGTTCTTCAAACAGTGTGGGTAATAATTCTCCTTAAGTATCTTTGTGTATCTTTATGTAAATTTGTTTTCTTTTTCTTATGAGGATGATGAATGTACGTTTGTAATGAATGTATTTATTTAAATGGGCTCAAACCTTTCTTTGTCATCCTATTACTCTACAACCGTTTCTTTAGTAATCTAAGAGATGAGATCAAATAATAAGAGAAAGGCCTTACTCCCATAGGAGTGTTGTTTGGTTAAATGAACCCCTAAGGGTTATATACGTACCTCCATTATGTGATGAAATCGACTTAGGCGTGGTCTTTTGAGGAATTATCTTTGCGTTATGGAGGATCAGGTTATATGTAGTTCTTGTTTTGAACATAGTTGGCTCAATATATTTATTTCATACATAGTACTTATTAAAACGATCTAAATTAGTCGGTAGGGCTAATTCCATCCCATTGATATTTACTAGGAGGGTTGCACCTCCGAATATAATCATCTTCATAACATATGGTCCCGCTCAATTAGGACCATATTTCCATGGGGATCCATGAAGATACCTATATAGAGCACTCATAGGGTTTGTTTTTTGTGCTTTATCTATATAGACATTCATCTAGTTGGACTTGAATTTTGATAAGATTTTTTATGCAATTATGTCATGTCTAGCTACCTATGCCAAGACCTCTACTCAAGCCTACATCAATTCAGAATTCATCCATACAATAAAGGTATTCCCTCACACTTATTCACATTGGCTCATAAAATTTATTTCTACACCATATAGGACACTGCATCCCATTATGTGTTGGTTTTATTCAAACTGAATTTTTTAAAACAGTTTAAAATATAATTTGAATTTTATTAATTTGATTAAATATTTTTTTTGAAAATAAATTTTAGAATTAATTTTGAAGCTTAAATTTCTTTTAAATTAATTTGTGTGACTGAGTATATGTTTGTATGTATACTATATTAATTATATAGTATATTATATTATTCATATATGCATTGCCTATATTTTTTTTAATCAAATGGAATTCATGTGTGTTGCCGATTTAATGTCCGAGAGGCTACATCTTTTTTTTAGATTTGACACATAGCAGGTCATATAGACCTCATCCCTTAGCTATTGGAGGGTTTCCAGATTTTTGCTAATTTGACCTTTACAAATATGATTATCTGTTGCCATGCCATAGTGTAAATGATTTTATCTTCGATTTCATATTGTATAAATATCGTCTCTTAAGGTCACTATTTTTTCTAAACCGTAACATCCTTGTTTAAACTGAATACGAGCCCATTGTATTTGACCTGGGCCTAAGGTTTTTGTCATACAAACCAACGTTTTTAAATCTGGTATTTCATTTCTTTAAAAACGACATCGTTTTTCAAAACCGTTGGTCGCGTTTTATTCGTTTGAGTTGGTACCATCTGGTTGTAACGTGTCAATCATTTAAGCTACAGATTTGTGTTTTTTTATGATTCATTCGATTAAATCTTATCTATGGCTTTATTGGTTGTGTCCAATCCTTATGATGCCTTCTATAACCAATCATCACACACTTTAGTTACCTATAAATTGAAACCTTTGGAGTCTTCATTTTTATGATACGAGCAAAATAAAATTTGCACCGAACCTCTGCCAATTTTTTTCTAGAGAGAGAAAGTGAAAAGTTCATACACCACACACACTGAGGTAATTCATTTATTTTTTTAGTTTGAAGATATAATCTCACAATTAGACTATATCAAAAAACAATTATTAAATAAGTTGATAATTTGTATGTTTGATTTTGTTTGAAAAACATTTTGAAATATTTTCAAATATGTTTAGAACTCTTTTATTAGGGATTGTTATTATTAATATTGCGATCCAAAGTTCAAGAACCCTAATAATTTCACTTTTGCCTATATTGTTGAGATGATTTCTGACAGTGAAAAATCCTCTCATCTCTTATTTTGTTAGATCAATTCCAATATGATTGTTTGAACACCTTGTCACACACAATCATACACTTGTTGTTTGGATCTTCTTTCTAGATCATTATTGGTGATCTCTTACATTTGTGGACTGGTTAGTGTTTAGAATCACTACACACATAGATTTACACCATTTTAGTGTTCATGTTTGTTTTTGTTCTTCGATCTAGTTGTTTAGATCGTAAATAATTTCTAGGTTGTTAGAGATTTTTGTATATCACTACTCACACAAAACACATATTTTGTTTTGTGTAATTTTTGTTGAGAAGTATTGATAAAATGTTGCATGCTTGTTAGAGTGTTTTCTTACACTTCACACACGATTTTACACGTTCTGTGTATTGAATCAGTTTGGATCTGATAGATATTTTAGATCTTGTTTTTTGTTTGTTTGAACACTAATTCACACCCAAATCTCATTTGTGTATATTCTTGGTTGTTGTGGTTATTCAGAGTTGATATTTAAAACAGTTTGTTTTAAATCATTATTAAGCAAGTTTGGGCTTAATAAGGTTATATTTGATTTAAGGTTTAGACAGCTAAACCTAAAACCATTGAGGACCTATAGTCAAATAATTAACATTTGGATTGTCCCTCTTGACTTGATACTCAAACTTGATTATTCTTGAACTTGGACTGAAACTAGAACTATTGAACTATTTAGACCTGAACAAGAACTATTTCGATATATTGGACTGTAAAAATTATTTAGACTATTGATAGGGTGTTAGATTAAATCTGGTTTAATCTAAAACTTTCCTTTAAAAATAGTTTTTTTATATTTGACTTTGTGCTTGAATTGTTTATATATTTGAAGTCATATATTGTTTTGTCTATTGCTAGATTGTATATTCTTACTTGACTATTCTTGTTACATAATCTTAGTGATATATCAGGAATTATTATACATCAATTCATATCACTTGCAGTTCATTCACTGACTCTTATGTACATATTAGATCAAATCTAAGCTTTCTAATTTTTGAAAAGAAAGTTTACTGAAAATAGTTTTAAATCAAGATAGATTGATTTAAATACAAGAAAGGAATATAAGATTTGCTACTAATATTTAGGATATCAAAACTATTGCATATTCATTTAGATTGTAACATTAAGGGTAAGTGTGTCATATAGAATAACGCACGTTACAAACACTTCACTACCACATGTCACTATTAGAATCAATAGGCACAAGCTGACCTATGCTGAGAAAGCTACAGGGAAAGCTGATACGTGAAGAAATAAAGGTGAACAAGAGCTACATAGTGAGGCTAATTGCAGAGCAACTAGAACAGAGAGGCTTGGTCGAGTTAGGTAATAGCTTTCTGATTTAACCTACTTTGAGTCTTGTTACATGTTTGTAAATCGTTCCGTATTGATTTGTTTTAGTGGACTTTGGTAGATTAGGTGACCCTAGAGGGTCCATCGTTTTTCTTAGGGGAAGGGTTTTTGTGACGTAAAATAAATCACTGCGTGCTGTAAATTTTTGCATATATCACCTAACACGAAAGTAGGACTTAAGTCTAGAAACTTGCCTAAATAAACTGAATTAGTTATTATCTGCTTAATCACCTAGTATAATAATGATAATAATTAGAACTTTAATTAACTTGCCAAACCTTATTCAGTTTTTAGTAAAGTTTAAATTGGTCCCCCTTGGATAATATATAAAAACTCGTAGGTATTTTGTGTTTAATCGACAATAGTTTACTTCCGCACTAGAGTACCTAAGTCCCCCGCTCAAGTGGTATCAGAGCTAGACTTTACAAAGATCTATTTTTATAAACTATTGTTAAAATCTTTTTTCCTTGTTTTCATGGAAGATTCAAGTCAGTTACTTAGGCTAGGAAATTTCAATAGACCTCCTATATTCGATGGCACCAATTTTCCATATTGGAAAATTATAATGATTGCGTTTATTCAAGGAACATTAGGATATGATGTCTGGGATTTTATTGAAAATGGTTATAGGCACCCCACTACTTCTATAGCATAAGGTAGCATTATTTTTAGAAAACTTCTAACATCTTATTTAAGTGTTGATCAGAAGAAGATAAGAAAATTTCAACAATAAGGGTAAAAATGCATTTTCATAAGTGTAAGTGAGATAAAATTGAAACGTATATGTCACTGCACCACTAGCAAAGATGCTTAGGGTACTTTAGTAATAGCACACGAGGGTGACTCTAGGGTAAAGGAGTGTAAAACTTAAATGCTTGTTCAATAATACAATATGTTAGTTATGAAAGATAACGAACCGTTTGATGATTTTTACATGTGTTTGACTGATATAATTACCCAGCTACATGCTAATGGTATAGAATACACTGATAAAGAAGTTTATGCTAATATTTTAAGGTCCATTCCCCAAGATTTGACCATAAACGTCACATCATTGAAGAAATAAATGATCTATCTCTCACACCAAAATTGCTAAGCACAAAATTAAGAACCATGGAACTGGAATCAGCCTTTAGGAAGACTCTTACATCTTATGATAAGAATGATTTGACCAATCCTTCTAAATTTGTGTTTAAAACTGCTTGTTTGATAAAAATAAACATAGGGTAGTTAAACAGCAATTTGAGTCGGACAATGACTCTGATGTGGATTCGGATGAAATTGACAAGATTGATAATAAACTTACTCTTATGTCTTCCCAATTAAGAAACTTTAAAGCATGAAAATGTTGTTGCTAAGAGACGTATATAATAAAATAATCAGCCTAATCAATCCATCCGACCTCACAACAGAAGTTCAAAATAGACTCCTGATTATGATAGTAGAAGTAGTAAGACTGATAAATCCAAAATGACTTGTCACAATTATGGGAAACTCGATCACTTCATTACTGAGTGTAGGTCTAAGCCATATTCCAAGAACTCTAAATCACACAAGGCTCGCATAACTAAAACTTGGGATGAATCTTATAATTCTGAATCAGAAGAAGACTAAGAAGAATCTGAATTAAATTGCCTTACATTTTTAGGAGAAGTTTATGACTGTTGCAGAGACGTGTACTTAGAAAAATGACTGATTCCGAAGATGAATGTGAATCGGATGAAGTTCTTGATTTGATCAATGCTACTAAATCTTTGTTAGTTAGTCAAACTTCCATGCTTGAATTAACTGCTTCGTTTGATGCAAAACGTGTTGCGTGTGTGTATGATACTAAGTCTGATGATAGCAACACTTCTCACACTGACACTGAGAATAATGAAACTTTTATTGGCTATGATGTTTACTCAGAACTATATGTCAAAACATTGCAAAATAGACAGGAATTATGTAATCTTCTTAAACTTCTTAATGAGTCATTGAGAAACAATATAAGATTATTCAACAGAATTCGATTGATATGTGCAATGTCAAAATAGATTTTGAAAAACAGACACTTGACTTTAAGTATCAGATTATGAGTTCAAATTTGATTTCTTTGGAAGAAAAATATAATGCATCTCCTTTGCAAGTCGAAAAATCTAAAGAAATTTGTGAAACTTCCTTCAAAATGTGTCGTAGTCGTGATATAACATTTTTCAACCTTAACAAATTGCTTATTATACAACGTTATAAGGGTGATACTAGAGGGTTGGGATATGAGGAAACTCTTGAAAAGATGATTCCAATAGACCAACTGTCTTTGTGAAAGCCCGAAAAGAAACGGATCTTCAGTTGGATAGTAGGTTGTCTGAAAAGGCTAAAGGAAAACAAGTTATAATTGAAAGTGATTTTGAAAGTGACCTTGATAGTTTCATTGGGAATTATGTGGAACCATCTTCGTCTAAATATTTCTCCCTGCCAAGAGACTTTAGACCTCCTAAGCCAATTATTCATGACGAATCTATTAAGTGTTTAGATAGAAAACACCACCATTCATACCTGTTTACTTCTAGTAAGTTTTATACAAAGTGTGATGTTTTTGGACACCAAAACTATGAGTGCCAAAGGTTTTATAATAAAAATTCCCATTTTTACTTTTACTCAAAAGTTAGGAGATTTGGTAATAACGCCATGAACCACACTGGATCATTTCCTTCCTTTTATAAGCTTGGACCCAAAACTAACGGCAAATGAAAACCAATAGGCACATCCCCTTCCCGATCTCAAATTAAGGCACAATTTTTTTTTAAACCGTGACTATTTGGATAGGGAGTGATGATCTAAGGACCCAGCTAAACAGTTTTAATCTAAGATCTTTTGTAGTCTTGACAGCCCTACATTGTGAGAGGAAAATTATTGGTTGGTACTTAGACAATGGTCGCCATATAACATGGGATGTTACCAAACTAAAGGATATTGTCGATTATAAAGGTGTCTGAGTTGACTTTGGAGATGGTAAGACCTCCCAAATCATTGGTAAAGGCATTCTTGACGAAGAGGGTTTACCTAATGTCAATGACGTGTTGATAGTTAAAGGGATGGGAGCAAATTTTCTTTATATCAGTCAGTTCTGTGATAACGGATTCCAAATCAAATTTATAAAAACCTCATATGATGTGCTGACTGAAACGAAAGAGGATTATATAAAAGGCAATCGTACCGCGGACAACTGTTATAAAGCATCCGGTGCTCTGTCTTGTAATGTGACACTTTTGGATGATTATAACCTATGGCATAATAGGTTGGGAAACGTCAGTTTTGATACTTTAAACCGTTTGTCATCACAGGACCTTGTGAGAGGCTTACCTAAAATTAAAAAAATGCCCTGCTGCTATTTACGGTCCATTTCAAGTGGGTAAAATTACTAAAGCAACTCACAAGAAAGTTAAAGATGTTAACACCACTGCTCCTCTAGAACTTCTCCACATGGACTTAATGGGCCCGACAAGGACTATCAGTTTAAATGGAAATTCATATATTTTAGTCATTATGGACGATTTCTCTCATTTTACATGGGTTGATTTCACGAAAACTAAGTCAGAAACTTTTAACCAATTTTTGAAAATTATGACTAAACTTAAAAGTGAGAAAGACACCCAAGTAACACGAATGCAAAGTGATAAAGGTGGTGAGTTTAAAAAAATCGGAATCATTGAATATTATGATGCCAATGGTTACTCCCATCAGTTTATTGCTCTAAAAGCTCCTAAAAAAATGGGGTTGTATAACGGAAAAATAGGGTCATGCAGGAAATGTCTAGAGTCCTTATACATGCTAAAAAATTATTTCTATATTTTTGGGAAGAAGCATGCATTACTGTCGTTCAGATTATTAATCGTGTTTACCTCAGAAAGAATACCAAAATGACCCCTTATAAGTTTTCGTTCAACAAAAAGCCCAATGGAAAATATTTTTAAACCTTTAGCTCAATCAATTATGTTTGTAATTATCGTGAAAACCTTTCTAAATTTGAAGCCAAAGGGGATAAATCAATTTTTCTTGGCTATTCTCAAAATATCAAGGCATATAGAGTTTTCAACCTAAGAACCAAATCCATTGTTAAGTTCATTAATGTTGTAGTAATTAACTACATAGTCGAGCCTGTTAGTAAAGATCCACCTGTTCAAACTGAATTGGACACAAACATTTTAAATGATCCAATTTCAACAGAAGATGAATCTTCGCTAACACCAACCCCAGTCCTACCTAACTGGGTTTCATAAGACCATCCCTCCATGAAAATTGTGGGAGATATCTCTGCGCCTATGCGGAGTAGGAATAAAATACGCCAAGTAGCTCATTTGACTGCTTTGTATCCCTTGTGGAACCAAAATCAGTAAATGACGCACTTCGTGATTCTTATTAGATTGATGCGATGTAAGATGAGCTATCTCAATTCAAGGATCATAACGTATGGTATCTAGTTTTCAGGCCCAACGATATTAAAGTAATCGGTATGAAATGGATTTTCAAAAATAAGACCGATGAAAAAAGGATAGTCATTCGAAACAAGGTCAAATAACTATTTGCACAGGGTTACTCTCAAACAGAATGAATATACTTTGACGAGACGTTTACCCTGGTAACACATCTTGAATCAGTGAGATTACTTCAAGTTGTTGCGTGTCACTTATAATTTAAGTTGTTTCAAATGGACGTCAAATTAGCTTTTCTTAATGGTATTCTGTCTAAAGGGGTTTACGTTTAAGAGCCCAAATGATTTCAAGATCCTAAACACCCTCATCATGTTTACAGCCTTAAAAAGGCCCTATATGGTTTAAAACAAGCTCCTCGGGATTGGTACAAACGCTTAACAACTTTCGTATCGTCCTATGGTTTCGTTAGAGGAGGTGTGGACCAAACTTTATTTGTTAAGAAGTCTAATAAAAATGGTGTTTTAATTGCTCATAATTATGTAGATGGCATTATTTTTGGGTCAACCTCTCAAAACGAAGTTAATAAATTTTCAAAAGATATGAGAAGTGAATTTAAAATGTCACTTATGGGGGAGTTACAGTATTTCCTAGGATTCCATATCCAATAATGTAGTGATGGTTTATTTATATTGAAATCTAAATATGCTAAGGATTTAATTGTCAAATTTGGACTTGAACATGTTAAAACATCGTCTACACCTATGGCCATAAAAACTAAGTTAATAAAATCTAAAAGTGGCACTGATGTAGATCCTACCTTACACCGTAGTACTATTGGTAGTTTGTTATACTTAACTGCTTCTAGGCTTGATATTCAACATGTTGTCTGCATTTGTGTGCGGTTTCAATCCAGTCCAAAAGAGTCTCATATCATTTGTGCTAAAAATATTTTAAAATACGTAAAAGGAAAAATTGAGTATGGATTCTGGTATACCAATGACTCATCATGTGAGATAATTGGGTACTCGGATGCGGATTGGGGCAGAAATACAGATGATTGTCATTCCACCTAGAGTAGTTGCTACTATTTAGGACAGAACCTTGTAGATGGACTAGTAAAAAGCATACTAGTGTTACTTTATTTACTGTCAAATTAGAATATATTGTTACTGGTGCATGATGTGCTCAACTAATTTGGATTAAACAGATGTTATCTGATTATGGTATAATTGAGTCCAAAGTTAACCTATGCCGTGATAATGAGAGTGTTATTTACATAGCTAAAAATCTTGTCCAACATAGTAGGACTAAACATATAAACATAAGACATCACTTCATTTGAGAGTTGGTAGAATTGAAAGAGCTTATCATAGAACATATTTCAATCGATATACAACTTGCTGATCTCTTTAAAAAATTATTAGATAAATCTAGATTTGAAAGATTGAGACATATGATAGGAATTGTGTTTATTCTGCATCCTGATTACTAGATCTCTGAGGTTTTAGGATAAATATATCTACTAATAACGGTATCTCTTAAAACCATATTTAATGTAGGAGACATTTATTTTGTAGTTTATAAACATTTTCATCCGTTAATCTCCTACCGTTGTAACTTTTAGTTAAAATGGGGGAGAGTTGAGTACATATTCATGTGTAGTGTGTTTATATTCTTTCATGCGTATTATCTTGTCGTGTCCTTTCCTACACATTTATTTTTTTCTTTTATTAATTCGGTAGAGCAAATGCTACTAACTTGATTTATCGGCAGAAAGGGTATTTATTGTTGTGCAAGTTTTCTCGCCAGTCGTCAGTTACTGTATCTTTTTCTTTTCTAGTATAAGGGTGGGTAGTTAGAAACATTTTTGTATAGGAAACTCTAGGAATATTAACCTTAGTATATTATTTGATGTACTCAAGGGTTTTGTCAAAATTAGTCCAATGGGAGAGTTTGAAGGTACCTATACAGAGGACTCCTAGGTTTTTTTTTGTGCTTTAGCTATATAAACATTCATCTAGTTGGATTTGAATTTCGACATGATTTTTTATGTAATTATGTCACCTTTAGCTGCCTATGCCAAGACCTCTACTTAAGCCTACATCAATTCAGAATTTAGCCATACAATAAAGGTAGTCCCTCACACTTATTCACATTGGCTCATAGGATTTTTTTATTCACCACATGGGACACCGCATCCCATTATGTGTTGGTTTTATTCAAAACAAAATTTTTAAACATTTTAAAATATGATTTGAATTTTATTAATTTGATTAAATATTTTTTTTTTTGAAAATAAATTTCAAAATTAATTTTGAAGCTTAATTTTTTATAAAATTAATTTGTGTGACTAAGTATATGTCTGTATATACTATATTAATTGTATAGTGTATTATATTGTTCATATATGCGTGGCCTATATTTTTTTAATCAAATGGAATTCATGAGTGTTGCCGATTTAATATCAGATAGGATAAATCTTTTTTGTAGATTTGACCCATAGCAGGTCATATATACCTCAGCCATTAGTTGTTGGCGTGTTCCCCGATATGTGTTGATTTGACCTTTCAATATATGCTTGTCTGTTACCATGCCATAGTGTACACGATTTTATCTTGGGTTTCACATTGTATAAATGTTGTCGCTTAAGGCAACTATTTTTTTAAACGGTAACATCCTTGTTTAAACTGAATACCAGGCCCACTGTATTTGACCTTGGCCCACGATTTTTGTCTTAAAACCAGCGTTTTTAAAATTGGTATTTTGATTCTTTAAAAACGACATCGTTTTTCAAAACTGTCAGTCACATTTTATTCGTTTGAGTTGGCTCTAGTTGGCTGCAATGTGTCATTCATTTAAGCTACATATTTGTGTTTCTTTATGGTTCATTCGATTAAATCTTCTCTATCGCTTGTATTGGTTGTGTTAAATCCTTGTGATGTCTTCTATAACCAATCAGCACGCACTTCAGTTTGCAATAAATTAAGACCTTTGGGTCCTCAATTTTATGATCCGAGAAAAATAAAATTTGCACCGAACCTCTGCCAATTTTTTCTAGAGAGCGAGAGAGAGAGTGAAGAGTTCATACACCACTCACACTGAGGTAATTCTTTTGTTTTTTTAGTTTGAAGATATAATCTTACCAATAGATTATATCTAAAAACAAACAATAAATTTGTTGATAATTTGTGTGTGTGATTTTGTTTGAAAGCAATTTGAAATATTTTCAAATATGTTTAGAACTCTTTTATTAAGGCTTACTATTATTGATATTGCAATCCACGGTTCAAGAAACCTAATAATTTCACTTTTGTGTATATTGTTGATATGATTTGTTAAAGTGAAAAATCCTCTCATCTCTTATTCTGTCAGATCTGTTTTCAAATCTTTTTTTTCGTATATGATTGTTTGAACACCTTGTCACACACAATCATACACTTGTTGTTTGGATCTTATTTCTAGATCATTATTGGTGATCTCTTACATTTGTGGACTGGTTAGTGTTTAAAATCACTACACACATAGATTTACACCATTTTAGTGTTCATGTTTGTTTTTGTTCTTAGATCTAGTTGTTTAGATCGTAAATAATTTCTAGGTTGTTAGAGATTTCTGTATATCACTACACACACAAAACACATATTTTGTTTTGTGTAATTTTTGTCGAGAAGTATTGATAAAATGTTGCATGCTTGTTAGAGTGTTTTCTTACACTTCACACACGGTGTTACACGTTCTGTGTATTGAATCAGTTTGGATCTGATAGATATTTTAGATCTTGTTTTTTGTTTGTTTGAACACTAATTCACACCCAAATCACATTTGTGTATATTCTTGGTTGTTGTGGTTATTCAGAGTTGATATTTAAAACAGTTTGTTTTAAATCATTATCAAGCAAGTTTGGGCTTAATAAGGTTATATTTGATTTAAGGTTTAGATAGTTAAAACTAAAACCATTGTGGACCTATAGTAAAATAATTAACATTTGGACTGTCCCTCTTGACTTGATACTCAAACTTGATTATTCTTGAACTTGGATTGAAACTAGAACTATTGAACTATTTAGACCTGAACAAGAACTGTTTCGATATATTGGACTGTAAAAATTATTTAGACTATTGGTGGGGTGTTAGATTCAATCTGGTTTAATCTAAAACTTTCCTTTGAAAATAGTTTGTTGATATTTGACTTTGTTCTTGAATTATTTATATATTTTAAGTCGTATATTGCTTTGTCTATTGCTAGATTGTATATGCTTACTTGACTATTCTTGTTACATAATCTTAGTGATATTTCAGGAATTTTTATACATCATTGCATATTAATTGTTGTTCATAGATTATACACTAATATTCACATCAGAACTGATTCTTGTGTACATATTAGATCAAATCTGAGTGTTCTAATTTTTCAAAGAAAGTTTACTAAAACAACTTTAGATCAAGATAGATTGATTTAAATACAAGAAAGGAACGTAAGATTTGCTATTGATATTTAGGATATCAAAACTGTTGCATATTCATTCAGTTTGCGACATTATGGGTGAGTGTGTCATATAAAATAACGCACGTCACAAACATTGCACTGCCACACATCACTATTAGAATCAGTAGGCACTGAGCTGACCTGCGCTGAGAAAGCTACAGGGAAAGCTGATACATGAAGAAATAAAGGTGGAAAAGATTTATATAGTGAGGCTAATTGCAGAAGAGCAACCAGAGCAGAGAGGCTTGGTCGAGTTAGGTAATAGCTTTCTGATTTAACCTACTTTGAGTCTTGTTACATGTTTGTAAATCATTCCAAATTGATTTGTTTTAGTGGACTTTGGTAGATTAGGTGACCCTAGAGGGTTCGTCGTTTTTCTCAGGGGAAGGGTTTTTGTGATGTAAAATAAATCACTACGTGCTGTAAATTTCTGCATATATCACCTAGCACAAAAAAGTAGGACTTAAGTCTAGAAACCTGCCTAAATAAACCGAATTAGTTATTATCTGCTTAATTACTTAGTTTAATCAAGATAATAATTGGGACTTTAATTAACATGCCAAATCTTATTCATTTTGTAGTATAGTTAACAATTTAAGTAAAGTTTAAATTGGTCCCCCTTGGATAATCTATAAAAACTCGTAGGTATTTTGCGTTAAATCCGCAATAGATGACTTCTGCACTAGAGTTTATTTCTCCTTAATCGCCTGCTCAATCCTATATGGTATCTATGACATATTTTGATTCTAGGTCTTCCTCTTTAACTCCTATTTTCTTAGTTTTCTTATTAAATGTCATGGAGATTCAGCTTTAGTATCCCTACATGCGGTATCATGCTAGTATTTACCATTCATCTAACAATGCTAGCTCTTCTTATATGATATTTACCCAGTCAGCTTCAGAGATTTAATTCTCCATTAACACTTTTGCGGATAAATTTTCCATCTCAACTGGTAACACTGCTTCCATCTTATATCTAAGTGGGTGGTGTCGCTCCCGTATGTGTTTTAATAGTGGTTCGACATCGCTAAAGTGCATACAAAATCTGATCAGCCTAATCTCAACATCCTTCGAACACCTTATTTAGTGTCACTTTCACTTTTTTGTTAGCCGATTATACAACGCCATTATTTTGTGGGCAGGACGAAAAAGACTTATATCTCTTAATTTTGTGTTCCTCGATGAGTTATGTGACCTCTTCCTCAAATTGCAATTTATTATCAAATTTCGTCTAAAAAAGAATGCCATATCTATAAATAATATTCTTCCATATGAATTGGGACACTTTGTTGTGTCCATTACATTGTATGACTCTTCTTCGAACCATTTAATAAAATAATTCATGTCGAACATAATGAATTCATGACTATTAGAGGCTTTCCGTGTTACCTTCTCGACGATGCCGATTCCCAAAGACAAAAACTTCTAAGGTGATGTCATGTTATATAATTCCTTCGAAGGAAATGTTGTAAATTTGTAAATTGTTGGCATTTCTAACACCTTTGGATGTATATTCAACATTCATATTGAAGGATTCTCTAATAATACCATTGGAATATGATTTTCTTTGCTAGCATATGGACATTCATATAAGGGCCACACTCTCCCACATGGATTTCTTCCATTCTTCTTTCATATCATTTTTGTTAACACATCGTAATTGGGAACCATCATGATAATTTTTTGTACAAATGTCTAGATGAATTGAGCATCCCATCTTCTGAGTGTCATATTATCCTTCTTACTAGATTCGGAAGGATACTTTCCCCTTTGAAGAAGATTTTTTATAGATTGATTGGTTCTTTTTTAGTAACCATGTAGATTTCATACATGAACCCAAGTCACTCATGTTTATATACATCCACTTGAACTTTATCCATTTCTTGAGGGATTTCCACCCTGAAGTTAGGAGTATCCAAAGCATCAATAAAACTATTTCGAAGCCTTGGGAGATAAAATAATTTAACATTGTTAAATAGGGAAGTTACTTCCTCCTAATATTCATGATAGGTCAATAACTTTTCCTCCGTTACTTTCCAATATCCAAGAGCCTGGAAGATAATGAGGGAAAAGACTCCATGCACATAAAGTCTTTATATTCCTTTGTCGTGGGTTATCTTAATTCCTGTGAACCAAACTTCGTACTTGGTAATATTGTTGGTACAGTCAAAATTCAACTTAATGGTTACAGGCTAATGCCTCCAATTCGATGAAACTAACAACATTCTAATGGTAGATCCTTTCTTATTTGTTGTTTCATCAAATATAGTTACCATTTGTATTCATCTTAGCTTTTAGTCAATAGAATGTCTTTGTATGGGAAGTGAGCAACGATCTCATCTTTTTCTTCCAAGGGGGACTCGACCAAATAAAGTGCAATGGCTTTCCCTTTGCTCACCTTTAGATGTATGTACTCAATGTCAAATTCTATAAGTAAGAATAACCATTTGGCTATTCTGCTTATTAATGTAGGTTTTTTCAGTAAGTAGTCAAAGGGATCCATTCGAGAGACCAATTTCACTTTAAAGATATCCATGTAGTGTCTCAGCTTCTTTGTTTCCTATACTAAAGACAAGCAGGATTTTTCTAAAGTTGTGTATCATTTTTCACATGCATTCAGATTTTGACTGGCATAGTATATGGAATGCAATTTTTAAGATTCTTTAACATATAAATCTAATATGTCTCTTGCTACAGTGTAAGCGATTGTGACGTTTAAGATAAGTGGACATACTAATCAAAGTTGAGCTAATACTTAGGGATTAGTCAAATACTGTGTAAATCCCTTTTTGCGTGTGTTTCAAATCAAACCAATTTTTATTAAAAAATTATTCAACTTTTAATATGCACCAAACCAAGTTGTGAAAATCCAATTTTTACTTTAAACCAATTTTATCTTGATTAATCCTAAACATGCATCTAGTAATTAAAGCAAGTAAAATAAAATAAAGAATACACACAATGCCGGATGTACGAGGAAAAAACCCAAAACGAAAAAACAACCTCGGACGGCCCAAGCCAGACAATCACTATGAACAATGGTTTTACAAAAACAAATTAGCCTTACTCAATGACTCGATCCCCACGGGTCTTGACGCTCCTTCTGATCTTTAACCGTTCTTCAATAGTGCCCACGCTGAAATTCCGTCTTTCACGATAACTGTCCACAACACTCGACTCCACGAATGTCTCGGTGTCCACCGATTGGCTTTCATTCGTCTACGATGTTGAACAAGAAGTCCTTCTCTTTTCTTCACCGCAAAACCCTGATGTTCAATGGTAGAACAAACAAACTTGGTGCAGCAAGATCACGTAAGCATATAAGAATGATAACTCGAGTCTTTGTAAACTCTAAGGATGTGTTTATGCTTTGTAAACCTTAGAAAACATGTGCAAATAACGTACTAGATGGTAAACTATTTGTCCAGATGCACACCTACGAAACTCTAATGAAAACATGCATTAAATAACAATTAAGCGCCACCTCGAAAAGAGTGTCGCTCGAACGAGATTGCCATGTCGTTCGCGCGATATGAGCATCTCGCGCGAACGATCTGACTTGTTGTTCGAAACGATGCTGCGTCAGTTTGACTTTTTGTTTAAAACGTCTCTTTTAAAAGAGATCCAAATTAGTCAAACTCTATTTCGATTTTATCAGAATAAAACGTAGTGTAAACACTTAAAACACTTTTAAAAATATTTTAAAATATTTTTCTTTATAAAAAATACATCCTTATTTTTTATAAAAACAATTTGAGGCACCATTAATTATACGCATTCATACCTGAGTGATCTTGGAATGCAAATAACTTGAAGACGAGTAAACTTGCACCAATTAAACTTCGGCATGATTATTTCTTTGAAGCTTTGTCGCAACGTATTCAATACGTCATAGGCCAAGTGGGATCGTGACAAAATAAAATCTCCCTATGACATATTACAAACACAATTTTGTTCACGGAATTAAGTCAAAACAATACAGGGACTCAATTGAAAATTTATGTCCTTACAAATCTCCCCCTTTGACTATTCCGGGACAAAACTAAACCAGTAATATGCCTAAGCCGGGCCGTCAAGCCCTATAACGCCTAAATCCCATGTCATAAACCCAAAATTAAAAATATAGTATACGGACTAGAATATGTAGCACCGGCAAGCATAAACTGTCTGAACGTGATGTAGACTTGAAATCTCGAATCGCTGAAGCATACCTACACACATGAAATAGACAAACAAATACCAAGTGAAGTATAGAAGACCAAATGAAACCAATATATGTATCCAAATGATACCAAACGATAATAGATACCAATATGAATAATCTCTAGAAAAAAATCATTTGTTAAATAATTTGAGCAACATATTGATACCAATGGGTACTACCAATATGAGATACCAATATGTAAACATATGTAAACCAAAACATGCTCAAATCTCCCCCGACTTCACATACATCTATCCCCCTTTTTGTCTTGAATAGACAATTCGGTGAAAAGATAAACCAATCATAATATCTAGCATGTGAATATAAACCAATTTGAATAAATGGGAAATCGCTAGATAATCATGAAACAACAAGCTAAATATGATCAAGAAATGACAAATCAGTAGCTAGTAAACCAATGAATCACACAAAAAAATATAGCAATCTAAGCACGTGTGATAAACGGATTATATGCAAAATATCAATTTAGAACCAATAAATCCAGCATATAAACCAGTCAGCCCAGAAACACATCCAGCAGAACCTAAAAAATATACCATAATAACAAGTGGACTGCAAACCAATCAGAAGCCACAATTCAGCTTGTCGTTCGAACGAGCTAGGGACATCGCTCAAATGAAGTGAGGACGTCGCTCGAACGAAGGATAGATGTCGTTCGTGCAACATAAAGATGTCGTTTGAAAGACTTCTCGCGAACTGTCAAAATTTCCCAAATTTCCAGAAAAATTGTGAATTTGTAAATTATTGCCCAGTGAAAAAATTTCCACAAAAAAAATCCAGGAAGGGCCTGACAATAGTAAAACAGTGTTAAAACAGTATGCTTTTAACACTAAATGCAAAAACGTATAAAAACTAATAAAGTGAGTTACATGCAAACATAGTACCGGTGTGCTTAAACATGGATATGGAATGTGTAGGTGTGAAACTAAAAACAAATGAGTCACAACTCCAACACATTGAAACGATTAAGAAGCTCTAATTTATAGCGATAAATCATCAAACTTTATCATAGCCATATAACAATAAAAGTGTGAGCTTAATGAACTAAACATACCACATGCACACAAATCCAGAATTTTGACGATTCTACAAATAATAGCGTCAAATTGCAATGTTTCAACATTAGGATTAGTTGTGCAAACCCATTAGAATTTTTAATCCATCCAAACTCCCTCAATAATATCATAATTTCTTTGGAATGAACTAAACAATTTTGGCCCTTTTCTTAGCATATTGCATTTTCTTTTGGGCTCTTTTAAATGGTGGCTTTCACGCCGAGTTAATTTTGAACTCTTGCAGCCCTTTCTCGTGAATCACTCATTATTTTTAACATTCAAACCCTCACGGTAAACGGTTCTTACATGCACACTTCTCCTTAAGTCTACTTATGCATATATGACATGATTGAGATAAGAACGCCTCACCCAATTCAAATATGCAAGAGAATTCACACATACATATAAACTCGTGCATGTGTGCAGTGTTGGCATATATACAAAGTCGAATTAAAATGCATATCAACTTCAAAACAACCCCATATAAACAATGGTTAAGACCATTCTAAGCATCGATAATAATGACCAAATGTCCTAGCCACATGGATAATGAAACGATGGGGGGGTCCAAGCACACCAATATGCCACATCAAACATGTAAACTCAAAAACAAAAACCCAAAAAGAAAACAAAACTATTTTCGGTTTTTCAAAAGTTTTCTCAAAAATAAAATCTTTTTGTATTTTTCAAATAAGACTCTAACAAGTGAAAAATATAATACAAAGAGATAAACATGTCATAACACTAGCAAATTACAAACATGATGCAAGGGCTAGCGTATGACAAAACATGCAATCTACTATCCATAAGAAATAGCAAGAGATGAATCATGTGCATGCATATGAGAATCAACCAACGAAGCATTTAGCATCTCCAAAACGGATTTCCTAACCCATATAGGTGTATACCTAACATAACGGGTTTTGGGAACCAATGAGACACTATGCTTAATCTTCCTAGGGCCTTTTCTAAGATCAAAATAAAAACTCCTAAGGTGACCTTTCCTACCGCAATGCGAACATGTGGAAACACAACAAGGAACGGGACCTTTAGGTTGACCTTTTCTAATACCCTCGGACATGGTTGACTCTCTAAAACAAACTATGATTTTGGCCTTTACATTCGAATCACTAGAATAAGATAAGTCGCTACCGTCACTACTCAAGTCATTTAAATCATTTTTTAACTTCAAAACTTCCGAATCAAGCAAACGATTGGACTCCTCAAACTTTTGGGACTCCATCTTTAAATTTTCAATTACCCCTAGAAAGTTATCTCGCTCCTCCTCAATGTGAGCCAACTTATCCCTAAGAGACTTTTCTCGTGCAACAAAATCATTAATCAAATTATTTTCCTCAACGACACAAACTTTAGAATTTTTTAAATCCTCTAACTCTTTTTCTAAAATGATGACTCTATCATCACTCTCCTTTCTGTCCAATTTTAATAAAGTAAAATCTTTAAACAAGGAACTAAACTTCTCACAACCAATGTCTCTTTGAATTTTAAAATTTTGCAAATATATAATACTATTTTTGAAACCATAATTTTATGTCTCCAAAACTTCAATACGTTTTGCAAACTTTAAATTCAAACGATGTAAATCGTCAAAGCTTAGAGAATCCATCGAGAGAAAACAAACACAGGAGAGATAAACAAGCACACGGGATCACAAAATAAATAAATTATATTTTCTATCTCTGATACCGATCTGTAAATCCCTTTTTGAATGTGTTTCAAATCAACCTAATTTTTACCTTAAAATTATCCAACTTTTAATATGCACCAAACCAAGTTGTAAAAACCCAATTCTTACTTTAAACCAATTTTATCTTGATTAATCCTAAACAAGCATCTAGTGATTAAATTAGGTAAAATAAAATAAAGAATACTCACAATGTCGGATGTACGAGGAAAAAACCCAAAACGGGAAGACAACTTCGGATGGCCCAAGCCAGACAATCACTATGAACAATGGTTTTACAAAGACAGATTAGCCTTACTCAATGACTTGATCCCCACGGGTCTTGACGCTCCTTCTGATATTTAACCGTTCTTCAATAGTGCCCACGCTGAAATTCCATCTTCCACGATACCTTTCCACAACACTCGACTCCATGAATGTCTCGGTGTCCACCGATTGGCTTTTATTCGTCTACGATGTCGAACAAGAAGTCCTTCTCTTTTCTTCACCGCAAAACCCTGATGTTCAATGGTAGAACAAACAAACTTGGTGCAGCAAGATCACGTAAGCATATAAGAATGATAACTCAGATCTTTGCAAACTCTAAGGATGTGTTTATGCTTTGATTAGAAAACATGTGCAAACAATGTACTGGATGGTAAACTATTTTTCCAAATGCACACCTACGAAAATCTGATGAAAACTCTCTTTAAATAACAATTAAGCACCGCCTTGAAAAGAGTGTCGCTCGAACGAGATTGCCATGTCGTTCGCACGACATGAGCATCTCGCTCGAACGAGCTGACTTATCGTTCGAACGATGTTGCGCCAGTTTGACTTTCTTTGACTTTTTGTTTAAAATGTCTCTTTTAAAATAGATCCAAATTAGTCAAACTCTATTTCGAGTTTGTTAGAATAAAACGTAGTGTCAACACTTAAAACACTTTTAAAAACATTATAAAATATTTTTCTGTATAAAAATACATCCTTATATTTTATAAAAACAATTCCTAGCACCATTAATTATACGCATCCATACCTGAGTGATCTCGGAATGTAAATAACTTGAAGACGAGTAAACTTGCAATAATTAAACTTCGTCCTGGGTGATCTCGGAATAGAAATAACTTGAAGACGAGTAAACTTGCACCAATTAAACTTCAGCATGATTATTTCGTTGAAGCTTTGCCGCAACGTCTTCAATTTTTTTCAATACGTCATAGACCAAGTGGGATCGTGACAAAATAAAATCTCCCTATGACATATTACAAACACAATTTTGTTCACGAAATTAAGTCAAAACAATACAGGGACTCAATTAAAAATTTATGTCCTTACATACTGTTTGATTCTATTAAAGGATTTTTGGCTTGAACATCTCCATATATTGATAGAATCTTTGTGAAGTAGCTTAAAATTGGCTCACATATAGAGTTCATCTGAGAGATGAACCTACTGATATAGTGGATCCTTCCTAACTTACATATGTCCTCTTTTTTCGTGCCTAGTGCTCGAAATTTCAAAATAGCTTTGACTTTGTCCAGGTCTACCTCAAACCCTTTTTCGCTAATAAGGAAACCTAACACCTTTCCTTTAGTGAATTTGAAGACACATTTTTAGGATTTAGGCGCATCTGATACATCCTTCGTCTCTCGAAGAAATTTCTTTATGGTTGAACATACCCTTCTCCTATCTTTGATTTGACGATCATGGCTTCCACATACACTTCAACAACTTAATGGATCATGTCGTGCATCAAGGTAGTAGCGTATGTACTAGAATTCTTGAGTCTGAACGACATCACACTGTAACAAAAGGTTCCCCAAGGGTAGTGAAAGATGTTTTATCTTGATTGTCTTAGTTCATCTTGATTTGGTTGTAGTTGGCAAACCCATCCCCAAAGGACTTCAAGGTGTGGTCAACGGTGTTGTTGATAATCATGTCTATGTTTAACAATAGATAATCATCCTTGGGGCTAGCTCTATTCAAGTCTCTATTGTTAATGCACATTCTTACTTCCCCTCTTATTTTATGTAATACCCCGTATTTTCTACATATTTGAGATTTAATTAATTGTGTAATTAAATTATCTTTATTTTAAATTACAAGAAAGAAGTAATTGAATTGAATAATGATGTAATTATTAAATATTAATCAAAGTGAAATAAATATTAATATTATGAATAATATTTACTGAGTGAATAGTAAATGGTTAACGATTAGAAACTACGTCATAGCGAGTGATATGGGCATAATTAGAATTTATCTCAACCGGGAGTCATGTGTAGACTAACTTAGGGTCGAGATGGGATATTTATTTAGAGTGACTCAAATGATTATTACGAGGTCAGGAATGAGTCTGAAAGGTTCGAATTAGTCAAAATAGTATAGTTAGGGATGTCGATTGAGTCACATGTCGATTTTAAGCAAAACCGGGACCATGCGAGGGTATTTTGGTCATTTTACATTATAGGGTTTAGAGACCCACGAATTTTAGAACTCTTACTCAACTTATAAGGATTGGGGGCTAGGGTTTAGAGGTTAGAAAACACAGAGAAACCATTAGAGACCAATCTTGAAGCTTAAGGAAGGGTTGTTGAGAAATTCAAAGGAGTATTGTACCACAAACACGTGGGAAGGAAGATTGGAGGAGAAAAGCAATCAAATTAACTTCTAATACATGAAATCAGACTCTAAAATACTAAGGCCAGTGTTTATTTCAATCAATATCAAGTTATAATACCCACGTGACTAGGGGTTAAATTATATTGAGTATTTTGATTATTTTTAGAAGAAAAGATTGATTTTAATGCATGTTTGGGTAGGAATTGCATGTACAAAGATTTGATGTCTATAGAGGATAATGAACTAGAGATTTTGTATGATTATTCATGAATTAAATCTGGGTTTTGATGAATAATAGAGGAAGAACATGAAAGCCTAGGGTTATAAAGGATTAGATGTTAAATGCATTCTTGAATGTTATTCGTAATGTTTTGATGAAAAAAAATTGTGTTAGAACCTGTCCTAATACATTTGAGAAGGACTTGGGGCAATTGGTTTGGATTTTGGTGGAGAAACATGGAAGTTATAGGTGTATTAATGGTGAAAACCGCATCTGCGAAATGAAGAAGACAAAGCTCAGAGGGGCGAATCGGTTCGGTTCCCAGAAAAATGTAAAAATCTCCCTTTTTGCCTAGAACTCCTAAATTGTTGTAGGGAAACTTTTGGGAGATTGTTAGAATATAATGATGGGTATTTTATATTACAATAGGCCATGATAGGATTATGGGAGTTTACTCGTATCGAGAGAAATAAGACGATGATTAAACGGGATTTAACGATAAAGTAATTAATTCGCGAGAATGAGAATGTAATTACGGGAACGTGTGAGTGAACTTATGGCATGAACCAGTAGGGAAAGTAAGACTTAGCTATTGAAATAAATTAAGGTTTAACTAGGACCCTTGGAGTAAATAATAATACTCGAATAATACGATAGTGAGTTAAATCGTAAAATAATAAGTACGGGGAGTATGTGAGTCAATTATACTACGTACGAACGATGATAATTAGGTTGTGTGAATACCTACTGAATATATATATATATATATATATATATATATATATATATATATATAGGTTGTGTGTGTACCTATATGATTGATGTTATGAGTTAATATACCTATGCTGCTTGTTATCATTGGAGGTTCTCGCATAGTGGGAGATCCCACCTTTACAATTCCAATGAGGTCTGGATTGGTGCCCCACAATATAGAACTTAGGGAGGCTCGCTATGTGATGTGTATTAGTGAGACCGACGTGTCATTTTGGTACGTTTGGTATGTGCATAGCCCAAAGGCTTAAAACTATGTTCGCCTCCACCGTTTGATATTTGATTTTGGGTTCGAGGAGACATGTAGAACCAATTGTCCCCATTTAGTACGAGAGGTACTTGGACTGATAGCAGAGTATGCCTAATGTTTCACGATGGTCCTTTTGAGAGGCACTGTATCGATATATATATATATATATATATATATATATATATATATATGCGATCGTGATTATTCTACTTATGTGTGATAGTAGACAGATAGATAGTGTATATCTAAAGAATGAATTAATTAGTGAAATTTAATTGATTGAATAAAAGAGAAGATAAATTAAATGATAATTTCAACGCTTAACATACGAGAAATGTTAATTAGATTAGCGTACTCTATGGGCGGTACGGGGACTTAAATGAGATTAGTCCAGCTAGATACTTATGTCTAGTCATCGTGGGTAGTATGACTAGGTGGGATAAGTAGAGAACGTTAGGCGTGCACAGTAGTTAAGGGGTGAGGAAACTCAAGAAAGTGTACGTGAACCTAACATGTGTAATTAATAACCGATGTTGAACTGTGATAAACTCTTTCTGAATATTTTCAAAATGTTTTGAGTACTAACTCTTGCTATAAAAATATTTTAAAAACCTTTTAGGTGTCCAGCCACAGGGACGCCAGACTTGATATTCAGCTTCAGGGATACACAGCTGCGGCACAGGTGGATGCTTGCAGAATTTTAGATTAGACGCATATATTCTTCATTCCTAGTGTAGGAATCTATTTCAGTTACAGTTCCAGTTGGGCGTATTGCCCTTTCAGATTTATTATCTCAGTTCAGACTTGTTTTGGATTTGGTTATTGGATTTTATTTCGTTTGGATTTTAGCCGATGGTTTATTCGGCAAGTCATTATGTATCTATATCTTGTGATGGATTAGACTTCATATTTTACATTACTTTTCGCATGTTGTTATCTATTTAATGAAAGAAATTGGCACCGATTTAATTAACTAATAGGTGATTAGTAATTAATTTGGTTTTCGACAGTGATGCTAAGAGTGAACCAATTTGTAAATCCTGATTTAATTTAATAAAGGACTGATCACCCGATATTTTATTAGATGGGGTGTCATATTTTAGGTATATATACTATATTATCCATACAAATGGGGTATTTGACTACTCTTAAAACTATTGGAATGATTTTTTCTATTACTTGTTTTTTTAACCTTGATAAACCATTAAAGATTGTGCTTTCAGAGTTTTTGCTTGACTTGCTTGGTGTTTGTATATGTAGTTTTGTAGTGGACAACGATTTTAGGATCAATTATTGGCATATCGGCATAGTATCGGGAGAAGAAAGCAACGTATTCTTTGAGAAGTCTGAGAAGTTTGAACTTTTCTAAATCATCTAGAGAAGAACCTATCTTTATTTCTTGTATTTCATATGGAGACCCTAAATTAATTGTTGTCGTTTCATCAACAGGTTGTCCACGATTGGTTTGTTTGTTATTAATGTCTTTTAGGTGGTCTTATAATTCTTCATTATGTAAATTAAATTTATTTCTTTGATTTGCACATTCATTATCATCAATGTTTTTCACACAAGGATACTCAAAGTTAAAATTTATTTATTCCATGAAAGGATTGATATGATCGAGTACATCAACGTAATTTTCCTCAAGGGAATTCTCCTTTAATGGGAGGTTACAAATAGTGGTTGGTGGTTCTTCCCTTAGCTCATAGGCGATTTAATCTTTAAAAGGATTCTCGATTATTAGCAGGTGGCATAATGTCCAATTTTTCTTGTCTTCCATAATTACTTCCCAAATATCTCGATGTTCTTCAAATCTTTAATAAGGTCCCATTTGACAGAGGACTTCTTTAATTTCTTGATTAAGTTTGCTATTTCATGCACCTACTCTTCTATCCAAAAGGGACGGTCCTTAAAGAAAATCTCCTACCGTGGAATTTATTTTCCATCGTTAGTATCCGTCTATGGTTCTGTAAATCCACATAAGGGAATTTTTTCTCCTTTTTTGATAAAGTGTTCATTGAGACTAGAGTGATAGGGTACATGTGTAGCCCTTGGTTTCTTAAAATCGTTCAGTTAGACTTTAGGGATTTACAAATGAGGTCGTTATTCTTCCATTTGTATCTTATTACCTTGGTGTTGGACTATTGATGTATCTTGATAGTCTTACTGATTTCAGGTATTTTCCAAGTCCCATACCCAATAGTAATTAACCATTAGATCCATATTTGTTTGTGTGGGTACCACATGATCTAAATGTATATTGACTATACTTTACGGACTTGGTTGTTTTGCTCTTTCTAGCGAGTCGATTAATTAAGAAGCATGAGTTTTCATATCTTCATTCCATTATAAATGTATTCACCTATGAGTTATGGTTGGGCAAAGGATTACTACTAACATTAGGCTTTGGTCTGGTAGGAACAGTAATATTTCCTCGATTAATTAGGTCTTGGATAACTGGTCTCAAAGCCTGACGTCCTTATAAATTGTTCCTAACAATCTGATGATACTCATAGTATATGTTGTTAAGTCTTCGAGTATATGGTTAGGTAATGTTTTGGGATCTACAGGATTTAAAAGTCCCTTCTTCTTGAGGTTTTGGTATATTATATCATAAGAGAGTAAAGAGCATGGATTGTTCATTGGATTCTTTCAGTACTCCACGGTGCAGGCATCGATGTCGGTGCTTGAATGGCATTGGAAGTAGTTGCATCTGGATTTTTTGTTCTCGTGTTCGAGTAAGGAGGAACAATCCTTGTATTTACAGTCTTAAACTTTGGAGCTCGAGATATGACGTTATCTTCTGATTGGGCTCCTACACACATCAAAACTTTAAAGTATGGTAGATACTGCATTTTCATCTATTCTCAATACAACTGAATCAAATTCCTCTTCATAATGGCGACTGGTTCCTCTTTCTAAGGTTTGTTTACCATTTGAGCGGCATTAGTCATCCTACGAGCAATGAAGGTGCTCAGGTGCTCATTGACTTCTTGATTTGTCATCTCTAGGTTCCATCAAGTGATTTACATCTCGTTATTGTACATGTAGTATTTCTAAAATTCTTTATAATTGTCACTCCATATTTTTATATGCCCATCATCTATAGATAAAAACCATTTAATTTCCCCTAAGACAATGTGTGTTCTAACATATGTTTTGTGACTTCTTCTTAAGCTCCTTGAGCTTTTATTTCTCCGACATAGAGTTTGAGGTGGACCGTTGGTGTTCCCATTCTCGTAAACTTTTTGATATTATGTATTTTGAATTTTTCAAGTAGTCTAGCATTGGGTTAGGGGGATAGGCGTCAAATGTATGTAAGGTCATCAACAAGTCGGATTTGTTGGAAATTTTGTTGGAATGTTTGAAACTCCATTCTGAGGCATCCAAGATTGGTTGGAGCCTCGATCACATTGTATATAGATGTTCTTTTGATAGTTATAGCTGAAGGGTTATTAGTAGCCTGGACCATTACTAGTGGGGGTACGGTATTTTTAGGGTGTATATTCACCTCTTTTCCCTTTGTATTCTCCAATCAATTGTGTATATAGATTTTTTCTTGACCCGAAGTTGACCTTTCACTCCTTAGGGCAGTTATGCTAGCCACAATTTAGGCCAATGATATTTTGTCTTTGTTTTGCATATTCTCACGACTATGAGATGTGGGAGTTTGAGATATGTGACTTCCGTTCCTCTTCCAAGACAGTAACTGTAATGTTACTATGAAATATGGAATTAAGATTTTTCTTATGCATTATTCTAATAAGAACAAACATAAATTCAAAACGGGCATGGATATTTTGTTTATGTAAACTCAGGTAATGATCCATTTTCTATATCACTCCTCACTTAGCTCGCAGTCCCTAGTCAAGTTTTATGAAAAATGGGTGGATTTTTTCCAAATACTAGAGATCCATCCTATTTTAGGAAACATTATTGGTGGATATAAAGCCCTTTTGACAAATGTCACCATTTGGTGAATCTCTTGGCCTATTTTATTTTTGGCTATATTTCAAAATTCTACTGCACGAGGTTATGCAAGGCTTTTTGTGAGGATAAAAGGTACCTTATTTGGATATGAACCCTCAAGTTATACTTCAGGAGTATGTGTGGGAGGGCCAGTTTGATATACCCAAATGTACGTGATTCGAGCTACGGATATACCTTGTGGAGAAAAAAGGTGGGATAGTTGACTCGATATACTCGAGGTGCATGATTGATGTTCATCGAGAATATACCACTCTATATGCGCTAAGGCTACGAGTTCAAGAAGAGTATAAGTTTTATGTAAGGACTTGCATTGGTTAGATCTAAATCTCGTAGCTAGGCTCCCAAAGTAATAGCATATGTAGTAGTAATAGCATATGTAGTGATATGCATATGTTATGCGATGATTTAGTGTGTGTATTTTGGAAAGTTTTTTATTTTCTTTGGAAAGAGTCATTCTCACATGACATATTGTGCATCTTGGAAACAATGTCATAAACATGGTTTAAAGGATGTCTAAGGTGTAACCTTATCCCCAGAGGAGCATAAAATCGTCGTGTTTTTCTACTTAGTCAGGTATTTAAAAAGAATAAGTACAAAATATAACAAACAGGAATGCACGTTAATAACATGCTAAAGTAAATATGTATCTACATTATAATGACTCCAATCAAATTATATAAAAATAACGCCAGCAAAGTCACCATTATGAAAACCTGGGCCCGAGGAGGAGCGCCTCCTCCTGCCCCTGCGCATGTGTGCTTCCTTTGGGGATAAAATGTGGGCCAAGGGTAATTAACGGTGACTCGTGGTCATCACCTTAATCTCTTTTTGAAAGGAATGGAATCTTCAATCTATTTTACCTAAAATCGACAAAAAAAGTGGTAGGCCTCCGTATGGGCCTAGAGAAGGACAGTCATATGCGAGTTTAACTAGAGAGTCAAAGGTCGAGGGACTGGATTATGGATTAGGAAGCTGTTAGGAACTTGCTCCATTCTTTCGGTCTCAGATTTTGATGTAAAATAATTATATTACCATGTTATAGTGCAAAAAAATAATAAAATGAAAATAGTTATTATATAAATATATTTTGCAGTGCATTGTGGGATGTGTGTAGGTAATATAAATAAAGGGTAAATGTATAGTCTAAGTGAGCCTGCGTACATGCACGGAATGATTCAAAGTCCACATAGTTCATGTTAAAATAAGAAGATTATACCTTTTATAGAGGCTCGGTGTAGGAGATATAAACTTTCTTTGGTCTTTCAAGGTTTTTTAGAGTAAAATGAGATCAAATGTTTTTTTCATGAAAGAACTTAAAGGAGATATATTCTCTCAAAAACCTAACTTAATGATGAAAGAGTGTCGAGATATCCGACATCAAGAACAAAATAATAGGTAAAATTCATGGATCTAGTGATCTTCTACCCTATATGAGAGTATTTCATGGTTTTAAAGATTTTGTTTTGTTTTTGGAAGTTTTATAAGAATAAATATGAAAACACGTGAATATTTACATGATTTGACTTAGGTTTTAAAGATCGGGCCTCTCAAATACGCCTATATATCCACCATATGTGGAATCAAAGTCAACGCAGTCCGAACATGACCTTTAGAGAAAAGTCATATCTAAAGAAGAAAAAGATAAAGAAAGAAGAATAATTAGAGTGGTGTTGCAACACAACACCACCCTTTTTATGTTAAGACTTCAAAATAAAAGAGTAAGAAGAAACGTACCAGTAATGTTACACATGCACCTTTTCATTTCAGCAGCGTTTCAGCTTAAAACTAACCTTTTTGGGGGTAGATCTAAGGTTACTTTAAAGTAAAATACCTTTTTAAAGAAAAAAATAAGGAGAAGAAAGATACAAAAGGATGTATTTTGGACTTTATTGGGTTTTAGTGAGAATAAGAAAGTTAAGGCTTTGGGGTATGGCTATAGATCATGGTTTAGAAGGGGGTTGGAAGATAAAAATGAGAGGTTTTTTTGGTCTTTTTTCATAAAGTAAATACTTTTGGATAGAAAAACTACATTTAAGTGACGGAGTTCTTGTCTTTCAAACTCGTAGATGAAGACTCTTTTTTAAGAAAACTTCCTGGACTCATGACCATAGGTCCTCTGACAGGACCGATTAGCCATGGTTCATTATACCACAAGATTAATCATCCATGGTGGCATGCTTTTTAATCTTAATTTATTTTGTGGCCGATTCCAGGTCATTTGCATCATTTCTTTTTGGACCTCCTAAAGCCTCTGGGTTTTACTAAGGTATTATTTGGGCTACCTTAAGGCTTTGGGCTTTATTTGGGATTGGTATGTTTAAACAAATTGTGATTTACTCCTTTTATTATTTAGGGAATGAAATGGGATGTTTGCACACACGCATGTGACTTTCTGCCTTCACATTTTGAATCCCTCGCTATGGTAATGACCTACAAAATAGAGGCTTCACTATATCAATAGGGTCACATCATTGAACCAAACTTTTGATGTCGGTGAACAAGTCTGAAAGGTAAAATTGATATTTAAAGACCATTTCACAACTTTCATCATTTTTTACAAATTTTAACCTTTCTCCACGCCTGTTTCACTCCCTCTCCTACCAAAATCATATATTACGAGTTTAAGCGCTATTCAATCTACATCTAGTGGCTATTCACAATCTTGATAAGTTTTCTTCCTAGATTTTATGGATTTCACTTTTTAGATCTTAGGGTTTGGTACTGTAAATTTTTGTTAGTTTGTGGCTGAATTTTTGTCTATGATTAATGATTTAACTTATATTAATATGATATTCATTGACTTAGAGAATTTTTTTCTCCTTAGTCTGTGATGGCCCCTTTTTCTTTCAAATGTGTTTTAACGATGACAAAAACCAACTTCTTTTTATGAAAAAACTTTTTTCCAATTTTTTAAGTCGCACCAAGTGTGAACCAATTTTAACTTAACCAAATTTTATCTTCATTAATCCTAAACATACATCTAGTGATTAAATTAAGTAAAGTAAAGAAAAGAATGCTCACAATGTCGGATGTACGAGGAACCCACAAAGGAAAAAACCTCGGACGGTCCAAGCCAAACAATCACTATGATGTGGAATTACAAGGAACAGACACAAGTCTTACTCAACGACTCGATCCTCCACGAGACTTGATGCTCCTTTGATCTCCAACCACTCATCCATAGTGCCCACGCAAAATGTCCTTCTTCCACGATGCTCGTCCATAGCACACGCAACCAGATATGTCTCAGTGTCCACCGATATGGCTTTGTGTCCTCTACGATGTTGAACACAAACTCATTTGCTTCTTCACTGCAAAACCCAATGTTAAAGTAGAGAACAAAACTCTCTTGGTGCAAACAAATATCACAATAACATAAATGAATGAAAACTCGGATCTTTGAAACTCTAAGGATGTTTTTAGACTTAGAAAACATGTGCAAAATATGTACTGGTTTGTAAACTGTTTTTCCACACCTACGAAAATCTGAGGAAACCACGGATTAAATTGAATTCTTGAGGCGGAGGATTGCTCGAACGATTTTAGTTGTCGCTCAAACGAGATGGCTATGTCGTTCGAACGACATAGTGATCTCGCTCCAACGACTACTAGTGTCATTTGAGCGACAGCACGAAATACACCTCTAATAATCCTTATCAAAATAATGTGAAGTGTAAACACTTTGAAACTTTTTAAAAACATTTTAAAATTATTTTCTTAATAAAATAACATCCTTAAACATATAAAAATATATTTCGAGTCCCATTAACATTACACATTCATACCTGAGTGATCTCAGAATGCAATTTGACTTGAAGACGAAATATGCACCATAAACCAGCATGATAAATCTTTAAAGCTTTGCCACAACGTCTTCAATAAACTTCAATACATCATAATCTATGCGGGATCGTGATAATAAAAATCTACCTGTGACTCAAACATGTTTTGTTCCGAAAATAAGTTAAATAAACATATAATGGACCCATCTGGAAATTTTGTCATTACAAATCTCCCCCTCTAACTATTTCGGGACAAAACCAACAGTGAAATGCCTAAGTCGGGTCGTCAAGTCGTATGACACCTAAATACCATCCTATAAACCCAAAATCAAAAATACAGGACAAGACTAGAAAAGGATGGTTCAACAAACATGAACTATCTGAATGTGATGTAGTCTTGAAATCTCGAATCTCTTTAAACATACCTACACATATGAAATAGAAAAATACCCAGTGAGGTATGGAGGAAAAAATGATATAAAACATGTGAGTAAAAAATAAGGATACCAATTTCTAAACAACATCTAAATGAGGATATCAATTTGTGCAAACTCATTGAGATACCAATAAATAAGCATGACCGCATATGATATCAATGTGTAATGCAACAATATATATATGCTCAACAATCAAACTCCCCCCTACATCACATACATCTCTCCCCCTTTTTGTCTCGAATAAATAATCTGGTAAAAAAATAAACATATCTAGCATGAGATAATCAATGAAGTGTATCTAGATAAACATGAAATAACCAGCTAATAATGATCAAGCATATCAAATCCGTAGCTAGCAAATAGTAATCACACAACATGAATCAATAATCTAATCAGGTGTGACTAAATGAACACAATGCAATAATAGATGTAATTAATGAGAATCTTCATACAACAAACTATCTAGAAGCAACCTAGCAGTACCGAAAATATGTCACTATGAACCAGTGTACTGAAACATGATGAAAAGACTAGCATATGATAAACATGGCAACATAATTATCCTTTAGATCTAGCATGGGAAGAATCAAGTGCAACCAAATGAGAACCATGAATTTTAAGTCCAAAAACCTCTAAGTTAGATTTCCTAACCCAAGTAGTTATGAAATTATGCATGGGAGTTTTGGGAACCGAAACAACTTTTTTCCTTAACTTCCAAGGAGCATTCCTAAGGTCATAGCAAAAATGTCTAAGGTGACCTTTCATATCGCAATGTGTGCAAGTGTAAAGACGGAGGGAATGATTACCAAAATGTCGACCTCTACTCACGTTCCTAGTTGTCTCTCTCAAACGGTTGGTATTGGCTTTGGGAATGGGAATAACTCTATAATCGTAACCTATACCACACCTATCACCTTTGACTTGGAATGTGCCTAATATACTATCCAACTTTTCAGACTTGTCTTCCAAGTCAAATTTAACCTTACTCAAGTCTTTCAAATTCTCCTCCAACTCACAAATCCTAGAATCAAGCACGTGCCTAGACTCCTAAAAATATAACACCTCATTTTTCAACACCTCCATCAAACCACGAAGGTTATCTCTCTCTTTCTCAACATACTATAGCTTTTTCCTAAGCATCTTCTCCCGTGCCCTAAGATCCTCAATCAAAACATCATTATTTTCTACAGCACATTCATTCAACCTAGTTTGCAATTTTGAGTTTGCCTTTTTCACCTTTATCGCCTCGGCATAAAACTCATTAAAGGCAACTTGCAACTCTTTCACATCAACCTCCTCTTACTCACTAGATTTTCCCTCACTCACTTGGGATTCAATGGCCTCGAAAGTGTCATGCACATGAAAATATTCATGGGAAGATTTATCATCATCGCTCACATGACATGCCAAGAAAGTAACAAACTTGCTCTCATTGGGGGAACTCTATCCCTCTTCCCGATCACTATCACTTAAGGAGGTATTATAAGTTATCGGTCTCTTGCCCTCTTTCCCAAGTCTAGTGGGACACTCGGTAACTTTGTGACCATACCTCTCACACCCAAAACACCTATCCGACTCAACCCTATTAAATTTCTCACTCTTGTCCTTAGGGGTGGAAACTACCGTGTTGTTATTGAATTTCTCAGATCTTCTGGCATCTTTCGATTGCTTTTGAAACTTAAGAAATTTTTTGAACTTCTTTGCCAACAAGGTGACATCCTCAAAATCGGAATCAAAATCGTCATTCAAAACTTTAGTCTCCTCCTTCTGGGCTTTCAAAGCAATGCCATTTTATTTTATTGGCACTTGCTTGGAGGTAAATATATCAAACTCATAGGTTTATAGGTCACCTAAAATCTCTTCAGTTTCGTCGATTCAAGAATACCTAAGCAGTTTAAAACGGCCACTTTCACATCAAACCTACTCGAAAAAGATCTCAAAATTTTCTTTATCATATAGTTGTCGGCAATCTTCTCTCCTAAGTTAAACGACGAGTTGAAAATATTAGACAACCTAGCGTAACACTCATCAAACAACTCACTCTCCAACATCTTAATCGTCTCAAACTGTGTAGTGAGGTTTTGTAGCTTAGACGCCCTAGCCGTGCTAGTGCCCTCGTGAGTAATTGCAAGTGCATCCCAAGCCTCTTTATAAGTTTCACAAGTCATGATTCTATTATACTCTTCCGGTGAGACATGTGAGAAAATTACTTGAAGACCCTTAGAGTTGTAAAGTGAAAGTCTATGTTTGGCTTCGGTTCATCACTCAACGGGTTTTAAACTAGTGACCTCACCCTCTCGTGTGACTAGTGGTGACCAACCCTTTTCAACCGCTAACCAAACGCGTTCATTAGTAGATTTTAACAAACTTCTCATTCGCACTTTCCAATAAGCATAATTTGTGCCATCAAAAATGGGAGCACGAAAACTTTCCATAATACCAAAATTCATCCTGAAAAAGACAAAGGATCAACGCAATAAAAAAATGTTTCTATCTCTGATACCAATTTTTAGGCCCCTTTTTCTTTCTTATGTGTTTTAAGGATGACAAAAACCAACTTCTTTTTATGAAAAAACTTTTTCCAATTTTTTAAACCGCGTCAAGTGTGAACATATTTTAACTTAACCAAATTTTATCTTGATTAAAGCAAGTAAAGTAAAGAAAAGAATACTCACAACACCGGATGTATAAGGAAACCACAAAGGAAAATAACCTCGGACGGCCCAAGCCAGACAAACACTATGATGTGGAATTTCAAGGAACATATACTAGTCTTACTCAACGACTCGATCCCCCACGAGACTTGACGCTCTTCTAATTTTTAACTACTCCTCCAAAGTTCCCACGCCGAAAGTCCTTCTTCCATGATGCTTGTCTATAATACACGCATCCACGTATGTCTCGGTGTCCACCGATATGGCTTTATGTCATCTACAATGTTGAACACAAACTCCTTCGCTTATTCACAGTAAAACCCAATGCTCAAGTGCAGAACAAACCTCTCTTGGTGCAAACAAATATCAAAATAACATATGTGAATGAAAACTCGGATATTTGAAACTCTAAGGATATTTTTAGACTTAGAAAACCTTAGAAAACATGTGCAAAATACGTACTGGTTTATAAACTATTTTTCAGATTGCCCACCTACAAAATTCTGAGGAAACCACCCCTTAAATAGAATTCTTGAGGCGGCGGCTCGCTCGAACGATTTTAGCTGTCGCTCAAACGAGATGCTATGTCGTTCGAATGACATAGTGATCTCACTCGAAGGACTGCTAGTGTAGTTTGATGTCGTTTGAGCGACAGAGCGAAATACAACTAATCATCCTTATCAGAATAAAATGAAGTGTAAACATTTTGAAACATTTTATAATTATTTTCTAAATAAAATAACATACTTAAATATATAAAAATATATTCCGAGTCTCATTAACATTACGCATTCATACCTGAGTGATCTCGAAATTCAATTTGACTTGAAGAAAAAATATGCACCATTAAATCGGCATGATAAATCCTTAAAGCTTTGCCATAACGTCTTCAATAAACTTCAATACGTCATTGTCTATGTGGGATCGTGACAATAAAAATCTACCTATGACTCAAACGTGTTTTGTTCCGGGAATAAGTCAAATAAACATACAACGGACTCAATTTGAAATTTTGTCCTTATAGTCTGGTATAATGTTTATTACTTTGATATTTTTATATAAGTGTGGGTATAAAATCAGTATTGGTATACCTATTGTCTTACATGAAATTATTTCACATATATTTACAATAGGATCCTTGGTTATATATTATTGATATCTTTCTCATAAGATTTATGCACTTTTGCCTTGGTCCGTGGTTTGTAGGATACTCACATGGCTCCTAAATCACATTCACATGCCCAACATTTACCAAAATCCACTCTAAATTTATTAAACTTTTCTCTCATCGCTTCATGCATTGGGAACATTATGTTGATTTGGATTCTCTCTTAAAGACTCGTGTACCTTATATTTTGATATATCTTGGTTGGCTTCATATTTTTCTCAAACCAGGGAATGTAATCATAATTTGGTGAAAGAATTTAGCAACATTTTATAAGGGAAAAGAACAATATAGGTCTTCCAATCCATATTGTCATGCCCAATCTTTGTCATTTTTGGCTACGAGATTTGGAATCTTTTGATCAAAATCTCTGGTTTGTGGCATAACATATTATATGTGAGACTTCTCTTCAACAATAGTCATCAAAAGTCTATTGGAATGACACCCTATGAGGCATTGTACGAATGACCTTTTTGTTCTTTGAATTGGTTGGAAATGGAGGATAATAGGCTTTTCGGGCCAGATTTTAATCGTGACACCTAGGAGAAGATGGCGCTTATTCGAGAACATGTAAAGACTGTCCAGGATCGGTAAAAAATTTATGCATATAAAAGTAAGAGTAGGTTAGACTTTCAGATGGGGGATTAAGTACTTCTGAAGGTCTCATGATGAAAGGGTTGGTGATATTCGGATCTAAGGGCAAGTTGGCGCCCTGATACATAAGTCACTTCACAACCTTGGATAGGGTTGTCCCAGTGGCATGTTATTTGGCTTTTTCGAACCATATTTTGTGGTTACATGATGTCTTTCATGCTTATATATTGAGGAAGTTCCTGAGGGACGAGTTAGCATATCAACACATCGACCTCGACGAGAGTGAGTTATAGCCAGATGCGAGCTACGAGGAGATACCACAACGCATTCTTCATCGAAGACAACATAATCTACGATCAAAGGTCATTCCATTAGTTAAATTCCAGTGGGGATGCTATATCAAGGCAGAGAAAACTTTGGAGAGATAGGGCGACAAGCGTGTGAGATATCCATAGATCTTCGAGTCAGCTATATAAATTAGAATTTTGAAGATGAAAATCCTTATTTAAGGGGGAGGAATTTAATACCCCATATTTTCTATGCATTATTTAAACTATGTATTTAATTATTTATTTTCCCATTGTGACATGTGAGAATTCACTTATTATATTTTATACATGTTATATAGTTCGTATTTGTGTAACGTGAATTCACACTTTTGTAAATGGATATAATACATGGCACTACATTAATTAAATTTTTGAAGTGACTTATATTATTGTTGATAATGGAATCATTAGGAACTAGGTGTCGAGGGTTTCCATGTTAGGATTATACCCTCGATATCGTGTTCCACTGATTATGAAGTAGTTTCTTATAATGTCGAGTTGTACATAATTAATTAATAATTATTTTAATAATTTGTATTGGATTATAATTTAACTTAATAAAAGAATTAATTTATTAAAATGTACTCTATTTTTGGTTGACTTTTAGGATGTTTAAAACCTCCAGTTTACTTAAAATAGTAGGAATTAAGTCTGTTGGGTTGGTATACGGGTTAGGCCTGGCTCATTGGGTCGAAGCTTATATTAGGCCTAGGCTTAGTTTCGTCAAAAATACTCTTTTTATCTTAATTAGTAAAATCTAAAAAATTATTAAGGCATTGAAGAAACCCTGGAGGATAAAGAGATAAGAGGAACACTAATGTTGGAGATAATTGGATGATTCGGAGACTTTAATTTATCAATAGGTCTAAAGCAAGTTTACATTGATTAAGAAATTGATTTGGATTTGTTTTTGAATAGTGATAGTTCATTGAATTTTGAATTAACACTTTTATAATCTTATTTTAATCATCCAAAACCTAATTTTCAAAGTTAGATTAATTGTCATATTAATCCTTAGGCTAATGTTCATAAATTAGGATAGTTAATGATAAAACCTAGGAATTGATTGTATAATCTGATGGAAATTGATAAATGTTAAGTCAAAGTAATTATTCTTATAAAAAGAAATCGTGTTTAATCCGTAATTGAATTGAATCTGACATTAATTTGATAGAATTATGAACTTAGGGTTCTAAAACATATAACTTGAAATTAATGTTTGAATCCTTGTTATGATCACTTAAAAATTGTAATTATAGGTTAAAATTGTTGATATTTATATATGAATGAGGATGAGAATGAGAATGGAATTGATTAGAGGCTTTGAATTTAGGTTTTGGGTTATTTATGGTTGTTTTAGAACTTTGAGAAGATAAACACTGCGTTAATCTCGTTAGTATGAGAATAGGAACTTGTTAAAATGAAATAGGGAATCTCATTAAAATAACATGGGAACTGGTTCGAACGACATATGGTATTTCATTAGAACGACTTTATCTTTGGTTAGAGCGAGTTAGGGGTTTTAATTCTAATGAGTTAAGGACTTCGTTCTAACAACTTTAGCAGAGTTTGATAATTGATTATTAATTAATTTGAGATAATTAATCAAAGACTTATGTTACTTTTAATAATCCATTGGTAGACTGGATTTATGTATTTAATTTATGTGCAAGGCATACCATGGTGTGTGAGTGCTTGTGTGGGATGTACTAGGATGAATTTTAATTGGACGCGTATAACATTGACCGTGCTCGTACCCCCGTGATAGAAATGGACTTACCTTGGTCCTTTTACCCAGATCCAATGACTGATGTATTGTGTTCCAAGAGGGAATAAACAAGGGAGTTTTATCATATAAGCTTGGGTATGGAAGTCGCACGATATGAAGGAAATGCATAGTGATTATCCCTTGCTGATGCCCTAAGGTCATAGGGTTGGGTCGACCTATTAGCATACCTCGTAAGCACGAGTGATCCTTGAAGGTAATAGGGATAGGCCTTTGTATCGTTATGTGTGATCTTATGTATAGCCCATCTATTTGGATGTGAGTGGAGACATGCTCAATTGGATATTGGACGTATGTGATTATACTTCATTTACTATAATTATAAGCGTGGTATGGCCATCCCTAAGTCATTCTTTGATCTTCCATCCCCCTTCCTCGGGGGAGGTTTAGGCCCTCGAATGCGCATGGTTGGAGGGAAAGAAGAAGGGTCCCACGCCCTTTTCAAGGAGGTGCGCTTCGCCCATCGTCAATGTGGGGTGATGTAAAGAGATAGATTCGCTAGCCTATTTTTCACAAAATAGGCAAAAGAAATGTTTTCACCTCGAGAGAACGGCATCAAAGACATACTGATGCTTGTGAAACCAATAGTTCAAAGGTTTGGGGGTAAGTTACATAATGGGAAGGTGTTAGGAACCATCCTGCCTTTTTGGTCTCTCATGGGCTTGTGCTACTATTCTCCTTGAAAAAATTCATAAAGCCTTTGCGTGTGTATACATAAATGGAGAATGGAATTTCTCAACTCACGTCATGGAAAAGGGAGGAGTGATATCATCCATAGGAGTGTTCCCAAAATAATGATTAAAAACATAATGTGTGCGCTTATCGGGATATCGATCATTATGATGAAACCATAATATATGTTAGATAAAGCGTGAATAAGAAACACAAATACAATATATAGAAATAATAAATAAAAATATGCAAGGAGGACTCGAGTCTTGAGTTTTAACCTGAAACGCCTGCGTAGCCTAAAAAGGCATCAAAGTCTACGTAGTTTGCATGCAATACGAGGTTGAGGTTTATTCCATAAATCCAATCGGGGATTTTATTTAGATGTGTGTGTGTAGAAGGATATTTTGATTTGAAAAAACATAATGAAGAATCATGTTTGGAATTTATGAGTAAAATCCCATTTTCTTATTTTTATTTGCAAATACTACTAATAAATAGTGAGATTATTAATATATATGGATCAAAAAGGATAAGATGTTAAAGTAAAGATTAGATAACTAATGCAAAAATAAGGAAATTTAAAAGAGAGAGGATATATTTGGACCTTCTTTGGAGGCTTGAAGATTGATCTTGATTGTTGAAAGGATTCCTTGCAAGTTGGTGAGGAATGTATGTTGAGAGGGAAGGGGATTTTGATAAATTAGGTGTGAAAGATATGGAAATGAAATGTGGGGAGAGGTTTCAAATAAGAAAACGTCATTGACTTTAGAAGAATATTGTTGAGATCACTGAAGTTAATGTTTATGGGGTGTCCTTCAATGTGAGAGCATGCTCTCCTTATATGGGTCATGGGGGTGTCAATCGGTATTGTCCTTGTCCTGCCTATCGATAGTCATCCCCAGACACACTGTCGATTGGCAGAGAAATGGGTCTGCCATTCAGCAACTTATGCAGATTTTTCAAAAAAAAGACATAAAATGAAATTCATAAGTTCGAGTCGTGCACGAGGCATACCATTGGAAAGGGTATTCAGAAAACTTTAAGAATCCATTAAGTTGCTTCCAGGTTCAGAAGTTAACTTTGGTCAAACGGGGCTCGAAAGAGCCCGATGATCTTTTGGACAAGAGATTCTCGAAGCAAAACGGATCGTTTGTTTGAATCGTAAGGCTGATTCATGTATGGCGTGGATCGTTGGAAATGGTATTCAGATCCTTTCTAATATTCATTCATTCTTATTCAGTTTGGAGAGTTGACCTTAGTCAAATGGGGACTAGAAGCGCCCAATAAACCTTTAGAGTAAAACAAGTCGTTCGTTTGTACTGTAAGGCTGATTCACACACGGGGAAGACTGTTCGAAAGGGTATTTAGTGAATTGTAAAGATTCATTAATTCTTATTCAATATGAAGATTTGGTAGGAGTCAAACGGATCCCGGGAGCACCCAATGTCCTCTAGATCATTTTTTAGGAGAAAATGGATCATTCGTCTGAATGATAAGGGTATTCGCGTATGGGGTAGATCTTTGGAAATGGTAATCAGGACCCTTAGAAGATTCATTAAGATTTCTCTCGGGTGAGGAACTTGATTGGGGTTAAAATGGGACCCGAGAGCGCCCAATGGCCTCCAGATAGATTTTCGATAGTAAAAGGGACCATTCGTCCGAATCGCAAGGTTGATTTACACATGAGGCAGACACTTGGAAAGGGTATTCAGACCCCTTAGACGATTCATTCAGCTTTCTCTCTGATGAGAAAGTTAACTAGAGTAAAACGGGGTCGGTAGTCTCTATATCGGTACTCGAAGCATGACTTTGGGTTTTATGGTTAATGGAGAAATGATAGGGACCTATAGAGAGTCTTAAAAGGGTCATATAATGTGGTGTTTATAGAGCCCCTCGATAGGTGAGTGAAAGTCGTCGAATAGACACCACATGGATGTTTTGGAAAGAGGTCGATTATGCGGACCAAAGGTATGAGGATGAACGATTTAGAGGTGCAAGGTCGGTTTTGAGGACTTAGAGTAATTATGAGGATGATCGATTCTGTAGGTCGAGATCAATTCTGAGGACCTAAAGTTTTTACAACCGATTCTAAGGGCCGAGGTCAACTCTGAGGACCTAAGGAAATGATGACCGATTCTGCGGGTCGAGGTCAATTCTGAGGACCTGAAGTTATGATGGTTGATTCTGAGGGCCGAGGTTAATTCTGAGGGCCTAGAGTTATGATGATCGATTCTGAGGATCGTGTCAATTCTGAAAACCTAAATTTAAAGCGACCAATTATGCGGGTCGAGGTCAATTCTGAGGACCTAATATTGTGACGACTGATTCTGAGGGCTGAGGTTAATTTTGAGGACCTAAAGTTATAACGACCAATTCTGAGCGTCGAGGTCAATTCTGAGGACCTAAATTTGTGACGATCGATTATGAGAGTGGAGGTCAATTATAGAGTTGTGATGACCGATTTTGAGGGTTGAGGTCAATTTTAAGGACCTAAAGTTATAGCGACCAATTCTGCGAGCCGAGATTAATTATGAGGACCTAAAGTTATGATGACCGATTTTAAGGGACGTGGTCTATTCTGAGGACCTAAAGTTGTAGCGACCAATTCTATTGGCCGAGGTCAATTATAAGGACCTAATGTTGTGATTACCGATTCTGAGGGTCGAGGTCAATTCTAGAGTTGTGATGACCGATTCTAAGAATCGTGGTCAATTATGAGGACCTAAAGCTGTAGCGACAAATTTTGAGGGATGAGGTCAATTATGAGGACCTAAAGTTGTAGTGACCAATTTTAGAGGACGAGGTCAATTCTGAGGACCTAAAGTTGTAGTGACCAATTCTACGGGTCAAAGTTAATTCTGAGGACTTGAAGTGATTGTTGATGTAAAAAATTAGATTATCTCTAATTATTTTATCACAGATAAAAAAATAAATAAGACAAGAGAGTTTTAAAGTGGTCCAGCCTTGAAAGAAGGGCCTACGTCCACTATTTTATTATTGCTGACTGTTTGGGAATTCTCGATAACAGATTTTACTAAGAGATTCTTAGTCCCCTTACAATGAGGATGATACAATGTATTTATAGCCCTCAGGCTATAAATGTGAAAGGGTAATACATAGCTGTTCAATAGATGTATACATCTATATGGTAATAATGAGCATTTAATGCGCAGTGGATTTGTTGATTATCCAGACATTAATGCTCTGTACGAGATGCAGATCGAACCGCCTAAGCTTCTCGAACCGCCTGAGTAGCTCGGTATTGATGAGTTTCGGTTCAGTAAAGTTCATCGAAGAGAACCTGTTGCTCGGAGTGTCTGAGTTGATCGGAGAGGTTGAGTTCCTCGAAATCAAGGTGTTGTTCAGAAATGTTTGTAAGTGCCATGTAGATTGACACGTGTCTCCACTTAACTGATCCACGTCAGCAGACTAAATTTGGTATCAACAGAAGCCCCCAATGTTTCACTGTTTGAGGTTGAGGATTGTGGAACATTCTTCTCGAAATAAGGCGGGATTAAATAGTCATCCTGAATTTTAGGAGTGTTTTCCTTGTATTTAATTTTCCTTTCGAATTCATAGAATCAGACTTTTTGAATTTTTCCCACCGCTTTGGTCTTCGTGCCTTTTAGTCGCCAATAGCGCAAACGTCTTTCTTTGTAATCATTATTTTTACCCCTTCCCAAGGTAAGGTATTTAAGCGTTGCATAAAATCCTATCGTCTCTTACTTTTTCAAATCTATATCTTTGATCTCTCCATTTCTTCTCCATCTTGTGCATTCATTCCTTCCATCGTTCGTTATCAACTGATTTACCCTTCTTCTGTAAGATCTTCTTTCTTCTCTTTTATTTTCTTTGTTCATCATGGTTTACCTTATTGAGTCGCTTGATAAATTTTGTTCTGATTTTTCTATTCCTTCCTGGGTTATTTTGGAAGAACTTTCTGGTCCTCCTGATTATTTTCGTTTGGCTGAGGGACATTGGTTCCCCAGCCTCTTTGTAGCCGAATGTGGCTTTTATTTTCCTCCAAACCCCTTGTGTTTGGAATTCTGTCAATATTTTGATGTAGTACCCGCAAAAATAGCCCCCAATACATGGAGAATAGTTAATGAAGTCCATAGGTTAAATCGAATTCATGGAACCCGTGTAGGAATTCTAGAGATTATGTTTTGCTATAGATGGGCTGTTAGTGATAGTACTTTTTACTTGAAAACTAAGTTTTTAAATAGGGCTTTAGTTGTCAATCTCCCAGACGCCAACAGGGATTACTTCGAGCATGGGGTTGTTATGAAAAATTGGCAACATGCTCCATTAACTGAAAACGACGTATATCAGGGTCCCAGATGCCCTCCCTATGGCAATGGGATAGGTTGTTTTTATTTTATTTAGTTTTTGAAATCATGTTTTCTTTATATTCGATAAAATGCGTCACTGATATTTTGATTTTTATTTATTTGCAGTTGACAGCAAAAGAAGGTCTCCAAAGGAGACAGAAGATAATTTAAAGCATCTGAAACTTATCTAGGGTTTGCATCAAACTGTCGTTGACGAACATATCAGGTCAGCCTCATACTTATTGCAGTACAAGAGTTACACCTCGTCTTTCACTGCTCGTCCAGTGATAAGTAACATAGAACCAGCACCAGTTTCTGAAGGTTCTTCTCCTAAATCGAACATTCCTCTCAGTGACAGAATGAAGAGAAGAAGAGCTCCTGCCCTCTTCGATAAGTCTGCCTCTACTGCTGGAGAGGCAAAGAAAATTAAGCAGGATGTCCCAGAAGAAGGGATAAGACAAATTAAGGCACCTCCTCCAGCTGCTACTAAGAAGGTTACCGAGAAGCCCCCTGTGGCTCCAAGCAAGATTACAGTTGTTTCCCCTCCAAGCGAGGTTATAGTTATATCACCGACCAAGACGACATCCTTGGTCGAGAATGTTCCTGATCCCATGAGGAAGTTAAAGAAAAGCTCATCGGATAAAGTGGATGAATTCATTTCTCAGCCTTTAACTGCTGGAAGTGGTGTTCCCACTTTCGTTGCTCCGAGCTCTGCCATGAGCTCTGTGAAGTCCTGGATTATCCACGAAATCCAAGGTCATGAAGACACTCTTTCCCGGGATAGGGTTACCACCTTGGCAGCTCAACATATTGCCTCAGTAAGTATTACTATTCTAAACTTTCACTTTTCAATATTATGTACTTGCACTGACTTACAATTATTTTCTTTTTCCAGTTAGTAACTTGTTTCAACACCATTTTGAAAAAGGATGAAGCTATTAAAGCTTCGAGCTCCTCGTCAGGTGTGGAGGAAGATCTTGTAGGTCTGACACAGTCATTAAAGGATTCTCGTCAGAAGTATGACGAAGATAAAACTGCTTGGGAAAAGCAATTAAAAGCTATTGAGCAAGAGAAAGTGAAAGTTGTGGAGGCCTCTCAGGAGTTGGAGAGAAAAATGAAAGAATGTGAGAAGAAGAATACTGAGCTTAAGGAAAAGCTCAAAAAGCTTGAGACTAAGCTTAAAGCTGCTGAAGAGGAGTTAGGCAAACTCCGTGAAGCGGATCACTAGAGGGAAGAGGTAGAAAAGAAATTAAAAATTGTCGAGGAGCTCATGACTGAGAGGGTTTCCTCAGAGAAGGCGAAGAGGAAACTTGCCGTTAAGAAGTCCTTCAGTACTGGCTGGGACCAGGGTTGGAATAAGGGTTTGGCTGCCATGATCTCACAAATGGAGTATGGCAGCCATAAATATTTTAGGGATGGTTGGGTGGCTGCTCTGAAAGAGATGAATGTCGATGAGAACTCTAACCTATTTTAGCGACACATTACTGGCCCCCTCCTTCTCCCGGGGAAGAAGAAGAAGACTAAGCTGCTTCTGAGGAATCCTCTATGGTGATCGAAGATCAGATTTCTCATCCCCCGGTTGTCCAGACCTCCTGCGAGCAACTTCAACAAACCATCATTTCAACTGAGCAATTTCTAACACCCTCCGAGTAACCTTCTATGCCATCCGAGCAACCTACCTCTTCGTCCCAACCTCCCGAGAAAGTTTTAGGAGACAAGGAGAAGGTGTAGAGTTGTTCGAACTTTTTCTCTTTGCTTTTTTATTAAATGTAACTCTGGGCTATGTACTTCTTTTATGATATAATAAAATTTAAATTTTTTGGTTGTGCAACTTAGCTCCGTTTTTCTTGCTCTGCTTTTATTCTTCTTGCTCTGTCTGCATTTTATTGATTCTTTCTATCTCTTTTCTTTACTAGTTTATGGCTAAAATGGAACTCTTGTCAGCCCATGATACAGAACTGATAAAAAATGTAATGACTACTTCAAGGTTGGCCATGCTGACTTGAATGAAGCTCAAATCATTGATATCCTTGGTCCAGACACTTCTGAGTGAGCAGTAGAAGCCTACCAGTATTTGAAATGCTTGCTTGATCGTGCAGTGGCCAACAATGTAGCATATTACGAGATGATTGAAGACCTCCAGGGTACTCTTTAGGAACTTCAACAACAATACAAGGAATCTTCAGCTCTTTTGCATCAGGTATATGAGAAAAAGTATCAGCAACTAAGTGCTGACAAAGGATATGATAAGTTGTTCGCTGCTTATGATATGAAGGAGAGGACTTTGAAGACCGAGGTTGAAGAGCATAGGCAGATCACCAAATTGTTAGAGTAGGAAAATAATACTTTACGAGGAGAGATATCTCAGCTAAAATCTGCAGCCTCTACCTCGGGAGCCTTGGTTCCTGTCAACGATGAAGGTTTTTCTTTATTGGAGGTTGAAAATGCCAATTTGAGAGACGAATTGGAAACCTTGAAGAGAACTGGTCCTTCTACCTCTGCTCGCGGATGAGCAAGAGCTTCTCGGGGATGAGAAAGGGTTGCTCGGGTTACTATTGAAAAAGCTAGAACGCAGGCAACCTTGGAGAATTAAGCATTCCAGTTGGTGGCGAAGAATCAAGCATTAGCTGAGATGTCCAAGAAGATTCTGAATCTGGACGAGCAGCTCTCTGCACAAAATTCTGTCTTGGAAAACAAAGAACTTTTAACTAAGAACCTCCATGAGCAACTGGAGAGGTTGATCTATCAATTCCACAAGCAGCCTAGAGAGTTCTGGATGGCTGGTTATAATGAAGCCCTCTACCATCTAGATGATCGGATCCAAAATGCAAATAATGAAGGTTACAAGCAAGGATGGCTGAATGCCTTGGGTGTGCTACAGTTGGAACAGGGTCACTATTTGTGGGATTACTATGACCCTGGGTTACTCTAGTTGTCGGTGCCACCTTTCAAACTGGATATGAGATGGATTCCTGCTCGGGCCATTCCTCAATGTCTGACTTCAATGTATCTCGGTGACTACTGTCTTCATTCCAATTTTGATATATCTCGCCCTGAACACCTACTTGATCGTCCCTCAGTAATGAATGTCAGGATGCTTAAAGATCTAAATTTCATCAATTCCCCCTATGCCTTAGACGATCCTCCCGCTGGTGAAGAACCTGTTTCAAAGGCAGAGGGGAAAAAACCAGTAGAATAGGATTCTTGATGTAACACTTTTTGATGTATTTAATTCTCAATGTATTTTGTTTTGGATTTAATGAAAAACTTCTAGTTTTCTTTGCAATCTTAATTGTCATTGTTTTTGGAAATATTTTGTAAGACATTTTCTAATGAATGTGTATGTATATCTGTTGAAAAGATAAAGATATTTTGTGCTATTTCATATTGTCGATCAACTAGTTGGTGAAAATCTATTGTCGACTATCTGAATTTATCTGACGGCCAAGCAGAGTTGGTGATATTTTATTTCTCGACCAAATTTGGTGGTAATCTAAAATGTCATAAGTATCAAGAAATTTATCACTTTTTAATTTTAAGCCCTGAAATGACTTTCATTTGTTTAACCAATTGTTTCCGACCAACCGGAGTTGGTGGTTTTTATTCCCGACCAACCTTAGTTGGCAGATTTTTATTCCCGACCAACCTTAGCTGGTGGATTTTTGTTCTCGACCAACCTTAGTTGGTAGATTTTTATTCCCGACCAATCGTAGTTGGTATTTCTGGGAAATTTTTTATTCCTGACCACTATAGTTGGTGGATTTTCTTCCCAACCAACCGTAGTTGGTATTTCTGACCAACTATAGTTGGTGGATTTTCTTCCCAACCAACCGTAGTTGGTATATCTGGGAATTTTTTTATTCTCAACCAACTATAGTTGGTGGATTTTCTTCCCAACCAACCGTAGTTGGTATTTCTGGGAAATTTTTTATTCCCGACCAACTATAGTTGGTGGATTTTCTTCCCAACCAACCGCAGTTGGTATTTGTGGGAAAATTTTTTATTCCCGACCAACTATAGTTGGTGGATTTTCTTCCCAACCAACCGTAGTTGGTATTTTTGGGAAATTTTTTATTCCCAACCAACCGTAGTTGGTATTTCTGGGCTTGATGCGTAGTGTGTAGCACTAATACTCCGAAAAATTTTCAACAAAAGGAGAGAATTGGATAAAATATCCAAAACTTTATTCAAATCGAAGAAAACTGCATTACATAGAGATTAAATTACTGATAATATTTGCGCAGATGCTCTGCGTTCCATGCATTCTTAAACTCCTCTTCTTCTAAGGTTTCGATTCTATACGTCCCTGGTCGAACAACCTCTGTTACTCTGTAAGGCCCATGCCAGTTAGCTTCTAATTTGTTGTGCTTTTGAATTACTTTCTTTAGCACATAGTCTCCTTCTTTCAGGTCGCATTTCTTTACTCTCTTGTTATAGAACAGAGTTGTCCGTTGCTGGTATGCAGTGTTTCTGATTGCTGCCTATTCTCTAACTTCCTCGAGCATATCCAAATCTAATCTTCTCATCAAGTCACTGATAGGAGAATTGAAATTCAGCACCCTGTGTGTGGGGAGACCCAGCTCGGCAGGTATAACAGCTTCACTTCCAAATGCCAGCATATATGGAAATTCTCCTGTGGTTGCTCGTGGAGTAGTACGATAAGCCCATAGTACAGAATGTAGCTCGTTGATCCAATTTGCCTTTGCATCATTTAATCTTTTCTTCAATCCATTCAGCACCGTTCTGTTTGTCACTTCAGTTTATCCATTGCTTTGAGGGTGGCCTGGTGCAGAGTGGGTTTTCAATATGTTCGACTGATGACAATACGCAGCAAACTCCTCGTTATCGAATTGGGTTCCATGGTCTGTGATGAATGCATGAGGAAGACCATATCTACAAATGATGTTCTTCCATATAAATTGGTACACTTTTTCATATGTCATATCGATAAGTGGCTCAGCTTCCACCCACTTAGTAAAATAATCCACTTCGACGACGAGATATTTAAACCTTCCTCTGGTCGTTGGAAGTGGCCCGACCAAGTCAATTCCCCACATGGAAAATGGCCAAGGGGAAGTAATGGGTGTCAATAATGCTTGGGGAGTTCTTCGGATAGTGGAGAAGCGTTGACATTTGTCACATTTTTTGGCATAGGCTATGAAATCAGCCCTCATTGTCGGCCAATAATATCCCTGCGTCATTATCCTTTGCAGAAGTGTCCGACCTGCTACATGGGCCCCAGAAGACCCTTCATAAACTTCTTTGATCAAGTCTTTCACCTCGGTGGGATGTACACATCTCTGCAAGCCAACTATAATTCCTCGTCTATATAGAACACCATTGGTCAATACATAACGAGCAACTTTAAACTTCAGTTTCTTGGCTGCGAGTTTGTCAGTTGGTAATTTCCCTTCCTCAATATATGCCCTAATGGGATCCATCCAAGATGGCTCTAAATCAATGGTAATAAAGTTCATCATAAGATCTTCATCTATGCTCTGACTAGTCAAGACTTCTATTGGGATTGTTCTTCATAGCTCGGTGCGTGTGGCTGAAGCTAACCGAGCTAAGCCATCTGCTCTGGCATTCTCTAATCTTAGTATTCTAATTATCTGCACTGCCATCAGACTTGATAAAATCTCCATCGCTTTTGCATGATACCTGATCATTAATTCTCCTTTGGTTGCATATACTCCCAGCATTTGATTTACAATCAACTGTGAGTCACTGAATACAATAACTTGCTCTGCCCCCATGGTTTTTGCCAAATTAAGACCTACAATCATAGCTTCATATTCAGCCTCATTATTAGAAGCCTTAAATTGGAAGCGCAAAGCATACTCCACATCGACCTCATCCGGGCTGTTCAAAATAATCCCTGCCCCACAGCCTGTAGTGCAAGATGAGCCATCCACATATAGATTCCATATAGGTACCTCGTCTTCAAATTCTTGATCGGATAGAGTTCCTCGATGGAATATTTGTTGCTTCCTTTTATCCTCCTCTAGCACTTCTTGTTGCTCACCGACCATCTTCTCTTGCTTACCGACCAACTTCTCTTGCTCGTCGACCAACGTAAGTTGATCGGGGTTTAAATTCGATGATCCTGTAACATCCACAGGTTGGTCGGTATTCATCTTTTGCTCCTCGTGCGTGTCAGGATAGGTGAACTCTGCTATAAAGTCTGATACTGCTTGCCCTTTAAGTGACAATCTAGGCTCATAAATTATGTCATATTCACCAAGTTCTACTGCCCAGTACATCAATTATCCTGACTTTTTCGGTTTATGAAGAGCCTGCCTCAACGGCATATCGGTATACACAACTATGGTATGATCTTGGAAGTATGACCTCATCCTTCTACTCGCTTCAATCAAAGCTAGCGCCAACTTTTCTAGTCTTGGATATCTGATCTCTGCTCCTTGGAAGGCTTTGCTAGTGTAATAGATTGGTTTTTGCACTCCATCCTCTGTTCTTATCAATGCCGAGCTAGCTGCATTCTCCGACACTACCAAATACAAGTACAATCTTTCCCCCATCACCGACCTTGATAACAGTGGAGGTGCTCTCAGATATTTCTTCAATTCTTGAAAAGCCCTCTCGCATTCGTCATTCCATTCAAATGTTTTTCGGAGTGTTTTGAAAAATGGGAGGCATCTATCTGTTGCTCGTGATACAAATCTATTAAGTGCTGCAACTCGCCCAGTGAGACTTTGTACTTCTTTCTTCGTCATTGGAGATCGTAGTCCCAATAGAGCCTTGATCTTTTCTGGGTTTGCTTCGATTCCTCGTTGGTTGACAATATACCCGAGGAATATGCCTTCTCGTACTCCGAATATGCACTTGGTGGGATTCAGCTTCATTTGATATTTATCTAGTTGATCAAAGGTCTGGCCTAAGTCAATTAGATGGTCAGCAGCTCTCTTGCTGTTCATCAGCATATCATCAACATAAACTTCCATATTGCAACCGATTTGTTCTGCAAATACCTTGTTCATCAGCCGTTGATAGGTTGCACCTGCATTTTTCAAACCAAAAGGCATAACATTATAACAATAAGTTCCCCTAGGGGTAATGAAAGAGGTACTCTCCCTGTCTTCAGGTTTCATTTTAATCTGGTTGTAACCAGAATAAGCATCCATGAAGCCCAATAACTCGTGTCCCGAGCTAGCATCCACTAATTGATCAATTCAGGGCAAAGGAAAATGATCCTTTGGGCATGCCTTGTTAAGGTCGGTAAACTCTACACACATCCTCCACTTGTTGTTTTTCTTCTTTACCATTACTACATTTGCCAACCAGTCTGGATATTTGACATCGTTAATAAAGCAAGCTTTCTGGAGCTTCTCGACCTCCTCTTGTATGGCTTGGTTCTTCTCGGGGCTGAACACTCTTCGTCTCTGCTTCACTGGCTTGATCTCCTTATTCACATTGAGCTCGTGACATAAGAAATTTGGATCTATTCCTGGCATATCCTCATGAATCCAAGCAAATTTTTATTTTCTTCTTTTTTGGAAAACTATCAATTCCTGTTTTAGTGAGGCATCTAATGACGAACATGTTTGAGTTGTTCGTTCCGGGTTCTCGTCGTCCAAAATGATATTTTCAGTAGCTTCCACTACCTGACCTTTCACGAGCTGCGATTCATCTCTAGGATCCAATATTTCAATCTCTGCTCCTTCTTCCACTTGGTAGGTCGTAGTCTTTTTCCTAGATTCCTCCAGTTCTTCTTGCTCGGCAGATGAGTAATAACATTCCCGAGTAACTTTTTGGTCACCCTTTACAACTCCTACTCCAAAATTGGTTGGAAACTTCAGACATTGATGTATAGTAGATGGTACTGCTTCGAACTTCTTCAAACCTACCCTTCCCATGATGATGTTGTAAGCTGAATGTACATTCTTATCCATCACAAAGAAACGTACTCTTTCTGTTCGACAAGTAGGCCATGTGCTGATGAACATATCCAACTTGATCGTCCCAAGCGGAAAGGCTTTCTCGCCCGCAAACCCGAGGAGGGGCCTGTGATAAGGTTCCAACTGAGACAACTTTAGATTTAAACTATCGAAGCATGAGTAGAACATGATATCCGCCGAGATACCATTATCCACCAGTACTCTTGAAATTATTACTTCCTTCATCCTCATTTTGATCACCAATGGATCATCATAAGGATATAGTACACCTACGAGGTCATTCTTGGAGAAACCAATTACCAGTTTTTCTTTGTTCACCTTCCTCGGGCGATCATCCTAAGCTAGATTTATTCGCTGAATGTATGAACAAGCTTGTGCTTCATTGAGGTAAGCTTTCCTTTCTGCAGTAAGGTCCCCACCTCCTGAATCTCCACCTGTAATAACGTTACAATCAAATAATCCAAAACGAATTGAAAATACCTCACGTTCTGGCTGTCTTGGTCTCTTAGGGAGATCAGGGTCGTCTTTTGGATCATCTTCATGATCTCTTTTCTTATTTTCTTTTACTCGACGAGGAGATCTATACCTATGTCTTGCTCGGTCGTTGCTTTTTCTTTCATTTCTTCGATCAACATACTTGGCCAGCTTTCCTCGTCTAATGAGTCTTTCGATTTCATTCTGGAGAGCTATGCAATTTTTGGTCGTGTGACCATGGTCTTTATGGAACTCGCAATATTTGGCCTTATTCCTCTTGTCAGGATCTGACTTCATTTTCTCAGGCCAGTTTAGTTCCTCGTTGTTCTTGATCTCTTCCAGGACATGGTTTATGTCTACTTTCAAAGGAGTATAATTTTCAAATTTCTTCAATATTTCCCATGATGGATTTGCTTTTGACTGCTTATCACCACCATTGTTCTTATGTTCTTTCTTTTTAGCCTTATCAACCTCCACCTTGGTTTCCTTGGTGTCCATGTTCTTCTTCGCAGCCATAGCCTCCTCGATATTCATGATCTTGGCCGCTTTTGCCATTAGTTCTGACATGGTTCTGGGTGGATCTCTGGCCAAAGTATAGTACAATTTATTGGGCAACAGTCCACTCATCAAAGCAGTAATTGCTATCTTTTTTCTCGTAATCAATAACTTTGAGCTTCTCATTATTGAAACGAGTTATGTAATCCCTGGTGCTCTCACCTTTTTTTTGTCTAACACTTAACAAATGTGCCACTCGTTTAACTGGTTTTGCTCCAAAACAGAAATTTCCAATGAAGAGCTCGGCCAATTGAAAAAAAGTTAAAATCTTCCCCCGAGGAAGATTATTGTACCATATTTATGCAGATCCAGTAGGAGTTTCCAAAAATGCCCTGCATCTCATCTCGTCTGGCGCGGCATAGATATCGGCAGCAGCTTGGTATTATTTTATATGAAGGACAGGGTCAGTTTTTCCATCATATTTTGGGGTCACAACAGGTGCTTTGAATTTCGATGGTGTTGGAAAATCCACAATTGCCTGTATAAAAGGCGTCCCTTGGACAAAAGTTCTTTGTAGAGGATTCTTGGCCTTAACCATTTCCCCTAGTCTATCCTCCAACCTTTGAATAGAGCCTTCCATGCATCCTTTCCCTCCTCGGGCCTATTGGTTCGAGCAATTGATTTTGTTGAAGTCGCTTCCTGGGATCTATCTTGTCGAGCAACTGGTTGTGATTGGGCAGAACCCTCTCTTAGATCATATGGTCGTCGAAAGTTTCTCGACACAGCCTTAGGAGGACTTTTATTCTTCCTAGGGACCAATCGATCAAAAGGAGAGATCCTACGTAATCTTTCCAATGCACGAGTCCTTTCTAGAGAGAGAGTGATGTGTTGTTCAGTATCTGTGGCTCGTACTGACGAAGTTCGACCAGGTTGATAAGAAAAATCATCAGATTTCTCAGTGCGATATGAATCGCTCTGCCTAATACGCGAAGAAACTAAATGGGTATTTCTTTGAACACTTCGTTGTCCTGAATGGGTCGGCGCTCCACCCTGGATAGTTTGCATGAGTTGTCGCATAGTCTCTTGCATAGCCGTCTGGCCTTGAGCCAAATTGGCCATAATTCCAGCCAGATCTTGGACATTTGGAGGAGCGGATGGATTCGAGGGTTTCCAGTGTTTCGATTACTGGATTCAGGCTTATCAGCCATTGGTGATAAATTGTTTTGGTGAAAAATGAGAATTTCAGTCGCTTCCCACAGACGGCGCCAATCGGTTGATGTAAAAAATTAGATTATCTCTAATTATTTGATCACAGATAAAAAAAAAATAAGACAAGAGATTTTTAAAGTGGTTCAGCCTTGAAAGAAGGGCCTACGTCCACTATTTTATTATTGCTGACTGTTTGGAAATTCTCGTTAACAGATTTTACCAAGAGATTCCGAGTCCCCTTACAATGAGGATGATACAATGTATTTATAGCCCTCAGGCTGTAAATGTGAAAGGGTAATACATAGTTGTTCAATAGACGTATACATCTGTATGGTAATAATGAGCATTTAATGCGCAGTCGATTTTTTGATTATCCGAACATTAATGCTCTGTACGAGATACAGCTCGGACCGCCTAAGCTACTCGGACCTCCTGAGTAGCTCGGTATTGATGAGTTGCTCGGTTCAGTAAAGTTCCTCAGAGAGCACCTGTTGCTCGGAGTGTCTGAGTTGATCGGGGAGGTTGAGTTCCTCGAAATCAAGGTGTTGTTCAGAAATGTTTGTAAGTGCCATGTAGATTGACACATGTCTCCACTTAACTGATCCACGTCAGCAGACTAAATTTGGTATCAACAGTGATGATGACCAATTATGTGGGCTGAGGTCAATTCAGAGGACCTAAAGTTATGTTAACCAATTCAAAGGACCGAGGTCAATTCTGAGGATCGAAAGTTGGGATTGCTCTCCTGGGAGTCTTTTGTACTTGTGAATTTATGATGGTTTGTGATTTTGCTGGGGAAGGTTATCTAACTGCAAATCATGTCCTTTTTGGGTGGAAATGGCTTTAGTTTGGAAATTCTACTAGGGAATTGGATATAACCTTGCTGAGGGAGCTGAAATTCTTTTGGTGGATGTTTTGGGAGAGAATTTAGTCTGGGGATTTTAGAGAAGCATTTGATTTTGCGTTCCGTTGGGGAATTGTAGTGGACTATTGGGTTGAACCATTTTAGGGTTTGTGTTGGGGGTAAGCTTGTGATATTAATCCATCTGGGAATTATGGGAGTTTATAAAATGGTTTTCTTGGTGAAGGAATGTTTTAATACTTGTTAAACATTTTTAGGAATTTTTTAAGAGAATTTTTGGATTTTTCTGGCATTTTTTGTACAAAATTTCAAGGGGTATGCCAACCGATATGTGGTAGGGGTTGTCGTTTGGCAGGTGGCACAATCCCCTAGGTTTCCTAGGGCAGAGGAAAAGGCAGGTGCCGGTCGGTATTGGCAGGAGTCTGTCGATCGGCATTCCATTTGGGCTTCTATAAAAAAGGGGCGAACCCTCCTCAATTTTCACATCTTCTTGCATCTGACTGTTCTGATTTTTCTCTCTAAAATTGGTTTCTAAGTTAATACTTCAAATGGCAAGCTCTTCTAGCGTTGAGGGGGGCAACTTGGAGTGGTTGAGTGTGGATGATTGGGCAGGCCTAGAGCGGCGAGCTAGGGTGCCCCTTACCTTAGGTAATGAAAATGTGTTTGATTTACTTGAGCCCGTTGTTGATGAGCGCACTCTTTTACGTGAGCCTGCGCACCACCGTTATTCTAGGGTGAGGAACCCTAGTGGCTATGTAAGCATGATGGCCTTTGGCATTCTTTTTCATTTTCTCTTATTTCTTTTATTTTCTTGCGCTGACAAGAGGTTTTTGTTTGATTTTTTGGTTATAACAGTCTGACATTTCCTCTACAAGGATGTATTCTAGTGGGACAATAGGTATGAAGGATGTGTGAGAGAGTCTTCTATCGGTGGTTCGTTGGGTAGTTACTTCTACAAGCTTTGGGTGCTTAGCACCGGCTTTGGATGAGACACCGCGTTCCACTGCGATTTTCTATGCATTACGAGAGAGGTGGTGGAATACTACCCACACCTTTCATTTTGGATTTGGGGAGATGATCGTGACTCCTATCGATGTGCAGCAGCTGTTGGAGATAGACTTTGAGAGTGTGGAGATTGAGGTGGACCATACGACGAGGTTGACGTCGGGTGCGATTCAGGATGCTTTAGGGGATGTGGGTAGGATAGTTTCTGAAGATTCTATCCACATCTCTTCTCTGAGGGAGGTTCTTTTTAATCAGAGGATTGGCGATACAAACGGGTTGCAGGTGAGGCAGATGGCCTTATTATTTATTCTGCTTTTATTGGGAGGTTTCTTGGTGGCGACGAATGGCGACGTCGTCCATCTTTGGTTTTTTCCATTTTGAGGATCTTTTCGGAGGTCCCACTCCATGATTGGGGGAGCCTGACCTTATTAAACCTTTATTTATCTCTGGATTAATTCAATCGATGTTTCTGGCAGACCTTTATGGGGGCCATTTATTTGTTAGAGGTAATTCTCGTATTTTCTTCTCTTATATTCCCTTGCATTTTCTTTTGGTTTTTTCTGATTGCTGACGTTTGTCTTTTCTACAAACGTGGTTCTATGAGGTGATAGGTGTCAATGCCAAATTGATATCCCTAAAAGATGAGGACTTGGGGGACTTCTTCTGGATGTACCGGTGATGAAAGTCCAATAGGAAGTCGAACCTGTCTCTGGCGGCAATGCGACAGGCCCTTAAAACTTTGACAAGTGATCAGGTTATTCCTTATTTTCTTCTTTTGAATCCCTTTTTGGATATTTTTGTTCTTTTCACGAATTCTGATCTCCTTGTCGGGGCTTACGAGTGACCTTCTGTCCATGGCGGACGAGTCCTTAGTACATGGGGGTGACATGCATGCATACGTAGATGCGACGGCGGATGGCGCATGAGTTTGGATACTCTTGGTATTTGTGAGAACGAGTTATGCGAAAGATAGTGGAATACGAGGTGTTGATTCTAATGGAGGTGCCTCCGATGTTTATGAGGCAAGCGCAAGAGATGTCAAATGAGGCCAGGATGGAGACGATGCTCGACGAGGCTTATTCGCTCTATAAGAATACGACATCAATTTACGATTACCTCAATTTTGTGATGAGTTGGTTGATGTTGTCATGTATTTATGATGTGGTGAACATTCCTCTGCCTCCGACAACTTCGGGCAGGGGTACGAGTAGGCCGGTGGGATCTTCCCATATTACAAGTGGAACATCATCGACGACGGTGGCGATAGTGGAGGTTCTATTCATCTAGGTTATTGGCCCTCATATAATTTCCGGTTGACTGGTGGGGGATCACTGAGACTATCATACCTCCCTAATGTGGTGGGTCCGATATTGTTGGGACTGACAAAGGAAATCCTTTAGCCTGAGGTGTATTACTCTTTTCCATCTTGTCTCCTTTTGATTATTTTTTTGCTATTTACTGACAGATTTGGCTTTTGATTCTGTGGTTTTGCTTGCAGCATGTTCGAGTGTCAACTACTTGGCTGAAGGACATGAGATACTAGGTGGCATCTATGACTACCTAAATTAAGGACTCAGTTCATGTTCCTTCTTGTATAGTTCCATCTGCTACCTAAGAGGAGGGATCGAGCTCAAGGAGTGGAGTTTCTACTGCTCGCTACCGAGGCAAGCGCATCCATCGCAGGGATTGAGGATATAGAGAGAGGGGGATTGGGTTCAAGTTGAGTCCCGTTTCTTTGTATTTCCTTATTTTTTCTTCTACCTCAAAAAAATGTAATTTTGAAAATGGCAATATATATAAAGAAGATTTTTTTATTATTTGGTCATTCTTGCTTTATTGTCTTATTCTACATGCACTTTTTAATTTGCTGCTGACACTGTAAAAATGATAGTATGTCTATTTAGAAAAGAGATTATATAAATGGATAAGCTTAGAGGAAATAACCTGGAGGTTTTAAAATAAGTATTTAGTAATTTTTTTTGAGTTTTTATTTAGGATAAAAAATGCAAGATAGAATTTTCTAAAATAAGGGGGTTGTAGATCGGCATACCCTTTGTCCTGCCTATTGGCAGATGAATCCAGTCAAATCACCCTAAGGCTTTGATTGCACTTTCTTGTAGCCCAAAGTACTTGGTAGGGTAGGTTTTATTTCGAGCTCTTTGGGTTTTCTTGTCTTTAGCGAAGGTATTTGGGTATAAAAGGGGGTAAAGAGGGTATAGTTTTTCACCCATTCACGTCTTCTCTTCTTGCTTATTTCTCTCCTTTTGCCTTATTATTTCCCAAATGTCCCTTCCCAAGAGTACAAAATCCACTTCATATCTCAAGATCCTATGAGCCATGTGTCTTTATAACTAGATTACAAAGCCTTGAATTTGCGTCAAGTCTCTTTGTGATGCAACCGGGCTATTGATTGGAATATATTACCGATGGTAGCGCAATTTTAGTACCCTAGTGACCACATTTTCTTCTTTGGTTTGGATGAGGTATGTTCGACCTATGAGAACTTTGCATCCATGTTGGGGATTAATCCCAATGTCGCGGAAGCTATGCCCGAATTCTCTCGGTCTCCTCGGGAGCTGTTAGCAGAATTTCTCCACATTTCCCCTTCGAAGGCTCAGTCGTTGGTCACTAGGGGAATGATTTCTCTTCCAGCTATCATGTATTCTGTGCGTCTGCAAAATTTCAATGATGCGGGCCATGCCAAAGAATTTTCCATGGACTTAACTTTGAGGCACTACTGGAGACCGGGTACCTGATGGTGGACCCTCAACTTACAGGGTGGATGTCATATCATAGCAATCCTCTAGCGGTAATAATGGTGGATACCCTGAATGGTCTAGACATTTGGCGAGAAGGACACTCTGACTTCCTGAGAGGGAGCCCGATTATGCTATTCATGTATCTGGTTGAGATATTTTGTTTAGATGTTCCCCTAAATATCCCTTGGCAGCCGTGCTGAATTTCTTTACTCGATATTTTATTAGCTTTGGACCATCCATATAGAACTAACTAGCTTGTGGAGTACGGAGTTCGATGCTTGCGATGGTTGATGCTATGATATGGAGAGCTATAGCCTATTCTGGAACTGGGAAAATACTAGTACATTTGGTTAGTTGGCCTTGGGTAGACCTCATTCTATTTCCCCTGGCGGCTCCTGCGCCAATTCGAATGGGAGAAGATAGTGCCTCCTCAGGCACTAGACTTTTTTTATGTGGAAGACTTAACTGAATCTATGCGCAAGATATTGGTATCTTTATGGGAGAATCGTCGGTCATCAACCCATCCCTCTCAATCTATAAGTAGGGTCTAGCATGTGTTCGGATATTATCTGAAATGGCTGTGAAAGTGAGTGGTGGTAAAGATCTTGCCAGAGGAGATCTAACAAAGATGGTTTGTCCTTTTGACACTATAGAGGGGGGGAGTAGTCATTTTCTCCATGTTGGTCAGGGCCTATTGCTCTATGGATCACCTTCGGAATACCAATCAAGCAGGGGAAGTCCGAGGGCCTCAATGAGCAAATGATGATGGGGCTGGTTCTTCCATAAGATGCAAATAGGGTTATTGTGAAGCTGGTGTTCATTTGTTGTGAAGATTTTGTGATTGAGATGTGTTTGTATGTTTTTGGTTTGTTTTGGTTTTCAAGAATAATTTTCGAAAGGTTTGTTTAGGCTTGTTTTAGGAGCAGTTTGGTTAGTAGGGGGATGGTTGTTTTGACTCCCTACGCTGATATTTCGTGTAATTTTATTGAATTCTCCCATTATGGAATAAAAAAAGAATTTTGATAATATTTTTCTGCCTCTTGATGAGTTTTACATTTGAATTGTCTATAAAAATCGCCAAGGCATACATAATAGTTTTGTTCATGTAAATGGTAAAATGAATTGTCGTTCTCAAAGGTAAGAAAAGAATAGCATTTTATGAAGAAAAAAAAGGGAACCACACCTATGTAAAGCGTATGAGCTGTCTACGTATCTCTGAGGGTTTGGAAAATTTCTGAGTTTCATTTTGAAAATTTTTTTAGAGGATCAGGCCCAACATTGTTCTAAGTAGAGTAAAATGAATATTTTTTTTAGAACAGAAGGGAAATGCATAGCGGATCAAGATTTTAGACTAAGGGTATAATTTCTTGATGCGGTCCAGGTTGACTAGACGCGCCATATGATATGACAAATATAGTACCCTACCACGGACTTACTAACAGGCATGCACTGAAGCTTATAGGTCACGGGATCTAATGGAGCTCCTCGTGTACATGCCGCAGTCTTATGCAATACATGGTGTGGCACCCACAGCCTCAATCCTGAGATTTCCACAAAGCTGATAGGTCGCGAGACTTGTGTGTATCCAGTTCCTTGTATACATGTCGCAGCCTTATACTATGCAGGATGCGGCACCCAATATGTCTACCTTACAGGCTGCATCCCTCTCATTTATAGTTGCACCAGACTTACTATGTGTCACGTGCTCAGGGCATTTGACATAGCTTAGATATCGCCTATAAATAGAGGTCCACACCTTGATATGGGGGGGCGATCTCGAGTTCTGATCCAGAGATCTGAGACTACTACACTACGCGAAGCCCTGCCAAACTCTCTACACACACCCAATACAGCTTGGGGACCGCTCATCTACTTCATAGTGATCTCTCTGGCTCTCTCAAAACAACTACAGACATGCATTCTTCTCTCTCATCTATCTGTTATGCCTATTACGGCATTGTAAGCTTGTACTAAAACGCATATATAATGAGAGTAGGGCAACAAAGTGGACGTAGGCTCATTTTGATAGCCAAACCACTATATATATTGTGTTTTTACCTCTTTACAAGCTTTATATCTATTCTATACTTGATATGCTAATATGAGAACTATCACACCCCGACTTAAGTAAGTTAAGATTATCATTTTATATTGAGATAAATCCCCATTAAACAATATTGTACTTGAAATCTTTGGAAAAATAGCGCAGGGTTTTTTTTTCTTTCAAAGGCGTGTTTAGATGAACACATACCTACCTTTATGCACAACTTAAAAGTAACCAACAAATTTACTTACATAAGTTCCTTTGTTTACCATTTACCCAAAAATCTTCTTGATATTCAACCCACATTATTTATCCTCCGCTCTCCCGTTTAACGTCCTAACATGGCAGTGAGCTCCAAACGATAGGCATACATGAAACATATCATTATAGGAGTGTAAGAAACACAAGCTTAGTGAATGACCATATTCAACACATACACCACATATATATAACCAATTTGAATAACAATTTTTATTTTCTAATGTTATAACCCAATAGGAATTACGTAACTCTCGCAAGCCTGGACCCGCCACAGTCCAATTAACCCACCACAGTTAAAGGGGACCACCACATCCCATAATTAGGCCCGAGTACAACAAACCTCTAAGTTGGATTAACGGGACCGCAACATCCGGTGGGACCCACCACAGTCCTTAACATTAGATAAAGGACCCACCACAGTCCATAACATTATATAACATCACATAACATTCTTAATCATATGCATATGTTTCATAAATACAACATCAGTCCCATAAGCATCTTAACACATGAGTTTAACTACACTTTTCCATATGAACATATAAGCATATATATTTCATAGGATAGGTCACTCACCTTGAATTTGGTACTAAGATTAATACCAAAACTATTTCCTTGGTATGGTAGTGTTAGTCGCTTCATCACCTAACAATTCAACATCATTAGTATTTGAATACACCAAATCACATTAAACTCGGTAACACATCACATCAGTTGGTCAATTTGACATAACTGAAAATTAATTGAATATGATACTTCACATTTCTATAACACATTATTCATCAGGGTTCTAACACAATTTACAGAATTAAATTATGAATTCTCTAAACAAAGTTATTCCCGTTTTATTACAACCTTTTCCAAATCATTTCTGGAGAAAAACAACAACAAAACTTCAACACAACCCCCAAGACAAACCAGAAGGTATTTTATTCTCCCCTTCAAGCATATCATACTAATATATGTTCTCTAAAATTTTCAATTGGAATTTATGGATTTCAACAAGTATTCAATGATTTATGCACTTTTAACACATCTAGGTCTGAGTAGACCATCAAACCATGACTTAATATTTTTTAAGCATGTATAACCTCCACCTCGGTTACAAATCACGGGAACATATATTAAACATATTGAATAATATAAAATTAAAGTTTCATAATTTTTAGAGTTCATTTACTAAGTCAAGCAAAACGTCGAACACCAGGTGTGCGCACTTACACTTTTGGGGCAGATTTTATACATGAACTTCAAACTATCACCCAAGATTCATTTCTTGGTATTTTTACATAATTTTCGAATATGATATGTATATATAAGTTTATTTTCATATCCACCTATAATCAATTGATTCCATTAAGTATTCACAAATATACACCAATTTGATGAACATGATGATTACACCCTTAGTTGTATGAATTCAACATACTTCATATATACAACCTACACATACCCACCTACACATAACAACATGTATTATCTCATCCCAAAATAGATCTTTAATATCATATAAAATAACCTATGTCATGTAAAGAATGAAATTTACGAGTTAAATCTTACCTAAGCACTTTTGGATATATAAGCTTGTTTATCTCTCGATAATCTTCCTTAATCCTTCACTAGTTCATCATAACCTCTCTTTCTTCCATGTAACTATCAAACCCACTTGAAATTCTAATGAAAATGAAGAATAAGGGAGGTTTATACGGTCTTTAATTCGGCATAAGGAACCTCCCCTTGGTCCAATCAAAACAAGCCACGTGTTCTACTAATAAGACAAAATACCATTTAATGAATAAACGTATTTTCCCTTGTTTCGTAATTTCAGCATAACTCCTTACTTGAACCTCTGTTTTACACGCCGTTTATTATGTTATAAACTTAATTCATATATATACAACTTTCATATTTTGTGTTTTTCAAAATCAAAAAATTAGTATGCCTAATTTGGGCCCGAACAGAAGAGTAGCAATTTATCAAAAATCTCAAAACTCACATTTGGCTTCCTAACATCGCCAATTTCGGACCAACACCTTAGTTTAATTTTATAATCATAATGATGTATTAAAAATATATTTTCATGATTCATTTAACTACATAACTAATCATATGATCTAAACAAGTTATATCCGATCATAAGCTCGATTAACATCTAATACAACCAACACATATATCACATGAGTATGCATCCCCCAAATATGATAATTAACATGTTTAACACCCCTCATCAACTTATAACTTATAACTTATCCTTAATCATATAATTAACATTCCTAATCACATTTTAGGGCCTTATAAGAACGAAATGTGTTCGATTTCTCGTATCAATAATCTGGCATTTTCTGTGGAAAGCGAGATATTTCTATCTTGTTTCTCTATATATCGGGTTCTTAGTACCTTATTTCATTCATGGGGACCCTCGGGGTCATCATCTCATGGGTGAGTTTTAGTTATTGAGCTCGTATTATGTATATACACCGTTAAATAGGTATCGCATACTTTCAGATCTGTTCGATGGTCTCCTTTTTATGACCTTAGATCTATTTTGTATGACCCGATGATGTTACCTCGCCTAGATAATGCTGAAAAATGTGGAAAGGCTCTAGCCTTGCAAATGGGGGTAACTAGGGATGAGTGTTATCTGCTCATTTACTACTTTCTCAGCCTGGGATCTAGGATTTTCTACCATAATTATGCCATTTTTTGGGTTCTTGATGACTGGTATGTCCCTGGTAGACCCCTAGTAGGATTATTTTTTCATACTGCCATAATGGATTAAACCCGTCTGATGGGTCCTTGGAATCGCATCATACTGAAGGATGCAGCCTGGCAAGTAAATTGCTTGAGTGTCGCAGCCCTTATGGAGGAGGATGCATAGCTTCATTTCATCGTCTGGTAGGACATGGTAAAACTGTCCTCGGATTCAACTCTGGTAGAGGCCACGGTAGTGACTTCACGTATTCAGCATGCCGCGGCCACAACAGTGTAGCTTGGCAGAATGCCACAGTCTAAATTCTTATTACTTACTTGGTTGTTTTTACATTTCTTTCATCACTCACTCTTGCAGTTTTGTCTCATAATATATATATTTTAAAGACTAATAAATCAAAGATGGAAGGAGAATTCAGTCAAAGTGCATAAATGAAAGATGAGATTACTCAGATGTACAACCATCTCAACCACCTATATGATAGCAATGGCTCATTCCAGACTCAAGTTAACTGTTTGACCCAAAAGGTTCTTATGTTGGAGGCTGCAACACCTAAGGTTGTTATCCCAACCATCAAGGATGTTGTCGCGGAAGCCATAGCCCCAGAGGCAACAGACAAGAACCAAAAGAGGAAGGTGGAGAAGGCAGGAAAAAGCTTTGAGGCCTACACCCCCACTGACCTGCGAAATCGAAGATATTTTTTAGTGCATCAAAGAAGACAAGTTGCTCAAGTGTCCTGAAAAGATGAAGGCTCCTTCCCACAAAAGGAACCGTGCCCGGTGGTGAAAATTTCACCAAGACCATGGCCATAGCACTGACAAATGTTTTGCACTAAAAGATGAAATCGAAAGACTTGTGAGGCAGGGAATACTGGAGCGATTCCTGAAGGATGCATAAGGGATGCATCCTAGTCTGACGGGCCGCGTGCCTCATATTTGCCTAAGCTTTCACTAGTTTTATGTTTTATCTTTGAGAAACTCTATTGAAATATTTCCTTTTGAATTTGTATTTTCCTAACAAAGCCATGAATATATGAAATTGTGTTAATTTTGCCATATCTCATTTTTTTTATTTTCATTATCTGTTAACTCATAAAAGGCTCTCGTCTTAAACAGACATATTCAAAAATGAAGACAATAAACTATCTTGGGAGTAACTATCTTAATGGGCTCACAACGCCCCTCAGAAGGCCTAAACATACGAAGGCATATAATATTTGAAAATCACGAAAGCAACTCTCGGGGTAATTTTAATAGCCAAGGGGGCCGACAATGTCCGTTATCAACTTACAGATGATTCAATTATCCACGAGGGCTACTAATGCCCATTCAATGCTTTCGAATTGCATGAGCTGGGTTAGGGAAGCCCCATAATACCCAGCCTGAGAAGGATTTATATATATCTCTAATTTTAGCTTGGGGAAGACCCATAATACCCAGCCTGGGAAGGCTTTATATATATCTCTGATTTTGGCTTGGGGAAGCCCCATAATACCCAGTCTGGGAAGGCTTTATATATATATTTGATTTTGTCTTGGGGAAGTCCCATAATTCCCAACCTGGGAAGGCTTTATATATATCCAAATATAGCTTGGGGAAGCTTTATAGTACCTAGCCCGAGGATGCCTGATAATAACCTAATTAAAGTGACTAAGAGAGGCTACGAAGGTAGCTTCATGATGAAGCGACTAAAGGTGTTGTGGAACTAGCATCATGGATAATGTGAAAGCTACAAGGAATAAAAGGTTGTATCCCATCATAAAGTTCAACAATGAAATGGCAGCTCAAATGCTGCGACAGGCTAGCAACCCAGCCGCAGCCTCAAAGTTGTTATTGGCACTAAGACTTGGAAAAATTATGGAAAAGTTAACCAGGAGGCAAAAGAGTTAAGACGTAACCCAAAAGTCCTTTTCCTTTGGCACCGCGGCTTGGGGGATAATAGGCACAAATACAGAATGAAAAATTGCAAGGCAAAAAATAAGAAGCCGCAGCATTATTCAAGAAGTGCTTTACAAGGTGTTATCGCGGCCCTATGTGCATACTGTCATTATTGAAGAGCATTTTTGCGAGTAATTGTACATTTAAGCAGTCAAACTATATACAGAGATGAATCATTCATTCAAGTATTGAAGCAAAGAAAGCAGAGGAATAAAAAGTATGAAGATATAAAGGCAAAAATGATCAAGTTTAGGATAGAGGTCGCAGTCTTAATTAAGTTCAAATGTTAAAGGGTTGCAGCCATGTGTATACTATAAAAAAGAAGGAAAAAAATGCTAAGTCTAAGAGGCATCATCATCTCCCTCTTACCCCTCTGCGGCTGTCTTTGTTTCTTCATCCTCTGTCGCGGCTTCCTCTAGCTGCTTCCTGGCACCCTCCTCAGCTACGGCCTTTATCTCAACCACACAGGCATTGTGCTCGACGTCACCCACACTCTAGAACATGATCTGATCCTTAGACTCTTTAAAGTTCTTAATGATCTTGTACCTCAACTCCTGGTATCCTCGGATATAGGCCTTGTTATTAGTAAGGAATAAATCCCTTGGCTTCAAATATGTGGCCACGACAGTTTTTGCAGCCTAAATGAATGCCGTAGAATGAGACTCCTGCATCTTCTTCATGGTTGTGGCATGCTTATTTTCCCTTTGGGCATATTTTTCTTGAAGCTCCATCAGTTGGATCTCAAGATTAGAGGCATGAATGGCAGCATCTGCAGCCTTGGTTTGTTCGTCTTGAAGAGATGCTGCTGCCATTGTCAATTTTTCTTAAGCATCATTCTTGGCCTTGATAGAAATCTCAAGGTCCATCTGGGCAGCTTGGAGTTCCACGGCAGCAGATTGTTTGCCCGCTTCAAAGGATGAGTTCCTGGAATTCTCCAGGTTAGTTATATGAACCCTTTTCACGACCTCCTTCAGCTTGTAAAGGCCTTCATACTTCAGCCTTTGGTATATCACCACATCCGCGGCCTGTAGAGAAATTAGGTGTTAGAAATAAAAAATGTACTACAGGAAAAATGAAGTGAAAAGTGAAATTTCATTACCCGTAGTAGGCTGTGGAGGGCATACTCCTCCAGGTGTTCATAGTCCTCATCCACCAGGCGGTCCAACTCTATATTATCTGGAACCCTCCACATCCTGTAAACCTCCTTGGCAGTTGTGTCCCGGGAAAAATTAAGAGTTTGGAGTTCGTAGTTGGGGTCGCAAATAGCCATCAGGGCCAATACTAGCACGGCTTTAAGAAGGCGCCAAGTTGGCATTTACAGCCATTATAACCCGCAAATGGGGAGAATTGGAAGTGGTAGATTGAGAAACTCTGCGACCACCTCGCAGTTTGGATTCAGTTGGCAGGAAGCCTGCCGCGTCCAAGTGGCTGCCAATATAATCATAAAGCTGGCCCTCTGGCCTTTCTTGGGTTGTATCCTCCTCAACTTGCACAATGGGTGCTTCAGGATCTTGTTGGGGCTCCATAATGTCCACGGTAGGTTGCTTTCCCTTTGTTCTTTTCCTTTTTTTTCCATTTCTCGCAACGTTGTTAAGGGCAGCAGCGTCCTCATCCATCTCAGCCAGTTGAAAGGCCAAGAAGTCTCTGTCAATTTCCAAACCTGAAAAAGAAATAAAGTAAAAATTAAATATTAAAGATAACTTTCATGGCTTGATTGAAGAGAGGGATTATTACCCTCCACAGCCATCACTTTTGTCAAAGATTTGTTAAGAAAGTATCCTCCCTCAAATATTGAAGAAGAAGTTACTAAAGTGATGAAGTTTTTATCCTTAGCACTAAAGGTTGTAGCCCTTCCTACTCTTCTCTCTTGCCACTCGCTGAGGGGTAGATTATCAAGAGTTGCATAAGGGGTCAATATTAGTATAACATAATAAAAGATACAACATAAATGCCACTATAAGAACTAGACATATCATGATTAAAAGGCTGCAACACTACAAACCTAGCATGAAAGGGCGTCCCCATTATCGTGGCATCTTATGTAATTTCTCTCTCTCTCTGTCTCTTCTGGATAAGTATCCCAACCTTCTCCATAAATGTAAAAATATTTAGCCTTCCAGTTCTTTACACTGGAAGGTCTTCCAGTATAAAAAACCTCTTCATTGTTGTGAAAGGGCAAAGTAGTAATACCAGGCAAACTTGATGGAGTTCTTCTTTGGTCTATAAAAATGGAAGAACTCTGCGGGAGTTATATCCCTTTTGAATTTTTCCTTCCAAAGGACTAGAGATGATAGAATTTCCCTCTAACCATTGGGATCTAATTGGGTTGGGGCCAACTTCATTGCACTAAAGATCTTCCTAATTGGGACAGGCATAAGAAGCCGTAGCCCGTACATAAAAGCATGTAAGGGGAAGCAGACCCCGTCTTTGGGGATCGCAGAGCATGGCCTCTGCTCCGCGGAAGGAGTTGAACAAAATACATTATCTGGAAACTCAAAGGCAACAGCAACGTGGTTGACCCACTCCTCGATCATGATATAACGAATGTTTAAGGCTACGGGAGGTCTCTCAACTCTATTAGATGGGCCCGAAGGTGCATCTATGGCCTCAGAAGGCCCAACTGTCACGACCTCAGTATCAACAGGTTGGTTACTAGAGTTAGTTTCTTCTTCTATTGTCGTAGCCTCAGTAGCTTCCCTACAAGTAGAGTCTGCGGAGTCAGAATCTAGAACGACACAGTTGGGGCAGTTTTTGAGTAGGCAAGGTCCAAATGTCTTTAGAGGACGCACAGATGGAATTTCTGGAGGAGAAAGTCCAAAGTGTGTGTTCCAAAAATCCTTCAGAAAGTCGTCAGGATTCCAACTCATATGACCGCAGCAAAACCTAAAAAGCAAAAAGATTCCGCTGTTAGGTGTCGCATCCAATATGGTCAGAAAATCCTCTTAGAGGTCGCGGCAGGAACAACATAAAAAACTAAAGTTTGAAAGCGAAAATGAATATTTTAAGGATTGCACCCAACTACACTAAGTTTCAACCCTAGTCCTAAGGATCAAGCTATAGGTCGCGGTAGGTTATTTAATTGGGAAAATAAACATCTGGTATGCTCCTATATGTCGTAGTCCTATAGTCCAAAGGTCAATAGGTCGCGGACAATAAGTTTAAAACCAAAGACCAAAGTAAAAGGAATTACTATCATTGAAGTATTGGCATTTTGCTGCAGCAAAATAACACAAGACGTGCTACCTGTCGCGGCCAGACGCATTAACAACCTAATGTTGAAAGTTATCTAGCCTAAAGATTGGAGACTTAGAATTCGAAGGGTTTGACTAAGAAATTGAAGAACATTAAAGAACATCAAGAACAGGTCCAGTATGTGGTATATTTTTTGCCTACAAAATCTAAGTTTCTAATCCAAACAGAAACAAAGAAACCTATAAGTCCAGTCCTGAACCAGCAAATTCATTTTAGACCCTAGATCCTACACAAGGTCAAGGGATTCTAACAATTATGCAGATTGGTTCTAGAAGAAAGTTAATTTTTTTTAAATATTAGCCATTTATTATGAGTTCAGTCGATTAGTGGATTCAAACAGTTCATTTCATTATGAATACAAGAAAAAATCAAAAAAAACCAACAAAATAAGAATGACAGATGCTATTAATGGGATTTTGATTTGAAAGTTACCTGGGAATTGAAAGAAATTGATTGCTCGGCCTCTGACTGCCATTGATCGTTGCCTGAAGATCGTAGGAAAACTCAAAGGAAGAACTGGCATAGAATTTCTCTCAATTTTCTCTCAAGGATTTGGAAAACAAAATGAAGGCTACGGCCGGATCCATTTATATAAGAGGGTACGGGAAGAGAAATGACGTTTTGGAAAAATCTACAGAGATTGCACGCTACGGTAGACACGACATCAAGCCGCAGCACCAAATTACCCCTTGGCACAATCACTTGGGGGCTTATTGATATGATAAATATAGTACCTTGTCGCGGACTTACTAATAGGCATGCACTAAAGATTATTGGTTGCGGCATCTGATGGGGATCCTCATGTACAGGCTGCAGTCTTATGCAATACAGGGTGCGGCAACCCACAACTTCAGTCCCGAGACTACTACAAAGATTCTAGGTCACGAGAGTTGTGTGTATCCAGTTCCTTGTATACAGGTCGTAACCTTATACTATGCAGGATGAGGCACCCAATATGTCTACATTACAGGCCGCATCCCTCTCATTCACAACGGCACCAGACCTACTTTACGTCACGTGCTCAGGGCATGTGACACAACTTAGATACCACCTATAAATAGAGGTCCACACCTCGAGATGGGGGCCGATCCCGGATTCTGATCCAGATATTCGAGACTACTACACAAGGCGAAGCCCTGCCGAACTCTATATACACCCCTAATACAGCTTGGGGACTACTCATCAACTTCATAGTCATCTATTCGGCTCTCTCGAAACAACTATAGTCATGTATTCTTCTCTCTCATCTATCTTGTATGTCTATTACATCATTGTAAGCTTGTACTACAATGTATATATAATGAGAGTAGGGAAATAAATTGGATGTAGGCTCATTTTATAGTTGAACAACTGTATATCTTATGTTTTTGCCTCTTTACATGCTTTATATCTATTATATACTTGATATGCTGATATGAGAACGACATGTGTCCAATTTCTCATATCAACACCATCTCTTCTCCATCAAGGTCAATGAGCATAGCAGCACTGCCTGACAGGATCTTTTTCACGATGTTGGGGCCACTCTAGTTTGGCATAAATTTCCCTTTAGGGTCCCAGACGGGTTCTATAATTTCTTTCAGGGCTGAGTCTCCGTCTCAGACACCGCGGTCCTTGACTCTTCGGTTGAATGATCACGTTATTCGGCGATGATACCCTTGTATATGGTATAGATCCTTCAATCTATTTTCATTCAAGAGTGACAACTACTCCAGTCGGCTCAATATCAATCTTCCTTACTGACTTTTCTTTCAAGCATAATGCAGAGTTAAGGTATTTCAAATCAACGGGTAGGACTGCTTCCATGTCGTATACTAAAGAGTAAGGGGTATCCCCAATTAATGTCATGACTGAAGTATAGTAGCCCCAGAGGGCGTAAGGGATCTTATCACCCTAATGTCCGCAACTCTTGGTCATTTTGCTGATGATGGGTTTGATGTGTTTGTTGGCGGCTGCAACTGCTCTATGGGTTTGAGTTCGGTAGGGAGAAGATTTGTGTCTCTGAATCCCATACTTATCGACCAGTTCCGTGACCTCAGCTTTGAAGTGTAACCCATTGTCTGATACTAAATCGTGAGAGACCTGAGAGCATACTATATATTGACTTACTTGAGTCTACATATATAAGAGTTCCAACTAGGTTGGATATCTAGACAAAATAGGTTAGAGTTTTTGAGTACTCCATCTCCTCAAAGGTTCAAGTATATTGAAGAAATCCTGTCCAATAAAATCCTCAAGATCAATATAAAGGGAAGTGATTTCTATCCTATAACCACTATAGGACACCTGCACTACATAATATTTTATTCATATTTTCATTGGTGGTCTTTTAAAACACTTCAAGTATTTTAAAATCAATTTAATTCTTTTACAACATTTTTAAATCATTTTATATAATTTTCAAATAATTTTTGAATTAATTAAAACATATTTTTAAAAGTGTGGTGGTTGAAATTTGAATTTCAGAAAGCTAGTTTGTTTGCTGATTGTTTTCATGGGTAGAATACAAAAGCACTAGAGACTTTAGGGTGCGCTTTGTAATTACTTTTTAACACGCATTTTTGTTGCATCTTGTTCGTACACGTGTTAGTGTCTCGTCGGCTAAGATTGTGTTTTCTGTAAGACACAAATTGTGTGTGTCTTCTCAGCCCTTATATCAACCTTATCAACGATCTGCACGCGTTGAAAGTCAATCCTTGTGAAACTAGTGTGAACCAATCAACAATCATTTAATCCACTGCTTATGATGAACCATTGGATTATAAGTCAATTGGCCAAAATCAATCCCATCCATAAGATTGAGTTAGACTTTCTGGATCCTTCTTCGTTTACTATAAATAGGACCCATGTCTCAGCATTTAGAGCCTGTTGCCATTTCGTCAAACTAGAGAGAAAAGAGAGAGTAGAGAGATGTAACATCCCGTGTTTTTATTACCTATTTTATTAATTAATTGGAATTTTTGGGGAAAATAAAATTTTGAATTTAATAATTTTTATTGGCTAAATATGTTGGTTATGATTTTAGAAGAATAAAACTTCACGCGGAATTAAAATCGGAGTTAAAATGGATTTTATATTGATTTTACAATTTTTTCCCCTTATAATTTTTTTGGGCAAACTGTCAGATTTTAGGCACGATCAATCGATTGATGACTGGGGGTAGATCGATCGACCCTCCCAGAAAACGTGAGCAGCAAGTTGTTTTTAAGAATTTGTGTAGGATTAGGACTCCTAATCACTATATAACCTTGTTAATCCGTAGGGGGACTTCTCATAATCACTTTTTCTTCAATTTTTCACTAGAGAACACTTCCAAATATTTTTCCTCTCACTCATAATCATCAACCTTTTTCATAATCAAGTTTTTATCACAAGTTTTGGCACAAGTTTTTGAAGGCTTAATTGGGGTTTAATCAAGATCGTTCAAGAACACTCTTTCGCTAATTTTTCGAGAGAAATCCAGATTTCTAATCAGATTTTTAACACGATCTTCACAGGCATGAATACTCTATTCTTTTCCTTTAGTATTATGCGTTTTAAGTGTCGCCTAAACACTTAATTACATGTTTTCTTAAAAATAATTAGTAATTTAATTAGAAAAAGTGGATATTAATTATGGGGTTGTTTTTATAAAATCTTTTAATCTAAATAATATTCATAACCCTTTGGGTACGTAGGATTCATGAGTGATTTTGGGTTTTATTGGTGTAGGTTGCATGTAGAAAAACCCTAGCTTTAAAATAAATGATTTTTGGGTGCGTATAACTCATGTAATACATGTAGAGATAATATAATGTGGTTTTGATGTATATATGATGAAAACTTGGTATATTTAATTTAAAATAATTCAATGAGATTACTTGGGTATTGTTGACGTTGTGATAATTAAATTAAAGATTTAATTGAATTGGACTATCATGCGCGATTTTATACGTTAACTAATTATTCTTGTTGGTATGACTTGTTGGTATTATTAAATATCATTGTGACGGTGGGTTATTGGGTATTATTGATCTCCCTATATTTTAGATTGCCTTCTAGGAATGGGACTAGTGAGGGAAAATTATCACGGTTTTATTGTGTTGGGGGTGGGATGATTTTTATTACTTTATCATCGTTACGGTAGTCTAGGTATGAGACTAGGTTATGATTTACATTAGAAAACCCTCATATACATAGGTTAGGACGTATTGATAACTTGGGGACCCTTAGGTATGGGACTAAGGGGTATTTTGAGGATCTCACATCGATTAAAGGGTGGGGTGTTTATAAATTGTGAATTGAGAAATTGAGAACTAATACCTAAGATAATAAGATGGGTATTAAAATATATTGGTGACATAATCAGCGAGGGCCGACAGTTTAAACGGGCCAGCCGGCGTTTTATGTCATGTCGTGTGTGGAACCTTGTCAATCAGTGACTACTGACAGTTTAAACGGTCCAGCCGGCATTTTAACAAGGGGATGTGTATTTTGGTGGAGAAATCACCCGAGGCGGGAGGACCGCTATAATGAATTTTGGTGAATTATCACCCGAGGCAGGAGGACCGCCATACCTAATAATTATTGAAGTAAGAACATAAATAATTGAGAAATTTGATAATTTGGGTTAATTAATAAAAGATTAACTCCGCGGGACTTGGGAATTTAAAATCATATTGGTGTGCCTTTATAAATGGGGATTTCTGCAGGTAGTTAGTGAGTTATATTTATCGCGTTTAATTATCCCGTTTAATTTAAAATATTCTATTGTGATATTTATTGCTTATAATGCTACTGTCTGGATTCAAGGAACCTATTTGAGGGGAGTAGTGTGTATTCTTGCTTGGGGCTTTGGCTCTGACCCATGCATTGACTAATCTTTTTCAGGATTAGAATTGGAGAAGTTGCATAAGATTTTTGGAGATTATCATTTGGATGTGCAGCTGGAGCGGATTTACTTTGTTGTTTTGTTTTAGCTTAGACTTTCCTTTTAGTCGTATTTCATTATGAGACTCGGTTTAGAGAGTTATTGGGCCATTCGGTTCCACAATTGTTATGGGATTTAATTCAGTTATTCGGAGTTGGATATTTATTCAGATTTTTAATTAATCATTATTAGAGAATGGATTATTGGAGTTAGCATGTGATGGATCTTTTATCGCTTAGTTGTTTATGAGCATTTGAGTTTAATCCAATTATGTATCTTATGTACTGGTTTATTTATGTCTCATATCTGTCTCATGCTAAGAATGGTATTTTATTTACTCACGCCCGGCTTAGTTTTGGTGGCGGTTGACGCCAGAATTAGGCGGGGTGTGACAGATGGTATCAGAGCATGGTCTTAGGTCTCGTAGGTTATGAGTCCATTTAGCTTCCGCGTTGTCGATCTTTGATTCCCTTTGTTGATTCATACTTCTTAAGGTAGATGTTCTAGCATACGTGTTAGATGTGTTTCTTGGAGATGTGAAGTTTTGAGTTAAGGACGTTGTAGGCATTGAGTTCAGAATTAGTAAGCTTGATGTGGGGATCCATAGAATGAATTTTGGAGACGATAATTATTTTGGAGATTTTAGTACAGATGTTAGGTATCGTATGTATCGATTTTTGATGTTGAGATTTAATTTGAGGAATTTAGCATTTTGATGACTTTCGGATATAGTGTCGAGTGGGGGATTTGTGAGAGTGTGTAGTACGTCGTTATTTTCATAGTTATGCATATGCATATAGGAAATATATATTATTTTGTTGTTCGTGGGGTAGGTGCTCATATGATTGGGTGTATGGGCGCCCAATTATGGCATTCTACGGGTAGGCATATGTGACCCTTATTTTCTTTTTGCAATATTTAAGTGTTTATGTGTCTGCTTCGTCCAATTTCGACGATGAAATTCTTTGCTAGTGGGGAAGTATGTAACACCCCGTGTTTTTATTACCTATTTTTATTAATTAATTGGAATTTTCGAGAAAAATAAATTTTTGAATTTAATAATTTTTATTGGCTAAATATGTTGGTTATTATTTTAGAAGAATAAAACTTCAAGCGGAATTAAAATCGGAGTTAAATTGATTTTATATTGATTTTACAATTTTTGTCCCTAATATTTTTTTGGGAGAACTGTTAGATTTTAGGCATGATCGATCGATCGATGACTGGGGGTAGATCGATCGACCCTCCCAGAAATCGTGAGCAACAAGCTGTTTTTAAGAATTTGTGTAGGATTAGGACTCCTGATCACTATATATCCTTGTTAATCTGTAGGGGGACTTCTCATAATCACTTTTTCTTCAGTTTCACCAGAGAACACTTCCAAATATTTTTCCTCTCGCTTATAATCATCAACCTTCTTCATAATCAAGTTTTTGTCACAAGTTTTGGCACAAGTTTTTGAAGGCTTAATTGGGGTTTAACCAAGATCGTTCAAGAACACTCTTTTGATAATTTTTCGAGAGGAATCCAGATTTCTAATCATATTTTCTACACGATCTTCACAGGCATGAATACTCTATTTTTTTCCTTTAGTATTATGCGTTTTAAGTGTCGCCTAAACACTTAATTACATGTTTTCTTAAAAATAATTTGTAATTTAATTAGAAAAGGTGGATACTAATTATGGGGAAGTTTTTATAAAATCTTTTAATCGGAATAATATTCATAACCCTTTGGGTACGTAGGATTCATGAGTGATTTTGGGTTTTATGTAGAAAAACCCTAGCTTTAAAATAAATGATTTTTGGGTGCGTATAACTCATATAATACATGTAGAGATAATAAAATTTAGTTTTTGATGTATATATGATGAAAACTTGGTATATTTAATTTAAAATAATTCAATGAGATTACTTGGGTATTGTTGACATTGTGATAATAAAATTAAAGATTTAATTGAATTGGACTATCATGCGCGGTTTTATACGTTGACTAATTATTCTCGTTGGTATGACTTGTAGGTATTATTAAATATCATTGTGATGATGGGTTGTTGGGTATTATTGCTCTCCCTATATTCTAGATTGCCTTCTTGGAATGGGACTAGTGAGGGAAAATTATCATGGTTTTATTGTATTGGGGGTGGGATGATTTTTATTACTTTTTCGTAGTTACGCTAGTCTAGGTATGAGACTAGGTTATGATTTATGTTAGAAAACCCTCCTATACATAGGTTAGGAAGTATTGATAACTTGGGGACCCTTAGGTATGGGACTAAAGGGTATTTTGAGTATCTCACATCGATTAAAGGGTGGGTGTTTATAAATTGTGAATTGAGAAATTGAGAACTAATACCTAAGATAATAAGACGGGTATTAAAATATATTGGCGATATAATCAGCGAGGGCCGACAGTTTAAACGGGTCAGCCGGCGTTTTATGTCGTGTCGTGTGTGGAACCTTGTCAATCAGCGAGGGCCGATAGTTTAAACGGGCTAGTCGGCGTTTTGAAAAGGGGATGTGTATTTTGGTGGAGAAATCACCCGAGGCGGGAGGACCGCTATAATGAATTTTGGTGAATTATCACCCGAGGCGGGAGGACCGCCATACCTAATAATTATTGAAGTAAGAACATAAATAATTGAGAAATTTGATAATTTGGGTTGATTAATAAAAGATTAACTCCACGAGACTTGGGAATTTAAAATCATATTGGTGTGCCTTTATAAATGGGGATTTCTGCGGGTAGTTAGTGATTTATATTTATCGCGTTTAATTATCCCGTTTAATTTAAAATATTCTATTTTGATATTTATTGTGTATAATGCTACTGTTTGGATTCAAGGAACCTGTTTGAGGGGAGTAGTGTGTATTCTTGCTCGGGGCTTTGGCTCTGACCCATGCATTGACTAATCTTTTTCAGGATTAGAATTAGAGAAGCTGCATAAGATTTTTGGAGATTATCATTTCAATGTGCAGCTGAAGCGGATTTACTTTGTTGTTGTTTTTTAGTTTAGACTTTCCTTTCAGTCGTATTTCATTATGAGACTCAGTTTAGAGAATTATTGGGCCATTCGGTTCCAAAATTGTTATGGGATTTAATTCAGTTATTCGGATTTGGATCTTTATTCAGATTTTTAATTAATCATTATTAGAGAATGGATTATTGGAATTAGCATGTGATGGATCTTTTATCGCTTAGTTGTTTATGAGCATTTGAGTTTAATCCAATTATGTATCTTATGTACTAGTTTATTTATGTCTCATAACTGTCTCATGCTAAGAATGGTATTTTATTTACTCACGTCTGGCTTAGTTTTGGTGGCGACCGACGCCAAAATTAGGCAGGGTGTGAGAAGAGAGAAGAGAGAGAAGGGAGAAGAGAGGGGAAGAAAAGAGAGAAAAAAGAAAGAAAAAACCCTAGGTTCTTCTTAGTTCTACCTCTAAGTGATTTCTCCCAAACCAAACACCAAAAAGCCTCAAAGTTTCATACATCAGAAAAACTATTCTTGAGAGTTAGATATTTTTAGGGTTTCTGTGATTTTGGTGTTGGAGTTATTCTTCGTTTGAAGACCTCTTCAAGTTCTTGGTTCTCTCAGAACTCATCTCTAAGAGAAACTTAAGTTTCATTATTGAAACTGAGTTATTCTAAAAAGATAACATCACACGATTTGTTTTCAGTTTCTCTTTTTTAGATCTGGTATTTTTGATCCACTCTGTTTCAATAAATTTTGAAATAGAAACTTCTAAGTCTCGCAATATTTTCAGATCTAGTGAGTTGTTTATGTTTCTGGTTTTATATTTCATGAAATACATGTGTACAAAAATAAAAAGAACACAAAGAACTGTAGTTATAGTTTTAAAAGCATAACTATAGATCTAAGAAAATAAGTTTTATGTCAAAATTTGTTAAATCATTCTCTGCATGTTAAGTCTGAATCTATTTTAACAAAATAGACTTTTGGTCTACTTTGGATCTCAATTGGAGGTTTAAAATTTCAAAAATATTTTCAAAATACTGAAATTGTTTAAGACCTTGACCGTTTTCTGAGTAAGGTATCCTTAAGATCGGTAGATTTACAGAAAGATCAAGAAGTCTTTATTTGAAAATACATATTCGGAAATAACCTAATCATTTTAGAATTGTTGTAATTTGTTAGGAATGTTTGTATAATCTTGAGAGGGTGAGCAGCATGTTTGCATGTAATTGCACATCACAAACACTATCTCACATGAACACTTAGACAATGTGGTTCTGTCTGAGAATCTTAGATTTTGAACGAGTTGCTAGAATCAGAATTCAAAGAGAAGGAGATCAAGGAAAAAGCAAAGAAGAAGCAAGAAAAGATCAGTCCAATTCAGAATACCTTTGGAGTGCAGAATTTCAAGTAGGTATATTCTGAACTTAGGTTAGGATCTTTGTGGTTTGCTTAAGTGTATAACTTGATTCTTTATTCTAGTGAATTTTTGTTTTGTGCTGTAGAAGGCACCGAGGATGTTTCCCTTGATTAAGGGTTTTACCACGTTAAAAATTCATGTGTCTATTTCTTTGAATATTCTTAACTATTGTTGTGATTGGGACTGCATGGTAACTTTAGTAGATGTTTATTAAAATTTAAAAAGAAGGTAACCAACTATCAAATCTAAACCATACATTCCGAAAAGTTTTTACAACACATCTTGTGTTTTTCGAAAAAAGAGCTTTGCCCAAAAAGTTTATTAGGAGTTTACACAATTTATAACACTTTGTTATCAACCTTGTAAACAAGCTTTTATCTTTAAAGATTTTCTTCAATTGGTATCAGAGCAGGAACACCTTTTGTGATCCTCAAACTTGAGAAATTATTTTCGAAACTTCTTTCTGAAAATTTCTGAATATGGAAGAAAAATTTGAGAAGTTAGGTAACCTATCAGAACCACCACTCTTTGATAGAAACAATTTTTTGTACTGGAAAGTATGAATGACTGCTTTCATTCAAGGTGGGTGATGATGTCTGGAAAATGATTGAAATAGGGTTTGAACATCCTACTAAACCTACTTTAGCCACTGATCCAATAAGAATTAAGAAACTTCTCACTGAATTTGCTAAGGAGGAGAAAAAAGCATCTCTAGATAATATCAAAGGAAACAATGCCATTTTTATGTCCATTAACGAACATAAATTCAAAAGAATATCCATATGTTCAACTTCCAAAGAGGCATGGGACACGTTAGTCATTGCTCATGAGGGTGATGAACGTGTCAAAGCTGGAAAAACTCAAATGCTCGTTTAGTAATATAACACCCTTATTATGAATGACAATGAATCCTTTGACTATTTCTACATAAGGTTAACTGATATCTTTACAAAACTTCATGCTAATGGTATAACCTATAATAGAAAGGAAATTGTTTCAAATATTCTTAGGTCATTACCTTCTAAATTTGACAACAAGAGATATGCTATTGAAGAAATGAATGACCCTAATATGACTCCTGAATTACTGAGCAGTAAACTGAGGACTGTAGAATTGGAACTAGACTTCAAAAAGCAATTGACCAGACAGACTAACAAAGCCTCTAGTTCAAATGTTGTGTTTTCTTCTAAATTACTAGTGCCTAAATTAAACACTCTAAATTTTAACACTGACTATCTTGAAAACTATGATTTGGAAAACCTTGATAATGAAATAGCTCTTATGAGTAACCATTTCAAAAATATTTTGAAAATTAAAAATGATGTTGCCACTAAACAAGGCCAATCAAATTATCAAGGTAATCAATTTCACAGACCTCATGACAGAGACAATACCAAACACACTTATGACAATGGGAGAAATTATGACCCCAACAGACCTAAACCTGACATAAAAGATGCTAAGTGTCACCGTTGTGGTAAACTAGGTCACTATGCTAGTAAATGTCTAACTAGTTTTAATAACAATAACAAGGCCAATATGTGTAAGACATGGGACGACTATAGTGATTCTGATGAAGATAAAATTGAGTCAACCCAAATAAATGAGTACTGCATGTCTTTCTTTACTAAGATAATATATATGATGCATGCTTATCTGTTCATGAACCTGTTATGCCTGTTTTTGTTGTTAATGATATTGCTAATAATTTTGTTCCTACTACTGCTGAAAGACTGTGTATGAGTAAAAGTGATAATGTTGATGGCGAATTGGACATGTGCATCAATAAAGAACCTATCAAAAACATAGGGGACACTTCATGCGATGCACATAGAGAGTCAGATGATGATCTGCCTGATTTACATGAGTTATACACTAAAACGGTTAAGAAGAGTGCTCGCCTAGAAAAAATGATAAAAACCATAAGTGAGCATATCGATCTGCTTAACCAGACCATTAGGAAGAACACTAAATATTATATTGCTCAATGTGTTGCTCATGAGACTGAGATTGAAGACTATGCCTTGAAAATAAAAGAGTTGACTCAAAAGAACCATGAATTTAAACAAAAATATAAGGCAACCCTTGTTGAACTAGAAGAGTCAAAGTAAAAGGTTTCAAATGTGTTTAAAAAATGCCAAAACTTTGAAACACAAACTACGTCTTATGAAAAAATTGTTACTGGAAGCAAATTTGACTCTGAAGATAAGTTTGGCCTAGGTTTTGGAGAAATAGTGCACATAAGTAAGACCAAAGTTTCTCCTGAAAATGTTACTTTTGTAAAACGGAGCCAAACTTGTCAAAATATTCAAAAAGGTGAATCTAGTATCAATGTCTTTCAAGCATCACGTAATCAGGACAATCGACAGACGAATCCCAACAGTCATACCAAATATATATGTCCTTCTGCCAGAGACCAAAGACAGAAACCTAAACCTAATGACAATTGGACTACTGTACCCAATAGATCCAAGCTAATTTTCAAAGACTTTAGCAAGAAATTCAAGTCCTATACTCATCAGTACTGTTCCTACTACGATATTTTTGGTCATATTCTTGATGAATGTTTCCAGAAAAGGTTGTACACCCCAACATACCTAAACTTTAACTATTCTAGGAAATCAAGAAATACTTATGTACTCCCTAGATAGGCCACAAATAACTCTAACTCTAAAAAGAAAAAATGAGGGTCCAAGACTAAGAAAAAATCATTCAGAAAGACCCCTCAAACCTTTTCTAATTCAAAAGGCAACAAATCTTTTAAAAATAAGCCTATTTGAATTAGAAAAGATGATCTATTACCCCAGATCAAGTGCAACATTGTCATTTCTACTATAAAGGCACAAAGCACTTCAACTGGATGGTATTTAGACTCCAAATGTTCAAAACATATGATCAGGGATGAAACCAAATTGAAAATTATAAGGACATTTTTGTCCATTATCAATTTGTATGTCGTACGCCGTTACACCGTTGAAGAAACTCAAGATCGCATCTACATCAACGGATCCGAATATCAAAGTGTCTTCAACATCATAGCCTCTGCGAGAATGAACTTGGTAAAATTTTGTTTTTACGTTCCTTAAAGTTCATATTTAGTATTGGGAAATTTTTATAAAATGTTTTTTATAAAAATAAGAAGTAAGTTTTTTCAAGCAAAATGAGGCTTTTAAAAGTTTTTTATTTTTCTGGGAAGCCGGACCGGTCCGCCTCCCTACCGGACCGATCCGCCTTGCTTTGTCCAGTAGACCACGGACCGATTGCGAACAGAAGAAGCCAAAATTTAAAAGAACCGATCTGAGGTCGGACTGATCCGCCCCCAAGCCGGACCGATCCGCCTGGGATAAGTTCGAACAGTTCCATGAGATTTTAATCCACCAGCTCTTATTTTTTATATATATTCCTACTTCGTTGGTGTATTTTTTTAAGTCTTTGAGAAAACGTTTTTAAGAGTACAAACACAACAAGACTTCAATTTTTGATGTGCCAAACATCTTTTTGATTCACACACAAAAATCCCAATTACTTTTGTGAATCTTTTGGAACCCTAGAACACAATTTTGTTATTGTTCAACCCTTGTGGAGAAGCCGTCTTTCTTCTTCATTGCTGCCCTCCTGGAAAGGGAAAATTCCAGCCGACAAACTTGTGGAGAAGCCGTTTCTCTTCTTCATTGCAGCCCTCCTGGAAAGGGATATTTCCAGCCGCCGACTACAGAATCTAACACCTGAGGGTAATTCTTAGTCACTTGTATTTTCATTGTAATCCAAAATTGTACTGTTACAATATTATAATGAAAATAAATGGTTTTTCCCCTTTGGGGGATTTTTCCTCACAAGCATGTGTTTGATTTTTCCTAATAGTGTTTGTTTTATCCTGCATGCTTTATTTTATTAGATAAATCATCTAGATGCATGATTTAGGGTTTAACTAAAATTTGGGATTAATTAAAATTGGATTTTATTTGAGAAGTTGCAATATTTCGTTGTAGCTACTCTCTCAAATTGGTATCAGAGTGGGTTACGCTAATTTATCGTGTGATCCTGATTTTTCGAAGATTTACTTTCTGATACAATTTGTCTACTCTCTCAAATTGGTATCAGAGCCTGTTGCACTAAGTTATTGTGGTTTGATCCTGATTTTGCACAAAAATGGCTTTTGATGGTTTTGATGATCTTCGATGTCAAATTTTTGAAAAAGTTAATTGGAAAATTCACACGAACTCTTGTTTTAAATCTTCAGTTGAAAATGAATCAAATAGGTGTTCTTGTTGTGAGGGTGCTGGTCACACATTAGATGAGTGTACCACAAATTTAAAGAAGAAATTGAATAAATCGGTTTCTCGTGTTTCTACCGTTAGTGATTGTGATTCCGAAGAAGAAATTTTTTATGCTTCTAGGCGAGAGCTTCCCACCCATGTGATTAGTGATGATAGTGAAGGTGATGGGAGTGTGGATGAAAGTGAGGAGGAAAGTGTAGATGAGCGTGACTTGCAAACTGCTTTCAATAAACTTTATGCTGAAACTTTGAAAACAAAGAAAGAAAATTTGAAATTGAAAGCTCAATTGAAATAGTGTGCCATAAAAAATAATGATTTTTTAGTTAAAGAACTTAGGGAACATGAGAAAATTTTGAAAGAGAAGCTTGAGTACGTCGAGGGTGAGAGAGATAGTCTTAGAGGGTTGATGGAGACTATGAAAAAGGAGATTTTAGAGTTTGAGGATTCTAGACGAGTACTTGAATCTAGGATAGGTGAACTTGAGGTGAAATTGAAAGATTCAAGTAAGGTGAAATTTGATTTGGAGTCTAGGTCTGAAAAACTTGATAATATTTCAGGCACAGTCGAGATCAAAACGGATAGGGGTGGGGTTGGTCTTGAAAAATATGTTGAACCCATTCCCACACGTGTGAGAGAGCCTCCTAGGATTGTTAAGAAAGAGGCACCTAAGTTTGTTAAAAAAGCGCCCCATAGGAACATCGTGAGAGAACCTCCTAGGATCATTAGGAGAGACCCACCTAGGCAAATTCGGAGAGAGCAACCGATAAATTTGAGGAGAGGGCCACCTTTAGGTAACACAAACAGCCCGATTTACTCTTGCACACATTGCGGTAGGCAAGGTCATCTTAGGAACTTTGTTTATAAGATTTTAAATGGACCTAGGAAGGTTAATGAAAGAATAAATTAGATTCCCAAAACCCCCACACTCCGTTACACATCAATTTGGGTTAGAAAATCGGATTTAGAGGCTTATGGTTTATTTGTCCACGATTCCCGTTTGCTTGCACGTAATTCACCCCATGTGATATCTTTTGGTTGATTGTGATTGCATGTTTGTCATACACTAGTTGTGGTTTCATGATAAATTTTTACTAGTGTAATGACTTGTACTTTTTGTATAAATTTTTGTTTTTGAAATTTTTTTTGAAAAATACAAAAAGATTTTATTTTGATAAAATTTTGAAAAACCCAAAAAGATTTTTGTTTTTTTGTTTACACCGTTTATGGATGAACACTTAGGATGACCGAGTCACAACATCATTCCATTATTTTCATGTGACTATTTAATAGTATTTTGAGACAATAGGTCAATTCATCCTTGTGCTTTATAATGTTTGGAGTCATTAAGATGTAATTAAGTGTTTCTTCCTACATGTTTAACTCATGTTTCCTTTATTGCACACATGCACAGATTTGTTTGATTATTGTGCTTGTCTTATCACATGTTGGTTGGGTGTTTTCACTTCAATCCTGTCCTTAAAACGAACCAAGCGTGATAAATTTTGATAAGAAAATTGTGCATATAAAAACCGTTTTGTGAGTTTGTGTGCTTTGTTTAAAAACGGGGAAGGGCTGCGAAAGGTTCATTTTGCCTTTGCGAATACAAAGCCACCGTTAAATTGGACCTAAAAAAATGGAGGAATTTTATTATCCGGGGTCCAAAGAGGTTAAAAGAGCCCGAAAAAATTGAAAGGCAATAAAAAGATATTCATGCCAAAAAGGGGCCATTTAGGTTTTTGTACCAATTCTCCAAAGTTTGAGAATTTAGATTACCTCTAAAAGAAAATATATATGAGGGAGTTTGGTTGGAGAATTTAAAACGGGTTTGCACGTCCTTGAAATACTTGAAAATGCGTTACATAGTTTTGGACGTTATTGGTGTGGAAATCATTTTGACCTTGATTTGTTGATTTGCATAAGACGATGTCATCTAAATTCAACAATCTTTTCACCTAAGGATACTTTTGATGTTCATTCGTTAGGAGTACACATATGCATCGTGCACATATGATTGATTGAGTTGATTTACCTATCGAATGTGTTCACACCCATTCATTCCATTTCCATGACTTGGTTGTTTGAGTCTAAATCCATGGTGTGATTTTTGTATCATATTTGTTCAAATTGGTATCAGAGCGGGTTACGCTAATTTATCGTGTGATCCTGATTTTTTGAGGATTTACTTTCTGATACAATTTGTCTACTCTCTCAAACAAGACAGACTTCCATGGAGGTAGTGTCATGTTTGTAGATGGTGTTTCATCTTAGATAATAGGTAAAGGAACATTGAGTGAGCATGGGCTTCCTGAACAGAATGATGTTCTCTTAGTTACCTTAAATCCAATCTCTTAAGTATATCACAATTTTGTGACTCCGATCACTCAGTTACTTTTTCAAAAAATGATTGCAAAATTATTGATGAAAAAGGTAATTGTATTTTAATAGGAATGGAACCCCAAAAAACTGTTACACAGTAATCCTCAATTCTGAATCTTGCAATGTTGCCAAATTAGAGGATTCTGATCTATGGCACAATAGATTGGGACACACAAATTATGATAACCTTAGAAGATTGAGTTCCTAAGAGATAGTTAGAGGTTTACCTAAAATTAAAAATTCTTTTAATCCTATATGTGGACCTTGTCAGGAAGGGAAAATAAGTAAATCCCCTCACAAGAAAGTAAAAGATGTCTTGACCACTAAGCCTCTAGAACTTATCCACATGGACCTCATGGGTCCGTAAAGAACTGTTAGTTTCTGTGGAAATGCTTACATCCTAGTTATAGTGGACGACTATACGAGATATAAATGGGTAGCTTTTATGAAACAGAAATCAGATACCTTTAATGAATTCTTAAGAATCATCTTGAAAATTGAGAATGAGAAGGATACCTAGGTGTGTCGAATTAGGAGTGATAGAGGTGGAGAGTTCAAGGACTCTGGTCTTTCTGAGTATTGTGTAGCTAATGGCTATAAACATGAGTTTAGCGCTCCAAAAACCCAGCAGCAAAATGGTTTAGTTGAACGTAAGAATAGGGCTTTACAAGAAATGGCTAGGGTTATGTTACATGCTAAGAATCTCCTTAGATATTTTTGGGTAGAAGCTGTCCAAATCGCGTGTCATATTATTAATCGTATCAACCTCAGAAAAAATTCTAAAGAAGCCTCTTATGAGTTATGGTTCCACAAAAATCCAAACTTAAAATATTTTAAAACCTTCGAAAGTATCTGCTACATGTGCAAAGATAGAGAGAAACTTTCAAAATTTGATACCCGAGGAGAAAAGGGAATTTTTCTTAGTTATTCCCAAAATAGTAGGGCTTTGCGTGTTTTTAACTATCGAACCAAAACTATTATGGAATCAATTAATGTAATTGTAGATGACAAGAGTGTAAGGAGAAGTGACAGTCAACCAGTAGCATTTGATTAGGATGAACTTAATTTTTCCACTGAGATTCCTTAAGTACCCACTTGGGTTTCTAAAGATAATCCCACTGAAACCATCGTCGGTAATCCTTCGAAACCTATTCGAACTAGATCCTAACTTCGACAAGTGGCACAATTTTCTTATTTTTTTTCTCTCGAGGAACCTAAAAATGTTAATGATGCCCTTACGGACTCATTTTGGACAAATGTTATGCAAGAAGAGCTAGTCCAATTTAAGAGTCACGATGTGTGGAATCTTGTTCCTAGACCAAAAGATTCAAAGGTTATTGGCACAAGATAGATCTTTAAAAATCAAACTGATGAAAATGGGAAGGTCATTATAAATAAAGTTAGGTTGGTTGCACAGGGATACTCCAAGATTGAGGGAATTGATTTTGACTAAAAAAATTCACTTGTTACTCGTCTAGAATCAGTTCGTCTCCTTCTTGCCATCTCTTGTCATATGCAATTCAAATTATTCCAAATGGATGTTAAATCCTCCTTTTTAAATGCAATTTTATCTAAAGAAGTTTACGTAGAACAACCCAAAGTATTTTTTGATCCTGTACACCCGAATTACGTCTTTAGACTTAAAAAAGCCTTATATGGTTTGAAACAAGCCCCTAGAGCTTGGTATGAGTGACTGTCTACCTTTTTAGTGTCTCATAAATTTGTCCGTGGCGAAAATGATCAAACATTGTTTGTTAGAAAGGAAAATCAACATGTCTTAATCGCGCAAGTATATGTGGATGATATTATTTTCGGTTCCACCTGTCCTAAACAAGTAGAGAATTTTTATGATATCATGCATACCGAATTTCAGATGTCTCTAATGGGTGAACTACAATATTTTTTGGGTTTACAAGTAAAAAAATATAGTGATGATCTTTTTATCGCTCAACCCATGTATGTTGCAGATTTAGTTAAAAAATTCGGCTTAGAAACTGATAAAACTTCTAGAACCACCATGAGTACTTCAACTAAACTTTCTAAGGATGATAATGGGAAAAGTGTTGATCCTACTCTTTATAGAAGTATGTAAAATGTGAGTAGACAAATTGTATCAGAAAATAAATCCTCGAAAAGTCAGGATCACGCAATAAATTAGCGTAACCCGCTGTGATACCAATTTGTAAAAGTGGTAATCGCTTAAATAAGCTCTGATACCAATTTGTAAAAGTGGCGATCGCTTAAATAAGCTCTGATACCAATTTGTAGAATCGCTACAGCGGAAATATTGCGACTTCTCAAATAAAATCCAATTTTAATTAATTCCAAATTTTACTTAAACCCTAAAACATGCATCTAGATGATTTATCTAATAAAATAAAGCATGCAGGATAAAACAAACAATTTCAAGAAAAATCCCCCAAAGGGCAAAAACCTTTTATTTCACTATAATTTGTAAGAAAACGGCTTACACGGATTACAATGAAATAGGATGACATACGAAATACCCTCAGGTGTCGGTTTCGATGTCTCGGCTGGAACTTTCCCTTTCCAGGAGGGCAGCAGTGAAGAAGAGAAACAACTTCTCCACAAGATGTGAACTTTATAAGGACTCCCTCCACAATAGCACGCAGTTGTCGATTGTAGAGTTCTCCCCAAAAATATAAACATTAGCAAGATGTGTTCTTCAACACCAAAACAATTCACTAAAGCATATGGAAGTTTTGTGAATTAAAAACAAAGAGGGATTGAACCCTAAAAGAAGAAGTTAAAAGGATTCTGCAGTTTCGCAGTTTTCTGTCTGTCAAAAACTGTGGACTTCTTAATGAAAATGTTATCATTTAATGAGTATTTATACAAAAAAGCACTGCCTCGAAATTCGAGCTCGTTCGAACGAGAATCATATGTCGCTCGAACAAATTACGCATGTCGTTCAAACGACATCGCGCGACTTCCAATCTCGTTCGAACGAGATGCTGATCTTGCGCGAACGACCTGGGCGTCAAAATCGAGGTCCGCTATAAAACTTAGAAAAAAAATTTCATTCTCAATATTTGACAAAAAATTCCGCTCCAACACATAGAAAATATTTTGTAAAAATCTCCCAAAAGCTCTAAATGAAAAGTTAAGGTATTTAAAATATAACCTTACCAAAGTAAACTTCGCTGAGTCTTGAATGATGAAGAACTTGAGTAATTCGGATCCGTCTTTGATGTAGATGTCTCTTGAATGCTCTTCGACAATGTAGCGGTATATGACATAATAAATTGATAACAGACCTATGAAAATATGTCCTTACAAATCTCCCCATATGTCTATGCCGGTACATACATAAAAAATCCGAATTATCAAAAAATCAAAATACCTATACAAATCTACCCTCCCATGAATAAATTTGCAAGATCTCAAACTGTTCTTCTAAAATCTTTATCAAATCTCAAAGCTTTTCTCATCAGGGTGGTCTTTGTACCTACACACATGAGATAAAGAAAAATACCTTTGTGACGCATCGAGTTTGAAATGATATAAGAATAAAGCGTTAAAAAATCAAATCTCCCCCATAATGCAAAAACTCCCCCATAACATGATAATTATTTCTCCCCCTTTTTATGATGTCCCCAAATAGACAAATGAGAAGAAATAATCAAAACATGGAGTGTCGCGATATCTCAAAAATCTCACAAACTATTTTTGGATTTTTTCAATTTTTCATCCAAAAATAAGATACCACTTTGAAAAAATATGATACAAAAATCACACCATGGATTTAAACTTAAACAACCAAGTCATGGAAACGTAATGAATGGGTGTGAACACATTCGATAGGTAAATAAACTCAATCAATCATATGTGCACGATGCATACCTGTACCCCTAACGAATGAACATCAAAAGAATCCTTAGGTATAAAAATTGTTGAATTTAAATGACATCGTCTTAATCAAATCAACAAATCAAAGTCTAAATGATTTCCACACCAATAACGTCCAAAACTATTTAGTGTCGTTTCGAGAACTTTTCAAAGGACGTGCAAACCCATTGATATATCCATCCAAAACTCCCTCATATATAATAATGCAATTATTCATATCTGAACAGGTACTAAATTATCAACTTAGAGAAAACCTATTGGCCCAAATTTTTGGCATATTTCATTTTTTTATAGCCTTAATTTTTTTGTGTGGGCTATTTTCAAACAGTGGCTTTCACGACGTGATTATTATTCACTCGCAGTCCTTTCCCGTGTTCACTCATCATTTTTTCAAACTAAATAATTTATTCCTCACGGGAATTGGTTTTTACATGCACTACTTTTATTACTCTCGTATTATTGCACTTGGTTCATTTTAAGGACATGATTGAAATGAAAACACCCACCCAACATGTGATAAGTCAAGAACAATAATCAAACAAAACTGTGCATGTGTGCAATAAAGGAAACTATGAGTCATACATGTATAAAACAACACTTAATTACATCTTAATGACTCCAAACATTATAAAGCACATGGATGAATTGACCTATTGTCTCAAAACACTATCAAATAGTCACATGGATAAATGGAATGAAATTGTGACTCGGTCATCCAAGTGTCTATCCATAAATGGTGTAGACAAAACAAAATTTGGATTTTTAAAATTTTTATCAAGATAAAATCTTTTTGTATATTTTTTTTTCAAAATTTTCAAACAGAAAAAAAATATAACTACAAAATGATGCAACCAGCAATAGGAATATAATATCGATATGCACAACATCTTATGCTAGCAAACAATAATCACACAAGAGAATCCACAATGAACACATATGTGATAAATGAGTAATGCAATGTTATCAACTAAGCATGGATACCAAGAATAACTGCCTATAGACGACCAGAAGCAAACCCATCAGTACCAAAAATCTAAGCATATGAACACCGCGTACTGAAATCAGAAGGGAAGCAAAAACAGAATTTTCAGACAGGTCGCTCAAACGATATCGCTCTGTCGCTCGAATGACAAGGGCATGTCGCGAGATGCAACTTCGCACGAGATAGAGATGTCGCACAAACGACAATACATCTCGCTCGAACGAGAAAATAAAAAATTCCCAGATTTCCCAAAAAATCATACAATTATGCCCAATGCAAAAATTTCGTGAAAACAGTACCTGAAAGGGGCAAGCAGATCCAAAACAGTGCTAAATCAGTAGCGAAACACACAAATGCAACAAATATACCAATGTGCGCTACATCAAAGTGATTCATAACACTAGAAAGAGTATAACATGAAGCGTCGCTAGTGTATGACAAATATCAAACACAATCAACCAAAAGATTTCACATGGGGTGAATCACGTGCAAGCAAATGGGAATCGTGGACAAGTAAACCATAAGCCTTTAAATCCAATTTCCTGACCCAAATTGATGTGTAACGAGGTGTGGGGGTGTGGGGAATCGAATTTATTCTTCTATTAACCTTTCTAGGTCCATTTAAAAGCTTGTAATAAAAGCGCCTAAGATGACCTTGCCTACCGCAATGTGTGCAAGTGTAAATCGGAAGGTGTGTGTTACCTAAAGGTGGCCCTCTCCTCAAATTTCTCGGTTGCTCTCTCCGAATTTGCCTAGGTGGGTCTCTCCTAATGATCCTAGGAGGTTCTCTCACGATGTTCTTAGGGGACTCTTTCCTAACAACCTTAGGTGTCTCTTTCTTAACAATCCTAGGAGGCTCTCTCACACGTGTGGGAATGGGTGCAACAAGTTTTTCAAGACCAATCCCACCCCTATCCTTTTTATCTCGACGGTGCCTAAAATCTTATCAAGTTTTTCAGACCTAGACTCCAAATCAAATTTCACTTTACTTGAATCTTTCAATTTCACCTCAAGTTCACCTATCTTAGATTCAAGTACACGTCTAGAATTTTCAAACTCAAAAAGCTCCTTTTTCATAGTCTCCATCAACCCTCTAAGACTATCTCTCTCTCACCCTCAACGAACTCAAACTTCTCTTTCAAAATTTTCTCACGTGCCCTAAGTTCTTCAACTAAAACATCATTATTTTTTAAGGCACACTCTTTCAATTGAGCTTCAAGTTTCAAGTTTACCTTTTTTGTCTTTAAACATCCAAAATATAAATTATTGTAGGCAACTTGCAACTCACTCAATTATTCTTCTTCCTCCTCACTCTCATCACTAATCACGCGGATGGGAAGCTCTCTCCTAGAAGAATAAAAGACTTCTTCTTCCGAATCACTATCACTAAGGGTAGAAATATGAGAAATCGATTTATTCAATTTCTTCTTTAAATTTGTGGTACACTCATCTAACGTATGACCAACACCCTCACAATAAGGACACCTCTCAAATTCGTTTTCAACAGAGGATTTAAAACAAGAGTTCGTGTGAATTTTCCAATTAACTTTTTCAAAAATTTGACATCGAAGATCATCAAAACCATCAAAAGCCATCTTTATGCAAAATCAGGATCAAAACACAATAACTTAGAGCAACAGGATCTGATACCAATTTGTAAAACGTGAGTAGACAAATTGTATCAGAAAATAAATCCTTGAAAAGTCAGGATCACGCGATAAATTAGCGTAACCCGCTCTGATACCAATCTGTAAAAGTGGTGATCGCTTAAATAAGCTCTGATACCAATTTGTAAATGTGGTGATCGCTTAAATAAGCTCTGATACCAATTTGTAGAATCGCTACAGCGGAAATATTGCGACTTCTCAAATAAAATCCAATTTTAATTAATCCCAAATTTTAGTTAAAACCGAAAACATGCATCTAGATGATTTATCTAATAAAATAAAGCATGCAGGATAAAACAAACAATTTCAGAAAAAATCCCCCAAAGGGGCAAAACCTTTTATTTCACTATAATTTGTAAGAAAACGGCTTACACGGATTATAATGAAATAGGGTGACATACGAAATACCCGCAGGTGTCGATTTCGATGTCTCGATTGGAACTTTCCCTTTCCAGGAGGGCAGCAGTGAAGAAGAGAAACGTCTTCTCCACAAGATGTAAACTTTATAAGGACTCCCTCCATAATAGCACGCAGCTGTCGGTTGTAGAGTTATCCCCACAAATATAAACAGTAGCAAGGTGTGTTCTTCAACACCAAAATAATTCACTAAAGCATATGGGAGTTTTGTGAATTGAAAACAAAGAGGGATTAAACCCTAAAAGAAGAAGCCAAAAGGATTCTACAGTTTCGCAGTTTTCTGTCTGTCAAAAACTGTGGACTTCTTAATAAAAACGTTACCATTTAATGAGTATTTATACAAAAATGCACCGTCTCGAAATTTGAGCTCGTTCGAATGAGAATCATATGTCGCTCAAACGAAGTACGCATGTCGTTCAAACGACATCGCGTGACTTCCAATCTCGTTCGAACGAGATGCTGAACTCGCGCGAACGACCTGGGGGTCAAAATCGAGGTTCGCTATAAAACTTAGAAAAAATTCTCATTCTTAATATTTGACGAAAAAGTCTGCTCCAACACTTAGAAAATATTTTGTAAAAATCTCCCAAAAGCTCTAAGTGAAAAGTTAAGGTATTTAAAATATAACCTTACCAAAGTAAACTTCGTGGAGTCTTGAATGATGAATAACTTGAGTAATTCGGATCCGTCTTTGATGTAGATGTCTTTTGAATGCTCTTCGACGATGTAGCGGTATATGACATAATAAATTGATAACGGATCTATGAAAATATGTCCTTACAAAGTATGATAGGGAGTTTGTTGTATCTTACTGCGTCTCGACCTGACATGTCCTTTGTTGTCTGTATTTGTGCTAGATATCAAAGTAACCCTAAATAATCCCACTTATTAAGTGTGACAATAATTATTAAATATATTAAGTGTACTCTAAAACTTGGTATTTGGTACATAAACAATATGACTAGTTCTATTGTAGGATACACCGATGTCGATTGGGTTGGTTGTTCTGACGATAGTAAGAGCACTTCTGGTGCTTGCTACTACGTAAGCAATAATCTCGTAGGTTGGTTGTGTAAGAAACAGAATTGTATTTCATTATCTAGTGCTGAATTTGAATATATAGCATCTGGTAGTTGTTGTTCTCAATTACAATGGATTAGACAAATGCTTAGTGATTATGGTCTCACCGAAAAATAATTAACTACGTTTTGTGATAACCAAAGTGCTATTATTATTTTCAAAAATCCTGTCATGCACTCCCGAACTAAGCACATTAAGATCAGACATCATTTTATCCGTGACCTTATCGAATCCAAAGATCTCATAATTGAATATCTGAACACTCAAAAGCATCTCACATATCTCTTTACCAAACCTTTAGATAACATACGATTTAAGTATTTGCGAACAGCTATAGGCATGGTAATTCTCAATTAATTTCTATTTTTTGCGATTTATACCCCTTGTATATTTGAGAAAAATTGGGGGAGAAGATCTTGAGTATTACTAAGTGATTTTTCTATCTATTCCTGATTCTAACTCAACTAATATGCCATTTAGTGCTTATTTTGTCATAGGCATTTCAGACCCGTTGTATAGCTTGTTACTACTTTGTAGGGTATTAGTGTGTATAAAGTTGAGTAATGTATTTTTTTCACCTTATTTTCGGTTCTAGGATGGTAATGGGTAATTAGAACTTTTGTATAGGACAAATAGGATTTTCAATTTTAACCCATGAGTTCTGAATACTAAAAGGAATTTTATCTCTAATATCCAAAGGGGGAGATTGACAACACACTATATATTGACTTACTTGAGTCTACATATATAGGAGTTCCAACTAGTTTGGATATCTAGACAAAATAGGTTAGATTTTTTTTGTATTACATCTCCTCAAAGTTTCAAGTATATTGAAGAAATCATGTCCAAGAAAATCCTCAAGAACAACATAAAGGGAAGTGATTTATATCTTATAACCACTATAGGAAACCTGCACTATATAATATTTTATTCATATTTACATTGGTGGTCCTTTAAAACACTTCAAGTATTTTAAAATCAATTTTATTGTTTTACAACATTTTTAAATCATTTTATATAATTTTCAAATAATTTTGGAATTAATTAAAAAAAAATTAAAAGTGTTGTGGTTGAAATTTGGATTTCATAAAGTTAGTTTGTTTACTGATATTTTGTCTGGGTAGAATACAAAAGAGCTAGAGACTTCAGGGTGCGCTTTGTAATTACTTTTCAACACAGATTTTTGTTGCATCTTGTTCGTACACGTGTTAACATGTCGTCGGCTAAGATTGTGTTTTCTGTAAGACACAAACCGTGTGTATCTTCTCAGCCCTTGGATCAACCTTATCAACGACCTGCATGCATTGAGAGTCAATCCTTGTGAAACTAGTGTAAACCAATCAACAATCGTTTAATGCATCACTTGTGATGAACCGTTGGATTATAAGTCAATTGGTCAAAATCAATCCCAGTCATAGGATTGAGTTAGACGTTATGGATCCTTCTTCGTTTACTATAAATAGGACCCAAGTTTCAGCATTTAGAGACTTTTGACATTTCGTCAAACTAGTGAGAAAAGAGAGAGAAGAGAGAGTAGAGAGAGAAGAGAGAGAATGGAGAAGAGAGGGAAAGAAAAGAGAGAGAAAATAAAGAAGAAACCCTAGGTTCTTCGTAGTTCTAGCTCTGAGTGATTTCTCCCAAACCAAACACCAAAAAGCCTCAAAGTTTCATACATCAGAAAACCTACTCTTGAGAGTTAGATATTTTTAAGGTTTATGTGATTTTGGTGTTGGAGTTATTCTTCGTTTGAAGACCTCTTCAAGTTCTTGGTTCTCTGAGAACTCATCTCTAAGCTTTCAATGAGCATGAGTTCATCTTGTGTTTTTTGAAAAGAGTTTTGCCCAAAAAGTTTATTCAAAGTTTACACAATTTATAATATTTTATTACCAACCTTGTAAACAAGATTTTAGCATTAAATCTTTTCTTCAGGACCCCGTATCGATAGATACTGTTCTTTCTAATAAACTTTGATACCTTTTTGCGTTCAGTATTGCATATGAATCGGCTTTGACCCATTTGGTGAAGTAGTTAATAGCCACCAAGATGAACTCATGCTCATTGAAAGCTTTGGGTGTGATTTTCCCTATAATGTCAATTCCCTAGGTGGAGAACTGTCTGGCAAAAGTCATGTCATATAATTCTTGAGGAGGCAAGTGTTGGTAATTAGAAAATTACTGACATTGTAGGCTTCTCTGTACATAGGCAATGTAATCCTGAACCCTGGTGGTCCAATAATACCCTTGACGGATAATATTTTTGACAAGCATGTGATTTTTCATGTGGGGTCCGCATTCCCCGTTGTGGATTTTTTGCATTATTTCTTTAATGCCAACCCTTGTAATGCAGTGCAAATGGGTTCCATCAAAGTTTCTCTTGAACAGCGCTTTGTCATAGATGATGTACTAGGCAAGTAGTTTGCAGAGAATCGCACGATCTTTTTTGTTGGTGTCTTGAGGATACCTGTCGTGCATGAGGAGGCGCCAAATGTCATAGTACCAGCACTCGACCATATCAAAATCTTCCTTCGTGATGAGCTCAATGTGGTAGCAGTGGGTTGGCATAGCTTATTTTTGTGCTATGAAGGGGACCATCGTTATTCCCTTGGGCATGTTATTCATAGAGGCTAAGGTAGCAAAGGAATCTGCTAAACGGTTCTATGCATGAGGCAACTAGTGGAAGGTGATACCTCAAAACTAGGAGGTCATCTCTTCTAGGTAGGCGTCAAAGGATAAAAGTTTCTCATCCTTGACTTTTCATCTTCCAAGGACTTGACCAATGTTGAGGGCGGAGTCCCCGTAAATATCCAGGTGTTTGATACCTTTCTTAAGGGCGACTTTGAGGCCTATAGCGCACGCCTCGTATTCAGTCATATTGTTAGTGCAAGGTAAATCTAGCTTAATGGAAATAGGAGTGTGAAAGTCATCAAGGGAGACAGGAGTATCCCAATGTCGAATACCTTCTTATTGCCAGTGCCGTCAAAGAACATTTACCATCAGAGACATCTTGAGAGGCGCAGAGAATATCTTCATTCGGGAATTCAAGACCCAAACATCAACCTCCTTCATTGAGTAGTCAGAAAGGTAATCGAAGATGGATTTCCCTTTTATTGATTTCTTCATAACATACACGATACCGAACTCCTATAGCAGAATTAACCATCGGGCTATTAGGCTAGATAGGACAGGTTTCTCAAGCAAGTATTTATTAGGGTCCATTCGGGACACAATTCTAATAGGAAAAGCGAGCATGTAGTGCCGTAATTTTTGAGTGACCCGAACTAGGGCAGCACATTCTTTCTCTAAATCATTGTATTTAACTTCATATTCGGCCAACTTTCGACTATCATAGTTGATGGCTCCTTCTTTGCAGGTTTCCTCAATGTATTGGGCTAAAAAAACCTACTTCGGTATCTGTTACGGTCAAGTATAGGAGTATACGGAGACCAAGCTGCGATAGCATGAGTACCAGAGGTCTCTTAAGGTACAACTTTATTCGGTCAAAGGATTACTGACATGCCTTAATCCAAATTTTAGTGGAATCCTTTCAGAGGAGTTTAAAGATGGGTTCACAAAAAGATGTCAACTGGCTGATGAACTGGCTAATATACTGTCATTTTCTCATGAATCCTCAAACTTTCTTCTCTATTCAGGGTGGTGGCATTTCGAGTATGAATTTTAGTTTGGCAGGGTCAGCCTCGATTCCCTTTTCGCTAACCATGAATCCCAAAATATTTTCTTTAGGGACGCCGAGGCACATTTTTGTAGGTTTAATCACATCTGATATCACCGCAGTCGTTAGAAGAATTTCTTGAGGGAGGGAACGTGACCTTATTGATTTTTAGACTTGATAATTATGTTTTCCACGTAGACTTTGACCTCCTTATGTATCAGATCATGCAAGATGGTTGTGGCAGCCCTTTGGTAGGTAGCCCCTACGTTCTTGAGCCTGAATGGCATAATCGTGTAACAAAAGGTTCCCTAGGGGGTGATGAAGGCAATTTTTTCTTGATGATCAGGGCGAATCTTGATATGATTGTGTCTAACAAATCCTTCTATAAATGACTTATGAGCATTATTAGTCGTGATGTCCATAATCATGTCGATATTGGGCAACGGCTAATCATCCTTTTGGTGATATTTTGTTCAAATTTCGATAGTTGATGCACATGCAGACTTTTCCCTCTGATTTCGGTATATGTACAATGTTGGCTAACCATATGGGATATTCGATCACCCAGATGAATCATACATTCAACTACATGATTACCTCTTCCTTGACTTTGAGTGACCATTCGATACGGAGCTTTCACAGTTTCTATTTAATCGGTGGAGAGTTAGAATCTCATGTTGAGCTATCTAGGGATCAATGTCGATCATGTAATCATAGGACCATGCGAAGACATCCATAAATTCCTTCAACATCTCTTCGAATTGCGCACGCTCATGCTCGTTAAGGTTGGACCCTATCCTAATCTTGCATTATTTGCTACTAAAATCGAGATTAATAACAATAGTTTCATCCTCAATAATTTGAATGCGGTTATGTTATTTGTTATTAACCTTATTAAGATCAATTACGAATTGTTCGTTTAAAAAATCATCATCAAGATTTTGATTAAAATCAAGACAATTAATGTAAGGCACAACAAGGTACTCAAAATCTTCATTTATTTCATTTTCAGGAAAAACAGCATTGAGAACCTCATCAAAAGATGTCTCGATTACATTGTTATCAGAGAAAGGAGGAACAATAATAGAGGAATAGAGAGGGTAAATAGTTGGGTTGGGTTGGGTTGTATTTCAGTATGCAAAACTGGTACATCATTCTAGTTGAGGAGAGGTGCATCATCGGCCTTCATCAGAGTGGACGGGTTCGATGATGTAGTGCCTAAATGGATAATGAAAAGTGTTAGCCCAGGTGTTTAAAAATTGAATGAGTCTTCGAAGTTACTTTCCTCAAAGATCTAGGTAATGGATACAACTTTCTAAGTGAGAGATTACACTTAATGTTGGTAATCTTCGGCTCAGGAGTGGTTCTCTTGAAAGAAGATTTCCATTCCGAGTTTTATCTTCTTATCCACATGATCATACCATGGTTTAAGAAAGCCATAAAAGGGGACGTCTTCACCTTCTTTGACGAATCTTCCATTAAAGGAGTCCCTCGAGACAGTCTTGGCATCTTTTACACTTTTCTTTAATCATGGTTGGCAGAGCATTCTAAATTCTTCTGGTGAAGGCTGATAACCCAGGCCACTTGGGGAAAGGATTTTTCAGGATTATGGGATCCAATATCCCTTGTTAACATTGCCCCAGCCCCAGTCCGAGCATACATTGTATATTTTTAAACATTTGTATCACGTTGAAATTACCATGAGGGTTGTGCGCTGGACATAATCGATCTTTGAAATCATCCCTTGTCGAAAGGGGAAGCGGATCAACCCTGAAGCCAAAAAGAAGCATGTCATTCATCATATGCTGTATTTTTAGTATCGAATTACTAGTGCCGATATTTTTAATATTATCATCGTCTCCCAAAATGGTAATGACTTTCCTCTTAGCGAAGAATTTCAAATTTTGATGAAGGGAGGAGGATATTCCTCGAATGCTATGAAGCCACGATCGACCAAGTAACAGGTTGAAGTATGCGAGTATGTTAATAACTTAAAACTCAGTAATGGGATTGATAGCGCTAGCCCCTATTGTGAGTGTTATGGATCCTATCACCTCTCAATGGGTATTATCATAGGCACGCACTGCGGTGGAAGTGGGAGTTGGGTCACTTACTTTCAACCCCAATCAATCGAAGGTTATTAATAGGCACATATTGAGGGCATATCTATTGTCAATGAGTGAGAGTGGTACTGTCTTCCCCATTACATCAACGGAGATATTGAGGGCATAGTTGTGATCTGGTCCAATCTTGGGAATCTCTTCTTCGGATAAAAAAGGGAGATTAATGGTGGTCAAGGATCCAACTAGGTTTACGGCTTCTTCTAGAGTGGTGGAAGGATGGACTATGGGCTCAGTAAGCAACTTTATTAGAGAGTTTTGGTGCAATTGGGAAGACATGAAGAGTCCCCATAAGGTGATATTGTCTTGAGACTTCTTGAGTTGTTCTGGGATCTTGCTTTCTTCGATCTTCATCAACGGCATGGGAAGTTCTTCAACTAATCCTTTTCCATTGTTCGCTCTCGATGGATGAGGACTCAGATCTTAGTAGTGTCTCCCCGATCTATTCATATGGTTTACAGAGGTGGAGAAGAATAAGAACCCCATTTCTCATCGATTTCTGGTTATTCGGCAACTTTATTGATTTCCCCCAATAAGTCCTCGAAAGAGATCATCTCACGCATACTGATTACTAAACTGACATTTTCTTAACTCAACTCATCATTAGAGCTGTCAAATTCATCCCCCCATCGGGTGGCGATGATGTCTTCCTACTAACAGAAGTCAATATATTCCAAAATCTCAACAGATTCTTCATATAAATCCTCCCATTCAACGAAGAGGTATGAGAGCGAAAAGACCAACCGCTCTTGAAGCTTTAAAGTAGTGAGTAGATCGAGAACACTATAGATTTCATCGGTCTACCGTAATATGTCTGCTATAATCTGCACTATATCGCCCAAATTGATTTAATCGACGGGTATTGTAAGGACATGTTTTATAAATGTCCAGGGTAGAATCTAGGAATTTTCCAAGTGTCCTAGATCACAATTAAGTATGTCTTATACCGCTACATTTAGCACGTCTCCATAATCATCCACGACGGCCTTGATCCGAATTCATGCATCCATCATCTTCGTACGTGCATCATGGGTCAATCAACGTACACTTCAACCATTCCCACTACTCCATTGGGACACCCTGACTAATTAAATACTGGGTAGCTACTCCTTTATTAAATTAATACAAAATGCCAAGTTGGTTCAGTTCATAACATCACTGTCGAAAACGTTTTAACAATTACTAGCCACCTAATATTTAAAAAGTGAGTTGTCAATTTTAATTAAATCCGATTAACATGCAATAATTAAATTATGAAATGCTAACATAACCACCACAACATAATGACAATGGAATAACCATAAAATAGTAATGAGTCTGGAGGGATACTCCTCACAACAATCCAAATATAGGAATAAAAAAATACTAAGTCTGCATCACTAAATTAATTACAACCCAAAAATCTGATATAACTGGATAAATAAAGTGTCTAAAAGAAATGGGGCGACATGCCCAACAGATGAGAAAAATCTGGTAACATAGAGTCAAGATAGAAAGTGGAGGCGTCTACTGTCAAGGTCCTGTAACTTCCACAGCAGCTACAGTACGACACCTGAATGGAACTCCTATGCTTGGTGTCCTTGTGGCTGGGCACCTAAAAGGTTTTTACAAGAAAATATATTTGGAAGCAAACGGGTCAGAGCCCGAGTGTGAAAATAGTTTAAAATATAGCAAGTGTTTTAACGACATTACACAATGAATGCAAAATACATGTTAGGACGTGCTCTCACATGAAATACTCACCTCTCGACTATCTGTGCACTCCTAACGTATCCGTAACCAAATATAGTTATTCTACTATCAAACTAGTCCACTTCAATATTTGGTGTTTACTAAACTAATCATGGTTTAATTCTTGACGCCTTTATATAAATTCGTAATTTTACTTTCATTTAATTCTCGGAATTAATCATAACAATTTCTAAGCGTTTTCCCATTTTTAATTCTACTGGATGTAACATTAATTCACACTTGCACTTATATAGACAGTTCGTATCAATATTTCATTGCATCAATCTTTTCAGAATTATACAATACTGGCACCCCTAGACTAAGCTGCGGTGTGCACATACTCTGCTATCCAATCCCGGTACATCACGTACATAAGTATCACATGTTCTGAATCTCTCATGAACCGTTTTGACAAGTAACAAACATAAATAGTGGAGGCGAACATAGTTCACATCACATGGGTCACGCACATACCTACGCTCCCATGATCAGCAGACTTATTATCTTCTCAATAAGTCCTTCTCTGACCTATGTCCTCGAGGTACCAATCTAAATCCCCCCCCCCCCCCCCCCCCGTAGGCACACAAAGATTATATGGTCCTGAATCGAACGCCGACCTCCCGTGATAGCAAGTATGGTAGGTATGTTATACACAGATAACCACATATACTAAGCATTCACACTTCTTAGATATTTTAGTATATTAATAGAGGTATACTTCTCATTCTTATCCCATCATTTACTGTTATACGTTTATAAGTTCCCGTTTTAAATGCATTAGAGTTGTCAACTATTCTCACGTCGTAATTAGGTACTCGTTTCCAAATCCACAATTGTCATCCGGTCTACTATAAGATTCTAAGTTATACTCCTCAACGTACCCCAAATCCTCACAATTATACCCACTAGTTAATAAGGGAAGGTTAATTCTTCGTTAATTAAGTCTACGGAACATTTGAAATAAAATCAGGCCTAAAAGGCCATTTTGTCAACTCGCTAGAAGTCTCGTTCGAATGAGGTCGTTAGAACGAGTGTCGTTCGAATGAAAGGCTTCGAACCAACTACCAACTCGTTAGAAGGGATACGCCCAGAAATCTGTAAAAATCCGATTTTCTTCCTTTTTCTCCTTTCTAAATTCAACCTATGATCATCCAAACGAAGTTTTAATGTGTTTAAGCTACACTAAGTCCTCCTAGGTCACTCTTTAACATACGTATGGGGTCAATACCACCTAGATCAACATGTAATCATCATAATTCCCAAATCTTGTCCCAAACCCTATAAACGTGAACACAAAATTTAATGTCTACAACTATTTCTTGTAAATCCATTTTTAAATCATCAATAGATATATTTTGGATATGAAATTCTTCCATAACTTATTCTACATGCGGTCCTCATATAGGATTACGATTTCTATCTCCAATTTCATGGGTTTTCATCAAACTTTCAATACAAGATATATATATTTAATTCTAAGCATGGAGGAAACATTCACTTGAATTTATGTAATTAAATCACTTACCTTAGATGTTCTGATTTGATGTCGAAGGATGAAGGTTGATTCTCCTCTTTCTCTCTACAGATTTCTCCCAAAGATGGTGATGGTGGCTAGGATTTCTTTTGGAACCTCTTAGGACTCTCTCTTTAACTCTTGTAGCCCACTACTTGATAAATGATGATAATGGACTTAATGGGTTCATTACTATAATAAAATTAACCTCTAAAATTCATGGGTTTTAATTCCCCTATTTTTAAAATTACCAAACTACCCTTTTGGGTTGCCGGTATGGCCTAAAAATGCCCCGGGACCCAAACTAAACCCCCGGCTAGTGTTTTCTGACTATTTCGACCCTTTCGAACATGTTGGCGCACTCAAAATGATCATTCGGTTGATAAAAATATAATTCACTTTTTTAATTCAAATAATTTCATTCCTGACGCGACTGACACGCGCGTCCCAACTAAATTTCCAAATTATCGTATTTCTGCCTCGCGGCAATTTTAATATTTTCATTACTCATGAAATTTTCAATTTTAACATCATAATCAAATACCAACTCACATCTCGCTAGTATTTATATCCGGATTAATTCCCAATTAATTCTCATTTAATTTAATTAATCCTTTAAATAATAATCAATAAAATTACGGGGTATTACATTCTTGTACTTATGGTAAAATAATTTTAGTTGTAGTTTTTATTTATTTGCATAAATAGTTGGGAATATTTTTTAAATAAATTTTTGAAGACTGAAAGCTGATAAACACGCAAGATCTGTTTAAAGAGGCATTTTGAGAGACGTCACTGATGTGGTTCGAACGACATCATATGTCGCTCGAACGACCACTGCCCCAACCTGCTTATTTAAATAGGGTTCATGCTACACATTTTCCTAAGTCTGCATACCTCCGTTTCTACAAAACAGTACCTCTTTCCAGATTTCATGTTTTAAGGTTTTCATACTGTGACACCCCGCTCATTGAAATACCGAGTGATCAATCCTATATCAAATTAAAACAGGAATCTCATCTAGTTCATTCTTAGCATCACTGTCGAAAACGTTTTAAAACTTACTAACCACCACTTAGTATTCAAAAGTTTATATCAAAATTTTAATATTTTTATTTAACAACAACAACCATAAAAATATCAATACGAACCATTTACACAAGCCATGAATCTAAAGCAATAGTCAATAAATCAATAAATGACCGGCCGAATAAACCATTGGAAGAAAACCAACATCCACTAGTATAATCCAACAAAGAATAGTAACCAGTACAAAGTCCGTCTGAAATGAAAATAGCTGGGGCAACATGCCCGAAAGAAATACCAAGTTGCATCCTACTCTATGAATGAAATGACTGAAGCGTCTATGTCCAAATCCTGCAACATCCACACCCGTTACAGCTGTGCATCCCTGGAACAGATCTTCAAGTTTGGCATCCCTGTGGCTGGATACCTAAAAGGTTTTGAAAATATTTTGCAAGTATGGGTTAGAGCCCAAAGTCCTTTTGAAAATATTTTGCAAGTGAATTAAAATGCAACAATTAAAATGTATGAATTCTCTTCATATTTAAGTTAGGGTCGCACTCCCTTGAGATACATATCACCCCTCCTCTAAAGTGCACACCTAACGCTTTCTTCCTGACCCTCCTAGTTACACCACCCCGTCTAACTAGCCTTGTCATGAAACTCCTAGAACTCTACTCTAACCCGAGTAATTTGTATCTTTACTTCCTAAGTTATTTATCACAGTAACTTAATTAATTATTTCTTAAAAGTCATATAACATTCACTAGTTATATAAGTAATACAAATTATCTTCATGTATTTAATTACCCGTACATAATTATCTACTCCATTATATACGTAGAACTATATTCCATAATTATTCATATGTTGAATATAAATAAAACCGCTCTTAAAAGCCATATAACATTCACTAGTTATATAAGTAATACAAATTCTCTTCATGTATTTAATTACCCGTATATAATTATTTACTCCATTATATACGTAGAACTATATTACACAATCACACATATGTTGAATATAATTAAAACCATCCTTCCGAGTAATACCTCATCGGATGCATCCTCTAAAGTGTTATCTTCTCAGGTCTACTCAGTCCCACCTGGATTTTTGAGATAGCTAGCCACCGCCGAATCAGAACATAGAAATATAAACGTATGGGAGGCGGTCATATTCCCCCGAGTGTAAAGACAATCATCTCAATTCCCACCTCTATTTGGACGCTATGACCTGGGGATATACTCGCCCTACTCCTCAAGCTAGGGGATTCACCCACATCGCGCAACCTCCCCCGATAGCACTACAACATATAATTCTAAATAAATACCTAGCCACCGGTATTTATGAACACACAATATATATATACTATCACACTACCGTGTGTATGTATATATATAATTTAATCTCAGCTTTACCGTGTACAAAGTCCGTAATACTAGCCAACATATTCCCGAGTCTATGGTCCAACTCTAATTTAATTAATATGCCCATTAATTAACAGAATATCTCCCCGAGTCTATGGTCCGACTCTAATTTAATTAATATGACCATGAATTAACTTAATATCTCCCTGAGTTTATGGTCCGACTCTAATTTAATTAATATGCCCATTAATTAACTTATTATATTCCCGATTCTATGGTCCGACTCTAATTTAATTAATATACTCATTAATTAATTTAATATCTCCCTGGTGTCAGACAACCAATATACTCGGACTTGCTCACCTGACCCGAATTTCCATCTCTTAGAACGTACTCCTCAAAATTCCATTATAAAGAGAACGCTCCTAATTAAATAATATTTAACAATTTATTATATCATCCTATAATAAATTATTCCAGATATAAGCTTTAATTAATTAATCCCCCATTAATTAATATACTATCATTGCATCACTCAACCAAAATACCCGGACACCCCCTTGGTCCATAATACAATATCCCCAAATATGAGGTTTTCAATTTACTTAATCTGCCCAAATTTTTAAAATGCCGTTTTGGGGCATTTTGGGACCGTTTTGGAAAAAGCGTATTAGAGAACGAAAGTTAGAAAACGTCATTTTCTAGAGGGCTTCCCGGACAGAATCTCCATTAACAGCTTCTGTGAATCTTTTTACCAAGAATTATCAACTAAAATCCTTACGAATCAAAACCAGTCCCAATAACTTGATTCGTAACTTCCCCAAATCAAAACCCAATTTGTATTAACCCAATCCAAAAATCATTTGTATAACACCTACTATGATATGAATTAAATATCACCAATTTACATTGAAGAAATTTAACCACTTGCCTTATAAATTTGTAGTGTCTGATTATCCTTTAGTGTAGAGATCGTAGTCTGATGAAGAACACTTTCCTTGTTCTTCCTCTTTGGCTCTCAAGAGTCCTCCCTCTTTGTTCCTTATGTTCTCAAATTTCTCCCAAATGAGTTATGGCTGCCCACAACTCCAAAACTTAGTTTTTTATCTCCAAATCCCGTTTTCAATCATATGGGCCTAATTAAAATGGCTCAAATACCCCCGAGTGGGCTCGGTTATGTCCAAAAATATCCCGTGATCCATTTACCACCCTCGGGTACACTTTTCGACTATCTTGGCCCATCTGAACTCAAACGTGCATTCAGAATTGACATCCGAATTAATTTATAAAAAGTCTCTATCTCAACTCAACTTAGTCTATATCCGACTTCCAGCTGAGATAATTAAATGCCATGTCACTTATACACGTTATGACATAAATAAATTATTACTCTTCACTTAGTAATTTAAGTTTCGTAAATATTAACCATCTTCTCTCCGATTAATATTTAAATAAATATTAACATAACTAATTCAATTAAATTACGACACACAAGTAATTTTAAAATTTTTCCGAAATAATTAAATATTAAATGCACAGAAATACGGGGTGTTATGTACTCCCCCCATAAAGGAATTTCATCCCCGATATTTGGTCGTAACTGTGGCGAATAACTCTGGATACTACTCTCACATATCCTACTCCCACTCCCACGTATACTCATCAATACTGTGATGACCCCACTCCACTACACTCTAACTGGTAGTACTACCTTAGACTGAAGCTTGCGCTCACATAGCTACTAGTCTCTCCTCATATGATGTGTTTTATTGCAATTCATTCTCCTCGAGTGGAACGTGCCCAAAAAGCCCTATCATTCCTCTTGTATCCCTCCAGCTATGCCACGTGGGACACATCATCTATCCACTGAAAATGTTCTGGAAAACTCAGTTGAAAAGCCAGCGGTCACACCCTCTCAAAGATAGGGAAAGGACCCACGTACCTCGATGTTAGCTTCCCTTTCATGTTGAACTGCACCACTCCTTTCATAGGAGACACCCGAACCAATACCTGGTCACAAATCTTTAACTCGATGGCCCCTGACAACATAGTCCCCCTTACGTCCGACTCCACTATCTATATGTTGGACCATGAAAGGGAATTGAGCCTATACTCAATTCCTTATACTCCACCGACTCCACTATCTCTATGTTAGGAAATTCCCCTCCTTACGTCCCTAAACTATACGAAAGGATACAACTTACTCAATTCCCGCTGGTGGACCATAACCCATTTTGGGTCCAAGCATCTTGTTATTTTCGCAACTCTTATCAACCAAAGGTGGATAATGAAACATTTTCCATAAAATCTCCCAAGGTGTCACGCAGATACTAAACTGTTACGAGTCATCACACGTAACTCTATCTGTGGTAATTACTACTCCCGAATTACCCAAAAATCTGGAATGCACAATCCTCACTTCCCGTTTACCCATCAACTTATGGGCGACACGTTCAACCCAATATGTAACTCTGTCCCTATCACCTCCTAACACTTTTTACTAGAGGTTGGATTGAAAGGTCTCACCCAAATTCCCAACAATATTGAACGACACCTTGTTATGTTTCACTCCTTCCCATTAATAGTAAAGTTGGGCATACTACTCGATAGTATAACCCATTTTGAGACAACAATTTGTGTTCAGGTCAATCCATTCAACAACCCGATGGAAGCCTTGACCCATCCACGATTTTTACCAACCTGCGCATTAATTCCATCTCTCGAACCATAAAATTTCAAAAACTTCTTGGTTGAGACCCTCAAATCAACCTTTTTCCCATTCATAAATGGTCTATCCGGAGACAAATTCACTATGCCTCACTCAACACCAATTCCCATGCTCAAGAACTATATTCCTTGTGTAGTTTTCATCACATAGGAATCTACACCCTGTCTATGCGTAAGACCACTCTAAGCATATAACTAAGTGATACTCTTTTCTATTATCCCAGAAATGTGACTTATTTCTTGCCTTAAGATATTTTGTTACATGCGCCTCCACCATCTTTACACTCCTTACGGTGGAGATAGTTCACCTTGATACGCATATAGTCGGATTGTTTTTTTAAACGAATTTCAATTCACTGCACTTTCCCACTTATTTTTCGACTGCCCTGCAAGCATACATTTAATATGTTCATTCACACATCCCTTTATTTAAGACGACTCTAAAATCACACTAACCATGGCGTCCATACACCCTAAATCCCATGCATATTTGCACAAAATCACAGACGTCACATACGTAATATTTTTCTTTTAAGGTTATCCCACAGATCACATTATATCATATGATTACATTCGATATTTCCCCCAAATCTCAATTTTATCTTCTCGATGTTGCCCCGCCCATTAACTTGCGGTGCAAAAGTTTTCTCACTGCTTCTTTCGCAGCACTACCCGGCTATACTGGCCTTATAGTGTGATAGATTTCACCTCAAAGTGTAACTCCACATGTTCAAAAATCACCCTTTAAACTGGTGTCCTAGCATCATATAACGTCTTTACACTACTGACGTTTATTAGGGCTTATGCGCATAACATTTCACAACAAAGCCCAAAAAAAACTTTTCCCAATGCATTAAACACTAGCATTACCGTTCATTAATTTTTATAGACCCGAGCATATCACCGAGACATCCAAAACTTTGTCCCTGTACTCAAAGGTCTAATTGTGGACTCCCGCATCTCTAAAGGAGTTATATAATGTCGAGCTCACACTGTCACTAAGTCCTCAGCTCTAAGTCACTAACGCGCTAAATCTCTTTGCTCCATGGTCAATCTACCATGCCCCGAATCACATCAGTAAAAATCCATGCGCACTGGGTGATAATATACTAGACAACCCTACCCTCTGAAGTCTATTTTATAAAATATTTTTGTGATCCCAACCTTCTTTTGGGTTGAACCTCGCGAAGAATATACATCCTGCCCTGGAATAGCGAACACGATAGTCTTGATATAATCTCCCACTATCGCTTACCCATCGCTAACCAATTTGTACCCAGGATAAAATCATGCTCGTATAGCACTTCTCAAATTGAGTTAACCTTATAAAATGTACCCTCTCAGTGTTCACACCTGCTCCTCTGCAGGTAAAACAAAAGAGATCCCCATTACCCCTCGGTAAACATATAATTAATATTAACATTACAATACACCCACTAAACTCATCTCCCTTAAGAATATAGTGTTAAGAAGAATACTGTGACCACTCGTGTCACAAAGTTTGCCCCATCTATCCGAGGATAAAACTCATACTTCCACTCGCCTATACACCAATGGCCCAAATGGTTCCTGGACATAATATTCTCATCCAACCGAACCAAAACTTCATAATTCTTGTCCCTACTAGGCATCCCACTCCTATCCCCTGGTTCACTGTGGACATAATCAATTGTTATGGTCCCACTTTCCACATATAAGACACTTCTCTGTATCAATTCCCTGCCTCTGGCCCCAATGGCCATGTCGGGGTTATCCCTCTCGCGTACTTGGTAGTCTTGACCCAAATTGTTACCATCATTGTCCCTTTGGCTTTACTAGCCTTATGGGACTCGTTGTTGGCCTTGTCTACCCGAATTAAATCCACCGCCAATCGGTAGGAATTTAACTAATATAAATCATATAGATGGGTTCCTTTAGTGGGTATCCCCTTGTGGTTCCTCACTAGTATTGCTAAATATGATCTTGCCTTTTGGTCAAATACTCCACCTCCCTTGGCTTCCTTCTCATAGAAGTATTGATATCAAATCGAAAATATACTACCTTGATGACTATAGCCCCAGTCATCCTAGCCGGAGTTTTCCATCCACGCTTATGTATTACCCACGAGTCCATTATTAACTCATGGACCCCTTATTGACCACCGCATCCACCTCGTTGGGTACGAAGTTTGTTGCATAATTCAACTTTCCCCTATGTCCAGCCATTGTCCGGCCCTTCTGAAGTAAGTATAAAAACCTCCTTTTCCTACCGGTTCAAACGAATGATGCGAAGATTTGCGGTCAAACCGCACCCTAAATTTCTTATTATTTATGGTATTTCTCCATGGTTGTGGTAACTGACTCCTACCACTACAACACCGCCCCACTAGGCCAAAAATTTCATTCAAAATTTTGTCCTCAGTGCCACCGCACACCACTCTACATAATTGTCTTTGGGTTATTTCCTCCCATTGACTTATCGCGCTACTCTTCTACTCGAATCCTTATAGATAGCTCTTCCAAAAGGGTCCTTCCACACTTTCCCCACCCTTTGCTGACTACGCTGGGTGAGACTGAAATTGTACTACCGTTATCTACAACAGTGCTTTGGGAGACTATCGCTCCCGGGTGATTATTCTATCCCCACTGGCCTGAACGATAATCAAGGTGATTCCTATCACGATCACCATTTCCAGAATACCCTATGTATTCTGTTGAGCCTATCCTCCTATAATTTTCCTATGGCCCTCGTTGGTCGTCCCAAAGAATGTTCGGTATACAAAGCCCAACCGAACTCGTGTATGAATCACCTCACTATACTTGATTGCAGGAGAACGTAACTCGCATACGTAGAGGAATACAACAATCCTATCATAAAGCTCTATATCAAAGAACGCTAAGCTAAAATGTGAAAAGCAGCACAAATCCTAATAACACTACAACCCGATGCTCTGATACCATCTGTGACACCCCGCTCAATGAAATATCCGGTAATCAGTCCTATATCAAATTAAAATAGGAATCTCATTTGGTTCATTCTGAGCATCACTGTCGAAAACTTTTTAAAACTTACTAACCACCACTTAGTATTCAAAAGTTTATATCAAAATTTTAATCTTTTTATTTAACAACAACAACCATAAAAATATCAATACTAACCATTCACACAAACCATGAATCTAAAGCAATAGTGAATAAATCAATAAATGACCGGTCGAATAAACCATAAACAGAAAACCATCATCCACTAATATAATCCAACAAACAATAGTAACCAGTACAAAGTCCGATTGAAATGAAAATAGCTGGGGAAATATGCCCAAAAGAAATACCATGTTGCATCCTACTCTAGGAATGAAATGACTGAAGCGTCTATGTCCAAATCCTGCAACATCCACACCCGTTATAGCTACGCATTCCTGGAACTGATCTTCAAGTCTGGCATCCCTGTGGCTGGATACCTAAAACGTTTTGAAAATATTTTGTAAGTATGGGTCAGAGCCCAAAGTCCTTTTGAAAATATTTTGCAAGTGAATTAAAATGCAACAATTAAAATGTATGAATGCTCTTCATATTTAAATTATTGTCGCACTCCCTTGAGATACATCTCACCCCTCCTCTAAAGTGCACACCTAACGCTTTCTTCCTGACCCTCCTAGTTACACCACCCCGTCTAACTAGCCGTGTCATGAAACTTCTTGAACTCTACTCAAACCCGAGTAATTTGTATCTTTACTTCGTAAGGTATTTACCACATTAACTTAATTAATCATTTCTTAAAAGTCATCTAAAATTCACTAGTTATATAAGTAATAACAAATTCTCTTCATGTATTTAATTACCCGTATATAATTATTTACTCAATTATATACGTAGAACTATATTCCATAATTATTCATATGTTGAATATAAATAAAATCGCTCTTAAAAGCCATATAATATTCACTAGTTATAAAAGTAATACAAATTCTCTTCATATATTTAATTCCCCGTATATAATTATCTACTCCATTATATACGTAGAACTATATTCCACAGTCACAATCACACATATGTTGAATATAATTAAAACCATCCTTCCGAGTAATACCTCATCGGATGCATTCTCTAAAGTGCTATCTTCCCAGGTCTACTCAGTCCCACCTGGATTTCTGAGACAGCTAGCCATCGCCGAATCAGAACATAGAAATATAAACGTATTGGAGGCGGTCATATTCCCCCGAGTGTAAAGACAATCATCTCAATGCCCACCTCTATTTGGATGCTATAACCTGGGGATATACTCGCCCTACTCCTCAAGCTAGGGGATTCACCCACATCGCGCAACCTCCCCCGATAGCACTAGAGCATATAATTCTAAATAAATACCTAGCCACCGGTATTTATGAGCACACCATATATATATACTATCACACTACCATATATATATATATATATATATATATATATATATATATATATATATATATATATATATATATAAAAATTTAATCCCGACTTTATCGTGTACAAAGCCCGTAACACTAGCCAACAAATTCCCGAGTTTATGGTCCGAATCGAATTTAATTAATTTACCCATTAATTAAGTTCATATCTCCCCGAGTCTATGGTCCGACTCTAATTTAATTAATATGCCCATTAATTAACTTAATATCGCCCCGAGTCTATGGTCCGACTCTAATTTAATTAATATGACCATGAATTAACTTAATATATCCCTGAGTCTATGGTCCGACTCTAATTTAATTAATATGCCCATTAATTAACTCATTCTTCCCGAGTCTATGGTCGGACTCTAATTTAATTAAGATACTCATTCATTAATTTATATCTACCTCGTGTCACACAATCAATGTGCCCGGACTTGCTCACCTGGCCCGAATTTCTATCTCTTAGAACGTACACCTCAAAATTTCATTATAAAGAGAACGCTCCTAATTAAATAATATTTAATAATTTATCATATCATCGTATAATAAATTATTCCAGCTATAAGTTTTAATTAATTAATCCCCCATTAATTAAACTATTATCATGGCATCACTCAACCAAAATATCTGGACACCCCATCGATCCATAATACAATATCCCCAAATCTGAGATTTTCAATTTACTCAATCTGCCCAGATTTTTAAATTGTTGTTTTGGGGCATTTTGGGGCCGTTTTGGAAAAAGCGTATTAGAGAATGAAAGTTAGAAAACGCTAGTTTCTAGAGGGCAATGCGAACAGAATCTCCATTAACAGCTTCTGTGAAGCTTTTTACCCAGAATTATCCACTAAAATCCTTACGAATCAAAACCAGTCCCAGTAACTTGATTTGTAACTTCCCCAAATCAAAACCTAATTTGTATTAACCCAATCCAAAAATCATTTGTATAACACCTACTATGATATGAATTGAATATCACATATTTACATTGAAGCAATTTAACCACTTGCCTTATAAATTCGTAGTGTCTGATTATCCTTTGGTGTAGAGATCGTTGTGTGATGAAGAACATCTTCCTCGTTCTTCCTCTTTGGCTCTCAAGAGTCCTCCCTCTTTGTCCCTTATGTTCTCAAATTTCTCCCAAATGAGTTATAGCTGCCCACAACTCCAAAACCTAGGTTTTTATCTCCAAATCCCGTTTTTAATCATATGGGCCTAATTAAAATGGCCCAAATACCCCCAAGTAGGCTCGGATATGCCCAAAAATATCCTGTGACCCATTTACCACCCCCAGGTACACTTTTTCAACTATCTCTGCCCATCCGGACTCAACCGTGCACTCAGAATTGACATTCGAATTAATTTATAAGAAGTCCCTATCTCACACCCAACTTTGTCTGTATCCGACTTCCGGTTGAGATAAATAAATGCCCCGTCACTTATACACGTTATGACGTAAATAAATTATTACTATTCACTTAGTAATTTAATTTTCGTAAATATTAACCATCTTCTCTCTGATTAATATTTAAATAAATATTAACATAACTAATTCAATTAAATTACGACGCACAAGTAATTTAAAAAAAATTGAAATAATTAAATATTAAATGCACAGAAATATAGGGTATTACACACACCTTTTTTATTCACAAATAGTTCTCAATCCTTTATGTGAATCCTCTAAACCCCAAGGAAGATTATACTACTTATCTAGAGTACACTTGTGGAGAAGACGAAGTGTTTCTATTGCTGACCTTCTGAGCTCTTGCGGGAACTCTTGCCGACGACATCGAAATCGACGTTTGTGTGTATTTCGTATGTCACTGCTTGTATTTTCATTGTAATCCGTGTAAACCAAACTTTACAAATTATAGTGAAAATAAGATGGTTTTGCCCCTGTGGGGATTTTTCATCAACTATGATTGTCTTGCATGCTTAGATTATTTCTTTATTCAATCATGTTTGTTTGTGAGAGTTAAGACTTGTTAGGAATAAAGTTAGAATTTAATTAAATATGTCTGACATTGATTTTTGGCACACTCTCAACTTGGTGTCAGAGCCATTATACACAAATTTACCGTGTAATTGTTCCATAAATTTTTTTCTGGATATCAATTTTGTTCTAAAAATTGATCTTAGAAAAAGGGCAATTTTAATGGAGAAATTATATAATAGAGTCCTAATTTTTTACAGGTCAAATTACGTATATTGGAAAGCCCGTATGAAATCTCACTTAAAAGCCATAGACGAACGTGTTTGGGTGATGTGTGAAAGAGGGTGGACGCCTCCCACTTTCACTGTAGATAACGTAATTACTTTAAAATCTGTGACTGCATGGACTGAGGATGAATTTAATTGGAGCATATATAACTCACGTGGGCTTAGTGCCATTTCTGGAGACGTCGCACCTGACGAGTTTCGACGCATGATGATATGTACCAGGTCTAAAGAGGCATGGGATGTAATGCAACTTACCATGAAGGCACAATGTAGTGAAAGAATTTAAATTGCAAAACTTAACTATACAGTTTGATACTATCTCCATGCATGAAAATGAGTATTTCGATGAATTTTATGCACGCTTATCTGATATCATGAACACTAGTTTCAACTTAGGTGAACACATTCCTGATGCTAGGGTAGTTAAGAAAATTTTGAGGTCACTGCCTAAGAGATTTATCCTCAAAGTCAGTGTGTTAAATTCATTAGGTAATTTGAGTAGGCTGAAATTAGAAGAGTTAGTTGGAGACCTACAAACCTATGAAATTGACACGTTCCTTAACACGATAAAATCAAAAGACAAAGGGGTATCACTTAAATCCCAGGCCAGAAAGAGTGAGGGGTCAAAGAGAGGTGAGTCATCTAAGAAAAGAGAGGAAGAGATGTTTGATTCTGATATTGACTTAGATAATTTGGTCCTATTTTCTAAGGCCCCGTTTGGTTGTCCCAAAATTGTAAATTGGATCATTAATAAATTGATCCATTTATAAATTAACCTATTAATTATGTTTGGTTTCATTAATGAAAGGATTAATTAATTGCCCCATTTTAGCTCATGTGCAAAATCTGAAATTGGATCATTTCACAAAAAAGGTGAAATGAATCCATTTAAAATAGGATCCACATAAAGTGCATGTCCCCTCTATTTCTCTCTCTCTATCTATCTCTATCTCTCTCTCTCTCTATCTCTATCTCTCTCTCCCTCCCCCTCTCTTTCCCTCTCCCTCTCTCTCTTGATTTGTTTTTATCTTTTTTTCATAGATCCTTAACATCAATTTTAAATTACCAAACATTGTGTAAAATCGGATTTAACTCATTTCAAATTCACTCATTTAATTCACTAATTCACAATAAACCAATTTACATAATCAAATAATTTGCGCAACCAAACTGGGCCTAAAAATTTCAAGAAATTTCTCAAATTAAAGAAAAATGGGAATTTTAAAGATAAAAAGAAATTTGAGAAAGATAAAAAGGACACCCCTAAGAAAGAAAGTGAGAGATGTTTTTAGTGTGGTGCTAGAGGTCATAGGGGGTTTGAGTGTGAAACTAGGTTGAAACGTCAAGAACAATCCAAATCTGTATTAAACACAACCCTTAGTGACGATAGCGAGGTTGAGTCGGTGAACTCTGGAGATGAGTCACTGCATGAATGTAACTTCATCGCATTCATGGATAGTCATGTGAGTAGTGATAATACTCCTCACGGCGATGAGGATGCAAACTCACAGGGATACCTCGGCAGTGATAGCAGAGTGAGCGAGCGGGAGGAAGAAGCAAGTGAGAGCGAGATTGATCTTCGATGCGCGTATGCTGATTTATATACTAATACTTTCAAAACCAAAAAGTGTAACAAATTATTAAGTCTTAGGATAGCATCTCTAGGGAAGGAGTTAGGACAGATGAGATAGAGAGACCTCCATGTCCACTGCATTGAGAGTGAGAGAGACCGCCTGTGTTGAGAGAGAGAGTTTTTAGAGAGAGAGAAAGTGTTTTTATAAAAGAAAAAGGGGACTTAACTAAACAAGTGGATGATCTAATGAGTGATCCCATTCCTCCCTAGACACTCGAAATAAACTGGAACCCCTTGTGGCCCAACTCAGTCATGACCTTGAGAGAGCCCGGGAAGTGAAGGTAAGAATTGAGGACCGTTCTGGTAAGATGGAAAATATGTTCCTCTCCCTCGCTTTGGGTTTAGGTGAGAGGTTGGGAATAGGTTTTGATAGTGCTTCCATGTCCCATACGATATTGAAACCGATTCCCGAGTTTATTACAAATCGATATGGCCACCCACCTAAAAATCAAAAGAGAGTTTATCCAAGAAAAGAAAATCAAAGTTGGCCTAAGTCCATCTTCGTGAGTATTGTTGTATTTTGGGTCAGACACGACGTACTTTTGCTCTGTCACATGACACTACTAATATTGAGAGTCTTAGAGAGCGAGTTGAGTTTCAAGTCGCCACATCTCAAAGTATAGTGGAAGAGTTCCAACGAATTTCTATGCCGTTAGTGGACAGTTCTAAAATCACGACTAGAGTCAATAATGACAAGGGAAAACATAAGGTTAACACATCTTGGGTGCCTAAACACAACGCAAAATCCCTTGTTGTTCATGTTGCTCTTAAAGCTCATAATTCTCTACAGTGGTACTTCGATAGTGGGTGCTCCAGGCACATGACTGGTGGCATCTCTCTATTTACCTTCCTAGAGGATCGTAAGGAAGATAAAGTCACTTTTGGAGACGGGAGCAAGTCTAGCATAGTAGGATGAGGTACAATAGAGTTACCAGGATTTCCTAAGCGAGAGAATGTATTGTACGTCAAGGGATTGAAAGCAAATTTACTCAGCATTAGCCAGTTGTGTGACGCTGACTTTGCAGTAAAGTTTGAACGAAGTAAATGCAAAGTCTATGATCAAGCCGGTAAACTTATATTGCAAGGGGTGATGACTAAAGACAATTTTTATGGGATCATGTTTGAGTCCTCATTGGTCTGCAACAACGCCACGATCACTACTATGGATCTGTGGCATCAACGTATAAGCCATGAGAATTTTTTATATTTGGAAAAGTTAGTAAAAAAGGACTTAGAACGTGGCTTACCATCGCTTGGAAAGCCAACTTTCGCGGTTTGTGGACCCTGTCAGTTGGGAAAGCAAATTCGTAGCTCCCATCGGAAGTTGAATTCCACTACCACCTCAAGCATACTTGAGTTAATACATATGGATCTTATGGGTCCTACTCGTACTGAGAGTTTAGGTGGTAAGAGTTACATTCTCGTGATGGTAGATGACTTCTCACGCTACTCGATTGTAGGATTTCTGTGAGAGAAATCCGATGTTGTGGAGTTTCTTACAACCGAGTTTCATGTCCTGCAAAATCAACACGATGTCACTATCAATAGAATACGTAGTGACAACGGCATTGAGTTTAAAGAAGCAAAAGTAAATCTTTTTTGTGATAGCCTCGGAATCAAACACTAATTTTTGGCTGTTAGGACTCCTCGGCAAAATGGGATTGTTGAGAGGAATAATCGGACGATTCAGGATATCGCCAGATCTATGATTTTGGGTTATAAAGTTGCAAGAAGTTTTTAGGCAGAGGCGGTGTCTACCGCATGCCATACGGTGAATAGGGTATATCTTCGTCCACACACACTTATGATGCCCTACGAAATGTGGACTGGAAAGAAGCCCAACCTTTCATATTTCTGTGTCTTTAGGAGCAAATGCTACATCCTACGGGATAGAGTTCAATTAGGAAAGTTTGACTCTTAGAGCGACGAGGGGATATTTTTAGGTTATTCATCGTCCAGTAGAGCTTATCGGGTGTATAACCTGAATAGCTCTAAGGTTATGGAGTTAATAAACGTCACCGTGCAAGATGACGAACTACCGGCGTTTATTGATTCTAACCTTTTGGGTGAGGGTGGCGCACTTTCAACTGATGATCTCGTTGTGCCTCTCATACCCAAAGTGGATCCCATTCCTGACTTAGGGGACACTCCTGCTTGGGTTCGCAAGAGTCAATGTTCTTATACTATTATAGTAGATCCCACCCTAGGGGTCAAGACGCATGCTCAGCTATAGAACTTTATTATCCATGTTTGCTACATGTCCAAAGTCGAGCCCAAGAAATATAAGGAAGCACTCAAAGATGAACACTGGATATCTTCTATGGAGGACGAGTTGCGTTAGTTTAGAAATGTCTGGAAACCGGTTTCATGCCCTAGTGAGACAAATACGATAGGTACGAAGTGGATCTTTAAGAATAAAGTGAATGAGACTGGTACTATTATCAGAAATTAGGCTAGGTTGGTCGCTCAAGGCTACCCACAGATTGAGGGTGTAGACTTTGATGAGACATTAGCTCCTATTGTGAGGCTTGAGTTCATCCGCTTATTACTCTCCATCGCATGTCATCCGCGCTTCAAGCTATATCAGATGAATGTCAAGAGTGCCTTTCTGAATGGCATTCTATAGGAGGAGGTTTACATCGAATAACCAAAAGGTTTTGAAGACCCTAAGCACCCTAATCACATCTACTATCTGAGGACAGCCTTGTATGGTTTGAATCAAGCACCCCCTGCTTCGTACGAGAGGCTTACTTTATATCTCTTAGCCCGTGGCTTCAAAAGAGGGGGAGTTGATATGACATTATTCGTTAGGAGAGATGACGGTTCTATTTCGATTGCCCAGGTCTATGTGGACGACATAGTCTTTGGATCCACGTGCTCCTAGCATGCTATGCACTTTGAGGAGGAGATGAAGAGTGAGTTTGAGATGAGAATGTTTGGTGAGCTTACTTTCTTCCTTGGTGTCCAGGTTCGTCAGCTAGAGGATGGGATGTTCATCTCCCAATCAAAGTATGCTAGAGACCTTGTGAAGAAATTTAGTTTAGACTCCGCTAAGCACGCACATACACCGATGAGTACCTCAACTAAGCTTAGCAAGGACACTTCAAGTAAAGAACTAGAGCAAACCTTGTATCAAAGTATGATCGATAGTCTTCTCTACTTGACTACCAGTCATCCCGACATAGCCTTTAGTGTTTCTGTGCGTGATATCAGGCGTCCCCAAAAGAGTCACACTTACTCACTCTTAAACGTATTATCAAATAAGTGAGTGGGACTCTCTCACTTGGCATTTGGTATTCCTTTGATACCAATGATCGTTTATCCGCCTATTCAGACGTCGATTGGTTCGGGGATGCAGATGGATCTGGGATCACCTCTGGTGGGTGTTTCTTCTTTGGTTATTCTCTTATCTCTTATTTGAGCAAGAATTAAAACTCCATCTCTTTGTCCACTCTGAAGGCTGAGTACACTGCCGCTGGGAGTTGTTGTACGTAATTTTTGTGGATGAAGTAGATGTTGGAGGATTATGGGATATCATAAGACACCATGACTATTTCATGTGATAACACGAGCACCATACAAATATCCCATAATCCAGCCCAACATTCGCGCACAAAAGACATTAGGATACGCAAGCACTTTATTCGTGAGCTTGTAGAGGAAAAGGTCGTATCCTTGAGTTTTATATCTACCGTCATCTAGTTAGCCGATATCTTCACAAAGCCTTTAGATGCCCTTAGATTCGAGAGTCTTAGGAAGTCTTTAGGAATTTGCACAGTTGACTGAGGGTTGGTCACCATGTCTAGTGAAGGATATTTTTTTCATGTTCATATCATTTGATTCCTATCTCTAGATTGTATCATTCGTATATTTACTTGTTTGATTTTTATTTTTTGAAAAAGTAAAAAATCCAAAAAGTTTTTTTTTATTTTAGAAAAAGTCAAAAATATTTTCTTGTTATAAAAATTTTTGAAAAACACAAAAAGAGTTTTGTATTTTGTTTACATCGTTTATGGATGAACATTTAAGATAACCATAGTCACAACTTCATTCCATATTTCACATGACTGTTTGATAGTGATTTGAGATGCTACATCATTTCATCAATGTGCTTTACATTATTTGGAGTCTTTGAGATGTGATTCGTGATATCTTCTACACGTTTGGATCCCTATCTCCTTTATTGCATACATGCATGGTATTATTTGAGTATTGTACTTGTTTATCATATATTATCTTGAGTGTTTCCATCTCAATTTTGTCTATACAACGACCACAATGTGATAAAACTTGACAAGATAGTAGTGCATGTAAAAACCATTTACCGTGAGAAATTAATTGCAATAAAATATGATGAGTGAATCACGGTAAAGGTCTAGGAGACTTTAAAATTAACTCGTCGAGAAATTCGTCATTTGAAAAAGAGACCGAAGAAATTAAATGTCAATATAAAGAAAAAACATGCCAATTCAAATGGGCCAATAGGTTTTAGTTTCATCACCTCAAAAGAAAAATATAACGTATAATTATTTATGAGGGAGTTTGGATGGAAAAAAATTAAAAACGGGTTTCCACGTCCTTGAAAGTCATGAAAAATAATTTCAAACGTTTTGGACGTTATTGGTGTGGAAATCACTTTGAGCTTTGATTTGTTGATTTGATTGAGTCAATTTATTTTAATTCCACAATTTTTACACCTAAGGAAGATGTTGAGTTCATCCGTTAGGAATATCTAACATTCATCGTGGTTATATGTATTGATTTTCCTGTTGAATTTGTTCACATCCCTACATTTCTGCTATCACTCACTTGGTTGTTTTGGTGTTCTTTCATGGCGTGATTTTTTTTGTTTAAATTTTTTTTAAAATTTAGAAAGTGAAATTTATTACCTTGTGACACTCTCCATTGTCATTGCTAATGTTCTTCATATATGTCTATTTAAGGACATCATGACAAGGGAGAGAACTAATTATGGGGGAGAATTGCTTGTTTGTTTTTATAATGATTTTCTTGCACATCATTAATATTTATGTCTGCTTATCATTATATTTCAAACTGTTGCGCGTCATGGGTATTTATTTCTTGTCTCATGTGTCTAGGTATCAAAATGGAGAATCATTTTTGCACACGCTGATGATGACAAAGAAAGTGAGTTGAAAATTTAAAGATGGTCGAATTTGTGAAGACACGCATTTAGTATTTTCAGTTTTTGGGTTTAATGGGGATATTAAATTGTATGTTAGTTTGTTTATTTTGGGCAGCATAATTCGGATAGTTTTATGTATGTACCGGCATAGACATAGGGGAGATATCTAAGAACAAGTTTTATAAATGTTCAAAGTAGAATCTAGGAAATTTCTAAGTGTCCTAGATCACAATTAAGTATGTCTGATACCGCTGCATAAGGTACGTCTCCATGATCATCCACGATGGCCTTGATTTGAATTCATGCATCCATCATCTTCATACATGCATCATGGGTCAAGCAACGTACACTTCAACCGTTCCCACTACTCCACGTACTTATGGTAAAATAATTTTAATTAGAGTTTTTACACGTCACTGATGTGGTTCGAACGACATCGTATGTGGTTCTAACGAGATGTCATCTCGTTCAAACAACATCGTATGTCGCTCGAACGACCACCGCCTCAACCTGATTATTTATACAGGGTTCATGCTACACGTTTTACTAAGTCTACATACCTCCATTTCTGCAAAATAGTACCTCTTTCCAGACTTCATATTTTAAGTTATCATTTTATTCACAAATAATTCTCAATCCTTTATGTGAATCGTATAAACCCTAAGGAAGATTATACTACTCATCTGGAATACACTTGTGGAGAATCCGAAGCTTTTCCATTGCTGACCTTCTGGAGCTCTCATGAGAACTCTTGCTGACGACATTGAAACTGACGCTTGCGGGTATTTCGTATGTCACTGCTTGTATTTTCATTGTAATCCGTGTAAACCGAACTTTACAAACTATAGTGAAAATAAGATGGTTTTCCCCTGTGGGGGATTTTTCCTCAATTGTGATTGTCTTGCATGCTTAGATTATTTCTTTATTAAATCACGTTTGTTTATCAGAGTTAAGACTTGTTGGGACTAAAATTGGAATTTAATTAAATAAGTTTGACATTGATTGCTGCACACTCTCAGGTTCCACCCAATTATATGACTCTCGAGCCCACTTTCGGACTTCCATGAACAGGATGTTGAATTTTTGACAGTCGATGGTCATTTCAGAGGGAAATTTCAGCCTGAAATTCAAAAGTTGGTTAAGAACGGCCAGTAACACCATATCTCTTCCTTCAGACCAAATATGAACAGTAATACAACCCCTTGTGAGGAGTGACAAAGCTCGATCGGTGAAGCAGGTAGGGTATAGGAGAAAATACAGGCAAACTTTGGGTGGTTTAGGTAAAAATATGGGTATGATGGGTGCTTTATTGTACATACTTTGTGTAGATGGGTAGAATTATGGGTCATTTTCTAGGAAGATGGCATTGGTATGAGTTGGAAGTAGGTTATGAGTGGTGTTGGGTTTAGGATTAGCTGGTGGGGCAATGATACCCCGATCAATTAGACCTTAAATTCCATTTTGGATATGAAAGCACTGATCAGTAGTATGGCCGACAGACTGGTGAAAGTCATAGGGGGAATCAGTTATGAAGGTTTTGGGAAGTGGGCCTGGTAATGGATGAGTTTCTAGAGGTTTAATAAGATTTCGGATTAGCAAGGTTTGGTAGACAATAAATAGGGGAGCATGGAGCTCGGGGAACCCAAGAGGTAGCAGGCTGGGAGATATTATTGATTATTGAGACTATGTCTTTGGCAGTCTTTTCATACTTTCTAGGAGTGAACAATTCGGATACTTTCTTTGGCTCAGATTCTGTCTTAGGAACACTTTCTTCAATCTCCACACCTGTTTCCTGGAGAGCTCGAAAGTGAGGGTAATATTATCCTCCTATAATTGCTCTGATATGGGGTAGGAAATTCTTCTTCACTATACTGACTTGTTCTTCTTCGGAGGGTCGGTTGGTTATGGTGGCAGCTTTCTCCCTCCACCTTACTATGAAGCTCCTGATAGTATATATGGGGTTCTGCTTGAGAAGTTTTAAATCATGGTGTGTAACCTCAAGTTCTTTGTTGTACTTATACTGTGATATAAATTACCGAGAAACATCTTGCCAACTGTGGATTATGGATTCCTTGATGGATAGAAACCAACGAAGAGCTTTGTCCTTCAAAGTCTGTTGGAACATCTCGGCCATTATTTCTTCAGAGTCACCAAGGAGAGTCATGGCTCAATGATAGCTGAGAAGATGAATGATTGAGGGCCCACTTCACCCTAACTTCTCGATGGATGGCATTTTGAATTTCTCTAACAATCTTGCTTTAGGTTAGGGATATATGTGGGTGTAATCCATATAGTTTCTGGATATCTTAACTTGGTCAAATTTCTTCGACAACATCTTGAGGTCTTCCTTGACCTTGTTCAGTTATTCTTCTTTGGGATCAATGGGTACCGACAAGTTAGCCCCTAACTAGGCAAGGTTGGGCATATGTAGCTAAGTTAGCGACGACACATTGGTAGGCGGAGCACGCAAATCATGTTGATATTATTTAGGGACCCAAACAGGCTCGGGAGTGGGTGGACCCATGGCATGAGGAAAGAGAACCCTGAGTTCTTTTATAACTAGGATTCAATTTCTCTTCATTTCATGAACCTCGGTTTGAAGGTTATCAATCTTGACACTAGTTGGACCAGGACTGCCATCAGATCAGGTTGTACATTCGGTGCTTGATCGGTGTTTTCCATGGAGGCATGGTGAAGTTTAAATTCGAACTCGGATGAAGAAGCAGGGGAAGTGATGAAACTTTGGGGTGATTTAACAGAAGACCGAAGTCAATAGGGAACCTGACCAAGAATCAGGTATTTGATCGACCTGAGAAGGAAAAAGATTTAAATTTATTTTTTGAAAAATAAAAAGAAGGATTATTTTTGTTGAAGAGGAGAGAAAATATTTTAGACATTTTTGGTAAAAAGGAGAGAAAATGTTTTTCACATTTTTGACGAAAAGGAGGAAAAATGTCTTTTTTGTATTTTGATAAAAGAGGGTGAAAAATGTTTTTTTTTTCATTTCGACAAAAAGGAGGAAAATGTTTTTGACATTTTTGGTAAACATGAGGGAATTTTTTTTTTTGGTATTTTGACGAAAAGGAGGAAAAATGTTTTTGACACTTTTGGTAAAAAGGAGAAAACGTTTTTGGTATTTTGACGAAAATGAGGAAAAAATGTTTTAGACACAGAAAGAGGGGAAAACGAGAGAAGATTCTCAACATGATTATTTTTATGTTTATGTTTTCACTTGTATTAGGTTTTCCTAAATGCAAAATAAATTCCAGACAAGACCCGAGCCTGGGAAAAAATAAATTTGAAAAATAGGTAAGACCGAGTTGAACTTATTTCCATGCTTCATGGACAGTGTCCTGTTTTAGAAAAAGACAAAATCACATGAAAATTTGGGCAGCATGCCGACCCAATATTTTGGCAGAGTTTCTTATGTCAACGAACAAACTATATATGAGTGTCCTAGGTTTGATGCCTATATGAGATTTATGTAGTTGTTGGGTTAGTGGAAAGGTTCCCCCCTTTGGCATGACTTCCACGATATACTTATTGCTTTTGAGGGCAATCGATACGTGTGGACAAGCCATTGGATATACCTGAATGTACGTGAATCGCCTCATTATATACCTTATGAGGACATTACGTGTGAAAGAGAATTTGATATACCCGACGTACGTGAACAAGTTCCTTACTATATACCTCTCGTCGTGAGTTCGATCAAGCGGTATGATGCAGGGGGAATCGTTTGAGATATGTTGAAGGATCTAGGTCAATGGAATGTGAGAGTCATATTTCTTTGGATAATTATGACATGCTGAACCAGCGCCCATTACAAAGTGACCCCCTAGCACGGGATAAAATTTTGGTTAATAGCCATGCTCTTGGTGATGTAGTGTGAAAAATGCATGATTATTGATTAGTATATTATGGAGAGAGTATTTTATTTGGCATGATGAACACTATACTAATAGGGAAGAATGTAAAAGTATCACGAAAAGTAAATCTAGTATGGAGCATGAAGATTACACTAAGCATGGATACATACAAATGAGTGTGGTAGTGAATCTAAACCTGGATATTCTAAGTGGTGTACGATAAGTGCAAGTGAGCATTGATATATATAAGTGTGATAAGTGGAGTTGTGTCCTCATGAAACCTAAGTGTGGATATTCTAAGTGGTGCGTGAAACATATGGATATAAGTTATCCTACGTGCAAGTGTAAGTAGTGTGAGGTGTACATGAGTGATATTTACAAGTGAGTGAAAGTGAAAAGTGAGTGATAGGTGATATAAGCATGAGATAAATATATACAAGAAATAGATATAGGAGAAAAGGGAACATACAGATAGGTGCATATGCACACATGCAGAAAATGATAACACCCATGCAAGAAGAGTCTATCAAACTTATGATAAGTAGTTTCCCCAGTAGAGTTGCCACTGTGATCGTCCCCGGGTCGTTCTTTGCTCTTCTTTCCCCCTTCCTAGGGGGGAGGATTCGCCGCTCGCGTGCGCGCGATTAGAGGGAGAGAAGAAGAAAGGTCTCGCGCCCTTTTCAAGGAGGAGAGCTTTGTTCATCATCAATGTGGGGTGATGAAAAGAGATAGAGTCGCTAGCCTATTTTGCACAAAATAGGCAAAAGATATCTTTCTACCTCGAGAGAACGGCATCAAAGGCATATTGATGCTTACAAAACCAATAGTTCAAAGGTCCGGGAGCTGAGTTACGGAATGGGAAGGTGTTAGGAACCCATCCATCCCTTTCGATCTCTCGTGGGCTTTTGTTACTATTCTCCTTGAAAAATTCCATGAAGTGTGTACGTGTGTATATATATGTGGAGAATGGAATTTCTCAACTCACGTAGTGGAAAAGGGCTGAGTGAGATCATTCGTAGGAGTTTTCCCAAAATAATACTTAAAAACATAATGTGTGCGCTTATCATGATATCGATTGTAATGATGAAACGAAAATATATGTTAGATAAAGCGCGATTAAGAATCACAAATACAATATATAGAAATAATGAATAAAAATATGCAAAGAGGATTAGAGTCTCGAGTTTTAACCTGAAACGCCTACGTAGCCTAAAAAGGCATCAAAGTCCACGTAGTTCGCATGGAATACGAGGGTGGGGTTTATTCCATAAATCCAACCACGGATTTTATTTAGATGTGTGTGTAGGAGGATGTTTTGATTTGAAAAAATGTGGTGAAGAATCCCATATGGAATTTATGAGTAAAACCCTATTTTTCTTGTTTTTGAGTTTTTTTATAAAAAAACATGTTATGTGCAAATACTACTAATAAAAAGTGATATTATTAATATGTATGGACCAATAAGGATGAGATGCTAAAGTAAAGATTTGATAACTAATGCGAAAGTAAGGAAATTTACAGGTGAGAATATGTTTAGACCTTCTTTGGAGGCTTGAATATTGATCTTGATTGTTGAAAGGCTTCATTGCAAGTAGATGAGTAATATATGATGAGAGGAAAAATATTTTGCTAAATTTGGTGTGAAAGTTATGGAAATGAAAAGTGCGGAGAGGTTTTAAATAGGGAAACTTCGATGACTTTAGAAGAATGTTGTTGAGATCAATGACGTTGATGTTTCTTGGGTGTCCTTCATAGTGAGATCATGCTCTCCTTATATAGGGTCAAGGGGATGCCAATCGTAATTGTCCTTGTCTAGCCTATCGTCAGCCATCCCTAGACACACTGCCGATAGTTAGGGAAATGGGTCTACCATTCGGCAACCTTATGCAATTTTTTTGGAAAAACGTTCATAAAACGCAATTTGTATATCCAAATTTTGCACGGGGCATACCATTGGAAAGGGTATTCAGAGCTCTTTAATAATCCATTAGGATGCTTTTGCGTTCGGTAGTTGACTTTGGTACAATGTGGATTGATGCGACTAAGAATGTGTCTCAGAAATGCGTTCACTCTAGGCTCAAGTGCAAGCCTGTCGCTCAAGTAATAATCCGATAAGTCGGGTATCAATCCTCAGGGAACTAAAACAACGAAGTTGTCACGACAGGAAAAGACGAAGGAATCTTAACTTTGACTCTAAAAAGAAAAAGAGAAAATGATTTGGTTTTGGAATTGATTAAACTAAATGCAATTGTGGAATTATGAAAAGATGAAATTATACTAAATTACATAAATTGCTAACGAAAACTGATTCAAAACTTTAAACTATGTATAAGAAAAACAGGACGGGAATACAACCCCTAACCCTAGTGTATTGCGGTTATAATACTAATCGTAAATTTAACTGATTAATTTGACCCAGAATTTAGTACTCCCAAGCATTACGTATACGAGGTTCAAGCCCGCGTCATACTTAATCTGAGGTCGAGTAAATCGGTATCGCTATAGTGACACTCGAATTGCATTCTAAATCATCCCGGTTACCTAGAGGCAAACGAGATATAAAGATAAAATTGTTGTCTTCCTACGCAATACGGTCATAATCAATCACTAAATTCAGAGGATTAATGTTATACACATGCAACTAACACATCAGGCTGGGTTCATGTATCCCGGCCTTAGAAAATCTAGACTAGCATGCTGAAAGTAATGAAAATAGTGTTTGATTTGCAGAAAACCATGATTAATCTAAGGAAAACTTGTGAATTGATGTAGAAAATAATTGAAAGGAAGAAATAACTCACTAATGTCACCAAAACAGTAACAACAGCAATTAATAAAACTGGTAATCAAAGAACTTCTGAAAAATCTTCAACTATTGGAATTAAAACTGGAAATTGTATCTAAACTAGGGTTTCTTGAAAAGAATGGAAAATTTACTAAAATTCTCCCTAATTCTCCGTGCAAATAATGATAATAAAACAGGTTTTTATACACTACAATAATTCCAGAGTTTTAGCTGCATTAGGACTCTTTTTAGGAGAAGATAAGATTTGAGAATCTCGATGGTCGGACCGGTCCAGGCCTTAGGCGGACCGGTCTGCCTCCAATGCGGATCGGTTCCTTTTATTTTCTGGCGGACCGGTCCGGGGCGGACCAGTTCTTTTATTTTTCACCCTTCTTCGGTTTGCTTTCGATCCGGGGTCTTCTGGAGTTTTCCACAGCGGACCGGTCCGGGGTAGGGGCGTACCGGTCTGCCTATTTGACTTTCTTTCTCAACTTTGACTGCTCATATCTTTTGATCTGGGATTTCGATTGAGGTGTCGTTTCTTCCGATGTGCTCATGAGTGTGATATCTTCAACTTCTCTTCAGGTACCTCATCCAAATTCCGGATAGAATTTACGCTTTTGCCCTTTTGACTTTCCTTCTTATCTTCCTTTATTCTTCCGGTCTCCTTCTTTCGTTTCTTGACATCAAATACCTGTAAAAGCAATAAGAAATACCAGAAACTCGGTGTACTCGTTAGGATAAGTCAGTAGTAAGATTATGAGATAAAGTCAACTCGATTACGTTGTTCCAGGTGCTAAAAGTAACTAAATTGAGGGATAAATTGGGAAGAATTTATGCCTAATCAAACCCCCCCTAACTTAGAACTTTGCGCGTCCCGAGCAATGTAAAAGAATCCTAGCAAGGTTCAACTTTTGAAAAAAAAATTATTAAGATAGAATACCTTTTTCGCGGGCAAGCGATTGCATTTAGCATATGCAATAAGTCTTTAAACCCCTAGGTTACCCTAGTAGGACGAGTTGTGTCTCGTGAGGGTTTGCTGTGAATATACCCACAAAATTCGACTCAAATAAAAATTCAAAATACCTAAAAATTGTACAATTCAAACTTTCCCAGAATATAGTCATCATCAAGTCATGTCCAATAGTCTCAAATCATAGTGCGTGTGTGCGACGCCGGAAATATAACCACGGATTTCCATCGATTGACCATTACGTTACTTATCCAAAAATTCGTTTTGATTTCAAAATCTCACGGAATGCTCTCTCAAACGAATCACTCGGAATGTGGCTATTCCCTCGGTATGCGTGATATAAAGAGTAAATGTAATGGACGCAAAGTCATGCATACAAGTAGAAAGACGAAAATTTTATGGTAAAAGGATCTCATCAACAGATTACGGTTTTAAAAAAAGGGAACATTGCCTCTTTTTCCGCGCATTTAATCTCCTTCATTATCTTTTGGTGTATTAGCTCTCCACGCGGTAACCAATATCGCAATTTAGACTCGGTTAGGACTTTTTCGGGTTTTAAGGTATATGGGGTAAAATGAGAATGGTAGGAAAGGTTGGAATTGGAAAAGTCATTTATGATGTCCATTTGTGCTTTTCCGGGCTATTGCTCATTTTTTTCTTCTTTTTCTCTATTTTTTTTGTTCTTCACTTCTTTTCTTTTCTCACTATTTTTGTTGAGCATATTTATTTATTTTTCTCTTGCCCCTTTATATGCACTTATCGGACTAAATTATGAATTTTTCCATTTCGCAATTCTGGGCTATTTGGGTTTTTCGAGTTGTCAAACGAAAAGGATAAATTATTCGGCTCAATTTGGGTTACAAAAGGGATAATTTTTCGCTACTTTTTCTGGCCAATATTTTTGGGTGACAAACGATGGCCTACTTCATTATCCAAAATACCAATTGCGTTACCATATGCGTTTCGAGATGAATTTAAGTTTAGAGATCAATTTTGGCGCGTTTTTCAAAGCAATATTACACACGTTTTTCATAACCGATCAAAATGAGAGGGTTGAGATCTTCGACGAATTTTTAGGCGCCGAAAAGAACTTTGAGTTAACAATTAACTCGGATTGATTTAAAAACTCGCAAAAAGTGATAGGCTCGAATCTCACCGGGTTTGTTAATCTCCACACTTATTCGTTAAGTCGTCAATTTTCGCTTAATTTCCATCTTTATTCAATTTCGACTTTGTGTATGTTGAATTTTACAACTTGAGACTTTAAACCGACTTTTAATGATATTTTTGAAAATTTTGAATTCCAATTTTTATTTATTTTGAACAAAAATATTTTTGGGTTTTTCAAAATTTTATGATTTTTTTTTGGAAATTTCTGGGCATTTTTGAAAATTTGTGAAGTTTTAGAAATACGCACTTGTGACCCCCCTGACTTAAACATTTGCATTGTCCTCAAGCAAAAAGGACTAAAATCTAAACAAGGCTAAATAATAAGTGCGATAAATAAAACAAACAGATGGAGAAAAATGCAGATTTGATAGCAAACAAGACTGTGGTAAGATTACAGGAAAAACAGACAACAATGTGAACAGGGAAAAGTACATAAAAACTGCCATAACCACATCAAGCTTCACTAGGGTGGGGGATGGGAAGAACCAAGCGCATCGGGGTCATAGAAATAGGGTGGCAGTGGCTCATTAGGATCCCCTTGGCATCGATATATGTCCGCTTGGAAACGGAGTATCAAGCTCGTGTCGCGACGGTAATCGATCAAAAAGTTGCCGAAGTTCGTCTCGAGTGCCGCCATTCGGTTGGTGAGGTCACTACCTGCCCACTCAAAATCTAGGTCGTCCGCCGACTCTTCATCCGAACCAACATCCCCCATTTCGACATCCGCACCGGCTGCCTCTTCTTCCTCGTCGCTCTGGCTCGGGGCAGCCTCTTCTTCACTATCATCTCCTCATCGCGCCCTTAGGATAGCTAGCTGTTTGGCGCTCTTAGTGCGGGTCCCTTGTCCAAAAGGACCGAGAATGCGAGTATGATCGAGCGGCGCCGCTATGCCAGCATCCTTGAGGATAGAAGTGATCAAACGGGCATAGGGAAGTGGGGCAGTACCCTTCTCATCCAAGGACGCGTTGATGATATCGGCGTATAAAGTGCAGGCTAAGTGGATGGAAGTGTGGGCGTCAAAGAGGTGATAGGTTAAAGTGACTTGTTGGGGCTGCATGGCAGAATTGTTGGACGTTTGCAATATGTTGGCACACACAATCTGAAAAGTGAGGAGCGCCTTCTCGTTAAGGCGTCCAACGGCGACGGTTTGCCCCGTCTAAGCCACATCCGGTGCAATGCGTTCCATGATCACCTTTTTGGCGACCGGGGGGATGTTTCGTGGATAGGTGAATTCTTGAACGTCCGGAACATCGTACTCGGCCAACTTGGACGTGAGAAGAGCCAATGAAAATGGGATGACATTCCCATCCACGTAAGCTTAGGCCTCGAATTGGCCCGTCCGAACAAGGGTGTCATAAAATGATCGAACTTCGGTTGCCCAAACCGCTTCATAGGGTTCGTTAAGGAATCGGTACCAACCCCGAGCCATGAATAGGGCAGTGATGGAATTGGGCAGCCCGATCCATTGGATAACGCGCTCCATATGGAGTTTACAATCCAAACTGAAGAATCGATGGCACCATCGCTCCTCTTGGCGGGAGCGGAATTCTCCATGGCCGGAGGGGTGGATGTCGGTGGAGTCATACTTAGTGGGGGCAGCACGTTGGGCCATGATAACAGGAGGGATTTTTTCTTAGAAAACTAGGGAGGGGGAAGAGAGGATTTTGGTTGAAGGTGTGAAGAGAAAGGGAGGGTATGGGTGTGTATTTATAGTTGAAGGGGTGAGTGTAAGGGTTGGAATTTGAGGGAAAAGGGTTTGGAGGGAAAAGGGGGTGAATTTGGGAGGGAAAGGGTAGGTTTGGGATTTGGGAAGATGAATTGGAGGGAATGAAGAGGATTGGGGAGAAGGGGGGTGAACCTAGGGAAGGGTAAAAAATAGATCTGCAGAAGGCGGACCGGTCCGGGGTAGGGGCGGACCGGTCCGGTCCTTTAATATTTAGGCAAATCCGACTAGCGAATCGGTCCACCTTAAAATTAAAGTAACCGGTCCGGGGCGGACCGGTCCGGCCCTAAAATGAAGGAACCGGTCCGGCCCAGGGTTTTTGGGCTGGATTTTCCCCCTAACTTGGTTTCGAACGCTCTTCTCCGAAAATTTTCACTTTCACAACATACTCCCGATCAATTTTGGTCTAAAACCTCTCGATATCAATAGTCAACGCGATTTGACTCACTTTCCAAAAATATGAATGCTTTTTTCGAATGTACCCTAGTCCTATCGATGCTCACTACACACACGACTCTCACTACACACACGACTCTCACCTCATACGCGTCGGGGGTGCGACGACCTCGCTGTAATAGCTCACTCTACCCCATAAACGGGGTCCGACAACCAGATGGTGTCGACTTCTTCCACACACGCCTCTAGATATGGCTTTAGGCGTTGTCCATTAACTTTGAATGTATTTCCACCTTTTAAATCGTCTAATTCAACAACTCCGTGAGGGAAAACATTCTTCACCACGAACGGGCCATACCATCGTGACCGTAACTTGCCCGAAAAGAGATGAAGCCGAGAGTTATAGAGAAGAACTTTTTTCCTGGGAAGAAACTCTTTGCGTCAAATGATGTTATCGTGTGCGAGTTTCATTATTTCTTTGGAAATCTTTGCATTCTCATACGCATCATTGCGTAGTTCTTCTAACTCATTCAATTGAAGCTTGCGAGCTTCACCGGCCTTGTCCATGGCATAATTCAATTGCTTAATTGCCCAATACGCCTTGTGCTCTAATTTAACGGGAAGATGTCAAGGTTTTCCATATACAAAGCAGAAAGGGGACATGCCGAGTTGATTTTTATATGCGGTGCGATAGGCCCATAGCGAATCGTTCAATCTAAGTGACCAATCTTTCCTGGTAGGATTGACGGCCTTTTCAAGAATGTTCTTGATTTCTCGATTTGCTAGTTCGGCCTACCCATTCGTTTGTGGGCGATAAGTCGTTCCAACCTTGTGAACGACACCATAATTTCTCATTAGCTTCTCGAATGGTCTACTGCAAAAGTGTGTGCCATTATCACTTTCGGAGCACCGAAGTGGGAAAGTATGTGTTCCTGCAGGAATTTTATCACCACTTTGTTGTCATTCGTCTTGGTAGCTATAGCTTCCACCCATTTAGAAACGTAATCTACCGCGACAAGGATGTATAGGAAAACAAAGGACGGGGGGGAGGGACCCATGAAGTCAATACCCCAACAGTCGAAGATCTCAATGATGAGTATGGGGGTAAGAGGCATCATGTCTCGTCGAGTAATGGCTCCCATCCGTTGGCACCTATTGCAAGATTTGCAAGAATCATTTACATCTCGGAATATTGTGGGCCAATATAGGCCGCATTGTAAAATTTTAACGGCCGTCTTTTTTGTCGAAAATTGGCCTCCACAAGCTTCTGAATGATAAAACAGGATGACTTTTGGGATCTCGTCATCCGGTACACATCGTCAGATGATTTGGTCGGCGCAATATTTAAAAAGGAACGGATCATCATAGAAAAATATGCGCGACCAAGTAATAAACCTCTTCTTATCTTGTGGTGTCCAGTCGGGAGGTACGGATCCCGTGACAAAGTAGTTCACTATATCCGCAAACCAGGGAAAAGAAGAGGCAGCAAAAAGTTGCTCATCCGGAAAGTATTCGTCTATGGGTATGGGATCACTAGGTATATCGGACGAAAGCCATGATAAGTGGTCGACAACGACATTTTCTACTCCTTTCTTATCTTTAATGGAGAGATTGAACTCTTGTAGGAGTAGGATCCACCTTATGAGGCGCGGCTTAGCATCTTTCTTTGCAAGTAAGTATTTCAATGTCGCGTGGTCGGTGAAGCAAGTAATGGGAGAACCGATAAGATATGACCGGAATTTATCAAGTTCAAAGACTACCGCTAGCAACTCTTTCTCCGTGGTAGAGTAATTGAGTTGTGGTCCGGTAAGAGTCTGGCTAGCGTAGTAGATGACATGAGCTTGCTTATCTTTTCTTTGGCACAAAATAGCCCCTATCGCATAATCTCTAGCATCACACATAAGTTCGAATGGCAAAGACCAATCCGGAACTTGCATGATGGGAGCGGACACAAGAATGGTTTTCAGTTTTTCAAAAGAGCTTTGGCATGCTTTCGTCCACTCTAATGGGGTGTCCTTCATGAGTAGGTTTCTTAAGGGTCTAGCGATGGAGCTAAAGTCCTTAATGAACCTTCGATAAAACCCCGCGTGGACCAAGAAAGAGCGCACGTCCTTAAGCGATTTTGATGGGGGAAGATCAGCCATGACATCTATTTTCGCTCTATCAACTTCTATTCCCTTGGATGATACTATGTGTCCAAGAACTATTCCCTCGGTGACTATGAAATGGCATTTCTTCTAATTCAGCACAAAGTTATTTTCCACACACCGGGCAAGTACTTTTTCCAGTTTCTCTAGACAATGATCAAAAGAGGTGGAAAAAATGCTGAAATCGTCCATGAACACTTCGAGTCCTCTCTCGACCATGTCGCTAAATAAGCTCAACATGCACCTTTGGAAGGTCGCGGGCGCATTACACAAGCCGAATGGCATACGTTTATAGGCAAACGTACCAAAAGGGTAAGTGAAAGTCTTTTTCTCCTGGTCAAGTACATCTACCTCAATCTGGTTATATCTGAAATAATCATCAAGGAAGCAATAGTAAGGATGGCCCGCTACTCTCTCAAGCATTTGATCAATGAATGGTCAGGGGAAATGGTCTTTCCTAGTTCCCGCATTGAGTTTTCGGTAATCAATGCAAATGCGCCACCCGGTGGTGGTACGTTGGGGAACTAGCTCTCCCTTAGAATTCTCAATCCCTATCATACCCGACTTCTTCGGGACGACTTGAATGGGGCTCACCCACTTGCTATACAAGATTGGGTAGATAATCCCAGCAACCAATAACTATATAATCTCGGTTCTCACTACTTCTTTCATGTTGGGATTTAGCCTTCTTTGCATTTCTCTTGAGGGCTTGACATCCTCTTCGAGATGGATCTTGTGAGTGCAAATCAAAGGACTTATCCCTTTCAAATCAGCAATGCACCAACCAAAAGCACTTTGGTGCTTCCTCAGAATTTGTAACAGTTTACCCTCCTGTTCGTCATCTAGGCTAGAGGAGACAACAACAGGAAATGTCTCGTCCTCTCCTAGGTATGCATATTTAATATGGGAGGGGAGTTTCTTCAATTCGAGGGTTGGAAATTTTTCGCTGGAGGGAACCATGCGTGTATCCCTCGGTGGTAATTCCTCGAACCTAGAAACCCAATTAACATCTCTCGCATCCTCGTTCGGCGCTCTCTCATCGAGTAATTCTCTCAACTCCCTAACCTCCCTCTCGAAGTCGATGTACGACCCCTCACTCTCATGGCTCGACACTAGACAAGACTCTAAGGCGTCTCTGCAATAATTCTCCTCAAAGTACTCCTCTACAATCTCATCTATGAAGCTCACCGCGTGAAGATCATCTTCCTCCCCCGTATGTTGGGCGATGTAGAAGATGTTGGTCTCTAAGGTCATGTTCCCAAAGGTGAGTTACATTCGTCCATTCCGAGTATTGATGATTGCGTTAGCCGTAGCTAAGAAAGGGCGCCCAAGGATGATGGTAACATGATTGCTCGATTTGAAGGAGGGCTCCGTGTCCCAAATGACAAAATCTACGGGGAAGTAAAAAGTGTCAACTTGGACGATCACGTCCTCGATTATGCCTCTTGGGATCTTCATTGTTCGATCCGCTAATTGGAGAGTGACCTTTGTGGGCTTGAGGTCGCCCAAGTCAAGTTGCCTATAGATGGAGTAAGGGAGGATATTGACACTTGCTCCCAAGTCAAGTAAGTCCTTCTCGATTTTGTTTTCTCCAATGATGCAGGAAATGGTGGGTACACCGGGATCTTTGAATTTAGGCGGGAGATCATTTAGTAGAATGAAGCTCACGTTCTGGGCTAGAAAGACATTCTTCTTTACCTTCATCATTCTCTTTACCGTCAACAAGTCTTTGATGACTTTAGCATAAGCTGGAATTTGCTTAATGGCATCGAGGAAAGGTAAATTCAGCTTTACTTGCTTTAGCACTTCTAGCACGTCTTCACGTGGGTTTCCTTTATGGGAAGGAATCAACCTTTGAGGAAATGGTGCCTCCGAGGGTGGTTTCACTACTACCTCGGGCTCACTAGCGTCTTCTTTGTCACTCTCATTTAAAGGGACATCTTCGGCCTCTTTCGTGCCGGGCGAAATCTCCTTATCTTTCGTTGTGTCGTGTGGGGGAGGTGATAAATCAATGACTCTCCCACTACGAAGAGTGGTCACATCTTGACATTGCTCCTGATATTCAGTAGAAGTGGAGCTAACACTAGTTTGACCTTGGGGAGGTCTTTGCCCCTGGGCAGGAAACTTGCCCTCCTCTTGGACACTCAACGAGGATTGTATCTTTGACAGATTTGCATTTATGTCGCTAATCAGACGATCATATTTAGCATTGGTTACGGTCTGACTTGCGATAAATTGATTCATGGTATCCTTGAGAGTTCTCCATGGTGGCGGGATATAAGATCCTTGAGGTGGTGGTGCTTGCACATGTCCTTGCATGTGTGTGGCTTGTTGAAAGTTTTATGGTGGATGAGGGGCAACATAGGAAGTAGGGTTCATCGCAGCATGTTGTTGCCCATAGCTAAAACCAAGATGGTTTTTCCATGAAGGGTTGTAAGAGTTCCCGTGCGGTGCATCGAAATTACCCTTAAAACATCATATACCAATAACTTGCTCCTGAAGCATCACTTTGTAGGCGAGTATAGTCACTACTAGAAAAATGACAATTAAGGACAACTAATTTGCTATCCCAAAAGCCCATTTGCTGTCCCCCAATAGTATTTAGGACAGTCATAAGGACAGGAAGAGTTGTCCTATCAGGTGGGCGTCATAAAAGGCTAAAAGGACAGCAATTGCCGTCCTTTATGAGCTTTTAGGACAGCAAAAAGTCATCATTTTAGATCTGTCCTTTTAAATCCAAATACTATTATATATCAATAAGGACAGGTGTTGTTGTCCTTTAAAATAGAGTATTAGGGACAAAATTTGCCGTCCCAAATAAATTTTAGCGCATAAAATGTGACGCCAAATTAATATTTTAAAAGACAGTTGTAGTTGTCCTAAAAGATGAATATATATATATATACATATATGAATCTGTATTGTAGTCAGCCTAAATTTAATATCTAATATAATAAAAGTAAATTAACAAAACAAAAACGCAAAGTCATATTATACCAAAATTTAACCTTTAAAATAATAACAAAACCAAACAGTGTATTTAATCGCACTTCATAAAATAAACACCACCACATGCTTTTAAATCGTCATTTTCACTTCAAAGTTAGTTACATAGATACATAGTCAAGCGTGGTTACCTAAAGTATCAATTTTTGTTGATGTTGGTAGGGGTGATAGCGGGATGACCGCCTCTCGTAGCATACGAGCGATTTCAATCCTAGCTTCTGCTAGAGTTTCTCTCTTGGCCCTCGTGACTCTTTCTTGTATCTCATTTTCTAAATCTGTAAGCACCATATCAATTTCTTCTTGATGATGATTCTCTCGTGCCTCAACCTCTTCCCTATAACGAGTGTATCGCTCATTGGCCTCCTTCTCTAGTCGAGTAATCTCATTATGATAATAATGAGATGATGTGGTTGAACGCAAAGAAGTTGGTTTAATACATACTCCCATACACAAAGATCATCCATGTTCGCCAGGTCCTATCACCTCCTCAAATATAGAATCCCTCACTTTAAGCCTAATTTGTTGATCCAGTGGTAGCACATCCAATTGTCTTTTAATCATTTCCTACAAATTGAGAAAAAAACATATAGCACAATCAACCACTTTTCATAATTAAAATTTGCAAACATCCGCCAAAATAAAATTCATAATGTAACTAAATCGTTTACATTGCAATTACACACATGTATACCTCTCTACCAGTCGCTCCGTCATCGACATCGTATGTGAGATCCTCTTTCTTACATGTCCATATCCAAACACTCAATTTGTCGATAGGCTCCTATTTTGACTTCATCTAATTTATATAAAAAAGAAAACATGTTAACAAAATCCAAAAAGAAATAATATATAACCATATTAAAGTAAGGACATAAATGCTAACTTGTTACTTTATTCTGGTAATTGAAGTTTGCCCAATTCTAGTGTGTGAACACAAATATTCTCAATTAATTATATTCATATTTTCCACTCACTGCAAGAGAACATAATTAATGTTAATGAGATTTGAAGTTACTTGTAACTGTTTATATATCCTCCTCACTGATACAAAGTATTGTTTTTTAAAAATTTTGATAGTGTTTCCTTTGTTTTTACATGTAATCCAGCCTGTTTAATCATCAACATTAACATCAATAATTAAAAAAAATATGTAAAATCCCTTCCACCAATTCAAAACAGCCCCCACGCATCTCCCCCGAACTCAAAACATCCCCCACATCCCACCCTTACCCAAACTAGCCTCCACCCTCCCCACACAACTGCGCCCGAACCCAAAACATCCCCGAACCACACCAGAACAAAAAAAAAACACTCGACCCACCGATACAATATATTATTTTATTTAAAATTTTGATAGAGCTTCCTTTGTTTTTACATGTAATCCAATTTGTTTAATCATCAACATTAACTTCAATAATTAAAAACAAAGATGTAAAATTCCATCCACCAATTTAAAACAGCCCCACCCTCCCCCCACGCATCTCGCCCGAACTCGAAACATCCCCCACATCCCACCAAACCCAAAACAACCCCCATCCCACACCTTCCCCCACACCCGCGCCCGAACCCAAAATATCCCCAAACCAAAAATAACACCCACCTGACCCATCGATACAATGTATTATTTTTTTAAAATTTCGACAAAGTTTCCTTTGTTTTTATATGTAATCCAACCTGTTTAATCAACATTAATATCAATAATTTTTTTAAAAAAATGTAAATTCCTTCCACCAATTCAAAACATCCCCCACCCTCCCTCATGCATCCCACCCGAACTCAAAACATCCCCTACAGCCACCCTTACCCAGACTAGCCCCCACATGCCACCGAACCCAAAACAACCCACACCCGAACCAAAACAGCACCCACCCTCCCCCACACACCCGCGCCCGAACCCAACACATCCCCAAACCCCACATCCACTATTTTTTTTACATGTAATCCAAAAAATTTCTAACCAAGAAAGAAATGTGATACCTTTGATGCTTCTTGACCCCAAAGTTTCACTAAGATTTTCCATTGATTCGGGTCGACTTGAAGGGGTGTAATTTCTAAACGCTCTGCGTCCGTGTTCAATTACGTATAGTACTTCCTCTTGGTCTCGTACTTAAACGATCTCCATTGAACTCCAATCTTACGCAAACATAGGTTTTGGTAATTGTCTGGTGCATTTGTGTTAATCTAAGAATAAAAAATGCATTAGTTAGATATATTAATGATTCTAAATAATCAATTTTACTAAAACAAGATTAACTTAATATTACTTGCACTTGTTCCCAAACAAAGTCGAGTTTTCATTGATCCATTTTAGTCCAAGTCAAATGAAAGAAATCCCATTGGCGTGCATAATAGCCGAGTTGACTCGCCAACTTCTTCGCATATGGTCCAACTAGTTGGCAATCTTCATCCCAACCAATTATCTTTTTCTCACCGTTGCCCCATTCATTCCATTATTTGGAAATCCCTCTAACTTTCCTCTTAAGAGAGGATGTACCACTAGCATCACCTGTAAAAAAGCAATGGGTAAGCATATATAAATATTTACAAAATCCTATTATATATATATCTTTTAGTATATACCCTCATGCGAGATGAACGGCGACTCGATTCATATGATACATCATCAAGGGACACATCATTACCAAAATATTTGTAATTGGGGCGCCTTTTTCATATGCATGCTTCAGAAGTCCTCATCATATTATCACTTAATTACATGCAATCAAAATTTAAAGTAGTCGATAAAATAATTTAAATAAATATATGAATCAATATGAATGAAATCAAAAGAGCCACTTATAAAATAGAAAATGATACATACCTTGAAAATTGAATACCAATATACGCATTGGGAGCCCTTTTCCATGTGCATGCTCCATAAATCCACATCACCCTAATAAACTTACACTACAATAAATCATGTAGTAACGTAACCATAAATAACAAAAATTTATAGAATTGTCACTGTGTGTAAGTTAATGGATCACCATCAAGAATTTTGATTACAAGCAACTTACGAATTGTGTATACAAATAATTGTTAGCAAGAAGATTACAAGCAGATTTTGCAAGCAAAATTTTCTATAACGGTTACGAATTGTGTATAAAAATTTATAAGCAACGTAAGAATTGTGTATAAAAATTTACAAGCAAATATTTATACACTACTTACAAATTGTGTATAAAAAATTTCTATAGCAGTTAGCAACTTACGATTCTTTTACTCAGTTTCTACTTTTGTTGTCCTCGATTGCAAACATATTCTAAGAAAACAAATCTATTCTTACATAAGAATTGAACTCTATCAAAACAATAAAAAGTAAGCCTTTTTTTATAAAAATGAAAATTTTCTCAACCTTTTTTCCAATTTTGTCATCAAACCCCAAGACATAAATGAACAACTCCCAATCTTAATTTCTAGTTACCGAATTCAATCTACTTGTTTTAACTAGGTGAATAAAGGAAACAACTTATAACATCCATAATAAAAATATCATTGAATAGTTATAAAGAAATGAGATCCATAAAGGATCATTGAAACCATCAGTTATTTACGTACTCTTTTGTACCTATGGTTTGTTATACTTAAAGAATGTTCCAATCCAATAAGGACAGCTTGCAAAATAACCTTCCATTATTATCGACATCTGGTTGCACATTCCTCTTTTGTGGAATTTCTAACTCCTAGAGCACACTGCTATTGTCCCAACGCAGTCTATGCAATTGGTACTGATCACTCCTTTCAGAATCATTTGTGGTTTGACATAAAGATTTTTTCAGCAATGTTGTTGCTTGCCACTGACAAATGTCGTCTCTAGGTTCTCAAAATCCTCAATGATGTCATCAATATGCTTGGCATTGTCGTTAGCAATACCATTCTCAGAATGAGGACATTTCAAGCATCCCTCTAACCTCAATGATGTTATTACTTGACAATAGAAGACACCTGTAAGAGTCAACGTATATGAAGAAACCTTTTCGAAATGTAGTAAAACATTTGTAGCCTTGCTCCGAGAATGCTTGTGCAAATTCCAGTGAAGGTTCAGTTGGTTATCCTCTGGTAAATATTTATTAATAAACTCAATTTCATAATCAAACTCTAAACGAAGGATAGACTATCAAGGCCTTTCCTCAATCGTCTCAATTAAATTCAAAATCATTATAGGATTTCGGTATCTATGAAACTTCAATTATTTCACCAATCCCAGTCCCACCCACAGATACACAAACAAAACACATCCAAATCCATCGCCAATTCTCTCACGTTCATCAACACTTATGTAGAGCAAAATTAAATAAAATTGTTGAGGTCATAAATTTCTTCTGATTAATGGAATGGCCATTAAAATTACTCTGTCTCAATCAGATCCAAATCTCACCGGTTTAAGTTTTCAAAGATTCATCAGTGAGTTTGTATTAAAGGAAAGATAAGTATAGGCAAGTCTCAGGTTTGGCAGCCGTGTAATAAGAAGAGATGTTGAACCTCATATATATATATATATATATATATATATATAGAGAGAGAGAGAGAGAGAGAGAGAGGGAAATGGGTTCGAGATCAGGTGGTAGTAATAGTGGGAGAACACGAGTGGGAGAACCTTCCACTTTATCTATTTCTAACAGGTATAACATCAAAAAAAGAAAACAAAATGAAAAAAATGGGCAAACCTTGAATGAGGAGAGCGGCGCCGGATTGGAGCGACGTTGGACTGGACCGAGTGACTGTCATGAGCGAGCGGCTGTCAGGGAGAGATGAATGAGGTTTTCGGGGAAGAGGTTGCGATGGAGTGTATTTAGGTTATATACTTTTTAGGGTTATTTGTTTATTTGACCCAATTAAAAAAAGGGAAGTGAATATTTTAAAGGACACTCTCAAATTGCTGTCCTATTTGATCATTTTTGCTCTCATTAATAAAAAAGTGAGAAATGAATTATTTTAAAGGACGGTGAATTGCTGTCCTTTTTGCTATCTTATAAGGGACAGTAAAGAAAATGATGTCCTTTTTGAAAAGAGAGGGAACACAAAAATAAGATAGGGAAATGAATTATTTTAAGGGACAGTAAGTGATGTCCTTTTAGAGTTATTTTTAAGGACGTTGATTTTTTGTCGTCCTAAAAACTATTTTCAGTCTGTTATTAAGGACGCATAAAATATTGTTGTCCTTTTAGACTATTATAAAGGACAGCTAAATCTCCCTGTCCCTTATACGTTTTTTTAAAGGACATCTTCTAAGCTGTACTTAATACCTCTGCCCTTAATTTCCATTTTTCTAGTAGTGAGTAGGGCATTCCTCAGTTGAATGACCCGCCTCACAAATTGTACACACCTTTTTATCGGGGTTTGGTAGGGATCCAGTTGGTCCTCTTCCACATATCCCACTTAGGTTTCGCACTTCTTTCTCAAGTATATCAATCTGACTGTCCGCTATAGAACTCTTTTCTACATGAAATAGGTCGGACGCTGACGGAGTGGTGGTCACTTGGCGATTTTGATTTTGAGCATTAGGGTCAAATGTATCCCAGGATTGGGTAGTCTCGACGACATACCTCAGCTGAAGCTCAGCATCGTGGGCGTCTAAGTCGACAAAGGGACCACTTTCCATGGTTTCAACATGTTGCTTGGAGTTAAGATTCAGCCCATTATAGAGAAAAGGGATGATTTGCGCTGCATCAAATCCATGATGGCGACATGAAGTAACAAACTCATTGAAATGCTAGTAGCATCGATGAAATGGCTCATTTTCAGATTGTTTGAACGCATGAATTTGAGCCTTTATAGAGATTATTCGATGTGGTGGGAAGAATTTCTTGAGAAATCTTGATTGCAACTCGTTCCAAGATGGAATCGAGCTTGGAGGCAAACATCATAGCCAGGTATTAGCTTTATCTTTGAGCGAGAAGGGGAAGAGTTTGAGGCGGATCACCTCTTGTGTGCAAGTTTGATCATTGAGAGTATCGCACACATCCTCAAATTCCCTAATGTGAAGGTATGGCTTTTCAGAATCCATACCATGGTAATGTGGTAACATTTGGATCATCCCGTTTTTAAAGCGAAATTGCCCAGCATTATACGGGAGTATAATGCATCCCAGAGTGACAGTGCGCTCGGGATATAAAAATTCTCTCAGCGGGCGGTACGGGGCCTCTTCCTCACCGGTAGGTGCATTACTGTGTTGGGACATCTCTCTCTCACTTAAAGACTCGATGCTCTCACTTGGTGTGCTCGAAGTGTGCTCGGAGGTGTGCCCTAAGAAGTAAAATGGAGTGTTATTAGAGATTGAGTGTGACGGTGTGGGAGGTGGGATCCAGAACTGTGGGGCGTTTGGATTGTGAGGGTTATCGGGGTTGTACTCAACTATTGGATTTTCGTGAATGCTGGTTGGAGTATTATGGGGTGTGGGAGTAAGTTCAGAATTTTGCATTAAAAGCTTATGAGAGATGGTGGTGAATATTTTTGTGCTTTTTGAATTTTTTTATGTTTTTGGATTTTTTGAAATTTTTGGTCAAAGTTTTCAATTGACTCGATTTAATCCTAAGTCTACCTGATTCCCCGGTAACGGCGCCAAAAACTTGACGCGGCTAAGAATGTGTCTCAGAAATGCGTTCACTCTAGGCTCAAGTGCAAGCATGTCGCTCAAGTAATAATTCGATAAGTCGGGTATCGATCCTCAGGGAACTAAGACAACGAAGTTGTGACGAGGGGAAAAGACGAAGGAATCTTAACTTTGACTCTAAAAAGAAAAATAGAAAATGATTTGGTTTTGGAATTGATTAAACTAAATGCAATTGTGGAATTATGAAAAGATGAAATTATACTAAATTACATAAATTGCTAACGAAAACTGATTTAAAACTTTAAACTATGTATAAGAAAAACAGGACGGGAATACAATCCCCCAACCCTAGTGTATTGCAGTTATAATACTAATCGTAAATTTAACTGATTAATTTGACCCAGAATTTAGTACTCCCAAGCATTATGTATACGAGGTTCAAGCCCGCATCATACTTAATCTGAGGACGAGTAAATCGGTGTCGCGATAGTGACACTCGAATTGCATTCTAAATCATCCCGGTTACCCAGAGGCAAACGAGATATAAAGATCTACAATTGTTGTGTTCCTACGCAATACAGTCGTAATCAATCACTAAATTAAGAGGATTAGTGTTATACACATGCAACTAACACATTAGGCTGGGTTCATGTATCCCGGCCTTAGAAAATCTAGCCTAGCATGCTGAAAGTAAAGAAAATAGTGTTTGATTTGCAGAAAACCATGATTAATCTAAGGAAAACTTGTGAATTGATGTAGAATAGAATTGAAAGGAAGAAATAACGCACTAATCTCACCAAAACAGTAACAACAGCAATTAATAAAACTGGTAATCAAAGAACTTCTGAAAAATCTTCAACTATTGGAATTAAAACTGGAAATTGTATCTAAACTAGGGTTTCTTGAAAAGAATGGAAAATTTACTAAAATTCTCCCTAATTCTCCGTGCAAATAATGATAATAAAACGGGTTTGTATACCCTACAACAATTCAAGAGTTTCAGCTGCATTAGGACTCTTTTTAGGAGAAGATAAGATTTAAGAATCTCGATGGTCGGACTGGTCCGAGCCTTAGGCGGACCGGTCTGCCTCCAATGTGGATCGGTTCCTTTTATTTTCTGGCGGACCGGTCCGGGGCGGATCGGTTCTTTTATTTTTCACCCTTCTTCGGTTTGCTTTCGATCCGGGGTCTTCTGGAGTTTTGCACACCGGACCGGTCCGGGGTAGGGGCGTACCGGTCTGCCTGTTTGACTTTCTTTCTCAACTTTGACTACTCATATCTTTTGTTCTGGGATTTCGATTGAGGTGTTGTTTCTTCCGATGTGCTCATGAGTGTGATATATTCAACTTCTCTTTAGGTACCTCATCCGAATTCCGGATAGAATTTACGCTTTTGCCCTTTTGACTTTCCTTCTTTTCTTCCTTTATTCTTCCAGTCTCCTTCTTTCGTTTCTTGACATCAAATACCTATAAAAGCAATACGAAATACTAGAAACTCGGTGTACTCGTTAGGATAAGTCAGTAGTAAGATTATGAGGTAAAGTCAACTCGATTACATTGTTCGAGGTGCTAAAAGTAACTAAATTGAGGGATAAATTGGGAAGAATTTATGCCTAATCATGGATCGAAAGCGCCCGACGGTCTTTTGGACAAGAGATTCTCGAAGGAAAACGGATCATTCATCCGAACCGTAAGGCCGATTCGCGCACAGGATAAACCGTTGGAAAGGGTTTTCAGAGACCTTTAAAGATTCATTTAGTCTTGTTCAATAGGGGTATTTAACCTTTGTCAAATGGGGATCAGAAGCACCCGATGGCCTTTTGGAGTGAAATAGATCGTTCGTTTATACCATAAGGTTCATTTGTGCACGGGGAAGACCGTTAGAAAGGGTATTCAGTGACCTTTAAGGGTTCATTCAGTCTTGTTTGGTCTGAAGAGGTGATAAGAGTCAAACGAATCTTTGGAGTGCCCGGTGTCCTCCGGATCAGTTTTTGGGGGGAAACGGATCGTTCGTCAGAACGATTAGGCTGGTTCACGCACGGGGTGGACCGTTAGAAAAGGTATTCAAATCCCTTGAAAGATTAATTTATCTTTCTTTCGGATGAGGAGGTTGATTGGGTCAAAATAGGGGCCAAGAATTTTCGATAGTAAAACTGATTGTTCTTCCGAACCATAAGGTCGTTTGACACACGAGGTGAATCGTTGGAAAAGAGATTCATATCTCTTTGTAGGTTCATTGAGCTTTCTATCTAACAAGAAATTTTACCAGAGTCAAATGAGGCTCGGGGGGGCGGTGGTATCTAGATCGGTACTCAGAGCATGACCTAAGGTTCTATGGTGAATGGGGAAGTGCTAGGGACCTAAAGAGAGTCTTAGGAGGGTCCTAGAATGTGGTGTCTACACGTGGTGTATTTTCAAGTTATGAGATTGTGGAACCCTGTTAATTTAAACAATTGAGAAAGAGTTATAATTATGTATCATTTAGTTTACTTGGGATTGGGAGTAGTCTTGCATGCTATATTTAGGTTGTTTGAATTGGGTTAACTTAAAAGCAACTAAAATATGAGATGAAAACGCATTATTATTATTTTTATTATTATTACTATTATTATTATTATTATTGTATCCCAAATTTGGTTAAATTTTTATTGCTTGTAGACTTGCTCAGTTTAATCTTATTTGTGGAAATCTGTTTTCAGGTCCTAGACAGCAGCAGCCACCACAGCCCTGATCTCTCCCACTTTATTGCAGTTCCATCTCATTTATAATATGTAAGTATCGAGCATGTGTGATCCTTTTCATTTATTTCATTTCATTTCAGTACTATTCAATATTGGATGTGTTATTGGGATTTATTGATGTTGGATAATTTTTTTGGCACTCAATGTGGGAGTTTTTATGTTGAGACACTTATTGAATTCTAATGATGGAGTTCCATTATTTATAAGAATGATATCAAAGTTTCATTTGGTTTATTGTTATTATGTTGTTAGCTCTTTATTATTTTAGTTTTATTTTATTTTATTCGTGCTTAGAACGATACTTATTGTTTAGAAGCTCATATTATTTATATTTCGACATGATGAATTTAGTTATGGATTTTATGGGGTATCATAATTGGTATTAACGCATTGTAGGTTCTAGTGTCCTAGGGTCTTGTGTGCGTCCGTCGCATTTTTGGTTAGCGTTCTTTGATACTTTAGACCTTTATTATTTACGATTTTGTACAAGTATTTTTTATTATTACTTATACGCTTTTATTTATCATCTTTCATATGGTTAACACACACAGAAAACCTGTACATCCCAGACAATTTGAGAGTGTCAAGTCAGAGGTAGCACAACCTCAAATGTAGTAGCCACAGGGGTAAGCCATGCGCTAGGATCATCCACCACCACCACTAGTGGTTGTAGCTACCTCATGCATTACAACTACATATGATAGAGCTCGGAGTGACTATGGTAAAGACAATGCAGCGGGGTTTACCTGACCTATGGATCTTATGATGTCTTTATGGTACAGGGAAGATATAGAGAAGCATTTACGTCTCGTAGAGTTCTTGAAAGTTCAGAAACATATGCTAGCGAGTTTTGAGCTTGTGAGGGATGCATTACAGTGGTGGGACTCGGTCACTACAGAGGAGGATAGGAAGAGGTTGACCATTCGACAATTTTAGGGCAAGTTTAAGGGACAGTATTTCCCACCCTCACTTCAGTTGAGCATGAGGTAGGACTTTATGAGGTTATTATAGGAGGATAGGACTGTAAAGGAGTATGATTGAGAGTTTTCATACCTCAATTTCTTTGCCCAAAATGATATTACTTCAAAGGCAAAGAAAATGGATGATTTCATATGAGGTCTTACATGAAGGATTAGGAAAATGTTGCTCGAAAATCCGACCTTGACTATTTACACTCACGTAATAGAAACTGATTTGCTCCATTTCCAGGATCACCATCATTTTCAGAGAGACAGATCACCAAAGGAAGCAAAAGGTGGGGATCGGCCAAGGGCCTAATACTAGACAGGATATGGAGTTGTCTGGAGCATAGGGAGGTTCAAAACAGTAATAGAGAGGACTACCACAATGGGAGAAATCCCCTAAAATATTTAGAGGATCTGAGGATTAGCGTCATTAGGCAATCAAGGACAGGAACATCGGGGACAAGGGTATCATGGTTAGTAGCATCAATTCCATGGATAGAGAGGATAAGGCCGACGGGTCCAGTGTCATTGGAATCAGCCCATGGTCAGAGATGCCAACTCAGGGAGCATATTTTGTTTGTGGCTTGCAGGACCACTCATTTAGGAGGTACCCTAGGGGCAACCGGGCTTGGCAGGTTCAGTATCATCAAGGGAAGCAGCGGGCATTACCGCCATTATCGTAGTATATAACTCTACCATTACCACCACCTGGAGACCCAGTGCAGGTTTTCCCTTAGCTTCATTATAGGCGTGTGTTTAACATTTATCACTAAGGCCAGCAGGCCCCGACACAGGCCATTGAGGGTATGTTTTATGTTTACGACTATTATACACGCATTTTTTTGACACATGAGTGTCAAATTCATTTATTAGCACTACTTTCTCTATGACTTAAGGGTTATTAGATACTTTTATCAATATTTCTATGCACGTGGATGCCCCAGCGGGTAGGGGTGCTGTCTTCTGTCATGGTTTTATGGATGGAAGTTGAGAATGGCCATTTATGTTTTTTGGCTAACTTATTGATTTTATACATATCGACCTACAATATGATCTTGGATATGGATTAGTTAGCATTGTATCACACATAGATCGACATCAACGAGAAATTGATCATGTTTTCCATTCAAGGACTGGATATGTTCCTTATTGTTATGTCTAGGATCGGGTAAGGGTCTAACATTCACTTATATTACATTAATGCGACTACATAAGAGGATATGATTGTATCATTAGAGTCAATATCAATTGTGTAGGAGTTTATAGACATGAATGATGAGGTGCCAGGGTTACCACCAATAAGTGAGATAGATTTTTATATTTATTTGGCACCGAGAACTAAGCCCATTACAAGGGAGTTGTACCACATGGCTCCACTGGATATGAGGGAGCTACACAACACAATTTAATATCTCTTGAGTCATGGCTTCATCGGAGGAGCACATCTTCGTGGGGAGCTTATGTGTTATTTGTGAAGAAGAAATATGTTTTTTAAGGTTTTATGTGAACTGTCGAGAGCTCAATAAGGTCACGATACGGAATAAGTATTTGTCACCACGTATCAATGATTTGTTCGATCAGTTGAGGGATACGTCATTATTTTCTAAGATTGACTTGCACTCGAAATATCATCAGTTGCTTATTTAGGAAGAGGATATTTCGAAGATGGCTTTTCTAATGCGTTATACATCTTATGAGTTTTGGGTCATGTCTTTTAGGTTGATCAATGAACCAATGGTGTTTATGGATTTGATGAATGGTATTTTCACCCATTTTTGGACTAGTTCATCATAATGTTCATTGATTAAATATTGGTGTATTCTCGATCAAAGGAGGAGCATGTGCATCATTTGCGGACGCTTTAGAAGCATAAGTTGTGTGCTAAGTTATCAAAGTGTGGATTCTCATTAAAGGAGGTAAATTTTTTAGGCAATGTTATTTTAGAGGCTGGGAATTCAGAGGATCCTAGAAAGATATCAATCATTATAGAATGGGTACAACCTATAATGCTTATATAGGTTAGGAGTTTCTTAGGTTTGGTTGGGTACAAGAGGAGTTTCATTTAGGTATTCTCAAATGTTTTTGGTATGTTTATTTAATCCACTCTTAAGTGGGTATCATTTTTTTGGAGTGAAGACTGTTAGAGAGACTTCAAGGAAATCACGATCGCACCCGTTTTTAGTTTTTAGAGGGGCGGAATGGAGTAAATAATTTACACTGATGCATCACTTCGGGGCTTGTAGGAGTTCTGATGAAGGATGGGAGGCCTATTTCTTACGCTTCTCATAAGCTTAAGTCTCACGAGAGCAAATACCTCACCCACGATTTGGATCTGACAGTGCTAGTCTTTGTTCTCTGTATCTAGAGACACTAGGAGGCATTGTATCAAACCCTACAAGGCGTTGTATGGATGAACTTGTCGTTCGTCGAGTTATTGGTTGGAGACAGAGTATAGTAGGCTTTTAGGTCGATTGTATTTGGGACACCTCGGAGAAGGTGGCAATCATCAAGGAGCATATAAAGACTACCCAGGATCGATAAAAAATTACACCGATAAAAGGAAGCAAAAGTTAGAGTTTTAGGTGGGATCAAGTACTTATGAAACTCTCCTCGATGAAGGGAGTGGTAAGATGCAGTTCCAAGGGGAATTTAGCAACCCGATGCGTAGGCCCTTTCATAATCTTAGATAAGGTTGGCCCGATGGCATATTGTTTGTCCCTATCTGACCATCTTCAACGGGTATATTATGCCTTCTATAAGCCATGTTGAGGAAGTTCCTAAGGGACGAGTTATCCTATCATCACGTCGGCCTCGATAGGATTGATTTATATCCATACGTAAGCTACGAGGAAAGACTGCAACACATTCTTGACCAAAGAGAGCAAACTTTGCGATCGAAGGTCATTCCATTAGTTAGAATCTGATCGGGGACACCACAGTGTACTTGGGAGAGAGAATGAGACATACGTGTGATATATCCAGAGATATTTGAGTCATGTATAAGAATTTGAATTTCTAGGACACAATTCCTTGTTTAAGTGGGAAGGAATGTAATCACCCTTATTTTCTCTGAATTATTTAAATTTTGTACTTAATTATTTATTTCCCGTCGTGAAATGTGATATATCACTTATTATATTTAAGACACATTTTTATGGGAAAAACTCTTTTTAGCTTAATTAGTAAAACCTGAAATACTTTTTAAGTCATTAAAGAAACCCCAATGTCTAAGGAGATAATAGGCACACCAAAGTTGAAAAGAATTGGAGGTTTGGGGGACTTTGATTCTTCAATTGGTCCAAAACATGCAAAATATTGAAAATAGTCATGCTTTTGGACTGTGACAATTTCAAGGGTGACCATTTTGGGGGTCACCGTCCAAAACCATAACTAATATAGAGAGTAACGGTCACTTTTATAACCCAAATGCTGGGGGAATGGTCAAGGTTATGGACCGTGACTAGTGGACACAGTTCAGGACCATGACATCAACCGTGACTAATTGATCCTAGTCAAGGTCTTAAAACGTGACCCCAACGGTGACCATTTGTTAAGAATATAGTATTATGGTCATAGTTTTGGACCGTGACAACCTTCTGTGACATTTAACTGGGAAGAGATCTTTAATCGTGACCCCCAATTGAGATCACAAGTAAAGTGGTCACGATACCTGACTATGATCACCTTTTAACCCATAAAAATGTTGTCATGTATATGGTCATGAGATGCCCACATAGAAAAAAATGGCATCAAAGTCCATGTAATCTATAAGATGAATAAGATTGGGGTCTAACCCATAATCCAAATCTATGGTGTCTCTTTTGATTTATGAAAAAGATGTGAAATGTGTTAAAAGTGTAGGAAATTGTTAACACTCTAAATTTTCATCTCCTTTATATTGTGGTGCGACTTCTTTCCATCTTTCGAATGAGATAAACCCAGACATGTTCATAGTAGATGTTTCGTAAATTATTATCCATGTACATCACATAAATTACATGCCTTACACGGTGCTTTTTCCAATTCGGTAAGTCAAATAAGATTTATTATCTGGACCATGCCTTTATTTTACTAGGATCTTATGGATCCTTCCTATATTCTCTCTTTTGGCCTGCAAAGTGAGGGTGTTTTCCTATAAACTTATTCCCTGAAGTCGCAGCCTTAGCCTATCCTTGATTTGATAACCAGAAAGCCAAGAATGTTGCGTCCTAGGCTCGTGACCAATAGGTAAAAAGTTATACTTGTTCTTACAAGGGTGACTATTAGATAGAAATCTACTATGACCAGGATAACTTATCTTACCACTATGATTTAGCCAAGTGGAATCAGTTTCCTCCCCATAAATGGGACATCCATAATAACCGTGAACATTACAATCGGACAAGGTCCCATAAGCAGAAAAGCCATAGATTTCCCAATACCATTTCTTTAAGTTTAAACTCTTCACTTTTATGAGCGTCAAATACCCTCACACCTTCATCCCATAAATCTTTAAGTTCTTCAATTAACGGGGTTAAGAAATAATCAATATCGTTGTTGGGAGTCTTTAGCCTGAGTATGAATAACGACAATAGTGTGAACTCTTTTCTCATACACAATGTTAGAGGGAGACCGAAAGGCTCCAAGAGAAGTGGCCAATAACTCTGATTCGTGCTTAAATTACCAAAATCGTTAAACATATTGATTGATAATCCAAGACAGACATTCCTGATTCTTTTATAAATTCAAGATGTCATGCATTTAAAAGTTTCCATATGATTAAATCAATTGGATGATGTATGAGACTCCTCGTCATATAATACTCCCCGTATAATAATCCTCAACGTGTGATTCATGGTGTCCAAGTCCCTAATATAATATTCCTCGCCATAGTCATCGTGCATGGACAATGATAATGCTCTAAAAGAAGGTGCAACAGGTGGATGGGAGGGGAAATGTTGGAAGCATTTAGGAGAAGAAACTTTCAGGCGCAGGAGAGGGTGAACCCTGCGACGTAAAATGAGATCTGCCTTGTTGTTGACTAAGCAATTGGAACAATACCTTCATCTCATTTGTCATATGTCCTAAGGTATTTATCACAGAGCCCATGTCCTTCTTAAGACTTGCCCTTTACTCTTTCATATTGGTATGTTCTTTTTCCTAGCTCGACATGCGACTCCTCATCGAAGAGATCTCATCCAATACAGGTACAATGTGATGTAATTCGGTTAGCATCATGTATCCCAGACCTCTTATTAACCCCCTTTTATCCTTCCAAAGTACCTTGGATAGGGAATTTGAGTTGATCTCATTAGGGTTGCACTCGGATTGACTGATCAATATTCCTTATATCATTTTTTATAGTATGATATTATATCCAGGACTATAATTGCAACATTATTATATTATAACATGTATACGGATGCTCATTACGTTCAAACTCACCAGAATCAGCAATCATTTGTCTAAGAATCTCTTAGTATGTTTATCCCTCGGGCATACAAGCACAAATTGACCCGATTAGTGTCTTTCCCTTATTTTAGAGTCCCCATGCCCTTTTTCACCCATTCCTCCTTAAAATAATCATATGTTTTGGACCCAAGTTTATGGACATCAACTTTCTTTGTCTTATTCTATCTAATTTTCTCTCTCTGGGCAATTTTTTTCTCCTTGGACTCTTTCTCCAATAAGTTATCCCATTGGTAGATGGGCATTTCAGTATTTTGTAGAAATTTGTCTTTCAACCCCAAAATTTTAGAACTTGATGTCCCCTCCAGGAAGAAAACCTTCAGGAGGCTCTTCAGATAGGTTTTTTATTTTTTAGCTATGAAGGAGAGAACAGATGCCTTCGAACCGGGTAGGGATGTAAAAGTTTTACAAATTTAATCCTACATGTAGTCCTTTATCGCACGATCGACGTTCTTCCAGTTGTCTGTGCCCTCCTAACGCCTACAGTCATCTTTTCGAGAGCCAAACAGAAGGCTTTAAAAATATGTACATCATGTTTGTTACCAATAGGGTTCCCAAAACTAGATAACCCAATGTGCTTTTTATTTTGTGTTTGAGATTTGTCTGTAATAGGAGTTGGGAGAGTTAGATTAATAGGGATTTGCGAAGTTTGATGAGTCAAAGGCAATGCAAATGGAGTGGTAGAATGAACTTGCGATAGGTTAGAGTATTTCGATCCCACAGGCTTCAAGAATCCAAGTGTTTGATTAGGAGAGAATTGAGTTGGAGGAGGAGTTTCATCATTTGGTTGATTATCTTTGTTCCTGTTTAACATTTCCTACAAATGAAAATAAAAAATAGCAAAGAATGTATAACGATCATGTTTAAGATTATATATATATATATATATATGTGTGTGTGTGTGTGTGTGTGTGTAAACACACATATATGTACATACCTTTTCAAAAGATTTTAAAACATGATCGATGTGTCTGATTTCTAGGGATGGCAACGGGTCGGTTCGGGTCGGGTTTTAACTCCCCGTCCCCGTTAGAAAAACCATTCCCCGTCCCCGCCACGTTCCCCGTTATAACGGGTTCGGGGATCCCCATCCCCGTTTAAAATGGGTATCGGGTTCCCCGTGGGGAATCTATTTTGATTTATCTGTTCAATCTCTAAAATCAATCTGGAAAAAAAAATCTGGAAAAAAAAAAATCTAACTAAAGCAGATTCAGCAAATACAAATAACTTATTCTTTCTTATTCTGAATAAGAACATATCTATACAAAATCGTATACTCGTGTGACAGTCATTCGTAAAAAGCATAAAACAAATATGAACAAGGACTTTACCAACTTAAACATAAAAAACGAAAAATCCGTTTGAGATTGAATTAAAAAAAAACATCTAAAAAACATTATAGTACTAAAACATTTCTACATTTTAAATAAACAAATCTTAGAGTTATCAATGTCTGTTTCTCTTTCAATCAGTAGATGAATCAATATAACAGCGGCTTGGGTCATGTTGCCATCCATGAACTTAAACATAAAAAATGATTAATACAACCAAAAATAGGAATCTGGCACGGTTTAAAACTGTGCCAGATCAAATCTGGCACGGTTTTGAACTGTGCCAGAATCAGGTGTTCCAAAATGGTAATTTTTTTCTGGCACGACTCAAAAGTGTGCCAGATTTGGTCAAACAGGAACACTTCTGGCACACTTTTAAACCATGCCAGAATTTGATATTTCTGGCACAGTTTTTAACTGTGCCAGATTTGGCCAAATAGGAACACTTCTGGCACACTTTTAAACCGTGCCAGATTTTTATATTTCTGGAACACTTTTGGTACAGTTTTTAACTGTGCCAGATTTAGCACAGTTTAAAAAACTTTGGCAGAGTTCAAAACCGTGCTAAAATATGATACACTTTTGCCACGATTTTGAAATGTGCTAAATTTTTTATTAAAAAAAATCATTTGAAAGCACAAAATTCACAAATTAATAATATTGCACGTTGTTAATAAACTAATATACATACAAACTTCAAAATATTACAAGTCTTTAATAGTTCACAAGCCCAAAAAAAATTGGGCAGAGTTTCCTCTATTCTCTGGACATTCAAAAACCTGTTAATACAAAACCTGCCTAACATAAAGCCCGCACGGCCACAAAATATAACAATTAACTTACAAAAGCCTGCACGGCCATAAAAGTCAACAATAAAACAACAAAAGACCGCACGGCCATGACACAAAAAAATGAAATCATGAATAAACCCCTTGTTGTGAACCATTGAGTTCTCTGTGTGTTCCACGTGAATCAATGCCAACCATAAACTGTTATCCTGCAAAAAAATAGGATACAAAAAAGATACGATATTAGTAACCCAATAATATTAAAAAAAATACTCAAACTAAAAAATTAAATATATGATGGAAATTATCGTCATATTCTCAAACGGTGAGACTCGGGACTACGCGGTCAGTTCCTACAAGTTACATTGGTCCCGTGCGAGGTGTTCGTGCCTCCTACGGGGTTGTTTGGAGGATTTTTTGGGTTTCCACCCTTTAACGGCTTGTTTTTAAGTCTAAGTGTGATTTTTGCAAATTATCGTCATACTCTCAAACCGCGAGACTCGGGACTACGCGATCAGTTCCTATAAGTTACATTAGTCCCGTGCGAGGTGTTCGTGCCTCCTACGGGGTTGTTTGGGGGCTGGTTTGGGTTTGCACCCATTAACGGCTTGTTTTTAAGTCTAAGTATGATTTTTGCAAATTATTGTCATACTTTAAAATTGGGAGACCCGGGACTACGCGGTCAGTTCCTACAAGTTATATTGGTCCCGTGCGAGGTGTTCGTGCCTCCTACGGGGTCGTTGGGGGGTTGCTTTGGGTTTTCACCCTTTAACGGGTTGTTTTTAAGTCTAAGAGTGATTTTTTCACATTATCATCATACTCTCAAACCGTGAGACCCAGGACTACGCGGTCAGTTCCTACAAGTTACATTGGTCCCGTGCGAGGAGTTCGTGCCTCCTATGGGGTCGTGTGGGGGTTGGTTTGGGTTTTCACCCTTTTTAAGTCAAAGTGTATTTTTGTAAATTATCATCATACTCTCAAACCGAGAGACCCGGGACTACGCGGTCAGTTCCTACAAGTTACATTGGTCCCGTGCGAGGTGTTCGTGCCTCCTACGGGGCCGTTTGGGGGTTGGTTTGGGTTTTCACCCTTTAACTGCATGTTTTTAACTCTAAGTGTGATTTTTGCAGATTATTATCATACTCTCAAACCGGTAGACCCGGGACTATGAGGTCAGTTCCTATAAGTTACATTGGTTCCGTACGAGGTGTCCGTTCCCCCTACAGGGTCGTTCGGGGGCTGGTTTGGGTTTTCACCCTTTAACGGCATGTGTTTAACTCTAAGTGTGATTTTTACAAATTATCGTCATACTCTTAAACCGAGAGACCCGGGACTATATGGTCAGTTCCTACAAGTTACATTGGCCCCGTGCGAGGTGTTCGTGCCTCGTACGGGGTCGTTTGGGGGTTGGTTTGGGTTTTCACCCTTTAACGACTTGTTTTTAAGTCTAAGTGTTATTTTTACAAATTATCATCATACTCTCAAACCGGGAGACTCGGGACTACGCGGTCAGTTCCTACAAGTTACATTGGTCCCGTGCGAGGTATTCGTGCCCCCTACGGGGTCGTTTAGGGGCTGGTTTGGGTTTTCACCTTTTAACGGCATGTTTTTAACTCTAAGTGTGATTTTTGCAGATTATTATCATACTCTCAAATCGGGAGACCTGGGAGTATGAGGTCAGTTCCAACAAGTTACACTAGTCTCGTGCGAGATGTTCGTGCCCCCTACAGGGTCGTTTGGGGGCTGGTTTGGGTTTTCATCCTTTAACGGCATGTGTTTAACTCTAAGTGTCATTTTTATAAATTATCGTCATACTCTCAAACCGGGAGACCCTAGACTACGCGATCAGTTCTTACAAGTTACATTGGTCCTGTGCGAGGTGTTCGTACCTCGTACGGGGTCGTTTGGGGGCTAGTTTGGGTTTTCACCCTTTAACGGCATGTTTTTAACTCTAAGTGTGATTTTTTCAAATTATCATCATACTCTCAAACCGGGAGACCCGGGACTACGCGGTCAGTTCCTACAAGTTACATTGGTCCCGTGGGAGGTGTTCGTGCCCCTTACGAGGACGTTTGGGGGCTGGTTTGGGTTTTCACCCTTTAACGGCATGTTTTTAACTCTAAGTGTGATTTTTGCAAATTATCGTCATACTCTCAAATCGGGAGACCCGGGACTATGCGGTCAGTTCCTACAAGTTACATTGGTCCCGTGCGAGGTGTTCGTGCCTCGTACGGGGTCGTTTGGGGGATGGTTTAGGTTTTCACCCTTTAACAGCATGTTTTCAACTCTAAGTGTAATTTTTGCAAATTATTGTCTTACTCTCAAACCGGGAGACCCGGGACTACGCTGTCAGTTCTTACAAGTTACATTGGTCCCGTGCGAGGTGTTCGTGCCTCCTACGGGGTCGTTTGGGGGTTGGTTTGGGTTTTCACCCTTTAATGGCATGTGTTTAACTCTAAGTGCAATTTTAACGAATTATCATCATACTCTTAAACCGGCAGACCCGAGGCTACGCGGTCAGTTCCTACAAGTTACATTGGTCCCGTGCGAGGTGTTCGTGCCTCCTACGGGGTCGTTTGGGGGCTGGTTTGGGTTTTTACCCTTTAACGGCATGTTTTTAACTCTAACTGTAATTTTTCTAAATTATCGTCATACTCTCAAATCGAGAGACCCGGGACTACGCGGTCAGTTCCTACAAGTTACATTGATCCCGTGCGAGGTGTCTGTGCCCCCTACGGGGCCGTTTGGGGGCTGGTTTGGGTTTTCACCCTTTAACGGCATGTTTTTAACTCTAAGTGTGATTTTTGCAAATCATCGTCATACTCTCAAACCGGGAGACCCAAGACTACGCGACCAGTTCCTACAAGTTACATTGGTCCCGTGCGAGGTGTTCGTGCCTCGTACGGGGTCGTTTGGGGGATGGTTTGGGTTTTCACCCTTTAACGGGATGTTTTTAACTCTAAGTGTGATTTTTGCAAATTATTGTCATACTCTCAAATCGGGAAACCCGGGACTACGCGGTCAGTTCCTACAAGTTCCATTGGTCCCGTACGAGGTTTTCGTGCCTCCTACGGGGTCGTTTGGGGGTTGGTTTGGGTTTTCACCCTTTAACAACTTGTTTTTAAGTTTAAGTGTTAATTTTTGCAAATTATCGTCATTCTCTCATACCGGTAGACCCGGGACTATGCGGTCAGTTCCTACAAGTTACATTGGTCTCGTGCGAGGTGTTCGTGCCTCCTACGGGGCCGTTTGGGGTTTGGTTTGGGTTTTCACCCTTTAACGGCATGTTTTTAACTCTAAGTGTGATTTTTGTAGATTATTATCATACTCTCAAACCGGGAGACCCGGGACTATGAGGTCAATTCCTACAAGTTACACTGGTCCCGTGCGAGGTGTCCGTGCCCCCTATAGGGTCGTTTGGGGGCTGGTTTGGGTTTTTACCCTTTAACGGCATGTGTTTAACTCTAAGTGTGATTTTTACAAATTATCGTCATACTCTCAAACCGGGAGACCCGGGACTACGCGATCATTTCCTACAAGTTACATTGGTCCCGTGCGAGGTGTTCGTGTCCCCTACGGGGTCGTTTGGGGGTTGGTTTGGGTTTTCACCCTTTAACGGCAAGTTTTCAACTCTTAGTGTGATTTTTGCAAATTATCGTCATACTCTCAAACCAGGGGATCCGGGACTACGCGGTCAGTTCCTACAAGATACATTGGTCTCGTTCGAGGTATTCGTGCCTCATACGGGGTCGTTTGGGGGTTGGTTTGGGCTTTCACCCTTTAATGGCATATTTTTAACTCTAAGTGTGATTTTTGCAAATTATCATCATACTCTCAAAGCGGGAGACCCGGGACTACGCAGTCAGTTCCTACAAGTTACATTGGTCCCGTGCGAGGTGTTCGTGCCCTCTACGGGGTCATTTGGGGGTGGTTTGGGTTTTAACCCTTTAACGACTTGTTTTTAAGTTTAAGTGTTGATTTTTGCAAATTATCATCATACTCTCATACCGGGAGACCCGGGACTACGCGGTCAGTTCCTACAAGTTACATTGGTCCCGTGCGAGGTGTTCGTGCCTCTTACGGGGTCGTTTGGGGGCTGGTTTGGGTTTTCAACCTTTAACGGCATGTTTTTAACTCTTAAGTGTGATTTTTGCAGATTATCATCATACTCTCAAACCGGGAGACTGGGGACTACGCGGTCAGTTCCTACAAGTTACATTGATCCCGTGCGGGGTGTTCGTACCTCCTACGGGGTCGTTTGGGGGCTGGTTTGGGTTTTCACCCTTTAACGTCATGTTTTTAACTCTAAGTGTGATTTTTGCAAATTATCATCATACTCTCAAACCGGGAGACCCGAGACTGCATGGTCAATTCCTACAAGTTACATTGGTCCCGTGCGAGGTGTTCGTGCCTCATACGGGGTCGTTTGGGGGTTGGTTTGGGTCTTCACCCTTTAACGGCATGTTTTTAACTCTAAGTGTGATTTTTGCAAATTATAGTCATACTCTCAAATCGGGAGACCCGGGACTACGCGGTGAGTTCCTACAAGTTACATTGGTCCCGTGCGAGGTGTTCGTGCCTCCTACGGGGTCGTTCGGGGGTTGGTTTGGGTTTTCACCCTTTACGGCATGTTTTTAACTCTAAGTGTGATTTTTGTAAATTATGATCATAATCTCAAATCGATAGACTCGGGACTACGCGGTCAGTTCCTACAAGTTACATTGATCCCGTGCGAGGTGTTCGTGCCTCCTGTATCATCATATATCGTCATATTATCTAACGGTATGTTTTTAATCAATTTAGAACGTTTATGAATTTTAGAAAATTTTGACATAGTTTCATTTGTTTATTCGTTAAATCCAACATGTTTTAACATTTAAAATAAACTCAACAGCAACAGCAAATTCCAAAACCAAACCACCAGCAAGTCCCTTCCACCAATTTAACTAAATAAGCTCATAAAGTAAGCCATGAAGTGATTTTCAAACTTTAAAAGGAATGATCAGATATAGAATGAAAAAGATAAACTATAAATATTGAGTAGAAATAATTCATTGCATTTTAAAAGGTTAATAAATGGGTACTAAATAATAGTTACCTGTAGTAACTTGATTAAGATTGAATGGAACTGGCCTGAGTTGAACATTTGTAAAATAAAACCAAACAAATCACTAGCAGCCTATGCTGGCCTTTTGATCTCCAAACCACCCCAATACCTGCATTCAATTCCAACCGAGCACTGGATCAAACTCTTTAATATTATAGTACCCATATATGATTATACACACACGTGTGTGAAATTGATAACATGTCCCTTTTATGAGTATAATTGGGTATCATTATGTGCCATTAGGATACGCGTTATATTGTGCTTTATTATATGGATATGTATCGATATAAATTAACAAATTTTTGCATATAGTGAATAATCTACCTTTGATTGTGCTTAAGATGTATTGAATTGATCTAGAGATCAAAGATTGTGATGGAAGATGATCATGGTTAATCTTTTTAAGAAAGTACTCTATGAAAGAACTTGGGATCTCCATTAAAGGTTCTCAAAACAAGAAGCGTCATTCTTTGTATGGTTTTGCCTTCAAATAAAAACTTGGGATCTCCTACCTACTCACAAAAATCCATATGTCCATTACATATAAGAACATATCATAAAGAAAAATGGTTCAATATATAATGAAATAAATAAATATTCACATTATTATTTCTCTCACCTGTAAATCAACAATGGGAGGCACTTCAATCTCCTCCATTTTTGTTGCTAGCGAGAAACAGGCCACAGCTAACAATTGGACTATCCAAGCTTTACCCCCTCTATGTGCACATTAACATTGTCACAAACATGAGCAGGCACAATCAGCATTTAAACACTTAAATATTAATATGAGATTATTATGCCCTAAAATGCATTTTGTGCACATTGAACCATTTTTCTGCCAAAAAAATGCGTTTTGTTGCAAAACAAAAAACCCATTCAAAAAATTAATATGAGAAATACCTCAGAGGGGCGGCAATAGCCTTGGAGGGAGTGGGCCCTGAGTGGGCCTTTGAAAACACAATCACCTCACGTGCTTGGAAATTCCATCACCCCATCAGATCTTGCCAAGAAAACACAATCACCTCCTATATCACCCACCCCAAGACTGCAAATGTTAGTTGCACATGGCTTTCTCTTTCCTAAACTGGACTCTTGAAAAGTTATCTCCACATTCCAAAAATCAGTATATATTAGATTTAATTCCACCTCAGTATATATATATATATATATATATATATATAATACTTATAAAGAAGGAAAGAAATTACGACACCGGATAAACAAAAACCCGGAACCAGGGGGAGCGGGGGAGGTGACCCGAGGAGGATAAACCCCAAAAATAGGGATGACGGCAGGGGATAAACCCAAGGGGGGAGGTGACCCGAGGAGGAATAGGGGCGACGCAGCAGGAGGTAGGGCTTGGGTTTTTGGTGGAGAGCGGGGGAGAGCAGGGGAGAAGACGAGGGAGGAGAGAGGAGGGAAACTAAAATGTCCCAAAATTTTGATGTATTTTATATCCTAGTAAAGTGTACTCAATTTTGGCACACTTTAAAACAGTGCCAAATTTTGGCACTGTTTTAAAGTGTGCCAAATTTCTATTAAACCGTGCCAAAATCTGGCACAGTTTTAAACTGTGCCAGATTTTTAATATCAGGGTGTGCCAAAATGCTGTTTTTGGTGTAGTGATATATCAATATAGGTTATAAGCAGCGTTAGTAAATCGTAAGGCTTATGAGGATATAAGCAGTGGAGAGGAAGCGGCAGCGGAGGGGCCCGCGCCGACGCCGGTAAAGTAAACAGCGAAGAGAGGATGAGGACGAGGGTATAAGTTGCGCAGCGGAGAGAGGATGAGGATGAGGTTATAAGCGGTAGCGGAGAGGAAGCGGCAGCGGAGGGGCCGGCACGAAGGCAGGTCAGCGGAGGATATAAGCTGTGCAGCAGTGGACTTGAGAGTGAGAGAGAAGAGAGGGAGGGACCTCTTCTTTTAGATGTTTATATACCTGTATATTTATTATAACTAGGCGTAAACCCACGCGATGCGCGGGTAGACGATTGTTATAGTTATTTCATACTTTTATACTAATAAAAAATAACAACTTGTAGTGTTATATACCCATGCCCCCTACCACAAACGACTCATAGCGATGACATACCTGCTGCAACACTGGCCAGCCCAAACCCAACAAAACACAACGATCAGTGCCATGATCACATTTGAGCGTATTTTGGTCAAAATCAATATAAAACTTTGAATAAATGAAAATTGAATAATAACTCTTTTAAATATATTTAAAAATTTAGAAATTAAATAAACACATGTAAAAAAGTATTTTCAATTTAAAAAAAACATATTTCCAATAAAAGATAAAAAAAATAGACTTCTACTTGATAAAAAAATAAATTTCAAACAAAAAACAAACTTCCTATTAAGATTAGAAAAATACTACAAAAATCTTGAAAATATTGTTAAAAAGTCGACAAAAAATTGAATAAATATTTTAAAGAGTTGAACAAAAAATTGTGAAATAACGATTTCCATTTAAAAACAAATTTCTAATATAATATATTAAATATAGAAAAAATATTCAATAATTACTGGAAAATCTAAAAAATACCAAAAAAAAGAATAAATAAATAAAAATATGGAAAATACATTAAAAAAAGTAGAAAAAATAGTCAGTAAATCGAAAAAAAAAATTAAAAAATTTGTAAATTGAATAAATATTCTAAAAAGTTTGAAATAATACTGCAAAAGATAAAATCAAGAAAAATACTCATTAATTTCAAAAAAATTGGAATATAAAAATACAGAAAAAATATTTAAAATCATAAAAAACAATTTCCAAATATAAAAATTCTAACCTTGATTTAAAAAAACATAAAAAAAAATTGATAAATGATTTAAAAAAAAATTTCATTAAAAAAATGTTTTCTAGCAAAATAAAAATGATTTCCAGGAAAAATAATTTTTTCCCAAAAAAATTGTATTCTAATTAATAAAAAAAATATCATTAAATTTCAGAAAACAATGTGAAAATTTGGATTAAAAAAACATCAATCTCAAAAAGCCAAATCTCACGAAATCAAATTAAAAAAAACATCTTGAACCAATCACCTGCCCAAAATTTTTCAGGCTAGAACTATCTCGAACCATTGTCCCACTGCCTCTGTCTCATCCCATCTCTCTCAATCTTTATCCATCTTTTCATCAGGGGGAAATCCATTACCAATTTCCTCAGGTCTGGTATAAATCGATTACATCTGGACGGTGATGATGTTAAAGAAAGAGATAGTGAGGATATGGGTACTAAGATTCAGGTTTATGGGTTAGGGAGTGTTGTGCATGAAGAGTATAGGAGAGAGGGTACAATAGCCAATAACAAGCTGGGAAGGTGGCTGATGAGTTGTAGCGGGTACGGGGGCATCCACGTCGGATTCTTCCCACTCGGATTCTCTCAAAACTGACCTGATTTTCCCGATCTATTCCTTGACTTATTTGGGAATCCCGGGTTTGGATTTCTCAAAGAATAAATTTAGGAAGACCCACAAAAAAAAAACATTTCGTAAATCCACTGCATTAAAAGATTATATCTTATTATTGTGGATCCCGTCAGGGCCTTAAAAACTTGTACCAATTTTTATCTTATTTACTGAATATACCAAATGAATTTTTTTATGGGTCTCCCTAACTTTACTCTTTCTCAAAATAATGATCCGGTGATGACGTGGAGGAAAGATAACAATTAGAGTTTCGACGCAGTTTATTGGCGGCGACGTCACACTAAAACTCTACCCAACTGGTTGTCCTTTATAAAGTTTGTAGACATGCTAAATTTTTTGGTGTCTGATCGGAATTAGCAGTCATATTAAGTCAACATTTTAACAATAAATACTAAGAAGCAAACCATAGAAATAAGAGTAGAAGTTAACTGACACATTATAGTGACAAAGATCTTCTTGAGATCATTTTCTATAGATCTTCTTGAGATCATTTTCCATATTCCTCGTATTAGCAAGTTTTTTTTTAACAAAGTATTAGCAGGTCTCAGCCACAAAATATAAAACCAAACCACGACCAAAACTTGTACTGTTCAAATACATTACAAACAATAAGAAAGAGAGAGGTTAGAAAATTTAACTGAGTTAGAAAAATCAAAGTTGAAACTTCAAATACAAAATAAAAATCGATGGTATACAGACTCGGAACATGACGCCGGTAACGCAAAAGATGATGGCGATGAAGCCAAAGTTGTCGATAAGAAAAAATTTCAAAGGGACAATCTGAGGTACATAGGGTTTCGTTGTTCAAGGTTGACGTGGTTCATTTACAACCGATGATGACATCTCTATATCGATCCCTTCTGATCAGAAAATAAAGAACTCCATATGTCTCTCAACCGACCTTAATTGTTTCTAACTATTGTAAGCACCAACAGAGATGGAGAAATCACCAAATGAGTTTGAAATTATTATGGATTTATATGAAAGAAATTTTAATCATACCTCTGAAATGGAAGCTTTTGTTTCCAACGAAATGATTGAGGTGAGGAATTACTTCAACAAAAGCCTATAAACAGTTGTCCATAGGGTCTTTATATTTATAGCTACAAGTTTTCAATTTGAAGATGAATCGACATGAGTACTATTAATTTATGGAGTTGGGGAGAGGGAAAACCTCGAGATAAGGAATCAGGTATGAAATGAGTAAGGAAAATCGTGGAGATAATTAATGCGATGGTTTTGAATTGGCATCGAAATGCAAGTTGGCAAATTCAATCAGTGTGCAATGCATCTGACGTGGAAAGTATAGAGATATAGATAGATTTAATGGGTATCCGACGTGGATAGCTTAAGTGAAGAGGACATTAAATGCCTTGTTTTGCATTTTATAGTAGTAATATATATATATATATATATATATATATATATATATATATATATATATATATATATATATATATATATATATATATATATATATATAATATTAAAAAATCGGGTATCCCCGTGGAGACCCGAGGGCATACCCGAAACCGACCCAAAAAAATTTGGGTATTTTTTTTAATACCCGAACCCGACCCAATCCCCGAATTTTCAAAGATTTTTTGGGGACTTTTTTTCGGGTATCCATGGATTATAGGGTTTTCGGGGAAAATTGCCATCCCTACTGATTTCCCTCCATTTGGTATTATTTTTATAAATTTGTAAAAAGTTGCAGATGGCCAACTGGGAGAAAGCATATCTATGATTTCCATATAATGTCCATGATAAAAACTTGAAATCATTTCTTATTCAAGTTTTTTTAATCTCATATTAAATGTGCGTATTTTATAAGACTTCAAAATCTGGGTGAATGCTTTATTTATAAAATTGTATCCAGAATAGATGAATATTTCGTCTGACTTTTTCTAATAGTGTCTGTAACGTCAAAGCACAATCGAGGTTATGAATGCAAAATATATTCTTTATTGCCTCATCCCACCATTATGTCAAGGAAAATAGGATACGATTGAATAGGTACGGTTGAGAGATCAACTCCATGACTTGTAAGTTAATTAAGCAGTTCAATTTTTCTATTCCCAAACTGGTAAATAGGAGTTCCCTCTATATGGCACGTAATAATAAAAGATATTTTAGTGTTATACAATAGTATCCTCTCTATCATCCATTGAAATTAATTATTACTGTTACTCATTTTTTCCTAAGAAAATATATAAAAGGAGGGTGTGACTATGACCATGGTTTTCTAACGTGACCGAGAAGACGAAAAATGTATAAAAGATATTTGCATATGGAAGAACATATAAAAACTAGGAGCAAAGGATATAACTAATATTAAAATTACTGTGAGCCCCTCAGCTAATTAATATTTTTCAATTAATCAATCAAATAACAAGCTTAATTTTAGTTTATTTTAAATAAATTATTCCTAAAATTACTATGTACCTGCCAATGTGCAAGCCCTTCCACCAATTTGTGTTCATCCAAACAACAACCACTTATGGAATGGGTGAATACGGTCACAACATTTAACACAAAAAAATAGAAACCTAATATTCATCTGCACATTATCAACATCAAATAATTAATATTTTCCAATTAAACAGTCATACACAATAAGTCCAATTTTAATTCATTTTAATTAAATTAATCCTAAAATTGCTATGTGTCCACCAATGTGCAAGCCCATCCACCAAATTGTGTTCACCCAAGCAACCACCACTTAAGAAAGGGATGAGCATGGACACAAAAGTTAACCAAAAATATATATGTACTAATATTCATCGGCATAATATTAGCATCAACCAATTAGTTTTTCTAATTAATCAGTCATACACAACAAGTCCAATTTTAGTTCATTTTGATTAAGTTAATCCTAAAATTGCTATGTGTCCAACAACGTGCAAGTCTTTGAAACCCCATAAAATCTATAACTGGATCGATCGGGTCTAAAAATAAATAATATAAGAATTGAGTACCATTCGAAGTATGATATAAATAAACTAAAATGCATAAATATAAATAACTAAATAGAACAATTTGAATGAGACAACATAAATCTTTGATACCATAATAATCAACATTAATATAATTCAATATGAACAATACAATTGTCTCAATATAAATCAAACTCCTAAAAATAACAACTATTATAGTAAATCCGACCCAACTATAGAATGTAAATAGAAATAAAAGAATGAGCATGAAGGTTCGACACCTACATCCTATAAGATCTGCAATGGAAAAAAATGCAAGTGGGGGAATTACAGTTGAGGCTACAATGGTGCCTATGACCTGAAAACATATTTAAACAACAACGTTAATAGCAAGTCTACAAAGAATAAGAGTTTAATCGAATTTGGGCTACAATAAATAACTACGCATCTTTATACCATATTTTAGTAGTTTTTAAGTTATCCCAACCCAAACAACCCTAAATATAACATTCGCTAATCCCATAATCAAGTGAACCCAATGATTAATTACTTTTTATGTCAATGGAATATAATCACATGGTTCAATAAATAAATGCTAGGGTATACATCTCTAGTATAATAATAATAAAGTAAAGATAGTCTCAAATCTAATATCCACATAAGTATGGTCCCTGATGCATACAAATAATTGGTCTACTCACAATCCTGTACATAGATAAAAAGGCTTATTTACACTGCCTTCGAGGATCACTCGTGCATATTAGGTATAGGTATAGTTATAGGTCGTTCCTAACCTATAACCTCACAGCCTCGGTAAAGGATAATCACTAAACATTCCTCTTATAACTCACAACCTTCATACTCAAGGCTATATGCTAGAACTCCCCAGTATATCCTCCCTTAGTATACAGGTACATCAATCATAGGATCATGGTAAGAGGACCGAAGTAAAACTTATACTATCTGCGGGGTACTCGCTAAAACAACATCGTATGCACACTATCAAAATCCATCGTAGTGTCCCCCCCATGAGCACTCACACATGGTATGCTTATATATAATATCAAAGAATAGAAATCATACTCACTCAAAGATTACTAAGTTATTTTTTAGAATTCTTAAATTAATTAATACCATTTACATAGGAATTACAAAATCAAACTCATTTAAATTCATTCTAACGATATTCCTAACTCGTTCAAATGAGTTACTAAAAGTCATTCAAATGACATACAAGAGTCATTAGAACGAGAATCAACCTCATTCTAATGAGTCCCCATCTCATTCGAATGAGAACCCAAATCTCGTTCGAAATATATACATGCAGTTCATCATTTCTGGAACTCCAAAATTCGCCAATATCAACCCAAAAACCTATTTTATGAGTCTCTAATCAACACTAATTCCATCATTATTTATATACAAGTCCTATAGAAATATTACAAACCTATATCTATTAGTTTTACAAGATTATAACATATATTTGAGAATTAATTCTAGATTATAAGATATGAACCCTAGTTTCATAGTTTTACCCAATTAGTCTCAGATTTAGTTCAATTATCAAATTAAACATGCGCTTTCTGTTGATTCATGAATATGATTCAATATAAAAAAAATCTATTCATAATATAGTTTAATTACATAGGATTCAGCAATATTATTCTCCACAATATTAACAAGTGATTAAGGTTTAATGTACAATTAAACAAAATTCAAAATTATGATTTAATTAATAAAAATCATATTGTTAAACATGTAATTTGTAGATTTCAATGAGTAATTATCATCATAACACAAATCCTAAATTAAATCCTTAAACTAATTAAACTTGCCCTATCCAAGATTGATGAATCCAAGATTCCAAGTCTCCAAATCCCTTCAACTCTTGAGTACCTCTTATATCTAAGCCTTAAAGTTCCTATCAAAAACTTCTAATGTGAATTAGGTTTAGTTTAATCACCTCTTAATTGTGTTACCCACGAAATTAACCTTAGGTCCCAAATGGTCCTCAACCTAGTGGGCCATTTGTGTTCACAAAAAATACGGGGTATTATAAAACCCTCCTGAAAATTTATGTTCACCCAAACAGCAACCACTAAGGAAAGAAATAAACACGGCCACAACAATCAATCATGAAGTTATAACTTTATATAAGAATATGTTACATAAAAGAAAAGATAAGTAAAATTACCTGAACAAAAAAATTACCTAGAATCAGTTGAGCTTCAATAATTATTCCCCAGTTGCATGTGCACATGGAACGAGAAGAAAATAGTTAACATATTATTCATTCATATGACGTAAAATTTGGCTAAGTAAATTTTTTCCATTTATTAATCAACAACCCCAATCCATTCACTAATTATAATCTTATCCATCCATATCCAACCGAATTACTAATAATCACATCAAGTGTAGGAGTTCCTAAATTATTTATCCTTAACTAGGGTTCGATTTACATTACTAAAAACATATACTGATCAACAAACAATGTACGTACCTCATTTATCATCCAAATGGGATAATTAAGAATTTCATGAAACTACTCTCTTTTATTCAATATAGTTACATATATTAAAATTTGTAACTTTTATCTTACGTCATTTGAATATTTTTTAGGAAGAAATTACATAACGTTATGTTTGAGAAACTAAATCCAAATATTCGATTCATGTGTAGAATTCAATTAAAATATGAAGGGGATTAAACATGATATCATCATATTTTACATGTATGTTATCAATAAAAAAAGTAATATATTTCTTGATTATAGAGAAATCATTTTCCAATCGAAAATAGTAAAATATAAATTGGAAATTTTATATATCCTCATCAGTTCATTTTCCCTAAAACATACATATACACTAAACAATGGAGGTTGAATATACCATATCTAAAATCATACAAATATATATAAATCAAATATATATTCATTTTGAGGCTTTTTTAAAAAAAATTGCCTCATTTGTCCTAACTATAATATCGTCCTGAACACACAAACACACATACATATATATAGAGAGAGAGAGAGAGATTTACCATAGTGAGAGAGAGTTGGTGGTGGTGCGGTCTAGTGGTGGCGATGCCTTACGGTGGTGGTTTGAGAGAGAGCTAGAGTGGTTTGTTCGGAAGACAAGAGAGAGAGAGAATGGGTTGAGTGAAATGAAAATAAAACCATAACGGGTTCAATTTATACTAAAAAAACTGGTCACGGTTCCTGCCCTTGACCCGATTCGTAACCAATATTGATGTTATTTAATGTTCATGGTTTAGTCAACTTGGTCACGGTACAAAATCATGGCCCTAAAAAATCACCCCAAATGGGTCACGATCCCCAATCGTGACCCCCATTTTATGATCATTTTGAACTCAAAATTTATCACGGTGTTAGATCATGGCTGTGAATCGTGAACATATTTCATACTAAATGGTCACGACCCAAAGCATTACCATTTGGTGCCATTTTTTTCACTATTAGGGTCACGATATTGGCCCATGATGAACTGATGGTATAGGTCACCCCTAGATAGGGTCACAAACTAGGTCATGGTTTGGAAGTCATAGTCACAAGTTTTGACTGTGACCACCATGGTCACAGATTTCGACTGTAACCACCCCGTCGTGATCATTTTCGACTTTTGTCATAGTGAAAGTATTTGAATTTGTGTTATAATTGTGATAGTTCGTTTGAATTCTTAATTAACAATTTTATAATCAGATTATAATCTTCTAAAACCTAAGTTTTGTAATTAGGAAAACTTGAAAATTAAGGGGATGAACATTGAATTTGTGCACTCGATTGAAAAATTACATAGAAAAACAAAGTTAAATGGGACAAACAAATAAAAAATTATTTAAATGAATATCAATGATTAAATAAAAAAATATTAGGGCAATAGTAAATTATTAACCAGAAAATTACCCAAACAAAGATTAAACTAAAACAGACCAGAAATGATCTATGGATGAATAGGTTCAAACATTCAATTCGGTCCTTAAAATTTTATATCCAGATCTTTAGTGACCTAGATTTGTGTCTAAAACTAAGATATGAATGAGTTCACCGGGTAAGATTGACTGAGTTCAATCGTTTCCTATAGACAATGCCAATTTGATAATGCTCAAATATGGGTTCAACTCAAATAATGTAGGTAATGAACACTAACTCAGTAAATGTGCATAATCATAATCATTATAGGTTTATCATAACCCGTAAATATAAAAAAAAAAGTGTAAAATATATCAAATGCACATTTACAAGTGGTTCATACCTTAGGCCTATATCCACTGTCAAGTAGGATGTATCACCAATAATGGTGAAAAACCACCATGTTTGTAGTGTTTTACACGCTTTATCCATCTCTCTCTAAAAATAATTCGGTAGAGTAATTGTGGACATCCCCGATCCTGATCCTTGCGGGCGGGCGCGTGGAGGAAAAGATCCTCCGTTTCCCGCATGTCCCTCTTGGGAACGCTTCGACCGGCGTCGATTGTGGTGTGAAAAATGTAGAGAGATTCAGAGTCTCCAGTCTATTTTACTCAAAACAGATAAAAGAAAAAGGGGAAGCCACCCCGAAGAGTGGCATCCAAAGACATACAGGTGCATACGAAACCAAGATGATTCGAGAAGGGTTCGGAGGCTTAGTTACGAAATGAAAAGGTGTTAGGCACCCATTCCGCCCTTTCGGTCTCTCATGAATATTTGTTATTTTCCTTTATGTTTCCCCCCGGGATATGTGTGCATATGTATATATATAGAATGGAGGTAGGAATCCTCGACTTGTATCATGGAAAAGATAAAGCGAGTCATCCGTTGGAAGATATAAGAGTAATATTAGAAAAATGAGATTTACGCGATTACCCCTACGTTGATCATTATAAGGGCACGATAACGCATATGGGGTAATGCGACACTAAGAACAAGTATATGTATTATATAAGAAAAATGGATTTAGAGAAGATAGAAAATGAGATAAAAAGTGAGAAAAATGACTCGAGTCTCGGGTTTTACCCCGAGACGCCTACGTAGCCTATAAAGGCATCAAAGTCCATGTAGTTCGCATGTAAAATGAGGGGTGGGGTTTATCCCATAAATCCAAAATGGGGAATCTCTTATTTGTGAGTGTGTGTGTGTGTGTGTGTGTGTAGAAAAAAGTGTTTTAGTTATGAGGAAAGTGTGAGGAAAATATGAGAATCCCTTATTTGAATTTATGAGCAAAACCTTCTTTTTCTTATTTTTTGGGTTTTATGAGAATAAAGGATGTGCAATAATACTAAGTAAAAAGTACATTAGGATGTGTGAAATGAGATAATAAAAGTGCTAAGTAAGAAAATAAGTTATTGAGAATTCAAGAGAATTTAAAGAGAGAGCTTGAGAAAGTTGGACCTTCTTGAAGATCTTGAGCTTGATCTTGAATGTTGGGGAGAATCCCTTGCACTTTGGATGATGATGGAGAGTGGTTAATTCACCAAGTTTGATGAAAGGGATGATGAAAAGTGGAAGTAAAAAGGGGATTTGGAAGTTGAAATCACGCTGCCTTTGAGAGAGGTTTCTGGGATTCGTTGAGAGGGATTTTTATCAGATCTGGGCTCTCTTCTGCAAATGAGGTTAAGGCCTCCTTTTATAGTCCCAGGTGAGTGCCGATCGGCATAGAACCCTTCTTGCCTATCGGCAGGCAGGTGCCAATAGGCAGGTTCTGGAACCTGTCGTTTGGCAGTGTGTTTCAGGCTTTTTTGAAAAATCGGCCGCCGAGGGCAAATCGTTGGTCAGAATCGCGCACGGGGCATACCGTTGGAAAGGTAATTTAGAGTTGACTTTGGGTCAAATATGGCTCGAAAGCGTTTGTCGGTCCATTGGATGGGGAATCATTCGGACGCAAACGAATCGTTCGTCTGCATGGTAAGTCTGAATCGCGCACGGGGCATACCGTTAGAAAGGTTAGGAGATGTAATTCAACATTCCAAAGAGTTTGACCCGGTTTGGAGAGTTGACTTTGGTCAATCGGGACCGAGAAACGCTCGGTGGCCTCCCGGAGTAAAACGGATTATTCGTCCGCATGGAAAGTCGGAATTGCGCATGGGGTGGACCGTTGGAAAGGTTATTCAGGCCCCTTTAAGGATTAATTTAGCCTCAGTCGAGCTGAAGAGTTGACATAGGTCAAACAGAGCCCGAGAGCGCCCGGTGGCCTCTAGGTCAGGTTTCGGACACAAACGGACCATTCGTCCTCATGGTAAGTTGGAATCGTGCATGGGGCAGACCATTGGAAAGGGTATTCAGTGCCCTTTAAAGATTCATTTAGCCTCGGTTGAGCTGAAGAGTTTGACTTTTGGGTCAAACTGAGCCGGGGAGTGCCCGATGGCTTTCACGTCAGTACTCGAGACGTGACCTGTTATGAAGGGAGGCGCTAGGGACCTAAGGAGAGTCAGGGGGTAATAGAATGGGGTGTCTACAGAGCCCCTCGATGGGTGAGTTTGGAACAAATGATGACCGTCGAATAGACACCATATGATGCTTTTGAGGGAGTATGACCGATTCAGAGGGTTGAGGTCGATTCTGAGGACCTAAGGAGTGTGCTGGGGATGATCAAATCGGCGGATCAAAGCCGAACCTACGGGCTTAGGGTAAAGGTCTAGTGAGGTCAATTCTGACTTAAAGAGTGGTGACGATCGAGGACCGAGGTCAATTCTGACCTAACTTAGGTGACGATCCAAGACCGGGGCCAATTCTGACCCAAGAGTGGTGACGACCGAGGACCGAGGTCAATTCTGACCTAATTTAAGTGACGATCCAAGACCGGGGCCAATTCTGACCCAAAAGTGGTGACGACCGAGGACCGAGGTTAATTCTAACCTAACTTAGGTGACGATCCAAGACCGTAGCCAATTCTGACCCAAGAGTGGTGACGACCGAAGACCGAGGTCAATTCTGACCTAACTTAGGTGACGATCCAAGATCGGGGCCGATTCTGACCCAAGAGTGGTGACGACCGAGGACCGAGGTCAATTCTTACCTAACTTACATGACGATCCAAGACCGGGGCCAATTCTGACCCAAGAGTGGTGATGACCGAGGATCGAGGTCAATTCTGACCTAACTTAGGTGACGATTAGGGGTGGCAATTTTTGACACGACACGATAACCCGACACGAACTCGACACGAAGTTAGCGGGTTAGGGTTGACGATTTATTGACACGAACCCGAATATGACACGACCCGCCAACACGAATAATAAACGGGTTGGATTAGTGTCAAACACGTATAACTCGAAAATGACACGAATAGACCCGCTTAACTCGTATTTTATGGAGAATATATTAGATAATTTATATATCTTGATAAGCATTCTATAAAATTCATGGAGAATCGGATGATAAATTATTTATGTGTTGAAAGAAGTTGAAATTAATTAAATTTAAGTTATTATAATCCTATGATTGTTATGATTGGTTAAGATAGAATAAAAAAATTATTTTATATTTTACTTAATGGGTTATGCGGGTCAACCCGAACACGACACGATAATAAATAGGTCGGGTTAGTGTTTGCTCATCTGACACGATTAGTTAAATGGGTCGGGTTAGGGTTGACTAATACTTGACATGAACCGGACATGACACGACCCGAACACGACACGACGCACACGAATTGCCACCCCTAGTGACGATCCAATATCGGGGCCAATTTTAACTCAAGAGTGGTGATGATCGAGGACCGAGGTCAATTCTGACCTAACTTAGGTGACGATCCAAGACCGGGGCCAATTCTGACCCAAGAGTGGTGACGACCGAGGACCGAGGTCAATTCTGACCTAACTTAGGTGACGATCCAAGATCGGGGCCAATTCTGACACAAGAGTGGTGACGATCGAGGACTAAGGTCAATTCTGACCTAACTTAGGTGACGATCCAAGATCAGGGCCGATTTTGACCGAAGAGTGGTGACGACCGAGGACCGAGGTCAATTCTGACCTAACTTAGGTGACGATCCAAGATCGGGGCCAATTCTAACCCAAAAGTGGTTGAGGATTAGATTTCGGTTTTGCTGGGGAAAGAGCTTTATGATTCTGATCTGATCTAGGGAGCTGATAGCTGGGGAAGCTTTTTAGGAGACCTCGCAGGGGGGAACAACCTATTTTGGGTGCTGTAAGAGAATTCCGCTGGGGAAGTGATCAGGTGATCCTCAGGGATTTTTCGGAGCTTTGTCGGGAGGAGTTTTCACTTAGCTTTTGAGTATTCCGCTGGGGAAGCGGGGTTTCGCTTGATTAAATGCAAAAAAAAAATCGTAGAACGGCTCCAAATCCCTCTTGGGATTTTTGGGAATTTTCCGAGGATTTTTTGAGGTTTTCTGGTATTTTTTGGGAATTTTTGTACGAAAATTTAGGAGGGGTGCCGGTTGGCATAGTATGAAGGGTGCCATTCGGCAGTGGCATAGACTTTTGGGATACCTCGGAAAGGCAAGGGATCAGTGTCAATCGGTATGGTGGGGGGTGATGCCGATCGGCATGGCGTTTGGCCTCCTATATAAAGGGGGCGAATCCCCTCATTTTTTCACAGCTTCTTTTGCTTTCTCTCCCTCTGCAATTCTTCTGCAAATTGTTTTAGCATTCCAATCTTTGAGAAATGGACGCCTTTGTGAGAACTCCAGTCCACTGGGAGTGGTTGACCGTTGACGCATGGGCGAATGTGGAGTGGAGGGCTAGGGCGCCTCTTGCTTTGGGGAATGAGAATTCCTTCGATGCGTTTGATCCTATCACGAATGAGCGGACCTTGCTGCAGGAGCCATCACGTCATCACTCTTCGAGAGTGATCCCCAACATTTATGTAAGTAACCCGACCTTTGGCATTCTTCTCTTTTTGATGGTTTTTCTTATTTTGACTTTTGACGAGGCTTTTCTTTTTGCCACTCTGATATCTCTTTGAAGAACATGCATGCCCGTAGGACAACGGGGCTTAAGGATGTCTGGGAGAATCTCCCACCTTTGGTGCGTTGGATAGTATCATCAGCAGGTTTTGGGCGGTTGGCATCAGTGCTGAATGAGACGCCTCGTACGACAGCGGTCTTGTGCGCCTTGGGAGAGAGGTGGTGGGACACTACCCACACCTTTCATTTTGGATTGGGGAGATGACGGTGACTCCCATAGACGTGCAGCATTTACTGGGGCTGGATTGTGATGGAGAGCAGATAGAGGTGGATCGCTCTTTACGGGTGAGACCGGAGGCAGTGCGTGCGGCACTTGGTGATGTGGGGAGGATAGTCTCCGGGGATTCCATTCGGTTGTCCTTGTTGAAGGATGTTTTGCTGAGCAGGGTGATCGATGTGGAGGACGGGCTGCAAGTGAGGCAGATGGCCCGATTATTCATTTTGCTAGTGTTAGGAGGTTTCATGGTGGCGTCGAGCGGCGACGTCGTCCATTTTTGGTTTCTGCCGTACTTGAGGATGTTTTTTAACATCCTTTTCTATGATTGGGGAAGTCTGACCTTGGCGACCCTTTACTTTTCTCTGGATGCATTTAGCCGGTGTTGCCGGCAGACCTTTACTGGGTCCACGTACCTTCTTGAGGTATTCTTCAGTTTGTGCATTTCTTTTCATGCATTCGCATTTTCCTTTCATGCATTCGCATTTTCCTTATGCGTCTCTTTTTTACTTGTGAATTCAGACGTGGTTCTATGAGGTGATTGGATGCAATACCCCGCTGATCACTTTGAAGGACGACACTGTTGGGGACTTCTGTCACTTGTATCGATGGCGTAAGGCCAATCGGCAGTCGAAGAAATCTCTCTCCCTGGAGGCGGTGCGTCAGGTCTTGAATTACCTGACCAGTTGTAGGGTAAGACTCTTTCCATTTCAGTCTTAGTTTTTGCACCTTTTGATCTCGTAATGATTTGTGCTTACTTGGAGATTTCCAGGTGACCTTTTATCCCTGGGGGACAGCCATTCAGGATGCGGGGATGACCGGGGTGAATGCGCGGATGAGGCATTTATTGGCGCATGAGTTTGGCCATTACTGGTATCTCGGGGAGAGGGTAGTTCGTCAGATTGCCGAGGAGGAGGTGGTGGTGCCACCTGCGTAGCCTCCTACGTCTATGAGGCTGGAGCGACTGATGTTGGAGGATGAGAGGATCGCGGGGATGATTGGTGATTCCTACCTGTTGTACATCGATACGGCCGCGCAGTATGACTATATGGATTTTATGACAAGCTGGTTGATGGCGCCCAGCATATATGATGCGCTGCCCTTCCCTCCGACAGGTTTGAGTCGGGCGGTGGGATCTTCCCACAGTAGTGGTGGTCCGTTGGCATCTGCGGCGGCGGAGACCTCGGAGGTCCCTTTTGTGCAGTTGCATACCCCTTCATACAACATCCAGCGGGCTGATGGAGGGATGGTGCTTATGCTGCACCGTCCTCATGCGATGGATTCAGAGGAGTTGGGTTTGACAGAGGAGGTACTTCGACCTGCGGTATACCTTTCTGTTCCTCTCTTTCTTTTCTGTTTTGGTCATTCCTGTTTTGATACTGATTTTGCCTTTCCTTACAGCAAGTCCGGGTGTCGACCACTTGGCTCAGGGACATTAGAGATTGGATATCTTCAGCGACTGCCCATATTCGGGATGCGATTCCTGTTCCTTCTTGCCTGGCGCCATGTGCTTCGTCTGGAGAGGACTCGGGCTCGGGTAGTGGTGGTGCGTCGTCTCGCCGTAGGGGGAAGAGAGCGCATCGAGGGAGTGGGAGATCTTGAGAGAGAGGGGGGGAATAAAATGTGGGTTCGGGCTGAGTTCCATTGTTTTTGGCTTTTCTTTTCTTATTTCCTGCAAAACTGATGTAACACAGAACACAAATATATGCAATGCAACGGGAGTCTTTTGATTATTATCTTTTATTAATGATGAATGAATGCATGCACATGCGCTTTTTACTTTGCTATTGAGACCGTAAAAAAGGAATATTTTTGGAATTTTCGAAGGAAAGCTTTTACTTAAAAGGGAAATCATATAAGGAGAAAACAGGATTCTTGAAATTCTTTTGAGAATATCAATTTATTTTTATTGAGTTTTCTGATTTGTCAAAAGAGGAAAGGAGGAAATTTCCAAAAATGGGGGTTGTCGATCGGCAAGCACCCTGACCTGCCTTTTGGCAGTTCAGTCCAGTACCATCATTTGAAGGCTTTTATTGGTACCCTCTTCAGCCCTTGGTACCTTGTGGGGTAGGAATCCCTCCGATTTCTGCAGGGATTATGTCCCTTGTGAGGATTTTTAAGTATAAAAACAGAGAAGGGTGGAGTGTTCTCATTACACCTTTGCATCCTTATCTTCCTACCTATTATCTTTTAGTCTTGCAAGATGGCTCTCTCTGGTAGCATTGAGTTTGTCAATTACCTCGAAGCCTTGGAAGCTATGTGCTCTTATAATGGGGGTGAAGGCTCTTCGGGTAGCTGTGGGTAGGACTCCTGGGGAGTTTATTTATGTAATAGGGAATGTATGTGGGGATTTTATTTGGCTTTTTATGGTGGAAAGGAAGGGAGTTATCCGTTCTTTTTTCTTATGTAATCCGACTGTAATTTCTTATTAATGAAATAAACAAGTTTCTGATCATCCAGCTGTGCCTTTCGATGAGTTTTGTATTTTGAATTATCTATACTAATCGCTGAGGCATACATAATCCTTTTGTTCAAATAATTTTATAATGAATCGTCGTTCTCGGAGGTAAGAAAAGAACAGTATTTTGTGAAAAAGAAAGAGTCGCACTCATGTGAGGAGTATGAGCTGCCTACGTACCTCTGGGGTTTTTGAAAAGTTTTAAAATAGTTTTTGTAGAGGATCAGGCCCACGTAGTTCTGGGTAGAGGGAAATGAAGGGTTTTTTTTTATAATAGAAGGGGGATGAGAAGAGTCGTAGCGCGCCGAGATTTCAGACTAGGGGTAGAATTTCTTGAGACGGTCCAGATTGACTGGACGAGCCATCTCTTCCCCATCCAGGTCAGTGAGCATGGCGGCACCCCCGGATAAGATTTTCTTCACAATGTAGGGGCTGCTCCAATTGGGCTTGAATTTCCCTCTGGGGTCCCAGATGGGTTCTATTATCTCTTTGAGGGCTAAATCCCCCTCCCGGACACCGCGGTCCTTAACTCTCTTGTTGAATGATCGCGCTATTTGACGATGATACCCCTGTATGTGATAAAGAGCTTTTAATCTTCTTTCATCTAGGAGGGATAGCTCATTAAGACGGCTTTGGCACCAGTCTTCTTCACTAACCTTGCTTTTGAGCATGACGCGTAGCGAGGGTATTTCTAGCTCCACAGGCAGGACTGCTTTTATGCCATAGACCAGGTAGTAAGGGGTAGCCCCAGTAGAGGTTCAGATTGAGGTTCGATAGCCCCAGAGGGCGTATGGGATTTGGTCGGCCCAATCCCTACAGCTTTCGGTCATCTTGTTAATGATGTCTTTAAGGTTCTTGCTGACGGCTTCAATTGCACCATTGGTCGGAGGTCGGTAGGGAGAAGATTTGTGTCTCTGAAACCCGTACTCTTTGATAACTTTTGTGACTTCTGCTTCGAAGTGTAACCCGTTATCTGACACTAGCTCATGCGGGACCCCATATCGGCAGATGATATTCTTCTTAATGAATTTAGCCACTTTCTTGGCGTTCAACACTGCGTATGACTCAGCTTCGACCCATTTGGTGAAGTAATCGATGGTGACCAGGATGAACTCATGTCCGTTTGAAGCCTTTGGGGTAACCTTCCCTATGATGTCGATACCCCAGGTGGAGAACGGTCAGGGAGAGGTCATGTTGTATAACTCTCGCGGAGGCAAGTGTTGAAAATTGGAGAATTGTTGGCATTTGAGGCATCTCCGGACATAGGCGGTGCAATCCTGGGTCATGGTGGTCCAGTAGTAACCCTGACAGATGTTCTTGGCGAGCATGTGACCATTCATGTGGGGTTCGCACTCCCCGCTGTGGATTTTTTGCATTGTTTTCTCAATCTCAGCCCCTGCGATGCAGTGTAGATGAGTTCCATCGAAATTCCTCTTGAGTAGAGCTTTATGACAGATGATGTACTGGGTGGCTAGTCTTCGAAGGGTTGTTTGATCTTTCTTATTGGAAACCTCGGGATACCTACCATGTTTGAGGAGGTACCAGATATCATAGTACCAACAATCGGCTGGTTCAGGATCTTCGGTGGAGATAAGCTCCACATGGAAGCAATGGGTCGGTTTGTCTTGCTTTTGAACTAGGAAGGGGGTCATTGTTATTCCCTCGGGCATGTTGACCATGGAGGCCAAAGTGGAAAGAGCATCGACTAGGTTATTCTTTGCTCGGGGTAGGTAATGGAAGGTGATATCTCAGAATTGGGAGGCTAACTCTTCTAATTGGGCATGAAAGGGTTGGAGTTTTTCGTCCTTCACTTTCCACCTTCTGAGCACTTGATTGATGATGAGGGCAGAATCCCCGTAGACATCAAGGTGTTGAATACCCTTTACGAGAGCAACTTTGAGGCCCACTGTGCATGCCTCGTATTCCGTCATGTTGTTGGTGCAAGGGAAATCCAATTTCATGGTGATGGGAGTGTGGGAGTCATCTGGGGCGACCAGAAGTATCCCAATGCCATATCCCTTTTTGTTGGCAGTGCCATCAAAGAACATTTTCCATCGAAGGCGGTCTTGAGTGGTGCAGAGGATATTTTTATCTGGGAATTCGGAGATCCAGACATCTGCTTCTTCTACAGGGTAGTCAGCAAGGTAGTCAAAGATGGCTCTTCCTTTAACAACTTTCTGTGTGACGTACACGATATCAAACTCGGTTAGGAGCATCAACCATCGAGCCATTCGGTTGGATAAGGTGAGTTTCTCAAGCAAATATTTGATGGGATCCATTCGGGATACAAGTTTGATGGGGAAGGCGAGCATGTAGTGTCATAACTTTTGGGTGACCCAGACGAGTGCGACACATGCCTTTTCTAAATCAGTGTAGTTGACCTAGTACCCGGCCAATTTGCAACTGGCATAATAGATGGCTCTTTCTTTGTGGGAGTCTTCAAGTTATTGGGCTAGCAAAGCCCCGACTACAGTGTCGGTTATGGTTAGGTATAGGAGTAAAGGGAAACCAGACTATAGTGGCATGAGTACTAGAGGTTGGGTCAGGTATTATTTGATTCGATCAAAAGCTTCTTGGCAGGCCTCGTTCCAAACCTTGGTTGAATCCTTTCGGAGGAGCTGGAATATTGGTTCACAGATAGAGGTTAGCGGGCTGATGAACCGGCTGATATATTGTAACTTCCCAAGAAAACCTCGGACTTCTTTCTCTATTCGGGGTGGTGGCATCTCAAGTATGGCCTTCATCTTTGCAGGATCTGCTTCTATCCCCTTTTCACTGACCATGAATCCCAAGAGTTTTCCCTTTGTAATGTCAAAGACACACTTCTGTGGATTAAGTCGCATTTGATACTGTCGCAGTCGTTCGAAGAACTTCCGGAGAGCGGGAACATGACCTTCTCTAATTTTGGACTTGATAATCATATCATCCATGTAAACCTCGACCTCTTTGTGAATCAGATCGTGCAGGATGGTTGTGGGAGCCCTTTGGTAGGTAGCCCCAGCATTTTTGAGACCGAATGGCATAACGGTGTAGCAAAAGGTTCTCCATGGGGTGATGAATGCGGTTTTTTCTTGGTGGTCTGGGTACATCTTGATTTGGTTGTATCTGGCAAACCCGTCGATGAATAACTTGAGAGCATGATCGGCTGTGTTGTCCACGATCATGTCGATGTTGGGTAGCGGATAATCATCCTTCGGAGAAGCTTTGTTTAAATCTCGGTAGTCCACACACATTCTAACCTTTCCTCCTGATTTTAGTACAGGTACAATGTTGGCTAGCCATGTAGGATATTCGATCACTCGAATGAAACCCACGTTTAACTGTTTGACCGCCTCTTCTTTGACCTTGAGCGACCATTCGGTGCGGAGTTTTCTCAGTTTTTGTTTGACTGGCTTGTAATCTGGGAGAGTGAGGATCTCGTGCTGAGCTATTTCAGGATCGATGCCGGGCATATCATCATAGGACCATGCAAAAACATCTACGAACTCCTTCAGTAATTCTTCGAGTTGTGCACGCTCATGCTTGTCAAGGGTGGCCCCTATCCTAATCTCGCGCAGTTGGCTACTAGAACCGAGATTAATAACAACAGTCTTTTCTTCATTAACTTGAACGCGGTTATGTTGTTTATTATTAACCTTATTTATATCAGTTAAGAATTGTTCATTTGCAAAATTATCATCATCAAAAGTTCGATTAGAATCTAAACAATTAATGTAAGGCACAGCAAGATACTCAAAATCTTCGTTTATTTCATTGATAGGAAAAACAGCATTGAGAACCTCATCAAAAGAGGTCCCGATTACATTTGAGCAAGGATAGACAATAGAAGAAGAAACAGGGTAAACATTGAGGTTAGGGGAGATTTCAAGAGGTAGAACTGGCGCAGCATGCCAGTTGAGGAGAGGTGTATCAGCAGCTTTAATCAGACGGGATGGGTCCATTGATGTAGTGCCTGATTGAACCATGCAGAATGCCAGCCCCAGTATCTGTAAGTTGAAGGAATCTTCAGAATCACTTTCCTCAGTCTCTTCGATATCTTTGATGAGCGGTTGTACGCGGTGTGGGAAACTCTCGGCCCATGGATAGCTATCTTGGAAAAAGATCTCCATTCCAGGCTTCATCTTCTTATCTGTGTGGTCGTACCATGGTTCTGGAAAACCGCAAAAGGGGAAATCCTCACCTTCTTTGATGAATCGTCCATTTAAGGAGTCTCCTGAGATAGTTCGGATACAGTTTAATCCTCTCTTTGGTCGGGACTGGCGGATCATTCTAAGCTCTTGTTCAGATGGTTGATACCCCAAACCGCAAGGAGGGAAAGATTTCTTCAGTTCGATGGGCTCAAGTATCCCTTGATGCCTTTGCCCTAGCCCCAGTCCAGGCATGAAGTTCATGTTTCTGAACATCTGAATCACATTGACATTTCCATGAGGGTCATATTCTGGACAAACCCTTTCTTTGAAATCATCCCCTGTCGGGAGTAGGAATGGCTCGACTCGAAATCCTGATAGGAGCATATCATTTGACCCGTGCTGTATCTCGAGAATTGGACTGCTGGTGCTTGCACCCTCGACATTTTCGTCGTCGCCCAAAATGGTGATGACTCGCCCGTCGGCGAAGAACTTCAATTTCTGATGGAGTGAGGAAGACACACCCTTGATATTGTGGAGCCAGGGGCGTCCGAGCAATAGATTGAAATAAGGTGGGATGTCTATGACTTGAAATTCAATGACAGGGTTTATAGGTCCAACCCCTATTGTAAGTTTTATGGATCCCATCACCTCACGACGGGTATTATCGTAGGCACGCACAGCGGCGGAGGTTGGAGCGAGGTCGCTTTCTTTCAGGCCTAAACACTTGAAGGTTCTCAATGGGCAAACATTCAAGGTGTATCCGTTATCGACAAGAGAGAGTGGCACGGCCATTCCCATAACTTCGACGGAGATGTTGAGTGCATGATTGTGATTCGACCCAATTCTGGGGATTTCTTCTTCAGAAAATGATAGCATTCGGGTAGAGGATAAGGATCCGACCAGATTTATCGCCACCTTTGGTGTGGTAGAGGGAGGAACTATAGTTCCAGGGAGTAATTTGATTAAAGCATTTTGTGTAGCTGGGAAGACATGAAAAGCCCCCATAGAGTGATGTTAGCTTGAGTTTTCTTCAGTTGATCCAGGATCTTATTTTCTTCGATGGTCATTTCTGGCATAGGACGGTTTTCAACGCCCTTCCCCTTGTCATTTGTTGGTAGTGAGCTTAGAACTTGGTAATGTCTCCCTGATCTGATCATGTGATTTACTGAAGAAGGAAAAAACATAAATCCCGTTTCCTCGTTAATCTCAAGTTGTTCTGCCACCTTGTCTATTTCTCCAAGGAGTTCTTCAAATGAGAACATCCCACATATGTCGACTACTGGGCCAGCTCTTCCTGAAGCTTGTTCTTCGCTCGAATCTTCGAATCCTTCCCCCCATCCAGTGGCAACAATTTTGTCTTTCCCTGTAAAGTCGATGCATTCCATAACTTCAACGACTTCTTCATACAAGTTCTCCCATTCTGTGGGGATATGTGCGATTGAAGGGACTAAGCGCCCTTGTAGCTTCAAAGTGTCAAATAACCCGGTGATACTGCAAATACTGTTGGTTTGCCTGAATAATTCTGCCATAGTCTCGACAACATCATCTAATCTGACTTCGTCGGTTGGTACCACCCATATATCTGAATATCGGACCCATTTCCGTGCTTCCAAAATTAGTGTACTGAATCTCTGGCAATCAATGACCATCTGTGAGGGCAACTTTAGCCCGAATTCTAGGAGTTGGTTTAGCACCTCTGACAATTCCATACCTCCATTTTCATAATGGGTACGGACAGCGATGCATGCTATGGTAAGGAGTAACAGTGCCTGATCAGCGGGGCTAGTAGGGTGTAGGAGGAAATATGGGCAAATTTAGAGAGGTTTAGGAGGGTATAGGGGTGTGATTTGGGTTGATGGAACGAAATTAGGGTTTTCTTCCAAGAAGATGGCATTGGTGTGATTTGGGAGTGGGTTGTGAGTAGTGTTTGGCTTAGGATTGGATGGTGGGGCAATAGTACCCCAGTCAATGAGATCTTGGATTACGTTTCAGAGGTCAAAGCACTGGTCGGTGGTATGGCCAGTAGTTTGGTGGAAGGCGCAATGAGCGTCGGTCTTGAAGTTTCTTGGGAGTGGATTTGTCAATGGATGTGGATCCAAGGGTTTGCTGAGGTTTTGGCTTAACAGGGCTTGGTAAACTTTGCAGAGGGGAGCATGAAGATCAGTGTATTCCCTTCGGACGGGAGCAGGCCGACTTTCTGGTGCCCATGATGTGGTGGGTTGAGAGATGTTGATGGTTGAGACTGTAACATTGGCAGACTTGTCATACTTTCTATGGGTGAACTGTCCGGACACCTTCTTTGGTTCAATTTCCGCTTTAACGAGGCTTTCCTCGATTTCCACTCCAGCGTCTCAGAGAGCTCTGAAGTGGGGATAGTATTGTCCTCCCATCGTCGCTCAAACATGGGGCAAGAAGTTCTTCTTCACTATGTTGACCTGTTCTTCCTTGGATGGTCGATTAGTCATGGTAGTTGCTCGCTCCCTCCACCGAGTTATGAAGTTACTGAATGATTCCCCAAGATTCTGTTTGAGCAGCTTTAAATCATGACGGGTGACCTCAAGCTCTTCGTTGTATTTGTACTGCGACATGAATTCTCGGGCTACATCCATGTAATTCCCAGAGATCCTGACTTGGTCAAACTTCTTGGTGAGCATCTTGAGATCCTCTTTGACTTTATTCAAATCCTCCTCCTTTGGATCAGCGACCACAGGCAGGTTAGCCATAGGCTGATCAATGTTTGGCATTGGAAGCTGGGCAGGCGGCGACCCATTGGTAGGAGGGGCACGTGGATCCTGCTGATATTCTTTCGGGACCCTGATAGGCTCGGATGGACCCATAACAGGAGGGAACAGGGTCTCGGGCTCTTGAGGAATAGGAACTTGGTTTCGTTGCATTTCTCGGACCTCAGCTTAGAGGTTATCAATCTTGGCCACGAGCTGAGCTAGGACTGTCGGCGGATTCGATTGTATGACTGGTGCTTGATCTACACTCTCCATGGAAGATGGATGGATTCCGGACTCGAAATAAGTAGTAGAGGAGCGGATGAAACTCCGGGGTGATTTGACTGAAAACCGAAGCCAATAGGGAGCCAGGCCAAGGGCTTGCAATCGACCTGAGAAGGCGTAGGATAAGATTTATTTTTGAGAAAAAGAGAAGAAACTATTTTTGGATTTTTTATAAAGAAGGTAGAAATGTTTTTGGATTTTTAATAAAGAAGGGGGAAATGTTTTTGGATTTTTAATAAAGAAGGGAGAAATGCTTTTGGATTTTTAATAAAGAAGGGAGAAATGTTTTTGGATTTTTAATAAAGAAGGGAGAAATATTTTTGGAGATGGAACTCAGCATGATTATTATGATTATTATGCTCTCACTTGTATTTAATTCTCCTAAATGTAATGCCGGACGGGACCCGAGCCTGGAAAAGTGGGATTTTTAATATATGCAAAGCTACGGTTTGGACTTGTAACCAGGCTCGCGGACAGAGTCCCGTTTTAAAAAATGCGCGAAAATTGGGTGGCAGGCCGACCCGGAATTTCGGCAGAGTTTCGGGTTGAAACCAGCAATCTAAAGTGCGTGTCCCAAGTCTGACACCTATATGAGGGTATGCAGTTGGTTGGGTGAATCGGCATGGGTTCCCCGCTTTGGCGTGACTTCCACGATATACGTCTTGCTCTTGCGGGCAATCGGTACGTGTGGACAAGCCATTTGATATACCTGAGTGTACGTGAATTGCCTCACCATATACCTCATGAGGACGGTATATTTGAGAGAGAATTTGATATACTCGGCGTACGTGAATGAATTCCCTGCGATATACCTCCCGTCATGACTTCGGTCAAGCGGTACGATGCGGGGGAACCGTTCGATATACGTCAAAGGTACTTGACCAATGGAAGGTGAGAGTCATATCGCTTAGGCTAACTGCGACTTGTCGGACCAGCGCCCATCACGAAGTGACCCTCCAGTTACTGGGTAAAATTTTGTCAATATCAATGCTCTTTGGTGATGTTGTGTGAATCATGCATGATCCTCTTTATTAGTATCTTATGATGAGAATGCCTTTCTTTATTATGCCAAACAGGGAACAAAGTACAAGTACCCCAAAAGGTACGCCAAGTATGGATGGGTGATGCGTGCAACATGGGGATATACATGTGATCCTAGGTGCATGTGGTGCGAAGTGTACATGGAGAATTTTCTACAAGTGTGTGAACATAAGCGTAAGCATGGGATACATGTGAGAAAGGGGAATAGGCAGATATGGGGGGAAACATAAACAAATATAGCATCCATGTAAGTAGATTCAAGCCCACAAGTAAAAACACATACAATCCCCAACAGAGTCGCCACTGTGGTCATCCCCGATCATGATCCTTGTGGGCGAGCGCATGGAGGAAAGGATCCTTCGGGTCCCGCGCATCCCTCTTGGAGCACTTCGATCGGCATCATTTCTAGTGTGAAAAATGTAGAGAGATTCAGAGTCGCCAGTCTATTTTACTCAAAACAGACAAAAGAAAAAGGGAAAGCCACCCCGAAGAGTGGCATCCAAAGACATACTGGTGCATACGAAACCAAGATGATTCGAGAAGGGTTCGGAGGCTTAGTTACGAAATGGGAAGGTGTTAGGCACCCATTCTGCCCTTTCGGTCTCTTATGAATATTTGTTATTTTCCTTTATGTTTCCCCCTGTGATATGTGTGCATGTGTATATATATATAATGGAGGTAGGAATCCTTGACTTGTATCATGGAAAAGATAAAGCGAGTCATCCGTAGGAAGATATAAGAGTAAAATTAGAAAAATGAGATTTACGCGATTACCCCTACGTTGATCGTTATAAGGGAACGATAACGCATATGGGGTAATGCGTCACTAAGAACAAGTATATGTATAATATAAGAAAATTGGATTTAGAAAAGATAGAAAATAAGAGAAAAAGTGAGAAAAAGGACTCGAGTCTCGGGTTTTACCTCGGGACGCTTACGTAGCCTATAAAGGCATCAAAGTCCATGTAGTTCGCATGTAAAACGAGGGGTGGGGTTTATCCCATAAATCCAAAATGGGGAATCTCTTATTTGTAAGTGTGTGTGTGTGTGTGTGTGTGTGTGTGTGTGTAGAAAAAAGTGTTTTAGTTGTGAGAAAAGTGTGAGGAAAATATGAGAATCCCTTATTTGAATTTATGAGCAAAACCCTCTTTTTCTTATTTTTTGGGTTTTATTAAAATAAAATATGTGCAATAATACTAAGTAAAAAGTATATTAGGATGTGTGAAATGAGATAATAAAAGTGTTAAGTAAGAAAATAAGTTATTGAGAATTCAAGAGAATTTAAAGAGAGAGTTTGAGAAAGTTGGACCTTCTTAAAGATCTTAAGCTTGATCTTGAATGTTGGGGAGCAGCCCTTGCACTTTGGATGATGATGGAGAGTGGCTAATTCACCAATTTTGATGAAATGGATGATGAAAAGTGGAAGTAAAAAGGGGATTTGGAAGTTGAAATCACGCTGCCTTCGAGAGAGGTTTCTGGGATTCGTTGAGAGGGATTTTTATCAGATCAGGACTCTCTTCTGCAAATGAGGTGAAGGCCTCCTTTTATAGTCCCAGGTGAGTGCCGATCGGCATAGAGCCCTTCCTGCCTATCGGCAGGTAGGTGGCGATAGGCAGTTTCTGGAACCTGCCGTTTGGCATTGTGTTTCAGGATTTTTTGGAAAATCAGCAGCCGAGGGAAAATCGTTGGTCAGAATAGCACACGGGGCATACCTTTGGAAAGGTAATTCAGAGACCTTTGAAAGTCCTTTGGACCTCTCTCGGGTTCGAGAGTTGACTTTGGGTCAAATATGGCTCGGAAGCGTTTGTCGGTCCATTGGATGGGGAATCATACGGACGCAAACGGATCGTTCGTCCGCATGGTAAGTTTGAATCGCGCACGGGGCATACCGTTGGATAGGTTAGGATATGTACTTCAACATTCCAAAGAGTTTGACCCGATTTGGAGAGTTGACTTTGGTCAACCGGGCCCGGGAAGCGCTAGGTGGCCTCCCGGAGTCAAACGGATCGTTCGTCCGCATGGAAAGTCGGAATCGCTCACGGGGCGGACCTTTGGAAAGGGTATTCAGGGCTCTTTAAGGATTCATTCAGCCACGGTCGAGCTGAAGAGTTGACATAGGTCAAACAGAGCTCGGGTGTGCCCGGTGGCCTCTAGGTTAGGTTTCGAACGCAAACGGACCATTCGTCCTCATGGTATGTTGGAATCGCGCACGGGGTAGACCGTTGGAAAGGGTATTCGGTGCCCTTCGAAGATTCATTCAGCCTCGATCGAGCTGAAGAGTTTGAATTTTGGGTCAAACTGAGCCGGGGAGTGCCTGATGGCTTTCAGGTCAGTACTCGGGACGTGACCTGGGTTTACAGTTATGAAGGGAGGCACTAGGGACCTAAGGAGAGTCAAGTTGTAATAGAATGGGGTGTCTACAGTAATAATATAATAAAGATTAATTGGGTTACAAGTCAGTAGATGAGGTTCTTTTATACGTGACTTAGGGTATAATGTGCACCCTAAGTCACATGGAAACTGCTTATATTGAGAAACTCTAAGAAAATGACATTGTTCCTTCTATAGTATGGATGAAAAGCATAAAAAATCCTTAGCATACTCCAGTAATCACCATTCTTGATAATTGAGGTGAATAGCGACCAAAATACCCTTTTTGAAGACTTTATGACATTTTAGGTTGTCTAATAAAAAATGGTCAACCCTGACAGGATAAGGCTGAAACATAATGATTGAGGCGGACCCAAAGGGTCAACCTTCATAAGACGGGTCTATATTAGATCATAGTAGGATCGTTAGTACTATCATGGTTTGATGAAACTTATTGTACTAAATTATTTTTATACAGTTATGACATGTCCATTTTCACCATCTTATTGTCATTTCTATAATTCTTGTATATTTGTATACTCTTTTATATAGATTATGCTTTAGTTACAACATGTTTTGTAGGCTAACTATTTCACTTATTGGGGATCACTCCCTAAGGGGCGGCACATGTCTATTCCTTTTTTACATTATTTCCACAGTCCTATTGAGGATAAATCAAGTTCCATTTTAGGGTGTCATTTACTCATTTTAATTTTTTGTGAGCCTAGTAAATATGTTAATATTTATTCTTAATTAAAAAATCAAAAACATATTATTTCCTTTAACTTCCTTGGGTCTATTACCCTTGTTTCTGGTGAATGATTTTAATAATTTCCCTATTCATTGCATTAGACGTGATGCATGTTATAGATTTTACATGTAATTAGACTTTAGTCCTTAAACTATGGATGTTATGAAAAACGTCATGAATTGAAATTTTGAAAACCATGAAAGCATGCATAATTATTATAAAATGATTTGGTTAAAAGAAATATAACTCGGTGATCATAAGATGCTTTGTGGTAACTTACACCAAATGATCTTTATGATTTATTTTTTGAGTGCTATATATAATTACTCTTTCTTATTTAAAAAACTATACAATTATCGATAATCTCGTTATTCTTTCATTTACCATCAATTAATTGAATTCATTATGAAATATGTTACTCTAGCATGATTTTCAATGTTGTGAAGACCTAATAATTATGTAAAGCATTATAAATAATCATAGTCCCTCTTGGATATTAAACCCACATAGATATTAACCGTACCCTCTATATATTTCTCTAGTCACCCACTTAAGACTCATATATTGGCCTTTATTTGATAACCACATTACCCTAACCTAGTCCATATAGGAGTATAACCCTATAAACATTTTCCCCACCAATGTGTGAGAACGTACTTGGGATATTATAATATTCTTGTTATGTATTAGCAATTAAGCACATTATTTGGATTTTATTCTCATGATCCTAAGAAGTACGCAAAAAAGGGGAAAAGGGATCCAAAAAATGGGAGAATTCCAAAGATGTTTTGGAGGAAAATAAAATAAGTCAAACTTCATTAGCATTTACATTGATTATAATGGATCTTATGTTCCAATTTTGAATATTTATCTCATATTCAATTATCCCAAGTGTTCTCCCCAAAATCCTTTTGAATCATAAATATTACCTTCTTTTCATAACCTTAACAAATCATACATTATAACCCTAAAAATTACATATGATCCCATGGTGAATGTGATTTGAAATTCAAATGATTGTTCTAATTCGTTATATGTTCAACCTCTTTTAATGAATGATACCCATTCACGATTTTAAATTTTCATTTTCATATAATGTTCTTCATTATTGACATATGTGCGACTTTCATTCGTATTACAACTACTCATTATGCCCACATGTCCCAAGTGTGTTTTATCCCAATATGAATGTTTTCATTTGTTGAGTGTAATCACCAGAGAGGATTTAGTTTAATCATACTTTAATTATTATTTGGGTTATAAAAAGTTTGACCAAATAGCAAACATTTACATATGAGACACACCACACACATTTAAGGTTTTAATTCTGTAATGTTATTATATTAATTTTTATGACACCACATTTAAGTGTTCTTGAATTTCAAAGGTTCATAACCCCTTTACCTTCACCGATGCAACGGAAGCAGCCAAGAGGTCTAACAGAGACCTTTTCCAGGTATGCACTAAGCCTCAAAGACCATGGTTACCTAATAGAAGATCCCACAATAGAGTTAAAGGTCATGTCCTCTTTATTAACACCACAAAATGTTCGATCATTCCCTTATATCTTAATAACCCTCTCAGAGACCTCATACTTAGTGGTTCTAAGTCTCAAACCTAAATAGTGGACCTCAACGCAATGGGAACTATCCTCCAAAGGTCTAATGGTCCCTCTTCTGTGATGTAACTATAATAAAACATCATAGGAACATAATCTAACCATTTCCAAGAAACTTGCACGGTTTTTGGACCCCTTGGATGTATTGCCAAGCTTCTCTGACTGGTAGTTAGAAAGTAAAAATAGTGTTCTACCTACCACCACTACTCACTCCCACCAGCGTTGATGAATCTCATCTACATTAAATGATAATATCAACTATCTTATACCACCTGCAACCCTTTTACCAACACAATACTGGGTTATTGTATCTATCAGACCTTAGGGAAGCCCCAACCATATTATTATAGTTCACTCATTATCTCTCTAAGTGTTTCTATACATATGGTAGTCTTGTGAAGGGCTAGAGGCAGATTAGACAAGTTCAAACAAACCAAGCAATCTATTCGAGTGAGAAAAGCACCAGAGAATTACTTAACATAGCCATAACAAAACTGCTCATTTTCATATACTCAATAAACCCATTGTTGGTATACAGTAGGAGGATTTTAGATCACATCCAACTTATCATACTTTGTATATTCTATTGAATCCTAAATTAAGACAAGGAACCCTTAGAGTAGTCCATTAGTTACTTCCTATGGGTCTCTTGATTAGTGACATAGGACATCGATGCCTTAGATCCTTTTAGATAAAGCCTAAGTGATATATAGATTGTAAAATTCTCACTTATAATCCTATATATATAGAAACACCTTTCATAGTGTATGTAAGATCCTCACCTAAGCAATGAACCACCTTATATACCTATCTACTGCATTGACACTTCTCCCCTATCTGAGGTCCTATGGGGAGCACCTATTATGTCTAAGGTCTCAAGCGACTTCAACACCCATCAGTTTGGCATGGTTCGTGGGAACAATACTTGCATTCAATTAAAATCACATATAAGCATTACTCTCACTAGGAAGACAGCTAACTCCAAACTAGATCTCTCTTTCACAGAAATGGAAGCATATCAAAAAGAGCTTCAAGATCAACTCAATGGCATTCTCAAGAGGATCCCTTGACCACTTGTAGTGGGGGAACCAGCCAAATCTGAGTGTAGCAGAACTGGGTGAAACCATGAGCCTCGATTAGAAGGAGAAAATGATCAAGAGGATATGGATGGATCTCCATAATGTTTCGTGACCCGTATCCCTATTAGGGACAGGTTGTCACTTCAAGGAGATCAGTATTATGGATGTTATAGGGTAGATAGAGCCTAGGATAATGAGATCAAAAATATGTAAGATGGGTTGGGGAACTTCTTTAACTAATAAAATTTGTAAACTCCCAATACCATAGAGTTGTCCCTCTAGAAGATATTATCTCCATTCTAAAATTAGGTCTAACACTATGCTCTTCCCCTTAAGTGGAAAAGGCTTAGTATTGAATTATTTGATGGGTTCAAGGATCCTATCGATCACTTGGAGACTTACAGATCCCTCATTCTTATCCAAGATACCCCTGAGCCTTCCCCACTACTCTGAGGGGGGCAGTTAGGAATTGGTTTGACGAGCTAAAACCAGGGACCATTAGAAGCTTCACCGAGTTGTCTACGTCTTTTTTCATCCCCTTCATATGGGCTTAATGATGATAAAACCAATCCCTTATCTCCTCCATTTAAAGAAGAAGTCGGGTGAAGCCCTTTTATAATATGCCAAGAGGTTTAACCAAGATTCTCTTCAAGTAGATGAACTAAATAACACCATTTACGCGGTTTCCTTCATATAAGGCCTCAGTTCAGAGGATCTATTAAGGTTATTCAACAATATACCCCCTCGGTCCTTGAAGGAGCTACTAGAGAGATATTAAAAATACATTAAAGTGAAAGATGCGATAACCACAAGGAAATCTATAGCCTCCCCTCAACAGGTAAAGAGGAAAAAAAATTATCCCGACTCGAAGAGTACACTCAGGTAACAAAAACTAAGAAATAAGGAACGAACCTTCTCTTTTGTGGTGAAAAAAGAACTCCTACATCCACCAAAGACCGTGAGAGCATCAGAACACTGAAGGGACAAGTCCAAATATTATCGATTCAATAAAGACAATGTGCATAATACTAGTGACTATTTCTAATTCAAGTAGGTCATCGAAGGAGTGATACAGAGAGGGCACCTCAAGGAGTTTATGGCCAAGGACACTGATAAAGGATAGCGCAAAAAAAGAAGATAACGTCCCTCTGATCAATATAAATACCATTTCAGGTAGGGTTTTGGGGTTGGACTTTCCTCCATAATCTGAAAATCTCACCTCAAGAGCATGCAACAAGATGGAGTGAAAGTGAACAGTGTGTATCACCGGAACCAATTGCCAAACGAAACTCTCATAATGATGTTTCCAAATAAAAAACCCAATATAATCTCACTCGTGATCATGGGTAATGCTAATATGAAGTGTGTATTGGTTGATATCGGGATATCAGCTAATATCCCATTCCTATACACTTTTAAGGACATGGGCCTCACTATAAAGCATATACAACCAGTTACCAATCCCATGATTGTGTTCAACACAAAATGGACCTATTCCACGGGGTACATCGCTCTTCCCCTGACAATTAGCTCCAGGAATTTTTGCTCTACCATATGGAACAAGTTCCCAGTAGTAGACCTGTCATCATCTTATAATATGATCATTGGAAGAACTTCGCTTAATGATTTAGATATTATTGTATTAACTCCAATCAGTGTAGGAAAAGTGTATGGGACCAGAAGAAATCTAGGGAGTGTTATAAAACTTCCATGAAAGAAAATAAGAGACCATTAAAGACCACCCAAAAACTGCCTAAGGTCCCAGAAAGCTCCCAGAGAAGCATCGGGGTCCTTATTGAGGTTATGCCTCCTCAACCTGAAATATCAAAGATCCCACGAGATATATTGGGCATAGAGATGAGGAACGTGGATACACTAGATACACGTGATGAAGATAATGAAAAAATTGGTGAGATGGTTAAGGCTCTTATCATCGTTTGCATTGATGAGGAAGTTTCCACCAAAGTTATCCAAATTGGGGTTGGTCTAAGCTCCTCCCTTAGAAAGGAACTAACTTAGTTCTTGAAAAAAAAAGCAATATGTTTTCTCAGAGTCGTCCAAATTAGGGTAAACCCTAAGGTCATGGTTCATCACCTCATCATGGACCTAAACCACGAGCAAGTACATCAGAAGAAGAGGTTATTTATCCCCAAAATAAATACATTTACTGCTAAGGAGGTTGACAAGCTCTTACAAGAAAATTTCATGAGATAAGGGAAATATCAAATGTGGCTTTCTAACATGGTGCTAGTGCCCAAGACCAACAATAAATGGAGAATGTGTGTCGACTTCAATAATCTCAACAGAGACATTTTTAAAGATTACTAGCCCTTGCCTTGTATTGACATGTTAGTGGATTCCACTCCTGGTCACGAGATCCTCTCCTTCATGGGCGCTTATTCCGAATATAACCAAATTAGAATGGCCCCATAGATGAGGAAATACCTCATTTATCACATCCACAGATTCCAACTGATTTAGAGTTATGCCTTTTGGACTAGAAAATGCAGGTCTAACTTATTAGAGGGCAGTAAACTCCATCTTTATATATCTAATTGGTAAGTCCAGTGAGTTTTATACATAACGGGAGAAAATCGCGATGCTCGAGTAAAGACACACCAGACGTTATTTTCAACTCCCGTCGCTATGCAAAACACACTAGACTTTAATGGAGTACAACGGCCAGTCCGGGTATTGAATCCACAGAGAATGTTGCTAGACGTTAATTGATTTATTATTTCTCGAAAAAAAAGTGTAAAACATTAGAATTAAAACAAAAGATAAAACTGGGCATGGATTTAAATTAGGATTAACAAAATGAGTAAAAATAATAGATTGAGACTATTATCCCTCACCTTGGGTTAATTAGTATAAATTGTCACATTGGAAGACAATCCTATTAAGATTAAATCTCATTTTCACAATTAATTAATTGTCATAAAAGTTTAATTGATTTTGGTGTCAAAAATATTCTCGAGATTACATATGTAAGGTCGTAAATACAGCGCATACATGATATACACCATTAAATCTCCTAGGGATAAAATCAAGAACAACCTAACCTATTTAAACTCATAAAACCCATCACCAAAGCAAAATAACCCATTAACCTAATGTGAGTTCAATCAATCGCAACCTAAACTAAGCTAGCTACAAAGCATGGTAAATGACATGTATGTAAAGGAAAGCAAGTAAATCTAATTAACAAAGCAAGTAAAAATGTTAACAAAGCTTGAAATAAACAATGTAAGCTTAAATAAATGGAGAAGAATAAGGAATAGTTATACTTACAAACCCAAAATGGAAAGGAACCGTAAAAGAGAGAAGCTCTCAAAACCTGAACTAAAAAATGTTATTTTTAATGTATATCTTACAAAATAAACAAAAGACAACTTATATAGTAAGTTGGTAAAAGAAAAAGGGAAAAGAAAAGAAATGGAGAAATATCTAAAAATCTGCATCTGTCAATCGATCGATGAAAATCGATCGATCAATCGAAATGAAAACTCCCCACTGCTTTACTTCGTAGGCAAATACTGAATGGCCGGTCAATCGAGGTCTGAAGGTCGGTCAATCGGAGCTCTGTTTTGAGGGGCTTTTGGTTCTTCAAAAGGGGAAAAAGTTCCATTACAGAAATGGCTCTAACTTTATCATCTTGACTCGAAACGATGTGCCATTTATGGCCACGCGAAGCTAACTCAATGAACTATGCTTCCAAAAAATTCCACTGAGCATAAGGTGAAGTGTGAAAAGTCTAAATTTCCCTTGAAGTTGAGTCGGATGATATAACTTCCTCGAAATGCAAGAAATTCACACGCTAAGCATTCGCAAACATACAAAAGCTTAATTACACCTCACAAAGCATATAAACATACATAAAAGACGTTGTCTGGTTAACGAGCATAAATATAGGAATTAAGGAACACAAAAGTGTTATAATGCATGAAGATAATTGGTTCTAATATGCAATACTCGTGACGTATTACCCCCCTAACTTAGACATTGCTAGTCCCTAGTGAGGAAACAAAACCCAACCAGCCCAACAGAAGGTGATACAAAACATATATAAGCATAACATATATAAATGTCACTTTAGCGGGTGAACAATTGCATTTAGCATATGCAATAAGCTGTTAAACACCTAGGTTATCCTAGTGGACGAGTGTTGCCTCGTGAGGGTTTTCAGGGATGACACCCACAAACATAAAAGTTTTCTCAAAAATTATACCCAACAATAATGCGACACGCCCAACAATAATGAAAAAGATCTCAAAAACATTATTAACAAAGTGAATGAATTCACACAAAAGTCCTTATTCATTAACCCTATAGAATGAGCTTCGTAGAATTAAAACCTTAAGATTCGGAAGGGAGAGAGAGCGCATGCAAAGTATAATTTGGAAAAAAAAATTATAATTTGGATAAGCGTTAAAGTGCATATATCAATCCTCATTGATGTCTACACTCGACAAATGAAATCACTATGAATGGGAGGTAAAACATGGGACATGCGGGTATAAAGAGTAAATGTAAATAGAAACTAGGATGCACATATGTCACTAATGAAGAAAGCAATATATAAAGTAAAAACTTATAATCTCATTGAAAGGATATCATCGTTAAAGAGGTGAAATGCATCTTCACTGATTATCGAAACTATTATAACTTTTGAATTGCATTCACCTTAGGATCACATAGGACTTTAATAGTGTTGTAATGAAGGTTAGGCTTGGGTTATTAAATGAAGGGAATATGTACGAATTCAAAGTTGTTTGTGGATGAAAAACTTGGGATAATGGAAAATTGTGGGCAATATTAAAATTTGGTTATGATTTCGATAACAAGCATTGAATATAACTTTGGAGAGTGACAAAGATTATTGAACACCATGTACAAAATGAAAATATTTTCTCTTTGTTTTTTTTCTTCTTTTTCTCACTTTTTCTTTTGTTCTTCACTTCTTTTGTTTTCTATCACACTCTCAAATGCTTACTGGCATCCACGTAATAAGAACGTCATGCAATCCCAAATATCATTCCAAACAAAGGTATGGAAGGTCATATGCATGGTTTATAACTCTAATATGGAGTTAATTAAGAGATTTTGGGTTATGAAACGAAAGGCTATATTTAGGCTCAAAGGGGTTGACGAGGGGAAACATTTAAAGATGAGGTCAATGTCAATATGGGTGATATAACAAAGAGAGAATGTGATGATTTCCTATAGTTTACGCAATTCTCGAGTTAAAACAACTTTGAAAATCATGATCAAGTAACACATTTCAAAATGAACTCAATTAGTGAATGATCAAATGAATAGTGAGATTACTGACGAATTTAACATTTTCAAGGAGCAAAGAGAGTAATATACAACACTCATAGATGAAGAAAAGCACAAATCTCCTTTATCGTAAGTATATACAATGCAACAAAAGATTATCGAGTTATAAACGCCTTAAACCAAATCATTAAAACAAAAGGAGCGCATGTGCTCAAGGATTTAAAGTTTAATTCATTAATTTTTTCACAATATCAATGATTAAAGGACTAAAGTCTAATAACTTCTAAAATAGAGAATATACATCATTGAATTATCTATTGGATTGGGAATTTATTGAAATTTATCATCGAAACCAACGACAAAATGCCCAACAAAGGAAAAAGAAAAAAAAATGTTTTTGAATTTTTCATTTTTTTACAACAAAAGCATGCTTGGGAATAACATATAATCAAATCATGGACTAAGAAAATAATGGATAGAATATTCCACACCGCCTAACTAAAAACCTTGCATTGTCCTCAATATAAATTAAGAACCAAGTTTAAGAGATGAAAATAGTGATATTATCCAAAATTGAGTGATCTCGAGAAAGTACAGGTCCAATGATTCTACAAAACATGTTAGCACCAAGCATAACAAAAAAAGAACTAAAACTTTAACTAATTACACTTGACAAAAAGTAAAAAGAATAAAAACAACCTAATATGTACAACCTACAACTTTAACTTCTAACTAACTATACACTAGAAGTTGAAATTTTTAAAGGTCCACCCAAAATACGATTTGACTTTGAGGGAAACTTAGTGTACCCTCATTCGCATGCATTCCTTCTGAAAATAAGAATTTTATTAAAATAACAAAAGGTATGTGTAAGGCGAAAGAAATGAACTATCATAAATTAAAAATTTTGGGGGGATGATGGGGGATTTGGATTCAACAGGTGATGAATATACATGGGATCCAAAAAAAGAATTTTCTCCCATAGATTTTGCAATTGGAATGGGAGGTGGCGTACTTGGAGGCAAAATTTCCTTCATGGAAAGCGACTCGGGCAAGTAATCCACATCAATGAAAGGGTTGAACATTTTAAAGTTTTGAACCAATTCATAGGATACTTGTAACGGTTTAATAATATCGAATAAGGATGGGGAAGAAATAAATTCAAACTCAAGAGATGACTTATCATCGCTCGAAGATTGAATTTCGAGGGAGATAGGATCATTTTTAATGAAACTTTCTTCTTTGTTTACCAAAGAAGATATTATTTAATTGCAAATGGATACTACGTCCACTTCTTACTCATTTTCATTATCTATTATCCCTTGGGCCAAGTGAAAAATGGTTTATTGCAAATTAGGCAAATATTCCTCATTTGGTTCAAAACATTCCTCCACTTTGAAAGTCTCGAAAGAAAAATCATAGTTGGATTCGAATAATGCATCCAACTCTTGTTCTCAACAAGATTTTGTTCTCGATAATGGTTTTTAAGTTTCTAATTTTCAAGAATGTGCAAACCCTCACACAATGTCATAGGTGGATGTGCGGATTCTTGACAATGAGAACTTTGGAAACTAGCCTCGAAACTACTATAAAAATCATTATCATAAGAATTTTGAAAGCTATTGCAATTAGTTTTAACATTCTTATTATAAGGATTTTATGGCCCACAGTCGGAATGATCATTTTTAAAATTCCCATAATCCATATCTTAAATTTGATAATACTCACCCAAAGTCATAGGTTTAGGGGGATTTTGAGAATTATCGTTACGATTACCGGAAAAAATAGAATAAGATATGCTTAGCCCCCCCCCCCCCCCCCCAAAGTAGCTCAAGATGGTGATTTTCACAAAGTGGTGTGCGTTCGAAAAATTCAAGCGTTTCTTGGCCCCGAAATATAGATGTCATACAAAACTAGTTAACAAAGAATACAAATAGAAAGAAAAATACTACGAAAAGCTAAAACAATTATTTTCTAAAAAAAACACTCCCCGACAACAACGCCATTTTGATAACACGGGAAAAATCGCGGTGTTCGCGTCTCCAAACGCCCATCGTTGTTTAGTTTTCCAATGCTATAAAAAAACCTAGACTATTATTACACTCTTTAAGGGAGTACAGCGGCCAGCCCGGGTATCAAATCCACAGGGAATGTTGCTAGACGTTAATTCATTCATTATTTCAAGAATAAAAGTGTAAAATATTATATTAAAATAAAAGATATAACTACGCATGGATTTAAATTAGGATTAACAAAATGAGAAATAACTATAGATTGAGACTAATATCCCTCACCTCGGGTTAATTACTATAAATTGTCACACGGAAATATAAGTCTATTGAGATTAAATCTCATTTTCACATTTAATTAAATCTAGAATTGTCGCCTCCTGAATTGGCGTAAAAGCTTAATTGATTTTGGCGTCAATAAATATCCCTGAGATTTCACTCGCAAGGTTGTAAATGTGACGCATACATGATATGCACTATTAAATATCTTATGCAAAAAATCAAGAACAACCTAACTCATTTAAACTCATAAAACCCATCACCAAAGCAAATCAACCCATTAACCCAAGGTGAGTTCAATCAATCTCAACCTAAACTAAGATAGCTACAAAGCATAATCAATGACATGTATGTAAAGGAAAGTAAGTAAATAAGCAAGTAAATCAAATTAACAAAGCAAGTAAAAAAGTTAACAAAGCTTGAAATAAATAATGGAAGCTTAAATAAATGGAAAATAATAAGGAATAGTAGTACTTATAAACCCAAAATGGGAAGGAACCCTAAGAGAGAGAAGCTCTTAAAACCTAAACTAAAAAAAAAATTCTAATTTATATCTTATAAAATAAAATAAAGACAACTTATATATTAAGTCGGTAAAAGAAAAAAAAAGAAAAGGAAAAGAAATGGAGAAATCGCCCGATCGATCGAAATGAAAACTCCCAACTGCCTTTCTTCATAAGTAAATACTGACTGCCCAATCAATCGGGGTCTGAAGGCCGGTCGACCGGAGCTCTGTTTTGAGGGGCTTTTGGTTCTTCAAAAGGAGGAAAGGTTACATTATGGAAATAGCTCTAACTTTATCATTCGGACTCAAAATGACCTGTGTTTGCTGCCACGCGAAGCTAACTCAACGAACAATGCTTCCATGGAAGTCCACTAAGCTGGAGATGAAGTGTGAAAGTCCACATTTCCCTTGAAGTTGAGTCAGTCGATAGATATTCCTCGAAATGCAACCATTCCACACGTTAAGCATTACCATACCTAAAAAAGATCAATTATACCTCGCAAAGCATATAAACATACATAAAAGATGTTATCTGGTTAACGAGCATAAATATAGGAATTAAGGAACACATAAGTGCTAGAATGCATAAAGATAACAGGTGTTAATATGCAATATTCGTGAAGTATCATCTATATTGATATTATTCTTATGAAGAGTCTGGAGGCTCAGTATCATGTGCAAAACCTCAGGGTGACCTTTACCATACTCTCAAGAAATCAAATAAGCCTCAACCCAAAGAAATATTCTTTTGGGACAGTTGGAGGTAAGTTTTTGGGCTTTATTGTCACTAGGCGTGGCATAGGGGACAACCCAAAAAATATCTAAGCTCTATTAGATATGAATTACTTAAGAATGGTAAGTACAAAACCTTGCTAGAAGAGTTTTTTCCCTCAACTATTTTGTCTTCAAGGCCACAGACAAATGCTTGCCTTTCTTCAAAAGACTGAAAAAGGCTTTTAAGTGGACTTCATATGCTGAAGAAGCTTTCCAAAGCCTAAAGAAGTACTTAGGATATCCACGTCTTTTATCCCAGGCCATTACTGGGGAAGACTTGTACTTGTATCTTGTTGCCTCTATAATTACGATTAGCTCAACCTTGATCTGAGAAGAGTGTGAGGCAATTGTCAGTGTATTATGTTAGCAAAGCTCTGTTAGGGACTAAAGGCAAACATCCTAAAATACACAAGTTCTTTTTATGTCTGATTACCTCAATCATACATCTGAGGACTTAATACCAATCACGCATAATTGTATTTATGAAGTATCAACCCCTCTGATAGATCCTACACAATCCTGACACTTCAGGAAGGCATGTCAAGTGGTTTGTAAAGTTAGTGGAATTCAGCATTAAGTACCATCCATAAAGCGTCATTAAGGTCAAACCTTAGATGATTTTATCACTGAGTTTAATAACTTGGAGGAGGTAGAGTAAGAGCTCAAGAGATTTGAAAAGAAAAAGAAGTGCCTAAAGAGCCCAATCGGCCATTGTTCCATTAAATAGATCATAAGTTCCCAAAGTGGGCATTATATATGGATATCTCTTTCAATAGCTCGGGCAGTGGGTTTGGACTTCATCTTGTGATCCTAGAGGGGGTTATAATTTCTTGCCCTCCATTTTTAAATCAAATACTTGAATAATGAAGTAGCATCAGAAGGCTTCCTAGGGTAAATAATTATGAGGTCGACCATCTTGCACGATAGGCCTCTTAAAATTAGGTAGATCCTAACTTTTTTATAGCCACCTTAGATCATTCAAGAATCACCCAACTCCAAATCAATGTTGCAAAAGTGGATTAGCGCTCAGATGACCATACCCATTAAAATGTACCTCAGGAACGGTGTCCGACCAAAGTACAAGCTCCAAGTCAGTTTCCTGAAATTCTTAGCATCTAGATACTACCTAGAGATTAGGTTCCTATTTAAGAATGGGTACATCTCAACACCTCAGTGATTGGTCAGTTCGTCGAAAGCTAATTATGTCCTCAAAGATCTCTACGAAAGTGTATGTGGTGCCCACACTAACCCCAAGACTTTAGTCCATAAGGTCTTGAGGAAAATATACTTTTCACCCACTTTAAGAAAAAACATCAGATACTTGGAATGGTAATGTGAAAAGTGTCGAAGGTTTTCTTTTGTTCCAAATCATCTAGTAGAGAAATGTCCCTAGTGCTAAGTCCATGACTCTTTGCTTAATAGGGGGTGGATTTGGCAGGTCCCTCCCTCTTAACAAATCTGTTGAGGGTCAATCTATCACACGCCCACTTATTTTTTATAGTAGTAATTAAACATACTAGAAGGCGTTGGCGATATTTTTTCTTAAGTCCCAAGATAAGATTGTGTGGTTAATTGTAGTTAAGGGGTGGAGGCATCTAATGACCTTTCTAAGAGATACCGTTGTCACTAGATTTGAGGATTCATTATTTGAGGATGAACATAGAGTATCTAACTACAAATATAAGGGTATTAAGGAAATTTTCTATGGAGTAACCCAATAAGAATTCTTATGTAACTCTATGTGTACTACGTCCAATGAGGCGTGGGACATTATCCAACTCACCCGTGAGTACCATTCAGGTCTTGAAGCTCCAATATCTCTCCACATAATTTTAGTTCTTAAAGGTGTAAAAGAATTAGAACTTCAATGAGTTTTATGAAAAACTCTCTCATATCTTAAAATCTCACTTTTATTTAAGAGCGATGATCCCAAACTCTAGGGTCGTTATGAAAATACTTACGTTATTACGACCTAGGTTCCTTCTCCACGTCTCGGCCTTAAACATCATAGAAGGTATATATAACATGAAGGTAAAGGATATCATAGAGTTGATTCAAACCCTTGAGTTGAAGCCACATAGGAGTTATCCTTCAATCTCAAATAACGATCCGATGAGAATGGGTTTAAGATTACCTTGTTGACTAAGCGATTCAAGAAATATCTCAAATACAATCTTTAAAAGTTTAAATCTAATAAAAAAAGAGGAAATAAAAATAAAGCCAATAAGGTAAAGAAGTGTTATAGTAGATGAGACTATAAGTCTCAAAGAGAAGAGAACTTGAATGATAACTCTATGAGATTATTTGAATGTTAAGGTTTTGGGCATTTGTTATGTGATTGTCCTACTAGGATAAAAATAATAAGTCCATAAATGTCACTCTAAGCGATAGTGACACTAACTCAGGTAATGAGTCTCTCATTGAATGCAACTTCATTACATTCACCATCAGCGACAATACGTTTGGTCCTCAAAATTTTCTTAATTGAGAAATATCGTGTTGAGTCTGATAGCGATGGAGACAAAACAGTCAAGGAAAGGAGTTTTGCCAATGAGACTAAAGAACAACTTCAAGTGAAGTCCAATAAATTCCTTGAGTTTATTAAAGGCATAAAGATGATAAATGACAATCTTAATGCTAATTTTAGTTTGTATCAGTGAGCTAAGTTCTCCTAAGGAGATTGAGGCACAAATGATTATCTTGAAAAATTATTAAGATACTCTAATTAGGAAGTTGAAAGTAGGAGAGAAAGAGGTTGAGCTCTTTCCAGACAATGTCTCTACCTTAAAGATAGCTCTCCTAGAGTCATCACGTGCATGTGATGTGCTTAAGGCACAGTACGAGAAGCTTAATAAAGACTCTAAGAAGGTGAAATTTAACCTTGAAATGTGTTTCGAGTAGTTTGATAAGATGCTCATTAAACCATTTCAATCCTTAAAGGAAAAAATGGGTCTTGGTTATGACCATGTGTGAGAGTCCAAACCAAATAAATATATCACATTTGTCAAAGGGTCAACAAACACACCTCCTTGAACTCTTTCGATAATTACTCCTAAAATGAAGAAGGTGGATCCTCCATAGCCATACTTTTGCACCCATTGAAAAGAAAACCTTAGAGAATATCGCCACATATTTGTACAAAATGGGTATGTTCCTCCATATTTGAATAGAGACTTCTATGAACTCCAAAAACATATTGAGTACATTATTTGAACATCCTAATTTCTTATGGGATAATTAAAAAGGATGATTGGTTCACTTACTAGTGTCCAAGGTAAGAAGAAGATAAATAATAGGAAGAAAAAATGTGTTTAGAGTAGTGGATGATGGTGACGATTCTCTTCCTCGTCACCCTCCTAAGTGAGTCATTTGTATCACCTCCAGGTTAGGATTCCATTTGCCATATTTATTCCTTGTTGTCTAGAGGGTATCATATTAGTTTTGTTTTGTTTTAGGTTATTATGATTTTCCAAACACATAAACATTCACCACCACTTTATTCCTGGTCTTATTGAGGATAGCGTAGTGTCTTTGGGTTACGTTCCTACTAATTCTCAGTCTATAAACATACTCACCAAACTTCTTGATTTAACTAGGTATGATAACCTTATAAAGTCCATAGTGTTTTGCACCATTGATTGAGTCCCGAAGTTTTTTTTGTATAGGTTTTGGTATATCATGACTTATTTATACGTTATTGATATCTTTCATTGATATGTATATGGGTGATGTTAAAGGCAGGCCAAAATTTTCTCCCTAACTCCATACAAAAAGTCACACAATATTTTAATTCAAAACACCAAAAGTAGCTTAACTTTTTTATTTTGGTAAACCCACTAAAATACGCCTTATAAAAATAATAAATGACGCCATAAAATATTTTTCCACTTAACCCAAAAAATAAAACCCTTCCACTTCTCATTTCAAAAGTACCCATTGTCAAACAGACACCTCTACGACCATAAACACCATACCGCCACCACTCTCACTTTAGACACCTAAATTGTTATATTCAGCATTTCCATGCTTTCTCTATTGTGTTGAAGCTTTTCTGAAATAAAAAATCCTACTTTGCTTCAATGGAACCTAAAAAACCCACCAAAGAAGAATATCATCAAAAAATCAACATTCAGTGTTCACTCGATATGCTCGAGTAATATATTCATCCTTTTTATCATTTTTAACCATTTGAGCACCAAAAATAAATTAAAGAATGCACATGTTAAAAAAACCTAGAATATATACCCTGCAATGACGATGATGAGTTATTGTAGGATATAAAGTCTCACGATGACCCGTCGTCGTGGTAATGATCATTGGCAACTTGATTTCCCATGGTGACTATAATTGTCATAGATCACCAACCACGACCACAAGTCACTGTGGTAAATGGGTATTTCCTCGCGATAATTTCACGGGTACATGTTACTGTGGTTGGTGAGATACTACGGTCACAATTCATCGTGGGGAATAATTTTTTTCTCGTGTTATCCCATGGTTACTTGTAGTCATAGTATTGAAAAAATCATGGCCACAAGTAGCCATGTGATTCTCATGAATTTTGTTATTATTTTTCCACGATAACTTATGGCCATGAGATCTCACAAAACATGACCATAACTCACCATGGGGAAAGGGTTTTTGCTCTTTCTTTACCGCATCTACTTCTGAACTTGGACTCTCATAACTCATAACCATAAGTCACCGAGTGTAAGTATTTATTTTTGTTCTACCACTGTAATTATATGATAATTATGAACTGATTAATATAAACTACATTTTAGTTTGATGAAGGACTTATCAACGATGCCAATTTTGGGAAGGACATTGGCAATATATGGGTTCCTAACACTAGTAATAGAGGTGGATTCTTTGATAGCCAGAAAACTGACAATATGAGCACAAATGATTATGTGGGTCGTGATTCTACTTACCCAAGTGTGCTGGATGAGGGTAATCGCAATGATAATGAAGATAGGAGCCGATGACCTAACTTGCGGGATGACATCCCCTATTTTGAATCGTAAGAACCATATTTCACAACCTTAATTTTATTTTATTACTATTTATATTAATTTAACACTTTTACTTTTTGGTGATTTGTGATAGGGTATATAAAATATTGAAGAGGATCCCAAACCCATTAAGCAGGATCATTGAGTGGAGTTCACTAGTGAAAGGGTACAAATAATTTTCGACTGACTTTGATCACTTATTTTTGGTGTTTTTTCATTATTGACAACAAATAATTATCAGGTGTCTTCATTTTCAGGTTTTTTAAAATCTCATGAATGAATGATAGATTGCGTGCAACAACACGACAAAGGGCTCAACGTCATTATAACTACATTAAAGTCAGAAAAATCTACATCGAGGAGAAAACTGCGTATCATATTGGCTTGTAAAAGAAGTGACGCACATAGAAATCGGGGTAAAAAGGAATATATTAATAAAAATGTAAGGAAAAGAAACACGGTCACTAAAATATGTGATTGTCCTTTCCATTGAAAGGTATCCCTTTGGATAGTGGACATTGGCAGTTATTAGTCGTATGTGGGTTGCACAATCATAAATTGCCAAGGACAATTGTTGGTTCATCCTATACCAGTCGGTTAACCCAAGAGGAGTGGGAAATTATGAAGGAGTTAGTGGAAAATGGTGTTGGACTGTAAAATGTCTTGACCACATTGAAACAACGTGCTCTAAACAATTATTTTACCATAAGAACAATTTGCAATGCAAAATACAAAATAAGACTTGAGAGATGCAAGGCCACAATGCAATGCAATAACTTTTGCATATTTTTTCTAAGAAGAATTATGTGTATTAGCAGAAGATATGCAAATGTACAGATGTTGTAGAGGATGTATTCCTTGCCCACACGACATCAATTCTGCTGGGAAAGTGTTTTCCCACTTTGGTGATTATTGACTGCACATATAAGATAAATCGGTATAACATGTCATTGTTTAAAATGATTGGTGTGACTTCCACGGGTCAATCATTTTGTATCACATTTGTTTTCTTGTTAGAGGAAAAGGAGGAAAATTTCTAGTGGATGCAAGGCCATTTACGAAGTATATACGAGCCGAAAGAATTATCGCAAGTTATTGTGTCCGATAGATAATAATCGTGTATGAATGCGGTTCGAGTTATATTTTCTAATGCATACGCCTTGCTTTTTTTGTTCCATGTGCAAAAGAACGCGGGCTTTACTTGTACAAAGTATGGCCTCATGACAGAAGATAAGGAACTATTCATTCAAGGGTCGATAGGGGTTAGAGAGTCCGACACAACCCAGGCCTTTAATCAAAGTTAGGAAAGGCTTGTATAAGCATGGGCGAAATTTCCAAACCTCATAACCTATATTACTAAAAATTGGATTTCGGTGTTCCGTCAATTTGCTTATGCTTGGACTAATAAGGTTATGTATAGGGGTATCCGGGCGACAAACAGATCAGACAGTGTGCATTCAAAGCTTAAGAAATATTTGGAAAGTAGCATTGATTCATTCAACACTGTTTGGAAAGGGATGTATGCATTTTTATATCTACAAGTGACACAGATAACTACCAAATTTGAAAAGTCACTTGGAACAAACAAGCATACGCACAGTAACCCAAGTTTGAGAGAAATTCGAGGACGAGCATGTCACTTGCCTTGGACATAATTGTCCAAGATTTGGACACCATGAGGTTGATTGTCGCGTACAGTGCTGAGAATAAACATTTTGTAGAGTTATCATGCACTCACCTCCTACATACCATGTGCGGGTTATTGTGTGCGCACGAATTGGCAATATATGAGGTATATGTCAATCCAATTCCCTTATGGGCTTTGGATGGTCAGTAGAGAAAACCTTCCATCATAACGGATATCCCTAAATACCATAATGTGAATTGCACACTGGAAATACAATGTTCGATGGGGTAAAGTTGATGAGGCAGAATTAAAGATACTTTTGCGCAAGTCAATGGAAATTGAGACATCATTGTCTACATCATATATGATGCCAACCACTAAAAATAAAATGAAAAAAGTTACTTTGAAGATGAAGAGGATGAGCCAAAGTGATTAAAAAATGCAAACTCAACAAAGCGATTACCTTCGTCATGGGAGGTCAGTGCACCAACAATGGCGGACCTAAAAGCAAAATCTACAAAACCACTTAACTTTCACCTCAAAAGGTTCAGAAAAGTGGTCAACATATATGAAATTGAATATTAAACACGTACCTAAATCTTTCCAACCATTTATTGATGAAATATTTAAAGTGCGATCCGATGTAATTATGTATACACGATAATTGTAAGAGGGGTGAGGATGGTTTGAGGCATGGTCAGTAAGGAACACATTATTGGCAGAATTACCTGAGAACAAGAGTCAGTACGAATTAATGACAGACTAATTTCATCACACGTGCTCCAAAGATAATTGGTTTATCATGTCGAACTTTGGGTACCTTACAGCTATTTCTTTGAAGCTAACGATTGTGATTATATCCAATGATCAATGTTTGATATTTATGACATTTAATATTGGTACAAAAAGTCTATGGCAAGAGAATTGAGTTATCTTCATTTGAATGTTAAAAATTCTCATTGGGTCTCACTGTAGTGCACAAGATTCTGCCTCTGCCCCCTATTGATAGTAATTGGAGAGTTCACGCCACACCTGAGGCTTTGGAATGGGAGAATATGTTAAAGATCCATATGGGTGAGTTTCAAAAAATTTAACCACAAAATGTTGTGCGCAAGGATAAACCAACCAAGATATCATCTGATGAAGAGGAGGATTTTACAGTGCCTTGATGAAGGTTGTAAAGAATGTTTAAGTAGAAACTTGTAAGATTTTTTTTATAGAGAAGCATATGTAACCATTTTCTAATTTAGGTCAACTTGTGAAGTCTATGATGGTGTAATTTTTATGTATAAGTAGATATAAATATTTACAAATATAGGTGAACTTGTGAAGGAAATGATAATTTATTTTTTCTGGAAGAGTATATATACACACAACTTAGTTGTGAAATGATAAATTAATTTTTCTAAAAATGACAAATTAGATATGTTATTTTTAATAGTTATCTCTAATGTTTATGTTATGTACATATTATATTAGTTGTTTTGTGTTCGGTTGAAAGCTCAGGGAAGTAAAAATATTTTTATGTTATGTACATATTATTTCTTGTATATATGATATGCATCTCGCAGTCATATATTTCCGTTATAATAAACGAACCACGGTGGCATGCATTCGTGTTATTACAAGCATCACACCAATATGAAAATGTCCATACTAACACCACAGTTAAAATGGATCACATGGCCATAACTCACCATGGCTTTATATCCATTTAAAGTTGTTCGGTGACTTGTAGGTGTGGGATATTAATCATTGTGGTTTGCAGCCCTGAAATCAATGTCATGGTGGCTTGCAGCCATGAAATAAATACCATGGTTGCTTGTGGCCATAGTAAATACCATCTAAAATTGTATATTTGGAATTGTTCGGTGACTTGTGGTCGTGGGATCAATGTCTTGGCATCTTATGGCCATGAGATCAATGACACGGTGACATGTGGTCGTGAGGTATTAATCACGGTGATATGAGGTTGTGATTAATATCATGAAATTTTTTACATTTTCCAATGCTCGGTGACACGAGGTCATGTGATCCATTACACTGTGACATATGGGCATGTGATCCATTTCACGGTGACTCGTGTTCGTGAAATAATTACCACTGTGGTGGAGTATCGTGTAGGAGTCAATAACACGGTTATAAGTTTTCGTGGGATATGAAATACATAGGTTTTTAAAAATCCTTAAGTGTCAAATTAATCCCCATTTAGTATGCTAAACAAATGACAAAACAACAATGCAACAAATAAAATGACGAAATTAACACCAGAATCACAAAATTAACAACATATGATAGTAAATCGATCAAAGTTAACAAACTATATCACAAATAGCGGAAAAAACAAAGTAATATGCTAACAATAGAAAGCATAAGGTACCAAAATTATTTTGCAATTCATAAATTACAATTACAATTCCAAAATATTAAAGACATATTATTTTCTTCGTGGGTTCTTTTACACTGGATCATGTCAGGTCGTTGTCGTTGATTTTATTACAGATCTCTTTTTTTAAACAACTTTCCCATTAACCTTGTCTTGAATTGTCTTGGTTTCTTTAGCTTCATGTAGTATATTACATGTTGCTCCAGCACATTCAAGGACATCTACAACCTCTTGTTCCTCTAGGGTGTCAATTATATCTTGTAATAGTTTGGCGATTACATCACTGCATTAACATGACTGTTATCGTCTAAAACTGGTTTTAAGGTTCGTCATAGAAATTTAAGATCAAATTAGAGATAACAAATAGTAATCAAGTAGTAATATGTAAATACGTAAATAGGGAGATGAGAATAAGAGGTATCACACCAAGACTTACGTAATTCAGCCCTCAAGGAGGAGCCTACATCCATATAGTTGATTTCCACATTATCATTTCCAGTGACCAGAGGTCCAATAGTAGTACAATTACTCAATATCCCTTATCTTTGTGATTTGACAGTCTAATAGACTAAATACCTCAGCAAGTCCAGACCTAAATAGAGAATCTCTACTTGTATAGTGAATGAGTATGAGGAAATGTATGTACAGAAAAGAGATGTAGTTTACATGTGTCCTGCCTTTATAGGCTGGGTAAAAGCATATTTTTAAGGGATTCGAGTCAAGATGTAAAGTGGCTTAAATATTACCCATAAAGGAATGCCTCTTCACATGTTTTCTAACAGTGGTTCCAATCGCATTATACTTATCATCTTCAACAACATCATCAGAGTCGTACTCTGTCAATTAGCCTTACTGTAAATGATCTTGTTTATTTACATGGAACTGAGGCTGACCACATTTCTTATGGATGATCTTATATGTTGAGCCGAGGTTATCCCTTGGTAAGTCTTCTCGGTTGAGGATGAGCTTTTACTCGTACTATTGAATCATTTTACTTAACTCTCTTCACGTCATGAGATATTCTATAAATATGGTATAAAAAAATCCCCTAAGACTTTTCTCACCACTTTAGATGCCTCTGGGTCTTGTATAGAGCTTACTCTTCAATAGAGGTATGGAGTAAAGAAGTGAATGAAGTTTTTTATAAGTGGTTCTAGTTTGGCATCTCTTGTTTCAAAGGTCGACTATTATTCAGCTCAACCGGTCGAGAAGAATGACTTATGAGTTCCTTGAGGAAATTTCCAGCTTCCTTAAATGTGCCACGTGTCAAAAATTTATGGGTGTTCGACATGCGCATTTGACACGCGCAATTTTGCCTTTATAAAAGGGGATCAAATCCAACTTTTGGTATTTTCAAATTATTTTTACCCAATCTTTCTAGAGAGATAAATGATTGTGATCCCTCCATTACAAAGTTATTTGGAGCTTCTACAATTAGCTTTTTATTCGTTTCTAACATTAGGTATCCTCCGCACCTTAACTGTTTTTTTTTAATATTTTACTATTTTCTCATTCGGGTTCATATTTAAGTTAAGTTGGGTTATCTCATTCGGGTTCATGTTTAACTTCGGGCTGTTTAGGAGGAAGCGGAGGAAGAAGAGACCAGAATGGTGGAAATTATAAAGAGGTCGATCAGGAGGTAAAAAAAGATGAGAAATTTTTACAATCCTCGGGTCATCCTTATTTGTTCCTCCATGCCCCAAATCAATTTGCTTACTAATTAGCTTTGTACATATTTTTCATGTAACTTCAACTCCTAGTTCAGGATCCTTTAGTATGGCTTTAGCCAATATTTCTCAAGAGAAATTTATGGAAATCTGAGCTAAACAACCCAAAGAACTGGCCCAGCGGGCAGCTAGCAGAAAAGCCTATGTGAAAGATCGTACCAAATTAAAAAATGATGAAAGATCTCGACTAAAAAATGTTTAAACTACAAAGTTGGCTACTGAAGAGACCCGAAAGAAGAAAATCGCTGATAAGGGTAAAGGCAAAGTGATTGGGGAGAGGAAAATCAGTAAGAAAAGGCCTTTGGATGAATTTTTTGCTAAAGATTGATTATTCATGTGTTGATTATTGTGCTGCATTGTTTCGTTTAGTCACATCATTGCTTAGATTGATGATTCATTCTTTGTGATTGTTTGCTATATACAATTTAGTATCGCTTGATTATTTTTAGCTGAATACTTTTGTTTATCTAGATATGATTCATTAATTATTCTCATGCTAGATAAGATGTTATTTGATTATTTTTTTCATTTATTGTATATTAGAGACAAAAAGGGGGAGAGATGTATGTGATGTAGGGGGAGTATTTTTTTGATGAGCACATATTTTTGGCTTTACATATTGGTATCATGTTATGGATGTTTATATTTTATTGATATCATGTTGTCTTGCACAAATTGGTATCATAATTTGCTCACATATTTAATAAATGATTTGTTTTACATATTGGTATTTTTTTATGTCATTTGTTCCTCCATACTTCACTGGGTATTTGTATGTTTCATGTGTGTAAGTATGCTTTAGAGACTCGATATTTCAAGTCTATATCACATTCAGACATCTCATGCATGTCGAACCTGCATATACTAGTCCTTGTCCTGTAATTTTTATTTTGAGGTTTTATGGGATGGAATTTAGGTGTCATACAGCTTAACGGCCCGGTTTAGGCATTTCACCGTCTAGGCTTTGTTCCGAAATAGTCAAAGGGGGAAATTTGTAAGGGAAAAATTTCCAATTAAGTCCATTTATATGTATTTGACTTATTCCCGTAACAAAACTTATTTGAGTCATAGATAAATTTTTATATTGTCACGATTGCCATAAATTTTATGATGTGTTTAGAAGACGTAGCAGTAAAGCCTCAAAGATATATCATGTCGTGTTTTATTGGTGCACGTTTTACGTCTTATCATGTTCTGATCTTAGGTATGAATGCAAAATGTTTATGGGATTCAAAAATGTTTTAAAGGATGGATATTTTTTAAAAATGATTTTAAAAGGTTTAAAAGGTTTTATCTTCATTTATTCTGAGATAACTGTTGTTTAGAGTCGTGTGAATTCTCACCTTAGTTTTCTAGACTTCTAATGACACGTGATGTCGTTCGAACAACATCTCACAGTCACTAGAACAATATATGGATCTCGTTAGAATGACCTGCTGACTTAGACTTTTTATTTAAAGAGTTTTTCTCTCAAAATTTCGAAGGGGGTGCAGAACTAGAATACCGTTTATAATTTTTTTTTCTGCACAAAAGTTTTCTAAGGTTTTCAAAGATTAAAACTATCCTTAGAGTTTAAAAGATCCGAGCTTTCATATATTATGTCTATAGGGATCTTGTTTGCACCATCTGTGGTTTGTTCATCACTTTGAACATTATTCGTTGGGTTTTGCGATGAAGAAACGGAGGAGTTCGTGATTCGAATCATAGATGGTTTGCCAAGCTGCATCGGTGGACATCGAGGCACTCGTGGAATCGTGTGTTGTGAACGAGTATCGTAGAAGGATTTCTATGTGGGCACTGTGGATGAGAGGTTAAAGAGAAGAAGAGAATTAAGGCTTGTTGGAATCGAGTCATTGTGTAAGTCTATCTGTCTTCCTTTGTAAACTCTGCATCATAATGATTGTCTCTGTTGGGTTGTCCGGGATTTTTTCCTTTTGTGATTTCCTCATACATCCGACGTTACTTTTGTGGACTTGTTTATTTTACTTGCTTTAATCACCTATATGCATGTTTAGGATTAAATAAGATAAAATTGAGCTTAAATGAAGTTGGTTCCCAAATTTGGTGCATGTTGAAACTGGAAAAAGGTTTTGAAAGAAAAGTTGTTTTGACATCCTTAAAGCACATTTGAGAAAAAAGGGCCAATAAAATGGAATACCTTTGCATAGGTCATTTCTATGAGTGGATCGACCTCCATCCATTTTGTAAATAATCTACTGGTACTACCGGATACCTAATTCTTCCTTTTATTTTCGGCAGTGGGTCGACCATATCCACACCCTAGATGAAAAATGGCCAAGGTTTATAAGGGAAAATTTTCAATTGAGTCAACTTATTTGTAATTGGCTTTATTCTGAAGAAAATATTTGATTCATAGTTTAGGCTTTGTATTGTCAATCTCGTAAGTTTTTGACATGTTTGATGAAGACACAACAACCAAGCTTCAAAGTGGAGATACATCGTGTCGTATTTTTTGTGTCAAGTTTGTCTTCACGTTGATCGAGGATCTCAATATGGTCCTTGGAATTTTTAAGGGTGTTTATTTTTAAATAAAATATTTTGAACTACTTTTAAAATAACTTTTGAAGAAATTCTTTTTTGTTTATGAGTTTGTTGGAATGAGTTTTGTACCTCATTAGAATGAAAATATATTCTCATTTGAATGAAGTTTTAACCTCATTACAACGAACTTGGAAACTCATTGGAATGGACATCTAATGAACATTAAACGAGAACTTTATGTCCAGCATAAACCATTTCATAAAAACTCGTTTCAATGAGAAAGATTCTTTGTTCGAACGAACTTAAGTTTCGTTAGAAAGAAATAGACTTTTCATTCGAATGAACTGTGTATTTTCATTCGAATGATTTAGTCGCCTCGAAATTCATGTTTTCTCTATTTAAGGCACGTTGGACCCAGATTTTATAAGAACACTTGGCAAAACTCAATTATCTACTTGTTTACCAAAGTTCCAAAACTCTAAATTCACCGAAAGCGTAAAAAGATCAAAGTTTCATCTTTCTTATGCCTTGATACCTATGTGTTGGACACTAACGTTTATTTTCCCTTCATCTTGAGAGAACTTGTTTCGTGTGGTGGACTCTTTACTAGCGGTTTATTGTGTTTTGGTAAAGAGGTGGTGTTCCATGTTTAGATTTCATAGAGGATTGTTGAGACTCGTTGGTGGATATTGAGATGTGCGTGGATTTATGCGTTATGATAGCTTATATGGGTGGACTCCTATGTTACACTATGGAGGAGATGTTGAATATATAAGAGTGATAAAGCTTACGAGGGAGATGAGTCGTTGAGTAAGTATATTGTATAGTCTTTATAAAATATTATCATAGTGAATTGTTTAGCTGGGTCGTTTGAAGTATTTACCTTTTGTGGTTTTCCTCTTACATCGGCATATTGTGGATGATTTAATTATTTTATCTTCTTATCGGCTAGATGAATGTTTTAGATTAAAAGATAAAAAATGGGTAAATTATTTTTTCAAAATAAAATTTTATTTTACTGAACAAGTTTTATTGGGTTAATTTGTTTAAAGTTTTGATATTTAAAAATAAAAAATATAAATATAGACTTTTATTTGTTCAAACCATCCCTGCTTAAGCACATACCATATATGGGCCTTCTCAAGTGATATGATCAGCACCAACTTAGCTCTCGATCTCTTATGCACCACTCCAAATCTCCGGCATTCGTCACACTTTTGAAAGTATTCCTTGTTGTTCCTCTTCATTATTAGCCAATAATATCATTGGATTGCTATTTTATTTACTAGGGTTCGACCTACAGTGTGGGCACTACATGACTTTTTAACCAGGCTTTGCACCTTCGTGGGGTGAATACACTTCATTATTAAGACAATAAAACATTTTTTGTATATAAATTTATTTTCCATGACAAATTTGGTCACCTAGTAACGAAGTCCCTTGCTTCCTTCTAATCAGATGGCAGAGTACCTTCCTCCAAGTATCTTCAAACCAGGTTCATCTACTATGGGTTCATGGTCAACTTCAATAAATTGACTTCCTCTATATCAATTCTCATTTGCAACGGTATCTTTATGGGCACAGTACTCCTCAAATCGGTCCTAGTAGTTGATGCAAGATAAGGTAATGTTTCTGCTCTAGTATTCTCAATTCTGGTGATTCTGATAATTTAGGGCACTTTTAGCTTTGGCAACAACAATTTCACCCTTATGAGGTACTTAAACATGTTCTCCTCTTTTAATTCATATTCTCCCAAAATCTAGTTCACCACAAACTATAAATTACTTTGGGCCATTATCAGTTCAGCTCCAAGTGATACAACTAACTCCAATCTAGTAATCAAAGCCTCATATTTTTATTTATTATTAGATGCTTCAAATTTGAATCGGATAGCATATTTTATATTATCTTCATCAGGTGCATTAACTATTAGTCCAGCTCCACTAACATTTGAACATAACGATCCATCTATGAATAAATTCCACACAACCAGCTCTTTTTCAAAGCCCCCTTGTACTTGGGAACCGTCTTTAAATAATTAGATTGAAAACTCACCTCCAACATGTCTTGTTTTGCCCGAATGAGGAATCTGTTGTCCCTTGGATGAGGTCGACTCGAACTTCAGTAACTTCATTTTCTACACATTCTTTATCAACTACATTTGAAGACTAGTTTTTATTAGAAATTACCATTTCCTCTTATTAACACATGTAATCTCACAACCTTACATTATTAATACTTTCAATATCCATATCCACACACTTTGAAGACTAAATTTTCAATTTACCTTTTTTCATGTTTAAACCCAACAAGACTTTCTTTAAACTTGTTCATATATTTATTATCAAAATACTATAAGGTTATACGCATGAGAAAGTGGGTTTTAAATCCTAAAATCCTATTAAAGGGGTTAAACATACATTTCATTCTAGAAATTTATACCATTCGCAACAAACATGCCTTCCAAGACATAAAGACATTTTTAATTCAAAAACTCAACAAATGTCCACTTTTCATAAAGTCTTCATTTTTTTAAGGGTCTTTGGAATGTTTATTTCATAAAAGAATTTAGGCAAGATAAACATTATTTCAATATTTTATCTTATAAAATATTTACATCAAACCTCTAGAAAATATATCATTTTCACTAAAACACAAATCTTTATTTCAAGATACTTTGAAAATATGCGTTCTGCATTTATCTTCAACAAAATAACACTTTCCTAACATTTTTATCCCATAAAGATGTTTATTTTTAGTTTCACTAGAAAACTCATCATTATGTCCATAGAAATCTTACTCTTTATATTCAACAATAACAAGACTACAAATGCACCAAAAATAAAGTCCTTAATTTAAGAGTAGATTTTTCCCACCTCAAATGAAACTCGAACAATGGATGGCATGGAAGATCAAAGAAGATGATAACCCCACACATCTTAAGGTGGCCTTAAGAGGGGTTGTCTAGCTCCACCAAGTTTGGCTCTAAGAATCTCCATCAAAACTCTCTTCAAAACTCCATAAATATATATATATATAATCACCACTTTTAAAAGTCTTAGTTTGAAACCTCCCATTTATCACTAAAAACTTGACATTCTGGTCCTACACAAGGTTTAGAGTTTGCACACAAGGGTTGTGTGTTAGTGCCTTAAGCCTAGGTTGATTTTTGTCGCAATAAGGAAAAGAGAAAATAATTTGGAGCGTCCCCGTTTTTTATTTGGGAGGGGATTACCTATACTGGTATTTTGCTGAAAGTCTCTTAGAGGGAAGAAGACATGTTGGTCTTATATATATATAATCACTAAAAATGAATCAATGGGTTGGGCACAATTGACATGCCACGTTTCGCAAGATTACTCCCTCCTACGTCAAAATTATATTCTCACGTGGAGGAAGTCTTAACCTCCAATTTGGTTTCTGCATCCACATCTTCATAGCTTATTAGTAAAGATAAACCCCGCATATTCTTTAACCGCCCACAACCTTTGACTAAGTGACCCACACTTATTATTTTTTTTCTCTTGGAACTAACGAACCACATTTTTGTTGTTAAGATAATTAGTGTCATTCACTTATATGTACAATATGTCCTACAACCATTACGTCTTTGCTCACGCCGGCTAGGTATATATTTCCTTTTATTTTGTATTGTTTGTTGGCTTCTTAAGTGTTATATTTGGCACCATTTTATTTCATCCCAAAACATGACTTGTACAAACAAATACCACTCGACACTTATTCAAAAAATTTAAAATCTACTTCAATCGATATGCACATGTAACCTCAATAAATTTTCAATGGCGTACCCTAAATTCTTCTTAATTTAATAAACTTTTTAATATTCACATAATGACTTTATTTCACCAAGAATGTCGATTAATTCCCATGCGATATCATGCATGCGACATGCAACCCTACGCATGCCCTCTAAATATGTGTAAAATCCAAGTGACCCCTTATTTGTGAATATTTTATGTAAACCTCTCATTTTTAATCCATCCACACCACGTAGTTATTGTTTCAACTATTTAATCAAAATTCAGGGCATTACAAACTTCCCTTCTTGGGAAATTTTGTCCCCAAAATTCTTGACTCGTACCATCCTCGAGCCTAAGAAATTAGAAAATTACATCTCTAAGTCGCCAAAATTGTTTAAGACTACGTCATCATACGTTCATTCGCGAGCTTACCACCAAAAGTTTCCTCATACAATGCTCAACCTCAAGCTAGTCATCAAATTCACCTAACAGTCCTTGAGTCTCCACTTGTTCAGTTATTATACTTAGTCAAGTCTTAAGGCTACCTTCGATAATACTCAAAGCATAACGGTGCCCCTACTGGTAACATTCTCTCGTGATTAATACTAGCCCTAGAGTAAATCGTAACACAATGAATACCCGATACATTACCCCTAACCATCTCGGATCTTAGGATTACACACCCTAATTATTTTAAATTTTCGAACAATGTAACCTCGCTTAAGTTTGATATTCTCATCAAATTTTGATTCCTCGTATCAAGGGGCAATACATTATTACTTCACAACCCAACCGTCTGACTAATTCCCTATTCAGGATTCTTAATGAACCCAGGGTCATTCTAGGCATCTAACAAACGCATACCGGAGTAATACATAATCTACTCACAGTAACGAACAATCATTAATGCTACCTTCCTTAAGTCCTAACATTCTATGATGTCCTCAAGTCATCATCATGCTCTCCATAACCAGAGCTTCTAATGGCCGTACTGGACAAACCTTAGTTTGCCATCCTAGTAAAACTGAATACTAAGAGCAACCGTGAGGCCAAAAGCGTAGTCACCCGCACACGAAACTTAGTCCGATAGCGAGCAAACATTTAGACAAGCGCGCACCCAGTTACTAAACTTTATAGACCAAGCTAGATCCCACCATGCTCTACGGGGCCAAATCGTCTTGTACCATGTCGTGGTACATATCTGGACTATCCTACTCGTTGGAGTATAATTTCCCATCACCGTAACCGAAAGAGACGCACAAGAATTTAAAAGGATAATACTCATTCAGCGAGAACCCCATTAACATATAACCGTAATGGTTTACAAAAGGCGAGCATATGCCAAATGTTCAGAGATCATGTCTCCCCCTGAACCATTCAATGGGACCTATCATAGCTCTATATCCTGACTTGGTACAAACCTTCCCAGAACTTACTCATTTCCTTGAGAAGGGAACAACACGTGATCCTAACGTTTCGTGGGAAGTCAACGCTTAACTTCCTTACTTAAGGCTAAGGCTTACTACATAAGTTTTTCGGAGGATACAATCCACTCCGGTCGGTGAATGTCAACGCCCTTATCGAAGCCGACCTTGTCCATATCATTAATGATGATGTCATTAACCTGATGCTCCTAGATTGCGATGTCACTCTACCGTACGACAACCGTAGCCCAACATCTTCTTAGGTGATACCTGATTCGGTGAAGCACTTACCTGATTACAGCTATCATCATCACAAGATTATTGTTGCCTATCCCAAAGTTCGATTTAATTTACTCCACTTGACGTCCAATCAGTCGTCATTACATCAAGGTTAACAAGTACTACTCAGACGTACACCCTCGAACCCACATGAGCCTAACAAGCGACCCAAGGTCTAAACGTCCTTCTACTAGTGTTGCTCTAATATATATTACTGACTCGTGTCGATACACTTATGCTTCAATAACCCCATCAAGTTTGCTATACGCAAGGCCTCAATCACAACAGCGTTGTCCCAAATCTCTAATGTATTCCTCGTATTTATCGAAATCTAACATGATCCCTACTGCATTGGTCCCCTCAAGACAATGAGTATCACACCAAATCCTAAATCTCTAAATTTATTCTATAAGGTTGCACTAACTGTCTACATTGAACTTTGACAGCCTCACCCAAGGCTATATGAAACGACTCTTTTGAACCTAGTAGGTAACCCAAGGTTATCACCAAATTTCTCACACCCTATTACCGAACACAACACATCCTAGAAAATTGTGAAAAAAATAATGTCACTTAAGTTGTTTAAAAGGTTTAAGACAGTTTAAATGGCTCTGAACAGTTTGTTTGAGAAACTCCTTTTTTTTACAAAATAAGAACTAACATGATATGTGTATAAAAATTATGAACGAGATTTTCAGTTATTAAGTATCCAAGTTTTGAAAAACAAAACTAAATATATTCTAAATCAGCACACAAGTGGAAGGTAATGAGAGGAAGATGAAACATGCAAGAACACAAGATTTTAACGTGGTAAAACTCCACCCAATTGGGGAAACATCCACGGAGGTCTCTACACCTCAAAACAAAAATACACTAAAAAAGAATATAGGTTACAAACTAAACACACAATCAGACCTATTCTAAGTCCAGAAAATATGCCAGCTCCGTTAGGTTATTCTGACTTCCCTGAAGGCTCTCATATTGTAGTTGTTCTCCCAGTTTTGTTCCTCTTCTCCGTTTTAGCTTTCAGTCAACTCTAAAGTCAGTGATATCTTTACCAACACTTCTTTAGTATTGTAGTGTGAATAGTGTAAGTGGGGAAGTGCCCAAATACATGCATGCAACACACTCACACTTATACAAACAATATACCTATCAAATTACAGATTTCGTTCTAAAATGCAGATATGATTTCTGAATCTCAGTTTGTATGAAAATCTCAGACCTCTGATCTTTATTTATATCCACAGATCTTGAGCCAACCTTCTATCATAAAGAGCCAAGGTCCTAAACACTTTCTCATTATTTTATCTACACAGTTATTTCACAAATTGTGAAATATATGAAAGTGTAAAACGCCATTCAAGATCTTAAGTAGATCTAAATCTGGTTTTTCTCAAAATTGGAAATAAAACGCGATTTGTTTGTAAGAGTTTTGACAAAAACATTTACAAGTAAAATAATCAACAAATATGGATTTCTTAAAGAAAGAAATAAACCTAAGTATGTATACGTGTTTTGTATCACACAAAGGCCACATCTACACTTTCTATGAAAAGAAAATGAAATCCAAACTTCGTGAGTTAGTTGGACAAGAAATTAAAGACCAGAGAGGATGGATCTTCACACAATCGAACATACTCAAACTCACAAGGCATTTTCTGAAGAAAAATTACAAGAGTTTTGATTTAGGGTTCGATATTCTCTCTCTCTCTTCTTATTATCTCTCAAAACTCAACCGATCCAAATATCGCAAACGTATAACACTTGGCCTCTATTTATACAGCCAAGAGAAGGATCTGTAAGGACGAACCAAATAAACGGGTTGGATGGATTCTTATCAAATCGAAGCAAATCCTAAGCCTGTAAAACGACCGCATTTAAAGTCCATTCAATTGGTCCAATATATAAAGACATGGATTGAGATAAAAGACATGCAGACCATCGATAACATAAATCCAATGGTTTAGATTGAGTCTCAAGTATGTGAGAGAGGAAAAACACAAATCTGATGGGTAACTGGTCAAAATGTGTAGGGCAGCGATCAAACCAAAAATACGTGTTTTGAAACTTTTTAAATACAATTTGTTACCACAAATGTTTCTGCCGGTTTCGATTTCTACCGAACCAAAGTTTTTAGGATATAAAAGAATTTACAAACAAGTACAAAACATTTTAAAACCAATTTTAAATGTTAAAAAAATGTTTTATTAAATCCTAAAAATTATTTTTGAAATCCCAAAAATTATTAGAAAATTATTTTAATGGGAATTAATACTCACACACCTAATATGATATAAATGAAACATAGAAATGCAATCCTAGGTGCAGTGTTGGTATTATACCTTTGAGACTAATAAAGGAAATATAATATAGAGTCTGAGATTCTGTAGTAGACTAGGGTATGACTCAAATATGTGTAAAATCCAAGTGACCCCTTATTTGTGAATATTTTACATAAACCTCTCATTGTTACTCCATCCACACCAAGTAGTTATTATTTCAACTATTTAATCAAAAGTCGGGGTATTACAAACTTCCCACCTTGGGAAATTTCATCCCCAAAATTCTTGACTCGTACCATCCTCGAGCCTAAAAAACCCACAAATTTCTTCTCTAAGTCGCCAAAATTGTCTAAGACTAAGTCATCAAGTCCCCGAGTTCTAACACAACCACACACGTTCATTCACGAGTTTACCACCAAAAGTTTCCTCATACAGTCCTCAACCTTAAACTAGTCATCAAATTCACCTTACAGTCCTTGAGTCTCCACTTGTTCTGTGATCATACTTAGTCAAGTCCTAAGGCTACCTTCGATAATACTCAAAGCATAACGACGCCCCTACTGGTAACATTCTTTCATGATCGATACTAGCCCTGGAATAAATCGTAACACAATCAATACCCAATTTATTACCCCTAACCATCTCAGATCTTAGGATTACACACCCTACTTATTTTAAATTTTATAACAATGTAACCTTGCTTAAGTTTGATATTCTCGTCAAATTTTGATTCCTCGTATCAAAGGGCAATACATTATTACTTCACAACCCAACCGTCTGACTAATTCCCTATTCAGGATTCTTAATGAACCTAGGGTCCTTCTAGGCGTCTAACTAACAAACTCATATTTGAGTATTACATAATCTACTCAAAGCTACGAATAATCATTAATGCTAACTTCCTTGAGTCCTAACATTTTACGATGTCCCAAGTCATCATCATGCTCTCCATAACCAGAGCCTCTAATGGTCGTGCTGACTAAACCTTAGTTTGCCATCCTAGGAAAATTGAATACGGAGAGAAATCGTGAGGCCGAAAGCATAGTCACCCGCACACGAAACTTAGTGAAATAGCGAGCAAACTTTTAGACAATGGAGCACCCAGTTATCAAACTGCATAAACCAAACTAGATCCCACCATGCTCTACGGGGCCAAATCGCATCGTACCATGTCATGGTACATATCTGGACTATTCTACTCATTGGAGTACAATTTCCCATCACCGTAACCGAAAGAGATGAACAATAATTTAAAAGGATAATACTCATTCAGAGGGAACCCCACTAACACATAACCGTGATGGTTTACAAAAGGCGAACATATGCCACATGTTCGGAGATCACATCTCCCCCCTGAACTACTCATCGGGTCCTATCATATCTATATATCCTGGCTTGGGACAAACCTGCCCGTAACTTACTCATTTCCTTAAGAAGGTTAAAACACATGATCCTAACGTTCCATGGGAAGTCAACACTTAACTTCCTTACTTAAGGCTAAGGCTTACTACTTAAGTTTTTCGGAGAATACAATCCACTCTGGTCGGTGAATGTCAACTCCCTTGTCGACGTCGACCTTTTCCATATCATTAATGATGATGTCATCAACCTGACGCACTTAGATTGCGATCTCACTCTACCGTACGATAATCGTACCCCAAAATCTTCTTAGGTGATCCTGATTCGGTGAAACACTCACCTGATTACAACTATCATCATCACTAGATTACCGTTGCCTATCCTAAAGTTCGATTTAATTGACTCCACTTGACGACCAACCACCAGTCATTACATCAAGTTTAACAAGTACTACTCAAACATACATCCTCGAACGCATATGAGCCTAACAAGCGGCCCAAGGTCTAAACGTCCTTCTACTAGTGCCGAATTTTCACTTTGTTTAACTGAAAATCATGCCTTTATCAGAATTATCCCTTTTACACAAACAATCCATATTAGTATTTTCATTGAAAAACACTCTTTCGACACACACGAACGCACGCTTGTGTTAATTACGGGTTGAACCTCTTAGGTTGATTAACTCACCCATTTAACCTTTATGATTTACCCTTTTCTTTCACTTTATGGACATTAATCAATTTGCACATTACTAGTCCACTTAACCCATAACTGGAACACTTATTAATTCATTCAAGTAAGATTATACTTACACGTTTAACCACACAACCCACTTTTTGACATGTTCCTTATTTCTATTATCATTTCTCGAAATCTTTTAATACCGCATACCTTAACGGGGTCAACACCGTCGACTATGCGCACCATATGCTCTGGCCTCCGAACCCTTCTAGCTTATCCTGGTGTCGTCCGAGTTCCTTTTAATGTGTTTTAACATTTGACACATGTCCACATTATTCAACTTCTTTACTTTTACCCGGTCGGAGCCAAAACCCAGGGTTTCACCCCAACTCACTCCACACATTAAATTAGTCAATATTTATCCTTTACATACCTACATTGATTTTTATACCAAAATCTTTTACGTCTTAAGGACTTATGACAATTTCATCCACAATAGTGTAACACGAGTCATTCAGATTTGTATATCATAAAAATGTTCCACTTTACGTAAGTTTACCAATTTATCCCTTGCTTGTCAAACTTGCTGTATAGTCCTTTTAACAAGTGTTATTTCCCAAATGGTTATTAAGTTTCCAACTTGACATTTAAAATACTTTCAGACATTTTAATACTTGCCCAATATCACACTTGTCACTTTAATCCCTTGAATGATTATAATAACACCCTTTACATTTTCAATTTTTATTTTCTACCCATTCTTTATTAACTATATTTGAAGACTCATTTTTATTAGAAATTACCATTTTCTCTTATTAACACATGTAGTCTTACAACCTTATATTATTCATACTTTCAATATCTCTACGGACATAAATTTCCAATTGAGTCCTTGTATTGTTTTGACTTAATTCCGTGAACAAAACTGTGTTTGTAATATGTCATAGGGAGAATTTTATTTTGTCACGATCCCACTTGGTCTATGACGTATTGAAGAAATTGAAGACGTTGTGGCAAAGCTTCAAAGAAATAATCATGCCGATGTTTATTTGGTGCAAGTTTACTCGTCTTCAAAGTTAATTTCATTCCGATATCACTCAGGTATGAATGCGTATAATTAATGGTGCTCGAAATTATTTTATAAAAGATAAAGATGTAATTTTTATATAGAAAAATATTTTTAAATGTTTTAAAAGTGTTTTAATGGTTTAAACTTTGTTTTATGATGATAAGCTCGAAATAGAGTTTGACTAATTTGAATCTCTTTGTTAAGAGACGATTTTATCCGAAAGTCAAAGAAAGTCAAAATTTCGCGAGGTCGCTCGAACGACATTGGATCTCATTCGAACGAGATACAATGCCGCGCGAACGACACGCTTAAGTCATTCGAACGACACATTTTTCGAGGCGGTGTTTAAATTCTATTTAAACAGTGTTTGCATCATAATTTTGGAAGTGTGCTTTCTGGAAAATAGTTTTACGAACCAGAACCTTGTTTGCACATGTTTTCTAAGGTTTAAAAGTCTAAAACACATCCTTAGAGTTTGCAAAGATCCGAGTTATCATTCTTATATGTTTACGTGATCTTGCTGCACCAAAGTTGTTTGCTCTACTCATTGAACACAAAGGGTTTTGCGGTGAAGAAGAGACGGACATCGTGTTCGACATCGTAGACGTATCAAAGCCATATCGGTGGACACCGAGACATACGTGGACGCGTATGTTGTGGACAGAGATCGTGGAAGACGGAATTTCTACGTGGGCACTATTAAAGAACGGTTGAAGATCAGAACGAGCGTTAAGACCCGTGGGGAACGAGTCTTAGTGTAAGGATAATTTGTCTTTGTAAAACTATTATTCATAGTGATTGTCTGGCTTGGGCCGTCCGAGGTTGTTTTCCCATTTTGGGTTTTTTCCTCGTACATCTGGCGTTGTGAGTATGCTTTACTTTACTTTACTTGCTTTAATCACTAGAGGCATGTTTAGGATTAATCAAGATAAAATTGGTTTAAAGTGAGTATTGGATTTTCACAACTTTGTTTGGTGCATTATTAAAAGTTGGATATTTTTCGAAGAAAAATTGATTTTGTTGAAAACACACATATTGGGCACTCTTCAAATTGGTATCAGAGCTAGAAAATATTTTTATTTGTCTTGTGATCCCATGTGTTTTCAAAGATGAATTCTGGATATAATGAATTATCTCGAACTCCTGTTTTTTATGGCACTAATTACACTTATTGGAAGATGAGAATGAGATGTGCTTTAAAATGTATTGATGAACGTGTTTGGCTTGCAGTTGAGAAAGGTTGAACACCCCCTGTCACTATTGTAGGTGAAGTCACTAGTTTAAAGCCTGTTGAGTCTTGGACCGAAACTGAACAAAGACTTGCACAATATAATTCTAAGGGTCTACACGTTATTTCTTCACATGTCACACACGAAGAATATAACAGAATTATGACTTGTGAAACATCAAAAGAGGCTTGGGATATTTTAGCACTCACTCACGAGGGCACTAGCACAGTTAGGGCGTCAAAACTTCAAAATCTCACTACACAGCTTGAGACCATTAGGATGTTAGAGAGTGAGACCTTTGATGAGTTTTATGCTAGGTTGTCCAATATTGTCAACTCGTCGTTTAACCTAGGTGAGAAAATTCCCGACAACCGTGTCATTAATAAAATCCTTAGGTCGTTGCCTAGTAGGTTTGATGCTAAAGTGACCATTTTAAACTCTTTGGGTAGGTTAGAGTCAACAAAACTTGAAGAGATTGTAGGTGACTTACAAACCTATGAAATATACATGATTACCTCCAAGAAAGTGCCTAAGAAAGAAAAGGGTATTGCTTTGAAAACCCGGAAGGAGGAAATTAAAGTTTCGGATTCCGATTCCGATTTCGATTTTGAGGATGTTGCTTTGTTGGCAAAGAAATTTAAAAAATTTATTAAGTTTCAAAAGCAATCGAAAGATGCCAAGAAATTTGAAAAATTCAAGAACAACAAAGTAGATCCCACCTCTAAGGATAAGTTTGAAAAACTTAAGAGAGATGAGTCGGATAAGTGTTTTGGGTGTGAAGGGTACGGTCACAAAGTTAAGGAGTGTCCCACTAGACTTAAGAAAGAGGGCAAGCAACCCATTGTCTATAGTTCCACCTTAAGTGACAGTGAACCGGAAGAGGGAGAGAGTTCCCCCATTAAGCGTAATTTTACTGCATTTATGGCATGTCATATGAGCGACAACGACAATACTCATGTGAATGACACTTTCGAGGAGGTTTTGAGTGTATCTCATGTTAGTGAGGGTGAAGAGAGTGACGAGGAGGAGATTGATGTGAAAGAATTGCAAAATGCGTTTAATGAGTTGTATGCCGAAACGGTGAAGGTGAAAAATGCTAACTCAAAATTGCAATCTAAGTTGAATGAGCGTGCCATAGAAAATAATGATAGTTTGATTGAGGATCTTAGGGCACGAGAGAAGAAGTTAGGGAGAAACTAGAGTTTGTGGAGAAAGAGAGAGATAATCTTCGTGGTTTGATGGAGTCCTTGAAAAAGGAGATTTTAGAGTTTGAGGAGACTAGGCGTTTACTCGAGTCTAGGATTATTGAGTTGGAGGAAAGGTTTAAAGACTCGTCTAGAGTCAAGTTTGATCTGGAGGCTAGGTCAGAGAAGTTAGATTAGATCTTAGGCACCGTCCAAATTAAGGGAGATAAGGGAGGTATAGGTTTTATTGAGAGAGTTGTTCCCATTCCCCCCGCACGTGTGAGAAACACTAGGATGGTTAGAAAAGGTCCCCATAAAGGTAATCATTCCCACCACCGCTACACTTGCACATTTTGTGGTAGCAAAGGTCACCTTAGGCATTATTGTTATGACCTTAGACAAGCTCCTATGAAGTTTAGGAATAAAGTTGCCCCGGTTCCCCTCACCCACATGCGTCGTTTTACACCTACTTGGGTTAGGAAATCGGATTTAGTGGCTTTAGGAATTAAACTTCATGATTCTTGTTTGGGTGCACTTGATTCTTCCCATGCTAAATCTAAATGATGATAGTGTTTCCATGTTTGTCATATGCTAGTTTTCTTCATGATATACTCTTTGCTAGTATTATGACATGTGTATCATTTTGTATTATAGTTTGAGTCCTATTTTGAAAAATACAAAAAGATTTTGTTTTTTGAGAAAACTTTTGAAAATCCAAAAAGATTTTGCTTTTCTTTGAGTCAAAATATGTTTGAAAAGTTAAAAAGATTTTCGGTTTTTGTTTTTGAGTTTACATGTTTGATGTGGCATATTGGTGTGCTTGGACCCCCCCCCCCCCATCGTTTCATTATCCATGTGGCTAGGACATTTGGTCATTATTATCGATACTTAGAATGATCTTAACCATTGTTTATATGGGGTGGTTTCGAAGTTGATATGCATTTTGATTCGACTTTGTATATATGCCAACATTGCACACATGCACGAGTTTATATGGATGTTTGACTTCTCGTGCATATTTGAATTTGGTGAGGCGTTCTTATCTCAATCTTGTCATCTATGCGTAATTAAACTTAAGGAGAAGTGTGCATGTAATAACCGTTTACCGTGAGGATTTTATATTTAAAAAATGATGAGTGATTCAGGGGAAAGGGCTGCGAGAGCTCAAATTTAACTCGTCGTGAAAGCCGCCGTTTAAAAAGAGCCCAAAAAGAAAAGGCAAGATGCTAAGAAAAGGGCTAATAAGATTTTCTCTAAGTTGAGAATGCTAGAAACCTCAAAAGAACTTGAAAAAGTATGTTTATATGAGGGTGTTTGGTTGGAGAAAATTTAAACGGGTTTGCACATCCAATCCTAATGTTGAAACATTGCAATTTGAAGTTATTGTTTGTAGAATCGTCAAAATTCTGGAGTTGTATGCATGTAGTATGTTTAGTTCATTAAGCTCACACTTTAATTATCATTTGTCTATGATAAAGTTTGATGATTTATCGCTATCAATTAGAGCTTCTTGATCGTTTCGATGTGTTAGAATTGTGACTCATTTGTTGTAGTTTCACGCCCATTCATTCCATGTCCATGTTTGAGCACATCGGTACTATGTTCGCATGTAACTCGCTTTTTAAGTTTTTATGAGTTTTGCATTTTGTGCGAAAAGCTTACTGTGTTAGCACTGTTTTGCTTCTATCAGTCCCTTCCTGGAATTTTTTTGTGGAAATTTTTTCAGTGGGCAATACTTTATAATATTTATGGGAAACTGGGAAATTTTGGCAGGTCGCGCGAAGTCGTTCTAACGACATTGCATCTCGCGCAAACGAATTTTGTACTTCGTTCGAGCGACTTCCTCATCTCGTTTGAGCGAAGTCCCTGGCTCGTTCGAACGACAGGGTGAAAAATGGCTTCTGATTGGTTTGCAGTCCTCTGGCTTAATTTGATATATTTTTGGCACTACAGGAAGCATTTTTTGGATTAATTGGTTTATATGCAGGTTCTTTTATGTTCCAAATTGGTATTTTGCATATATGTCTGTTTATCACACTTGATTTGATTGGTATAGTCTTTGTGTGATCCCTTGGTTTACTAGCTACTATTTTGTCATTACATGATCTTACTTAGCTAGTTGTCTCATGTTTATCTAGCGGTTTTCAGTTTTTTTAAAATTGGTATCAACTTGATTCAATTGGGTATCAAATTCTCATGCTAGATATTTAATATTGGTTTATTTTTTCACTGGATTGTCTATTCGAGACAAAAAGGGGGAGATATTTGGTATGTGATGTAGGGGGAGATTTGTTGAGCACTTATATTTGTTTCAAATTGGTAACAAATTGGTATCAATTAATTGCTCACATGTTTTCAAATGATATGCTCTTATTGAATATATAAATTAGTTTCATTTGTTCCTCCATACTTCACTTGGTATTTGTTTGTCTGTTTCATGTGTATAGGTATGCTTCAGCGATTCGAGATTTCAAGTCTACAGCACATTCAAACAGTTCATGCTTGTCGGTGCTACATATATTAGTCTGTGTCCTGTATCTTTGATTTTGGGTTTATGGGATGGGATTTAGGAGTCATACGGCTTGACGACCCGGTTAGGCATTTCACAGGTTTAGTTTTGTCCCGGAATAGTCAAAGGGGGAGATTTGTAAGGACATAAATTTCCAATTGAGTCCCTGTATTGTTTTGACTTAATTCCGTGAACAAAACTGTGTTTGTAATATGTCATAGGGAGAATTTTATTTTGTCACGATCCCACTTGGTCTATGACGTATTGAAGAAATTGAAGACGTTGCGGCAAAGCTTCAAAGAAATAATCATGCCGATGTTTATTTGGTGCAAGTTTACTCGTCTTTAAAGTTAATTTCATTCCGATATCACTCAGGTATGAATGCGTATAATTAATGGTGCTCGAAATTATTTTATAAAAGATAAAGATGTAATTTTTATATAGAAAAATATTTTTAAATGTTTTAAAAGTGTTTTAATGGTTTAAACTTCGTTTTATGATGATAAGCTCGAAATAGAGTTTGACTAATTTGAATCTCTTTGTTAAGAGACGTTTTTATCCGAAAGTTAAAGAAAGTCAAAATTTCGCGAGGTCGCTCGAACGACATTGGATCTCATTCGAACGAGATACAATGCCGCGCGAATGACACGCTTAAGTCATTCGAACGACACATTTTTCGAGGCGGTGTTTAAATTCTATTTAAACAGTGTTTGCATCATAATTTTGGAAGTGTGCTTTCTGGAAAATAGTTTTACGAACCAGAACCTTGTTTGCACATGTTTTCTAAGGTTTAAAAGTCTAAAACACATCCTTAGAGTTTGCAAAGATCCGAGTTATCATTCTTATATGTTTACGTGATCTTGCTGCACCAAAGTTGTTTGCTCTACTCATTGAACACAAAGGGTTTTGCGGTGAAGAAGAGACGGACATCGTGTTCGACATCGTAGACGTATCAAAGCCATATCGGTGGACACCGAGACATACGTGGACGCGTATGTTGTGGACAGAGATCGTGGAAGACGGAATTTCTACGTGGGCACTATTAAAGAACGGTTGAAGATCAGAACGAGCGTTAAGACCCGTGGGGAACGAGTCTTAGTGTAAGGATAATCTGTCTTTGTAAAACTATTATTCATAGTGATTGTCTGGCTTGGGCCGTCCGAGGTTGTTTTTCCATTTTGGGTTTTTTCCTCGTACATCTGGCGTTGAGTATGCTTTACTTTACTTTACTTGCTTTAATCACTAGAGGCATGTTTAGGATTAATCAAGATAAAATTGGTTTAAAGTGAGTATTGGATTTTCACAACTTTGTTTGGTGCATTATTAAAAGTTGGATATTTTTCGAAGAAAAATTGATTTTGTTGAAAACACACATATTGGGCACTCTTCAATATCCTTATTCCACACAATTTCCATTTGCCTTATTTCATGTTTAAACCCAACAAGACTTTCTTTAAACGTGTTCATATATTTATTATCAAAATACTACAACTTTATATGCATGAAAAAGTGGGCTTTAAATCCTAAAATCCTATTAAAGGGGTTAAACATATATTTCATTCTAGAAATTTATACCATTTGCAACAAACATGCTTTTCAAGACATAAAGACATTTTTAATTCCTACAAAAACACAATAAATGTCCATTTTTCATAAAGTCTTCATTTTTTGCAAGGGTATTTGGAATGTTTATTTCATAAAAACATTTAGGCAAGATCAACATCATTTTAATATTTCATGCTATAAAATATTTACATCAAACCTCTAGAAAATACATCATTTTCACCAAAACACAAATCTTTATTTCAAGAAACTTTGAAAATATGTGTTCTATCTTTATCTTCAACAAAATAACACTATCCTGACATTTTTATTTCATGAAAATGTTTATTTTTAGTCTCTTTAGAAAACCCATCATTATGTTCATAGGAATCTTACTCTTTATATTCAATAAATACACCAAAAATAGAGTCATTAATTTAAGAGTAGATTTTTTCCACCTCAAATGAAGCTCTAACAACGGATGGCATGGAAGATCAAAGAAGATGACCCCCCCCCCACCTCCTAAGGTGGACTTAAGAGGAGTTGTCTAGCTCCACCAAGTTTGCCTCCAAGAAACTCCATCAAAACCCTCTTCAAACCTCTCTCTCTCTCTCTCTCTCTCTCTCTCTCCCTATATATATATATATATATATAGTCTCCAATTCTAAAAGTCTTAGTTTGAAACCTCCCATTTATCACTTCAAACTTGACATTCTAGTCCTACACGAAAGTTTAGAGTTTGCACACAAAGGTTGTGTGTTAGTGCCTTAAGCTTGGGTTGATTTTTGTGACATTAAGGAAAAGAGAAAATAATTTGGAGCATCCCGATTTTCGGTTTGGGAGGGGATTTTATATACTGTTATTTGGCCAAAAGTCTCCTAAAGGGAATAAGGCATGTTGGCCTTATATATATAATCCCTAAAAATGAATCAACGGATGGGGTACAATTGACATGCCACGTTTTTTAAGATTACTCCCTATGGCATCAAAATTATATGCTCACGTGGAGGAGGTCTTGACCTCCTGTTTGGTTTCTGCATCCACATATTCACAGCTTATTAGCAAATATAAATCCCACATATTCCTTAATTGCCCACAACCTTTAACTAAGGGACCCACACTTTTTTTTTCTCTTGGAACTAACGAACCACTTTTTGTTGTTAAGATAATTAGTGTTATTCACTTTTATGTAGAATATGTCCTACATCCACTACTGCTTTGCTCACGCCAACATGGTATATATTTCCTTTTATTTATTTTTTGTTTGTTTGCTTCATAAGTGTTATATTTGTCCCCACTTAATTTCGTCCCAAAACACAACTTGTACAAACAAATGCAACTCGACACTTATTATAAAAATTCAAAATCTAATTAAATAGATATGCACATGTAATCTTAATAAATTTTCAATGGCATACCCTAAATTCTTCTTAATTTAATAGACTTTTTAATATTCACATAATTACTTTATTTCGCCAATGGCGTCGATTAATTCCCATGCGATGTCGTGCATGTGACATGCACCCCTACGTATGCCCTCTAAAATATGTGTAAAATCCAAGTGACCTCTTATTTGTGTATATTTTATGTAAACCTCTCATTGTTACTCCATGCACACCACGTAGTAATTGTGTCAACTATTTAATCAAAAGTCGGGGTATTACAATATTAGTATCTCTTTTTGATTGTTTGCATTAATATGTCATATTTTCTTATTTATTCAAGTTGGAATCTTATTTGCATCAATATTGATATTGTTCTATCACTTCTTGGATCATTTATTTTTATGTTGCTATGATGTGTTTTATTGCACTACACATCGTTGCATGATATTATTCCTTCTGCCGTAATTTCTTTTGGATTCATATGTTCACACATTTAGGGGGAGAATTGGTTTATGGGGGATAAATAGTTTTATGCATTCTTAATTTGTCTATTCCTAAACAAAATGGGGGAGAAATGGTATACTTCCTTTCATGATTATGAAATTTTTATCTTAGGGGGGAGACATCTTTCCTATTGTTATACATATGAAGAATTTTGTTCTTACGCAGATTTTCTACTTACAGGTTTGCAACATACCACGAAATTTTTCGAGCGAGCAAATCTACTCGGTGTATGTGTGTGTCGAGCATCTATACTTTTTCCTTTTGGGGATGGGGATTGAGTCTTTTAGATATCTTGATGTCCCATAGCTTTTTTGTTTTTGTCTTATCCCAGTATAGCCAAATGGAGAGATTTATAAGGACAAATTTACAATTGAATCAATTTGTATGTATTGACTTAATTATAGAAAAAACAATTTAAGTCTTAGTTTAGGCTTTGTATTATTGAACTCATAAGCCTATGACGTGTTTGATAAGATGTAGCGGTACAACTTTAAATATTGTTACACATCGTGTTGTGTTTGGTGCCAAGTTTTCTTCACATTTGGCAAGGATCTCACAGGTATCGATGCATATGATTATGATCCTTGGAAATTTATTTTTAATGATTTGTTTTTAAAAAAATGTTTGGAACTATTTTAAAAATGTTTTTCAGAGGAAAATATCTTTATTGCTTCGTTCGTTATAAATGGGTCTTTCTATCTAACAGTGGCCTATTCGTTAGATTCTTGTTAGAAGGTCGTTTGAACGACACTGCTTATTCGTTTGAATGATAGTATGTTTCTTTTTGAACGAGATAAGCATTTAATTCGAACGAACCCTATGGTTTCATTCAAAATAGCCCCTTCGAATCGAAATTTGTATTTTACTATTTATAGGCGTGCTTGACTCAGATTTTAAAATAACTTTTGGCGAAAAACGTTTTCCCATCTCTATACAAAAGTTCCCAAACCCTAGTTTTACCCAGATCATTTAAAGATCTAAGTTTCGCTATTCTTATGCTTTGATATCTTATTGTGTGGGCACCAAAGTTTATTTCTCTCATTATCTTGATAGAAAAAAACCATTGTGCGGTGGTTTACATACTATTTTTGTTGCATTGCGGTGAAAAAATGGTGATTCCATGTTTAGACTTTCTAAACGGTTGTTGAGCCTCATCAGTGGATATCGAGACGTGTGTGGACTCATACTTGTGGCAGCTTGCATGGGTGGACTCCTGCATTACTCATATACCAATTTGAAAATTCTCGATAGCTTAGGGAAGGATGGTCTAACCAACAAAAATTCTATTTTTAAAATTTTAAAATTTAATGCCAAAAATTTAAACAAATTAACCCGATAAAAACATGTGCACCAATTTTAAACCTTTGTTGTGAAAAAAAGCATATTTATCCAAATTTATCATTTTAACCTAAAACATGCAACTATGTTATTAACATATAAAGTTAGTAAAACAATCACACAAAACACCGATGTACGAGGAAAACCTATAACAGGAAAAATCTCGTGACCCAGCCAAACAGATCACTATGATAAGGTTTTACAAAAGTTATATAATAGATTTACACAACAAACTCATCGCCCTCACAAGCCTTGACGCTATTCTATTTTTAACCTCTCCTCCATAGTATAATGCATGAGTCTACCCATGAAAGTTGACATAACGTGTGAGTCCACACACATCTCGTTATCCACTGATGAGGCTCAGCGACTGTCTATGGAGTCGAAACATGGAACCGTTTCTTTACTACAACACATCAAACGCAATACGGAGTCCACCGTACGAAACATATTCTCTATCAAGATGATGAGATAAATACACTTTGGTGCCCAAACTAGGGTTTAGGAACTTTTCTTAAAATATGGGAAAACATTTTTCGCTAAAAATTATTTTAAAATCTGATCTAACATGCCTATTGTAAGGACATATTTTATAAGTCATGTTTACATTTGAGTATGTCGTATACCGCTACAACCATCGAAGACTTATTCAAGTTCAATCATGCGTCAAGACGGATCCGAATATCAATGTTCTTCGACATTCAAGCCTCCATGAGACTAATTTTGGTAAGGTTGTGTTTAAGTACCTTAACGGTTCACTTAGAGTGTTAGGATAATTTTTCTAAAATATTTTCTAAGTGTAAAAGTGGAGTTTTTCGTCAAAGAGTTTTTTCTAAGTGTTGAGGTGGAGTTTTTGAAGAAATGAAAAATTATTTTTTTAAAGCAGCTCGTTCGAGCGAGATAAGCCGGTCATTCAAGCGACATGGCATCTCGCGTAAAGTCTCGTTCGACCGATAGCCTGTTTCGTTCGACCGATAACCTCTTTCGTTCAAGCGACACACCTATTTCGTTCGAGCAACGCGCCGCTTTAATTTTTTTATATAAAGCGTGTTAAACCACTCCGTTCGTTAAGAAGACCTGACGTTTTAGTTGCTGCAAACACTGCAAATCAACATAATCCTTTGTCTTCTTCATTTAGGGCTCAAATGCTTTTGTTTTCAATTCACAAATCCCAATAGTTTTTAGTGAATTATTTTGGACCCCAATAACACAATTTTGTTGAAGTTTCTCTTGTAGAGAATATCTCTACTGCTGATCTAGGTGCCACTTGAGGCAGGTGCAGGGCTGACGTGACTGCGTGTCAAAGGGAGTGCTCGTGGGTGTTCCTCGGCTGACTGAACTGCGGTTCTTGTGGAGTTGTCGCGAAATTCCATTTCTAATTTAGATTGCAGCCTACGAGAGTTTGATGTGGTAAATTCTTTGCTAATTCCACTTGTAATCGTTGTGAGTATTGTTTGTGAAATAAAAGGTTTTGCCCTTCGGGAATTTTTTCTGAAATCTGAGTCAGTAATTCATATTTGTTTGTGTTGGCATGATCCACTACACCTAGACGCATGTTTTAGGGCTGAAATAAATTGGATTAAAAATTGACACCAATTAAATAAGGTTAACTTGGAAATTTGTGAATTCAGTTTAATCAAGTATCACACATACATTTTAGACCTATAAATAGTAAAATACGAATTTAAAGGCGACGATGTTCGTTCAAGCGATACCCTTATCTCGTTCAAATGAAACCTAATCTCGTTCAAACGAACAAGCAATGCCATTCAAATAACCTTCTAAAGATCTTCTAATGTGTGGGCCACTATTAGACATAAAGTCCCCGTTGGATGTTCGTTTAATGTCCGTTCTGACATAGCCCTTAATTTGTTCCAACGAAACTAACACTTTGTTCAAACGAAACTCTCATTTTGTTCCAACGAGATCAAACTTTTGTTCTAACGAATTAAGTAACAAAAATATTTTTCTCTAAAAAATATTTTAAAAATCGTTCCAAACATTTTGTTTAAAAATAAGTCACCTAAAATAATTTTTCAAGGATCATAATCATATGCATCCATACTTGGGAGATCCTAAAAAATGCGAAGAGAAAATTGGAATGAAACACGACAACTATCTTTGAAGCTTTGTCGCTACATCTTCATCAAACACGTCAGAGGCTTACGAGTTCAACAATACGAAGCCTAACCCATAACTCAAATTATTTTTTTCGAAATTAAGCCAATACATACAAATTGATTCAATTGGAAATTTGTCCTTATAAGGATTAAAGACTTACTAAATCGAAAGTGAAGAGGCTGTATTAGACTACAAAATAGAGTATCTAAGTTTGGATTACACAGAGTTGTGCAATGGAATAGTAAATCAAGAGTTTAAGATAGGAAACCAAACGAATCTGCCGATTTGATCAACAAGAAATTTTCACAATTAAAAATTAAAAAAACATATGAGAAACTACTTGACTTAGTCATTCCCATAGACTACGCCATTCTATTATAGTCTAGAATTGGTTTCAAAGTTTGTCTTAGCAAATTGAGATCTAACTAGAGATAAAAAATAATAAGCACGCAATAAAATGCAAATATAGAAATATGGATATGCAAATAGGAGGAATCACACGAAGAATTACATTGTTCAACCCTCAAGGAGGAGCCTACATCCACATAGTCGCTTTTTACACTATCATTTCTAGTGACCAGAGGTCCAATATCAGTATAATTCCTCAATATCCCTTCCCTCTGTGATTTGACAGTCTAATATTCTACTGGTCCAGATCCAAATAGGGAATCTCTCCCTTTATAATGAGGGAATGTATGTCAGGAAAATATACTGTAATTTATCCCTCCCTTATAGGTTGGATAGGAGCATGTTTTAATGGATTCCAGCCAAGATGTTGGGTGTCTTAGAGATTTATCTATAAAGGAGTGTCTCTTCATATGTTTTCTAATGATGGTGCCAGTCATGTGGTACTCGTCATCATTAACAGCATCATCAAAGTCGTATTTCGTTAGTTAGCCTTGCTGGCAATGATCCTATCCGTTCATAGGGAACTGAACCCGACCACGCTGCTTATAGCTAATCTCATATGCTGAGATAAGGTTATCCCTTGGTAAGTCTGCTCAGACGAGGATGAGCTCTTACTCGTCACTACACCAAAAAAGTAATTTTGTCACTTTTCAGCCGCAAAGGGTTGTCACGGTAAAAAACCTTGATAAAAAATACAGAGTCATTTTTAAGGTTTTTTACCATGACACGATCGTGACAACTTATTGTCACAGTTGTGTCATGATTAAAGACCTTGATTAGGGTGTTGTCACAATCATGTCAAGGTAAAAAACAATGACAACGTTTGTTTGCTATCACGGTCTTTGACATTGACACGACCGTGATAACAAAAGCAAAATCAAAACCATACGTCTTATTCTGTTTAGACGTTTCACCATATTCTCTCTCTGTCTCTCCCTCTCTACATTTCTCTCTTAAACGATTCAGCTGTTCTCTCTCCCAAATCCCAAATCCCAATTTCAGGTAGTTGTTGTTCAGTCGTTACTTTTGCTCAAAGATTTCAATCGATTTTAAATATTTCAATCGCCCCACATGCTGTTGTTCATGCTTTGACTTATGGTACTATTTCTCTCTCTCTCTCTCTCGATATATATATATATATATATATATATATATATATATATATATATATATATATATATATATATATATATATATATATATATATATATATATATATATATATATATGTGTGTGTGTATATATATATATATATATATATATATATGTGTGTGTGTGTGTGTGTGTGTGTGAGTGTGTGTGTAATATTCAGTTTTATTAATTTGTCTTTAATATCATATTTGCAGTATTGTTTTATGTAATTTATTATCCCATATATATGCAAGGACAACAAATTTTATTGATTTCATGTGTTAAAAATAAGCTAATGGAAGCTTTAATAGTAAGCATGATATTTTTTTTGGTTGGCAAATAGGGTTACTTTATTAATTTATCTTTAGTTTGAATTATTACTTATTTTAGTTTATAGACTAGCAAACCCTAGTTTCGAGTTAATTAGACAAATTCTCTCTCTCTCTCTCTCTCTCTCAAACGATTCAAGGCAGCAAACGATTCAAGGCAACCATCGTCCTCTATCTCAACAAAAGTATGACTTTGCAAGTGTTTATGCTCTGTGTTTAAACTCATGCGTGCGCGCGTGTGTGTGTGAATATATATATATATATATATATATATATCACATTTGTGCTGGTTTAATTAGATCGATATAAAAACAGTAGCATTTTGAAATAAATTATGAACGTTGATTTGTTTAATGATGATCTTTTGTAATGTTTACTTAAAGAATAAATGGCAATTGGACTATAAAATAACAATCATTATGTGTATATGGCTATTTGGATTCCTGTCCTCACTTCAATCTAAGTATTTCATTACATATTAGACCCAATTTGGGTAGTATCTTTTCCCCTTAGATTTGGTCATATCTATGAATGCAAACGTGAAGTTGAAAAAAATTATAGAAATTACCAGTGCTTTAAAATTTCAATAATTCAGTGCATTTCTACATTATTTTATGCAATTTCCTTACCTTTTGGCTATGCTTTTGCTGAATAATGATCATATTGTTTTTTGGGGTTCTTGAATTATTGTTGACTGGTGAATTTGAACATTTAGGTGGCCATTGAGTTGGTTGGCCCTAGGCATGTGTAGCATTTAATGTATGGTTCATGTTTTGCAATTTAATGACCCAATTTAACGATTAGTAATTATTATATGATCCTCTTTGTCTGAATATGAATTCAATGTATTTGATTTGATATGAATTTGATTATTTGCATTTTGATAATTGATAATCGGATTAGGGACACGATATTTTGGCCGAGATTAGTAGTCCGTCTTACGACGTAGGGACACGGTACCCGAAAATGAGTTAATCTCATTGGCAAGCTGGTAACAATTTGTCGATAATGAGATATCATATGGGCAATTGTCCTCTCGTGAATTGGGGTGGGAAAATCGGACTACGAAGGTTGACGTGTATTACTTCGGGCATACGTCTTACGACGAGATGGAGCATATGATGGTAAGTTTTGAATGTTATCTCATTTTAGATTTATTTTATTCTATTTAGTGATAATTATGTAATAATTCACTCATTTAAAAATATTTTATTTCAGGAGACGGGGAGTGGTCCTGGGGGTAAGCACGTAGGCTCGATGCATATGTGACAATTTGAACGAAGAAAGGGAAGGATAAGGAAGTGAATCCAACCATGGCCACCACTATTGTAAGTTATAATTTTAATTATGTTATTGAAATAAAACTTTATAATCGCATACTTTTTTATTAATTCATCTAATCCTGTACTTTTTTATTATTTCAGGAGAAACTCAAAGAAGTCCATAACTCACTGAGTAATGCCGGCAAGGCATTTCTGAGTATGGACGTATTTAACCAAGTTCTCGGGTGGGATCACAAGGGCCGTACTCGGGGGATGAGCTCTCAAATAGGGAAGTTGAGGCTCACCGAGATTGCGTCGAGCAACACTGGGCTGGCATGCAAGGTGGATGAGTTACAGACCAATAACGTTGAGAAGTTTGAGAACCTGGAGAAAACATTGAATAAAATATTTTCGTTTATCAAGCATGCTCTTCAAGGCCGAGATGGGTCTAGCTCAGGCAATGGCAAGGAGAAAGTGGTGGATGAGGGAACCACTGCTCTGTCTTTCTCACCCTCACCAATACCCCTTCGTCTCCATATGATAAATTCTCCACCCCCTCTTCCTGATTATGCTATTTACAATTGGTTTGGATCAATTGTAGTTAATAGACTTACGGGATGGCGATTGAATAGCCGGGGGGTTGAGGGACTTGAATATACGCCCAGGTTCCTTGGTGCATAACCTTCCTTTGTAACCACATGAGGCTTGGATTCACATCACGAAAGTGTTGGTGGGAAAAGATAATGAAGCCGTGTGGTTAAACGAATACTGTGACGTACGAAATATTTAGGGTATTGTCAATTCTTATATAGTATGGCCTAGCTTTCTCCTTTAAGTTGATAGTGAATGGACAATATGTAATAATTTGATTATTATTTGTTTAGTGTTTGATTATCATGAATGTTGAATGTTGTTTAGTATTTGATAACGAATGAATATTGTATGGCCCAATTTCTTATTTACATTTGTTTAGTGTTTGATTATTAAGGTTTTGGAATATTGGTTGCTGTTATTTATTGAGAAAATATGTCATATATTTACTGCTATAGGTGATAATATACTGCTGGGAAATGGCAGTGGCCATATTGTCCAGAAGTTTTTTTTAAACTACTTCCCAGATTTGTCACGGAGTTTGACCTTGACAATGAAAACTTGTCACGTACTTTGACCGTGACATGCTCACGACAAGTTAATAAGTGTCAAGGACATGTCAAGGTCAAAGTCCGTGACAAGTTTTCCTTGTCACAGACTTTTCACAGTTTTTAACCATGACACGTCCGTAACAAGGAAAAACGGGTCACGGATTTTGACCGTGACACATCCTTGACAAAAAAGTTATCACCCCCAACCATTTCACAGTCTTTGATCGTGACAAGTTCGACTTGTCAAGTTTTTTGACCATGACAAGAGACATGTTTGAGTGTAGTGTGTACTACTAAATGGTTTTACTTAGTCATATTTAACTCATGAGAGGTTTTATAAATGTGTGTTATTTAACAGCGGGTCATATCGAGCCTTCTTCCTCGATTCTCGTACGAGTCTTTTTTTTTAAACAACTTTCCCTTTACCATTGTCTTGAATTGTCTTAGTTCCTTTAGCTTCACGTAGCATGTCGCATGATGTTCTTGCATATTCAAGGACATCTGCAACATCTTGTTCCTCTCTAGTGCCAATTATATCTTGCAAGAGTTTTACATATACATCAAATTGCATTAATCTGACAAATGTCTATTTTATTAGAGAATAACAATATAAATTTTAAACATGTCTAATATAACTTATTACTTAAATATTACTTACCAACTTGTCGGATTCTTTGACCTTTTTTTGTCATAACTTATAACCTGGATTTTGCACGGTAGGGTGGGAACGTTCCAATAACCAATTCATGTAGTCACTTACACACTCCCATGGATAATGTTGAACTTGGACCTATCGTTTAATTTTAGATAATAGGTGGTCTATTTAATTCTTTTAGTATCATTTTTCATTACCGTACATAACTTTGTATCGAGCTTGGGTCTTACCCCTCTCCTCATGCAACGGTATCAATATACGTACACCAAATATATTTATATTATCAATGGTTTCCCCTAGCTCAATCATCTGGGCAAACGCATCCCCAAAGACCGCTTACGCCTTCCATTTGCACAATCGTGGTTTTATTTGGTCAAACTCCAAGTTCCCCCCCCCCGCTTGAGACTAAATGATCATAAATCCATGCATCCAATAATATAGTCTTTTAATTATAATTCGATATCCTTATATATAATAATGGAAATTTTAGAAACATATAAGAAAATCCTTACCACCAAGAAAGGGAGATATCCCATAACTTGTCGAACATCAATTCGGGATGTCATGTCCATTGGTGGTACAAATATGACAAGATAACCATATCCCAATCATTGTCTTGACGTTTATTGAGTTCCTTCAATGATTGGAGGTAGTACAAACAAACTCTATTATCAGACTTGTTCGAAAATAACAAACAACCAATAAAAAACAACAAATATCCATGGGCACACTCATGGATATGCTTCTCTGTAGCAGCCTCTCCCAGCCTTTTCATCTTCACCTTGTACTATTGCATGAGCCAGTCAATACGGACGGATAAAAACATCTTACACTCATCCCGACCCTCCTCATCCGTACATCCAACCAACCTCTTAAACCTCTTAACCACCTTTGCTTGTCGGCATTCTTTCCTAACAACCTCACCATACAAACACTTCCTCTCTACTTGTATCTTAAGAATGGTGAACTTTATTTAGTGTAATGGTCATCTCATTAAATGGCATGTGAAAGAAATTAGTCTCTGGTTACCATTGTTTAATAAAAGCGCATACTGCAACGTAATCAATGTAATGGTAGGAATGTTTAACCATGATCCATAACCATAATTATTGACAAACATGTTTAAATGGATCTCATTCACTACTAAACTATTTAAGCACCTTTAAATGCGCGTTCTAATTGGCGAAGCCCAGTTTTTTCAAAAATCTAAATTGATTTTGCTAGAGTCCTTAGAGTTTGTTATCTCTATGCAACTAAAGTAGACTCCAGGTTTACAAATCCCTAGTGATATTCTACATTGAAGATGATAGCATGTAGGATTTTATGTGGGCATCATTCACCAACCGAGATCGGTGGATACCGAGGCCTTGAAGGCCGTGCAACTATTTTTCTGGACTGGAGTGGCTATCACTAGTACAGGGAGAGGAAAAGAAATAGAGAGCAAGTGTGCGATATCATGGCATGTATCATCGTCGTATATGTAAGTCGTGTCGAAGTTCTTATTAAGCCTTGTATTCATACATTTAGTATTAGTGGATTTTGTGTGGGTTAGGTGTGATATTGGTTTTTCTTGTAAGGGTTTTACTCTAAATCCTAGTTTGCATGGTGTGATTGCTTTTTATCTTCCTTACATCGTTAATCACCAATTGCATGTAACTTGGACTAAATTAATTTATTCGGTAAATTAAAATTTGGTTCAAATTAAAAATAATTTTTAATTTGCTTAGCATGTTAATTAACTAATTAGTTTTTGACCTTTACGATAAACCTTTTATTTTCATGATTAATACTAAAAGAAGGATGCGAAGAATGCCCAAACATAACTCTTTTTCCCATCATGCCCCCTCTATTGTAGTAAAAGTTTTCTTAAAAACAAAATTCCACTATAATAGTCAATATATCATGGTATAAAAAGCTATGCATGTATTTTAAATAAATACGTCCAATACTTGATTATTTAATTTTAGTAAATGAGATTCCCTTATAATCATTTTACATTTTTTATTTCTGTAAATTATGATTAACAAATGTAATGTTAACATATTTATATAATAACTTATTAACCAACCCTCTTGGTCCAGTGATATAAGGTGGTCATGAGAATAATCTTGGACTTGGATTGAGTTTGATCCCTGATTCAATTTTTGACACTGTCAAAATAATATTTGACCAGTGAAAATCACAAACTACGAATATGAATTAACCGATGACGCTTAAAGCAGAACTGGACACATAACTTATTTGAGTGTAATGAAAATTATATAATGAAAAAATAAATTCACCCCACGTAACTCTAAATGTTTCCTTATTTGGGTTTACCGGAGTTGTACACTTTGACAGTTAATAACCCCACTTGAACTGTTTCTCATAAACAGGCAACAAAGTACAACACATCACATATGATATGTATGTATCTATATCACATCTGAATCCATCACAATCCACCAATAAATTTCTGTATATGTATTAATCTCCCATTATAGAAGTATATATACTAGTAATATGATTGCAACAGCACAGTAAACTCAAAAAGCCCACTCCTTTATATCTCTGTAATGATTAAAACCCCTAATTGATTGACAGTTAGGGTTTTTAGTTGGGGGGTAAAATAGATCACATTTTGGAGATTTTTATTTATAGTTTGATGTAATATGAGATTTTGTAAGGTGGGTTGTGAGTGGTTAAGCAATGGGGGTGGGGAGGAGTTGGAGATTTAGAATCTCATGGTCAGTGGTGTGTGGGTTCATGTTGTTTGTGTTGGGCTTGATTTCTTTGTTCACTGGACACGTGGCTTCTGATCTTGAGTGGTACTCCCAAAGGTTGATGCACCGGACTTGGTTCTATAAACTGGTACTCTTTTTTATTTCTAAAATTAGAATTGTAATGTGGTAAAATTCTTATTCTTTTCTGGGGTTTCGTAGCTTTTTGGAATGTCTTGAGAACTTGAGTGGCATGTTGGGAAATTTTTCTTCAGAGTCAAAATTTCTTAACAGCTAGAGTGAAATGAAATTAAAGTTTGTGGTAACGTATGTAATCTTTCTCATTTTCCAACTTTTTGGTGTGTTTGATGGAGTAGGATTAAATTTTTTCCATTATTAGAATTGTAATGTTGGTTCTGAAATGAAGTTGAAATTGTTGTAAGAAATTCTTATGCTTTTTTTTCTTTTTCTTTTTTCTTTTTATATTTTTGGAATTTCTTAAGAACTCAAAGTGGGATGTGTGGAATTTTTTTTTCTTTTTTGTCTTTCAGAATCAGAGTTAATTTTTTTTTAAAAGTTAAGTGAAATGAAGTTAAAATTTGTGGTGATGTATGGAATCTTTCTTATTTTCCAACTTTTTGGTGAGTTTGATGGTGTAGCATTACTTTTTTTCCATTATTAGAATGGTAATGTTGGCTGTGAAATGAAGTTGAAATTTTTGTGAGAAATTCTTATGCTTTTTCTGGATTTTTGTAATTTCTTAAGAACTCAAGTCAAGTGGAATGTGTGGAAATTTTTCTTCAAGTGAAATGAAGTTAAAATTTGTGATGTTATTGAATCTTTCTTATTTTCGAACTTTTTGGTGTGTTTGATGGAGAAGCATTAAATTTTTTCCATTATTAGAATTGTAACGTTTGTTGTGAAATGAAGTTGAAATTGTTGTGAGAAATTCTTAAGCTATTCTGTTTTTTTTTTGTATCTTTTTGGAATTTCTTAAGAACCTAAGTGGAATGTTGGGAAATTTTTCTTCTTTTTTTTGTCTTTCAGAATCATAGTCAAAATTTCTTAAGTACTCAAGTGATATGAAGTTAAAATTTGTGGTGATGTATGGAATCTTTCTCATTTTCCATCTTTTTGGTGTGTTTGATGGAGTAGCATTAAATTTTTTCCATAACTAGAACTGTGATGTTGGTTGTGAAATGAAGTTGAAATTGTTGTGAGAAATTGTTATGCTTTTCTTGGTTTTTGTATCTTTTTGGAATTACTTGAGAAGTTAAGTGGGATGTTGGGAAGCTTTGCTTCTTTTTTGTCTTTCAATATCAGAGTCAAAATTTCTTAATAACTGAAATGAAGCTAAAATTTGTGCTAATATATGGGATCTTTCTCATTTTCCAGCTTTTTGGTGTGTTTGATATAGTAGCATTTAGTAGTCATGGAGTTTTTTCTAGCCTACATTATGGAACTGTGGTACAAGTTGGTGATGCGTATCTTTCCTCTAATTTCAATTATATTAGTGTGAGGTTTGGTATGAATGTTGATGTTTCTATGCAATTGGTGTGTGGTAGACCATCTCCAAGGCAAGTAGCATTTGAGCAAAAAGCTATTTTTCTTCCCCCATTTTGTGATATGGAGAAGAGCAAGGGGTAAACATGTAAAAGTGGTCCAGAGTTGCAAAATGCAATCAATTTTGCAACTTCTGGAGGTTGCAAAATTATGCTCGCGCGACGGTTGGATTGTCATGCGAGCGTTTTTTTCCATATCAATAGCGCTTTTTCGCATTTTTTATTTATTTTTTCAGCCTTTGTGCGATAGTTGGATTGCCGCATTGCATTTTGGCCATTTTGTTTTTTTCTTTTTGCTCTGGAGTTGGGTGCGTTTTTTGGAAGAACAAAATCAACACTGGAGCATTTTGGGGGTGCATATTTGCCAAATGCCTCGGAGATAATCTTGTTGTGATAAATTAGATGGGTGAGTTCCAATAATTGTTAGTGTTGCGAATAATTCTCTTTCTCACAAAACTTTGACATGCTGTTTATAAAGTTGATGAGGACAACTCGTCTCTCCCTTCTTACTGTAATAATATGGGGGAAACAAGATGAATAAATGATGTTTGAGGTGTTTGAAAGAGGGATCACAAGTGTTTGATTTTTAAGCTTTTGAGATACGGGGTAACAATGCCAACCTCAAGGAATGAGGCTAGAACATGCTTGAAAACAAGAAATGTTAAAGATATTTATATTTTGTTTCCTTTGTTCCTTTCACTTTTTGATTTTTTTGATTTTTTTGATTTTTTTTGACTTTGTGTATGTTGGAACCACCTTCCTTACACTAACTCTGATGTGTTCTTGGGTCTTGGATGCTCTGGTTTACATATTATGTAACTTTATGTTTTGTTCATATCAAGAATACCACTTTCTAGGGTTTACTTTTATTTTTTTATTTATAATTTTACTTCAAATCAGAGAACTTCCATTAAATGCGCATTTAACCTTTTTTTAGTGTCTTGAAGCATCCTTCTGTACCTATGAATATAAACATTATGCAATACATCCTCGCATGAGCTCATTTTGTTATGAACTGCTAGGAGTGATTTAAAGGTTGAATTTCTAGACACAGGCTTTTTCCTCCAAATAAAATATACTAGCACAGTTGTTTTGCTACCTACCGTTGTCTCGTCATTAGCAGCTTCACATCACAACAGATAGTTCAGTGTTCCTATGTGTGGAATGTTGGAAAACTCAATGTTGTATTCTTGTTGTTTCAAGCATTTCACTTGTGAGTTATAACAAAACTTTCCAAAAAGTTAGAGGAGAATGATGAAGTAGGATTCATGTAGCCAACCGAATTCTATTATTACTATAAAATGCTCTACAAACGGCAACCTTATAATCAATTCTTAACATCCCACAAAACGCCACGTGGCACTACCATTTTTCATTAAACTCTATTATGCAGTAATTATCTCTCTCCTCTTTATCCCCATCTATCTTCCAATTCTTCTTCCTTATTCGCTCTTTCGATTACAACCCTTTTGTTTTCTAAACTGTTTCGTCTGTAATAAAATTACACACTTTCATTTCTTTTGTAACAAACCCTTTATCTCCCTCTATTGAAGTCCAAAGGACCGTTTCTATTCAGCCACCTTATAAATCATCCACCTATCAACGTTAAACAACACCCCTATTTTGTAGGTTGATATAAACTGTGGTGCGTCCAAAGAGACAAACGATTTATACTTCCGGGGAAGTTTCCGATTGGAAATGGAAGCAGCTAAGGACCCACCGGTGATTGCTATGAAAGGTTAGTTTCCACATGGGTCTGATGTGTGTGGTTTTTTATTATATTTTTGGATGCCTCAACCAGTTGTGACAGACAAGGTGGCTAAAGGATGGTTTGAATTGGGTTTAGGAGAAGCTTGGTTTGGAGGAGATGGGTCGCGGATCCGGAGTTTTATGGGTTGCCATGGATTTGGTTGCCGGTTCGGAGCTCGGGGTTGAGAGCTGGTGGTTCCGAGTTATGGAATTAGGCTGTATTCGGGTGTAGATAGTGGTCTAGGTAGTGGGTTCAAGTATGGCAGCGGGGGGTCGGGTTGCCATGGGTATGGTTGCGGGTCAGACTTCGGGTTAAAGGTTAGAGTTAATGGCCGGAGCTTCGCTTTGGAGAGCTCGGGTCTGATTGTCGGCTGGTTCAGGTTTCCGGCTTTGAAGGTGGTAGGTCGGAGCTGGCTGGAGATGGTGGGTTTGTTTTGGTTAGAGGATGATTGAAACCGGGTTTTGGGTCAGCGGTTTGGAGAGATCGGGTCGAACTCGAAGTGGGTTTAGGAGTTTAGATGTTGATTAACTCAAGGATTTACATGGTTCAATAAGTCTTCTCTGTCTACTCCCACACGAGAAAGGGAGAGAGTGATCTCATTGATATATACAGACTAGAGTCCTAAAATTTTGTCTTATTCCATATTGCTTGTATAATGTGTTTCGTATATGTAAGTGATTATCCGTGTCTCTTTATCATAAGGGGGTTCTTATTATATAAATATGCATTTAGCAAATGTCCATGCAACTCATGAGGCCAAGATTCTGCATATAAAAAAGGCTTATAAGGGTGTCCATTAATTGAATCCCTTAATTTGTTTTGGGTGCCATGGGAAATTTTATCAATTTCTCACTTTCCGCTTTTCTGTTGTCTTTACTCTATACCGGAGATTGGGTCATGTTATAAGTCCCAATTCAATTTGATTCTCTATTTTGGGTTTGATTTGGTCTATAGGCGTTGGAGTTGGGCTCAATTATTCTCCGTTTTTTTTTTTAAAATTTTTAATCAAATGCTCCACGTGAGCATCATTTATATATATAAAAAAGAAGTCATTCCATATAGTTCATTTTTAGGATTTTAATTTTGAATTTTCTTTAAAAAATCTGTAATAATATTCCGAAGGTGATTGTGAGTTGAAATGCCCTATTTCTTTTTTCTCATTTTTTTTGTAATGATATAGGGAAAATAAATACAATACTTTATTTTAATGATTTTAAAATTGAGGTTTAATGCTATGGCTTTGAGTATTTCAAAATATATGCTAGATTTGGGTTTAAGTGTTTTGGATTTTTACATCTGGTTACATACTGGAATGGGTTTCAATTATTTAGTTTTTTTGGTTTTAGTCCAGTCTCTTAAGATTTGTGGAGCTTTATCCCCATTTATTTTTGAAATTATACTATATCTCATATCCATCCAAAATCGCCCATAACTGCTATGTGACCACCCCTCTTTTTTTTCGCAGCCATATCTGTTACAATAGGACCAATAAAAAATAAAAATAAAGACATGGCAGTGGCAACAAGTGAATCTTTAAAAATGAGACTAAATGCTTAAGATCCCCTAATTGTTTGTGATATTATTATTTTGAGAGTAAAACCATTTGGATAGGTTTGATAGATATGTTTTTTGTAGTTTGTGTTATGATGTTGGGTTGGAAAGAATGGGTCTAAACTTCAAAATCACCCCAAACATAACCCAATTTGTAATTGACACTAGAAATAATTTGACGGATGAGTTTAACAATAAACCAAATGGTTGGGAGGTTGTGAAAATTAGAGATGTTCAATAGTTCTATTTTTCAATTTGAATGACGAGTTTTATAGACACTTTAAATGCAAATTCAATTTTATATTCGCCTAACTCGCGCATCGCGCGGGTTCACACCTAGTAGTATGGTATACTCTGCTGAAGAGAGCATTTTTTGTGTTTCTAATATACTTATTTTTCCGATCTGAACTTAATTAAGCCCTCCAACCATGTTAGTGGTGTAAATGGCATAGGAAGTTGATGTAACTGCTCCTATACCAGATTCTTATGGGGCAGAATTTTCATGGAATGGAGTTTGGAAGGTGTCTTCCCTAAATTGTGAAGAGAATTTCGGTGGTTGATTTAATAATTGGCGAAAATAAAGAAAATCAAAATGCTTATGGATATGCGTGTTTAACTTTTGCTTGGCTGGTGGGGCAAGAGCGTAATTCCAGAATCTTTGAAGGGAACAGGAAAGGGCTTTGAGCTTTGGGAAAGACTGAAATTTAGCTCATAAATTGTTTAATGGTGTGGAACCCTCATTTATTGCACTTCCATTGGAGGGAGATTGTAGTTTAAGGGGCTGCAGTAGTTGGTTTTGCTATTGGTACTAGTATAGTAAGGTTGACCTGTAATACATAGTCTATAGGTGATGATCAGCTGGCATCATCGACTATGGGGGACCTGCATCTATGCTACTGTCGCTATCCGGAATCTGTTTTACTGAACTTTTCTGTGCTCGTTTTTCCCTTTTCCTCTCTGTTTGCCTTCTTTATGTATTCTAGCCGAGGGATCCTGGTCCCCTTTTCATTGTAATTTCTCTTTTAGTAATAATGTTTCTATTGGTTTCCGTCCAAATAAAAGAAAAAGACTTGATGTAACTAGAATTTTGAGATATGTATAGTAGAATTATATGGCTCTGTCCAACCCAAATAGTTTGGCATATTCTTTGCCAAGAGGAGAATCTTTCGTGTTCCTGATATACTTTTTTTTTTTTCCGATCTGAACTTATTTATGTCCTTCAAGACCATGATATGGTGTAAATTGCATATAAAAATTGATGTAACTGGAAATTTGAGATATGTATAGTGAAAATTATATATCTCTTGATAGAGCTTAATGTTTGAAGAAGGATCCATTTATTTGTATACATTGACGGATCTACACCCACATAAGTGGGCAGCTTTATTTTGGTGTGTATGTGTGCGGGGGCATGTTTGGGAGAGGGGGGTTAGAATTAGATAAGTAAAGTTAGGGTGAACATTAAACTATATAGCTTTTGACCCCTTAACCAAGGTTAAAAAATGTAATTACTAATAAGGCTGTTGTGTAGTTTCGTTTGAAATATGATACTATAGATTGTTGCACATATTTTTTGTCCATACTTCATATGTAAATGGGTGCAATTAATGAAATTGAATGTCACTCTGATATTCTTTGATGGGAATCCATTGTTATTTTCCTTTTATTTTTCCTTTTATTTCTATTTTCTATTTTAGTTCTTTTAGGCATTTTATCCTTAATTAGTCTCCAGGCATGTTTGAGACTAATTAGGCATTCTTTTATTTTAGATTTGTCCTTTTAGTCATTTTAGCTAATTACTTGATTAACAAGTAATCCATCTCATATAAATACCCTATGTCATCTCATTTGTACTCACTTTTCCCATTCTTGAAATATAAGATAACTTTGATTCTCTCTTTAAAATTAGGGTTTGGTATTTCTTTCTAGCCATTGATGTGTAGTTTACGTCAAATTGGTATCAGAGCGGGTGTCGCTCCAAACATTGGTGTTAGTGTGTATCGGTGTGTGTAGAATATCAAAATCGTATGCTACTCTATCGATAACTCTAAAGATATCCAAACAATGACAGTGGGAAATTAAAAAATTGAGGAAAGGTGATCAAGAATGGAAAAAAAACATTCAAGATCTCATCAAGAACGTTGACTCACTTCCGCTTCATCACCAAACCCTCCACCACTGCGCTAGCCTCCCCAAACCCTAGTTCTGCCACCCATGACTGTCCTAGCTTTCTGCCCAAAATCCAACCTCCTGCCCAGGCAACAACCGCCACCATGCACCACCCAGTTGCCTTTACTGCCGTCGCAGTCCTTCGCACCCTCCCCCAACTACCTCCACCACCGGAAACCCAACCCTCCAGCCGTACGTTGACCTGACCTGCTCCAATCTGAAACCCATCGCAGCCGATAGCAGAGCCCTCTGCCCCAGGGCTGGTTCGTCGATCTGCTCCAAGGGGACTGCTACCAAAGAAAAAAACCAAGAAATTCCTGCCGTCCTGCCAAAAAACTCCTCGCCGACCCTAAGCTTCACTTCAGCCTCCGACGGCCTGCCCAAACATCCCGCCCCAAACCCTCAACCCGTGGGCTCCTACCCGAATCATTTTTCAGCCCCCAAACAGCAAAAAAATTACGTTCTCCCCGATTAACTCCCGAAGCTCAATACAAGTTGTGATTTATTTCTAAGAAAAAAAAAAAAACTAAACTAAGAAAAAAGATTTATTTCTCTCTCTATATTCTTTTTTCAATATTCAAGTTGTGATAACAAATGAGGGCCAATGGCCTATTTATAAGAGAGGTTAGCTTGCTAGCAAACTACTACCCAAAACGACAAAAAAAACAACTAATAACTAAAAAAGACTAATTAGCCCCAAATATGCTTGGAGGCTAATTAAAGACTAAAAATAAAGGAAAATGACAATATTACCCTAAACTAAAAATGCAAAATAAAAGATAGTTTCTTCCTAGGAGCACAACCACGCACCACGTGTCTCTACGGATCACCAAACACATCATTTTCTCTAGCACTAGCTAAATTTTTTGAAAGTTTTTCGCTATTATCAGCGAAGAAAAGTAATGCATATTATTTTCTTCGCCCACCTTTAGTTTTTTTTTGGATATTTCCGTGTTTGTACAGTTGCATATCTCACTCTTGTCTCTCATATGTATGAGCCTGTGTATATGTTATGTGCTGTTAAAAGTTTTTCATGTTCTTTGTCTTATACAGTGAATGTTGTATTTAGAAAAAAAATCTGATTTTTATTTTGTAGGATGGAGGTAGTCGTGCTCCAATTGATATTTGGAAATCAAAGTTTTCAAAGTTCTACTATGGATGCATGGAAAGAGGCCGTCATTTCCCGTGTAAGCTGGCTTATCCACTCCTGTAGTTTCTTTCAGAGAATTTGGGTTTCCAATAATACTATAAACAGCTTTCGAGCTGGCTATTTGGTTATTCATTGACTCACTCTTATGATATATACATTCATATCAATAATTTATGGAGTTTCTTGCATTTGGCCCTTTTATTTTATCATATACGACTGTCATGGTTGGGTGTAAATTTTTTCACTATTCATGCCAATTAAATTAGGAATTCTTTAGCTGGTCATGTGTTTGTTAGATTGCATGTTATAAGGTGTTATGCCTGACTTTTTGTGTAGCTGCCTACTAAGATGTTTTTCTGGCCATTCACTGTCATTCATTTCTTTTTTGTTACTATGAGGAAATTTGCATGGTGTATTACTCCATGTTCTATGAAAAAAATGAATTAATTTTTGCGTGGCTCTGATAAATAGGTTGCTTTCTTACTTTGCTATGTTAACTTGTACTTTTATCCAAGCTATATTTATTTTGTCTTTTATTCTCTTCTCTTTCCATTTTAATATTGTTTTGGTGCTTTATTCTGCTGCACTCAGACGTAGGTTTCCTTTTAACCGCAATTAAATCTGAGTTATTAGGCTTCACCACAATGGCAATATAGTAATATTTGTTACTTGTTATATCTCCACCTCGAATAAATGAGGGGAATGATGATGCAAATGATGTGTATGTGTTGCAGACACAGGGTGGTTCCAAGAAGAGAGTTATGCTGGCATGTCGTGGCCTAGTGGGTCCCTCTCCTGGGGATCCCCTTTTTTATTTTATTTTTATTTTCAGCACGTTTTATTTTTATTAGTTTAGTAGTTTAGTAGATATCTATTAGTTAGTTATTTCCATGTTTATTTAGGTAGTGGGTAGTTTCCTAATTTAACTGGGATACTTGCCCAATAAAGTCGTAAGAAGTCTATAAATCAAGCCCCATGGTTCCCCTTATAATAACTTTTGCTATTAATAATATTTTGAGTTTCTGAGAATTTGAGTGATTTGTTATTTGTGTTCTTCCGCTGCGTTTTATATTAAATTGGTATCGACACCAGGTTTGCTCTTGATAATCAATCCCAGTGTGTGTAAACCAAAATGCAAGGATGCCTCCCAAAGCAACGAAACAATTCAAGGCTCAATAATCTGCCTAGAAAGCATCCAACAGATGCTATTTAACGTGGAGGTTCAAGTCCAAAGTATTCGGCAACAACAGTCACATCAACGAAAAGATCGAGAAAATGGAAGCCGGCGGGCTTGTGGCCAACGCTGGCAGCTCCGTAGACAACCCCCACCATCACGATAAGGCCATAACCAGTAGGGGAGGATTGGCGAGTGAGGGGCGAGCAACGGTAGCCTCCACGCACCTCATGGGGTCCCCGCAAATTTGGTAGCAGGGCAACGGAGGGTGGGGTGCAACCGTATCCCCTTGGCTGCTACGCCAAGATGTGCCCAATAAGCCGATGCTGTAATCCAACCCCACGGGTCCATCAGAGGGATTTTAGATGAGGTTTTGGAAGCGGCCAGGACAGATTTAGCACGAAAATCGATTCAAGCAGCCGACATGGGTTTTCGAGATGCCGTAAAGGAGTCCGTTGATGTGTTCGATGCTAAGATGAAAACTTGGGAACAAACCAGGGTGGAGAAAGGCTTGGGTAAATAATCGTTGCACCCGGAGAAGGAGATGGTCTTTATTGAAGGCTTGCCTCCCCTAAAGGTTGACAAGCCTCGGGAAAAAGCTAGTTCTATTCATTTAGCCTCGCAATCGATGTTATGGGGGTAGAAGGATCCAAGGAGGACGTGTCACAATGAGTCCAAGGAATTCAACCCGGCCCATTGAAGTTGAAGTTGGAGGGTTATGCATTAATGTGGTGGGATCAGTTAGTGCACGATAAGGTCATGAGCGACTTGGATTCGATTACTTCCGGGGAGCACATGAAGGCGGAGACGGAGGCTGCTTTCATCCCTGAGACTTATGAGAGAGACTTGTTTGCACGTGTTCAAGGTCTCAAGCAGGATTACATGTCTGAAAGAGTATTAGAGCAGTTTCGGTTACTGTGCACCCGGGCTAGACTGAAGGAAAGCATGAAGAAGCAGATTGGGCTACGTTCAGGGACTCCAGCTTAAATATTATACGGAACTTGGGCTGCGCCAAATGTATTCTTTAAGCCAAGCTATATAATATGCACGGAAGGTGGAGGACTACTTCAAGGCAGGGCAACTATTGCAAGAGATGGGGCAACCACTAAGACGCATTTGATGTGATAGAGACCATAACACCTGCATCCACTTTAGTTAATACTACTTGAGGAGCCAACTTCAAGTGCTATGAATGTGGAGTGCTTGGGCAAAGAGCATCAGACTATCCCAAGAAGAAGAAGTTGGTGTTGGCTTCAGGGTGAAGAATTTGAGATAGAGCAAACACCGAAGCTTGCGAAGGTTCTTACAACTCACATCCATGTGCCGTCGGAGACGGACGACCTACCGCTTTAGCGCTCGGGATGATCTTTTCTTAGCAGGGGGAGTGGCGCGTCGTGGCCTAGTGGGTTCCCCTCGTTGGGATCCCTTTTTATTTTTTTTTTCTCAACACGTTTTATTTTTATAAGTTTAGTATTTAAGCAGATATCTATTAGTTAGTTATTTCCATGTTAATCTAGGTAGTGGATAGTTTCCTAGTTTAACTGGGTCACTTGCCCAAGAAGTCTTAGGAAGCCTATAAGCTTTTTCTATTAATGATATTATGAGAATTGGAGCGATCTGTTATTTGTGTTCTTACGCTGAGTTTTACATCATATGCTTAATTGTTAGGTTATTACGTTAGTAGAATAATGAATATTCCCTTATAATATTCATTTAAAAGTAGTTGGGATTTATAAATCAACATAAACTATCTTATTATGGTAACTTGGTGCTCAAGCCCTTTGAACCTTACGTATTAGTATTCTCGTGTTTGTAAGTAGTTGAATATGAATGTGAAATATAAATTAAGGGAATATATATATATATACACACACACACACACACAGAGAGAGAGAGAGGTTCACAAGTGAACCAAAATAATATGCATTTTAATGAACCTAATAAGACATTAAAAAATAACCCTTAATTCCTTGTTGTAATTGGTGCGCACTAGCGGCAACGAACACGCGTGTTTTTTAATGTACCCCCACCCATCTGCCATCCCCCATGTGGGGTTTTATTTTTGTTTTTGGCTTGGGATTTAACTGATACGTCACTGGAAAATGGTTGAGGGTTAGGCAGGACAAGGTTTGGATAGGGTTTAAACCGGTGGGTAGGTAAAGTTTTTGACCGGTGGAGGGATAAAGGCAGTGTCCGGTATAATTGGCCGGCGTCGGCAAGGTTTAAGTGAATCCGAGTTTAGCAGGCCCGAATTTATGTATGAGAGATGGAGATGGTGGTAGCCGGTCTTAAGGTCGAGTATGGAAGTTGTGGCTGGAATCGGTTTGCCATAACTAGCCGGTATTCAGCTAGTGGTTGGCCTTGTTTACTGGAGGTTTATGGAGGTCTGCCGGCGGGAGGTCCGTTCAAGCCCATGATGGCGTTGAAGTGAGGATCGAAACCAGGGACCACTGTTCTCGTTGCGTAGGATTTGAATCCCTCCAAGCATACTTCTTTGATGTGCATTTTAACTGCTATTACAAGTATTAAAACATTTTTGAGACGGGTGTGTCAGATGGGTGGGGGGTGGGGGTGGGGTGTGTATATTAAAAAACACCCGTCACACGCGTGTCCGTTACCGTTGGCGCTAGCCAATTACAACAAGGAAATAAAATTAATTGAGTAATTTTTTAATGTCTTGTTAGGTTCCTTAAAATGTTCATTATTTTTGTTCACTTGTGAACCTCTCTCTCTCTCTCTCTCTATATATATATATATATATATATATATATGAATTGAGAAAGGTGAAACCGTTTCTAGTTGAATATGAATATGTACACTCTCGTAGTTTGCTGTTGTTGTTGTGGTGGGTTCATAAGTCATGGTTGGAACGCCAACAAAGTTTGTCATCAATGAATTGTTTCAAAATCTACCCCTAGCCCGGTGGGATGTCATTTTTCCGAGGACGTGAATTTCCCTACAGTTTCGAGCTTCATTGTCAACAACGAACAATTTTGAAATTTGTTGTTTAAGAGTTCAATTCAATCCACCTTTGACGGTGCTTTTCTATAGCTTGTACACTTGTTATATATGTGTGACTTGGAAGCTGAAACCTCCATGTATCCTTTATGTAAGTAGAAGCATTTAGTCACACCACCACCACCAACATAAACCAACAATGGTTTCTTTTCATCTTCAAAAGTAAAGTGTCTACAATATTTGGCCAAGGGCCTTAATATATAGGGTAGAGTATCTTGCTAACTACGATATCCCTAAAAAGGAAAAATGACTAAAGAGGGCACAGTAAGGACATTCTAAGGGAATATCACCCCTAAGCCAAATGCTATTAACTAAAATTAAAAATAACGAAGAGGACATGGAAATAAAATAAGTAAAATACAAATAAGTCTTCGAGTCCTCTCGTGAAGAAAAGCTTGTCTTGAGCGTGCAAGCAAGATGGGTGATCATTGGAATCATATTAAAAACGCTTTTCTCCCCAACTAAGAAAGAGAGTCATCCACGAAAACTTTTAGCATATTGAGTAGCAAAGAGGTGGTGGCATGTAATCAGAAATCCTAATCATGGCCGATGAACGTGACCTCGACTTGGGACTTTGCCACAATGATAATCAACACCTCCACTCCTGGGAGAGGGCCATCGATGTCATAAAAGGTCCGTGTAACCAAGAATGAACATCCTCAAGGCCACTCGCTAAAATGCGGCCTTAAAACGGGCCTCAAACTCCTCCCAGGATGGGTCCATACTTGTAAGCAACCACATCATCCCACGACAATGAGTCGATCTCAGAACCACTAGCGAAACCCGTCTCGGCAAAATCCTCTTCGTGAAAATGGGAAGAAGTCGCTAGGAGTTTAGGATTATACCTCCCTGGACCGAGTGCAAGTCATCCACCCATCCTCAACAAAATTATCGAAAAAATCGCCAGTACTGAATCCAAACTTTTCTTCCCCTCATCCTCTTGATATCTGGCCCGAGTGATCTAACGACCCTCGATGAAAATGTTAAAGAAATCTCCAATAGGATACTCACGAGGGTCATCAACAACCACCAGGTTACTTGGCACGCCGCTTGGCGTCAAGATAGAGGAGGGGAAGAGGTAGTCGAAGCACCGATAATGGGGCACACTGGAAATAACTCCTCCACTGCCTGTCCATTGGCGGCGACTGCAATGACAACACAATACTGAGGCCAATGTGCCTCCCATTCGAAATCAATCTTCGTTATCCAATATCGGGCCTCTCTATCGCAATACTCCACTTGTAGGCAACATTCCTCGTACCAGGATAAAATGATGATCCTTAACTGTTACCCCATGGTCTTGGAGTGCAAGGAAGATCGACATTTTTCGAGTTCCTCAACCATTTCCGACATATCCGGGAGGGATTCCCGATAGGAAGCTTCGCACGCCTTTACTTCTTCCTCGTGACTTAACATGGTCCCACCCATTGTACATGGCCTCCAAATTGGGTGAACGATGGGTGGTAGGCTATCCAAAGGAAGTTGAGGAGGGGATTTTTAGGATTTCTAATTGGGGGTGTGATTGGAGGTTCGGGAAAGATGAGTGGCTGTTTTGTAATTTTTGGGAGGTGCAGGATCTGCAATGACAATTTCAGAAGTTATTTGGGAATCTTTGAGGATGGAGAGGGGTGTAAGCACTTTCCATAAGTGAGGGGCATGGAACTGCACATATATCAAACGTTAGGGTAGGGCTGAAATTTTGAAGGATAGAATAGCAATTAAAAAGAGGGATAAACTTTGAAATAGGTTTAGAAATTAGGGCATCACTTAAATTTAGGTTTGACAAAAGAACATGGATGACTCCTATTGCCTTAGCCAGACCTATTGGAGTTTTCACCGGAGTTTCAGTAGGGGATGGAACTGCCCCTGTATCAAATATTGAGGTAGACTTTGAAATAGGCTTAGAAATTAGGGCATCACTTACATTTAGGTTTGACAAAAGAATCAAGGATGACTCCTATTGCCTTAGCTAGACCTACCGAAGTTTCAGTAGGGTCTGGAACTGTCAATGACGATGACAATGGCACATTAGAGGAGACAGATTGTGGCTAGTGAGGGCCGAATTTGACAATTTCTTTGCACTTGAAGTTTGTGACGTGAAAACGTTCAAAGGGAGGGGATTTGACGGTGGATCGGGGTTGGTGAGCGCTGACGACCCTTTTGCCGCATCGCACTACCATGACGGAGGTCCCCCAAAGTGGGTGAAGTCCCGTGGATGTTCGGCGAGTGTACATGAAGTTTCACGTTTCGAAGGTTTTCTTAGGAGCGCATGTAAGAGGGGTCATGGGTCACATTGGGCCTTGCAGGCCATCGACGAGGGTTTAGACTATCTGGAATGGGATTTGTGGCTATGTGTGGATGGAACAACTGGTTTGATGTGTAACGCCCCGACCCGGATTTATGGTTTATAAAAGGGCTAACCCGATCCGATTGTTACGTTAATTGTGAAGTGCAATGAGACACCCTAAATAATGTTTCTAATCCAGTTTTATTATTATTCAACATTATACTTATTAGCACGCGAGTCCGATTTTACAGTCACTACGTGATATGACCCAAGGGAAGTACTCCCAAAGTCAAGTAAACAGAGCTACTAATCGTAAAAGCAAGTAACTACTTACCTGTATAACGCTCTTAGAGTACAGAACGTCATGCAACCTGCTGTAACAAAAGGAGGGATGTGAGCTGAATGCTCAGTGGGATTATATACAAAGGCAGTATAGGAACGAACGACAGAAAGGATATTCACACGCTACAATGCATGTGAAAATACATATATATCTACATTTCGTCAAAATATTTGACAATCACCATGCCTATCCACATTTGAAAATACATATATATCTACATGCCTATCGTGTCCATCTAAACCATACCTCAAAATATTTGACAATCACCAAACATCATGCTATCACTTAAAGAACTCATTTCCATCAATTATCCTAAACATCGGAATTCACAAGCCTACATTTCGTCAAATGATTTCAATCTTGCTTAGGCTAGGAAGATACATCCTCAACATCAATAACCATTCGCATCAATGATTTCGAGACATCCATTTAATCCCAATAGTACATCCGATCGATACCTCCTACAAAGCTACACTTTAAGCTAGAGCGATTACAGGTATCACAACCCAAATACACATGAGAGGCTACATTCTCAATCTGCAAATTCCATACGGAGTGCAACACTAGTTTTTAATGTTCCACGTTCTAATGTTCATATCTTAGAGTCTTGACCTCTAATCCGCGACATACCTCGTAACCAGCTGTACCGGTTAACTAGCGAATGTGTTAACCTAAAGCTATCAAGTACACATGCAATCTACATGCAACAAACCGCGTGACCATGCGTACACACCTACTAGTGTAAAACAAAGGTGCTTCCGAGCGTACTCATGTACTGTGATGCATCAGCCTCAACCCGGCCTATCCCGCATTACTACTGAGCTTATGCAACGCTACACCCGAACCACAACTGAGCAACGACTTCCCATTGCCGGGATCAAGGACACAAAGAATGCAACTAATCAGGCGATTGCCAGGCCCAAAGAAAATAGTCAACATCTTATAACAGATTGTGCCACACAAAGTATGAACCCATAATGTACCCTTAAGGTCTATAACCCACATCGGTATTTGCTAATGCCTTAGCCTTGTCATAACCCAGAATTGACCTATTAAACTGTACGAGTCCTAATCATGAATCATCCATCCTTGCCGGACGAGCAGTATACAAAACCAACCTCTTCGGGAAGCTGAAACGCCAGGCTTCCTTCCTTAAGACCAATGCTACATGTTCTACAATTTGTAGCTATTCTATGAGAAGGCGAAGTTACATCATATGGTATGTAACACTAATTACTGACATGTCATTCCTAAGCCTCCATAATTTCAACTTGCGGTAGCTAACCTCAATTTCCAAGATCACTCTCATCAAGTGAAGCGCAACACTCATATAGTTTCCGTCATTCAATTCACAGAACATTGCTACGGCTCTTAGCAATGTCCCACATAATTCCCAAGTCACAACCGTTCTAATCGTATCGCAAACTGTCAAGCATTACTCATGCCCGAGACCTAATGATTCTCCTTACTAGAGTCGTACTAATTCATATGGGTAGCACGCGTAGGTTCTACAATCAAGCTTCACACTCATTCCGAGTGTTATGTGTAGGGGGTGTCCCCACCAAAGGGTGGTTAATCTAGTCAAGCTGATTAATTGATTCGCGAAGAAAGAGAAGGAAGGCTGCCCTACAGACCCACCTCGAAGATCCTTCACAGATGTGGCTCGAAGGACCTACCTCGAAGGACCTACCTCGAAGATTCTCCAATGGACCTGGTTCGAAGGATCCAATTCATAGATCAAAGTCACCTGGATGACAATAGTTTGTAATAAGTAATAGAATACTGTGTCATTTACTTTATCTTATAAATGTATGTTGACTGAGGTTGTTTGATACCCACGAGGGACCATGCCTGGCAGGACATGGGAGAGCTAACATACTCAATCGAGCAACCTCCTCTTGGGAACCTCGCAGGGACATGGTTTTGAGGATTGAGAACAAGGCAACGTTGGGAATACAGTTACTAACCCTCTTGGCACACTTGTGCAAAAAACTTCATTCAGAACAATTGGTTACTCGAGCCACAACAACCGAGCCACCTTAAGTCTGTTCGAAGGAACCTCCTCGAGGTACCTCTGTCTTGCACCTTGGTCCCAAAATAACACTTAGCCAACAAATAAGGGCCAGAACACTCGAGCCACCAATCAGCCGAGCTGCCTAGTAACAGGTACCAACCCGCCTGACTGATGTGACCAGATACCTGGCAGAGTCACTGTTTAAACCACTTTCTGACATCATAACGTCTGGCATTTAGGGACTCGAAAATGTAGCACTTAAGTGAGTTTATCCTTAGGATGGCAGGTCTAGTTCACCAAACCCGACCATTTAACCATCCTCAAGTAAGCCTCAAGCTGACATGTCATGTCCCTCATTAATGCCCACAATACTTCCGGCCAATAGAATGGCTTCCCACCAAAACCATGAGAACTGGTGCATTTAATACAATAACCGGTTCATTTAATGCATCCAATCAGACCGATCGCAGGCAAGCTCACTCGAGCAGCCTTGCTCTCCATATATATACACTAGATAAATAAGTTGGAGAGAGGGCATTCTAAGCCTAGAATTGCTGCCCAAATTCCTCCACAATCGAGAACCACCGAGAGAACATTAACTCCACACACCCATTTAACACACTCATCATTGAGCATTAACTGAGCTTGAAGTTCCTGCCTTGCCTTCATTATGCCTAGAGTGCTTGTTCTTTCTCCCTCCGACCACGCTTCCTGCTGGTCCCATCTATTTATTGTGCTTGTCATGCATCTTTTGTGCCAATATGCTATTTAATATAAGTCTGAACATTAAATTCTCTCGTCTCTGATTCACCTGTGGCCACTGCCAACATTTAATACTTAACGGTGTTAATCCCGGTCTTAATAAGGGGTTACGCCTCACTTAATACTAACTATATTTGAAGAACCCACATCTTACATTATGAACATCATCGTGTTCTAAATCTCCCAAGCGCATAATCTAGCACTCATTACCTTATTTCTGACATTATCCTTAAAAGTCATATCACGACACCAGCTTATAAACAAAAGCCATGGTACTAACTCCATATACTCAACATGACCTAAACATACTACAATTATCAATGAGTTACCCTTATTATGTAGACTTTAATACCATAATGATTCCCAAATGCTTTATGGGTGATAACACCGTACTTAGTCATCTCTCTTAAAGTCTACACATCTATCCCGGAAAGCCACAAGTCTTATCGTGACCGGTGTTACACAACCTCGAATCTACTACAACGAAATGTATATTACTACATAAACCTCTATGCAGCAACGATTCTCCCAATTGTTTCGCGGAAAAGACACCAATTTAATCATAATACACGAAACGCAATCTAAAGTTCATCATTACTAGGAAGTGTCTATCACTTGTACTAATAAGTCGTTAGCTAATCCATAACACATATCTCTAAGGCATTATTAGTACGAATTCACGTGCTTATCCGTAACTATAACCTGAGATCAAACTCATCACGACGTATAATTTAGCCTTTTTTTTTAATTGAAACGCATTTGCTAGATTATAAACTATGACCACTATAAAACTTTTGGTAGGATACGGGGCATCGGGTACTACCTATAAAACTTTAGGCCAATACCTTTGACGCCACAAGAGATCCTATTTCTCAATACCACTTCCTTTTCTAAGACCACAATTCAATACCTACCACCATTTCTAACACTAAGTCTTACCTTGAATCAATATGATTATCTAAACCCAAGTCATAATCCAGTCACTTAGGCATTCTAATTTCCATAGAATTATTTATTCACAAGCCACGCTACTTAGTCACCTAATCCCGTAGATGAAACCACAAGCATACCAGCTAAGACGTAACTGAAATCATTAGGACTTTCTAATCATCTAACTTTCACATGATATATCTCACACAAATCTAAGGTGCTACCGCCTAACGGTCTACACCAAAACCCGACACTTGCTAGCCAACACTACCAGAACAAAGGCAGCGGAAGAAAAATGGCTACTAATTTAGCCGATTACCAACTCATAGAGAAGGGCACAACGTGCTCAAGACCTCGACTTTACCATGAAGGTACAAATTGAAACTGTCACCGGGCAAGCGTGACCGTCTCCAACCAACAATGATGCCGAAGGATCCGCTACCGATCTCACCACGTCACATCCGAAAGGAACATTGAACCTAAAGCTTTGATACCAAGTTGTAACGCCCTGACTCGGATTTAAGGGTTATAAATGGGCTAACCCGATCCGGTTGGTACGTTAATTGTGAAGTGCAATGAAACACCATAAATAATGTTTCTAATCCAGTTTTATTATTATTTAACGTTATACTTATTAGTATGTGAGTTCGATTTTACAGTCACCAAGGGAAGTGCCCCCAAAGTCGAGTTAACAGAGCTACTAATCGTAAAAGCAAGTAACTACTTACCTGTATAACGTTCTCAGAGTACGGAACGTCATGCAACCTGCCATAACAAAAGGAGGGATGTGAGCCGAATGCTCAGTGGGATTATATACAAATGCAGTATAGGAATGAAAGGCAGAAATGATACTCACACGCTACACAATATGCATGTGAAAATACGTATATATCTACATACATACTGTTGGAAAATACATGTCCTGATGTATTAACCCGTTTTATTTCGAAACGTTATTTGATACCTTTTATCCTCTGTCTTTACAAAAATTGTCTTGTATCATTATGCTTGAAGGCTAGCATTCTCTCCCATTAACGCACACGGTTAAACAATTAGCAATTGTTGGAAAAATCTTCCATTTACTTTCAATCGTTTGTTACCCGACGTTCACTACTCCGTGTTTAGAATAATATTCATTTTCCTTAGAAAACCTTACATAACACACGCTTGTGTTCATTATGGTTCAAACCTCATTAGGTAGCTTAAACATCATTACACCATTTTATTAAACCATCCCATATTGCCACATGAATATTAAACATTTAATGCGTTATTCTTGCATTAGTAAATCAATGAATTAATGCCATTAATTTATGCCTCTTTCATGAATATTCGATTCATTACTTAGCATTATTTTTGGAATTTTGCCAACAAACACTCACGGACTTAGTAGCCTCACACCACTAGGGACGTCATGCCCTCCTTAATTATTTTCTCTCGACATCATCCAATATCATTATCTTGCCCATGTGTTCAACTTTTTCATAATGTATACTTTAATTTGCATTTTCGGGCCGAAGCCAAAGCCTTGGACTTAATTGTCCATTTTTCCGTTATACTTGGAAAATTATCACTTTCTCCTTGAGTCCTTTATTCACTCACACGTTGATTTTTATACCAAAAATCATCCACATTTTGGGACTTTAATCCAGTTTCATACATGCTAGTATAAAAGCATTTATTGACATTTTTATTTCATAAAAATGTTCCACTTTAGGTAAATTACCACTTTACCCTTTATTTACCAAAACTTGCAATTTAATTCCTTAATAAGTTTCATTTCTCTAAAACAATCATCAAGTTTCCAACTTAACATTTTTAACGCTTTAGTCGTTTTAACGCTTGTTTAACATCACGCTTTTGCCCAACTTTCATACTCGTCAATTCAACAATTTTATTACAAGAAATGGCATCCTTTATTCTTGACTAAAACTTTCCCTTTGTCTTACTTTATGTTTAAACCCAATAAGACCTCTTCTAAACTCGTTCACATATTTATTCATAAATTTTACGTGTTTATATGCGAAGAAGACATACTAATAAATACTAAAATCTTATCAAATGGATTAAACACACATTTCTTTCTAGAATTATACACTATTCACAACAAACATGCTTCTCAAGTAAGTAAGGCATTCGAAAATGACCATTTATTCATAAGTTCTCCATTTTACAAACAAGTTTAAAAATATTTATTTCATAAATATTTGGCAACATTGATCATTTTCTACATATTTATTTCATAAAAATGTCCATCATTCCTTTTTACTAGAAATACATAAAAATGTCCATTATTTTCTTTTACTAGAATATATGATAGCATTCTCATACATTTTTATTCCGTAAAAATGTCCATTTTCAATTTTATTAGAGAATACACACATACAACATTTTCTTACATTTTTATTACAATAAAAATGTCCATTTTCAGTTTTATTAGAAAATACACACAAACAATATTTTCTAGCATTTCTACTCCATAAAAATGGTCATTTACAGATTACTAAGAACACACATTATCGCAATATTCCCACTCTAAATAAACAACAACAACAAGACTGCCATATATACACCAAATGGAGTCTTTAAAATACTAGAGTAGAGTATCCCACCTCAAACACTCTGAAAATGGTGGTGGTGTTGAAGAAGATGGGTGACTCCCCCACCTCCAAAGGTGGCGGTAAAGGGAGTCACAAAAGCCCTACCGAACAACCCTCCATGGAAGCTCCATAAAACCACTGTCCAAATGCTTCAAATGACACCTTCATTTTCTTCTAATAATATTACCTCAAACGCCCATCAAAGTTCCTTGCAACAGTTATTTTTCGTGTCCTTATTTTCTTTACGGTGTGGAAATGACTACTGGTGGTATGAGTGTATAACACTATGCTTAAGGAAGGCAGTTGAATACTGCAAGGGAGCGGGGAGGAAGGGTAAGCGTTTTGGGAGAGAAATTGAGGGATGGTCTCTCTCTCTAACCTCACGCCTCCCTCTCATATATACACACAACAAAACCAAAAACCCTAACACTTAATCTCTTCACTCGACAAAATCTCCACCGTCAAAACACGATCCACGGTCAAAAAATGGTGGCAGCACAAAGGTACCACATGTGCTCCTCAATCTTTCACACAGTCCAAAACCCACCAGATTTCTCGCGATTTCCATTTGTCGTATGGTCAGGCCTGAGGCTCACACGCGTTATGCGATCAATGGTTAGGAGATTTTCAACGATTGTGTGGCAGTTCTGCTATCTTGGTTTACTAAACCCATGGTTTCCTTGTAAAATACACGAAATAAACTTGGTTTCCTTGTAAAATACACGAAATAAACTAAGGCCAAAGTTCTCATCACGTTATACCTGGTTTCGTTCAGATTGTCATGCTCAGGCCACTGAAAAGCTAAATCACGAATGAACAGAGGCGACAACTCATGGGGTGTTTGACCTGAGGCAACAAATAAGTGGTTGACAACGCATAAGAGGGCCTGACGTCTGCCACGTCGTTTGAACGACCATGGCAGTCGTTTGAGCATCCACCAGCTTCGCTCAAGCGAATGGTTGGGGTGGCTGCCGACCTGTGTCTCCTCATGTTCGTGCAGTCCTGTTTTTACAACACATGTTTCCTCTTTGTTAATTTGGGCGACAACGATCTTAATGTGAGAATGGGGTTTGCCTTTAACCCACTATTCTTTATTTGCACATTTACCCCACTTAATTTATAAAACCTCAAAGGGGTTTATATGATTTGTAACTTAAGTATTCCATAACCCTTATATAATTCACGTGTCATCCTCAATCCAATAATTTTCTTTGTTTAGTCCAATTTGTCACCCGCTATGTCTTATAATTAGGATTTATCCCTCCTTATATATATATATATATATATATATATATATATAATCTGCATATATAATTCCTGATTTAATAATTTCCCTTTTTCTTTATTTCAATTCCCAAATTTTCAATAATCATTCTCAAGCCTCCAAATTTGTTTAAATAAAAATACAACTTCGTCTTAATCATCCAAATTTCCATGTCTTTTGTTTTATTGCAACTTTATACGGGGATTAAATAAAATATTTAGGGCGGGTATGACATGATGTGTAGGAGGAGGTGGTGGTGCCGCTTGACAACGGGGCGTGGGTGGGTGGGGGTGGGGGTGCATGATTGAGGGGGTCAAATTGGACGATTGCCTATGACTTTACAACAACAATTATGGTGACTACACCAGGAGCGAACCGCTCTGTACTAATAGGGTGTAAATGGAAACATTTAGTCCTAACAACAGCATAAAGAAATACAGGTTTATCTCTCTATCATTCAATAATCTTCAAAAGTAAAGTGTCTACAATGCGTGGCCAAGGGCCTTATTTTTAGGATAAAAGGTATCTTGCTAGCCAAGATAACCCTAACAAGGTAAAATGATTGAAGAGCACACTATAAGGACATTCCAAGGGAATAATACCCCTTAACCTGTTGCTATTAACTAAAATAGATAATAAGCAAGAGGACATGAAAATAAAGCAAGTACAATTAAGTCCTTAGATCATCTCATACACATCAAGCCCCTTCAGCGATTCACCATCAATCCCCGCTCTATCACCACCTCAATCCATACCCCCACCTCGACTCTTTTCCCTTCCCAACATTGCCTCAACCCCTGTTCTTACCCTTGTGAAACCCTATGTGATCACTAAAATTGCTTCTTCTACCAAACTCCCTTCGTAGACCTCGACTTCAGTACGCGGCTTTCGTGTTTATTGGTTTATCACTAAGGTGGATCAGCTCCACAAAAGGCCCTGTGAACGGTGCCAGAAGGGAGGAACCCTATGGGGTTATCCCCATCCATGGCAATGAGGGTCATAGGAATAGAATAGAATAGAAGAAGACAAAGCTGCATGCCCTGCCATCGAATCTCATCTTTCATCCGACACCCATGACACTGCATCTCATTGAGTTCGGATAGTGCCGACACACTTCATCGATGTTATTAATGTTCAAAAAAGAGACGAGTGGCGGGTGCACGATTTTTGACTGGGGTTAGTTAGGTTATGGTAAGGACTAATCCATTGTTTTGCACCCTTTGAATCAATTTAGTACCCTACGATCCAAGGAAATTAAATACTGTAGTTTAGTGGGCTTGAGGTGGATTTTAAGTAGAAATTGGATCCAATGAAATTAAGAGAAAATGTAGTGGGTCTGAGATGCATTTTAAGGGAGAAATTGGGTCTTAGAACACCAACACTTGCACTTTGACCCATTAAGTCCACTTTTACCCTCCACAACAAAACCCATTGAATTCTGAAAATTACATCACTAGTCCCTTCAAATTTTCCCCAAATTACCCTTTGCCCCCTCCAAATATCCATTCAACTTTATGAAATTTTAAATCAACCCCTGCTAATTTTCCCCACCCACTTATCTACCAAAATTACAATGTATCTCAATTTGTGTGAAATTCCATCCCCCTCCCTTCAAATTTTGAAAATTCCACTTTAGCTCGTCAAAATCACCAACACACTCCCAAATATCCCAAAACAACTCCCAACCTTTCTATCCCTCTTGTTTGCACATAGGCGATGTTCATCGCGAGATTGATGAATTCCGTCGCTTCTCCACTGGATCCTTGAGATATGTCCAGGGGTGGCAATTTGTGTATTTGGGCCGTATTTTGGCCTGACACTACACGACAAGATAAGGACATATTAAACGCGAACACGACATGACACGACGCTGTGTTTTGTTTGAGTGCCATGAACACGACCCCATAAAACACGATACGAAACGCTTAACACGAATTATAATTTTTTATCCAATTTAACACGACAACCACGATTGTCACGAGAAACATGACGGACACGCGACAATTATTGAAAACTTCCCAAAATTAAATAAAATAAAAAAATCTGCATTTAGACTTCTCAAAAACAAAAAAAAAAAACGGTAGAAAAACTTTTTTACTTGAGAACTAGATACACAAACCAACATCAACCAAGCAACATCAAGCTTGAATATAAACTAAATGCAAAAACTATATACAACAAGCTTAAATATATAAAAAAAAAAACTGCACAAAAACCCTTTTACTTAAGAACTAAATACACAAACCAACATCAAACTTGAATATAATTATTTTTGAACTATATACACAATCCATTTTACTTAAGAAATGCAGAAATACCGTTGAAACCAAAATGCAATTTATAAAAAAAATGGCTACAAACCGTAATATAAAGATTTGAAGAAAAACCTTTTAAATCAAACTGAGATATGAATATTTTCTTGAAAACCCTTCAAATCAAACCAAATCATAGGGTTCGTTGATGTATATCGGTGTAAAGAGAGAAAAATGGAGGATTTATGAGTGAGGTTTAGAATGAAATGGAAGAGGATGATGGAAATGGATCCCTATTTTAGGGATTTTTAGTCATTTTTTTTCTTTTGTACTTTCCTTTATTTTGTTCTTGTATTTTTCTTTCTTTTGCTTTGTTATTTAGAGGTAAGGAGTAGCTGGCATTTTGTAATTAGTGCTTTAGCTTGGAGCCTAAGCTACTCCTCCCCTTTAAATACCCACTTGTAAGCCTCATTTGAGGGAGACTTGAATTTTGAATAGAAGAAGAGTATTTCTCTCTTTAGAATTGTGTTAGATATTTTAGGAGCCTTTTGGCGGGTGGTTTACGTCAAATTGGTATCAGAGCGGGTGAATCTCTACATTGACGCTAGTGTATTGGCAATTTTTTTTTTTTTTTTTTCAAATCGTACACTACCTTCAATGGCTCCCAAGAAATCCAATCAACTTTTCGAGTAGATTCAAATACGAACGAGAGATTGGGTACAAGCACACCAACACATCTATGTCTTCTTTCAACCCCAAAACCCTAACCCTAGAAAACCCTACCCCACTCTCACTAACCACCCGGCTGCCCTAACCCTAGCATTCCCCCTACCACCAACCTCTACCTTCTCCAGCCATCACCGGCCCCTACAAAACCCTCCCCCACCATCGCCGGTCACCCCTCTGCACCTCCGGCAGTCCCCAGCCCCCTCGCCCTGCCCACCCGCCCCTGCACAACCCCGATCCAGCCCCCTTCCTCACTGCCCTGCCCAAAATCAGTCGGGGGTAGTTCCGACCAAAAAACCACCCGTTCTGTCCATACTCCGACCCGGGGCAGCCCGCGGCAGCACCCCACACCCCTTTCCGACCCAAATTGCAACAAACCCCACCCTGATCCGTTGATGGAATTCCCCCCCATCACGCCCCTGCTTTGACCCGTCCCACCCACTTGGACCATCCACCTCCTATCTAGCCCCTCCGACCCCCGTTGACGCAGTCCCACACCCCCCGACCCTGTTTTACCGGTTGGAGCCATTTACCCACCCCACATTTACCCAAACCATCCCCGGAGCCCTCGTTTCCCCTGATACCACCCCGATTCACCCTCGAGGCTCAGTTCAAGATTGTCGGCGGCTAGCCCAAGATTGGTTGCTTCATCCAATCATTCTTCCTCCCTCAATCCTCCAATCGGGTCAAATCAACGATAAAAGCTCCCCTCCCAAGTCGGTTGATTGCAAGAGGGATAGAATTGACGAAATTGGGTTGTGTATTGAGGATTTTTTTGACATTTTTAATGAGGATGGTTGGGTGACTCGCACGCACTTTCTTGAACCGGATACATTTGATTTGGGAGATTTCTTCCCAATTTTTGGGAATGGGGATTGTGATTTTGATGAGGTGGTGATTGGTGGTGAGTTTGTGGATCCATTTTTGGTGACATTTGATATGCGCTCGGACGAAGTTTTTCGCGGCTTAACATTGAGGAGGTTCATCAAGGGACTCCGGAACCAAGATTTTGTTGGGCGGCCATTTTTGGGTTGTGTTCCTATTTTCCATGGACTTCTTGCAAGCCGGTACAAGGGGAGTTTTCGAGGACGACTCTTCTTCCTAGTGAGGAGCTCTTTGATGGGTGCCTTACTTTCTTACCGTTCATCTCCTATGCTCGAAGTCGGGGAGAGTGATGGAAATGGATCCCTATTTTAGGGATTTTTAGTCATTTTATTTTCTTTTATTTTGTTATTGAATTTTTCTTTCTTTTGCTTTGTTATTTAGGGTCCGTTTGGTTGGCATAATTTGCCTAGGCAAATGCCAAAAAGTTGGCAAATATGAAAATTTGCCCACATTTTGGCTGTTTGGTTGCATAATTTGCCTAGGCATTATTTGCCAATGTACAACACCTCCTATGCACAATCTGTGGGCAAATTTTGCTTACCTACTTGAGTGGGAAATATTTGCCCACAAATTTGCCAACTTCTTAAACGATTTTAATGTTTTAAAAAATAATTTAAAAACTGTTTTAAATAATTAAAAAACTGTTATGAATATTTAAAAATTGTTTTGTAATGTTTCAAAAACTGTTTTTAATATTATAAAAAAATGTTAAGAAAATGTTTACAATTTTTTTAAAAAACCGTATTAACAAAATATTGTAAAAAAAAACTGTTTTTAAAAAACGGTATTAACAAAATATTGTAAAAACTGTTTTTAACATTTTTAAAAACTGTTGTGAATATGTTATAAAAACAGTTTTAAAGTTTTAAAAAACCGTAATATAAAAATATTGTAAAACAGTTTTTAACATTTTTAAAAACTGTTTTGGATATATTATAAAAACTGTTTTAAAGTTTTAAAAAACATTTTTTAAAACTGTTTTAAAGAGTTTAAAAAAACTGTTGTGAATGTTTAAAAACTGTTTTGTAATGTTTTGAAAACTGCTTTTAATATTATAAAAAATTGTTAAGAGAATGTTTTACAAATTTTTTGAAAAACCGTAATATAAAAATATTGTAAAACAGTTTTTAACATTTTTAAAAACTGTTTTGGATATATTATAAAAATTGTTTTAAAGTTTTAAAAAACATTTTTTAAAACTGTTTTAAAGAGTTTAAAAAAACTGTTGTGAATGTTTAAAATTTGTTTTGTAATATTTTAAAAACTGTTTTTGATATTATAAAAAATTGTTAAGAGAATGTTTTACAAATTTTTTAACATTTTTGAATATAATATAAAAACTGTAATATAAAAATATTGCAAAAACTATTTTTAACATTTTTGAATATAATATAAAAATTGTTTTTAAATAAATTAATTGGATTGACTTCAATTTCGCCTAATGTTGTTTGATAGCGTCATCTGAATTTGCCTAGGTAAAATTTGCCTAGGCAAATTTTACCTAGGCAAATTTTGCCATGCCCACGCTTTTGCCCACTAACAACCAAACGGACCCTTAGAGGTAAGGAGTAGTAATGGCATTTTTGTAATTAGTGCCTTAGTTTGGAGCCTAAGCTACTCCTCCCCTTTAAATACCCACTTGTAAGCCTCATTTGAGGGAGACTTGAATTTTGAATAGAAGAAGAGTATATCTCTCTAGAAATGTGTGTTAGATATTTTAGGAGCCTTTTGACAGGTGGTTTACGTCAGGGGAGGAGAATGGAGGAGAGAGAATAATGGGTTTGTGGTGTCGGCAGTAGATTAGTGAATGGGAGGGATTAGGATTAGGGTTTTATGTCTTTAAGTGGGCATTGATTATGATGGGGACATTTGATAAGAATGATATGGTAATCAGACTTGTATGCTTTCCAATTTTAATAGATAATATGTCGCGCCTATTCGTGTCCACTAATTGTGTTTTCGTCTTAAAAATTTTGTGTTTGTCGTGCCAATTTCGGGTCAAATTTCGTGTAAAAAAATTAACACGAACGTGACACGACTCGACTTTGTGCCAAAAAACACGAACACGAATACAACTCGTGTCAATTTCGTGTCGTGTCAAAAATTGCCACCCCCAACTACAACTATCGATCGAGACAACCACGGAACTATTGAGAGCCTCCACAGTGAATTCGATACTTTGAAGGGCAACTGTTTTTATTGGCACCGTAAGGTTCAAGGATGGGGTTTGTTTCGGCCGCACGGTATGAGGAGTGTCACGTCCAATTAGCTGAGTGTGGCAGGATAGTTGCTACATGGGTATGAGCAGGATACTTGGATTCGGGAGTGCGAGGAGACTCTATCTAGGTTTGGAGATCATTTTTTCCTTGTTCGAGCCATTCGCCGTGGCAGGATAGTTGCTGCATGGAGTATGAGCAGGATACACATCATGTGCTTTCTATGTGCATTTGAGACACCACCATCATTATATATTGTCTCACTATTTCCACTTGGAACGCTTTCTCACTTGATCTCAAGACTTGTTGATGTAAATGAGAGCGGGTGTGTGCCGTATCATCTTAAAATCATATGTTGCCCATTGAGGGGAGGCCACACCATTTACGGCGTTAAACCTGGAAAGTCGTACATGAGTTCACATGATTAATAGAGCAACGATGATGCCCACATCACTCTTCCCACCCCATGATGCACCCGCGACTCGAACCCATGACCTCTTATACTCGATGTAGACGTGATCGGGTGTGCCATCTCATCTGATATGTTGCCTAGCGAGAAGAGGCACACCTTTTATGGTGTTCAAGCCTGGCAAGTCCCCCATGAGTTCATGTGTTTAACAACGCATTGATGGTGCCTACATCATTTGTATATTATCCTTTTAGTTTTTAGGCTCTATAATGTATTTTTTTGCTATTTATTCTTTTTTCTTTTAGTTATTATCATTATAAGGTTTTTCACATGTGATTGAACTTCACCCAGGTCACACTTCTTTCATCAATTGAATTAGAGGTCAACACTTATGTGGAAAATTTGAATGTTGTATAGAATTATGGTGGATTTAATGCAAGCTAAGATAAAAAGTCTCAATAGATAATGTCCTTGACCAGCTGGGTTTATAATATTTATGTGTAATGAGCCTTAACCCTGAAGGGGTCTTTTAATTAGTAAACTTCTTGTCTATGCAATATTTTTTCTTTAATATGGAGAAATTATTACAAATTACGTTTTTTATATAAAAAATGTGTGTTTACTAAACTTTGGACAAATTGGTGATATACTTCTTTTTAACAATTTTTTGCATTGCATATGGTTTAACTTTTGTAGCAATGGAGCGACTCTGGTGAATTCAGTTTAAGTTTGGCAAATTTTCATTTTTAGAAGCACTATTATCCTTCCTTTCTTTTTCTATACTTATCAGAATCTTGCATCAATTTTTGGCCTCTCAAATGGCTAGAGGTTAATATGTCTCTTCTATAATTGTGTAGTTCTCCACTTACTATTTACAGGTATTAACTAGTTTTCAAAACCTAACATACTAATTGTAAACTGTAGCTGCCATACATGAGAAGAGGTCAAATGGGTATTTACTTATTGCAACCAGTGGAGGGCTGAACCAACAAAGAACAGGAGTAAGTGTGTTTATTCTTTTTTTCTTTCCATTTGTGACATACACATTTAGATATCCCTGTAGTTGAATCTATTTGCAATTTTTTATTTGGCATCTTATTTCTATCTCATTGTTGAAAAAAAGACGAGAAAAAAGCTCTATCTTCATAATCTAAATTTGTGATCCATTTCCTGCATTTAGATAACTGATGCTGTAGTTGTTGCACGGATTCTCAATGCTACTCTTGTTGTGCCCGAGTTGGATCATCATTCATTCTGGAAAGACGATAGGTGAGTTGAGATTCATCAACTTATATTCAGTAGCTTATAAGTTGTATTTAATTTGGAAAGAAAAACATAAATTGGATGATTTTATTCATTACCATGATGATGAGAATCAACTTACTATTAAAAAATGGAACAACTACTTTACCACGTGTTCTTACTCAAACACGTTGTCCTATAAAATGCAGTGACTTCATCGACATTTTTGATGTTGATTGGTTCATCTCTTTTCTTGCGAAGGATGTCCCTATTGTTAAAAGAGTTCCAGATAAAGTCATGAGATCAATGGAAAAGCCCCCATATACTATGCGTGTCCCAAGGAAATCGGAACCTGAATATTATCTTGATCAAGTACTGCCAATACTTTTGAGGAGACGTGTAAGAAGGCTACCAACTCATTGTTGCAATTAAACTTTTCATGGTCATTTACATGTTACATGCGTACTTTGCTCTCAACCTTTATTTTTTGGGTACTTCTGTCAAAATGCTGTTCATGAAAGATGTAGAATGTTATGAAATGCCTGCCATATCTTTAGTTCAATAAATCTGTAAATCGGCACCAATGGTTTTCAATCTGTAGTCGAGTCGCATGAATTGTAGGATTATTTTCGTTTGCTGGAATGTGAATCTTTTGTGACATTTCATTTGGTATGGTGGAAAAGTGGAAGGAAGAAAACTTTTCCTTTGTTTGTTATAGAAAGGAAAAGTGGGAGGATGTTTTTCCCATCTCAGCTCACCAAATTGTATCCCTCAGAAATTGGGAGAAAAAGCTGAGAGAAAGGAGAGTGAAGTTAATTTCTATAGCGAGACATTAAATTATTATAATTACTATATCCTTGTATTAACTGTAACACCCTCTATTTTCCACGCGCAGTTGATTAGGCTGAAATGCCGAACATAGGGCTCTACCGAACATAGGGAGTGCTATGCAATTTATATCATTCTCAGCATCAACGGTAAATAAAAGTGGTAGTAAATAAAAACCATCCATGATAAAGTAATAATGAACAACAGTAACGGAAAACTGAACTAAGATAACAATAAAATAAATCTCTAATAAAACTGAATCCACTAATACGAATTTTCATAATACAAAAGTGTCCAACTAAAATATAAATAAACTCTGAATACAAATGTCTCCAAGAATAACAACTAAAATGATGAACTGGATCTCTCTATAGCTTTGAAACTCTGACTGCTTAGTTTCGCTTTAATTGTTCGGTCTTGCCGCTCTTATATAACAATAATACTACCTGGGGAAAAATGCTTTACAGATTTGGGTCAGCGCCCTAAAGTTGCAAGAAATATTATATTGCTTAACAGTATTAAATGAGGTCCATTTACGTCTCATGTCGTCACCGACTGGCACTCATGCAAAATCTACCTCACATTTCTTCTATTTTGATACAGTTCTAAATTAACCGTACCAAATCTATATCATCACACACTAAGGCTACTAATCCCCAAAAGTAATGCACAAAGTAATACACCAAAAGTCCTAGTGTCCAACCTTTTCTCAACTCCCGATCCTTACTAAGTTTCATGCGTGGGACGTCTCGCAGGCAAAATCCAAACAAAGAACCTCTCGATACACTACTATTTAGCTTAGTCGGTTATTAAGATCCGTTGGCCAAAGACATCACATGTAACACAACAGTGTCACACAAATCAAGAATCTATCACGAGGTAAGTCCCTAAGGATCCCATACCCAAAGCTCCTAAACTCCCGTCCGAACTAGACTACATGTGTGGCATGTCTCGCAAGCGAAATCCAGACTAGGAACCCATTCGATACACTTATTTCTAGCAGGACCGTTCGTTTGAGACAGTGGTAAGAGACTCCCTAACCAAATACCCAAATTCAATATATGTATATACAATCTACTATACATATATTATCAACCATCCTGGATCGACCCAACAAGGAGCATTTGCATAAACTCCAAATCTCATATGTTGCCTTTGTTATTTTTATGGTTTAAAGAGAGTTTCCCACAATCAGGTATTATTATTTGGATTAGATAACATATGAGAGTGACTAATCCCATAGTATAATTAATATTCACCTATATATATACATACAATTGAGATTAAACTTGTAGTCTAATAGTATCCGCACATATATACATATACATATACATATGTGTGTGGATGTTTTTAGACTATGGGTTAGTCTCGGGCATATATATATATATATATATATATATATATATATATATATATATATATATATATATATATAATAATGCTCTTGTGCGTACTAGTCCGCATTTTAAGAGTGCGGACCGAACATGTGTCACCTAACGGTGCGCCTAAATTATAGGCACACTCTCACTCTTTTCTAGGCTTACTGTTAGGTGACACATGTTCGGTCCGCACTCTTAAAATGCGGACTAGTCCGCACAAGAGCAGGACTGTATATATATATATATATATATATATATATATATATATATAAACAAAGCGTAAGGTACAATGTGTGGTCTCGCTGAGTATCTAAATCCCACCATGTATAAACATATCATAGTTCACACGTAGGATATACCATACACTAATATACCCATGCCCATCCAAAACGCCAAAACCGAGTTACGTTAATAATAATAGGCTTATCACACTCAAACCTAAATAACATCACCTTTTATCCTTTTAGTTTAACCTATTGTAAATTATAAATATACATACATATATGTATAATTCGTCTCGATATATATATGTATAAACACCTAACTCTTCATCCCAAACGAACACAACACAAAACCCAACCCAAAAATGACCAACCTGAAATTTCAGCTCTGCGCACTGTTGGGAAAATATTCATAAGATATTCATGAGAATCTGAATATTACGAAACCAGTGTCCACGCATTCGTAATTCGATTATCTACAACCTACATGGGTCGGATCGATCCGACGAGTCCAGTAGACCAAGCTTGCCCAATAACTCTTCTATGGCGGCCCTAAAATTTTTCAAATTCATCCTAGGGTTTCTACGGCCACTAAAACCCAATCTTTCATACATTTTAACCACAAATTAATTTATATAACAAGTTATCTACAAGATTTAACGTGATTATAACATAATTAAGGGTTCAATTACAAATCTTGATATTCAAACCCTAGTTTCATCTTCTTCATGCAATTGGGCCAAATTTTCAAATGAGTAACATTAATTCCTATCGTTAAACATGTGATTATGTATTAATTAATCATTCATACAACATTCATACAATAAAAAGAATCAGATTCACCATATACATGATTTAAAACATATAAATCAATGGTTTCTCACAATATAAGCATTAAACCTTTAGTTTAATCATGTATTTTAACTTAAACATGGGTGTGATCAATTTGTTAATTCGAATATACATTAAACTTGTTTAGAATTCAGATTTTAAAATCTAAGAACGTGCTCCTACAATTAGTTCATACACAGCGATGAAATCATAAATAGATTACACTAATACGATAAGCAAGATAGTATTTCTTGCTTTAAACGATGGTTGATTCTTGATTAGTTCCTCTTGAATGTTCTTTCTTTTCTCGTAAAGCTTGCCTCTTGATGTTAGGATTTTAATTATGATGTATTAGGGTGTTTAATGAGGGTTATTGACCTATTAAAATCCCTAAAGTCGCAGATCTACTATGGACCCACTTTTGGACCCCCAAATAAGTCCAAAATAATAACCGAATACTCTTAAAACTTGGCCCAAAGGTGTACACACCCCGGGCCGGGGCCCAATTTGCAACATTAAAAATAGCATTCCGGGCCTCCGTACATCCCTAGAGTGCCATTCAAACATACCAACCCGAAATATCAAATTAAGTACCACCGAGTTAATTTAATTTACGAGTCGTCCATAAATTATTTAAAATTCTCATTTTAAATTCTCATTTTAAATTCCGGTTAATAATCCAAACCAGTTAAACCCAATAAATTACCCGTTAACTCACCCAAGTAAATGTTAATTATTAATTAAATAATCATTTAATTAATTTCCCAAAATACGAAGTATTACATTAACATATTAAACAGGTCCAAGTGATTTGATCTAGGGATATAACCGGTAAAATATGTATATATTATTTTGCCATCCTTTCTACCAAATAAAAATGGGAGGGAGGTTGTTTCTTTCTTTTGTAGATAGAAAGTTTATAACACATCATTTTCTTACCTTTCAACTTTCCATCTTTCCTATCAAACGGAGCATAAGTTTTGTTCTGTCCAAAATGTATGCAGGTTGTTCAGTTGACAAAGTTTGATTATAGGCTTGCTAATGACCTTGATGAAGATCTACAAAAGTTGCGTTGCCGGGTCAATTATCATGCTTTAAGATTTACAAAACCTATACGAAATCTTGGTCAGAGGCTTGTGTTGAGAATGCGGAAGATGGCAAAACGTTTCATTGCTGTTCATTTGAGGTTTGTCACTTACTCTATCAAAACATGTACTGACTGCTTCTTTATTTCACCTTGGTAGCATGCAGTCAAATGGATGGATAGTATCTGTTGTACTAAATAGGGTTTGTCATAAAGGCACTCCTCAATTTTATCTCCTCCACCACAAAACTCTTTTTAAACACATTGTATAATGTATTTTAAAGCATGGTCTGGTGATGGAGATAAAAATGAGGGGTGCTGTTAAAACAACCCACTAAATCGGAATCACCACCAGGTCTTTCTTCCGAACATCCTAAGTAATATTTTTTTTGTGGATGACAAGAATTGAGTTTATTTCCTTGTAACTTGGTGTTTTTTGGTAATTAATTTCTCTGCGCTACATCTCAAACAGATTTTTGTATACAATGCCAAGAATCTATGAAGCACGGACTCGACACGCAATACTGGATGTGATACGACATGCGATACGCGATACATGATTTTTCAAAAAAGTAGGATACGATGCGCTAAGATACATATAATATATAATATATTTTTAAATATTTATAATCTTGAAATAAAATCGATTTTGTTCCATAAAAAACATTATTAAAGCATACTTAACATGAAATACAAAAATGGTTGTTAAATTACATATTATCTTTTAATAGGTACCAATAAGGATAAAAAAGTAATTAATTATGGCTTATAAACTAATGAAAGATTTAATTAATTAATAAGGTCCATGTAAATAAAAACTGAATTTCTCAAATCCAAAAGTTAACCAAATATGGAGTGCAAATATAGGTACCAAGTACATGCAGTTAGATATCAGAATCACCTTTTTGTTGTCCATAGTTCTTGTGTTTTGGGTGTCGTAGAAAGAACCCCCCAAAAAAGAGAAAAACTAGTCGGTTGAAGTAATGTATCTATTACCTACCTGCCCAATTTACTATTAATTGTATGGCTGGTAAACAAGTGTGTGTGCTGACAACACACTTCTCAAAATAAAGTAAGTAGTACACATAACCCTTTCACATCATTTGTCTTTATATCTTCCTTTATGTACATAATCTATTTTTAAAAACAAAAAAGTACGCAGTCCTTACACTCCACAACTGCTAATCTGCATTTATATCTTTTTTTTTAATTATTTTTTTTAAGTTTAAAGCCCACTTTTCAAAGAAAAAAGAGAAGTATGCTTCTCTCTCTCTCTCTCTCTCTCATTTTTTTGATATTACAATCCCAACCTTTCTTCTTTTTCTCCCTCCCTCCGATGGATACTCAGTTGCAGTCTTGCAGATGGGATTTGTTTGTAGGAAATAAGGGGCTGCGATGTTCGTAAGAGAGGTAGGTTTTGGTTTTGATAGACGGATTTTTTTACTAAACATTTCTTTTTCTTTTCATGTAGTATAATGAAGGAGTCATTAAAATTTTGACCACATCTTGAGTTTGTAAAATACTAATATAACCCAACGTGTCCAAAAAAATGTGTCCGTTGCTTGTCCAAGCGTGCCCCCTAAAAAAAATCCGGATACTCTAGGACACGCGTGTCCCCAACGTGTCCGACTTGAGTCAAAGCTGATTCGTTGGCTCCGGTGGAGTGTCCGTGCTTCATAGCCAAGAATTGATAATGAATATCATAGGCTAGAACAATGATTATATCCCTCTCTCTCTCTCTCTCTCTCTCTCTCTCATGTAGTGGGTAGGGGGCTAATGTTAACAGAAAACACAAGTATTGGAAAATTTGCGTTCTTATCTATCCTTTCCAACATTTTGGATGGTGCAAGTACATATAGATGGATCACCTCTACCTGCACACTAAACAATGATATTTTTCGTCCTCATAACTCGACTTTGGTATATTACTTTTTTGATAAGTTTATATCAGAAGTGCATCATAAGGGACATGGATGGTATACAAAATAATTATCTACAACATAAATAAGTTGTTTAAAAGCTATCAAGAGTGGGTGGGGAGTAAGGATTGATCCTCCAATTAAACATTGCAGGCAAGGGACCTCAACGCTCGTACAGTTACCTCCTTATCTTCAATGCTCTCCTATTCATCTCTTGATAATTGCTCCCAAAAGAAAATTGATAATGGTATACATACCCCCTCTTCGTTTTTTCTCCTTTGTGCAGTGACTAACAACGAAAAAGCTCCAACGCTGCACGGAGCATAATTCAATAAATCCCAATTAAGCCGAATGTCATACCTTACAAGTCCCTGTCCATGTCTAATTATGAAGCAAGTGGGTTGCAATCTTGTCATATCCTTTGCACATGAACCAATAATTCATATGCTTTTTTCTTCTTTTATCAAGTTGTCATGTCAATACAACATCATTTTTCACCTCAATAAAAGAAATCCACCTTGAAAAGAGTCTTGGACGTCCAAATGGCCTCACGGAAATCCTTGAGACTCTTCCCTCGAAAGTAAAGAGTATCAGCATTTAATCGAGTACAAACCATCCCTTTCTCTTTCTAAGCATCTCAATTCAAAGGAATAACTTAACTTAAAAAAGCAATAACAAAACCTATTTCCCAATCACGGAATACTCTAAATATAGGGTTAAGAAACTTGTCACCTTCCAAAAAAAATACACACCTCGGAAAGAAATGACTTCTCCCAGCATTGCTTCTGGATCAAAGGAATGGGAAGGCACTAGGGGTGGTAAACGGACGGATACGGATCGGATACCATGTTTTCCATATCCGTGTCCGCTATTTGGATGCACTATTCGTATCCGTCCGGATAGTTAAAACAACTATCCATATCCGTGTCCGCCGGATACCTCGAATTCGGATAATATCCTTATCCTTTTACATTGCTTATCTCTTCATACTAATTACTAACTAAAATTCAGAATAAAAATTAGACAACCAAAGGGGCTTGCCCCAATGGTTACCGCCAACCCTTACTTTGCAAGAGATTGGGGGTTCAAGTCTCACCCCCTTCCCCTCCCCCTCCCCCAAGACTTGAACCTTAAAATTAAAAAAAAAAAAAAAAAAAAAAGAAGTCCAAGGGAATTTCTCTATAACTAAAAAACAGCATAAACTCTTAATCTTAAAGGAATGTTATAAATCAAGTATTAAAAAATAAATGGCTCTGTTTCGGAAATAAATATGCACAGTTTATAAAAAAAGAATGGCTCAAAAAAATGAATAAGCAGCATAAAAATGAACTAAGCAGCATAACACTGAAAAATGAACATAAAAATGAACCAACAGCGTATATGAATAAGCAGGATGTTTTGAACCAAAAAAATAAAAAGGATCTTACACAGAAAAATGGAGAGCCGGAGCAAGGATTAGATCTGATTTCAGATTGGGGAGCGTACCCGGAGCGGAGCAAGATTCTTACGCTCAAATCAACTTTATTTTTTTTAGAGAAATGAGGGAGGAGCTATGAAGCACAGACACTCTCCCGGAAATCATCGTGTCGTGTCCTACAACGTGTTGGACAGCTATGAAGCACGAACACTCTCCCGGAAGCCACGAGCCACCTTTGACTCAAGTGATGGTGATTGTGCTTTATTTATAATTCTTAAGGTCAAAGTGTGTTTGTTGAATTTTCTTTTGTATGGTCCATTTTCTTAATTCATGCTAAGAATACTCTAATAATGTATTTTATGGAGAAAATCTGTTTTATTTCTTTAATATATATTTAAATATGTGTTATATATTGTACGTATCATAGCATGTCGTATCCTAGTTTTTGGATCAATCACGTGTCGCGTGTCGCGTGTCGAAACACATGTTACGTTTCCGTGCTTCATAGGAGGAGACAGAGAGTTACTGGGGAAAGAAATGAAAATGAAGGGGAGGGGGGGTACGCTCAAATCAACTTAGTTTTTTTTTTGAATTCATTCCTGTTTTGTTGTGTTGATAAAAAAACATAAATTAATACTATTCTTTTAAATGAGTTAAAATGATAACATTTTTATTTTATATTATTATAAATAAAAATGTTATATATTATTATTATTATTATTATTATTATTATTATATATAATTAATTTTAATAATAAATCATTATTTAATACAATACGGATACGAATATCCAGAAAAACGGATATCCGCAAATATGTATACTCCACCTCGGATACGGATTATCCGTGTTGGATACACATACTATCCGTATTCATATCCATTTTGTCAGATATTTTAACACCATCCATATTCGTATCCATATTCGTTTTTTCGGACAAATATCCATTAAATTCGGACTCGGATACCGGATGGATTCGGATTTTCGAATATCCGTTTATACCCCTAATAACCCAATTATCTTATATGTTTCCGACCACAAACCCGATATGGTTAATAAACATGTCCTGTATGGTTATCACAATTCTCTTTGGAGTTATGGCCATCTGCTATCCCAATTCCCATATTTTTTCATCACATCCTTCCTTCATTAAGATCCCCTTCCCCCATGTGTCTTCATAACAATTAACTGAATAACGCTAAATTGAACTTTCCATATTAATGCCATGTCACTTCTTTCAACGTGGAGGATACCACATCCAAATTTAAGATAGGATATTTTCATTTCTCCCCTAAACCATCCCATAAAAGGCCTCTCACCATATTTTCAGTATTCCTAGCGACCAAGGAGGCTACGAGTATGACAAACAAAGTCATATTGGTTGGCAGATTTGAAAGAGTGATCTTCATAAGGGCATGACATATGCACCTCAAAATATAGTGGTGTGTATCAAAGAGTGCATGGGCTTATTTGCAATATTTTCCTTTGTATTTTTTTGTTTGTTTTTACTTTATTTTATTTCCTATTTTGGGTACTAGTTAGTGGGGGTAATATTTCCTTTGGAATATTCTTTTAGTGCCCTCTTTAGTCTTTTTACACTTTTAGGGTTGTCTTGCTAGCAAGATACCTTTAACTTATAAGTAAGGCCTATGGTCTTCCATTGTAATCAATTTACATTGATATACTAGAGAGTTTGTGATGGGATCCACATTTTATTTTCCTTTTATGTTCTTTCATTGTATTTTCTATTTTCTTTTAGTTCTTTTTAGGCCTTTTTTCCTTCCTTAATCAGTTACCAAGCATGTTTGGGACTAATTATGTATTCTTTTATTTTAGTAGGCCCTTTTAGTCATTTTAGCTAATTACTTGATTAGCAAGTAATTCAACCCCTATAAATATGATTGTTTCTCTCATATGTACTCACTTTTTTATTCTTGAATAGAACTCTTTTGTTTCTCTCTCTAGAAATCAAAGTGCCTTGATTTTTAGGTAATTGACATGTAGTTCACGTCAAATTGGTATCAGAGCGGGTGAAGCTCCAAACATTGGTGTTCGTGTGTATCGGTGTGAGGTGAATATCAAAATCGCGTCCTACATTTTTCAATGGCTCCGAAAAAGACAAACCGAATTCAAGATGAGATTAAATAAGAGTTTAGACAATCCAATCAAGAATTGAGACAACAAATGGATGAAATGGAAAAAAAATATCAAGAACAATTTGAAACCCTAATGTTGCAATTCTCTAAATTGCAAAACCCTAATCCATCAAAGGAATTCCTAGAATCAAATATCCCTAGGCCTAGAAAGGAGCCCGAATTCCTTCCCAATAGGCCCAAAATGACCACCGAAACTGCTGCTCAACCTACAACCCATTTTTCGGTGCCGGACAGGGCCGGTTTAACCCTGCAGCTGCCGATCAAGAGTGTTTGGGATTTTTGCCATGTCGGGCCCACCCAAGCAGGGGCCGACATCCATCCAAAGTCCTTTTTTTGTGCCGACAGCCACAAAGGGGTAACTGCGGTCTCACTACAACATCGGACCACCCACCCGGTGGCCGACCATTGTATTTTTGCCTCAGGACTTCCCGATTCAGGTGTGTATACCACCCATCCCAGCCAAGTTTATGCTTTAAACCCCTTAAATGCTAATTTTTGCCCAAACATCAATCCCCAAACCCTTAAACCTGCTGCCCCGTTTGAAACCCTAGCACGTGTTGATTTAACCAAATCATTGCCCCAATCGACCGAACATTTCCTTTACTCCAATCGTAAAACCCATTCTGAATCCGGACCTCACCATAATTTTTCCAGCCAAAATGTTAACCCTAATTGTACCCAAGAATGTGCACCCACCCAAAATTTAACCCTAAATGTTAACACAATTTTCCTCAACCATCCACCCAATCTCGACACTATTCGACCTCCCGAACCACCCGATCCATTTGATTTTGGTATTTTTTGAGTATCAAAATCGATCCGCGTTTGCATCCCCACACACCACCACCCATACCACCCCACCTATCATCACATCACACACCCTCGCATCATGACCTCTCTTTACTTTACACTGATTCCTCTTCTTCTCCTGACATTGAAGATATCCGTCGTAGTATCTATGAGTGGATTCCTGCACCCGGCGCCCATCACCCCATTCCATTACAATATCGTCAGTGTTTCTATTGTGGAGGACGTGGTCACCTCATTGCCACGTGTCCCCACTATCAGCGTGATCCCCGGGCACCTCCCATGGCTCCTCATGCTCATCCTCCTCGCCCACCACCTGTACAGATACCACCAGGTCCGGTTGATTATGTTGCACCTGCACCGGGTGATGTGGTGGGCCCGAGAGCTCATCAGAATGGAGACCCATTCTCTTTAGCGCTCCAGTTACTTTCTCGGAGTCTCCATGGGGACATTCGTATAAACATTCCTATGTTTGATGGCAGATTCTCTCCCGATGATATGATCGATTGGCTCGCTGCTATGGAGATAGTTTTTGATTACAAGCGGATTCAGGGCCGCTCATGTGTTCTTCTAGTTGCTTCCAAATTTCAGGGGTTTGCTCGTGTGTAGTGGAATGATCTTTGTTATCGTAGGACGACTGTAGGACTCCCACCTATCCAGGAGTGGCTCGATCTCAAGGCAGCTCTTCAGGCCTCCTTTATACCCCCGACGAATGAGTGAGACCTCTTTACGCGTATTCAGTCTCTCGAGCAGGACACGTCTTCGGTCGTAGAGTATACGGAGCAGTTCCAGCTCCCCTGCACCAGAGCCCGCCTACCTGGACGGGGGATCAGCGGATCAGCCGCTACATCCTGGGACTTCAGCCACATATTCGCCGCGACCTTGGATTGAGAGAGATACCAACCTTTTTGAAGGCGGTAGAGTATGCTACTAAGGTCGAGGCCTATCATGCAGCCTTAGCAGATTCTCCAGCATCCCGACCTCCATCTTCCTTGAGTTCTGCTCCTCCTGCAGCTTCATCCTCGACATCTTTGACCATTGCTCTAGTTACTGTCACTTCCGCTGCGACCCATACATGCCCTCCCACATTTCGCCACTTTAATTGCAGCACTGTGGGACATCGAGCTTTTGATTGTCCTCAGCCACGTCGACGGGCCCTGCTAGCGATGGACCAGCCCCCCGAGTATCTTGACGAGGCCGAGCAATCCACTGATCCTGCATTGATTACCATTTTAGAGGGTGATTCTGTTGGTCTTCCCCTCTAAGTTCGTGGACGAACTCTTTTTGAGGGGGGAGAGTGATGGGAATCCACATTTTATTTTCCTTTTATGTTCTTTCATTGTATTTTCTATTTTCTTTTAGTTCTTTTTAGGCCTTTTTTCCTTCCTTAATTAGTTACCAAGCATGTTTGGGACTAATTAGGTATTCTTTTATTTTAGTAGGCCCTTTTAGTCATTTTAGCTAATTACTTGATTAGCAAGTAATTCAGCCCCTTTAAATAGGATTGTTTCTCTAACTTGTACTCACTTTTCAATTCTTGAATAGAAGAACTCTTTTGTTTCTCTCTCTAGAAATCAAAGTGTCTTGATATTTAGGTTATTGACGTGTAGTTAACGTCAGTTTGTGTTTGAGTTGCTATTTCTTCTTGGTGCTATTTACGCATGTCACGCTAATTGGCATGAGAGCGAAGTTTGCTCCATAATTGTGTGAGTGTGTGTAAAGAAAATCTTTACACCCCTAATAGCGTCAAGAAAGGAATGCACCACCCACCCAAAGGCTTCTCTTGAAACCCTAATCAACCAAGTTAGTGCCCTAACCATTGGCTTACTACCTCCCTCTGTCGCGAGCAATACATTATTGCTCAGCTGATCACATAGAAACCCTAGCTGATCACACAGAATCCTCGACTGAGGAATCGTTACATGGGTAAGGAGCAACGCCACCCATAGGCCATTGTTGGGGTTCCTTTATGTACCTCTATAACCCCAGTTGTCCCTGTCTCGAAGGTTGTTACCCTCTTCAAAATCGGATCTGTTGGTCCATCGCATACTTAGGCCATACACCAACCATCACCGACACTTGATTCACGACAAGAAATTGCAGCAGCAACCTCCATTCAAGTCGGACAGAGGCTTGATAAAGAAGTGACGACTGCCATGAAACCTCCGAAAATCTAGCTTAAGGGTCCCCCACCCCTCACAACTTACCCTTACGTCAGAATTACCTCTTAATGTCCCTTTGTCAAATTCTCACTAATTCCCCACGATTCCCGATCAACAATTTCAACCATTGCCGACCATCATCAACTCAGATGTGACAACGAGAGTCGCCTTCGTGACTAGATATAAAGGCATCCACCTCCCCCACAGTGCCTCGTCATTTTATATGATTTCGAGGGCACAAAATACGACTATGAACCACCAAAATGGTTGGAATGTGAGGCCAAGCCCACTTTCGCACCCACCTTTCACCGTCAATTAATTTCCGATGAGTTCCCATCTTTGGAGCAATGTTTACCTATTACGTGGGTTGCTCTGATACGCGGTACGGGAACGGGTATGAGGTACGTTCCTTTAGCCGATACGCAGTACTGTGGGGGTAGGCTTAATTGTTTCACTAGAAATGCTTATAGCGCTAAAAGAACACCAACAAAAGTTAACTAAGAATGTATGTATTGTATAATCTCTATATTCTACAATATATTAATAAGATATATGAACCATATTTGTATTATATTAGTTGAGAAGCAATATTTCTTCTCATTTATTATGTTATTGGCTATGAAGCACGGACTTGACACGTAATACGTGTTTCAACACGACACGCGACACGTGATTTTTCCAAAAATCAGGATACGACACGCTATGATATGTATAATATATAATATATGTTAAAATATATAATATATATTTAAATATATATATATATATATATATATATATATATATATATTAATGAAATAAAACAATTTTTTTCCATAAAATACATTAGTAGAGCATTCTTAACATGAGATTATGAAAATGGACCATATAAAATAAAATTCAAACACACTTTAACATTAAAAATCATAAATAAGGTAGAATCATAATCACATAAGGAAAAAAAAATTTAAAAATATAAATTAAAAAAAATAAAAAATTAAAAAAAGTGTCCATTTACGTGTCCCAGCGTGTCGGCCAACGTGTCCAAACATATCCCAACGTGTCGGTCTCGTGTCAAAGCTGACCCGTGGCTTCCGGGAGAGTGTCGGTGCTTTATAGATTATTGGAGTCAAAAGTTCCATTATTATCAATAATAGCTAGAATCGTTAATGTTAAAATTGGGAATGCCACAGATTCGTATTGTGAACCCATCTTGTTTTGGATCGTACGACCCCGGATCGCGGTACGTAGGGGGTATAGTGAACCCGGTAATCATGCTTTGGAGAGCCCTCGTACAGCCTTACACCTCCAATTAACCCGTTCGTTCGAGTGGAAAATGAATGTGCTTCATTTGTTGCAAACTGAGTCACCTCATGAAGGAGTATCCCTAACAAGCCCCACCCAACGCTAGGAGTAGCCTCGCCACGCATCCTATTGGTTGAGGCAGCCTTGTCCAATTGGTCCCATTAATATTCCCTCGGAGGGAGATGAAGATGATCAGTCTGAGCATGAGGTGGATCACTCGGGCTACTTGGGCCGTATGTTTCGACTGTTGAAGAAATCATTACATAGAGATATCCGAATAGATGTACCCAATTTTGACAACTATCTCGACCTAGGTATCAAATATGTGTGACTTGTGGCCATTAAACTTGAGATGTTGGTCAAGGTTGTGGAACGATCACGTTCAGTCTCGGGAGTTACAGGTCTTGCGGCCCATTAGGGTTTGGTCTCTGATCACTTACGATGGCATTCTGCCCCGCCACTTGTGATCGTGATCTTTTCGCACGCATTTAAAGCTTGATCAATCCTCCTTTACATGTCGTGCATACATAGTTCCAACTCCTATGCACCCTAGCCGCCTTGCAAGAGACATACATAAAAGCAGTTTATGAGGCGCTACATTCACGACCTACAGTCCCGCATCCGCTATGAGTTGCATCTACACGATCTTCCCACACTTCAGAGGACCACCGAGTATGCCATTTATGTGGAGGAATACCCATAATAGGTCAGCCTAGTGCACAATCCACAGGGACTCCATAGGCACCCGACACATTTAAATGCACCGAGTGCAGAGGCTTTGGGCATAAGGCCGTCCATTGCCTGAAGTGAAGAGAGAGAAGACTGTTTGTGTGACTGATGACATAGAGCCCACCGAGGATGAGGAGGTGGTGCCGCATGAGGTGTTGATCGCACATGTCATATTACTTGAGCTTGACACTATCGGTGTTCCCTTCCGAGTTCGAGGATGAACTCCTTTCAATGGGGGAAAAGTGATGGTGATCAAAGAGTGAATGGGGTTGATTGTTAATATCTTTAGTTGTACTCTTTTTTTCCCTTTATTTTATTTCCTATTTTAGCTAGTAATTAATGGGAGTAATATTCCTTTAGAATATTTATTGTGTGCCCTCCTAACCTTTCTACACTGTTAAGGTTATCTTGGGTAGCAAGATAACTCTAGCCTATAAATAAGATCTTTTTTAACAGAGTGGTGCTATGGTTGACTTGGTAGCCAGAGAGTTACATCCCACATTACCTGGATGAGGGAAAGTAATGGTTCATATATGTAGATTTGCACTCTTCTAACAACGAGGTCTTTTTAGCCCCACTGGTAAGGCGTGTGGTTTATGACACTACATGTCAGGGGTTAAGTTTGCCAACGTGTTGGGTGATGGTTGATTTCATCCCAACGAGGACGTTGGGCTCCTTAAGAGGGGTGGATTGTAACAGACGGGGCCATAGTTGATTTGGTAGCTAGAGAGTTACATCCCACATCGCCTGGGTGAGGAAAAGTAATGGTTTATATATGTAGATTTGCACTGTTTTAACACCAAGGCCTTTTAGCTCCACTGGTAAGGCATGTGATTGATAATGCACATGTCAAGGGTTTGAACCCCACTGACAACAGTTTGTGGATTTAGAGCTAATATAAACCCATAGTGCTGTGTGGGGTGGTTAAAGTGGGGACGATATTGGTGGTGGAAGAGTGGAGTGTTACTTTGGCCTCCCATTGTAATCACTTTATATTTGATATATTAGAGAGTTTGTGTATGAGTCATTATTTCTTCTTGGTGCCATTAAATTGTGTCAGGTCGGATATTGTCTCTTTCACACTGTACAACTTGTCAAAAAATGTTTCACTATCAACCCCCACGTCACCTTTACCTTATATGGAGGTCCCAAAGAAAAACCCAAACATCCCAACCCTACGGTCCGAAGTAAAATAGTCCGCACTGCACACCTTCATAATGGGAAATATCTCACCTTTGCTGCATCATCCTAAGAACTGAAAGGAAGACTAGCCTATAGTGTCTCAACTGATCCTTATCTGCACCACAATAATATATGATATTATTGACAAACAAGTAAGAACTCACAACCTCCAACTCCCCTTGGCACTTGCTGCAAATCTCGAATGAGCCCTCTACGCCTCGTTTGATTCGCGAGATAAGGAGGTGAGATAATATAATCTGATCTCATATCATGTTTGGTGTTGGAATATGATAGGATTTCAAGTGGGATAAGTTATCCCATCCCATGTTTGGTGTTGGATAGGATAAGGTTTCAAGTAGGATAAGTTATCCTAAGTAAGCCTCGTATCCCACTAGGTGTGGGATAAATCCATCCCACCATGTAAGTGGGATTATTGGATGTGATCCCACTCATTAACAAAAAAAAAAAAAAATCCATCAGGTCCATCACATGAATCAGAAATTGCCAATTAACATGGCCTTAAGCCTTCTCAATATTCAGCGTGCTATTCACTCTGGGAACCACTTTGGAGTGTAGAATCTGCACATTCATTCACAGTAAGAAACACCGTGAATCTGCCTCCCACCAAGAAAAGCATTCTGGGAGTTAGAGACCACCAACAATTACATTCTGCCATCTACTCAAGTGGATTTCTGAGATAAGCTTATACTCCTGGTTCACTAAGCTAAAATTTTCTGCCCCCCTTGTTTTCCTTCCCAAATCTGGCCTTCGATTATGTGAACAAGTGCAATAAATTTGATAATGATTATGAATTTCAAAGGTCCATAAATATGATTTACAGAAGTTCTTATTTAATTTTCTTTCGGCATCCTTAATGTCTTACACTGGTCGCAAAAGAATTAATGATACTAATAGCAGTGTGGACTAGCTTTTGTTTGAGTTCTTTTGCCTTAAAAATCTTGTATTCCCTAGTGCAACATCTGTTGTTTGTTTATTCTTCTACTCCCACCCAGTTATATTGTTCTTATGTTGATATCTACTTGCAATATACAAGACACCACACCCACTTGATCAAAAGCAAATACGTCAACATATGAATTTCCCATTTTTTTCCGTTTAACCTTGAGTGTCTTGTTTATTTTTCTGAAAATACTCTTATGACAGGTTTGAACCTGATATGCTTGCATTTTCTGGGTGTTATTACGGTGGGGGTGATAAAGAGAGACACGAGCTTGGTGAGATAAGGAAACGATGGACAACATTACCTGTGAGATCGCCATCCTTAAAAACTTGTTATCTCTATATCTCAAACGGTCATTCTGATGCAAAATATATACCGTCTTTTCCTCTTGGAACTTGAGCAACTTGATATGACATACAATGTGCAGTTGTCTCAACATTCATTCAAACTTCCCATGATATTGAATGATCTATTGCATAATCAAGAAGATAAATTGGGATTTTTCTTGTTCCATATTCTGTTATTTGAAACATCTCCCTCTATCCCTCCCCACCTACCTTGTGTTGGTTCAGGAAACAAGCCCTGATGGAGAGCGGCAGCGAGGGAAATGCCCACTAACGCCTCATGAAGTGGGTTTGATGCTACGGGCACTGGGTTTTAAAAATGATACATACCTTTATGTTGCTTCGGGTGATATATATGGTGGAGAAGACACTTTGCGGCCTCTCAGAGAGCTCTTTCCAAACTTCTACACAAAGGAGATGCTGGCAAATGAAGAGCTGAAACAGTTTCTTCCATTTTCTTCTCGTCTTGCTGCCATTGACTATATTGTTTGTGATGAGAGCGATGTCTTTGTCACTAACAATAATGGAAACATGGCAAAGATCCTTGCTGGTCGAAGGTAAGATATAAACTGTTTCTATCGTGATGCTGCTTTTTATTTATTTATTCATTTGTCTTTCTGAAGGAAAGACAGTTTTGATCAAGGGTTGATGTACAAAGAATCTTAAATCTGTGACAGTTATACTTTATCAACCTATCAAGTATGAGATCCAATGAGGAATAGAAGAATATATTTCCAACAAGCGCATTAAAGCACAGAGCAATTGTAGTAAAAGAATCAATTTTGAAAGAGTTTAACTAAGATAATCCACCAGCTTCTGTCATAGATGTTTGAAGCTAATAGTGCAACTGCATTTTCTACAAATTGTTTAATGCTTTCTTAACTCCTGTAAAAAGCCTCAATGGAATGAAGACATTTATTAACCTGTTTAGTTTGGTCTGAAAGTGGAACTTAAGACTGTTTCTATGTGAAACCATATGAATACGTCAGTTAGAAGCTGTATAACCTTGATCATTATTCTCTTTTTAGTTATCTCGCATACTCCCTGTTTCTCTGTTTGTGCTTGGGGCCCAATGGGCGTTGTGGTTGATAACAGTTAGAACATTGTGGTATTTTTAGTAGTTAAAAATAATAGAAGACTTCTTGTTGAGGATAGGTTGCCGCCTTATCGCCAACCTATGAAGCACGGACACTCTCCCAAGGACACATTTTTTTGACATGCAGGGGTATTTTTTAGTATTTTAAATTTTTTAAATGGGGTCAAATATTTAATAACTTAAAACATTGATTATAAAATATAAAAAGAAAAAGAAGAGGCCACATTCATTCGCAAAAGATCAATCTAAATCCAAGAGTTTCAAACAAGCCATAACTTTTGCAAACCATATTCATTATATTTCCGATTTTATTGATTTTATCTGTTTCTTGTTTAAATTTGCGATGTTATTGCATTTGATTTTATTAAATTTCAAGTTAAATATATTATATTTACGTATTCTACTAAATAAATTTTGTTTTATTTCATTAATATATATATTTAAAAAAATATATATTATACGTATCCTAGCGTGTCGTCTCCTACAATTTGGAAAAATCGCGTATTGCGTATCTTGAGTCGTTTCGTATCCTATATCATGTGTCGAGCTCGTGCTTCGTAGTCGCCAGTTTGCTATGAAGCACGAACACTCTCCCAGAAGCCACGAGTCGCGTGTTGTGTCGAAACACGTATTATGTGCGCGCTCCGACATGTTACCGTTTATTTGAATTTTGTTTTGTATGGTCCATTTTCTTAATTTCATTAAGAATGCTCTAATAAGGTATTTTGTGAAAAAATATGTTTCATTTCATTAATATATATATTTAAATATATATTATATATTATACTTAGCCTAGTGTGTTGTATCCTAGTTTTTGGAAGAATCACTTGTCGCGGGTCGAAACGCGTATTACGAGTCCGTGCTTCATAGCCAGTTTGTCATGTGGTCATGTCTTGTTATGTTTGCCAGCCGTCGCAGTCTAAAGGCTATCCTCTTGGATATGCCATGGGAAAGGTATCTTTTATGTTGTTGCTCATGGCCACTTTTGGAGTGTGTGAAGACCATAGCCACAAGCCAGTTATTCCTGTGGTAACTTTTTCAGACACCTCCAGCTTCAAATTCTGAAGGTCGTCTAAAGGATCGTTAGGTCACGCTTTCACGGTTCGTATTCGTACTAGAAATCAGAATCAAACGAGCTTTTATCCTTCTGTTCCACACGAGATTTCTGTTCTCGTTGAGCGCATCTTAGGACACCTGCGTTATCTTTTAACAGATGTGCCACCCCAGCCAAACTCCCCATCCCTTGCCTACATTGTTCCATCGACCAGAGGCTGTTCACCTTGGAGACCTGGTGCGGTTATGAGTACGACCAGGCGTGGAAGGCACTTGGTCCTCCGAATTTTCAAGGGCCGCCGGGGGCGCACCAGACACCACGCGACTTGCGGTGCTCTTCCAGCCGCTGGACCCAACCTCCGGCTGAGCCGTTTCCAGGGTGGGCAGGCTGTTAAACAGAAAACATAACTCTTCCCGAGGCCCCAGCCGACGTCTCCGAACTCCCTAACGTTGCCGTCAGCCACCACGTCCCGGTTCAGGAAGTAACTACTACTAAAAATCAATGAATTGGGAATCAGGAATTTTATCGTGAATCGAATTGTAATACCCAGTAAAATTACAAAAATGTACAACAAATGAATTATAAATATGTAGAATACACTATATATTTAATAATAGAACATATTATCATGTAAAACCAATTTAATGAAATAATTACGTCATCTAGTGGTAAAACGAAAGACTTAATAACTAATATATTTGCTTGAATCCCTACTGTGATCGCAATTTGCTACACAAAATTTGAACACAATATATACCAATAAATATAAATTCATAATACATAACTTAAACAATTATGGATTAGAGTCAAAGTGATGATAATGGACTCGACACACGATACAGATACGACTTGGCACTTAGGACATGTTTCTTTTTTCAAAATGTAGGATACAGTTACACGTGTATAATATTATTTAGGGTTTTTAACTTAACCAAGGTTTTAAAAGGCGCGAGGCATAGTTGAGGCGTTTTGCCTCTGTGAGGCGAGGCGTAAGCCTCAACTTTTTTTAAAAATTGATATAAAAATAGTAATTATAAGTAAAAACAGTGTATATATATATACATATAGATATATATATATATATATTTTCTATAGCAAAAAAACAGAAAATATATATATGTATATTGTGTGTGTATATATATATATACACACAATATATATACACACTTTCATATAGCAAAAAAACAGAATATATAATATATATTCTGTTTTTTTGCTATATGAAAATATATATATGTATAAGTAAAAAGTCAGTATATATATATATATAGAGGCAGGCTCCTGTGCACACTAAGTTTGCACACTAAGTTTGCACATTACCTTTTAAAAGTGTGCAAACTTAGTGCTGGCGCACACCAATTTTTTTATGTGATATTTAAACATTTCAAGGAACCCATATAAAAAAAATCAGCTCAAAAAAACTTTTTTTGCTATTTTTAAAAAATCGGTCAAACTTTCGCAGTTTTTAAAGGGCTTAAAAACTGCGAAAGTTTGACCGATTTTTTAAAAATAGCAAAAAAAGTTTTTTTGAGCTGATTTTTTTTTATATGGATTCCTTGAAATGTTTAAATATCACACAAAAAAAATCAACTCAAAAATAATTTTTTTACTACTTTTAAAAGGTAATGTGCAAACTTAGTGTGCAAACTTAGTGTGCACAGGAGCCTGCCTCTCTCTCTCTATATATATATATATAAGTAAAAAGTCAGTATATATAAGTAACATAATATATAAGTAACATAAAGTCCTTATATAGGTATATCTTTATATATATAGCACAAAAAATAAATAAAAAAACAAATCAGCACAGAAAAAAGAGGCGTACCCCTCCAGAGCCTCGAGGCGCATAGCCTCAAGGCGGACGCCTCACCCCCACAAGGCGTAAGCCTCAGAAAAAATAGCAGAGGCGTAAGCCTCACGATTCCTCTCTAGAGCCTCGCCTCGAGGCGCACCTCAAATCGCCTTTTAAAACATTGAACTTTACCCCCACTTCTTAATGCGTTATTGTACTTAACCCTCACTTTACTAATCTCTTTGACATAACTCCCAAAATTTTAATACCTTTAGAGATCTAGACATAACCCCCCAAATATTTTTTGACCAAAATACCCTTCTTTTAAATAATACCTCATCTCACTTCATCTTCTTCTCCAAATCAAAACGCTAATTTTTCATCAAACCCTAAATTTTAAAATCAAATCGAAGGCGTTAGCGTTTCCAATCTTTGGTATTTTTTTGAGTAGGTAATTCTTCCCCCACCTCTCTCTCTCTAAAACAAAGAACGCCCGCAGGTGTGTCACCAAATTCTAATTTCCTCCCTTGGTCGATTGATCATGAAGAACATCAACTCTCTTGGCCAATTGCTCACCATGTGTAGCGAAGTAAACCCTCTTTCAGTTTTCCCATATCCTCTTCATTGTAATAAATAACATTTCGTTGAAGAGCAAAAGTATGAACTGGATAGGGTTTTTCCTTTTAACATAATTTAGGTCTTTATGTAGATTTCTCTTTCGTATATTCATTTGATGTATTTTGGATTCTTTATAATTTATAAATGAAAGAATCTGTCATTTATTAGTTTGATTTGATTTTAGAATTTAGGATTTGATGAAAAATTACGGTTTTGATTTGTGGAAGAAGATGAAGTGAGATGAGGTATTGTTTAAAAAAATGATATTTTAGTCAAAAATATTTTGGGGGTCGAGTCTAATTAACAAATTACGACTTTTTTAACATATCTAACGGTGTTAAAATTTTAAGGGTAATGTCAAAGAGATTAACAAAGGGGGATTTAAGTCAAATAACGCATTAAGTAAAAAACCCTTATTTTATATATATATATATTAGTGAAATAAAAACTATTAATATTTTAAGAACTCAATAAACTGAAACTAGGTAGCATTGACTGTCGCAAATAGTCAAAATGGTCATTGTCACTATTACATAAGAATGATATTGCAAAGCATTGAGCCAAAATCATATCATAGAGTTTTGAGACACAACGAAACTAGTTGTGTTGAGAAAAGGGGGAGGGGGGATCAGAGTACTGCCAAAGTAGAAGAATCACTTGTTAGAGTGAAGCAAATATGAACAGCTTCACAAAAGCAACACATACCAAAGAAGAAGAATCAAACAACTCGACGAGAACATAAGCGAAGAAGAACCACAATTGCCATCAGACTTGACGAAGAAGTCACGACTACCCTTTAGTTGCAAGTGAACCTCTTTCGACGGAAATCTTTTCGAAACCAACGCATAGTGTAACAACCCATATATTCTGATACTTAGGTTGATCAAATCTAAATATTAGGATGTATAAAATTATAATACAAATTAAATGTCATTCTCAGCATGGAAAGAATCAATAGAATAAAGATGTAACAAGATAAAGAGTTCGACATGATAATAACCTCAATATGCATAACTGAATCATCACCCCAATACTAATAACATAATAAAGTCTCCACATAAACCTCCACTAACACAACTTGAGGCGAATTGGAAGTTTATGGGCTATTTTTAATATTTTTAGGCATTAGTGGCATTTTTGTTATTTTCCTTATTTTGATGTATTTTCTTTTAGTAATTGTTTGCTTGGTATTATAGGAAGGAAGTGGTAAAGGCTAATAGGAGTACATTTGTAAGCTGATTGCTTGGAGCCTAAGCTACTTCCCACCGACAAATACTCCTATTGTAGTCTCATTTGGGACATTCTATATTTTGGAGAGTTATTGATTGAGGGTTGAGACGTGTGAGATATCTACCTCTTATTACCCACTTGGCGTCCTTTACGTCAATTGGTATCAGAGTCTCTTTGGTTCTACCCGTTGTTGTCGTAAAAAAAACAAAAACTCATAAACTTCAGTATGGGTTTTAAGAGGAGAGGTGCTCCCGTGGAAACTCGTAATGAACAACTCGCGAGGATCTTCGATCACCTCTTGATGCGAATGGATGATCTTGAGACCCGCCTCTCTTCCACCACCACTCAAAACCCCTAACCCTAACCCTAACCCTAACCCTAACTCAAGAAACCATAACCTTAGCCCCCAAAACTCCTCTACCTACACTTCCGCAACCTATTTCACACCCCATCCATAAAAAAACCCTAACCCTAACCCTATCTCACCCACCTCCACATCAAGAAACCCCTCAACAACCTCAATAACCACCTGGCCACCTTTGGTTGCCGCCTCCATCCACTGGCAAGAACCTACTGGACAAGAACCCTTGCCTGATTGTAGCAGACCCTTCCATCACTGATTCCGCCCTCGCTGTCCAGACAACCTACTGCTGCCGTGGAAGGCAGAATCCACCCAAAACAAGGCTCCGACGTTGCCCCAGGAGGCACCAGATCAACCCCAAGCGCCCGTCCAGCAGCCTGTGGAGGTTGCGACCCTAGTTAGGCCAAAACACGCCAGAATCAGTCTTCACCAATCCGAGAACCAACACCTGATTCCGTCGCTATTCAAGGTACACCAGTTGACACCTTCGATGACCTTCTAGCCCCGAGCAACCCTACACCTGGCCCACTATTATAAATGTTCAAGAACCGATTATTTCCAACTCTAATCAATTCAAGATTCATTCGGATTTACCCAAAGCCCTTCCTAATCCAAACCCTAATCAATTTCTACCCATTTTGGCCCAAAACCCTCCTATGCTAACCTACCTATCTTCTGCCCTAGGTGGAACCCTCCACCAAATTCAAGAACTAGGGTTTGGCACCATGAAAATGATTTTTTACACGGGAAGATATTTTTGATGATTCACATGAGAGGCAAGAGGAAGAAGATGAAGATTGACGCAAGAATTGAAGGATCTTCATCAACTTTTTCGAAATTACTTTTGGCCCCACAATTTTTGCCTCTTCCACACATTTTTGGCGCTTTTCACGTGATTTCCCGATTTTGAAAATTTTGTGCATCCCAATGTTTTAAATCGCGGTTGCGCAAGGTGTGGCGTTTTGGTTCCGAAATCCCGTCGCGCAAATAGCGTCGCGTATCGCGCAAGCAATTCGTGCATTCCAGATTTTTAATTTGAAAAACATGCAACAAATATAAATAAATAAATAAATAAACTCAAACAATCACTCCAAATCATTTAAAATATAGTCATAAAGCCATAAAGTGCTACAACATTCCAAATAGAACACAAAAATAGGACCATATTGTTCCAAACATAGGACCATATTGTTCCAAAAATCTCAAAGGCATGAAGTTTCAAAAATAAATTAACACCAAATAAGGGTTTTCAAAAATTATCAAACATAAAAAATAAAAAAAAGAATTGTGTAAATTCTTACTAAAGTTAGATCGGGGCTGCCAAACTGTGGAAGGAAGAGGCCGGAGCACTATTAATGAGGTTTTGTTGAGGGGTCATCTTCAAGATCGAGGTTGTTAAAAGTGATTGAAGGAAGGGTTTTGTAAGTTGGGGCTGTCAAAACTATAATAAGGAAGGGTTTTGTAAGTTGGGCTGTCAAAACTATAATAAGGAAGGTTTTTTTTTTTTTAAGATCGGCGCTGTCAAAAGTGAATAAGGAAGTGTCTGCGTATTTTTTTTTTTTTTTAAAACCTTTGTATACCAAAACAACGCCATTTTGGTAAGCCAGAGGGTTTAAAAAAAAACATGCATCGCGCGGCTAAAGCGCAGGTTTGCGCACTTTTGCGCTAAATTGCGCCCAATAGCGCACGCAACAGCAACATCCCAGTTAGCAGACCCATTTGCGTTGCCTTTTCCCGTCACAAAAGGTAATAACGCGCTATTGCGTTCGCGATAGCGAACTATTTAAAACACTGGTGCATCCTCAACTTTTAAAGCTCGAGGTCGAGCTTTTTCGAAGGCGGAGAGAATGATGTGAATTGGAAGTTTATGGGCTATTTTTAGTACTTTTAGGCATTAGTGGTATTTTTGATATTTTCCTTATTTTTATGTATTTCCTTTTAGTAATTGTTTGCTTAGTATTATAGGAAGGAAGTGGCAAAGGCTAATAGGGGTACATTTGTAATTAGATGATTGCTTGGAGCCTAAGCTACTTCCCACCAATAAATACCCCTATTGTAGTCTCATTTTGGACATTCTATATTTTGGAGAGTTATTGATTGAGGGTTGAGATGCGTGAGATATCTACCTGTTATTACCCATTTGGCGTCAATTACGTCACAACTGTAATAAGGGATACATGCATCCAATGTCTCAACCCATACATGCAAAAATGTAATGAAAATACATAACGCACACAATTGGAAAATAAACTCAACAACTACTACTAAACACACCTACATCAGCATGGTGATGGCTTGGAAATAGAGAGGTAAAATGATCTTGTGCTAGCTGGAATGAATTCTACTCTCGGGGCCCAACTTGAGCACTTAAAACTTTCCATGATAATAATTGGGTCATAGTCTAGCAAGATATCAAAGCTATACAACTCAAAGACAATCATAAATATAAATGGTTTGTTCACAATTGTCTAACCTACAATAATGTAAGCATAATATGACACAGGATCTCACAGTCCATTTCAAATTACATTAAGTTCTAATAATTAATTAATTTCTTAATTAATTAAATCGTAATTGCATCAACCACTTCTCCCCAACCAGTATCACGCAGTGCAGACGCATAATAACCGTCACAATATTCAGACACAACCGTCAACAGTACGGGCCCACCAATCACGTGTGACGCACACATAATAAACCCGCCACCACTATATCCAGGCACCACCGTCAACAATATGGGACCATCGCTCACATAGGGCGCAACACAAACCATCCCCCATCCTGCCCAGTCCTCAATACGGATGAAGAATACCATCACGGGATACGTACAAATAAGTTGTTCTCTCTTAGCACACCCAAATATAATTATCCCCTATTAATTATTCTCATTATAAGGTTCACGTTTAACAACTAATGACCGGGTTCATTGTTAGTTCACTTCCCAAGCTATGGTCCTATTATCGTACTTGTCCCACCCTACGGGTATCATTGATTTAAGTCTTAAGTACATCCTTTACTCTAGTCAATTTCCTCATAAATGAATCATTACCATTAATATAAGTAGCCTACGTCTTATAGAGAGTCACCCCAACTATCACTACTTTAAATCTTAGGTACTATATAAATTAGTCCAAGTTCGCAAACAAAGGGTTGCAACTCAATGACCAAAGGTTACCCATCCTAGTAATTAAGTTAGTTATTTAAAACTTAATTAGTAAATAAATAAATAAATAAATTCTTAAATAATTAAAAAAATACTATTGGTTTGCGAACTAAGGCCGCAACACGAGGAACTTTGAGGAAGGCACCCAACCTAGTAATTAAAAATTAATCGCTAGTTAGCTAATTAAAATAAATTAATAAATGTTTAGATTAAAAATATACACTTACATAATTAAAAAAACTCCCGTTCCACAAAAAAACACGAGGAGTTTTTAAGGGAACACTGATCCTCGTAGTTAAATTAAATTAATTAATACAAATGTAATTGATTATTAAATAAATAAATACTTGCATAATAAAAAAAACACTTCTAAATTTAATGCCTCCTTTTTGACTTAACCCCATGTATTAATCTGATATTTAGACTCCACTTGATGATAGATTAGACATAATCCTCAGGAGTTGACAAGCGTTAGTCTCCGTCAATCTCTGGGGGTGTAATGTCTAATTATGATATTAATACGAATGGTTGTCTAATTATGACATAAATATGAGTGGTTATGTTTATTGTTTTGACTTTAAGAGAGTTATATCAAAATATACTATTATTGCAAGGGTCAAGTAAAAAAGGCCTTGATAATATGACAATGCCAGGTCAACACTAATGATGATGTGATAGTGCCACGTTAGCATTATCCGGCAGCCTCGCCAATAAGTCCCCGGAAAATGCTGATGTGGCACTGTCACATCATCACCGATGCTGATGTAGCTGTCACCTATCACGAGGGAAATTTTACTTTTAGTATATTTATGGAAAAAGGGACAATTCATCTTTTATTAATCATGTAATTCGATACTTCTCGCATTATAGAAAATTATTGGTTTAGTATTCTTATTTGATTTTTAAGACAACATTATAGCCCATTACCAACCATAATAGGGTCAAATCTGGACAGGTTGCGTGCAGGTCGAATATTTGATATGGGCGATTTTGGGCGAGTTGATCGGTAACTGGCCACAAAAAGATCATAGCACAATTGTGAATCTTTGATCAGTGAAGAAGAGAGTTGAGGAGAGATAGAGGAGTCGGGATTTTTCTCTTGACGACCTCAATCTGGTCGGTTTTGGTTGCGTGAATAGTTGCAACTTTGTGGGAGAGAAAAGGGGTTGTGAAGAGAAACGATGGGTTATAGTGTGCGGGTTAAAAATGGGTATGTTTTTAACCTGCAAAAAACCACTTGATGTTCCAAGCGGTTCAGTTTTGCCCCGTAACTTAAAAATTCTTGAGTCCAATGGAAATTGACACGAGTCAATTAAGGGTTGAATGCTTGGGCGGGTGTTGGATTGCCAACCCTGTCCACAACCAACTCAACTATTAGTTCAAACCCACCAAACTATAACAACAAGCCTAATTTCATTAACTTGCAAAAGAAGTCTTTAAGAGTTTTTAATTTAATTATTTCTAATTAGAGTACATTCCCAATTGTAATAACATATAAAAGTCTGTAACTCAATTTCATATTATAGTTAACATGTGGAGTAAATCTTATTCTTGCATATAAAAGTCACCTAATAATGGGGTTTTCCTCAATTCCATAATTACATGTGAATTCGTGATTAATCAACTATAATTATACATTAGTTCATAAGGACTTTGGTTTATTATATAAAGATGTACAACTTGTTAATCCTAAGGTACAAGCCTAACATGGTTATTTTACAAATTTCCCAATTAAATAATGCTAACATAGGGAGTATTCATCAATTTACACAATTCCAATGATATAACACACTAATTCCCTACTTAACTTTAGCATGAGAATTGTTAATAATTAACCCATTTTCCATTATTTACTATTTCCATTATTTACTATATCAATTAATCACTAATTAAAACTAATCATGTAAATCATAATTCAATTTCACATATTTAGCGAAGGTGAAAACCTAATTATCTCTACTCAATTTTAATACTAATATAATATATTAGTTTAGGTGAATATAACATTTATATATATTAAAAGAGAATAGTAGATTAATATCTTGCCTTAATTTAGACCAAATTGGACTTAGAGGATTGACTTGATGAGTGCCTCCCCAAAACAGTTTTGAATCCCTTGAATTCCCTCTTGAATCACTTCAGCTATTACTCTTGAATCATCATCTTCGAAGTAGGTTGTTAATGTTGTATTAGTTGATTTGAGGCAAAGGTGTAGAGAGTATTAGGATTTGTAGCTTAGAGATAATGAGGCCTATTTAGAAATCTCATGGTTAAAAGATCAATTTCATGCATAACAAGCCTTTTAAGAAAACCCAACCAGAAGCCCTCACGGCCAGTCCGCGAAGGACTTGCGGCTTAACACACCCGCAGTCATTGGGGTGTTGTGTTCACGGTCGTGCGTGCAGGTTTGTGACTATGACCCAAATACCCACGGCCGTGGCCCAATTGCTGTAGCCTAACTTATTTCCCAACTTATTTCGGCTTCTTATTTTATCCACGTGAATTAATCAACAAAACCCTAGTCATGTCCACAAGAAATGCATTATTGACCATTCTACCCTTGGGGTTTCACCCTATTTCCCCCATATGACCTTTCTAGCCCAACAAGGTAAGGCCAGTCAAACCCAATCAGTTAATAATTTATCCAAAGCCCAATTTAACAAGTTACCCATTTCAAATTACACAACTTCAATTCAATTAATTACAAATCCAATTTTATTATTTCATTATTAATATATCAAATTTCATTTTAAATTTATTAAGAAGCCATATTCCACCTTAATTATCTATTAATCCATTTATTTAATTTGTCAAAAACACAGGGTATTACACATAGAATCTTGGTTGGTAAGAGGAGGTGAGCTCAAATGTTACCTGTTTTACCTGTGTGGCCTCTAATATATGTGATGTGCATTGATATGCGGAAGTGTGTACTAAACAAGAAGAACATATTAACAAACACAAATCAGTCACTAAACTCTCACAATAATCAAACACAAAAAATCACCCATTTCTCCACAAGACCCAATTCTGAGTAAAATACGAAGGGTCCATGACAAGAGGACTTTTCCCTTATTTTTAATAAGATAGTATACTCACCCTAATTTTGTTGGGCAAGGACCTTAAAAAGGAAATAAAATTATAGGGAATAGCTAGGCTGAATAATTTTTAGGGGCATATACCAAATAGTCCCTCGAACATTTTTTAATACACGCTTAGTCCAAGCCTTTTTATTTTGTTCCAAAAAGTACCTCACCACATAAAAACACTCAAAAAAGGAGCTTCGATGAGGGTCGCGGGAGCTTCGGCAGTTGGGGGGTGGGGTGGGGTGGGGGGAGGTGGGGCGGGGGTGCCGCTAGCGCGGACCTTTAAAAATAAGAGAATATTGATTAAATGGGTGTTTGATGGACTTTTTAGAACGAATTAAAAAGGCTTGGACTAAATGTATATTAAAAAATGTTTGACGGATTTTTTGGTAATTGATCCTAATTTTTTTTAACAAAAGACACATAAATCCAGTTGGTCGTGCACTGTTCACACCCGACCTCGAGCTTATAGGGTATTCCTTCACCTTTTGAGGGGAACTTTAATGGTTCTGGTCACAAGCACGTCTTAAGTTTCTTCAGTCTTTTTCTAGTTAAACTTCTACACCGTATGTAATAATTATTGAATGATGTTACTTCTTACGGCACTCTGTTGCCCTTTGCCCAAAAGCTCTGCAATCAATACACTTGAAGGTTGTGGCACTAGATTCGGTAGCTTTGACATGACCTGGTTCAACGTTGGTGGGATTTCCCTCTTGTTCTATGTCGTTACTTTAAAATTCCAAACCACACTTTGGTGTAACCCTATAGTTTAACGTCCACTTGTAAAACTCTGTTTCGTGGGTATTCCTCTAGACCCCAAAACTTTCTCAACATTGTCCAACCAGTCACTAAATCCATCCCGGTCCACCCCCATAAAAATTTGGAACATCAACTTTTGAATCCCTTGTAGATTTCTGGCTATGTGTTGTACAAATGCTTTTGAAAATTAGGATCATTATCATGGAATACCAACAGTCATCAACTTCTGTTTCTAATTGTTGAAAGTTGAAACACTCAAGCTTCACTTGATTTCGGATTATTTGGATTTGAATTCCGAACCCGACTTCGTTTTAGAGCGCACATTCGCTGAACATGTCCCATTTCTTGACAACCAAAACACTTAATATTTTTACTATATTTCCCTAATTGGGTTCAATTGGTTAAGGGGCGTAGTTTCTTGATATTCTTTTCGCAGAGGAGTCATTTCATCCTCGCCTTTTTTTTTTCCCTTGCACCAAAAAGATTAGAGTTGCTATCAATAGAAAAATTGACGTAAATGACGTCAAATGGGAGCAAGAAAAGATAACTCTCAAACTATCTCTAATCAAATCTTGAAAAATGGAAGATGCCTCAAATGAGGCTATATAAGGGGTATTTATAGGAAGGAGGTTGCTTGGCCTTCAAGCTAAGAATCTAATTACATTTATTTCCTTAAGAGCCAATTAACCTTCCAAAAGGAAAATTAGAATGAATACTAAAAATGACTAAAATACTAAAAATAACCCCTATTCTTCATTCACATCATTCTCTCTGCCTTCGAAAAAGTTCGTCCTCGAACTTTAAAGTTGGGGTTGAATGCGAAAAATTCCCAAAATTGCGGAAGAGCCAAAACTTGAGGGGTCAAAACGTAATTTGCTGAAAATTTGAGGAAGATTCTTCAAGTATTGCATCGATCTTCATCTTCTTCCTCTTGCCACCTGTGCCAATCAGCAAAAATATGTACCACTGGGGTAAAAAACCAAGGCTTTGGTGTGAAACCCTAGTTCTTGCACTTGTTGGTAGGTTTCACCTAGGACAAAAGATTGAAGGGGTAGTATGGAAGGGGAATGGATCAAAAGGGGTTGAAATTGGAGTGACTTTGTGGGAGAGGGGTTCTTGATTGGTTCTTGGTATTTTTGGAGGGTGGGGGTGGGTTGACTTAGGGTTTCAAAGGGTGGGGGATGTGGTTGAGGGTTTCCAAACACGAGAGGAGAAATGGGGAGACTAGGGTTTGTGTGGGTGGGTTCTTGGACAAGGGAGAGTAGAAACGCTAGGGTTTCTTGACATTCCTGTAATTCTGGAATTGTTTGGGGTTGAATCTTGAAATTCTGGTGATTTTCTTGGCTTGTGGGTTGTTTTTCAATATCGGCTGCATCGGTTATGATTTGGGGCAGATTTGTAGCAGATTCTGAGCAGATATGTTGCAGACCAAGGGCAAGGCCGTTGACAGGACCTCCTGGCGAGGTCGCGTCAGTGAGGGGGGGTGCCGAACGGAGGTCGATGGCCTTGGGAAGGGTCGTTGGATGTCGGAAGGGCAGTCGGCCTATGTTCTGTGATGTTTTGGGGCGGAAATATGTCAGGAGAGGCCATTAGGGGCAGTCGGCATGTGTCTGGGCTGAATTGCTGCTTCGGACAGTGGTTTGGTGTAGTCTGGCCAGTGGGCAGTGGTGGCGGGGCCTGGTCACTTGTGGTGGGGCTGGTTTGGAGATAAATGGGGCTAGGATTAGTGTTTTTTTGGGGTAGAAGGGTGGAAATAGTTGCGGAAGCGTGGTTAGATGGATTTGGGGGGCTAGGGTTTTGGTTTCTTGAATTAGGGTTAGGGTTAATGGGGGTGGGTGGTTCGAGGTGTCTTTGGGGGTGGTGGTGCGAGGTGGTTGCCGGTGGAGGAAGTCGCGCATTCATCTCTTCCAATGGGGCCTTCATTTGATTGATGGCTTTCAAGATTTGCTTGAGAGGGTTTGACGCGGAGGTGTTCATCCTTTCTTGAACCCACATGACGTTGTTTACAAGTTTTTATTTTTTTACAACAACAACAACAATAACAACGGGTGGAGCGACTGGGCTCTGATACCAATTGACGTAAATGACGTCAAATGGGAGCAAGAAAGGATAACTCTCTCTCAAACACTTTGTAATCAAATCTCATAAAATGGAAGAATGCCTCAAACAACGCCACATAAGGGGTATTTATAGGAAGGAGGTTGCTTGGTCTCTAAGCTAAGAATCTAATTACATTTATATCCCTAAGAGCCAATTAACCTTCCTTCTTCTAAATACTAAACAAAAGGAGAATTACAATGAATTCTAAAAATAAAAGAAATACTAAAAATGACTAAAATACTAAAAATTACCCCTATTCTTCATTCACATAAAAAATTGACTCCATCCCCTACTTTTTCTCGTAGGGTTGAAGACTTGGAATTACGTTAATAGAAGTTGATTTTCCTTCTGTCAAATACTCAACAGTTAGTTTTCCTGGAGCCTTAGCAACTATAGGGTTGACGATATCCTCCAACCAAGTCTCTAAAGAACCTCGGGTTCACATTTCCATTACCTCGCAGGCCTGCACCAATGCTCCTTTGTCCAAACCCGCCTTCTGTCCGAGTCCGTCCCCACCTTGAAGATCAGTCGCTCAGCCTTGGGCCCCCCTGCCCATCCCAACTCTCGGACAGATCCATAAGCTTTCGTACCCTCCCTGTTTCAATCTCCTAGGATGGCGATAGGGGTTTTTGAGGTGGTTGAACGTTATCCGTCACGGTCAACATCTGTTCCATCATCGCAGATTGTTCGTTATTTATTATTTAATTTTTAATTTTTTTTCCGCGAGAAATTCAAGATGTTTGTGCATTGTTTGATCTTCTGTCTCAACCGTATTGGATAACTTTTTCATAGAAATTGTGGCTCAAATACTACTTTTGATGTGAATTGATTTGTGGAAATGTGTAATAAACAAGGAAAATAAATTGACAAACGTAAAGTGATAACCACCACAAGGATCAAACACACAAAAATGCCCAATTCTCCGCAAGAAATAAATCATAACTCATGCTTTTCATAAAAACACAATTCTCAGATATACCAAGCATGCAAGATGTGAGGATTCTCCCACCCTTACCTTTCTGGAAAGGACTCTAAAAAGATTAGAGAATCTGAAGATTACTAGACTGAAAAAATGGAAGGAGACAAATATAATTCGAGTTGGTCACAAGCTGTCCATATGTGAACAATAACGAGGGACTGTTCACATCAATACTGGTGGTTAGAGTGAGGGCTCGTTGGATAAAGGGGTTCTTTGTGTATTTTTTTGGTTGGAGGAGTTTACTTTGGAATAAGTGCAAGTGTATTTATTTGTTTGTGTTATTTGGTTTTCGTAAGAAAAGGTTTTGTCCGTTGGGGACCGACTCCCCCAAAAAATATTTATCTGTTATTGACCCTTAAGTTTTGGCTGGCAGTTACTTTACAGAGTTTAACCGTTTATATGGTGATAAGTTACATTTTTACTTTTATGAGAGGGTAAAAAACAAAACAAATCTCTCATTCTCCCTCTCTATCTCTTTCTTTCCTCACCTTTCATGCTCTCTCTAAGGCATCTCTCTCTAAAATACCGAAAACCAAATATAGCCCCCCCCCCCCCCCCCCCGGCAGATAGCCTCGTTACCTCTTATTGAAAGCTAAGTCCTTACCTTTTGGCACCATTATCCTCATACTTCATTTTGTGCATTTAACATCCCAGACCATGAACTACATGCTGTCCAGAAAGTTCTTGTGACCAATGATAAAGGTCTTTGATATTGGGCTGGTAAGTTACAAACCATCTTTAGTATGGTTCCACCCACAAATTTCAATACCACTCTTTGAAAATTGAACTCCAAAAAGCAGTGGAAAGTGGATTGATCAAATGATACGATTCCATCTTTTTTTTTCGGGGTGGGGTGGGGGGTCGGGTCGGAAGGGGGATGAAACCCCCAAGTTTATTAGGTCTAGATAAGGAGAATAGCCCGTCTCAACTGGCAAGTACAAGAGATAAAGAAGATGACTTTATAAAAAGTCATCAAATCAAATAAAATCTAACGAGAGTTGACTTTATATTATGGTTAATATTTTCAAAAAACACAAATATGTCGTCGCCTATCCAAGTAAAACAGTCGACTACAAATGGAAAAAAAAATTCAGGTAGGGCAAAATGATATACCGCTCATGATAGGCATACCACACAATCCATACGTAAACATCCCCTGATATGATTCGGTAAAAATGAAGAGGATGACCAAATGTCACAACAATCATCGCATCCAAGGTTTGCCAAACCGTCTGCTACGGTATTAGTTTCTTGGAAACGACGAGAGAAAGAATAATGTATATCTCTAAGAACAGACTTCATCTCGCCGACAATAGGGGATATCTTCCAAGTAACTTGATACTCTCCTTTCATAGTTTCATGATATTGACGAGAGTTAGGGAGTCTGATTCATTGATGATAGTGGAGCAACCCATAGACACGTCCCCACAAGCATAACTTTTGTCTTTGTTTCTAAATTTGTACCATGCTCAAATTTACCCGAAAAGCCTTTAACATCAAGCCATTTGAATCCCGAATAATACCACCACCTCCACAAACTCCTGGGTTACCACGCAACGCACCATCAACATTAAGCTTAATAGAACCATTTGGTGGCTTAGTCCAGACTATAGGGACAAAATCAGATGACTTTTTGGGCCGAAGCTTAATAGAAAATGCCTCCTTCACATCTGTATCTTGACTCTCCACTGTGTCTGAAATGGAGAAAGCTTTGAAAGTAGATACAATATCTAAATGAATCTGCTGAATTGTGGTGTGCGTTCATGGGGACAGCATAAAAAAATTCGAATTTCTAGCTTTCCAGATATTCCATAAGATATTATCCGATAACATCTGACTAAAAATATAGACTGCATTACACTTCGATTTTCTAATCCACCAAGATATAAGGGCAGGTTGCAGCAACTGAACGTCCATCCTAATACCCATCAAAGCAGCAAATACGGTTTCATCTTTATTGATCTTTTAAAGTAAATAAGAAAGGACAATCAATAGGTTTCATTACCATTTTTCTGACAGAATTTTGTCATATATATATATATATATATATATATAGAGAGAGAGAGAGAGAGAGAGGTTCCTGTGCACACTAAGTTTGCACACGTGTTGGCGCACACCTATTTTTTTAAAATATTAAAAAAATATTTTAAAATAGCAAGTTTAACCGAAAGTTTGCACACGTGTTGGCGCACACTAAGTTGATTTTTTTTATTTGATATTTAAACATTTCAAGGGACCCATATAAAAAAAGCAGCTCAAAATATTTTTTTTTTGCTATTTTAAAAAAATCGGGCAAACTTTCGCAGCTTTTAAAGTGCTTTAAAGCAGCGAAAGTGTGACTGATTTTTTTAAAATAGAAAAAAACATTTTTTTGAGCTGATTTTTTTAAATGGGTCCCTTGAAATGTTTAAATATCACAGAAAAATGATGTGATATATATATATATATATATATATATATAATATCACAGAAAAATCAGCGCTATTTTAAAAAAATGATGTGCATATATATATATATATATATATATATATATATATATATATATATATATCAGTGTTCTAAAAAACCCGCCTAGGCTTGAGGCTTGGGAGAAACGCGCCCCCTTAAGATTTTTACGCCTTGTTCTTGGTAAAACCCTTAAGGCGCACTTTTTTCTAAAAACAACAATGCTTTAGTGAAACGATATCGCCTTTTAAAGAATCTTTTACAAACCGGACCATTATCTCATCCAAAATAATTAAATAGTGTTTTAATTTGCAAATATTCAGGCATATTTTTATGGTATGTACAATTTTAGTATTTTAATACCCTAGTTATGGTTAAAAAATATTAAAATATATTAAAAAGGCCTAAACGCCTTTTCGCGCCTAAGGCTTAAGGCTTGGCCTCCACGCCTCGATCACGCCCCGCGTTTTTTAGAACCTTGATATATATATATATATATATATATATATGTGTGTGTGTGTGTGTGTGTGTGTGTGTGTGTGTATAATATACATTGAATACATAAAGGTTAGAGAAGAAAGGAGGGGCATTTTCAGGTTTTCATTAAAACTGAACATACGGTCAAACTTGGTCACCTAAAAAACCTGTAAAAATTTAGGGTCCAATGATGAGTAATTTTTTTTTGCTGCTGTCTTTTTTTTTGGGGGTGGGGGTGGTGTTGGCATGTCTCAAATGGGTAAAACTTTTGTGTTCCAAAACCTATCTATTTTTAATCGTTTGTTCGAAATATCAAATAAGGTGGCACTTAATAGGAAGATGATCAAACGAATGAGGGATTTTATGGAAAGAATGTGCGAAAGATAAATATGATAGTTAAATAAATTGGAAAATTGCTTTTATAGCAAAAGATTTTTTTTTTTTTTTTTTGTGGGGGGTGGGGTGGGGAACTAAAGCCCTATTGGGCTATATGGTTGTGACGATTTCCTCGTGAACAAAATTTGTTGTCATACCCTATTATCAAGAGTTTACAGGTTTAGGGGATAAGTGGTGGGACTTTAGGTGGTAGAATGGTTGGACTCAAAGATGGTAAATAGAAAATCCCTTATAAGCCCTTGGAAATAGATCTATCATGGACTCTACTTTTTTCTTGAGCTGTCTCTTTTGTGGCGAGGGATGGGAGTAGTGTTTTCCTTAGGGAAGATGCACAAATGGGAGAATTGCCGTTCAGATCATTGTTCCCTAGATTGTATTTGCTTCTCTTGAATTAAATCCAGTCCATTTCATCTCTTCCTTCTTTGCAATCTTCTAATGTAGCCTCTTGGGACCTTCACTCTAAAAGGAGTTTCAATAATCATGGGTAAAATTGAAGGTTATTTTTTATTTTTGTATCCTGTCGCTAAAGACACAAGGCAATGGGAGTAGGGCGGTTAAACAGATCAAGCTACTCAGAGCTGTGCTTGAATAAAAGCTCGTTCAAGATAAGCTCATAGAATAAACAAGCCAAACTTAACATGTTTTAAAGCTTGTAACATTATTGAGCTCAACTCAAATTCGATTCGATTATCGATAACCGTTAAAATAATATAAACAATCAAACTATTCATGCGCGACTCGTAGTCGTTCGGATAAAAGCTCATTTGAGCTAGTCTTGCGAAACAAACGAGTCGAGCTTGAATACATTTTTAAGCTCTTTAAGCTTTTCAAACCAAGCTTGACATCCTATTGTTCATCTCAACTCGACTTTTTTACATCCCTAAATGGGAGGCCAGATGGGGGATTATCTCAAGTGATTCCTTCTTCCATATGCTTTTGAATTCATAGTTTGATTCTTCAATTTCACTGCAAGTAAATCTAAGAAAATACAGTCTTTTGCGTGGTTAGTTGTTCCTGTTAATGACTGTAAGGTTAGTACTCAGTACTTAAGATATATTATAATAGAGACGGCCTAATGCGCGTATAACAGTGCCTCCCCCCACCCCAACACACAACATTGGTTCTTTGTTGGTAAAAAGGAGGGTAAAAGCCTTGGCCGTTTGTTGATCCACCATGCATTTCCAGCCTATAATGGAATAAAATTATGCAGGAGTTTAGCAGTGTTTGTGCAGTACCAAATATATTTGGAGACTTTATTAATGGAAGCAAAGGTACTATAAGACCTATGGAGATGTTCTTGTTAGCCTTGAAGTGGAAGTGTAAAGAAAGCGAAATAACAGATTTTTTTGAAGAAAGATGGGTAGAGATAGAATGTATATAGGAAAGAGTGAATAATAAAACTTATTTATGGGCTTCCAACATCAAACAATTCAATGATGTTCCATTATCATGACTGCTGATGGGCTGGGACAACGTGATCTTCCGAGATAGCTATAAAGAAAGGATTTTACAAACACATTCCCCCATGCAAGCAGTATCCTTCACCCTCCACCTATGTGGTTCAATCTCATACCCATGGAACTTCTCTCTCTCTCTCTCTCTCTCTCTCTCTAACTGATTCATTTTCTAATGTGTATTGACTCCTTCATTTGCATTGAACTTATTTTCTCTTAGTTTTTTAAGAAAGGGGGCAATAGCCAGAGACCCCTGTGAAGTTCTATTAGATCAGGTGCCTACAGGCCCGAAAAGGAGGAGGATATACCTTTTCCCTCCACAATACAATGTAATACATGTACAAAACAGCCTATAAAACATAGCCTATCTACTGAATTTCCCTCTAAAAGAGGGAAGACCCCATCTCTCAGTATTTTCAGCACCTTTCACGTACGTTGAAGGGCTGAAAATTTCTCAAAAAGAGTGAACTTTTGAGAATTACAGCCCTAATTGGCCAAATAGTCAGCTGGAACGTTACTCTCTCTGTAGGTATGTAGAAACTTCACTTCCATTCCTAATATAGCATGTTTAATTCTCACCCAAAAATACTAGAGCTGCCAAGGAGGAGTTATGGTATCTCTCCAAATTTCAATCAACATTCTAGAGTCGGACTCTACAATCAAATGGTTAATCTTCAAATTAGCAGCAATAATAACCCATTCCATATAGCACAAGCCTCCGCATGATTTTCTCTTAGTTATAGGCTTAGGCTTACTTATGCATAAATCTTGGTACTTATTTTTATGTTCCATGTAAATTTTATTTAAAACTCCTTGTGTGAAGAAGACTTGCAGAATGCTCTTTACTTATGTCAACAAATCATTCAAGGAAAAACCAAAGTGATTTTGACCTTTCTCATCTTCATGGGGAGATAATGTCTATTGGGGTGAGAAGTTGTGTGTAAGTTTGGATCACTGAATATCGGAGGATCACTGGATATCTTCTTTGCATGATTACCCTAAAATATTCTACATCTCAAGGACAGGAAGCAGAACCTAACACGTTTTGGAAGAATCTGATTTTTTTGATTTTCATGTATTGCGTGTTAACGTGAATTGAAACATTAAAATGATAATTAAAAAAGTAATTGCACTGGTTCCTTCAGTTTTTAATGCTTCAACCAGTAGAATGTGAAAGTCAACCCCACTACATGCCGGCTAACTGATTTAGATTCATTTTGGAATGATTCTTTCAACCTAATCACAAGAGCATTCATCTGGTAGTTCTGTCTGTTAATTTCATGTCATCATCATCATCATCATCATCATCTTCACAACTGCTTTTGTTATCAATTTTTTCTCTATATGCTGTAATGTGACCTAGAACACCTACTTATTCTCCCACTCTTTTGTGTCTCCCCCTCTTGTTGGTTAAAGGAGGTACATGGGGCACAAGCGGACCATCAGACCAAACGCGAAAAGGCTTAGTGCTTTGTTCATGGCACGAAATAAGATGGGCTGGGATACATTCTCTCGAAAGGTCAAATCGTGCCAAAGGGGATTCATGGGAGAACCAGAGGAAATGAAACCAGGGCGGGGCGAATTTCATGAATATCCATCTTCTTGCATCTGCAAAAAACCATTCAATAACTCTCTTGTCGAAGACAACAATGACGAAGACCACACCTCAGAAAAAAATCCCTTTTTCTCAGAGGCAAAATCTGAATATAAATACCAGGAAAACGACGGCAAAGGTGAGAAGAGTTTGCAGAGACTGAGAAAGGCAGTCCCGGGAAAAGGACCCTCATCTGTACTAGAAGACATTGACAATGATAATGATAACTTTATGGCCGACTAGGCGAAGAAAACCCTAAATTATGGCTTGACTTCGTTTCTGATATCACCGGTCTGTGTTGACTCGCGGTTTTGACTCAGTATGCTACTATTTATCATGCCAATTTTACTGGAGTATGGCATTGGGGCTGAAGGCAAAGGCCTAAGCCACAGCTCAAAAGGGTGGCATTTTGATTGTGCCCCGTATTTATGTTTGGATTAATGAATGATGAACTACATCTGTGTGTATAGGAAATATGTAATTTCTGATGAGCTGCAGTTGTTCATATGTGTTTTTGTAAGGTACATTGGTGGTAGGCATTTGTTCCTTCAACAAGGTCCAAGCCTGCTTATGTTCTGTTCGCATTTTTACATTGTCAATTGGTATTTGATCCACATGCCTAGCTGAAGGCTAGGTGATTTGCTCATCATTTTTTAATTTGATTTTGGCATTATCACTTAATTATGGTTGTTCAACCTTTTGTGTTGATTTTGTCCGAAAAGCCTAGCAATAGAAAAAAAATAAAAGTAGTTTTTTTCCCTTTCCAATCTAATACATTGCTACTTTTTGATATTACACCTTAATACATTTTAATTTAAAAATTAGCCTTTGCTCCATGTGTTAAAGTAAAAAATATTCAAAAACCCTCAAAAATGAAAAATAAAAAATAAACAAAATTAACAACTGACGTGACCTCCCTCCCCCCCCCCCCCCCCTCTCTATACACCCGAAAAGGAATTCATCAAATTTGATCATTGTCATGAGTTATATATATATATATATAGCACAAGCACAAGCACGCGCACACACACACCTGCGCATCACCCGAAAAGGAATTCATCAAATTTGATCATTGTCATGAGTTTCATAGTATAGGCAAGGTTGTTTCAGTCATTTGCATGTATTCAGTAGGGACTGTGTCATTTAGTAAATAATTTCAAAAATGATATTGTGAGTTGTGGATGTAAATTTGTTAGCTAGTTAGTTTGTTGAGGTGGGGGAAAGGTGTATAAATACAATGGCAAATATCTTGTTGAGGTATTGAAGATATGTATGGATTAAGCTCATACATTGGTTTTCAATTTATTCATACATTTTGTTTTCAATTTATTCTTATTTTCTCTCGTTTTTTCTTCTTTTATTATTTTCTCTGTAGCAGTCATTCAAACAAGTTTGTTACATTGGTATTAGAGTGGTTCAGGTGGACTCAACTAGATACAAAGCCTTGGAGACTAGATTCAAGGAGCAGGAATCCAAATTGGCCGCAATGGCTTCACATCAAACGTTAACAAATGGTCGATTAAATAATGTAGAATCTTCACCGGTTGGTGCTCAAGCTGTATTGAAGAGATTAAACAGTAATATGAATATTATGCATGAAATGGGGCATACTTCGAATGACAAAGGAAAGAATATCTTATACTAACTTTTAATGAAGATGGATATATAAAAAATTCCTAGAATTAGGACCATAATAGAGGAAATTCGGGGAGTACAAAGTAATCAATAGTTTGTCTAATCACAAAAGGTTGATTTGCCCAGCTTGATGGATCTCAACCTAGGACATGGGTGAGAAAGGGCCTAGAAAGTTTCCAATGGAATTCCAAGGAAGAAAGTTCTCAACCTAGTACTTGGAAGGGAAGGCTAATGTTTGGTTCCAAGACTTCCAAGAACGCAAAAAGGAGAGAGATTGGGATGAGTTTGTGGAAAGTTTATTTGTGATGTTTGAGGAAATGGAGCAAGGAGATGTCATCAGCAATTACAATAAATTGATGAAATCTGATATTGTTGATTATCAATTGAAATTCGAGGAAAAATATGCAATCACAATGTTACTTGGCTAATATAAGGAAGAGAATTACATTAGACGTTTTACAAATGGCCCTAAAGGATATTCATATTAAGGTGCGTTTGCTTAATCCAAATTCTTATGTGCAAATTGTTGCACTTGCAAAGAAATACGAGAAGACTAGTGCTTCCAAATCTAATTACAATTTCGCCTCAATTTCTAGACAATTTGTTTCAAAATCATAGAATTCGAGCTCCAATACTCATGTTGCCAAGTCTTTTCCAAAGGAGACCACAAAAACTAAAAGTTTGCCTATTAACAGAACTTCTGCACAAGAAATTGAGTTGAGAAGGAAAAAAGGTTTATGTTATAATTGTGACGAGGTATTTATACCTGGGTATAAATATTCAAATCTCAGCAACTCTTTTTGATTACTTTAAAGAACGATGACGATGAACATGAGATAGAATTGAAGGATGGGATTTGTGAGTGAGGTGAGATCTCAGTACATGCGCTCACCAGTAATTTCACTAATGGTACTATTATAAAGCAAGGCAAGGTGGAAACATTGTCGTTAACCATACTGATTGATGAAGGGAATACTAATAGTTTTATCGATTTGAGGGTTGCGAGAGAAAGCGGTTGTGTAATGGAAGACAATTACACAAACGAAAGTAGTTGTTGATGATGGAAATAATTTGTTTTAGTGTAGCCAAGTGCCCCAATTTTTAATAGCAGATATAAGGACATGAATTTGTTACAGATTTGAGGGTGTTATCATTAGTAGGATGCGATATTGTTCTGGGGTGAATTGGATGAAGCAATCTTTTCTTACCGAAAACTTACCATGGACTTTAAGAAGAATGGTAAGAAAATCACCTTGCGAGGGAGTGGGGTAAAGAAACATCATGTAAATCAGATGTATGCAGGTTCATTTAAGACATTTATCAAATATTGACATTCAGAAGTTTACCATTGATCATTTGGTGAAACAATCTTGAGGGAGTACGGAGATGTATTTGAAGATCCAAAGGAGTCTGATATTTTTTTCAAAATAAACTAGTATTTTTATTTGGATTTGTTTATGTAAAAACTCTTGGGCACAATAGTGCTCTTTGAGGGCGTACTTGACACTTAGCACGTGAGTGGTGGGCTCGATGCAAGGTGCCTTTCTGCGAATTTTGGTGTGGTTCGGATTGGTTTTGGGTTTGCGCCTTATTTTTTAATTGACAAAAAATTGTGACATTAATAAAGCGTCACTGTTAACCCAACATACATCTATTGGAATTTGGATGAAAATCTTTCTTTAAAAGTGAAGGCCGTTTTGAACAGTCATGGTTATGCCATTGGTTGCCATTACAAAGTTTCTTAGCATTATCATATGTTTGTCTTTGTAGAATTTTGGCTCGGTCAAAAAATGGGAGGAGAAGATTGTTGAAAAAAAGGGTTGTCTATCACATGCCACAAGTTACTTTCGGTGGCTGTATTTTTTTACTTGGTTTTGAAAGTTAACTCACACCATATGGATCTGTATGGTTTTGTGCTCCTATATAAGGAGGTGATGGCTGAGAGTGTTGCAGAGCCTGGGAACAATCAAGGTTTCTCATTTTGTGTGTACAAAATTTATGGTGAGGTGAAAATTAAGGGTTCATTATTTTGTATAAATAATGATTATTTTGGGAACTAATTTTGGTTTATTCTCTACTGAGAATTTGGATAGAATATTTGTAAGGAGGTTAATATTTGTGTCTTCCAACATTTGTAAGAGAGTTATTTTGTTTGTGAGAAAAGAGATTATTTGTGTGTAAGGAAGGAACATATTGTCCTTCCATTTATAATCTTCTTCAATTAGTAACATGAATCGCCTGTGGACGTAGCTAAATTGGTGAACCACGTAAATATTGTGTCTTCCCGTGAGTGTATTCTCTACCCCATATTTATTGTGTGTGCGCCATTTTGTTTTTGAGATCAGAGTTACATTTAATATCATTTGTTGACACGCTTCCTTATAACAAATTGGTATAAGAGCTTAGGTCCCACAATTTAAGTGTTTTGGATTTCGGTGAAGAAATTTTCTTACGTATTTTATTCACACAGTACTGTTCATACATACGGTATACGTACGGAAACTATTCATGGATACTATTCATACGTACGATTACTATTCACAACCTCGAGAAAATTTCAAATTTTGGAATTTTTTCCTTCTTTTTTTGTGATTGTGATTGTTTTGGTTATGGCATCCAAGATGATGTATAATCTGGAGAAATTTGATGGGAGGAATAATTTTGGTCTTTGGTAAGTAGAGGTGACGGACACCCTTGTCAAAGAGGGCTTGATCCTTACTTTAGAGGAAAATTTTGATACAATAAAGGATAACGAGTTGGAGAAGATAGATAGGGAGGCTTGTTCCACGATTTTGTTGTATTTGTTTAAGGAGATTAAACACAACGTTATGATAGATACTTCTGCTAAGGTGATTTAGGTAAAAGCTTGAGAATCTTTATTTGGAGAAGTCTTTGATAAATAAGATTAATCTCAAAAAGAAATTCTACTGATTTGGTACGGGTCCGATTACTTCATTGCAAGACCACCTCAATGAGTTTAATAGCCCTCTCTCAGAAACTATTAAATATGGAGGTGAATATGGAGGAAGAGGACAAGGTTGCAGTTTTGTTGGCTTCTCTTCCCAAGAGGTACGATCATTTGGTGACTACGATGATGTACGAGAATAAGAGTATCATTTTGGATGAGGTCATATAAACACTTCTCTCCAAAGAAAATAGAAAAAAGTGGTTGAGGGTGACGGTGACGCCGTAGGCCTAGTCTTGCGAAGAAAATCGGAGAACCGAGGTTCTAAGACCTCAAGGTCCAAGTCAAAGGGGCACAAGGAACGTAAATGTTACTACTATCACGAGGTTGGTCATATCGTTGCCTCTTGCCCCAAACTTAATGACAAGAATGGTAAAGGTAGAGAGAAGGTTCAAAATGCAACCGCAGTAGTGGCGAATGCAAATGATTCAGAGGATGTCGATGCTTATGCTCTCATAGAAACCCCAATTGGTGAATCATTTAATGACGTTTGGATTCTTAATTCTAGTTTTTCAAATCATATGTATCCCAATCAGGATTCTTTCTCCTCCTATAAAGAGGTGAAAGTTGGTTTAGTTTCGGTGGCCATTGGGGGTGCCTTCAAAATTTTAGGAATTGTCTCAATCAAAATCAAGACACATTATGGGTTAGTGAGAACTTTATGTGTCGTGAGACATTTTCTAGGTCTTCGGGTGAAACTTATATCGCTATGTATGATACACTCCATGGGTTACAAGGTGGTTACATCGGTGGAGGTATGAAGGTCATAGTAGGTTCTATTTTGTTGTATAGGGATACCAAGGTGAAGAACTTGTATGTTCTCTAGGCGGGAATACGGTAATAGGTGGAGATTTTATGGGGCCTTCCATTATGGCGAGTGAATATTTGCATTTAAAGATAGGCAAATGGGGCTGGATTTTGGAAAGACTGGCGATCTTTACTCTCATTCGATTTGTGAGGGGTCTACACAACATTCTAGGAGAGTGAAATTCGTTTTGAGGTGGCAACCGAAATCGCAGTAGTCCTTAAAGGAAAGTAGACCTGTGAGGACGGACATGTTTTTAGCTTGCGGTAATATTAATGGCAATATGATAGTCCATTCGAATGCCATTAATATGCATGGGAGGTATGCAACTGGCCCTTATAAAGATGCGAGGTAAAGGCGTGGACGTTTTATTCTCCAATGGAGGGAGAAAATGACTTTTAGTTGCCAACCGATGGTTAGAGGGCGGTTGGCGGTGGTTGTTAGATGTGATGTCGAACTAAGGGTTTCCACGGTTGTTATGGAGAATTATGGGTTTGACATAGATGGTGGAGGCATTCTTGTGGCCGCGCAAGATAAATCGAGAGTTAGGTTTGATGAGGCCTTAAACCCAGTTATAAATTTTCATTAGTGTTTTGGTGGTGGCGATTGTGTATTCAAGTTATATCACTCTATATATGGGTTTTGTGGAAGACTCATTTTTGGGTATTTTTGGTAATCTCGCCAAGGTGGAGATTTATAAAATTTTGGTCCGGTCAAAAATGGGAGGAGAAGATTGTTGAAAAAAAAGGTTTGTCTACCACATGCCACAATCTACTTTAGGTGGCTATATTTTTTTAACGTGGTTTTGGAAGTTAACTCACACCGTATGGGTCTTTATGGTTTCGTGCTCCTATATATGGAGGTGTGTTGGCCGAGAGTTTTGCAAAGCCTAGGGACAATCAAGGTTTCTCATTTTGTGTGCAGATAATTTATGGTAAGGTTACAATATAGGGGTCAGTATTTTGTGTAAAAAGTAGTTATTTTGAGAACCAATTTTGGGTTATTCTCTATTGAGGATTTGGATAGAATATGTGTAAGGAGATTAATATTTATGTCTTTCAATATTTGTGAGAGGGTTATTTTGTTTGTGAGAAGAGAGATTCTTTTTGTGCGAGAAAGGAACATATTATTCTTTCATTTATAATCTTCTTCTATTAGTGACACGAATCTCCTGTGGACGTAACCAAATTGGTGAACCACGTAAACATTGTGTCTTCCCCGTGAGTGTTTTATCTACCCCATATTTATTGTGTGTGTGCCACTTTATTTTTGGGATCACAATTACAGTCAATTACACTTGTTGACACGCAGTCTTCGTAATTGCACTACACAGTCAGGGAAGGTCCCATTTCATCTTGACTACAGGTCATTTGCAAACCAATCCAGTGGGTGTTGGATTAATTTCTATTTTGTGAAAACCATCACACAAATAGGAAAATTCATATTGAATTATTAAGAAATATAAATATTGATTTTGCCAAAGCGTACTTGAATCCATAATGAGAAAATTAAAAAATCTGAGTCTGAGGTCTTATGCTCTTCCAAATCAATACGTTTATTTTATGCGTGAATTTATCTCTGATAATGGGAATAAGAAGAAGAGAGTTATGTGATCTGGGGACCATGACCCCTATATATAAGACTATCGTGTCTTTTCATATTTTGTATATTTCTATTTTAACCCATCATAAAAATAGAAATTACGCTTGTCTCTACACATTAAAACCCACACTTTAATAATACATTATTAAGGCCCCCAAACTTAAATTAATCACTTTAATTGGCCTAACTTTATTTGATAGCCTATAATTCATATTTATTTCATATATAAGCCCATATATTAAATTTTACTCTAACAGTCTCCCACTTGGGCTATATATGTAAATTTATAAACTTGAATTATACTTTATGAGCTCATGAGTTTTTTGCTATCAAAACTTTATGCATTTTAACAATCTTGTCCATTAATTGCACCAATGTAGAATCAAAGCGATCGTCATTACATATTTCGTAAGTAGACCCATCAATGATCAGATATATCAATGCAACTAATGGCAAAGATCAAGTGTGCATGTGTAGCATGGAAATTTCATGCAATGTGATCTTAACATGCCTATTTCCAACTGATCCTCCTTAAACCTTAGTGAGATCAAACCATATAAAGTTAGAGTGAATATAAACTGAATACTTTACTGCAGTAAATAACCATACAATAACCATTAAATCAAATATGTCTATGAAAGCATATAAAATACAAACTCCCACAAAACCGACATATCCTGAAAAGAAATTACACCCATATGAGCAGTGTGCTTATGAAAGACATTGTGTGGTATCCCTTAGTCAGCGAATCCCCAATCATAGAGTTTGTCCCAATGTGCTCTATAGATACAAGTCCACTCTGAACTCTTTCTTTTACAACTAGGAACTTAATGTGAATAAACTTTGACTTTGTAGAACGCCTGTTGTTGTTGGAATACAGTACTGCTGATTTATTGTCACAAAATAACTTAAGTGGTATTTCAATGCCATCAATAATACGCAGCCCCGTGATAAAATTTTGCAACCATATTCCATGATTGGACGCCTCATAACAAGCTACAAACTCAGCTGCCATGGTGGAAGAAGCTATAATAGACTGCTTAACACTCTTCCAAGATATAACACCTCCAGCAAGTAAGTAGATATAACCTGAAGTAGATTTCATGCTATCTTGGCATCCAACAAAATCAGAGTCAGAATATCCGATGATCTCTAACTGTTCTGACTTCCGATAGGTGAGCATGTTGTTTTTTGTTCTCTGTAAGTACCTCATGACTCTCTTGGCTGATATCCAAATATCCTTTCCAGGATTACTTAAGTATCTGCCCAATATGCCAACAATGTACGCAATATCCGGACACGTACATACTTGAGCATACGTAAGACTTCCTATTGCTGACGCATAAGGAATCTTTTGCATCTCTCGAATCTCAAAATCATTCTTGGGACATTGACTGAGACTAAATTTATCTCCTTTAGCTACAGGGGTGTCACCTGGTTTACAATCATGCATGCCAAATATTTTAAGAACTTTCTCGATATAGCTCTTTTGTGATAAACTAAGTGTACTCCAAGAGCGATCTCGGTGTATCTGTATACCCAACACAAAAGAAGCGTTACCAAGATCTTTCATCTCAAATTTCTTTGAAAGAAATCTCTTGGTTTTGTGCAACATACCTATATCCTTGGTGGCAAGCAAGATGTCATCAACATATAAAACCAAGTAAATATGCTTATTCCCACTGAACTTGTGGTATATACAATCATCAACCAGATTCATCTCAAAACCAAATGAGATGACAACTTGATGAAACTTGTAATACCATTGACGAGAAGCTTGCTTAAGCCCATAAATGGATTTCTTTAATTTGCAAACTGTTTTCTTTGCATCTTCCGATACAAAGTTTTCTGGTTGCACCATATATATTATTTCATCAATGTCACCATTGAGAAACGCAGTCTTACATCCATCTGATGAAGCTCAAGGTCAAAGTACGCCACAAGTGCCATTATTATCCCAAAAGAGTCTTTCGATGAAATCAGAGAGAAAGTCACTTTATAATCGATGCCTTTTTTCTGTGTAAAGCCTTTAGCGACCAGACGATCTTTGTATCTCTCCACATCACCTTTTGAATCCCTCTTGGTTTTAAATATCCATTTGCAACCAATGAGTTTTGCACCTTCAGGTAATGGGATAAGATCCCAAACGTCATTGTCCTTCATGGACTTTATGTCCTCATTCATGGCATCAATCCACTCTTGAGATTTAGAACTTTCCATGGCTTGGCGGAAGGTGATCGGATCATCTTCCACCACACCAATGTCAAACTCATGTTCTTGGAGAAATACAATGTAATCATCTGGCACATCACTTATCCTTTCTCTAGTGGATCTCATTAATTGCATAGGTTCTGAAGGTGGTAGAGTTTGTTCTTCTGAAGATATTGTTTTGATTAGGATTTTCTTCACAATGTCAGGAATAGGATCCTGATCAATGTTAATAATAACTGTGGGAATATCAACATATTCCTATTCAAAACCAAAATCCTTAACCTTATCCCCCTCGGAAAACTCAACATCCTCAATGAACCAGGTGTTTCCCATCTCAAAAATTATTTTAGTAGTAGGATCATAGAATTTGTAACCCCTAGATCTTTCAGAGTATCCAATAAAATAGCAACTAACCGTTCTTGAATCCAGTTTATTTTCATGTGGCCTATAAGGCCTTGCTTCAACTGGAGATCCCCAAATATGAAGGTGCTTCAGAATAGGTTTCTTTCATATCCAAAGTTCAAAAGGGGTTTTAGTGGTTGCTTTAGTTAGTACTCTATTAAGGATGCACACTGCAGTCTTTAATGCTTCACCCCAGAGTAAATCTGGTAAGTTAGAGTAACTGATCATACTCCTTACCATGTCTTTAAGCGTTCCGTTTCGCCTTTTAGCAACACCATTCATGCTTGGAGAACCTGGCATGTGTACTGTGGGACGATACCACACTCTTCTAGAAATTTAGCAAATGGTCCTGGACGTTGTTCACCTGAACCGTTATACCTACTATAGTATTCACCACCACGATCAGATCTGACACTTTTAATCCTTTTGCTGAGTTGATTTTCAACTTCAGCATTGAATGATTTGAACACGTCCAGAGATTGGGACTTTTCATGGACGAGATAAAGGTAGTCATAACGTGAAAAATCGTCTATGAATGTGATAAAATATTGTTGATTGTTCCATGAAACCGTAGGGAATGGCTCACAAATATATATATATATATATATATATATATATATATATATATATATATATATATATATATATATATATATATATATATAATAATGCTCTTGTGCGGACTAGTCCGCATTTTAAGAATACGGACCGGACATGTGTCACGTAACGGTGCGCCTAGAAATTATCGCCTAAATTATAGGCACACTCTCCCTCTTTTTTGGGCTCACCGCCAGGTGACACGCGTCCGGTCCGCATTCTTAAAATGCGGACTAGTCCGCACAGGAGCAGGACTGTATATATATATATATATATATATATATATATATATATATTAGTTCTAAGAAGTCTGTAGCCCTTTTGGCACCAAATCTCCTTATGTTTGTCTGTTTTCCCTTTATGCAATTTGTGCAAGTTTTAAAATCTGAAAAATCAAGGGAATCGAGAATCCCATCTGACACAAGTCTTTCAATTCTCCTTTGGGATATGTGACCTAATCTCTTACGCCATAATGATGCGGAATTCTCATTTGGTTAATTTCCTTTTGACACTTCGAGTACTTAATTGCAAGGTTTCATGATATGAAGCAACCATATCAAGTATGTAAAGGTTATTCACATAAGATAAAAAACTAGTACCAACCAAATTTAAATTATGAAGAAGGCTAAATTTATTTTTCCAAAAGAACAAGTATGACCTAATTTGTCCAATAGAGATTTAGAAACCAAATTTTGTCTAAACGACTGTACTATAAATGTCTCATTCAAATCCAAATAAGTACCATACTTTAATAATAACCTAAATATCCCAATTGATTCAACTTTAACCTTCTTGCCAACGCCTAAAAAAAGGTATCTTTCACCATCATTTGGCTTTCGACAGCTCAACAACCCGGCATAGACACACTAATGTGAGTGGTTGCACCATAATCTATCCACTAAGTGTGTTTAGGTACCGAAGTCAAATTAACCTCAGAACAAACTAGATTAAGAAGTGCACCTTTCTTTACATGCCAAGCATGATAGTTGGTACATTACTTCTTTCTATGTCCCGTAGCTCCACAGAAAGAAAAAAAAAACATCAACAATTTTTTTTATGTTGTTTCTTTTGATATGGAACCACTGCAGATGCTTTATCTTTATTTCTTTTCTTCCCTTTATCCTTGGAAGTACTAGCCAAATGAGAACTTTATATCTTTTCTTGCTTCAGTCTTTCCTCTTCTTGCACACAATGTGAGATGAGCTCATTAAGAGACCAAGTCTCCTTTTGGCAGTTGTAGCTCACCTTAAATTGACTGAATTGTGTGGGAAGAGATATCAAAACCAAATGCACAAGCAAATCCTTAGAGAGATCAAGCTTAAGTGCTCTTAACTTTGAAGCGAGATGAGACATTTCCATAATGTACCCCTAATGTTCCCATTATCTTTATATTTCATTGAGATAAGACTTGTTAAAAGTGTGCTTGTTTTAACCTTTTCATTCTTGGAAAATCTATTCTTAATTTCTTCTAGGAACTCTTTGGACGTCTTTATCGTTTTCGATATTGTGCCCCTGAATGCTTCTGGAATGGCCTTCTTTATAATCATCAAACACATGCGATTTGACTTCGCCCACCTTTCAAAGTCCTTTTTGTGATCAGAGGAACTTTTATTCGTAAGAGGTGCAGGAGAAGGAACCCTTAACGCAAGGTCCAGATCCATGACACTGAGAACTATATGAAAGTTCTCTTTCCTTAACTTAAAGTTTGTGCCATTAAGCATAGGAATAGAATTAATACTGGTAGTAATGTTGGAAGCAGAACTGATAGCTGAATCAGAGAATAATAAACAAATAAAACTAGCTCATATATGTCTTAAATCAAAAATAAATTCAAATAAAGGACAAATCCCATTTTAAGATATCGGACACTCTATTAATATTTTATCTTTGGAAAAAATATTAACTTTTAAGTGATATCTTGCCATAATAATCAAACACTGATAATAAGAACATATTGAATAATAATTCTTCCTTTGGACCGATTTATTATTCATATGTAAAAAAAATCAAATAATTATCACTTGCACATGCAATTTTGTTAAAAATTAATCTTCCTTTCTGCTGATTAATATTCACATGAATTACATCAACATAATCTTTTTATATTTCAAAATAAAAATTAATTTTTGAATAAAAGAGGTCACTTTGGTGACGCATTGTTTAAATTAATTTATCTCGAAATATATATATAAATACACCAATATTTGAATTTAAATTTGTATGGTATTACAAGCATGAAAATAATATTCAACTTGAAAGGTCATGGGTTCAAAACCCCTTGGGTTCCAGACTTGAAAGGTCATGGAAACTTGAAAGGCCATGGGTTCCAAACCCCTTTAGCTCCAGACTTGAAAGGTCGTGGGTTGAAAACCTCTTAAGATCCTTCATAATTTCCGTCATTTAAGAGGCTTAAATATGAAACACCAAAAGTCGAACCTTTAACCTTCCACTACCATCAAATCAACCTTTTTTTTCTTAATTTTTAAAAAATCATAAAAAATCAACTGCTAGTCCAAATTTCATGAATTTTATATCGTTGGAATCGTAATGAAACGAATAATATTTATGTATTAAAAAATTTCAGAAATATTATACTTTTCGAAAAAATATTTTTAGACCAAAATTAATATCAATACCTTCCTAATATATTCTCAACAATTCAACATGAAATAGCTCTGATACCACATGTTGGATTAATTTCTATTTTGTGAAAACCATCACACAAACATGAACATTCATATTGAATTATTAAGAAATATAAATATTGATTTTGCGAAAGCGTACCTGAATCCATAATGAGAAAATTAAAAAATCTGAGTCTGAGGTCTTATGCTCTTCTAGATCAATATATTTATTTTGTGCCTGAATTTCTCTCTGACAATGAGAATCAGAAGAAGAGAGTTGTGTGATCTGGGGACCATGACCCCTATTTATAAGACAATCGTGTCTTTTTATATTTCGTATATTTCAATTTTAACCCATCATAAAAATAAAAATTACGCTTGTCTCTACACATTAAAACCCACATTTTAATAATACATTATTAATGCCTCCAAACTTAAATTAATCACTTTAATAGGCCTAACTTTATTTGATAGACTATAATTCATATTTATGTCATATATAAGCCCTTATATGAAATTTTACTCTGACTGTGGGGGCATATACTATTTTTAGGACAATTCTTTCTACAGGCTTTGGAACATTTATTTTGATTATGTTGACTTTTTTCATTACCTACAACAATCTACATTTGAAAAAGGAGTTGCCACTGCATAACAAACATGATCATTACATTCCCCTAAAGCCTAATTCAATGCCTTACAACGAGAGCCTTATCAATATCATATGTGAAAAAGCACCAGATTGAAATAATGGTGAAAGATATGTTGAAGATTATATCATTCAACACAATACTAGCATGTTTGCTGCTCATGTTCTCTTGGTGAAGAGGAGGGATACTGCTTGGTGTTTTTGTATTGATTAAAAGAGATTAAATGAAATTAATGTGAAAGACAAGTTTCCAATTCCCATTATTGATGAATTATACAATGAACAGGAATGTTCAATCATGTTTTTAAAGCTGGACTTACGAGTTGTTACCATCAAATAAGAAACACGGAGGGAGAGGAGTAAAAACTTTCCTTTAGAACCCATAATGGCCATTATGAATTCAAAGTAGTAATTTTTTGATCGACTAATTCACCTTTTACATTTCAACCATTAATGAATGATGTTTTTTTATTTATCTCTTAGAAAGATTGTTTTAAGTCTTCTTTGATGATATACTGGTATACATCCCAAGTATGGAGGTTCATATTCATCTTTTAAAATTTGTGTTGGAAGTCTTAAGGAGTACTAAATTATATGGTAAGCTAAGCAAGTGCAGGTTTGGCCAGTCACAAGTTCAGTATATGGGGAATATCATTATCGGTATAAGGGTGTCCACAAACCATACTAAGAAGATATGTTGAAGTGGTCTAAACCCATTTCTATCGAAGCCTTTCAAGAATTTGTTGGCCCAACTGGGTACTATATAAAGTGTATAAATATGTGATAAATTTTGTCAAGTTAGTGCATTAAAATGACCAACATCTCCATTAAATCTTAAAAAATTCATAACTTCAAACCTACAAATTCAAAATTCACAAAATTTATATATTTTGAATCTACTCGTCAAGATCTATCAAAAAACACACATATTCAATATTTTTTGACAAAAAAAAAACAAAACAAATAAATTTACTATTTCTATAAAATTTGTATTTTTCCGACGAAAACTCCATTTTTTAGCATAAAGCCTTCTTCTCTAGCTCCGGCGATGGTGCCGCTAGCGCGGATCAGAAAAAGAAAAGGAATAAATGAAGAGAGAGAGAGAGAGAGAGAGAGAGAGAGAGAGAGAGAAACACTCTTGCGAGCATATTCGACGGTCCCTGACGAGCTTCTTTAGCGGATTGTTCCAACGAGTCTCCGACGGATGGGGTGGGGGTGGGAGTGGGTGAAGGGGATAAATATTGAAACATAAATTTGTGGTGGATTGAGGCGTGAAGAAATACTTTCCTTAGGGTATTATTTTACCCCACTACAAGAGTTTGCTACGAGGATTTTATGCAAATTTGCTTCAAGATAGAACAATTCAAATGGAATCTTTAGTTAGCAATCCTAAATAATTCCCTCTAACACTCGGTGAAATTGATTAAATAAATTAATAAATAAGAGAGAAAGTTAGATAATGATCTCATAACTTGATAATAATAAAATGGTTGGATCATATCCTTTTATAGACCCATTTGTGTCTTTTCATGAATAAGCATTATACTAATAGTCATGTTGGTTAATTAATAGACATATTTTAAAGGTTATGTCTATTTATGAATTGACACGTCTTCTAACTTATTAACTATTTTCTCTTTTATTTTCTTCATAATATTACAATCACTCCAGTAATCCCCCACTAGATTCTAATATTTTGTCAATTTATTCATTGATATACTCATGAATATAAGAAGGTAACTTTCGATTTAAACCTTAATTAGTTATTGCATTTCAAAGAAAAAACTAAGACGTATGTGTTATAAGTTAAACCTTGTCTTAATATATTGACACCGGAAATACATCATACATGAGATATCTCAGTTTCTATCAGATGTCTTTGTATAAGTTAACACTATTATGGTATTATGCTTTATCTTGGTCTTATGAACATTTACAAGAGCAAACCCAGACTCTTGCCAAAAGTGGTGCCGCTTTTTATGTTCACATAGGTGAAGTTTCTTTACATGTCCTTGCTACTTTAGACATAAATCCCAAATGTGAACTTCATTAAAAGTTTATATCTCATCCTTATTTCATAGCAATGTGCATTGAACATCTTGAAAGGGATAAACTAATAATTTCATTGCACAAACAATCACTCGTCAATAACTTGTTTTTACCCACTAAACTTTGAAATAGTAGCATTTCTATTACAAAGTTGGGTTACCATTACTGATAATTTTAGGAAAAAACTTTCAGTCCCATTTCACTAGATGTATTATTTACTAAATCTCTCCAGATTTCTTTAGTCAAAGTTAAGGACTTAACATAATCAATATCAATAATTCCATTTTTATTAATTATTTTACATTATGTCTTAGAATAACATGTCTATATTACAAAATTTGTATACTCTCTCGAAAAGTGTATCATAACTTTACATCTTTATATCTAAAGAAATGGATAACACCCGTTGTGGCCATAACTTTATATCTAACAATGTATTTCATACATTCAATTTCGTTGGCTTACATAAACAATAAGAACATGACCTCCACCATATCATTTATGAGAATATACTCAACCTTTCTTATTCCCATACCAACTATTTTCAATGAACTTATTCACACACACACACACACACACATATATATATATATATCCCTTAATTACTGTGGATGCAAAACTATAAAGGCCCAAATTTCAATAGCTCAAACAGGCCCAACGTGCTGCCTAAGTCAGATTCAGTATCACATGGATAAATATGAAAATACATCACGTGGATAATTATAGAGGCTTATCTTGGTTACCTACATTCTCGCAGGAGATAAATAGAGATCACCAATGAGACAATAAGGAGCTAGAAGAATTTGTGCACAATTCAACCACTCTTATCACTATAAATAAAACCCACACCTCGGGGCAATGGGGATTGTTATTCTGAACCTCTGAAGAATTAATAAAAACTAAGAAACACTCTATGGATGTAGGCAGTTGCCGAACCACGTAAATCCTATGTGTTATGATCTTGACTTGCTTTTTAAATTCCTTTGCTTTTAGAATTGTTAATTGTTATTTCTTGCATTAATAATTGACGCTGTTTGTGGGAATGATTCCCTTTTCTAAAAAGAAACTTGGAACCAAAAAGTGAAAATAATGTCTCACCCACACAGTGCACCCATTGTTGGTGACTTACGAACTGATTTCTCCTTACTTAGAGTCAGATTTGAGGTTCATTGAGACAAAACTCCCAGGTTTCGTCTAGCAATAGCTTTTTGAGCAGAGAAAATCCATATCTACATAGATCTTACTACTGGTCAACACTTATGAAGAACGACTCCACCAGCAAGAGGAGGTAACACGCCTTCAAATAGAAGATAACGCACTTCTCCAATGATGTCTGGAGAAGGTAGAAAAATAACTCCATAGGGGAAATCATAAGCCCCATGATCTGACGCTTAATCCTCGGGCGAGAAAAACTCACAGCCAAGTAAGGAGTACTAGCCGCGAGCAACATCGTTCAGAGCACGGGAGTCGTCTGACGAGACGAAAGTGAGATGAAAAATGCTAGAAACAAGATCTATGAAACCTGATCCAAAGAGATTTGGATCAACACGCAACTCATCGTGGGACTAGATCCACAAAAGAGATGAAAGATGGGCCCTCATCACACAGATGCAGTCCCCCTTTTCAAGGGAAATTGAGGAGGATGAGCCTCTAAAGAAGTTCACAACCCCAAAGTTAAAGATATTCGATGGAAAAACTGACCCCGCAGATCATGTGCACCTGTATAGGCAAGAAATGACTATGTGGAACCACAACAATGCTCCCATGTGTCATATATTCTCATCTAGCCTAGGAAACGTTGTCCAAAAGTGGTTCAAAAGGATTCCCCATAGGTCGATTAAAAGATTCAAGTCCCTTGTAGAGGTTTTCACAGCCTTCTCTATAACCAATAACTTTCTTCCAAAGAGGATGTATTCTCTCCTATCCATGAGGAAGAAACCACAAGAAACATTACGAGAATATGCCAAACGCTATTGGGAAACCTTCAATAAGGTTGAAGATTGCTAGGAGAAGTTTGTCATAGAATCATTCAAGATTGGTTCACCCCCTAATTCCATGTTACATCAGTCCTTCACTAAGAATAAGGCATACACCAACGACGATCTCATGTCGTGTATTGAGAAGTATGCAAAAGTGGAAGATGCGGTCAACCTCAACCGATGAGAAACTGGTTGCACAAAGGCGACCAAAGGAAACGATAAGGAAAACACCCCCAAACAAGGGGAGCAAAAATAAGAACAGAGGATCCAAAAACAGGAACAAAATAGACTCATGCAAGGCATTCCAAGCCATCGATACCGTTTTCAGGGAACCAATTTACAAAATCCTGAGCAAGATAAAGGACCAATAATTCCTCAAGTGGCCGAAGAAGATAAGCGGTGATTCGAGCAAGTGGAACAATGCACTTAGATGTGTCTACCACAAGGAGAATGGACACAAGATAGAGAGTTACAAGGCTCTCAAGTCCCATTTCGAGAAGTTAGTGGGGAATTTGAATGAGTTCATAGAAAAGAAATTTAATCGGGTCGCCACTAATGCTGACCTAAAACTAGATAATTTTCTGGATGACAAAGTAGGAAACGAGTTTACCGTTATTCACGGGGCATCCGATTGTGACAATCCACCTACTTTAATATCGGGTGACCAATCCTCTATTAAAATAAAATAGGAATCCAGTATGGTTTCATTCTCAAGATTGCTATCGCAACAAGCAATATAAATATATTGAATAAAAAAACACATCTAAGTAATTGAATAAAATGAATGACATGCATAAATAAATAAATGTGAACCAAATAAACCATCGAGCACTAATAATAATCATCTGAGTTAAAAACTGAATAATAAAATAACATCTCTGAAATAAAGTAAAGTCCTATCCAACTACAGGCAACATGCCCAAGATGAAATGATGGAATAAAGAGTTATATCTAGATAGAAAGGGCTTAGGTGACTAAGTCAAACTCGTAGCATCCACAACTACTTCAACGACAAGAAAGATCTATCCCTGCTGCTACTGCACATATGGGGTTTTAAAAGAAAATAAGAAAATAGACTTTCTCGTGGGTCAAAGCCTGAATATGTTTGAAAATATGTAGCAAGTAATTAAATGCTTTAAATCAGTAAAACACATAGTGTAATACTTTCACAATCAATAACCGACCGCAATTACATGAGATAAAACCTCACCACCGATCTCCAATACCTAACGCATTCATTTTACTATCCTAATTATACTTCATAGTCTAACTTGGACACTAACCTCTATCAAAGTCCAAAATTGATAATAGTCACCATTAGCTAACCATATACTACCCTCCCCAGGTATACTATCGTAAACGATAACATAGCTATACACTTTCTATAAAGTACACACAATATAATAAAATAGTTACACTCGTGATATAAATAGATATTCACACAATATAATAACATAGCTACACTCGTGCTATAAATAGATATACATATCACATCTCGTACACACACACATATCACTTGCTATATACGTATAATCGTATCCCCAGAGCGGAGCCTTGTGAATGCATTACTCATGTGCTATCAGGCTCTAGGCATATCATGCATCACACTGAGCCATCGAGTTGAAATCTCACCACCAAACCCAAACGTAAACATAAACATTGGATATGGTCATAAACATACATTCGGGTATCACAACCATACCACATCGCACCCAATCGATCACTAAACTAACACCTATCCTCACACATGGATAGTGGCCATGCAATAGTATTATGACCTGGGGAATCAATCCAACACCTGCTAATCAATGCTAGGGTGGATTTCCCACTACACGCAACCTCTTATCGATAGCAGTACTAAGTAGGTGTGTTCAATACAAACAAGCAATAATCATGCGCGCGCGTACACACACACACATACACACACACACACACACACACATATATATATATATATATAAGTCACCCCAATATGTATAGATAGATAGATAGATAGAGAGAGAGAGAGAGAGTATTAACCTCATACACAAATCCCATAGCATACTAGTCTACCGATACCAAAGTCCAAACCGACTTCCCAATCATACATATAATTGTTCACTCTTTTGAATTACCAGTTCATCTCACCCGAACCCGTCTAACCATTGGCCTAACACACTTACCAAACCCTATTAATATTCCCCAATAGTCCCACTCTACCCCGGAACCTATTACGCTCATTCCCTAATCTCTAATGGGTCAAAACATCATGTAAATCAAATATGAGCACGCTAGCAAACCGAACTGATCCTCTTGGCAAAACCAAACCTGTTTGGTCAATCATACCGATTCTCTTCCCCCGTGATCATTGGGATGCCGATTGTCTTCTTTCTCAGGTTTTCTCTACTAAAACACTCCAATGGAGATCCCAAGCCTCCCAAAACATGAAATTAACATCCTAAATCAATATATTAACATCCCAAAAGTATTCTAGTTCAAACCCGAACCCCACATCTAAACACATGGATTCCTAATCATTCATTAATCCCACTAACCCATAAATAATCAAACATTGAATTTCCATTGATTCTAGCACTTATACATGTTCATACTTGTAATCCAGAATTATACTACGAAATTCCTAGATATTCATCATCAATTAAAATTAGAGGTTCAATTATCCTTTGAATCTTCTTAAATTAAATACCAAACTTCACATTTTTAATCTTATATTTACTTTTTAATTAACTATGAAGGTAATTAACTACATAATTGCATCTAAATAAAGTAAATACCTACTTTTATGGGTCTGAATCTGAAGTTTTGTTGAATGGTTTGAACCCGAAGATTTCTTCTTCTCTTCTCTTCTCCAAGTTCTTCTCTCACCTTTTTCTCTATTTTTCTCTTTTCTTAAACTCTCTCTAAGTCACAATTATGTAAAGATTGAAAAGTGGGAAATCATCCACCTCCATAACTCTTAAATACCTTCTGAGTACACCAAAATCCCATTTTCCCAATAAACCCTAGGCGTAAAATGACCACCACACCCTTATACGGGTCTTACTATGTCTAAAAAGCTTCTGAAACCCAATTATAACACCCAATACCTATTCTGTACTATTTTGATCCATTTTGAATCACCCGTGCACTCAAAAAGGTCATCTGGGTCCTCCAACTACAAATACACTAACATCTTGTTAATAAGGCCGGACATGTGCATACAATACACATCGCCCATAAAATATACCAACCCACCAATGTAACTCTATCGACATAATATAATCAACCGTTTATTTTCACTCATACGTGACATATAATAAATCACATATCTATTTACTTATCGCAAGTAAATAATACTGAAAAATATTAATCCTTAACTCGCTAATTAATATTTATCAAAACCTAATTTAATTTCTCCAATTAAATTAATAATTATAAGCACACAAAAATTGAATAATCGTAAAAGTACGGGGTATTACATTATCCCAACTAATAACAAAATTTTGTCCCCGAAATTTGAACATACCTGCCATGAAGAGATACATATACTTTTCCCACATGTCATCATCGACTCAACAACATTGTGGTATCCTCACTGTACATTCTCTAACGGTACCATCTTTAACCGAAGCTTTCAATAACCATGACCCAAACTGCCAATAACTCTCTCTTTATAAGAAATATCTGGATGCATGTCAATCTCCTCCAACGCTATATGTCGGTGAGCCACGTCATCCTGAGATACCTCCTCAATGACGACGCATGAAACAGATCATGGATTCATGTAAGTTGAGCCTATACGCAACTGGACCTACCCTTTCGATGATAGAGAAAGTCTCCACATACCTCGGTTCCAACTTTCCCTTCTTCCCAAACTTCATCACTCCCTTCATGGAAGATATTCGCAACAACACCTGATAACCCACGTCAAACTATGGGTGTCTCTAGTTCGCATCGGCGCAACTTTTCTATCGAAATACGACTCCTGATCAACTCAATCCTTACAAACGTATCCTAAATCACATATATCCCGAGAAGCTTATAATCCCCCATTTCTGGCAAATACTGCTCTTAGCAGCCCTTAAAGTCTAGAATACATATCCTCGGCATATCCTCTAACATCTGATTCACCCTCTCCAACTGCCTATCGATCTGCAGGTGATACGTCGTGCCCAAATGCAACTACGTCCCCATCTCCTCCTGAAAGCTCTTCTAGAGATGGGACATAAATATCTTATCCTGATCTAAAATAATGTTGAGCAGCAGCTTGTGTAATCTCACTATTTCTATAAGGGTAAGTTTGGCACATTGCAGTGCCGTGTAATCCACTAGACTAGTAAGAAATGTGCTAGATTGGTCAACCAATCCATAAAAACACAGTTAGAATCATGACTCCTCCATGACATTGGTAACCACGAATGAAGACCATTGATATACTCCCTCATTTACACACCGAAATCTCTAATGATGGTAAAACCTTGGCTGGTATCCTATGATGAACCCTCATCATCTGACAAGTGGAGCACCTAAAGACAAACTTTGATATGTCCTGCTTCACACTGACCCACCAATATTGGTTCATCTTAACTTGGTACATTTTATCGCCTCCAATATGCACTGAAAATCGTGACCCATGTGCCTCCTCTATAACAACCCGTCATAGGTACTTACCCTTTGGGATAATCAACCTCCCATTGGAGCGTAAGCCACCCTCACCAATGGCTAAGTAATACTTCGCCCCACTTGTTAATAATTTTTGTATCCCCTCCTAAAAAGAAGGATCTCCTGCCCGTGTCTTCACAGTCCTTGAAATGATCTCAGGTGTGACGGTCATTACCGTTATGTAGGCATGTACCACTTCCACCTCCAGAAGAAGCTTATCCCACTTTTCTTTCCAAACTACTGCTAATTTACCTGCAAGCATACGATTTAATGCATCTTCCACCACATGACCCTTTCCCCAACGATACTGAATATCGAACCAACTAGGGCACCCATACACCATATACCACTTGCACACACGTATAATTATCACCAGTGCAATACATATACATCTAAAAATTAACCATGCATGACCATACAGTAAATGCATACTCAATTACCCTACTAATCGTGACTCAACTTTTCTTGAGATCCCACTTACTCAACTAGTGGTGTAAACATCCCTGAGTGCTTTCGACGTTGCACTCATTGGTTCCGCTGGCCTTAAATCATATAATAGCTCCCTGCTCAATGCGTTACATTTTCACACATTTCATGCCTAATGTATTAAACCAACGTCCTAGAGCCTAATTTTTTCTCAACTCTCGACACTTACTAAGCCTTATGCTTGGGATATCTCGCAAGCTAAATCCAAATAAGTATCCCTCCTGATACACTATCTCTTAGCTCAATCGATTATCAAGATCCATTACCCCAAGACATAATATTAGGACATCCCAATGTGATGTACTCCGGCGAATAAAACCCTGGCTCAAAATCTACTAAATCTTATCTCTCGACTCCCGCATGTCTCAATGAGTCATACAATATGGCATTCTCACTACCGCCTAGTTCCCAGGCTAAGTCGATCACAAACTCAATCCCTTGACTCAATGATAACCCCGATATCCCTGAATCACATTAGCAAAGTCCCTAACCACAGGGATCTAATCTAATGAGATGAATGCACACTCCAAAGTATCCTTCTCGATAATAATATAAATGCATGCTCGACCCTCCCTCTGGATGAGGCATCACAACAAAAAACCAATCCTGCCATGGAATAGTAAATATGATAGTCCTATTATCATAGTCCACCATCTATCTACACGTCGTGAACCAATCCATACCCAGGATAACATCATACTTGTACATATATAAAACGAGCAGATCTTTTACTAAGCATAACCTCTCAACGTCCACACGTACCCCCATACAAATGAAATAAATGAGAGTCCTGCTACTCATGAATCTATTATCATAATAATATTTAATATTGTATCCACTAGACCCGTCTCATATGAAAATCTAGTGCTAATAAAAGAATATGATGAACTCATATCAAACAATACTCGCTCCATGTGCTAATGGATAAGAAATATACCCTCAATGGCTAGCAGCACTGGCGACAAAACTAGTACACGGAGGTACACACGCCCAAACTCTAATTGATCATGCGGAGGCAGCAATGCTGGAACTGATGGTGGGGTTGGTAGTGGCTGTAGCTATTGCCTCTATTGGGTATCCTACTGCTGACCCCTGGACCTATTTCGGCATGCATGTCACATGTGATCATGCTTCTCACATACAAAATATTTCCCCATAAAATCTTCCATCCCATAACCTTGCTGACCCTGACGAGGCTGTCCTTGTCTCTGGCCTTACTGACCTTCAGTTTGGTTCCCCTGGCCCTACTGGCTTTGAGGATCAGGTTGCTTACCCTAATGGCTCTGCTTGAAATTTCAGTTACCCTAATTGAATTTCTTAGTTAAGTCCCTTTGCTAGGAATCCCACTCCTGCTGCCTATCTTGATGATGCTACACCTTGCTGGCATTGCTTCCCCCACTCTTGCTCTGGTGGCTCGACTCTCCTATCCTCTTCTCTCCCCTCAGATTGAAGCGGGCAGTGGAGCAACGCGACATTAATGACCTCAATATCATTCCTCAATGTCGGGCTCCCCAATAAATTCTGGTGGATCCTGCAAGTAAGTCCATCCATGAATTTGAGAATCTTCTTCTCATTAATGTTCACCTCATTTTTCACAAAGTTCATTGGGTAGGTGAAATCCTCCTCATACGCCGCCATAGTACAGACCTCTTGTGAGAGATCTATAAATATCCTCCTCATCTCCGTCTGAACTGTCAAAAAAAAGAACTTGTGGTCAAACCACACCCAAAATTCTTGTATCGTCATCGAATCTCTCTCCTTCGATGGGGAACGGACTCCCACCACTAAAGAGTTGCCCTTACTTGCTTGAACGTAGCTAATACCTGCTTTTTTAGTGTCACTGCACTAAACCATATGTAGATACTTCTGAATGTCCTTTTTTCATTGGCTATCTACTACCACATCTGCACTGCCCTTAAACTCCTTTGGATGGCCCTTCTAAATGGCCTCCCTAGCTCGTTCCCAAACTGATGACACTGGGTGAGTATGAACTGATGCTGCCAGTGGAGGTTGTGGATGTACCAAGTAAAAGTGTTCTACCATGGCGGCCATATAAGTGTTAACTGCCTATACTACTATGGCTATGACCTCTGCTGCGATCACAGTCCCATGTGCGACTTGTGGCTCTGACTGAGCCCTTCTTCTATGTCCCTCCTCGCTATACGTGCCAATCTACCTCTTCTGAAATTTGGCATCTAAAACCAAACCGAAATTGTATAAGATTCCACTTCAAACATAAACTATAAAAAAATAATTTAAATGCACAATATGAAATAACAGTCCAGTAAGCGCGTGAACACGCTCGGCAATGACGGTCATTTTTGTATTTTTTAATTTATTAAAGATTGAACCTTTAAATAAATACACCCAATTTTAAACCATTTTTTATTGATAAACCAATTAAACCATTTTATCTTTTTAACCGAAAACATACTCTTAGGTTATAACAGATAAAATAAACCAATCTTGCAAATTTACTACGCATGCAATCAACGCAGTGAATGAGGAAAAATCCCTTTACAGGGAAAAACCTATATTCGGCACTTTATAATGTTTAAAAGACAATCGACTTACAGACTACATAGACCGACTAAGTATAACGAGAAGAGTCTTCAAAAACTTCTGTAGAAAATGACTCAGTTCAGAGTCGTCCACAGGTGGCGATCCACCATCGGTATCCAATGATTAACCTTCTTCCTTCTTCAGCAGTGAACCCTTGGTTCACACGATCATTCTTAGAGAATCCTTTCCATAAGGTGTATGCAAGAATCATAAACTTTATAGAATTTCAAAAGGAGTAGCAAAAAATTTAAGGATGTAAAGTTTGTGAATCAAAAGTATTTTAATAATAAAAAATATGAAAAACTTTGGTTCTGATTTTCTGTTCACATTTTGTCCAAATTCCTAAAAAAAATAGATTTAAAACAGGCATTTATAGGCTTGACACAAATTTCAAGGCGGCGGCTCGTTCGAACGAAAATCAGGGTCGTTCGAACGAGAATAAGGTTTTGTTCAAACGAGGATATGTTCTGTTCCAACGAAAAATCAAGTTCGTTCAAAGTCTATATCTAACGAGCTTCTAATGAGAAGTCCACGTAAAGCAATACAGCTTCATTAGATGTTCATTAGAAGGGAATTCTCATTAAATACCTTTTTTGTTCGAACAAGATTCCATCCCGTTAGAACGAGGCCGAAAAAGCAAAAAAATTATTTTAGTGTTTTAAAAAGCCATCATATAGTTTTTCTATAAACACATCCCAAATATAATTATGAACTCCTAAAATTTTTATACCTTCATGAGATGTAGAGGAGTCTTGAACTTGGAGATATTGAAGTTCGATTTGACATGTCGGTACATGTCAGTTTGTAACGGGATATGCCCAATACACCAAAGTATAAATAAATATATATAAAAAGGCTACGCTAAAATATTTGTGCTTACAAATCTCCCCCTTTGGTTATTCCAGTACAAAACTAACCAAAACCCAAATTACAATAATTACCCCTTTATGACTAAAAAATCCTAATACCCTCCCAAACCTTAGAAATGGAACGGCATAGTGAAACTTTGTCTTAAATCTCACATTGTTCTTCCCTTGAGCAACTTTGTCTTCATCCGGTGTAAATTTTTTTCTTTCTTAGATACCTACACACATGGAACAAAAAAAATACCGTGATGAATAGAGTTTTAAACATAAAATTAAGGGGGTATTGGGGAAATGTCCAATCTAACTCAAAGTGTATAAAAATAGGACACTCAACATAATTTTATAAATTTATTCATGTACTAGAAACACCATAAAAAAATATCAATATTCCATTTGACAAATCATACAAAAAAACCATCAAATTTTTAAAAGTCCATAACTTCAAATCTACGAATTCAAAATTCACAAAATTTATATATTTGAAATCTACTCGTCGAGATCTATTCAACAACGCCCATATTTCATATTTTTTGACAAAAAAACGAAATCGATAAATTTACTATTTCATTAAAACCTCTATTTTTTTCAACAAAAACTCCATTTTTTCGGTGAACACTATATTTTTCTCGACGAAAAACCTTCTTTTCCACGGATGGCAATGGTGCCGCTGGCACAGACAAAAAAAAATGAAAGAAATAGAAATGAGGAGAGAGAAATAATTCGACGAGAATTTCGATGTTTCGATGAGGATTCCAGTGGGTGGGGTGGGGTGGAGGTGGGGTTATGTGTTTATTTTTAGAATTAGTTTAAATGAGTATGGCTAAGGGTATAAATATAAATACCTCTTTAACTAAAACAAATTGAATTACCTATTTTGTGTACTCCTAACTCTAAAGGGACCACACAAATAAATATTATTGTACCACGGGGACTAGATTTATAAACCTGAAAATCACTGTTCTAAAAATCCAAATATAGGAAGGAACATGACCTTGACCTTAATTCTCTATAAAATTAAAAACTCTCCCTTAATTTGTTCTCTCCTTTTTGTCCGTAATAGACAAAAGAGTAGAAGATAAACATAAAGAATTAGGCATCACAAATAAGAAGTAAGACATCATCACATAGATATGTAAACAACGCACATGTAATGATAATCTCAAAGGCAACAACAACTATTTTTCAAATTTTTAAAATTTTCTCAAGTATAAATCTTACAAATACACCACACCAGAGGGCTACTTAAGCACAAATCATCCAGATGATCAAGCACATGGAAAATATGGACTAAATGTAAATTGCAAAGACTCAAAACACGCTACCGTATATAATATATTCAAAACATACAAATGAAAATCTGGTATACCTATATAGGTATAAACTACTTCAAAACTCGATATAAAACACATGAGCTTTACATACTAGCATAGTATTGACGTGTCTAAACATGTGGAATGGAATGAATGAGTGTAAATTAAATACAAATGAATTATGACCTAAACACTTAAATATGTTCAAAAAGTTCTAATTGATCGCAAAACTTTATCAAACTAAAATTTAGCCTCAGGTGACAAGATAAGGTAATGAACAAGCACGAACAATGCACACAAGTCTAGAATATTGATTATTCTACAAATCAATAGCGTCATGACCAAATAAGCATAACTAGGATTTATTATGCAAACCCGTTGATCTTCAACTAAACACCATCAAAAGATAAACGCATAACATATTTTCTTTTCATTTCTTTTCTCAATTCTTTTGAAGTTATTTCTTTTGAAACATCAAACAGACTAAACTATGTTGTCCTATTAGCAATTTTTTATTTTTATTGCCTTTAATTTTTTCATTACGCTCTTGCCAACAGTGGCTTTCCCGCAAAGGAGGTTTGCTCCCTTCGTAACCCTTTTCCATGCACTCTCATATATTTTCAATGCCAATCAAAATCGCTCACGGGCAAAGATTCTTACATGCACAAATCCCCCATAGCCTCAAAACATATAGATAAAAAAAATTGATAGGAGAACATCTCATAAAGCTTAAATATACAGGTGAAGTTAAAATCCAAAAAGCTCCTTCATGTGTGCGTGGACAAAGTCGAATGCATTAAGCCAATCAAGTTCGAAACAACTCCATGCAAGCATGATTAAGAATTATATAAGTATCTACAATCATAACCAAATGTCCTAACCACATGGAAAGTACAAAGTGAATTGGGTTTAAACACACCGATATGCCATACCCAAAGTGTATACTAAAATACACACAAAAAAAATCTTGTTGAGTTTTTGTAAAACTTTCAAAAGAAAATACCAAATTTTTTAATTTGAAAACAAACTCTAACTCAAAAGATAAACCAAAATATTTTTGTGTTTTTCATTATGACTCAATGAAAGAAAAATAAAATACAAAAGATACACATGTTAGAACACTAGCAAAAATATATCATGAAGCACAAGTAGAGTATGACAAATAAAAACATGCAAGCAATCACTCATAAGATATAATATGTGAAGAGTCATGAGCAAGCAATCGAGAATTAATCAGTCGAACAATTAGTGCCTATAAAAAATATTTCCTAACCCAAATAGATGTATACTTAACGCAAAAATGCCTATAAAAGGACACTAGACTTCAACTTCCTAGGGTCTTTTCTAAGATCATAGCAAAAATGCCTAAGGTAATATTTCCTACCACAATGTGTGCACGTGTAGATGTGACGAGGAACGGCACCTTAGGGTTGACCTTTTCTAACACCCTCGGATATGATTGACCCTCTAAAATAAACAATGATCTTGGTTTTCACGATGGAAGCATTAAAATCAAGGGAGCTAGTACCATTAATACGAACATTACTCGAGTCTCTTAGATCATCTTTTAACTTCAAAATTCTAGACTCAACAAAATAATTAGACTCCTCAAGTTTTAGGGACTCCTTTTTAAAATTTTCAATCATTCCTACAAGGTTATCTCGACCCCCCTCAATGCAAGTGAATTTATCCCTAAGAGTCTTCTCGCGTGCTTTCAAATCTAAAATCAATTTATGACTATCTTCATTGGCACATACACAAACCCCAGAAAGTTTAGAGTCCCCTAATTGTTTTTTCAAAACCCAAACTCTATCCTTACTCTCTTTCTTCGAAAGTCTTAAATTTTTAAAATCACGGTACATGTCGACAAACTTCTCACGAAAGAAATCTCTTTGAGTTTGAACAGTTTACAAAAGTTCCATAGCATCTTTAAAATGAATATTTTCTTTTTTAAGAATTTTAATTCTTTTAGAAAACTTAAAATTCAAATGATTTAATTCATTAGAACAATTAAGAAGCTCATTAAACTCCTCTCAAATATCAACCCTGTCATTATTAAACTCATCGGACAACTTATCACTGTAACAATCTATCGAGAAGAAAAACAAACTCAAGATAGAAGAATAAACAACCACCCTAAACAACACTAAACAAGAATCTACACGATAAACTAGTACAACCCGCTTTGATACCACTTCTAAGCATGTGAACACACCCGGTAATAATGGTCGCAATCAAAAAATTTATTTTTCTATTTTTTAATTTATTAAAGATTGAACCTTTAAATAAATACATCCAATTTCAAACCGAGTTGTAGCAATATACCAATTAAGCCAATTTTATCTTTTTAACCTAAAACATACATTTAGGTGATAGCAGATAAAACAAACCAAACTAGAAAATTTATTACGCATGCAAAAAACACAGTGAATGAGTGAAAAGCCCTTTACAGGGAAAAATCTATATTCAGCACTTTAGAATGTTTTACAGACAATTGACTTGTAGACTACTTAGAATGATCCTAAGTATAATGCGCAAAGTCTTCAAAAACATCTAGAGAAAATGGCTCAGTCCGGAGTCGTCCACGGGTAGCGGTCCACCCTTGGTATCCATCGATCAACCTTCTTCCTTTTTCAGCACTGAACCCTTGGTTCACACGATCAGACATGGAGATTCCTCTCCATAAGGTGTATGCAAGATACAGAAACTCTGGAGGGTTTCAAAAGGATTCACAAAATATTGCGAGATGTACAGTTTGTGAATCAAAAGTGTTTTAATAACACAATATATGAAAAACTTTGATATTGATTTTATGTTCACATTTTCTCTAAAATCCTAAGAAAAATAGGTATTTAAAGGTCTAACACATATTTTGAGGCAGTGGCTCGTTCGAAAAAAAATCAGGTTCGTTTGAACGAGTATGAGGTTTCGTTCGAACGAGGATAAGGTTTCATTCCAACGAAAAATCAAGATCATTCTAAGTCTATATCTAATGAGCTTCTAACGAGAATTCCATGTAAAGCAGCACAATCTTGTTAAATGTTCTTTAGAAGGGAGTTTTAACAAAATTCCTTTTTTGTTTAAACGAGATTCCATCTCGTTAGAACTAGGCCGAAAAAACAATTTTTTTTATTTTTAAGTGTTTTAAAAATCCATCATTCGTTTTTCTAATAACACATTCCAAATATAATTATAAATAATTATGAACTCCTAAAAGTTTTATACCTTCATGAGATTCAGAGGAGTCTTGAACTTAGAGATTTTGGAGTTCGTTCGACGTGTCGGTACATGTCAGTTTGTAACGGGATACGCCAAAATGCAAATGAATAAAAATAAAAAGCCTAAGCTAAAATATTTGTGCTTATAAGTCCTAAACATTGGTTTCTATATCTAAGAAACATGACACTGACAACGTAGCAAGTTCGCACAGATCCTAAGGACACTAGAACTTAACGTTCTGATACCAACAGTGATAACCTGCCTATTCTAATATCAGGTGGCCAATCCTCTACTAAAATAATACAAGAATCCAGTATGGTTTTATTCTCAGCATCACTGTCGCAACAAGGTATATAAATATAACGAATAAAAACCATACATCTAACTGAACACAATGAATGACATGCATAAATAAATAAATGTGAACCGAATAAACCATCAGTCACTAACAATAGTCATCCAACTGAATTAAACTGAGTAATAAAATAACATCTCTGACATAAAGTAAAGTCCTATCCGACGACGAGTAACATGTCCAAAATGAAACACTGGAATAAAGAGACCTATCTAGATAGAAAGAGCTGAGGCGACTAAGTCAAACCCGTTGCGTCCATAACTACTGCAACGATAAAAAAGATCTATCCCTACTACCGCTGCACACCTTGAGTTTTTTTAAAGAAAACGAGAAAACAAATTTGCCTGCAGGTCAAAGCCCGAAAATGTTTAAAAATATTTTACAAGTAATTAAATGCTTTAAATCAATAAAGCACGTAGAGTATTACTTTTACAATTAATTAACCAGTCGCACTCACATGGGATAAAACCTCACCTCTCATCTATAGTGTGCATCTAACGCATTCATTTTAGAAACCTAATTATACTACCCTGTTTAACTAGGACAACCGTTATCAAAGCACATAGTGTGATACTTTCACAATTAATTAATCGACCGCAGTTACATGAGATAAAACCTCACCACCGATCTCCAATATGCACCTAACGCATTCATTTTACTATCCTAATTATACTACCTAGTCTAACTTGGACACTAACCTCTATAAAAGTCCAAAATTGCTACTAGTCACCATTAGCTAACCATATACTACCCTACCATATACTATCATAGACTATACACTTGCTATAAAGTAGAGGTACACATGGTATAATAACATAGCTACACTTGTGCTATAAATAAATATTCACACGATATAATAACATATCTACGCCCGTATTATAAATAGATATACATATCACATCTCGTACACTTACATATATGTCACTCGATATATACGTATAACTGAATGCCCAAAGCCGGAACCTTGGGAATGCATCCCTCATGTGCAATCAGGCTCTAGGCATATCACAAATCAGACTAAGCCACCGGGTCGAAATCTCAACACCGAACCCAAACGTAAACACAAATAAAGGAGGCGGTCATAAACATACGTTCGGAGGTCGCAACCATACCACATCACATCCAATCGATCTTCAACCAACACCTATCCTCACACATGGATAGTGGCCATGTAACAGTACTATGACCTGGGAAATCAATCCAACACTTGCCTCCAGGGTGGACTGCTTACTACGTGCAACCTCCTATCGATAACACGGTCGAGTAGGTATGTTTAATACAAAGCAGCAACAATCACACATAGATACATATATACAAGTTACCCCAATATGCATATATATAAAGTACTGACCTCGTACACAAATCCCAAAGCGTACTAATCTACTGATCCTAAAGTCCAGACCGACTTCCTGATCATACATGTAAGTGTGCACTCAAGTGAATTCTCGATTCATCACACCCGAACCCGCCTAAACGTTGGCCTAACACACTTACCAAACCCTGTGAATATTTCTCGATAATCCCATTCTACCTCGAAAGCTGCTACTTTTATTCCCTAAGCTCTAACGGATTAAAATAATGCGTAAACCAAATCTGGGTAGGCTAGCAAAACCAAACCGGTTCATTGGTAGACCGAACAACCAAACTGATTTGTTTCCCCAGCAAATCAATTCAGTTTGTTGGGCTGCCAATCTTCTTTTTCCTCAAGTTTTTGCCTTCAAGACCCTCAAATGGAGGTTCCAAACCTCCCAAAATATGGAATTAACATCCTAGAAGTATTATAACATTAGTTCAAATCTAAATCCCACATCTAAACACATGAATTTCTAATCATTCATTGATCCCACCAACCCAGAATTAATTAATCATTGAATTTCCATTGATTATAACACTTCTACATGTTCATAGTTATAACTCGGAATTATACTATGAAATTCCTACATAGTCATCATCAATTAATCTTAACTAAAATCAGAGGTTCAATCATCCTTTAAATTTGCTTCAATTAAACACCAAAGTTCACACCTTTAATCTCAAATTTAGTTCTTAATTAAATATGAAGGTAATTAACTACATAATCGCATCTAAAGTAAGTAAATACTTGCGTTTATGGTTTTGAATCTGAAGTTTCGTTTGCTGGAATGGCTTGAATACAGAGATTGCTTCTTTTCTTCTCTTCTCCAAGTTATTCGCTCCTCTTTTTCTCCTTTTTTCTCTTTTCTTAAACTCTCTTTAACTCATAATTATGTAAAGATTGAAAAATGGGATGTCATCCACCTTCATAACTCTTAAATTACTCTTGATTACACACAATTCCCCTTTTTCCATTAAACCCCACCTGTAAAAAAATTACCATACCCTTATACGGGTCCTGCTATATTTAAAAAGTTTTCAAAATACAATTACAACACTCAGTTACCCATTCTGAACTATTTTGACCCATTACCAATCACTGGTGCACTAAAAAAGATCACTGGGTCCACCTACCTATAAATAAACTAGCATCTCGTTAATCGGGCTCGACATGTCCATACAGTACACGTCGCATAAATCAAATCTGAGCAGACCTCCAATGTTGGCCATTTCAGACCTGGGAGATCCTCTCTATCTCTACTTAGAAATTTTATTCCATGCGGTCAGTTTAGCCTGGTTTACGAAAAGGGCAAAAATCCCGTATTTACTATGTCAACAAAATTATCCTGAATGTCGAGCAACGCTATCTCCCACTGGAAAAAGTGGCCTACTCTTTATTCTTCGCATCTCGTAAGCTAAAACACTATTTTAAGGGTCATTTAATTATAGTCATCACATCCTTTCACCTCAAAGTTGTTCTTCGCAAGGTTGACTAATCTGGCTGTATGTCCAATTGGCCAATCGAACTTAGTTTCGATATACACTATCGACCAAAAATAGCGATTAAGGAGCAAGTGTTGGCCATTTTATAGTAGAATTTATCAGGGAAGAAGTACCTAGTGACCAATAGATTGTTGATCAATTGAAATGTCGTAAGATTGAACAATCCAGAAAATGGACATTATGTGTGGATGGCGCCTCTAAAGGGGCTGGAGTAGGAATTGTGCTCGTCACACCAAATAATTTCGTGATCGAGTAAGGAATCAAGATGGGCTTTAATGCATCTAACAACGACACTGAGTATGAAGCCCTGATAGTCGGTCTACATAAGACTCACCTGTTGGGGGTAAGTCACCTTGATGTATATTGCGATTCAAATTTAGTATCCAACCAAGTAAATGGGGACTTCAATTCCAAGGATGACAGCGTCCCTACAAGTGGTCTATGATTTAAGGCCAAAATTTGAGGAAGTACGCATTCAACATTTCCCTTAGGAGCATAATAGCCATGTCGATGCCTAAGTAACCCGAAGCCCGATAGTGAACCCCAATTTAAGGAAAACAACTGAAGTGGGAATCCTCATCAAGCCCAAAATTATAATGCCATGGGTCACCGAGCACGTTCCCATCGTGGAAAAAAGATCGAGCTGGATGGACTCTATAATTGCCTATCTGCAGAATGATATCCTACCGAACAATAAAAAGCAAGCCCATCAAATTAGGGTCAAAGTTCTTTGATTTTATCTAGGTCCAGAAGGAAAACTTTACAAAAGATCATTCACAAGCCCTTACATCTAACGCATGCATCCGAATGACGTAGATCAAGTTCTTTATGAACTACATGATGGGATTTGTGCAAGCCATGCAGGAGGAAGGTCTCTTGATTTTCGAGCAATGAAAGAAGGGTATTAGTGGTCATATATGTGGAAAGACACGATCTCTTATGTCTAAAAGTGAGAAAAGTGCCCAACGTTCTCCCCTGTGCTTCATCGACTAGACAACGACTTGAAGCCACTAACTAGTCCATGGTCGTTCACCCAATGGGGGTTGGATATTGTAAGACCACTCCTAATAGGACGAGGAAATCGCAAGTATCTACTGATCGACATAAATTACTTCAAAAAATGGATTGAGACAGAGCCACTAGTGAATATAAGGGATACTGATATGATCATATTCATCTAGAGGAACATCATAACACGCTTTGGGGTACCCACGACCATCATTATGGACAACGACGCGGTTTGAAAGCGAACCTTTATAAGGTTTCTGTGATTACCATGGCATCAAACACCATTTTAGATATGCGGCCTATCCCCAAAGCAATAGATAAATAGAGGTTTCCAATAAAATGATGCTTGATGACATGAAAATAGATTAGACAAGGCAAATGGATCTTGGGTGGATGAGATTCCCTATGTTATGTGGGTGTATCGTACTACCACTAGAAGGCTAACTGGGAAAACACCCTTCTCTCTAATGTATAGGATGGAGGTTGTTATCCCGATGGAAGCTAGTCTACCAACCATGAGGTCTACCATCGTTGATCAAGGTTTGAATGAAGGGAATATGACATGATAAAACTGGCCTCCTACCAACAACAGTTATCTAAGCAGTAAAACAAAGGCATCAATATGAGAAAATTACATATTGGCGATTACGTCCTCAGAAAAGTCCCTGGTAGCACTAAAAATCCTTCATATGGCAGGTTAGGACTTAACTGGGAGGGACCATTCAAGGTCATCAGAGACGATCTGTATGGAGCCTATCATTTGGAAATAATGGAGGACACGGAGATACCTAAGGCTTGGAATGTATATAATCTCAAGAATTTTTACTACTGAGTTTACTCTTGTTTAAGTTATTTCCTACTTAGTTAGTTTTTGCACATTTTATTTTAGAACTCATCATTCTCGTGGCTTGATCCAGCATTTTGAATAAATGCCCAAGTGGTTCAGTTTAATTAACGATCATGTTATTGATCAGCATTACCTTAGTTTAATTACAATTGTAAAATGTTTAATTATAATTAAACCTAAGGTCTCGAGGTCTTCATCTTGAAAAATATAAAAACATCGCGAATTTTAAGAGGTAAACAAAAGACCTATGGGTGATCCTTAGCAATGAATGAACCTGACTTTGGTCGGATAAAAAATCTAAATGGGTGGATGGCCTTAAAACCAGATGAATTTTTGTCATAATATGTCCTAGGCCTAAGGTGGTGTGATAACACAACCTAAAAGGTAAGATAAGACAATAAAATACATGCTCAACATAATGGAATGGAAAAATACAAACTGATAATATTATACAAATAATTTCGTATAAAAAGTTATAAGTTACAAAAGGTTCAGGAATAAAAATAGACAACAATTATCAGGTAGTAAGATAAGCAGCAATGGCTCTTCTTCAACTATCATTAGGATTTGGTCAGAACTCATTGCCTCTCTCATGAGAAGTCAAGTAGGTCTCAGACAACTGGAGAGGGTGACATCTAATGGAACCCAACTTTCTTCACTGCCAAAGGGTGGATGCATATTAGTCGGACAATACACTTAGTACATATAACAAATTTGAAAGTCCTTAAGAAATTTTAATACCCCCAGGGCATATAGCCAACCATTCTTATAAGCTAGTTGCTTTACCTCATCTATCTTGATGGGGGCATCCATCCACCCTTCTTCATAGCCAGCAGACCATGCTGCTCGAGGACCCATCTGAAGAGATAACTCAGTTTGATAATGTCGTGACTAAGGCCTATCATCACAACATAAGCCCTTTTTTAATCATCCTCTACCTCGACAAGTTTCTTCTTGAGAGAGTTATTGTTAAGATAGAAAAGGGCCTTAACCTCCCCAATATCCTTAAGTTCAGTAAGTTTCTTCTGTAAGGAGTTCACCTCTTCCTCCATGATAGGTACCACATATACCAAGTCTTTCACATCGTCCTTCTCTTGATAATTAAGGCATACTAGCCTTTGTAATCTCATCTTCTTGAGGGACTTACGAATAGAAATAAATGCACGATGAGCATGCCTCCCAACCAAGAATGACATCGATATTGCTAGAAAAAGAAGTAATCTCCTCGTCAATGTTGGCATGTTATAGAAAGAAAGAATAAAAGGGGAAAGCTCAATAATAATTCAGACAAAATTGAAATCCATAACAAGATCTTTCATTGATAATCAAAATGGGCAAGGCCCTTATAAATAAAAACCAAGGGAAAAATCCAAGGGTGTGTAGGCTAATTATTTCTAACTAGTATCCTTGCTCTTCACCTATTCTTGGGTCTTTGAGGCTTGACTTTAGCAGCTATAGAGGAATTTTATTCGACTGGGGAATCTGTGGTAGCCTCCTCCTCATCTTTTAGTGGTAAACCAGGGTTATGCTTGTCAAAAGTCCCATAATCAACAGAGATATTTACCCTCACCAAGGCATCATCCCAGCCCTTCTTGAAGTTGGACTTTTTGATGTGGGATAGCTGGTATTTGGAATCCTTAAAGGCTTCAGTGTATACTTTATTATAACTACCCTCTTAGCTTGAAGAAATATCCTCACACTCTTTCTTCAAACGATTACGTTTGACCACAAGTAGGTCGTTAATGACCTTTGGCTTGTCTCGATCGATCTTCAGCATTCTCATAGCATCATTGGTGGACTTCTTCTCCTCATCATATGTCTTCTTGGCAGCGGTTAGGGATTTTTTGGACTTTTTTAATCCCTATATTAGATCATTATTTATTTTGGACTTATCTGAGCGACTCTCCAAAGTGGCGATGAAGTCCGCCACAAATTGTAAAAAGATAAACATAAATTATGTCAAACTACAGAATAAAGAATCCAATAATTTTAGGCAAAATAGAATGAAATTTTACTTCCCAAAGATAACGCCTGAGCATGCCTCCCTTATGAAGACCAAAGGCCAATGAGGGGTTCTTGTTCATCGACATCACCTGGTGAATTCTTCTAGAGATGGGGGCATCGCCCTCCAAGGACTTGGCCTTGGGTGGAATGGTTGACATCATCATCTTCAATCAGTAAAATTCTTCTTTAGAGGTCCATTGAGTGTCCTTCCTCGATAGGAACAGACTCAGCGTATAAGGATTCAAGCGAGGAACAAGTGGAAGTTTCCTCACATGTTGAGGGAAGTAAAAAATCATGAATTGTGTCTATCGGTTGAGCAGTAAAGCTTCCATTAGAGTTCTTGTACTTAAGAAGAAATGAGGCAGATAGAGGTTGATGACTACCTTAGACCAAGGGCTTCCTGAACTTCCAAACCTTGAGCAATTCCTACCTGTTGATGTAGGAAAGAGAAGATTCCCTCTTCTTCGAACGAGCTGGTTATAAAAAAGGAAGAGATTTAATCACTAATCATGCAATCAAGAAAAAATTCAAGAGAAAAAAATAAATAAAGTGTTAACCTATATGTCTCCCCCCCCACTTTGGGGATAAAACCCCTTGGTATAGCTCTCCTTCTAGGAAAGGATTATGTTTCCAATTTTGTGCAATAAAACCATGATACTAATACCCTTTGTTGGAATCACAGAGATTAACTACGAGCCATGTCAGCATACAAAAAAAATCTGTTATGTGGGACCAGGAATAACAATTCTAATTTATGGGATCCTTATATTGGCCCCATATAGTTCATTTATCCTATGTACTTATAATCCACCATGTGTTTACGGCAAATTGAGCGGGAACGACATCAAAAAACTCACATAATTCCAAAAAAAGTTGGTTTGAGGAAAATATTATTCCCCCCAACTATTGAAAGGGTACAGATCTAATAGCCACCCTCAATAGCGATGCAGTTTCTGGCCACTGGGGCACATTTAATAGTAACCCATGGGGAATAGAATATGTTTATCTAAAATCCCCTAAGGTCCTCTCACTAAAAGTATAGATCATTTTCAAAGAAGAATTGAGTGGGAGGAAACAACGTACTGAAAATAAATAAAAGGAACTACGAAGATGAAAGAAGAAAGCTGGAACGAAGAAGACTTACGAAGCAGATTGAGAAACAGGAGCTCTAAGAAGTTTTCTTTAGCAAGAAAAAATGGACGTAAAGTGACGGTACAAAGTTTGGAACAAGTGAAAGTCATATTCTAAAAGTTTAATCATACGGAATATAACCCGAGATTGAATTTGGTGGTTCATTTCCTGCAAAAGACCAGTGTACCCTTGTTATTTTCAAGTAATTACGGACATTCCCATGTGCACAAATCAGACTTTGAACTCATAAATTGGGCCAACAAAAGATGTAAAATTCTTCGGCCCATCGTTGGCAAATAATTATAGGGGCAATTGTGGGTGAAACCATAAAGTCCTAACTTTCGACAGGCAAAAGAGGCCCATTGTACTGCCCAAGTTAAATTCAACCTCACATGGATAAATATGAAAATACATCACGTGGATAATTATGGATGCCCATCCTGGTTCCCTATATTCTCAAAGGAGATAAATAGGGATCACTAATGAGCCAATAAGGAGCTAGAAGAGTTTGTGCACAATTCAACCACTCTTATTAGTATAAATAAAACCCTTACCCCAAGGTGATGGTTCATGTAATTCTAAACATCTGAAGAATTATAAAAAAACTGAGAAACCCTCCATGGACGTAAAAAGTTTTCGAATCACATAAATCCTGTATGTTGTGATACTTTCTTGCTCTTTAAATCCTTTTGATTTTTAAATTTTAATTACGATTTCTTGCACTCACAATTGCTATCTAAGTGACATCTTGCCATCCTATTATTTTAATAGGACATTTCTTATAACAATACTTTCACTAAATTTAATAAATACATTGTCTACATATCAATAATATTACATCTAAATATGTATTTAATAATAAACTGTTCAATGCAATTTTATACCACGGGCTTGTCATGTCATAAGTACAAACTTTCATACATATACATGGTGTGACTTCATATTATCCTCCTAAGACACAATTGTCTTATCTAACCTCAATCTCACAATCACAACAAAGTCTTTAATGAATTTATAATTAGATTCAACCATATTTGAAGTAGTCGTTAAACCGCTCGGATCTGAATCATTTAATCAAAAAATTCAAATGACTATGTTTGTCACCACTCCTCATTAGTTTATCACCGTCGGTGGAGTATTCTTGCCAATCATAGAATCATATTTATGACTTGAGTGTTTGTTCACACATTTTAAGATTAATAATTTGAAATTTATGGACATGCCAATAAATTACTTCATTATGGAACCGAATACCAATAATATCAACTATATCTAAAATGTATATCTCATCTAACTCATTGTTTAATACATTATCAAAACATATGCATGTCAAGTCACTAACACAACAATAAACAAAAACAATAATCGACATACATTTAAACAGTTGGAATGCAAATAAGAATCACTTCAAGACTCGTAATTTTATGGCACCCCATAAATATTATATCATGATAAGAACCTTGTGGTAACAAAATCATGTATACACTTAAATATATATTATCTTTCATATAAATATCTTTCTATCGTTACTCATGATATAGACGAACCAAATTTCAAATTTTGATTGTCCCATGTGGATACTATTTTTCATTGCATGATAAAATGAACAATATACTCCTCTCTTATAAACTATATGTGCCGACGGAAATTACGATTTGGTTTTTACTCTCGAAGGGTATCATAAACCAATACAACCTTTTATTAGTCTTCATATATATATATATATATATATATATATATATATATATATATATGCACAGTGCATAGGAGTAAATCATTGACCATATATAATAGTTCTTATAACAAGATAATAAAATAATTATGATACACAACACACAAATAAGACAAATGACAACAAAGCCTTTTGCATTTGAACACATTCTACTATCACGATGTGTTCTATTTAGAATCATATAAACATATATAATTTATACAAACATATATGAATTTCGTATCCCAATAAAGATTTCTCATGCCACACCTGTTTGGATCATATGATACTTTATTGAATATTTATATGCCCTTCATGTATCCATGTGATGTGTGAGGAAGGATATTTAAAATTACTGTTCTAAATATTTAAATATTCATCTCCATTTGCAGAATATTTTAAGCACCGAGCATTTATTTATTAATGGTAAAAGGATATGAATGGTCATAATGAAACTGGCAATTCTAATATATAAACCATACGACCAATTTTATGAAATTTTACAGCTTACACCAAACAGTTTATACGTGAAAACATTTTTGTTATAACAGTTCAAAATTTACTATTTTACAAGAGAATGGAAACTTCTTTATAAATCGATTTATCTAACTTTTGCTTCTAATAGGGCATATGCTATTATAGTTGAATACATTATGAAGATGTGGGACAAAATTTAGTGCATAAAGTAAATGCATCAAATTATGTAATCCACATTCCACAAATATGGATATAATATTCTTCGTCCTACTATTTGTGAGATAAAAATTTACTATGCAAACCTTTAAAGACATATAAAGCACGAATCAAAACTTCTCAAGTATTTTTCTTGTATCCTTTTGTTTGGACCAACATTTGAAATTAGTGGCAACTTTTGCATTATATTACAAATCCTCCACTAAAGATCAAAAATACTATTTTTAAATTGTTATGTGATTCACCACTTGAAAAGTTATCATATTCTTCTCGGCCTCAAAAATAAAACCTTATGATTGAAAGGGATAAACATTGCAATATAAATTTATGGTGGATTGAGGCGTGAAGAAACACTTTTCTTAAGGTTTTATTTTCCCCCACTACAAAAGTTTGCTATCGAGGTTTTAGTCAAATTACCTCCAAGATACAACAATTTAAAGGGAGTCCTTAGTTATTAATCCTAAATTGTAAGGACAAAATTTTCAATTGAGTCCATTGTATAGTTTTGACTTATTCCCGAAAAAAAACACGTTTGAGTCATAGGTTGTTTTTTATTGTCACGATCCCACACAGACTATGAAGTGTTGAATTTTAATTAAAGACGTTGTGGCAAATCTTAAAGGAACTAATTATGCCGAAGTTTAATTGCTGCAAGTTTATTTGTCTTCAAGATAAATTGATCTCCGAGATCACTCAAGTATGAATGCGTAATTTTAATGAGAATCGGAATTTATTTTAAAATAATTAAGAATGTAATTTTTATTAAATAAATGTTTTTAAAATGTTTTAAAAGTCTTTGAAAAGGTTTACACTTCGTTTTAATCTGATGAGGACGGATTAGAGTTGGATTTAAGTGTAACTCTTTCTTAAGAATTGGTTGAAATAGAAACTCTAATTCATCGGTTGCTCAAACGACTTGACCAGTCATTCGAGTGAGATGCACTGTCATTCGCGTGACATTGATATCTCGTTCGAGCGACATGCCAATGTCGCTTGAACGATGCACTGGCTTTAGGATTTTATTTAAGGCGTATTTTCCATCAGATTTTTCAAGTGTGCATTCTGCGAAAATCAGTATTCATCCAGAACGTTTCTTCACATAAGTTTTCTAAGGTTTTCCAAAGTAAATGAATCCTTAGAGTTTCAAAGATTCGAGTTATCATTGATATATGCTATAGTAATCTTTGTGTCACCAAGAAGAGTTTTTCTACACTTGAACATTGCTGGTTTTGCGATGAAGATTCGATGGAGTCCGGTTTCAATAATGTAGACATTAAAAGCCATATTGGTGGACACTGAGACATACCTGAATGCATGTGTTGTGGACAAGCATCGTGGAAGAAGGTTACTTTCTGTGTGGGCAATGTGAGGGAAGTGGTTGAAGATCATAGGAGCATTAATTCTTGTGGGTGGATCGAGTCATTGAGTAAGACTACCGTCTGTACCTTTGTAAAATCATATTCATAGTGATTGTCTGGCTTGGGTCGTTCGAGATTTTCCCGTTTGTGGTTTTCCTCGTACATCCAGAGATGTGAGTATTCTTTACTTGTTTTAATCACTAGATGGATGTTTGGGATTAATCGAGAAAAAACTTGATTAAGTTAGAAATTGTTCACACCTTGGTGCAGATTAAAAATTGAAAAAAGTTTTTTCACAAAAAGAGAAAATTGTTTTGTCATCCTTAAAACACATTCCGCATAAAAAATTAAAAGAGACCATCAAATTGGTATCAAAGCTAGAAACTTATTTTTTTGTGTTTGATTCCTACTGTGTTTTTAGGAATGAGTTTTAGAGGTTTTGAAAGTTTTCGTGCTCCTAGTTTTGATGGCACAAATTCTGCTTATTGGAAAATGCGAATGAGAATTGCTTTAAAAACTATTGATGAGCGTGTTTGGTTAGAGGTTGAAAAGGTTTGGACTCCACTAGTCACACGAGAGGATGAGGTCACTAGTTTGAAACCCATTGAGTCATGGACTGATGCTGAACATAGGCTTGCATTGTACAACTCAAAAGGTTTGCACATAATTTCCTCACATATCACACCAGAAGAGTATAATAGAATTATGACTTATGAAACTTCAAAAGAGGCTTGGGATACACTTACACTTACTCACGAGGGCACTCGCACGGTTAGGGCGTCAATGTTACAAAGTCTCACTAAACAGTTTGAGACGATTAGAATGTTTGAGAGTGAGTCGTTTGAAAGTGCATCCCGAGTGTTTGTGATGTTGAGAGTGAGGAGGAGGAGATCGATGTAGGTGAGTTACAAGTTGAATTTAGAGAGTTATACAAAGAAACGGTGAAAGTTAAAAAGGCTAACTCTAAATTTCACACTAGGTTGAATGAGCGTGCCATAGAAAATAACAATGATTTGATTAAGGATATTAGGGCACGGGAGAATAAGCTTAGGGAGTTGTTCGAGTTTGAAGAGTCTAGGAGTGTGCTTGAGTCTTGGATTTGTGAGTTGGAGGAGAAGTTGAAAGACTCAAATAAGGTTAAGTTTGACTTGGAATCTAGGTCGAAGAAGTTGGATAGGATACTAGGCACCATCTAAATCAAAAGTGATAAGTTTGGTATAGGCTACGATGATCACGTTGTTCCCATTCCCAATGTCAATACCAACCGTGTGAGAGAGACTACTAGGAACGTGAGGAGAGGTCGACATTTTGGTAATCATTCCTGTCGTCTTTACACTTGCACACATTGCGGTAGGAAAGGTCACCTTAGATATTTTTGCTATGACCTAAGGAATGCTCCCAGGAAGTTTAGGAATAAAGTTGTGTCGGTTCCCAAAACCCCCACCCGTCATATTACACCTACTTGGGTTAGGAAATCGGATTTAGTGGCTTTAGAACTAAAACTTCATGGTTCTTATTTGGTTGCACTTGATTCTTCCCATGCTAAATCTAAAGGATTATTGTGTTACCATGTTTGTCATGCGGTAGTCTTTACATCATGATTTATATCTTGCTAGTTTTATGACATGTGTATCATTTGTATTATTTCTTTCATTTATTGAGTCTTAGTTGAAAAATACAAAAATATTTTACTTTTGAGAAATTTTTTGAGAAAATACAAAAAGATTTTGCATTTTTTTGAGTCAAAATATGTTGAAAACCCAAAAATATTTTCGGTTTGTTTTTTATTTTTGAGTTTACATGTTTGATATGGAATATGGGTGTGCTTGGACGCCCTTCCTTTCATTATCCATGTGGCTAGGTGACTAGGACATTTGGTCATAATTATTAATGCTTAGAATGATCTTAACCATTGTATTATGGGGTTGTTTCGAAGTTGATATGCATTTTGATTCGACTTCGTATATATGCCATCTTTGCACACATGCACGAGTTTATATGGATGTTTGACATCTATTGCATATTTGAGTTCGGTGAGACGTTCTTATCTCAATTTTTTCATCTATACATAAGTAGACATAAGGAGGAGGTGTGCATGTAAGAACCGTTTACCGTGAGGATTGTAATTGAAAAAATGATGAGTGTTCATTGGAAAGGGCTGGGAGAGTATAAAATTAACTCGTCGTGAAAGCCACCGTTTAAAAGAGCTCAAAAAAAATTGAAAGGCGATAAAAACAATCATATGCCAAATATGGGCCAATTTGTTTATGTTCATTCAAAGGATAAATTTAATATATTTGAAGGAGTTTGGATGGATAAATTAAACGGGTTTGCACCACGAATCCCAACGATGAAAAATTGTGCCATGACGCTATTGTTTGTAGAACCGTCAAAATTTCGGATTTGTATACATGTTTAATTGTTTAATTCATTTAGCTCACACTTTTATTGTCACGTATGGAGAAAATAAAATTTGATGATTTATAGCTATCAATTAGAGCTATTTCATTGTTTCGATGTGTTGGAATTGTGACTCATTTGTTATAGTTCACGCCCATACATTTCATGTTCATGTTTGATCACATCAATACTAAGTTATCGTGTAACTCACATTTGGTTGTTTTGAGTTTTCTTAGTTTAGCTACTATTTTGCAGTTTTGATCCCCTTCCAGTTAGATTTTTTACGAATTTTTTCACTCGAAAACACTGTTTAATCTCCTGAACTGGATCCGGGTTTTTTGGTTTCTCGTTCGAGCGAGATCTTTTGTCGCGCAAAGTTATCGTTCTAACTACAACGTTTTATCGTTCGATCGACTTAACATCTTCGTTCGAGCGACCTATCTTGGTTTTCTATGTTATTCTGTTTCAGTGCCTTGGGTTATTTGGTTATACATTGTGGTACTGTCAATTGCTACTGAGATTCTATTATGCAATTCACATTGATTATTTAAATATTTGGCTGCATTAATTCGTTTAATCACGCCTGCTTAGTTTGATTAATTCATATTGTGTGATTACGGTTTCCTAGATACGACTTTGATTTTATTAATCATTATTAGTTGATTGTTTGCATGATTATCTAGATATATTTCATTGATTATGCTTGTGCTAGATATTTTGCTAATTGGTATCTTTTCACCAGGTTGTCTATTCGAGACAAAAAAGGGGGAGAGATGTATATGATGTAGGGGGAGATTATTTGTTGAGCACTGTGTTTATTTGTTGCCCTCGGTTATATCTACATTGGTATCTTATTTATTTATGTGCGTATTTGATAGCTAGATTTAAAAGTTGTTTTGTTTCAAATTGATATCAAAATATTTTGCTCACATATTTCATTATGATTTATTTTATTTGTTCCTCCATACTTCACTGGGTATTTGTCTATTTCATGTGTGTAGGTATGCTTAAGAGTTTCGAAATTTCAAGTCTACATCATATTCACACATTCAGAGACAATTTCATGCGTGCCGATCCAATATTTACTAGTCTTATCCTGTGTTTTTTATTTTTGGGTTTATGGGATGGGATTTAGGCGTCATACGGCTTGACAGCCCTACTTAGCCATTTCACTATTGGTTTTGTCCCGAAATAGTCAAAGGGGGAGATTTGTAAGGATAAAATTTCCAATTGAGTCCATTGTATACTTTTGACTTATTCCCAGAACAAAACACATTTGAGTCATAGGTTGTTTTTTTATTGTCATGATCCCACATAGACTATGACGTGTTAAAGTTTAATTGAAGACGTTACGACAAAGCTTAAAGGAATTAATTATGTCGACGTTTAATTTGTGCAAGTTTATTCATATTCAAGATTTATTGATGTCCGAGATCACTCATATATGAATGCGTAATTTTAATGAGACTGGGAATTTATTTTAAAATAACTAAGGATGTAATATTTATTAAATAAATGTTTTTACAATGTTTTATAAGTGTCTAAAAAGGTTTACACTTCGTTTTAATTTGATGAGGACGGATTAGATTTGGATTTAAGTGGAATTCTTTCTTAGGAGTTGGCTTAAATAGAAAATCTAATTCATTGGTAGCTTAAACGACTTGACCAGTCGTTCGAGTGAGATGCTATGTCATTCACGCGACATTGTTATCTCGTTTGAGCGACGAGCCAATGTCACTTGACTGACGTGCCGCCTCTGGGATTTTATTTAAGGCGTGTTTTCCATCATATTTTTCAAGTGTGCATTCTGCGAAAATCAATATTCGTCCAGAACGTTTCTGCAAATAAGTTTTCTAAGGTTTTCCAAAGTAAATGCATCCTTAGAGTTTTAAAGATCCGAGTTATCATTGATATATGCTATAGTGATCTTTGTGGCACTAAAAAGAGTTGTTCTACACTTGAACACTATTGGTTTTGCGGTGAAGATTCAGTGGAGTCCAATTTCAACATCGTAGATGTTACAAGCCATATCGGTGGACACCGAGACATATGTGGATGCGTGTGTTGTGGACAGGCATCGCGAAAGAAGGTTACTTTGTGCGTGGGTACTGTAAGAGGAGTGGTTGAATATCATAGGAGCGTCAAGTCTCGTGGGTCGATCGAGTCATTGAGTAAGACTATCATTTGTATCTTTGTAAAACCATATTCATAGTGATTGTCTGGCTTGGGTTGTCCAAAAAAATTCCCGTTTGTGGTTTTCCTCGTACACCCGGCGGTATGAGTATTCTTTACATTATTTTACTTGCTTTAATTACTTGATGGATGTTTAGGATTAATCAAGATAAATTTGGTTAAGTTATAAATTTTTCACAACTTGGTGCAAATTAAAAAATTGGAAAAAGGATTTTCACAAAAAGAGAAAATTGATTTGTCATTCTTAAAACACTTTTTGCATAAGAAATTAAAAGGGACCATTATAAATGATTCCCTCTAACACCCGGTGAAACTGATTGAATAAATTGATAAGAGAGAAAGTGAGATAATGATCACACAACTTAACAATAACAAAATAGTTGGATCATATCCTTTTATAGGCTCATTTGTATTTTATTATGAATAAGCATTATACTAATAGTCATATTGATTCATTAATATACGTATTTTAAAGGCTATGTTTATTTATTTATTGACACATATCTAAAGTACATATTTATTCATGAATTGATACATCTTCTCACTTATTATCTATTTTTTTTACTTTCTTCATACTAATATAATCTTTCCAAGAGTGGAGCTTCTAGAGAGAGAGATAGTGTGGTTATGCGTTTGTTTTTACAGGGAGAAAGTGAGTTTAAAATGTGTATGTGTGAAGGGTACATTTGTCTAAATATATGTGCTCTATAATGAAATTGGATTTGATGCATTAAAAAAACTATAATGTCTATAAATATTTATAGTGTCATTTCTCAACCTCTTAATATGGTTAAGAATTAATTATTTTTATTGGAATAAATCTACGAGCTTGTATTATGAAGAGTTTAATCGTGTTATTGTAACACTCTGTGCAATCTGACAAGCGAGGTGGCCAGCCACCTCCACCAAGCTACGTCGGGCATCACTAAATAAGTTATCATTCTTAGAATGTGATAGATATATGAGGCATTTAAAATTTATTCCACATGATAATAATTAAATTGATTCAATAAATTTAACCATTCATGAGATATTAAATCCATTACCATGCTAATCTCCAAAATAAATCTAAATCCAATTAAATATGAACTCAAATAAATGATTCAACTATAAATATGTGATAGAAATTCGTAAACAACTATGAAACCGATTAGCCTGCCAAATCCATAAATAAAAGTCTCATAATAAATGCGATGGAATTAGAAAATAAGTCAAACTACTAAAGTATCTAAAATGAAACTCCAACTGCACCTCTAAAATATCTCCAGTCACTCTTATGCAACTACTCTAGCGCTATACCTGAACTGCTAGTCAATGCAATGGGTCAAATCCCACCGCATGAATACAAACTACTCTCCCCAATTAGGGTCCGTGAACCCAAACAGTAATATTATAGATGATAAACACCACAATAGAGTATTTTAATTTAAACGAGATATAAATTAACATGCGCATAAAATAAACTACTACTGTTTGTTCACGTAACTAAGTCAGACTAAAGTGTAAGTCCAATTATTCCATTAGCACCATAATTTATAAATTAGCTCTTATCCTTACTTAAGTTAATTAATCAATTATTTTTATGAATGTGAATCCAATATGGCTAGTCGACCCCTTATCGGTCCTGCACACTTTTGGCACGCTTAAAGTCTTACACATCACAACCATTCCCCTCACTATAGTCAGACATCCCGATTTCTGTCAATTTTGCACATACATGTGAGGTTCCACGCACGACACATCACTATAGCCAGTCGGTCCGTATTCTGTTAGTCCTGCACATACTCGTGACGCCAACACACACTCACATTGATATAGCCAGTCGATCCGTATTCAGTAATCCCTATACATACTCGCGTCTCAAATTCATTTTAATATCCGTTAATTATCTTAAGTATTAATTCTCAATTCCTTACTTTCTCATTATTTTATTTTATCCCCACCCTATTATAGAGAATAAATCCTCAAACCTACCCCTAGTCCCATACCTAGAGGTCTCCAAACACAAGTATGTCCTACCTTATTACATAGGATGAATCTCTATCATTAATCTCTTCCTAGTCTCGCTCCTAGGCTATTGAATCAACGGAACGACACAAAAATTAGCCCCACCTCGGAATATATCATCCGTAAAAATCTACACTAACTAGTTCCATACCTCGAAAGTGTTAATCACAACTAAGACATACCCAGCAGTCACATACCTAGCAAGCACTCCTAAAATTAAGGTGAGAGTATAACTACCCAAAAATCTTGTCGTTCCCGCGATGTTAGATATAATGAAAACAATAAGTCGCAAAGTCCAATTTATTAACAATTCTACAAATTCTCATACGATCACAAATGATTTTGATTTAATTCGTTCAATCAATCTTCATAACTAAAACCATTTATTTTATACAACTAATATACTTTCCTCATCATGCAAGTTTATGGTGAACAAAACCAAATTTCCTTTTATCACGCATACATAATTTTATGTGATTTCACAAGCCCCTTTTAATTTAATAAAGCTACTATAATTTTCTATGTGCAAATCAATATCCATATTAACCAAAAAGCCAACCTCTACCCAAAGCACATGAGGGTTATAGGTCTTAATTCATATTAAGATTTTTCATAAAAAGAGTTCCAATATAACTTTTACTTTCCCTAATTAAGGTTGCTAATTTATTTTAAGAAAAACATGTAAATTAAGGATTAGAAAATATTTAAAACGCATAATACTAAAGGGAGAGAATAAAAGTATTCATGCCTGAAGAAAAGTCGGTTGAAAATTATGAATAGATGATTGTGTTCCTCTCGAAAATATTAAGGATTGTGTTCCTCTCGAAAAATTAATAAAGGCGCATTCTTGAACAATCTCGAGAATACACCGTTTGAGCCTTCAAAACCTGGGTTAAATCTTGATTTAATTTGGGGATAGAATTTGTAGATGAGAGGTGGTAAAGATGTGGAAGACTTCTAGTTTAAAAGTTGGTGAAAAGTGTTTAGAAAAGTCTAACCCCGAGTTATTTTAATATGAGAAAAGATTAAGAGTTTTAATTAACTCAAACTCTCACAAATCCAACAAATTGCTGACACTGATCAGGGCGTATCGATTCGCCCTACAGGCCGAATCGATTCGGCCCTGTTCAGGTTGCCAGTTTCCCAAAATATGTGTATATGTTAAATAAAAATCCAATTTCAATTACGATTAAAATCCTATTTCCCATAAATAAAATTCAGCATATTATATTACTAAATATATTAAATCATTTTTTTTTCAAATTTCAAAATAAATTAAATTATTACCGATTTAAAATTACGGGGTGTTACAGTTATGGTTAATGCTCCAGTCTTCGCCATACATATTTCACAAATCCATTAGTTCTTAGAACAAATTTTAGTAACAGGGGCATCGGGTTGGTATTCTCTCTAGATAATAAACCATTGGCTTATATCATCACAGGCTTAAGCATAAAACATTTGGGGTTGAGTACCTAAGCAGGAGCATCTCTATTCAGTCTCGAGGGGGGTAGATGCATACACTGATATTTTGGATTTTTTTTGTGTTCGTGTGGTATTTGTTTGAAATTATATAGTCCTTAGTGTTATTTTATGAAATGGAAGGCAACTTAAAAATATTTTCTAATACTGAGGGTGAAAAATCATAAATCTTTGAAAACTACTACACACGTTTCACTTTGCGGGAGTGGAGGTTGTAATTTTTAAATATTTTTGGAGAGTGTAAACCCTTTTTTTACAGTTGAAAACTTAATAGTCCCAACCCAAATTCGGTGCTCATCAAGATTTCCTCCATCCGAAATAAGTCGTCGATGAAGGTCGATTGAACAATTTCTTCCTCTTCACCCTCTGTTAACAACTCTCCAACACGTTAGGTTATTTTCCCCTTATGTTTTATTATAGTATCCAGAAACCAATTACTTTGTATCTAAAAATCAATTTAAAGTTAAAAATTTTCGTAAGTTTTTTTTTGTTCTCTATTTGTATTTTTCAAATTTGTGCATGTTTGTAGTCTTTAAAGTTTGGTGCTTATTTCTATTTTGATAGTTTTTATTTTTTCTATCCAAGTTGGGTATTAATTCCATACATTAGCTCTGTTTTTTATCTAGAAACTAAATACGTTGATAGTGAATTTTAGGAATTGTGACTGTTCTTCATTTAGCGCTTGAAATTGATTGGGTTATTGTTAATATTGACTATGTTGTTTTGTAAGACTTGAATTTTTTGGGGGCATTGTTATTGAGGGCTCGAAATTAATTGGGTCTTGCTAATATAGTTGATTTGTACTTCTTTAGGGTAAGAACTTGATTGTGTATTGGTATTAGGGGCTTGTAATTATTTGAGTATTGTTAGAGTTGATTGGGTATTAAAATTTATTCAGGCGTTGTGATTGAGGGTTAATTTCTTTTTATTAAATAGGAATTTATAAACAATTAGGAGGAAAATTGAGGTTTAAAGTTGATTGGGTAGGTTTAATAAATAAAAATATTGTTATTTAGTCCCCAATGTTTTTTATTTAAAAATTCGTGGATAACTATTAGAGTAATTAAGTTTACATTGAATACATATTTATGAAGCAATGAAAATAATTCTAAAGAAATTCGACCCAGAGATTCCTAGACCCGAACCTTATCAGTCTTTAAGGTTTCGTATCCACTAACTTAAAGTTCTACGTATGCCACTGTACCTAAAAGAAGTTTTTATCTATTGCAGTTATTGTTAGTAAATGTAGATCATACCTACATGGATATTATTTCATGATTAGAACGTAACATGATGGATTGGCTTTTTTTTAACTGAAGGTAGGCACTTTATTGCAACATTGTTGGATAAAAAATTGATGGTGTCGGATTATGAGATACAATACGAAAAGGGAACAGATAATAGGGTTACGAATAAAGGTGTAAATGGTTATTCAAAAATTTGAATCCATCTGGTATCCGAGTTCGAATTTTGCAAATATTTATCCAAAACATTGGATATGGATACGATATAGATAATGTGATAAAATATCCAGGAAAACAGAGATAAATAGTTTATGTATCCGACACGAAAAATTCGTATCCGAAGCGCAGTATCCATATTTTTGGATATCCATTTTTCATTTATACATATCCATATTATATTTAATATTAATCTATTATTAATAATAGTTTTATATAATTTTTATTTATAATATTTATTTTTCTTATATGTAATGTTAGAATGTAAAATATAAATATGTAATAATATAATTATAATATGACAATGTTATTAAATCATCACTTTTTACTTATATAAAATAATATTTTAAAACCAAACCAAAAATATAGGAAAGAACTGGACCATCCTATTAAAGAAAATAACAACCATCTCATTTTACCCAAAGCTAAAAGTTAAATTAGATCCACAAAATAAAAAACCTTAACAAAAAAAGCATCTCATTTTCCCCCTTCCCTTCTATTTGTGTTAACCCATATCTCTCTCTTTGTAACGCCTCAATCCGAATTTATGGATTACATGTGGGTCAACCCGATTCGACCCGAGCGTTAGGTGTGAAGTGCAATGGAACAACCTATTTAATGTGGATAATCCAGTTGTATTATAGTTACCATTTCACTTGTTAGCATGCGATTCCAGTTTCAAGATAAACCGCGTGAAGGACTCATGGGAACCACCCCAAAGTCCAAGTAAAAAAGAGTTACTAATGTAAATATAAATAAAATATACTTACCTGTATAACGCCCTCAAAATACGAAATTGCTCCCAACCTGTTGTAACAAAGCGGGGATGTGAACCTATGTCCAGTGGGATTTATACAAGTAGTGTAAAAACAAACGGAAGAAAGGAATACTCAGACGCTACAAAAACATGCATGCGAAAATATGTATATATCTACATGCGTATACCTTTGAAAAATACATATTTCAATGCATTTATCTTTTTACTTTCAAAAACCTTACTTATCCAGATTAATTTACCTTAATCTTATTAAAGGCTTTCTTTATTCATACTTAGACCTCCCACTTTATTTAACACACCCGATTCAACACTTGAAACCATTACACTTGATTTATCCAAACCCATTCCTTTACCGGAATTTTACTCTTTAATTCATTTAAACGTACTTTAGTATTTTAATTGAAAATTACTATTTCAACACACGCATTCACCGTGTTAGAAAATACTTATTTGATCTTTAAAAATCCTTTACAACACCTTCTTGTGTCAAACATGGGTTTAGCCATTTAGGTTCCTTAACCACCTAATTGCCCACTTGCGTCACCCTTTTTCCTTATCTTATGGACATTAGTAGATTTACGAATTAACTTGTCCATTTCACCTTTATCGGAACATTTATTAAATTCATTCAAATTAGGTTGTATTAACCCATATCACCACACAACACATTTCTTGACATGTTCTATATTTCGTTTATCTTTTCTCAGAATCTTCCTCTACCGCATTATTCCGCGAACTCCACACCACCGGTTATGCGCACCATATGCTCTGGCCAATGATTTAGGACTTTTCACCCAAGGACTTCGGGCCCTTCTTGCTTTATCCTAGTGTCATCTGAGTTTTTTTTAATGTGTTTTAATATTTTACAAATGTCAACAATATTACACTTATCCTTTAGACCCGACCGAAGCCATAACTCGGGACTTTACCACCCCAACTTATGTTACACTTTGAAATTACCATTCCATGTCCTTTATACTTTAACCTTGATTTTTATTCCAAAAATCATATTCATTTATGACCACTTGGTGTAACCCCCTTTCCAACATTTTTATTTCATAAAAATGTTTGACCTTAAGTAAAATTAGCATTTTACCCATTTATTTCAAAAATTACCTTTTGCTCCATTTCTCAAGTGTTAATTTCACTAAAAATAGTATTAAGTTATTCATACCAACTTATTGAGTATTTTAACACACTTTACACTTGGAGTGTATCTTTTACTTGATTGGAAACACTTTTATACCCTTTAATGCCCTTTTAATTCCGTAAATGTTAATGTTTCACAACATTAGTAAGTTACACTCACTAAAAATTCCATGTTTACCCATTAGCACTTAATTAATACTTTTTATCAAACATTTTCCAAGTACACATTTCTTTACTTCTTCATTTAGGGAATGCATTCACACTTAAGACTACTTTTGTAACAAAATTAGAATTTATTTTTATTTAACATGTAGTCTTTTAATCTCATACACATCGTATCTTTTAGTTTCAATTCCACACACTTTGAAGACTAAAATTTCAATCTTTATTACTTCATGTTTAAACCCAAAAAAATCTTCTTTAAGCTTGTTTATGTAACACCCCACGACTTTGGAGACTGAGAAATTTAATTTTGGGAAAATTAAATTAAATTAAATTAAATTAAATTGGAGAATTTTAGAATTTGGGAAATGAAGTCCAAAAATAGAGGACATTTCAAAGTATTCCGGATGATATTTTTGAGGGTACCATCGATCCCGGAAGGGTCGAGATAGTCAAAATTACTGTCATTGAGTCTTATTTCGGCTCCGGAATGTTTTTAAGTTGTTTTGACTTAAATTGGAGTCAACGAGTCATTTAAAGTGTGTATTAACATTTAAAACTGGGTTTGTTGTTTTAAAGGATTTGAGGCTTACGGATGAAGCCTTCTCAAATAGAGAAAGAGAGAAAGAAAAAGGAAGAAAGAAAGAAGAAGGAAAAGAAGAGAGAGAGGAAGAAAGCTTGGGATTTCCGGCTCAACCGCAACATCGAGGATGATCCAACCTTTACAAATCTGAGGCAAGTGTTTAATCTTGCTAAATAGCTATTTGTGTATTTCATTTCATAAATTGTGGGGTAAAGAAATGGTTTTTGGGTATAAATGTCAAAACCTAGATTTTAGGTTTTAAATCTTGAAATCAATGTTTAAATTGAGAATTAATGACATAGAAATGATTGGGATCAACTTTGGGTTGGTTAATGGGCTTAAAATCATGATTTGATGAAGGATTGGGGGTTGGAATGAGAAATTTAGGGTTTAGAATTCGTGGGTTTTGAAGAAACAGATGAACCCTTCAAAAATTGCAGGTTCGAATCGATTCGCCCCCTCAAGCGAATCGATTCGGTTTGGTAAAATTGGCAGGTCTGCATTGACCGAATCGATTCGGACCCCAAGCCGAATTGATTCGGCCTATTGCAGAAGCCCAGGTCTTTGGACCCGAATCGATTCGCCTGGGAGGCCGAATCGATTCGGAAACAGGGCATTTTGAAGTATTTTCTCACATATTGGGATTTGGGGACCCTTAGGGTAACTTGGGAGAAATGTACCCATGTACGTATTGGAGTTACATACGGATATTGGGGGAAAACTCTTTGAGGTTGGAATTTACCAATTATAGATAAAGGTATATATATATATATATATATATATATGTTTGAGGTTGAGAACTCTTAGAGAGTGAGAGGCCTCCTATCCTTAGAAATATTTAGACTAAGGAATAAATGATAACCCTATAGGGGTAAGGATTCATAAAATACAATTGAACCATAGGTAAAAGTGGGAAACAGCTTGCGGGTGTACTATCGACTAGGTTAAGCGGTAGCGTAAATTCTAGTTAGGATAGTTTATACGCAATTATGGGGATATGGCCATTGAGATTCCAATACTTGAAATGAGGTTGGAATAAATTGAGGTTTTAGACTATTAAGTCCTGTTAATGCCTATGGTTAGATAGTACTAAAGATAATTATGTACTTTCACATTTAGAGGTGAAAGGTGTAGTGATGGATTTCTACACAAATCCTTGGGTGATAACCCTAATGTTGAATGTATATGTATAGACATAAACATATGGTTTTGGGAGACTACTCATCATAGGAAGATGATTGAATATGTTTCAAGTATGGAATTATATTCACATATCAAGGTAAATTTAATGGAAATGGTAGTGACGGCTTGTATATCGAGGACTATGTATACTTATAGCCAGTTATATATATATCTTATACATATGAATGAGAATTAGTTTATATATATATAGATAAGGATATGTGAATATGTGTTGATATATATATATATACATGTATGTATATAGATATATGGATATCTTCATATTGTGGATATACTTGGTATGGATATTTAAACCGTATATGATGGTTTATTATTTGATCATACGATTGGATCATATGGATTATATATATTATGCATGTAAATGATATATATACTATATTGGTTAAGCATACCCCGCTCATGCTATCATTGGGAAGTTGCGCGCGTAGAGGGTGAGCATCCTGGCTAGAAAAGCAGGGTGTGGATATTCCCCAGGTCATAGTCGTCCCGTGTGTTATTATATGATATATATATTTATTTTGGGATGAGACGTGATGGGTATGTTTCGTCTCATTTCCGGTTTGGAGCTATGACCGCTTCCCGGGACGTCGTGTGCGTGAGTTTACCACGAGATGGGTGTCGTTTAGTCCCACCATGGTGGCCCCAGTATTGCTACGTGAGTCGGGCACTGGGAAGATGATAGCATTGATGCAGTTTATCGGCGATATATATAGCCGGGTATATTATGTGCATGGCCTTGTACATCATATGTAGTATGTACACTTGGCTATTGGATTGATGATGATATATATATACGGTTAGAAATAAATACCTATATATATATTTATATATATATATCCGATAGATGAAAGGATATGGACTTTTATGAAGTACATCTTAGATGATTATGGTGTACTAGATTGATGGGGGTTGATGTATCGCACTTAAGGTATTATTCGGTTACATCATCCCAAGGATATTATTGGAGGTTCTTTTATTTTATTTTATTTGTTTTCTTTTCTTTTCTTCTTTTTTTTTGTAGTTATAGTTAGTAATAATGGTAGTATTTACTTGTATGTTGAGGATTATGGATCTCTAGGATCGACATTGCCCAGGAGTAGTGTAACGAGGTGGTTCCTTGTTTGGATTTCGCTTTGCGAGACACCTCACGCACGAAACGCAGTGCCATGTCGAGATTTGAGAGAAGTAATTCCATAGGTGGCATCACGGATCTCTGGTCTTGACCTTGTCAGGAGTAGTGTAACGGGGCGGTTCCTTGTTTGGATTTCGCTTTGCGAGACTCCCCACACACGAAACGTAGTACAATTTCGGGATTAGAGAGAAGTCTTGCCAATATTCCATGTGCATATTATTAAGTATATTAATTCTTACGTTTTTAGCCTATGTAGGTTTATATATATATATATATATATATATATATATATGTGTGTGTGTGTGTGTGTGTGTGTATGTATAGGGGTAATCTTTTAGGAATTATGATAATTATAATTCATGAGATTATTAATCGGAATTCATTAAGCCTTTTGTGGCATAATTGTGTAATCATAATCTAATAGGATTAGAAATGGGTGGATCCTTAGATTATGACGGGAAGGTAGCTCTCGTGGATATAGGCTAGGCCTGATAAGTTAGGTTGTCCTAAAATCAATGGGGGTAATTTAACTAAAATTTGAGGACGCGATTAGGTGCGCGCCTTTAGATGAGAGGTGAGTTGGGGTTCCACGAGAGTGCGGTCTCACTTATTTACGAAATTAAGTACACCGGTATTTATTATGCACGGTTAACACACTTGCTAAATATTTTACACATTCGGGGCTCTGGCCCGTTTACTTCTCCCTCCTTCTTGTATATACATATATATTTCCACAGGTATCCTACCACATGGATGCCGGATGACCTTCTATCCAGAGTCTCGGGAGCCGTGACAGGTGCGGACTGTTGCGGGATGTTTCATGTAGCCGCTTCCTACTTCTTTAAAATTTTAGGTAGGATTCATGTTGTATATCGGGTTTGTACCCAAGGGATATTTACTTACCTGTTTATATTTATTCCCTTCAGTTATTGTATTTGCTGTGACCCGACAGCTTATTCGAGTTTATTTATTTATGGCATATTCATGTATAGTGATACCTTTCATTTCTTATAGTTCTTTCTTGCATCTCTCTTATTTATTAGAAATTTTGTAGTGTTGGGTTGTGTTATGTTGCATGTTTTAATTTATTTAACATCTCGCTTATATGATATCGGGTAGTTAGTCCTATATTATATAGTACCGATAGTTGATGTTGAGACTGGACCATCTGAAATTCCTGATTTAATATAGTATAGGGCTGGCCACCCGTTATTATTTTAGGCGGGTTGTTACAGTTTATACATTCTATGTCAAAATACTACAAGTATATATGCATGAGAAGATCGATCTTAACCCCAAAAATCCTACAATATGGTTTAAACATATTTTTCATCAAATATTTACCAAGTAAATCATTATTTTCAAACATTTTATTCCATAAAATGTTTAACACCAATATTTCTAGAAAGGCCATTTCAAAAATACCATCTTTCAATATTCCAAACCTTGAAATATTTACTCATTCTTCAATTTCAACAAAATATCATTTTCTAACAAAAATCACATTATTTGCAAACATTTTATTTCATAAAATATTTTTGATTAAAATTACCAGAAAATACACTATTTTCATAAACACACACTTTTACTATTTCAACACCTTGAAATAATTACCCATTCCTTATTTTTAACAAAAATAATATTTTCCAACATTTTTATTCCATAAAAATCTTTATTAGCTTCTACACAATAATTATATCATTAAACTAAATACACCCTACCCAAATAGTCTAACTACAAGACTATAATGCAAAATAACACCTTTACACTAAGAGTAAGCTCCTTAGAAGTTCGTTCTAATGAATTGAACAACTCCGTTCTAATGAAGTCAGTCTTAGTTCAAACCAACTATAATTCTATGCACTTTTTGTTTTAACAAACTCCAAAAATAATAATATTCTATTTCGAAAATCCTTTAAAAAAAAGGTTTCGTTTTAAAATAAATATCCCAGAATAAATTTGACTAAGTTAATTCAAACACCTAAAAACCATATACCTCCATATAGTGTCGTGATGGTTTCAACGGCTTGAACTTCGAAACGTTGTTGGGTCACTAACTTGTCTCCAATGAGTGTGGAAGCATATGCGGATGTATTTTTCGATTTGTAACGGGATACACAAAAATATCTAAGCAATGAGAAATTATAAAATCTTTCTCTTACAAAAGTCTGGTAAAAACAAGTCCAAAAGGGTCATATTTATAAAAAAAAAATACATTTTACGAGGTGGTGGAGTTCACTGGACTAAAATTTCCACTTCGTTCGAACGAAAACCACAACTTGATTCTAACAAGGTTCATTCTCATTTGAATGAAAGTTCATCACAGTTCTTAAGCTTATTAAACTCCTCTCGAATATCAAAGTTGTCATCTATAAACATATCGAACAGCTTAACACAATGGGGATCCATCGAGGGAAAAAACAAATATAAAAAATAAGAGAGAGAGAGAGGGGGGGGGATAAGGAACCACCCTAAACAGCAAGAAACAAGAATCTACACGATAACTAAATGTGGTAGGAAAAGTAACCTTAGGCTTTTTAATTATGATCTTAGAAAATACCCTATGAAGTTGAAGTATAGTGTCCTCATGGTTCCCAAAATTTGTTGCATTATGTATGCATCTATTTGGGTTAAGAAATTAATTTTGGAGGCACCAAATGTTAGACTGGTTGATTCTTGCATGATTGCACGTACTCTTCACATGTTATATATTATGGGTGATTGCTTGCATATTTTTCATACACTAGCTTTTGTACTTTATTATATGTGCTTGCTAGATATATGATTTTTATCCGTTTTTATTTGATTTTCATTTTAAATATTCAAATATATTTTCATTTCTTTAGAAAAAATGTTGAAAATTTTAAAAAATATTTTATTTTCGATAAAAAATTTGAAACAAATAAAAATATTTTTGTGTTTTATTTTTCACCATACATGGATTCGCATTTAAGATGTTCAAATCACAACTTCATTGCATCCATTCATGTTAATTTTTCGTGGTGTTTTTAGATATGGCTTCGTTTCTATAGTGTGATTAATAATGTGTGGGTAGCATTTCGTTGTTCATTTATGATTACTAACTTCATGCTAGACATTTTATCACATTTATTACGCACATGCACAAATTTTTTGAACATTTTACTTGCTTGTCATATTTCGAATGTAGTGTTCTTATCTCGATAGTATTTAATAATGAACCAAATTAACTAGAGATAAGTTGTGCTTGTAAGAACCATTATCCAAATTTGTTTTCCAAAAAATATCATTTATATTAAGCAATGAAAATGGGCTATGAAAGAGAAAATTATCTTTGCATTAAAAGCCAGCATGTGGAAAGAGCCTAAAAGATTAATGGCACGCAAAAATAGAAGTGCGAAGGGTATTTTTTTTCATTACTGCTTCACTACACATGAGCATTATGATATCTTCAAAAATATGAGAGTGAATTCTTAAATATGTGAGACTTTTAGGGTGTTATAAATTAGAAAATCAATGGATTTGCACAACGGACTCAACTGAAACCATTAAATAGTTTGGCATTATTGTTTTGAGAAGCATTTAAATTCACGACAGGTTTCAAAAGTTAAGTCAATGTCATTTATATTCAGCATTCTTATACCAAAGATTAAAATTGTGTTCTTTCTTTAGAAGCATCTCATTGACTTCATGCGCCTTTGTTTCATATGCCTATGTTGATTTTCCCCTGGAACATGTTCACATAATTATATTTCATTTTCATGATTCGAATATTTTAGTGATATTATATGGTGTGATGTATTTGTACTTATATATGCCTTTTATACTCATATGTTTATATACTTTTTATACTTGAGAAAATTGAAAAACTTTCAAACCTGGAATTAGAGCGAGTTACACTAAATTATTATGTGATTCTTATTTTTAGTGTAGGTTCTTTAAGGATACCAATTTTATCAAATTGGTATCAGAGCGATCATACTTAGTTATCATATAGATCCTTATTTCGAGATGTTTAGGGCAGTCTATTTATCTCTCTTTCATTTTTATTTTTATTTTTTCTTCTTAATGGATCCCCATAGTGATAAGTTGTCTGATGTGTTTAGAGATGATGACTTTGATAATAAAATTTTTGTTTTAAATAGACAATGTAATTTTTGCAAACTGTTCAAACTAAAAGATATTTCCTATGTGAGAAAATTATGGACACGATCTATGATTTTATAATTTTATAAATGTCCAAGAATGAGAGAAAAGATAGAGTTCAGTTATAATTGAAAATTGATTAATGATTTGAGGGCACGTGAGAAGACTCTTAGGGATAAGTTATCTTGCATTGAGGGGGAGAAAGATAACCTTCTAGTTATGATTGAAAATTTGAATAAGGAGTCCCTAACACTTTAAAAGTTTAATTCTTTGCTTCAGTCCATAATTTTGAGGCTAAAAGATAATCAAAGAGACTCGGTTAGTTTTGATAGTGATGAACTGGCTTCCATGATTTTAAAGCTTCCCTATCTTCCATGATTCTAATGCTTCTATTGCTAAAGCCAAGACCATTGTTTGTTTTAGATGGTCAACCACGTCTCGGGGGATTAGAAAAGCTCAACCTAAAGGTCTCATTCCTTATCGCATCGACATATGCACACACTACGGTAGGAAAGGTCACCTTCCGCATTTTTGTAATGATCTTAGAAATGACCCTAGAAAGTTAAAGTCTAGTGTCCCAATGGTTTCCAAAAGCCAACGTATTAAGTATTCATCTATTTGGATTAAGAAATCGGTTTTGAAGTCACTAAATGTAGACTGATTGATTCTCACATGCTTGCACGTGACTCTTCACATGCTATATCTTATAAGTGACTGCTTACATGTTTTTCATATACTGACTTTTTTACTTCATGATAAACGTTTGCTAGGTGTATGATGTTTATCCTTTTTATTTTGATTTTCACTTTAAAATATCCAAAAATATTTTCATTTCTATAGAAAAAGGTTAAAAATTTTCAAAAATATATTAGTTTTGATAAAAAAAAATTGAAAAAGGCAAGAAGACTTTAGTATTTTCTTTTTCACTATGTATGGATGCGCAATTATGATATTCAAATCACAACTTCGTCAAATCCATTCATGTGATTTTTTCATAGTGTTTTCAAACATCGCTTCATTTCTTTAGTGCGCTTAATAATGTGTGGATAGCATTTTGTTGTTCATTGATGATTACTTTCTTCATGCTAGACTTTTTATCACCTTTATTTTACATATGTGGAGACTTTTTTAACATTGTACTTACTTTCCATATGTAGAATACGGTGTTCTCATCTCAATATTGTTTAATAACAAACCAAATATATTATATAATTTTTGCTCGTAAGAACCATTGTCTGAATTTCTTTTCTCAAAAAATTCATTTTCTGTTAAGCAATGAAAAGAGGCTACGAAAGAGAAAACTCTCTTTGCATTAAAATCCACCATGTGTAAAGAGACTAAAAGTTTAACAACTCACAAAAACAGAAGTGTCAAGCCCATTTTTTCATTAATGCTTTGCTACACATGAGCATTTTGATATCCTCAATATTTTGAGAGTGAATTCTTAAATATGTGAGATTTTGAGGGTGTTATAAAGTGGAAGATCGATGGGTTTACACAATGGACTATCTTGAAAAACATTAAATAGTTTGGTGTTATTATTTTGAGAAGCATTTAAATTCACGGCATGTTTCATCAGTCAAGTTAATATCATTTATATTCAACATTCTTGTAGATAAGGTTAAAATTCAATTCTTTCTTTAGAAATATCTCATTAACTTCATATGCCTTTGTTTTGTACGCCCGTGCTGATTTTACCATATAACACGTTCACATAATTACATTCCATTTTTATGATTCAAATATTTTAGTTTTATTCCATGGTGTGATGTATGTGTACTTATATCTACTTTTTTACTCATATACATTCCTATACATTTTATACTTAAGAAAATTGAAAAAAAAATCAAAAATAGTTGGTAGCCTTTTTTAAATTCATCGCGTGCGCTTTATTGTCTATCTTTGTCATGTTATTTCATTTGGATTCAAGTGAGGCATATTATTCATGCTTAGTTTCTTATCCTTTGTCTATTACAGGCACAAGGAGACTGAATAAAATGAGGGGGAGTTTATTTTCTTTAAACTCTTATATATGTTACGATATTATTTTGTTTCATGTGTGTAAGTCTCTTCTACATTGGTGATGATCTTACAGACCATGCAAGTTGAAGAATTTCAGTTCAAGACAAACTCTCAAATGCCATTATGTTCTCAATCTGTGAGGGCATTAGTAGAACATTGTCTCAGGAATTTTAATTTTATTTTATTTTTGTTTTGAACTGAAATAGCTAAAGGGGGAGATTTGTAAGAGAAATATTTTATAATTTCTCATTATTTGGATATTTTAGCCTATCCCATTACAAACGAAACACTATATATTCATATGCTTCCACATTCATTGACGACAAGCTAGTGTCTCAGCAACATTTCGAAGTTTGACCCATTGAAGCCATCACGACAATATCTGGAGGTATATGGTTTTTAGGTGTTTTAATTAACTTAGTCAAATTTATTCTAGGATGATCCTTTTAAAATGAGGATTTTTTTATAAAAGTATTTTCAAAATAAAATATTTTATTTTTTTAGTTCGTTAGAACGAAAAGTGCACCTCGTTAAAATGAGAATTATAGTTGGTTTGAGAAAAGACTCATTTTTGTTAGAACAAAGTTTTTCAGTTCATTAGAATGAACTTCTAATGAGCTTCAAACGTGGTATCTCTATTTGACAGAGTTACGTCCATTCACAGTCCCTTGGAAGCTTGTAAGGACATGATTTTATAAATGTCCGTCTAGAATCTAGGAATTTCTTAGTTGTCCTAGATCACGGGTGATATGTCATATATCGCTACATGCCACTTCATTTGGAATGTCTTCACACGTTCATCCTTGACATCCATCATCTGAATCTCTAGTAGTACACATCATCATCACGTACCCATCTTCATCAACATGCGCCCATCATCTAGCAATGTGCATCGTGCATCTTCAACCGGTCTCCACCAACTCCATTTCGTTAAAGGTATAATGTTTAATTGGAGTTAATAATATTCACGTTTATATTTGGGAGACTTTTTAAATGGTTTTATAACTCATAGTTCTTTTATTAAAACACGCCTGGTTGTTTAAAAAAATAAAAATGTTTTTGTTTAAGCCGTTCCAACGACATTACAATGTTGTTCAAACGAAATTTGTATGTCGTTCTAACGACCTGATCAAATGATAGTACTTGTCTTTTCTTAGGTCGCGTGATACCTCATTTCTTAAATGCATCTAACGACCACGTATTTCTTTGGTTTTTAATACTTCATTTTTAAGGTTGTTACTTAATGTATCTAATGATATATAATGTCATTCAAACGATGTACTAGATGTCTCTCTAACGAGATTGTGCCGCCTTTTATATTTTTGTTGCTATAAATACCTGCTCTAAAATCAAGTTTTTGGAAGTCTTTTACAACTCCATTTTCTGTAGAACAGTTGCGTTTTTAGACTTCACCTTTTAAAGTTAAAACCCATTTCAATTCACCCAAATATCCCAAACCATATATGTGAATCATTGTTAAACCCTTTTACTCAATATTGCCTATTCTTGGAGTAAATCTTGTGGAGTAGGAAGGTCGTCTCCATTATTGACATTAGAGATCTTGAGGGATCTCTTACTGAATATTTGAAATTCTTGAGGGAATTCTTACTAAAGACAATTAACCAACACCTGCGGGTATTCGTCTGTCAAACATGATGTACTCTCTATGTATATGTAAGTCGAGGTTTACAATATATAGTAAAATAAATGGTTTTGCCCCTTTCGGGGATTTTTTTTTCCTGAATTTGTGTTTGTGATTGTTTGGACTGTATGCTAGATAGTTTCTCTTGATTTCAATCACATTAATACATGTTTAGGGTTTGATTAAAACTGGTGATACAATTGAAATTTAATTAAATAAGTTTAGACATTGAACGGAAGAGCACTCTCAAATTGGTATCAGAGCCAATTACATAACTATACCGTGTAATTTTGTTCACAAAATTTTTTTTGGCTATCAATTTTTTAAAAAAAATGATTTTTGAATAAGCTTAAGTTCAATGGAAAACTTATATAATCGGATGTCAGTTTTGATGGGAATAACTATGCATATTGGAAAATCCGCATGAAATCTACTCTAACAGCTATAGAATAACGTGTCTGACTAGTTTGTGAAAGAGGTTGGACTCTTCCCACTGTCACCGTAGATAATGTGACCAATATTAAACCTGTATCTAACTAGACTGGTGATGAATTTAAATAGAGCACATATAATCCACATGGCCTTAGTGCAATTTTCAGAGCCGACTCTCCCGAAGAGTTTCGACGAATCATGACATGTACCATGTTAAAACAGGCATGGGATATCCTGCAGCTTACACACGAGGGCACAAATGTCGTTAAGGCGTCTAAACTGTAAAATTTAACTACTCAGTTTGAAACAATAACCATGTCTGAATCTGAAACATTTGATGAGTTTTATGCATGTCTGACATATATTGTCAATATTAGTTTTAATCTTGGTGAAAAAATACATGACACACGAGTAGTTAAAAAGATTTTAAGGTCCCTTCCAAAGCATTCCATCCCTAAAGTCACTGTGTTGATTTCATTAGTAATGTTAGACTCTCTTAGGTTTAAAGAATTTGTAAGAGACCTCCAGACTTATGAAATTGATATGTTTCCTAAAAAGGTTAAACATATGGATAAAAGGATAGCACTTAAGGCCTAGTCTAGAAAAGGTGAGGAGTTGTCTAGAAAGAGAGAAGAGTCGTCTAAAAGGAGAAAAGAAGAAACTTCAGATTCTGAATATGATTCTCTTAATTATTGTCAATTGCTAAATTTTATTGTTGTTCATTTTAATGTTGTTAATTGCGTCCAAAGTACATTCAAATTAGACTAGTAACACACTTTAGCATAAATTGGAGTATATTAACTTCATCCAAATTCAAGTACATTCATATAAAAAACATAGATAAGCTGCGTCCAACACCACTTGCGTCGATAATTACAATGATATTCCTGAAAAGGAAGACAAAAGAGTAAGCTAAGTATGTGAAAATTTTCAATATTCAACTTTTTAGATAATTATGTAAATAATTGTAGCCACCTTTAGACGAATAACTATCGTAATCTAAGCATTACAACCCACTTTAACAGATCCCCGACGTCTTTACACATGTGTCAACAAGAAGTTTACCCTTCCCTTGTTTCCAACAAATAAACTCTTTCCTAATGATCTCATCGGTTCCGCGTCTCTTTTTTTCAGACCAATTTCTATCACTAATACCAGATTCTCTCGCATAATCATTATAAAAAAATTTAACATCTTTTGTCGTTTTAAACTCTTGACACAATGTAGGCTTCAATTCGAGTGCTACTTATGGAGTGTATTCCAAATTGGTATGGCAAGAATGTGACTCAATGCATTGCTCATTCTCAAAATTTAGGCCACTTTGTATTTCAAATTTCATATCCCCCCCTCCACACCCACACACACACATCCCATTGTAAATTTTCTCCGTTTTATTGCTCAACATCCTCATAATCCATTTTAAATCAAACCTATAAATAATAACCATACAAATAATTAACATTATTAAAAAAAATTAACATAATTTTTTTTGGAACAAAAAATCAATCAAGAATATATTTTTTCAAGTATATCAAATATACATAGAAATGTTTTTTAATTTGTAATTTTTTTAAAGATTTCAGGTATATTATGTGTGATTTGTAAAAAAAAAATAAACACAGATGAGATCAAACTTAAGCCATCTCATAAGTAAAACAAGGAATATAAATGGTAACTATTAGTTTGGGGAAGATAAAAAATCAACAATACCAAAAAAAAAGCAAATATAGTTAACCCATTTCATAAGTAAAATGAGAAAAACTTAAGACTGCAAAGGAAAAAAATTTACCTGATGAATGCGTACAAAAGATTGGTATTGGAGAGAGTTTTGTTCGCAGCCAAAAAGATATCAGCTGAAGGAAGAGATTTGTATTGGAGAGATAAAGGGTTACCAAAGCTTGTGTGTTTTGTTTTACTAAGTAGGTCGACTATTCAACATTATTTGGTATCCCATTTGCCACGTATATGTTTTGCTACTCAACTTTAGTAACCCGCTCTTGACACCCGCCTAAGAAGGTCTATAATTATATATATATATGGTGAAGGAAGCGATTTGTATTGGAGAGAGAAATGGGTTACCAAAGTTTGTGTGTTTTATTTTACTAGGTAGGCTGACTATTCAACATTATTTGGTAGCCCATTTACCATGTATATGTTTTGCGACTCAACTTTAGTAACCCGCGCTTGACACCCGCCTAAGAAGGGTTATGATTATATATATATATATATATATATATATATATTTAGCAATAGTTTTTTCTCATTCAATAAACCTTCCATCTTAGTTTAGCCATTTTTAGTATGCGTGGTTGTATATTTCAACATGAGCGGACTCTTGAAAGAACCCATAGAAAACTGCTTTTTGTTAATATAATTGTTGATGCAAAAAACTGGACCGAATCTCATTTTTATGATCACAGATAAATAGACAAAAGCAATCCAATCAAGCACATGAGATACAAAGATTTTTAAAGTGGTTCAGCTATAAGAAAAAGCCTACGTCCACTGTTATTTTATTCCCAGGGGTTTACAATAGCACAATGTGGTGTAGAGAGAGAAAGAGGTGTGGATCTTGTGTATGGTGTCTCTCAATTGTTCGCCCCCCCCCCCCCCCCCCCCCTCTTTTGGCTAAGGAAATACATGTATTTATAGTGATGGAAGATAAAGAGATACAATGTCTATATACATTCAGACATTATGTCTACATACAATGAATCTAATTGTTGGCCTTCTATGATGGTTGGTCTTCCTTGAATTGCTTGGTATGCTATGTGTTGTCATCTATTAATACAGTATAAATGTACATTAAGGCTCATTAAATGCGTTGTCATCTTCATTAATGCCCATTAAATGCATAGTTATCCTTTGATCTTCCTGGTTGGTATGCCGACCAACTCTCCTCGGGTGCCGACTATCTATCCCCGGGTGCCGACCAACTCTCCTCGGGTGTCGACTAACTCTCCTCGGGTATCGACAATTGCCACGTAGGATGACATGTGTCCTTTTCTGATTGGTCCTCGTAGATGGAGAATTTTTGCGTCAACGGAAGCCCCAACCCTCCATGTTCGATGGTTTACTGAAAGGATGGAGTATTTATTCTGTAGTGTTGCTCGGTGCTCGTGAAATTCTTGATCTACTTTCTTGATTTGTTCAACATAAAGTGCATTATCTCCTGGATGACATATGATGCAGGTTGATCGATGGTTGCTAATATCTCTTTTGAGGAACTCCGTTCGTCAAGTTAACGTGTGCTATGTATCACCCCCTCGGAATTTGGATGCAGCCATGCCATAGTATGCAGCTTGTAGCTTGTCATAATCTTCGAGTATGTTGATTGGTTCGCTAGCTGACCAACTGCCTCCTATGCCGAGCAACTGAGTGCTAACTTCACGTGCTTGATTTTTCTGATTTATGCTCCTCTAAATACTTTGTCGAGTAACATTCTAGCTTTTGAACCCAATTCTTCAATATACCAAGCTAGTGGTGGACTTCGAAATATTTTCATACAACTTCTTCTTCATTATTGGTCGGGACAGTAGTAGTAAAGATCTCAGTGATGTAGATGTTGAATCTGACTCCTGAACTTCACTAACATGTGCATAATAACTCCTGAATATGCCTCTTGAACTTCAATATGCCTCCTAAACTTCAATATACCTCCTGAACTTCAATATCAAAACTAATTCTCGAGCAAGAAAAACAACTTCTGAATGATAATTAGTCGGGGCCCTGACTATGTAAGTTTGTGGAGTTGAATTTGGTGCTCGACTGTATGATGTTATGAGAATATGCCACCGAATGAACAACTGAATTTGTAATAGAAACCCCCAAGTGTGGAATATGAACTTTGAATGCTTTCTCGGCCTTAAAGTAGGTTATTTGACAAATTTTCTTATTTTGCATATACAATAAGATTTGCTCCACCTGCTATCTGATGTCCGAACAACCAGAGTTGTTATTTGCTGATTCACCGACCAACCTTAGTTGGTGTATTTTTATTCCCGACCAACCGTAGTTGGTGGATTTTTATTCCCGACCAACCGTAGTTGATGGATTTTTATTTTCAACCAACCGTAGTTAGTGGATTTTTATTCCCGACCAACCGTAGTTGGTGGATTTTTATTCCCGACCAATCGTAGTTGGTGGATTTTTGATAATAAATGCTAGAGACTTTCTCGGAGCTGACCAACAGATTGTTGGGAATAAGATATAATAAATGCTGGAGACCTCCTCGGAGCTGACCAATAGATTGTTGGGAATAAGATAATATAAATGCTGGAGTTCTCCTCGGAGTTGACCAACAGATTGTTGGGAATAAGATAATATAAATACTGGAGATCTCCTCGGAGTTGACCAACAGATTGTTGGGAATAAGATAATATAAATACTGGAGATCTCCTCGGAGCTGAATATATAGAGAGAGAAGAAATTTTTCGAGCTCCATGCCCGACCAACTATCCGTTGCGGGTGAAATATAATAAATGTTGTAATTCTCCCTCGGAGCTGAATATGATAATAAGTATTTTACCGGAGTTGACTCTTGTACCTGTAAAATTTAATAACTTGCTCTACCATATGTGTAGGCTTAATTGATAAGTTATCATGATAATAATCTATTCAATATAATGAATATATGATATGTATTTGCTCGGGCAATAAAAATATCAATTTCAAAATATGAAATAATATATGTCCGGCTGATCTGTCAAGGCAAAATTGCCTGATGTCGAACAATAAGAGGTTTAAGATTGTGGCCGAGTTTTTGTCGGGATTAACTCATGTCCCCATGGAATTTTAATAAGTTGCTCGAATTCCTGTTGAAACTAGTTCAAATAATTATTGTCATGAGAATAATTATTTAGCCAAATAATATGTGATGTGTATCAGCATAAGGCAATAAAAATTTCAAAATATGAAATAGTATGTTTTGTGCCAAGTGTGTGTCAATGTGGACAAATTTTTATAAAAAATGCTAGGCATTTTAATTTTAAGTAAAAGACCAAATGTACGTTGATTTTTTAGAAATTATTTATCACTCTAGGAATTATTTGAAATTCAGTAAATGCTCAAATATAATTTTTTGGTCTTGAAATATTTTTTACATAAAGTTTCTGTGAATTAATAAATCAAAAAATAACCAAGTATGCATTTTAATTTTTCTCCATGCAAATTTTCCATTGGGAGTTTCATGTAAAGGATAAGGATAAGACTAAAGGGATAGTCTTGTCCTTTGGCAGCAAAGTAGTGATTTTGTCAAAATCAAAAAGAGAGAACCAAAGGAATCGTCAATTTTCAATTCTGGTATTAGCTTTCTACTGCCTCCGACCAAGGTTGAGATGTTGCCGACCAACAATTGGTACATACGAGTAGAAATAGATGTAGACAATCAATGAATGGTAGCTCGGGAACTCCTCAAACTGCATAAAACCCATCACCGATCATAATGAAATGCCTTCGACCAACATTTGATTCTTCCGACTAGCTATATATCGTGGACCAACACAATTGGTGTTGGTGATGTTTATTTTTGTAGTATTGGTTGTCAATCTCTCTCCAACAATCATTTGGCCATACTTGCAATTATGAGGTGCCCCGACTTGTGATATATTTGCCGACCAGCATTGTAAATGTCAACTAGTACTGAAATCAGTTTCAGGTGTCGCCGACCATGAAAATTTGACCCTGACCAGAAAATTTTTGTGATGACCATAAGCTACCTTTTACAGCCAACCTATGCCAGAAGTTTTTCAACCATTCTTTGTTGATGATTGGAATTGGTAAACTGAAATTCAGTGGAGGATTGTTGCCGACTTGATGCCGACTAAGTGTATGAGAACTTCCGAGTAGAAATAGATGCTACCGACCAACAAATAGTAAGCCGTGGAATATAATAACTCTTGCAGATCTCTTTGAAGCTAAATATATGATAATAAATATTTTGTCAAGCTCCATGCTGAGATGAATATAGAATGGATATAGATTTTCCAGAAGTTTAAGATTGTTTCCGAGCATTCGTCGGTACTGAATCTTGTACCTGTAAAAATTAATAACTTGCTCGAACATCTGCAAAGGCTAAATCAAATAGTCATTATCATGAGAATAATTGTTCAGCCAAACAATATATGATATGTATTAGCTCACACATAAGGCAATAAAAATTTCAAAATATGAAACAATATATTTTGCGCCAAATGTGTGTTAAACGATCATCCTTTTATCAAATATGTACCAAATGTAACGCATAAAGTTTAATCTAGAGTTTTTTGTAAAATTATTTCAACTATAGTAAAAAAAATTATATAAGTTGGTTTTCCAAAATATTTAATAATTAGTTTTGAAGTATTTAAAATTTTTATTATGTTAGAAAGGTACGAATTAATAAATGGGAGGGGTGAATTTGTCTTTTTAACACCCTGCTGATGATTTGGACAAAGTCAAAATGAGAAATCTGGTGGAATACAATTTTCACTCCTTCGTTCTTCCATTTGTTGTGAGCAAACTATCGCCGACCAGCAATGGCTATCGCCGACCAAGAAACAGATGATCGCCGACCAATAAGTATCAACAGATTCGTCGACCTGTGTTAGATATTGTCGACCAGAACTTCACCGACCAACAATTGTTGATCTTTGCTGTTGTAGTGGTGGTTACTGACCACTAGACTGGATCTTGATGTCGTCCGACCTGTACAACTTCTTATATAGAAAAAATATTTTCGATCAACAAATAGGAGTGGACGATCAGTTGTTGGTTCTACCGACCTACGGTATGAGTCTCCGACCAAGAAGACTTGTTGCCGACCATGGCTGACCAAAAATAAATACATCTGAGTGGAAATAAATCTAGTCGATCAGTAAAATAGGAGGTCGAAAACCCTTTGTTTTGGCTCTATACTTGTATCGACCAGTTATATGGTCCATGGGCGATTTCCTTCCGGGCATGAAATTGACATTGCCGACCAACAAATAGTGGATTAGGAACCTTTCAGGATGTTCAATACCTGCTGTCGACCAACATTTAGGAGGTTTAGGATCTCCTCTTGATGTAAATGGTGAGTTGGTCGGACCCTAGCTGTCGTCGATCAGCTATGAGGATGCCCCCAGCACCTGCCCTATACAAATCTTGATTTAACGGAGCCCGATTACTGTAGCCATGTCTCCGACCAGAAATAGGTGCCGCTGAACAACAAAAATGATGGAGATGTCTTGATATGATGATTCCGAGCAACAACAGATGTTGCTGACCAACAAATAAGTGCTACCTACTTGTATTAGATATTGATGATCAGCATTGAAATCGGTTTCAAGCGTCGCTAACCAGCGCTGGATGTCGTCGATTTGTAAAAATGGTTTTTGCAGTTAATCATCATTCAGAAGTAGTCAAATTCGTAAAGGCCGAAACAGTGATACTAGAAGATTTGAACTTCCCAAAATATCAGATTTCATACCCTAATTTAAAACGTTGCTATTTCTAGTGTCCAATATTAAAAACCCCCATCGCCATTTAGATCCAATATGGGTAAACTGTGATGGGTTTTGCGATCCGGCACAAATCAAAGATTTAAAGTTCATTTTCTGTCACCATTTATGCTAATTAATTTATAATCTTTTGAAGAGCTGGTCCGGTGTGCCTAAATGAATAGAATTAAATATATACTCGTATAGGGAAAGCTTTTCAGACAAAATTGCCTTTTTACCTCCCACATTTATGAGAAAATTTAGATACATATTGTGTTTCCCAAAATTGATGCAACCCATGTTTTAAACGTATTGGTTTAGAAAACTTTCAAGTGGATCCATATATGTAAAGATTTGTATAATATTTATGAGTCTAAAATTCATCAGATCCCCAAATTGAGATCGACTACACGGTTAATGCATATAAAAATTATGACTAAAAAGATTTCCAAATGAATTAGATATGGATATACTCATATAAAAGAGATTTATGAATACAGAGAAATTATTTTATCTCCTTAAAAAAGAAATAATATAATATGTACACAAATTTCTCAAACTTTCTGATTATGAAATATACATTTATGCAGATTTGTAAAGATTGATTCAACAATTTGTGAATATAAAATCATAATTCAATTAAAAATGTAAGCACAATATATAATGGATTTGATCTCTAAGTTTATGGATATAAACATATGAGAATCATGATTTGAGCAAAAAGAAGTGTGCATATCATTAGTTATATGTAGAGAAAAAAAAACTTAGCTTTTGATGGAGAACAATGCTTGTAACACGTTCCCACAGACGGCGTCAATCTGTTGATGCAAAAAACTGGACCGAATCCCATTTTTATGATCACAGATAAATAGACAAAAGCAATCCAATCAAGCACATTAGAGACAAAGATTTTTAAAGTGGTTCGGCTATAAGAAAAAGCCTACGTCCACTGTTATTTTATTCTCGGGGGTTTGAAATAGCACAATGTGGTGTAGAGAGACAAAGAGGTGTGGATCTTGTGTATGGTGTCTCTCAATTGTTCCCCCCCCCCCCCCCCCTCTTTTGGCTAAGGGAATACATGTATTAATAGTGATGGAAGATAAAGAGATACAATGTCTATATACATTCAGACATTATGTCTACATACAATGAATCTAATTGTTGGCCTTCTATGATGGTTGGTCTTCCTTGAATTTCTTGGTATGCTATATGTTGTCATCTATTAATACAGTATAAATGTACATTAAGGCTCATTAAATGCGTTGTCATCTTCATCAATGCCCATTAAATGCATAGTTATCCTTTGATCTTCCTGGTTGGTATGCCGACCAACTCTCCTCGGGTGCCGACTATCTCTCCCCGGGTGCCGACCAACTCTCCTCGGGTACCGACCATTGACATGTAGGATGACATGTGTCATTTTCTGATTGGTCCTCGTAGATGGATAATTTTTGCGTCAACAATAATATTTGAATCTCTTAATCACCACCTTCTTTGATGTTGTGTAGGTTTAAAACCCCTAAGAGTTGTTTATTTTGTATAAAACCATAAAATGATTTTAAAATGTGGTTATTAAGCTCTTGTCTTGTGGTTATATGGTAGGGCAGATTCAATTTTATATAATCTTATCTTACTAGAATAATAGTCTCATTCGTACGTATAGTTTTTGGAAAACTTGCAGAAGAAAAATCAAATCTAATGATATATTTACCTACAAATTTAGTCGCATGGGTTATGGTAAATGGGTTACACCTCGGTCCTTAAGGGATAAATTCCTAAGTCCCAAATAAATCACCAACAACTCTCCAACAAAGCCGACTCCACTGGTAGGTATTCTCATTTCAAACGGAGTTGCAAACCAAGTCTCAACGGAGGAGGACTATAGAGGTATCACCATAGAAAGAACCATAGCGACTTGTCTTCCAACATATATACCAAGATAAGTAACTCAAACTCCCTTTTGTTTCTATTTCGAAATGATGTTGAACCCATATTTCATGCTATAATCATATGCTTTGATGTTCAGTTATGTATATTTTCACATAGTTAGTTCAAGACAGCAACCAAATATATTAAGTCATAATAATTATTTGATTACTTAAGCTTTAGTACCAATTGCTTGAGTTTTAATGCCCGCGTTTTTCGATGGTCATACCATTTTCCTATAGAGAGGTAAAATATGTTTTATTTTTTATAGCATGATATCTAATCTAATACATAATATAAAAACGAAGGCTCAAGATAATTTTTTGACATGTGGCTCCAATTTATTTCAACACCTTAATTGACACCTATCCTTATACACAGTTTGGTTCCCTCCCTATCTCGTCTTTCCTACATGTGAATTGACGTTTCATCTCTCTATCTCTCTCTCCCCCTAACTCTCAATCATTCAATTTCCATAGTACACACGAGGGAGATAAAAATGTATTTGGGTGTCTTTTTATCTCCCAGGCAACTGAAACGACTCCTTCACGGGTAATTCTAATTACGGGGTTCAAAAGATGTTATTTCTATGTTTTAAATTAATATTTTTGGTCTCTTAATCTCCCCAAAATATTTAAACCTTCTATCAATTTCGCTTTGAGATCCAAAAAAATGCAACGAAGTGATGGAAGTTTAAAGTGCAGTTAACGAAGCCAAAGGATCGGGTTTGAATGATATGTATATATATAATATAAAGTTTCTATGTTTTAGAACTTAGTTTCACATGTTTCCTCATGAAGTTGTCAATTTAATCTATAGAATAGTAGAAGACGTTTTCTTCTCATTAATATTTTTGCTGAAATTATGGGATTCTTTCATATAGTTAGATCTGATGATTTTTCTGAATGTGCTTGTAGACTTTAATATAACCTTTGGATTAAGTCTCCTACGAATTGGTAAGTTTTTGTTTGTTATGCCCATATAATTTTAGCATATGTTTATACACTTATATCTCTATAGTATGGCATACTATATTTTTGGTTCCAAGTTATGGAGTTCCGTATTATGATAGCTGAACATCTATTATTGTTTTGTCAAATTTCACAAAGGGTAAAAAATACCTTGTTTTAGGTGCTTGAAGTACCTAGGCCCAATCTAACCCAACACTGTGAGTATTTTACTCTATAATATTATTTTTTAATGTACAATTATTATTTTAAGTTCTTATCTTATTCAATGATCCATCTAAGTACGTATTACGTGTTAATCTTGATTGAATTATATTTGGTTTGCATTGTAAATATTTGGCATATTTTAAGGGAAGATGATTTTTGTAAGGTTATAGGAGAAAAAGAGAAACTATTACCAATAAAGAGATTGAATATATTTACCAGCCGGTGCCTCTGCATCGACAGAGTTTTCTCCCATCTACAACCTTCTTCGGCAATGTCAGCCCGATAAACGCTTCAACGATTCGTCAACAGTTGCACGCATTAACTCATATTGGTATATAAATAATTAAAATGAATAATACACACCGAAGATAGGCATCTTTTACAAATCATATCATTAAATTTTGGCAATTTTAATTTAAACCCAAGTTTTTATTTGATGGCTTATAATGTAAATTAATTATTTATCATGGATTCCATCTAAAAGTGGTTCATATATACCAATTATTTGATGAAACTCTACACCATATCTCTATATAATTTTTTGATTTGTTTGTTACGTTTTGTTTTTAGTTTTATTACCATTGTTTGGGGAAAGTGATAGGATGGTTAAAGAATCTTGTGATCATCACATAAGAGCAAACTTACCGTGATTTGTTTACACATCACTACTTAGCTTTGTTTGAATAATATTGAGTATAATAAGACTGTTGTTTACTCTTGAAAGTTTATATGGTGCAATTTTTGTTCTTCAGGCATAAAGGTACATTATCTATTAGTCACTTTATTTTGATTGATTTTTATGTTTAAGGGATACTGGATGTAGATATGTTTTACCACTATTAAATTTATGTTTTCATATTTTAATTTACTAGTTTATAGTTTATTGATTTTAGGTATTGTCCCAAGTTAGATATGGTAATGATGCATTTACATAGGTATGGGGCACATCTTGTGAAAACGAATCTATGAGCTGGAGTACAATGAATGCTCACATCAATAGGAGATTGGAATATAAATATTATTTTTTTTCCTCATGTTTTTGGCAACCATCATTTTATTGTTATCTTTGATTTCTTTCGATGTTAAAATTTCCAATTATAATACAATATTACTGTATGAAACATAATATATTTTAATGTAATGTACATTACATATTCATTATTTTATGAATTTATTAGATAGACTAAACAATATGTTTTTATTATAAGCTTTAAATTGGATTAGACTTGGTTTGTTTTTTAATATTTCGAATGGTTTCTTTTGAAAAGCTATTGACAGTCATAATTTATTCCATATATTTGCAAGTTTAAGAATCGTACTTTATTAAACTATTTATAATGCGTTGGCGCATCGCGTGAAATTAAAATCTAATCATATGAAAAGACAACTAGTACTCTGTTTTTGCAGAATCTATATGTTTTTTTATTTAATTATCTAATATACCTAGGGATGTAGCTTGTAGAGAAAGTGCGGCGATTATTCATTATACAGTTTGAAACATTTTGAGAGAAAGAGCTAAAATGCCTCCTTTCTGCAAGATATATATATATATATATATATATATATATATATATATATATATATATATATATATATATATATATATATATATATATATACACTACACCAAATCTGTAGAATTGTCACGGTTATTGACCTTGACAACACTACACCAAATCTTTCATATTGTCACGGCCATTGACCTTGACAAGTTGTACTTGTCAAGGTCAATGACCGTGACAATACTAGGCGAGACAACTTTTTTTGTCACGGACGTGTCATGGTCATTAACCTTGACAAGTTCGTTAGAATTGTCACGGTCGTATCACGGGCCATGACCGTGACATGTTTTGTCACGGTTAATAACCGTGACAAACCCGTGACAATATTTAAAAAAATTGTCACGGTCAATGACCGTGATAATTCTAGGCAGAATTAAAAAAAAAATCTGCTGGGCAGTATGGCCACTGCCACTGCCCAGCAGTATATTTGTACCTGTTATAGCAGCATTGTACCTGTTCAAACATCATATATCCAAATAAACTAAAGATAATGCAAGTATATATTCAAAATAGAAACTATTTAAGAAGAAACAACATCACCATCAATTATCTCAAACTAGTTAGCTGGAAAAGAGATTTTGTATCGCGACGCTCGGGGACACCTCCTTATCCTTCCCTTCTCGTCCGAATAGACACATAACTATCGAGCATATGTGGCCTACCCTCAGGGCCACTCCCTGTCCTCTGAATTGAAATAAAGTAAAATTAGTATCCGTCCCGCAAATATAGATAAATATAAATCAAAATTGAAATCAAAATCGAAATTGACATATAAATATAAATACATTACCTGTAGTGTCACACAAACAGCTAACTTGAGCTCATATGGCACCTCCTTCCAACTAATGTACCCCGGGCAATCGTGTCAAATATAATTCTCTTCATATCTAAACACTAAGAAATGCCATAATCCTATGGAGTTATGCGCTGCAAATTCCTTCCAACCGTTGTGTATCCAAAAATCAGCAGTTGAAGTTGTAAATTCCACCTTTCAATGGTCTCCCATGTTTTGCTAGAGGTTCCAAGTGGTGAGGTATGGAAAGTGGAATTGACAACTTCAACAGTTGATGTTTGGCTACATAACGGTTGGGAGAAATTTGCAGAACATACTCCATAGGATTATGGCATTTCTTAGTGTTCAGATAGACGAAGAGATTCAGTCTCCTCTACACAAATAGGACATCCCAAATAACTATGTACTAATCACCTATTAAAGGTAAGAAGCGTATATCCATGGATTAGTATAAAGAAAACTTAGATGTAGTTGGAATATTTATGTATTAATCTCCTCTCCACACATGCACACCACACAAGAGTGAAAACGATAAAGTGCAAATCAATTAAAAGCATTAAAAATGGATGTCTCAGTACAAATTGAAATATTTATTACAAATTGAAAAATTGTTTCAAATTCGAGTTATCATCAAAAATTGATTGATATTCGGTAGGAGCAGCCAAGTCATCCACACTACTATTTAGACGCCTTGGGGCGTGTTGGACAATTGATCACGGCTCGTTGTTGATATACTCTGAATAAAACACTTGCTTAACCTTTTGAAATGCACAAACAAACGGCTCATCGCTCACGTGATTGTTGCTCTTCAACTCGGACAAGTCAACCATGATCAAATTGGTGGCAGGATCAACTTTACAAGCATTTTTATCCTCAACTCTTACCCAGTCACAGTAAAATACAACCTCTTTGAAGCTTATATAATCCAATTCAAATATATTTTGGATTACACCATTGTAAGTCATTTCAGCTTCAACGAGGTTTTTATCTTTTGCGCTCGCTTGAAAGATAGTAAGAGCTTTGTATGAAATTCCCGAGTTTTGTACATTTGTACTTTCCTCATACACCTTAGCCCTGAAAATGTAACCGTTGAATTGATACGTTTTGTACTCTTGTACCACGAACAAGGGTCCAGTGGCTAGACGAGCAAGCCTTGATGTCACATCACCCGTATTTAGGAGCTGAGAATATAGATAAATTAATTATATTAGTGGTAAAATTTGAGTGTAATGTAACGTTATATAACGACTGTTTTCATTATAATTACCTCTTGTGTCAACCACAGCCTAAATTCGTTGTCTGATTGTACCATTATTTTTCGTCTTTTATTATTCTCACAGGCTTCATATTTTCTGCATATTACAAAATTAATCATGTATAAAATAATCTAAAATAATGTTAAACATTATAATAATCGAAACTTACTTGTTCCATTCTTCGACATCTTCATGTGTGTCAAATAGATAACGAGTTGCTTGTTCATGTTGCAAACTCGTTAATTTCACTCGTTTTCCCATCACATGACCACCATCATCGACGAATTCATCAGTGTCATCAACGCTGGTCGATTCAGGCATATATTCCCGAGTATATATTGATGACTCCACGGTGATGTATTCCTCTGCAATTGATCCTGCAATGTATCGCGTATTCTTGACGTAATCTTTAAAAACTTTCATCAATCTTTCAAACGGATACATCCACCGATATCTAACAGGACCACAAAGAAGTGCCTCATCACATAGGTGTACCAACAACTGAACACTTATGTCAAAGAATGCTGGGGGAAAGTACTTCTCCAATACACAAATCGCTTCGATCACAGCCAATTTTGCGGCCACTATGTGTTCTCGATTCACTACCTTCTCACACAAGAGGGAGAAGGTAATACTAATTTTCATAATAGGCCTACGCAAATCCTTGTGCTTGGAGAAACAGTGCTTAAACAATAGAGGAACTAATTGCATGATCACATGCCAATCGTGGGACTTACACTTATGTAAATCATGAGTAACATAATTCACAATCCTTTGCAAGTTGGACGAAAAAGTAGATGGGCCCTTCAAATTATATATTGTATCTAGAAGCACCTTCCTTTACCCACTCGTCAAAGTAAACGTACCAGGGGGAATTATTGTCCTTCCCCTACTATCTTCTTTCAACCATAGTTGTGGCTTTAGTTTTAACGTTTTAAGGTCTTTTCGTGCATTTTCTTCATCCTTCGAATGACTCCCCCCAAGGCAAGTACCCACAATATGTTCAGCGAAGTTCTTCTCTGCATGCATCACATCCAATACATGGCGCACCAGGTTATTCTTCCAATAAGGCAAGTCAAATAAAATTGACCTCCGAGACCATGCCTTTCTTATCTCAGTTTCATTCCCAGTTGGGGTCTTCTTATGCTTGACGTTCTTAAATTTGGGATTCTTACCTGGCATATTAGGGCCACATTCAGAAGATTTACTTTTAATTTCTGAACCCGAAAGTTGTCTCGGCGGTAGCCTATGTTCAACTCCGCCCAATAAAAAATTGGAACCTTTCTCAGATCTGAAACTATGAGCTGGGGGTAAAAACCTCCTGTGGCAATGGTATACATTTTTTAAGCTAGAGGATAGACGAAGAGATTCAGTCTCCTCTCCACAAATAGGACACCCCAAATACACATGTACTACACAGCCCGATAATGTCCCATAAGCTGGAAAATCATGAATTGCCCACATCAACATAGCTTTCAGTGTAAACTCTTCTTTTCTAAAAGAGTCAAATGATTGCACACCCTCTTCCCACAACTCATTTAATTCTTCTACCAAAGGAGCCATGTAGAAGTCAATGTCATCACTTGGTGCCTTTGGCCTAGGTATCAACAAAGCCATCATCGAAAATTCAAGTCTCATACACTGTGAAGGAGGGAGGTTGAGTGGGGATAGGATCACTGGCCGTACACTCTGATTGGTGCTTAGATTTCCAAATGGATTGAAACCATTTGTTGATACAGCCAAACGAATGTTGCGTTGTTCTCGAGTAAAATCGGGATACTCAAAATTCATCCTTCGCCAGGCACTAGAATCAATAGGATGACGCATGATATTACGCCCTACTTCTGCCCTAGCATGCCAAGTTATCGCCTCTGCAATCCATGGTACTGTGAAAAATTTCTTTAATCTAGGCCAACGGGAAAATATTTCAATACTTTTTTAGGCACTTTTGAGCTTGTGCCTTCTTTACTAGTAGATTGGACATATCTAGGTTCATCGCATACCGGACAACGATCGAGATTTTCATACTCCTTTCGGTATAGTATGTAGTCATACACACAAGCATGAATTGATTTATACTTTATTCCCAAACCTTTCAAACTGTTCTTCATAACAGGATAGCTATTTGGAAGTGTATTCACCTTGGGTAATAATCCCTTCACCCATTTCGGAATTCGCGTCACGCTATTGCCAGGCAAACCGTATTGCATCATCAAACTTTGCAAACCAACCATGGCATGTAAAGTTGTTTGATCTTTCTCACAGCCAGAGTATAACGGTTGGGTCGCCTTAAATTTTAAACTTTGGTAGTCGTCGTCAAGTTTTATCGTGTTATCTTCACGAGCACTTGAATCTTCTACATCATCAGTAACCTCATTCTCCTCTGCTTCATAAACTCTGTACGCATCATCAACTAAATCCTTTAACATATTATGATCTACGTTGTCCCCTTCTACATCTATTCTACTTATTGAAGGTTGTTGTGAAGGTTGGTCGGGGACAAAAGGAACTTTCAATTCACCGTGAAAACTCCAAAATCGATAACTATCTTGCATACCTGATCTTAACAAATGTAGTTCAACTGTTTTCCACTCAAACACCTTACTATTCTTACACCTTGCACACGGACACGGAAACTCTTCATCATTATGACATATCTTTGCATATTTCACAAATTCGTTAGCACCTCTGCGAAACACATCCCCCATTCTATTAGTCTCACCCATCCACTCTTTGTATTTTGGATATCCCATCACAGCTACCACAACTAAACACCTATTAAAGGTAAACAAAACTTAGATTTATAGTATGTTTTATTTAATTATCCCATCATTTAATTATCCTATTAAAGGGTGAGTGGTCCTATCCCATTCAAGACTGCATTTTTCTGTAATATACTTAACAGCTCATGCACATTGTTACGATTTGAAAAAAATTCGACAGCATATCCACGTAGTTCTCCAAGTACACGACGTAGATTGGCACGTGTGAGTGTCATTTCAATTGATCAATTGAAATAACAGTCACACTTATCAATCTAGTATGTACCCAGAGAACATTAAGATACGACTGCAGAACTTCCTCCAAAAGTAACAACTGTAAGCCAATAAGAATATTATACAGAAATTATACAGTCTCAAACTGTCCAAACGGGACAATTCGAGAGATCTCATTACAGGGGTAATGACTCTCGAATGGGTCTAAGGGCTATTGAATGCGTACGCATAAGAACTAGAAGGCTAGTATCTATGCGCACTATATTTAATTTTAAGTATGTTTCATTTAATTATCATACTATATATATATTGTTCGATATACAGAGTAATTTTCAAAAAAAGTTGAAAATTATCACCCCCATATGTACAATAATCCAGTGGTCATGCCACTTTTAAAACTAACCAACCAAACATTTACTAAACAAAATAATCCAACAGCAATGTCAACAATAAATTTGTATCCTGTACTCCTAATTCATCTACTCAATTAATTCATTTCATCAATTAAACTAACAATTAACGTATAGAATTATTAATTTACTAATTTACACTGAGGGGAAATCCTACTTTCATATGGTACTTGCACGATATTAAGAGAATTACAATGGTACCTTGACTTACCCCGCCTCCCCACCCCCACCCCCACAAATAAATTGACAAATTCATGGGTTAATTCAAATACAAAAATAAATTTATGGGTTAATTCAAATACAAAAATAAATTCATGGGTTAATTCAAATAAAAAAATATAAATTCATGGGTTAATTCAAATACACACACACACACACACACGCCTCCCTCCACACACACACACACACACACACACACACACGCCCTGCCCCACCCCCCAAATACATCCCCCTGCCCCACCCCCACCCCCACCGTTCCCCACCCCCCACACATGCACACACACATATACATACACACAAACATATATATAAATGGAAGAGAGAGAGAGAGAGAGAGAGAGAGAGAGAGAGAGAGAGAGAGAGAGCGTAGAGAGAGAGAGGGAGGGAACGGCGCGAGGGAAAAAAAGAAGAGGTAAGGGGTTTTGCTGACGAAGTTGTCACGATCGTGTCAAGGTCATTGACCGTGACAATTATTTAAAGAATTATCACGGTCAATGACCGTGACAATTCTTTGTCACGGTCGTGCCAAGGTCAATGGCCGTGACACAAAACGCGAGATTTGTGTCACGATCAATGACCTTGACAAAGGTGGCCGACTGAAAGGTGACAATTTTTTCATTTTGGTGTAGGGCAAGTTCAACTTGTCAAGGCCAATGACCGTGACAATTCTGGGCGAGACAACTTTGTTTGTCACGGACTTGTCACGGTCAATGATCGTGACAAGTTCATTAGAATTGTCACGGTCAAGGACCGTGACCATCCCATGACATTCTTTAAAAAATTATCACGGCCAATGACCATGACAGTCCGTGACAAATTTCTTTTGTCACGGTCAATAACCGTGACAATTCGGGACAGAATCGGAAAAAAATTTGCTGGGCAGTATGGCCACTGCCACTGCCCAGTAGTATATTTGTACCTGTTATAGCAACGTTGTACCTGTTCAAACATCATATATCCAAATAAAATAGATATAATGCAAATATACATTCAAAATAGAGAGAATATGCATCACCGTATAATCCAAATATAATTCAAATGTAATAACTTAAAACAATTCAATTCAAACTTAAAACAATGTCACTAAATGTCTGGGGTATGGTTAACTCTGAGGAGGTGAGTAAGCCACACAATATACGAATTAACACATCCACTAATATGCACCGTGACGCATTGTTCGCACAATCACAATTGGGAGTTCTCCTTTCCGGGCATCACATGCGTGACGAGCACCTTGGACTCGATGTCTTGAAGATCACGTCCATGAACTAGTGCACCCTGGACGATATTCGGGTCCCTCAACCCCCGCCCTATCCGTTGGCCATAAAATATGTTCATTATAAACACGCTCGTCCAACCAAGTGTCGACATCGGTCTGTTGAAGGGATCCAAATAGGGAAGTGGACCATCAAAGTCCGCACGTGTCGACGATAAAGCAGTGAGATCCACATCCTCGTCCTCATCCTCTCGCACATCCTCCTCTCACGCCTCCTCCCGCACCGCCTTCTCCTTCCCTTTACCCTTACTGTTTTCGCCCAACGAACGCTTCACGAATGAGAACATAACCTGGACCGTCGCCTCCAAACGGGACAACTTCGCGTCATGTGAATCCACCGTTCGAGCCAACCCGGTGTCGCTCGTCTCCAATCCGTTGATCCTAGATTTGGCCACCCACAAGCTCACCCCCTGTCCTCCCCTTGCAATCAGAGCCAAGCACTTGGCTAAGTGCGTCTGTGGACAAAGATGCCTTGTCATCATCAGACTACGACTCATGCACTTCCTTAAGCTTTGCCTGAAACGACAAAAAGCACATGATTAGTAAAATAAGTAAATTAAAAAATTATAGCGTAATTAACAAAAAGTAAACTGTCGGATTACTTAAAATCATGGCCACGACGCTTGGGGACACCTCATTGTCCTTCCCCTTCTTCGTCCAAAGAGCTACATAAGTATCGAGCCTATGTCGCCTACCCCCAGGGCCACTCCATGTCCCCTGAAATAAAATAAAGTAAAATTAGTATTGGCCCCGCAAAGTAAAATAATGCAGAATAATATATTTTATGTAGTTATAGAAAAATTGAATCTTACCATCATCCAATGCTTCACCTCGGCGTAAGACGTCCGGCTGGAGTAGTGCACGTCCGCCTTTTTTGCCCGAATTTCCCTTTTCGATTGGCGAGATGCCAATTGTCGCTCCCCGATCTCATTGTCAATGAACCTTTGTCATTGTGCCAATGAGATCGGCTCCTTCGGCGGGATGGATACACGCCTTTGGATAATGGACTCTCGTGTCTTCCCAAAGTACAGGGTCCGCATATTTTTCTTCTATATCTTGTGGTGCTCCCTCAACTGCTCCAAGATGAAATCGCGTAGCTTTGGATCCAAGTTGAATTGTTCCTGTCCTACAAATACAATGTTAGTTGCAAATAAATATAAATATAAATATAAATATAAAATGAAATTGAAATCGAAATCGAAATCGAAATTGAAATTGAAATTGAAATTGAAATTGAAATTGAAATTGAAATTGAAATTGAAATTGAAATTGAAATTGAAATTGAAATTGAAATATTCATATAAATATAAATACATTACATGTAGTGCCACCCAAACAGCTAACTTGAGCTCATATGGCACCTCCTTCCAACTAATGTACCCCGGGCCGATGATTGTCTTTATCAGCTCGAGGGATCTCGCTTATAGCCTCGACTTGTTCTCGATGGGCATCCCCAATTTTCCATATTTGGGGAGACTAGGGGCCGAGGAGACCTCGTCGCCTCCGCTACCACCGAGCTCAGACGACATCATCATAACCAGCATCATCATCCTCGCCTTAATACCTGAAGGAGACACTTTCTGTAAAAAAATGTTATTAGTACATATCAAAATGAATTAAAAGAAGACATGCAAATATGTACAATTACTACATATAAAAATAAATTGTTACTGTTAAACACCTCAATTCTGAATTCCAAAACAACAGCTTCTAGGTCATAATATGTACAAGAATGAAACATCCCCACCCCCACCCCTACTGCCCACACACACGCACACTACAAGGAGTGAAAATGATAAAGTACAAATCAATTAAAAGCATTAAAAATGGATGTTTCGGTACAAATTGGAATATTTATTGCAAATTGAAAAATTGTTTAAAATTCGGGTTATCATCAAAAATGGATTGATATTCGGTAGGAGCAACCAATTCATCCACACTACTATTTAGACGCTTTGGCGCGTTTTGGACAATTGACCACGGCTCGTTGTTGATATACTCCGAGTAAAACACTTGGTTAACCTTTTGAAATGCACAAACAAACGGCTCATCGCTCACGTGGTCGTTGCTCTTTAACTTGGACAAGTCAACCATGATCAAATTGGTGACGGGATCAATTTTACAAGCATTTTTTTCCTCAACTCTTACCCAGTCACAGTAAAATACAACCTCTTTGAAGATTATATAATCCAATTCAAATATATTTCGGATTACACCATAGTAAGTCTTTTCAGCTTCAACGAGGTTTTTATCTTTTGCGCTCACTCAAAAGAAAGTAAGAGCCTTGTATGAAATGCCCGAGTTCTGTACATTTGTACTTTCCTCGTACACTTTAGCGCTGAAAATGTAACCGTTCAATCGATACTTTTTGTACTCTTGTGCCACGAACAAAGGTCCAGTGGCTAGACGAGCATGCCTTGATATCGCATCACCCGTCTTTAAGAGCTGAGAATATAGATAAATTAATTATATTAGTTATAAAATTTGAGTGTAATGTAACGTTATATAACGACCATTTTCACTATAATTACCTCTTGTGTCAACCACAACCTAAATTCACTATCTGTTTGTACCATTGTTTTTCGTCTTTTATTGTTCTCACATGCTTCATATTTTCTGCATATTACAAAATTAATCATGTATAAAATAATCTAAAATAATTTTAAACAGTGTCATCAATGCTAGTCGAGTCAGGCATATATTCCTGAGTATATATTGATGACTCCACGGTGATGTATTCCTCTATAATTGATCCTGCAATGTATCGCATATTCTTGATGTAATCTTTATAAACTTTCATCAATCTTTCAAATGGATACATCCACCGATATCTAACTGGACCACAAAGAAGTGCCTCGCCGCATAGGTGTACCAACAAGTGAAAACTTATGTCAAAGAATGTTGGGGGAAAGTATTTCTCCAATACACAAATCGCTTCGGTCAGCGCCAATTTTGCGACCACTATGTGTTCTAGATTGACTACATTCTCACACAAGAGTGAGAAGGTAATACTAATTTGCATAATAGCCCTCCGCAAATCCTTATGCTTGGAGAAATAGTGCTTAAACAATAGAGGAACCAATTGCATGATCACGTGCCAATCGTGGGACTTACACTTATGTAAATTATGAGTAGCATAATTCACAATCCTTTGCAAGTTGGGCGAAAAATTAGATGGCCTCTTCAAATTATATATTGTGTCTAAAAGCATCTTCCTTTCCCCACTCGTCAAAGTAAACGCACCAGGGGGAATTATTGTCCTTCCCCTAGTATCTTCTTTCAACCATAGTTGTGGCTTAAGTTTCAACAATTTAAGGTATTTTCGTGCATTTTCTTCATCCTTCGAATGACTCCCCCCAAGGCAAGCGCCCACAATATGTTCAGCGAAGTTCTTCTCTGGATGCATCACATCAAATACATGGCGCACCGGGTTATTCTTCCAAGAAGGCAAGTCAAATAAAATTGACCTCTAGGCCATGCCTTTCTTGTCTCAGTTTCATTCCCAGTTGGGATCTTCTTATGCTTGACGTTCTTAAATTTGGGATTCTTACCTGGCATATTAGGTCCACATTCAGAAGATTTACTTTTAATTTTTGAACTCGAAAGTTGTCTCGACGGTAGCCTGTGTTCAACCCCGCCCAATAAAAAATTGGAACCTTTCTCAAATCTGAAACTATGAGCCGAAGGGTAAAAACCTCAAATAACCATTTTTGAGCCGGGGGTATACATTTTTTGAGCTAAAGGATAGACGAAGAGATTCAGTCTCCTCTCCACAAATAGGACACCCCAAATAACCATGTACTACACAACCGGATAATGTCCCATAAGCTGAAAAATCATGAATTGCCCACATCAACATAGCTTTCAGCATAAACTCTTCTTTTCTAAAAGAGTCAAATGATTGCACACCCTCTTCTCACAACTCATTTAATTCTTCTACCAAAGGATCCAGGTAGACTTCGATGTCATCACTTGGTGCCTTTGGCCCAGGTATCAACAAAGCCATCATCGAAATTTCAGGTCTCATACACTATGAAGGAGGGAGGTTAATTGGGGCTAAGATCACTGGCCATACACTCTGATTGGTGCTTAGATTTCCAAATGGATTGAAACCATCTATTGATACAGCCAAACGAATGTTGCGTTGTTCTCGAGCAAAATCGCGATACTCATAATTCATCCTCCTCTGCTTCATAAACTCCGTACGCATCATCAACTAAATCCTCTAACATATTATGATCTACGTCGTCCCCTTCTACATCTATCCTACTTGTTGATGGTTGTTGTGAAGGTTGGTCGGGTACAAAAGAAAATTTCAATTCACCGTGAAAACTCCAAAATCTATCTTGCATACCCGATCTTAACAAATGTAGTTCAACTGTTTTCCACTCAAACACCTTACCATTATTACACCTAGCACACGGACACGAAAACTCTTCATCATTATGACATCTCTTTGCATATTTCACAAATTCATTAGCACCTTTGCGAAACACACCCCCATTCTATTTGTCTCACCCATCCACTTTTTGTATTTCGGATATCCCATCACAGCTACCACAACTAATCACCTATTAAAGGTACGAAGAGTATATTCATGGATTAGTATAAACAAAACTTAGATTTATCATATGTTTCATTTAATTATGTCTTATTTATATTCAAATTCAATTTATAATAGAAATTTTTATTTCTTCCATCTCCTCTAAAGGATGAGTGGTCCTATCCCATTCAAGACCGCATTTTTCTGTAATATACTTAACAGCTCATGCACATTGTTACAATTTGAAAAAAAATTCGACAGCGTATCCCCGTAGTTCTCCAAATACACGACGTAAATTGGCAAGTGTGAGTGTTATTTCAATTAATCAATTGAAATAACAGTCACACTTGTCAATCTAGTATGTACCCAGAGAACATTAGGATACGACTGCAGAACTTCCTCCAAAAGTAACAACTTTAAGCCACTAATAATATTATACAGAAATTATGCAGTCTCAAACTGTCCAAATGGGACAATTCGAGAGATCTCATTATAGGGTTAATGACTCTCGAACGGGTCTAAGGGCTATTGAATGCGTACGCATAAGAACTAGAAGGCTAGTATCTATGCGCACTATATGTAATTTCAAATATGTTTCATTTAATTATCATACTATATATATATATATATATTGTTAGTGATACAAAGTAATTTTTTAAAAAAAGTTGAAAAATCCCACCCCATATGGACATTAATCCAGTGGTCATACCATTTCTAAAATTAACCAACTCAACATCGATCCACTATAATCCAACCGCAACAATAAATGTGTATCATGTACTCCTAATTCATCTACTCAATTAATTCATTTCATCAATTAAACTAACAATTAAAGTATACAATTATTAATTTACTAATTTACAATTAGGAGCAATTCTACTTTCATATGAAATGGGCACTAATTATTAATTTACTTTCATATAAAACTATACAATTAAAGTTATACAATTTATTTTATTAAAGCTATACAATTAAAGTTATTTCGAATCTCAACAATTATCTGTTAATGAGGGGCAATCCTACTTGCAGGGGTAATACATATTTTATTAATCAATTTGTCTGTTACAATTGTTGAGATTGCCCCACCATACACACACACCACACCAACCCCTCCCCCACCACACACACGCACACGTACACGCACACACACCACCCCCTTCCCCCATCACACACACACGCACACATATACACATACACGCATACACCCCACCACCCACTGCCCTCCCCCCCCCCCCACCCCACCCCACCACACACACACACACACACACACACCACCACCACCCCCTGCCCCCCACCCAGCCCCTGTCCCTCCCCTCCCTAGCCCCCCTGTCCCTCCCCCTCCGCCCACCACACACGCACACCCACACCACACCACACCCACCACCCCCTGCCCCCCTCCCCCCACCACACACATATATAAACACACATACACACACATATAGAAATGAAAGAGAAATAGAGAAAAAAAACATACCTTAGAGAGAGAGAGAGAGAGAGAGAGAGAGAGAGAGAGAGAGAGAGAGAGAGAAATCGCTTAGAGAGAGAAAGAGAGGAAAAACCAAAAACGGTGGGGAAAAAAGAAAGCGTAGGGTTTTGTTTACTGAACAACTTGTCACGGACGTGTCACGGTCCTTGACCGTGACAATATTATAAGTATTTGTCACGGTCTGTGACAGTGACAAGAATTTGTCCTGGTCTTGACACGGTCAACGACCGTGACACAAAACGCGTGTTTGTTGTCACGATCAATGACCGTGACAAGGCTAAGCGACTAAAGGGTGCCAATTTAATCTTTTTGGTGTAGTGATATATATATATAAAGTCTCCTGTAATGACTCCTTATGGTGCAGACCCCGGTACATACCATTTTTTAAAAATAGTAAAAAAATAAATTTTGTTATGAAATCTCCAATTTTTTCGTCAAAAATGCAATAAAAAAATCGTTGAGATTGGGTGATATGTAAAAAAATGGTATAAATATGCATTTTCAACAATTGAAATGTTGGGTAGGCGTCAGCCATTTTAATGATTGATTTTTTTTTATGAAACTTCATGGATATGATCTTCTCACTATCGAGATCATATCCATGAAGTTTCATCATAAAATTCAATCAAAAAGTGGGTGAGATGATTGTTAACATTTTAACGGTCGAAAATGCATATTTATACTATTTTTTTTACATATCACCTCATCTCAACGATTTTTTTATTGAATTTTTTGACGAAAAAAATTGGAGATGATCTTCCAACCTTAGAGATTATATTCATGAAGTTTCATCAAAAAATTTATTTTTTTCAACCTTAGAGATCATATATACAATCCTACTCTTGTGCGGACTAGTCCGTATTTTAAGAATACGGACCAGACATGTGTCACCTGGCGGTGAGCCCAGAAGAGAGAGAGAGTGTGCCTATAATTTAGGCGATAATTTCTAAGTGCACCGTTAGGTGACACATGTCCGGTCCGCATTCTTAAAATGCGGACTAGTCCACACAAGAGCATTATTATTATTATTATTATTATTATTATTATTATTATTATTATTATTATTATTATTATTATTATTATTATTATGTGTGTGTGTGTGTGTGTGTGTGTGTGTGTGAGAGAGAGAGAGAGAGAGGAATTCAACAAAACTTCCAAACATATTGTAGCCATTTTTAATATGCGGGGTTGTATATTTTCACATGAGCAGACTCTTGAAAGATCCCCCTATAGTCGTAGAAAACTATTTTCTGTTAATATAATATTTGAATCTCCCGATCAACATTTTTTTTAATGCTTTGAAGTCTTGAAACTAGACATGTCAATGAGTCGTGTCGAGTTGTGTTCATGTCATTTTTTATCGTGTTCGGGTCTTATTGGGTTCGTGACTAAACGGGTGACTTTTTTATCGTGTGAAAAAATCGTATCCACACCCTACCCGTTATGTTATCGTATTGTGTCGTGTTCGCTCGTTAATACCCATTAAGATAATGAATTATTTTTAATTGTATACAAGTTGACATATTATCTCATTTTCGAACCCAAGTAGATCCATTAATTCATTGACATGGCCAAATCTCTCATTTAGTAAAATTCATTATGATTAAATTAACATTATGCTACATAAATTATTTATAAGTTCCAAAAGTATATCTTATTTACTTAAATTAATGGGTCATAACGGATTTTATCAGGTATTAACGGGTGAAGGTGGTCAACTCTAACCCGACCCGTTAACTATCGTGTTTTATCGGGTTGACACTGATATTATCCGAACCCATTAAGAATCCACTCATTAACTTATAACTTTGTATCGATTCGTGTCGTATCTTATTTTGTCAGATCTACTTGAAACTCCTGGGGGTTGTTTAGAAAACTTGGTTATTAAGATCTTGTCTTGTGTTTATACGATAGGGCACAATCAATTTCATACAATCATATCTTACTAGAATATTAGTCTCATTCGTATATAGTTTTTGGAAAACCTATTGAAGAAAAATTAAATCTAATTAGACTTTTATCAATAAAGTTAGTCACGTGGGTTATCCAAACACAAAAATACATTCCCTTGGACTCAACTTGTGATCTTTGACGGGACAAAAGTACAAGAAAAAAAGTAAGGAAGTTGTGCACGTACTACATCTCAAAGAAAGTAACACGTACGCCAATAATAGGTAATAGGACCGATAGCGTTAATAAAAGTGAAAATACAATTATAGAGAATTCCAAATATCTTTTTTCCACATGGGTTGAAACGTGTACGTACATATTTTCTTGTGCAGAGAGAACAGAAAGATAACTTGTTCTCAATACATTCTCTAAAGACACACTCATAAGACAAACCCCACTTCATCACTTTTAATGACTTACACGACGATATTACAAGTATTTATATGCATGTGGATTGGGCAAGTGGGTTATTCTTAAATTAATTAAGCATCTATAAATTGATTAGAGTTATGGGCTACGTTCACTTGTGTGAATGACATAATTTTATGAATTGTGGGCTATATTAATTTATCTGAACACATTATAGCACAAAAGATCGTATATTTTCACATTATCAAACACATGAAGATATCGGGACTAAGGGCATTCGAAGTTGTGTTGATTAGAACTGTTAGAACTATGGACTATCTTCATTTTTTTTGTCAAGCATGAGTGACTATCTAGACTATGGGCTTCCGAACATTTATATTTTCTAATTGTGGGATACTTCCACGAACACAAATTATTATAGGGACAGTGAGCTTTCAAACTAGTATGTGGGTCGAATTTCATGTTATGTGGATTGTGGGAGTGATACATTCATGTGAATACACTATTTCATAGACCATAGGTTATTTTCTTCTTATTGAAAATGCAAGATTATGTGAATTGTGTGCTTGATGCATTTATGCGAACATGTTATCTCATAAACCATATATTATTTTCATTTTATTGAAAATGTCTAACTACAGGCTAACTGAACTTCCAAGTCAAAACCCATTGGAGTTTGACACTCCTCCCTTGTATATGGTGAAGATGCAATCACTGCAATAGAGTTGACCAGGACGACCTTACAACACAAACTCAACCCAAGGTACGCACTACTCACATTATTTGGTATGATGGCAACAATCGGTGCTGTTATAATTGAAAGGCAAAATGTCCAGTATAATTAATGTTGTTATTTAGAAAAAGGGCAAAATTTCTATTACAATCACAATCGGTATTGTTATTTTTTTAAAAGGAAAAATCCCCCGTATAATCTATGATTAGCGAAATCCTTGGCAAAACCTACTATCTCTTTTGGCATAGCCTCTTTGTGATTGATGAAAGATGTAGCCTATAATTAGACCTGACAAAAAGAAGAACGACACGATAACACGATACAAACCGACACGAAGTTTTAAGTTAATGGGAGGACCCATAATGATTTTGGGTCATATAATTGCTAACCCGTTAAAACACGATAATTAATGGGTTCGGTTAATGTTGACAACCTTCACCCATTTATACCAAATAAACCCGTTAATTTAAGTAAATAAGATATATTACTGGAACTAATAAAGAGTTTATGTGGCTTAATGTTAATTTAATCATAAAGAATTTTACTAAATGAGAAAGTTAGTAATGTCGATGAATTAATGAGTTTGATTGTATTTAAAAATTAGATAATATGTCAACATGTATAAGATTCAAAATACTTCATTATCTTAATAGATAATAATGGGTGAACACGACATATTCAAATAACAGGTCGGATTTCAATATGATTTTCACACAATTAAAAAGTTATTTATTTAGGCACGAACCTGGTAAGACACGAACTCGATAAAATTCGGCACAAACACGAACCATTGACAAGTTCTATGGTAAAATCTTTGAGAAAGATACAACCTATAACTTATTTTGGCATAACCTCTATGTGATTGGTGAAAGGAATAACCTATAATCTTTGATGAAGGCACAACCTACAATCTATGTGGCAAAATCTCTGGGAAAGGCATAACCTACAATCTATGTGAAAAAATCTCTATGAAAGGCAAAACCTACAATCTATGTTACAAAATCTCCGGGAAAAAATAACCTACAATTTGTGTGGAAAAACCTCTGCAAATGCCAAATCCCACAATGTATATGACAAAATCTCTTTGAAAGGCATGACCTACAATCTATGTGGCAAAATATCTGGGAAGGCATAACCTACAATTAGGGGTGGCAATTTTAGGAACGACACGAAAAAACGACACGGAACGACACGAAATTGACACGATATTTCGTGTTCGTGTCGTGTTTTTTTTACACGAAGTCGTGTCGTGTCGTGTCGTGTTCGTGTCTTAATTATGAGTCGTGTCGTGTCGTGTTATCGTGTTTTTTAAGCCTAAAATTTAAGAAATTATGGTTGTCGTGTCGTGTCGTGCCGTGTTATTTTTTATTCGGGTCGTGTTCGTGTCAGCTAAAAAAAACACGAATTCGTGTCGTGTCGTGTTCGTGTCCGAAAAAACCTTATCGTGTCGTGTCGGGTCGGGTCAAAACACGACCCACTGAGCCAAATTGCCACCCCTACCTACAATCAATGTTACAAAATCTCTATGAAAGGCAAAACCTATAATCTATGTGGCAAAACCTTTATGTTGTCGATGAAAGGCATAACCACACGTACAATCAGAGTTGAGAAAGGCACAATCATAGTTAAGACACGTTCACATGAACAATCACATAGGGAATGCCACAATCACATTTAAGAAAAACACAATCACTTGCATACTCACTTACAAATACAACTCACTCATCAATTTACTCACATCAAGAAGAAAAGCACAAACCCACGTACAACACAAATTAACCGAAAAACATAACATCACACATAACACTAGTCGATGAAAGGCACAACAATATCTACAACCCGGGTGTGGAGGAAAATCAAAAACTACTATTATTACACCACTAACACAATCGAAAAAAATTCTCAAAAGTCACAACAATCGATGGTTGTGGGACGCCGCATGCAAAAAAACCATTGAAAGTCTTGAATGACATTACAATCAAAAACCATGATGAAAAATATTATGTCACTCAATATCGGGAATCGTTTGTATACCACATTATGTCGAAATATACAATCGGTATGTACCATACGAATCTCTGGAGTTTTGAATATTTTCTTTACATGGGTATTATCTTCACTAGTAGAGTCTATGATTGTTATCTTGCAAGCATATTATGAATAACTTCTAGATTGTAATGACATTTCATAATATGGATATTCGGTACTAAATTTATTTTCTCGTCATGAAATTCCGATTATATGTTAACCAATGCATTTCATGTAAGGAATATTATCGAGGGGCGTACATGGTGCATCTTACATAGTGTTTTACAAACCTCTCACTTATAGAAAGACATGAAAGGAAACAATAGAACACTAGGGAAATAGCATTGACAAGAACGATTATTGCAACATAGGCAACCAAAGTTCAAAAACCTATAGACTTCAATGGGCAAAGTCACCTTCGGCAACCGAGTTGACTCAAAAACGAAGATGACAACCAACAAATTCATAAGCAAACATAAGTGAAGAATTCACAAGACTCGAAGACCAAGCACGACCTCAAAAGCTTTAAACATAAAATAAAATCCACAAGCATTGAAGAGTTTAAAAGATCCTCAAAAATAAACCCAAATCTCTCATAAACTATGAAGATTTTGAAGACTAAGCACAAATCAAGCTCCTAAAAATTGGAAATCTCAAAAGCCTCGCGAAACGAAGAAGAATTTCAGAAGCATCGAAGATTTCAACATTCCCAACGACATGAACCATGAACCTTCAGAGGATTTTTGGTTTCGACCGCATGAATTTTCTAACCTACATTCATTATACGAATGCACGTTCAAATCCACGCGTGCGAGTCAGCTTTTGTAAGAGCGGTATAATTGTAATAGTGCATAAAAGTGGGGTATCATTGTATAAGTAGGGTATCGTTGTCACTCACCACTAAATACTATATATAAAGAGCCTCACACTACAGCAAGAAGGAGAAAAGTTAAGACAACAAAAGAAAGGAGGTACGCTCCTTGTATCAACTAGAGAGCGAAAGAGCTTCTTCACCCTCCCCACTTGCAACAGACTCTTTGCTCACAACAATATGAATGAAAACACCGGGGCCCACCATGGATGTAAGCTTTGTCGAACCATGAAGAAAATTTGTGTCCCATGTTTAAATTTATGTATTCTACCTCTTCCCTCTCCAATGAGCTCAATTCAAGCACCGTCGTATACAAGTTACACCTCGATCTTTGAGGGAGAAACTCCTAAATCCCAGATAAACCACCACCAACCCTCCTACACCAAGATTTCTCTCAGATGCAGATTCGTCCGAATTAAGATCTCAGACATATGCACACAATGATTCTTCAATTTGCAAATCACACGCATAACAATCAAAGCAATAATTGTTTGCACAAAACAATCCTCATAGTTCCCAAAATTAAGAATATATGCATCATTTGCAAATTATGTGATATTGTGTTGTTCTAATCTAATCATCACCTAAACTTAAACCTCACTCACCATTGTCTCATTTAATACTTCTCTTATGCAGAGATAAGGTCTTCTTCGAACTATCAAATAATTTCCTGAATCATTAAACAGACTCTCGTAGTCAAAATTTCCTAAATCATTAAACAGACTCTCGTAGTCAAAATCAACCGTTAAGATCTTACTCACAACATTATCGATAAAATGTTATCTCACATCTAGGTTGTGAATTATCATTTTTTTGTGAAATTAATTTATCTTGTTAGGATGAGATAACTCTCTCATATGATTTACCAAATACAATTGTGGTTGGTAACTTAAAAATCACATTACATTACGTTTAATTCACGACTAAACAAAGCGGGAAATAGGATCCTGAAGTTCATCATAACAAATCATTATGAAGTCATATTCTTACCCCAAGTATTGGATATAATTTTTGACATTGCATGGCCCTATGGCTTTTTTGTGTGGGTGAGTGGGTGGGGAAGGTTGGGTGGATGGTAAGAGCCATTTATTGAATAAGCATTGGTACTTTTACGACTTCTTGAAATATTCTTAAATTGATCATAATAGATCACCAGTGTGACTCGTATAAGATCATAATGAAATGACTTTAACTCAATCTCGTCTCTTGATAAACCCTCAACGACAATGACACAATTGAAAGGGGGGAAGGGGGGAGGAAGCATTACCAAATCATAATCCCAAATGATGTGGCAATGAACTCCATTCTATTCATAGCCTTTAATATTAATACATGTCAATTGCCACGTCATTTCAACAATTTTTTATATAAATTGACACAGCCATCCTTCCTAAGATGAATTGCGCCAATAGAACAGTTCAAACATGCCATTACATAAAAATGATGCAAATTTGAATCCAACAACAATGCCGGATGTCGATATAAAACCTATCCACGTAAAACCTAGAGAGATCACATCATTCATAATTTGCATTAAAAACTAGAAATAAATATGAACATCTACTACATAGAATTTTCAGGTAAGCAAGAATATCCATTTCCAGTTTTCTCCTCTATTATACATACACATCGAGGTTGGCATTTTCTGTCATAACCAGTAGCCATTGAGTTTCATGGACTGGATGTCATCAATATGAAAGATCCCTTCAACCATGGTTGTTATTCCCTCCTGCATCATCAACCAGACACAATTTACAACCAAGATTTCAATTTGTAGCATGTTATAATACTAGTTAATATGGTCACAGTACCCGCTATAGATTTACAATATCAAATAATAATGAAAATTCCGAGCTATGCAAATTTTGCAACAAAAAAAAATGGCCTGGAGTATTTTCAATGCAAGAAACATTCTTTATTAACTTTTACCGCAAAGATGGTATGTTTTGCTAACAAATGTCACTATAGAATCTGACAATATAGAAGAACTCCCAGGAGGTCTATTCAACATGATAAACTCATGGGTCAAACTAAACCCCAAAGCTAGGCTCTGGAGGCGAGGGTACCCATCTACTTATATCCACTGCACACCCTAGGGGTAACATTCGATGTGGGATTGCTAACCATCTGACAATATAGAAGATTATTTCAAAAAACATAGAAGATTTAGAATTTTCTATTTAAGAAATAACTTGCACTAATATATCGTGTCGCATCGTCAAATTTGCCAGTATAACACTGGATATATACAGATGCATATTGCAACACCTTTAATGAACTATAATTTACCTCTGGGAGTACCCCTATTCTGGCTCTTGTGACTTTTGTCATGTGAAATGGCAGGTATCTTTGAGACGATCAGCGAAGTTTGCAGCCCTTCTAATAGCTGTTGGAATTAAAGATAATTTGTCAATACTAGAATTTTAACACACATAACTATTGACTCAAGGACAAATTATCATCACATTCATCATCATTCACCAGTGAAACAATAGGTAATTCCAATGATCGAAGCTACAAATAACAATTAAGTACATAAATACTGTGTGTGTTTGTGTGTATTCAAGCTTGACGCAAGTTTGAGCAAGGCTCAATCCAACGAAGTTCAACAAAGGTCCAGGCTGGCACAGTTTGCATGTTATACACAATTCTTTTATAGAACAAATAAAAATCACAATATAAAAATGGAGGAAAAAAAGGCAAAGCTTAGCCAATGTTAAATAAAGGTCCAGGCTGGCACGGATCACAATCTAAACGGGCTTTCTTTTTAAGGAATCAAAGAATTACTACATATATAAAAAAAATACTATATAAAAAGGAGAAAATCGTAAATGGTAGCGTTCTCTTTGAAAAGGATATAACAGGGATAATGACATTTCAATACTTTATGTAATAAGACAGGCGCAAGAAAGTAATTGAGTTTCCCTGTTAGGGGTATTTGGGTGTTTTCAATTTAGCAGCAAGGGGGGAGTAATGATCGTCAAGTTTGACGAGTCTTGTAGGCTAAGGTAAAAGTCCTTTGCTTCCAAGATTTAATGCACAGGCTTGCACTCGCGGGCGCACACATGCTTTTTTAAGGAATTGCATAGATATATTCTTCCGCCCTAATTAACCATGAATTTAAGTAAGGATTAAGAGAACTTTCAAGTAGTATTCACAAACAACATGTGGGTTGATAATTTGGGATTCTTCAGCTCTAATTAACCGTTAAAGTGTTTTGGCATTTTTTTTCTAAATGCAATGTTTTGTGATGATACGACATGTCCCACTGGGATTATTATAAAGCAACATTCCCTCCATCCCAAATTATTAGTCACGGTTTGAAAGTAAAACACTTCGAAAAATATTTGCTTTCAAAATTTATCCACCTAAAATGATGAATACCTTCGAATGTAAGACATGCACTTGGAACATTGTTCTTTCAAGGGTATTGTCCGGACGAGTAACTTTGTAACCTCACCTAGTTTTGTAAACTATTTTTAGAAGCAGGACTAATAATTTGGGGTGGACTAAGAAGGAAAGCAACACTTCTAATTTGGGACAGAGGAATGAGTACAGTAGTAGACATCATATTACGAACTTTTACATTTCAGATCTATCAAACGGATCCAATGTGTCCATTGTCAAGAATGACTTGAAAAGAAGAGGTTACGCTAAAACTGTATTTATTATTATGCTATCAGAAAGTATCACAATATGGCACTTGGGAGCAAAGAATATACAAGAAACAAGATACCAACGAATTGATCAAATAAAAAAAGAAAATGAGTTCAAAATAAAAAATAGAATGACTTATCAAAAGGATTTCAGAAGTATTTAAGACTATTCTGATAGGTACTTTACGACAACGGCTTATCTTCCGTCCAATGTCAAGGATGAGTAAATGAATTAGAAAGTAGCTTCCCTCAAAATTACGGCTTTTATATTGGAATCAGATAGTATCATTATATGAAACTTGAGAACATGCTGATGCAAGATGGTGTCTTGAAGTGTTTCACACCACAATATCTGGACGTGGAAGGTATAGATATATGCTTTGAATAAAAAAAATACCTTTAATGACCTTTTTCTCAGTATAAACTCGATGACTATAATGTATAATTTTCACAAATAAGTAAGATCATAACCAGAAATGTAAACACCAAACATATAATGGTATATGTTACCCCAAAATTTCTTGTGGTATCATTAACTCATTTCTGGTTATGATCTTAGCAGGTTTCTTGCATTTGAACTAACAAATAAGAAATCTAAGGACTTACCCTTGAAGTTGGCTGAATCCTTCTATTTGATCTACGAGGTTCAACAACTTCCGGGGTTGATTTGTCCTTCACTTCACCTTTACTTGAATTCCCTACAAGTCTTCCATTGTTGAGACGTTCAGCCTTCGCATTTGACAAAGGCTTCTTAGATCGAGATTCTGGGGGAAGAGCTCGCGAAGAAAATGAGATTGGGCCTATTGCCCCCTTCTCAGTGTTGGAAGAAGATCCAAATTCCCTCGACTTCGGTCGACCTGATCCACTCTCCTCATTACTGGTAGAATCTTTCTGAGGTAATGTTCTACCAGAACCGATTTGGAGTTTTCCATATCTAGGAACTCTGGGTTTGGGTTCAACTGATTCTTTCTCCTTGGTCTCAACTTTAGAACTGCTTTTCCACCGGGATCCTTGCGGCATTAAGTATCTTGCAAATTTAACCGAATCATTTGCTGGAGTACCCTTGCTACCCCTTTCAGAAGTATAATGTTTGCTAACCTCCATAAATTTCCTCTTAGGTTTAGGAACACCATAAATGACTCCTGAACCTTCTTTCTGCAAACCAGCTCGCATTGTTCTATGTGCTTCAAGCCTATTCTCTCCTCTCATATTCTGGCCAACATTAAATACTTTTTCGTTCGTGGATAAATGCAGTAATCTTGCTTCTTCGTGTTTCCCAGATTCTGCAAGATTAATTTTCTTTGAAGCCGTATCCTTTCCTTTGCCCTCTATAGCAGGGCTGCCTGGCTTTAACCGTTTCTCCCGTGGTGTATCCCCCTGAAAACCAGATATTAAAGCTCAGAAAGGTAAATTGGCAACAAAAAGGTTTGGGATTATTTCAGCAGCCTTCCTATGTTTTGGTTATTACAGAAACCTCGCCTGAGTCCCCCGAGTTTTGAGAAATTATAGTGACCTCTCCTCTCTTCAGAATATTCAGCTTTTGACATCATTTTTTTACATCAACTTCGACAATTTATTTTGCGAAGGGAATATGCGTAACATATAAAGAATCCCAATGTGATATGACTAGAAGACTAACAAAATCTTGCAAAAAATGAGAATGTAACTTAATAAATCCCAAGTGTTGGCGCAAATGATAGTTACCAAACCCAAATGTGAGGTCCTAAATATAGAGGTCAGCATAATGAACCCAAAATAGAGGGGAGATCACTGTAATAATCTTTAAGCATCAAGTACACACGCAAACATAGTACCTGGGAAGTACGGTCTCCCCTTGAACTAGACCATTCAATCCACTCCCCATCCTTCCAAACCAGAGTAGGTCGGAGATGCCATGATCTAACAACAGAAGTTTCTCCTTGAGCTGCAAAAAAGCCCCAAGAAAAATCAACCCAGTACTAGGAAGTCCAAATTATTACACTAACTGGAAACAGTTGAATGTAATACCTGGAAAATTTACAGTTAATGTAGTTTCATCTTTCTGGTTCTTGTCTGATACAATTCCCTCACGCCAGCTAGAACAAAGCAAAAAAGAATATATTTAACAAGGAACATGAAATACAGAGAAACGAAAAAACTTAGGCTGCAAGTAAAAAAACAGATGAAAGGCCAGCTATGTTAAAGTGAATATTACTCAGCAACTAAAATCTTATGACATTTCAAATGGGAAACACGATTTCCTGCTCAAGGAATCTTAAAGACAGTAAAACCAAATTTAATTCAAAATATGTGCATGGTAAATGCCTACAATCAAGTACCAATCAAAGAACAACATAGCTTTGATGGAAAAAGATCTAAAGTTCATTTTCTTTGTTCCAAAAGTTTTTAATGATTATGAGCAATGTAGAAATAATTCACACACCCTCAGTAACATTACATTTCAGAAGGAATTGACACAGTTAAGCAAGATGAGATATGTAAAACGACTACAGCTATTTTCCAAGAAAGAATACTTTGCCCCAATAACAGGAGAATTTTATTTAAGGATCCAATTTTAAAAAGAGGCTTTTTACCTACTCTTTGTTAATAGCCATTATTCATTACAGTCATCCAGGAGTTTGCGCTTTCAATTATTTTTACATTTGACTCTAAGAGTCTTCTAGTGATGTCGCGTGTGATGCCCTGCTCCCATCACCCATGAGATAATTAGACCTAAAACATTCTCTTTGCACCTACAAAAAAGGACTATGCCGTGTATTTTGAGAATGAATGAGAACTAGAGAGTTAAAGAATGAATGAGAATTTGAAATGTATTCCCCATCACTATTGCTATTTTGAGAACGAATGAGAACTAGAGCGTTTTCCCCAAATATAATAATGTTGTGTAGTTTCTTTTAAATCGCTTAACCCCTTGCATCAAATTGGTATTTGCTCTTTGAAAATTACCAATGGGAGACAACTGGAATTCCGGGTTGTGCCATCTGAGGGCGTCCAGCTGTACGCCATCTCCCCCCAACCCTACAAACAGCGGTGGCCCGCAGAACCCTAGAACAGCTTCTGCCAACAGCGACGCACCCATACATCACTTTCATGTGACCCTGTGGACGTCTGTGGACGACAAACAACCCCTCCAGGCGTCCAACACCTTCCGAACCTTACCCCAACACCCAGCTATCACTACGACAGCACCCGGAGTGCTTTAAAGCAAACCAGACACCACTCGCGAGAACCATCCGCCTCTCGACTCCTCGCATTTGACATTAATTATGCAAACACCCCATCCCCCCACCAGTCACACCATGAGCCTATACCCTCAACTTCAATAAATTTCATTTTAACCCCTTCCACTCCCAAAAACCATCCGTAAAATCCGAACTTTGTTTCTGCCGCTCTTCAACCCCTACTCAAACCACCAGTAGTCCCCTTCAAAACCTCGTAGATTGCTTACCTCTAACATGGTTCACCCTCCTTAGTCCTCCTGCTTATCCCTCCCCACATCCTACTATCAAAGGCCAAGACCCCTTGTGACTGTCACCACGGAGCTCGACGAACCGTCTTGCCTTTTGTCCCCAACCTTAGCGACTGATCACCACTCGAGGCCTCCACACCCGTTCCTGTGATGTCATCTCAGGCTCCAAACTAACCACCCCAATCAGTTGTGGACCAGCCCCTTTTACACTCATAAGTCCAAGGGACGATTGTGCACAATGATAACCTTGTCGCTCAAGGCATGATGGACAAGCTTAGACTACCTGTCGATGCTTCTTGTGAGGCCATGTCGTATGGGTTGGCTCAAAGCAAGAGGATCTATAATGAGTCACCGGTGTCGGGACCCATTATCAACAAGGTTCTATGTCAAGTGGTAAATATGAGTATTTGTCATTTAATGCTTGGGAGACTATGGCAGTACTTGCTTACACCACGGTCATGCCAACATCATAAAAGTAGTTTCGGTTGCGACCGATGCGAGTACTCCGACCACCTCGGTCCTAGGCCTTGTGGTTTACCACACCACCATGACCGTCAAGGCCAAGCGTCCTGTATGTGTTATGTCTTAGTCAACTCAAATCTCCACACCCGAGTCCAACATGCCGCTGGAGATCCCGACCTTTAGGATTCATCTACGAATGTGTGTGCCCTCCACAACATCAGCCTGTCATAGTGTCGTGTCCGAGCACCTTCGTTTAGCCAGCCACATTACCATTACCAGATGTTACCTGTCAAACACAAGGAGGTAAAACAAGTCATTAAGCTTTATCCCACATTAAGACGGATTCTCTGATTGTCCTCCGATCCAAGTGTCTCTACTTTCATGTGAAGAAATTATCCTTTATATTTTCATACGTGACCTTCCTAGGTTATATGGTTTCGGGCTTTGTGACCTTCCTTGGTTATAAGTTTTTGGGAGGAGTCCGCATGGCCAACTCCCAGTTCGGCATCTCATGTTTGTAGTTTTCATGCCCTCGTTGGATTTTACCGATGGTTCATTGTGGGGTTCGGCGCCATCATGGCCCCTATTATGCACTTGATAATTACTTCCTCGGCATCGGATTTTCAATGGACTAATGTTGTCGACCAAGCTTTTAGGCGCATCAAGTCCCTTGTGAGCTCCGCCCCAATGCTAGCCCTCCTCACACAGCCTTTTGAATTACATGCCTGCTACATAGGTATTGGTGTCATCAAACGACAAACTGGTGTTTGTCTTCATCAGCCAAAAGAATATGAGTTTGCCCTCAACGATTTCAATCAAGTCGGACTACAAGGCCCTCTGATACGTGCACAACCAGTAGTGACTTAGCGATCGACGTGCCAAGTCCTCCTACGTAAAGAGATATACACTTCATCTCCGGCATAAGCCAAGGGAGGAAAACTTCATCTCCACAAATGCGTACTTTATCCAATCATTTACATTTGGAACAAGATTGATTGTTTTCTTTTTCGTGGCACGGCTCCTTAAATCCCTACATCATTTCTTCGGGAGAAAATTATTCCCATGGTGCATGTCGACAGCCTTGCGGGTCACATGGGGTTACATACACCGACCTCCTTGCACCAATGACTTTTAGCCCACTATGAGGCACTTACACGCTATATGGCTAAGGGGCGGCACTTTAATGTCGCTCTTTTACTAAAGAAAATTTTAGAGACGACACGAAATTGATTCGATATCGTGTTCGTGTCGGGTCTTTTTTATAAGAATGCGCGTTGTGTTAGTGTCCAAATTATGAGTCATGTTATCTTGTCCTGTCGTGTTAATTGTGTTTTTGTTTAGGTTATTTTGCTTATTTCTATTTAATTAGGCAAAAAAAATTAAGAAATCGTGTTTGTTGTGTTTTATATAGATCATGCTTCCATCACATCATATCAACATGTTGTATCATGTTAGTGACCAAAAAATTGTTGTCAAGTCGGTCGGCCCAAAATCCGAACCAAAAACACGAATTGTCACCCCTACCTTTTATACACCTTCGCATGTCACCAGGGGGCTATTGTAGGATCTCTATGGATTTCAATCATCGACCTCCCAAGACAACTCACGGTCACAATTCCATATTTGACGTAGATGATCAGTTCAAGATGGCACACATTGTATCCCCCACAGGATCACCTTAGACGGGGATGTCAAATTCACTAGTCAATTTTGCATACCATCCGGTATCTTTAATGGTGTTCCCTACAGTTCTCTACAGATTTTAACTCCAATTCCTCAATTAAAGAGTTGAAAATTTGCTCTAAAACCTTGACCCAAACACCAAGGACCTTATAATTACTCACAAGGAGTTTGCCTTCAACAATGTTGTGAACCGCTTAAATTTCGGGATTTTTCAACGATGAACCTTCGTATTTTTTTAGGGCGGACGATGTACTATGAACTCGGCCAAAATATGACACCTGAAGGGTCTAGAACACCAATCTTATCCTTCCGAGTTTCCCCCTTGGACTTCGGACACTCGTTTGTAGCATAACAAGGAGGGCCCCCCTTCTCAGTCATCGGCATTCCTTCCGTCCGACCGGGAAGGGCTTCTTCAACCTCTCTTTTTCGAGTTCTTGTCCTGCTCCAAGAAACAAAAAGGAAATAGTTCAATTTGATTGTTTTGTTTTGCTAGAATTACCACCCACTTTAACGGTCAGCCCTCCCTCGGAAGAGTTTTATGCCAAGTACAAAGAGCAGGATGACTTCCTCCCCTGATGAACTTGTCTTCCAACCCGATGATCTAGTCATGGTCTGTTTGCAAAAAGGCCAATCCCAAGGTAAGGGTCACGGCCTTTGATACGTCGCTTTGGTCTATTCCCGGTGGTTTGATGGTGTAGGGATAATTACTACGAGGTTGATTTGACGGTTGAGTTCCGCGAACACTGCACATTCAATGTCGCTCTAAATCTCTTAATTCTCACTCCCTACATTCTCAACATATGAAAACCGTACATTGATTTGTTGGAAGTTTTGGCATGGATCACTTCTATATAATCTACTTTACTGTATTAATATGATTTTTTTTTATTATTCTGACTTGGTCAAAATTCGCCAAACTCTATAACGTAAAATTACCCAGCAATAAGTACCGCACTAACTTAAGAGGAAGACAGAGAGCTATGCACATCTCTCTCTCTCTCTCTCTCTCTCTCTCTCTCTCTCTCTCTATATATATATATATATATATATATATATATATATATACACGTGTGTGTGTGTATATATATATTACACCCACAGCAACAACTCAATTACATGAACGAACAAAGACAAATCAATTATATGAACGAACAAAGACGTGAAATAAACAACTTAATACGACTTTTGATCATGCAAATATGATGTTCAAAGATGAACATTATTACCTGTCTTGAACCCATGCATCAACTCTATCTCCAACAGACCAAGCATTATCCGCCATGGCTGCTCTACGTCTCTTCCTCGTTCCTTCAAAGTGCACAGTAGTCATAGGATGGGCAATGCGTATTTTGGGTACCTTGTTGCGTTCATCGTCAAGTGGGACCCATTCCTCTAGTTTCCCTGATCCTGAAACAGAAAATTTCATTAATTAGAGTCTTACAGGTTCGTGTGAACATTTGCGCATAACCATTTGAACACCATATTTGTTTCTATTAAAGAGAACTATTCTAATCATAAAGATACCTCGAAAACCACTCCAACAATATAGTTTAGTGCACAAATGATCAACGACAAAAGTACGCCCAATGAATTTTTGTTTTGATAATCAAATAAAGAACATCATTTTTTGTTAAGCTGAGAAGTAGATTATTAATGTAGGGGTAGATGTACTTGAATATGTTTAGACATCAATAACCTGTCTTTTAGGGCAATTTATCCAACTATTTGATCATGTCAGGCTTGGAAATAATTAGGATCTCTGCATCAAAGCTACAATATAGGGCGTTATGCACTAAAATAGCATTCACTTCATATACTAGTAATAAAAGGGCAGCCCCCCGCCCCTTGGGATTTCAGGGAAAATCTGTGAGTTTAGTCCAGAATACAACGCCCACCTAAGGTTAACCACCATATGCACCCCTCACGTGGACCCTTCTTATTGTTTCCCTTTTCATGGGACTAATGAAAAGAGAACTCATCAGCCTAATCAAGAAACCAAAGGTACACGCTTACTCATCTCTTATAGTGTATGCTTCCTGCGTACATGGGTTCATCCCCCTATTGGTGCTTTTTAATGACATACTTTTGTAAAAACATTTTATTCAGTACTTCATTTTTTTAAAGCATGAATCTAAACAGAAAAAAGAAATTCATAAACATACATTTTGCCCGTTCCAAGAGAAATCCTGTTTACACAAAACTCATATATTTCTTGTGACTTGTCCACCCTGTTAAGCACGTGTACTTCAGTTATACTTAGAATTTTATAATGTAACAATGGTAACACATGAATTACGGGCACGAATACGGGTGTTGTGCCCGACACGACACGACACATACGGAAACAATAAAAATATTTTTAAAATTATACATATATATATATATATATATATATATATATATATATATATATATATAGAGAGAGAGAGAGAGAGAGAGAGGATTAGGTGCGGACTCAAATAGCAGAATTTTTTATGGATCCTATAAACGATATCGTTTTGAATTAACATGAGCATGTTTTTCCTACTTCATTTTAATGCAAAAAGGCGTCATTATGAAGAAGTCCATTTTAAAGTCTATTATTGCAGTCTGCATCTGAACGATTTTGTATATAAATATAGTCACACAATTTTGCACTTTTATAATAAGCCTAGGTTGCCGAACTAATTTATTAAAATTAACATGGTTGTATATTTCATAATAATAGTTAAACCCTAAATCAAAAGCATGCATTGAAATCAAATGAGAGACTTCATTCATTTTAACTTCTTTTTATGATGCATGAACTCAGAAAAGAATTTATTAAAGTTAAGATTTTTTTGACACCCAGCTATGTCCGCGAAGTGTCGTAGTCGTGTCCGGGAAGTGTCCACGAAGAATCCTCATTCTTTAAAATGTCAAATAAGTCTGCAGCGCCACATGGAGTGTCGGAAACGTATCCGCGAAGTGTCATACGCATGTCAGAGGGTCCGACACGGGTACGTCACCTCCGTAAAAGTGCCCGTGCTTCATAGGTTAACACTTAACACCAGTACTAAACCTTGGTAGAAAAGCCCGACTATTGATAATCAATTTCTTACATTTCCCAGATAAGATGGGAAAAAATTTTGAACTTCATTTGCATGTTCAAAAAAATATGTTTTATCTAATTATTCACTTTTTCATGTATAGTAGCATCCAACATCATATGCAGTTTTCAAACTCGTCTATATATCCCTTAAATGTTATCATCTATTAGGCATTCACAAACGTATTCCAATAATATTCTGCCTTACATGTTTACTATCGTACAAATTAAATCAATCCCTATAAACCATATGTTTGTGTAGTCCACAGCAGATTACCGTAATCGGATTGGAGTTCAGTGTAACAGACAAGAGCTTTTCCATCGGTCAATTTCAACACTTTAGCTGAAAACCAGGCTGCTTTACAGTTACCACTATCATCTTTAAATACCTAAAACATGAAACAGCAATTATTATACAGATGTAATGTAATAACACCACCAAATTGCTTCAAGGAAATATGCTTGCAAATCGTACAATATGGAAAGAGACTGGTAGTCCAAAGGACGTGAAATGCAATAAGAATTGGCTCCACACTCCGAAAAAAGTGCTTTCACAGAAGTCCTGAGATCATCACACGGTTGTACCATGTGTATGGCCGGGACTCATATAGGAGCACCTTTTTCGGTTAATGGATTTCTCACTGCAATAAATATCTGAAAGAACCCATACAATTGTTCTCCATTTAATTGTGACAACATAAAACAACTCAAATTAAAAATAAAAAAAATTCAGTGTACAAACCTCCACAAAAGAACCCTCATTAATGCTGTTATCTTTCGAAGACCCTATTGCACTGTCATGCTCATCCTGACCAATGATGGAAGTAGATCTAGAACCAAACTCAGATTCGGGAACAACCCCTATTGTTTTAGCCAAATCAGAAACCCGACGACCCTTTTGCCCTCTTGAATCATTTTCAACGCTTGAAACCGAACCTGAAATGCCATCAACCACCCCCACCCCAAGGTAATCCTCCTTTGAATCCCTGGGGATCTCTTTTGGACCCTCATTGGGTTGTTTAGCAGAAACATTAAGAACATCAACACTATTTGTTTTAGGTTGATCTCTACTCATGATGTTAGATTTTACACCCTGCTCAGAAGGTACTTGGGGACTTCTCCAATAGCCATCTGGACCCAAATCCACCAACTCACTCAAAGGCAAAGGATCACCCATGGCAACAATTTTCCCTGCTTGTGATACAGCTTCAGCGGCTAGTTCAGCAGCTTTTACTAGGGCGTCTAAATTTTCGGCATGCTTTGAGGCAGCTGAAGCAGCTTCAACCCTCTTTCTAGCAGCTTCTCTAGCAGCAAAAATGATTGAACTGGAACTTTTACTTACATCCCCGCCCTTCAAAATAGTTGCGGGAGTAGCATTCCCCAAACTGTTGACAATATCCGGAAGAGCAATAGCAGTACCGTGAGTAGAATTTCCAGCCACTGCTTCCTCGGCCATTAGTTTTGCTTGTACCGCAACATTTGAAGCGATCTTAGCGGCCGCAGCTGCAGCCTTCGCAACAGATGTAGCGGCTGCTATTGCGACAGCTGCAGAAGCTAGCTTAGCTTCAACATCTGAACCCAATCCAGAATTCTTCTGCTTATCCAACTGACTCCATACACTTTGGCAGTGACTAATGGCAGTAGCAGCGTGAGTAGCGGCATCCTCTGCTTGTAGCTTAGCCTCCTCAATTTTACTTGAACTCTCCTCCGAAATTATAACCTTTTGATCCCCTCCTTTTGAGTGATCATTGGGAGGTGTAGGAGATAAAGATGAGAGGAAATTTCCAGAACTGCTTTTCGAGGCAAAGCAAGCAGGGGAAGTGACAGCAACAGGTGTGGAGAAATGACCACTAACAACAGGAGCAGGCACTGACTCTGTCTTACTTTGAGCAAGCAAAGATATCTGGCCAAGATCCGCTGTAACAGAAACTTTAGTGCTAACAACATGGGAAGGCACTAATTCTATTTGAGTTTGAGCAGGCAAAGAGATCTGGCCAAGATCCTCAGTAGATTGGACCTTCTTCCTCTTCCTGGTTGTCTTTAGATCAGCAGAATCCTGGCCGGGTGATGCAGTCACCTTTTTCACATCAAAAATACTCGGGCCCCCACTATGTGCCATGGGAATAGGAGACACATTCTTTGTAGATGATGAAATAGGCACGGGTGATTCCTTAACAGGTGTTAACTTCACTGCCTCTGTAACTGGGAACCTTGAGAAACGAGGATTGGCGTCAAAGGGGGGTGTTTGTGGAGAAGCGACCCACTGAGGACCAGGAAAAGAGGCCTGAGGTAGCCAAGAGGGGCTATGTCCAACAAAATTACGCATAGGTCCCTGATAAGGATTCATAGGAGAAAGTGCTGCTTGGTGATAATCAATGACTGGGCTTCTTGGTATGGCACTGGCTTTAAAAGCATCACAAGGTGGAGTAGGTAGATTCCACAGAGGGGATGAAAGTGGTATAATAGGATTAGCAACTGCTGAAGGGGTACCGGGCTTGCTGCTCGCTCGACCAACTGGTGAGGAAAGAGCTTTATTTTGAAGTGAAACGCGTTTAACAGCTTGATCAGGAGTTCTAGTACCTGTATTTGTCAATTCTGGAATGTAGTCGGAAAAAATAGCCAAACCTAATTCAACAGCTAAAGATCATGAAATTACCTGAACGAAACTGGGCTGGGCTTTCAGAGTTGTTGACATGGGATTTTGGATCATGAAGCCTTTCAAAATAAGCACGCCACGCCGGCTCCCAAAAGCTTCTCGTACCATCTGTAATTAGAAATGTTAGCTTTTGATTATTTCATCTCAAGTGACAATTGATGAGCAAATGAACTAACCACATTGCCCAAACGCGGCAACCATACAAGCCTCATCAGGTGCTGCTCCTTGTCTGCAGTCATAATTTTAAACACGGTTTAAATGAACTTCATATGAAAGAGAGAGAATTCATTCAAGTATCTCCTTGACCAAAGGAGTACAAGTGTGATTTCTATGTTATGTATGGCCGTGCCTAATGCATATCAGATGAAGCTCTAAGTTTTAGCTTGATCCAATCAATGCAACAAGAAAACATCATAAGCATCACAATCTACCCCCCACCCCCCCCCCCGGCCTTAAGAAACAATTTATGTGTGTGTGTGTGTGTGTGTGTATAGGTGGCTGATGTAGTCATCAACTGCAACCTTTTTTCCCCCCAACAGTCGTTAAGAGAACATTTTACAGCAGATTGGAACCCCTCCCCCTCTCCCAAACACTCACAATTTGTGTACTAATTAGACAATAAAAAACAGGACTCACATCAAAGATCCATAAACAAATATTTGGGCTCGTAATTGCACTTGTTGTAAATCTGTAAAAGGTTGTTGAAGTAATGCAGGAGGAACTGATGTGTTCAGATCCGGCAGATTGGATGCAGGAATAGAAACAAGACCACAAGATTTTGCACCACTGCGCTCAACATTCCCATATGATTTCGAATCTTCAAGTTGCACAAGTTGGCCACTCCCTAGGGGGCTCATGGGCCCACACGGTTTATCCCCTCTTTCCAACTGTCTCACAGGGGTTTCCTTCCCATGGATTCCTTTCTTAGCATTTTCTTTCCCCACTGCCTTACCAGACCCTCGTCTCGTTTTGCGCTCAGGGGTCCCTTTGGAACCTCCATGTGTAATTCCCCCATCAGATACTTGAGGACTTCCGTGTGAAATTTTTTGCGCCGTCTTGGGATCTACTTGGCTGCCATCGGATGTTGAGGGAGATCCCTCCACAATCTTCAAACAAAAAACACGGAAATTATCAGGAATCCCAATGACGTGAATTAAGTAACCTCTATTTGGTTCAGGTGTAATATTTGTATTGAAAAGCATTTTCATATATTGAAAGATAAATGCTGTTAATATAAAACTGTAAAAAGTGTATATTTATAATTATGCAATTTTGGACAAAAATAATTAACAAAATTTAACTTTCAAACTGGTAAAGATACTTTTTACCATTTTAACTTCTACCCAAGTGAATAACATTTCATCCTGGACCAAACAGTCCTAAATGTAAGGTGACAATTAAGCATAACAGAAGAGTTGCACAAAAATTACCGTCGAAATTTTGCAAGCTTGGACAGTGGGGAATGATTGCCAACCCTTGCCAGTTTCTCCCTCAGAGGGAACTATCAATGGACTAACCTCAAAAGTAAAGCTCCTCTCTTCTTTGGAGGCATCATTTCCACGTGAAGGCGGGGATCTCGACTGAGCTTTACCATCAACCCCACCAGCCCCCTCAGAAGGTGGCACATTTTCAACCATGGCCCCAATGAACTCCTTCTGATTGTCTCTATCACTATGAGAAACGCCAATGCAACTAATGACAGTGGGAGAATTACATATAGGTTTATCAAAATCTGCAGAATTTACTCCACCTTCAAGCATAGGTACAGCATCATGTTCAGATGAGCAGACAAGATCAACGGAAGCTTGATGGTCATTTGAAGTATCAACTGCAAAATCCCAATTGGTAATCAAACAAGAAACACAAGCCCTAAACCACAAAATGATCATAAAGCAATGTGAACATCATAAAACCTGTAACTGTATAAAAACGCCATAAGTTAAGTAGCAGAGCAATACCTAAGAAGAAAGAAGAAAGGAACAAAAGAACAAAACATATGCAAAAGAAAAGAAAAAAAAATCTAGAACACCTCCCCCTTCCCTAAAAAACTTCCTTACCCTGAAAATTTCCTCAGATTAAAGGTAAGAAAAAAACATGGAATCTCCTTAAATTTCTTTGTAAATGTATAAAAGTGTTTTTTGGCTTATTCCGTGTCAAATTGTTTTATTATCATCAGGAAATACATTAGCCTTATTGAGTCTAGATGCTTAATTTTCTTACACGCCTTTGTCCGCGTTCGGACCATTTTGGACCTTTTTTAGATGTGGTATATATGACCTTGACAAACCTTGGGTTTCCCTCACATTTTATGCACTTTTTTTATCCTCAAAATTTCATATTTCTCAAACGTGCAAAAAGAGCCTTCCAAAATCATTCACCTTGAAATTTCTGTCAAAAATGTGTTTTGGTGATTTTTGGTTTTGTTGCGCTCATAAAGCGTTTTGGCACCGTGTGAACGACATGGTTTGGTCGAAGCTCAATTTTGTCATTTAAGCCCATTTTAAAGGGCATTCTCACAACGAGGAATCCATTCCGAGCGCAAGGTTTACCGAGAGAGGGAAAAATGAATTTTCGCTATGAAAAACTTATGTATATGGGATATGAAGCGACACGTGGCACGTGGTTGTGCCCACGGGAGACGACTATCTTTTATTTTCATTTATTTTCTATTTTTAGTTTAGGGTTTAATTGTCATTTTCCTTTATGTTAGTCTTTTAATTAGTCTCCAAGCATGTTTGGGCCTAATGAGTCATTTTTAGATATTAGTTGTCCTTTTTTATCATTTTGGGTATTAGCTTGGCTAGCAAGCTAACTCTTCCTATAAATAGACGCATTGGCCCTCATTTGTACTTAACCTTGAATATTGAGAATTAAGAATAGAGAGAGAAAGAACCCATTTCACTAGTCTAATTTATTTGTTGTTGTTGTTGTGTAGTAATAACGCTTCCGCATTTGAAGATTTACATCAAATTGGTATCAGAGCTCAGTTTGTTCTTGGTGTTCGTCGGGGTGCGTGAAGCGGGTCACGAGTGGAGATTCCAACTATGGCAACCTTTCAATCGAAAGATAGATAAATGCCCAAAAGAGAATCGGGTGAATGAAAACCCTAATTCCATCACCACTAAAAGAGGAGATACCAACTCTTTTAGCGAGTTCACCCTTCATCTCCACCACCACCCTCCGCCACCTCCACCTCCTACCGCCACACAACCACCAACCCGTTTTACATGAATCTCCGTCTTCAATTTTACCCAAACCCTAACCCTAATTCCCAAGAAAACAAGAGCCTACAAACCCTAACCAAGAACCCAACAAACCCTAGCTCCACCCTCTGCCAAACAGCCCCTACAATTGCCCCGACACCTTTTCCGTCCATTACCCCTGTCGCCGACCACCGACCAAGTCTCCAAGCCCATTTTCGGCACCGAAACCCCTCCCAAGCCGACATCCCTGAAATCCAATCTGACCCGGATATTACCCCAAAGGGGGTCAGCCGACTGCCGACAACCCTCGCTGCCCTCAACCAATCACTGCCCCGACCCCAGTAAACCCTCCCCATTGCCAACAGCTTCCGACTAGCCTATCCCTACCCCTTACCCCCTGTTCCGACCCATTTTTCTACCCTAACCAGCCACACCTCTAGCCGCCTTCCCTTCCTAGCCCTAAAACCACCCCGCCACTCCTTCACAAGGGTTGCTCAGTCTTCAATGGCTGCCAACCTGCCCTGCTACACCCGCAACCTATATTTGCCTACAAAACCAAACCCTAGCCTTTTTCTTTTTACCCCAAAATAGCCCCATCCCAAATTTAACCCTATTTTTACCTTTCCCCGCTCATTAATGCCCAACCACAAGTAAATCCAATCCAAATTGGGCCTTCCCTACTTCAATCCGATCTCACCCACCCTATTGACCTCTATTCCAATCAATTTTTTACACAACATACGACTTCCATGAGAAATGTACCCACTTAGGATACATTTTCCAACTATTTGCCATTTTGAGGCCCGTCTTTCCGAGATGTCGCCGTCTTCAATCCACTTGTTTCAACATCCGTTGAACCCACTCAAAATTCTTTGAAAGCTTCTCTCTTCGACATCACTTGTTTCCGAGATGTCGCCGTCTTCAATCCACTCAAAATTCTTTGAAAGCTTCTCTCTCTTCGATGAGATTTTGTTTTCCTCGCTTTAATCGAAACAAAGATAAATTTTGAGTGACTCATTAAATCAACCTTAAAAATATATCCTTCATCAGTTGCCCTTGAGAAGATCTGAAGAATTCACTCCGTGAAGAATTAATGTTGTATTCTCGAAATTGGATGTGTGGAAGCTAATTGTATTCGATTCTCCTCTCTGTGAAGAAGCTTCAATTCAGAGCCACTAGATCGAGTGGAGTATTGAGGATTGAAGCATAATGAGAGTTTGTAAGGGAACTCAAGCCAGGTATATGTATGATCTCTTGCAAAATTTCATTTTTTAAGAGGATTAGTTGTAGCGTCACGAGGTTTTTCCCTTACGTGGGGTTTTTCCACATATATCTTGGTGTTGGTGTTATGATCAATTTCGCATTTACTTTTATTCATAACACACAACCTCGCAAAATTTTACATCTCCCACTAATATAGGTTGCTAGATGTTAAGATCTCACACAATTACAATTTAATTGAACTAATTTGGTCAAATCTAAGCTACTCTCAAATTAACTTGAAATTTGATACAATTGAATCTAATAATGCATTGCAATTGAACGCAAAAGGCTTTTAAATTTTAATTTGATTGATTTCATAACACTTCCCCAGAACTAAAATTGGATCTCATCATTTAAAGGTCAAGTGTTTGATATTTTGCCAAAATGAATTCGAGTTTAAATTTCGTAGTACAAATCAATCATCATTGTTGAAATTCATTTTTGAGATTCGTTTTGATTTCATACAATTGATCTAAAATCATTCAAATTAGTTTTTGGAAGTTTGAACAAGTGTTTGAAAGGTTTTGGAATGATTTAGATTTTAACAAGAAAATTCTCTCTCTCTCTCTCTCGAACATTAGCACAAAACGTAACCCTTTCATATCCACTCCTTTACATCATCCCTTCCTTCATAACCTTAACAATTTATATCCAACCACATCAACCAAAAGGTGGTCAAAACAATTTCCATCCTTAGAATCGTCAACTCAACGCAACAAAGCCTTTTCCCAATTATTTGGGATCGACTACATGACTTCTAAGGCAAGTTAATACATACTGATTCACAAACTGGTGAGATCAAATTCAGAAACTCGCATGGTCATATAGGCTTCCAAACACGGGATAAAACTCATCGATAAGGAACCAATTGATTATTAACAAAAAAAAAAATCCCAGAATTGAACCCCTTTTGGTGGTCACATAACGAAGTTTCAAAACACAAGACGCGGCTGATTGTTGGGGGGAGCCCTTCCGCCACCCCTTCTAGTCGAAGAGTGCGTGGAAGTTAAGTTGAAGGGCAGCCTCTTGACGTTTCCGCAGTTGACGGCAGCGGTAACATCAATCAGGGAAGCAGGTGGCGTAGGGTAGGGGCTTACAGGCTGCTTTCCAGCTACCCTTTCGCAACTGATTGGCGGTGGCAAAGAGGCAAAGCAGTGGCGATGGGATGGGGGAGATCGGCTCCAAGACTGTCGATGGTGGGGCACAAGGATTATGTTGTTGGGTCATTAGCAGCAACAGGGAATGGGGCGGGAAGGCATCTTTTCGGGGTTGTAGGCTGCACCAATGCTTGGAGCGTCAGATGAGGTGAGGGTGGCGGGGTGAGTGTCAACTTTGATGAGGTCCTCCATCATCATGATAATTTATTTTTCAAGACGACCACCCTTCCTCCTGGCTTTTGAAATGACTCGTGTTGTCACCACAACCACAGCTTCAACTTAACTTTCTATACAGAGACCCAAAGACCACACTCAGCTCTGATACACTTGATTTGAATAAGCGGAGACAACAAGAACAAAATAATATGCAATAAAACTAGAACTGAATGAATGAATAAAAATACAAGGGGCTTTATTTATAGGCTCGATATAAATCGTAGATCATTTATAAAATAATAACTAATAGATAAACGTATTAGATCATTTATGAAGTAATAACTCATAGATAAACCTATTCCATATAGGAGATAAAACAACTAATTAAATTAAAAACAAAAATCTCCAACCTTATCGTTCCCAAGCTGCTACCTGCTCTCTCCCTCATGTCCCGTGCATCAAGAGATCCTCTTCTGAGTTTGTTACCCACTTGGTTTCAGTTCATGTCGATGTGAGTGAGCATTTTCTACGAATGCAACCTATAAAGGCAATGTGAACTCTCACCATCGGAGGGCTTGACGCCTTCTCTTTACGCATGGAATTTGGTAACAGTGTATTTTAAAACATTTTAAAACAGAGTAATGGCACGGTCATATACACAAGTTGCATATCCATCATTATGGTCCCTTCCCCATGCTCCGATGATGTGGGGATAATGCTTATATAGGATTGATCTTCAAGCCGACTTATGCGTCCATTTTACTTTCAACGTTGTGACCGTCCCCCATATAGAGCGATGCCATTGTCACAAGCACAAGTTACATATGTGATGCAATGGACCCTTTTTCTTACACAAATTTGGGGATTGGGGATCCCTCCAATCCCGTTGAGCTCTTTTGTTCCCATGTTCGCCGCATAGAGGGCATCATCGCTTAGGGGGTAGTTGACACACCTTGTGGTCCATGCACTCGATTCCTCACCATTCCTAAAGCGACCATTCAGCAGGTTAACATCTCTTTCCACAATCAAGAATATATGGCTAGCTTTTTTTTTGGTTGGGGGGTGAGAGGTGCAAGAGCATATCTTCCATGGTCATAGTCGCCTTTAGTGTCTTTTACTTATATTTGATATTTCTTTCTTTAGTTTGGGGTATTAGTCTTTTAGACAGCCCTAGCCTAGGAAGGGCTCGACTCCTACCATCGTACTCAATGTTACAGTTTTATAAACGAGAATATGAGAGCAATTGGAATATATATATCCTAGCTTCTTTGATGCATTTTGTTTGTTTGTGAACATTCTGTTGCTTTTACATCAAAAATAAGAAATTAGTCACTGAAACCAACGAAAAGGGACAAAAAAAATATATGATTGACCTTCTCGGGATATGGTGATGGACTAGAACAACAAAGAATAACCTCAGATATAGGCTAGCATATCAGCTAATGCAGAGTGGAAGACCAACAAAGGAATCATGTGAGTGGTGATGAAGAATAGTGAAGGTACACATAATCAGAAAACACGTCACGCTCAATTAAGGATCAGTAGTAATTGATAACACACCTTTTGTCTCAGATGAAACTTGGCCAGAGTTTTTCACACCAGAAGCCATGGTAGTTTCCACCAAGGATAAAGATGTAGGTTCTGTTAGCACCCCTCCTTTGTTTGGAACTAGTGCTGAATCTGAAATAAACAAATATATATAGGTAACAAGGGCTCCAAATATCAGTAGTAATATAACGATGTATTTATTAAAGGATATAGATAAGTAACACACAGAAGAAATGATGGAAGTAAGTTAATATGATAATTTGGCACCAATGACTGCAGCAATGGGGAGTATCACATCCCGCGGAGGGATGAAAGAACATGAGAAAAATTGACGAAGAGGCAAATAAAGTGTCCTTAATAAATAAAAGGTATCAATCTGGCAAGATCAGATCACTGAAACAAGATCTGTGTGGCCAGCACCATACAATATGATATTAAATTGCTTAAATTATATAGCTACCCCTCTCTTATTTTAAATATTACACCCGCATCCCACTTGTTGTAGATATTACACTCCCCTCCCCTTTTCTTTCAGATCTTGCACATTTATTAACCAACACTGGTACAAAAAGGTAGTGGGTGTTACTAAAAAAAATATAAAATTGAGTGTTAAGGGGAGGCATTATGGCCAACAAGAGGGGGGTCCCTGTAATTTACAAAATAAATATCGACAAATTTGAAGGAGAGAGAGAGAGTAGATCACCTGAAACTTCTGCGGATATCTCTTTGTAATTTCTTTCTATTGTTGTTTCATTATAGTTTTCAAAAGCAATTGCTTTGGCACCATCACCCTCCTTTACTGTCGAATCACAAAGAACAGGAGACGCTTGCAGCTTCTCAAAGCACTCTCGACCAACTTCGTTAGCCACGGCTGCATTTTCAATCTGGTCAGATCCATTACCAGTCTCCACGATTGGCTCTGGGCCCACCACCTGATCAACCATCCCACGTAGTTTTTCTGAAGCAGAATCATCAAATGAAACTTTATCCACTTCAGAAACAGGACCAAGAAAACTGGCCACTTGAGAAGACTCTTTCAGAGTAGACAAATTTGGGTCTATGAAAACTTCAACTTCCATTTCATCCTGTTTATCCTGGTGTATAACCCCCAACCCATGTGCAGATAATTTATTCTCCTTGTGATCAATTACTTCATCAGCAGTAGTAACACTCACAGCACCCAATGTGTCACCAGATGCTATGCTTGTGCTTCTCACTTCAAAATCAAATGCTGGAAAGCAGAGCAAGAGAGTGGACAAATATTAATATATGTTTATTCTTCAATCAAACATACAGAATAATAATAAATTAATATAATAGGATATTAAACAAAACAATTCATTATAGATAAAAATAGAGAGTAAATGGAAACAGAGGGCAACCTGCTCCAATTCAAAATCATAAAACACAAAAAGGATTGCTTGAAGCAATGAAATTCGTGCTACGGCAATCCACCTCCCACATAGGTGCGCAGGGTTCAAAACAAGGTAGGGGCAGATTTAGACCACTTTGGGGCTGCTTCAAAATGGGGAGGGCAACCCCAATTCTGTAGCAACTCCTCTTTCTTTATTTAAAATTAGCTCTAGTTACAAATTCTTTCCCATCTAGAGTTTAGAATATATATATATATATTCTTCAAATGCTTAGACATGCACACCCATGAAAGGCCAAAAATGTGATCTTCTCCGAATCAATTATTTCTACTCGCGTCTTTTATCAAAATTTCAATTATTTATTTCCAACCACACCATCCAAAATACAGCCAACATGACACTCCGCGCTTTCACCCAATGTTATACTACCATGCAGGCAATAACAGATCTGCACATCCTCTTGGCAGTGGCCCAAAATTGCCAAAACTTAGGAAAGTTAAATGGCACCAAATTCAAAAAGAAAGAAAAAAAATGAAGAAAAATGGTCTGCATTTAAAATAAACTAGCCCAAGCCTAAGAGTCTCTTCGTTTGGAGCGAATACCTACCTTGACATGGGCAACTAACTATATAAAAATCTGAACTTCAAAGGTATTCCTGATTTCCAACTGTCTTTCCAACTCTCTGTGTCTAAAAAAGTTAATTATGATAATCAGATTAAGATTTGACCAACTCCCTGGAAAATGCTTTACAAGAAGACGATCATCATCAAGGGACCATCTTCACCAATACAAACATAGTCCACTTTAAAAAATAGCCAAAATGAAATTGGATAGTCCCCAAATCATTAAAATTCCTTCTGAATAGCTAAGAACCAAAGAAAAATGCCAAAAAGAAGTCTCCCTATCAAACATGGTCCACAATCTCAGCCGAGTCAACTCAGTATAGGCCGAGTTGAGTTGGTTTATCAACCCAACATTCTGATACAAAACCCGTATCAAATAAATGCCAAAAAACATGCAACTAGACTGACTCGGCGATTTGTCAGTCAACTAAGAATGACTTGGAGATATATCAGTCAACTAAGAACGACTCGGGGAGATATCAGACCGACTTGTGATATATCGGCCGATTTGGGAGAGTTCAGCACAGAATGACATAAAGAACGAGAAAATACCACTTTTGTTTACTTATATAAAATCGCTGCGGCAGATTCTACAACTGTTCAACGTATCTTTGTGCAACTCTGATTTAAACTACCTCAGGGAGTTAAGGTGTACAAAGGGATGTCACAAGGGTTTTAAGAGTTAGGATTTCGACTTTTGGCTGCTAGGGTTTCAACTTGGGCTGCTAGGGAGTTGTGCAGAGGTTTTCTGTTTGAACGATAGTCTGTTAAAAAGAGATGAGTTGAGTTATAGTTCAAATGTAACATATATCTACCTTCTAATCATTAATTATTTAATATGTAATTACAAAATAAATATTGAAAGTTCTGTAGGTTTACGTTTGGGGTTTAGTAGGTCTCCTGTCATCCTGTACACTTTTGTTCCTTTTCTTTTCTGAAAATATAACAGTAGCTTGTTTAAAAATAAAAACATCTAATATTGGTAGTAATTTTAAAATTTTGGTATTGATATTTAACAACATTATTAAAAAATCGTATTCATTTTTTACAAAATTTGGTAATGATTTTCAACAAAATTATAAATAAATTTGGTACTGATTTTTATATATATTATCAAATAAGTTGGTACTCATTTTCAAAAAAAAATTGTACAAATACTTTTTAAAAATGGAAATATTTTTACTAAAAATATCAATAAATTGCTACTAATTTTAATTAAAAATTGGCACTACTCATTCAAATTTAACTTCTACGTAACTTATTTATGAAGTTTTATGTGTCACTACTATATTAAATGATGGTTTTGAAATTTTCCAATTGGTCCACATTAGTAATCTTATTTTATCTTAATTCTATATTTTTTTTGAATTTCTTGGGCTCTCCAAATAGCATAACGTTTTTTATAGCTTAATACCACGACCAAGTGGAAAATTGGGTGTCTTAGACGTAGGCCACGACCAAGATTTTGAACCATTACGTCAAATAAGCTATCACCGCATTCTGATAATGAGACATGGTAGAGATGAGGCAACCGACGCTAAAAAGTGATTCACCCAATACCCCCAAAAGATTAATTTCCAATGACCACAAAAAAGAACTCGTTTTATCACTTCAATAACGCATCCATTGGCCACCTTGTATATTCTCATAATAATGGAGTACCATAAGAAAATTCGCTCCAAGAAATACCACAAACAGTCCCGCTAAAAGGGCATTATTTTATATGATTAAAAATTACCAATACCCAAAAACTTTCCATAGGGTTTGACACAAGTATCCACCGAAGTAAATATACCCCCTCTTGACAAAATACCCATCTAATCTCTTTTAACCTTGTCCAATACTAGGTCCAAAAATCTCCAACCTATTTGCGTTTCCTCCTTCGGCTATATTGAGATAACCACGGTGTAAAATATCAGCCAACTAAAGTCGGTATCGGCAGAGCTGACTCGATTACTCAGCCCACCGTTCCGATACGAAACCCGTATCAAATAAATGCCGAATAATGAGCAACTCGACTGACTAGGCGGAATATCAGTCGACTAGGAAAGACTCGGTGAGATATCGAACTGACTTGCGATATATCGGCCCCTTCGGGCGAGCTTGACAAAGAATGACATAAAGAAGCAAAAAAAAATACCATTTGCAACAGATTTTCACTGCCATTTTTGTGTTAGAGCAAATACGATTACTTAAAATCGCTGCTGCAGCAGACTCTTCAACTGTTCAAAATATCTTTCTGAAACTAGGATTTGAACTAGCTCAGGGGGTGTGCAAAGGGCTGTCACTAGTGTTTCAAGATATAAGTTTACGACTTTGGGATGCAAGGGCTTCGCCTTCGGTTGCTAACGAGTTGCACTGAGGAAGAGAAGAAAAGGAATGTTTTTCTGTATAAGCATGGGTCTATTAAAAAGAGCCAAGTCTAGTTTCATTTACAATGTAACATTTATCTACCTTTTAATCATTAATTATTTATAATGTAATTACATATTAAATGTTTTGAAGGTTTATGTTTGGGGTTTAGTTTTGTAGGGTTTTTTTTATGTTTTACCTTCACAGCAACATTTGGTTTGCTATCTCGCTGGACATTTTTTTATGGAAAATGTGTTAGTAGCTTTTCATGAATTATACAAGTATCAATTTGGTAGCAATTTTACAAAATTGATATTGTTTTTTCACAAAATTATTTTTAAAATGGTATTTATTTTTTTTAAATTGGGTTATGATCCAATAAGTTGGTATTAATTTTTAACAATATTATCAAATAAATTTGTACTCATTTTTAAAAAATATGGTACAAATATTTATAAGATATAGTACTATTTTATAACAAAATTATCAATAAATTAAAATTGATATTTAATTTAAAAATTGGTACTAATCATTTCTATTTAACTTCTATCTGACTTATTTATTAACTTCTATGTGTCATTGCTAGCTTATTGTTGATTTATAAGGAAATATTTAAGCTAACAAGTCCAAAAGGTTCAGTATAATCAATTAGATAATCCTATCCATATTAAAACATTGTTTTGAAATTATCTAATTGGTCCACATTTGTAAAACATGGTTTTGAAATTATCTAATTGGTCCACATTTGTAAAACATGGTTTTGAAATTATCTAATTGGTCCACATTTGTAATCTTAATTTTTTTTATACTGTTTGAAATTCCTTGGGCCTCTCTAAATAGCATATCGTTGTGTATCGCCAATAACGCGACCAAACTGAAAATTGGACATCTAAAAACGCAGACTGCGACCGAGATTTTGAACCATGACCCCAAATAATCTATCACCGCATTCTGAGAACAATACATATGGTAGAGATGAGGAAACTGAGGCTAGAACGCGATTCACCCAATACCCACAAGAGATTAGCTTCCAATGACCACGAAAAGAACTCATTTTATCACATGAGTACCACATCCAGTGGTCACCTTGTATTTGCACCTGATAATTGAGTACTATAAGAATTTTTGCTCCCAAAAAATGCCACATACAGTCCGCTAAAAGAGCCTCATTATATAAATGACCAATACCCAAACATTTTACTTAGGGTTTGACACAAGTGCCCGCGGAACCTTAAGATTTTTCCCTTAACGCCAATCCCCTTCTATAGAAAATTTTTCATTAACATTTAAACAATTATAGTTCATTCAGGCATATGTTCGAACTGGACAAAAAATAAATGGAATACTACTCAAAACAATATGAATTGAAATATATATACCCCCCTCTTGACAAAATTACCCTTCTTTCACTCATCTAATCTCGTTTAACCTTGCCCAGTACCAGGCCCAAAAATCTCCCAACTTATTTGAGTTTCCTCCTACGGTTATAAATTGAGATAACCATCGTTTAAAAACTCAGCTGAGTCAACTCGGTATTGGCCGAGTTGATTTGGTTTTGCAGCCCACTGTTCCACTACCGAGACCGGTATCAAATAAATGCCGAAATATAAGCAACTCGAACTGACTCAGAGAAATATTGGTCGACCCGGAATGCCTCGATGAGATATCAGACTGAATCGCAATATAAAGGCCGAATCAGGCGAGTTTGACAGAGAATGACATTAAGAGGGAGAAAATACCATTTGCAGCAAATTTTCGTAGCCCATTTTTTGTGTTAGAGCAAGTATGATTACTTACAATCGCAGCAGCAGATTTTACAACTGTCAACGTATCTTTCTACAATTATGATGTGAACTACCACAGGACAGCGAAGTGTACTAAAGCCTGTCACTAGGGTTTCAAGAGTTAGCTTTGGGCTGCTAGGGAGTTGCGCACGGGTAGAGACAAAGAGGAAGGTTTTTCTGTTTGAGCGTGGGTCTGTTAAGAACAGACCAGTTGAGTTCTAGTAAAAATCAAGGGTCTAAAAAGCGCGAGGCATGGTCGAGGCGTAGAGGTCAAGCCTCAAGCCTTATGAGCCTAGGCATAAAAAGGCGTTTTTCCTTTTGTTTATTATTTTAATTATTCTAAGGCTAGTAATATAATAAAATAAGGGGCATATACCAAATAGTTCCTCGAACATTTTTTAATACACGTTTAATCCAAGACTTTTTTTTTCCCCAAAAAAGTCCTTCACCATGCCGCTGGCGCGGACCTTTAAAAACAAGAGAATATTAGTTAAATGGGTGTTTGAGGGACTTTTTGGTACAAAATAAAAGGCTTGGACTAAATGTGTATTAAAAAATGTTCGAGGGGCTTTTTGGTATTTGATCCATAAAATAATACATACCTTGAATTTTGAAAATATATCCATATGTTTGGTAGCCATCTTTCTCATATTCATGCTCCATAACCAATATATAAAATGTATTTCTCAACATTTATTAAGCAATATACAAAATGTATTTTCCATAATTCAATAATCAATAATCAATAATCAATACAAAATGATTCAATATAAGAAATGCATTTTTCACCTATCAAATGAATCATAGAGACTTTTAGTCGAAAGTCGGCTGGCAATGTTAGGCTTTTTTTGGACGAGAAACTGAAAGAGACAGGTTTGGGATACTGTTTTTCTTTTGATTGTTTGGACAAGATATTGGTCAGGTTTGTTAAAAAATTTCGTTAAGGCGCCTTTGTTTTAAAAAAAAAAGTGCGCCTTAAGCCTTTTACCAAGAATAAGGCGTTTCTCTCAAGCCTAGGCGGGCCTTTTAGAACACGGGTATAAATGTAACATTTATCTATCTTTTAATCATTAATTATTTAAAATACAATTACATTAAAACTATGTAATACCTCCATCCAAATTAATAGCCATTATTTAAAAATGAAGGTTTTTGAAAATACGCTCAATCAATGGCCAAGTTCAAGAGTTGTTCACCAACGTGGAATTTGGTTTGTTAATTTTGTCAAAAAAGGAAAAGAAAAAAGGGCAAACCTAGTGCACAAGGCTCCCGCCACTACAAGGTACTGGGAATTTGATGTACGTAGACCTACCCCTGCAAATGGAGAGAGATTGTTTCCGCGACTCGAAAGGACGTTCCAAAAAGGGAAACAAGACTATTGATTTGGACGGAGAGAGTAAATGTTTTGTTGGTTTATGTGTGTGGTCAGTTTTGTAGATTTTTTATGTTTTTCCTTCGCAGCAGCATTTGGTGTCATATGATGCTGTAAGTTTGTTTTCTAAATGTATTAGTAGCTTTTAAAAAAACTATATAAATAAATCAGTAGAAATTTTTAAAAAATTGGCATTAATTTTTAACAAAATTATCAATAATTTGTTATTCATTTTTTTATTAAAATATGGTAGTAATTTTAAGAAGAAATCGTACTATTTTTTACCAAAATCATCAAAAAATTGGTACTAATCATTTCTATCTAACTATTGGCTGAATGGCCATTCTTCAATCAACATCCCACAGCTTGGCTAAAAATTCCAATACACGTGTTCCTACACTAATTCCCACTATCAGACTCGTACAAACATTTACTCAGAACCCCAATGTCAATTGAAAAAACTTCACCACGTCCATAAACTTCAGAAGCTTCTCCTATCTCAAAATTTTGGGGGTGGGGGATGGGGGGTGGGGGGGGGGAAGCAATCGGCAAACTAAAGATTAGGTAACCCAATTTTGTCCCTCCATATCTCAAAGCCCTCAATTAAAGAATGCTCCATACTTCCATTTCACTAGAATCGATAGTCAACTCTCAATTTTCCTTTTCATGCAATGGAACAGTTTGATCACAGTAACTAACATTAGCATGCTCTAACAAAAAAAATATTTTGTAATCATCATGGATCCAGCAAGCATAGGAGGCTAGGCATGCTTTTAAAGACATCTACTCTCAACAAGGGTTGCAAACGAAACGAGCCGAGCTTAGAAAAACTCGTTTATTAATCGAGCTTGAAATCGTGTTCAAGCTTGGTTCATTTACTAAACGAGCAAACCGAACATGAACTTTAAACGAACCGAGCTCGAGCAACTCAGTTTTAAGAGGCCTAATTGAGCTCGTTTATGCCTTAAAATCCGAACACGTGTCGAGCTCGAGCCAAGCCCAACGATCGCATTTTTTTAATCGAGCTCAAAATTGTGTTCAAGCTCGGTTCGTTTTCTTAGCAAACAAGTAAAGCTCGGACTTTAATCGAGTCGAGCCCGAGCTGTTCATTACCAGCTCGATCCATTTGCAACCGCACTCTCAACCCTAACATCATTATGAAAACTTTACCATGTCCATCAACTTCACAAAGTTTTCCCCATCTTAGTATACGAAAAAGGGAAAAAAAATAATATCATAAGCAAATGAAGATTAAATGATACAACCATGTCTCTCCGTTATCTCAAAAAACACTAATCAAAGAACACGAATTCATCCGCTCCGGTCATTATAACTAACCCATCAACTACAAGTATAAAAAGTTAATTTGAAAGATGAACCCCTTGCCTAATTCTAAAACCTAGTTAAGCTCTTCACCTTTCTCTAGCTCTACCATAACAAAGGCAAGTAAATTAGTTGAACCCAAATGCCCCCCTTATCCAAACCATCCACCAATGTCCAAACCTTTCCTCTCCCTAGCATGATGCAAATATGACACCAAAGCAACTCCCTATTTATTCAGAGATCAGTACTCTATCACCGCCTTATTAAAACATCATTGACCACTATGACCAAATCAAAAATGCATCTAACCTTTGACAAGGGGCCCTTTTAGTGTTAAAGATTTTTTACTAGCACCTCCCTAAATATCAAAGAAAAATCTTTCGACTGTTAAAAATATTTATATCTATCCTATCTAAGTGGTTGTCCACTCCTATTAGGACTCTACCAGCTTGTACCGTAAAAAAAGGGGTGACCCCCCTCCCCTTATTGACACACCAATTAATGAGAACCTCTTCCTCTCTCTAAAATTCTCTCTAATTCTCTTTGTGCTCTACTTCTTTTAACATCGACATCGACTTTTCACAAACTTGTTTCCAAACAAATGCTTCTAAAATTCTTTATCTTAAAGGTGTTTTTTAATCAATCAAATTTATATTTTAAACACACATTTCTTTATCACTCCATTAACCACCACCACCACCTGCACACACCAAAAAAGAAAAAGAAAAAAACTAGATAACTTTTAAAAAAATCTTCTTCAATCGTACACAATCCTTAGGACTTTCAATAATAAATCCACTAAGACCTAGTAATTTATATTTACAACAAGACAGACAATGATTCTCTAATACCCTGCTCCTCAAAGGTTTTCACCAACCAACTCTCGAGAGCGGGGTATTACACAATAGTATTACAGAATAGTATCAAAGCAGGTACTCAGCCAAAATAAGTGTGCCAACGTGTTGAGTGACGGTTGATTTCATCCCAATAAGGGTATTGGGCTTCCTAAGAGGTGTGGATTGTAACAGACTCATGCCATGGTTGTTGGAATAAGGGTGCCAAGAGATTTGGTTGCAAGAGATTTACATCACACATTACCCGAGTGAGGAAAAGCAATAGTTCATATATGTAGAATTGCACTCTTCTAATACCAACTAACACCGGGGTCTTTTCAGCTCCACTGATAACGCATATGGTTTATGACACCACATGCATGAGGTTCAAACCCCCACATTCCCCCATTGGGCACTAATTTGTGGATACGAGCTGGAATCATGGTTCAAAGTCTCGATATCAGTCCTGGTATCGAACACTCGATTTTCAACTCGGTCGCGGTATCAGTCGCGATATCGGGCGATACGCAAAGTACGCTATTTAGAGAGCGCGAAAAATTCCGAAAAATATATATATAATTTTAAAAAAAAGATTAACAATATGTACCAATCAGATATATTCACGCCATTATTTAATATGCATTACATTGTACGATTAGTTATTCTGAAGTGCGGCGGACTTGGCATATTTCTAATGTACTAATTTTATTTTTAATTATTTAAAATCTCTAAATAATTACGTATTAGTGACTAATTGTTGATTTTAATTTATGTAGGAGGATGTTTGATATTCATGGACGAGACTAGACTTGTGGGGATTCTTTTTTTCCCCAATCTTTGTCTCTTCCATTTTTGGACAGCATTATGTGACATTATATTTTAATAGGATATTTTGTTCCAAGTTCAAATATATTTTATGGACATTGAATGTTATTAGTTTTATATTAGTGACATTTTAATTTTATTGCAATTGTTTAATTTAATCTTAGTGTGTAAAATTATTCTGCATGTATATCTTCTGTGGATAAACTTATATAGGTCGTGTTTCTGTAAATGTTACAATATATTTTCAACAACGAAGAAATATGGTTAAAAAATTGAAATTCTATTAAAAAATAAAAGAAAATATGACAATGTCCAAATAATGATGCAAATTTTTTTCCATATTACTCGAAAAAATTATATAAGGTCGCAATAATTTTCACAACATTTTTTTTGTACAAATAAATGTTTTGTAAAGAAATGTCTTACAAAACGTATACATTTTTTTTTGTACAAATAAATATTTTATAAAAAAATGTACAAAGAAATGTCTTACAAAACGTATTTTTGACATCTTTTTACAAACAAAATTAAAAAAATGTTTTGGAGAAAAATATTTCTTGGCTACCAAAACAAATGTCAAAAGGGTTAAAAAAAAAAAAATGTCGCTTGAATCGGCTGTCTCGGCCGATATAGCGGTGAGGCGTCTCGGAATCGGTTGTCTATGCCGATAATTCGGCGAGGCAACACGATTCAGTGTTTTTTTTTTAAACGCCTCTCGGGATCGTATCAGTACCCTCCGATTCCGAGTCAACTCGGCCGATACTTTGAACCATGGCCGGAATAAAACTCCATACTGTGAGCAGTGGTTAAATTCGGGACAATATCGATGGTGGTAGAGTGGGATATTACACTTACCTTGTGCTCAATAAAAATACCCCGTTTACCCTCTTACCCCACACGCCACTCCCATATCTTGAGACAATAGAGACTTAAAAATCCCATAAACTCATTAATCACAGTCTAATCCATTTCCTTTATTGGAGTGCGCTCCTCCTCCACTTCAGATTTATTCAACATTTTATTCACTTTTCAGTCACTGGCTATCTTGTGAAATTCTTTTTTACTAAATAATAATTTAAGAAATCATGTATAATAGATAATTTCATGAAGTACCTGGTTTCTCCCTGGTGATAGCATCAAATTCTAATGTCTGAGATGTAACAGCATTCTCTTCCATACTTATAACAGAAGGTGGGGATCCATCCCCCCTCTTGTCACTGTCAAGAGATCCAATCTCAAATTCCATTTCAGTAGGCAAATTTGCATTTCGCTCTCCAGGCAACGAAACAATTTGATCAGAATCACTACCATTACCCTGCTCTGACAACAGATTTCTTTCGCAGATCTGCATGGATACAACTTTTGGAGGCGAGGCATGGTCATCAACGTTAAAGTCCTCGTGGACACCAGGAGCTTCATTCCCTTCATTTATATTATCCTTTGTATGTTCTTTTCCAAGCAATTCAGCTGAAGAGCAGTCAACCTTGTTAGCAAGATCGGCCGCATTATTCGTGTGGTTATCATCACCCTCTTTAAAGGGTTTATTGTCTACTGCAGACATGATAAATTCCTCAGAACTACGGGCTGAAACTCCTCTGTCCATTGCGCTCTCACTTGATAGAAAACAATCATTCTCCTGAGTGGAACCGCTCTGTTCATCTGTTGTCTGCATGGGGGAACCCATCTTCAGCTCTTGATGGGAAAAAATTTCTGCCTTAGTGCTGCTGACCTCAACAGTGTGCCCATCAAAACTAGAATCACCTTGAAAAACATTAGGTGGTTCCGTATAAGCATTACCTTCAACGTGATCATTAATCTCTGTGTCTCTGGAAAGATCAATTACTTCACACTTTTTGCTTGAAGAAGGGCCCATAGAATATAGTTCCTCACTGGATCCTTCAGCTATATGCACATCACAATCACCCTTTAGCGGCAAACTGGAAACTTGCTCAATCTTTGAGATGCTAGCTTCAACTTCACGGATTTTTAAAGATTCCGCTATTGGAGAAGCACAGTGAGGACTATCCATATTATAAGCAGGAGTTCCAACAGCAGTAGCACTCAACATTTGTTCATCTGTAGTGGCCTCTTGACTCTCAAGATTGTATTCCTTCTCTCCTTCACCAATATCTTCTGATAATGTATTTGCATTTTTAAAACAACTATCATTAACCTGATGTGGGATTTCCTGATCGTTCAACTCCCCAACGCTTGCAATAACATTCTGCAAAGAGGAGTCATCACTACCGATTTGTACCCTAGAGAGAGGAGGGTCTTCTAAGATCTTGTTATTTGAAGATACATGTACTGAAGTGTCGACTTCAATTTGATTTGGATCGTCACATTCTCTATCAATTTCCAGATTCTCCTCAGCAATAAACAAACCAGATTTCTCACTAACAGTAATTGGATCCATCTCACTTAAACCTTCAGTAGGAGAAGGAATTTTAGCCCCCTGAGATTGTAAGTTCAACCCAGAGAAGCTCTCTCGAAACTCATCTGGTGGTAATGCGGGTTCTGGATCGATAATATCTTCCACTCTGTCAACTTGCTTCAAATTATGATCCATTTGCTTGGTTAAGCTAACCAATTGAATCTCATCTGGTGGCAATGCGGGCCCATGATCGATAATATCCTCCACTCTGTCATCTTGCTTCGAATTATGATCCACTTGTGTGGCTAAGCTACCCAATTCATCTTGCAACTCATCTGGTGGCAACGCATGTTCTGGATCGATAATATCCTCCACTCTGTCATCTTGCTTCGAATTATGATCCATTTGATTTGTTAAGCTACCCAATTCGACTTGAAACTCATTTGGTGGTAATGTGGGCTCTGGATCAACAATATCCTCCACTCTGTCATCTTGCTTCGAATTATGATCCACTTGCTTGGTTAAGCTACCCAATTCGACTTGGAACTCATCTGGTGGTAATGTGGGCTCTGAATCAATAATATTGTCCACTCTGCCATCTTGTTTCAAACTATGCTCCATCTGCTTGGCTAAGCTACCCAACTCATCTCGAGAATCATCGGGTGGTAATGTGGGTTCTGGTTCGATAATATCCTCCATTCTGCCGACTTGCTCTAAACTATGCTCCATTTTCTTGGTTAAGCTACCCAATTCATCACAAAACTCATCTGGTGGTAATGCAGGTTCTGGGTCTATAATATCCTCCACTCTGTCATCTTGATTCGAATTATGCTCCATTTGCTTGGTTAAACTACCCAATTCATCGCAGACATCTGATTCCTCAATAATAGTTTCCCCTGGCACCATCTCGCCCTGCCCAACCGACTTTAGTAACATCTCAACAGATTCTGAAGACGTTGCTTCAGACCAAACATTGTTGCGCCTTGAAATAGAGCAAGTATCTGCTGCACTTGAGCTAAACTCTATACCACTGTTACCTCGTGAGAAATCTTCAATCCACTGACTGTCTTCCTGGCTTGGGATCCCAAGAAAAACCTCGTTTTCGACTAAACTGTCAAACCTTAAGTGTCCCTGGAGGCTGTCGTCAAAATCAAACTTCGGAAGAGCATATGGACGCAAAACAGGAGAAAATTTGGAGCTCTCTTCACCACTTAACTGAAGATTCTGGCCTTCATAATCATTGTCATCATAATCCATTGGTGTATCCCTACAAAGGAAACAAAGTTAGAAACTAAGAAAGTTGGATATGGATACGAAGTACCCATATGACGCATCATTAGATCATAAACAGGCACGGATTTTTCACAGAAGTAGGATATGAAGACGATAAATATTATGTATACAACAGTAACATAAATATTATCATTAATATTCATCACCAATCGTTAAATTATTTCAGTATATCCAACCTTGCAACTATCAGAATTATTTTTTAACCTAGGGTTAACGAAATAGTCAATAGATTTCCAAGTATGTCTGTAAAATATCGCATCCGACACAATTATGTAATATCTGTCCTTTGTACAAGAATTTGTACTTCTTAGAATAGAACAGAAAGTAAAGAAATAAGGGAATTATGCGCATGTCCCACAGATACTCGGACTCAACCTTAGTAAACAATACAAATAAAGAGAGCAAAATATGTTCAGGTAAAATTCTTACAAGGCTCACGTGGGAAAACAAGTGTTTACCTAGAACGTGGATTGTTTCGATACGTGGAATGAGATGGAATATTATTGCTTTTAATACAAAGATGAGAGACAAGATACTGACAATGGTCTAGCGATTTGTTCAACTGCTCTGCTTTGTATATGTTTTTAATTTTAAAAATTAGCTTTCGACATTTAACTCGGATTCCCAAAATATGAAAAATTAACTCCCGACGTATCTGTGACATATCCTATCATATCTGCTCCATGTTCGAAAACAAAATTTCCAGCGCATACTTATTTGGAGTATTGAAAATGTATCGCTCGTGTCGGGGTATCGAACCGTATCCAGTACTCCACTTCTGTAACTTTCAGAGTATTAATCATCCTTGGGTCTTGTGTAATATTAAGTTCAGATTAGATGTTTCATATTAAAAATTAAGGTGGAAGATTCAGCCTCCTGGCAACCCTATAAATAGACTAAAATGAAAATCTCAAAAACACCAAATTTAAGAAGTCCATCACCAATAAATTTTGAAGTAAAATGTTTTAGAAATGTGCAAGTGGAGAAAAATGCACACGAGGAAATTCTTGTTTTTACTATACCTACAAATGTAATCCACATCCAAATATATTGATTATATATGCCCAATAGATGAAAAAAAATGCACCAACATGAGGCATTTCTTGCAGTTTAAATCTTCCTACAAGTTGAGACTAATATAAAATAGTGGTAAGCTAATTACTTCAGTAACTAAGAAATCCAAAGCCCAGCTTCTATTAATTAATATGGTCTTATGGGACAATGCATACGATACGAAATAGTGAGGGGGTACATATGCAATTTTCATAATGGCAGGCAAAATCACAATCTGCCTAACAAGAAAATAACTTCCAAGGCTCAATAAGATTAAAAAAAGAAAACTCCCCAAAATAGAAAAAGTACAAAACTCGAAAGTACTGTTCAAATATTAACTACCAGCAATAATACATTCAGAGGGAGGTCAAATGGTCACTCTCATTTAAAACGAATCCAATTGAAATAATTAATGCAGAAATAAAAATGATCACAGAAAGGCCTGAGCAGCAAATTCAAACCTAAGGTGAGGAGTAGAGTGAGAGGATCAACCACCAGCCACTAAGGCCTATATTGGTATAAGAAGGTCCAGAGCATCCCAACAGGCTATCACCCACAAGTATCGGTCTCGGAAAAGTGATCGTACGACCAGGGACCCACCAAAAAACTAGCGAACTTCTATATGAGTAACTGAGTAAGGGATATTGCCAATCATACCAGGATCTACACGGGTATAGTTTACAGCATTTGGAACTAACTCTTCAATTTAAAAACCTTGGCAGATGATATTAATTCACATTCAGCCTTATCACACCAATGGAACATTGTCAATTACACTCCCGCGTTTGGTCCAATCAAGAACCAGAGGCTTACTCGCCCAAACTCTTGAGGATTAGCCCGATCCTGACTTTATACGAATCAAACAGGATCTGCAGAGTACAGATAGAAATCAAACTCCTATTCCTAAGTACAGTTGAAAGAGGAAACTATCCCACAACAAAATTCCTAGATCATGAGAAAGTAGCATAATGGTAGCATGCACAAGACAAGCCCTATAATGAGGATGTACACAAGGCAAATCTCATCATAGTCGTACCACAGAATTGACTTCTTATCCTAAAGAAAGCAAAACTAATGAAAATTCATCTCCTTGAATCCGCATTACCAAAGGCCAATGGCATACCCATCACTCCCTGGTCTAGCAAAAACTCATCCTCATTCTTACTGGGATTTTATTTTGGGGACAAGAATAATCTCACTGATATGTCAAAGAGCCAATGGTTGGCCCAAAACAGCCCTTGCTTATGTTCGGCATGTACACAAGTACCAAAGTTCTTTCAATATCAAATTAATGGTCACCGTTTGAAAGAAACATTTTAAGAAAAGTTGCTACTTTCCACATATCTCTTCCAATATATGATGAGTACCTTGGAATACAGAACATGCACTTGCATCACTGTCCTCTCATTGGTATTGTTCGGATGGGTAACTTTGTAATCTCATCAGTAACAAGACTATTAATTTGGAACGGACTAGAAAATAACTCGCGACTATTAGTCAGGGAGCGACTAAAACGGAAAGCACGACTACTAATTTGGAACGGACTAAAAAGAAAAGCAAGACTATTAATTTGGGACGGATTAAAAAGGAAAAGGCACTAGTCATGACTAGTAATATGGGACGGACCAAAAAGAAAACCGCGGCTATTAATTTGGGACGGACTAAAAAAGGAGAGCATGACTATATAAATTGGAACAGACTAAAAAGGAAAGCACGACTATCGGAGAGAAATTTACACATTCCATATAAATATTAATTCAAAAAAATCAAAAGAGCATGCATCCTGACACGGAAAACGCTATGCCCACCAAGGGGGGTGTTGAGCCTATGTGGTCCCCACACATACCAAATCGATTGCATTTCCCACTATCAATTGTCACAATAATTGGTGTAAATTTTAGTTCCAAATTAACCTTCCAAAAATTACTCAAACTACAAAAAGACAACTACTTTAAACCACACTAATCAATTTAGGATTTTATCAATTAGTCCCGTATATTATATATGTTATCAAATAGATCCAACGGTTTTGTTTTTATAGAACAGGTCCCGTGTAGATAGATTTGCTTTCATAGGACCAATGAGGAAACATCAAGCTCCCATCAATTTAAACCATGTACAAAGAAAACCCTAGTTAATCTCAGTTACTACAATGTCTCTCCACACACCTAATAAACACAAAACTTGTTTCAACATGCATACCGTATAAATAACTCATCTAAACATTAAATGAACAGTACAAAATTGGTGTAAATTTTAGCTCTACAATGATCAACCTATACTAAAACCTCAAAAGTTGCTCAAAACTAATTCAACCTTCCAAAAATTACTCAAAGCAACAAGAAGACAGCTACTTTAAACCATGCATAAAGCAAACCCTAGTTAATCTCAGTAACTACAATGTCTCTCGATACAAACCTAATAAATACAAGTTTATTTCCACATTCCAACAAAATCAACATAAAACCGTCATACCAATTAGTCCCGTTTACTAAGTAGTAAAAGGTCCAATGGTTTTGGTTTTGTTGGATCAGGTCCCATGAAAAAAAAAATTGGGTTTTTTTACTTCAATACATTGCTAATTTTTTATTTTAGACTTTAATCAAAATTAATCAATTTATTAGACTTTAGTATATTATTCGTAACTTAGGGTCCGGTTGATTGGCGTGGAATTATTTTCCATGGAAAATAATAATTTTAATTCAGTTTTACTTTTGCAGTGCTTGATTTCAAATACATTCTTTTAAAACAATGACCATAAATATGAAAAGTGTTCCATAGTTTTAGCATTTTTCATGAAAAACGTTTCTTAATCAAACCCCAAAAAATTGATTTCCATAGAAAACTCCAAAAGTAAAGACCATACGGTGTTATCTTTTTCCACTCATTTTTTCAACTTATCATGAAAATGACTAATTTCCAGTTCTTTTCCAATTTCCTTATCAAACACACCCTAAATGTGAAAAGTTCGACACTAAAAGTGATCCCTGGTGACATTTAGCAACAAAAAATTTTGATTAATTTGGATTAAAGTCTGAAATCAAAAATCAATAATGTGTTAAAGTCAAAAAATCCCAAATCATGTGATACGATCAAAGAGGAAACGTCTAAAGTAACATGAGTTATTTGTCAAGCTCTCATAAATTTAAACCATGCACATACAACCCCTAATTAATCTCCTTAGCAACACTTTCTCTTCACAAAAAAAATAACAAATACAAGTTTATTTCCACATTCCAACACAATCAACATAAAATCTGTAACTATTTTTGCAATTACAAATTATTTCAACATGTATACCATATATATAACTCGTCTGAACATGAAATGAAAGGTACAAAAATTGGGATAAATTTTAATTCTACGATGATTAACCTACACTAGAACCGGTAAATGGGCGGTTATGGGCAGTTCGGAAATGGTTTGGGCCTACTTTGGACAGTTTAAAAATGGTTCAGCATGTGTGTTGTGTCGGATTCAGTTCAAGCTAAACCGGATTGTAACCGGGTCAAACCTTCCCTTCCCCAACCCCCCTCTTCTCCTTGGCGGGTTTGATAAACCCGGAAGCTAAAATCTGTTTGGAACAAAACCAGAAGCTACAAAATCGCCCACATCTTATAGACAAAAACCATTATTCACCCCAATCCCCCTCTTCTCCTTCGGATCCCCCCTTTTAACTTGTATTTCACCCGCCTCTAACCGACTTAATGGGATACTAAACCCATTTTTGACCCGCTGCATAAATTAATGGACCCTGTCATAGTAGTTTTTGGGCGAAAGTGGGCGGTGTCATCTTCTCTAACCCATTTTGCCAGCCCTCCTACACTAAAACCTCAAAAGTTGCTAAAAACTAATTCAACCCTCGAAAAATTACTCAAAACAGCTACTTCAAACCACAATAATCAATTTAGGGATTTTTACCCAATTAGTCCCGGTCTACTACATCATGTAGTTTACATGCATGAATAGGACTTATTGAGGAGTTATTTGTCAAAAACCCTAGTTAATCTCAGTAGCTACAATTTATCTTCACAAAAACCTAATAAACACAAGTTTATCTCCATATTCCAACACGATCAACATAACAACCTGTAACTATTTATTGAAATTACAACGTATGTCAACGTGCATACCAAATAAACAAGTTATTTCATCTGTATCTAAACAGGAAATGAATAGTACCAGAAGAAACAAGTCTAGAGACGCTACCTCCCTCCATCCGAAGACAAAATCCTGGCCGTTGATCAACTGAACCCCAATCGTAAAGTTACTCTTTGCTTCATAACCCTAGGGTTTGGGGGAAAAGGTAAGACAGAGGAATAAAACGTGAATATGAAGTTTAAGGAGAAATTAGTGTAGGAAATGTGAGATTTATGGGGGATTGAGACGAGATTTGTGGCGAGACGGAGAAAATAGAATGACGGCGATGAGGAGAGCGAAATGATGGGTGTAGAGAGAAGAGGGAGTGCGAGTGTTTATGTTTGTTTAGTTGGGAGGAACACTCTTTTGCTCTTTCGATTGTGTGATCGCGATCGAATTTCAAACCTTCGGGGTATTTTGGGGATAGGAACTTTTAAATACGGATTTGCTACTTTTTCGCTAACAAGCAAGGGATATTGGAAAAATAAACTTTTAAAAATTAAAAATGCAATCCTCTTCAAAATATATGTGACTTTTGACTTTTCCGACATATTTTTGTCTCTTGGGATAGGTCATTATATCTTATAAATAGAAGGATCTCCATTTGATTTTATACAACTATTATTCTCAATACTATTTAGAAATAAAATACTCACTCTCTATCAATTCTCTGTCTTTTATTTTTAACACGTTATCATCACGATTGCTCGGTCAAGAAAAAAAACACAAAGAAAAGAAACACGTTATCAGGGTTTTTTTTCTAAAGTCATGGACTTGTATATCAGTTAATATGGGTTCGTCATCTTCTTTATATATATATAGTAGTGGATGCCTGTGTCGAGGGCACGGCGATAAATTTACCCCGTGATAAAAAAATAAAAATTACAGAAAAAATTAAAAAAATTAAAAATATATAAATTTAAAAAATAAAAAATATATTTTAAAAATATAAATTAAACAAATATAAAAATATATCAATATTTTTAAAAATATATAAATTAAATTATTTAAAATTATTTTTCTTTTTAAAATAATTATTTCCCTTTAAAAAAACAAAAAAAAACTTTTTATTATAAAAAAAAAACACTTTAGCATGACATTTCATGCATGGGATGAAAGGGAGAAAATATCATGCATGAAATGTCATGCATAAAAGTGGAGATATTTTGCCAAAAAAAATGTTCATTTATATTATACTAGTTGTGCCCACGTGCGTTGCACGTGTGACTGATTCCAGATATTTGATTTGAGGTTTTGTATAAATGAATATGAATCTGGCAATTTCCAATTTTTTTATGTAGAGCATAAATCCTACAACAATCTATACATAGGTAACAAAGTTAACTAGACAATTTGTGTGAAACAATTAAGCGATAATGATGTACTCATTGATTTTACATTTATCACAAATGCTAACACATCTGTACGGGTGATAATTAGAAATAAGATAAAATAATGAGTTTTATAAATGTCCGAGCAAAACATATGTATTAAAAATGTTCTCTGTAATGGCAGTCATGGAGAATCACAGGATTTTATGGGGTACTCAAGGTTCAGCGACGGAAGGAGGAATACAAAATTGTTGAGTAATTTAAGTCACGATAGTCCGAGGTCGTTTCTTAGTCGTGGTATGTGTGTATGTGGGAGTGGGGGTAGGTGGGGGGAGTGTCAATGAAATTCTGTCAAACGCAGAAAAAACAGGAACAACCATTTTACCAAATTGACAGGTTCGCAATTTTAGATAGGTGATTGACATATGTAAACTAATTGAACTCGATTTGAAGGTTATGAAATTACATGGTATAGAGGGGTGAAAAATGGGGATTGAGTGGAGGAAATACTTGATAGAATGTTTGCAAATCAAGAATGGAGTTTGATGTTCTCGAATGTTGTTGTGTATCGTATAAATAAACACGATTCAGATCATATTCCTATTGCAGTTCAGTTTTGAGAGTAGAATGAAGAGCCAAATATAATGAATAGGAGACACAAGCCTATTAGATATGAAGAATGGTACGTGATTAGGCATAAATTCTTCACATTTATCCCCTTAATTTCGGTATTTTTATGATCTCGTGTGGTGTAAATAGATTGGATTTGACTTATATTTATGATACTAACCCTTTTTGGCAAGTATTTCGTATTTTATGTATCACTTATGTGTTCTACAGGTATTTCATACAAGTTAGTGCCAAAGAGAACTCAAAACATTGTAAGAAAACCAAGAAACGGGAAGTAAAGGGTATTTTTATAATTTTTCAGCCTTATTCCGGAGGTGGGGCCAACTTGAAAGTTGAAGATCTTTCAACTACAAGAACACTGGAAAAAACATCACCTCAATCGGAGTCCCGGTGTGAAAGTTATGAGCAGTCAAAGATAGAAGAAAAAGTCAAATAAAGAGAGGATCGGTCCGCCCAGAAATTAAAAGAACCGATCCGCCCCTACCCCGGACCGGTCCGCTCTGCAAACTCCAGTAGACCTCAGATCAAAAGCAAACCGAAGAAGGCGGAAATTAAAAAAACCAGTCCGCCCCTGGGACCGGTCCGCCAAGAAATTAAAAGAACCGGTCCGCCCTGGGACCGGTCCGGAGGAGGAGGGGGACCGGTCCGGCTGTCGCAGTTTTAATTTTCTAATTTTCCTCTAATAGAGAGTCCTAGTGCTGCTAAAACTCTTGGAGTCTTGTAGGGTATATAAACCCATTTTATTATCATTCTTAGCACGTAAATTAAAGGGAGAATAATAGATTTTTCCTTTCTTTTCCAGCAAACCCTAGTTTAGTTACAATTTCCAGTTTTAATTCCAAGATTGAAGCTTTGTTCAGATTTTATTTGATTACCAGTTTTATTCAGTGCTGTTCTTACTTCTTTGGTAGAAATTAGTGAGTAATTCCCTCTTTTCAATTATATTCTACATCAATTTACAAGTTTGCTTTAGATTAATCATGAATTTCTGCACATCAAACATTGTTTTCATTAACTTCAGCATGTTAGGCTAGATTTTCTAAGGCCGGGATACATGAACCCAGCCTGCTGTGTTAGTTGAATGTGTATAAAATTAGTCCTCTGAATTTAGTGATTGATTACGACCGTATTGCGTAGGAACATAACAATTGTAGGTCTTTATATCTCGTTTGCCTCTGGGTAATCGTGATGATTTAGAATGCAATTCGAGTGTTACTATCGCGATACCGATTTACTCGTCCTCATATTAAGTATAACGCGGTCTTGAACCTCGTATACGTAATGCTTGGGAGTACTAAATTCCGGGTCAAATCAATCAGTTAAATTTATTATTAATATTATAACTGCAATTCACTAGGGTTGGGGGATTGTATTCCCATCCTGTTTTTCTCATCACTTAGTTCAAAAGTTTTAAAATCATCTTTCATCATATTTTAGGTAGTTTAGTGTAATTGCAATCTTCAATAATTTCATAATTTCATTTAGTATAATCAATTCTCAAAACCGAATCATTTTTTCTCTTTTTCTTTAGAGTCAAGTTAGGGTTAACAGTCTTACCTTCGTCGTCACGTTCACTCGTCCTAGTTCCCTGAGGATTCGATACCCAGACTAGCCACTATATTTCGCAAGAGTGTAGTTACAGTTTAGGTTTTTGTATTGTGGTTGGAAGCCGATAACAACGACTAGCGTATTTACACGGACGCTCGATTTTCGACTCGATCAGTACGCCAAAGAGGAAAAATGTCAAAATATAGTAGAAACAATATGTTATTTTTGTGTTGGGGGGGGGGGGAAATTCCAGGCCAATCGAGGATAAATTAAAGCAGTGTTGAAATAAGTTGAGCCAGTGGAGTCAACGAAAGAGAAAATTCATGTACATGGAACTCAAAGAGAAATGACAAACCGTTAACACCTTAAAAGCTCTTCCATTCAATGAGGATAATACGACCAGCATAAAAGGCTCTAGAGAAAGTCAGAAAAAAGTGAATCTCGTGTATTGGTTGGCTGATCAGATTTTGTGAAAAAAATTTGGTGCCTCACCGGAGAATTTCAAAAAAAAAAAAATTATCCGTGTGACAAAAGGTTGGGAGTTGAGTTCCTTTAATTTTGTGTCTCGTGTGCGTGTGCCTCTTCTATTGTGATTTGGTTTGTTATTTTACTTGTTATAATCGTGTTACAAGCAGGTTATTGTAGTGAACCTCGTGTATTGGTTGGTTGATCAGGTTTTGTGGGAAAAACTTGGTGCCTCACCGGAGAATTAAAAAAAAAATTATCCGTGTGACAATTGGTGTATTGCAAGAAAGATTATAAATAAAATCATGATTATGTTGTATGTACATATGCTGTCATTAACAAAAATATATGGAACTGAAATTACAATTTAATGTTCATTATACATATTAAAGTAAATAAATGTAGTTACTCTATAAATATAAGACTTAAAATCTTTATTATAGGCAGATTGATTAGGCAGATCGCTACCAAGAATCTCATCATACTTAGCAGTATGTATATTTATCAGATGTGTTTGGGAGTTCCCCCCAAACACTTCAGCAGATACTATTTCACCAAATCTTAATAATGAAATTGAGTCCCCAATGAAGTGGTTAAGGGAACTCTAGAGGACAACTTATGTTGCTTCAATATTCTTAATTGTTTTGTTTTCTTGTATACTACTATTAGCATACCCTACTGTTCAAAGTATGTTGATTTATTTGTTTTAAGTTCTAAATATTAGCTTCAGAGAGAATAAAATTGTAAAAGAATAAAGGCATGGGCAATGAACGTAGTCCCAAATGTTCGTTATATGATAGGTGAAGAATATTTGTTATTAAATGTAGCAGTGACATCCATAAACTAAGCAGTAATATCTACAGCTACTGATTGACATAATGGAGCCACTACAGATCCAAATTCAGTGGATGTTATCTCCATTTTAATAGAAGAAGGAGAAATTTCGCTTATATTGAACACTGTCATCCTCAAATAGTTGGAGGCTAATATTATAGAACCGAAATCTGATCGAATACAGAAAAAAAAAAATCAATGGGAATAAAGCAGTCCACATTGACCCTATAAACCCAACTTTAAACGCTCATAAACCAGTTGAGTATTCCAACACAGTAAGTACAGATATGACCAATGGGAAACAACAGGTTACATTGATTTATATAAAACTATAATAACGTAGTTCTTAAGTTAATTTAGTAAAGTGAGTATTAATTGCAACCAGAAATTATAAATTGAATTCATACTAATCAAGCTAGACTTCATGGAATGTTGTTTGGGATTTATTTCTTCATTTAATGATTTTTTAAACTAAGGTTAAGAAGATCAAGCTTTCATTTATTTCTTCATTTGTCCATACAATAAATAAAAAGTGGAGTTTATAAGATTACAGAGTGATCTCAAACCAGGGGAAAACTGATGCAGTATTGAATTTGTCCAAGGTATTCCCAGACCCAGGTCTAACAAAGCATCATATGTTACGATTCGCCTCAAATCGGGCGAGGCTCCTTCATTAAGGCCTATGCCTTGCGGGCGTAGGCGGCAGGCTGAAGCATGGCTTAGGCTCACTTCATTAAACATTTCGGATAAAGTACAAAATTTTAATGAATGTGATTCGTCGCATTTACGTTACAATAGTTGTTTATGACATGTCATGGATTTTGTCTACTATCATCTAGTCAATGACACATAGTTTTACCGAATCATGTATAAGAAAAACTCTCTCAATTATTTGGCTTAGGACAAGGAGGTTAATGCCTATTCTAGCCCATAAAACAACACTGGTAGAGCTTTCTTTTTCGTTTGTGGGAACATAAGACAATCTTATATAGATCAGTTTTTCGTCAACTGGTTTCCAATTGGTCCTAAATACTATTGGATAGGGAATGCAATAAATTTGTACTTCGTTTCAGTCCCCTAATACTAGTAACATATCCTTGGAGTCAACTACTATATTGATAGTTCACCTATAGGCCGGAGATCCATCTTAAATTAGGACTCAAAGAATAATGAATTTAATTTAGGGAAGGTCTATAATTTTATTCTGAAATTTTCAAGTAGATTAGTATCTTTATTATTTTTCCTATCACCATATACACATTTCAAAATCACTACGACAACAATAATAAAACCTAATTATAGCTTGATGACATGTCAAATGAATGGCATTAAAGACATGAATACGCATGTTTAGGTTAAAAAAATATAATGAAAATATTTTGAAAAATTTAGGTTAAAAACATATATTCGGCTAATATAAAAACAAATTATGAATGAATACGTAAGTTCTTGCATCAAAGTCATTTTAAAATTAGTGGTCCCAAAACTCCACTCACTGAGTACCAATTGCTCCAAAAAAGCCCACCAAATAATGAATTATCAGAGTCTTTGATTCTTTTGGTTCATAGGTTGTTTCATTCATCATGATATCAAAAAGTTAAATATGTATATTGCAATGACTTAATTTTGTTTATCCAAACAATTATGTTATTCGTTAGTTTATAAAGATTTGGGTATATACTTGGTTCTACTCTATAATTTGTTATGCATGCGTAGTTTGTGTTTCATATAATTCAATTGATATGATGTAATTTGTTTCATAACTCTTTATTATTTTTTTCTTTTCTATGACAAAGAAAAAAAAAGCTACAAATTAGAAATTGTAAAACGTATGCAAATTTTTTAGCTCATCTACATATTTCTTCAATTGGTTTCATAATGGCCAGTAAATTAAATAAAAAATGATAAGTAAATTCGCAATCATATATTAATCAATTGCAATTACCTCGTAAATAAAATTGAGATTCCTTCACTATGAGATTGAAAGTCCAAGCTTCTACAAGAAATATTGACAATATTCTATAAAAATTCAAACGAAATATATTACCATCTAGATTATACGAAACAGTTTCAATTGGGTATTAAGTACTTCACATACCACGTAAACAAAAGTGAAATTCATTCACTCTCAGATTCACAATTCGAGCGTGTACCACCAATGTTAAAATATCCTACAAGATTTCAATTAACAATTACTTACGAAAGAGTGAAATGATAATAATTTCTTACGAACTATCAAATTACATTCCTACTACTGTTAACATACTTGTAAAGAGTAAGAATATCGTATTATATAAGAATGACAATAAACTAAAAAAGCAAATAGTTGTCTTAGTGCCATCAACTAATGTATGCAGTAGTGAACTTTCACATTACGAAAAAAAAATTGTTATCATGAGTGAATTTTTTGTAATTAGAAATGTAAGGACATAATTTTATAAATGTCCAGGGTAGAATCTAGGAATTTTCTGTACTCTCCTAGATCACAGTTTGTATGTCTGATACCGCTACATTCGGCACGTCAACACGATCAACCTCGACGGCCTTTATCCGAATTCAAATGCATCCATTATCTTCACGTGCATCATGCTTCATGCGACGTGCTGCTTAGCTCATTCCCACTACTCCACTGCGCGTTATCGGTAAAATGGTTTATTCGAGCTTTAATATTTGCATAAATATTTGGAAAAAATTTCGAAAAATTATTTTTGAAGTCTGGATTAATTTTTTATTAAAAGCATAATTTTTTCTAAGTGTAGAAGCGAAGTGCCTTGAACGACGAGCTCACTCAAACGACTTTGAATGTCGTTCGCGCGAGATAGGCATGTCGCGCGATCTCGTTCGAGCGACATGGATATCTCGTTTGAACGAGTCACCGCCTCGATTTTCTTATAAATATCCTTTCTCCTTCTACACGTTTTTCAAGTCTTTCTGCAATCTCAAAATTCTGCGAAAATAGTCCAGAATAAGACTGCATTTTTTAAAGATTTTCTAAACCTTTTTTATTCACACAACCATTCCCATATATGTGTGTGAATCTTTAAACCTTCAAGAGGACCATTTACTCATCTGGAGTAATTTGTGAGGAAGCCGTTATCTTCTTCATTGCTACCCTACTGAAAAGGGATAGTTTCAACCGCCGACATCAGAACCGACACCCGAGGGTATTTTTGTGTCACATATTTTCATTGTAATTCGTGTAATCCGTTCTCTTACAAAATTATAGTGAAAATAAAAGGTTTTGCTCCTTTTGGGGATTTTTCCTCATTTGTGTGTGTTTGATTGTTCTTGCTTGATTTTATCATCATCAATCACACCTATATGCATGTTTAGGACTTAATTGATAAAAACTGAGTTTAATTAAATAACTTCCTTATTTGAACGCAAGTGCACTCTCTCAAGAAATTATATAAGACTGATAATATACCATAAATTTAAGTACTTGTCTCATATAAAGTACCAAAATATTGAACTTCCACCTTGTGAAAATAATAAAAAAAATTATTACCTCGAGTGAAATTTCCGTAATTAGAAATTATATAAGAATGACAATAAATCATAAATTAAGTACTTATCTTAGTGCCATCAACTATTGTAGTACTGAACTTCCACCTTATGAAACTAATAATTTTTTTTATCATGTGTGAAATTTCAGTAATTAGAAGAAAATCACGAAAAATAAGCACAATCTTTAGTACTGAAAAAGTTTATGTCAGTATGCATAATTTTTAAATTATTAACATTTAAAACAGTAGGCATATGTGAATGTATATAATTGTTTTAAAATTAACATTTAATTTAGAGTATGTAATAAGTACACATCTCTAAAATCATGAAAAAATGAAAATGGGAGACAAAATTCTTCTTAATCTATATAATTATAATTATAAAATTTATGTAATTGTCTTCATCTTCAAATGAGAGACAAAATTCTTCAATGAGATATATATAATTATAAAATTTATGTAATTGTCTTCGTCTTCGAATTAACAAATGCATACTTTGCTGACATAATAAAAAATTATAGACGGAATTAGGAGTATTGACCTTGATTTTGGCAGAAGAAATGACAATAACGAAGCAAATAAATGATGGACTTTCAATTAAATACTTGTTTGAGCTTCCATTTGTAAAGATGAATTTCTAGGGTTGGAAGATGAATGTATCTTGATGGTTGATATGCGTGAATGAATATGAGAGAGATAGGATGAATGAATGTGAGTGAGCTAGAGAATGAAATTTGAGGCAACTGAATCTGGATTTCTAGGGTTGAAACATGAATTTATTTGGTTTCTTGGTATGTGTGAATGAATATGAGAAAGATGGGATGCAATGAACCTGGGTATTTCATGGGAGCTAATGAATTGAGGAGAGATATGTTGATTATTATTAAGGGTATAATAGGAATTTTAAATTTAATGAGGGTATTTTAGTCTTTTAACCATTGAAGAGGAATTTCCCTCTTTTTAGGTAGTATATATATATATATATATGAATAAATTAGCTTGATTTTTGAAAATATACACATTTTTACCAATGCAGATCGATGCCACCTCCTAACACATTTTTCCAAAATGGATGGTTGAGATCAATACCACCATTGATTTCAAATTATTTTTGCTTCCCCACAAACTTTTTTCTCCTTTTCCCCCGATTTCTGTGCCCCAAACCAACTCTTTCACCTGCCTCTCACCTCCCGCTCGCGTCTGTCCTCTCACCTCCCATGTTAAGGTTCTTAACTTCATTGTTTGATTTTCACTCATGGTTCATGTATTTACATTATTAGATTCATAGCTTCATTATTATTTCATTTTACATTGTTATGTCATTCATAGCTTCATTGTTATTTACATTAAGGTATTTACATTTTAGAGGTTTTGTGAAGTTTGGCTGAGGTATTTTCATTCTTATTGTTATGGGTCACATTCTTAGGTTTACTTATTCACTTATTGTTACATCTGATTTGGGTATTTACAGGTATTTACATTGTGGAGGTTTTGTGAAGCTTGGTTGAGGTATTTTCATTCTTATTGTTATGGCTCACATTCTTAGGTTTACTTATTCACTTATTGTTACATCTGATTTAGGCATTTACATGTACATTTTAGAGGTTTTGTGGAGCTTGGTTGAGGTATTTTCATTCTTATTGTTATGGTCACATTCTTAGGTTTACTTATTCACTTATTGTTACATCTGATTTGGGTATTTACACGTATTTACATTGTCGAGGTTTTGTGAAGCTTGGCTTTACTTGTTTTTTGTGAAGCTTGGCTAAAGTATTTACTTATTAAGGTATTTACATTCTTAGGTTTACTTATTCACTTATTGTTATGGGTCACATTTGTAGGTTTACTTATTCACATTTGATTTGGGTATTTACTTATTCACATTTTTAGGTGGGTATTTACATTATGGAGGTTTAACCAAGCTTGGCTAAAGTATTTACTTATTAAGGTATCTACATTTTTGTATTAACAAGTTACTGATTTACTTTTTTGTATTAATAGGTTGCCTTTTGTGAAGCTTGCCTTTACATATTTACATTTTTAGGTTTGGGTTTATACATTTCGGCAAATTTATTTTCATATTTTTTTAATAGGTTGGGTTCCGGAGAACTAAACTCTCGAAGTGTTATGACATGTTGAAAGATGTAAGGTTACGTTTATTCATTTCTTAGATGTATAATCTTACATGTATATTTTGGTGATTGATACTAATTGTTTTGGGCATTATAAGTTGAATTTACGCGACGTAAACACCTTGGTGTTATTATTCGAGATAAATCTGAGATAAATACTATTCGAATCAAGGCCCCAAATCAAAACATCGTGGTAAGTTCCGATGTAGGTAGAGGAAAGAGAAAAGGCAAAGAAAAAGTTATTTCAGATGGGGTATGTTTGAAAAGTCCTTTTCACTTTTTATAAACTGTACTTCGAAAAGGCAAAACATTGTTTCACTTTTAATACATTTTCCCTTTCTTTGCACAGTTTGAAAGTGGAATCTCAAAGGCTGCATTTGCTCAGCGGCGACGACGTGAACGAGAGCAGATTGAACGTGTTCTATTTACACATTATACTCTTGCTCAACCGTGTCAAACACCTAGCCCAGTTGATCACGTTCGTAGTAATGTAACTACACTTACATTACATCAGGATGGGGTACGTGGAATACCTAGCCTTGCTGATCGCGTTCTATCTCCACATTCTACTCTTACTCAAGCGTGTCAAACACATCGGCTTGTTGATCACGTTCGTAGTAATGTATGTCTCTTTACATCACATTGTTCAAAATTTCTATCGTAATAAATCGCATCGTTCTAAATACCTATCATTATAGAAGCAATCTGAATTTAGAATCTCCAAGGCAGCATTTGCGCAGCGCGGAAGATGTGAATGTGAGCATATTGAACGTGGAACCACGCCTTCTAGCTGTCCTTCACCTTTCCCTGGCCTACCACCATCTAAGAGATAAGCAAAAGGCAAAGAAAAAGTTGGTCCTATTGGGGTGTGTCTTTTTCGTTATTATGAAATACGTATTTACTTCTATTGTATTTACTTATTTTATTTTTATTATCGTGCCCCGACTTAATTATGTTAAACTCATCGTTTTATTTAGAGATAAATTGCCTTTAATAATGCTTTAATTTAAATCTCTCAGGAAAAATAGCATAAGATTTTTTTTCCAAAGGCAAGTGTAGATGAAAACATAACTACCTTTACACGTAACTTATAAGTACCATACAACTTTACATACCCAAGATACTTAGTTTAACATTTACACAAAAAGCTTCTTGATATTCAAAACATATTAGATATTCGTCACTCCCCCATTTTAAGATCCTAACTTGGTAGTGAACTCCAAATGATAAGCATACCTGAAACAAAACATTAAAGGAGTGTAAGCTATAAAGGATTAGTGAATGACCATATACCACACATATAAACAAATTAAATAACCATTTTTATTTTGTTCTAATGCTATAACCTAACAATAATTATGAAACTCTCGCAAGCCTGGACCCGCCACAGTCTAATTAACCCACCACAATTATTGGGAACCACCACGTCCCTTTATTAGGCCCGAGTACACAAACCTTTAAGTTGGATTAACAGGACCGCCACATCCCGTAGGACCCACCGCAGTCCTTAACATTAGATAAAAGGACCCGCCACAGTCCATAGCGTTAATTAACATTGCTTCACATTTTTAATCATATGCATATGTTTCATTAATACCACATCACTTCATAAGCATTATAAAACATGTATTCAACTACACATTTCCATATGAAAATATAAGCATTTACATTTCATAGGGAATGTCACTCACCTTGGATTTTGTACTAAGATTAATACCAAACTACTTCCTTGGTATGGTAGTATTAGTTGCTTCCCCACCTAACAAGTCAATGTTATTAGTATTTGAATACACTAATTAACATTAAACCTAGTAATACATCACCTCCTTTTGTCAATCAGAAATAACTAAGGAGGAAATACATACGATACTTCACATTTATATAACACCCAAATAATTAGGGTTCTAACACAATTTAAGAAATTAAATTACGAATTCTCCAAACAAAGTTATGCCCATTTTATTACAACATTTTTCAAATCGTTTCTCAAGAAAAACAGCAACACAACTTCAACTTCCTGAAATTTTCAAAATTTTTATAAATTATAACTTTACATGATATTCCACCCAATATCAGTAAGCACATTAAATACTACAAAATTAATATTTCATAATTGTTAGGGCTCATTTGCTATGTCGAGCAAAACGTCAAACACCTGGTATGCATTATTGCTCCTTTAGGGCAGATTTTAAACCAAAACTTCAAACTATCACCAAATGTTCATTCCTTGGTATTTTTACACAATTTTCGGATATGTTATACATGTATGAGTATATTTTAGTCTCCAACTTTAATCACTCAATTCCAATAAGTATTCCATGATTTATACCATTTTTAGCACAACTAGGTCTAAAAAGAACATTAAAGCATAACTTAACATTTTTAAGTATACATAACCTCCACCTTGAGTATCAATTATGGAAACATATAATAAACATGTTTCAACATATATACACATCAAAAACCTGAATTTCCTATGTTAAAAAGCATCACGAGGAGGGGATTTAACTTTAAAGTTAACATTTACTATCCTAATACACGTTCTTACACATGTTCTTAAACCATCCTTGTTCCAACACAATTTAGTAATATGGGTATCATTAAAATATTTATCCAAATCAAAAATAAAAATATGACAAGTGTAAAACTCATCCATGTGACCAACTTTAATAAATAAGTAATTACCTTATGAGGATTCCTCGATTTATAGAAAATTTATGAAGATTTCTTCCTTAACTTTCTTCTCTTTCTCTCTCTTTAGGTAAAACTCTTGTTCATGGCTGAATTGGCTGAACAAGTGAGTTGTTTTAACAAGTTTAAGTCGGCCAAACCATCACCCACCCTTTAACCAATCAAAAAATAGCACATGGTGTGCTAATAAGACAAATGTCACTTAAGGGATGGACAAATTTGCCCTTGTTTCGTACTTTCGGTATAACTTCTTATACGAGCCTCTGTTTAACCCACCGTTTATTGTGTTATAACATTAATTCATATATCTACAACTTTCATAATTTGTGTTTTCCCAAAATCATAAATTAGTATGCCTAATTTGGACTTCGAACAAGAAAGTAGCAATATACTGAAAATCTTAAAACTTTCATATATGGCGACCAAACATTGCCAATTTCGTATCAACTCCCTAATTTACTTTTATAAACATAATCATGCATTAAAAACATAATTTATTATGCATTAGCCACATAACTAATCGTACGATCTAGACATGGTATCCCCGATCATAAGCTTGATTAGCATCTAATATAAACCACATATATCTCACATGAGCATGCATCCCCTAAATATGATAATTAACATGTTTAACACACATAACCAATTTATAACTTATAACTCATAACTTATACTTAATCATCTAATTAACCTTACTAATCATATTTTAGGGCCTTACAATTCTACCCCTCTTATAAAAATTTCGTCCTCGAAATTTAACGCATAAGGAACTTATCAAACAAATGAGGATATTGCTTCTGCATGTTATTCTTTCCTTCCCAGGTAGCATACTCCACATTCTGACTTCTCCACATCACCTTAATTAGTGAAATGGTTTTATTACGTAACACTTTCTCCTTTCGATCTACAATAGCAATGGGTTCCTCCAGGTAAGTTAAGTCATCTTTAAGCTCTATCGGTTGTGAAATAAACACATGTGAAGGATCGTCCATATACTTTCGTAACATGGATAAATGGAAAACATCGTGTATCCGAGACAATTCTGGTGGTAATGTTAACTTATAAGCTACAGCTCCAACCCGCTTCACTATCTCGTAAGGGCCAATGTACATGGGACTTGACTTTCCTTTCTTCCCAAATCTCATAACCCCTTTCCAAGGGGAAACACGTAGGAATACTCGACCACCTTCCTCAAATTTTAATTCTTTCCTTCGGTTATATGCATAACTTTTTTTCTACTTTGCGCCACTTTCAAGTGATTATGAATAATATTTATCTTTTCAGTAGTCTATTGCATAATTTCTGGCCCAAGTAGGTTTCGTTCTCCTACTTCAGTCCAACACACTGGAGTTCTGCATTTTCTCCCATATAAAGCTTCATAGTGAGCCATCTCAATACTCGAATGATAGATTTTATTATAAGCAAACTCTATTAGTGGCAAGTGTTCATCCCAATTACCCTTGAACTCCAATACACAAATTCGTAGCATTTCTTCGAGTGTTTGGATCGTTCTTTCTGACTGCCCATCAGTCTGAGGATGAAAAGTTGTACTAAATTTCAATTTAGTCCCCAAAACTTGTTGTAAACTAGGCCAAAAGTGAGAAGTAAACTTAGGATCTCGATCAGAAATAATAGAAGCAGGTGCACCATGCAATCTAATAATCTCATCCACATATAATTTGGCGTATCTATCCATAGAGTATGTAATTTTAACGAGAATAAAATGTGCATACTTGATCAACTTATCAATGACAACCCAAATATAATCAAACCCTCGGGATAATTTTGGTAGACCTACAACAAAATCTGTAGTAACATGTTCCCATTTCCACTCAGGAATAGGTAAGGGTTGTAGTAAACCACTTGGCTTTTGATGCTCTGTCTTCACCTGTTGGCAAACTAGACATCTAGCAATAAAATCTGCAATGTCATGTTTCATTCCCGACCACCAATAACATTGTTTCAAATCTCTATACAGTTTCGTTCTCCCTAGATGCATAGCATATAAAGAATAGTGCGCTCCCTCTAAAATGGTCCTTTTTAAATCAGGCACAGTAGGTACACACAAACGGTTATCGTACATAACAATGTCATCATCACGAATAGAAACCTCCTCTGATTTACCCTTTTTCATATTATCTCTAACTTTCTCTAATTCTGTATCTCCTGCCTGTGCTTGTTTTATCCAGTCTATCAACGTGGGTCTAACATTTAAATGTGCTACTATTCCATAAGACTCATTCAAAGTTAATTCCGCCCCCATTAAAGCTAACTCTCTCAGCAAGTCAACTCGAATACAATAAATACAAGATACTATGCCTAGATATTTTCTACTCAAAGCATCGGCAACAACATTAGCTTTACCCGGATGGTGATGTATCGCGCAATACTAATCTTTTATAAGTTCCATCCACCTTATTTGCCTCAAGTTCAAGTCTTTTTGAGTAAACAAGTATTTTAAACTTTGATGGTCGGTAAAAATTTCACAACTAACACCATATAGGTAACGTCTCCAAATTTTTAATGCAAAAACTACTGCAGCCAACTCAAGATCATGAGTAGGGTAGTTGCGTTCGTGTATCTTTAACTGTCGAGAAGTAAAAGCAATTACCTTTCCATGTTGCATTAACACACAACCGAGTCCTTGATACGAGGCATCGCTATAAATAACTAAACCTTTTGTACCCGTTGGGATAGTCAATACTGGAGCTGATGTCAACTTACCCTTTAAATTTTCAAAGATTTCATCACAATCACTACTCCACACAAACTTGTTCTCCTTTCTGGTAAGCTTAGTCAATGGCAATGCAATAGAAGAGAACCCCAATATAAACCTCATGTAATAGCCCGCCAATCCCAAAAAGCTACGTACCTCTATCACACTAGTTGGTCTTTTCCAATTCATTATTGCTTCTACCTTCTCGGGACCAACACAAATACCATCAACAGAAATAACATGTCCCAAAAATACTACCATGTCTAGCCAAAATTCACATTTAGAAAACTTAGCATACAACTGCCTCTCTCGCAAGGTTTGTAAAATAATACGTAGATGGTGCTCATGTTCATCCCTACTGTGAGAATATATCAAAATATCATCAATGAAAACAATAACAAAAGAATCCACGTATGGGGGAAATATACGGTTCATCATATCCATGAATACAGCCGGTGCATTGGTTAACCCAAATGGCATGACAAGAAATTTATAATGTCCATACCTGGAACGAAAGGCAGTTTTATAAATATCACGGTCTCTTACTTTTAATTGATGATATCCGGATCTGAGATCAATCTTGGAAAACACTTTGGCTCCTTGCAACTGATCGAACAAGTCATCAATTCGGGGTAGTGGGAATTTATTATGGATAGTCACTTTATTCAATTGACGATAATCGATGCAAAGTCTCATGGTTCCATCTTTCTTTTTCACAAACAATACTGGAGCTCCCCATGGTGATACACTAGGCCTTATAAAACCACGATCTAACAAATCTTGCAACTGTATCTTTAGCTCTTTTAATTCTGCAGGTGCCATACGATATGGTGCAATAGATATCGGTGCGATGCTTGATACCAACTCAATCGCAAATTCTACCTCGCGGTCTGGTGCTAACCCTTGGAGTTCTTCTGGGAAGACATCTGGAAACTCATTAACTACTGGTGTATCTGATAGTTTTCCAGTCTCTTGTCGTATGTTCACAACATGGTCAAGATAACCCTGACACCATTTCCTTAACAATTCATAAGATTTTGTAGCAGAAATCAAACATGTTGGAGTGACATTTCTTTCCCTAACAAATTTAAATTCAGGTTCACCAGGTAACCGAAATATTATCTCCTTTCTAAAGCAATCTACATATACATGATATGAGGCCAACCAATCCATACCCAGTATCACATCAAAGTCACGCATATCGAGAGGTAACAAGTTATCTAGTAATTCCTTTTCATCCACTCGCACCACACACTCCCTATATACCCTCTTAATACCCCCCCCCCCACACGAGTAACAATAGCTCAACCAGAATCTAATGATGATAATGGTTTATTAAGATGCAACAAATAAAGCAAAGACACAAAAGAATGTGTTGAACCAGTATCTATTAACACATAAGCATCTTTATCACCAATAAGAAGTGTACATGTCACTACGTTAGGCATAGCTTGTGCATCCGATTGCGTCAGTTCAAATACTCTGCCTTGACCTTGACTTTGGGATATACCTCCTCTACCTCCTCTGCGTACATTCTGTGTAGAACTCCTACCTCCTACTGCCACACTCCCAACTGATGTTGTAGCTCCCATCATTAGATAATTCTTTCGTAAGTGCCCTGGTTGATGACAATGGAAACATAAAGGTGTCGTCTCAGCTATTGTACACTCCCGAGACATGTGCCCTTGACCACCACATCTATAACAAATTATGGCCCTCGGTACCAACACGGATGCATTTTCTGACCGATTCATCCCAGTCCTTCCACCTCGAGCTTGAAATCTTCCACGTGCACTTCTATTATTTTAAAATTTCCTCGCGCTACACTCTGAGTTGAGGTTCCCGTCTCCCATCCATATGATCTTATACCATAGTGCCTAGCTTTCTTCGAGTGTTCAGCTTGCATTACTTTCATTGACTTTTCTGACACCATGGTCCTATCCACTAAGTCCACATAATTTGTGATCTTCATATTAGCAACCATGCTTTTTATATCTACACTCAGCCCAGTTTGAAACCGATCACATTTACTTTCTTCTGTCCTCACCAAGTCAGGTGCAAATCTGGATAAGGATATAAATAAAGCTTCATACTCTGCCACTGTTCGGTTCCCCTATTTCAACGTGATAAATTCTTCCTCTTTCTCTTTCTTATAAAGCCTTGGGAAATATTTTTCAAATAACACCTTCACAAACCTCTCTCATGTAATTTGTGGAGGATTTATTGGCACCACTCCCCCAATTGTAGTAAGTAATCTTTCTGTAGCATCCCACCATAACTTTGCATCATCCTCTAACCTAAAGGTTGCTAACAAAACCTTTTGTTCATCTCGCACTTCCATCACCTTGAATATTGTTTCCATTTTTCGAATCCACCCCCTGCCACTAACGGATCAGTAGTCCCAGTAAATGCTGGCGGATTTAACTTCATAAACCTCTCATGCAATTTATCCCTATCCCCACCATGTTCTCCACCTCTTGTTTGTTCCATTAATTGCACCACAACACGTAATATTCTTCCCACATCATTCATAGGTTGTTGTTGCACCTTTGGCTCCTCCACTTCAACATGTCTATGTCCCTGATGACTACTAGGAACATAAGATGCCTCACCCTCTGTTCTATCATACGGCTCGTTGTTGTCAATTTTATAAAATACCGCAAGTGCACGGGGTATAATAGAATAACGAGTGTAAGTACGGGTCGAACCCACAAGGATTTGTCAATTTTTCTTTCGTTAAAAATTATTGTGACTGTAGAACTAGACTAAATTGGGTTGTAGATGAGATGTAATATTAAACTAAGCAACACAAATAATAAATAGGAGTACGAGAGATATAATCATGGTAGCGTGAAAACTAAGATGTTGGATCCATTTATCACGTTAAATTAACACTGTGCAATAATTTAAATTCGTCATTCCCGATTTTATAACTCAAATTAAACCGACTCTCGTCGTATTTAATTCGAAAAAATAACACGTTAGAAGTCCAAAATAAAATTTAACGTCCCTAAGTTTAGACGCCTAAAATCCCTATCCCTTAAAAGGTTCACTTTTTAATTTCAAAATATAGTCTTTAAGCATGGACTATTAATCAATTTAATAAAAGTATAACCCATAAAAAAGTACTCATATTTAAAAATAAAAAAAATATTTTTTTTTTCAAACAATGCCGAAGGTTTAAAACGCACTCTCGTGTCATTTTAAATGAATACCGATTTTGTTTTAAGTATTTAGCACATATCGGGAACAAAAAATGAATTTAAATCACACACAATATTAATCACACATGATAAATTTCACCTAGTCCTAGTAACGAAATTAAGCTAGCATAATTGTAGATACAATAAAATTGCAAGAATGAATACTCAATTTCATTAAATAAACAAACTTACAGTTGATGTGTCACAAATATTCTTGACAAAAATTTCACTCACAAAATAGTTATTGGCCCTCAATAAGGAACAAAAAACTATACCTAAAGCTCTCTCTACAATTCTCTCTACAACTCCCTGTAAAAAATAATGAACCCAAGAGTCCTATTTATAGGCTTAGTGGTGCGCTCTAAATAAAGCTTATGATTCAAGTGCAAATCTATCGCAACAAGTAATATCCGGTAAGTACGGAATCGTGATCCACAGGGATTGAAACACTCATAAGAGAACATGATTAGGTTAAACGGATTCTCTAAACGTCACAAAAGTTAAAGTGTAAAAGATGATTTGATAGTTTGGAAAATTGATTGAGGGTAATCTCTAAACTATTATGCTATTGATGAACAGTTAATTAATTAATAATTACGGAACTATGAAAAGAACTAAGATAAGCTTGAGTTCAAGATATTAAAGGGATCGAGGATCATTCTCCCACCTCGGATTCACGAAGAAGGGGATTATAGGGCTTGGTTGAAATTAATTCTAATCGAGCATAACTAATTAAGTCCGAACATCAACCATGTAGAGACTAAACTCAACAATGGAGAATTAGGGGTTAGTTAGTTATTGCTAGATGGGTTGGTTTGTAGTAAAGCTTCAAACACTAACCCTTGCATGACAAGAGAAGTTAAGAAACTATGATACTCCAATATCAACACATGAAGGTCAATTAGAACAATTATCAACCAAACCCTAAATATAAAGTTTAAGCATCCAAGGTGGGATTATGATCCCCAATCATAAGTCTGCTACTCATAATTGAAACTAAACTACACATGCTAGTTAACAACATAATTAAGTTAGTTATCTAGTTTAAACACAAACCAATACAAGAGATGGAATTAAATGCAAATTAAAGCTAGTAGAACAAGTATAGAAGAAGTAAATGAACCTTTCTTGCATTAATAACCACAATTCAACTAGTAATCAAAGCTTTACAAGTGAGTAAAAACCATAAATGAACTTGACCTAGGAGAGAGAAGAGAGTGTTTTTCTATATATCCAAATATCTAACAAAAGTAATCTATGTCTACAAAGGAGGAAAAACAAGGGATATATCCCAAAAATCCAACCAAAATGGCAAACTAGTAATAAGAAGAAAGCTGGAAATGCAGGGTCGAATCGATTCGGTGCCAAATCCGAATCGATTCAGAAGTGTAGAGATGTTGCCCTGTCTGAAACCGAATCGATTCGGCTGAATTGCGAATCGATTCGGGCCTGCTCAAAAAGGAAAGTTGCACCACTTTGGCATTATTTCTCCCATGTTTCACCGAAACTTTCGTAAATTCTTCGTTTGAGATCGGATTCAAGCACCGTCGGAGGCCACGCGAAGATAAGAAGAAGGTCTACAACTTCCGTGAAGAAATCGGGATCAAAACCCGAGTGCTGAAATTACCAAAATGCCCCCGACTGTGCAAGTGTCAACGGAACTTCTCCGGATCAAAATCAAACTTCCCAAAATGCATTCCCGAGACCTATAAAAGCTCAATAAAGATACATACAAAGTATATATGATGAATTCAGGGGTTAGTTAATAAATGAGTATAAGAACCGGAAAATACATGCACGGGAATGCTAGAATGTACAAATTAACGGGGTATAAAATACAATAAAAGTGACGAATCACTTAGGGTTAGGGTTTTTGGATGAGATGGGACTCTCCTTGGCTGACTGTATTTGAGCTGATAATTATCTAGGGGTGTTCACGGGTCGGTCGGTTCGATTTTGACCGGGTTTTTTGGGCCGAACCAACCATGTCGATTTTTGGAGGAGGAGAACCGAACCGAACTGAAAATGCTGAAAAACCGAACCGAACCGAATCGGGTCGATTTTTGACAGGGCCGGTTTGGTTTGCCCGTCGATTTTTGACAGGGCCGATTTTATACAGGGCCGGTTCGATTTTTTCCTTTATTTTAATAAAAAATATTTTTTTTAATACCTAATATAAATATAAAATTAAAAAATATAATATAATATGTCAACACTAATATAAATATAATATAAAATATAAAATTAAAAAGTATAAAAATTAATTCGGTTCGGTTCGGTTCAAAATCGGTTTTTTTATGCCAAAATCGAAAACCGAACCGACCCTGTCGGTTTTATACCTGATTAAACCGAACCGAACCGACCCTCAGAAAAACTCGGGCCGAAAATTTTCGGTTCGGCTCGATTTTGTCGGTTTGTTGATTTGGTGGGTTTTTTTGCACACCCTTATAATTATCTCATGGAGTCTTGAAAAAAGTTGGGGATAATTATCCCCAAATTCGTCACTATTCACGTCACTATTCACAACACTAATTTTAATCGCACTTTTGACCTCCAAAACTTCAAAATCTCATTTTCGTCCGAACTTCAAAGTTGTGACTCTTGTCAAGACCTTTTCAAAAAGTTATGGCATGGCGTCAACGGATACTCGAGCGATTTTATAAAAAATATTTAGTCTATATGTGTCAACCGCGTCGTGTCGCGTCGCATCTTGACAATTTTTGCACATCGACTCCTTTGTAGTACAAATTTTCGGGGTACCTATAAAAATACAAAAAAATAAAAATAATTAATTCAAATTTAGGGTCACAAATATTTAAAATTTATAAAATTACCCTACTTTGCATTTTAGCCCCGGAATTCATTAATTGCTCGTTTTAATTCAGAATTCAATCAAATTTCAGAAAGAACTTTATTTTGCCTAGATAAACATTTATAAATTATTTTTAGGCCCATAAAGTTTCTAAAATTACAGTTTCACCCCCCAGAGTTATTAAAATCACATTTTTAACTCAAATTTGATTCAAACTTGAATTTTTCTTTTAATTTACGAAAAAGACTCTAAAAGCTCATTATTTAAGATACGAAGGGCCTAACAAGGCCTAGATTTGGGCATATTTCATGCAAAATAATACACTCATCAAATACTCCAAACCTAAACTTTGATAGTCCTCGAGCAAAACTAAAATTTTAAAATCTAACTTACATTCGTAGGAATGACGATTGCACTTAGCATGTGCAACGAGCCGTTAAACCTCTAGGTTACAATAGTGAACGGGTTTTGTCTCGTGAGGGTTTGCAGTGAATATACCCACAAAATTCAAAAACTTGACTCAATACAAAAGACTCAAAAGTAATATAATCAAGTTTGAATGCAAACTTCATAAATATAGTAGAAATTCACTTCTCAATCTCAACTTATCGTGTGTGTGCATAGCCAACATAACCGTCCATTTTAAAAGATCTGATCGTTACATTTATTATCCTAAAGTTCATTTTGATTTCAAAATCTCACGGAATGCACTCTCAATCGAACACTCGAAAATGGGTTATTTTCTCTCGGTATATGTGAGTAAAAGAGTAAATTTATATGAACAAATTTCACATATACATGATCAAAAATGATTTTTTTTATAATGGATGAATACGATCTCATGAATGGAAAATCGATTACTTATTGAAAACATTGAATCACACCATATATCCTATTCATCTTCTCTCCACACTATAACTAACTTCACTTAAGATTGATTATGACTTTCTTTGGTTGTATTGTAAGCTCGGATTTTGGCTAAAAATAATGGCTTTTGGAGTTCAAAATTTTCTGAGAATATAGAGGTTTTTACGGTATTTTGACTTTTAGGCACTTTTCTTCCAACCTTCATTTTTCTTTTTCTTTCGCTTTTTCTTTTCAAACTCACATTTTTTTTCACCTTTTTTTTTCCTCTTCTTTTCACACATTGTTTTTGCAACCTCATTTTCTTTTGGCCTTTTTTCAACCGTAATTTTACCCTAGTATTCTCAAAAAATGGGTATGACTTCTTTTTATGGGCTTTAAACTCCTAGTTGGAGTTAGGTAGGATAGTGGGCTTTCGACGCTTGCAATGTAATAACGTAAAAAATGTTGGAGTTTGGGCTTAATTTTCAGTCTTTCAAATGATGGCCTAATCTCACTTCTCAAGTTTCGTTAAGTCTGTTTGTGTCTCAAGATGACTTATTAAGACTTTTGGTGCTTAAGATTCATATTTTGACCTTTTGTTTTCAGTAATCGAACAAAATAAAGAATTTGAGATCATCAACGAATTTATCACTGAAGGAAAGTTTGAGTTGTTTCAACTCGGATTGATTTAAATTTCTTGAAACGATGAATGGCACAATATCTCACCGGGCTAAAATCTCCACATTTATTCGTTAAGCATGTTAACTTTCTCCTCAATATCCATTTTCGATCATATTATATGACTAATGTGTAAAAAATTTCATAACTTGAGAGATCGATGAATTAATTCTACATTAAGAAATCGTTTCAAAACTCAATTGTATTGAAATTTTTTTTGGATTTTTTTCAATTTTCAAATCGGAGAAAAATGACCTCAGTACCCCAAACTTAATTTCTACATTGTCCTCAATGTTCAAGACAAAAATTTTAAAGGCGAAAAAGATATGAAAGATATTACCATAATGAGGGACCTTTTCCAACGCACAATTCTTGTAAAACAAAAATTATGATACAACAACAATGACCCAATTTCATGTTCACTCGTGGTACACAGGGTCTTGGATGAGAATGTCCTCAACTTTCCGATCTCGCAATTCCAGATATGACTTTAACCTTTGACCATTAACTTTGAAAATTTCACCATTTTTAGGATTCTTTGTCTCAACCTCCCCATGTGGGTAGACTGTCCTAACAATAAAGGAACCAAACCATCTAGACCTTAACTTACTGAGAAAGAGATGCAATCTAGAATTGTACAAGAGAACTTTCTATCCAGGCTCAAATGACTTCTGTAGGATGGACTTGTCATGGAACATTTTCATTTTCTCTTTATACAATTTTGCATTTTCGTACGCATCATTTCGAATCTCTTCCAACTCATTGAGTTGGAGTTTTTGGACCTCTCCTGCAGCAGGTAAATCGAAATTAAAGGTCTTAATGGCCCAATAGGCCTTGTGTTCTAACTCTACCGGAAGGTGGCAGGCTTTTTCGTAGACAAGCCTATACGAGGACATACCAAGTGGCATTTTGTAGGCAGTGCGATAAGCCCACAATGCATGCAATAACCTTAATGACCAATCCTTTCGGTTTGGATTCACTGTTTTCTCAATGATTTGCTTAATTTTACTATTGGAAACTTCTACTTGACCACTGGTTTGAGGGTGATAAGAACATCCTACTTTGTTTGTGACCGAGTATTTTTTCATAAGACTCTCGAATGATCGATTACAGAAGTGGGTGCCCTGATCGCTAATGATGGCTCGAGGCATGCCGAAATGGGAGAAAATATTTTATCGAATGAATTTGACCACCACGTGGCGATCATTCGTCCTACACGGTATGGCTTCTACCCACTTAGACACATAATCAACTGCCAAAAGAATGTAGAGATTTCCGTAGGAATTTGGGAATGGACACATAAAATCAATGCCCCAACAGTAAAAAACCTCGATAATCAGAATGGGATTTAAGGGCATTAAATTCCTACGTGTGATATTTCCTAATCGTTGGCAACGGTCACAACTCCTACTGTAATCATTCGAGTCACGAAAAATGGTGGGCCAATAAAATCCACACTGTAAGATTTTTACAGCAGTCTTTTTAGCACTGAAATGACCTCCACAGGCTTGGTCATGGCAGAAAGAGATTATGATTTGAATCTCGTGATCAGGGACACACTTTCGAATGATTTGATCGGGACAATACTTGAAAAGATACGGGTCATACCAAAAGAAATGTTTGGCTCCCTTTAAAAATTTGGAACAATCTTGCTTAGACCAATGCAGTGGCATTTCACCTGTCACAAGATAGTTCACAATATCAGCGAACCTTGGAAGCTGAGAGACAAGCATCAGTTTCTTATCAAGAAAGGACTCATTTAGTGGCAACAGGTTATCGAAAGATTCAATGGTTAACCTAGACAAATGATCCGCCACTACATTTTCACACCCTTTCTTATCCCGAATTTCAAGGTCAAACTCTTACAGTAATAGGATCCACCCAATGAGACGGGCCTTAGCATCCTTTTTAGACAAAAGGTATCGCAGGGCCGAGTGATCGGTGAAAATGATAACTTTGGATCCTATCAAGTAAGACCTAGACTTCTCAAGAGCAAAAACAACAGCGAGGAACTCTTTTTCAGTCGTGGAATAGTTCAATTGGGCATCATTAAGAGTCCTACTGGCATAATAGATGACGTGAGGAAGTTTCTCATTACGCTGACCCATAACCGCACCTATGGCATAGTCGAAAGCGTCACACATGATCTCAAACGACTGATTCCAGTCTTGGGGTCTCATAATAGGTGCGGAGGTCAATTCCGTCTTTAGCCATTCAAAGGAATAAATGCATTCGTTAGTGAAATTGAAGGGTGTGTCCTTGGCAAGAAGATTGCACAAGGGTCGATAGATTTTGCTAAAATCCTTAATAAATCTCCGATAAAAATCGGCGTGTCCTAAGAATGATCGAACTTCATGCACAGTTTTAGAGGGTGGGAGATTAGCAATGAGATTTATTTTACCTTTATCTACCTCGATACCCTTTTCAGAAATGATGTGACCTCGCACTATGCCTTGTTTGACCATAAAGTGACACTTCTCCCAATTAAGCACAAGGTTCTTTTCCTTACACCTCTTCGGAACGAGGGTGAGGTGATGGAGGCACTCATCAAAACTAGACCCAAATACAGAAAAATCATCCATAAAGACTTTGAGAAACCGCTACACCATATCCGAAAAGATACTCATCATGCACCGTTGAAAGGTAGCGGGTGCATTGCATAACCCAAAGAGCATGCGTCGGTAAGCAAAATACCAAATGGACAAGTGAAGGTGGTTTTCTCTTGATCCTCGGGAGCGATGGGAATTTGATTGTAGCCAGAGTAGCCGTCGAGAAAACAGTAATATGAATAGCCGGATAATCTCTCTAGTATTTGGTCTATGAAAGGAAGAGGGAAGTGATCCTTCCTTGTAACAGAGTTCAACTTCCTATAATCAATACACACTCGCCAACCGGTTTGAATCCTAGTGGGTACTAACTCATCATAGCTATTTTTCACCACCGTAACACCGGATTTCTTTGGGATAACTTGAACGGAACTGACCCATTGGCTATCAGAGATGGGGTAAATAATACCCGCATCGAGCAATTTTAGCACCTCAGCTCGAACGACTTCTTTCATATTGGGATTATGTCTACTTTGTGCTTCACGAGAATTTTTAGCATTGTCTTCTAAGTGTATCCGATGCATGTACACCGAGGGACTTATCCCCTTAATAATGGCGATGGTCCATCCTATGGCTTCCTTGTATTCTTTGAGAACACGCAATAATTTATCTTCCTGTTCTTTATCTAAGTCAGACGCGATGATAACGGGTAAGGATTCAGAAGGTCCTAAGAACCTATACTCGAGCGTGTCAGGAAGTGGCTTCAATTCAAGCTCGGGAGCTTTCTCAATCGATGGTGGAATAGGCGACGAGGAAGGTGAGAGGGACTCAGGTTTAGACTTCCAATTTCCTACTTCCATAATAGGGGAAGAGTCGAGGAGGGCGTTGACTTCTTCGATGGACTGTTTGACATCAAATTCGAACCCGAAAAAGGCAAGACAAGATGCTAAAGGGTCGTCATTGTAAGTTTACTCGAAAGTCTCTTGGATGATACTATCAATCACGTCGACATCCATGGGCTCGTCATCATCGGGTGGTTGTTTGGCCAAATTGAAGACATTAAGGTTCATCGTCATGTTCCCAAAGGATAGGTTCAATTGGCCGCTATGACACCTAATGACGGCATCAGATGTGGCGAGGAAAGGACGACCCAAAATAACAGGGATTTGTGCAATAGGATTGTGGACTTGTTGGGTGTCCAAGACAACAAAGTTGACAGGAAATATAAAGTCACCCACTTGAATTAGGACGTCCTCAACAATACCTCTCGGGATTTTCAGAGAACGGTTGGCTAAGGACAAGGTAATCCTAGTCAGTTTCAACTCCCCCAAACCTAGTTTCTCGTACACGGTGTACGATAAAAGATTCACGCTTGCTCCTAAATTTATAAGGGATTTCTCGATAAGGTGCTCCCCTATCTTAATAGAGATCTTTGGAGTATCGGGGTCCTTATACTTGATGGGAGTTCGATAAGAAATGATCGAGCTTGCTTGCTCGGAAAGAAAATGTTTCTTAGGTACGTTGGTGCTTCTCTTGAAGGTACAAAGGTCCTTTAGAAATTTGGCATAGGATGGGACTTGTTAAATAGCATCAAGCAGTGGGATATTGATTTGTACTTGTTTGAATACTTCCAACATCTTATCAACTTGCGCCTTTTTCTTTTGTGGCACCAAACGCTGGGGAAATGGAGCTTTTGGGACATAGGTCTCTACAGATGGCTCGGAAGGTAAAGGTGAGGATGAAGTCAGAGCCACGGGTGGATCTTCCTTCACCCTACCTTTATCGGATTCACTCTCGGTAGGTGGTGAAATATTTGTCTATACTTCCTTGTCGGACCTAAGCGTGATGATGGTTTTTGCATGCTCTTGGGGGTGTGATGCGCTCGTGTCGTCTTGAATAACAAATTGACCCTTAGGCATATTACCCTTTGGATTGGGTTCGGGCTGACTCGGGAATGTTCCCTTGTTTCTCTCACTCAACGCATTAGCTAGTTGGCTCATTTGAACCTCGAGTTTGGTAATGGCTTGTGTATTCGCGTGCATGCTTTGCTGGGTGGATTGGAGGACATTTTGCGTGGTTTGCTGGAATTGAAGGGTACTTTGGGCAAGAAGGTTCATCGCATCCTCTAAAGATTGAATCTTTTGGGATGAGGGATTCGAGGGTGGGATGAAATTATTTTGGAAACTCGGGGGTGGGTTACCGGAAGATTGACCTCTACTTCCTTGGTATTGACCCTTGGACCATGAAAGATTGGGGTGGTCTCACCATCCCGAATTGTATGTATTGTAATATGGGTCATACTTTGTCCTATGTTGGTAGAGGGCATTGGATTTCTCGGTGAGTGCCTTGTGGGCCGGAAGGGTGGGGCAATTCTCGACTAAGTGGTCGAATGCATCACAAAGAATAAACATAGGGGAACCTACATGTTGAATGGTCGTAGGTGCGGTTCGATTGCCCTCTTTGCTTGTCTCTAAAGCTTCTAAACGTCGGGCCAATTTGGCCACTAGGGGTGTTCGCGGTCCGGTCCAGTCCGGTTTTTAGAGTTTTTAAGGACCGGACCAACTAAATCGGTCCTAAAAAAAACGGACCAAAATCGGACCGATTTTATAGGTCACCCGACCCTTGTCGGTCCGATTTTTTATAGGATCGGTTCGGTCTAACTTGTCGGTCCTAATCTTATTAAATTAATCTTTTGACTGCCTTATTTTGACATTTTTGCTGTTCGTTTTAGTGAAGACAGCTCTGTAACTCCCAACTGTTCAAACTTTGTGGAAGCTTATGATGCACAAAATCCCTCAAAATTTATAGATTTATTTTCTGTTGACAAGTTCATATCCGCAGGATACCATATTCCTCCCAGTATGATTCATCCATTTAAGGTTGCTAATCCTTTGGAGGATGGAGTACTTTTGGAAATAAACCCTAACGATATAGGTCGATTCAGAGGTCAAGACCGAAACTGATATATAAATAGCTATGTCATCCTTTTTCTGCTCATTCTTAACACATTTTCATAGAATTACTAACTTATTCATTCGTACATTTCCATCTCATGTTATTTCAGACCCACCCTCAGAAGACACATTGGAATGGCACTAAGAAATGTTGATCGCCAAGCGTTGGAAGTTGCTCACCAGAAGAGGCTGGAAGTATACAAAAAGAGGGTTGAAGCAAAATGAATTTATACAGAAACGTACCAGCTGTGATGAGGCAAAAGCTGCAATGAGATTACGGCGATGGCAGCCAATACGAGAGGCAGAAGCTGGCGCGATGAGGCTTAACATCAACGGTAATGGTGGAGAGAGCGGAGCTGTAATGGCAGCGGCGGAGAGAGGAAAACCCGTAAAGAGGGATGAGAGAAAAACGGCGTGGGTTATTTGTTGGCTTGTCACAAATGAAGAAAATATAGGTTTTAGGGCAGCAAAGAGGCATGATGCGGTTTTTTTTATTTACGATCATACCCTCCCTCTTTAGTTAAGTTATTTTATATATAAAAATATAATAAAAATATATAGTAATATGAACAACCGGTCCGGGTCGGTCCAAACAGGTTATTTAATGTGGCGGATCGAGGACCGGACTGACTAGACCGGTCTGGGAAAAAAAAAACCTAGACCGGATCGGTGATAAAAAAATTCCGGTGGCGGTTCGGTTCGGTCTAGTTCGGTCGACCGGTCCAATCGGTTTTTTGAACACCCCTAGTGGCCACTTTGGAATTTAAATCATAACTTTGTTCGACTTGGTGAGCGAAACCCTCATTGGAGGCGGTGGATCTAGATTCTCTATTGGGTGCCCATCGTTGGGACTTTTTGGCTATGGCTTCTAGAAATACCTACGCATCGACCTCACTCTTCTCGGTAAAATCACCATTACATAGTGACTCGAGCATAGTTCGGGTGTTACAATCGAACCCCTCATATAAAATTTGGACTCGGCGTCCCATCTCAATCCCATGGTGTGGACATTGCAGCAGCAAGTCCTTGAATCACTCCAAATACATCCACAATGCTTCTCCCTCCTTTTGGATAAATGTGTTGATGGCGTGACGTATCGACGCCGTCTTTTGGTTAGGGAAGAATTGTTGTAGGAAGGTGACACTCATTTGGTTCCAAGTGGTGGTGGATTCGGGTTTTTAACAAGTTAAACCAACTCTTAGCTTTGTCTTTCAACGAGAACGGGAACAATTTAAGCTTAACAATCTCATCGGAGAGTTGTTGGTACTTAATGGTCCCACATATCTCCTCGAATTCATGCACGTGAAGGTAGGGATCCTCTTTTTCAGTACCCCGAAACACGGGCAATAATTGGATTGTTCCCGAATGGAATTGCAAATTATTTGCATTGTGATCGGGGAGAAGTATGCATGAAGGCTGACTAGACCTAGTCGAATAAAGGTAATCTTTAAGAGCATGTGGTGCTAACTCGTCTCCCATCTCGTTGAATATAAAAAATCTACCTACGTAAGTATCGAGAATGCTAGACTCCATACTCGACAAACGACCGGTATGATTTCGAAACCAACTTCGCATACACTTAGCTCACTCGAATTTTTTATTTTTATTTTTTTTAATATGATGAAAAAAATATTTGACTCAAACCAAGTAAATCCTAACTAACACACAGCAAACTGAATTATCTAATTTAGGTGAGGGGAATTTCAATTTTAAAATCTAGTTTTCCTGAGATTATTCAACGACAGCAAGGGTCTCCGAATTAATCTCCCTAATTAGACAACACTTACTCTTTGACAAGGGAGAATTTAAAAGGCCACCAACTACGGTTATCGCCTCAAAACCCGTTTTTTTCTCCAGGTAGGTGGTCGGTACGAAGACACATTAAAAACCACCAATCCTAGACAAGGTGAAATGAAATTGATGTGACAAGTTCGTGTTGGAGTAGTTTTAATTCTAGCCTCGTTAAGAGGTTTCCTATGAGCTATGTGATATCCTAAGGCCAATGTCTACTAGATTTTAAATTAAATGTGATGGCTCGGGATATGCAAATACTTGGTTAATTAGTGATTTTTGGGCCAAGATAGGGTGATGAAATCCCCACCTTATCTTTCACACGGATTTTGCCCTTAAGTCAATTTATGCAACGTGCTTAATTAAATGCGAAATTAAACCACATAGGAGCACTAAAAAAAAAATGTACCTCCGGCGTGGACTTTTTACGGTCACTTGTTTACGCCGGGTCGAAGTTTAAGTTGACGTCGATCGAAGGGAAATGTCGCCTACGTTTCAGTCGTCCCCGAGAGTTTCTTGTGCTCGTGGCAAGATTGCACAATTTTTTTCTTCGTGTTTGCACATCGTTGACACTTTTTCGAATTTTTCTTCACTTTTTTTTTCAAGAATGAATACCCTCCTGAAAAAAAACTACACCAAACGTAAAGTGCATCACATACAACTAAAAAAAAATTAACAGAAAGAGTAGAAGAAAAAAAAATGACACACACACTAGTGGTGTATTTAAGAAAAAAAAAACAAAGCACACTTATGAAACAATTTGTTTTTATATATACTTGATAAAAGAAAAAAACTTAAATCAAATTTTATTTATTTATTTATTTTCAATTTTTTTTGATGAATTTTTACTAACTAAAATGCGAAAAGTAAAAAAAACTAGTCCGAAAGTCACAATAAAAAAAAAAAATTGAACCAATCCCCGACAACGACGCCAAAAACTTGTTGTCAATTTTATAAAATACCGCAAGTGCACGGGGTATTATAGAATAACGAGTGTAAGTACGGGTCGAACCCACGAGGATTTATCAATTTTTCTTTTGTTAAAAATTATTGTGATTGTCCAACTAGACCAAATTGGGTTGGAGATGAGATGTAATATTAAACTAAGCAACACAAATAAGAAATAGGAGTACGAGAGATATAAACGAGGTAGCATGAAAACTAGGACGTTGGATCCATTTATCACGTTAAATTAACACTGTGCAATAATTTAAATTCGTCATTCCCGAATTTATAACTCAAATTAAACCGACTCTCGTCGTATTTAATTCGGAAAAATAACACGTTAGAGGTCCAAAATAAAATTTAACATCTCTAAATTTAGACCCCTAAAATCCTTATTCCCTTAAAATGTTCACTTTTCAATTTCAAAATATAGTCTTTAAGCATGGACTATCAATCAATTTAATAAAAGTATAACCCATCAAAAAGTACTCATATTTAAAAATAATTTTTTTTTTTTCAAACAATGCCGAAGGTTAAAAACGCACTCTCGTGTCATTTTAAACGAATACCGATTTTTTAAAAGTATTTAGCACATATTGGGAACAAAAATGAATTTAAATCACACACAATATTAATCACATGATAAATTTCACCTAGTCCTAGTAACGAAATTAAGCTAGCATAATTATAGACATAATAAAATTATAAGAATGAATACTAATTTCATTAAATAAACAAACTCACAATTGATGTGTCACAAATATTCTTGACAAAAATTTCACTCACAAAATAATTATTGGCCATCAATAAGGAACAAAAAACTATACCTAAAGCTCTCTTTACAATTCTCTCTACAACTCCCTATCAAAAATAATGAACCCAAGGGTCCTATTTATAGGCTTAGGGTTAGGGTTTTTGGATGAGATGGGACTCTCCCTGATTGGTTGTATTTGAGCTGATAATTATCTCATGAAGTCTTGAAAAAAGTTGGGAATAATTATCCCCAAATTCGTCACTATTCACAGAACCAACTTTAATCGCACTTTTGACCTCCAAAACTTCAAAATCTCATTTTCGTCAGAACTTCAAAGTTATGAGTCTTGTTAAGACCTTTTCGAAAGGTTATGGCATGGCCTCAACTAACACTCGAGCGATTTTATAAAAAATATTTAGTCCAGTTCTGTCAACCGTGTCGTGTCGCGTCGCATCCTGACAATTTTTGCACATCGACTTCTTTGTAGTACAAATTTTCGGGGTACCTATAGAAATACAAAAAAATAAAAATAATTAATTCAAATTTAGGGTCACAAATATTTAAAATTTACAAAATTACCCTTCTTTGCATTTTAGCGCCCGAAATTCATTAATTGCTCGTTTTAATTCAGAATTCAACCAAATTTCAGAGAGAACTTTATTTTGCCTAGATAAACATTTATAAATTATTTTAATTCCCATAAAGTTTTTGAAATTATAGTTTCAACCTCCAGAGTTATTAAAATCACATTTTTAACTCAAATTTGATTCAAACTTGCATTTTTCTTTTAATTTACGAAAAATACTCTAAAAGCTCATTATTTAAGATACGATGGGCCTAACAAGGCCTAGATTTGGGCATATTTCATGCAAAATAATTCACTCATCACTCGTGTGGATCCATCGCTCACTGTAAAATAATTAACATAAATAAAATACAATAGCCGCAATTTAATATTAACATTGCTAGTAAAAAATCTAGACGCGTATCAAACTCACTTTTTAGTATGCACTGCCAATCTAGACCCTCACACCCTATCCAGAACCTAATAACAACGCTCTGATACCAAGTTGTCGCGCCCCGACTTAATTAAGTTAAACTCATCATTTTATTTTGAGATAAATTGCCTTTAATAATGCTTTAATTTAAATCTCTCAGGAAAAATAGCATAAGATTTTTTTTTTCCAAAGGCAAGTGTAGATGAAAACATAACTACCTTTATATGTAACTTATATGTACCATACAACTTTACATACCCAATATCCTTAGTTTAACATTTACACAAAAAGCTTTTTAACATTCAAACCATATTAGATATTCGTCACTCCCCCATTTTAAGATCCTAACTTGGTAGTGAACTCCAAATGATAAGCATACCTGAAACAAAACATTAAAGGAGTGTAAGCTATAAAGGCTTAGTGAATGACCATATACCACACATATAAACAAATTAAATAACCATTTTTTATTTTGTTTAAAAGCTATAACCCAACAAAAATTGTGAAACTCTCGCAAGCCTGGACCCGCCAGAGTCCAATTAACCCACCACAGTTATTGGGAACCACCAAGTCCCTTTATTAGGCCCTAGTACACAAACCTTTAAGTTGGATTAACAGGACTGCCACATCCTGTAAGACCCACCATAGTCCTTAACATTAGATAAAGGACCCGCCACAGTCCATAGCGTTAATTAACATTGCTTCATATTTTTAATCATATGCATATGTTTCATAAATACCACATCACTCCATAAGCATTATAACACACATATTCAACTACACATTTCCATATGAAAATATAAGCATTTATATTTCATAGGGAAGGTCACTCACCTTGGATTTGGTGCTAAGATCAATACCAAACTACTTCCTTGGTATGGTAGTATTAGCTGCTTCCCCACCTAACAAGTCAACGTCATTAGTATTTGAATACACTAATTAACATTAAACCTAGTAATACATCACCTCCTTTGGTCAATCAGAAATAATTAAGGAGGAAATAAATATGATACTTCACATTTATATAACACCCAAATAATTAGGGTTCCAACACAATTAGAAAATTAAATTACGAATTTGCTAGACAAAGTTATGCCCATTTTATTACAAACTTTTCCAAATCATTTCTCAAGAAAAACAGCAACACAACTTCAGTTTCCTGGAATTTTCATAATTTTTATAAATCATAACTTTGCATGATATTCCATCCAATATTAGCAAGCACATTAAATAATACAAAATTAATGTTTCATAATTTTTAGGGATCATTTGCTATGTCGAGCAAAACGTCAAACACCTAGTATTCATTCTTGCTCCTTTAGGGCAGATTTTAAACCAAAACTTCAAACTATCACCAAATGTTCATTCCTTGGTATTTTTACACAATTTTAGGATATGTTATACATGTATGAGTATATTTTACTATACAACCTGAATCACTCAATTCCAATAAGTATTCCATGATTTATACCATTTTTAGCACAACTAGGTCTAAAAGGAACATTAAAGCATAACTTAACATTTTTAAGTATACATAACCTCCACCTTGAGTATCAATTATGGAAACATATAATAAACATGTTTCAACATATACACACACATAAAAAACCTGAATTTCCTATGTTAAAAAGCATCACGAGGAGGGAATTTAAATCATGTTAACTTTAAAGTTAACATTTACTATCTGTAGGTACCCAGAATTTAGGACCATGGGCCTGGACGAGTAGCCCAGTTCTGGCTGCCCAAAATCAAGGCCCTTTATCTTTCATATTGACCCGGTCTCTCCCCACGATCCCATGAAGAGAAGTTATAGGGGAGCACAATCCCATGAAGGGAAAGGATATGGAAGATGGCTAATATGAAGGAACCCATCATCTCCACTAACGAACATACACATGTATAAATTAAACCCTAGGTCCGGGGCAAAGGACAAGTTGTATTCTCTGTACCTATTCTTAAGAATATAGAGAAATAATACTGACTGCACCATCGTGGACGTAGGCACATCTTTGCTGAACCATGTACACCTGTTGTTGTGTGATCGCCATTTTATTTATTCTTTCTTGGTTATTACCTCTTTCATATTTATTTGTGTTGCATAATAATTGTCACCACAATTGGCGCCGTCCGTGGGAAACGTTCATCTTTCCCTGAGAAGTGCCCACGCCAAGAAAAAATCTAAGATGTCTGGTCACAGTAGCAACGCTCCTCAAGCAGGAGATATTCAGGAGCCACCTGCTCCTCGCAGGATTAGATCTGAAGTCCGACGTTCAGATCAAGGGGCTCGCTTAAAAAGGCCAGCCTCAGAAGAAAGTCAAGGACCAACAAGGTCCACGCAGATATCCAGATTAATCGATGCATACGAGGCAAGGCTCCACGAGCAGAAGGAGTCTTCTCGCAGATATGAGGCTGAGAATGCTCGCTTGAAGAGAAGACTGGAAAAACTGGAGAAGGAACTACGTCCTGATACCAGGAGACGCCCCTATCGCACTCCTAGCCCTCAGGCGAGCAAATCTCGCAGCCGAGGAAGGAGCCCTAGGCGGCAATATCAAGGGGGCGAAGGTGGCGACTCAGACGACGACCTCCGCGAACAACTGAGAAAAGCTCGCCGCTACCAGAGCCCTGCTCGCAGCGACGACAACATACGGAACCTGGTCCGCAGAGAAATGGACCAACATCCAGCTCACCGCGGCACCAGGTCGACCAGAGAACTCGCCAGGAGAGCCCTCAAGACCCAGATGAAATCACCCTTCACGAGGGAAATTGAAGAGGAAGAGGCTCCCAAGAAGTTTGCCATTCCAAGGTTCAAGATTTACGACGGAAAGACTGATCCCATTGATCATGTCAGGCAGTACCGACAGGCCATGACCCTCTGGAATCACCGAGATGCACTGATGTGCCGTATTTTCCCCTCGAGCCTCCCTGACGTGGCCCAGTAATGGTTCGAGAAACTCCCTCACCGATCCATCAGAAATTTCAAATCCCTGGCCGAGCTCTTTACGACCCGGTTCATCACCAGCAGCTCCCATCCCAAAAGGATGGATGCTCTATTAACAATGAAGAAAACGCCTCAGGAGACACTCCGAGACTACGCGAAGAGGTACTGGGAGTTATTCAACGAGGTCGAGGACTGCGCGAAAGAAGTGGCAGTGGCTTCATTCAAAATTGTGCTACATAGCTCTTCCCTCCTTTACCAGTCCTTGACAAAGAAGGAAGCTACGACCATTGACGACCTGATGGCCCGGATTAAGAACTACGCAAAGGTGGAAGATGTCACCCGCCTTAATGTAGGAGAAAACGGTCGAGCCAAGCTCACTACCAAGGGAAGTGAGAAATTTGAAAACCAGAAAAAAAGAGGAAAGAGTGGGGGCAAGAATGGCTCCAAAAACGGAGGGAACCCTGACGTTAAAAAATCGTTCCAGGCGGTCACCACCGTCTTCAAAGAACCAATTTACAAAATTCTCGCGAAGATCAAGGATGAGCCGTTCGTCAAATGGCCCCGGAAAATGGGAGGAGACCCCTCGAAAAGAAACAATGCATTAAGATGCACTTTCCACAAAGAGGGAGGGCACAAGACCGAGCATTGCAAGACTCTTAAGTCCCACCTCGAGGAGTTGGCCCAATCCGGACATTTGAATGACTTTGTGGAAAAGAAGGTAGAGAGAGTGACTGCCCACAAGGAGGCAAAACCCGACAACGTATTGGATGATGACGCCGGACACGAATTCGCAGTAATCCACGGAGTATCTGATGTTAAGCAAATCCAAGGTAACTCAGCTCGAATGGAGGTAAAGAAGATGACAGCGGTGATGCAAGCTTTTCAGATTGATCCAGCAAAATCACAGTCAGGAAAACGTCGGCGAGCAGAGGACATCAACTACAACAAGCATATTATTTTCACGGATGAAGATCTTGTGGGAGTAAGGACCCCGCATCATGATGCCTTAGTTATTACACTCAGGATAGCCAACTTTGATATCGACAGGCTGCTCGTCGATCAAGGAAGCTCATCCGAAGTAATGTACATCGACCTGTTCCGAAAATTGAAGTTGAACATCGCCGACCTAAAGGGAACTACTGTCACTCTGGTCGGCTTCGCTGGGAATATGACCATGCCTCTGGGCAAAATAGTACTGCCAGTGCGCGCTGGAAATGTTTCCAAGATGATCGAATTCTTGGTGGTCGACATCGATTCACCGTATCAAGCCATCCTCGGCAGGGGATGGCTTCATGCAATGAAGGCAGTCTCCTCGACCTACCACCAGAAACTCAAATATGTCACCGAGCGGGGAGTAATGGAGATACATGGCGACCAGGCGATGGCAAGGAAGTGCTTCATAGCGGCCATCCGACCAAAGCCAGAGAAAAGAGCCGTTCAAACCAGCGAGAAAGTGGAGGAAGGTGCGATTCCTTCCAAATAACAATTAAAATATGAAAGGCCTGGAGTGGAAGAGACCAGGCTCCTCCCCTCCGAGCGTGTCGTCGAGGACCTGGTAGAAGTGACGGCTAAAGAAGGCGACAACAGCAGAGTCTTCCTGATCGGAACCTCACTCACTGACCAAGAGCAAAAGGATTTGTCAACCTTACTCAGAAGCAACATAGATGTTTTCGCTTGGGAACCCTATGAGCTGCCAGGAATCGATCCCAATATGGTCTGCCATCAGTTGCACGTCGATCCCACATTCAAGCCGATAGCGCAGAAGGCACGACGAACTGCTCCCGAGAAGGCCAGAGCAATAGAAAAAGAAGTCGAAAAATTGCTGGATGCAGGGTCCATATGGGAAGTGAAATTTCCCAAATGGTTATCCAACCCAGTGGTAGTTCCGAAAAGCAATGGGAAGTGGAGAGTTTGCATAGACTTCACTGACCTCAACAAAGCCTGCCTTAAGGATAACTTCCCTCTTCCGAAAATAGACCAACTAGTAGACGCCACCGCAGCTCACGAACGAATGAGTTTCCTGGACGCATACTCAGGATATCACCAGATTCCCCTGTATGCCCCGAATCAGGACAAAACGGCGTTTATCACGACGACTGGTTTATACTGTTACAAGGTCATGCCTTTTGGGCTAAAAAATGCAGGGGCAACCTATCAGCGGCTAGTTACTAGAATGTTCAAGAATCAAATGGGAGACACAATGGAGGTCTACATCGACGACATGCTCGTCAAGAGCAAGGAGAAGGAAAATCACCTCTCAGACCTGTCAAGAACCTTCAAAATCCTCAGGAAGTACCGAATGAAACTAAACGCGAGCAAGTGTTCCTTCGGTGTCCAGTCAGGAAAGTTTCTGGGGTATTTGGTCAGCAAGCGAGGAATAGAGGCTAATCCGGACCAGATTGATGCAATCAAAAGAGTGCAACCTCCTCGCACAGTCCGAGATGTACAGAAGCTCACTGGAATGCTCGTTGCTCTAAATCGTTTCATTTCTAAATCCTCCGAGAGATGCAAGCCCTTCTTCCAACTCTTAAAAGGTAGCAAAACAGTAGAATGGACCCCAGGTTTCTCACGAGCATTAGATGAGCTCAAGTCCTACCTAAGCTCTCCACCACTGCTTGTCATACCACAGCAAATGGACTCTTTGTACCTCTACCTCTTTGTATCCAGTCATACTGTCAGCTCAGCGCTAATGTGTGAAGTCACAGGAATCCAACATCCAGTCTATTACGCGAGCAAAACCTTGTTAGATGCCGAGCAGCGCTACCTACCATTGGAAAAGCTCGCGTTCGCCCTAGTAATGGCCTCGAGGAAACTGAAGCATTACTTCGAAGCTCATACAATCATCGTCCTCACATCACACCCCCTCAAGGATGTCCTAAGGAAGGCGGATTTGTCGGGCAGACTGTCTAAATGGTCAGTCGAGCTCGGCCGATTTGACATCCAATTTCAACCAAGGACAGCTATCAAGGGTCAAATCCTTGCTGGTTTCATAGCTGAATTCACAGGCGAAGAACCCTTCGACCAGCCTAAGCCAACAGAACAGAACAACCAGGCTACAGGGGAGAGCTGGAAACTATTCGTTGATGGAGCCTCCAACTCAAAGGGGGCAGGGGTAGGAATTGTTCTCATCACTCTAGAAAATACAGTCCTTGAGCAAGGAATCAGGCTGGGATTTGCAGCCTCCAACAACGAAGCAGAATACGAAGCCTTAATAGCAGGTCTCCAAAAGGCACAAACTCTGGGAGCAAAGCATTTGCAGGTATTCGGAGATTCGCAACTAGTTTCCAATCAGATAAGTGGAGACTATAACGCGAAGGATGAGATAATGGCAGCCTACCTCTCCTTGGTAAAAAACTTAATGACGAGCTTTGAAGATATCAACATCCAACAGTTTCCCAGGGGGCAAAACAGCCACGCTGACACCTTAGCGGTCCTAAGCTTGGCAGTTGATTCTAGCCTTAAAAGGATCATCCCTATTGATTTCCTCAGTTGCCCCAGCATTTACCCCAACTACGAGCTGACAAAAGCAAAACCAATACTCCAATTGGAATCAACCCCCAGCTGGATGGATCCCTTGAAAGACTATTTAAAGAACGGAACGCTCCCAGAGGACAAGAGAACTGCCCACCAGATAAGAGTCAAAGCTGCTCGCTTTCACTTATCCACATGAGGCGACTTGTATAAAAGATCTTTCTTCGGCCCCTACCTTAGGTGCGTCCACCCAGGAGATGTCAAAGTCGTGCTTCACGAGCTTCACGAAGGAATCTATGGAAGTCATGTCGGAGGAAGGTCTCTAGCCTTCCGAGCAATGAAGGAAGGTTATTGGTGGCATTACATGCAGAAGGACTCCGCAGTATATGTCCGCAAATGCCTGACATGCCAACTTCACGCTCCCATGGTCCACCAGCCCGCCAGCGAATTAAAATCCCTGACCAGTCCCTGGCCCTTCGCCCAGTGGGGAATGGACATCGTGGGACCACTGCCCACCGCTGCCGGTAATCGCAAATACCTGCTGATTGCAACTGATTACTTTACCAAGTGGATCGAGGCGGAACCACTGGCGAACATCCGAGATGCTGACATGATGAGGTTCATATGGAGAAATATAATCACTCGATTCGGAATCCCCAGAACCATCATCACTGACAATGGAACACAGTTCGAGAGTGGCCCTTTTCAGGACTTCTGCGACAAACACGGGATCAGGCACCACTTCAGCTCGGTGGCCTACCCTCAAAGCAACGGACAAGCTAAAGCTTCCAACAAGACAATGATCGCTGGATTGAAGAAGCGGTTAGAGCGAGCCAAAGGCACATGGACAACCGAACTATCGCATATCCTATGGGCATACAGAATGACTCCTAGGCGAGCCACAGGAGAAACACCATTCTCACTAGCATATGGTATGGAGGCGGTTATCCCACTAGAAGCAGGATTGCCTACAATGAGATCCGACCTTGTTGAGCAAGGCCAGAACGATCAGGCTTTGCTCGCTGAACTCGACCTGGCCGACGAGCGCAGGGAACTTGCCCTAGTAAAACTAGCAAGCTATCAGCAACAGCTCACGAAGCACTACAGCAAAAGGGTCAATTCGAGGAAATTCAAAGTTGGGGACTATGTTCTAAGAAAGGTCCTGGGCAACACAGTGAAGCCATCAGACGGTAAACTGGGCCCGAACTGGGAAGGACCTTACAAGATAATTAAAGACGACCTGCGAGGTGCCTATCATTTGAAAACGATGGAGGGCAGAGAGATACCACGAGCATGGAATGCAGCTAATCTCAAGAAATTCTATTTTTAGGAGTTCTATTGTTAGATCTTTTATTGTACTCATTATGAGAAAGGACAGTTCATTTCTCAATTCACCAATGAAAATCTCTCAGTTGATCATTCTCTAACTAGTAATAATTATATCTTATTACACATCCCTTCCAAATCACAGGCATAATGGATGACATAGCAGGGGAACACCCCTCCTCAGGTCATCGTCATAAAGCACGACAGACCTCTTAGCATTGCCCATGGCAATATATGAAGCCCTACAGAGTATTCTTAGGCATCAAACCTACTTTGGTTAAACAAAATCCTGACCGGATGAAGACATCCAATACTAGGTGTGTCCTCGCCAATTGCCCTACTTAGGCCTAAGGGAGTGTGACGACACGACCTAAAAGGTAAAGGGAGGGCACAGTGGTATTCTTATACTGGACTGGGAGGACACTCACATGACAAAATACAAAGGATTGTAAAGCTGCAAAAATATAAAAGGATTGGATGAACACGTTTAGTCGGCAAAATCCCAACACTCAAACTTTTCATTAATCTTTTATATTTACAAACAATGATAGTACATGCTTAGTCGGCGAAGCTCGCCCAAACATTTACAATTATTTAAAACAAAATCTCAAGAAGGTGGAAGCCTCTGAGCAAGATAATCAGCAACTTTAGCTCTCCTTCCATCATCAGGAGCAGGGGCGAGCTCCTCCACGACCTCATTTGCGTCCAATTCCAATAATCGCCGGGGAATAACATCAATGGGGATCCATCGATCATCCCGCCTGAATGGATTGGGCATCAGAGTAGAGGAGGACATCTCGTGTCGATACCACAGCGTCGAGTTCCTCGGGACCTGCAGCTCTTTGAGGGCACTCAACCGCCCCCTGATGAAGGATAGCTCCTCGAACTCTGATAATCTCGTCGGAGCTTCCAACCAGCCTTGATCGTAGCCATCGGACCACACTTGTCGAGGACCGTTCTTGAACAAATGCCGTAGACGGGTGACGTCCCTCTGGAGCCCAACAGCAGTCACATAAGCTCGCCGAACATCGTCTCGCAGCTCCTCCATTTCCCTCTCACGCTATTCCTCGGCTTCCCTATTCCTACCCCTGGCACTCCTACCAGCACGCGGGAGGGGAGGCCGAGCAGCTCGCGACGAAGAGCCTTGTAGGATTGCCGAAACGATGCTCGAAGAATGCTCCTTAAGCCTTAGGACTTCCCTCCTCAAGTCTTCATTCTCCTGCTGCAGGAACTCCCCAACCTGGTTAATCTCGGTGGCTTCTAGCAGCCTTGCTCTCAGTGCACTGACTTCTTCTTGCACTGAAGCACCGATTTCTTCCATCTCCTGGAGCCTGTCCTTCAACTTGGCCACTAGCTCGGACTGATCCTTATATTTCTGGTTCCTTGACTTAGCAAACCTGCAAAGTCTAGCAAAGTCCTGGCGAACTGCAGGGCTTGCATTAGGACCGAGAGTCCTACCTAGTTGGGAGGTAACATGAATGTAATCATCCACATCAACCAACTACAAGTAAAAGAAAGAGAAAAGAAAGAGATCAGCATAAACAAAAATGAAGCCTTTTCATTAATAAGGAACGAGGTTACATCAGATTGAAAAAGAAAACATTACAAAGCAGCCCTATCAATTAGCAACCTCGGGTGACCCAGAGGTGGATGGTCCCTTGTCCTTATCAGCATCAGCAGGGTTATTACCCTCTGCAGGGGTGTCCTCTGTCCTCTCGACCAAAGGAGCGCCAGTAGAAGTCGCCTGAAAGACAGGATCAGTGCCTTCAGCAGTTGGGGTTGGGTCCTCATCTACGACTGGCTTTGGCCGAGGATCGTGCTCGTCAAAGAGTGGGGATGCAACGTCCACCCCAGCAGCCACGAGAGCCTTATTCCACCCTTTCTTGAAGTTCAGACGACTGATATAGCCTATCTGAACCTCAACGTCCTCATACGCAGCAGCCCAGCCAGAATTGTACAAGTCTTCCTTAAAGGTGGATGCCTGGGCTTTCTCCGCCTCCAGATGCTCGGTCAGAACCCTGTTCTTCTCTGCAAGGTCTAGCTTGCTCGAGCACACCAGGTCATAAGCCTTCCTCAGCTCGCCAAGCTCCCTGACCGCGTCATCTCTCTCGCGAGCAGAATTAACAAGAGCCAGGTCAGATGAAACTCGAGCTGCATCAGCAGCCTTCAGGTCGGCCTCCAGCTGAGAACCCCTGGCTACCAGAGCAGATTTTTGCTGTTCCAGCTCACCATTCCTTCTCACCAGCTCGTCACGAGAGCGATAAAGCACGACGAAGTCGATCACAAACTGCAAAGAACAAGGGAGGGATCAATAAGAAGAAACCATCAAAACTTGTTAAAAGAAATTGAGAATTAGAAGAGAACTTTACCAAGGCAAGCCTCTGGCTAACTTGTAGAGCCAGTTGATCGGACCCCAACGCCCTCTCGCGATCTGCAGGGAGGACTGCTCTCTCGAGCAACGCAGGGGCAAGCTGAGGAGAGGTGGCCACCGAAGCCCCCTCAGGCAAGGCAGACACTGGGACCAGGGCTTTACCAGTTTTGGTCCTCAATTCCATCTTCCCCCTCTCCTCCTCTTTTTCTCTCTCCCTTCTCTTTCTCTCCTCCACCTTCTTCTTCTCTTCCACATTCTTCCTCTCCTCCTCCTTTTTCCTCTCTCTCTCTCTCTCTCACCTGCTCTCTCTTCTTCTTCTCTTGCTCCTGAGAAGAAGGCCGGGAACCAGTAGCTATGGCCCCAGAGGCAGTCTTCGGTTTCTTGGACCTCTGTGCAAGGAGCACGTCATCATCATCATCGTCATCTCTGATCAAATTCTTCCTGGGAGGCATCTCTTCACCAGAACTGCTGGAAGTGCTCGACGATTCTTGAGCTTCAGAATTCTCCTCAGAATTAGAAGAACTGCTACCAACAGAGCTCCCTCCACCAAGGTTACCGACAGGCTCACTTTTAGAACTCCTCTCCTCTTCGTCCAACTGGATTAGCTCGACAGTAGTCTCTTCGAGAGAAGCAAACTCTGGAATACTGTCCACAGGTCGTGCTAGAAAGTTGGAACCCACGTTCTTATACTCTAACAAGAAAGCGGCAGATCTGGGATGCTCGCCGTCACCCAAGGGCTCTCTGATGTTCCAAGCTTTAACCAACTCAGAAATTCGGACCTCGCTGAGAGCAGGTTCCACGTTCTTTGACCTCGCTGTAAAAGAAAACGCAGAAAGGGGTTAGAAAATCCATAAGCCAGTGAAGTTTGAAGCAACAGTACCAATATCTACCTATATATTCTTCCCCATAAAAGGGAACAGTGAATCTTTCAGATCTTGACCCTTCAGATTGAGGAGAGAACTGCCAATTCCTAACAAGAAAACCCTCCTGCCAGTAGTCCTTATGGGAATCAGGTAGATTTACTACCAATACCCTATCAGGGCTCCTAGCTTTGAGGTACAGGACACCCGAACTAGTTCGAGAGAAGGAGTAACAAAAGTAGACCTCGGCAAGACCTAACCTTGTGTCGTATAATTGATTTATCCTATGCACGCCATTCACTATTTTCCATACATTGGGCGAACATTGTGCAGGTACAATACCAAAATAGCTAAAGAAATGCAGAAACAGATCATTAGGGGGAAAGGTAAGTCCCCCTGGGAGAGCAACAAAACGTGAATCTAATGTGCATCCTCTATATCCCTAACGTTCCTAGGAGGCGAGGCACAACACTCAATCTCTACCCACTCGGGAATGTTATAAAATTTTCTAAACTCCGTGACTGACCTATTTCCAATCTTCGCCATTGGAAAAATACAAGAAAAACGACAAACCAAAGAGAAAATGCAGAGAGCACGAGAGACTTACAAGACAGAAGATCAGGTCAAATGGCAAAGAAGCAACGAGAGTAGAGATCGAAAGCAGACGGTACAAAGCGTAAGAGTTCTCAGAAGATAGAAGATTGCTGGAAAAGCTGAAGCGACGAAGAGAAAAGTGTCTTATCCCAGCAAGCCTTCAATTCTAATCATAGCGCACTGATAGCGAAGCGGGTGCCGCCAAAGCAACTTCATAGTTTTTAAAGGATCACAAATCAACCATAATGGCCGATCATTTAAATTCATTGGACCCATGAACATGGCCCAACAAATTTAGGGGCAATTGTAGGTACCCAGAATTTAGGACCATGGGCCTGGACGAGTAGCCCAGTTCTGGCGGCCCAAAATCCAGGCCCTCTATCTTTCATATTGACCCGGTCTCTCCCCACGATCCCATGAAGAGAAGTTATAGGGGAGCACAATCCCATGAAGGGAAAGGATAGGGAAGATGGCTAATATGAAGGAACCCATCATCTCCACTAACGAACATACACATGTATAAATTAAACCCTAGGTCCGGGGCAAAGGACGAGTTGTATTCTCTGTACCTATTCTTCAGAATATAGAGAAATAATACTGACTGCACCATCGTGGACGTAGGCACATCTTTGCTGAACCACGTACACCTGTTGTTGTGTGATCGCCATTTTATTTATTCTTTCTTGGTTATTACCTCTTTCATATTTATTTGTGTTGCATAATAATTGTCACCACACTATCCTAATACACGTTCTTACACATGTTCTTAAACCATCATTGTTCAAACACAATTTAGAAATATGGGTATCATTAAAATATTTATACAAATCAAAAATAAAAATATTCCAAGTTTATATCTCATCCATGTGACCAACTTTAATAAAGAAGTAATTACCTTACGAGGATTCCTCGATTTATAGAATTTTTTTGAAGATTTCTTCCTTAACTTTCTTCTCTTTCTCTCTCTTTAGGTAAAACACTTGTTCATGGCTGAATTGGCTGAACAGGTGAGTTGTTTTAACAAGTTTAAGTCGGCCAAACCATCACCCACCCTTTAACCAATCGAAAAATAGCACATGGTGTACTAATAAGACAAATGTCACTTAAGGGATGGACAGATTTTCCCCTGTTTCGTACTTTCAGTATAACCTATTGTACGAGCCTCTGTTTAACCCACCGTTTTATAACATTAATTCATATATCTAAAACTTTCATAATTTGTGTTTTCCCCAAATCATAAACTAGTACGCCTAATTTGGGCCTCGAACAGGAAAGTAGCAATTTACCAAAAATCTCAAAACTTTCACATTTGGCGACCAAACATTGCCAATTTGGTATCAACTCCCTAATTTACTTTTATAAACATAATCATGCATTAAAAACATAATTTATGATGCATTTAACCACATAAGTAATCATATGCTCTAAACATGGTATCCCCGATCATAAGCTTGATTAACATCTAATATAAACCACATATATATCTCACATGAGCATGCATCCCCTAAACATGATAATTAACATGTTTAACACACATAACCAATTTATAACTTATAATTCGTAACTTATACTTAATCATGTAATTAACCTTACTAATCATGTTTTAGGGACTTACATTTATGCAATACGTATTTACTTCTATCGTTACATATATAGGAACAATTTGAAATTGAAATCTTAAAGGCTAAAGTTACGCAGCGCCTACGTCGTGAACGTGAATGTGAAACTACGCCGTCTACGCGGTCAGGTTGTAATACTACAACATATGAAAATATGGCTCGGCTTATGGATCTTGAAGTCCATTTAGAGGATGACTATTTACATTTGTATCTTCAAGATGAAGAAGATGAAGAAGCTCCTCAAATTAATCGGTCCGTTTGACCCCTCTCTATGAATGACCCGTAGTAATTGAAATCATCCATATCTTCAATTAGTTTGAATCATTTGAATCTGTTATAATCTGTTATAATCACATTTGAATCTGTTACTCTGCTGTAATCATTTTTATGCAAGTACTCTGCTATAATATTTTTTATGCAAGTAATCACATTGCTGTAGCAGAGTAATTTCAGTTATAATCAATTATAATCAGTAATTTCAGTTGTAATCAGTAATTTCAGTTATAATCAGTTATGCAAGTAATCACATTGCTATAAAATAGTAATTTCAGTTATAATCAGTAATTTTAGTTATAATTTCAGTTATAATCAGTTATGCAAGTAATCATATTGCTATAGCAGAGTACTCTGCTATAACTGAATTGCTATTCAGTTATAATTAGTTATGCAAGTAATTTAAGTTATAATCAGTTATGGAAGTAATTTCAGTTATAATCTGTTATGGAAGTAATTTCAGCGGTATGCAATTCAGTTATAATCAATTATAACTGTTTTAACTGCTTAGATCAATACATTTACATCAGACCAATTATTACGTTCACGTTCATATAGTCATTATAACATAGTTATTAAATTACATCGCATACTACATTTATCTTTTTTGCTTCAAATACTGCCTTATTTCATTTTTTAAAATAAATTTATTGTAATTGTACAGGGAACATGGTATTAGCACGGGTGGGTAGACATTTTCTTGGAATGATGAATGTTGAGTGTCCTCATTGTTCAGCCTTATATTGGCTTGGGGAAAAGTTAAGCAATTCTTCAATTGCACACCCGTTGTTTGGTACATGTTGTTTGCAAGGTAAAATAAGGTTACCATCCTTGAATGAACCTCCGTTCGAGATCAAATCTCTATACGATGGTAATAATGTTCGGTCAGAGTCATTTTAGAGATTTTCTAGACAATATAACGCTGCTAATGCCTTTACCAGTCTTGGAGTACAGACGGATGATAGAGTACTTATTGTACGGGGTCCTACATCTTTCACCATTAATGGCGAATTGCGTCATCGGCCTGGAACCTTATTACCAGAAGAAGGGCAAGAATGAGGTTATGCTCAGCTTTATATTTATGATCCTGATGCTGCTTTGGATATTCGCGAGCGTCGAAATCCACAACTAAGAAGGGATGTTGTTGGAATTATTCAAGATTGTTTGTTGACTAGTAATCCCATATCATCAAAATTTTAGCAGGCATGTGCTATTTTAGAGCAGGTAAATACAATAAATGTGAATGTACCAGCTTATTTGCATTATAGCAAGTCAACAGATAGACGACGGTGTAATTTACCATCGAGTGAGGAGATTGCAGTTTTATTACCTGGAGATGGATCTCAATTGAGTGTGATGGGAGATATCATTCTTCGTTGAAAGGGAGATAATCAATTGATGCAAATTAGTGAGTGCCACTCGGCGTACTTACCATTGCACTATATGCTATTGTTCCTTCTCGGTGAGCTCAGATGGGAACCTGATATGACACGTTGGGATGTAGTCAGTGGGTAACCTGATTTACGTCATCGATTGACTCAACTTAACTATTATGGTTATTGTATGTTCGAACGATCAAATGAATACTCCATAATTCTGAGAGAGAGAAAATTGTTTTAAGAATTCATTGTTGATGCTTGGGCTGCAACTGAGCAGAACCGGTTGACCTACTTCTGCCTTAATCAAGACGACTTGCATGTTGATTTGTATAATGGACTTGTTGAAGGTATAGTAGATGGGTTTAATGTAAATTAAATTGGTAAATATAGCATTTTACCGTCTCCTTTCACTGGTAGTGATAGGCATATGTTTGAAATTTTTTAAGACTCAATGGCCATCACACGTTATCATCAACATCCAGATATATTCCTTACTATGACTGTAAATCCTAGTTGGCCTGAAATTTCTGGAGCTTTATTGGCACATCAATATTCTTCAGATCGGCCCGACATCGTAGGTCGTGTGTTTAAGATGAAAAGAAAAGCGATGATGAAGGGGTTGAGAAGTAATAATGTTTTCGATAGGAAAGTCGCACACGTTTTTACCACTGAATTTCAAAAGAGGGGTTTGCCACGTGTTCATGTTCTTTTTTTTTGGAAAGCAGAAGTAAAATTAAGGCATGTGATCAGGTGGATAGAATTGTATGTGCTGAATTACCCAATCCAAAGAAATATCCTACTTTATTCAAGATAATCTTGGGTTGTATGGTACATGGCCCTTGCGGTCCCCAAAACCCAACGCCCTGTGCATGAAAACTGGTAGATGTACAAAGAAATATCCTCGAGCTTGGGAAAAATACACGACTATGGATCAAGATGGATATCTAATATATCGTCGACGCAATAATGGTCGAAAGTACATTGTTGCTGGAGGGAAAGTAGTATGTAACAAAGATGTTGTGCCTTATAATCCATATCTTTCCAGAGTGTTCGATTGTCATATTAATGTGGAAGTTTGTGCGGGGTTGAGATGCATTAAATATATTAATAAGTACACATATAAGGGTTTTGATCGGACTACAATGGTTTTAGGAGGATTAGATGAGATCCAATAATACCTTGATGCGAGATACATTGGACCGCCTGAAGCTACTTGGCAGTTATTTGGTCATCCAATGCATGAAGAAATTCCCAATGTTATTCGGTTAGAGCTTCATTTACCGGGAATGCATCAGGTTTTATTCAATCCAAATGATTATGTTGAGACAATTATGTCTAGAGCTGCTAATCAAAAGACCACTTTGACTGAATTCTTTGCCACATGTGCATCAAATTCATCTGCACGTGCTTTCACATACCCAGAGTTTCCACAACAATTTGCTTATAATAAATAACCAAAGGCGTGGACTGCGAGATCTTCAATAATGCAAGGTTATTCAATTTTCGAATGTATTTTGCTACCTCGAATATAGGTGATATTTTTTATTTATGGCTCCTTCTAACAGTGGTAAAAGGACCTCCATCGTATAAATCGCTTAAGAATATCAATGATATAACTTACGATTCATTCAAGTTAGCATGTATTGCTTTGGGGCTTTTAGAAATGGCGGTGAATGGGTCCAATGTTTGCAAGAGGACGCGGTCCTTAAAACTGGGTATCAATTGAGACGATTATTCGTTGTTATCCTTACTCAATGTGCACCTCTACATCCTGATATATTGTGGAATCAATTTGCGATGTCTATATGCGATGATTTGTCTCATAAAATACGGATTTTGTACGACATTCAGACTCTAACTGAGATTCAAATGGAAGACTATGGTTTGTATCTGATCAACGAGTTAATACAAGAATTAGGAAACAGCTTATCTGATTTTCCTCCGATGCCTCTTTCAGTTGGTAATTGGTGTATAATTATAGGTAATAGGCTTATTCGTGAGCATCGTCAATTTTAAAGTGAAGCTGAACAAGGGGAGCATCAATCTAATGTTGATTGTCTTAATAATGGACAACGCGATGCATATGAATCCATAACCACTTCGGTTCTAAAAAATAATGGACCTACATTTTTTTTGAATGGTGGTGCGGGCACCGAAAAAACATTTTTGTATAATACTATTGCTACAAAACTTCGTAGCCGTTGACATATTGTTATTACTGTTGCTTCTTCTGAAATTGCATCGTTGTTGTTGGTGGGGGGTCAAACTGCACATTAGACCTTTTGTATTCCTTTGGACATTCTTGAAAATTCATTTTGTGGGTTACAAAGCAGTTGATTCATTCTAAGTTGTTTATGCTGTCAAAATTAATTATATGGGATGAAGTTTCAATGCAACATCGATTTTGTGTGGAGGCCGTAGATAGGACTTTGAAAGATATTCGTAATTGTAATAAGCCTTTTGGGGGTATCATTGTTGTCTTGGGTGGTGACTTTCGTCAAATTCTACCCGTGATACCAAGGGGTCTTCGTGAGTAAATTATTGCCGCGATATTGAGGCATTCATTGTTATGGAAAGATATTCACGTTTTGACTTTGGTTGCCAATATGCGTCTTAATAATGTAGAAACTGAAAGTGTTCCATTTTCAAGCTTCCTATCGGAGGTATAATTTGAATTTTGTAGTCCATTTCTGTTTTCACATATTCCTATACCATTTATAATGTCACTAATTTTAATTTATATATTTGTATATTTGGTCCACCCCCCAAGAAGATGTAGAACTACCTTCAACAATACGCAAGTGCAGTGGTCTTAATGAGTTATTGACGAAGATTTATCCATCGCTGAATGCGGTCGGCACTGCCGCTCCTAACTACCTTAAAGAATGAACAATTCTTTCTACGAGAAATGACGATGTCAATATTATAAGCAGTTCTGCATTAAATCTTCATCCCGGTGAAATAATAACATACTTGGCTGTAGATAAGTTGTGCCTGGACGAAACAAGTAGTGACGTAGTTATTCAATATCCAAACGAATATTTGAACTCCCTAAGTCCCTCGGGGTTGCCTTTGTTCATGTTTGAACTTAAAATTGGTTGTCCTATTATGTTGCTAAGAAATATTTCGCGTAGGAATAATCTTTGTAATGGCACTAGGTTGATCGTTATTAATTGTGCTGAACATGTAATTGAAATTCATATTTTAATGAGAGATCATAACGGTAATTTCGCTATCATTCTAAGAATATCTTTAACACCCTCTTCAGCAGAAGTGCCTCAGACGACAAGACGCCAATTCCCTGTTAGATTAGCATATGCAATGACGATGAACAAATCCCAAGGTCAGTCTGTTAAATTTGTTGGAATTGACTTGCGAACACCGCTTTTTTGTCACGGTCAACTATATGTCTCCTTTTCAAGATGTACGAGTGCAAATTGTGTAAGTATCCTTTTACCTCGAGATGGTACAAACTCAATGACAAATATTGTATATCTAGAAGTTTTGTTATAACGGGTTATTTTTATGTTGCATTTTCTGACTTTTGTTAAATCTTTTGGTTGCTAACATGTCTACTAATTCTCTATTTATTTACTGATCTTCGACATTTTTTTTTTTTTTGTAGGTCCTTCGATTTATAATTACCAAAACATATATTTCTTTTGTGAGTATTACTACAAATAGCTACTACTGTTGAATAAAACATTTGAACCATTTATAAATAGGTAACTCTATATCTAAATAGGTTACTGAACAATTAGAGGGATTTTGATGAAAAGGGGTTAGCTGTTATAGCTGCTGTAGCTTCTAATATATATTCTATTATATGCTATGCAGACTTGGAGAATTAAAGGGATTTTCTATTGTGATGTGTATGTAGGTAGTGTATGTGTATGTGTATGTGTATGTGTAATAGTGTATGTGTAGCAGAAGTATGTGTATGTGGCTGTGTATGTGGCAGTGTACGTGTAGCAGCAGTATGTAGCGGTAGTAGGTAATGCGTATGTGTAGCAGTAGTAGGTATTTGTTTGATCATTAATTTAATTTATCGTTTGCCTTTCATGGAATAATAACTTGGGTGAATAATGTTACAGACACAACGAAACACTCAGTAAAACATTCACTGCTATTTTTTAAAGAATTTTTGCTCAATCCATTCACTTCACTTATTGAGGAAAACATTTTGCTTAGTCTATTCACTTACTATAATGACCTTCTTCAGTAAGTTTTTTTAGAATCATCTCCTTTTCTCTTCATAATATTAGGTAATTTTTTAGAGTTTGGTTATTTCTCATTCATTGTTTTTTATGTACAGGCTATATGGGAGGATTTATCATTTTTAGGACTGAGGGTAAGTTTCATCTATTTGTTTATATTTGGTATCAATTGTAGATTGAGGGTCCAAAGGTTCCAATATTATAATTCAATCAAAACTTAAGCACACGCGATCACGCTAATTTCAATCACACACGGTCGTCAAATGACATTTTAAATTTCTTCTTCTCTACTATACTTTGACTATTATGAAGAATTGACTAATAGAAATTTAAGATTGTGTTATATTATGTTACCATTGTATTAGAATAATAACACATAGAACAATTAAAACTAACGTAATATTCATTATAGCTACAAAAACACAGTGCAATGTAAAACATAGTGTTAATTGAGAATCTTTAAACAAGTGTTTGTTGGTGTGGTAGGGCAGTGTTGCTAATCCAAGATACAATAGGTTTTTTATTCGTGAGCGCAACTCGAAAGGTATGGCAGGGGAGTGAACAAGTGTTTGTTGGTTTGGTAGGGGAGTGAAGCTGCTGCTCGAAAGGTGTTTTTTGATGCCGGTGCTGGTCACTATTTTAATCTTGCTCTCAACTTCTTGGAGGACCAAATGTAAAGGAAGACGGGTTACTGCTGCTTTGCATCTATATATCGTCCAGTGATGGGTAACTGGTAGGTCATTGAGCTAGTTGTATGATTAATTACTATATCCGATGTTTAAATGTTGTTCGTCTTTTAGAATATTAGATCCTTGATGGTTATTGTAATTTTGCATGCCTCTGTTTATGGACCATGTCGCTTGATGCTGTTTTGAATTTAGTGGTATTTGGAAGTGGCCACATGCATGATATATCTCATGTTCTACTGGTGCTGATGTTTGGACCCTAAAAAAATGATAGGTTAGAATAATATTATGCTAGAACAATAACACATACTGAATGAATATTATACTAGTGTATTGGGTGTAAGGCAGTGTCAGTGTTAATGGGAATAATACTATTGTTGATGTAAAAAATTAGATCATATCTAATTATTCAATCACAGATAAATAAATGAGACAAAGAATTTTTAAAGTGGTTCAGCCTTATAAGAATGGCCCACGTCCACTGTTATAGTATTACTGATTGTATGGGAATTCTCGATTACAAATGATCTCAAGAAATTCCTGTACCCCCTACAATGAGGATTGTACAATGTATTTATAGCCCTGGGGCTGTAATGTGAAAGGGTAATACATTAAATGATGTACATATGAAAGGGTGATACATTCAATGCTCCTTAAGCGTATGCGTCTGAATGATAAGCATTTAATTGAACAGTCAAACTGTTGGTTATCCCACTATTAATGCTTTGTTCGAGGTGCAGCTCGGACCGCCTAAGCTTCCCGGTGCTCAAGGGTTCCTCGGAGAGTTCTCGTTCCTCGTAGCGTACGAGTTCCTCGGGGAATCAGTGTTCCTCGTTGTAGTATGGTTCCTCGGAGCGTGTGAGTTCCTCGAAAGTGTTTATTATTGCCACGTAGACAGCCACATGTCTTCACTTTATTGATCCACGTCAGCAGACTAAATTTGGTATCAACAAAAGCCCCCAATATTTCATAGTTCGAAATTTGAGGAGTGTGGAACATTCTTTCTCGGAATATGATAGCTTTAAATAGTCCTCCTAATTTTTAGGAGTGTTTCCCTTGTATTTATTTCTCTTTCCAAATTCGTAGAATCAGGCTTTTTTGAATTTTTATAACCGCCCCGATCTCCGTGTACTTTTTGTCCTTCTAGCCGCCGGTAGCGTAATCGTTTCTTCTCGCTTCGATTGTTGCGCCCTTTTTGTTCCTCTAGCCGCCGGTAGCGTAATTGTTTCTTTTTGTAATCATTACTTTACCATTTCCCAAGGCAGAGTATTTAAACTTCATAGACACTCCCATCGTCTTCTACCTTTTCAAATTTGTATTTTCGAGTTTTCCATTACCTTACTCTCTTGTGCGTTCATCCTTTTCACCGTTCGTTGTCAACAGATCCACTCTTTTTCTGTAAGATCTTCTTCCTTCTTCTTCATTTCCTTCTTTCATCATGGTTTATCCTGTAGAATCTCTTGATAAGTTTCGCTCTGATTTTTCTATTCCCTCCTGGGTTGTTCTGGAAGAGCTTTCTGAGACTTCTGACTATTTCCGTTTGGCTGAGGGACATTGGTTCCCCAATCTCTTTGTTGCTGAGTGTGGATTTTCTTTTCCACCCAATTCCTTATGTCTGGAATTCTGTCAATACTTTGACGTTGTTCCTACAAGAATAGCCCCCAATATATGGAGAATAGTTAATGGGGTGCATAGGTTAAATCAAATTCATGGAACTCGCATAGGAATTCCAGAAATCATGTTTTGCTATAGATGGGCAGTTGGTGATAACACCTTTTATTTTAAAACTAGATTTTTAAATAGGGCTTTAGTGGTCAATCTCCCGGATGCCAATAGGGACTATTTTGAACACGGAGTTGTAATAAAAAATTAGCAACATGCTCCTTTATCAGAAGATAAAGTGTATCAGGGTCCCAGATGCCCTCCCTATGGCAATGGGATAGGTTATTTTTATTTCATTTTATTTATTTTGAAATTATGCTTCTTCTGTGTTTGACAAAATGTGCCACTGATATTTCAATGTTTATTTATTTGCAGTTGATAACAAAAGAAAGTGTCCAAAAGAAGCAGGCGTGAATATAAGGCACTTAAAACTTATCTGGAGTTTGCATCAGAGTGTTGCCGACGAGCACATTAGGTCAGCCTCGTATCTGCTGCAGTACAAGAGCAACACCACTTCTTTCACTGCTCGTCCGGTGATAAGTGACGCAGAGCCAGTACCAGCTTCCACCAGCTCCTCGCCTGAATCACACATTCCTTTAAGTGAAAGGATGAAGAAGAGAAGACCTCCCACCCTTTTTTAGAAACCTGCCTCTGGTGCTGGAGAGGCAAAAAGACATAAGATTGACGTCCCAGGGGAGGGGGAAAAGAAGACTGATGCACCTTCCTCGGCTGCTCCTGTTGTGAAGGTTGTCGAGAAGCCCCCAGTGGCTCCGAGCAAGTCTGCTGCTCCAGGAGAGGTGATTGTAATATCACCGACCAAGAGTTCCTCTTTGGTTGAATCTATTCCTGCTCTCCCGAGGAAGCTGAAGAAGAGCTCCTCGGTCAATTTGGCTAACACCATCTCTCAGCCCCCGACTAGTAGAGTTCCCACTTTCGTTCCCCCGAGCTCTGCCATGAGCTCGGTGAAGACTTGGATCATTCCCGAGATCCAAGCTATCGAGGAAAACCTTTCTCGGGATATGGTTACCTCTTTGGCAGCTCGCCACATTGCTTCTGTAAGTCCTTTTACTTTAAACTTTTCATCTTTCCTTTGTTATATCTGTCTCTGACTTGCTTTCATTTTCTTTTCACAGTTGGTGAGCTTCTTCAATACAATTTTGAAGAAGGATGAAGCTATTAAAGCTTCCAGCTCCTCGTCTGGTGTAGAGGAAGCTTTGATGGGTTTGGGGCAGTCTCTGAAAGAGTCTCGTCAAAAATATGCTGATGATAAAGCAACTTGGGAGAAGAAGCTTGCCTCCACCGAGCAGGAGAAGGCTCGAGTTGTTGAAGTCTCCCAGGAGTTGGAGAAGAGAATAAAGGACTTGGAAGGGAAAAATAAAGAGCTCGACGAGAAGCTCAAAAATGCTGGAGAACTTGAGAATAAGCTCAAGGTTACTGAGGAAGAATTGGGTCAGCTTTGGGAGGTAAATCGACAGAAGGAGGAGGTTGAAAATAAATTGAAGATTGCTGAAAACCTTCTGTCCGAGCAGCGTTCCTCGGAGAAGTTGAAGAGAAAAGTGGCTGTGAAAAAGTCTTTCAGCGCTGGCTGGGACAAGGGGTGGAACAAGGGCTTGGCTGCCATGATGTCTCAAGTAGAATATGGCAGCCTCAAGTACTTTAGGGATGGATGGGTTGCTGCTCTACAGGATATGAAAGTGGATGAAAATTCTGAACTCTTTCAGCGACACATCCCTGGTCCCCCTCCAACTCCTGAAGAAGAAGAAGAGGACGAAGCTGCCTCCGAAGAGTCTTCTATGGTGATGGGAGATCATCCCCCAGCCATTCGGCCTGCCACCGAGGAACTTCAGCAGTTCGCTACTTCCTCCGAGCAACCTCCAGCACTTCCCCAGCTACTATCTATTCCTTCCGAGCAACCTACTTCCTCGTCCCAGCCTCCCGAGAAGGTTTTGGGAGACAAGGAAAATGTGTAGAGTTGTTAGGGTTTCTCTTTATATTTTTCTTTTGTCAAATGTAACCATGAATATGTAACTCTGATCCTTGATATAATAAAACTTGATTTTTTTTCTTGCATACTGTTGTCTCGTCTTCATACTTAGTTGGTACTTTTATTGATTACTGCTTCTTTTTTCTCTACTAGTTTCTGGCCAGGATGGAATTACTATCTGCTCATGATACCAAGCTGTTGAGGCAATGCAATGATTATTTTAAGGCTGGTCACACAGATCTGAGTGCAACACAAATTGTCGACATCCTCGGCCAAGATGCTTCGAAACAGGCGGTTGAGGCCTATCAATACTTGAAGACCCTGCTTGATCGTACAGTGGCTAATAATGTGGCTTATTATGATATGATCGAGGATCTCCAAGGCATTCTTGAAGACCTTCAGCAGCAATACAAAGAATCCACTGCCCTTTTGCATGAGGCGTATGAGAAGAAGTATCAGCAACTCAATGCTGACAAGGGGTACGAGAAGCGTTTTGCTGGCTACGAGGTGAGGGAGAGAACTCTGAGGGGTGAGGTCGAGGAGTGCAGACAAATAGCTGAATTATTCGAGCAAGAAAATAACAACCTGCAAAAAGAGTTGTCCTAGTTAAAGTCTGCAGCTTCCACTTCAAACGCCTTGGTCCCAGTGAATGATGAGGGATTCTCGTTCTTGGAGGTCGAGAACGCCAAATTGAGGGACGAATTGGAGACCTTGAAGAGAGCTGGTCCCTCTACATCTTCTCGTGGTCGAACAAGAGCTCCTCGGGGACGAGCAAGAGCAGCTCGACTTCTTGTCGAGGAACAGAGGACTCAATCTGCCTTAGAGAACCAAGCCTTCCAATTAATGGCAAAGAACCAGGCGTTGGCTGAAATGTCAAAGAAGATCAGGGACCTGGAAGAGCAGCTTTCAGCGCAGAAATCAGTCTTGGAGAATAAGGAGCTATTCATAAAAAATCTTCACGAGCAGCTCGAAAGACTGACATATCAATTCCACAAACAGCCCAGGGAGTTCTGGATGGCTGGATACAACGAAGCTCTATACCACTTGGACGATCGTATCCAGAATGCTAATAATGAGGGCTACAGGCAAGGCTGGTTGAATGCCTTAGGTGTGATGCAACTCGAACATGGTCTTTACCTGTGGGACTATCATGATCCTGGGCTGCTCGACCCACCCGTGCCACCATTCAAACTTGATATGAGTTGGATCCTAGCTCCGGCCATTCCTCGATGCTTAATTTCCAAGTATCTCGGCGACTACAATCTCCATTCAAGTGTTTAGATATCTCGTTTTCGCACCTTCTAGATCGACCATCCTTGATGAATATCAAGATGTTAAAAGATTTGAACTTCATAAACTCTCCTCTTGCTTTAAATGATCATCCTGCTGGCGAGGAACCTGTTTCAAAAGCAGAGGGGAAGAAACCAATAGAGTAGGAAGTTTGATGTAACAGTTAGTATACATTTCATTATCAATGTAATGTGTTTTTGGATTTAATGAAAGATTTCTATTTTTATTCGCAATCTTAATCGCTATTGTCTTGTAAAATACTTTACATTTGTGCATGTATGTCTGTTAAAAAGATAACAATATTGTGTTGTTCTGTGTTGTTTGTCGATCAACTTATTATCGACTAGCTTGAATTTGTGGTAGTCATTATAAAAAATTACTAAGTTATTCCTCGACCAACTCACTAATAATTTTAAAAAGTCACGAGTATCAATTATTTTGCTTGATCATTTTCTCGTATTCATAAAATGCTTCCGACCAACCAAGGTCGGTAAATTTCATTCTCGACCAACTACAGTCAGTGGGTTTTTATCCCCGACCAGCCATAGTTAGTGGATTTTTCCTCTACGAGGAGCTTTTAGTTGGCGTTTTCAAGAATATATTTACTTCCTAACCAGCATAAGTTGGCTTTTTTAGTAATATTTTTATTTCCCGAGAAACACATAGTTTTATTTCTCTTAGGAATACAAGTTTTACTTCCCGGAGGAATACAAGTAGCTTTACTTCCCGGAGGAATACAGGTAGCTTTACTTCCCGGAGGAATACAAGTAGCTTTACTTCCTGGAGGAATACAGGTAGCTTTACTTCCCGGAGGAATATAAGTTTTACTTCCCGGAGGAATATATTTGTTTCTCGACCAACCTTAGCTGGTGTTTTCGAGAAAATTTTTGAGTAGCCCGAGTTTTACCGGGTTTCGCCGAGTAGTGTGTAGCAGTAGTATTCCCCGAAAATTTTTTAATAAAAGGAGAAAATACACATCACTGATAATACTTGCATAGGTGCTCTGCGTTCCATGCATTCTTAAACTCCTCCCCTTCTAAAGTTGTTATTCGGTAAGTTCCTGGTCAAACAACTTCTGTAACGCGGTATGGTCCATGCCAGTTTGCCTCCAGTTTGTTGTGCTTTTGAATTACTTTCTTCAGCACATAGTCTCCTTTTTTCAGATCGCACTTCTTCACCCTCTTATTGTAGAATAAAGCTGTTCGTTGTTGGTATGCAGCATTTCTGATGGCTGCTTCTTCTCTAACTTCCTCTAGCATGTTTAAATCCAATCTTCTCATTAAGTCGCTGACAGGGGAATTAAAATTCAGTACCCTGTGTGTTGGGAGGCCCAACTCGGCAGGTATAACAGCTTCACTTCCAAACGCTAGCATATATGGAGATTCTCCAGTTGCTACTCGGGGAGTAGTTCGGTAAGCCCACAGTACTGACTGTAACTCGTTGATCTAATTTGCTTTCGCATCGTCCAGTCTTTTCTTCAAGCCATTCAGCAGTGTTCTGTTTGTCACTTCAGTTTGTCCATTGCTTTGAGGATGGCCTGGTGCTGAGTGGATCTTCAACACATTTGATTGATGACAATAGGCAGCGAACTCCTCGTTATCAAATTGTGTTCCATGGTTTGTGATGAAAGCATGAGGAAGACCATATCGACAAATAATATTCTTCCAAATAAATTGGTACACCTTCTCGTACGTCATATCGATGAGAGGCTCAGTTTACACCCATTTAGTAAAATAATCCACTACGACGACGAGGTATTTGAACCTTCCTCTAGTCGTTGGCAGTGGTCCAACCAAATCTATTCCCCACATGGAAAATGACCAAGGGGAAGTGATGGGTGTCAATAATGCTTGTGGAGTTCTTCGGATGGAGGAAAAGCGCTGGCAGTTGTCACATTTCTTGGCATAGGCTACACAATCAACCCTCATCGTCGGCCAGTAATATCCCTGCGTCATCATCTTTTGCAAAAGCGTCCGACCTGCTACATAGGCTCCACATGACCCTTCATGGATCTCTTCAATCAAGTCTTTCACCTCGGAGGGATGTACGCATCTTTGCAAACCTGCCATAATTCCTCGTCTATATAAAACACCGTTAGTTAATACATACCGAGCAACTTTAAACTTTAATTTCTTGGCTGCGAGCTTGTCAATTGGTAATTCTCCCTCTTCAATATATTCCCTGATGGGATCCATCCAAGATGGTCCTAAATCAAGGGTGACAAAGTTCATTGCCAAATCTTCATCTATACCCCGACCAGCTAAAACTTCAATTGGGGTTGTTCTTCGTAGCTCGGTACGAGTAGCTGATGCTAATCGAGCTAGGGCATCTGCTCTTGCATTCTCCATTCTTGGTATTCTGACCAGCTGAATAGCAGCAAATTTTGATACCAACTCCATCACCTTTGCATGGTATTTGATAATTAATTCTCCTTTGGCTGCATATATTCCCAACATTTGATTTACGATTAATTGAGAATCACTGAAGACAATAATCTGTTGCGCCTCCATAATTTTTGCCAAATTAAGACCTGCAATCATAGCCTCATACTCAGCCTCATTATTGGAAGCTTTGAATTGGAAACGTAGGGCGTATTCTATGTCGACCTCGTCCGGAGTGCTCAAAACTATTCCTGCCCCACTGCCTGTTGTGCAAGATGAGCCATCTATATATAGCCTCCATATAGGTAACTCGTTTTCAAACTTCTGATCTGACAGAGTTCCTCGGTGAAATATTTATTGCTTCCTTTCATCTTCCCTTGATATTTCTCGCTCTTCGTCGATCATCTTTTCTTGCCCTTTTACCAACCGGAGTTGGTCTGAGCTCGAATTTGATGATCCTGTAACATCCACTTGCCCTTTTACCAACCGGAGTTGGTCTGAGCTTGTGTTTGTTGATCCTGTAACATCCACATGTTGATCAGCGAGCAACTTTTGCTCCTCGGGGGAATCAGGATAGGTGAACTCTGGGTTCATAGATTATATCGTATTCACCGAGCTCTATTGCCCAGTACATCAATCTCCCTGATTTTTTTGGTTTATGAAGGGTTTGTCTTAACGGCATGTCAGTATATATGACTATAGTATGGGCCTGGAAGTATGGCCTCATTCTCCTACTCGCCTCAATCAGTGCCAGTGCTAAGTTTTCCTGCCTTGGATATATGATCTCTGCTCCTCGGAAGGCCTTACTTGTGTAATAGATTAGTTTTTGTACTCCATTCTCCACTCTTATCAACATCGAGATGACTGCATTCTCCGATACTGCTAGATACAAGTACAATCTTTCTCCCATCACTAGCCTGGATAACAATGGAGGTGCTCCCAAGTATTTCTTCAAGTCATAAAAAGCCTTCTCACATTCATCATTCCACTCGAAAGTCTTTCGGAGTGTCTTGAAGAATGGGAGACATCGATCAGTTGCTCACGATACAAATCTATTGAGTGCTGCTACTCGTCCTGTAAGACTTTGCACCTCTTTCTTCGTCGTTGGAGATCGCAGCCCTAATAGAGCTTTGATCTTTTCAAGATTCGACTCAATGCCTCGTTGATTGACAATGTACTCGAGAAACATGCCTTCTCGTACTCCAAATATGCACTTCGTCGGGTTCAGCTTTATTTGATATTTATCTAGTTGATCAAAAGTCTGACTTAAGTCAACTAGATGATCGGCAACTTTCTTGCTCTTTGTCAGCATATCCTCAACATAGACTTCCATATTGCAACTGATTTGTTCAGCAAAGACTTTGTTCATCAGCCTCTGATATATCGCACCTGTATTTTTCAAACCAAAAGACATGACATTATAACAATAAGTTCCCCTAGGGGTAATGAAAGAAGTACTCTCCCTGTCTTCAGGTTTCATTTTAATCTGATTGTAGCCAGAATAAGCATCCATGAAGCTCAGCAGCTCGTGTCCCGAGGTAGCATCCACTAGTTGATCAATTCGGGGCAGTGGAAAATGATCCTTTGGGCATGCTTTGTTGAGGTCGGTGAAGTCTACACACATCATCCACTTGTTATTTTTCTTCTTTACCATCACCACATTGGCTAACCAGTCTGGATATTTAACATCTTTAATGAAGCAAGCTTTCTGGAGCTTCTCGACTTCCTCCTGTATAGCTTGATTCTTCTCGGGGCTGAACACTCTTCTTCTCTGCTTTACTGGCTTGATCTCCTTATTCACATTGAGTTCGTGACATAAGAAATTTGGATCTATTCCTGGCATATCCTCATGACTCCACGTAAAAGTTTTCTTTCTGCTTCTAAGGAAAGTTATCAATTCCTGTTTTAGTGAGGTTTCCAACGACGAACCTATTTGAGTAGTTCGTTCAGGGTGCTCGTCGTCCAGAATGATGTTTTCAGAAGCTTCCACCACTTGACCCTTCACGAGTTGTGACTCATCTCTAGGATCCAATGTTTCAATTTCTGCCCCTTCTTCCACTTGATAAGTAGTAGTCTTTTTCCTTGATTCCTCCAGTTCTTCTTGCTCGGCGGATGAATAATAGCATTCCCGAGCTACTTTCGGATCACCTTTAACAACTCCTACTCCAAAATTTGTTGGAAATTTCAGGCATTGATGCACCGTAGATGGTACAGCCTCGAACTTCTTCAATCCTACTCTTCCCATGATGATATTGTATGATGACTGAACATTCTTATCCATCACGAAGAATCGTATTCTTTCTGTTCGACAAGCAGGCCACGTACCAATGAATATATCCAACTTGATCGTCATAAGTGGAAAAACTTTCTCGCCAGCAAAACCGAGGAGGGGTCTATGATAAGGCTCCAGTTGAGATAGTTTTAGATTTAAACTATCGAAGCACGAGTAGAACATGATGTCTGCCGAGCTACCATTGTCGACCAGTACTCTTGAAATTATAACCTCCTTCATTCTCATCTTGATCATCAGTGGGTCACCATGAGGATATAGAACACCTGCAAGGTCATTCTTTGAGAAACCAATGACCAATTTCTCTTTATTCACCTTTCTTGGGCGATCCTCCTCAGCTAGATTTATTCGTTGAATGTACGAGCAAGCTTGAGCCTCACAGAGGTAAGTTTTCTCTCGGCAGTAAGGTCTCCTCCTCCTGCATCCCCACCTGTTATAACATTACAGTCAAATGACCCAAGCGTATTGAAAATACCTCACGTTCTGGCTGCCTTGGTCTCTTGGGAAGATCGGGGTCATTTTCGGGATCAACTTCATGGTTTCTTTTCTTGTTCTCCTCTGCTCGATGAGGAGATCTAGACCTCTCTCTCGTTCGGTCATTGTTTCTTCTTTCGCTTCCACGATCAACATACTTTGCCAGCTTTCCTCGTCTGATGAGTGTTTCAATCTCGTTCTGAAGAGCTATGCAATTTTTGGTCATATGGCCATGATCTTTATGAAACTTTCAATACTTTGTCTTATTCCTCTTGTCAGGGTCTGCCTTCATTTTCTCTGGCCAGTTTAATTCCTCGTTGCTCTTGATTTCTTCTAGAACATGGTTGATATCCTTCTTCAAAGGAGTATAATTATCGAATTTCTTCATTGCGTCCCATATCGACCTTGTTCTTGAATATTTGTCATTACCATTATTCTTATGCTCTTTCTTCTTAGCTTTATCACCTTCCACCTTGGTTTCTTTGGTATCCATATTCTTCTTCCCATCCATAGCGTCCTCGGCATTCATAATCTTGGACGCTTTTCCCATCAGATCCGACATGGTTCTAGGTGGATCTTTGGCCAAAGTATAGTACAACTTGTTAGGCAATAGTCCACTCATCAAGGCGGTAATCACTGTCTTCTCCTCGTAATCAATGACTTCAAGTTTCTCGTTATTAAAACGAGTTATATAATCTCTGGTACTCTCACCAGCCTTTTGTCTAACACTTAACAAATGTGCTACTCGTTTAACTGGTTTTGCCCCAAAACATAAATTCCCAATGAATAACTCGGCCAGTTGAAGAAAAGTTGAGATCTGACCCCGAGGAAGATTATTATACCATATTTGAGCAGATCCGGTAAGAGTTCCCGAGAATGCTCTACATCTCATCTCATCTGGAACAGCATAGATGTCGGCTGCAGCTTGGTATTGTTCTATATGAAGGACGGGGTCAGTCTTTTTATCATATTTGGGGGTCACAACAGGTGCTTTGAATTTTGATGGTGTTGGAAAATTTACAATAGCTTGGACAAAAGGTGTTCCTCGAACAAAGGTTCGTTGTAGAGGGTTCTTAGCTTTAACCATTTCCCCCAATCTATCCTTCAGCCTTTGAATAGAGACTTTTCATGCATCATTTCCTTCCTTGGGCCTGTTGGTTCGAGCAACTGATCGCGTTGAAGTGGCTTCCTGTGATCTATCTTGACGAGCAGCTGGTCGCGACTGGGCAGATCCTTCCCTTAAGTCTGATGGTCGTCGAAAACTCCTCGATGGGGATCTAAGAGGACTTTTGCTCCTCCTAGGACTTAATCGATCGAAAGGAGATACTCTGCTTAATCTTTTTAGCGCACTGATCCTTTCTGGGGAGAGAGTGATACGTTGTTCAGTATCTGTGGCTCGCACTGACGAAGTTCATCCAGGTTGATAAGAAAAATCTCCAGACTCCTCATTGTGGTATGAATTGGTACGCCTAGTACGTGAAGAAGATGCACGGGTATTTCTTTGAATACTTCGTGGTCTTGAATGGGTTGGTGCACCGCCATAGAAGGTTTGTATGAGTTGATGCATAGTTTCTTGCATGACGGTCTGGCCCTAAGCCAGATTTGTAATTGCCAGATCTGGAATATTTGGCGGAGCAGATGGATTTGGAGGGCTTCCAGCATTTTGATTGCTAGATTCTGGAATGTCAGCCATTTGTGATGGATTATTTTTGATGGAAAAATGATATTACCAGTCGTTCCCATAGACGGCGCCAATCTGTTGATGTAAAAAATTAGATCATATCTAATTATTCAATCACAGATAAATAAATGAGACAAAGAATTTTTAAAGTGGTTCAGCCTTATAAGAATGGCCTACGTTCACTGTTATGGTATTACTGATTATATGGGAATTCTCGATTACAAGTTATCTCAATAAATTCTCGTACCCCCTACAATGAGGATTGTACAATGTATTTATAGCCCCGGGGCTGTAATGTGAAAGGGTAATACATTAAATGATGTACATATGAAAGGGTGATACATTCAATGCTCCTTAAGCGTATGCGTCTAAATGATAAGCATTTAATTGAACAGTCAAACTGTTGGTTATCCCGCTATTAATGCTTTGTTCGAGGTGCAGCTCGGACCGCCTAAGCTTCTAGGTGCTCAAGGGTTCCTCGGAGCGTACGAGTTCCTCGGGGAATCAGTGTTCCTCGTTGTAGTATGGTTCCTCGGAGCGTGTGAGTTCCTCGAAAGTGTTTATTGTTGCCACGTAGACTGCCACATGTCTTCACTTTATTGATCCACGTCAGCAGACTAAATTTGGTATCAACAACTATGTTAGTGTACTGGGAATAATATAACATAATGTTTGTACTGGATTGCATTATTGTTCTAAAACTTCATTATCATTTTAACATAATATAATATTGTTCTAAAACATTATCGTTCTAAAACATTATGTTAGTGTACTGGATGTAAGGCAGTGGTATAATGAAGTTTGAATCCATAGTATTCTGTTAGTTTGAATCAATTATGTTATAATTGCATTATATGTTATAATGAATTGCATAACTATGTTATAATGATGTTCTAATCCTATGTTATAACTTATAATCATCAATAGACATGTTATAATGATCGCCTATAATGAATCAATACTGTAGCTTGGTAATACAGTAGCTGTATACAACCTCATTACAGTAACAAATTGAGTATATACAGTAGCCATATATAAGAGATTGTTGATTTTAATGACTTCTCTGCATCTAAGAGAATGTTAATGTAAACATATTGGGACCGAAATGAAATTACAGTAGCTGTATATACAATGCTTTGATGCTGGATTGTAATGACTTATCTATGCAAGTTGTGCATCTAAGAGAATGTTTTCTTTAATTAAAACTAAACCTTCACGCACTCAGAACACATGCAATTATTTTGTTTGTTCCATTTTTACTATAGTGAATGTTGATTTAGTTTTGAGTTTATGGGGCTTATGCCTTCCATTTACAGATCAACCTGTTTACAGGTATACTCTCAGTTCTCCGCGCATTACTAATTTGTTTAGTTTGTTTTCTTTTTTTGAACTCTATTTTTCTCATCAGATATACTCTCAATTGTCTTTTTAGTTTTTTTTTGTTTTGTGGATTTTAATCCATTATAGGTTTCATGAGGTTCCAAATTTGAGATTCAGTTTTATTAATCATTTTGTAGTATACAATGCTTTTTTGTTGTGCGATTGTGTTGTTTTAATTGTGGTTTTTTTATTGTGCTTGAATTGCATTATGTTAGTTTGAATCACTGTTTGTTTGAATTGCATTATGTTAGATCAACTATAATGATTCTCTGTTTAGAATTGTTTTATATTAGATCGGCAATAATGAATCACTGTTCGTATGAAGTATTATACGAGTAGAAGTAGAATTGCATTATGTCCTATTAATGGTCCAATTTCCATCTGCGCAAATCAGTCGTATCGATCAGAGACATAGAGACTTCAAATCCACTCGATTGTTGGATTCATTTAAGGAAGATATATTTTTGGTAGACTCATTTTGTGACGATGCACGAGGCAAGCGTGACGTGGGCGATACAAGCATTTTGTGGACGCCCTTGGAAATATGCTTTGGTTGTGATGAGATTGTTTTAAGTACTTAACGTGCAACTTTGACCTAATGACCGGGTGTAAATAGAATTTTCTTTTAAATTTTTTTTGTCTATTATGATACGTGCTTTTTTCTGAGTTAAATAGTTGATATATGCGAGGTCCATGACGGACTATTATTATTATTGTTATGGTATTTTGTATTGTCTAAACAGGGTCGATAGTTGTATAAACATGGACAATTCTACCCATTTTTTTAATAAAATATTCGTATTATGAATGGAAGTTGAGCAAAATTTTATCATACACTATGTGCCCAATACTATGTTAGTGCTCAACTACTCTCATGGAAATATTTTTACATCCATTCTTTGTATTGTAAGTGATTATAGCATTAAGGAATTTGTGGCAATTGGTTTTCTAATATTCTGTTAATAATTTAACGCATGTGCATTTGTGACAATTGGTTTTCTAATATTCTGTTCAACTGTTTTATTGGGGAATGGAATTTTTACTGTTTTGTAATTACGCATTTTGGAAACTTTTGTCGTTTTATGATTACGTACTTCGAAAAAATTTCATCGTGCCTTCAGGCATGGGCATTCGCTAGTATATATATATATATATATCATATGTGTTGTCAATCCATGACATCATATTGTAGTGTTAGAATCAAATCCGGTTTATGAATTCGTAGATTGTTTTATATCTGTATATTGTTTTCTATTTTGTTGTGATAATGATTCAAAGTAAAAAGAATGCCCCATCACTCTCATGACTACCTGACATAAAGAAATAAAATACATAAGAACACCACCTTGCTAAGGGTTTGTTTAAGCCGTTGGTTCAAGGTTTTAACATAATATTTAATATATTTTGTTTAATTTTGTTTAGAAACATATGTGGCATGATGATTATCTCGGTCCATTATATATATCCACAATAAATATTAGATTATTCTATGATATTACAATAGTGTTAATCTCTTATTTTATTCAACTTTAATATAGTAATTTGTTATTTTTTTTCCATTAAGAATTTAGTTTTTAAAATTTCAAAAGGACAACCTTTAATCTCGTACATTCATCAACGACTTTTTTTGTTTCATTTTCTAATGCCATAGATACAATATATATATATATATATATATATATATATATATATATATATATGCGAATTTACATTCATTAAATTTTTGGGGCCAGGAGTTCCCAACTATTAACTATATATATAAAAAAAATTAGGGTCTGAAGTTCCTCATTTACATTCAATTTCGGACCTGAAGCTCTGAATTGTAATTTGATTTTTTGGACCTGCTGTTCCAAATAAATACCCCAAATCATAACTTAAAAGTTTTGATTATTTATAAAGGACATTAAATGTACCCAAATAATTTGTAATTTGGAACCGACGTTCCAAATATATATATGTGATCAAACCTGAAGCTTTGACACAATGGGGTATGGAATTTAAAATTCCCAAATATTTATAGAAGCCGAAGATCAATAAATTTATGTATTGCACCCCGAATACACAAATAAATAGCAACTAAAGGAAATTTTGATTACCATAGATTCAAAATAAAATATTTGATATTTTATTTATATTTAAATTGTTCTTTCCATTATTTGAATTCTGCATTATTTGTTTCTAATTATTATTGCTTATATGACCAGTTTAAAAAATGTTGAACATATTTAAACTTGAATTTGTGGCACTTGGTATAAATGGAAATAATTATCTCAACTGGTCTCAAGATGCAGAACTTCATCTATAAGCTCGAAATCTCGGTGATGCCATTACTAGTGATAACAATATGTTCCGACAGGACAGGGCTAAAGCCCTCATATTTCTGAGGCATCACATACAGAGTAATTTGAAAAGTGAATATTTAACCGTGAAAGATCCGTTAGAACTATGGAACTCCCTGAAGGAGAGATATGACCATAAAAAATCAGTCATACTTCCATGTGCACACCATAAATGGCTAAATTTGAGATTTCAGGATTTCAAGACAGTATCAGAGTACAATTCTACTATGTTTAAAATCACCTCGCAACTAAAACTCTGCGGTGAAAAGATAAATGATGCAGATATGCTAGAGATAACTTTCTCTACTTTTCATGCCTCGAATATGCTCCTGCAACAGCAATATAGAGAATGAGGTTTTAAAAGATATTCTGATTTGATCTCACGTCTCCTAGTAGATGAATAAAATAATGATTTGCTGATGAAGAATCATTCCTCACAACCCACTGGATTTGTAGCACTCCCTGAAGTGAATGCTAATTCAGCTCTTAATTTTGAAAGAGGCCGGGAAAATATACAGCAACGCTGTGGCAACCCCAGAAGAGGTGGCTAACGTAACCAAGGGCCTCGACAAAATACAAATTTTAAGAATTGCCAGAAGTGGAATGGCCCAAATCAAAAAGCAAATTAGAATTCAAACATGACACAACCTCGAGACACTTGTTATAGATGTGGTGGTAGTGGTCATTGGACCCATAATTGTCGTGCCTCCAAGAAATTTGTGTAAAAATATCAAGCTTCCAAAAGGGGAGTGGGGACAAATATGATGGAAGGTCCAGAAGACCGTTGGAAGATGGAAGGTCCTGAAGACCGCTGGAACATTGATAATACCCAACTCGATATTAATGATTTTTTTAAAGATGAAAATGGAAATCCCGTTGCCAATGAGACCTTTGATGCTATGCTTGGCAAACCACCGAACAACTGAATAATATATGTTTTCTTCATATGGCTACAATAATGTTTTTGGGACATTCTTATGTTTTCCTTTGCCCTTTCACTGCTTATTGTAATTAATTGCATAGTTTTACATTTATTTTAAATGCTTATATAGTTTGTAACCTTTCATTATGTTACTCGTATAAAAGGTATATATCCTAAATTGCAAGCAAGCGATGACACTTGTATAGTTGACAATGGAACAACTCATACTATTTTAATAAAAAAATTTTTTCTCTCACTTGGTGTATGATACGGCAAATGTTTTCACAATAGCCGGTCCTGCTAAAATTATTGATGGCTCTGGAAGAGCCCATGTGGTGCTACCTAATGGTACACGCTTATTGATACAACATGCCATATACTTAATCACTTCTAGAAGAAACTTACCGAGTTTTAAAGATATCAGAATGAATGGGTATCATATGGAAACAAGGCATGAAAATAACAACGAATTCCTTTGCATTACTTCTAGTGTTAGAAGCCAGAAGCTCACACTAGAAAAACTCCATGCATTATCCATGGGGTTATACCACAAAAAACTTTGTGTTGTAGAATCACACCCTGTCATGGGTCGAAATCTTAATGATTCCAATGCGTTGATAGTATGGCATGATTGTTTGGGTCATCCTGGATCCAACATGTTTTGACAAAACCATCAATAATTCGAATGGACATTTTTTGGATAATCAACAACTCATGCTACTAAGTGACCATTTTTTTACCCCATGTACGCAAGGAAAATTAATTACTAAACCATCTTTTCTCAAAATAGCCTATGAATCACCATCATTTTTACAACGAGTTCAAGGGGATATTTGTGGCCCTGTTCACCCTTTTAGTGGACCTTTTAAATATTTTATGGTTTTAATTAATGCTTCCACTCGATGGTCATATGTTTTCTTACTCTCCCCTCACAATTTGACTTTTTCAAAATTACTTGCTCAAATGATTAAGCTTCGAGAATATTTTCCTGATCATCACATCAAATACATTCGCTTAGATTATGTGGGCGAATTTACTTCTCAAGTTTTTGATGATTATTGTTTATCCATAGGCATTGATGTTGAGCACCGAGTTCCCCATGTTCATACTCAAAATGGTTTAGCTGAGTCATTAATTAAACGTTTATAACTGATAGCCAGACCTTTGCTTATGCAATCAAAACTCCCAATCTCAGCTGGGGTCATGCCATCCTACACGCTGCCAAGTTAATTATACTTCAACCAACTACTTACCATTCTTTTTCCCCTTCAGATCTTGTGACTGGATGTCAGCCCAACATATCCCACTTGCGTAAATTTGGTTGTGCTGTGTACGTTCCTATCTCACCGCCATAATGTACTAAAATGGGTCCCCAACGTCGTTTGGGAATATATGTGGGTTATGATTCACCATTAATTAGTCGATATATTGGACCATAACATGTGTTTGCCGCTAGATTTGCGGATTGTCATTTTGATGAGACCATCTTCACGCCGTTAGGGGGAGGGAAGAATGTACCTGAAGTACGGTCCGTTATTGAAGAATGAGGAAAATTAACGCGGAATACTTCCACCTTGTCTTATCTAAACCCCCGTACCTCACAATGTGAGCATGAAGTACGAAGGATAATACATATTCGGGGAATTGCAAATTAATTACCCGATGCATTCAATGATGCTGCGAAAGTAACCAAATCTCATGTACCCGCGGCTAATGCACCCGTCATAATTGATGTTCCAGTGGGACAAAATTTGATTTCAGCAGCAAATGATTCTGTTGCACGCCAGAAGCGTAGCAGACCTATAGTTTCCAAATATTTGACTCCCCGAAAGTGGAGATCAAATGAAAAATCATGCCCTAATAACCCTCCCGAAGAGGTTATGAATAAAAGATTCACTTTCTCTAAAACTCCTGAAGAGGTTATTGTCTTTGAAAAGACATAAGTCCCTAAAGCGACTATAAAAGCCCCTGAAGAGGCAAAGGTACATAAGAACAATAATGAGATCTCTATATTTTATACATGTTCGAGAGAAATGTGGGATCGTACTGAAATAGTCATGGATGACATATTTTCATACGCAGTAGCTACAAAAATATCAAAGGGAATTAATGATGATAATGAACGACGTACTATAAATGAATGTCGATAAAGAGAAGATTGGCCAAAATGGAAAATTTCCATCAAGGCAGAACTTGAGTCTCTAAATAAACGTGGTGTATTTGGACCTATAGTGAAACCCCCAAAAGATGTTAACCTAGTAGGTTACAAATGGGTGTTTGTAAGAAAGCACAATGAGAAAAATGAAATCACTTGATATAAGGCACGACTCGTGGCGCAAGATTTCCTTCTGAAACCCGGGATTGATTACGATGAAATATACTCCCCTGTTATGGATGGTATAACTTTCAGATATCTGATTAGTTTAGTGGTATATAAAAATCTTAATATGAGACTCATGGATGTTGTGACTGCTTATTTAGACACGGAAATTTATATAAAAATCCCTGAAGGATTTGCTTTGGTAGAAGCAAAGTCAAGAAGTACGTACTCAATTCGACTAAGACGAGGCTTAAAGGAATCCGAAAGGATGTGGTACAACCGTCTTAGTGAATACTTGTCTAAGGAAGGGTATGAAAACAATCCAATTTGCCCATACATCTTTATAAAGAAATCCCCAACGAGATTTGCGATAGTAACAGTTTATGTGGATGATATTAATTTAATCGGGACTCCAAAAGATCTCGAGAAAACTGCTAACTATTTAAAGAAGGAATTTGAGATGAAAAACCTTGGGAAAACTAAATTTTGTCTCGACCTGCAGATCGAGAGAAATTCCAGTGGAATTCTTGTCCATCAGTCTAATTATACTGAAAAAGATTTGGCATGGACATATCATATCCACTAAGTACACACATGGTCGTCCGGTATTTAGATATAAAGAAAAATCTATACCGTTCTAAAGACGATGTGAAAATATTGGGTCCACTAGTAACCTATTTAAGTACAATTGGTGCATTATTATACTTGGAACAATGCACTAGACTGAATATTTCATTCTCAATAAACTTGGTTGCCAGATATAGTTCTGAAGCAACAAAAAGGCATTGGATTGGGATCAAACATATCCTAAGATATATACGAGGAACAACTGACATGGACTTATATTATTCTAATCATTCTAATGGTTCTGAGTCAGTAGGTTATACAAATTCTGGATACCTCTCCGATCCTTGTAAGGGTCGATCACAGACAGGTTATGTATTTCTTAGTGGTAATATGACTATTTCCTAGCACTCTACTAAAAAAACTTTAGTAGCTACTTCCTCTAACCACTCTGAAATCTTAGCACTGTATGACGCAAGTCGTGAATGTGTATGGTTGAGATCTTTAATTCAACATGTTTATAGTTCTTGTCAAATATCTTCCATTACAGATGTTCCCAGTATCATATATGAAGATAATGCAACATGCATAACTCAAATTTAGGAAGGCTTTATCAAATGAGACAGAACTAAGCACATTTCACCAAAAAATTTCTTCACTCACGAGCTTCAAAAGAAAAATGAAATCAAAGTCATGCAAGTGTGTTCAACTGAAAAATCTAGCTGATCTGTTTACTAAGTAGTTTCCAAAAGTAATATTCCAGAAACTTGTGCATGGGATTGGAATGCAGATACTTCATCAACATTCAATTTAAGATATGCTAATCACGGGGAGATCCTTTCCAGGGGAGAATCACAAAGTAAGCTCTTTTAGGACATACGTGCGCTGTACTCTTTTTACTTTAACTAGGTTTTTCCCATTGGATTTTTCTAATAAAGGTTTTAACGAAGCAACATTAAGCACGTCCAACACCAATTCGATGATAACAAAAGTTGTACTCTTTTTCCTTCACTTTGGATTTTTACTTAGTAAGGTTTTAATGAGGCAACAATCGTTAAATGGTGTACATCCAAGGGGGAGTATTAAAAATATGTGGCTTTTGTTTTTTGGGTTGATGTCCACTCATATTCTTGTCTCTTGGGATGCCTCACTATGTCCTATAAATAGGAGGATTCCCATTTGGTTTTGTACAACTATTACTTCCAATACTATTGAGAAATAAAATACTCACTCTCTACCGATTCTCTGTCTTTTATTTTCAACAAATCCCACTTACTTATCCATTAACATTCGCGGGTAGACTTTATTTTGTCTCTATGTGCATGAATCTTAAAATTAAATATCTTTTAAAATATAAGTTCATTCGGGTTCTAATTTATATATTTAGAAATTATGCGAGGGCTATTGAATATTCATCGAAATGTCGCTGGAGTCACAAGGGTGTTGCCCGAGGGTCGTTCAAGCATCGTCGAAGGTAACACTGGATATTTGTCGAAGATATGGAGGGAATTGAGTTAGATATGGGAAATAAAGTAATATTATGTTTATGGTGGTGAAGGATATTTTAGTTTAGCCTAAAAGACATTGTCTTTCACATTAAACGTGTTTTAATCTTGGGTTGCATGTTTAAAATGTTTGATATTATGGAGGAATAAGTAATTGCTTTTTCAAATTATTACCTCAACTTCACTCAACTAATTATATTTATTAATTTTGCCCACAAATTTATTTCACAACCACCGCCTTGAAAATTACCAACCATTATATACAATTAATTGAACACGCAATCAACCATTATATTTACAAATCTCCCAATTGTTTTCACCTCCATCCCTTCTCAATAACTACTACTTTCCTATCCATGTTTTAAAATTTCTCATTTCAAATCCTTCGAATAAATACATCAAGTTTTATTCACTTCATTTTACACCACTCTACAAATTTATATACAAGTTATTTTTTTTAATTTCATCTTAAAAATGAAATATATGTTTCATCGAGCTGTCCAGGAGAGAGTGTGAAATTGTAATGACAATGACACCTCCACCACAACCAACTTTACTTTAGGATTACTCTCGAGCGGTACACAATGAACTCATACGTTTGCCGATTAATAATATGTCGCTCACTCAGGTGAAATGCTTGTACGTAGAAATAGGAAGATGTCATTTGAATGTTATATGATGTGGTCTGTTCATCATGAGGTCATACGATTTATCAATGGGACTGGTTAGGCAGGGGATAATGATACAAATTTTTAAAAGTCACTCCAAGTGTTTGTGTGATATTTTTTGAAGAAATAGCTTTTGAAAAGCGACGCATGTTGAAGATTAGGCCAATATCAAGTTGGTGACTCATGGGGCGATGTCTATATGAGGGTGGAAAATGTGTACCACAGTGCCAGGTCGATGGAGGATGAGAGGATTATATTGAGGGAGCCTCAGACACATCATCCCTACTTTCGTGTTAAACCCTAACAACTATGTAAGTGTTCTTTGATTTTTTTTTTGAATTTTTTTTCTTTGTGTTTGGATTAGGTTTATTATTTATTATCTTTGTTTGAGTTTTTCACGGATATAAGTGGCCTTATTTGGGGTGTGCTCGGAGGTTGACTAGGATGAGGAGTGTTTGGGATCATCTTCCCGAGCAAATGTAGAGCCTGGTGCTGGGTGCGAACTTTTGAGACTTGGTGGGACTGCTTGTTGAGACATTAAGATCTTTGGTAATTATGTGTGCCTCGGGAAGAGATGGAGGGATACGACCCACACCTTTCACTTTTAAGTGGGAGAGATGGCGGTGACCCCGATGGACATTTATCATATTAAATGTTTATCATGCGAGGGGACGCAAATAGTGGTGGATCGATCCTTTCGCCTAGTGAATGAGGTGATAGTCACATTGGGGCCGATGGAACAAGTCGGATCAGGTGAGTTTATGACCGTGGCATACTTAAAGGAGTAACTAATGGTGCGGATGATGGAGATGGTGGATGCACAATAGAAGCGATAGATGGCATGCCTATTTTTTCATTTCTTATTAGGGAGTATGCTACTCGTGAAGAGAAATGATGACATTCATTTGTGATTCCTGCCATTTTTGCTGAATTTCATGCAAATTCACTTCTATGATTGGGGGAGTCTGACGCTAGCGTCATTGTACGCAGCTCTAGACTCCTTCAATCGTTGTTGGAGACCTACTTTCACTAGGGCACCATACCTTGTTGCAGGTATATTTATTTTTGTGCTTTTGGATTATTCTTGCATTTTTTTATGATTTTGCAATAATTTTTTAATATTTTTATGATTATTTACTTTTCAAGTATGGTTCTACAAGGTGATCGGGTATAACGCTCGACAAATGCGTTTGAAGGAGTTGGAGGCCAATGTGTGGCCTCAAATGAGGAGGTGGCGAAAGAAAACACTGACATCTCTTAAGTAAGTGAGGTTCATAAATGCCCAAGTCAATTTACTGTTATGTTTGCATTTTTGCCTTTTCTTTAATTTTTACTGTTGGACTTGCAATTTGATGAATGAATTTCTGTGGACATGTGACGTTCTTTCCCTGGGGATGAACGATTAGTGAGATGGGGATCACCGACTTTCATACTCAGATGCGTCGGCTGTTGTCGTGTGAGCTTGGGTATGGTGGGTACTTAAGAGAGAGGGTTGTTAAGCAGGTGATCGTGGGAGAGATGGTGGTCCTTCCAGCAACTCCACCGATCCATATGGGGAGCTGGAGTGAATATCTAACGAGGAGAGAGAAAGGCTATGATATGAGAACATCACTCTATCTACATATACACAAGGGAGTTGCATGATTATCATGATTCTGTAATGAGCTTGTTAATGCCGACCTCAATTTATGATATGGATGGGGCTCCACCTATGTCGGCTAGGACAAGAGGCAGTGGGGTACCTGGGTCATCGGGTCAGTCCTCGAGTAATGGTGTTAGGCAGGGGCGGTCCTGAGCATGTGCTAAGTGAGCGATTGCACATGGCCTCCCGTTGATCCATTTTTATTACTTATATATTGATGGCCCATTTTTTATATTAATACAGGAAAAAGGGGCCTATTTTATAATTTTTGCACGGGGGCCTTGTCAATTTTTATCAATCTCAGGACCGCCCTGGTGTTAGGTTAGCTATCCTCATTCGCTGTGTGCATATGGGTTGACTTCTCGATATTTGCAGGTTAAAGGGATAGATATGGTAAAGATTTCACATCGCCCTCGTATGGAGTTAGAGGTCTTTCCTCCTGTGTCCTCAGAGAATTATCGATTAAGTGTAAGTGTACTTACCTTATTCTTTTAATTTATGCATTATGACTCGTGTTGTTTATATATATAATGATTCTCTTTTTTTCTTCTATTTACAGACTGTATCCGTGCGGACTTCCTAGGTGTGGGGTATACGAGACTGGATGCCAACAAATTTAGGTATTGACTCGTGCTTGTACAACTCCAACGGTCTCTGGGGATTATGTTCCTTCCTCCAATTCTAAGAGCAATGCCTCCTCTTATCCTTGTCGCGATAAGTGCCGTCGTCACGATTATTAATAGTTCTTATAGGATTTAATGAAGAAGTTTAGGCTACGCCTTAATAATTTTACTTTCACTCTTTGCTCTTTTTTATTTTTCTTTGTATGTGAAAAACTCAAAAAAACAATATATATAAAATGATGCATTTTCATTTAATTATACTAATTTAGTGTATTATTACAAATGCACTTTTTTAATTTCCACTTGGGGTTTTTGTGCGATGAAAAAGAAAAAATGTGTAAAATGTATTTAAAAACGTTCCTTCAAAAGTCTTAGAAAAAATAAACACGAAACAAATATTTATAAGGTGAACAAAAATTTCGAGACGGCGACTCATTCGAATGAAAATGTGGTTCGTTTCGAACGAGAATATCAACTCGTTAGAAATAAACTGGATCTCATTCGAACGACACTGCTATCTTGTTTGAACGGGTTTCAAATGACGTCAAACAGTACGCCCTCATTAGATGCTCACAAGATGAAGATATCGAACGAACCTTCTAACGACTTCGACATCTCGTTCGAACTAGAATGTCTTTTCGTTTTAACGAGGCTGGCGAATTTTGAAAAATAATTTTAAAATAAAATTGCCTCGATTTTTAAAACAAAAAAATCTCGTTTTAGATTTAATAAAAATAAGACATTCCAAATAAATTTAATGAATAAATTTAAATTCTTAAAAGGCTTTACACCTATATGGGATGAAAAGAATTCTTGAATGTTGATGTTAGTTTATCGTGACCGTGCATGACGATTTGTAACGGGATACATCAAACTATCCTAAAACAATAAAGGCCTATGCTATGAGAAATATCAGGAAATTTGCTCTTATAAATAAGTCAAGGAACAATCCAGGGTGAAGAGATTCCTAACTTGGATGAAGTTTTATTGATTGAAGGATATAAAACCAATTTATTAAGTATAAGTTAATTTTGCTCCACTTATCATACTTTTAACTTTTCAAAAAGAGAGTGTAAAATTTTGAGTCTAAATGGGAAAACAATTCTTTGTGGTGAAAGAAAACATGATAATTGCTATGATGTTATTCAAAACAAGGATTTTGAAAATCGTTTATCTGCTAGATTAAATGACTTAGAATTATGGTATGAGAGGCTTGGACATACTAATTATGATAATCTTTCTAAATTAACTACTCAACAACTAGTTCTTTGTTTACTTAAAATTAAAAAAATCACTATATGAATGCCGCACAAAGCCCCTCACAAGAAAGTAAAAAATATTAAACATTTCATAATTTAGAATTACTGCACATGAATTTAACGGGTCCCTATATTAATACTAGCATATGCAGAAACTCCTACATTCTTGTCATCGTGGATGACTTTTCTAGATTTACTTGGATTGCATTTATGAAAGAAAAATTTGACACTTTTCAAAAAAAAATTAAGAAACCTTTTAGGGAATGAAAATGAAAAGGATAACCAAGTAATTAGGATTATAAGTGATACGGGTGGAGAGTTTAAAGAAACTGGTATCATAGAGTATTATATAGGAAATAGTTATAAACACTATAGACACTCCATCCTAGGAACCCCTTAAGTACCTCATTAGATCCCTAACACTCACTCGTTCACCGCAAACCCTAGGTTATACTCCGAGTACCGATCTAGAGGCCACCAGACGCTCTTGAGCCCCTTTTGACTCCAGTTAACTTTATCGTCTGAATGAAAGCTCAATAAATCTTCGAAGGGCTTTGAATCCCCTTTCTAATAATCCATCATGTGCATAAATTGGCCTTACGGTTCTCACGAATGGTCTGTTTTACCCCGAAAATTAATGTGAAGGCCGTCGGGAGCTCCTGCGCCTTATTTGACTCCAACCAACTCTCTATCTTGATAAAAACTCAATGAATCTTCTAAGGGATCTGAATTATCCTTCCAACAGTTCATCGCGTGCACGAATCAGCCTTACGATATGGACAAATGACCCATTTTACTCTAAAGGGTTACTAGGCACTTTTGGGCCCCGTTTGACCTTGGTAAAATCTCCGAACCGAATGAAGCTGAATGAAATCTTAAAGGCACTGAACACCCCTTCCAATGGTCCGTCGCATGCACGAATTGGTTTTATGGTTTTGACGAACGATCCGTTTTTCTCCAAAAACTTCATGTCGAGTGACCAATGGGTGCTTCCGAGTTCCGTTTGACCTCAGTTAACTCCCGAACCCGTGAGTGCTCAATGTATTATTAAATGGATCTAAATATCATTTCCAACAGTTCATCATGTGTGCGATTCTGACTTATAATTTTTTTTATGATTATTTTTTTGAAAAACCTATCCGAGACTGCCGAATGGCACTCCTAGGATCCTACCTATCGGAAGTGTGCCCGAGGTCTATGCCAATAGGCATGTTCAAGGCCATGTCGAGCGCACCCCCTTGGCCTTATAAATAGAGGCCATGACCTCACTTTGAAGGGCACCCCTGAACATCTCTCTCAGCAATTTAGAGAACATCCTCTCGAATTCAGAGTTGTTCCCTTCCTTAAAAAGCTCATTTCCCACATTCCCTTCTATCCTTTTCTTACTTCATTTAGTAAATTCCCCCACCCACCCCCACCCACCATCTATTCATACCACCCTCATCCCATTGCAAGATCAGCACATCTACACTCAAGATCAATATCAAGAATTCATAAGGAGGTCCAATTATTCATCATTTTCTCTAAATTCTCTTACTTTAGTATTAGTTGCTATATTTTTACTTTAGCACTCTATTTCATTACATCACATACATTAATCTCAAATCTTTATTTGTAGTAATTGCACATACTCTATTTTCATTAAAATAAAATAAAAATAGGGTTTATCTATAAATTCCAAAAGAGGGATTCTCATCTCACATCCTCACTTTTGAAACACGTTTCTCTCTACACACACCCATAATAGAAATCCCCTGTTTGGATTATGGATTAAACCACACCCTGTGTTATCTTCGAATTACGTGAACTTTGATGCCCATTGGTCTATGTAGGCGCCTTGGAAAAATACCGAGATTCGAGTCCTCCCTTATGCACATTTGTAATATTGCTTTCATATTATGTATTCTTAATGAATGTCATATTCTTGCATGCTTGTGTTTCTTTCGATATATGCATTCGTTCCTCCATAACGACTTGTGATTTGGCAAACACTCGTATTATATTTTGAGTTATTACTTTCGGGAACACTGTTAAGGATGAATTTAATCCGTCATTTGTCCATGATGCGAGTTGAATGATTCCATTCTTCATCTATATTATGCACATAAGCACACACTTCACGAAGTCTAATAGGAGAAGATTAACACATGCCTATGAGAGACCGAAAGGGTGGAATGGGTGCCTAACGCCTTCCCATTTCGTAACTTAGTCCCTGAACCTTTATACTATTTGGTTTCGCAAGCATCAGTATTGTCCTTGATGCCGTTTTCTCAAAGTGACAATATTTCTTTTGCGGTTTTTGTGCAAAATAGGTTAGCGACTCTATCTCTACATATTATTCCACAGTGACGAAGGTAGAGCCCCCTGATAAAGGGCATAAATTCGCTCGCATGCCAAAGGGAAGCCCGGGTAAAGAAAGAAAGGAAAAGGGGAAGCCCCCCGATATAGCCACAAACACGACCCCTCAACAAAATGGGATAGCTGGAAGAAAGAACCGAACCATACAAGAAATGGGTCATGTCTTGCCTCACGTTAAAAATATGCCAAAATATTGTTGGCTTGAGGCTACACAAGCAACATGTCGCATAATTAATAGAGTGTACTTAAGGAAAAACTCTAAGCAAACAACATACAAAATTTTATATTGCAAACAACCCAATTTGAAATACTTTAGGGTGTTTGGTAGTGAATGATATGTGTGTAAAGATAGAGAACGCTTGTCAAATTTTGACACTAGAGGTGATAAGGCTATCCTTTTAGGTTATTCACAAAACATCCATGCATATCGCGTGTTTAATCTTAAAACAAAACTATGATAAAATCCAATAATGTTATTGTAAATGATAGTGTTGCCCATCATTTGGAAGAAGGTGAAAATCCTTTATCCGTTAACCAATTCGAAAATAAAAATTTACCTAAACAGTCAACACATAATGATTATGACTCTCTACCACATAATGAACCTGATGTTCCTAATTGGGTTGAGGCAAATCACACTAAGAAAAACATTCTAAGAAATGTTACAGACCCAATAGGAACTAGATCTTAATATTTTAATATTGTATTCTCTTTTTATGTGTCTTTGATTGAACCTAAATGTATTAAAGAAGCAGTAATATATGAATCTTAGTTATTAGCAATGCACGAAAAATTAGGACAATTTAGACTATATGATGTTTGGTATTTAGTCCCACGTCTTACTCATATTAACATGATTAGAACCAAGTGGATATTTAAGAATAAATGTGATGATTCTGGAAATGTTTTAAGAAATAAAGCTAGGTTAGTAGTACAAGGTTATTCTCAAATTGATGACATAGATGTCGATGAAACCGTTGCTTCTGTAGCTAGACTTGAATATGTTAGGCTCTTACCTATCATATCATGCCATTTAAAATTCAAAATTTATCAAATAGACGTAAAATTTGCGTTCCTAAATAGAATTTTAAATGAAGAAGTTTATGTTGAACAACCGAAAGGCTTTCTGGATCCTTTCTTTCCAAATAATGTATATAGATTAAATAAAGCTGTTCGTGGTTTAAAATAGGACCCTCGTGCCTTATATGAAAGATTAACAAATTTCTTAATAAAAAATTGTTTCAACCGAGGGGGAATTGACCTTATAATGTTTATTAAATGGAACAAAAATTGTTTGATAATTACTCAAGTTTATGTTGATGACATGTTTTTTGGATCCACTTCTCCTTTGGAAGATGAAAAATTTGCTAATACAATGAAATCTAAATTTTAAATGTCTATGATGGGAGAACTTCAATTTTTCTTAGGTCTTCAAATAACTAAAAAACCTGATCATATCTCTGTTAATCTAAATATGCTACTGATTTGATCAAATGCTCTGGTTCAACTATTAATAAGACTCCTAAAACACCCATGAGTTTTTTTATCAAAGTATCAAAAGACTTATCTGGCAAAAAGCTTAATGTCACTTTATATCGTAGTGTGATATGCAACTTACTTTACTTAACTGCAAGATACACGATATAATGCACAATGTGTGTGTGCGTTGGATATTATTGTGAACCTAAATAATCCCACTTATATGCCACAAAAAATACTATTAAATACATAAGTGGAACTATACACTATGGCATCACGTACACGTTTAACACTACCTCTAAAATAATCGAGTATACAGACGCTGACTTGATTGGTTGTGCCGATGATAGTTAAAGCATCCCAGTGCCATTTTTTACTTAGGTTGTTGTTATACCCCACATATAAGACACATTGTGTACCTCTCAGGGGGTGACACATGTCATCCTTAAGGATAGAGGGAGAAGCCAGCTGGATATAAAATTTGCTCGGCCATGAGCAATGAGGTCGGCTCAAGTATACATGCCTGTGTTTGACCATATTATATCATCGACTGTTTTGTTACGGTTATCATGAAGTTAGTCAATGATGACTATAGACTTACTCCATTTATGTCACGTGAAGGAATACCAATGGTCATATTTATACTACACGCACATGTAAAAAGATTAATGAAGACTTCACCTTTATCATGTCGTAACAAACTCACCATTAGCGGGCTCTTGAAATGTATAAGGTGTAACAGCCTGACCTATAAAGACACCCCACATGTCCCACTACATTTTATCTCTAATAACTACCTATAAATAACACTCAATCCCAGAGAATAAGGGATCCGAAATTATTCTACATGACGGCTAGAGGCTAAACCATAGTGATAGAACTTTGAGATCTTGTAATCATTCCTTTTATTGTGATTGCCCATTGAAATACATACTGCACCTGTGAATGTAGGCACCGCATTAGGCCGAACCACGTTAATATTAATTTTCCTTATCTATATATTCATCCCAAATCGTCACGTTGATAGTTGTAATATTAGTATATTGGAACTAAGACCTAAAATAACCATATACTAGTTTGAGACAATAACAGATTGGCGTCGTCTGTGAAAAATTGGCAAGCCATTTGTTGTTTCCTACTATTTTCTAGTCTCAAATAAAAACTCTATATCCATCCTTCAACGTTCATTCGCAAATTCTGGGAAATGGTAAAAAATCCAGAGAGTTGTTACGCAGCGGAAGTAAATCCACCCTTCACACCCATTAGGGTGGGAAACATACAAGGAATTTTGATAAGCTTGGCTAAAGGCTAGGAGGCAAAGCAAGAGAGTATGTAGTAACTGACGCAGACACTCTAGGATCAATAGAGCAAGTCTGGGGGGGATCCTTTCACCTTGGCCGAAAGAGGGCGAGATGAGAAATGATACCACTCATCCCCTATAGAGACAAGAGGCATACTTATAGGGCCCACACCATGGAAAATCTAAGGAGATTAAGTCTGGGATCACGAGATGATAAGAGTTGATCCAGACACTTCGGATCACAAGAAGACCGATCGTATCGCTCGGGAACCACCTCATCCCTTAAAAAGACTGGTATGATGATAAATAATCTTTCTCTGAGGAGAGGCCCAGTGTCTTGGAAAGGTTGAGTAGGGGTAAGAATTTGATCGCCTGAGCCCACACAAAATAAGGGGCCAATAATATGGAGGTTCCAGAGAGCACCATGAGCATCGAGAAAAACTCGCATGATCTATCACCAAAAGAACACAATGCTCGGTTAAGTCCAGAACGAGCGAGAGGGTCGGTTAGAACCAAATAGACTTTTCAGGAAGATAGCTCATTTGAAAGTCGAGGCCGATCAGGTAAGACAATCACATTTAAAATCGAGCAAGATGATTAGCCCCAGAAGGGTTCTATCCAATGATTAAAGGACCGTTTGGTAGAATCTTTTCATCTAAGAACCTTTTACATAGAGGTTTCGTAAAGGGATCGCCTTTTACTCCTTTGGTTGTGGGCTATTCGATGCCTGTGAAGTTCAAACCACCGATCATTAAATCGAGGTATGATAGCAAAAATGATCCAATACAGCATGTGGAGCGGTATCAAGCCGTCGCTAATGTCTATTCAATTCCAGATGAAATGCATTATCGAGCATTTTCCCGCACAATCACCAGGTCAGCACTAATTTGTACAACAGTCGGCCGTGCGGGCAGATCTCAAGTTTCCAACAGCTGGCTGATCTTTTTGTCAGCAATTTATATTTTTGGACAAAGCCCGATAAGAGAGTGGCCCACCTGTTAAATGTTCAAAAAAATGTTGATAAAACCACACGTGAGTTTAACGCATGCTTATACAATGAGAAACTTGAGGTGGTGGATTATGACGAGATGATTGTAATAACTGCACTGATTAGTGGTTTACTATCCGGCAAATTATACTGGGTGTTGGCTAAAGAATCGTAAAAAATAGTTGCAAAACTCCTAGCTAAGGAGGGCAAAATCATAAACGCCGATTAGGCCATAGAGACCAAGGAGTTGGGTTACACGAAGGATGGCATCAGTAAGAATGCAAAAAGAAGGAACAAAAAGATAATAAAGTCGACAAGCCAAAAAATTATGACGAGTACACCCCTTGACTATAAGCATTTATCACATACTCGAGGAGATCCGCGGGGATAAAGATCTAAGATAGCCTAAGAAGATGAAAGCCCCGATAAATCATAGAGATAAAAGTAAGTACTGCGAGTTCCATAAGGATCATGCCCACAACATGGACAACTTCATAACCCTAAATAATGAAATTGAGAGCCTAATCAAGTGGGGGAAATGGTCAAGTTACATGGATAAAAGCGGCTGAACTGATCATGATGGCGAGCAAAAAGATAGGAGGCGATAAAAAAACTGGTAGAAAAGTAGATGAGAAGAAAAGAGGAAAAAGAGAATGATTCAGAGGACGATACCGACCTTCCTAAGAGGCTCAAGGAACTTATACATGAGGTTAAAATAATCTCATTTGGATGTCACTTTATTACAAAAGGAGATGCAAGTGAGAGAGACGATCTCGTCGAAAGGAAAGCCTACCTTAATAAAGCGAAGGCTTGCGCTCATATCAAGCAGATTAATCTGACAGGTATTGTAGATATTGTTAGATTTCCAAGGATGATTTTATCTTATATCTTATACCCGTATGATGACCCTCTGGTTGTCACCATTCTAGTGCACAAAAGCAAGGTAGCAAAGATCCTCTTCAATAATGGCAGATTAGAAAACGTTAAGTTTTACAGCTGTTTCAGGAGCCTGAGGCTTAGGTACAACAAACTGGATCCCTACTATAGACCACTGATCAGTTTCTCTAAAGAGAAGGTGTACCCTCTAGGTATGGTCAAATTGGAAGTTATGTTTGACGTTAGGGCAATATACCAAACATAAAAGATATGTTTCTTCATCTTATATAAGAATGTACATTCGGTGTATAACATTATTTTCAGAAGGGCAGGTCTAAAAAGGTTTGAGCTCATCCCTTCCACAGTGCACTGTAATTTGAAATTCCCCACCCATTATGGGGGTCGGTGCAGTCAAGGGGAGCCAAATAGAGGATAAATAATGTTATTACACCTCGACTGACTAGGAGGAGCAGAAGAAACAGACAACAATTCATCAGGTAGGTTATTAAAGAAATCGAGTCCATTATCCTGTATGACGAGCACCCGGACAATACCATTAAGATCGACTCGTCACTAGAACCCGACCTCAAGAAAAATTTGGTCAACTTTCTTATACAGTGAAAAAACGTGTTTGCCTTGAGCCATGAAGGCATGTCGAGAATTGATCCAGATTTTATCTATTACGAGTTTAGTATAGTCAAAGGTGTTAAAATAATTAAAGACAAACGACGGGTCTTTGACCAAGAGAAGAGCATGGCTATGCATGAATAAGTGAAATTTTTTTAAAAGGCAAACTTCATAGAAGATATCAAGTATCCAGAATGGCTCTTCAACTTGGTGATGGCCAAGAAGAAAAGTAATAAGTGGCAAATGTGTGTTGATTTCACCAACCTAAACAAAGCATGTCAGCAAGATCACTACCCACTGCCCAGGATTGACCAGTTGGTCGATGCCATTTCAGAGTATGAGCTACTTAGTTTTATGGATGTTTACTCGAGATGTAATAAGATCGAGATGAAACCAGATGGCAGGGAAAAACACTGTTCATCAATAGTAGAGGCATTTACTACTATAAAGTTATGCCTTTTGTGATAAAAAATGCTGGGGGGACGTATAAGAGATTTATTAACAAAGTATTCTAAGAGCAGGTGGAAAATAACATGGAGGTGTATGTCGATGGCATGCTCATGAAGAGAAAAAGGGTCGCCGATCATATCAAAGACTTGAAGCAAACTTTTGATTAGTTAAAGAAACACCCGATGAGGCTCAACCTGATAAAAGTGTGTCTTCGGGGTAAAAGAAGGGATATTTCTAGCTTTCATAATCAACCAAAGAGGTATTGATGCCAATCGCGATAATATCCAACTACTTGTCAATATGCAATCCGCAACACCCAAGAAAGAAGCTCAAAGACTAACGGGACGCATGGCGGCACTCAACATGTTTGTTTCAAGGGACACTAACAAATATATTACATTTTTATGGTGTTAAGAAAAGCTATTGAGTGAAACAACGAATGCGAAACTTCGTTCTCGGAGTTAAAATAGTACTTGGGATCTGCACCACTGCTGTCAATGCCAATCACGGGAGAGAAACTCAACATTCACTTGGTTGTATATGAATTCGTATTCAGTTTGGCTCTGATACATCAAGAGGAAGGAATAAAAAGACTTGTACACTACACCATCAAGGCATACCGTGGAGCAGAAGTACGATATCCCAGGTTGGATAAATTAACTTTGGCTCTAATAGAAGCGTTCAGAAAGATGAAACCGTATTTTTAAGCCCAAACTATCATCATTTACATGAACCTTACTCTACGACAAGTTCTTCATATGCCTGAGAAATTAGTCAGACTGATGGCTTGGGATGTGGAACTAGGAGAGTATGGTATCCAGTTTAAACCAAGGACAACGATCAAAGGCCAATTTGTGGCAAACTTTATTACCGAATTTACTTATGAGGAAAAACTTGCCAAGAAGATTTCTTCTGAGAAGCGTTCAGCGATCATGGCAAAGCGGACTTCTACAAAAGAGAGATTAACCCTATATTAGATCGAGAAGACTTCTTTAGAAGAGAGCTCACAGGTTCAGCCAAACGAGTGGACTCTTGCAAGAAATAGTCTAAACATACAGTTGACCAACTAGAGTACTGATGCTCCAGAATCATCAACCAGATAAGAAGAACTTGCTCGCAACATAAAGCAAATGAAAAAATTATTCGAACATGGCAATTTGATCGCAGTAGAGTTTGAATAAAAACTTCATATCTGACAAATGTTTGTGGACGACTCATCTTGCACCGCTGGTAGTGGAGAGGGTCTAATAATTATGACAATAAATGATATCGATATAGAATGTTCCCGTAGGTTCCAATTTGAGGCCTCCAATAATGAGGCAGAATACGAAGCACTCATAGTTGAATTTGGGATAGACCCTTGGTGATAAGAAGATTTATTGCATAATGACTCGTAATTGGTGGTCAATAAAGTATTAGGAATCCATGAGATAAGAGAAGAATCCATGACTAAATATCTAGCTAAAAAGAAGTGGTGGCTACTAAAATTTCCAGTATTCAGGATGGTTAGAATACCAAGGGCAAAAAACACTCGAGCAGACACACTTGCTCGATTAGCATCGAGCACAAGGCCAGAGTTACTATGAACTATTTCGGTAGAAATTCCTGCACATCGAATCATCGATGAAGAGACAGTCAATGCCATAAAACTATACCATGGAATTTGCTGGATGGATCCAATACGAGGGTATATAAGAATCGACATCTTAACAACATACCCTAAAGAAGTAAGAAAACTCTGTTACAAAGCTGAGAGCTACGTCATGAAAGGAGGAATTTTATTTCGAGGGGGCATATTATTTTATTACTTCGATGTGTTCAACCAGCCGAAGTGAAGGACTTGATTAAAATACTTGAAGAAGGTTGTGGAGCATATTTAGCAGGAAAGTCGTTAGTAAAATGGGTGGCTACGTAGGGATATTACCGGCCCACTATAAAAGCAGACTGTACTGATTATGCCGGGAAGTGTGATAAGTGTCTAAAATACGCAGTCATCCACCAAACTCTAGGTGCATCACTAACGTCGTTCACCTCCCCTTGGCCATTTTCAATATAAGGGATAGATCTGGTCGGCCCCTTTCCAAAAATTAGGGGCAAGTTCAAATACTTACTAGTCGTAGGGGATTATTTCACCAAATGGGTGGAGGTAGAGTTCCTAGTCGAGATGCCATATGAAAGTGTCTTCCAATTCACCCCGAAGAATATTATTTGTTGATATGGGATGTCATACGAACTTATCACTAACCATGGCATATAATTTGATAATTAAGAATTCGAGGAACATTTCACGTGCTCCAAGACACAGATGTTGCATGTTGCATGAGTTCATCTATAGTGTAATGAGGCAGACATGGGTAACAAACAAAACTCTACTCAGTAGAATAAACAAAATATTAGATGATACCAAAGGGAGCTGGATTAATGAGCTACAAATTACCCTCTGGGTCTATAAGACCACACCGAAAATAACTACTGGCGAAACTCCCTATATTTAGCATTTAAAATAGAGGTAGTGTTTCCAATAAAAATTGATCTTTCGAGTCATCGCGTCCTCAACTTTAATTCTACAAAGATCAACCTCATGAGAAGGTTAGATTTGGACCCAGTGGAAGAGGTTAGAGAGCACACAATGGTTCGAGTGGCAACCTACCAACAAAGAACATCTTGATTATATAACGAAAGACTAAAATAGGGCAGCCTAAAGGAAGGAGACAATGTCCTAAAAAAGTTCATTCAGAAGGGTTATAAGCCGGAGTCCAACTAGTATAGTCCATATAGAATATCAATCATCATCTGACTAGAAACATACATGATATAAACCTTATAAGGGAGTAGTTCAAGAATCTGTGGGACACTGATCATTTGAGGAAGTATTATTAATAATAAAATGTGAAGTCTTTTCCTAATATGTAACTACTTTCGATGATAAATAAAAGTTCCATTTTACTCCAAGAATGATGTCTGATCTATTTTTCTTTATTTTATGGATAGAGGATGTGTATACATCATTAAATCATCGTTCGAACCAAATACTTCATGTATGACTTCGTCTATAGAGGAGTCGCGAATAAGAAGTCTCAATTTTATGTACGGTCTCATCTCAAGACAGATCGTGAACAAGAAGCCTTTTAAATATGGGAAATCCATTGAAGTCTTATGGACGATGAGATTCGAACATGATTGGTTAACATAAGGATAAATCCTAACATATTTGTTAAACTTTAGTAACCAATATTGACACCTAGTCAAGATGATAAGATTCATCCATATGACCTATAAACTGGCACCGACATCGATAAAATTAAAATCAGAATAGCCCAGGTTCATCCAAAACTAGTAACTAATAAGGTAGATTAAGTTGGCAAAAATCTAATCACATGATCATATGACTAAACTATTAGCAGGGATATCCCTAGTACTGAAACAGTTAGTAAGTTGACATGGTCAATAAGCCAAATATCTCAATAAGTCCATAAGACTATAAAAGTAACTCTATTAAAGAACATAAAACTACATTTCTTTGTACGAAACCAAATGCATGTAAACATCTTCAAAAAGTAACACGAGAACAGAGAAAGTCATAAAAATTAAGGATTAATCATTACAAGAAGAAAAGTTTATGCGATTATTACAGTCATAATAAAAAAATAAAATATTATGGATTCAACACGCCAAGATCAGGGCAAAGGAAAATCATCATCAGTCACAGGGTGGGAGTAATAAATGACGACAATATCTATGATGGAAGGAGAACAGTCTCATCGATAGCAACCCGATTGGTATCAATAACTTGATCATCATCATAAACGAACTTATGGTCCATATTTTCTGTAGCAAGCAATGTGGCATCCGTATCGTCATCCTCCCATTTTTTGACCTCAGCATCAATGTTAGGGTAATGCCTCATAAACCTCTTCTTCAGTTCCTCATAGCCATCAAGAAAGAAAGCCAAATTGTTAACGTTATATTTTTTGGATGATTTATACTTCTCTACAACCACCTCTTTAGCTTTGACTAGAGCTTCTTTTGCCTATACAAGCTTTTGATTAGCCGTCTCTAATGCCTGGTTAGACACTACCAAGTCATAATTTTCCTTATTTGAATCCTCATCCAAGAATCTCAGCTTGGCAGCATCTGCACTGGTCTGATCTTTTAGCTTGTTAACGTCCTTTTGAGCCTGGATAAGAGAAACAGTCTTAGCAATAACCTCCTCATCCTTCTGCTATAATTTTATGCAAGTCTTCTTCAAATTATTCGTTGTCTCCTACAGACTATCCTTCAGCTCATTATTCTCTTTCATTAGTGCCTCTATGGTATTTCTCAGTTCTTTGTAGGCTACATGGTTGGTAACATCCTTATCCTTCAGAATGATTGTGCCCATAGAGTGATGTTCATAACACAAGTATTCAGGAAGAGTGGTAAAATGAACAATTGATGTGAGATAAAAATAAGTATAACGAAGTTACCACCGCCAGACGATGTTGGGCCACCTTCCACAGGAAATTCGGATCATCGACTCTCAAGAACTCGAAATCTTTACTATGCCCAAGATAACCATAAAGATCAATTGCGTTGTTCATATGTTGGAAGATGGAGTTAATGTCCCATTTGAGATCCTATAGGGTGATAAACTGGGCATAATCAAACATAAAATCCTCTACTTCCCCATATTGAGAGGCCAATCACTGTGCTTGGAATAAACGACGAGTAGGTATCCCTTATATTGGCACTTATTCAGTGGTAGCCCCAACTTTGGCAACCTTGGGATCAACCTATGATCGTGGGTCCTCCAATGGTCTCTTGTCCCCCATATTAGGATAAACAGGGGATATTGAGGCTTCCTTTGGTTTTGGCCCTGACAACAGCTTCAAGTTCGTTTGTCTTCCTTACAACGATCTCTGCCTCCTTCCTCTCCTTAGCATTAACCTTTTTTATCCTTGGCCTCAGCATCGACTTCCTTTTTTACTTGGATAGCTCCATTTGCATTTAATCAAGATGTCTAGGCGCCATTTCTATGTGGACTCAGTAGGATGATAACTTGAAGAGATGGGATATGGAACTGTACAAATAAGGAAGTAAGAAAACGCTAAACGGGCATAAAAGCTTTTCAATAAAAAATAAGGACGGATAGAAAAGGTAGCTCTTTATCTTAGCTTCAGCTTCACACCCTTAGTCGGCTTCTTTCTATGGGTTAGTCTAAAAACCACCCCGTCCTGCATAGGGATGGCTACTTCAACTAGAGGAACCCACCCTGAAAGGGTGTGATATCTAGTGTTAATGAACATTGACATAAAAAATAAGTCCTCAAACTTAGGAGGATTGTGAATCATGATCAGAAGTTTTGGAGTGTTCTTCACTAAAACAGAGCATAGAGGAATCGAAGTAGTGCATATTAAAGAAAATAAGAACGTAAGAGAAAATAGAATGTACCTATTCGCTTTGGGCCATTCCATTAATGAGGGATCTTACAAGAACTATCATTCTCTTGGATTCTAAATTCCCAATCATCCTTTGTGATCACATACTGGCCCTTCTAGCTATGATTACTAGTTTGGATGACCTTAACCATCCTTAAATGTGACTTACTAAGAGAGAAGTAATAATACCCAGGGGATTTAGCATCATTTTTTCTGTCGTGGACATATCTGAATATATCTTCAATAAGATCAAATCCAATATGGGTCTTTCAGAACATCATTGCCCCCAGGATAGTCCTATAAAAATTAGGGGGGATCTAGCTAAGAGTGACTTCATACCCGCTCAAAATAGACCTAATGACAGGGTGACGGAGTAGACGAAGTCTGACTTATAAAGTCCATAGAGGAAGGCAAATCTCATCCGAGCTTGAGATATCATAAACCCGTTATTCACTAGTTAAGAACATTATAGATATGCTAATAGGAATACTATATTTTTCCCTTAGGACGTTTAGTTCGTCTTCAGAAATATTGCAATCATACCACCTGGCATCAGTGGTTGAGAGGTTATAAGAAGCTGAAGAATCTCTTTAATAACTCCCCTCATCAACTAGTTCTTCACCCAGTGGTTCCTCTATAGTGGGAGGGGGCAGAACGGGTCCAATTGATATTTCTCTATCAGGTGAGCAGTCTAAGTTTATGGTAGGCATCGACACGGTATTCACTAAGAGATCAACATCTCCCATTTATTTCTCTTAATTAATCGCTTCAGGACCCTCAAAATCATGACCTTCAATCCTTCTCTAGCTGGAAATAGGGAAGAACCACCAGAAGAATGTGACACCCCGACTAATTAAATGCCGAGTAGCTACTCCTTTATTCAATTTAATACAAAATGTCAAGTTGGTTCAGTTCATAACATCACTGTCGAAAACATTTTTTTTAAACAATTTCTAGCCACCTAATATTTAAAAAGTGAGTTGTCAAATTTTATTAAATTAATTGAACATGCAACCAATTAAATTATTAGCTAACGATACCACAATCACAATACAGTCACAACAGAATAATAATTGAAATAATAAATGAGTCTGGAGTAACACTCCTCTGAATAATCCAAATACTGAATAAAACCAAATACAAAGTCTGAATAGTTAAATAACTCCAAAACTGAAATGAAACTGAAAATATGAGAAAGCTGTCTCTAAATGGAAAGGGGCGACATGCCCTAATAGATGAATGACTCTGAAATATAATCATTGTAGAATGTGGAGGCGTCTACTATCGAGATCCTGTAACTTTCACAGCATCCACAACACGTCAATTAAATGGAACTCCTATGCTTGGCGTCCCTGTGGCTGGGCACCTAAAAGGTTTTACAAGAAAATAGATTTAAAAGGAAATGGGTCAGAGCCCAAGGTGAAAACAGTTTAAAAATAGCAAGTGTTTAATTGCATTAAACAGTGAATATTATATACATGTTAGTTACGTACTCTCACATGAGTTCCTCACCTCTCAACTAATGTGCACGCCTAACGTATACCTTTAACCCGTCCTAGTTATGCCGTTAACTGAATAGTTTGTATCCCTTCCTATTCTCACATTATAATATGCCTGCATATATCTCACCCTTTCATTAATCAAATTAATGTATAACAGTTACGATAGGAAATTTTTCGTATTAGATTCCATTCAAAATGTCCCAATAATTTATATACACACTTTAACAAATAATTTCGTTAAAATCACAAGTATATTATTCCCAGCACAAATATACAAATAGGGCACTCCTAGGCTAAGCTGCGGTGCACACATACTATGCTGTCGAATCCCGTAACATCACGTACATAAGGACTACGTGTTTCGAATCTCTCAGGAACCGTTTCAATAAGAAAAATCACACATATTGGAGGCGAACATAGTTCACATACCCATGGGTCACGCACATACCTATGCTCCCATGGTCAACTGACTTATTAACTCACAAATAAGCCATTCACAACCCTATGTCCTTAAGGTACCAATCTAAATCCCCCCGTAGGCACACAAAGATTTGATGGCCCAGTTCCGAAAGTCGACCTCCCATGACAGCAAGTATGGTAGGTATGTCATACACATAATAATTCATATATTAAGCATTCACACAATTCAGATAACTTGTTATATTATTAAAGGTATACTCTCAGCCTTATACCATTAGTCTAATTCATACACTATGATTATTCCGGATGATATGTATATTATGTTTCATCGATACGTCTCACGCTATATAATTTCGAGTACTTAAACGTAACCAAAGAGGTTACTAAGTCCCCTAACTTTCCCACCTATTAATTTAGTACTTTCAACTCCTTATTTATGCCCCAAAATTCTAACTTATCACTCTTAATAATTTAAGACATGTTCTCGCATCACAAAATTGGGAATTACTCGTTGGACACTTGTAAATTCAATGCTACATTCCAACTCAATCATAATATGTTTAGGGTTTCAATTATATCCCTAAAGGTCTCCCTCAAATCCTAAGGTATTCAAAAAATCCCCAACTACAATGTTCGGTGGCCGTTAATGATACAATCCACAAAGGTGAAAAAGATCACCATTTCTGGGGGAATCGATCGACCGTGCCTGATCATCGATCGATTGATGGTCGATCGATCGACTGATGAATGTCGATCGATTGACTGAAGAATGTCGATCGATTTATTTCTTTTTCAGTCCCAGATTTGTCCCAAAATGTCATTACATGATGTGAAATCCTAATATAAGTATATGGGATCATTATACAACCTACTTATATGATTCCTAACGTTCCAAAACCTTTAAATCATCAGCAATTAGCCTTTCTTGAATTAAATCTTCATATTAACATAAAAAACCCTATTTTCTTCTATTTCATTATGAGCCATCATATTTCTCTTCCAACTCCCTTTTTAATTCATCTAGGGTTACTATTTTTCTACTGAATTACTTATAAAACTAATCTACCCAAGATTAGGTTTTTTCTCCAAATTTCACGAGTGTTCATCATTAATAAAAGTTATCATTTAATCCTACACTAGCATAGATGATATATTCGCTGAAACTAAATGAAATCAAATCACTTGACTTATAATTGGTGTTCTGATCTGCTGGTGATGCTAATGGCTGGTTCCCCCTCTCTCTCCGGTGACAAATTCGGTGAATTATGGTGGTAGATGGTGGTTATTGTTTTGAAAGCCCTTTTTGTAACTTCTCTTCTATATCACGTTGCCCACTCTTGTTTTTTGGATGATAATGGCCTTAATATTGGCAGCTAAATAAACCCTAAAATTCTTGGTTCCAAATCCTTTGAAAATTAAAATGACTAAAATACCCTTCCATGTTGCCAGTTTGGCCTAAAAATGTCCCGGAACCCAAACTAAACCCCCGGCTAGTGTTTTCTGACTATTTCGACCCCTCCTAACACGTTGGCGCACTCAAAATAACCATATGGGTGATAAAATTACAATTTAATTTTAAATCTCATTAAATTAATTCTCAACGCGACTGACACGTGCGTCCCAACTTAATTTCCCGAATTATCGTATTTATGACTCGCGACAATTTTAATAAATTCAATAATCATATGTTACCACTTATATCCTGTAATATTAAACATTATCATCATAATCAAATACCTACTCACGTCTCGCTTGTATTTAAATCCGGATTAATTTCTAATTAATTTCCATTTAATTTAATTAATCCCATTAAATAAAATCAATAAAATTACGGGGTATTATAAATAATTAGCCTTATGTGTGTAATTAGGATGCTCAGGGTCATATTTAGGGTGAAAAACTTGCAAAGGCTTTGTAAACCCCCTTGCCAAAATACCAGGACAATCAACGTCCAATTTAGATAAATACTTTAACCATCTACGGAGGTGAGGTTCGCAACTCATCAAGGTCAAAGTAGTGTACGGATTGGGGGCTACAGGAAATGCAAAACCTAGTATTTTAAAGTTTTGGACCAACACAACACAAAAAACCCTAAAATAGCTAAATTATAGACCAACCAACTCAATGGCCACATAAATGATTAACCTCCCAAAAATCAGCTTCAAACAGCATGCAATATAAGACAACTATAAAGAACTCACAAGGGAAAGGATAAAAGCCCTAAAAAATTAAAGAAGTCAAGCAATGCGTACGTTAAAAATCTATTGAGAGTTGAAGACAGACGTAGGGAAGCAGAAAGTTCACCGAAAATTAATAAACCATGCCAGAGAAGATGACGTGCAAATAACCAAATGAGTTTTTTTCTCTCTTAAAAACTCTTGGAAAGTTTGAATGGTATGAGAAATCAAACGATGGGGCCTCCAGCCTATAAACACTTGGAATCAAGATTCATTAATCATGGTAGGTGTTGACACTTCAGGAAAATCAATAAATGATGTAGGTCCAGTGAACAGGAACGCAGACCCCCCAAGCCTGCATAATGATTATTCCAGACGCTAATTCCAGTTGCCTGACACGTGGCCACTCTCTATCCAATTCAAAATATTGCAAAGTCAATCTTATTAGCATACGCCGAGAAGAATCCAAGATGGCCAGATTCACAAAAGTCGACCACGCCGTGATGATTAACATTTCATCTATTCCTTTGACCTCATAACCACTCCGAAGATTCACTACTCCAAAGAACCTGCTATAAGCTCCAGTAATGAACTAAGTCTTGGGGGATTTTGTTACACTCAACATATGGTACATCTTGTGGGCTTCTTATGAGGTGACACATGTCATCATTAAGGTTAGAGGGGGAGGTCAGCTTGATATAAAATGCTCGTCCATGAGCAATGAGGTCGACCAACCTATAAATGCATTCGGCCTTATTATATCTTCGACTCCTTCGTTACTGTTATCATGACATTGGTTAACGATAACTTCAGCCTTACTCCATTTAAGTCACATGAAGGAATATCAATATTCATGTTTATCTTTCCCACGCACATGAAGAGATTAATGAAGATTCTACCTTTATCGTGCCATAACAAACTCATCATCAGTTGGCCTTTGTAATGTATATGGTGTAAATGCCTGACCTATAAAGGCACTCCACCTGTCCCATTACATCCTCCCTCTAATAACTACCTATAAATAACACTCGATCGCACATAATAAGGGATTCAAAATTATTCTACCTAACGGCCAAAAGCTAAACCTCAGGGAGAGAACTTTGAGATATTGTAATAATTCCTTTTATGGCAATTACTCGTTGAAGTACATACAATCAGCATTACACCCGTGGATGTGGGCACCGTATTGGGCCAAGGCATATTAATCTTCGATTTTTTTCTTTATCTCTGATCTCTCTCCATCCATACCAAATTAGCACGTTGGTAGTGATAATTTATTTACTTGTTATTGTTCATAATTAGTATATTACAACTACGACCTAAAGTATACACATACTAGCTTTAGATGATACCAAATGCAATCTAGTCTCCTGGTCATCTAAAAAGCAAAATTATATCTCGCTTTTATCTACAGAAATCGAATACATTGTTGCTGGCAGTTATTGTACTTAACTTTTGTGGATGAAATAAATGTTAAGTGACTATGGCTTAAATGAAACATCTGTCTTAATCCTGTGTGACATTCAAACTGTAATTAGTATATCAAAGAATCCAATTTTCCATTCTCGAACAAAACATGTCAAAATTAGAGAATGTTTTATTCGAGAATTAATTGAGAAAATGGAAATTGACATTAAATACCTTAACAGACTAAAGATCATTTGACAGATAAAACCTTTAGACAATTAACATTTTGAAACTCTGAGAATGTCTATTAGTGTTTGGCTTGACCAATTTAATGTATTAGAGTTGTATGTTGGTATCACTTTTATGATAATATCTTGTGATTCTAACATCCTTACATGTTCATCCCTACCCTTTATCCCTTTATGATAAACATGGGGATAATGTGTGACTCTTTTGTTTTAATATTAGAGAATTTATGAGACTCCTGGGTGGTGTATTTATTGTGTCTCTTAGGACATATGTTATTAGTTAAGGTATGTACTCTTCCTTCTAAGACATAGGTGTTTAGTTGAGTTATGTACTCTCTTTTTAGAAATCTTGTGTATAGGTAAGTTATATATTTATTGTTTGTGACTTATTGTTTTGAGTCTCAATTTGGTTTGTCCCAAAATTGGCCAAATGGTCATATTGAAAGTTTCATTTCTAATCCCATGATTTTTTTTATTGGCTTGATTTTATAACAACATACCCAAATACACTTGGTTTATTTCACACACTAACCATAATCCAAAAAAGATTTTTAAAGAATTTTAAAATTAATTTTCTATTTTATAAAACCATATTTCTAATTTTTGTAATATATTCCTTATTTTTTGTATTTCTACATCCTATATATATTTTATGCTAAAATATTTTTTTTATATTACTTTTCTTGTTTTTATATTTTTCATGATTTTTAAAATTAACTTTCATATTTTATATTATTTTCTCAAATTTTTAACTGCTAATATAAACATATATTGAAACAAAATTAAAACCAATTTTTGTTTCTTAACTATTTTCGTAAAACAATTGAAACAACGTTGTTTTGTCAAATAAAGGGTCTCTTTTTATGATCCGTGTGTTTGAATTTGGACCAATCAGGATTCAGCGTCTAGCCCACGCAAATTTATCACGCGTGAGCTTTGGGGGTGAGTCTTCTTGACTGGAGGTTGTCAAGGGTTGTTTTACCATAGTACCCCTCGTAATGTTGTGGTATGTTACGCATGTACCCTTACCGACCCCTATTTTATGCAATACCATTCTCTCCATTAGAAGCCCTTGGTTGTTTACCTTTTCCCCTTATTCTTTGGTAAATTACGATTGAACTGGATCCATTTCTTCGACTTTTTAAATAGAGGTATTAGTGTCTCATTTTTAAGTCGAGCAAAAATTCTAAAATCTAAACAAAACTTTGCCAAAATTTTCTCAGTCCTCTCTCTAAAACTTGTTCAATTTTTTACATCAGTTTGAGAGATTTTCTAAATCTTATCAAAACGCATTTTATCCTAAAAATCTTACTATATATATTTTATGTGAGGATGACGGTTTAAATATTGGGTTTGTAAGTTTGAGTAGTTTTCTGGGTTAGATCGTTTGAATCCTTTTGGAGTTTTTTTTAAAGGTTATCCCGGTTTAAACTTTGGCTGGATTATGAGACGTGTTAGGTATAATTCCCAACACTTTTTAGACATGCAAAAACTCATATATCTTGTTTTTTATGCAAGTTTGGGCTTTCGAATGTTTAGACTGTTTTGGTATATTTTAACAAAACCTTGTTTTGAAAACATATTTTCTCGATACTGATCTATGTAATATTTTTATTTATGAAGTAATAAATCAATTGAATTTTAAACACTATCTATATGGATTCGAAACCCGAACTCTTCGCTAAACTCAGAGTGTAATTAAAGTATAGTTTCTTTGCATCGAGGCGATAAACCAAACAACAATAATGTCCCAACAGGACCACTCGATTTTTCTTTAAACACGCGACAAGGGTAGGATCAAAGACATAATTTTTTAGGCAATCGGGGTTGATTGGGCATGCCATTTCTTCTCCATCGAAATTAATTAGCATAGCGGCACCTAATAACAGGATTGGGCTTGAATTTTCCTCCAGGATCCCAGATAGGTTCCATGATATCTTTGAGAGCGAGATCACCTTCTCATACACTGAGGTCTTTAACTTTCTTATTGAACAATCGTGCAATGCGACGATGATACCTTTATATGTGATATAAATCATTTAACCTCTTTTCATCCCATAGTGATAACTCTTCATAGAGGATTTTATTCCAATTAGGTTCTACCAATTGGCTCTCAAGTATGACTCATAAGGAAGGTATCTTAAGTTCAATAATCAGGACTGCTTCCATATCATAGACTAAGGAATATGGGGTAGCCACAATGGGCATTATGAGAGACGTGATGTAGCCTTATAGAGCGTAAGGGATATTATCCTCCAAGTCTATGTATCTTTCGATCATCTTACTAATGATGGATTTGAGGCTTTTATTTATAGCTTCAATAGCTCCACCGATTTACGGTATATATGGTGAGGACTTACGTATCTAAATTTCATATTGTTTAACAACTTTTGTGATTTCGACTTTGAAATAAAGGCTATTATCTGATAAGAGATCATGAGGGACCCCCTAGTGGCATATGATATTCTTTTGAATGAACCTGGCCACTTTCTTAGCATTCAACACGACCCACTACTAGACTTCAATCTATTTAGTGAAGTAAATAATATCGATCAAGATAAACTCATGCACATTATATGCCTTGGGAATGACTTTTCTAATGACGTGGATGCCTCGGGTCGAGAAGGGTCATGGAGACGTCACGTTGTCTAGCTCGTGGGGTGGCAAGTGTTGAAGATTAATGAATTGTTGACATTTGAAACACCTCTGGTTATATATTGTACAGTCTTGGATCGTAGTAGTCCAATAGTACCCTTATCTAGCAATATTTTTAACAAGCATGTGGTTATTCATGTTGGGTATGTACTCCCTATAGTGGATTTTTTGGATGATCTCTTTAGTATCAACCTTTGCTTCAAATGATGGCATTCTAGATGAAGTTGGTGGTTTTATTTTTGGTGATGATGGCCAAGGGTTCATATTCATCCAACTTTGTGAACTAATTAATTGCCTATATGCAAAACTCCTTTTGACCTTTACTGAGAGGTAGGGGCCCTACCAAATCCACCCTCATTGATAAAATGGGTAATGTGATTAGCATTGGGCCCATCTTCTCTACTAGATGATTTATAATGAAGGAAAACCTCTAAAATTAATCACAATACTACACCAAGTCTTTGGCTTCTTTTCCTAAGGTGGTCCAGAAGTATCCTTTCCTCGAGACGTTATAGGATAAGATATTGGGGTCAATGTGGTCACCGCAGACACCTTCGCAAAGATCTTTGAGTACATAGTTAGCTTCTGGTGGACTGAGCCATAGCCTAGGTACTGAGCAGAACCCATTATTAAATAGGACCCCATTCTCCTTATAGTATCTGGAGGCTAAGGAGTTCGGGCATATGTCTTAGAGCTTATCATTTGGTAGGACTCCATTCTTGAGGTATATCTTGATGATCATAGTCCAATTTGAGCTCTGGTACACTTCTACAATTATAATATAGAGATGAATGATGATTGGCCTGTCTAAGGTGACTATTAAAACATCATGATCAACCTCATCTGAAAAGGCTAGTCGTGCAAGATGGTTAGACTCATAATTTTCAACCATAGGAACTCTTATGACTCTGAATTTGGGAATTATTGGATAAGGTCCTTTATAATTTCTAAATAACTTATCGTGCGGTCGCATTTGGCCTTATAGGCCTCAGTGACTTGATTGACTACTAACTGAGAGTCACTATTAGCCCTAACATGTTCCACTTCCAAATGAACGACCAAGCCTTGGCCGGTAACTAAAGCTTCATACTCTGCACCGTTGTCAGAACCTTTGAATTGAAAACAGAGGGAAAAAGAAATTATATCTCTCTTTGTGTAAGGACACATTTTTTAATCGAGTCAACTTGTAAGTATTGGCTTTATTCAGTGTTTGGACAATACTTATTTGAGTTATATGTTAGGACTTGAGCTGTATGGACACGCGGTAAAGCTAAAGGAACATCGAGGATACATGAGGATACGTGCCAAGTTTCATTTTCAACATTGGAGGAATTTCAATAAGGGTATGAATGCATATTTATGTTTCATCCCTAGATTTAGTTTGGGTGTTATTTTAGAAAAAATTTGAGCCATTTTCGTAAAATGGATTTTAAAAGAATAATATTTTTTACTTTTTTAATCGTTCGAACGAGTTTATACATTTCAATCGAACGAGATTTGAATGTTGTTAGAATGACCTTCAAATGAACATCAAAGGATAAATTTCTGTTGATGAAAAATATATCGTTCGAAGCTCGTTCGAAGTTGGTTCGAATGAGATTGGCATGTTCATTTGAACGAGTTTTTAATTGGTTCGAACGAGATAGTGCTTTTGTTTAAATGAACCATAGATTTTCGTTTGAACAAGTTTTCTCAAAAAATGTGCCGTCTCAAAAAGGTATTTTATATAAATACTCAGGTTTGGCATCAATTTCCAGTGAGGTTTTTTGCACAAATGATTTTCCAAGTTATATCTTCTGCCTCTTAAAGCCTAGATTACATCCCAGTTTGACATCCAATAATCCTATATCTATATATCTGTTTGGGATATCTTATGTGTTGTGCCATATTAGTTTTATCTTCATACTGTGAGTGTTTTGAGCGATGGATATCGTATTTGTGTTGAGCGGCGACTGAACTGTTCTTGAGACAAGTAAGATTGGTGGAATAGTGAGATGTAGGAATATACATGCATTGTGTGGCTATTAGAAGGCGTCCAACAATTGTTGCGAAGAAGGTAACAAGGGACGAAGAAGCGTGTCAAGGCTTGAAGGCGTCAAGTCTACGAGTAAGTCTAATTTTTTCTTGTAATTCGACATACGTCGTAGTGGACTTGTGTGGCTGGGTCGTTCGAGGTTTTTCCTGTTGTGAGTTTTCCTCATGCCTCGTCGTGTTTTGGTTTGAGTTTATTTTATTCTTTCTTATACTCATCTACACTTATGCTTAGGACAAGACTAAAATTGCAAAACTATCTAACACAACACTTGTGGTTTTGTTTCGATGCAAATTTTATTGAAATTTTGAAAATTAAAATTTGATGTTGTTTCTCTACAAAACCTATGTATGTATTAACGTTCTCAGATTAGTATAAGAGAGGGTTTCCCTAATTTTCTACATTAGGTTCCTATTTTGTGCTTGTTTAGGGTTCAAATGGATTTTACTCGAGAGTGTAGTTCCGTTTACTCGACTCTGTTATTTGATGGGTTAAACTATCCCTATTGGAAGGCGCATATGCGATTTTTCCTTAAATCGATCGACTATAATGTTTAAAACTCGATTGAGTATGGGTGGAGTCCTCCCAATGAAGGTGGTGCTCCTAAAGAATATGCCTTTTAGATAACGGCTGAAAATAATGCCCCGACTTTCAATTCCAGGGGTGTCAATGCTTTTTTTATGCTGTGACCACTGAAGAGTTTATATGCATTATGACTTGTGAGAGTGTGAAGGATGCTCCGAATATTTTACAATTAACACACGAGGGAACATATACTGTTAGGGTTTCCAAGATACATCTAATGACTAAGTCTGAGATGATTAATATGATGAGAAATGTGTCTTTTGATGAGTTATATGCCAAGTTGTCGGATATTTTCAATTCCTCGTTCAACTTATGTGAGTCGATCCTTGAGTTTAGAGTGGTGCGTTAAATATTAAGGTTGTTGCACGGAAGATTTAATGCTAAAGTCACAGTCCTAGATTCCTTATGACACCGGCCTAATCTAATACCGGGCGATCAATCCTTTATTATAATTAAACAGGAGTCCAATATGATTTCATTCTCAGCATCACTATCGCAACAACACAATATAAACTTAAAACAACATAAATATACACCAACTAAATGACATGACAACTGATAAGCATAAATATAAATAACATAAACTGAATAAACCATTGGTCACCACAAATAATAAATCCAACATAACAAACACTGATAAGTAATAAATGTCTGACAGGAATGAAAATCCTATCCAACTACAGGCAAAACTCCTGAAAAGAAATACTGAAAACAGAGTCCTATTTAGATAGGAATGAACTGAGGCAACTATAATCAATCTCGCAGCATCCACAACTACTGCTCGTAACGACATGAAATAACTAACCGTGTTGTCCCTACTGCTGCACACCTACGATTTTGAAAATAAAAATATATTTGCTAATGGGTCAAAGCCCCCAAACACTTGAAAATATTTTGAAAGTATTTAAATGCTTTAAATAAAAAATGTACATTGTGCTACCTTTATAATTAACTTTTCCAGTCGCACTCACATGAGACCAATCCTTACTTTCCATCTATAGTGCACACCTAACGCAATCATTTTATTATCCTTATCATTCTACCCAGTCTAACTAGTACAATAACCGCTCTCATAGTCCATCCTTCTTATAGTCACCATTAGTGAATATATACTACTCATATTAGGTACACTTTCGTAACTGATTACATAGATACACACATGCTATAAATAGATATACGCATAATATTTCATATACGCATACATATATATCATTCTCTATACACATATATATCGCATCCCAAGAGCATGGACCTCACGGATGCATCCCTCATGTGCTATCGGGATCCAGGTATACCACGTACCATAACTAGGCCAACGGGTTGGAATTTCACCACTAAACCCAAATATAAACACAAACAACGGAAACGGTTATAAACATATGTGTGGAGGTCGCAACCATACCACATAGCACACAATCGGTCTCCAAACCAACACCTATCCTCACACATGGATAGTGGTTATGCAACAAAACTATGACCTAGGTAATTAATACAACATCTGTTGGTCAATGCCAGGGTGGACTGCCCATTATGAGTAACCTTTTAATGATAGCACTGCCGAGTAGGTATGTACAAAACAAACACACAAACAATCACACACACACGCACAGACACACACACACACACACAAACACACACACACACACACACACACACACACACACATATATATATATATATATATATATATATATATATATATATATATATATATATATATATATATATATATATATAAAGAGAGAGAGAGAGAGGCCCTCTCTTGTGAGGATTTAGTGAAACTTCACGGATATGATCTTCACGGTGGAAAGATCATCTCCAATTTTTTTCATCAAAAAATTCAATAAAAAAACCATTGAGATGAGGTGATATGTAAAAAAAGGGTATAAATATGCATTTTCGATCGTTGAAATGTTGGTGATCATCTCACCCAGTTTTTGATTGATTTTTTTTATGAAACTTCATGGATATGATATAGATAGTGAGAAGATCATATCCATGAAGTTTCATAAAAAAAATCAATCATTAAAGCGGCTGACGCCGACCCAATATTTCAACGGTTGAAAATGCATATTTATACCATTTTTTTACATATCACCTCATCTCAACGGTTTTTTTATTGAATTTTTTGACGAAAAAAATTGGAGATGATCTTCTCACTGTGGAGATCATATTCAGGAATTTTCACTAAAAAATTCATTTTTTTACTATTTTAAAAAATGGTATGTACTGAGGTCTGCACCATAAGGAGTCCTTACAGGAGACTTTCTCTGTGTGTATATATATATATATATATAAAGTACTAATTACGTATGGAAATCCCACCACGTACTAGTCTACCAATCTCGAAGTCTGAACCGACTTCTCGATTTTATATTTAAGTGTTCACTCACTTGAATCTTGATTTGTCTCACTCGAATCCAACTAACCGTTGTCCTAAAATACTTACCAACCCATGAGAATGTTCCCCGATTATCCCAATCTACCCCGAAAGCCCATACACCCATTTACCAAACAGTAACGGGTCAAAACAACGCATAACAAAAATCGGGATAGGCTAGTAAACCAAATCGGTTTGCTTGTGAGACTGAACTGGTTCGATCAAACAAACTGATTTGCTCCCCCAGCGAACCGATTCAATTTGTTGGGTTGTCCTTCGTCTTCAACCTCAGGTTTTCACCTCCCAAACCCTTAAATGGAGGTACCAAGCCTCCCCAAATCATAAATTAAGATCCTGCATCAAGACTTAATCATTCTAGAAGTATTTTAACACCGAATTAATCTCGAATTCAACATCAAATCATAAGGATTCCTAATCATTAATCTAATTTATTCAATCGAGAATTAGTTAACCTTTAAAATTTATTCCGATCAATGTTCTTCATTTTCATATTCATAAACCCAGATTAACATAAAAAAATTATCACTTATTAATTATCAATTATGATTATGGATTAAACACAAACCAAATACTTTTAATTAATTCCCCAAAAGTTTCATCTTTTAATTCCAAAATTAGTTACTAATTAATCATGAACGTAATTAACCGCAGAAATTGAAAATCTAATGCAAGAAAACACTTGCCATTTTGGATTAAAATCCGAAGTCTTGACACGTAGAGATGAATTTATTTATAGAGATGTTCTTCCTCTCTTTTCCAAGTTTTCCTTCTCTCTTTTGTTCTCTTTGATCTCTCCCTCAATCTCTAATATGTAGAGGCTAGAATGAGGTTGCCATCCACCCCACTTAACCTTAAATACCTCATAATCACACCCTAATCCCATTTTTTGGTGTATCCTTGAGGGTGAAAAGACAATCATACCCCCACACGGGCCCTATTCAATCTAAAAAGCTCCCGAAACTCAACTATAACCCCCGGTTCACTCAAAAAGACCATCTGAATCACCAAACTAAAAATATACCATCATATCATTAACCGAACCCCGCACGTGTGTACAGTACGCGTCGCCCATAAACCAATTTAAACCCCTCGTTCTAATTCTCTAACAACATAATATAATAATCCATCGCTTGTCCCTCATAAAATTATAATATAATAATTTACATATCTACCTATTTATTACACGCAAGTAAATGACAATAATCATAAATATTGTTCCTTAACTCGCTAATTAATATTTATCAAAACTAATTTAATTTCTCCAATCAAATTAATAATTAGATGCACACGTGGAAATAAAATACTCATAAAAGTACGGAGTATTGCATTCCCTAAGCGGTGTCGATGCTATGAGAGTCCAAAAACTTGTAGATTATGTTCAAACCTATGATATGAACATGTATCTACCGAAAAAGAAGGGTATAGCCACGAAAGCCCAAAAAAGGATGTGTTGAATTATGATAGTGACAGCGAGCTTGATACTGAAGAGATAGCTTGGTTTGCTAGGAAGTTCAAGAAGTTTTTTAAGCTTAGAGATGAGAAGAGTTTTGAAAAGGATCCTAAGAACTTTAATGACCGTGATAGGGAGAATATGTATGGTCCTAAGAAGGTGAATGACCGGGACAAGTGCTTTAAATACCAAGGTTTAGGGAATTATTCTCGTGAGTGTCCCATTAGACTAAGAAAGGAGGGTAATAAACCAAAGGTATATAATACTACCCTTAGTGATAGTAAATCTGAAGTGGATGTTAACTCACCCACTGACCACATCTACTTTGCATTTATGGCCATCCATGTGGGCTTAAATGAAGTGTCTTCCCTCAATGAAGATAATTATGTGCATGACGGTTCCGAGCTTTGATACGTAGGTTCCTAAGCTAGTGAGGAGAGGAGTGATGAAGAAGAAGAAGACGAGGAGGCTGGTGAGCTTTGAGTGACCTGGGAGCTATACAAGGAGTTGTAGAATTTAAAAAAGTCCAACTTATATTTAGAAGCTAAGGTGAAGGAATGTGCCACACGTGTGTAATACCTCGTACTTTTATGGATATTTAAATTACACAAGTGAGGGTAATTTAATAATTGGAGGAATTACTGTGAATAGTAATTTTGGAATTTATGAGTTTTAGATTATTATTGACGTGTGTTACATCTACTTTTGGGACTAAGTAAATGAGTCGAAATATTTTTATGTCATGTCGATGTTAAGTAAAACAACAGAAAATATTGCACGTTGGAGAAAACGCATATTGAGAAGTGTTAAGTCTGATTAGTGAATTTTAGTTAAGTAACTCAGATGGAGATTTCGAGTGCACGATTTGTTTCAGAATGGGCAAGACAGTCAGAATAGAGTACTCGGGGGTAGCATTTGGGTTCTGAGGACTTTTCGACTAGTAGGCACTCGCAATTGAGTAAACGAGTCATTTTTAGGTTTTATAAGGGACAAGCCCTTATTTCTCTCATATAAGTCACGAGAGAGAGAGAGAGAGAGAGAGAGAGAGAGTGGGAGAGAGAGAGAGAAGGGTGATAAAGAAGAGAAGGAGAAAGGAAGAAGGAAAAAGAGGAAGAGAAAAGGGGAAACTCCACGGGATTTGACTCGAGGTCATCGAATATTATCCAAGAGGCAAGTGTTTACTTGCATTATTCAATTGAGTGTGTGTATCTCATATTATAGTTGGTAAACTATATGATTTTTGAGTTGAAACCCTTGAAACAAATTTGGGAAATTTGATTTTGAGTTCATAAATTGATGTGTTGTTAGCTCTTTATGAATTCTAGTGTTAAACCCATGTTAATGGGGGTGTATATATTGGTATAAATGGAATGAAATGAGAAATGAGAGTTTAATGGGTTTTAGGGTTTAAATCCAAGAGAAATTGTTCTATCTTATAAAGTAATTGATGTGTTAGTTATAAATCAGGGGTTAGATGATTATATTGTTGTTGGTTGGGATTAGAAATCACAAAATGGAGGCTGGGATGATTTTTGGGGTTTTGGAGAAGATGAAATCGTTTGAACTGTAAGCTTTGGTTCGAGCGAATCGATTCAAATTTGGGGTGAATCGATTTCGCTGAGGAAGACCTGTAGGACTGTCTCAGGTCGAATCGATTCGCATTTGGAGCGAATCGTTTTGCACCTGAATGACCTGAGTATTGATCCTGTTCATATCGATTCGAATCTAGACAGAATCGATTCGCTTGGCCGAATCGATTTGCAGTTGGGGTGAATCGATTCGCAGTAGCAGGAATTGAAAATTTCTCTTCCGAAAGTGTAAGGGGAGTTAAATCATAAAGTGGAGATTATTGTAAGGGATTCTAGATGTGATATTAGGACTCCTAGATAATATAATGGAGGGTGAATAAACCTTGGGTTGAAAGGAAGAACCTTGGATTAATTGAGTGTACAATCTGGGGTATGGATTTAACGAATGTTTAGGACAAGTAACATTCGAGAGAAGTCTTCGGCAAATGTGTATATATAGTTATGCTTAGAGAATAAATATGGGCCGATTACAATTGAGTGGATCCTAGGATGCGAGTAGGATGGAATTTAGGATATGGGCTAGAGAGGATTAAGCTACTATCCGGTATGTCTTTATTGACGACTATTATTATAGGTGATGCAATACCTATGGAAGTAAAATAAGTTGCTTGTATACCTATTTAATTATTATGAATCGGTATATTCGGGTTTATATAAAATCTTTAAAAGTGATTAAGGTGTGATTTAAATCTTAAGTAAGAGAATACTTATAGGTGTGGACATCCCTCCCGGATCCTCGCGACGGGCGGGCGCACGATGGGTGGATCCTTAGGTCCCGCACGTCCTTCTAGGGAGTGCTTCGGTCGGAGTCATTTGGGTGAGGTGTAAAAATGTAGAGAGATTAGAGTCGCCAGTCTATTTTACTCAAAATAGACAAAGGAAAAGGGGAAGCCATCCCGAAGAACAACATCCAAAGACATACAGATGCATAGAAAACCAAAATGATTCGGAAAGGGTCCGGAGGCTAAGTTACGAAATGGGAAGGTGTTAGGCACCCATTCCTCCCTTTCGGTCTCTCATGGATTTTTGTTATTTTCCTTTATTTTTCCCGTGATATGTGTGCATGTGTATATATAGTGGAGATAGGAATCATCGACTTGTACGAGGTAAAGTGAGCCATCCGTAGGAAGGTATAAAAATATTAGAGAATAGGATTTACGCGATTATCCTTACGTTGACCGTTATGATGGAACGATAACGCATGTGGAATAATACGCCACTAAGAACAAATATATGAATATATATATATATATATAAGAGTGGAGTTTAGAGAAGATAGAAAATAAGAGAAAAAGTAAAAATAGGACTCGAGTATCGGGTTTTACCCCGAGATACCTACGTAGCCTATAGAGGCATCAAAGTCCACGTAGTTTGCACGCAAAACAAGGGGTGGGATTTATCCCATAAATCCAATCGGGGGATTCTCTTATTTGTGTGTGTGTGTGTCAAAAAAAGTGTTTTAGTTGTGAGAAAAGTGTGAGAAAAGTATGAGAATTCCCGTTTGGAATTTATGAGCAAACCCTATTTTTCTTGTTTTTTGGATTTTTATTTATATGAAAATAAGAGATGTGAAATAATACTAAATGAAAAGTATATTAGGATGTGTGAGATGAGATAATAAAAGTGCTAAGTAATAAAAGAAGTTATTGTGAATTTATGAGAATTTAAGGAGAGAGTTGAGAAAATTGGACCTTCTTGAAGATCTTGAATGTCGGAGAGCAGCCCTTAGACTTGGATGATGATGGAGGGTAGTGAATTCACCAAGTTTGATGAAAAGGATGAGGAAAAGTGAAGGTTGGAAAGGAATTTGGGTATAGAAATCACGCTGACTTCGAGAGAGGTTTTCTGGATCTGCTGGGAGTGATATCTATCAGATCTGGGTTCCTCTTGCAAGTGAGGTCAGGCCTCCTTTTTATAGGCCTAGGGCATTGCCAATCGGCATAGCCCTGTTCCTACCAATCGACAGGTGTGTTTAGGCACACTGCCGATAGGTAGGGTCTGAGACCTGCCGTTTGACAGTGTCTTTCAGGCCTTTTCGGAAAATTGACCACATAACGCAAACAGTTGATCAAAATTGCACATGGGGTAGACCGTTGAAAAGGTAATTCAAAGATCTTCAAAAGTCCTTTGGACTGCTCCCAGGTTCAATAGTTGACTTTGGGTTAAATATGGCTCGGAAGCATTCGTCAGTCTATTGGATGGGGAATCGTCAGACGCAAACGAATCGTTCGTCCGCATGGTGAGTCCGAATCGTGCACGGGGTGGACCGTTAGAAAGGTTAGGAGATGTAATTTGACATTCCAAAGAGTTTGATCCGGTTCAGGGAGTTAAACTTGGTCAACCGGGCTCTAGAAGCATTCGGTGACCTCTCGGAGTAAAACAGATCGTTCGTCCGTACTGTAAGTTAGAATCGCGCACGGGATGGACCGTTGGAAAGGGATTTTAGTGCCCTTAGAATATTCATTCAGTCTCGATCGAGTTGAAGAGTTGACTTTGGTCAAATGGAGTCCGGGAGCGCTCGTTGGTCTCGAGATCAAATTTCGGGGGAAAACGGGGCGTTCGTCTGCATAGTAAGTCAGAATTGTGCACGGGATAGACCGTTGGAAAGGGGTTTCAGTGCCCTTTGAAGATTCATTCAGTCTCGATCGAGCTGATGAGTTTGACTTTTGGTCAAACGAAGCCTGGGAGTGCTCGATGGCTTCTAGGTCAGTACTCGGGGTATGACCTAGGTTTATAGTGATTAAGGGAGGTGCTAGGGTCCTAATGTGAGTTGAAGGGGTAATAGAATGGGGTGTCTATAGAGCCCCTCGACGGGTGAGTTTGGAATAAACGATAGCCGTCGAATGGACACCGCATAATGCTTTTGAGGGAGGATGACCAATTCAGAGGGTCGAGGCCGATTCTGAAGACCTAAGGGAGAGAGGATGACCAATTCAGAGGGTCGAGTCTGATTTTGAGGACCTATGGAGTGTGCTGGGGATAACCAATTCGGTGGGTAGAAGCCGATTCTACGGGCTTAAGTTGAGATGACCAATTCTGTAGGTCGAAGCCAATTCTGGAGACCTAAGGAGCGTGATGGGGATAATCAATTCTGTGGGTCGAAGACAATTCTGCGAGTTTGAAGGGATGCCAATTCTGCAGGCTTAAAGTGAAGGTGACCAATTCTGCAGGTCGAAGCCTGCGGGCTTAAGGTGAGATGACCAATTCTGTGGGTCGAAGCCGCTTCTGCGAGCTTAAGTTGGGATAAACAATTCGGGGGGTCAAAGCCAATTCTGCGGGCTTAAGGTGGAGGTGACCAATTCTGCGGGCTTAAGGTGAGATGACCAATTCTGTGGGTCGAAGCCAATTCTGCAGGCTTAAGGTGAGTTAACCAATTCTACGGGTCGAAGCCGATTCTGTGGGCTTAAGGTGAGATGGCCAATTCTGCGAGTCGAAGCCAATTCTGTGGGCTTAAGGTGGGATGACCAATTCTGCAGGTCGAAGCCAATTCTGTGAGCTTAAGGTGACGATCCAAGACCGAGGTCAATTCTGACCTAATAGAGGTGACGACCGAGGATCGAGGTCAATTCTGACCCAACTAAGGTGACGATCCAAGATCGAGGTCAATTCTGACCTAAAAGAGGTGACGCTCGAGGTCAATTCTGACCTAACTAAGGTGACGATCCAAGACTGAGGTCAATTCTAACCTAAGAGAGGTGACGACCGAGGATCGAGGTCAATTCTGACCTAAGAGAGGTGATGACCGAGGATCGAGGTCAATTCTGACCTAACCAAGGTGACGATCCAAGATCAAGGTCAATTCTAACCTAAGAAAGGTGACGACCGAGGACCGAGGTTAATTCTGACCTAACTAAGGCACGATCTAAGACCGAGGTCAATTCTGACCTAAGAGAGGTGATGATCGAGGACCAAGGTCAATTCTGACCTAACTAAGGTGACGATTTAAGACCGAGGTCAATTATAACCTAAGAGAGGATAAAGATTAGATTTTGGGTTCCGCTGGGGAATAGCGAATGAGCTGGGGAAAATGTAGTGTGTCCTTTGGAGACATTGAAAATGACTTTATGAAGTTTCGCTGGGGAAGTCGGGGAGCCGATTGCTGGGGAAATCCTTGTGATTTTTAGGATTTCACGAAGGAAAGGTAAGCTTGATGCTGTAAATTCCACTGGGGAAGTGATTAGGTGGCCCAGGTATTGGACGTATTGCTCGGGGAGGTGAGAGACCTTTAGAGATCCTCCGGGGACGTTGCCGATAGGCGTTTTACTTGGTTTTTGAGAGTTTCGCTGGGGAAATGGGGGTTTCACTTGAGGGAGTTCGAAATTTTCTTGGTGAAAATGTTCTAAATCCTTCCTGGGCTCTTTAGGAATTTTCTGAGGATTTTTAGGATTTTCTGGTATTTTTTGGGAATTTTTATACGAAATTTTAAGGGGGTGCCAGTCGGCATGGTGCAGAGGGTACCATTCGGTAGTGGCACGGACTTTTGGACTGCCTTGGGAAGGTAAGGGGTCAGTGCCGATCGGTGGGTGGGGGGTCAATGCCGATCGTCATGACCCTTGGCATCCTATATAAAGGCGGCGAATTCCCCTCATTTTTCACAGCTTCTTGATTTCTTTCTTTCTGCGATTTTCCTCTACAAATCGTTCTAGCATTCCGATCTCTAAGAAATGGCTGCCTTTGTGAGCACTGCAACACATAGGGAATGGTTGACTGTTGATGACTGGGCGAACGTGGAGTGGAGAGCCACGGCGCCTCTTACTTTAGGGAGTGAGAACTCCTTTGATGCATTCGAGCCGATTGCGGATGAGCGGACCTTACTGCTAGAGCCATCACATCATCGGTCTTCTAAGGTGGTGAGCCCTGGCGGTTATGTAAGTAACCTGACTTTTGATATTCTTATCTTTTTGGTGATTTTTCCTTCCTTCTTGAATTTTGATAAGGTTTTTTCTTTTGATAGTCTGATATCTCTTTGAACAACATGAGTGCTCGTAGGATGACGGGGCTTAAGGATATCTGGGAGCATCTTCCACCTGTGGTGTGTTGGGTGGTATCATCAGTGGGTTTTGGGAGGTTGGTGTCTGCGCGGGATGAGACGCCTCATTTGACAGCGGTCTTGTGCGCTCTGGGGGAGAGATGGTGGGATACTACCCACACCTTCCATTTTAGTTTTGAGGAGGTGACCGTAACTCCCATAGACGTGCATCAACTGCTGGGGCTGGATTGTGATGGGGAGCAGATAGAGGTGGATTTCTCTCTGAGGGAGAGGCTGGAGGCAGCGAGGGCAGCGCTTGGTGACATGGGGAGAATAGTCTCTGGGGATTCCATTTGACTATCCTTGCTGAAGGATGTTCTGCTGAGTAGGGTGGTTTATGTGGAGGACGGGCTACAGGTGAGGAAGATGGCCCGATTATTCATTTTGCTGGTGCTGGGAGGCTTCATGGTGGCGTCGAGCGGCGACGTCGTCCATTTGTGGTTCTTGTTCTATTTGAGGATGTTTTCGAACATCCCTCTCTATGATTGGGGGAGCCTGACTTTAGCGACCCTCTATTTTTCTTTGGATGCATTCAGCCGGTGTTGCCGACAAACTTTTACTAGAGCCACGTATCTCCTTGAGGTATTCTTTAATTTGAGCATTTTCTTTTCATGCATTCACATTTTTCCTTATGTGTCTCTTTTTGATTGTGAATTCCTTTCTTTGGCATACGTGGTTTTATGAGGTGATTGTGTGCAATACCCAGCTGATCGCTCAGAAGGATGATACCATTGGGGACTTCTGCCGATTGTATCGATGGCGGAAGGCCAATCGGCAGTCGAAGGGATCCCTCTCTCTGGAGGCGGTGCATTAGGTCTTGAATGGCCTGACCAGTGGTAGGGTAAGACTCTTTACTTTTCAGTCTTGGTTTTTGGCATGTTCTGATTGTATTGACTTATGCTTACCGAGAATTTTTAGGTGACCTTTTACCCTTGGGGGACAACTATTCAGGATACGGGGGCGACTGGGGTGAATGCGCAGATGAGGCATTTACTGGCGCATGAGTTTAGACATTCTTGGTATCTCGGGGAGTGGGTGATTCGACAGATAGCGAAAGAGGAGGTGGTGGTACCACCTGCGCAGCCTCCTATGTCCATGAGGCGGGAGCGGCTACTGGAGGAAGATGCGAGGATCACGGCGATAACGACAAGTCCTACTTATTGTACAGTGATACAGTTGCGCCATATGACTATATGGACTTTGTGACGAGCTGGTTGATGGCGCCCAGTATATATGATGCCTTGACTTTTCCTCCTACGGGTTCGAGTCGGGCGATGGGGTCTTCCCACAACGGCGGTGGTCCGTCGGCGTCTGTGGCGGCGGCAACTTCAGGGGTTCCCTTCATGCGGCTTCATACCCCTTCGTACAACATTCAGTGGGCTGATGGAGGGATGGTGCTTATGTTTCACCGTCCACACGCGATGGATACGGAGGAGTTGGGTTTGATAGAGGAGGTCCTTCGTCCTGCGGTATACCTTGTTGTTCTTTTTGGTTCTTTTCTATTTTGATCCCTCTTTTGCTTGATACTGATTTTACCTTATACTTGCAGCAAGTTCAGGTGTCGACCACTTGGCTGAGGGACATTAGAGACTGAATATCTTCGGCGACTTCCCATATTCGGGATGCGATCCCGATTCTTTCTTGCTTGGTGCTGTCTGCTTCGTCCGGGGAGGACTTTGGCTTGAGTAACGGTGGTGCGTCGTCTCACCGTAGGGGAAAGAGAGCGCGTCGCAGGGGTGGAAGCTCTTAGGGGTGAAGGGTAGGTGAGAGAGAGAGAAAATGTGGGTTTGGGCTGAGTCCCGTTTTTTTTTTGCTTTTCTTTCCTGCAAAATTTGATGTAACACAGAAGAATATATATATGCAATGCAATGTTTTTTTTATTACCTTATGTTAATGATGAATGAGTGAATGCATGCACCTGCACTTTTACTTTGCTGCTGAGACCGTAAAAAGAGAAATTTTTGGGATTTTGAGAAAAATTATATAGGGGTGGAAAAAGATTTTTGAAATTCTGTTGAGAATATCAATTTTATTTTTATTAGGTTTTTCTGATTTTGATAAAAAAAGAAAAATGAAAATTTCCACAAATGGGGGGTTACCGATCGGCAAGCCCCTTATCCTGCCTATCGACAGTCAAGTCCAGTCCCATTAATTCAAGGTTTTTATTAGTGCTCTCTTCAGCTTTTTGCTACTTTGTGGCGTAGTATTCCCTCCGATTTCTGCAGGGGTTATGTATTTTGTGAGGGTTTTCAAGTATAAAAAGGGGTAAGGGTGGAGTGTTTTCATCACACCTTCACATCCTTATTTACTGGCCTACTATCTCTTAGTCCTGCAAGATGGCTCTCCCTGGTAGCATTGAGTTTGCTAACTACCTCGAAGCCTTGGAACCTATGTGCTCTTATAACGTCGACTACGATGCTTTCAACATGCGTCGAGTTTCTTTGTGGCGCAATCGGCCTATTGAGTCGAACATACTGATGGCGGTGGTACAATTTTGGTACCCCGAAGACCATGTATTTCGCTTTGGACTGGGTGAAGTTTTTCCTACCTACGAGGAATTTTCTGTCATGCTGGGGATAAATCCCAGTGTTGCTACGGATTTACCCAAATGTTCCCTTCTCCCAGGGATTTGCTGGCTGGGCTTCTTCGTATTTCGCCTTCTGTGACTAGATCATTTTTTACTGGAGGAATGATCTCCCTCCCGACGGTATTACAGTCCGTACATTTGCAGGAGGCAGGTGATGCTGGTTATGCTGGAGCCGTTGCTCTGGGCCTGGTTTCAAAATTACTGCTCGTGACTGGGGAACTGCTGGTGGATCCGCAACTTATAGTCATTACTTCATGGATGTCATACTGTCACAATCCTGCGATGGTGATACTGGCGGAGACCTTGAATGGTATGGATGCCTGGCGAGAAGGTCGTTCTGACTTCCTGCGGGGTAGCCCCGTCATGCTGTTCATGTGGTTGTCTGAAAGACTTCGCCTAGTGACTCTTCCAGAATATCCTTTATCGGCTGTACCTAACTTCTTTTCGCGTCACTTCTTCAGCATTGGCTTGGATATTGGGAGTTGGGAGAATTAGCTTGTGGATAATGGGGCTCAAAATCTATAGTGGTCAGTGCCTTGGTGGGGACAGCTGCTGCTTGTTCTGGAGCTAGGAGAATATCCATACGTGCGGATGGTTGGTCTCAAATATACCTCTTTTTATTTCCCTTGGCGGCTTTTGCGCCAATTTGGCTGGGCACATGTCGTGCCACCTCGGACACTAAATTTCTTCCGGATTTAACCGAGCGTCTGCGCCTGTGGCTTGGCTCTCTATGGGAGAGTCTGCATGCGTCCACCCATCCCTCTCAGTCTATTGGGAGAGTTTGGCATATCCCTGGGGATTATATGAAGTGGTTGTGGAGGAGAGTAGTTAGCAAGATGTTGGCAGTGGAGACTGGATAAAAGTTGCTTGTCTCTTTTGACACCATGGAATGAGGTGTTGTGGTCTTTTTGAACCTGGTTCGAGCTTATCGGTCCATGGAGTGTCTACGACACTCTGTTCAGGCAGGAGAAACTTGGGGACCCCAGGATACAGATGATGATAACGGAGCAGGCTCCTCTGGTAGCTGTGGATAGGACTCCTGGAGAGTTTATTGTGTAATGGGGAATAAATGTGGGGATTTTATTTGGCTTTTTTAGAAGGGTAGGGGGAGAGGATTTATCCGTTTATTTTCTTATGTAATCTTTATCGTAATTTCTTATTAGTGAAATAAATAAGTTTTTGATCATCCAACTGTGCCTTTCCTTTAATTTTGTATTGTTTGAATTATCTATACCGATCGCGAAGGCATACATAATCTTTTTGTTCAAATATATGTTAGAATGGACTGTCGTTCTCGGAGATAAGAAAATAATAGTATTTTGTGAAAAAGAAAGGGCCGTGCTCATGTAAGGTGTATAAGTTGCCTACGTACCTCTGGGTTTTTAAAATTTTATACTTTGTTTGAAAATGGTTATTTGCAGAGGATCAGGCCCACGTAGTTATGGGTAGAAGGAAATGAAGAGATTTTTTTTATTTTAATTATTTTTAGAACAAAAGGGAGACGAGAAGAGTCGTAGCGCGCTGAGATTTCAGACCAGGGGTAAAATTTCTTCAAACGGTCCAGGTTGACTGGATGAGACATCTCTTACCCATCTAAGTCTGTGAGCATGGCGGAATCACCGGATAAGATCTTCTTGACAATGTAGGGACAGCTCCAATTGGGCTTGAATTTCCCTCTGGGGTTCAGATGGGTTCTATGATTTCTTTGAGGGATAAGTCCCCTTCCCGGACATCGCGGTCCTTGAATCTCTTATTGAATGAACGCTCTATTCGGCGATGGTACCCTTGTATGTGGTATAGTGCTTTTAATCTCCTTTCTTCTAGGAGGGTCTGCTTGTCAAGACGGATTTGGTACCAGTCTTCTTTGCTGACTTTGATTTCAAGCATGACGTGCAACGAGGTTATTTCCAGCTCCACGGGTAGGACTGCTTCCATACTGTAAACTAGAGAGTAAGGTGTAGCCCCAATAGAGGTTCGGTAGCCTCAGAGGGTGTACGGGATCCGGTCGGCCCAATCCCAATAACTTTCGGTCATCTTGCTGATGATGGCTTTGAGGTTCTTATTAGCGGCTTCAACTGCATCGTTGGTCTGAGATCAGTAGGGAGAAGATTTGTGTCTCTAAATCCCGTATTCGTTGACCATCTCTGTGACTTCTGCCTCGAAATGCAACCCGTTATCTGACACTAACTCGTACGGGACCCTATATCGGCAGATGATGTTTTTCCTAATGAGTTTGGCCACTTTCTTGGCATTCATCACTGCGTATGACTCCGCTTTGACCCATTTGGTGAAGTAATCAATGGCAACTAGGATGAACTCATGTCCATTGGAAGCCTTCGGTGTAACCTTCCCTATAATATCGATGCCCCAGGTGGAGAACGGTCAGAAAGAGGTCATATTGTATAATTCATATGGAGGCAGATGCTGAAGGTTGGAGAATTGTTGGCACTTGAGGCATCTCCGAACATAGGTGGTGCAATCCTGGGTCACGGTGGTCCAGTAGTGGCCTTATCGAATGATCTTTTTGGCAAGAATGTGATCGTTCATGTGGGGTCCGCATTCCCCGTTGTGGATCTCTTGCATTATCTTTTCAATGTCAGCCCCTGCGATGCAGTGCATATGAGTTCCATCGAAGTTACTTTTGAGTAGTGCTTTGTGACAAATGATGTACTGGGTGACCAGTCTTTGAAAGGTTGCTCGACCTTTCCTGTTGAAGCCCTTGGGATACCTACCGTGCTTAAGGAGGTGCCATATATCATAGTAACAACAATTAGCCATCTCAGGATTTTCTGTAGTTACGAGCTTAATGTGGTAGCAGTGGGTTGGTTTGTCTTACTTTTGAACAAGGAAGGGGGTAATTGTGATTCCTTCAGGCATGTCGACCATAGAGGCCAAGGTAGCAAGGGAATCGACTAGGTTATTCTTTGCTCGAGATAGGTAATGGAAGGTGATATCTTGGAATTGGGAGGCTAATCCTTCTAAGTGGGCATGGAAGGGTTGGACCTTCTCGTCCTTGACTCTTCATTTTCTGAGCACTTGACCAATGATGAGGGTGAAATCTCCGTAGACATCTAGGCATTGAATACCTTTCTTGAGAGCAACTTTGAGGCCCACTATGCATGCCTCGTATTCAGTCATATTGTTGGTGCAAGGGAAATCCAATTTGTTGGCGATGGGAGTGTGGGAGTCATCTGGGGCGATAATAAGTATCCCAATGCCATATCCCTTTTTGTTGGCAGCACCATCAAAGAACATTTGCCATCGAAGGTTATCTTGGGCAGTGGAGATGATGTTTTCATCTAGGATTTCGGATATCCAAACATCGGCTTCATCCATAGGGTAATCAGCGAGGTAGTCAAAGATGGATCTTCCTTTCATGGCTTTCTACGTGACGTACATGATATCAAACTCGACTAGGAGCATCAACCATCGGGCCATTTGGCTGGACAAGGAAGGTTTCTCGAGCAGGTATTTGATGGGGTCCATTCGAGATATAAGTTTGATGGGGAAGGCGAGCATGTAGTGCCGTAACTTTTGGGTGACCCAGACAAGCGCGGCACATGCCTTTTCCAAAGCAGTGTAATTAACCTCGTACTCCATGAATTTGTGACTGACATAATATATGGCTCTTTCTTTGCGAGAACCTTGAAGGTATTGGGCTAGTAAAGCCCCAGCTGCAGTGTGGTTTATGGTTAGTTATAGGAGCAAGGGGAGATCAGGCTGTGGTGACATGAGCACCGGGGGTTGGGTCAGATATTGTTTGATTCGGTCGAAAGATTTTTGGCAGGACTCGTTCCAAATCTTGGTTGAATCCCTTCGGAAGAGTTTGAAGATAGGTTTATAGATGGAGGTTAACTGCATGATGAACCGACAGATGTATTGTAATTTCCCGAGGAAACCTCAGACTTCGTTCTCTATTCGGGGAGGTGGTATCTCAAGTATGGATTTTAACTTGGTGGGATCTGCTTCTATCCCCTTTTCACTGACCATGAATCCCAAGAGTTTTCCCTTTGTAATGCCAAAGATGCATTTATGCGGATTGAGTCTTATCTGATACTGTCGCAGTCGTTCGAAGAACTTTCGGAGGGCAGAAATATGACCTTCTATAGTTTTGGACTTGATAATCATATCAACCACATAGACCTCAACTTATTTGTGAATCAGATCATGTAGGATGGTTGTGGCAGCCCTTTGATAGGTAGCCCCAGCGTTCTTGAGACCAAATGGCATAACGGTGTAGCAAAAGGTTCCCCATGGGGTGATGAATGAAATTTTTTCTTGGTGGTCTGGGTGCAATTTGATTTGGTTATATCCGGCAAACCCGTCGACGAATAACTTAAGAGCATGACTGGTTGTGCTATCCATGATCATGTCGATATTGGGTAATGGATAATCATCCTTTGGGGTGGCTTTGTTCAGATCCCGATAGTTTACACACATTCGAACTTTTCCTCCTGATTTTGGCGTAGGCACTATGTTAGCTAGCCCATGGGATATTCGATCACGCGAATGAACCCTACGTTCAACTGTTTGACCACTTCTTCTTTGACTTTGAGAGATCATTCGGTGCAGAGTTTTCTTAATTTTTGTTTGACTGACTTATAATCTGGGAGAGTGGAGATCTCGTGCTGAGCTATTTCCAGATCAATGTCGAGCATATCATCATAGGACCATGCAAAAACATCCACAAATTTATTTAGCAATTCTTCGAGTTGTGCACGCTCATGCTCGTCGAGGGTAGCCCCTATCCTGATAGGAGCATATCATTTTACCCGTGCTGTATCTCAAGAATTGGACTGCTGGTACTTGCACCATCGGCATTGTCGTTGTCGCCCAAAATGGTAATGACCCGTCCGTCGGCGAAGAACTTTAATTTATGATGGAGTGAGGAAGACACTCCCTTGATACTGTGGAGCTAAGGTCGTCCTAGCAACAGATTAAAATAAGTTGGGATGTCAATAACTTGGAATTCAATGATAGGGTTTATAGGGCCAGCCCCTATTACAAGCTTTATGGATCCCATCACCTCCCGACGGGTATTATCGTAGGCACGTATGGCAGCGAAGGTTGGAGCGAGATCACTTTCTTTCAGGCCTAAACATTTGAAGGTTCTTAGTGGGCATACATTCAAGGCGGATCCATTATCGACAAGAGAGAGTGATATAACCTTCCCTATAACTTCGACTGAGATTTTGAGTGTATGACTGTGGTTTGGCCCAATATTGGGGATTTTTTTTTCTGAAAAGGATAGTATTCGGGTAGAGGTCAAGGATCCGACTAAATTTATCCCTTATTCTGGTGTGGAAGAAGGAGGAACTGTGGGTCCAGTGAGCAACTTGATCAAAGCATTTATGTGCAGCTGAGAAGACATGAAAATCCCCCATATAGTGATGTTAGCATGAGTTTTCGTTAGTTGATCGAGGATCTTTCTCTCCTCGAGGGTCATTTCTGGCATAAGAAGATTTTTAACTCCCCTTCCCTTGTCATTAGCTGGTAGTGATCTTGGAATCTGGTAATGCCTTCCAGATCTGGTCATATGATTTACTGAAGAAGGGAAAAACATGAACCCCATTTCCTCGTCAACCTCGAGTTATTCTGCCACATTATCTATTTCTCTGAGGAGTTACTCAAATGATATCATTCCACACATGTCGGCTACCGAGCCAGTTTTCTCGAAAGCTTGTTCTTCATTCGAATCTCCAAATTCTTCCCCCCATCTGGTGGAAACAATTCTGTCTTTCCATGTAAAGTTGATGCATTGCACAACTTTAATGGCTTCTTCATACAGGTCATCCCATTCTATGGGGATGTGTAAGATTGAAGGGACCAGGCACCCCTGTAGCTTCAGAACATCAAGTAACTCGGTCATACTGTAAATGTTGTTGGTTTACCTGAATAATTCTACCATGATCTGGGCGATATCATCCAGACTGGCTTCATCGGTTGGTACTACCCAACTATCTAACTCTCGGGCCTATTTCCATGCTTTCAAGAATAGCGTACTGATCCTCTAGCAATCAATGACCATCTGTGAGGGCAATTTCAGCCCGAACTCTAGGAGTTGGTTTAACACTTCTGATAATTTCATGTTTCCATTTTCATAACGGGTACGAACATTAATGTATGCTCTAGTAAGGAGTGATAGTGCCTGATCGGTGAGGCTAGTAGGGTGTAGGAGGAAATATGGGCAAATTTTGAGAGGTTTAGGAGAGTATATGGGTGTGATTTGAGTTGAGGGATCGAATTCTGGGTTCTCTTCTAGAAAGATAGCATTGGCATGATTTGAAAGTGGGTTGTGAGTAGTGTTTGGCTTAGGATTGGCTGGTGGGGAGATGGTACCCTGGTCAATTAGACCTTGGATTATATTTCGGAGGTGAAAGCATTGGTTGGTGGTATGGCCAACAGTTTGATGAAAGGCGCAATGAGTGGATTTGGCAATAGACAGGGATCCAAAGGTTTGATAAGGTTTCGGCTTAATAAGGCTTGATAAACTTTAGAGAGGAGAGAATGGAGCTCGGTGTATTCCTTTCGGATTGGGATAGGGAGGCTTTTCGGTGCCCATGATGTGGTTGGTTGGGAGATATTATTGAGGTTTGAGACTGCAGCACCGATAGGCTTGTCATATTTACTGTGGGTGAACTGTCCGAACACATTCTTTGGGTCAACTTCTTATTTTGGCAAGACCCTCCCCGATTTCTACTCCTACTTCTTTGAGAGCTCAGAAATGGGGATAGTATTATCCTCCCATCATTTCTCGAATATGGGGTAATAAGTTCTTCTTCACTATGCTGAGTTGTTCTTTCTCGGAAGGTCGATTGGTCATGGTAGCTATTTTCCCCTCCATCGGGCTATGAAGTTACTGACTGATTCCCCAGAGTTCGGTTTGAGCAGCTCTAAATCACGGCGGGTGACCTCAAGCTCTTTATTGTGTTTATACTGCGACATGAATTCCTGAGCTACATCATCCCAACTACGAATTCTGGACTTTTTGAGAGATAGAAACCATCGGAGGGCGCTATCCTTTAAAGTTTGCTGAAACAATTGGGCCATCACTGCTCAGAATCCCATAGTAGAGTCATGGAATGGTGATAGCTTCAAAGGTGAAAAATCAGGGGTTTACTTCCTCCGAATTTGTTCTATATTCGACATCTTAAACTTCTCGAGTAACCTTGCTTTAGGATAAGGAGACATGTGGGTGTAGTCCATGTAATTTCATGAGATTCTGACTTGGTCAAACTTCTTGGTGAGCATCTTGAGATCTTATTTGACTTTGTTTAACTCTTCCCCTTTCGGATTAGTGATTATAGGCAAGTTAGACCCAAGATGGGCAAGGTTCGACATTGGAAGCCGGGCAGGCGGCGATCCATTAATAGGAGGGGCACGTGGAGTGTGCTGATACTCTTCGGGAACGCAGATGGGCTCGGGTGGATCCATAGCATGAGGGAATAGGGCCTCGGGCTCTTGAGGGACGGGAACCTGGTTTTGTTGCATCTCTTGGACCTCAGTTTGGAGGTTGTCAATCTTGGACACAAGCTGAGCTAGGACTGCCATCAGATCCGGCTGCACAATGGGTACTTGATCTGTGTTCTCCATGGAAAGCGGATGGATTTCGGACTCGAAAGAAGTAATAGGGGAACAGACGGAACTCCGGGGTGACTTGACTGAGGATCGAAGCCAATAAAGAGCCAGGCCAAGGGCCTGTGATCGACTTGAGAAGGTGTAAAATGGGATTTATTTTTGAGAAAAAGGGATGAATTTTTTTTTGAAATTTTGTTCTTTTTTTTCGAGATTGAAAGACAAAATATTTTTGGATTTTTTGATAAAGAGAGGAGAAATGTTTTTGGACTTTTGGTAAGGAAAGGGAAAAAATATTTTTGGATTTTGGATAAAGAAAAAGGGAATTTTCCCTTCGGAGACGGTCTCAGCATGATTATTATAATTATTGTGTTCCCACTTGTGTTAATTCTCCTAAATGCAAAATGAAATGCCGGACGGGACCCGAGCCTGGGAAAATTGAGTTTGTAATACATGCAAAGCTATGGCTGGACTTGTGACCAGGCTCACGGACAAAGTCCCGTTTTAAAAATACGCAAAAATTCGGGCGGCAGGCCTATATGTGGGTATGCAGTTGGTTGGGTGAATTGGAAAGGTTTCCCCCCATTGACGTGACTTCCACGATATACGTCTTGCTCTTGCGGGTAGTCGGTACGTGTGGACAAGCCATTTGATATACCTGAGTGTACGTGAATTATCTCACCATATACCTCGTGAGGACGGTACGTGTGAGAGCGAATTCGATATACTCGGCGTACATGAACGAGTTCTCTGCGATATAACTCCCGTCATGACTTCGGTCAAGCGGTACGATGTGGGGAACCATTCGATATACGTCGAAGGTACTTGGCCAATGAAAGGTGAGAGTCATATCTCTTAGGCTAACTGTGCCCTGCCGGACCAGCGCCCATTGATACGCCGCAAATATTGCGTATTTCACCCGTTAACCTACGCGTTATAAGCCCCCTCGGGTATCTTAATCCCTATATTTATGCTCGTTAACCAGACAACCTCGGATTTCTATGTTAACATGTTTTGCAGGGGTTAATTGGGCTTTTGTAGGTATTTGGATGCTTAGTATGAAGTTCAGACGCTTTCCGGAATTGTTTCGTCGACTTTTGCAGCTTCGTGGGCATTTTAGTAATTCCATCATTTGGGTTTGAATCCCGAGCTCTTCACGGAAGTTTAATCCCTTTGATTTCTCTTCGCGTGGCCGCCGACGGTGCATGATTCCGAGTTGTATCGATGGAGTTATGGCATTTTTAGGATGGTTTTTACTGTAAAAGTACACTCAAGGTCACATTCAAGGGCATTTTAGTCATTTCATATTTTGGCTTTTTAGCCCAATGTCTTCTTGGATGTTGTAGTCCTCTGAGTTATCTTCGCGTAGCCTCCGACCGTGCCTCATTCTGAGCTATAACGAAGAAATGGCGGCATTTTCCGTAAAACAGGACAAAGCTGCAGAATTCAGACCTGTAGGGGGCGAATCGATTCGCCCCAAAGCCAAATCGATTCGGCCCTGCTGATATTTGGCAATTTTCCTTTTATTTACAATTTTGCCATGGGATATTTTGTATTTAACCCTTATCTCTTCATTTTGAAGAGAAGACATCTAGATATCTTCATTTTTCTCTAGTTTTAGGGCTTTTATAATTGGGAGCTAAACCCTATCCCTCTTGCTTTGGATGGTTGTACTCTTTGTTTTGTAAGTTGTACCTTAACCTTTTATTCCTTAATATAGTTATTTTAGTTGTTTTTCTTACTTTGTTCTTCATTTCCATGCCTAGATAAATTATTTTAGTTTAATTAATTCTTGTTTTATTAGTTAATTAGTTGTTTAAAGTAGTTTAATCCATGATTTGTCCGTAGATAAATAGGTTCGGGATTGTGTTCCGCCATTTACGGGTTTAGAACCTCGAAAGTTAGGTTTTCATGTGAAATTGCATTTAATTGAAACCGCGTGTATTAAAGTTGGATTATTATGCGTTTAACTTTATTTGTTACGCAACTTTAGTGTTTATAGCGATAATCCGAATTTAATCCGCGTGCGACCATTTTTCAGTTAAATGTTTTATCTCGCAACTTTGGGTTAAATTCCTTCTTGTGTGATGTTTATGCTTAATTAAAAATGCTCGATTAAATGCTTTGGAGCCTTAATTCTAATTAGTCGTTATTTCGATCCGTTTGGTAGAATGCGATCCCGATCCTCGCTTTACTTTTGTGTAGCGTAACTTATTCTTTTGTTTTGTCACCATAACCACCCTATCACCTTTTCTTTTATTTATTTTACACTTTTATTCCTGAAGTAATTAAAACAATTAAAGTCTAAAATTTAATCACTCCCTGTGGATTTCTTACGACACCCGACTTACCGCTGTGCTTGCTTGTCAAGTGTAGTTGTAGTTTAGGTTTTTTGTATCGCGGCGGCGAGACACACGACGATTGTGTCCTCACACGAACACACTTTTACCGCTCGATCACCCATCACGATGTGACCCTCCAGTTACTGGGTAAAATTTAGTCAATAATAATGCTCTTTAGTGATGTCGTGTGAATCATGCATGATTCTCTTATTAGTATCTTATGATGCGAGTATCTTTCTTGATCATTCCCCACGGGGATCAAAGTACAAGTACCAATGGTTCACCAAGTATGGATGGGTGATGCGCGCAACATATGGATATATGTGACCCAGGGTGCACGTGGTGCGAAGTGTACATGGAGAATTTTCTACAAGTGGGTGAATAGAAGCATAAGCATGAGGTACACATGAGTAGTAAATGGTAACATGCAATATTGGGGAAAAATACAAGCAAACATAACATCCATGTAAATAGAGTTTAGCCCTCAAAAGAAAATCCCCAGCAGAGTCGCCACTGTGGCCATCCCTCCCGGATCCTCGTGGTGGGCGGCCGCGCGATGAGTGGATCCTTAGGTCCCCCGTGTCCCTCTCGGGAGCGCTTCGGCCGGCGTCATTTGGGTGAGAGAGATTAGATTCGACAATCTATTTTACTCAAAACAGACAAAAGAAAGGGGGAAGCCATCCCGAAGGACAGCATCCAAAGATATACTGATGCATACGAAACCAAAATGATTCTAAAAGGGTCCGGAGGCTAAGTTACGAAATGGGAAGGTGTTAGGCACCAATTCCGCCCTTTCGGTCTCTCATGAATTTTTGTTATTTTCCTTTATTTTTCCTGTGATATGTGTGCATGTGTAAATATAGTGGAGATAGGAATCATCGACTTGTACCATGGAAGAGGTAAAGCGAGTCATCCGTAGGAAGGTATAAAAAAATATTAGAGAATAGTATTTACACGATTATCCTTACGTTGACCGTTATGATGGAAGGATAACGCATGTGGAATAATACGCCACTAAGAACAAATATATGTATATATATAAAAGAGTGGAGTTTAGAGAAGATAGAAAATGAGAGAAAAAGTAAAAATAGGACTCGAGTCTCGGGTTTTACCCCGAAACGCCTACGTAGCCTATAGAGGCATCAAAGTCCACGTAGTTTGCATGCGAAATGAGGGGTGGGGTTTATCCCATAAATCCAACCGGGGGATTCTCTTATTTATGTGTGTGTGTGTGTTAAAAAAAGTGTTTTAGTTGTGAGAAAAGTATGAGAATTTCCATTTGGAATTTATGAGCAAACCCTATTTTTCTTATTTTTTGGGTTTTTATTTATATGAAAATAAGAGATGTGCAATAATACTAAATAAAAAGTATATTAGGATGTGTGAGATGAGATAATAAAAGTGCTAAGTAATAAAACAAGTTATTGCGAATTTATGAGAATTTAAGGAGGGAGTTGAGAAAATTGGACCTTCTTGAAGATCTTGAGCTCGATCTTGAATGTTGGAGAGCAACTCTAAGACTTGGATGATGATGGAGGGTAGTGAATTCACCAAGTTTGATGAAAAGGATGAGGAAAAATGAAGGTTGGAAAGGTATTTGGGTATGGAAATCACGCTGACTTCGAGAGAGGTTTTCTGGATCTGCTGGGAGTGATATCTATCAGATCTGGGCTTCTCTTGCAAGTGAGGTCAGGCCTCCTTTTTATAGGCCCAGGGAATTGCCGATCGGCATAGCCCTATTCCTGCTAATCGGCAGGTGCGTTACGGCACACTGCCGATAGGTAGGGTCTAAGACCTGCCGTTTGGCAGTGTCTTTCAGGCCTATTTGGAAAATTGGTCGCAAAATGCAAAACATTGATCAGAATTGCACACGAGGCACACTATTAGAAAGGTAATTCATAGACCTTTGAAATTCCTTGGACTGCTCCCGGGTTCGAGAGTTGACTTTGGGTCAAATATGGCTCGAAAACATTTGTCAATCCAGTGGACGGGGAATTGTCGGACGCAAACGGATCGTTCGTCCGCATAATAAGTTTGAATCGTGCACTGGATAGACCGTTAGAAAGGTTAGGAGACTTACTTCGACATTCGAAAGAGTTTGATCTGGTTCAGGGAGTTGACCTTGGTCAACCAGGCCCTAGAAGCGTTCGGTGACCTCTCAGAGTAAAATGGATCGTTCGTCCATATCGTAAGTCAAAATTACAAACAGGATAGATCGTTGGAAAGGGATTTCAGTGCCCTTCGAAGATTCATTCAGTCTCGATCGAGTTAAAGAGTTAACTTTTGTCAAATGGAGCCCGGGAGCGCCCGTTGGTCTCCAGATCAGATTTTAGGGGAAAACGGGTCGTTCGTCCACATGGTAAATTGGAATTATGCACAGGACAGACCGTTGGAAAGGGGTTTCAGTGACCTTCGAATATTCATCCAGTCTCGATCGAGCTGAAGAGTTTGACTTTGGGTCAAACGGAGCCTGGGAGTGCCCGATGGCTTCTAGGTCAGTACTCGGTGTATGACCTGGGTTTGTAGTGATGAAGGGAGGTACTAGGGACCTAAGGCGAGCTTAAAGGGTAACAGAATGGGGTGTCTACAATAGGTTTGGTATTTTAAGTGTGTGAATACTTATATACTATTACGAATGGGAACATTCGGGATTTTTGCTATCGCTATGAGAGTTTGTCCCTTATAGCCAGGGTATATAAAGAAATGATATATTATATACACGGGTGGTTATAGTATATATATGATTTAGTTATAAATATATTGGTATGTGAATGATATATTTATGTATACATATATCTCTAGTGCTATCCAGGGAGGTTGCGCGATAAGGGTGAATCCCCTGGCTTGAGGAGCAGGGAGAGTATAGTCCCCAGGTCATATCATCCCGCATATGGGTGCGATGATGATTCCACTTTCAGGAGGGAATATGACCGCCTCCACTATTTAGTGTTTTTACCATGATATTGAGTGAGTAAGACTTGGTACCTGGGTTAAGTTGTGCATACCCGGATGATGATAACACTCTGAGACTGCATCCTCGAGTTATAGCTCGGTGGGATGGTTATTATACTTATGGGTGTGATATAGGTATAAATACACTTGTTTCGCGTAGTATATTGCATGTACATGAAGATGTGAAATCATATGATTTAGACTTGTATAAAGAGTAAGAGGAATAAGATTTTATTCTCATTCCGGGAGACTTTTATCCGGATTTAAATTGTGATTCGTATATTAAAGTGAGAATTTTATATACGGGATTTTATATACTACAGTGAAAAATGATAATTTAAACTAGTGAAAGTTTCGGAATATGAACGGTATATATATATATATATATATATATAATCGATGACTATATCAATTAAAGCTTAGGTGATAGCTTACGGTATAACTTATATTATATCACGCCGGGGATGTGATAGTCATGAGAATTCAAAGGATGGGTGAAAGAGATTAGTTAGGCAGGGTAGCTTAACTAGGTTGTTTATACGATAGGTGTGAACCATTAGAGGAGGGGTGAGGTGTATCTCATGGGAGTGCAATACCAGTTTAAATATGTGAGATTTCATATTTTAAAAATATAGCATTTGATGCACTTGCTAAATATTTTCAAAACTCGGGCTCCGACCCGTTTCTCTATTTTCCCTCTCTCTTGTTATATATGTATATATATTAGGTGTCTAGACACAGGGATGCTTGGATGATGATTCTTTCGAGTCAGATGTTGCTGCAGCAGCTGTGGATATATGCAGGATTATTTTAGACGCCTCTATCCTTGTGATCTAGATAGGAGGTATTGTAGTCACATTCGGGTTGATGGCCCAACTGTATTCATTTATTCATTTACCGCATTTTAGTTTGCGAAACTTTGATTTGGTTGTATAATACGTTGTATCGAGAGTTCGGTTATCTTTTTTTTTTACTCCAGTTCCGTGTATATAAACTGTTGTGATTGCTTTTATTATGGCTGGCTTGGTTAAAATGATTAGTTAATTAAAATTTTGACGGCACGCCTAATAGTTTGTTAGTAATATAGTGGTTTTCGACAGTGATGCTGAGAATAAACCATATGAGATTCCTGTTTTAATCTGGTATAGGATTGATCACCCAGTATTTTATTAGGCGGGGTGTCATAAGGTGATGATAATGCTAAATTAATTGAGGATCCTAAAGCATGGGAGAGGAATTTAAAGGATAATCTTGAGTAGGTTTAGGGTGAGAGAGACAACCTTTGTAGTTTAGCGGAGGTTTTGAATTAGGATCTTATTGAGTTTGAAAAGTCTATACATTTGCTCGAGCCTAGAATTATGGAGTTAAAAGAAAAATTGAGAGACTCTAGTAATGTCAAATTTGATTTGGAGTCTAAGTCAGAAATGTTGGATAAAATCTTAGGCACCATCCGAAGTAAAGATGATAAGTATAGTATTGGCTTCAATGATATATATACTTCCATTGATAAATCTAAGATCATACTTTTTAGAGAGACAACCAAAGCTGTAGACGTTAAAAGAGGTCAACTTATAGGTAACATTCTTCATGTCTTCACTTGCACATATTGTAGTCGGAAGGTCATATTAGGAGTTTTTATTATGATCTTAGAAAAGGTCATAGGTAGATTAAGGCTAATGTCACCAAGGTTTTCCAAGCCCAAGTTCATTACGTTATACCTATGTGGGTAAGGAGATCCGATTTTAAGGTACTAAATATTAGGCTTGTTGACTCTCATTTGCTTTTACATAATGCATCCCATGCTATATCTTACGAGTGATTATGATTGTATTATTGTAATACACTAGTGTTGTGCTTCATGATATATTTTATTGCTAGTGTTGTGACATGTTTATCTTTTGTATTTTTGTATTTTTTATTTTTGGGTCTTTATGAGAAAAATACAAAAAGATTTTTATTTGTCTTTTGAGTTGTTCTTTATAAATTGGTATCATTTTGAAAATTATTTTAAAAAACTCAAAAATATTTTTAATATTTTTACGTATTTTAATTTCACACATATTGTGTGGCATATAGGTGCATTTGAATCCCATTTCTTCCATGCATCCATGTGACTAGGACATTCGATTTTGATTTTGAATGCTTGGATTGTTCTTAATCATGTTTATATGAAGTAGTTTAAAATTGATTTTCATGATGGACTCACTTTGAATATGCCTTCGCGCACACTTTACATAAACTCTTTTGGATTTTAACTTCATATGTCGCATGCGCTAAGTGAGGTGTTATCCCAATAGTCTTGTCATACCTATAAATTTTTTTACTATGGGGGATTTGTTCATGTATAAACCATTTCTAGTGAGTTTGTTTGATATTTTTAAAAAATATGAGTGTGTAGAAAAAGAATACGATAGGAGCAATATCATTTATATGAAAGGCCACCGTTGGCAAGAGTCTAAAAGATTGAGAGGCTATAAAAACATAAAAATTGCCAGGGCCAAGTTTTTGCATTGGTGCTTCAAAAATTAGATATCTTCAAAAGAAAACGAGAGAGAAAATTGATATATTTTTTAGGGTGTTTAGTTGAAGATCAATGGGCTTGCGTTATGATTCCTAGTTGAGATTAATTGTTTTGATGCAATTGATTCGAATCATCAAAATTTCTAGGCAAGTGTGCATTTTATTTGTTTGTCCTTTTTAGTTCTTTGTTTGACATGAGAGGCCAAATAGAATATTATTGATTATTGCGGTAAAATAAATCTACTCAGACATTTTTGAGTGATTGGGTCGTTTTTTCTTGTTCTAGTTCACACACCTTCACTTGTACCGCCATGTTTAGACACATTGATACTATGTGAGAGTGCAAAGCTTATGTGTTTGTGTATTTTGTGGTTGTTTATGCCTGTTTAGTTGTGCTTCATTGGTATATGTGTGGTTATATATATATATATATATATATATATATATATATATATATATATATGATATATTTTTTGTTGTGAGTCTTTGCATTTTCCTTTAATCCATGTTTGCCTTATGCTTAATCTTTGATTTAATTTGACATGTGTTGTGATCATCTTGGTATCTTATACTTAAATGCTTGTACCATAGTGATTATCATTTGTTCGTTGTTTAGATTATTTATGCTTGTGTTGTCGATAATATTTATCTTTGCATGTCTTACTTCACACCACTGCATGATATATTTATTTTTCCTTCATAATTCCCATGTTTCACTTAGGAGATATTTAGTTTTATTGTGGAGAAATGTTGTATTATTGTGCACCTTATTTTTTGTCTAATCATGAAAAAAAGGTGAAGAAATGGAATCTCACTCTTTTAGTGTGGGGGATATCTCAAACTTAGGGGGAAATATTATTTCTTCGGTAGAGATGGTTAGACAAAGGGGGAGGATTTTCATATGGACTTTATATATTGCTATATTCTCATTGTATATGAAGGTGTGTTTAAGTGTGCATGTTAGAAGCAATGCGATAAAGGTATACGTAAGAGCAAAGCTACTTAAGTTTGTGTCGGTCAAGCATCTGTAACGTTTTTCCTTTTAGGGTTTAAAATTGAGCTTAGTGATATTCACGTCCCAGTAATTTTTTCATTTTGAGTTTTGTACCGGATTAGACAAAGGGGTAGATTTGTAAGGATAAGTTTCGAATCAAGTCAATTTTTAAGTATTGGCTTTATTTCGTATTTGGACAAAACTTATTTGAGTCAATAGTTAGGGCTGGAGTTATTTGTCCTTCAAGCCTATGATGTATGACTGAAGATTACGTGGCAAAGCTAAAGAGTTATCTAGGATACATTGGGACATGTGCCAACTTTTGTTTTCAACAACCGAGAGATTTTAATGAAGGTATGAATCCATATCTATGTTTGATCAATGGATTTAGATTGTGTGTTGTTTTATAAAATTATTTTAATCCTTTTCATAAAATGGATTTTGATTTTTTTGTTTTTAGTCATTTGAACGAGTTTATATAGTTCGTTCGAACGAGATGTGAATGCCGTTAGAACGACTTTCAAACGAACATCAAACAAGAAATTTCTATAGATAAAAAATATATTGTTCGAAGCTTGTTTGAAGATGATTCGAACAAGATTGGCATGTATGTTCAAATGAATTTTTAGTTGGTTCGAACGAGACATTATTTTCAGTCGAACGAACCATGTGTTTTGTTTGAATGAGGTTTCTCGAAAAACGTGCCTCTTAAAAAAATGTGGTTTCTATAATGCTCAGGTCTAGCATCAGTTTTTAGTGAGTGTTTTTGCAAAAATGATTTTTCAAGTTATATCTTGTACCTACCAAACCTAGGAGTGGAAATTCGGGTTAAGCGTGCCATTTTCGTGTCGCGTTAATTTTGATTTGAGAATAAGTTTTTGGTACTCTTAAATCTATACATGCTAATCGTGTCATATTCAGGTCATTTCGGGTTATTACTATAAACAGGTTATCATGTCAAAAATTGCCAGTCCTACCCAAACCATAGTTTATATCCAAATTTGAGATCCAAGAATCCTACATCTATATGTATGTTTGAGATATATTATGTATTGCACCATATTGGTTTTATCTTCACAGCGTGAGCATTTCGAGTGGTGGAGACAGTGTTTGTATTGATCGACGGATACCAAGATGTGGGAATATGCCTGCATTGTGTGCTATTGGAAGGCATCCAACACTGGTTACGTATAAGGTAACAAGGGATGAAGAAGCACGTTAAGGCTCAAAGTTGTTGAGTATGTGAGCAAGTCTAATTTGTCCTTGTAACTTGGCCTTTATCGTAGTGGACTTGTGTGGCTGGACTGTCCGAGATTTTTTCCTTTGTAGGTTTTCCTTGTCTATTGTCGTGTTGTGGTTTGCTATTTATTTTATTCTTTTTTATAATCAACTAGATGCATGCTTAGGTCAAAACTAAAATTGGCAAAACTATTTAACACAACACTTGTGATTTTATTTCGGTGCAAAGTTTATTAAAACTATGAAAATTAAAAATTGGTAGAGTTTCTCTACAAACTTAATGCGCATTAGCTTTATAACTTTGGGATCAAAAGATGAAGTCCAGCTCCACTGCTTGAGTTGCTGTAAGAGCCATCACTACACCAAAAAAGAGAAATTACATGTGTTTTAGGCACTTGCAAATGGCATTTACAATGGTTCAAAACACTTGCAAATTGGCGAATTACAAAAAAATTAAGTGTTCGAAACCATTGTAAATGGTATTTGCAATGGTTTATTGGGAACAAATGTCCATTTTGGATAACCGTTACCAAAAAAATTGCAACTATTTTAAACACTTGCGATTGAAAAGTTTGCAAGTGTTTAAAATCGTTGCAAAATTTTCAATTTTCAACGGTTCATAAACGTTACAAAATTCAGTAAGCATTTTTGTCTTGTAACTGTTCTAAACACTTGTAAATGAAAAAATATGTATTTTTTGTAACGGTTCAAAAAACTTACAAATATTAATATGTAAGGACAAAAATATTCCCTTGTAAGTGTTATTTATTGTTACATAAATTAAAATATTAAAAAATAAAAATTATCTACCACATGCCACCACCCTTATATATAGCAAACGATAAAAATGGATAAAAACATAACAATTATGTCCAAACATTTTCATATATTACTTCATGATATGTTTGATATAAATAAACACTCTCATCAAGAAATGAGGCAATAACGAAAGGTATATATTGAGTATCCTCCCAATCAAACTTCATATATCTAGTTATTATATCCAAATATACATGTGGCACAACCCTATTAGCGTGGAAAGGCTTGTATTTAACCAGTTATCTTCATTTTAACTTCATTCGCCGCATCTAGAGATATCATATTGTACTCTTTAATAGGAAAGAAGTTCAACCGTTCTTCTAACTTCTAGTTGCTCTCGTTCAGCTTGTAGCATGAGGATATCCTTTTTAGCATAATATTGATGTCACTAGACTAACACAAATTTTGGCAACAAAATTATGAATAATAACTATGTATACGAAAAATGCCAAAGCAAATTTAAACAATAGAAACAACCACTGGAATGGTACTACAATCTGAGGTTACATAGGGGTTCAACCCTACTTTCAATTTTCTTTCTATTCTTGCTTATCAAGGAATATAAAAGGTATTATAATTAGAGATAAATTCATCGAGGACAACATTACAACCTCATTCAATACGTAATTATAAATTATTGATGAAATTATAAGATCCATATTTATATTTCAATTGTCAAACTAATAAATAACAAATAATCACAAAATTCAAAAAACTAAAATAGTTCTCATGAATTCACATGGGCTTATCTCGATCGAATCCCGAGATAAAAGTGAGGTCGATGAGTTCCCCATTACAAGCTCTCTCTATGCTCACCTTTAAATTGACAAATCCATTGGGGTCTTTAGTTTTTAGTTCCTAGCATTTAAAAAACTTGCATGTGGTTCAAAACTCCTTAACCGAATATAAAAACGTGAGAATGTTATATCATGAAATAATATTAAATACAATTATATCATCACACAATTTACAACAAAACTTTCATATTATTCTTTCATATATTTTAATAGAAAAAAATGAATAGAAAAAAACTGCATTACAATATATCTGTTATTATTATTTTTAATGACGTGTATCTATTGTGCTTTATGATCCATGAATTGAAAAAATAAATAAGAAGTAAGCAAAGGAAAAATGAAATTTAAGCTCAAGGCTGTTTCAAATTGACATAAAAAATTGTTTTCAAATGATGATCTCAAGAACCATTCAATATTAGACACGAAAGTGCGTGCAATGACATTTGACTCATAAAATACCTCTGATTCACTTGTTCACCTCCAACCCATGTGATTCTAAGTCCACCACCAAGTCTTTGAGGTCGCTAATTTGGAACAATTATTCTACGTTTAACGTCCACCAATAACCTTATATTATCCAGTTTCCTCCCATTAGTATGTTTGTATGCACTTTTATGACATGCACATAAAACACTAATAAATCAAATGAAGTCTATTATAAAATGATAAAAATTCAAGAATTGTAGGAAATCAAACTTTTCATGTAACATGTATGCATGTACTCTGCCCTCTAGGTTTCTTTTTCTCCTTATCCCCAATTAAACGAACCTAAAACTCGAAAGGCGAGACGAATGAGGCATATAGTCATAAAAGGACCTAATTTGAATCAAAGAGTTTATTTCTAAAAATATAGTTATGGTAAGAGCATTACAAATACATTAGGAATAATAGAATCCTATGGCACGACAGATAGGGCACTATGCCTCACTTATCGTGCTCACCTTTTATGTCAAACAACTTCCTCACAAGATGCATCACTACCACTGCTAGAATTGAAGGAAAACTGTGGCTAATTTCTCGAACACACCATCCTCCCCTTACTAAGTATTTTCTTTTAATATAGAAAAATCATTATATATAATATATATTTACGTTGCTGAATTATTTTTGATAGACTTTAAATCTAAAATTAATTTTAATAATGAACACAATTCAACTCCATAAGTATTTTCATCGATGTAGAGTTGAATTATTTTTCGTGGAAAATTCTATATAAGTGATCACAATATAGTTATGTGATATTGAACAAAATTTAAATTCAAATTGATGAAAATACTTTTCATCAGTTTACTCTTCATTAAGTGAAAAGTAATTCACCACCGACCAAACAAGGCTTAAAATAAAAAAGACGAAGGAATAAGAATTTAATACACCCGACATCTTTTACCAAATGTAGGAAAAAGTTGTCAGTCTCCACAATGCATCGCTGCATGAACCAATTTAAAAATTTCAGCTTTGTTGTGAAGGATGAAACACCAACTTTATAATTGAATAATTTTCATTTGTAAAAATAAGGGAACATAGTCGTACTTACAGGGTAAAACCAGGCATATTGTTTATATCTTTAACCTTACTACTAGAGCAGTACTTTGAAACTAGAACAATAATCAAGTTCTAGGCAACTTTTAAACCATCTAATGGTATCAAAATATGTATAAACTGATAATATTATGATTTGAGAAAGATTTGTTTGATTGTTCTCTATTCAAGTTATCGTTATTATATTTTTAAACTTGTTTGAATTCTCGTTTAGAATATACACTACACAACACCAGTTGTACAACCATTCAAGCAGAGTTACAAATTTGATGCAACATTGCAAGCATGTTGGGGGATATTGATGTTAAAAACCAATTAGCCAAGCCACAAGTAGTCCAAACACTAACATACCAACAGTCCGGATTGATCTATACTTCAATTAACAATAATGGGTAGCAAACAGCTGCACAGTTAAGTAGTTATTCTTTAGATGCTACAATTAGTACTTAAAATAACATATGTAAACTTGGCTAGACGAAATATTATTGAGTGAGAAGTGATTTATGTTTTTTAACTATTATGATTCATTATCAAAAAAATAATATTATATGGATTATAAGAAAATTATAATCATTGCTTATACGAATTTTTTTTACTAAAAATAATTTGTTATATAAATAATCATATACAGATAACAAGAAGAAAGAATAATAATACCCCATAAGGGAACATTTCTTGATAGGTCAAGTGAGCATCTTACCAAACCAAAATAATAAGAAAGAAAAACAGTATGGCATAATTTAACTGTTTTCGACACGTTGCATAAGTGAACTTCTTAGCAAACCAAAAGGCAATAATTGAGCCATTTGGGATATTTGGTAATACCTACCCGCTTGATAGGCCCATATGCCTCAACCCCCTTTTTGATTATGATCTTGGCGTCTCATAGTTCTGGAAACATATGATATATCAAATCGGTTACCATAATAATACCAAACAATAGCTTGAAAATTATTTAATAGATTATGGTTTCTCACCAGTCTAGATACAAAAAATTATTGCACGGATCATTATTTGGATCATCTGCACGCAAAATAATTACAAAACATGCAAAATTATCCTAGTTATCATTTCATATATTAACCATGTAAATTCAAAGCAAATTGCTCAAATTTCTTAAGCTCCTTAGTAGCTTGCAGCCTCCTTGAATTGTAAGTTGTGGACCATGGCCCTCTTATTTTCTTGTATCCATTACAAAAAATCAACATAAAAATAAAAATATGAGAACCAAACAAGAAATATAAAGAATAGAATGCTACAAAGTTTTGTATAATTTCCCAACATGGAAAAAAGAAACACCCATATTGTAAAATATGACATAATATATAAGATTGAAAAATACCAAATAACACCCTCTGCCATTTTTTATTTTATGTTGCTTAATTATACCAAATAACTACTCTTATATCCCTAGGAATAAGAGTTTAATTAATGAAAACTATTAGAGAGCCACATTCATGTCAACGTATAAAATTGATATAATTAAGCACCAATTGTGTCAAAGCGTATACAATCACACAAGAATACGACGTTGATAAGTCCTGTACTACAGATACAAAAAAGTTGATTCCTCTCCCAACATAAAATCCCAAATACCAAAGGTGAATTTGAATAAAAAGTTAGAAAAAAAGTTGTGACTTACTACAGAACAGAAAGAACGTGGGATATAATCATACTAGAATACGTTATGAACCTATTTCCATTTCAAAATATCACTACAAAGTTAAAACCATCTACATTAAATTCTACGACATTCATTATGGTAAACACGGGCCATTGGACAAAAAGGGAGAAAATAACATCAAAATAACCTTATGGACTTTTTATGTTGGTATCTAATGCTGTCATTTGAAAAGTTAAAGGTTGATAACATATTTTTTACTAGAAGAAGAACTTTAGATTGGCAACCCACATCATAGTAACCAAATGACTCATCAAAATATACAGTTCTATCAGGCATCAAATAATATGTATGTCCTCGTGCTAATTCGCAATGATTAGGCGCAAATCTTACAAAAGTTTTGAGCACAACTAATTATAAGTAAATCACTCATTCATCGATTCCTAACGAAACATATTGAACTTACATGTAAATACATAAAACCATATAATTTAAATAACTCTTATATCTTAAACTATTTTAAGTAGTAAATTAATGGAATTTATATTTAAAATTTATAATAAATCAATTTATGTAACTTTTATTTCATTGAATAACTACTCACAGACAAGTGTGAATCCAAGAATAAGGTTTTGTTGACTTGTATAAGACTAGAAAAAAGAAATCACTTGAATAAGATGACACACAAAATGCCAATCACATATTGAGAACATTAGATCCATTCTTTCCACCAATTTGCGCTTATATATATATTGATTGACCCTTCCATATAGATGTCAAGAAAAGACAATTTCCATAAATTTAAAAATATTGTACTCAATATCGTATGGCATCTTAAATACTACGTCATATTTAAAACGAGACTGACTAAAAATCGGCTCAGTGTGGTTAAACAATGGCAATTTTAAGTATTCTTTTAGCATAGTTAAATAAGTTGATATGTATTAAAAAAATATGGTTATGTCAATATGAAAGACTTGTTAAATTATAACTACGTATTCATATCTAAACATAGAACACATATTGAATGATGTTTCTCCCTATGTAGAATGCTGTGACACCCCGCCTAATAAAATACCGGACGATCACTTCTGTACCAAATTAAAATCGGAGTCGCATATGGTTCATTCTTAGCATCACTATCGATAACCAAATTAATTACTAATAACCTATTAGATTGGTGTCAAAATTTTATTTATCTAATCTTTTAAACAATTTATTCAATTAAAACATTCACACAGTATGTATAAATGAAACTGAGGTGAAATAAAAAATAACCGAACACTCGATTTAACCATAATACAATTCAATCGAATTCCACATGAAAAGCGGTAAAAGAATAAATAAATGCAGTTGGGTTATTAGCCCGAATACGTATACAGTAGCTCCTATCTAGATTACAAGGATAGAAGCATCTTAAAGTAAACCTGCATGCATCCACAACAACTGCAACACACGTCTCACTCGAAGGAATCATCATCCAGGCGTCCCTGTGTCTGGACACCTACAATATATATATATATATATATATATATATATATATATATATATATACCCCTCACCTCTCTTCTAATAGTGCACGCCTAATGTATCCCTTTAAACATCCTAGTCAAGCAACTCTGCCTAACTAAACCGTCATCCCCAAACTCTAAAAGTCCTCAGTAAACTGAGTACTAAGGGCTAAACTTCTCCCCAGTCTCAATAATGTGCCATGTTCGTGCACGGGGTGTCTCGCGAAGGAAAATTCAAACAAGGAACCCCCCGATACACTACTACTTGGCAGTGTCGATCGTCGAAATCCATTAGACCCTCGGTACACAACGTATATATATATATATACATACTCATATAATTATTTATTTTATCATACTCACTATCATATACCTATCATAATATTAGTCCGGATAGAATCTCCCGGAATGAGAATTAATCTTTATTCATCTGATCTTTTTACTCCCGTTATATATATATATATATATATATATATATATATATATATATATATATATATATATTGCTCTCATACACAAGTAATGTACTATACACACAAGTACAATAACCACCCCGACGAGCTATAACTCGAAGATTCAGTCTCATAGTGCCGATCCAACTCCGGGTTAAGCCAGACTTACTCAATGGTCATGGTAAAATATACACAACGGTGGAGGCGGTCATGTTCCCTGTGCAAGTGGAGTACACACATCATACTCGAACGCGGGACGTGATGACCTGGGGATATACTCTCCCTACTCCTCAAGCCAGGGGATTCACCCACATCGCGCAACCTCCCTTGATCGCACTAGAGAGAATATATAATCTGGCTGTTCCAACCCTACGCCAAAGAAAATCCCGTGAAAATCAGCCTCTAAGATACACATATACCAATCACACACAGATATATATATCCAAAATATATTATATATACTATAATCTCATCGTATATTTTTATCACTCCTCAAATGCATATATGGCTATAATTGCCAATCTCATAATAATATTATAATATTCTCCTACCTAAAATATTATCCCATAAGTATTCTCTTACATAAATATACCTCACACCTTGATCACTTTTAGGGATTTATATACTCTCCGAATATCCCAAGTCCTAACCATTTAATAAGTATATCCTCAACTTATCTTTAGCCTATATCCCTAATTCCATCCTAGTCGCCTCGTAGGATTTACTCCAATATAGTCGGCATATAATTAGATTATCTACACGCACAATTATTTATATATATTCTCCCGTCGAAATAATCTCTCGAGTGTTACTCGTCCCGAACACCTTTAAACTAGTAAGCCCTTGGATTTTACTTTCTTCTAATCCAAGGTGTACACCTCACTCCAATAATAATTTAGAGGTACTTACACTACATTTAGGAACCCCACATATCTAATTCCTAAATTGATTCATGGTCTCAAACACCCTCCAGTAATAGAATCATAACAAATCTAAAAAAAATCAGAAAAAATACGCGGTCGGCGTCCACGCGAATGTATCGAAAATATCCACAACTTTTATTTTTTGAAAATCAGCAAAACCTGGACCGATCCGGTCCTGGGAAAATCCAGCATGAGACAACCATGGCTGTCTCGACTTTTCTCCCAATTTTCTTCACCAAAACCCCTCCAAAAAATCATCCCGATATCATCCACCATCAATATAATCATCTACCAACTAGGATATACTAAACACAATAATTAATTTGGGGATTAAATCAATTTTCATAGATAAACCCTAGTTTTACTATTTCCCCATTTCAATTCATTTCTTCACTCCATTTACACGGATTTAACACTAGAGATTATTAAGAGTTTATATTACATCAATTCGTAAACTCTACTCAAATTTTCCCAGATTTATTTTTAGGGTTCTAACCCAAAATCGTATGGTTTACCAACTATAATATGAGATATATACCCAAAATAAAATAAATCAAGTACACACTTACCTGGAGGATGAAATTCGACGACCTCGAGTCAAATCCAGCGGAGTTTTGGCCGGAATCTCCCCTTTCTCTCCTTTTTCCTTCCTCTCTTATCTTTCTCTTCTTTCTCTCTTTTCTTTCTTTCTTTCTCCCTCTCCCGTGTCTTTATAAGGGAGAAATAAGAGTTTATCCCTTTAAACCCAAAAATGACTCTTTTACTCAATTGCGAGTTCCTTTTAATCCAAAACTTCTCGGAGCTCAATTACGACCCCCAGATACTCTATTTTGACTATCTCGGCCATTTCGAGACCAACCGCGCACTCGAAATATCCATCCGAGGTACTTGATCGCAAATCACTAATTTAACCCAACACAAATTAATGCGGGTTTTCCCATTAAAATATTATCCTTTGTCACTATACCCAGCTGCGACATATAATTAAAATACTCCAACTAATTTACTTAGTCTCAAAAGTAAATGAAACACACAGCGGTAATAATCAAATGTTCATAAATACCAAAATTTCTTATTCTCAGACTTTCCCTTAATATCCAAATTACGCCCACTTATGAAATTTAATCATCCCTAAAAGTGCGGGGTGTTACATACTCCCCCCCTTACAATGGAATTTTGCCCTCGAAATTCAGATACAACCGATACTACCAACACTAACCTATGATCGTGAATCACTCCACATCCTGATGCCTCAAGTGGAACGGTACTAACCCGATGGCTCTCAACCATACACTCATTCAGCACTCACCTCTATTAAGGTTTATACGATACTATACTACTACCTCGGTCGTAATGTGACTCTAATAACGTCACATCGCACCCATCGTTTCTTACACCACATATAGAGAAAACGAGCCTACAGACACTGATCTAACGTCTAAATATCACCGGAGAATCGCGATTTTAGGCGTCCGCTCATCTACAACAGGATATCTAATTTCCCCCCAAAAGGAAATTACTCTAATGCTTGACTATTCCCATCAGTCTCATCGCTTATCTTGAGCATGCTACCGCTTATTGCCTTATACAATTGGATTATTGCGTACCTCCTACGACGTTTCGTCCGACCCATTACAATTTCACTTATACGACCTCGCGGTATAATCTTCAACTTTACATACTACGCCCCATCTATCAGGCGGTATATAAAACCAACTTACCAGAGTGACCATACATCTTGTAATCCATGCTTATTTGCACAACTATTATAAATTCCACACACGTAACATTCTCTCTAAACAATGGGCCTTATTTTCTCGGTGTAATACTCACACATGGGTTTTCTTAACCCGTAAAATTTAATTCTTCCTGTACTTGGAAATACAATCCTTCTTCAAAGTTAATTCCACTAATCTTCTTGTGGTTAACTCACCACAATCTCCTTATATCAGTGCCACTAGTCCTATCTAGCTCACTTCCTAATAATTCTAAGATCGAAGCGTTTCCTACATACGTAAAATAAGTACTAACCTAAATTGTGTCCCTAGTTCCCAAGACCTTTCTCAACTCCCGACACTTGCTCGATTTCATGCGTGGGACGTCTCGCAAAGCGAAATCCAAATAAAGAACCCTCCCGTTACACTACTCCCTCGCGTCGTTGGTCATTGAGATATAATGGCCTAAGGCACACCGACGGGAAGTCCTAAGTGCTACCTCGCTAACCTACTAACGCTCTTCTACTATTGTATCCTTCCACCCTGGAAAAATGGAAAGTCTAACTAATCGAGGCGTCTACTCTATTCTAATATATTTTACGAACATCATGCCCAAAATAAACTACCTCAAAATTTGCCTTTTTCTCCAAGGCCTGGCTATAAGCCTCAAATCAATTTCTCTACTTCCTGCCTCCCCCAAATACTTGCGGTGAGAGAACCATTTCAGTGCTTCTCCATAGCACATGCATTTCCATAAGCTTACCATCATCATACGGATCTCAGTCTATAGTGCTTCCTCCACACTATATAACTTATCGATAAAACCAACATCCTTGCATTCTAAAACATCTCTCCACTCCCGACGTTGTTAAGGTTCATGCGTGGAGCGTCTCGCAAGCAAAATCCAAATAAGAAACCCCTCTAATACACTACTACTTAACTTTGTCATTTTTGGAGGTCCGTTAGCTTTAATGTATAACCGGGATAACCCGATCCCCTCTTTCAACAAAAAGTGGCCTGAACTCCTATTCCTTTCCAGGAGCCACACCACCAAGCGCGCGTACTAGCACTAAGTCCTTAAAGCAAATAATAATGAGCTTAAACTCACAGCTCAATAATAAACCCATCATACCTTAAATCATATCAATAAGGTCGCCACTCACTCATATCACGATAATGAAACATCTGCTCACCGAAGTTCCATCTATACATATAATAAAGACAAACTCAACCTGTATCTAGGTGAGATATCTCAATAACATCCTGTTCCACCCTGGAACCGTGAACACGATAGTCTTACAATCATTAGCCTGCTATCGCTCCGATTAATTATAACACCATACTCATATGACACACAAAAAATGAGCAATACAAACCCAATACAAACTCAGAATACTAACACCCATTTTTTTTCACAGCGAATAAAAGAAAAAAGATCCCTGCTATCGCGAAAAAACACATAAATATATACTATATAATGTTATCGATACTACTAATAAACTTGAATCACACACGAATCTAAGGCTAATACAATACTGTGACTCAATCTTGTCACACTGAATATATCTCCTTCATCAAAGATGAAATTCACAATAATAACTTCGCCTATCTCCCACATTACTCCAAATGGTTCCCTGACATGATATACTTGACCTAACTGAACCAGAAACTACTTTAATCGATGAGCCATCTCATCACCCTATTCTTATCCTTTAACTCCTATCGGGCAAGATCAAAGCGCTTGGTTCTACATTCCACATTACAACTTTCCCCACCTGTGGTCACCCTGACCAGGTTAATGTTATCAGTATCTCGGACTCTATAGCCTTGATCCTGATGATTGCCTTCATAATTCCCTTAACTTCTTTGTTAAAAGGAAACTCCGCCACATGCCTCAATAGCCCTAATTCAATGAATTCCCCGGGTGGATTTCCACTAATGGGGTTCCATGGATACAAATTCTCTACAAGTGTTAGAAATACTTATCCAGCGAGCGTAACATTCCTCTGAAGGACTCTGTCTTTATTGTACCTACCTTACTTCGGTACTAGGTTCACTTCTCTATATCACTCTTTATTCACTGTCGGCCTCTTGCCGATCCTGATGTGAATAATCCAAAACTGTATTCTTTTCCTTCCTAATCAACCAAAGGAATTTGCGAATAAAACCGTTCGTGAGATTCCTCTACGAGCAACACATCCTGCTCCCCCGAATATGGTGACAAAAGTTCCCATCATTTAAATATTACTCCTACGAGTGGAAAATTTTCCTCAAATTTTCACATAAGGGTATTTCCACACCCTGCACTAAGCCAAAGCTTCTGAGCCTTTCACTTTTGCTGAATCACATTACACTGACTCCATATAACTTAAACTTTAACGTATGGTCCTTATCAAAGACCTTTCGAACCTTTTTCCCGATCTACTTCATTGGTAAGTTTAACTTTAGCACCACTCTTTACTACAGTGGTACTTGGAGACTCTTAACTACTATTATTTAGTAGTCATTGCAACCATCCTTGACAAATGCCACAAGGAGAGTGACCTCTACTGCGATCCTTATTCTCAAGTATAACTTATAGCTCTAACAAAGTACCACCTCCTGCCACCTTTGAAATGGCCTACCTTAGTCGTCCTTCCTCGATCAGCACACGAATCTCGAACGAGCGCGCAAAAGATTTACTATAATCTTACATAATGGCAGGAAAACAAAATCTCACAAAAGGAATTAATAATCCTAATCATAAGGCTCTATGTAAAATCGAGAGCAACGTAGAAAGCATAGTACATCCGGACAGATTCCTAAGGAAACTAGAACCTTATGCTCTGATACTATCTGTGACACCCCGCCTAATAAAATACAGAGCGATCACACCTGTACCAAATTAAAACCGGAGTCGCATATGGTTCATTCTTAGCGTGACCGTCGAAAACCAAATTAATTACTAATAACCTATTAGGCTGGCATCAAAATTTTATTTATCTAATCTTTTTAAATAAGTTATTCAATTAAAACATTCACACAGTATGTATAAATGAAACTGAGATGAAATAAAAAATAATCGAACACTCGGTTTAACCATAATACAACTCAATCGAATTCCGCGTGAAAAGCGGTAAAAATAAATAAATGCAGTTGGGTTATTAGCCCAAATATGTATACAACAACTCCTATCTAGATTACAAGGATATAAACATCTTAAAGTAAACCTGCATGCATCCACAGCTGCTGCAGCACACGTCTGACTCGAAGGAATCATCATCCAGGTGTCCCTGTGTGTGGACACCTATATATATATAGCAAAAGAGAGGAAAATAGATAAACGGGTCAGAGCCCGAGTTGTGAAAATAATTTGCATGTGCACAAATGCTTTATTTTTAAAATATATTTTATCTCATATTTAAATTGGTATCTCACTCCCATGAGTACCCCTCACCTCTCTTCTAATAGTGCACGCCTAATGTATCCCTCTAAACATCCTAGTCAAGCTACTCCACCTAACTAAACCGTCACCCCCAAACCTAAAAGTCCTCAGTAAACTAAGTACTAAGGGCTAAACTTCTCCCCAGTCTCAACACTGTGCCATGTTCGTGCGTGGGGTGTCTCGCGAAGTGAAATCCAAACAAGGAACCCCCCGATACACTACTACTTGGCAGTGTCGATCGTTGAGATTCATTAGACCCTCGGTACTCAACATATATATATACATACTCATATAATTATATACTTTATCATACTCACTATCATATACATATCATAATATACGTCCGGATAAAATCTCCCAGAATGAGAATTAATCTTTATTCATCTGATCTTTTTACTCTCGTTATATATATATATATTCTTCCTCTCATACACAAGTAATGTACTATACACACAAGTACAATAACCATCCCAATGAGCTATAACTCGAAGATGCAGTCTCATAGTGCCGATCCAACTCCGGGTTTACTCACTATACCACGGTACCAAGCCAGACTTACTCAACGGTCATGGTAAAATATACACAACGGTGGAGGCGATCATGTTCCCTCTGCAAGTGGAGTACACACATCGCACTCGAATGCGGGACGAGATGACCTGGGGATATACTCTCTTTGCTCTTCAAGCCAAGGAATTCACCCACATCGCGCAACCTCTCTGGATCTCACTAGAGAGAATATATAATCTGGTTGTTCCAACCCTACGCCAAAGGAAAGCCTGTGGAAATCAGCCTCTAAGATACACATATACCAATCACACACAGATATATATATTATATATATACTATAATCTCATCGTATATATATCTTTATCACTCCTCAAATGTATATATGGCTATAATTGCCAATTTAATAATAATATTTAAGTATTCTCCTACCCAAAATATTATCCCATAAGTATTCTCTTACATAAATATACCTCGCACCTTAATCACTTTTAGGGATTTATATACTCTCCGAATATCCCAATTCATAACCATTTAAAAAGTATATCCTCAACTTATCTTTAGCCTATATCCCAAATTCCATCCTAGTCGCCTCGTAGGATTTACTCCAATATAGTCGGCATATAATTACATTATCTACTCACACAATTATTTATATATATTCTCCCGCCGAAATAATCCCTCGAATCCCTCGAGTGTTACTCGTCCCGAACACCTTTAAACTAGTAAGCCCTTGGATTTTGCCTTTTTCTAACCCAAGGTGTACATCTCACTCCAATAATAATTTTGAGGTCCTTACACTACATTTAGGAACCCCACATATCTAATTCCTTGATTTATTTATGGTCTTAAACACCCTCCAGTAATAAAATCATATCAAATCCCCAAAAAAAAATTAGAAAAAATACGCGGTCGGCGTCCACGCGACCGTATCGAAAATATCCAACCCTTTCATTTTTTGAAAATCAGCAAAAGCCGAACCAATCCGGTGCTGGGAAATCAAACCAATCTGGTCCTGGGAAGCCGGATCAATCCGGTCCTGGGAAACCGGACCAATCCGGTCCTGGGAAAATCCAGCACGAGACAGCCAATGGCTATCTCGGCTTTTCTCCCAATTTTCTTAACCAAAACCCCTCCAAAAAATCATCCCGATATCATCCACCATCAATATAATCATCTACCAACTAGGATATACTAGAAATCATTAAGAGTTTACATTGCATCAATTCGTAAACTCGTACTCAAAATTTTCCAAATTTATTTTTAGGGTTCTAATCCAAAATCGTACAGTTTACCAACTATAATATGAGATATATACCCAAAATGAAATAAAGCAAGTACACACTTGCCTGGAGGATGAAATCCGACGACCTCGAGTCAAATCCCGTAGAGTTTTGGCCCGAATATCCCTTTTCTCTCCTTTTTTCCTTCTTCTCTTCTGTTTCTCTTCTTTCTCTCTCTTTTTCTTTCTTTCTCCCTCTCCCGTGTCTTTATAAGGGAGAAATAAGGGTTTATCCCTTTTAAACCCAAAAATGACTCGTTTACTCAATTGCAAGTTCTTTTTAATCCAAAAATTCTCGGAGCTTAATTACGACCCACGGATACTCTATTCTGACTATCTCGGCCATTTCGAGACCAACCGCGCACTCAAAATCTCCATCTGAGGTACTTGATCGCAAATCACTAATTTAACCCAACACAACTTAATGCGGGTTTTCCCATTAAAATATTATCCTTTGTCGCTATACCCAGCTGCGACATATAATTAAAATACTCTAACTAATTTACTTAGTCTCAAAAGTAAATGAAACACACACCGGTAATAATCAAATGTTCATAAATCCCAAAATTTCTTATTCTCAGACTTTCCCTTAATCTCTAAATTACGCCCCCTTATGAAATTTTATTATCCCTAAAAGTGTGGGGTGTTACAAATGCCTTTTCTGTTTTGTTGTTGTTGTTCAATAGTAAAAAAATAGTCATTTGATTTCATATAATAAATACGAGGAACATACGTGCTTACCAACTGGGATGATTTTTAAAGTAAAGCGCCATTGTCTTTTTCTAAACCTTAGCAAAAAGCTACTTGGCTCGGGTATCTCATTCCACTCACTACTTTGACACAAAGATGTACCTATAACTAAGCCTTACAACCATTATAAGAGAGAAAATAATTACTAACCACTCGACATGGTGTCTGTGGGTAGTATGATGTCTATCAAGTAAGAGTCAGCTACACATATTGAATGTTATTTCTCCCTACGCCGAATGCCTCATATGTTTTTTTATGCTTGTATTAATATGATGAATATATAAGTCTATTTTGTAGAATAAACATGAGGAACGTATGTGTTTACAAGTTAAGTTGATTAATGAATTAAAATTCCATTGTCTTATTCTAAACCTTAGCAAAAAACTACTTGTCTCAGGTATCTAAAACCAGACACTCCTATCGATACACTCCTTCCTGCCTTGTGTGAAAGTTTAGGCCATATGTGTATACTCACATTTTACTTGACTTCTTAAATATAGGACTAACTTCAAAAATGAATGTACCCATGAATGTGGCCTAATAAATCTCACATTTTCGGTGAAGAAAAAATAACTTTTTTGGAATCGGTCCTGTTTTGACGACTTGATTTGGTAGAAACCTCATTCCACAGTATTTTCTTATTAGGCCACATACTTAAATCATTTAAAAATGTAAAATATTTCGTTCCTAATATCTCTTAAATCAAAATATTTTCTCTATCTAAATAATTTAATCTTCTTTGTGTAATTGATAGATGTTTTATGACTTTATGTACCAAATCCTTGTAATATGACTTCATTTCGTTTTAATGGGACTTGTATTTGTGAAAATATCTTTATAATATATACTTTTGAATTTGTGATGATAATTATTTAACAATATTTGATTATTATAATGTCTAATTCTTTTATTAAACCTAATATGTTGTCTACCAGGTGCGATGTCTTTTCTTAGGATAACTAGTGTGATATTTTTTATTACACTTAGTAATACTTATCAACTGGTAATGGCTATGAAAAGTATTAACGTAATGGTTACGTATAATTGAGAAACTATTATGAAATCGTACTTAAAGAACACGTTTCATCTTATCATTTTAACTGTAGATGATTGACTCTTACAACGTAATACTGATGTGACAGCTTAATAGCATGGATAGTCGCAAAAACATATATTTTCCTACATTTTCATGGGTAATTTTAACTCACATATCTAATGTTATGTGAAAGGTGTTGTAATAGCCATAATTTAATAATATTAAACTATTACGGGATGCAAGAAATGGTGAGGATGAATAACGAAGAAGAGACAAAGTACGTATTAATGGAAAATATTAAACAAAGCGATCGTATATTCATTCCTATGCGCCACAACAACAACACTGGCATCAAGTTACTTTGCCTTGACAAAGGGAAACGAATGTGGCTGCATTGCAACCCAAATTTGAAAAAGACGAACATAAGCGATGTTCGGTGGAGCATTATGCTTAGTGGAGCTAATTAGTTTGTAAGTCGATTACTGTATGTCAAACTCTATACAACGGTGAATACTAGGTTTTGCCCGAAAAGGATTTTTTGTTATCTTCTTCCCATGTTTGGTTTGCTTGTGTGATTGTAGAATTTAACTTGAACTTTGCATGCACACTTAATTATTAATCAAGATAAATTTGGGTAAAATTTGAATTGGTACACGCATAACCTAATATACAGACTATCCATATGAATCTGCATTCTCAACTTGGTTCAAAACTGGTGCAATGTTTTACTTGGATTAATTATGTTTAAAGTTTATATATTTTATTTGCAAAATTAAAAAAATTGAACTTTTTTAAAGTTTAGCCATCCATCTCTCCGTATCCGCCTTTAAGGGTTTTTCAACAAATAAGCAAAATTAATTATTAAAGCAAGAAAACAAGAAATACAACTTATATTAATGAGGAAAATAAGGAATAGTGCACTCAAAAACCTTTTAAGAGGCAAGTTACCACCCAAAATATCCCTCTTAACTAATAATAAATGAAAGATATCTCAAACAAATGAGGGAGAGATTCTATTTATACAATACCCTAGTGGCAAACTTATAAAGTAAAAAAGCCAAATCTTGCAGGGGCTAATTCAATTCAATCCAAATCCGAATCGATTCGATACAGGAAAAATCTGATACTAGTAGGGGTGAATCGATTTGGAGAAGAGACGAATCGATTCGGACCCTTTAGATCTGAATTCTTGTTTGCTGTCTTGTTTTTTTGGATCAACATACGAAAACTAGAGTAACTTCTTCGTTATAGATCGAAATGATGAGCGATGAGAGGTTATGTGAAGATAGTATAGAGGGACACATTTTTGTAAATACTTTGGACCAGAAACATAATTTTTTAAATGATTAAAATACCCCCGAATGCTCACTTTATGACGAAACTTTTCCGGAATGCAACCAAACTTCACGCATAGCACCTTTATACCTACAAAAGCTTAATTATACCTCGCAAATTATATATATATATATATATATATGGATTAATGTTTGGTTAACGAGCATAAATATAGGAATTAATGTACCCGAGGTGGGCTAAAATGCATAACTATAAAGTGTAAATAAATGCAATATTCGGAATGAATCAGATCCCCTAACTTAGACATTGGTAGTCCCTAGGGATAAAATGCAAAGAAATAAGACTACAAGTAACACCATGTGAGGGAAAATATGTACAAAGGAGATAAATACCACTTTCGCGAGCTAATGATTGTATTTAGCAAATGCAATAGGCCTTTAAAACCCTACCCTAGTGGATGAGTGTTGTCTCGTGAGGGTTTTTAGGGATGAAACCCACAAACATCAAGTTTCCTAAAAAAGTGCCCAGTAAATCAAAAAAGAAAAGCTCAACAACAAGAAATGGATTTCAACATGTTATTAGCATAATGAATTCATTCATTCAAACGTTCGTAATTATTAGCATTATAGAATGAACTTCATAGAATTGAAACCCTAAATGTGGGAGGAAAAGAGAGCACATGAAAATAATTTAATTTGACAATTTTTTTGTAAATTGAATAAGCATTAAAGCGCAGCATGTTATTCAATTCTCATCAGTGTTTAGACTCAACATATGAAATAACTAAGAACGAGTGTAACACACACAAGACATGCAGACATAAAGAGTAAATATAAATAAAAACTAGGCTGCACACGTGTCATCAATGAAGAACGCTGTTTATAAAATGAAAAATATGCAATATGAATGAAAGGATACCATTATTAAAGAAGTAAAATTATTTTTCACTGATTATCACAATCACTATGATATTTGAATTGCACTCACCTTAGGATTACAGAGGACTTGTATAGGTTATAATGTAGATGTGGGGTTAAGGTGTATGAAATGAAATCGATATTTACGGATTCAAAGGTGTGTGGGGGTGAAACACTTGGGATAATTGAAAATTGTGGGCTATTTTGAAATTGGAATATGATTTCCATAACAAGCATTGGATATGACATTTGATAGTGACAAAGATTATTGAATACTATATACAAAATGGAAATACTTTCTCTTTTTCTTCTTTTTCTTTTGTTTTCTGGTTTTCTCTTTTCTTTTGTGTTTATTTTATTTTCACTATCACAGGTTCAATTGAAACCATATAATAAAAACATCATTCAATCCCAAGTATCATTCCAAATAAAGGTATGAAAGGTGATTTATGTGGTTTATAACTCCAATTTGGAGTTCTTTATGGGATTTTGGATTGTGAAATGAAAAGCTATATTTAGGCTCAACAGGGTTGACGAGGAGAAACATTTTAGTTGAGGTCAAGGTCAATATGGTTGTCATAACATATAGAGCTTATTATTCTTCCCAAAAGTTTATGCAATTCTTGATCAACAATGCTCAAGTAATACATTTTGAAATCTAAACTCAATTAATGAATGATCAATTGAAAGAACAATGAGATTACCAACGAATTTAATATTTTTAAGGAGGAAAGAGTAATGCATAAATACTCAAAAAAGAAGAAAAGCACAAAGCTCACTTGGTGTAAGTATATACAATGCAACAAATAATTACCGAATTGCAAAAATCTTAAACCAAATAAATTAAACAAGAAACGTGCATGTGCTCATGGTTTTAAAGTTTGATTCATGAAGTTTTTCATAACATAAATGATCTGTGGAATAATATATAATAACTTCAAAAATCGAGAACATGCATCATTGATTCATCTATTGGATCGGGCATTTATTGAACTTTATCATTAAAACCAAAGGCAAAATTCTTAACAATGGAAAAAAAAGAAACAATTTTTTTTTGATAATTTTCAATTTTTACAACAAAAGCATGCTTGGAAAGAACATATGATCAAATAATGGAACTCAAAAGGAAATGGAAAGAATATCCCATACCCTTAACTTAAATCTTGTATTTTCCTCAATGTAAATCAAGAACCAAGTGAAAGAGAATAAAATAGCGATATTACCCAAAATAGAAAAATCTCCGAAAATTACAAGCATAAAGATTCTACAAAACATGTTAGCACTAAGAATATTAAAAATAATAATAAAAATTTAACTAATTACACTATACATTAAGTAAAAAGAAAAATCAATCTAGTATGTGCAACCTATAATTTCAACTTCTCACTAACTATACACTAGAAGTTGAAATTTTTTAGATTCCACCCAAAAAATGATTTGACTTTAAGGGAAAATTGGTGTCCCCTCATTTGAGTGCGTACATTCTGAGAAATAGGAATTCCGTTTGAACAACAAAGGGCATGTGTAAGGTGTAAGAAATTAACCATCACCAATTAAAAGTATTTTGGTGGATGATGGGTTTTTGGAATTGAACGGGCGATGAATACACATGGGATCTGAGAAAAACTAAATTTCCTCCAAAAGATTTTACAATTGGAATCATAGGTGGCGCGCATGGAGGAAAGATTGCCTTCATGGAAAGAAATTCAAACAACTAATCCTCATTGGTGAAAGACCTAAAAGTTTTAACATTTTGAACCGAATCATGGGATAATTATAATGGTTCAATAATGGAGAATGAAGGTGAGGATGGAATAAATTCAATCTCAAGAGATATGTTATCATCACTCAAATAATGAATTTTTAAGGAGATAGGATCATTCACGATGAAATTTTCTTATTTGCTTACCAAAGAAGAAACCATTTCATTGCAAATGGATACTATATCCATTTCATCCTCACTTTAATTCTCTATGTCTTGGTTCAAATAAAGAATGATTTATTCGAAAGTAGGCATCGATTCCTCATTTGGTTAAAAAAACTACCCAACTTCAAAAGTTTTGGAAGAAAAATCTTCATTGGATTCAAATAATAAATCTAAGCCATGTTCTTAATAATGATTTTCTTCCCAATAACGGTTTACACTCTTTTCATTCTCAAGAAAAATAATCCCACGACAAAATCATTGGGGTGGGGTGTGTGTGTGTGTGGGGGGGGGGGATTCTTCAAAATGCAAAAGGTTGATTACTATCGTTGGAACTACTATTAAAATCGTTATTATAAGAATTTTCAAAGCTATTGCAATTAGTTTCAACATTATAATTATAAGGATTTTGTGGCCCATTATCGAAAAAATCATTCACAAAATTTCCATAATCTATAACTTGACTTTTGTGATACTCACCTAAGACATTTTAAATATATCAAGCTTTTAAGTTTGAAAGGATTTACCAAAAGTCATAGATTTTGGGGATTTTGAGAATTATCATTATGATTATCGAAAATATTAGAATATGACATGCTTACCTTAATATGCTCAGGATGACAAAATTAACAAAATGATGTGCGACTAATGGATTCAAGCATTTCTGAGCGCTCAAATGTAGAAGTCCTATAAAAATTGTTAACAAAGAATATAGATAGAAAGAAAAATATTACGAAATACTAAATCAATCATAATCTAAAGAAAAAAAATTCCCTGATAAGGGCACCCTTTGATAACTGTGGAAGATCGAGCGTTCGTGTTACTAAACATATCATTGTTTTCGTCTCCTACGGCTATACAAAAACCTAAACTATTGCTACACTCTTTACAGGAATATAACGACTAGTTCGGGTATCGAATCCACAGGGAATGTTTCTAGACATTGAATTGATTTATTACTTCTCAAATAAAAGTGTAAAAGCTGATGATTAAGAAAGACAAAACTATAGGCACGTGTTGAAACTATGATTAATAAAAAATGCATAAATATATTGTAGACACCCCATTCTGTTACCCCCTCACTCTCCTTAGGTCCCTAGTACCTCCACTCATCATCGCAAACCCAGGTCACGTCCCGAGTACTGACCTGGAAGCCATCGGGCATTCCGGCTCAGTTTGACCCAAAAGTCAAACTCCTCGTCTCGACCGAGACTCAATGAATCTTTAAAGGGCACTGAATACCCTTTCCAACGGTCCACCCCGTGCACGATTTTGACTTACCATGAGGATGAATGCGCCGTTTGCGTCCGAAACCTGACCCAGAGGCCACCGGGGGCTCCCGGGCTCTATTTGACCTATGTCAACCCTTCATATCGATCGAGGCTAAATGAATCTTTGAAGGGAACTGAATAAAATTTCCAACGATCCATCCCGAGCGCAATTCCTACTTTCCATGCGGACGAATGATCCGTTTGACTCCGGGAAGCCACCGAGCTCTTCCCGGGACCGATTGACCAAAGTCAACTATCCACACTGGGTCAAACTATTTGGAATGTCAAAGTACATCTCCTAACCTTTCTAACGGTATGCCCCATGCGCGATTCTCACTTACCATGCGGACGAACGATCCGTTTGCGTCCGCACGATTCCCCGTCCAATGGACCGATAAACGCTTCCGAGCCACATTTGACCCAAAGTTAGCTCCCGAACTCGGGAGCGGTCCAAAGGACTTTCGAAGGTCTCTGAAATAACTTTCCAACGGTATGCCCCGTGTACGATTCTGACCAACGGTTTGCCCTCGACGGTCTATTTTCTAAAAAAGCCTGAGGCGCACTGCCAAATGGCAGGTCCCAAACCCTGCCTATCGGCACTTGCCGATTGGTAGTGCCATGGCAATGCCGATCGACAGACCCCTGGGCCTATAAAAGCAGGCCTTGGCCTCATTTGCAAAAGGACCCCAGATCTGATAGAAATCTCTCTGAATGAATCCCAGAAACCTCTCTCGAAGGCAGCGTGGTTTCAACTTCCAAATCCCTCTTTTACCTCCACTTTTCATCATCCCTTTCATCAAACTTGGTGAATTAACCACTCTCCATCATCATCCAAGCTCAAGGGCTGTTCTCCAACGTTCAAGATCAAGCTCAAGATCTTCAAGAAGGTCCAACTCTCTCAAACTCTCTCTTAAATTCTCTTGAATTCCCAATAACTTGTTTTCTTACTTGGCATTTTTATAATCTCATCTCACACATCCTAATATACTTTTTATTTAGTATTATTGCACATCCCACGTTTTCATATAAATAAAAACGAAAAAACAAGAAAAAGAGGGTTTGCTCATAAATTCCAAGTAGGGAGTCTCACACTTTTTCCACACTTTTCTCACAACCAAAACACTTTTTCTACACACACACACACTTACAAATAAGAGATTTCTCCATTTTGAATTTATGGGATAAACCCCACCCCTTTGCTTTGTATGCAAACTACATGGACTTTGATGCCTTTATAGGCTACATAGGCGTCTCGGGGTAAAACCCGAGACTCGAGTCTTTTCTCTCATTTTTTATTTTCTCTAAATCCATTTTTCTTACATTATTAGTCTTAGTGACGTATTACGCCATGTGCGTTATCGTTCCCTTATAACGATCAACGTAGGGGTAGCCACGTAAATCTTATTTTTCTAATATTACTTTTGTATCTTCCTACGGATAACTCGCTTTATCTTTTCCATGATACAAGTCGAAGATTCCTACCTCCATTCTATATATATACACATGCACACATCTCACAGGGGGAAACATAAAGGAAAATAACAAATATCCATGAGAGACCGAAAGGGCGGAATGGGTGCCTAACACCTTCCCATTTCGTAACTAAGCCTCCGAACCCTTTCCGAATCATTTTGGTTTCGCACGCACCAGTATGTCTTTGGAAGCCATCCTTCGGGGTGGCTTCCTCTTTTTCTTTTGTCTGTTTTGAGTAAAATAGACTGGCGACTCTGAATCTATCTACATTTTTCACACCTCACAAAATCGACGCCGGCCGAAGCTCTCTCCCGAGAGGGGACGTGCGGGACCCGAAGGATCCTTCCTTCCTTTGCGGCGGGGATCGGGGATGGCCACAGTGGCGACTCTGCGGGGGAATTTATTTATTTTGAAGGCTTGACTCTATTTACATGGATGTTATATTTGTTTATGTTTCCCCCCACATCCGCATGTTCCCCTTTTTCATATGTATTCCATGCTTATGCTTATGTTCACACACTTGTAGAAAATTCTCCATGTACACTTCACACCACGTGCACCTAGGATCACATGTATATCCCCATGTTGCACGCATCACCCATCCATACTTGGTGTACCTTTTGGATACTCGTACTTTGCTCCCTATTTAGCATAATCAAGAAAGGCATTCTCATCATAAGATACTAATAAGAGAATCATGCATGATTCACACGACATCACCAAAGAGCATTGATATTGACCAAATTTTACCCACTAACTGGAGGGTCACTTCGTGATGGGCGCTGGTCCGGCAGGTCGCAGTTAGCCTAAGCCATATGACTCTCACCTTCCATTTGCTATGTACCTTCGACGTATATCGAACGGTTCCCCCGCATCGTACCGCTTGACCGAAGTCATGACGGGAGGTATATCGCAGGGAATTCGTCCACGTACGCCGAGTATATCGAATTCGCTCTCACACGTACCGTCCCCACGAGGTATATGGTGAGGTAATTCACGTACACTCAGGTATATTAAATGGCTTGTCCACACGTACCGATTGCCCGCAAGAGCAAGACGTATATCGTGGAAGCCACGCCAAAGGGGGGAACCCATGCCGATTCACCCAACCAACTGCATACCCGCATATAGGTGTCAAACCTAGGACACGCACTTTAGAATGCCAGTTTCAACTCGAAACTCTGCCGAAATTCCGGGTCGATCTTTCGCCCAATTTTTGCGCATTTTAAAAATGGGACTCTGTCTGCGAGCCTGGTTACAAGTCCAAACATAACTTTGCATGTATTAAAACCCCACTTTTCCAAGCTCGGGTCCCGTCCGGCATTGCATTTTGGAGAATTAAATACAAGTGAGAACATAATAATCATAATAATCATGTTGAGTTCCGTCTCCAAAAATATTTCTCCCTTTTTATCAAAAATCCAAAAACATTTCTCCCTTTTTATCAAAAATCCAAAAATAATATCTTCCCCTTTTCTCAAAAATAAATAAATAAATCTCATCTTGCGCCTTCTCAGGTTGATCACACGCCTTTGGCCTGGCTCCCTATTGGCTTAGGTCTTCAGTTAAATCACCCCGGAGTTTCATCCGTTCCTCTACTACTTCTTTCGAATCCGAAATCCATCCATCTTCCATGGAGAATGCAGATCAAGCACCAGTCATACAACCGGATCTGCCGATAGTCCTAGCTCAGCTCGTGGACAAGATTGATAACCTCCAAGATGAGGTCTGAGAAATACAACAAAACCAAGTTCCTATTCCTCAAGAGCCCGAGGCCCTGTTCCCTCGTGCTATGGGTCCACCCGAGCCCATCTGGGTCCCGGAAGAATATCAGCACGCTCCGCGTGCCCGTCCTGCTAATGGGCCTCCACCTGCCCAGCTTCCAATGCCAAACATTGCCCAGCCTATGACTAACTTGCCTGTGGTTGCTGATCCAAAGGAGGAGGAATTGAACAAAGTCAAAGAAGATCTTAAGATGATCACCAAGAAGTTTGACCAAGTTAGGATCTCTGTAATTTACATGGACTACACCCATATGTCTCCTTATCCTAAAGCAAGGTTACCCGAGAAGTTCAAGATGCCAAATATCGAGAAGTTTGGAGGGAGTGGTCCCCCGATTGTTCATCTTCGTAGTTATCATCGTTCCATGACTCTACTAGGGGCTTCGGAAGAAGTAATGGCCCAATTGTTTCAGCAAACTTTGAAGGATAGTGCCCTCCGATGGTTTTTATCTCTTGAGGAATCCAGAATTCGTAGCTGAGAGGATGTAGCCCGAGAATTCATGTCGCAATACAAATACAACGAAGAGCTAGAGGTCACCCATCGTGATTAAGAGCTGCTCAAACAAAACTCTGGAGAATCAGTCAGTAACTTCATAGCCCGATGGAGGGAAAAAGCAGCTACCATGACTAATCGGCCATCTGAGGAAGAACAAGTCAGCATAGTAAAGAATAATTTCTTTCCCCGTGTCCGAACAACCATGGGAGGACAGTACTACCTTCATTTTCGAGCTCTCAGAGAAGCAGGGGTAGAAATCGAGGAAAGCCTTGCCAAAATAGAAGTTGAACCAAAGAAGGTGTACGGATAGTTCACCCCCAGAAAATATGACAAGCCAGTCAGTGCCACAGTCTCAACCATCTACAACATCTCTCAACCAACCACATCATGGGCACCAGAAAGCCGCCCTGCTCCCGTCCGAAGGGAATACACCGAGCTTCATGATCCCCTCTCCAAAGTTTACCAAGCCCTGTTAAGCCGAAACCTTATAAAGCCCCTGGATCCACGTCCATTACCTAATCCACTTCCCAAAAATTTCAAGACCGATGCTCATTGCGCCTTTCACCAAACAGCTGGCCATACCACCGACCAATGCTTCCACCTTCGAAACATAATCCAAGATCTCATTGGCCGGGGTACCATCGCCCCACCAGCCAATCCTAAACCAAGCACTACCCATAACCCACTCCCAAATCACACCAATGCCATCTTCTTGGAAGAAAATCCAAATTTCGATCCGTCAACCCAGATCACACCCTTATACCCTCCTAAACCCCTTCAACATTGTCCATATTTCCTCCTACACCCTACTAGCCCCGCTAATCAGGAACTGTCACTCCTTACCAGAGCGTGCATCACTATCCGGACCTGTTCTAAAAGTGAAAGTGTGGAATTATCAGATGTGTTGAACCAACTCCTAGAGTTCGGGTTGAAATTGCCCTCACAGATGATTATCGGCTGCCAGAGGTTCAGTACGTTGTTTTTAGAAGCACAGAAATGGGACCGATAATCAGATAGGTGGATGGTACCAACCGACGAAGTCTGCTTAGATGATGTTGTCTGGATCATGACGGAAGCATTCAGGCAAACCAATAACATTTGCAGTATCACCGAGTTACTTGACACTTTGAAGCTACAAGGGCGCCTGGTCCCTTCACCTTTACACATCCCCACAGAATGGGAAGACCTATATGAGGAAGCCGTTATAGTCGTGGAATGCATTGACTTCATAGGGGAAAATAGAATTATTGCCACCGAATGGGGTGGGGGGGGGGGGGAGAATTCAAAGATTCGAGCGAAGAACAAGTTTCAGAAAGAGCTGGCCTAGTAGATGACTTATGTGGGATGATATCATTTTAAGAACTCCTCGAAGAAATAGATAAGGTGGCAGAACAACCTGAGATTGATGAGGAAACTGGATTTAAGTTTTTACCTTCTTCAGTAAATCACATGACCAGATCTGGGAGACATTAACAAGTTCCCAACTCACTATCAGTAAATGATAAGGGGAAGGGAGTTGAAGACCTTCATATACCGAAAATGACCCTCGAGTAGAGCAAGATCCTCGATCAACTGAAGAAAATTCAAGCTAACATCACCCTATGGAGGCTTTTCATGTCTTCCCAGCTGCACATAAATTCTTTAATCAAGTTGCTCACAGGACCCATAGTTCCTCCTTCTACCACACCAGAAGAAGCGGTGAACCTGGTCGAGTCCTTGACCTTTACCCGAATGCTATCCTTTTCTGAAGAGGAAATCCCCAAAATTGGGATAAATCACAATCATGCACTTAACATCTCCATCGAAGTTATGGGGAAGGTTGTACCGCTTTCTCTCGTTGACAACGGATCCGCTTTGAATGTCTGCCCACTGAGAACCTTCAAATGTTTAGGTCTGAAAGAAAGTGACCTCGCTCCAACCTCCACTGCCGTGCGCGCCTACGATAATACCCGTCGTGAGGTGATGGGATCCATAAAACTTGTAATAGGGGCTGGTCCTATAAACCCTGTCGTCGAATTCCAAGTCATCGATATCCCGGCCTGTTTTAACCTGTTGCTCGGACGACCCTGGCTCCACTGTATAAAGGGTGTCTCTTCCTCATTCCATCAAAAATTGAAGTTCTTTGCCGATGGGCGAGTCATCACCATCTTGGGTGATGACGGTAATGCCGAGGGCGCAGGCACCAGTAGCCCAATTCTTGAGATACAGCATGGGTCAAATGATATGCTCCTATAAGGTTTCCTAGTTGAACCATCCCTACTCCCGACAGGGGAAGGTTTCAAAGAAAGGGTTTGTCCAGAATATGACCCTCATGGCAATGTCAATGCGATTCAGATGTTCAGAAACATGCACTTCATGCCCGGACTGGGGCTAGGACAAAGGCTGCAGGGGATACTTGAGCCCATCGAACTAAAGAAAGATTTCCCTCCTTGCGGCTTGGGGTATCAACCATCAGAACAAGAGCTCAGAATGATCCTCTAGACTCTATCAAAAAGAGGTTTAGACTTTGTCCGGACTATCTCGGGTGATTCCTTAAATGGACGATTCATTAAAGAGGGCGAGGATTTACCTTTTTGCGGTTTTCCAGAACCATGGTACGACCACACAAACAAGAAAATAAAGCCTGGAATGGAGATCTTTTTCCAAGATAGCTACCCATGGGCCGAAAGTTTCCAACACCGCGTACAACCTCTTATCAAATATACTGAAGAGACTGAAGAAAGTGACTTCGAAGATTCTTTCAACCTGCAGACACTGGGGATGGCACTCTGCATGGTTCATTCAAGCACCACATCACTGGACCCCTCCCATCTGATCAAAGATGCTGATACACCTCTCCTCAACTGGCATGCCGCGCCAGTTCCACCTCTTGAAATCTCCCCCAGCCCCAATGTTTACCCTATTTATTCTTCTGTTATCCACCCTTGCTCAAATGTAATCGAAACCTCTTTTGACGAGGTTCTCAATGCTGTTTTTCCTATTAATGAAATAAACGAAGATTTTGAGTATCTTGCTGTGCCTTACATGAATTGTTTAGATTCTAATCAAGATTTTGATGATGATGGTTTTGCAAATGAACAATTCTTAACTGATCTAAATAAGGTTAATAATAAATAACATAACCGCGTTCAAGTTAATGAAGAAGAGACTGTTGTTCTTAATCTCGGTTCTAGTAGCCAACTGCGCGAGATTAGAATAGGGGCCACCCTTGATGAGCATGAGCGCGCACAACTCGAAGAATTGCTAAAGGAGTTCGTGGATGTCTTCGCATGGTCCTACGACGATATGACCGGTATTGACCCCGAAATAGCTCAGTATGAGATCCCCACTCTCCCAAATGCCAAGCCAGTTAAATAAAAATTAAGAAAACTCCGCACCGAATGGTCGCTTAAGGTCAAAGAGGAGGTGATCAAACAGTTGAACGTGGGTTTCATTCGAGTAATCGAATATCCCACATGGCTAGCCAACATTGTACCGGTACCAAAATCAAGAGGAAAGGTTCGAATGTGTGTGGATTACCGAGATTTAAACAAAGCTTCTCCGAAGGATGATTATCCGCTACCCAACATCGATATGATCGTGGACAACACAGCCAGTCATGCTCTCAAGTTATTTATCGACGGATTTGCCGGATACAATTAAATCAAGATGCACCCCGACCACCAAGAGAAAACCGCATTCATCACCCCATGGGGAACCTTTTGCTACACCGTTATGCTATTCGGTCTCAAGAATGCTGGGGCTACCTACCAAAGGGCCGCCACAACCATCCTGCACGATCTGATTCACAAAGAAGTCGTGGTTTATGTGGATGATATGATTATCAAGTCCAAAACTAGAGAAGGTAATGTTCCCTCTCTCCGGAAGTTCTTCGAACCACTGCGACAGTATCAGATGCGACTTAATCCACAAAAGTGTGTCTTCGGTGTTACAAAGGGAAAACTCTTGGGATTCATGGTCAGTGAGAAGGGGATAAAAGCATATCCCGCTAAGCTGAAGGCCATACATGAGATTCCACCTCCCCGAACAGAGAAGGAAGTTCGAGGCTTCCTTGGGAAATTACAATATATCAGCCGGTTCATCAGCTAGCTAACCTCCATCTGTGAACCAATCTTTAAGCTCCTCTAAAAGGATTCAACCAAGGTTTGGAACGAGGCCTGACAAGAAGCTTTTAATCGAATCAAACAGTACCTAAACCAACCTCCAGTTCTCATGCCACCACAGCCCGGTCTCCCTTTGCTCTTATACCTAACCATAACCGACACTGCATCCAGGGCTTTGCTAGCCCAATACCTTGAAGACTCCCGCAAAGAAAAAGCCATCTATTATGCCAGTCGCAAATTGGTCGGGTACGAGGTCAACTACACTGCTTTAGAAAAATCATGCGTCGCGCTTGTCTGGGTCACCCAAAAGTTGCGGCACTACATGCTCGCCTTTTCCATCAAACTTATATCCCGAATGGATACCATCAAATACCTTTTCAAAAAACCCGCCTTATCCAGCCGAATGGCCCGATGGTTGATGCTCCTAACCGAGTTTGATATCATGCACGTCACACAGAAAGCCGTTAAGGGAAGAGCCATCTCTAACTACCTCGCGAATTACCCCGTAGAAGAAACATATGTTTGGATCTCCGAATTCCCAGATGAAAATGTCCTTTGCACCACTCAAGACTGCCTTCGATGGAAAATATTCTTTGACGGCGCTGGCAACAAAAGGGGATATGGCATTGGGATACTTCTAATCGCCCCAGATGACTCCCACACTCCTATCGCCATTAAATTGGATTTCCCTTGCACCAACAACATGACATAATACGAGGCATGCATAGTGGGCCTCAAGGTCGCTCTCGAGAAAGGTATTCAATACCTTGATGTATATGGGGATTCTGCCCTCATCATCGGTCAAGTGCTCAGAAAGTGGAAAGTTAAGGGCGAAAAGCTCCAACCCATTTATGCCCAATTAGAAGAGTTGGCCTCCCAATTCCGAGATATCACCTTCCATTACCTACCCCGAGCAAAGAATAACCTAGCCGATGCTCTCGCTACCTTGTCCTCCATGGTCGACATGCCCGTGGAAATAATAATGACCCCCTTCCTAGTTCAAAAGCAAGACAAACCAACCCATTGCTACCACATTGAGCTCACCACCTCACAAGATCCTGAGCTAGTCAATTACTGGTACTATGATATTTGGTGCCTCCTCCGGTACGGTAGGTATCCCGAGGGTTCCAACAAGAATGACCGAGCTACCCTCCGAAGGCTGGCCGCTCAGTACATCATCTGCCATAAAGCATTGCTCAAGAGGAATTTCGATGGAAATCATTTGCACTGTATCGCAGGGGCTGGCATTGAAAAGATAATGTAGAAAATCCACAGCGGGGAATGTGAGCCCCATATGAACGGTCACATGCTTGCCAAGAAGATCATCCGACAAGGCTACTAATGGACCATCATGGCCCAGGATTGCACCACATATGTTCGGAGGTGCCCTAAATGCCAACAGTTCTCCAATCTCCAACATCTACCTCCGCGGGAATTATACAACATGACTTCTACCTGGCCATTCTCCACCTGGGGTATCGACATCATAGGAAAGGTTACACCAAAAGCGTCAAATGGGCATGAGTTCATCCTAGTTGCCATCGATTACTTCACCAAATGGGTCGAAGCTGAGTCATACGCAGTATTAAATGCCAAGAAGGTGGCTAAATTCATCAAGAAAAATATCATCTACCGATATGGGGTCCCGCACGAGCTAGTGTCGGATAATGGTTTGCACTTCGAGGCAGAAGTCACAGAAGTTGTCAACGAGTACGGGATTCAGAGACACAAATCTTCTCCCTACCGACCTCAGACCAATGGTGCAGTTGAAGCCGCCAATAAAAATCTCAAAACCATCATCAATAAGATGATCGAAAGTTGTAGGGATTGGGCCGATTGGATCCCGTTACCCTCTGGGGCTATCGAACCTTAATTCGAACCTCTATTGGGGCTACCCCTTACTCCCTGGTCTACGGCATGGAAGCTGTCCTACCTGTAGAGCTGGAGATACCCTCGCTATGCGTCATGCTCGAAAGCAGGGTTAGCGAAGAAGACTGGTGCCAAGGCCGTCTTGATGAGCTGACCCTCCTAGATGAACGAAAATTAAAAGATCTTTACCACATACAAGGGTATCATCGCCGAATAGCGCGATCGTTCAACAAGAAAGTCAAGGACCGCGGTGTTCGGGAGGGGGATTTAGCCCTCAAGGAGATAATAGAACCCATCTGGGACCCTAGAGGAAAGTTCAAACCCAATTGGAGTGGCCCTTACATTGTGAAGAAGATCTTATCTGGCAGTGCCGCCATGCTCACCGACCTGGATGGGGAAGAGATGGCTCGTCCCTTCAATTTGGACCGTCTCAAGAAGTTCTACCCCTAGTCCTAAATCTCGGCGCGCTACGACTTTTCTCTCCCCTTCTATTCTAAAAAAAAAACTCTCTCCATTTCCCTCTACCCAGAACTACGTGGGCCTGATCCTCTGCAAAAAACTATTTTCAAACAGATAAGAACTTTTTCAAAAACCCCAGAGGTACGTAGGCAGCTCATACACCTCACATGAGCATGGCCCCTTCTTTTTCACAAAAATATATTCCTTTCTTATCTCCGAGAACGGCAGTTCATTCTAAACATCTACTTGAACAAAAGGATTACGTATGCCTTAGCGATTGGTATAGATAATTCAAAATACAAAATTCATCGAAAGGCACAACTGGATGATCAGAAACTTGTTTATTTCATTAATAAGAAACTATACTACAGGTTACATAAGAAAAAGGAACGGATAACTCCTTTTCCCATACTACCCTAAAAAACCAGATAAAATCCCCCACATCTGTTACATGGATAAACTCCCCAGGAGTCCTACCCACAGCTACCCGAAGAGACTGCACCCTCATCATCTACATCCTGAGGACCCCAATTTTCTCTTTCCTGAATGGAGTGACACAAAAACTCCATGGACCGATGAGCCTTAACCATCTTCAAAAAGACCACAACACCCCCTTCCATGGAGTCAGATAAAACAAACCACCTCTGACCAGTCTCTACTGCCAACATCTTGCTAACTACTTTCCTCCACAATCACTTCAGATAATCTTTGGGGATATGGAAAACCTTCCCAACAGACTGAGAGGGACAGGTCGACAGACGCCGATTTTCCCACAGAGATCCGAGCAACAGACGCAGACGCTCAGTCAAATCTTCTACCGGAAAGAAATTTGAGGTCCGAGGGGGCACGACCTACGCCCAGACAAATTGGTGCAAAAGTCGCCAAGGGAAATAAAAAGAGATCTGCCTGAGACCAACCAGCCACACATATGAATATTCTCCTAGCTCCAGAACAGGCTGCAACTGTCCCCACCAAGGCACTGACCAATACAGCCCACGAGCCCCGTGCTCCACAAGCCAATTCTCCCAGTTCTCAACATACAGGACCATGCGGATGAAGTAGCGCGAAAATAAGTTGGGTACAGTTGAAAAAGGATATTCTGGAGGAGTCGACAAGCGGAATCTTTCAGATAACCACATGAACAGCATCACAGGGCTACCCCTTAAAAAGTCAGAACGACCTTCTCTCCAGGCATCCAGGCCATTCAAAGTCTCTGCCAATATTATCGCCACAGGATTGCGACGATATGATATCCATGAAGTAATGGCTTCAAGTTGTGGGTCCACCCGCACCTCCCCGGTCACCAACATCAATTTTGAGACCAGAACCAGAACAACAGCTCCAGCATAGCCAGCATCACTTACTTCTCACGAACGCACGGACTGCAACACCCCCGGGAGGGAGATCATTCCTCTAGAAATCAATGACCTGGCCGCCTAAGGCGAGATATGAAGAAGCCCGGCCAATAAATCCCTAGGGGAGCGGGAAAATTCGGATAAAGCCACAACAACATTGGGATTCACACCTAGTATGGAAAAAAATTCCTCGTAGGTAGGATAAACTTCTTCCAACCCAAAGCGGAATACATGGTCTTCGGGGTATCAAAATTGTACTGTCGCCATCAGCATATTCCACTCAAAAGGTCGATTACGCCACAAGGAGACTCGACGCATGTTGAAAGCATCATAGTCGACATTATAAGAGCACATAGCTTCCAAGGCTTCAAGGTAATTGACAAACTCAATGCTACCAGGGAGAGCCATCTCACAAGACTAAAAGATGATGGGTGGGTATGTAAGGATGCAAAAGGTGTGTGGAAAACACTCCACCCTTCTCCCTTTAAATACTTAAAAATCCTCACAAGGGACATAAACCCTGCAGAAATCATAAGGAATCCTACCCCACAAGGTACTAAAGGCTGAAGAGGGTACCATTCAAAGCTTTCAATTGATGGGACTGGACTGAACTGCCGATAGGCAGGCCAGGGTGCTTGCCGATCGATAACCCCCCATTTTTGGAAAATTTCCTCCTTTCCTTTTTTATCAAATCAGAAAAACTCCATAAAAATAAATTGATATTCTCAATAGAATTTCAAAATCCTTTTTCTCTTTACATAATTCTCCTTTTAAATAAAAACTTTCCTTAAAAAATATTCCTTTTACGGCCTCAGCAGCAAAGTGAAAGGCGCATGTGCATGCATTCATTCATCATTAAAATAAAAGATAGCCCCCCCCCCCCCCCCCCAAAAAAAAAAAAAAATACATTGCATTGCATTGCATTGCATATATATGTGTTTTCTGTGTTACATCATTTTGCAGGAAATAAAGAAAAAGCCAAAAACAACGGGACTCAGCCCGAACCCACACTCTCTCTCTCAAGAGCTTCCACCCCTGCGACGCGCTCTCTTCCCCCTACGACGAGACGACGGGCCCCCGTTTCCTGAGCCAGAGTCTTCCCCGGACGAGACTGACGGCACCAAATAAGAAGAAACAGGGACAACATCCCGAATGTGGGCGGTCACCGATGATATCCAGTCTCTGATGTCCCTGAGCCAAGTGGTCGACACCCGGATTTGCTGCAAGGAAAAGGCAGAATCAGTATCAAGCGAAAGAAATAAAAAAAAAAACAGAGGAAAAGGACCGAAAGGTTTACCGCAGGACGAAGGACGTCCTCTTTTAAGCCCAGGTCCTCTGGATCCATCGCAAGAGGACGGTGTAGCATCAGCACTGTCCCTCTATCAGCCCGCCGGATGTTGTACGAAGGAGGGTGCAACCGAACAAAAGGGAACTTCGAGGTCGCCGCCGCCGCAGGTGCCGACGGACCACCACCACCACTGTGGGAAGACCCCACCTCCCGACTCGAACCAGCGGGAAGGAAAGGCAAAGCATCATGTATACTGGGCGCCATCAACTATCTCGTCAAAAAGTCCATATAATCATACGGCGCGGCCGTATCAGTATACAACACATAGGACTCGCCAATCATCGCCGCTATCCTTTTATCCTCCAACAACTGTCGCTCCCGCCTCATAGAAGTAGGAGGCTGCGCGGGAGGCACTACCACCTCCTCCTCAATAATCTGACGGATCACCCTCTCCCCGAGGTACCAGGAATGGCCAAACTCATGCGCCAACAAGCGCCTCATCTGCGCGTTCACCCCAGTCACCCCCGTATCCTGAATGGCGGTCCCCCAAGGATAAAAGGTCACCTGAAAATCCCCAAGCAGGCATAAGTCAATACAAAATCAGAAGGTGCAAAAAAACCAAGACTGAAAAGGAAAAGACCTTACCCGACCACTGGTCAGGTCATTCAAGACCTGACGCACCGCCTCCAGGGAAAGAGATCCCTTCGACTGCCGGTTGGCCTTACGCCATCGGTACAGTCGGCAGAAGTCCCCAACAGTGTCATCCTTCAGAGCAATCAGTGGGGTGTTGCACCCAATCACCACATAAAACCACGTCTGAATTCACAAGCAAAAAGAGACGCATAAAGAAAATGCGAATGCATGAAAGGAAATGCGAATGCATGAAAGGAAATGCGAATGCATGAAAGGAAAATGAACAAAGTAAAGGATACCTCCAAAAGATACGTGGCTCCAATAAAAGTCTACCGGAAGCACTGGCTGAATGCATCCAAAGAAGAGTAAAGGGTCGCCAAGGTCAGACTCCCCCAATCATAGAAAGGGATGTTTGAAAACATCCTCAAGTACGGCAGCAACCACAAATGGACGACGTCGCCGCTCGATGCCACCATGAAACCTCCTAGCACCAACAAGATGAACAACCGGGCCATCTGCCTCACCTGCAGCCCATCCTCCACATTAACCACCCTGCTCAGCAAAACATCATTTAGCAAGGATAGCCGGATAGAATCCCCAGAGACTATCCTCCTCACATCACCGAGTCCCGCATACACCGCCTCCGGCCTCACCCGCAAAGAGCGATCCACCTCTATCTGCTCCCTATCACAATCCAGTCCCAGCAGTTGCTGCACATCTATGGGAGTCACCGTCATCTCCCCGAAGCCAAAATGAAAAGTGTGGGTGGTGTCCCACCACCTCTCCCCCAAGGCACACAAAATGGCTGTCGAACGAGGCGTCTCATCCAGCGCAACCGCCAACCTCCCAAAGATCACTGATGATACCATCCAGCACACCACGGGTGGAAGATGCTCCTAAACATCCCTAAGCCCCATCCTCCCGTGGGCACGTATGTTCTTCAAGGAAATATCCGACTGACAAAAGGAAAAATTCAATCAAAGGTCAAAGAAAAAGGGAAAAATCACCAAAAAAAAAGGAAAGAATGCCAAAGGTCAGGTTACGTACATAACCATCGGGAATCACTCTCGAAGAGCAATGACGCGACGGCTCCCGCAGCAAGGTCCGCTCATTCGCAACCGGCTCGAATAAATCAAACGCATTCTCATTTCCTAAAGCAAGAGGCACCCTGTCCCTACAATCCACATTCGCCCAGTCATCAACGGTCAACCACTCCCAATGGACAGCGGTACTCACAAAAGCGGCCATTTCTTGAAGATCGGAACGTTAAAATAATTCGCAGAGAGAAATCGCAGAAAGAGAGAAGGCAAGAAGCTGTGAAAAATGAAGGGGATTCTCCCCCTTTATATAGGTAGCCAAACGCCATGCCGATCGGCACAGACCACTGCCATACCGATCGGCACTGTCTCCTCACCTTCCCGAGGCAGCCTAAAAGTCCATGCCACTGTCGAATGGCACCCCTCAGTCTATGCCGATCGGCACCCCCCTTAAAATTTCGTACAAAAATTCTCAGAAAATACCAGGAAGCCTCGAAAAATCCCTGAAAAATTCCTAAAAATCCCAGGAGGGATTTAGAACGTTTTCATCCAGAAAATTTTGCACTCCTTTAGGCGACACACCATTTTCCCCAACGGAGCCCTCAAAACCCAAACGAATGACCTCTCGGGCAAGGCGCCCGGACCACCTAATCACCTCCTCATTAGACTTTACAAAAGGCCTCCCCGGCCATCGGCTACCCGATTCGATACATTATCACATGATATTTTTCCCAACAGAAACCCGAGCAATCTCTCCCAAAGGGCAATCCAAATTTTCCCCACTCATTCATCATTCCCCAGCGGAACCTCAAATCCAATTCTTATCCCCCAAGCGGAACCCCTCTTACCCAGCGGAATCCTCAAAAGCTAAGTGAAAACTCCTCCCGGCAAAGCTCCGGAAAATCCCTAAGGATCACCTGATCACTTCCCCAGCGGAATTCTCTTACAACACCCGAAATAGGTTGTTCCCCCCTGCGAGGTCTCCTATAAAGCTTCCCCCATCTATCAGCTCCCCAGCTCAAATCGAAATCACAAAGCTCTTTCTCCAGCATAATCAAAATACAATCTTTGTCCACTCTTGGGTCAGAATTGAACCCGGTCTTGGATCGTCACCTAAATTAGGTCAGAATTTACCTCGGTCCTCGGTCGTCACCATTCTTGGGCCAAAATTGGCCCCGGTCTTGGATCGTCACCTTAGTTAGGTCAGAATTGACCTCGGTCCTCGGTCGTCACCACTCTTGGGTCAGAATTTACCCCGGTCTTGGATCGTAACCTTAGTTAGGTCAGAATTGACCTCGATCCTCGGTCGTCACCACTCTTGGGTCAAAATTAACCCCGGTCTTGGATCGTCACCTTAGTTAGGTCAGAATTGACCTCGGTCCTCGGTCATCACCACTCTTGGGTCAGAATTGACCCCGGTCTTGGATCGTCACCTTAGTTAGGTCCGAATTGACCTCGATCCTCGGTCGTCACCACTCTTGGGTCATAATTGACCTCAGTCTTGGATCGTCACCTTAGTTAGGTCAGAATTGACCTCGGTCCTCGGTCGTCACCACTCTTGGGTCAGAATTGAGCCCGGTCTTGGATCGTCACCTTAGTAAGGTCAGAATTGGCCTCGGTCCTCGGTCGTCACCACTCTTGGGTTGGAATTGACCTCTGTCTTGGATCATCACCTTAGTTAGGTCAGAATTGACCTCAGTCCTCGGTCGTCACCACTCTTGGGTTAGAATTGACCTCAGTCTTGGATCGTCACCTTAGTTAGGTCAGAATTGACCTCGGTCCTCGGTCGCCACCACTCTTGGGTCAGAATTAACCCCGGTCTTAGATCGTCACCTAAATTAGGTCAGAATCGACCTCAGTCCTCGATCGTCACCACTCTTAGGTCAGAACTGATCTCGATCCATAGAATTGATCATCCCCAGCATACTTCTTAGGTCCTCGGAATCGACCTCGACCCTCTGAATCTGTCATACTCCCTCAAAAACATCATGTGGTGTCTATTCGACGGTCATCATTTGTTCCAAACTCACCCATCGAGGGGCTCTGTAGACACCCCATTCTGTTACCCCCTCACTCTCCTTAGGTCCCTAGTACCTCCACTCATCATTGTAAACCCAGTTCACCTCCCGAGTACTGACCTGGAAGCCATCGGGCACCCCCCGGTTCAGTTTGACCCAAAAGTCAAACTCCTCGTCTCGACCGAGACTCAATGAATCTTCGAAGGGAACTAAATACCCTTTCCAACGGTCCGCCCCGTGTGTGATTCTGACTTACCATTAGGACGAACGCGTCATTTGCGTCCGAAACCTGACCTAGAGACCATCAGACGCTCCCGGGCTCTATTTGACCTATGTCAACCCTTCAGCTCGACCGAGGCTAAATGAATCTTCAAAGGGCACTGAATACCCTTTCCAACGGTCCATCCCGAGCGAAATTCTGACTTTCCATGCGGACGAACGGTCCGTTTGACTCCAGGAAGCCACCGAGCGCTTCCCGGGCCCGGTTGACCAAAGTCAACTCTCCAAATCGGGTCAAACTCTTTGGAATGTCAAAGTACATCTCCTAACCTTTCCAATAGTATGCCCCATGAGCGATTCGCACTTACCATGCGGACGAACGATCCGTTTGCGTCCGCACAATTCCCCGTCTAATGGACTGATAAACGCTTCCGACCCACATTTGACCCAAAGTCAACTCCCAAACTCTCCAAAGTACTTTCGAAGGTCTCTGAAATACCTTTCCAATGGTATTCCCCATGCGTGATTCTGACCTACGGTTTGCCCTCGGCGGCCAATTTTTTGAAAAAGCCTGAGGCGCACTGCCAAATGGCAGGTCCCAGACCCTGCCTATCGGCACCTGTCGATAGGTAGTGCCATGGTAATGCCGATCGGTATACCCCTAGGCCTATAAAAGGAGGCCTTGCCTCATTTACAAAAGGGTCCCAGATCTGATAGAAATCTCTCTGAACGAATCCCAGAAACCTCTCTTGAAGGCAGCGTGATTTCAACTTCCAAATCCCTCTTTTACCTCCACTTTTCATCATCCCTTTCTTCAAACTTGGTGAATTAACCACTCTCCATCATCATCCAAGCTCAAGGGCTTCTCTCCAACGTTCAATATCAAGCTCAAGATCTTCAAGAAGGTCCAACTCTCTCAAACTCTCTCTTAAATTCTCTTGAATTCCCAATAACTTGTTTTCTTACTTGGCACTTTTATAATCTCATCTAACACATCCTAATATAATTTTTATTTAGTATTATTGCACATCCCACATTTTCATATAAATAAAAACCCAAAAAATAAGAAAAAGAGGGTTTGCTCATAGATTCCAAGTAGGGAGTATCACACTTTATCCACACTTTTCTCACAACCAAAACACTTTTTCTACACACACACACACACTTACAAATAAGAGATTTCTCCATTTTAAATTTATGGGATATACCCCACCCCTTTGCTTTGTATGCGAACTACGTGGACTTTGATGCCTTTATAGGTTACGTAGGTGTTTCGGGGTAAAACTCGAGACTCGAGTCCTTTCTCTCACTTTTTCTCTAATTTTTTATTTTCTCTAAATCCATTTTTCTTACATTATTAGTCTTAGTGACGTATTACGCCATGTGCGTTATCGTTCCCTTATAACGATCAACGTAGGGGTAGCCGCGTAAATCTTATTTTTCTAATATTACTTTTATATCTTTTCCATGATACAAGTCGAAGATTCCTACCTCCATTATATATATATATACACATGCACACATCTCACGGGGGGAAACATAAAGGAAAATAGCAAATATCCATAAGAGACCGAAAGGGCGGAATGGGTGCCTAACACCTTCCTATTTCGTAACTAAGCCTCCGAACCCTTTCCGAATCATTTTGGTTTCGCACGCACCAGTATGTCTTTGGAAGCCATCCTTCGGGGTGGCTTCCTCTTTTTCTTTTGTCTGTTTTGAGTAAAATAGACTGGCGACTCTGAATCTCTCTACATTTTTCACACCTCACAAAATCGACGCCGCCGAAGCTCTCTCCCGAGTGGGGACGCGCGGGACCCGAAGGATCCTTCCTCCTTACGCGGCGGGAATCGGGGATGGCCACATATATATTAAGAATTATATCCATCACCTCGGGTTAATCAATATAAATGGTAAATGGGAAGACAAGTTTATCAAGATTAAATCTCGTTTCATTAATTAATAAAATGTTACGTTGTAACCCCATAAATTCTCATAACATCCGACTATGATTTTGGCATCAAACAAATATTCTAGAAATTATGCATGGAAAGTTGTAAATACACTCATACATGACATACAACGTTAAATATCCTAGGAGTAAAATCAAGAACAACCTAACCCATCTAAATTAATCTAATCCATCACCAAAGCAAAGCAATAAAATTAATCCAATGTGAGTTCAATTAATCTCAACCTAAACTAAATTAGCCATAGAGCATATTAAATGGAAAGAAAATAAATGAAATAAATAAATAAGCAAGTAAAACTAATTATCAAAGCAAGAAAATTTATTACCAAAGCTTAAAAACAAGAAATACATCTTATATTTATGATAAAGATGATGAATACTATACTTACAAACACATATTAATCAAACTCTAAGAGAGGCAAGATCCCATCCCAAATCTCCCTCATAACTAATAATAAATGAAAAATTTGTCAAACAAATGGGGAAAAGTATATTTATACAAACCCTAATTGAAAAATTGTAAAACAAAAGAGTTAAATCTGTAGGGGACGAATTGATTCGGTACAGGGGAAATCCAGTACTAGTAGGGACTAATCATTTCAGAAAAGAGAAAAATTGATTCGAACCCTTTAGGTTTTAATTCTTGTTTCTTTCTTGGATCAATGCACGTAAAATGCTATAATATCTTCGTTATATATCAGAACGATGAGCGGTTAGTGGATACCCAAAGCTAGCACAAAGGGATACACTTTTGTAAAGACTTTGGGCCAGAAACCCAAATTCTAGAATGAATAAAAATCCCCTTGTAGGCACCCCATCATAGGACCCTCCTAAGTACCTCCTTATGTCCCTAACCCTCACCAATTCATCGCAAACACTAAGTCATACTTCGAGCACCGATCTAAAGGTCATCGGTAGCTCTCGAGCCCCGTTGAACTTCGATCAACTTTCTCATATGAGAAAAAGCTTAATGAATCATTAAAGGGTTCTGAATCCCTTTTCAACGATCTATCCTGTTCACAAACATGCCTTACAGTTCGGATAAACGGTCCATTTTACTATAAAAAATTGATCTGGAGGCCACCGGGTGCTCCTGGGGCGCGTTTTGACTTCAATCAACTTTCTCGCCAATGCGGAATCTCAATAAATATTCAAAAGTCTCTGAATCCCATTTTTAAAGGTTCATCCCATGCATGAATAGGACTTACGATTCAGACAAATGATATGTTTTACCTCAAAAACTGATATGGAGGCCACCAGGTCCTCTCAGCCTCCGTTTGACTCTTATAAACTCTTCAACTCGAACAATAATGAATGAATCTTTAAATGGCACTCAATACCCTTTACAGTAGTCCACCCTGTATATGAATTAACCTTACGATACAGACGAATGACCCAATTTACTCCGAATGGTCTCCAGGCACTTTCGACCCCGTTTGACCAATGTCAACTCCTCGAACCGAATGAGACTGAATGAATCTTTGAAGGGCCATAAATACCATCTCCAACGATCCATCTCATTCGTAATTCTAACTTACGGTTGATAAATGATCCATTTTCCTTCGGGGATTTCCAGCCCAATGACCAACTGGAGCTTTCGGGCCATGTTTGACCTCGATTAACTCCCAAAATATTGGTTTTGTAATGAAAAGTATAGGTTTTTATCACCTCTCCAACTATCTCTCTGTTCGATAGGATTTTATTGGCCTAAGTACTTATTTATTGAGGAAAAACTGATCCATCAAATTCACTATTTAGTTTTTATTTGTTCTTTCTTCGATGTCCCTTTAGAAAATATAGAAAAAGGAAGGGCTCTAAATACCCTTTCCAACGGTCTTGTGCGCAATTCTGACTTACAGTACCCATTTTACTACCATTTTTTTAAAAATATCTTCCTCAGACTCCCGAATGAAAACCCCAGGACCCTGCCTATCAGTAGTGTCTATAGGGTTCCATGTCGATAGGCAGGTCAAGGACATGACGATCGGCACCCCCTTGGCCCTATAGATATAGGTCACATATTGAACATCCCTCTCAGTAATTTAGAGAAAATCCCCTCGAATTCAGAGCTTTTCTTTCCTAAAAAGTCCATATCCGACATTCTTTCCATCATTTTCATATTCTTTTGAGTGAATTCCCACCCACCTCCTCAAACCATCATCACTCCACCTTGAGGTCAACATATCTACAGGGAAATCTACTTCAAGACATCATAAGGAGGTCCATTTCTTCCTCCTTGTCTTTAATGTCTCTTAATCCGACATTAGATACTTCATTTTCACTTCAATATCTTATTTCATTACATCACACATCCTAATATTAATTTTTTATTAGTAGTATTCGCACATACTATATTTTCATAGAAAAACCCAAATAAGAAAAAAAGGGTTCACTCGTAAATTTCAAAAGGTGATTTCTCATCACACTTTCTCACACTAAAACACCTTTTTCTACACACACATATAATAAAGTCTTTGGTTGGATTTATAGGTTAAACCCCAACTCATATCATTTTCGAAACACGTGGACTTTGATGACCCTCGGGCTATATACGCTTCTTGGTTGAACTCCTAGACTCGAGTCCTTTCACATATATTTGTTATTTTATTTTCATTATATATTCATGATATACACATTTTACATATTTGGTTTCGCAAGCATCAATATTGTCCTTGATGCCGTTCTCTTGAGGTGGTAACATTTATTTTGCCTGTTTTGTGCAAAATAGGCTGACAACTCTATCTCTGCATATCACCCCACCTCGACGACGATCGAGCACCCCTATAAAGGACGCAATTCCACCTGCACTCTATAATAAGGGAAAATGAGTAAGGAAGGAGGGATCCACCTCCGAGATACTTCGACCTCCCGACATCCCTGGGATGGCCATAGTGGCGACTTCACTAGGGAATTCTATAAGAGGACTAAAATCTATTTTTGCATGGGTGTTATTCTTTTCTGCATGTGTGCGTATGCACATACCTATATGTTTCCTTTTATTCCCTATTTAACTTTTTGTATATCTCTCTCTCATGTATATATCACTTTCCACTCACTTGTACACTTCTCGCACTTGTATATACTCTCCATGTACACACTTACACTTAGCTTCATTTTACACTCATATGCTTCACACACCATTTAGTATATCCATGCCCAGGCTTCACCAGCACACAACCACACTCTCTACACTTGTATATATTCTCACATGTCACACACCACTTGTAGTTGATCCATGCATAGGTTCACTACCACACACACTCACTTGTATATACTCCCATGACACATACTCACTCACATGTATCCATGCATAGTATAATTTCCATGCTAGATATACTTATATATGCTCCCCATTTAGTGTAGTATTTCCCTTTACTCATCTTGCAAATAAGAAATGATAAAAAGCACTATCTTTCCATAATATGTTAATTAAGATTCCTGCATTTTTGCACACTACATCATCAAGAGCATGGCTATTGATCAAAATATTATCTCGTACTGGGTGGTCATTTTGTGATGGGCACTAGACCTGCGGGTCGCAGTTAGCCTAATCGATATGACTCTCACCTTCCACTCAACTCGTACCTTTGACGTATATCAAAATGTTCATCCAGCATCGTATCGCTTGACCAAAATCATGACGAGAGGTATATAGCAGGGAACTCGTTCACGTACGTTGAGTATATCGAATTCTCTCTCACACGTACTGTCCCCATAAAATATATAGTGAGGCAATTCACGTACACTCAGGTATATAAAATGTCTTGTCCACATGAATCAATGAATGATTACCCCTATAGGCAAGAGGTATATCGTGGAAGTTATACCAAAGGGTGGAACCCTTCCACTAACCCAACAATTTCATAAAACTCATATAAATATCGAACCTAGGACACTCATATTTCATTTGCTGGTTACCATGTGAAACTCTGTCAAAATTTTGGGTTGGCATCCCGCCTGAATTTTTGCGCAATTTTGCCTTTTTTTTTCGAAACAGGACCCCACCCGTGAGCCTGGAAACAAGCCCAATCGTGTTTTATATATTTTTTCAAACCCCATTTTCCTAAGATCAAGTCCTGTCCGGTATTTTTTTTGCATTTAGGCAAACCTATTACAAGTGAGAACCTAATAATAATCATGCTGATATTCCTCTCCCCGTTCTTCCTTTTCCAAAAATGCTAAAAAATATTTTTTCTCATCATTTCGAAATACCTAAAATTTTCTCCTTTCCTCTTTCAAAAATAGATTCGAACCATTTTCCCTCTCAGGTCGATTGCATACCTAACTTTGGTCTGGCTCCTTATTAACTTCAGTCTTCCATCAAACCATCCCAAAGTTCTATCGGTTCTTCTGCTACCTCATCCAAGTTTGGGATCTACCTTCATGATCTCTTTATAGAGAACATCGGCCAAGCACCGAATGTGCAACCCAATATGATAATATTTTTGGCCCAGCTCAGTGCCAAGATTGACAACCTTAAAATCGAGTTCCATGATATACAACGTCATTGGAGCTAGATTCTCGAAGAACCCGAGGTTCTCTTTCCTTGTCCCATGGGTCCACCAACACCTGAGCCTGTTTAGGTCCCAGAAGAGTATCAACATGCCCCACGTGCCTTATCTGATAATGGGCCACCACCAGCTCAGCTCCCTATCCTTAACCTTACCCAGCGAGGGGTTAACCTGCCATTACCCACAGATCCTAAGGAAAAGTTAATTAGTAAGGTCAAGGAAGACCTCTAGCTGTTGTCGAAAAAATTTGACCAGGTCAAGATATTTGGGAACTACATGGATTACACCCATATGTCTCCCTATCCTAAAACCAGAGTGCCAAATAAGTTCAAGATGTTAAACATCGAGAAATTTGAGGGAAATGGACCCCCAATTATTCACCTTCGAAGATATCACTGAGCCATGACCCTCCTTGGTGCCTCTGAAGAGATAAAGGCCCAGATATTCCAGCATACCTTGAAAGAAAGCGCCCTTCGTTGATTTTTATCCCTCGAAGAATCCAGAATCCATAGTTAGGAGGATGTCACCTGAGAATTCATGTCACACTACAAGTATAATGAGGAACCAAAGGTTACATACTGAGATCTAGATCTTCTTAAGCAGAACCCCGGGAAAACAGTTGGTAGCTTCATATGAAGGTGGAGAGAGAAAGCTGCGACCATGACCAACATACCCTCTAAGGAGGAACAAGTCAATATCGTGAAAAAGAACTTCTTACCTTGTATTCAAGCATCCATGGGTGCATAATACTACCCACACTTTTGAGCCCTCCAAGAAGCTGGTGTAGAAATTGAGGAAGGCGTTGCCAAAGTCGAATCTGAACTGAAGAAAGTGACTGATAGTTCACCCCCTAAAAATATGAGAAGCCCGCAAGTGCGACAACCTCAACCATCAACAACATCTCCCAACCTGATACCTCTTGGGCATCGAAAATTATCCCCAACCCTACCAAGAAAGAGTACATTGGGCTTCATTCTCCCCTATCCAAAGTCTACCAAGACCTGGTGAGCCGAAACCTTATCAAACCCTTATACCCTTGTCCACTACCAAACCCACTTCCTTAAAATTTAAAAGCCAATGCTCGTTGTTAATTCTAATAATCTTCATTGTTTTGATTACTTTATTCATGTCTAGTCCTTAGTCCAAAGGTTGGGGTCATGTTTCCTCCATTAATGGGTCTTGAGCTCCGAAAGTTAGGTTTTGTGTAAAATTGCGTTTAATTGAATCCTCGTGTATTAAAGTTGGAATATTATGCATTTAACATTCTTTGTCACACAATGTTAGTGTTTAAAGAGATATTCCGAATTTAGTCCACCTGTGACAATTTTTGATTAAATGTTTTATTTCGCATTTTTGAATTAATTTCCTTAATGAGTAATGTTTATAATTAATTGAATATGCTCAGTTAAATGCTTTCAAACCGAAATTCTAACTATGCGTTGTTTGGCCCATGGCGGGGATGTGACTTAACTCTTATTTTATTAATTCTCGTTTAGTTTTAACTTCTTATTTTTTTGCTTTTTCCCGTTTTAAACCCATCACCTTTTACACATTTATTCTTGAGGTAATAAATCTATTACAATATGTCCTACATTCCCTGTGGATTTTTGATCCCCAAACTTACCGCTATATTCCATTTGAGTGTAGTTAGAATTTAGGTTATTTTTGTATTGAGGCGGTGAACCGAAAACAACGACAATGCCTTTACACGAGCACACAGTTCACGCTCGATCCAAATGGCGCAGTTGTTGAGGAATGTTTTATAGATTGTAATTCTTTTATTATTTTATAATATTTCATTTATTCATATTTGTATTCTTTATTTTACATTTCCTTTTGACTTGCACTAGATTATTTCAAGAATTTAAAATTTTGGTTCATGTCGCTTTATTGAATTGCCTACTTTGAAATATATCGCCATAACTCTTTAGATAATTTTAATTGTTATGATAGTAGTTCTCAAAGTTATACTCCCAAAACTATGCCAGAATGCCTACATATTCTTGAAAATGAGCGCATTGAGCCCTCAATGCCTTGTAAGGAAACTTTGGGAAGCGGTGAATCCGTTAGCTATGAGCAAACCTCCCAAGAAGATGTTATGTTTTTTTGTTGACTTGATCATGAGTTAGACTTCAAGGAATTGAATGATCAATTCGAGAGTTCTAGAGCTTGGTATTTGGAAATAAATTCCCAACTCGATGAGATCATTTCTTCTTCACAAAGGTTGGTTGAGGTTGAAACTTGCGTTTCACCTCTACCCCTTTTTGAGGAAGAACTGATCAAGAGTGATCCTAGCACTTTCAAATTTCAACCTTTTATTAATTCTTCCGATTGTATTAAGGTTGATGGTCCTTCCTTGGTTTCCCATTATTATCTAGCCATTAAATTTATCACAAAAATCAGTTGGAAGTCTTATGGACTTTGACCCGATTTTTAAATGGGAATGTTATTTTAAGATGCTTCATCTCATGGGCTATTTGCTTGCACTTGCCCCGCCTCCCCTTCCAATTGAAAAACCTTGGGGAGGTGATTTTAATATTTCGAGATCAATGTGGTCTTATCCCCTGATGATACTGGAAACACCATTACCAGATAAGGTGTTGACAAGCTCAAGCAAGTGATAACAATGGCATCACAAGAGAATATATATATGTATATATATATATATATATATATATATATATATATATATATATATATATATATATATATATATAAGTAGAAAGAGGTTAGGAGAATAGATAAACACTTGAATATAAGTGGTTCAGCCAATCTGGCCTACATCCACTGTGAGTGTGTGTGAGTAATATCACTGAATGAAGGCACTAATATCCAAGGATACAATCTCTCAAGATTTCTCTCTCTACTATATAAATTAACAAAGTTTCAGATAGGTTTGTAATTTTGGATCCTTTTGCAAAGTAGAGGATGACCTCTATATATAGTGCTTGGGGGGTATAATGTACCCCCCAAGCATGTAATGTGCATATGCATGGAGATCCAGCCAATGAAGGGGTGACACCTGGCCAATCTTTAACTAAGTAATGACCTCAATATTCCCTCACGTGGAGGGAATGATTTAGTTATAACAGATTTGTCCACGTGCCTCAAGCCACATGTGTATGCGCAGAAGCTCAGTTGTTTTTGTTTGGTACTAACCTCGACGTGGGTGAGTACGAGGTTGGTGAGGTACAACCCCTGCTTTGTCTGGGATGCAAACCAAATTTAGATATGCGGAACATCGTCCAGAGCCCTTCAGGGCTGCTGACTCTCATATGGCGCTTGAAATGTCATCTTGGGACGATGATGATGTTGCAAGATGGTTGATACCCCTGTCTTTGCTGACCCCGATAGATGTCCAACCGAGGTTGATATATGAGATAGTGCGTCGTCGGCTATGGATAACCTGATAAGGACTGCTCCAAGGTTCTAGATGATCTCGTCTTATTCCAAGCCGAGACGAGGTCCGTAGTCATGGGGGTGTTGGCCGTAGCTGACCTCAGTAAGATGATGTTTCTTTGAGTTATTCTTGAACTTCAATTACCTCGGCTGCCATAAGGCCGAGGTTGAGGTCCCTGCATTGTCCGGTATATTTTGGGCATATCAATCACCCCTATCCCTTAGCTACCTATGTGAATGGGTGGCTATGGGGTACGTAGCTCCGAGACCTTTCTGCATGGTGCACTAATATTCATTTGACAAGTGTCAATTATTACAGTAGATAGCGTGTTGGGCAAGTGCCATGATGGTTGCTTTTTTGGCCCCCAAGGCAATGATGGGCCTTGGGGCACGTGCATATGGGTTTGGGGTTTTTAAACCTCACTTCCTTCTTATTCTTCCCATTTCTTCTCCTTTTTCCTGCCTTGGTTATCTCTGCGATTCTCTCTCTCTCATCAGAGCTCGACTGCTGCATTTTCGGGGATCTCTGTATTTCTTTAAATTTCCTTCATTTGACGAGTCGTCAGGTATCGTCTCCTCCTCACTCTGCCATTTTTAGCCCCTTTTATTCTTGTCTCTTCAATTTCTGGCGATAGTTATGAATTTTTTGGTGACTGTTTGAGTTTTTTGATGAGTTTCTTGAGTTTTCTGGTAACAGTTCTTGCTTGTTTTTGGTCTAAAATTCCAGTTCGATCCTTAGCTAAATTGCCAACGTATTTATTTAGGATTTAGGGTTCCAAGTGTAAGGTCTGAATCATATGCTCAGACCTCTTTATCAGCTCTTAGAGGAATTCCCTTCTCTTAGGGAGAAGACCTTAGACAAGATTAGGAAGATCAAACGAGCCCAAGAGGAAGCTCGTAGGTTTGAGGCATTTCCTCTCAGATCTATTTTTCCACCCCCTCTGAGGGTGATATACCCTGAGCCAGCAAAACCAACTGAGCCAGCAGAGACTCCGTTAGAACCCACTCTAATATCTGAGTCTGAGTCATCCACCTCAGATCCTATGTCTATTGACTCATTCCAGTAGCCGATGGACTTCTCCATTAGGTAAGATCAGGTCCCTGATCAGGCCGAGGTCCAAAGTCGTGTCTCATCCCACGACGGTGCTAGCTCTTCACGAATGTCTTCCGATGTTGAAGTTGTGGGGCCGAGTCTGGCTATTCCCCCAATTATTGATGCTATTCCTCTCTCGGCCGCCACAGGGGCTGAGTTCACTCAGAGGTTCCCTGATGATGCTCCTATGCATGTACAGGCCGACCTTTCTAGGGATGAGGATGATGGTCACGAGAGTGACGTTGACACCTTGGAGGCCGTCGAGATAGAGAGCACTATCAATGAATTCGACCTCCTCGCCTTTAGGCATCTTTATTCCATAGGCCCCTCTGTCAAGATTAGGAGACCTCAGAAAAGTGAGAGGGCCTACGGTGGCCAAGAAGGTGAAATCTGCCTATACGAGCAGATGTTTAAGTTAGGATTTTGCCTACCCTTTCATCCAATAATCAGGGCCATATTGTCCCATGTTGACTTGGCCCCTTCCCAATTATCTCCCAATGTTTGGAGGGTGATGATTGGGGCCATCATCCTATGGAGGGTGATCCATCACTCCGACCTTCCTGTCCAGGTCTTCATAGGGTGTTATGTGCCTTCCTCTTCCAGAAACCATCTGAGCTATTATGAATTCCTGGCCAGGAAGTCTGATAAGAAAATGTTACTGGTCACCCAAACCTCCAACCATAATTGGAAACCGATATATTTCTTTGCCTCAGGGGCCTGGGAGTTTGGTTCTTCTGCTACCTCTTTTTCTTTAGAGCCGAGGGTACCCCTGAGATGGGGGAAAGTGTCATTGGCTGCTAAGACCGACCCTGGATTGAGTCAGGATAACCTACAGAAGGTCAAGGACCTTCAAGATCAGGGATAGCTTGGCTCTCTGGTTAAGCATGAGCACTTGATGACCCCCTACTACCTTTCTGAGACTGGTCTTGGGGGGAGTCCTCTAACCGAGATTCGTAAGTTACTTTGATTCTTCATCATTTCTAGTTTCTCTATTCCTCTGATCTTTTAACTCAGACCTTTCTTTTTGCAAAGCATCCGAAAGGATTATCAGATGATATTTGGGAAATGGCAACCCCCAGTCTCACCAAGGTGGTTAAGAAAGCCGTCCTGAATGCACCTCCTCCTCCTCCTACCTCTTCAAGGGCCTATGCCTCCAAAAAAAGGAAATCCAATGTCCCTACCCCTAAGGATCAGAGGCAGAAAAAAGTCTCTAGGGGGATCGTGCAATCCCCATCTCATCTGAAGACGCATTAACTTCTCGTCAGGATCAGCTAAAGATTGGCGATAACATCATTAGCTAAAGTATGAAGGCCTTGGACACCATCGACTCCATTATGATCGACGCTGACAAACGATTCTTCCGTTCTCTAGACACCCCTCTGTTGGCCTAGTTTTTCCTCCACCGGTCTATCCAAGTAAGACTTTCGTTTTTATATTTCAAGTGTAATATAGGCTTTGAATTTTATTAACCCTTGAACTCATGTGTCTGAATATGTTTTGCAGGGTATCCTCACCATGCATTAATTTGTCGACTGGATTATGAGGAAGCTGCCCCTGATTGAAAAGAGAAGGGAGGCCCAGAAGACAGAGGCCGCTCTGAATGCCAAAGTGGAACGTCTAAAAATTTCCCTTGAGGGGTCTGAATCTAGGGCTACGTAGCTGGAGAAAGACATTGCCAAACTTGAGAATGATCATAGCTCTGCTATGAAGGCCAATGATGAAGCCCTTCAGCAAAAGGTGGATGCTACTGTCAAAGCTGTCGTGGAGGATGCCTCAGAGAATATCTTTGAGGATTACAAGGTCTCTGACGAATTCATCAGCTTTGGCCTAAAATATCTCAAAAGGGGTGTTAAGGCCACTGGAAAATGGGCTGCTATGAAAGAGAAGGATGACTTCATTGGGATGGGCTTCGCTAATCCTTAATTTTCCCAGGCTTTACAAGAGGTGGAGGAAGAAGTTATTGCTCATGCAGAGAACACTGCTTTGGAGGTTATAGGGACTGAGGATGTCAACCCTCAAGACGATGGTGCGAAAGTCACCAACATCGGCCAAGGGAGTAGGGCTGTGACCACCAACCCTGAGATTGCAGACTCGTAGGTCGTACCTTGTTAAGCTCTTATTTGTAATTTTTGTTTCTAATTCATATTGGTCTGTAACCTCTGATAATATTTTCTATTACATTTTAACTTGTAATTCTAACTTCTGTGCTTATATCATTCTCTGAGGAGAATTTCGCTTCTTTTGATCTTGAATATTTGTATATGTCGTGCATTGATGTCTTCATCACTTAAACTATGATGTTACCCTTGTTTAAGATCTGAGGTCATCAAATTAAGATGTTACCCCCATATATTTCACCAAATTAATGATGTTTAACGTCTGAGGTCATCCAAATATGATATTTCACCTCAGAACTTGCCACCAAGTGATGATGTTTAAGGTTTGAGGTTATCAAACTAAGATGTTACCCCCATAAATTTCACCAAGTTAATGGTGTTTAAGTTCTGAGGTCATCCAAATATGATGTTTCACCTCAGACCTTGTCACCAAGTTATGATGTTTAAGGTCTGAGATCATCCAAATATGATGTTTCACCTCAGACCTTGTCACCAAGTTATGATGTTTAAGGTCTGAGGCTATCAAACTAAGATGTTACCCCCATAAATTTCACCAAATTAATGATGTTTAAGGTCTGAGGTCATCCAAATATGATGTTTCACCTCAGACCTTGTCACCAAGTTATGATGTTTAAGGTCTGAGGTCATCAAACTAAGATGTTACCCCCATAAATTTCACCAAATTAATGATGTTTAAGGTCTGAGGTCATCCAAATATGATATTTCACCTCAGACCTTATCACCAGGTTATGATGTTTAAGGTATGAGGTCATCCAAATATGATGTTTCACTTCAGACCTTGTCACCAAGTTATTATGTTTAAGGTCTGAGGTCATCCAAATATGATGTTTCACCTCAGACCTTGTCACCAGGTTATGATGTTTAAAGTATGAGGTCATCTAAATATGATGTTTCACCTCAGACCTTGTCACCAAGTTACGATGTTTAAGGTCTGAGGTCATCCAAATATAATGTTTCACCTCAGACCTTGCCTCCAAGTTATGATGTATAAGTTTTGAGGTCATCAAACTAAGATGTTACCCTCATAAATTTCACCACATTAATGATATTTAAGGTCCGAGGTCATCCAAATATGATGTTTCACCTCAGATCTTGTCACCAAGTTAATGAACAATGAACCAAGAATTGACACATGAACTGATCTTCTCATTAATAATCTATTCATAAGAAGATACATTTACATTGAAACTATTGTAACATCATATGTAATACTTTTTAAGATGATCAACATTCCATGGATTGGAGAAAGGTTCCCCTTCGAGATTTTCTAGTTGGTAGGTACCGGGTACAACCTCCTCGATTACTTTGTAAGGGCCATGCCAATTTGGGTGAAGCTTGTTTTCCTTCTGTAACGTCTTCTTTAGTACGAGGTCTCCTATAGCTATGGGCTTTGATTTCACCCTTTGATTGTAGAAGTTTGCTGTTCTCTACTGGTAGGCTGCCTGTCTGATCTCGGCGTCTTCCCTTCTCTCTTCGATCAAATCTAGGTCAAGTCTTCTTTCTTCCCCATTTTTGTCGAGGTCGTAGGTCTGAATTCTATGAGTGAGGAGTCCCACCTCTGTTGGTATGACGGCTTCTGAGCCATGTGCTAACATAAATGGGGTCTCCCCCGTTGGTGTCCTAGTCGTTGTTCTGTAGGCCTATAACACAACATAAACCTCTTCAGTCCATCTCTCCTCAGATTCTTCTAACCTCTTCTTAATCCCGTTAAGGATTGTTCTATTCGTGACTTCGATCTGACCGTTTGGCTGAGGTCATCCAGGAGAAGAGAAAAATTACTTGATCCCAACTCTCTCGCAGTACTTCTCCAAGGAAGAATTTTTGAACTGGGTTCCGTTATCCGAGATGAGGGTGTTCGGAAGGCCATGTCTGCATATGATGCTCTTCCATATGAACTGGAAGGTCTTATGATCTGTAATCATGATCATCGGCTTAACCTCTACCCACTTGTAGAAGTAATTAATTACAACGAACAGAAATCAATAATTATTCGCGGCTCTCGACAATGGTCCCACCAATTCAATCCCCCATACTACGAATGTCTAAGGGGAACTGATTGACGTCATAGGTTTATGAGGTTGATGGGGGATATTGGAGAATCTTTAGCATTTGTCACACCTCTTTACGTAGGCTGCAGCATCATTGGCCAAGGTCGACCACCAGTATCCCTGCGTGATTATCCTCTTCGTCAAAGGTCTTCCTCCTATGTGACTGGAGCAAGAACCCTCGTGTATCTCCTATAGGATGTGGGGTACCTCCTAGGGATGGACACATCTAAGGAGAGGTAACATAAATCCTTTCTTATATTGGACATCTCCTATTATTGAGGACTTTGCAGCTTTGTACCTCATTTTTCTCCTTTATAGCTTTAATTCTGGTAATTCTCCCACTCTGATATATCTGATGAGGGGGTCCTTCTATGAGTCTCCCAGGTTCAAGTTGAGGCAAGAGTTGGTAACCTCTTCTTCCTCAATGGTTGGTTTGAGCAGGATCTCAACTGGTACTGTCCTTCTGATGTTTGTCTTTGTTGCTGAAGCCAACCTTGCTAGTGCATCAGCATGGCTGTTATTTTGTCGAGGTACCCTCTTCATCTGAACCTCTTCGAAGCCTTCTAGCATCATTCTTACCCTCTTCAGGTATCTGGCCATCCTTTCATCCTTGGCCTCATAAACACCAAACACTTGGTTAATAATTAACTTCGAGTCGCTATGAAGTAGGAGTCGACCAACTCTAAGGGTCTTTGCCAAGGAGAGGCCTGCTATCATGGCCTCATATTCTGACTTATTGTTTGATGCTTTGAAGTTGAACCTTAGTGCATATTCAACGTTGGTATAATTTGGAGCTGACAGTATCAGCCCTGACCCGCTTCCACTTTCACAAGAGGACCCGTCAACAAAGAGGTTCCAAATATCCTTATTCAAAGAGAAGCTCCTCTTTGACAGTGCTCTTTGCTTGAAGAGGTACCTATCTTCCTCGTTCTCAGCTACTACTTTTTCGGCTCTGTCGGACACAACCTCTTCATGGTTACGGAAGACATTACTATTTGATCCGTCTGCGATCATTGGATTGTTCTCGGCCTCAGTTTCTTCCCACGTGAACTCAACAATAAAATCTGCAAGTGCCTGCCCTTTAATGGCCACCCTGGGTTGATAATTAAGGTCATACTCTCCCAACTCGATGTCCCAGGTCATCAATCTTCCCGACTTCTCAGGCTTGTGGAGGACTTACCTTAATGGAGAATCAGTGAGGATGACCATAGAGGGGGCTTGGAAGTAGGGTTTCATCTTCCTGGAAAAATGTATCAAAGCGTAGGCTAACTTTTCCATCCAAGGATAGTTCTATTTAGACCCTTGAAGGGCATTACTATTGAAGTATACAGGCCTTTGGACCCCAACGTCTTCCCTTACTATGGCTGCACTTATAGCTGATTCTGAGACTGCAAGATAAACATACAACTTCTCTCCCATGATGGGCCGAGATAAGAGCAGGGGGGATCCGAGATAGGATTTGAGTTTCTTAAAGGCCTTATCACACGCTTCGTCCCATTCGAAGGCCTTTATAATCACTTTAAAAAATGGAAGACACTTGTCCGTGGCTTTGGAAACAATTATGTTTAGTGCAACTACTCTTCCGTGTAATACCCCGTAATTTTATTGATTTTTATTTAAGGGATTAATTGAATTAAATGAAAATTAATTGGGAATTAATCCGGATGTAAATACTAACGGGACGTGAGTTGGTATTTGTTTATGATGTTAAAATTAAATATTATGGAGTATATATGGTATCTTATGAATATTGAAAATATTAAAATTATCGCGAGGCAGAAATACGACAATTTGGGAAATTTAGTTGGAACGCGCGTGTCAGTCGAGTCAGGAATGAATTTATTTAAATTAAAATGTAAATTATATTTTTATCAACCGAATGGTCGTTTTGAGTGCACCAATGTGTCCAGAAGGGTCAAAATAGTCAGAAAACACTAGCCGGGCGTTTAGCTTGGGTCCCAGGGCATTTTTAGGCCAAATCGGCCACCTAGAAGGGTATTTTGGTAATTTTAAAAATTGAGGAATTTTCCCATTTTATTTTTATAATTTTAAAGAGGACACTAAGGCCATTACCAGCAAAAAGATAAGAGGTGGGCTACGGAGGTTTTGAGAGAAGTTAGGAAGAGGGTAAAGGAGTTTCCAAACCAAACCATCTCCCATCACCAGAAATTTGAAAGGATTTGTGACCAAAAAGAAGAGAGAGAGACAACCTTGATCATCAACAATGAACCAGAACATCGGATTTAAGGCAAGTGATTTGATGTCATTAATTGCAATGAATATTTACTCCATGTTTAGTGTAGAAACCTTATGCTTTGAAAGTTTTGGTGAAAACCCAATGGGATTGTTGTAGAAACTCTTAATTTTGGTTAGGAATTGCATGTAGACTGATTTTGGACGAAATTGGTACCCTAAAACTTAACTTGGATGATTTAAAAACGTATTTATGATGAGTTATTTAGGTACAATAAAATTATGTGTTCATGTTCATAGGGTTTGGGGTAAAATTTGGGGATTTATGATAATTGCATGTTGATTAGGAGGATTTGGCCCCAAAAATATGTTAAGAAGCGACCTAGGAGTACTAGAGTAGATTAAAAACATTAAAATGTTATTGGGATGATTTTAGAATGGAATTAGAGAAGAGAAAAATGAAGAAAAACGAGTTGAAAAATTTCTGGGCGTATTCTGCCATCTCATTAGAAGACCTGCCCAGGTCATTCGAATGACCTCGTTCGAACGAGCTTCTAACGAGATGACAGTATCCCTTCTAACGAGTTCGTTCGAAGACTTCATTCGAACGACACTTGTTCGAACAATCTCGTTCGAACGAGATTTCTAATGAGTTGACAGAATGGCCTTTTTGGCCTGATTTTATTTCGAACTTCCAGTAGACTTAGTTTAATCGAGTGTTAACCTTCCCTTGTTGACTAGTGGGTATAGTTGTGAAATTGGAGTACTTTGAGGATTAAAACTTAGAATTTTTTAGTAAACCAAATGACATTTATGGGTTAGGAAATAAGTACCTAAAATTACGACGTGAGAAGGGTTGACAACTTTGATGTATACTATTTGGGGACTTGTAAGTGTACTACATTAATGACGGTATAGGAATGTAGAATATACCTCTATTAATATTATAAGATATCTAAGTTGTGTGAATTCTTAGTATATGTGGTTATTTGTGTATAACATACCTACCATACTTGCTATCATGGGAGGTCGGCGTTCGATCAGGGCCATCTAATCTTTGTGTGCCTACAGGGGGATTTAGATTGGTACCTCGAGGACATAGGTCAGAGAATGACTTATTGAGGAGTTAATAAGTCTTCTGATCATGGGAGCGTAGGTATGTGCGTGATCCATGTGATGTGAACTATGTTCGCCTCCATTATGAGTGTTTGTTACTTGTCGAAATGCTTCCTGAGAGATTCGGAATACGTGGTCCTTATGTACGTGATGTACCGGGATTTGATAGCAGAGTATGAGTGCACCGTAGCTTAGTCTAGGGGTGATATTGTTGTATATTTATGATGAGAATTGATATACTGAGATATTGAAATGAACTGTTCATATAAGTACAAGTGTGAATTAATGTAACATCTTTGTAGAGTTATAAAGGGGAAAACTCTTAGTAATTATCACAATTAATTATGAGAAATAACAGTAAGTCATCTAGTTTATATTCAGATGATGGGAATCGAACATTGAAATGTATAGAAACGTCAGGTTACGGATTGGACTAGTTAGATAGTAGGATAAATGGAATGGGTACGAGTACGATAGGAGTGCACAATTAGTTGAGAGGTGAGGAACTCATGTGAGTGCACGCACTATCATGTATTTTATGTTCACTGTTTAATGATATTAAACACTTGCTATATTTTAAACTGTTTTCACAATCGGGCTCTGACCCGTTTGCTTTCAAATCTATTTTCTTGTAAAAACCTTTTAGGTGCCCAGCCACAAGGACACAAAGCATAGGAGCTCCATTCCAGTGACGTGCTGTAGCTGCTACAGGACCTCAATAGTAGACGCCTCCACTATTTATCTTGACTGTATTTCAGATTTATTCATCTGCAGGGCATGTCGCCCGTTTTCTTTTAGAGACATCTTATTTACTCAGTTTTATTTCAGTTTTGGATTTTATTAGTTAATGGATCAGACTTTGTATTCAGTTTTATTCAGTATTTTAGATTATTTCCGAGGAGTGTTCCTCCAGATTCATTTATTCCTTTATTATTGTAATGTGACTGTAATATGGTTGTGGTATCATTATTTCATAATTTAATACTTGTTGCATGTTAATCTAGTTTAATTAAAATTGACAACTCACTTTTAAATATTAGGTGGCTAGTAATCGTTTAAATGATTTCGACAGTGATGCTATAAACTGGACAAACTTGACATTTTGTATTAATTTGAATAAAGGAGTAGCTACCCGGTATTTAATTAGTCAGGGTGTCACATGTGGTATCAGAGCATCATGTTCTAGTGTCCTTAGGATCTGTACGGCTTGTTATGTTTCCGCTGAGCGATCTTTGATGTAGAGCCCTATATTTTAGGATTGTTGTACTCTTTTATATGTCATACGCTGTTCAGCTATTTTGAGATAATAACTGTGAACTTATAAGATTTTATTCTCATTTCAGATGCCTCCACGACGTGCACAGCGAGTTCCTAGGAATGTTTAGCCCGAGCCACAACCTGCACCAGTTCAGGGATCCATGAATGCCGCAGAGGTTGCCGCTATTGTAGTCCAAGCGCTAAATGCCGCCCAAGAAGTTGTGCAACAGGAACCACCCCAGGCACCGGCAGTAGCGCTGGTACAGGCTCATGCACTCCTGTCTGCTTTGGAACGTGTTCGTGATACTTTTCAGAAAGCACACCCTCCGGAGTTTGCAGGTAGCTCTGACGTCGTTGTGTCCAGTTAGTGGAAGAAGGACATCCAAAGGCACTTGAGGATGTACGAGTGTACGGATGTACAGAGACTGGCTACTTTTAAGCTAGTAGGGTCAGCGTTACAGTGGTGGGAGTCCATTACCACCGCGGAGGAGAGAGATATCCTTTCTATTCAGGAGTTCTGGGTGTTGTTCGACCGCAAGTATTTTTCGTCAGCCGTTCACACCAAGATGAGGAGGAAGTTAATGAACCTCAGGCAGGAGGGGAAGACAGAGGCTGAATATGAGGTCGAGTTCACAAATCTCTTGAACATCGTCCCCGATGAGATTTCGACAAAGGAGAAGAAGATACAGAAGTTCATGGATGGGTTGACTTGGAGGATCCGTCAGCATTTACTGGGAAATCTCTCGTTGGCCACGTATTCTGATGTGGCTAACGCAGCACTGCTTCATTGCCAGGACCACCGCTTTCACTTGTTAGAGGGTAAGCGATCAGGAGAGTCCAGCCATCAGGGAAGGACAGGGGGAAATGGTGCCAGCGGGGCACAATCAGTTCAGGGTCAACACAGGCAGGGTGATCAGAGTTCCCAGTAGGGTGATTATAAGAGATTTTGATCTGAGGGTTTCAGAAATGGTCAGGGAGGTTTTCGTTATGGCCGGCAGAGTCAGCACGGCCATCAGGGTCTGCAGGGCCAGCATGGCCAATAGCAGCAGTTTCATCAGGGCCAGCACGGCCAGAGGAGGAATGGAAACGGCCACCAGGGCCGTGGGCAGCAGGGTCAGAGAGAGGGAAACTTTCCGGGGAAATGTTTTACTTGTGGCAAGATTGGCCACAAATTTCAGGAGTGTCCTGATAGGGGCAGGACCCATTGCAACAACAGCAGGGTGCTCAACACGAGCCCCAGAGACCTATGTTTCCTGCTGCCCTCCCAGCACCATCGCAGATGCCAGCTTTGCCCCCCATCCCAGCAGTCCCAGTCCAGCAGGGACAACTTTAGTTCGGGCGAGTTTATCAGCTCCAGCAGGCCGCAGTCCCACAGGCTCCACCTGCTATTGAGGGTATGTTCTCTATTATGGGGACTATGGGGCGTATTTTATTTGATACGGGGGCCACACACTGTTTCATATCCACGAGATTTGCACGCACTATGGGGTTGTTAGACACTGCAGAAAGCACGATTACTTGCGTAGATTCACCGTTGAGTAGGGGTTCTGTGATTACTTTTATTTGTAGAGGTGTGGGTATAGAGATTGGAAGATTTACTTTACCTACCGATATGTTAGTATTAGAGATGACTGAGTACGATGCGATTGTTGGTATGGATTGGCTAGTTACGTACCGAGCCATGATTGATTGTTTCAGCAGGAGTACTATTTTTGCCATTCCTGGGAAAGAGATGTTCTTAGTGGTGATGCCTCGCCCTGAGGGAGGATCGTCCACTCACTTGTACTATATAGAGGAGGAGACCTCTAAGGGTGTGGTAATACCACTCGATACGATTCTAGTTGTTAGGGAGTTTGATGATGTATTTTAGGATATACCTGGATTACCTCCTAGTAGAGAGATAGATTTTGTTATCGATTTGACGCCGGGCACTCGGCCAATTTCTCGCGCACTTTACCGTATGGCTCCAGCGGAGATGAGAGAGATAAGGGATCAGATAGAGAAGTTTTTAGGTCAGGGGTTTATCCGAAGGAGTACTTCGCCATGGGGTGCCCTTGTGTTGTTCGTAAAGAAGAGGGATGGATCGTTGAGGTTGTGTGTAGATTACCGAGAGTTGAGTAAAGTCACGATACGGAATAAGTATCCGTTGCCCCGAATCGATGACTTATTCGACCAGTTGAGAGGAGCTTCCTTCTTCTCAAAGATTGACTTACGATCGGGATACCATCAGTTGCGTATTAGGGAACAGGACGTCTCGAAGACTACTTTCTTGATGAGATATGGTTCCCACGAATTTCGAGTTATGCCTTTTGGCTTGACCAATGCCCCAGCCGTGTTTATGAACTTGATGAATAGGGTATTCAGAGAGTTCCTAGACCAGTTCATCATTGTATTTATTGATGACATTCTAGTTTACTCCCAGATAGAGGAGGAACACACTGAGCATTTGAGGCAGGTTTTACAGACGCTGCGTCTGAACGAGCTTTATGCAAAGTACGAGAAATGTGGGTTTTGGCTGAAGGAGGTTCAGTTTTTGGGGCATATCATTTCAGACCGAGGGATATCTGTTGATCCGGAGAAGGTATCCGCGGTGAGGGAATGGGGATAGCCCACGACACTGATTGAGATCCGTAGTTTCTTGGGCCTAGCAAGATACTACAGGAGGTTTATTCGGGGTTTCTCAAAGATAGCAGGTCCTTTAACACATCTGACTCACAAAGGTGTACCATTCATCTGGAGTGATGCCTGTCAGTTGGCATTCGATGAGCTGAAGGACAAGCTGACCTCAGCACCTGTGTTAACATTGCCCAGACCGGGAGTTAAGTATCTAGTCTACACCGATGCATCCTTACAAGGACTTGGAGGTGTACTGCAGCAGGAGAGTCAGGACATAGCTTATGCCTCACGTAAGCTTAAGCCTCACAAGAAGAATTACCCCACCCACGACTTGGAGTTAGCGGCAGTCGTATTTGCTCTTCGGATTTGGAGACACTATCTCCTGGGGGAGAAATTTTGTTTGTTCACAGACCATAAGTCTCTACAATACCTCTTCACTCAGAAGGAACTGAATATGCGTCAACGACGGTGGCTTGAGTTTGTGAAGGATTATCAGTTCAATATCCAATATCACCCGGGGAAGGCTAACGTGGTAGCAGACGCGTTGAGCCGTAGTCGAATAGATGAGGTGGCCGAGGTGTGGAAAGCTAAGTGGAAGGAGTTGGGACACCAGGATGCAATGGCCCGATCATTCATGTCTGTGATGACTTTTACACCTCAGATTGTTATGAGAGTGATAAAGGCCCAGGCAAAAGACTCGTTTTGTCAGGAGCAAATAGTTTGATTACTAGCAGAGGGAGTCGAGTTCTATCCCGTTAGTTCAAACGACGAATTACGCTTCAATGGGAGACTGATCGTTTCGGAAGGGGAAGACTTGTGACACGAGGTAATTAAAGAGTCGCACGGCTCGCGATTCGCGGTACACCCTGGTGGGAATAAGATGTACCAAGACATGAGATGACAGTACTGGTGGAGCGGGATGAAGAGAGATATTGCCGTGTTCATTTCTAAATGCGTCACTTGTCAGTTAATAAAGGTGGACCATCAGAGATCGACAGGACTTCTACAGCCATTAGAGGTTACGATGTGGAAATGGGAGAGCATATCCATGGACTTTATCACGGGGTTACCTACGTCACAGAAGGGTCACAACTCCATATGGGTAATTATGGATAGGTTGACCAAAGTTGCTCATTTTCTGCCCGTGAGGACAAACTACACTACAGGACAGTATGCCCAGATTTTCATTACGGAGATAGTGAGACTTCATTAGGTGCCTCTAAATATTGTGTCTGACCGAGACAAGATATTTGTTTCACGATTTTGGGAGAGTTTTCAGGAAGCAATGGGTATGGAGTTGCGGCTGAGTACAGCGTATCACCCGCAAACTGATGGGAAAATAGAGAGAACAAATTATATGTTAGAGGACATGTTGCATATGTGCATCCTAGACTTTGGAGGTGGTTGGGAGAAGTACCTTCAACTGGTGGAATTTGCTTATAATAACTCCTACCAGTTCACCATTGACATGGCTCCATTCGAGGCATTGTATGGTAGGCCTTGTCGTTCCCCAGCGTGTTTGTTAGAGGTGGGGGATAATAAACTCCTTGGGCTGGAAGTGATTCAGTACACTTCGACAAGGATAAAGATGATACGGAGCCGTATTCGGGTAGCTCAGGATCGACAGAAGAGCTATGCTGATGCCAAGAGGTCCTTCAGAGAATTCAAGGTGGGTGACCAGGTGATACTCAGAGTATCCCCAATGAAGGGGGTTATGCATTTTGGGAAGAAGGGGAAACCGGCACCAAGATATGTGGGCCATTTCCTATCATCGAGCGGATTGGGCCAGTAGCGTATAGACTTGGGTTATCGGAGCACTTGCATAGGATTCATGACGTGTTCCATATTTCCTCGCTAAGGAAATATCTTAGGAACGATTTGGATCATACTCACATTACTCTAGAGGACATCGATCTTCAGCCTGATAGTTCCTACGAGGAGGGGCCGATTGCTATTCTGGACCACAGCGAGAGGTAACTGAGGTCGAAGATAGTACCGTTAGTACGTGTTCAGTGGCGGCATCATAATGCCGAGGAGTCCACATGGGAGTGCGAGGATGAGATGCGCGAGCGTTATCCAGAGTTTTTTTTACCAGGTATTCTTTAGTTCCGAATTTCGGGACGAAATTATGTTATTAGGGGGGAAGTATGTAATACCCCGTAATTTTATTGATTTTTATTTAAGGGATTAATTGAATTAAATGAAAATTAATTGGGAATTAATCCAGATGTAAATACTAACGGGACGCGAGTTGGTATTTGTTTATGATGTTAACATTAAATATTATGGAGTATATATGGTATCTTATGAATATTGAAAATATTAAAATTGTCGCGAGGCAGAAATACGACAATTTGGGAAATTTAGTTGGGATGGGCGTGTCAGTCGCGTCAGGAATGAATTTATTTAAATTTAAAAGTAAATTATATTTTTATCAACCGAATGGTCGTTTTGAGCGCGCAAATGTGTCCGAAAGGGTCGAAATAGTCAGAAAACACTAACCGGGGGTTTAGTTTGGGTCCTGGGGCATTTTTAAGCCAAACCGGCCACTTAGAAGGGTATTTTGGTAATTTTAAAAATTGAGGAATTTTACCACGAATTTTAGAGTTTATTTTTATATTTTTAAAGAGTCCACTAAGGCCATTACCAGCAAAAAGATAAGAGAGTGGGCTACAGAGGTTTTGAGAGAAGTTAGAAAGAGGGTAAAGGAGTTTCCAAACCAAACCATCTCCCATCACCAAAAATTTGAAAGGATTTGTGACCAGAAAGAAGAGAGAGAGCCAACCTTGATCATCAACAACGAACCAGAACATCGGATTTAAGGTAAGTAATTTGATGTCATTAATTGCAATGAATATTTTCTCCATGTTTAGTGTGGAAACCTTATGCTTTGAAAGTTCTGTTGAAAACCCAATGGGATTGTTGTAGAAACTCTTAATTTTGGTTAGGAATTGCATGTAGATTGATTTTGGATGAAATTGGTACCCTAAAACTTAACTTGGATGATTTAAAAACGGATTTATGATGAGTTATTTAGGTACAATAAAATTATGTGTTCATGTTCATAGGGTTTGGGGTAAAATTTGGGAATTTATGATAATTGCATGTTGATTAGGAGGATTTGACCCCAAAAGTATGTTAAGAAGCGACCTAGGAGTACTTAGAGTAGATTAAAAACATTAAAATGTTATTGGGATGATTTTAGAATGGAATTAGAGAAGAGAAAAATGAAGAAAAACGAGTTGGAAAATTTCTGGGCGTATTCTGCCATCTCGTTAGAAGACCTTTCCAGGTCGTTCGAACGACCTCGTTCGAATGAGATGACAGTATCCCTTCTAACGAGTTTGTTCGAAGACTTCGTTCGAACGGCACTCGTTCGAACAAACTTGTTCGGACGAGATTTCTAACGAGTTAACAGAATGGCCTTTTTGCCTGATTTTATTTTGAACTTCCATTAGACTTATTTTAATCGAGTGTTAACCTTCCCTTGTTGACTAATGGGTATAGTTGTGAAATTGGAGTACGTTGAGGATTAAAACTTAGAATTTTGTAGTAAACCTAATGACATTTATGGGTTAGGAAATAAGTACCTAAAATTAGGACATGAGAAGGGTTGACAACTTTGATGTATACTATTCGGGGACTTGTAAGTGTACTACATTAATGACGGTATAGGAATGTAGAATATACCTCTATTAATATTATAAGATATCTAAGTTGTGTGAATGCTTAGTATATATGGTTATCTGTGTATAACATACCTACCATACTTGCTATCACGGGAGGTTGGCATTCGATCAGGGCCATATAATCTTTGTGTGCCTACGGGGGGATTTAGATTGGTACCTCGAGGACATAGGTCAGAGAATGACTTATTGAGGAGTTAATAAGTCTGCTGATCATGGGAGCGTAGGTATGTGCGTGACTCATGTGATGTGAACTATGTTCGCCTCCATTATGTGTGTTTGTTACTTGTCGAAACGCTTCTTGAGAGATTCGAAATACATGGTCCTTATGTTCGTGATGTACCGGGATTTGATAGCAGAGTATGAGTGCACTGCAGCTTAGTCTAGGGGTGCTATTATTGTATATTTATGATGAGAATTGATATACTGAGATATTGAAATGAACTGTTCATATAAGCACAAGTGTGAATTAATGTAACATTTTTGTAGAGTTAAAAATGGGAAAACTCATAGTAATTATCACAATTAATTCTTAGAAATAACAGTAAGTCTTCCAGTTTATATTAAGATGATGGGAATCGAACATTGAAATGTATAGAAATGTCAGGTTACGGATTGGACTAGTTAGATAGTAGGATAACTTGAATGGGTATGGGTACGATAGGAGTGCACAATTAGTTGAGAGGTGAGGAACTCATGTGAGTGCACGCACTATCATGTATTTTATATTCACTGTTTAATGATATTAAACACTTGCTATATTTTAAACTGTTTTCACAATCGAGCTCTGACCCGTTTGCTTTCAAATCTATTTTCTTGTAAAAACCTTTTAGGTGCCCAGCCACAAGGACACAAAGCATAGGAGTTCCATTTCAGTGACGTGCTGTAGCTGCTACAGGACCTCGATAGTAGACGCCTCCACTATTTCTCTTGACTGTATTTCAGATTTATTCATCTACAGGGCATGTCGCCCGTTTTCTTTTAGAGACATCTTATTTACTCAGTTTCATTTCAGTTTTGGATTTTATTAGTTAATGGATCAGACTTTGTATTCAGTTTTATTCAGTATTTTAGATTATTTCCGAGGAGTGTTCCTCCAGATTCATTTATTCCTTTATTATTGTAATGTGACTGTAATATGGTTGTGGTATCATTATTTTGTAATTTTATACTCGTTGCATGTTAATCTAGTTTATTTAAAATTGACAAATCACTTTTAAATATTAGGTGGCTAGTAATCGTTTAAATGATTTCGACAGTGATGCTATGAACTGGACCAACTTGATATTTTGTATTAATTTGAATAATGGAGTAGCTACCCGGTATTTAATTAGTTGGGGTGTCACATTACGGTGAGCCTTTGAACGTCTTTTATACTTCTTGGTGTCGTCATATTATGCAAAGCCTTGATCTTCTCAGGGTTGGCCTCTATTCCCCTATGATTGACAATGAATCCAAAAAAATTTCTAGTTCTTACTCCGAAGACACACTTTGCGGGATTGAGATTCATCTTGTACAAGTCCATTGTGTCGAAAGTTATCTCTAGGTCTGTCACATGAGTGCAGGCCTTTATGCTTTTTGTCAACATATCATCTACATATACCTCCGTAGTTTTTCCAATTTGATCTTCATACATCTTATTTATAAGACGTTGATACGTTTCCCCTGCATTCTTCAAGCCGAAGGGCATGACCTTATAGCAATAGGTCCCCTTATTTGTGATGAAGGCTGTCTTCTCTGAGTCTTCAGCATTCATAAAGATCTAATTATAGCCTGAATACGCATCCATGAAGCTCATGAGCTCATGCCTTGCCGTGGCATCTACCATCTGGTCAATCTGAGGCAAGGGATAACTGTCTTTTGGGCAAGACTTTTCCAGGTTGGTGAAATCTACGCACATCCTCCATTTTCTATTGGCTTTGGGCATAATGACGGCATTTAATAACCACTCTGGGTATATGACCTCCCTGATAAATTCTACCTCTTCTAACTTTCTGACCTCTTCTCCGATGACGTCATACTTCTCCCTAGAGTAAAATCTTCATCTTTATTTTATTGGCTTAGCCCCTTCTTCCACGTTGAGTTTCTGGCACTTAACCTCTTGGTCGATGCCAGACATGTCTGTATGGCTCCAAGCAAAGACACTCTGCCTCTTCTTCAAGAATTTTATCAGCTCATCTTTAATCTCTGGTTTTAAGGCCTTACCGACTTAGACGATTTTTTCTGGTTCGTCCTCATTGAGGACGATGGATTATACCTCTTCCGCAGCCTCTCCTTTCTTTAACTTCGTTTCATCTCTAGGGTCAAGTGTATCAATAATATATGTGGTTGTGGCCCTCTTATGGGCTTCTCTTTCTTCAGCTGAGTTGAAGTAGCATTCTCGTGCTATGGTTTGGTCACCCTACACTTCCCCTACCCCGTAGGGGGTCAGGAAATTTAGCATTTGGTGGACTGTCGATGGCGCGGACTCAAACTCCTTGAGGGATACTCTTCCTATGATGAGGTTATAGGCCGAGAAGATGTTTTCATCCATAACAAAAAAATTGATCTTCCGGGTCAACCTCTTAAGCCACTTGTCTCCCATTCGTACGTCCATCTCATACATGCCCAACGAATGGACCTTTTCACCGCTGAAGCCCATCAACGGATGATGATAGGGTACCAGCCTTATTCTATTAAGGCCGAGGCTCTTGAAATAGGGCCAGAACATCACGTTTGTTGAGCTTCCTCCATCTACGAGGATTCTCTATACCTCACATCCATGCACTCTTGTTGTAATTACCAGAGGGCCATCATGTGGAGCTAAGATACCTTTGAAGTTGAGTCGGGAGAACTCGACTATAAGAGGGTACATATCCACCTTCTTTTTCTTCTGCTTGGTTTCTGAAGACGCCAGATTCACAACCTCTACTTTGGCCACTGACTTAGCCTCAACCACATGAGCCTTACGGTCGGCTACCTCAGAGCCACCCCCTACGAGTCCTCCATATATGGTGCTCACACCGAAGGAGATCATACCAACCCTCCTCACCGAGGTGTTATCATCTTTTGGTGAGAGATCTGGATCGTATTCATCATCCCTGTCTGAGTCATCGTCTCTTCTTTCTGGGGTATTATCTCGACATCCATTGTTTCTCTTCTTTTTAGGGTCATACCTTCCTCTCTTAGGGACTTTACCATCGACATACTTCCTCAACTTTTCGGACTTCAACATCTTCTCGATTTCATCCCTCAAAGCGAAGCCCTTGTCTGTAACATAGCCATGGTCTTGATGGAACTCACACCATAGGTTCTTATTTCTCTTATGCGGAGGCGCCTTCAGTTTCTCTGGCCATCTCACAGACCGATCATTCTTGATCTCATTGAGGATGTGTTCGCAGATCACAGTTAGAGAAGTATAGCGTGCAAACTTGTCGTTAGCTGATCTCTTTTTTCCAATTTTCTTTCTATGGAAATTTCCGTTGCCACTTCCATTCTCATCCTCACACTTCACGGCCATAGCCTCTTCGGCGTTCATGAACTTTCCTGCGGTTGCCAATAGTTCTGCCATAGACTTGGAAGGGTCTTTCGCAAGCTTCTATAATAACTTCCCCTTCTGTATTCCTCCAATGAGGGCTGTCATGGCTATATTCTCTTCATAATCTTCAACCTCCAATTTCTCTTTGTTGAATCTAGCAATGTAGTCTCTTAGGCTCTCATTCTTGCTTTGTTTGACATACAACAGATGGGTAGTCTTATTTTGAGGTTTTACCCCAAAATAGAAATTATGAATGAACTGTTAAGCCAAGCCCTTAAAGTTCTCAATTAAGTTGTTCGGAAGAGAGGTAAACCAGATGTGTGCAGCTCCCGTCAAAGTCCCGAAGAAGACCCGACACTTCATCTCATCTGGTCTTGAATAAATATCTGTCGCAGACTGGTACATCTCAATATGATGTACAAGGTTAGTACTACCATCATACTTGGGAGGCACCGTAGGTGGTTTGAACTTGGCAGGGGTTGAGAAGTTCACTATCTTCCCCACAAATGGAGAGCCCTCTGAGAAACCTCTTTTCATTGGATCTCGGATTTTGATGAGGTTTCCTATCTTTTCTTCAAGACGTTGGATTGAGTCATTCCATGGTCTTGCAACTTCGGCCTGGCCGAGGTTGTCCCCACCCACCTCAAAGGGGTGGACCGAGGGTTCTCCAGCCACAGCACAACATCGACTGTTGACCTCCTCTTGATCCCTGTCTCGGCCTTGATGAGGTCGGGCATGATGGGGTCGGCCATGATTAGGTCGGCCAGGATGAGGTCGATGTTCCTCATTTCCCCTTTGTGACCCTGCTGTACTTCTTGACCTGGATAACCTCTACCTCATGTCATTTACTAGGCCAAGCCTTTCAAAGGCCGACCCTCTACTCAAACGATTAAAGGCTGATCCTCTTTGTTGGGCATCACCATCTCTTCTATCCCCATAACCTAAGCTTTGGTGGATAGGACGTACAGTGTTGTTCGAAACCTCATACAGCTCCCAACAATCTTTTGGAACGTCTTCTGCCTCCATATCGTCATTATTATCCTCAGGGAAAGGGTGTCTTGCCTCCCCAGACGCAAATGCCTAGGGTCAACAACGTCCCTCCTCCGTTGAGGTGTAAGTTGGTCTTTCCGCGGTGCCTGGGGTGGTTCCCTGGCTTCAAGATGGGGTTGAGAAGCCGCTAGAGTAATCATCTCTAGTGAGACCCCAGGTGGCCTCATCATATTTTGATGGAGCTGTGCAAATTGCTCCTTTATTACTTGATGTGGTGTAGCCAAGGACCTTAACGCTGCTTCCACTTCAGCCATTTCGGACTAGGGTGGTGCCTGGCTGGAACTAGGTTCTCCAGTACCAAGTGGTGGAGGAGTTGGTGGAAAATCCAGTTCCATATGTTAAAACTAAAGAACTTGTAAAGAAGATGAGCTTAATACCTTAAATGACCTCTTTTAATGGTGAAACAACTCCACGCAAGGGGTGAGGCCTGGTTCAACACCAGAGTCTCCGGTAGGTTAAGCAGAAAAAGAGGAAGAGACAGCTTCTCGTTCCCACAGACGGCGCCAAAATGATGATGCTGGAAACAACACCACCAGATAAGGTGTTGACAAGCTCAAGCAAGTGATAACAATGGCAGCACAAGAGAATATATATATATATATATATATATATGTATATAAGTAGAAAGAGGTGAGGAGAATATGATGAACACTTGAATATAAGTGGTTCAGCCAATCTGGCCTACGTCCATTGTGAGTGTGTGTGAGTAATATCACTGAATGAAGGCACTAATGGCCATGGATACAATCTCTCAATCTTTCTCTCTCTACAATGTAAATTGATATAGTTTCATCTAGAGTTGTAATTTTGGATCCTTTTGCAAGGTAGAGGATGACCTCTATATATAGTGCTTGAGGGGTGTAATGTACCCCCCAAGCATGTAATGAGCATATGCATGGAGATCTAGCCAATGAAGGGGTGACACCTGGATAATCTTCAACTAAGTAATGATGACCTCAATATTCCCTCACGTGGAGGGAATTATTTAGTTATAACAGATTTGTCCACGTGCCTCAAGCCACATGTGTACGCGTAGAAGCTCGGTTGTCTTTGCTTGGTACCAACCTCTGCCTGGGTGAGTACGAGGTTGGTGAGGTACAACCCCTGCCTTGGCTGGGATGCAAGCCAAAGTTAGATATGTGTAACGTCGGCCAGACAAATGTCATTGAGCCTTCATGCCTGCTGACTCTCATATGGTGCTTGAAATGTCGTCTCGTGCCGACGATGATGTTGCAGGATGGTTGATACCCATGTCTTTGCTGACCCCGGCAGATGTCCATCCGAGGTTGATATATGTAATAGTGCGTCGTCGTTTATGGATGACCTGATAAGGACTTCTCTAAGGTTCTAGATGATCTCGGCTTATTTCAAGCCGAGATGAGGTCCGTAGTCGTGGGGGTGTCGGCCGTAGCCGACCTCAGTAGGACGATGTTGCTTTGAGTTATTCTTGAACTTCAATTACCTCGGCTACCATAAGGCCGAGGTTGAGGTCTATGCATTGTCCGGTATATTTTGGGCATATCATCCCCCTTAACATCCAGGCCATTTTGATCGAGCGTGAACCGTGTGCTCCCGTAAGGGCACTGTTATTGTTTTCGGTTCGTTGTCTCAATACAAAAATAACCTAAATTATAACTACACTCAAATGGAGTATATCGGTAAGTTCGGGTATCAAAAATCTACAGGGAATGTTGGACATATTGTAATCAATTTATTACTTCGAGAATAAAAGTGTAAAAGGTGATATGGTTGGAAATAAAGAAAGGGAAAAAAAGAAGAAGTTAAAACTAAACAAGAATTTATAAAATGAGAGTTAGGGTCACATCCCCGTCACGGGCTAAACAACACATAATTAGAATTTCGGTTCGAAAGAATTTAGTCGAGCATATTCAATTAATTATAAACATTACCCATGAAGGAAATTAATCCAAAGATGCAAAATAAAACATTTAATAAAAAATGGTCACACGTGGATTAAATTCGGAATATCATTTTAAACACTAACGCTACGTGACAAATAAAGTTAAAAGAATAATTTTCTAACTTTATTACATGAGGTTTCAATTAAACGCAATTTTACAAAACCTAACTTTTGGAGCTCAAGACCCATTAATGGCGGAAACATGACTCCAACCCTTAAACTAAGGACTAAAGACGAATAAAGTAATTAAAACAACTAAAAACTGAAAGCAAACAAGAAATAAATAACTACAACTAATTATCTAGGCAAGAAAAGTAAAGGCATAATGGAAATTAAACACAAACAAAGGAAATAAACAATGAATAGTAAAACTTACATAAATGGTTGAAAACCCAAAGAGAAAATGAGGAGAGGGGTTAGCTCCAAAACAAATCCCCAAAGTTCCCAAACCCTAAACTAAGGTAGAAATGAAAGATATAAGAGATACCTCTTCAAATTGAAAAGAAAAGGTATTTATACAAAAACCCTGGTGGAAAACTAGTAAATAAAGGAAGCGGGAAAAATAGGGCCGAATCGAGATTCGGGCGCCAAACTGAATCGATTCGAAAATGTGAGACTTCGAAGTTGTATTAAGGTAAATTTTGGCATGTATCTGAATTGATTTAGAAAGGAAACCTTGTCCACTGTCTTCAACTGAATAGATTTGGCATAGGGCCGAATCGATTCGGACCTATTTCACTTGGATGCTTGCCCCATTTTTTGTTTGCTTTTAGTTCCCTTCCGTAGAAAATGCCGCAACTTCTTTGTTTGGATTCAGATTCACACACCATTTGCAGCCACACGAAGATGACATAGAGGGCTTCAACTTTCATGAGACATTGGTCCAGATACCCAAATGATGAAATTATTAAAATTCCCTTACCCATGCGATTGTCAATGGAACTTTCTCGGAATGCTATCGAACTTCACACTAAGCACCGTAATACCTAAAAAAGCTCAATTATACACCATATAGCATGTTAACATATAAAATGGAGGTTGTATGGTTAAGGATCATAAATATAGTTATAAAGGTACCCGAGAGGGATAAACTGCGTAAGAATAAAGGGTGAATAAGTGCAATATTTGTGCCGAATCACACCCCATAACTTACATATTGCATATTGCTTGTCCGTAACTTACATATTTTTAGTCCCTACCTAGGGTTGGATGACTCCGCCGTCTTTTACCTCCATTCTAGAGGAGGCAAAGATTTTTCCCTACCTTTTCAAAAGTCATATCCCTTCACTCTCTAAATCATTCACTGACGTGGTGGGTAAAGTTTCCCATGCAAAACCTACATTGCATGAGATTAGTTTTTTAAAGGTGAACCAACATTGTTCTAAGAAATACTTATCTAGAGAAGGTGTCAGAACCTTTTAAACATTCTCTACTGGGTAAATTCACACATGGAAGACCTCCTATAGAAGAGATACGAAAAATGTTTACAACTCTAGGTTTAAAAGCTGCATTTAACATTGAATTGATAGATAAAAAACACGTGTTGATAAGGCTATTTCATGAAGAAGATTTGCATAGAATTTGGTTACATTCTACATGGTATATTCAAAGATTTCCAATGAGGGTTTTTAAATGGACTAATGAATTTCAGCCAGATACTGAATCCTAAATTACTCCTATTTGGGTAAGTTTACCATTACTCCCTATCCACTTATACAATAAAGAGAGTCTTTTATTTATTTGTTCAACAGTAGGTCAACCATTAAAAATGGATTCTACAACTTTTTCCCTTGGTAAACCTAGTTTGGTTTGTGTTTGTGTTGAAGTGGATCTAAAGAAAACTTTCCCCAAAAGGATTTGGATTGAAAATAAGGACATAAAGAAAGGTTGACAATACATTAATTTTGAAGAGGTACCAAAATATTGATTCTCGTGTGAAAGAAGAGGTCATGTAGAAGGTGAATGTCTATTCAAAGAGGAAGTTCATAAGAAGTTTCAACGAGGCAATAACAAGAAAGAAGAGACAGTTAAAGAAACCACTAAAGAATGGGTTATAAAATCTTTCCAGAAAAAGGAGATAACTAAAAGCATTTTAAATATGGCTCCTATAGAAAATAATGTAGTTGAGCTAACTAAGGAAGAGAGGAACATTCAAGATTGCCCATAGTCAAAAGAAGTGAAGAATCAAGCCAAGATTACCAAATACTTTAGGACTCACAAGTTAGCAATTAATAAGAAGGATTCATAAGTTATGCCTCCCATACAACAAGTTGCTGTAGATCAAACTGAAGAAGGAGATGTTATGGCTTCCCCTATTACTCCCAATCTTAACTGTAACGAGCAAGTTACATTAAAATCAATAGATAGGAGTGAAGGCATTCAAGATAGAAACAAAAGAACTACAGAAGATATAATAGAAGGGACTAAAGATGAAGCTCTTCAGTTAGAAGATAAAGATGATTATGCTATCTTTAAAGTGGGGACCAAAAAAGACAAAAATGCTCCTAAAAAACTTTTTAATCTTTTGCCCAAGAAAGATAATTTTCAAGTCACTAGATAGTTAAGGTCTAGTACAAAAATTCTCCCCTCCTCAAAATTTCAATGATTAGTACAATCATTTAGAATCTAAGAGGCATTTTAAAACAATGAGCAGTTAAAAGGTTGAAAAGATTAATTATAATTCATCGGATGTCTATTCTGGTTGTTCTTGAACCTAAATAGGAGGTGATTAAGCTGGAGAATTTCAAAATAAAGTTGGGATTTATTTTAACTTTTTCCAATTCTAATAGTAAAATTTGGTGTCTTGTGCAATAAAAAATTCACTACAAGTTCTTGTCTTCTATAGACCAATGTTTAAACTTGTATTTCAAATTGGATAATAACAGTATTCTATCCTCTTTTATGTATGCTAACAACATAAAAGTTGAGTGAAAGGAGTTAGGGAATTTTCTATCTCAATTAGGGTCTGATGAACCTTGGTTGATTGGTGGTGATTTTAATGTGGTTGCTTGTAGCCATAAAAAGGCCAGGGGAAATGATATTTATTTGATCTCTTCTTATGAATTTTTAGAAGCTATGGAAAATCTTAATAAGGTTGACCTTGGATTATTTGGCTCTAATTTCATTTGGTTTCATAAGAGAGAAGGGGAAGCTAGGATTTAATGTAGATTGAACATGATTTTTAGGAATGAAGCTGCTGTTAACTTAGGTATTTTGAAGGTGAATCATCTTAATCGTAGTTTCTCAGACCACTTCCCTCTTCTGCCGACTCTTCAAAATCCTTTTATGTATATCCTTAAGGTTTCTAAATTCCTTCATTTCTGGTGTGATAATTCTAATTTTTTCGAAGTGGTTTCAGACAATTGGCAATCCATTTATCATGTTAATAAGTTAATTCCTATTTCTCTTAAACTCAAAAATTTAAGAAAAGTTCTATCTGCTTGGAGTAGGCAAAATTTTGGGGATATCTTCCAAGAGGCTAGATTCGCTGAGGATGATCTTTTAGATGATGAAATGAATTTTGACAGAGACCCTTGCGAAAATAATAAAGAAAAATTGTTCTTATCCCAGGCCAACTGTAAGCACAAATTGGCTATTGAGGATCATTTCTCGTGACAGAAAGCTCATGAGAAATGGATTAAAGAGGGTGATAAAAATTCCTTTTTTTCATAAATCTGTCAAGAACAAGAGAAGAAGACTCATTATCTCAGAGATATTATATATGCATGGAAATCTTAGAAAAGGTGATTCAAAAGTTCAAGAGGTTAATGTGGAATTCTTTAAAACTCATTTTTTTTTATTGGAGATGGTTCTTTAATTACAGAAGATGATGAGTTTTTAAAGGTTATCAATAAAACAATTTCTCCTTAGGGTAATTCAAGATTGACTACAATTCCTAAATTGATGAAATTAAAAAAGTTATTTGGCAGATGGATAGTAATAGCTGTTCTGGTCTTGATGGATTTGATGGTTAATTTTTTAAATCCTGTTGGGAGATTGTTAAGTATGATGTGGTTCAAGCTATTCAAGGTTATTTTCTTAGGATGAATATGCCTAGATGTATTTCTTCTTCTTTTATAGCTTTAATCCCCAAATCAGATTCTTCTAAAAGCTATCTAATTTTAAACCAATTAGTTTGGTTAATTTCATTAACAGAGTCATTTATAAGATTTTGGCTATTAGATTAGGAGTGGTTCTTCCCTCTATAATTTCATTGAATCAAAGTGGTTTCATTAAATGGAGAGATATGCTAGAGAATGACATGCTGGATCAAGAAATGGTTTCTTTGATTAATAATAAGAACTTTGGAGGCAATTTTGTCTTCAAATTGGACTTGGTTAAAGCTTATGATATGGTATCTTGGCTCTTATTAATTCATGTCCTCATAAGATTTGGTTTTTCAAAGCTTTGGATGGATTTGATTTGAAGTAACATATTTAACTGCTGGTTTTTTGTGGTGATTAATGGCCAAACTAAAGGATTTTTCAAATCCTATAGAGGCTTGAGAGAAGGGGATCATTTATCCCCAAGTCTTTTCATTCTAATGGCCGAGGCTTTCTCTAAAAATTTGAACAAAGATCTTTTGAAGATGGTTGCTTTCAAATTACCATTGGGATGTCCAAGAATTAACCATCTTGCCTATGATGATGATATCATTCTTTTATCTTCAAGTTCTAAAAGGGATATAAAGCTTATAGTGGGAGTTCTTAATGAATATGAGAGAGCTGTTGGTCAGAAGATTAACAAGCAAAAATGCCACCTATTCATATCCAATAAAATCTCCACTCAATCAGCTGCTGCAATCAGCTATTTAACAGGAATTAATATTAAGAAATTCCCTATAATATATTTGGTCTGCTCTCTTTTTGCAGGTAGAAAAAAGAATTCTCATTTTGAGCATCTGATAGTAAAGATCAGAGGAAAACTCAGTAGCTGGAAGAATAGATGCTTATCCATGGGAGATAAGCTTATCCTAATCAATCATGTTTTAAGTTCAATTCGTATTCATACCATCACAGCTATGTCTCCAACAAAGTTCACCGTGAAGCAGATATAAAATCTTTTTACTATATTATTCTGGGGATCTAGTGATGAATCCAAAAAATTTCACTAGTGTAATTGGGATAAGATCTCAAAACCTATTCAAGAGGGAGGGCTGGGAATTTGAAAAATCGAAGATATTAGTAAAGATTTGTCAATCAAGCAATGGTGGAATCTCAGAAGTGTGGAATCTCTATGGTTTGCTTTCATCAAAGCTAAATATTACAAGAAAATTCATCCCACGGAAGTTAAGATTAGAGACAAATCCAAAGTTTGGGGCAAACTTTGTCAAGTGAGACAGGAAGCAGAAGATGCTATTTTTTGGAGGTTAGGAGGGGGAAATATCAACTTTTTCAAATATAAATGGATAGTGTAGGGGCCAATTTATGATTTAATTAATTCTAACCAATCATGTGGTGTAAAAGACTTCCGAAAGTCAGAGTGTTGGGATATCTCAAAGATGAAGTAGGTCTTACCTGATAATGTTATTTAAAAGGTGGTTCAAAAAAATAGATGGTATAATCAGAAAGATGCAATTGTGTGGTCTGCCTCAAGTTCAAGAGTCGTTTCATTCAAATTCGCTTGGGATTTTGTTAGGCAGCATGATGTTATTGTTAACTCTTTTCAATTTTTATAGGATGCTTGCATTCCTGCAAAAAATTTAATTTTTAATTGGAAGTTACTCAGAGGTCTAATCCCTGCAGATGAAAAATTGAAGAAAATTATTTATTTAAATCCTTCTAAATGTTTTTGCTACACAGTTAATCAAGAAGAAACTTTGGAACATATGCTCTCTTCAGGTGTTGTAGTTGCCAAGGTATGGGATCACTTTAATAAGAAATTTGGGGTTCTCTCTAATGATGGTTCTGTTAGGCAAAGGTTGATTTCCTGGTGGATCACTCCTAAATATGCCTCTCAAACAGTTTTCAAAATCATTCCCAATATTATTTGCTGGAAAATTTGTCTTAGTAGGAATAAGGCTAAATTTGAGAACATTAAAATGTCTCATTTTAATATTATCAGGAAAGTATATTATTTTCTTAATTTAGCCTTCATTCATGCAAAGATTAAAAACCCCAAACCTATGATTGTTCAATGGATGTTCCCTCCTAAAGGATATTTGAAACTTAATACTGATGGAAGTTCTTTAGGAAATCCTGGTCCTAGTGAGGGTGGCAGAATTCTTAGAAATGATCAAGGTCAGCTCATATGGTGTTTTCATTCTCATTTTAGTGATTTGCATAGTCTGGAAGTAGAGGCTGCATCTCTTTTACTTGGTTTAAATCATTTACAAGATTTTAAAGGTTATGAGGTTATTGTCGAATCAGATTCAAAAGTTCTTATAGAAGTTCTCAATAAGAAGTACAAATGTCATTGGATAATCAAATGGATGATTAATCAAATAATGCTGATTTCCTCCTATCGTAATTGCTCCTTTTGTCATGTGCTTAGGGAATCTAATATGTGAGTAGACTTCCTGTCTAAGAGAGGTAGTGCTCAAAATAAATATTTCTTCTCTTATTAGACTTTTTAATTTCCTAAGGAGTTTAATTCTATCCTCAAGATGGATAGGTTGAATATTCCTTCTTTTAAATTTGTTTAAGTTTATTGTGTATTTATTTTCAGCATATTGTTTGTAAGCTCTTTGGTATTTTCCCTTTGTGAATAAATAAAAAATCCATTTTCTTAAAAAAATGAAATAGGAAGCAAGAAGAACTACAAGTAAACCACAAGACATGAGATATATACAAAAGAGATAAAAGCCACTTTTGCGGGCGAACGATTGCATTTAGCATATGAAATAAATCGTTAAACTCCTAGGTTACCCTAGTGGACGAGTGTTGTCTCGTGAGGGGGATGAAACCCATAAACATCATATGATTTCCTCAAAATGTATGCCTAATCGCATGCGACAAGCTCAACAATAACGAAAAATATTTCAAACACAGTATTAGCATGGTGAATGAATTTATTCAAAAGTCCATTGTTATTAACAGTATAGAACGAAATTCATAGAATTGAAAAATTAAAAGTGGGAGGTAAGCGAGCACATGCAAAGTATGATTCGGTAAAAACTTATATAAACCGGATAATAAACATTAAAGTATGTATAAGTAGTCAATCCTCACCGAATATTACACTCAATAAATGAAATCACTCAGAACATGAGGTAATACACGGGACATGCGGGCATAAAGAGTAAATGTGAACGGAAACAAGGCTGCACACATGTCGCTAATGAAGAACGCTATATATAGAATGAAAAACATGTAATCTCAATGAAAGATATTGTCATTAAAGGAGGCGAAAAGTATTTTCACAAATTATCGCAACTATTATGAATTTCGAGTTGCATTCACCTTAATATCCCATAGGACTTGTATAGGATTGTAATGTAGGTTTGAGGTTAAGGTTAGAAAATGAAAGGAATATGTATGGATTCAAAGTGTCTGGGGATGAAAACTCGGGATAATGGAAAATGTGGAAAATTTCAAAATTGGAAAATGATTTCCATAAAAGCATTGAATATAACGATGGAGAGAGTAAACAAAGGTTATTGAACAATATATCCATCATATACAACTTTCTCTTTCTTTTTCTTTTCTTTTTTTTTCATGTGTTTTCTTTCGTTTTTCGCCTTTTCTTTTCTTTTTCACTTCCTTCTTTTCTTTTTCACTACATTTTTTCACTCTCACATGCTTAATTGCAACCATGAAACACGAACATGATTCAATCTCAAGTAACATTCCAAACAAAGGAGTATAAGGTGATATGTATGGTTTATAACTCCAATGTGGAATTAGTTATGGGATTTTGGGTAATGAAACGAAAGGCTATATTAAGGTTCAAAGAGGTTTACTAGGGAAATATCTAAGGTGAGGTCATGGTCAATAGAGGTGATATAACAAAGATGGCCATGATCATTTTCTAAAATTTACGCAATTCTCGAGTCAAAACAAGTTTGAAAATCATGCTCAAGTAACCCATTTCGAAAATGAACTCAATTAATGAACGGTCAAATGAAAGAATAATGAGATTACCAACGACTTTAATGTTTTCAAGGAGGAAAGAGTAGTGTATAACACTCACAAATGAAGAAAATCACAAAGATCACTAAGTACAAGTGTATACATTGCAACAAAATATTACCGAGTTATAGAAATATTAAACCAAATTAATAAAACAGGAAAAGCGCATGTGCTCATGGGATTAATGTTTAACTCATGAAGTTATTTATAATTTCAATGATTTGAGGACTAAAGTCTAATAACTTTTAAAATCGAGAACATGCATCATTGAACTTTCTATTGGGTCGGGCATTTATTGAAATTTATCATCAGAAACAAAGGCAAAATGCCCAATAAAGGAGAAAAAGAAGGAAAATATTTTTGAAAATTTTCAATTTTTCACAAAAAAGCATGCTTAGTGAAGAACATGTGATCAAGTCAATGAAACTAAATAATGAATGGATAAAATATCCAACACACCTCAATGAAAATTGAGAACACAACATAAAGAGAGGAAAATAAAGATATTACCCAAAATGGAGCGATCCCTGATAAGTACGAGTCCATTGAATCTACAAAACATGTTAGTACGAAGCATAACAAAGAAGAAGAATAAAAAGTTTAACTAATTACACTAGACTAAAAGTAAAAAGAAAGAAAAATAAATAACCTAACTATTTACAACCTAATATTTTAACTTCTATCTAACTATACACTAGAAGTCGAAAATTTTGAGGTCTGCCCAAAATACGATTTGACTTTGGAGGATGAACGACAGACCCTCCCTTAAATGCATGCCTCCCAAAAAATAGGAATTCTATTTAAACAACATAAGACATGTGTAAGGAAAAAGAAATGAATCATCACCAATTAAAAATTTAAGAGGAGTGATGGGTGATTTGGATGCTAAGGGGGATAAGTAGAATTGGGATCCGAGAAAAATGGAATCACCTCCCAAAGATTTTTTGAAGCAGAATAGGAGGTGGGACACACAAAGAGGAAAAATGCTCCTTGGAAAATAATTCAAGCAAAGAGTCCTCATTGGTAAAAGGTTTAAAAGTTTCAAGAGTTGTACCGACTGATAGGAATCTAGCGGTACTTCTAATGGTTCAATAACGGTAAATGAAAATGGTGATTAAATAAACTCAATCTCAAGTAATTCATCATCATAAAGAGATTGAATTTCAGGGGAGAAAGCCTCACTTTCATTGAAATATTCTATAAAAAATTGAGGTAAAACACAAGTCTCAACCTCCTCGTTGAATTCCACAAAAGAATTAATCTCATTGAAAATTGAATTGATTCTCAAACCAGCACCAATAATGTTATCTGCACTTTGGGTGGAAAGACATAGGGTTTATTACAAAGTAGGCTTCCTTGGATCTGTAACCTCAGATTCCTCATTTGGTTGAAACTCTTCTTCAACTTCAAAAATACCGGAAGAAAAATATCCATTGGATTCGAATAATGCATCTAACTCAAGCCCCCTAAAATGATTTCCTTCCCAATATATGTTTTCAAGCCTATCATTCTCAAGAATTCAAAGGCCCTCACGCACAGTAATATGTGGAGCTGCGGATTCTTGAGATTGAAAAGTTAGAGAACTACTTCCAAATAAAGAACCATTAAAATTACCGACATTACTATAAAAAATTACATGATTACCGAATGGTTTGTAGATGGAAAATCCACGTAGAAAGGTGTGATATCGAGAATCGTATGTTTCTTGGCGCTCAAATGTGCAATCCTAGAAAAAGGTTAAAACAAAGAATAAAAATAAAAAAGAAAAAACATTACCAAATAATAAAAGAATTACAATCTATAAAACATTCCTCGGCAAATGCGCTATTTTGATCGAGCGTGAATCGTGTGCTCGTTGAAGGGCACTGTCGTTGTTTTCGGTTCGCCTCCTCAATACAAAAATAACCTAAACTCTAACTACACTTAAATGGAGTAGCGTGGTAAGTTCAGGTATCGAAAATCCACTAGGAATGTTGGACAAATTGTAATCGATTTATTACTTCAAGAATAAGTGTAAAAGGTGATATGGTTGGAAATAAAGAAAGGGGAAAATATAAGAACTTAAAACTAAATAAGAATTAATAAAATGAGAGTTAGGGTCACATCACTGCCATGGGTTGAACAACGCATAATTAGAATTTCGGTTCGAAAGAATTTAGTAGAGCATATTCAATTAATTATAAACATTACCCATGATGGAAATTAATCCAAAAATGTGAAATCAAATATTTAATCAAATATGGTCAGACGTGGATTAAATTTGGAATATCTCTTTAAACACTAACGTTGCGTGACAAAGAAAGTTAAATGCATAATATTCCAACTTTAATACATGAGGTTTCAATTTTACACAAAATCTACCTTTGGGAGCTCAAGGCCCATTAATGGCGAAAACATGACCCCAACCCTTAAACTAAGGACTAGATATGAATAAAGTAATTAAAACAACTAAAAATTTAAAGCAAATAAGAAATAAATAGCTACAACTAATTATATAGGCAAGAAAAGTAAAGGCATAATGTAAATAAAGCACAAACAAAGGAAATATACAATGAATAGTAAAACTTACATAAATGGGTGAAAACCCAAAGAGAAAATGAGGAGATGGGTTAGCTCCACAACAAATTCCCAACGTTCTCAAACCCTAAACTACACTAAAAATGAAAGACATAAGAGATTCCCATTCAAAATGAAGAGAAAAGGTATTTATACAAAAACCCTAGTGGCAAACTAGTAAATAAAGGAAGCAGGAAAAATTGGGCCGAATCGATTCGGTCTCCAAACCGAATTGATTCGAAAAAGTGAGACTTTGAAGCTGCAATAAGGCGAATCAATTTGGCATATATCTGAATCGATTCGGAAAGTAAATCTTGGCCACTATCTTCAATCGAATCGATTCCACAAAGGGACGAATCGATTTGGACCTGCTTTACTTGGATCCTTTCTCTATTTTTGGTTTGCTTTTAGTTCCCTTCCGCGGAAAATGTCGTAACTTCTTCATTAGGATTCGAATTCATGCACCATTTGCAGCCACATGAAGATGACATAGAGGGATTTAACTTTCGTGAAGACATTGGGCCAGATACCCAAATGCTAAAATTACTAAAATGTACTTGCGCATGCGATTATCGACTAAACTTTCCTAGAACGCTACCGAACTTCACACTAAGCACTGTAATACCTAAAAGAGATCAATTATACCTCATATAGCATGTTAACATATAAAACATAGATTGTCTGGTTAATGAGCATAAATATCGAAATAAAGGTACCCGAAACAACTAAAATGCATAAGAATAAATGGTAAATAAATGCAATATTCGTGTAGAATCAACTACCCACACTTTTGAGCCCTCCAAGAAGATAATGTAGAAATTGAGGAAGGCATTGCCTAAATCAAATCTGAACCGAAGAAAATGATTGGATAGTTCACCCCCCAAAAATATGAGAAGCCCTCCGGTGCTACAATTTCAACCATCAATAACATATCCCAACCTAATACCTCTTGGGCACCAAAAAGTTGCCCCAACCCTACCATAAAAGAGTACACTGAGCTTCATGATCCCCTATCCAGAGTCTACCAAGCCCTGCTGAGCCAAAACCTTATCAAACCCTTGTACCCTCGTCCACTACCAAACCCACTTCCTAAAAATTTTAAAGTCAATGCTCATTGTGATTTCCACCAAACTACCGACCAATGCTTCCATCTTCAGAATGAGATCCAAGGTTTAATTGAATGGGGAATCATTGCCCCACCAACTAATCCTAAACTCAAAACCACTCATAACCCACTTCCAACCCATACAAATGCAATATTTTGAGAGAATGACCCGAAATTTGATCCATATGCCCAAATTGTGCTCGTAAAGCACCCATCATACTCGTAATATCACACAAATCACTCAAAGTTTGCCTATATTTTCTCCTACACCTTACCTTATTCATTGACGAAGATCTATCACTCCTCACAAGGGCTTGTATTTTCGTTTGTACCCGATCTAGAGGGAAGGATATGTAGTTACTTGCTATGTTAAACCAACTCTTGAAGTTCAGGATAAAATTGCTTACTGAGATGATTGTCGATTGTCATAAATTTAGTGATTTTCAATAGAAGCTCGAAAATGGGATCAAAAGTCAGATAATTGGGTGGTACCTGTTGAGGAAGTCAGTCTATATGACGTAGTGCATATTCTGGCCTATACGTTTCAAAAGACAAGAAAAATTTATAGTATTGATGAGCAACTCATTACTTTGAAGCTTTAGGGACGATTGGTTCCTTCATTCTTGGACCTCCCTATTGAGTGGGAAGATCAGTACATTAAAGCCATCGAGGTTATTAAATGCATTAATTTCTCTTGGCAAGAGGATATAGCCACCATAGAATGGGGAGACGACTTTAACAACTCAAATGATGAGTCCAGTCAGGAGGACACAAGTCTAGCAGCCAGTTTGTGAGGGATAATATCCTTTGAAGTTCTATTAGGGAAATTAATAAGGTGTTCATTCATACAGAAATAGATGAAGACATGGGGTTACTGTTCTTCCCCACCTCAATAAATCACATAACTAGATCAGGAAGACACTATAAAGATCCGTCTCTTCATGTGATCGAGACATATAAAGGAAAGGGAGTTGCCAAAGAACTTCCCATGCTAAAGATGATCATAGAGGAAAGTAAAGTCCTTGACCAACTCAAGAAAACCCAAGCCAACATCACTTCATGTCGCCTTTTTGTGTCCTCCCAGCTGCTCCAGAATGCTCTGATAAGACTTTTCACTAGGCCTATAGTCTCCTTCAACCACTCCCGAAGAAACTATGAACATGGTTGGGTCCTTGAATTCTTCTAGACTCTTCTACTTTTCTGAAGCAGAGATACAAAAGATTGGTCCCGCCCACAATTATGCCCTAAATATCTTAGTTGAAGTGTTGGGAAAGACAATCCCTCTTTACTTTGTTAATAACAGATCTACCCTAAATGTTTTCCCTTTGAGAACCTATAATTGCTTGGTTTGAAAGTCAGTGATCTCACTCCTACTTTCGTCGCTTTGCGTGCTTACGAAAATACCCGTCGAGAGATAATGATGTTTATAAAACTCATAATAGGGGTTGACACTATCAATATTGTCATTGAGTTCCAGGTTATTAACATACCGTTATGTTTTAGCCTTCTTCTTGTTTGTCCATGGTTCTATAATATTCGAGGGGTATGATCTTCTTTCCATCAGAAACTGAAATTCTTCACCAATGGAAAAATTATCACCATCTTGGGGATGATGGGAGTTCAGATACCGCCAGTACTAGTGATTTGCTATTAGAGATCCAACATGGGACGAATGACATATTTATCTCTGGCTTCAGAGTTGACCCACTTCCCCTTCCAGTAGGAGACATTTTCAAAGATCGGGTTTGTCGGGAACACAACCCTCACGGTAATGTCAACATGATTCAAATGTTCCAGAACATGCACTTCATGCCCGGATGGGTATATTATGTCGCCAATATGGGATCCTTGAGCCCATAGTCCCGAAAGAGGCCTTTCCCCCATGTGGCTTGGGCTATCAACCCTTACTAGAAGAGCTCAAAGCCCTCCGGCGGCCATGATAGAAAAAAATCTTGAAAGAAAAATAACCATCTCGAAAGACCCTTTGAATGGAAGGTTTATTAAGGAAGGTGAAGATTTAACTTTTTACGAATTCCTCAAACCCTGGTACAACCAAATTGATAAGATGATAAAACTGGGACTGGAAATCTTCTTTTAAGACAACAACCTATGGGTCACAGATTGTATGCTTGATGTTCAACCCCTCATTAAGAAAGCTTTAATAGTTATCGAGGATTCTGAGGAATTCGATTCCGAGGAATCATTCAAAATACAAGCACTAGGGCTAAGTCTTTGCATGATTCATTCAGATGCTGCACTATTGAACTCATCTAATCAGATCAAAGCTACTGACACACCTCTCCTTGATTGGAATGCCATGCCTGTCCAACCTGCCTAGATTTAAGTCGACACTGCTATCTACCCTATCCAAATCTCTTCATCCGATGTTGTCATTCTCTTTTCTGATATCAATGTAACCAAGACCTCTTTTGACAAGGTTATTAATTTTATTTTTCTTGAGAATAAAATAAACGAATATTTTGAGTATCTTGTTATGCCTTACATTAATTGTCTTGATTTTAATCAAACTCTTGATGATGATGATTTTGCAAATGAAAAATTCTTAACTGATATTAATAAGGAGAATAACAAACAACATAACTGGGTAAGAAGTTATTAATGAATTCTTAACTGATCTTAATAATGATGAAACTGATGTTATTGATCTCGATTTAGTAGCCATTAATGCGAGATTAGGATATGACCCACCCTTAACGAGCATGAGCATGCGTAATTCAAGAAACTACTGAGGGAATTCATTGACGTCTTTGCATGGTCCTATGATGACATGCCCGACATTAACCCAGAGATAGCTTAACCTAAGATCTTAACTTTCTCGAATGCAAACCGATCAAACATAAGTTATGAAAGCTTCGCACTGAATGGTCACTAAAAGTTAAAAAAGTAGTGGTCAAGTAAATAAACGTAGGTTTCATTTATGTGGTCGAATATTCTATAAGGCTCGCTAATATCGTCCACGTGTCGATGTCAGGAAGGAAAGTTCACATATGAATCGACTATCGAGATTTGACTAAGGCATCCCCGAAGGACGATTACCTATTACCCAACATCGACATGATCGTGGATAACACAACTAGACATGCCCTCAAGTCATTTGTGGACAAGTTTTCCAAATACAATCATCTCAAGATGTACCCTGACCATTAGGAAAAACCACCTTCATCATCCCATGGGGAACCTTTTGCTACATTGTCAAGCCGTTCGAACTCAAAAATGCCGAGACTACCTACTACAGGCCTTCCACAACCATCCTGCATAGCCTTATTCACAAGGAGGTCAAGGTTTATGTGGACGATATGACCATTAAATATTCGACTCGGGAAGGCCATATTCCCTCACTTTAGAAGTTTTTGGAGCGACTGCGGTAATACCAGATGCATCTAAACCATTAAAAATGCATTTTTGGTGTTACAAATGGAAAAATCTTGGGATTCATGGTCAGTAAAAAGGGAATCAAATAAGACTCTACCAAGTTGAAAACCATATTTAAGATGCCACCACCACGGACATAGAAGAAAGTTCGCAAATTCCTCGAACAATTACAGTACATCATCCGATTCATCAGCCAACTAACTCTGTATGTGAATAAATTTCAAGCTCATTCGAAAAGATTCTACCAAAGTCTATAATGAGGCCTTCCAAGAAGCCTTTGACAGAATCAAGCAATACATTACCCGACCTACGGTGCTTATGCCTCCGCAGCCAGATCTCCCCTACTCCTGAATTTGACCGTGATAGATACTTCAGCAGGGGCTTTGCTAGCCCAACACATTGAAGAATCCCAAAAGGAAATATTTATTTACTATGTCAGTTATAAATTAGACAGATACAAACTCAACTACATTGCTTTCGAGAAAATATGCTTTTCCCTAGTCCGAGTCACATAGAAATTACGGCATTACATGCTCGCCTTCCCCATTAGACTTTTATCCCATATAGATCCCATCAAGTACTTACTAGAAAAGCCCAATTTGTCTAGTCAAATGGCTCGATGGTTAATATTATTAGCTGAGTTCGATATTATGCATGTTACTCAAAAGCCATGAAAGAGAGAGCCATCTCCGACTACTTTACTGATGACCCCATGGAAGAAGTCGATGTTTGGGTCTCTAAATTCCTAGACGAAGATATTCTGAACCTCTTAGGAGGACCTCTGGTGGTAAATATTCTTTGATGGAGCTGCCAATAAAAAAGTATACGGCATTGGGATACTACTGATCACCCCTGATGACTCTCACACCCCAATTACCATCAAGCTAGATTTTCCCTGCACCAATAATATGATCGAGTACGAGGCATGCACGGTAGGCCTCATGATCACCCTCTAGAAAATAATCCAATACCAAGATGCCTACGGAGACTCTGCCCTTATTTATGGATAAATCCTCAGAAAATGGAAAGTCAAAGATGAAAATCTCCTACTCTTCCATCCCTATTTAGAATAATTGACCTCCCATTTTAATGATGTCACCTTACAATACTTGCCCCATGCAAAGAACCGCCTAGCTGATGCCCTAGTGACCCTGGCCTTCATGGTCGACATGCTCGAGGGAATAATAATGGACCTTTTCCTGGTTCATATATAAACTAAGCCTACCGATTGCTACCACATTGAATTAGTTATCGAGGAGGATTGTGATATATCCGAGTTATGGTATTATGTTATTTGGGGGGGGGGGGGAGGGGGGCTCCTTAAATATGGTAGCTATCCCTAAGATGCCGAAAAAAAAGACCATGTGACCCTTCGCAAATTAGAAGCTCAGTATATCATTTGTGACAAAGCACTGTTCAAAAGAAACTTTGATGGAACCCATTTTCAGTGCATTGTAGGGGATGATGTTGAAGAAATGATGCAAAAGATACATAGAGGGGAATACGGGCCCCATATGAACGGTTACATGCTTGCCAAAAATATCATCCATCAAGGATACTACTAGACCACCATCGTTCAAGATTACATTTCCTATGTTCGAAGATGCCTCAAATACCATTAGTTCGCCAACCTCCAACATTTGCCTCCCCGTGAGCTTTACAACATGACCTCTCCTTGGCCCTTCTCCACCATAGGCATCGAAATCATAGGGAAAGTTACTCCCAAAGCTTCAAACAGTAGAAAATTCATCTTGGTCGCCATTAATGACTTCACCAAATGGGTTAAAGCCGAGTCACACGTGATGATGAATGCCAGAAAGTTGCAAAGTTTATCAGAAAGAATATCATATGCCGATACGGAGTTCCCCAGGAGTTAGTGCCAGATAATGGGCTCCATTTTGAAGTTAATGGCACAAAACTAGTTGATGAGTACAGGATTCAGAGGCACAAATCTTCTCCCTATCGACCCCAAACTAATGGTATTGTCAAAGTCGGCAATAAAAACCTCAAAACCATAATCAACAAGATGATTTAGAGTTATAGAGATTGGGCCGATCGTATCCCTTACGCCCTCCAGGGATAACACACTTCAATCATAATTCTTACTCGGGCTACCCCATATTCTCTAATATATAACATGGACGTAGTCCTGCCCTTCGAATTAGAAATACCTTCCCTTCGTGTCCTGCTCGAAAGCAAGGTTGGAGAATAAGAATGGCATCAAAGCCACTTGGACTAATTATCTCTTTTGGATAAAAAGAGACTGAAGGCTCTATATCATATACAAGGGTACCATCTTCGGATAGAGCAATCATTCAATCGAAAGGTCATGGACCATGGTGTTTAGGAAGGAGACCTCGCTCTCAAAGAGATCATAGAACTCGTTTAGGACCCCAAAGGAAAATTCAAACCAAACTAGAGTGGACCCTAAATAATGAAGAATATTCTCCCAGGAGGTGCCGCTATGCTCAGAGACCTTAATGGATAAGAAATTACGCGTCCAGTTAACTTGGACTGCCTCAAGAAGTTTTACCCTTAGTCCAAAATCTTGGTGGGCTATGACTCTTCTCACCCCCTTCTATTCTAAAAATAAATTCTCTACATTTTCCCCACACCCAGAATTATGTGGGACCTGATCCTCTCAAAAACATTTTCTTTTCAAAATAAAACTCATGAGAATTTTTAAAACCCACAGAGGTACGTAGGTAACCCATACGTTATACATGTGTCTGGTCTTTTTTTTTTCACAAATTTCTATTGTAAGGGGAGTCCTCACTAAAGGTTGATTAACTGAGTTGATCTTTTACTTAGCAAATAAAAATGAAGATGAAGACCGCTCAAAAGAAATCCCACGAAGACCCTCAATAGACGCTCCTCGAGGGAATCCTATTTAAGACCAAAGTTATTCGAATGAGAATATTTTGTAATAAGAAGCAGAATGTATTTGATCCTGTACTTTATTTATTGAACACTCTTACTTTGTAATACGGGTGAGGTTGTTCGGTACCCTCGAGGACCATGCCCGGCAGGGGATGAGAGAGCTCACATGCTATATCTAATGACCTCCTCTTGTGAACCTCGCAGGGACATGGTTTAGAGGATTTGGAGCAAGGCAACGTTGGTAAAGCAATAACCAACCCTCTTGGCACACTTGGGTAAAACTTTACTCAGCATAAATGGTTGCTCGATCTACTTCCAATCGAGCTATCATGAGTTTAACATATTCAGGGGAAACTCCTTGAGGAACCCCAATCTTGTGCCTTTTGCCTAGAGATAATTTCTAGCCAACAAATAATGTACCTAATGCTCGAGATACTTCCAGCCAAGAAACTTTAAAACCATGCACCATCTCTTTAGTTGATGTGACCATACGTCTACTAGGGGTCACTGTTAACCTACTTTATGACATCATAACGTTTGGAATTTAGGGACTCGAAGTTTCAACATTCAAGTGAGTTTTATCCTTAGAATGGCAGACCTAGTTAACCAGATCTAATTTCATAGATGTTCTAAGGTAATCCTTTGAGCTACCATGTCACACCCTCATTAATGTCACCACACTTCTAACTGGTTGAGTACTTTCCCACCAAAACACATATTAATGCTACGATACTTTAGCATTTAATGCCGGTTAATCATATTTAAATTCCAACAAGGTTACTCAAGTAACCTTGCCTCCATATAAATAGACCAACCAAACTGTTTACACGGAGAACAATCTTAACCCAGAATTATTATTGGATTTCCCTCATACATAAGAGCCTGTGAGAACATTAATTATCCGAATATTCTCCCTATAGCCATTAAGGTCCTCATTATTGAGCACTAACTGAACTTGAAGTTCATGCCTTCCCCTCATTATGAGAAGAGTGCTTGATCTTTCTCACTCCGACAAAGTCATTTGCTTGTCCCACTTATTTATTGTATTTATAGTGCATTTATTGTGCAAAGATCTAGTTTAATACCAGCTCGAGTGTTTAACGTTATTGTCTCTCCTACCCTCATATTTTGTCATTATTAAATACAATTGTTGATACCAAATTTAGTCTGCTGACATGGACCACTCACTTACAGACACGTGTCTGCCAACGTGGCAATTATATATACTTCTATCGAGCAACTCAGGGGTCTTGAGAAACTCAAGCGTGTCGATCAGCTTAGGTTGTCCGAGCAGCTTAAGCGGTCCGAGCTACATAGCGTACAACGCATCCAACTCAAGAGAATCAAGGAGACAACTACTCATTAAATGCTCATTATTATCATACAGATGTACATGTCTACTACATAACAACGCGTTGTCCTTTCATTTGTACAGCCTCAAGGCTATAAATACATTGTAAGCTCCTCATTAGAAGGGGACTCAAAATTTATTGGTAAATCCATTATCGAGAATTCCAAGCAAACGGTCAACAATAACAAAAACAGTGGACGTAGGCCATTCTTACAAGGCTGAACCACTTTAAAAATCTTTTATCTTATTTACTTTATCTATGATTGATTAATTAGAGATAATCTAATTTTTTACATTAACAGATTGGCGCCGTCTGTGGGAAGCGACTGTAATTATCGTTTTTCACCAAAATAATTCATGATCAATGACTGATCATCCAAAATCCAGTAATCGAAACGCTGGAATTCCTCCAAATCCATATACTCCTCCAAATGTCCAAGATCTGGCTGGTATAATGGCTAATTTGGCCTAGGGCCAGACGACCATGCAAGAAACCACGCCACAACACATGCAAACTATCTAGGGTGGAGCGCCAGCCCAGTCAGGACAACGAAGCATTCAGAGAAATACCCGGTTACCTTCTTCGCGAACTAGGTGAACGTTATTCCCAGAGGAATCTCGATCTAGACGCACTGATTCATATCGTACTGAGAGATCTAACGATCCTTCTTATCAACCTGGTCGGCCTTCCTCAGTACGAGCAACAAACTCTCAGCGAAACATCACTCTCTCTCCAGAAAGAACTAGTGCTCTAGAAAGATGGAGTAGAATCTCTCCTTTTGATCATTTGGGCCCTAGGAGGAATAAAAGCCCTCCTAGGATTGCGTCGAGGAACTCTCCATGACCATCCGACCTAAGGGAAGGGTTTGCCCAATCACGACCAACTGCTAGTAATGAAAGATCCCAAGAAGCAAATTAAACGCGATCAATTGCTCGAGAAAATAGGCCCGAGGAGGGAAATGATGCATGAAAGGGCTCTATTCAGAGGTTGGAAGACAGGTTAGGAGAAATGGCTAAGGCCAAGAATCCTCTGCAAAGAACTTTTGTCCGAGGAACACCATTCGTACAGGCAATTGTGGATTTTACCACACCATTAAAATTCAAAGCTCCTATGGTGACGCCTAAGTATGATGGAAAAACTGACCCTGTCCTTCATATAGAACAATATCAAGCTGTTGCCGATATCTATGCAGTTCCAGATAAGATGAGATGCAGGGCATTTTCAGGAACTCTTACCGGATCAACCCAAATCTGGTACAACAACCTTCCTCGGGGAAAGATTGCGACTTTCATTCAACTGGCCGAGCTCTTTATTGGGAATTTCTATTTTAGAGAAAAACCAGTTAAACGAGTAGCACACTTGCTAAGTGTTAGACAGAAGGCAGGTGAGAGAACCAGGGATTATATTACTCATTTCAATAATGAAAAGCTCGAGGTAATTGATTATGAGGAGAAGATAGTAATTACTGCCCTGATGAGTGGACTGTTGCCAGATAAATTGTACTACACTCTAGACAAAGACCCGCCTAGAACCATAGCAGAACTAATGGCAAAGGTATCCAAGATTATGAACGCCGAGGAAGCTATGGCTGCGAAGAAGAATATGGACACTAAGGAGACCAAAGTTGAGGCGGATAAGGTTGAGAAGAAGGAGCAGAAGAACGATGGTGGCAACAAGCAATTAAAAGAAAAGCAAGCATTGGAACAGTTGAAGAAATTTGGAAACTATACTCCTTTAAAGGTAGATATAAACTACATTCTGGAAGAGATCAAGAACAGCAAGGAGCTAAACTGGCCTGAAAAAATGAAGGTAGATCTTGACAAGAGGAATAAGTCTAAATATTACGAGTTCCATAAGGACCATGGTCACACGACCAAAAACTGCATAGCTCTCGAGAATGAAATTGAAGAGCTCAAGAGGCGGGGAAAATTGACCAAGTATGTGGATTTCCGAAATGGTAGAAAGGTTAACGACCGAGCAAGGCATATGTCTAGATCTCCTCGACGAGCAAAAGAGGACAAGAAGAGAAATCATGAAGAAGACCCAGAAGATGATCAAGATGACCTCGATCTCCCTAAAAGACCAAAACAACCAGAGCATGAGGTATTTTCAATCCATTTTGGATCATTTGAATGTAATGTTATTATAGGTGGAGATGCAGGAGGTGGAGATATGACTGCAGAGAGAAAAACTTACCTCAATGAGGCTCAAGCTTGCTCGTACATTCAACGAATAAACTTGTCATAAGATGATCGTCCGAGGAAGGTGAATAAGGATAAACTAGTCATTGGTTTTTCTAAGAATGACTTGGCAGGTGTACTATATCCTCATGATGACCCATTGGTAATCAAGATGAGAATGAAAGAAGCGGTGATTTCACGAGTACTGGTGGATAATGGTAGCTCGAAAAATATCATGTTCTATCCATGCTTTGATAGTTTGAATCTGAAGCTAGCCCAGTTAGAGCCATATCATAGACCCCTCCTTGGTTTTACTGGCGAAAAGGTTTTTCCACTTGGGACGATCAAGTTGGATATGCTTATCGGTACATGGCCTGCTTGTCGAACAGAAAGAGTACGCTTTTTTGTAATGGATAAAAATGTCCAATAAGCTTATAACATCATCATGGGAAGAGTAGGCCTAAAGAAGTTCGAAGCAGTACCATCTACTGTGCATCAATATTTAAAATTCCCAACCAATTTTAGGGTGGGAGTTATGAAAGGCGACCATAAAGTAGCTCGGGAATGATACTATTCATCTGCTGAGCAGGAGGAGCGTGAAGAATCTAGGCAAAAGACTATAACCTATCAAGTGGATGAGATAGGAGATGCAGAGATTGAAACGTTAGACCCTAGAGTTGAGGGACAGGTCATGGAAGCTATCGAGAATGTCATTCTGGACGACGAGCATCCATAACGAACAACTCAAATTGGTGCATCATTGGATATATTAATAAAACAAGAACTGATAGCATTTCTAAGATGCAGAAAGCAGACTTTTGCATGGAGTCACGAAGACATGCCAGGAATATATCCTAATTTCTTGTGTCACGAGCTCAATGTGAACAAGGAAATTAAGCCAGTGAAGCAGCGAAGAAGAGTGTTCAATCCTGAGAAGAATCAAGCTATACAGGAGGAAGTAGAGAAGCTACACAAAGCCTCCTTTATTGAAGATGTCAAATATCTTGATTGGCTAGCAAATGTGGTGATGGTAAAGAAGAAAAATAACAAGCGGAGGATGTGTGTAGACTTCACTGATCTTAATAAGGCATGCCCAAAGGATCATTTTCCTTTGCCCCAAATCGATCAACTAATGGATGCTACCTCTGGGCACGAATTATTGAGTTTTATGGATGCTTATTCTGGTTACAATCAGATTAAGATGAAGCCTGAGGATAGGGAGAGTACCTCTTTTATCACCCCAAGGGGAACTTATTGTTATAATGTTATGCCTTTTGGACTTAGAAATGCAGGTGCCACTTATCAGCGCTGATGAATAAGGTTTTTGCAGAGCAAGTCAGTCATAACATGGAGGTTTATGTTGATGACATGCTTACGAAGAGCAAAAAAGCTGCTGATCATCTAGTTGACTTAGGTCAGACCTTTGATCAACTAGAGAAATATCAAATGAAGTTGAATCCTACCAAATGCATATTCGGAGTAAGAGAAGGCATGTTTCTCGGATATATTGTTAACCAACGAGGTATTAAAGCGAACCCTGAAAAGATCAAGGCTCTATTGGGGCTACGATCTCCAACGACGAAGAAGGAAGTGCAAAGTCTCACAGGGCGAGTTGCGGCACTTAATAGATTTATGTCACGAGCAACTGATAGATGTCTCCCATTCTTTAAAACACTCCAAAAAATGTTTGAGTGGAATGATGAATGCGAGGAGGCCTTTCGAGAATTAAAAAAATATCTGGGGACACCTCCATTGTTGTCCAGGCCAGTGACGGGAGAAAAATTATACTTGTGTCTGGCAGTATCAGAGAATGCAGTTAGCTCAGCATTAATCAGATTGGAGAATGGAATACAAAAACCAGTCTATTATACCAACAAAGCTTTTCGAGGAGCCGAAATCTGATATACAAGACTGGAAAAGTTGGCACTAGCACTGATTGAAGAAAGCAGAAGGATGAGGCCATACTTCTAAGCTCATACTATAGTTGTGTATACAGATATGCCGTTAAGGCAAGCTCTGCACAAACCAAAGAAATCAGGAAGGTTGCTGTATTGGGCAGTAGAATTGGGAGAATATGATATAGTTTATGAGCCTAGATCATCGCTCAAAGGGCAGGCGGTAGAGAATTTTATTGCAGAGTTTACTCAGGAGTATACCCCTGACGAGCAAGAGTTGAATATGGACCAACCTGTGGATGTTACAGGATCATCAAATTTAAACCCCGACCAACTTACGTCGGTGGACGAGCAATGAGAAGCGCTAGAGGAGAATAAAAAGAAGCATCGAATATTCCACCATGGAACTCTGTCTGACCAAGAGTTTGATAATGAGATACCTGTGTGGAATTTGTATGTAGATGGATCTTCTTACACTACAGGCAGTGGAGCAGGGATTATTTTAAACATCCCGGATGAGATGGATGTGGAGTATGCTCTGTGTTTTCAATTTAAAGCTTCTAATAATGAGGCTGAATATGAAGCTATGATTGTGGGTCTCAATTTGGCAAAAACCATGAAAGCTACAGTTGATCGTAAATCAAATGTTGGGGGTGTATGCAATAAAAGGAGAAATAATGATCCAATACCATGCGAAAGAAATGGAAATTGTATCAAGCTTTTACGCAATACAGTTGATTAGAATACCAAGGTTGGAGAATACAAGATCAGATGCCTTAGCTCGGTTAGCCTCAACCACACGCACCGAGCTACGAAGAACAATACCAATAGAAATCTTGGCTAGTCGGAGCATCGAAAAAGATTTTATGATGAACTTCATTGCCCTCGACTTGGGACCATCTTGAATGGATCCCTTCAGGGCTTATATTGAACAGGGGACTCTGCCAACTGATAAACTCGCAGCCAAGAAACTGAAGTTTAAAGCTGCTCGCTATGTATTGACCAATGGCATTTTATATAGACGAGGAATTATAGCAGGGCTGCAAAGATGTGTCCATCCCTCCGAAGTGATGGATTTGATCGACGAGGTTCATGAGGGATCTTGCGGAGCTCATGTGGCAGGTCGGACACTTTTGCAGAGAATAACAATGCAGGGGTATTACTGGCCGATGATGAGAGCTGATTGTGTAGCTTATGCCAAGAAATGTGATAAATGTCAACGCTTCTCCTCTATCCGAAGAACTCCCCAAGCATTGTTAACACCCATCACGTCTCCTTGGCCATTTGCCATGTGGGGAATAGACTTGGTCGGACCACTTCCAATGACCCGAGGAAGAATTAAATATCTCGTGGTTGCTGTGGATTATTTTACTAAATGGGTGGAGGTTGAGCCTCTTATTGATATGACATATGACAAGGTGTATCAATTTATTTAGAAGAACATCATTTGTAGATATGTGTAACACCTCGTATTTTTGTACATTTAATATTTAATTAATTCGAGAATTTTTGTACGAATAATTGGATTAATTATGGCAATATATATTTAAATATTAATCGGGGAGTGAATGGTTAATGTGTAGGGAAATTTATTTACTAAGTGAATAGTAATAATTTAATTACGTCATTTCGAGTTTTAATGACGAGGTATACACTTATCCAAGCCGGGAGTCGGTATAGACTAAATTGGGTGTGAGATAAAGATTTTTATAAATTAATTCGGATGCCAATTCTGAGTACGCGGTTGAGTCCGGATGGGTCGAGATAGTAAAAAAAGAGTACCCGGGGGTAGTAATTGGGCCTCGGGGTATTTTTGGGCATAACCGGGCCTACATGGGATGATTTGGGCCACTTTAATTAAGCCCATTTGGTGAAAAACGGGATTGAGGGTTTTAACCTAAGTGAGGGATTAGTAAATCAGCAGCCAACACAATTCTAAGCCTAGGGCTTGAGAGGGAAATTGGGGGAAAGCTTAGCTAAAGCCAATTTGGGGATTTTGGAGCCAAATTGAGGGACTACGCCAACGGATCAGACACTATGAACACTTATAGGAAAGTGGTTAACTATTGCGATTTCTAAATTTATGATAATCAATTCATATCATAGTGATGTGTAAACCAAAATTCGTTTTGGGGATAAATGGGTACAAAATGGGTTTTTTTGTTCATGAAACTATTGAATGAGATTCATAGTAAAAAATTTTGTGTTGAACATATCCGAGTATAGATGTTTAATTGGAATAAGAATTCGAAATATAAACAGGGGAAAATATGGATTTGAAATTTGGTTTGTAGAACAAGATTGATGAATTTTAATGGAAAACCCATTCCGGAAATTGTGAGATAAGTTGAGAAATTTTATATACTAGAGGGTGTATATGATGTATAGGATCAAAGTTTATATGTTTATATGATGGGATGACTTGACCAGGGATTGAAATTAAGGTTTACAAACCTTGAATTTGCGTTAATGGTGTAATGCAGTGGGGAAGAAGAGCTTCCCAGGAAGGATCGATCGATCGATCGATCGGGGTGATATAGTTGGGTTTAGGAAGGTGTGAACGGTATGTCATGAGATGAACAAATTTGGAGAAATAATTCATAATCATTGATATTGGGCCGAGGAATAATATTCGGGTATTGTAGTTGGGTAGCACTACATTATTAAAGGAATTTAGGTGAAATATTTAATTATGGACCAAGTGGGCGAGTCCGGCTATGTTGATAATTATAGGTAAATATAATTAGGAAATTTATGGAGATGAACGCGTGACACATCGTGGGCGAAAATGTGGGAATGAAATTATGAGAGGTAAAATGGACCGAGTGAGTGAGTCCGGGTATGTTGGTTATGTGACACCAAAGTATTAAATTAATTATTGAGAGAAAGTAATTAATTTAGAGTCGGAACATAGACTCGGGAAATGTTGGGGTATGGGCCAAGTGAGAGAGTTCGGGGATAATGGTTGGGTGACACCAAGTTATTAAATTAATAAGCGTGATAATTAATTTAATTAGAGTCAGATTGTAGACTCGGGTAGTATTAAATTAATAAGAGTGATAATTAATTTAATTAGAGTCGGATTGTAGACTCGGGTAGAAATTAAATTAATAGGTGTGATAATTAATTTAATTAGAGTCGGATTGTAGACTCGGGTAGGAATTAAATTAATAAGTGTGGTAATTAATTTAATTAGCGTCGGATTGTAGACTCTGGTAGGAATTAAATTAATAGGTGTGATAATTAATTTAATTAGAGTCGGGTGATAGAGTCGGGAAGGTATTAAATTAATAAGTGTGTCAATTAATTTAATTGGAGTCGAACCATAGACTCAGGGAAAGTATTATATACATTGAAGTGTGAGTTAAAAAAATATTAGAGCCGAACCATAGACTCGGGAAGACAATAAATTATTAAGTGAGAAAATTAATTACGTTGAGTCGGGGCACAGACTCAGGAAACTACAGGCAGTGTACGGGATTTTTAATACACGGTAAAGCCGGGGTTTATATTATATATATACGGTGTAGTGATAGTATATATATACGTGTATATATTGTGTGTGATATTAAATATCAGTGACTAGATATTTATTCAATCTTTATACTCTAAGGCTATCAAGGGAGGTTCCGCGATGTGGGTGAATCCCCTAGCTCGAGGAGTAGGGCGAGTATATCCCCAGGTCATAGCGTCCGGTATATGTGGGTGAGGGATTTATCTTACTTTCAGGGAAGGAATATGACCGCCTCCACTACGTTTATATATTGGGCCAAGTTGGTGGGCGATTCCAACTTGGGGAAACTAGGTTTTGTGAGCACACCTAGTGAGATAGAATTTTAGAGGGAATCATCCGGCGAGGGTATACTCGAAGGGATGGATATACGTATGTTATATGTGTGGATATTGTGGTAAAGGTACGTATATAATGATAGTAAATATTATATACGGGTAATAATACAGTGAGTGATGTATTTAATTTAGATAACTTGTGACGCGGTTATATGTTACTATTTAAGAGGAATTAATTAAGTTAATTGTGATATAACTTATAATTCAAGAATTATTATACTCGGGTTAGAGTAGTATGGCAAGGGAAGGTTATACCAGGACTAGTTGGACGGGGTAGTACAACTAGGTGGGGTTAAGGTAACCGGTAGGTGTGCACATTAGTGGAGGGGTGAGAATGTCCACAAGAGAGTGCGACACTAACTTAAATTTGAAGCGCATTCATGCATTTTAAATTACTGCAGTTAATTCACTTGCTAAATATTTTCAAATTGTTTTGGGTTCTAACCCTTTCTATAAAACTATTTTCAAAACCTTTTAGGTGTCCATCCAGAGGGGCGCCATGATTGATATTCTATTCCAGGGACACGGAGCTGCGGCATATGTGGATGCTAGCAGGAGTTTGTATTAGACGCATCATTCATTCATTCCTAGAGTAGGAATCACTCATCAGTTCCAGTTTTATTTAGGGCATATCGCCCAGACTTTCAGTTCAGTTTTTCAGATTTGTTTTATTCCGTTGAATATTGTATTGGATTATTTCACTTTGGTGGCCGATGGTTTATTCGGCAAGTTGTGTAATTGAGTATTTCAGTTGAGTTTTATTCAGTTGTGTGAATGGTTTATATTTATTTCCGCATGTACTGTTTTGTTTAATTAAAAAGATAAAATTGGCACCAGTTTTTTTGAAATACTAGGTGGTTAGTAAGTCTTAAAAAGTTTTCGACAGTGATGCTAAGGATGATTCAGCTGAGATTCCTGTTTTAATTTGGTATAGGACTGATCATCCGGTATTTTATTAGGCGGGGTGTCACAGATGGTATCAGAGCATTAGGTTCTAGTGCCCTTAGGATCTGCGCGGCTTTTCGTGTTTCAGCTTAGCAATCTTTGATATAGAGCCCTATCATAGGATTGTTGTATTCTCATACGTATGCGCATATACGTTGTTCTACCAAATTTATAATTGAGAGTGAACTCAATCAAATTCGATTCTCATTCCAGATGACACCCAGGAGCGAGAGAGCAACTAGGGCAGCAGGGGGAGATGAGACGAGGGAGGTTCGTTAGGAGAAAGAGTTACCGCAGCTACAACCAGAGATGATTTTGACAACACAGGTAACTGAAATAGTGGCACAGACAGTTAAAGCGACGGTGGTCACAATGGCAGGGTACTTTCCACGGGATCCGCCACAAGTGTTAGTGGCGCCGGATGTTCAGACCCATGCGGGGTCGTCGGGATAGAAGCAAGAAAGAGAGGTTATTTTTAGTGGGAACCCACCAGAGTTGCGAGGGGGTTCAGATGTAGGGCTAGCGTGTCAAGGAAAAGAGATATCCATCGTCACCTACGCACGAGAGATTGTGATAAGGTGCGAAAGCAAATGCTAGCCACTTTTATTTTAGTGGGAGCAACACTACAGTGGTGGGAGTCGATCACCACAGTTGAGAAAAGGGATACGCTAGCTATTGTAGGGTTTTGGGGTGTGGTTCGACCGCACGCATTTTTCCCCCAGCGGTTGAGATCGAAACGAGGAGAAAATTTTGTGAGGTGACTCGGGGAGACCGTTCAATGGTCGATTACGAGGAAGAATTTACTTGTTGGAAAATTTTGTACCGAATGAGGTAAGCGATGAAGAGATAAAGAAGGTAAAGGTTTGTAGATGGGTTCGTCTGGAGAATCAGAAAATATTTAATTGGTAAATACGCATTAGTAGCTTGTACTGCTGTCATTAATGCAGCACCCCGGCACTGTCAGGAATATCACTTCCACCCGAAGGGAAGCGGGAAGGGAGTGGGAATTAGCCAGTCGGATAAGGAAGGAGGGAACAATGCCAGTGGGGTATCCCAGCAACAGACTGGGGGAGATCAGGGGCAGGATTTTCGACTGGGAAATCATGCCAAACGATTTAGAACTGGAGGCTATCGGCAGGATGACCAGAAATTTCAACAAGGTCGACATAGAAGGGACCAGTGGCAGGGTGAATGTATTAGAAGGTGTTTCATTTGTGGAAAAAGCGAGACACATGAAGAGATATTGATATAAGCGAGGCAGGGGTCAACTACAGGATGAGGTCCTGGATGTACAGCCACTAAAGCAAGTCATGGGCGCATTCGAAAAAGGAGAAGATGCTCCAGAACCCAGGGATCAGCTGTCGCAGATGGGGTATAAAGGTGATTATTTGTACCTTAGGAGCATGGGGTATATTTTTGAGTGACAAGGAGGATGTCAAAATATAAGACTTATTTTTCACTAATGTTCGCGGGTGAGTCGAACTTAGTGGGTGCGTTGGCGGTAACAGCCATAGTATGGGGATAAAATTTCCATGGGGTAGCGGAGATCCTTGGTGTTATTCACGGGAGAGTGAAGGTGTACACTGAGTGATGGTTTAAATTATGCGAGGAGTCACTACTTTCGATAATTATGGGAGTAGGGTTGATAATGTTTCCTAAATATCAGCTGGATAGCGATGGAATTTAACTATTGTGGATAGTGGAATAAAATTTTGGTGTCCGCGACACCAGGGTAGGGTTGGTACTAGGTATCACCGGAGAGGGAGTATAGCCTGTATATACGGGGATATATATGTTATACTGCGTGGTGCGATAGCACATAGTGAGGTTTTGTGTCCTCACATTTTATCCCGATAAGTGGGGATGCTTACTGAAGTGAATCAGGGTGGTTACATTAATTTTTGAGCAAAGAGAGATAGCTCGGGGTTTATTTTGCGCAAGGACTAGTGGTAGTAAGGGCGAGGTATTATGTTGTCTTTGGTAGCATAAGGGTAAGCGTATATACTTTTGTGTTGAGAGACAAGTATTTTGTGGGAAGATGTTTGGACGTTAGCGCATGGGTTGAGTACCCGGGCAGTATATATATATATATATATATATATATGTGTGTGTGTGTGTGTGTGTGTGTGTGTGATATGACTACGGGTTCGAAGTTATATTATGGATTACGACTAGCATAGTCGGGTAACTTTCGTGCGGTAGAGCGCGGGGATAGGGTGTATGGGCACCCGGGTTAATTAAGGCAAATTTTGTGCGGTTAAGCGCGGGTATAGGGTGTATGGGAGCCCTGGAAAATTTTAAATGCATACTTGTGTAACGTATGGTTAGAAGCGGATGTGATAGATATCGCGGGCTTGGAGGCACATGACTAGTGAGTAATATGTGAATATTGGAACACTAGGTTTATCTTAATTTCGAGGACGAAATTCCTTTATAAGGGGGTAAGTATGTAACACCCCGTATTTTTGTACATTTAATATTTAATTAATTCGGGAATTTTAAATTACTTGTGTGTTGTAATTTTAATTGAATTAATTATGGAAATATATATATATTTAAATATTAATAGGGGAGTGAATGGTTAATGTGTAGGGAAATTTATTTACTGAGTGAATAGTAATAATTTAATTACGTCATTTCGAGTATTAATGACGAGGTATACACTTATCCCAGTCGGGAGTCGGTATAGACTAAATTGGGTGTGAGATAAGGATTTTTATAAATTAATTTGGATGCCAATTCTGAGTGCGCGGTTGAGTCCGGATGGGTCGAGATAGTCAGAAAAGAGTACCCGGGGGTAGTAATTGGGTCTCCGGGTATTTTTGGGCATAGCCGGGCCCACACGGGGTGAGTTGGGCCACTTTAATTAAGCCCATTTGATGAAAAACGGGATTGAGGGTTTTAACCTAAGTGAGGGATTAGGAAATCAGCAGCCAACACAATTCTAAGCCTAGGGCTTGAGAGGGAAATTGGGGGAAAGCTTAGCAAAACCCAATTTGGGGATTTTGGAGCTAAATTGAGGGACTACGCCAACGGATCGGACACTACGAACACTTACAGGCAAGTGGTTAACTGTTGCGATTTCTAAATTTATGATAATCAATTCATATCATAGTGATGTGTAAACCAAAATTCGTTTTGGGGATAAATGGGTACAAAATGAGGTTTTTTGATCATGAAACTATTGAATGAGATTCATAGTAAAAATTATTGTGTTGAACATATCTGAGTATAGATGTTTAATTGGAATAAGAATTCGGAATATAAACAGGGGAAAATCTGTATTTGAAATTTGGTTTGTAGAACAATATTGATGAATTTTAATGGAAAACCCATTTCGGAAATTGTGAGATAAGTTGAGAAATTTTATATACTAGAGGGTGTATATGATGTATAGGATCAAAGTTCATATGTTTATATGATGGGATGATACGGTTTACAAACCTTGAATTTACGTTAATGGTGTAATGCAGTGGGGAAGAAGAGCTTCCCAGGAAGGATCGATCGATCGATCGGGGGCCATCGATCGATCGACGGTCCCAGGAACTTGACAGTTCGGCCAGTTTGCTTATTATGAGGATTTTATTTAAATTTTAATCCCTTAATTTTATTTGGTGATAAATTTATATGGGACACATATTTCCTTAACAATTATAGGGTGATATAATTGGGTTTAGGAGGGTGTGAACGGTATGTCATGAGATGAACAAATTTGGAGAAATAATTCATAATCATTGATATTGGGCCGAGGAATAATAATCGGGTATTGTAGTTGGGTGGCACTACATTATTAAAGGAATTTAGGTGAAATATTTAATTATGGACCAAGTGGGCGAGTCCGGCTATGTTGATAATTATAGGTAAATATAATTGGGAAATTTATGGAGATGAACGCGTGACACATCGTGGGCGAAAATGTGGGAATGAAATTATGAGAGGTAAAATGGACCGAGTGAGTGAGTCCGGGTATGTTGGTTATGTGACACCAAAGTATTAAATTAATTATTGAGAGAGAGTAATTAATTTAGAGTCGGAACATAGACTCGGGAAATGTTGGGGTATGGGCCAAGTGAGAGAGTCCAGGGATAATGGTTGGGTGACACCAAGTAATTAATTTAATAAGCATGATAATTAATTTAACTAGAGTCGGATTGTAGACTCGGGTAGTATTAAATTAATAAGAGTGATAATTAATTTAATTAGAGTTGGATTGTAGACTCGGGTATAAATTAAATTAATAGGTGTGATAATTAATTTAATTAGAGTCGAATTGCAGACTTGGGTAGGAATTAAATTAATAAGTGTGGTAATTAATTTAATTAGAGTCGGATTGTAGACTCGGGTAGGAATTAAATTAATAGGTGTGATAATTAATTTAATTAGAGTCGGGTGATAGACTCTAGAAAGTATTAAATAAGTAAGTGTGTCAATTAATTTAATTGGAGTCGGACCATAGACTCAGGGAAAGTATTATATACATTGAAGTGTGAGTTAAAAAAATATTAGAGCCGAACCATAGACTCGGGAAGATGATAAATTATTAAGTGAGAAAATTAATTACGTTGAGTCGGGGCACAGACTCAGGAAACTACAGGCAGTGTACGGGATTTTTAATACACGATACAGCTGGGATTTATGTTATATATATACGGTGTAGTGATAGTATATATATACGTGTATATATTGTGTGTGATATTAAATAACAGTGACTAGATATTTTTTCAACCTTTATACTCTAAGACTATCAAGGGCGGTTGCGCGATGTGGGTGAATCCCCTAGCTCGAGGAGTAGGGCGAGTATATCCCCAAGTCATAGCGTCCGGTATATATGGGTGAGGGATTTATCTCACTTTCAGGGAAGGAATATTACCGCCTCCACTACGTTTATATTTTGGGCCAAGTTGGTGAGCGATTTCAACTTGGGAAAACTAGGTTTTGTGAGCACACCTAGTGAGATAGCATTTTAGAGGGAATCATCCGGCGAGGGTATACTCGAAGGGATGGATATACGTATGTTATATGTGTGGATATTGTGGTAAAGGTACGTATATAATGATAGTAAATATTATATACGGGTAATAATACAGTGAGTGATGTATTTAATTTATATAACTTGTGACGCGGTTATATGCTACTATTTAAGAGGAATTAATTAAGTTAATTGTGATATAACTTATAATTCAAGAATTATTATTCTCGGGTTAGAGTAGTATGGCAAGGGAAGGTTATACTAGGACTAGTTGGACGGGATAGTACAACTAGGTGGGGTTAAGGTAACCGATAGGTGTGCATAATAGTGGAGGGGTGAGAATGTCCAGAACAGAGTGCGACACTAACTTAAATATGAAGCGCATTCATACATTTTAAATTACTGCAGTTAATTCACTTGCTAAATATTTTCAAAATGTTTTGGGTTCTAACCCTTGCTATAAAACTATTTTCATAACCTTTTAGGTGTCCAACCACAGGGACGCCAGGATTGATATTCTATTCCAGGGACACGGAGTTGCGGCATATGTGGATGCTAGCAGGAGTTTGGATTAGACGCATCATTCATTCATTCCTAGAGTAAGAATCACTCATCAGTTCCAATTTTATTTAGGTCATATCGCCCAGACTTTCAGTTCAATTTTTCAGATTTGTTTTATTCCGATGTTGAATATTGTATTGGATTATTTCACTTTGGTGGCCGATGGTTTATTCGGCAAGTTGTGTAATTAAGTATTTCAGTTGAGTTTTATTCAGTTGTGTGAATGGTTTATATTTATTTTCGCATGTACTATTTTGTTTAATTAAAAAGATAAAATTGGCACCAATTTTTTTGAAATACTAGGTGGTTAGTAAGTCTTAAAAAGTTTTCGACAGTGATGCTAAGGATGATCCAGCTGAGATTCCTGTTTTAATTTGGTATAGGACTGATCACTCGGTATTTTATTAGGCGGGGTGTCTCAATATAGTCTTCCCGATGCATTCATTACAGACCATGGAACTCAGTTCGATAACGAGGAGTTTGCTGCGTATTGTCATCAATCCAATGTACTGAAGATCCACTCTGCACCAGGCCATCCCCAAAGCAATGGGCAAACTGAGGTGACAAGTAGAACACTGCTGAATGGTTTGAAGAAATGACTAGATGCTTCAAAGGGAAATTGGATTAACGAGCTACATTATGTTCTTTGGGCTTTTCGTACTACACCGTGAGTAGCAATAGGAGAATCTCCATACATGCTGGCATTTGGAAGTGAAGCTGTCATACCTGCCGAATTGGGTCTACCCACGCATAGGGTGTTTAATTTCAATTCTCCTGTTAGTGATTTAATGAGAATATTAGACCTGGATATGCTCGAAGAAGTTAGAGAAGAAGCAACAATCATGAATGCTGCATACCAACAACGAACAGCTCTGTTTTACAACAAGAGGGTAAAAAAGTGTGATTTAAAGGAAGGGGACTATGTGCTGATGAAAGTAATTCAAAAGCACAACAAACTGGAAGCTAACTGGCATGGACCCTACAGAGTAACAGAAATTGTTCGACCAGGGACATACAGGATTGAAACCTTAGAGGGAGAAGAATTTAAGAATGCATGGAATGCAGAGCATCTACGCAAGTATTATCAGTAGTTGGAATTCCTATGTAATGCAGTTTTCTTTAGTATGAATAAAGTATTAAATGTTTTACCCAGTTCTCTATTTTTGTTGAAATTTTTCAGAGTATTAGTGCTACACACTATGCATTAAGTTCATAACCAATCTCTTCGAACTCCGGTTGGTCGGGAACAAATCTCCACCAACTCCGGTTGGTCGGGAAATCAATCTCTTCCAACTCCGGTTGGTCGGGAGTCAATCTCTTCCAACTCTGATTGGTCAGGAACAAATCTCCACCAACTCAGGTTGGTCGGCAAATAAATCTCTTCCAACTCCGGTTGGTAGAAATAAATCTCTTTCAACTCCGGTTGGTCGGGAACAAATCTCCACTAACTTCGGTTGGTCGGGAAATCAATCTCTTCCAACTCCGATTGGTCGGGAGTCAATCTCTTCCAACTTCGATTGGTCGGGAACAAATCCCCACAAACTCCGGTTGGTCGATAAATAAATCTCTCCCAACTCCGATTGGTCGGGAACAAATCTCCACCAACTTCGGTTGGTCGGGAAATCAATCTCTTCCAACTCCGGTTGGTCGGGAGTCAATCTCTTCCAACTCCGGTTGGTCGGGAACAAATCTCCACCAGCTCGGGTTGGTTGGCAAAATAAATCTCTTCCAAATACGGTTGGTCGGGAAATAAATCTCTTCCAACTCCGATTGGTCGGAAGTCAATCTCCTCTAACTTCGATTGGTCGGGAATCAATATCCACCAACTCCGATTGGTCGATAAATCAATTTCCTCCAACTTCGGTTGGTCGAAAATCAATATCCACCAACTCCGATTGGTCGAAAAATCAATTTCCTCCAACTCCGGTTGGTCAGAAATCAATCTCCTCCAACTCCGGTTGGTCGGGAATCAATCTCCACCAACTCTGGTTGGTCGGAAAATCAATTTACAATCAACTCCAGTTGGTTAAACTAAGCAGGATCATGGGACGAAAGTTGTTTCATTCAAAGAGTGATAAGTCACTATAATAAAAAAAAAAATAAAATAGAATGGCATATCAAAATATGCATATATTCACAAACAAAGACATTTTGCAAAATACTTAGAAGAAAATAAAGTAGCAAAAGACTAAAAATCTCTTCATTTAAATCAAGAAGAATTACATATGCTGAGAAAACTACAAGTCATTACATAAAAATCCTATTCTATTGGTTTTTTCCCTTCTGCCTTTGAAACAAGTTCTACTCCAGCAGGAGGATTATCTAAGGCATAAGGAGAGTTTATAAAATTTACATATCGAAGCATCTTAACATTCATTACAGAAGGTCGATCAAGCAGGTGCTCTGTGCGAGATATCTCAAAATTCGCATGAAGACTATAATCGTCGAGATACTTGGAGATCAAGCATTGAGGAATTGTCCGAGCAGGAATCCAAATCATATCAAGCTTGAAAGGAGGCACGGTCAAATCAAGTACTCCAGGGTCACAATAATCCCATAAGTAGTGGCCCCGCTCTAATTTTAGCACACCCAGTGCATTCAGCCACCCTTGCTTGTACCCTTCGTTATTTGATTGTTGGATCTGAGCATCAAGATGGTAAAGGGCTTCATTATACCCAACCATCCAAAATTCTCTTGGCTGTTTATGGAATTGGTAAGTTAATATCTCCAGTTGCTCATGGAGGTTCTTCACTAGAAGTTCCTTATTTTCCAAGGCAGAACTCTGAGCAGAGAGTTGTTCGCTGAAGTTCAGAATTTTCTTAGACATTTCTGCTAAGGCTTGGTTCTTTGCTACCAACTGAAAGGCCTGATTCTCTAAATCTGACTGTGTTCTAGCTTCTTCAATGGAAACCCGACCAGCTCTTGCTCATTATCGAGAAGAAGATCTTGCTCGCCCATGAGTAGAGGTGGAGGGTCCATCTTTTTTCAAAGTTTCCAACTCATCTCGCAGGTTGGCATTTTCTACCTCCAAAAAAGGGAAACCTTCATCATTGACAGGAACAAAGGCTCCTGAGGAAGATGCATCAGATTTGAGTTGTTTTACTTCCTCTTGCAAGGCAATGTTCTCTTACTCCAACAACTTGGCGATATGCCTGTGCTCTTCAACTTCAAGTTTCAGAATGCTCTCTTTCTTCTAATAAGCAGTAATAAACTTATCATATCCTTTGTCAGCACTTAGTTGTTGATATTTTTTCTCATATCCTTGGTGAAAAAGGGTAGAAGACTCCTTATATTGCAGTTGAAGCTCCTCGATAGTGCCTTGGAGATCTTCAATCATCTCATAGTAGGCCATATTATTGGCTACTGCACGATCGAGCAGACATTTCAATTATTGGTAAGATTCAACTGCTCGATCAGAAGCTCCTGATTCGAGGATATTAATTATTTCAGTCTCATTAAGATCTGCATGACCCGATTTAAAATAGTCATTGCATATCTTCATTAAGTCTGTGTCATGAGCTGATAACAGCTCCATCCTGACTATAAACAAGCAAAGAGAAATAAAAAGAATCAATAAGGATGCAAGACAGAGCAAGTCATAGAAAAGGTCAAAGACGAATAACCAAAGTTCAAGATTTTGTTTCATCATAAAGGAAAATACAAAGCTCAAGGTTACATTAAAAAATAATAACAAAATTAAAACCCGAGCAACTTTACACCTTCTCCTTGTGTTTTACAACTTCCTCGGAAGGCTGGGATGAGGATGTTGGTTGCTCGAAAGATAATGGAAGCTGATTGACAGGAAAGTTGGCTGGTTGGGGTTGCTCGGAAAGATGAACAACAGGAACGACAAAGACCTAATCTCCAGTCATCATTAAAGATTCTTCTGAGGCAACTTCATCCTCTTCCTCTTCTCCAGGAGAGGGAGGAGGTCCATGAGAGTGTTGCTGCAACAATTCAGAGTTCTCAGCCACTTTCATCTATTTCAAAGAGGCTACCCATCCATCTCTAAAGTACTTGAGGCTGGCGTACTCCATTTGCGAAGACATGTCATCCAGGCCCTTGTTCCAGCCTGTATCCCAACGAGCACTGAATGATTTTTTAACAGCCTTTTTTCTCTTTTCTTTCTTCGAGGAGGTCCTTTACCTAAGGAGCTCCTCGACAGCCTTCAACTTCTCCTCCACTTCCATTTTTTGGCATCCAACATCTTGAAGCCTAACAACTTCCTCTTCAGTAGATTTGAACTTAACTTCCATCTCCTTGTTGCTTTGCTCAAAGACTTTATTTCTCTGCTCAGACTCTTTCAACTTCTTCTCCAACTCCTGGGAGGCATTCTCATCTTGATTCTTATACAGCTTAATGGACTTGATTCTTATCTTCTTCGTATTTTGACGAGAGTCCTTTAAGGACTGAGTCAGACCAACAAAAGTTTCCTCTACACCTCCCGAGGAGCTTGAAGCTTTAATATCTTCATCCTTCTTCAAGATGCTATTGAAACATGTCACCAGCTAAAAAAAAAAGAAATAACTTTGAGTTAATACAGGAATATTAGAAAGTGAAAGACTCAGTCTAATAATACTTATTGAGGTAATGTTTTGAGCAACCAAGGCAGTGACTCTGTCACGAGAAAGAGTGTCTTCAATGCCTTAGACTTCTGGGATAGTCTAGGACTTCACCAAGCCCATAGCAGAGCTCGGAGGAACAAAAGTTAGAACACCACTTTCAGCATTTAAAGGCTGAGAGATAGGTTCAACGGGTCTCTCAGAAGAACTTTTCTGTAACCTCCTCGAAGGAGCAGGAATATTTTCAACCAAAGAAGTTATCTTGGTTGGTGATATGACAGTAACCTCACTAAGAGGAGAGATAACATAAGCCTTGCTCGGAGCCACAGGGGGCTTTTCAACAACTTTCTTGGCAGCAGCAGGAGGGGGTGCATCAATGTTATCTTGGTTGGTGATATGACAATAACCTCACTAGGAGGAGAGATAACCAAAGCCTTGCTCGGAGCCACATGGGGCTTCTCAACAACTTTCTTGGTAGCAGCAGGAGGGGGTGCATCAATGTTTCTTGTCCCTTCCTCTGGAACATCCTGTTTATTTTTATTTGCCTCCACATTGGCAGAGTCTGATTTGTCAAAGAAGGCAGGAGCTCTTCTTCTCTTCATTAGGTTACTGATGGGAATATTCGATTCAGAGGAGGAACCTTCCACACAAGTTTCAGAAGCTAGTACTTGGTCAATGTCAACCACCACTGGGCGAGCAGTGAAGGATGATGTATAGCTCTTGTATTGCAATAAATAAGAGGCAGACCTAATATGTTCCTCAGCAACATATTGGTGCAAACTCCAGATAAGTTTTAAATGCTTCAAATTAATGTCAGCTTCTTTTGAAGGTTTTCTTTTACTGTCAACTGTAATGAACAAAAACAAATGTCAGTGAAACGTTTTATCAAACACAAAGAAAACAAGATTTCAAAAAATAAAAACAACCTATTCCATTGCCATAAGAGGGACACCTAGGACCTTGATATACAGCATATCCATTTAATGGAGCGTGTTGTTAATTTTTCATAACAACCCCATGCTCAAAATAATCCCTATTGGCATCTGGAAGATTAACAACTAAAGCCCTATTCAAAAACCTAGTTTTTAAATAGAATGTGGAATCACTGACAACCCATCTATAACATTACATAATCTCTGGGATTCCTAAATGGGTTCCATGGAGTTGATTCAATCTATGAACGCCATTAACTATCCTCCCGGTATTTTGAGCTATTTTTGCAGGTACAACGTCAAAATATTGACAGAACTCCAAACATAAGGGATTTGGAGGAAAAGAAAAGCCACATTCGGCCACGAAGAGACTTGGGAACCAATGTCCTTCAGCCAAAGAAAAATAATCAGAAGGTTCAGAAAGTTCTTCCAAAATGACCCATGAAGGGATTAAAAATTCAGAACGAGATTTATCAAGCGACTCAATAAGGTAAACCACGATGAACAAAGTAAATAAAAGAGAGAGAAGAAAATCTTACAGAAAAAGAGTGAATCAGTTGACAACGAACAATGGAAGGAACGAAGGCACAAGATAGAGAAAAAATGAAGAGTTCAAAGATATAGATTTGAAAAGTGAAAAAAATGATGGGATTTCTGACACGCTTAAATACTTTACCTTGGGAACAGAGAAATGCAATGATTACAAAGGAGGACGTTTGCGTATCCAGCGGCTAAAAGAAGAAAAGGAGCACAAATATCGAAGCGATCATAAAAATTCAAAATATTTATGAGGCCTGATACTATGCACTCAAAATGGAATTATATACAACGAATGCGTTCCTAAAAACCATACAAACCAATAATCTATGCAGTTTTCAAGTAGAATGTTCTATACTTTTCTTCAACATCAAATTATGAAACATTGGGGGCTTCTGTTGATACAAAATTTAGTCTGCTGACATGGACCACTCACTTACAGACACGTGTCTGCCAACGTGGCAATTATATACACTTCTATCGAGCAACTCAGGGCCCCCGAGCAACTTAAGCGTGTCGAGAAGCTTAGGCGGTCTGAGCAGCTTAAGCGGTCCGAGCTACATAGTGTACAACACATCCAACTCAAGAGAATCAAGGAGACGACTGCTAATTAAATGCTCATTATTATCATACAGATGTACATGTCTACTAGATAACAACGCGTTGTCATTTCATTTGTACAGCCTCAAGGCTATAAATACATTGTAACCTCCTCATTAGAAGGGGACTCGGAATTTGTTGGTAAATCCATTATCGAGAATTCCAAGAAAACGGTCAGCAATAACAAAAACAGTGGACGTAGGCCATTCTTATAAGGCTGAACCACTTTAAAAATCTTTTGTCTTATTTACTTTATCTGTGATTGATTAATTAGAGATAATCTAATTTTTTACATCAACAATAATCTTCAGCAATAATCTCGATCTTGATAAAGGGTTATGCCTCGCTTAATACTAACTTGATTCCAAGAACCCATATCTTATATTTGGCGACTCCCCTAGGGAGATATTCTCTTTTGAAAAGATGACAGAGGGTAATACTGCCAGGACCATTGACAAAACTCCAAACATAAGGGATTTGGAAGAAAAGAAAAGCCACATTCGGCCACAAAGAGACTTGGGAACCAATGTCCTTCAGCCAAAGAAAAATAATCAGAAGGTTCAGAAAGTTCTTCCAAAATGACACATGAAGGGATTGAAAATTCAGAACGAAATTTGTCAAGCGACTCAATAAGGTAAACCACGATGAACAAAGTAAATAAAAGAGAGAGAAGAAAATCTTACAGAAAAAGAGTGAATCAGTTGACAACCAATAATGGAAGGAACGAAGGCACAAGATAGAGAAGAAATTTAGAGTTCAAAGATACAGATTTGAAAAGTGAATTTCTGATGCGCTTAAATACTTTACCTTGGGAACAGAGAAACACAATGATTACAAAGGAGGACATTTACGTATCCAGCGACTAAAATAATAAAAGGAGCATAAATATCGAAGCGGTCATGAAAATTCAAAATATTTATGAGGCATGATACTGTGCACTCAAAATGGAATTATATACAACGAATGTGTTCCTAAAAACCATACAAACCAATAATCTATGCAGTTTTCAAGCAGAATGTTCTATACTTTCCTTCAACATCAAATTATGAAACATTGGGGGCTTCTGTTGATACCAAATTTAGTCTACTGACATGGACCACTCACTTACAGACACGTGTCTGCCAACGTGGCAATTATATATACTTCTATCGAGCAACTCAGGGCCCCCGAGCAACTCAAGCGTGTCGATCAGCTTAGGCGGTCCGAGAAGCTTAAGCGGTATGAGCTACATAGCGTACACCACATCCAACTCAAGAGAATCAAGGAGACGACTGCTCATTAAATGCTCATTATTATCATACAAATGTACATGTCTACTAGATAACAACGCGTTGTCATTTCATTTGTACAGCCTCAAGGCTATAAATACATTGTAACCTCCTCATTAGAAGGGGACTCAAAATTTGTTGGTAAATCCATTATCGAGAATTCCAAGAAAACGGTCAGCAATAACAAAAACAGTGGACGTAGGCCATTTTTAGAAGGCTGAACCACTTTAAAAATCTTTTGTCTTATTTACTTTATATGTGATTGATTAATTAGAGATAATCTAATTTTTTACATCAATAACAATCTTCAACAATAATCCCGATCTTGATAAAGGGTTATGTAACAACCCGCGTAATTTTGGGCTATTTTAATTAATTTTAGGAAAAAGGAGGAAAATAAAGTTTTTGATAAAATTATTTTTATTGCTCAAATATGTTGAATATTATTTTTAAAGGCGAGAATTTCAAACGATTTTGAAAACGGAGTTAAAACGGATTTTAACATGATTTTTAAATGTTTTTAACTCTTGGAATTCCAACTTTTCATTTCTTTGCCTTATTTAATGGAGTCTTTTGGATTCCAACTCTTCATTTCTTTGCATTATAAAAGGAAGTCATGGGCAAGCCTTTTAACCAACTTTTGGCAGCAAATATATTTTATATTCCTCTCCTTTTTTATTATACTTTGGCCCTTGAGATTTGTGAGTTCCAAGCTTAGATTATAGGTGTTCTTGGGGCTATTTTGTTGGAGGTTCTTGGAGGATATTTTGTGTTGATCTTGAGGATGTGATCATTGGTTTCTCATCATGGTTTGAGGTATGGGATTTTACACAATATGCTCCTTAAATCTCGCGAGTGTCATTCTCTTTAAATTCTTGTTTAATTGAACTCGTATTTGAATTGATAAATTCATTGAAATCTGGAAAAAAATTGTTGAAATTATTTTGATTCATGTAGTATCATTATATTGTTGATGATCACGTTGTCATGAGATTTTAATATGGCACGGATGTTGGGCACCCGCCAAAATTCCTGTTTCTCGGGCTATGGGTTGATAAAGCATATGCGAATGGGGTGAGGCCTGGTGACCCATTGATGTGTTGTTGAAAAATTATAATGATGAAATGCTATTGAGATTTGCATTTTGATTTGAATATTCGTACTCGTGTTGTTACGTTTTATTCATCGTTAACATATATTTGTTGAGCATCTTTCTTGTCGTATTGTGTACTTCCCCATATTTTCTTTTAGTGGCAGGTTAGCGCGGATTTTGGGGCGCTATGGAGATTGATTTTAGCGAGGATTGTTTGGGAAATATTTGTATTATTTTGATGTATAGAGCTTTGGAGATTTGTATTTTTATTCGAGTTAGATAGTTGTAATATTTATTCGAGAGACTTGTTGTATTTGAAGAGATTGAGATTAGTGGATTTATATTATTGTGGGTTTATTTAGATGCTCTATACCTTGTTACTTGTGGATTTAGTTATTTTATCGAAGTGGTGCTCCGTTCTCTCTCCCCGGGCGGGTGGGGTGTTACAAATGGTATCAGAGTTTAGGTATACGGCAACCCTCGAGGCTTGGGTTTTGGGTTCATTGCGTGGTTAGCAATTTTTGGAGATAGAAAATTTTAGGTGATATTCGTGATAAGTTTCTAGATTAGAGGTGAGGAATTATTTTTGAAGACAAAATTATTTTTGGAGATTGTTGGCCTGATTTTTGAGAGTTAGGCATTCGGGGAATTTCGAGGGCGAAATTCCATTGTTAGTGGGGAAGTGTAACAACCCGCGTAATTTTGGATTATTTTAATTAATTTTAGGAAAATGGAGGAAAATAAAGTTTTTGATAAAATTATTTTTATTGCTCAAATATGTTGAATACTATTTTTAAAGGCGAGAATTTCAAACGGTTTTGAAAACGGAGTTAAAACGGATTTTAAAATGATTTTAAAATGTTTTTAACTTTTGGAATTCCAACTTTTCATTTCTTTGCCTTATTTAATGGAGTCTTTTGGATTCCAACTCTTCATTTCTTTGCATTATAAAAGGAAGTCATGGGCAAGCCTTTTAACCAACTTTTGGCAGCAAATATATTTTATATTCCTCTCCTTTTTTTTATTATACTTTGGCCCTTGAGATTTGTGAGTTCCAAGCTTAGATTAGAGGTGTTCTTGGGGCTATTTTGTTGGAGGTTCTTGGAGGATCTTTTGTAGATCTTTTGTGTTGATCTTGAGGATGTGATCATTGGTTTCTCATCATGGTTTGAGGTATGGGGTTTTACACAATATGCTCCTTAAATCTCGCGAGTGTCATTCTCTTTGAATTCTTGTTTAATTGAACTCGTATTTGGATTGATAAATTCATTGAAATCTGGAAAAAAATTATTGAAATTATTTTGATTCATGTAGTATCATTATTTTGTTGATGATCACGTTGTCATGAGATTTTAATATGGCACGGATGTTGGGCACCCGCCAAAATTCCTGTTTCCTAGGCTATGGCTTGATAAAGCATATGCGAATGAGGTGAGGCCTGGTGACCCATTGATGTGTTGTTGAAAAATTATAATGATGAAATGATATTGAGATTTGCATTTTGATTTGAATATTCGTACTCGTGTTGTTACGTTTTATTCATCGCTAACATATATTTGTTGAGCATCTTTCTTGTCGTATTGTGTACTTTCCCATATTTTCTTTTAGTGGCAGGATAGCGCGGATTTTGGGGGGCTATGGAGATTGACTTTAGCGAGGATTGTTTGGGAAAGATTTGTATTATTTTGATGTATAGAGCTTTGGAGATTTGTATTTTTATTCGAGTTAGATAGTTGTAATATTTATTCGAGAAACTTGTTGTATTTGAAGAGATTGAGATTAGTGGATTTATATTATTGTGGTTTATTTAGATGCTCTATACCTTGTTACTTGTGGATTTAGTTATTTTATCGAAGTGGCGCTCCGTTCGCTCTCCCCGGGCGGGTGGGGTGTTATAGGTTACGCCTCGCTTAATACTAACCTGATTCCAAGAACCCATATCTTATATTTGGCGACTCCGCTAGGGAGTTATTATCTTTTGAAAAGATGATAAAGGGTAATACTACCAGGACCATTGATTTTGATGCCATGTAGCACGAAGAGGAGGCAGATCTCACTGTATGGCCTGAAGGAGTAAGAGTAACACGAGCTAAACCTATTACAACTGATACTGTGTGACGGAGACGGCCTACATGCAGTCAAAAATAAGCCCAGTGAAAATAATGGGACTCTTGGGTCTATTCGCAGAGTTCATCAAAACCCGAGGGGCTCAGGCGATGTTGGGAATCACTGGAGGAATAAATTCTTTCATGACACCACCAATAGTAATACCAGTTCATTCTATCACAGGGGGTTGACACACCTACCTTCGATACTATTCTTCCTACCACTCCACCTTCTACTATTCCACCTATAACAATAGGGCCAGCAGCTCAAGGCCAGGGAATGGCTTCAATGGCATAGGCAATGGCTAGTGGCGTGGTGAAGAGTGCATTGGCGATGCCGTTGATGCCTACTGTGGTGGTAGTACCACCAATTAGTTCCTCACCACCCAACATAGAGTAAATAAAGAAGGATCTCTTAAAGTTCATAGTAGTGTCCAAGGCTAGAGGAGATAGTTCCTCGACTTATGATGACTTTCGCACTCCGTACCCGGAAGAATATAATAATGAAACCTACCCAGTAGGGTATATTCCGCCCATCTTTGAAAAGTACACAGGAAAGGGTACAAACCATAATGAGCACATGAAAAGGTTCACTGAGATCCTTGGAGCCTATTGTTACGACAAAAAGCTGAGACTGAGGGAGTTTTCAAAATCCCTGATAGAAAATTCCTACACAAGGTACTCCCAATTGGCCCCAGGTAGCGTGGCCTCTTGGGAGTAATTACATGTTTTATTTGTACAAAAGTTCTTTTGGCTGGATATGAGTTTGCACTCACAAAATTAGCGAGCGAGAAGCAAAAGTCGAGAGAAGATGTTGTTGCTTACATTAGGAGGTTTCGCGAATGCTTTCTAGATGCGAGAGAGGAAACGACAGAAAATAATCTTTTGCAAGTCTGTGTAGATGGGCTCTTGCCCGAATATATCTGTCGCCTGATCAACGAGACACGAGAAGGTACGTTCGTAGCATTCTTAAAAGCAACAAGGAATATTACCCTAGTAGTAAATCCCACCCACCCCACCTTCCTTAGTAAGTTTATTGCTAATACCATCAGTTACCTTGAGGAGGAGAATACCCTCGAGGATAAATTATGCAGACGATGAAAGAAGAGGGGAAGGTCATGGTGGTCGAGGAAGAAGGGGATAGAGGCAACAAAAGGAGATTTTAAGGCGAATAGGATCCCCCCAAGTTGCCATGCATAGTGGAGCAAACTCTAAACCTGTATAATATCATGGTTCGAAATAAAGTTTGTAGACCCGTAAACACTAGTACAGTGTAACTCTCTGGAGAAGATAGAGAGAAGACAAATTATTATGCTCTTCACAACAGAGTTAACCACCTGATGAGGGTATGTGTTTCATTATGGCGATTGATCGACCATCATGTGAAGAAAATGGATATTGAATTACCCCAAAGCAATGTGAATGACAATCCTCCACCATCTCACAGGGCCCACATGGCTAATACTTTTTATTAAGAGGTTGAGCAAATATTGATGGAGCAGTGTCTCCTTGAAAAAGACTTTGAGTAATCTCTGGAGGAATGCACCTTCGAGCTCGCTCAGCTGCAATTGGAGGATGAGACAGATGAAGAGGGTGAATATGAAGATGATGATGACCCCATAGAGAGTTTGAGCAGAGAGATGGGAGCCTTTTCTTTAGAAACAGTAAACCCAGTGATAGCTTATAATGAGGCTGCTTATAGAGACATCGAGGAAGTTTATGAACTCGAAGAGGAACAAACGGATCCTTAGGTTGAATGCTCAGCAGTTACACGCTCGTAGAAGTTCGATTGGTTCTTCGACCAAGTTGGGTTCCCCGAGCACTCACGTTTGAAAGTCACACAAGCTATCTTGGAGATTGCTAAGAAGAACATGGTGCCACATCTGAAATGGAAAGGGCCCATGGCTAAGCTTGTGAGTAGGTACCTCTCCAAAGTTACATTTTCATAAGCTGACAGATCGATCAGGTATCCCCATAACAATCCCCTTTATGTTAAAACCTCTATGAATGATTGTGTTTTGTACCATATGCTATTGGATGGAGGGGAACCCATTAATATAATACCCATCAGATCTTTTTATGCTGGTGGCCTATCTGAGACAAGGATAGTATCGCACCCGATGGTAATTTCGTGGAATGACAATTAGTCGACTAAATCCATGGGGTATGTTAGCGTGGGCAAGAAAATGGGGAATATCACTTCCCACATTAAATTCCACATTATGTACTTTGAGCCATCGTATCTACTGTTAGTGGGCAGGGTGTGGATGCACAACCATGGGTTGGTTCCCTCTACATACCATCAATGTGCCAAGGCAAACATAAAGGGAAAAGAGGTGGTGATTCGAGAATCCAAGAAGCCTATTGCAAAAGAGGAAGCACACTTAGTAGATGATGACTTTTATATCGAGCTGTCCGAGGAAGCCACGGTGGTAACAAAGTATACTAGAGGAATAAGGATTCCAAGCACTCGAGAGAGAGTGCGTGAACCTGCTCGATCGGTGGTAACCTAAGAAGAAGAGCGTGATCAGGAGGTGGTGAGGCCCCCTAGTTTGTTAAGGCAGTTATGTAATCGAATGATGACACACATTGGCCCAATTGAACACTAGGTCCCGGTCCAGAGCATTTTTAGTAGGCATTCCATGAGAGAGTTAGAAGAAATTTATCGAAAGAGGCCTCATAAGGAAGAAAGTTCCCAGTAGTGCAAGAGAGTAGTTTTGCCTAATGGCCAAATTATCTACAAATTATGAAGGTGTGAGCGGGAAACTAAAGGTATGAACGATGAGGTTGACCCGGTATATGAATGTTTCTTGGTAGAAAACTAAGGACAATGCTTGATGATTGATAACTCGAGCATCCAAGAGTTTGTAAAAGTGGTAGAGGAGGAGATTGAGTGCATGAAAGACATATCCATGTCATAAATTTAAGGGTTAGAAAAGATGGACTTAGCTAAGGAGGGTAATGAACCTTGCCCTATCTTCATCTCGAATGATCTTGAAGGGGCATCTCGAGAGGGTTTGATCAAGTTGCTCTTAGAATTTAAAGATGTCTTTGCTTGGAAATATACCGAGATGCCTGGGGTTGACAAGGAGGTGATCTGCCATAAGTTGAATGTTTTTCCGTCGGTCGTCCCAGTAAAGCTGGCCTCCCAAACGTACAAGGCAGAGTTAGATTTAAAGATCAATGAAGAATTCCAAAGGCTTCTCACAGCCAATTTTATTGTCCCTATCCAGCACCCGATTTGGTTATTTAGTATAAAGCCTGTGGGAAAGAAAGATAAGAACCAGATCCGGATCTGCGTTGATTCAGGGAGCTGAACCGTGCATGCCCGAAAGATGAGTTCTTATTACCTTCCATAGACAACTTAATTGATGAAACTGCGGGGAATGAGATGTACAACTTCATAGACGGTTATGTGGGGTATAACCAGATGAAGATGGACCCAAAAGATGTCGAGAAGACTGCTTTTCGAACGCCTTTGGGCAACTTTATAGACACAATAGTGCCTTTTTGGTTTGAAAAATGCAGGAGCCACTTATCATAGGACCATGATGGCTATCTTCCATGACCTCTTTCACAAGATTATGGAATTTTACATCGATGACCTGGTAATCAAGTAAAAAAAAGAGGCTTTTCACTTAGATTATTTGAGGAAGGTGTTCACCCAATGCAAAAAGTACAAGTTGAAACAAAACCTTATCAAATATGCGTTCGGAGTGATAAGTGTTAAGTTTCACGGGTTTGTAATGAATCGAAAAGGCCTCCAGATGGACTTGGACAAGCAACGATCCATTCTCGATATATTAAGGCCAAAATCAGCGAGGGAGTTGAAGAGCTTATTAGGGAGAGTCTCTTACTTGATGAGGTTCGTGCCAGGGATGACCGAGGTGACTTATCCACTAATGGAATTATCGAGGAAAGGCTCTAAGTTCATATATGAACACATGCACCAGGACACTATGGACAAGATGAAAATACTCCTCATATCTCCTCAGACGATAATCCCCCTGAAGGCAGGTTTCTTTTACGTCTATATCTCATGTCTACTGAATGATCTATTGGGGCATTATTGGCCCAAGAGATAGACGGTATAGAGAAACCCTTTTATTACTTGAGTAGAATTATACATGGGCCGAAGGCCAGATATACCAGCGTCGAGAGGCATTGTTTAGCCCTTGTATTTGTAGCGTAAAAACTTAGGCATTACTTACTATCATTTATGATCCGCATTGTAACTAGATGTGATCCTATAAAGTTTTTGATTGCTAGAACTGTACTAATATGCAGGGTAACCCGATGGTTCTTAATCCTTTCAGAGTATGATCTTAAATGCATAGTCCCTCGAGTTATCAAGATCCAAGCTTATACAAACCTCTTAGCCATCTTTCCTTTTGGAACATTGAGCCACTTATGGAGGAGGTTCTGGGTGATAATCATCAAGATAATTTTTTAGCAGCCATCTTGGACGAATGGAGCATGGAATTTAATGTCTCTTTAATAAAAAATAAGGGAGGCATAGTCATCATTTTAAGAAAGAACGGGGAAGAAATTGGACTGTCCTTCAAGTTAGATTTTAAGCGTTCAAACAATTAAAACTGAATATAAAGCGTTGGTGATGTCTGCTAAAAGCCCTTAGAAGGGGCATCCAGGTGCTCTCGATAAAAGGTGACTCCAACTGGGTGGTTAAACAAGTGACATGTTAGTTTGCTTTGAAGCATATGAGATTAGAACCCTATCGAACAATCATACAAAGGTTTCTCGAATAATTTGAGGTGGTAAAGATAAAAAGACACCCTCGAACGATGAACGGGCATGTTGACGCTTATGCCCTTATTGCACAAAAGATTGATTTTGATGGAGGGACAACAATAGTTTGAATCACTAAGAGGAAAACTCCCTCGACCTTATTGGAGATGCTACCCTCAGATGATAACAATGATTAAAGGGGAGAAATGAAGAAGCAACTGAAGACAGTTGAAGGCTCACTGAGTTTGGTTGACCTCGTGCAGTATTACATTGATAGGGGCAACTTGTACTATAAAAATAAAGGTAGTTGGTTATCCAGATGTGTGGACCCCGAGAAGGATAGAAGAAAATTATTAAATCCCATGAAGATAGTTATAAAACTACAGAGGTCCCTTTGTATAGAAGGGTGCAACAAGTAGGTTACTTCTGGCCTTCGATGAGGCAAGACGTCGTGATGATACAGAATGACTCTGAGAAATGTCGATTGTTTTACCAAGAAGCGAAATGAAACTTCATCGATTAACTTTAAGACTAGATACAACCATACATGGACATGCTGGTGGATGGAGTGATGCCGGTAGACAAGGATGATGCTATGAGGCTAAATAGGCGAGCACCCGAATATTATGTCCAAGAAAAGAAGTTGTACCAATGAGGCTATCATGACAGGACTTTAAGGTGCATCAGGGGGAAGAAGCCGAAGAAGTACTGAAGCAAGCCCACGAGCCAAGATACATCAGAGGAGCCAAACTTTACGATCAACTTATGAATTTTGGGTATTACTAGCCTACGATGGAAAAAGACTCGGTGCAGTTTGTTCGTAAATGCAAGGCTTTTCAACTGCACGAGAATATGATTCATACTTCTTCGATGGACCTGCATTATCTCCTTATGCCTTTCTCATTCCATACATGAGCATTCAATTTAGTAGGATAAATAAATCCCTCATCGCAAGGAAAGCTTTGGATAATTGTCGTCACTGAATGTTTACCAAGTGGGCAAAAGCCATATCACTAAAGAGAGCCACAACGGGGGGTAGTTGCCCTATTCATGAAGGAGTACATCATTTATTGTTTTGGTATCTCGAAGTTCTTCTTCTTGGACAATAACACTACTTTTGTGAACAATAAAGTAATTTTTATTATATATAATACTCCATCATCCACTTAAGTCAGCTATAGCATAACTGAAGTGCAACGGGAAGGTATACGTTAACAACAAGACCTTGGTAAGCATCTTGGCTAAAAAATGCTAGAAAATTTCTCAGGAACATGAGATGACAAGATACCTGAGGTTTTATGGGCCTATCGAATGACTAAGAGAAAACCCACAGGGTATACCCTATTTTCCTTAGTTTTTGGGGCAGAAGCTATTTTTCCAGTAGAGCTTGAGGTACCTTCTGCTCGATATAATTTACGAAGTGCCATGCTTCCCTATAGTCGACATGAACAACTCAACGAATTAGAGGAACATGGAGATAACGCTGTTAGGCACTTTGAAATGTATAAAAAACAATTGTCTATACCCTAATGGTGAGGCTAAGGAAGTTCAGGCAACGAGACTTAGTCTTGAAAGCTTGCATGAGGCACATCGAGGGACTGTCATTGCCCAAATTTGAAGCTAACTGGGAAATATCCTACATCGTTCGAGCACTCATGATTCGGGTTACTTCAAGATATCTAAAGTGGATCATGATGTCACTTTCAAACTAAACAACAAGTGGCTCAAAACTTACTATGTTTAAATGTATTTGAAAATCACCCAATACTTCAATCTATTTCATTATGTTTTGTTCGTACTTATTTGGGAGAATGTTCCCTGCGATGTTGGGTTATCTATTTAACATGGTATAAATCCATATTTATTTTGAAAACTTTGGTCCATTTTTCTTTCTTTATTATACATAATGTAAATTGTATGTACGAACTAGCTCATTAAACATTTTGGCAAGACAACAAAAGGAAGAGAACCAAATGCAAAGTAGTTTATTCTAATAAAGAAAGAAATGCTCAATTACATGCCATAAAAGTCCCAAGGTAGTAAAAACACAAAAGAAGGGGGAACTTAAATTTTTAATTATCAGGGGCATCCAGTATGAATCGCAAGTTGGCCGAGCTCAGAAGACGATAGTGATGCTGAGGAAGTATCTGCTCAAGGTTATTCTGGTCGGAAACTAAATCTACGTAGTCCTTCTTACGGTGTTCTTTTATCTATTGAACATCATCTAGCTTTTGCTCAAACCTAAGCGATTCAGCGTTCACTTGGGAAATAACATTGCGAGCATCCTCAACCTTTTGCTCAGACATAACTAGTTCTGCCTCCAAACGTACCAGCTCCTATGAGTTAGCCACCTGCGAATGATGAGAGATTTACAGCCGAGCATAGAGAGCAGGTAAATTATCTTTCTTAAATCACATAGGAGCTTCACCAACCAAGATAATGAAAACCCATCACTGATAAGAATATTGACTTTCCCCAATAAAACCTTAATGGTATCAGAACTCAAAGACTCCAGAGGAATGTTGAGAATTTTGTTTAAAATAGTGGTTAGGCCGAGCAATCTACAGGCCATCATCACTGGTATGGGCTGAACACTGTGAGGGAAAAATGTTGAAGGAAACCGTTCTAAAAGCTTCTCAATCAACGCGCGAGGACCAGCAGTCAAGATATGGGGGAAATCGAGCAAAATTTGTCTCTCAACTGCTTCGAGAGAAGCCTCAGGAGGATACACACTGAAAACACTATAGCTGGCAGAAGGGCTTCGAGTGTGCGAAGAACTGTCACTTTCTTGTTGCCTGGAAGAAAGTATTTTAGGCACCTTACCAACGGTTAGAGCCACTGACTGAACCTTCAAACCAGGGGCCTCACCCATCGTTGCCATCCGTGCTTGTGCAATATCAGGCACAAGAACCTCAACTTATGGATCACGTGCAGCCGACTGCTCAACTTCAACCTGAAACGCAAGAAATTATCAAGTCAAAGAAATATAGCAATTTATTTATAAGAAAAATTAAAGTCCTACACTACTAGGCCTACCTGACCCTCAGTTATAGGAGATTTAAAGTCTAACATTACTTGGTCCACTTGACCCTCGGTTATGGGAAATTTAAAGTCCAATAATACTTGGACCTCCTGACCCTCTGTTATGGAAGATTTAAAGTCTAACATTACTTGGCCCGTTTGACGCTCGATTATGGGAGATTTAAAGTCCAACATTACTTAGCCCGCGTGACCCTCGGTTATGGATATTTAAAGTCCTACATTAATTGTCACGCCTGGCCCTTGGTTATGGAAAATTTAAAGTCCTACATTACTAGGCCCGCCTGATCCTCGGTTATGGGAGATTTAAAGTCCTACATTACTAGGCATGATTGACCCTCGCTCATGGGAGATTCAAAGTCCTATTTACTAGGTAATTCTAATAACTTTTAAAAGCAGGAGCTACACAAAAGAATAGGTGACACCATACCTTTGGATGTAGAACATCGACAAATTTCCTGGTGGCCATTTGCACTTAATTTTCCTCCTCACTAAAACCTCATGGAGCTACCAGAGGATGCTTCTCCGAGGGAACAACAGTAGCACCTCTAACTTCAGCAACTTCTTCTTGACCAACTCCTACCGGAACAGTAGAAATAATCTCTACTTTCACTGGATTAAGGATTGAAGGCTCAAAAAGAGTAACCAAGAACTAGTCATTCGAGGGAGGAGGGGCCAGCGGGACAGTTTTTCTCAGGGAGTGAAACCTGTGAAGACCAATAGAGAATAAGATGAGAATAATAAGAATATGGCACAAGGAGTTCAGAAAGAAAAGGAAAAGATATTACCATAACAGAGGGTGCAACTATAGTGGACTTTCTAATGCTGGAATCAATAAGACCTTCATCAGGAACACCCTGCTCGAGACCAACTTGGTTGTGCAAGAAGGTAGAGTAAGATGAATAGACACTACTGGACTGAACATAACAGAGCAAAGTGCTTTATCTGTACTTAAGGGGAAATTTATAGTCACCTATAAAGTTATAGGGGTAGCTATTTCCTTTCGCAGAGTTTCCTTCAAGACAGGAAAAACTCCAATTCTCTTCACCAATAGACCCTCAGGATCACCACCAACTTCAGTATCCTTGTGAAATTAACCTTAGACATCAGTTTGAAAGAAGGGAACAAGGGTCATTATTATAAAGGAAAAAGGAGGAAAAGTTAGAAGTAGAAAGGGAAAATAACAGATATACCTCTTCCTCAAGAACATCTTCTAAAACTTCATAGTCACGAGGAGGCGAAACAAGCTTAGAGGAAGAAACCATTCTTCATAACCTATGCCTTCGAATAAGGGGAGAGTCTTCTTCCTACTCCTCCTCTTACTATTTCTCCTCTTACTTATCTTCTTCCTCTTCCTCCTACTCTTTATCATCATCACCTACCACCTCTTTAGAGTGCTCCTCATCACTTATCTCACCTACCTACTCCAAAATAATTTTAACCGGACTAGTCAATTTTCATTTCCTGCTACCTTCAGCAGTCGGGGGAGCATAAGAAAAACCTCGAGTGGCTATATGGGCCGATATAAAAGCCCCATCCTCTTCAGAAAAATTCTTCCATATATGTTAAAGTTGTGCGAACATCTAGTTAACTTCATGGATAACCTTGGAGTCAGGAGTCAAGGTTGGCAAGACTTCTTAGGTAACTTTGAGATTTTTCTTGGGAGCTTTCCTAGTGGCCCTCACAGCGTCCCCAATCGAAGCAACATGAGGAGTGTCACCCCCTTCGACTGATTTTGAGGGACCAAGGGCAATAACAGTTGCTTCGACCAGAACTAACGACTGATCCCCCCTTTTTCTTTCTTACTATAGCTTTATCCATAGGGGCCAGCTCATAAGGGATGGAACTATTAATGGTACTGAGAGAGAACATGGAACTAGAGGTAGTGAAACTCCTCAATCCTAGCTTCGTTGGAGGAAATCTTTCAACATCGGGGTAACGGGGTTATTTGAAAAGATTGCTCCAAAAGAGGTCCAACTGATTTTGCCAACATACTCTCAAACACATAACAGATCTCCCCCTAGGGAATTCCTACTTGGGATAACAGGGTTGGAAGCATAACTGGAACTAAGGTTAACAACGATCGAGGTTAGAAAATTGGTAGGGGCGAAAGAGAAATTTGTGGGCTTCTTGTGAGTAATGTGACTCAGCATGGGGTTACCTTGATCGTAACCAGACTGCATGGCCACTCGATTGGGCCAATATATTGAATAAAAGGAGGACCACTCAGTATATGAAGGCAGGTAGAAATGAACCAACAACAGAGGAACGTTGTTCGTTGGAAAATTCCTGGCCAATGATTCCTCGATGGGGTAACCGGACTTTCCTCGTCCGTAAAAAAGTGGTTTGTAGAAAACTGATCCACCCCAACATAGGGGCGAGGGATAAACTCCTCAATTTTATCAACTAAATAGACAAAGGGCTTCTTGGAACTTTTATGGTTCCAACAACAGCTTTGGAGGACCTTAATAGGATGAGAACTGGGGAATTTACCAGCTGGAGCATACTCTGGGAAATGGGCATAGAGAAAGTCTATCAACAGCACATGATTGGTGTAGTTTGAGACATCAAACCTGCCGATGCTTTGAGCAAAATCAGCCTGTATGCAAACCAACCCTGTGTACAATGAACCAAGGGTGATTAGAGCTAAGGGAAGTTTAATGCCACTAGCCATACAAACGGACATGCTGATCAAATCTTTTCTGGGGTAGTCATGGGGCTTACCAGGAAGAAATATCTTTGACAAGATAACCCAGATGTAGCCCGCCAGTTCAATCTTTGATCCGAAGCCTTTCCAAGTTGAGGGAGTCTCAAACACCCACTTCCTCATTGGATTATTCTTGGCCGCCTCACAGGCCTTGATCACAACTTTCTCCTCAATAAAGTAGAAATAATGGATTACCTCCGAATAGATGCACTTATTATAAGTTACCATGTAGTCCTTTACTACTGCCTTTAACTTTGCCTGGATAGGTTTCTCAGCGCTCGAGATGGCATCCTTAAGGATGGTATCAAAGCTGGCCGCTTCCAAAGCTAGGAGCTCACATACGTCCTCGAGGGTGATGATAAACTCACCCCAAGAAGCAACAAACGTGTGGGTCCTATGGATCCACCAAGATACAAGCCGTTGAAGGGTGTTGTTGGGCTTTATAGGGTGAGGTCGCCTAGCCAGCAGGTGGAAGATAATCAAACTAAGGCTAACTGTACAGTGTATTTGGCGTGAATATAGTCAATCCAGGGACCTAGACCTTCACAGGGCGCCTGAAGTGAACTCAAACTCCACCTTTGAAAAAGGATAATCGCCTCGTTCGATACGAAAGAGAGTTACAGTGGCGGTGGGGATGTAGGCGAAGTCTTCGGCACTATTGCTTTCCTCTATCAATAAATTTTCCTATTCCACCGGCACAAGATCACCCAAAAAATGCTCAGCTAGTGCTCAGAAACGGTCAGACTCACCGAAATAAGGCGCACGATGGTAGTATGCCCACTGATTTTGGCGTGCTTGGGTACGGGGGGAAATGCCCCTTATTGAAGGAGTTCGTTTGATTATGGGTGCCATGCATAAAGAAAGAAGAAAATGGAAGAAGAGTGAACAGTTAGGGTTTAAAACGAAGATAAAAGGTAAACACTACAATCTCTTTCTCTCTCTCTCTCTCTCTCAAAGCATATGATTGAAAATGATAATTAACCCAAAGGTGAAGGTTTGGAAAATTCCAAGTATGCCTTTTTATAGGGGCAACACAAGACGCAACAGGCGGCATAATAACAATACCTTGGGAAACGTGGTGATGATCGAGTTGTCGCGCCTAGCCTGCACACGCGCATAGGGACATAAATTAAAAAATCCACAATGATGATGTTTCAAGAAGCGATGCATGAATACCCCTTACGTGAGGAAAATGTGCTAACCCCAAAGTCTCCAAGTGTAAAGCTTAGAAGAGAAAGCGTCAATCTCATTAAATATGATACGTCCAAAGTGATAATAAGGCATGCCTAGAGTTTTTTCAACTTGGCGAAGATAAAGTGTTTTGGGGGAAATTTGAAAAAATCTCTTCACTCCCCCAAAGAGATTGTCACACACAATCATAACGCTCCGTCAAGAAACGAAGCTATCAGAAACACCACAAGGCATTTAAAAGATGAAATAGTTGCTTGAGCTACTTCCAGTCGAGCTACCATGACTTCAATATATTCGGGGGAACCTCGAGGAACCCTAATCCTATACCTTTTTCCTAGATATAATTCCTAGCAAACAAATAGCATACCTAATGCTCGAGATACTACCAGTCGAGCAACCTTAAAACCATACACCATCCCTTTGGTTGATGTGACCATACGCCTAGTAGGGGTCATTGTTCACCTAATTTATGACGTCATAATGTTTGGCATTTAGGGACTCAAAGTAGCAGCACTCAAGTGAGTTTAATCCTTAGAATGGCAGGCCTAGTTAACAAGATCTGATTTCATAGCCGTTCTAAGGTAAGCCTTTGAGATGCCACGTCACACCCTCATTGATGCCACCATACTTCTAACTGGTTGAGCAGTTTCCCACCAAAACACAACATCCCATGCATTTAATGCAATATCTTTGACATTAATGCGCATAACTTCAGCATTTAATGCTGGTCAATCATATTTAAATGTCAGCAAGGTTACTCGAGTAACCTTGCCTCCATATAAATAGACCAACCAAACAGTTTACACGGATGACAATCTTGACCTAGAATTTCTGTTGTATTTCCCTCATACATGAGAGCTTCTGTTAGAACATTAATTGTCCGAACATTCTCCCTGTACCCATTAACGTCCTCATTATTGAGAACTAACTGAACTTGAAGTTCCTACATTGCCCTTATTATGATAAGAGTGCTTTCTCTTTCTCCCTTCGACCAAGTCACTTGTTGGTTCCACTTGTTTATTGTATTTACAGTGCATTTATGGTGTAAAGATCTCGTTTAATACCAGCTTGAATGTTGAATGTTAATTTCTCTCTTGCCCTCATATATTTTCATTATTAAATACAATCTTGAGCATTAATCTCGATCTTGATAAATGGGTTACGCCTCATTTGATACTAACTTTATTCCAAGAACCCACATCTTACAGCTATCCTTTTCTTACCTCCGAGAACGACGATTCATTTTATCATTTACATGAACAAAAAGATTATGTACGCCTTAGCGATTAGTATAGATAATTTAAATGTAAAACTCATCAAAAGTCATAACAAAATATTTTCAAAATAAACTTTTATTTCTAATTAGGGATAATTATGCTATTACACGAAGTATCTGCGGAGGGAGTAGAACCAACCACCCCTCCCCGATAACCAAATTATTTCCAAATAAGTCTAAACCCTAACCAAAATACACAAAATTACCCCCCCAAATCACAAATATAACAACATCCCAATAATCATAGCTTCACAAGAGTCACCCAAAGCTTCCCAAAATGCTTCCTTCAACTGCCGGATGGTCCTGCTTTATCATCATTACCAGCCCCGGGAGGTCCCAATGTCAATTTGGCACGTAAAATTAGCTTAGACACACATTACACTTCATTGAGAAATATGAATTATTGAGGTCAATTTGGCACATAAAATTGGCTTAGACACACATTACACTTATCTCAACTAACATTCAAACTCATATATATCTTGTGATATTAGACATGCCATCAAGAATATGCATAAAAATAATAATTAACAAGTGTTTCAAATAATGTATGATTAAAACCTTGTGAGAAATAATCCAATAGAACATTATATAATATTATGGACTACCAAGAAGCTTTCATCCACTTCATAAACTCCCCCAAGCATATGTTTATGAATATTTATGAGAAATTAGGGGTTATACGAATTTTTTGTATCTTAGAACAAACATACAAATATTATTTTTTTCAAATTTTATCTTGATTTAATTTAGAAAATATGCAATATGAATTACGAACCCAAATTCTAAACTAAATTAGCAAAAGAAGAATTTGAGGAAAAATCCCTTTCCGGCAAAACCTCTAATTTCAGCAATGTTTAAGAAAAGAGATCCACTTAACGACTTACATACTACTTAGATATCCACTAAGTATAATGTGATAGAGTATTCAATCCTTCAACATAAAATGGTACAGTCCAACACCGCCCACAACAAGCAGTTCTTGCCTCCGCATCCACCGATCAGCCGCAGGAATCTCAATTCCTTTCTACTTTACCGGTAGAGCTTCTCCACGATTTAGCAGTAGATAAAATCTATAAAATGGTTTTAGAACTTGGAATGTGTTCTATTTGATTCAGAAAAGTTATCTTCAAAGTTCCAAGGAATTTGGATGAAAAATTGATAAAGTCTGATCACAAAAAAACTTTAAAAAGGCTTATGAAAATCTAATCTCGCATTGCTATTTATAGGTAAAGTTATTGCAAATAGATAGGCATTCGAGATTTGGAATGATTTTTTTAGAAAATAAAACATGCGTGCTCATTCGAACGAACTTCCACCTCATTTGAACGATGTATCCTTTCTCGTTCGAACGATTTCCAATGAAACTTTGCACGTTATTCTAGAGCATACCCAAAAGGCGACGTTCCAGGTCTCATTCGAATGCATGAATCTCATTCTAATGACCCTACACATGTCGTTTGAACGATATACCAATATCATTCTAACGAGTTAGTGAGTTTTTTTTAAATTATTTAAAAATATTTTGAAAACTTTTAATTGCACACACTTTTAAAACAATCCATGGATAATTAAAGTTTTTGTCAAACCACCTCATAACTGTTCTGAATGATGTTGTGATGAACGATCTTCAATCTTCCAAATGTCACCCAATTTATCTCTTCGAATATATGTAAGTAGTCATGAAGTGCAGTGGGGTGTAACGACATAAGCCAAATAAAAATAAAATGAGCAATTTTAAAACTTTCTCTTACAATTCTCCCCTTTTGGATATTTCGGTACAAAAGACAAACCAAAACAAAAATTAACCCCTAAGACTAATAGAACTAATGCCCTACAAAATCAAGAAACAAAAAATCATAAATGTATGAGTCTTCAACAAAAAGTTCTTTTTCTTGTGTGGTCCATGAAATCATCATCAAGGCGGAATGACCTATATACATGAGATAACAGAAATATCGTGATGCGTACGAGTTTAAAGAAAAAATAAAGTCCCACTCAATTTGTTCTCCTCTCGTTTGTCTGTAATAGACAAAGGCTAAGAAACTAAGCACGATTCATTAGAATCACCCGAATATGAATTAAATAACATCATAAATATAATCAATTATGCACATGCGATGAAATTTCGAAGAAGAATACCAACTATTTTTAAAAAGTTTAAAATTTTTCTATTATAAAAATAAGTATAGGTATAAAAAGTACATACAGGTACAAAATACATCACAACATGAAATAATACTAAAATATCCAAATCATGAAAGCAAAATGTAATTGTGTGAACATTCTTCATAGGCAAATTAACATAAGACTTCTGTGAATGTATGTGTGATATTGATTAAACCGAATTCGAAAATTTCCATGTTAACCTTATTTAAGCTGTGTCAATTTTTAAATCAAATAAATTCATCCCCTAAAATATGCAACTGGGTGTAGTGGATCATGCCAACACAAACAAATATGAATTGCTAACTCACAGATTTCAGGAAAAAATTCCTTTCGGGAAAAACCTTTATTTCACTATGTAAAATAAATCTTAACTTATATACACAGTGAAATATGCAATGATTACTCCTCAGAACAATCACATAGGTGCACAAACTATAGTCAGCAATGGAACAACCGCAGTAGTCCACACGAACACGTAGTTCAATCACCTAGAAACACCCTCGAGCACTCCCAATCGACACGCAGTCGTAGTCAGCCGTAGAGATAACACTCCACAAAGAAATAATTTCACCAAAGTTGTATCTTGGGTTCCAAAACAATTACATAAAGATTGGGATGTTTTTTGAATTGAAATAAAAAAGGATTAAACCTTTAAACGACGAAAATAAATAATTATGCTGGTATATAGTTTGTGCATAATGAAAAAGTCAGGTCTTCTTAATGAAAATGGAGTAGTTTAACACCCTTTATATAAAAAACTTAAGTCGGAAGATTTCTCGAACTAAATCATCCCATCACTCGAACGAGACAAGTGTCGCTCAAACGAGATTCGCGTGACAAATCAATGTTGCTTGAACGATATACTTCTGTCGCTCGAACGACAATAAAAAATATAAAAATTTAAAAACTCCAGCTCAATACTATAAAAAATTATTTGACAAAAAACTTCGCTTCAACACTTAGAAAATATTTCATAAAATTATCACAACCCTCTAAGTGAACCGTTAAGGTATTTAAACACAACCTTACCAAAATTAATCTCGCGGAGGCTTGAATTTTGAAGAATGCTGATATTCGAATCCGTCTTTATGCATCATTGAACTTGAATAAGTTTTTGATGATTGTAGCGGTATACGACATACTCAAATGTAAACAGGACTTATGAAATATGTCCTTACAAATCTCCCCATATGTCTATGCCGGTAGAAAATAAAAAATCTAAATTATCAAATCAAAGTTCCTATACAAATCTAATACCCTCCCATGTACCTACACACCTGAGACAAAGCAAATACTTTCGTGTCGCGTCGAGTTTGAAAAGATTTAAGAATAAATCAATTATCAAGAATCAAATCTTTACCATAATGCAAACTCCCCCATAATTCGTTCTCTCCTTTTTTATTTGTCCGAAATAGATAAGGAAAAGAATAAATAAAATAAACATGGAGTGACATGCATAGAAAACATAGATGAAACTACTCTTATGCAAAGGAATCCTCAAAGGCATCCACAAACTATTTTTGATTTTTCAATTTTTCAAAACAAAAGTTACAACAAAAATCATACACCATGAATTTACACTAAGATAACCAAATCATGAAAACAGAATGAATAGGTGTGAACATATTCGATAGGAAAATCAATGCAATCATGCATAATATACGTGCACGATGAATACGTGTACTCCTAACGAATGAATCTCAAAATCGTCCTTAAGTGTCGAAAAAAGTGAATTTAGATGACATCGTCTTCATCTAATCGACAAATCAAAGTTATTTCACACCAATAAAGTCTAAAACTATGTAACACTTTTTCATAACTTTGTCAGGACGTGCAAACCCATTTTATATTCCATCCAAACTCCCTCATAAATAATAATGCTTTTTATTTTTCTTTTGAGGTGAAGAAACTAAATCTTATTGGCCCACTTTATGACATAGTTTTCTTTTTATTGCCTTTAAATTTTTTCTTGGGCTCTTTTCAACCTCATTGGACCTTGACTTATGTTTTTGTGCCATTCATTTTCTAGGTACAATTTAAATGGTGACTTAATAGCAAAGGATAAATGAGTACCTTTCGTATCCCTTCCCCATTTCAAAAATAAATCACACAAACTCATAAACAACGGTTCTTACATGCACTACTTTCATTATCAAGTTTTATCGCATTTGGTTCGTTTTAAAGACATAATTGAGATGAAAACACATCAACCAACATGTGATAGATAAGAACAATTGTCAAACAAATTCATGCAAGTGTGCATTAAGGAACTCATGAGTCAAACATGTTAGTAGTAACGATAAATCCCAACTCAATAACTCCAAACATTGTAAAGCACACAAAAAATGATGATGCATATCAAAACACTATCAAACAGTCATATGGACAGGGAATGAAATTATGACTCAACCTTCCTAAATTTCCATTCATAAACGGTGCAAAACAAAATACAAAAATCTTTTTATCTTTTTCCAAAAATTTTATCAAAATAAAATCTTTTTGTATTTTTAAAAGTTTTATCAAAAACAAAAATCTACTACAAAAAGTACACACGTCATAACACTAGCAAACATATAACATGAAGCACAACTAGTGTATGACAAACAAATCATGCAGGCAACTATCCATAAGAAATAACATGTGATGCATCATGTTCAAGCATGTGAGAATCAACTAGTTTACCATCTAGCTCCTCTAAAAGTGGTTTCCTAACCCAAATAGATGTGAAACGTTGAATAGGGGTTTCAAGAATCAGCAAAATTCTAGACTTCAACTTCTTAGGACCTCTTCCAGGAATAAAATAAAAATTCCTAAGGTGACATTTCCTACCACAATGTGAACATGTGTAAACGGGTGGAACGACACATATGGGTTGACCTTTTCTAACCTCCTTGGGATTGATTAACCCTGTAAAACAAATAATGGTCTTAGCTTTGACAACAGGAGCATTAGAACATGATGAGCCATCACTACACAAACTACCTGAGTTATTTAAATTATTCTTCAACTCTAAAATTTGACTAAAGCAAAGAATTAGACTCTTCCAATTTTAGGGACTCCTTCTCTAAATTTTCAATTATTTTTAGAAGGTTATCACGTTCTCCCTTAAAATACTCGCATTTATCCCTAAGAGTCTCCTCACGTGCCACAAACTCTTCGATTAAAATATTTTCATCCTCTTTGGCACGAACAAAAACACTATAATTTTTAAAGTCCTCCAGTTCTTTTTTTAAGAATATGACTCTATCATCACTCTCCTTTTTGGACAATTCTAGTTTTCTAAAGTCGTGGTCCAAGGAAAAAAATTTCTCAAGATAAAAATATCTTTGATTTTGAACCATTTTTAAAAGATCCATAGCGGATTTAAAACGATAATTTTCTTTTTCCAAAACATCAATTCGTTTTTCAAATGTGAAATTTAAGTAATTTAAATCATCAAAACTATGATTCATTCCATTGAGAGGGTGCATAGGATTACATAAGTGCTCCATAAAAAAATTACAATTTTTCACAAAATAGATTTAAAAAAAAATAATATCACATAATTTTACGAAAAACAAGGATCACTCGATAAATTAGAGAAATCCGCTCTAATACCAATTTGTGAATGTATGTGTGATACTGCTTAAACAGAATTTGTAAATTTCCAAGTTAACCTTATTTAAGCGGTGCCAATTTTTATACCAAATAAATTCAGCCCCTAAATATGCAACCAGGTGTAGTGGATCATGCCAACATAAACAAATATGAATTGCTAACTCACAGATTTCAGGAAAATTTCCTTTCGGGAATAACCTTTATTTCACTAAGTAAAATAAATCTTAACTTATATACACAGTGAAATATGCAATGATTACTCCTCAGAACAATCACATAGGCGCACAAACTATAGTCAGCAATGGAACAACCACAATAGTCCACACGAACACGCAGTCCAATCACCTAGGAACACCCTCGAGTACTCCCAATCGACACACAGTCGTAGTCAGCCGTAGAGATAACACTCCACAAAGAAATAATTTCACCAAAGTTGTATCTTGGGTTCCAAAACAATTCACATTAAAATTGGGATGTTTTTTGAATTGAAAACAAAAAGGATTAAACCTTTAAACGAAGAAAATAAAGAATTCTGTTGGTATATAGTTTACGCATAATGAAAAATGTCAGGTCTTATTAACGAAAACAAAGTAGTTTGATACGCTTTATATAAAAAACTTAAGTCGATAGATCGCTCGAACGAAATCATCCCGTCGCTCGAATGAGCTTTGCACGACAAAGAAATATCACTTGAACGACATAATGCGGTCGGTCGAATGACAACAAAAAATAATAAAATTTATTTAGTCAAAAACTCTGGCTCAATACTTAGAAAAAATTCTTTGACGAAAAACTCTACTTCAACACTTAAAAAATATTTTAGAAAAATTATCACAACACTCTAAGTGAACCGTTAAGGTATTTAAACACAACCTTACCAAAATTAATCTCGTGGAGGCTTGAATGTTGAAGAACATTGATATTAGGTTCCGTCTTGACGCATGATTGAACTTGAATGAGTCTTCGATGGTTGTAACAGTATACGACATACTCCAATGTAACCGGGACTTATAAAATATGTCCTTACACATTCATAATCTAGGCACACGAAGTTAATGAGATACTTCTAAAAAAAGAACTAAGTTCAACCTTAGGTGTAGAAACGTTGAACTTAAATGAAATTGACTCGACTTATGCAACATGACATATTTTTAAATGCTTGTCAAATTAATAACGCCAACCTATCAAATGCTTTTTAAGAGAGTCCATTGTGCAAACTCGTTGATCTTCTGCTTTATATCACCCTAAAAATATCTCATAAATAAAAATTCACTCTCAATATTTTTGAAGATATCATAATGCTCATATATAGCAAAGTATCAATGAAATAAAATGGCCTTGACACTTCTGTTTTTGTATGTCGTTAAATTTTTAGGCTCTTTTTACAAATGGCGGCTTTTAACGCAAATAGTATTTTTCTCTTTCATATCCCCTTTTCATTGCTTAACATATAACTAATTTTCAGGGAAATGAAATTCATAAATAGTTCTTACAAGTACAACTTATCTCTAGTACATTTAGTTCGTTATTAAACACTATTGAGATAAGAACACCGTATTCTACATATGACAATAAGTAAAATGTTCAAAAAGTTCATGCACGTGTGCAATAAAGGTGATAAAGAGTCTAGCGTGAAGAAAGTAATGATCAATGAACAATGAAATGCTAGTCACATATTATTGAGCACACTAACGGAATGAAGCCATATATCAAAATACCATGAAAAAGTCACGCGAATGATTAGAATGGTGGGGTGGTTCGAATATCTCAAATTCATATCCATATATGTGTAACACCTTTTTTTTAAAATCCTAAATAACGCGTTTTAAATAAAAAGTCAAAAAGGTATATTTTTTTATTTAAAATTTTTGACAATTAAAAGGTGGACTATTTAAATTAAAAGATATTTTGTCGAATTTTGATTAAACAGAAAATATTTTTATGGGGATTCAAATTTTTTTATAATTAAATAAAGATTAATAAATTCTTAATTTTATAAATTTTGTAAATCCAAATATTTTTTTATGAGACAGAACCTTTGTAAATTTTAGTATGATATTATTTATATATTTTTCTCTTATGCTTGAGGTGAGAGAGTGAGAGGCATGCTGGGCATTTTTTTTGGTGCATGACTCCTAAGTGAGTGGGTGGTGACTTTCTTTTTATTTATTTAATTGTTTCTTTGTTCCTTTGATATGCTCCATGCTAGGCATTTTTCTTTCTTTAGGTGCATGATACCTAAATGATTGGGATAGATGATTTTTTTAATTTTATTTTATCATTTGCTCAGATTACTCCTTTTATTGCCTTGTCAGGTGATGTCACACAAGTGGTTGCCTTCTTTTATTTAGTGCGCACATAGGTTAGAGAACTAGGCTGCCTCCTCCCAAATTGTGCAACACGCATATGGGCTGATAATATATATATATATATAGGGAGAGGTTCACAAGTGGACCAAAAGAATGGACTTTTTAATGGACCTTAACAAAAAATACATAATAACACATTAATTTTAATTTCTATAGTGTAATTAGTCCGCGCCAGCAGCACCCGAGACCACACCTTCACCCCACTAACCCTCCACCCCACCCCACCCCCCACCCACCCCCACCGGCCCCCACCCACCACCATCACCATAGCAGCCCTTGTGGCCGCCCTTATGACAGCAGGGCTGCCATGGGGGTGGGGTGCGGTGGGTGGGGGGCGTGTGGGGGGTGGAGGATCGATCGACACGCGTATTTGGTGTCGCTGGTGCGGACCAATTATACTATAGGAATTAAAATTAATGTGTTATTATGTGTTTTTTGTTAAGGTCCATTAAAAAGTCCATTCTTTTGGTCCACTTGTGAACCTCTCCCTATATATATATATATATATATATATATATTTTTTGAGAGGTTGGAAATCAGTAGGAGTCTTTTATCACACCTTATAAAAAGACCAGGTCACGCCACTTTTACTTCCAAACTCTTTCTTCCCAAAAGAACACAGAATACTCAGACCCTTATATTTCAATTCCAAACCTCCGTTAAACAAAACTTCAATCATATTTTGGGAGGTCTAAACTTCATATTTTCAAGAAGACCCAAGAACGAAACTTGCTTATTTTCGCTAGACGAACGCAATCGAGTATTTAGAATTTTCAACGATGATTTTTATAGGCATGAATATCTATTCCTTTCTTTTAGTATTATGCGTCCTAAGTGTTACCTAAATAATTAATTCCATGTTTTCTTAAAATAAATTAGCAACTTAATTAGGAAAAGTGAGAATTAAGTTTGGAACTGTTTTGATGAAAACTTTTATTTTGAAATAAGATTTCAAACCCTTGGGTGCGTACGATAGAGTATTGTTTTTTGGTTATTATGGGTGTAGGATCGCATGTAGAAATTTTATGGGGGTTATTTAAATAAAATCGGGACGTGTACACACTTATAAAAATTATGTACTTGTTAAAAGTGGCCGATTGTTGTATATTGAATAAACATACATGTTGAGTAATCTAAAATGATTAAAATAAAATAATTGTGTTGAGAACGACGACGATATTATTAATTAAATTAAATTAAATTGTGCCATCACGAAAATATTTGAGATATTATTTATATGTGTTGTTGGATTGTGTGTTTGATTAATATTTATATTTATCATCGCGAGCACGATGGAAATTTGGTAGTATGCTCTCACCTTTATTTTATGATGCTTACTAGGTATGGGACTAGTGGGTAGGCCTAGGTACGATTTATGCTTTTTAGGTATGGGACTAGTGAGTGTAGATTTTTACGGATGGGTGATTCCAGGGTGGGGTTGATTTTTGGTGTTTTATCATCGTTGCTCTAGCCTAGACATGAGACAAGGATTAGAGTAATGCGACAAATCCAGTCTATACATAGGATATGACATATGTGTATTTTGGGGACCCTTAGGTTTGGGACTAAGGGTGTTTTTGAGGATCTCACATCGATAAAAAGGGTGGGGTGATTTAATAAAATAATGAGAAAAATGAGAATAAATACCTAAAATCATAATACGGGTATTAAAATATATTGGCGGCGTAATAATGGCAGGACAGACAGTTAGAAATGGGTTGGCTAGCTATTGCGACGTGTGGGTGTGTCGTGCGTGGAACCCATTTGCATCTAATTGTGATATTTATCATGTATAATGCAACTGTCTGGGTTCATGTACCCTAATTGAAGTGAGTAGTGTGTATTCATACTCGGGCTCTGACCCGTGTGTTGACTAGCCTCTTTTTAGGAATAAGTTTTGGTGTAGTTGCATAGGACTTATTGGAGATCATCTTAGAGGTGAAACTGGAGTTATTCATTTTATGCTTAGTAGTTTAGTTTAGTTTAGTTTCTATTCTTTCGCATTCATAATGAGACTCAGTTTATGATTTTGGTGGGCCATTCGGTTCCACACTTGTATGGTGTTTATTCAGATATTCTTAGTTGGATTTTATTCAGTTTCATATTATTGGAGATTAGATTATTTGGAGTTTAGCATGATGATGGATTTTATATCGCTTTGATGTTTATTATTTATGGGATTGATTCATTATAATCTTGTGGAAATGAATTTATATGTCTCAAATCTGTCACATGCTAAGAATGATATATTATTTAGTTCATGATCGACATTGTTTTAGTGTCAACCGATGCCAGAATTACGCGGGTTGTGACAATATGGTGAAAAATAAAAATACAAAAATGCTTTTATCTTTTTCAATAATTCATCGAAAATAAAATCTTTTTGGAAATTTTCAAACTTTTTCTTAAAAATAGAATTTGTTTTTGTATTTTTCAAAATTAAATCATATAAATACATGAAATATAATTTAGAAATAAGGAAAACTTATATGAACATGATAATCAACCTACACTAGACAAAGTGCCCAAACTAAATGATTAGTCTGTGAGCTGTTCTGAATAGGAATAGGCATCCTTTGAAATTACTCCATCAAACTTTGTAAAGTTTTGACCAAAAACTCTACTTGCTCTAAAAAACTTTCAAAATGTCTACAATCATTTATGGGAGCATGAGTGGGAATACGTGTTGGGACTCATGCAGGAACATGTATGTGAACTCGTATGGAACCATATCGGGGAATACAAGTGTGAGAAACTCTCCCTAGATTAAAATAAAACTCCCTAACGTGACCTCTTTATTTGCAATGGGAACAGACATAAATTGGCTTAGGTATACGTTGATAAAAATGCCTAGGGCGAGCTCTCCTAGGTGGGTTAGGTCAAGGCCCATAAGGATCCCCTAAAAACTTGAGAACTGGATTTCATGAAACTTCGCGGGGCGACATTAAAAGTGGATGCACCGTCGTAACCTATTCCTCGCCTCTCATTAAAACCTAATGCGGGATCGAGGAACATATTTCCAACCTTCTTAGACGTTCCTCTAAAGTTACCTTGACCTCTCAGGCACGTTCGAGATCTCTTTCAAGTTGAGATACACGAGCTTCAATTTTCTCACGAGTATCCAATTAGGCTTGAAGATATCTCGTAAGACTAATCACAATATTAGTCAAATTGGTATTCTACAACCACATCAATTGCTCACACAATGAAATTTTCAACTTCTCGAGGTGGCTGATTGACGCCTCTCATTCTCTCAAAGCTATTACCACCTTCTCTAAATTAAACACCCTAAGAGTCAAAATTTTATTTTTCTTTTTGGTTCTTAAAGACTCTTTGTAAAGTTTGGTGCACACATAAAGGCTACTTCCTCCCTCACACAAAATATCATCATCATCCTCACTCTCTCCAAAATAGTTCAACAAAATATCGAGGCTGTCACGTTTAGAAATGTCCTCACTAGCGTGGAACGAATTAAAAATACTAAGGTGACGGGTCATGAATGCAACTAAATTTGGTTTATGAAATGAATCATCCCGGAATCCACCGATTTGATGCCACTATTACTAAGAGTAACTTTGCATGCAACTTTTCCTTTTTCTTGTCTCTTTAGCCTAGTGGGAAACTCATGGGCTTTTTGTCATTTCCCTTCACATTCAAAACATCTCATGTAATCTTCACAAACATTCTTTCCCTCATTTCCATTTTTATTTTTTTTAGAAAACTTTTATGTTCTTTGGAAGAATTTTCTTTGTTAAATTCGATAATTTTTTTAAAATTTTTGCAAATAAGGCAAGATCATCAACCTCAAAATCAAACTCAGAGTAAAATTACTTTTCTTTTTTCTTATTAGACCGGGCTTCCAAAACAATCCCTTTTTCCTTTATCTTTTAAATTTTGGAGAATATATCGATTTCATAAGTTTGAAGGTCTCTTACGAGTTTTTCTAACCTAAGAGTATCTAAAATTCTTAACGAATTTAGGATCCTGACCTTAGAGATAAAACATGATTGCAGGGATCTCAAAATATTTTTCACAACATGTGTCTGAGAAATTCTCTCACTCAAATTAAAAATAGAATTGACTATATGAGATAATCGTGCACAAAACTCATTAAAAGTCTCATATACTAGCATATTAATGGTCTCAAAATGTACGGTGAGATTTTATAGCTTAGAAGCTTTCACAACGTTGGTACCCTCGTGAGCGAATTGGAGGATATCCCATATTTCTTCAAATGTGATACAAGTCATAATCTTACAAAATTCATCGGGAGTGACTATACCAGAAATTGTGCTCAAGCCACATGAGTTAAAATTACTCCATTTAAATTCATCATCCGTAAGTGGTGATAGATTTAGGAATAATGCCATCACCATTATTCATAGTGGGTGGTGTGCACCCTCTTTCACAAACAAGCCAAACCCTCTCGTCAATTGATTTTAAAGCTGACCTCATTATAGCTTTCTAATATGCATAATTTGGCCCATAAAAAATAGGTAGCCTATTATACAAATTATCTATATGATCCCAAATTTAAAAATCACACAATCAATTAGTGTAACCTGCTCTAATACCAATTTAAAAAATTGGTAACCAAAAAAAAAATTTATAATCAAAAGGATCACATAGTAATTTAGTGCATCCGTCTCTCATACCAATTTGAGAAAGTAGGGGTTATATGAATTACTTGTATCTCAGGCCAAACACGCAAATTCATTTTTACCAAATTTTATCTTAATTTAATTTAGTGAACATGCAATATAAATTATGACGATAAATTTCGAACCAAATTAGCAGAAGAAGAATTTGAGGAAAAATCCGTTTCGGGCAAAACCTTTATTTTCAACACTATTTAAGAAAAGACAGATACTTAATGACTTATAGACTACTTATATATCCACTAAGTATAACGCGACTGAGTTTTCAATCCTTTAACAAAAAATGACATAGTCCAGCACCGCCGATAATAAAAAACTCTTGCCTCGGTATCCACCAATCAGCCTCAAGAAGCTCAATTCTATTTTTCTTCAGCAGTTGAATCTCGACTCCATAATTCAGCAGTAGAGTCTCGACTCCATAATTTAGCAGTAGATAAAATCTCTATTAGGGTTTTAGAACTTGGAATGTATTCTTCTTTATTTGGAAAAGTTATCTTCAAATATCCAAGGGGTTTAGCCGAAAAATTGATAGAGTTTAATCACAAAAAGAACAATAAAAATGCTTTATGAAAAGTCTAATCCCACATCTCTATTTATAGGGAAAGTTGTTGCAAAGATAATTGAATTAGAGATTTGAAATGACTTGCTTTAAAAAAATAAAAACACGCGTACTCGTTTGAACAAACTGCCACCTCGTTCGGACGATGTACCCTTTCTCGCTCAAACGATTTTCAATGAAATTTCGAATGACATTCTAGAGCGTACACAAAAGGCGATGTTCCAGATCTCGTTCGAACAAAGGAGCGTTGTTATAAAGACCATACACAACTCGTTCAAATGACAAACCAATCTCATTCTATCGAGTTACTGAGTCTTTTCCAAAATTATTTAAAAATAATTTAAAAACATTTTGAAAACTTTAAAGTGCAAACTCTTTTAAAAAAAAACTTAAAATATTAAGTCTTCACCAACCACCTCATAACTCTTTTGAATGATGTTTTGACAAACGATCTTCAATCTTCCCAATGTCACGAACTTCTTCTCTTTAAATACAAGAAAGTAGTCATGAAAGTGCAGTGGGGTGTAAGGGGATAAGCCAAATAAAAATAAAATGAGCAATATAAAACTCGCTCCTACAATTTTTATGCAAAATTAGATAACAATTTAATTTGAAATAAGCAATGCCCTATCTTGTTTTCTATGCCTATGAATTTTGTTAGTACTTGCGTATTGGATTTCACTAAACATGTAGGCTTTTGCCAATGATTGGCTTTCCATGCACGCTTTGGACGATACTTACCAAAAGATACTTAAATTCAAGTTAGGAGTTATCACTCTAATGGTAGACCTTATTATTAAATAGATGATACATTTTTAACTCCGCCAAATATGTACCACTCTCACTCGCAAAAGTGAACCATGGAGACTAAACAAGTAGTCCATACGATAATAATATTATATAAACTTCAACTTAATAATCATAGTAAGCCCTAATAAACTACCAAAACAAGTGTGATGATGTGGTGTAATTGATATACAAGCTAAGAATTCGCAATACACTCACATAAATTGATTTTTTTGGTATTTTAAAATTATATGTAAACGCGTATCACATAAACACATGAAATCAAACTTAGACAAATATATTTAACTTAAAAAAGATTACCAATTACCATTTAGAAATGCTAAGCTCAAATCAAAAAGCAAAAACAAGAATTTTTTTTATAGTTTCCATAAGAGATGTTACGTACACATACAATTGATAAGATAAATGATATAAATACATGAAATGAAAGTCGTATGTAAAATAAATCTCATAATGTGATATAATAATGAATCTCTCACCTAATGAAATTTCCCCCAAAAGAAAATAAAATCACCTAAGATGGAACAGATGACCTGCATAGATTCCATAGGAAATCTAACAACTATCTATCCAAGAATAAGAGTTAAAGTGTCTCCCATATCCTTAGGAGGCACAAAAATAATTTCTTTCCTAACTATAAAAACAATGACTTTCTCAATCCTTGGTCTAGTGCCACATCTAGCATACATTCCTCTTCTCATCTAAAAAATAATACTTATTTATCACTATAACCTCTTATCTTATTTAACCTTAATTAACAACATAGTCAACCTTTCTCATGATAATATTCAACTTAACCTTCAAAAATTTCATAAGGTATCTCCTCTAAACTACCTGATTTGTAGCAACCTTTGGAAATTTGGTATATGTTTTGTTTTTTAAATAACATCCTTATCTTTTTTGCAAGCTTCATTTTCTTGAAGAAACATGGTCAATGTGGTTATCTTACCATAAAAGGAGCATCCAAAAGACTTAGATAACTTTTGACCTATTTGATTTCAGAACCATTATAAAAAAATTTCTTAGCCTTTTACAACGACTTAGGGACAACTTACCCTTTTTGTTTTTCCTTTAAGATTTGGTTCTTGGTTGATATTTAAAAAAAAATATGTTTGTAAAAATGTTATTCGACCTTTTCTTTCAATTTATCACATGACTTGGAAAATCCAATTCCAAATTTGTATATTTTAATTTGTCCATGTTCAAAAAGGATTTTCTTAAGTCAGTTAGATCTTTCACCCATTACAATTTAAGTATTTTTTCATATTTTAAATCGGTTGATAGCTTTTGTAAATCAACCTTGATAAATTATTTTTTATGTCTCAACGCTGCCTTTTTATTTCTTAATAATTATCTTTCCTTAAAGAGACAAAATCAACATTCAACTTATTGTCAATTCAAAATTTCCATATTTTGAAGTTGAAATACTCATACATTTTTGTTTTCAAGATTGAACAATTTGAATTTGGAATAAAGTTTAAATGTTTAGATGTTTCATTACGAGATATTCTTGGTAAATCTCATTAAACTTTTGGCTTGTATTTTCAGCATCAAGTTCATTCAAACTTTCACAAGAAGAAATAGAAAATGAAACATGACAATATAGACTAGTAATTTACAGTGTATCATAGTTAGATTTGATGTTTCATCTATCATGCAAATGACTCTCCATATGTTTAATGAGACTCACACTCACATTTTCTATTTGATAATAACTCTTTTTCTCTTCACCCATTCTTACATTTATCTCATAAATATTTTCCATGAAATAAATAACATTCTAACTCTCATCACTAGATTAATCTCATTTCACTCTCAGAATAACTAAGGCTATCTTTGTAAGCCTCCTTCTCAAATTCACTACCTTTGTTAGTTTTTCTCAAATTCTTAGAGGTCAAACATACATGTGATGACCAATACCTCCACATCCATAACATTTATCATCTTCCCTCACCTTACTGCTCTTGGAACTTGATGAACTCTTCTCAAAATGAACTTTATGCTCAGGCTTAGAGGATTTTGTTTTCTTTGGCTCAAAGTTTTTTTTTGTCATTTTTGGAATCCTTTATTGTTATTTTGATGAAATTTTCTAAATTTCTTAATAAAAAGAGCCATGTAGAATTAGTTTTCTTTTCAGTTTCATTAATAACTTATTCCTCACTACTTTTGGATTTGAAAGCAATGGCTTTTGAGGATTTCACTTCTTAAGATATTTCTTTCTCACACATTTGTAAATAATTGACCAACTCCTCTAACTTAGAATTGTCGATAGTGGATTTCTTATTTATAATGGACTCCTTTATGCTAAATCTAGAATCTAACGATCTCATATGCTTCTTCACCATTATGTACTTGGGGATTTTCTCACTTAGATTATATGAGTCACATACCCCTTTTTCCAACCTCATATAATACTCATAAAAGACTTCATCCTCTATAGTCCCTATGATTTGAAATGAAGTATCAAGCCTTTGCAAATGGTAACTATTATCTCTTCACCATCCAAGTACCATATGAGTCACACTAAGGATTTCCCAAACATCCTTAAAGTTATTTTTTAAATTTACAATCCCAATATACTCTTTGATACTCATGTACACAACCTACGCATTCAATGCAATCGAATTACAATTGCAAGATGAAAATTTGGCTACGAATAAAATTTCCCTCTTCTTTATATCTTGAACACCATTTTGTTACATAATAGTCCAAGATCTTTCATCTTCAACGCTTGTCCATACATTATAATTTCTAGATCTTAAATGATCTCTCATCTTCATTTAACAATTTCCATAATTGGAATCATGAGGTGGACGTTTGGTAGATAACCATCTCTCATCGAATCCATGTGAACCAATATTAAGAGCATAAACTTAAGAAGATCAAGAGAAAAAACAAATATACAACCAAAATACCACAAAATCACATAAATTCAAGTACAAAAGATCTACTCTAGCATGTAGAATGATGTGTCAATACCTCTAAAGGTCCTAGAGAGGGGGTAGGGTGAATATGGCATTATAAAATTATATCCAACTAATCATAATTTTAATCTAATTAAAAAAGCAAGCATCATAGTTTTGATCAAACTTATAGAAATCACATTTTAAACCTTTAATATGAAATTGAACATGCGTGTATGTAATTTAGTTCATAAAAATAGAAATAAATGATCTAATTTTCAATAGACATGAATAAGGCAAGATCTATCCTAATTCATGTCAAGTAAAAGATTTTAAACATTGAATTACTTAGTAAGTTACAAAAAACCTATATACAATGTGCAAATGTCTGTGATATGATCTATATTACTAAATCGAATCAAAATCAACTTATAAGGATAAATATATAAATAAATTATTTTGGGTACATGTTCTCTCTCATTCAACTTGAAAAGGTAATTTTACAAAATGAAACAAAGTACCTCTCACCCGAATCCCTTATACATAGTTACCTATACACATATCTAAAAATGTAAACATTTATTGGTATAGTTTAGTTGTCTTATTTTCGTGTTAAAGAATTTGAATCTTGCACAAAATTGATCCAAAAATCTTGATTCACAATTAGACGATCAATAGAGAGTCATATTCATTATAATACACGGACATTGAAATTGAAGATCATAGGACTTATTTACGTAAAATAATTTTCATGTAAATTATGATGATTGTAGACTATATCCTTTTGTGGTAGTTTTGATTAAATCGTTCCAAGGCTAATAAACACATGTACACGATTATATCTTTTGTGAAAAATATTTTTTGTGAATTGATGAAGTGAAATTTATCAAAAAGACGTTGCCATGTATGCTTGTTTAGGTGAATCTGAGCTTCTTCTATAAGTGTAAACGACTGGGTTTTATAAACCCATGCACATGATAACATGTTTTAGGAAAGGTAAAAGTTCGGCCTAAATCCGTCTACCGAGTGCAAAACCTTATCGTGCGCACGACATGTACATTTGGTCTTACTAACCTTACTACGTAAAAACATGCACATGACTTAAAATCACTCTGTGTGCACGATTATCACATGTTAAACATGACCTAGGTCTATCCCCAAAACCATGCTCATGGTGGAGATTTAAATCGTGCACACAACACTACCAGTTTTTTAAAAAATTATATAATTAGGAGTGTGGCCATCCAGGTAGGAATCCTCTGGCGCAGGTCGCAAACCTATTTTAGGAATCCTCCAGCGCTGTTTGCGAGCCTGTTTTGACTAAAATAGGTTGGAGAGAAAATAGGAGAAATCCCTTTCTCCGTGCATGCGAGGATTTGAGGATAAGGAATCCTCTTTACACCACTCACACTGATTTTCACGGGCTACCACGGGTATAAATCGACCATCGTACGTCAAAAGGGAAAAAATGTAGAAATGGAGTCACCAACCTATTTTACTCAAAACATGCAAAAGAAATGTAGACATCCCGAGAGAATGGCATCAAAATACATGTTGAAATGTATAAAACTAAATGAGTTGGGCTTCAGGGACTAAGTTGCGGAATGGGAATGTGTTAGGCATCTATTCTGCCCTTGCGGTCTCTCATGGGCTATGATAATTTTCTACTTTTCTCCAAAAGGTGATACGTGTGTACATGTGTGCAGTGTGAATAATGAGAGAAAGAAAACATCTGACTCACATCATGGAAAAGATGGATTGAAATTATTCTAAGGAGTGTATAAAAGAAAATCATAAAAATATAATGTAAGTGTCTGTCAAATCACAAATCACTATGACGAAGTGATTATGTATATCGAGCGGGAACACTAATATGTAGCAGTACTCGTATTCACATTACTACTAAACACGAGAAAGAATAAATGAATATATGAGAAAAATAGTACTCGAATCCCAAGATTGGCTTGGGACGCCTACGTAGCCAAAGGCATCAAAGTCCACGTGGTTCGATAATGCATAAAGGGTGGGGTTTAATCCATAAATGTGCGCAAGTGTAGGGTGTGCAAAAAATGAGGAAATTATAATTTAGGATTTATAAGAAAACCCACTTTTTGCCTTTTTTATATTTTATGAAAATACGATTTGTGTGTAATAAATAATAAAAAATGATATTAGTTTTGAAGTGAAGAAATGAAATAAGATATATATCAAATATGGAAAGAAAAGTACATAACTAATACTAATTAAATGAGTGTAAATGGATAAGAGTAAACCTTCTGTAGAATTTTAATTCTGTTTTTGTAATAGTGGAGGCTAGTTTTTAAGTGGTTGAATGATGGTGAGGTAAGAGTAAAAAGTGTTAAGAAAGAAAGATGAGAATGATGTAAGAAACTGGAGAGAATGTTTGAAAAAATAGAATTTTGACGCACTAATTTCGAAGAGAATGTTCTGACTTCAGAAAGGGACCTTTGGGAATGAGGTAATGGTCTTCTTAAATAGTAAAAAATAGGGTTTCAGGGGGTGCCAATCGGCATTTCCTCTGGCTTGCCTATCATTATACCCCTGTGTTGGTGGTGACGAAGGATGTTTGGGGTGCCTATAGGCAGTACAGAACAATCTTGTTCAGAAAAAGGACATAAAATAAAAATGTAAGTTTGAATCACACACGTCCCTAGCCATTAGAAAGGGTATTCAGAGCCCTACATCTACTCTCGAGTTCGAGAATTAACCAAAGTCAAACAGGGGGTTCTTAGAGTAAAAAGGCAAGTACGGGTGAATCGCGAGGCTGATTTGCACACGGTATAGACCATTGGAAAGGGTATTCAAATCCCTACGATATTTCAATGAGCTTCGCTCAGTTTAGAGGGTTGAACAATGTCAAATAAGGCTCGAAAGTGCCCGATGGTCGCTACAATGGGGTCTAGAGTAAAAAAGGTGAGTATGCAAAACTGTGAATCTGATTCGGGCACGGTATGGACTGTTGGAAAAGGGAGTCAGATCCCTATAAGGGTCCAATGATCTTTGCTCAGGTTTGGAGAGTTAACTAAGCTCAAACGAGGCTTGGGAGTGCTTGGTGGCCTCTGGATATGGGTTTGGAGTAAAAAGGTAAGTACACACAAACTGTGAGGCCGATTCATGCATGGTATGAACCATTAGAAAGATGATTCAAAGACCTATGAGTTTTCAATGATAATTGCCTAAGTTGAAGAGTTGACTAAGGTCAAATGTGGCTCGAGAGCTCCTAGTGGCCTCTAGATCAGGGTTTGGAGAAGGCCTAGGGTCTTATGGTGGGAGGAGAAGTGTCAAAAACCTAAGGAAGTATTTATGGGATACCAAGATGGGGTGTCTATAGAAACCATCAATGGGTGAGCTTGGTACAAGAGGAGGCCATGGAAAAATAGACACCTCATCTATGTTTAAGGGTTGAGGACATTGTTAAATGTTTAAAGATGATAGATTAAATGGTTGAGGTCGATTATACGGACCTAAAAATTTAATGTGATAGATTCAAAGGGTCGAGGTTTATTCGCAGACCTTGGTCAATTTTGAGGACCTAAAGAGTTGAGATGACTAATTCAGAGGGCCGAGGTTGATTCCATAAACCTAGAAAGTTAAAATGACTGATTCAGAGGGTCGAGGTCAATTTTGTAGACCTAATGATTTGAGGTGATCGTTTCGGAGGGTCGAGGCTAATTCTACGGACCTAAAGAGTTAAGATAATCGATTCAAAGGGTTGAGGTCAATTCTGCAGACCTAAAGAGTTGAGGCGACTGATTCAAAGGGTCGAGGCTAATTCAACGGACCTAAAGAGTTGAGGTGACCGATTCAGAGGGTACAGGTCGATTATGTGAACCTAAAGAGTTGATATGATTGATTCAATGGGTCGAGATCGATTCTATGAACCTAAAGAGTTAAGACGATCGATTCAGAGGTTTGAGGCTAATTTTGTGAACCTAAGTCAATCACGTGAACCTAAAGAGTTGAAATGACCGATTTAGAGGTTCTAGGTCAATTCAATGGACCTAAAGAGTTACTAATGGGGGAATGTTCTTCAATTTTGATTTCACAGGGGAGGGTGTTGGCATGGCGAGTGCAAGCACACTTGGATTTTGGGTTCCGTTATAGGGTAAAGTTTTGGTACTGATGCATTCTACTTCTAATCCTACTAAGGATTATACTGGTGATGAGAGATCTTCAAGTGGTTCCGGGCTTCTTAATGAGTTTTCTCAGAGCTGTGATGGATTCAACCCAGCGTGGACTTTTAGGAATTTTTAGGAAATTTTTGGATTTTTAAAAAAAATTTGTAACGAAAGTTTGAGCGGAGTGTCGATATGCATAGACATGGATGCACTTATAAGAATATGGCACAAACTCCTTGGATTCTTAGGGGAGGCGAAAGTTCACTACCGATAGGCAGGTCCAAGGGACTGTCGATTGACATACCCCTTAATCCCTTATTAGAAGGGGGAGACCCTCCTCATTTTTTCCCACCTTCATTCGAGTGAATCTCTTATTTTTCTCTCTAGCAATCAATTTCATGTCTATTTTCTCAAAATAACTCATGGAGGGAACCTCAAATAATTTTTGAATGGCAACTAGTGATATGAAAGGCTTGGAATGTCGTGATGCTGTGCCACTAATTCTGGGGAATGAGAATGTTTATGATAATTTTGATATTATTCTTGATGAGATGGTTCTACTATGGGAGCCAACACATCATCGCTCCGCGAGGGTGAAGAACCCTAATGGATATGTAAGTTCATACTCTTTTTTTCCAATTTCTCCTTTTCTTTTTCTTCTTATCCTTGGGATGTCAAAGGGTTTGTGTAGGCTGACATAGCTTCATTGATCATTCACTCTCGCGGGTTAACTGAGATGAAGTAAGTGTGTGAACACCATTCTATGACTATCGGTTGATGGTAGAGGCTACCAACTTTGGCCCATTAGCGGGGGCTTTGGATAAGACCTCGCGTTCTACAGTAGTACTATGCATCTTGGGCGAGAAGTGGTGGGACATGATCCACACATTCCATTTAGGCATTAGGGATATGGAAGTTACTCTTTTGGAGGTTCATCCGTTGATGGGGCAGGAGTGTGAGGGCCAACAGATAATGGTGGACCGTAACGTGAATGTTTTTGAGGTGGTAGGGAGAGATGCCTCGGGTGATGTAGGTAGGATTGTGTCAGGGGATTCAGTCCACATATCGATGCTGAATGATATCTTACTTTCTAAGAGGATTGAAGAGGCATATGGGCAATAAGTGAGGATATTGGCCCACTTATTTATTTTATTTATGTTGGGAGGGTTTATGGTGGCAATAAGCGGTGATGCCGTCCACCTGTGGTTTCTTTCATTCCCGATGATCATCTCTGAGATCCATCGGTACGAAGGGGGAGCTTTACACCGACGTCCCTCTATGCTTCTTTGGATGCGTTCGTTTGGTATTGCCAATATATTTTTACGGGGACCACGTATCTTTTGGAGGTATTATTTAAATTTAAGTTCCTCTTATTTTCTTGTTGTCTTTCCATTTTTAATCTTTTTGACATCTGTATTGCCTTCTACAAACGTGGTTTTATGAAGTGATCGGGAACAACGTCAGGTTCATATCCCTGAAGGTGAGCGAGCTAGGGAATTTCTCCAGGATGTACAGGTGGAGGAAATCGAACATGCTATCGAACTAGTCCTTGTATTTGAAGGATGTGCAAGTGACACTGAACGCCCTAACGAGAAATCAAGTTAGGCTTATGCTTCTATCTTTTCAATGGTTTCAATACTCTATTTTCACCTTCGTGTAATACTGACTCTTGCTGGTGAAATAGGTGACGTTCTACCCCTGGAATTTGTCTTTGAGCACTACAGAGATCACAGGTACGCGTACCCAAATGAGGAGGCTAATTATGCATGAGTTCGGGTACGTCTGGTACCTAAAAAAGAGGGTTGTGAGGCAACTTATGGAGGGTGAGGTGGAGAACCCACCATCATCACCTCCAAACTATTTGAGGATGGTGAAGGAGATGCTTGACAATGAGAGCGCGAAGACGATGGAGGGCGAGCCTTATATGCACTATATTGATGTGACGGTAGACTATGATAACCCAGACTTCGTGCCCAGTTGGTTGATTCCATCATGTATCTATGACGTGGATAATATGCCTCCACCTTCAGTGGGATCTAGGAGAGATACCACCATGTCAGTGGTGTTGGCTCATAGCACGGGGGGAGGTGTGGCGACGATAGTGGAGGAGGTTCCATTCCACTACATTTCCACCCATTCTTATCATATTCGGGTGCACAGTGGGGAGGTGGTATCGTTGCCTTATCACCCTCATATGGAGATAAAAGGCTTCGCGGGTCTTCATGAGGAGGCACTCTAGAGAGATATATGAGTTCTCCTCTTTTTTCATATTTTTGCCTTTTGATTTTCTTCTTCTCATTATTGTTCACTTGCATTTGGTTATTTAGTTCTTTTACTGACTATATGCGTATCAATAACCTGGCTACGTCACATTTGAGATTAAATGGCATCAGTGTCCGACTTTGTGAGGAAGTCAGCCAGTTCCTGTATGGTACCACCGGCTATATTGGAGGAGAGATCCGTTTTCGGGAGTAAGGTGTCTACCGCACATTCTTGGGGGAAGTGTGTTCATCGAGGTGCCTGGCGTGGGGGATTTATTGAGTTCTTTGAGGGTTAGGGATGCATCCCAATTTGTCTTTTCTCTTTCTTTCTATCTTTTTTCCTTTTTGCACCTAAAGAAAAATGTAATCGATTTTTGAAAAGTTAATATATAAGATGTTTTTTTGTTTGATTATCTTGATTTAGTGGCTTAATTTACACGTACATGTTTTATTTATTGCAAAGATAATATAGGATAAGGTAAAACAATTATAAGAAAGTCTCGAAATGAATTTGTACCAACAGGTTGAACTTTTATAAATAAAAGCTTATATTTTGGAAATGATATTTACAAAAGAGGAGAGTGGAGAATTTCCAAAAATAGGGGGTGCCAATCGGCATACCCCTTGGTCTACCTATCGACATAAGGTTCAAGTCAAAATCACTTCCTCAGCTTTGACTGTACTTCTTGTGTACTTTTGAGTACTTAGGATCAGAGGTTCTGACACCACCTCGAATTGCTTCTATTTTATGGATGCTTATGGGTATAAAAAGGGACTTTGATGGTGGTTTTCATCACCATAATTCAAACTTATTTCTTTTTCAATCTTTCTTCTTCTTTTAAAATGGCGCTTTCAATGTCTAAACTTTCTCGGCTTATCTTGAAGGATTAAAGGACATGTGCCTCTACAACATTAATTACAAAGCTTTTAGACTGCGCCATGTTTGCTTATGGCGTAATCACCCTACAGATTGGAATCTTCTAGAAGAGGTGGTGCAATTTTAGTATCCTCAAAAACATGTCTTCCGATTTGGCTTAGATAATGTGTGCCCCACTTATGAAGAGTTTTCTATAATGTTGGGTGTCAACCCAAGTGTTGATGTAAAAAACAAGACTTGATCCAATTTTATAATCATAGATAAAATATGTAATTATAATGCTAAATAAAAGATAGACACAAGGTTTTTAAAGTGGTTCAGCTATGTAAGAAAGCCTACGTCTACTGTTATCATATTGATTTCAGAGGTTGCAGAAAACTAGGTACTCTTATCAATAAGAATATCCTAGAATCTGTTCTACTTTACCTTTGATGAATGGGATACAATGTCTTTATAATGACCCAAAGATTAAGGGTTGGAATATAAAAGGATGGAATGACTTTATACGTTTAAGGATTTACACCCGTATATAATGAATGTGATGATTGGTTGTATGAACCACGTGCTGTAAGACACTTGGTATGGTGATGCTTCATTAATATTGATGGTCGACATTCTTTATGTTGGTCGATATGCCTGCGGAGATACTATCCATTGATTAGAACTTTGTCCAATTAAGAGAACAAATGTTTATTTATGATTGGTCCACGTAGGTGGATAATTTTTGGTATCAACATAAGCCCCCAATGCTCTATGCTTGATGCTTGCGTGAAAGTATAGAACATTTGATTTTGGAAGTAGATTGGAGTATTTTCATGGTGCTTGGTCGGTAGCCGACTTATCACACTTGTAAAATTTCACCGGACCTATTTGAAGATGGAATTGTTATGAATAATTTGAATTTTAGCGAACCGTCAAAGGGTAAATGGGTATTTTACACCTCCTGTATCACGAAGCCGTCGATATGTCAATCGTTGGTATGTTTAATCATCACTTTCGGTGTTTTCAAGACAAGCTATAAAAGGCGAAAGGCTTTTCCACATTTTACCTTACCTTAAATCTTCGAATTGTAGCAACTATTTCTAAGCTTTTTTATGATCGTTTGTCATCGTTCGTCTTTTTCTTGCTGAATCCTTAATCTTCTGCAATAATTCTTTTTTTCTATCTGTTTTTCTTCATTTCCTTTCTTTCTAAGCCATGGTTCACATAGTTGTTGATGATTCTCTAGAGAGATTTAGGGAAGAAAATAAAATCCCATATTGGGTTGATTTACAAATACCCCATGACTCTTTAGATGTATATTCTTTGGTCGAGGGTCATTAGATCCCAAACTTGTTTATAACTGAGTGTGGTTTCTCATTTCCACCAAACCCTTTTCTTCTTCATTTCTCCTAATATTTTGATGTCGTTCTAGCAAGAGTAGCCCTTAACACCTGGAGGATCGTTAATGGTGTGAATAAACTAAATGAAATCTATGGAACCCATATTGGGATTCTAGATATTATGTTCTGCTATAAATGGGCTATTGCAGGGGAGAACACCTATTATCTGAAAACTAGAAAAGCTAATAGGTCTTTAGTGTTGAATTTTCCTGTTCTAATAAGGATTATTGGAATCACGCTTTCATAGTTAAGAATTGGCAACATGCTCCACTTGAGAATGGAGTGGCCTACCATAGTCCCAGATGCCCTCAGTCAGGGAATGGGATAGGTTGTTATTTCAGTTCTTGCTCTTTTTATTTTTACTAATTTTTTTATGATATGTGCTAACAATTACTGCTTATTGCTCTGTTGCAGAAGAATGTAAGGGAAAGTTCCCTAAATCGGGTGAAGTAAATTCGGAAGAACTTAAATTTTTATGGGGTATTAACCAAAGGAAAGGAGAAGATCATCCCTGATCATCTTCTGTATTATTAGAGTATAAAAGTTCCATCACCTCTTTTGTAGATCGACCAATAATTATCGTGCCTTCAATTATAATTAATTTGGAGAGGGACCCAGTGTCTACTTTCTTGGCTACTGAATCTACTGGTGTTGGTGCTGAAGTTACTACTGGTGGTAGTTCTTTTTCTTTTGACTCTGATCTTCCCATTTTTGTCCGCATGGGAAAGAGGATAATTTCCAATCTTTTAGAGAAGGATTCCATTATTGGTGCCAAGAAACCAGTTGATTCCAATGCCCAAAAGAAGAATGTTGAGGCTGGTAAGAAGCCCCCATCCAATAAAGGTGATGAATCTCCTCTCAAAAGGCTAAGGAGAGGTACTAATGATAAGTAGGTTGAGAAAGTTGTTGATGCCGATCAACTGAGATTGATTACTAAGGTACCATCTGCTGCTAGCTCATTTGTAGCCTTTAGTCCTAACTTGGCTAGGAAATTGATCAAGGCTAGTACCCTCCCAGACCATAAAACTGTTGTTGCCTCCATGTCTCGATCAAAACTATCGGAGAGGGATACTCAAAGTTTAGACTTGGTAAGTTTTCATATTTTAAAGTTGGTCAAATATTGTTCATGTCTTTCTTGATTTATAATGACTTAATTCTTTTCTTGCAGTTCTTAGTTGATTATAACCAAATATTGGAGAATGATGATCAACCACGTTCTTCTTAGAGAGAAGTAGAGGAGGCCTTTGAGGGTCTTAGGAGATCCCTAGAGGAATTCGAATATGCTTTGGAGACACAACAGATAATTTGGGAGGAGAAGATTAGGGGTGCCAAAAAAGCACGATAAAAATCTGATGAAACTCTAACTGTGGCTACTTTGACCTCTGCTCAAGCGGAGCGTAGGGCAAAGGCTGCTGAAGAGAAATTAGCCAAACTGTATGCTGGCCTTACTATTGAGAAGGCCAAAATAAAGAAAACTCGAGAAGCATCCTTCAATAAGGTTTGGGATAAAGACATCTCTGCAACTTTTGCCCAAATAGCATATGCTAAGAAGAAATTATTCATGGAAGGTTAGTCGGTAGCTTTGAGGGAAGTTGGTACTGCTGAAGACTCCGAGCTATTTCTAAGGCACAATCCAGGCTCCCCTCTTACCTTTTATGATGAAATTGATAATGATGCATGTTCGGGAATCTTCTATGGCCATTGAGTTAATTTCTCCTCCATCTGATCAAGACAAAGCTCTTGTTGACTCAGCTGCCCCTCCTGCCGATCAAGAGATAAACCCTAAGGTAGAGAAGAATAAGAAGAAGGTGTAGACTTGTTTGGCCTCTAGTCTTTGTATTTTTAATCTTTCTTTTATCTTCTTTTTGTCTTATCCTGATGTACCTTTTTGTAATATCTCCATTTGTCAATGAAAGCACTATTTTCTTCAATCAACTTGTCACTTTTTGATGCTTAGCTGTTGCTCTATCTCCTTTTATTATTGATCAATTGTTGCTTTATCTTTCTAGTTCAATGCCAAGATGGAATAAATTGCTTCCACTAGTTCTGACCTACTCAAATGCTGTAATAATCTATTTAAATATGGTCACTTAGACTTGACAAATAAAGAATTAATAGACTTGCTCGATCCATATGCTTTTGATCAAGCAAAAAATACATACACTTATCTCAAATTCCTTCTTGATCGGGTTGTGGCCAACAATGTTGATTACTCTGAGATGATTGAGGATTTATAGGCAGACTATAATGAAGCTAAAGCTTTACTGCATGCCGACTATGTAGCCAAATATAGATCATTGAGTGAAGGCTGGGGTTTTGAGAAGAAACTGAAAAATATGCCTCCTCATACAGGAACAAGGAGTTCTTATTGAATCGTGAATTTGATGAATCTAGTGTGATCACCAAGCTCTTAGAGGATGAGAATAATAAACTCCGGAATAAGTTGGAAACTTTGAAACAACCTTCTGTTAGTGGTGCCGATAAAGGTGGCTCCTTTTTGGAGGATGAGAATGCCAGGCTAATGAAAGAACTTGAAATTGTGAAGAAATCCAAACCTGCATAATCTCCCAGACAACAAAGAACGAGCCGACCGACTGTTAAGGAAGCTAGGACCAAGAAAACCTTTGTCGATTAGGCTTCCCAACTGAGAGTAAAGAATCAGGATATTGTTAACTTGTCTACAAAGCTGGAAGTTAAAGACAAAGCCCTTACTGACCAGTCCATACATTTGAAGGTGAAGGATAGTGTTTTAAGGAAACTTCAACAATAAGTTGAAAGTTTGACCTTTTAATTTCACAAACTACCCATAGAGGTATGGATGGAAGGCTACAATGAAGCTTTAGGTTATGTATATGATCACTCTGCTCAGTCCCATCGTGAAGGCTATAAATAGGTCTGGACTAATTATTTAACTTTGTTGATACATGATTGTAATAGCCAACTGTGGTATTGGAACGAGCCTAGTGTTTTAAATTGTGATAATCCCCCTTTCAAGTTGGACACTTCATGGATCCCTGTTGATGCTATTCCCCAATGCCTGATCACTAAATACTTAGGGGAATATGGTTTACATGATGTTCATGAGATTGTTCGTCCTTCTTACCTAATCAATGTGCCGAGCAATATAAACAAAATAATGTTAAGGGATTTTAGCTTCACTAATTCTCCCTATACTTTGGATGATCCTCTATCTGGAATAGAAAGAGTACAACCATTTCAGTCGACCTCCAAAGCTGAAGGAAATTATCCCGTTGAATAATTCTCATGTATTCTATTATTCATTTGAATGTAATACAATTTTTATGAATAAAAATCCATATGTTTGTGTTGTTGACTTGTGATTATTTTAATCAGTCAGTCAACTTGTGATTGTAATGTCATTGATTCTACTAATGCACTTAGATATATTAATCCAAATTTAGAATTAGTTATCAGTGGTGACCAAGTATATGAGAAATATATGTTTGTATCCTAGTATTTTAGGAATATTTACATGCCTTCCTACATTTAAATTAGTCAGGTAAAACTTGTTTGTAACTTTTTAATTGTATACGAAGTTTTACACTTCTTGTTGTTGACTTGTTATACGAAATCATACATGAAGTGAATAATTTCTTATTCGTGATTCATTTTTATGAAGTCATACATGAAGTAACTTGTTTTTTACTGACTAAGCATTTTAGGATTGTGTTCCTTTAACTTAGTCGGATAAGACTTCTTATTTGTGACTTGTTTATATAAAGACATACATGAAATTTTATTCGAGCAAGTAACTTTGCTTCAAGCTATTGAATTCATCATGAGTAACCATGAATGTACTGTTGATCAGCAAGAGACATTCTCACTTGTTGTTTTTATTTGTGTTTGTGTGATGATATATCGTCAGACTCCGAAAAAAATTAAAGGTCTTGAAATCAATATTTTATTGAAACTTGACTTATAAAAAAAAAAAAAAATAGTAACAATCCCTTGAATCATTTATAATACTTTCGAAGATGCTCGACATTCTAGGGGTTTTTGAATTCTTCCCGTTTCAAAGTCTCAAGTCGATAGGTTCCAGGTCCGATAATCGCGGAAATGAGATATGGGCCATGCCAATTAGCCTCAAGCTTGTTGTTCTTTCGTATTACCTTCTTAAGAACATAATCACATTCTTTAAGGTTGGTCAGCCTAACCCTTTTATTATCAAAGCAAGCAGTTCTGTATTGGTACGCATTAGTTTTTAGGGCAACATCTTCTCGAACTTCCTCCAACATGTTTAGATCTAGTCGGCACATCAAGTCACTAGTTGGAGAATCAAAGTTAAGTACCCTGTGGGTTGGCAGGCCTATCTCGGCTGGTACCATGACTTCAGTCCCAAATACAAGCATATAAGCTGTTATCGACGTTGTTTTAAAGGCGTAAATAACAGAATGTAACTCGTTAATCCAATTGCCCTTTGCAGCGTCAAGACTTTTATTCAATCCATTCGGCAAAGTCCTGTAATACCCCGTCTTTTTATAGCTTTTAAATTATGGGATTTATTAAATCTAATTGAGATAAATTAATTTAATTTTAATCCGGAATGTTGCTTTAAATATTTACTAGCGTGACGAGAGTTAGTAATTATTGGAAATTGGTTATTTGTTGCATATTACTGGATGAGTATAGTAATATATGAGATTTATTTTTATAATATTGTCACGTGTGAATAAAATGGCAATTGTGGAAATTTAAGTCGGGGTGCGCCTGTGTCGTGTCAGGACTAAATGTGAATTAATAAAAGTGAATATTTTATAAGTTGTCCGGATGGTCGTTTTGAGTGCGCCAACGCGTCCGGAAGGGTCGCGATACTCAGAAAAGTGTACCCGAGAGTTTAGTTTGGGTCTCGGGACGTTTTTAGGCCTAATTAGTAACCCGAGAGGGCATTTTGGTCATTTTACATTTTTGGGTAATTAAACCCACGAAAATTAGAGGAGTTATATGAGATACCTAGGTTATCTTCTAGGGTTAGAAACTCTAAACACAAGTGACAACCATAGGAGAGGAAGGAGAGAGCTCTCAAGGCAAATTCAAGGCCCGAAACTCAACTGTTTGCACCGCCGCCACCGCCAACGCGCAGATCGCGAGACGGGGAACACAACCATACCGAATTCTACACCAAATCAGAACGTCAAAAATCCCAGGCAAGTGTTTATCTTGCTATTTTCATTGGTGCGTCTTTCATATTAGTTTAGGAGTAATTAAGATGAGTTTTATTGGAGGAAAACCCGATTTATGATAGGAAAATCCATGTAGTATTGGTCTAATTGAAAATTCTGGAAACCCTTGCCATGTAGAGGACTTTAAACCATGAAATTACGATGTGTATAAGAAGATAATTTTGGAAATAATTGTTAGAACCATGTTTAAGAGAATTTTAGGGTTCTTGAGATTTTGTCTGAAATTGGGGATGTAAATCCATGATTAAATGACAAAAATCCACATGCTTTTCGTTGAAAATACCTATTATGATGATATAGGGTTAGTAGTATCAATTCTGGGTCGATTGGGATTAGAAAAGATGGAATTTATTGATGTTAGTAGAGGAAACCCGTAACTGCAATTCTGCAGTTTTCGCAGACCTGTTTGATCGATCGATCGAGCCCAGAGCTTTGATCGATCGACGGTTAGATCGATCGAGCCCCAGACCTCGATCGATCGACCCCTCCTGGCAGACTCCTATTTCCCTTATTAAATCAATTAAATTCAATTTATTGTGAGAAAATTGTTGGGCATCCTTAATGAAATGTTTTGGGAGATAGGGGAGACCATTAGGACATGAGAATAGATTTTGGGACCCTCGATGTCGGGCAAGGATTGTATTTTGGATAACTACATAAGGGTCGGTAAATTTATAATTTAAAGAGAGAGAGACACATAAGAGAGTTACTTTTGGAAAAATGTGTATAGCTACTGAATTTTATACTTGGGAGGATAGAATTCATGAGCGTTATGTAGTAAGTGGAGAAGTTCCTCAAATTAAAATAAGATGTGAATGGTTATACGTGATAACTAAATAATGAGAAATAAATGCGAATGACGTAATTATGGGAATTGAGAATTTACCCGTTATTGATATGGTAATATGAGTATAGTTATATGATTGTGTATGCATATACTATCTATGTGTGAAAATCATGCCCACGCTACTTGCTATCCCTGAGGTTTCCGCGCTGGGACAGTCTTATCTCGATGGGACCTTTATGGGGGATATTGACTTGTACCCTAGAAGATAGATATCCTTGGTACAGGCTATCGGAATGATAGTTCAGACGGTCCTAAGAGATGCGGGTATGTGCTTTCCTCTTAGAGACTTGGAATCTATGCTTCGCCTCATTTTGTTTGTGTATAGGTATCCTTGGTACAGGCTATCGCAGTGATAGTTCAGACGGTCCTAAGGGACTTGGAACCTATAGTTTGTATATGTGTTAATACAATTCGAGAGTTATTCCGAATTTGCATTCCCCTTAATATGAGTGATATGGGGTTTGGATAGTAGAGTATGCCCGCACCATAGTTTTATTTGGGGTGCAGTTATGGTTTATATATATATTTTACGAGTGGTTAATATATATATGAAATTCTGAAATATGGAACTGTCTTCTGTGATGTGATATGTAGGACGTGGTTGATAACTCAAATTATAAATACTTGTGTTGAGAAAGTATAATATGACACTGGAAAACTTTATTGATTTATAAGGTTAAAATGAGAACTTTGGTTACTAATTGAATAGTATCTTCAAACAATTAAATCGTTAATTTTGAATCTTACGAGTAATATAAGATAAATAAATCCATTGGGAAAGGATAGCATGTTATATGATGAGATAGACCATTGGGAAGGTTAGTGCGATAGGTGTGCACATTAGAAGAGAGGTGAGAATTTCTCAAGAGAGTGTCGCACTAATATGTTGTTGCATTGGCCTGTATCAATTTAAATACTTGCTAAACGTATTTTAAATCAAACACACTATTGGGCTCTGACCCGTTTCTTTTCCTCTTTCTCTCTCTTATATATATATGTATGTATTACAGGTGCCCAGCCACAGGGGCGTCTTGCTTAGGATCTTTTGGAAGGAACGAGCTGCAGCTTAGGTGGGAGTTGCAGGTCTCTTGATTAGACGACTTCATTCATTCGGATCCATTCTTAGTACTTTCATCTAGTTGAGCATGTGTAGCTCTTTCCATTATTCCGTTGTTATTGGACATTTGTATTTCAGTTATTTCCAGTATTATTACTATGGGATTTATTCAGTTTGGATGTGTGACTCTAGATTTCATACGTTGACATTCGATTGACGAATGTATTAAATTAATTGGATTATGTTGCAGAATTTAATGTGGTGTGATTCTTACTTATTGAAATTTGTTAATAAAATAAATGATTTTTCTTTAAATAAAATTTGGAAAGTATGTATGAAAATGGTCTTGACACTTAGCTTAATTATTTAGGGTGTTTAAATTGGAAAAGTATTTTTACGACAGTGATGCTAAGAATGAACCAACTGTTCACCTTGATTTTAATTTAATGAAGGAGTGATCGCCCGGTATTTAATTAGGCGATGTGTCACAGGTGGTATCAGAGCATCAGGTTCTAGTGTCCTTAGGATCTGTACGGCTTATTATGCTTTCAGCGTTGCTTTGTTTGTTATAGAGCCCTATGTTTAGGATTGTCGATTCCTCTGACGAGATTTCGTTCTCCTACTATAATGTGTATGCATTAGTAAATTCTAATTTCGTTCGGATGTGTGCGTGTGCCGAGCGATGACGGATGTCAGAAGAGGACCGTTAAGCGTACATCAGGAGGCAGGGCTCAATTGAGATTATGAAATCTATCCGAGGATGCTGACCGTAGTCGAGGTCACGTCCATTGTGGCATGAGAAGCCAAGACTAGAAAGGCGACTAAGGTGTAGCAATGATTTTCAAATGATGTTATAGTCAAATGAGGTGAGAGGGTAAACTTATCCAACGTATTACAAAAACGTGTAGAGACTGTCAGTGGGAAATTTTAGAAACGCGAAAATTGTATGTGTCTTTAGCAAAGGCGGTAAAGTATCCAAAAGCTTAAATATAGGACGGAGTGTGGCAAACCGAAAGTGAAAATTTAGAGAAAAATTTTCTTGGCTTTCGGGACGAAATTATAAAGGTTGGAGTCAACCACCAATTTTAGAAGTGGAATGCTATGCCTATAGGAGAACCTTAGGTACAGTGTTGACCGTATGTTCCTTCCTTAACTATTCAGGATTAGAAGCAAACGTGGTTCTGAACTCATTGAGAGAGGGCATGTCAGGGTTCCCTTCGTGAATATGAATCTTAACCGTTAGCGAATTTTGTATCGGAAAAGGTAGATACTAGTGGAGGAAACGACTCCAAGTGGGAGACCAACTTGTAATAATAGTTGATAATACTTGAGGAGGAAATTCTGATGGACGACCGATTCAAAGGTTGACATTGTGATATTTTGTCAAAATAGATGATAACGCTTCTTTGTGGGGGAAGTTAAAGAAATCGAAGGATTTAGTCGAGAATGAGACTGAATGCAACGATGGTGGTATAGCACCACAAAAAGGATGTGGATACCCATCAGGAAAACCATTTAAATTCTTTAGATAGTTAAATTCTTACCAAGTGATGGTACATTCAGTAAGTACTATTATAGATAGTAACATGATCTCTATGGCCTGAAAAGTTAAGAGAACAATCGGGATGGTTTACATGAATCGAGTTTACTAAAGTCCGAGAGGAGGACAAATCCTAACCTGGTTAGTAGGACAGGTGGTAAGTGGATTATGTACTGAGGTATTTTGTGCGAAGTGAGATCGCTCACGATAATATGTCCAAAATGAGAAAAGGACAAGAATACGGTGCCTAGTAAAACGCAACGATTAAAATAATTTTGTTTTGGTTTGGGCAGACGTGTTACGTCCGAAAACCATTTGTGCAGTCAAGAAGATTGCCAGGATGGAAGTATAGGTTGTATCCTTAGAGGATGCGGCGTGTTTATGTGACACGAGCAAGTCACCATATTTTGTACATTGCTAGATTAGCATGTGAGACGAGTTTAATGCATATAATTATAAATGTTACCATTATGTGAATATTTTTCCCTAGTGTAGCGGGATTTTTCTTTAGTGCTATCCGCGGAGGATGGATAAGTATATTAACAGTGCCACGTATATTTTTTTTAGATTACTCGTTGTAGTGATGCGATACACGAGTACGATATTATCTTTGTTAAAACATTATAGAAATGGTTATACGATAGTAGGCATTTATTGCAAGACTATCGGAGTGGTTGCATTAGTGCAACATGTTTTATGTTTGTTTTGGCGATGCTTTACCTGTGATAAGGTTGGACTCGCACTTATATTATCTATCCTAGAGACTTCAGAGGAGATAGTGGGCTCGAGATATTCGATGCCAATATATGTATAGACTTTGTCAGTATAATTCCGTATGTATCGGGACTTACCGTTGAGCGAAAAGATTTGACTCAGTATTATGTTTAGCACTCCGGACTTAGTGATAAGAAGAGTGCATTGTAATATTTATCCTTTAGAGATGTGGGAGTTAATAGTTATACCCCTATTATTAGGGAAGGGAATTTCGAGAATTCCGATCGTATGTATTCGAGGTTTATAGAATGTAATTACCATCAACCAATACGGGACGATAGTGAAATTGGTGAAACGTTCTTTGTTAAGCATAATTAAGGGAAAAATTGTAACTTTTCTATCAAGGGACGGAATAAAGGGGTATATACTATGGACGGAGGACCTAACGGATTTCAATAACCGACAATGCTAGGTTGTAGTGTATCGGGGGGTTCCTTGTTTGGATTTCGCTTTGGAGACATCCCACGCATGAAACTTGGCGTAAGGTTGGAAATAGGGAGACGTTTGGTCACTATTCCATGAGTTCGGTACCCTGGTCGAAATGGGATCAAGTAATTATGTATGTAAGTTGGGAGTTGAATTTTGTTTTAAGGTCATTGGAGCCGGATTTTTGTGGTAGGAAAGCATTGAAAGTTATCCCCACAAGTTGAGGGGTGGAACTATGATAAGGAGAATTTAAGAATTTTGATTTCTAGGGTGATTGAGAGTACCCAAATGTCATAACCGTGTACAGAACACAAGGTGAATAAAGAGTTGGAATGATTTTTAGAATGGATTGTCTGGAAAGAACTTTATATTATACAAAAGAGATAACCTGTAATCATTTTGATGAATAGAGCGTTAATGAATTATTTTGGTTGTTGTACAAATTTGAGAAATTTTTGTACTTATCTGAGGAAGGTTGAGAATTATTATTCCTCTCTTATTGTCATGGAAATTGAATGCCCTATTCCTTCTATTCCGCTGAATTTAGTAAGTCCTACATAAGAGTAGCCGCCGTTCGCTCTCCCAGGGCGGATGGGGTGTTGCAAAAACGTGGGCATCTGGGTTTGATGCAGTCAAAATAGTCCGAGTCGAAGGGACGTGGTAATAGACGTGTGAAATAAATGTTTGTGGGACTAGTATAACGAAGTGGAAGTGATAGAGTGGATTAAACGTCACATGAGGGGCGATAATCCATACATAAGTGTGCAATTAAAATAGCACGCCCTAACTTGATTAGAAGGCTGTGGGAAGCCATTCAAGGATCGGTATTCCTTGAATAGAGTAGAATTTAATTGTTATGAAGCACACCCGGAGCAGAATTGTTATTTGTCAAGAGTGAGAGCGACTTGCGCCTACAAAGAGTAATGATGTTAGTATAGTATAAGAGATCTAGAAGTGCGCTTCGTGGAGAGAAGAGCACGGGTCGAAACTTTCGGCATATTACGTGCTACTTAATGTGAGACATTTCAAGGGACGAATCGATGTTTAGCGAGACGTAGTGAGTAGTCTCTACATGCACCGCCCATAGGTAAAGTTTGGTTGAAAGAGGAGAATCAACCAAAGAATTTTGTGTTTATCGAAAATTCCTGAACTTGGAAGAGGTCGGTAAAGCTGATTAAGATCTTGAATGAGTTGCCATCCTCAAAACAAGATCAAGGGTTTATCCCGAACATGTGAATTAAGTCGTCGAGAGGGAAGTGATTGATATTCCTTTGGACTGGCTTACAATATTAACTAGTATGCCCCATACTTCCTTTGAAAGGAAGGATCGCGCCAGTGCATGGTCCGACGTAGTATAAATTTCTGAATCAGGATGAGATTTGGTGAATCCCACCTTTGATATGGGATTTCAGGAACCATCGGAGAAAATAATTTCGTTTTGAGTAGGATGTATCACCCTTAGCCAAAGAATGGGCGCACAGTGATTAAAGATTTGTGGAGACACGTGAAGGAGATTTTGGAATCTTGATACGATGATTTCAAGAATGCTTTGTAGAAGCACTCGTACCTGTTTGTCGCGTACAAGGTACTTATTAAGGTTTTATTATGGAAGAACCTTGACTATTCTCCTTCCGTATGTTTATAGGAGAATAGGTAATCGAAATTTTTGGATCGTTCGAGAAAAAATCCGATAAATGTGGTAGAATTCCACGACTGTTTTAGGTGAGAAAGAGTGATCAAATGTTCGTAATATTTTCTCAAAATGGGAGTTTTGTATATGAATAAATCCGAGTATTTGTCATGTAGTGAGGTACGATCTCCTAATGTTAGTGATATAACGAAATTTATAACGTATAGGCGTGACCTATGCGAATGTTTTCGGTTGGGAGCACAAGGTGAAGTGTCCCCAAAGAGAATGTAAAACAATGCTGCTGGGAAGAAAGGGCTATAGTAATTGAGCGCCGTAATGTGTAGTTAGTTGTGTACGGAAAAGGATATCCAGAATTGTGCTAAAGGATAGGCCTTATTTTCCGAATTTCGGGACGAAATTCCGTTATTAGGGGGGAAGTATGTAATACCCCATATTTTTATAGCTTTTAAATTATGGGATTTATTAAATCTAATTGAGATAAATTAATTTATTTTTAATCCGGAATGTTGCTTTAAATATTTACTAGCGTGACGAGAGTTAGTAATTATTGGAAATTTGTTATTTGTTGCATATTACTGGATGAGTATAGTAATATATGAGATTTATTTTTATAATATTGTCACGTGTGAATAAAATGGCAATTGTGGAAATTTAAGTCGGGGCGCGCCTGTGTCGTGTCGGGACTAAATGTGAATTAATAAAAGTGAATATTTTATAAGTTGTTCGGATGATCGTTTTGAGTGCGCCAACGCGTCCAAAAGGGTCGAGATAGTCAGAAAAGTGTACCCGGGAGTTTAGTTTGGGTCTCGGGACGCTTTTAGTCCTAATTAGTAACCCGGGAGGGCATTTTGGTCATTTTACATTTTTGGGTAATTAAACCCACGAAAATTAGAGGAGTTATATCAGATACCTAGGTTACCTTCTAGGGTTATAAACTCTAAACACAAGTGACGGACATAGGAGAGGAAGGAGAGAGCTCTCAAGGCAAATTCAACGCCCGAAACTCAACCGTTTGCACCGCCGCCACCGCCAACGCGTAGATTGCGAGACGGGGAACACAACCATACCGAATTCGATGCCAAATCAGAACGTCAAAAATCCCAGGTAAGTGTTTATCTTGCTATTTTCATTGGTGCATCTTTCATATTAGTTTAGGAGTAATTAAGATGAGTTTTAATGGAGGAAAACCCGATTTATGATAGGAAAATCCATGTAGTATTGGTCTAATTGAAAATTCTGGAAACCCTTGCCATGTAGAGGACTTTAAACCACGAAATTATGATGTGTATAAGAAGATAATTCTGGAAATAATTGTTAGAACGATGTTTAAGAGAATTTTAGGGTTCTTGAGATTTTGTCTGAAATTGGGGCTGTAAATCCATGATTAAATGACAAAAATCCACATGCTTTACGTTGAAAATGCCTATTATGATGATATAGGGTTAGTAGTATCAATTCTGGGTCGATTGGGATTAGAAAAGATGGAATTTGTTGATGTTAGTAGAGGAAACCCGTAACTGCAATTCTGCAGTTTTCGCAGACCTGTTTGATCGATCGATCGAGCCCAGAGCTTCGATCGATCGAAGGTTCGATCGATCGAGTCCCAGACCTCGATCGATCGAACCCTCCTGACAGACTCCTATTTCCCTGATTAAATGAGTTAAATTCAATTTATTGTGAGAAAATTTTTGGGCGTCCTTAAAGAAATGTTTTGGGAGATAGGGGAGACCAGTAGGACATGTGAATAGATTTTGGGACCCTCGATGTCGGGCAAGGATTGTATTTTGTATAACTACATAAGGGTCGGTAAATTTATAATTTAAAGAGAGAGAGACACGTAAAAGAGTTACTTTTGGACAAATGTGTATACCTACTGAATTTTATACTTGGGAGGATAGAATCCATGAGCGTTATGTAGTAAGTGGAGAAGTTCCTCAAATTAAAATAAGATGTGAATGGTTATACGTGATAACTAAATAATGAGAAATAAATGCGAATGACGTAATAATGGGAATTGAGAATTTACCCTTTATTGATATGGTAATATGAGTATAGTTATATGATTGTGTATGCATATACTATCTATGTGTGAAAATCATGCCCACGCTACTTGCTATCCCTGAGGTTTCCGCGCTGGGACAGTCTTATCTCGATGGGACCTTTATGGGGGATATTGACTTGTACCCTAGAAGATAGATATCCTTGGTACAGGCTATCGGAATGATAGTTCAGACGGTCCTAAGAGATGCGGGTATGTGCTTTCCTCTTAGAGACTTGGAATCTATGCTTCGCCTCATTTTGTTTGTGTATAGGTATCCTTGGTACAGGCTATCGCAGTGATAGTTCAGACGGTCCTAAGGGACTTGGAACCTATAGTTTGTATATGTGTTAATACAATTCGAGAGTGATTCTGAATTTGTATTACCCTTAATATAAGTGATATGGGGTTTGGATAGTAGAGTATGCCCGCACCATAGTTTTATTTGGGGTGCAGTTATGGTTTATATATATATTTTACGAGTGGTTAATATATATATGAAATTCTGAAATCTGGAACTGTCTTCTGTGATGTGATATGTAGGACGTGGTTGATAACTCAAATTATAAATACTTGTGTTGAGAAAGTATAATATGACACTGGAAAACTTTATTGATTTATAAGATTAAAATGAGAACTTTGGTTACTAATTGAATAGTATCTTCAAACAATTAAATCGTTAATTTTGAATCTTACGAGTAATATAAGATAAATAAATCCATTGGGAAAGGATAGCATGTTATATGATGAGATAGACCATTGGGAAGCTTAGTGCGATAGGTGTGCACATTAGAAGAGAGGTGAGAATTTCTCAAGAGAGTGTCGCACTAATATTGTTGCATTGGCCTGTATCAATTTAAATACTTGCTAAACGTATTTTAAATCAAACACACTATCAGGCTCTGACCCGTTTCTTTTTCTCTTTCTCTCTCTTGTATATATATGTATATATTACAGGTGCACAGCCACAGGGGCGTCTTTCTTAGGATCTTTTCGACGGAACGCGCTGCAGCTTAGGTGGGAGTTACAGGTCTCTTGATTAGACGACTTCGTTCATTCGGATCCATTCTTAGTACTTTCATCTAGTTGAGCATGTGTAGCTCTTTCCATTATTCCGTTGTTATTGGACATTTGTATTTCAGTTATTTCCAGTATTATTACTATGGGATTTATTCAGTTTGGATGTGTGACTTTAGATTTCATACGTTGACATTCGATTGACGAATATATTAAATCAATTGGATTATGTTGCAGAATTTAATGTGGTGTGATTCTTACTTATTGAATGTTGTTAATAAAATAAATGATTTTTCTTTAAATAAAATTTGGAAAGTATGTATGAAAATGGTCTTGACACTTAGCTTAATTATTTAGGGTGTTTAAATTGGAAAAGTATTTTTACGACAGTGATGCTAAGAATGAACCAACTGTTCACCTTGATTTTAATTTAATAAAGGAGTGATCACCCGGTATTTAATTTGGCGGGGTGTCACAAGTCCTATTAGGTACTTATGTTTGACCATTACTTTGAAGATGTCCTGGTGGAAAATGAATCTTCAGGATCTTGAACTAGACACAATACGCTTCAAATTTATCGCTATCGAATTGAGTTCCATGATCCGTAATGAAGGCATGTGGTAGCCCATATCTTCATATGATATTCTTCCAAATGAACTAATACACCTTCTTATAAAAAATGTCTACTAATGGTTTTGCCTCCACCCATTTGGTGAAGTAATCAACAGTAACGACCAATTATTTGAACCTACTTTTGGTGGTCGACAGTAGACCGATTAAGTCAATTCCCAAAATAGAGAATGGTTAAGGTGAAGTTATGGGTATGAGAGCAGCATTGGGCATTTTATGGATTGCAAAGAACTTCTTGAATTTATCACATTTTCTTGTAAAGGTTGTACAATCCTCCCTCATAGTCGGGCAGTAGTATCCCTGAGTGTTGATTTATTGGAGCAATGGACGACCAACAGAATGAGCTCCAGAGGAACCTTCGTGCACTTCTTTGATCAAATCTTCCACCTCCATTGGATGAATAAAGCGCGACAAGGAAATCGTTAATCCCCTTCTGTACAAAAATATTTTGTCTATCAAATATCTTGCTGCTTTATATCGGAGCCTCTTGGATTATTTAGGATCAGGAGACAAGATGTCATCCTCAATATAGGCTTTAATTGGGTCCATCCAAGAAGGACCCAAATCTACGGTAATGAAATTAACCATTAAGTCCTTATTAATGCTTCAATTAGCTAGGATATCTATTGGGATGGTGTGCTTGAGTTAAATTTTGGTTGATGAAGCCAACCGAGCAAGTGCATCAGCTCGGGCATTAGCTATCCTAAGAATCCTGTGCATTTGCACGGTTGATAGCTTGGAAACAACTTCCATGATTTTAGTGAAGTATGTGGTCATCAACTCCCCCTTAACTCCATATAGCTTAAGCACTTGGTTAACCACTAATTGTGAATCACTGTACGCCATTACTTGCTCGGTGCCTAATGAATGGGACAATCTAGTCCAACTATTGAAGATTCATATTCTGCCTTGTTGTTTGAGGCTTTGAATTAAAACTTAAGTGCATATTCAACATCAATGTCATCAGGAGTATTGAGTATTATACCTGCTCCACTTCCAATTGCACGTGAAGAACCATCGACGTATAAATTCCACAATGGGATATCTATAAAAGTGGTGATTGGTTAAATAAGCTCTGATACCAATTTGAAAAGTGCGACTGTGTGATAATTGATTAAATCTATTCGCAAGTTTCCAATTCGGCACACTTATTTAATTGGAGTCTATTTTTAAAACAAATTAATTCAGTCCCTAAACATCCATCTAAAAGTGCGTGTGTCAACCCGTAAATAAATAAAGCATGTGACACAAATATTCAAGAAAAATCCCCCAAAGGGGAAAAACCTTTTATTTCATTATAATTTGTAAGAAAATGGCTTACACTGATTACAATTAAATAGGGTGACATACGAAATACCCGCCGGTGTCTGTTTCGATGTCTCGACTGGAACTTTCCCTTTCCAGGAAGTCAGCAGGGAAGAAGAAGACGGCTCCTCTAGAAGTTACGGCTAGAATTTTCCATTTCCAGGAGGGCAGCAGTGAAGAAGCGAGATGGCTTATCCACAAGATGTGAACTTTATAAGGACTCCCTCTATAATAGCACGCAACTGTCGGTTGTAGAGTTTTCCCCACAAAGAATAAACCAAAGAAAACTATGTTCTTGGGTTCCACAAAATAATTGAAATAAAAGTAATTGGGATTTTGTGAATTAAAACAAAAATATTTGAACCCTTAAAATTGTTGGAGAAAAACTTTCTGCCAAAAGGTATTGAATTAAATCTGGGCAGATACACAAAAGTTTCAAAAGAATAAGAATCTTAAAAGTTGAAACTGTTCTCCACGTTTTTCTAAGATGTCAGGACCCCCTTTTATACAAAATCTGAGTCAGTTAAAGGATAAGCATTACAGCAGCGTGTTAGCCAAAAAGCAGGGTCGTTAGAACGAGAACCCCATCTCACTTGAACGAGATCACGTGTCGTTTGAAAGACTTTGCGCCACATCCCAATGTCATTCAAACAAGATTGAGATCTCGCTTGAACGACCTTGGGGTCGAAACCGAGGTACGTTTACTGCTATAGCAGTTTTTCACAAAGCTTTTCAAAACAAAACTTTCTCTTAATAACAATTATAAAACCTCTTTAAAAAAACATTTTTATATAAAAGCTTTTTAAAATCCTTTTAAAAATATCCCAACACTCTTAATATGAAATGTAAATGAAACTTTAAAACGATATCTTACCAAAGTTCATATTGTTGGGCTTGAATGTTCGAATCCTTCTTTTATAGATGCAATCTTCATAATTCTTCGACGACTTATAGCGGTATATGAACATAATTAATTGTGGCGGACTTATTAAAAATGCATCCTTACAATATCATCATTGAAGCTTTCTTCAGATATAATTCCATGATGTAATTTTTTTTTGCTCTCCTTTGCATATTTCTGGGCCAGTTCCTGAGTTCTAGATGACTTAGGTTGATCAACAATGAGTTCAACTTGCTTTTTAACTGTGCTATCTTCTTTAGAAGTCTGCTCGATTGGAAAAGCTTGGCCTTTTAATGAAGACTGTGGTTCATAGACAATGTCATATTCTCCCAGCTCCACTGCCCAGTACATCAATCTTCCTGACTTCTTTGTCTTGTGGAGTGCTTGCCGAAGAGGAAGATCGGTATACACAACTATTGTATGTTCTTGGAAATAAGGTTTCATACGCCTAGAAGCCTCAATAAGTTCTAAAGACAAATTTTCCAAGTGTGGATACCTAATCTCGGCTTCCCTGAATATTTTGCTGGTGTAATAAACTGGCCTTTGGATCCTATTGTCTAGTCAAACCAAAGCCGAGCTAACCGTAGAGTAAAAAATAACTAGGTACATGTATAATTTCTCTCCCAAGATTGGTCGAGATAACAAAGGAGGTGATCTAAAATACTTATTTAATTCCTGGAATGCTTTTTCACATTCTGCATTCGACTCAAAATTCTTTCTCAATACCTTGAAAAATGATAAGTACATATTCGTTGCTCGGGAAATAAATTTGTTTAAAGCTGCTATTCTACCAGTGAGCCTTTGCACATTTTTCTTACAAGTCGATTACTGCATTTCGATTAAAGATTTTATCTTTGCTGAATTAGCTACAATTCCTCTTTGATTAACTATGAATCCAAGGAACATTCCTTCTTTTACCCTGAACACACATTTGGTTGTATTCAACTTCATTTGATGCCTTTTTTAACTGATCAAATGTCAAACTGAGATCAATGATATAATTTTAGGATTTCTTATTTTTGTTAACATATCATCCACATAAACCTCCATGTTCTTGCCTATCTTCTCTTTAAAGACCTTGTTCACCAACCTTTGATACGTTCCTCCTGCATTTTGAGCCCATAAGGCATTACATTGTAGCAATAAGTTCCTCGATTGGTGATAAAGGTTGTACTTTCCCTATCTTTAGGTTTTATTTTTATTTGGTTATACCAAGAATAAACATCCATGAAACTTAAAAGCTCATGTCCTGACATAGTATCCACCAATTGATCAATTCTAGGTAAGGGGAAATGGTCTTTTGGGTAAGCTTTATTTAAATCACTGAAATCCACGCACATCCCCTATTTATCATTCTTCTTCTTGACCATTACAACATTGGCCAAACATGCTGGATACTTCACATCTTTAATAAATCGGGCCTTTTGAAGTTTCTCAACCTTTTATTGGATAGCTTGATTCTTCTCAAGACTAAAAACCCTCCGTCTCTATTTGATTAGCATGGCATCCTTATTGATATTGAGCTCACTCAAAAGGAAGTTGGGATCAATCCTAGACATATCCTGATGGCTCCAACCGTTGCCTCAGAAACATAATCCATTCTTGTTTAAGGATTGGATCCAATATTGAACCGATCTGTATAGTTCTTTTTAGTTTGTCATCATCCAGGATAATACTTTCAGCATCTTCCACAATCTTTCCCTTGACTAATTCTGTCTCATCTCGTGAATCTAAAGTTTCAACTTCAGATTCACTATTAGACTTGGTAGTATCCACCTTATAGGTGGTAGTCTTCTGCTTTAATTCGATCAAATCCTCTTGCTTGTATGAGGAGTACTAACATTCTCTATCCACCTTTTGATCGCTTTTTATTAAACCTACACTAAAGTGAGTTGGAAACTTCAAGCATTGATGAACTATTGATGGTATAGCTTAAAACTTCTTCAATCCTACCCTATTGAGGATCACATTATAGGCAGATTGAACGTTTTTATCAATAAAAAAGCGTATTTTCTCCGTACGACTTGCCAGCTATGTGCCGAATAACACTTCTATATTGACTGTTCCAAGAGGGTAAAATTTTTCACCAAAAAATCCTATTAATGGCCTATGGTATGGTTTCAATTGGCTGAGCTTAAAATCCAAACTCTAAAAGCAATGGTAAAACATAATATCTGTCGATCTTCCATTATCAATCAAAATTCTAGCGATGACAGTATTCTGGATCCTGAATTTGACAATAAATGGATCGTCATGGGGATAAAGTACCCAGAGAGATCATTCTTTGAAAAGCCAATCACCAGTTTGTCTTTGTTAACCTTCCTAGGTCAGTCTTCTTCCTTCATATTAATTCTCTGGATATAAGATCAAGCCTAGGCTTCATTTAAGTAAGCTTTTCTTCAGCAGTTTGATCTCCTCCGCCTGCATCTCCACCTGTAATGACATGAAAATCAAATGAACCAAAAATTATCATAGCTACCTCACGTTCTATCTACTTGAGCTTCTTCGTCAGATCGGGATCATCCTCATAATCATCTTCATGGTTTCTCTTCCTGTCATCTCTGGGCTTACATGGAGAATTTAATCTTCTTTTATCTTCTTTGATTTCACACCGATCAATTAATTTATTGAGTTTTACTCAGTGAATGAAATATTTTATCTCATTTGTAAAGCAATGAAATTATCTTTTTTATGGCCGTGATCCTTTTGGAATTCATAATATTTAGATTTATCCCTCTTATTAGGAGGCGCTTTCAACCTTTCAGGCCATCGCAAATCCTTATTGTTTTTAATCTCCTCAAGGATATGGTGAATGCTAACACTCAATGGAGTGTAGGTTCCATATTTTTTGAGCTTATCCTCTTTTTTTGACTTCTTCTCCTTCTGCTCTTTCTTCTCATTCTTTGTAGCTGGATTTTTCTTTGCATCCATTGCTTCCTCGATGTTCATTATTTTTCCCTCCTTAACCATGAGCTCGGTCATGGTTTTAGGAGGATCTTTCGCTAGAGTATAGTTCAATTTCCTAGGAAGCAACCCACTCATGAGAGTAGTGATGGATATTTTTCCTCGTAATCTACCACTTCTAATTTCTCGTTATTGAAATGGGTGATGTACTTCCTAGTTGTTTCCCCTACCTGCTGCTTTACACTCAAGAGACAGGTTACTCTCTTTACTGGTTTATCCCCTGTAAGATGTAGGGTCTTCAAATACTATTAGTATTAAATGAGGCATAATCCCTTATCAAGATCGATATTAACACCATTAGATATAGAGCACAAGTTAGAGCCACAACTGAATTAGAGACAGGGAGGTTTAATTATTCAGAATTGCACTAAAGAACAGATTGACATGGGCAGCATGTGCCGAACACAATAAATGAAATGGGACCAGCGGATAGCGTGGTCAGAGGGAGAAATAAAAATAACTATCATCAAAATAAAGACAAGGCAGGAACTTCAATCTCAATTAATGCTCAATGATGGGTGAATTGAATGTGTATGGGAGTTAATGCTCTTCTCGAGGGCTCTCTGGTATGATGGGATTTGTGCAGCGATTCCAGGTTCTGGATGTCCTCCTTCTTTGTTTATTTTTATCGTATTTATCTGGAGGGAGAGGTTGCTCGAGTCAGCATGCCCTCGATCCCTTTGTCTTGGTGCATTAAATGCATGAGATACTACATTTAATGCATGGGATCAGTTAGTTTTGGCTGAAAAATGTTCTATTGGTTGGAAGTATTTGAGTCATTTATGAAGGATATGACTTGTCATCTTGGGACTTACTCTAGGATGGCTATACGGTCAGATTTGGTGAATTAGACCTGCCATCCTAAGGATAAAGGCACTTGAGTGCTGTATTCATGAGTTCCTAAACGTCAGACGCTATGATGTCATGAATCGGTTCAAACAGTGGCTATTGTTTGGTATCTAGTCACGTCAGTCAAACAGGTTGGCGCCCGAGATACCTCAAGGAGGTAACCTTGAGGGGAGCAAGCATTGAGGGAGATTGAATGACTCGAGGAGGTTCACTCGAATAGGTAAGAAATGAGTGGGCTCGGGTGACATTTGTCCTGGGTGAAGTTTTATCCAAGTGTTCCAAGAGGGTTGGTAATAACTCCCAACGTTGCCTTGTTCTCAATCCTCCAAACCATGTCCCTGTAAAGTTCCCAAGATGAGATAGCTTGATAGAGCATGAAAACTCTCCCATGCCTTGAAGGGCATGGTCCCTAATGGGTACCAAGCGACCCCACTCAACATATACATTCATAACATAAAGTACATAATACAACATTCTATTTCTCATTACAAACTATTATCATCCGAGTGACCTTTGTTCTTTAAGATAGGTCAGTTGGAGGCCCTTCGAGGTAAAGCGCTGCGAGCTATTTACTTATGAGGAACCTTTGATGTGGGTCCTACGAGCTACTTGCATGGAGGATCTTCGAAATGTTTTTATGGGGCATTCTTCTCTGTAGTCGATTAATTCACTTGTCTAAGTTAATCATCCATATGTGGGAGCACCCCTCCACATTTTCCCCTTAGTAGAGATATTTGTTTATTTACATGAAGAAATATATCTGTACGAAACCTTCGCCTATCTATAATTTCCCCCCTTGGGTTTAATGAAGATATTTTTTCAAATTTCCCCTAAAGCTCTTCGTTCCCCAAGGTAGACAAGACTCCCAGGCATGTCTCATTAAATGCAACTATCATTTACATTTTAGTGCACCACACGTGGCAATGCCAGGGCAGGCGCGTGAAGATGACGCAACTATTCGACGCGTCGTTCCCTGAATTAACATCATAGCAACCTTTAGTCTTTTGCGATCACGCGCATTTAGCCAACACACCATTCACATAATTTTGAAAGGCCATCATTGCTCTTTTTCCAAACGTCACCTTTGTTGATGTTTTTTGGAATTCGTGTTGCCCCTATTAAAGGGGATGTACCTTTGGTTAAGACTCACCTTTGGGTTTAACATTCCGAGTTCAAGCTTTTCTGTGAGAGTTTGGCAAAGGGAATCTTCCCTTCTTCAAGCTTTTTTTAAGTATCTTCCATTCTATTTTCTCTCGTACGATATGGCACCAGTAAAGAGAAATCTTTCTGTCAGGGAACCTCTCCTTCCACTTAGGCATGCCATTCTCAGTGGGTACGATACTATCGTGCCCCTTACTTTGGAGAGGACGATCATTTTTGGGCGATGACCAAATGGTTTCCTGGTGTTTTAGTTCCAACAAAGGAGCAAAACTTGTTAATGGACGAAGGTGAAGATGTCGAGGACTTCACTTATGTCCCTACCGCTATTGTCACCCATTTTCGTATAGAGCGTGGTGATTTACCCTACTCCAAGGTGGAATTTGAGGCGTCTTATGGTGTTAGTGAAGGGTTGAGCCTTTGGATGGAGTATATCCACGCAAAGTACTCGATTCAATTGGCCCTCGTAGGTTTGTTTTGTTCCCTGTGGTTTGTTGACCTTACCTTGGCAAAAAATAACACTGATTTACAACTGTTGGTATTGCGTTGGAGCCATAGGTTACACACCTTCATGGATTTTTGAGGCGAGTTTACTGTTACCTTTGAGGACATGTGTGAACTGTTGGGATTGGAAGCTGCTGGATATGACACCTTCTTTGAGGAGGCCGTTTTTAGTGAAGATAAAACTCTAAGGAATGAGTTAAAGGTCATTGTGAAGGATTGTATGGTCACTTACAACAAGTGCACCTACTCTGAGGTCATCCTCTACTTTTACTTTATTAAAGAGAAGGCTATCATCAGAGCCCGTGGAGCTGTAGGGAGAACTCGCGAGGGAAAGAAGTCTTCAAGAAGCCTCCAATTGGGAAAGGCTATGAGTCTAAATTTAATATAGAGGCGTACATATGGGTGATGTTGTCGAAGGTATACCTTCCAGGTAATCTCCATGACTGCCCTTGCAAGGACCGGATCAACCTGGCCATTCGAATGGCTTGCGGTGTAAAGATCCCTCTCACAGCTATTGTTCTTGGGTATTTATACACTTGGTTAGATCGGGTGTCTATAGACTCCGCTCGAAGCGTTGGTAGGTTCGATGTGTCTAACTATGCCAGCAATATTCTTCTGACGGTGTTCCTTTATGCGCATTTCAAGGATTATGCCCTCGCTGGACACTTCTCCAGTTCACAGGATGTGAGAGTCCCCCGTATTTACTGTTGGAAGAATAAGAGTGTGAAGAAACCTTTGTTAGTTCTAATTGACCGCGCTGAGCAATTCAATCCTTGACCTTGTGTTGGGTTAAGCCAGTTTTTTACTAATAATTTCTTTAGTGAAGAGGAGCATCCCATTGCTCCTATTGAAGAAGCCCTGGCCAGAAATTTCCCCGAGCACAGTGTCCCCCTATTGTTTATCCCTTCCTATTTGCCTTCATATACCGAGTAATCATCATTTTACTCTGTTTATGGCCCCCACAGGGTAGCCATGCAGTTTGGATACGATCAAGGGGCCCCTTGTTAAGTCATTTTAGCAGAGAAAAGCCTACTAACTTCTCATTTTCTTGTTCGAACTTCCTCACGTCTACTATTTCCAGTCTGTGTGCCCATTATCCTGCTAACCCCGTAATCTCAAGTATGGGAGCTCGAGGAGGGAGATCGGAGATGTTCATCAATGTATTCTAGCAGAACCAATTGGTTCATTTTCAAACTAACCTTCTCAAGGAACCTCGTTATCCCAAAGTTGAGAGATTTCCCTCCACGGAGTTGGGTTTGAGGAACTGCACCACCCAATCATCTGTTTTTTCCCTTAGTACAACCAATACCGGTGTTCCCCCTGAGCTGCCTCCCCCAGCGCCTGTGAATCAGGCAGTTGTAAAGATAGAGATATCCATTCAATCTTCCATTCTTCCAACCGATGTTACCCATGGTCCTTCGAGGCCGGTTGGAAGGGCCGAGTCTCCCCGCGCTGCTTCAACCGGTGCAGCAGTTAGGGCCACTCGTAAGGCGCCCTAAAATAAGCTTAATGTCATACACCGCCTAATTCTGGCGTCGGCCTCCACCAAAACTAAGACAGGCGTGAACTAAATAAATACCATTCTTAGCATGAGACAGATATGAGACACAAATAAATCAGTCCATAAGATAAACAATTGAGTCAATCTCAAATGATCACAAATAACTAAGCTATAAAAGATCCATCACATGCTAACTCCAAAAATCCAATCTCCAATAATGATTAAATAAAATCTGAATAATCCCAACAAAAATCCTCTAAACAACTTTGGAACCGAATGGCCCAATAAAACTCCAATGAAGTCTCATAAGATGACAGGAAAAGAAAGTCTAACTAAACTATGCCATAAAGTAAATAACTCCTGCTGCACCTCCAATGATAACTCCGACAAACTTATGCAGCTTCTCCAAATTAAATCTTGAAAAAGATTAGTCAACTCATGGGTCAGAGCCAAAGCCCTGAGCAAGAATACACACTACTCCCCTCCAAAAGGATCCTTGAATCCAGACAGTAGCACTATACGCAATAAATATCACAATAGAATATTTTAAATTAAACGGAATAATTAAACGCGATAAATATAAATCACTAACTACCGCAGAAATCCCCATTTATAAAGGCACACCAATATGATTTTAAATTCCCAAGTCCCGGGGAGTTAATCCTTTATTAATTAACCCAAATTATCAAATTTCTCAATTATTTATGTTCTTACTTCAATAATTATTAGGTATGGCGGTCCTCCCGCCGCGGGTGGTAATTCACCAAAATTCATTATAGCGGTCCTCCCGCCTCGGGTGATTTATCCACCAAAATACGCATCCCCTTGTCAAAACTCTGACTGAACCGTTTAAACTGTCGGCCCTCGCTGATTGACAAGGTTCCACACACGACACGACATAAAACGTCGGCTGGCCCGTTTAAACTGTCGGCCCTCACTGATTATGTCGCCAATATATTTTAATACCCGTCTTATTATCTTAGGTATTAGTTCTCAATTTCTCAATTCTCAATTTATAATTTATCCCACCCATTTATCGATGTGAGATCCTCAAAATACCCCTTAGTCCCATACCTAAGGGTCCCCAAGTTATCAATACGTCCTAACCTATGTATAGGAGGATTTTCTAACATAAATCTTAACTTAGTCTCGTACTTAGACGAGCGTAACGATGATAAAGTAATAAAAATCGTCCCACCCCCAACACAATAGAACCGTGATAATTTTTCCTCACTAGTCCCATTCCTAGAAGGCATTCTAAAATATAGGGAGAGCAATAATACCCAACAACCCGTCGTCACTATGATAATTAATAATACCAACAAGTCACACCAACAAGAATAATTAATCAATGTATAAAACAACGCATGGTAGTCCAATTCAATTAAATATTTATTTTAATTATCACAACGTCAACAATACCCAAATAATCTCATTTAATTATTTTAAATTAAATATGCCAATTTATCATCATATATACATCAAAAACCAAATTTCATTATCTCTACATGTATTACATGAATTATACGCACCCAAAAATTATTTATTTTAAAACTAGGGTTTCTCTACATGCAACCTACACCAATAAAACCCAAAATCGCTCATGAATCCTACGTACCCTACGGGTTATGAATATTATTCAGATTAAGAGATTTTATAAAAACAGTTCCATAATTAATATCCACTTTTTTTTTCTAATTAAGTTACTAATTATTTTTAAGAAAACATGTAATTAACTGTTTAGGCAACACTTAAAACGCATAATACTAAAGGAAAAGAATAGAGTATTCATGCCTGTAAAGATCGTGTTGAAAATCTGATTAGAAATCTGGATTCCTCTCGAAAAATTTGCAAAAAAGTGTTCTTGAACGATCTTGATTAAACCCCAATTAAGCCTTCAAAAATTTGTGCCAAAACTTCTGACAAAAATTTGATTTTGTTGAAGGTTGATAATTATGAGTGAGAGGAAAAATATTTGGAAGTGTTCTTTGGTGAAAAACTGGAGAAAAAGTGATTATGAGAGCCCCCCCTACGGATAAACAAGGTTATATAGTTATTAGGAGTCCTAATCATACACAAACTCTAAAAACAGCATACATCGCACATTTTCTGGGAGGGTCGATCGATCTACCCCCGGGGTCGATCGATCGATCACCCCGAAAAACTGACAGTTTGCCTAAAAAATGCCTATAAGGCAAAATATTATAAAATCAACATAAAATCCGTTTTAACTCCGATTTTAATTCCCCTTGAAGTTTTATTCTTCTAAAATCATAACCAACATATTTAGCCAATAAAAATTATTAATTTCAAAATTTTATTTTTCTCAAAAATTCCAATTAATTAATTAAAATAATAAATAAAAAACACGGGGTGTTACATACTTCCCCACTAGCAAAGAATTTCGTCCTCGAAATTAGACGAAGCATACTCATCAACGCATAAATCTCATAAAAGAAAATAAGGCTCATATATGCCTACCCATAGAATGCCATAATTGGGCGTCCATACACCCAATTCTAGGCTCACCTATCCCATGAGCAACAAAATAATATATATTGCCTATATACATACACATAACTATGAAAATAATGGCGTACCATATGCTCTCACAAATCCCCCACTCGATCCGATAGCCGAAGGTCATCAAAATGCTAATGTCCTCAAATTAAATCTCAACACCAAAAATCGATACATACGATACCTAACATCTGTACTAAAATCTCCAAAAATAATTATCGTCACCAAAATCCATTTTAAGGATTCTCACATCAAGATTACTAATTCTAAACTCAATGCCTACAACGTCCTTAACTCAAAACTTCACATCTCCAAGAAACACATCTAACACGTATGCTAGAACATCTACCTTAAGAAGTAGGAATCAACAAAGGGAATCAAAGATCAGCAACGCGGAAGCTAAACGGACTCATAACCTACGAGACCTAAGACCATGCTCTGATACCATCTGTCACACCCCGCCTAATTCTGGCGTCGGCCGCCACCAAAACTAAGACGGGCGTGAACTAAATAAATACCATTCTTAGCATGAGACATATATGAGACACAAATAAATCAGTCCATAAGATAAACAATTGAGTCAATCTCAAATGATCACAAATAACTAAGCTATAAAAGATCCATCACATGCTAACTCCAAAAATCCAATCTCCAATAATGATTAAATAAAATCTGAATAATCCCAACAAAAATCCTCTAAACAACTTTGGAACCGAATGGCCCAATAAAACTCCAATGAAGTCTCATAATACGACTGGAAAAGAAAGTATAACTAAACTATGCCATAAAGTAAATAACTCCAGCTGCACCTCCAATGATAACTCCGATAAACTTATGCAGCTTCTCCAAATTAAATCCTGAAAAAGATTAGTCAACGCATGGGTCAGAGCCAAAGCCCTGAGCAAGAATACACACTACTCCCCTCCAATAGGATCCTTGAATCCAGACAGTAGCATTATACGCAATAAATATTACAATAGAATATTTTAAATTAAACGGAATAATTAAACGCGATAAATATAAATCACTAACTACCCGCAGAAATCCCCATTTATAAAGGCACGCCAATATGATTTTAAATTCCCAAGTCCCGCGGAGTTAATCTTTTATTAATTAACCCAAATTATCAAATTTCTCAATTATTTATGTTCTTACTTCAATAATTATTAGGTATGGCGGTCCTCCCGCCGCGGGTGGTAATTCACCAAAATTCATTATAGCGGTCCTCCCGCCTCGGGTGATTTCTCCACCAAAATACGCATCCCCTTATCAAAACGCCGACTGACCCGTTTAAACTGTCGGCCCTCACTGATTGACAAGGTTCCACACACGACACGACATAAAATGCCGGCTGACCCGTTTAAACTGTCGGCCCTCGCTGATTATGTCGCCAATATATTTTAATACCCATCTTATTATCTTAGGTATTAGTTCTCAATTTCTCAATTCTCAATTTATAATTTACCCCACCCATTTATCGACGTGAGATCCTCAAAATACCCCTTAGTCCCATACCTAAGAGTCCCCAAGTTATCAATACGTCCTGACCTATGTATAGGAGGATTTTCTAACATAGATCTTAACTTAGTCTCATACTTAGACGAGCGTAACGACGATAAAGTAATAAAAATCGTCCCACCCCCAACACAATAAAACCGTGATAATTTTTCCTCACTAGTCCCATTCCTAGAAGGCATTCTAAAATATAGGGAGAGCAATAATACCCAACAACCCGTCGTCACAATGATATTTAATAATACCAACAAGTCACACCAACAAGAATAATAAATCAATGTATAAAACAATGCATGGTAGTCCAACTCAATTAAATCTTTAATTTAATTATCACAACGCCAACAATACCCAAATAATCTCATTTAATTATTTTAAATTAAATATACCAACTTTTCATCATATATACATCAAAAACCAAATTTCATTATCTCTACATGTATTACATGAATTATACGCACCCAAAAATTATTTATTTTAAAACTAGGGTTTTTCTACATGCAACCTACACCAATAAAACCCAAAATCACTCATGAATGCTACGTACCCAACGGGTTATGAATATTATTCAGATTAAGAGATTTTATAAAAATAGTCCCATAATTAATAACCACTTTTTTTTTCTAATTAAGTTACTAATTATTTTTAAGAAAACATGTAATTAACTGTTTAGGCAACACTTAAAACGCATAATACTAAAGGAAAAGAATAGAGTATTCATGCCTGTAAAGATCGTGTTGAAAATCTGATTAGAAATCTGGATTCCTCTCGAAAAATTTGCAAAAAAGTGTTCTTGAACGATCTTGATTAAACCCCAATTAAGCCTTCAAAAATTTGTGCCAAAACTTCTGACAAAAATTTGATTTTGTTGAAGGTTGATGATTATGAGTGAGAGGAAAAATATTTGGAAGTGTTCTTTGGTGAAAAACTGGAGAAAAAGTGATTATGAGAGCCCCCCCCCTACGGATAAACAAGGTTATATAGTGATTAGGAGTCCTAATCATACACAAACTCTAAAAACAGCATACATCGCACATTTTCTGGGAGGGTCGATCGATCTACCCCCGGGGTCGATCGATCGATCACCCCGAAAAACTGACAGTTTGCCTAAAAAATGCCTATAAGGCAAAATATTATAAAATCAACATAAAATCCGTTTTAACTCCGATTTTAATTCCCCTTGAAGTTTTATTCTTCTAAAATCATAACCAACATATTTAGCCAATAAAAATTATTAATTTCAAAATTTTATTTTTCTCAAAAATTCCAATTAATTAATTAAAATAATAAATAAAAAACACGGGGTGTTACACTTAAACCTACTCCACAGCCTCCATTAGTCTCTTCTCCTGACCCAAATATTTCCAAGGCGGTGAGGCAGATGGTATATCGTCTTCGCCAGACTTAGGAGCATTTTAGTGATGAAGATCGGGCCTTTATGTCAGCTGAGATGTCTGCTCTTGGATTTTCTTATGGCCCTCAATCTGTTGAGGGTAGTAAAAAAGGAAAGTGGTTAGCCCCCTCAAGCTTGTGATGGAGGAATCAAGCGGGTCCAGTGAGGTGGAGATTACTGAGGAACATTTATCTGGTGGAGATGTCGGTGAAGGTGATGATTATGATGAGGAAGGAGAAGAGGAAAAAGAAGAAGAATATGAGGAAGAGAAAGAGACTGCCTTAGTGCATAGGCGTAGGCATAGGTTAAGGGTAATGGTTTCTTCCTCGAAACCTGCCTCGCCCCTCAAGACTATGAAATCATTGAGGATATGATGGAAGAAGAGGTGGATTTCTTATAGATCTTACTCTAAGTGCCCTCCTTTTATTCGTTATTTCTCATGTTGATGCCCCCAGTTTGCTGTAATTTTTTCTTTTTCTTCTGTCAGGTTGGTGTGCAGATTAATACATGTAACGGTGCTGAGGAGAATATCCCTATCAATGCAACTGCCCGTACTATTTCTCAGGTAGTCTCCCATTTCCCCTTAGGGACAGTTGTATCTGATACTTCGTCTAGTGGCGGCCATTCCCCTGACCCTTTTTTTTACGCGTGCAGGCTGGCCTCGAGACGGGTGTGCCTTCGGCCAAAGTTGTTGAAGTTGTACCTATACCTGTTGTTGTTGTAACTTTGATGCCTTCGGTGAGTCTTTACTTTCTGCATTGATCTCCCCTTTTTTATGCTTTTATTGATTGTTCTGATTCAATTTATGCTTTTCTTTCCTTTTTAAGGCTCCCATGCCTGTTTCAACTATCCCCATGGTGCCTCCATCTTCAAACGATCAAATGCTTATTACTTTATTTGGGCCTTCGATTTTAAACCCAGAAGGTGTTGAGCCAACTGCACTCACCCAAGGAGATGTTGAGAAAGAACATGTTGAGACAGTGGAGGATAGGAAGGAGCAGGTAACGGAGGTTGGAGAAAATGTTATCGCCCCTCAAAGTCATCCCCCATTGGTGGCCCCTGAGGTGGTTGAGGAGGAGGATGTGTTTCAGATGGACACTCACGAGTTTACTGAGGAGCAATAACAAGAGGTATTTCCACTATTCTATCTATCTTCTGTATATAGATATATTAGCTTTAAGATCAAAATGTCCCATAACCGCGGGTCGTGCGGGCCTAGGAATATAGGACTTTATATTTTATAAATCTCCCATAACCAAGGGTCAGGCGGGCCTAGTCTTATAGGCATAAATTTCCCATAACCGAGGGTCAGGCGGGCCTAGTCTTATAGGTATAAATCTCCCTTAACCGAGGGTCGGGCGGGCCTAGTCTTATAGGCATAAATCTCCCATAACAGAGGGTCATGCGGTCCTAGTCTTATAGGCATAAATCTTCCATAACCGAGGGTTAGGCAGGCCTAGTCTTATAGGCATAAATCTCCCATAAGTGAGGGTTGGGCAGGCCTAGACTTATAGGAATAAATCTCTAAGTAATCATAGTATATATTTTTTAATGCTTTCCTTTGTCTCTATTGCTAACTTCAGCTGTTTGTTGCGTTTCAGGTGGAGGTCGATCAATTAGCAGCTTATGGGCTCGAAGTGGATCCTATTATTAAGGACTCAGTTTAAGCACCAATAGTAGCTTCAACTGCTTCGTTGGGCGGTCCCGTGTACTTGGTGATACTTCTTCACCCCGCGTTCCTTAAGTGTAAGCTAATGATAGTGCTTCTCACATCTGACGGACATCTTCTAGTGATAGCATTTTCAGTATTCATCCACCTGAGGCATCCCCCTAGGTGGTTGTGCGATAAACTTTGGCCAGCTTCCCTTCTGTTCTGACTGAGGGTCCCCACTTGTTGATCGAGCGATTGCTAGCCAACATTCCTTTAACCTTTATTGTTCGATATCTGCATCCCCTTCTCGGGATGATGGCTGGCCGATTGTTTGGGCTCGCGATGGTATTAGAGGACATTCTCAGCACCCCCTTATGTCTCTTAGCCCTAACACTATTAAAACTTTATTGTGGAGGGTTAACGCGTTAACCAATAATGGTTTTTCTCTAACATGGCTGGTGGAGATGTTGCGGGGTTTCAAAAAGATTTATCTTCCTAGCGTCTATGACAGCCTCCAAAATTCCCATCGCGAGCAGGTGCTGTCTCTGAAGAATTTATGGGTCCGGAGTCACAGTTGTTGATGGTTGAGCAAGAGGCGCAAGAGGCACGTGAGTTAGTTACTCGTGCAAAAGCACAGTTGGTTGAAAAAGAGAAAGATCTAGAAACCATCTACCAGTTTTAAGAAAATCGCTAGAAGAAACTAGCTGACCTTGTTGCAGAGCAGAGCCAACTTGAGCAGAATCTTCCCCCACATCACCACCGGCTGTTTGGTTAAGAGAATGTTTGCTTCATTATGGACGACCCCTAGCTTCATTATCCAATAAATTTGCTTCATTTGAATTTGTTTTTCTAACTTGGTTATAACCACAAATGCTATTATTTATTTGGAATAAAGAAACGTTAGCAAATTTTTTTCTTCCCTTATTTTCTATTGTTTAACTTATTTCGAGCTATGCTTACACATCAATGCTAATTAGCTCAAATATAATAAATGGGTCGATGAATGGATTTGAAAAAATAAAATATTGATCTAGCACATGCCTTCTGAATTTTGCTTCTCACGCGCGAGCTGGGTGAGTGTGAACTCATCCTTAGCCAAGAAAAAGTTTTGCTCAAACAAAACATGTAATTCCTCCCAAAAACTTACACTACCTGGGGCTAGGTGGTAATACCACGTGTAGTCTTTCTCTGTCATGGATTTTGAGAAATCCCTTAGCCTTAACTTTTTATCATTGCAATGGGCCCCCAAATTCTCGATGAACCTCTTTATGTGTACCTTGGGATTTGCACCTTTCCCCATGTACTTTTCAAAGACTGGGGGAGTATAACCCACTGGGTAGGGTTCATTATTATGCTCCTCTGGGTAGGGAGTGCAAAAGTCATCGTATATGGAGGTGTTCTCTCCCTTAGACACAACTATGAGCTTTAACAACTCTTTCTTCATGTGTTCTAAGTTGGCTGGCAAGGGGCTAGATGACAACGGCATTGCTATTTTTGGGGTTGTCGAGGCTGGCGCACTTACTCCTTGACTTATCATGACAACTGGAGCAGCTGGGGTTACTCCCCCGTATTGCAACATCAGTTCCACTATCCCTAGCGGAGTCGCCAAATGTAATATGTGGGTACTTCAAATACTATTAGTATTAAGTGAAGCATAACCCCTTATCAAGATCGGGACTAACACCATTATATATAGAGCACAGGTTAGAGCCACAGGTGAATTAGAGACATAGAGGTTTAATTATTCAGAGTTGCACTGAAGAACAGAATGACATGGGCAGCACGTGGTGAACATAATAAATGAAATGGGACCAGTGAATAACGTGGTCCGAGGGAGAAAGAACAACACTCTAGGCATAATAAAGACAAGGCAGGAACTTCAAGATCAGTTAATGCTCAATGATGGGTGCATTGAATGTGTATAGGAGTTAATGCTCTTCTTGAGGGATCTCTAGTATGAGGGAATTTGGGTAGCGATTCTAGCTTCTGGAGGTCCTCCTTCCTTGTTCATTTTTGGTTGTATTTATCTGGAGGGAGAGGTTGCTCTAGTCAGTATGCCCTCGATCCCTTTGTCCCGGTGCATTAAATGCATGAGATACTACATTTAATACATCGGATCCATTAGTTTTGGTGGGAAAGCATTCTATTGGTTGGAAGTTTTTCAGTCATTTATGAAGGATATGACTTGTCAGCTTGGGGCTTACTCTAGGATGGCTATACGGTCAAATTTGGTGAACTAGACCTGCCATCCTAAGGATAAAGGCACTTAAGTGCTGTATTCTTGAGTTCCTAAACGTCAGATGCTATGACGTCAGGAAGCAGTTCAAATAATGGCTATTATTTTGTACCTAGTCACGTCAGTCAGACAGGATAGCGCCCGAGGTACCTCAAGGAGGTGACCTCGAGGGGGCATGCATTGAGGGAGACCGAATGACTCGAGGAGGTTCACTCAAATAGGTAAGCAATGAGTGGGCTCGGGTGACATTTTTCCTCGATGAAGTTTTGTCCAAGTGTGCCAAGAAGGTTGGTAATAACTCCCAACGTTGCCTTATTTTCAATCCTCCAAACCATGTCCCTACGAAGTTCCCAAGAGGAGATAACTTGATAGAGCATGAAAGCTCTCCCATGCCCTACCTTTCATGGTCCATCGTGGGTACCAAGAGACCCCACTCAACATATACATTTATAAGATAAAGTACACAATATAACATTTTATTTCTTATTAAAAACTATTGTCATCCGGATGACCTTTGTTCTTCGATCCAGGTCAGTTGGAGGCCCTTTGAGGTAAAGCTGTGCAAGCTATTTTCTTATGAGGAGCCTTTGAGGTGGGTCCTGTGAGCTACTTGCATGGAGGATCATTGAAGTGTGTTTGTGGGGCATCCTTCTCTCTGGCCGATCAATTCACTTGGCTAAGTTAATCATCCATGTGGGGGAGCACCCTCCACATCCCTGGAATAAAAATTGCTAATAAATAGTTCTTCAAGCTGGTTAAAGTTGGTAATTTGTCCTTGGGCCAAGTTGTTGTACCATATCTGAGTAGAACCTATAATGGTTCTTGAGAACGCTCTACATCTCATTTCATCGAGGATCGAATAAATGTCGACCGTAACTTGATATTGTTCAATGTGTAGGACTTAATCAGTTTTCCCATCATATTTGAGGGTAACCATTGAAGATTTAAACTTAGATGGAGTAGGAAAATCCACAATCTCTTAAACAAAAGGGGATCTTTTAAGAAAACTCCACTGCAAGGGATTCTTTGCTTTCGCCATTTCTCCTAGTCGATCTTCCAACCTCTGAATTGATCCTTTCCACGAAGGATTTCCTGCATGAAATTTATGAATACCAGCTCGGCTGTTATGACCATGTGTACGTGCTGAACTATCTTCCTACGAAGTCTGCTCGGCGCGTATAGATCATCGAATGTTTGATCTTGATCTGACCGAGGCTTCACGCTGGTCGAATGAATGTTGACTGTTTCTAGATAACGCTGTAGGAGGGTTTATATTTGCTCGGGGTCCCAATCGGTCAAAAGGATAAGCTTGGCTCAATCTCTACAAGACTCTTGGCCTTTAAGTAGAGAAAGAGTAGTTATCATAAGACTCTGAGGCTCTGATTGAGGAACTGATTCATGGGTGATAAGTCCTATTATGAGATGATCTGGAATAACTGCGTTGGATATGCCTAGGAGGTGGAGGCGACATTTCTCTTCGTGGCGATGGAACTACTTGCTGTCTAGATAGGGCTGGAGATCTTGCTTGTAACAACTGAACCAATTATCTCATTATTTCCTGCATAGCATCTTGATCTCTGGAAATACTGTCTAGGATCCCAATTGGGTTGGCTTCTGTAGGTGGAGCATATGGATAAGGTGGGTTGCTTTTGTTTCTGGCACTGGGCTCTAGATCATTCATTTTTCCTTGAATAAGATTGAGAACGATGATTAGACACACGTTCCCACAGATGACACCAATCTGTTGATGTAAAAAACTGAACTTGTTCCAATTTTATAATCACAGATAAAATATATAATTGTAATGCTAAATAAAAGGGAGACATAAGTTTTTAAAGTGGTTCAGCTATGTAAGAAAGCCTACGTGCACTGTTATAGTATTGATTTCAAAGTTTATAGAAAGATATGTACTCTTATCAATAGGAATATACTAGAATCTACTTTACCTTGCCCTTGATGACGGGGATACAATGTATTTATAATGACCCAAAGATTAAGGGTCAAAATATTAAGGTATGGAATGCCTTTATACATTTAAGCATTTATAGCTGTACATAATGAATGTGATGATTGGTTGAATGAACCACGTGCTGTAAGACCCTTAGTATGGTGACACTTCATTAGTATTGATGGTCAGTATTCTTTATGTTGGTCGAAATGCATGTAGAGCTACTATCTGCTGATTAGAATTTTGGCCATGTAAGAGAAAAAATATTCATTTATGATTGGTCCACGTAAGTGGATAATTTTTGGTATCAACACCAAGTGTTGCGACATCCACACCGAATTTATACCGTTCTCCTAGAGTATCATTAGAAGAGTTACACCATGTGTCTCCCTCAACTGCTTGACCGTTGTCTCATGGAGAAAATATCATCCTCCCAGTGGTATTGAACTCAGTATACTAAAAAGATTTCATTGATAATGTCTTTGTTGGTGCCGTATCCCTAGGATTGACTGCCATGCTACTTTTGGTGACAGGCGACATGACGACTGACCCTCCGATAACCATGATCGTGTTGTGGATATCTCACCACTATAGTTTAGCTACTGTAATACTTACATAAACCCTAATGGACTGGACGCCTGGAAGGAGGGTTGGGCTAATTTCTTATAAGGGAGACTCGTTATGCTATTTACATGGTTGTTTGAGAGGTTATTACTAACTTATTTTCTAGGTCTTTCTTTAGCCTTGGCTCGTCATTAGAGAACTGAGTAAATTAACTTATAGAGCATGGGGTCAGGAGTATTCACTGGTTTGTACCATGGTGGGGAAATCTGTAGCCCATCTTATAACAGAGTAATTATCAGTATGTGCGATTGGTAGGCCTTCGACAGACCTCTTTCTATCTTCCATGGAGGCTTCTGCACCAAGTGGGATGGGAACAAATCGTTCTTTTGGGTATAATTACCTTCTGTCCAGTGGAGGACCTTACTGAGTTGTTGAGAATGATTTTGGGGACTTTGTGGCAGTACCGTCGATCGTCTACCTGTTCATCTTAGTTTGTTGGGGAGGCTATATATGGGAATTATCTGAAGTGGCTGTGGAAGTGGGTGGTTGCGAAGATTTTTACTAAGGAGACTAGTCAGAGATGGCTTACGATGTTCAACACTCTGAAGGATGGTGTTGTGGTTTTATCCCCGCCGATCAAGGATTATCACCACATAGAGAAAATACAGATCCACAACTAACAATGAAAATCTTTAGGTCCTTCGGGGATAAGCAATGGCGATGAAGTGGGTCTGTCTGGCCGCTGAAAGCATGTCTTGGGTATGAGAGGAGGTGGTGTGGTAATGTGAAGCTTGTGAAAAGGTCGTGTAGATTCTGGGATGTTTGTGAGAAGGTTGTTTAGGTTCTAATATGTTTTGGTCTTTATGAAGCTTGTAATGATGTGTGTTGTTTGGGTTTTGATGTTTTTGTGAGGGTTGTAAGGGATTGGTTTATTTTTCATTCCGCTTAATGATTTTTCATATAATAGCTGTACCCCTTATTTTTAATAAAAAGAATCATTATCTCAACGTATTTCATCGTGTCTTTGATGAATTCCTTTTTTTAAACTATCTATTTTGATCACTAAGGAATACTTAATCCTTTTGTTCGTTTAAATGATGAGGGAGACCATCGTTCTCGAAGGGAGAAAATAATAGAATTTTGTGAGAGAGAAATGACTGTGCCTATGTGTGTCTTATAGGCTGCCTATGTACCTCTGTGGGGTTTGAAAATTATGAGCTTCTCTTTTTTTAAAAGGGGGTATTTTTGAGAGAGGAACATGTCTTACGTCGTCATGATTAGAGAGGAGAGAAGATATTTTTTTAGCATAGAAAGAGGTATGAGATAGTATTTTCACGATGAGAGTTTAGACTATAGGTAAAGTTTTATGACAGGGTCCAAGTTGACTGGACGCGCTCTGTGATCATAGCAGCGCTACCAGACTGAATGAATTTCCAAAGGGCATTAAAACCCCTTTCCAACGGTCCGCTCCGGGCCCAATTTTGACTTACGGTGCAGACGAAAGATCCGTTTTACTCTGAAAGGTCACCGAATGCTTCCAGGCCCCGATTGACCAAAGTCAACTTCCCAAATCGAGTCAAACTCTTTGGAATGTCTAAATACATATCCTACCTTTCCAATGGTCCACCCCGTGCATGATTCTGACTTACAATGCGGACGAACGATCCATTTGAGTTTGACAATTCCCCATCTAAAGGATCGATGAACACTTTCGAGCCACATTTAATCCAAAGCCAACTCCCGGACCCAGGATCAGTCCAAAGACTTTAAAAGTCTCTGAAGTACCTTTCCAACGGTTTGCCCCGTGCACGATTCGGATCAACGATTTGCGCTCTACGGTCAATTTTAAGAAGGAACCTGAAAGAGACTGCCAAACGACAGGTTCCAAACCCTGCCTATCGGTAGTGTGCCTAAAAACACCTGCCGATTGGAAGGACTAGGACTATGCCGATCGGCAATGCCCTGGGCCTATAAAAAGGAGGGCCTGACCTCCTTGCAAAAGGGGACAAGATCTGAAATCCATCACTCTTAGCGAACTCAGAAAAACCCTCTCGAAGTCAACGTGATTTCCACATCCAAATCCCTTTTCAACCTCACTTTTTGCCATATTTTTAATCAAACTTGGTGAATTAACTACCCTTCGTCATCATCCAAGTGTAAGGGTTGCTCTCCAACATTCAAGATCTTCAAGAAGGTCCAACTTTCCCAACTCTCTCTTTAAATTCTCCTAAATTCGCATTAACTTATTTTATTACTTAGCACTTTTATTCTCTCATCCCACATATCCTAATATACTTTTTATTTAGTATTATCGCACATCTCTTATTTTTATATAAATAAAACCTAATAAACAAGAAAAAGAGGGTTTGCTTATAAATTCCAAACGGGAATTCTCATTCTTTTCTCACACTTTTCTCACAACTAAAACACTTTTTTAACACACACACACACACACACACACACACATATATACAAGATAAGTCCCCGGTTGGATTTATGTAATAAATCCCACCCCTCGTTTTTCATACGAACTACGTAGACTTTGATGCCTCTATAGGCTACGTAGGCGTCTTGGGGTAAAACCCGAGACTCGAGTCCTATTCTTACTTTTCTCCCATTTTTTATTTTTCTATATTCTTTAACCTAATTATCCTAAAATCTATATATTTACATATGCATATATTTGTTCTCAGTGGCGTATTATTCCGTATGCGTTATCGTTCCATTATAATGATCAACGCTAGGATAATTGCGTAAATCCTATTTTCTAATATTATTTTTTAGGAACCTTCCTATGGATGACTTGCTTTATCTCTTCCATGATATAAGTCGATGATTCCTATCTCCACTACATATACACATGCACACATATCACGGGGAAATGAAGGAAAATAGAAACAATCCATGAGATACCGTAAGGGCGGAATAGGTGCCTAACACCTTTCCATTTCGTAACTTAGCCTCCGAACCCTTTTAAAATCATTTTGGTTTCTTATGTATCAGTGTATCTTTAGATGCTGTCCTTCGGGATAGCTCCCCCTTTTCTTTTGTCTGTTTTGAGTAAAATATACTAGCGACTCCATCTCCCTACATTTTTTACCTCACAAATCGTTGACGCCGATCGAAGCTCTCCCTAGAGGGATGCGCAGGATCGAGATCCTCTCACCACGGAGAAGAAACCCCCTCCCACGTCTCTTCCATCGCGAGGATCGATGATGTCCACTGTGGCGACTCCGTTAGGGACTATTTTGAGGGCTAGACTCCATTTACATGGGTGTTTTATTTTCTTATTTATTCCCCTATTTTGCATGTTCCACCTTTCATGTGTACCTTATGCTTATCACACACTTATAGGAGATTCTCCATGTACACTATGCACCACGTGCACCTAGGATCACATATATCCACATGTTGCATGCATCACCCATCCATACTTCGTATACCATTACTACTTGTACTTTGCTCCCTGTTGGGCATGATCAAGAATGATACTCTCATCATAAGATACTGATAAGAGAATCATGCATGATTCACTCGACATCACCAAAGAGTATTGTGATTGACCAAATTTTGTTCAGTAACTGGAGGGTCACTTCGTGATGGGCGCTGGTCCGGCAGGGCGCAGTTTGTCTAAGCGATATGACTCTCACCTTCCATTAGCTAAGTACCTTTGACGTATATCGAACGGTTCTCTCGCATCGTACATCTTGATCGAAGTCATGACGGGAGATATATCATAGGGAACTCAATCACGTACGCCGAGTATATCAAATTCTCTCTCACACATACCGTCCCTATGAGGTATATAGTGAGGCAATTCACGTACAATCAAGTATATCAAATGTCTTGTCCACATGTACCGTTTGCCCTCAAAAGCAAAGACGTATATCGTGGAAGTCACGCCAAAGGGTGGAACCCCCAACCAACTTCATACCCACATATAGGTGTCAGCCTAGGACACACATGTTAGATTTCCATTTTCTACCCAAAACTCTGCCGAAATTCCGAGTCGGCCTGCCACCTAAAATTTTGCGCATTTTTAAAATGGAACCCTTCTCGTGAGCCTGATTACAAGTCCAACCATAGATTTGCATATGTTACAAACCCAACTTTTCCAGGCTCGGGTCCTGTCCGATATTTCATTTTGCATTTAGGAGAATTTAATACAAGTGAGAACATAATAATAATAATCATGCTAAGACCCGTCTCCCAAAACATTTCTCCTTTCTTTTTCAAAAATCTAAAAACATTTCTCTTCCCTTTATCAAAAATCCAAAAACATTTCTCCTTTCTTTATCAAAAATCCAAAAATAATTCTCCCTTCTTTCTCAAAAAGCCAAAAATATTTTGTCTTTCGATCTCAAAAAGAAAAACAGATGTCATAAATATTTTTATTCTTTATCTAAAAAATAAATCCCATTTTACGCCTTCTCAGGTAGATCCCACGCCCTTGGCCTGGCTCCTTATTGGCTTCAGTCTTCAGCCAAATCACCCCGGAGTTCAGTCCGTTCCCTTGCTATTTCTTTCGAGTCCGAAATCCATCTTCTTTCCATGGAGAACACAAATCAAGTACCAGTTATGCAGCCAGATCTGACGACAGTTTTAGCTTATCTCGTGTCCAAGATTGACAACCTCCAGACTGAGGTCCGAGAGATGCAACGAAACTAAGTTCCTATTCCTCAAGAGCCTGAGACCCTATTACCTCGTGCTATGGGTCCAACTGAGCCTATTTGGGTTCTCGAAGAGTATCAACACACTTCACGTGCCCCTCCTGCTAATGGGCCGCCGCCCGCCCAGCTTTCGATACCAAACCTTGCCCAGCCTGGGGCTAACTTACCTATGGGCATTGATCTAAAAGAGGAAGAGTTAAACAATGTCAAAGAAGATCTCAAGATGCTAACGAACAAGTTCTACCAAGTCAGAATCTCTGGAAATTATATGGACTACACCCACATGTCTCCTTATCCTAAAGTGAGGTTACCTGAGAAGTTCAAGATGCCAAATATCGAGAAATTCAGAGGAAGTTAACCCATGATTATTCATCTTCGCAGTTATCATCGTTCCATGACTCTCCTAGGGGCTTCTGAAGAAGTGATGGCCCAATTATTTCAGAAAACTTTGAATGATAGCTCCCTTCGATGGTTTTTATCTCTCGAAGAGTCCAGAATCCATAGCTGGGAGGATGTAGCCTGAGAATTCATGTCGTAGTACAAATACAACGAAGAGCTTGAGGTCACTCGTCGTGATTTAGAGTTGCTCAAGATGAACATTGTGGAATCAGTCAGTAAGTTCATAGCCCGATGGAGGGAAAAAGAAGCCACTATGACCAATCAACCATTTGAGAAAGAATAAGTCAACATAGTAAAGAAGAACTACTTACCCCATATCCGAGCAACACTGGTGGGACAATACTATTCCCATTTTCGGGCTCTCAGAGAAGCCAGAGTAAAAATCGAGGAGGGTCTTGCTAAAACAGAAGTTGAACCAAAGAAAGTGTTCGAACAATTCACCCCCAGAAAATACGATAAGCCTACCAGTGCTACAGTTTCAACCATTTCTCAACCACCCACCTCGTGGGCATCAGAAATACGCCCTGTCCTATTATGAAAGGAATACATCGAGCTCCATGCTCCCCTCTCCAAAGTTTATCAAGCCCTGTTAAGCCGAAACCCTATAAAACCCTTGGACCCTCGTCCATTGCCAGATCCACTCCCAAGAAACTTCAAGGCAGATGCCCAATGCTCCTTTAACCAAACTGCTGGCCATACCACCGACCAATGCTTTCACCTCCGAAACATAATCCAAGGTCTAATTGACCGGGGTACCATTACCCCACCAGCCAATCCTAAGCCAAACACTACTCACAACCCACTCCCAAATCATACTAATGCTATATTATTAGAAATAAACCCAGAATTTGATCCCTCAACTCAAATCACACCCATATACTCTCCCAAATCTCTCCAAACTTGCCCATATTTCCTCTTACACCCTACTAGCCTCACTGATCAGGCACTATCACTCCTTACCAGAGCATGCATCGCTGTCCATAACCATTCTGAAAATGGAAGTATGGAATTATCAGAAGTATTAAACCAACTCCTAGAGTTCGAGCTGAAATTTCCCCCACAAATGATCATTAATTGCCAAAGGTTTAGTACGCTATTCTTAGTATGGTAATCCTAATGATAATTCTCAAAATTCCCATAAACCTATGACTTTTGGTCAATACTTACAAGTCCAAAAAATTACAGCATCTAAAATGACATTAGGTGAGTATACGAAAGTCAAAGTATGTATTACATAAATTTTAGGAATGATCATTTCAATTTTGGGTCGCAAGATCCTTATGATAAGAATTTGAAACGAATTGCAATCATTTTCAAAATTCTTATGTTAATGATTTTGATTGTAGTCCCGAGAACAATTTTCAATATTCTCATTTGCAAGAATCCGCTCCTCGCCCTATGACTTTTGGTGAGGGCTTGTGCATGCTTGAGAATGAGAAACTTGAAAACCGTTATTGGGAAGAAAATCGTTGTTGGGAACATGAGTTGGGTTTATAATTTGAATCCGACGACAATTTTTCTTCTGAGACTTTTGAAAATGAGGAATGTTTTGAACCAAATGAGGAGTTTTTGCCTACTTTGGAACAAACCATCTCTCGTTTGGCCCATGGTACAATAGTGAATGAAAATGAAGAAGAAATGGACGTAGTATCCATTTGCAGTGAAATGGTTTCTTCCTTTATTCTCAAAGAAGAAAGTTCAATTGAAAATGATCCTATTTCTTTCAAAACTCAATATTTGAGTGATGATAACTCATCTCTTGAGATTGAATTTCTTTCTTCCCCATATTTATTCCTTAATGTCACAGGGATGCTAGTACCCGATGAATCGGTTCCAAACTTTATAGTTTCAAAAGTTTTCACCGACGAGGAGTACTCACTCGAGTCGCCTTCCATTAAGGCATCTTTGCCCTCATGTGCGCCACCTCCCATTCCAATTGAAAAATATATGGGAGGAAATTCAGTTTTTTTTGGAACCCATGTGTACCTCTCCCCCTTATTATCCAAATCACCCATCGTCCACCCAAAATTGACAATTGGCGATGGTTAACCTTTTCCACCACCCACATGCCTTTCGTTGTTCAAGCGAAATTCCTATATTTCGGGAGGCATGCATGAAAGGGAGGGTTTACCGTTGATCCTCCAAAGTCAAATTGTATTTTGGGTGGACCCTCAAAAATTTCAACTTCTAATGTATAGTTAGTTAGAAGTTAAAATTGTAGGTTGTAAATAGTTAGTTTTATTTTTCTTACTTTTCTCTCTTCTTACTTATAGTCTAGTGTAATTAGTTAAATTTTTGTTATTTGTTTTTTTGTTTTGTTTTGTGTGGTACTAACATGTTTTGTAGAATCATTGGACTTGAACTTTCATGAGATCTCTCATTTTTGGGTAATATCGCTATTTTTCTCTCTTTAACTTGGTTCTTAATTAACATTGAGGACAATGTCAAGTTTTAAGTTAGGGGGTATGGGATATTCTATCCATTCATTGGTAGTTTCTTTGATTTTATTACATGTTCTTTCCAAGCATTCTTTTCTTGTAAAAAATTCAAAAATTCAAAAATATTTTCTTTCTTTTTTCTCCTTTTTTCGGGCATTTTGCCTTTGTTTCCGATGATAAATTTTAATAATTGCCCGATCCAATAGACAACTCAATGATGCATGTTCACGATTTTAGAAGTTATTAGACTTTAGTCCTCAATCAATGATATTATGAATAGCTTCATGAATTAACTTTAATCCCATGAGCACATGCACTTTTCTTTCTTTATTGATTTGGTTTAAGATTTTTATAACTCGGTAATCTCTTGTTGCATTGTATGTACTTACACCAAGTGAGATTTGTGCTTTTCTTCGTTTGTGAGTGTTATACACTTTTGTTTCCTCTTTGAAAACTTTAATTTCGTTGGTAATCTCACTATTATTTCATTGATCGTTCATTAATTGAGTTCATTCTTGAAATGTATTTCTTGAGCATGATTTTCAAAGTTTGTTTTAACTCGAGAATTGCGTAAACTTTAGGAAATGATCATAGGCCATCTTTTTTATATCACCTATATTAGCCTTGATCTCACCCTAAATGTTTGCCCTCGTCAACCCCTTTGAGCCTAAATATTAGCCTTTCGTTTCATTACCCAAAATCTCAAAATAAACTCCAAATTGGAGTTATATACCATATATATCACCTTCCATACCTTTGTTTGGAATGTTACTTGGGATTGAATGATGTTATTCTCTTGTGGTTGCAATTTAGGCATGTGAGAGTGAGATAATAAAAGAAAAGAAAGATGTGAAAAAAAGAAGAAAAAGAGAAAAAAAAAAAAAAGAAAAAGTGAGAAAAAGAAGAAAGGAAAAGAAAGAGAAATTTGTATATGTTGTGCATAGTGTTCAATAATATTTGATTACTCTCCCCATTGTTATATTCAATGCCTTTTATGGAAGTTATTTTTCGATTTTTGAAATTACCCACTATTTTCCATTATCCCGAGTAATCATCCCGAACAACTTTGAACCCGTACATATACCTTTCATTTCTTACCCTTAACCCCAAACCTACATTACAACCCTATAAAGTCCTATGTGATCTTATGGTGAATTTAATTCAAAGTTTAAATAGTTTTGATAATCTGTGAAAATGTATTTCGACTCCTTTAATGAGCGGTATCTTTCCTTGAGATTACATTTTTTCATTTTATATATAGCATTCTTCATTTGTGACATGTGCACGACCTAGTTTCCATTTACAGTTACTCTTATGCCCGCATGTCCCATGTATTACCTCCATTTTCATAGTGATTCCATTTTTTGAGTGTAATTCTTAGTGAGGATTTGCATATATGCACGCTTTAATGTTTACTATCCGATTTATTTAAGTTTTGGCCAAACCATATTATGCGTGTGATCTCTCCCTCCCACATTTTAAGGTTTCAATTCAACGAAGTTCATTCATTAATGTTAATAATCCGGACTTTAGCTTGAATTCATTCAATATGCTAATAACATGTTTTGAAATCTTTCTCGCTATTGTTGAGTTTGTCGCATGTTGGGTTGGGCATATTTTGAGGAAACTATTTGATGTTTGTGGGTTTCATCCATGAAAACCCTCAAACCTAGGGGTTTAACGGCTTATTGCATATGCTAAATGCAATCGTGCGCCCGCGAAAGTGGCCTTATCCTTTTTTATTGCTTATGTATATATCTCCTATATTTTTATTTTCTAATAGTTCTTCTTTCTTTGAATTTCATTGCTAGGGACTAGCAATGTCTAAGTTAGGGGGTGTGATACGGCTCAAATGTTATACATTTATACCCATTAACTCATGCTTTTTTAGGCCCCTCGGGTATCGTAATCTCTATATTTATGCTCGTTAATTAGACAACCTCCGTTTTATGCCTTAATACTTTATTTGAGGTATTATTGAGCATATATAGGTGTTACGGTGCTTAGTGTGAAGTTTCGTTGCGTCTCGATAAAGTTTCGTCACCATTCGCACGTTCAGGGGTATTTTTGTAATTTCACACTTTTGTATTTTTGACCAAAGTCTTCATGAAAGTTGTATCCCTTGGTACAAGCTTCGCGTGGCCGTGAACGGTGCTCGAATCGAAGCCCAAATGAATTAAACACGGACCTTTAATCGGGAAAGAATTATAAGGATTTAATTTAATATTATTATATTAATATATTAACAATTCTAATAATTCCATCTATGTACCTTTCTCTTTCAAATGCAGGAAACACATTCTGAGAATGGAGATTTTGGATTCTTGGCCCAGGTTTGGCTCGGGTTTTGGTTTCTCCCAAAATTCGGAGCAATCTTCCGAAATTAAGCTTGGATTTTAAATGTATATCATTTTGGGACACGGATTTGCATTTCGAGGTATACCCATTTTGAGTTCTGTTCATCAATGAAGGTATTTGTCTATGGATGTTTTTGGCACATATGTGGAGGTCTCGATTTGTTTGTTTGCCCTTAGAAGCGAGTTTTCTGTGCAATTTGCAGCAGGTGGGTCTTGGCATTAGCACCCATGAGGGTCTCAATTTTGGAAGATTTTGTTGGGTCTCCACCACGCACTGCATATGCAACGTTTTTTGTGCTCTCGAGTTTTCTCACATAGCTGCTGCGATGTGGGCAATTTTCCAGCGCCACCGGTCAACCGGTTTTTCAAGTTTTATCATGGTTCCTTTCCAGTGGGCTGCATCCCTTTGGAGCGATCGACCGACCACAACGCGCGGGCAACGGGTGATCTGCAATTTGGTCCGACCTTTGTTGCCAGCTAACCCAATTCAATTTTTATTTTTATTTTCCCTTTTTATTTTCTCTCATAATTAAGAGACTTTTCCTTTTTTTTATTTCTTTTTATTCTTTAATGTAACTTAGTATTGGTGGAACACGAGGCCCCCAAATTTTAAAATCTTATTAAAAAAAACAATATGCAATTTCCTTGTTAAATAGATGCGGAAGAGAGATGGTTCACAAAAACATCAAATTTTAATTTCTTCTAAATTAAAATTAAACCAAGTGAAATAGGATTAAACACACACTTATGTTAATTTCACTTAAACGAAATTAAACAAGTAGTGATATAAACCAAATTTTATCTCTTTACCTAAGCATGCGTTCTAGGTGAATTTTGCGAAAGATAAAATAAACAATAAATAACTACGTCGCGATGTACGAGGAAAAACCCACAACGGGAAACAACCTCAGACGGACCTAGACTTAAGTCTACTAAGTATGGTATTTTACAAGTACAAGAAGATGACTTACAACACTCGACTCGACTCAGTTCAAGTCCCGACGCGCCTTCTTGTACCGACCTCCGCTTAGTTGACGATCCCGGACTCCACCGAAACCTTTGAATCCATCAATGAGACAATAGGTACACCGTCAACCACACATGGTGCCTTTCACCATGTGAGAATGCCGCAATAAAATAATGGACTTCTTATTTGGGGGATGTAGAAGCAAACCCAAACTTCTCTTCTTCAAGCTGTAGAGATAAACTGGTGCCAAAACTCTCCAAGCAAGATGTATATATATTGAAACTTGGAATAAACAATACGGGTGAAACAATGGTGTTTAAAGGATTTTTCTTTGAAAAATGAACACTCAAACTTGAACTTTTTCTTAGGAAAGATGAACTCTCAAAACTCTCTCTAGGAGTTAGAATATTATAAAAAAGTTAATCCAAAATAGTTGGTTCCCGCACTTAGATATTCTGTCAAAAGTTAGTGGGGAAAGAAAGTGGGAAAGTGGGAAAAACTGCTCAAAAACTGCCAATTAACTGTTCCTGCCAAAACTCGTTCGAACGAGATTTTTGTTCGAACGAAGTCTCATTCGAACGAGACTTCTAACAAAGTTCAAGTGTCAACTTGTTAGAAATCTCATTGGAATTCTCGTTCGAACATCGTTGTTCGTTCGAATGACAATTCGAACGATGTTCCAGTGGGCTTTATGGGAACTCGTTGGCAGACCTCGTTCGAATGACAATTCAAACTAACTTCCAGAAATCTAAAAAAATTGAGATTTAGCCCAGAAACTTCATATAGTTTATATTAAAGTTTTAAATAAATCTTTCTGAAAAATAAACAACAGTTTTAAAATAAAATTTCACCTAATGAAAAATTGTTCCAAGCTCCTATATATATATATATATATATATATATATATTCAAATGCATTCATACCTTAGGAGCAATTGGAACTATGTTGGTGATGTAGAAACAAGGCACTTTAAACACTACATTTGATGAAGCTTTATACTCTTGGCCGCTACGTCTTCAACTAACACATCATAGGCTTTAATGGATACAAGTTACAAATATCCTATGACATAAACGTTTATGTCTGGAATTGAGCCAAAACTACATTAAGACCCAATCGGATAATTGTATCCTTACAAATCTCCCCCTTTGTCTATTCTGGGACAAAAATCAAACAAAAATCCTAAAGGTCCGTCAAGCCCTACTAGACATAAAACATCCCACCCAATACTTGACACAAGACCCAAGGATACAAATCTTTGTCGGTGAAAGTTGCCGCTTAGAATATTTCCTGCACACTTAAGAAAACTATCAAACGTATAGGGAATATCAATATATTTAATGCAATTAAAGTAAATACTCCCCCTAAGTTAATTATCCCCTTTAACACATGTGATCTACCAAAGAAGGTCGCGACTCACCCTAAGTTAAATCTCCCCAAACTAAGGTACGAATACAATAGGATTAGATACCATTTCTCCCCCTATCATTCTCCCCCTTTTTGTTTAGGAATAGACAAAGGATAAAAGAACTAATAAACAAGATGATGCATAAGGTGATAAGATCCTGAAAGCATATAGGCAACAAAAGCATAACTAATCCAACAAATAATAACAGATACCAACTAAGATGCAAGAAAATGATACCAATATGATACGTAAAGCATTAAGCGTGATATCAACAAAGAATGCAACTAGATAGATACCAATTATGAATAGCATAGATGGACTAGAAAGCAAGGCAAAGATAGAAAAAAACACAAAATATAATATATATGTGTATACACAATAGATTCAACCTAATCATAAGTACACACATATAGATATAAACACACAAATGGCACAAAATAAAATAAGTTTTTCACACTCGTATGCAAAACTGTGCCATATGGAAACGAAAGTGTTGGGGTGTGAACTAGTAATGATTAAATTTAGACCCAATCACTTAAAACATGTTCACGGAGTTCTCAATTTATTGCAAACTTCATCACATTTGAATACAACCTCATGTGACAATATAAATTGAACTCGATGAATAAACATACACAATGGATACAAGCCTAGAGTTTTGATGATTCTACAGACCAATAGAGTCATGATATTTAAAGTACAACTAGGATAAATGGACATTGTGCAAACCGTTGATATACCATCCAATCTCCCTCAATAAGCATATATAAATATTTTGAATGATAATATCAATTAAACATAGGCCTTGGCAATTATTTTTCTTTTTAATGCCATATTTTCTTTTAGGCCTTTGGACCACGTATTTCTTTTAGGTCCAAACAAACGGTGGCTTATTATTCGCAAAACATAATAAATCCTTTCAGAGCCCTTCCCCGTGCACTTATATATATCATATTTATATCTCACACAAATCTCACATGCAACGGATTTTGACATGCACTAGTCCTCCTAGGTCACAAATATGTAGATGACTAGATTGGTAGGAGAACACCTCACAAAGCTCAAATATTCATATGAAGTTAAATTTCAAAAGAGCTCGTGTATGTGTGAATTGAGGAATATAAAAAATAGAATCCATTTAAACAACAAAAAATCCAGCTACTCCATGTAAGCATGGTAAAGAACATAATAAGGATTGACAATCTAACAAAAAGTTCTAGCCACATGGGAGCGAATAAGAAGGTATTCAAATACAAGTATATGCCACATAGAGTGTGTTAAACTAAAATACACAAAAAAAAATTTACTCAAAAGACAAACAAAAATCCTTTGTATTTTCCATAAAGCCTAAATTACTAAACAAATAAAACACAAAAGATAAACACAAATCTTTTTGTATTTTTCATTTAATGCAAACAAAAAGAAAAAAGTATAACACAAAAGATAAACAAAAATCATTATTCTAGCGTGTGATTAAGTATGAAGCATAGACTAGAAAATGATTTAACAAGCATACATTTAGCATGATAATATAGCATGAAGTACAAAAGCTAAAGTATGGAAACAAAACTAACACATTCAACCTTTAGATTTTGTAAGGGAGGAAGCATGTGAAAGTAAATGAGAATAAAAAATTCTATCTTGTAAAGATACCAAGTCGGATCTCCTAACCCAAACTAATGACGAATGACAACCTCGGGGTGTAGGAATCTTGGCTACCTTGGTTTCCTTACAATGGGATTTTCAAGGACCTTGTTTAAGATCAAAATTAAATTTCCTAAGATGACCTTTTCGACCACAAAGTGAACACTTAAAGTCACGACAAAAAGATTTACCTAAGGAGTGATCTCTAAAAGCTTTCCTTGTGGATTCTCCTAAAACATGGGCTTTGGCTTTATGAGTTGATTCATTACAAGTATCGAAGCCTAAACCACAAGTTTCATTGTTGTTTTGGACCGTTCCTAATATTTTATCTAATTTTTTGGAGCTACACTCCAAATCAAATTTGACATTACTAGAGTCTTTTAATTGTTCTTCTAATTATAAAATTCTAGACTCTAACAAACCATTTCTCTCTTCAAAGTCGAGAATCTCCTTTTTCATTAATTCCATTAAACCTCTAAGGCTATCTCTCTCGGCTTCTATATATTCAAGCTTCTCTCGAAGAGTCCTCTCACGTGTCCTAAGGTCTTTAACCAACACACTATCATCAATAACCTTGACACGTTCTCTTAAACAAGCTTCTAACTTCAAATTAGCTCTTTTCAATTTAATAAATTCTTCAAATAATTCTTAAAAAGCAACTTGAAGTTCACTCACATCAACCTCTTCATTTTCACTCTCTCTCTCTCTTTCACTCTCACTACCATAAAAAACAAGGGAATCAAAAACTTTGACCACAAGTGTCATGTGTTTGAATATCTTCATGGGAAGATTCACTATCACTATCACTAAGAGTCGCATTATATGAAATGGGTTGCTTACCCTTTCTCCTTAGTTTAGTGAGGCACTCAAAAGCCCTATGGCCATACCCTTCATAACCAAAACATCTCTCTGACTCGTCCCTCTTTAAATTTTCTTTAGGAGTTTTAGGGATCCTTTCGGCTTTATCATGCTTATAAGTTTCAAATTTCTTAAAATCATTTTTAAATTTATCTTTGTTAAATTTAATAAATTTTCGAAATTTCCAAGCAAAAAAGTCCATATCCTCCGAGTCACTTTCACTATCGCTCTCTACTACTTGTTTATCCTCTTTTTGGGCTTTTAAAGCAATGCCCTTTTCTATTTTCTTTTCACTTTTAGAGGGAAACATGTCCATTTGATAGGTCTGTAAATCACCAATGAGCTCTTCTAATTTCGTAGAGGCTAAAGTTGGTAAAGAATTTAAAACAATCACTTTTGGAATAAACCTATCGGGTAGGGACCTTAAAATTTTCTTTACTACTCGGTTGTCGGGTATTTTCTCTTCCAAATTAAAAGATGAAGTAACAATATCTAAAAGTCTAATATAAAATTCATCAAAAGTTTTTTTTTCATTCATTTTGATGGTTTCAAATTGAGTGGAGAGGTTTTGGAGTTTCGAAGCTTTAACGACACTTGTACCTTCATGAGTAAGTTGTAAAATATCCCAAGCTTCTTTAGTGGTTTCACACGTCATAATACGACGGAATTCATCCGGTGTGATAGCGCTAAACAAGGCATTTAAACCACGGGAATTAAAATTCAAAAGTTTAAACTCATTCTCACTCCATCTATCGGCGGGTTTGGGTACATGCTCATTATCTACTAAATGAGTAGGTGGGGACCACCCGTTAACAACAGACATCCAAACCCTCTAGTCGATATATTTAAGTGTCGATTTCATCTGTGCTTTCCAGTACGGGTAATTAGAACCATAAAAAATAGGAAAGTTTGAGAATGGGGAAAATTCCATTTTAGCCAAAAAAAACATATAAAGGATCTTAACGACATAATTTATCGTTTTGGCTCTGATACCACTTGTTGGAAGACGAGGCCCCCAAATTTTAAAATCTTATTAAAAAAAAACAATTTGAAATTTCCTTGTTAAATAGATGCGAAAGCGAGATGGTTCACAAAAACATCAAATTTTAATTTCTTCTAAATTAAAATTAAACCAAGTGAAATAGGATTAAACACACACTTATGTTAATTTCACTTAAACCAAATTAAACAAGTAGTGATATAAACCAAATTTTATCTATTTACCTAAGCATGCGTTCTAGATGAATTTTGCGAAAGATAAAATAAACAATAAATCACTACGTCGCGATGTACGAGGAAAAACCCACAACGGGAAACAACCTCGGATGGCCCTAGCCTTAAGTCCACTATGTATGGTATATTACAAGTACAAGCAAGATGACTTACAACACTCGAATCGACTCACTTCAAGCCCCGATGCGCCTTCTTGTACCGACCTCCGCTTAGTTGACAATCCCAAACTCCACCGGAACCTTGGAATCCATCAATGAGACAATAGGTACACCGTCAACCACACATGGTTCCTTTCACCATGTGAGAATGCCGTCGCAAAATAATGGACTTCTTCTTTGGGGGATGTAGAAGCAAACCCAAGCTTCTCTTCTTCAAGCTGTAGAGATAAACCGGTGCCAAAACTCTCCAAGAAAGATGTATATATATTGAAACTTGGAATAAACAATATGGGTGAAACAATGGTGTTTAAAGGATTTTTTTTGAAAAATGAACACTCAAACTTGAACTTTTTCTAGGAAAGATGAACTCTCAAAAATCTCTCTAAGAGTTAGAATATTATGAAAAAGTTAATCCAAAATAGTTGGTTCTCGCACTTAGATATTCTGCCAAAAGTTAGTGGGAAAAGAAAGTGGGAAAGTGGGAAAAACTGCTCAAAAACTACCAATTAACTGTTCTCGCCAAAACTCGTTCGAACGAGCCTTCTAATGAAGTTCTAGTGTGAACTCATTAGAAATCTCGTTGGAATTCTCGTTTGAACAGCATTGTTCGTTCGAACGACAATTCGAACGATGTTCCAGTGGGCTTTATGGGAACTCGTTGGAAAACCTCGTTCGAAAGACATTCTCGTTCAAATAAAAAACTCGTTCGAACGAACTTCTAGAAAGCTGAAACCCATAAACTTTATATAGTTTATATTAAAGTTTTAAATAAATCTTTCTGAAAAATAAACAAAAGTTTTAAAATAAAATTTCACCCAATGAAAAATTGTTCCAAGCTCCTATATATATATATTCAAATGCATTCATACCTTAGGAGCAATTGGAACTATATTGGTGAGGTATAAACAAGGCACTTGAAACACGACATTTGATGAAGCTTTATACTCTTGGCCGCTACGTCTTCAACTAACACGTCATAGGCTTGAATGGATACAATTTACAACTATCCTATGACATAAATGTTTTTGTCCGGAATTGAGCCAAAACTACATTAAGACTCAATCAGAGAATTGTGTCCTTACAAGTATAAAAGGGGGTCCTTGTTTATTTTTGGGAGATATCTCTTAATATCTATCACTCTTAGTTTAGTTAGCGTTTAGAGAAACTTTGGGGTTATTTTGTGAGACTACCCCTCTCCTCATTTTGCTTTGAGCATTTGTCCATTAATGTAATTTTTCCTTTATTTTATCTTTGTTCTTGCTTTGTTCATGCTTTACATTTATTTTCTTGCCTTGTTAATTATTGTTTGTATTTATTTCTTATTTTAGTTTAATTAATTCTTGTTTTATTTATTAATTAGTTGTTTAATTAGTTTAATCATGTGTGTTGAGTAGTTAAATAGGATTTGGGTCGTGTGTTCGCCATTGATGGGCGTCGAGCTCCGAAAATTAGGTTTCGTGTAAAATGGCGTTTAATTGAAACCTCGCGAATTAAAATGGGATTATTATGCGTTTTACTTTCATTGTCACACAAAGTTAGTATTTAAAGCAATAATCCGACTTTAAGTCGTGTGTGACCATTTTTTATTAAATATTTAATCCGCATCGTTGGTTAAAATCTCTTCATATGTGATGCTTATGTCTAACTAAAAATGCTCGATTAAATATTTTCGAATCAAAATTCTATTTTGGCGTGTTTAGCCCATGGCGGGTACATGATCTCGACCCTCGTTTTATTAATTACTATTTAGTTTAAACTTCTTATTTTTTTCCTTCTACTTACAACTGCCCATCACCTTTTGCAATTTTAGTCCTGAAATAATAAACCGATTAAAATCTGTCGAACACTCCCTGTGGATTTGATACCCAACTTATCGCTATATTGTATCACAAGTGCAGTCGTAGTTTAGGTTTTTGTATTAACGCGTGAAACGAATTCAACGAATTGCGCATTTTCTTTTCATTGATTGCATATGAATTGAATTATCACATGAGAATGATTTTCAAGGGTTCCCGACAATCACATGAAACTTTAGGATAGGATCATAGGCCCTCTTTGATGTTTAACCCATACGAATTTATCCTTACTCTTATACATGTCCCTAGTCAGCCCCGTTGAGCCCTATTATGACCTTTTTTCGTCCCAAATCCCCTAACCAACTCCACATTGGAGTTTAAACCATACATATTACCTTTCTTACCTATGTTTGGAATGATGATTGGGAATGGATGATGTTGTGTAGTGTGGTTGCAATTTAAGCATGAAAAGAGTGAGAAAAGAAGAAAGTGTAGTGAAAAATAAAACAAAAAGATGAAAATAAAAAAAGAGAAAAGAAAAGAAAACAAGAGAAAAAGAAGAAAAGAAAAGAAAGAGGAAGTTTGTATATGTTGTTTATATTGATTCAATAATGCTTGTTACTCTCTCGATTGATATATTTAATGGTTGTTTGGAAATCATTTTTCAATTTTGAAATTGCCCGCTCTTTTCCATTATCCCAAGTTTTTCAACTCCAAACATCTTTGAATCCGTACATATTTCCTTTATTCCAAACCCTATCCTAGCCTAAATTCTATACCCGAAAAGTCCTATTTGATCCTAGGGTAATGTGATTCAAGGTCGAACATTATCGATAATTTGTTTAAGTGCATTTCATATCGGTTAATATGCGATATCCTTTCATGAGATTGTACTTTACACTTTTATATTTCGTTCTTCATCGATGACATGTGCGCGGCCTTGTTTTCTTTTACAATTACTCTTTATGCCCTCATGTCCTGAGTATGTTACACCCTATTCCGAGTGCTTCTATTTTTTAGTGTAATATCCGAAAAGGATTGAGTGGAAGCATGCTTTAATTGTTATCCGGGCTATAGGTATTTTTACCAAATCAAATCTTTTTTCATGTGCATGCACACCACTCACATTTGAGGTTTCAATTCCATGTAGTTATTCTTTTAATGTTAATAGTTTTGGATTTTTGGACAAAAGTCTCTTTTGCTTTGTTAATAATATGTTGAAATATTTAATTGTTGTTGAGCTTGGCATATTGGTTGGTTGGGCATGTTTTGAGGAAATTGATGTTTGTGGGTTTCATCCCTGAAAACCCTCACGAGACAACACTCATCCACTAGGGTAACTTAGGGGTTTAACGGCTTATTGCATGTGCTAAATGCAATCGTCACAAGATTCAAATTTTGATTATTCTAAAGGAATTAAAGTTCAAGATTGTTCACATCTACAGGGAGGCAAACCAAGTTGTAGATTTCCTTGCAAAATTAGGCAGCTCCCAACTGTCAAACACTAGTTCCCATTCTACAATTGAATTCACTAAGGATCTAAAGGGTTTAATTACAATGGACAAATGGAGTCTTCCTTCATTTAGGAATGTGTAAAAGCCTTTGGTGCAAAATATTATTTTTAGGTTTCTATAAGCTTGCTTTAATTTCATCTATCATTTATTTCATTGTAAGGGTTCTATGTCATAAAGAACCTCATTTGCATTCTCAGTCTTTATTCTTTCTTGTTTCTTCCAAGGATGTAAGCTATTTAGAAGTGGCAAGTTCTTCTAGTCCATATGAATAAATTGTAGTTCCTTTAAAAAAATGCAATCGTTTGCCTGCGAAAGTGGCATTTATCTTCGTTATACATATCTCCTTTCTTGTGGTTTAATTGTTGTTCTTCTTGCTTTGTATTTCATTTCTAGGGACTAGAAATGTGTAAGTTAGGGGGTGTGATTCAGTTCGAATATTGCATATATTCACCCTATTTACTTATGCATTTTAGCCCTCTCGGGTACCTTAATTCCTATATTTATGCTCATTAACAATAAAACCTTTATTTTATATGTTTACATGTTTTGCGAGGTATAATTGATCTTTTGTAGGTATTACGATCGTTAGTGTGAAGTTTTGTAGCATTCCGAGGAAGTTTCGTCGACAATCGCACGCACAGGGGCATTTTAGTAATCTCACAATTTGGGTTTCTGGCCCAATGTCTTCACGAAAGTTGAATCCCTCTGAGTCATCTTCGCGTGGACACTGACGATGCGCGATTCCGATCAATAACAAAGAAGTTACGAGATTTCTCGCGGAGGAAGGAAAACACCAAAATCACATTGCACAAATCATTTCTTTTATCTTTATTTATTTTACCACTTATTTCTTAAGTGGGTCTTTGGAAGACATATTCAAAAGAATCGATTTTTCATCTTCATCATCTTGCATATTAGAGAGGTTAGGGTTTGGAGGGGATTGTTGTGTTTTTGCTTCTCTCTCTCTCCTAGGGTTTACCCACTTTGGTTTGTAAGAACACTATTCATCATCTCTCTCTCTTTTATCCAAGCTTCCATTGTTCTTTCTCTTTCTTTGTTATTAGCTTTCTTACTTTGTTAAGTAGGTTTAATTTATTTCATTTAATTAATGTCATTTAACATGCTTTGTAGGTAACTTAATCTAGGTTGAGATTGTTAAACTCACATGGGTTAATTAGTTGCTTTGCTGTGGTATGATGGGTCTGGGGTTGTTTTAGTGAGTTAATTATTCTTTTTATGACACTTAGGAGATTTAATGGGGTATATCACGTATGCTCTATGTTTATAACCTTTCATGTATAATTCCGAGAATATTCTTTGACACTGAACTCAAATTAAGCTTTTATGAGAATTTAGAGGGTGACAACTCTAGGTTTAATTAATTGTCCAAATGTGATTAATCTCGTTAGCGCTTTTATGTTCATGTAACCATTTATGCTGTTTAGCTCGTGTGAGGGAGATGATTCTCAACCTATAGTTTTACTCGTTTTATTTATTCTAAGTTTAAATACATTCCTAGTTTAATGATTTAATCACATATCATCTTTTACACTTTTATTTGTGAAGTATTAAATTAATAGAATTCTAACAACTAGTCTCTGTGGATTCGATCCTTACTTGTCGGTGAGCTTCATAGTTAGTGTGCCAAGTCTAGGTATTTGTTTGCGTAGAGGAGTAAACGCCCAACGACATATTTTACACATAGTTTATGCCGGCTATCACTATGGCTCAGAGGCAGTGATACCCACTGAAATTGGCCTACCAAGTCAGAGGGTTCAAATATAAAACACAAAAACAAATACAGAGAAACAAAGATTAGACCTAGACCTCATTGAATAGAGACGAGAAGATGCAGAGGTCAGGTAGGCTTCTTATCAGCAGAGGAATTCAAAATTCTACAATAGTAGGGTTAAGGGTAGGCCGATAGCCATTGAAGATCTAGTTTTGAATAAGACTGGACATAAGCCGAATAAGCTTCACACAAATTGGCATGACCCATAAAGAGTTACTGAAGAAGTTGTTCTTGACACTTATAGACTTGATAATTTGGAGGGAGAGCCATTCTCAAACCCATAAAATGCTAATCATTTGAAGAAATACTATCAATAGGATTCTGCAAAAGTTTTATTTTACCATTATATGAGAGATGTACTAAAAAGTGATGAATGAAAAATCTTGAAGTGTTCCCTCATATATTTTTCTTGTGTGAAGTGTTTAAATTGCATGTTCCAAGTCGTCCTAAGCTAGAAACATCATTCATATGGTGAATTAACATTAACTCACTCTCAGTGACACAAGAATCTAGACGGGGATTACCTCGTCCATGGATTCTTAATAACATAGAAAGGCGGAAGAGTGTGATAACATCGCTAAGATGGTGAAAAACACAAAGCAACCTTGAAATCATTTAATTATGATTCCTTTAAACATCATTAATTTGGTGATGTGAGAGTCAAACTCTCTCGACGATACGACAGTGTAGGATGGGACGACACTCATCCATACCCTCACAAAATGATGGGAAGGGAATTGCAATTAAACACCATTAATTTGGAGCATTAAAATTTAAAAATCATTTAATTATGATTCCTTTAAACATCATTGATTTGGTGGTATAAGATTCAAACTCTCTCAGCGAGACGACAGTGTAGGACGAGATGACACTCATCCATACACTTTCAAAATGATAAAAGGGGAATTGCAATTAAACGCCATTAATTGGTCCATTCAAATTTAAAAATCAGTTAATTATGATTCCTTTAAGCATCATTAATTTTGTGGTATGAGAGTCAAACTCTCTTGGCGAGACGACAATATAGGGCGAGACAACAATCATCCATAAAGTTTCAAAATGAAGAGAGGGGACTTGTAATTAAACACCTTTGGTGCATTCAAATACGAAAATTATTTAACTGTGGGTAATTGACCCTTCGACTAAGGGTGAGAGTAGATTTGAGACAAAACATTATTAACTTGGTGATCTCTCATTTTGAAAAATCAGTAATTTAGCTATTAAGTTACTAACACTCGTCTGAGGAAAATGAAAAGCTTGAGATAGACATCATTAACTTGGTGATCTCTTGTTTAATAAAACTAATGAATTGGTTATCATCCCCCGTCCTAGGACGAGGGAGAGATGACACATGGAAGTCGAGATGAGAAACAAACTTGGCAAAACCACCACACACATTCAGCAAAAAAGAAAATGAAATTTGAAGTAGGAGACAACACTTCATTCAAGAAATCATGACATTCAGTTAAATACAAAATATTATAAACGATCAAATGTTTAGAAAAAATACAAGAATAATGGTATTAGTCACAAACGACCACCCTACAGAGCTGGTTCGTTGTTGAAGACTGACCCATCAACACCAACCTTGACCTGAATGTCCCCAGGAGCATTAGTGGTGTTGAAAGTTCTCCCTCTCTCTCGATTGAGGCCATTGATTAAACATACTCCAAGGACTAGGGGAAAAGAGGATCTCTTAAATCAGGGTCCTCAAATTCCAGATGAATGGACGAGATGGACTTATAAACTTTTATGATGACACACCGACAAGCCGTCTTAATACCTCTTTCAAGGTATTCAATGCCAAAGCTTTCGAACTCGTTAGATGCTTTATAAGCCTCAATGGCCTCGTCCTGGATATTTTTTATTACCTCAACAAAAAGGGCCTCGTCCTTTTCCTTCTTGATGGCTATATCAAGATCGATCGTATGCTTTGTGCCTAGGAATTAAATGCCTCGTCCTTAGCCTTTAAGGCATTGTCGTGATCTAACTTCAACTTGTCAAGGGCCATCTTATACCGTCCTTGTGCTCCCTCAAATTCATCTTAAGATCCGACTTGACTTGGATAACTTTCTCGACATCTTGAATTTTTGAAAAGTTCTCAATTACCCATTTGGTAGTTGAGGTAAATGCACACACAGACTGCAGAAAAATAAAAATGCACAGATGTCAGAGCAAGACGAAATAATTTTTTTAATGAGATGAGGTTCAAATCAAGGACGAAGTAGACACCCATGCCAAATGATGAAGACCAAAGTCATAGGTCTTCAGGGGGTAAATCTTCCCCATGAACACGTAATCTCCCTTTGAAGGAATAGCAAACATAGGATCCTTCGAACTTGGCGCTGAAGGAATGACTGAGTCAAGGAATGCCTTAAGTTGGGATATGTTGGCTGATAAAAAAGTTTCAAATGAGTCCTATGAAGAAGAGCTTGGCACAGAATCCAGTGGAGGTGGATTTACTCTCGACCTCTTACTGCAGTCGTAACGAGTATTCGAGGGAATAATTGGCTCTTTTCTCTTCTAGTTTACCTCAAGTTGGGTGGCCCAGTGGTGGATGTCTTCTTGGTGAGTTACTTGCACCCTTCTTTATAGAGGCATTCTGGAGGCTTAGGTTCATCATATTTCAAAGCTCGTCTAAAATACGAGGTGGAAGATGTGCAAAGAAAATAGAAAAATGTTTAGTAATTAAGCTAAAAGAAGAGTAAAGACTTTAATCAGAAAAATTTAGTAATTCACAACTCGTTTAGGAGGTCAACCCTTAGACCAGACATCTCTAAAAAGTTAGGAGAGATTAGATCTTCAAACTCAGGAAGGGCACCCTCCTTCCTTTGCCTCTTCAGAAAGTTAACCCTTTCCCTGTTGGCAACACTAAGACCTGGGTCCAGCTTGGTGAACATGAAAGGGTTGTCCCAAGCATAAGGAAGTCTGGGTTCGTCCTCAGAACGTTCAACATCGGTAAAAAATTCCCACCCTCTAGAAATAAAAAATAACCTCGACTTCCAATGATGATTGGAGCTTTGGTTAATATGGATGATCTTATTATCAGGCCTTCTCACCCCCAAATGATAATAATCGAGCTGAGTCTTTGAAGGCGAGACATTATAACAAGCTTTGAATAGCATAACAGAAGGCTCATCTTCTTACTTATTCATCCAGAGGGAGATGTAGCCGAGAACAATTATCCATGAGTTTGGGGCCAACTAGGAAGGATCAATCCTAAGGCTAGAAAAAATAGCTTGGATGGATGGATATAATGGAAGTCGAAAGCAGACCCTAAACATTTTCTCATAGATGAAGACTTCACCTTCTAGATTGTCATATACTCTCTCATCCTCGTTCGGGACACACATAATGATATTTGATGAGACGCCATATAAGTATATCCAGAAAAGGCGGTCGAACTCTCTAACAGTCAATGAAAAAGTCTGAGTATATGAGTAATCAACTAGTTCCCCGGCCTCAGAATCATCATCATCGATAAGATTTTTAGTGGACGGGGCCCCATCGGGGAATCTCTTTTAAAATTATCTCTCGGTCATAGCTGAGAGAGGATCAACTATTGGTGGAATGGATACATTGACACTCGGATCATTATTGTTTGAGATAATTTAAACTAAATAGTCTTCCTAATTGGATGACTCAACATGAGGGGAAGATGAAGATCGAGATGAACTCTCGGCTGCCTCAGACCTCGAAGGATTTATGGGCACTACACCAAAATGGGAAAATTGTCACCTTTCAGCCGGCCAGCCTTGTCAAGGTCATTGATCGTGACAAAAAAACATGCGTTTTATGTCACGGTCATTGACCTTGACACGACCGTGACAACGAATTGTCACGGTCATTGACCGTGACAAGCCCGTGACAATTCAATTTGTCACGGTCGTGTCACGGTCAATGACCTTGACACGACCGTGACAACTTTTCCAGCAAAAACCCTTTCCCCCTTCTTTTTTCCCTCCCACCGTTCCCTCCCTCTCTCTCTCTCTCTCTCGACTCGACGCTGCTCTCTCTCTATCTCTCTCTCAGGTCCAATTTCTCTCTCTCTCTCTCTACCATATATATATATATATATATATATTTATCTGTATATTTATGTGTGTATGTGTATATATATATGTGTGTATGTGTGTGCGTGTGTGGGGGGTGGGCGGGGTGAGGCAGGGTGGTGGAGGGGGTGGTGGAGGGGGCCAGGGGGTGGGGCGGGGTGGGGCAGGGTGGGGGGGTGGGGGAGGGGGTGGGGTGGGGTACGGTGTGTGTGTGTGTGTGGTGGTGTGTTTTGGGGGAGGGGGGGAGGGGGTGGTGGAGGGGGGCAGGGGGTGGGGTAGGGTGGGGTGTGTGTGTGTGTGTGGTGGGGGAGGGGGTGGTGGAGGGGGCAGGGGGTGGGGTGGGGTGGGGTTGGGTGGTGTGTGTGTGTGGTGGTGTGTGGTGGGGGAGGGGGTGGGGTGGGGTGCAGTGGCGGACCCAGGATTTTTAGTAAGGGGGTGCGAAATTTTTCGAACAATGTAGGGGTTCAGGGGCGGTAGCCCCAAAGGCAATTTTTTTAGGATTAACATTGAAATTATAAGAAAATTATACTTCAATATTGAAAATTAACTGAAAAAATAACACTGAAATTTGAAAATTCTCCTAAATATTTCTAACATTGCCCCTAAATACGATACCCCTAAATATTGAACACAAAAATACAATACCCCTAATTTCTAACATACCACTAAATATTTCTAACATTTAAAGATTTGAGAAAAAAATACTCCTAACATTGAATAGTGTTAGTTTCCTAAATATTTACAAATGAACACAAAAATACTCCTAACATTGAATGATTTAAACCTTTGAAGGAATACAAAAATACTTTTTAACATTTAATTTAAAAAAATTAAACATTTGAATAAAAAAGTTTTATATACTTAACAAATAACTTACCTGAAAAACATTCTCTTCCTGGTACTTCTACTCTTCTGTTTAGGGTTTTGGTAAAATGTTTCTTCCGTGTTTTTCTATTTAAGTATAATAAATTACATACTTTGCCCCTTAGCTTTAAAACACTAACAAACAGATACACCTTCCGATCCTAGAGTTTACACATAGGTATCCTCGCTTACTACTACTAATTTATATCCTTTATTCAAAGTAAATACTAGGTATAATCATGATTGCACTCAAATTTAATTATTTATAAATCACTCGAAAGAATGTGTTCTTATTATTAAAGTTGATTACGGTATATTATGATTCCCCACGTTATGTTTTCGATACCCTCTTGGTTAAATAAATTTTCTACTAACCGATTTTAATGAATATCTGATCAATTCCTTGATTCTAAAACTTAATTCTATAGGATTATAAAATAGTTAATCGGTCGGGTAAACAAAACATATAAGTCTATCAAGGGGTATCACAATCCAAATTATTTCTTGGACGTGAATTCCTCCAAATTATGATCTCATACCTATTCACACAATGATGGGGAGGGGGGTGGTGGAGGGGGGAAGGGGGTGGGGTGGGTTGGGGTGGTGTGTGTGTGTGAGTGGTGGTGGTGTGTGGTGGGGGAGGGGGGTGGTGGAGGGGGGCAGGGGGTGAGCTGCAGTGGCGGACCCAGGATTTTTAGTAAGGGGTGGTGGAGGGGGGAAGGGGGTGGGGTGGGGTGTGTGTGTGTGTGTGTGTGTGTACGTAGGTGCGTAGGTGTGCGTGTGTGTGTGGCGGTGGGTGGGGGTGGGGCACCCATTTAATAACTCTTTAAATATTTGGAAAAAACATAATATTACAAAATTGAAACGAAATGGTATTGACGAAACTTACACATATGTTATAATATAGATGGAACATTTTTTTATCTGTACTATTAATTCAATTAATTCAATTAGGTAAAATGAAATGTGTACTATTAACATTTTTTTTTCTCTGTACTAATAACATTTTTTTTTACAGCAAAAATGTCTCCTTCAGATGTTAAGGCGAAGATGATGATGCTGTTTATGATGATGTCGTCTGGGTTCGGTGGTAGCGGAGGCGACGAGGGCTCCTCCGCCGCTAGGCTCCCCAAATATGGAAAATTTGGGATTACCGTCGAAAACAAGTCGGAGCTTTTAGCGAGATCCCTCGAGCTGCTAAAGACGGTCATCGGCCCGGGGTTTATGAGTTGGAAGGAGGTGCCGTATGAGCTCAAGTTAGCTGTTTGGGCGGCACTACAGGTAATATTTATATGAATATTTCAATTTATATTTATATTTATATTTATATTTATTCGCAACTAACATTGTATTTGTTGGACAGGAACAATTCAACTTGGATCCAAAGCTACGCAATCCCGTCTTGGAGCAGTTGAGGGAGCAACACAAGACGTGGAAGAAAAATATGCGGACACGGTACTTTGGAAAAACACGAGAGTCCATTTTACAATGGCGCGGATCCGTCCCGCCCAAGGAGCCGATCTCATTGGCACAATGGCAAAAGTTCATTGACAATGAGATCGAGGATCGACAATTGGCATCTCGCCAATCGGGGAGGGAAAATCGGGATAAAAAGACGGGCGTGCACTACTCCGACCGGACCTCTTACGCTGAGGTGGAGCATAGGATGCAGGTAAGATTTAATTTATCTATAACTACAGAAATATATTATTGGATATTATTTTACTTTACGGGGCCGATACTAATTTTACTTTACTCTATTTTATTTCAGGGGGTAGGGAGTGGGCCAGACGGTAAGCCACATAGGCTCGATACTTATGTGGCTCTTCGGACGAAGAAGGGGAAGGACAAGGAGGTGTCCCCGAGCGTCGCGGCCACGATTGTAAGTAATCCGACAGTTTAATTTTTGTTAATTACGTTATAATTTTTTAGTTTACTTATTTTACTAATCATGTGCTTTTTGTCGTTTCAGGCAAAGCTTAAGGAAGTGCATGAGTCGCAGTCTGATGCCGACAAGGCATCTTTGTCCACAGACGCACTTAGCCAAGTGCTTGGCTCTGATCGCAAAGGGAGGACAAGGGGAGTGAGCTCGCGGGTGGCCAAATCTAGGATCATCGGATTGGAGACGAGCGACACCGGGTTGTTTCAAATGGTGGATTCACACGACGCGAAGCTGTCCCGTTTGGAGGCGACGGTCCAAGATATGTACGCATTCATGAAGCGTACGTTGGGTGGAGACCGTAAAGGGAAAGGGAAAGGGAAGGAGAAGGCGGTGGAGGAGGAGGTGCGGGAGGACGAGGCGCAGGATGACGAGGATGTGGACCTCGCTGCTTCATCACCGACACGTTCGTACTTCGACGATCCACTTCCCTATTTGACGCCCTCCAACAGACCATTGTCGACAATTGGTTGGCCGAGCGTGTTCATATTGGACGTATTTGATGGCCAGCGGATAGGGCGGGGGTTGAGGGACCCGAATATCGTCGAGGGTGGAATAGTTCATGGACGTGCGCTTCAACAGATGGAGTCCAGGGTGCTCGTTACGCATGTCATACCCGGGAAGGAGAACTCCCTATTGTGGTTGCGCGAACAATGCGGCACGACGTATATTAGTGGGTGCGTCAATTCGTATGTCGTGTGGCCTACTCACCTCCTCAGTTTTACCCAAGACATGTAGTAACATTATTTTTAAGTTTGTCCATTTAATTAAATTTGGATTATATCGTCATGTATATTGTTTTTACTTTGAATATTTGGATTATATCGTCATGAATATATATTTGCATTATCTTTAGTTTGTGTTGGATATATGATGTTTGGAACAGGTACAACGTTGTTATAACAGGTACAAATATACTGCTGGGCAGTGGCGGTGGCCATACTGCCCAGCAGATTTTTTTTAAATTCTGCCCAGAATTGTCACGGTCATTGACCGTGACAAGTCCGCGACAAAAGTTTTCACGGACGTGTTCACGGTCAATGACCGTGACAATTGGGGTCACGGTTATGTCACAGTTTATAACCGTGACAAACGTGTCACGGTCATTGACCTTGACACGACCGTGACACAAAATGCGAGTTTTTTGCCAAGGTCAATGACCGTGACACGACCGTGACAAAAAAAGTTATCTCGCCTCGAAATGTCACTGTCATTGACCTTGACAAGGTGAATTTGTCAAGGTCAATGACCTTGACAAATGGGCAGATTTGGTGTAGTGGGGTGAAAACCTCATGGCCTCATCAAAAGAATCTTCACTCTCGGCTCAGGTAGAGACTGAGGAGAATGAGGAAAACATCTCGTCCCCACTTATCTCAACTAGAGGAGGTTGAATGACTTTTAAGGGAATAGGTAACATTAGCGGAATAAGGTCGGTTCCAGCTTTACGACACCCCTCGGCCTCAGTCTCAATCCTACGTATCTCTTGAAATAATCTCTCCCTAAGTGCGGGGTATTGTTCTGCTATCTCGTAAAGGGTTTTTAACATTCAAGTGGCTAAGGCTCAACTTGGCTAAAATAAAGAGTCAAATGACACAAAGACTTTAAAATTTGACCATTGTTGACCTGAAGATCAAAAGGGCACACTGAATCGTTTTTATCAAGAACAACTAAAGAACACTCAACCGGAGTCTTACCGAAGGAGATTACTGAGACAATTTAGATGGCTAATTAGAAGATAATAAGGGCTAAGAAAGCCTAGAAAATCCCAAGATTACCAATTAACCCCCTAATCCACCAACAAACCTCCTACGACTAACCCTATAACCTCCACACCCTCCACACAAGGTTGCCAGAAAATCTTAAAGCTCGCCAAAAAAATCAACCAAAGTTAAAGTGGCAGTGAGACCTTGAAATAAATAGCAGAATGGAGAAATGATATTTCCTGAGGAAGGGAGAATGCCCCGAGAAGAAGAAAACCCTTAAAAACCAGGCAGAAATGCTTGAACGGAATAAGAGAAGGAAACTGATTTATATGAGAGAGAGAGAGAGAGAGAGAGAGAGAGAGAGAGAGAGAGAGAGAGAGAGAGAGTTTTTAGCATGAAGAAGGAGAGGAGTAAGAAAGAGAAAATAAAATTTCAAAACCAATTAAATAATGGCAATCATTATACACAACTTCCAAGGAGGTCATCATTAGGGCACACCCCCCTATGGCACACTTACAATCATCATTCTTGGGTAACACACTAATTCACAAGGTGACTGTCAAGTGTCAATCTAGAGTTCATGTTTAACGTCACAAATCTGACATATGAAAGGACATATTAGCGGTCAATAAGGAACGCCTTATCAACTCTTGCCTGGAGGTACTTTATCCCTCATTCTTCTATATACATTGAAGACTAAGGGCTAGGGGTGATTGATATACCAAGTATGACCTCATCCTTAGATTTTATTCCTCGTCCAAGGCCGACTAGTGGCAAACTATTAGTTTGAGAGAGTTATGGCTCAATCGTAGACCTACGTTAAAGGGTCTTGGCCTCGGGTATGAATCCATCATAAACGACTCGTTATCATCCCGGACATAGTCAATGATATCAATATCAGGGATCTTATAACTCAAGTACCCTCGGCCTCATCCAAAACCTGGAGGTTAGGGGCCAAATAAAGACTTAACTTAGCATGACAATTATCGTACCATCAAAGCATCGAACTTGACAACCCGACCTCAGCCTAGTTCGGACGGCCGATAGTGGACAATTGGTAGAGCGTGTGTATTGGGGCATGCTTGGAAGAGTGCACGTGGGTTGAAGATCCCACGTGAATAAAGCCATAATACTAAGATCTTACTCACACATGAGATAATATTTAATCATCATGATCTACATGTGCCAGTGATAGGTGACTTAATCTTATTGGCAGGAGGATTCTACACATGCTTATTACATTCTTAGGGGTACAGTACACCCTCAAGCACTATTTATACTCATATTCTTCATCAATATAAGGGCTCGAAATATTAAAACCCTAGCCAAAGATTTGTTGCTATCACGGTAGAGAGAGAAAATAGTGTGAAATGTATCATTAAGGCCATTAGAGCCCATTTTTATAGTGGAGTTCATACTCACCTACACAGTGGAGTAAGCCAAATGGCTGAACCACTTATATTATAATCTTTATTCTCTTTGCCTCATCACCTTCTTCTTTATACTCCTACTTAAACACCATTGTTACACTTGCAAAACTATTTTGGATTTATCTCATACTATTTTACTTGGTGGTACTATATCTGGTATCATCAATTGAAGCTAGCCGAGCAAGTGCATCTCCTCAGGTAATTTTAATTCTGGGTATTCTAACCATTTTGACTGCTAGAAACTTAAATATTTAATTTTGAGCTTTGGCTATATATCTTGTCATCAATTCTCCTCTGACTCCATATATACCCAACACTGAATTAACGATCAACTGAGAATCACTGTGAGCTATGAACTTCTTGGCGCCTAATAACAAAGAGAATTCAAAGCATGCGATCAGTGCTTTGTATTCTGCCTCTTTATTAGAAGCTTGGAATTGAAACTTGAGTGCATATTCCATATCTATATCATTAGGAGTGTTGATTATCAGTCCAGCAACGCTACCAGTAATACACGAGGATCCATTTATGTACATTTTTCATATATGAAATTCTTTATCGAAGTTTCTTTTTGCTCAGAGACCCATACTTGAACATCTTTTGGCTTTGCTCCTAGTACCGTTAGGTGTCTTCTCGCATAGTAGAAATTTTTGGTTTGTCTATCATGGAGTTATCTTTTGGAGAAGTCTTCTCTAAAGGTTTTGTCAATGAGCTCTCTTTTGAAGAAGTCTGCTCGATTGGTTTTCTCACTGATTTTTCTTTTGTCAGAAGGGTTTTCTTCATAATTGAATTAGGCTATGAAATCTGCTACTGCCTAAACTTTCGTTGTTATTCTGGGTTTATTGTGTATATCATATTCTTCGAGTTCCACTGTCTATGCCATCAATATTTTTAAATTTTCTTGCTTGTGAATGGCTTATCATAGAGGCAAGTATGTGTAGACTATAATAGTGTGTGCTTGGAAATATATTTTCATTCTTTATGAAGATTTAATAAGGGCCAAAGAAAGCTTTTTCAGGCACGGGTGCCAAATTTTAGCTCCTAGTAAGGCCTTTCTTTTATAATAGACAAGTTTTTATAAACCATTCTCTAGTCGAATAAGCGCCAAACTAACTGCTGATTCAAAAATGGCAAGGTATAGATATAATGTTTTTCCCATGAGTGTTAGGGAAATCAGTGGAGGTGATCCTAGGTACTTATTTATTCTAAAATGTTATTCTCTCACTCCTTATTCCACTCAAATGTTTTTCTTAATACTTTGAAGAAGGGTAAACACTTATCAGTAGATCGAGAAATAAACCTATTAATGCAACTACTCTTCCAATTAACTTTTATACGTCCTTCTTAATTAAGGGAAGCTACATGTCAATTAATTCTCTAATCATGGATAGATTGGCCTCAATGCCTCTTGAATTTACTATGAATCCCAGGAACATTCCTTCTTGGATGCTGAACACACACTTGGTAAGATTAAGTTTCATCCGGTGTTTCTTTAACTAATCAAACCTCTGTCCCAGGTCCATAATGTGGTCGACATATTTCTTTCTTTTAGTGAGCTTATCGTCCACATATACTTCCATATTTTTACAAATTTTCTCTTTGAAAACTTTATTCACTAACCTTTGGTATATTAATCCAGCATTATTAAACCCAAAGGACATAACATTATAGCAGTAAGTACCTTGACTGGGGATAAATAGGGTTTTCTCCTTGTCTTTTGACTTTATCTTGATTTGGTTATACCCTGAGTAGGCATCTATGAAACTGAATAACTCATGCCTAGCTATATCATTGACAAATTGATCGATTATAGGTAAGGGAAAGTGATCTTTTGTTGTTTTTCTTCCTTACCATTAATACGTTGGTCAACCGATCAGGGTATTTGACATATTCAATGAACCTTGCTTTCTTCAATTTGTCCACCTCTTCCTGGATAAGCATATTTTTCTTAGGACTAAACACACATTGCTTCTGTTTGATCGACTTGCCATCCTTGACGATATTTAATTCATAACATATTAATCCTGAGCCAATTGCTAGCATATCCTCATGGCTCCAAGCGAATACATTCTTCGATTGTTTAAGGCTTTTTATTAATTCATGATTAAGGGTTGGATCCATTGATGATCCAATCTATGTAGTTATTTTTGGGTGCTCATTGTCAAGGATGATGGTCTTCGTTGCTCCTACAATATTTCCATTAGCTTCTTCGAGAGGGTCTAGGGTCTCCATCTAGTAAGTGGTTACAAGTTTCTTTACTTCCCATGGGTCGGTTGAGGTATAATAGCATTTTCTATCTTCAATTTGATTCCATTAACAATGTCGACCCCATAGTGTGTGAGGAACTTTAGGCACTGGTGAACAGCAGATGGTACAACTTTAAACTTTTTTAATCTAACTCTACCAAAGATCATGTTTTACACTGATTATACATTCTTATCTAAGATAAAAATGGATCCTTTTAGTTTGGCTAGTTGGTCATGTGCCGATAAGGACTTATAACTTGATAATTCCCAAAGGATAGACCTTTTCTCCAGAGAAGCATATGAAGGGTCTACGATAAGACTCTAATTTACTATCGCACAGTTCCAATTTTTTGAAGTACTCGTAAAACATGACGTTGACCATGCTACTATTGTCTACTAAAATTCTATCCACTATGGCTTTATATACCCTCATAGTGACACCCATAGGGTCATCATGAGAACAGAGTACCCCAGATAGGACGATTTTTGAAAACCCTATCACCAGCTTGTCTTTGTTTACCTTTTGGACGATCATCAACGTCGTTCGAAATATTAATTTTCCGAATGTATGAATATGCCTTAGCTTCATTTAGTTAATATTTTCTTTCGACTATTTCGTCACCACCTATAATGAAATGGAGACCAAAATAAATCATCTTTACCTCGAGTTCAGTCTCTCGAGTTTTCTTTGATAGGTTATCCTATGATTCCTTATCTTTATCACTATCCTTGTCACTCCCCTTGCATTGGGACTTTGATCGCCTTCTGGTGCAACTGTCCTCAATCTCGTCAAAAAACTTGGAGAGCTTTCCATGTCGTATTAGGTTTTCTATCTCATTCTCCAGGGCTATGCAATTGTCAATAGTATGCCCATGATTTTTATAAAACTCACAATATTTGGATTTATCTCTCCCATTAGGAGGAGACTTCAGTTTTTTAGGCTTTTTTAAATCCCTACTTCCTCGGATTTCTTATAATATATGGTTCACGCCAATAGTGAGGGACGTACACTTGTCATACCTCTTGGGCTTTTTGGCCTTCTTATCTTTTGGATATTTCTTCTCAGAGTTCTTATGGTTGTAAGACTCGGAGCTAGGGGTTTGTATAGCGTCCATTGCCTCCTTGGCGTTCATAATTTTTTTAGCCTTTTCCATCAACTCAATCATGGACTTGGGGGGATCCTTTGACAAAGCATAATATAAAATTTTAAGGAGTAGACCGCTCATCAAGGCAGTGATTGCTATATTTTCTTCATAATCTACCACTTTCAACTTTTCGCTGTTGAAATGAGTGATATATTCGCGAGTGGTTTCCTCCGATTGCTGGCGAACATTCAGTAAGTGGGATAGTCTCTTTATTGGTTTGGATACAAGGAAAAAATTACTGGTAAACAACTTAACCAATTATTGGAAACTGCAAATTTTCCCCTGTGGCAAATTATTTTACCAAATTTGTGCTGATCCAGTAATAGTGCTTGAAAGTTCTCGACAACGCATCTCATCTAGGACTGAGTAGATGTCGATGACAACCTAGAATTTCTCTTCATGAAGGATATGATCAGTTTTACCATCATATTTGGGAGTAACCATAAGTGGCTTGAATTTAGAAGGCGTTGGGAAATTAACAATTGCGGGGCTGAAAGCAGATCTCTTCATAAAACTCCCGTGCAAGGGGTTTTTAGATTTAGACATTTCTCTCCAAATGATCTTTAAAATTATGGATTAAAACTTTTCAGGGATGATCATCTGGATTAGTTTTGCAGGAAGCAGTTTTAACAGCTCAATCGTGCGTTTACACTGATCCCTCTTCTTGGGAAGTTTTCTCGGCACGCGGGGATCCTCGCATGCTTATTCTTGACACGACATAACCTTTTTGATGATCTTGTGACTTAGAGAGTTCCCTGTGATTATTTTCTCTTGTTGCTCGAGGATCTAGGTGATCAAATGCCGAACCCTTATATAGTATATCAAGGGTGCTCGACCCTTTATGAGAGAGGGAAAGTCCATTATAGTAATCTGTGAATCTGTGTGAGGAAGTCTCACTAGGATGGTAAGATCTATCATTGGAGGATCCATAATTTTTGGATATATCTCTTTTGTTCCTGGGAGCTAGGGGAAATATTTCCCTTCTGGAGGTTGCTACGACTATCGGCCAGGATTGAAGTGTTTGATTAAGCTTCCTTACTATATCTTGCGTTGCTTGTTGCCCGTGGGCGATGTTAAACATGATTCCATGAAGATCTCCTATTCTCGGAGGGACAGAAGGGTTGAAGGCATTGCCTGCGGCAAGGGTACCTTCTGGAATGTCCGTCATACTTAAGTAGTATGATTGAAAAGTGATGATTGAAAGACATAGGTAGGAAACAACAATGACTTATCGCTTCCCATAGTCCGATCTAATCTGTTGATGTTTAAATTTAATATTGATAATTTAAAATAATCTTAGCTCAAGTTACCTAATATTGATAACTACAGATAAAAATAATGAGCTAGAGAGATAAATGAATTATAGAGAGACACCGAAGATTTTACGTGGTTTAGCCCAAATGTGGTGCCTACATCCAATGGGGAAACGTCGCCATATTGTTAAGGTTCAATACATGTCTCTCCAGAACACTCTCTAGGGTTATAATGAAGCAGTTTTATTCTTTAGCAGAGCGAGGTAGTAATCTATCTATAGTACTTGGAAGTTAAAGAGATGGAATACCTTTATACACTAAGTATTTTCATCTTTACACGATAATAATCAATTAAATATGTGTTCACATGCATGTGCATGGTCACTATTGAATATCCCACGTGTGTCTATGCATATGACTGCCTATTCATCTTCACGGGTGTTGTCAGTGAGGTGGTCGACCATAAAATAACTGAGATGATTGGTCATATTCTTTATTTGAGTGTTCAATGATAATGCTAACAAGTGTCACTATTCTATTGGTCCATGTGGCCTAATTATTTTAGGTTACAACATATACCCTTTCTTGTTTGCAGCTCTATCAAATAATATTTTCCACCTAAGGTCCTCATGAGAGGTGCAGAGAATGTCTTCGTCTTGAAATTCAAAAATCTAAAGCTCAGTTCCCTCCATGGGATTATCGACAAGGTAATAGGAGCTGACTCTCCCTTTAATAGCTTTCTGCGTGACATACATGATATCAAACTTAGCCAGTAATATCAGCCAATGAGCTATGCAACTAGACCGAGCGGGCTTCTCTAATTGGTATTTCATTGGATCCACTCGGGACACCAGTTTGATAAGGAATCCAAGCATGTAGTGCCAAAGATTCTGCCTTCTCTAATGCAGTGTAGTTTACCTCATAACCGACTAGCTTTTGACTATCATAGTAAACTTCTCTCTCCTTACGATATTCCTTAATGTATTTGTCCAGCATAGCCCCCTCTGTAGTGCCAATGATAGTCAAGTTTAGGAGGATGGGTACACCTTGTTACAAAGGCATGAGTACTAAAAGTCGGGTGAGGTATAATTTGATCTGATAAAAGTCTTCCCGACCAGCCTCGTTCCTAATTTTAATCGAGTCCTTTTGGAGAAGCTTCAAAATGGGCTCACAGATGGAGGTTAGTTGGCTGATGAACCACCTAATGTATTAGAGCTTACCCGAGAATCCATGCACTTATTTCTCCATTCGGAGTGGTGGAATCTCGAGTATGACTTTTAATTTAGTGGGGCATGCCTCAATCCCTTTTTCGCTAACCATTAATTGGAAGAGTTATCCTCTTATAACACCGAATATGCATTTCTGTGAGTTAAGTTCCATGTGGTACTATTGTAGTCGTTTAAAGAATTTTCTTAGGGCATGAATGTGACCTTCCCGAGTCTTGGAATTGATGATCATGTCGTCGACATAGACTTCAAGTTCCTTATGGATAATGTCATTTAGGATGGTTGTAGTGGCCCTATGGTAGGTATCCCAAGTATTCTTGAGACCGAACAACATGGCTATGTAGCAAAAGGTTCCCCATGGAAAGATGAAGGCGGTCTTTTACTTATGGTCATGATGCATCTTAATCTGATTATATCTAGTAAAACCATTAACAAATGACTTGAGGGTGTGACTAGAAGTGTTACCGATGATCATGTCGATGTTAGGTAGAGGATAATAATCCTTTGGGGATGCCCTTATTAAATCTCGATAGTCGACGCACATGCAAACTTTCCCTCTTGATTCTGGCATAGGGACGATGTTTACAAGCCATGTAGGATATTCATCGATGCGAATAAATCTTATGTTTAACTGTTTCTCCTCTTCGTTCTTTGATTTTGAGGGACCACTCTATCTAAATCTTTCTTAATTTTTGCTTAATAAATTTCCTCTATGGGAAGGTAAGGATCTCATGCTGTGCTATTTCTGGGTCAATGCTAGGTGTGTCATCATAGGACCATGTGAATATGTCCACGAACTCTTTCAGAAGCTCTTCAAATTATTACCGCTCATGCTTGCTGAGGGTGGATCCTATCCTAATCTCACGTGGATGGCTGCTAGAATCGAGATTAATAATAATAATCTGATCATTATTAGTTTAAAAGCGGTTATGTTGTTTAATTTTTCCTTATTGAGATCAGTTAAGAATTGTTCATTTATTAAATCATCTTCATCAAAAGTTTGATTATAATCAAGACATTTAATGTAAGGCACAACAAGATACTCGAAATCATCATTTATTTCATTGAAAATGTTCTCGGGGAATACAATGTTAAGAAACTCATCAAAGGAGGCCTCTTTCATAATCATATAAAAAATATAAGGCTCGGGTATTTCTTTGAGAGGATTAATAATGGGGTTTAGGTTGGATGGCGCAGGCTGAACGTGAATGGCATGCCACTTGAGGTGTGGTACATCATCAAATATGATCTTCTAGGATGGGTTAGACTTTCAGGTGGACAATGCAGAGATATATCCCTTGTATACGCATGTCGAATGACTCATCAATGTCAATGTCCTTGGAATATTTGGTGTTTTCCACGACTTTGTCTACTAGAGGCTCTACCTCATGCTTCTGCCCCTCATCCCAAGTGACTTCTACTCCTAAAATTATCTTTAGTCCCAATTTTATCTTTTTTGCTGGAGGGTGGTACCATAGTTCAAGGAATCCACAGAAGAGAAAATCCTCTCCTTGATAAACCTCACATTCAGGGAGTCTCCTGACACTGTCTCCTTACTTTTTAAGCTTCTTTTCTGATAGGGCCGGTGGAGAGCCTTGAGTTCAGTCGATGATGGTTAGTAGCCCTGGCCACATAGGGGAAAGGCTTCCTTCAACACTATTAGATCGAGAATTCCCTGTTGGCGTTGACCCAGTCCCATTCCGGGCATGAAGTGTACGTTTTTGAACATCTGAATTACATTAACATTTCTATTAGGGCTGTGCTTTGGACACACTCGGTCTTTGAAACTGTCCCCGGTTGGGACAATAAGTGGGTTGATCTTAAAATTAGGAGAAATATATCTTTAGTCCCATATTGAGTCTCTAATATTAGATTGCTGGTGTTGATATCATCTGAATTGTCGTCATCCCTGAGAATTGTGATGACTTTATCATTGGCAAATAACTTTAATTTTTGGTGGAGAGAAGAAGATACCCCCTGTATATTGTGGATCCACGATCGGCTAAGGAGCAGGTTAAAGTAAGCGAGTACATCAATGACTTGGAATTTAGTCTAGGGGTGGATAGGGCCAACCCCTAGTGTAAGCTTTATGAAACCCATAACTTCTCTGTAATTATTGTCATAAGTATGCACAATGATGGGCGTGGGAGTGAAATCATTGAATTTTATCCCTAGGTAATTAAGGGTTTTGAGTGGGTAGACATTGAAGGAAGATTCGTTATCTATAAGTGATAATGGAACCGTCTACCCCATGACTTCAATAGAGATATTAAGGGCATACTTTTGAGCAGGACCAATTTTTATAATATCTTCTTTGGAGAAGGAGAGGAGTTTGTTAGCAGTTAGGGATCCAACTATATACACTGCTTTTTCAGGAGTAGTAGTGGGAGTAACTGTGGATCCCGTGAGGAGCTTTATCAATGCATTTCTATGTAACTGAGAGGACATAAAAATCCCTCATAGGTTGATGTTGGCTTGAGTTTTTTTAGATGGTCAAGGACCCTGCTTTCTTCAACTTTCATCTCTGGTATCGGTAGTTCCTCAGCGACCCATTTTCCTTTATCTGTTCTGGATGACGGAGAAATTGGATATTTGTAATGTCACCCAAATCAAATCATATCGTTAACATAGGCAGGAAAGAAAAAGAACCCTATATCTTCATCTACGTTGGGTTCTATGGATACCTTGTTAATCCCTCCCACCAATTCCTCAAAGGAGATCATCCCACACAAATAAGTGACTGAGCTAGCTTACTTATAATTTGATTCATCATCTAAAATATCAAAATCGTCCCCCATTCTAGTGGCAACGATGTCATCTTTCCATGTAAAATTGATACACTCAAGAACTTCTACGGCTTCACCATACAGATGTCCTCATTCAGCAGGGAGTGATGGAATAAAGGGACCAAACACCTTTGGAGTTTAAAAATCGTGAGAAACTCGGAGACAATGCATATTTCTCGCTTATGGAGGAACATATTTGACATGACCTGCACAATGTCGTCTAGGCTGAACTCTTCCACATGCACAAACCATTCATCAGATTCTTATGCCCACATTCGGGCTTCCATAATAGGTTACTAATATTCTCACAGTCAATGGTTATCTTTGAGGGAAATTTCAACCAGAACTTTTGAAGTTGATCTAAAATTATAGGTAATTCCATGCCTCCCCTTTATGAGCAGTTACAAATGGATATACAAGATCTAGTAAGGAGTGATAGAGCTTGATTGACAGGGTTTGTATTATGTAGGAGAAAGGAAGGATAAATTTTGAGGGGTTTAGTTGAGATGGTAGGTAAATTGTGTGTTTCAATGGGCTTGATTCTAGTTGATGGGCTCAATTCTAGATCTCCTTCTGAAAGGATGTCATTCACCTCAGTTTCATATGCTGGGAGAGGATTCTGGGCGGTATTAGGCTTCAGATTGGATGGTGGGGGTAGTGATCCCCCTATATATGAGACTCTGGATAACATTTATGAGATGGAAGAATTTATTAGTGGTATGCCCAACGATTTGGTGGAAATAGCAATGGGCATCATGTTTGAAGTTTCTAGGAAGAGGATCTGGCAACGGTTGGGGTTCCAAAGGTTTAATGAGGTTTCGAGAAAGTAGGTCATGATACGCATTTGACAAAGGAGCATGAAGTTTAGTGTACTCCTTTTTGGCAGGGTTGTTAGGATATATTATTGCTAGTTGAGACTGAGGTGCTGACAATTTTTTCATACTTTCGACGCGAGAACTACCCATTCAGCCTTTTTGATTCAGATTCTACTTTATGATTTGCAAACCTTTCTTCAATTTCTACCCCAACCTCCTGGAGGGCTCTGAAGTGAGGGTAGTACTAACCTCCCATTGGATCTCGAATACAGGGTAATAAGTTCTTCTTCACTATGATCACACGTTCTTCTTCTGACAGTCGATTTGTCATAATAACTACTTTTTCTCTCCACCTTCTGATGAAGCTACAAACTGATTCCCTTGGGTTTTGTTTGAGTATCTCTAATTCTCGATGGGTGACTTCTAACACTTCTTTATACTTATATTATGTCATGAACTCTCTAAATACATCCTCCTAACTGCGAATTTTGGACTCTTCGAGGGTCATGAACCACTTGAAGGCACCTTCCTTAAGTGTTTGATGGATAATTTGGGCCATTAATGCATCTAACACTCTGAGGAGAGTCATGGCATGATGATAATTGCATAGGTGCAAAATTAGAGGCCTATTGCCTCCAAACCCCTTAATGTCCGACATTTTGAATTTGTCCAATAATTAGGCCTTGTGATAGGGAGACATGTGGGTGTAATCCATATTGTTCCCTAAGATCTTGACCAAGTCGAATCTCCTAGACAATATTCTAAAGTCCTTTTTGACCTTATTCAGTTTTTCCTCCTTGGGATCTACTCCCACTAGTAGATTAGCCCCTAGCTGGGCAAGATTCGACATCGATAGCTGAGCTGGTGACGACCTATTGATAGGTGGGGCACGTGTGGCATGCTGATACTTTTTTGAAACTCACACTGGTTCAGGAAAAGGTGGACCCATAGCATGGGTAAAGATGATTTCGATCTCGGGAGTCTGAACCCCATGTCGTTGCATTTCCTAGAGGTTGTCAATCTTAGCACTGAACTTGGCAAGGATGGTCATCAAATTTGGTTGATAATTCGCATCCTGATCAATGTTCTCCATGAATAACCTTCAGAGGGATAACTCGAACTCTGTAAAAGAAGAAGAGGAAGCTATGGAGCTTTGGGGTGGTTTGACGAAAGATTGAAGCCAAGTTAAAAATTGGGGTACTAGACCACACCTCAGATGAAAAATGATTTTTGTGTTTATTTTAAAGGAAAGAGGAATATTTTTGGTATAGATATTTTATCTTTACTTTTCTTTTTGACAAAGGGGAAAATATTTTTGGTATTTTTTGAAAAGAGGGAAAAAAAGAAAATCCTCAGCATGGTTATTATTATTAGGTTCCACTTGTAATATGTTTTGCGTAGAATGCAAGAAAAATTCTCGATAGGACCCGAGTCTGGGGAAAAGATAGGGTACATTATGCAAGACACGGTTTGACTTATTTTCAGACTCACGAATAGGGTCCTATTTTAATAATGGGTGAAATAATACAAAAATTCGGGTGGTATGGCGATCCGGAATTTCGGTAGAGTTTCTCCATGCAACCTACAAACTAGGTATGATTGTCCAAGGGTAGACACCTATATGAGGTTAATGTATTTGGTGTTAATGGAAAGGTTCCCCCCTTTGGCATGACTTCCACGATGTACCTTTTGCCTATAAGGGATATCATATATCGATACATGTGGACAATCAATTTGATATACCTGAGTGTACGTGAATTATCTCACGATATACCTCTGGAGATGGTACGTGTCTATGCTTGATGTATGTGAACGAGTTCCCTACTATATGCTTACTATCGCGAGTTCGGTCAAGCAGTATGATTCAGGGGAACCGTTCGATATACGTCGAAGGTACTAGATTAATGGAAGGTGGGAATCATATCGCTTAGGTTAACCACCACCAACATGATTGATACCCATCACGAAATTTAGTCAATATTACAATGCTCAAGTGACCCCTCTGCGACACCCCGCCCAATTAAATATAGGGTGATCAGTCCTCTACCAATTCAAAATAGGATATTCAGTTGGTTCATTCTTAGCATCACTATCTAAAAACTTTTTAACATATTAATCACCTAATATAAAATTAAGCTAGGTGTCAAAACATTTCCAATTTAGGAAAACCAAGTAAATCCATTTTCATTCGGCCTTAAAATATACACCATTCACCACACATAGGAATGTAATAAATAGGGAACATGAATCAAATACTGAAATAAATAGGACTGGATAAAACTTCCCAGTTCAAAACTCCAAACTATAAAATAAACAGAATACAATATCTCTGATGAAGGACTAGAAGTGGGTGACATACGCCCTAAATAAGAAGTCTAGATGAAACTGAAAGGAAAGGATAGATGCGTTTACTGCAAGGACCTACAACTTCTACAACAGTTGCAGCACGTCAAGCAATCCAAATCTCTAAATTTGATACTCTTGTGGCTGAGCACATAATATAATACATATATATAGCAAAAGAGAGAAGAGATACAAGAAACGGGTTAGAGCCCGATGTGTAAAAATGATTTAGCAAGTATTTAAAACTGGTTCTTAAAACAAGTCTTATATGCATGTTAGTTATCGAACTCTCACATGAGTTTCTCACCTCTCGTCTATTATGCACGCCTAACGTACATCTAATATCCCCCTAGTTATACCTCCCAGTCTAACTAGTTAGAAACCATACTAATACTAACTATGCTCACTAGTAATATTCCCGTATCGCCCAAACAATGCGCTAATCAGATAGTTTATCTCACCTACTAAGTTTCATTATTTACCGTTTTAATGGTTAATCTTTTATTCACTAAGATTATTTTATTTCTCATTTCCATTTTATCTACTAGTTTCACAAAGTAGAAAGTTAACCAAGTACACTCATACATATATATAGTCTCATCATCCCTATATATATACACTAATCCCACACCCTTAGGTTAAGACCACTTGGTGCAATGTAATGATTATTATTATGACCATGTCTACTAATTTCACACAGTAGCAATATTCACATGTTCATATATATATATATATATATATATATATATATATATATATATATATATATACTAATCCTGCACCTTCGGGCTAAGACCCATTAGTGCACCTATCCAGAACATCCTGCATCCCCGGGTTAGTACCCATTAATGCACCTATCATTAATAATTCAGCATCCCCAGGTTATCATCCATTAGTGCGCCTAACAATAGAATCTTGCATCCCGAGTTAGCACCCATTGATGCGCCTATCAATAATAATCCGGCACCCCCGGGTTATCACCCATTAGTGCGCCAAATAATAATCATCCTTGTACCCCCGGGTTATCACCCATTAGTACACTTAACAATAGATTTTCTACACTCCCGAGTTATCACCCATTAGTGCGCTTAATTATAATGTTCTTGCACCCCCGGGTTATCACCCATTAGTGCTCTTAACAATAATATCACGTAATAGGCACACACACATCCTATTATAATTTATAGGTATTTCTTCAACCTACATACATACTCCTCATACGTATTTTAACCTCATCACTACGTATAGTATAAATATTTAGATTACTATCTCTCTAGTAATCTCCAAGATACATTCTCTCTATACCGATATAATTAAAGTATTAATTCTCCTGTACATTTCCCGAAATTCTGTCCTATTTGAATTTACTATTTGGCAATCTCTCTCACTCCAAAAAATCGACAAACTCAAAACTGGACTTTGAAAAAATCCCCAAAAATTCACTATGTCGCTCGAACCAGAAGGGTTGTCGTTTGAACGATTTCCACGTGTCGTTCGAGCGACTTCGCGCGAGATGTCATCTCGCTCGAACGACTTCCCGCGAGATCGCGCGAGATGTCACTGTTCGTCTTCTTTCCCAGAATTCTGCGTTTTTCCACCATTTATTAACCTATAAACCTCTAAGATTCAGCAGCCAATGCCTCATCATCAATACCCATCAACCCTAATAGGTTATAAATCATTCCTAACCTCCTAGGATCATTAATTCGTCATAAATCCTCATAATTATATAAAAATCCCCAAATCAATTCATATGAACCATAGTTTCCAAATTTTCAATTAAAGAACCTAATCAACCCAGATTTGTTCATCAATATATAATTCAATTTCTTAGTTCATCCTCTACATTCATGACAAAATATTAATAACTAATTACCCCAACCTCTAATCATCATTTAACCTTCAATTTTCACCCAATTAACATGTAAATGATTGAATTCACCTACACTAACATGAGTATGACTATTGCTAAAGAAGGAAAGTAATAAACACTTGCCTTAAATTGAAGGTCTGAATCCTTTGGTGATGTTCATATAGACGCGTTCCTCCCTTCTCGATCTACGCATTGGTGGTCACGGTTGTGCAGGTGATGCCAAATGAGTCTTCTCTCTTGGAATTTGGTTCTCCCTCACACCTTCCATCGCCGTTCTTGATTTGTGTAACTTCACCCTAATGGAAACTCCCGTATATGATATAATTATTCTCTAATTTTCGTCCATTTAATTTTCCCAAAAGTCCAAATTACAAAACTACCCTTACGGGGTGCCGGTTTGTCCTAAAATCTCCCGGAGTCCAAATAAAATACCCGGGTAGAGTTTTCTGACTATCTCGACCCTCCCAGACTCAACAGCGCACTTGAAATGACCATATGAGTTACTAAAAATAAATTCTCTTTTTATTCCCTTTAATTAGTCCCGACACGACTCATACACATGACAGACTTAAATTACCAAACTGCCGTATTTCTCACTTCCGATAATTTATCAAATGCCATAATTACATATTACACATCACACTGTAATATTTAATAGTTCAAAACAATAAGTATTAACCCTTGGCATGCTAGTTAGTAATTATTTTAATCCAAATTAATAACAAATTAATTCCTCGCATTTTAATTTAATTAATCCAACAACAATAATTAATCGCATACTTTCCCCTAATAATAATTAATCACATAATTATTTAAATCATAAAAAATACGGGGTGTTACACCCTCAGTACGAGACAAAATTTGGTCAATATTGCAATGCTCAAGTGACGTTGTGTGCAAGAATGCACGAGGCTTAATTAATATCTTATAGAGAGTTTTAAGTATGCTAAACGAGAGAAATACTACCATTATGAGGGGGAATATAAAAGTAGTGTGGGATAGGGAGATAAACATGGAGAGTAAAACTAGAAAGTATGTTAATGAAGCATGGAGATTATACAAAGCATGGTGATTGATACAAAATGTTAGACACATGAATATACAAGTGAGTGAGAAATATGTACAATATGAGAGAGTGACATGTGCATATATGTGAGTGGCGAAAGTATATGGATATATATAGAAGTGAGATAAATATGGAAGTGTGTGCTAGTGAGACCAATCATGAGTATCTACAAGAGGTCTATGAAACATGTGAGTCAACGTGAAGCTATATACGAGTGAGAAGAATGTGAGACTGTGTTTTAATAAGACTAAGAATCTATATCTACAGACTATAAGTGGTGTGAATCATATGCAAGTGTGAGTAAGTGGAGTGAAACATAGTGAATATATATAACTGAGAAAAGGGTGAAGCATGGTGAGTATATACAAGTGAGTAAAAGGTGAAACATGCTGAATATATACAAGTGAATGAAGGTTGAAACATGTGATAAGAAGATGATATATACAGGTGATAAGAAAAGAACATGGTGAAGAGAAAGATATGAAAATCATTACATGAACAAGGCATATATACAACATATAAGTACGAGAGTAAGAAAAACATACAAGTGGAGGAATATATACATATGTAGAAAAGTAGAGAGAGGGAGAGAGGAAAAAGGGAAATAAATCCCAGGTGGAATAGAGTCTAGTCCTCTTAAAAACATCCACAACAAAGTCTTCATTGTGACCATCCAGGTCGGATTCTTCCAGCACGGGTCGGCCTCAAAATTGGATAAGATATAAAATAAGAGAAATCCCTATCTCCTCGCATGCGGGGATTGGAGGATAAGGAATCATTTTTCTACCACTTGCGTTGATCTTCGCGGACTGCCACAAATATAAATCGTTCATCGTAAAAAATGGATAAAAATATAAAAATGGAGTCGACAACCTATTTTGCTCAAAACAGATAAAAGAAATGTAGCCGTCCCGAGAGAACGAGATTAAAAGACATACTGATGCATACGAAACCAAATGAGTTGGGGGTCTGAGGATTGAGTTAAGGAATGAGAAGGTGTTAGGCACCTATTCCCTCCTTTCAGTCTCTCATGGTCTATGATAATGTTCTCCTTTTCTCTAAAATGTGATATGTGTGTACATGTGTATGATGTGAATAATGAGAGAAAGAAATCACCTGACTCGCATCATGAAAAAGACAGAGCGGAATCATTCTAAGAAGTGCATAAAAGAAAATCATAAAACTATAATGTGAGTGTCCGTTAAATTACAAATCACTATAGGGAGGTGATTTTGTATATTGATCACAAACACTAATATGTAGGAGTATGCATATAAAAATACTACTAAACAAGAGAAAGCAAAATCGAATAAATGAGAAAAATAGGACTCGAATCCCGAGATTGGCTCAGAATGCCTACGTAGACAAGAAGCAGCAAAGTCCACGTAGTTTAATAAAGCACAAGGGTGGGGTTTAACCTAGAAATCTTAAATTACAACTTCCTTTATTTAATTTTTTTAGAAAATATGCGCAAGTGTAGGGAGTATGGAAAATGAGGAAATTCTAGTTTAGGTCTTATATAATGATGATGCTGAGATTTAGCACCACTGGATAAGTGATGATGAGCTCAAACAATGGCAGCTATGGCTGCCATAGAGATGTAAGTGTATAAGTGTGTAGAAGGAGATGAGTATAAGAAGAATAAGACAATGATGTATAGTGGTTCAGCCAATTTGGCCTACATCCACTGTGAGTGTGTGATCCACTAAGTATGGGCACTAATGGCCTTGGATACAATGCACATAAACTCACTTTCTCTCTCTACTGTGTGTACAAATAGAGTTTTATCTAGGGTTCCAATTATCAATCGATCCCCTGTAGGGTTGTAGGTGACAAGTATATATAGGTCTTGGAGGGTGTAGTGTACCCCCCAAGTATGCATGGTGCATGTGAATGATGATCTAGTCAATCCCCTACTGACACCTTTAGATGCCAAATGATGATATAATATTCCCTCACGTGAGGGTGTGATTTTGTTATAACGGTCTCCCATGTGCCATGTGAGCCTCACGCGCACTGTTCCACGTGTCTCCCAAACCACGCGCTGTGATGATGTCACCCTCGGCCTTTGATATGAGGCCAAGGGCAAAGTTCCTTCGGGTAATGAGTCTGGCCTAATTTGGGCCTCGTACTGTCGTATCCTCGGAGGGTCGTTCGGAGCCTGATGAAGGGTCAGCCTCCTGAGGGGTCATCCGGAGCCTGATGGAGGGTCGGCCTCCTGAGGGGTCGTCCGGAGCCTGATGAAGGGTCGGCCTCCTGAGGGGTCGTCCGGGCTTGATGAAGGGTCAGCCCCTCGAAGGGTCGTCCGGAGCCTGATGAAGGGTTGGCCTCCCGAGGGGTCATCCGGAGCCTGAAGAAGTGCAGGGCACCCTCGACATGGCCGAGGGTATATACGGATATATCAATCACCCCAGCCCTTAGCCATAGATGATGCTGAGATGGCTGAGGGATAATGTTGCTTTTGAGACTAAGTGTATGGTTTGTTTGATGAGTGACACCTGTCAAATTTTTATCCAATGTCGTTCCAGATTTCAAGGCATGGCAGCTGCATGCTGCTTGGGGATTTGTGCCCTAATGATGTCCTCCTCGTGGGCTGTTCTTTGGCTTGGGTAATGGGCCCACTCATTACTAAGGTATATAAGCAATTTTTGAAACCATTCATTCTCTTCTTCTTCGCGCCCAAGCTCTCTCTCTCTCTCTCTCTCTCTCTCTCTTCCATCCTTCTTGCTATTTCTGCAGTTTTTGCACCTTCAAGCTTAGCAACTTCGCCATTCCTCTTCAGGTAACACCTTGACCCTAGTGTCCTACTTATCTTCATTTCTGTTTTCTTTCTTGTTTTAAGCTCATAGGGCTAGATTTCCTTAGGCTGTTCCATAGCTTTTCCGGTGTAACCTCCGGTAAGCTGTTCTTGAATTGTTCTTGATAGAAAACCCTTCAATTCTTAGGTTTTGATCGAAAAGTCCACCCTGGTCAAAGGTGAGATTTATTTGTAGTTAAGTTAGGTTACCCAAATTCTTCCAAGTGTAGGGTCTCCCCCTTAATGCTTAGGAGGCTTTATAATCTAGTCAAGGAGTTCCCATCCTTGCGAGAGAAGCTTTTCATAGAGATCAGCCGAATAGAGGAAGAGGAGGAGAGACCCCATTTTTCCCATCCCTCTTGCCACAGTAAAGCCATTTGAGCCATCTGAGTCTTGTGGGTCGTCCTGTCGTCCTGCCAAGAGTTATTCAGAAGAGATGGACGAGAGAGCATCATCGCCCACTGGTGCTGGGCCTTCTGGGAGAGGAGAGTCGTCTCACCTAAGCTCGGGCCGACAGGCCGAGGGTATGGTTACTTCCGAGGTTGTCCCTGTGACAACCTTATCTCCACATGCCTTCCAGATGGCTTTTCCTCAGAGGGCTCTGGTAAGTGATGAGGCCGAGGGAGAGGGGACAGAGGACGAGGGTGAGGACTCAGATGATGACCAGGTTGACACCTCCCATGCCTCGTCCTATGTCTCCTCAGTTAGGGCTCGTTACCTTTTGATGTGTAGGCATGCCAATGGAGTGTCCCCAAATATAACTATGAGGGTTCCCTCCGAGTCTGAGAGGGTCTTCGAGGGTGAAGAGGGAGAGGTTGCAGTATACGAACAGATGTTCAAGGTAGGTGTGAGATTCCCTCTGCATCCTACTGTCGTAGATATCCTGTCAGCCCTCGGCATTGCCCCCTCTCAACTTCCTCCCAACTCCTGGAGGACGATCCTTGGCTACATCTCCTTGTGGAAGAATGCTTTCACTGATGAGCCATCGTCCAATGTATTTTTGGCCTGTTACAATATCACCTCCTCGTCCAAACAGCCTGGGTACTACCACCTGGGGGCGAGGAGATATGACAAAAAACTTCTCCACGTGGCACAGACCTCCAACCACGATTGGAAGAAGAGATTTTTCTTCGTTTCTGGGGAGTGGGAATTTTCCTCCGAGTCTCAACATTTGGACGACAGTCCGAGGGTTCCCAAAAGATGGTCAAACCCCTTGATGAAGGCCAGGTCTGATCCCGGGCTTAGTCTGGATGAAAAAGATATAGTTCAGTATCTGAGGGAACGAGGGAGAGGGGGTGAGATTGCAAAATTTGAAGACCTGATGACCCCCAAGTTCCTCAAAGAAGCTGGTCTGAGGGTCAGCCCCCTGACAGAGCTATGTGAGTTACATTAATTTTTGCTCAGTCTTTACATTTTTCAAGCGTTTCATCTTTGTCTCTGCATCTTTCTAACGTATCGTCCTCCTTTCAGGTCGTCCTACGGGTATATCAGATCAACTCTGGGAAATGATTGCTCTGAGCTTATTATCTGGTTTAGGCAAGAAGAAGAGCAAGGAGCCTCAGCAGGCTCCGAGGAAGACAAAGGTCGTGGGGCCGACACTTGTTAAACCGACAACCGATGGTCACAAAAGAAAGGAGCCTGAAGTCCTTGCTGACCCTCGACCGGATTCTAGGATGAGGGCGAGGGTGGAGTTATCTGAGGGGGCTGGTTCCTCTTCTAGCATGGGAACCTTCTGGTCCCAAAACTTGACATCACTGAAGGCCGAGCCATCTTCCTTGATCACGAACCTAAGGGCAGCCAAGGCGTCTATGTTTTCTGCCCCTTCGGCTGCTGACTACGAATTTCTGTCAAAGATGCCTCCGGCCAAGGTGTATGACTATGGTCTGCACGCACTGTCTCAGGTACTTATCTTTACCTCATCTAAGTTAATTTAATTTTTCACTAACTGTTTCCTCAGCCTCTTAACAAGTGTCTTTTTTTGTGCAGTCCGTCTGTGCCTTCACCTCGGCCACTAAGCGGATGGCTGAGAATCAACAGAAGTTTCATGAAGCCAAGAGGGCCATTCAGCATGAGGCCAACCTGTAGACAGAGCTCGAGACTACGAGGGATGAACTGGAGAGTGCTAGGACCGAGCATGCCAGGGTCTTAGATGAGCTGACGAGGCAGCACGATGTCGACCAGCAGGCAAAGGACTTGCTGATAAAGGAGAAGGATGAGGCTTTACTCAACTTGGAGGCTCAACACAAGGCTGATCTGGAAGCAGCTGTCAAGAAAGCCGAGGCCGATGCTGTGGAGGCCTACAAACTCTCAGACGAGTTTCAAGGCTTCGGCCTTGAATAGTTGGAGAGGGGAATTAAGATGGCCTATCGATGGGTCGTCTTAAAGTTCGCTGATGCAGTGTCGTCTGTTAGACCTTCTCTTGAAGCAGTTCAGCTGGATGATCCCCTCATTGCTGAAGCCTTAGCTCAAGTGGAGTCTCATCATGTCGAAGGCATGGGCACGTATGAGGGTCGGCCTGTCATAGTCATAGAAGAATCTCCAATTGATGTCGAGGCCTTGCCCTCTGATTTTGCTCAATAGGGTGGCTGTTTGTAGCCAATACCCTCTTCGTGTAATCCATTTTTGTATTTTATTTCTGTAAAACGAACAACATTTTGTAATATAATGTCTTGTTTCCTTCCATACTCGCCTCTTATGGGATTTGCATTGTGTATATTTTTTTTTGTACTAACAGTATCACTAACCCCTCCCTCGTCTGTCTTGAGGACCATGGTGGGGTCATCCCCTCCATGCGACCTCATTATAGCCGAGGGTTATAATCACCAAATTAATTGCTTTAAATAAAGTTTTCCCTCATCTGTCTTGAGGACCATGGTGGGGTCGTCCCCTCCATGCGACCTCATTATAGCCGAGGGTTATAATCACCAAATTAATGGCTTTAAATAAAGTTTTCCCTCGTCTGTCTTGAGGACCATGGTGGGGTCGTCCCCTCAATGCGATCTCATTATAGCCGAGGGTTATAATCACCAAATTAATGGCTTTAAATAAAGTTTTCCCTCGTCTGTCTTGAGGACCCTGGTGGGGTCGTCCCCTCCATGTGACCTCATTATAGCCGAGGGTCATAATCACCAAATTAATGGCTTTAAATAAAGTTTTCCCTCGTATGTCTTGAGGACCATGGTGGGGTCGTCCCCTCCATGCGACCTCATTATAGCCGAGGGTTATAATCACCAAATTAATGGCTTTAAATAAAGTTTTCCCTCGTCGATCTTGAGGACCATGGTGGGGTCGTCCCCTCCATCCGACCTCATTATAGCCGAGGGTTATAATCACCAAATTAATGGCTTTAAATAAAGTGCTCCCTCATCTTTCTTGAGGGCAATGGTGGGGTCGTCCCCTCCATTGACCCTTATTATAGCCGAGGGTTACAATAACCAAACTAATGGTTTTTAATCAAGCATTCCCTCGTCTTTATTGAGGGCAATGGTGGGGTCGTCCCCTCCATTGACCCTCATTATAGCCGAGGGTTATAATAACCAAACTAGTGGTTTTTAATCAAGTATCCCCTCGTCCTTCTTTAGGGCAATGGTGGGGTCGTCCCCTCCATTGACCCTCAATATAGCCGAGGGTTACAATAACCAAACTAATGATTTTTAATCAAGCATCCCTCATCTTTCTTGAGGGCAATGGTGGGGTCGTCCCCTCCATTGACCCTTAATATAGCCGAGGGTTAAAATAACCAAACTAATGATTTTTAATCAAGCATTCCCTCGTCTTTCTTGAGGGCAATGGTGGGGTCGTCCCCTCCATTGACCCTCATTATAGCCGAGGGTTACAATAACCAAACTAATGGTTTTTAATTAAGTATCCCCTCGTCCTTCTTGAGGGCAATGGTGGGGTCGTCCCCTCCATTGACCGTCAATATAGCCGAGGGTTACAATAACCAAACTAATGATATTTAATCAAGTGTTCCCTCGTCTTTCTTGAGGGCAATGGTGGGGTCGTCCCCTCCATTGAACCTCATTATAGCCGAGGGTTACAATAACCAGACATGGTTTTTAATCAAGTATCCCCTCGTACTTCTTGAGGGCAATGGTGGGGTCGTCCCCTCCATTGACCCTCATTATAGCCGAGGGCCGTTCTCTGAAGATGTTTTCATGCGTACTAGAACTGATAAACACAGGATGAGGGGAAACACTGATATTTCTTATTAATTTTCCAAGTGCTCTGCTGGAGATCCTCCTATTACAATTGTGGTCTATCAAGACCTTACAACACTTCTGATAGTATTTTTTCAAACGATCTGCATTCCAGGGGTTGGAAAAGGGTTCCCCCTCTAGGTTTTCTAGTCTATAGGTCCCAGGGACGACTTCATCGATGACCCTATACGGGCCATGCCAATTAGGATGGAGCTTGTTGGGATTTTGCCAAGTCTTTTTGAGGACCAAGTCCCCCACTGCGATTGGCCTCTGTTTCACCCTCTGATTGTAAAACCTTGTGGTCCTCTGCTGGTAGGCGGCCTGCCTTATCTCGGCGTCCTCCTTCCTTTCCTCAATCAGGTCTAAGTCGAGTCTCCTCTCTTCTGTATTTCTATGGGGGGTCATACATTTGGACCCTATGCGTAGGAAACCCAATCTCGATGGGATGACGGCTTCTGAGCCATAAGCTAGCATGAATGGGGTCTCTCCGGTAGAGGTCCTCACTGTCGTCCTGTATGCCCATAGCATGACATATAACTCGTCGACCCATCTTCCTTTTGTCTCCTCAACCCTCTTCTTGATTCCATCTAGGATTGTACTGTTTGTAACTCCTGTTTGCCCATTGGCCTGAGGTCGGCCTGGGGTGGAGAAAAATTATTTGATACTCACCCTTTCACAGTACCTCTGTAGAGAGGTATTCTTGAACTGAGTCCCGTTATCCGAGATGAGGGTGTTGGGGAGACCATATCTGCATATAACATTTTTCCAGATGAACTGGAAGGTCTTCTGCTCTGTAATCGTGACCATCGGTTCGGCCTCCACCCATTTTGAGAAATAGTCAATAGCTACGATGAGGAACCGATAGTTATTGACTGCTCTTGGTAAGGGTCCTACGAGGTTGATCCCCCACACTACAAATGGCCATGGGGATGTAATAGAGGTAAGAGGATAATGGGGTTGGTGAGGGATGGTGGAAAAGCTCTGGCATTTATCTCACTTTTTTACATATGCCGCGGTGTCTTTCCCCAAGGTCGGCCACCAGTACCCTTGGGTGATCACCCTCTTCGCTAAGGATCTGCCCACGATGTAGCTTGAGCACGATCCTTCATGCACATTTTGAAAAAGGGATGAGACCGCAGATGGGTGCACACACCTAAGTAAGGGGAGTAAAAATCCCTTTTTGTACAAGGTGTCCCCAATGACAGTGAACTTTGTAGCCCTGTATCTCAACTTCTTCCTTTCTTGCCTTGCTTCTGGCATACCTCCCTCTTTAATGTACCTGATCATAGGGTCCATCCATGAATCTTCCTGAGAAACATTCAGGCAATTGCTAAGTGTTCCCTCAACGTCTTCAATAGTTGGCTGAGACAAAATTTCTACTGGGATCGTCCTTCTGATGTCTGTCCTAGTTGCCGAGGCCAACCTCGCAAGGGCATCAGCACGGCCATTATCGAGCCTAGGTATCCTCTTTAATTTCACTTCTCTGAAGCCTTTCAGTAATTACCTCACCTTCTCAAGGTACCTAGCCATCCTCTCATCCTTGGCCTCGTAGGCTCCTAGTATCTAACTCACTACTAGCCTCGAATCACTGTGAACCAAAATCTGGCCGATACTAAGTGATCTGGACAAAGAGAGGCCTGCTATCAAGGCCTCATACTCGGCCTCGTTGTTGGAGGCCTTAAAGTTGAACCTCAGGGCGTACTCAATGTCTGTGCCGTCGGGTGCTGATACTATTAATCCAGCTCCGCTCCCACTTTCGCAAGAGGACCCGTCGATGAAGAGACTCCACACGGTGTGTTCTTATGAGAAACCTCCCTCGGTGAGTGACCCCTGTCTAAATAAATATCTTCCCTCTTCGTTTTCAACCATTTTCCTTCTAGTGGTGCTCGTCTCAGCCTTATCCGTAGGCGTGTCGGTGAGATCACCCTGTCGGGTATCTATCTTCCCGAGGCTCTCACCCTCGGCCTCATTTTCTTCCCTAGTAAACTCAGCCACGAAGTCTGCCAATGCTTTCCCTTTAATGGCCGTCCTAGGCTGATACACTATGTCAAACTCCCCCAGTTCTATAGCCCAGGCCATTAACCTCCCTGATTTTTCAGGCTTGTGCAAAACCTGCCTAAGGGGTGAGTCAGTGAGGATGACCATCGTATGGGACTGGAAGTATGGCTTCATCTTTCTTGATGCATGGATCAAGGCGTAGGCCAGCTTCTCCATCCTTGGATATCTTTTCCCTGCCCCCCGGAGTGCCTTGCTGTTAAAATACACAGGCTTCTGTATTCCATCTTCGTCTCTCATAATGGTTGTATTGATGGCTGACTCTGAGACAGCGAGGTACACATAAAGTCGTTCACCCTGCATGGGTCGTGACAACAACAAGGGAGACCCCAGGTATGATTTTAACTCCTTAAAGGCCTCATCGCATTCTTCACTCCATTCGAAGGCTTTTTTGAGAATTTTAAAGAATGGTAGAGACCTGTCTATGGCCTTAGATACGAACCTGTTCAAGGCAGCAACTCTCCCTGTGATCCTCTGAATGTCTTTAATGGACTTGGGGGTCTTCATCTCAACAAGGGCCTTTATCTTTCGGGATTGGCCTCGATGCCTCTTTGGTTGATAATGAACCCAAAGAACTTCCCTGCTTCGACCCCGAAGACACACTTGGCCGGATTAAGCTTCATCTGGTATTTGTCCATCGTATTAAAGGTCCTCTCCAGGTCTGCCACATGATCCTCTGCCTTTAAATTCTTAGTCAGCATGTCATCTACATAGACCTCCATAGACTTCCTAATTTGGTCTTCGAACATTTTATTTACGAGGCGCTAGTATGTTGCCCCCACACTTTTTAGGCCAAAGGGCATGACCCTATAACAGTATGTCCCCTTGTCAGTAATGAAGGTTGTCTTCTCCGAGTCTTCTGGGTTCATGAAGATCTGGTTGTACCCTGAATAGGCATCCATGAAGCCCATGAGCTCATGGCCTACGGTAGCGTCTACCATCAAGTCAATGCGGGGGAGAGGGAAGCTGTCTTTGGGATAGTGCTTGTTAAGGTCGGTGAAGTCCACACACATTCTCCACTTTCCATTGGCCTTTGGGACAATGACTGCATTGGACATCCATTCAGGGTAAATGACCTCTCTGATAAACTCAGCGTCTTCTAATTTCTTTACCTCATCCCTAATGACCTCATACTTTTCTCTAGAGTAAATTCTCCTCTTCTGCTTTACCGGCTTCACTCCTTCTACCACATTGAGCTTGTGGCACATGATTTCAGGGTCAATCCCTGGCATATCTACATGACTCCACGCGAAGACGCTTCATCTTCTCCTCAACAGTTTAATGAGATCTTCCTTGATGTTGGGCTTCAGAGACTTACCGACTTGAACGATTTTTTCCAGGTCATTCTCATTGAGGATGATGGATTCTACCTCTTCCGCGGCCTCTCCTTTCTTTAGCTTCGTCTCATCCCTAGGGTCTAGGGTATCAATATTGTAAGTGGTTGTAGCCCTCTTGTGTGCCTCTCTTTCTTCAGCGGAGTTGTAGTAACATTCTCGCGATGTCGTCTGGTTTCCCTGAACTTCCCCCACCCCGTAAGGGGTAGGAAATTTAATCATCTGATGGACCATAGACGGCATAGCTTCAAACCCCTTGAGGGCCACACGCCCCAGTATGATGTTGTAGGCCGAAAACACATGTTCATCCATCACAAAGAAACTGACCTTCTTAGTAAGCCATCTCGGCCACTCGTCCCCCATCCTGACATCAGCCTCATACACTCTAAGGGGATGAACCTTTTCCCCGCTGAACCCAATCAATGGATGATGGTATGGGACGAGTCTAGCACGGCTGAGACCTAAGGCTTTGAAGCACGGCCAAAACATTACATTCACAGAACTGCCCCCGTCGACCAATATCCTCGGCACCTCACACCCATGCACCCTAGTTGTAATGACGAGTGGGTCGTCGTGTGGGGCTAGGAGGCCTTTAAAGTCCATTATCGAGAACCCCACTATCAGAGTGTCCATATCGACCTTCTTCCTCTTTTCTGACTTGACCTCCAGGGAGGTTGAGTGTACCATCTTCGTTACTGCCTTGGCCTCAGCCACATGGGCCTTCCTGTCAGCGACCTCAGACCCTCGTCCTGCTAGACCCCCGAAGATCATTTCCACTCCGAGCGAGATCATATTAAGCCTCTTAACAGGACCTTGGTCGTCTCTCGGCGGGAGGTGAGGGTCGTCCTCATCATCAGAAGGGTCATCCCCTCTTTTTTGAGGTCTTTCTCTACATGCATCGCCTCGCTTCTTTCTGGGGTCGTCCCCTCGGTCCCTCTTGAAGGCATCTTTGTCGACGTACTTTATGAGCTTTCCTTCTTTCAGCATTTTCTCAATCTCATCTTTCAGATCAAAGCATTTATTTGTTACGTGGCCGTGGTCTTGGTGAAATTCGCACCACAGGTTCTTGTTCCTCTTGTTGGGGGTCGCCCTCAACTTCTCAGGCCAGTTCAGGGATCGGTCACTCTTTATCTCATTGAGAATATGTTCACAACTGACCGTTAGAAGGGTGTAGCCAGCGAACTTGTCATCCGTAGACCTCTTCTTCCCCTCTTTGTTCTTCTTAGGGTATTTACCCCCACTAGCGCCTCCTATTTCGTCTTCACATTTTGCGTCCATCGCCTCCTCGGTGTTCATCACCTTTCCTGCTGTTGACAGCAATTCAGCCATCGTCCTAGGGGGGTCTTCCGCAAGCTTCCATAATAACTTCCCCTTTTGGAGTCCTCCAATCAGGGTTGTCATAGCTATTCTCTCATCATAGTCTTCCACCTCCAGCTTCTCTTTATTGAATCTGGCTATGTAGTCCCTGAGGCTCTCATTCTTCCCCTGCTTAACATAGAGCAGGTGGGTGGTCTTCTTCTGTGGCCTCACCCCAAAGCAAAAGTTATGGATGAACAAGTCTGCCAACTGCTTAAAGTTTTCAATGGAATTTTTTAGAAGAGACGTGTACCAGACATGTGCAGCCCCAGTCAGGGTACCAGAAAAGGCACGACACCTCATCTCATCTGAGATAGAGTATATGTCTGCTGCTGATTGATACATCTCAACATGGTGGACAGGGTTGGTGCTCCCGTCGTATCTTGGGGTGACCACAGGTGGCTTGAACCTTGATGGCATAGGGAAGTTGACTATCTTCGCCACAAAGGGTGAGCCTATGGTGTATCCCTTCTGAAGAGGGTCCCGGCTCTTCATTATATCACCGATCTTATCCTCTAGTCGCTGGATTGAGTCATTCCAGGGCCTCGCAGGGTCGGCTTGGCCGATGTTATCCCCTGCCACCTCTTTAAGGTGGACGGACGATTCTGCTGCGGCAAGCCTGTGTCGGCTGTTTACTTCCCTTTGACCGTTATCCCGTACTTGGGGTCGGCTATCTGCTGCCTCCCTCCTGGACCTCGCAGCACTCCTTAACCTGGATAATTTTTCCCGCAGGTCATTTATTGGGCCCAGCCTCTCAAAGGCTGACCCCCTGCTCAAGCGATCAAAAGCAGAGCCTCTCGGGCGATCATCAGGATTTGGTCTCCCGCACTTTCTTCCACTGTCTCAGAGAGGTCGTACAGTATTGTTGGAGACCTCATATGGTTCCCAGCATTCTATAGGGGCCTCCTCTCCCTCCAGGTCGTCATACCTGTCCTCAGGGCAAGGGTTCCCTTGCCTCCCCAGGCGTAGACGTCGGGGGTCAGCAACATCCCTACGCCGCTGAGGGGGTGGCAGGTCTTTGCATGGTGCCTGGGGTGGTCCCCTGGCTTCATGCTGTCCCGGAGCTGCTGCCGCCGGGGTAATCATCTCAGGTGAAACCCCTGGTGGTCTTAGTATGTTCTGGCTTAGAGCTGTGAACTGCTCCTGCATCATTCGCTGGCTTACTGCCAGAGACTTTAAGGCTTCCGCCACACCAGCCATCTCAGACTGATGTGGTGGGTGACTGGAACTGGGTCCTCCCCTATCATCCGGTGAGGGAAGTGGTGGTGGTGGCATCTCTGGTGCCATGTTTTTGAGATGTGAACTGTTGAACTGGAAAAAAGACTGGTGAGCTTGAGAACCTTAGTGGGTCTCTTTCAATGGTGAAACATCTCCTCTCAGGGGGAGAACTGGTTCACCACCAGAGTGCCTAGTAACGTCAAGTTGTACAAAGGAAGATATGTCTTCTCGTTCCCACAGACGGTGCCAAACTGATGATGCTGAGATTTAGCACCACCGAAGAAGTGATGATGAGCTCAAACAATGGCAGCTATGGCTGCCATAGAGATGTAAGTGTATAAGTGTGTAGAAGGAGATGAGTATAAGAAGAATAAGACAATGATGTATAGTGGTTCAGCCAATTTGGCCTACATCCACTGTGAGTGTGTGATCCACTAAGTATGGGCACTAATGGCCTTGGATACAATGCACATAAGCTCACTTTCTCTCTCTACTGTGTGTACAAACAGAGTTTTAGCTAGGGTTCCAATTATCAATCGATCCCCTGTAGGGTTGTAGGTGATAAGTATATATAGGTCTTGGGGGGTGTAGTGTACCCCCCAAGTATGCATGGTGCATGTGAATGATGATCTAGCCAATCCCCTGTTGACACCTGTAGATGCCAAATGATGACATAATATTCCCTCACGTGAGGGTGTGATTTTGTTATAATGGTCTCCCATGTGCCATGTGAGCCTCATGCGCACTGTTCCACGCGTCTCCTAAACCACGCGTTGTGATGATGTCACCGTCAGCCTTTGATATGAGGCCGAGGGAAAAGTTCCTTCCGGTAATGAGTCTGGCCTAATTTGGGCCACGTACTGTCGTACCCTCGAAGGGTCGTCCTGAGCCTGATGGAGGATCGGCCTCCTGAGGGGTCGTCCGGAGCCTGATGAAGGGTCGGCCTCCTGAGGGGTCGTCCGGAGCCTGATGAAGTGCAGGGCGCCCTCGGCATGGCCAAGGGTATATACGGGTATATCATATGATAACCCTCTTTTTTTCTTTTTTAGATTTTATGAAAATAATATTTGTGTCTAATAAATAATAAAAAAGGAAATTAGTTTTGAATTGGAGAAATGAAATAAAGATATATAAAAAAATGTAAAGAAATGTACATAAATAATACTAATTAAATGAGTTGTAAATGGATAAGCGTACACCTTTTATAGAACTTAAATTCTAATTTTGTAGTAGTAGAGGTTGATTTTTAAGTGGTTGTATGATGATAAGGTAAGAGTAAAAAGTGTGATGAAAGAGGGATGAGAATGACTTAAGAAAAAGGAGAGAATGTTTGGAAAAATGTAATTTCGGCGTACTGATTTGGAGGAGAATGTTCTAACTTTAGAAAGGGACCTTTGGGAATGAGGTCATGTTCTCCTTAAATAGTGAAAAATAGGGTTTCAAAGGGTGACAATAGTTATATTCCTTGGATGGACTATTGGCATACCCCTGACTTGCTGGTGAAGAAAAGTGCACCGTGTAGATAAGCAGGGGGTCTGGGGTGCCTATAAGTAGTCCAAAACAGACTTCTTCAGAAAAATCGAGCATAAAAGGCAAATCGTAAGTATGAATTGCGCTTGACCAGGACTGTTGGAAAGGGTATTCAGATCCCTACAAGAATACATTGAGACACTTCCGGGTTCGATAATTGACCAAAGTCAAACAAGGCTCAGAAGCACCTGATGGACTCTAGACGGTGGTTTATCGAAGTAAAAAGGAAAGTACTTTTCATTCATGGGGTATTTTTAAAGAGTTTGAAAACTTAAAATATTTTTTTAAAGTGTTTTTAAATGTTTTTTTGAATTTTTTTCTAAATAGTTGTAACGACATTTGGATGTCGCTCGAATGACTTCCTATGACTCGTTAGAACAACTTCAAACTTAGTTCGAACGAAATTAATTTTTGCGTATTTTGGCAGACATTAAGTATCGTTGGATCAGTCATTTGATGTATGTTCAAACGAGATGTTCCTTCTTTAGAACGAGTTTGCACAAAGCTTATTTTTACCTGAATTTAAATGAAATCTTTTATGTCTATCTCTTGGAAGGTTTTCTCCTATATATAGAGATGCGTATGTGTATTTTAATCTAAGATTTTTAGACATCTTTTAGTGATTAAACTCATTTATGTTTTAAAATCCAAGCCCCTTGGATTATATGAGATCAATGTACCAAACCAAGAAGAACACAATCCTTGTTCCTAACCTTATGGAACTAATTCTCCACTTGTAAAGATAAGAATATTAATTCCTGAGGCTGGTCGGTCGATACCGAGGCAAGTGGAGCTTGTTGTGGGCTTTGCTAGATCTGCATCGCATATTGTTGACGATTGATATTGAAGACATTACTACGTCTCTTAGTGGAACTCTAAGTTTTGTAAGTCTATAGATGTCTTTCTATAATACCAACTAGTAAATAGTTCTGAATATAGGTTTTGCTTGAAAGGGATTTTTCCTCATTTCCTATGTTCTTTGGGTTATGATTGGTTTTTTTGGCTTCAATTTAGATCAAATACCTTCCATGTTAACCTAATTTAATCAAGATAAAATTTGGACTAAATATATTTTTTTGTGTGTGACCTACTCTATAAATTGTACATATAACCGAACCACTCAATCGCTCTTTTGAAATTGGTATCACAGCCTGTTTCTACAAGTTACTTAAATAAATCCTGATGGTTATATGGATAACTCGTACAATATGCCACCTATGTTTGACAGGTCTAACTATGTCTATTGGAAAGATCGAATGAGATCGGTTCTGAAATTGATTGACGATCATGCCTAGATGCCATTGAGAAGGGGTGGGCTCCTCCGACTGTGACTAATGAAAATGTCATTAGTCTCAAGCCAGTCACTACTTGGACTGAGGATGATTTTTGATGGAGTGACTTTAACTCTCTAGGCTTAAGTGGGATTTTTAGTGCTGTCACACCTGATGAATTTGATCATATCATGATGTGTAACACATCTAAGATATCATGAGATATCCTCTAAATAACTCATGATGATACCAATGTTGTGAAAACTTATAAGCTAGAAAATATCACCACATAATAAGAGACTATTAACGAGCTTGAATCAGAAAAATTTGATGAATTTTACACTTGCTTGCATGATATTGCGAATTCTAGCTTTAATTTGGGGGATAAAATTCCTGAAACGAGGGTAGTTAAGAACTAACTTAGATAACTCCCATCATGTTTTAATGTGAAAGTCACGTTCCATAACTCTTTGGGAATTTTACATACTCTTAGGTTAGAAGAGCTCATAGGTGATCTTTAAACTTACAAAATAGATATGTTCCCTAAAACTCAAAAGAAAAAAAGAAAAAGGGATCAATTAAAAAGCTCAATAAAAGAAAAAAAATGAGGATTCTGAGTCCAATTTTGCAAGCGTGTGAACACGCCTCACAAGGATGGTTACAATTAAAAAAATTATTTTTGTATTTTTCCAATTTAAATTCCAACACAGACAAATCCAATTTTAGTCAAATATTAAACTTTGATAAAATTAGGTGTGCGTGCAAATATGCGATCTAAATCTAATTACAAATATAAAACCAAACATCCAAATGCACAGGGATGAAGAAAAATCCATTTACAGGGAAAAATCTATATTCAACACTTTAGAATGTTTTACAAGACTATCGAATTACAGACTACTTAGACCAACTAAGTATAATGCATAGTGTCTTAAAAATGTTATAAATAAAATGGCTCAGTCCAAAGTCGCTCACATGTGGTGGTCTACCCTCAGTATCCACCGATTAACCTTCTTCCTTATTTAGCCGTGATCATTCGGGTCACAAGACCCGTCGTAGATAATCCTCTCCACATGGTGTATGTAAGAGACAAAAACTTTCTAGAGTTTCATAAGGATTCATAAAATATTTGGGGATGTAAAGTTTGTGAACCAAAAGTGTTTTGTAAATGCAAAAGATGAAAACCTTTTATAAAGATATGTAGTTTTAAAGTCCATTGCAAAAATCTAGTTCGTTTAAGTGAGAGAAGCAAGTCGTTCAAACGATAAAGGCATTTCGTTCGGTATGAACATCTAACAATCTACTAATAAGAATTCACTGTCCAACCTCATCAGTGTGACACCCCGCCTATTAAAATAATGGGTGGCCAGCCCGCTACTAAAATAAAATAGTAGTCTCATATGGCTCATTCTTAGCATCAATGTTTAAACTTAATTTATTACTAACCACCTGTTAGTTTAACAAAGTGTTAAATTTTAATTTTTAATTAACATGCTTTAGAGCCTACTATCCTTTAAAGCCTATAAATAGAAGCTTCTTTCAGTCTCTATTTGGAAAAGGGAACTTAGAAGTCGGCAAGAAAGAGCCAACTATAGTAAGCGGAGGCTCCAAGATGCATTTGGAACAACGGGCGGGCATTTCCATCCATTTCTATAGAGCAAAGGGGCAGCTCGTGGAGCTTTCTCTCCTAGTGAAAAGGGGAAAGGGATTTTTTTTATAGATTAAGAGGTGAGTAAGGGGGGTTCAATAGGTCTTTTCTTTTATGGTTCATATTCCGGATTGGGTTCATCCCTGTAGTAATCGGTGAGTTGTACCTGTTACGATTCAAAATGATAAAAGGACCGGGCAGCAGTAGGAACAATAAAGAGGAAGGGGGCGGGAGCACTCGACCCTTAAGAAAATATTATGTTCTCTTATTATTGTCCCGAGGAAGAAGTTTAGAATAGGGGTCTAAAGGCGTGAGTGCAGTAGACTCTTGAAAGACTATATGGAACTCAAATATTTCATCCCAGTATCGAAATAGATTGTGTCGAGACTGTAATTATGGCTTTCGGGTTCTTTCCCTAGCCAGTCGCCCCTGTGTGGGAGGGGTTCTGATTTGCGGTTTCATCAGACGGGATCAAAGATTTTAAAATTCACCGATCATAGGTAAGCGGGTCAAGCAAGGTGAGATGACTTTCATTTCCTATATTATATCCAATGGGAGGATGAGAAGTTGTACATATCCAGTCTTTATACGTTAGATTTTGAACTAATGTCTTTGTAGTAGTTTCTTCTTTTCTAGTCAAGACTTCTTTAATCATTCGTGGTGGACTCGAAATGCTCCTATCAAGATACCCGAGCTGTCATTGACTCCGAATGATGGGCAAGACTTGCCGCCCGAAGAACCACACCCAACCCTCCCTTGACAGTGAATGACCATTTGTGAAAAGTTAAGATAGGCCATGACTGATTAAGCAGATAGCAAATAACATAACACAGAAAATGCAGGTGCGAAAAGACGTAATTTGAAAATGAAGCAAAATCTGAGCTTTTCGCTCTGATTCAGGGGGATAAGTTCCTTTCTGATGGAGAAGTTTCCTTCTTACCCATATGCTTCACACATGAAGTCTGTCTTCTCCCTTGCGTGATAGGGCTCTAAAGCAAAGTGCTTGCTTCAGCCCAACGAGTTCGAAAATAGAGTTTTTTGCCCCATAAGGGCAAGTCCAGTGGCAATCAGGAAAGTAAGGACAACCATAAAAGATGGTCAGCCTAAGAAATACTAAGTGAGAAAAGCCCAGTTCATCTTGAAGCATGGCATATAAAAGAAAGTAGGGCAGTGTTTTGCTGACGCCTCAAATCAAGCTTTTGTTGCGACATGCTATGTTTTCTCCCCCATTTCTAGTACGTTGATGGGTCACCTCGATCAGAGAGAAGATTTTTCTTCTTCTTCATTCCAGCACTACAAGCAAGTTTTTATACATGGGCCCAACAGGAAGCTTACACATGGACAACTTTCATCCACACAACTAAACACAACATTACAAAGTTCACTAAGAACATATTAAGTAAACAAAAGACATAGTTCATCATAGATAAGCAAGTGTCTTGCTCGATTACAAAACACGAAAAAATAATGAAAAAAGCTAAGCGCTTGTTAATTTCTTCTAGTCTCCCCCAAGGGTGAGAGACCACACAATGAGCTATTGCTGTTCTTTGAGCAGTGCCCTCTTCCTATTTTTGAGATCGCGTATTGCGTTCTAGAGAAAAAGCATATGATCTCGTATAAGAATTGGATCGATAGCAGGCATATGTTCCCAGAATGCACCCAGCGTTTGCTCTCGTTGAAGCTTATCATTTTCCACCTCACGTACTCTAAGTCTTGTAGCGATATCCATGGCTACTCAAAGATCTTTCTTACTGACTTCTAAGTTCGGCCCCATCTCCTTTTGATAAATAGAGACTGAAAGAAGATTCTATTTATAGGCATTAGAGGCCCTTAACCCTTTCTTCTTATTAGTAAGATAGGTTGTCTTGGTTCCGAACCTGGCTTTTCATGAATATTGAATCCCATCCACTAGATTTTAGTGCGCTGAATAATTCTCCCCGACGAGTACAAAAGGCCCACCCCAAAAAGCGAATAGTCCTTTATTTTTTGTGGGTATCGCCACGCGACTTAACCCCGATACCCCCTCAGGAAGAGGAGGCAATAATAGAGCACCCAAGAGGAGGCAATAATAGATCACCCAAGAGGAGGGAGGGTACGACTGAAAGGGGTGGACTCGATCGAACGTCCAACCACTTACTATTTTGGTAGGAGATGAAATCCAAAAGACCATTCATTATTAGCGTGTAGTAGATTGGCACGAGTGCGTAATACGCCAGTCGAGAAGAAATACCATCAATAGATTGAGCGGCAAATAAAGGATCAAGGATGAGAGGGGTAGATCTACCCAATATGGACCAATAACGGACGGCCCCCACCAACTGCTTATCTCTCTCCCTCGCATTCCATTCATGACCTAACTACTATCCCGGTTTAGGGGAGGGAATCACTTGCTGGATCGAACCCAAGGATGAGTTTGATAGGCCCGACCTCGAGTGGTGGATCGAATGAACACTAAACTGCGTTATCACGACATCGATGGATGTCCAACCTTTATATATCTTCTTTCTCAATAAAGGCGGGTAATGCAAGTTCGAAGGAGAATCCGGTAACTGCTGGCTAGAAGGCGAAAACTGCTTTTGCCAATTAAAGCCCCAAAACTAGTAAGGGCACTCGTCCAAGGAGGGAGTTTGCTTTACCCAACTTCTATTTTGATAACAAGGCAGAAACCCTCGACCCGACATTCATTAGTTTCGAATGAAGAGTGCCCTGCCCTAGCAAGCACCTACTCCTATAAAAAGAGAGACTTTACTAAACAAGCAAGAAAATCCCTTTCTATGTTATTAGTAAAGCAAGAAGCCCCTTACTATTATATTAAGAGGGAGATTAGGACTCGATGCTCTCTCACAATCGATTAGTCTCGCTTTGTCGCAAAAGATGAATCTTTTTAAAGACTCCTTTTGCCTTTATGCATGCGGGATTTTCTTCTTTTATTAAATTGTTATGTGGTGCCATATTTAGAGGCAAGGTCAGATTTGACTCACTGTATACATTCAGGAAGAGGAGGAACGAAGTCACTCGACAAAAGGAAAGGGGGAGGTACTTAATGAAAGGGGGAAATGTAAAAGACAATATTAAAGAGCCCTATTTAGAAAGGCCACACTATTGAGAAATGTTGGACACGTTCCATTCTGATGTAGGGCCAGAAGCAAAGTCAGATCATGGATCTCATAGAGTTGCAGGGTACTATGCTTCTTTCTATTTTACTGTTCTTTCTGAGTTAGGTATTACTCTGGAGATTCTTAAGCAATTGATGTCTGCTATCACTTAGAAGATTAAAGATCTCAGGACTTCTCATTCTACAAACATGGTAAATCAGGTATCTGGATCTGCTACTTCTTCTTCCATTCCCAGGAAAGCCAGGTTTAAAATGATCTATGTTACGGAACCAAGACAACCTATCTTATTGATAAGCACCCCAAAGTGTCTATTTTAAACCCCGAATAGATGCATTTTAGTCGCTCGTTTTAATTAAAATTGGCCTTATGTTCGTACTTTATCATTTTGCAGGTCACTACATAGTCGCGGTGTAATACCCCGTATTTTTATAGCTTTTAAATTATGGGATTTATGAAATCTAATTGAGATAAATTAATTTAATTTTAATCCGAAATGTTTCTTTAAATATTTACTAGCTTGACGAGAGTTAGTAATTATTGGAAATTTGTAATTTGTTGCATATTACTGGATGAGTATAGTATATATATGAAATTCTGAAATCTGGAACTGTCTTCTGTGATGTGATATGTAGGACGTGGTTGATAACTCAAATTATAAATACTTGTGTTGAGAAAGTATAATATGACACTAGAAAACTTTATTGATTTATAAGGTTAAAATGAGAACTTTGGTTACTAATTGAATAGTATCTTCAAACAATTTAATCGTTAATTTTGAATCTTACGAGTAATATAAGATAAATTAATCCATTGGGAAAGGATAGCATGTTATAAGATGAGATAGACCATTGGGAAGGTTAGTGTGATAGGTGTGCACATTATAAGAGAGGTGAGAATTTCTCAAGAAAGTGTCGCACTAATATATTGTTGCATTGGCCTGTATCAATTTAATTACTTGCTAAACGTATTTTAAATCAAACACACTATCGGGCTCTGACCCGTTTCTTTTTCTCTTTCTCTCTCTTGTATATATATGTATGTATTACAGGTGCCCAGCCACAGGGGCGTCTTGCTTAGGATCTTTTGGAAGGAACGCGCTGCAGCTTAGGTGGGAGTTGCAGGTCTCTTGATTAGACGACTTCGTTCATTCGGATCCATTCTTAGTACTTTCATCTAGTTGAGCATGTGTAGCTCTTTCCATTATTCCGTTGTTATTGGACATTTGTATTTCAGTTATTTCCAGTATTATTACTATGGGATTTATTCAGTTTGGATGTGTGACTTTAGATTTCATACGTTGACATTCGATTGACGAATGTATTAAACGAATTGGATTATGTTGCAGAATTTAATGTGGTGTGATTCTTACTTATTGAATGTTGTTAATAAAATAAATGATTTTTCTTTAAATAAAATTTGGAAAGTATGTATGAAAATGGTTTTGACACTTATCTTAATTATTTAGAGTGTTTAAATTGGAAAAGTATTTTTACGACAGTGATGCTAAGAATGAACCAACTGTTCACCTTGATTTTAATTTAATAAAGGAGTGATCGCAGGGTATTTAATTAGGCGAGGTGTCACAGGTGGTATCAGAGTATCAGGTTCTAGTGTCCTTAGGATCTGTACGGCTTATTATGCTTTCAGCGTTGCTTTGTTTGTTATAGAGCCCTATGTTTAGGATTGTCGATTCCTCTGACGAGATTTCGTTCTCCTGCTATAATGTGTATGCATTAGTGAATTCTAATTTCGTTCGGGTGTGTGCATGTGCCGAGCGATGACGGATGTCAGAAGAGGACCGTTAAGCGTACATCAGGAGGCAGGGCTCAGTTGAGATTATGAAATATATCCGAGGATGATGACCGTAGTCGAGGTCACCTCCATTGTGGCACGAGAAGCCAAGACTAGAAAGGCGACTAAGGTGCAACAATGATTTTCAAATGCTGTTATAGTCAAATGAGGTGAGAGGGTAAACTTATCCAACGTATTACAAAAACGTGTAGAGACTGTCAGTGGGAAATTTTAGAAACGCAAAAAATTGTATGTATCTTTACCAAAGGCGGTAAAGTATCCAAAGGCTTAAATATAGGACGAAGTGTGGCAAACCGAAAGTGAAAATTTAGAGAAAAAAAATTTCTTGGCTTTCGGGACGAAATTATAAAGGTTGGAGTCAACCATCAATTTTAGAAGTGGAATGCTATGCCTATAGGAGAACCTTAGGTACAGTGTTGACCGTATGTTCCTCCCTTAACTGTTCAGGATTAGAAGCAAACGTGGTTCTGAACTCATTAAGAGAGGGCATGTCAAGGTTCCCTTCGTGAATATGAATCTTAACCGTTAGCGAATTTTGTATCGGAAGAGGTAGATACTAGTGGAGGAAATGACTCCAAGTGGGAGACCAACTTGTAATAATAGTTGATAATACTCGAGGAGGAAATTCTGATGGACGACCGATTCAGAGGTTGACATTGTCATATTTTGTCAAAATAGATGATAACGCTTCTTTGTGGGGGAAGTTAAAGAAATCGAAGGATTTAGTCGAGAATGAGATTGAATGCAACGATGGTGGTATAGCACCACAAAAAGGATGTGGATACCCATCAGGAAAACCATTTAAATGCTTTAGATAGTTAAATTCTTACCAAGTGATGGTAAATTCAGTAAGTACTATTATAGATAGTAACATGATCTTTATGGCCTGAAAAATTAAGAGAACAATCGGGATGGTTTACAGGAATCGAGTTTACTAAAGTCCGAGCGGAGGACAAATCCTAACCTGGTTAGTAGGACAGGTGGTATGTGGATTATGTACTAAGGTATTTTGTGCGGAGTGAGATCGCTCACGATAATATGTCCAAAATGAGAAAAAGGACAAGAATACGGTGCCTAGTAAAAGGCAACGATTAAAATAATTTTATTTTGGTTTGGGCAGACGTGTTATGTCCGAAAACCATTTGTGCAGTCAAGACGATTGTCAGGATGGAAGTATAGGTTGTATCCTTAGAGGATGCAGCGTGTTAATGTGACACGAGCGAGTCACCATATTTTGTTCATTGCTAGATTAGCATGTGAGACGAGTTTAATGCATATAATTATAAATGTTACCATTATGTGAATATTTTCCCTAGTGTAGCGGGATTTTTCTTTAGTGCTATCCGCGGAGGATGGATAAGTATATTAACAGTGTCACGTATTTTTTTTTAGATTACTCGTTGTAGTGATGCGTTACACGAGTACGATATTATCTTTGTTAAAACATTATAGAAATGGTTATACGATAGTAGGCATTTATTGCAAGACTATCGGAGTGGTTGCATTAGTGCAACATGTTTTATGTTTGTTTTGGCAAGGCTTTACCTGTGATAAGGTTGGACTCGCACTTATATTATCTATCCTAGAGACTTCAGAGGAGATAGTGGGCTCGAGATATTCAATGCCAATATATGTATAGACTTTGTCAGTATAATTCCGTATGTATCGGGACTTACCGTTGAGCGAAAATATTTGACTCAGTATTATGTTTAGCACTCCGGACTTAGTGATAAGAAGAGTTCATTGTAATATTTATCCTTTAGAGATGTGGGAGTTAATAGTTATACCCCTATTATTAGGGAAGGGAATTTCGAGAATTTCGATCGTATGTATCCGAGGTTCATAGAATGTAATTACCATCAACCAATACGGGACGATAGTGAAATTTGTGAAACGTTCTTTGTTAAGCATAATTACGGGAAAAATTGTAACTTTTCTGTCAAGGGACGGAATAAAGGGGTATATACTATGGACGGAGGACCTAACGGATTTCGATAACCGACAATGCTAGGTAGTAGTGTATCGGGGGGTTCCTTGTTTGGATTTCGCTTTGCGAGACATCCCACGCATGAAACTTGGCGTAAGGTTGGAAATAGGGAGACGTTTGGTCATTATTCCATGAGTTCGGTACCCGGTTGAAATGGGATCAAGTAATTATGTATGTAAGTTGGGAGTTGAATTTTGTTTTAAGGTCATTGGAGCCGGATTTTTGTGGTAGGAAAGCATTGAAAGTTATCCCCACAAGTTGAGGGGTGGAACTATGATAAGGATAATTTAAGAATTTTGATTTATAGGGTGATTGAGAGTACCCAAATGTCATAACCGCGTACAGAACACAAGGTGAATAAAGAGTTGGAATGATTTTTAGAATGGATTGTCTGGAAAGAACTTTATATTATACAAAAGAGATAACCTGTAATCATTTTGATGAATAGAGCGTTAGTGAATTATTTTGGTTGTTGTACAAATTTGAAAATTTTTTGTACTTATCTGAGGAAGGTTGAGAATTATTATTCCTCTCTTATTGTCATGGAAATTGAATGCCCTATTCCGCTGAATTTAGTTAGTCCTACATAAGAGTAGCCGCCGTTCGCTCCCCCAGGGCGGACGGGGTGTTGCAAAAATGTGGGCATCTGGGTTAGATGGAGTCAAAATAGTCCGATTCGAAGGGACGTGGTAATAGACGTGTGAAATAAATGTTTGTGGGACTAGTATAACGAAGTGGAAGTGATAGAGTGGATTAAACGTCATATGAGGGGCGATAATCCATACATAAGTGTGCAATTAAAATAGCACGCCCTAACTTGATTGGAAGGCTGTGGGAAGCCATTCAAGGATTGGTATTCCTTGAATAGAGTAGAATTTAATTGTTCTGAAGCACACCCGGAGCGGAATTGTTATTTGTCAAGAGTGAGAGCGACTTGCGCCTACAAAGAGTAATGATGTTAGTATAGTATAAAAGATCCAGAAGTGCGCTTCGTGGAGAAAAGAGCATGGGTCGAAACTTTCGGCATATTACGTGTCACTTAATGTGAGACATTTCAAGGGAAGAATCGATGTTTAGCGAGACGTAGTGAGTAGTCTCTACATGCACCGCCCATAGGTAAAGTTTGGTTGAAAGAGGAGAATCAACTAAAGAATTTTGTGTTTATCGAAAATTCCTGAACTTGGAAGAGGTCGGTAAAGCCGATTAAGTTCTTGAATGAGTTGCCATCCTCAAAACAAGATTAAGGGTTTATCCCAAACATGTGAATTAAGTTGCCGAGAGGGAAGTGATTGATATTCCTTTGGACTGACTTAAAATATTAACTAGTATGCCCCAGACTTCCTTTGAAAGGAAGGATCGCGCCAGTGCATGGTCCGACGCAGTATAAATTTCTGAATCAGGATGAGATTTGGTGAATCCCACCTTTGATATGGGATTTCAGGAACCATCGAAGAAAAGAATTTCGTTTTGAGTAGGATGTATCACCCTTAGCCAAAGAATGGGGGCACGGTGATTAAAGATTTGTGGAGTCACGTGAAGGAGATTTTGGAATCTTGATACGATGATTTCAAGAATGCTCTGTAGAAGCACTCGAACCTGTTTGTCGCGTACAAGGTACTTATTAAGGTTTTGTTATGGAAGAACCTCGACTATTCTCCTTCCGTATGTTTATAGGAGAATAGGTAATCAAAATTTTTGGATCGGTCGAGAAAACATCCGATAAATGTGGTAGAATTCCACGACTGTTTTAAGCGAGCAAGAGTGATCAAATGTTCGTAATATATTCTCAGAATGGGAGTTTTGTATATGAATAAATCCGAGTATTTGTCATGTAGTGAGGTGCGACCTCCTAATGTTAGTGATATAACGAAATTTATAATGTATAGGCGTGACCTATGCGAATGTTTTCGGTTGGGAGCACAAGGTGAAGTGTCCCCAAAGAGAATGTAAAACAATGCTGCTGGGAAGAAAGGGCTATAGTAATTGAGTGCCGTAATGTGTAGTTAGTTGTGTACTAGAAAAGGATATCCAGAATTGTGCTAACGGATAGGCCATATTTTCCGAATTTCGGGACGAAATTCAGTTATTAGGGGGGAAGTATGTAATACCCCGTATTTTTATAGCTTTTAAATTATGGGATTTATTAAATCTAATTGAGATAAATTAATTTAATTTTAATCCGGAATGTTTCTTTAAATATTTACTAGCGTGACGAGAGTTAGTAATTATTGGAAATTTGTTATTTCTTGCATATTACTGGATGAGTATAGTAATATATGAGATTTATTTTTATAATATTGTCACGTGTGAATAAAATGGCAATTGTGGAAATTTAAGTCGGGGCGCGCCTGTGTCGTGTCGGGACTAAATGTGAATTAATAAAAGTGAATATTTTATAAGTTGTTCAGATGGTCATTTTGAGTTCTCTAACGCGTCCAGAAGGGTCGAGATAGTCAGAAAAGTGTACCCGAGAGTTTAGTTTGGGTCTCGGGACGTTTTTAGGCCTAATTAGGAACCTGGGAGGGCATTTTGGTCATTTTACATTTTTGGGTAATTAAACCCACGAAAATTAGAGGAGTTATATCAGATACCTAGGTTACCTTCTAGGGTTAGAAACTATAAACACAAGTGACGGCCATAGGAGAGGAAGGAGAGAGCTCTCAAGGCAAATTCAAGGCCCGAGACTCAACCGTTTGCACCGCCGCCACCGCCAACGCGTAGATCGCGAGATGGGGAACACAACCATACCGAATTCGACGCCAAATCAGAACGTCAAAAATCCCAGGAAAGTTTTTATCTTGCTATTTTCATTGGTGCATCTTTCATATTAGTTTAGGAGTAATTAAGATGAGTTTTAATGGAGGAAAGCCCGATTTATGATAGGAAAATCCATGTAGTATTGGTCTAATTGAAAATTCTGGAAACCCTTGCCATGTAGAGGAATTTAAACCACAAAATTATGATGTGTATAAGAAGAGAATTCTGGAAATAATTGTTAGAACCATGTTTAAGAGAATTTTAGGGTTCTTGAGATTTTGTCTGAAATTGGGGCTGTAAATCCATGATTAAATGACAGAAATCCACATGCTTTACGTTGAAAATACCTATTATGATGATATAGGGTTAGTAGTATCAATTCTGGGTCGATTGGGATTAGAAAATATGGAATTTGTTGATGTTAGTAGAGGAAACCCGTATCTGCAATTCTGCAGTTTTCGCAGACCTGTTTGATCGATCGATCGAGCCCAGAGCTTCGATCGATCAAAGGTTCGATCGATCGAGCCCCAGACCTCGATCGATCGACCCCTCCTGGCAGACTCCTATTTCCTTTATTAAATGAGTTAAATTCAATTTATTGTGAGAAAATTCTTGGGCATCCTTAATGAAATATTTTGGGAGATAGGGTAGACCAGTAGGACATGTGAATAGATTTTGGGACCCTCGATGTCGGGAAAGGATTGTATTTTGGATAACTACATAAGGGTCGGTAAATTTATAATTTAAAGAGAGAGAGACACGTAAGAGAGTTACTTTGGGACAAATGTGTATACCTACTGAATTTTATACTTGGGAGGATAGAATCCATGAGCGTTATGTAGTAAGTGGAGAAGTTCCTCAAATTAAAATAAGATGTGAATGGTTATACGTGATAACTAAATAATGAGAAATAAATGCGAATGACGTAATTATGGGAATTGAGAATTTACCCGTTATTGATATGGTAATATGAGTATAGTTATATGATTGTGTATGCATATACTATCTATGTGTGAAAATCATGCCCACTCTACTTGCTATCCCTGAGGTTTCCGCGCTGGGACAGTCTTATCTCGATGGTACCTTTATGGGGGATATTGACTTGTACCCTAGAAGATAGATATCCTTGGTACAAGCTATCGAAATGATAGTTCAGACGCTCCTAAGAGATGCGGGTATGTGCTTTCCTCTTAGAGACTTGGAATCTATGCTTCGCCTCATTTTGTTTGTGTATAGGTATCCTTGGTACAGGCTATCGCAGTGATAGTTCAGACGGTCCTAAGGGACTTGGAACCTATAGTTTGTATATGTGTTAATACAATTCGAGAGTGATTCCGAATTTGTATTCCCCTTAATATGAGTGATATGGGGTTTGGATAGTAGAGTATGCCCGCACCATAGTTTTATTTGGGGTGCTGTTATGGTTTATATATATATTTTACGAGTGGTTAATATATATATGAAATTCTGAAATCTGGAACTGTCTTCTGTGATGTGATATGTAGGACGTGGTTGATAACTCAAATTATAAATACTTGTGTTGAGAAAGTATAATATGACACTGGAAAACTTTATTGATTTATAAGGTTAAAATGAGAACTTTGGTTACTAATTGAATAGTATCTTCAAACAATTTAATCGTTAATTTTGAATCTTACGAGTAATATAAGATAAATTAATCCATTGGGAAATGATAGCATGTTATATGATGAGATAGACCATTGGTAAGGTTAGTGCGATAGGTGTGCACATTAGAAGAGAGGTGAGAATTTCTCAAGAAAGTGTCGCACTAATATGTTGTTGCATTGGCCTGTATCAATTTAAATACTTGCTAAACGTATTTTAAATCAAACACACTATCGGGCTCTGACCCGTTTCTTTTTCTCTTTCTCTCTCTTGTATATATATGTATGTATTACAGGTGCCCAGCCACAGGGGCATCTTGCTAAGGATCTTTTGGAAGGAACGCGCTGCAGCTTAGGTGGGAGTTGCATGTCTCTTGATTAGACGACTTCGTTCATTCGGATCCATTCTTAGTACTTTCATCTAGTTAGGCATGTGTAGCTCTTTCCATTATTCCGTTGTTATTGGACATTTGTATTTCAGTTATTTCCAGTATTATTACTATGGGATTTATTCAGTTTGGATGTGTGACTTTAGATTTCATACGTTGACATTCGATTGACGAATGTATTAAATGAATTGGATTATGTTGCACAATTTAATGTGGTGTGATTCTTACTTATTGAATGTTGTTAATAAAATAAATGATTTTTCTTTAAATAAAATTTGGAAAGTATGTATGAAAATGGTTTTGACACTTAGCTTAATTATTTAGGGTGTTTAAATTGGAAAAGTATTTTTACGACAGTGATGCTAAGAATGAACCAACTGTTCACCTTGATTTTAATTTAATAAAGGAGTGATCGCCCGGTATTTAATTAGGCGGGGTGTCACACGCGGCATCAAAAGTGCTAAATCAAGTTAATTGCGACTAAGATGAGGTTAAAATCTTGCATCGAAGAAATCAAAGGAGACCGCAAAGTCTAGAGTCCAATCTGAGCTTGCCTGATGAGTTTCGATGCCTGAACCTTGTCCCAAACCAAATCTAATTCTAGACCGAGCCTAGTCCATCACCCAAGACTGTGTGTTGAGTTTGTACCTTTTTAGATTTTCTTAGATTTTTATTTTGAGTCGTTTTATTTTTAGGATATATTTAGGATTTTTAGAATTTATTTGGATATTTTATTTTTATTAGTGTATTTTTATTTTTATTTTTTATTTAGTTTTTAAATTTTTATCTTTATTTTATTTTATTTTTATTAGGATTAACTTTTAGGAATTTAATTTTTTAGTTTTATTAGATTTCATTATATATATATATATATATATATATATATATATATATATATATATATACTAGGGTATGCCCGTGCCTGAAGGCACGCTGATAATTTTGAAAAGCATAATGTCGTGCCTTGGTGCGGCGGAAAGCGCCCTCGCCAAAGCTAAGACTGATCTCGGGATCAAAACACGGGAGCAACTTCTTCATATATGCTCGTTCAATTTAAGTCCAAAGTATTGAATGTATACAATTTTAGTCCAAGTTTTATTTACAACACAAAGATGAATTTTTTTAAAATTTGAGCATTATTTCCTTTGTTTATACAACTATCCACCCTGTTAAAAAACAAAATAGTCCACAATAATAATATCAATAAAGAACAAATATTAGGTTTTTCATATTGTAACGTAACAAAGTAATTATCCCAAACATATGTGGTGTTCACTATCCCAACTTAAAGTACTAATTGAGTCGCTACAGCACATCACCTAAATCCTACGTCGGTGGAAAGGATGTGAGATTATTTTGGTATATTTGTGTTCACACATCAATGCAATGCATTTTTAACACGAACCATGTGCTATATCGATAATGCAAGGAGTAAGTAAAGAACACATATCACCTACAGCAAGTTGCATACAATTATTAACTGTAATTATTATGAGTTTCATGTGTTTAAGAAAAATATAATCAAAGAGTTCTAATAATCCATCATGGAACTCATAATAATTATTAACTATTGTATAACACAAATATTTGTAAATTGGTTCAATCCGAAACATACTTTATACTTGTTAAAAATAAAACATTAAGAGTACTACATGATCTAACAAACTAAGTAGACCATAGAAATTATGTTGTCTACAATTTGTTCTGATCAAAACAGGTTACCTTAGAAATTATGATGTTTACATGATCTGTTTTGATACTCATTTTGATCCCCATTTATATATTCGTCTACATGTCTAGATTGTGTCTACATGATCAAACAGAGTACAATAAAATTATGTTGTCTACATGATGATCAAAACAGATTGAAGTTCCAACTTAGAAAAATTTAAGAGTACTACGATCACTCATGTTGTCTTCTTCAAGGATCAACAACGCCTTTTGTCCAGCTTTGGCAACACAAATTGAAGTACGTCTTTGTGTTGTTTAACTAAACGCCAAACTTATTGCACAACTGTAGAGAAACAGCATAACAGTTTATTGAATACACCTACAACACATAAAAGAACACAAACATAACAGTTAGGGACATAACAGTTGGGGAACATAACAGTTTACACTACAGTAGTATAACAGTTAGGGACATGAGAACATAACAGTTAGGGAACATAACATCATAGCATTTTACACTACAGTAGTTTGATAGTTTGGTAATATCTGTGATTCATTGAAATTTTGACCAAACATAACAGTTAGGTACATGAGAACATAACACAAACAACTCCTAAATTACACCACAACATTAAAAGCTTCATGTTATTCCCTTTGAGGACTACGACATTAAAAGCTTCATGTTACACTACAACATTAAAATCTTCATGTTATTTCCTTTAAGGACTTCCTAAAATCATAGAACAATTCCTAAATTTAATCTTTTTCTCTTATACTACACACCAATCCATAAAAATTTAAATTTAATACCAATTCCTTGTGACTCAAAATGCTTACTTAAACACTCAACCTATAAATAAACAACAACAGTGGCCCCAAAACCAAAATACTCATTCCCCTGTGCCCTTGTGGACCATATGACTGTCTTTCCTTTACAGTAGCGTAAGAAATTAAAGGAATACAATGAATCAAACACACTACCAAATATCAAAATCAACAAAATGGCTATGAATGATAGGAGGGAAAACATGGACAAAGCTTAATGAAATTTATATTGCATAACTAAATCATTTCCATAATAAATATGATGATTTGAAAGTTATAAAAAAAGGTAAAAATATAAAAAAATTGTAGCATAATAATGTTTAAAAGTAAGAATAAAGTAATAGCCACTAAGAAATTGTAGCATAACAATGGGCACTAAAACTAAAAGTAGAAGTCACTACCGGGTAGAGATGCCTTAGGATGAATGTTAGAGCTCAATCCATGATAAAGTAAATTGTATATAGCACCCACTGAAAAAAACAGATTGTATATCGTGATATACAATTGTGATATATGCCTGCGTCCACGATATATTTTATTGTATATACACGATATATCAGATTATATATTCACGATCTATCAGATTGTATATTCACTGATATATGTGTATATACAATCGTGATATATGCCTGCATCCATCTGATATACACGATTGTCTATTCTCTGATATACAAACTCAGAATTTCAAACTCAGAATCTATGTGTATATACAATCGTGATATATGCATGCATCCACGATATACAATCTGATATACAATTGTATATTCACTGATATACAATCTGATATATCCATGATATACCGGTATTCACTATTTCAAATAGATTGTATATCAAGATATAGCATCCACTGAAAAATAGATTTTTACTAATATACAATCTGTTATTTCAATTTCATTTTTCACTGAAAAAACTCACTATTGGGATGCCTGCAAAAATTCACTGAGAAAAACAATAAGTTAAGGAGATAGAGTAAAAGAAACGTGATTTTAAAATTGTTTAGTACCTTACGATGAATGTTGGAGCTCAATCCAGGGATGAGATATCAAGAGGGAGGTTTAAAGTAGATTGTATATCAGTAACAATGTATAACATGTGAAAAATCCATGATATGATACCCAAACAGTATGCATATCAGCTCCGGATCAAAATAAGCAAACCACCGGATAAAAAAAATCATACCACGTGTAGCATACCATGTTTACTGAAATATAATTGACGTAGATGTTGATAGAATCCGCAAAAAAAATAGCTACAGATAAATGTAGCATACTATGTTTTTACTAAAACACTCTTTTTTCTACTCCACCACTGGTGCCTCAGCCGAAATATCCTTGGTGGACCTATGGTGATTAATGTTGCCACTCCTCCCACACTTAAGCAACATTGGGAGACTGGTATTCATAACACCAAAAGGCTAGGATTACGTGCATAGAAACTCCCACAACTGCCACTGGAAATTACCTGGTAAATGCAGTCACCCACTGTACGGTCATTACTCACACACTGCCCTTTTCTCAATCTTGGCTCATGACCGGATCATGCAATTTGGCTCCGCTGCCCGCTGCTACACTTTTGTCCCTATCCGCTGCACAAAAACCACACCCAAACTGATATGCACATAGGGTAACAAGGCAGGATTAAAACAATAGAATACCTGAACATAGAGACATGAATAACATAAGAGTTCGGAAAACTTCTTTGTAATGCCTGCAATTTGATGTCCTAAGAAATGATATGCAATTATTTTCATTATTTTTTTTTCCAAAAGGGTAGATAGTTATGCATACATATTTGAGATATCGTGATTTCTTAAAGTATGCGACTAATACAGACTCACCCCCCAAAATTCGAGAGCTAAAGAAATTTCAGAATTATGATACTATATATACATTACTCAAAACATTTACACAGAAAATGTTAATCAAACACCGGAGTCTTCAACATCTTAAGTAGAGCTATTCAAACATCTTTATCAAAGATAGTTCATTCAATATTTTCTCAATTGCCCCGTCATTGTGGCCACGTCCTCTCGACATGATAGATGGGACCATAGTAATATCTTCCTCCACAGTTTCAGGGCAAAGATCTCCCAAAACACAAAGCTCAAATTCTGCCAATTGGTAACGACTCAGGATTTCTCGAACTTACCTAATAGCATCGGGATTTTTATATCTACTAAAGATTTTCACATATTGCAATGACTTCTCAAATACTTGAGAAACTTGATTCATTGGATCCTCAGACATCTGCTGAAGTTGTACTTCTGTTCAAGAATTAAGGCAACCTCACCATTGATTTAACACCTAGACTACAATGAGAATTAACCCTACTAATCGATCTCCAATTCTGAGTTTATGTGAGAATTTCAAACTTGGTTTTCTCATATTTCATAATTGGAGATGGGCTCAATGTGATGGGCTCTATTGGAGATCGATTAGTATGTTTTTTTTCTTTCAAATTCTCACATAAACTTGAGATAGGATTCTAATCGATCTCCAAATTCTCATATTTCAATTCTGAGTTTATGTGAGAATTTCAAACTTGGCCTCACACCTAGATTCATGAAATATGAGAAAAGCATTCATTTATCTCAAGTTAATGTGAGAATTTGAAAAAAAAATAACCCCTACTAATCTATCTCCAACAGAACCCATCACATTGGGCTACCACATTGACAATTTTTAGCATGTCAGAATTTGAAGGAAAAAAAAATCGTGTGCAACAACAAAAAAAATGCTATTATTAATGTATATCTATTATACAGAATGTGTGTGTGAGTTTAGGCCTTCACCAATAGTTATTTCTATCCTCTGAAATTTCTATTTTAGAAATTCTAATAAAGAAAAACTTTATCCAACAATAGTTTCTAAGGGTATCCGGATATGACATGGCATAGATACACTTAAGAAATTTCTAGGTAGAATTTCTACATGTAGAAATTCCCAAAGAAGTTTTCTATCTGACGTGGCTTTGATTTTTGGCTGGAAAGTGTGGGATCGACGTGATATTCGGTGAGTTGTTGAACTAAAGTTTTGAAAAATATGATAAAAGCCTCCTCAATAGATATAGAAATCAGAACTGCTGGAGATGAATTTTTGTTAACTTTTCTATTATGATAAAAAATTGCGCCATGTAGATTAGAAAGTTTCTAAGAGGCACTTGACACGTGGGATAGAAATTGGTTTGGAAAGAGCATGATTGGAGATGGCCTTAGATAACCATAGGTAACTCATGTGTACAAACATATCTATGTAAATAGAAAAATATAACATTAAGATCACCCAAAATACCAAATCAACCTTCACTTTTAGCCTTTAGTCCCAGAAACCCAATGAGGACATTCTAAAGGAGTTTTAAGGAGTAGCTGATTGAAAATGAAAATAGCTAAACTCTTGATTTCAAATGAGATCCCCTTTAACATTTCATCAAACATTTTGAGAGGGATTTTTGCGTAACTTAACCGTCAATGTAACGTAGTGGGTTAGGACCAAAATCAATAAAGGTCAGAAGCTAATGTTTTTACACTAAAACAAATAAGAGGAGAAGTACATATTCATAAATAGACTATGAATATTCAAATTAATTCTAATGTGGCAATCCAACAAAATCCAGAATAAATCAAGTGTAAAAATTTACCTGAGAGATCTGGACCCAACAGGATGAATCAAGTCCAAAAATTTACACATCTCCAGTCTACTTCGCAATGTTCAAACTTTGAACTTCAAAGGTATGAAAAAAACACAAAATACCAAATGTACACATCTAACACAAAATATACCAAATCTACCAAATGTACAGAACTATAATGAAAAATAGCATTGATCCAACATCTCAAAGAAAAAAAATACACATTTCAGATCTATGGTTGGATGAAAACCATATTTCAAATCTTATTTTAAGATTACCTATAGGACGAAAACAATAAATTCAGATCTCGACGAATTTTGTAGCAGCGGCTGACAACTGGGAGAAGAGAGAAGGTGGGGTACGACGAAGAGGAGGGGTTGCGGCAGAGAGGAGGAGGGGCGGTGGATTAGTGAGAGATAATGAGAGGTGAGGTTTGTGAAAATCGAGAGAGAAGAGATGAGATGAGAAGGAGGGTTTGGGTGACTTTTGTGTGGTTGGAGAGTATTGGAGAGAGTTTGGGTAAGGTAAATTTACTAACTTACCCTTATTTTGAATTTTGAAGTAAGGGGGAAAATAAATTGGAGTGTGTCAAAAGAGGGGGAATTCAAAATTTAAGGGGCAAATGAGGAAATGCAGGAAAAAATTAATCCGATGACATCATGTGTCAAACTTGTGACATACATAAGTTTTCTACTTTATTATATATATATATATATATATGTGTGTGTGTGTGTGTATTTATTTATTTATTTTATTTTAGTTTTATTTTATTAGGATTATATTTTTTAGGTTTAATAGAGTTTTATTTTATTTTAGTTTGAGATGTTAGTTTTTTTTAGTTTTATTATATTTTTTTTAGGTCTTAAGTTTTATTTTTATTTGATTTTTAGATTTTTAGTTTTTATTTCTTTTATTATTTGAGTTTTTTTTTAGGATGTTATTTTTTAATTTTGTTAATTTTAATTTTTTTAATTAGATTGTTTTAATTTTTTAGGGATACGAATTAAACACACACACACCACTTACCAACACCAAACATACACTAAAAAATAACTCACTTACTCACACCCTATTATCCTACACCAAACACACCCAAACACACCCAAACACTATTCATCATCTTCACCAGCTCTCTCTCTCTCTCTCACCTCCATTAAACCCATAAAAAACCAAACACCTCTCCCTCTCACTCCATTAACCCACCTCGATGAAACCCGGACCTTCCCCGGAGCTATGAACTCCCATCGCCAGCGCAACCTCCGGCAACCACCTTTCCGCCGGTGACCCATTTTTGGGTCTGCCCAAATCGGGCACCAGCCACAAACCGTACCCGGCGGCAATAGCTCCGAACCCGGCGCCCAGAACCCACGAAACCCGAACTCGAGTTTGTTCGACCCGATCGCTACCACCACCTTCATATCTTCCAACACCAACCCGAACCTGCAAGCTTATCCAACCAAATACCCATCTCAAATCCCAAAAATATTGGATACCATTCCAATCCATCTTCAAATCCCTACAAAATCTTCCAACAAAACTCGTGGGTCAATCAAAAGAGAAGGGCATCTCCAAGGGCGGAGCCAGCATTACTCGATGGGGTGGGCTAACACCAAGTTAAAGTTCATAAAAAATAAAATTAAATAAAAAATAAGAAAAAAAATATGACAAAACTTAGTTCAACAATATAATTCATTCATAATCAAATAAATAAGTTGAATAAAAATTGTTCCCCCTAATCTTAAAATATTCACATTCAATGATTACAAAAAAATCTATCGAAATTTTACTCGACGAGTCTTTAGAGATTCAAATTCATCGATCACGGAGTCCAAATCAATACTCAAAGTGAGGTCCCGTTCAAGGAAGAGAGACAAGCAATCGGCAAGAAATTCATCCCCCATTAAATTATACAAATAAACTCAGAATAACAAATGTGAAAAGTTCAAACCCCCAAATTCTAATATTTCAGAAAAAAAGTTTACTTATTTAATTTTAACAGGAAAAAAGTCCCCAAAATTCTAATATTTATTAATTCAAAGTATAAATCTAATATTTAAACCACTTATTTAATCTTACAAAAAAAAAATAACTGAAATAAGAAATTTTAATTAATTTAATCATCAATAGATTGTTAAATAATTAAAGGTTCAACAAATGAAATATGAGTTTTATTATTTTTACCCTATGCGCCGGATTTAGAATAAAGAAAAAAAAAAGCAGGATAAAAAGGAAAAAAAAAACTGTTGCAAAGAATAACCAAAATAAAAAAGGGAAAATCTTTCTTACCGAGAGTCTGCTGGCCGCCGGGTGTTGGTACTGCACTGCTGGTGCAGTGGTGTGATCAGATCTGTGAGTGGCTGGAACAAGGCCCAAGGGTGGCAGTTTTCTTTCTTTTTGTTTCTTTGGGAATTGGGTGGGAATTAATTATTAATTGATTGTTGAGAGAGACATTTGACTTGGAATGCACACACACGTTTCTTTTCTTTACTCCCTTGCACACACGTCATCCTTTTCTTTCCTTTTGTTCCTTATTCTGTGGACATGAATATGGGTTGGTTTACTTAATTTGGGTTGGGCTTAATTCTACTGATGGGCTGAAACTTATATCTGCAAGCAGGTTTTTTTTTTTTTGGGCTGGGCTGTAGCCCTGCTCAGCCCAGGCCCAAATCCGCCCTTGGGCATCTCATATAAAAAGGGACTCTCAACAGAAAAAGGAATATACACAGATACGAAAGAGAGGGACACGCAGAGATAGAGAAAGACAGTGTATAATATGTATATAGTAGGTTGATAACAAAATTTCAGAAAAATACAAAAAAAAATTAGTTTAGTTTTAGAATAATTTTTAGGTTTAGTTTTTAGTCTTCTTTTTGTAATCAAGTGCTGAAAATTGTGAAGAAGTTAGACGCGTGTCAAGACAAATTTGAAAAAAATTGAGGATTGTATTTCTACATTCTCTTTTCAATTTATTTCCTTCTTGACATATTATCTATTGTTGTTAATGCACACATGAAAATGTTTGGCAAAACACCCCGTTCAAGGGGTGGGATGCACTGCGTATGATGTTAATTTAATTAATTAGTTTCATTAATTTAATATTTCTAGGTAAATTAATTTTAAATGTCGCCAATTAATTTATGTAACGAGAGTTAGTAAGTTAATTGAACGAATTGACGTTTGAATTTAGGAATCGAACTAGAGATAGGTTTTTCCGAAATTTGAATATTAATTCGGTGTTGAAATTTGAAGATTGCTATTGTTTTCGTTAAATTGATCCTAGCGGGTGATTTTCTGAAAATAGTGTAGTCCTTATTTTTCATCGTGTGACATTTTTTTAATTAATTTTCTGAAAAAGATTTTATTAAATTTATAATTTTAACGAGAGTTAGATTATCGATTTAATATTATCTCGAAATGTTTCAAAATAATAAATTGAGAAATTAAAATAATTGAAAATGTAGTGTAATTCCATCTCTTGACCTTCTCACATATTTCACACTCGGTTGCACATTCTTTTTCATTATTTAGTCATTTTATAATTTTTAGCATTTGTTAGTTACTTTTTCCCTTGAAATTATTTTTAAAAAATAAAAAAATATTTTAATAAAAAAATTGGAATTGCACGTTTTCACATTAATTATTTCACCTTGAAAGTAGGATTGATACCCGTACTTACTGCAATGCGAGTTATTTTTAGACAAGTTTTGTAGGTACTCAAGGGAATTTTGAGAGTGGCTTTTGCACAACAACGATACGTACGCAGAAAGCAATCTTATCATTTACTAATAAGAAGAAAGGGTTAAGGGCCTCCAACGCCTATAAATAGAATCTTCTTTCAGTCTCTATTTGGCAAAGGGAGACGGGGCCGAACTTAGAAGTCGGTAAGAAAAAGCTTTGAGTAGCCATGGATATCGCTACAAGACTTGAGAGAATTGAACAAGAAATACGTGAGGTGGAAAATGATAAGCTCCAACGAGAGCAAATGTTGGGTGTGTTCTGGGAACATATGCCTGCTATCGATCCAATTCTCATACGAGATCATATGCTTTTTTTCCAAAACGCAATACGCGATCTCGAAACTAGGAAGAGGCCATTGCTCAAAGAATAACAAGAGCTCATTGTGCGGGCTCTCACCCTCGAGGGAGACTAGAAGAAATTAACAAGCGCTTAGCTCTTTTCTTTCTTTTTTTGTGTTTTGTAATCGATCAAGACACTTGCTTATATATGATGAACTATGTCTTTTGTTTACTTAATATATTGTTAGTGAACTTTGTAATATTATGTTTAGTTGTGTGGCTGAAAGTTGTCCATGTGTAAGCTTCCTGTTGGACCCATGTATAAAAACTTGCTTGTAGTGCTGGAATGATGAAGAAGAAAAATCTTCTCTCTGATAGAGGCGACCCATCAACCTACTAGCAATGGGGGAGAAACATAGCATGTCATAATAAAATCTTGATTTGAGGCGTCAGCAAAACACTAGCCTGCTTTCTTTTCTATGCCATGCTTCAAGTGGAACTGGGCTTTTCTCACTTAGTATTGCTTACGCTGACCAGCTTTCGTGGTTGTCCTTCCTTTCCTCATTGCCACTAGACTTGCCCTTATGGGGCAAAAAACTCTATTTCCTAACTCGTTGGGCTGAAGCAAGCACTTGGCTTTAGAGACCTATCATGCACGGGAGAAAACATACTTAATGTGTGAAGTATATGGGTAAGAAGGACTCTTGTCCGTCAGAAAGGAACTTATCCCCTTGAATCAGAGCGAAAAGCTCGTATTTCGCTTCATTTTCAAATTACGTCTTTCCGCACCTGCATTTTCTGCATTATGTTATTTGTTATCTGCATAATCAGTCATGACCTATGTTAACTTTTCGCAAATGGTCATTCACTATCAAGGGAGGGTTGGGTGTGGTTCTTCGGGTGGCAAGTCTTGCCCATCATTTGGAGTCAACGACGGCTCGAGTATCTTGATGGGAGCATTCCGAGTCCATCGCGGATAATTGAAGAAGTCACGACTAGAAAAGAAGAAACTACTATAAAGACATTAGTTCAAAATCCAGCGTATAAAGACCGGATATGTATAGCTTCTCCTCCTCCCTTTGGATATAATATAGGAAACAAAAGTCAGCTCGCCTTGTTTGACCTGCTTACCTATGATCGACGAATTTTGAAATCTTTGATCCCGTTTGATGAAATCGCAAATCAGAATCTTGTTATGACTGTCCCTCTTACGGGGAACTCTTTTCAGGCAGACCGAGAGGAGAAAGAGGAAATAGAGAGATACATTTAATCATAATCCAATGAAAATAAAACTAAATAAACAAATTATACCGAATGAGGAAGTCTAGATGCATAATATAGAATTGAGTACCGAATAAACCATCGATTATAAAATCCAATACAAATATCTAAATGCAACATAATAATCGAAAATCACTCAGTCGAGAAAAAAGGGGAAATATGCCCAACTGATAATAGGAATTGAGCCTAGTATAAGAAATAATGAATGAAGCGGCTACTCAGACTTCTGTAAGTTTCCTCATCTGCACCAGCTACATATCTGTGGAAAGAGTGATCATCCATGGCGTCCTTATGATTGGACACCTAAAATTTTTTGAAAAATAATTTTGTCATGGGTCAGTGCCCAAAACCTTTGAAAAATATTTTCAGGTAATTAAGATACAGTAAATAAATATGCAGTAAGACTTTCCATATTTAAGACGGTGTCGCACTCTCATGAGATTACCCCCTAACCTCTTAACTATTGTGCACACCTAGCGCATACATCTTAACCCGCCTAGTTACACTACCCTGTCTAACTAGTCCTATTGTCAACCTCAAGAATACACCACTTTAAACCGAGTATTGTCAATTATTTACTTCTTAGCTATATCTCTTTATTAGTTATTTAATCATTAATGATTTTATAACTTTACTCCAATTATTTATGAAAGTTCACCTTTAACGTATTAAGCCCGTATATAATTTTGCAACACTATTATATACGTTCACTGATAATGTCACACATATACACTTATACATACAAATCACTCATAACATATGCAATCCCATTCCTAAATGTCCTCCACATTCTGAACACGATCTCACTAGCATGCTATCGTGCTCCAAGAATGTTCTCCAGAATCTGGGGTACTGGGTCGGGATCTCACCATCGAACTCAAAAATCATAAACGAACATTAGATGTGGTCATGGCCTTAAGTCCATGGTCATAAACATACCATATTATTCCACAGTACTCTAACCATACATCACATAGGGATGCACAACACCTATGACTCAGGAGAACAGTACTACCTCTGCTGAGATTCGCGAGAGTGACCTCCCACGGTGTGCAACCTCCATGATAACATATCCACTAGGATGGGAATGTTTCACATTGATATCATAGATACATATATTCTTATTATTATTATTCTTATTCTTCTTCTTCTTCTTATTATTATTATTATTATTATTATTATTATTATTATTATTATTATTATTATTATTATTATTATTATTATTATTATTATTATTCGTGTATATATATGTCAATGCAAATCTGGCTAAACCATGCTTATCACTCACAGCACTAGCTTACTATCCCGAGTCTACACCCCGACTCTTAAATTTATATTAGTTCTAATTTATTAATTAGATCATATAGCATCACTCTGCAATAATACTCGGACTCACCTAACCAGTTCGTACATATAATATTGACAAACTCACTCCAATTAATATGTTATTAGAATTACTCACTAATTATTTCTCACTTTTTTCAAGTCCAACTTTAATTACCCACTCATCCCTCAGTAATATAATCTTTTTAAATCACCTTAACAAATATCTCTTATTCTTTTGGGTTTCAAATTTTCATTCTAACCCTCCGAGAATCTCTCCTTAACCAAACAACCAATCTTAGAGCTGCTAGAAAATTAAACTGGTTCGGCCAGACTACGAACCTATTCTCCTAGCAAATCTGAACCGGTTTGATTGGACACGCGAACTGGTTCGCTACCCCTGTTCAACGAACCTTCTTCTCGAATTTCAACCCAAACCCCTTCAATACGATAGCCTACCTCCATTAAAATGTATGTAACCTAAGGGATGGATCCTAGATGGTTCCAACAGTAAAAAATCATCCAAATATCAAAGATTTATCTAACGTTATCAATTAAATTCACGAATTGGGTTTATTAAAAGAACATTCCATATAAACCCTAGATTTGGTTTCAAAATCCCCAAATAAACATATTCAACCTATAATTATGTAAGAAGACTTTAATCCCAAAAATATAAAATTGTATTTAATCATCCATTAGTCATCTCATCTACATAGGATATCAATTTCACCAAAACCCCATTTTATGTAAAATCCTATCCCAAAAATGGTTTTGTTCTACACCTACCATAATATGAACATGAATAAACTCAATTTAATTTAAAGAAAGTTAATTACTTGCCTTGGGATGATTACAAGGTCTGATCTCTCTTGTGCGTGATGATTTGATGCTAAAATCCCTTGAGTTTTCCTCTCAATTAGCCTCTTTAGCCTTCTCCCTGCTTTCTTGTCTCTTCCATATCTCTTTTAGGGTTTTCAACTAATGATAGGCCTTCCTCACACACCTAACCTTTATATTTTAACCCACTAATCCAGAAATTAGGTTATTAGGCTATTTTTAAATGACCCAAATATCCCTACATGAGTCCGTGCTAGTCTAAAAAGTCTCCGGAACCCAAATACTATCCTCGGGTACTCAATTATGCCTATATCGGCCCATTCAGAACCAATCGTGAACTCGAAATTTCCATCCGAGTCACTCTACATAAATTTCCTTAAAATAATCTACAAAGAAGCCCCGATTGAGATACTGATAAAAATCCCATCGTTCTCACTTACTACAACGTACTAACAATTCACCATATTTTATTTACTCTGCACACTTAGTAAATATAACATATAAATATTAATATTTTCTCCTGATTAATATTTAAAAATAAATAATATTTTGTTTTAATTAAATTACTACACACGTGTCATTTAAAAATGCCAAAAATAATTAAATTCCAAATTAAAAAATACGGGGTGTTACATAGTTCCCCCCTTACAAAGGATTTTGGTCCCCAAAATTCAAACAAGCCTGCGTAAAAAATATCGGGATACTACTCTCGCATATCATGCTCCCACTCCCACGTCGACTCGTCTGCATTACGTTGTCCCCACTGAACTCGAACCAATGGAACCACCATAGACCGCAGCTTACGCTCACTACGATTAGGAATAATAACCGGTCTCTCCTCATATGAGATATCTGGCTGCAAGTCTATCTGCTCTAATGGAATGTGCCAATAGGCCCTCTCACTCCTCTGATATCTCTTCACCGATGACACATGAAACACATCGTGGATATACTCTAGATGCTCTGGTAAACCCAGCCTATAAGCGACTGCTTCCACTCTCTCAATTATTAGGAAGGGACCAATATACCTCAGCGCCAGATTCCCCGTATTCCCAAATCTCATGACTCCTTTCATAGGAGACACTCGTACTAAGACCTCATCCCTTATATCCAGCTCTATATGACTCATATTTGCATCCGCGTAACTCTTCAGCCTATCCCGAGTTATCCGTATGCGTCCACGAATGAGATTTATCTTAGAAGTAGTGTCCTGAATTATCTCATGTCCCAATAACTTATTGTCCCCCACCTCTAACCAACAAGTCGGTGAACGACAAGGCCGTCCATAATGCACCTCAAATGGTTCCATGCTGTTAGTAAATTGGTAGGAGTTATTATAAGGTAACTCCAATGGAAGGTATTGCTCCTAACCTCGCTCAAAGTTGAGTATACACATCCGAGCATGTCCTCTAACATCTGATTAACTCGCTCAGTCTTCCCATCAGTTTACAGGTGATACATGGTACTCAATAACAAATTAGTACCCATATCCTCCTGAAAGCTCTCCTAAAAATGGGACACAAAAATCTTGTCCCCGTCGGATAAAATATTAAGTGGCACTCCATGTAATCTCACAATCTCAACAATAAACAACTTCACGTACTGCCTCGTCTCATAATCCATATGAACTGGTAAAAAATGGGCCACCTTGGTCAATCGATCCATAATCACCCACATGGAGTCATGACCTCTTTGTGATGTTGGTAATCCAGTAATAAAATCCATCGAGATGCTTTTCCACTTCCATACTGGGATCTCAAGTGGCTGTAACATCCCTGTCAGTACCTGATTGTCTATCTTCATTGACTAGCAAGTAGGACACTTTGAGATAAACTCTTCAATCTCCCACTTTATTCCTGATAACCAATATTGCCTGCACATATCCTAGTACATCTTATCCCCATCGGGATGTACTTCAAACCTTGGATCATGAAACTCGATCATCACTGCGTGTCTTAAATACTTATCCTTCGAAACCACAAGCCTTCCATTAAAGCGTAATCCTCCTTCAAAATTGATCGAGTAGGACTCTACCCCATCTGCTAACAACTGTTTCACATTATCTTGATAGAACTGGTCACTGACTTGTTCTTTCACTACATGCATAAAGATATAGGGTGTGATAGCCAAAACTAACATGCAAGCTCTAATGAAGTCATCGTCATGTCGAAGCTCACCGTACTTCACCTTACAGATCTATACTACCTCTCCAGCAGGCCGCCGTCTCAATGCGTCTGCCACCACGTTAATCTTCCCAAGATGATACTGAATATCTAAATCGTAACCCTTTATGAACTCCAACCATCTCATATACTGTATACTCAGATCCTTCTGCTTGAAAAAATATTGTAGCGACTTATGGTCCATGAATAAGCTAAACCTTTCACCAAAAAGATAATGCCTCCAAATCCTCAAAGAAAATACAATCGCTGCTAGCTCCAGGTCGTGTGTGGGGTAATTCCTCTCGTGGGTTTTAAACTTGTGATATGCATAAGCTATTGCCCTATCTTTTTGTTGTAACACACCCAAGTCCCTATAGAGATGCATCTGTAAAAATATGGTACTCCACTCCTCCCATAAGTAGTGCGAGCACGAGCGATGAAGTCAATTTATCCTTTAGTCATCCCAAACGAATGATACCCCCTTGCTAGTCAAATTAGTCAATGGACCAATAATCTTCGAAAAACCCTTTATGAAGTGGTGATAATACCATGCCTACCCTAAAAAGCTCCTAAGCTCAGTCGGTGTCATTGGCTATTCTTACTTCCTCACCGCTGATACCTTACATGGATCCACATAAATCCCTTTATTCGATACAACGTGCACCAAAAACTACACCTCCCTCAGCCTAAATTTGCATTTTTTAAACTTGGCGTATAACTAGTAATACCGTAGTGTCTACAAAACCAAATGAAAATTCTCTTCATGCTTATTCTCAGTGTGATAATAAACCAGAATGTCGTCGATGAACACAATCATAATCTAGTCAAGAAACTCACTGAAGACCCTGTTCATGAGGTCTATGAATACTGTTGGCACGTTAGTCAACCCAATTGGCATCACCCTAAACTCGTATGATCCATACCGTGTTAGGAATGCAGTCTTAGGAACCTCCTCCTCATTGATACATAACTGGTGATGCCCTGACCACAAATATATCTTTAAGAATAATGTTACTACTCTCAATCGATCGAACATGCCATCGATTCAAGGCAATAGATACTTGTTATTAATCGTGACCTTTCTCAGCTCCCAGTAATCTAGACATAGAAGAAGTGACCCATTTCTTTTCTTTACAAACAGTACTGGTGCACCTCAAGGTGATGTGCTCCGCCTGATAAAGTCCTGTCCCGTGAGCTACTAAATCTGATCCCTAATTTCTAGCATTTTTATTGGTTCCATATGATGGGGTTCTTGTGCGATTGGATTCATCCTAGGTGCTAAATCAATCACAAACTCGATATTTCGATTGGGTGGAAACCTAAGTATTTCCTGGAACACATCAACAAACTTCTTCACAACCGGAATGAAATCCAAGGAGATAACCACCTCCTATGAGGTCTCCACCTCAATGGAGTATAGGTGAGTGGTTAATCCTCCCTTAGGTAGAGGCATCTCTCCACTAGAAACATCTCCTGCCCTGGAATGGATAATAGAATGGTCCTCCTATAATAATCCACCATCGTCTTGTACCCAGCTAACCATTCCATGTCCAAAATGATATCATATCCCTCCATATCTAATACTAGTAGGTCAGCTTCTAGACATAACCTCCCAATGTTTATATTTATCCCCTACATATCGAGTGTATCAAGTACTCGCTACCTAAGGGAGACTTTACACACAAAAGAAGGCTACCGACTGTCTCTCATAGACCTAATGTGCATGAAAATCTGGTGGCTATGAATGAATGTGATGCTCCTATATCAAATAATACCCTACCCATATGCCTATGAATAGAGAATGTACCCTCTACTACTGGAAACCCCTAAGGTGCCCCAGGTATAACTTTATCCCGAACGTTATAGGTACGCCCATACTACAATTGCACCTGCTATTATGGGCTTGGTGGAGTTGGTGCTGCTAGTGGTAACTATACCTGTTGCCCCTGTTGGGCACCCTACTGTGTCTTTTTGACTAGGTGTGGACAATCTCTCTTACAATGACCCGTCTCTCCATAATTAAAATAACGACTAGTAAAGCCTCCCTTCCTCTAGCCCTCATGGCCTTGTCGAGGTTATCCCTGTCCCTACTGGCTACCCTCATTGTTCCCTTACCCCTGGAAGCCCTAGGGAACCTATTGCTGAGGATGAGGAGGGCCCTGTCGGCCCTATTTAAACCCACCATTCTTGGATCTAAAACCTCCAAATCTGAATCTCTTACCCGGATCTCCCAGCCAGAAATCTCGCTCATGCTGCCTACTCATCTGCTGTTATTGTGTCCCACTGTCACCATTCCCACCTTTTTTCCCACTCCGACTGGTCTCTCCTTCTCTCTTTCTTCCCTTCATGTGGAAGCGATGACCCTTGCAGTGTAGTAATGTAGCATTAACGACCTCAGTATAAGTCTTCAATGTCAAGTTACAAAGCAAATGCTACCTGATCCTCCAAGTAAGTCCATCCATGAACTTCAGCATATTTTTATCTTCGTTGTTCACCTCATCAGGAAAAATTTTTACCAAAAGGGTAAACTCCTTCTACTCAGCTACAGATTGATCTCCTTGTACGGCCTCATTAAATCTCCTCCACATTTCTATCTGGATAGCTGAAGGAAAGCACTTTTGATCGAACCACCCCCATTACTCAGTAATAATCATAGTATATCTCTCCTCAGAGGTGGTGACTGATTCCCACCACTGTAAAGATGCACCCACTAGCTTAAATGTTGCCAAAATATTCTTCTGAGTATCAGTACACTCAATCATACAAAGGTGGTGCTACATATCTTTCATCCACTGACTAGAAACGACGACATTTGAGCTACCTTGAAACTCCAGTGGATGCCCTTTCTGAAATGTCTCCCTCACTCTCTGCCAACCATATGGCCCCAGTATGACACACCACATATTTTAATCATGGGTGTTAGTCCTTTACTAAAATAAACAGTATTTGTAAGGACATAGTTCGTCACAATTAAGTATATCGTATACCATTACAGCCGTCGAAGAAGTTTAAGATCATATACGCAATGAGACGGGTCCAAATATCAAGTTTCGTCAACAATCAAGACTCCGCGAAATAAATTTGGTAAAGTTGTATTTTTAATTCCTTAATAATTCACTTAGGATATTGGCATATTTTTCACAAAATATTTTCTAAGTGTTGGAGAGGATCTTTAAATGTTTTTCGTAAAAAAAAATTATTTTTTGGAGTGTTTGAGGCGTTGCATTTAACGAGGAAAAGATGAATGAAAAATATTATTTTAATCATCTCGTTCGAACGACACCACACTTCGTTCAACGACAAGCCGTGTCGCGTGAAGTATCAAACAACACTGGATCTCGTTCAAACGACATCCAATCTCGTTTGAATGACCCACCGCCTTAAGTTTTTTATAAAAGGGTCTCTTCAACTCTGTTTTAGATAAGAAATCTATATGTTTTTCATTCTGGAAAGCAGTGCAATATCAGCAGAACCTTTTGGCTTATTCTTTTAGAGTTTAATCTCTCGTTTTGTTTTCAATTCAAAAAAGAACCAATTGTTCATGTGAATTTTTTTGGAGTTTGAGAACACACTTTGCTGGTGTTTAAACTTTTGTGGAGAAGGTTTCAACATCATATGGCTTTATGTCATTGAGGTTCACTGCGTGTGAATCTTTTATGAGATTATGACTGCGGTTCTTGTGGATTGCTACGCGTAATTCATTGCTGACGACGCCGACCGACGCCTGCGGGTATTCGTGTGTCAAACAACTGTATTTCATTGTAATTCGTATAAGTTGCAATTTACAAATTATAGTGGAATAAAGGGTTTTTGCCCTGAGGGGATTTTTCTTGAACTTTATGTCGCATATTTTATTTATGTTGGTTTTACACATGCACGCATGTAGCTAGTTGATTTTGAGGGTTAAAATTATTTGATTCATAAATTAACTCTAATTAAATAAGTTTGTGATTGAAATTTGTGCATCTATTCAAATCAGTATTGCGCATGTTATTTTCTGTATTCTCATTTGGTTCACTTTTAGCACCACCGTTGAAAACTTTTCAAATCACTAACAAAAAAAGTTAAAAGAAGTCGGTGCCAAATTTTATCTTTTGTTAACATACAATAATATGCGAAATTAAAACCAATATAAACCATTCTCACAGTAACCGAAGTATAGAACAACGCAGGATGCTATAGATAAATAAAAAATGCCAAATAAACCATCGGCTCCAAATCCAACATCCAAATCGAAAGTCTAACTAAAATCGAATGAATCTAAATATAGAGTCTGATGCTAAAATAAATAATTTTGAATAAATGTCTAACATGAATGGGCAACATGCCCAACTGAAGTAGTGGAACAATAATCCTAAACTAGGAATGAAATAACTGAGGCGACTACTCAAGTATTGCATGCCTCCATAAGTGATGCAGCTACGAATCCGTGGAATAAATCATCAACTCTGGCATCCCGGTGGCTGGACACCTAAATTTTTTGAAACTAGATTTGATACAGGTCAGAGCCCAAAACCTTTGAAAAATATTTAGCAGGTATTTAAAATGAAATAAGAGTAGTTATTAGATACATACGTTAGTTTCACTCACACTCCCTTGAGTTCCTCACCTCTCAACTATAGTGCACACTTTACGTCTCCTAATAAACCCACATAGTTATGCTACCCCTCCTAACTAGTTACCATAAGTCTCTACCTAACGGCTACAAGCTTAGCTCACCCGTACCACCCATACGATATGCTACCAAAAAACTAATAATCAATATATGTCGAATATTATTATATAACCATGAATTAAGTTTCCTCTACTTAAGTCACTTTTGATATACGCCATCTATACTTTCTACTATAACACAAAAGTAGAATAATCTCACTTGTATATATATACAACTACTGCATCCCCGAAATGTCCATCGCGATGCATGCATACTCTGCTATCAAGTCCATGTACCTCTCATACCAAATCAGGGACTATCGGTTCAAAATGGCACCTCGAACAATAAATCAAACAACACATAATGGAGGTGATCATAGTTCTACGCCTTTGGGATACGCACATACATAACATTCCCAAATGACCTACCAGACCCATTATTGTTATCTCAAATAGTGAGCCATCCTAAGTTCTATGTTCAGGAGAACACATCTAGACCTTGTTGGCATTGTCAAGTTACGATCGCCCAATGTACGGAATCTCCAGTGATGGTAGGCGGCGTAGGTAGTATCACACAAGTAACAAAGCACATAAAAGGTATACACACAACCTATAAATATCTCCAGTATAGGTATACACATAATCTATAAATATATCCATTACATAGTATATAACCTGTTGAATACTTAATGTAGTAATAATTCACACTTAATATTATTTCCTATTTTTCGAGTATCACTCACTACCCGAAGGGTCCTAGTTATCCCTTAAATAAATTTCAGTAATTAATATATGACTAACCTACTGATATAAGTCTTAGTTTATTATCTACACTTCCCATAACCTGATTTTTAATTCTCAATACTTAACACCATCGTTTCATTTCATCGATCCTAATCTCGTTTTAGCCTTATAAAGACTAAGTCGAGCTATAACTATAGGTCTACTAACATTCTCCAAGTCCGCATATAGTGAATAAAACATTACCAAAGTCCCTTATAATTATCGACAAAGAAAACTACGTAAATAAATAAAGGACCAATTTGGTCAATCGATCGAAAAAATTGATCGATCGATCAACATCCCTCGATCAATCGATTGATACTTGTTGTGATACCTTCACCCAAATTCATTTTATTCCATATTTAAATCATTAAACCATAAAGAGATCTTCCCAAACTCCTATATAACATAACCAATCTCCAAATACATGTATATGGACAGTTTTTAACATAGGTTTAACATCAAATCTTTCAAGAATTCATCATTTACAAGGCTAAATCTTCCTTTTTTTTAATATAAACCCTTATATGGTTCTTTTTAACTTTATTCACTACAAAATACAGATTTCCATCATTTAAAAAAAATTAATTCTCAGATTTTGTACCACGATCATATAGGAATAATATCTAGCATGATCTCTATCACAACACATGAATTTGTCCTTCATATAAATCCTAAAAATCATATTTCTCATGAAGATTCAACCCTACACTACCATGGGTATTATAACTATTCAAAACATTGCAAGATAAACACTTGCCTTGGCTTGGAGAGATATAATTTTCACTGGTAGATGATGGAAGTGTTCCTTCCATGCTCCGATCTTGATTTCGACGACGATAGTGATGAAAAGTTATGTAGGTTGTCTTGAGAAACCTTCTACTACCCTCTCTTACGGCCTCTCTTCTCTCCCAAGTATTGTAACCCTAGCCTCTATAAAAAAAATCCTGATATATCACTTAGAATTTTAAATATTTTCTAACCTTAAACTCCCAAATGACCAAAACGCCCTTACGTAGTGCCGAGTTGGTCTAAAAATACCCCGAGACCCAATTAATACACCTGGGGTACTCTATTACGCCTATTTCATCCCATTTGGAATCAATTGTGACCTCAAAATTGCTATTCGAGTCACTATACATAAATTTCCTATCTTGACTATAACTAAGTCAACACACAACTCCTGATTGAAATATAACGTTGTTCCTTTGATATTACTCACTACAACGTATAAAAATTTTCACTTGTTATTTACTACACACTTAATAAATTTATTCCATAAATATTAATCATAATCTCTATCTCGATCAATATGTAATAAACAAATAATATTTTGTTTAATTAATTTACTGTACGTGTAAAATTAAGAATACCTGAATTGATTAAATTCTAAATGGTAAAAAATACGGGGTATTACATACTTCCTCCCTAACAAGGGAATTTTGTCCACGAAATTCAGATGTATCTGTGATAAATAACTCTAGTTATTGCTCACGCATATCATCCTTTGTTCCCATATTGACTCGTCTACATTATGGTGCCCCCATTGAATTCAAGCTAAGGGCATCACCTTCGACCTCAACTTACGCTCACCACGATCAAGTACAACAATTGGTCTCTCCTAGTAGGAGATATTTGGCTATAAGTTTATCTCCTCTAATGGAACGAGCCAATAATCCCTCTCGCTCCTCTGGTACCTCTTCAGTGACGATACGTAGAGCGCATCCTGAATCCGCTATAAGTGCTCTCGTAAGCCCAACCTCTATGCAATTGGTCCCACCCCCTCGATAATCGGTAAAGGTTCCGCATATCTTGGTGCTAGGTTCCTTTTCTTTTTCGAACCTCATGACTCATTTCATAGGAGACACCCCAACCAAAACTTGATCAGTAATGTCCAATTATATATTCCTCCTATCTGTGTTGGCATAACTCTTCTGTCTGTCCTGAGCTATACGGACGCACCCTCGAATCAACTCAATCTTGACAATCGTGTCCTAAATTATCTCTTGCCCTAATAATTTGTTATCACCCACCTTTAACTAAAAAACGGGAGAACGACAATGTTGTCCATACAGTGCCTCAAATGGTGTCATATCGATGGTAAACTGATATGAGTTATTATAAGAAAACTTCATTAATGGAAGGTAGTTCTTCCATCCTCCCCTGAAGTCGAGTATACACATCCTCAGCATATCTTCTAACATATGCTTAACTCTCTCCATCTTCTCATCCGGTTGTGGGTGATACGCGGTACTCAATCGAAAATTTATGCCCATAGCCTTCTGAAAACTTTGCCAGAATCGGGACATAAAAATCTTATCTCGATTCGACACGATATTAATCAGAACCCCATGTAATCTCGTTATCTCTACTATAAACAACTTCATGTACTGTCTTATCTCAATATCTGTACGAACCGATAGAAAATGGACCACCTTAGTCAAATGATCCACGATCACCCAGATGGAGTAATGACCTCACTGCAATATCAATAACTCTATGATGAAATCCATAGAGATACTCTCCCCCTTCTACATTGGGACCTATAATGACTGCAACATCACTGTCAGTCTCTGGTAGTCTACCTTCACTAGTTGGCAGGTAGCACACTTCGAGATAAACTCTTTTATGTCCCGCTTCATCCTCGACTACTAGTACTGCCTACGCATATCCTGCTACATCTTATCCCCACTGGGATATACCACAAAACTTAACCTGTAAGACTCTATCATTACTGCATGTCTCAAATCCTTATCCTCTGAAACAACGAGTCTCCCATTGAAGCGTAATCCTCCCTCAGAACTAATCGAATATGAATCCACCCCCTCTACTTGCAACTAGCGTACTTTATCCTGGAAAAATTAATCCCTGACTTGTGATTTTACCACCCACATAAAAATCTCAGGAGTGAAAGCCAATACAGACATACAAGCTCTAGCAGTCTCATCATTATGTCAAAGATCCCTCCACTTCGCCTTCTAAACCTCTGTTATCTCCCAGTAGGCCATCGTCTTAACAACACCACGTTAGCATTTCCAGGATGATACTGAATATCAAACTGATAATCCTTCACCAACTCTAACCATTTCCTCTACCTCATATTCAGATCCTTCTGTGTAAATAGATACTAAAATGATTTGTGGTCCATAAATAAGCTGAACTGCTCCTCAAGAAGGTAATGCCTCAAAATCCTTAAGGCAAGTACAACCACTACTAACTCAAGGTCATGTGTGGGGTAAATATTCTCGTTGGGCATAAGCTTGAGAGATTCATAAGCTATAGCCCTCTCTTGTTCAACTCCCTATTATCAATACACCGATGAAGAAACCCAGCCTTCTTCTTGATGAACAACACTAGCGTACCCTATGGTGATGTACTTGGTTGAATGACACCATACCCCAGAAACAGCTAAATCTTTTCCCTCAACTCTCACATCACTGAAAGAACCATGTGATAGGGCACTCGGGCGATTGGTCTCGTACTCGGTGATAAGTCAATGATGAAATCAATATCCCAGCTGGGTGGAAACTCATATATGTCTTGGAACACATCCTCAAACCCCCTCACCACTAGAACGAATCCAAAGAAATAACCACCTCCTGTGAGGTCTCCTCCTCAATATAGTATAATTGTGTGCTCAACCCTCCCTAGAGAAGAGGCATCGCCACAAGGAATATCTCCTGTCCTGGAAAAGAAAACACAATGGTCCTCCTGAAGCAGTCCACCGTCGCTTGGTAACCTGCTAACCAGTCTATGGCCAAAAGGACATCATAACCTCCATATCTAACATTAGAAGGCCGACAGCTAAACATAGTCTCCCAACGTCAATATCTACACCCATACAGATTAAGTGTATAAGTGACCCACTACACAAAGATGACTCTACACAGATAAGGAATTTGTTAGCTATCTATAATAGACCATCTGTGCATGAAAGTCTGGTAGCTATAAATGAGTGTGACAGTCCCATATCAAACATAATCCTACCTCAATCACATGAATAGGAAACGTACCCTCTAGAGATGGTGGCGCCTGTAATAAGGATGCATCTCTGAAATTATAAACACATTCATCCTATAACTGTCCTTGCTATTGTGGGGCTGGTGGAGCTGGTGCTGCAGGTGGTAACTACATCTGCTGTCCCTGATGGGCACCCTGTTGTGGTGCTCTATCTTTCTATGGGCAGTCTCTGCTCTTGTGACCCGTCTTTCCACAAGTAAAATAATGATTTAAAAAGTCTCTCTGCCTCTGTCCCTAATGGCCCTATCGAGGCTGTCGCTGATGGCCTCGGCCCTGCTGGATACCCGCATTATTCCCTTAGCTCTGGCAGCCCTAAAGAACATGTTGCTGCTGCTGCTGCTGTTGAGGACCCTTCTAGCCCTGCTTGAATCCAGTACACTCTGGTCAGTAACCCCCAATCTGAATCTCTTGGTTGAATCCCCCTATCGGGAATCCTGCCCCTAGTCCCTACTCATTTGTTGTTACGGTGCTTCACTAGCATAGTTCCCTCCTGCCTTACCTGACTGGCTAGGCTCATCCCCTTTCTTTCTCCCCTTCAGGTGGAAGTAAAGATCTTGACAAGGAAGAATTGAGGCACTGATGACCTCGATATAAGTCTTCAATGCTGGGTTACTAATCAAGTGTTGCCTGATCCTCCAAGTGAGTCCATTCATAAACTTCAATATTTTCTTCTCCTCGTTGTTCATCTCGTCGAGCAGAAATTTAGCTAGACGGGTGAACTCCTCCTCATACTATGCTACAGAACGGTCACCTTGAACCACCTCATTAAACTTCTTTCGCATCTATGTCTCATCAGTCGGTAAGAAGTACTTGTGATCAAACCGTACCCAGAACTCAGTAAGAGGCATAACATTTCTCTCCTCAGAACTGGTAATAGACGACAACCACTATAAAGCTTCTCCCATAAGCTTAAATGTGGAAAACATATGCTTTTCAATGTCTCCACACTCAACAATATGAAGGTGGTGTTGAATGTATTTCTTTCACGGACATGCAAAGATCATATCAGAATTACCTTGAAACTCTGGTGGGTGGGACTTCTAGAAGGCCTCCCTCACTCTCCGCCAATCAAATAACCCCGGATGGTCCTAGACCATCGACGCCACAGGCTGCTGTGGATGGGCTTAAGGAAAATGAAGTGCCATGGTAGTCATAGTAGCATTAAGTGTTTGTCCCATAATAGCGGCCACCTCTGCGTCATCACTGTCCCATTCTGTGGTTGTGGCAGTGGTACTTATGGCTCCTACTGAGCCTCCCCTTATCGGCTCTCGCCGATGACCTAGTCGATCATCACCTCTTGGGTGGCATCTGAAATCAGATTGAATTGTATTACAGTCAATACAAAAATAATAGCAGAAGAACGAAATCTCAAATACGTAAAAGTGAATGCAACAATCCTAATAATATGGCTCCATATCAAGGATGCTACGCTGAAACCGTAGTAAGCTGCACAAATCCTATGGACTCAAGAACCTTATTCTCTGATACTATCAATGACACCTCACCAATTTTAATCACGGGTGATCAGTCCTTTACTAAAATAAAGAGGAATCTCATTTGGTTCATTCTTAGCATCATTGTCGAAAACTTTCTAAATTACTAACCAACTAAGTTAAAATAAGCCAGTGCCAAATTCTATCTTTCATTAACATACAATAATATGGAGAATTAAAATTAATATAAACCATTCTCATAGTAACTGAAGTCCAGAACAACGCAGGATGAAATAGATAAATAATAAATGTCGAATAAACCATCGGCTCCAAATCCAACATCCAAACCAAAAGTCTAATTGAAATGAAATGAATCCAAATACAGAGTCTTATACTGAAATAAATAAATTTGAACAAATGTCTAAAATGAACGAGCAACATGCCCAATAGAAGTAACTGAACATGAATACTAAACTAGGCATGATATAACTAAAGCGTCTACTCAAGTCATGCATGCCTTCACAAGTGCAGACCTACGCATCCCTTAAATAAATCATCAACTCTGGCGTCCCTGTGGCTGGACACGTAAACATTTTGAAAATAGATTTGATATGGGTTAGAACTCAAAACCTTTGAAAAATATTTAGCAAGTATTTAAAATGCAATAAGTGAAGCTATTAGATACACACATTAGTTTCATGCACTCTCCCTTGAATTCCTCATCTCTCAACTATAGTGCACACCTAATGTCTCATAATAAACCCTCCCAGTTATGCTACCTCGCCTAACTAGTCACCATAAGTCTCTACCTAACCGATACAAGCTTAGCTCATCCGTATTGACAATACGATATGCTAACGAAAAACCAATAATCAATATTTATCAAATATTACTATATAATCATGAATTAAGTTTCTCTTACTTTAGTCATTTTAGATATACAACATCTATATAAAACTATAGCATCCTCAAAATGGCCATCGATCTGCATACCTACTCTACTATCAAGTCCACGTACCTCTCATACCATATGAAGGACTATCGGTTCAGAATGGAACTTCGAACCATAAATCAAATAACACACAATGGAGACGAACAAAGTTTAAGCCTTTGTGCTACGCACATACCTAATGTACTCACATGACCTGCCAATCCCACTACTTTACTCTTAAATAGTGAGCCACCCTAAGTTATATGTTATAGGGCACACATTCAGACCTTGCTAGCATCGCCAAGTTACGATCCCCTTTGTTCGAAATCTCCTGTGATAGCAAGAAGCGTAAGTATGTTGACACACATAAAAAAGCACATAATATGTATACACACAACCTATATATATCTCCAATATAGGTATTCACAATATCTATAAATATATCTAGTACGTAGTATATAACCTCTCGAATACCCAACGTACTAAGGATTCACACTTAATATTCTTTCTTATTTTTCGAGTATCACTCACTACCCGAAGGGTCGTAGTTATCCCTTAAATATATTTAAGTAGTTAATATATCACTAACCTACTGGTATCGATCTTAGGTTATTATAAATACTTCCCATAACCCGATTTTTAATTCTCGATACTTAACCGTTTCATTTCATCGATCCTAATCTCGTTTTACTCTCATTAAGACTAAGTGGAGCTTTAACTATAGATCTACTGACATTATCCAAGTGATCATGTAGTTAATAAAGCATTACCAAAGCTCCTCACAATTATGGGTAAAGAAAATTACACAAATAAACAAGGGACCCATTTTCATCTTTGGCCAATCGATCGACATAACAGATTGATCAATCGATCGATACATGCTGTGACAGCTTTAACCAAATTCGTTTTCTTCCATCTTTAACCCATTAAACCATCAAAAAATCTTTCGAGACTCCCATATAACGTAACCAATCATCAAATATATGTATATGGACAATTTCTAACGTAGGTTTAACCTCAAATCTTTCAAGAATCCATCATTTATAAGGCCAATCTTCCCTTTTTAATATAAACCCTAATGTGGTTCTTTTTAAGTTTATTCATTACAAAACCTAGATTTCCATCATTTGAAAAATTATTAATTCTCAAATTTCATACCACAATCATAAAAGAATAATATCTAGCATGATCTTTATCCCTAAACATGAATTAATCCTACATACAAATCCCAAAAATAATATTTCTCATGAAAATTAAACCCTACACTTTCAAAAGATTGAAATATAAATACTTGCCTTGGGTTTGGGTGATATGATTTTCATTAGTAGATGATGGAGGTTTTCTTTTCTTGCTCCTATCTTGATTCCGGCAATGACGGTGATAAAAAGCGGTGTAGTTTGGCTTGATAAACCTTCTCCTACCCTCTCTTATGGCCTTTCTTCTCTTCCAAGTATTGTAACCCTAGCCTCTATCACAAAGTGGCTGATATAATACTTAGAATTTTTGAGCTTTTCCAACCCTAGACGCCACAATTGACCAAAGTGCCCTTACATAGTGTCGAGTTGGTCTAAAAATTCCCCGGGACCCAATTAATACACACGGGTACTCTATTTCGCTTATATCAACCCATTTGGTATCAACCTTGAGCTCGAAATCGACATCCGCATCACTCTACATATCTCAACCTTAACCTAGTGTACACAAGACTATCGGTTGAGATATAACATTGTCCCGTCGATATTACTTACTATGACGTATAATAATTTTCACTTGTTATATATTACACACAATAAATTTATTCCACAAATATTAATAATAATCTCTCTCTCGGTCAATATTTAATAAACACACAATATTTTATTTAGTTAAATTACTGCACACGTGTAATTAAGAATACCCAAATTAATTAAATGATAAATGCTAAAAAATATGGGGTGTTACACCCGGGTGGGCTGAAACGACTCGTGCCAGTGGATGTTATGGCTGAGTCTGCAGAAAATGTTGGTCCATTGCTGTCATCTCCGCATCAACTGCCTATGCCACAATGCCAGTCACCTCTGTCGCAGTAATGTTCCCCTGTGGGGCTTCTTCCCCAACACTCACTCTCGTCTGACGGCCTCTCCTTTGCAGTATCTGAAATGGGATCAAAATTGTACTAGCTTGCGATCAAATACAAAGTAATTACCAGAAGAACGTAAATACATAAATGTGTAAATATGAATGCAAAAGTCCTATAAATAGGGATCTTCATCAAAGGACACTATGCTGAAATGTAAGAAGCCGCAAATATCCTATTGGACACTAAAATTTGATGCTCTGATACCATCTGTGACACCCTGCCTATCAAAATAATGGGTGGACGCCCTGCTACAAAAATAAAATAATAGTCTTCATATGGCTCATTCTTAGCATCGTTGTCGAAAGTTAACTTATTACTAACCATCCATTAGTTTAACAAGCAGTGTCAAATTTTTTTCTTTAATTAACATTCTAAAACAAACCATTCAATCATAATCCAACGAAAATATATCTAAATATATCAATCACACCAAATGAGGACGTCTATATTCATAATATAAAACCAAGTACCGAATAAACCATCTATCATCAAAATCCAATACAAATATCCGAATGCAACATAATAATCGAAAATAACTGAGTCTATAAAAAATGGGCAACATGCCCAACTGATAATAGGAATAGAGCCTAGTCTAAGAAATAATGAATGAAGCGGCTACTTAGAACTCTGCAACCCTTCACGTCTGTTGTAGCTACGTATCCCTGAAAAGAGTCATCATCCATGACATCCTTGTGGCAGGACACCTAAAAGTTTTTGAAAAATAATTTTGACATGGGTCAGAGCCTCAAACCTTTGAAAAATATTTGCAAGCTCTTAAGATGCAGTAAATAAATATGCAGTAAGACTTTTCATATTTAAGATGGTTTCGCATTCTCATGAGATTACCCCCTCACCTCTCAACTATTGTGCACACCTAGTGCATACATCTTAATCCCCATAGTTACACTACCCCGTTTAACTAGTCCCACTATAAACCTCATGAATACACCACTCAAACCCGAGTATTGCCTATCGTTCATTTATTAGTTGTATCTCTTCATTATCTTATTAAATCATTAATCATTTTATAACTTTACTCCAGTTATTTATCAATGTTCACCATTAACGTATTAAGCCCGTATATAATTTTACTACACTATTATATATTTTTAGTAAACATGCCACATATATACACTTGTACATATAAATCACTCATAACATATGCAACCACATTCATGAATGTCCTTCACATTCTAAATGCAAGCTCAGTATCATGCTATAGTGCTCCAGAATTGTCGTCCACATTCTGGGTTGCCGGATCGAGATCTCACCACCGAACCCAAAAATCACAAATGAACATTAGACGCGGTCATGGATTTAAGTCTGTGGTCATAACCATACCACATTATTCCACATAACTCCAAACCTACATTACATGGAAATGCACAGTACCTGTGACCCAGGGGAATGGTACTACCTATACTGAGATTCGCCAGAGTTACTTCCCACAACGCGTAACAATCCTGATAGCATATCCGCTAGGATGGGTATGTTTCACATAAGTATCATACACACAAATATTATTCTTATTCATATATATACTGTCTCTATACCCGTATATATATGTCAATGAAAATTCGGATAATCCCTACCTATCGCTCACAACACTAGCCTACTATCCTGAGTCTACACCCCGAATCATAAATTTATTTTAGTTCCCATCTATTAATTAAATAAAATAGCATTTCTCCGCTATAATACTCGAACTTACCCAACCAGCCCATACATCTAATATTTACAAATTCACTCCACTTAATTCGTTATTAGAATTTCTCGCTAACTATTTCTCTCACTTTTTTCAAGTCCAACTTTAATTACCCACTCATTCCTAGGTAATATAATCTTTTTAAAGCACCTTAATAAATATCTCTTATTCTTATGGGTTTAAAATTTTCATTCGAACCCTCCGGGAATCACCCCTTAACCAAACAACCAATCTTGGACCTACTGGAAAATTGAACTAGTTTGGTTAGACTGCGAATCGATTCTCCTAGTAAATCTGAACCGGTTTGGCTCGACATGAGAATCGGTTCGCTACCGCTGTTCAATGAACCTTCTTCTCCATTCTCAACCCCAACTCCTTCAAGACGATACCCAACCTCCATTAAATTGTATGTAACCTAAAGGATGAATCCTAGATGGTTCTCATAGTAAACAATCATCCAAATATCAAAGATTTGTCTAAAGTCATCAATTAAATTCACGAATTGGTTTTATAAGAAGAACATTCCATCTAAACCCTAGATTTCAAAATCCCCAAATAAACATATTCAACCTCTAATTCTCTAATAAGACTTTAATCCCAGAAATATAAAACTCTATTTCATTGTCACTTAGTCATCTGATTTGCATAGGATATCAATTTCACCAAAAACCCATTTTATGTAAAAAAAACATCCGAAAAATGGTTTTGTTCTACACCTACCATGATATAAACATGAATCACCTCAATTTTATTTAAAGAAACTTAATTACTTGCCTTAGAATGATTGTAGGGTCTGATCTCGCTTGTGCGTGATGATTTGATGCTAGAATCCCCAAGTTTTCCTCTTAATTAGCCTCTCTGGCCTTCTCCCCGCTTTCTCCTCTATTCCTTCTCTCTTTTAGGGTTTGTAACTAATGGTAGGGTTGCCTTACACATCTAACCTTTATATTTTAAACCATTAATCTCTAAATTAAGTTATTAGGCTATTTTAAAATGACCTAAATGCCCCTATATGAGTCTGGGCTAGTCTAAAAAGTCCTCGAAACCCAAATACTACCCTTGGGTACTTAATTTTTCCTATCTCGGCCCATTCGGAGCCAACCATGAACTCGAAATTGCCATTCGAGTAACTCTACATAAATTTCCTTAAAATTATCTAATTACAAGCCTCGGTCGAGATACCGATAAAAATTTTGTCCTTCTCACTCACTACAGTGTACTAACAATTCACCGTATTTTATTTACTATACACACTTAGTAAATATAACACATAAATATTAATATTTTATCCCAATTAATATTTAATAAATAAAAATATTTCATTTTAATCAAAATATTGCACACGTGTAATTTTAAAACGCCAGAAATAATTAAATTCCAAATTATAAAAATAGGGGGTGTTACAGTTAGATGTTCGTTCGAAGTAAATATCTAATGACCTTCAAACGAAATGGAAATTTCGTTCGAATGAGTTCCAAACTTGTTTCACTGATGCCAAAAGAAGTTTATTTTTAAAACATCAAAATCCACCCTCGATTTTTCATAAAAAATACATCCCAAATATAAATATGAATAATTAAGAACTCCTAAAAGTTTTATACCTTCATGAGATGTAGAGGACTCTTGAACTTGGAGATGTTAGAGTTTGGTTTGACGCGTTGGTGCGTTTTGGTTTGTAATGGGATATGCCAAATATACTAAAGTGCAAATAAATACAAATAAAAATCCTAAGCTAAAATATTTGCCATTACAAATGTCCCCCTTGTCTATTTCGGTACAAAACTGTACAAAACTTAATCGAAATCAAAATTACATTAAAAAACCCTCTATGACAAAACATCCTAATACCCTTCCCAAACCCTAGAAATGGAACGGCATATTGAAATATTGTCTTTAATCTCAACTTATTCAAATTCCTTGGGCCACCTTGTCTTCATGCGGTGTAATTTGGTCTTCCTTTAGATACCTACACTATTGAAATAAGGAAATACCGTGATGCATAGATTTTGAAATAAAAATTCCCTTGTGAAACTTTGAAATAAAAATTCCCTTACAAATCTTCCCCTTTGGCTATTTCGGTCCAAAACTATACAAAACCAAACCGAAATCAAAATTACATTAAAAAAACCCTCTATGAGAAAACATACTAATACCCTTCCCAAACCCTAGAAATGGAACGGTATAGTGAATCATTGTCTTCAATCTCAACTTGTTAAAATCCTTTGGGAAAAATTATCTTCATACGGTGTAATTTATTCTTCCTTTAGATACCTACACACATGAAACAACGAAATACAATTATACATAGAGTTTGAAATAAAAATCCCCCATAAAATAAACTCCCTTTGTAATATTTTCTCCCATTTTTATCCAAAATAGATAAAAGAGTAGAAGCTAAACATGAAGAATAAAACATCACAAATAAGAAGTAAGATATCGTCATATAGATATGGAAACAATGCACATTTAATCATAATCTCATAGGCATAACCAACTATTTTGGAAAATTTTCAAATTTTCTCAAGTATAAATTTTACAAGTACACCACACCACATGGCAAGTGTGGACTAAATGTAAACCACAATGAGTCAAAACGCAATACCGTATATATTATATGCGGAATACACTAATGAAAATCTGACACATATATGTAGTTATAAATGATCACAAAACTCGATACAAAACACATAAGATTTACACGTTAGCATAGTATTGATGTGTCTAAACATGTAAGATGGAATGAATGGGTGTGAACTAGATACAATTTAATTATGACCCAAACAATAAAATATGTTCAAGTAGTTCTAATTGATCGTAAAACTTTATCAAACTAAGATTTAGCCTCAAGTGACAAGATAAGGTGAACTTAATGTATAAACAATCACAATGCACACAAGCTTAAAATATTGATGATTCTACAAATCAACAGCATCATGGAAAATAGATATAACTAGGGTTCGTTGTGCAAACTCGTTGATCTTCAATTAAATAGCCTCTAGATATAAACATATATCATATTTTCTTTTATTATCTTTTCTTAATTCTTTTAAAGTTATTTATTTTGATAGATCACATAAACTAAACAATGTTGACCTTTAGCATTTTTTATGTTTTTATTGCCTTTAATCTTTTCATTAGGCTCTTACCAACGGTGGCTTTCCTGCAAATGAGATTTGCTCCTTTTTGTATCCCTTTTCCGTGCACCCTCATATTTTTTCAAAACTAATCAAATAAACCTCACGAGAAATGGTTCTTACATGCATAAATCTCCTATAGTCACAAAACATACAATTGGAAAATTCAATGGGAGAACATCTCACAAACCTTAAATATATATGTGAAATTAACATTCAAAAAGCTTATGCATGTGTGTGCGAAAGTATATACAAAGTCAAATCCATTAAGGAAATCAAGTTTGAAACAAATCCATGATAACATGGTTAAGAACAATCTAAGCATCTACAATAATAACCAAATGTACTAGCCATATGTAAAGTACGGAGTGAATTGGATTCAAATACACCAATATGCCACACCAAATGTGTAAAACTAAAATACACAAAAACCAAAAATCTTTTTTTTTTTTAATTTTTTTATGAAAATAGAATATTTTTGTATTTTTCTAATATGAATCAATAAAAGATACATAAAACTACAAAAGATACACGTCATAACACCAGCAAACATATATCATGAAGCATAACTAGATTATAATAAACAAAATCATGCAAGCAATTACCCATAAGATATAGCATGTGAAGCATCATGTGCAAGCATGTGAGAATCAAGCGGTTAAATATTTAGCCCCTCTAAAATGGATTTTCTAACCTAAATAGATGTATAATTAACGTGTCAGGTTTTAGGAACCAAAGGAACACTACACTTAAACTTCTAGGACCTCTTCCAACATCATAACAAAATTCCCTAAGGTGACATTTTCTACCACAATGCGAACATGTGTAAATGTGGGGAATGTTACTTATGGGTCGACCTTTTCTAACTTCCTTGGATGTGCTTTACCCTCTAAAGTAAATAATGGTATTGGATTTAGCAACATAATCATGGAATCCAGTATCATCACTACTAACACTACTTATCTTTTAAATCATCTTTTAACTTCAAAATTTTAGACTCAAGCAAAGAATTAGACTCTTCAAGTCTTATGGACACCTTCTTCAAATTTTCAATCATTCCTAGAAGGTTATCTCACTCCCCCTCCATGCAAGCGAATCCACCCCTAAGAGTCCTCTCACGTGCCTTCAAATCTAAAATTAATTTATTATTATCCTTATTGTAACTTACACAGACCCTAAAGATTTTTGAGTCTTCTAATTCTTTCTCTAAATATTGGACTCTATTATCCCTCTCTTTCTTGGGCAATTATAAAATTTTAAAATCACGGACCATGTCCACAATACACTCATGAAAGAAATCTCTTTGAGTTTGAATAGTTTACAAAAGTTTAAGAGCAACTTTAAAGTGATAATTTTCTTTTTCAAGAATTCTAATTCTTTATTAAAATTAAAATTAAAATGATTTAATGTTTAAAACGGTTATGAAGATTATTAAACTCCTCTAAAATATCAAAATCATCATCACAAACCACATCGGATAACTTATCACTATGGGAATCCATCAAGAACAAAAACAAACTCAAGAGAGAAATAAAACTACCACCTTAAACAACACGAAACAAGGATCTACACGATAAATTAATGCAATCCACTCTAATACCACTTGTAAGCACATGAACATGCCCAACGAGGATGGTTACAATAATTTTTTTTCTGTATTTTTCTAGTTTAAATTCTAACACACAAATCTAATTTTAGTCAAATATTAAACTTTGATTGAATTAGGTGTGCATGCAAATATGCGTTCTAAATATCTAATTGCAAATATTAAACCAAACATGCAAACACACAGAGATGAGAAAAAAAATACATTTATAGGGAGAAACCTATATTCAAAACTTTAGAATGTTTTATAAAACTATTGACTTACAGATTACTTAGACCGACTAAGTATGATGCACATTGTCTTCAAAAACCTTATAAAGAAAATTACTCAATACGGAGTTGTCCACAGATAGTAGTCTCCCCTTGGTATACACCGATCAAACTTCTTTATTCTTCAATCGTGATCACCTGGGTCAGACGATCATCCGTGCAGAATCCTCTCCACAACGTGTATGGAAGATACATAAACTTTCTAGAGTTTCATAAGGATTCACAAAATATTTGGGGATGTAAAGTTTGTGAATAAAAAGTGTTTTATAAATACAAAAAATGAAAACCCTTGATAACGATATGTAGTTTTCATTCTTTTAAAAGTCACATGAAAAAAGATTTCAAAATAGGTATTTATAGGCCAAACATAAAATTCGAGGCAACGACTAGTTCAAATGAAAACATGGGTCGTTCGAATGAGAAAGTTTGTTCATTCGAGCAACAATAGCAAGTCGTTTAAATGACAAAGGCATTTTGTTCGATATGAACATCTAACGAGAATTCATTGTAAAGTAGTCCAACCTCATTAGATGTCCAGTTCAAGTAAATATTTAATGACCTTAAAATGGAATGGAAATTTTGTTAGAACGAGTTCAAACTCGTTTGGATGAGGCCCCAAATAATTATTTTTAAAACATGACAATCCAACCTCATTTTTTCATAGAAAATACATCCCATATATGAATATGAATAGTTAAGAACTCGTAAAAGTTTTATACTTCATGAGATGTAGAGGAGTCTTGAGCTTGGATATGTTGGAGTTCAATTCGACGTGTCGATTTATAATGGGATGCCAACTATGTCAAAGTGCAAATAAATGCAAATCAAAAGACTAAGCTAAAATATTTTCCCTTACAAATTTCAATTTGATCTAGATGATGTTGCCTTATTTGCTAAAAATTTAGAAAGTTTCTCCAATTATAAAAATCAAAATTCTTCCAAAGTGGAAAGAAAAAAGTTTTGAGAAAGGCAAAAGTTTTAAATTGGGCAAGAATGTGTTTGAGTATAATCATATAAAAGCTAGAGGAGAGTACCCTAAAAAAGACGATTCCAAGAGATGCTATGAGTGCAAGGGTAAGGGTCACAAATCCCACAAGTGTGCTATTAGGAATAAGATATAGGGAAAATGTAAATCATAATTCCTCTCTAATCGATAGCGATATTGAGTCGGTGGATTTAGAGGATGAATCACCGTGTGGACATTACTTCACCACGTTCATGGAAAGTTACGTTAACACTTCAAGTATGTCTCACACCGATAAGAATATTTATAAATGTGATAGACTCAATAATATATCGAACCATTCTATAGAGAGTGATAGTGATTCTTTTTTGAGTGAGGGAGAACGTAGCCACCAACAGTCTTTAAAAAAGAAAAAGAAAAATAAAAATTTGGCTCTTTGGGTGTTATCTTTTATAAAAGGAATTGAAGGTTTTGAGAGAGAGAGAGAAAGACCCTGATTAGGATTTCTTTGAGTGAGCAGTCAGTTTCAGTGATGAGAAAAAATAGTGAATTGATCAACAAAGGGGAGAGTGAATTGACCAACATAGTGTATAGTCTTATGAGGTATCTTCAAGAATTATTGGAGACTCATGATAAACATGAAAACTATGTTTTCCAACTTGAGAAATATCTCCAACGTGACCAGGAGGTCAAAGTTACTTTAGAGAACACGTATAAGAAGGTTGGATAGATGTTCCTAGGTCTCGTGTTAGGTTTTAAAGAGAGGTAAGGGATAGGTTATAACGGTCCATCCACTTCCCAAAACTCACTCTAACCGGTTCCCAAGTTTATGATGGATCCATATAGGCCTCGACCTAACCCACCAAGGGAACTTGTCCTAAGAATTTTAACCAAAGTAGACCCAAATAAGTCTATTTTGTACCTATTGTAAATGAAGCGGTCACCTTAGAGAACTTTTTCTATAAGCTAGGAAGAGTTTTTATACACACACTCCCACACACCACTATAGTGACATTGCTAGTCTTATAGAGAAAATTGAGTTTCTCATCATGACTTCAAAAATCTAAATGGAATAATTTTAACGAATTTCTATGCCTTTCGAGAAAACTTCCAAAGTTTTTATTAGAGATAAAATTGATAAGGGCAAGAAAAAGATTACCTCAAAAATCTAAATCCACAAGGTTGGTAAAATATTCCAAACTTTCTCGAATGTCTATGCCTTTCGAGAAAACAAAATTGATAAGAATGATGAAAAAGTCTTTGTTGTTCATGTTGCTCTGAAGTTTCAAGATACTTCTCAATCATATTTTGATAGTGGGTGTTCTGGTACATGACCAGTGACAAGTCTTATTTTACCAACCTTGTGGATTGTAAGGAAATAAAAGCCATATTTAGAGATGGGGGTATGTTTAGCATATTAGGATTTGGTTGCATGGAGTTCCCCAGATTTCTTGAGCTATATGATGTGTTTTATGTTGAAGGGTTGAAAGTGAACTTGATAAGCATAAGCTAACTTTGCAATGCTAATTATGTGATGAAGTTTGACCCATATGAGTGTAACATTTATGCTCAATCTGGTGAAATTTTTCTACGAGGTGTGAGGACTATCGATAAATTTTATAGTATAATTGCCAAGTCCTCTTTAATGTGAAATAATACTAAGGTATCCTGCATGGACCTTTGACATTAACGACTATGTCACGTTAATTTTAGAGATCTTGAGAGATTAGTCAATAAGGACATATTAAAAAACACCCTTCCTGGGGAAACAAATCAAAAGTCACCATAGGAAGTTGAATACCGTTACCACCTTTCATAATTTCGAGTTGATACTCATGGATCTTATGGGTTCCATGCATAGTGAGAGTATTGGTGGTAAGAAGTATGCCCTAGTGATTGTTAATGAATTTTTAATATATTCTATCGTTATATTTCTTAGGAAAACATTTGATGCTATTGAGTTCCTAACAACCATATGCCATATTCTACAGAATCAAAAATGTTTTCACTATTAATCGAATTCATAGTGATGATGGAACTAAATTTAAAGAAGCCAAATTAAATAGCTTTTGAATAAAATCGACATTAGACATGAGTTTTCAACCATTCGTATTCCTTAGTAAAATTGGGATTGTTGAGATCAATAATAGAACAATTCAAGAGATGGCTAGATATGTGCTTCTTGGAAGAAACGTGCCTAGAAATTTTAGGGAAGAAGCGGTTAATATCGCATGCCACATGGTGAATAGTATATATCTTTATCCACACACAGTTCACACTTCATATGAGTTGTGGATAGGGAAGAAATCAAACCTATTGTATTTTTAAGTTTTTGGGAGTCCTTAATTAGGAATGTTTGATTCTAGAAGTGACGAGGGAATATTTTTGGGGTATACATCGTCTAGTAGAGACTATAGGGTATTTAACCTTATGAGTTCTAAGGTCATGGAATCGATAAACACCACGATTAGAGATGATGTACCAACTGTGTTTATTGATCCTGGCCTTGCATGTGAGAATAATGCACCTCTAGTAATGATCTCATTATTCCACACACCACCATGGTGGACCCCCACTGTTTATATAGAAGATCCACACTTTTGGGTTTGAAAGAGTCATAACCCTTTCGACATACTTGGTGATCCCATACAGGTGTTAAGATTTGCGTTGAGCTAGAGAATGTGGTTGACTTATGTTGCTACACTTCAACAATAAGGCACAAGAATATGAAGGAAACACTCAAGGATGAGCATTGAATATGCGCTATACAAGATGAGTTACTTCAATTTTGGAAGAATGATTATGGGAATTAGTCCCCAGACCTAGTGAGACTAATGTGATTGGTAACAAGTGGGTTTACTAGAATAAGATGGATGAGAATGGTACCATTGTTCATAATAAGGCTAGGTTGGTCTCTCAAGGCTACTCATAGATTGGGGGTATAGACTTTGATGAGACATTCGTGCTTGTTTCTAGGCTAGTGTCCATCTACTTACTACCCTCCACAACCTATCATCTAAGGTTTAAGTTATGCCAAATGGATGACAATAGTGCATTCCTTAATGGCAATATTCAGGAGAAAGTTTATGTGGAACAACCAAAGGAGTTTGAAGATCTAAAACACCACATATCTTTTATATAAACAAGGCCTTGTATGGTTGAAGCAAATACCCCATGATTGATATGAAGGGTTTACTTCTTATCTCTGAGCTCGTGTCTTTAAGAGAGGGGGAGTTGATATGATGTTATTTGTTAGGATAGAGGATGATGCTATCTTAGTTGCCCAAATCTATGGGGATGACATAGTCTTTGGATCCACGTAATCCCATCATGCTCAAACTTTTGAGGGTAGTGAGTTTGGGATAAGCATGTTTGGTGAACTTAAATTTTTCTTAGGTCTCGAAGTGCATTAAATCGAGGATGGGATATTCATATCTGAATTTAAGTATGCTAGGTACGTAGTGAAAAAGTTTGGTTTAGACTCCGCTAAGTACTCATGCACACCCATGAGTTCTTCAACTAACCTTAGCAAAGACCATATAGGAAAGAACTTAGAGAAAACACTTTAGAGGAGTATGATATGCAGTCTCCTCTACTTAATCGCTAATCGTCATGACATAGCCTTTAGCGTTGGAGTTTGTGCGTGTTACCAAGAATCCCCAAAAGAATGTTTTCATTTAAATGTATCATCAAATACATGAGTGACACTCTTTCTTATAGTATTTGGTATTCCTATGATACCGATGAATGTTTTTCAACGTATTCAGATACTGATTGGGCTAGGGATGTTGATGGTTGTAAAAGCACCTTAGGTGGAAGATTTAACTTTAGGAGTGCTCTTGTCTCTTAGTTAAGAAAGAAGCAAAACTCTATTTCTTTGTCCACGACGGAGGCCAAGTATTTTATCACCGAGAGTTATTGAACACAACTCTTGTGGATGAAGCAAATGTTGAAAGATTATGGGATTACTCAAGGCACAATGACTATGTCTTCTGATAATAAGAGTGCAATCCATATTTTCTATAATTCGGTCTGTAAGAGCAAGTTTCATAATTGATCAATTCAGTTTTTATTTTGGATTATCCCGTTACACCCCAATGCACATTCAGCATTACTTTTAAGTATTAGAAGACCAGATTTTGACGAAGTTTTGGAAGATGAAAGATTGTTCATCTCAACATCATTCTGAAGTGGTATGAGGTAGTTTGGCAAAGTATTTATTTATCTGGTGGATTCTTATAATTAGAGTTTGCATAAAAAAAATTCAAAATATTTAAAATGATTTTTTAAAAGTTCTTTGAAAATTTCAACGGTTCGTTACTATTAGTTTGATAAGTCATTCAAACAATTTTACACAATGTCATTAAAATAAGATTCCATCATTCGAACGCAATCTGAGACGACGCCTTATGATCAATTTCGAAATATCGTTCACTCGTTGTTGGGTACATCGCTAGAATGAGTTTCCAGCATTCGAACGAGATTCTTTAGGTTAACCATTGGAATATCATTCGAAGTTATGTTAGAAACCTGATTGAAGAAATAAAGGTACTCCATTCGAACGAAGTACCTGGTCATTCGAGCGAGGGCATAAGTTTTTATTTTTTAATCAAATCTGATCCAAATCTCCAATGACTATATTTTTGCAACTACTTTCCCTCTAAATAGAGATGCAGGATTAGAGTTTGGGAGAACTCTTTAACCCTTATTCAAGCCATTTTAGAGTTCCTTTTCTGATCAAACTCTACCATTTTTCATCTAAACCCCTTGGAAATTTAGACCCCACTATTGAAAAAGAAGGCTCATTAATGGATATTGAGGGAAGACTTCTTCTTGTGAACGATGCTAGACTATACCGTATTTGTAGAATACTTGAAGAGCTATGTGTTGTAATTAGTGGAATAAGTAACCTGTAAGTCGTATAGCGTCTGTCGATTGTGATATAGTGCTAAAATGGAGGTTTTGCCCCAAAAGAATTTTTCCTTACTTATTCGCATGCTTGTTTGGTTTGACTTATTTAATTTGGACTTCATCATTTCATGCAATCTAAATTAACTAAGATAAAATTTATTAAAAATCAAATTTGTGTGTGTTTGGTCTAAGATATGAAAAAATCCATAGAACTCGCTTTCTGAAATTTATATCAGAGTAGGCTACACTAAATTCTTGTGTGATCCTTCAAAATTTAGATTTTATGGATAATTTTTATAATAGGATACTTATCTTTGATGTGTCTAATTGTGTCCATATTGAGAGAGATATTTACTCCCGCGCGGGTTAGTGGCTTCGGCATACGCGGGGAAGAGGAGATAAAGGTCTCGCGCCCTTCTTCGAGGCACTTAGATCGTCTTCTATTTTGAGGTGATGTAAAGTGATAGAGTCGTCAACCTATATTTCACAAAATAGAGAATGACATTAAAGACATACTGATGCTTGTGAAACCAATTAGTTCGGAGGTTTGGGGGCTAAGTTACAAAATAGGAAGGTATTACGCACCCATCCCTCCCTTTCGGTCTCTCATGGGATTATGTTATTATTCTCCTTAATTTCTCCGTGAAGTGTGTGGGCATGTATATATAAGTGCATATCGGAATCACTTGACTCACATCATGGGAAAGACGGAGTGAGTTCATCCATAGGAGTATTCCCAAAATAATAATTAAAAATACGATGTGTGCGCCTATCAAGATATCAATCACTATGATGAAATGATAATATGTGTTAGATAAGACGTAAATATGAATTGCAACTATAATATAGATAAATAAAGTTTGGGTAAAATAGGAAAAAAGGAAAATAAGAAAATAGGACTCGAGTCTCGGATTTTAGCCCGAGACGCCTATGTATCCTATAAAGGCATCAAAGTCCACGTAGTTCACATGTGACACGAGGGTGGGGTACTTTATCCCATCAATTCAAATGGGGATTTAATTATGTGTGTGTGTGTAAAAAAGGTGTTATAGTTTCAAGAAATTATAGTGAAGAATCCCATTTGAAAATTTTGACACCCCGTCTAATTAAACATCGGTTGATCAGGCCTTTATTAAATTAAAACAGGTTTCTCATATGGTCCATTTTTAGCATCACTACCGAAAACTTTTTAATTACTAACCATCTAAGTGAACTTAGACCGGTGCTAAATTTTATCTTTCCTTAAAATATATAAATGAACAATGCGCGAAACTAAATTAAGCATTCATAATATACTAGAGTTCAACCAACAAAATATATAAATGAATAAGGGTTTGCCGAAAAACCCATCGGCTAAAAAAATCCAAAACCAAATACTTCATAATACTAAGAGAACTAAAATACTGAAGACTGACAATGGACAACATGTCCATACATGTAATATGAAATGAGATCCTCCACTAGATCTGAATGGAAGAATTGTCCAATCAAATCCTGTCAGCATCCATAATTCTACAACTCTGAGTCCCTAGAATGAAGTCACGTTTAGTATCCCTGTGGCTAGACAGCTAAAAGGTTTTTGAAGATATTTTATTGCAAGTGTTAGTACATAAAACGTTTTGAAAATATTTAGCAAGCGTTTATTAAATTTAAAATTCAGTCATTGATCACACATGTTCACGTACACTCTCTCTTGAGTTTTCCTCACCTCTCATCTATAGTTCACGCCTGACGTTCTATACTTAGCCCACCTAGCTATACTACCCAAGCTAATTAGACTAAAGTATTCAACTGAACTTATCTACACATCTAAGTTCTTGTACCGCCCATACAATACATTAATTTATTAACATTTCTCATGTGTTACTAAGCAACATAAGTAACATTCCACACATGTTATCTTTTAAATCACTACATTAAGCTTCTCTCACTTAATTATCATTTTGATGTCCAAAAGCATAACTAACATTCACATATGTTATTAGCCACATCATATAATTAAGTTTCTCGACTTAATTTATTCTCATTAGATATTCACTATCTGACTGTCCACTGTCACACATAAGTAGGTTGATCGTATCGTATATATTTCATTCACAATATAAATAAATAAATATATATCTCACTATAATATGCTCATATCACACATTAAGGATTTATTGGTTCGGATGTCCCTTCGACCCCAATTTATGATGTCATTCACATTGGTCAGGATAGCCCTCGACCCCAATGTAAATGTTATATATATATATATATATATATATATATATATATATATATAATTTATGTTCGATATAGGTCCGAATAGCCCTCGACCCCAAATCGAACTCTCATGTATTGGTCCGGATGTTCCCTCGACCCCAATACATTTAATATATTGTAGGTATTCATACCACCTAAGTATTCATATGATAGGTATTCACACAACCTAGGTATTCACGTTTATACATAGTATCTTTCTCTCGTATACTAGTCGTACTAAATTTCTTTACGAATTATCCCACATATCGTATTTATGAGTATACATGCAATTCTCATGTATTGGTATGGATGTTCCCTTAACCCCAATACATTTAGTATACATTAGGTATTCATTCCACCTAGGTATTAGTATGATATATATTCACACAACCTAATTATTCCCACTTGTACGTAGTACATTTCTCTCGTATACTCGTCGTACTATTTACTTTACGATTTCTCTCACTATCGTAATAATTCGAGTATTCACCCAACTCTAAGGACCCTAGTTACCCCTTCATAAATTTCAATAGTTAAACCTAACTTACCTTATTGGTCTGATTCATCAATCCAATTCCTAAACTCCCCGTAATTCATTATCTTTCTCTCGGATAATTTGCGGCACAAAAAGCAACCCAATTTCGTTCTCGTCTTAATATTCACTATAAGACCAACCCATACCCCATCATAAGCCTACTATACTATTTTAATCTCTCAATATTACTTTATCAAAGTCCTCAAAATTTTCACAACAAAAATTTAGGGATTTAAGGCAAAAGGGGGAAATTTTTAATTTTTGGCGTAACCAAATCGATTTGCCCTTGTCCGAATCGATTCGCCTTCCCCGAATCGATTTGCCCTAGACTGAATCGATTCGAAATGGTTCAGATTTGGCTACTTCATCTTCTTCATGCATTTTTCACCATTAATATACCTCTCAACCTCTTGAAACTTCACCAAACTTTAAACTTATCATTCTTAATCATCTCTACACGTATTAGGATCAATTCCAACGTGACTTTTACACCAAATCAATACCATATCTAATCAAGAACGAATTAAACCATTCTAACATAAAAAAAAAAACTAGGTTTCCATTTTCATCCTCTATTATTCATCAAAACCCAAATTTAATTCGTGGATAATAACACATAATCACAAATTTATTATCCTCTACTGACATCAACTCGTTCTAGATGCAATTCTTAACCAAACATGTATTCAAATCAATATTTTCTTCCAAGAATCATAAAAAAAAAAAAAAAATTGGAACCCTAAACACATGGGTATTATAACTTCATATTAATTTGCAATAAACAACTTGTCTCTAGGTTTTTAGGTTATAATTTAGTGGTGTTGATGATGAGTTGAAGTTTCTCTCTTCAAATCCTCACTCCTTAGATGCTTAAGATGCATGATTAAGGTCCAATTCTTCAAGAACACCTCTCAAGCCTTGAAAATTGTTTTCTTTTTTTCTCTCTAATGGCTTCCTTTGGATTTAACTATTTATAATCCTAGCCTCAAGTCTTAAGAATCAAATATCACACTTAGAATTTCGTTGGTCCCTTAACCTCTATTTGTCAAACGACCAAAACACCCTCAATAGGTGTCGATTTGGTTTAAAATTGACCTGGGACCCAAATAATACCCCCGGGTACACTTTTTTGACTATTTTGATGCATTCGGGATCATCCTTGACCTTTAAATTATCATTTGAGTCACTCAAACATATTTTTCCTTTTTTAACCTCAAATTAGTCTACATGCGACTCCCGGTTGAGATAAAATGAAATACGCACATATCACTCGCTATGTCGTATAACACTAATCATCAATTATTTACCATTCACATTTAGTAAATATTATACCATAATATTAATCAGTATATATCTCTCGATTAATATTTAATAATCACATTTATTATTAGTCACCTCAAATTACTTTACTCGTGTAATTTAAATACAACGTATTTTTTCCAATTAATTAAATTATAAATACGCAAAAATACGGGGTATTACATACTTCCCCCCTTATAAAGGAATTTCGTACCCGAAATTAGGACATACTTGCAGTAAATGGCTCTAGATACCTCTCTCGCATGACATCCTTTCGCTCACATGTTGACTCATCAATATTTAGTGTCCCCACCGAACTCGCACTAGTGGCACCACCTTAGACCATAGCTTACGCTCACTATGATCCTAAATAGCCACGGGTCTCTACTCCCACGAGATGTCTGTCTGTAAAATAATTTCCTTAAATGTAACGTTCTACAAGCTCTCACACTCCTTCGATATTTCTTCAGCGATGCCACATAAAACACATCGGGTATCCACTGTAGATACTCTGGAAGTCCCAGTCTGCGTGTTACCGGTCCCACCCTCTCAATAATAGGAAACGGCCCAACATAACTCGTCCCTAGCTTCCCCCTTCTTACCAAATCTCATGATCCCCTTTATAGGATATACTCTAACCAACCCTGATCGTCAATCTCCCACTTAATGGCCTCCGACCATATAGTGCCTTAAAAGGCGAGCCTATTCTCTATCGGCTCTACTATCTCTTTGTTAGAAACATCCCACTTTTATGGGTGTCAATTTCTTGTTGTCGAACCCTGACTCTATTCAGAGTAAATACCCACAATAATTTCCTGACTACTCATGTCGGACTTCACACTCTTAGCTCATGACGACGTAACTCTCTTTACATTTATGAGCTATCTGAAAGAGACACAGTTTACTCGATTCGGGTCGATGGACCACAAATCACTTCAGGTCGTAGAAGCTCGTTGCTCCCCACTTATTATTGATTTATGAGTGACACGTCTAGAACGATGTGCATCTCCCTCCCCATCACCTCGTGACACTTTCGATCAGAGCTGGGGCTGAAAGGTCTTATCCTAATTCACAACAATTATGGACAACACCTAGTATAGTTTCACTTCTTTTCTCCAAGTGAAAAGTTAGATATGCTGCTCTATGGTATATCTCACTCAAAAATAACACATATGCTTCTCTGGTCAATTCATTCCTCAACCCGATGGAAACCCTGACCTCTTTGGGATTTTGAGATGTCCTAAGTATGAATGTCACTACTCGTGCTCATAAATCCCGTCACCGAGATCATCTAAATTACAAAAAGGCTAGTTAATAACCTCGGATCAACATTTTTCCCTAAACGGTGTAACTTGGAGACAACTCCATTATTTATCATTCACCCACGATCCTCATGTTCCACATATTTCAGATTACTAGAGACCTCTTGATCTCCCCTTTTTTGAAATATACCCGAAAATCATTTCCCTTGCGTTTGCACCCAAAACTGCTAGGCATCTAACTAAGTGATACTTTGCTCTAACTATGGAGCCCATACACCCTATAACTCGTGCATATTTGCACAAACCTCACAACATCACCTACGTAACATTCTTGTCTCAAGTTCACCCCCCGCATTCTTGGCATGGCTAAATCTTCTGGGTAATTTTGATCACCCCGCCAACTACTATTTAATTCTTCCCGATATTGCCCCACCCATCAACTTATGGTGAAAAAATTCTTCAATGTTTCACACATCATCATAACACGGTTCTCTCTGCCTCAAATGAAAAATATAGTTATTAACTAACCGTTATAACTACAAATATCCAAATCTATAATTGTTCCCCAAATCATCGTCTCTTGACATAGAGAGTATACCCGTCTAATCTTATGTCATGACGGGCCACGTAAAACACGACGCTCTTATAATCACTAGTTTCGCGTCGCAAATAAATCACGAGCTATATCTCTCCGCTCGATAATAAACCAGTCTTCCTTGAACCACGTCCTTAAACATCCCTACTCACTGGGATCAATTATAACTAGACAACATACACACAGAAGTCTAATACCCAATATATAATAACATATATACTCACATATATAAGTTCAACCCTCTTTCATGTGATACTTAGTAAAAATAATTCATACCCTGAAATAGCGTACACGAGATCTCACTATCACCACATCACTAACCAGTCAAATCTCGAAAAGTAGTCTACTCTATTCGCATAACTCTCAAAAGTAGTAAACTCACATGAAACTCCAACAAACTCTTAGTGTACCCACCCACTTCCTCATAGGTGACACTAAAGAATTTCTCTATCCCATGACATTTAGATACATCATATGGCCATCACGACCAATGTACCCACTAAATCTGACTCACTCATGAATTCTAATGATCATAACCTTACTTGTGATGCACTCATGTCACTTACATAATACTACTAAGGATGACACAATCACTTTACTTCCATTCGCTATTTGTCTCGCCTGATCGACCGATTCCTAAACGCACTCTTGCATTGGAACTAACCCAAGATCTGTTGTAATGGTTATACATCTAGGATCTTATTATGTAGTTGTTCCCCACCATGATTTGGGTTAATACTTCTCCTTTCATGGCCTACACCCTTTAATCACGGCCCTACTGGCCTCCTCTAATGTCCCCTTGGCCCTATCGACCTTGAGGAACAGGATGTTGCGACTTTTGAGGACCTTCATCGTCCTACCCGAACCTACCGTTTTGTGTTTGGAAATCTATAGGACAAACTCCCTTAGACCAATCTCCTTCCTGGAAGTCTCACTTTTCCCACTATTTGGCCGCACTAGCAAAGTTCCCATCTACTTCCTAGTCTGACTTGTCCCACTTTCTTACTATGGACATGTTCAATACAGGTGGTCCTACTTCCCCCACATAGGATACCTTTATGTGCCATTCCCCCTTTCCTATATCCTCCCTAGCCATGTTGGGGTGTCCTTTTCTCGAACTTAGTGGCCTGGATCCTGATTGCTACCTTCATTATCCCTTTAGCTCTGCAAGCCTTATAGAACTCGTTATTGGCCTGAAAGTCCCTGACTGAATTTTCCATCTCTTGTTAGGAATTCAATTTATCTGAATTATTTCAATGGGTCCCCTATTAGGCATACTCTCCTGTGGTGTCTCATTAACACCGCTAAATCTATTCTTTCTCTCCGGCTAGATTATCCAACCCTATTCGCTCCCGTCTAAGTGAAGCGTTGATGTAATCTCATAAACGCACGACCTTAGTGACATCGACACTAGTCATCTTCATCAACTTTTCATCCACGCTTATGTATACTAATCATGAGTACAAATTCACTTATGGACCCGCACTCAATCCCTCGTTGAATTCCAAATGTACTTCTTCATACGTAGGGACTGACTCTCGTCACTTTATGCTGCCCCTACGATCTAAACATTTTGCCCATAATTTTAATTCTGGGTGTTGCTGCCCTCTAACCTATTCTCTCCTTCCATTGGTCCATTATAAATCCTCTCTTTCCCGAATTCTTACAGGTGACTTTTCGTAAGAGTCCCCCTGACTCTCCTCCTATCTATAACGTTGGGTGAGTCTAAAATAATAATTTCATTCTCTACAACGGTGCTTGGGGACACTACCATCCCTGAGTGGTTATTCTACCTTCATCTAACCAAATAATTATCGTGGTGACTTCAATCACAATCACCGTTCTCAGAATTACTCTATGTCTTTTTCCTCTCCTCTCCTCTCCTCCTGCAGTCCTTCTAACAACTGTCGTTGGTCGTCCCATATTTCTCGGTGTATGAAGCTCAACCGAACTCGTGCATGAATCACATGAACTATACTTAATAGGAGGAGAACATAAGTCGCATACGTAGAGGAGTACAATAATCCTATCATAAGTCTCTATATCAAAGAACATTATGCTAAAACGTAGAAAAGCCGCACAGATCCTAAGGAAACTTGAACCTGATGCTCTGATACCATCGGTGACACCCCATCTAATTAAACATCGGTTGATCAGGCCTTTATTAAATTAAAACAGGTTTCTCATACGGTCCATTTTTAGCATCACTACCGAAATTTTTTTAATTACTAACCATCTAAGTGAACTTAGACCGGTGCTAAATTTTATCTTTCTTTAAAAGAGATAAATGAACAATGCGCGAAACTAAATTAAGCATTCATAATATACTAGAGTTCAACCAACAAAATATATAAATGAATAAGGGTTTGCCGAAAAACCCATCAGCTAAAAAAATCCAAAACCAAATACTTCATAATAATAAAAGAACTAAAATACTGAAGACTGACAATGGACAACATGTCCATACATGTAATATGAAATGAGATCCTCCACTAGATCTGAATGGAAGAATTGTCCAATTAAATCCTGTCAGCATCCACAATTCTACAACTCCGAGTCCCTTGAATGAAGTCACGTCTGGTATCCCTGTGGCTAGACAGCTAAAAGGTTTTTGAAGATATTTTATTGCAAGTGTTAGTACATAAAACGTTTTGAAAATATTTAGCAAGCGTTTATTAAATTTAAAATTCAGTCATTGATCACACATGTTCACGTACACTCTCTCTTGAGTTTTCCCCACCTCTCATCTATAGTGCACGCCTGACGTTCTATTCTTAGCCCACCTAGCTATACTACCCAAGCTAACTAAACTAAAGTATTCAACTGAACTTATCTACACATCTAAGTTCTTGTACCACCCATACAATACATTAATTTATTAACAGTTCACATGTGTTAATAAGCAACATAAGTAACATTCCTCACACGTTATCTTTTAAATCACTTCATTAAGCTTCTCTCACTTAATTATCATTTCGATGTCCACAATCATAACTAACATTCACATATGTCATTAGCCGCATCATATAATTAAGTTTCTTGACTTAATTTATTCTCATTATATATTCACTCTCTAACTGTTCACTGTCACACATAAGTAGGTTAATCGTACCGTATATATTTCACACACAATATATATATATATCACTATAATACCCTCATATCACACATTAAGGATTTATTGGCTCGAATGTACAATCGAACCCAATTTATGATGCCATTCACATGGGTTCGGCTAGCCCTCGAACCCAATGTAAATGTTATATATAGATGTATCGATCCGGATGTTCCATTAACCCCAATATTATTTATGTTCGATATTGGTCCGGATAGCCCTCGACCCCAAATCGAACTCTCATGTATTGGTACGGATGTTCCCTCGACCCCAATACATGTAATGTACTGTAGGTATTTACACCACCTAAGTATTCATATGATATGTATTCATCTTTCGCTCATTTACTAGCTGTACTACATTTCTTTACGAATTATCCCTCTTGTCATATTCATGATTATTCACACAATTCTCATGTATTGGTCCCTACGTTCCCTCGACCCCAATACATTTATTATACGTTAGGTATTAATGCCGCCTAAGTATTAGTATGATAGGTATTCACACAAACTAATTATTCCCACTTGTACGTAGTATATTTCTCTCATATACTCACCGTACTATTTACTTTACGATTTCTCTCACTATCGTAATAATTCGAGTATTCACCCAACTTTAAGGGCCCTAGTTACCACTTTATAAATTTCAGTATTTAAGCCTAACTTACCTTACTGTTCTACTTCATCAATTCAATTTCTAAACTCCCTGTAATTCATTATCTTTCTCTCGGATAATTTACGGCACAAAAATCAACCCAATTTCATTCTCTTCTTAATATTTACTATAAGACCAACCCATACCCCATCATAAGCCTACTGTAATATTTAAATCTCTCAATATTACTTTAGCAAAGTCCTCAAAAATCTCACAACAACGATTTAGGGATTTAAGGCAAAAAGGGGAAATTTTTAATTTTTTGGGTACCCGAATCGATTCAAAATGGATCAGTTTTGGCTACTTCGTCTTCTTCATGCATTTTCACCATTAATATACCTCTAAACCTCGTGAAACTTCACCAAACTTTAAACTAATCATTCCTAACCATTTCTACACACATTAGGATCAATTCAAACTTTACTTTTACACCAAATCAATACCATATCTAATCAAGAATGAATTAAACCGTTATAACATAAAAAACCCTAGGTTTGTAGGGTCTGATTTTGTGGTATTATTATCTTCTGCTGACATCAATTCGTTCTACATGCAAATCTTACCCAAACATGCATTTAAATCAATATTTTCTTCCAAGAACCATCAACAAATCAATATAATTGGAACACTAGACACATGGGCATTATAACTTTATATTAATTTGCAATAAGGAACTTGACTCTAGGTTTTTAAGGTCTGATTTCTTGGTGTTGATGATGAGTTGATGTTTCTCTCTTCAGATCCTCACTCTTTAGATGCTTAGGATGCAAGATTAAGGTCCAATTATTCAAGAACATCTCTCAACCCTTGAAATTTGGTTTCTCTTTTCTCTCTAATGGATTACTTTGGGTTAAACTATTTATAACCCTAGACTCAAGTATTAAACATCATATATCACACTTATAATTTCATTTTTCCCTTAATCTCTATTTGCCAAACAACTAAAACGCCCTCAATGGGTGCTGGTTTGGTCTAAAATTGATCGGGACCCAAATAATACCCCCAGGTACACTTTTTCGACCATTTCGACCCATTCAGAATCATCCGTGACCTCTAAATTATCATTCGAGTCACTCAAAAATATATTTCCTTTCTCAACCTCAAATTATTCAATACGCGACTCCCGGTTGAGATAAAATGAAATACGCACATATCACTCGTTATGCCATATAATAATAATCATAAATTATTTACCATTCACACTTAGGAAATATTATACCATAATATTAATTTGTATCTATCTCTTGGTTAATATTTAATAATCACATTTATTATTTAATCACCTTAAATTACTATCCTCGCGTAATTTAAATACAACGTATTTTCCCTAATTAATTAAATTATAAATACGCAGAAACGTGGGGTATTACAAAATTTAAAGGCATAACCCTCTTTTTCTCGTTTTGGGTTTTTTATTGAAAATATATTATGTGAAATACTAATAATAAAGGATTGAATATTAATATGTGTGATATGCCCAAAGTGCACCCTCTTACTTAGAGTAACTAACCTCGGCTAGTCTTACAGTCGAGGTGACCATAAGCTTGACAACCATCAGTAAGGTCGGCCCCAGCCGATGTTGCAGAAACCTCATACCCCAACCTTGGTTGGTCTTTAGCCAAGGTCAGCAAAGTCTCACGGGCGCAAGCTACTGCCAACGTCATCATCGACCGATGTTACAGCTACATCATAAATAACCTCAGCCAACCCTCCTGGTAGAGGTCATCATGGACACAAGGCAGCTAAATCTGACTCCACCAACCTCATACTCATCCAGGCCGAGGTTGCAACCAACTAAAGATAGGGTCGAGCATTTACAAGCACATGTATGGTTTGGAACACGTGGATAAATCTTTTATAACCGAATCATACCCTCCATGTGAGGGGATATTGAGGTCATCATTATTTACTTAAGATCATCCAGGTGTCATTCTTATAGTGGTTCGATCCTCATAAACATTCTCATTGCATGCTTAGGGGTACATTACACCCCCCAAGCACTATATATAGATGTCATCCGCTACCTTGTAAAAGGATCCATAATTTCAACCCTAGATAAAACTCTATTGGTTTACACAGTAGAGAGAGAAAGCTTGAGAAATTATATCCATGGCTGTTAGTGCCTTCATTTAGTGATATTACTCACACACTCATAGTGGATGTAGGCTAGATTGACTGAACCACTTACATTCTATTTTTCACCCTCTTCTCCTCACCTCCTTCTACTATATATATGTTCACTCTTGTGCTGCCATTATTTTCACTAGATTGAGCTTGTCAACACCTCATCTGGTGGTGATGTTTGCAGCATCATCATTTTGGCACCGTATGTGGGAAAGATAAGATTAATCTCTTCACTTTTTGCTGCTTTACCTCACCAGAGACTCTGGTGGTGAACCAGGCCTCGTCCTACGTGTGAAGCTGCGTCACCATTGAAAGAGATCCTTTAAGGTATTAAATTCTATAATATTTTCATTGCAATATCTCTCGTCTTACCATATGGAACCGGAGTTACCACCACCTCCTTCACCATCTAGCGTTGGAGGACCCAGTTATAGCTAGGCACCACCCCATTCCGAGATGGCAGAGGTGGAAGCAACCTTGAAGTCATTGGCTGCAACCCAGAAAGTGATGTAGGAGCATTTTACCTAGTTAAGACAAAATATAATGAGACCACCTGGGGTATCATCGGAGATGATTATTCCGGCAGCTGTTCAACATCATCCTGAAGCCAGGGGACCACCCCAGGCACCACAAAAAGACCAACCTACTCCTCAACGGAGGAGGGATGTTGATGACCCTAGGCGTTTACGTCTAGGGAGGCAAGGAAACCCTTGTCCTGAGGATAGGTACGATGAAATTGAGGCGGAAGATGCCCCGACAGACTGCGGGGAGACATATAAGGTTTCAAACAACACAATACGTCCTATACAGCAGAGCCGATAAAGAGGGTCATCTTTTGATCGCTTGAGTAGAGGGTCAACCTTTGAAAGTCTCGACCCAGTTAATGATTTGAGGCAGAGGTTATCCAGGTCAAGAAGTGTAGCAGGATCACAAAGGAAATGTGGTGAACATCAGCCTTATCATGGCCGACCCCAATACGGACGAGACTGTGGCCAGGAGGTCAACAGTCGACATTGTGCAGCAATTGGGGAACCCTCGGTCCACCCCTTGGAGGTGGTTGGGGACAACCTCGGCCAGGCCGATGTTGCTAAACCATGGAATGAATCCATTCAACGACTAGAAGAGAAGATAGAGAACCTCATAAAAATCAAAACCCACTACAAAGGGTATTCTCAGAGGGTTCCCCATTTGTGGCAAGGATTATTAAATTTCCACCCCCTACCAAATTTAAACCACCGATGGTGTCTCCAAAGTACGATAGTAGTACCAACACAGTGCATCAGATTGAGATGTATTAGTCTGCAACATATATTTATTCAATCCCTGATGAGATGAGGTGTCGGGCTTTCTCAAGCACTTTAATGGGAGGTGCACATATTTGGTTAACTTCTCTTCCTAAAAACTCTGTTGATAACTTTAAGGGTTTGGCTGAGCATTTTATACACAATTTCTGTTTTGGGGTAAGACCTCAAAAGAAGGCAACTCATTTGCTCTGTGTAAAATAAGGTGAAAATAAAAGCCTCAGAGACTACATCGCAAGGTTCAATAAAAACAAGTTGGAGGTTGAAGATTACGAAGAGAGCATAGCCATGACAACCCTTATAGGAGGATTTCAAAAGGGAAAGCTACTTTGGAAGCTTGCTGAAGACCCTTCTAAGTCTATGGCTGAGCTGTTAGCAACAACTAGTACGGTCATAAACGCTGAAAAAGAAATGGCTGCAAAGTATGGGATGAGAATGGAAGTAGCAGTCATAAATTTCAGAGGAAGAAGGATGGAAAGGAGTAGGCTGCAGACGATAAGTTTGCACACTACACTCTTCTAACTGTGAGCTGCGAACACATCCTCAATAAAATAAAGAATGGCAGGTCCCTGAGATGTCCAGAGAAGTTGAAGGATCCTCTACATAAGAGGAACAAAAACCTATGGTGTGAATTCCATCAAGATTACGACCATCTGATCGACAAGTGTTTTTCCTTGAAGGACGAGATTGAGAAGATGTTAAAGTTTGGAAAGCTCAGAAAGTACATTTGATGATGCTGGAAATATTACCACCAGATAAGTTGTAACAAGCACAAGCAAGTGATAACAATGGCAGCACAAGAGTATATATATTGTAGGAGATGAGTAGAAGGGGATGAACACAACAATATAAGTGGTTCGGCAATTTCCTACGTCCACTGTGCAAGTGAGTGTAAATATCACTATCAAATGAGGCTCTAATGGCCTTAGTAATACAATCACTCCTCTTTCTCTCTCTACTGTAAATGCAACAGAGTTTTAGCTAGGGTTTATATTTTCGGCCTTATATATAGTGTTTAGGGGGTGTAATGTACCCCCTAAGCATGCAATGAGCATGTGCATGAAGATCCAACTAGTATAAGGATGACACCTAGCTGATCTTAAGTAAACAATAATGACCTCAATATTCCCTCACGTGGAGGAAATGATTCAATTATAACAGATTTGTCCATGTGTACCAAACCATGTATGTGCTTGTAGATGATTGGAGTTCTTTGATTGGTGTAACCTCGGCCTGGCAGAGTACGAGGTTCGTGAAGTTCAACAGTTTCTTCGCTCTGAGGTTATTCATAAGGACCTCGACCATCAAGGTTAACCGAGGTTAGGTAGTAACGTCGAATTAGGTCGATGATGATATTGTAAGATGATTGGTCCTATATAACATTATCAGTCTCGACTGATTATTTTGAACCCTCGGCCTAGGCCGAAACCCATGAGTCCATGGTGTCCTCGGTTGATGCCCAGCCGAGGTTAGTGTACGAGATAGTTGCAATATGAGCTGGGGCCAACCTTCTGAGTGATATAGTTGACTGGCTTCTGGTCACCTCGCCTATGAGGTTAGCCGAGGTTGGTTGCTCTGAGCAAGAGGGTGCACTTTGGGCATATCAATCACCCCTAGCCCTTAGTTACTTGTGAATAGGTGATTAAGGGGTATGCAAGGCCGAGGCTGAGTTTCCTTGTGTGCTAATATTTCTTTGACACATGTCATTTGCTGAAGTGTCTGGCGTGCCTAATAAGGCATGATGATTTTGATTTTCCCCTTAGGTTCCCCAGGCAATGATGGTCTTGGGACTCACTCCAAAATAATGAGGTGGGTTTAAAACCTTTTTTTCTTCCTTCTTCTTCATTTTCCCACTTGAGTTATCTCTATGCAATTCTCTCTCTTCAAGATCCAACCAATTGCTGCATTTGAGGGTTTTTTCGCTTCCAAACCTCTTCTCCCTTATTTCACAATCAACCAAGTATCACTTTAATCCTCTTCCTTCCATTTTCAGCCTTTTATTTTTCATTTCTGCATTTTCGGATTAGGGTTTATGTTTTTTAGTGAGAGTTTTTGGGTTTTTCGGACATCCTTTGCATATTCCGGTGACCTGTTCTTAGGTCGTCTTAGTGTTCTTGGTTTGAAAACCTTTTAAATTTTAAGTTTGATCTTTGGTTTAGATTGAGTTGAGTTATTTGTCTGTTTGTGGTTTTGAGTCCAAGTGTTGTGTCGTCTGCCTTATACTCAGACCTCTGTACCAACTCATAGATGAGTTCCCTTCCCTTCACGAGAAGACTTTAGAAATAATTAGGCAAATAAAGTTAACCTAAGTGGCAGCTCGTAGGGCTGAGGCCTTTCCTATTATACCTATCTTTCCTCCACCTCTGAAGGTTATCTACCCTAAGCCAGTCGATCCTGCTGAGCTAGCAAAGGTACTAGTGGACCCAATACCCATGTCTGAGTCTGAGTCATCTACCTCAGACCCCATGCCTGTAGACTCTTTCCAGGAGGCTATGGATTACTCAATTAGGCAAGATCAGGTCCCTAATCAGGCTTAGGTCTCAAGTCATGCCTCGTCTCACCACGGTGCTAGCACCTCGTAATCTTCTTATGATGCCAAAATTATAGGGCCAAGTGTGTCCATTCCCCCCCATTATCGATGCTATTCCCCTGTCGGCTGCCACCGGGGCTGAGTTCGCTCAGATATTTCCTAACAGTCCCCTAGTATCTATCCAGGCTGATGTTACTAGGGATAAAGATGATGGGCATGAGAGCGATATTGACACCACTGAGGCAGTTAAGATTTAGAGCTCCGTTAGTGAGTACGATCTTCTAGCTTTTAGGCACCTTTGCTCAATAGGCCCTTCCATTAATCTTAGGAGACCTCTAAGGGGTGAGAGGTCCTTTGATGGTTGAGATAGGGAGATCTGCGTGTATGAGAAGATGTTCAAGTTGGGCTTTCGTCTCCCTATCCATCCTTCAATCGGAGCCATATTGTCCCATATAAATCTAGCCCCTTCGTAATTATCCCCCAATGTCTAGAGGGTGATGATTGGGGCTATCATCTTTTGCAGCGCAGTCCACCACCCAGACCTTCCTGTTAGGGTCTTCACACGCTGTTATGTCCCTTCCTCTGCTAAAAACTACCCTAACTGTTACCACTTCTGAGCTAGGAAGTCAGATAAGAAAATGTTGTTGGTTACCCAGACCTCAAATCACAACTGGAAACCTCGGTATTTCTTCGCATCTAGGGCATGGGAATTTGGTCCCCATGAGGCTTCTAGAACGTCGATTCCAAGGACCCCTCTGATATGGGGGAAGGTCTCGCTTGCTGCAAAAGACGACCCTGGACTTAGCTAGGAAAGTATTCAAAAGGTCAAGGATCTTCAAGATCAGGGGGAACATGGTCATCTAGTTAAATATGAACATCTTATTACCCCTTACTACCTCTCTCAGATAGGTCTGGGGGGTGGTTCTTTGAGAGAGCTTCATAAGTATCATTTTTTAGAAGTTGTATCTCTTACTTTTCATGCCTATGATTTACTAACTCGAATATTTCTTTTTGTAGAGCGCCCTAAAGGTATTTCTGACGACCTTGGGGAAATGTCTGCCCTAAGTATTACAAAGTTGATGAAGAAGGCTGGCCATAATGTACCACCTCCTAACACCCAAAAGAACGTTGGCACATCCAAGGCCAATGCCACAAAAAAGAGGAAGACCACAACCGATGCGAACCCTCCGAGGCAGAGCAAGAATCAGAGAGTGGGCCGTGCTATCCCAATCTCCACCGACGATGCCCTGGCTACTCGTTTGGCTTAGTTGAAGATCAGCGATAGTCTAATTGGACATAGCAAAGGCCGCTGATGCCATCGGGTCAGTGATGACCGAAGAGGATAAGAGTTTCCTTTTCTATTTGGACATCCCGCTTCTGGCCGAGTTTACCCTCCATAGATCAATTCAGGTATTAGTTTCTGTTTATTTTCTTTCCTCAAGTGTAACCTCCGCTATCTTATATTAATGTGCTTATACATCTGACCTTCCACTGCAGGGTATCTTGTCCATGAACCGTTTTGTGGACTAGACTCTGAAGAAAATTCCCCTGATAGAGAAGGGTCAGAAGCTCTGAAAGTTCAAGCCTCTTTAAATGCATAGGTTGATCATCTGAAGGAAGAGCTAAAGGAGGTTAATAAGCTAAAGGAATCTGTTCAGCAGAGATATAGGGACATGGCTAAGCTCAAGAAAGACCATGAGTTAGCTCTGAAAGCTAAAGACGATGCTCTGCAGGCTAAGGTGGCTGCTGCAGTTAAGGCCTCTTTAGAGGACGCTTCAGAGAAGATTATTGAGGATTTTAAGGTCTTTGATGAGTTCATCAGTTTTGGCTTTGAATACCTCGAAAGAGGTATCAAAGCAACTAGCGAGTGGGTTGCTTATAAGGAAAAGGATTCAGGGAGTTAGACTGCCTCAGACTTTGAAGGTCTAGGCTTTAGAGACCCCTGGTTTGCTCAGGCCTTATAAGAGGTTAAGGACGCCGATGCTGCTCCTACTCAGACCTCTACATTGGAGGTCACCGAGACCGAAGATGTTAATCCTCAGGATGACACAGTCGAGGTGACTAATGTTGGCCTAAAAGACACAACTGCGGCTGCAGATACATAGGCCTTGTGAAGCTTTTGTAATTTTTGTTTCCATGTCTTGTACCTCTAACTTTTGTGAGCCCTGATGGCATCTTGGTATATTTGATTTGTATTGTAATCATTTATACCATCTTCTTCAGATTATATTGCTTCTTTCAGTGAATGTCTTCTCTTACATGTTGTTTTTAAAGTCTGAGGATACCATGTGGTGATGTTACACCATAATTTTCACCAAATTAATGATGTTTAAGGTCTGAGGTCACCATAATATGATGTTACACCTCGTAATTTTCACCAAATTAATGATGATTAAGGTCCGAGGTCATTAAATTATGATGTTACACCTCATAATCTTCACCAAATTAATGATATTTAAGTTCTGATGTCACCAAATTATGATGTTTTACCGTTATTATTTTCACCAAATTAATGATGTTTAAGGTCCGAGGTCACCAGATTATGATGTTTCACCCTCATTATTTTCACCAAATTAATAATGTTTTAAGGTCTGAAGTCACCATAAAATGATGTTACACCTTATAATTTTCATCAAATTAATGATGTTTAAGGTCTGGGGTCACCAAATTATGATGTTTCACCTCATAGTTTTCACCAAATTAATGATATTTAAGGTCTGAGGTCATCAAATTATGATGTTACACCACATAATTTTCACCAAATTAATGATGTTTAAGGTCTAAAGTCACCAAATTATGATGTTTCACCCTCATTATTTTCACCAAATTAATGATGTTTAAGGTCAGAGGTCATCAAATTATGATGTTACACCTCATATTTTTTACCAAATTAATGATGTTTAAGGTATGAGGTCACCAAATTATGATATTACACCACATAATTTTCACCAAATTAATGATGTTTAAGGTCTGAAGTCACCAAATTATGATATTTCACCCTCATTATTTTCACCAAATTAATGATGTTTAAGGTCTAGGGTCATCAAGTTATGATGTTACACCTCATAATTTTCACTAAATTAATGATGTTTAAGGTCCGAGGTCATCAAATTATGATGTTACACCTCATAATTCTCACCAAATTAATTATGTTTAAGGTCTGAGGTCACCAAATTATGACGTTACACCTCATAATTTTCACCAAATTAATTATGTTTAAGGTCTGAGGTCACCATAATATGATGTTACACCTCATAAATTTTACTAAATTAATGATGTTTAAGGTCTGAGGTCACCATAATATGATGTTTCACCCTCATAATTTTCACCAAATTAATGATGTTTAAAAATAATGTAACAAAAGTATTGACACTGGAAATGCTTTTTTCATTAACATCCTCTTCATAAAATGATACATGTAAAGAACTACAACATCATATGTAATATTTCTTCATGTGGTCGGCATTCTAAGGATTGGAAAAAGGTTATCTTTCGAGATTTTCTAGTCGATAAGTACCAGGCACAACCTCATCAACTACTCTATAAGGACCATGCCAGTTCGGGTGGAGCTTATTTGCCTTCTGCAACGTCTTCTTTAGAACTAGGTCTCCCACAGCTATAGGTTTTGATTTCACCCTTTTATTGTAGAACTTTGTTATTCTCTGTTGGTAGGCTGCGTGTCTGATCTCCGTATCTTCCCTTCTTTCTTTAAGCAAATCCAAGTCAAGTCTTCTTTCTTCCCCATTTTTCTGAAGGTCATATGTATGAACCCTATGAGTGGTAAGTCCTACCTCTGTAGGGATGACAGCTTCTGAGCTATGGGCCAACATAAATGGGGTTTCTCCCATTGGTGTCCTTATTGTCCTCCTGTAGGCCCATTTGCCAACAATATTTCCTGGAGGTGTCGTCCTGTCGTCCAGGAGGTGTCGTCAGAATAAGAATTTCCTGTCAACAATATTTATTTATCCAACACGTCTATTGAGCAGTTATTTTTCGTGCTGGATCTTTTTGCCTACTTTGGAAGGGTTAGTGAAAAGATAGCCCTAGTTGGAAAATCCAATCAATTGAGGAACATAAGAAATGAATATTTGAGAGAGACGGAGACATGATTTAAGGTTTGAAGGAAGTAAAAGAAATGGGAAGTGAGATATAGAGAAATGGAACTAACGGTAGCGGAGGAGGTTTTAGGTCACGAATGGAGCATTACATGTACAACGGGGAGAAGAAACATATATTTGCTGGGATCGCCATCATTACCGTTATCTTTGGCATCCCCCGGTATCTCGTGAACCGAGGTTTCTCCTTTCAAATCACTACTGTTTATCAATTCCTATAAATTTCTCACCACAATTAGCCTATAATCAAAATACATGTCTTATTTAATAAATTGACTTCTACTTATTGGGATCTAATGAGATCACCCATTTTTACCTACCTCGTTGTTGTCTAATGTACACCCATTAACATCTGACATGGAATTTTCTTGTAATCTTTATTTTTATTGCTTATTAATCAATACATTCCTTTAGATATTAGATACAGTTTATGGTTGATCTATTATTTATGTCGTTTGTCTAGAATTGTCCTTTACATATGTATAAGGCCTTTGTCAACCATTGTAATCATTCTACATCATTTTTAATTTGCGTTTTTGATTGTACACTTCCTCTTATATATATTAAGTGGTATTAGTGTGTGCTCGAGTGTTGTATGTTAGGTTCATGAGTTAGGGTGAGTACTCCTAACACCTTTTTATTCACAGTTTTTCTTGTTAGTTAACATTCCAAAATGAGTGGACACAAGTGAAGTGTCATTCTTTTGAGAATGGCCTTTCACCTTTTGATTTTCAATTCAGAAAAATAACCATCATTGAATTTACTGTTTGTGCAGTCCCGACATTTAGTTGAATTTATGCTGCCATTGATTCCTACAAGTTTTTCAATTGGTCTCTCCCTTGAATTTCTCGACCCTCACCGCAACCTGCGATGAATCTGGAAACTTTCCACACAAAGAAAATCCTATGTCAGCTGGTCTGTCCCAAATCGCGAATGCAGCAGCACTGTATCCATCCACCTATTTGATTGTTAACCCAATAGCCGCTGAATCCATTGGCACATCCCTCAATGACCCATCACCTAGTGTAGATTTTATCTCCCCTATCCAGCTGTCCCCGAAATCCCCCACCCTGCCACCCAAACGATGATCTCCTGCCTTATTCATTGAAGTGTGCAGGCAATCAGTTGTGACAAATTCATTATGAAATAAGGGAGTTGCAGCGAGGACGGAAGTAATAGCAGTATTGATTTGGGAAAAATGAAGAGTTCATTTGGGACAAAAGTTATTTTCTAATTGCTTATTTGCATATAAACAAATAAGCAAAATTGGTATTTATGTACCAATTTAGTGTTCGAAGATGACTCCACATAGTTTCCATGCCATGTCCTGTACTAGTTGCATTCTCAAATCATATCTGATACAGTTGCATACTATTCAATATTTTGTTCCTTATTAAAATAAGAGATTTAACAATCACACAGAAGGATCCTCCCTTATGGGATCAATATAGATCTGTTCCTCGACCAAGCTGGGTTTTACTTGGTCAACATGTACCGAGTATAGTCAAGATTGACTTTAAATTACATAATGGTTGTCTTTTATGTTATAATTTCCATTCCCACTAGATCTTCAGTCGCCTATCAATTTATTCATATCGATTGATTATCCGGAGTTCGTTTCATAACAGGAATTCACATATATGTCGGATATCTGAAAAATGATCCTTATTGTCCCTATGTATATCCTATATATATTCACAAGTCAAGTGCTGGCCGATACTAGCATAACAGTGACTCAAAAAGGCTTCTGATTTGCCACTAATTCATGCAGATTCATGATGTGGATTTCGCAAGAAAGGCTTGTGAAAGCTTGGAGAAGTTCACCGCCAGGACCCTTGCTTCATCACTCAAAAAGGTAATGGTAATTAATTGCAAGATGAATTTCATTAGTTTTGGGTTTGAATTTTTAACAACAGTGAATAAATTGATTAAATGGGTTGGTGGTTTTGCAAGAGTTTAATGGGATTTATGAACCGGCCTAGCACTATATTGTAGGGAGAAGTTTTGGGTCTTTCATCACGCATTCAGTTGGTGGGTTCTTCTATTTATCTATGGATCAGAAGATGTATGCCCTCTTGTTTAAGACTACTGTGCAGAAAGCGTATTGGAGTTGAAGACTTTGAGGTGTGATTCCTTTTAGGACGCAATTTTTTTGGATAAGTTGGAGCAGCTTATATGTTTTACATGGCTTTGCTTTGTAAAAGGAAATTGGCATTGGGCGATGTTCTCCTCTTTTTAGTGTCTTAGCTTACTCTTGTCAGAAGACCTTTCCATGTGGTCTCACTATAATGTAGTTCTTGGGTTATGACTATTTGTTCGTACTCTATGAATTCTTGTTATGAATATATATAAGATATACATAGGACTATCACCCAATGCTACTTAATCCTTATTTTCCCTATGTATATCTTATATATAGTCATAAAAGTGAAGCTGTCTAGCAATCCAAGGAAGCATCGATCAGTATAAGTCAAGTGTTGTGCGACACTAGCATAACAGTTATTCCACATGTTTGAAGTTTCAGCATTAACACTATTACACTAACTTCTTCGTGCGGCAATTGTAAGTTCTTCTCCCGCACAATCTAATTGCAAAAATGAGTCTCTGCAATATAGGATTGCAAAAATTAGTTACCTATTGAATCTACTTGAGGCGGGTGGGAAGCAGTATCGCGGTTCTTCTCATGGCTGGTTGGCTAATGTTGAGGAAGGTCCCACACTAAAACTCCTCAATCCTCTCACCAGGGTTCATTTTCATCTACCACCGGTCTCAACTCTCCAAAACGTAACAGAATATTTGCCCCACAGGCTTGGACAAGATTATACTGTCCATCAACCTCATCCGAATAATGACTCCATGTTTCTCTATTATAGTGAGAAATAAATTCTTAACTTCTTCATTTCAAAAATTGTCATATCGCCTGATCATCTGTCAACTAGTAACAGATATACGGCAGCGGCTATTTATGGAGAGTATTGCAGATTGTCTTTTTGCAAATGCGACGATAAACGTTCAATAGCTTCCTCCCCGTATGAAATAACAAAACTGCCATATCGAATTCTAATAATTTCTGATTCACACGTCTCATGCCATGAAGTCCTTGGTAGTTTGTCATCATAATTTCTCAAATTTATGGTAAGTTAACTAGAGTTCAGTGAAAACATATATAATGTTGAGATTATTTCTCAACCCCTTCATTAACAGCATTAAGGAAGACCACAGTTGAAAATAAAACTAGCAAATTTTATTTTTTGGAAAAAATTATTTATTATGGCCATAATAGAGGGGTAGTAGGTAGATTACCATGTGCCTATGTCCCTATTTAATACTTCAACACTTTTCAATTGAATCACCATATATTGAACGTGGGTTTAGGGAGAGGCCCAAATAGACACGCACAACCAATATACATACTTGAATCGACGTAAAATGTATAATTTGGTTGCTTTTATTCCAAAATTTTGGTATAGAATAGTTTCAGATGGACAAGAATGAGGTTTTTAATGAGCTATTTTGAGACCGTCATTTATACAATAGTAGTGCTGCTACAGATCCTTTTACCTTGACATATGTTTACTCAAGGGATGATCCATTACTTGCACATCGGCTATGAAACCCTAAATAATTTTAGAAATTCATGCTTTATCAATTTGTTCTTAATCTATTGTTTCTTACTAATATTGTTTTGGTGTAGAGTGGCTTTAAAGATGACTCAGTGAGGATAATGAAGGCAATTGTTAGAAGCAATCCTGACTGCCAGGTTTGTCTTCCATTTGCAAAGTTATGCTATTGTACTTTCTAAACTGGAATTTCCTAAGTTCCTATTGCATGCTTTGATTCTACATATGATTAGTTCCCATAACTTCCCTCGACTCTTTAATCATCAACGACACTAAAAAACCCAAAAAAAATTCTCGACGACCCCAAACTTGTTGAAGGGTTTATATGTTGAGATGAAGTTTGAGAGGCCTAGTAAGTTTTAAGCTTTGAGGATTTGAATCTGTCCCGGGACTTGCTAAATTCGTCGTTTGTTTGCATCAAAGTTTATGTTTGGTACGTGTGCATGCTATGCCTATTACTTAATGTTGATAGATAAATTGTATATTAACCCATAAATTGTAAATACATTACAGAAGATTGTATATGAGAATGGAAAAATGGAAACACAACCTTCAAGGCTCCCGAATCGGTCCAATGCTTTGGGTTCTCTATGATATCTCTGGGAATACGGTATTTGTTCTCTTTATGTAATCACTCTCAATCCTTCGTCAAAATTCAACATCTCAATAAACATGTTCAGAATCCTTTTAGCATGATCTGGGTCGTGTAAAAATCCTTATTTATTTCCGTATGTGTAAGATTAAGATAAAAGTTCGGATTTATAATTTCTATTTTTTATGTTTGTGCAGAGTTTAGAACTTTAGTTGAACTGTAACTGGTGTTGCTATGAGAGTTCCATGTAGACGCCATGCAATGCAATCTTGGATATGCAGCTTCGCCACAACTATTACCATGCAGCCGTAACACCACGATGTGGTCGACAACGAGTGGAAATATATTTGTAAAGTATTGGAGATATTTTAGCACTATTGGACTATTAATTTTTATTGAGGTTATTTTCTGGATGTGTAGTAGTGTTGTTAGTGCGGAGTATTTGTATTGTTGTACTATTTTTTATACCTTAAACAAGTGGAGAGTACTATAAACAAAAGCGATTTTGCCCATTTTTAAAAAAAATTTAACCTGTTTGTATTGAAATTAAATCGGATTGATAATTATTTTGTTGTCATTATGTTAGCATTTTAAAATATTATATCCCCTAGTGTGTATATATATATATATAAATATTATTTTTTATTAATTTTTTTAATATTAGTAAAGGACTGATACCGTTACTAAATGTGTTACAAAAATTGTGTTAGGAATGTGTAACGAAATTAGTAACACTTTAGTAATGGTAGAAAAGTGTTAGTAATACAGAATTTAGTAACGCTTTAGTAACGATAAAATAGTGTTAGTAACACATAATTTAGTAATAGTAAAAACGTGTTAGTAATTTGCTTCCCCACACCTTTTTTCTAACACTTTTTTAGTGTTAGTAAATATTTTAGTAACACTATAGTAGTGTTACTAATTGACTGTTTTGGTGTAGTGTTCATCTGGAAGAAAATCATATGTAGGTATGGTCTTCCAAACACCCTCATCTCAGATAATGAAACCCAGTTCAAGAACGTTTCCTTAGAGAAATACTACGAAATAGCAGGGATTAAGCATGTCTTCTCTTCTCCTGGACGATCCCAGGCAAACGGTAAGACCGAGGTTACAAACCGAACAATTCTTGATGGGATAAAAAAGAGGTTGGAAGAGGCCAAAGGCAGATGGACATATGTGGTATATGTTGTGTTATGGGCTTACAGGATGACATCAAGGACACCAACGGGAGAGGCTCCATTTATGTTAGCCAACGATTTAGAAGCTGTCAGCCCTATAGAGGTAGGACTTTCGTCTCATAGAGTTCAGACCTATGACCCTCAGAGGAATGAGGAAGAGAGAAGACTTGACCTTGATTTGATTGAGGAAGGAAGAGATGATACAAAGATAAGACCGGCAGCCTATCAGCAGAGAATCACAAAATTTTACAATCAAAGGGTGAAATGAAGACCTATAACTATGGGATACCTAGTCCAAAAGAAGACATTGCAAAAATAAATAAGCTCCATCCAAACTGGAATGGTCCTTACAGAGTAGTTGATGAGGTTGTGCCTGGTACCTACATGCTAGAAAATCTTAAAGGAGAACCTTTCTCCAACCCTTGGAATGCCGATCATTTGAAGAAAAATTACATATGATGTTGCAGTTGTTTATCCTTTTGTAATACACGTGCCGGCCTATACAAAAGATGTTAATGAAAAGATAGCAATTTGTGTGCCAATACTTTGTTGCATTATGTTTCAACATCATTAATTTGATGAAATACGAGGTGAAACATCATAATTTGGTGACCTTAGACCTTTAACATCATTAATTTAGTGAAAATATGAGGTGAAACATCATTTATGGTGACCTCAGACCATAAACATCATTAGTTTGGTGGTAACTTATGAGGGTAAACATCATATTATGGTGACCTATGACCTTAAACATCATTAATTTGGTGAAAATATTAGGTTAAACATCATATTATGGTGACCTCCGACCTTAAACATCATTAATTTGGTGAAAATATAAGGTGAAACATCATTATATGGTGACCTCAGACCTGTAACATCATTAATTTGGTGAAAATAAGAGGTGAAACATCATTATATGGTGGCCTCAGACCTTTAACATCATTAGTTTGGTGAAAATATTAGATTAAACATCATATTATGGTGACCTCAGACCTTAAACATCATTAATTTGGTGAAAATATGAGGTGAAACATCAATTATGGTGACCTAAAACCTTTACCATCATTAGTTTGGTTGTAACTTATGGGGGTAAACATCATATTATGGTGACCTCAGACCTTAAACATCATTAATTTGGTAAAAATATGAGGTTAAAAATCATATTATGGTGACCTCAGACCTTAAACATCATTAATTTGGTGAAAATATGAGATGAAACATCATTATATGGTGACCTCAGACCTGTAACATCATTAATTTGGGGAAAATATGAGGTGAAACATCATTGTATGGTGACCTCAAACCTTTAACATCATTGTTTGGTGATAATTTACGAGGGTAAACATCATTATATGGTGACCTTAGACCTTAAACACCATTAGTTTGGTGAAAATATATGAGGTGAAACATCATATTATGGTGACCTCAGACCTTAAACATCATTAGTTTGGTGAAATTTATGAGGTAAACATCACTATATGGTGACCTCATACCTTAAATATCATTATTTTGGTGAAATTAATGAGGTAAACACCATTATATGTTGACCTCAGACCTTAAACATCATTAGTTTGGTGAAAATTACGAGGTAAATATCATAATTTTGGGATGTCGGATCTTAAGCATCATTAGTTTGGTGGAAATTATGAGGTAAACATCATAAGAGGGTAGCCTCAGACCTTAAACAACATTCAAGAGGTAAGACAATCAAGCATAACATCGAAAGAAGCAATAGAATCTGAAGAAGATGGGATTAATGATTATCTTTAAAAGACATTCAAGAGTTACAAATCAAATATACCAAGATGCCATCAGAGTTCACAAAAGCTAAGAGGTACAGATAAGAAAGGAAATCAAAAGTTATAACTTTTAAAGCTTCACGAGAAAAAGGCCTAAGTCTCTGCAGCTGCAGTCGTATCGTCACGGACGATGATTGTCACCTCAGCTCCATCATCCCGAGGATTAGCATCTTCAGTCTCAGTGACTTCTAAGGGAGCAGTCTAATTTGGAGCAACATCGGCTTCCTCAACTTCCTACAAGGCCTGAGCAAACCGGGGATCACCAAAGCTAAGACCCTCAAAGTCTGAGGGAGTCAGACTCCCTGAATCTTTCTCCTTAGAGGCTGCCCATTTTCCAGTTGCTTTGATACCTCTTTCAAGGTATTCAAAGCCAAAACAGAAAAATTCACGAGAGACCTTACAGTCTTAAATGATCTTCTCTGCAGCATCCTCTAAAGTAGCCATGACTGCAACATCCACCTTCGTTTGAAAGGAATCATCAATAGCCTTCAAAGCTACGTCATTGTCCTTTTTGAGCTTGGCCATGTTCTTATCCCTTTACTGGATAACCCCCTTTATCTTGTCAACCTCCTTCAGCTCTTCCTTCAGCCTTTTAACCTCTTCATTTAAAGAGGCTTGGACCTTCTCAGCTTCGTAACCCTTCTCTATGAGGGGCATCTTCTTCAGGGTCCAATCAATAAAACTATGCATGGACAAGATACCCTGCAGTAAAAGGTCAGATGTATAAGCATATGAGCTATAATTTATAAAATAGCCTAGGTTACACTTGAGGAGAGAAAATAAACATAAATTAATACCTAAATTGATCTGTGAAGAGTAAACTCAACCAGTAACGGGATGTCCAAGGAGCGTAAGAAATGCTTATCCTCTTTAGTCATTACTGCGCCAATAGCATCGACAGCCTTCAGACTGTGGCCAATGAGACTATCACTGAACTTCAACTGAGCAAGACGAGCATCCAGGGCATTGTTTGTGGAGAAGGGAATGACACGATCCCATTTTTAAGTCTTGCCCGGCCTCGGATGTGTCAGGTCAGCTGTGGTCTTCCTCTTCATGGTAACATCGACCTGCGATGTGCTGACGTTCTTCTGGGTGGTAGCAGGGGGTACATTTTTATCGCTTCTCTTTTTCATCAGATTCACAAGTCCTGGAGTAGACATTTCCCAAAGGTCGTCTGAAATGCCTTCGGGGTGCTCTGTAAAAAACAAGTATCTGAGTTAGTAAGCCGAAAATATAAAAAGTAAGAGGTATAACTTATGAAAAATTAAGACTTACGAAGCTCTCCTAAAGGACCACCACCCCAGGCCTGTCTGAGAGAGGTAATAGGGGGTCATCATATGTTCATACTTCACAAGAATACCCTGCTCGACCTGATTGCGAAGATCCTCAAATTTTTGGCAATTATCCTGGCTAAGTCCAGGGTTGGCTTTAACAGTAAGGGAGACCTTCCCCCATATCACAAGTGTCCTTAGAACTGACGTGATAGATGCCTCATTTGGACTAAATTCCCATACCCCAAAAGTAAAGAAATACCGAGGTTTCCAGTTATGGTTTGAGTTTGGGTAACCAACAACATTTTCTTCTCTCATTTCCTAGCTAAGGAGTTGAAATATCTAGGGTGGTTTTTAACAGAGGAAGGCACATAGAAACCAGTGAAAACCCTTCCTAGAAGGTTTGAGTGGTGGACAACCCTCCAAAGGATGATGGCCCCAATCACAACCCTCGAAGCATTTGGGGATAATTGGGAAATGGATAGATTAATATGGGAAAGTATAGCTCTGATGAAAGGGTGGATAGGAAGGTTAAATCCTAATTTAAACATCTTCTTATAAGTGCAGATCTCTCCGTCTTGACCATCAAAGGCCCTCTCGTCCCTCAGAGGTTTCCTAAGGACGATGGAAGAGTTTATGGAGTAGAGGTGCCTAAAAGCAAGAAGGTCATACTCACTGATGGAGCTCTCAATCTCCTCCGCCTCAGATGTATCAACATCACTTTCCTCACCATCATCACCATCCTCAGCAACGTCGGCCTGGGTAGGTGCAGTAGTGCCACCCAAAAACCTCTGAGCAAATTCAGCCCCGGTGGCAGCTGATAGAGAAATAGCATCAATTATGGGAGGAATGGCCACACTTGGCCCTATGATTTCAACATCAGAAGACCTATGTGAGGTGCTAGCACCTTGGTGAGACGAGGCACGACTAGAAACCTCGGCTTCCTCAGGGACCTCACCCTGCCTAGGAGAATAATCCATAGCCTCTTGAAAAGAGTCCACAAACATGGGGTTTGAGGAGGATGACTCAGATTCAGACATTGGTATTGGGTCCACAGGAACCTCTGTAGGCTCAATAGGCTCGGTTGGATCAGGGTATATAACCTTCAAATGTGGAGGGAATATGGGTCTGACAGGGAAGGCCTCAATCCTACGAGCTTCCTCTTGGGTTACCTCTATTTGCCTAATTTTCTCAAAGGTCTTCTCATGAAGAGATGGGAACTCTTCTATGAGTTGGTACAAAGGTCTGAGCATAAGTTAGATGACACTAAACTTGGATTCAAAACCACAAACAGGTAAATAACTTGTTCAATCTAAACTAAGGCTCAAAAAGGGAACTTGGAAAGTTTCTAATGAAGAACACTAAGAACACTCAAGAGCAAGGTCGCCGAAGAAGGTGATCGGAGGTTCACCGAAAACCTAAAAGAGGGTTATTTCTGGTTGAAACAACCTCTGAGCTACCTACAACTACCCCTAATACACTCAACCGCTACTATTCTAGACTTACAACCACCAACAATGGTGGAAACCCATACCGGAAAATAGAAAGCTTGGTCGAAAATGTAGAAATGAAAAATAAGGGCTAAAAATGGAAAGGAAAGGTGGAAATGGTACCTGACTAGTTTCAAAATAGAGGAGAAGAGGTTTAGAAGCAAAGGAGACCTTCAAATGACAGCCAACAATGGAGGTCTTGAGGAGGTTGCAGTTGTAGATAAAGCTAAGGCGGGAAGAATGTGGGAAGAAAAAAAAGAATGAAAGAGAAAAAGGTTTTTAAACTAAATGTGATGATGAGGCGCGAGTTTTGATGGCTCGTCATTGCCTTAGGGAACCTAAAGGATAAATCAGAATCGTCATGCCTTGATAAGCACGCTACTCACTTCAGTAAGTGACATGTAGCAAAGAAATATTGGCACCTAGAGAAATCCAACCTCGACCTTAATTGCATACCCTCAGTCATCTAATTATATAGAAGACTAAGGGCTAATGGGTGATTGATATGCCCAAAGTGCTGTTTGCATCATCATCAATGTGTATGATCTAAAGTAAAAGCTAAATTAAGAACTTATATAAATAATGCGAAAATAAAGAAATTTAAAGAGAGAGAAAGAATGTTTGGACCTTTTTTGGAGACTTGGAGATTGATCTTGATTATTGATGCGCTTCCTTGAAAGCGGGTGAGGAATGTAGGGATATTTTGCTAAATTAGGTGTGAAAGGGATAGAAATGAGAGGTGGAGAGAGGTTTAAAATAAGGAAACTTCCCTGACTTTAGAAGAATGTTGCTCAGATCACTGAATTTGATCTTTCTGAGGTGCCTCTTAAGGTGAGCTCATGCTATAACTTTATATGGTTAAGGGACAACTGATCAAAATTGTCCTTATCCTTCCTAACGACACGTAACCCTACACACACTACTGATGGGAAGAGAAATGGACCTGCTAAATGGCAGTCTCGTGCAGATTTTTCAAAAAACAATCGTAAAACACAATCCGTAAATCCAAATCACACACAAGGTATACCGTTAGAAAGGTTATTCAGAGAAATTTGATAATACTTTAGGCCGCTCCCGGATCCAGGAGTTAACAATGGGTCAAATGCGGATGGAAGCGCACGTCGATCCTTTGGATAGGAGATCGTCAGACGATGATGGATCCTTCGTCCAACCGTAAATTCGAATAGCACACGGAGCGGACCCTTTGAAAGGTTATACGAGGCAATTAGATATTCCAAGGAGCTTTGTAAGGACATTTTTGTTCATTATCAATTTGTATGTCGTACACCGTTACAGCGGTGAAGATATTCAAGATCGCATCTACATCAACGGATCCGAATATCAAAGCATCTTCAACATCATGACCTCTACGAGAATGATCTTGGTAAAGTTTTGTTTGTAAGTCACTTAAAGTTTCATACTTAGTATTGGGAAATTTTTTATAAAGTGATTTTTTATAAAAATAAGAACTAAGTTTTTTCAAGCAAAATGAGACTTTTAAAAGATTTTTTATTTTCTGGTAAATCGGACCGGTCCGTCCCTTTTAAAAACGAACCGATCCGTGAGATTTTTTATCACCGATTCATATTTCCTATATATATACCTATTTCGGTGGTGTATTTTTAAAAGTCTTTGAGAAAACGTTTCTAAGAGTTCAAACACAACAAGACTTCGATTTGTGATGTTCCAAACATCTTTTTGATTCACACACAAAAATCCCAATTACTTTTGTGAATCTTTTGGAACCCTAGAACGCAAGCTTTGCTATTGTTCAACCTTTGTGGGGAGATCTTTGCAACCGAGTGCTGCGTGTCATTGCTGAGGGAGTCTCTACAAAGTGTTATGGCCGTGTGTCATTGAGGAGAGCTGTGGTTCTTCCTTTGTTGTTTGGGTTGCGAGTCCTTGGAGGGTGCTGCGTGTATTCTCTTGCTGAGTTCAATACTGCGTGTCTTTGTGGGTTGGCTGCGCATTGATCCATTGCAGATTTCTCTATGTGATTATAAGTTGCGATTTATATATTCATAGTGAAATAAAGGTTTTACCCGAAAGGTTTTTTTTCTTGAAATCTGTGTCTCATCATATTTTTGTGTCGCATGCTTTATTTATTTATGGATTGACACACGCACCTTAGATGCATGTTTAGGGGCTGAATTATATAAAGGTTGATTGGAAACTTGCGAATTTAATCAATTATCACACAGTCGCACTTTTCAAATTGGTATCAGAGTAGGTTGCACTAATTTATTGCGTATTCCTATTTTTCGCAAAATCGTGTGATATTGATTTTTTTTTAAAAATCAGTTTTGTGAAAAATCGCAATTTTTTTTCCTATGGAGCACTTATATAATCAGATGCCTATTTTTTACGGGTCTAATTATGCATACTGGAAAGTTCGTATGAAATCGATTTTAAAATCTATTGATGAGCGTGTTTGGTTGCTTCGTGAAAGTGGTTGGACTCCTCCCACGGCCACAGTTAATAACGTCACCTCTCTAAAACCCGTGTCAGCATGGACTGAATATGATTATAAATTGTTCAATTTTAATTCCCGCTATTTCTGGAGCTGTCACTCCTGATGAGTTTCGCCGAATTATGACGTGCACCACATCTAAAGAGGCTTGGGATGTTTTCAAATTGACACATGAGGGTACGAACGCGGTTAAAGAATCAAAATTACAAAATCTGGCCACCCAATTTGAGACTATTACCATGTCTGAGTCTGAATGCTTTGATGATTTGTATGCCCGTTTGTCGGACATTGTTAACACATGTTTTAATCTGGGTGAGGTGATTGATAACACGCGTGTCGTTAAAAATATTTTGAGATCTCTCCCAAAATGCTTTATTCCTAAAGTCACTGTTTTGAACTCTTTGGGAAACTTGAAGTCACTTAAGTTGGAAGAACTTGTAGGAGATCTTCAAACCTATGAGGTTGACATGTTTCCCAAAAACATTAAGGCTAAGGATAATGGCATTGCTTTAAAGACTCATTGTAAGAAAAATAAAGAAAAAGTTTGTGAGTCTGATTCTGAGGGAGATTTTGATTTTAATGATATGGCCTTATTTGCGAAAATTTTTAAAAAAATTCTCAACATGAACAAAAATAATTATTCGAATAAAAAGAATTTTTTTGAGAAAAATAAAAGGAAAGGAAAGGCCAAAGAAAGTGGTGAGAGGGAAACTGAGAATAACTCGATGAGGAGTGTGAGGAAGATTTTGAGAACGTCACTTGTTTTGAATGTGGGGGTAAGGGACATAAGTCGTTTGAGTATCCTACGTGGCTTAGAAAGAAAGGAAAGAAAGTAGCTATGCCCGCCACACTTAGTGATAGTAGTGAAGGTGAGGGTGATGAGACTAGTGGTGATAAGTTTGTAGCTTTTTCTAGTCGTGTGAGCACACCCACTTTGTCTCACAATAGTGCACACGAATGCGATAGTGATGATTTGAGCGCTTCAAGTGAGGGAGAAAGTGAGAGTGAAAGTGGAGATGAAAATGAGCTCCAAAAAGATTTTAGAGATTTGTACACCGAGACCTTGAAAACAAAGAAGTATAATAGGGATTTAGGTCGTCGGGTTTTAGATTTGGAGAAAAAGAAGGAGGTGCTTGAAAAAGCTCCCGTCAAGGTGCTTGAAAAAGCTCAACACTTCATCTCATCAGGGATTGAAGAAATATCCGTTGCAGACTGATACATCTCAATATGATGTATAGGGTTGGTACTTCCACCATACTTGGGAGACACCATTGTTGGTTTAAATTTGGCAGGGGTTAGGAAGTTGACAATCTTTGCCACAAATGGGGAACCCTCTGTGAATCCCCTTTGTAGTGGGTGTCGGCTTTTTATGAGGTTACTTATCTCCTCTTACCGCCGTTGAATGGATTCATTCCATGGTTTAGCAATGTCTTCCTGGCCGAGGTTATCCCCAGCCACCTCCAATGGGTGAACTGAGGGTTCCCCAGCTGCTTCACAATATCAGATATTAACCTCTTGGCCACAGTCTCGGCCATGTTGGGGTTGGCCATAATGAGGCCGATGTTAACCATCTTCCCTTTGTGATCCAACTGCACTTCTGGACCTGGATAACCTCTTCCTCAGATCATTAACTGGACTGAGCCTTTCAAAGGACGACCCTCTACTCAAGATATCAAAAGTTGATCCTCTTTGTTGGGCATCACCAACCTCGACTCATCTTTCTCCAGAACCTCGGCTCTACTGTATAGGACGTATTGAGTTGTTTGAAACCTCATATGGCTCCCAGTAGTCTACTGGAGCATCCTCTGCCTCAATGTCGTCGCACCTATCCTCGGGGCAAGGGTTTCCTTACCTCCCCAGGTGTAAATTCCTGGGGTTAGCAACGTCCCTCCTTCGCTGAGGTGTAGGTTGGTCCTTTCGTGGTGCCTGGGGTGGTCCACTGGCCTCAGGATGTGGTTGAACAGCTGCTGGAGTAATCACCTCCAATGAGACCCCAGGTGGTCTTATTATATTATGGCTTAGTCGGGAAAATTTCTCCTTCATCGCTTACTGCGTTACAGACAAGGACTTTAAGGCTACTACCACCTCAACCATTTCGAACTGGGGTGGTACCTGGATGGAACCAGGTCCTCCACCACCAGACGATGGAGGAGGTGGTGGTAAATCCGGTGCCATATGATAAGATTAGAGAGCTTATAATGAAAATATTAGAGAGTTTGATACCTTAAATGACCTCTTTCAATGGTGACACAACTTCACACATGGGGTGAGACCTGGTTCACCACCAGAGTCTTCGATGTGGTCAAGCTGTAAAAAGGAAGATATATCATCTCGTTCTCACAAACGACGCCAAAATGATGATGCTAGAAATAGCACCACCAGATGAGGTGTTGATAAGCTCAAGCTAGTGGAAATAATGGCAGCACAAGAGTGTATATATATAGAAGAAGGAGGTGAGGAGAAGAGGATGAACACTTGTATGTAAGTGGTTCAGCCAGTTTGGCCTATGTCCACTGTGAGTGGGAGTGATATCACTGGATGAAGGCACTAACGGCTATAGATACAATCTCTTAAGCTTTCTCTCTCTACTGTGTGAACCAATAGAGTTTCAGCTAGGGTTATAATTATGGATACTTTTACAAGGTAGAGGATGACCTCTATATATAGTGCTTAGGGGGTGTAATGTACCCCCCAAACATGTAATGAGCATGTGCATGGGGATCGAACCAGTATGAGAATGACACTTGGCTAATCTTATGTAAATAATGATGACCTCAATATTCCCTCACGTGGAGGGAATGATTCGGTTATAATAGATTTTTCCACGTGTTTCAAACCATACATATGCTTATAAAATGCTCGACCCTGTGTCTTTGATTGGTGCAACATCAGCCTGGACGAGTACAAGGTTGATGAAGTTCAACTGTTACTTTGTCTGAGGTCAATATCCATGATGACCTCGGCCAAGAGGGTTGGCCGAGGTTAGGTATGAGGTAATTGTAACGTCAGCTAGGGAAGGTGATGATATTGGCAGATGATTGAGCTCACGAGACATTACCAATTTTGGATGATGATTGCAACGTCGACCGGGGACGATGATGATGTTGGCAGATGATTGAGCCCATGGGAGCTTGCTGACCTCGGTTGATGACCAGTCGAGGTTGATGTACGAGGGGCCGACCTTATGTGGGACAACCTTGCTGATGGTTGTCATAAGCTTCTGTCACCTCGGCTGGGCATATTATTGGGTATTTCTTATGATGTCAAGTACATAGAGTTACAGTTGGTGTAACATGTAGTAATTGGGTTAGTGTTTGTCCCTCGAAAATAAAGGAAAAAAATTAACGACTATGATCGGTTGTTATACTTGGTAGGATCTTATCGTGATCACTCATACCCTAGAATGTTCTTGATCGTTAGAGATGATTGAACTGGTGTCCTTTCCATGGATCATTGGGAAATTTATTGTATGGATGCATAGGCTATTGATGTTTGTAGTACGATTTAGTCATATCGTTTTGTGGCAATGTTTAGGAGTTAGCGCCATGGCTTGTTGATAAGATTGTGTTAAGGTATGACTGTTGTGGATAATATCGAAAATAGGTTGATACATGTTAGGATTTACGCTTGGGAGACATAAGATACGATGATGTCCATCATGGTTTTAGAGATAGTTCTCGGAATGGAGCGTTAGGCTTGATTATAACACCTACGTGTGCAACCCGTATAGCTTAGTATGACTCTGGTGAGGAGAAACATTAGGTATTAGGCATAGATAATTCTTAAAAATTTGAGGTGTCATTTTAATTAGTTTGATAGTTATGATTTGGGATCACATAAGACGTTTCTAAGGATTGTAGCAATAATCCGTAGGGTAAAATTATGTGAGTGTTGTGTTTCATTAGTTTAGAAAGATCTCAAGGTTTGAAGTTAGCAATCACATGTGGATATTATGGAGACTTGAATATGTAGGCCAGTGACTAACATTAAGAAATGATAAATGTAACTTCGCTTTAATATGAAGGATAATAAGTAACCTCGGTCTTAAGGAGGGAAGCCTACCGTTCTAGCTTCCCAAGTGAATCGGTTCCCAGGTCATTGTCTTTGAAAATGGGTAGTCGTGATTAGAGATTCAATCCAGGGTTCATGCCATGACTAAGACTTTAACGCACGTGTAAGTCGACGAAGTTTTAGATTTTAAGTATATGTTGTGGTTCTTAATTCGCGTGGCATTGTTTGTTTCAAGAATTAAATTATTTCATTATAGCGTGGCAGTCGTCTAATCCATTACATCTTATTTCGTCTTTTTTTTATCCCGGTGATGGGAAGTTGTTGTGTCAGTTATGGTTGTGTATTGAGGTGTAACATTTCATAAGCTTAGCTGTGATATGAGATGGGCCGGATTGAGACTGATGCATCATGGTAAGTGAGTATGCTCTTCTTTGAAAGCACCTTTGTTTAACACTAGTTTATGTGTATGCGTGGTCTCGCATTTGTTGCTTGTAGTTTGCATGTTCCATTTGGTTACATTAGGTTAACGTGTTTTGTTAGTTGACTGGTATAGCTAGCTACGGCTTGGTTATGGGTTTCGAGATTGTGACTCGAGGATATTGTGAGAATTAGAACCTGATAAAACATTAGATGTTAGTCACTTTGATTGGAATTATGCGGAGTGAGGATGTGATTGCTCGTGTATATTTATCTTGTGATACCTAGTATGACTCTAGGTCAGTATAAGGATATCGTAAGAGATATCGATTGGGTAGACCAATGAGATTAGATGACTGAATCATGATTGATGATGTAATGACTAGTGATAAGTTCATTAGTGATAGCGTGATATATTCTGAATACCAGTTATTTTTAGTGATTATTTCCATGAATGAGTTAGGCATGCTTGGGATTAGTAGTAAGAACACAGTGTCCTCCATGAATGGGTTTGAAATGTAATTGATGAAAATGAAATCTTTGGGTTTTAGACCATAGTGTTAAGGATTCCCTAGGATTGGAAACTGGTTGTAGGTAACTAAATTCTAAGGTTGATGACCATGAATTTTGAGGATGAAATTTTCTATTGAGGAAATAATGTAATACCACGTCCTAGAAAATAAGTATTTAATGATAATCGAAATATCATATTCAAAGAAAATTTTGAGGAATAAATATAAAATGGGATTACGCCAAATGGCATAAAAAGTGGCGCATTATGAAAAGTTATTAAGGAAAAAAATTCCCACGTCGCATGGTTCGTTTGGATGCGTATTTAAGTTCTAATAATCCTAATAAGTATGTTGGTTAAGTTTGACGCAAAAATACTAAGAATGATGGTAACGTGGTCATGGTTAATAATGTGATAATTTGGGCGGCATGCGACGTGCATGATAGTTAAATTTGCGCGATTATTTTAGGATGCATCGCGGTCCCAAATATCGAAATGAACACTTTTATAGGGTCCAAAACAAATACATATAAAAATACCATGGCGTCAAAAGTCAAAAAATAAATAAAAAATTATGAAAATCTCCAGATCGAATTAAAATTTAATTTCAAGAAACTTTCTCTTCTTCGACATCTTCAGAAAAACTCATTTAGACCCCTTTTAGGCTGATTTTTGTCGGCACGTGTCGCGCAGGACGCGAACTATTGTTTAGGACAATCGGTAAGTCAAAAAATATTCCGACCATATATTTAGACTCATAAAAATATAAGGAATATTACCATGCAAAGAAAAATAGAAAAAAAATATGTTTTTCACGGGGGTCCTGATTCTTGCACCACTTGTATAGGACAATTCGGGAGGCCAAACGATTATTGTAAATATGATTTTGTAACTAAAACAATGCAAGGAATTTGAATCTCAAGTTAAAAGTTAAAAAAAAGTGTAGGAGAGATAAAGTGATGCAAATCAACATTTTGTGGGAGGTATTTAAAAAATTTCACCCCTTGGGGTTTTAGGAGTATATAAGTGTATGTTAGCCCATTTCAGAATGACGGATCAGATTTTTCCTCTCTCTCTCTCTAGCCTTAGAGCTCTCCCACCATTCAACCACCACAAACCACCCTACACCGCCATTCCACCACCTAATTCCACTATATTTTACTTGTGTTCCACCATATATAAGCCTTGTACACCCATTTCCAATATTGATAAGGAAGAACTATGAATTTTAGAGTTATATTTAGAGTTTTTCTTGAAGAAGATCAAGTGGGTTTTAATGGAGTTGAAGTGGGTCTTGCTTTGGAGCTTAGGAGGATGCATTTGATAACCCATTGAGACCACCTTTGGAGGTGGGGGTTGGCCTCCTACACCAACACCACCATTTCCACCACCATTTTGGATACATTTAAGTGGGAATACTAACCCTGACTTAGGTTTAAAGTGTGTATATTTTCAGCTTCTTCATTTGCATATATTAGACTAAATAAATGTAGGACATGGGTTATTTTCATATATGGTTCACTTAGTAGAATTCTCACCATTTTGGGTGAAAATGGGTTTGAAATAGAGGTTTTAAAATGGGTATTGAAAGAAGATAATTTCCAGAATAACTAATTAAATATATTGGGTATAAAATGTGTAGAATAATGGTTATTTGCATTAATGGACTTATTAATTGCATTCTTGATGTTTTGAATAAAAAGGGGCATTTAAAATACAGTTTTAAATTCTAGAACACTATTCATAGGCATTTTATGAAATAAAATTTGTTAGAATGATGTTTTAAAGATATATAATGCAATTTTGTGCAAAGAAATGCATTAAGATTGTTCAGGCCATTTTATGAGATAAAAATGTGATTTTTTACTTGAATAATGAAGATAAATGTAAAAAATGAATCTTTCACTTTAAACGGGTATTTTAAAGTGTGTAGATTCATAATAAGAAAATAGTATGAGTTATTATGTAAATATTGATAAATGGATGTAAGATTTAAAAACTCAAAAATAAAGTGTGTTTATGAAATATGTAAAAAATGAGGTTTTAATATATAAAATGTATGAATTTATATATTAAAGGTGTGTGAAGTATAAAATATGAAAGTTGAGTAAAGTATGCTAATAAAATGGTATTTTAAATGGTTAAATGTGTTTAAGTGTTGAATTGGAAACTTAAACTACCTTTTTGGAAAATGACACTTGTTAAAGGATTAAATTGCAAGTTCTGGCAATAAAAGGGTAAATTGGTAAATTTACCTAAAGTAGATTATTTTTATGAATTAAAAATGTTGATGAATTTTTTTACACTAGTGTGGGTGAAAACGAATTAAGTCCTAAAGCGTGAATGGTTTTTGGTATAAAATCAACGTGTGGGTGAATAAAAGACTTAAAGGAGAAAGTGATAATTTTTTTCAAGTGTTAATAGAAAAACGGACAGTTAAGTCCGGGATTTTGGCTTCGGCCTGTAAATGTTGAATAATGTAAACATTGAAATAATATTGAACACATTGAAAAGATAATGATATTGGATGATGTCGAGTTAAATAATTAAGCAGGGCTATGTTGTCCCTAGTGGTGAAAGATCCCAAACCAGCTGCAGTTTACTTGGTGCTTGGTGCCAGGCAGTGAAATTTCTTGAAACCATGGGTGTGCGTGTGCGTGTGCGTGTGCGTGTGTTGTGACATGTGTGTGTGTGTCGGCGGAATGCCTAAAGAAAATATAAATTAATTAATTGAATATTCATGAAAGAGGCATACATGAATGGCATTAATTCATTTATTTACTAATGAAACAATAACGCATTAAATATTTTATATTCATGTGGCAAACATGGGATGGTTTAATAAGATGATATAATTATGTTTTAGCTACGTAATGAGGTTTGAACCATAATGAACACATGTGTGTGTTATGTAAGGTTTTCAAAGGAAAATGAGTATTTTTCTAAGCACGGTGTGTGTGTACGTTGAAAGCAAATCTTAAGTAATGATTAATAACTCGACGTGAGTTATTGAACGTTGGGTAATAAATGTTTGAAAGTAAATGAAAGATTTTTCCCAACAATTTCTAATTGTTTAACCATGTGAGTTGATGGGAAGGAATCCTAGTTTTTAAGCATAATGGTACAAAATGATTATTTGTAAAGATAAGGAGAATAAACGGATTAAATGACGTTTTTGGAATAAAACGGTTTAATACGTTGGGATACGTATTTGCAAAGGTATATATGTAGATACATACGTACATTCACATGCATGTAGCGTAGCGTGTGAGTATTCTTTTCAGTCGTTCGTTTCTATACTGCAATTGTATAGTTCCCACTGAGCATTCTACTCACATCCCTCCTTTTGTTACGGTAGGTTATATGTTATTCTTTACTTTAAGAGCGTTATACATGTAAGTAATTATTTATATTTACGATTAGTGGCTCTGTTTACTAGGCCTTAGGGGAACTTCCCTTGGGTTCTAACATGTAGTTGATGAAAATTAGAATCGCATATTAATAATAGTAATATTAAATAATAATAAAACTTGGCTAGAAAAATTATATAGGTTGTTTCACTGCACTTCACAATTAATGTATGAACCGGATTGGGTTAATACTTTATTAATTTTTAAATCTGGGTCGGGGTATTAGACACTATATGACGTGTATTAATGTGACCAACATGTCGTTTGGGCACGTTAGGTATGTGCATATCCTAAAGGCTTATAACCATATTCGCCTCCACTGTTATGTTGATTTATTTTGGGTTCGTGTAGACATGCCGAACCAATAGTCATCGATTGAGTATGAGAGGCACATGGACTTGATAACAGAGTGTGCCAGCATTAGGAGGGGTCATTCTGGGGATGCTATAATTGTTTATGTGTGATGAATATGTACTGATATGATATATCTACTTATGGGAAATAATATAATTGATAGATGATGCATATCTAAGATAATTTAAGTAGAAAAACTTAAATAATTGACTCAATAATAAAATGGGAATAAATAAATTATTATTGAGGCCGTAATAACGGATTGTACAAGAGAACTATACTTATAGAGAGTAGTCAGATACCTTATCTAATTGGGCAGGGAATACTGGTTAGGTAGAATATGTTAGGCGTGCACCTTAGTTGAGAGGAGAGAATCTCAAGTGAGTGTACGTGGATATTACATGTGTAATAAATAATTGATTTAAATTGTGATTTAAATACCTTTTAAATATTTTCAAAATGTTTTAGTGGTTTCTGGCCCGTGTCAAAAATATTTTCCAATCCAGCCACAGGGACACCACGCTTAGACATCCTGTCCAGAGATGCATAGTTTTAGAAGTGTGGAGGCTTGCAGGAGATTTTCTTTAGACGCAACAGCTCTTTCATTCTAGATAGGAGATTCATTAGTAGTTCATTTGGGCATGTTGCCTTCAGATTATTTCTTTATTTAAGTTATGCATCAAACTGTATTTCGATTCAGTTCTGGTTAGATTGTGTACTTAGAGAACCGATGGTTTATTCAGTCTCCTTTATTTTATATATTTGTTGTGTTATGATTGAGACTATATTTACGTGTGAATGGTTTAATTAATTTAATTTATTATGCATGTATTCATGATAAAAGATCAAATTTTACACCAACTTAATTTAACATAGGTGGTTAGTAATTAAAAAGTTTTTCGATAGTGATGCTAAGTGTTGATACCAAATTTAATCTGCTGACGTGGACCAATCATACGAAGACACCTGGCTATCTACATGGCAACAACAGACCTCTCCGAGGAACTCACAGGCTCCGAGGAATAGACCTCTCCGAGGAACTCACAGGCTCCGAGGAACATACCTCTCCGAGGAACTCACAGGCTCCGAGGAACATACCTCTCCGAGGAACTCTTGAATACCAGGAAGATCAACATACCCGAGTTACTCAGACGGTCCGAGCTGCATCTCGGCCACAACATTGATTGCCAGATAACGAACAGTCCAACTGGTTCATTAAATGATTATCCTTGACGCACAAGTCTAAGGGCATTAAATGTATTACCTTTTCATATGTATATCATTTAATGTATCGACCCTTTCATGTACAGCCCCAAGGCTATAAATACCTTGTATCACCCTCATTCAAGAGGACCGGAATTTCTTGAGAGAACTTGTAATCAAGAATTCCAAAAACACTCAGCAATAACATAACAGTGGACGTAGGCTTTATTCCTAGCCGAACCACTTTAAAAATCTTTGTCTCATATATGTTTGATGTGAATGTTTATCTTCATCTTTAATCTCATCCTCATCATTTATCTGCTGTTGACGCCACTAAAATGGCAGTGACCATTTTCTGTCTTCAACAGATTGGCGCCGTCTGTGGGAACGTGTTACAAGCGTTGTTCTCCACCAAAAGCTAAGTTTTTATTTTCTCTACGTATAATCAATTATACATACATCTTTTGATTCGATCATGATTTTTATGTTTATATACATAAATTAATTGTCCAATTTTTATCTGCAAATTGTTGCATATCATGATTTTTTAAACTGTTAGATTTATCCTTATTTAAAAATCTGAAAAATAGTAGATTTCATAAATCATAATTCTTTGCTTGATTCTCAAGTTTTAATTTTATATCATGAAATAAATATGTTAAATGATTACATATGCCAATATATACGACGGTGATAAAATTTGATCATTTTCATTGTTGATTTTGAAATAAATTTGGTAAGATCTTTGAGGTCTATTCAAATTCCTATCATATTTTTAATAAAAGAATGGGAAAAGGTTAAAGACAATGAAAAGTCTTCTCATGGAAATCATGACCCATATATATTCTCTCTCTCTTCAAGTTTGAGTCTCTTTGCATTCATTTTTATGAATTATATACTTAATTTGGTTCATCTTCCATCTATGTCAATAAAGTCAAATTGATTGATTTTTGATATAAATTTGGTAATAACTTTAATCATTCACCATATTTTTATCTCTCCAAATTGGGAATATGAAGGGATCAATATAAAAAATAATTTTTTCTCACCTGAAAAATCATTACCCACCTCTTGTAAAAGAGGATCAGTAAAATAATCATGACCATATCAAGACTCTGGGCACAAATTTAATATTTTGGCCCCTCGTTCATCACATCACAAGGTTTCTTTGTCGAAATCACATGATCTATTGGATTATATAGTTATTCGTTTCATTAACATTCTTAAGGCCTAAATTTTACATTGAATGTTATTTTTTTTTTATCTCAAGATTCGAGATATTCTAGTCATCCAACCATATATTTTATAATTTGAGATATCCTTAAATGTTGGTCGGCAACATCCATGTTGTTTGTCGGCAGGACTAGAATCTTGGGCTATTAAGAAATGCTAAGCAACCCTGATATTTTGAAATAAATATTTTTATTTCTCAAGCATATACATATCATATATTGATTGGATGAGTAAATCATTCTCATGACTAATCAATTCAGCCTACACAAATGGTAGAGCAAGATATTAATTTTTACAGGTACAAGATTCAACTCCGACGAATGCTCGGAAATAATCTTACTCTTCTGAAAAATATTATCATAGCTCGGCAGTATGAAATTTCACCTCAGCGAGGAACTATTGATTTTATTATTGCCCAGATATCTGCTCCAGCACAAATTATTCTATATATCCATTGGGATTCATATTCTATATTCATCTCAACATGGAGCTCGGCGAGATACTTATTATCATATTCAGTTTTGAGAACTGTAACATTTATTATATTTCACCCCCAACGGATAGTTGGTCGGGGTGATTCTTATTGATATGCAGGCCCAGCAAAGTTCTCGGCCATATTCTTATGTTCTGGAAAATATTATTCTTATTCGGCATTCTGCAATTATGCCTCGACAAGATACTTATTCAGCCTTAAGGAGAATTACAACATTCATTCGGATAATTCTTATTTATATTCAGGCCTGACAACGTCCTCGGCCATATTCTTATGTTCTGAAAGATCTTATTCTTGTTCGGCATTATATGATTCTACCTCGACTGATCGGCGAGACATTTTATTATTTTTAATTATTCTTTATATCTAGTTGGATGCATATTCTATTCTCATTTCAGTATGGAAGTCTCCAGCATTTATTATATCTTATTCAGCTCCAAGGATGTCTCCAACATTTATTATATCTTATTCAGCTCCAAGGATGTCTCCAACATTTATTATATCTTATTCAGCTCCAAGGAGATTTCCAGCATTTATATTATCTTATTCCCAACGAATCTGTTGGTTAGCGCCGAGGAGGTCTTCATCATTTATATTATCTTATTCCCAACGAATCTGTTGGTCAGCGCTGAGGAGATTTCCAGCATTTATATTATCTTATTCCCAACTAATCTGTTGGTTAGCGCCGAGGAGGTCTTCAGCATTTATATTATCTTATTCCCAACGAATCTGTTGGTCATCGCCGAGGAGGTATCTTGCATTTATTATATCTTATTCCCAACAATCTGTTGGTCAGCGCCGAGGAGGTCTCTAGCATTTGTATTATCTTATTCCCAACAAATCTGTTGGTCAGCGCCGAGGAGGTCTCCAGTATTTATATTATCTTATTCCCAACAATCTATTGGTCAGCTCCGAGGAAGTCTTCATCATTTATTATCAATTACCACCAACTCTAATCGGTAGATAAAATCCAACTCCGGTTGGTAGACAAAATCCAACTCCGGTTGGTAGATTAAATCCAACTTCGGTTGGTAGAAAAAATCCAACTCCGGTTGGTAGATAAAATCCAACTCCGGTTGGTATTGGTCGATAAATCTCATTCAAAGTTCACATTCCACAGTTGGGGGCTTATATTATAGATATATTTGTTCATTTGGTGGAACATTCTTATATCATCATGCAGTCGAGCATCAAATTCAACCCCGACTAATCAGGAGGTATATTGAAGTTCAGTAGGAATATTGAAGTTCAGGAGGTATATTGAAGTTCAAGAGGAATATTGAAGTTCAGGAGATATATTGAAGTTCAGGAGGAATATTGAAGTTCAGGATGTATATTGAAATTCAAGAAGTGTATTCAGAAGTATCATGACATGATGAAAGAAAGCGACAAGTATTCCACCGAGGAACTCTGTCAGACCAGAAATTTGAAGACGAGGTACCTACATGGATTATATGTATATGGATCATCTTGCACAGCTGGTTGTGGAGCAGGGATTGTTTTAAACACCCCAGATGATATTGACATGGAGTAGGCCTTGAGATTCCAATTCAAAGCTTCCAATAATGAGGCTGAGTATGATGCTATGATAGCAGGTTTTCATTTGGCGAAAGTCATGGAGGCACGGCAAGTAATTGTTTTCAGTGATTCTCAATTAATTGAATCAAATGATGGGAATATATGCAATGAATGAAGAGTCGATGGTCAAGTACCATGCAAAGGTGATGGAGTTATTGACAGAATTTGATGCTATTCAATTGGTGAGGACACCGAGGATGGAGAATGCTAGAGCAGACGCATTGGCCCGATTAGCATCAGCTACTTGTACCGAGCTGCGAAGAACGATACCAATTGAAGTATTAGAAAGTCGGAGCATATATTGAGGAGGAACAATTACCGGAGGATAATCTCGCTGCCTAGAAATGGAAGTTTAAAGCTGCTCGGTATGTATTAATTAATGGTATTTTGTATAGACGAGGAATTATGGCAGGTTTGCAAAGATGTGTACATTCCTCCGAGGTGAAAGAATTGATTAAAGAGATCCATGAAGGGTCCTGTGGAGCCCATGTAGCAGGTCGGACACTTTTGCAAAAGGTGATGACGCAGAGATACTACTGGCCGACAATGAGAGCTAACTATATAAGCCTATGCCAAGAAATGTGACAAGTGCCAACGCTTTTCCTCCATCCGAAGAATTCCACAAGCATTGTTGACACCCATAACTCCCTTTGGCCATTTGCCATATGGGGATTGATTTGGTTGGACCATTGCCGACGACTCGAGGAAGATTCAAATACCTCGTCATCACAGTAGATTATTTTACTAAGTGGATAGAAGCTGAGCCACTTATTGACATGACATACGAGAAGAAGAGTATCCAGCCCCGAGAAGAATCAAGCTATACAAGAGGAAATGAAGACCGAGCAAGAGAGAGATCTAGATCTCCTCATCGGGCAGAAGAAAAACAATAAATGAAGAATGTGTATTGATTTCACCGATATCAACAAGGCAGTGGATGCTACCTCGGGACACGAACTGCTCATGGATACTTACTCTGGCTACAACCAGATTAAAATGAAACCTGAAGACATAACAACGGCTGATGAACAAGGTTTTTGCCGAGCAAATCAGTTGCAGTATGGAAGTCTATGTTGATGACATGCAAGAAAGCTGCTGATCATTTGGTTGACTTGAGTCAAACTTTTGATCAACTGGATAATTACCAAATGAAACTCAACCCGACGAAGTGCACATTTGGAGTACGGGAAGGAATGTTCCTCGGGTACATCATCAACCAGCGAGACGTTGAAGCAAATCCAGACAAGATCAAAGCCCTTTTAGGGTTGCGATCCCCAAAAACGAAAGAAGAGGTGCAGAGATCAGATACCCAAAGCTGGAAAAATTGGCAGTGGCATTAATTAAAGCAAATAGAAGAAGGAGGCTGTGTTTCCAGGCCCATACCATGCATACCGACATGCCATTAATACAAGCTATAGCAGAGTTTACTGATCTTAATACTCCTGAGAAACAAAAATTGCTCACTGATCAACCTGTGGATGTTACAGGATCAACCAAGAAGACTGCTCTAAGGAGCCATGCTCTACGGAGCCATGCTCTACGGAGCCACGCTCTACGGAGCCACGCTCTACGGAGCCATGCTCTACGGAGCCAAGCTCTACGGAGCAAAAGTGCTATAAGTAGCCAACCTCCTTTGGTTAGGAGGACATGCTCTACGGAGCGCTCTACGGAGCAAAAGTGCTATAAGTAGCCAACCTCCTTTGGTTAGGAGGATAAGCTCTACGGAGCGCTCTACGGAGCAAAAGTGCTATAAGTAGCCAACCTCCTTTGGTTAGGAGGACAAGCTCTACGGAGCGCTCTACGGAGCAAAAGTGCTATAAGTAGCCAACCTCCTTTGGTTAGGAGGACATGCTCTAAGGAACCAAAAAGTTCTAAAGAACCCTACTACTCCTTTGGCTAGGAGGTATACACCAGCATGATCAACTACGGTTGGTAAGACTTTATATATTCTCGCATTACAACTTATGTTGGTCGGGAGGTAACATTATTACAAAAAGTTCTTTAAAGAACAAAATATTCCAAACTATACCAAGTATGGTTGGTCGGGGATAAAAACCCATCAACTGTAGTTGGTCGACAAACATTATTTATCCACCTTGGTTGGTTGGAAACACTTTGAATAAATTATACTCATTACTTTATTATTAAGTGATCGAGCAACATTACTAATACTTATAATTTTTTTTGGTCGATGAACCATACAATATTGTTATGCAAGCACAAATAATAAAGTGTTTGATATTTACAAAACAATAGCAAATTCAAATTTGTGAACAAAAATGAAATTCTTTCACTGAATTCAAAATGAATTATGCAAATTTATTACATTGATATTAAATTGTGTACTAACTATTACATTGAGATTCCTACTCTATTGGTTTCTCTCCCTCTGATTTTGAAACAGGTTCCTAGCCAGCAGGAAGATCATTCAAAGCATAATGGGAGTTTTATGAAGTTAAGATATTTCAACATTCTGATATTCATCACAGATGATCTGTCCGAGAAGCACTAGCTCGTTCCCGAGAAACTCTTGCTCGTCCCTGAGAATCACTTGTTAGTCCCCGAGAACCTCTTGCTCGTCCCCGAGCAGAAGTAGAAGTCAAAATCATCATCTACAGCACTGAGATCTTTGCTAATACTGTCTCGACCAAAATTGAAGAAGAAGTTGCAAGAAAATGTTTCAAAGTCCACCACTAGCTCACAGAATGCATTAGGTCGGCTAACAAACCAATCAACATACTTGAAGATTATGATAAGCTACAAACAGCCTCATATGTCGTCCAGGAGATAATGCCCTTTATGTCCAACAAATTAAGAAGGTAGATCAAGAATTTCACGAGCACCGAGCAACACTGCAAAATAAAATACTCCATCCTTTCAAGTAAACCATCAAGCATGAAGCATTGGGGGCTTCTGTTGATACCAAATTTAATCTGCTGACGTGGACCAATCATACGAAGACACCTGGCTATCTACATGGCAACAACAGACCTCTCCGAGGAACTCACAGGCTCCGAGGAATAGACCTCTCCGAGGAACTCACAGGCTCCGAGGAACTCACAGGCTCCGAGGAACATACCTCTCCGAGGAACTCTTGAATACCAGGAAGATCAACATACCCGAGTTACTCAGACGGTCCGAGCTGCATCTCGGCCACAACATTGATTGCCAGATAACGAACAGTCCAACTGGTTCATTAAATGATTATCCTTGACGCACAAGTCTAAGGGCATTAAATGTATTACCTTTTCATATGTATATCATTTAATGTATCGACCCTTTCATGTACAGCCTCAAGGCTATAAATACCTTGTATCACCCTCATTCAAGAGGACCGGAATTTCTTGAGAGAACTTGTAATCAAGAATTCCAAAAACACTCAGCAATAACATAACAGTGGACGTAGGCTTTATTCCTAGCCGAACCACTTTAAAAATCTTTGTCTCATATATGTTTGATGTGAATGTTTATCTTCATCTTTAATCTCATCCTCATCATTTATCTGTTGTTGACGCCACTAAAATGGCAGTGACCATTTTCTGTCTTCAACACTAAGTTTGAAACCATTAATGATTTATGTTTAATTTAATCATGGATTGATCACCTAAGATTATAATAGGCGGGCTATCACACTTAGATTCGAGGATCTTAAAAATTCTTTGGGTATTTGATTCGTTGATTGAGTTTAGGTACTTTATCTAGTGTAGGGTGATTATCATGTTCATATCTTTTGTCCTTATTATTAGATAGTATTCATTATATTCATGTGTTTTTCATTTTGATATATTTTGAAAATTCCAAAAAGATTTTCGATTTTTATGAAAAAGTTTAAAAACTCCAAAAATATTTTTGTTTTTTTTAGAAAAAGGATGAAAAATTGGAAAAGATTTTATTTTATTAAAATATTTTGAAAAGGACAATTTTTATTTTTTTATTTTTAATTGTATATGGATGAACGTTTAAGATATTCGAATCACCCTTACATTCCATTTATTCACGTGATCATTATTGATTACTTTCTATATGTTTGTATCATTGTCACCTTTACTTCATACGTGCACGGACTTTTTGAATTTTGTACTTGCTTATCATATGTCAAATACAATGTTCTCATCTTAATCCTACTTAATAATGAACAAAATATAAAAAGAGATAAGTTGTTCTTGTAAGAACCATTGCCCATATTTCGTTCTTCGAAAAATATTGATATATGTTAAGTAATGGAAAGAGGTTACGGAAGAGAAAAATTATCTTTTCATTAAAAGTCACCATTTACAAAAAAATACTAAAAAGATTAATGACACACAAAAGTAGAATTTCCAAGGCCATTTATTTTATATTCATTTATGCTTTGCTATATTTGAGCATTATGATTTTTTCAAAATATTTAAAAGTGAATTCTTATATATGTAATATTTTGAGGGAGTTATAATGTAAAAGATCAACGAGTTTGCATAACGGACTCTCTTGACAAACATTAAATAGTTTGGCATTATTATTCTAAGAATCATTAAAATTCATGGCATATTGCATAAGTCTATTCAATTTCATTTAAGTTCAAAATTTTTACACCTAAGGTTGAAAATGAGTTCTTTCTTCAGAAGTATCTCATGACTTTGTGCACCTATGTTATGTATGTTTATGTTGATTTGCCTATGGAAAATGTTCACACAAATACATTATGTTTTCAGGCTTCGAATATTTTAGTGTTATTCTATGGTGACTATGCTTTTTTGTACCTATATGAATTTTTTATTCCATGATGACTATGTGTTTTTGTACCTATATGTATTTTTTTATACTTATACTTTTTATACTTGAAAAATTCAAAAATATTAGTTTGATAAGGGAGAAACACATAATGCCTTTTAGATTATCATCATTTATTCTTATTGATTATCTTTGTGATGGTAGATTCTACTCCTTTTTCTGCTACGGACATAAATAGGGAGAACAAATTGAGGGAGAGTTTATTTATTCTTTTGAAACTCACAAGCGTCACAGTATTTCTTTTGTCTCATGTGTGTATGTCACTCTACCTTGATGTTGATTTCTTGCACCACACAAGATGAAGACATGGAGACATTTCAGTTGAATACTTATACATTTATGCATTTTCATTTCTTGATTTGTGAGGGCATTAATTGTATAAAGTCTTAGGGGTCAATTTGGCTTCGGTTTGTGTTTTGTACCTGAATAGCCAAAGGGGGAGATTTGTAAGAGCAAGTTTTATAATTTCTCAATTTAGTTTTTATTTTGGATTATCTCGGTATACCCCACTGCACCTTCATGACTACTTCGACGTATTCGAAGATGAGAAGTTGGTGAAGTTTTGAAATATTAAAGACAGTCCATCTCAACATCATTCTGAAGTCATATAAGGTAGTTTGGTAAAGTTTTTATTTATCCAGGGGATTCTTATAGTTAGTGTTTACATCAAAAGTTTTCAAATTATTTAAAAAGTTTTTTGAAAACTTCGGCAGCTCATTAAAACGAGCTTGACAAGTTGTTCGAACTAGTTTACACAGTGTCGTTAGAATAAGACTCCATCGTTCGAATGAAATCTGGGACGACGCCTTTTGGTAAGTTCTGGAATGTCGTTCGAAGTTTTGTTGGATGTCGTTCAAACATTAATGAGTACATCGTTAGAATGATTTTCCTGAGTTTGAACGAGATGCCTTTAGGTCAAGCACTAGAATATCGCTCGACGTTACATTAGAAACCTGATCGAATGAAAAAAGGTATGTCATTCGAACAAGGTATCTGGTCATTTGAACGAGTGTGCAAGTTTTTATTTTTTGATCAAATCTGATCCAAATCTATAATGCCTATCTTTTTGTAACTACTTTTCCTTTAAATAGAGATGAGAGATTAGATTTTTGGAGAACTCTTTTTAACCCTTTTCTAAGCCATTTTAGAGTTTCTTTTGTGATCAAAATTTACCAATTTCATCCAAATCCCATGCAAATTTGGAGACCACTTTACCAAATCAAGAATAACACAATTCATATTTAAGAACCATTATAGAGTTCATCGCTACTGCTGATTTGTGGAGTTGAGGCTTTACTACTGAAAATGAAGGTTGATTGGTGGATACGGAGGGAAGACTTCTTCTGGTGGATGGTGCTGAACTTTGCCATATCTGTAGAAGACTTGAAAAACTGCACATCATACTTAGTGGGATGTGTAGTCTGTAAGTGGTATAGTGTCTATTAATTCTGATACAATGCTGAAATAGAGGTTTTGCTCGAAAGGAATTTTTCCTTACTTCTTCACATGCTTGTTTGGTTTGTCTTATTTAATATGGACTTCATCATTTCATTCACACCAAATTAAATTAAGAAAAAAAATTATTAAAAATTGAATTAGTGTGTGATTGGCCTAAGATGCGAAAAAATCAATGGAATCCTCTTTCTCATGGTCCAACATTCTCGTATGAAGCATATGCGGATTCATGAGCACTTTATTTGAAATCTTGTTGAGGGAAATATTATTTCTTGGAGCTTCGTGAGTACCAAATGCCAATTGGCCGACATATTCATTAAAATTTTAGATGCACTTAGATTTGCGGATCTTATGAAGTCTTTGAGTATTTGTACCATTGATTGAGTTAGGGTATTGTTTATAGTATAGGTTGATTTTCATATTTCTATCATTTGTCTGTTTTACTAGATTGAATTCTTGTGTTTATATTTTGAAAATTTCACAAAAAAAATTATTTCTTTCGAGATTTTTTTTCTAAAATTTTCAAAATATTCAAAAATATTTTTGTTTTTCATTTTACTGCATATATGGATGCAAATTTAAGATACTCTAATCACAATAACATTCCATCAATTCATGTGATTTTCTCATGGTGTTATGCGACTTGGATTCGTTTCTTTTATGTGCTTAAAAATGCATGTTTAACATTTTGTTGTTCTTTGGTGATTACTTTCTTCATGGTAGACTCTTTACATATACTTTGTTGCACACGTGCACAAACCTTTGAACAAAGTACTTGCTAGTCATATGTCAAATAAGGTGTTCTCATTTCAATTGTACTTAATAATGAACCAAATGTACTGGGAACTAATTTCTCTTGTAATAACAATTTTTCCAATTTATTTTCCTGGAAAATTTGATCTTTCTTTATTCAATGGAAATGTGCTATGAAATAAGAAATATTCTTGGCGTTAAAGGCCACCATTGACAGGAGCTTAAAAGATGATTTCAACACATAAAAACAGAATTGCGAGGGCCAATTTTTCATTTTTTGTCATTTATCCTTCATTCACATGAGCAATATGATTTCTTCGAAACATTTGATAGTCTTTGCTTATAATGTGAGATTTTGAGGGTGTTATATGTTAAAATGATTTTTCACAATAAACTTCTTTAAAAAATATTAAATATTTTGGCATTATTGATTTGAAAATAATTATAATTCATGGCATTTAGCATAAGTTGAGTCAGTTTCACTATGTTCAACAATTTTACACCTAAGGTGGAATGAAATTCTTTCTTCAGGAGTATCTTGTTGACTCCTTACACCTTTGATTCGCATGCCTGTGTTAAATTTCTCGTGCTTTAAGTTCACATAATTTAATTCCATTTTCATGATTCAAATATTTTTATGTGTTGCTCCATGGTGTGACTATTAACATTTTTACTTATATGTACAATTATTTATTAAAAAAATTTCAAAAACAGTTTGTTAGTTCGTTGAAGTTCATTGCATATGCTTAATTGTTTATTCTTTGTCGTGATATTATAAATCTGAATTCACATGATTATAAAATTTTAGTCTTAGTTTTCATCCCTTTGTCTATTATGGACAAAAAGGGGGAGAACATAATTAGGGGGAGTTTTTGTGTTTTCTTTAAACTTCACGCGTCACGGTAATTCTTTTTGTTCGTATGTGTAGGTCTTTTGCACTTTGATAATTTCATGGATCACATGATGATGATTTACAGTTAAATATGGATCACGTGGATCACATGGATCACGTGGATCACATGGATCACATGATGATGATTTCCAGATAATTTCATGGATCACATGGATCACGCGTCACAAGTGTCTTTTTCTTTTAGGGTTTGGAGGGGCATTAATTAAACTTGTGTTAGTGGTTATTTATTTTCGTTTTGTGTTTTGTACCGAAATAGTCAATGGGGAAGATTTCTAAAAGCAATATTTATATTTTCTCATCATCTATTTTAATTTGGTCTATTCAATTATACCCCACTGCACCATCATATAATTTCTTCAAACTTCAAGTGAAGATGAACGAGTGAAACAATCGAAGATCAATCCTCACTACTTTATCAGAGAAGATTTATGAGGTTATTCCTATGAAATATTTTCGTTTAGGGGTATTTTTAAAGAGTTTGAAAACTCAAATTATTGTTTCAAAATATTTTTTGAAAATGTCGCTAAGTATTTAGAACGAAATTTAGATGTCATTCAAACGAGTTCCTATGCCTCGTTAGAACAACTTCAAACTTCGTTCTAACGAGATTAAGTGTCGCGTGTTTTTATAGGCTCTGGAATCTCGCTGGATCATTTGTTTGATGTACATTCAAATGAGAACGAGTACTTTGTTAAAAAGATATGTTCCTCAGTTCAAACGAGTATGAATATTTTTTTACCCGATTTTAAATGTAATTTTTTACGTCTAAATCTTAAAGATTTTTCTCCCTACATGTAGAGAGGCGGACTTTCATTTTAATTTAATCCTTTTATACATCGTTTAACAACCAAACTTTATTATTTTTTCAATCCAAACCCCTTGGATGATTTGAGACCATTTTACCAAATAACGAAGAACATAATCCTTGCTTGTGGAGTTAATTCTTCACTGCTGAAAATAAGAATATTGATTCTTGAGGATGATCGGTGGATATCTAGGTAAGTGGATCTTGTTATGGGGCGTTGCTGGATCTACATCGCTTGCTGTTGACAATTGGGATTGAAGAAATTACTACATCGCTTAGTGGAGCTTTAATTTTTTAAGAATGTAGATGTATTTCTATAATACAGAGTTGTAAATAGTGCCAAATATAGGTATTTTCCAAAAGAGATTTTTCCTCATCTCCTATGTTCTTTTGTCTATGATTGGTTTATTTTTCTTCAATTTAGATTCAAGTATCTTGCATGTTCACCTAATTTAATCAAATACAATTTGGACTAAATAGAGTTTGTTTTGTGTGTAACTGAATATACGAATTATAAACATAATCGGACCACGCTATCACGTTTTTCACCATTGAAGCTCAAAGTTATAACTTCAAATTTGTAGTATTTTTACGAGTCCATGTCATTCATTCACACACACACACACGTGGTTCTTTAACACCTTCCTCCCTTCTCTATCTCTTTTATTATTAGAGTGCTTATTCTTTCACCCTCTTCTCTAAATATCTCAAAGGTTCAGTAATGGAAATGAAGTATTTGTTGTTATTGTTGTTGAATATTACACCGAAAAAGCTATTTACTACTTCTTTATTGATAATTCAAGGAAAGTCACATCTTATCCTTTTAATATATTCATAGATCTCGATACCACGAGTTCACTAGGGAGGTATTCTTGTTTGATATGGATGCTAAAGGAGAAGAAAACAGTATATTCAAGAAACCATATCCAGAAATCTCTTGTTCTCAACCATCTAGCTAGGGAAGTAAAATATTCTATTTCTTTGTGTTTTTTTAACTATAGCTCTCACTCGTTTTGCTTTATATTTTATAATCATTTTGTACTGAAGCTATTTGTTATATGTTATGATTTCTTCTATTGGTGCGAGGAAATAGACTTGACCCTATACATAGCTTTCAGAACAAGCTTGTGGGTCTAATAAACGTTCTTAACTTTAAAAGACACAACAATTTAAAACTTCATATTTATTGAATCTACTCTTTAGCACTTTGCCCAAGAAAACTGCAAAACCTATCAAGTGAAATCTAAACTTTTGAAGTTGTTAGTTATATCCACATCTTAATGATATTCTGATGTTTAGTTAAGGACAAATGAAAAGTTTAATAAATTATTCATTGGTTTATTTATACTATGATGAATAAAATAATTAAAAGGGGCAACGACCAACTTCTGATATCTCTTCGTACATATTTACATGTACATTTTTAAATATGTATCACATATTAAAGTACCATAGAGTGATTAAATAAATATCAGTTATTCATCTTGATTCATTAGTTTTCTTGAATATGTTTATTTGAGTAGTCTTAACTTCTATTTTGTGGATATCACATATCTTACTCTCGTATAAATAGCTGAGATTCCTACTTATTGTTATTTTTGTGTGAAAATATATTTGCATTAATGTTATGATGGTGGAGGTGACAAGACACTATAGGTGAGAGTAAACCTACACCTAAAATAAAAAGAGAAAAATAATACATTCATTTCAGACATGATAGTGTCCTTTACTTTGTTTATATCCATAAGTTTGATTTATTTCTACTAAAGGCGCATGCATAGAGTAATACGAATAAGGTGTTATTATTCATTTTATTGCATGAAACTAAATAAAATATTAATTAAAGGGAACATGGTAGAAAGTCTAGGTGACCATTGTTTGGCCTAACTCATCGTATGGGATTTTCCTTTAAAAGTGGGAATTAGAAGACCACTGTAGGATGATAATGGTAAATAAGTTTTATAGTTTGTAACTGAGATTTCCGGTTTAAAAGTAATAAAGTTGTCAAATAAAATATGTTGTGCCAATTTGATTGTCACACACAACACAATAAAGAAATAACAAATGAATAAAGCTCACACAACAACACCAGATATTTACGTGGTTTGGACATGTAATGGCCTACGTCCATGGTGGAAATTATCCCAATCTTCACTATAATCGATTGGAGTGTTGAAAATAGAGATTCTGTTATGGGATATCTTTTCCTTTTTATAATGATCACGTGCCTTTATATAATAAAAATGAAACATTAGAGTTTCCACATAAATAGGACGTGTGCTTATACAATTTGAATGAGTACACACATATGTAACATGTGACTAAAATAATCTGTCACGACATTCGCCCTTTGGGGTCTTCATTTTGGGTATGTTTAATTGCTTATCTCATTCATTTGTTCGGTTATTCATCCATTCGACGTCCATCCAAGTGTTCATTCGTTCATCTGTTCAGCCAAGCGTTCATCTGTTCAGCTCAAGTGTCTATCATTTTTTCTCGTTTTCCCGAGTAATCAACACTATTCGATTCGATTCAGAATCGAGGGATATTTTTTCCTCATTAGTAAGCTCCTCGCTCCCTAAGGGCATAATATTCTTGCATAATGGTTAAGGGGATGTTTCCTATCATTCGACATTTTTCTTATTGATATTTGGTCTTTAAATATTCCATACAAATGGTGTTCGATGTTGAAATGGTATCTAAAGGGTGATCATATATGAATTCTTCAAGGTTAATTTTCTTCGTTTTTTGGATCTAATATATAGGTAATCAATAATAGGTTATGACTTATAGTTTACGAAAAATTCCCAAAGTATCATTCGAGGTAAAGTTATCCATGAGCTTTGTACCTCCACGTGTTAAGTCAAAGTGATGTCTAGGGTGTGTTTATTTAGTTTTGGCCTAAGAGTAGTGTCATAGTCACGGTGAAGCTTTGAATGAGATAATTCTAATGAAAATTTGTATTTGGTTGGTGATGTATACATTAGACTCCAGCGCCCTTCATTTATGAATAATGGCTGAAGGGATGATAAGAGAGCATCCCAAGGATACTGTCTTTTGATATAACCAATGTGTAAATGTGTTCCTTCTTAAAGTGGTCCCATGATATGTTAAAAGTATTTATTCCCCAAGCTTTCATTGAGTTAGCTTGATAATGTTGAGGTTTTGAATATTTTGCTTTCTTTATTGAAAATTGGTCCCCCACTCTTTGGATTATGAAAGTAGATGAATGATTGGATGAGGTAATAGGGGTGTCAAACCCTGAGTCCATAATTAGAGAAATCTCCCAAGTTTTTTTTCCATCGTTACTGAACGATCGAGGATAATTTGATCTATAAAAACTGACCATCTTAATATAATGCGGGTGTAGAGATTTTGAAACAACTGAAAGGTTTAAGAATATGGCAGGTTGTCGGATTAGGGCTTTAGCCTCCCGGGGCGCATAACATGAGATTTCATAATCATCCGAGTTGTTGTGTATGAATGACTGAGGGTGAAATGATCGATTTATCGACCTTCAATAAGACAAATAACCTATTAAAAAATAAGTTGTGATTCAACATTATCTAGTTGAATTCTTCTTACTGAATGCGCCTTGACTGCTTGATGGAGATCCACAAATCATTGTAGAAGAGTCGTAGAAGTCAAGAATCACTGTCTGATACGAGATATATCCATATGATTTAGGTGTCACTGTTTGACACTAGGTATAGCCATAAGAGTCGGGAGTCACCGTCTATTACCGAGTATAGCCATAGGAGTATATTGTTATAAATTTGGCGTTGTATTTGTCAAAGGTGTGGTTGGAACTTATGGGTGATCGTTGGGTCTTAGGTGAGTGGATATTCATCACTCAACATTATAGAGGGCTATCCCTACCATACTAATACGCCTTTGATGACAACTTCACATAATATGATTCTTATAAAGGTGATAAATGTAACTCTATAAAATTTAAATTATTTTGAGATGTGAGTGAGCACATAGTAACTATGGTGCATAAGACTCAATTGGTTCTCGCATGAGCGATAACAATATTTATAAAGATATTTGTGGTCGTGGTCAAGGTAGTAAAATATTAGATTGGATCCAATTTTGAAGCATATTGAAAATAGGAAAAATGCGATACTCATTTCATCGACATAAATATGCCACTTTCAAGTTGAATAAATATGCAACTTCGTACTTTCATTGAATATGATAACAAGGAAAAAACATATCTCATTGGGTAGAGCTGAAATTAATATTTAGCGAAGAATCCAGTGGTTTTCCATATTACATAAGGACAATTATTTGTGATCTATCAAAATTTTCATGATCTTGTTCAATCATTTTGACAATTTCACAAAATTAGAATCTGACAAATAATTTAAGAGTATGGGAATTCAAATTTTTCATAGTCTTCACAGGGATAGGAGGTAAAAAGAATGTGTATATTACATCAAACTTCGTATTTTTATCCACAAGTTGGATAAATTTCCTATATTCATGAAAGAGAAATAACACCGAGAAGATACGTTAGGCATATGTCTTGACCATGATAAAAGTAATAATGTGTATGCAAATACATAGAATGACCAAGGCACTAATGTAAGTGTAGAATTTTTTTTTTTGTCAAAAGCAAGATTAATACAGGACCTCAAAATTCAAGTCATTCTCGGGGGGGGGGCACTGTTGATCATATTATCGAGGACAATTTTGGTAAAATTTCATTGGTGTTCGGATCACCAAAAGTAATTGTGTAAAATATTTGTGAGATTGGGATCAAAATATTTTGTTAAGAATAAAAATTCTTAAAAATTCTCCAAGCCATCTGCATGTGTAGAAAACATTATGAAGCATATTTAATCTATGGACAAGTCATTTTTAGTTGCAAACCCGAGTAAGATTTAAACACCATTCTTAATATACTCAAGTATGATTTTAAAACCAATTAAACAGATAGATAGAGATCTCGGCCCCGTGTGGTTCTATTCATGGAATTGCTACATTAACATATATAGAGACACACAGTATATTGAATTACACAACGAAATATGTGGACGAAGAAAACCTATTTTTACATGGTTCCAACATGCTTGTTCTATACTTTTACAGACCTAGATTGCACGTGTACAAGAAGAATGTAAATAAAGTATACCAAACAATTGAACTTATCTAATCAGTTGATGTTGATAGGCAAGGCATGTTTCCTTTGCCTTTGTGATGTCGCTGACGGATTGCAACATAGGATTGGGCGGTGTGGTAATGAATAAATCGTTGTTCTAGATATTTAAAAACATAAAATAAATTGTTTTTAATAGTTTAAAGCAAAATAAGATAAATAAATAATAAATATACAATATTTATTAACAATAAGAAAAGAAACTTACTAGTAATCTGTTAAAAGAAACTAACGACAATGATTTGAAATTTGATAACAGAATTCGAGCCCAATGAATTCACGTTGTGTCTTTAAGATAAACTTTCTCCCTCAATAGGTGCTCAAGACTGTAAGCAATCGTCTCCTAGGATAGAACGGATTTTTCACCCTTGATGGTAGTAGTACTTCAAACTGTCAAGGCTCTGTTAAACTCAACACATATTTATACTTCGATCACTGAATTATACTTCAAATAGGAGCAGAATTACGTATGCAAAATGAATGAGGGAGAAAAAATGGTTAGAAATTTTTTTGTGTGAAAAAATTAAGTTTGGGCGGACTCTTTTGATAGTGTTGTTCATGGCCATTTGAACAGGCACCATGCCTTTTCACAAACAGTCACACTCTTTCAATAAATAGTTGAATATTTAGTGTTAATTAAAGAGGTTTTACCTTCTTGTAATTAATTAAAACGTTATTAATTAATTACACTTTTCACCTGAAAAGATGTGACTATTTAATTATTTTTTCATGAATTAATTAAAGCCCCTAAATAGTTTAGGTAATTAAAACTTGGCCCATAAATTTTAAAAAGATCATACTCCATTAGGATAATCCCAAGACCAAGTCAAAATCTGTAACCCGGACATGGACCCGGGTACGGACTGAGTCGAGCTGAGTCGATCGAACGGAGGGACGATGGCGGCGGAGCGCTCGCATATATGTGCTTTTGGCCTAAAGTCCTCCTAGGAATAACATAGGTCATTTCCCTTTCAAAGAGTTGGGATACCTCCAAGACATCCAAGCCTTAGTACCAAACAAGGAGTATATTAACTCTTCACTTTTCCCATATTCCTCCAATGTGGGAAAAAAGTCCTATACCAAGTTTGCTACATACTTCTCATCTCAAGTGGGTGACTTTGAAGATAATTCTCTCATTAAATACTTAATGGGTTTAGATATGTAAATATATCACGTTATACCCCTCACGAAGGAGTACATGTTTATGCTAGGTTCTTAAAAATCGACATACAGGTGCCACTCCAATTTGAGCTCTCAAACCCAGAACTCAGACCCAAACACGGGCACAGGCTGAGTCGAGTCGAGCCCAGCCCGCCAGACGGACAAACGATAATGGCAGCCCACGCATGTGGACTTTTGGCCCAAAGTCCTCCTATACATAACATAGGTCATTTCCCCTTCAAAGAGTTGGGATACCTCCAAAGCGTCCAATCCTTATCCCAAATAAGGAGTATATTAACTCTTTACTTTTTTCACATTCTTCCAATGTGGGACAAAAGTCCTACACTAAGTTTACTACATACTTCTCATCTCAAGTGGGTGACTTTGATGATAATTTTCTCATTAACTACTTAATAGGATTAGATATATAAATATACCACGGTGTACTCCTCTCGGAGGAGTACACGATGATGTTAGGTCCCACTAAAATCTATATGTGGGTCCCACTCTAATTTGAGCTCAAAGTAGCTTAATCGTGCCTTATTTAAACCCATTTCCAATAATACCCCACATTAATGAAAAATTAGCTTTGTATACCATTCAACAGAAGAAACGTATTCATATTCGATTACAGTAGAAGAAAACTACATCGGGATAAGTAGCTACAGACTTTAAACGTTCCCTAGTGAGAATCCATCATATTTACTTGACCAATCAGTGGGCAAGATGCCTTAAACAGTCAGTTGTTTTTATAAAACAAGACAACAGAAGTCACACAGTTCCCTTGGAATACTGTTGGTTCTCAGAATTTCACCTTCTCAAATTCTCATAGAAGAGACCCCTTCTCACTCACATAGGTGAATTCTATGAAGAGTGTCTTTCCATACCCCAGTTGAACATATCAAGATATGGAAGTTATTAAAGCATAAATTATTCTAAATCTCGCAGCAGTCGTGCATTGTCTTATCATACGAATAGGTTGGACTATATATATCTCTATAGTGCGTACTAAGTCATACACAGTTCGGTTGTCCTTTTGAACCTAGATCTTGGGATCTCTAGTCAACTAGGTCGGGTTACCCCCATGGCGACTTTTGGTTAGTTCATAGGCTTTAAGCCCATTCCTTTCGATGATCTTTTTATTATCTCTCTATTTAAGCCTTTAGTAAGAGGATCCGTAATGTTATCTCTTGACTCAATAGAGTCAATGGAGATAATTCCACTAGAGTAGTTTCCTAACGGTATTGTGTCTATGATGAATATGTCTAGATTTATCATTATACATGGTATTATGTGCCCTTCTAATTGCTAATTGGATATTACAGTGTATACATATACTAGGTGTGGGGGTGAAAGATGTACCAACATAAATAACATGAAACGTGGCAAGCACATCGGTTAAGATAGTGATTAGCATACGCTCCAACAAGATAAGGATAACTAGAGTCCTTGACAAAGTAGAAGACCGAGGATCACTATTTTATTTACATCAAAGTCTTTCAAGATAGGACTTATCCAATTGTAATCCTTAACTCTATATAAAGGGGACTCCCCCCATTATGAATGGGGGGCTCAGAGGCTAGAGAAACACTCATGTAAATTCTCTCATTACAATAGTGAAACACTATTGAATCCCCGTGGACATAGGCCATCGTTGGTCAAACCATATAAAATCTTTATCTCTTTCTCATTTATTATTATACATGAATCGTGATTATTTGACACCCCCTCCGGGTAGATTTTTTGCCCCTACAATTGGCACCGTCCGTGGAAAACGACATAAAATATCTTTTTTTCTTGTTGACGAGACGGAGATTTATATTGTGACGCAATGGTCCACATGCATTCTGATCGAGAGGTAAGTTTTGAAATATCTTTCTCTGCATAAACAATTGCCTTTTTTTTTTGTCTATATACAGTTTCATTGCTACATAATTACCATGTATTTATATTTATGAAGTGTGTGCTCGTTCTCGTTATTCATATGAGTCTGCATAAAAATGTTGATTTTAGATGAAGACTCCTTGAATATATCGACTCTCATTGTAAGATTGTAGGAACGGTACAATCATTCGCCTAATTTTCTCTCCACAACTGAAATACAAGAAGAGATCAACATTAGAAAAGAATACTCTCTCTCCTCACATTTCTTATTATTGTTATAATTCTGAAGAGAGGAATTCAGTACAAAAAAATTCCTATTAGAGCATAAAAATAAGTGTAGAAGTAGGAGATCCACTCTCTCTCTTTTGTGATATCGGTATATGTTCAATGGTGTCCTGCAAAAAGAAAAAAATTTCAACAGCAAACCCAACAGGAACCCTTCCGCCGACATAAGGGTACAAGGGGTTTCTCCATATATTCATCGCGACCTCGGTGACATCATGAAGATACCAACAAATTTGTTGGTCGCCTTTTTTGGTCATCTTTGACCTACTGTTTGGGTCTATCATTTAGCCGAACACTAACAAGTTTTCTAATCATCTCCGACATGCGATCTCCTCTTTGAGGGAGGCCCAAAATCCAACCAAACATAAGAGATCCAAAATCCAACGTCGGAGAGATAACTATGAAAATGCAATCTGAAACTTGTTTTTTTACGCAAAAATGTTGTGCAGTAATAAGAATTTCCCTTTGGTTTTCTCTTGGATTGTGTCGACCAGCTCCTTCTCCTCTCTGACCAATGGTGGCAAGAAAGACTTCTGTGATACAAAAATCGATCAAGGACCCATCAGCAATGTCTTCGGAGGTCAACGACCACTATACGAAGTGTACCACACCTCAGCGACATCACCGGACCACTGTTTATTGGTCGAAAACAACTATGTTGGACCTTCACCACTATGTCGAGTAAATTTCTTTGGGTCACGTGGGTTTTTTGACTGGTTGTCGCTGGACCATCACCACTGTGAATCAACGCGCTTCATGTGTTTCAAGTAGGGATATAATTTCTTTGGGTATTTTCAAACCTGCTTGACTTTATTAAAATTAACCTTTAGTCCTGTTTGATGCGCCATATAAGAGGATTGTATTGAATTAAAATATCATATTCAATGTTTGGTATAGTATGAAATATGATATGAGATGAAATAAGTTATCCTAGGTGAACTCCTTATCCCACAAGAAATGGGATAAAAAAACCACGTATCACCCGTTTCATTCATCAGGTTTGAACTTTTTTTATGAGGATTACATATATATGCAGCAAGTACATATATATATATATACACACACACACACACACACACGGAGGTATGGGTTTATTTCTTGTTGCATTTATAATAAGAGACTCTTATGCTAGTATTGATGAAGTTTAAATGGGTTTATTTCTTGTTGCATGCAATATAGTCAGGTTGCTATGTTGATTATTTAATTTTAAATTTTAGTTTGCTTCATTATGGAGGTACTAAAAAATATGTTATTGAGTTAAAATAAGTGATAACAATATATTTTTATATTTTTTAAAATATTAAATACAAAATAAGTGTATTCTTACAAAACTGGAGACAAATTAATCCTATATGGAGCATTTCAAACACAAGATTGTATTATTATATCCCATCTCGTTTTCTTATCCAGAAGTGTTCCAAATGCGGTATTGGAATACGCGTTATACGACTCATCCTTATCATATCCAATCCGACTCTTATCATATCCTATCCGGATTCCTTATACGGCGCATCAAATGAGGCCTTAGTGTTTAATGTCTTTTTTTTTACAATACCACCTCCCTATTTTATCTTACATCACAACTTTATGTGGGAATAATTTTTTGAAAATAGCTTACATTTGAGTATTTTTTTTTAGTTCAAATAATTTTGCAAAATTATGAACTAAACTCTATATCTTACATCTGGTATATATTCAAAAATAATATGCTCATCTGACATGTTGTCGGCATAAAATTTATTATTTTGCATTTTGAAATTTTCATTGCCCAATAGTCGAGCATATACGTATTATATATTGTTTGGCCAAATAAATCAACCTCATGATGATTTTTATTTAACTTAGCCTCAACGGATGGTTAGGAAACTTATTATCCTCAAGTACAAGATTCAGCCTCGACGGATGCTCGGCTACAATCTTAGGTTCTTGGAAATCTTATTAATGCTCTGGCAAATGCTCGAGCACGAATCGCTCATAATATCTACTCGGTCCTGTACAAGTTTGCCTCGATGGATGCCCAGTCACCATTTATCTTATTAATTCCCTGATGGATGGTAAAGAACGCTACGACTCTTTAGACCTAACGAATGGTTGGGTAAGATTATTTTTTTTAACCGACGGATGGTCGGGCGTTGATATTTTTTCAATCTCATTATTGATTATGTAATGCTATGATTCTTAACTTAAAGGATGGTCGGGCATATTCGAGATTCATCTCGGCAGATGATCGGTAAAATATTTATTTTCATATATTTAGTCCCGAAGATATTTACCACACAAGTTGTATTTTATCCCCAACACATGGTGTTTCTGGATAACCCTTATTTATATTCAGTCTTGACAAATGGACAGCACTATCGATCGATAATCGACATAACATTTATTATTGTTATCCAACCTTAATTAATGGTTTGGAAATGTATTTTTCTCTAACAAAGCGGGATCATTCGTAATATCTACTCGGTTCTTTATTAATTTTCCTCAACGGAAGCTCAGGCAGTATTTATTTTCTTCAAAACGCCCTGACGGATGGCCAACATTTATATTATGTGATCATCACAGTTTATCCCTAATGGATTGTTGTGCATTATCATTATTATCTGATTTAACCTCTGTTAATGATTGCATGTTCATTCGTTGGTAAGCATTATATTTACTATTGCGATTCAGTTTAGATACTCGGGTATGCTTATTATTTGATCTTCTCATTTCAATTGCTCTATATAATCGGCATAATATTGTAACAGAGTCCCGATGGATGGTCGGGCTTCATCATTATCCAATCTTCTTATCTTAGCCCCGATAAATTATTGAGCATGATAATCATGGGATCATAATATTTTATCACCCGGTAAATGGTGGACATAACTCACAACCAAGTCTCGACGGATGGTCGGGCATTATTATTATTCAGTCCACTCTTCATAATCCTGACTTGGGGATCCATAACAATGTTGACTTGTGAACGAATTCACTGCAAATATTAGTCAAGCATGAGTGCTTCGCAAGCCTATGGTCGTCCTATCTAATTGGACCATGAGAAAATCCTAATACAAGGTGATACCCTAGACTAGGTGCACGCTCGAGCGAGCCTCGATGAATGAGTGTTTCACAAGCCTGTGGTCGGCCTCTCTAATTAGACCATGAAAAAATCCTAATACAGAGTGATACTCTAGACTAGGTGCACTCTCGAGCAAGCTTCGGCGCATAAGTTCTTCATAAGCCTGTGGTCGGCCTCTCTAATTGAACATGTGAAAATCCTAATACAGGGTGATACCCTAGAGTAGGTCCACGCGCTGAGCGAGACTCGATGCATGAGTGCTTCACAGGCCTCTGGTCGAACTTTCCAATTAGTCTATGAGAAAATATTAATATAGGCTGATACCCTAGACTAGGTGTATGCCCGAGCGAGTTTAGCCCACGAGTGTTTCATAGGCCTGTGGTCGGTATCTCTAGTTGGACCATGTGAAAATCCTAATATAGGGAGATACCCTAAACTAGGTTCATGCCCGAGCGAGCTTCGGCATATGAGTGTTTCACAGGACTGTGGTTGGCCTCTCTAATTAGACCATGTGAAAACCCTAATACAGGGTGATACCCTAGACTAGGTGCACGCCCGAGTGAACTTCGGTGTAAGAGTGCTTCATAAGCATATGGTCGGCCTCTCTAATTAGATAATGTGAAAATATTAATACAAGGTGATACCCTAGACTAGGTTCATTCCCAAAAGAGCTTCGGTGCATGAGTACTTCACAGGCCTATGGTCGGACTCTCCAATTAGACCATAACAAAATCCTAATACATGGTGATACCCTAGACTAAGTGCATGCCCAAGTGAGCCTTGGTGCATAAGTGCTTCACAAGCCAGTGATCGGACTCTCAAATTGGACCATAGAAAAATCCTAATACAGGGAGATAACCTATACTAGGTGAATGCTCGAACGAGCTTCGAAATTTAAGTGTTTCATAGTCCTGTGGTGGGCCTCTCCAATTGGACCATATGAAAACCCTAATACATGGTGATACCCAAGACTAGGTGCACACCTAAGCGAGCCTCAGCGCATGAGTGATTCACAGTCCTGTGGTCGGCCTCTCCAATTAAACTATGAGAAAATCCTAATACAGGGTGATACCCTAGACTAAGTTCACGCTCGAGTGAGCCTCAGCGTATGAGTGCTTTATAGGACTGTGGTTGGCCTCTCCAATTGGACCATGTGAAAATACTAATACAGGGAGATATCATATACTAGGTGCATGCTCGAGAGAGCCTCGACATATAAGTGTTTCACAGGCCTGTGGTCGGCCTCTCCAATTGGACCATGTGAAAACCCTAATACAGGGTGATACCCTAGACTAGGTACGCACATGAGTGTTTCTAGATCCTATGGTCGGCCCCTCCAATTGGACCATGTGGAAACCCTAATATAGGGTGATACCCTAGAATAGGTACACATATAAGTGTTTCATAATCCCGTAGTCGGCCTCTTTAATTGGACCATGTGATAAAATAAGAACAATTAACTACGATCGACCTGATCCAATGAGGGTACGTAGGCAGGTCGACATGCTCGAGTTTGGCTCCTATATTGATTGAACGTCTCTCAATTCAAGCAAAGCATACCTCCAAGACCTTACAAAGGCAAGAGTATTTATCAAATAAAGATTAAGAGTGGGACAACAATTCAAAGAATGCCAAGTTCACATCGATAAGTACACACGTTTGAAGAGATTACGGACCAGCTCCCAGCCCATCTCAAAGTCAACTTAGCTGAACTGCGACCTTTGGGGCTATCGAGGGGAAACCAATACACCTACATAAATAGCATGACAAGTGGCGAACACACCAATCAAGATGGAGACCAGTATACACTCTAACAAGATAAGGACAACTAAAGTCCTTCATAAAGTAAAAGACTCATGATCACTATTTTATTTCCATCAAACTCTATAAGGATATAACTTATCCAATTATAATCCATAACTCTATATAAATGGGACTACCCTCATTATCAATGGGGGGCTTAGAGGCTAGAGAAACACTCATGTATATTCTCTCATTATTATAGTGAAACACTATAGAAGCCCTGTGGACATAGGCCGTCAATGGCTGAATCACATAAAATCTTTATCTCTTTCTCATTTATTATTATACATGCATCGTGATGATTTGTCACCCCCCTTCGGGTAGATTTTTGCACCTATAGTAGACGTAGGCTTAACCCGATTTGGCATATCCTCTAAGAAGTTTCTTAGCCACTAGTCTTCTTCTCCAGCTTTATCCAAAGAAATAAATTCAGATTCCATAGTAGATCTGGAAATACATGTTTGGTTTGAGAATTTCTAAGATGGCTGCACCATCAAGAGTAAATACATATCCACTAGCGGACTTAGAGGCCTTTGAATTAGATATCTATTTAGCATCATTTTAACCTTCGAGTAATGATGGATATTTGGTGTAGTGTAGTCCGAAGTTTTTGGTATGTTTTCAATACCCTAAAACCCTACAAATGTCTTTCCAATGATCACTACTTAGATTACTCGTATAACAAATTAGTTTACTTACGGAGTATATCCGATCTGGTGTAGTTCATGACATACACGAGATTTCCTATTATACGAGAATAATCTAGTTGTAATATGCTTTAACCATTATTCGTGGTTAGGTGAATGTTAGCATCAACCGATGTTTTAGTTGGTATAATATTTTACTTGTTTAATATTTCAAGTATTTTTTTCAATGTAATGTGTTTGAGACAATATTAAACCATCAGTTGTAGTCGAAATTATTACTCCTAAAATAACATTAATAACACCCATGTCCTTTATGTGTAACTTCTTAATTAATATTATTTTGATAGCTTTGATTATGTTATCATTGCTACGAATTGAAAGCATATCATTAACATATAAACACACTATAATGTACCCATTTTAAGTGATCTTCACATATACACATTTGTCACACTCATTGATCTTGAATCCGTTTGACGTCATGACATTGTCAAATATAACTTGCCATTATTTGGGAGCTTACTTCAACCCATAAAGATATTTGACCAATTGATAAACCTTTTTCTCTTCCAGAAGCATTAAATCCTTTGGATTGTTCCATATATATCTCATCATCTAATTCACCATTTAAGAATGACATTTTTACATCCATTTGATGTATTTCGAGTCCATTTAACGATTCCAAATTTATTAACATTTGTATGGCTATAATTCTTGTAACTGGTGAATAAGTATCGAAGTAATGTAGTCCTTCTCTTTGCTTATAACCTTCTTCTTCAAGTCTTGCTTTATATTTTTAAATTAAACTATTTTCTTTCATCTTTCATTTGAAGATCTACTTGCAACCTAATGGCTTGTTACCGGGTGGAAGATCCACCAGTTCCCCTATGTGGTTTTGCAGTATGGATTTAATTTCATTATGAACAACTTATTTCCAATAAAAAGCCTTGGGAGATGACATTACTTCCTTAAATGTTTGAGATTCCTTTTCTAGTAATTATATTAGAAAATCTAAACCAAATGACGTTGACGTCCGTGAACTTTTACTATGCCTAGGTTCATTCTCATTTATAGCATTATTATCTATAATATCTTAATTGCTAGTTGTAGCATCATTAGGTCTTTTGTGTGAATTAGATTTTCTTTGTATGTTACTAGGAAAAATATTTTCAAAAAATGTAGCATCCTAGATTCAATAATCTTATTAACATGCACACGAGAATATCAAATTATGGATAAGAAACCGATATAAATTACTATTATTGTCATAACTAATGATTATGCAATCAATGGTCTTTGGTCCTATCTTATCCTTTTTAGGTTTAGCTACCGCTACCTTTGCCGAACACCCCCATACTTTTTAAGTATTTTTAGTTAGGTCGATGAACTTTCCATAATTCATAAGGTATATTGTGGGTTTTCTTATAAGGCATTTTGTTGAGAATATTGTTGGCAGAAAGCAATGCTTCCACCTACATGTTTTGTGATAAACCAGAACTTATCAACATAGCATTCATCATCTCTTTCAAAGTCTGATTTTTGCATTCAACAATACCATTAGATTGAGGTGAAGAAGGAGAGGTAGTTTGGTGAATGGTTCCATGTTCCAAGCAAAAATTTTCAAAAGGGGATTCATATTCACCACCTCTATCTCTTCTTATTGCCTTAATCTTTTAGCTAAGTTGATTCTTAACTTGAGTCTTGTAGTGTTTAAACACTTTAATTGCCTCACCTTTGCATTGAAGAAATTATAAATAAAAATATCGAGTGCAATCATCAATGAAGGTAATGAAATAATTTTTTACCACCTCTAGTTTGTACAAATTTCAAATCACATATATCGATGTGAATTAAGTCTAAAGGTTTGCTACTTCTTTCTATTGAACGAAAGGGTGTTGTTGCCATTTTTGATTCTACACATTCTTCACATTTATGATTGGGATACCATTCACATTTAGGAAACAAATTTATAGAAATCAATCTAAGTAATGTATCATAATTAATGTGTCCTAATCTTTATTCCAAATATTAAAGGACTCAAGAAAATGAGAAAAAATAGATTTCTTATTATTATTTGGTATCACAGTCATTAAGTTAATTTTGATAAACCCATCATTGAGATAGCCTTGCCTATATACATGTCATTTCTAGTAAGGAAAAATTCATCCGATAAAAATACCAACTTAAAACTATTTTTGCTTAGCAAAGATCCGAAAATTACACTCTTGCGAATATGAAGCACATCGTTAAAGTCAGTTATTTGTCATTTGTCATCTTCAACAACACCTTTCCACGTCCTTCAACCTTCGAAGATGAAGTGTTTACCATGTACAGTTGTTTATCATTTTCAACTAATTTGTAAGAGTAGAACATCCATTTGTTGGGACATATGTGGCGCATAAAACCAGTGTTAACCCACCAATATTTATTATTTCCAACAAAGTTACATTCGAAAACCACAGTAGAGAGGTTGATATTATTGACATTCGTTGAGAGCTCATCTACTTCTATCACATTTTCTTGAGCATTTTGTTTCTTAGCATTCTTCGTCTTTCAAAAGTCCCTAGAATGATGCCCGAGTTTACCCTAGTTATAACATTTGCCTTTGAATTTTTTAGCACTTTTAGATCCGTCGCTTTGAGCTTCTCCATTGTGCTTTCTCTTTTTGTTAACTTTCGCTCTGCCTTCCACTACATAAGCCTTAGACTCGAAAGATTTATTTCGTCCACTTCTTTTCTAATATTTGCAGTTGTCTTCTTCTATTCTCAAACGAACAATTAATTACTCAAGTTTAATCTCTTTACGTTTATGTTTTAAGTAATTTTTGAATTCTTTGCAAGAAGGAGAAATTTTTCAATAATTTTCACCAGTTGAAATGATTCGCTAAGAGACATACCCTCGACATGAATATTATGAAGAATAACTTAAAGTTATTAAACTTGGGGTATCACAATTCTAATATCCATCATTTTATAATCCAAGAAACGACCCACTATGAATTTCTTCGTGCCGGCATCCTTAGTTTTATATATGAAGCCCAAAGACTCCCAAAGTTCTTTAATTGATTTAGCATTACAATACACATTATATAGTGTATTATCAATTCCATGTAAAACATAATTTCTACACAAGAAATCAGTGTGTTTTCACGCATCAATCGCAAGGACTTTTTCCCTACTCGTCTCATTTTGATCAAGAGTAGGAGATTCTTCATCGAGGAATTTGACCAGATTCAAATTTGTCAAATAAAATTTCATTTTCTGTTGCTAATGAATTCAATCTATGTCATTGATATTTTCAAGTCCCCTCCCCCCCTCCCAATAGTGTGCCAACCGTAGGGACAACAGGGTTATTAGAAGACGCAGTCATTTCTGTTACAAAAATAGCATGTAAGTATTTTTCACAATTACAATAGTAACAAATATTATTTTATATCAAAATTATATACACAACAAGTATATAACAAAATAGTAATATATAAAATTCGAATAAAAAACTAATTCTGTTATGTAAAATTATTAAAACAGTTCCATAAAAAATCTAGAAATAGAATAAATAAAAAATCATCTTAAGATTGTTGTTCCAGAAACTTATTTTAGAAAATAAAATAAATTATTTTTAATAATTTAAAACAAAATAAAATAAATAAATAATAAATACACAATATTTATTAATAATAAGAAAATAAACTTACAAGTAATCTATTGAAAAAAAAACTAATGACAATGACTTTAAATTTGATAGCAGAATCCGAGCCCAATGAATTCACATTGTATCCTTAAGATGATTTTGCTCCCTTAATAGGTGCTCAAGGTTGTAAGCAATCGTCTCCTAGGATAGAACGGATTTTCATCCTTGACGATAGGAGCGAGGTGCGTGTGTGGACTTTTGATCCAAAGTCCTCATATGCATAACATATGTCCTTTCCTATTCAAAGAGTTGGGATACCTCTACTGCATCTAAGGCTTAGTCCCAAACAAATAGTATATTAACTCTTCAATTTTTCCACATTCTTCCAATGTGGGATAAAAGTCCTACACCAAGTTTACTACATACTTCTCATCTCAAGTGGGTGATTTTGAAGAAAATTTTCTCATTAAATATTTAATGCGTTTAGATATGTAAATATACCACGTTATACTCCTCTAGAAAGAGTACACGATTATGCTAGGCTCCGCTAAAATCGACATGAGGACCCCACTCTAATTTGAGCTTAAAGTAGCTTAAATGTGACTTACTTAAACCCATTTCCAACATAATTAAGATGTATTTGATTTGCGAATGCTTTTTGACGGGGCAAAAGATGTTGTCTATGACAGAGTTTGAATCTAGCAATTTCCAACTCTGTTATCGACGCTGATGGGGTGTACTGTATGAATGCATCGTTAGTTACATAATTTACAAACCGATAGTTGGTATTGTATTCGCCGCTACGCTATGCACTTTTGTCGATGAGGATTATCTTGTCTATTTTCGAATTTACTATCTTTGATAAGTTTCCTTAATTTGATCATGCCTATGAATTTTAATTCACTGAATCCTTAAGCCGACCAAGTTGAGACGAACACCAATAGTGAAGGGCCAAACAGATGATGAACCCCGACCCGATTAATTTGGATGTGGCAGTTAGGTGGGTTGGTTTGAATTTGGGCGGGCCAAATATGGGCTAGGGTATATGGTGGGTAGGGTTGGGGTAGAGTAACCCATTTTCGTATTCCTTTTTTTCTTCTTTTGAAAAATATATCTTCAACTCTTCAATTAGGATATGACCAACAACTTGAAACTTGAGAGAAGATTTTTTTTATAGTGTGAGAAAACAAAGAAAATAAATAGTTAGAGAGTTACAGCTTCATTCCAAGAAGCTATATATATATATATATATATATATATATATATATATATATATATATATATATATATATATATATATATATACAATTAGGCTCTCCAACATACCTCTTAGCCACATACCTATGAACATACCCATTTTTTTAAATAGTAAAAAAAATAATTTTGAGATAATATTTTTTATATGGGTTCATGACATTTTAGTTTGCCATTGTAAAAACAATCAACTGAAAATAATATTATTTGTTATTTTTTTAAAATAAGGCAAAAAATTGACACTTTTAACCCTTTAAACTGTCAGCTTTTTTACCTATTTTTTAAAAATAACAAAACACATTATTTTGAGCTAAATATTTTTACAGGGACATATTGAAATATCATGAACCCATATAAAAAATATTAACTCAAAATTATATTTTTTAATATTTAAAAAAAAAAGATATGTTTAATGGGGTGTGTTGGAGAACCTAACTCTATCTAGTATTTGGTTTATCTCTCGTATGGGTTAATCTAATCTCCCTTTATGTTTGATCCAATATCTAGAGAGAGAAAGAGAAGAGGAGAGAGAAAAAAAGTGGAATAAAAGAGAACAAAAGACGCACCTGGAATAAAATCTAGAAGGAGGAGATACGAAAAGGAGATAGAATAAGATGGTTGATAAGTACCCAAAAGTGTACATTTTATACCCCAAATAGACGATTTTTAGTTGCTAATTCTCGAAAAAATAGGTCTTATGTGCGTTAATGTGTATTTTGTAGGTTAATTGTGTCTTGCGGATGTAAAAGTAATAAATCAAGTCAGATTTGTAGTCAAATGGAGCTAATTACCTTAACCCGTAACCTCACCCAAGCCTAAACCTATCCCTAAACCTACCCCAAAGCCCGTGTGTGTTTAGTTTGTGCCTTTTTAATTTTTTTTAGATTTTTAGTTTGAGTCGTTTTTATTTTTAGAGTTTATTTTAGATTTATTTAGAATTTCTAGGTTTTATTTTCTATTTTTCTAATTTATTTTTGTTAGTGTAATTTTATTTTATTTTATTAGGATTAGTTTTTTTTTCAGGAATTCATTTATTTTGATTTTTATTATATTTTACTTTATAGGATTTTAGTTTTAGTTTAATAGATTTTTATTTTTATTTCTTTTTATTTTTATTTTTTTTATTTGAGTCTTTTTTTATTTTTAGATTAGGATTTTTTTTAAAGATTTTTAATTTATTAATTTTATTTTTTTTAGTTAGTTAGTGTTATTTTTAGTTGTACAAATTAAACACACACACACCCTAAACATTATATACTCCCATACACCCAAATACTCACTCAATCTCACCTTAACTCTCCTACACACTCACACACCCAAACCCCACCCCAACATCTTCAACCTCTAACCAACACCCTCATTCTCTCTCCTCACTCACCTCCATTAACACACCAATCAACAATATCCATCTTCCATTTTTATCCCACAAACCTCAAACCCATTCCCTCTCTCCTAAACCTCCACAACTCAAACCTTCTTACAATCCAAATCGCCGCAATGTGTAACCCAACACCCCATTCCGGTAAGCCCCCTATCGGAACCCATAGCCCGGTCGCTACTCCCTCTGAACCACCGACAAACTCAACCCTCGAAACCTGCCAAAACCTGTCCGGTTCCAATCCCACCACTGCTACCTACACCAAACCCGAGCCTCACCCCGACCCACTTCCATAGCCCCCTACTTCCCCAAAAAAATGAAACCCATTAAACCCATACCCATAAACCCAACACCAACCCGAGACCGACCCCTTGCCTGAACCCCGAACCCTCCACAAACCCAACTTCTACATCCGAACCAGCAAACCCCCAAACCCATCTTTCTTCTACCCGCGAACCCGAGAACCCATGTCCCATTTTCACACCCAAGCCACGATTTTATCTCCCACCTGTTAAAAGCAAGACCAAAAATAAAGTCAAATAAACAAATAAAATGACCACATGTATTTTATTCTTTTTAAACCCCTTTTCCATTATTACCCCTAACTAAATACTTACCCCATATACCCAAATTACCCTCTTAACCAAATCTGATTTCAATTCACTTATCCCTCACTCTCGTGACCTCACACAATCCATGCACATGTGTGAATTTCTCCATTTTAACCCCAACTTATCCTCACACCCCTCATGTCCACTTAATCCCTACCCAATACCCTTAGCTCCATGCATACTATTTAAAGAAGATGAAGACTAAGAAAGAAGGAAGGCTTTTGTAGAGAGAACTCTAGAGAGAGTTAGAGTAGAAAATAAATTAGGAAAATATTTTGTAAATAGTTTTTATTTTTATTTTTAGAGATTTGTGAGGATAAATTGTGAGTAATTCAATTGAGTATTATATTGAATTGATTATTGATAGGTGATCATATTGGATGGATGGTGCTTGATTTTAAGGAAATAAGAGTTCAATTTCACTTCAAGAGATTGAGTTTGATTGTTCTCTTCTCTTCTCTTCTATTTTATTTTATTAGCCTTTGATTATTTGATTATCATGTTTAATATGATGTTAGGCTAAATCTCCTTTCAAGGGGTGGGGTGACCCATTATTTGATGTTAATCATAATTTAGTTAATTAATTTAAATTAAATGTCCCTTTGGTGATTAATTTTGCACTCTTACGTTTTAATTTACGCCTTGAGAGAGGGTAAATGATTTTTGAGAGAAAATCAAAATTCTAGTTATAATACCCATTTTAGATTCGAACTAGAGATTGGGGTTTCACAAGTGTGGTATTATTACTTTAATTTCAACTCCAGGGTTACTTTTATGATTTAATCTAGTTTAATCGATCGATCCTAACGGGTGATTTGTTAGATGATGTTGGATCTACATTTCAAGAGTTGTAGGAGTGTTAAATTTAATTTTCTAAAATGTTATTGTCAAAATTACATTTGCAACGAGAGTTGATTTTTGATTTTGATACTAACTTGGGTTAATTAATTTTAATGAATTAATTAAATTTAATTAACTAGAATATATGGTGTCATCCTATCCCTTGTTAATCCTCACTTTTATTACCTCACCCATCTCATATTTTAGATTTTTATTTAGTTAGATTTAATTAGTATATTCACTTAATTTTATTTATGTCTTTGATTTAGTTTAAATTCACAACCTCAAAAATTGTTTTAATATTTGGAAAAAAAAAGAAAAAGTAAAAAAAAAAGGCCAAAATGAAAATAAAATTGAATTACAATTGAGTTTGTCTCTAGCTTACCCCCTTGAAGTTGATTGATACCCTTACTTACCTCTACACTTTAGTTTGATTTTATTTTGTAGGTATTTTAAGGTTTTTATTAACTTGGCTTTAACAAAGACTACACATAGAACTTCAGTTATCAAATGACGTCGTTGCCATTCTTGGGCGCGTGAAGCACTTGGAGTGGATTTCATTTTGTAGTTCATTTATTTTTCGTATTTAGTTGTTTGTTAGTATCATTTTTGCATTTTATTAGAAGGCTTGTATTAGGTTTATTTTATCCTTGCTTGTATTGCTGTGCATAGAGACACCATTTATTTTTTATTTTAAATTTGTAATAAATCGAAGACAAGCGTGATAGGGAAATCGGACAAGGTAGAGAGAGGGCGTCCAAAGGAGAGGAAACGAAGCCTTTCTACCTTGGGTCGATAGGACTCCCGCGACCGACTGAGATGGGCGTAATCTCCCCCCGGTCGACTTAAATTTTTTGACCCCCCATGGCGTAAAACCATGGGAGGTATATTTCTAAACCCTCACGCCTCTCATGTTAGCGAGTCCATATCTTTTTTGTGCTTGTGTTCTCTTATTTGATTTTATTCTCGCATTTATTTTCGAATGTGTGTGATGAATTAATCAATTAAGACCTACACCCGGTCATTCACGAGAAGGGATTTCATCCCCCGAGTCACTCGCTTACCAATTGTGTGCTACCCTATCCATCACTAAATTTAAAATTCATCAACTAGGTAGCCCAATAGGAGACTATTTTTGAAAAGGAAATCACTCAGATAATTCCGTGATTTTTTTATCGCCCGCGGACTAAATTAAAATTTGACTACCCTTTCATTAAATTTTGAGATAAAAATTGGCTATGTGCTAGTTAGGAATTTTCTTGACTTGTGTGTGTGTCCAATTCCATTTTTTGGTGGTCGATTTTAGTTAGTTCGTCCAATCAAGAGTCCATATATTTTGCTCCACCTTTTCTTCCAAAAAAAAAACCCAAAAATATTTTCTTTCATTTTTATAAAAAAAAAATCAATCAAAAAAATATATTTTCTTTCTTTCATTTTCAAAAAAATCCATAAATATTTTCTTTCCTTTTGAAAAAATTTAAAAATCAAAATGAAAATATATTTTTCTCGTCATGGCCGAAGAATGTCCCTTACGGGACTACTTTGGTCATTTTTCATTGTCACGCGACACATGTGAGAGTGATCCTGAGCCATCTCTTTATGAGATACTTAGTGGTCTCATCTCTCTCACGAGTACTGTTGATATTCTTGCACCATCTATGCACGCACCTCCTATTCCATCACCCTCGGTGTCAAGTATCGATGTGTCACATATTTTGTCGTGCACCCTTTGTTCTTATGCCGATCACATGTCCTATGAGTGTCCGTACTTGTCATATCCCTACGAACCCACCATGGAACATGTGTATCCATATGACACTATTTCGGAACCCACCTCGGCCTACTATCCCATATACCCAATTCCGAGTGGTGTGAGTACCCAAGTTATTCGTGGAGGCCTGATCAACCTTTCACGCAGTACGAATCCCAACCCGATGTTGTGGATCCTCACACGTTCCAACAGTCGTCATGGCAAACCTTGTGCACCCGTTTATAATCATTTCCCTCACTGCGCACCCCATGAGTATCAACCATTTGTCCATCACGAAAGCGATCCTTTCATGTATGACAAACTTGGCCCCACTCCACGCACTTCATTTGAGTATTCTCCATACAATCATGATAGTAGCGAGTTGTGTCCACCTCCACCACCACCATCCACATACGCTCTCGAAAGCCTCTTGCAAAAGTTCATACTCGAGCAAGAGCAAGCCACTCAAATTCAAAATGAAGCCCTCCAAAGGCTTGAACAAGGCTTTAATGCAATTGAGTGTGGGAGAGAGTCGGACTTCCCCTCAAGTCAACCTGTTGTTTCCCCCACGTGGAGTGATGATGCGTCGTCTTGTGCCACTGACTTTGAGTGTGACCAACCCTACCACCCCGAGAATCTCGATGATGAGACCATTCCATGGTCTGGGACCCAAGTCGATAATTGTGCTGACTTACCTTTCATTAGTGAGACTGAGTTGGTCCCGCAAAATTCAAATGAACCCACACTTGAGGTTCCTATTCCCTTTCCCGCCAAATCCAAAAAAATGCCCGAGTCTACAGCTATCGAGCTTTACCCTTGTGTTCCCGAGGAACAAATTTATCCTAGGTTAGCTCCGGCTATGAGTGCTCACCATTTTCTAGAGATTGAATTCGAGATGGTTTCTACCTCTCCAGATATGGACCTTGTTCCACTATGCTTGGCTCATCTTGAGCCCATTATTTCTATTGATTCCTTTATCTCCTATCTTGGTGCCTTGTTTGAACCAACCACCTCATTCATCGATGATATTCTTGTGGAGAATTTTACCACTCCATCTTTAGAACCCACACTTCCTCCTGCCAGTACCCTTGAGGATCACTCTGCGCGTCAAGAGGAGTGTGTCTCCCACTCTTGAGTTGGATCATCTTCCCCCACCATTTATCCCACCCGAACCACCCTTTACCCCACCCATTGTCCCTTCTACCCCACCACCTGGTTTGGGTCTTGATTTTACACATTTCATGTTTCCATCTACATTTTTAGAACCTCACGTGAAACCACCCTCCACCATTCATGAGAGTATATGTGGTGATAATCTCCACTTTCGTGACATCGATCTTGTTACCATATACGCTCCACTCTCTTGTGGTGTTGATTTTTTCCCTCGACAGCTCCCTGTCATGTCATGGCGCGACCATTATCATCGTCCATTCATAGAACGGTCGTGTGATTTCGATGAGCCTCACCCCATAAGTATTGACAAACCCTTTTGCCTTCCTATACAACTAGAGCACCATTCTTATAGGGCCCTTGTTGCACTCACCTTTTCGCTCAATAAGGTCCATGATAGGGGCCTATTCACCCTCACCCTTACCCTAATACCCACCCATCCATGGTCCACCGATGCTTTGCATTGTGTGATGCACTTTTCCATACAAGTGCATTGACCCTTTTAGACCTTATCCAACATGACTGACGCTTCAGTCTTGTTTGGGGGTGATTCTCATCACCCATTTTTTTTGTCGCCCCGTAATTTTATAGTTCTTATCCTTAGGGTGAGTTCCCTTCGGTCTGGCTGAAGACGTTAAACATAATGCTACCGGGAGGCAGCCCGTTGTTTCTTATATGAGTCTCATCCTGTTTGGGGGTGGTGTTTCAAATAACCCAATGCCCTATCATGTTTTTAGACTTGTACATTTTTTTATCTTATCCTTTATTCATGTTTATTCTTAGCTACATCTGTCCACTTCATTAGCAGTTGATTATGGTACTATCTTTCCCCCCTTCTGCTCTCAATTTTAAAAATCATTTTACTTAACATCGAGGACGATGTTCCTTTTGGTTTGGGGGTGGAAAATTTTATCAAAATCATTGTGGCCATCCCCCATATCCTCATGACGGGAGAGACGAAGAGGAGGGGGTGTCTCTTCATTTCGAGAGGATCTTGGTCTCGCGCATCCTTCTCGGGAGCACTTCGGCCGGCGTTGATAATGAGGTAAAAATGTAGAGAGATGGATTCTCCAGTCTATTTTACTCAAAACAGATAAAAGAAAAGGGGAGCCATCCCGCAGGACACAATCCAAAGACATACTGATACATACGAAACCAAAATGATTCGAAAAGGGTCCGGAGGCTAAGTTACGAAATGGGAAGGTGTTAGGCACCCATTCCGCCCTTACGGTCTCTCATAGGTTATTGCTATTTTCCTTTATTTCCCCGTGATATGTGTGCATGTGTATATGTAGCGGAGATATGAATCATCAACTTGTATCATGGAAAAGATAAAGCAAGTCATCCGTAGGAATGTTCCTAAAAGTAATATTAGAAAATAGGATTTACACGATTATCCTAGCGTTGATCATTATGAGGGAACGATAATGCATACAGAATAACACGTCACTAAGAACGAATATATACATATAGAGAGTCTAAGAGAGTTAAGTTTAAAGAATATAGAAAAATAGAAAAAAGTAGGAAAAGGACTCGAGTCTCGAGTTTTACCCCGAGATGCCTACGTAGCCTATAGAGGCATCAAAGTCCACGTAGTTTGTATGCAAAATAAGGGGTGGGATTTATCTGATAAATCCAATCGGGGACTTCTCTTATGTGTGTGTGTGTGTGTGTGTGTAAAAAAGTGTTTTAGTTGTGAGAAAAATGTGAGAATTCCCGTTTGGAATTTATGAGCAAACCCTCTTTTTCTTGTTGTTTTTTGGGTTTTATTTATATGAAAATAAAAGATGTGCAATAATACTAGATAAAAAGTATATTAGGATATGTGAGATGAGAGAATAAAAGTGTTAAGTAATAAAACAAATTAATGCGATATTTAGGAGAATTTAAAGAGAGAGTTGAGAAAGTTAGACCTTCTTGAAGATCTTGGGATTGATCTTGGATGTTGGAGAGCCTCCCTTGCACTTGAGTGATTATGGAAGGTAGTTAATTCACCAATTTTGATGAAAAGGATGATGAAAAGTGAAGGTTGGAAAGGGATTTCGGTGTGGAAATCACGCTGACTTCGAGAGGGGTTTCCTGAGCTCGTTGAGAGTGATGAAATTCAGATCTTATTGTAGACACCCCATTCTGTTACCCCTTAACTCTCCTTAGGTCCCTAGTACCTCCCTTCATCACTATAAACCCAGGTCACGTCCTAAGTACTGACCTGGAAGCCATCGGGCACCCCCAACTCAATTTGACCCAAAAGTCAAACTCCTCGTCTCGACCGAGACTCAATAAATCTTCGAAGGGCACTACATACCCTTTCCAACGGTCCGCTCCATGCGCGATTCTGACTTACCATACGGACGAACGTGCCATTTGCGTCTGAAACCTGACCTAGAGGCCACCGGGTGCTCCCAGGCTCTATTTGACCTATGTCAACTCTTCAGCTCGACCGATACTGAATGAATCTTCGAAGGTAACTGAATACCCTTTTCAACGGTTCATCCCGTGCGCAATTCCGACTTTCCATGCAGAAGAACGATCCGTTTGACTCCGGGAAGCCATCGAGCGTTTCCCGGGCCCGGTTGACCAAAGTCAACTCTCCAAACTGGGTCAAACTCTTTGGAATGTCGAAATAAATATCCTAACCTTTCCAACGGTATGCCCCGTTCGTGATTCGGACTTACCATGCGGATGAACGCGCCGTTTGCGTCCGCACGATTCCCCGTCCAATGGATCGACAAACGCTTTCGAGCCACATTTGACCCAAAGTCAACTCCCGAACTCGAGAGCAGTCCAAAGGACTTTCGAAGGTCTCTGAAATACCTTTCCAACGGTATGCCCCGTGCACGATTTTGACCAACGGTTTGCCCTCGGTGACCAATTTTCCGAAAAATCCTGAGGCGCACTGCCAAATGGCAGGTCCCAGATCCTGCCTATCGGCACTTGTCGATAGGCAGTGCCATGATAGGGCCAATCGGAAGTCCCCTGGGGTTATAAAAGGAGGCCTTGGCCTCATTTGCAAGGGGATCCCAGATCTGATAGAAATCTCTCTGAACGAATCCCAGAAACCTCTCTCGAAGGCAGCGTGATTTTAACTTCGAAATCCCTCTTTTTCCTTCACTTTTCATCATCCTTTTCATCAAAATTGGTGAATTAACCACTCTCCATCATCATCCAAGCTCAAGGGCTGCTCTCCAACATTCAAGATCAAGCTCAAGATTTTCAAGAAGGTCCAACTTTCTCAAACTCTCTCTCTTAAATTCTCTTGAATTCCCAATAACTTGTTTTCTTACTTAGCACTTTTTTAATCTCATCTCACACATCCTAATATACTTTTTATTTAGTATTATTGCACATCTCTTATTTTCATATAAATAAAAAACCCCAAAACAAGAAAAAGAGGGTTTGCTCATAAATTCCAAGTAGGGATTCTCACACTTTTTCCACATTTTTCTCACAACTAAAACACCTTTTCTACACACACACACACACTTACAAATAAGAGATCCCACATTTGGATTTATGGGATAAACCCCACCCCTTTGCTTTGTATGCGAACTACGTGGACTTTGATGCCTTTATAGGCTACGTAGGCATCTCGGGGTAAAACCCGAGACTCGAGTCCTTTCTCTCACTTTTTCTCTCATTTCCTATTTTCTCTAAATCCATTTTTCTTATATTATATATATCCTTAGTCTTAGTGACACATTACTCCATGTGCGTTATCGTTCCTTTATAGCGATCAACGTAGGGGTAACCGCGTAAATCTTATTTTTCTAATATTACTTTTATAATCTTCCTATAGATGACTCGCTTTATCTTTTCCATGATACAAGCCGAGGATTCCTACCTCTATTCTATATATATACACATGCACACATCTCACGAGGGGAAACATAAAGGAAAATAGCAAATATCCATGAGAGACCGAAAGGGCGGAATGGGTGCCTAACACCTTCCCATTTCGTAACTAAGCCTCCGAACCCTTTTCGAATCATTTTAGTTTCGCACGCACCAGTATGTCTTTGGATGCCATCCTTCGGGGTGGCTTCCTCTTTTTCTTTTGTCTGTTTTGAGTAAAATAGACTGGCGACTCTGAATCTCTCTACATTTTTCACACCTCACAAAATCAACGCCGGCCGAAGTGCTCTCCCGAGAGGGGACGCGCGGGACCCGAAGGATTCCTCCTCCCTCCACGGCGGGGATTGGCGGGGATGGCCACAGTGGCGACTCTGCTGGGGAATTTTATTTATTTTGAGGGCTTGACTCTATTTACATGGATGCTATATTTGTTTATGTTCCCCCCCATATCTGCATGTTACCCTTTCTCACATGTATATCCCATGCTTATGCTTATGTTCACACACTTGTAGAAAATCCTCCTTGTACACCTCACACCACGTACACCTAGGATCACGTATATCCCCATGTTGCATGCATCACCTATCCATACTTGGCGTACCTTTTGGGGTACTTATACTTTGTTCCCGGTTTGGCATAATCAAAGAAAGGCATTCTCATCATAAGCTACTAATAAGAGAATCATGCATGATTCACACGACATCACCAAAGATCATTGATATTGACCAAATTTTACCCAGTAACTAGAGGGTCACTTCGTGATGGGCACTGGTCCGGTAGGTCGCAGTTAGCCTAAGAGATATGACTCTCACCTTCCATTGGCCAAGTACCTTCGACGTATATCGAACGGTTCCCCCGCATCTTACCGCTTGACCGAAGTTATGACGGGAGGTATATCGCAGGGAATTCGTTCACGTACGCCGAGTATATCGAATTCGCTCTCACACGTACCGTCCTCACGAGGTATATGGTGAGGCAATTCACGTACACTCAGGTATATCAAATGGTTTGTCCACACGTACCGATTGCCCGCAAGAGCAAGACGTATATCGTGGAAGTCACGCTAAAGGGGGGGGGGGGGACCCATGTCGATTCACCCAACCAACTGCATACCCGCATATAGGTGTCAAACCTAGGACACACACTTTAGATTGTCGGTTTCGACCCGAAACTCTGCCGAAATTCCGGGTCGATCTTCCGGCCAATTTTCGCGCATTTTTAAAACGGGACTCTGTCCGCGATCCTGGTTACAAGTCCCAAACCGTAGCTTTGCATATATTAAAACCCCACTTTTCCAGGCTCAGGTCTCGTCCGACATTGCATTTAGGAGAATTAAATACAAGTGAGAACATAATAATCATAATAATCATGCTGAGTTCCGTCTCCAAAAACATTTCTCTCTTCCTTATCAAAAATCCAAAAAATATTTCTCCCTTTCTTATCAAAAATCCAAAAACATTTCTCCCTTTTTATCAAAAATCCAAAAATAGTTCCTTCCCTTTTCTCAAAAATAAATCTCATCCTACGCCTTCTCAGGTTGACCGCACGCCCTTGGCCTGGCTCCCTATTGGCTTAGGTCTTCAGTCAAATCACCCCGGAGTTTCGTCCGTTCCTCTACTACTTCTTTTGAGTTCGGAATCCATCCATCTTCCATGGAGAATGCGGATCAAGCACCAGTCATACAACCAGATCTGACGACAGTCCTAGCTCAGCTCGTGGCCAAGATTGATAACCTCCAAGCTGAGGTCCGAGAAATGCAACGAAACCAAGGTCCTATTCCTCAAGAGCCCGAGGCCCTGTTCCCTCGTGCTATGGGTCCACCCGAGCCCATCTGGGTCCCGGAAGAATATCAGCACGCTCTGCGTGCCCCTCCTACTAATGGGTCGCCGCCTGCCCAGCTTTCAATGCCAAACATTGCCCAACCTATGGCTAACTTGCCTCTGGTTTCTGATCCAAAGGAGGAGGAGTTGAACAAAGTCAAAGAAGATCTCAAGATGCTCACCAAGAAGTTTGACCAAGTCACGATCTCTGGGAATTACATGGACTACACCCATATGTCTCCTTATCCTAATGTAAGGTTACCCGAGAAGTTCAAAATGCCAAATATCGAGAAATTTGGAGGGAGTGGTCCCCCGATTGTTCATCTTCGCAGTTATCATCGTTCCATGACTCTACTAGGGGCTTCGAAAGAAGTGATGGCCCAATTGTTTCAGCAAACTTTGAAAGTCAGTGCTCTCCGATGGTTTTTATCTCTTGAGGAATCCAGAATTCGTAGCTGGGAGGATGTAGCCCGAGAATTCATGTCGCAGTACAATACAACGAAGATCTTGAGGTCACCCGTCGTGATTTAGAGTTGCTCAAACAGAACTCCGGAGAATCATTCAGTAACTTTATAGCCCGATGGAGGGAAAAAGCGGCTACCATGACCAATCGGCCGTCTGAAGAAGAACAAGTCAGCATAGTGAAGAAGAATTTCTTGCCCCAAGTACGAGCAACCATGGGAGGACAGTACTACCCCCATTTTCGAGATCTCAGAGAAGCAGGAGTAGAAATCGAAGAGGGTCTTGTCGAAATAGAAGTTGAACCAAAGAAGGTGTCCGGACAGTTCACCCCCAGAAAATATGACAAGCCTGTCAGTGCCGCAGTCTCAACCATCAACAACATCTCTCAACCAACCACATCATGGGCACCGAAAATCCGCCCTGCTCCCATCCGAAGGGAATACACTGAGCTCCATGCTCCCCTTTCCAAAGCTTACCAAGTCCTGTTAAGTCGAAACCTTATAAATCCTCTAGATCCACGTCCATTACCCAATCCACTTCCTAGAAATTTCAAGACCGATGCTCATTGCGCCTTTCACCAAAAAGCTGGCCATACCACCGACCAATGCTTCCACCTTCGAAACATAATCCAAGATCTCATTGACCGGGGTACCATCGCCCCACCAGCCAATCCTAAACCAAACACTACTCATAACCCACTCTCAAATCACACCAATGCCATCTTCTTGGAAGAAAACCCAGATTTCGATCCATCAACTCAAATCACACCCTTATACCCTCCTAAACCCCTTCAACTTTTCCCATATTTCCTCCTACACCCTACTAGCCCCGCTGATCAGGCGCTGTCACTCCTTACCAGAGCGTGCATCACTGTCCGGACCTGTTCTGAAAGTGGAGGTATGGAATTGTCAGAGGTATTAAACCAACTCCTAGAGTTCGGGCTGAAATTGCCCTCACAGATGATTATTGACTGCCAGAGGTTCAGTACGTTATTTTTGGAAGCACGGAAGTGGGCCCGAGAATCAGATAGGTGGATGGTACCAACCGACGAAATCTGCTTAGATGATATTGTCCGGATCATGAAGGAAGCATTCAGGAAAACTAACAACATTTGCAGTATCACCGAGTTACTTGACACTTTGAAGCTGCAGGGGCACCTGGTCCCTTCACCCTTACACATCCCCACATAATGGGAAGACCTATATGAAGAATCCGTTGAAGTTATGGAATGCATTGACTTCATAAGGGAAAACAGAATTGTTGCCACCGGATGGGGGAAAGAATTCGAAGTTTCAAATGAAGAACAAGCTTCAGGAGGAAATGGCCCAATAGCTGACTTATGTGGGATGATATCATTTGAGGAACTCCTCGGAGAAATAGATAAGGTGGCAAAACAACCAGAGATTGATGAGGAAACTGGATTTAAGTTTTTCCCTTCTTCAGTAAATCACATGACCAGTTCTGGGAGACATTACCAAATTCTAAACTCGCTACCAACCAATGATAAGGGGAAGGGCGTTGAAAACCTTCCTATGCCAGAAATGACCCTCGAGGAGAACAAGATCCTCGATCAATTGAAGAAAAATCAAGCTAACATCACTCTATGGGGGCTTTTCATGTCTTCCCAGCTACACAGAAATGCTTTGATCAAATTGCTCACTGGACCCATAGTTCCTCCCTCTACCACACCAGAAGAAGCGGTGAACCTGGTCGAATCCTTGACCTCTACCCGAATGCTATCCTTTTCTGAAGAATAAATCCCCCAAATTGGGCCAAATCACAATCATGCACTCAACATCTCCGTCGAAGTTATGGGGAAGGTTGTACCACTCTCTCTCATTGACAACGGATCCGCTTTGAATGTCTGCCCGCTGAGAACCTTCAAATGTTTAGGTCTGAAAGAAAGTGACCTCGCTCCAACATCCGCTGTCGTGCGTGCCTACGATAATACCCGCCATGAGGTGATGGGATCCATAAAACTTGTAATAGGGGTTGAACCTATAAACCCTGTCCTTGAATTCCAAGTCATCAATATCCCGACCTGTTTTAACCTGTTGCTCGGATGACCCTGGCTCCACAGTATAAAGGGTGTCTCTTCCTCATTCCATCAGAAACTGAAGTTCTTCGCCGATGGGCGAGTCATCACCATCTTGGGTGACGACGGTAACGCTGAGGGTGCAAGCACCAGCAGTCCAATTCTTGAGATATAGAACGGGTTAAATGATATGCTCCTATCAGGTTTTCAAGTCGAACCATCCCTACTCCCGGCAGGGGACGGTTTCAAAGAAAGGGTTTGTCCAGAATATGACCCTCATGGCAATGTCAATGTTATTCAGATGTTCAGAAACATGCACTTCATGCCCGGACTGGGGCTGGGACAAAGGCAGCAAGGGATACTTGAGCCCATCGAACTGAAGAAAGCTTTCCCTCCTTGCGGCTTGGGATATCAACCATCAGAACCAGAGCTCAGAACGATCCACCAGACTCGATTAAAGAGAGGGTTAGACTTCGTCCGAACTATCTCGGGAGATTCTTTAAATGGACGATTCATCAAGGAAGGCGAGGATTTCCCTTTTTGTGGTTTTCCAGAACCGTGGTATGACCATACAGATAAGAAGATGAAGCCTGGAATGGAGATCTTCTTCGAAGATAGCTACCCATGGGCCGAAATTTACCAATACCAGGTGCCACCGCTTATCAAAGATACTGAAGAAACTAAGGAAAGTGACTCCGAAGATTCCTTCAACCTGAAGACACTAGGGTTGACACTCTGCATGGTTCATTCAGGCACTACATCAAGGGACCCATCCTGTCTAATTAAAGCTGCTGATACACCTCTCCTCAACTAGCATGCTGCGCCAGTTCTACCTCTTGAAATCTCCCTCAACCCCAATGTTTACCCTGTTTTATCTAATGTTGTCCATCCTTGCTCAAATGTAATCGAGACCTCTTTTGATGAGGTTCTCAATACTGTTTTTCCCATCAATGAAATAAACGAAGATTTTGAGTATCTTGATGTGCCTTACATTAATTGTGTGGATTTTAATCAAACTTTTAATGATGATGATTTTGCAAATGAACAATTCTTAACTGATCTAAATAAGGTTAATAATAAACAACATAACAACATTCAAGTTAATGAAGAAGAGACTGTCGTTATTAATCTCAGTTCTAGTAGCCAACTGCGCAAGATTAGGATAGGGGCCACCCTTGACGAGCATAAGCGCGCACAACTCGAAGAATTGCTAAAGGAGTTCGTGGATGTCTTCGCATGGTCCTACGACGACATTCCCGGTATTGATCCTGAAATAGCTCAGCACGAGATCCCCATTCTCCCAAATGCCAAGCCAGTTAAACAAAAGTTAAGAAAGCTCCGCATCGAATGGTCGCTTAAGGTCAAAGAAGAGGTGATCAAATAGTTGAACGTGGGTTTCATTCGAATAATCGAATATCCCACGTGGCTGGCCAACATTGTACCTGTACCAAAATCAGGAGGAAAGGTTCGAATGTGTGTGGATTACCGAGATTTAAACAAAGCTTCTCCGAAGGATGATTATCCGCTACCCAACATCGACATGATCGTGGACAACACAGCCAGTCATGCTCTCAAGTCATTTGTCGACGGATTTGTCGGATATAACCAAATTAATATGCATCCCGACCACCAAGAGAAAACAGTATTCATCACCCCATGGGGAACTTTTTGCTACACCGTTATGCCATTCGGTCTCAAGAATGTTGGGGCTACCTACCAAAGGGCTGCCACAACCATCCTGCATGATCTGATCCACAAAGAGGTCGAGGTTTACGTGGATGATATGATTATCAAGTCCAAAACTAGAGAAGGTCATGTTCCCGCTCTCCGGAAGTTCTTCGAACGACTGCGGTAGTATCAGATGAGACTTAATCCACAGAAGTGCGTCTTCGGCGTTACGAAGGGAAAACTCTTAAGATTCATGATCAGTGAGAAGGGGATAGAAGCAGATCCTGCCAAGCTGAAGGCCATACTTTAGATGCCACCTCCCCGAACAGAGAAGGAAGTCCGTGGCTTCCTGGGGAAATTATAATATATCAGCCGGTTCATTAGCCAGCTAACCTCCATCTGTGAACCAATCTTTAAGCTCCTCCGAAAGGATTCAACCAAGGTTTGGAACGAGTCATGCCAAGAAGCTTTTGATCGAATCAAACAATACCTAACCCAACCTCCAGTTCTCATGCCACCACAGCCTGGTCTCCCTTTGCTCTTATACCTAACCATAACAGACACTTTAGTCGGGGCTTTGTTAGCCCAGTACCTCGAGGACTCCCGTAAAGAAAGAGCCATCTATTACGCCAGTCGCAAGTTAGCCGAATACGAGGTCAACTACACTGCTTTGGAAAAAGCATGTGTCGCACTTGTTTGGGTCACCCAAAAGTTGCGATATTACATGCTCCCCTTCCCCATTAAACTAGTATCCCGAATGGATCCCATCAAATACCTGCTCAAAAAACCCGCCTTGTCCAGCCGAATGGCCCGATGGTTGATGCTCCTAACCGAGTTTAATATCGTGTACGTCACACAAAAAGACGTTAAAGGAAGAGCCATCTCTGACTACCTCGCTGACTACCCTATAGAAGAAGAAGATGTCTGGATCTCCAAATTCCCAGATGAAAACATCCTCTGCACCACTCAAGACTGCCCCCGATGGAAAATGTTCTTCGACGACGCTGCCAACAAAAAGAGATATATCATTGGGATACTTCTGGTCGCCCCAGATGACTCCCACACTCCCATCGCCATTAAATTGGATTTCCCTTGCACCAACAACATGACAAAATACGAGGCATGCACAGTGGGCCTCCAAGCCTCTCTCGAGAAAGGTATTCAATACCTTGATGTATACGGGGATTCTGCCCTTATCATCGGTCAAGTGCTCAGAAAGTGGAAGGTCAAGGACGAAAAGCTTCAACCCTTTTATGCCCAATTATAAGAGTTGGCCTCCCAATTCCGAGATATCACCTTCCATTACCTACCCCGAGCAAAGAACAGCCTAGCCGATGCTCTCGCTACTTTGGCTTCCATGGTCGACATGCCCGAGGGAATAACAATGACCCCCTTCCTAGTTAAAAACAAGACAGACCGACCCATTGCTACCATATTGAGCTTGTCTCCACTGAAGATCCCGAACTAGCCGATTGCTAGTACTATGATATTGGGTGCCTCCTCAAACATGGTAGGTACCCCGAGGGTTCCAACAAGAACGATCGAGCTACCCTCCGAAGGCTGGCCGCTCAGTACATCATCTGCCATAAAGCACTACTCAAGAGGAATTTCGATGGAACTCATTTGCACTGTATTGTAGGGGCTGACATTGAAAAGATAATGCAGAAAATACACAGCGGGGAATGCGGACCTCACATGAACGATCACATGCTTGACAAAAAGATCATCCGACAAGGCTACTACTGGACCACCATGGCCCAGGATTGCTCCGCCTATGTTCGGAGGTGCCCTAAATGCCAACAGTTCTCCAATCTCCAATCTCCAACATCTACCTTCGCGGGAATTATACAACATGACTTCTCCCTGGATGTTCTCCACCTGGGGTATCGACATCATAGGGAAAGTTACACCAAAAGCGTCAAACGGGCATGAGTTTATCCTGGTTGCCATTGATTACTTCACCAAATGGGTCGAAGCTGAGTCATACGTAGTATTAAATGCCAAGAAGGTGACCAAATTCATCAAGAAGAATATCATCTGCCGATATGGGGTCCCGCACGAACTAGTGTCGGATAATGGTTTGCACTTTGAGGCAGAAGTCACAGAAATAGTGAGCGAATACGGGATTTAGAGACGCAAATCTTCTCCCTACCGACCTCAGACCAATGGTGCAGTTGAGGCCGCAAACAAAAACCTCAAAGCCATCATCAGCAAGATGACCGAAAGTTATAGGGATTGGGCCTAATGGATCCCCTACGCCCTTTGGGGCTATCAAACCTCAATTCGAACCTCTACTGAGGCTACCCCTTACTCCCTGGTTTACGGCATGGAGTCAGTCCTACCTGTGGAGCTGGAAATACCCTCGTTACTTGTCATGCTCGAAAGCAAGGTTAGTGAAGAAGACTGGTGCCAAGGCCGTCTTGATGAGCTGACCCTCCTAGATGAACGGAGATTAAAAGTTCTTTACCACATACAAGGATACCATCGCCGAATAGCGCGATCATTCAATAAGAGAGTCAAGGACCGCGGTGTCCGAGAGGGGGATTTAGCCCTCAAAGAGATAATTGAACTCATCTGGGACCCCAGAGGAAAGTTCAAACCCAATTGGAGCGGCCCTTACATTGTGAAGAAAATCTTATCCGGCGGTGCCGCCATGCTCACTGACCTAGATGGGGAAGAGATGGCTCGTCCAGTCAATCTGGACCATCTCAAGAAGTTCTACCCCTAGTCCAAAATCTCGGCGCGCTACGATTCTTCTCATCCCCCTTCTATTCTAAAAAAAAATAAAAATAAAAACTCTCTCCATTTCCCTCTACCCAGAACTACGTGGGCCTGATCCTCTGCAAAAACTATTTTCAAACTATTAAGAACTTTTTCAAAAAACCCAGAGGTACGTAGGCAGGTCATACTCCTCACATGAGCACGGCCCCTTCTTTTTCACAAAATACCATTCTTTTCTTACCCCCGAGAACGACAGTTCATTCTAAACATCTACTTGAACAAAAGGATTATGTATGCCTTAGCGATTGGTATAGATAATTCAAAATACAAAATTCATTGAAAGGCACAGCTGGATGATCAGAAACTTATTTATTTCATTAATAAGAAACTATAGTACGTATTTCATAAAGAAAAAGGAACGGATAACTCCCTTCCCCCCTACTACCATAAAAACCAGACAAAATCCCCCACATCTGTTACATAAATAAACTCCCCAGGAGTCCTACCCACAGCTATTCGAAGAGCCTACACCCTCATCATCCACGTCCTGAGGACCCTAATTTTCTCCTTCCTGAATGGAGTGCCGCAAACACTCCATGGACCGATGAGCCTTAACCATCTTCGAAAAGACCACAACATCCCCTTCCATGGAGTCAGATAAAACAAACCACCTCCGATCGGTCTCTACTGCCAACATCTTGCTGATTACTTTCCTCTATAATCACTTCATATAATCTTTGGGGACATGGCAAACCTTCCCAACAGACTGAGAGGGACGGGTCGACGGAGGCCAATTTCCCCACAGAGATCCTAGCAACAGACGCAAGCGCTCAGTCAAATCTTCTATTGGAAAGAAATTTGAGGTCCGAGGGGGCACAACCTGCGCCCAGCCAAATTGGCGCAAAAGTCGCCAAGGGAAATAAAAAGAGGTCTTCCTGAGACCAACCATCCGCACATATGAATATTCTCCTAGATCCAGAACAGGATGCAACTGTCCCCACCAAGGCACTGACCAATACAACCCACAAGCCCTATGCTCCACAAGCCAATTCTCCCAGTTCTCAACATACAGGCCCATGCGGATGATGTAGCTCGAAAAGAAGTTGGGTACAACCGACAAAGGATATTCTAGAGGAGTCGACAAATGAAATCTTTCAGACAACCACATGAATAACATCACAGGGCTACCCCTCAAAAAGTCTGAACGGCCTTCTCTCCAATCATCCAGGCCATTCAAAGTCTCTGCCAATATTACCGTCGCAGGATTGCGACGGTATAACATCCATGAGGTAATGGCTGCAAGTTGTGGGTCCACCTGCAATTCCCCAGTCACCAACAACAATTTTGAAACCATGCCCAAAACGACGGCTCCAGCATAGCCAGCATCGCTTAATTCCCACGAACGCACGGACTGCAACACCGCCGGGAGGGAGATCATCCCTCTAGCAACCAATGACCTGGCCGTCGAAGGTGAGATATGAAGAAGCCCGGCCAACAAATCCCTAGGAGAACGGGAAAATTCGGGTAAAGCCGCGACAACACTAGGATTCACGCCCAGTATGGCAGAAAACTCCTCATAGGTAGGGAAAACTTCTTCTAACCCAAAGCGGAATACATGGTCTTCGGGGTACCAAAATTGTACTGCCGCCATTAGCATATTCCACTCAAAAGGTAGATTACACCACAAGGAAACTCGACGCATATTGAAGGCATCATAGTCAACATTATAAGAGCACATAGCTTTCAAGGCTTCGAGGTAGTTGACAAACTCAATGCTACTTGGGAGAGCCATCTTGCAAGACTAAAAGATGATGGGTGGGTATGAAGAATGCTAAAGGTGTGAGGAAAACACTCCACCCTTCTCCCTTTTTATACTTAAAAATCCTCACAAGGGACATAATCCCAGCAGAAATCGAAAGGAACCCTACCCCACAAGGTACTAAAGGCTGAAGAGGATACCAATCAAAGCTTTTAATTGATGGAACTGGACTGAACTCCCGATAGGCAGGCCAGGGTGCTTGCCGATCGGCAACCCCCTATTTTTGGAAATCTCCCTTTTTCCTCTTTTGTCAAAATCAGAAAAATAAAAATTGATATTCTCAACTGAATTTCAAAATCCCTTTTCCTCCTTATATAATTCCCTTTTTTAAATTTCCTCCATTCCTTCTTTGTCAAAGCAGAAAACTCCATAAAAATAAATTGATATTCTCAAAAGAATTTCAAGAATCCTGTTCCCTCCTTATGGGATTCCCCGTTTTGAATAAAATAACTTTCCTTTGAAAGATTTCTAAAAATATTCCTTTTTTTACGGTCTCAGCAACAAATTAAAAAGCGCATGCATTCATTTCATCATTAAAATAAAAGATAGTCAAAAAACCGCATTGCATTGCATATATATGTTTTCTGTGTTACATCATTTTTGCAGGAAATAAAGAAAAGCCAAAAACAATGGGACTCAGCCCGAACCCACATTTCACTCTCTCTCTCTCTCTCTCTCTCTCTCAAGAATTTCCATACCGACGACGCGCTCTCTTTCCCCTACGGCGAGACGACACGCCCTCACTACCCGAGCCAGAGTCTCCCCCGGACGAGGCTGACGGCACCAAGAAAGAAGGAACAGGAATAGCCTCCCGAATGTGGGCAGTCGCCGATGATATCCAATCCCTGATGTCCCGGAGCCAAGTGGTCGACACCCGAATTTGCTGCAAAGGAAAGGCAGAATCAGTATCAAGCAAAAGAAATCAAAAAAGAGAGGAAAAGGACCGAAAGGTTTACCGCAGGACGAAGGACGTCCTCTGTCAAGCCCAGCTCCTCCTAATCCATCACAAGAGGACGGTGTAGCATCGACACCATCCCTCCATCAGACCGCCGGATGTTATACAAAGGAATGTTCAGCCGAACAAAAGGGACCTCCGAGGTCGCCGCCGCCGCAGGTGCCGACGGACCACCACCACTGTGGGAAGACCCCACCGCTCGACTCGAACCAACAGGAGAGAAAGGCAAGGCATCATGTATGCTAGGCGCCATTAACCAGCTCGTCACAAAGTCCATATAATCATACGGCGCGGTCGTATCAGTATACAACGCATAGGACTCGCCAATCATCGCCGCGATCTTTTTATCCTCCAACAATTGTCGCTCTCGCCTCATAGAAATAGGAGGCTGCACGGGAGGCACCACCACCTCCTCCTCAGCAATCTGACGGATCACCCTCTCCCCGAGGTACTAGGAATGGACGAACTCATGCGCCAATAAACGCCTCATCTGCGCGTTCACCCCAGTCACCCCCGTATCCTGAATGGCGGTCCCCCAAGGATAAAAGGTCACCTAAAAATCCCCAAGCAGACATAAGTAAATACAAAATCAGAAGAGGCAAAAAAATTAAGGCTGAAATGGAAAGAGTCTTACCGTACCACTGGTCAGGTCATTCAAGACCTGACGCACCGCCTCCAGGGAGAGAGATCCCTTCGACTGCCAGTTGGCCTTACGCCATCGATACAAGCGACAGAAGTCCCCGACGGTGTCGTCCTTCAGAGCAATCAGTGGGGTGTTGCACCCAATCACCTCATAAAACCACGTCTGAATTCACAAGCAATAAGAGACGCATAAGGAAAATGTGAATGCATGAAAGGAAAATGCAAATGCATGAAAGGAAAATGCGAATGCATGAAATGGAAATTCGCAAAGTAAAGAATACCTCAAGCAGATACGTGTGACACCCCGCCTAATAAAATACCGGGCGATCACTCCTTTATTAAATTAAAATCAAGGTGAACAGTTGGTTCATTCTTAGCATCACTGTCGTAAAAATACTTTTCCAATTTCAACACCCTAAATAATTAAGCTAAGTGTCAAAACCATTTAAAACCTTATTCTCATTTTATTAAATCCGGTTATAAAACCTTAAACCATTAACATCTAAAGAGTCACACATTAAGAATAAAAATAGAATTGAACATACACGAATTTAATCATCAATAATAAATCCCAACATTTACAACACTAAAGGAAAACATCCTGACAGTAATAAATCCCGAAATAAAGGTACTGAAAGTAAAAATTTCAATCTCTGACAATACCAACTAAATAATAGAAAGAGGGTGACACATGCCCCTGCTGGATAAAACTGAACTAGGAGTAGAATCAAATGGATGAAGTCGTCTAAACAATAGGCCTGCAACTCCCACCTAAGCTGCACCACGTTCCGTCCAAAGGGTCCTAAGTAAGATGCCCCTGTGGCTGGGCACTTGTAATACATACAAGAGAGAAAAGGAAATAGAAATGGGTCAGAGCCCGATAGTGTATATGATTTAAAAATTCATTTAGCAAGTATTTAAATTGATACAGGTCAATGCAACAACATATTAGTGCGACACTCTCTTGAGAAATTCTCACCTCTCTTCTAATATGCACTCCTATCGCACTAACCTTACCAATGGTTTATCCCATCATATATCACACTATCTTTCCCCAAGAATTTCACTTATCTTAGGTTATTCGCAGGATTTACAACTGAACAACACAAGCATTTAAAACGTAAGATTTCAATTTGTAACTAAGGTTCTCCTTTTAACTTTATTAATCAATAAAGTTTTCCAGTGTCATATTATACTTTCTCAAAACAATTATTTATAATTTGAGTCATCCACCATGTCCTACATATCAAATCACAGTAGGCAGTTCAAGATTTCAGAATTTCATATATATATATATATATATATATATTAACTACTCGTATAATATATATATCATAACAGCACCCCACATAAAGACTATGGTGCGGGCATACTCTGCTATCCAGTCCCCGTACCAATCGTACTAAAGGTAATACAAGTTCGGAATCACTCTCGAACTGTATAAATACATACACAAACAATATTGAGGGGAAGCATAGTTTCCAAGTCCAAGAGGTCAGTACATACCCTCACGTCTCTTAGGACCGTGACTACCGATTCGATACACTGTACCTAGGATTTCTATCTTCTAGGGTACGAGTCAATATCCCCAATGAAGGCCCATTCGAGATATGACCGTCCCAGCGCGGTAACCTCAGGGATAGCAAGTAGTGCGGGTATGATTTTCACAAGTATATAACATATGCATACACAATCATATAAATATACCACTTTTATTATATTAATTTATGTTTATCCCATAACCCACATTCACAACATTTATCCTTATTTTTCCATTATTATATATCAAGTATAATGGTTTGTTTCTAACTTTAATTCGAAGGGTTTTTCCAACTTACTACGTCATTGGACATAAATATTGTATATTTATTCCCCTAATTTCAGTGCATTTGTGAACCGGAGTGATGTAACCTATATGAATTTGACGCACATATATGCTACTAATCTTCGTTGGCAAGTATTTCGTATTTCGTTCTTCTCTTATTGGTTTTACAGGTTAATTATGCAAGCAGCGCAAAAGAAAAAGCGAGACAATGAAAGAAAAGCTAAGAAGGCAAGTTTAAGGGCATTTTGGTAATTCTGCAGCCATATCCCGAAGGAGGAGTCAACTGGAAAGTTGAATAGCTCGGAACAACGAGAACACTGGAAGAAACGGAACCCAAATCCGAGCTACGGTTGATGAGTTATGACCCGTTGAAGTTAAAGAAAAATCCAAGAAGAAAGGAAAGAAAACAAGAAAAAATTCTAAGTGTTGAATGGAAGAAAAAGCACCCCAAACCAGCAGACATTCGCGAACCCAGGGGCGAACCGGTTTGGGGGGCGAACCGGTTGGAGGAACATGCGAACCGGTTCGGGGGTCCTGAAGCGCGATTTTTCTCTTTTATTCTGATTGGCTCTAAGGTTTCCTTCTTATACAACATCAAAATTTCATTGTTTAATCCTCTACATCACAAAAGGTTTCCAGAATATCATTTAAGTCATCACTACATGCAATTTCCTATCTCAAATTGGGTTTTTCTTCCATACAATTCATCCTAATCATTCCTAAACCAATATGAAAGATGCATCAATGAAATAAGCAAGATAAACACTTACCTAGGATTTTCAACGTTCTGGTTTGGTGCCGAATTTGGTGTGGTTGCGTTCCCCGTCTCGCGATCTACGCGTTGGTGGTGGCGGCAGTGCAAATAGATGGATTCCGGGCCTTGGATTGCTTTGGAAGCTCTCTCCTTCCTTCTCCTATGGCCGTCACTTGTCTTTGGTTGTTATAACCCTAGAAGACAACCTTAGACATCTGATATAACCCTTGAAATTTCGTGGGTTTAATTACCCAAAAATGTAAAATGACCAAAATGCCCTCCCGGGGTACTAATTAAGCCTAAAATTGCCCCGAGACTCAAACCAAACCCCTAGGTAACATTTCACTTTTATTAATCAACATTTATTCCCGATGCGACACAGGCGCGTCCCGACTTAAATTTCCATAATTGTCATTTTATTCACACGTGACAATACTATAAAAATAAATCTCATATATTACTATACTCATCCAGTAATATTCAACAAATAACAAATTTCCAATAATTACTAACTCTCGTCACGCTAGTAAATATTTAAAACAACATTCCGGATTAAAATTAAATTAATTTATCTCAATTAAATTTAATAAATCCTTAAATTTAAAAGCCATGAAAATACGGGGTATTATATACTTCCCCCCTAATAACGGAATTTCGTCCCGAAATTCGGAAAATAAGGCCTACCAGGTAGCACAATTCTGGATATCCTTGTCTGTACGCAAACTATCTACATAGTACGACGCTCAATCACTATAGCTTTTTCCTCACAGCAACATTGTTTTACATTCTCATTGGAGACACTTCACATTGCACTCCCAACTGACAACATTTGAATAGGTTACGTCTATACGTTATAATTTCCTTATCTCACTATCATTAGGAGGCCGCACCTCACTACATGACAAATACTCGCATTATTTATATACAAAACTCCCATTCTGAGAAAATTATACGAACATTTGATCACTCTTGCTCGCCTGAAACAGTCGTGGAATTCCACCATAGTTATCGGATATTTTCTCGACCGATCGAAAAATTCTGATTATCTACTCTCCTCTAAACATACGGAAGGAGAATAGTCGAGGTTCTTCCATAACAAAACCTTAATAAGTACCTCGTACGCGACAAACAGGTACGAGTGCTTCTACAGAGCATTCTTGAAATCATCGTACCAAGATTCCAAAATCTCCTTCACGTGGCTCCACTAATCTTTAATCACCATGCGCTTATTCCCTGACTAAGGGTGATACATCCTACTCGAAATGAAATCTTATCTCCGCTGGTTCCTGAAATCCCATATCAAAGGTGGGATTCACCAATCTCATCCTGATTCAGAAATTTATACTGCGCCGGACCATGCACTGGCGCGATCCTTCCTTTCAAAGGAAGTCTGGGGCATACTAGTTAATATTGTAAGCCAGCCCAAAGGAATATCAATCACTTCCTTCTCGGCGACTTAATTCACATGTTCGGGATAAACCCTTGATCTTGTTTTGAGGATGGCAACCCATCCAAGAACTTTACCGACTTTACCAACCTCTTCCAATTTCAGGAATTTTCGATAAACACAAAATTCTTTGGTTGATTCTCCTCTTTCAACCAAACCTTACCAATGGGTGGTGCATGTAGAGACTACTCACTACGTCTCGCTATACATCGATTCTTCCCTTGAAATGTCTCATATTAAGTGACACGTAATACTCCCCTTCCTTCCTTGGAGTATGCCGAAAGTTCCGACCCGTGCTATTCTCTCCACGAAGTGCACTTCTGGATCTCTTATACTATACTAACATCATTACTCTTTGTATGCGCAAGTCGCTCTCACACTTGACTAATAACAACTCCGCTCCGGGTGTGCTTCATAACAATTAAATTCTACTCTATTCAAGGAATACCAATTCTTTAATGGCTTCCCACAGCCTTCCAATCAAGTTAGGGCGTGCTATTCTAATTGCACACTTATGTATGGATTATCGCCCCTCATGTGATGTTTAATCCACTCTATCACTTCCACTTCGTTATACTAGTCCCACAAACATATATTTCACACGTCTATTACCACGTCCCTTCGACTCAGACTATTTTAACTGTAGTTAACCAAGATGCCCACATTTTTGCAACACTCCGACCGCCCTGGGAGAGCGAACGGCGTGCTACTCATCTGTAGGACTAACTAAATTCAACGGAATATAAGGAATAGGGCATTCAAATTCCATGACAATAAAAGAGGAATAATAATTCTCAACCTTCCTCAGATAAGTACAACAATTTTCCCAAATAGGTACAACAACCAAAATAAATCACTAACGCTCTATTCATCAAAATAATTACAGGTCATCTCTTTTGTATAATATAAAGTTCTTTCCAGATAATCCATGCTAAAAATCATTCCAACTCTTTATTCACCTTGTGTTCTGTACGCGGTTATGACATTTGGGTACTCTCAATCACCCTAGAAATCAAAATTCTTAAATTCTCCTTATCATCGTTCCACCCCTCAACTCGTGGGGATAACTTTCAATGCTTTCCTACCACAAAAATCCGGCTCCAATGACCTTAAAACAAAATTCAACTTTCAACTTACATACATAATTACTTGATCCCATTTCGACCAGGGTACCGAACTCATGGAATAGTGACCAAACGTCTCCCTATTTCCAACCTTACGCTAATTTTCATGTGTGGAATGTCTCGCAAAGCGAAATCCAAATAAGGAACCCCCCCCCGTTGTCGGTTATCGAAATCCGTTAGGTCCTCCGTCCATAGTATATACCCCTTTATTCCGTCCCTTGACAGAAAAGTTACAATTTCTCCCGTAATTATGCTTAACAAAGAACGTTTCACCAATTTCACTATCGTTCTGTATTGGTTGATGGTAATTACATTCTATAAACCTCGGATACATACGATCGAAATTCTCTAAATTTCCATTTTCTAACATTAGGGGTATAACTCTTAACTCACACATCTCTTAAGGATAAATATGACACTGCACTCTTCCTATCACTAAGTCCGGAGTGCTAAACATAATACTGAGTCAAATATTTTTGCTCAACGGTAAATCCCGGTACATACTGAATCATACTGACAAAATCTATACATACATTGGTATCGAATATCTCGAGCCCACTATCTCCTCCGAAGTCTCTAGGATAGATAATATAGGTGCGAGTCCAACCTTCTTACAGGTAAAGGCTCGCCAAAACAAAACGTGTTGCACTAATGTAACTACTCCGATAGCCTTGCAATAAATGTCCACTATCATACTATCCATTTCTATAACATTTTAACAAAGATAACATCATACTCGTGTATCGCATCACTACAACGAGTAACCTCAATAAAGTATAAAACACTGTTAATATACTCATTCATCCCCCGCTGATAGCACCAAAGAAAAATCCCGCTATACTAATGATATGCATTAAACTCGTCTCACATGCTAATCTAGCAATGAACAAAATATGGTGACTCGCTCGTGTCACATAAACATGCTGCATCCTCTAAGGATACAACTTATACTTCCATCCTGGCAATCGTCTTGACTGCACAAATGGTTTTTGGACGTAACACGTCTGCCCAAACCAAAACAAAATTATTTTTAATCGTCGTCCTTTACTAGGCACCGTATTCTTGTCCCTTTTTCTCACTTTGGAATATATTATCGCGAGCAATTTCACTCCGCACCAAAATACCTCAACACATAATCCACTTATCACCTGTCCTACTAACCAGGTTAGGATTGTCCTTCTCTCGGACTTTAGTAGACTCGATTCTTGTTAGCCATCCCGGTTGTTCCCTTAGCTTTTTAGGCCATAAAGATCATGTTACTATCTATAATAGTACTTACTGAATTTACCATCACTTGGTAAGAATTTAACTATCTGAAGCATTTAAATGGTTTTCCTGATGTGTATCCACATCCTTTTGTGGTGCTATACCACCACCGTTGTATTCAGTCTTATTCTCGACTAAATTCTTCGATTCTTTTAACTTCCCCCACAAAGAAGCGTTATCATCTATATTGACAAAATATGACATTGTCAACCTCTGAATCGGTCGTCCATCAGAATTTCCTCCTCGAGTATTATCAACTATTATTACAAGTTGGTCTCCCACTTGGAGTCGTTTCCTCCACTCGCATCTACATCTTTCGATACAAAATTTGCTAACGATTAGGATTTATATCCACAATTGGACTTCTGTCATGCCCTCCTGCGATGAGTTCTGAACCACGTTTGCTTCTCATTCTGAACAGTTAAGGAAGGAACATACGGTCAACACTGTACCTAAGGTTCTCCTATAGGCATAGCATTCCATTTCTAAAATTGGTGGTTGACCCCAACCATTATAATTTCGTCCCGAAAGCCAAGAAAATTTTCTCTAAATTTTCACTTTCAGTTTGCCACACTCCGTCCTATATTTAAGCCTTTGGATACTTTACCTCCTTTGGTAAACACATACAATTTTTGCGTTTCTAAAATTTCCCACTGACAGTCTCTACACGTTTTTGTAATATGTTGGGTAAGTTTACCCTCGCACCTCATTTGACTATAACAGCATTTGAAATCATTGCTGCACCTTAGTCGCCTTTCTAGTCGTGGCTTCTCGTACCATAATGGAGGTGACCTCGACTACGGTCATCATCATCGGATATATTTTATAATCTCAACTGAGCCCTGCCTCCTGATGTACGCTTGACGGTCCTCTTTTGACATCCGTCATCGCTCGGCACACGCACATATCCGAACGAAATTAGAATTCACTAATGTATACACATTATAGCAGGAGAACGAAGTCTCGTCAAAGGAATCGACAATCCTAAACATAGGGCTCTATATCAAACAAAGCAACGTTGAAAGCATAATAAGCCGTACAGATCCTAAGGACACTAGAACCTGATGCTCTGATACCACCTGTGACACCCCGCTTAATTAAATACTGGGCGATCACTCCTTTATTAAATTAAAATCAAGGTGAACAGTTGGTTCATTCTTAGCATCACTGTCATAAAAATACTTTTCCAATTTAAATACCCTAAATAATTAAGCTAAGTGTCAAAACCATTTAAAACCTTATTCTCATTTTATTAAATCCGATTATAAAACCTTAAACCATTAACATCTAAAGAGTCACACATTAAGAATAAAAATAGAATTGAACATACACGAATTTAATCATCAATAATAAATCCCAACATTTACAACACTAAAGGAAAACATCCTGACAGTAATAAATCCCGAAATAAAGGTACTGAAAGTAAAAATTTCAATCTCTGACAATACCAACTAAATAATAGAAAGAGGGCGACACATGCCCCTGCTGGATAAAACTGAACTAGGAGTAGAATCAAATGGATGAAGTCGTCTAAACAATAGGCCTGCAACTCCCACCTAAGCTGCAGCACGTTCCTTCCAAAGGGTCCTAAGTAAGACGCCCCTGTGACTGGGCACCTGTAATGCATACATATATATAAAAGAGAGAAAGGAAATAGAAACGGGTCAGAGCCCGATAGTGTATATGATTTAAAAATACGTTTAGCAAGTATTTAAATTGATACAGGCCAATGCAACAACATATTAGTGCGACACTCTCTTGAGAAATTCTCACCTCTCTTCTAATGTGCACTCCTATCGCACTAACCTTCCCAATGGTTTATCTCATCATATATCACACTATCTTTCCCCAAGGATTTCACTTATCTTAGGTTATTCGCAGGATTTACAACTGAACAACACAAGTATTTAAAACATAAGATTTTAATTTGTAACCAAGGTTCTCCTTTTAACTTTATTAATCAATAAAGTTTTCCAGTGTCATATTACACTTTCTCAAAACAATTATTTATAATTTGAGTCATCAACCATGTCCTACATATTAAATCACAGTAGGCAGTTCCAGATTTCATAATTTCATATATATATTAACTACTCGTATAATATATATATATATCATAACAGCACCCCACATAAAGACTATGGTGCGGGCATACTCTGCTATCCAATCCCCGTATCAATCGTACTAAAGGGAATACAAGTTCAGAATCACTCTCGAACTGTATAAATACATACACAAACAATATTGAGGCGAAGCATAGTTTCCAAGTCCAAGAGGTCAGTACATACCCTCACGTCTCTTAGGACCGTGACTACCGATTCGATAGCCTGTACCTAGGATTTGTATCTTCTAGGGTACGAGTCAATATCCCCCATGAACTCCCATTTGAGATATGACCGTCCCAGCGCGGTAACCTCAGGGATAGCAAGCAGCGCGGGCATGATTTTCACAAGTATATAATATATGCATACACAATCATATAAATATACCACTTTTATTATATCAATTTAGGTTTATCCCATAACCCACATTCATAACATTTATCCTTATTTTCCCATTATTATATATCAAGTATAATGGTTCGTTTCTAACTTTAATTCGAAGGGTTTTTCCAACTTACTACGTGATTGGACATAAATATTGTATATTTATTCCCCTAATTTCAGTGCATTTGTGAACCCGAGTGATGTAACCTATATGAATTTGACGCACATTTATGCTACTAATCTTCGTTGGCAAGTATTTCGTGTTTCGTGCTTCTCTTATTGGTTTTACAGGTTAATTATGCAAGCAGCGCAAAAGAGAAAGCGAGACAATGAAAGAAAAGCTAAGAAGGCAAGTTCAAGGGCATTTTGGTAATTCTGAAGCCAGATCCCGAAGGAGGAGTCAACTGGAAAGTTGAAGAGCTCGGCACAACGAGAACACTGGAAGAAACAGTACCCAAATCTGAGCTACGGTTGATGAGTTATGACCCGTTGAAGTTGAAGAAAAATCCAAGAAGAAAGGAAAGAAAACAAGAAAAAAATTCTAAGTGTTGAATGGAAGAAAAAACACCCCAGACCAGCAGACATTCGCGAACCCAGGGGCGAACCGGTTGGAGGAACATGCGAACCGGTTCGGGGGTCCTGAAGCGCGATTTTTCTCCTTTATTCTGATTGGCTCTAAGGTTTCCTTCTTATACAACATCAAAATTTTGTGGTTTAATCCTCTACATCACAAAAGGTTTCCAGAATATCATTTAAGTCATCACTACATGCAATTTCCTATCTCAAATTGGTTTTTTCTTCCATACAATTCATCCTAATCATTCCTAAACCAATATGAAAGATGCATCAATGAAATAAGCAAGATAAACACTTGCCTAGGATTTTCGACGTTCTGGTTTGGTGCCGAATTTGGTGTGGTTGCGTTCTCCGTCTCGCGATCTACGCGTTGGTGGTGGCGGCGGTGCAAACGGATGGATTCCGAGCCTTGGATTGCTTTGGAAGCTCTCTCCTTCCCTCTCCTATGTACGTCACTTGTATTTGGTTGTTCTAACCCTAGAAGACAACCTTAGACATCTGATATAACCCTTGAAATTTCGTGGGTTTAATTACCCAAAAATGTAAAATGACCAAAATGCCCTCCCGGGGTACTAATTAAGCCTAAAATTGCCCCGAGACTCAAACCAAACCCCCGGGTACACTTTTCTGACTATCTCGACCCTTCCGGACACGTTGGCGCACTCAAAACGACCATACGAATAACTAAAAATATTTCACTTTTATTAATCAACATTTATTCCCAACGCGACACAGGCGCGTCCCGACTTAAATTTCCATAATTGTCATTTTATTCACACGTGACAATACTATAAAAATAAATCTCATATATTACTATACTCATCCAGTAATATTCAACAAATAACAAATTTCCAATAATTACTAACTCTCGTCACGCTAGTAAATATTTAAAACAACATTCTGGATTAAAATTAAATTAATTTATCTCAATTAAATTTAATAAATCCTTAAACTTAAAAGCCATGAAAATACGGGGTATTACAATACGTGGCTCCAGTACAAGTCTGCCGGCAGCACCGGCTGAACAAATCCAGAGAAGAGTAAAGGGTCGCCAAGGTCAGACTCCCCCAATCATAGAAAGGGATGTTCGAAAACATCCTCAAGTATGGAAGAAACCACAAATGGACGACGTCGCCGCTCGACGCCACCATGAAACCTTCCATCACCAACAAAATGAACAACCGGGCCATCTGCCTCACTTGCAGTCCGTCCTCCACATAAACCACCCTGCTCAGCAAAACATCATTCAGCAAGGACAGCAGGATAGAATCTCCAGAGACTATCCTCCTCACATCACCGAGTGCCGCAAACACCGCCTCCGACCTAACCCGCAAAAAGCGGTCCACCTCTATATGCTCCCGGTCACAATCCAGCCTCAGCAGTTGCAGCACATCTATGGGAGTCACCGTCATCTCCCCGAAGCCAAAATGAAAAGTGTGGGCAGTGTCCCACCACCTCTCCCCCAAGGCACACAAAACTGCTGTCGAACGAGGCGTCTCATCCAGCGCAGCCGCCAACCTCCCAAAACCCGCTGATGATACCATCCAGCACACCACGGTTGGAAGATGCTCCCAAACATCCCTAAGCCCCGTCGTCCCGTGGGCACGCATGTTCTTCAAAGAAATATCTGACTGGCGAAAGGAAAAATTCAGTCAAAGGTGAAGAAAAGGAAAAATCACCCAAAAAGGAAAGAATGGCAAAGGTCAGGTTACTTACATAACCACCGGGAATCACTCTCGAAGAGCGATGATGCGACGGCTCCCGCAGCAAGGTCCGCTCATCCGCAACCGGCTCGAATGCATCAAAGGCATTCTCATTCCCCAAAGCAAGGGGCACCCTGTCCCTCCAATCCACATTCGCCCAGTCATCAACGGTCAACCACTCCCGGTGGACAGCGGTGCTCATAAAAGAGGACATTTCTTGAAGATCGGAATGCTAGAACGATTCGTAGAGAGGAATCGCATAAAGAGAGAAGGCAGGAAGCTGTGAAAAATGGGGGGAATTCGCCCCCTTTATATAGGAGACCAAGCGCCATGCCGATCGGCAACCCACCTCATCATACCGATCGGCACTGTCTCCTCACCTTCCCGAGGCAGCCCAAAAGTCCATGCCACTGCCGAATGACACCTCTCAGTCTATGCCGACCGGCACCCCCCTTAAATTTTGGTGTAAAAATTCCCAGAAAATACCAGAAAGCCTCGAAAAATCCTCGGAAAATTCCTAAAAATCCCAGGAAGGATTTAGAACATTTTCATCAAGGAAATTTCGCACTCCTTCAGGCGACACACCGTTTTCCCCAAAGGATCCCTCAAAATCCAAGCGATTGACCTCTCGGGCAAGGCGCCCAAACCACCGAATCACCTCCTCATCAGACTTTACAACCATCGGCTATCCAGTGCGGTACAATATCACATGGTATTTTTCCCAGCAGAAATCAGAAGAACCACTCGCCCTGAGCAATCTCTCCCAAAGGACAATCCAAATTTTCCCCGGCCCATTCATTATTCCCCAGCGGAATCTCAGAACCAAATTCTTATTCCCAGCGGAACCCCTCTTCCCCAGCGGAATCCTCAAAAACTAAGTGAAATCTCCTCCAGGAAAAGCTCCGGAAAATCCCTAAGGATCACCTGATCACTTCCCCAGTGGAATTCTCTTACAGCACCCAAAATAGGTTGTTCTCCCCTACGAGGTCTCCTAAAAAAGCTTCCCCCAGCTAGCAGCTCCCCAGCTCAAATTGAAATCACAAAGCTCTTTCTCCAGCAGAATCAAAATACAATCTTTATCTACTCTCGGGTCAGCATTGGCCCCAGTCTTGGATCGTCACCTTAGTTAGGTCAGAATTAACCTTGGTCCTCGGTCGTCACCACTCTAGGGTCAGCATTGGCCCCGGTCTTGGATCGTCACCTTAGTTAGGTCAGAATTGACCTCGGTCCTCGATCATCACCACTCTTGGGTCAGAATTGGCCCCGATCTTGGATCGTCACCTTAGTTAGGTCAGAATTGACCTCGGTCCTCGGTCGTCACCACTCTTGGGTCAGAATTGGCCCCGGTCTTGGATCGTCACCTTAGTTAGGTCAGAATTGACCTCAGTCCTCGCTCGTCACCACTCTTGGGTTAGAATTGGCCCCAGTCTTGGATCGCCACCTTAGTTAGGTCAGAATTAACCTCGGTCCTCGGTCGTCACCACTCTTGGGTCAGAATTGGCCCCGGTCTTAGATCGTCACCTTAGTTAGGTCAGAATTGACCTCGGTCCTCGGTCGTCACCACTCTTCCCAGTCTTGGATCGTCACCTTAGTTAGGTCAGAATTGACCTCGATCCTCGATCGTCACCACTCTTGGGTCAGAATTGGCCCCGGTCTTGGATCATCCCGTTACTTAAGTCAGAATTGACCTCGGTCCTCGATCGTCACCACTCTTGGGTCAGAATTAGGCCCGGTCTTGGATCGTCACCTTAGTTAGGTCAGAATTGACCTCGGTCCTCGGTCGTCACCACTCTTGGGTCAAAATTGGCCCCGATCTTAGATCGTCACCTTAGTTAGGTCAGAATTGACCTCGATCCTCGGTCGTCACCACTATTGGTTCAGTATTATCCCCGGTCTTGGATCGTCACCTTAGTTAGGTCAGAATTGACCTCGGTCCTCGGTCGTCACCACTCTTGGGTCAGAATTGGCCCCGATCTTGGATCGTCACCTTAGTTAGGTCAGAATTGACCTCGGTCCTCAGTCGTCACCACTCTTGGGTCAGAATTGGCCCCGGTCTTGGATCATCACCTTAGTTAGGTCAGAATTGACCTCGGTCCTCGGTCGTCATCACTCTTAAGTCAGAATTGGCCCCGGTCTTAGATCGTCACCTTAGTTAGGTCAGAATTGACCTCGGTCCTCGGTCGTCACCACTCTTGGGTCAGAATTGGCCCCGGTCTTGGATCGTCACCTTAGTTAGGTCAGAATTGACCTCGGTTCTTGGTCGTCACCACTCTTGGGTCAGAATTGGCCCCGATGTTGGATCGTCACCTTAGTTAGGTCAAAATTGGCCCCGGTGTTGGATCGTCACCTTAGTTAGGTCAGAATTGACATCGGTCCTTGGTCGTTACCACTCTTGGGTCAAAATTGGCTCCGGTCTTGGATCGTCACCTTAGTTAGGTCAGAATTGACCTCGGTCCTCGGTCCTCACCACTCTTGGGTCAGAATTGGCCCCGGTCATGGATTGTCACCTTAGTTAGGTCAGAATTGACCTCGGTCCTCGATCGTCACCACTCTTGGGTCAGAATTGGCCCCGGTCTTGGATCGTCACCTTAGTTAGGTCAGAATTGACCTCGGTCCTCGATCGTCACCACTTTTGGGTCAGAATTGGCCCCGATCTTGGATCGTCACCTTAGTTAGGTCAGAATTGACCTCGGTCCTCGGTCGTCACCACTCTTGGGTCAGAATTGGCTCCGGTCTTAGATCGTCACCTTAGTTAGGTCAGAATTGACCTCGGTCCTCGGTCATCACCACTCTTGGGTCAGAATTGGCCCCGGTCTTGGATCGTCACCTTAGTTAGGTCATAATTAACCTCGGTCCTCGGTCGTCACCACTCTTGGGTCAGAATTGGCCCCGGTCTTGGATCGTCACCTTAGTTAGGTCAGAATTGACCTCGGTCCTCGGTTTTCACCACTCTTGGGAAAGAATTGGCCCCAATCTTGGATCATTACCTTAGTTAGGTCAGAATTTACCTCGGTCCTCGATCGTCACCACTCTTGGGTTAGAATTGGCCCCGGTCTTGGATTGTCACCTTAGTTAGGTCAGAATTTACCTCGGTCCTCGGTCATCACCACTCTTGGGTCAGCATTGGCCCCGGTCTTGGATCATCCCCTTAGTTAGGTCAGAATTGACCTCGGTCCTCGGTCGTCACCACTCTTGGGTCAGAATTGGCTCCGGTCTTGGATCGTCACCTTAGTTAGGTCAGAATTGACCTCGATCCTCGGTCATCACCACTCTTGGGTCAGAATTGGCCCCGGTCTTGAATCGTCACCTGATCGTCACCTTAGTTAGGTCAGAATTGACCTCAGTCGTCGGTCGTCACCACTCTTGGGTCAGAATTGGCCCCGGTCTTGGATTGTCACCTTAGTTAGGTCAGAATTGACCTCGGTCCTCGGTCGTCACCACTCTTGGGTCAGAATTGGCCCCGATCTTGGATCGTCACCTTAGTTAGGATATAATTGACCTCGGTCGTCACCACTCTTGGGTCAGAATTGACCCCCGGTCTTGGATCTTCACCTGAATTTGGTCAGAATTGACCTCGGTCCTCGGTCTTTACCACTCTTAGGTCAGAACTGACCTCGACCCTCTGAATCGGTCATCCTTATCTCCTTAGGTCCTCATAAATGACCTCGATCCTCCGAATTGATCATCCCCATCATACTTCTTAGGTCCTCAGAATCGACCTCGACCCTCTGAATTGATCATACTCCCTCAAAAGCATCACGCGGTGTCTAATTGACGGCTATCATTTATTCCAAACTCACCCATCAAGGGGCTCTGTAGACACCCCATTCTGTTACCCCTTAACTCTCCTTAGGTCCCTAGTACCTCCCTTCATCACTATAAACCCAGGTCACGTCCCGAGTACTGACCTAGAAGCCATCGGGCACCCCCTGGCTCAGTTTGACCCAAAAGTCAAACTCCTCGTCTGGACCGAGACTCAATGAATCTTCTAAGGTCACTGAATACCCTTTTAAACGGTCTGCACCGTGCGCGATTCCGACTTACCATGCGGACGAACGAGCCATTTGCGTCCGAAACCTGACCCAGAGGCCACCAGGAGCTCCCAGGCTCTATTTGACCTATGTTAACTCTTCAGCTTGACCGAAGCTGAATGAATCTTCGAAGGGCACTGAATACCCTTTCCAACGGTCCGTCCCGTGCATAATTCTGACTTTCCATGCGGACGAACGATCCGTTTCACTCCGAGAAGCCACCGAGCATTTCTCGAGCTCGGTTGACCAAAGTCAACTCTCCAAACTGGGTCAAACTCTTTGGAATGTCGAAATACATCTCCTAACCTTTCCAACAGTATGCCTCGTGCGCAATTCGGACTTACCATACGGACGAACGAGCCGTTTGAGTCCGCACGATTTCCCGTCCAATGGACCGACAAACGGTTTCGAGCCACATTTGACCCAAAGTCAACTCCCGAACTCGGGAGCTGTCCAAAGGACTTTCGAAGGTCTCTGAAATAACTTTCCAACGGTATGCCCCGTGCAGAATTCTGACCAACGGTTTTCCCTCGGTGGCCAATTTTCCGAAAAAGCCTGAGGCGCACTGCCAAATGGCAGGTCCCAGATCCTGCCTATCGGCACCTGCCGATAGGCAGTTCCATGATAGGGCCGATCGGCAGTCCCCTGGGGTTATAAAAGGAGGCCTTGGCCTCATTTGCAAGGGGATCCCAAATCTGATAGAAATCTTTCTGAACGAATCCCAGAAACCTCTCTCGAAGGCAGCGTGATTTTAACTTCGAAATCCCTCTTTTACCTTCACTTTTCATCATCCTTTTCATCAAACTTAGTGAATTAACCACTCTCCATCATCATCCAAGCTCAAGGGCTGCTCTCCAACATTCAAGATCAAGCTCAAGATCTTCAAGAAGGTCCAACTTTCTCAAACTCTCTCTCTTAAATTCTCTTGAATTCCCAATAACTTGTTTTCTTACTTAGCACTTTTATAATCTCATCTCACACATCCTAATATACTTTTATTTAGTATTATTGCACATCTCTTATTTTCATATAAATAAAAACCCCAAAATAAGAAAAAGAGGGTTTGCTCATAAATTCCAAGTAGGGATTCTCACACTTTTTCCACAACTAAAACACATTTTCTACACACACACACACACACTTACAAATAAGAGATCCCACATTTGGATTTATGGGATAAACCCCACCCCTTTGCTTTGTATGCGAACTACGTGGACTTTGATGCCTTTATAGGCTACGTAGGCGTCTCGAGGTAAAACCCGAGACTCGAGTCCTTTCTCTCACTTTTTCTCTCATTTCCTATTTTCTCTAAATCCATTTTTCTTATATTATATATATCCTTAGTCTTAGTGACACATTAATCGTTCCTTTATAGCGATCAACGTAGGGGTAACCGCATAAATGTTATTTTTCCAATATTACTTTTATAATCTTCCTATGGATGACTCGCTTTATCTTTTCCATGATACAAGCCGAGGATTCCTACCTCCATTCTATATATATACACATGCACACATCTCACGGGGGGAAACATAAAGGAAAATAGAAAATATCCATGAGAGACCGAAAGGGCGGAATGGGTGCCTAACACCTTCCCATTTCGTAACTAAGCCTCCGAACCCTTTTCGAATTATTTTGGTTTCGCACGCACCAGTATGTCTTTGGATGCCATCCTTCGGGGTGGCTTCCTCTTTTTCTTTTGTCTGTTTTGAGTAAAATAGACTGGCGACTCTGAATCTCTCTACATTTTTCACACCTCACAAAATCGACTTCGGCCGAAGCGCTCTCCCGAGAGGGGACGCGCGGGATCCGAAGGATTCCACCTCCCTCCGCGGCGGGGATCGGCGGGATGGCCACACTTATGTTTTTTTTCAATGAGGTCAGACCCTCCCTTTTATAGGCCTAGGGCATTACCGATCGGCATAGCCCTGGTCCTGCCAATCGGCAGGTGTGTTTAGGCACACTGTCGATAGGCAGGTTTTGGAACTTACCATTTGGCAGTCTCTTTTAGGTTCCTTCAAAAAATCATCGTAGAGCGCAAATCGTTGATTCGAATCGCGTATGGGGTGAACCATTGGAAAGGTAATTTAGAGACCTTCAAAAGTCTTTTGGACTGCTTCTGGGTTCGGGAGTTGACTTTGGGTCAAATGTGGCTCGGAAGCATTCGTCGATCTTTTGGATAGGGAATTGTCAGACGCAAACGGATCGTTCGTCCGCATGGTAAGTCAAAATCGTGCAAGGGGCTGACCATTGGAATATTTAGGAGATATACTTTGACATTCGAAAGAGCTTGACTCGGTTTGGGTAGTTGACTTCAGTCAACCGGGGTATGGAAGCGTTCGATGACCTTTCGAAGAAAAATGTATCGTTCGTCCGTACTGTAAGTTAGAATCGTGAACGGGGTGGACTGTTGGAAAGGGGTTTCAGTGCCCTTATAAGATTCATTCAGTCTCGGTCGAGCTGAAGAGTTGACTTTGGCCAAATGGAGCCTCAGAGTGTCCGATGGCCTCCTGATTAAATTTTGGGGAAAAATGGATCATTCGTCCGCATCGTAAGTCAGAATCGCGCACGGGATGGACCGTTGGAAAGGGATTTTAATTTCCTTTAAATATTCATTCAGTCTCGATAGAGCTGAAGAGTTTGACTTTCGGTCAAATGGAGCCTGGGAGCGTCCGATGGCCTCTAGGTCAGTACCCGGGGTATGACTTAGGTTTGTAGTGATGAGGGGAGGTGCTTGGGACCTATGGAGAGGTTAGAGGGTGTTAGAATGGGGTGTCTACAATTGTTCCTCTTTTAAAAAATTTTGATTTTTAAACCCGATTTTTAAAATTTTCGTGCAGTTTCTTTCATCTCACTCATTGATGTGAATTTTCTATCATCCATCTTTTTAAAGTCTATGAATCAAGATAGAGGGTTTATCTTTTTATAAATAGCTTATGTAATAAGTAACAAGACATTTTGCACCATGAATTTCTAGACTCAACAAAATTTGCGCACGTATCACGTCACCGCGGTTTAGAATTGAAGAGTACTACAATTCTGAAGAGAACCTTAAGGATCACTAGTAGAGACTTTAGCGTATGAGATTCATGCCTTTCACCCTTTTTTTGCGTTTAACGCAATCTCCGAGTCACAAGTTGATTCAACTTTCTTTGGGTCCGCACTTAAATCGTTGTATGATCTCATTATTTTTCATCAAATTTGGCTTGATCACTGAGAACGACATCACTTTCGAGTTGTAAGAAACATGTGTCTTGAAATTTGTCCCGATCACTAGATTTTCACCCATTCACTTCACCCATTACATTCCCATAATCTTGCATATACCACATTCACATCTATTCCCCTCATCATTCATACACATTTTTCATTCCATTTATATATCATCCATCATTTTTTTTTTAGAAAAAGAGTGTTTTCCCAAATGTAAAATGTCTTCAGTGATTGAGAGTATAAAGAAAAAAAAAAGAAAAAAATAGCAAAAAAAAAATTAAAAAAAGAAAAAAAAAGAAAAAAAAAAGAAAAAAAAAGAAAAAAAAAGAAAAAAAAAAGAAAAAAAAAGAAGAAAAAAGAGAAAAGAAAATAGAGAAAAAAAAAGAGTAGCAATTAGTAGTTAGTTTTTATATAATAAAGACATTTGTGCCTAAAGTGTAGAACACTCTTCTCATCCATCGTCCTTCCATCACCATCCTACCTTATATCCCATCTTTCTCATTTCATTTTTCCCTCACCCATTATTATCCATGTTCCCCTAGGTGTTCGAGCAAATGAAAGTCAACGTGGTGAATAACTCGACGTTCTCACTATATTGATTAGCATTCCTTTCATGAGATTATTTTTCTTTCTAGTATGTTCGTTCTTTCTTATATGTGTGTGAGACGTTTGACCTTTCTTACATTTACTCAACTCCTCACACACAAGAGTAATACACTTACCCAAATCTCGAGAGTTCATTTTAGAGAGTTATATTCCGTGAGATTTTGAAGTTGAAGCGTTGATTCCAAAAAGGCAATCTAGGAATTACTCCTATGATACTCGACCCGTTTTGACTCATTCACACCACACACGTTGAGTTCTAGGAAGGATGTGCCTTGTGTATTCACATAGCTAAATTTTCGTACACTTCTAGCTTGAATTTCCCAAAATATTTCTCATGTGATGGATTGTGCGATTATTCTATGTCTAATGAAAGATTAACTGTCGTTTGCAAATAAAGAATTTTGTGGGTATATTCCCTGCAAACCCTTACGAGACACAACTTATCCTATAGGGTAACCTATAGGTTTACAGGCTTGTTTCACATGCTAAGTGCAATCGCAAGTGTCCGCGAAAGTGGTACACTTTTGGTTTCTTATCTTTCTCTTTCTCTATCTTATTGCTCGAGGACTAGCAACTCTCTCTTTGCGGTTGGTGTGATAAGCACCCAAAAGTGTACATTTTATATCCCGAATAGACGATTTTTAGTTGCTAATTCTCGACAAAATGGATCTTATGCACGTTAATGCTTATTTTGTAGGTCAATTGTGTCTTGTGGATGTAAAAACGATAAATCAAGTCAGATTTGTAGTTAAATGGAGCTAATTACCTTGCCCCTTAACCTCACCCGAGCCTAAACATGTCCCTAAACCTACTCCGAAGCCCGTGTGTGTTTACTTTGTGCCTTTTTAATTTTTAAAATTTTTAGTTTGAGTCGTTTTTATTTTTAGATTTTATTTTAGATTTATTTAGAATTTCTAGGTTTTATTTTCTATTTTTCTATTTTATTTTTATTAGTTTAATTTAATTTAATTTTGATTAGTTTTTATTTTATTTTATTTTATTAGGATTATTTTTTTAGGAATTCATTTATTTTTAGTTTTACTATATTTTACTTTTTAGGATTTTGGTTTTAGTTTAATAGATTTTTATTTTTATTTCTTATTTTTTTATTTGAGTCCTTATTTTATTTTTAGATTATGATTTTATTTTTAAATTTTTTATTTTATTAATTTTATTTTTTAGTTAGTTAGTGTTATTTTTAGGTGTACAAATTAAACACACACCCCCCCCCTAAACACTCTATACTCCCATACACCCAATACTCACTCAATCTCTCCCTAACTCTCCTACACACTCACACCCCCACCCTCACCCCCAACATCTTCAACCTCTAACCAACACCCTCATTCTCTCTCCTCACTCACCTCCATTAACACACCAATCAACAATACCCATCTTCTATTTTTTCCCACAAACCTCAAACCCATTCTCTCTCTCCTAAACCTTCACTACTCAAACCTTCTCACAACCCAAACCGCCCCGATCTGTAACACAACACCCCATTTCGACGAGTCTCCTACCGGAACCCACAACCCGGTCGCTACTCCCTCTGAACCCACCGACGAACTCAACCCCCGAAACCTTCCAAAACTCGTCTGGTTCCAATCCCACCACTGCTACCTACACCAAACCCGAGCCTCACCCCGACCCACTACCATAGCCCCCTGCTTCCCCAAAAAAATAAAACCCATTCAACCCATACTCATAAACCCGACACCAACCCGAGACCGACCCCTTGCCTGAACCCCGAACCCTCCACAAACCTAGCTACTACATCCGAACCAACAAACCCCAAAACCCATTTTCCTTCTACCTGCGAACCCGAGAACCCATGTCCCATTTTCACACCCAAGCCACGATTTTATCTCCCACCTGTTAAAACCAAGACCAAAACAAAAGCCAAATAACAAATAAAATACCCACATGTCTTTTATGATTTTCAACCCCCTTTTCAATTATTACTCCCAACTAACCACTTACTCCATATACCCAAATTACCCTCTTAACCAAATCTGATTTTAACTCCCTCATCCCTCACTCTCATGACCTCACACAATCCATGCACATGTATGCATTTTCCAATTTTAACCCCAACTCATCCTCACACCCCTCATGCTAACTTAATCCCTACCCAATTTACCCTTAGCTCCATGAGTACTATTTAAAGAAGATGAAGACCAATCAAGAAGGAAGGCTTTTGTAGAGAGAATTCTAGAGAGAGTTAGAGTAGAAAATAAATTAGAAAAATATTTTGTAAATAGTTTTTATATTTATTTTTAGAGATTTGTGAGGATAAATTTTAAGTAATTCAATTGAGTAATATATTGAATTGATTATTGTTGGATGTTCATATTGGATGGATGGTGCTTGATTTTTAGGAAATAAGAGTTTAATTTCACTTCAAGAGATTGAGTTTTATTGTTCTCTTCTCTTATATTTTATTTTATTAGCCTTTGATTATTTGATTATTGATAGTACAAGTATAGCACCCTGCCGTGGCAGTACTTCGACAATCGCATTCAAGCCATACAGGCCGCGGCCGGTATCTCACTCAAGGCGCGACCAGAACTCCTGTAGGGTGCGGCCCTCTCTATAAGAGGCCGCGGCACCCCAGCTTAGGGTCCGCAGTCCCCCTCCAACAGCTCAGCGCTGCTACTCTGTGGGCCGCACGCCCTCATCCACATCTACTGCAGACTTGGTATACGCCACGTGCTCAGGGCACGTGACTCAACACACTTCCTCATAAATAGAGGATCACACCTGGAAGTGAAGGATCGGTTCCAGACAGACCCGAGGCACTACAACACAGATTCTCTCTACATCACCCTAACATAAGCTTTGGAGGCCTAGAATCTGCATCACAGCCATCTCACGGGCTCACCGAAATCTCTAATACTATCATGTACTCTCCTTTATTCTCATACTTGTACGCCTCTATAGGCACGATTATATTGTACAATGCAACACACATAATGAGAACGGGGCAACACAGTGGACGTAGGCCTATTTTAGAGGCTGAACCACTATATACCTTGGCTTCTCTCTATTTACTTATTTTACTTGTTTAACACACACATATAACTTTTGATCTGCTGATATGAGAACGCCCTATGGTCGATTTCTCGCATCATCAGTTTGGCGCTGTCTGTGGGAACGAGATATTTCAATCTTGTTTCTCTGCATATATGAGTTCTTCAAACACCTTATTCGATCCCTGAGGGTCCTTGGGATCATCTCCTCACGGGACGGTTACTGGTTATTGGACTCTGCATCACATTCGCCCCCTTTAATGGGTATTTCATATTTTTGAATCAATCTTTGAATCTTCATTTAATGGCTTTGGATCTATTTTACATACCCCTGTGATATCATCCCATCTAGATAATGCTAAAATGCGTGGTGGACTTTAGTCCCAAAAAGGTGGATGATTAGGGAAGGGCTATATTCACCCTATTTTTGTTGTCATCTACCTATGATCTAGGGGTTACCATTTAAGTTGTGCCATATTGCGTACCGCAAGGAAATTCTCTCATCAATGGACCCTAGTAGGTTTTCTTCACGTGTTGGGGGAGAAAATATCAGCTCCTGTCTTGGGATCTCTCCCCTGCCCAGGCAGGGATGCGGCCTGTATGGTCAACAGTATCTCATGCCGTAACCCCTACTGGTGCGGACCTACCACAACAGTTCAAAATCATCGTTGGAGGGATTTTTAGTGGCCTTTGGATCGACCTTGGTGAATAACATTGAAAGGCTGCGGCAGTGCACTTATGTGCTATACTGGCCACGGCCTCAGCAGCATAATCATGGAGCAATTCAACCCCCTCCTTCCTGATACTTCTGTGATCACTCACCTCTGTTAAGTTTTGTCTCAGATTCTGTATACTTTATAAAGACTAACAAAAGAAGATATGGAAGGAGAATCCAGCCGGAGTGCAGAAGTCAAGGATGAGATTGTGCAACTATACAATCACCTTAATCACCTCTATGATAGCCACGCCTCACTTCAGACCCAGGTCAATTTTCTAATTTAGAGGGTGCTAATGCTGGAGGCCGCGGCATCTAAAAATATAGCCTCGGAAGTAGAGGAAATAACAAAGCCAACCTTGCCTGCCGCGGCAGTAAATGAAACCGCGGGATCAACCGTCGGAGGCCAAAAAAGGCAGAAAAAGTCGGGTGTCTATACTCAGTTGAGCCTCCCGATTGAAGAGATCTTCGAGTTCATCAAAGGGGACAAGATTTTGAGGTGGCCAGAAAAATTGAGAGCTCCACCCCACAAGAGGAACAAAGCTACCTGGTGCAAATTCCATCAGGACCATGGCCATGACACAGAGCAATGCTATGCTCTGAAGGATGAAGTTGAAAGGCTAATTGGGAAAGGGATGCTGCAGCGATTCCTAAAGAATGCATAAGGGATTCAGTCAGACCTGGCAGAGGCTGCATACCGCATCTCATCCTTAGTCTTTCTAATTTCAACTATTTCTATTTATGTTTTATGAAGCTCACTATAGCTTTAATACTCAAGACTTTATGTTTTGTTAACAAAGTCATTAGCTGCAGCATACATATATAAATATATGAACTAGCAAGTTTAGCTATATCTGATATTTCTCTTGATTTCATAACCTGCTATCTCACAAAAAGACTTTCTGTCTCAAATCATATTCCAGAGGAAATATAACAAAATTATCTCGAAGGATTATTCTACTTCGGGATGCACTTATGGATGGGTTACAACCTTCATTAGCCCAGAAGTCCCCCTCGCAATGTGCAACTACATCTTATCATATGATGACCGTATCCGCAAAAGCATCTGAGGATTCAAGGAGCTTTTATTAGCCACAAGGGCCTACAATGCCAATTCTCTACTCTCGGAGTGTGACATTAGCCACGGGGGCTTATAATGCCCGTTCTTAGCATTTGGGATGCGTCATCGAGACGGGAGGCTTACAATATCTAGCCAAGGATGGTTTTATATATATCATTAGCTGTGGGTGGCTTAATAACATAACCCAGCTTGGACAGGCTTGATAGTGTCTCACATATTAGCTGTGGGTGGCTTAATAACATAACCCAGCCTGGAGAGGCTTGATAGTGTCTCATATATTAGCTGTGGGTGGCTTAATAACATAACCCAGCCTGGAGAGGCTTGATAGTGTCTCACATATTAGCTGTGGGTGGCTTAATAACATAACCCAGCCTGGAGAGGCTTGATAGTGTCTCACATATTAGCTGTGGGTGGCTTAATAACATAACCCAATCTGGAGAGGCTTGATAGCGTCTCGCATATTAGGATTTGGTGACACGACCCAGCTCGAGAAGACTTGGAAACACCAACATATGTCTACAGAGGTACCTTGTTCAGATGAACCTGAAGTGCGCCGCAGACCACTGATACGGTTGCAGAGCTCTAGAAGCCATTCATTCATGAAAATGCTAAGGCACTAATATCTTGAAGCTCGCTATATGTTCCATGTGGGTTTTGGGATGAAAAAATATCTTCTCCGCCTAACCCCATGCAATCAGGATGTCCCAGCCTTAAAATCAAGGCCGCGGTAATCAAGTGAAGATATTTGCATGACGCGGCATGATGAAGGGCCGCGGCTTGTATGCAGCTGCCTTGGATGATTCAACACAATTTGTTTGGGCGCAGACATTGACAGAAAATCAGACGAGTTTTAACCCTCTCCGCGGACTTGAAATGAGATGTCATCGAGACGCAGACGCATTTTTAATAATGTGGCAGTAACGTGCAACCATTCATTATAGCAGGCAATGTAAAACATGCAATATAGCAAAGCAAGGAATATTAAGCAGTTAATCAGTGATAAAAATATGGCCGTAGCCTTTGTATTTATAGCCGTAGATTACAGAATGGATCCGCGGCCACAACAGAAGTTTAAGATTACAAAGAGGAGGGACGCAACCCTATATTAAGAATTTAAGATTACAAAAAGTTGATGATGCAACAGAAATTGAGAATTTAAGAGGCTGCGTCATCATCATCATCAGCCTCTTCTCCGCCCGCGGTAGTCTCTGTCTCCCCGTCCTTAGTCGCTGCCTCTGCCTCTGCTTGGGCTATCAGCCTTGCTCTTTCTTCAGCCGCGGCCTTCAGCTCAGCAATGCACTCTTGATGTTCTGCATCACTTAATTTCCAAGCGAGGACCGTCTCCTTGGCATCAGGGAAGTTCTTAATAATTCTCTGTCGCAGCTCCTGGTAGCCGCGGAGGTATGCCCTGTTATTGGTGAGGAAGAAATCCTTGGAGCCTTTGAATGACTCCACGGCATGATCTATGGCTAGCTGGAGGGCGTCGCCATGATCAACTTCCAACTTTTGTATTGCCGCGGCGTGAGCTTCATCCTTCTGAGCAGACTTGGCTTCTAGCTCTTGATATTTCTGCTGGAGGAGGGCGAGCTTGGTATTTGCAATCTCTGCAACACGGGCGGCTTCGGCTGTCTGGGCCTGTGATGATTTCAGAGATTCTGCGGCTTGATTAAAATTCTCCTCCGCTTCCTCTCTGGCCTTGTTGGCCTTCTCCAAGTCCATATGGGCTGCCTAAAGGGCCGCGGCAACGGAGTCTTTACCTGCCTCAAAAGAAGAGGTTCGTGCAGACTGCAAGTCCGCGGCATGAGCACTCTTCTCGGTCTCTTTCAGCCTGTACAAAGCCTCATACTTCCTCTTCTGGACCACAATCACATCAGCGGCCTGTATGAAATAAAGACATTAGAAAAAGTACAGAAAAATATGAGATGCAAAGTTAGATGACTAGTACGTACCCTCAGAAGGCTGTGGAGGCCACAGTCCTCAAGATCTTCGTGATCTTCCCCAACCAGCCTGTCGAGGTCCGCGGCATCCAAGGCTCGCTTCATTCTTCGCGCAGCCTTTGCAGTAGTATCCCAGGAAGAATTTGGGTCAGGCTGCCTTAACTGAGGCCTTGGCCTATCGTCTGGCCCGGACTCTCCGCGTAATTGGGGAGGTGGAAAATTCGCATTAACCGCCACTACAGTTGACGGTGGAGGAGAGAACGGTTGAAGGGGGACTTCAGCTGACATCAGGCCAGCCGCGGCCAAATTCTCCCCTATGTCGTCATCGAAGTGTTCATGCTGCACAGGGTTTTCATCATTAACCACCTGATCCGCGGCAGGATCAGTGGCCTTGTCTCCAGAGGGGGCCGCGGCAGAGCCCTTGGCCTTGGACCTCTTCCTCTTCCTGCTTCGCGCGGTATTATTGAGAACCACCGCGTCCTTGTCCATTTTCGCCAGTTGGGCAGCGAGCAGCTACCTATCAACTTCCTCACCTAAAAAAGAGAAGCAATTGTAAACACAAGTATTTGAACAAAAATTGCAAAAACATTTTATACTCCGCGGAATATTAGTGTTACCTTTTGCGGCCATTTGGTGGGGAATTGACTTGTTGGGGAAGAAACCTGCTTCGAATATGCTCGTTGATGTAACTAGTGTGCTGAACTTCTTGTGTTCAGCAGGTACCGCCGATGCCTCAGCAACCTTCTTTTCTTTCCTTTTGTTTAAAGTCAAGTTATCAAGGACTAAAGAAAAATAAATCCAAAGGTTAGCAGATATTTAACAAAATATGCGGAAGGGACACGGACATTTAAAAATTACCTAGTTTGGAGGGAGTTCCCCATTGCCGCGGCATTTGAAACGACTTTTCCCTCTCATTCTCTTCAGGGTGGAACTCCCACCCTTCTCCAGAAATATAGAAGTACTTTCCTTTCCAATTTTTTACACTGGTCGGCCTCCCAGTGTAAAGGGTTTCATTCCTGTCACGGAGTGAAAAGTAGTAGTATCTTGCGAACTTTACGGAATTCTCTTTTGGGCGGTAAAAATGAAAGAACTCCGCGGGAGTAATGTCCTTTTTGAACAAGTTCTCCCAAAGCACGACCGCGGCAAGAACAGCTCTCCAACCGTTGGGCTCTAACTGGGCTGGGGCCAGTTTCATTGTCTGGAAAAGACGACGGATAGGAACTGGGACAGGTAGCCGCAGCCCGTAAATGAACGCGTGCAGGGGGAAGCAAATTCCGTCATCAGATAGAACCGTGCACGGTCTTTGGTTCGCGGCAGGGGATGAGCACATCAAATTTTTTGGAAATTCGAAGGCCTCAGCCACCTGCTCAACCCAATTTTGGGTCATTAAGCTGCGGATACCAAGCGCGTCCAAGGGTCTCGCAGCCCTCCCTGATGTACCTCCAGGCTTATTTCTAGCAGCCGCGGCAATATCTCCTTCACCCATGGGATGGGTACTTGAGTTGGCTTCCTCTTCCATCAGCGGAGATTGGAAGGCCTTCCCAGATGAGGAGTCCGCGGAGTCTGAGTCGAGTCTGATGCAGTTCGGGCAATCTTTTAATTTGCAAGGGCCTATTGACCTTAGAGGATGCACGGAAGAAATTTCAGGAGGAGAGGCCCCAAAATGCTTCTCCCAAAAGCCTCTCAAGAACTCGTCTGGGTCAAAGTTCATATGGTTGCAGCGGTACCTGAAAAGCAGAGTCCGCAGTTAGGCGCCGCAGCCAGTATGGTTTGGAAAAGACCAAGAAGCCGCAGAAAGATCATTTACATGAATTGCCTACTATTGATTGAACCTAAAAGGGTGACAATCTCACCCTCCATATCAAAGGGCGCGACCCTCATCTAACCAAGGAAGATAAATCAACCTAAGGGTCCTAAACCAGCCTACTAAATGCCAAGATTTGGTTCCAGAACGGGGTTCAACATTACTGATATCTGCAGTTATCTACTCTTGTTTTGCAAAGGGAAATCTCATATTTTAAGAGACCGCGGTCGACGTCCACGGTATGCCACAAGGACCAAAATGGGAATAGATTAAAGTTGGGGCATCATGCCGCAGCCTTAATCTTAAAACAGTTGATGAATATAACGTTTAATCGTTTTAAAGATCAAAATTCACAAAATATGAAGAACTTGGTGAAAAGCATCAAGAACAGCAAGAACAGTTATATGATTTTCATGGCATCTCGAGGATCCTAACAATCATCAAACTTAGGTCTCAATTCAGCATATGAAGATTTATCCTAGCAATTATTGAGGTACTCAGCATTCATGTGTTCAATTCTGAGGGAATAAGCAGACTTTAAATTGAAGCCCTAGATTCCTATCAAACAGCTAGGGTTTGTTCATGAAGATTAGAAAGTAGGTTTGGTGTACGATTGAGATGTTCGATTATTAAAAAGTGGAAAGAAATGCAAACTACAAAGTCTATTGATCGAAAGATTACCTGGAAACGAAGAAATCTCCGATGCTCAGCCTCACACCACCTTGGAAGGCTGCCGAAAAATGCTTGAGAAAGGAAGAACAAGGTTTCCTCTCGATTTGCTCTCAAAAGTTTTAGAAACGTAATGAAGTCCACGGCCAGAAACAATTTATATAAGGGAGCGCGGAAGATGAATCGTCGCTTTGGAAGAACCGCGGCACCTAGGCTACTTAGCCGCAATCCCAATATATCTCCCTTTGCACTACGGCTTGGGGGCTTATTGATAGTACAAGTATAGCACCCTGCCGTGGCAGTACTTCTACAATCGCATTCAAGCCATACAGGCCGCGGCCGGTATCTCACTCAAGGCGCGTCCAGAACTCCTGTAGGGTGCGGCCCTCTCCATAAGAGGCCACGGCACCCCAGCTTAGGGTCCGCGGTCCCCCTCCAACAGCTCGGCGCTGCTACTCTGTGGGCCGCACGTCCTCATCCACATCTACTGCAGACTTGGTATACGCCACGTGCTCAGGGCACGTGACTCAACACACTTCCTCATAAATAGAGGATCACACCTGAAAGTGAAGGATCGGTTCCAGACAGACCCGAGGCACTACAACACAGATTCTCTCTACATCACCCTAACATAAGCTTTGGAGGCCTAGAATCTGCATCACAGCCATCTCATGGGCTCACCGGAATCTCTAATACTATCATGTACTCTCTTTTATTCTCATACTTGTAGGCCTCTATAGGCACGATTATATTGTACAATGCAACACGCATAATGAGAACGGGGCAACACAGTGGACGTAGGCCTATTTTAGAGGCTGAACCACTTTATACCTTGTCTTCTCTCTATTTACTTATTTTACTTGTTTAACACACACATATAACTTTTGATCTGCTGATATGAGAACGCCCTATGGTCGATTTCTGGCATCATCAATTATCATGTTTAATATGATGTTAGGCTAAATTTCCTTTCAAGGGGTGGGGTGAACCATTATTTAATGTTAATCATAATTTAGTTAATTAATTTAAATTAAATGTCCCTTTGATGATTAATTTTGCACTCTTACGTTTTAATTTACGTCTTGAGAGAGGGTAAATGATTTTCGAGAGAAAATCAAAATTCTAGTTATAGTACCCATTTTAGATTCGAACTGGAGATAGGGGTTTCTGAAGTGTGGTATTATTACTTTAATTTCAACTTTAGGGTTACTTTTATGATTTAAACTAGTTTAATCGATCGATCCTAGTGGGTGATTTGTTAGATGATGTTGGATCTACATTTCAAGAGTTGTAGGAGTGTTAAATTTAATTTTCTAAAATGTTATTGTCAAAATTACATTCGTAACGAGAGTTGATTTGTGATTTTGATACTAACTTGGGATATTTAATTTTAATAAATTAATTAATTTTAATTAAGTAGAATATATGGTGTCATCCTATCCGTTGTTAGTCCTCACTTTTATTACCTCACCCATCTCATATTTTAGGTTTTTATTTAGTTAGATTTAATTAGTATCTTCACTTACTTCTATTTACATCTTTGATTTAGTTTAAATTCACAACCTCAAAAAAAATTGTTTTAATATTTGAAAAAGCAAAAACAAATAGAAAAAATAAAAATTCCAAAAAGAAAATAAAACGAAAATTACAGTTGTTTTCCCCTTGCTTTAGCCCTTTGAATTGGATTAATACTCTTGCTTACCGCTACACTTTAGTTTGATATTATTTTTATAGGTATTTGAGATTTTGATTAGAGGACTTTTAAGCAAGACGAAATATATGCAAAAATTATTTCTATCAATGGTGGCACAATAAAATAGCAATGAGCTTTTAACCAATTTTGGTGGGCTTAAGTTATGGTAAAGTTGTGGCCTAAATCGAACCCGATCAGTTTTTCTCTTCGGTCCATATTTGGCCCATCTAATAACATAATATAATTTTTGTGTCTCTTTAGAGAGAATGGACACGTGTCAAGTAATAAAATCTAAGACCTAACTCTCTTAAGAATGACACGTGTAATATGTATTAAATATCATTAAGTCATCACTCTAGTTTCCCAAATCACTTTGAGAGAAAAGCCACCACAAACATCGAAATTCATCCGCCATTTCCCAACACCTCTTCCAAATTCATTTACCATTTCCCAATATCTCTTCCGTGTGGGGTATTTCATTACTCAGATGAAGTCGACATTTATGTTAAATTCAGATAGAGTTCCAAGCTAATGGTAAATGCTTGACCGCCCTTCTGGTCTCTCAATCTCCACTTCTTCATCAGGTACATATACCCATCTACGGACACACACACACGATATAGTTATATGTTTTGGATGTGATGAATTTTGTGGAATTGGTGTTTAGATGGAAAGATATTGGGCAGATCGGAGAAGATATTGGGAGAGATTGGAAGTTTGTAGTAAACATTTGAGTTGTGTTTGGCTTTGGCATGTAAATAGCTTTTACTTGGTGTGTTGGGTATGTGAAGAGAAAGCTGTGAAAAGATTTTGTATAGACTTGGGTGGAGTCTTTATATCTTTTGCAGTGAGTTTGAGTTTTGGAATACCCTGTTTCTTTATCACTCCTACATTCTGCACACACTACACGCATAAAAGGTTAAGCACATGTTATTACTATTTTCACTTTTGGGTTGTTCTAATATAAATTATGTTGTTTAAAAAGGATTTCCCCATTTCCTTTCAGTGTTTTTGATTCTCTGTTGACTATTGATATTAGACCAGATGGGTTTATGGAGATTGGTGATATTACTAATGTGGTGAAGATTATGGCATATATATTTGTTATTCAAACTGAAGAATCATACGAAAAACTTAAGGTAAGCATATATAGAGGTTTGGATTTATTAATTTGTTGTATACATACTTTTTAAATGAATTATAGAATTTAGGTTTATTTTTATTTCCTTTAAGTTTTTTGTAATATGAATTTGGCAGTTTTATTGTTGTTCAATAATAATATGTAAAATGTGGTGACTTAGATTACATGGAATTCGATAATAATGAGAGAAATATTTTCTTATTATGCATAAGTTATTTTCATATTTTATTCAATGATATCAAGATACTTAATTTTTAGTCCTTATGTTACAAGATTGGATTTTAATGTATCTAATTTTTTAAAGTATATTTTCATATATAATCAAGTGCTTAAATTTTTTTTACAAAGTGCCCACGCATCACGCGGAGGCAAAATATTCTTATAAAAATGACTGCAAGAAAAGTAAAGACTTTGAAAGTGACAACATTAAACGTTAGAAGATAGACAACTTATTTGATATTCAAGCCTCTTATGTATTTTGACATAATATTTAGTTTGTTATTCTTTCAAGTGAATGATTGAAGGGAAAACTTGGATAAAGTGGTGAAGAAATTTTTCTTTAATTTTTATCTTATGTAAAAGGGGTCATGAGGTAAACCTTGAAAGGAAAACATTAAATAAAATTCTAAAGATTTAATTTTTTGCCTACTACAAAAATATTTTTTATTCTTAAACTCACTGTTCTAAAAAACCCGCCTAGGCTCCGCCTAGGCACGCCTAGGCTTGAGGCTTGGGAGAAACGCACCGCCTTAAGATTTTGACGCCTTATGCTTGGTAAAACCCTTAAGGCGTACTTTTTCTCTAAAAACAACAATGCTTTAGTGAAACGATATCGCATTTTAAAGATTTTTTTGCAAACCGGACCATTATCTCATCCAAAATAATCAAATAGTAGTTTTATTTGCAAATATTCAGACATATTTTTATGATATGCACAATTTTAGTATTTTAATAGCCTTGTTATGGTTAAAAAATATTAAAAAATATTAAAAAGACCTAAACGCCTTTTCACGCCTTTTTACGCCAAGGCCCGCCTAGGCTTCTAAGGCTTAAGGCTTGGCCTCCACGCCTCGATCACGCCCCGCGTTTTTTAGAACCTTGCTTAAACTAATTGGATTACCTTGCATTTTGTAAATATAATGTAGGCTCTCTTGATATTCTTAGACTAATTAAATAACTTATTAATGGTACAAAAACCTTATCAAGGTATTGGCAGTGCTTTTTTTCAAAAAAGTTATTTCATACCTTCATTTGACAATGAGTCTTAAATTTGATTTTGTGATATGTATTATATTCTCCCTTTTGAAGTATGTACAATGAGAAAGATTGAATTTGAGCATTTATCAGAGAAATTATAAGAATCCACCCCATTATTACTCGAATTAGTTGGTCTGCTTTTCCAACATTTTTTTCATTTAATTGTGGTTTTATTTTTATTATTTTAACATTCTCAAGTAATTTCTTTCAAATGGTGTCAAGCAATTTTTTTAGTTCCATTTTAACAAAATCATTATTATCATATTTTATTTATTTATAATTGTGATTGACATACATATTTACTTTTGTTAAATAAAATTATGCAACGTATTACATATAAATCTTTTACACACTCGCGCATCGCATGGGGTTTAAAACTAGTAGCTAATAAAAATGGGACCCCATAATTTATTGTGTGGCCAATATTCTATATGCTATGACATTTAAATAGCACCGTCCCAGAATATTGCTCCAAAAAAATTTATTTTCCATGTGATTCATGCAAACATAAAAGCAAGCATAGAGTTTGTCCCATGCACTTTTGAAGGTTGAATACTTGATAAGGAATTCCCTTTTTATCTGAACACTGTGGGTCAGATTCACCTAACAAAATCATCTGTGTCCATTACCAGACCATGTTAATGATATTTCCATTGAATTCCAACGAGACGGAATCTAATTGACTTCAACGGTGATACCCATAAATTCAGGAAAAAAAATTCCATTAAAACGATCGGTGATGGATGAGCACATATATGTTTATCAGTTTGAAAGCCGAAAATGCGACTGTTTTGTCAGCCTCATATTCGTTGACCCATTGCCTGGTGTTCATTGGTTTGATTATACAACCAAATGAGAGAAAGAGGGTGATGCTATTCCATATAGTATTTAGACCATCGATCGAAAAATAACAACGAACGTAGCTCCGATGATGATGGAATGGTCAATTTATGGACTCAATACAACTCCAGAGAAATCTTTAAGGTATGGTCGAATCGAAATGGTGTTTCCCAGTCACGAAGATTTACGGTCAGATCTTTCCTGGATGGCGGCACCGATCAAGGAACCTAACTCATTTATGTTGAATTTAGTTTTACAGGTATGTCAGGTCGTGCCATTAATGACCGTCACTTTGCGCCGAGCAAATATTCATAGACGATCGGGTGTGCTTGCTCAAATCAGCTTACATCAAGACATGTAAGCCTTCCCCTTCAGAATATTTAGATTGAACTTCGGACTGAATATATATACTCCTAACACCAAAATGAGTTTTAATTATATTACAAATATTACAAAATTTATAATTACATAATAATTACATAATTTAAATGCAATGACACCAAAATTGAGGTAAGTGTTAAACGTTCTGACCTTAGGATGAATTTTTCATCGAATTGTGCTTTTCGGACACAGTGACAATCGTCTCTCAGGATACAACAATATTTACTTGTAAAAGTAGCACCCTAATTTGCAAGTCTGTTTGAACCAACTGTTGAGAACTCTCATATGAATTCATTGAATTTATGGACTGAATTTTTGTAACCATTAAATGAGACCCCATGCTACTTATTTATACAAAAATAAGTGGCAGTTAAAAACGATTGGAAATCCCAATAGTCAAGTGTTGGGAATAACCGAAATTAATTGTAAATAAAATAAAAATAAAAAACGAAATAAATAGGACTGGACCGGACCCCAAAAATAAATAAGAATAACCCACAAAAATAATAAAAAACCTAATGAAATTTGGCCCCAAAAGTTTATACTTCAATAAGGTTAAAGCCCAAGCCCCAAGCCCCTAGGCCCCCGAGCCTGAGCCGGGCCGAGGGCGGGGCGCGCATTTGGACTTGGAAGCCAAACCAAAACCATGTAAGTCCTCCATCCTTCAAAGAGTTGGGATACCCCAATGGCACTAAGCCTTTAAGCAAAATTGAGTTATATTATACTACACCCATTTTACACATTCTTCCTATGTGGGACAAGCTTTAACTTAAATATTTCAACCATTTTCCATGTTCCAGGTGAGTACTTTGAGCTAGAATTTCTCATTCAATAATTTATGATTTTTCATATGTGAGTATACCACGTTATACTCCTTGTAGAGACTTTGAGTTGTCTCAAAAGACGTGTCGATTCCATAATAAATTGACCCCAAAGTTGATCAAAATCTGATTTTGTCGACTTAAGAAAATCCATAAATTCTAAAAGTCCCCCACATGAATAAAAATTGGTTGGATCAACATAAACGACTATGCAGACACTAAGAGAGTTCTATAACAAATTCCTGTATCGGGAGAGATAGCTTTTGGCTTTGAATTTTCCCTGGTGAGAGATTATCGGATTTACTAACTGATCAGTGAACGCGATGTCTTGAATGACTTCACACAGTAATTTTTCAAACAAAGTTGGTTCGTTCGTTTGTGTTCATTTTGGCCTTGAACAATTCGGGGTTTCATGAGTGCTCTAGAGAATTTCAGCCTTTCGAATTCTCATGGAAGCGGCCCATTCACACTCATATCGGTGACTTCCCATTTAGAGTATCCTACTATACCCCACTTGGATTTCCAAAGTATAACTCGTGCATAGCTTAGGTCATCTCCCATTCAAAGAGTTGGGATACCCCAAGGCATCCAAGCCTTAGTCCATCATTTGGGTTTTATTAACTCATCATTTTCCCACTACTCATCCAATGTGGGACAAGAGTTAAAAACATACCCAATACATTAACTTTCATTGCTTTGTGAGTCACTTTGGGAAATATTTATCATTCATAACTTAATGAAATTGGATATGTGAATATACTATGTTAATCTCCTTGCGGAGGAGAATGCATTCGTATATTTTCTCACAATTATCGTAGTGTGGGTCCCACCTAAATTTGAGCTCAAAGTTGCTCAAAATTCTGTCCAGAAAAATCGGACAACTTTATAAGTCGAATTTTCCAACAGATCTTGGATGTTAGAAAGCAGCCCTTGCACTTGGGTGATGATGGAGAGTACTTAATTCACCAAGTTTGGTGAAAGGTAAAGCTTGAAAAGGGATTTGGATGTGGAAATCACGCTGACTTCGAGAGGGGTTTTCTGAGCTTGTTGAGAGTGATGGATCTCTGATTTTTCTCCCTTTTTGGAATGAGGTTAGGCCCTACTTTTTATAGGCCCAGGGCATTGCCGATCAGCATAGCCCTGGTCCTGCCAATCGGTAGGTGTGTTTAGGCACATTGCCGATAGGCAGGGCTTGGAACCTGTCGTTTGGCAGTGTCTTTCAAGTTCCTTCGGGAAATCGTTCGTAGAGCGCGAGCCGTTGATTCGAATCGTGCACGGGGTGAACCGTTTGAAAGTTATTTCAGAGACCTTAGAAATTCCTTTGGAGTTCTCCCGAGTTTGGGAGTTGACTTTGGGTCAAATGTTACTCGGAAGCGCTCGTCGGTCCTTTTGACGAGGAAACTTCGGACGCAAATGGATCGTTCATCAGCATGGTAAGTCAGAATCGCACACGGGGTGGACCGTTAGAAAGTTTAGGAGATGTAATTAGACATTCCAATGAGTTTGACCTAGTTCGGGGAGTTTACTTTGGTCAACCGGGGCCTAGAAGAGTTCGATGACCTTTCGGAGTAAAATGGATCGTTCGTCCGTACCGTAAGTCAGAATCGCGCACGGGGCAGACCATTGGAAAGGGGTTTCAGTACCCTTCGAAGATTCATTCAGTCTCGATCGATATTGAGAGTTTTATTTGGTCAAACGGATCTTGGGAGAGTCTGGTGACCTCCTGATCGAGTTTAAGGGGAAATAGGTTGTTCGTCCGCACCGTAAGTCAGAATTGTGCACAGGATGAACCGTTGAAAAGGGGATTCAGTTCCCTTCGAAGACTCATTCAGTCTTGTTCGAGCTGAAGAGTTTAACTTTTGGTCAAACGAAGCCTGGGAGTGCCCGGTGGCCTTTAGGTCAGTACCTGGGGTATGACTTGGGTTTGCAATGATGAAGGGAGGTGCTAGGGACCTTAGGAGAGGTTAGGGGGTATTAGAATGGGGTGTCTACAGTATTATATGCCCGCAAATGCCTCAGTCTTAACCATCAACAACACATCACAACCTGCTACCTCTTGGACAACATAAAGTCACCCCAATCATGCCAAAAAAGAATACATCGAGCTCCATGCTCCCCTATTCAAAGTTTACCAAGCTCTGATAACTACAAAATCTCATCAAACCATTGGAACCTCGATCTACCAAACTCACTCCCTAAAAACTTCAAGTTCGATGCCCACTATGACTTTCACTAAGTCGCCAAGGTCTAATAGACCGGGGTGTCATCGCCCCTACAGCTAATCCTAAGCCCAACACCACTCATAATCCTCTTCTAATACATGAAACCGGAGCGAATGTCATCTTCTTAAAAAGAAACCCTAAGTTTAACCCTTCTACCCAAATTGTTCTTGTCAAAGCACCCATCATCCCCACAGTCTCACCTAAACCTCTAAAGGTTTGCCCATCCTTTCTCCTTCACACTACATGTCTTGCTGATCAAGTTTTATCTCTCGTTATGAGGGTCTGCATTGTCATTCGCGCACGATATGAGGGGGGATGCATGGAACTACCTACTGTGTTAGAACAACTCCAAGGGTTTGGGTTAAAATTTCCCATCGAGATGTCCATCAATTACCAGAAATTCAATAGCCTTTTCATAGAAGCCCGAAAATAGGCCTGAGAATTAAAGGAGTGGGTGGTCCCCTTGAGGAAGTCAGTATAAATCATGATGTAGAAATTATGGGCGATGTGTTTATCGGACAGGAGAAATATGCAACATCTCCAAATTCCTCACATCTTTGAAACTTCGGGGACGGATGGTCCCTTCACTTCTGCACTTCTCCGCTGAGTGGGAAGATTTATATGATGAAGCCGTAAAAGTTATTGAATGAATTAATTACACTTAGTGAGAAGACATTGTCGCCACTAGACGAGGGGATAACTTTAATAGCTCAGATACAAAATCGAATCATGAAGAAACCAATTTAGTTGTCAGTTTATGTAGAATAATCTCCTTTAAATATTTTTTGGGAGAAATCAACAAAATATAAATTCAGTTCGAGGTAGATTAGGCCACGAGGTTCTTATTCTTCCCCGCCTCTGTGAACCACATGACCAGATTAGGGCGGTAATATAAAGATCCGATTCCCCATTCAATCGGTGTAGACAAAGGAAATGGAGTTATCGAAGGGCTCCCAATGCCATAAATGATCGTTGAAGAAAACAAAGTCCCCAATTAACTCAAGAAAACCCAAGCCAACACATTACACCAAAAATGCTAATCTGGCACGCTGAGGTAAGGAGATTTTGGCACGATTTTATCATAATCTGTTATGGTTTAAAACAGTGCCAAAATCTGGCACGGTTTTAAACCGTGCCAAATATGAGTACGTTTCATTAAAATAATTACCCTCTAAAATTTCATGTGGGGACCAAAATTTCAAGAGGGGACCAAATCATTCTAACCTAACTCTCTCTCTCTCTCTCTCTCCACGCTACCGAATTTACTCCACTACCCGTGCCTCATCATCGCTACTCCCAGAGCCTCATCATCGCTGCTCATCATCATCATCATCATCATCATCATCATCATCGCTGCTCATCATCGACGTTGATTATCATCACCATCATCGTTTCTCATCATCGCTGCTCCCACACTATCCACGAAATCGAACAGAACAAGTATGACTACATATTTCATCCATTTTTTAATGTTCACCGACCCATTTTTGTTTCACCCATTTCTTCAACACTTAACAATTGACTTTTCCAATAACCAAAATACCCATTTTGTAAACATTTTCAAGCATTTAATTCTTTGTTTATGGTCCGACCCCTAATCTCATGTTACAAGGTAATATTCTCATTATCTAAAAAAATACTGAAAAACTAAAGCAAGTATCCGGTTTAGCTTTAGCTCTTGATTTGTGGAAACAACTCAATATACACATTGTTTATAGATTGTTGAATTATTTATGATGCTCGATATAAAATCCTACATTTGAGCTCTAGATGGTTAAGTTGGGTATACATTTGTCTTACATTATACTACATTTACACAATTCAACGGGGTTTTATGAAATGAAATTGAAATTATGGAAGTTGGAAGAGTTTCGCGCTTGTACATTTAGTATGGTAATGTATGGGATATTAGTATCTTGATGAGTGACGTGATTTGTGTTTGAGGGGGGAATTTTTTTAGCATTTGAGTTTCGGTTAGGGAAATTATCCTGACATTCGATGGGTTATCTTGTGGGGATATTTTCGATGGTCCGGATATGATGTTACAATCACATCATATTGATACATGTTATCCCTTACACTTTTTATACCAATGAAATTTTAACGAATCACATGTTGTCCCTTATAAGGTATACATTACGGGTGAAGGACCTTAGTACCCAAAAAAAATTTAAGTGGAATAAGTTGGGTTACTTACATAGAAGCTTAACCTAACCCTAAGCCTCATATCATAATTATTAACCTTAAACCTAAAAGAGGTGAGTGTGGATATAGAGAATACTTATAGGACAATTTCGATAATTAGAATGTATTATATGTGATTTCTATAATTTAGTAACTCTACACAGTTCTTCTTGTTGAAATTGTGAAAATCTATTTTATGTGATGAGATCTTATTAACACAATTCACATCCACATGTTTATCAGGATATCATCGATGATCAATTAAGAGTGGATAAAGGAGAAAAACTTTGAGACAGATTTGTATAGAAACGGGGTATTAGAGTTTCTGTAGTATGTGTGTAACACTATTCCCAGGGATAGACATTCATGTTCGTGTAGGCATTGTCGTAATGGGAAAGGATACGTTACTTTAGATGAAATCTTTGTCCATTTGATGGACTATGGTATGGATATAAATTACACCTTATGGCATTTTCATGGGGAGACGTCAATTCTTAATCCAGTCCAGCGACCAACACAATCCGCGGCTCCGACTAATGTTGGAGAACACATTTATGTGTCTATTATTCCAACTTTGGATGACCTTATGAATGATTCTTGTGAGATTTTCATGATTGAAACATGTCCTAGTGCGTCTATTTGTGTAGATGGTGATGACGGTCCCCAAACTTTTGACATTCCAAATGATTCTCACACACATACAGGTAAGGGCAAGAAGTATGAGCATTTACATAAACTCGCAATGGAGCCACTGCACCCTCATACTAGTTCGTCACGCCATATGACCATATATTCTCTTGTGAAGTTAAATGATATAAAAATGCAATTTAATTTGTCAAATAGCACCAAAGGTGGAATTATTAGTTTATTGAATGAGTTACTCCCTAAAGGGAACCAATTGACAACTAGTTATACCGAAGTGAAGAACGCAATTAGAGATCTTGGTGTGAACTATGTTAAGTATGATGTGTACATTAAAAATTTCATGTTATTTTGGAAAAGCATGAAAACTGTAATAAATGTCTAAAATGTGGTGCTTTTCATTACAAATATACTTCAAGAGATGACGATAGGGAGGAAATTATATATCCCAAGGGCCAAAAGAAGTTTCGTAAGGTTTCTAAGAAGGTAATGCAACATTTTTCTTTAATCCCTAGGCTAAAGAGGTTGTATACCATTAAATGGATAGCCGAGAAAATGACTTGGCACGCTCGAGCAAAGTATTTTATGGAATTTATGAGTCATCCCCGAGATTCAGTATAATGGGTAAATGCAAACATTATGTGGAGACAATTTGCCAAGGATCCATGAAATCTTTGACTTACAATAGCAACTGAAGGTTTTAACCCTAATAACATGTTTGGTCGTAACTATAGTTATTGGCCAGTTATTGTTCAGCCTCTCAACCCTCCCCCATTAATGTGTATGAAGAGTGAGTTTTTAATGTTGACTGTATTGATTCTCGGGCCAAAGTCACCATCAAATATTGATGTCTTCCTCCAACCCTTGGTCGACGAGCTAAAGATCTTATAGTCTGGAGTGAAGGCTTGGGATGTAAATAAAAATGAACATTTTCAGTTAAAAGCCATGTTGATGTGGGGTATTCATGATTTTCCTTCTTATGGGATGTTAGCAGGTTGTTCAACTCAAGGTTATAATGGGTGTCCTATTTGCTCTACAAACACACCCTCTAAATATCTTCGCAAGTCAACGAAATGTTGCTATCAATGATCTAGCATGTTCCTTACTTGAAATCATCCTTATAGGTATGACACATCAAAGCAAATAATTAATGGTAAAATAGAGACTGCTATCGCTCCACGAAAGTTAACAAGTGTAGAGGTTGATCAAATTTTGTCTGTTATCGCTCGGGAAGGTGCTCGAAAAGAGGTAGAGGGAGAGGGAGAGGGAAAGGGAGTGGAGAAGGGGAAGGCTGAAGGGAAGGGGAAAGGGAAAAGGAACATGAAGGGGAAGGGGAAGGGGAAGGGGAAAGGGAAAGGGAAAGGAAAATAGGCAATAGTATTGGAAGATGATGGGAGATAATGATGATCATCCAAGTGAAGTTAATAATGAGGATCTCACAGGTAGTGAGGGTTTTTCGAGGAGGTCAATTTTCTTTGACTTGCAGTACTGGAAGGACTATGATATTCGACATAATTTAGACATTATGCGCATTGAAAAGAAAGTAACAAAGACTCTTTTAGGTACCATTATCTCAGTGAAAGGATCATCAAATAAAGGTACAGTTAGATCCTGGGAAGAGTTAAAAGACCATTGAATCTTAAGAGAAAATTACGGATGCAAGATGTTGAAGGTAGTAATAAAAGGAGAATGCCATCAGAACCTTTTACATTAGTAAAGGAACAGAAAGAAGCCTTTTATCTCACCTTGAAAACATTGAAGGTACTGATTGGCTTTTCATCAAATTTCATAAATAATGTTGACCTTTACCTTCCTGGATTCTCAATCTCAAGTCTTATTATTATCACATCATTATGCAACGATTGCTTCCTGCGTTGCTTATGCATTCATTTCTAGATCATATGCCTTTGTTTAAAGCTATACAATAGATAAGCATATTCTTTAATGTTGTTTGTGCAGAAGTGATTTTTAGGGAACACCTTTTGAAGGCAAAATAAGCATTGGTAAAGGCATTTTGTGTCCTCAAAATTTACTTTCCACCTGCCTTTTTGTGGTCATGATTCACCAGCCAATGAAGCATTGACAGTTGGGCCACCTAGATATCATGCAATGTGGTTGTTTGAAAGAGAAATGGTAAGATACAAAATGTGGTCACGAAACAAGAGGTACATCAAAGGGGGCATTGCTAATGCATATTTATTACATGAAGCTTCTTTGTATGCCATGGAATACGTGTTGATTAGAGGTGAAGGAAATCATAAGAGTAACCTTGAGGAATTTCTTGATGATGAGTTTGATGACTCAATGTGTCAACAAGCATCGGGTAAAGGTAAGGAGTTGACCCTAAATACTATGTAGTATGAATGAGTACAAAGATGGGTCATGTTTCAATACCATGGTGTTGATGAATGGAGAAGGTAAACATGTGTCCCATTACTAATTCATATTATTTTATAGTAATTGAAAATTTCTTAATGTTGAAATTCGTTACTTGTAGTAAATTTGGGTTAATTGGGACTACATCGATGCATAGAATTGATGATTTCATCCATTGGCTAAGTAATGAGGCAAGTCTTTATTTATCTAGGTACTTATTTTCTTATCATAACCTTATTTCTATACAATATTAAAAAATTATCCATTTCAGTGTAGGCCTTAAGATCTAATGATATCAAAATTTTCCCCTATGCCGATGGCCCACTCCATAGGGTTACTAGCTATAAGAAGTTCCAATACAATGGCTATACCTTTTGTACTTTTGCACATGGAGAGAATCTCAGCTTTCAGAGTAGAGTTTATCCATGAAGGCATTTAATAAGAAGGGGGTCCTCACAACTCTTTATGGAGTTGTGAGACACATAATCGACTTGAATTATATTTAGTTCACACATGCAGTCTTTAATTGTGATTGGGTGGACGTGGATGATAAGAATGCTTGCAAAGTTGAACCAACCTCAAAATTGGTGATGGTGAACCTTAGTAAGCTCATGAGTAAAAATTCAATACACGACGATCTGTTCATCCTTGCATCTCTAGCAATTCAAGTGTTTTATTATAAAGATGACAAGTTTAAGGGGTGGTTGATTGTTTTGCACTCTCCCAAGAGATTGACAAAATAAATAGATGCGGTTGAGATTGATCGTACGATGTATGACTCCATTCTCGAGAAAAATGAGAAGTTGTTGGAACTTTTTGGATCTAAATTCATATAATGTAATGGTTTCATGTTCGAACCTGATATCACTTTTTACTATTTAAACTTTGGTATTTAGTTATTGTCAATCTATTGAATCTATTGAACTTGGGTATTTAGTTATTGTCAATCTATTGATCTTTGATATCATTTTTTTTACTGTTCGAACCTGTTTATTAAGAAGTTATGGGGTTGTGTTCGTATTAAAACGTTCTGGGGATGTATTCATATTAAAAATTTATCGGTTGTATTCATAGTAGCAGGTATGGGGTTGGTTTGTGATGGGGTTGAATTGACATGTATTCATGTTAAAAATTTAACCATACTATAATAGGTATGAGCCTGGTTTGTTTTGGTGGTTGAATTGACATGTATTCATATTAAAAAGTTAACCTTACTATAGTAGGTATGGGGCTAGTTTTTCATGGGGATAATTGACATATATTCTTATTAAAAAGTTAATCATACTATATTAGGTACGGGGCTAGTTTGTTTTGGGGCTGAATTGACATGTATTCCTATTAAAAAGTTGGCCATACTATAGCAAGTATGGGGTTGAATTGACATGTATTCATATTTCAAATTTAACCATACTATAGCAGGTATGAGGCTGGTTTGTTATGGGACTGAATTGACATGTATTCTTATTAAAAAGTTAATGATACTATAGCAGGTATAGGGATGGTTTCAGAGCCTAATTTGGCATGTTTTCATCGGTAATGCGAGCAAATATCGCAATCGATATTGGACTTTTAACTTAATCTAATGGAAGCATGTTTACCAATTTTACTGACTGCAAATAGTAGTTATAGATAAAGTAGCTTTAACTGCTCACATGCAAATAATAGTGTATTCTTTTGCACATGCTTCGAGATCTATATGCTATGACTAAAATGTTTGATGATAAATAGTTGTTTTGGTGATTTAATATTTTGTTTATTATGATTATTTTTGTGTCAAACAATCTCTTTTGTCAGATAAATAATGTCTCGGGTGGGTGATACTTCAAATCTGTCACCAAGTGGTGCGACGCCAGGATCAAACTCCCCTTCGAAGGTTGCTTTGAGTTCTTTGACAATGGGTGATGCATTTTCTAAGAAGAGATTAAAATTTAACGAGCATGGCCTTCTGGTGGGGGATAATTCAGGTACACCCTCTACTAGATGGGGAGACCTCGTAAGGAAGCATGTACCGGTTTCTTATACAACATGGAGACATGTAGACACACGATATAAGAATCAAATTTGGACAATATTCAAGGTATACTATTTTTTCTCTTTGGCTACAATTGTAATAGTTACTAAATTTAATTAAATAATGATAAATTTTATGTCTTTCACATATTATAGAAAGATTTTCCCGATGTGAAAGAAAATAAAAAAAGCATGTTTATGAAAAAGCTAACGAGTCTTGGAAGAAGTTCAAGACCAAGATAAAGGTAAATTTGAAGGGTGACGACATTACAAACTAAAGGGAGAATGTTCCTTAAAATGTTAAACCTGAGGATTGGTAGGTATTTTGTGAAAATGAAGTTGTACAGGTCGAAAAGAATTTGCGAAAAAAGAATAAAGAGATAAAACAAAATTGTACAAAAATGACTACTCATAACACGGGTCGTTATGGTTATGCCCGAGCTGGAGATAATTCGAAAAAGGAGTATGGGTGTGAACCAACCCGTGCTGAATTATGGTTGTCACTTATAAAGTAAAAGGACGAGATTATGCGCCTCATGATAAAGAATTTGCGGTAATTTAGTTTTAATGTTTTCCTTTTTTCTTCTTTTACCCAATATGTAATACAAATGATAACTTTAATGTCTTTATGTGCAGGATAAGGTTAAAATTCTTCTAGATGTATACCAAGCGAGTGGTCAAGAGGAGACCTTGGATGCAGAGCCAATTTTTTATGTATCTGGGAAAGACACGAGAGGATGTGTTCATTGCGTTCGGTCCATAATTTTTAGAACAACTATATTAGCGTCTGCATTTACTCGAGAAATGCGGACGATGAATGTTGGAAGGATCATGTGTATAACCTTAGAGAAGAAATGGAGGGTGTGAAGTCTACACTCTCAGATTTTGTAAAGAATTTTGAGAGTTGAAAGTTCGCATGTGTTGGACATAATACTCATGCATTACCAACTCCTTCTAGTACTTTTACTCCCTTTACACCCCAAGTTTCAAGTTTTAGCTCCTCGATGGTGGAATGAAAAATACTATCTCACACTGGTCAGGTCATCGGTTATGGTAGGAAATTGTTATCGGGAACTATATCTTCAGTTCACTTCCATGAGTTAGGAAAGAGAAAAGTGAAGATCATATTGAACCTCATAAAAGTGCCTGAATATCTAGTTTCGGGTGGAAAACAAGGATCTTGTGAGACGTTAGGAGATGTGGGTAATAATGGATTTTTGTATTGGCACGATGACTTTCTCCCTTCCATTGATGACACCAACAAATGATAAAGGTAATATTTATATGAGTTTTCACGCTCTCTCGTGCTTAATATATATTTTAGTTTCCTCTTTATATGATGCTTAAAATACATTTTAGTTACCTACTGTTAAAATTGTCTTGCTATTAACATCATTAATATATTATGGTGTCCTAAATCAAAATAATTATGCCGTTAGAGGATGATAATTTGAAAATATTTAGCTTAGGCTTAATAACAAGCTGTTAGAGGGTAAAAACCCAAACCATCCTCCAAATGGCCTCATAAGAGGCACTAACAACTCGCACGAGACCAATGTAACTCGTAGGAACTGACGACGTAGTCATGGTTCTCTCAGTTTGAGAATATGATAATAATTTAAAAATATTTAGATTACGCTTAAAAACAAGTCGTGAAAGGGTAAAAACCTAAACCAGCATCCAAACGGACCCGTAAGAGGCACTAACACCTTGCACGGGACCAATGTAACTCATAGGAACTAACCGCGTAGTCACGGGTCTTCCAATTTAATAATATGACAATAATTTGAAAATATCTAGATTAGGCTTAAAAACATATCGTTAAAGGGTGAAAACCCAAACAACGCTCAAACGGCCCCGTAAGAGGCACCGACACCTCGCACGAGACCGATGTAACTCGTAGGAAGTGAACGCGCAGTCACAGGTCTCCCGATTTGAGAATATGATGATACCTTGAAAATATCTAGATTACGCTTAAAAATAAGCCCTTAAAGGGTGAAAACCCAAACTAACACCTAAACGGCCCCGTAAGAAGCACTAACACCTCGCACGAAATTAATGTAACTCGTAGGAACTGATCGCATAGTCACGGGTCTCCCAGTTTGAGAATATGACGATAATTTGAAAATATCTATATTAGACTTAAAAATAAGTCGTTAAAGGGTGAAAATCCAAACCAACACTCAAACAGCCCCGTAAGAGGCACTAACACCTCACACGAGACCAATATAACTCGTAGGAACTGACCGCATAGTCACGGGTCTCCCGATTTGAGAATATGATGACAATTTAAAAATATTTAGCTTAGGCTTAAAAATATGTCGTTAAAGGGTGAAAACCTAACCAGCCCACAAACGGCCTCGTAAGAGGCACTAACACCTTGTACGAGATCAATGTAACTCATAGGAACTGACCGCATAGTCACGGGCCTTCCGATTTGAGAATATGACTATAATTTGAAAGTATCTAGCTTAGGGGTAAAAATAAGCTGTTAAAGGGTGAAAACCCAAATCAACATCTAAACGGCCCCGTAAGAGGCACTAACACCTCGTACGGGACCAATGTAACTGGTAGGAACTGACTGTGTAGTCACGGGTCTTCCGTCTTGAGAATATGATAATAATTTGAAAGTAATTAGCTTGGGCTTAAAAATAAGTTGTTAAAGGGTGAAAACTCAAATCATCCTCCAAATGGCCCCATAAGAGGCATGGATACCTCACTGGGGACCAATGTAACTCGTAGGAACTGATCGCATAGTCACGGGTCTCCCTGTTTGAGAATATGATGTTAATTTGAAAATATCTAGATTATGTTAAAAACAAGTCGTTAAAGGTTAAAAACCTAAACTCGCACCCAAACGGCCCTGTATGAGGCATTAACACCTCGCACGGGACCAATGTAACTCGTAGGAACTGATCGCGTAGTCACGGGTCTCCCGATTTGAGAATAGGATGATAATTTGAAAATATCTAGATTAGGCTTAAAAATAAGCCATCAAAGGGTGAAAACTCAAATCAATCCCCAAACAGCCCTGTAAGAGGCACCAACACCTCGCACGAGACAAATGTAACTCGTAGAAACTGACCGCGTAGTCACGAGTCTCTCGATTTGAGAATATGTCGATAATTTGAAAATATCTAGATTAGGCTTAAAAATAAGTCATTAAATGGTGAAAACCCAAACCAACCCCCAAACGGCCCTATAAGATGCATGAACACCTCGCATGGGACCAATGTAACTTGTACAAAATAACTGCGTAGTCATGGGTCTCCCGATTTGAGAATATGACGATAATTTGAAAATATCTAGATTAAACTTAAAAACAAGTCGTTAAAGGGTGAAAACCAAACCAGCCCCGTAAGAGGCACTAACACATCGTATGAGACTAATGTAACTCGTATGAACTGACCACGTAGTCACGAGACTTTCAGTTTGAGCATATAATAATAATTGTAACTTGTATATTTTCAATTTTTCAGCTTGAATACGATTTTTTTTAAAAATTACTTGGTTACTAATATCATATCTTTTTTGTGTTATATTTTTTTTTTCAGTATGACATTCAATTGCTAGATTTTATCCACTTGGAACACACGAAGAAGTCAATGCTTTATAACAGGGGGATTATTTATTTAGTGTTGTTAATATTCATGATTCTATTTTTTATGTTATAGTCGTGAAGGCTTTAGTAGTTTTATTGTTTACTTTTATGGCCATGCAGGCTTTAGTAGTTTTATTGTCTACTTTTATGGTCGTGCGGGCTTTTGTAATTTTATTGTTATATTTTATGGTCGTGCGGGCTTTATATTGGCAGGTTTTATATTAACAGGTTTTGGAATGCTCAGAAAATGGAGGAAACTCTACCCAATTTTTTTTATCTGGGAACTATTAACTCTTTAAATTATCGTTATATTCTTTAACAGAGAGACCTGTGAATATGCGGTCAGTTCATACGATTTACATTGGTCCCTTGCGAGGTGTTCGTGCCTCTTACAGGGCCGTTTGGGAGCTGGTTTGGATTTTCACCCTCAAACGGCTTGTTTTTAAGCCTAATCTAGATATTTTTTAAAATTACCGTCATATTATTAAACCAGGAGACCCGCGAATACACAGTGAGTTCCTACAATTTATATTGGTCTCGTGCGAGGTGCTCGTTCCTCTTATGGGTCCGTTTGGGGGCTGGTTTGGGGTTTCACCCTTTAACAACTTGTTTTTAAGCCTAATCAAGATATTTTCACATTATAGTCATATTCTCAAATCGGGAGACCTGTGACTATGCGATCAGTTCCTACAAGTTATATTGATCCCGTGCGAGGTGTTCGTGCCTCTTACGAGGCCATTTGGGTGGTGGATTGGGTTTTCACCCTTTAACGACTTGTTTTTAAGCCTAATCTAGATATTTTCAAATTATCGTCATATTCTCAAATCGGGAGACCCGCGACTATGCGGTCAGTTCCTATAAGTTACATTGGTCCTGTACGAGGTGTTCGTGCCTCTTACGTGGTCGTTTGGGGGCTGGTTCGGATTTTCACCCTCAAACAACTTCTTTTTAAGCCTAATCTAAATATTTTTAAATTATCGTCGTATTCTCAATCCGGGAGACCCGCGACTACGTGGTCAGTTCCTACAAGTTATATTGGTCCCGTGCGAGGTGCTTGTGCCTCTTATGGGACCGTTTGGGGGCTGGTTTGCGTTTTCACCCTTTAACGGCTTATTTTTAAGCCTAATCTAGATATTTTCAAATTATCGTCATATTCTCTAACCGGGAGACCCGTGACTATGCTGTCAGTTTCTACAAGTTACATTGGTCCCGTGCGAGGTGTTCGTGCCTCTTACGGGACCATTTGGGGGCTGGTTTGGATTTTCACCCTTTAACGGCTTGCTTTTAAGCCTAATCTAGATATTTTCAAATTTCAAATTACTTAACCAAACGCCATCCCTTGAACTTGTACATATCGAAATATCGAAATATCAAAATACAAGTAAATAAACTCACTTGTACATTATATCGAAGATTTCATTAACTAACTTCTTCGAATTGTCAAAAAATGAATCAATCCTCTTGTTCTTTGCGTAGTATTAGGTGTGGATATCGAACAATTTTGGCGGGCATCTCGAAGTACAAATCAACCGTTGACAAGGAAAATACAATAAAGATAAAGAAAATATGTAATTACGACAAGAAAATTATACATGTTGCGTCTTCATTTATAAATTTATAAATGTCTTCTTTGAATGAGGATTTTGGAAGGATAAAGTTTATAAATTTGCTTACATGAAGCTACTTTATCTTCTTTGAATGAGGAGACTCATTTGGCCTTGGCATGAACATATATTGCTTGTGATTTGGACTAGTTTGGGGAGTTTGTGACTTTTTCTATTGAGATGAGACGCCGGAGAATTGAGTTCCGGTGATGGAGATCGGGGTGAGAGAGAAAGCTACACAAGCCATTACCACCAGTAAACAACATAAGAATATATCAGATTTTCTAACAACGGAAACTCAAATAAACTCAACTTCACATGCTCATTGCTAAATAGGAACTCGTGATATTCTAAAGCTATGATAGGCAGAAAAATGTTTTGATAACTAGTCAATAAAAACTTCTATCAGAGTACTAATACTGCTTGTGAAACCCAATAAAAATCTTCTATCAGAGTATTAATACTAATACTTCTTATGAGGTATACCTGATTAAACTTCTATCAAAGTAACAAAAAACTTCTATCAGAGTATTATACCCAACATTTTATTTGACATACTGCATAGACAATTGCAATACTCATCTATGTTTTTGTGATCGGGTCTTCTGAAGAAGATCTAAAATAAGTGTTTCCAAGTTCATAAAGTGCTTTAAGGTTGTTGTCTAAGCTTGTTCGTGTATGCATATGTGTATGTGCATGTGTGTGTGCATTATTTATTGCTGATATAGGAACCACCACTACACAATAATGGCTATTTTATAAGTAATAAATTATTTAATTTGTAAGTGTTTATAACACTTACAAAAATTACAACGGTTTCGGACACTTACAAACATTGTAAGTGTTCAAAAGCCTTGCAAAATTTGTCATTTCATTAGTGCCAAAACCTAAAAGTGTTAAAAAGCCTCCCAAAAAGCGTAAAGAGAGAATTTACCACCTCATTATTTCCCTCCTAAAAAATTTCCTTCCTCGTTCCCAAAATTTTCCCAGCCCTCGTTCCCAAAATTGCACCAATATCTTCGTTGCAAACCAAAATCCAAGTCCCCAAAATCGCAAAACGTTCAATTTATGGATTCTCTGGTATGGATTCTATGGTACGTATTCTTGTTTTGATGTGAGATTTAGGGATTCTATGGTATAGTATGTGTGATGTCTAGACAACCAGGTATAACGCTTCTTATTCAATCAAACAACCGTTTCTTTTTACATGTTACTCAATCTTACGATCTTGTTATGTCTAGATGTTTATGTGTTTTTCCATTTTACGCTTTTTATTCAATCGCAAACCTAGGGCTCAATCTCTGGTTATAATTTTTTTTTCAATCTGCAGATAAACCACAAATAGGGCTCAATTGCAAACAGGTATAATGCTCTCTCTCTCTCTCTCTATATATATATATATATATATATATATATATATATATATATATATATATATATATATATATATATATATAAAGTTAGACTGAGTGTAGGTTAAGTTCGAGGTTGAATTCGTTTAGGAGGATGCTTAGTATTAGTAAGGAATCTAAAATAACTCAATCGTATGAACAAGAAGATGGTTTAGAAGATCTTGAGAGACAATGAAGGTGATAGATACATATATTCTGTTAAATGATCCAAGAAGAGGTGAAGAAATTAGAGAAATTCGAGAAACAATGAAGATGGTTTAGATTTAAAAGGAAATTTGAATTGTCTCTCATATTCATATTTGAGAGACAATGAAGATGGTTTAGATTTCTCTAATTTCGATTTGATCTTTCGATTTGGTGCGTATGTCTTATTCTGTTATTCCAAATCTGGGATTTCGTCTAATAACAGTTTCGATTCGATCGTATGTCTAATTTGTGCGTATGTCTAATCGTTAATAACAGTTTTGATTTGATCTTTCGATCTTATGATGTGTGCATACCTGGCAGGATTGAAGAAATTAGTTTGCATGTGCCCTAATATTGAAACATGGCAATTGACATTTCAAGCTGCTTGAGAGGTATGGTTCAAATTCTTTGTTGGGAAACCTTATATTGTTCCCCGATGATGACTGGGTGTCTAATGTCGTAAGTGCAAAAAAAAATTCTTTGAATATTATGAATCTACTAAGGACATATATGCAGGGGAAACGAAATCAATGGCTTATGGCAATTCTTGTGGTTTTCCATTTTCACATATTCTTTCTTAATTGAGTCATATTTATAGAGTTCATGATCAGCTGAAAGTTGAAATGCAATATGTTTTTTTTATGAAATTGTATATACTGTTTCGTTTAGCTTTTACTTTTGAAATTTGAAATTTTATATGTACTTAGTCATGTTCAAGAGCCTTTTTATTTCTCAAGCATTTCACTTTTAAGCGTATGTAGCCAACTCTAGTGTGTCATTGTTGATTATGTTTAAGCAGGAGAAGCTATAATCATCTTCTCCTAGTTATATATACATATTAATAAGTTTAATATTATAAAAGGTGAAACACACACACACACACTCACACTCACACACACACACACACACACACACACACACACACACACACACACACACACACACACACACACACACACACATATATATATATATATATATATGAGAGTTTAATTTGTGATTTTTCACCCAAGTGGGAATTAGCAGTAAAATTAACGATTTGGGTCTGCCAAATCTAGTTTTGAAGGCAGTCTAAAGGGATTTGGATCTGCCAAATCTGCTTAAAGAACATGGTCAGACAAATTCTTAAAATGACATCTCAACCACATTTCAAAAAAAATATTATATTCAAATTTAGTCTAAAGGGAAGAGGTTTTTATACCTTCCATCTCATACTTCAGTTATTATATCCATATTTCTCTGCATGTCCAATGCAATAAGAAAACTTATTAATATCTCTTCAACACAGGCGTCTAGTGGTATCAAAGACATGGCCAGTGGATTCAAATGCTGGTGCTAAAGATTCTTGTGCCAATATTGAAGCAACTCAGCAGTGGGGATAAGAAATTGTCTTTTGAATGACTTAGTGTAAGCACTAGATACCTCTAAACTAATTTATTTCTTTCAAGTAAAGCTTTGTTCCAACTATGTTTTACTAAGTATACTAATTGATAATGCTTTTTATAGGGAAGATTTGAAAGAAAGCGCATTTGGAAACAACATGGTTCTTTCACTTTGATTGTATGATGATTCTTTTGCAAATATCCAATACAACTATCCTAGTTGTAGTGTGCTCATCATAGTTGTAATAATTATTTTTTCATCATAATTCACAACTTTCAACTTCTAATTGTTGAAATAGGAAATGTACTCACGGGCTGTCTCATTTTCTCTCCGCTTGATGCTCAGAAGGTACTCAATTCGCTTAATAGGGGCTGTGTGGAAGCTCCCATCTTGTTAGAAAATGAATGTGAACTGCTGCGAAATGCTTTTGGGTAACATTTTAATCTGTTTTTACTTTTTTTTCTATTTCTTTCAGGTGATATAAACTACTCTGCTATTCCACTTTTTATCATTATGTCCCATGTATAATTTCATAATGAAAATTTATTATATAAAATGGGTGAGGTGTTAATAAGTTGAGTCGAAGGTACTTTATAGAAGCCTATTTTTTATTTACCATAGTCTCCAAGTCTTCTTTCTTAATCGGATTTGCGTTAAGATCTTATGAATTATGCACGCTATAGGTTGCAACAAGTTTTATTACAATCAGAGGAAGAACTCTTGAGGAAAAGATCTTCAGAATTAGTCAGTGAAGGAGCTGCACTAAAATGTAAAAATATATTTGGCAAAATTAAACAGCAAGGTACTTTTGTGTGTTTCTAATTATAAATTAATCATATCTATAAATATTTTTCATAGTGACGTTACTAGATTTTAATCTGAAATTGTGGTTACTATGCACTAAGAAAAGTGAAGATGGCACTGGACCCACCCACAGGCTGCAGTCTTTCATCTTTAAAATAATGTAATGTAAAATTAGATTCACTCCGGTATCATTTGTCCAATGTAAAATCAACACTCTCTTCGGAATGGAAAGCTATACAAAAAGTCCTTGTGGGGCCACGTCTGTCAGTGGGTCGTTGACACGTCAAATCCTGTCATATGTGCATGTCGGCACTCGATATTTGAAGGAAGTGTCAGGGATCTTAAAAATTGGTCTGACTAGTTTTCGCAACAGTTCATCATCTTATGAAGTTGTGGAAGGTATAAAGGTTCTTACTGTATGATGTGATGGCACATATGGTGGTCCTTTTATGTTATTTAATATCCTTTATATGTATTTTGAACGTAATGAGAGTAAGAAATTCACAAATTCACACAGAAATTATCAAATTAAATGCATGCTTCTTACTTTCAACATAGAAGAATAAGGACTCAACTCGTTTAATCCGTTTGTGTTTCAGGATCAACACTTCAGTACCAGAGTTGGCACCCAACATGGGAGGTTTAGAGTCCTCCAGAGGTTCACCCAGAGATCAAAGCTTCTCAAAGGAATTGAGAACTATCGTGTGGCCATTCTTGAAGCTGATCCTCAAACCTTCATTACTCCACACCACTGTGATACAAATGACATCTTCTACGTTGCTCAAGGTACTACTTTTCTATCAATTTCTATTCTTTGATTAACTAGTTTCGAAATCAACATTTATAAAGGATAATTATACGTAATGTGATAAAATGTTTGTAGGAAAGGGAAGCATCAGTTTGGTGCTCAAGGACCGGAGGGAGAACTTCAATCTTCAACGTGGGGATATAATGAGGGTCCCTGCTGGCAGTATTGTTTATTTCACTAACAGATATAATAACGAGAAACTCATGTTAGCCAAGCTACTTTGAACCATCTCAATTCCTGGCCGTTTCGAGGTAAATTTTATGGTGATTGATAATTCTATAAAAAAATCTACATGTTGCGACTGTTAAATTTTGGTGTTGCAGTCATTTTATGGAGCGGGAGGAGAGGACTCAGAGTCTTATTGCATTCAGTCCCGAGATACTTGAAGCCACTTTCGATGTAAGTTCCATTGTCATTTTGCTATAGAGGATAGTGTGCGTTTAATTTTGTAGTGTTTTGAATGTGCTGATTTGTGAGGGTGTTTAAAACATCAAATTAAGAGGGATAGGATCAAAGGGTGTTTGGAAAATAGAGAGAAGGATTGATTATAAAGGCTTCTGAAGAACAAATCAGAGCCCTGAGCCGCCATGAGGAAGGGGGAGCCATTTGGCCCTTTAAAGAGGGAACTGAATCAAAGGGTCCATTCAATCTCTTGAAAAAGAATCCAACACATTCCAACAACTACGGACGACTACACGAGGATGATTCTAATGACTAAAGTCAGCTAGAAGACTTCAACGTGGTAGTTTCTTTCGCTAACATCACTCGAGTATAAAGTTGGTACCACTTTTTGTGGGCAGGAAGGGCTAATTCTCATGCCTACTAAAATAACAATAAATATGGTTGTGTTGTGTTATGGGTAGGGGTCGATGTCAGGCCCTTACTTTAACAAGATATGAATATTTATTTTGGGTCCTTTGAAGTCAGTGAGCTGATTTTAGCTGGTTAGTGATGTAAGAACTCAACTCTGAATAGATGACAAATTATATTACTTATGACAGTCTACATCCATATACTATATTACTTGTAAACTACAAAATTTATGGTAGAGGTCGTATATATAATAGTTGTAACTGTCAAGTATGTGTAAATGTTACAACCCTTATTGGGTTACCCCCCTTAGTTTTAATGTTTTTTCCTGGATCCGTGTGCTTGCCTTTTAAGAATCACTTATTTGTTTGTCCACAATTCCATAAAACTATTGCTAAATTTAACTTTCGTGATGTTACTCGGGTTTTTAACAGACTTTCATTGGTAGTGTCGTTCCATCTTCTGCCAATAGGAATGTTGAAGTGGTAGAATCTTCGATTTCAATTTTTATGCAATTGGAGAGTCATTTAGCGACGAGGCGGTGAGTATTGGCAGTGACAATGCTCTTATCGACATAATTTCCTTGCCATACTAATAGGGTTATGGCACATGTGTATTTGGATACAATAACTAGATGTATGCCATTTGTTAATGAGAATACTCAATATATACCTTTGGTGTTCTTGCTTCCCTTCTTGATGAGAGTGTTTGTTTATGTCGAACATATCATGAAGTATTGTACGAAAGTGTTTGGATATAATTGTTATGTTTTTATCTATTTTTATTGTTTGTTATATGTGAGGTTGGTGGATAATTTTTTTTTAATATTTTAATTTATGTAAGTGTTCATAACACTTACAAAATGAACATTGTTTTCCTTACATATTAATATTTGTAAGTGTTTTGAACCGTTACAAAAAAATATGTATATTTTCTTTTGCAAGTGTTTATAACCGTTGTAAATTAAAAAAGGTTGCTGAATTTTGCAAGTGTTCTAAACACTTGCAAACGAAAATTTTGTAAGTGTTTAAAACACTTGCAAAGGTGTAATATGCAAGTGTTCAGAACACTTACAAAGTTTTTTGTAACGGTTATTCGAAACGGATATGTGTTCCCAATGAATACTTACAAATGACATTTGCAACGGTTTTGAACACTTATAATTTTTTTGCAACGCGCTGATTTGTAAGTGTTTTAAACACTTGCAAATGGCATTTGTAAGTGTTTAAAACACTTACAAATCGCCTGTTTTGGTGTAGTGCACAAAAGAGATACGACAATGTCAGAAATGTTTTAAGTGTTTATTTGTAACAAATGTTATATCCTTTTGGAATGTTATATTGACAAACATTGTTAAAATACAAACACACCCACCTCCCCACACATATATGTATTGTTCTATATCAAATAAAACATTGTGGAATGCTATATTGAAAAATATTGATCACTCTTACCTCAATATTGTTGTTAGGTCCAAATATGGGCTTGTATCTTGTTTTCTTCTGTGTGTAACTTAACAAAGAGGTGAAGAAATCAACAATTCATGTCAATGTTAATCTATGTTTACCTAAAAAGATAGGGCGATAAGGAAGATATGAAATGTGGTTGTGCTAATGTAGCAAAAGAAGACATAGTGACTAAAATGGGCTCAAATAGTACAAAACCAAGGCAATTACTACGTGTATGTAAACTATACCACAAAAACAAGAAAATTAATCAATATAAATGCTCAATGAATACCCACAACACCATGTTCGTGCAATGAACGATGCATAATTTCCATTCTTGTACATCATGGTATAACATTCTTCCATTGGTCGTTACTTCCACCCATATGTAAGCCCTAAACTCGGAGGTTAAATCAGAAACTTAAGTCGAAGTTTAAATCGAAAGTTAAACCATTTACATCAAACATGAATATTGCACAATTACCAAAAATTAGCAATCAGTAGAAGCATACAAAGTCAATCTCAACCACATAAACAATTCGAATTACAAAATGGCCTCAAATGTTAGAATACCTCATATATGTCAGATATGGATTCCCGAGATTTTTTCAGGTATATTACACATAATAAAACAACTAATAAACACTCACTTAGGCAAAACAAATATGTTGAAAAAAACACTATGATGTTAAAACAAGGCATCAATTAGAGATCAATAATGAGATGTAAATAAAGAATACCTAACACCGTATCATCAACAATTCCAATAGCTATTCCAGATGAAAGGCCAGCAATACCATAAGCAAGACCAGATGAAAGAGGTGCATAGCCATGGCCTTATGGTTATTTCTGGTGCTGGTAATAACACAATTAATAAAAATGTAAATACCCAACACACCAGCCATAAATAGGAATAATAGACTTCATCCCCAGCTCAGGCCTCATCACTCCCATCGATGCAACAGGAACAACTCATCAGCCCTGACAACTCGAGCAAACATTTTACTCTTTAGTCAATGAAATACAAAGATATAAATGATTATTTCATATTCCTAAAATAATATATAAAATGAGGAAAGATTCACCGATCCCAACAATACCTATGAAAAACTACCATATTGCATTCAAAGTTAATAATGATCTAAAGAAATAATCATTTTAAGGAGAATGATTGCGATAGTAATTTCATCTTAAAATGTCTGACTTCCAAACAATGGTTCAGAGGGAGTAAGAATCATATTTAATTATAGAGTGAATTTAGCAGTAAAGGACTATTGTACAAGCAAAACCCTCAACAATAGTTAGAAAATTACAGACATTAACCAAAAAAATCTTGAATTCCCTCATCCAATCCAATGGTACACAAACATAAAACAAGAATCTCAATAACTTACCAAACTTATATTTGAACTCTCACAATCCAACCAAAGTGCATACAACACAACATACAATATAACAGAACAGGAAAAAAATCAAAAGCATATATACTGACCGTATCAGGAACAGGGATATCATTTCCATCATCATCACCGACATTAGCCTTATTTGCACTCCTAACCCCACTCTCGTAATCATCCATTTATTTCTTCTTCTTCTTGGCCCCACCGCCACCAATACTAATTGATTCTTCCAAAACCCTAGGCTCTACCACCGCCGGTGCTACCGGAGCAACCACGCGATCTTCGTCGCTCTTCTTCTCCTGGTCCTGGTCACAATACCCTTCGTCGGATTAGGATTAGGATTAGGGATTTGCATGAGACATAGAGCATGAGAGAGAGAGCGGGAGGCGATATTGAGAGAGGAGAGGGAGCGGGAGAAAAAAATCATTAAGGGGATTATTTTTTTTAGGATATTTGTAGTTTAGTGAAGTGTTCTCAATTTTGGCACATTTTTAAACAGTGCCAAAATTTGGCACTGCTTAAAAGTGTGCCAGATTGTTATTAAATTATGTAAAAATTTGGCACAATTTTAAACCGTGACAGATTTTTAATCTCAAGGTGTGCCAAATTGGCGTTTTTGGTGTAGTGTTTAGGTTAAAAAATATCGGGGCTACCTACCAAAGGGTTGCCACAACTATCTTGCACGACCATATTCACAAAGAAGTTGAGGTCTATGTTAATGACATGATCATCAAATCCAAAACTCGGGAAGGTCACATTCCCTCCCTTCGAAAGTTCTTCGAGCGACTACAACAGTACCAGATGTGTCTTATATATATCAATGCACACAAGACAAATACTCTTACATATATTTTGTAAAGGATATATCACTAGTTGTTTGTTGGTTGCTGAATCATGTGATTTCAGATGATTGGTTTTTGACGTCTTAATCAAATTTCTCAGAGGCAGATATGTGAATGTAATTAATAATTGTATTGTTTTAGTACCATAAATATAGGATGGCTCTAAGGCTACCCCAATTATCACTCCCAAATAGCACAAGATGATTTTAATTTTTTTACAAAGGGCTACCACACAAATAATTTTTTTTAAATCTTGTTGGTCCCCACGACACCTTTCTCTCTCTAACCACTAACCTCCTACACCATTCTCATTCTACCCACTAAACTCCAACCATCTTTATTCCCAATCAAAGTGCGTTGAATACATTTTGATCCCCACTACACCAATCAAAGTGCATTGATTGCATTTTGGTCCTCACTACACCAACAATCTTCACCAACAATCATAAATACCAATGTAAGGTATTAAAAATCGGTGTGACACCATAAAAAACAATGAAACTACCCCAAATAATACTTTTGAGATAATTTTTGGTCCAAAGCATTGTCGTTTATTTTATTCACAACTAGGTTCATTAGGCATATTCCTACCAAGATGGAATCCAATATTCGGTATGTTCATACCAAGAGGGAGTATTAGATTCATCATATTCCTATCGAATGGCTTCTAATATTTAGGAAAGCTTTACTTAATTATGTATGATTCATTTGATAATTATGTAGGATGTTATGCTTCAACGTAAACATGAGAAATCTTAATTTTGTGGGTTACATAAGAAATTTTACTTACGTAAAGTAATTAAGACATGAGTATGCTTTCAATAACACGATTATGTTCTTACTTATGTACGAGGCTTTCATGTATTTCAACTTTGTATTATTTGACGAGGCTTTAGTCAATATCGACTGTGAGAACAAAGGCGCTAATGGTTCTTTAGGATTCAATGTTAACGCCACTTTTTTTACGGACCAGGTATTTTTTATTACACATAACCTATGGAGCTATTTCAAATGTAAAATCATTTTGTATTAAAATGTAATGATTAATTTATGTTTAAATTCTCAAGTATTTCCCACCCGCAAGCACGGTCGGTTAGAACAATAATAGTAATCACCAAGTCTGATGCACCATCGATGACGCGAAAGGGACGTTTACATTTAGGTTGTGAGAGGGGATGGTAGTACATGTACCATCATGGAAAGAACTCTGAGAATGAAAAAGGTACTAAGGTTGAGAAATCTAAGAATAAGGATACGATGACTAGAAAGTGCAATTGCCCATTTCTATTGAAGGGCATTCCACTGATAGTGGGATAGTTCACAACCACCAATTATTGAAATCATTAATTGGGTATTCATATGTCGGGTGTCTTTCTGTATAGGAGAGAAACATTGTTGAAAAAATGTTGAGTGGGGTGAAGCCAATCGCCATTGTAACAATGATAAAAAGTTGGAATATTAGTAATGTGTCAAAAATGAAAATAATTTATAATGCCAAGTAAAAGTTAATTATTAGAGAACAGGAGGGTAGAACGACGATGCAACAGTTAATGAAATTGATTGGTGACAAACATTATGTATATTTATATCGCACTAATGATTCTACAATGGAGTTGGAAGACATATTATGGGCTCATCTGAACTCAATTCAATTGGCAAAGTAGTTTCCCTTAGTTATCATTGTTGATTGAACTTACAAGGAAAACCGTTACAAGATGTCGTTGTTTAAGATGATTGGTATAACCTATTACGAACAAATGTTCAACATTGCATTCGCATTTTTAGTTACAGAGAAGGAAGAGAACTAATTTTGGGCGTTTGGCCTGTTAAAAGCGCTATACGATCCATTTTTATGCCCCACTATCTTCATCACCGATCGAAAGTACGCGTGTATCAATGAATTATGGTGGTGTTCCCCAAGGCTAGATACATGGCATATACTTTCCATGTTCACTGCAATGTGGAAATCCATACTCGTAAAGATATCTATGATGAGGATTCACTAAAAACATTCTTGAGAGATTGGGTTCATTTGGTTGAATCCCCAACGGAGAGCGATTTCAATGAACTTGGTTGTTATTTTGCATGGATAGTGGGGCATACCAAAACACTATAAACTGCATTGATTGTACATAGTATAACTTGAAGGAGACCTTCTTTCATGCATGAATCAATATGATAAAACATCGGGGCAACCAAATTACAAATCGATGTGAAGGTGTGCATGATAAACTTAAGAAACATTTGGGGAGTTCTCAACTACCTTTTGATAAGGTATTCGTCAGCATGCACAATTACATTGAATTGCAGGTTACGAAAGTTAAGGAGTTCAAGGATTCCTTACATAAAATCAAACACTCTCATAATATTCTTTATTTTCGTGAGCTCATAGATTGGGTTTCACACTATGCGATTGGCTTAATTATTGAGGAGTTAAATACGAGTGATAATATTGGCATGGATTTTAAATCTTGCCTCTATGTCGTGCGCAATGTCTACAAAATACCTTATGCTCATGAGTTGGTCAACTATCGAATGGAGGGTCGATTGATACTTTGGGGGGATTTGGATGGTCATTGACGTAAATTATCTATGGTGCTTGAGTTAGACAAGTACCATATAGTTGATTATGAGCCAAAAATAGTATTATTCAAAGAGAGGTGGAAAAGGTGAACTGTAGATGAGCAAAAGACCATGTTATATTAATTGAAAGACATGGGGCACCCCACCACTGCGAGGCTATTTTAATTGTCCGGATGAAGCAAGAGAAGGTTCGATCGTGGGGTCGAAGATCAACCTCTCATGAGCAAAAACATGAGAAGTCAATGAAAAGGGATCCCCGTGCCTTCATACTAACGAGGGAATTAATAGAGAAAGAACACGGTGCTATTTAAAGGCCTAAAAAGAACATTGATTTTACAGAGTTCACGCACCCTTCCCCATGGTACCCAAAGAACACACCCATGTACACAAAGTACCTGAAGGAGATACTCGAGTTTTACAGAGGTTTTGTAGAATATATCGTGGATGTGGAAGTAAATGACAATTGCGGATTTAGTTGTGTATCTATTGTCTAAGATTGGGGTCCAAAAGTGATGGATGAAGAAATGTAAGAGAGGATTTGATGGACGAAGTGCTTGAAAATAATGATTTTTACATACATTATTCTAGGAGTTGATTTTCAAAAATTGTGCTAAATCTATTAGAAGACTCTACAAGCCCATGTGGTCTGAAGTCTTGGATGGTCATTCCAGAGTGTGTTACCTTGTGGCCGAGGTTTACAATTTCCTTTTATCACCAAGGTAATGCCTCACATTTCTACCGATGAGACATGAACGACCAAAAAGTCCAATATTCATGCAGATTTCTCATGTATGTGAGAATCATTTTGTCATACTAAAGTTGAAACAAGGTTGTCCGTTGCCACCGATTGTAAGTCGCTGGCATAGTTGTTCCTTGCATGGAGCCAAGTCTTAGATCGACAAATATGCTGATCAAATATTTGCATTTTAAAATATTTTCCCTAAATATGTAGAGACAACTAATCATCTTATAGAAATCAACTAGATAGGGATATGTTGTATTTTTTTTATACAAATGTAAACAAATGTATAGTTAGGTTGAGAGGGATATGTTTAGTTTTTCGTACACATTTAAGCAAATATGTAGGTGGGTTCTCAGGGATATGTTGTGTATTTGTACACATGTAAGTAAATTTGTAGGTAGCTTGTAAGGAATATGGAAAAGCGAACTCTGATTTGTAAAGTTATTGAAAATATATATCAATATAACATATGGAATGGATGTCAATATCATGTGAAATGGATTTTAACAACATATGGAATGGATTTTAATATCATTTGCATGGATTTCAAGATCATATGTAAGGGATTTCAATTTCATGAACTATCAATATGGAAACCATCATTGATTATGGATTTATGCATTGAAGATATATAACATTACTCGACATGAAGGTGATGAATCAAACTAGCTGTGGAAGTGAAAATATCACTATTAAGAATGATTATCTGCAACCAAACTTTATATTATTTGGTTCAGGGGATTAATATCCAGTCCAAGTTCCTATTTTATCATTTGAATGCCGAACCAAACTGAATAAAGTTTGGTTTGGGATAATTATTCCTAACAGTGAGATTTTTCACTTTGGAGGTAAGTTTGATTCTTCACCTTCATGATGAGTAATATTGTGTGGCTTCGTTATATACATCCCGAACCAAAACTAACATGAAATTAAATATGGTCCAAATCTGCACAATCCAACCAAAACCAACTTCAACATTAACAATCCAAGGATGACAACTTTAACATCAATAATTCAATGATGATAACTTCAACCAAAACAAACTACATTAACAATCCAAAACCAATTATAAACGAAAACCTACACAATCCAAGGATGCTAACTTCAACCAAAACAACCCACACTAACAATCCAAAACCAATTATAAATAAAACTTCACATTCACAGACCATAGCCAATTATATTAAAATAATTTTAACAATACAAAACATCAAAATAACCTTCATATTCCATAATAGCTTCACATTCCACAAAAAATTCAAAGAAAAGTTCACAATCCAACCAAAATACACAATTGTACCCCATCTAACAATTCATAACTAAATGATCCCAAGTTCTAAACCACTAATTCCAATGTTCCAAATTATAAAAGTAGGAAAATTCACTATAAAGTTCATTTTATTTTTCTTTTATATGATTTTCTTCTTGGCCCCTCATCCTCCATTGCCTTCTTTTTCCTTTTTATCATGCTCTTTTCCATGTTTCTTCGTATTTTTCTTCCCCTGATCCTCAATGTTAATCTGGAGACCCGCCCCAATTGCTATCACAAGTGTTTGGTAAGCCTCTTGATTCCGTCCAAGTAATGTAGTCTCATTCCTAGTAACACCTTATTTTATGTTCTTCTCGAGCAACTCCATTACTCTACGCACTTTGTCTCCCTATTGAACATCATTTATTTATGAGAATTCATTAAATTATGAAAATGATAAGAAATGTTATCCTTACCAATGATGTTTTTCTTGCTTCAAACTAACGATAGGTGGGGTTATGGATAGTCGAGTGGGAATCGATCAAAAACAACTTCATGTAATCCTCGCTACAGTCCCATGGGTAAGAGACGGGTACTAATTGAAAATTCTCAAATAATATGTGGTCCTAATAATTTTCTAATACTATTTTTGCATGTCAAACTTGATCTTGTATCATGCTGCTTTGTTTCCCCTCTCATCCCTTAAGGGGGTCATTGGGTTGCGGGGAATGATTTGAATACGTATGAATTGTCTAAGACATCTTTCAAGATAGTATGTCTTGGTAACGTTAAAGAAAATGATGATGACCCTTTAGAAAATAACCTCCGGAAATGGGTTTGCATCCCTCGCATCTTTATAAGGATCCCAAATCATACACACAAACTTATAATTAGGGTTCAAATATTCCCAAAGTTAATTGAAAGAACAATGTAAAAAACTTACATTCCCTGTCGACATATCATCGAGTTATTCTCTGTACTTATTGAGCTATGGGAAGACATTCTTTGGAGAGGCTGATTGCAATGCCTAATGCCTAATTCTAGGCATTGTATTATTGAACTCCACATGGTATTACACCCCGAATCCGATAAAGTTCTCATAAATCCAGGACTACAAAAAATAATATGGATACAAAATCATATGAAATTAGTGATTGTTTTAATGAATACTTAATATATATCATGAAAGATTAATTATTGTTACCTATAATAGGGATAGAAAATAGCTCATTTGCTTAAAACTTAACCTTGATGCAAGTCAAAGCCATCTGTACTGGTGAGCAAGAATTCTCATGACTCACGTATATTGGGCCACCTTTTTCAAATAATTTAATACTTGAAGGTAATAGACATAGGTCCTATTTTTCATCTTATCGGGGAAAACAATGCATCCGATTATGTAAACTATATAGGCCAGGGCATATTGGTCTTTCACATATTTAACTCTTTCCTTAAAATTCATAGTGATCCAATTCAAAGGGACCGCATATGAATCAATGCACTCTAATTCAGCATCAACTTTGCTCACTCCCAAGCACTCAACAACTAAGTCAGTACCGCTCGGCATTTCGATTGTCTTGTCATCAGGAGTAGAAATATTTGGACTAAATAACGGATCATCAACTAGAGGGACTTGAAGTATTTGAGCTACATCATCAAGACTGATGGTCATCTCCCCAAATGGCATGTGAAATCTATTTGTCTCTATATGCCATTGCTCAATGAATGCCAAAACTAAAGCGCAATCAATATACTTATGGCTATATTTTATCAAGCCATTGTGTTTTCACCTCTCCACCCTATCATGCACTCCTTTACTTAAATCTTGCAAAGGCCATTCATTTATCTTCGTCCAGTAGTTGACACAAAGTAACGACACTTGTTCAACCTACAATATTTATCATAAATATCAATATTTTTGGTAAGTTATCGATATCAATTTTTTGATACGTTAAATTTTTAAATATGATTACCACTGCTCCGGTTTATATACTATAGGCATTGGTTATCTTCTTTTTAATATATACGTCGACTAACTTATTTTGTCTTTGTGCCAAATTACTCGATGGGCCAGCATCTGTAGACGGTGGAATACCTCTTGACGTAACTCAGGTTCAACATTATGTTGTTCCTCTGCAGGAACCCCAGCATGGCCCTCAAAAAATCCTCAACATGACACTCTACAACAACCTCTACATTTTCCTCCTCATTATGGCCCTCTATGGAACATGATAACACATGAATATCTTCCCAGCTCTTCCTTTCAGAAGCAATAACGAGGTTCCTTTTTTTAATGTAAGTAGCATATAACTTTATCCATTTATGATGTGCATTAAAACAGAGATCACATGTTAATATCTAACATACATGAATAACTAACATATATACATCACATGTGAATAATTAACATATATGAATAACTAACATACTTGAATAAAATAATGTGCATAGATCACATGTGAATAACTAGCATACATGAATAACTAACATACATCAATAACTACCGTATTGAACAAATAACAAACTTGACTAAAATAATGTACATAGATCACATGTGAATAACTAACATGCATGGATAAATAACAAACATGAATAACTAACAAACAAAGATAAATATATGTACATGAATAACTAAAATGATCCCAACACTGTTCAATGTTTAATCCAAAAAGGTCCCAATACAAAAAAGGAAATCTATAGAATGAATAAAGGACTTCAATGTTCATTCGAGGCAATGGCCCCAAAATATTCATAGCAACTCATCATAAAACTGACGAGTTAAATAATCCATCTCGTGAACCTTGCCCCGAATGAAGTCATTCATAAAACCCAGTTTGGTTCATCACATATGTGACGAATATTTAATTACAATTCGGGTAAATGGCCCTAATGATGTCAAGTTATAATCAATAATTTCATTCATGAGAAAGATAACAAAATTAGGCTGATTTTTCATTGGTTTTATCTCGGATAAAACCTTAGTAAGCTAACTTATGTGGTTTGTTATAGAAAACCCCAATTATTCGTTATAAGTTTGAAAGACCAACTGCTCGTGGATTTCTATTGAAGATACCAACAAAAGTTTATAACGATTAGGTAAAACCAATTTTTTCGTTAGTTTCAAACTTCTCATGGGTTTCAATACAGCATGGTAAAATCGAAATCATCCAAATGAAATTTTCAATCTTTGGACCTACCAACAAATATTTTGCGATGATATGAGTTTTCATATGAAGTTTTCAAACTCCTCGAATTGCAGAATGAGTAAAACATTTGGGCAAATGATGTTTATGAGGTCAATGATGTTTATGATTTTAATCAGGTAGATTAATTTTGAGTACCAACCTGTTTGAATTTATTTTTTATTGATGATTTGTTGTTATCCTTTGAAGTTATAGGTTTAGATGTTAGAACTTGAGAGGTTTAAAGGTTATGATGTGTTGAAAGACGGAGGGAAAGTGAGTAAATGAATTTTTTTAATTTTAAATTATGGGTAGCCCATATGTGTTATAATGAATTAAAAAATAGATTTTTGTGATATTTTAGAGTTAATATTTTCTTGTGGTATTTTGGAGTAAAAAATAGGGTGCCTTTAGCAGCACCCTAAATATAAAGAGAAAACATGCTAATATACTCCTCTCACGCGTCACATGGGGTATTCTCTAACAGTACAATGACGAAGTATTGAGATTTTGTGGGTTTTGAAACCCACCATTTATTATATTAACCGAAAGGATCTATCAAAAGTTTATTCATCTTTTCAAAGATATCTTAAAAGTAGAAGCACGCGTACACTCTTTGTACTAATATATAATAGAAGACTTTTTTTTTACTCAATAACAAAAGATTTCACTCGTGTAGTCCCCAGGGTTAGCTCTGCCTATAGGCAAAGCCAGCGGTTGCCTAGGGTCCCTGATTAATCGCTCCCCCCCCCCCCCCCACCACCACCACAAAAAAATAGTTAAAAAGAATTTTGATATAAAAAAATTAGTCACGAAATAAATTAGAGCTACCACTTAAAAGGGCCCCCAAAAAATAAAACTTGTTCCACTTAAAATAAATTAGAAAATAAAAAGGCCCTAAAGTGACCCATTTTCACTCAACCTAACACTAAACCTAAAATTAAACCCACTAAACTCAACCCATGCAACATACCCAACTCACCCAACCATAATTCTGAACCTAAAACTAACTGTTCTCTCCTCTCTTTTCACAACATACACACTCACCTCCACATCTCACCATTATTTCTTCATTTTCTCTCTGAAAGTCTGATTTTTTTAATAATGAATCAATTAACCCAAGATATACCAGAGAGTCAAATAAACCGTCTAAGCCTTTCTAATCATGCTTTCAAATTATTACCAAATTTAATCTTGATTAACCTAATTACTAAGTTGACATGTAAAATAAGTCCGGTAATAAACAATAAGAACAATAACATGAGAGACGACGATGTACGAGAAAAAACCAATTGGGAAAAACCTCACACAGCTAGACCTAGACAAAATTCACTATACATAAGGTTTTATAAAGGACACAAAATGACTTACAACACTTGACTCCTCAACCCTATCAAGATGAATATCTTCACACCTTCTTTTACAGTACTGTGCAATCTAGTGTCAGCTTCACAACATATACATGACTCGGACTCCTCTGATAGCCTCAATCGTCACCCATTTGTGTGGAATCCACCACATGGAAATATGTATGATGAAAAGTTTCGGGGTATAATCTGAACCACAATCAAGATAAATAAGCTTGTAGTTGGATATTAGATTTAGAAAGTATTTTCAAGATATAGAGACTCAAAACCGTTTCTATAAAAGGAGGCTACTCTCAAAATGGATAGAAAACCTAAATTTTAATAGAGTGGTCGTTTTGAATAGGTCAATTTCTTTTCCTTAAAATTCATTTTGTTTATTCAACTGAGATCAGGTTTGTTTGAACGATTTTTCATATCTCATTAAAACGAGGGCAAAAGTCGTTCAAACGACAATGGCTTTTTGGTCGAACACCTTTCCAATGAGCTTCCAACGAGATGTGTCCTGCTAAATAGAGAACCCCTCGTATGAAGGTCATTTAAAGTATGATCAAACGAGACTAGCTTCTCGTTGGAACTCTCGTTCGAATGATATTGGATCCTCGTTAAAATGAGAATGATATCTCCTCAGAATGATAGGAAATAAAAATGTTATTTTAAAACCTTTTTTCAAATGATAAATTGCCTCAGAAAAATATTCAAATACAATAATGATTATTTTGATCATAAAACGTCATATACCTTTAATCTCGAGAAATGTGTAGTGCGTCCAATCATAAAGCATCAAGTATAGTCGTTGTAAAAAGGCGATGTGCCGTGTGTGATACTGATTTAAAATAAATTCACAAATCCCAACCACAAACTTATTTAATTAGAGTCAATTTTTAAACCAAGTTCATTCAACCCTTAAACATGCAACTATGTATGTGCATGTGTCAAACCATCATAAATATAAATATGCTAACTCACAGATTTCAGGAAAAATCTCCGAAGGGCAAAACCTTTTATTTCACTATGAATTAAATCGCAATTTACAATCATAATGAAATCTCCAATAAGTTTACCTCAGCAAACCTACATAGGCACTCAGCCTAGAGTCAGCAATGGATTTCACGTAGTAAAACCATACGAACCGTAGTCCAATCTTCAACAAAGGAACACACGCAACAAACCTCAATGACCACAGTCTTCAGGTGTAGAGACGCACCCCACAACGATGAACAGTAACAATTTTTTGTTCTTTGGTTCCAAAATAATTCACACAAACTATTAGGATCTTGTGAATTGAAAACAAAAAGGTTTAAAACCCTAAAAGTGAGAAGACAATGTATTCAGCCAAAGCAGTTTCGTCTCTTGAAAATTCTCAGGTCTTCTGATTAAAAAAGAAGATGGACAAATCTTTTTATAGAAAATCTAAGGCGGTGGCTTGCTCGAACGAGATAGCAGTGTCGCTCGAATGAGGACACATGTTGTTCAAATGACTTCGCGTCACATCAGTATGTCGCTCGAACGAAGTCTTCTGTCGTTCGAACGAGAAAATTAAAAAATAATTTTTCTTTTCCTTTTCCTAGTAAATGTTCCGCCTTGAAACTTCAAAAAATATTTTTGACGAAAAATTTAAAAACTCCGCTCCAACACTTAGAAATTTTTTGATGAAAAATATCCCAACACTCTAAGTGAATTATTAAGGACTTAAAACACAACCTTACCAAAGTTAAACTTGCAGAGGCGTGAATATTGAAGAACTTGATATTCAGATCCGTCTTGATGCATATGTGATCTTGAATATTCTTCGACAGATGTACCGGTATACGACATACTCAATTGATAACGAACGATGTACTTACAGTCGTTTGCATATCTCGGTTCATATGCTTGAGTAACAAATATATTAAAATTCTATAACCTATGTGTTTTGACCAACGGAATAAACCAATACATACATAAGACTCAATTGGAAATTTGATCTTATAAATCTTCCCCTTTAGCTATTTCAGGACAAAATACTAGACAAAGTGAAAAATGCTAAACTAGGTCGTCAAGCCACCTATGCCCATCCCAAAACCCTAAATATGGACATGGTAACCAAACAACTACTCATCATCTTAATGTTCTTTTGGGTAGCCTTTAATGAATTCATAAAGGTAGAACCTATACACACGAAACAACAAATACATGTGACGCGTGGGAGAATAAAAATTAATAAAGATGGAGTATAAAAACTCCCCCTACGTCCAACAACTCTCTCTCCCTTTTTTTTCGGAAAAGACAAAGGGATAGAGTATTATAACATCCTACAAATAAGATCACATATATGGATAAATAGAGAAAAGTTATCATAGTGTTCACACATAAATGAGCAAGGGAATCATGAAACACTGTGAAGTTCAAGTATCGAGTATGAGAAAAAATAAGCAGAGAGCCACAAGACATGATATAAAAAATTATAGGAATGTTAATAGATAGATATGAGATAGAAACATAAGGTCCATATAAAAATAAGGTGATAAGTATAGAGGACAAACCATCACAAAGCAGATAATATACATACGACATAATCTCACGGCATGAAATGTCAAATGTAACTATCTGAAAAATATACAAATCTGTCTTCAAAAAATATATCAAATACATCCCAAAATACAAAAGGACTCATCAATAATAAGCTCTCTGAGCGAGGAAGAAGGTCAGCTCTAGGACTGTACGGCTCCTGGCCTTCTCCAGATAAGCTAGCTCCCCAATGCTGCTTTACATGTCTCATCTTCTTAATATGTGATATCAAAATAGACTCCATTTTAATCATGTGCTCACTTTACTTGGCAAGCTAAGAAAGAAGATGAGCCTGTAGGTGACGTGACTCTACAAGCTCAGCCTCAATGCACCAATAATCCTCTCAATCCTCCTCCTACAATGTAGATACCGACTAAACCAGTCTAGACGACTCTTGGACTCTAGGTGAATACCTAGATGGATAGGAAGAGGAGGGATGTAAGGGACCGATGGAATCAGAAGTAGGTCCGAACCCAGATGAAGAAGTAGGTCCTAAGCGGCGAACTGAATTCGCAATAATAATGTAAATAGATCTCATCAGAACCTCATATAAAGAAGAGGAACCTCAACAGTAAGATATAGACGCATGACTAAGATTTTATAAGGAAGATCTGACCGGATAGGAGACGTCTTAATATTTAACACAAAAGACATAAAGAGAACAATAATACCAGGGAGGTCGATCATCCTCCTCCGGCTAATGGCATGCATAAAGCGAATGATATCACCGAAAAGTTGGATGGAATTGGAGCAGGGAAAAAAAGACGAGCATGTAACCCAATTAAGGATCCGATAATCAATATGAAGATCAGAGTGATATAGAGTGAGGGAGTGTGGCCGATATTCACGAAAATGAATCGAAATGATGGTATTAATAGAAATGTGCTCCTCCGATGTCTTGGGATATACATATCGAATCCTCAAACGGTGGAGCGAAGGGCAGTAGGGGAACCGAACAAGTGATGATAAAATTCCCGAACAAGGTCTGGAAGAATCACATTGTACATAGAAAATAAGGTTTGCTAACCAAGACGAGAAGACCAACGAGGAAGATTAGTATGAGAAAACTCCTCAATAAGAAACACCCGCTCTTGAACAACCGATCGGATATGAAACCCTGATATACAATACTGCTCATAATCGGATCGACTTGCCCAACTAAGAGAAGAATATGCGGGGTCTGGGCTACTCGTGCCCTACACGATGAAGATGAGGACTTATTAGGAGTTACATCGTCTGTGACCACCCGCTATTTAAACTTGATGAAAAATAGAAGGTAGAGATAAAAGGGAAGAGGACAAAAAACCCCAAACTCACGCCTAAGAACCTATCTCTGAAAAAATTCCAACCGCTCCCCCTGAAAACCAGTTCAACCAACACAATAACAACAACAAAAGATATATAATATATCATTGCAAGAATGAATTATCAATACCAAACAAGAACATGAGTGGCATACAACCATTTCAAAAAAAAATGTGAAGAAATTAAAAAGTATAGAAAATGATAGTAGTTCACACATGAGAAGGGGTAAGCAAAAATATTTTTGGATATAAAGTTTTTGATAAATAAATCAGCAAAAATGCCCCCAAAAATTATTGAAAGATATAAATATGGGAAACTAACAAAAAGCAGGTATAAATACACAAAAATGTGGATTTTAAAGCAAACGATAGTGTATATAAATAAGAAATATAAATCCCACATACCTATATCAATCAATAACTAAATAAAAGGAGAAAAAGAAATAAAGAAGAAAAAATACTAGAAATAGGAATAGACCCTCAAGGAAATCCCAAATCAAACACCAACTTGAATCGTCATAAGAGAGAAATCCAACAAGAAATCGCAAAGGAAGTATAGCCAAGGGAAAAAAAGAGAAGAAAAGATTAGAACAATAAGGGAAAGCGGCTGAAATAGGTGCTTTAAAACCCATGGTCTGATTTTACACTCGTTTGAACGAAATTAAAGGTTCGTTCAAATGAAATGAGGATCTCGTTGGAATGAAAATAGATGTTGTTCAAACAATATCTCAATCTCATTTGAACCAAGATCAAACGATCTTACAATGAAAGTGGTATGGGAAAATAGAGGATGCCTCGTTGGAAGTTCGTTAGAAGCCCATTCCAACGAGAACCTCAACTCGTTCGAACAAGGTGTCTCTCCTTCTAATGAAACACAAAAAAAAATTGAATGTTTATAAAAAATTACCACTAGACAAACGAAACAAAAATAACCCCCTCCCCCCCCCTCCCCCCCCCCCCCCCAAAAAAAATAAATAAAAAAAAAAAAAAAAGTTATGCACATAAAGCTAGTGTGACATGATGTTACTTCAAAGAAACACGAAAATGTAGGGAATGGGTGTGAACCCAAACACGGGAGCATCAATGAAAAGTTATAAGATAGTTCATGATAGCTAATGGACATACCAAAAGTTTTGTACTCAAATCAACCTTAGTGAAATGTAAAGTGGTATTCACAAGGGGCCGACACACTTACTCATATATGTTGAAGTATGGATGATTCTCACCCTAATATATTCATGAAATGAAAGATGAAAATATGAATATGGTTGTCAAACCTATTGATGTTCAACTAAACTCCCTCAAACACTCATTATTTTTATATAACAATTTTCTCATTTGAGGATATTTGAGAGGACGAATATTTTTGTCTCTTTATATAGAAGGAAATCTCACATTGGCCCTAATTAGCATCATAATATTTTTTCTTTACAAAATGGGCCCTTTCCAATGGTGGTTTTTCTTTCAACCGAGTATTTTCTCCGATCACAGCTCTAGTCATTGCACACTCATACATAAGTATCACATTTATACATCTCACGCAATGGTTCTTACAAGCGCACTAATTCTGATATAACAATATGGAAATGACATTATTGGAAGGAGGGCATCTCATTTAGCACATGCAAACAACACCAACACTCAAGAGAGACCGTGAAAAGTGTGTGCAAAAAAGATGATGATAAAATACTAACATAAAGAAGATGGTCACATATAAACATCGCGATGATCGAGAAGGCATATTTAAGCACTATATGGGAATAACCAAATCTATCACACCATGATAAGACACGGGAAAAATGGAGTGAAGGGGTGCTTCAAAAAGCGTATTCATGTCAAACAAAAACACAAAAATAAAAAGGTAATTTTTTCATGAATTTTAGAAAAAAACAAAAGAAAAAATCTTTTTAGAATTTTTATATAAAAGTATATTCAAATATGTACATCTAGTTTAGGGAGATAAGGAAGAGCAATAAGCGCACATCCTGAAGTAGACCATAACCCGAACTCAATCGGTAGGAAGAGCACCAACAAATTTTCTAAAATTTTCAAACCTAAGGGCATCTAAAGGTTTAGTGAAGATGTCGTCTAATTGATGTTCGGTGCTCACAAAGCTCAAGGACCAGACTTTCTCCTTAATAAGATCATGTATAAAATGCTCACGTATCCTAATGTGCTTCGTGCGAGAATGTTGGACAGGATTGCAAGATATGTGAGGTGCACTCGTATTATCACATGAAATAGTCATTGTGCCTTGGGAGATCCCATAATCTTCCAACATTTATTGCATCCACAAGAGTTGTGTGAACAACTCTCGGTGGATATATACTCGGCCTCCACCATGGATAGGGACGTGGATTTTTTCTTCTTGTTTAACCAAGAGACAAGAGAACTCTCAAAGTAAAAACACCCATCCAAGGTGATTCTACAAACATCAACGTCCCCGACCTAATCGGTATCTGAATAGGAAGACAAACGGTTATCGGTATCAAAGGAGTACCAAATACTGTAGGAAAGAGTGCCACTCACATATATGATGATAGTTTAAGAGCAAGCAAGTGGTACTCTTTTGGGGACGCTTCATAATGAGCACACACTCCAATAATGAAGGAAATATAGGGACGACCAGTGATTAGGTATAAAAGACTACCTATCATGCTCCTAAACAGTGTTTGTTAAACGTCCTTTCACAAAAAATCTTTGCTAATATTAGTCATAGAACTCATTAGTGTACGTGCATGCTTAGCAGTGTCTAAACCAAACTTATTCACTAGATCTCTCCCATATTTGGCTTAGGATATAAAAATCCCACCCTCTAATTGACGAACCTGAAGACCTAAGATGAAGGTAAACTCACCTACCATACTCATCTCAAACTCACTAGTCATCTCCTTCGCAAAATGATGAGTATGTCGATCACAAGTGGAACCAAAAACTATGTCGTCGACATAGACTTGAGCGACCAAAATATCCCGTTTCTCTCAACGTACGAACAATGTCATATCAACTCCCCCTCTCTTAAAACTAAGATTCAAGACATAGGAAGTAATCCTCTCATACCAATCTCAAGGATCTTGATCTAATTAATATAGGTTTTTCTTAAGATAGAAGACGTGATTGAGGAATTTTGGATCTTCAAACCTTTTTTGTTGTTCCCCAAACACCTCCTCCTGTAGAATTTCATCAAGAAAGGCACTCCTGACATCCATTTGATACAACTTGAATTTTAGATGACATGTGTAGACACCACATTCTAGGACCCCCTAAGTCTCTCCTTAGGTCCCCTAGGACCTCCCCATTTCACTACAAACCCTAGGTCATACTTCGAGTACCGATCTAGAGGCCATGGGGTGCTCCTGAGCCCCATTTGACTCGGGTCAACTCTATCAATAGAGAAAAAGATTAATGAATATTTGAAGGTATGTGAATCCCCTTTACAATGGTCCACTCCATGCATGAATCGGCATAACGATTCAGATGAACGAACCAGTTTACCACCAAAAATCAATCTAGAGGCCACTAGGCGTTCCCGGGCCCCGATTTGATCCCAACAAACTTCATCGTCAGAGTGAAAGATCACTAAATGTATTAAGCTCACTGAAACCCATTTCTAATGGTTCACCATGTGTGCAAAACGGCGTAATCATTTGGACAAATGATTCATTTTCATCCAAAAATTGATCTGGAGGCCACCGGGCGCTCTCGGGCTCCGTTTGACCAAGGTTAGATCTTTAGATCTAATGAGACTGAATGAATCTTCAAAGTCAACTTACTACCCTTTTCAACGGTTCGATCCATGAGCGGATCATTCTTACGGTAAGGATGAACAACCTATTTGACTCCGAAAGGTCACCGGGCACTTCCGAGACCCACTTGACCAAGGTCAACTTTTCGAGCCGAGCGAAACTCTTTGGAGTGTCAAATTATTGATAATAAAGTTCCTAACGGTCCACCCCATCCATTATTCTAACTTATCATTCGAATGAATGATCCGTTTTTAATCGACGATCTCTTATCCACACGACCGACAAGCGCTTTCGAGCCCTGTTTGACCCAAAGTCAACTCCTGAACCTGGGAGCAGTCCAAAGGACTCTTGAAGGTATCTGAATCACCTTTCTAAAAATATTCCTCGTGCATGATTTGGATAAGCAGATTACGTTCTATGACCATTTTTGCAAAAAAATCTGCACGAGACTACCGATTGGCAGATCCATTTACCCACCTATTGGCAGTGTGCCTAGGGTTACCTACCATTTGGTAGGGATAGGTCTATGCTAATAGGCACCCCCCTTACCCTATAAATAGAGGTCATGACCTCACTGCCAAATCATACCTTAGATCCATCAATATCAGTGATCTCAACAACATTCTCTTTCAATCAGTGAAGTTTACTTGTGTGAAATTCCTTTCAATGTTTCATTCCCATTCTTTTCATACCCAATTTAGCAAAATCTCACTCTCTCTCATCCAACATTCATCTCAACACTCAAGGGAGTTCATCAAGGATCAAAATCCAGCTTCAATTCTCCATAAAAGGTCCAAAATCCTTCTCTCTCTCATTAATTTTTTTATTTTTGCATTAGTTACATAAATTCTTAATCTAGCTTTTGATTTAGTTTATACACATTAAAATATCACCTTTTTATTAGTTATATTTCACATACTTTATTTTCTATAAAAACCTAAAAGAAACAAAAAGAGGGTTACACCTATAAATTCCGACGGGATTATCCATCACAATTTCTCAAAACTAAAATACATTTTCTACACAGACATATATAATAAAATCCCGTTCAAATCTATGGGATAAACCCCACCCTTATGTCGGATAGGAACTACATGGACTTTGATGCCTTTATAAGCTACGTAGGCGTTTTGGGCTAAAACTCGAGACTCGAGTCCAATTTTCTCATTTTCACATTTATCACCTTTTCATCTATACATTATTTTAATATACATTATATTTGTGATCCTTATTGGCGTTTTATACCAACATATATTATCGTTTCATTATAACGATCATTATCTCGATAAATGCATAAACCATATTTTCTAAATATTATTTTGAGAACATTCCTATAGGTGACCTCACTCTATATTTTCCTTGGTATGAGTTGAGAGATTCCGATCTCCATTTATATATATGCTCGCACACACTTCACAAAGAAATAAATAAAAACATTAACACAAGCCCATGAGAGATCAAAAGGTAGGGATAGGTGCCTAACACCTTCCCATTTCATAACTTACCCTCCGAATCTTCGAACTATTGGTTTTATAAGCATCAATTTGTCTTTGATTCCACTCTCTCAAGGCGGCGACATGTTCCTTTGCCTGTTTTGTGCAAACTAGGTAGGCGACTCCATCTCTTTACATTCGCCTCACACCGACGATGGCTGAAGCGCTCTTAGAGAAAGAGGGTGAGATACCTTTTTCTCCCCCTTTTTTATTCACCCTTACAAGGAGAGAAGAGAGAGGAGAGATATCGAGATGTCCACAACATTCAGTGGCTAGCAAAAGGTGAATAGACTCTAGCCTAGCAACAGAAGCAAATGTCTCCTCAAAGTCAAAACCTTGAATTTGAATGTAACCTTGAGCAAATAACCTATATTTGTTTCGAACAATGATACCATGCTACTCAATTTTATTCTTATAAACCCATTTGTAACCAATAACATTTGTGTCTCTAGGTCGAGGGACTAACTCCCAAACATCATTCTTTTTAAATTAAAGCAACTATTCTTGTATGGCATTAATCTAATGTTCCTCCTTGAGTTATTCTTTAATGTTCGTGGTCTTGATTTTGGGAAGTATAGCAAAAGTGGAAAACCTCATTTCCCAAAGAATAAAAGTCTTGACACCTTAGTTTAGATTTTTAAGAATGTTCGTGGGGTCATGACTCTTCCCAACCCAAGATGGTGGATCTTATTTATTAAGAGTAGGGTACACCACATCGTTGTGAGAGATAATGGGATCATCACTAGGGGTGCATCATTCTCACACGCAAGACCATCATTGATAAATGCTACAGGAGCATCATCTTAAATACAGATATTTATAAATTCCATGATCTTTGACCTTTTAAGATTGTAAACCCTATTAAGCTCGACTACATGATGAATAACCTAACAATATTCCCTTATCATTCCTAGAGTTAAACTTTCATAAGTTCCCTCTATCTCGAATAATATAGCAAGGACTCCCAAAGACGTAAAAATAAGATAGGCTAGGCTTTTTCCCAGTTCAAAATTCATATGATTTTTTAGTAGTATGTGGATGTATATAAACCGCGTTCACCGTGTGATAAGCAGTGTTCACCACCTCGGCCCAAAAAGGCCTAGGCACATTTCAACCAAGTATAATAGATCTTGCTATATCTTGAATGGTCCTATTCTTTCCCAACAATGTCATTTTGTTGAGGTGTGTCTACCCCTAATAATTCAAGTTTAATGGCCAAACCATCACAAAACTCTCCAACACCGTCATCAATGAATTTCATACCATTATTACTTCTAATTCGATTATGTTGATTTTATATGACACGACATTTTTTGTAAGAAACTCCACAGCATCTGATTTTCCCTAAGGAATCCCACAATAGAATACCTCAAAAAATCGTCAACCATCACTAAAAAAATACCCTTTACCAACTAGGCTCTTCGTACACATCGAACCCATAAGATCCATGTGTATCAATTCTAATACACGAGAGGTAGTAATAGTATTCAAATTCTTATGCGGACTTTTGATTTTCATTCCATATTGGAATGGACCACAAACTAAAGAAGTTAGTTTTCCTAGAGATGGTAAGCCTCAGAGTAGGTCTTTCCTCACAAGACGATCGAGATCCCAAAAGTTCACATGACCTAGTCTTTAGTACCAAAGGTCCATGGGGGGACCCTAGCACTATTAAAGACAAATGAGGATGTCAAGATAATACTACAATAATTATCGAATGCTATCACACCTTACAGTACAATCTTACTGCAATCATTGTTTACACAATATTTGGATTGGTTAAATTTACCTATAAGATCTTCATCACACAATTGGAAAATGCTTATCAATTTTACTTTCAATCCATTAATATAAAATACGTTGTCTAGATTTAGGAATTCAAAAATCTCATAATGCCCCGTCCTAACTCGTTAGACCGACTCCCATCACTAAAGGTGACTTTCCTTTCTTGATCCTCAAGTTTGGTAAAAAGTGATTTATCACCTATCATATGTTTTTAGAAACCACTATCAAAATACCATTGGGGGGTATTCTAAACTTTTAACAAAACATGAACAATAAGATCTTTAATGTCATTCTCTTTCACAACCCAAGTAGGAGTATAACGTGTGGATGTTGTCTTTCTTTTTCTCTTTCTGTTGTTATTTCCATTTTTCAGTTTGAATGAGTTCGCATAAGGAGTAGAAAATCTTTAAAATTCTTCCATTAACCCTATCGAGGTATGAACAAGATATTCTACATGCTCTCTCACGCTATCCAAGTGGCTATAGTTGTGTGAGGGAGTACGAAAATGAGAATCCCTCTCAAGCTTGTAGCAAAAAACTCTGATATGTCCTTTTCTATTGGAATGGTTACAAACATAGGGTTGAACGAATTTCATCTTCTTAATTTTCTTTGGAGGGTTACCTTTTGGTGGATTAGGTTTAAGAGTGTTTGTTACAGAAATAAACTTGGCAATGGGCTTAGATTTAGACTTAGAAGATTCACCCTCATCATATCCTATGCTTTTTCTCTCTTGATAGCTTTTCTCCTTATACCTGAGGACATTTCCAAAAACTAACTTCCCCATTCTCTCGGAGTTACCCTCAAGAGTGATTTTTACCTTATGGGAAGCTTCAAGATCTTTCTTAAGAATGACAATATCAACTTCAAGCTTCTCATGAACTTTCAAAAAATCATGAAGATCATCATAAAGTCTTGTGACTTTGGACATCAATCTGTCTCTCTCTCTTTTCCCACCAAATTAAGCTTCTTAGACAAAGAAACTTTATTCGCCTCGAGTTAACTCCTCAATGCCTCAATCTCTTTGAAGGCAAACAACTCCTTTCCAAGTGTTAACATTTTGATTGTCAATTTATTATTTCTCTTTTGTATTTTCATGGACTTGTTATAGAGCTCGGAATAGGCAGTTTGGAGATCACCTCCATCACCATTTACATCACTAAAACCCTCATCAATTTTATTATCTTGGGAAGAAATAGAGCTAGAGTCGAGATAGTTATGTATAATATTTTCATCATTAGAATAAGACATACTGTAATTACTGGCATGACTAGCATCGAAGGCAATGAAGTTGCGTCCAAGAGGAGAGCTATTACCTGAATCATCTGACTCGACATCATGTAATACCTCATAATTTTATGAATAATTTATTTCCACGTGTGTATTTGGCTATTAATTTAACTGGGGAAATTAATTGGTTTCGATAAATGTTAATTAGCGAGTTCAAGATTGATATTTATGATTAATATTATTATTTACTTGCTTGTAATAAGTAAATAACGATGCAAATTATTATATTGCCGTTTAATGAGTGAAAAACGAAGGATTATTATATTATATCATTAGAGAGTTAGAACAACGAATTTAATAGTTTGAGGGAAATGCATTATGTATGCACGTGTAGGGCCCGATTAATGATATGATGGAATATTTTTAGTTTGGTGATTCGGATGGTCTTTTTAAGTGCACTAGTGATCCTCAATGGGTTAAAATAATCCAGAATAGGTACTTGGGGGTTATAATTGGATTCCTAGGGCTTTTCAGACATAGTAGGGCCTATATGGGGGTATGGTTGTCTTTTTACCCTTAGGGCCGCACCTAAAAATGGGATTAGGGTGTGATTGAAAGGTATTTAAGGTTAAGTGGGGTGGATGGCATCCTCATTATATCCTCTGCTTATTGGATGTTAAAGGAGGGATCAAAGAGAAGAGAGAAGAGAACAAAAGAGAGAAAGGAAAGCTTGGAGAAGAGAGGAAGAACATCTCTGGGAATCAATCCATCTCTACGAGTCGACTTCGGATTCTAATCTAATAAGGAAAGTGATTAGTTGCTTTAGATTTGTAATTTTCTAAGGTTAATTACATTCATGATTAATTAGTGACTAATATGGGAATTAAAAGATGAAATGTTGAAACTAATTGAAAGGAATTGGTTTGTATTTAACCTATGATCATGATTGATAGTTAATAAGTGAGAAATACGTGATTAAATTCTGCGAATATGTATATAAACATAAAGAACATTGATAGGGTGTTAGATTAATGAATTTCAAAGATTAAGTAATTCTGAGTTGAATGAGTCAGATAAATGATTAGGAATCCTTGAGAATTGATATTGGATTCGGGATTAATTCGGTGTTAAAAGACTTCTGGAATGATTACATATTGATCTGGGATCTTAATTTATGTTTTTCGGAGACTCGGGACCTTTATTGAAGGGTTTAAGAGATGAAAACCCAAGGTTAAAGATGAAGGGCAGCCCAACAAACCGAACTGATTCCTTGGGGAGCAATTAGGTTCGCTTGACTAAACCGGTTCGATCTGCCAAACAAATCGGTTTAGTTTGTCGGCCTATCCTAAATTTTATTGTGCTTTATTTTGACCCGTTAGTGTTTGATAAATGAGCGTATGGGCTTCTGAGGTAGATTAGTGATGATGCTGAAATCTAGCACCACCAGATAAGTGGTGATGAACTCAAACAGTAGTAACAATGGCAACCATAGATGTATAAATGTGTAAGTGTGTGGAAGCAGATGAGTATAAGAGTAATAAGATAATGATGTATAATGGTTCATCCAATTAGGCCTACATCCACTGTCAGTGTGTGATCCATTAAGTATGGGCACTAATGGCCTTGGATACAATGCACACAAGCTCCCTTTCTCTCTCTACTGTGTGTAAAAGTAGAGTTTTAGCTAGGGTTACAATTATCGATCCACTGTAGGGTTGTAGGTGACAAGCATATATAGGTCTTGGGGGGTGTAGTGTACCCCCCAAGTATGCATGGTGCATGTGAATGATGATCTATCCAATCTCCTGTTGACACCTGTAGATGCCAAATGATGACATAATATTCCCTCACGTGAGGGGGTGATATTGTTATAACGGTCTTCCACGTGCCATGTGAGCCTCACGTGCACTGTTCCACGCGTCTCCCAAACCACGCGCTGTGATGATGTCACCCTCGGCCTATGATATGAGGCCAAGGGAAAAGTTCCCTCTGGCCTAATTTAGGCCTCGTACTGTCGTACCCTCGGAGGGTCGTCTGGAGCCTGATGAAGGGTCGGCCCCTTGGAGGGTCGTCTGGGCCTGATGAAGGGCCGACCCCTTGGAAGGTCGTCTGGGCCTGATGGAGGGCCATGAGACCATCTTGGGCTCATCTTGTTGGAGGGCGTCCTCGGCCTGGCCGAGGGTACATATGGGTATATCAATCACCCCCAGCCCTTAGCCATAAATGATGCTGAGATGGCTAAGGGATAATGTCGCTTCTGAGACAAGTGTATGGTCTGTTTGATGAGTGACACCTGTCAAGCTGTCATGACACCTAGGCAGATACTCATTGTTGTTTCTATTTCCAAGGCGTGGCAGCTACACACTTTGCTTGGGGCTTTGTACCCTAATGATGCACTCCTCGTGGGTTGTTCTCTGCATTGGTTAGTGGGCTCACTCATTGGCAATGTATTAAAATAATTTTTGAAGTTTCTCTTTCTTCTTATTCTTCTTCGCGCCTGAACTCTCTCCCTATCCTACAGCTTTCTATCCATTTCTGCAACTTCGACGTTTTGAGTTTGGCAGTTCTACTATTTCTCAGGTAACCCCTTTACCCTAGTGCCCTATTTATCTTCATTTCTGTTTGTTTTCTTATTTTAAGCTCGTAGGGTTAGATTTTCCCCAGGTTATTTCATAACTTTTCCGATGTATCCTTTGGTAGACTGTTCTTGAATCGTGCTTGATAAAAACCCTTTAATTCTTTGGTTTTGATCGAAAGGTCCAACCTTGTCAATTGTGAGATTGTTTGTTAGTTGGCTTAGCCAAATTCTTCCAAGTGTAGGGTCTTCCCCTTAATGCTTAGGAGGCTTTACAGCTTAGTTGAGGAATTCCCTTCCCTGAGAGAGAAGTTATTTATTGATATCAGACGAGTAGAGGAAGAGGAGGAGAGAAGATGAGGGGCTGACCCTAATTAGGTACGACCCATTTCCCCCATTCCTCTTGCCACTATAAAGCCATCTGAGCCATCTGAGTCTTGTGGGTCGTCGGGTCATCCAGCCGAGAGTTACTTAGGAGAGATGGATGGGAGAGCGTCGTCACCAACTGGCGTTGGACCTTCTGGGAGAAGAGAGACGTCTGATCCAAGCCCAAGACGACAGGCCGAGGGTATGGTTACTTCTGAGGCTGTCCCTGTGACAACTCTATCCCCACATGCTTTCCAGATGGCTTTCCCTTAAGGACCTCTGACAGGTGACGAAGCCGAGGGAGAGGGGTCCGAGGATTGTGAGGACTCAGATTTTGACCCAGTTGACACATCTCATGCCTCGTCCTATATTTCCTCGATCAGGGATCGTGACCTCCTTCTGTGGAGGCATGCATATGGTGTCCCCCCCCAACATATCCATGAGGGTTCCCTCTGAGTCTGAGAGGGTCTTTGAGGGTGAAGATGGAGAGATTGCGGTATACGAACAAATGTTTAAGGTCGGTGTCAGACTCCCTCTGCATCCTGCCGTCGTAGATATCTTGTCATCCCTCGGTGTTGCCCCCTCTCAGCTTCCTCCCAAATCCTGGAGGACAATCCTCGGCTACATCTCCCTATGGAAAAATGCCTTTATTGGCGAGCCTTCCTCCGACGTGTTCTTGGCTTGCTATAATATCACTTCCTCGTCCAAACAGCCTGGGTACTATCATCTGGGGCGAGGAGGTCTGAGAAAAAACTTCTCCACGTGGAGCAAACCTCTAACTACGATTGGAAGAAGCGATTCTTCTTCGTATCTGGAGAGTGGGAATTTTCCACCGAGGCTCAACCTTTAGCCGATCGTCCGAGGGTCCCAAGAAGATGGTCTAACGCCTCAATGAAAGCCAGGTCAGATCCCGAACTTAGTCTGGATGAGAAAGATATAGTTGAATATCTGAGGGAACGAGGGAAAGGGGGTGAAATTGTAAAGTTTGAAGATCTGACGACCCCTAAGTTCCTTATGGAAGTTGTCCCGAGGGTCGGCCCCCTGATAGAGATATGTGAGTTATATAATTTTTTGCCCATTCTTTACTTTCAAGTGTTTCATCTTTGTCTCTGCATTTTTCTGACGTGTCGTCCTCCTTTCAGGTCATCCTTCTGGTATATCTGATCAACTTTGGGAAATGACTACCCCCAGTTTTCTATCAGGCTTGGGCAAGAGGAAGGGCAAGGAGCCTTAGCAAGCTCCGAGGAAGACGCAGACCGTGGGGCCAACACCTGCTGAGCCGACCTCCGACAGACAAAAAAGGACAGAGCCTGAAGTCCCTGTCGACCCTCGGCCAGATTCACGGATGAGGGCAAGGGTCAAAACGTCTTAGGGAACCGCCTCTTCTTCCAGCATGGGGGCCTTCTGGTCCCAAAACTTTGCATTTCTAAAGGCCGAGCCATCTTCTCTGATCGCTAACTTGAGGGCGTCAAAGGCGTCCTTGTTTTCTGCCCTCTCGGCTGCTGACTACGAGTTTTTGTTCAAGATGCCCCCGGCGAAGGTGTATGACTATGGTATGCACACCCTAGCTCAGGTATTTGTTCTCATTTCATTCCCTTAATTGCATTCTTTCACAAACTGTTTTCTCGGCCTCTTAACGAGTTTTTTTTTCTTATGCAGTCTGTCTATGCTTTTACCTCTGCCACTAAGTGGATGGCTGAGAACTAAGCGAAATTCCATGAAGCTGAGAGGGCTTTTCAGCACTAGGCTGATCTACAGTCAGAGTTTAAGGCTGCAAGGGATGAGTTAGAGAGCGCCAGGATTGAGCATGCGAGGATCCTGGACGAGCTGACGAGGCAGTATGATGCAGACATGGCGGCCAAGGACTTTCTTATAAAGGAGAGGGACGAGGCCTTGACCAACTTGGGGGTACATCACAAGGCTGATCTTGAGGCGGCTGTCAAGAAAGCCGAGGCCGATGTTGTGGAGGCCTACAAACTCTCGGATGAGTTTCAGGGCTTCGGCCTTGAATAGTTAGAGAGGGGAATTAGTACGGCCTATCGGTGGGTCATCCTTAAGTTTGCCGATGCAGTATCTTCTGTCCGCCCCTCCATCGAAGCAGTCCAACCGGACGACCCTTTGATTGCTGAGGCCTTGGGCCAGGTGGAATCTCAAGTGCCTGTTGAGGGTACTAGCACGTCTGAAGATCAGCCTGTTTTGGTCATCGAAGAAACTTCTCGTATCGATGTTGAGGCCCTGCCATCTGATGCTGCTCAATAGGGTGGATGTCTGTAGCCAATACCCTCTTTTTGTACCCCATTTTTGTACTTTATTTTTGTAGAACAATCATCATTTTGTAATACTTTATTTATAGTATCATCTCTCTTGTTGTCTTCCATACTCCTCTCTTATGTGATTTGGATTGTAAATTTTTTTATATTAACAGTATCACTAACCCCTCCCTCGTCTTTCTTGAGGGCAATGGTGCGGTCATCCCCACCATTGACCCTCATTACAGCCGAGGGTTATAATTACCAAACTAATGGTTTTTGAGTCCTCCCTCGTCTTTCTTGAGGGCAATGGTGGGGTCGTCCCCGCCATTGACCCTCATTATAGCCGAGGATTATAATTACCAAATTAATGGTTTTTCAATCAAGTCCTCCCTCGTCTTTCTTGAGGTCAATGGTGGGGTCGTCCCCACCATTGACCCTCATTATAGCCAAGGGTTGTAATTACAAATTTAATGGTTTTAATTATAATGTCCTTCCTCATCTTTCTTGAGGTAAATGGTGGGGTCGTCCCCACCATTGACCCTCATTATAGCCGAGGGTTGTAATTACCAAACTAATGGTTTTAATCAAGTCCTCCCTCGTCTTTCTTGAGGGCAATGGTGGGGTTGTCCCCACCATTGACCCTCATTATAGTCGAGGGTTGTAATTACCAATTTAATGGTTTTAATTAAGTCCTCCCTCGTCTTTCTTGAGGGCAATGGTGGGGTCGTCCCCACCATTGACCCTCATTATAGCCGAGGGTTGTAATTACCAATTTAATGGTTTTAATTATAATGTCCTTCCTCGTCTTTCTTGAGGGATATGGTGGGGTCGTCTCCACCATTGACCCTCATTATAGCCGAGGGTTGTAATTACCAATCTAATGGTTTTAATCAAGTCCTCCCTCGTCTTTCTTGAGAGCAATGGTGGGGTCGTCCCCACCATTGACCCTCATTATAGCTGAGAGTTGTAATTACCAATTTAATGGTTTTAATTATAATGTCCTCCCTCGTATTTCTTGAGGGCAAAGGTGGGGTCGTCCCCACCATTGACCCTCATTATAGCCGAGGGTGGACTTAGCGAGCACTGCCCCAATCATATTTGCTTTAATTCGAACACAAAATGAGGGACAAATGAGGGACAAATGTGACATTCTCATTAACTTTCCAAGTGTTCTGTTAGAGCAACACATTCATTACAACTGTTCTTCATCAGGGCTTTACAAAATTACTGATAGTACTTCTTCAAATGATCTGCATTCCAGGGGTTAGAAAAGGGTTCCCCTTCTAGGTTTTTTAGTCTGTAGGTTCCAGGGAGAACTTCATCGATGACCCTATATGGGCCATGCCAATTTGGATGGATCTTGTTGGGCTTCTGCCAAGTCTTTCTGAGGACTAAGTCCCCTACTGCAATTGGCCTCTGCTTCACCCTCTGGTTGTAAAACCTTGCAGTCTTCTGCTGGTAGGCGGCTTCCCTTATCTCGGCGTCTTCCATCCTTTCCTCAATTATATCCAATTCTAACCTCCTCTCTTCCATATTTCTATGAGGGCCATACATTTGGACCCTGTGGGTAGGAAACCCAATCTCAGTGGGGATGACGGCTTCTGAGCCATAAGCCAGCATGAATGGGTTTTCCCCGGTAGAGGTCTTCGATGTTGTCCTATAGGCACACAGTACATCATATAGCTCCTCAACCGATCTTCCTTTTGCCTCCTCAAGTCTCTTCTTGATCCCGTCTAGGATCATCCTGCTTGTAACTTTTGTTTTCCCGTTGGCCTGAGGTCGACCTGGGGTAGAGAAGAATTATTTGATACTTACCCTTTCACAGTACTTCTCTAGAGATGTATTCTTGAATTGAGTCCCGTTATTCGAGATGAGGGTATTGGGGAGACCATATCTGCATATAATATTCTTCCAGATAAACTGGAAGGTCTTCTATTCGGTAATCGTGACCATTGGCTTTGCCTCCACCCATTTTGAAAAATTGTCAATTGCTACGATGAGGAACCAATAGTTATTAATGGCCCTAGGCAAGGGGCCTACTAGGTCGATCCCCCACACTGCAAATGGCCATGGGGACGTAATGGAGGTAAGAGGTTGATGGAGCTGGTGAGGAATGGTGGAAAATCTTTGACATTTATCACACTTTTTTACATACGTCGCGGCATCTTTCCCCAAGGTCGGCCACCAGTACCCCTAGGTGATCACCCTCTTTGCCAGAGACCTGTCCCCAATGTGGCTTGAATATGACCCATCATGCACGTCTTGAAAAATGGAAGGGACTTCAGATGGGTACACACACCTAAGTAAGGGGAGCAAAAAACCCTTTTTGTATAAGGTGTCCCCAATAACAGTGAATTTTGCATCTCTGTATCTCAACTTCTTCCTTTCTTGCCTCGTTTCTGGCATCTTCCCCTCTTTAATGTATCTGATCATAGGGTCCATCCATGAAGCTTCCTTAGCAATATTCAGGCAAATGCTAAGTGTTCCCTCCACATCTTCAATAGTTGGTTAAAGCAAAATTTCCACTGGGACCGTCCTCCTGATATCTGTCCTAGTTGCTGAGGCCAGCCTAGCAAGTGCATCAGCTTAGCCATTGTCATGCCTAGGTATCCTCTTCAATTTCACTTCTCTGAAGATCTTTAGTAATGACCTTACTTTCTCAACGTACTTGGCCATCCTCTCATCCTTGGCCTCGTAGGCTCCTAGTATCTGATTCACTACTAGCCTCGAATCACTATGGACCAAAATTTGGTCGACACTAAGAGACTTGGCCAAGGAGAGGCCTGCTATCAAGGCCTCATATTCGGACTCGTTGTTGGAGGCTTTGAAGTCGAACCTTAGTGCGTACTCAATGTCTCTGCCATCAGGTGTAGATACTATCAGTCCAGCTCCACTTCCGCTGTCACGGGAGGACTCGTCGATGAAGAGTCTCCACACGGCCTTTTCCTCTGAGAAATTTCCCTCGATGAGGGATCCCTATCTAAAGAGGTATCTTCCTTCTTCGTTTTTGGCCACTTTACTTCTAGCGGTGCTTGTCTCAGCCTTATATGCAGGTGTGTCGATGAGCCTATCTTGTTGGGTATCTGTCTTCCCAAGGCTCTCATCCTCGACTTCATCATCTTCCCAAGTAAAATCGACCATAAAATTCGCCAATGCTTGCCCCTTAATGGCCGTCATAGGTTGATATACAATGTCAAACTCCCCCAGCTCTATATCCCAAGCCATTAACCTACCTGATTTTTCTGGCTTGTATAGGACCTTCTTAAGAGGAGAGTCAGTGAGGATGACCATTGTGTGGGACTGTAAGTATGGATTCATCTTCCTTGAGGCATGGATCAAGGCATAGGCCAACTTCTCCATCCTCGGGTATCTTTGCTCAGCCCCCTGGAGTGCCTTACTGTTGAAGTACACAGGCTTCTGTACCCCGTATTCCTCTCTGACGATTGCTGCACTAATGGCTGACTCAGAGATAGGTAGATACATATAGAGTCGTTCACCCTGCACTGGTCGTGACAACAGCAAGGGGGACCCTGGGTAAGACTTTAGCTCCCTGAAAGCCTCATCACACTCTTCACTCCATTCGAAGGCCTTCCTGAGGATCTTGAAGAATGGCAAACACTTGTTTGTGGCTCTGGACACGAACCTATTCAAAGCAGCCACTAGCCCCGTGAGCCTCTGAACATCTTTGATGGTCTTGGGGGTCGTCATTTCCAGGAGGGCCTTTATTTTCTCAGGGTTGGCCTCGATGCCTCTTTGGTTGACAATAAACCCCAAGAATTTCCCTGCTCCGACTCTGAAGACACACTTGGCCGGGTTGAGCTTCATCTGGTATTTGTCCATCGTATTAAAGGTCCTCTCCAGGTCAGCCACATGATCTTCTGCCTTCAGGCTCTTAGTCAGCATGTCATTTACATAAACTTCCATAGATTTTCTAACTTGGTCTTCAAATATTTTATTTACAAGGCGCTAATACGTTGCCCCTGCATTCTTCAGACCAAAGGGCATGACCCTATAACAATATGTCCCCTTGTCGGTAATGAAGGTTGTTTTCTCCGAGTCTTCAGGGTCCATGAAGATCTGGTTGTACCCTGAATAGGCATCCATGAAGCTCATGAGCTCATGGCCTGTGGTAGCGTCTACCATCTGGTCAATGCGGGGGAGAGGGAAGCTGTCTTTGGGACAGTGCTTGTTGAGGTCGGTGAAGTCCACACACATTCTCCACTTCCCGTTGGCCTTTGGGACAATGACTGCGTTGGACAGCCATTCAGGGTAGATGACCTCTCTGATAAATTCCGCATCTTCTAATTTTTTGACCTCATCCCTTATGACCTCATACTTCTCTCTAGAGTAAATTTTCCTCTTCTTCTTCACCAGCCTCGCACCCTCTACCACGTTGAGCTTGTGGCACATGATTTTAGGGTCGATCCCCGGCATATCTGCATGACTCCATGTGAAGACGCTCTGTCTTCTCCTCAACAGTTTAATGAGGTCTTCCTTAATACTTGGCTTCAGAGACTTGTCGACTTGGACGATTTTTTCTGAGTCATCCTTATTGAGGATGATGGATTCTACCTCTTCCGCGGCCTCTCCTTTCTTCAGCTTCGTCTCATCCCTGGGGTCTAGGGTATTAATATTGTAAGTGGTTGTTGCCCTCTTGTGTGCCTCTCTTTCTTTCGCGGAGTTGTAATAACATTCTCGTGCTATCGTCTGGTCTCCCTGAACTTTCCCCACCCCGTAAGGGGTTGGAAATTTAATCATCTGATGGACCGTAGATGGCACAACTTCAAACCCCTTGAGGGCTAACCATCCCAGTATAATGTTGTAGGCCGAAAAGATATGTTCATCCATCACAAAGAATCTGACCTTCTTAGTAAGCCATCTTGGCCACTCGTCCCCCATCCTGACATCGGCCTCATACACTCCAAGGGGATGAACCTTTTCCCCACTGAACCCAATCAATGGGTGATGGTGTGGGACGAGTCTAGCACGGCTGAGACCTAGGGATTTGAAGCATGGCCAAAACATCACATCTGCAGAGCTACCCCCGTCCACCAAGATCCTCGGCACCTCGCACCCATGCACCCTGGTAGTGATGACGAGAGGGTCATCATGTGGGGCTAAGAGGCCTTTGAAGTCCATTCTTGAGAACCCCACTATCAGAGTATCCATGTCTACCCTTTTTCTTTTTCTGACTTTGCTTCCAGGGAGGTTGAGTGTACTGTCTTCGTCACTGCCTTGGCCTCAGCCACACGGGCCTTCATGTCAGCGATCTATGACCCTCCTCCTGCTAGACCCCCGGAGATCATTCCTACTTCGAGCGAGATCATATTAAGCCTCTTGACATGGTCGTGGTCGTCTCTTGGTGGGAAGTCAGGGTCGTCCTCATCGTTAGAAGGGTCGTCCCCTCTTTTTTGAGGACCTTCTCTACATGCATCGCCTAGCCTTTTCCTGGGGTCGTCCCCTCGTCCCCTCTTGAAGGCATCTTTGTCAATGTACTTCCTGAGCTTCCCTTCTTTCAGCATCTTCTCAATTTTATCTTTCAGGGAAAAACACTTGTCTGTCACGTGGCCATGGTCTTGGTGAAATTCACACCACGGGTTTTTGTTCCTCTTGTTGGGGGCTGCCCTCAACTTCTCAGGCCACTTTAGGGATCGATCACTCTTTATCTCATTCAGAATATGTTCACAGTTGACCGTTAGAGGGGTGTAATCAGCAAACTTTTCGTCCGTAGACCTCTTCTTCCCCTCTTTGTTCTTCTTGGGCTACCTACCCCCATTAGTACCCCCTTTTTCATCTTCGTATTTTGCATCCATCGCCTCTTTGGCGTTCATCACCTTTTCCGCCGTCAACAGCAACTCAGCCATTGTCCTCGGATGGTCTTCAACAAGATTCCATAACAACTTCCCCTTTTGGAGTCCTCCAATCAGGGCTGTCATAGCTATGCTCTCCTCATAGTCTTCCACCTCCAATTTTTCTTTGTTGAATCTGGCTATATAGTCTCTTAGACTCTCATTTTTCCCTTGCTTAACATAGAACAGGTGGGTGGTCTTTTTCTGTGGCCTCACCCTAAAGCAAAAGTTGTGGATAAACCGGTCTGCCAACTGCTTAAAGCTTTCAATGGAATTTTTTGGAAGAGACATATACCAGACATGTGCAGCCCCCGTCAGAGTGCCAGGAAAGGCACGACACCTCATCTCATCTGAGATAGAGTATATGTCTGCCGCTGATTGATACATCTCAATATGATGGACAGGGCTGGTACTCCCGTCATACCTTGGGGTGACCACGGGTGTCTTAAACTTTGATGGCGTAGGGAATTTGACTATCTTCGCCACAAAGGGAGAGCCTATGGAGTATCCTCTCTGAAGAGGGTCCCGGCTCTTCAGAATATCACCTATCTTGTCCTCCAGTCGCTGGATTGAGTCATTCCAGGGCCTCGTAGGGTCGGCTTGTCCGATGTTATCCCCCGCCGCCTCTTTAAGGTGGACGGAGGGTTCTACGGCGGCAGGCCTGTGTCGGCTATTTACTTCCCCCTGACCATTGTCTCGTCCTAGGGGTCGGCCATCTGCTGCCTCCCTTCTAGACCTCGCAGCGCTCCTAGATCTGGATAATTTTTCCCGCAGGTCATTTATTGGGCCCAGCCTCTCTAAGGCCGACCCCCTACTCAAGCGATCAAAAGCGGAGTCTCTTGGGAGATCATCAGGATTTGGTCTCCCGCACTTCCCTCTACTCTCCTGGGGAGGTCGTACAGTATTGTTGGAGACCTCATATGGTTCCCAGTATTCTATGGGGGCCTCCTCCCCCTCCAGATCATCATACATATCCTTAGGGCAAGGGTTTCCTTGCCTCCCCAGGCGTAGACGCCGGGGGTCAGCAACATCCCTACGCCGCTGAGGGGGTGGAAGGTCTTTGTGTGGTGCCTGGGGTGGTCCCCTGGCTTCATGCTATCCTGGAGCTGCTGTCGGAGTAATCATCTCAGGTGAGACCCCTGGTGGTCTTAGTATGTTCTGGCTTAGAGCTGTGAACTGCTCCTGGATGATCCGCTGGCTTGCTGTCAGAGACTTCAAGGCTGCCACCACATCAGCCATCTCAGACTGAGGTGGTGGCTGACTGGAACTGGGTCCCACTCCACTATCTGGTGGAGGGAGTGGTGTTGGTGGCATCTCTGGTGCCATGTGTTTGAGCTTTGAAGAGCTGAACTGAAGAAAATACTAGTGATCTTGAGAACCTTAAAGGGTCTCTTTCAATGGTGAAACATCTCCACACAGGGGGAGAACTGGCTCACCACCAGAGTGCCCAGTGAGGTCAAACTGTACAAAGGAAGAGATGTCTTCTCGTTCCAACAGACGACGCCAAACTGATGATGCTGAAATATAGCACCACCAGATAAGTGGTGATGAGCTCAAACAGTAGTAACAATGGCAACCATAGATGTATAAATGTGTAAGTGTGTAGAAGGAGATGAGTATAAGAGGAATAAGATAATGATGTGTAGTGGTTCAGCCAATTAGGCCTACATCCACTGTGAGTGTGTGATCCACTAAGTATGGGCACTAATGGCCTTGGATACAATGCACGCAAGCTCCCTTTCTCTCTTTACTATGTGTACAAGAAGAGTTTTAGCTAGGGTTAAAATTATCGATCCATTGTAGGGTTGTAGGTGACAAGCCTATATAGGTCTTTGGGGGTGTAGTGTACCCCCAAGTATGCATGGTGCATGCGAATGATGATCTAGCCAATCTCCTGTTGACACTTGTAGATGCCAAATGATGACATAATATTCCCTCACGTGAGGGGGTGATATTGTTATAACGGTCTTCCACGTGCCATGTGAGCCTCACGCGCACTGTTCCACGCGTCTCCCAAACCACGCGCTGTGATGATGTCACCCTCGGCCTATGATATGAGGTCGAGGGCAAAGTTCCCTCTGGCATCGAGTCTGGCCTAATTTAGGCCTCGTACTGTCGTACCCTCGAAGGGTCGTCTGGAGCCTGATGAAGGGTCGGCCCCTTGGAGGGTCGTCTGGGCCTGATGGAGGGTCGGCTCCTGGGAGGGTCGTCTGGGCCTGATGGAGGGTCATGACACCATCTTGGGCTCGTCTTGTTGGAGAGCGCCCTCGGCTTGGCCGAGGGTACATATGGGTATATCAATTAGGATTACTGAGGAATATTCTCAGGGGATGGTGTGTGTTTTAGGCCAATAGTTAGATGGAATCGAGTGAGACGAATCAAGTTACAAGTGAGTGAACACTTAAATGGAAAATCGTAAAGTCGGTTCGGACTTCGAGATTGGTAGACGAGTATGCTGTGGGACTTTCGTACGTACTTGTTACTTTTTATATATATATATATATATATATATATATATATAAGTATTGTGGATTAAACTAGGAGGTGTTGGATTGATTCCCTAAGTCATAGTACTATTGCATGGCCACTATCCATGTGTGATGATAGGTGTTAGTTTGGAGATCGGTTGGGTGAAATGTGGTATGGCTACGATCCCCGGATGTATATTTATGACCGCCTCCATTGTTTATATTTATATTTAGGTTTGGTGGTGAGATTTCAACCCGGTGGCCCAATTGTGGTACGTGGTATACCTGGAGCCCGATAACACACGAGGGATGCATCCACGATGTCATGCTCTGGGGATGAGATATATACATATATAGAGAGTGATATATATGTATATTTATATGAGATGTTTTCTGTATATCTACTTATAGCACGTGTATACCTATGTAATTATTTATAAAAGTATACCTACCGAGGGTAGTATTTATTAGCTAATGGTGACTATTAGCGGGATGGACTATGATAAAAGTTATTGTTCTAGTTAGATTGGAGAGTATGATTAGGATAATATAATGAATGCGTCAGGTGCGCACTGTAGATGAGAGGTGAGGAGTGATCTCATGTGAGTGCGATTGAAAAATTAAACAGGAGTGATGGAGATTGTGAATTCTAGTTGATGTTATGTTTTTGGTACTTTTATTGAAGGATATTGCACTTTGATGAGGTCGGGGGTTGCACTCAATGTCTCAGTGTTCTACTACGACTTTCTCAATTCATTTAATAAATCTTGTAGTATGGAAAAACAGGTAAAACTCATAATGTTCAGTGTTTATATATGTAAGAACATGTTTATTTAGTTTTGTTATGGGATTGGTTGTATGTTAGCTTGATGTCCCATGAAATTTTGAGTATTTCTAGCTAATCAAAATTTGATGTATATTAATAGGTTAATAGATAATTAGATAAGAATTTCACTCGACCCGGGTATTTGGAATATACAATTGAGTTTCTTTATAATTTCATTGCATACATACAAATAGAGCAGTTGATGCTTGCTAATGCTTTTGGTGGTTTTTTTTATTTGTGATTGGGGTTTGAATGTATAATTATGATTGTTTTGTGTTTTGATTGTTCACTTTGAATTTATCACTTTCCTTCCTCTATATAATGTTATTAGACAAGTAACTAAAAACCTAAGCTTCCTTAAATTAATGTATTCATACTACTAATTGGTGTTGGGTTTGGTATTAATGGCTCTTTCGGATAGTAAATTAAAATTTCGTATAATTTGGGGATGAAATTTAAAATGGTGGATGTACAAAGGAAAAATGTCAATAGTGGTTACAAATGTGAGGGGAGTTCTATATATAGGAAGCTGATCATAAAATTTTATGATCTATGATGGTTGAAGGATGGTATACCACATTAGGCAGACATCACAAACATTCTCAATTCTACTTTATACATGACTCCTTATAGAAAAAGTATGGATGAGGTTGACAGGTCTAATGCAGTCCTGTTAGATATTTAAGCCATATTAATGGAGGGTCGTTTTATTTTGGTCTTTTCATTAAGCACATCGAGTTGTGCCTTTTTTCACTTATATTCAGAACATATCCTTTCTCACTTTTTTTGTTCTTCTTTTGCGTTTGTAGCACCTTTATTTTACCATCACGCATCTCATCCGTGGAGCAGGAGCAAGGTTCTTATTTGGATGGTGATAATTCTTGCTCTGAAGCTATCTATATATACTAATTAAAATTTATTGAGATTTTTTTTTTAATCCAGTATTCCCGTTCTTCCTTATATGGTAGGAAAATTTCTCATCAGCAGAAATAACAATGTTGAAGTCCCGTCCTACTAACCATGGGTCCTGAGTTGCCTCAGTGGATAAATGGCTCCACAATTGAAGCCTATCATTCATATTGCATTTGGCATAAATAAGAGAGAATTTTATAGGATTTGGTAATATAGGACGGGTGATAAGCAAGGTCGTGGCCTGCTCCATATGAGATTTGATTGAAAATTCCACTACATGAGAAGAGAAAAGCCAAATTGAATTAGTATCATTTACTAAAAAAAATTCAAAACCAGATTTCCTTTTGAATTACTCAACCTTAGGAGTTATTAACTTTTAAGTTCCAGGCAGACCAAGATAGACAAATTGCGCATCCTTTTTAATTTTTTTAACTCTTCTGAAAACACTCTTTTTAGGAATTGCTTTAATGCTCCAAATTAAGAAATGTATCATTTGGATAGTTTTGGAGAAAAAATCTTACTGTCAGATCTTAAAGCCATTCTTTGTCTTGGAGATTTATTTTTACACTTATTATTTCTCTCCATCAGTAATAATACCATCCACTTGTTGTTCTGTTCTTAGATCCCAACTAGTGTCATTATGCATAGAAGCTGAAGTCTCAAATAATTGGTTACTAGTTATAATGAGACTGTAGTCACTGGTATCCGTGGAAATGTTAGTTGAATTGGTTGCATTCAATGGGGCGGTTAGATCATTTCATTATGCTCCATAAGGATTAATTCATCTGTTCTGCTCGAATCGAGCCTTGTTATTCCAAATATAACACTCTTCATCTGTTTAAATTTGGTTGTTCTCGTCTCAAGAGTGATTTATCCTTCTTTTGTAAGGTGGTTGAGGACTTTCGCAGGTAGACATTCCACTGTGATCAGATTAGGCTTAGTTCCGTGTTGGATATCAGAATTTATAAGAATATCAGTCTGCATTTGATTGAGAGAAGCTTGTGCTTGAATATAATCTTATTTAATTTTGTTAGAGGTCTCAACAGTAAAGTTTTCATGAGCACGGGAAGATCCGTGCGCACGGGAAAATTCAATCAGTGTGCAAACACCAAATTTTATTGGACACAAACATCCCAAATGAAGTTTTGGGGGAGAAAATTTCATTAAACGCGCAGGTTGTTATAGGAGTCCGTGCACACTTGAGTGCATATAGACCTCATATCACAACTATGAAACACTACTTTGACAAAAGTAGTGCTACACTCCCCGAAAGCTTCATCCCAATTTCAGTTGGAACCTCATTTGTTTAATTAATTGTGTTTCTAAAAAAAAAACTGTATTTTTAATAAAAAAAAACGGTGTTTTTATAAATAGAAAAACAAGAATACGAACATGACTAAATTAAAATAACCCGAATCAACCCAATTAAATGCAACAAAAAACGATTTTTTCTACCAAATACGAACATAACCTAATTAAAACACAACATGCCGCAACATAAATTATTTCGGTAGTAATTTTTTTTAGGTAATATTTTATTTTGTGAAAAACAGTTTTAACACATTTTTTTTTTGTTGATAAAATTAGTTATGTTCCATCTAATGTCAATTAAATTATGTTAGCTAAGGAATGATACGAGTATTTTTTTTTTTTTATAAAATCATTTTTAATAAAAAAAAAAATAACCTGCTAGTTTGATGTTTTAGATTCGCGATTGATTAGTGCCGCTGACGCGAACCCACATTTAATAAATGATGTTGGTTGGGAATGTAGGTTCGCGCGAGCGACACTAATCAGTCGTAAATCTAAAACATTAAATTAAACAGTTTTTTTATTAAAATTAAAGCAAATATTTTTTTTAAATAAAAAAACTATATTTATTATTAAAAAGTTCCTCGCGACAAAAATAAAAAAACTATGTTCTAAAAAGTCACTCACCACATAAAAACACTCAATGTGTGCCGCTGACACGGACCTTTAAAAATAAGATAATATTAGTTAAATTAGTATTTGAGTACTTTTTAGAATGAAATAAAAGCACCGAAAGTGTGCCGCTGACGGACCTTTAAAAATAAGATAATATTGGTTAAATTAGTGCTTGAGAAATTTTTGAAACAAAATAAAAACACTGAATATGTGCCGTTGGCGCGAACCTTTAGAAATAAGAGAATATTGATTAAATTAGTGTTTGAAGACTTTTTGGAACAAAATAAAAAAGATTGGACTAAATGTCTATTAAAAAATATTTGACAGACTTTTTGGTAATTCATCCATTATATATTAGTTTCATGTAAAATTTATTTAACATCGCATTAATAAAAAAAACTATGCTCCAAAAAATTTAAAAAATATCTTTTAGTTTTAATTTAAAATAAATCATAACTTTAGAAATATAATGCATTATTTTTTAAAAGTAAATTAACGGTTCAAATTATTTTGTCATTTAATGAAATTAATGGCTGAGATTGAATGGGATGGATTATGTAAGTCCCATTCGGGGACTGTATCATTATTCTTTTGAGAATACACACACAAAAATTATTTTAACACAATTATAGAAAATATTTTGTCTTAGGATTAGGATTAGGATTAGGATTATAAAGCTAATAAGATACGTTCAAGTGTGTGAACCTTCATATCAACAACATTTGAACTACAAAAAGATATATCTTGTAAGTGTTTTTATATCTCTAATCTTCAACCAAAGTCCACAATCTTGTTATGTCTACTATTTAACTAATACAAAAGTACAAAATTACGTAATATTATTATAATTACAGAAATAGAATGAATTTACAGAAAATAAAAGAACTTACTTGAATTTGCAGAAAAATAATATAAATGGAAAGAATTCGAGCCTTGTGGAATTATACAGTGTCCTTAAGACAATTTATTCCCTCCAATGTGCTCTGAGGTTGATGAATATTGTCTCCCAAGATAGAATGGATTTTTCAAATTATTTATGTAGCACGACAATGATTAATTTTAACGGACATAAATTTGTGTTATACTCAACCAAAACATGAATGTGCAATGCAAAAATAAGGAGACAAATTTTCTGGATTAAAGAAATAATGCAGGAGCATTTTTGAAATTTTATGGAGGGGAATTTTTTCAGCATTTGAAACTGTGGGGGGAATGTTGTATATATAGCAAAGGTTATGACTGTTTGGAACAGTCAAAACTGAAAATAACTACCAAAACAGTTAATGAAATTAACTGTTAACTCTTGGTAAATAACAGACATACAGTTAATTTAATATTAATTAATAAATAAAAGCCCAGAAAATTAATTAAACTTGGCCCAAAAAGGAAAGAGATTTTTATAAGCCCAAGCCCAAACCGAACCGAGCCTGCCAAACGGCGCGTGCGCGTGTGTGGGATTTTGGTCCACGTCCAACACATGCATAGTATAGGCCGTCTCCCTTTCAAAGAGTTGGGATACCCCAAAGGCATCCAAGCCTTAGTCCATACTTAGGGTGTTATTAACTCTTCAATTTTTCACTACTGTTCCAATGTGAGACAAGAGTTAAAACACACCCAATTCATTAACTTTCATTGCTTTATGAGTCACTTTGGATATAAATATATCATTCATAACTTAATGGAATTGAACATGTGAATATACCACGTTAATCTCCTCGTGTAGGGGAACGCGTTTATATATGGTCCCGAAAATATTGATGTGTGGGTCCCATTTTAAATTTGAGCTTAAAGTAGGTCAAAATTTGTTGTCCAAATACCCATTTTCTAACAAATCTTGTATATGATGTTGAAGTCGTATGGGAATTTGATGACATATCACATTATATCATCACTATATATCCAACTTATGAAGACTCAATGGTGTGGATAAATCCCAACTTATATATATATATATATATAATTGAAATTACAATTTCATTCTTCCTTTTGGTTTATTTCGTGGGAAAGCCCAAACCCAAAATACATCAATTCCTTATTCAGTCACACTCATCCCCTAAAAGTACTAATGGTGATCAAATATGATAATAGTAAAAACTACCAAATGATATGATCATGAAACTTTGGATGGGCTGAGTAGAAATCCAAATGGAATTATACAAGATCGTAAACAACACTAACCAATTACGCATGCATGTTCCCTCTACTTGGGCACAAGATGAATAAGAATGATGTAAGTCATTAAACAAATAGCAAGATATATCAAGGATGATCATCATCAACATAAAAATTAAAGCAAAAGATATACTTATCTCTCATTTGAATAAATATCCCCCCTTTAAACTCGTCTTATCAACCAAACATGATATACCATCATTTGTCGAAAAATAATGCCCTTGATATAATCCCCTGTGAAAATAAAATTCGTCTCCCCCATTTTATCATGAAATATGTCAAAACAATTAAGAAAATTAATAAAAGGAGCAACAAAAATTGAACACGGATAAAAAATGGGATAACCACACCAAAACATGGTATGCACAAACAAACATATACTAGGTACAACATATGAAAGAATTGATAATACAATGAATCATGTAGCAAAAAAAATTAAAGAATATAGGTAAAACGGTGAATAGCATAGTGTGAACAGTGGTAAATAATATATGTGGCAACGAATATAAAGATAAAGTATCCTAAAAATGAATATAGGGGATGCGAATAGGAAAAAGAGATATGCGGGAACCAATTATTTTTTAAAACTAGATTTAATTAATTAAATAGATGAATTATATAACAACGAAGCTTTAGGTACAACCCCCAAATGGTGACGTAAGAGGCATAAACACCTCAGACATGACCAATATAAATCGTAAGAACTCATCGTGAAGCCACGAGACTCTTGATTTGAGAATATGATGATAATTTATAAATATCTAGACTTAGACTTAAAAACACGTTTTTAAAGGGCGAAAACTCGAAACAACTCCCAAACGGCCCCGCAGGAGGTATGAATACATCGCACGGGTCCAATGTAACTCATAGAAACTAACAACATAGTCATGGGACTCTCGGTTTGAGAATATGATAATAATTTGAAAATATCTAGAAATAGGCTTAAAAACATGTTGTTAGAGGAGGAAAATCGCCCCCAAATGGCCCGTAAGAGACACGAATACCTCGCACGTGACCAACGTAACTCATCAAAAATGGCCCCGTAAGAGGTATGAACACCTCGTACGGGACCAATATAACTCGTAGGAACCGACCGCATGTTCACGAGACTATCGGTTTGAGAATATGATGATGATTTGAAAACACCTACACTTAGGCTTAAAACATGTCGTTAAATGGCGAGAACCCAAAACAACCCCAAAATATCCCTATTAGAGGCAGGAACGCCTTGTACGGACCAATGTAACTCGTAGAAACCAGCCACGTGGTCACATGACTCCCGATTTGAGAATGAAAGTGTGAGTGGCCCGATATGTGTGTTTCAAATAAAACCAATTTTTCTCCGAAAAAGATCCAACTTTTAATTATGCACCAAACCAAGTTGTGAAAAACTCAATTCTTACTTTAAACCAGTTTTATCTAGATTAATCCTAAACATGCATCTAGTGATTAAATCAAGTAAAGTAAAGTAAAGAATACTCACAACGCCGGATGTACGAGGAAAAAACCTAAAACGGGAAAACAACCTCGGACGACCCAAGCCAGACAATCACTATGAAAAATGGTTTTACAAAGACAGATTAGCCTTACACTAAGACTCGATCCCCACGAGTCTTGACGCTCCTTCTGATCTTCAACCGTTCTTCAATAGTGCCCACACATAAATTTTGTCTTCCATGATGCATGTCCACAACACACGCGTCCACGTATATCTCGGTGTCCACCGAATGGCTTTGATTCGTCTACGATGTCGAACAAGAAGTCCTTCTCTTTTCTTCACCGCAAAACCCTTTGATGTTCAATGTGTAGAACAAATAACTTTAGTGCAGCAAGATCACTTAAACATATAAGAATGATAATTCGGATCTTGGCAAACTCTAAGGATGTGTTTAAGACTTTTAAACCTTAGAAAACATGTGCAAACAAGGTTCTGGTTCGTAAAACTATTTTTTAGAAAGCACACCTACGAAATTACGATGAAAACACTGTTTAAATAGGATTTAAACGCCGCCTCGAAAAATGTGTCATTCGAACGACTTAAGCATGTCATTCGAGAGCGTCAGCATCTCGTTCGAACGAGATCTGATGTCGTTCGAGCGATAGAGTTGACTTTTTGTTCAAAACGTCTCTTCAAAGAGATATTTAAATAAGTCAAATTCCTATTCGTACTTATCAGAATAAAAACGTAGTATAAACCTTTTAAAACACTTCAAACCACTTTAAAACATTTTTCTTTATAAAAATTATATCCTTATCTTTTATAAAATATTTCCGAGCACCATTAATTATCCGCATTCATACCTGAGTGATCTCGGAATGCAATTAACTTTGAAGACGATTAAACTTGCACCAATAAAACATCGGCATGATAAATTCTTTGAAGCTTTTCCGCAACGTCTTTAATTTTCTTCAATACGTCATAGACCAAGTGGGATCGTGACAAAATAAAATTCTCCCTATGACATATTACAAACACAGTTTTGTTCACGGAATTAAGTCAAAATAATACAGGGACTCAATTGGAAATTTATGTCCTTACAAATCTCCCCCATTTGACTATTCTGGGACAAAACTAAACCAGTGAAATGCCTAACTGGGTCGTCAAGCCGTATGACGCCTAAATCCCATCCCATAAACCCAAAATAAAAAAATACAGGACACGGACTAGAATATGTAGCACCGACAAGCATGAACTGTCTGAATGTGATGTAGACTTGAAATCTCGAATCACTGAAGCATACCTACACACATGAAACAGACAAATAGATACCCAGTGAAGTATGGAGGAACAAATGATACCAATCTATATTTCTAATAAGAACAGATCATTTGAAACATGTGAGCAATTATTTGATACCAATTTGAAACAAATATAATTAAATATTGTATAAGCTCTCCCTACATCACATACATATCACCCCCTTTTTGTCTCGAATAGACAATCCGGTGAAAAGATAAACCAATTTTGAAATATCTAGCATGAGAATATGATACCAAATTAAATCAAGTTGATACCAATTTAAAAAACGAAAAATGCTAGATAAACATGAAACACCCATCTAAATAAGATCATGTAATGACAAATCAGTAGCTAGTAAACCAAGTAATCACACAAAGAGTATACCAATCAAATCAAGTGTGATAAACGGACTTCATATGGAAAATACCAATATGGAACATAAAAGATCCTGGATATAAACCAAACAGTCCAGAAATGCTTCCCGCAGTACCAAAAATATATCAAATTAAGCCATACCACTGCAAACCAATCAGAAGCTCCAAATTTGCCTGTCGTTCGAACAAGCGAGGGACTTCGCTCAAACGAGATAAGGAAGTCGCTCGAACTAAGTACAAAAGTCGTTCGCGCGAGATGAGTTGTCGTTTGAACGACTTCGCGCGACCTGCCAAAATTTCCCAGTTTCCCAGAAATATTATAAAGTATTGCCCAGTGACAAAATTTCCACAAAAATATTCCAGGAAGGGCCTAAAAGAATCAAAACTGTGTTCAACCAGTAGGCTTTTAACACAAAATGCAAAAACTCATAAAAACTAAAAAAGCGAGTTACATGCAAACATAGTACCGATGTGTTCAAACATGGACATAGAATAAATGGGCGTGAAACTACAACAAATGAGTCACAATTCCAACACATCGAAACGATCAAGAAGCTCTAATTGATAGAAATAAATTATCAAACTTTATCATAGCCATATGACAATTAAAGAGTGAGCTTAATGAACTTAAACATACTACATGCACACAAATCCGAAATTTTGACGATTCTACAAACAATAGTGTCAAATTACAATGTTTCAACATTAGGATTAGTTGTGCAAACCCGTTTTAAATTTTCTCCAACCAAAACTCCCTCAGAAATATATACTTTTTCAAGTTCTTTTGAGGTTTCTAGCATTCTCAACTTAAAGAAAATCTTATTGGCCCTTTTTGTTAGCATTTTGCATTTTCTTTTGGGGCTCTTTTAACCGGTGACTTTCACGACGAGTCAATTTTGAACTCTCGCAGCCCTTTCCCGTGAATCACTCATCATTTTTACCAATTTTAAATCCTCACGGTAAACGGTTATTACATGCACACTTCTCCTTAAGTCTACTTACGCATAGATGACAAGATTGAGATAAGAATGCCTCACCAAATTCAAATATGCAAGAGAAGTCAAACATCCATATAAACTCTAGCATGTGTGCACTGTTGGCATATATACAAAGTCGAATCAAAATTCATATCAACTTCGAAACAACCCCATATAAACAATGGTTAAGATCATTCTAAGCATCGATAATAATGACCAAATTTCCTAGCCACGTGGATAATGAAACGATGGGGGGGGGGGTCCAAGAACACCAATATGCCACATCAAACTTGTAAACTCAAAAACTGAAAATCTTTTTGGCTTTTCAAACATATTTTGACTCAAAGAAAAGCAAAATCTTTTTGGATTTTCAAAAGTTTTCTCAAAAACAAAATCTTTTTGTATTTTTCAAATAGGACTATAATACAAAATGATACACATGTCATAATACTAGCAATAAATATATCATGAAGAAAACTAGCATATGACAAACATGGCAACACTATCATCCTTTAGATTTAGCATGGGAAGAATCAAGTGCACCCAAACGATAATCATGAAGTTTAATTCCTAAAGTCACTAAATCTGATTTCCTAACCCAAGTAGGTGTAAAACGACGTATGGGGATTTTGGGAACCGGGGCAACTTTATTCCTAAACTTCCTAGGAGCTTGTCTAAGGTCGTAGCAATAACGCCTAAGGTAACCTTTCTTACCAAAAAATGTGCAAGTGTAGCGGTGGTGGGAATGATTACCTTTATGTGGACCTTTTCTAACCATCCTAGTGTCTCTCACACGTGCGGGGGGAATGGGAACAACTCTCTCATCAAAACCTATACCTACCCTATCTCCCTTAATTTGGACGGTGCATAGGATCTTATCTAACTTCTCTGACCTTGCCTCCAAATCAAACTTGATTCTAGACTGGTCTCTCAATCTCTCCTCCAACTCATGAATCCTAGACTCGAGCAAACGTCTAGACTCCTCAAACTGTAAAATCTCCTTTTTCAAGGACTTCATCAAACCACGGAGATTATCTCTCTCTTTCTCCACAAACTCTAATTTCTCCCTAAACTTATTCTCACGTGCCCTAAGATCCTCAATTAAATAATCATTATTTTCTATGGCATGCCCATTCAACTTAGATTACAATTTTGAGTTAGCCTTTTTCACCTTCACCGTTTTGGCATACAACTCATTAAACACATTTTACAATTCTTTGACATCAACCTCCTCCTCGTCACTCTCTTCACCCTCACTAATATGGGATTCACTCAAAACCCACTCAGAAGTGTCATTCACATGAGTATTGTCGTCGTCGCTCACATGACATGCCATAAACACAACAAAGTTACGCTCAATGGGGAAACTCTCTCCCTCTTCCAGTTCACTATCACTTAAGGTGGCATTATAGACAGCGGGTTGCTTGCCCTATTTCTTAAGTCTAGTGGGACACTCCTTAACCTTGTGACCGTACCCCTCACACCCAAAACACTTATCCGACTCATCTCTCTTAGGCTTCTCAAGCTTATCCTTAGAGGTGGGATCTACTTTGTTGTTCTTGAATTTTTTAAATTTCTTGGCATCTTTCGATTGCTTTTGAAACTTAATAAATTTTTTAAATTTCTTTGCCAACAAAGCAACATCCTCAAAATCGAAATCGGAATACGAATCCGAAACTTTAATTTCCTCTTTCTGAGTTTTCAAAGCAATACCCTTTTCTTTCTTAGGAACTTGCTTAGAGGTAATCATGTCGATTTCATAGGTTTGTAAGTCACCTACAATCTCTTCTAGTTTCGTTGACTCTAACCTCCCAAGGAGTTTAAAATGTTCACTTTCGCATCAAACCTACTAGGCAACGACCTAAGGATTTTCTTAATGACACGGTTGTCGGGAATTTTCTCACCTAGGTTAAACGACGAGTTGACAATATTGGACAACCTAGCACTACACCAAATCTGCACAATTGTCACGATCATTGACCTTGACAAATTGCAATTGTCAAGGTCAATGACCGTGACAATTCGGGGCGGGACAAATTTTTTTGTTATGGACATGTCATGGTCATTGCCCTTAACAACTCCGTTAGAATTGTCACGGTCGTGTCAAGGTCAATGACCGTGACAAGTTTAGTCACGGTTAACAACCGTGACCAAATCGTGGCAATACTTAAAAAATTGTCACGGTCAATGACCGTGACAAGATTTGTCAAGGACTTGTCACGGTGAATGACCGTGACAATTCTGGGCAGAATTGAAAAAAATTATGCTCGACAGTATGGCCACTGCCACTGCCCAACAGTATATTTGTACCTGTTATAACAACGTTGGTTGTACCTATTCAAACATCATATATCCAAATATACCCAAGATAGTGCAAATATATATTCATGACGATATAATCCAAATATTCAAAATAGAAACAATATACATGACAATATAATCCAAATATAATTAAAATGTACAAACTTAAAAATAATGTTACTACATGTCTTGAGTAAATGCAAGGAGGTGAGTTGGCCACATGATATACGAATTGACACTCCCACTAATATACATTGTGCCGCATTATTCGCGCAACCACAATAGGGAGTTATCCTTCCTGGGTATCACATGCGTGACGAGCACTTTGGACTCGATCCCTTGAAGCGCACGTCCATGAACCATTCCACCCTCGACGATATTCGGGTACCTTAACCCCCGCCCTATCCCCTGGCCATCAAATACATCCAATATGAACACGCTCGACCAACCAAGTGTCGACAATGGTATGGGGAAGGGAGCCAAATAAGGAAGTGGATCATGGAAATACGCACGTGACGGTGAAGAAGCAACGAGGTCCACATCCTCGTCCTCCTGCGCCTCGTTCTCCCGCACCTCCTCCTCCTCCTCCTCCACCGCCTTCTCCTTACCTTTCCCTTTCCCCTTCCCCTTTCAATCTCCGCCCAACGTACGCTTCATGAATGCGTACATATCTTCAACTGTCGCCTCTAAACGGGACAACTTCGCATCGTGTGAATCCACCGTTCGAGCCAATCCGGTGTCGCTCGTCTCCAATCCGATGATCATAGATTTGGCCACCCGCGAGCTCAACCCCTTGTCCCCCTCTTGCGATCAGAGCTAAGCACTTGGCTGAGTGCGTCTGTGGACAAAGAAGCCTTGTCGGCATTAGACTGCGACTCATGCACTTCCTTAAGCTTTTCCTGAAACGACAAAAAATACATGATTAGTAAAATAAGTAAACTAAAAAATTATAACGTAATTAACAAAAATTAAACTGTCGGATTACTTACAATCGTTGCCGCGATTCTCGGGGATACCTCCTTGTCCTTCCCCTTCTTCGTCTGAAGAGCCACATAAGTATCGAGCCTATGTGGCTTACCCCCTGGACCACTCCCTACCCCCTGAAATAAAATAAAGTAATATTAGTATCGGCCCCGCAAAGTAAAATAATGATGAATAATATATTTATGTAGTTATAGAAAAATTAAATCTTACCTTCATCCTATGCTCCACCTCAGCGTAAGAGGTCCGGCCGGAGTAGTGCACATCCGTCTTTTTTGCCCGGTTTTCCCTCCCCGATTGGCGAGATGCCAATTTTCGATCCTCGATCTCATTGTCAATGAACTTTTACCATTGTGCCAATGAGATCGGCTCCTTGGGCGGGATGAATCCACACCATTGTATAATGGACTCTCGTGTTTTCCCAAAGTACCGTGTCCGCATATTTTTTTTCCACGTCTTGTGTTGCTCCCTCAACTGCTCCAAGACGGAATCACGTAGCTTTGGATCCAAGTTGAATTGTTCCTGTCCAACAAATTTAATGTTTGTTGCGAATAAATATAAATATAAATATAAATATAAATATAAATATAAATATAAAATGAAATCGAAATTGAAATTGAAATTGAAATATTCATATTCATATAAATATATTACCTGTAGTGCCGCCCAAATACCTAACTTGAGCTCATATGGCACCTCCTTCCAACTCATAAACCCCGGGTCGATGACCATCTTTAGCAGCTCGAGGGATCTCGCTAATAGCTCTGATTTGTTCTCGACGGTATCCCAAATTTTCCATATTTGGAGAGCCTAGGGGCAGAGGAGCCCTCGTCGCCTCCTCTACCACCGAGCCCAGACGACATCATCATAAACAGCATCATCATCATCTTCGCCTTAATATCTGAAGGGGACATTTGCTGTAAAAAAATGTTATTAGTACAGATAAAAAAAATGTTAATAGTACACATACACACACCCCTACCCCACCCCCACCACACACATGCACATGTCATGCCACTTTTAAAACTAACCAACCCAACATTTTATCAACTAAACTAACAATTAAAGTATACAATTATTAATTTACTAATTTACAATGAGGGACAATCCTACTTTCATATGAAATTGGAACTAATTATTAATTTACTTTCATCTAAAACTAAACAATTAAAGTTACAATTTCTTAATTAAATCTATACAATTCTTAAAATTCCCCCCCCCCCCACACGCCTTGCCCCCTCCCCCTCCCCCCGCCACGCACACACGCACACAACTACGCTCACACACACACACACCCCACCCCCACCACCCCTCCCCTCCCCCCACCACGACCGTGACAACTACATTTGTTATGGCCTTGTCTTTAATCCTTTATCTTTATATTTATTCTTTGAGATTATTTTATATTTCAAAAGTCTCTTATCCTCATTATATTTTATCACAATATTCATATCTTATAAGAGAGTCGGGTTTGGCATGAATAATTTGTAATGAAGTCTAGAATGAATCTTACTAAATCAAAGGGGTATTTTCATATTTTTATTATTTTATTAATTTATTGTTTATCAATAAAATTATGACATGAGATAATTATAATTGGAGCATAAATTTCATTATCATAAAGGGATAAATCCAACCAAGTACAGAGATTCCACAAATTAAAGTGAGAATTAAATTTAAGACTTTTTAACAACATGCATGTGTATGGATTCTACATAGTTGGGCACGAAAGTAACTAATGATATTCCTAAAAACCTACAATTGGCAACATTTTGTGAATTTACTAAACTTTATATAATATTATCAAATTCTGTTAAAAAAAATTGTCTAGGGTTTTACCTAATTGAATTATCATATTTTTAGTTAGAAAATTCCCCCCTCCCCCACCACACCCCATCCTCACTACCCCCTTCCCCCCTCCCCCACCACACACCACCACACATATACATACACACACATATACACATACCCCACCCCCTCCCCCCACCACACCCCACCCCCACTACCCCCTTCCCCCCTCCCCCACCACACACCACCTCACACATTTATACACACACATACACACACATATACACATACCCCACCCCCACCATACCTGCACCACCTCACCCCCATTACCCCCCTCCCCCACCACACACCAACACACACATTTATACACACACATACACACATACATATACACATATATATATACACACATACACATACATATAGAATTGAAAGAGAAAGAGAGGAAAAAAAATATACCTTAGAGAAAGAGAGAGCAGAAATCGCCGAGAGAGAGAGAGAGAGAGGGGGGGATCAAAAAAAGGTTGGAAAAAAAGAATCCTAGGGATTTTTTTTACTGCGAAAGTTGTCACGGTCGTGTCAAGGTCATTGACCGTGACACAAATCTCGCGTTTTGTGTCACGGTCATTGACCTTGACACGATCGTGATAAAGAATTGTCATGATCAATGACCGTGATAAGGCCGTGACAAATTTACTTATCACGGTCTTGTCACGGTTAATAACCGTGACAATTCTTTGTCACGGTCGTGTCAAGGTCAATGATAGTGACACAAAATGCGAGATTTGTCTCACGGTCAATGACCTTGACAAGGGTGGCCGGCTGAAAGGTGACAATCTTATCATTTTGGTGTAGTGGAGCATAAAACTCATCAAAGGTCTCACTCTCTAACATCCTAATGGTCTCAAACTGTGTAGTGAGATTTTGAAGTTTTGACGCCCTAACCATGCTAGTGCCCTCGTGAGTGAGTACCAAAATATCCCAAACCTCTTTCGATGTTTCACAAGTCATAATTCTATTATATTCTTCCTGTGTGACATGTGAAGAAATAACGTGCAGACCCTTAGAATTATATTGTGCAAGTCTTTGTTCAATTTCGGTCCATGACTCAACAGGCTTTAAACTAGTGACCTCACCTACAATAGTGACAGGGGGTGTCCAACCTTTCTCAACTGCAAGCCAAACATGCTCATCAATAGATTTTAAAGCACATCTCATTATCATCATCCAATAAGTGTAATTAGTGCCATCAAAAACAGGAGTTCGAGAAAATTCATTATATCCAAAATTCATCTTTGAAAACACACGGGATCACAAAACAAATAAAAATGTTTTATAGCTCTGATACCAATTTGAAAGTGTGAGTGACCCGATATGTGCGTTTCAAACAAAACCAATTTTTTCTTCGAAAAAGATCCAACTTTTAATTATGCACCAAACCAAGTTGTGAAAAACTCAATTCTTACTTTAAACCAGCTTTATCTTGATTAATCCTAAACATGCATCTAGTGATTAAAGAAAGTAAAGTAAATTAAAGAATACTCACAACACTGGATGTACGAGGAAAAAAACCCAAAACGGGAAAAACAACCTCGGACGGCCCAAGCCAGACAATCACTATGAACAATGGTTTTACAAAGACAAATTAGCCTTACACTAAGACTCGATCCCCACGGGTCTTGACGATCCTTCTAATCTTCAACCGTTCTTCAATAGTGCCCACGCAGAAATTTCGTCTTCCACGATACCTGTCCACAACACACGCGTCCACGTATGTCTCAGTGTCCACCGAATGGCTTTAATTCGTCTACGATGTCGAACAAGAAGTCCTTCTCTTTTCTTCACCGTAAAAACCTTTGATGTTCAATGTGCATAACAAACAACTTTGGTGCAGCAAGATCACTTAAACATGTAAGAATGATAACTCGGATCTTTTGAAACTCTAAGGATGCGTTTAAGACTTTTAAACCTTAGAAAACATGTGCAAACAAGGTTCTGGTTCGTAAAATTTTTTTCCAGAAAGAACACCTACGAAATTATGATGAAAACACTATTTAAATGGATTTAAATACCGCCTCAAAAAATGTGTCGTTCGAACGACTTAAGCATGTCATTCGAGAGACATCAGCATCTCGTTCGAACGAAATCTGATGTCGTTCGAGCGACAGAGTTGACCTTTTGTTCAAAACGTCTCTTCAAAGAGAGATTTAAATAAGTCAAACTCCTATTCGAACTTATCAGAATAAAAAACGTAGTATAAACCTTTTAAAATATTTTTCTTTATAAAAATTACATCCTTATCTTTTATAAAATAATTCCGAGCACCATTTATTATACGCATTCATACCTGAGTGATCTCGAAATGCAATTAACTTTGAAGACGATTAAACTTGCACCAATAAAATATCGGCATGATAAATTCTTTGAAGCTTTGTCGCAACGTCTTCAATTTGCTTCAATACGTCATAGACCAAGTGGGGTCGTGATAAAATAAAATTCTCCCTATGACATATTACAAACACAGTTTTGTTCACGGAATTAAGTCAAAACAATACTGGGACTCAATTGGAAATTTATATCCTTACAGAGAATATGATAATAGTTTTCAAATATCTAGATTTAGACTTAAAACCATGCCTTTAGAGGGTGACATCTCAAAATAACCCCTAAATGGCGTCGTAAGAGGCACAGACATCTCGCACGGGACCAATGCAACTTGTAAGAATTAATCGCGTGATCATGGGACTTTTGGTTTGATAATATGATTATAATTTACAAATATCTAGACTTAGGCTTAAAAATATGTCATTATAGAGAGAAAACCCAAAAATAATCCCAAAATGGTCCCATAAGAGACATGGACTCCCGGTCCCAAAAATAATCTAACCACATGGTCACCGGACTCCCGGTTTGAAAAAATGATGATAATTTTCAAATATATAGATTTAGGCTTAAAAACATGTCGTTAGGAAAAAAACCTAAAATATCCCCCAAACGGCCCCGTAAGAGGCACAAACACCTTGCATCGAGTTTTTTTTTAGCCCTTCTTAGTAAATGGTCTACTTCTGTGAAACTCTCTATCGTTGTTACTGGGTTTTTTAGTCTAGACCATACGGGAGAGTCTTAAGTCATCGCTTCCAATTAGAGATTTCATTTTTTGGTTAATGAAGAAGGAAGGAGGCTAGTCCCCGAAAGTCATTCGGGCTTATAACTCACCTTGTATCAATGTAACTCATTGGAATTGACCGCATGGTCATGGGACTCCCGATTTGAGAAAATAACGATAATTTATAAATATCTAGACTTAGGCTTAAAAACACGACGTTAGCGGGCGAAAATCAAAAATAACCCCCAAACAGTCTCGTAAGAGGCACGAACACCTCGCATGGGACCAATGTAACTCGTAAAAATTAATCATGTAGTCACAGGACTCCTAGTATGAGAATACGATGATAATTTGAAAATATCTTAACTTAGGCTTAAATATATACCGTTAAAGTGTAAAAACCCAAATCAGCCCCATAAGAGGCACGAACACCTCACACGGGATCAATGTAATTCGTAGGAACTTATCGCGTAGTCATGGGACTCCCGATTTGAGAATATGACGATAATTTGTAAATATCTAGACTTAAACTTAAAAATATGTCATTATATGGTGAATACCCAAATAAATTCCCAAACATCCCCGTAAGAGGCACGGACACCTCACACATGACAAATATAACTCGGAAAAACTGATCGCATAGTCATAGAACTACCGATTTGACGATATGATGATTATTTGTAAGTATGATGATACATATATGCAATTTTCCAGCTTGAATATGAATTTTTTAAATTATTGGATTAATGATATCATCTCTTTGTTGTATCCTACTTTTTATAGGATAACATTTAATCGTTAGCTTTTATCCACGTGGAACATATGAAGAAGTCATTGGTTTACAACATGGAGATTATTTTTTTAATGTTGTTGATATTCAGGATTCTATTTTTTTATGTGTTATGACCATGCGGGCTTTTGTAATTTTATTGTTTAATTTCATGGACATGTGGGGTTTTGTAATTTTATTGTTAAATTTTATGGCCGCGTAGGCAGGTTTTATATTAAGTTTTAGAATGTTCAGAAAATTGAAGAAAATCTACCTAGTTGTTGGTCTGTGAACTATTAAGACTTCTAATATTTTGAAGTTTGCATGTACATTAGTTTATAAACAACTTGCCACATTCGCAATTTGTGAATTTTCTTGATTTTTTTCTTAAATAATAAATATTTTTCTACCAGATTTGGAATTTGCTAATTTTCCTAATTTGTTTTCAAATAATAAATATTTTTTATTAATTGAAAAATCTAGCACCGTTTAAAACCATGATAAAACTGTATCAAATTATAAATTTTCAGTTTGTTTAACGATCTGGCACACTTTATTACCATGCCACAAGTATGCCAAGAAATGAAAATCTGGCATGATTTTAAACTACACCAAAAGCATGCCAAATTCAATATAAAGCATACTAAATTAAAATCTGGCATGATTTAAAAATATGCCAAAATTATGCCAGATTGGGCAATCTGGTATGGTTTTAAATCATGCCAAAAAATCTAGCATGACCGATTTGGGGGTTTAAAACCTTGCCAGATTGGTGTTTTTAGTATAGTGATACTAGGGATCATTTTGAGGGTTGTGAAGGCACAGGCAAAGGATCCTTCTTGTCAGGAGAAGTGGTGGGAGTTATTGGCAAGCAGAACAGAGTCCTACTCGATCAATTCTGAGGGTGGCTTACGCTTCACTGGGAGGTTAATTGTTCCAGACGACGAGGACCTACGACGCATAGTTATGGAGGAGTTGCATGGTCATGATTTTCAATTCATCCATAAGGGGTCAAGATATACTAGGACATGAGGAGGAAGTATTAGTGGGCCGGTATGAAGCGAGACATAGTAGAGTTTGTCTTCAGATGCACCACTTGTCTGATGGTGAAGGTTGATCATTAGAGACGAGTTGAATTTTTTCTGCCATTGTAGATTTTGGTTTGGAAATGGGAGAGTGTATAGATGGATTTCATCATGGGGTTACCGAAGTTACAGACTAGTCATAATTCCATTTGGGTTATTATGGACCGTTTGACTAAGGTGTCTCATTTCCTACCTATTTGAGTGGATTACACGATGGGATAGAATGCCCAAATTTTGATTCAAAAGATAGTGAGACTGCACGTAGTGCCACTCAATATTATTTTGAATTGGGATAAGATCTTTGTGTCCCACTTGTGATAGATTTTTTAAGGAGGTGATAGGGATGGAGTTGCATTTGAGCTCGACCTATCACCCGCAAACTGTTGGGCAGATGGAGAAGGTGAATCAGATGTTGATGGATATGCTAAGGATGTGTATTCTGGACATTAAGGGTAGTTGGGAGCAGTACTTACCATTAGTGGAGTTTGCATATAATAACTCATACCAGTATACTACTGGCAAGGCATCTTTCGAGGCTTTATATAAGAGAAATTGTCGTTCTCCCTCTTGTTGGTTAGAGGTGGGGGACCATAATCTTCTCTGGTCGAACGTGATTCAAAATATGTCGACAAAGATTGAGTTGATTAGGAGTCGTATTCATGATGTTCAGGACCATCAGAAGAGTTTCTCCAATGCGAATAAGGGACACTAAGATTTTGATTTGGTTGATCACGTGTTTTTGGGAGTATCTCCCATGAAGAAAGTTATGCGATTTGGGAAGAAGGGGAAGCTAATGCTTAGATATGTAGGGCCTTTTCCCATAATTTAGAGGAAAGAGGGGGTTGCGTATAGGCTCGCCTTACTGGAGCACTTGCAGACGATTCAGGATGTGCTTCTCGTGTCGTCGTTGAGGAGGTATCTCTAGGATAACTTGGCTTACCAACATATAACATTGGAGGATATAGACTTACATCTGGAAATTACTTACGAGGATAAACCTATTGCCATTTTGGATCTTAGTGAGCGAAATCTTTGGTCAAAGGTGGTACCATTAGTACGTGTGCATTGGGGTATTACAATACTGCCGAATTGACGTTGGAGCACGAGGATGACATGTGGGAAAAGTATCCCGAGCTCTTCGTGGAAGGTACTTTCGACTTTCGAGGAAGAAATTCCATTATGGGCGGGGGGGGGGGGGGGGAGAAGGTAATACCCCCGTACTTTTGTGAATATTTTATTTTCACGCGTTCATTTAATTATTAATTTAATTGGAATATTAAATTGGTTTCAGTAAATGTTAATTAGCCTGTTCAAGATTAATATTTACAATTATCATTTTTTACTTGCGTGTAACAAGTAAATAGCGATGCGAATTATTATATTATCGTTTAGTGAGTGAAAAGCTATGGATTATTATATTACACTACACCAAATCCTGCGAATGGTCACGGTATTGGGGTCATGGCCCATAGTCGTGACCATATCCAAAGTGGGCGTGACCAAGTCCATGACTCTGTGTGGTCATGGATCGTCTTGCATGTGGTCACGGACTAAGGCCGTGACTCGTGTGGATCGCGATTATGAGCCGTGGGCCATGCATGACCATTATGGCTCCAAGTTTCCCTCCAAGTGTGGTCTCGAATGGGGTCACGATCTAAGCCTGTGACCATAAACCAAAAGCCACACTGAGGTAGTCACGGCTGAAGGCCATGACCACCATAGGAATCGAGTCATGACTTTGGGGTGACCAATCTATTATTTACACGCTGATGTGTTAAAAATTAAAGAGGTCATGTCATGTGGTTACGACTTAGGGCCGTGACTAGTGTCTTTATACTTAATTCCGAGACGAGTTTTTCATTTCCCTCGGAAATTTCTAAACCCTCACAACTTTCCCTCTCTCCGGTAATTTTGGCTTTCTCTTAATCTCAATCTCAAAAGTAATATTTTGTGCATTTGTATTTTTGTGTGTATTTCTCTCTGTGTGTGTATTTTTGTGTGTATATGTGTGTGTACGTGTGTGTATACATGTGTGTATTATGTATGTATGCGTGTATATTGTATATGCGTGTATTGTTTATGTATATGTGTGTATATTGTATATGTATAATGTATATGTGTGTGTGTATTGTGTGTGTGTGTGTGTATGTGTGTTTATTGTGTATCTACGTGTATGTGTGTGCATATTCTTGAAAAAAATACATATATATGACCAATGTTGGTTTAAGTTTGGGGATGAAATATAAAAAAATACCTCTCCTTTAATATTGATGCTAAACTCGGGATTAATTTTAGGGGTAATGTTTGTAAGGGATTAATTTTATGACTAATGTTTGTAAGGGTTAATTTTATGACTAATGTTTGTAAGGGTTAATTTCAGTGTTGATATTAGGATTGATTTTAGGGATTATTGGCTTAAATGAAAAAAGTAGGTATTCAAAATCTAATAAATTAACGGTGAGATCCTAACACATACACATGATTCACTCGTGGAAGACTACGTGGCTCCACTGGTTTCTTTAGAGTTTTGTCTAGACAGTCTTTGGACCAATGCCCTAGCTTTTTACAACTACAACAAGTGTCCCCATTACTGATTTTAGATGGTGGAGTTTGATTTTATTGAGGAGGGGGGGGGGGGAGTAAGGTGTGTTATGCAGCTAAAGTTTGATTCAACGCTCTCCTTCTAAAATGACATATTGTTGGTGGGAATTTCCACTGTAAAGAGAAGACTTAATATGAGTGAGAAAATAACCGTTGTGTGAAGGAAATCAAAGGTCGGGTCACAAAGACTTTCGCGACCTGGACCGTACCGTTCTCTGCTTCAATTACTAGCTATGTCAATTGAGGAATTATAAGGACAAAAGAAGTGAGGTCAATTTTGGGAGTATTCGACCCGAAGTGACTCCACAATATCATTCATATATCTTTACGTAAAACAGCCACAAAATAACCAATGTAACCCGCAGGAACCGACTGCGCAGTCATGGGACCCCCGGTTTATGTGTGTATTTCTATGTGTATGTGTGTATTTCTGTGTGTATGTGTGCACGGGATTCACGCCCTCGTACATAATAACCAGTTAATAATTCATTAGAGCCATTATTTATAGAAATTATATTCATGCCATCGTTCATTTTTTCAGTAAAAACGAGTCACGTTGATAATAAATGACAACAAGTGTGTGAAAAGTTGCAATTGGACCGCACTCGTACCACTTTCATTAATGTCTCATTAAGAGGTTACTCCGATATATTGGTATGGGAATATGAAGATCAAATAATTTAATTACCTTATAAATCGTGGAGCTCATTTCCAGTAAGAGTACTTGTTCAATCGTATTATGTTTTCCCTACCACAATGCTGGGATGAAGTTGTATAATATATAATTTGCTTACAAAATCCTGATACAACAATGACCTTTCTTATGCTATTAGAGAAGGAAAAAAAATCACCCATTACGGATAGAATTACATACAAAGAGCATTATCGAAGACTGTGATGTCTCGCAATACATGCACGTCAAACTCAATCTTGCTAATAGGCTGAAAAGGATGAGATTTTGAGTTCATGTCGCTAACATCTATGCATCCATTGTAGATACGCTTCCTCCTAATGGACCACGTGTAAAATTCCATAGTTTTTTTTTTTAAATCCTGACTGGATGGAGATCAGACACATTGAACTTTTATTAAAGTCTTACCATAAAAAGGTTGATTATAATATATGGTCAAAAAAATTATTTTGTTACTTATAATTTCATATTGAACTTTGAAATTATGCATCTATTATTATAGATACACATTGAACTTTTATTATTTTTGTAGATAATGTTGTGCGGTAATGGAAACAACGCTCCAACTGAGGACGTAGCACTAGCACAAATAGAATTCTCATCACCAATTAGTAAGAAATACTTAACTCCACCAATATTTCACTCCCCTACTCCGAGTTTTAATAGGCAAGGTACTCCCATTAATTTAACTGACACGCCCAACGCTTCTGAAACTGTTGGGTCAGTTGACAAGAAGCCCATTGGGTTCTCTCTATTGGGAAATAAACTAACAGGGGATAAGAATGACATTCAACAATTCAAAGCCTAGTGTTTATCCTTGGCAAAAATGAATGTGGGAGTGGGAGGAGCTGAAAATTAGATGGATAAAGCTATTAAAGATGACATGTACGAGCAACTCAACAAACGGTTTTCATTTTGTGCAAACTATAAAAATAAGGTTCTTTCTCAGTTTGCTAAACAACTCCGAACATATCGGAGAAATCTTAGGTAGAAGCATTTCCCTAAGGGAGCATCGAGCTCCAACATTTTGGGACTCAAAGACAAAGTCCCTTCAAACGTTGAGATGCCAGTTGGTCAATGGAATGATTTTCTGTAAAATGAGGCGAAGGACTCAAAAATGATGCAAAGGGAGAAAAATAAGTAGAATATGATAAAAAAAAACTAAAGTCCATCGACTTGGCTCAAAATCTTATGAAGATTTGAAGAACGAGGGGTCGAGAAAGAAAAATGTCAACCCAGATGAAGGAAAGATACCGAATGGGTCCAACTTGTACGTGCATTCAAGACGAGACAAAGATAATAAATTCCCTCTTCACTTGGATAAGGCTCTTTAATTAATAGAGTCAATGAGTAGTCAGTCAGCTTCAATCCCGTTCAACGATATTGACAATGATGCCCTCGCACAGACCTTGGGGAAGGACCATGGAGGGAGGACGAGAGGTTTGAGGTCTCATATGTCAAAAACAAGATTCAAACACGTCGCACCTCTCGTGGATGATATTTCTTCTATTAATAAGCGTTTCTTATCTAACGATGAACGTCATTCTAGGACTCAAGGGGATGTAATGGGGCTTCGAAATGAATTAGGAGGAATGAATGATAAACTTTCACTAACCTTTTAAACGGTTGTATACCTCTACAGCCCCCAATGTATCATGGTTTCCCCCTACCTCCTCAAAAATTTTCTCCTTATCCATTCCCCTCACTGATGTCGGTTCCTCCTTCAACATTCCCCTTCTCATCGCCTGAGCATCTCATAGGTCTTGGATCATAGTCAACAGCTTATGCTGACTATAGTAAGAAATACTATATGAAGGACCTGAGCGATAAATTTGTCGTTGGGGTGTGCACACTCATCTCCACTCAAGTAGGAACTTTAGTACATAATTGGACTTTATAGGAGGGTGAGTGTCAGATCCTGGTTGATAAAGTATATGTCAGTTGCAAAGATGCTCCAGTGCACGTCGACAATGGAGAAGGGAATTTGTTGAAAAATTATTTAAACTCTTTTACCACTTGTCTAGTTTATCATTTGATGAAGATGTAGTAATATTTTTCTTATATTGTAATAATGTCACTAGACAACTTTATTTAATTTGAGTTTAAGTGGTTGTGTAGTATCGTTGATTGGTGTGTTCTTGTATTTAGGTTATTACATACTTTGATTGATCGGTGCATTGTTAACACTATATTAGTGCTTTTCTTTGACACTATATTAGTGCTTTACTATGAAAAATGATATTTATGCAACATGATATTTATTTATCATTTTAACATATGACTGCAATTGAAAGATTATTAAATGTATTTTCCATAATATAAAGAGTGGATGGAGGAGACTGACCGAATAGCTAATAGTTATGTTAAAGGAATTGAAGAATTTATTAGCTACGCTATTAAGAACCTTAAAAGTCAGAAGATTCTATGTACATGCACCCATTGTATTAATGGAAAATATAAATCTTTAGAAGATGTTGAGTTACATTTTATAAAGTGGGGGATTTTTCAAGATTATATCAAATGGACATACCATTGTGAAAAACATGTATCTTATATTCCCGAAGAATTATCGATAACCATCCGCGTAACAGAATAACAATGAGTGGAAGTGATAAATGATTCGCCAACACATCGTCTATTGACTGACCTAATTGAGGATACTTATGGAGTCCACCACGACCCAAATCACCAACCAATGGAGACAAGTAATGCGCATAATGAACTATTTGATACTGAACTACCAGGAGATCGAGAATATAAACGTTTGAAAGGCGATGTAGCTAGACCATTGTATAAAGATTACGATGAAGATCACTCGGTATTACATGTAATGATTGGTTTGCATAATTTGAAGAGTTATTTTGGTTTGTCTGGGAACAACGTAACCGAAATTCTTAAGTGGGTTAAAGAAATTCTCCTAAAAGAGAATGCGTTACCAGGAAATTATCTTACCATGAAGAAGAGATTGAAGGTCTTGGGATTAAAATACAAATCTATTCATGCATGAAAGTATGATTTCATATTGTATCACAACAAGCATGGAGATAATGATGAATGTACAGTATGCGGTGAGCCTAGATATGTCATTTATGTGAAGGTAAATGACAAACCTGTGAAATATCAAAAGAGCTCGTAAGTCCTACAAAAGGTTTTGAAGTATTTTCCACTTGGTCTACAGTTAAAATGGTTTTTGTTGTACTGTGGATAGTTAAAGTCATGACATAGCATGCTCGATGCGAGGTGTGTGGGAATTTGATGCATCATCCAGTTGGTTCACTCGTCTGGTAAATTTCAATCGCATGGAACCATGAATTTGCAAAGGGACCGTGCAATGTTCGTCTTGTAATCTCAACCGATGGGTTTGAACCTTTCGATAATTTAAGTACTAGTCAGAGTTATTGTCCAGTTCTCATGATGACTTTAAGTCTCCCTCCAACACTGTACATGAGAAGGGAGTTCACATTGTTATCTTTATTGATACCCGAGTCGAAGGCTCTAATCGATGATATTGATATATTATTAGCTCCATGAATCGAAAAACTTAAAGAGTTATGGGATAAATGCGTGATGATGTTTGACTCTCACAAGGGTGAAGAGTTCACACTTAAAGCAATGGTGATGTGGGCGATCCACAACCATCCTTCTTATGGGACCTTGTCTGGTTGTAATGTTCATGGTTATTAGGGATGTCCCATATGTGAGGAGGAAACTGAATCCACTTGGCTAGAACATAGTATTAAGATGAGTTACATGAGTCATCATAGATATTTACCGACCAATCACCCTTTCAGTAATGACAAGTCGAACTTTTATCCTATTGGTCAAGAGCAACGAATGGCACCTACACGAATTTTTGGTAAGTAGATCGAGGAGAAGGCGACGAGGGAATAGGAACGTAGGCAAAAACCCCAAGTTTGTAAACCTGAAGAATAAAGCAAGGGAATATCCTAACGACCATAGTAAAGCAAAACCATGGTCCAGGAGATCAATATTTTTTAATTTATCGTATTGAAAATATCACCGTGTAAGGTATTTAATTGATGTAATGCACACAGAGAAGAATTTTGCAGAACATCTGATAGGAGTATGCCTGGATGGATCTCATTCCAAATATGGAGACTGGGCCCGTTGAGATCTACAGGATATGAAGATAAAGAAAAAACTTTGGTTAAAAAATGATCCTAGACCATGAAGAATTTCTACCCCTCCGGCTACTTTCACTTTGACTACTGGTGAGAAGAAGATCCTCTTAGACATGTTTTTCAACTTGAAGACTTCAACGGGTTATTCTAGTAATTTACGTAGGGTAATAAACTGCCAAGTAAATGACTTAAAATAGTGCAAGTCTCACGATTGGCATGTAATCATCCAATTAATCTCTATGTTATTTCGGCATTGCTTCTCTGAACACAAAGATTTCCGTCGGGAAATATGCAAATCAGTTTGTGTTTTACCCTAATTTGTGCAAAAGTGGTAAAACGAAGGCACATTAAAGCTGCAAAATCAACTTTAGTTGATGCAGTTTATATATTAGAGAAATATTTTCCTCAATCATTCTTCGATATCATCATCCACTTGCTTGTGCATTTATGCGATGAAGCTTTATTATATGGTCCCGTTAAGTATGGTTGGATGTATCCTTTTGAGATCTTGATGAAAACCTTCAAATATTACGAAAGGAATACACAATATATTGGAGGGTTAATTGTTGAAGAATACGTAACTGTGGAATCATCATTATATGCTAGGGAATATATGCTAAAATAAGAGGTGTGGAGGTTCAATCCTCGTGGAGGAGGAGTGACCGAGGAACCTAACGAGTTTGAGGATGAATTACCATTGAGGAACCCTAAAGAAGTGAAACACATAATTATACAATGCGAGCAAGCAACTCGTTATGTCATCGAATCGCAAGATAGTCATAGACTGGAGAGAGTGAGTATCCACTGAATTCTTCTTCTTTGATTATATGTATTTTATATTTTATGATCTAAACTCTATAATTTACTCGTAGGAAGTACGAGGACGAAATTGCCTAAAATATAAGGAGAAATTGCAAGATAACTGATTTTAGGGAATGGGTATCAAAAGAGGTAAATTTCACATGTTATGTGTACGGTTATTTATTCGTGTGTGATAAAAATATGCTCTAATACAAATTCATTAATAAATGCAGCTTCTAAAAAGAGGTGATGTCTCTTCCAGGCTTGCACGCCTAGCAAAAGGCCCTAATTTTCGTGTGAAAGAGTCTAAGAAATTCCGCACCAATGGTTTTGATTCCATTTCATATCCGTGTGAGGAAAAGATTTTGATGCAAAATAGTGGAATAACAATTTCAGCCTTGACCACCTGTATCGCTAGCAAAAGCGATAAAAATCCAAAGAATACGACGCTAACCTATTATGGGATAATCCAACAAATCCTAGAAATTGATTACTTAGATTTCATAGAAACCGTATTATATTGTGATTGGATAAAGGTGGAGGATACTATGAATGCTTGAAAAGTTGATCCTGACTCCAAACTTATTAAGGTAGATTTATCAAAGCTGAAGAGTAAAGATCTCATAGTCGACGAGCCTTTTATTTGTGTCTTTCAGAACATAAAGAAGATATTATACTCGAAGTGCATAAATGATGGAAATTGGTCTATTGTTATGGATGCACTAAAGGGTATGACTACTCAAATATATTCTTTAAAGGCTCCAAAAGATTTCCAGTCAGCTCTTGATGATAACCCTAATTTGAAGGATCTTTTAGTTGATTTAGAGGAAGATTGGGTACCAAAATATTATTTTACCCTTGTCATTCTTATTTGTACCCTATTATGATATTGACATTGTATTAGCACTTTACTTTGATATATGAATGTTTAGTTACTTTTATGAATATTTAATATGATTTACTTTGATGTAAGAATGTTTAATTAAATTTACGCAACTCAATTTCCACATGTTCCTATACATATACATATGTTGGATAATTATTGGTTGTTGGCTTATTGTTGGATAGTATGTTAGAAGGAGTACATGATAATTGTTGGTTGTTGGATAATATTTTTTTCAAAAAAAATGAGGCACGATGATAATCACTAGCAACAAGATTGCGATGAAGATAACTCGATATTATATGCAATGATTGGTTTGCAGAATTTGAAGAGTATTCCAAACCAAACAAGGTTCATGGACATCATAGGATTTCCAGAGGAAACAAAGTTCCAGGTGCTTCGCTAGTTTGTTATAGATCCCAACCCTTTACCTTTTGCTTTGTATACATCCTGTATACGTGATTCCATGCCCTTAGGCGAGTTTGATTTATTGAATTATTTTCCTATCAAAAGAAAAAAAGAACTTATAAATCTAATGTTGTTATGAAAATTGTTACCATACTCCTTAATAAACTACCACCTGCGTTATAATAATCGAGAGGAACCCTAAAGCTCAAGGAGCAAAATTCATATGAACTCCCAAAACATAACCCATAGAAAAATAAAAGATACATAAAATGTTGAGAATGAACAATAATTGGTAAGAATATTTATTTTCTTGTAGTTAACCTTGAAGAAATCTTTCTTAAGCTTCTTAGTTCTTTCAGTGAGATCCAATTTGGCACCAACTCCATCATTTTCTTGTTCTCTTCCAGCATTTTTACCTCATTCACATAGGTGCCAGAATTGGATATCATGAAAAAAACTAAGAAGCTTAGGCAGTCTTGCTTCAAGGATAACTACAAAAAAGAATAATTCTTACCGATTATTGTTCATGCTCAACATTTGATGTATTTTTTATTTTTCTATGGGTTATGTTTTGGGAGTTCATATGCGTTTTACTTCTTGTGCTTTGGGGTTCCTCTCGATTATTATAACACAAGTGTTAGTTTATTATGGAGTACAATCACAATTTCTTATAACTACATTAGATTTATAAATATATATTTTTCTATTAATAAGTGAATAATTCAATAAATTAAACCCGCCTAAGGGTATGTAATCCCGTATACAAGATGTATACAAAGAAAAATGTAAAGGACCTGGATCTATAATAGAATAGGGAAGCACCTGGAACTCTATTTCCTCTGGAAAGCCTATGTTGTCCATGAACCTTGTTTGGTTTGGAGTTTGATAGAGTATTCCAAACGGGAAAACGCATTATATTATTTAGGACTCCTTTCCAGAACGATTTCAATGAGCTCTACAACACACTGCATTTTGCAAGGCTATAAAAAGTAGATTTTCTTATAAACGTGTCGTTAGAGGAGAAAACCCAAAACACTCCCCAAAAGGTCCCATGAGAGGCGCCTACACCTTACACAGGACTAACGTAGCTCGTAGGAACCGATCGCGTGGCCACGAGACCCCCGATTTGAGATCATGACCTAAATTTCATAATATCTACACTTAGGCTTGAAAACTTGCCGTTAGAGGGAGAAATGCCTAAATACCCCCAAACGGCCCTGTGAGTGGCGTCAACACCTCGCACGGGACCCACGTAGCTCATAGGAACCGATCGCGTGGCCACGAGACCCCCGGTTTGAGATCATATCCCACATTTCAAAATATCTACACTTAGACTTGAAAACATGCCGTTAGAGGGTGAAACCCCGAACCCCCCCCCCCCCCCAAAAAAAAAAAATGGCCCCGTGAGCGGTGACAACACCTCGCACAGGGCCAACATAGCTTGTAGGAACCGACCGCGTGACCACGGGACCCCCGATTTGAGAGCATGACCTAAATTTTAGAATATCTACACTTAGGCTTGAAAAGACATCGTTAACGGGAAAAAACCCAAAACACCCCCAAACGGCCCCATGAGTGATGCCAACACGTCGCACGAGATCAACGTAACTCATAGAAATCGACCACAAAGCCACGGGACCCTCGATTTGAGATCATGATCCAAATTTCAAAATATCTAGACTTAGGCTTGAAAACTTATCGTTAGACTATGAAACCACAAAATAATCCCCAAATGACCCCGTGAGTAGTGCCAACACCTCGTACGGGACCAACGTAGCTCGTAGGAACTGACCGTGTGGCCACGGGACCCCGGATTTGAGAGCATGACTCAAATTTTAGAATATCTACACTTAGGCTTGAAAACATACCGTTAGAGGGAAAAACCCTGAAACACTCCCTAAAATGGCCCTATGAGCGGCGCCAACACCTCGCACAGGGCCAACATAGCTCGTAGGAACTGATCGCGTGGCCACAGGACACTTGGTTTGAGAGAACGACCAAATTTTCATAATATCTACACTTAGGCTTGAAAATATGCCGTTAGAGGGAGAAACCCCGAAACACTCCCAAAAATGGCCCCATGAGCGGCGCCAACACCTCGCACAGGGCCAACATAGCTCGTAGGAACTGACCGCGTGGCCATGGTACCCCAATTTTGAGAGCACGACCCAAATATCAAAATATCTACACTTAGACTTGAAAACTTACCGTTTGAGGGAGAAATCCCAAAACACCCTCTAAACGTCCCCATGAGTGATGCCAACACCTCGCATAGGACCAATGTAGCTCATCTGAACTGATGCATGGACACGGGACCCCCAGTTTGAGAGCACTATCCAGATTTAAGAATATCTACATTTAGGCTTGAAAACGTGTCTTTAGAGGACAAAACCCCAAAATATCGCCAAGGTCCTATGAGCGATGCCAACACCTCGTACGGGACCAATGTAGCTCGTAATAACTGATCGAGTGGCCACGGGACCCTCGGTTTGAGAACACGACCCAAATTTCAGAATATCTACACTTAGGCTTGAAAACATGTCATTAGAGGGAGAAATCCAAAAACACCCTCTAAACAACCCCGTGAGCGGCGACAACACTTCGCACGAGACCAACGTAGCTCGTAGGAATCAATCGCATGGCACGGAGCCCCCGGTTTGATAACACTGCCCAGATTTCAGAATATCTGCACTTAGGCTTGAAAACTTGTCATTAGAGGGAAAAACCCCCAAAACACCCCCGAAACGGCCCCATGAGCAGCACCAACACCTCGCACGGGACCAAGATAGCTTATAGGAACTGATTGCGTAGTCACGAGACCCCCGGTTTGAGAGTATGGCCCAAATTTCATAATATCATCATGATTTCAAACCGGGGGTCCTATGAACATGCAATCTTTTATACTTTATTATTTAGCATTATGGTCGTGCGAGGTTTACATTAAGCAGGTTTTAGAATGTCCATAAAATTGAGAAAATTCTGCCCAATTTTTTTTAATATAGCTAAAAATGTTCACGACCAAAGTCCGTGACCATACCTATTTTTCATGCACAAAAAGGGTCACAGCTTAGGGTCGTGACCATTATGGGAAGTTCAAAGTATGGTTCATGGTCTAGGGCCATGATCATGGCCGTGACCATTTTCTTACATTGAAGGATTGGTCTCTCCTTTCAACCGTGACAATATCTATAACCATATTCTTACGCCAAAGGATTGGTGATGACTTTGAGTTGTGACCAGCATCGTGAACATTCATGTAAACTAAAGGATGAGTCACAGCCCAAGGCCATGACCAAGTTTGTGTATAGGTCATAGCTACTGTCCGCGACCATCTTCCATGACCCCTAAGGTCCGTGACCAATTCTGTTGCCAAGGATTTGGGTCATGACCACTGAAGATGGTCACGCCCGATTTGGTCACAAACCAAATCCGCAACCCACAGCTAGTGGTTACAGACAAAATCCATGACCATTCACCCAGTTTGGTGTAGTGTTTTGTTGTAAGAGAGTTAGAACGATGGATTTAATAGTTTGAGGGTGATTGAGAATGTGCTTGCAATCTTAATGGATAATTTCTATAATTAAGTGTCTAGTACACAAAAGTCCAAATTTTATTTTATTACCCTAAACAAGAATCTAGGTGATAAAATAGATAAAATAAAGCATGCAAACACGACGAGACATTATGAGGAAATCACCCCTTGCGGGTAAAACCTTTTTTAATCAGCACTATAGAGTTTTTATAAGACGCAACTTACAGAAATCTCTACATAATACCACTTAGTCTATAGTCATCCATAAGTGGCGATCCACCCTTGCTATCTAACGATCAGCCTTGTCTTCCTTCAATAGTGATCCCCTCGATAACCACAAGGACAACAGTGAAGAGAATCACTCTACAAGAATAACCCAATATATAACTATCTTGGTTTTTAAACAGATTCACATATATATTTGGGAGTGATGATTGTGAATCAAAAGAGATTTTTAACCTAAAGAAAGTGGGAAATTTTGCAGCAGATTCTCAGAAATCGTTTTTGCAAAAGTCTCACAAAAATCATATACGAAGCAGGTATTTATAAGATGACACAAAATTCGAGGAAACAATTCATTCAAACAAAAACACAAGCTCCTTCGAACAAGAAAATAATCTCGTTAGAATCACAGAAAGTTCATTAGAATAAAACCCTAATATCATTTGAACAAGATTCAAATGAGCTACAAATGATGTAAAATAGTATGTCCTCATGAGATGTTCGATCGAAGTAAACTTCAAACGAGAATGCATACTCGTTTGAAAGAGATTCCCATATGGTTCAAACAAGATGCGCCTATTTTAAAAAATTTTAAATCCAAAAAAATGCCTCGATCTTAAATAAAACAACTACAAATTATAAATGTAAATAAATTCAAAAACCTAAAATATTTTATACCTTTGTATTATGAATATCTTCTTCAATTTGGGGACGATGGAAATTCGGTTCTTCGTGACGGATCGAATCAAATGGTAGAGGGATGTGCCAAAAACTTTACAAAGCCTAAGCTATGAGCAAATGATAGAAATCATGTTCTTACAAATCTCCCCCAATTTTGGCTATTCCGGTACAAACAGAAAATCAAAATCCAAATTACAAATAAATACCCTAAGACAAATACAATATCCTAATACCCTCCCAAACCTTAAAATGGATAGGTACAAGATAGAGTTATCTTCAAAATTAAGTCTTCAAATCTTCACTTATTATTTATCTTCTCTTGGACTCTTTACCAAAAAAAATTAAAAAATCAACACACCATGGAGAATCACAAAATTAACTGAATCATGGAAACAGAATGTAAGGATGTGAACACATTCTATAGTTTAATTAACGTAGACAGACATAACATATGTGCACAAAGGAATAAGACACCATTAACGCAAGAGCTCAAAGTCCTTAGGTGTAAATAAGGTGACTACAAGTGAATTCGACTTAACATATTCAACTAATAAAGATCGCGAGTGATTTTCACATTAATAACTCCCAAAACTATGTAATGCTTTATGAGATTTTTTTAAGATGAACAAACCCATTGATCTTCGACTTAACTCCCAAAAAAATCACATATTTAATTTTTTCTCTCAAATCTTTTTGAATAAATCAATGCTTATATGTAGCGAAGCATCAATGTTCTTTAAAATTAGCTTGGCACTTTTTTTTATGCGCCTTTAATATTTTTGGCTCTTTTCTTTTTGCAAATGGTGTCTATTCATGAAAAGTCAACATGTCTTTCGTAGTCCGATTCCATTACTTAAAATATACCAAAATTTATCGAATATATGATTTTCTTTTTTTTTTCAATCCAGATAATTGTTCTTACAAGCACTACTTTTATTATCTCGTTTTTCACATTTGGTTCAATTTAAAAGAAGGATTGAGATGAAAAAACTACAATCGCCACTTGAATGGTAGGTGCAACACTCAAATAACTCTGTGCTCCTGTGCATTAAAGATGATAAGGAGTCAAACTTGTAGCAAATAGTTGTCATATCACATCTTAATGACTCTATACATTGTAAAGCATAAAAATGAAATGAGGTCACGTCTCAAAATAGTATAAAATAATCACATGACTATGGAATGAATGGGTGACTTAAACATATTTAATGTTCATCCACATATGGTGCCAAAAAATACAAAAATCTTTTTTGGATTTTTCAAAAATTTTACCAAAAATAAAATCTTTTTCACTTTTTCTTAATAAGAAATTGAAAATCTTTTTGTATTTTTCCAAAACCTTTCAAGAAAAACAAAAATCTTTTTGGAATTTTCAAAAAAATTATTGAAATGGAAAAAAGATAAATACAATGGTAGTACAATCTAGCAATAGGAATACATATGAATAAGCATGAAAATCATCTTATACTAGATAACATATGCAATCTCAGTCAACGGTGCAAATACCTAAAGACATTCTAAGATCTTCGAATCGAAGTGCACTAAAGGTTTCGTGAAAATATTATCTAATTAATGATCGGTTCTCACAAAGATCAAGCACATGACCTTATTCTCAATTAGGTCTCGAATAAAGTGTTCACGTATCCTAATGTACTTTGTTATCGAATGTTGGACTGGATTACGTGAAATGTGAATGGAACTCGTATTATCATAAGAGATAGTCATCGTGCCCTATGAAATTCCATAATCCTCCAACATTTTCTTCATCCACAAGAGTTGTGTGTAACAACTCTCGACGACGATATACTCAGCCTCTGCCTTGGACAAAGATATGGAGTTTTATTTCTTGCTCATCCACGAGAAAAGAGCACTCCCAGAGTAGAAACACCCACCCGAAGTTCTCCTACACCCATCGACATCCCCAATCCAATCAACATTCGAATAAGCGGATAAATGGTCATCGGTATCAAGGGAATACCAAATACCATATGATAGAGTCCGACTCACGTATTTGATAATAAGTTTAAGAATGTGCAAGTGTGACTCTTTCGAGGATTGTTGGTATCGCGCACAAACTCCAACACTAAAGGTAATATCGAGTCAACTAGCGATAAGGTAAAGAAGACTACCTATCATTATACGATATAAAGTCTGCTCTACGTCACTACCTAAACCGTCTTTGCTAAGCTTTGTCGATGAACTCATAGGGGTGTGGGCGTGCTTAGCAAAGTCTAGAATGAATTTCTTCACAAGGTATCATTCATATTTTGATTAATATATGTATATACCATCCTCAATATGATGAACACGAAAACCTAGGAAAAATGTAAGCTCACCTACCATGCTCATCTTAAACTCACTCTTCATCTCCTCCTTAAAAGCGTGAGCATGTCGGGATCACGTTGATCTAAAGACTATGTACTACACATAGACTTGGGCAACTAAAATAGAAGTACTCTTTCTCCTCACAAACAACGTCCTGTCTACTACCCCTTTATTGAAGCCGCAAGATAAGAGATAGGAAGTAAGCCTCTCGTACCAAGTACAGGGTGCTTGATTCAAACCATAAAAAGATTTCCTAAGATAGTAAACATATCCTGGGTGCTTAGGTTCTTCAAACCCTTTCGGTTGTTACACATAAACCGCCTCATATAGAATGCTATTCAGAACGGCACTCTTGACATCCATATGATATAACTTGAAGCAAAAATGACATATTATGGCTAGTAATAAGCGGAAGAACTCAAGCCTAGCAACATGGACGAATGTCTCCTCAAAGTCTACACCATCAATTTCTGTGTAGCCTTGAGTGACCAACCTAACCTTATTGTGAACTATGGTATAATTTTCATCCACCTTATTCTTAAAAATCCACTTGGTACCTATTATGTTAGTATAGCTAGGTTAGGGGACCAACTCACAGACATCGTTATTTCTAAACTGGAGCAATTCTTTTTGTATGGCCGATAGTCAATGCTCATCCTTGAGTGCTTATTTCCCATTCTTGAGCTCAACTAGGGATGTGTAACACATATAGTTAACAACATTTTTGAATTGATCACGAGTCTTGACACCTAGTGTAGGATCACTAAGTATAATGGAAGGATCATGATTCTTTCGAACCCAAGGCAATGTCTCCCCCAAAATAAGAACAGGGTCCACTATGGTAGCATGAGGAAGAATGGGATCATCACCAAGGGGTGCATCATCCTCACACTACGGGCTAGGAACAATAAAATCCGGTGTCTTATAATCTCTTATCGTGATATTTATTGACTCTATAACCTTAGATATAGCCAAATTATAAACCCAATAAGCCCTACTCATCAATGAATATCCTAAAAAATCACCTCGTCGCTTCGGGAGTCAAACTTTCCTAAGGGATCTCTATCTCGCAAGATGTGGCATGTACTCCCAAACACACGGTAATATGATAAGTTGAGATTCTTCCCTATCCACAACTCGTAAGGCATGTGAAGTCTGTGCGGATGAATATATACCCTATTCATTGTATGGCATGCAGTGCTCACCGCCTTTGCCCAAAAATGTCTACGAACATTTCTTCCAAGAAGCATGGATCTAGCCATATCTTGTATCGTTTCATTCGTCCTCTCGACAAAAATGTTTTTCTGAGGAGTACGAATGGTAAAAAATTCATGCTTTATGTCAACTTCATCGCAATAGCTATTCACTTTCACTTTTAAAAATTCAGCGTCGTTGTCACTACGCATTCAATTAATAGTGACATCGTGTTATTTTTATAAGACATGACACTTGTTTATACGAAACTCAATCTCATAGAACATTGCTCACATGAATCCTACAATCGAGTATCTAAAAAAGTCATCGACCATCATAAGAATGTTATCTCTTACGACTTATTCCTCCGAGTGAGTAAGACCCATAGCATCCATGTGAATCAACTCCAAAACACGAGTGGTGGAAATGGTATTCAAATTTCTATAGGGACTTTGAATTTGTTTACCTTATTGGCAAAGTCCACAAACCGAGGAAGTTGGCTTCCCAAATGATGGTAAGCCATGAACTAGGTCCTTTTCCATTAAGATCTTGAGATCTCTAAAGTTCACATTACCTAGTTGTTAATGCCAAAGGTCCATGGTGGAGTCTATGGCACTATTACACACAAAATAGGACTTGGGTGCAATCATATAATAATTATCTTCTGTACTCATACTTCATAGTAAAATTTTATCGGATTGATCACAAACATTCAGACCGGTTAAACTTTACCGCAAAGTTTACGTCGCACAATTGGCTTATGCTAATCCAGTTCACTTTTAACCTCTTTACATACAACACATCATCTAGCTTAGGAAATCCAAGTATCTCAACACTTCTATGTCCAAAAATGCTAGATCGACTGCCATCTCAAAAGGTGACTTTACCTTCCTTGTGATCCTCAAAATGCGTAAAAAATGAGACGTTACCTATCATGTGCCTAGAATATCCACTATCCGGAAGTATTTGATCTTAGATAGAAATATGGACAATAAGGGCCTTCTTATCTCACTTAGGTACCCAAGTGGCGGTAATCGATTATTTTCCCTTGTCTTTGTTGACTCTAGTCGGAATTTTGGAAGCATTCTCAAATGAAAAATACATCCGTTGAAATTCTACCATTAAATTATGGGAAGTCACAACTAGAAGTTAAAATGTCTCCCTAAGACTAGCAAAGTCGCTAAAATCGTGTACGGGAGTAGGTGTACGACTAGTTCTACCTAATTTATAGCAAAAATCTCTAAGGTGACCTCTCCTTTTGCAATAGGTGCAAACATAGACATGTTTGAGTCTACCACGATTTTCTTTTCTAGGTGGAACTCTTCTATGTGGATTAGGCCTCCTAGGTGGATTCGGTCAAGATCTATAAGGGTCCATCACAAACTCGGGAACCGGATTGGGTGTGATATGCGAAGTAGATTCACCATTATAGCCTATTCCTTGCCTCTCGACATTTTATAAAGTGGGGACGAGGAGCATCTTACCAACCTTCTTCGATGTATCCTAGATAGTTACCTTAACCTCTCGGGCATGTTTGAGATCTTTCTAGAGTTGGGATACAAGGGCTTCAAATTTCTCACGAGTCTCTACGAATACTTAGAAATCTCTCGTAATACTAGCCACCCTGTTGGTCAAGTCCCTGTTCTCTATCTCAACTACACAAACTCTATATCTCAAAGCTTATTTCACCAAGGATTCACTCTCTCTTTTTCCCCACACAACTCTTTTTTGCTAAACATTTATTATGTTTATTAATTTTAATGGACACGACGTAAAGTTCGGCGTAGCCGTGCTGAAGGTCACTATCACACTCATTTAAAGTATTCTCTCCTGCACTATCCTCGGAATGATTAGACTCGTTATCGATATTTTCATGTTTACTTACTTCCTCATCGTCGTTAGGTGAACTAGATGTAATAACATGACTAGCCATGAATACATTGAAGTTACATCCATACGATGATTCTTCTCCCGAACTCACAAACTTGACCTCGCTATCACTAAGCGTGATGTTTAAGGAAGCTTTGCCTTTCCCTTGACGTTTCAACATAGTCGGATACTCATAAGATTTGTGACCCTTTCCCTCACACTCATAACATCTCTCCTCATCTTTCTTTGGTAAATATTTCTTTTCTTTTTCAAAATTTCTTTTCTCCATTTTAAATTTTTTTATCTTTCTCAAAACCCTTCTTATCTTTTGAAGTATTTTTCTTTTTAAGCTTGAGAAGTTTCTTATAATTTTTAGAAAAAGGACCAAATCATCTAAATGATAATCAAACTTTGAATCGGATGATGATTCCTCTCTGTTTTAGACACTTTCTATCTCTTCCAAGACTGGGCTTTAAGTTATACCCCCTTATCCTTAGGCTTAACTATTTTCAAGAACATATTTATCTCGTACATCTGAAGATGTCATATAATTTCTTCTAACCTAGGAGTATTTAATATACCTAGTGAATTAAGAACCGTAACCTTAGCGATAAAGTGGGTGGGAAGAGATCTCAATATTTTCTTAACTACACATATCTTAGGGATTTTCTCACCTAAATTGAAACTCAGTTAACTATGTCAAAAAGTCATGCATAAAACTCGTTGAAAGATTCAGATTCAAATTCAAGCATTGTTATCATTTCAAATTTTGTGGTGAGGTTATACATCTTAGAAGCTTTCAAAGCATTAGTACCCTCGTGAGTGAGTTGAAGGGTATCCCAATCTCCTTTAGACGTGGTGCACATCATAATGTGGTAGAACTCGTCAGGGGTGACGTCTCTCGAGATGGCACTCAAACCGCGAGAATTAGAAATTGTCAACTGTGAGATAGGTTTAGGGTCGATGACATTATTCACTCTGACAGGGGGAGGATTCCACCTTCTTTCACAGACTACCCAAACACGTTCATCCGTGGCCTTTAAAAAAGACTTCATCCTGGCCTTTCAGTATGCATAATTTGTACCATTGAATATGGGTACTCGGTTATACAAATTCTCCATTAAAATCAAATTTTCCAAAGATCAATGATTTAAAAAAAAATTAATATAAAGAGAAAAATATTTTGCGGAAAAGACCACACAGTAAATTTGTGCTATAGTCTCTGATACCAATTTGAGAGTGCACTTGTGATCTTAATGGATAATTTCTTTTATTAAGTGTCTAGCACACACAAGTTGAAATTTATCTTATTACTTTAAACAACCATCTAGGTGATAAAGCAAATAAAATAAAGAATACAAATGCGACAAGACAATATGAGGGAAAAAAACCTTACGTGTAAAACCTTTTTTAATCTGCACTATAGATTTTTACAAGATGCGAATTACAAAAAATTATACAAAATATGGCGAAGTCTAGAATCGTCCACATGTAGAGGTCCACCCTCAGTATCCACCGATTAGCCTTGTCTTCCTTCTGCAGTGATCTCTTTGATAACCACAATGATAGTAGTGAAGAGAATCTCTCCACAAGAATAACTCAGATATAGAATTATCTAGGGTTTTAAACAGATTCACATATATATTTGGGAGTTATGAATGTGAGTCAAAAGAGGTTTATAACCTAAAGAAAGTTGGAAATTTTGCAACAAGTTTTCAGAAATCATTTTTGCAAAAGTCTCTCAAAAATTCTTTACGAAGTAAGTATTTATAAGACAACACAAAATTCGAGGAGACGACACTCATTAAAATAAAAACACAAGCTCATTTAAATGAGAAAATAAACTTGTTAAAACGACAACAAGGTCGTTAGAATGAAACCCTAATATTGTTTAAAAGAGATTCAAAGGAGTTATGAACGATGTAAAACAGTATGCCCTCGTGAGATGTTCGATCGAAGTAAACTTTAAACAACCACTTCAAATGATAATGCAGACTCGTTTTAACGAGATTCCTATCTCGTTTGAACGATATGCACGTATTTTGAAAATTTTTAAATCCAAAAAAATGCCTCAATTGTAAATAAAACAACTCCCAATTATAAACATAAATAAATCCAAAAACAAAAATATTTTATACCTTTGTATTGTGAAGATATTCTTGAATTTGGAGACGATGTAAATTCAGTTTTTCGTGACGGCTCGAATCAAATGATAGTGGGATGTGCCAAAAACTATATGAAGCCTAAGCTATGAGAAAATAATAAAAAATTCTCTTACAACGACGCATACTATACGCACGTGTGGGGTCCAGTTAATGATATGATGGTATATTTTTATTTTGGTGACTTAGATGTACTTTTTCAGTACATCGGTGATCCAAAATGGGATGAAATAGTTCAAAATAGGTACACATGATTATAGTTGGGTTCTGAAAACTTTTTAGACATAGTAGGGCCCGTATGGGGGTATGGTTATGTTTTTACCTACACTTAAAAATGGGATTATGGTGTGATTAAGAGGTATTTAAGTTTAAGTGGGGTGGATGGCAGCGACATTGTAGCCTCTGGTTATTGGAGATTAAAGGAGAGATCAAAGATAAGAGAGAAGAAAAGAAAAGAGAGAACAAAAACTTAGAGAAAAGAGGAAGAACATCTCCGAGAATCAATTCATATCTATGAGTTGAGACTTCGAACTCTAATCCAACAAGGCAAGTCTTTACTTGTTTTAGATTTTCAATTTTATGTGGTTAATCACATTCATGACTAATTAGTAACTAATCTGAGAATTAAACGATAAAATTTGGTGGAATTAATTGAAAGGAATTTGTTTAGGTTTAACCTATAAACATGATTGATAATTAATAAGTGGTAAATTCATGATTAAATTATGGGATTATGTATATGAACATGAAGAACATTGATAGGGTGCTAGATCAATGAATTTCAAAGATTGAGTAATTTTGAGTTGAATGAATTAGATAAATGATTAGGAATCCTTGAGATTTGATGTTCGATTCGAGATTAATTCGGTGTTAAAATACTTCTGGAATGATTATATATTGATGTGGGATCTTAACTTATGGTTTTGGGAGGCGTAGGACCTCTATTGAAGGGTTTAGGAGATTGAAAACTCGAGGTTGAAGATGAGATTAATTTTGTTGACGGAATCGGTTCGATCTGCCAAGCAAACTGATTCGGTTTGCTGGACTGTCCCGATTTTTATTATGCATTGTTTTGAACCATTAGTTTTTGATAAATGGGCGTATGGTCTTCCGAGGTAGATAGGGAATATTCTCATAGGTTGTTCCATATTTTATACCAACGGTTAGATGGCTTTGAGTGAGACGAATCAAGTTAGAAATTAGTCAACACTAAAATGGAAAGTCGATAAGACGGTTCGAACTTCAGGATTGGTAGACTAGTACGCTGTGGGACTTTCGTACGTAGTCAGTACTTTATATATATATATATATATATATATATATATATATATATATATATATATATAAGTATTGTGGGTTATGTACATACATGTGTGATTTCTTATGTATATGTATTGAACATTCTGTAACACCCTCTATTTTTTAGCACTTTTAAATTACATGTGTGCACGTATTTTAGTTAAATTTAGAAATAAAGTGAATTAAATAAGTATTAATTAGCGAATAAAATGATTAGTATTTATGAAAACTTCTATTTACTTGTGTGATAAGTAAATGAAAATATGTTAAATTACATTACGTCGTTAGTGAGTAAAATTAATGAGTTTATCGGTATCTCATTCGGGACGTGCGGATAGGGTCGTGTTGGGAATGAAATGGAAAATTAATATTAGTAAACTCAGATGGTGATTTTAAGTATGCCAATGATCCGTAAAGGGTTGAGATGGTCATAATTAGGTACGCAGGGGTTGTATTTGGTATCCGGGACTTTTAAGGCTAAACGGGACCCATAAAAGGGTACTTGGGTCATTTTACACATTGGGCCAGACTTAATTTCGGGATTAATGATGTTTAGGGTTATTTTTAGGGAAGGTTTATGGAGTGGGAAACCATTCCACCATCCAAGAAACATAAGGTTTGAGAGAGGAGAGGAAAGAGAACGAAAAATCTAGAAAACGTGAAGAGAGAAGATCCAGAACAGGAAACAAATCATTACGGTCATAAGATCATTTCGTAAAGAGGAACTAATCGAGAAGAATTCAGAATCTCTACGATTATAGGGCAAGTGTTTATCTTGATCTAATTGTTTATGTAATTTTAGTAATTCGTATTTAAATTTGGTGTGGGAACACAATCTTTTGATGGGATTAACATGTAAAATGAAAATTTTGTGAATGAATTCATTGAGGAAGAATTTGAATGTAGTTACATGTTAAGTCTGATATGATTGATGATGTAAATATACTATCTTGGATGGTTAAAATGATAATTTATGAAATCTTGAATTAGGGTTGAGGTATTGAATATTTCTTGATGAACAATTGATAATCTCATGAATATAAATGTTTTCGGGTTGGGTTGGATAGAAGTATGTGTAATTACATTTAGGATTGATGGGGAATTCATTTTAGGGGTTTGATTGATGTTGGTAACTCAAATGGTTTTAGGAAAGGTGATGAATCCCATTAAAACAAATTAGTCCACTACCCAGAATTACATCAATTTGCTAGGGTGGATTAAATCGATTCATCTTAGTAAAATGGTTTGGTCAGTATCGTGGATCGTTTGGAAATGATCTATGTTTACAGAGTACGATAGGCGAATTAAACTTCTGGGAATATGTAAAAGGAGTTTAAAAGTACCTTGGGTTAAATGGGGATTAAATCCATGTAAGAAATCACGGGTGTATTGGGTGAATAGCACTCGAGTTACAATTCTAAAATCGAGTTTGGATTTCGGGAAGATCTAGGCTACGGACTTGAGTAGAATAACATGGTGGCTAAAAGCATGAAATTAAAAAAATTTATAATAAGAAAGTGAATACTTGATAAATCGGGAGTCGGGGTAAAGTTGAGATTTGTGGGCTAATGCTATGAGAGATATTATGCACAATTAGCCAGTTATATATATATATATATATATATATATATATATATATATATATATATATATATATATGTGTGTGTGTGTGTGTGTGTGTGTGTGTGTGTGTGTGTGAACATACCTACTCTAGAGATCTATTGTTAGAGGTTAAGCATAGTGGGCGGTCCACCATGGCATGACCAATAGGTGTTGGGTCATTTCTTGAGGTCATAGGACTGTTGCATTACCATTATATGTGAGTTTAGAGTCCAGTGGGGAAATGTGGTATGGTTATGAACCACGGATGTATGTCTATGACCACCTCCAGTTTATGTGTTTACGATTTGGGATCGCTGGTGAGATTCCAATCCGGTGGCCCAGAGTGGTACGCGACGTACCTAGAGCCTGATAGAATAATAGGGAATGAATCTAGGAGGACATATTTGGGATGCTATGTATGCATAAAAGAGTGTTATACGTATATGTGTGAATATGTGAACATTGAAATTATAACTAGTGTACAGTTATTTGAACTGTCTAATGATAAGATTATAATTGAGAATTATAATGATGTAGCTTACATAATATCCAAGTGAGAAACAAAGTAAAGTAGAATATATGCAACACGATTAGGATATAATATTAGCTTATTGGGCTACATTAAGTTACTAAACTAGTTAGGCGGAGTGGCATAACTAGGAGATTAAAATCCATACGTTAGGTGCACACAACAGATAAGTGGCGAAGATAATCGCACGCGAATACGACACCAAATGAACATGAATAATTTTGTTGCATATTCATTATTTCATTTTAAATACATGAAAATATTTCAAAATGGTTTTGGACTCTGACCCTTATCAAAAATACTTTTTCAAAAACTTTTAGGTGCTCAACCACAGGAATGCCAGGCTTAGCTATCCTTCTAGTTAGACAATGTTGCAGTAGCTATGGGTGCCTGCAGGGTTCAAATAGATGCTTATATCCTTGCTATGTAGATAGGATGTTTACTTCAGTTTTCATTTCGAGCATGTTTCCCTAGTTGGACATTCTTTATTTTTCAGAATTTACTATGTTATTTCCTCTATTAGTTGGATGATTATATTTGGACTTATCGAGAGATATTTTGTTATTGTATTTATTTCACATCATCAGTATTAACTTTACTCGTGTGTTAAATTTTTACTTAAATATTGGAATGGTTATTTAAATGGTTGAATGTTTTAATGAGGTAAGTTATTAAGTTTTTAAAATTTGACACAAGTTTAATAAGTTACTAGTTATAAAATTGGCTTTCGATGGTGATTTTAGGAATGAGCCAGACTGATATTCCTATTTTATTTTAGTAGAGGAATGATCACTCATTATTAGAATAGGCGGGGTGTCATGGATTGTATCAGAGCATCAAGTTTTAATGCCCTTAAGATCTGTCCGAACTTGCTACATTTTCAGCGTTGCATTTTCTTTATGTTGAGACCTATGCTTAGGACTATTAATTCATATTGTGTTTTTACGTTCTTATGCTATTGTGTATAATATAAGTGAAACTCATACGAATTTAATTTGGTTTCAGATGCAAAAAGGAGATGATGACCAACTAGGGCCGCCAAGATGGCCATCGGAGGAGAGGCTTAGTCAGAACCGCAGGTAGCTCATAGGATGGTAACAACTAATGAGGTTACCACCATAGTTTCACAACAGCCAGTGGCACTTGTTGTCTAGGCCCACCCAGTGTCGTCGGTGTGGGAAAGATCTAGAAAGGCCTTCTAGAAGGGCCATCCTCCAAAGTTTTAGGGGAATGAGAATGTTGTTTTTGCCAACTAATGGAAGAAGGATATCTAGCGAAATTTAGGTATGGTTGAGTGGAGTGACGCTCAAAAGAAAATTTTGGAAACTTTTAAGCTTGTAGGAACAGCATTACAGTAGTGGGAATTAGTCACCATATCCGAGGAGATGGAGACCATGATTATCGAAGAGTTTTGGGTGTAGTTCGATCGCAAGTTCTTTTCATCTTCTATTCAAATAGATATGCGAATGAAGTTTCTTGACATATCACAGGAGGGTCAAACAGTGGTCAAGTATGAGGAGAAATTCACCTATTTGGCGAATTTTGTGCCCGACGAGGTGGATACAGAGGAGAAAAAGGCATTGAAGTTCACTGATGGACTCACATTAAGGATTCGACAACACCTGTTAGGTAATCTGGCATTGGGGGTCATAAACTGAAGTCGTAAATTCCTCACTTTTTCACTGCCTGGATCACCGCTTCCATATGAAGGGAGCCAAGAGAGTTGGGGAGTCTAGCCAGTAGGGTAAAACTGGAGTTAACGGTGCTAGTGGGGCACCACAGCAGTAGAAGTAGGGTAAACACCATGAGTGGGATACTCAGCAGGGGTATTTGGCTAAGAGATTCAGATCATAGGGATTATGACTAGGAGACGGTGGATTTAGAAAGGGCTTAGGGAAAAATAACGATGGACATTAGGGCTGAGGCCACCAAGGAAAAAGATCAGAGGCACCACGACATGGCTACCAGAGTCTGAGACATGGGGATTTTAAGGGCATGTGTTTTATATGTGGAGAGCATGGCAACATGCGTCAAGCTTGTTCGCAGAGAGCCAGAGAATAGGAGAAAGGTGCACAATAGGGGAAACATATGCAACAACTCTCGGGGTAGTTTAGGCATGATAATTAAGTTCGTGAACTAGTTGAACAACCAGTTCCATTGGCAATGGGAGGTATGCTTCCTATCCCTAGGCAAACGGGGGAGAGTTTTGGTGACACAGGAACGTCATTGTATTTTATTATCACTAGATTCGCGTGTGAGATGATTTTAGAGGAGGTAGCATCACTATTATTATTATGAATATGTAATTATCGTTGGTAGTGGGGCTCTCTTTCGTTCCATCTATAGGGGAGCGGTTGTGAACATTGGGAGGATATGCTTTAGTGGGTCTACTTTTTTTTAAAGAGGTATGATGTTTTAGCATGATATTATCTTAGGTATGGACTGGTTAGTGATAGTTAGAGCGATAGTGGACTATTACAGTAAGACTATCGTGTTCTCTATTCTAGGACAAGATGTGTTGCTTTTGTGATGTCTCGTCCAGAGAAAGGGTCGAGCCCGTATTTATACTATATTGGGGAGTAGACTTCGAAGAGTATAGTTATATCTCTATATTCAATCCCTATGTGTAGGGACTTTACTAATGTGATTCAGAGGATACCAGGGTAGAGATTGCGTTCGTTATTGACTTAGTACTAAAGACTTAGAGATAATATGAGCACCGTATTGTATGACTCCTTTAAAAGAGTTAGGAACCTGATTTAGTGACTTTTGGGGACAGGATTTTTGAGTGTCCCAGTAATGTGCTTTGGGCTTACGGATCTCAGTGATCAACCAACCTGAGTAGTAGTGTATCGAAGGTGTTCCTTGTTTGGATTTTGCTTATGATACGTCCCATGCATGGGCCTTAGTAAGCATCGGGAGAGATTTTGGGGGCTCTGAGGAATTGGTAGAGTACGTTAGTCATTACATATGTATAAATAACGCTTTGGGGGCTCTGAGGAATTTAAGGCTAGCGGAGCCAGGTAGTGATGTGTAGAAAGCATTGGGGTATGTTTGTGCCACTAGTTGATAAGTTGGGCAATATAAAAAATAATTGAGTCGTGATTAGTAGGGTAATCATTTCTACACTTACTATATAGTCATACAGAGCATACGGGGTAGATTTTGATGCATGTAAATTGCATCTGTAGTATTTGTGCATATATTCACATGGTATAGGGTGTATGGGCGCCCTGGTTAGATCAATATTCAGTATTATATGAGATAAAGTAACATGGAGGAAAACGAGTTAAACAGTATGCCTATAGGGAAGTTAAAAGTAAAGTTAGAATGGTGAGGTAGACGGAACTTCGTTAGAGAAAGAACATAGTTCGGACATTTACAACAAGGAGAACTATCACACCTACGATGGGTTAAAGGACTGTGAAGACACAGGGAAGGGATCCTTATGGCCAAGGGTGGGTCCAACAATTTTTCAAGGGAGGGAGGAGTCTCACTCAGATAGTTTTGAGGGTGTCTTGCTCACCAATAGGAAATTAATTATACCAGGCAAGAGGGCCGACGAAGTGCACAGGTTTGGAGCAGACACATGGGTCACTATTTTTGGTATACTCTAGGAGGAGGAATAAGATGTGCCATATAATGTGGGTTACAGGACGTGTGGGTCGGTGTGGAGCGAGACATAGTGAAGTTTGTCTCCGGTGCATCGCTCGTTATACAGAAAAAGGTTTATACTAGGTGATTAATTAGAGTTTTGAAATAATTGGTAATTTTAGCGACAGAATGGGTGTGTAACCGATAAAGTTCATTTTATGTTACCAAATTCGTGAAAAGTTCAAGATTCCCTCTGGGTTATTGGGATCGTTTGACCGAGGTGGATCAGTTATTGCTAAATTAGGTGAATTACACGATCGGGTAGTGTGTTAAACATTTCATTATAGAAAGAGAATAAGCCAGTATGGGAGAGTTGTCAAGAGGTGATGGGGATGGACTTGAGATTGATCAAGGTGTATCACCCACAAACAGATGGGTAGTTTGTAGAGTGATTAAGATGTTAGAAGTTATGCTAAGAATGCGTATTATGGACTTCAGGTGTAATTGGGAGAAGTAATTACCATTGAAAAATTATGAATATTAAATCATACCAGTTTACTATTTACAGGGCGCCTTTTGAGGCTTTGTATGGGAGACCGTATCACCCGCCCTCTGGTTAGTTATAGTTGAGGGATACAAATATTCTTGGGTCATACATGATTCAGGATACGTTGGAAAGGATAGAGTTAATCAAGAGTCATTTTTGGGTAGCTCAGAAGCGTCGGAAGAGTTACGTCGTTGAAAACTAATTTTTTTTAAAAGTTGACGTGAGTGGTCAGGAGTTATCGCAGATATGTCCCATGAAGGGAATGATCCATTTTGTGAATATGGGAGGTTGATGCCTAGATATGTGGGGGCTTTCTTGATTATTGAGAGGATAAGGCTGGTTGTTTATAGGCTCACTCTGCTAGATCACTTGTAGAGGATTCATGACGTATTTCAGGTGTCTTCGTTGAGGAAGTACCATAGGAATGAGATGGCGTATTGGAAAATTCCGCTGGAGGAGATTGATTTATAGCCATATATCTTGTATGAGGAGCGATCGGTTGCTATTTTGGATCGTAGCGAGCATTAACTTCAGTCAACGGTAGAGCCACTAGTCCGTGTTCAGTGGGGGCATCATAATGCCAATAAGTCGACATAGGAGTGGGAGGATGATATGCGTGTAAATTAATTAAATTGAGAAGTAAAGTGAATTAAATAAATATTAATTAGCGAATAAACAGATTAATATTTATGTTAAATTATATTTACTTGTGTGATAAGTAAATGAAAATATGTTAAATTACATTGTGTCGTAAGTGAGAAAAATCGATGAGTCTAACGGTATCTCATTCAGGATGCGCGGATACGATTGCATCGAGAATAAAATGGAAAATTAATGTTAGGTAACTCGGATGGCAATTTTGAGTGTGATAATGATCCGGAATGGGTCGAGATAGTTAGAATTAGGTACGTGTAATCGGGAGCTTTTTAGGCTAAACGGGACCCGTAAAAGGGTATACGTATCATTTTACACATTGGGTCAAACTTAATTTCGGGATTCATGATGTTTAGGGTTATCTTTAGGGAAGGGGGATGGATTGGGAAACCATTCCACCATCTAAGAAACCTAGAGTTTGAAATATGAGAGAAAAGAGAAGGAAAAATCAAGAAAAATTGAAGAGAGAAGATTCGGGAATGGAAACGAATCATTCCTGACATAAGATCATTATGTAAAGAGGAACTAATTGGGAAGAATTCAGAATCTCTACGATTATAAGGCAAGTGTTTATCTTCTCTAATTTTATACGTAGTTTCAATCATTCATATCTAATTTTGGTATAGGAAAATAAATTTTTGGGTGGAATTCACATGTAAAACGGGAATTTTGTGAATAAATTCACTAAGGAAGAATTTGAATGTAATTATATATTAAATCTGATATGATTGATGACATAAAGATACGATCTTGGATGATTAAAATGAGAGTTTATGAAATCTTTAATTAGTGTTGAGATATTGAATAATTATTGATGAACAATTAATAATACTATGAATCTAAATGCTTTCGAGTTGATTTGGATGTAGAAATATGTGTCATTGCATTAAGGATTGATGAAGAATTCATGTTAGGGGTTTGATTGATGTTGGAAACTCATATGGTTTTAGGGAAGGTGATGAATCATGTGAAAATGTATTAGGTGACTACCTAGAATCAAATTGATTCGCTAGGGAGGGATGAATCAATTCGGCTTGGCGAATCGGTTCCGCCAGTCAGGCAAATTGATTCGACCTGGATGATTTTTATTCCTTGGATTATTTGGGTATTTTCGTGGACCGTTAGGGGTTCAACTTGAATTACAGAGTACGATAGGTGAAATTTAACTTCTAGGAATACACAGGAGATAGTTTGAAACTACCTTCGGTTAAATGGGGATTAAATTTGCGTAAGAAATCACGGGTGTATTGGGGTGAATTACACTCGGGTTACAACTTTGAAATCGGGTTAGGATTTTGTGAAGAGCTAGGATATGGGCTTGAATAGAATAGCAGGATGTCTACAAACATGAATTTAAATAATTTATAGTAAGTAAGTGAATACTTGATAAATCGGGAGTCGGGGTAGACTCAGGATTTGTGGGCTTGTGCTACAAGAGATATTATGCACAGTTATCCGATTATATATATATATATATATATTTGTGATTGATATATGTGAACATACCTACTCCAAAGATGCTATCACTGGGGGTTGCATATAGTGGGAAGTCTACCCTGGCATGACCAGCAGGTGTTAGGTCATTTCCCCAGGCCATAAGAGTGTTGCATGACCACTGCATGTGAGTTTAGAGCCCGGTGGGATAATTTGGTATGGTTATGACCCACAGATGTATGTCTATGATTGCCTCCGGTTTATGTGTTTATGATTTGGGATCGGTGGTGAGATCTCGACCCAGTGGCCCATGAGTGGTACGTGACGTACCTGGAGCCTCATAGCATAATAGGGAATACATCCGGGTGGACAACTTGGTGATTCTATGTATATACATATAAAAGAGTGTTATATGTATATGTGTGAATAAAACGAAAGTGTGAACATTGAAATTGTAACGAGTGTACAGTTATTTGAATTGTTTAATGATAATATTATAATTGAGAATTATAATGATGTAGCTTACATGATAGCTAAGTGAGAAACAAAGTCAAATATAATACGTATAGCACGGTTGGGCTAGAGGTTTAGCGTATTGGGATACGTTAAGTGACTAAACTAGTTAGGCGGTGTAGCATAACTAGGAGATTAAAATCCATCCATTCGGTGCGCACAATAGATGAGGGGCGAAGATAATCTCATGCAAGTGTAACACCAGTTGAACATGAATAATGTTACTTCATATTCATTATTTCATTTAAACACTTGCAAATACTTTTAAATGGTTTTGATCTCTGAACCGTATCAAACTCCTTTTTCAAAACCTTTTAGGTGCGCAGTCACAGGGACGCTAGACTTATCTATCCTTCTGATCAGACGATGTTGCAGCAGCTGAGGATGCATGTAGGGTTAGACTAAACTCTTTTATCCTTACTATAGAGATAAGATGTCCACTTCAATTTTCATTTTGGGCATGTCGCCCCAATTATACACTCTTTATTTTTTAGACTTTACTATGTTATTTCCTTTATTATTTTGATGATTGTGTTTTGAGTTTCCGAGAGTTATTCGGCTATTTGATTTATTTTACATCATCAGTATACACTTTATTCATGCGGTGAATGTTTATTTAAATGTTGGAATGGTTACTTAAATGGTTGAATATTTTAATAAGTAAAGTTATTAAGGCTTTAAAATTTTACACCAGGCTTAATAGGTTATTAGTAATTAAATTGGCTTTCTACAGTGTTGTTAAGAATGAGCTAGACTGAGATTCCTATTTTATTTTACAAGATGACTAATAACCCATTATTAGAATAGGCATGGTGTCACAAATACCTACTCGGTAGTGCTATTGTTAGGAGGTTGCACGTAGTGCGCAGTCCCCCCTGGCATTGACCAACAAGTGTTGGATTGACTCCCCAAGTCATAGTACTATTGCATGGCCACTATCCATGTGTGAGCATAGGTATTGGTTTGGAGACCGGTTGGATGTGATGTGTTATGATTCTGACCCTCAGACATATGTTTATGACCGCCTCCATTGTTTGTGTTTACGTTTTCGACCCGGTGGTCCAGTTGTGGTATGTGGTATACCTAGAGCCCGATAGAACACGAGGGATGGATTCACGAGGTCCTTCTCTGGGGATGAAGTATGCACGTATATAGCGAGTGATATATGCATTCACGAGGTCCTTCTCTGGGGATGAAATGTGAGGAATTATCTCATGAATTTGACTGAAAAATGAGTTATGAACGCAATACACTACACATTTATGTTTAAAGCATTTAAATACTTGTAAAATATTTTCAAATATTTTTTGGGCTTTAACCCACTGACAAATGTATGTTGTTTTCCCAAAACCCCATGTATGCCACAACAGGGACTGCAGGTTTAGTCTCTTCTTTATGATGTTGCGAGCAGTAATTGCGAATGTTGTGAGATTTGATTGTAGACACATCAGTTTATTCTATCTAGATAAGATTCAGTTTCAGTATTTTCTTTTAGGCGTGTTACCCATAATTGGATAGGACATTTCATTTATGTTAGATATTTCATTTACTTCTCGGTAGCATTCGTTACGTTGGATTATTTATGGCAATCGATGGTTTATTTGGTTTACATTATTTATATTTATGTTATCATTTTTTATGTCATTTCATTTGGTGTATATTATATTGGTTTTATATCTATATTATTTGTTGCGACAGTGATGCTAAGAATGGAATCATACTGGATTCCTATTTAATTTTAATAAATGATTGATCGCTCGATATTAGATTAGGCGTGGTGTCACACATCATTGTCGCTTAGAGTGGCATTGTAAACAACTTTCTTTTTTCCCTGGCTCTTAAGCTTAGTGGGACATTCAAACGCTCAATGACTACGATCCTCACACTCATAACATCTCTCAGAATCATCTTTCCTAGAGTTATCATTTATATTTTTCTTAAACTCGCGATCATTAAAATTCTTTCCTTCCTTATTATATTTGTTTTTTCTCAAATTTTTGCATATCAAACTTTGAATTTTTTTTCTTAAACTTGAGAAAGTTTTTAATTTTTTAGTGAATAAGTCCATGTCATCGGAATCTAGTTTAGACTCATTTAACTCAGAGGTCTCCTCCATCATAGCTTTTAGAGCAATGATTTTGTCCTTCTTCTTTGGGATTTTAGGAAACATGTCGAGCTCGTAGGTTTGAAGGTCACCATCAAGATCTTTTAATTTCATATTGTTGGTGTTTCCTAAATAATTTAGGACAATGACTTTGGGGTTAAACCTTTCAAGTAAGGACCTTAAGATTTTCTTCACAACATGAATTTAGGTAATTCTTTCTCCCAAATTGAATGAAGAATTCATGATGTTTGAGAAACAAGTATAGAACTCGTTAAACGTTTCATTTTCATCCATACGGATGATTTCAAATTGGGTAGTTAGATTTTGAAACTTGGAAGATTTCATAACATTTGTTCCTTCATGGGTAAGTAAGAGTGTGACCCAAGCCTCCTTAGACGTTTCACACATTATTATTCGTCGAAACTCCTCAAGTGAGACAATACTTAACAAAGCGTTGGGACCATGAGAGTTATAGTTACACAATTTATATTCATCCACATTCCAACTCTCTACTGGTTTAGGAATGGTGCGTTCTCCTACAATTATCGTGGATGGAGTTCACCCTCTAATTACCTCTATCCACACTCTCTCATCTATCGACTTAAGTGCAAGTCTCATACGAGCCTTTCAATACACATAATTTGATCCATCAAACATTAGTAACCTATTTATTGACTCCATAAAAAATCTCCTAGAAAAATAGGCCTAAATAACTTATAGACACCTACTATGATACCAATGGAAAGTTTAATTTTCAAATAATGAATCAATTAACCTAAGATATACCAAAAAGTTAAATAAACCATCTCAGACTTTATGAGTCTACTTGTCAAATTATTACAAATTTTAATCTTGATTAACCTAATAACTAAGTTGACATGCAACATAAGTTCGGTAAAGCACAATCACACGAGAGACGATGATGTATGAGGAAAATCCAACTGGGAAAAACCTCGGACGGCCAGGCCTAAACAAAATTCACTATATAGAAGGTTTTACGAAGGACAAAAAATGACTACAATACTCAAATCCTCAAGCCTATGTGGATGAATATCTTCACACATTATTCTATAGTACTATGTAATCCAGCCTCAGCTTCAGAGTATCTCCATGCCTCAGACTCCATCGATAGCCTCAACTGTCACCCACTTGTGTGGAATCTACCACACAAAAATATGTATGATGAAAAGTTATGGGGTTTAATCTTAAACAACAATCAAGATAAATAATCTTGTATTTGGATGTTAGGTTTAGAAAGTATTTTCAAGATCCGGAGACTCAAAACCCGTTTCTATAAAAGGAGGCTATTCTCAAAAAGGATTAAAAACCTAAATTTTAAGAAAGTGACCGTTTTGAATAAGTCGAAAATGTTTTCTTGAAATTCGTGTTATTCATTTAAATGATAATTAGGTCGTTCGAACGATTTTGTATATCTCGTTGGACCAAGGGCAAAGGTGGTTCAAAACCAATGGCTTTTCGGTCGAATACCTTTCCAACGAGCTTCCAACGAATTGTGCCTTGCTAAACAGAGAACTCCTCGTTTGAAGGTCGTTTGAAGTATAATTGAATGAGAATAAATTCTCGTTAGAACTCTCGTTTGAATGAGATTGGCTTCTCATTGAAATCAGAATGCCATCTCGTTAGAACGATAGAAAATAAAAATATTCTTTTAAAACCTTTTTCAAATGAATTGCCTCAGAAAAAATATCCAAATACAATTATGATTATTTTGATCATAAAATGTCATATACCTTCGATCTCGAGAAACGTGAAGTGCATCCAATTATGTAACATCAAGTATAATCACTTGCGTGTCTCCGTTCATAGGCTTGAGCAACAAATATATGACGATACTATAACCTATGTGTTTTGACCAACAGAATAATTCAATACATACATAAGACTCAATTGCAAATTTTTCCTTACACTCTCTTATCTCACACAAACAAACAAACAAACAAGAAAAAAGTCGCCCCCCTAAATTTCGGCACCCATCTATACCCCCCTCCATTTTTCAAAATTAAATTCCCCTCCATTTTTTTTGAAAACCCCCACCCGTAAACACAAGGGTAAAAAAAAATATTTGGTTTTAAAATATAGGGTTTTAAAATCTATGGTTTCTGTAAGGACACAAATTTCCAATTGAGTCCATATATAGTTTTGGCTCAATTCCGGACAAAAACATTTATTCATAGGATAGTATTTAATTGTAATATTCTCAAGCCTATGAAGTCTTTGTTGAAGACGTAGCGGCAAAGAGTATAAAGCTTCATTAAATATGCCGATTTACGTGCCTCGTTTCTACGTCATCAATCATAGTTCCATGCTCCCAAGGTATGAATGCAATTATATATATATAGAAGCTTGGAACAAGTTTATTGGGTGTTAGGTTTAATAAAAACTGTGTTTTACTTTCAGAAAAATTTAATTAGAACTTTAAAATAAAGTATATAAAGTTTCTGGGCCAAAATCGAATTTTATAAAAATTCTGGAAGTCGTTCGAAATGTCGTTCGACCGAGTTTTTCGTTCGAACCACGTTTCGTTAGAACGAGTTTTCCCAACGAGTCTAAACTGGTCCGTCGTTCGAAATGCCGTTCGAACGAGATTCTAACGAAGTCCATACTGGTGCGTTGTTAGAAGTCTCGTTCGAACGAGAGTTCGTTCGAACGAAATGTCGTTCGAACGAACTGCTAGGCGGGAACAGTTTTTGGCAGTTTTTAACCCACTTTCCCACTTGTTTCTTAACTGATTTTTCCAGACTTTATGAAGGACGGGAATCACATTTTCCAACTGAACTTTTCCATCCTAGTTTATCTCTTAGAGAGAGTTTGAGAGCAAAAATTGTTTAGGAAAATGTTCATGTTTTGAGTGAGGTTTTCAAAGAGAAATTTAGTTATCACTCTAGTTTTACACCCATAATGTTTATCCAAGTTCACCTATATACATATCAATAACTTGGAGTTTTGGCACCTGTTTTCTCTACCGAATTTAAGAAGAGAAGTTTTGGGTTTTGCTTCCACCACCCACGAAGAAAGAAGGAGTGTTTCTATGTTGTTTTACCCACACGGAGAAAGGCTTCGTGTATGGGTGACGGTGACCATATAAAGTCATATCGGTGGATTCCGAGACCGCGGTGGTGTTCCAAGATTATCCGCTAGGAAGAGGTGTCTACAAGAAGAAGCATCGGGGCTTGAGAGGGATCGAGTTGTGTGTTGTAAGTCTATCTGTCTTGTACTTGTAATTCCGTATCTAGTGAATTTGTGGCTAGGGCCGTCCGAGGTTGTTTTCCGTCTTGGGTTTTTCCTCGTACATCGCGGCGTAGTGTGATTGGTTTATTTTATCTTGCTTAAATAACGTAGAACGCATGTTTAGAATAATTCAAGATAAAATTCGGTTTAAGTGTCACACTCATTTAATTTGGGACTTATGTTTAAATATTGGTTAATGTGTATTTAATTCAAGTCATTTGCTAAAATTTGGTTTCGCCTAACCTTGCTAATATCGATAAATATGACTTAGGCAAATTCTAGGACTTGGATTGAATTAATCGGTTTAAGTGAAATACATTCATTGATTAATTTTATTGAACCATCATCATCCTTACGCTTCCGCATCTCTTGAGTTCATTCAAAGGAAATTATATTTTAATTGAGATAATTAAAAACCGGGGATTAAACAGATTTTACAAATTGGCATCAGAGCTTTGATTTAGAAAAGATCAACTTCTTCAAGTGGTATCAGAGCTTTGATTTAGAAAAGATCAACTTCTTCAACTGGTATTAGAGCTTTGATTTAGAAAAGCTCAACCTTTTCAAGTGGTATCAGAGTCGGAGCGCTAAGTTATCGCGTTAAAGATCCATTTTTCGGCCTTTTGTATTTCCTTACCGTTTTAGGTGGTTCAATTTTTTATCACTCTCATATTTTTTTTTCTCTCGATGGGACGTCTTAATGAAAATTTGTCCAATTTAAATGAAAATGAAATTTTTGATTTTCGAGAGGAATTAAATGGGTTAACAAATGTAACGAAAATTTAAAGGAATTAAATTTGCGATTTGTAAAAAGAATTAAATTTCTTGAAAATGAAAATTCTTGTTTTAAAGCTCACATTGAGTATTTGCAAATCTCCTTATCTCAAAAAGATATTTTTCGTGAAAAGCTCATGGACTTACATTCAAATTTTGATATTTTAGAAAAGTCCAAGAAAGAGAGTGAAAATCGTGAAAAGACTCTTAGGGAAAAGTTTGCTCATATTGAGGGATAGCGTGTTAACCTTCTAGGAATTATTGAAAATTTAAAGACGGAGTCCCATAATTTTGAGGAGTCTAATTTATTACTTGAGTCCAAAATTTTAAAAATGAAAAATGATTTTCAAGACTCTAGTAGTAGTTGTAATGGTTCTAGCACATCATGCTCAAATTCTTCCATTGCTAAAGCTAAAACCATTGTTTGTTTTAGAGGGTCAACTTTGTCCAAGGTCTTTAAAAAGGGTCACACCTTAGGTAACATTCCTCGTGTTTACACATGCTTGCATTGTGGTAGGAAAGGTCACCTTAGGTCATTTTGTTTTGATCTTAAAAGAAGTCCAAGGAAATCTTTATCTAGAATTTCATTATTTCCTAATCCCCATCATGTTAAATATAAATATATATGGGTTAAGAAATCATTATTAAATGCGCTAGATACAAGATTTGTTGATTCTCATTTACTATCACATAAAACCTCCCTTACTAAATTTAAAGGTTGAATGTGTTAGTGTTTTATGCATACTCTAGCTTTTTGTGCTTCATATTATATATCATTGCTAGATGTATGCATGTTTAGTCATTTTCTAGTCATTGCCTCATTTCGTATCATATGCTAGAAATTATGACTTGTTTATCTTTTTGTATTATGTTTCTTTTGTTTGAATTAACTGAATAATATAAAAAGATTTTGGTTTATCATTTGTGTTTTATTTATTTCATTTAAGCTTAATGAAAAATACAAATGATTTTTGTTTATTCTTTTGAGTATATATCTTTATTTTTGGTTAAAAATGTCAAAACTCAAAAAGATTTTATTTTTTGTGTATTTTAGTTTGACACACTTTATGTGGCATATATTTGTGTTTGAATTCCATCTTTTACGCTCCCACGTGGCTAGAACTTTTGGTTTATATTTTCAATCCTTAAAATGTTCTTTACCATGTTTTATATGGAGTAGTTGGATTTTGTATTGTTTAAATGGATTCTATTTTTATATGTCTCGTTTCACACATGCACGAGCTCTTTTGAAATCTTAATGTCACATGTTATATTTGAGATTTTTGAGGTGTTCTCCTACCAATCTAGTCATCTACATATCTATGACCTAGGAGGACTAGTGCATGTCACAATCCGTTGCACGTGAGCTTTGTGAGATAAAAAATTATATATCTAAATGTGCACGGGTAAGGGCTCCGAAAGGATGAATTAAATCCTTTGCGATAGTAAGCCATGGTTTATTGGATCTAAAAGAAATACGTGATCCAAAGGCCTAAAAACAGAATATATGGCATTAAAAAGAAAACAATTGCCAAGGCCTATGTTTGTTTGATATATTCATTCAAAAGAAAAAGAATATATATGCTTATTGAGGGAGAATTGGGTGGTATATCAACGGTTTGCACAATGTTCGTTTATCCTAGTTTCATTTAATGTCATGACTCTATTTTGTTTGTAGAATCATCATCATGCTAGGCTTGTATGCATTGTGTATGTTTGTTCATTGAGTTCAATCTTTATATTGTCACATGAGGTTATATTTAAATGTGAGAAAGTTTGCAATCAAATGAGAACTCCGTGAATGTTTATTAAGTGTTTGGATCTAAATTTATTTGTTGCTAGTTCACACCATCAACACTTCCGTTTCCATATGACACATTTTTTCCATACGAGTGTGCAAACTTATTGTATTTTGTGTCATGTGTGTGTTTATATCTATATATATATGCAAGTGCTTCATTGATATATTTCTAGTTTATATATATATGATATTTGTTTTGTTATTGCCTATGCTTTTTTTTCCCATATGCTTTCATGTATTAACACTTTAAGCTTTAACATGCTTTTATGTTAATTAGTTCTTTATCCTTTGCCTATTCCTGAACAAAAAGGGGGAGAATGATGATAGGGGGAGAAATGGTATCTAATCCTATTATTATCTTATCTTAGTTTGGGGGAGATTTATCTTAGGGGGAGACGTCTTTCTAAGTAGGTCATGTGTTTGATAAAGGGGAGAATTAATTTAGGGGGAGTAATTAATTAATTGCATTTAATACTTTCATTTTCCCTATGCATTTGATGAGTTTGCTTTAGTGTGCAGGAATTATTTTAAAGCGGCATCTTTCAATGGAAAAGCGTTTGATCCTTGGGTTGAGTCAAGTTTGGGTGGGTTATGTTTTTGTGTCTAGTGAGCTTGACGGCCCTTTAGGATTTTTGTTTGGTTTTTGTCCCGGAATAGCCAAAGGGGGAGATTTGTAAGGACAAAAATTTCCAATTGAGTGCATATATAGTTTTGGCTCAATTCCGGACAAAAACATTTATTCATAGGATAGTATTTAATTGTAATATTCTCAAGCCTATGAAGTGTTTGTCGAAGACGTAGCGACAAAGAGTATAAAGCTTCATCAAATATACCGGTTTGCGTGCCTCGTTTCTACGTCATCAATCATAGTTCCATGCTCCCAAGGTATGAATACAATTATATATATATAAATATATATAGAAGCTTGGAACAAGTTTATTGGGTGTTAGGTTTAATAAAAACAGTGTTTTACTTTCAGAAAAATTTAATTAGAACTTTAAAATAAAGTATATAAAGTTTTTGGGCCAAAATCGAATTTTATAAAAATTCTGGAAGTCGTTCGAACGATTTTTTCGTTCGAACCAGGTTTTGTTCGAACGAGTTTTGCCAACGAGTCTAAACTGGTCCGTCGTTCGAAATGTCGTTTGAACGAGATTGTTCGTTCTAACGAGGTTTCTAACGATATTCTAACGAAGTCCATACTGGTGCGTCGTTAGAAGTCTCGTTCGAACGAGAGTTCATTCGAACGAAATGTCGTTCGAACGAACTGCTAGGCGGGAACAGTTTTTGGCAGTTTTTAACCCACTTTCCCACTTGTTTCTTAACTGATTTTTTCAGACTTTATGAAGGACGGGAATCACATTTTCCAACTGAACTTTTCCATCCTAGTTTATCTCTTAGAGAGAGTTTGAGAGAAAAAATTGTTTAGGAAAATGTTCATGTTTTTGAGTGAGGTTTTCAAAGATAAATTTAGTTATAACTCTAGTTTTACACCCGTAATGTTTATCCAAGTTCACCTATATACATATCAATAGCTTGGAGTTTTGGCACCGGTTTTCTCTACCGAATTGAAGAAGAGAAGTTTTGGGTTTTGCTTCCACCACCCACAAAGAAAGAAGGAGTGTTTCTATGTTGTTTTACCCACACGGAGAAAGGCTTCGTGTACGGGTGACAGTGACCATATAAAGTCCTATCGGTGGATTCCGAGACCGCGGTGGTGTTCCAAGGTTATCCGCTAGGAAGAGGTGTCTACAAGAAGAAGCATCGGGGCTTGAGAGGGATCGAGTCGTGTGTTGTAAGTCTATCTGTCTTGTACTTGTAATTCTGTATCTAGTGGATTTGTGGCTAGGGCCGTCCGAGGTTATTTTCCGTCTTTGGTTTTTCCTCGTACATCGCGGCGTAGTGTGATTGGTTTATTTTATCTTGCTTAAATAACTTAGAACGCATGTTTAGAATAATTCAAGATAAAATTTTGTTTAAGTGTCACACTCATTTAATTTGGGACTTATGTTTAAATATTGGGTAATGTGTATTTAATTCAAGTCATTTGCTAAAATTTGGTTTCGCCTAACCTTGCTAATATCGATAAATATGACTTAGGCAAATTCTAGGACTTGGATTGAATTAATCGGTTTAAGTGAAATACATTCATTGATTAATTTTATTGAACCATCATCATCCTTACGCTTTTGCATCTCTTGAGTTCATTCAAAGGAAATTATATTTTAATTGAGTTAATTAAAAACCGGGGATTAAACAGATTTTACAAATTGGCATCAGAGCTTTGATTTAGAAAAGCTCAACTTCTTCAAGTGGTATCAGAGCTTTGATTTAGAAAAGCTCAACTTCTTCAACTGGTATTAGAGCTTTGATTTAGAAAAGCTCAACCTTTTCAAGTGGTATCAGAGCCGGAGCGCTAAGTTATCCCGTTAAAGATCCGTTTTTCGGTCTTTTGTATTTCCTTACCGTTTTAGGTGGTTCAAATTTTTATCACTCTCATATTTTTTTTCTCTCGATGGGACGTCTTAATGAAAATTTGTCCAATTTAAATGAAAATGAAATTTTTGATTTTCGAGAGGAATTAAATGGGCTTAACAAATGTAACAAAAATTTAAAGGAATTAAATTTGAGATTTGTAAAAAGAATTAAATCTCTTGAAAATGAAAATTCTTGTTTTAAAGCTCACATTGAGTATTTTCAAATCTCCTTATCTCAAAAAGATATTTTTCGTGAAAAGCTCATGGACTTACATTCAAATTTTGATTATTTAGAAAAGTCCAAGAAAGAGAGTGAAAATCGTGAAAAGACTCTTAGGGAAAAGTTTGCTCATATTGAGGGAGAGCGTGTTAACCTTCTAGGAATTATTGAAAATTTAAAGAAGGAGTCCCATAATTTTGAGGAGTCTAATTTATTAATTGAGTCCAAAATTTTAAAAGTGAAAAATGTTTTTCAAGACTCTAGTAGTAGTTGTAATGGTTCTAGCACATCATGCTCAAATTCTTCCATTGCTAAAGCTAAAACCATTGTTTGTTTTAGAGGGTCAACTTTGTCCAAGGTCTTTAAAAAGGGTCACACCTTAGGTAACATTTCTCGTGTTTACACATGCCTACATTGTGGTAGGGAAGGTCACCTAGGTCATTTTGTTTTGATCTTAAAAGAAGTCCAAGGAAATCTTTATCTAGAATTTCATTATTTCCTAATCCCCATCATGTTAAATATAAATATATATGGGTTAAGAAATCATTATTAAATGCGCTAGATACAAGATTTGTTGATTCTCATTTACTATCACATGAAACCTCCCTTGCTAAATTTAAAGGTTGAATGTGTTAGTGTTTTATGCATACTCTAGCTTTTTGTGCTTCATATCAGATATCATTGCTAGATGTATGCATGTTTAGTCATTTTCTAGTCATTGCCTCATTTCATATCATATGCTAGAAATTATGACTTGTTTATCTTTTTGTATTATATGTCTTTTGTTTGAATTAACTGAATAATATAAAAAGATTTTGGTTTATCATTTGTGTTTTATTTATTTCATTTAAGCTTAATGAAAAATACAAATGATTTTTGTTTATTCTTTTGAGTATATATCTTTATTTTTGGTTAAAAATGTCAAAAACTCAAAAAGATTTTATTTTTTGTGTATTTTAGTTTGACACACTTTATGTGGCATATATTTGTGTTTGAATTCCATCTTTTACGCTCCCACGTGGCTAGAACTTTTGGTTTATATTTTCAATCCTTAAAATGTTCTTTACCATGTTTTATATGGAGTAGTTGGATTTTGTATTGTTTAAATGGATTCTATTTTTATATGTCTCGTTTCACACATGCACGAGATCTTTTGAAATCTTAATGTCACATGTTATATTTGAGCTTTTTGAGGTGTTCTCCTACCAATCTAGTCATTTACATATCTATGACCTAGGAGGAATAGTGCATGTCACAATCCGTTGCACGTGAGCTTTGTGAGATAAAAAATTATATATCTAAATGTGCACGGGGAAGGGCTCCGAAAGGATGAATTAAATCCTTTGCGATAGTAAGCCACCGTTTATTGGATCTAAAAGAAATACGTGATCCAAAGGCCTAAAAACAGAATATATGGCATTAAAAAGAAAACAATTGCCAAGGCCTATGTTTGTTTGATATATTCATTCAAAAGCAAAAGAATATATATGCTTATTGAGGGAGAATTGGGTGGTATATCAACGGTTTGCACAATGTTCGTTTATCCTAGTTGCATTTAATGTCATGACTCTATTTGGTTTGTAGAATCATCATCATGCTAGGCTTGTATGCATTGTGTATGTTTGTTCATTGAGTTCAATCTTTATATTGTCACATGAGGTTATATTTAAATGTGATAAAGTTTGCAATCAAATGAGAACTCCGTGAATGTTTATTAAGTGTTTGGATCTAAATTTATTTGTTACTAGTTCACACCATCAACACTTCCGTTTCCATATGACACATTTTTTCCATACGAGTGTGCAAACTTATTGTATTTTGTGTCATGTGTGTGTTTATATCTATATATATATGCAAGTGCTTCATTGATATATTTCTAGTTTATATATATATGTTATTTGTTTTGTCTTTGCCTATGCTTTTATTGCCCATATGCTTTCATGTATTAACACTTTAAGCTTTAACATGCTTTTATGTTAATTAGTTCTTTACCCTTTGCCTATTCCTGAACAAAAAGGGGGAGAATGATGATAGGGGGAGAAATGATTTCTAATCCTATTATTATCTTATCTTAGTTTGGGGGAGATTTATCTTATGGGGAGACGTCTTTCTAAGTAGGTCATGTGTTTGATAAAGGGGAGAATTAATTTAGGGGGAGTAATTAATTAATTGCATTTAATACATTCATTTTCCCTATGCATTTGATGAGTTTGCTTAAGTGTGCAGGAATGATTTTAAAGCGGCATCTTTCAATGGAAAAACGTTTGATCCTTGGGTTGAGTCAAGTTTGGGTGGGTTATGTTTTTGTGTGTAGCGAGCTTAACGGCCCTTTAGGATTTTTGTTTTGTTTTTGTCCCGGAGTAGCCAAAGGGGGAGATTTGTAAGGACACAAATTTCCAATTGAGTCCATATATAGTTTTTGCTCAATTCCGGACAAAAAGATTTATTCATAGGATAGTATTTAATTGTAATATTCTCAAGCCTATGAAGTGTTTGTTGAAGACGTAGCGGCAAAGAGTATAAAGCTTCATCAAATATGCCGGTTTGCGTGCCTCATTTCTACGTCATCAATCATAGTTCCATGCTTCCAAGGTATGAATACAATTATATATATATATATATATATATATATATATATATATATATATATATATATATATATATATATATATATATATATATATATATATATATATAGAAGCTTGGAACAAGTTTATTGGGTGTTAGGTTTAATAAAAACTGTGTTTTACTTTCAGAAAAATTTAATTAGAACTTTAAAACAAAGTATATAAAGTTTTTGGGACAAAATCGAATTTTATAAAAATTCTGGAAGTCGTTCGAAATGTCGTTCGAACAAGTTTTTCGTTCGAACCAGGTTTTGTTCGAACGAGTTTTGCCAACGAGTCTAAACTGGTCCGTCGTTCGAAATGTCGTTCGAACGAGATTGTTCGTTCTAACGAGGTTTCAAACGATATTCTAACGAAGTCCATACTGGTGCGTCGTTAGAAGTCTTGTTCGAACAAGAGTTCATTCAAACGAAATGTCGTTCGAACGAACTGCTAGGCGGGAACAGTTTTTGGCAGTTTTTAACCCACTTTCCCACTTGTTTCTTAACTGATTTTTTTAGACTTTATGAAGGACGGGAATCACATTTTCCAACTGAACTTTTCCATCCTAGTTTATCTCTTAGAGAGAGTTTGAGAGCAAAAATTGTTTAGCAAAATGTTCATGTTTTTAGTGAGGTTTTCAAAGAGAAATTTAGTTATCACTCTAGTTTTACACCCATAATGTTTATCCAAGTTCACCTATATACATATCAATAACTTGGAGTTTTGGCACCTGTTTTCTCTACCGAATTTAAGAAGAGAAGTTTTGGGTTTTGCTTCCACCACCCACGAAGAAAGAAGGAGTGTTTCTATGTTGTTTTACCCACACGGAGAAAGGCTTCGTGTATGGGTGACGGTGACCATATAAAGTCATATCGGTGGATTCCGAGACCGCGGTGGTGTTCCAAGATTATCCGCTCGGAAGAGGTGTCTACAAGAAGAAGCATCGGGGCTTGAGAGGGATCGAGTTGTGTGTTGTAAGTCTATATGTCTTATACTTGTAATTCCGTATCTAGTAGATTTGTGGCTAGGGAAGTCCGAGGTTGTTTTCCGTCTTGGGTTTTTCCTCGTACATCGTGGCGTAGTGTGATTGGTTTATTTTATCTTGCTTAAATAACGTAGAACGCATGTTTAGAATAATTCAAGATAAAATTTGGTTTAAGTGTCACACTCATTTAATTTGGGACTTATGTTTAAATATTGGGTAATGTGTATTTAATTCAAGTCATTTGCTAAAATTTGGTTTCGCCTAACCTTGCTAATATCGATAAATATGACTTAGGCAAATTCTAGGACTTGGATTGAATTAATCGGTTTAAGTGAAATACATTCATTGATTAATTTTATTGAACCATCATCATCCTTACGCTTCCGCATCTCTTGAGTTCATTCAAAGGAAATTATATTTTAATTGAGATAATTAAAAACCGGGGATTAAACAGATTTTACAAATTGGCATCAGAGCTTTGATTTAGAAAAGATCAACTTCTTCAAGTGGTATCAGAGCTTTGATTTAGAAAAGATCAACTTCTTCAACTGGTATTAGAGCTTTGATTTAGAAAAGCTCAACCTTTTCAAGTGGTATCAGAGCCGGAGCGCTAAGTTATCGCGTTAAAGATCCATTTTTCGGCCTTTTGTATTTCCTTACCGTTTTAGGTGGTTCAATTTTTTATCACTCTCATATTTTTTTTTCTCTCGATGGGACGTCTTAATGAAAATTTGTCCAATTTAAATGAAAATGAAATTTTTGATTTTCGAGAGGAATTAAATGGGTTAACAAATGTAACGAAAATTTAAAGGAATTAAATTTGCGATTTGTAAAAAGAATTAAATTTCTTGAAAATGAAAATTCTTCTTTTAAAGCTCACATTGAGTATTTGCAAATCTCCTTATCTCAAAAAGATATTTTTCGTGAAAAGCTCATGGACTTACATTTAAATTTTGATATTTTAGAAAAGTCCAAGAAAGAGAGTGAAAATCGTGAAAAGACTCTTAGGGAAAAGTTTGCTCATATTGAGGGATAGCGTGTTAACCTTCTAGGAATTATTGAAAATTTAAAGAAGGAGTCCCATAATTTTGAGGAGTCTAATTTATTACTTGAGTCCAAAATTTTAAAAATGAAAAATGATTTTCAAGACTCTAGTAGTAGTTGTAATGGTTCTAGCACATCATGCTCAAATTCTTCCATTGCTAAAGCTAAAACCATTGTTTGTTTTAGAGGGTCAACTTTGTCCAAGGTCTTTAAAAAGGGTCACACCTTAGGTAACATTCCTCGTGTTTACACATGCTTGCATTGTGGTAGGAAAGGTCACCTTAGGTCATTTTGTTTTGATCTTAAAAGAAGTCCAAGGAAATCTTTATCTAGAATTTCATTATTTCCTAATCCCCATCATGTTAAATATAAATATATATTTAAAGGTTGAATGTGTTAGTGTTTTATGCATACTCTAGCTTTTTGTTCTTCCTATTATATATCATTGCTAGATGTATGCATGTTTAGTCATTTTCTAGTCATTGCCTCATTTCATATCATATGCTAGAAATTATGACTTGTTTATCTTTTTGTATTATATTTCTTTTGTTTGAATTAACTGAATAATATAAAAAGATTTTGGTTTATCATTTGTGTTTTATTTATTTCATTTAAGCTTAATGAAAAATACAAATGATTTTTGTTTATTATTTTGAGAATATATCTTTATTTTTGGTTAAAAATGTCAAAAACTCAAAAAGATTTTATTTTTTGTGTATTTTAGTTTGACACACTTTATGTGGCATATATTTGTGTTTGAATTCCATCTTTTACGCTCCCACGTGGCTAGAACTTTTGGTTTATATTTTCAATCCTTAAAATGTTCTTTACCATGTTTTATATGGAGTAGTTGGATTTTGTATTGTTTAAATGGATTCTATTTTTATATGTCTCGTTTCACACATGCACGAGCTCTTTTGAAATCTTAATGTCCCATGTTATATTTGAGATTTTTGAGGTGTTCTCCTACCAATCTAGTCATCTAAATATCTATGACCTAGGAGGACTAGTGCATGTCACAATCCGTTGCACGTGAGCTTTGTGTGATAAAAAAATATATATCTAAATGTGCACGAGGAAGGGCTCCTATAGGATGAATTAAATCCTTTGCGATAGTAAGCCACCGTTTATTGGATCTAAAAGAAATACGTGATCCAAAGGCCTAAAAACAGAATATATGGCATTAAAAAGAAAAGAATTGCCAAGGCCTATGTTTGTTTGATATATTCATTCAAAAGAAAAAGAATATATATGCTTATTGAGGGAGAATTGGGTGGTATATCAACGTTTTGCACAATGTCCGTTTATCCTAGTTGCATTTAATGTCATGACTCTATTTGGTTTGTAGAATCATCATCATGCTAGGCTTGTATGCATTGTGTATGTTTGTTCATTGAGTTCAATCTTTATATTGTCACATGAGGTTATATTTAAATGTGATAAAGTTTGCAATCAAATGAGAACTCCGTGAATGTTTATTAAGTGTTTGGGTCTAAATTTATTTGTTGCTAGTTCACACCATCAACACTTCCGTTTCCATATGACACATTTTTTTCCATACGAGTGTGCAAGCTTATTGTATTTTGTGTCATGTGTGTGTTTATATCTATATATATATATGCAAGTGCTTCATTGATATATTTCTAGTTTATATACATATGATATTTGTTTTGTCTTTGCCTATGCTTTTATTGCCCATATGCTTTCATGTATTAACACTTTAAGCTTTAACATGCTTTTATGTTAATTAGTTCTTTATCCTTTGCCTATTCCTGAACAAAAAGGGGGAGAATGATGATAGGGGGAGAAATGGTATCTAATCCTATTATTATCTTATCTTAGTTTGGGGGAGATTTATCTTAGGGGGAGACGTCTTTCTAAGTAGGCCATGTGTTTGATAAAGGCGAGAATTAATTTAGGGGGAGTAATTAATTAATTTCATTTAATACTTTCATTTTCCCTATGCATTTGATGAGTTTGCTTAAGTGTGCAGGAATTATTTTAAAGCGGCATCTTTCAATGGCAAAGCGTTTGATCCTTGGGTTGAGTCAAGTTTGGGTGGGTTATGTTTTTGTGTCTAGCGAGCTTGACGGCCCTTTAGGATTTTTGTTTGGTTTTTTGTCTCGGAATAGCCAAAGGGGGAGATTTGTAAGGACACAAATTTCCAATTGAGTCCATATATAGTTTTGGCTCAATTACGGACAAAAACATTTATTCATAGGATAGTATTTAATTGTAATATTCTCAAGCCTATGAAGTGTTTGTTGAAGACGTAGCGGCAAAGAGTATAAAGCTTCATCAAATATGCCGGTTTGCGTGCCTCGTTTCTACGTCATCAATCATAGTTCCATGCTCCCAAGGTATGAATACAATTATATATATATATATATATATATAAGCTTGGAACAAGTTTATTGGGTGTTAGGTTTAATAAAAACTGTGTTTTACTTTCAAAAAAATTTAATTAGAACTTTAAAATAAAGTATATAAAGTTTTTGGGCCAAAATCGAATTTTATAAAAATTCTGGAAGTCGTTCGAAATGTCGTTCGAACGAGTTTTTCGTTCGAACCAGGTTTTGTTCGAACGAGTTTTGCCAACGAGTCTAAACTGGTCCGTCGTTCGAAATGTCGTTCGAACGAGATTGTTCGTTCTAACGAGGTTTCTAACGATATTCTAACGAAGTCCATACTGGTGCGTCGTTAGAAGTCTCGTTCGAACGAGAGTTCATTCGAACGAAATGTCGTTCGAACGAACTGCTAGGCGGGAACAGTTTTTGCAGTTTTTAACCCACTTTCCCACTTGTTTCTTAACTGATTTTTTCAGACTTTATGAAGGACGGGAATCACATTTTCCAACTGAACTTTTCCACCCTAGTTTATCTCTTAGAGAGAGTTTGAGAGCAAAAATTGTTTAGGAAAATGTTCATGTTTTGAGTGAGGTTTTCAAAGAGAAATTTAGTTATCACTCTAGTTTTACACCCATAATGTTTATCCAAGTTCACCTATATACATATCAATAGCTTGGAGTTTTGGCACCGGTTTTCTCTACCGAATTGAAGAAGAGAAGTTTTGGGTTTTGCTTCCACCACCCACAAAGAAAGAAGGAGTGTTTCTATGTTGTTTTACCCACACGGAGAAAGGCTTCGTGTACGGGTGACAGTGACCATATAAAGTCCTATCGGTGGATTCCGAGACCGTGGTGGTGTTCCAAGGTTATCCGCTAGGAAGAGGTGTCTACAAGAAGAATCATCGGGGCTTGAGAGGGATCGAGTCTTGTGTTGTAGGTCTATCTGTCTTGTACTTGTAATTCCGTATCTAGTGGATTTGTGGCTAGGGTCGTCCGAGGTTGTTTTCCATCTTGGGTTTTTCCTCGTACATCGCGGCGTAGTGCGATTGGTTTATTTTATCTTGCTTAAATAACGTAGAACGCATGTTTATAATAATTCAAGATAAAATTTTGTTTAAGTGTCACACTCATTTAATTTGGGACTTATGTTTAAGTATTGGGTAATGTGTATTTAATTCAAGCCATTTGCTAAAATTTGGTTTCGCCTAACCTTGCTAATATCGATAAATATGACTTAGGCAAATTCTAGGACTTGGATTGAATTAATCGGTTTAAGTGAAATACATTCATTGATTAATTTTATTGAACCATCATCATCGTTACGCTTCCGCATCTCTTGAGTTCATTCAAAGGAAATTATATTTTAATTGAGATAATTAAAAACCGGGGATTAAACAGATTTTACAAATTGGCATCAGAGCTTTGATTTGGAAAAGCTCAACTTCTTTAAGTGGTATCAGAACTTTCATTTAGAAAAGCTCAACTTCTTCAACTGGTATTAGAGCTTTGATTTAGAAAAGCTCAACCTTTTCAAGTGGTATCAGAGCCGGAGCGCTAAGTTATCGCGTTAAAGATCCGTTTTTCGGCCTTTTGTATTTCCTTACCGTTTTAGGTGGTTCAATTTTTTATCACTCTCATATTTTTTTTCTCTCGATGGGACGTCTTAATGAAAATTTGTCCAATTTAAATGAAAATGAAATTTTTGATTTTCGAGAGGAATTAAATGGGCTTAACAAATGTAACGAAAATTTAAAGGAATTAAATTTGAGATTTGTAAAAAGAATTAATTTTCTTGAAAATGAAAATTCTTGTTTTAAAGCTCACATTGAGTATTTTCAAATCTCCTTATCTCAAAAAGATATTTTTCGTGAAAAGCTCATGGACTTACATTCAAATTTTGATATTTTAGAAAAGTCCAAGAAAGAGAGTGAAAATCGTGAAAAGACTCTTAGGGAAAAGTTTGCTCATATTGAGGGAGAGCGTGTTAACCTTCTAGGAATTATTGAAAATTTAAAGAAGGAGTCCAATAATTTTGAGGAGTCTAATTTATTACTTGAGTCCAAAATTTTAAAAATGAAAAATGATTTTCAAGACTCTAGTAGTAGTTGTAATGGATCTAGCACATCATGCTCAAATTCTTCCATTGCTAAAGCTAAAACCATTGTTTGTTTTAGAGGGTCAACTTTGTCCAAGGTCTTTAAAAAGGGTCACACCTTAGGTAACATTCCTCGTGTTTACACATGCCTACATTGTGGTAGGAAAGGTCACCTTAGGTCATTTTGTTTTGATCTTAAAAGAAGTCCAAGGAAATCTTTATCTAGAATTTCATTATTTCCTAATCCCCATCATGTTAAATATAAATATATATGGGTTAAGAAATCATTATTGAATGCGCTAGATACAAGATTTGTTGATTCTCATTTACTATCACATGAAACCTCCCTTGCTAAATTTAAAGGTTGAATGTGTTAGTGTGTTATGCATACTCTAGCTTTTTGTTCTTCATATCAGATATCATTGCTAGATGTATGCATGTTTAGTCATTTTCTAGTCATTGCCTCATTTCATATCATATGCTAGAAATTATGACTTGTTTATCTTTTTGTATTATATTTCTTTTGTTTGAATTAACTGAATAATATAAAAAGATTTTGGTTTATCATTTGTGTTTTATTTATTTCATTTAAGCTTAATGAAAAATACAAATGATTTTTGTTTATTCTTTTGAGTATATATCTTTATTTTTGGTTAAAAATGTCAAAAACTCAAAAAGATTTTATTTTTTGTGTATTTTAGTTTGACACACTTTATGTGGCATATATTTTTGTTTGAATTCCATCTTTTACGCTCCCACGTGGCTAGAACTTTTGGTTTATATTTTCAATCCTTAAAATGTTCTTTACCATGTTTTATATGGAGTAGTTGGATTTTGTATTGTTTAAATGGATTCTATTTTTATATGTCTTGTTTCACACATGCACGAGCTCTTTTGAAATCTTAATGTCACATGTTATATTTGAGCTTTTTGAGGTGTTCTCCTACCAATCTAGTCATCTACATATCTATGACCTAGGAGGACTAGTGCATGTCACAATCCGTTGCACGTGAGCTTTGTGAGATAAAAAATTATATATCTAAATGTGCACGGGGAAGGGCTCCGAAAGGATGAATTAAATCCTTTGCGATAGTAAGCCACCGTTTATTGGATCTAAAAGAACTACGTGATCCAAAGGCCTAAAAACAGAATATATGGCATTAAAAAGAAAACAATTGCCAAGGCCTATGTTTGTTTGATATATTCATTCAAAAGCAAAAGAATATATATGCTTATTGAGGGAGAATTGGGTGGTATATCAACGGTTTGCACAATGTTCGTTTATCCTAGTTGCATTTAATGTCATGACTCTATTTGGTTTGTAGAATCATCATCATGCTAGGCTTGTATGCATTGTGTATGTTTGTTCATTGAGTTCAATCTTTATATTGTCACATGAGGTTATATTTAAATGTGATAAAGTTTGCAATCAAATGAGAACTCCGTGAATGTTTATTAAGTGTTTGGATCTAAATTTATTTGTTGCTAGTTCACACCATCAACACTTCCGTTTCCATATGACACATTTTTTCCATACGAGTGTGCAAACTTATTGTATTTTGTGTAATGTGTGTGTTTATATCTATATATATATGCAAGTGCTTCATTGATATATTTCTAGTTTATATATATATGTTATTTGTTTTGTCTTTGCCTATGATTTTATTGCCCATATGCTTTCATGTATTAACACTTTAAGCTTTAACATGCTTTTATGTTAATTAGTTCTTTACCCTTTGCCTATTCCTGAACAAAAAGGGGGAGAATGATGATAGGGGGAGAAATGATATCTAATCCTATTATTATCTTATCTTAGTTTGGGGGAGATTTATCTTATGGGGAGACGTCTTTCTAAGTAGGTCATGTGTTTGATAAAGGGGAGAATTAATTTAGGGGGAGTAATTAATTAATTGCATTTAATACATTCATTTTCCCTATGCATTTGATGAGTTTGCTTAAGTGTGCAGGAATGATTTTAAAGCGGCATCTTTCAATGGAAAAACGTTTGATCCTTGGGTTGAGTCAAGTTTGGGTGGGTTATGTTTTTGTGTGTAGCGAGCTTAACGGCCCTTTAGGATTTTTGTTTTGTTTTTGTCCCGGAGTAGCCAAAGGGGGAGATTTGTAAGGACACAAATTTCCAATTGAGTCCATATATAGTTTTTGCTCAATTCCGGACAAAAAGATTTATTCATAGGATAGTATTTAATTGTAATATTCTCAAGCCTATGAAGTGTTTGTTGAAGACGTAGCGGCAAAGAGTATAAAGATTCATCAAATATGCCGGTTTGCGTGCCTCATTTCTACGTCATCAATCATAGTTCCATGCTCCCAAGGTATGAATACAATTATATATATATATATATATATATATATATATATATATATATATATATATATATATATATATATATATATATATATATATATATATATATATATAGAAGCTTGGAACAAGTTTATTGGGTGTTAGGTTTAATAAAAACTGTGTTTTACTTTTAGAAAAATTTAATTAGAACTTTAAAACAAAGTATATAAAGTTTTTGGGACAAAATCGAATTTTATAAAAATTCTGGAAGTCGTTCGAAATGTCGTTCGAACAAGTTTTTCGTTCGAACCAGGTTTTGTTCGAACGAGTTTTGCCAACGAGTCTAAACTGGTCCGTCGTTCGAAATGTCGTTCGAACGAGATTGTTCGTTCTAACGAGGTTTCAAACGATATTCTAACGAAGTCCATACTGGTGCGTCGTTAGAAGTCTTGTTCGAACAAGAGTTCATTCAAACGAAATGTCGTTCGAACGAACTGCTAGGCGGGAACAGTTTTTCGCAGTTTTTAACCCACTTTCCCACTTGTTTCTTAACTGATTTTTTCAGACTTTATGAAGGACGGGAATCACATTTTCCAACTGAACTTTTCCATCCTAGTTTATCTCTTAGAGAGAGTTTGAGAGCAAAAATTGTTTAGCAAAATGTTCATGTTTTGAGTGAGGTTTTCAAAGAGAAATTTAGTTATCACTCTAGTTTTACACCCATAATGTTTATCCAAGTTCACCTATATACATATCAATAACTTGGAGTTTTGGCACCTGTTTTCTCTACCGAATTTAAGAAGAGAAGTTTTGGGTTTTGCTTCCACCACCCACGAAGAAAGAAGGAGTGTTTCTATGTTGTTTTACCCACACGGAGAAAGGCTTCGTGTATGGGTGACGGTGACCATATAAAGTCATATCGGTGGATTCCGAGACCGCGGTGGTGTTCCAAGATTATCCGCTCGGAAGAGGTGTCTACAAGAAGAAGCATCGGGGCTTGAGAGGGATCGAGTTGTGTGTTGTAAGTCTATATGTCTTATACTTGTAATTCCGTATCTAGTGGATTTGTGGCTAGGGCCGTCCGAGGTTGTTTTCCGTCTTGGGTTTTTCCTCGTACATCGCGGCGTAGTGTGATTGGTTTATTTTATCTTGCTTAAATAACGTAGAACGCATGTTTAGAATAATTCAAGATAAAATTTGGTTTAAGTGTCACACTCATTTAATTTGGGACTTATGTTTAAATATTGGGTAATGTGTATTTAATTCAAGTCATTTGCTAAAATTTGGTTTCGCCTAACCTTGCTAATATCGATAAATATGACTTAGGCAAATTCTAGGACTTGGATTGAATTAATCGGTTTAAGTGAAATACATTCATTGATTAATTTTATTGAACCATCATCATCCTTACGCTTCCGCATCTCTTGAGTTCATTCAAAGGAAATTATATTTTAATTGAGATAATTAAAAACCGGGGATTAAACAGATTTTACAAATTGGCATCAGAGCTTTGATTTAGAAAAGATCAACTTCTTCAAGTGGTATCAGAGCTTTGATTTAGAAAAGATCAACTTCTTCAACTGGTATTAGAGCTTTGATTTAGAAAAGCTCAACCTTTTCAAGTGGTATCAGAGCCGGAGCGCTAAGTTATCGCGTTAAAGATCCATTTTTCGGCCTTTTGTATTTCCTTACCGTTTTAGGTGGTTCAATTTTTTATCACTCTCATATTTTTTTTTCTCTCGATGGGACGTCTTAATGAAAATTTGTCCAATTTAAATGAAAATGAAATTTTTGATTTTCGAGAGGAATTAAATGGGTTAACAAATGTAACGAAAATTTAAAGGAATTAAATTTGCGATTTGTAAAAAGAATTAAATTTCTTGAAAATGAAAATTCTTCTTTTAAAGCTCACATTGAGTATTTGCAAATCTCCTTATCTCAAAAAGATATTTTTCGTGAAAAGCTCATGGACTTACATTCAAATTTTGATATTTTAGAAAAGTCCAAGAAAGAGAGTGAAAATCGTGAAAAGACTCTTAGGGAAAAGTTTGCTCATATTGAGGGATAGCGTGTTAACCTTCTAGGAATTATTGAAAATTTAAAGAAGGAGTCCCATAATTTTGAGGAGTCTAATTTATTACTTGAGTCCAAAATTTTAAAAATGAAAAATGATTTTCAAGACTCTAGTAGTAGTTGTAATGGTTCTAGCACATCATGCTCAAATTCTTCCATTGCTAAAGCTAAAACCATTGTTTGTTTTAGAGGGTCAACTTTGTCCAAGGTCTTTAAAAAGGGTCACACCTTAGGTAACATTCCTCGTGTTTACACATGCTTGCATTGTGGTAGGAAAGGTCACCTTAGGCCATTTTGTTTTGATCTTAAAAGAAGTCCAAGGAAATCTTTATCTAGAATTTCATTATTTCCTAATCCCCATCATGTTAAATATAAATATATATTTAAAGGTTGAATGTGTTAGTGTTTTATGCATACTCTAGCTTTTTGTTCTTCCTATTATATATCATTGCTAGATGTATGCATGTTTAGTCATTTTCTAGTCATTGCCTCATTTCATATCATATGCTAGAAATTATGACTTGTTTATCTTTTTGTATTATATTTCTTTTGTTTGAATTAACTGAATAATATAAAAAGATTTTGGTTTATCATTTGTGTTTTATTTATTTCATTTAAGCTTAATGAAAAATACAAATGATTTTTGTTTATTCTTTTGAGAATATATCTTTATTTTTGGTTAAAAATGTCAAAAACTCAAAAAGATTTTATTTTTTGTGTATTTTAGTTTGACACACTTTATGTGGCATATATTTGTGTTTGAATTCCATCTTTTACGCTCCCACGTGGCTAGAACTTTTGGTTTATATTTTCAATCCTTAAAATGTTCTTTACCATGTTTTATATGGAGTAGTTGGATTTTGTATTGTTTAAATGGATTCTATTTTTATATGTCTCGTTTCACACATGCACGAGCTCTTTTGAAATCTTAATGTCCCATGTTATATTTGAGATTTTTGAGGTGTTCTCCTACCAATCTAGTCATCTAAATATCTATGACCTAGGAGGACTAGTGCATGTCACAATCCGTTGCACGTGAGCTTTGTGTGATAAAAAAATATATATCTAAATGTGCACGAGGAAGGGCTCCTATAGGATGAATTAAATCCTTTGCGATAGTAAGCCACCGTTTATTGGATCTAAAAGAAATACGTGATCCAAAGGCCTAAAAACAGAATATATGGCATCAAAAAGAAAAGAATTGCCAAGGCCTATGTTTGTTTGATATATTCATTCAAAAGCAAAAGAATATATATGCTTATTGAGGGAGAATTGGGTGGTATATCAACGTTTTGCACAATGTCCGTTTATCCTAGTTGCATTTAATGTCATGACTCTATTTGGTTTGTAGAATCATCATCATGCTAGGCTTGTATGCATTGTGTATGTTTGTTCATTGAGTTCAATCTTTATATTGTCACATGAGGTTATATTTAAATGTGATAAAGTTTGCAATCAAATGAGAACTCCGTGAATGTTTATTAAGTGTTTGGGTCTAAATTTATTTGTTGCTAGTTCACACCATCAACACTTCCGTTTCCATATGACACATTTTTTTCCATACGAGTGTGCAAACTTATTGTATTTTGTGTCATGTGTGTGTTTATATCTATATATATATATGCAAGTGCTTCATTGATATATTTCTAGTTTATATACATATGATATTTGTTTTGTCTTTGCCTATGCTTTTATTGCCCATATGCTTTCATGTATTAACACTTTAAGCTTTAACATGCTTTTATGTTAATTAGTTCTTTATCCTTTGCCTATTCCTGAACAAAAAGGGGGAGAATGATGATAGGGGGAGAAATGGTATCTAATCCTATTATTATCTTATCTTAGTTTGGGGGAGATTTATCTTAGGGGGAGACGTCTTTCTAAGTAGGCCATGTGTTTGATAAAGGGGAGAATTAATTTAGGGGGAGTAATTAATTAATTTCATTTAATACTTTCATTTTCCCTATGCATTTGATGAGTTTGCTTAAGTGTGCAGGAATTATTTTAAAGCGGCATCTTTCAATGGCAAAGCGTTTGATCCTTGGGTTGAGTCAAGTTTGGGTGGGTTATGTTTTTGTGTCTAGCGAGCTTGACGGCCCTTTAGGATTTTTGTTTGGTTTTTTGTCTCGGAATAGCCAAAGGGGGAGATTTGTAAGGACACAAATTTCCAATTGAGTCCATATATAGTTTTGGCTCAATTACGGACAAAAACATTTATTCATAGGATAGTATTTAATTGTAATATTCTCAAGCCTATGAAGTGTTTGTTGAAGACGTAGCGGCAAAGAGTATAAAGCTTCATCAAATATGCCGGTTTGCGTGCCTCGTTTCTACGTCATCAATCATAGTTCCATGCTCCCAAGGTATGAATACAATTATATATATATATATATATATAAGCTTGGAACAAGTTTATTGGGTGTTAGGTTTAATAAAAACTGTGTTTTACTTTCAAAAAAATTTAATTAGAACTTTAAAATAAAGTATATAAAGTTTTTGGGACAAAATCGAATTTTATAAAAATTCTGGAAGTCGTTCGAAATGTCGTTCGAACGAGTTTTTCGTTCGAACCAGGTTTTGTTCGAACGAGTTTTGCCAACGAGTCTAAACTGGTCCGTCGTTCGAAATGTCGTTCGAACGAGATTGTTCGTTCTAACGAGGTTTCTAACGATATTCTAACGAAGTCCATACTGGTGCGTCGTTAGAAGTCTCGTTCGAACGAGAGTTCATTCGAACGAAATGTCGTTCGAACGAACTGCTAGGCGGGCACAGTTTTTGGCAGTTTTTAACCCACTTTCCCACTTGTTTCTTAACTGATTTTTTCAGACTTTATGAAGGACGGGAATCACATTTTCCAACTGAACTTTTCCATCCTAGTTTATCTCTTAGAGAGAGTTTGAGAGCAAAAATTGTTTAGGAAAATGTTCATGTTTTGAGTGAGGTTTTAAAAGAGAAATTTAGTTATCACTCTAGTTTTACACCCATAATGTTTATCCAAGTTCACCTATATACATATCAATAGCTTGGAGTTTTGGCACCGGTTTTCTCTACCGAATTGAAGAAGAGAAGTTTTGGGTTTTGCTTCCACCACCCACAAATAAAGAAGGAGTGTTTCTATGTTGTTTTACCCACATGGAGAAAGGCTTCGTGTACGGGTGACAGTGACCATATAAAGTCCTATCGGTGGATTCCGAGACCGCGGTGGTGTTCCAAGGTTATCCGCTAGGAAGAGGTGTCTACAAGAAGAATCATCGGGGCTTGAGAGGGATCGAGTCTTGTGTTGTAGGTCTATCTGTCTTGTACTTGTAATTCCGTATCTAGTGGATTTGTGGCTAGGGTCGTCCGAGGTTGTTTTCCATCTTGGGTTTTTCCTCGTACATCGCGGCGTAGTGCGATTGGTTTATTTTATCTTGTTTAAATAACGTAGAACGCATGTTTATAATAATTCAAGATAAAATTTTGTTTAAGTGTCACACTCATTTAATTTGGGACTTATGTTTAAGTATTGGGTAATGTGTATTTAATTCAAGCCATTTGCTAAAATTTGGTTTCGCCTAACCTTGCTAATATCGATAAATATGACTTAGGCAAATTCTAGGACTTGGATTGAATTAATCGGTTTAAGTGAAATACATTCATTGATTAATTTTATTGAACCATCATCATCGTTACGCTTCCGCATCTCTTGAGTTCATTCAAAGGAAATTATATTTTAATTGAGATAATTAAAAACCGGGGATTAAACAGATTTTACAAATTGGCATCAGAGCTTTGATTTGGAAAAGCTCAACTTCTTTAAGTGGTATCAGAACTTTCATTTAGAAAAGCTCAACTTCTTCAACTGGTATTAGAGCTTTGATTTAGAAAAGCTCAACCTTTTCAAGTGGTATCAGAGCCGGAGCGCTAAGTTATCGCGTTAAAGATCCGTTTTTCGGCCTTTTGTATTTCCTTACCGTTTTAGGTGATTCAATTTTTTATCACTCTCATATTTTTTTTCTCTCGATGGGACGTCTTAATGAAAATTTGTCCAATTTAAATGAAAATGAAATTTTTGATTTTCGAGAGGAATTAAATGGGCTTAACAAATGTAACGAAAATTTAAAGGAATTAAATTTGAGATTTGTAAAAAGAATTAATTTTCTTGAAAATGAAAATTCTTGTTTTAAAGCTCACATTGAGTATTTTCAAATCTCCTTATCTCAAAAAGATATTTTTCGTGAAAAGCTCATGGACTTACATTCAAATTTTGATATTTTAGAAAAGTCCAAGAAAGAGAGTGAAAATCGTGAAAAGACTCTTAGGGAAAAGTTTGCTCATATTGAGGGAGAGCGTGTTAACCTTCTAGGAATTATTGAAAATTTAAAGAAGGAGTCCAATAATTTTGAGGAGTCTAATTTATTACTTGAGTCCAAAATTTTAAAAATGAAAAATGATTTTCAAGACTCTAGTAGTAGTTGTAATGGATCTAGCACATCATGCTCAAATTCTTCCATTGCTAAAGCTAAAACCATTGTTTGTTTTAGAGGGTCAACTTTGTCCAAGGTCTTTAAAAAGGGTCACACCTTAGGTAACATTCCTCGTGTTTACACATGCCTACATTGTGGTAGGAAAGGTCACCTTAGGTCATTTTGTTTTGATCTTAAAAGAAGTCCAAGGAAATCTTTATCTAGAATTTCATTATTTCCTAATCCCCATCATGTTAAATATAAATATATATGGGTTAAGAAATCATTATTGAATGCGCTAGATACAAGATTTGTTGATTCTCATTTACTATCACATGAAACCTCCCTTGCTAAATTTAAAGGTTGAATGTGTTAGTGTGTTATGCATACTCTAGCTTTTTGTTCTTCATATCAGATATCATTGCTAGATGTATGCATGTTTAGTCATTTTCTAGTCATTGCCTCATTTCATATCATATGCTAGAAATTATGACTTGTTTATCTTTTTGTATTATATTTCTTTTGTTTGAATTAACTGAATAATATAAAAAGATTTTGGTTTATCATTTGTGTTTTATTTATTTCATTTAAGCTTAATGAAAAATACAAATGATTTTTGTTTATTCTTTTGAGTATATATCTTTATTTTTGGTTAAAAATGTCAAAAACTCAAAAAGATTTTATTTTTTGTGTATTTTAGTTAGACACACTTTATGTGGCATATATTGTTGTTTGAATTCCATCTTTTACGCTCCCACGTGGCTAGAACTTTTGGTTTATATTTTCAATCCTTAAAATGTTCTTTACCATGTTTTATATGGAGTAGTTGGATTTTGTATTGTATAAATGGATTCTATTTTTATATGTCTTGTTTCACACATGCACGAGCTCTTTTGAAATCTTAATGTCACATGTTATATTTGAGCTTTTTGAGGTGTTCTCCTACCAATCTAGTCATCTACATATCTATGACCTAGGAGGACTAGTGCATGTCACAATCCGTTGCACGTGAGCTTTGTGAGATAAAAAATTATATATCTAAATGTGCACGGGGAAGGTCTCCGAAAGGATGAATTAAATCCTTTGCGATAGTAAGCCACCGTTTATTAGATCTAAAAGAAATACGTGATCCAAAGGCCTAAAAACAGAATATATGGCATTAAAAAGAAAACAATTGCCAAGGCCTATGTTTGTTTGATATATTCATTCAAAAGCAAAAGAATATATATGCTTATTGAGGGAGAATTGGGTGGTATATCAACGGTTTGCACAATGTTCGTTTATCCTAGTTGCATTTAATGTCATGACTCTATTTGGTTTGTAGAATCATCATCATGCTAGGCTTGTATGCATTGTGTATGTTTGTTCATTGAGTTCAATCTTTATATTGTCACATGAGGTTATATTTAAATGTGATAAAGTTTGCAATCAAATGAGAACTCCGTGAATGTTTATTAAGTGTTTGGATCTAAATTTATTTGTTGCTAGTTCACACCATCAACACTTCCGTTTCCATATGACACATTTTTTCCATACGAGTGTGCAAACTTATTGTATTTTGTGTCATGTGTGTGTTTATATCTATATATATATGCAAGTGCTTCATTGATATATTTCTAGTTTATATATATATGTTATTTGTTTTGTCTTTGCCTATGCTTTTATTGCCCATATGCTTTCATGTATTAACACTTTAAGCTTTAACATGCTTTTATGTTAATTAGTTCTTTACCCTTTGCCTATTCTTGAACAAAAAGGGGGAGAATGATGATAGGGGGAGAAATGATATCTAATCCTATTATTTTCTTATCTTAGTTTGGGGGAGATTTATCTTATGGGGAGACGTCTTTCTAAGTAGGTCATGTGTTTGATAAAGAGGAGAATTAATTTAGGGGGAGTAATTAATTAATTGCATTTAATACATTCATTTTCCCTATGCATTTGATGAGTTTGCTTAAGTGTGCAGGAATGATTTTAAAGCGGCATCTTTCAATGGAAAAACGTTTGATCCTTGGGTTGAGTCAAGTTTGGGTGGGTTATGTTTTTGTGTGTAGCGAGCTTAACGGCCCTTTAGGATTTTTGTTTTGTTTTTGTCCCGGAGTAGCCAAAGGGGGAGATTTGTAAGGACACAAATTTCCAATTGAGTCCATATATAGTTTTTGCTCAATTCCGGACAAAAAGATTTATTCATAGGATAGTATTTAATTGTAATATTCTCAAGCCTATGAAGTGTTTGTTGAAGACGTAGCGGCAAAGAGTATAAAGCTTCATCAAATATGCCGGTTTGCGTGCCTCATTTCTACGTCATCAATCATAGTTCCATGCTCCCAAGGTATGAATACAATTATATATATATATATATATATATATATATATATATATATATATATATATATATATATATATATATATATATATATATATATATATATATATATATATATAGAAGCTTGGAACAAGTTTATTGGGTGTTAGGTTTAATAAAAACTGTGTTTTACTTTCAGAAAAATTTAATTAGAACTTTAAAACAAAGTATATAAAGTTTTTGGGACAAAATCGAATTTTATAAAAATTCTGGAAGTCGTTCGAAATGTCGTTCGAACAAGTTTTTCGTTCGAACCAGGTTTTGTTCGAACGAGTTTTGCCAACGAGTCTAAACTGGTCCGTCGTTCGAAATGTCGTTCGAACGAGATTGTTCGTTCTAACGAGGTTTCAAACGATATTCTAACGAAGTCCATACTGGTGCGTCGTTAGAAGTCTTGTTCGAACAAGAGTTCATTCAAACGAAATGTCGTTCGAACGAACTGCTAGGCGGGAACAGTTTTTCGCAGTTTTTAACCCACTTTCCCACTTGTTTCTTAACTGATTTTTTCAGACTTTATGAAGGACGGGAATCACATTTTCCAACTGAACTTTTCCATCCTAGTTTATCTCTTAGAGAGAGTTTGAGAGCAAAAATTGTTTAGGAAAATGTTCATGTTTTGAGTGAGGTTTTCAAAGAGAAATTTAGTTATCACTCTAGTTTTACACCCATAATGTTTATCCAAGTTCACCTATATACATATCAATAACTTGGAGTTTTGGCACCTGTTTTCTCTACCGAATTTAAGAAGAGAAGTTTTGGGTTTTGCTTCCACCACCCACGAAGAAAGAAGGAGTGTTTCTATGTTGTTTTACCCACACGGAGAAAGGCTTCGTGTATGGGTGACGGTGACCATATAAAGTCATATCGGTGGATTCCGAGACCGCGGTGGTGTTCCAAGATTATCCGCTCGGAAGAGGTGTCTACAAGAAGAAGCATCGGGGCTTGAGAGGGATCGAGTTGTGTGTTGTAAGTCTATATGTCTTATACTTGTAATTCCGTATCTAGTGGATTTGTGGCTAGGGCCGTCCGAGGTTGTTTGCCATCTTGGGTTTTTCCTCGTACATCGCGGCGTAGTGTGATTGGTTTATTTTGTCTTGCTTAAATAACGTAGAACGCATGTTTAGAATAATTCAAGATAAAATTTGTTTTAAGTATCACACTCATTTAATTTGGGACTTATGTTTAAATATTGGGTAATGTGTATTTAATTCAATTCATTTGCTAAAATTTGGTTTCGCCTAACCTTGCTAATATCAATAAATATGACTTAGGCAAATTCTAGGACTTGGATTGAATTAATCGGTTTAAGTGAAATACATTCATTGATTAATTTTATTGAACCATCATCATCCTTACGCTTCCGCATCTCTTGAGTTCATTCAAAGGAAATTATATTTTAATTTAGATAATTAAAAACTGGGGATTAAACAGATTTTACAAATTGGCATCAGAGCTTTGATTTAGAAAAGCTCAACTTCTTCAAGTGGTATCAAAGCTTTGATTTAGAAAATCTCAACTTCTTCAAGTGGTATTAGAGCTTTGATTTAGAAAAGCTCAACCTTTTCAGTTTCAAACTTTCAATTACAAAAAGGTTAGGATAATTGAGGGACATACTCAGGAATTTGGAGACTTGGAGCTTGTGTAAGTATATGTTCATTTCCTTTGTTATAATTTGTTTGAGTATATAAATGTTTTTACTAATAATTGTGTTGTGTTTTTTATTTTTTTTATTTTGTAGATTCCAATTTATTATTTGGGCACTTATGAATTACACTTTGGAGTTGCTCTCAAGTTGGTTGCAAATCAAGTTTTATGGTTCTTCTTTAACATTTTTCTTAAACATATAATATTGTTGTGTGATTAATTTTTGTGGTTACAAAATATACTTTTTTGTGTCGTGTGATTAATACAACTACTAGAAAATATCCTTTTGATCACGGGAAAAAAAAGAGAAAAATGAATTCAAGAAGAAACATCAAAATTGGCGGGTTCACTAAATAAATATTTTAATAAATGTAAAAAATAGAAAATGAACATGTTGAACATCAAAATATAGAATATTTAGATAATGAAAGTGTAGAACATTAAAATTTAAAAGATTTAGAAAATAAATATGTAGATTATGAACATGCGGAAAATGAACATGTAGAAGCTTTACTTTTAGATAATTATAATCCAGCAAATTTGAAAAATATTGACCAACATTTGATTGACAAATTAGTAAAATGAGGCCCAATAAGAGATAATGACATTACTTCCCCTAAATATATAGAAAATATGCCTTTTTCTTGTGTATACATTATACTTTTTATTGCAAAATGGAAACAACTATTAGAAAATAACTAGTATACTCAAGATCCATGAATAAGATTTATTGCTTTTCTTATAAGTTGTTAAAAAAAAATGGAAATAAAACTCAATTAGAAAATGATGCAGTTGATGATTGGAAGAATATAAGTATGCGAATTAGGAGCCATGGAAATAGAAGTGACCATGTAGGTAGTATGAAAATCAATTATTTTGTGAATTGAAAATTTTAATAATGCCTTTACCTAAAGAAACAAAAAAAAATCAATTGAGGTATTAGACTATATTAAAAGAATGAATTGTATTTTTTCAAATGCTTAGATTGCCTACATAATAATTTTAACAATACTTGGTACGACTGCCTCGGTTGAAAGATGTTTTTCAAGATTAAAATTAATAAAATATTACCTTCGTTCTACAATGTCACAAGATATATTAATTGGATTAGCGATGCTATCAATTAAAAAAGGTTAGAAAAAAATAATTAAATTTGATGATGTAATTGATAATTTTACATTAAAAAATATGAGAGCGCCACATTTTCTTTAATTTAATATTTTAATGTAAAAGAGTTCCGAGTTTAATTTTTTGCAAGAGGACCCTAAAACATCGTAACCACAACTCTAGAAGTATTCTGTCATAATTTATTTAAGAGTGTTGCTACAGGGACCCGGTTCGTGGACACATTTGGGCGACACGGTGACGTGTCGCATACACATTGGCTGAATTTTAACATCACATGGGATCCATTACAAAACACACCCAATCCGTGTCTGACACGTCACTGACACATCACCGTGTCCCCCAAATGTGTCAACGAACTGGGTCTCTCTATCATTTTCCTTTATTTAATGTTCAAACATTTATACCCCAACAAAGCTCGAGGAACTGCAACCAGGACAAAGAAAACAAACACGACAGTCGCTCGCTTTAGCAAACAATCAGTTTACACTTCCTCGTCAAACATATATCTCTAGGTTGCTTCAAAACAGAAAAGAAAAAAGAGGTGAGAGGGTATCTCACGAGTTTAAAATGCCGTAGTGTTACAAATAGGGATCCAAACTACGATTTAGATAAAAAAAAATGAGGAAGAAGTTGTTGCCTATTTATGTTGGAGAATTTTTAAAATAAGAGAGTAAGAGTTTTAGGAGTAAAAGCTTAAAAGTTTGTCCCACATTGGAAGTATGTGGATAAAAGTGGGAAGCTAACCCAATATAAAAGGGATAGTGTCCCACATTGGAAAATTAGTAAAGCTAAATGATACCCACTAAGCTAAAAAAGGAGTGGGCAACCTTTGAGTGCCACATTGGAAAAATATTAAGAAAGTGTGCACTTAATAAGTAGAAATGGAAGATGAAGAGTTACTTCATCTAGCATTTAAGAGGCTATTCAAGAGACCTCTAATACGGTGCAAAGCACTGTAAGCACACGCACGCGCTCGTGCGCGTGCGGGGCAGTGGGTTGTAAAGGCACTAATGGCGCACTTTGGACTTTGCATACCGGGATTCGTCTGGGTCGGATCGCGGTAGCTCGGGCGTGGTCACTTTTTGGTGGGTCCATGTAAAACCATTTCGGTACTACTGTACCTATTCATAAATGGTTTAAAACTGTTGGTAATTAACAATCATACCATTTCGGCATTAAGTAAAGACTGTTAAAACTTAATAGTCATGACCTCTGAGATGCAGCCTTTCATTTCCTATAAATAAAGGCATCCTATTTCGAAATTGCATATAATAAATATTAACCAGTTACAAAATTTCCAACCCTTGCCATTACTCTCTTACAATTTTCAGGAGATATAAATTATCTTATTCTATTTTGTGCACATAAACAGAATAAGAACTTGATTGACTGTTCTTCGCTGCTGCATCCAAAGGCTGTCTTCAAATATACAAGTTACAGGCAGTACAAGTTGCTTCATCGTATCTCGAGTATGGATTTGCGGATTCCCGTTTGTATACCGAAGTTATTCGTGTGGGGCAAATAGTGTATTTAGAAAAGTGACATCACGCCTTGAATTTTTCTAGTATCTATTCAGAAGTTACATTATTGTATTGAAGTTGACATTACAGTGATATATAAAGAGTTTCATTTCTGTATTTGCATTCATATTATCCAACAATCTAAATATAGTATTATCATAAATGGATGACTCTTCCAAATCACTTCGACAAATAACAAAAGGCTTTGTCAAGTTGGATCGTTTTGATGGCAGAAATTTTCTGCGTTGGCAGAAAAAGGTTCATTTTCTTCTAACAACATTGAAGATTGTATATGTCTTGTCACAACTGAAACCAAATGAAGAAGAAGAAGAAGAAGAAGAAACCGTGGAACAGACTAGGCAACACACAAAATGGGAGACCGATGATTACTTGTGTCATGGTCACATTCTCAATGCACTTGCTGACAATTTGTTCAACTTGTACCAAAATGTTGGGACTGCAAAAACTTTGTGGGAAACATTGGAGACCAAATATCTTACGAAAGACGCTACGAGTAAGAAGTTCCTTATCAGTCAGTTTTTAAGATTTAAAATGTATGATAATAGGCCTGTGCTAGAACAATTTCATGACATCAAACGCATCATAAATCATTGCAAACTGAAAAAGTTAAATATGGATGATAATGAAATTTTTTCTGCTATAATTGAAAAACTTCCTCCTTCTTGGAAAGATTATAAGAAAGAACTCAAACACAAAAAGGAGGATATTTGACTTGAAGAATTAGAGACTCATTTAAGAATTGAACAAGAGTCTCGAATTCTAGATGGTAAAGAGGAACAAGAAAATTATGTTTCTAAGATCCATGTGGTGGAGGAAGGAAAGGAGCAAAAATATGGCAATCATGGAAAAAAAACAAGCGGAAGAATTTTTCAAATAATTCTAAAGCAAACAAAAAGAAGAAAGGAAGTTGTTTTCATTGCAATAAACTAGGTCACTTCAAGAAGGATTATCGTGAGTTCAAGAAACTAAAGGAAAAAGGAGGTACATCAGACACAAAGTAAAAATTCGTTGCTATGATATCCGAGGCAAATATGCTTGGAAAAGACAACTCTTAGTGGATTGATTCTGGTTCCACAAGGCATGTTTGTAAGGACAACAACTTGTTCTCTGCCTATGAAACAGTGGAAGGAGATGTTTTCTATATGGGAAATTCGTCTACTGCTGCGGTTAAAGGCAAAGGGACAATGGATCTCGAATTCACTTTCGGAAAAATCCTTAGCCTCACCAATGTCTTTCATGTTCCTGATGTTAGAAAAATTTAGTTTCTGGAAGTCTTCTTAACAAATTTGGCTTTAAGCTTGTATTTGAGTCAGATAAATTTATTCTGACTAAGAGTGGTACCTTTGTAGGCAAAGGATATTTGTATGAGGGCATGTTTAAGCTCAATATCAATGAAAGAGATTCTTCTGCTTATATCGTTGATTGTCTTTCATTATGGCATAGTCATTTAGGACATGTTAATACAAAGAAAATGCATTTCATGGTGAATTTAAATTTAATTCCTAAATATGAGAATGATATGAATGAAAAGTGTAAAATATGAATGCAAACAAAAATAACAAGATTGCCTTTTTCAAAAATATAAAACACTACATCTTTGTTGCAATTAGTACATAATGATGTTTGTGATTTGCATGGAACACCTACTAGAGGTGGTAGTAAATATTTTGCTACATTTATCGATGACTTTTCAAAATATTTTTACGTATATCTTTTAAACTCTAAGGATGATTTGCTTAATAGATTTAAGACATATAAAAATGAAGTTGAAAATCAATGTGATAATAAAATAAAATGTCTTAGATCTGATAGAGGTGGTGAATATCACTTTCCTCAATTTTGTGAAGATATGGGAATTATACGTGAAGTTACTGCACCATATACACCACAACAAAATGGAGTAGAAGAAAGAAAATATAGGACACTAACTGAAATGGTTAATGCTATGCTTTTTTTATTTTGGTTTAAGTAAAGGGTTTTGGGGAAAAGCACTTTTTATTGCGTGTCACATTCTGAATAGGAAACCTGTTAAAGATAATAAGAAAACTCCTTACGAATTATGGAAGAATAGAAAACCTAATTTAGGTTATCTTAAAGTTTTGGGTTGTAGAGATATTATAAGACTACCTGAAACTAAGAGAAAGAAATTAGAAAGCAAAGGTGTTGAGTGTATTTTCATAGGCTATGCACAACATAGTAAAGCCTATAGATTTTTGGTTAGTGAACCTAATGATTCTGTTGAGATAAATACAATAATTGAATCGAGAGATGCAATTTTTTATGAACAAAGTTTTTCTTCTATTCCGAGAATAAATAATAAAAAAGAAGTAAACACTCCTTCACAATTATCTGATACTCCATCAGTGGAACAAGAAGAGATTAGAGAAAGTAAGAGACCTAGGAAAGAAAAAAGCTTTGGTCCCGAATTTTTAGTCTATCTTGTTTAAGGAACTAGAGATACACCTTGTAATAAATTTGCTTTGACTCTTAGTGTTGAAACAGACCCACAAACTTATAGTGAGGCAATGAAGTCTGTAGATTCAGCATTTTGGAAAGAAGCTATAAATGATTAAATGGATTCAATCTTGGGAAATAAAACTTGGAAGTTAGTAGACTTACCTCCAGGATCTAAACCCATCAAGTGTAGATGGATTTTAAAAAAAAAAATGAAAATAGATGGAAAAATTGATAAATTCAAGGCTAGATTGGTTGCTAAAGGTTTTACACAAAAAGAAGGAATGATTATTTCGAAACCTATGCACCTGTTTCTAGAACCTCCACTATTAGAATTTTAATTGCATTAGCATCGATATATAATTTTGAGATTCATCAAATGGATGTTAAAACTGCCTTTTTAAATGGTGACTTAGAAGAAGAAATTTACATGGAACAACTTGAAAGGTTGGTTATACCTGGATAAGAAAATAAAGTATGTAAACTTTTTAAGTCCTTATATGGCCTAAAACAAGAACCTAAACAATGGCATGGAAAATTTGATAAAGTCATTATTTCTTATGGGTTTAAAATTCATGAATCTGATAAGTGTGTTTATAGTAAATTTGCTAATGGTAAAAGTGTGATCATTTGTTTATATGTAGATGACATGTTAATTCTTAGTACTTCTTTAGAAAGCATTAATAATACTAAGAGTTTTCTGTCTTCTAAATTTGATATGAAAGATTTGAGTGTAGCTGATGTCATATTAGGAATGAGAATAATAAGGAAAGATAAAAATATAATTCTCACTCAATCTCATTATGTTGAGAAAATTTTAAAGAAATTTAATCAGTTTGATTGCACACCTGTTAGTACACCTTTTGAACCACAGCTAAAGATGATCCCTAATAATGGTAGAGCTATTTCACAATTGGAATATGCACGAGTAATTGGTAGTTTAATTTATTCCACGACATGTACTCGACCTGATATTGCTTATGCTGTTGGTAAATTAAGTAGATATACTAGTAATCCAAGTTTATTGCATTGGCATGCTGTCAATAGAATATTAAAATATTTAAAAGAAACTATGGACGGTATATATTATAGTGGATATCCTTCAGTATTAGAAGGGTTTTCTGATGCCATTTGGATAACTGAGCGGGAGGATCATTCCTCAACAAGTGGATGGATTTTCACTCTTATTAGAGGAGCTGTTTCTTGGGGATCAAAAAAACAAACTTGTATAGCTAATTCTACTATGGCAGCTGAGTTTGTAGCATTAGTTGTAACTAGTAAAGAGGCAGAATGGTTAATGAATTTATTAATTGAAATTCCAGTTTGGTCAAAACCAATGCCTCCAATATCTATACATTGTGATAGTGAGTCTACACTTTCTAGAGCTTATAGTAAAGTGTACGATGGAAAATCTAGACATATTGTCCTGAGACATAGTTATCTCAGACAAATGATTACAGATAGTGTAATCACAATGGATTATGTAAAATTAAGTCAAAATTTAGTTGATCCTTTTACAAAAGGTCTTGCAAAAGGACTGGTGTCTAAGACATCAATAGGGATGGGACTAAAGCCCATTAATAATAATCACTCTTGATGGAAACTCAACTTCAAACTTGATATATTCAAGTCTCAAGTTCAATGATTAAAGTATATCATACGACGCGATTGTAAGCACTATAAAATTTAACATCCCAATGATAAGTGCTTAGAACATGTAATGAATAATGAAAGAGGATGAGTTTAACCTTAATAGATTTATGGTGTTTTACTTACGTGGACACCTATGATAATCTACCTATATGAGTGTGTAAGTGGTGCCGCTTCCTATGAGAACTGGTCTTGACTCTAAAGCACTCACGAAATCAAGGTACAGACACAAGGCCTAATACATGTGTCGGCTTATATGGATAATCAGTGACTAAAAGATTTGTGTGTGAAGAAAAATCTGACTGATCAATATGGATTGATAGTTCAAAGACTAGTCTACTATACTTTCATGGTTAGCCTTGACGAACCTTAACAAGGTATTAGTTCAAGTCGTGAGACACCAATGCTTATACACAGTCTTACAGACAATCAAAGATTTACAAAACTTATTTTGGAAATGGTGGAGGAATGTTGGAGAATTTTTAAAATAAGTGAGTAAGAGCTTTGGGAGTAAAAGCTTAAAAGCTTGTCCCACATTGGAAGTATGTGGAGAAAAGTGGGAAGCTAACCCAATATAAAAGGGAGAGTGTCCCACATTGGAAAATGAGTAAAGCTAAGTGATACCCACTAAGCTATAAAAGGAGTGGGCAACCTTTGAGTCCCACATTGGGAAAATATTAAGAAAGTGCGCACTTAATAAGTAGAAATGGAAGATGAAGAGTTACTTCATCTAGCATTTAAGAGGCTATTCAAGAGACCTCTAATACAGTGCGAAGCACTGTACGCACAAGCACGCTTGCGCGCACTTGCGGGGGAGTGGGATGTAGAGGCGCTAGTGGCGCACTTTTCACTTCGCATGCCGCGGGTTGCCGGGATTCGTCCGGATCAGATCGTGGTAGCTCGGGCGTGGTCACTTTTTGGTGGGCCCATGTAAAACCATTTCGGTATTACTGTACCTGTTCGGAAATGGTTTAAAATTGTTGGTAATTAACATTCTTACCATTTTGGAATTAAGTAAAACTGTTAAAACTTAACAGAGATGTCCCCTGAGATGTAGCCTTTCATTTCCTATAAATAAAGGCATCCTATTTCAAATTATTTACAAAAATACCATTATCAAATATTATCAAACAGTGGCAGTGGAAATTTACAAAAATTTACAGTGCCAGTGGAAATTTACAAAAATACAAAAATTTACAAAAAAGTACGAATTATTTACAAAAATACCATCATCAAACAGTGCTAGTGGAATTTTTTACAAGTACAGGAGGTCAGTTGCCGACTAGACACTCAAAATAGTAAGCCGAGCAACATCCTGGGCTAAATACTCCATACGTTTATTCAAGAATCAAGCATCAAGCATGGGTCATTACTCTCCTATGTGGACCAATGATGAATGTACACCTATCCTCCTACGTAGCCGACCAGCCTCCTTGATCGGCATCAGAGATACCTAGTCATCTAGAAGTCCGACCAACTCCAGAAGACCAACCAATAGGAATACCAATAGTTACTCGGAAGGGATTCCAATGAGTACTGAATTCCAAGAGTTTCATTTATTGTAGAAAAATGTAAACCCCTGTCAATATAAAAACGCTCCATCTCTAGGGTTTTACACCCATATAAATACAAACTACTCTCTTAGCTCAAGGGATAAGTTGAATCACTCATATGCACGCCAGACTGAGCTAATTGTAACCCTAATGAATACAACCAATAGTGGACGTAGGATATTTTACAGATTAACCACTCTAAAATCTCTTTCGTGTGTGTGTGTGTGTGATTGTTTTACTTTACTATATTTTATATATAATTATAAATCTGGATTGAGTCCATTTTTAGATATCAACAATTGGGTTGTTTCTTTTGGGTTTTCAATGTACATATATGTGGGTGTGTGGGGGTGGGTGGGGTGGGGGGGGAGGCCTTAACATTTGCTTAAAATTAGGAGCCCAAGGCCCCCGCCTCCCTCACTCCCCTCAAGGCCGGCACTGTACGTGTATAGATATTTTTATATTTATGAAAATATTTTTATGCAAAGACAAGACATATTGATATAAAAGTAAAAACTACTTTCTCATTAGTGTTAATAGAATTAATACTATTGGGAATTTTTTAGGTTATATATTTTATGTGATTAAACTACACACATCGTTACTTGATTTGATTTAAAAATTGAACATAGAATAATATTTTTCCAAGTATATACTCAATACTTTCTTAGGATAAAATTCCTCAAATAACGTAAGTGTTCTTTTATAAGAAAGTACCCTAAATACATGAATATGTTGGCTCAAATTACAACCCATGAGTTTGAAAATAGGGTTGCTTGAAATTACAACAGATGTGTTTATGTTTTTAATTACACAAGAAAAGTGTTGATCGAATTTATAACTTGCATATTTGTGTCTTTTAACAAAGCTTCTTTTAGAAATACCCAAATAAGTTGGTCGATAATTGTTCGAGATTCCCAAATTTGACTACTCATAATAGTTTGTGTGATGAACTTCACATTTGCATTATATATTTAATGTTATAATGATTGAACCAAAGTAATTCATTATATGAAGGAAAAGAAGATCTCCTAGTACTTCACTAGAACGTATTTAACCCCTTTGTTAATAAATAACTTCGAAATATATTTGTTACTATACCACAGACATTATTTTTAGTCATATTAATTGTTTGAAGATGTTCACTCCATTGATATGAATTTCAAAAAGTTATATTGTGCGCAACTAAAAGAGTATAATTTCTTTAATGGAAACTTCATTCTCTAACATGCTTGGATTCGAGCAACGGGTTTAGTAAGAAGATATATGAGTCTTTGATAACAAGTTCAAGTTTGAGAATGACTTTATCAAAGTATACTCGACACCAACATGTTTGGGTATTCTTTCGAAGTCATTTATACTTCTTGAGGTATCAACTACACTTTTTAAATTCTTGGCAAGTTTAATGGTTAAGAAACGTCAAGTTATTTAATTTAGGCTATAATGCCTCCTAGTGCATTTTTTACTTTGCTAGTATTTGTCTATCTAATAAAATAAGGCAATAGGTGTGACAACAGAAAAACATTATTTGCAAAAGTATAAAACAAAGTTACGAAAATTAAGCACCTAGGGCTCCAGAGGAACCAGAGCCCTCATAATATTGACTTAAAAACAAAGAAACAGGTTCTGAAAATGAGCAAGTACCAAGTATAAAAAAAAGGTACTAAAATTTAGTTCCTGAGGCTCCAAGGGAACCGGAATACTCATAGTATTAACTTGAAAACAAACAAACAGGTTGTACGTGCAAATGACAAGTATAAATAAAAAAGGTATGACAGTTCAGTACCTGAGGCTCCAAGGGCACTAGACCTCTCATATTATTAACCTGAAAAGATAGACCCAGGCTGTGCAGATGAGCAAGTGTCAAGAATAAATTAAAAAAGGTATAATAGTTAGTACCTAAGGCTTCAAGGGAAATGAAGTGCTCGTAATAATAACCTAGAAATAAAGAAATAGACATTGTAGATGAGCAAGTGACCAGTATAAATAAAAGAATAAAAAGGTGTGACGGTTTAGTACCTTAAGCTCTCGGTGCATGAGAGAGCTCGTAGTATTAATGTAAAAACAACAAAACATGTTGTGCAAATGAGAAAATGCCAAGTATAAATAAAAGAATATAAAATATTTATGAAATTTTAAAACCTGAGACTCCACAAATATAGGAGCGCTCATGGTGTTCACATGAAAACAAAAAAACAGGTTGAGCAACCGAGCAAGTATTTGAAAAGTATAAACAAAATAACAAAGAGGTACAACACTTTAGCACACCATGCTCCACAAGAGTAAGAGAACTCAAATAAAATATATTTGTAGCCTGAAAATAAAGAGATAGTTGATCACATAATAAAAAAATTGCAAATTATGAGTGTAGTAAAAAGTATAAGTGGAAGCAAATATTGTACATGGGACTCCTCAGGTACACGAGTACCCATGAAAAAAGTTTTGACAAATGCGAGCAAGTTAAAAGAACAAGGTATGAGTTCAACACAATGTATAAGTGCAAGTAAATATTGTACTCCAGACTCCACAGTTGAGCGAGTATCTCGGACAAAAATTTTAGCATTTTCTTTAATCTACGAATAAGGAAACAAGTTGAGAAATGTGACTAAATTAAAAGAACAAAGTATAAGTGATAATATGTGATGTAGCTAGGACTACACAAGTGCGTGAGTACCAAGGATAAAAACTTTTGCATTAGTTGTAACTCGATAAAAAGGTTAAAAAATGTGAACAAGTACTAATAATGATAAGTGAAGTAAAAAGTGCACAAAAGTTTAGGTTCAATGAAAAGATATATTTAATGCTTAATAGAAGTCATGATCAACTTACTTAGACGTGTTCCCTACTAGAATATAAAAATAGGTTTAGAGGATTTAACGAGTAACTTACAAAGATTTGATAATGAATAATGAGTAAAGTGACCCAGGGGTTGCTCGTGGAGGTGGAAAAACCACCCATACGAGCAAGTGCGGGCAAAATATTATCCTACAACTTAAGGTATCATGTTTACAATTGCTATTGTTAAAGTGGGTCAATAAATAACATCACATGATAAATTAAAAGTACCAAAAGCATAGGACTTGCGGTAGGACTCGAGGAAGTCCCGATGGGTCTCACCATAGGTGTATAAAGACAAATGGGTGGAGAAAAAATTAAACAAAAAGGTAGTGCTACCCCCTAAAAATACATCTACATACTAACTTTTAAATCGATTTGTGCACATATAATTTTCACAAGGAGCTAATGTACTGAAGTCCTCGAGCAAGTGAACAAAGAGAATAATTTTTATTAGGATAACGATAAAGTAGATGAGATTCATGCATAATTATCTCGAAACTACAAGACACTTTTTCACGAGGGGGATAATGTGGAGGGGTCCTCAAATGGAAAAGTACAAGTGGAGAGTTTCCCCTAAGAACCACATGCCACATAAGGGAACCTAACAATGTAAAGATGAATGGGCAAGAAAGTTGAGGTGGTTATTCCCAACAGAAGCAAAAGTATGAAAATATTCATGATGATTAGATTGTGTGTACACAAATTTCTCGCGAAGTGAAAGAATTTTGTATGAATGGGTTAATATAGAGAGATGTTGTAGCTTCTTAGTAATAATTATAATGGTAAATTACACCAAACCCCATGAACTATCTTGGATTTACAGGTCATGATGAATTTATTAACTCGACAAGATCATCCCTTAAATTGTCAACCCGTTACACATAACCCCTACAAATTGAGTTTTTTGCCTATTTTATGTCTAAATGGAAAAAAATAACCCCTTAAAAAAGTTCAAACAAAAAAAAACAAATCTAACCCTCTTTCTCCACACACCCGACGTACGACCCCGTCTCACTATCTCCTCATGAACCCTCCCTATCCCACCATAATACCCGACAAACCACCATCAAATACGCCACAAATTATACTAAATCCACCCTTCCTATTCTCTCACCTACACACCACAACCAATATCAAACCACCATCACTATAAACCACTCACAACCACTAAAAACCACCCACAACTATAACTTAAAACCACAAAGAGTCCAACAAAACCTCCTCTTCTCCCACTTACACCCAAATCCATACACAACCATAACCATAAATCACCAATAAACATAACCTCTCATCGAAAAATCCAACAACACCAAATCATGGTGGGTTTCAAATTGGAGTTTCAGATCTGGTTCTTAAAGGCTATAATGTTTAGTGTATGGTTTGTGCAATGGCGATGGGTTTTAGATCTAAGTTTCATCCACTACTCTCTTTCTCTCTCTAAAAACACACATACACATGCATATATATACATATGGGAGAAGGCTCACTTACATCATGCTCTATACATCATCCATACATCACACCTAGTTGTAGGCTCTAAAAAACTTTTTTTTCCTATTTTTTTATTTTTCTCTTGAAGTTAACCTTCCAATAAACTCATGTTCAAAAAATTAGGTCAAAATACATTTTGTAGCTATTTTTAAAAAATCCACAAAAAACTGCTCAAAATACCTTATTTATAAGGGTCTGCGCCATCATTTTTTGTGGATTTTTTAAAAATAGGTAAAAAAAAATGTATTTTTACCTAATTTTTTGAATATGGGTTGATTAGAAGATTAATTTTAATAGAAAAATAAAAAAACTGGAAAAAATGTTTCTTAGGACCTAGAATTAGGTGTGATGTATGGTGTGATGTATATATCATGATGTAGGTGAGCCTTCCTCTCTCTCTCTCTCTCTCTCTCTCTCTCCACACACACACACACACGCGCATATATATATATATATATATATATATATATATATATATATATATATATATATATATATATATATATATATATATATATATATATATATATATATGCATGTGTGTGTGTGGAGATAGATAGATAGATAAATAGATAGAGAGAGAGATATGCTTACATATATCGCATTCCACAATTGAACATAGAGGGTGTTTGAATTTGTTGGGTTTGTTGGGTTTGTGGTTATGGGTCTTCTTCTTCTTAGAGAACTGGTAGGATCATTGGAGATAAAGAAAGAGAGGAGGGGGTGTTGGGATTATGCAAAGATGTGGCAAAGAGAGAGAAAAGTATTTTTTTTGTTTGAATTTTAAAGGGCTATATTGTCCATTTAGAATCAAAATAGGTGAGAACCCAATTTTAGGGGTTATGTGTAGTGATTTGATAATTTATGGATTGGGTTTATTAGGTAAATTAATTTAGGGGTGACCCATAAACCTGAAATAGTTCAGGGAGTTTTGTGCAATTTATTTTAATTATAATTTATTTTGATTATGAATTTATTTCTAGTACTAATGGTAATTTATATTACAACTTATCAAGAAGGGTACTTTGGTCCAGTCAATGGTTTGAGTTAGACACGTTTGAGGGGCTTAGGGACCCACTGAAGTATTTAGTGGGATCTTTGAGGGTTTTTGGTTTGGAGATTGGAGACTGAGGTTTATTGAGCAAGGTAAATGTTCAACCATTCTAATATAAGAGAGAAATTCACCAAAAGTACCGAGTAACTTTAGGTTACTCGAGAAAGTCACGCTATCCTTGATGGGAATTAAGGTCCCTCGAGAAATCATTCACATTATAGTTAATTGAAGGAGGTCAAGACCCCTTAACAAGTCATTTTTCATATGCAGCCACTGAATGGGTTTAAGGTCCCTCGAGAAGTCATAATCATATTAATAGTTAGTCAGGAGGGCTCACCATCTCTGGACAAGTCATTCTTATTTGATAAGTTCCACAACACTTTAAAGAAAGGTCTTTTTTACAACAAAAATTACTTGACATGCATATATGTTAAAAAGCATATTTTTGGGCCAAGTGCAAAGGTTGTCCCCATTCAAAACATTTTTGTGTTCCCTAAGTCTCTTTGATTATTTAAATAAGAAAGACAAGTTTAACCACATCATTTAATAAGGATACATGTCATATTATTATGAAAACCTAATTTATTCACATTCACTATAAATAGAAGTCTTAGCCCTCAATAAAAAGAATAAGAAAAAAGAAGCTCATAGTTTTAGCCTCAAGAAAGAAGCCATTGAAGCTTAAAGTTCTGGTCGCAAAATTATAGTGTTTTATAACAGTTTATAGTATTCATGGTTAAGTCCATAACATTAATTCAAACACACCCTCGGTGTTTTAACACCTTGATGTTCTCTCTCCCTCCCTCTCTATCTCTCTCTCTCTCTCTCTCTCTCTCTTTCTCTATTAGACTTCTTATTATGTCATCCACTTTTTAAAATATTTTAAATGTCCTTTATTGGAGATGAAGCATTTGTTATTACTGTTGTTGAATTGTATATCATAAAATCTATTTACACTAGATTACTCCTTCATTGTTCATTAAAGGAGTCATGCCTCACCCTTTTAATATATTCATAAATTCCAGTACCACATGAGCTCAAAAGATGCATAAAACAAATACATCACCCCTCAACTTTAGGAAAAGGAAAGGGGATACCCTTAGTTATTACTATTATAGGTTCAATCAATAAGATTCATAGGTAGATTATATGAATGATACTACATATATGTGTAATTTTTTTTTATTGAGTGACTCTTTTTAGGCTCTATTGTTGTGATTTAGTAAGAGTTCATATTCATCCATGACTAATCTCCTTGAAATGTATTAGATTTACCTGAACATGAAGGATGACGTATCTGCTAGGTTGTTTGACATGTCCCATACCTTCTAACCTCAAAAGGAAAGAGGATAATTGTGATTTCTCACCTTAGGGAATCTTCAATTAAAAAGGGTGAAGTCAAGAGCGAGAAAAATAGGAAGAATGGGGTTGCCAAAATGCAAATTATTCACCCCTTACTAGGCACTCTAGAAGAGGTCTACTCGTTAGTTCAAATTTAGAACATCTTACTTGAACCCAAACCAATCAAGTCATTTTAGGATAAAGGATGTAAGTAAAAATATTTTCGGTCCCATAGATACCATGGCCATAATAATAATGACAGAAAATATCATTAAGGGAGGCTAATTAGAAAAATTCGTAGCCATTATAGGCAAGATCCTAGAAAAATGTAAGGAAGGGTTGATTGATCTGAATACTATCTTAGGAGGATTCACAGTAGGAGAACCTTATCCTTATCCCAAAACACCACTTTAGGCTGTCAATCATGTCTTCTTTACTAACAACCTTATGAAGGAAGTCCCTGTGATAATTTTTCTCTAGGTTGACCTCACCAGAGTCCCTAATCCTCATAATCACCCTCTGGTGGTCATAATGTTAATAGGAAACGGAAGAATGCAAAAAATTATCATTGATATAATAATCTCAGCTGACATAACCTTCATGGATGCTTACAAAGTTATGGGCCTCATCATGAAGGATATCTTGATAACAATTACCCCCTTATTTCTTTCAATCGTGAAAGAACCTTTTCAGTTGGTTACAAAAGCCTCCACTCATAGATGGAGCCGAAAACAACTATACCACTTTATGGAACATTTTTTTGGTGGTTGTAGACACCAAATTCTAGGAACCCCTAAATCTCTCCTTAGACCCCTAGCACTTCCCCTTTCCACCGCAAACCTAGGTCGTACTCTGAGTACCGATCTAGAGGCCATTGGGGACCCCCCGAGGCCCATTTGACTCCGGTCGACTCTATAGTGAGAGAAAAATCTCTTTGAATCTTCAAAGGGCACTGAAACCACTTTCCAACAGTCTGCCCCGTGCGCAAAACAACATAATCGTTCAGACGAATGATCATTTTTCCCTAGAAAATCGATCTGGAGGCCACCAGTCGTCCTAGACTCTGTTTGACTAAAGTCAAATCTTCATCTCGAATGATACTGAATGAATCTCTGAAGGGAACTGAATACCCTTTCCAATAATCCTCCCCGTATACGATTCTGACCTACGGCACGGGCGAACAATCTGTTTTACTCCAAGAGGTCACCAGATGCTTTCGGGCACCAGTTGACCAAAGTAAATTTTTCGAACCAAGCTAAACTCTTTGGAATATCGAAGTACACCTACTAACCTTTCCAACGGTCCACCCCGTGAGCGATTCTGACTTACCATAAGGACGAATGATTTGTTTTCGTCCGACGATCTCCCACCCAAAAGATCGACGTGCGCTTCCGAGCCACATTTGAACCAAAGTCAACTCCCGGAACCGGGAGAGGTCCAAAGGACATTGAAAGGTATCCGAAGTACATTCCTAATGGTATGGCCCGTGCATGATTCAGATCAACGGTTTGTGCACTACGACTATTTTTCCAAAAAGTCTACACAAGACTGCCAATCGGCAGGTCCTGAACCCTGCTAATCGGCACAGTGTCAAGGGTTAACTGTCAATAGTCACACCTTGTGGTTGGACGATCATCACCCCCTTATCCATATAGATAGAGATCATGACCTCACTCCCAAGGTAGAGAAGAAATCCGTCATCATCAGTGATCTCAACAATATTCTCTCGAAATCAGAGAAGTTCCATTCAAGCCTAAATACCCATCCTTTTCACACCCAATTTGGAAAATATCCTTCTCTATCATCAACATTCATCAACATTCAAAGGATTTCATCGAAGATCAAATCTCAAGCTCCAAGGGAAGGTCAAAATCCCTCTTCCTCTCTTTTAATCTCTTACTTTTGCAACAGTTACATTAGATTCATAATCTAGTTTCACTTTGTTTCATACATATTAATATCTATGATTTTATTAGTATTTTTCACGTACTTTATTTTTCATAAAAAAACAAAAACAAATAAAAGAGGGTTACACTCGTAAATTTCGAATGGAATTATCCATCACACTTTTTCCAAAATCAAAAACACATTTTCTACACGTACACACATAATAAAATTCCATTCGAATCTATGGGATAAACCCCACCCCTATTCTACATTCGAACTACGTGGACTTTGATGCCTTTATAGGCTACATAGGCGTCTCGGATTAAAATCCGAGACTCGAGTCCAATTTTCCAATTTCTCTTATTTTCCAAATTTCTCAAAATCCCTCATTTTCATAATTATCTTATATATATATATATATATATATATATATATATATATATATATATATATATATATATATATATATATATATATATATATATATATATATATATATATATAATATGCTTGTTCGCATTTCATCCAAAACATATTATCGTTTCCTAATAACGATCAATATTGCGATGAACGTTCATATTCTATCTTCGACATTTATTATTATTTTGGGAATATTCCTGTGGATGACCTCACCCTACCTTTTCCATGGTATGGTTCGAACGATTTCAATCTCCATTATATAAACATATACTCAGATTTCACGGGGATAAAGGAAAATATTAACATTTTCCCATGAGGGATCGAAAGGGCAGGATGGGTTCCTAACACCTTCCCATTCCATAACTTAGACGTTGGACCTTCGATCTATTGGTTTCGTATGCATCAGTTTGTATTTCATGCCTCTCTCTCGAAGTGGCAACATGTTCTTTTGCCTATTTTGTGCAAAATAGGATGGCGACTCCATCTCTTTACATTCACCCCACACCGACGATGACCAAAGAACCTTTTGAAGATGGGTGTGAGACCGCGGCGTAGTTCTTTCTCGAGGGATCCTCCCACCCCCCGAACGCTGCGCCCGGGATAGCCACAGTGGCAACTCCGCTAGGGATTTCTATTTTTAAGCGGGCTAGACTTTGTTTACATGAGTGTTTTATTTTCTTGTATACGCCCCTATTTGCATGTTCCCCTTTATTATTCATATGTACCTCATGCTTATGCTACTATTCACACACTTGTAGAAGACTCTCCATGTACACTTCACACCATGTACACCTAGGATCACGTATATCTACATATTGCACACATCACTTAGAAATATATGCTTAGGTGTCACTAGCACACGCCTCCACTTATATATATCCATGCTCACTTATCACACACTCACTTATAGATGATTACACATCAGTCACACATCACTTAGCCATGCTTAGTATAGCTTTACTATTTATACTTGTACCTTGCTCCCTGTTTGGCATGATAAAAAAAGATACTTTCTCCATAAGATACTAATAAAAGAATCATGCATGATTCATACGACATCACCAAAAGGCATTGATATTGACCAAATTTTTTCCCATAACTGTGGAGTCGCTTCGTGATGGGCGCTGGTCCGGAAGGTCAGAGTTAGCCTAAGCGATATGACTCTCACCTTCCATTGGCCAAGTACCTTCGACGTATATCGAACGGTTCCCCAACATTATACCGCTTGATTGAAGTCATGATCGAAGGTATATCGTAGGGAACTCATTCTCGTATGTCGAGTATATCTAATTCTCTCTCACATGTACCGTCCCCATGAGGTATATAGTGAGGCAATTCACGTACACTCAAGTATATCAAATGGCTTGTCCATACGTACTGATTGCCCTCAAAAGCAAGAGGTATATCATTGAAGTCACGCCAAAGGGTGGAACCCCTTCTAATTAACCCAACCAAGGCATAACCTCATATAGGTGTCAAGCCTAGGACACACATGTTAAATTTCCGATTTCGACTCGAAACTCTGCCAAAATGTCGAGTCGACCTGTAGCCCAAATTTTTGCACAATTTTTAAAACGGGACCCTACCCGTGATCCTGGTTAGAAGTCCAACCATAGCTTTACATATGTTGCAAAACAAATTTTTCCAGGCTCGGGTCCCGTCTGGCATTTCATTTTCCATTTAGGTAAACATGATACAAGTGAGAACCAAATAAATATAATAATCATACTGAGACCCGTCTTTCGTCTTTTGCTCTCTCTTTTTCCAAAAAGTGTCCAAAAACATATTTCCTTTTTTTTTATCAAAAATACCAAAAATATTTTTCCTCCTTTTCCCTAAAAAATGAGAAAACATTTTCGTCCTCATCTTTTCCAAAAATGTCAAAAATATTTTCCTCCTTTCCCAAAAATAAAAAATTTCCCTTTTTCTTTTCTGAAAATAAATTCCAATTTTTCTCCTTCTCAGTTCGATCACATACCCTTGGCCTGTCTCTCTATTGGCTTCGGTCCTCAGTCGAATCACCCCGAAGTTTTGTCAGTTCTATTACTTTATCCGAGTTCGAGACTCACCCGCCTTCCATGGAGAAAATTGATCAAGTGTCGAATGCATAGCCGGATTTATTGATGGTTTTAGCTCAGCTCACCACCAAAATTAACAACCTTCAAACCGAGGTTCATGAGATACAAAAAAATGGGGTCCCTATCCATAAAGATCCCGAGGTCATTTTCCCTCGCACCATGAGTCCACCTGAACCTGAGCCTATTTTGGTTCCTAAAGAATACCATCATGCTCCATGTTCTCATCCTGCTAATGGGTGCCACCATCCCAGCTTCCTATGCCAAACCTTGCTCAGACAGGGGCTAACTTACCCGTAACTGTTGATCCGAAAGAGGAAGAACTAAACAAGGTCAAGGAAAACCTCAAAATGCTGACCAAGAAATTAGACTAGGTTAGAATCTTTGGTAACTACATGGAATACACCCACATATCTCCATATCCTAAAGCTAAGTTACCTAAAAAATTCAAGATGCCCAATATCGAGAAGTTTGGAGGCAGTGGACCCCCAATCGTTCATCTCCGTAGCTATTACAGAGCCATGGCAATCCTAGGGGATTGTGAAGAAATAATGGCTCAGATGGTCTAGTAGACTTTGAAAGATAGATCCCTCCATTTGTTCATATCCCTTGAAGAATCCAAAATTCACAGTTGGGAAGACGCTTCCCGTGAGTTCATATCACAGTACAAGTATAACGAGGAGCTAGAGGTTACCCATCGTGACTTAGAGCTACTTAAATAGAACCCTGGGGAATCAGTCAACAACTTCATAGCAAGATGGAGAGAAAAAGTAGCGACCATGACTACTCGGCCTTCTGAATAAGAACAAGTCAGCATTATAAAGAATAACTTCCTCCCCATATCCGAGCAATAATGGGAGGACAATACTACCCTCACTTTCGAGCCCTCTGAGAAGAAGAATTAGAAATCAAAGAAGGTCTTGCTAAGACAGAAGTTGAACGGAAGAAAACCTCTGGACACTTTGCTCCTAGAAAGTTTAAAAAGCCTGCTAGTACCACAGTTTCCACTATCAACAACATCTCTCAGCATGTCGCTTCGTGGGCACCGAAAAGTCGCCCAATCATAATTCAGATTGAATATACCGAGCTTCACGCTCATCTCTCCAAAGTCTACTGGGCTCTCTTGAATCGAAACCTGATCAAACCCTTGGACCCTCGTCCGTTACCAAATCCACTTTCAAAAATTTTTAAACCTGATGCCCATTGTGACTTTCACCAAACTGATGGCCATACCACTGACCAATGTTTCCATCTCTGAAATAAAATCCAAAGCCTGATTGATCGGGGTATCATCACCCCACCAACTAATCTTAAACCAAACACAACTCATTATCCACTCCTGAATCATGAAAATGCCATATTTCTAAAAAGAAGACTCAAAACTCAACCCAACTACCCATATCATGCCAAGTAAATCACTAGTCATACCCATATACTCTCTTAAACCTCTCCAAACATGCCCATATTTCCTCTTACACCCTACCATCTTTGCCGATCAAACCTTTTCACTCCTCACTAGAGCATGTATCACTGTTCGTACCCATTTGGGAGGTAAAATAAGGAATTATCAGAAGAGCTAAACCAACGCCTAGAGTTCAGGCTGAAATTTCCCTCCCGAATGACCATCGACTGTTAGAGATTCAGTGGGTTATTCTTAGAAGCTCGAAAATGGGCCCGAGAGTCAGACAACTGGGTGGTGCTAGCCGAAAAAGTCATTCTAGACGACCTGGTCCAGATCATTGAAGATTTGTTTCGACAGAATAATGATATTTGTAGCATATCCGAGCTACTCGACGCTTTAAAATTACAAGGGCACCTGGTCCCTTCAATCATTTCCCTGTCGAATGGGAAGAATTATGCAAAGAGGCCATAAAAGTTGTAGAGTGCATTGAATTTGCATGGAAATACGATATCGTTTCCACCAGATGGGGGAAGATTCTAAAGATTCAGATGAAGAGCCAGATTCAGGAAAGACTAGACTGATAGCCAACCTATGTGTCATGATATCATTCGAGAAGCTACTAGAAGAGATCAACCAGGTAGCTAAGCAACCCGATATCGATAAAGTAACATGGTTTCAGTTTTTCCCCTATTCTGTGAATCACATGACTAGGTCGGTGAGACATTACCAGAACCTAAACTTACAACCATCAGCAAGCGATAAAGGGAAAGGTGTTGAGAATCTACCTATGCCAGAAATTACTCTTGAAGAAAGTAAGGTCCTTGATCAACTGAAGAAAACTCAAGCTAACATCACTCTATGGGGACTTTTCATATCTCCCCAATTACACAAAACTTCCCTAATCAAGATACTCTGCTCAAATGCTCTCTTTCTCCGAATAATAAATCCCCAAGACTGGTCCTAACCACAATCATGCTCTTAATATCTATGTCGAAGTCATGGGAAAAATTATTCCACTCTATCTCGTCGATAATGGATCAGCTCTGAACGTGTGCCCATTAATAACTTTAAACTGTTTGGGATTAAAGGTGAGAGATCTCGCTAAAACTTCTGCTACCGTACGTGCCTACAAAAACACCCATCGTGAAGTGATGGGATCTATCAAGCTTGTAATAGGGGTTGACCCTATAAACCCCATTGTGGAATTTTAAGTCATTAACATCGCATCCTGCTTCAATCTACTGCTTGGATGACTATAGTTTCACAACATCAAAGGGGTCTCTTCTTCCCTTCATCAGAAATTGAAATTCTTTACTAATGGATAAGTTATCACCATCTTGGGAGACAATGACAACACCGGGAATGCGAGCACCAGTAATTCAGTACTTAAGATACAACACGGGGTGAACAATATGCTTCTATCAGGCTTCCAAGTCGAACCACTCCTACTCCTAGCAAGGGATAACTTCAAAACTAGGGTTTGTCCAGAATATAATCCCCATGGAAACATCAATGTAATCAAAATATTCAAGAACATGCACCTTATGCCAGGACTGGGTCTAGGGCAAAGATAATAAGGGATAACTGAACATATTTTATTGAAAAAGGCCTTTCCTCCCTATGGTTTAGGATATCAGCCCTCAGAAGAAGAACTCAGATTGATCCTCCATCCTCGACTGAAGAGAAAGTTATAATGCTCCAGAACTATCCTGGGATATTCCCTAAATGGAAGATTCATCAAAGATGGTGAAGATTTCCCCTTTTGTGGCTTCCCTGAACCTTAGTATGACCATATAGACAAGATGCTGAAACTAGGAATGGGGATCTTTTTCAAGACAACTACCCGGGGGCCGAAAGTTCCTACCACTGTGTACAACCAATCACTAAAGAGACCATAGTTGATACCCGGGATTCTGAGGGCAGTGACTCTAAGGAATATTTTAACTTGCAGACACTAGGGCTGGCACTATGCATGATCCACAAAGAGACTACATCATTAGATCCATCATACCTCATCAAAGATGCTGATTCACCTCTTCTTAATTGGCATGCTGCACTTGTGCCACCTGCTAATGTTCAACATAACCTAAATGTTTATCCCCGTTCCTGTTATGTTATTTCCCCTAACTCTGATGTAATAAAGACCTCATATGATGATGTTCTGAATGCTATTTTTCCTATCAATGAAATAAACAAAGATTTTGAGTATCTTGTTGTGCCTTACATTAATTGCCTTGATTCTAATCAAACTCTTGATGATGATGACTTTGCATATGAATAATTATTAACTTATCTAAATAAGGTTAATAACAAACAACATAATTGCGTTCAAGTTAGTAAAGATGAAACTGTAGTTATTAACCTCGGTTCTAGTAGCAAAATGCGTGATATTATGATAGGGGATACTGTCGATAAGCACGAGCGCACGCAACTCGAAGAACTACTGAAGGAATTCATGGACGTCTTCGTATGGAGAGTTGAATGTGGAATTCATTCGAGTAATTGAATATCCCATATGGCTAGCAGTATCGTACCCATGCCAAAATCTAGAGGGAAGGTTCGCATGTGTGTCGACTATCTAGACTTGAACAAGGCCTCTCCGAAGGATGATTACCTGCTACCTAACATCGATATGATTGTGGATAATACATAAAATTATGCTCTCAAATAATTTATTGACGGTTTTACCGGATATAACCAGATCAAGATTCACCCTAATCATCAACATAAAACTGCATTCATCACCCCTTAGGGAACTTTTTGGTACATTGTCATGCCATTTGGTATAAAAAAAAAATGCAGGGGCTACCTATAAAAGGGCTACCACAACCATTCTGCATGATTTGATACACAAGAAAGTTGAGTTTTATGTAGATGACATGATTATTAAGTCTAAGACTAGAGAAGGTCATGTTCCCTCTCTCTAGAAATTCTTTGAATGACTGCGACAATATCAAATGCGGCTTAACCCACAGAAATGTGTCTTCAGCATTGCCAGAGGAAAACTCTTGGGATTCATGGTCAGTGAGAAAGGGATAGAAGAAGATCCCGCTAAGATGAAAGCCATACTTGAGATGCCACCTCCTCGAACGGAGAAAAAAGTTCGAGGATTCCTTGGGAAATTCCAGTACATCAGTCAATTCATCAGTCAATTGACTTCCATCTATGAACCCATATTCAAACTCCTCTGAAAGGATTAAACCAAAGTATAGAATGAAGCTTGATAAGAAGCCTTCGACCAAATTAAGCAATACCTAACCCGACCTCCGATGCTCATGCCACCACACACTCGTCTTCCGTTATTCCTATACCTAACCGTGACTGATACTCCAATACCTTGAAGAAATTCGCAAAGAGAAAGCCATATACTATGCCAGTAAAAAATTGGTTGGTTTTGTAGTTAACTACGCCGCCCTGGAAAAAGCATGTGTCGCTTTATCTAGGTTACCCAGAAGTTATGGCACTACATGCTCGCCTTCCCCATTAGACTCGTATCCTGAATGGGTCCCATCAAGTACCTACTCGAAAATTCCACCCTATCCAGCTGAATGGCCCGTTGGTTGATGCTTCTAGTCGAGTTTGATATCGCCTTTATCACACATAAATCCATAAAATAAAGAGCCATATCTGACTACCTTACTAACTACCCTATGGGAGAAGCCGATGTCTAGATTTTTGAATTCCCAGATGAGAATATCATTTGTGTCTCCCAAAAAGATCTTCGATGGCAAATTTTCTTTGACAGCACTACCAATAAAAAAGATATGACATTGGAATCCTCCTAATTTCCCCTGATGACTCTCACACTCCCGTTTCCATCAAATTGGATTTCCCCTTCACTAACAATATGATTGAATATTAAGCATGCACGGTAGGCCGTAAAGTTTCACTCAAGAAAGGAATTAGATACCTCAATGTCTACAAGGATTCAACCCTCATCATCGGTCAAGTACTCAGGAAATGTAAAGTCAAGGACGAGATACTCTTACCCTTCCATGCCCACCTTGAACAACTAGCATCCCAATTCCAAGAAATCACCTCCCAGTACCATCCCTAAGCAAAAACCAACCTAGCTGACGCCCTTGCTACCTTATCCTCCATGATTGACATGCCCAAAGGAATAACCATGACCCTTTCCTTCTTCAAAAATAAGACAAATAAAACCACTACTACCACATCGAGCTCAGCAAGGAGGAAGAACCTGAAATAGCCGATTATTGGTAGTATGATATTTGGTGCCTCCTTAAACACGGTAGGTATCCCCAAGGATCTGACAAGAAATATAGAGCAACTTTCCGTAGACTGGCCTCCCAGTACATTATCTATGATAAAGCACTGTTTAAGAGAAACTTCGATGGAACCCATTTACACTGCAACGCAGGGGCTGACATGGAATAAATGATGCAAAAAATCCACAGCAGGGAATGCGGAACCCACATGAACGGCCATATGATCGCCAAGAAGATTATCTGCCAAGGTTACTACTGGATTATCATGGTTCACGACTGCATAGCCTACGTTTGAAGATGCCTCAAATTCCAATAGTTTTCTAACCTACAACACTTGCCTCCGCGAGAATTGTACAACATGACCTCTGCCTGGACATTTTCCACATGTGGAATCGACATCATAAGGAAAGTTACACCGAAAACATCCAATGGGCATGAGTTCATCCTAGTCGCTATTAACTACTTCACAAAATAGGTCAAAGTTGAGTCATACGCAGTTCTGAATGTCAAGAAAGTGGCCAAAATATCAAGAAAAACATCATCTGCCGATATGGGGTTCCACACGAGCTGGTATCCGACAACGGGTTACACTTTGAAGAAGAAGTTATGGAATGTTCGACGAGTATGGAATTAAAAGACACAAATCCTCTCCATATCGACCTGAATCCAACGGGGCGATCGAGGATGCCAATAATAATCTCAAAGCTATCATCATCAAGATGATCGAAAGTCGTCGAGATTGGGCCGACAAGATCCCTTACGCCCTTTAGGTATACCGTACTTCAGTTTGAACCTCTATTAGGGCTACCCCCTACTCTCTAGTCTACGACATGGAATCATTCCTACTCGTGGAGCTAGAAATCCCTTCGCTATGCGTTATGCTCAAAAGAAAAGTCCACGAGGAAGACTTGAACCAAAGTCATCTTGACGAGATGTACCTCTTAGAAAAAATGAGAGTGAAATCTCTATATCACATACAAGGGTACCATTGATGTATAGAGTGCTCATTCAATAAGAGATTCAAGGATCGCGGTGTCTGAGAAGGGGACTTAGCCCTTAAAGAAATAATAGAGCCCATCTGGGACCCTAGAGGGAAATTTAATACCAATTGGAGTGGCCCATACATAGTAAAGAAGATCCTATCAAGTGGCACCGCTATGCTTACCTTCCTTGATGGAGAAGAAATGTCATGTCCAGTCAACCTGGAATGTCTCAAGAAATTCTACCCCTAGTCCTAAATCTCGGCACGCTACGAATCTTCTCATCTCCCTTTTATTCCTAAAAAAATCTCTTTATTTCCCCTACCCAGAAATATGTGTGCCTGGTCCTCTAAAAACATTTTTTAAATGAATTTCAAATTTTTTTAAAGACCCTCAGAGGTACGTAGGCAGCTCATCCCTTCATATGATCACGACCCCCTTCTTTTCACAAAATACTATTCTTTTCTTATCCCCAAGAATGACGGTTCATTTTAACATGTACGTGAACAAAAGGATTATGTATGCCTTAGCGATGAGTATAGATAGTTCAAAATGCAAAAGTCATCAAGTGGAACACCTAGATGATCAAAAACTTATTTATTTCATGATTTGAAATTTCGGTACAATTACATCTATGTAAAGATTCAAATGACTTCCCTCGCCATCCTACACCTACTTTTCCCCAAACATCCCCCATTACTCCTAAACAACCATAATGACCATAAATAAAACCAAACACCATACAGAAGCTTCACAAAGTCTACCCATAGCAGCCAGAAGAACTGCCTCCATTTCCCACATCCTGGGGTCCCCAAACCTCCCCTGACTAGAGGGAATGCCGCTGACGCTCAATTGAGCGATAAGCCCGAACTAGCCTCATAAATACCACAATACCTCCCTCCAAAGTATCAAAGAATGAAATCCACCTTTGACCCGTCTCCACAACTAGCATCTTAGCGACCACTCTCCTCCATAGCCATTTCATATAGTCCCCTGAGATATGCCAATCTCACCCAACAGATTGAGAGGGACAAGTCGATGGACGTCGTTTCTCCCACAAAGAGCCCAACTGCATGTGCATACACTCCGCCAGGTCCTTCACAGGAAAAAAATCCAGTGTCCGCGGTGGCACAATTTTCTCCCAAATATAATGACGCAGAGGCCGCCAAGTAAAATAGAAAGAGTTATGCCTGAGGCCAACCAGTCAGATGTACTAAAATTCTCCGAGCTTTAGAATGTTCAACAATTCTCCCCACCATTGAACACTCCAGTGCAATCCTAAATCTCCATGCTTTACAAACCAGTTCCCTTAACTCTCAATGTTCAGGCCTACTGACGCGACTAAGAATGTATCTGTGAAGTGCGTACTTTCTAGGCTCAAGTGCAAGCCTATCGCGTTAGTAATAAACCCGGTAAGTAGGGATCATCTCCACAGGAAAATAGGATGAGAAAATCATGATGATGGAAGGACAGATGATCAACCTAAATTCAACTCTTAGAAGAACGAAAAGATAATTGGTTTGCAATTAATCCTACTAGTGGAATGAAATAAGATCAAGACTACGGAACTAATGAATTAAGCAAGAATTAATAACTAATAATGGAGTAATAAGTATGAAGAGAAAAACAGTCCACGAATACAATCCATCAACCCTAGTGTATTCCTAGTATAAAACTGCTCGTAAAATTAATTGATTAATCAGACCTAGTCTTTAGTACTCCCAAGCATTACGTATATGAGGTTCAAGCCCGTACCATACGTAATCAAAGGATGAGTAATGCGGTAACGCGATAGTTACACTCGCATTGCATTCAAAAGCATCTCAGTTACCCTGAAGTAAACAAGATCCAAAAATCTACAATGGTTGTGTTCGCTATATAATACGGTCTAATAAATCCTTAATTTCAGAGGATTAATTTTAGACACATGCAACGTTCACATCGGGTTGAGTTCATGCATCCCAACCCTAAAAAATCTAGCTGGACATACTGAACCTAACTATGCATAAATTAACTAGGTTGCATATGAAAGAAATCATGATGAAAGTATACTGAAACATGCAAGAACAATAATAGAGAAAATGAAAATTGAATTAAAACTTGTAATCAAACCCGAAAATAATTAATCTTGAAGCACCAAATTAAAGTTACGTTCCTTGGGTAATCTCCTACTTTTTCTCTCTATCTCAAACTATTCAAAACTGTGTTTTCTAAGTCAATACAAAGATACAAATACGTTTTGGAAGAGTTTGTAACATAATAGGACTCTTTGGACCAATCAGCATTTAAGGAGAATTTCACGCATCAGGCACCTCGAACCGGTTCGAAGGTACCCCGAATCGGTTCACACTATGGTACGGGAAATCTTGCTAGTTTGGCCCTTCTTTCCTTCATTTCCATCACTTAGTAAATTTTTATGCTTTTTTTTTCTTGGATTTTTCTTCAACTTCAAAGGATCATAACTCTTTCACCGTAGCTCGCATTTGGGTGTCGTTTTTTCAGTGTTATCCTTTTTTTGAGCTCTTCAACTTTCCAGTTCCTCCGGGATCAGGCTACAGAATTATAAAAATTCCCTTGAACTTGCCTTTCTAGCCTTTATTTCATTGTTTCGATTTCTCTTTCGCATCACTTGCATACTTCACTTGTAAAACACATAAGAGAAACACAAAACACGAAATACTTGCCAACGAAGGTTAGTAGCATAATTATGAGTTAAATCCACATCAATTGCACCGATCGGGTTCACAAAGGTACCAAAATTAAGGGGATATATACATAATATTACGCCTAATCACCTACGCTAATGAAATAATGTGAGAAGAAGTTTGGAACTGACGACAGGGGATAGTCAGGTGGAACTACCATGCGTAATCTCTCAGATAACCACATAAAAAACATCACGGGTCTCCCTCTCAGAAAGTCAAAATGACCCTCCTACCAGGAATCCAGGCCATTCAAGGTCTCCACCAGAATCACCGCTATAGGATTGCAACGGTATAACATCTAAGAAATGATAGCAGCCAGTTAGGGCTCCACCGGCGTCTCCCCGTCACCAACAAAGTTTTGAAATAAAGCCTAAGATGATGGCCTCGTCATATCCAACATCACCCACATCCTGCGATTGTACCGAGTGCAACATAGTTGGAAGGGAAATCATTTCCCCCATAACCAATGGCCTGGCCACCCAAAGCAAAATATGAAGAATTCTAGCTAGCAATTCACTGAGAGAATGAGAGAACTCAGGCAGAGCCGCGATAACACTGGGATTTATCCTCAGCATGGTAGAAAATTTCTCATAAGTAGGAAAAATCTCATCCAGCCCAAAGCGAAAGACATGATCCTTGGGATACCAAAACTCGATAGCCACCGTCAGCATGTTCCACTCAATGGTCCAGTTGCGCCACAAAGAGACTCGCCGCATGTGGAAGGCGTCATAATCGATATTGTAAGAACATATTGCTTCCCAGGTTTTGAAGTAGTTGGCGAACTCAATGATACCAGGGAGAAACATCTTACAAAACAAAGAGATAATAAGCAAGTAGGAATGTGAAAAAGAAAGAAAATGAAAGTGTGAGGAGGAAAGCCCCATTCACACCCCTATTTATACTTGGAAACTCTCATGCAAGGATAAGAAACCCTGCAGAAATCGGAGTAAAACTTTCCCCACCAAGTACCAAGCAATTGAAGAAAGTTCAATCAAAGCTTTGGATTGATTGGACTGCACTGATATGCCGATAGGCGGGACATGGGTCATGTCGATCGGCAACCCCCTATTCTGGGAAAATTTCCTTCTTCCTTTTTTGTCAAAATAAAAAAAAAATCATTTTTATCTTAAGGAAATTACGAATTCCCTTTATACTTATGTTTTTACTAATCTCATTTTAAATAAAATCATTCCCAAAACATTTTTCAAATTATTTTTATGGTCTCGGCAGCAAAGTAGAAAAAGCATGTGCATTAATAACTAAACAAAGAAATTAACAAAAAAGTCCATTTTTTTGTATATATTTTTCTATATTACATGGATATTTTGCACGAAAAGAAAAAGTTGAAAAACAACGGGACTCAGCCCGAAACCAATTTTCATTTTCTCTCTCTTTCTCTCTCTCTCTCTCTCTCTCTCTCTCTCTCTCTCACTCACTCTCTCTCTCTTATTTCTCTTCTCTCTCTCCCTAAGATCCCCTATCCCTACAGAGAACCCTCTTCCCCCTGTGGCGAGATGATGCGCCACCACTTCCAGAGCTCGACCTTCCCCGGATGAGGCAGACAACACCAAGAAAGAAGGTATCGGAATCGTCTCACGAATATGAGCAGTCCTCGAAGATATCCAGTCCCTGATGTCCTTCATCCAAGTGGTCGAAACACTGATATACTGTGAGGAAGAAAGGAAAAAATCCAATCAGTCAATCATGAGATAAGAGAAAGAAATCAAGGAAATCAAAAAAGAAATATTGCAGGCCGAAGGACCTCTTCCGTTAGGCCCAGCTCCTCTGGGTCCATTGCATGAGGACGATGTTGTAAATGCACTGACCCCCCATCAGTTGGTCGAAGGTTTTAGCTAGGGGAATACAACCGCACAAAAGAAGGCCTCGGTGTCATTGCTGCCACCACAGATGTGGTGGCACCTCATGTCGATGTATAGAGAGTATGGCTCTCCCATTATCGCAACCACTCGGGCATCCTCAAACATCTCCCGTACGCGCCTTATGAACATAGGGGGATTCATCGGTGGCACTGAAACCTCTTCCTCCATGATCTGTCAGACTACCCTCTTCCTAAGATACCAGGAGTATCCAAACTCATGCTCCAGTAGGCGTCGCGTTTATGCATATCCCCCAGTCACCCCTGTGTGCTGAATAACCGTCCCCTAAGGATAAAAGGTCACCTGGAAATTCGAAGCAAAAGTGAAGGATCAGTATCAATAAAAGATCATCAAAAGAAAAGAAGAGTCTCATTACAAAAGAATGCTTACTCGCTCGCTCGTCAGGCCTTCAGGGCTTGACGCACTGTCTCCAGAGAAAGAGTCTTTTTAATTGTCGGTTAGACCTTCGCCATCGGAACATTCGACAGAAGTCCCCCACAGAGTCATCTTTCAAAGAAATTAGTTGGGTGTTTAACCCAATAACCTCATAGAACCACGCCTATAAAGGACAAGGACCAACATTCAAGAAATAAAAAAGAAGTGCGTGAATGGAAAAACGCGAATGCATAAAGGAAAATGCGCAAAATAAAGAATACCTTTAGAAGATACGTGGCCCCAGTAAATATTAGTCGGCATCATCGGCTGAATGCATCCAAGGAATAATAAAGGGTCGCTAAAGTTAGGCTCCCCCAATCATAGAAGGGGTGTTCGAAAATACCCTCAGAAATGGCAAAAACCACAAGTGGACGACATTGCTACCAGAAAACCTCCCAACAGAAACAAGATGAACAAACAGGTCATCTGACGCACCTATTGCCCATCGTCCTCATCGATCATCCTCCTAAAAAAAATCTCCCTCAAAGAAGACAAGCGGAGAGAGCCTCCGAAAACCACTCTCTCCACATCACCTAAAGCCCCCGTCACAGCCTCCAGCGTCACCCTCAATGTCCTATCCACCTCAATCTGGGCACCCTCATAGTCCAGCCCCAGTAACTGCTGCACATCAATAGGAGTCATCTCCCTGAAGACAAAATGGAAGGTCTGGGTATTATCCCACCACCTCTCTCCCAAAGCACATAGAACCGCAATGGAGCGGGGATTCTTATCTAAAGCATATGCCAGCCTCCCCAAACAAGCAGAGGACACCATCTAGAGTACTATAGGAGGAAGGTGATCTTAAATGTACTTAAGACATGTCATACCACGGGCACAAATAGTCAACATGGAGATGTCAAACCGTCAAGAAATGAAGAAAACCCTTGTCAGATTCATAAAATATAGTAACCTTGTCAAGAAAAGAAGAAAGGAATACCAAGAGTCATGCACTAGTTACATAGCCACCAGGGTTCAACACCCTAAAAGAGAGGTGATGCGAAGGCTCATGCAGAAGAGTCTGATCATTCGCCACCGATTCAAATGAGTCAAAAGAGTTTTCGCTACCCAATGTAAGGGCCCCCCTACCCCTCCACTCTAACCTTGCCCAGTCGTCGGCATTAAGCCATGCCATATAGGTTGCACTGCTTGAGAATTCAGCCATTTTGGACTTTAGGACGATTTGTAAAGTTTATAGAAGAAGAAAAAAAGTCAAAAAGATGTGCAAAATGAGGAGAACCCGCCCCCTTTTTATAGGAGGTTAAGGGTCATGCCGATAAACAGTCCCCCTCCACCCACCGGTCGGCACTAACCCTTCACCTGCTTGAGGTACCCCAAAAGGTCGTGACAATGACGATTGTCACACCTCCATTTATGGTGGTCAACGCACCCTTTAAAATTTCGTATAAAAAGTCCAAAACATACCAGAAAATCTCGAACAATTTTTGAAAAATTCCTAAAATTGTCAAATCCATTCTAACACCTTATTCACCAAGGAAAACATTTTTTTTTACCCCCAACAGAATTCCACAGAATCATTCTCCCCAACAACGTCTCCAAAAGACACTCCAAATTTTCCCCAGCTACAAAATCCTTAGATCATTCACTATTTCCCAATATCCAATGAAAACAAATCATCCCCAATGGAGTCCCCAAATTTCCCAAAGGAAAAGTACACATCTTTTAGGTCATAATTGACCTCGATCTTGGATAGTCACCTTAGCTAGGTCAAAATTATCCTCGGTCCTCAGTCGTTACTTCTGTTAGGTCAGAATTAACCTCGATCTTGGATCATCACCTCAGTTAGGTCATAATTGACCTTGATCCTTGGTCGTCACCTCTGTTAGGTCAGAATACACCTTTGTCTTGGATCATCACCTTAGTTAGTTCAAAATTGACCTCGGTCGTCAGTCTTCACCTCTTTTAGGTCATATTTGACCTTGGTCCTAGATCGTCACCTTAGTTAGGTCAGAATTAACCTCTGTCCTCGATCGTCACTTCTTTTAGGTCAGAATTGACCTCGATCTTGGATTGTCACCTTAGCTAGGTCAGAATTGACCTCGTTCCTCGAGCATCACCTCTATTATATTAGAATTGACCTCAGTCTTGGATTGTCACCTCAGTTATATCAGAATTAACCTCGGTCCTAGGTCATCACCTCTGTTAGGTCAGAATTGACCTCGATCTTAAATCGTAACCATAGTTAGGTCAGAATAGACCTCGGCCCTCAGTCGTCACCTCTGTTAGGTCAGAATTAACCTCAGTCCTAGATCGTTACCTTAGTTAGATCAGAATTGACCTCGGTCCTCGGGCATCATTTCTTTAGGTCAGAATTATCCTCATTCTTGGATCATCACCTTAGTTAGGACATAATTGACCTCGGCCCTTGGTCGTTACCTCTTTTAGGTTAGAATTGACCTCGGTCCTGGATCGACACCTTAACTAGGTTAAAATTGACCTCGTTCCTTGGTCGTCACCTCTGTTAGGTCAGAATTGACCTCAGTCTTAAATCGTCACCTTAGCTAGGTCAAAATTGACCTTGATCCTCTATCATCACCTCTGTTAGGTCAGAATTGACCTCGGTCTTGGATCGTTACCTTAGTTAGGTTAGAATTGAACTCAGTCCTCAGTTGTCACCTCTTTTAGGTCAGAATTGACCTCGGTCTTGGATCATCGCCCCAGTTAGGTCATATTTGACCTCGATCGTCACCTCCTTTAGGTCATAACTGACCTTAGTCCTGGATCATTACCTTAGTTAGGTCAGAATTGACTTTTATCCTCGATCATCACCTCTCTTAGGTTAGAATTGACCTCAGTCCTGGATTGTCACTTAAGTTAGGTAAGAATTGACTTCGGTCCTCAATCGTCATCTCTTTTAGGTCAGAATTCATCTCGACCCTCTGAATCGGTCATCCACATCCCTTAGGCCCACATAACTCACATCCCCCATCATGTGGTGACTATTCGAAGCCCATCACTTGTTCCAATCTAACCCATCGAGGGGCTTTGTAGACACCACATTCTAGGACCCCCTAAATCTCTCCTTAGACCCCTATAACTTCCCCTTTCCACTACAAACCTAGGTCCCACTTCGAGTACCGATCTAGAGTCCATCGGGCACCCCTGGGGCCCATTTGACTCCCTTCAATTCTATAGTCAGAGCAAAAGTTGTTTGAATCTTTGAACAGTTCCAACGGTCCGCCCCATGCACAAAATAACATAACCGTTCAGACGAATGATCAATTTTCCCTCAAAAATTAATTCGGAGGCCACCGGGAGCTTTCGAACTTTGTTTGACCAATGCCAACTCTTCAGATTGAACGATATTGAATGAATCTATGAAGGGAAATGAATACCCTTTCCAACGATCCTCCCCGTGTGCAATTCTGACCTACGGTATGGATGAACAATCTGTTTTACTCCAAGAGGTCACCGAATGCTTCCGGACCCTGATTGACCAAGGTCAACTGTTCGAACCAAGCCAAAATATTTGGAATATCGAAGTACACCTCCTAACCTCTTCAATAGTCCACCCTGTGCCAATTTTGACTTACCTTACAGAGAAACGATCCATTTTGGTCCGACGATCTCCCATCCAAAAGACCGATGTTTGCTTCCGAGCCACATTTGACCCAAGTCAACTACTGGACCCAGTAGTGGTCCAAAGGACTCTTGATGGTCTATGAAGTACCTTCCTAATGGTATGACCCTGCGTGATTCAAATCAACAGTTTGTGCGCTACGATCATTTTTCTCGAAAAGTTTACACAAGACTGCCCATCGGTAGAGCCTGAACCCTGCCAATCGGCACTATGTCAAGGGTTACCTGCCGATAGGCACACCCTGGGGTAGGACTATCGGCACCCCCCTTGGCCCTATAAATAGAGGCCATGACCTCACTCCCAAGGTAGAGAAGAAATCCATCAGCATCAGTGATCTTTGCAACATTCTCTCGAAATCAGAGAAGTTCCATTCAAGCCTAAATACCCATCATTTTCAAACCCAATTTGGAAAATATCCTTCTCTCTTATCAACACTCATCAACATTAAAAGGATTTTATCCAACATCGAAGCATAAGGTCCAAGGAAAGGTCCAATTCCTTCTCCCACTCTTTTAATCTCTTGCTTTTACATAAGTTACATTAGATTCATAATGTACTTTCACTTTAGTTCATACATATTAACATCTACGCTTTTATTAGTATATTTCACATACTTTATTTTCCATAAAAAAAAGGGTTACACTCTTAAATTCCGAACTGAATTATCCATCACACTTTTTCCAAAACCAAAAACACATTTTCTACACGTACACACATAATAAAATTCCGTCTGAATCTTTGGGATAAATCCCACCCCTATTCTACATTCGAACTACACGGAATTTGATGCCTTTATAGGCTACGTAGGCATCTCGGATTAAAATCCAAGACTCGAGTCCAATTTTCCAATGTATCTTATTTTCCAAATTTCTCAAAATCCCTCGTTTTTAAAATTATCATACATATACATATAATAAGATTTTTCGCATTTCATCCAACTCAAATTATCGTTTCCCAATAACGATCAATATCGCGATGAACGCTCATATTCTATCTTCTACATTTATTATTATTTTGGGAATATTCATGTGGATGACATCACCCTACCTTTTCCATGCTATGGATCAAACGATTCCAATCTCCATTATATAAAGTAATACACACACTTCATGGGGATAAAGGAAAATATTAACATTTGTCCATGAGAGACCGAAAGGACAGGATGGGTGCCTAACACCTTCCCATTTCGTAACTTAGCCCCCGGACCTCCGATTTATTGGTTTCGTATGCTTCAGTTTGTCCTTGATGCCCCTCTCTCAAAGTGGCAACATGTTCTTTTGCCTGTTTTGTGCAAAATAGGCTGGAGACTCCATCTCTTTACATTCACCCAATACCAATGACGACCGAAGCACCTTTTGAAGAGGGGTGTGAGACCGCAACGGAGTTCTTTCTCAAGGGATCCTCCCTCCCCCCCCCCCTCGAACCCCGCGCCCGGGATGGCCACAGTGGTGGACCCACCCTCAACATACAATTTCATTCTAGGAAGACCTTAAATTAATGAGTTAGATGAATCATTTAAAATAAAGACTATTAATGTGCTTACCCACTCCTTATGGGGTTGGAAAGATCCTTGGAGACTAGAAAAAGGCTCTAGAATTCTACAACATCACCACTAGACATTGAAAAAGGTTTCTAGAGACTTAACAGACACAATATGTTACCCTAGAAAGATCTACTAGATCCTCAAACAAAGTAGTAAAAAGCCTAAAGAATCCCCCCCCCCCCCCCCACACATTTTACGAACCTAATTAAGGGCTCCAAACACAGAATTCAAAATAAGAATGTTTTCGAACAACTTTGGGAAAGAATTCGTGACCTTGTGGATAATAATTTTTTTGTAAACGCTCTTTGAATTCAAATAAAAGGAACATTGATTATAGATTCAGTCTTAAAGAGGTATAGGGACCCTTAACTATAAATCTAGTCCTGATGGGTTCCAAGGAAACTTAACTATAATTCGTAACGAGGCCCAAGGACCTTTGACTATAATTCCAGTCCTAAGGTCTGAAAACCCTTGAGTTAGGGTTAGTATGGAGGTAAAAAAGACCTAACTAATGAAAATGTATTGTAATTAATATTCAAAGGATATTTATTATATAGTTAGGGGATCTGCTGAAAAAACATCGAGTCTTTAGAAACAATCACATATCTTGTTTTCATATAGATTTTGTAGGTGAGTGACTTGATTCCATTGATTAGCCTTGCACATCTACTGCTTCAATGGATTCATCCATCTTCATTACTTCCAACCAAGGCGTAATTTGATATCCTTTGGGGTGGTTTTGATATTTTGACACCTAACCTTTTTACACATGCATCTTTTCAAAACTGCGTTTTAAGCTCCCAAAATTACTAAATATTTTCTGTGTTGTAAAGTTTTAAAATAAAAAAGGGTTTTGATCAATTAAACATTGACACAATTGAAAACGAATGTCATTTGCAATTGCTTGCACATGACATTAATTTTATATAGTGCCCACAAATTTAAGTGTCGTGGATAAATCTCTAAGTTCATCTTTAACTAAGAATTCTTTACTATTCATCTTTAATTAAATATTCCTTACTTTAACATTATTAGGTTTGTCTATTAGTTAAGTAAATCTTATTATGATACTTTCTTCTCACTTTAATAATCTCAACTTATATTTCCATATTTACATTTCTAATTTATCAAACTTTAATATTCCCGAGTCATAGTTCTCTATATACATCTCGAGTATATTTTCTATCAACATTCACAAGTCATAATCTCATTTATATACATCTCTAGTATAGTCATTAATGGTAACATCATCTCAAAGTACAAACTTATGGAAATGACACAACTCAGAATACCCATGAGTATGCACAACTCACATCAAAATCATATAGGTATGTGCATAGCCCTTAAAAATCATGGTGAAAAGGCCTACACATATGGTTTCGAGGATAACTCGTGACATTATTAGCTATAGGACGTCCCAACCCTATAACCTCAAAGTAACAACAATAAAGGGAATCATTACGCCATCACACAAAATGAACAACCCCATCCCAAAGGCTATATGAGAGGATCTGACCCCATTATCCTAAATTGGTAGATGGGTACCTCATACGTATGATCACGGTAAATAGGACCTAGGTAGAGCCCGTCTCTATTATCAGGAATACCATATGCGATCAATGTCATACACCCCATTAAATCTTTAATACTAGATTATCCATGATTACACACACATCCCAAGTATGATTCACATAATCAAAGAAAATTAACATCAAACTCAACTCAATTGGGTTACAAATTTAGTCTCTTTTATTACACTTCATTATGCTCATTTAACTTTAACCATTTACGTAACATCCCCTAAAGCTTATAAGTTTTGGAATTATTTTGAACCTATCATTTATATACTCGTTTTAATTCAGCAACTAATCTTGTCGATAAGTTACAAGTATGTTCTCTCTTATAATATGATTTACACAATCCCTAAATATTAACCAAAAATATAATTTTTGACCCAAATACCAAGGTCCCTAAACTAGGAATAAGTCCCCAAAGCAACTTCCCTTAAGTTTATTTCTATTGAATTAGAGTCCCCAAACTAAACCTAACTCAAACCCAAAATCGATTCGGGCCTGGGCCGGATTGATTTAATGGGCCCACTGCCTTGCTTCTCTTCTTGTTTTTTTTCCAACCATAACAAGGAACTTCGAACTATTATAACCTGTATACCTCAAAATTAGTCCATTTCCTCCATAGGCAATCAACATATAAGTTCTATCAACATGTTACCACAAGTTTTAGATGATTGATAACTAGTTTAAACGTCTAATCACATAATTTATAAGATTAACACTAGGTTCATCTTCTACATAAGAACGACTTAATTAACCACAAATTCTAATCTAGTGTCATAACAACATTAGGGATTTTAGAGATTTTTACTTATGTGATTCGTATATAATGATTTTAATGTCACGTTACATAGATTCATGGGTTAATTGGTTGATTCATTAATAAATTTTTAAGAATTATTTAATACATTAACTAGGTTCATGATATAACTAATTTTAATCACGACACTAGGTTTGGTTGTTAATACAAATCATATTATATGATTTCATTAGAATATTACAACATACTAGTATTACTACATCATAAACCTAATTATATGATTATACAAAATAGACTTGCCTTATCATTATTGTAGAATCAAGTCCCAAATTTCCCCAATCTTCAAAGACAAATTCCCAAACCTCCAAGATAAGGTTTCCTCCTCTTCCTCCTTAGTAGCCATAGATCTCCCAATATATTGTAAGTGTTTTAGGTTATGTTAATGAGAAAAATCCAAAATTAGTCTTAGGCCCCAAAATATGCCTTACCCAAAATGCCCAAAACAAGACTCAAATGGCCTAAAACCTAGCACAAGCCATATACCAACCCGATAAGCCAACTACACTTTAATAAGCTCAAACCAAAATTTTTAAACAACTCACAAATCAAACCGAAGGTTAAAATGTTCTAAAAGCCAATCATCTTATTATATTAATTATTTAGCCGATAGGCATAACTTAAGTTTAAGTCTTAATTATTAATTTATTAAACTGTGACACAGTGTTATAAGAGCCTACTTCACCATCTCTAGGGCCCGATATTGAGGAAATAATATAAATAAGAAAACCCCCAACACTAAAAATCCAATCAACATGCAACTCGATTACGTAATACAGCATATGTAACACCTCAAAATCACATCTCAATATACTAAATGCCATATTGAAATCCCAATATCTCAAATCACAAATTAATATACCGCATGTCAACTCATTAATATCCAATAATAAATTTCTCCATTAAATAAATGTCATAAGATTATAGGGTATTACAAACCAATTCATTTTTGAGAGATTTTTCAACGTATCCTTTGAAATTTCACTAGTACTAATATAATTGAGAGTTTCTAACTATATATATACTCGATATATGATTTGAGAGGGCTTATTGAGCGAATTTATTGTCAAACATACAAAAGCCTATATTCAGTTTACACATACATCTGAATTTAATCCAAAATTAAATATAACACTATATCTATTCAATTTGAGCATTTTATTGGGGAAATCATTGTAACACCCCGCTCAATCTGACCAGCCGTCGTCACCAAACCATGTCGGGTGTTAACTAAATAAGTAATCATTCTTAGCATGTGACAGATATGATACATATAAATTTCATTACATAAGATAATAATTTAAAATTGGTCCAATAATAATAACCATCCATGCGATAAAGAAAATCCATCACCATCCTAAACTCCAAATAATTCAATTTCCAATAATATAAAACTGAATTAAATGATCCAACGAATAACCGTGGAACCGAATGGCCCTCCAAATCCATAAGTAACGTCTCCTAATAAAAATGAAGCGAAAAGGAAACAAATCTAAACAACTAAGCAACTAATAAATAAACTCCAGTTGTACCTACAAAAGAGTCTCTAAAAAAATCTTGTACAGCTACTCCAGCGATAACCTGAAATGTTAGTCAATGCAATGGGTCAAAGCCCGCTGCATTTATACCATCCACTCACCCCAAATAAGGTCTGTGAACCCATAAAGTAGCATCATACATAAGAAATATCAAAATAGAAAATTTTAAATTAACACAATAATTATTAACGTGCGAGTAAAATAAATTACCCTCTATCAACATCTAAATCAAAACTAAAGTCCAAATCTTATTTGATTTTATCAAAAGTTATCCATCTAATTTAATTCAATTAACCCGATCATTTATATTCATCATTAATAACAGTTGCGGAACTCCCACTTAAAGTTTCTTCGTTCAAATTTATTTATCACATTATTATTATTATTATTGCGGTGCCGTCATAGCCTGTTGACCCTACTGTATGTCCTACACTTATTCGGGCCAGTCTCAAGTTTTATACCATACACATTCCCCCATAATGTCTAGCCAGTCTGTATTATGTCATCCCTACTCTTATTTCTGAGGTTCCACGCATGACACGTTAATAGCCAGCCAACCCGTTTAACTGTCAGCCCTGCACTTATTACGATGTCACACACCCACACATCGCAATATCCAACCAACCCGTTTACGGTCACTCTTGCACTTATTAACGACACTAATTCATTTTAATACCCATTTATTATATTAGGCAATAATTCTTAATTTCTTATTTTCTCCTCATCTCAATTTCTCTTTATTTTATTTTAGCCCCACCCTATTATAGAGCATAAACCTCAAACCTACCCCTAGTCCCATATTACAGGTCTACAAATCACAATCGTGTCCTATCCAATTTCTTAGGATGAATTTATAATTAATCTCTTCCTAATCTTGCACTTAGATTAATCAAAACAACACAATCAACCCCACCCCGGAATCTCTAATCCGTACAATTTTACACTAACTAGTCCCACACCTAGCATATGTTAATCGCGACAAAGCATACCCACTAGTCCTATACCTAGAAATTATTCCTAAGTTTAAGGTGAGAGCACTATCCAAATCCTATCGTTCCCGCAACGATTAATTTAATCAACAAAATAAATCACACAGCTATAATTTATTGACAAATGCATAATTTCTCATAAAGGCACACTAAATCTCAATTTAAATTTATTAAATTCATATTCATAGCCAACACTAAATTATGATCGTAACACCATGAAAATATGCAACACACAATGATAATTAATTTTAACCAAGTACACATAAGTTTTCAAGGTTATACACGTCTAGTTTTCAAATAAATCAACTTTAAATGGTTTCTACATGAAAACCTCTGCCCACATGCCCAAAATCCAACCTCTACCCTAATCGCATAAGGGTTGAAAGTATTAAAATCATATTACTATTTTTTTCGAGAAAAACATTCCTATTATTAACTTTCACTTTTCCTAATTAAGTTGCTAATTTATTTTAAGAAAAGCACATGAATTAATATTTAGGCGACATCTAAGACGCATGATACTAAAGGGAGAGAATAGAGATATTCATGCCTGAGATTAGTTGGTTAAGAAAACTGATTAGATGGTTGAAATCCTCTTGAAAAGTTAACAAATATTTACTCTTGCACCAACTTGAGAAAACACCAATTGAGCGTTCAAATATCGAGTTAAAACTTAATAACTTTGGGGCTAGGGTTTGTAGGACGAAGAAGATGAAAATTATAAGAGTGTAATTCACTTAGAGGTTGTGAAAATAGGTTTGAAAAGCCCTGACCCCATAATAATTTAAGTGGATAAAGATTGGAGAATTTAAGTGGCATTAGAATCCTATTAAAACTAAAACAGTTCGCATGTTAGTCATGCTCTAGAACCGTGATAAGAAGTTAGTCATGCTTTAAAGCCGTGATAAATTATCTGATGCGGAATTTTTATTTTGGTCTTATTTTTTTATCCTAGAAAGTTGTATGTTTTGAGGACTATTCTAAATGACCCAAGACTTATATATACTCATATTAGGAGTCTTTTAATCTAGCTTCCCGAATTATGAATTAATTTAATAAATTATTGGATAAAATTATGGGTTGTTACAATCATATCAATATGCAATAACTCAAAATATAATGAGACTTTCTCATTAAATTAATGAAGTTTCAAAGTGATTTCTCATTCAAACAGGGGAAATGTTAGATATGTATAGGTAAATACTTGTGAGGGACAAATGAGAGGTACCATTTTGCTCTTGGAAAACAAATTCTTTTTCAAATTGAGAGAGAGAGAGAGAGATGTACATCTGAGCTTTTTTACCCTAGGTGGGCCTTTCCCTTATAAATATAGTAAATGTGATTGTTTTTTTATGCTTTGGTAGTTTAAATTTCATATCACACACTTGTGCTTCAAGACCTTGGATTTCTTTCATAGTTGGTAAGAGAATTAGACTATTAAAGGATCAAATCTAGATAATCACTCCTTATTAGTTTAGATTTTACCTTTAGAGTGTGAGATTCAAATCAAGTGATTTAATATGTTTTAGTGTTTAAAAATAAACATTTCACACTTGTTCGGTTATTCTTAAAGGTTAAAATGGATTTTATACTTAATCTTATAAAGTGATAATCTAGTTTTTGAATTGTCCAAAAATTGAACACAAATTTTTTGGATCACATATTCACACCCCCACGTCTAGGATATTTAAGGCATTTCATAGATACTACATGAGTGCGCTTTCAATTTGTATCAGAGCAAGTTGATCTTAAACACACCTACGTTCTGGAGTCTATCATTGAGTTTAGGATTTGGCAATTTTTTTATCGAGGTTTTAGATTTGTTTGTGTGAAATTTTTGCTAGTTTTTGCATTATCTAGTTTGTTGTGATTATTGATATTGCTATGCACGTTCAAATGATGGATTTTCTTTACCCTAATTTTCCCAATTTTAATTGTGCAAGGCCTTTACTTCCTAATGATACCTCAAAACTTTTAAAATCCATTCTCGATAAATAGAAAGAAAAATATTCTTATGTGATTGAAAAAATAAAGTCTATTGATGTCGACTTTGATAGTTGTAGTGAAGATGATAATGTTAAATCTATTTGTCAAGATAATGAAAATTTAACGTCTCGACTTCCCAAAATTAAAAAGGTTGAATACTCAATTGACTATTAAACTCAACTTTTTTAAAAAAGAAAAAAATTCTATGAAAAGTGACTTTGATGAGATTATCCAACTTACCACTAAAAGGGATGTTTTAAGAGAAAGTGTTAAAATCCTTATAAATGAGAAGAGTGAGTTATTAGACTTTACATGCACCTAGAAAGACGAAACGACTCCTGAAAAGAAAAAATACATTTAAGAAATTTGAAGAGTTCAAATGAAAATGTTTTTGAAAACCTCAAAGTTGTTAAGAAAGAGAAGAATGATTTGACTTTGGAACTCAAGAAATTGAAGAAGGAACTTCTTCCACGCAAAGCTTCCAAATGTGAACTTGAAAAGATAATATAATCCTTGAAAGATGAACTTAATTTGTTTAAGGTTTTGAAAAATAATCAATCATCATGTCAAGAGAGAACATCACGTAGGAGTTCCTCTTCATTACATGACCCGATTATCTTGAGCTATCTCCATTAAAGAAAAATGGCAAAGAACAAAAAGTGAAAAATACAATTTATAATCAGAAGAAAGGTGATAATATTTTTTGAAAGATCATTCGCATTAATTATCTTGCACATTTTGTCACAATAATTTTCCTTTGAAGTCATTGTGTAATACATTTAGAAACATCAAATTAAATAAAAGGTTCCCCTAAGTATCTTTGTAAGGACATGTGACATAAACGTGATGTATGTACTTTTTGTCACAAATATGTGAACCTTAGGGATTTTTTCCTTCAATCTTAGGGATTCACATGTTGATTATAGTTATCTTGATCTTAATATGGCTAATCACATGAGAAACATAATTTTTCTTCTTGTTCGAAGGTTTATACTTTTTATTAGAAGGGTAATAGGGATACTATGGGTGGAGATGTAATTATGGGTAGGTAGCTTGTTACACGTCATGATGGATGTCGACCTAGACCTTTACCCTTTGTCCCGCGACATTTGCATAGTGTGAAGATCTTTGGTAAAAATCACTTATTCGAAGGAGATTTGAGAAGAAAGTGTTTGTTTCCAAATAAAGAAACCTTGAAAGGAATTTTCTTCCTTAGCTAAATAACTTTTTTAAGAATAATGAGAAAATGTATATTTCTTCTAGGATTAATATTTTCGGATAAGAGTAGGTATGTAAAGGTTGGAAATCTTATTTCTTATGTTTTAAAATATATATTTTTTACCTCCCATAGATCCATGATATATTTCATCCCATGCTACTTAGATTTATATTTTTTGTAGTTTCCCTTGGACTCGTTTGTAGATTTTTGTTCCTTCCATATGTAATATTTATTTCAATGAACATTTGGAATATGTCCTTGGTGAGAGATTTAACTGATATATCATGTATCTTTTCATAGCTTTGGTGATATTATCTTTGCATAACATTTGCATTTCTTGCATAATATGTGAAGTTTTATCAAATTGTATCTATACATGTTTATATCAAGACTCCGAAAAGATTTTTTATTTGGCTTTATGTGTGAAGAAAGTTGCATCTTAAAAGTTGGAGTGAATATGTGTTGCTTTATGCAACCATAAGGGATTCCAATAGAATGATAACAACTGATTTTAATTTGAGTATGATTGGGTAGGTGTAAAGTGTATGAAAAGTCAATTGCCAGTAAATGACACTATGCTGAGTAAAAGTCTATAGCCAACAGCTAAAAATAATTCAATCGACATGAAAAATAACTTAGGAATTTGTTTAAATTCAAATTATTTCTAAAATTATATTTGATATAAAATATTCCATACAATATGTGCTTTGAGGGAATTAAAAGTGAATGAAAACTTCTTGCTAGTGTATAATATGAGATGTGTGCTTTATTAGCTACTTCTGATATTACTGGAATCAAATTCTACTTATAACACTTGTTTATTATTTGTTCCACATGCATATACATATTATGATATATAATCTCACATGCTAATTTTGAATTTCTATGGGAGGTGAGATAAATGCGTTTGAACAAATTTTTGCAAATAAGATATGAAGATTATTTATTCTTAATAAGGATTTTAGAGTTGGTATTTGATGAATCGTAAAGTTTGAATATTATGTTTCTTAAATATGTATATATTTGTTTTTGTTTTTATAGAAACCCCATTCTAACACCCCTACACTTATCTATAGGTAAGTCACTTCAATTTCGAACCCCGAATCCACCTTCAAACCCTAATAGGAGAACAACAACATTCTCCTCGAGACATATTTGACTTTGGTCAACTCTTGAACCGAGGAGTCCCTAATAAAAAAATCCTATAGATGTGAATCCTATTTCCAATATTCCTGTTCATGTATGAATTGGTCTTACAATTTATAAGTTATGTCCAAAAAACCATTTCTTCCTGCCTATTAATAGGACACCTCGCGTGTCCATAGGTAGGATGGGGTTTACTGAGACAAAAAGTCAGACAAACATGCCGTCATGCCGGTTTGGAACCATACCAGTTGACAGTCCTTTTAAGGGAAGAATTATCCTTTTCACTTTTAGAGGTTTCCTATATAAGGAAACCCTTACACATTTTCAATTACCTCGATTTTAGTGCAGAAACCATTCCAAACATATAATACATTGTTTTCACCACATTCTCTCAGATATTATCTTACACAACCTTACCTCACCTTCAACCACCAGTCCACCACCATCATCCACACATCAAAAGTCCTCCCACAAAGTGCTCAAAATAAAATTTGAAAGTGCTTAAAGGTCCAAGACCCTTTATGTTTTATTAGACCAATAAATGTTATCTTGCATATTTTAGCGTTCTTACTTCATTTCTAGTTGTTAAATGTTATTTCTATCACTAATATTACCATTTATATTACATATATATCTTCAATTTTATTTTTATAAACCCAAAAACTCAAAAAGAGGGTTTACACCATAATTTGCAATTTAGAGTTTTGTCATATTTTTCTAACACTTTAACCACATTTTATCCACTTTTCATAAATTAAAGGAGACATGCAAGATTAGAATTATGGGTTAGACCCCAACCTTGTTATTATTGTGAATTATGTGGATTTTGATGTCGTTTTTGGCTACGTAGGCCTCCCGAAGTCATTTTGAGATTATACCCTTCCTTCCTTTTGAATTCATTTATTTTACCTTCATATATTGGCATTTTATTCATGTAGTTAGCATGTTTTACTCGCATATTTAGTTTCCTTACATTAATTTTCTCCTCAACGGTCCCACAATAGTTTTTTTACATTTACTTTCTCTTCAACAATCCCACATTTTGTGTATTCACTCCCCCATAGTGATATTATGATTTCGGGGGTTTCTCACATTTTAGCCATCTTTATACATTACTTTTAGAATTTTTCTCATATTTAGTTAGTTTATCTACTTAGGATAATTCATTCCCATCCTTACCATAATTTCTATATGATGATTCCACTTCTCACACACATAGACACATTTTCACCCTCATGGATATATTCACTATTGTTCAGTTTGCGCAGATGATACATCTTACACATAAGTACATGTTCATGCATTTAGCTAAAGGATAATATTTTATAGCCTATGAGAGACCAAAAGGTCGTAGTGGGTGCCTAACACTTTCCCACTCTATAACATAGCCTCCCACCCCGTGTCTTATTTGGTTTCTCTTGCACTAGTTGTCTTTTATGCTATCTCTTCCAAAGTGGCTACCTCTTTTGCATGTTTTGATTAAAATAGACTAGAGACTCCTATCTTTACACATTCACATGCTTTTTATGTCCTTTTAACGAATTATACAATTCTACACGGCAATGTCATTGCCGCCTCACCACCACTTTGGGGCACGCTCGCTGGCGAGTGGGGGTTGGTATGACTATAGTAGTTACTCTGCTGGGGGAGTTTTGAGTGATAAACTATATTTATATGGGCTTTATTTTTATTTCTCCTGCATCATTTTCTACATGTGTATATATTTACTCACTCTTACATTTACTTATCTTATATTCTCACATGTTCTACCTGCCTTGCTCATATTATTCCATCCTTGTATATTTCTCTCGTATACATACTTATCTCTTTATCACATGTATATCCAACTTTTTCTATCACACTACATCATATTGTGCGAATGGTCACGGATAAAGTCTCTAACCAAGATTGTGGGTCGCGGCCAAAGGCCGTGACCATTTTTGGCTTGATCATTTTAGAGGGTCACAACCCAAATCCCTGACCAAACATAGGGTCACGGACCATGTTGGTCATGGCACATGGTCGCGGACTATAGTCGTGACCCATACATACAACTGGTCAATGATGATAACACATTATATATTGACTTACTTGAATATATATATATATATATATATGAGTTCCAACTAGTTTGGATATTATGACAAAGTAGTTTGGTTTTCATGAGTTGCTCTATCTCTCAAAGGTTGAAGAAGAATATATAAATTCAGTCCAAGAAAACCTCAAGATCAACCTAAAAGGAAGTTAATTCTACCTTTAACCACTATAGGACACTTACACTGCATATTTTTTATTCCTACGTGCATATGTGGTTTTTAAACATTTTAACTAATTTTTCAATCAACTTAATTCATTAACAACATTTTAAAAACATTTTAAATAATTTTTGAAATTATTAAAAGTTGGTTTTTAAAATGTAAAATCGTTTTTCATAAAAAGTTCTGTTGGGTAGGATCTCAAAGCACTAGAGACTTCAAGGGGAGTTTGTAATTAATTTTAAAACACGCATTTTGCATCCAATTTCCATCGTACACGTGTTGGCTCCTGACTTTATCATTTAGTGTTTTCTACAAGACACATTCCCCACATTTGATCTCTTCCCTTGGATGATTTTTATCAATGACTTGAACATGTTTATTTGAAATCCCTATGTTACCTGTTAAACCAATGAGATTAAGTTATTAGCACCGCTCATTGTAGACTATTAAATTGGTAGTCAATAAGTCAAACTCAATCTCAGCCATAGGATTGCCCAATCCATTTAAGATCCTTCCACAACCAGTATAAAAACTCTCTTAGTCTCAGCCATTTAAGACTTTTGACATTCAACCATCCTGAGAGGAAAAAAAATAGTAGAGAGAGAAGAGAGAGAATGGATATGAGAGAGGAAAAGAAAAGAGATAAGAGAGAGAGAGGGAGAGAGAAAAAACCCTAATCTTCATATGCTCACGCCTCTGAGTGATTTGCCTTTACCCAAACACCATAACCTTCAACGTTTCATACATCAGAAACCTAAACATTAAGAGTTAGATCCATTTTAGCTGTGAGATTGGTGTTAGGTTTGTTCGAGATTTGAAGACCTCTTCAAGTCTAAGTTTCTCTCAAAACTCATCTCTAAGAAAATATTGAGTTTCACTGTTGAAACTGGAGATTTTTTTAAAGAGAACATCACACACTCATTTTTTATTCTTTTTTTTATCTTTTATTTTAGATCCATTCTATTTTAAAAGATTTTGAAAAATGAACTTCTATTTCTTCAAGGTTAAATCAGATCCTTAAGACGTTTGTGTCTCTTGAATCATATTTCACATTTTGTGAAATAAAGTTGTACAAAAATAAACCAAGACACATAGGACCTTGGCGAGTTTTAAAAGCAAGGTTATTTTTCAGATCTGATCTTGATAAGAGGCTTATTTGATAAAATGATTTGAATCAGACTTTGCATGTCATATAGAACCTACTGATTCATAGGAACTTGTATGTATAAATAATTTGAGAGGGTGAGTTGCATAAATATGCATTTAGTACACCTCACAAACATATTCTCACACACGGACACTTAGTCACAGTGGTTCTATTTGAGAGACTTGGAATTTGATAGAGTTACTGGAATCAAAATTCAAAGAAAATAAGATCAAGGAAAAGGCAAAGAAGTAACCAAAAAATATCAGTTTTAGTCAGAAAACTTTTGGAGTGGAGTAGATCATGTAGGTATAACTCTGAACTTAGATTTAGGATCTTTGTGTTCTTGCTTAAGTGTTGTAACTTGATTCTTCATTTTAGTGGATTTTTGTTTTGGGCCGTAGAGGGCATCGTGGATGTTTCCCTTGATTAAGGGTTTTTCCACGTTAAAATTCATGTGTTCTTTACTTTGAATGTTATTAATTTAAGTTGTGATTGGTAGTTCATGTTGGAACTAGTAGATGGTTTTTAATTTCTAAAACCTTATGTAATCAACTACCAAATCTAGACTACATATTCAGAAAACCTTTTTGAACATCTCTTGTGTTGTTATTCGAAAAGGGTTTTATCCAAAAAGTTTATTCGAAGTTTACTCAACTTGTAACATTTTGTTATTAATCTAGTAAACAAGTTTTTCAAGTGGTATCAGAGCAGGACCATCTTTTGTCATCCTGAAACTTTAGAAATTATTTTCGAAACTTCTTGCAAAAATTCTGAATATGGAAGAAGGATTTGAGAAGTTTGGTAACCTCTCCAGACCACCACTTTTTGATGGAAATAACGTCTCATACTTTAAAGTATGAATGGTTGCTTTCATTCAAGAAACCCTTGGTGATGATGTCTGGGAAATGATGGAAAGAGGGTATGAACATCCTACTAAGGCTATCTCTAAAACTAATCCAACAAGGATTAAGAAACTTCTTAGTGAATTTACTAAGGAAGAGAAAAATGCATCCCTAGATAATAACAAAGGTAATAATTGTAATACCCCGTGATTTTAATGACTTTTAACAATCGGTTATATTTTATATTAATGGATTAATTGGATTTTACTATAAATTAATTCATTTGGGTTTTATCCGAATTGAGGATATTAAAATGGATAATTCTGAATATTACTTAAAGATATTTAGGTAATATATGAATGTGATCTCATTGTTATGACGGTGTGATATAATTTCGATAATTAGGATTTTTAGTCAGACGTGGTATGGGACGTGTCGAGACTAATTTATTAAATTAAAAAGGAAATTTATTTTCTATTGACCTTATAGTAATTTCGACTGCGTCGTCGTGTCCGTAAGGTTTGAAATAGTCAGAAAAGTCTATTTGGATGTTAATTTTGAGTCTCGGGTCATTTGGAAATGAATAGACAACCCAAAAGGGCATTTTGGTCATTTTTCTAGGGGGATGAATAGTGATTTCGGATTTTGTCCTATTATAAGTATTGGTAGATTAAGTGTACGTGGGTTATACATCTCCTCTTCACAAATTAGAGAAGTCATCTTCCTAGAGAGAGTGAAAGGGTGCTTGGGAAGAGAAGAGTTCACTTGGGAAGGAGAAGAACTAAGAACTAAGTGTCACCACCACCAACCACCACCGGAGGCTAACCGAAAAAGGGAGAACCACCGGAGATATACTACACCAAAGGATCAGACCTTCAGTAAAGTCAAGTGTTTGATAATGGCAATTTAAGTTTGTATATTGTCCATGTTAGAATAGTTATGAAAATAGAAGATTATTCATGTTTGGAAGAAATAATGGAGTTATTAAATGGATTTCTGGAAACTGAAACGATATAGGAATTAAACTCATGTTGTAAGTTGATAATAATCCAAGAAATAGTCATGAATCTGTTGAAGAAATTATGAAAACCATTGATGTGTTCTTGAAGATGATATGTTGATAATTTTCTGGAAATAAGGATATAAACATGCTTTCTAATTCAATCTCTTGATGATTATAGGATGTTTAGATCACTAGAAATCATTTGTATATGTTGATACATCATGTAGTAAGGATTATAAGTCATTCTGGATGTTAATATGAATATTAGAATGAATAAAGATGGTGAAACCCGTAGTTGTAGAACTGCAGAAAACCAGGCTGTGGCCTGAGGGATCGATCGATCGATCGACCTCCCCTGAATTTCGATAATTGTTTCTTTTTAATGTTGGTTCTTATCCCAAAACTTTGGTAGATCTTTGGTGATTGCTAATTGGATATTATGGAACTTATATAAGATCAGTAAGCCCTAGTTGAGACTTGAATTAAATTTATTGGGATTTTATTGATTAAGAATAATGATAATTAATTTAAAGGAATTTCGGTTGCTAGATGCAATTGTTGGATTCTAATTGGTGGTGCATGAGGATTTAATATAAGACCAGTATGGGTGATTGAATATAACACCTTGGTATCCTTAAGTTTACAAGAGGGTTTAATCCTAAGTGAAAGAAGAGGTGTTTATAAGAGATTTGAAGCTATCGGGTTTAACCCTAATGAAAGGGAGAGTTTGATTCGTAGTAATTCGGGAGTTATGACGATATGGACCAGTAGGATATTAGTGGCTTCGTACTGAATATATGATGATGAATAACTTATTTGAACCTTGAGTAATGAGTGAGGCTCAGGAATATTTAAATTAAGAAGTAAAGTTATGATATTGTAATACGTGGGATTTAAGGAAATATAATGCTACGTGTGGGAATAATTTAAGGGTAATATATGTACCTTATTGATAGTATATTATAGGCATGATAATACATATTTGATTGATTAATGATTATGTGTGGGACATACCTAGCTTACTTTCTATCGATGGGAGGTTTGCGCGTGAGGGCAGTCATATCCTGATGAATCAATGGGATCTTTGATTTGTCGCTCAAGAACATAGGTCTATGAAAGACTTATCGGGGAGTTGATAAGTCCGCTGACTGTGGGTACATAGGTATGTGCGTGACCCATGGATACGAGAACTATGCTCGCCTCCAAATTATTTATTGATGTTTGTGGTTCGAGGTATCCTTACCGAACCTTTTGTCTCCTATTCGGTGACCGGCGATATTGGGATATGATAGCAGAGTAATGCATTGCACCGAAGCTGTGACTCGGGGTGTCGTATTATATATGAATATATATATATATATATATATATATATATATATATATATAATGGATTAAATGAATGAATGGATATATTGTGGTTAAATCATCTACTGTGTGATAATTGTAGATAATGGCAAATTGAGAAAAAGAATTGAAGTTAATGAATGTTTATTCCTAAAGAATTGAAAATCTTGACTCATGTTAATGAGAAACAATTCATAATTGAGAAATATATATAAGAAGAAATACAATGTATGGTATGGGACACACGAGGTTATGATATGGGAATGGAATCATATGAAGGAAATTAGTAATGAGGAACCATTAACTAGGAGGTTAATAGGAAACGTTAAGTGTGCACTCTAGATGAGAGGTGAGAATAGCAAGTGAGAGTTGGATACTAACATGTACATAATAAATGCTTTATTGCACTTGTTAAATACTTTTTGTTTTAAAAATCATATTTACAATCGGGCTCTAACCCATTTCCTTGCATATTTTCTTTTTTATTGTATCTCCTATATCAGGTGTCCAGCAACAGGGATGCCAACCTTAGCGGATTATGCTGAACTATGGAGCTATGGAGTTTTTCTTAGACGCCTATCATCTTTTGATTCACAGTATTCTTAGTTAGGGCATGTCGCCGAAATTATTTCAATTATCATTTTCTATCGGAGTCAAATACTATTGTATTCGGGTCTTTTTAATATAGTTGTTATTTATGGGATTACTGTAATGGATTAATATTATTTGGGAATGTTTATTCCAATTGCATTTACATTCTTTTGTGTTATCTGTTCAGTTAAGTGTTGTAGAATAAAATGTGTTGTGTTATTCTTAAATAGTAAATGGATTTTGTTGAATTAAAATTTGGAAAGTTTTTAACACCAGTTTAATTGAGTATTGGGTGAGTCGTAAATGTTTTCGACAGTGATACTAAGAATGAGCCAACTGTATATTCTATTTTAAATTGGTATGGGGTTGGCCACCCGGTATTTAATTAGGCGGGGTGTTACAATAACGCCATCTTTATGTCTATTAATGAACACGAATTCAAAATAAAATCCATATGTTTGACTTCTAAAGAGGCATATGACACTCTTATCACTTCTCATGAAGGTGATGAAAGAGTTAAGGAGGGAAAAACTCAAATGCTAGTACAATAATATAACCACCTGATAATGGATGACAATGAATCATTTGATGATTTCTACATTAGGTTAACTGATATTTTCACTAAACTTCATGCAAATGGTTTAACCTATAGTAGAATGGAAATTGTTCAAAAGATTCTTAGGTCATTGCCTTCCAAATTTGATAATAAAATATGTGCCATTGAAGAAATAGATGACCCTAATATGACTCCTGAATTGCTTAGTAGTAAACTAAGGGCTATAGAATTGGAGTTAAACTTCAAAAAGCAACTGACCAGAAAAAACAAGAAACCCATTAGTTCTAATGTTGTGTTTTCATCTAAAATGCATGTTCCTAAAATAAGTTCTTTGGACTTTGACCCTAACTGTGCTGATGACTATGATTTGTGTGACCTTGACAATCAAATAGCTCTTATGAGTAAGCAATTTAAAAAGATTTTGAAATTCAGAAATATTGTAGCTTCTAAACAAGGAAAGTTAAATTATAAAGGAAATCAAAATCGCAGACCTCGTGACTGAGACAATGTCAAATACTCACATGGCAATAAAAGGACCTATGACAATAACAGACCTAAGACAGACCTGAAAGATATGAAATGTCATAGACGTGGTAAAATGGGACATTATGCTAGTAAATGTCTCACCAATATTAGAAACAACAACAAGGCTAATGTGTGTAAAACGTGGGACGACTCTAGTGATTCTGATGAAGATGAAATAGAGTCAACCCAAAATGGTGACTATTGCATGTATTTCTTTGCCAAAATTGTATATAATGATGATGATGATGATGCATGCCTACCAACTCACGAATCTGTGTTGCCTGTTAATGTTGATGTTAATACTGCTCCTTTGATTGTTGAGAGTAATCTAAGTGTGAGTTAAAGAGCTAATATTGCTGACAAATTGAACGTGTGGGTTAGTCCATCAGAAGCAAGTAATGTTTTAGGGGACACTTCACACGACACACTTAGGGAGTCTAATGATGATTTGCCTGATTTACATGAGTTATACATGAAAACGATTAAGAAGAGTGCTCGTCTTGAAAAAATGATAAAATCATTAACTAATCGTATCAATTTACTTAACCATACCATTAGGAAGAATACTGAAGATTATACTGCCCAGTGTATTGCCCATGAGACTGAGATTCAATAATTTACCTTAAAAATAAAAGATTTTTCTAAGAAAAATCATGAGTTTGAACAAAAATATAAGACAACCCTTGTTGAACTAGAAAAGTCTAAGAAAAAGGTCTCAAATGTGTTTAAAAAATGTCAACACTTTGAAACCCAAGCTAAATCTTATGAGGAAATTATTGTTGGAAGAAAATTTGACTTTGAAGATAAGTCTGGCCTAGGTTTTGGAGAAATAGTGCACACCAGTAAGACCAAAGTTTCTCCTGAAAACGTTACTTTTATCAAACAAGGCCAAACTTGTCAAACTGTTCAAAAAGGTGAACCTCGTCTCAATGTCTCTGAAGCAAAACATGATTAGTTCAATCAACAATCTAATTCAAATGGTCATGCCAAATATGTTTATCTACCCATTAGAGACCAAAGATAAAAATTTAGACCAATGAAAATTGGACCAATTATATCCAAACCCATCTTTAAAGACTTTAGTAATAAAGTCAAGACCAACACCCATCAGTACTTTTCTTACTATGACGTTTTTGGACACACTCTTGAAGAATGTTTTCAAAATGTTTTCAGAAAAGGATATACACACCCACCTACCTTAACTTTAACTATTCTATAAAAGGAAGAAATACTTATGTTCTCCCTAGACAGGCCACAAACAACTCTAACTATAAAAAGAAAAAGGGAGGGTCCAAAACTAAGAAAACTCGACTTAGAAAGACCCAACAAACCTTTTCTAAATCAAAAGGCCACAAAACAATTACAAATTGGCCCATTTAGATTAGAAATGGTGATCTATTACCCCAACTCAAGTGAAAAATTTTCATTTCTTCTTTAAAGGCACAACACACTTCAACTGGATGTTATTTAGACTCCGGATGTTCTAAATATATGATCGGGGATGAAACCAAATTTAAAAACAAGACAGACTTCTTAGGAGGTAGTGTCATGTTTGGAGATGGTGTTTCATCTCATATCATAGATAAGGGAACATTGAGTGAGCATGGACTTCCTGATCTAAATGATGTTCTCTTAGTTAAAGGCCTTAAAGCTAATCTCTTAAGTATATCTCAATTATGTGATTCCAATCATACCATTACTTTTCCAAAAAATGATTGCAAAATCATTTATGAAAAAGGAAACTGTATATTGACAGGAAACAAAACTTAGGAAAACTGTTACACATTAATTCCTAAGTCAACGTCTTGCCATGTTGCCAGATTAGAGAATTTTGACCTGTGGAACAATAGACCGGGACATACGAATTTTGAGAATATTAGAAGATTAAGCTCCCAAGAAATAGTTAGAGGTTTACCTAAAATAAAAAATTCTTTCAATCCGGTATATGGACCACGTCAAGAAGGAAAAATAAGTAAATCCCTTCATAAGAAAATTAAGGATGCCTTAACCACAAAACCTTTAGAACTTATCCATATGGACCTCATGAGTCCCTCAAGGACTGTCAGTCTATGTGGAAATAGTTATATCCTAGTTATAGTAGACGACTATACGTGATACACTTGGGTTGCTTTTATGAAACAAAAGTCAGATACATTTGGTGAATTCTTAAAAATTCTTTGAAAATAAAGGATGAGAAGGACGCACAAGTATGTCGTATTAGGAGTGACAGAGGTGGAGAGTTCAAAGACTCTGGTGTTACTGAATGCTGCATAGCCAATGGCTATAAACAAGATTTTAGTGCTCCCAAAACAGCTCGGCAAAATGGCATCTCTAATGTAAGAATAAAACTTTACAAGAAATGTCTAGGGTTATGCTACACGCTAAAAGTCTTCCTAGATATTTTTGGGTAGAATCCATTCAAATCGCATGTCATATCATTAATCGTGTATACCTTAGGAAAAATTCCAAACAAACCCTTATGGACTTTCGTTCCACAATAATCCAATCTAAAACATTTTAAAACCTTCAGGAGTATTTGTTATGTCTGTAAAGACAGAGAACAACTTTTAAAATTTGACACCCAAGGAGATAAAGGAATATTTCTTGGTTATTCCCAAAACAATAGGGTTTTTTGTGATTTTAATTATTGAACCAAAATCATTATGGAATCCTTTAATGTAATTGTAGATAAAACAAGTGTCGGGAGTAGTGACAGTCAATCACTGCCACAAGATGAGGATGAACCAAATTTTCCAATTGAACCCTCACAAGACACTGATTCGATGCCACCCGAGAATCCTTTCATACCCACTTGGGTTTCTAAAGACCAACCTTTTCAAACTGTAGTTGGTAATCCTTCTAAACCTATTAGAACAAGATCCCAACTTCGAAATGTGGCACAATTTACATGTTTTGTTTCCCTTGAGGAATATAAAAATGTAAATGATGCCCTTTCTGGATCTTTCTAGATAAATGATATACAAGAAGAGATTGTCCAATTTCAGAGTCACGATGTGTGGTATCTTGTTCCCAGGCCAAAAGATTCGAAGGTTATCGGCACACGATGGAATCTTAAAAACAAAACAGATGAAAATGGGGAGTTAATTAGAAATAAAGCTTGGTTGGTATCACAAGGATACTCGCAGATAGAGGAAATTAACTTCGACGAAAGTTTTGAATCTGTTACTCGTCTTAAGTAAGTTCGACTTCTCCTTGCCATATCATGTCACCTGCAATTCAAATTATTCCAAATGGATGTTAAGTCCTCATTTTTTAATGGAATTTTGACTGAGGAGGTATACGTAGAACAACCCAAAGGGTTTGTCTATCCATCACACCCTGACTACCTCTTTAGGCTTAAGAAAGCCTTATACGGTTTAAAACAAGCTCTTAGAGCTTGGTATGAGAAATTATCTACATTTCTAGTATCTCATGGATTTGTTCGAGGTGGAAGTGATCAAACTTTATTCGTTAGGAACGAAGACAAACATGTTTTAATAGCACAATTGTACGTTGACGATATAATATTTGGATCCACTTGTTCTAAACAAGTTAAGAATTTTCCCGACATCATGCATGCTGAATTTCAGATGTTACTTAGGAGTGAGCTTAAATATTTTTTAGTTCTACAAGTAAATAAATGTAGTGATGGACTATTTATCACTCGATCCAAATACGTTGTAGAACTTGTTAAAAAAATTGGATTAGAAAACGGTAGACCTTCTAGACCCCCCATGAGTACTTCATCAAAACTATCTAATGATGATAATGGAAAAAATGTTAATCCTACTCTACATTGAAGTATAATAGGGAGTCACTTATATCTTACAGCTTCTAGACCCAATATTTCCTTCAAAGTCTGTGTCTGTGCTAGATATCAAAGTAGCCCTAAGGAATCCTACTTATTGTGCTTGAAAAGAATTATTAAACATGTCAGGGGTACTCTAAATTTTTGTATTTGGTACACTAAAAACACAACTAGTTCTATTGTAGGCTACACCGATGCTGATTGGGCAGGGTATTCTGATGATAGAAATAGCACGCTTGGAGCGTGTTACTACGTAGGAAATAACCAAGTAGTTTTGTCATGTAAGAAACATAATTATATTTCTCAATCTAGCGCAGAATTCGAGTACATTAAAGCATGAAGTTGTTGTTCACAACTATTATAGATTAGACAAATGCTTAGAGATTATGGTATTACCGAAAATCAATTAACCATGTTTTGTGATAACGAGTGTGCGATAAATATTTCAAAAAACTCGGTACAACACTCTCGAACTAAGCATATACAAACTCGGCATCACTTCATTCGTAATCTTGTAGAATCTAAAGAACTTATTATTGAATATCTGAATACTGAAAAACAGCTAGCTGATCTCTTTACCAAACCATTGGATAACATACGATTTTAGTATCTACGAACAGCTATAGGTATAATAGTTCTCACATAATTTATATCTCATTTATCATAACCTCGGTAGTTTCTCGCGAATAATTGGTTTATGAAGTTTTAGGGTATGGACGTCTCTCAAATGACAAAAGACGCCTCCTAACACTAGTTTATGTAGGAGACCCTTGATTCTGCCCTTGTTTATGATATAATTTGTGATTGACTCTGCTTTTATATACCTATTTTTCTCCATTTTTTTACCCCATTGTATATTTGAGAAAAATTGGGGGAGAAGATCTTGAGTATTTACTTGGAAATTTATATATTTATTCTTGTTCTAACTCAACTAATATGCCATTCAATGTTTACTTTTTTTTCAGTCATCTTAGAATCGTTGTATAGCTTCTTATATATTTGTAGGGTATTGCTTTGTATTGTAGTTGAGTGATGTATTTTTTTCATATTATTTTCAGTTCTAGGATGGGAATGGGTAATTGGAACTTTTGTATTGGACAACTAGGATTTTTCATTTTCACCCAGGAGTACAGAATACTCAAGGGAATTTTGTCTCAAATATCCAAAGGAGGAGATTGAGAACACACTATATATTGACTTACTTGAGTGTATATATATATAGGAGTTCAAACCAGTTTGGATATTAAGACAAAGTAGGTTAGTTTTCATGAGTTGCTCACTCTCTCAAAGGTTCAAGAAGAATGAAGAAATTCAGTCCAAGAAAACCTCAAGATCAACCTAAAGGGAAGTTAATTCTACATTTAACCAATATAGGACACTTACACTATATTTTTTTTTTTATTCTTATGTGAATATATGGTTTTTAAACATTTTAACTATTTTTTTAAATCAACTTAATTCACTAACAACATTTTCAAAACATTTTAAATAATTTTTGAAATTATTAAAAGTTGTTTTTTAAAAAGTACTGGGATTAAAAGTTGAATTATGCAAAATAATTTTTCATTAAAAGTTCTATTGGTTAGGATCTTAAAGCGCTATAGAATTCAAGGGGAGTTTGTAATTAATTTTAAAACATGCATTTTGCAGCCAGTTTCTACAGTACACGTGTTGGCTCCTAAGTTTATCATTTTGTGTTTTCTACAAGACACATTACCCACATTTGATCTCAACCCTTGGATGATCTTTATAAACGACCTGCATGTGTTTATTTGCAATCCCTGTTTTACCTGTTAAACCATTGGATTAAGTTGTTAGCACCGCTCATTGTAGACAATTAGATTGGCAGTCAATAAGTCAAACTCATTCTTAGTCGTAGGATTGCCCAAGACATTCGAGATCCTTCCATAGCCAGTATAAAAACTCTCTTAGTCTCAGCCATTTGAGACTTTTGACATTCGTCCATCCTGAGAGAAAAAAAAGAGAGAGTAAAGAGAGAAGAGAGAGAAGGGAGAAGAGAGAGAAAAAGAAAAGAGAGAGAGAGAAGAAACCCTAATATTTATACCCTCACACTTTTGAGTGATTTCACTTCACCCAAACACCACAACCTTCAATGTTTCATACATCAGAAACCTAAACCTTGAGAGTTAGATCCATTTTATGGTTTTTGTGAGATTGGTATTGGGTTTATTCGATATTTGAAGAAATCTTCAAGTATAAGTTTCTTTCAGAACTCATCTCTAAGAAAATATCGATTTTCACTGTTGAAACTTGAGATTTTGTTAAAAAGAATATCACACGCTTACATTTTATTCTTTTTTTGGATCTTTTATTTTAGATCCATTCTGTTTCAAAAGATTTTGAAAAATAAACTTCTATTTCTTCAAGGTTAAATCAGATCCTTAAGATGTTTGTGTCTCTTGAATCATACTTCACATTTTATGAAATAAAGTTGTATAAAAATAAACCAAGACACATAGTACCTTGGCTTGTTTTAAAAGAAAGGTTATTTTTCAGATCTGATCTTGAGAAGAGGTTTATTTGACAAAATGATTTGAATCAGACTTTGCATGTCATATAGAACCTATTGATTCATAGGAACTTGTCTATATAAATAATTTGAGAGGGTGAGTTGCATAAATATTCATTTATTACAACTCACAAACATATTCTCACACACGAACACTTAGTCACAGTGGTTTTTTTTTAGAGACTTGGAATTTGATAGAGTTACTGGAATCAGAATTCAAAGAAAATAAGATCAAGGAAAAGGCAAAGAACCAACTAGAAAAGATCAGTTCTAGTCAAAAAACGTTTGGAGTGGAGTAGCTCATGTACGTGTAAATCTGAACTTAGATTTAGGATCTTTGTGTGCATTCTTAAATGTTGTAACTTGATTCTTCATTTTAGTAGATTTTTGGTTTGGCCGTAGAGGGAACCTTGGATGTTTCCCTTAATTAAGGGTTTTGACGCGTTAAAATTCATGTGTTCTTTACTTTGAATGTTCTTAATTTATGTTGTGATTGGTACTGCATGTTGGACTTAGTAGATGTTTTTTAATTTCTAAAAGCTTATGTAATCAACTACCAAATCTAGACTATATATTCAAAAAACCTTTTTAAACGCATATTGTGTTGTTATTCGAAAAGAGTTTTATCCAAAAAGTTTATTCGTAGTTTAATCGACTTATAACATTTTTTTATTAATCTAGTAAACAAGTTATTAAAAGGCCTAAGGTCGTGACCCATCCTTCAATTTTGCCATTGGTCATGGCCTAAGGCCATGACTTAACCTTCAATTTATGCGACTAGTCACGCCACTAATCACGACCTTTTTCCATAACCTATTATTTAATTTATGCGACCAATCACACCACTGGTCATGTCCTAAGGCCATGACTCAAACACTATAATATGATGATGGTCACGTTCCTAGTCACGGCTCATATCCGTGACCTGATTTATAAGTGACAAAAAAATAGAGATGGTCATAGACTTTAATCATGACCATTTTTAACAATATTAAAATAATAAATTGGGCAGAATTGGGATGTTCTCTCAAATCGGGGGGTCCCGTGACCATGGGGTTGGTTCTTACGAGTTATATTGGTCCCATTCAAGGTGTTGGCGCTGCTCACAGGGCCGTTAATGGGTTTCACCCTCAAACGGCATGTTTTTAAGACTAGGTGTGGATATTCTCATAATTGGTCCGTGTTCTCAAAGCGGGGTCCCGTGACCATGGTTCGATTCCTATAAGTTACATTGGTCCCATGCGAGGTGTTGGCGTCTCTCACGGGGTCATTTGGGGGGCTTTACGAGGTTTCGCCCTCTAACGGCACATTTTTAAGCCTAAGTGTGGATATTCTCAAAATTGGGTTTTTCTCTCAAACCGGGGATCCCGTGACCATGGGGTCGGTTCCTATGAGTTACAATGGTCCCTTGCGAGGTGTTAGCACAGCTCACGAGGCCGCTTGGGGGGCGTTACGGGGTTTTGCCCTCTTACGACATGTTTTCAAGCCTAGGTGTGGATATTCTCGAAATTGGGCCGTGATCTCAAACCAGGGGTCCCATAACCACGTGATCGGTTCTAATGAGTTACTTTGGTTCCGTGCAAGGTGTTGGTACCCTTTACATGGCCGTTTGGGGGCGTTACGAGATTTTGCCCTTTAAAGGCACGTTTTCAAGAGTAAATGTGGATATCAAATTGGGTTGTGCTCTCAAATCGGGGGTCCCGTGACCATGCAATCGGTTCCAAAGAGTTACATTGGTCCCGTGCGAGGTTTTGGCACCACTCACAGGGCTGTTTGGGGGGCGTTACTGGGTTTCTCCCTTTAACATCATGTTTTCAAGCCTAAGTGTGGATATTCTCAGAGTTGAGGCATGTTCTCAAACTGGGGGGTACCGTGACCACACGATTGCTTCCAACGAGTTACCTTAGTCCCGTGCAAGGTGTTGGCACCACACACAAGGCCGTTTTGGGGGCATTACGAGGTTTTTCTCGCTAACGACACATTTTTAAGCCTAAGTGCGGATATTCTCAAAATTGGGCCTTGCTCTCAAATCGAGGGTCCCGTGACCACACGGTCTGTTCCTACGAGAAACATTGGACCCATGTGTGGTGATCAAACCGCTCAAGGGGCTGTTTATGGGGTGCTTTGTGTATTCTCCCTCTAACGGCATATTTTCAAGCCTAAGTGTAGATACTTTCAAATTATCATCATATTCTCAAATCGGGGGTCCCATGACCATGTGGTCGGTTCCTACGAGTTACATTGGTCCTGTGTGAGGTTTTCACGCTTCTTACGGGGGGTTTTGATTTTTCATCCTCTAATGGCATGTTTTAAGCCCAAGTCTATATATTTTCAAATTATCGTCATACAAATCGGTGGTCCTATGACCACACGATCAGTTGCGAGTGACATTGGTCAAGTGTAAGGTGTTTATGGATCTCACGAGATTGTTTGGTGGGTAATTTGGGTTTTTTCCCTCTAAAGGCATGTTTGTTAAGAAAACCTGCCTTTTCTGGCCTTGCTAAATGCAATATGTTATTAAGCTCATTGAAATTATTCTGAAAAAGAGTCCCGAATAATATGATGCATTTTCCTGTTTAGAGTTTGATAGAGTATTCCAAATATGACTCCTCTCATTATGGGGAGTACGAGGCGTGTGGCCCTCATCAAGAACCACCAATATAGGACACTCCAATAGTATTTTCCCCCATCCTTAATGTTTCTCATTTACAATACGCATTTTCCCTTTCTTTGAGTGTTCCTTCATCGTGATTCTCTCATGTGAGGGTTCTCAACCTCTCAATCTTCCTGTTAGGCCACCTTTCAATGTTGAGTTCCCAGTACCTCTTTTGTAATGTTGAGTTCCCTGTGAGGCCACCTTATAACATTAAGTCTATACTAATTGATGAAGACTCAAATTTTGAACTCTCTACCAAAATCAAGCCCATAAATAACCCTATCTCACTCATTCTTTTAAATACTTCTTTAACTCCTCTCAAAACATGCCCAACCAATCTAGTCCATCTTGAAACTACTTATAATTGGGCCATTGTCTTTATGATGAGAGTTTTCATAACAATATGAACCATGTCAAATACATAGATCATGGATATGCTTGCCATCCTTAAACAATTGAAGGAATTCAAAATAAAATTTTGACCGAGATTGACCCTTGAAGAGGAAGAATGTGAGAAGATAACTTATCTCTACATGGAAAATCCGAAGTGGGACCGTCAATCCCATGACTTTTTTGTATCTCCCAAATATTTCAGCTTAGATATCATGGTCGAGACCCTAACAGAGGAAAGTCCTAAGAAAGGAATAATTTGTGAAGCTCCTGATCTTATCATTGCAATGAAACGCAGGCGGTACTTAGTCCCATCTTATAACCACTTCTCTTAGGAATGGTAAGATTTGTATTTTGAATCACTTGAGGTCTTGAATGTATATACTTTTGAGGTGAGAATCAAATAGCATCCATGGGATGAGGCAATGGATCCGAAGACTCAAATGAACTTGAAAATGATCCTGATAATGAAGTTGTTAATACATCTTCCTTCTTTTATGGGGTAATATCCTTTGAAGGACTCTTATTTGAAATTAAAAAATTCTTTGGTATCCCTGAGGTGGACAAAGAAATGTAATTCCTCTTTTATCCCTCATTAGTGAAGCCATTAATCATCAAGTCCTATGACTAAATCTATTTTAGAAATGGAAGAACCGAGAGAATGGACAGTGATGAATCCTTTTATCTTGCGAAAATGAGGATGGACATTTTCATCCTCCGTGATCCAATCCGTATGATCAAATTGAGAAGATTTTTCCTGCTGGAAGACCTCTCTGCAATAAGTGGAGCATCGTGGGAAAGTCTAAACCTACCAATAAACAACCCCTCCATTTATAAACTTGAGACCGAAGTTATTCATGTTTTTCCTATTTCCAATCTTGATATAAATGAGGCCTTTTTTTAGGAGGTTCTAAGTATAGTTTTTTCAAAAGATAATATCAATGAAATAAACATGGATTTTGAGTATCTTATTGCGCATTATATTGATTGCATTGATTTTACTAATCAAATAATTAATGAAGATGAGTTAATAAATGAATAATTCTTAACTGATGTCAATAAGGAAAAAAAACATAACCGTGTTTAAGCTAATGGTGAGGAAACTATTTCCATGATCTTAATTCTAGTAGCAATTCGCATGAATTTATGATCGAATCATCTCTCAACGAATAAAAACGATCGAAATTCAAAGAGCTTTTGAAGGAGTTTTTAGACATATTCATATGGGGTTATAGCGACATACTATGTATTGATCCTACATACCCTAAATGCAAGCCTACTAAGAAGAATTTGAAGAAGCTTCGACCTGAATAGCCGCGGAAAGTTAAATATTAAGTGGTCAAACATATTAACTTGGGTTTCATCCATGAGGTTGAGTATCCAAATCGACTAACTAGCATAGTCCACATGCCACATGTGCATTAACTATCAAGATTTGAACAAATCTTCTCCAATGGATGTCTATCCTCAACCCAACATTGATTGATCATCGACAAAACTGCCATTCATGATCTCAAGTCATTCTTCAAGGATTTATAGTGTATAATCAGATCAATATGCACCCGATCATTAAAAGAAAACTTTTTCACTACCCCCTAGGGGAACCTTTTATTATGTTGTCATGTCGTTCGATCTCAAGAACGACGGGGATGCATACCAAAGGGTATCCATGACCATCCTATATGATATCATCCATAGATAAGTCAAATTTTATGTTTACAACATGATCATTAAGTTTAAGAATCGACAAGGTCAGATACATGCCTTGAGGAAATTCTTCTATAGGCTGTGATAATACCAAATGCGCCTCAACCCGCTAAAATGCATCTTCGGTGTAACCAAAGGAAAACTCCTCGGCTTCATGGTTAGATAAATGGGAATTGAATCAGAACCTTCCAAACTCAATGTAATCCTCGACATGTGACCACCTCGAACTAAGAAATAAGTGTATAATTTCTTAAGGAAGCTCTAATACATCAGTAGATTCATCCTCCAGCTCACTTACATTTGCAAACCTTTATTTAAGATCCTCCAAAATGATTTAGCCAAAGTCTAGAATGAGGTGTTCCAAGAAGCCTTCTATAAAATCAAGTCGTACCTTACCCAATCACCAGTGCTCATGCCACTATAACCTAACCTACCCCTTGTACTTAATCGTCACCAATACTACTGCTGTGAAAAATTAATTTTATAGATATAAACGTTTGATAAATTCCTTGATTAAATATTTGAGTCATTGAGTAATTCAAGTCACATAGACTTATATGTTTGAGTGGGGTGAGTTGATTTGTTTAGATGGACATTTGAATATTGAAGATCAAGCAAGTTTCTCAACAAATAACAAGACTTCCTGTGCACACATAATTTAAAGTTTATATCCTTTCGGTAGTCTTGTGAATAGATATATTTCTACACACAAAAGTGCATGATGTTTCCCAAAAAGTGTTCTTTTTACTTAGATGTATTGTGGAAATCAGTTTGGGAGTTAGTTTTTTGTTTTGGTGCAACTTAAATGCTATTTAAAAATTACATCATTTAATTTTTTTGCATGGTCCAAATTGCATGCATGCTCACGACTTATTTTCACGACTCTATTTTTCTCGTGCAGACGGATTTTCCTCAATTCCCTTACTGGATGAAATCATGCGCACGACAAAAGTTAACTGTGCGCACAACGGAGTTGAATTTTGAAAATTTGTTACAAATAGACCATTTCCATCTCATTTGAAAATATCTAAAAACCTCACAATTTTAAAGACCCTTTGAGTTGATTTTCGAGGTTGAGAGATATCCTTGCTTCTCTATTTTCCAAAATTCACTTGTTCCCTCACAAACTCTTCAAACTTAGATCTATGTCTTGATCTTTGGTTTTTATGAGTGAATTAAGAGTGATTTTGTCAAGACCTTCAATAACCTACATTTTGAATTGCATTATCTAATACTACTAGATCTAAAATGGAGGAAATTTGATTCACTAGAGGATTTAAAGCATGGCACTGATTCCAGGGGAGATTAAAGATTCTCATTCACATCGTGTAGATCGATGTGGATTTTTATGTGTCTATAGGGGAAAGTTCAAGGTCCATACATAACTACGCCAGAATGATTGTGTTAGAGGTACCTTCTTGTCTTGTGTAAAAACTCTTTTTAAGTAAAATAAAATTTGGAGTACGTCGATATTGTTGACCACTAGGTTGGTGGTTTTACTCATAAAATCTGTATTGTGGATGTTTATGATTGTTATTCTATCAGTTTCACACATTTCGTCACACATTGCACGTAGATCACACTTAGATCTAATGTAATGGATTAAAATTTGGAATTAGGTTGTGATTTTTATATATTTCCTCTAGATCTACCTAAAGAACTTGTTATTTGATTAATTCAATACATATTTCACATCACTTAGCTAAATCATGTGTTAGGATAATTTATTTTTCAAGAAAAATTATTTAAATGAAAGAATTGAACATGATATGCAGTGAAACATATTCACCCCCTCCAAGTTTATTTTAGGTTAAACACTTGCATTATAAACACACATCCTTTATTTTCGCATTAACATGCTTGAGATGATCGTGTATTTGTTATGTTTTCTCATATATTGTTTATTGTGAATTGTGGTTATTTTCAATAGATGGCTCAATATTATGATTCAAGTTCAACAAATAGGCCACCGTATTTTGATGGTTCTAATTATTGACATTGGAAAGTAAAGATGAAAATACATTTGAGGTATAAACATGATCGAGTTTGGTTGAGTATTGAGGAAGGATGGGGTTGATGTTTAAAAATGGATTAACTCCAATTTTATATTCACAGATAAAGATAAGAGAAGCGAATCAAACCACACGCACAAGAGAAAAAGATTTTAGAGTGGTCCAGCTCTAATATAGCCTACGTCCACTTTTGTTATTATTTAGTAGGGTGTTCAACAGTTCGGTATGGTTTGCATATGAGTGATTTGAGTTGTCTCTTGAGCTAATGGATTAGTTTTTATTTATAGAGGTACCAAAACCTAGAGATGGAGAACCTTTATATATCTAGGCATTTAAATCTATGTATAATAAGGAAAACTCTTGCAATTTAGTGCTAGTTGGCATTACCATTCGAGTAACTATTGATGTTCCTTTCGGTTGGCCTTTTGGTGTTGGTTGGCATTCCATCCAACTAAGTGTCTATGAACCCGATCAAGTAGGTTGGTCTTCCACGTCGGATGACACATGTTTGTTCCTCATTCATCCACATAGGAGTATGATTTTTACATAGAACAAAAATCCCTAATACTTCATGCTTGATGCTTGCGTGAAAGTATGGAGTATTTTGCTCAAGAAGTTCGCAATATACTTTTTGAGAGTTTAATCTAAATTCGACTTCCTCTACTTGTAAAATTTCCATTGGCATTGCTTAAGGATGGAAGTTTTATGAATAATCCAAAATTTAGCGAACCACCAAAGGGCATATTAGCATTTTCCCACCTTTGGAGCTGTGCAACCTCCAGAATATCAATCGTCAGTATAGTTAATCATTGTTTTTTCCTTTTTTGAGGTAAGACATAAAAATGAAGCTTTTGCAAGTTGTTGTACCACCAGTATTTCAAACTTCGAATTTCCTTGTGTCTCCAAGCTTTCCTTTTTGTCCCCATTTTCACCGTTCTTGCTTCTGTAATCGATTTCTCTGTAAGTCTTCTTCCTTCTTCTTTAATTTATATCTCTATTTTAAACATGGTTTACATTGTTTATGGGGATTCTTTAGAAGAATTTAAGAGGTAAAGAGGAATCCCTGACTAGGTAGATTTAGAGATAGTTATTCCTTCAGTTGTCATTTTATAATTAACCAAAGGTCATTGGATCCCATCTCTATTTATAGATAAGTGTGGTAATACTTTCCCCCCAATTGCTTCCTTGAGTCTTGTTAATACTATGATATTATCCCTGCTAAGGTATCCCCTAATACATGGAGAACAGTGAATGGGATTCATAGGCTTAACTAAATCCATGGTACCTATATTATTATTTCTGAGTTAATGTTTTGCTATAAATGGGGCACTACCAGTGACAATACTTACTATCTAAAGGCCATATTTGCCAATAGGGCCTTAAAATTCAATTTACCAGATTTTAATAAAGACTACTTTGACTATGGTGTAATGGTCAAGAATTGGTAATATTCTCCTCTTCAAAATGGGGAGGAGTATGATCGACCCAGGCGTCTCTAAGAAGGGAAATACATAAGTTGTAGATTTTTTTCCTTTTTCTACTAGTTACCTATTTGATGATATGTTGACAAACCTTCTTGTCTCATTTTTATGCAGTGGAGAGTAAGAAAAATTGTCCCAATGAGAGGGATATTAGACATAAAGATCTTAAATTGTGTGGCTCATTCATTAAAGGATTAGTAAATAACACCCAAGAGCATCCTCATATTTATTGAATTACAAGAGTTTTATTACTTCATTCATTGCCCGACTCCAGTACTTTCAGCCCTTATTAATTTGGAGGAAGAACCAATTACCACTTCTTTGGCTGAAGAGTCTGTTGGAGTTGAGAAGGATTTTGTGACTTCCTCTTCTTTTGAACCCTTAGAACTTTCTTTTATTCCTACTAGCTATCATGGGTAAAAGAAAGCTCCCCAATTTGATGGTTGGGCCCTTATCTCCTATGACCAAGAAAGCCATAGAGAAGACTGTAAAAGTTATTGATGCCCAAGGTGACCGAGAAGGTATTTAAGGCCATTGAGAATATACCTTAGGTTATCAATACTGAGGAAGTTGAAACTGCTGCACCTCAATGCAATAGGTTAAAAAAAGGTTTCTGGAAAAAAGGCCTAAAAAACTATTACCGATCAATAGCAGTTCGTCAAGAAAATTTAAGCTGATTTGGAAGTTGTTGGTTTATCCTCTATGGCTGTCAATTCTGGTTTGGACAGAATTGTAATTAAGGTTGATACTCTTCCAGCTGATAGGGAAGATATCGTTCCCATGCCCCGATTAAGATTGATAAAAGATCTTGCCAGAATTTGGCTTTGGTAACCCTTTTGCCTTCATTACATGTCTTTACGGCCTTATTTCTCTATTTTTTTATTTGATATTTTTCCTTTTTTATTGTTTTTGGTGGATATTAACCAGCTGATGGAGAGGGATGATCAATTGCGTTCTTCTTCAGGTGAAGTTTAAGAGGTCTTTGAAGGTATAAGGAAATCTTTGGAAGCTTCCCAACAAGCTTTGGAGATGAAGCAAAAATCGTAGGAATAAGAGTTAAGGAATTCCAATGAAAGGGCTAATGTGGCTAAAGGAAAAATAGCCTCCATCGAGTTGCAAGTTAAGACTATTGAGGCTAGTTTGAAAGTGGTTGAGGATAGTCTGTTCGGGAATCAGGCCCTCCTCAAAGCTGTCGAGGATAAAATAGTGGGCATGACCATTGATCTTGTTATAGAGAAGTCCAATAGTAAGAAAATAAAGGATAACTCCATTGGCAAGGGCATGTGAAAAGAACTATTGGTTGCCCTTGCATAGATTTAGTTCGTAAAAAAGAAGTCTTTCAAGGATGGATGGTTGGAAGCACTCAAGGAAGTCGACATAGACAAAAACTCAAAGTTATTTTAGAGGCATGACTCGAGCACTCCTCCAAACTTGGAGGAGGAGTTTGATGATGAAAAAGGCTTAGGGGAATCTTTTGTGGTGCCTATTGAGTCTTCCTTAGTATCAATTGTACAATTCGAATTGCCTCCTGGATAAGTTAGTCCTCAACACATGGATAAGTTCTAGTTTTTCTTTAGTATTATAATTTGTTGGAGTCTTCTTTTATGTCTTGTAATAGTAGCATCCCTTTGTAACACCTTTATTTTATCAATGAAAAATATATCCTTTTAGTTTAATGCATTTTGTTGACTGCATTTGTTTCTCTTTGCTTGGTTGTCATTATTTCCATAAAGTTTTATTTTCTGTGCCCCTCTTGAATTTGCCCCTAAAGTCATGTATATCCATATTTGTGGTCTTCTAGTTTGATTCTAAGAAAAAAGCTATAATTTCTGCTGAGTCCGAGCTACTTAGGCAAAGTAGGAACCTTCTAGAAGCTGGTCATGTACCCATTTCTGAGGAAGATTTGACATGGTTACTCGGTCCTAATGTCTCCGATCAAGTCAAATAATCTTACACCCATCTACATTATTTATTAGACAGGTCTATTGCTAATAATTTTTCATACTATGAGATGATTTAGTCACTGCAAGAAGGCCACAATGGTCCAAAGCCCTACTACACGCCGATTATGAAGCCAAGTTTTGATAAAAAATTACAAGACATCACTTCTTCTTTGAATAAGAAGGAACTATCTTTAAAGTAGGATGTAAAGAGTGCTCAAGAAATTGATGATATGTAAGGGAATGAATATAATGACTTAAGGGGTTAGCTTGATGGTTTGAAGAAATCATCTATCAGTGGTCCTGATAAAGATGCTTCCTTTCTAGAGACTAAAAATGCAAGATTATTAGAATACTTAAATCACTGCAACAGAAAATGAAACCTGGTCAAACTTCTTTGTAGAGGATGGTTGTCTGACCAATAGTTGATGAAGAAAGACCCAAGAAAACTTTGGACGACTAAGCTGACCAGTTGAAAGAAAAGAATATTGCCATTGCTGGCCTATCTACCCATCTGAAAGCCAAAGATACTACTATTACTGACTAAGCTACTTAGTTGATAGCCAAAGGCAGTTTCCTCAAGAAACTTCAAATCTAGGTGGAGAGGTTGACCTTACAATTCCACAAACAGCCTAGAGAAGTTTGAATGGAGGGTTATAATGAGGCCCTAGCCCGTATGAATGAGAAACTTGCTTAAAGTAATCGTGAGATCAATAAAGAGGGATGGACCAATTTACTAACGTTGTTGAAGTATGACCAGAACAGTACCCTGTGGAATTAAAATGACCCAAGTTTCTTGGATTGTGACAAGCCTCCATTCAAATTGGATACAACATGGATTCCCCCTGATGCCATTCTTTAATGTCTGATAACTAAGTATCTAGGGGATTATGGCCTTCACAATGAGCATGAAATAGTTCGTCCTCCTCATTTTACAGGCCGAGTAGTAGTAATAGGCAAATGTTAAGAGATTTAAAATATATAAACTCTCCTTATACCCTTGATGATCCTCCCGCTGGGATGGACAAGGCCCAAGGGAAATGACCGGTAGAATAATTTTGTTTTTTGTACTTGCTCAACTTTGATCGTAACACCTTGTTAGTTGAAAATGAAAAGAATTTGTTTCCTGCCTTAAATACATGTTTTGTGTATGCATTTAATTTGACACATGTTTACGCGTATATTTATTTAAAAAATAGACGACTAGGTAATTTTCTTGTTTAACAGGTGATGTGTTCAATACTTGAACTGAGATTGTAGGGCCTTAGATTCTACTAATGCACTTAGGTAAAGCTTTAAGTAGTCTTAAACTATGTGTTGACATTAGTTATCAGTGGCGACCAAGTGTATTTAGGAATGTATATATATATTCCTGTGTTTTAACTTAGTCGGGTAAAGTTTCTTATGTTTATACATGAAGTTTTACGGGATTCTTATTCATGACTTGTCTGAGACGGAGTCATACATGAAGTAATGATCATTCGCAATTAAGTGTATTAGGAATGTATATATGTATTCTTGTGTTTAACTTACTAGGGATTAATCAAGAAACATGGATGTTGGTTTATCGATTGGTGCATCTCGAATTTGATAAGTTCAACCTGATTAAGTGTTTGTTGCCTTTTGGTCGACAAGGGATGAAGACCAAGAGAGAAGAAGAAGAAAATATGAAGATTGTATTGAGTTATATTTTTATTTTGGATGTATATCACCGTACCCCAGAAAAAATTAAAAAAAAAATAGAAGCATAATTGAATGGAAATCAACATTTTTATTGAACTTGAAGAAAAAGGGTACATAAAGCCTTCGTTTTACTGATAGTATTTTTGGAGGTGGTCGGCGTTCCAAGGGTTCCTGAATTCCTCCCAATCAAGAGTCTCTAATCAAAAAGTTCCTGGTCAGATGTCTATCGAAATGCGATAAGGATCATTCCAGTTTTCTTCCAAATTGTTTCCTTTCTGAATGACTTTCTTAAGGACGTAATCCCCTTCTTTCAAGTTGGTGGTCGGCTTGACCCTCTTGTTATAAAAATGACCAGTTATTTGCTGATAAGTAACAGCTCTGAGGGCAATGTCTTCTCTAACTTCTTCCACCAGATCCAAGTCCAACCTTCTTATGAGATCACTTTTAGGGGAGTCAAAGTTCAACACTCTATGAGTTGGTATGCCTATCTCAGCTGGTACCATGTCCTCTGTCCCAAAATCAAGCATATAAGGTGTTTCTCCAATGGTTGTTCTCGAAGTTGTTCTATATGCCCAAAGAATAGAGTCCAACTCATTGATCCAGTTTCCCTTCGCAGTATCAGGTCTCTTTTTTAGTCCCGCGAGTAAGGTTTTATTCATTACTTTCGTTTGAACGTTGCATTATGGATGTCCAGGAGCAGAGTAAAGTTTTTGAATCTTGGATTGAACACAATATGCTTCAAATTCATCATTGTCAAATTGGGTGCCATGGTCAGTAATGAAGGCATAAGGCATGCCATACCTGCATATGATGTGCTTCCATATAAACTTAAATACCTTCTCATAAGGCTACTCTATAAATGGTTCTGCTTCCACCCATTTCGTGAAATAATTTACAGCTACCACTAAGTATTTGAACTTGCATTTGGTGGTCGGAAATGAGATGACCAAATCAATTCCCCAAATGGTGAAAGGCTAAAGAGAAGTGATTAGTGTTAAGGTAGCTCCCGATCTTATGTGAATGGAAGCAAACCTTTGGAACCTAACACACTTTTTGGAAAAGGTTCTATAATTTTCTTTCATGATATGACAATAATACCCTTGAATAGAAATTCATCAGACCAACGATCGGCTAACTGAATGAGCCCCACAAGACCCTTCAGGCACCTCCTTGATTAACTTAGTTACTTCAAGGGGATGGACACACCGTAGTAAGAAAAACGTATATCCCCTTTTGTATAGGATTCCTCTCTCTAAAGCATACCCAACTACTTTATATCGAATTTTGCTTGCATCTTTTGGATCAATTGGTAGGACCCCTTTTTCAATGTAATCTCTGATTGGGTCCATCTATGATTGTCAAAAATCTATAGTAATGAAATTGATCATAAGATCCTCCTCTATAATCTTGGACGCCAAGATTTCCACTAGGATTCTTCTCCCGAGCTCCATCCTAGTTGTTGAGGCTAGCCGAGCAAGTGTGTCGGCTCGGTCATTCTCTATCCATGGTATTCTAACCATCTGGATTACTAGAAATTTGAAGATAACTTCCATAGCTTTTGACAAGAGTGCGCTTGCGTTCAAATAAGGAAGTTGTTTAATTAAACTCAATTTTTATCAATAAATTTCTAAACATGCATCTAGGTGTGATTGATGATGATAAAATCAAGAAAGAACATTCAACCACACACAAATGAGGAAAAATATCCCAAAGTGGAAAAACCTTTTATTTTCACTATAATTTTGTAAGAAAATGGCTTACACGGATTACAATGAAAATATGTGACACAGAAATACCCTCGGGTGTCGGTTCTGATGTCGTCAGTTCGAACTATCCCTTTCCAGTAGGGCAGCAATGAAGAAGAGAACGACCTCCTCAAAAATTACTCCAGATGAGTAGATGATCCTCTTGAAGTTTTAAAGATTCACACACATATATGGGAATGGTTTTGTGAATCAAAAAGGTTTAGAAAACCCTAAAAAGATGAAGTCTTATTCTGGACTATTTTCGCAGAATTTTGAGATTGCAGAAAGACTTGAAAATCATGTAGAAGGAGAATAGATATTTATACAAAATCGAGCCGGTGGCTCGTTCGAACGAGATAGCCATGTCGCTCGAACGAAGGACAGATATCGTTCAAACGAGATCGCGCGACAGGCCTATCTCGGGTGAACGACAGTAAAAGTCGTTTGAACGAGCTCGTCGTTCAAGGCACTTCGCTTCTACACTTAGAAAAAATTATGGTTTTGATAAAAAAATAATCTAGACTTCAAAAACAATTTTCAAAAAATTTTCCAAATATTTATGGAAGTATTAAAGCTCCAATAAACCATTTTACCGATAAAATGTAGTGGACTAGTGGGAATGACTGAGAAGTACGTCGCATGTAGCATGATGCACGTGAAGATAATGGATGCATTGAATTCGGATAAAGGCCGTCGAGGTTAATCGTGTTGACGTGCTGAACGTAGCGGTATCAGACATACAAACTGTGATCTAGAATAAAACAGAAAATTTCTAGATTCTACCCCGGACATTTATAAAATTATGTCCTTACAAATCTCCCTATGTCTATGCCGGTACATACATAAAAAAATACGAATTATGCAATCAAATGACATACATGATAATATCCTCATTAAACCATCAAACTGAGAATACTAAATGGCATTTATTTCAAATCTTCAGCTCTTCAGAAACTTCCAAAGCTTTTCTCATCAAGGTGTGTAAACAAATAATGAGCAATGTTGTACCTACATACATGAGATAAAGAAAATACACGTGACAACCAACAGATTGAAATATAATGATATGCAAAAATTGATGATCAATAAAGCTTAAGCAAATCATTCATAAATCAACCAAACGCCAAAACAATTCTCCCCCATAATTCTTCTCCCCCTTTTTATGATTTTCCCAAATAGACAAATAAGAGAAGCATAGATAAATGCACATGGAGAATGACACATGGGAATAAACTGTTATTTTCATATTTTTCAAATATTTTTACACATAATATATAACAAATAATCACACCATGAAAGATCACAAAAACAACCAAGTCGATGATAGCGTAAATGAAGGGGTGTGATCAGATTCGATAGGAAAATCAACGCATACAAACATGACATATGTGCACGATGAATATCGGATACTCTTAACGAATGAGCTCAAAATCCTCCTTCGGTGTAAAAAGGTGGTAATATGAGACATTGACTCAATCAAATTAACAAATCAAAGCTCAAAGTGATTTCCACACCAATAACGTCCAAAACTATTTCATGCTTTTTCAGAACTTTCAAGGAAGTGCAAACCCGTTTATATTCACCAACCAAACTCCCTCAGATATATATTTTTAATAGAGGCATTCTAAATTCTCAAAATTTGGAGAATTAATGGTGAAACCTAATGTCCCATAGATGGCATATATTGCTTTTCATCGCCTTCAATTTTTTTCGGGCTCTTTTAACCTCTTTGGACCCCGGATAATAAAATTCCTCAATTTTTTAGGTCCTTTTTAATAGTGGATTGGAATCGCAAAGGCTAAATGAACCTTTCGCAGCCCCTCCCCATTTTTAAATAAACACACAGTTGCACAAAAACAATTTTTACATGCATTCCAATCTTGTCAAGTTTTATCGCATATGGTTAGTTGTATAGACATAATTGAGATGGAAACACTTAAGCCAATATGTGATAGACAAGTACAATAATTAAATAAATCCGTGCATGTGTGCAATAAAGGAGATATGAGTCAAACATGTAGAAAGATGTCACTAATCACATCTCAAAGACCCCAATCAATGTACACATGGATGAAATGATGTAACGTCTCAAATCTCTATCAAACAGTCACATGGATAAATGAAATGAAATTGTGACTTGGCTATCTTAAATTCTCATCCATAAGAGGTGCAAATAAAATACAAAAATATTTTTGAGCTTTTCTAAAAAAATTATAAAAGAAAAATCTTTTTGGATTTTTCAAACAATAAAAAATATCTGTACAACAAAGCAATAATACATATAAAACAAACTAGTAATAGGAAGCATATGATATGAACATGAAACAGCATCCTATCCTAGACATAGACCAACACATTAGTCAACTGTGCAAATCTCCAAAGTAAGACTCTCAAATATAAGGGCATCTAAAGGTTTCGTGAAAATATCTGCTAACTGACGGTCGGTGGGGACGAAACTCAGGGATACGACTTTCTCCTCAATAACTGACGTGTAAAGTGCTCGCGTATCCTGATGTACTTTGTGCATGAATGTTGGACTGGATTGCGGGATATGTGTATCGCACTCGTGTTATCGCAAGAAATAGTCATGGTGTCCTGTGAAATCTAATAATCCTCTAACATTTGCTTCAACCACAAGAGTTGCATGCAACAACTCCCGGTGGCGATGTACTCAGCCTCTGCGGTAGACAAAGAGATGGAATTTTACTTCTTGCTCAACCAGGAGATAAGAGCAGAACCAAAATAGAAACACCCACCAGAAGTGCTCCTACAACCATCTACATCCCCGGCCCAATCGGCATTCGAATAAGAGGACAAATGATCATCGGTATCAAAGGAATACCAAATACCGTATGAGAGAGTCCCACTCACGTATTTTATAATACGTTTTAGAGCAAGTAAATGTGACTCTTTTGAGGACGCCTGATATCGTGCACAGACTCCAACACTAAAGGCTATGTCGGGACGAACCTGGAGACCAAGGAAGAAAGTAAGCTCACCAACCATGCTCATATCAAACTCACTTTTCATCTCCTCCTCAAAGTGATGAGCATGTTGGGAGCACGTGGATCCAAAGACTATGTCATCTACATAGACCTGGGCAACCAAAATAGCATTGTCATCTCTCCTGATGAATAACGTCATATCAACTCCCCCTCTCTTGAATCCACGGGCTAAGAGATAGGAAGCAAGCCTCTCGTACCAAGAACGGGGTGCTTGCTTCAAACCATACAAGGCTTTCCTCAGATAGTAGATGTGCTGCGGGTGCTTAGGGTCTTCAAACCCTTTCGGTTGTTCCACATAAACCTCCTCCTGTAGAATGCCATTTAAAAAGGCACTCTTGACATCCATATGATATAACTTGAAGCGCAGATGGCATGCAATGGCGAGTAGTAAGAGGACGGACTCAAGCCTTGCGACAGGAGCAAATGTCTCCCCAAAGTCTACACCTTCTATCTGTGTGTAGCCTTGAGCGACCAACCTAGCCTTGTTTCTGATTATGGTACCATTTTCATCCATTTTATTCTTGAAAATCCATCTGGTACCTATCACATTAGTCTCACTAGGTCGGGGGATAAGTTCCCATACATTATTATTTTTAAACTAAAGCAACACATCCTGCATAGCAGATATCCAGTGTTCATCCTTGAGTGCTTCTTTGTGATTCTTGGGCTCGACTTTGGACGTGTAGTAAAAATGGCTAACAACGTTCTCGATCTGAGCACGAGTCTTGACCCCTAGAGTGGGATCACCAACAATGGAAGAAGGTTCATGACTTTTTCAAACCCAAGCAGGTGTGTCCCCTAACACAGGAGTAGGATCCACAAAGTGTGGGTGAGGTTCAAGTAAATTACTGCCAGAAACATCCTCATCCTCACACTGAAGGCTAGAATCAATAAATGCCGAAGGTTCGTCATCTTACATGGTGATGTTATTCACTCCATAACCTTAGAGCTCTTCAGGTTAAAAACTCGGTACACTATACTATTCGATGAATAGCCTAACAGTATTCCCTCGTCGTTTCGGGAGTTAACTTTTCTAACTACTCTCTATCTCGTAGGATGTAGCATTTACTCCAAAAAACACGAAAATATGCAAGGTTGGGTTTCTTGCTAGTACACAATTCATAAGGCATCTTAAGTGTGTGTGGATGCAGGTAAACCCTATTCACCATGTGGCATGAAGTAGACATTTCCTCTGCCCAAAATCTCCTAGAAACCTTACGATCTAGAAGCATAGATCTAGCCATTTCCTGGATCTTCCTACCCTTTCTCTTAACAATCCCATTTTGCTGAGGAGTCTTCCTAGCAGAAAACTCATGTTTAATCCCAATGTTATCACAGTAAAGATCTACCTTTGCTTCCTTAAATTCAGTGCCATTGTCACTACGTGTCCTGTTAATAGTGACTCCGTGTTGATTTTATAGGACACGACACTTGATCGTTAAAAACTCCACAGTATTGGATTTCTCCCTCAGTAAACCTGCAATCGAGTATCTGGAGAAATCATCCACCATCATGAGGATATACCTCTTACCACCAATACTCTCAGTACGAGTAGGACCCATAAGATCCATGTGAATAAGATCAAGTACACGAGAGGTGGTAATGGAATGAAACTTCCTATGGGGGCTACGAATTTTTTTTCCCAACTGACAGGGTCCACAAACCATCGAAGTTGGCTTTCCAAGTGATGGTAAGCCACGTACTAGGTCCTTTTATCTAAACGAGTTAGATCTCTAACGTTCACGTGGCTTAGACGTTGGTGCCACAGATCCATAGGAGTGATCGTGGCACTGTTGTAGACAAGTGAGGATGTGGGCTCAGTCCCATAGCAATTATCCTTTGTCCTCACCCCTCGTACTAAAAGTTTATCGGCTTGATTATAGACATTACATGCGTCCCAATCAAACTTTACGGCAAAGTCAACGTCGCACAACTGGCTAATGCTGAGAAGGTTTGATTTCAAACCTTTGACGTACAAAACATTTTCTAGCTTAGGAAATCCTGGTAACTCTACAGTACCACATCCTACAATGCTAGACTTTCTCCCATCTCCAAAGGTGACTCTACCATCCTTATAATCCTCAAGAGAGGTAAAAAATGAGGCATCACTTGTCATATGTCTGGAGCACCCACTATCAAAATAACACTGAGAGGTATTATGTTCTTTGAGAGAGACATGAACAACAAAGGCCTTTTTATCTTTCTCAGGTACCCAAGAAGTGGTGACCTTTTGTTTACCTTTGTGGTTGTTGGTTTTAGCCGGAATGTGAGAAGCATTCACTGACGGTAAAGACATCCGTCGGAATTCCTCCGTCAAACTCTGTGATGTGGAAGCTAAAAACTCAACTCGCTCTCTCAGACTGGTAAAATCATCAGTATGCTATGGTGAAGCAGTAGTACGCCGTGTCCGATCCATACTATAGCAAAGCTCCCTGAGGTGGCCTTTTCTTTTGAAATATGTACAAAAGAACACAGTCTTAGGTGGACCTTGGTTTGCTTTTCTTAGTCGAACTCTCCTTCGAGGTTTTTGACTATGGCCATAAGGAGTCTTAGTAAACTCAGGAACTGGTCCAGGTGAAATTTTGGACGTGGAGGCACCATCATAACCTATTCCCTCCCTATCACCAAAACCTAAAGCGGGGCCGAGGAGCATTTTTCCCATCTTTCCAGATTTGTCCTCGAATTGTACCTTGACTTATCATGATTTATCCAGATCATGAGTAAGCTGGTCTACAAGGGCTTTAAGTTTCTTCCGAGTATCCACGGAGGAACGGAGCTCACTCGTAAGATTAGTCACTTGTTTAGTCAAGTCCCTTCTCTCTTTCTCAAAAAAAACTCTCTCTCTCTAAACAAACTTTCTTTCTCAACACAGGCAGACTCTCTCTCTCTTAAGGTAGTGCAGGTGGAGGACTCTCTCTCTCTTATTTTTCTTAAATATTCCTCTAAAGCGGTGATCCTAAAAACTAACGCTTTGTTACGCTTTTTAGTTTTAAATGACCCAGAATATAGCTCGACGTAGGCGCACTGAATATCACTCTCGCTCTCACTTGTGTCATCCTCCCTCTCACTCACATTGATCTCACTGTTGAGGTGTCCTTGTGAAGCAGCATCCTCATCGTCATGAGGAGCACTAGAAGTACTCACATGACTAGCCATGAATGCGGTGAAGTTACACTCATGCGGTGACTCATCTCCAGAATCCACCAACTCGACCTCACTATCGTCACTAAGGGTAGCATTAAGGATAGCTTTGCCCATTTCTCTGTTCAGCGTAGTAGCACACTCAAAAGCTCTATAACCCTTACCGTCGCACTCAAAGCATCTCTCACTTTCCTTTTTAGGAGGATCTTTAAAATCTTTTTCATTTTTCTTTTCAAACTTATTTTTCTCAAACTTCTTTTTATCTTTAAAATTACCATTTTTCTTGAATTTGAGAATTCTCTTGAATTTTTTTGCAAATAGGGCCAAATCATCTAAGTCAAAATCACACTCAGAATCTGACGTATATGTCTCTCTTTTTCTATATGACTCTCCCCACTTTCTTTTCGACCCCTCACTCTTTCTCTCTTGGGCATTAAGTGCAATTCCCTTATCTTTAGACTTGACAGATTTAGGAAACATATCAATTTCATACGTTTGCAAGTCTCCTACAAGTTCCTCCAATTTAAGCGTATTTAAAATACCCATAGAATTTAACAAAGTGACTTTAGGGATAAAACACTTAGGCAGTGATCTAAGAATCTTTTTAATAACTCTAGCATTAGAAATGTGTTCACCAAGATTAAAACTAGTTTTAACAATATGAGACAGTCTAGCATAAAATTCATCAAAACATTCAGATTCAAGTATGGTGATTGTTTCAAATTGAGTTGTTAAATTTTATAGTTTAGACTCTTTCACAGCATTAGTTCCCTCATGGATAAGTTGCAAAACATCCCATGCCTCTTTTGACGTGGTGCATGTCATTATGCGTTTGAACTCATCGGGTGTGACAGACCCAGAAATAGCACTTAAACCCTTAGAATTAAAAGATTTCTAGCCCATGTAGTTTTCATTCTCCTACTTCAGTCCAACACACTAGAGTTCTGCATTTTCTCCCATATAAAGCTTCATAAGGAGCCATCTCAATACTCGAATGATAGCTATTATTATAAGCACACTCTATTAGTGGCAAGTGTTCATCCCAACTGCCCTTGAACTCCAATACACAAATTCGTAACATGTTTTCAAGTGTTTGGATCGTTCTTTCTGACTTTCCATCAGTCTGAGGATGAAAAGTTGTATTAAATTTCAATGTAGTCCCTAAATCTTGTTGTAAACTAGGCCAAAAGTGAGAAGTGAGCTTAGGATCTCGATCAGAAATAATAGAAACAGGTTCACCATGCAATCTAATAATCCCATCCACATATATTTTTGCATATCTATCCATGGAGTAAGTAGCTTTAATAGGAAGAAAATGTGTAGACTTAGCCAACCTATCAATGACAACCTAAATATAATCAAACCCTCGTGATGATTTTGGTAAACCTATAATAAAATCTGTAGTAACATGCTCCCATTTCCACTAAGGAATATGTAAGGGCTGTAGTAAACCACTCGTCTTCTGATGCTTCGCCTTCACCTGTTGGCAAACTAGACATCTAGCAATAAAATCTGCAATGTCGTGTTTCATTCCCGGCCAACAATAATATTGTTTCAAATCTCTATACAGTTTCGTTCTCCCTGTATGCATAGCATATGAAGAACAGTGGGCTTCCTCTAAAAAATTTTTTCTTAAATTAGGCATGTTAGGAACACACAAACGGTTACCGTACACAACAATGTCATCATCACGAATAGAAAATTCATTTACTTTACCCTTTTTCATATTCTCTCTCACTTTCTCTAATTTTGTATCTCCCGCCTCTGCTTGTTTTATCCAGTCTATCAATGTGGGTCTAATAGTTAAATATTCTATTATTCCGTAAGACTCATTCAAAGTTAACTCTACCCCACTAAAGCTAACTCTCTCAGCATGTCAACTCGAATACAATAAATACAAGATACTATGCCCCGAGATTTTCTACTCAAAGCATCGACAACATCATTAGCCTCAACTGAATGGTAATGTATCATGCAATCATAATCTTTTATAAGTTTCATCCACCTACTTTGCCTCAAGTTCAAGTCTTTTTGAGTAAATAAGTATTTTAAGCTTTGATGGTCAGTCAAAATTTCACAACTAACACCATATAAGTAATGTCTCTAGATCTTTAATGCAAAAACTACTGCAGCCAATTCAAGATCATGTATAGGGTAGTTGTGTTCATGTATCTTTACCTATCGAGAAGAAAAAGCAATTACCTTTCCATACTGCATTAATACACAACCAAGTCCCTGATACGACACATCACTATAAATGACTAAACCTTCTGTACCCGTTGGGATTGTCAATACTGGAGCTGATGTCAACTTACCCTTTAAATTTTCAAAGATTTTATCACAATCACTGCTCCACATAAACTTGTTTTCCTTTCTGGTAAGCTTAGTGAATGGAAATGCAATAGAAGAGAACCCTGGTATAAACCTCCTGTAATAGCCCACCAATCCCAAAAAGCTACGTACCTCTGTCACACTATTTGGTCTTTCCCAATTCATTACTGCTTCTACCTTCTTGGGATCAACACAAATACCATCAGCAGAAATAACATGTCCCAAAAATACTACCATGTCTAGCCAAAATTCACATTTAAAAAACTTAGCATACAACTGCTTATCTCTCAAAGTTTGTAAAATAATACGCAGGCGGTGCTCATGCTCATCCCTACTATTAGAATATATCAAAATATCATCAATGAAGACAATAACAAAAGAATCCACATATGGGTGGAATATACGGTTCATCAAATCCATGAATACAGTCGGTGCATTTGTTAACCCAAATGGCATGATAAGAAATTCATAATGTCCATACTTGGAACGAAAGACAGTTTTAGAAATATCGCAGTCTCTTACTTTCAATTGATGATATCCGGATTTGAGATCAATCTTGGAAAACACTTTGGCCCCTTGCAACTGATCGAACAAGTCATCAATTCGAGGTAGTGGGTATTTGTTACGGATAGTCACCTTATTCAATTAACGATAATCGATGCATAGTCTTATGGTTCCATCTTTCTTTTTCACAAACAATACTGGAGCTCCTCACGATGATACACTAGGCCTTAAAAAACCACGATCTAGCAAATATTGCAACTGCATTTTTAGCTCTTTTAATTCTGCAGGTGCCATACAATATGGTGCAATGGATATTGGTGTAGTGCCTGGTACCAACTCAATCGCAAATTCTACCTCGTGGTCTGGTGCTAACCTTGGGGGTTCTTCTGGGAAGACATCTGCAAACTCATTAACTACTGGTATATCTGATAGTTTTCCAGCCTCTTGTCATGTGTCCACCACATGAGCAAGATAACCCTCACATCCTTTCTTTAGCAGTTCATAACATTTTGTAGCAAAAATCAAACATGTTGGAGTGACATTTCGTTCCCCAATAAATTTAAATTCAGGTTCACCCGATAACCAAAACACTACCTCCTTTTTAAATCAATCTAAACATACATGATATGAGGCTAACCGATCCATACCCAGTAGCATATGAAAGTCACGCATATCGAGAGGTAACAAGTCAACTAGTAATTCTTTTTCAGCCACTCGCACCACAAACTCCCTATATACCCTGTCAATAACCCCCCCCCCCCCCCCCCACTAGAGTAACAATAGCTAAACTAGAATCTAATGATGATAATGGTTTATTAAGATGCAACAGATAAAGCAAAGATACAAAAGAATGTGTATAACCAGGATCTATTAACACATAAGCATCTTTATTGCCAATAGGAAGTGTACATGTCACTATGTTAGGCATAGCTTGTGCATCTTGTTGCGTCAGTGCAAATACTCTGCCTTGACCTTGACTTTGGGATATACCTCCTCTACCTCCCCTGGGTACATTCTGTGTAGAACTCCTACCTCCTACTGCCACACTCTCAACTGATGTTGTAGCTCCTATCATTGGACAATTCTTTAGTACGTGCCCTGGTTGATGACAATGGAAACATAAAGGTGTCATCTCAGCTATTTTACACTCCCGAGACATGTGCCCTTGACCACCACATCTATAACAAATTATGGCCCTCGGTACCAACACGGATGAATTTTCTGACCGATTTATCCCAGTCCTTCCACCTCGAGCTTGAAATCTTCCACGTGAACTTCTATTATTTTTAAATTCTTGGCCCTTAAGTACTCCTCGCGCTACACTTTGAGTTGAGGTTCCTGTATCCCATCCATATGATCTTATACCATCGTGTCTAGCTTTCTTCGAGTGCTCAGCTTGCATTTCTTTCATTGACTTTTCTAACACCATGGTCCTATCCACCAAATCCACATAATCCATGATCTTCATATTAGCAACCATGATTTTTATATCTACACTCAACCCAGTTTGAAACCGATCACATTTACTTTATTCCTTCCTCACCAAGTCAGGTGCAAATCTAGATAAGGATATAAATAAAGCTTCATACTCTGCCACTTTTCGGTTCCCCTGTTTCAGCGTGACAAATTCTTCCTCTTTCTCTTTTCTATAAAGCCTTGGGAAATATTTTTCAAAAAACACCTTCATAAACCTCTCCCATGTAATTTGTGGAGGATTTATTGGTACCACTCCCACCAATTGTAGTGAATAACCTCTATGTACCATCCCACCATAACTTTGCATCATTCTCTAACCTGAAGGTTGCTAACAACACCTTTTGTTCATCTCATACTTCCATTACCTTGAATATCGTTTCCATCTTTCTAATACATCCCTCTGCCACTAATAGATCAATAGTCCCCGTAAATGCTGGCGAATTTAACTTCATGAACCACTCATGCAATTTATCCCTATCTCCACCATGTTCTCCACCTCTTGCTTGTTCCATTAATTATGCCACGACACGTAATATTCTTCCCACGTCATCAATAGGTTGTTGTTTCACCTCTGGCTCCTCCACTTCAATATGTCTATGTCCCTGCTGACTACTAGGAACATAAAATGCCTCACCCTCTGTTCTATCATGCGGCTCGTGTGGATCCATCGCTCACTGCAATATAATTAACATAAATAAAATACAATAGCCGTAATTTAATATTAACATTGTTAGTCAAAATACAAACGCATAGCAAACTGACTTTCTAGTGTCCACTGCCAATCTAAACCCTCACACCCTGTCCAGAACCTAATAACCATGCTCTGATACCAATTTGTCGCGCCCTGACTTAATTAAGTCAAACTCATCATTTTATTTAGAGATAAATTTCCTTTAAAAATGCTTTAATTTAAATCTCTCAGGAAAAATAGCATAAGACTTTTTTTTTCTCAAAGGCATGTTTCTATAAAAATATAACTATTACCAGACAACTTTACATACCTAAGATCCTTAATTTAATATTTACACAAAAATCTTCTTGACATTCAAACCATATTAGATATTCGTCACTCTCCCATTTTAAGATCCTAACTTGGCAGTAAACTCCAAATGATAAGCATACCTGAAACAAAATATTAAAGGAGTGTAAGCTATAAAGGCTTAGTGAATGACCATATGCCACACATATAACAAAATTGAATAACCATTTTTATTTTTTCTAATGCTATAATCCAACAAAAATTATGAAACTCTCGCAAGCCTGGACCCGCCACAATCCAATTAACCCAGCATAGTTATTGGGAACCACCACGTCTCTTTATTAGGCCCGAGTACACAAACTTTTAAGTTGGATTAACAGGACGGACACATCCCGTAGGACCCACCACAGTGCTTAACATTAGATAAAGGACTCACTAGTCCATATCATTATATAACATCGCTTAATATTTTTTATCATATGCATATGTTTCCAAAATACAACATCACTCCCATAAGCATTTTAACACGTGTGTTTAACTACGCATTTTTATATGAACATATAAGCATCTATATTTCATAGGACAGGTCACTCACCTTGGATTTGGTGCTAATATTTATACCAAACTAGTTCCTTGGTATGGTAGTATTAGTTGCTTCCCCACCTAACAAGTCAATGTCATTAGTATTTGAATACACCGATTAACATCAAACCCAATAATATATCACATCATTTAGTCGATTAGAAATAACTAAAGAGGAATTAAATATGATACTTCACATTTCTATAACACCCAAGTAATTAGGGTTCTAACACAATTTACGGAATTAAATTACGAATTCGCTAGATGAAGTTATGCCCATTTTGTTACAACCTTTTCAAATCGTTTCTCAAGAAAAACAGCAACACAATTTTAATTTTTGGAATTTTCATAATTTTATACCACATAAATTTGCATGATATTCCACCCAATATCAGTAAACACATTGAATAATACAAAATTAATGTTTCATAATTTTTAGGGCTCATTTTCTATGTCGAGCAAAATGTCAAACACCTGGTATGCATTCTTGCTCCTTTAGGGCAGATTTTAAACCAAAACTTCAAGCTATCACAAAAGGTTCATTCCTTGGTATTTTTACACAATTTTTGGATATGTTATACATGTATGAGTCTAGTTTACTCTCCAAATGGAATCACTCAGTTCCAATAATTATTCCATGATTTAACCATTTTTAGCACAACTAGGTCAAAAAAAGAACATTAAAGCATAACTTAACATTTTTAAGCATACATAACCTCCACCTTGACTATCAATTATGGAAACATATAATAAATATGTTTATACACATCAAAAATCTGAATTTCCTAATTTAAAAATCATCACGATGAGGGAATTTAAATCTGGGACAATAAAGTCAACATTTACGATCCTAATACATGTTCTTACACATGTTCTTAAACAATCCTTGTTCCAACACAATTCAGCAATATGGGTATCATTGAAATATATATATCCAGATCAAAAATAAAAACATGAAAAGTATAGAACTCATCCATATGACCAACTTTAATAAAGAATTAATTACCTTACGAGGATTCCTCGATTTATAAAATTATTCCAAAGATTTCTTCCTTAACTTTCTTCTCTTTCTCTCTATTTAGGAAAAACTTGTTATTTCTTATGAGGAAGAAGACAAAACTCTCATTTAGAATCATAAATAAGTTTTATAGTGGTCCAATAGCAATAGGGGTAGTGGTAACACATGATTGGTTGGATGAAAGGTCAAATTAGACAATTCCAATAATGACACATTTGTCCCACCCTGGTAAAATCACCATTAGTCACTATCATGGGCCCCGATTTACTCCCTCTTTATGTATATTCGTAGATAACTTATACATCTACAACTTTCATTTTTGTGTTTTTCCAAATTCATAAAATTAGTATGCCTAATTTGGGCTCGAACAGGAAATTAGCAATATACCGAAAATCTCAAGACTTTCACATTTGGCGACTAAACATTGCCAATTTCGCACCAACTCCCTAATTTACTTTTATAAACATAATAGTGAATTAGAAAAATATTTTATGATTCATTTAACCACATAACTATTCATATTCTCTAAACGTGTTATCCCCGATCATAAGCTCGATTGGCATCTAATATTAACCACATATATATATATCACATGAGCATGCATCCCCTAAACATGATAATTAACATGTTTAACACACATAACCAATTTATAACTAATAACTTATACTTAATCATGTAATTAACCTTCCTAATCATATTTTAGGGCCTTACAAAAATACTTTAAAACCTTATGTGGGACTTGCGAGCTCTTTTGATATTTTGTCGGTTTGTCATTTTCCTTCTCACAAACGACATATCTAGGCTCACCGCATACTGAACATTCATTATTCTATTCGTATTCGTTGCGATAGAATTCGTAATCATACTTTCGTGCATGAATAGATTTGTATTTTAATCCCAAACCCTTCAATCTCTTCTTCATGGTAGGATAATTATCTGGTAACGTGTTTACTTTTGGGAGAATTACTTTAACCCACTTAAGAATTCTAGTTACGTTGTTCCCAGACAAGCCAAATTGACTCTTTAAATTATGCAAACCAATCATTTTATATAATACCAAATGATCTTCATCGTAATCTTTATATAACGGTCTAGCCGCATCGGCTTTCAATCGTATATATTCTCGATCTCCTGGTAGTTTAGTATCAAATTCTTCATTGTGCGCATTATCTGGTTGGTGTTTTTGGTCGTGGCGGACTCCGTATACAGCGTCAATTAGGTCGGTCAATGGACTATGTGTTGGAGAATCATTTAACACTTCCACTCATTGGTGTTCTGTTACGTGGTCAGTTACCGGTAATTCTTCGGGAACATAAGGTACATGTTTTTCACCATGGTATGTCCATTTGTTATAATCTTGACAAATTCCCCACATTATTAAATGTAACTCAACATCTTCTAAAGATTTATATTTTTCATTTATACAATAGGTGCACGGATACGGAATCTTCTCACTTTTAAGGTTCTTAAAATCTCATTTAATAAATTCTTGAACGCCTTTAACATAACTATTAGCTATTCGGTCACTCTCCTCCCATCCACTCTTTGTATTGTGGAAAATCCATTTAATAATCTTCAATTTATAGTCCTGTGTTAACATGATAAAATAAATATCATGTTGCATAAATTTCATGTTGCATAGTAAAGCACTAATATAGTATCAAAATAAAGCACTAATATAGTCAATAATGCACCAATCAATAATATTATGCAATAACTTAAATACAAGAACACGCCAATCAACGATTCTACACAACCACTTAAACTTAAATTAAGTAAATTTGTCTACTGATATTATTACAACATAAGAAAAATATTACTACATCTTCATCAAGCAATAAAATAGCCAACTGGTAACAAAGTCTACATAATTTTTCAAAAAATTCCCTTCTTCACTGTTGATGTGCACTGGAACAGTTTCAAAACCCTCATGTACTGTATCAACCATGATTTGACACTCACCCTGCTGCAAAGGTCGATTATATACTAAAGTTTTTACGGCAGTTGACATGAGCGTGAAGATCCCAACGACAAATTTACCGCTCAGGTCCTGTATATAGTATTTCTCACCATAGTCACCGTGGGTTATTGACGGTGGTCCAAGATCTGTGCCATGCTGAGGCGCTAAGAAAGGGAATTTTGAAGGAGGAACTGGAATCTGTGGGGGGAATAGAGAACGAGGAAAATTTTAAGGAATTCCTAGCATATGTGGAGGGAAATTGGGATGCATTGGGGGCTACAGGGGCATACGAGTGGTTAAAAGGGAAACAATCTGTGAAAGTTTATCATTCACAGCTCTCGATTCATTTTGAAACCCCATTATATTTCATTCAGTCCTAGATTGACGCTCATCGTTGGACGCAAAATGCTTTTTAAGAGAAGAAAGCTCGTCCATAAGAGGTGTGGTGTGTTTGAATCTTGTTTTTGACATATGTGACCCTAAACATCTCGTCCTCCCTCTGTGGTCCTTCCCAGATTTTTGTGCGATGTCAATGTCATTGAACGGGATTGAATGTGACTTACTACTGAAAGACTCTATTGGTTCTAGAGTCTTGGCCAAGTGAGGAGGGAATTTATTATCTTTTTCTCATCTAGAATGCACGTACATGTTGACCATATTCGGTGTCTTTCCTTCATCCGGGCATCCTTTCGTAACAGTCGTCCACTCGTTCTTCAAATCTTCATAAAATTTCGAGCCAAGCCAATGGACATCAATTTTTTTTGCCCTATTCTGCTTGTTTTTCTCCCCTTACAGCATTTTGGAGCCCTTCACCTCATTCTCCAGAAAATCATTCCATTAAGAGACTATCATCTCAACGTTTGAAGGAACTTTGTCTTTGAGTGCCAAAATGTCGGAGCTCGATGCGCCCTTAGGGAAATGCTTCTGCTTAAGGTTGCTCAGATATGTTCAGAGTTATTCAGCAACTCGAGAAAGCACCTTATTTTTTGAGTTGGGGGAAAATGAATACCGTCTGCTGAGTTGCTCGTAGATGTCATCTTTAACAACTTTATCTATGTGGTTCCAATTGTCATCTCTTCCCACTCCCATATTCATTTTTGCCAAGGACAAACACTGGGCTTTAAACTGTTGAACGTGATTCTTATCCCCTGTGGGGTTATTTCCTAATAAAGAGAACCCAATAGGCTTCTTCTCAACTGACCCGATAATTTCAGGAGCATTGGGCATGTTTATTGGATTAGTGGGTACAAGAGTAGGGGAGTGAACAGTTTGTGGAGTAGGGGAGTGAACAGAATTTGGAGTAGGGGAGCGAACAGTTTATGGAGTTGAATATTGCTCACAAATTGGTGATGAGAATTCTCCTTGTGGTTTTGTCACGTTGTTGGTTGGAGCGCTGCTTCCATTACCACTCGACATTATCTATAAAAATAATAAAAGTTAAATGTGTTTCTATAATAATAGATGCATAATTTCAAAGTTCAATATGAAAATATAACTAACAAAATAAATTTTTTTCCATATATTATAATCTACCTGTTCATGGTAAGACTTTAACAAAATTTCAATATGTTTGATTTCCATCCATTATGGATTTTTTTTTAAAAACCTATGGATTTTTGCATGTGGCCAATCAGGAGGAAGCGTATCTATAATGGATGCATAGATGTCAATGACATGAACTCGAAATCTCATCATCTTCAGCCTATTGGCAAGATTGAGTTTGACGTGCATATGTCGTGAGACATCACAGTCTTCATCAATGCTCTTTGTACGTAATTATATCTATAATGGGTGAATTTCTTTTCCTGCCTTCTCTAACAGCATAAGCAAGGTCAGTGGTCTATTGAGATTATGAACGCGATATATATATTGTACAGCTTCATCCCAACGTTGTGATAGGGAAAACAGAATACGATCGAATAAGTACTCTTGTTGGAGATGAACTCCACTGTTTACAATGTAGTTGAATTATTCGATCTTCCTATTCCCATACTAATAAACCGGAGTACCCGCTTTATGAGTCTCATTAATGAAAGATGTACACGTGGAGTTCAATTGCAACCTTTCCCACTCTTATTGCTATTTATTAGTACCGTGGGTCATTTTTCTCTTAGAAAAATGAACGAGGGTGTTATTATAAGTCCTATAAATAATGGCTCTAATGAATCATTAACGAGTTATTATGTACTAGGGCATGAATATGATTCCTATAAATGATGGCTCTAGTGAATCATCAACCGTTAATTTATTAGGTTTTGAATACCTACTTTTGTCGTTTAAGCCAACAATCCCTAAAATCAAACCTAAAATTAACCCTTACAAACATTACCCCTACAATCAATAGATTATGCATTTTTAGGACTTAATTTTAATGGAGATGTATATTTTTATATTTTAGCCCTAAAATCAACCCTAAAATTAATCCTAAAATTAATCCCGAATTTAGGATCAATGTTAATGGAGATGTATATTTTTATATTTCAACCCCAAACTTAAACGAACAATATCCATTAAATTAAAATTTGCCCTAGTTTGAAACTTAAACCAACAGTATCCATTAAATTAAAATTTGTCCTAGTTTGAAACTTAAACCAACAATATCCATTAAATTAAAATTTGCCGTAGTTTGAAACTTAAACCAACAATATTCATAAAATTAAAATTTGCCCTAGTTTGAAATTTAAGCAACAATATCCATTAAATTAAAATTTGCCATAGTTCGAAACTTAAACCAACATTTGTCATATTGTTTTCTATAATACACATACACATTTAAAGTATACACAACTACATACATATACACAATACATACAATGACAATGTATATACAACTACATACATATACACAATACACATACATACACACACACACACACACACACACACACACACATATACACACAAGTATTTACGTAGATGCACACACACGTACTTACCTTTGAGATTGAGATTGGGAGAGAGCTTGAGATTGAGAGAATGAGAGAGCCGAAATCACCGAAGAGAGGGCGAGAAAATAAGGGTTTAGAAGTTTTCGAGGGAAATGAAAAATTATTCTGCGTTTTTTAAGTATAAAGACCATGGTCACGACTTAGGGTCGTGACCATATGATGTGACCCCTTTTTTTTTACACGTCAGTGTGGAAATAAGTCCATGGTCACGGCCTAAAGTCGTGACTCATGTAACTTACTAGTCACGACTCAAAGTCGAGACCATATCGCTGTGTAATGAGGTTTGTGGTCATGACTAACGACCGTGTCTCCTTCCCTAACCAAACTTGGAGGGAAACATGGCACCATAATGGTCCCGACTGGGTCAGGGTCTAAAGCTGTGATTAAAAGGAGTTGGGTCTAGAGATGTGACCACCCACAAGACGATCCATGACCACACAGAGTCATGAATTTAGTCGTGCCCATTTTGAGTGTGGTCATGATTTTAGGCCGTGACCAGCTGGTCACGACAAACTTTCAACCGTGACCCCTTCTCCGTGACCATTATCGGTATTTGGTGTAGTGCTAGAGCACTACTGATGTGTAAATTTATTTCATATTGCGAGAATGGATACTTGTGATTCGATTCATCATGGCTAGTGACCCAAGCCATGATATATGGCTATGATTAGTGATCGGTGAGAACTTTGGGAATGTATGACATGACTTCAAACATATAGCGTAAGTTCGCTTTCGTAATTCATAGTCGGACACTTATAGGTGTAATTTCTTGGGACAGTTGCATGTTCCTTCTGACTCTCGTATGCCCTTTTTGGTTTCGGTAGTCAAGGATCGGTATTCTCACATGTGTGATAACTAGAATTGGTTCTCTGTTACTGCATAACGCGGTTGGGCCTAGTTGAGTGCGATGGATCGGGTATGGTCAATGCAGCTCGATAACTGGGTGTGCCCTATTTAAGGTATTCTTGTTATTACATAAAGTCCTGTATACGAGTGACTGCACTTTTGACCACACGATTTGCTTATAGTATTGATCTTTCTTAGGATTAGTAGACTTTTAACTGACCGGCACGACAGTCAATGGCTCAGGTTATAAAGAGCAGGATGATGACTTGAGGATATGTTATAGTGTTAGAAATTGAGCAAAACTTAGAATACGATGTTGTTTTTCCATGGTGAGTGGATTAGAGCGAGGCTCCAGTGAGTACTCAAAGGTAAGACACCTAAATTAGGACTATGTTCATCAGAGTGACGTAGTGGAAAGCGTAAGATGGGCACACAGTGATGACTTGATAAGAGCATTACTCCTTGGTGTGAGAGAATAACATAGTATGGTTATTTGTGAGCTCATACAAATTAAGTAGTCTAAATAGCTTAAATATTTGTGGGATGCAGGATGTTTAGTCCTAAGATGTAATAGACTTGGGTGGTGAATACGATGATCAGTTGTATTACGATTCACGTTGGGTGAGTTTTGATCGCTAAAAAGGGTCTCCTGTAGAGGCGCCATCATGCCTTGGGTGCTAGCTTGGGTAGTACTAGAAATGTTTTGAACATGATCATCATGTGAGTGGAGACTCGGAGTCAATTTTGTAACGATCATGGTTAGCGAGATGGTGAGCATTAGAGCATGTCGCATGTTGATTATTTGGTGACAAACCCCATATGAAGGCGTGTAAGGTGACCTTAGCTTTGAGAACTTCAATAATTTAGCCTTGGAGGATTACTATGGGTTAGAGTAGAAGTTTGTGAAGCCCGTAAGCCTAAGGATTAACGAATCGAGAATTTCGAAGACGAAATTCTCCAAGGAGGGAAGTTTATAATACTTGTCCCAGTAATTCAGTTAAATTTTGTATAAGTTATAATGAAGTTAGGTTTGATGAGAACTTAATGGTAACTGTGGGTTAAAAATTGAAGAAGATAAAATAATATAAATAACGGTCATTCTAACGACATAGGCCTATCGTTAGAAGAGAGATGGGGTTATCGCGCGAAGGTCGCGCAAAGCGGACCTTCAAATGGGATCACACTGCGTTACAGTTACAGGTCGCGCGAAGCCATCCATCCAAAGAGGTGGAGATCTCGCTCGAACGAGGTTGGCATATCGTTCGAATGACATGTATCAAAAATGTTTAATCAGATTGCCCTTGTACGCTATCACATTTTTGTCCCTTGATTTGGTGTGCTGTCAAGCCCAGATTAGCCCAGATTGGGAAAAACAAGATTTTTGATCTTTAAGAGGGTTTTATAATGCTTGTTTGGGGAGTTTTTTGGGAGAAAAATACAAGAAGAGAGAGAGAGAGAGAGAGAGAGAGAGAGAGAGAGAGAGAGAGAGAGAGAGAGAGAGGAGGGTGATCTTCCACCATGGGAGGGCTTCTCCCCACCACTCTTCCACCAGATATCCATCATAAACCACCGTTTTCTTAGTATATTCCACCATATTGGAACATTATACACCCATTTCCACCATGAGTGAGGAGAGATACGAATTTTGAAGAAGTGTTGAGGGATTTTTGAAGATGAAGATGGAACTTTCATGGAGTTTGAAGTGGGTTTCGAAGGGGTTTTACATGGAAGCTCAATTGGATTGGAGGATGCATTTGGTAACCCTAGAGTTCACCTTCGGAGGTGGGGGTTGCTCCTCCTACACCAACCTTTCTCCTACCATTTCGAGTCTTTGAGGTGAAAAAAACTTACTCTTAGTACTAAGACTCTATTTGCATCATTTGCAGTCTTGTAGTTAGATTACATGAGTAGGATGCATTTAATTAAATTATGAGAATCACGTGTAGTAAATAATAAGCATTTTTATTGAATAAAAAAATGTTATTTTTTTTTTTTGGAATAAAGAATGAACTAATATTTAAAAGTCTTGAAACATTAAAAGTTGGTGTTTTATGAAAATCGTGTATTTTCTAGAAACATTGATGTAAAACATTTTATGAAATAAAATGTTTTGAAACAATGATTTGTTTTGATAAACATTGGTGAAATAATGTTTCAAAGTTTCGTGAAAAATGAAGATTTTATGAAAAATAAACATTTGTTGAGTTTGAAGAAATTAAATGTCTTTTATGTTTTGAAATTGTATTTTTTTTCAAGTGTGATGAATTTCTAAGGAATGTGTGTTTGACCCATTAATAGGATTTTAGGACTTAAAATATATCTTCTCATGCATATAAACTTGTTGTATTTTGGCAATAAATGTATAAACAAGTTTAAAGAATATTTTGTTGGGTTTAAATATGGAATAAAAAATAGTAGAAATTCTTATCTTCAAAGTGTGTAAAAAGGGATTAAACGTATGATAAGTACAAGGTTGCAAGACTACATGTGTTGATATAAAGAAATGATATTTTCTTTTTAAAATAGTCTTTAAGTGTAATTATATTTCTCGAATAAAGAAAGTAAATAAAGTCTAGTTTGGAAAATGGTCAATAAAGGTGTTAAATAAGTGTTAATGATTAAACATTGAAAAGTTGGTATGTGTAACTTAATAATATTGTAAAAGATTAACACTTATAGAATTGGAAAGAAAATAATGAAATAATGATGTTTCTAATTAAAAAGGAATATTACTACTAGGTTAAAAGGGTGTTAAGGTGTTAAAACACTTAAGAAATTAGTGTGGAAAACTTAATAGTGTTTTGGGAAATTAACACTTGAGGAAATGGAGTAAATGATGATTTGAAAACAAATGGGTAAAATGGTAATTTTACTTAAAGTGGAACATTTTTATGAAATAAAAATATTGGAATAGGTGTTACGCAAATTGGTCCTAATGAATATGATTTTTGGAATAAAATCAAGGTTAAAGTATAAAGGACATGAAATGGTAAATTTCAATGTGTAACACAATATGGGGTAAAACTACGGGTTTTGGCTTCGATCTGGTAAAAGAAAAATTGGAATAATGTGGATATTTGCAAAATGTTAAAACACATTAAAAGGAAATCGGATGACACCGGGATAATTAAGGAGGGACCAGAGCTTTGGGGTGAAAGACCCAAAATAACTGGCGAGAGGATATAGTGCGCATAGTCGGCAGTGTGGAGCCCGTTGATTTATGCGGTTATTGGAAGATTCCGAGAAAAGATAAAGGAATAAGGAACTTATCAAGAAATAGGTTGTATTGGAAAATGTGTTAAGACAACCTAACTCGAATGAATTAATAAGTGTTCTGATAAATGTGAAATGAATAAGTAAATGTGTAAATCGATTAATGTCCATAAGGTAAGGAAAAAGATAAAGTAAGTATATAAATGGGTGGTTAAGCAACCTAAGTGGTTCAAACCATAATTTAACAAAAGAATGTGTTGTAAAAGGTTTTCAAAAGTCCAAGTAAGTATTTTCTAACACGGTGTCGCCTGTGTTAAAAGGATGGTTTTTAATGAAAATACTTATGTAGATTGATTAAAGTAAAAAGGGTAATTTCAGTAAAGAAATGGTTTTTGGATAAGTCAAGTGGTGTTGTTTGAATATGTAACCGTGTGTGTTAAATAGAGGGATGAATGTCAAAATTAGAATAAGGAAGTCTTTTACAAGATCAAAGTGAATTAATCTAGATAAATCAGGTTTTTGAAAGTAAAACGGTTTCATGCATTAAGTATATGTATGTGTATGTGATATAAGCATACAAGGTAATTGCATATGAACGTTGGTACAACGTGTTATATTCTTCTTTCTACTGTTCGTTTCTATACTATATTTGTATATTTCCCACTGGACATTCGACTCACACCCTCGTCATTGTTACGATAGGTTGGGTGCAGGTTCATATTTTGAGAGTGATATATAAGTTAGTATTCTATTTAGTTTTACGTTAGTAGCTTTGTATGCTTGGACTTCGGGGTGCTCCCCATGGGTCCCTCATGTAGTTTAATTCAACAGTGAAATCGCATGCTAAGTAAGTAAAATGTTAATTAAATAAAACTGGACTAGAAACATTGTATAGGTTATTTCACTGCACTTCACACCAAACGCTCGGGTCGGACCGGGTTGACTACGAGTAACCCATAAATTCGGACCGAAACGTTACATTTTGAGACTTAGCCTTATCCTCCTACCCCCCTTTCGGTAATAAATAACGCTCTTTCTCAAATAACAAACACTAACCTTTGGTTACCGATGATGCTCACTCCCCAAATTACGAAATGATATCGGGTTTCCCTACCGTTTCTAATCCAAATAATCCGTTGTCCAACCGATGATCAATCATTCTAAGAATATGCACTTACTTGGATGTCATCAACCAATCAAATGTGTTTTATAAATTCTCACCAGTCAATTCTTTAAATCAAATATGCACATACAGAATTTCCTGTGGGGGTTGGGTGGGGAGATGGGATCAAATACATGTAAGACTTAATTTAAAAGAATAACCATATAATATAAAATACCTTGATTTTGTGATTAAAATCATCCGTGGTTGGGCCATCCTAAATTATGCGAGGAATTGATCACGTCACAATTTTAAAATATTAATGAGAATTGTGGTTTAAAACGGTTTATTACTCTCTTAAGTTAGAACAATGTCCAATTATATTTCCAGTCGTCGAAACTTATTCCAGTTAAATATTTAAGATTAAAATAGGGAGAAAAATTGAATTCATTTGTGAAATCATAGAATCATCTAATTGAGAAAAAATAATTTCTAATTAACAGAGGAGAGTTATTCAATTAAATTGTAAAGTGACATTCCTCAACCGCCTAATTTTAAAACTAATCTTGTCAGACATCCTAGTTCCCTTATGAGGTGAGATTTCTCATGGGGAGCTTAAATCACCCCACCTTGAACTACACAGACTTTCATATTTCATTATGATCCTAAACAGTTCCGGACTCTTCTGTCCAACATAATGAATTTCCAATGACTTTTGGTCCCAGTCCTAATCGAATTCACTCACATTCTAATTCTCATAGTTATCACTTAAGAGTTTTAATAAATTCCTTACGCCTTGGCTAATTCCATCCGGGGGGGGGAGGGGGGCCTTAACTGATGCGAAGAATTAATCATATTTGATTAATAAATTATCGATGGAGACCATGCGGATTATGTTAAAACTCCTCTCCCACATACTATTTAAAACTTTGAGGGTTTTGTAAAATAATTATTTAATTCTAAAAGATCGAATTTAAATTCTCGACAATTCTTAAATTTACTTGCATGAATTTGATATCTTGATCTCAATTTCAATTTTCTTAAAATATAAATATAATTTAAAATTTCCAAAATTATTACTCCAGAGATATCAATTTAAATTCATACCTTTAAATTTAACTACCCCTATTTAATTCCATTTAGAATAGAATAAAACACAACACAAATCTTGGGAGAAAATAGCTATCTATGCCATTCTCAAAAGAAATAATCCATATTGTCAATAAAATGGGCGTTCCTAATTTTCCATTTAATTAGCACACGAATTATGAAACACAATATAAATAAAGATATATTCAAGAAATTTAAATAATTAAATGTAATAAAAGAGTCTTCCATGGCCTAAACTTCGACAGGAAGTAAAACTCTCCATATAAATGAATCTTAATTAAATGTAACAAAATGTAAATTGATGATACGAGAAATCAGCCATAAGACCTTCTCATACCAGCAAGTCAAGAGTAAAGTGCGTAATAAACAAGTAAAGCAAGTAAATAGAGAGAAGACACGATATAGAGTGGTTCACCCTTTAAAATAGGCCTACATCCACTGTGTTGCTCCGTTCTCATTATATGCATTGCATTGTACAATATAATCGTGCCTAAAGAGGCGTATAAGTATCAGAATAAAGGAGAATACATGGCAGTATTGTGGATTTCGGTGTGCAGGAGAGGTGGCTTCGATGTAGATGTGTGGCCTCCAAGTCGTATGTTGAGGTTGTGTAGAGAGAATCTGTATTGTAGAATCGGCCCCGAGCATGTGGAATCCCCCCTCTTTTTGAGGTGTAGACCTCTATTTATAAGAGGTATGCTCACGTGCTATGATCACGTGACGCATGAAGTATGGAGTTAGGATGGTAAGGGATGCGTCTTGTAAGGCAAACAACCTAAGCGCCGCATTGGCAAAAGACTAAGGTTCCGCGCCCTTGACTGTGTGGGTCCGCGATGCGTTGATCGTGAGTGCACTCCTTGATGAGAGTCCGCGGCTTATATGAGGTAGGTCCGCGGCATGTAATCATGTGATGTAATATATTGTCCGTAGCAGGGTGTTATATTTGTATTATCAATAAGCCCCCAAGTCGTAGTGCCAAGAGAATATGATTAGGGCTGCGGCTTAGTTACATTAAGTACCGCGGTGATTTTCAAAGAAACGATTCATCTTCCGCGCTCTTTTATATAAATTGTTTCTGGTCGTGGACTTCATTACGTTTCCAAAACTTTGAGAGCATATCGAGAGTGAATTTCTGCGTGTCCAACTTCATTCATTTTTCGGCGACCCTTCGAGGCTGTGTGTGGCGGTTCCAAGCTGGTGTAAGGCTGTGGGGGGGGGGGGGGAGGGGGGCCTTAACTGATGCGAAGAATTAATCATATTTGATTAATAAATTATCGATGGAGACCACGCGGATTATGTTAAAACTCCTCTCCCACATACTATTTAAAACTTTGAGGGTTTTGTAAAATAATTATTTAATTCTAAAAGATCGAATTTAAATTCTCGACAATTCTTAAATTTACTTGCATGAATTTGATATCTTGATCTCAATTTCAATTTTCTTAAAATATAAATATAATTTAAAATTTCCAAAATTATTACTCCAGAGATATCAATTTAAATTCATACCTTTAAATTTAACTACCCCTATTTAATTCCATTTAGAATAGAATAAAACACAACACAAATCTTCGGAGAAAATAGCTATCTATGCCATTCTGAAAAGAAATAATCCATATTGTCAATAAAATGGGCGTTCCTAATTTTCCATTTAATTAGCACACGAATTATGAAACACAATATAAATAAAGATATATTCAAGAAATTTAAATAATTAAATGTAATAAAAGAGTCTTCCATGGCCTAAACTTCGACAGGAAGTAAAACTCTCCATATAAACGAATCTTAATTAAATGTAACAAAATGTAAATTGATGATACGAGAAATCAGCCATAAGACCTTCTCATACCAGCAAGTCAAGAGTAAAGTGCGTAATAAACGAGTAAAGCAAGTAAATAGAGAGAAGACACGATATAGAGTGGTTCACCCTTTAAAATAGGCCTACATCCACTGTGTTGCTCCGTTCTCATTATATGCATTGCATTGTACAATATAATCGTGCCTAAAGAGGCGTATAAGTATGAGAATAAAGGAGAATACATGGCAGTATTGTGGATTTCGGTGTGCAGGAGAGGTGGCTTCGATGTAGATGTGTGGCCTCCATGTCGTATGTTGAGGTTGTGTAGAGAGAATCTGTATTGTAGAATCGGCCCCGAGCATGTGGAATCCCCCCTCTTTTTGAGGTGTAGACCTCTATTTATAAGAGGTATGCTCACGTGCTATGATCACGTGACGCATGAAGTATGGAGTTAGGATGGTAAGGGATGCGGCTTGTAAGGCAAACAACCTAAGCGCCGCATTGGCAAAAGACTAAGGTTCCGCGCCCTTGACTGTGTGGGTCCGCGATGCGTTGATCGTGAGTGCACTCCTTGATGAGAGTCCGCGGCTTATATGAGGTAGGTCCGCGGCATGTAATCATGTGATGTAATATATTGTCCGTAGCAGGGTGTTATATTTTTATTATCAATAAGCCCCCAAGTCGTAGTGCCAAGAGAATATGATTAGGGCTGCGGCTTAGTTACATTAAGTACCGCGGTGATTTTCAAAGAAACGATTCATCTTCCGCGCTCTTTTATATAAATTGTTTCTGGTCGTGGACTTCATTACGTTTCCAAAACTTTGAGAGCATATCGAGAGTGAATTTCTGCGTGTCCAACTTCATTCATTTTCCGGCGACCCTTCGAGGCTGTGTGTGGCGGTTCCAAGCTGGTGTAAGGCTGTGGGGGGGGGGGGGAGGGGGGCCTTAACTGATGCGAAGAATTAATCATATTTGATTAATAAATTATCGATGGAGACCACGCGGATTATGTTAAAACTCCTCTCCCACATACTATTTAAAACTTTGAGGGTTTTGTAAAATAATTATTTAATTCTAAAAGATCGAATTTAAATTCTCGACAATTCTTAAATTTACTTGCATGAATTTGATATCTTGATCTCAATTTCAATTTTCTTAAAATATAAATATAATTTAAAATTTCCAAAATTATTACTCCAGAGATATCAATTTAAATTCATACCTTTAAATTTAAGTACCCCTATTTAATTCCATTTAGAATAGAATAAAACACAACACAAATCTTCGGAGAAAATAGCTATCTATGCCATTCTCAAAAGAAATAATCCATATTGTCAATAAAATGGGCGTTCATAATTTTCCATTTAATTAGCACACGAATTATGAAACACAATATAAATAAAGATATATTCAAGAAATTTAAATAATTAAATGTAATAAAAGAGTCTTCCATGGCCTAAACTTCGACAGGAAGTAAAACTCTCCATATAAACGAATCTTAATTAAATGTAACAAAATGTAAATTGATGATACGAGAAATCATCCATAAGACCTTCTCATACCAGCAAGTCAAGAGTAAAGTGCGTAATAAACGAGTAAAGCAAGTAAATAGAGAGAAGACACGATATAGAGTGGTTCACCCTTTAAAATAGGCCTACATCCACTGTGTTGCTCCGTTCTCATTATATGCATTGCATTGTACAATATAATCGTGCCTAAAGAGGCGTATAAGTATCAGAATAAAGGAGAATACATGGCAGTATTGTGGATTTCGGTGTGCAGGAGAGGTGGCTTCGATGTAGATGTGTGGCCTCCAAGTCGTATGTTGAGGTTGTGTAGAGAGAATCTGTATTGTAGAATCGGCCCCGAGCATGTGGAATCCCCCCTCTTTTTGAGGTGTAGACCTCTATTTATAAGAGGTATGCTCACGTGCTATGATCACGTGACGCATGAAGTATGGAGTTAGGATGGTAAGGTATGCGGCTTGTAAGGCAAACAACCTAAGCGCCGCATTGGCAAAAGACTAAGGTTCCGCGCCCTTGACTGTGTGGGTCCGCGATGCGTTGATCGTGAGTGCACTCCTTGATGAGAGTCCGCGGCTTATATGAGGTAGGTCCGCGGCATGTAATCATGTGATGTAATATACTGTCCGTAGCAGGGTGTTATATTTGTATTATCAATAAGCCCCCAAGTCGTAGTGCCAAGAGAATATGATTAGGGCTGCGGCTTAGTTACATTAAGTACCGCGGTGATTTTCAAAGAAACGATTCATCTTCCGCGCTCTTTTATATAAATTGTTTCTGGTCGTGGACTTCATTACGTTTCCAAAACTTTGAGAGCATATCGAGAGTGAATTTCTACGTGTCCAACTTCATTCATTTTTCGGCGACCCTTCGAGGCTGTGTGTGGCGGTTCCAAGCTGGTGTAAAGCTGAGCATCGCCGACTTATTCATTTCTAGGTAACTTTTTCGATCAGTCATCCTTTTTAATCAACTTCGTAGCTTATATTTCTTCAATAATCAAACACTCAATCTTATTCATTGCTTGATATGATTTTAGGGTTTCAATTGAACTGTCATCACCCTAGAATCAAACACACGTACGAAGAAATAATTGTAATTATTGTTTGAATCACCCTAGAATCCCATGTTGAATCCCATAGCTAAGGCCTTTATTGAAGGGTTCTTACTGTTCATGATGTTTTTGATACAAATTCTTCATATTCTGGGTATTGGATCTTAAAAACGGCTAAACAATAGATACTTAACTGTTTGGGAGAGAGGCCGCGGTATGATAGGATTTCAATAATCCATTCCCCTAAACTATTTTGGCATTTATCTGCGTCATACCTTTCCCGAAGGCCGCGGTCTCTTAAATTCTGGGTTTTATCCTCTATGGAACATTGATGCATATCCCCTTATTCTGCTGCGGCGGTAGAGTCTTTTAAGGCTCTGAATCACCACCCTTGTATTTTTTAACAGCCTTCAAACCTTCATGAACCAAATACACATCCATGTTAAATAACTATATTTGATACTAGAATCTCTAAATCAATTTGATCCCTTATCCGCGGCAGTATATGTTCCCCTGCTGATATAGGAGGTGGCTGCGGCCAGTAGGGCCAGAGGACGATCCCTTAGGTTCAAGTAGTAGAGTTGGGCCGTTAATAACTACGTTAGGGAAATAACTTCCAACAAATATTCGCTATTTATATATAAGCTTACCATGGCTTCTTGAAGTCTCTTCCAAACCATACTGGCTGCGGCGCCTAACTACGAACTCTGCTTTTCAGGTACTTCTGCAGATATATGAGCTTTGACCTAGAAAAGTTTCTGAGAGGCTTTTGGGCAAAGAACTTTGGAACCTGTCCTCCTGAACTCACTTATGTGGCCCCTCTAAGATCAATAGGGACTTTCAAACTAAAGGATTGCCCAAACAGCGTGATACTAGACTCAGACTTCGCGAACTCTGCGTCTGGGAAGGATTTTTAATCCACGCCGATGGAAGAGGAAGCCAACTCAAGTATTCATCCATTGGGTGTAGGAGATGATGCCGCGAAAGTTAGAGATAACCCAGTTGGTATATTAGGGAGGGCTGAGAGACCCTTAACTGCACTTGATACTCGCAGTGCCATGACCCAATATTGGGTTGAGTAGGCAGCTGAGGCCTTCGAATTTCCAAAAAATTTGATGTGCTCGACACCTGCCGTGAATCAAAGACCTTGCACGATTCTGGCCAATGGAGTTTGCTTCCCACTCCATGCCTTTATTTACGGGCTGCGACTTCCTGTTCCTGTCCCCATTCGCCGCCTTTTTCAGACAATGAAATTGGCTCCACTCTAGTTAGATCCCAATGGTTGGAGAGCCATTCTTGCTGCAGTTGTCCTTTGGGAGAATCTATTTAAGAGGGACATAACTCCCACGGAGTTCTTTCACTTCTACCGTCCAAAGGAGAACTCAGTGAAGTTCGTTGGTTACTACTACTTCTCTGTCCGTGAAAGGGACAAGACCCTTTACACTGGGAGGCCAACCAGTGTGAAGAACTGGAAGGGGAAATATTTTTACATCTCCGGCGAAGGCTGGGAGATTCACCCAGAGGAGAATGAGAGGGAAAGGTCATATAGAATGCCGTGACAATGGGGGTCTCCGTCCAAATTAGGTATTAAGACTATAGTCGCTTCCTTTCTTCATATTTCATATGTTAACTTCCAGTAACCTTTAAGTTGACTTTTCTGCAGTTCTTGATAGTCTGCATTTAGAGTTGCTGAGGCCGCGGCAGTTACTGCTGAACATAAAAAGTTCAGCACACTTGTTACATCAGCGACCATATTCGAAGAAGGATTTTTTCCCAACAAATTCATTCCTCAAGTATAGGGCGCGAAAGGTAATACACTGCGCCATGATTTTTATTCCGTGATCACTTATGCTCTTAAATTCCGTTTCCAATATTTTTTGTTACTTTTTCTGGTGAGGAAGTTGACAAGGAATTACTGGTCGCGCAACTGGCGGAATTGGACAAGGACACAGTCGTCCTAAACAATAATGCGTGGAGCAGAAAGAGAAAAGGGTCCAAATCCAAGGCACCTGCCACGGCTCCGTCAAACGATTTGGAAACACTGGTCGCGAACTCGAATCCTACTGCGGAGAAAACTGGTGTTGTCGCCGATTTGATATTTTAATTTGATGACGACATTGGGGCCAACCTGGTCATGATAGGTTTGATGACCAACGATGCCCCTCTAGATACAACTTCTCTGTTGCCGCCACCTGTTGTTGCAGTAAATGCAAATCTGGCACCTCCCCAGTTCCACGACAGAGCTGGTCTCGACGGTAGACTGCGGCCCCAATTGAGACAGCCTGACCCAGATTCTTTATGGGACCCTACCGCAAAGGCTACGCAAAGAATGAAAATAATTCTTGATGCCTCGAACCTGGACAGGTTGGTGGAGGAAGACCACGACGACTTGGAGGACTGTGGTCTCCATAGCCTTCCGAGTATAAGTGCTATTATTCTTTAATTTTTCTACCAACTTTTTTCATCCCATACTTTTCTTCTAACTTGTTTTATTTCAGGCCGCAGATGTCATGGTGGCCTAGAAGAGGAAGTATGAGGCCCTTTTTAAATTGTGAGAGGAGGAGAAGAGGGTTCATGCCACGAACCTTGAGACTGCTCGAACAACATCATTTGAGGCCGGGAAACAGTCTTTTTCCGCGACCCCTCAGGCGGCCCAAATGAACTTAGAAGCAGCAAATAAGGCTAGGGAAGAGGCGGAAGAGAATTTTAAATAGGCCCGGGACTCCCTTAAAACCTCCCAGGCCCAAACTGCTGCAGCCGCCTGTATCGCGGAGATTTCAAGCAGCAAGCTCGTTCTTCTTCAGGAGAAGTATGAAGAGCTGGAGGCAAAGTCTACTCAAGAGGCCATACCATGTCGTGGTAATAAAAAGGATGGAAGCAAAACATGGCGATGCTCTCCAGCTGGCCATAGACCACGTCGTAGAGTCATTCAAAGGCTCCAAGGACTTCTTCCTCATCAACAACAGGGCTTACCTCCGCGACTACCAGGAGCTTTGGAAGAGATTCATAAAAAACTTCCCAGAGACCAAGGATTCAGTCCTTGCTTGGAAACACAGTGATGCAGAGCATCAGGAATGCATTGCTGAGCTTAAGGCCACGGCCGAAGAAAAAGCGAGGCTGAGGGAAGAAGCAGAAGCAGCAGCCATGGATGGAGAAACTGAGACAGCCGCGGATGGCGAGGAGTGTGATGAGCATAATGACGCAGCTTCTTGAACTTGTATTCGTAGTTTCTAAACTGATCATTAATACAGGGTTGCGACCCTTCTGCTACTTTACTTTTGTTATGGCTACGGCCTATATTCTTGTAATCTTTAACTGGTGATATCAAGACTGCGGCCATATTTTATTAATTATATTGGCTTCATTCTCTTGCGCCTTCTTTTTTCCTCGTTTTCATGCTTAACTGAATAATCTTTGTATGACTCTTATGGCTTGAATACAATTGCCTTGTTAATCAGTTGGTAGAAATACTTTCGCAGCACTATAACATCACATGCAATAACAACTCTGATTGAACTTCCCTAGCTCCCTCAAATAATTCTAACGAACCTTCTCAATTAATTGTTAAAGGGTGCGGCATCACACAAGTCATGGTCGTGGTATGTTAGCATTTGGATTCTGCCCCTTGCCCATGTGCCAAAGTGGGGAAGCGCTCTTAAATAAGGCAGTGGACTCTTGAATAAGGTCGCAGAAGCTTCAATTGTTTCAGACCCATGACCAAAATGGGACATAGATTAGGCTGTCTTTTCCCATGGCTACCCCTTTAGTCGCTTTAACTGTCTGAATCTTTTCAAAGGTTGCTTTTAACGTTTGCAACTGAATTAATAGGACTATTGTAGATTTTTGGCCTCTTCATCTGAACATGAAGCTTTGTGCATATACGTGATATTTTCAAGTCTCCTCAATTTCTTGTGGGCTTTATGCTAGGCTGCGACCACTTGTATGTAAAACTTCAATATTTGTCAAGGCTTTGGCCTTTAATCTATTTGTCTATTTTTCTTGCTCCTTTGCTTGCTTTAATAATTGCTTATTTGATTGGATGTGATTGGAAGATTACTTCAACTACAATGGACATAAGGTTGCGATAACACTATGTGAGTGGTTTCTCTAAGAAGGCCGCGGCCTGTTGTGCTTTGCCCTTGCACTTTTCACTTGTATTTTACCTCGCATACTTCATAAATTTCTAATCTGTAGGGCGATAATCCCCCAAGCTGCAGTGCCAATGAAATATGGCTTTGGGGCTGCGACTAATCACCACCACTAACTTTTAGTCGCTTTAATCTGGTTTCTTGAACAGGTTGTCATTCAGCTGCGGCAGGTTGCCATCCAGCTATGGCATATTAAAAATTATGTATGTCTTTCTCTGCAATGTCTTCTGAATGAATTAACTTAACGGCTACAGCCATAATGATAAGGTTGCGGTCGCTGCGGTACCTTTCTGTCCCTTGCATCTGAACAATGGACCTCTGTAGACATACATGATATTTTCAAGCCTTCCCGGGCTGGGTTATATTATTAAGCCACCCACAGCTAATATACGGGATACTATCAAGCCTCCCTAGGCTGGGTTATGTTATTAAGCCACCTACAGCTAATATACGGGATACTATCAAGCCTCCCCAGGCTGGGTTATGTTATTAAGCTACCCACAGCTAATATACGAGTTACTATCAAGCCTCCCCAGGCTGGGTTATGTTATTGAGCCACCCACAGCTGCTGATATATATAAATCCATCCCTGGCTGGATATTATAAGACTCCCAGCTTGATGACGCATCCCTAAAGCTAAGAACGGGCATTATAAGCCCTCGTGGCTAATGACTCTTCTAAAAACTAAGAACGGGGATTATAAGCCCCTGTGGCTAATGACAACATTCTAAGAGTAGAGAATTGGCATTGTAAGCCCCTGTGGCTAATAAAAGCTCCTTGAATCCTCAAATGCTTTCATGAATATGATGATCATATGATAAGATATAGCTGCACATCGTGAAGGGGAACTTGTGAGATAATTAAGATCGTAATCCCTCCATACGTGCATCCCGAAATAATAATAACTTGTGAGATAATCTCCTGAGATAATTTGTTATTCCTCCATTGGAATCTGTTTAAGACAAAAGGTTTTTTGTGAGATGACAAATTATAAAAACAAGAGAGAAATAAAATATGGAAAAATTTGTTAATTCGTTTATTTATATATGTATGCTCCAACTAATGACTTTGTAAGGATAATATAAAGTTTAGTTTAAAACAACGTAAGCAGAAGTTGTCTCCGTAGAGTAGGGAAAGATGGAATATAAAAGATAAGCATGGACAATGAGCATGTGGCATGCGATATGAGGCTTCATCCCCTAATCATCTTTGAGGAACCTCCTCAGCATCCCTTGCCCAATTAGCCTTTTAATTTCATCTTTCAGAGCATAGCATTGCTCAGTGTCATGGCCATGGTCCTGGTGGAATTTGCAGCAAATAGCTTTGTTCCTCTTGTGGGGTGGAGCTCTCAGCTTTTCTGGCCATCTCAGCAGCTTATCCTCTTTGATGAACTCAAAAATATCTTCAATCGGGAAGGTCAACGGAGTGTAGGCCCCTGATTTCTTCTCTGCCTTCTCCACTCTCCTTTTCTGGCTCCTGCTGACTGCTTCTATGGTCGGAGATCCTCTTGCACCATCGCGGAAGCAAAGAATGTTGATGATACTTTCATGGGTGCTGCACCCACATCAGGAGAGGCCGCGACCTCTAGCATTAGGACCCTATGAGTTAGGTAATTGACCTGTGTCTGGAGTGAGGCATGACTGCCGTAGAGGTGGTTAAGCTGATTGTACAGATGCACAATCTCATCTTTGATTTATGTGCTCTGGCTGGACTCTCCTTCCATTTTTCTGCTTTTGTTAGTCTTTACAAAATATGCGTAATCTGGGAAAAAACTAACAAAAGTGAGTAATCACAGAAACACCAAGTAGGAAATGAGGATGAAGCGTTTTACTACCCCCCTTGTTGAAGGGTTCCGCGGCCAGTATTGCACTGCCACGGCCTTTGTATGACATTCACCAAGGTTGAGTTGGAGACCACCCAAGTCCATTCCTTGATGTCTTCAAGGTTCTGTAAGTACTGCCCTAGCCCAAGCTGAGGAATGACGGTATTTAAACTACATGTTGCATCCCTTGCTAGGTGGGGGAGAGGAGCAACCCCAAAATTGAAACCCAAGAACTGAGTTTTTCTCCCAAAACACGGGGAGAGCATGCCTATTAGGGTCTATCCAAGAGAGAATAACCTCTGTGTGCACATAATGGCACAATTCTAATGATAAAACCCCAGATCATAGGCAAAGAATCACAAAAAAAGGTGTAAACATAATTCTTCCATAATCATCCATCTTTTCAGGAATGAAGTCCATCATGCTTTCCAGCATTATCTAGATGAAATGATATCACAGGGGTACGTAAAATAAATCTAAAGTCATCAAATGAATACCCAAGAGCAGATCCGGATACAAGAAATACCCATTTAAGGGTGCAAATATAGAACGAAGCTCAATAACCAGAATCGACCCGTGAGAAGATAATCCATAGGATCCTCAGGGACCGAATAAGGTGTTCGAGAACTCAAATATATAGAGAAGCAAGATTGAAATATCTCGTTTCTCACAGACGGCGCCAAATTGATGATACGAGAAATCAGCCATAAGACGTTCTCATACCAGCAAGTCAAGTGTAAAGTGCGTAATAAACAAGTAAAGCTAGTAAATAGAGAGAAGACACGATATAGAGTGGTTCAGCCTTTAAAATAGGCCTACATCCATTGTGTTGCTCCGTTCTCATTATATGCGTTGCACTGTACAATAATCGTGCCTAAAGAGGCGTACAAGTATGAGAATAAAGGAGAGTACATGGCAGTATTGAGGATTTCGGTGTGCCGTAGAGGTGGTTGCGATGTAGATGTGTGGCCTCCAAGTCGTATGTTGAGGTTGTGTAGAGAGAATCTGTATTGTAGAATCGGCCCCGAGCATGTGGAATCCCCCCTCTTTTTGAGGTGTAGACCTCTATTTATAAGAGGTATACTCACGTGCTATGAGCACGTGACGCATGAAGTATGGAGTTAGGATGGTAAGGGAGGCAGCTTGTAAGGCAAACAACCTAAGCGCCGCATTGGCAAAAGACTAAGGTTCTTCACCCTTGACTGTGTGGGTCCGCGACGCGTTGATCGTGAGCGCACTCCTTGATGAGAGGCGGCACCCCGTATGAGGTAGGGCCGCGGCTTATATGAGGTAGGGTCGCGGCATGTATGAGGTAGGGCCACGGCATGTAATCATGTGATGTAATATACCGTTCGCAGCAGGGTGATATATTTGTATTATCATTAACTACCCCTATTTAATTCCATTTAGAATAGAATAAAACACAACACAAATCTTCGGAGAAAATCGATATCTATGCCAATCTCAAAATAAATAATCCATATTGTCCATAAAATGGGTGTTCCTAATTTTCCATTTAATTAGCACACGAATTATGAAACACAATATAAATAAAGATATATTCAAGAAATTTAAATAATTAAATGTAACAAAAGAGTCCTCCATGGCCTAAACTTCGACAGGAAGTAAAACTCTCCATGTAAAAGAATCTTTATTGAATAAGACTTACTTATGGGCAAGAGTACCACTTGAGTAGACTTCATCAATTCCACGAGTCCTTATTGTAAAAGACTTGATTATGTGCAAGTGTATAACTTGAAGTAGACTTCTTCACATCTATGAGTTCTTGATGATCTTGATTGTTAGAAGATCATGATCTAGTGTCAAGAGCAATTCTGGAGAAGAACCACCATGAAAACACAACTAAAAACCACCCCAAAAGCCAAAAAACCTCTGTTGTCAACGGAGGTTTCAAATGATTGACCCATTGATGGATCAATAAGTGTTGATCGATGAACAACGCCATATATGTTGCTCTTATTCCTCTTAGGTTTGCATGAAAAAACCTCCATAGCCACTCTGAAACTTCATGAAACTTTACCAAACATTAAACCTAACCTTTATATAAGATTCTAATAGTAAAAAAACATTACAACCCTCTTCCAACCCCTCAATACATCGATATTGAAATAATTACAGAAACTTAATTATTACAACCAAATACATAAACAAAAATCACTATGGATAAACCACCGTAGGATCCAATCACACAAAATAAATATATCTAACCATAATAGAAGGGTTATAAACTTATAATCTTTGCAAAACCATTTTAGTACGACACCATATACAAATATGCATAATCATATAACATGCCAAACCTAGGGTTTCTTGTTGGACAATATGGACCTTTTCAATACAAGATCGCCCTGATACCAATTATAGGAATAATAGCTTGGGATTGACATTTTAGTGTGGATAAATTTTATCTTTATGGATCTTTGATTAATCTTAAATTGAAAAGAAAACAAGCACTAGGTTTAAAGATTAAACCCAGAGTATCAAGAACACATACCATAATGAATCTTATTATGATTCGTATGCGGAGAGAAAGGGAGATGATGGTAAAATCATTGATGCCCTATAAGGTATTCGAAAAACATGATTAAACTTTCTGTCCACTAGGATATTCTAGCGTATGATCCTTCTCAAAGTCAGGTAAGTGGGTGATACCTTTTGAGATAAAAATCTTCACTAAAACTTGAAATATGGTGGTATTGCACTAGCCCTCTTTCAATGTGAATAATATTTTCTCTAACCCCTCTCAAACTCTAATGATCAGGAATAATGATTAAAATCCCTTCCCGCCACCTTTATATACAATTATAAAATGTGGACTTGGGATAAACTGGGTTTCTTAAGAGTATGGGCCCGATTACTTGGGTATATGGGATACACAAGAGACCCAAGTCAACTAACTAAATTATCTCTAAATAAATACTCAAAAATCCCAATTACAATTACCGCAACTATTCTCTTTCTTTATTTAATCGTGAATTAATTCCAATAAATAAATACGATTGCACTCCAATTTAATTATCTCATAAATCACTCGAATTTAATGAGGTCTTATTTGCAAAGTTGATTATGATACATAATATGATTCTCCCCGTTAAGTTTTCGATACCGTCTTGGTCAACTCAATTTACTGTCAATTGAAATTAACCAATATCTAATTAATTCTTCGATTCTTAAACTTAAATTATTTGCTACTCCACCAGGATTATAAAATAATCTACTGGTTGGGTTTTACTTCATGAAAACAAAACATATAAGTCTATTAAGAGGGTATCACAATCCATGGTATCCCATGGACGTGAATCCTCTGAATTGTGATCTGAGACCTACTTACACAATTGTCACGCAGTACGTGAAGATCATTTAACCTGATATAAATCAAATTGCACCCACAACTATCAAAGTGACATTTTCACATACTACACCAAAATAGTCAATTAGTAACACTACTGTAGTGTTACTAAAATAATTATTAACACTATAAAAGAATTAGAAAAAAGACGTGGGGAAGAAAATTACTAACACTTTTTTTACCATTACTAAATTCTATGTTACTAATACAATTTTAACATTACTAAATTGTTACTAAATTTTGTGTTACTAACACTTTTATACCGTTACTAAAGTGTTACTAATTTCGTAACGCATTTCAAAGACAATGTTTTGTAACACATTTAGTAACGGTAGAGGTCCGTTACTAATATATATATATATATATATATATATATATATTATAATATTTACACACACACACGGGTATATAATCATCAAATATGCTAAGATAATGATATCAAAATAACTGTCGATTTGATTTAATTTTAATATAAATAAGTTAAATTTAAAAAAGAAGGACAAAATCTCCTTTATTTGTAGTACTATCCACCTATTTAAGGTATAAAAAAAATAGTTGACGATACAAATACTCCGCAACAAAAATACTAATAGACATCTAGACAATAACCTCAATAAAAATTAATAGCCTAATAGAGCTAAAATATCTCTAATACTTTGCAAATATATTTCCACTCGTTGTCGATCACATCGTAGTATTTCGGGTGCGTGGTAATAGTAGTGGCGAAGCTGAAGATCTAAGGTTGCATTGCATTGCATGGTAATAGCATCTGCGTGGAACTCTGACAACAACACCAACTACACTTCAACAAAAGTTCTAAACTCTGCACAAACATAAAAAAAATAGAAATTATAAATCCTAACTCATATCTTAATCTTACTCGTATATGGAAATAAATAAGGATTTATAGACGATACAGATCATGATGAAAAGAATCTAAACATGTTTATTGAGATGTTGAATTTTGACGTAGGATTAAGAGTGATTACATAAACCGAACACATACTGTATTCGCAGAGAGATCGTAGACAACCCAAAGCATTGGACCGCTTTTGGGAGCCTTGAAGGTAGTGTTTCCATATTTCCATTCTCGTATATAATCTTCTGTAATGTATTTACAATTTATGGGTTAATACATAATTTGTCTATTCAACATTAAATAATAGGAATAGCATAAATACGTACCAAACACAAACTTTTATGTGAACAAACGATGAATTTAGCAAGTACGGGGACAGATTCAAATACTCAAAGCTTGGATCTCACTAGGCCTCTCAAACTTCATCTCAACATATCAACCCTTCAACAAATCCATGGTCATCAAGAATTTTTTTGAGTTTTTTTATGTCGCCGATGATTAAAGACTCGAGGAAACTAATGGACACTAATCATCTATAGAATCAAAGCATGTAATGGGAACTTATGAAATTCCATCTTATAAATTACATTAGCATAACTTTGCAAAAGGAAGACAAACTTGGGAGTCAGGATTGCTTCTAACAATTGCCTTCATTATCCTCACCGAGTCATCTTTAAAGCCACACTACCATAAAACAATATTAGTTAGCAACAATAGATTACGAACGAATTGATAAAGTGTGAATTTATAAAATTATTTAGGGTTTCATAGCCGATGTGTAAGTAATGGATCATCCCTTTAGTAAACATATGTCGCGGTAAAAGGATCTGTAACTGAGCAAAACTGTATAAACGACAGTCTCAAAATAGCTCATTAAAAACCTAATTCTTGTCCATATGAAACTATTATATACCACAAAATTTGGGAATAAAAGAAACCAAATTTTATATTTTACATGGATTCAAGTATATAAATTTGTTGTATGCGTCTACTTGGGCCCCTCCCTAAACCGACGCTCAAGATACGATGACTCAATTAAAAAGTGTCGAAGTACTAAATAGGGGCATAGGCACATGGTAATCTACCTACTCCCCTCTATTATGGCCATAATAAATAATTGTTTCCAAAAAATAGCATTTGCTAGTTTTATTTTCAACCGTGGGCTTCATTAATGCTATTAATGAAGGGGTTGAGAAATACTCTCAAGATTATATATGTTTTCACTGAAATCTAGTCAATTTACAATAAAATTTGAGAAATAATGATGACGAACTACCAAGACTTCAATATGAAAACAAGCTTCTATATGTAGTGATAAGCTATGAGAATGAATCAAATGGTCATTTTATTTGTTATAAAGATGTAGTCAAAGTGGATGTGTAAGCTGGTACGACTAACAAAACCAAAAGGGAACATTTCGCATGGTGATAAGGATCAATAACAATAATAATAACATAGAATATTTTTGTCCTGCAGTAGGAAAAGCTTGAGTAATTTCATTTTTCAAAAGACCATGACAAACATAAGTAAGAAGAAAATAGATGATAATATTACTGTTGATGTAAAAAACTAGACTTGATCTAATTAATTAATCACAGAAAAATATAAAATAAGAAATAGGACAAATGGGTTTTTAATGTGGTTCGGCCTTAATGAAATTGGCCTACATCTGCTGTCTTGTATTGCTGGGTGTTTTGCCTTGATCTAAATTATGATTAATAGAGATCGATTACCCCATTATGGAGGGGTTACAATGTATTTATAGCTCGAGTGATTTTCATATGAATAGACAATTCGCTGTTAATAGACATATACATCTGTACATAATGAGAATGTTCATTAAATCTGATGTTCATTGAATCTGTTATCGTCCTTGTTCTTCTTGACCAGATGCTCTGAACGTTGAGTAGGTTGGTATGCTGAGTAGCTCGATACGCCGAGTAGCTCGGGGTGCTGAGTAGCTTGACATCATAAGTTATTCAGTGAATAAATGCTTTTACCACGTAAGATGACACGTGTTGTCATATACTTGGTCCACATCATCTGACTAATTTTTGTATCAAAAGAAGCCCCCAATGTTTCACAGTTGAGGTTGAATATGAGAGTGTGGAAATTATGCCCAGAAGTTGTTCGAACGTGTTTTTCCCATTCTTGTTAGATTACAGATTTCCAATACTTACAAAATATTCCCTTCAGTCTTATCTTTTGAGCGCGAAATGGCAAACTCGTAAATATTTTGAATTTTCAACGGACGCTTGGGTATTTACATCTTTTTTAATGTTTATCCGCCGAAAACGCAATCGTCTTTTCTAGTAATCATTTATTTTCTTGCTTTCCCGATGAAGGGCATTTAAAAGCGATAGAACCAGATCGTTCTCTACTTTTTACTTTCTATATTTCTGAACTCTTTGTCTACTCATTCTATTCTTGTACTGTCGTTCTTTCTGTCATCCGCCTTAGCAGATTTCCCAATTTTTCTGTAAGAATTTCTTTCTTCTTCTTTCTTTGCTTTATCCACTATGGTTTAGCTTGTTGAGTCATTAGATAAGTTTTGGGTTAATTTTGCAATTCCCTCTTGGGTTATTCTAGAGGATCCTCCTTGCCTTTCTAATTTATTTTCTTACACGAGGGTCACTAGTTTCCCTCCCTTTTTGTAGCGGAGTGTGGTTTTTCTTTTCCGTCGAATCCCTTGTGTTTGGAGTTTTGCCAATATTTTGATATTGTTCCTGCAAGAGTAGCTCCAAATACATAGAGGGTAGTTAATGGCGTATATAGGTTAAATCAAGTACATGGAACTCCCTTAGTAATTCCAAAAATTATGTATTATTATAAATGGGTTACCAGTGACACCACATTTTATTTAAAAACTAGGTTTTCAAATAGAGCTTTAGTGGTTAATCTTCCCGATGCCAATAGGGACTATTTTGATCATAGGGTTGTGATGAAAAATTGGAAACACCCCCAATTAAAAGGAAATGATGTTTACCAAGGTCCTAGATTTCCACTTTATGGCAATGGGATAGGTTGTTTTTAATTTTTTAATTTAGCTCTGTTTATAATTGATAAAATGCGTAACTGACACTCCTTTCTCGTTTATTGCAGTTGATAGAAAAAGGAAACCTCCAAAAGAAAGTGACATAAATTTAAAGAACTTGACACTTATCTGGGGTTTGCACCAATCCATCAGCGGGGAGCACGGAAGATCTGCTTCTTATTTTCTAAGATATAAGAATACCACTTCATCTTTTATTTTTCGATCTCTCGTTCCTCCAGTGGTGATTGACCTTGATCAAGCACCGTCTTCTCCAGCAATTGTAGGGGAATCTTCTTATGATTTGGGTACCTCTATTGCTGATTTGATGAAGAAGAAAAGGAGGCTACCAGAGTTCTTTACCAAGCCTGCTCCAGATGCGGAAGGAGCGAAGAAAAGCTAAAGTGACGTTCCAGCTGATGGAACTAAGAAGAAGGATGTTATTCTTCCTACTAAAAATATCAGTAAGGAGCCCCCTATTGCCCTTAAAGAGGCAGCACCTTTGATTGAAGTTGTTGTCCCAATAGAAACAACACCTTTGATTGAAGATGTTTCTTTGAGGAGGTGGAAGAGGGGTCGTGCTGAGAGGCCTATAGATACTGTTGCCCAACCTTCTGGAGTTGGGATTTATTCTCTGGGGGCTAGTTTTCCAGCTATCCTTACCCCTGACTTGTCCAATAAATTGATTAAGTCATGGACTTTAACCGATTGCCAAGCTGCTGAAAATTTAACTCCTCTGGATAAATGGTCGATGTGGCAGCCCAACTTCTAGCATCAGTAAATGGTCATTATACTTATCCTTTTAATTTTTCACTGTTGTGTTCATGCTCTGATTTGCGGCTTTCTTCTTCTTACAGTTGTTGGTGTGCTTCGATAATATCGTGGAGAAGGATGAAGCCATCAAAGCTTCAACCTCATCCGGTGGTGTTGAGGAAGACCTTGTTGGGTTTTTAAAGTCTTTAGGAGAATCCCAATAGAAGTATGAAGAGGATAAAGCTCCTTGGGAGAAGAAAATTAAATCGGCTGAGTCAGTTCTTCAACTTGTTGATGTAGCTCGGAAGCAGGTTGTGAAGGACTCTGAGGAAGCTAACGCCAAGCTTAAAGAGGATGAACGGCGTAAGAAAACCTTAAAGAGAAGGTGAAGACTTTCGAAGAGCTTTTCAAGGAGAAAACCTCCTCGGAGAGAGTGAAGAGGAAAGTAGCTGTGAAGAATTACTTTAGTTCTGGTTGGGACAAAGGATGGAACAAGGCCTTAACTTCTATTATTTCCCAGATGGAGTATGCAAGTGTGAAATACTTCAGAGATGGATGGGTAATAGCCTTGAAGAGGTTGAACATTTTCGAGTATTCTAAACTGTTTCTGGAATATACCCATGGCCCTCCTCCTGTTGTTGAAGACGAAGAAGAAGATGAAATTGCAACTGATGAATCTTCTATGGTATCAATAGAACTAGCAAGTGTTGATACCTTTCCTCAATCTTCGGAGCAAGTTGAGCAGGTGACAACTTCTGCCGAGCAACCACCGTTGCCTTCCGAACAACCTGCTCATTTGTCCAAATTGACTGAAGATGTTGTAGGAAATAAGGAGAAGGTGTAGAGTTGTTCGGTTCTTTAATTATGTTGTTCTTCTATTTTTCCCTTTCATTGTAACCTTAGTTGTACTTTCTCCTCCTATGATTAATAAAATGGACTTTGTTTGTTATTCTGAGCTTTGTTTACTTTACTTGCTCGACACATAGTGGCACTGTTATTGATTGATCCTATTTACCTTGCTAGTTTGTTGCCAGGATGGAACTCTTATCAGCTCATGATACGGATTTGATGAAAAAATATAACAACTACTTCAAAGCTGGTCATAGAGATTTTACTGAAGCTGAAATCGTTAATATCCATGGACCTGATGCCTCTGATCGAGCAATTGAGGCCTATCAATATTTAAAATGCCTACTTGATCGGGTTGTAGCCAATAATACTGCTTACTATGAGATGATTGAAGATCTTCAAGGGACGATCGAGAAACTTCAGCTTCAAGAAAAAGAAACCACTACACTTATGCATGAAGGGTATGAGAAGAAGTATCAATAGTTGAAGGTTGATCGAGGTTATGACAAGTTTCTTTCAGCCCATAAAAAGAGAGAGAGTGTTCTAAAACTTGAAATTGAGGAATTTATGAGTATTGCCAAGCTCTTAGAGGAAAGAATATTACCCTGTGAGAAGAAGTGAAACAACTTAAAACTGCTGCCTCTTCCTCTATGGGGGGTCTGGTCCCAGTCAATGAGGAGGGATTTTTAATTTTGAAAACTAAAAATGCTGCTTTGAGAGAGGAATTGGAAACTTTGAAACAATCCAGACCCACGTCCTCATCGTGGGGTAGTGATAGTTCTGGTCGAAGAAGTGTTGGAGAAACTAGGAATCAACAAGCCTCGGAAAATGAAGCTGCTCAAACGAAAGAAAAAAATCAAGCCTTGGCTGAAATGTCCTAGAAAATTAAAACTCTTACCGACCAACTCTCCAACCCGAATTCTGTACTGGAAAGTAAAACAAACTTGGTGAAGAAACTTTATGAGCATCTTGAGAGATTGACATATCAATTTCATAAGCAACCTAGATAATTTTGTATGGGAGGATACAATGAAGCTCTATGCCATCTCGATGCTCGGTTGAAATAAGAGAATAATAAAGGATACAAACAGGGATGGCAAAAATCCTTGACTGTGATGAAGCTTGAAGAAGGATATTCCTTATGGGATTAGTATGATCCTGGAGTACTTGATCTGCCTAATCCTCCCTTTAAGTTGGATGTCAGCTGGATTCTAGCTCGTGCCATGCCTAGGTGCTTGATTTCCAAGTATCTTGGTGATTACCAGCTTTATGAAGAATTTGAGATATCCCGACCTCAACATCTACTTAATCGATCGAGCTCCAGCAACATCAGAATGCTACAAGATATGAATTTCATCAATTCTACTTATGCTTTAGATGATCCTCCAGCTGGAATGGAACCTGGACCAAAAGCTGAGGGGAAAAGGCCAATAGAATAGGAAGTTTGTATTGAATGAAGAAAACATCATATTTAGTAATTATATTTCATTGGAACTAATTGTATTGAATGAAGAAGAATTCATCATTGTGCAGTGTTCTTTCCTTAGAAATAATTTATAAGATATTTGGCTTATCATATGAGTTTTAGATGGATGTGTTTATAAAGGGACAAATTGTCCTATTTGATTTAATTGCCTAGACAATGGAACTTTGCCCCATTTGTTGTTTAGTTGTAGTGACTTGTCACCCATAAGTGCCTAAGAAATATAATTATTTTCATCCCATGGTCCTTTTTAGTTGTAGCAATCTTATCTAGATTAGTGCCTAAGAACTAGATGCCCCGTGAGCTCACCCATCTTCTTGCCTAGTTTTAGATGCCGTTTGAGGTTCCCCAAAATCAAGCATGCCTTACCTTGTATGATTGTTATGCCAACATTTTTTGTTCAGTTTATTGATGCCGACCAACCTTAGTTGGTGGTTGTTGATATGACGAACAATCGTAGTTGGTGGTTTTTTATGCCGACCAACCTTAGTTGGTAATTTAGTGTGTAGCACGAGTAGTTCGAAAACAATAATTGAAAAATGAAAATGGGGAAAATATCTTTTTTATTCATATTGAAATAACTGGGGTACATGTGAATCTGTATTATTGGTGATATTTGCGCAACTTCTGTGCATTCCATGCATTTTTTAATTCTTCCCCCTCTAAGGTCTCTATTATGTAGGTCCCGGGTCAAATAATCGCAGTTATCCGGTAGGTCCCATGCCAGTTGGCCTCTAACTTATTATGCTTCTGAATCACCTTCTTGAGCACAAAGTTTCCCTCCTTAAGATCCCATTTATGGACTCTTTTGTTGTAGAACATGGCAGTTCGTTGATAGTAAGCTGCGTTCCTGATCGCCGCATCTTCTCTCACTTCTTCTAACATGTCCAAATCCAGACTTCTCATCAAATCGCTGAGAGGAGAATTGAAATTGAGCACCTTGTGAGTGGGTATGCCCAGTTCAGCTGGTATGACTGCTTCACTTCCAAAGTCTAGCATGTAAGTGTAACACCCCGTAATTCTGCTTAATTTTAAATTACGTAAGTAGAGTCATTTAATGGGATTAAATACTCTTTAATTAAATTACGTGAGTAGAGTAATTTAATGTGATTAAATATGTTTGATTTAAATTACGTGAGTAGAGTAATTTAAATAGATATTATGTTAATAAAGATGAATATGTGTTATAGAAAATTTATTAAGATGAATATAAATTTTCAATGTTAATATGTACGGTCTAGTGACTATACGGACGTACCGGATGTAGCTTGACAAAATTTAAGGATGAGAGTAGAAAAATATTTATGAGACTCAAATGATAATTTAGAGTCCACGGTTGATTCCGAAAGGGTCGAATTAATCAAAATAGTGTACCCGAGGGTACTAGTTAAGTGTCGGGTCATTTTCGGGCTAAACCGGGACCATTCGGGGGCATTTTGGTCTCTTTACAATTAGGGGAAAGAAGACCTACGAATGTTTGTAACCCTAAATCTGATTATAAGAGGGGCGGCTAGGGTTAGACAATTGGAGTTACACCATAGCCATTAGAGAGAGAGAGAGAGAGGCAAATTCCTTAGGCAAGAAGGGAGGAGGGATCATCTTAGGAAGATATCACCATAAAATTGTTGGGAAGAAGGCTTGAGGCACTAACATCATCAATCATCATCAACAACCACGAATTTAGACCCTACAGACCTTAAGGCAAGTGGTTATTTGCAAATTAATTGAGTTATAATACCCATGTTTAAGCTTGAGGAAGAACATGATTTTTATGATATTCTTGGGAACAAACAGTTGATAAAAATCCATGATTGATTAGGATTTGCATGTAGGACGTTTTTGAATTACCAAGTATGTTTATATCATAGAAAACTTGATGAGAAATTCGTATGAAAATCTGGAACTTTGATGAAAAATATAAAGAATGCATTTTTAGGGTTCTTGAATATTATAGAGATTTTCAGTGAATCTAGCTAAGATTTATAATGATTTTGATGTCTTAAATCGTTAGTAATCATCCCAGAACATGTAGGAATGATTAGAAATTGTTGGTTGTGAATTTGATGGCCTATCATGAAAGTTAGAGATGTAAAAATGGTGAAACCCGTAGGAAGAGGATGAACTGGATCTGTCACTGCTTGATCGATCGATCGACCCTGGAGTATCACTCGATCGAAGCAGTCGATCGATCGATCATATTCCTTTGATCGATCGACCCTGTATGAACTATAGAGAATTCGTGTACAAATTTCTTTAATTGCCGTTACTTAATGGGAACCTTAGAAATGATATTTTTCCTATAAGGAGACTGGAAAATTACCAGTAGGTGTACCATAGGGTTCCTCCACTTATGATTGAGTAGTAATGTTGGAGAAATGGAATGACTAAAGAACGATTGACTTCGCCGTGAGTTGAGATGGTTAATTTAATTTCGGTTATAGTGAGACTTAATTCCGGAAAGAAAATACCAGTAGGTTAAAATTTACTTAACTACTGAATTAAGGGAGGGGTAACTAGGGCCCTTAGAGTTACGCGAATACTCGAATAAATACAATAGTGAGTTATATTGTAATTAATAAGTACGGAGAATATAAGATAAATATATTACGTACGGGTATGATTTATTAGGTCGGGTGCGTACCTACTGAATTTATAAATGATATTGGGTGAAGAGAACACTACCTAAATTAATTATGTTAGGGTCGATGTGACATTCCGAACTAACATAAAGTTATATTAAATTTGGGGTCGATGTTAAATGCCAAACCAAATTTTGAAATGGTGCCGCGATGAAAGAGTCCCGAACCAGAATATGTGTATATATTTATATTTGTATATAGTTGGGGTCGATGAACCATTCCGAACCAACTTTCACTTGGAGTCGATGAATTATTCCGAGCCAAGAGTCCTTTGTGTGTAATAAGGATATATTAGTGGTAACTAATATTATATACATTATTGTGGGATAAAATGTTACATGTGCTGAATCTACAAATTGAGAATAGTAGACAATGTTATGATAAGTAAATGTCCTGGTAATAATTTATAGCATATTGTAATTATTACAAGAATAAGGTAACGAACGTTAAATGAGTTAATTACAGTTATGGGCAGTATAACTAGGTAGGCTAAGTCTCCTCGATAGTTACATACTATGTAAGAGAGGTGAGGAGGTTCAAGGGAGTGTGCGAAACCTTAATATGTGTAATCAATAACTTAATTGTGATAACCGCTTGCAAAATATTTTCAAATGTTTTGAGTACTAACTCTTGCTATGTAAAATTTAAAAAAAACCTTTTAGGTGCCCAGCCACAAGGACACCCAGCTTGATTTCATGTCAGAGATTTGGGAGCTGCAGCCAGTGTGGAGGTTGCAGGGATTGTTTAGACGCTTCTTTCTTTTCAGTTCTAGTGCAGGATCTCAGTTTTATTATTCTTTGTTGGAACATGTCGTTCCACCTTTTCTATTACAGTTTATTCTAGTTATGGATTTGTAGTTGTCTTTTTGGGCCGTGGTTTACGGCAAGACTTTAACTGCTTTCAGATTTCTTTTACATGTTGCGTATTCATATCTAGTTTTGGTAATGTATGGTTTGGTTTATTGGTTGTTTAAGAAAGTTAAAATTTGGCACCCGTTTTAATTTCATTTAGGTGGTTAGTAATTTTTTTTTTTTAAAAAAAAAAAGGGCGTTCGACAGTGATGCTAAGAATGAACCATTAAAGAAACCTGTTTATATTAAAATAAGGCTTGATCACCCAAGGTTTAATTAGGCGGGATGTCACAGATGGTATCAGAGCGTCAGGTTCTAGTGTCCATAGGATCTGTACGGCTTACTACGATTCAGCGTTACGTTTGTTTGTATTAGAGCCCTACTATTAGGATTGTTGACTAAATTTCCACTGCTGCGATATCGTACTTCTGCTCTTAAATTTTGTATAAACTGTGTACTTATACAATTTGAATCTTATTTCAGATGCCGCCAAGGAGAATGAGAGCAGAGAGGGATGAAGCTAGAGAGGAGGTGAGGGAGGCTCATCAGGAGCCACAGGTACCGATACCACCACCCCCACCCGAGCTAATCTCCACTACTCAGGTCGCGGTGATAGTGGCTCAGGCAGTTGAGACAGCGATGAGGGCAATGGCAGCCCACTTTCCTCAGCCCCAAGTTCCACCCCCTGTGGCACCGGTAGTGCAAGTTCCGGCAGGACCATCTACTTGGCAACGAGTCAGGGAGACGTTTCAGAAGGGGCAACCACCCGAGTTTCAGGGGAGTACTGATGTAGTGGAAGCGTGCAACTGGAAGAAGAATATCCAGCGCCACTTGCGCATGCTAGAGTGCACCGGAGTGCAGGAACAGATGCTAGCCACTTTCCCTCTGTCAGGAGCGGGCCTACAGTGGTGGGAGTCAGTTACCACCATCGAGGAGAGAGATACTTTGACGATTTCTGAGTTTTGGGTGCGGTTTGACCGCAAGTATTTCCCTCCAGCAGTAGAGTCGGAGATGAGAAAGAAGTTCAGCGAAGTGGTCCAGGGTGATCGCTCGGTTACAGACTACGAGGAGGAGTTTACCCGCTTGGCCAATTTTGTGCCAAACGAGGTGAGAAATGAGGAGAGGAAGAAGTCCAAATTTATGGAGGGCCTAACCTGGAGAATCAGACAGCACTTAATTGGTAATACGGCATTGGTAACCTACACAGATGTCGTCAATGCCGCTCTACTACACTGTCAGGATCACCGTTTTCATACTAAGGGAAGTAAGAGGGGTGAACCTAGCCAACCGGGCAAGGTAGATGGACGTAGTGGCAGAAGCACAACACAGCAACAGGCAGCAGGTCAGTTGGTACAGGATTCCAGACAGGGGAACCCTGCCAAGAAGTTTAAGCACGGGAAGTATCGCTTCGACCGACAGGGCCAGCAGGGTCCTCAGCAACCAGTCCCTCAGGGTCGACAGGGCCAGGGTCATCAAAATGGAGGACAACAAGCCCAAGGGCGACAGGGCCAACGTCAGGGCCAACAGGGCCAAGGACAAAGGAAGTTCCAGGGACAGTGCTTCACTTGTGGTCAGCAGGGTCACAAGAGCAGAAATTATCCACAGCAAGACCGGACACAACAGCAGGGTGCCCAACAGGGGCAACAGGCACCATTAGCCCCAGCAGTAGTACAGGCCCCACAGCCAGTACAGATGCAGTACGGGCGTGTGTTCAACATTCGTGACATTCCATTTCAACCGGCACCGCCAGCACCGCCGGCAGTTGCGGGTATGTTTCCTATTCATGGGCTTGAGGGGAATATCTTGTTTGACACCGGGGCAACACATTCATTTATTTCCACTAGATTTGCACGGGCAGCTGGCCTATTAGCGACAGCAGACACTCATCTTATGTGTGTGGAGTCACTGATGGGTAGTGGGTCCCTCATACACTCAATTTGTAAGGGTGTGGACATTATGGTCGGGAGATTGAGTCTAGCGGCGGACCTTCTAGTGCTGGATATGGAGGGATATGACGTCATCCTAGGCATGGATTGGTTGGCACATAATAGGGAAATGGTAGATTGTTATGAGAGGACCATCGTGTTCTCTATCCCGGGGCAGGAGATGTTCCTTGTGGCTATGCCACTCCCCGAGGGAGGATCGCAAACTCACTTATATTACATTGAGGAGGAGACCTCACATGGGGTGGTCGTTTCTCTGGACTCAATCCCAGTTGTGAGGGATTTTGAAGATGTCTTTCAGGAGATACCAGGGTTACCACCTAGCAGAGAGATAGAGTTCGTAATTGATCTAACACCGGGGACGAGACCGATTGCCAAAGCACCATATCGCATGGCTCCTTCAGAAATGCGGGAACTGAGAGAGCAAATCCAGCAACTGTTAGGATAGGGTTTTATTCGACGGAGTACATCGCCATGGGGTGCGCTAGTACTGTTTGTGAAGAAAAGGGATGGTTCACTTCGTCTGTGTGTAGATTACAGAGAGCTGAACAAAGTAACGATACGTAATAAGTATCCGTTACCGAGGATTGACGACTTGTTTGATCAATTGAGAGGGGCTGCATACTTCTCAAAGATCGATTTGAGATCGGGTTACCACCAATTGCGCATTCGTGAAGAGGATGTACCTAAGACTGCTTTCCTGTCGCGGTGCGGGTCATATGAGTTCAGAATGATGCCTTTTGGGCTAACTAATGCACCGGCGGTATTCATGGATCTCATGAACAGGGTATTTAGGGAGTTTTTGGATCAGTTTGTGATTGTGTTCATAGACGACATTCTGATTTACTCCCGTACAGAGGAGGAGCACGCAGAGCACTTGTGATTGGTCCTACAGACATTGCGGAACCATCAGTTATACGCCAAATTTGAGAAGTACGGATTTTGGCTCTGGGAGGTTCAGTTCCTAGGCCACGTCGTATCTAGCAGGGGCATTGCAGTTGACCCAAGTAAGGTATCGGCGGTGAGGGAGTGGGGACAGCCCACGACACTGATAGAAATTCGAAGTTTCTTGGGTTTGGCTAGTTATTATCGTCGCTTCATCAAGGGATTCTAAAAAATTGCCGGACCGTTGACGAATCTAACTCGGAAGGGAATCCCCTTCGTATGGAGTGATAGTTTCCAGTTAGCTTTTGATGAATTGAAAGACAAGTTGACATCAGCCCCCGTTCTTACCTTGCCTAAGAGCGGAGTGGAATACCGAGTCTATACTGATGCGTCCTTACAAGGACTTGGGGGTGTGTTACAGCAGGAGGAGAAGGCTATAGCTTATGCGTCACGAAAGCTTAAGCCACATGAGAAGAACTACCCCACCCATGACCTCGAGTTGGCAGCGGTTGTTTTTGCTTTGAGAATTTGGAGACACTATCTTCTGGGCGAGCAGTTTATGCTATTCACGGATCATAAGTCATTGCAATATCTGTTCACTCAGAAGGACCTGAACATGAGGCAGAGAAGGTGGCTTGAATTCGTGAAGGACTACCAATTTGATATACAGTATCATCCTGGTAAGGCTAACGTGGTGGCAGATGCGTTAAGCAGAAGACCTATCGGTGAGTTAGCTGAAGTTTGGAAGGCAAAGTGGAGTGAGCTCCGACACGAGGATGATATGGCAAGAGCATGTATGGCAGTTCTAGCTATCACTTCCGAGAGCGTTATGCGGATAGTGAGGGCACAAGAAGAAGACCCATTTTGTCAGGATAAAGTACGGCAGTTACTGGCCAAGGGGACAGAGTTCTACTCCATCAGTTCAGAGGGTGGACTACGTTTCAACGGTAGACTGGTAGTACCCGAAGATGATGATTTGAGGAAGGCCGTTATGACAGAGTCACACGGGTCAAAATTTTCAATACATCCAGGTGGGGACAAAATGTATCAGGATATGCGACGAGTATATTGGTGATCAGGTATGAAACGAGATATTGCAGAATTTGTCTCGAAGTGTGTTACATGCCAACTCATAAAAGTTGACCATCAGAGGCCTTCAGGAATGCTACAACCACTAGAGATTCCCGTGTGGAAGTGGGAGAGTATCTCTATGGATTTTATTACCAGGTTACCAACCTCGCAGAAGGGCCACGATTCCATTTGGGTGATAGTGGATCGTTTGACTAAAGTCGCACATTTCTTACCGGTTCGTACGGATTATGATACTATGCGGTACGCGCAGCTTTTTATTTCAGAGATTGTTAAGCTGCATGGAGTTCCTATTAATATCGTATCGGACCGAGATAAGATATTCGTGTCGCACTTTTGGCAGAGTTTTCAGGAGGCCATGGGCACCGAGTTACGGTTGAGTACGGCATATCACCCACAGACGGACGGCCAGACGAAGAGAGTAAACCAGATGCTAGAGGACATGCTAAGAATGTGCATTCTAGATTTTGGGGGAAATTGGGAGCCATATCTTCCTTTGGTGGAGTTTGCGTATAACAACTCTTACCAATTCACTATTGGCATGGCTCCATTCGAGGAACTTTACGGGAGACCTTGCCGTTCACCCGCTTGTTGGTTAGAAGTGGGGGATAACAGGCTTTTAGGGCCAGAGATGATACAGGAGACTTCCTCCAAAATAGAGTTGATTCGAGGACGTATTCGAATAGCCCAGGATAGACAGAAGAGTTATGCTGACGCCGGCAGGAGACATGTGGAATTAGATGTGGGAGACCAGGTATTGATTCGAGTATCTCCTATGAAAGGGGTTACGAGGTTCGGCAAAAAGGGGAAGTTAGCGCCAAGATATGTAGGGCCGTTTCCTATCATTGAGAGAGTGGGACCGGTAGCTTACCGATTGGGACTCCCTGAGCATCTTCAGCGAATACACGATGTGTTCCATGTAGCGTCGCTGAAGAAATACAAGAGGAGCGAGAGAGCCTTCTGGCACATTCCACTGGAGGAGATCGATTTGATTCCAGATATCTCGTATGAAGAAAGACCCGTGACTATCCTGGATTATAGTGAGCGCAAACTAAGATCCAAGGTGGTACCCGTAGTGCGAGTACAGTGGGGACATCACAATATGGATGAGTCCACTTGGGAACGGGAAGAGGATATGCGAGAACAATATCCAGAATTATTCATAGCAGGTATTTTTCCTAATTTCGAGGACGAAATTTCCTTTTTAAGGGGGGAGTATGTAACACCCCGTAATTCTGCTTCATTTTAAATTACGTAAGTAGAGTCATTTAATGGGATTAAATACGCTTTAATTAAATTACGTGAGTAGAGTAATTTAATGTGATTAAATATGTTTGATTTAAATTACGTGAGTAGAGTAATTTAAATAGATATTATGTTAATAAAGATGAATATGTGTTATAGAAAATTTATTAAGATGAATATAAATTTTCAATGTTAATATGTACGGTCTAGTGACTATACGGACGTACCGGATGTAGCTTGACAAAATTTAAGGATGAGAGTAGAAAAATATTTACGAGACTCAAATGATAATTTAGAGTCCACGGTTGATTCCGAAAGGGTCGAATTAGTCAAAATAGTGTACCCGGGGGTACTAGTTAAGTGCCGGGTCATTTTCGGGCTAAACCGGGACCATTCGGGGTCATTTTGGTCTCTTTACAATTAAGGGAAAGAAGACCTACGAATTTTTGTAACCCTAAATCTGATTATAAGAGGGGTGGCTAGGGTTAGACAATTGGAGTTACACCATAGCCATTAGAGAGAGAGAGAGAGAGGCAAATTCCTTAGGCAAGAAGGAAGGAGGGATCATCTTAGGAAGATATCACCATAAAATTGTTGGGAAGAAGGATTGAGGCACTAACATCATCAATCATCATCAACAACCACGAATTCAGACCCTACAGACCTTAAGGCAAGTGGTTATTTGCAAATTAATTGAGTTATAATACCCATGTTTAAGCTTGAGGAAGAACATGATTTTTATGATATTCTTGGGAACAGACAGTTGATAAAAATCCATGATTGATTAGGATTTGCATGTAGGACGTTTTTGAATTACCAAGTATGTTTATATCATAGAAAACTTGATGAGAAATTCGTATGAAAATCTGGAACTTTGATGAAAAATATAAAGAATGCAGTTTTAGGGTTCTTGAATATTATAGAGATTTTCAGTGAATCTAGCTAAGATTTATAATGATTTTGATGTTTTAAATCGTTAGTAATCATCCCAGAACATGTAGGAATGATTAGAAATTGTTGGTTGTGAATTTGATGGCCTATCATGAAAGTTAGAGATGTAAAAATGGTGAAACCCGTAGGAAGAAGATGAACTGGATCTGTCACTGCTTGATCGATCGATCGACCCTGGAGTATCGATCGATCGAAGCAGTCGATCGATCGATCATCTTCCTTCGATCGATCGACCCTGTATGAACTATAGAGAATTCGTGTATAAATTTCTTTAATTTCCGTTACTTAATGGGAACCTTAGAAATGATATTTTTCCTATAAGGAGACTGGAAAATTACCAGTAGGTGTACCATAGGGTTCCTCCACTTATGATTGAGTAGTAATGTTGGAGAAATGGAATGACTAAAGAACGATTGACTTCGCCGTGAGTTGAGATGGTTAATTTAATTTCGGTTATAGTGAGACTTAATTCCGAAAAGAAAATACCAGTAGGTTAAAATTTACTTAACTACTGAATTAAGGGAGGGGTAACTAGGGCCCTTAGAGTTACGCGAATACTCGAATAAATACAATAGTGAGTTATATTGTAATTAATAAGTACGGAGAATATAAGATAAATATATTACGTACGGGTATGATTTATTAGGTCGGGTGCGTACCTACTGAATTTATAAATGATATTGGGTGAAGAGAACACTACCTAAATTAATTATGTTAGGGTCGATGTGACATTCCGAACTAACATAAAGTTATATTAAATTTGGGGTCGATGTTAAATGCCGAACCAAATTTTGAACTGGTGCCGCGATGAAAGAGTCCCGAACCAGAATATGTGTATATATTTATATTTGTATATAGTTGGGGTCGATGAACCATTCCGAACCAACTTTCACTTGGAGTCGATGAATTATTCCGAGCCAAGAGTCCTTTGTGTGTAATAAGGATATATTAGTGGTAACTAATATTATATACATTATTGTGGGATAAAATGTTACATGTGCTGAATCTACAAATTGAGAATAGTAGACAATGTTATGATAAGTAAATGTCCTTGTAATAATTTATAGCATATTGTAATTATTACAAGAATAAGGTAACGAACGGTAAATGAGTTAATTACAGTTATGGGCAGTATAACTAGGTAGACTAAGTCTCCTCGATAGTTACATACTATGTAAGAGAGGTGAGGAGGTTCAAGGGAGTGTGCGAAACCTTAATATGTGTAATCAATAACTTAATTGTGATAACCGCTTGCAAAATATTTTTAAATGTTTTGAGTACTAACTCTTGCTATGTAAAATTTTAAAAAAACCTTTCAGGTGCCCAGCCACAAGGACACCCAGCTTGATTTCATGTCAGAGATTTAGGAGTTGCAGCCAGTGTGGAGGTTGCAGGGATTGTTTAGACACTTCTTTCTTTTCAGTTCTAGTGCAGGATCTAAGCTTTATTATTCTTTGTTGGAACATGTCGTTCCACCTTTTCTATTACAGTTTATTCTAGTTATGGATTTGTAGTTGTCTTTTTGGGCCGTGGTTTACGGCAAGACTTTAACTGCTTTCAGATTTCTTTTACATGTTGCGTATTCATATCTAGTTTTGGTAATGTATGGTTTGGTTTATTGGTTGTTTAAGAAAGTTAAAATTTGGCACCCGTTTTAATTTCATTTAGGTGGTTAGTAAATTTTTTTTTTTTTAAAAAAAAAGGGCGTTCGACAATGATGCTAAGAATGAACCATTAAAGAAACCTGTTTATATTAAAATAAGGCTTGATCACCCAAGGTTTAATTAGGCGTGGTGTCACAGTAAGGAGATTCCCTAGTTGCTGTTCGGGGTGTTGTGTGATAAGCCCATAATACATAATGTAGCTCATTGATCCAATTTCTCTTTGCATCATCCAGTCATTTCTTTAACCCGTTGATCAGAGTCCTATTCATCACTTCGATTTGCCCATTGCTCTGAGGATGGCCTAGTGCAGAATGGATCTTCTAGACATTGGACTGGTGATAATATGCAGTGCACTCCTCATTATCAAATTGGGTTCCATGGTCGGTAATGAAAGCATACAGTAGACCATATCTGCAAATAATATTCTTCCAAATAAACTGATAAACTCTTTCATATGACATGCCAATGAGAGGTTCAGCTTCCACCCATTTAGTGACATAATCAACAGCGACGAATAAATATTTGAATCTCCCTTTGGTAGTCGACAGAGTCCTGGCTAAGTCTATACCCCATGTGGTAAATGGCCAAGGGGAAGTGATGGGTGTTAACAATGCCTGAGGGGTTCTTCCAAAGGAAGAGAAACGTTGGCACTTATCGCATTTCTTTGCATAAGTTGTACAGTCAGCTCTTATTATTGGCCAATAGTATCCCTGCGTCATTATCCTCTTTAGAAGAGTCCGTCCTGCTACGTGAGCTCCGCAAGAGACTTAAATCTTTAATTTGTGAAGGATGCACACATCTCTATAGACCTGCTATGATTCCCCTTCTATACAAAACACCATTATTCAGTACATATCGAGAAGCTTTAAACTTTAGTCTCTTGACTGAAATTTGGTCATTTAGTACCACCCCTTCTGCGATATACGCCCTGATAGGGTCCATCCAGGATGGTCCCATATCCAAGGTGATGAATCTCACCATCAAATCTTCATCTATGCTCCGATATGCCAGAATCTCAATAGGAATCATTCTTCGTAGCTCAGTGCGAGTAGCTGAGGCTTACCGAGCTAATGCATTAGCTCTCGCATTCTCTAATCTTGGTATTCTGATTAATTGGACCGCTGTAAAAGTGGACACAATCTACATAGCTTTGGTATCGTACCATGACATCAAGTCTCCCTTCACTGCATATAACCCGAGAATATGATTTATAATTAATTGGGAATCACTAAACATGATAACTTGATCTGTATTCAATGTTTTGGCTAAACTAAGGCCCACAATCATAGCTTCATATTCAGCTTCATTATTGGAAGCTTTGAACTGGAAACGCAACTCATACTCTATGTCCAATCCATCTGAGCTGCGAACGATTATACCGGCTTCGTTGCTTGTGGCACACGAAGAGCCATCAACATACAAATTCCATATGGGGGTACAATTATCAAACTCTTGGTCTAATAAAATTCCCTGATGGAATATTTGCTACCTCCTTTTATCATCTCCTAACACTGGGCTGTTATCTGATGATTCTTATTTCTCGGTGCTTGTCCCCTTCATGACATCTGTTGATTGAAGTTGATCAGGGGTAGTCTCTGATGATCCCCTAACATCCATAGGTCGTTCTGTATTAGACCCTTATTGGTTGGATCTGGGTAAGTGAACTCCACAATGAAATCTGCTACCGCCTGCCCCTTGAGTGATGACCTTATCTCATAAATGATATCATACTCTCCCAATTTAACCACCTAATACATCAGTCTCCCTGAATTTTTTGGCTTATACAAAGCCTGTCTGAGTGGCATATCAGTGTATACCACTATGGTATGGTCTTGAAAGTATGGTTTCATCCTCCTGCTTGCCTCGATCAATGCTAATGCCAGCTTCTCCAACCTTGGATATCTAATCTCTGCTCCTCAAAAAGCTTGGCTTATATAATACACCAGTTTTTGCACTCCGTCCTCTACTCTTATCAATGCTGACCTGACTGCACTTTCTGAAACAACCAAGTATAAATATAACTTTTCTCCCATCACTGGCCTGGACAGCAAAGTGGGTGTTCCTAAATATCGTTTCAACTCTTGGAATGCATTCTCACATTCATCATTCCATTCGAAATTTCTTCTGAGTGTTATGAAGAACGAAATACATCGGTCCGTTGCTCATGAGATAAACCTATTGAGAGCTTCAACACGCCCCATGAGGCTTTGCACCTCCTTCTTCGTAGCTGGATATCGTACTTCCAACAGAGCTTTAATCTTTTCTGGATTTGTCTCAATGCCTCACTTATTCTAATATACCTAAGGAACATGCCTTCTCGTACGCTAAAAAGACACTTAGTCAGGTTTAGCTACATCTGATATTTTTCCAGCTGATCAAAAGTATGGCTCAGATCAACTACATGGTCTGCATCTTTCTTGCTCTTCGTCAGCATATTGTCCACACTAGCTTCCATGTTGTTTGATTTCTTCTGCGAACACCTTGTTCATCAATTACTGGTACGTTACGCCTGCGTTTTTAAAACCAAATGGCATAACATTGTAGCAATATGTACTCTTGGGGTAATAAAAGAAGTACTCTCCCCGTATTTTGGTTTCATCTTAATCTGGTTGTAGCCGGAATAAGCGTCCATGAAGCTTAGTAACTGATGCCCTGAGGTCGCATCTACCAGCTGGTCTATTTGGGGTAATGGGAAGTGATCTTTTGGGTATGCTTTGTTGAGATCGGTGAAATCTATGCACATCCTTCATTTATTATTCTTCTTTTTTACCATCACCACATTAGCTAACCAATCAGGATATTTTACATCCTCAATAAAAGAGGCCCTTTGCAGTTTCTCGACTTCCTCCTGGATAGCTTGGTTCTTATCTAGGCTAAATACCCTTCTTTGTTGTTTCAGCGGCTTGACTTTCGTATTAACGTTGAGTTCGTGGCACAAGAAGGTTGGGTCTATCCCTGTCATATCTTCATGACTCCATGCGAAAGCTTATTTTTGTTGCCTTAAAAATGCCACTAACTCCTTCTTTATTGACAAATCTAGTGAAGTGCTAATTTGAGATGTTCGTTCTGGTCATTCATCATCCAGAATAATGTTCTTCGTGGCTTCCATCACCTGACCCTTCACGAGTTCTGACCCATCTCTTAGGTCCAATATCTCAATATCTGCATCTTCAGACTCATCCACTTAGTAGGTGGCGATCTTCTTCCTGGATTCCTCCATCTCTTCCTGTTTGGCAGATGAATAATAGCATTCTCGGGCCACTTTCTGGTTTCCCTTCATAATTTTAACCCCAAAATTGGTAGGAAACTTCATGCATTGATGTACGGTTTATAGCACTGCTTCGAACTTTTTCAAGCCTACCCTCCCTATGATTATTTTGTAGGCTGATGGGATATTTTTATCCATTATGAAAAAGCATACTTTTTTTATCCTACAAGCAGACCAGGTACCAATAAGCATATCCAACTTGATCGTCCCAAGTGGAAAGACTTTCTCACCAGTGAATCCGAGGAGGGGCCCGTTATATGGCTCCAACTGGGCTAGCTTCAAATTTAAACTGTCAAAGCACGGGTAGAACATGATATCTGTAGAGCTACCATTATCTACCAATACTCTTGAGATCACCACATCCTTCATCCTCATCTTGATCACCAAGAGGTCTTCGTGAGGATACAAAATGCCTTCCAGATTATTTTTGGAAAAATCGATGACCAGTTTATCCTTGTTCACCTTCCTCGAGCGATCCTCTTTCACCAAATTTATTTGATGTATATAGGAACAAGCTTGGGACTCGTTGATGTAAGTTTTACTTTCAGTAGTATGATCCCCACCTCTCGCATCTCCACCTGTAATCACATTAGATTCGAATGAGCCAAAATTGATTGAAAATACCTCGCGTTCTGGTTGCCTTGGCTTTTTGGGGAGGTCGGGGTCGTCCTTCAGATCATCTTCATAGTCCCTCTTCTTGTCATCTCTTGTTCGAAGAGGAGATTTGGACCTTTGCCTTACTCTGTCATTGGTCCTCCCATCATTCCGGCGATCAACAAACCTGCTTAATTTTCCTTGTCGAATGAGTGCCTCGATTTCATTCTGGAGAGATATGCACCGCTCGATCGCTGACATCCGCCGCAGGGTAAACCACCTCCTCGCAGGTCCCCCGACTGATTCGACCATAGAGGCCAACGATAGACAATAACTCCCCCCCAAACACAGCTTACAACTTTCATCGTACTGTGCTCTCCAAAGAGCAACTCTTCTAAAAATCTCACTCAAAAGGTGCTGAGTTGGAATCCCATTCTAACTAAGAATTATTGCAGTAGGATAATGGCTAGGAGGATTTGAAAGGCATTATGGCATTAAGATTTCCAAGGTTTAGCCAAGGCTTAGCTCAGGACCCCACTACTCGTCGTATTTGTTTTGGTATTGCTACCGCACAAGACTTCGAGAGTCATGATGATATTACTGAGGAACGTCTTTATCAAAATATTTTTGCTTCTCACTTCGGGCAATTAGCAATAATTTTTCTTCACAGAGGATCTCTCGATCGGGGAGAGAACGGGGAAATCCCATATGACCCAATATATCTGACAAGTCGCACTATACGTCAACCCAAGATGCATCTTCCTCTCCAGGACTTCGAAAAGGTACTTTTGGAATTGGCTGTAGGGCTTGCTTCTATTGGACCTGGAGTTGGTCAAGGCACTGCTGCGGGCCAAGCTGTAGAAGGAATCGCAAGACAGCCCGAGGCAGAGGGCAAAATACGAGGTACTTTATTGCTTAGTCTAGCCTTTATGGAAGCTTTAACAATTTATGGCCTGGTTGTAGCATTAGCACTTTTATTTGCGAATCCTTTTGTTTAATCGTAAAAATATGAAAAATACAAATTTTTCGGTGTGGTTGTGGTCTTTGTGGAACTCGCAATACTTGGTGTAAGAGGGTACTTTAGATTATATATGGAGGCGTAACCCCTATTGAGTATGGTAATCACAAGTTAATTGGCCAAAGCTTTGGATTAGTGATAGAACACATAAACATGAACCCAATGAGGATAGACTCAACTTAAACTCACAAAACTCTCGTGTATAACTCAGGTCATGCTAATTGACTTTAGAAGTGGCTTAGCTAGAGGGAGAGGGAAGTAAGCACCCTAGATACACCCTGGCGGGCAAGTAAAAACACACAAAACACACACAACACCCTGAAGAATCTCTGTCAAGTATTAAAAGCTTCGTAATAAATGACAATGGTGAGTCAGTGAACTCTCTAGTTTGCAATAACTCTTTTCAATTCTCAAAGAGAGGATCCCATTCCTCAAAGGTGGTTGGGGTCCTTAAATAGCCCCCACACCACCCCCGAGGCAACTCAGTCATTAAAGACTATGAAAGACATCCCTCATACTTTATGTCACAACATTAAATGCCTGATGCACTAGTTGTCTCCACGTCATAAACATTAAATGCCAAGACATGCCTTTTGCCTAACCACTGTGTGTCAGGGGGTTGTTGTCGCAGAGGTGGCTCACCAACTGCCTGACAGCCCCAAATACCACAGTGGTTTACTCAAGTGCATGTCTGACATTGTTTAGATGGCTACTGACATCACCCACAGTAGATGTGACATTAAGTAGAGGGTCGTTTGGTCCATAACTCAATTCCCGATGGAACTCCAAGCTGCTCCGCTTGAGGTTCCACGGTCAGGGTCCTTCGGTGTTTTACCAGGTGTATCTAAGATGGTTAGGACAAGCCCCAACGGTGCCATACTTCTCAATCCTCCAAACCAAGTCCCTCTAAAGTTCCCATGCTGAGGTCATTCGATAGGGCATGAAAGCCCTCCCAGGTCCTGCCATGCCTGGTCTCCCGTGAGTACCGTTTGACCTCACCCAAACTGTATTATTATTATCGTTATGTCATTACAACCGTTACAGCTTTACAGTGAATGTAATCAAAGGTACAATATGATTCACACAACAAGCTGAAGTATGAGTTACCACGCTGAGCTGCCTCCCCAAGCTGCCACGCTTGAGTTGCCACGCTGAGCTGCCTCCCCAAGCTGCCACGTTGAGCTGCCTCGCCAAGATGCCACGCTTGAGTTTCCACGCTGAGTTTCAATCCCCCTCTACATTTTCCCCCTCGTGGAGAGATTTGTTGGGACAATAAATGTCTGCACGAAATGACTCAACTTGATGTATTTTTCTTTGTGTAACCATTGGAACATCTTCTTCGTTGGGGCCTTGTTAGATAAGTCTGACAAAAAGATTGGCGCCAAAAACTCAAGCTTGCTAAAGAAGGCAACGCTTCCTGTTCTCTATGCGTCATTTCATTAATGACGTGCGCTGTCTTTTCAACTGTCACGGCACTTCCCGAAGTGCCACGTGTTCATTTGAAATGATTACAGGCGGCGGTGCACGTGCGAGGGTGGGGAAATCTAAACGCCAAACTCGAAAGTCTCAACAGCCATTTTCAAAATATTTTGAACCTTAAACACGTGGGCCTCAGGGGTCTCTTTCCACTTCTTCCTTCTTCTTTGCTTATTTCCTTACTTCGTTATTATCTTCTTCATCAGACTGTCGCTTCTTTTTTAGATAGAGAGAGAGAGAGAGAGACTCCATTGTTGCAAGAGCTATACCACCGTTTGTAATCGTCCGTCCCCATTGTTGCTCTCAATCCCTTTTCTCTCGAAGCTTTCTTTGTTATAGCTTCACTGTTTATCGTGGCGTCTTCAAGTAACCCCACCATTTCCGCCACCAGTGTTCCATCTGCCACCACCATTGCTGCCTCCGCCCTGGGTGCTGCTCACCAAGAACAGCTGAGATTTTACCGTCGCTCTCCTATTTTTGGGGAGGGTGATAGCTTTGATGTTGCCTGTAAGGCTGTCTGCTTTTCCTCCAAGTTTGACGCCCTCTTGTTGGGTGATGAGGACGAAGAGGTGTCTAAGTGGGGATTTCTGCCCCCAGAAGGAACTCTCAGATTTCGCTTAGAGCGAGGGTACTTCCCATGGTCCCATATTGATTTTGAAGCACCCGGGGGATCCCCCGCGCACTTTGCTGCCTGGAACTCTCACATGCAGAGTTCCTATACTGATGTCCTTACTAAGATTAGGCTGTAACGGGCAAGGTGGTTTGGTGAGTTTACTCTATCAAAGAACAACGCTGCCTTGCCTATACTGGTCTCTCGCTGGAACGTGGATACTCATACGTTCATTGCTGCCTGGGGTGAGTTTACCATAACTCTGGAGGATGTGTGTGAGCTCCTGGGCCTTGATGCAACAGGCCATGAGCCTTACACCGATGAAGCTATTGATGCTCAAGAGACTGCGGATCGTTTGGAGTTGGATCGCATATACCGAAGCTGCATCGGTTCTTCCAACAAAGCTACTTTTTCTCCCTTGATCAATTATTTCTTCCATAGTTCTAGTGAAGGAAGTTCTTCATCAACTGCCCCTGGTCAAGGTACGCCGTTGGATCTTCCTGCTTACATTCTTGTGATTTTGTCCCGTTTCTTTTTTACGGGCAAGCCCAACGATCAGCCCCGAAGAGACCTCATCAACCTGTTCCTTCGCCTAGCTCGAGGCATAAAGCTTCCCCTGGCTGCAATTGCCTTGGGATCCCTGTACACCTGGTTGGACAGGACTTTATTTGACATGGAACGTTCCATTGGCCGTTATAACTTGGCCAATTTTGCCAACAGTGTGCTTCTGACTAGCTTTCTCTACTTCCGCTTTCCTGCCGTAGCGGCCAAGCCCAACAGTCCTCCTTCGGCTGAAACAATTTTGCCTCCTCGGTCCTTCATTTATCATAAGAGGCAAAGCCGAAAGGAGTTGATTTCAGTGATTGACCGTTTTGAGAGTTTCGTTATGAGGCCCTATCAAGAAGAGGCCTTTTTTCATACTTGTAAATTTTTTCATCATGATGCCAGATTGATACAGGACCCTTCTCCTGACATTGAGGATCCCTCGCTTGCCGTGGTTCTTCTGCTTTCTCCTGGATATCTGGCCTCCTACACCTAGTGGGGATACATGAGCGAGCATTATAATCCCAACCGATGCAGTCGTCAGTTTGGCTTTGACCAGGGGGTGCCACGTCCAGTTTTCCAATCATCAAACCCCAAAGTCTCCTTTGGCGAGGCATGCTCCTTGTTTTCTTCGACTGCTGCGTGGGGGATATCTTCAACAATGGCTGGGCGTGTCACCATTCCCAGTATTACCAGGCATGGGTATGTGACCCCTCTGTTTGCCACCAAGTATTGGCCGAAGCAACTAGCTGAAATTGCTGAGTTTGTTGAGGGAGAGCCTGTGTATCCTCCCGTTTCATCATTTTCTGCCCTGGAGTTGGGGCTAAAAGGCAACTCTGTACTTGGGATAGAATTCCCTCTAAGTTCAACCCACAAAGAGCCTCCCAACGAGCTTCCCCCACTTTGTGCCATGGTCCCAGTTGCCACGCCAAAGTCCAAAACTGCTGCTGCGAAGAAGGCTGCCCCCTCTACTGCAATTACTACCGACTAGGGGGCTTCTCCACCACCTTCCAAGAAGGCAAGAATGGCCAAGAGTGGGACATCGAAATCGAAATCGAAGTCCCAGAAGCCCCAAACTCCCGTGGTATCTCTTCCCATAGCCTCCGTTCCTCCTCCCATGCCTGCTGAGATGGCTGAGCGTGTGAGGAGGGAGGCCCAAGCAGAAGTAGACCGAATAAATGCTGAGTATCAACGACATGCAGTCATTGTCCCTTCCTCCGTTGCTTTCCCCACGGTGGTGGTGGATCCTTCAGAGCTAACGGCTAAAAAGAGGAAGAGTTCCAGGATTCCTCAAGGGGTCCGCATTAGTGCAGCTAGCTCGAGGAAGAAGACTCTGGGCACCAAGTCCCAGAAGAAATGGACTCCTGAAGTACACTTGACCCCTAAGGTGCAATCCACCCCTGCCCCATCAGTTGCTGCTAATCCTCCCTCTTCGCCCGTGGTCGTGTCTTCTCATTCTCCTTCTGAATCGGAGGTATGTATGGTTGACTTAATTATTATCTCCTTTTTGCTTGAGGACGACTGTCTTTACTTGTGTGTATATTTATCCCTCCCCCCTTTCTTTGACAACTGTTTTGCAGGGAGTTGAAATAGAAAGACCAGACCCTTACAGTCCTCCCGTGAGCCCTTTTGTGGGGGGACGCTTCGGTGCATCTCATACCGATGTGACTCCTCCCCATTCCCCCATGACAGGGCTTACGTATTCTCGTCGTGGAGTCAGCCAACGTGCGAGGGAAGTTATTGTGGGAGGTGATGACGTTGATCATGCGAGTGATTCCTCGCCTGAAGTGGTAACCCTGCCCGAAGTGGCACATCCCGAGATAACATCCTTGGTCCCTTCTGATTCACAGGCCTCACCTGAGGTTCCTCTGCCCATTGTACTTGTTGAGGAGAGTGAGCCCGAGGTATGATGTGATCTATAATTTATTTGTTGTAGTCCTTTCGGTCATACTCTTTTCGTATTTGGCTTACTGAATTGTGATATGTTTTGGGTATCCCAGGTGGAAATGTCCTCGTTGTTAGCGAGCATTCTTCTTCCAACGATGCTGATGAGGCCCCCGACTGTCATTCCTTTGTTTTGCACCATAACCGAGGTAAGTAACACGTCGAAATATTTCTTCATATTTTCTATGCCCATTCTTCTTTTCTAACACTTGGCTTTGTGCACAGTTTTCTCCTGATCTTGCACCAACTCCTGTAGTGAGGGCCCAGGTTGGTGTGTTTACACCCCCTCCTGACGTGGCTTTGTTTGAGGGCTCAGTGTCTTCTCATGATGAACCCAATATGCTGGCCCTTATGCCCTATACGGGTGATCAGGTTTGGACAAGCGTGGAGGCTTCTGCGTCCAGGGACCCCGTTATGGCATCTGGGGTAATAATCGCTCCCCCAATGGTTCCTGTCCCTGTGGCTGCCTCAAATGCTCCCGTTGTGACTGAGGTATATTTTTCTTTCTATCTTTTGTTAAGATTTTCCATAATCTCCATCTTATGATTTTTCATAAGATTGTTCTTAAACTCCCCCTTATAACGGTGACTTAACAACGAAGACACTTGTTAAGTTTTTTTTTCACAAACTCCACCTTATAACGGTGACTTAACAACGAAAGCGCTTGTTTAAGATTTTTCATAAACTCCACCTTATAACGGTGACTTAACAACGAAAGCGCTTGTTAAGATTTTTCATAAAACTCCACCTTATAACGGTGACTTAACAACGAAAACACTTGTTAAGATTTTTCATAAACTCCACCTTATAACGGTGACTTAACAACGAAAACACTTGTTAAGATTTTTTCGCAAACTCCACCTTATAACGGTGACTTAACAACGAAAACACTTGTTAAGATTTTTCATAAACTCCGCCTTATAACGGTGGCTTAACAACGAAAACGCTGGTTAAGATTTTTTCGCAAAATCCACCTTATAACGGTAACTTAACAACGAAAACACTTGTTAAGATTTTTCATAAACTCCACCTTATAACGGTGACTTAACAACGAAAACGCTTGTGAAGATTTTTTCGCAAACTCCACCTTATAACGGTGACTTAACAACTTACCACTTGTTAAGTTTTTTATTCATAATTCCATTATTTGGGCTTTTTCTTTTCAGGTTGCTCGGGAAAATTTGCCCCCAGTTCTCTCACCTGTAGGTTCGCCCTTCCGAGAACCTGATGTTTCTGAAAATTCTATTCGTGATGATCAAGGTTCTACGACTGGTGCTACAGCCGAGAGCGAATCTGGGTGCGAATTGCCTCTTCCTGACCTAGCTCCTCACTCGTTCTGCCTCATGGTGCTTCGGCAGTCTCCTCAAATGCCCGTTAACCATCGCCTGGTGATTGAACAATTCGTGTATCGCCATCCTGAGACCTTCACACTGGATTGCCTGTGCTCAAATATTCATGTGATGAGTCACAGACTGCAAGGCATGGCGATCGTTGTTGCTGAAATTACCCGTACCCCCACTGCCAGTGTTACCAGATCCCTTCTCAACCAATTTCTAGGTTTTCTGAAGGAGTTGGGACGTGATGGTTTCCGTTTTGACTGTCTTGTTATGTATCTAAAGACCTTAAAAAAAGAGCAACTGATCGGCCAGAGGGAGGTATTGCGCAAGCACCAGGAGGACCAGCAAGCTGAGGAGGCTAGGTTGGTCGTATTGGCCCCTCTTTTGGAAGCAGTGGATCAAGAGGTGAAGGATGCCAAAGAAGCTTTGTGCCTGGCCAAACTGAAGCGTGAGAGACTCCTGATCGAACGTATGCAAGTGCAAACGAGGCTGGAGGTTTCCATTAATACCCAACGGTCTTTCACAGCAGCTTCTTCGGGCCTGCCTGGAGATTTTTTCTCTTCCTAGGATTTATCTTTTCTTTTAGGGTAGTTACTTCTTGTATACAGATCTTTTACTTCTTTTTCTCTATGTAATTCTTGGGCAATAGCTTCCAAAGGAAATTTTGTAATACTCTATTATTTATGAATGAAGAACACATACTCTTCAATCCCTTCATGTGTTGTGACTGCTGTTGTGTGCTATAGAGTTTTGTGTTTCTGCAATTCTTTATTCTAAAAAAAATGTCACCCAAAACTTGTATATTTATAACAATATAACATCAGCTCAAACTTGGTTATTTTACACATGATAAACCTTCAGCCACTTATTGTTAATCTTAAATGGCTTGTCTTCTTCTATCTTTGAAATTAAGCAATAACCTGAGTCATGCGCTTCCTTCACAACGTAAGGTCCCTCCTAGTTGGCTGCGAACTTTGGTAGAGGAAGTCCCCTGATGTGCTTTACTGCCGCTTTCAATACGAGGTCTCCTTCCAAGAACATCCTTGGTCTCACCAAGTTGTCATATGCCCTGGAGAGTTGTTTCGTATATATTTGAAAGTGTTGCATCGAGTTATCTCTGTGCTCATCCAACGCTTCCAGCTGTATATGTCTACTATGAGGGAGCATGCTACTTCTCAAGGCATACGGGCAGAGGGAACTTCCAATTCTACTGGGAGGATTGCCTCAGCCCCATAGACAAGAGAGAACGGCGTGTATCCTGTGGGTTTTCGCTTGGTTGTTCGATAGGCCCACAAGACAGCTGGTATCTTGTCATCCCACGCTCCTGGAAAGTCTTCCATCATTTTGGCCAAAATATTAATCAGGGTTTTGTTAGTTGCTTCGGCCTGACCATTTCCCTTTGGGTATGCCACCGTTGAAGTGTGATGAACAATGGAGTATTTGTCTGTGAGCATTGTTACTTCAGAATTGATGAAGGGGGTCCCATTATCTGAGAGAATTACTTTTGGGATCCCAAAACGGCAAATGATATTTTCTCTGATGAAGTTGCTCAACACCCAGCCGTTGCCCGTTTGAGTTGTATTGCCTCGGCCCATTTTGTAAAACACTCTGTTGCTACCAGTATCCATATCTTGCCTCTCGAAGAAGGGTGTATTGCCCCCACTAGGTCAAACGCCCAAGTATGAAATGGATAGGGTGTTGACAGAGAGTGTAAGTCCACCGATGGGGCATGGATCATATTTTCATGAAGTTGGCAAGCTTTGCATTTTCGAACGAACTCAGCAGAGACTTTCTCCATCGTTGGCCAATAATACCCCAACGTCATCAACTGATCATACAACTTAGCCCCTCCTATGTGTGCTGGATCGTGCGCTTGTTTGAGGACCTCCGTTGCTTCTTCCCTTGTGACACATCGCAAGGGCCTGTTAAAGTACCCTTTTCGATAAAGCTGCCCCTCCTGGACGTAGAACCTTGGAGCCCTTCTCCTTAGACCCATTGCATCTATTTTCTCCATTGGGACAACCCCCTCCAGAATGAAGTCGATGTAGGGCTGCCTCCAGTCCGTTTGAGCTTCAATAAAATGGCACTCAGCTGCTTCGAAGAATAGCTGACACTTGTTGCATTTTCGTTGTAGCTCTGCCGCATCCTGCTTCATTCTAGGCCAGAAATACCCCTCCCTTTGAATTCTCCTATATAGAGGTATCTCAGTCGTCTCGTAATGCACCTCATGCGTTTTCCTCAATATTTGCTCGGCCTCCTCGGGGCTGACGCATCTTGACAACCATCCTCCTGTATTTCTGAAATAGAGATTTCCCAGGCATGTAAAATATTGGGCCAACTCTCCTAGCCGCATCGCCCCCTCACCAGACTCCAGTTGCTTCTTAATGTCTCTTCTCCAGCCCACCTCCTCCTCCATCGGCAGTATTGACTGTACTACCGAAGGAGTTGTTCTTCGTTGGATCACAACTATAGTCTCATTGGTTTTTATCATCATCTTCTGGGCAATAGTGGCATAGGCATCTGGATGGCGGTTCATCGTTCTGGGATGCCTCCTGATCTTGGTCCGATGAAATTGGTTGAGAAGTATTTTAATGATTGTTCTATAGGGCGCCAGGCTCATGTGTTTCAACGCATATTCTCCGTTCACCTGCTGAATTACTAAGTTTGAGTCACCCTTAATGCAGAGTGAGTGAATTCCTCTTCGAAGATCCTCTAGAAGCCCTAGTACTAACGCCTCGTATTCTGCCTCGTTATTAGAGCAGGGGAAATCTAGTTTGTAGGAAAGGCAAATCTATTCCATCCCTTTTGAAAGAATAACCCCTGCTCCTCCCTTCTTTTCTGCCGAAGATCCATCGAACTGCATCGTCCATTCCTCCTCGGTTTCATCCAGGTAATTGGCCTGCAAATTATCTCCTGGAATGTCTTCCCTAGGTGGCTCGAAGGTTCCTGAAGGGAAGATGGCCAATAGGTCAGCATATGCCTGGCTTTTGATTGTACAAGGGACCACACATTTTAAGTCATATTCAGAGAGAATAAGGAACCATCTAGCTGCCCTACCATTCAATATAGTCTTTGCGAGTAAATACCTAATTGGGTCGCATCTAGTTACAATAGGAATGGTAAAAGACAACATATAATGCCTAAGTTTTTGTGCTACAAAGACCAAGGCTAAACAATGCCTTTCTAAACTAGTATATCTAACTTCTGGCCCATGTATAATTCTGCTGAGGTAGTAAACCGGACGTTCTTGCCCGTCTACTTCTTGTGCTAGCAGAGCCCCAATGGACCTCGTGGTGGATGTGAGGTATAGCCGCAACAGAGCTCCCGCCTAGGGAGGAACCATTATTTGTGGTGACACGAGCAGCTTCTTCAGCCCAACAAGGGACTTCTGGTGAATCTCCTCCCATCTGAACTTCGTGTTCCTTCGTAGCAGCTGCATCAGTGGGTGTGTTATTTCGGCCAATCCGGGCACAAATCTCCTAAGGTAGGAGACTTTTCCAAGAAAACTTTTCAGCTCCTTCGCCGTTCTTGGACATGGCATCTCCAAGATTACCCGTTGTTTATCCTGGTCCATCTGTACCCCTTGTCGATTAACCACGAAGCCTAAAAACTTACCACTTGTTACCCCGAAGACACACTTTAACGGGTTCATCCTTAACTTGTACCTCCTCCACCGAGCAAACACCTTCCTTAAATCGTTCAGATGGGACTCTTCCTTCTTCGATTTGATGACCAAGTCGTCCACGTCGAATTCCACAAATTTGTGGAAAAAGTCATGAAAAATGTCCATCATCGTTCTTTGGTACGTAGCTCCGGCGTTCTTGAGTCCAAACGGCATTACCTTGTACATGAAGTTGCCCAACGGCGTTCTGAATGCTGTTTTCTCTGCGTCAGAGGGGTCCATCTTGATCTTGTTGTATCCCACATATCCATCCATAAAGCTATACATCTCATGACCAGCCGTGGCGTTTATCAAGTTGTCGATGGAGGGTAGGGGAAACTCATCCTTAGGGCAAGCCCTATTCAAGTCTCTGAAATCCACGCATATCCTTATTTGGTTTTTGTCTTTCTTCCCTACTGGCACAATGCTAGATAGCCAGAGGGGATGTTGTATAGGCTTGATAAATCCTGCTGCTAATAAGTGTTGGACCTCTTCTTTAGTCTTCAAATCTATTTCAGGCTTGTACGTTCTTGTTTCCTACTTTACTGGAATAGTCGAAGGGATCACGTTCAACTTGTGGCAGCTCACTTCCTCATCCAGCCCTTCCATTTCAGTGTACTTCCATGCGAAGACATCTATGAACTCCCGAATCAGGTCAACCAAGGCTTTTTTTTTCTCCTTAATAAGATCTTTCAAGATGAAGATAGGCCTTGGGTCTTCCCCTTCTTCTGCTAGGTTTAGTTGCTCCAACTCTTGTGCCTGGGGCCTTGGTTGGTCTGTCATGCAGTCTGGTTCTTCGGCAACATCTTCTATGAACTCTTGTATGATGGAGTTGTCTATCACCATACACTGCCCCCGTTGATCCACTAAAAAACACTCATATATCGGGTCAACCTCATTGTCAGTCTTTTCGGCCGCCCGTTCACACCATTACAAGCGGTACACCACTTTTCCCTCTTCAGTGACAATCTTCTTGCATTGCCTGCTGGTGGCTGTTGCTACGGCTTTTCTCTTCCTTTCTCTGGAAGCCTTAGAGATCCTTTCCCCTGAAAAACGACTTAACACGCTTTGTCGTTGGGCCTCATGCTCGCCTGGGTCTGTCCTAGGTCTCATCTTTTCTTTGAGCTTCTTCGAGATGTTCTGGGGTCGAGGGACCGTCCGATATGCTTCCTCGATCCTCTTACCTTCGCCACTCTCATTTAAAGGTCCCATTCTTTCTCTAATTGAGGGGACCCATGCTCCCTCCATTCTCCTCGTAAGGACCCGCACGTCCTCTTCAAGCTCTGTATAGAAGGCTGCATCCACCAAGTGTGCTTCTTCGATAGCGAAAGGCCTTTTAGTTGCCCTAATAGTTACTTCTGTCCCCTTGATATTCGCCTTAGCACATTGGTGGTATGTTGAGGGAACTAACCCCTGGTTGTGCATCCATACTCTCCCTACTAACAAATGATCGGAAGTTGCGCTTTCTATTACATGGAATTTGATATGGGAACTCAGATTTCCCATCACTATCCCCACGTTTACATACCCAATGGATTTGGAAGATTGATTATCGTAGCCCCAGATTACCAAGGGCATGGCAACCAACCTTTCTTCCGGAATATTAGCCGCGTGGAAGGAGTTGATTGTCATAATGTTGATGGAGGCACCCCCGTCCATAAGAGTCCTGGCGAAGCTAACCCCGTTAATACTGGCGGTTACATACAGGGGCCTATTATGGGGGAACCTTACAGCTCTATCCGCATCACTGAACGTTGCCTCTGATAGGAACTTCTTTACCAGCCTAGCCATGGGTCCCCTCCATCTTAGCGAGGGGACTGCATTTCTTCTTGAAATATCCAAGATCGCCTGAGTTATCTCCATTCTGCTTTCTTTTGGGATTCCCACTTGGTCGAAGAACCAAGTGAACTTCGGAGATTTTGAAATTGCGCTATATTCTATGACTGGGTCCGTTTCCTCACCCTCAACGCTATAGGCGTCTTCTACGTCCCTAGCACTTGCTTCATCATACGCCAGAACTAAGTTATCCATTCCCCTAGTGCAATACTCCAGTGCTTTATCGAACTCCATTGTTGCCCCTCCCCCCTCCAGCTCTGCCTCCTTATCATAGGTCGTTACAACATTGGCCCCATGCGCCGGGAGCGGGTTATTGTTAACGTTCCGCGGGGGGATTTGTAATGTTCCCGCCCTCATGTACTTGTCGATGATTCTTCGCAGCGTGAAACAACTTTCTGTTGGATGCTAGACCTTTCGATGAACGTGACAATATTTGGGATTGACCCTGGTTGCCGCGTCGGGTTCTTCCTCCGGGACGCCTTTCGGTTCGTAAACCGTTCCGCCTTGTACCATTGCGTTATAGCAACTCACAGCCTCCTCCATCGTACAAGGAAACGGTGGCGGGTCTTCTCTATCCCTTCCAAACTTTCTTTTGTTGTCCTTCCTCTAGGCCTTGCCCCCATCCTCTCTCTCGACATATCCCACCCGTGGGGCTTGAGACCTTCCCCCGATGGGTTGTATCGGTTGTCTGAACATCATGGGAGCTACTACTGGGCTAGGTCGCACCACCAAAGATATATTTCTTGCGGACTTTAAGAATGCTGAAAATGTTCCCTCGCGTGTCTCATTGATCAGGTGACAGATATACTCAGGAAGTAATCCCTCAGCACAAATTTGTAGTAACCTAGCCTCCTTAGCTTCTTCCCTCACGTCGAGGGACCTTTCCCTAAACCTTCGGATGTAGGCCACTACCTCCTCTCCTGGCCTTTGCCTCTCCCTGCCAAGTTGGGTTAAGGTGAACTCATCTTCTGCCAAGAAGAACTTTCGGACGAACAATACATGCATCTCCTCCCACGTGGAGACACTATTAGGCGGTAGGTGAGAGTACCAAGTGTATGCTTTATCAGTCAGGGATTTGGAAAACTCCCTCAGCCTAAGCTTTTTGTCATTGCAATGGGCCCCCAAGTGTTCAACGAAACGCTTAATGTGTTCCTTCGGGTTCCCGCCCTTCCCTGAGTATTTTTCAAAGGTAGGGGGAATATAGTCCTTCGGGTAGGGTTCGTCGTTGTACTCCTGGGGGTAGGGTGTCCGGAAGTCGTCGTAGACCGCTGCCACCTCGCCCACACCCTGCGAGGAAGACTGCATGAACTTCAGCATCTCCTTCTGCATCTCTTTTCTCATCTCTTCCAAGGGCGAGGCTACTGGGGCCACCTGCAACGGGACAGATGGTTGAGCGCTCGTTGCAACCGGAGTGAACGTTATCGGTTGCGCCGTTGAAACTCCTGAGCCGCCCACAGTGGGATTCACAACAGAGGGTACACTTGCTGGGACCGCTCCTGTAATGCCTGCCCCTGGTGGGGCCCCTGGGGCCACTCCTGGTGTTACGAAGGCATTAGTCTTCAATCCTCCCAGCATAGTTGAAGCTACTGGGGTTTGCAAAAACTCGTAAAATTTGCTCATGAGGAGCGCCATCTGGGCCGGTCCCAGCCCTGCGCTCGTGGAAGGTTGTGCCGCCCCTGGGACGCCTATCGTTGTTGGAGCCAGCGGTACCTCTACTCGAGGAGCCCCATCTCTTAGGGCCTCCTGCTCCCTCGCAGCCTGTTCTTCATTATGCTGTATGTCATCGAAATTGAGTCTTCTAGTAGCATTATCCTGCGCCATACTCCTTCTCTAGAAGGATGCCTCCCCAGCGGAGTCTCCAAATGTTAGAGGGTACTTTAGATTATATATGGAGGCGTAACCCCTATTGAGTATGGTAATCACAAGTTAATTGGCCAAAGCTTTGGATTAGTGATAGAACACATAAACATGAACCCAATGAGGATAGACTCAACTTAAACTCACAAAACTCTCGTGTATAACTCAGGTCATGCTAATGGACTTTAGAAGTGGCTTAGCTAGAGGGAGAGGGAAGTAAGCACCCTAGATACACCCTGGCGGGCAAGTAAAAACACACAAAACACACACAACACCCTGAAGAATCTCTGTCAAGTTTTAAAAGCTTCGTAATAAATGACAATGGTGAGTCAGTGAACTCTCTAGTTTGCAATAACTCTTTTCAATTCTCAAATAGAGGATCCCCTTCCTCAAAGGTGGTTGGGGTCCTTAAATAGCCCCCACACCACCCCCGAGGCAACTCAGTCATTAAAGACTATGAAAGACATCCCTCATACTTTATGTCACAACATTAAATGCCTGATGCACTAGTTGTCTCCACGTCATAAACATTAAATGCCAAGACATGCCTTTTGCCTAACCACTGTGTGTCAGGGGGTTGTTGTCGCAGAGGTGGCTCACCAACTGCCTGACAGCCCCAAATACCACGGTGGTTTACTCAAGTGCATGTCTGACATTGTTTAGATGGCTAGTGACATCACCCACAGTAGATGTGACATTAAGTATAGGGTCGTTTGGTCCATAACTCAATGCCGGATGGAACTCCAAGCTGCTCCGCTTGAGGTTCCACGGTCAGGGTCCTTCGGTGTTTTACCAGGTGTATCTAAGATGGTCAGGACAAGCCCCAACGGTGCCTTACTTCTCAATCCTCCAAACCAATTCCCTCTAAAGTTCCCATGGTGAGGTCATTCGATAGGGCATGAAAGCCCTCCCAGGTCCTGCCATGCCTGGTCTCTCGTGAGTACCGTTTGATCTCACCCAAACTGTATTATTATTATCGTTATGTCATTACAACCGTTACAGCTTTACAGTGAATGTAATCAAAGGTACAATATGATTAACACAACAAGCTGAAGTATGAGTTGCCACGCTGAGCTGCCTCCCCAGGCTGCCACGCTTGAGTTGCCACGCTGAGCTGCCTCCCTAAGCTGCCACGCTGAGCTGCCTCGCCAAGATGCCACGCTTGAGTTGCCACGCTGAGCTGCCTCCCCAAGCTGCCACGCTGAGCTGCCTCACCAAGATGTCACGCTTGAGTTGCCACGCTGAGCTGCCTCCCCAAGCTGCCACGCTGAGCTGCCTCGCCAAGATGCCACGCTTGAGTTGCCACGCTGAGTTTCAAGCCCCCTCTACACTTGGACTTATCCCTCTTTTCAGGGTCTGACCTTAATTTCTTCGTCCAATTCAGTTCTTCACTTCTCTTTATTTCCTTCAAAATATGGTTTATATCTACCTTTAAGGGAGTATAATTTCCGTATTTCCTCAAGTGCTCTATCGTCTCTTTTCCTTTCGATTGCTTATTGCTCCCATTATGCTTTTGATATTTCTTTTTTGACGTGCCTTCATCTTTAGTCTCTGCTTTTCTCTCACCGTTCTTCTTTGAAGTCATAGCTTAGTCGACGTTCATAATTTTGGCTTCCTTAGCCATTAATTTCTCCATGGATTTTGGGGGATCTTTCGCCAAAGTATAATACGACTTATTTGGTAAAACACCACTCATCGGAGTTGTGATTGTTGTCTTCTCTTTGTAGTGAATGACCTCAAGTTTCTTGTTATTAAAACAAGTGATGTAATCCCTGGTGCTCTCCCCTTCTTTCTGCCTCACACTTAACAAATGTACTACTCTCTTGACTAGTTTCGCGCTAAAACAGAAGTTTCCTATGAAGAGCTATGCAAGCTGAGGGAAGGTTGCAATCTTCCCTCGAGGAATATTAGTGTACCATATTTGAGTTGATCCAGTAATGGTTCCTGAGAATGCCCTGCATCTCATCTCATCAGGAACTGCATAGATATCGATAGCAACTTGGTACTGCACTACGTGGAAGACATGATCAGTTTTTTCGTCATACTTCGGTGTAACTACAGGAGCTTTAAACTTTGATGGTGTAGGAAAATCCACAATTATCTATACAAAGGGTGATCCCTTAAAAAAATTTCTTTGGAGAGGGTTCATGGCCTTAGCCATTTCCCCTAACCTATCCTCCAACCTTTGGACGAACCCTTTAAAAACGTCATTTCCAGCCTCTGATCTATTTTCCCGAGTAACCGATCACGCAGAATGATCCTCTTGGGATCTCTCTGTTTGAGCGGTGGGGCGTGATTGGGGAGAACCTTCCCTTACATCATTTGGTCATTGAGAATTTCTCGATACAGTACTAGGGGGATTTCTATTCCTCCTAGGGACCAAACAGTCAAAAAGGTAAACACTACTTAATCTCTCCAGAGCGCTGGTTCGTTCCAGAGTTAAAGTAACATTGGCTTGAGAGTCCACAACCCTTATGGGAGATGTCCGACCAGGCTGATATGATGGATCAATGGACCTCTCAGTATGATGCGATTTCGCGTGTCTGGACAGAGAAACATTTCAGAATAGGGTATGCCTGGTTCGTGAAGATCACAAATGAGTGTTTCTCTTAACGCTTCGTTGACCTGATTAGGCAGGCGTTTCATTTTGAACAGTTTGAATGAGTTGTCGCATGGTATCTTGCATAGCTGTTTATCCCCTGGCTAAACTGGCCACTATTCCAGTGAGTTCGTTGACAGTTGGAGGAATGGACGGATTATGAGGGACTTCATCATTGTTCCTATTGCTAGATTTTGGTAACTCATCCATGTTTGATGAATGTTTTAGTGAAAAACTCTACGTATAGTCGTTCCCACAGATGGCGACAATCTGTTGATGTAAAAAACTAGACTTGATCTAATTAATTAATAACAGATAAATATTAAATAAGAAATTAGAAAAATGGGTTTTTAAAGTGGTTCAGCCTTAATGAAATTGGCCTACGTCTATTGTCTTGTATTACTGGGTGTTTTGCCTTGATCTCAATGATGATTACCAGAGATCGATTACGCCATTACGGAGGGGTTACAATGTATTTATAGCCCAAGGGAATTTCATATGAATAGACAATTCGTTGTTAATAGACATATACATCTGTAAATAATGAGAATGTTCATTGAATCCGACGTTTATAGAATCTATTATCATCGCTTGATCTTCTTGATTAGATGCTCTGCACGTTGAGTAGCTAGGTACGCTGAGTAGTTCGGGGTGCTGAGTAGCTCGGCATCATAAGTTGTTCAGTGAATATATGCTTTTGCCACATAAGACGACATGTGTTATCATATACTTGGTCCATGTCATCTGACTAAATAAATATATCTAACCATGATAGAAGGGTTATAAACTTATAGTCTTCGCAAAACCATTTTAGTACGACACCATATACAAATATGCATAATCATATAACATGCCAAACCTAGGGTTTCTTGTTGGACAATATGGACCTTTTTAATACAAGATCACCCTGATACCAACTATTGGGAATAAATTCTTAGTATTGACATTTTTGTGTGGAAAAATTTAAGCCCTATGGATATTTGATTAATCTTAAATTGAAAAGAAAACAAGCACTAGGTTTAAAGATTAAACCCAGAGTATCAAGAACACATACCATAACGAATCTTATTATGATTTCTTATGCGGAGAGAAAGGTAGATGATGGTAAAATCATTGATGCCCTATAAGGTATCCGAAAATCTTGATTAAACTTTCTGTCCACTACGATCTTCTAGCGTATGATCCTTCTCAAAGTGAGATAAGTGGGTGATACCTTTTGAGATAAAAATCTTCACTTAAACTTGAAATATGGTGGTATTACACTAGCCCTCTTTCAATGTGAATAATATTTAATCTAACCCCTCTCAAACTCTAATGATCAGTAATAATGATTAAAATCCCTTCCCGCCACCTTTATATACAAGTATAAAATGTGGACTTGGGATAAACTGGGTTTCTTGAGAGTATGGGCCCAATTACTTGGGTATATGGGATACACGAGGGACCCAAGATAAATAACTAAATTATCTCTAAATAAATACTCAAAAATCCCAATTACAATTACCGCAACTATTCTCTTTCTTTATTTTGTCATGAATTAACTCCACTAAATAAATAGGATTGCACTCCAATTTAATTGTCTCATAAATCACTCGAATTTAATGAGGTCTTATTTGTAAAGTTGATTATGATACATAATATGATTTTTCCCGTTAAGTTTTCGATACCGTCTTGGTCAACTCAATTTACTGTCAATTGAAATTAACCAATATCTAATTAATTCTTCGATTCTTAAACTTAAATTATTTGGTACTCCACCAGGATTATAAAGTAATCTACTAGTCGGGTTTTACTTCATGAAAACAAAACACATAAGTCTATTAAGAGGGTATCACAATCCATGGTATCCCATGGACGTGAATTCCTCTGAATAATGATCTGAGACCTACTTACACAATTGTCACGCAGTCCATGAAGATCATTTAACCTGATATAAATCAAATTGCACCCACAACGATCAAAGTGACCTTTGCACATACTACACCAAAACGGCCAATTAGTAACACTACTGTAGTGTTACTAAAATAATTACTAACACTATAAAAGCATTAGAAAAAAGGCATGGGGAAGCAAATTACTAACACTTTTTTTACCATTACTAAATTCTGTGTTACTAACACTATTTTAACATTACTAAAGTGTTACTAAATTCTGTGTTACTAACACTTTTATACCGTTACTAAAGTGTTACTAATTTCGTAACGCATTTCAAACACAATTTTTTGTAACACATTTAGTAACGGCAAAGGTCCGTTACTAATATATATATATATTATATTATTTACACGCGCACACACACTAGGGTATAGAATCTTCAAAAATGCTAAGATAATGACAACAAAATAACTGTCGATCTAATTTAATTTTAATACAAATAAGTTAAATTTAATAAAATGGACAAAATCTTCTTTATTTATAGTACTATCCACCTGTTTAAGGTATAAAAAAAATAGTAAGACGATATAAATACTCCGCAACAAAAATACTAACACACATCTAGATAATAACCTCAATAAAAATTAATAGCCTAATATGGCTAAAATATTTCTAATACTTTGCAAATATATTTCCACTCGTTGTCGACCACATCGTAGTATTGCGGGTGCGTGGTAATAGTAGTGGCAAAGCTGCAGATCCAAGATTGCATTTCATGGTAATAGCTGTTGTGTGGAACTCTGACAACAACACTAACTACACTTCAACTAAAGTTCTAAACTCTGCACAAACATAAAAAAAAATATAATAGAAATTACAAATCCTAACTCATATCTTAATCTTACACACATATGGAAATATATACGAATTTATAGACGATACAGATCATGCTAAAAGGAATCTAAACATGTTCATTGAGATGTTGAATTTTGACGTAGGATTAAGAGTGATTACATAAATAGAACATATATTGTATTCGCAGAGAGATCGTAGAGAACCCAAAGCATTGGACCGGTTTTGGGAGCCTTGAAGGTAGTGTTTCCATTTTTTCATTCTCGTATACAATCTTCTGTAATGTATTTACAATTTATGGGTTAATACACAATTTATCTATTCAACATTAAGTAATAGGCATAGCATGCACACGTACTAAACATAAACTTTGATGCAAACAAATGAATTTAGCAAGTACGGGGACAGATTCAAATGTTCAAAGCTTGGATCTTACTAGGCCTCTCAAACTTCATCTCAACATATCAACCCTTCAACAAATCCGGGGTCATCAAGAAATTTTTTGAGTTTTTTTGTGTCGTCGATGATTAAAGACTCGAGGAAACTAATGGGAACTAATCATCTGTAGAATCAAATCATGCAATGGGAACTTATGAAATTCCAACTTAGAAATTACATTATCATAACTTTGCAAAAGGAAGACAAACCTGGATGTCATGATTGCTTCTAACAATTGCCTTCATTATCCTCACCGAGTCATCTTTAAATCCACTCTACACTAAAACAATATTAGTTAGCAATAATAGATTAAGAACGAATTGATAAAGCATGAATTTCTAAAATTATTTAGGGTTTCATATCCGATGTGCAAGTAATGTATCATCTCTTCAGTAAACATATGTCACGGTAAAAGGATCTGTAATATAGAAACACTACTATTGTATAAATGACAGTCTCAAAATAGCTCATTCAAAACCCTATTCTTGTCCATATGAAACTATTCTATACCATGAAATTTGGGAATAAAAGCAACCAAATTATATGTTTTACATGGATTTAAGTATGTACATTGGTTGTACGCGTCTACTTGGGCCCCTCCCTAAACCCACGCTCAAGATACGATGACTCAATTGAAAAGTGTCGAAGTACTAAATAGGGGCATAGGCACATGGTAATCTACCTACTCCCCTCTATTATGGCCATAATAAATATTTTTTTCCAAAAAATTGAATTTCCTAGTTTTATTTTCAACCATGGGCTTCATTAATGCTGTTAATGAAGGGGTTGAGAAATACTCTCAAGATTATATATATTATTTCACTAAAATCTGGTCAATTTACAATAAAATTTGAGAAATAATGATGACAAAATACCAAGGACTTCAATAGAAAAACAGGCTTCTATAGGTAGTGATAAGCTATGAGAATGAATCAAATGATCATTTTATTTGTTATAAAGGTGTAGTGAAAGTGGATGTGTAAGCTGGTACGACTAACAAAACCAAAAGGGAACATTTTGCATGGTGGTAAAGATCAATAACAATAATAATAACAGAGAATATTTTTGTCCTCCAGTAGGAGAAGCTTGAGCAATTTCATTTTTAAAATGACCATGACAAACATAAGCAAGAAGAAAATAGATGATATGAAATTATGAAACACCGGGAAATGAAACTGGGTTGTTAAATTAGTATTAGTTGACTAGTTAATAAAAGATATTACTAATTAAATATTATTGTTGATGTAAAAAACTAGACTTGATCTAATTAATTAATCACAGATAAATATAAAATAAGAAATAGGACAAATGGGTTTTTAAAGTGGTTCAGCCTTAATGAAATTGGCCTACGTACAAAGTATTGTATTGCTGGGTGTTTTGCCTTGATCTAAATTATGATTAACAGAGATCGATTACCCCGTTATGGAGGGGTTACAATGTATTTATAGCCCGAGGGTTGTTCATATGAATAGACAATTCGTTGTTAATAGACATATACATCTGTACATAATGAGAAGGTTCATTGAATCCTATGTTCATTGAATCTGTTATCGTCGCTTGATCTTCTTGACTAGATGCTCTACACGTTTAGTGGCTCGGTATGATGAGTGGCTCGGTACGCCAAGTATCTCGGGGTGCTGAGTAGCTCGGCATCATAAGTTATTCAGTGAATATATGCTTTTTCCACATAAGATGACACGTGTTGATATGTACTTGGTCCACGTCATTTGACTAATTTTTGTATCAACAGAAGCCCCCAATGTTTCACAGTTGAGGTTGAATATGAGAGTGTGGAACATTATGCCCAGAATTTGTTCAGACGTGTTTTACCCAGTCTTGTTAGATTACAGATTTCCAATACTTAGGAAATTTTTCCTCCAGTCTTGTCTTTCGAGCGCGAAATGGCAAACTGGTAAATATTTTGAATTTTCAACGGACGCTTGGGTATTTACGATTTTTTTCATGTTTAGCCGTCGAAAACGCAATCGTCTTTTCTTGTAATCATTTCATTTCTTGCTTTCCCGTTGAAGGGATTTTAAAAATGATAGAATCAGATCATCCTCTACTTTTTACTTCCAGATTTATGAACACTTTATCTTCTCATTCTATTCTTGTAATGTTGTTCTTTCTATCATCTGCCTTAGAAAATTTCTCAATTTTTCTGTAAGAATTTCTTTCTTCTTCTTTCTTTGCTTTATCCACCATGGTTTATCTTGTTGAGTCATTAGATAAGTTTCGAGTTGATTTTTCAATTCCCTATTGGGTTATTCTAGAGGATCCTCCTTTCCCTTCTGATTTATTTTCTTTAGCTGAGGGACACTGGTTTCCCTCTCTTTTTGTAGCGGAGTGTGGTTTTTCTTTTCCATCGAATCCCCTGTGTTTGGAGTTTTTCCAATATTTTGATATTATTCCTATAAGAGTAGATCCAAATACATGGAGGGTAGTTAATGGCGTATATAGGTTAAATCAAGTACATGGAACTCCTTTAGGAATTCCTGAAATTATGTATTATTATAAATGGGTTACCAGTGACACCACATTTTATTTAAAATCTAGGTTTTCCAATAGAGCTTTAGTGGTTAATATTCTCGATGCCAATAGGGACTATTATAATCATGTGGTTGTGATGAAAAATTACCAACACCCCCCATTAAAAGGAAATGATGTTTACAAAAGTCCCAGATGTCCACTTTATGGCAATGGGATAGGTTGTTTTTAATTTTTCAATTTAGCACTGTTTATATTAGATGAAATGCGTAACTGACACTCCTTTTTTGTTTATTGCAGTTGATAGCAAAAGGAAACCTCCAAAAGAAAGTGACATAAATTTAAAGAACTTGACACTTATCTGGGGTTTGCACCAATCCATCAATGGGGAGCACGTGAGATCTGCTTCTTATTTGTTGAGATATAAGAATACAACTTAATCTTTTATTGCTCGACTTCTTGTTCCTCTAGTGGTGATTGACCTTGATCAAGCACCAGCTTCTCCAGCAACTGTAGGGGAATCTTTTTCTGATTTGGGTACCTCTATTGTTGATTTGTTAACGACGAAAAGGAGGTTACCCAATTTCTTTACCAAACCTGCTCCTGATGCTGAAGGAGTGAAGAAGAGCAAAAGTGACGTTCGAACTGATGGAACTAAGAAGGAGGATGCTATTCTTCCTACCAAAAATATCAGCAAGGAGCCCCCTGTTTCCCCTAAAGAGGCAGCACCTTTGATTGAAGCTATTGTCCCAACAAAGACAACACCTTCGATTAAAGATACTCCTTTGAGGAGGTTGAAGAGGGGTCGTGCTGAGAGGCCTTTAGATACTGTTGTCCGACCTTCTGGAGTTGGGATTTATTCTCTGGACGCTAGTTTTCCAGCTGTCCTTACCCCTGACTTGGACAAAACCTTAATCAAGTCAGGGACTTTACCCGACTGCAGAGTTGTTGAAACTTTAACTCCTCGAAATAAGATGGTCGATGTGGAAGCCCAACTTCTTGCATTAGTAAGTGGTCATTATACTTATCCTTATAATTTTTCATTGTTGTGTTCATGGTCTGATTTGCGACTTTCTTCTTCTTACAGTTGTTGGTGTGCTTCGACAATATCATGGAGAAGGATAAAGCCATCAAAGCTTCAACCTCATCCGGTGGTGTTGAGGAAGACCTTATTGGGTTGTCAAAAGTCTTTAGGAGAATCTCGGCAGAAGTATGAAGAGGAAAAAGCTGCTTAGGAGAAGAAAATTAAATTGACTGAGTCAGCTCTTGAACTTGCTGTTATAGCTCGGAAATAGGTTATGAAGGACTCCGAGGAAGCTAACGCCAAGTTTGAAGAGGCTGAACGATGTAAGAAAGACCTTAAAGAGAAGGTCAAGTCTGCCGAAGAGCATCTCAGGGAGAAAACCTCCTCGGAGAGTGCGAAGAGGAAAGCAGTTGTGAAGAATTCCTTTAGTTCTGGCTGGGACAAAGGATAGAACAAGGCCTTAACTTCTATCATTTCCCAAATGGAGTATGCAAGTGTGAAATACTTCAGAGATGGATGGGTAACAGCCTTGAAGAGGTTGAACGTTATCGAGGATTCTGAACTATTTTAGGAATATACCCATGGCCTCCTCCTGTTGTTAAAGACAATGAAGACGATGAAATTTCATCTGATGAATCTTCTATGGTATCAATAGAACTAGCAAGTGCTTCTACCCTTACTCAATCTTTCAAGCAAGTTGAGCAGGTGACAACTTCAATCGAGCAACCTCCATTGCCATCCAAATAACCAGCTCCTTCGTCCAAATCGACTGAAGATGTTGTAGGAAATAAGGAGAAGGTGTAGAGTTATTCGGTTCTTTAATTATGTTCTTCTTCTTTTTTTTCCCTTTCATTGTAACCTCGGTTGTACTTTCTCCTCCTATGATTAAAAAAATGGACTTTGTTTATTATTCTGAGCTTTGTTTTACTTTAATTGCTCGACACATAGTGTCACTGTTGTTCATTAATTCCTATTTGCCTTGCTAGTTTATTGCCAGGATGGAACTCTTGTAAGCTCATGATACGGAGTTAATGAAGAAATGTAACGACTACTTCAAAGTTGGTCATATAGATTTTATTGAAGCTGAAATCGTTAATATCCTTGGACTTGATGCCTCTGATCGAGCAATTAAGGCCTAATAAAATTTAAAACGCATGCTTGATCAGGCTGTAGCCAATAATGCTGCTTACTATGAGATGATTGAAGATATTCAAGGGACGATTGAAGAACTTCAGCTTCAATACAACGAAACTAATGCACTTATGCATGAAGGGTATGAGAAGAAGTATCAATAGTTGAATGTTGATTGAGGTTATAACAAGTTTCTTTCAGCCCATAAAAAGAGAGAGAGTGTTCTCAAACTTGAAATTGAGGAACATAGGAGTATTGACAAGATGTTAGAGGAAGAGAATATTACCCTGTGAAAAGAAGTGAAACAACTTAAAGTTGTTGCCTCTTCCTCTGTGGGGGGTATGGTCCCAGTCAATGACGAGGGCTTTTCATTTTTGGAAACTGAAAATACTGCCTTGAGAGAGGAACTGGAAACTTTGAAACAAATTAGACCCATGTCCTCATCGCTGGGTAGAGCTAGAGATGGTCGAAGAAGTGTTGGAGAAACTAGGACTCAACAAGCCTAAAAAAATGAGGCTGCTTAGACGAAAGAAAAAAATCAAGCCTTGGCTGAAATGTCCCACAAAATTCAAACTCTTACCGACCAACTCCTCAACCAGAATTCTGCACTGGAAAGTAAAACAAACTTGGTGAAGAAACTTTATGAGCATCTTAAGAGATCGAATGATCAATTTCACAAGAAGCATAGAAAATTTTGGATGGGGGATATAATGAAGCTCTATGACATCTCGATGCTCGGCTGAAACAAGTGAACAATATGAAGGATACAAACAGGGATGGCTAAACGCCTTAACTGTGATGAAGCTTGAAAAAAAAAATTACTTGTGGGATTGGTATGAGCCTGGAGTAACTGATCTGCCTAATCCTCCCTTTAAGTTGGATGTGAGCTGTATTCCATCCCGTTCTATGACTAGGTTCTTGATTTCCAAGTATCTTGGTGATTACCAGGTTTATGAAGAATTTGAGATATCCCGACCTCAACATCTACTTAATCGACTGAGCTCCAGCAACATCATAATGCTACAAGATTTGAATTTCATCAATTATCCTTATGCTTTAGATGATCCTCCAACTGGAATGGAACCTGTACCAAAAGTTGAGGGGAAAAGGCCAATATAATAGGAAGTTTGCATTGAATAAAGAAAACTTCATCTTTAGTAATTTTATTTCATTAAATTAATTGTATTGAATGAAGAAGAATTCATCATTGTGTAGTGTTTTTTCCTTAGAAATAATTTATGGATGTTTGGCTTATCATATGAGTTTTTTATGGATGTGTTTATAAAGGGACAAATTGTCCTGTTTGATTTAATTGCCTAGACAATGGAACTTTGCCCCATTTGTTGCCTAGTTATAACGACTTGTCACCCATAAGTGACTAAGCAATATAATGATTTTCATCCCATGGTCCTGCTTAGTTGTAGAAATCTAATCTAGATTACCTTGGTTCCTAGGCAGTAGCTGCCCCGTGAGGTCACCCCTCTTCTTTCCTAGTTTTAGATTCCCCTTGAGGTCACCCATAATCAAACAGACCTTGCCTTGTATGATTGTTATGCCAACATTATTGGTTCAGTTTATTGATGTCGACCAACCTTAGTTGGTGGTTGCTGATATGACGACCAATCGTAGTTGGTGATTATTGATGCCGACAAACCTTAGTTGGTAATTTAGTGTGTAGCACGAGTACTCCAAAAATAAAAATTAAAAAAAAGGAAAATGGGGAAATATCATTTTTATTCATGGGGTACATGTGAATCTGTATTACTGGTGATATTTGCGCAAGTGCTCCACATTCCATGCATTTTTGAATTCTTTACCCTCTAAGGTCTTTATTCTGTAGGTCCCAGGTCGAATAACCGCAGTTACTCGGTAGGGCCCATGCTAGTTGGCCTCTAACTTATTGTGCTTCTGAATCACCTGCTTGAGCACATAGTCTCCCTCTTTAAGATCACATTTATGGACTCTTTTGTTGTAGAACATGGAAGTTCGTTGCTGGTAAGCTGCATTCCTGATCGCTGTATCTTCTCTCACTTCCTCTAGCATGTCCAAATCCAGACATCCATCAAATCACTGAGAGGAGAATTAAAATTGAGCACCTTGTGAGTGGGTAGGCCCAGTTCAGCTGGTATGACTGCTTCACTTCTAAAGGCTAGCATGTAAAGAGATTCCCTAGTTGTAGTTCGGGGTGTTGTGCGATAAGTCCATAATACAGAATGTAGCTCGTTAATCCAATTTTCCTTTGCATCATCTTGCCATTTCTTCAACCCGTTGAGCAGAGTCCTATTCGTCACTTCGGTTTGCCCATTGCTCTGAGCATGGCCTGGTGCGGAATGGATCTTCTGGACATTGGATTGTTGACAATATGTGGCAAACTCCTCATTATCAAATTGGGTTCCATAGTTAGTAATGAAATCATGCGATAGACCATATCTGCAAACAATATTTTTCCCAATAAACTGATAAAATCTTTCATATGACATGTCAATGAGAGGTTCAACTTCCACCCATTTAGTAAAATAATCAACAGCGACTACTAAATATTTGAATCTCCCTTTGGTAGTCGGCAGAGGCCCGACTAAGTCTATACTCCAAATGGAAAATGGCCAAGGGGAAGTGATGGGTGTTAACAATGCCTGGGGGGTTCTTCGAATGGACGAGAAACGTTGGCACTTATCGCATTTCTTCGCATAAGCTACACAGTCAGCTCTCATTATTGGCCAATAGTATCCCTGCATCGTTATCCTCTTTAGAAGAGTCCATCCTACTACGTAGGCTCCGCAAGAGCCTTAAATCTTTAACTTCTGAAGGATGCACACATCTCTGCAGACCTTCTATGATACCCTTCATATATAAAATACCATTGTTCATTACATACCGAGAAGATTTAAACTTTAATCTCTTGGCTACAAGTTGGTCATTTGGTACCACCCCTTCTGCGATATGCGTCCTGATGGGGTCCATCCAGGATGGTCCCATATCAAAGGTGATAAATCTCACCATAAAATCTTTATCTATGCTCCGATCTGCCAGAATCTCAATAGGAATCATTCTTCATAGCTCGGTGCGAGTAGTTGAGGCTAATCGAGCTAATGCGTCAGCTCTCGCATTCTCTAATCTTGGTATTCTGATTAATTGGACCGCTGCAAAAGTGGACACAATCTCCATACCTTTGGCATGGTACCATGACATCAAGTCTCGCTTCGCTGTATACAACCTGAGAATGTGACTTACAATTAACTAGGAATCAGTAGACATGATAACTTGCTTTGCATTCAACGTTTTGGCTAAACTAAGTCCTATAATCATAGCTTCATATTCAGCTTCATTGTTGGAAGCTTTAAACTAGAAATGCAATGCATACTCTATGTCCAATCCATCTAGGCTGCGAAGGATTATACCGGCTCCGCTGCCTGTGGCACATGAAGATCCATCAACAACAAATTCTATATGGGGGTATAATTATCAAACTCTTGGTCTGACAAAGTTCCCTGATGGAATATTTGGTATCGCATTTTATTATCTTCTAATACTGGGCTATTATCTGATGATTCGTGTTGCTCGATGCTTGCCCCCTTCGTGACATTTGTTGACAGAAGTTGATCGGGGGTAGTCTCTGATGATCCCCTAATATCAACAGGTTATTCTGCATTAGTTCCTTGTTGGTCGAAAGCATCTGGGTAAGTGAAATCTGTAATGAAATATGCTACCGCCTGCCCCTTGAGTGAGAACCTTGGCTCATAAACGATATCATACTCTCCCAGTTCGACCGCCCAACACATCAGTCTCCCCTACTTTTCTGGCTTATGCAAAGTCTATCTCAGTGGTATATCAGTGTATACAACTATGGTATGGGCCTGGAAGTATGGTTTCATCCTCCTACTTGCCTCGATCAATGCTAATGCTAATTTATTCAACCTTGGATATCTAATCTCTACTCCTCGGAAAGCTTTACTTGTAATACACCGGTTTTTGCACTCCGTCATCTACTCTTATCAATGTTGAATTGATTGCACTTTCTGAAACAACCAAGTATAAATATAACTTTTCTCCCATCACCGGCCTGGACAGTAAAGGGGGCATTCCTAAATATCGTTTCAACTCTTTGAAATCATTCTCACATTCATCATTCCATTCAAAAAAAATTCTGAGTGTTTTAAAGAACGAAAGACATCGGTGCATTGCTCGTGAGACAAATTTATTGAGAGATGCAACACGCCCCATGAGGCTCTGCACCTCCTTCTTCGTAGCTGGAGATCGTAGTTCCAACATAGCTTTAATCTTTTTTGGATTTGCCTCAATGCCTCACTGATTCAAAATATACCCTAGGAACATGCCTTTTCGTACGCTAAAAACACACTTGCTCGGATTTAGCTTCATCTGATATTTTTCTAGCTGATCAAAAGTTTGGCTCAGATCAACTATATGGTCTGCAACTTTCTTACTCTTCGTCAGTATATTGTCCACATAAACTTCCATGTTGTTGCTGATTTGTTCTGCGAACACCTTACACATCAATCGCTGGTACGTTGCGCCTGCATTTTTAAGCCCAAATGGGATAGCATTGTAGCAATATGTACCCCTTGGGGTAGTAAAAAAAGTACTCTCCCGGTATTCAGGTTTCATCTTAATCTGGTTATAGCCGAAATAAGCATCCATGAAGCTTAGTAACTGATGCCCCGAGATCACATCTACTAGCTGGTTTATTCGAGGCAATGGGAAGTGATCTTTTGGGCAGGCTTTATTGAGATCGATGAAATCTACGCACATTTTCCATTTATTATTCTTATTTATTACCATCACCACATTACCTAACTTATCAGGATATTTTACATCCTCAATAAAATAGGCCTTTTGTAGTTTCTCGACTTCCTCCTGGATAGCTTGGTTCTTCTCTGGGCTAAATACCCTTCTTCGTTCTTTTACCGGCTTGACCTCCTTATTAATATTGAGTTCGTGGCACAAGAAGGCTGGGTCTATCCCCAGCATATCTTCATGACTCCATGCGAAAGCTTATTTTCGTTGCCTTATAAATGCCACTAACTCCTGCTTTATTGACAAATCCAATGAAGTGCCAATTTGAGTTGTTTATCTGGTCATTCGTCGTCCAGAATAATGTTCTACGTGGCTTCCATCACCTAACCCTTCACGAGTTCTGACTCATCTCTTAGGTCCAATGTCTTAATCTCTGCATCTTCAGACTCATCCACTTGGTAGGTGGCGATCTTCTTCCTGGCTTCCTCCATCTCTTTATGTTCGGCAGATGAATAATAGCATTCCCGAGCCACTTTCTGGTTGCCCTTCATAATTTTAACCCCAAAATTGGTAGGATACTTCATGCATTGATGTACGGTTTATGGCACTGCTTTGAACTTTTTCAGGCCTACCCTCCCTGTGATTATTTTGTAGGCTGATTGGACATTTTTATCCATTATGAAAAAGTGTATTTTTTCCATTCTGCAAGCAAGCCAGGTACCAATAAGCATATCCAACTTGATCGTCCCAAGTGAAAAGACTTTCTTGCCAGTGAACCCGAGGAGGGGCCTATGATATGGCTCCAACTGGGCTAGCTTCAGATTTAAACTGTCAAAGAACGGGTAGAACAAGATATCTGTAGAGCTACCATTTTTTACCAACTCTCTTGAGATCACCACATCCTTCATCCTCATCTTGATCACCAAGGGGTCTTCGTGAGGATACAAGACGCCTTCAAAATTATTTTTAGAAAAAATGATGATCAGTTTATCCTTGTTCACCTTCCTCGGGCGATCCTCTTCTGCCAAATTTATTCGTTGTATATAGGAACAAGGTTGGGCCTCGTTGAGGTAAGCTCTCCTCTCAACAGTATGATCCCCACCTCCTGCATCTCCACATGTAATCACATTACATTCAAATGAGCCAAAATGGATTGAAAATACCTCCCGTTATGGTTGCCTTGGCTTTTTGAGGAAGTCGGGATCATCCTCCGAATCATATTCATGGTCCCTCTTCTTGTCATCTCTTGTTCGCCGAGGAGATTTGAACCTTTGCCTTGCTCTGTCTTTGGTCCTCCCCATCATTCTGGCGATCAACAAACCTGCTCAATTTTCCTCGTCGAATGAGTGCCTCGATTTCATTCTGGAGAGCTACGCACCGCTTGGTCATGTAGTCGTGGTCTTTGTGGAACTCGCAATACTTGGACTTATCCCTGTTTTCAGGGGTTGACCTCAATTTCTATGGCCAATTCAGTTCTTCGTTGTTCTTTATCTCCTCCAGAACATGGTTTATATCCACCTTTAAGGGAATATAATTCTCATATTTCCTCAAGTGCTCTATCGTCTCTTTTCCTTTTGATTTCTAATTGCTCCCATTATGCTTTTGATATTTCTCTTCCAACCTTCCTTCAGCTTTAGTCTCTGCTTTGCTCTCACCGTATTCTTTGCAGCCATAGCTTCTTCGGCGTTCATAATTTTGGTTGCCTTAGCCATTAATTTTGCCATGGATTTGGGGGGATCTTTCGCCAAAGTATAATACAACTTGTTTGGTAGAAGACCACTCATAAGAGCTGTGATTGTTGTCTTCTCTTCGTTGTCTATGACCTTAAGTTTCTCGTTATTAAAACGAGTGATGTAATCCCCGGTTCTCTCCCCTGCTTTCTGCCTCACACTCAATAAATGTTCTACTCTCTTGACTAGTTTTGCCCCAAAATATAAGTTTCCTATGAAGAGCTATGTCAGTTGATGGAAGGTTGCAATCTTCCCCCGAGGAAGATTATTATACCATATTTGAGCAGATTTGTTAGTGGTTCCTGAGAATGCCCTGTATCTCATCTCGTCAAGAACTGCATAGATATCGGCAGCAGCTTGGTACTGCTCTATATGGAGAACATGATCAGTTTTTGTGTCCTACTTTGGGGTAACTATAGGAGATTTAAACTTTGATGGCGTAGGAAAATCCACAATTGTCTATAAAAAGGGTGATCCCTTGACAAAAGTTCTTTGGAGAGGGTTCCTGGCCTTAGCTATTTCCCCTAATCTATCCTCCAACCTTTGGATGGAGCCTTTCTAAGAATCATTTCCAGCCTATGATCTATTTTCCCGAGCAACCAATCGCACAAAATGATCCTCTTGGGATCTTTCTGTTCGAGCGGTGGGGCGTGATTGGGCAGAACCTTCCCTTAGATCATTTGGTCATTGAGAATTTCTCGACGCAATCCTAGGGGGATTTCTATTCCTCCTAGGGCCCAAACGGTCAAAAAGGTAAACACTACTTAATCTCTCCAGAGTGCTGGTTCATTCCAGAGTTAAAGTAACATTGGCTTGAGAGTCCACAACCCTTATGGAAGATGTTCGACCAGGCTGATATGAAGGATCAATGGACCTCTCAGTATGATGCGATTTCGCGTGTCTGGACTGAGAAACATTTATGAATAGAGTATGCCTAGTTCGTGAAGATCGCAAATGAGTATTTCTCTTAACGCTTCGTTGACCTGATTGGGCAGGCGTTGCATTTTGAACAGTTTGAATGAGTTGTCGCATGGTATCTTGCATAGTTGTCTATCCCCTGGCTAAACTGGCCACTATTCCTGTGAGTTTGTTGACAGTTGGAGGAATGGACGGATTATGAGGGACTTCATCATTGTTCCTATTGCTAGATTTTGGTAACTCAGCCATGTTTGATGAATGTTTTAGTGAAAAACTCTACGTATAGTCGTTCCCACAGATAGTGCCAATCTGTTGATGTAAAAAACTATACTTGATCTAATTAATTAATCATAGATAAATATTAAATAAGAAATTAGACAAATGGGTTTTTAAAGTGGTTCAACCTTAATGAAATTGGCCTACGTCCATTGTCTTGTATTACTGGGTGTTTTTCCTTGATCTCAATTATGATTACCAGAGATCGATAACCCCGTTACGGAGGGGCTACAATGTATTTATAGCCCAAGGGAATTTCATATGAATAGACAATTCGTTGTTAATAGACATATACATCTGTAAATAATGAGAATGTTCATTGAATCCGACGTTTATAGAATCTATTATCATCTCTTGATCTTCTTTATTAGATGCTCTGCACGTTGAGTAGCTAGGTACGCTGAGTAGTTCGGGGTGCTGAGTAGCTCGGCATCATAAGTTGTTCAGTGAATATATGCTTTTGCCACGTAAGACGACATGTGTTATCATATACTTGGTCCACATCATCTGACTAAATAAATATATCTAACCATGATAGAAGGGTTATAAACTTATAGTCTTCGCAAAACCATTTTAGTACGACACCATATACAAATATGCATAATCATATAACATGCCAAACCTAGGGTTTCTTGTTGGACAATATGGACCTTTTTAATACAAGATCGCCCTGATACCAATTATTGGGAATAAATGCTTGGTATTGACATTTTTGTGTGGAAAAATTTAAGCCATATGGATATTTGATTAATCTTAAATTGAAAAGAAAATAAGATCTAGGTTTAAAGATTAAACCCAGAGTATCAAGAACACATACCATAGCGAATCTTATTATGATTTCTTATGCGGAGAGAAAGGTAGATGATGGTAAAATCATTGATGCCCTATAAGGTATCCGAAAATCTTGATTAAACTTTCTGTCCACTAGGATCTTCTAGCGTATGATCCTTCTCAAAGTGAGATAAGTGGGTGATACCTTTTGAGATAAAAATCTTCACTTAAACTTGAAATATGGTGGTATTACACTAGCCCTCTTTCAATGTGAATAATATTTAATCTAACCCCTCTCAAACTCTAATGATCAGTAATAATGATTAAAATCCCTTCCCGCCACCTTTATATACAAGTATAAAATGTGGACTTGGGATAAACTGGGTTTCTTGAGAGTATGGGCCCAATTACTTGGGTATATGGGATACACGAGGGACCCAAGATAAATAACTAAATTATCTCTAAATAAATACTCAAAAATCCCAATTACAATTACCGCAACTATTCTCTTTCTTTATTTTGTCATGAATTAACTCCACTAAATAAATAGGATTGCACTCCAATTTAATTGTGTCATAAATCACTCGAATTTAATGAGGTCTTATTTGCAAAGTTGATTATGATACATAATATGATTTTTCCCGTTAAGTTTTCGATACCGTCTTGGTCAACTCAATTTACTGTCAATTGAAATTAACCAATATCTAATTAATTCTTCGATTCTTAAACGTAAATTATTTGCTACTCCACCAGGATTATAAAATAATCTACTGGTCGAGTTTTACTTCATGAAAACAAAAGATATAAGTCTATTAAGAGGGTATCACAATCCATGGTATCCCATGGACGTGAATTCCTCTGAATTATGATCTGAGACCTACTTACACAATTGTCACGCAGTACATGAAGATCATTTAACGTGATATAAATCAAATTGCACCACAACTATCAAAGAGACATTTTCACATACTACACCAAAACAGTCAATTAGTAACACTACTGTAGTGTTTCTAAAATAATTACTAACACTATAAAAGCATTAGAAAAAAGGCGTGGGGAAGCAAATTACTAACACTTTTTTCACCATTACTAAATTCTATGTTACTAATACTATTTTAACATTACAAAACTGTTACTAAAGTATTACTAATTTCGTAACGCATTTCAAACACAATTTTTTGTAACACATTTAGTAACGGTACAGGTCCGTTACTAATAGTAAATGTATGTATATATATATATTAATATTTACACACACACACACACACAAGGGTATAGAATCTTCAAAAATGCTAAGATAATGACAACAAAATAATTGTCGATCTGATTTAATTTTAATACAAATAAGTTAAATTAAAAAAATGGACAAAATCTCCTTTATTTATAGTACTATCCACCTATTTAAGGTATAAAAAAAATTGTACGACGATATAAATACTTCGCAGCAAAAATACTAATACACATCTAGACAATAACCTCAATAAAAATTAATAGCCCAATAGTGATAAAATATCTCTAATACTTTGCAAATATATTTCCACTCGTTGTCCACCACATCGTAGTACTGCGGGTGCGTGGTAATAGTAGTGGCAAAGCTGCAGATCCAAGATTGCATTGCATGGTAATAGCGATTGTGTGGAACTCTAACAACAACACCAACTACACTTCAACTAAAGTTCTAAACTCTGCACAAACATAAAAAAATAGAAATTATAAATCCTAACTCATATATTAATCTTACACATCTATGGAAATAAATAAGGATTTATAGACGATACAGATCATGATGAAAGGAATCTAAACTTGTTTATTGAGATGTTGAATTTTGACGTAGGATCAAGAGTGATTACATAAACCGAACACATACTGTATTCACAGAGATATCGTAGAGAACCCAAAGCATTGGACCGGTTTTGGGATCCTTGAAGGTAGTGTTTCCATTTTTCCATTCTCATATACAATCTTCTGTAATGTATTTACAATTTATGGGTTAATACACAATTTATCTATTCAACAATAAGTAATATGCATAGCATGCACATGTACCAAACATAAACTTTGATGCAAATAAACGATGAATTTAGCAAGTACGGGGACAGATTCAAATACTCAAATCTTGGATCTTACTAGGCCTCTCAAACTTCATCTCAACATATCAACCTTTCAACAAATCCGGGGTCGTCAAGAAAATTTTTGAGTTTTTTTGTGTCGTCGATGATTAAAGACTCGAGGAAACTAATGGGAACTAATCATCTGTAGAATCAAAGCATGCAATGGGAACTTATGAAATTCCATCTTAGAAATTACATTAGCATAACTTTGAAAAAGGAAGACAAACCTGGGAGTCAGGATTTATTCTAACAATTGCCTTCATTATCCTCACCGAGTCATCTTTAAAGCCACTCTACACTAAAACAATATTAGTTAGCAATAATATATTAAGAACGAATTGATAAAGCATGAATTTCTAAAATTATTTAGGGTTTCATAGCCAATGTTCAAGTAATGGATCATCCCTTCAGTAAACTTATGTCACTGTAAAAGGATCTGTAACTGAGCAACACTACTACTGTATAAATGACAGTCTCAAAATAACTCATTAAAAACCTAATTCTTGTCCATATGAAACTATTCTAATACCACATAATTTGGGAATAAAAGCAACAAAATTATATATTTTACATGGATTCAAGTATGTATATTGGTTGTACGGGTGTACTTGGGCCCCTCCCTAAACCCATGCTGAAGATACGATGATTCAATTGAAAAATGTCGAAGTACTAAATGGGGGCATAGGCACATGGTAATCTACCTACTCCCCTCTATTATGGCCATAATAAATATTTTTTTCCAAAAAATATAATTTGTTAGTTTTATTTTCAACTGCGGGCTTCATTAATGCTGTTAATGAAGGGGTTGAGAAATACTCTCAAGATTATGTATGTTTTCACTGAAATTTGGTCATTTTATAATAAAATTTGAGAAATAATGATGACAAACTACCAAGGACTTCAATTGGAAAACAAGCTTCTATATGTAGTGATAAGCTATGAGAATGAATCAAATGGTCATTTTATTTGTTGTAAAGTTGTTGTAAAAGTGGATGTGTAAGCTAGTACGACTAACAAAACCAAAAGGGAACATTTCGCATGATGATAAGGATCAATAACAATAATAATAACATAGAATATTTGTATCCTGCAGTAGGAAAAGCTTGAGCAATTTCATTTTTAAAATGACCATGACAAACATAAGCAAGAAGAAAATAGATGATATGAAATTGTGAAACACCAGCAAATGAAACTGGGTTGTTAAATTAGTATTAGCTGACTAGTTAATAAAAGATATTACTAATTAAATATTACAAAATAACTTCCAACCATACTTTTTGGGTGAACACTCCATGGAATGAGACGTGTGAATAAAAAATTATTAGATTTCGATATGGGAGAAATGTTATAATGATAAAAAAAAAAAATAATAATAATAATAATAATAATAATAATAATAATAATAATAATAATAATAATAATAATAATAATAATAATAATAATAATAATAATAATCTATGAGATCACCTCTGCCAGCATATGATCCGTCTCATCAAATACAAGAACCTTCATAGAACTCATGCCTGATTTCTTGCGGCAACCCACTTATTTACTATATCAGCTGTGCCAATCACTACTTGTGCAGTGACAAGTGCTCGCTTTGAAATTGGCATATAATTAGAGCTATCCATCGGCACAACGCATTCTGATGTTATGCTAGTAAACTTCCTCTGAAGAACTTCCATATTCTGCACCCATCATCCACAATAAAATTAACAACACCATAAACATACCAACACTTTAAAGAACAAGCAAAACTTATTCATATATAGCCAACCTTCTAATAAGAACTATTCAAAAATTAAATAATTCTGACAGTTGATAATATTTTAAGGAATCAATTTCTTTCTATAGTAGATAATTGATACTTATGATACTCAATGATCAATAGAATTCAAAATAAAATTGAAATGAAAATCTACATTAGATAGGTATACGATTATCAACATATATGTGAATTTATGTATATAGATGTTGTGTATTTATGTCATTATGTTGCGTTTACATCAAAAGATCTAAAATGAAATCAGAGCATGTTTTATACATAAGTGTGTAAGGGTGATTAATTATTATGAGAGAGTGGCACCCTAATAGAGCAAGAAAAAAAATATTCTTTCAAAAATATTCAAAAGATGTTTGCATCAATGAAATTTCATTTGATAGTTTTAACAACAACAAACACAACTAGCAACAAGGCGGCTCATGGATCCTTCCCTTGAGTCCTTCACAAATAATGAAGGTCCGAGGGTCCCCGTTCCCACAACTCTAGGACAAAATAAGATTGTTGAGGTAGAGTGTCCCTATCACCACTGGCCCCAGTTAGCGGGACGGTAAAAACGCACGATGCTGCATACATTGCGTACACACAAGGCCAACGGGGAGAAATTTTGATGTAAGATTCCAACATTAAATTTTGATTCCAAGATTGAACACTATTAGCATGAAACAGTGGAGAAGGCATTGAGAAAGCAACATGTGCATCCTAATGAATGGGTAGTTATTATTAAAGGGCTTCCTCCTCAAAAATTAACATGACTACACGACCCCACTCGTTGCTCTTTCTTACCAAATAGCTTCTTTAGGGATCCCGTTAGAGGATCACACTAACAACTATCATGTTAGCTAGTCATCTGCCTAAGATTTTGTAATTGATTAGTTTTAAAAGTTTGTCTATATAACAAAGTTCATCAAATTTATTTTGTATTCCGGACCCGATGCATTTTGTTGAATACAAAACATTTTATTGCTCCAAAAGTAGTATATGAGATTTAATATGGGGGTGAATGTTTAAAAATAAGGCTGATAAATTGGGTATAAGCATACTTAAGCATATGCGTCAATGATAGCTTGATTCTACTAGATCAAGAGAGAAATGGAAGAGAAGTGTCAAATAGCAAGTTTACAACAACTTTAGCGGACAAAGAACGAGTATCTGGAAAATACTGGAAAATAATTTTTATAATGAGGGCATGATTCCACTTGATCACATTTCTATTATGAATTGTTAGTTTGAAAATCAAATTTATCACAAATCAGACCAATAGTTTAGGGTGGGGTTGGGTCTTGCATTAAGATTACCTCGGGAGTTTTTAGCAAAAACTAAAAATTTCATTTTTTTTAATTTTTGACACTTTAGACTTTAAAGGTATATGTGTGTGTGTGGAAGTCGTGTTTGAAGCAGCTAGGTGTTAGATTTGTTACTGTATCTCATCTTATTGCACATGAAAAGCAGAAAAAGATCAATGCTTTGCTTCATTAGAAGTAAACTCCCCACCCACCAAACAAAGGGATAGAGAAGAAAGATGTACCTTTGTATTGTTAAATTTTTGCAATTCGGAGTCTGGATTATCCTTCATAAAGTACCAGATGTTCAAGAGTTCTTAGGTTGACAGACCTGAGTACTTATCTTCAATGTAAGTAAGATCAATGGAAGATAAAATACTTGATGACAGGTTCATCTACAAACAAACACAAATCCAATATTTGGCACTTTTAACTCTTTTTACTACATTAAAGCAAAACATTTCATAAAAAAGAACATTTAAGAAATAAAGGGAAATCAAAAGTAGTTGGGATATGGCCTTGTTTGTCATGTGTTTGGGATTCTTTTATACAACCCCATCCTTTAAAAGAATGAAAAAAATCAAAAGTAGTTAGCGTGCCTTACTCAATGAAAGTGTTGGAAAATATGAACCTATGAAGAAGCCAAACATAACCCCAATAGTAGTCGTTACAATTAACCTCATTGTCTCATTTGGTCTTCTTATGATTGTGCTGCATCCAAAGAAACACATAATTGATTGACAATGCATTGATATATAAATGCTTCAATATTGAAATGGAGTGAGTGAAAAAGTCTCCATTGATCCATATTTATAATATTTTTATAATCAATTAGTGAATTAATTATACATTTTCAATTCAAATGAGACATGAAATTGTTTAGTAAGGATTATAGGTTTGTGAAAGATCACAAACCTGTTATATATATATATATATATATATATATATATATATATATATATTCTTAGAATATTAAATAGAATATTAACATTTTGTAGTGTTTGATGGTAGATAGTTCATCCAAGCCATACTTATACAAAGTCATTAGGGCTAGTTATTTGAAATGCATATCTAAATCATTAACCACTTTACCTAACTAGCACAATCAGGACGTATCGACCTAAACTTTGAATTTTGATCAATGGTTAATTAGGTTGATTTTGTTGTTGGGTAACTTTTTTGATAAAAACACTGTTGTTTAAATCTGATCTTCATTATATCTCCTATTTTTTGTAATTTTTCTTTTGTGTGCAGTGCACTAGTACTGGCTTGTGGTCACAAATTAATTCTGAATATAATGTGATTATTGTTCCTAAAAAAGAAATTGAATTCGAAAGCCAAAAAGTTGCAAATATGAATGAAGACGAGTTGATAAAGTTTCGATTGAACTGGATTAGTTCTGGTGCTAAGAGTGGTAAATCAAGGTTTAAAATCCTGGAATTCTAATTGTAAGAGAGTAGTCTAATTTGGGGAAATATCGGATTTTTGTAGGTGTTTGACTTGAGCAACTTCGATTGCGCCTACGTATCCGTTATGCTCGAAATCAAAGTCAGCGTAGTTCGTGGGTTCGTACTATTCATCGAAAAACTCATGGTGGTGGTTTTTCGGAAAGATGGGAGGTGTTGAAACTCTTCTCCAAAACTCTTTTCTAAAACTCTCTCTAAAAACTCATAAGACAAGAAATCACTATTATCTCCTAAGAAGATCTCTCTCAAATGTATGGGGGTAAGGCTTATTTATAACAAAACCAATCCAAGTGGGTCGCCACATGTCAAATAAATCGTGGTGACATATGTCCTATTTTAAGTGGCATGTGTCCCATAACATATGTCAAAACTCTCAATACTAGAATATTGTCTAGTTAATATGTAAATAATACATAAATACACGTGAAATGTCCGATGCACATAATAATACCTCAGTCGCATAAATACATGGACTTTTGTCAATATTAATCATCTCTAATCTCATTTAATAATTTAATGAGAGGCTTATCATTAAGCCCCTCCTACACTGATAACTAGCTTCACAAATATCAACTAGAAATTTCTATCAGCACAGAAAGCTCTAAGCCAGAAGCTAATTTCATACTAAATCAAAATAGATATGTCATGATGACCTAAGATAAATATCATTTAACATTAGTTGCAAACATTGAGAAAGTACTCAAGATCACAGTAGGAAATTTATATCACTCTAAAATGTTAATTAAGCAATAATTTTCAATAAAACCCGCGTCAATGCTTCAAATACTAGGAAATTGAATGACAATTGCTCCAATCACAAAATTGGAGGAAGCCTGAGATTATTATGATTTGCAAATTTTGAAACAAACTTTCTAGCATAATCCCATTTGGCTCAAACTTTTAGAAAGTGTTGTTGATGGTCATATATATTAATACATCGCATATCGAGTTAATATTATAATGGGGAATATACCAAATATTCCCTAAAAGATTTTTTAATACACATTTAGTTCAAGTCTTTTTATTTTGTTTCAAAAAGTCCCAAACCACATAAAAACACTCAATGTGCCGCTAGCGCGGACCTTTAAAAATAAGAGAATATTGATTAAATGGGTGTTTGAGGGACTTTTTGGAACAAAATAAAAAGGTTTGGACTAAATGTATATCAAAAAATGTTTGAGGGACTTTTTGGTAATTGATCCTATTATAATTCATTACGTTTTTCACAATCAATTCCATATAAACCAAACATACAAGCCAATCAGCAAAAAGGATCGGGGTATGTCACATGCCAATAGATGGGCATTATTAGGAGTGTGCTTAATACAAATGACAATAGTAATTCAAAAACTTCTAAACCTCAGTAATAAGTTTGCAACATCTTACATGCGCTGATTGCATCTTCTGTGAGTCTTGTGTCATATTATTTTTTTATTATGTTATAATTTATATAAATTATAACGATAATTCATCCAAACTAACATAATAAAAAAAGTACATGATCAATCAAGAACATCAATTAACAAGATTTATTACATACGCAATTAATAAAAATAAAAATATACATAAAATGATGTATGTACCAAAACTATGATTTGGCACAGATATCATTGGTGGCCCAAAGCTTCATACGGTAGATTTTGGAATGCTCATCTGTCTCCGAAGGTAGAGCCCTCCCTACAACCTGGAACTGATGGAACTACACACCGGATAAAAAGTTTTCAAATATAAACATCGGACAAATATATTAAGGGTTAATAAATTTTATTGAAGAAAAGTTATATGGGTGTTCAAAGACCAAGTGTTTACATAATAATGAGTCATATTGATCAAATATAGGACATAATATGCCTAATAATAGTGGCAAAGAGTGTAAGGAATACTAGTAGTAACAAATATATCTTACCTCCAAATGGATTTCTCAACATATTATGAAACCTTTCTATATGATTTAATAAGAAATATAAGCCAAAAAGGTCAAACCTATATGTCAGGGGAAACCATTGTTATCAAACCCAAATGACAAGGGAAATCACTAAATTTAAGGGGAGTTGCAGATTTTTCTTTATAACAATCACAAGGAAACATGTATATTCACAGTTAACATAGACAGGTAAGTCCATGAATAAAAAAAGGGTGAGAAAATTATCATTAGCATCGTACTCATGACAGTACAACCACCACCAAAAAAGGAACAATCAGCAAGTACTGTAAACATTTACAATACATTGGGCACAAACCCCGTGTACAATCCTACTAAACAGTCACGAGCTACAATACTTGAACTAATTATTCCAAGAAGACAATTACAATTCATTTGATTTCAAATTTATTAAAGAGTTTCATAATACAACTCAACTATCCTAAAAAGTAGGGATAAGCATAAACGTCTAGATCGAACTCAAACACAATGTATCTGAACAACAACAACAACAACAACAACAACAACAACAACAACAAAAAGGAAAGGAAATAAGCAGAAGATGAAAAAACAAACCCCACACATGATCAAATTTGAAACAAAACAAAAAGGAAATTAATACCAGAAGCCCCCTTTATTTTTATCCTTTTTTTGGTACTTATTTGTCTTCGTCTTAAGCGACAAATTACTTCTCAAAATTTTTACAACAAGAACAAATATAAATGGACCAAGCTAACGAACGTAGCCAATTTGATAAGTATGGTCTGATTATGAATTAAACTCCCTTGTATGGAAAAGAGTATACATTCATCGTTCATAGTAATCTTTGCAGTAACTAATGTACTGTTGTAATTTCGCTTCAATCCCAATATGAGTGCAGTAATCCAAGCCGTTGCACCGAATGCATCCTTTGATTGATAATACCAGTATATATACTATCTTGCGATTGGAATTCAGGCACTTTCTCATTCTCGATCCACATAACCTATACATAATAAGAGAATAAGATATTAGCAAGGAAAGATACAAAACTATTAATAATCATTTGAAGCAAAACACATAAGTTTTTGCCAAAGGTCACTAGAAGGTGGATTGTTAACGTAACACCCCATATATTTGAGGATGGGGATACACTCAATTCTGGTCGTACTTTTCAAAAGACTTGAGATATTTCAAGACACTTTAATAGTTTAAAAGCTAAAATAATTAACATTATATACCAAAGTTAAGATCCCCAAGTTTTTGTATTTTGAAACCATGGAGAATACGCGTATCTGACATTTTATCTTTGATACATATTGGACTTTTGATGAATTTTCTCTTGGAAATCCCTATATTGTTAATTTAAGAATATTAGTGTATTAAAATGTATGTGTGACATTAGAAACATGTGTATAAATAAAGAAATCGCTAAGGTATTAGTTTTTTTTGTCACTCTGATTTTGACTATATTACAGATGAACACAAATAATTGCATAAGAAAGAAAGGTAATAATGTACAAACATGGTAATGGTTTCCATGACTCTTGATTAACATCTCCGATGACCTCCTCCTACTGTTCAGTTCCGATGTGAAATCGTAAGGATGTGAAAATAATCAATTGATACATCAACTATGACCCTCAAATCTTCTAAAAGTCTTTTGAGGTATCTTAAGAAATGAAATTCCCTTCTTTGCATAACTGGTGTTGGAAGTTGGATCTCTGCTTCTACCTATTCAGTATGGAAATAACAAAAAATAATATCAGATGAATAACATATCAAGAATAGGATTATCCATATGAAAATGCAAAAAGTTCCCCATCAACGTCTTTAGGATTTTTCCATCAATTGTGACCAACTTCTGAAAAACATTGGGTGGGACATCGACAGATTCACAATAGACCATATGAGACATTAAGGAAGCCCATTTCTCCTAAAAAGAGAGATGGAAAATCTAGACATAAGATACATAACTAGAGAAAAAAAAATGAAGACCAAATTTACAATGGATTTAGATCAACTTTAATACCATACCTGGTTACAAAAAAATGAATGGTTTCTGTATTACTTAAAATTATCAGTCACAAAACCAAAATGACCTTTCCTCACAATGTACAAGTATATTTATGCATAATATGGTGTTGAGGTGTCTTGTTCTATAGGACTCGTTAGGAAAAAAAGTCCTCATGGGGACTAACAAGTGAAAAATCTCTTTGATCTCCACAACTTCGAAAATTTTAGAAAACACAACTTCCTCTATCTAGCTCACCATCAAGCCCTCAACTAAGATGATCTCCATCCATAAATTTGTCAAACGAGTATTTAAATCAAATACAAAAGAAGAAACTTTTCTCTATAATTTACACACACTAAAAGAAAAAAAATTACACATACTTGCAACCAGCCATCTAAATCCATTGGTATGCTGTAGTTTTTGCTAGAAACCAACAAATGTAATAACTCAAGTTTAAACCATAAAAAGCCAAAGACCCACAAAAGCTCTCTTCCAAAAACACTACCAAACCCACCGAATCTCCTAATAGCTTACTAGAAATCATGAAAAAGAAAAAAACAAAGAGGTAGAAATGCAAAACCACTAACCTTGTTTGGATTGTGATGGCTAGATGCGCTCAAGGGAGAAGGAGAACGATAGGGAAGAAGGACAAAGAGAGGTCGTCGAGGTAGGGTTTTTTGGAAGTAGGGGGAGGTTTATTTTATGAGAGTCGTGATGGTAGGGAGGCGTAGTGGGAACTGTTTTGAGGTTTTTCATTTTATTTTTAAAATACTAAATATGTATTAGTATTACTAACACTGTAAGAATGTTACGCATAGTAATGGTATAGTAGTACTAGTAATTATAAAATAAGTACGTTACTAATAGTCCGTTTTGGTGTAGTGACAAGTATTCTAATCCTCATAATTCTCGGGATTAAGAATCTATGCATCCTTTGTAAATAGTATAAGATATCTCTGAGTCTAATCATAACAACCCTTAGACGCTAATATCATGGGTGCACCTCTTTAATTCATTCTTGGGATGTATCGATCACAATCCTCCACTGAAATATAATACAAGTTCCCGAATCATCATATAGGTTCCCGAAGTTTGAGATAAATTACTAGGATTACATCGCAACCGTTCCAATAGGATGTCAACTCCCTATCTAGGTTATAAATTGTTCAATAGTGTTAGAACCGTAATCCCGATCTCCTAGTGATCAATCCGAAGTTGACTCACTGGAATTTCTACTGATCTCTATTGACCGACATGTTTACAATATTTTTGAAGCAAATATAAGACATTCTCGTAACCATGATTCTTATTTCAAAATAAACTCATACAACTTTTTAAAAGAATAATCGTCGTACATGGCTTTAAGAATAAAACCCAGCAATGGGATGGGTGAGTGGGGGATTCAAGGAAGGCAAGTCAAAAGCTACTTCCCCATGTATTGAGAAATATAGAATTTGTTATAAACACATACATGATCTTGCACGTTTGTGAAAGTTAAAATTTGAGACATCCGTAAAATTGAATAAATTTTCGTTGCTAACTAATGTAGTGATGTTTGCATTTAATTGCACCAGCACACATGTGAGTGTTTGTAAAGAAGACTTCTTGTGTGATGTACAAATAGGTTGGGCTGAAAACCTCAAACACTATATCTAAAGTTACACACTAGTTAACCATCCTATTTACAAATTTGTAATTTTAGATTAAAAATTGGGGTATTCTGTCGGCGGAATGATACTTCTCCTGCAATTTTTAATGAAGATTTACATAAAAATGCATAAAAACTCATTACATACAACATCTGCATTTTTATTTTGATTACGCAGAATACCGCAAAAAGACATTTTCTTTTTACATAATTGATTTGTTTATGCAAATTGCTATTTTCACAATAATATATGCATAATCGCATGTATCATAAGAGAATAAACACATATAAATACAAATTGATTGATAAATTATTGACAAGTTTCACAAATGGAAAGTACAGAGCTTGAGACTAACAAGCTCAACCCAAGAGAAAGATAAACAACAATTCACAACAAGCCATAGCAAAAGAAATTCTTAAGGATAATCCTGTGAGGCTGGTAGTGCGTCGTAAGACCCAATAAAAATGTCACCATAAACCAACCCGGCCAATCCTCCACCGATGAGTGGGCCGACCCAATAGATCCAGTTCCCTGAAAAATCTCCACTAGCCACAGCAGGGCCGAAGGAGCGGGCTGGGTTCATCGATCCACCGCTGAATGGGCCAGCAGCCAAAATGTTTGCACCCACAATGAACCCAATTGCAATGGGTGCAATGGTTCCGAGAGTGCCCTTCTTGGGGTCCGCAGCAGTGGCATAGACGGTGTAGACTAGGGCAAATGTGATAATTATTTCCATCACTACGCCTTCAACCGCGCCCACGCCTGCAGCAACACCATGGATTGGAATAGCCTGCCAAAACAAACAAAGTCCATGTTTAGGAAATTGGAGCCCAAGACATGAATGTGCTCATTTGGTAGGTAAAGCATAAACCCAATGCATTTCAATTAATCAATCATTTGTTTGGTATGGTTAGTTATCTTTCATCTTTTAATTATAGAAGTACATGCTTTGTCCTTATGGAAACTTAAATGATCATCTTTATAACATAAGTGCAAGGATTAATTTGTGAAGTAAGCCCCACTAGTTATTGGTTTGGTGTGGTTGCATGTGAATTTTGGGTGGAGGGCGTGGGGTCAAGTGATTCCTACTTTTTTTTCAAATGAATAATATTCAACTAAAAATATATTTTATTGATAAAAGAGTTATCTAACTTAATAGTCCTCCCCATATTAAATGTATTGGGAGACATGTTCATGAAATCATTTAATTTAATCTTAAAGTTGCATTAATCAACTATTATATTTGGTTTCACTATTTGGTTCGTGGAATCATTTAATTTAATATTAAAAATATAGTTTTAATCAACAACTTATTTTACCTGGCCGGCAGTAACGTATTTGAGGAGGAAGCAAGCAACAACTGAACCAAGACACTGGGCGATCCAATAGAAAAGACCAGTTAGGAGGGTGATGTTGCCTCCAATAGCCAATCCGAGGGTGACAGCTGGATTCACATGGCCACCTGAGATGTTGGCTGCTATAGAAACTGCCACAAATAGGGCAAATGCATGGGCTACAGCCACTGCTACTAGCCCAGCTGGGTCTAATGCTGCATCAGATGTAACCTTATCTGCAAAAAAATTACAAATCGAGTTTGTTATAACTATTCTAAAAAAAAAAAAAAAAATCTGCCTTTCTGTAAGCAAAATTTTGAATCAAAACTGCATTTTGCTCTTGTGGTAACTAAACAGTAGGTTATTTCATAGTGTTGTAAGATGAGATTAATGAATCTATACTATCTATTGGGTGTGAGTAGGGGAAGTTTGGTCTGCACTTAAGCTATTAATATAACCTTAATGGTTCCATAGCTTTTTTTTTTTTTTTTAGTTTTAGAGTCCTTCTATAACGGCACAGATTTGCGACACATTTGGTGTGACACAGTGACGTGTTGCACCGGTATTGGCTACTGCCGCTGGCGCGGACCCACATTCATAAAGCAATAGCCAATACCGATGCGACACGTCACTGAGTCGCACCACTCCGTATTAGCCTAGCATTTCTGTAGTTTTAAAACTTCGTTCATCACATATGGCAATTTGTACCATGATCGCTAGTAAAATATAATAGCCTTTAATTGAAAATAGACACTAAAACATAATAAGCGGAGGGCATTGAACAGACGAACCAATTTTGCCAGAATAATAAGACTGTTTTGAAAATAGTTAAGGAATAATTTGAAAATAAAAGAGATTTTAATATACTTAAAATTAGGAATAAATATAACCTCAAGCTTCGTGACGAGTATAGAACCTAACAAGTTTAGATAGATTGATTTCTTACAAAAAAAAAATTTATTTTTTTATATCATTTGATAAGCTTTTCTTTTTGTGAGTTTTGATGGAAAAAAAGAAGTGACCAAGTTATTGAATTGTTGATCCAAAACAAGACATTAAAACCAAAAAGAACAAATTCGTCAAGGTTTGTGTTAATTTACTTTGTTCAAATATCAGCTGTTTATTTTTCAAACAATACATTAACTCAGATAAATTACAAAAAATTCAAATGTGAGCCTTAATTTATACATAGCATAGAAATCATTACATGTGATATATTAAATATGTTTTAAAATTGTATAACATAATTAAGTTTCGACTTCAATTGTCGATCATTTAATTCGTTTCATCTCAAGGGCTAAGCAAGAAGCAAAATCAAATGGTTCAAAGTTTCAAAATTTTAGCCCATCAAAATAGACCATCATGAACCCATAAACAACTAGCACTTGCATGTGTTATTATGAAGTGTGAGATATTGACTTACTGAAAGCAATTGCCGATCCAACACCGGCGAAAACAAAGACAAGAGTGGCAATGAACTCAGCTAGATAAGACTTGAGTGATGCAACACTGAAAGAGTCACCAATGCTACCAATTGCTATCTTCACCATTTTTATTATTTTTCTCAAGAGAGAGGAAGAAAATTAAGCTTGATCAATTGGTCGAGACTACTACTTGTGGGTATATCATGTTTCATATAGCATGGTTTATATAGTCCATGCATTCCTATTAAACAAATATAGAATAATGTGCAAAACTCCACTCAATTATGTAGTTTTCAAAAGGGAATGCAATGAGCTATTTTTAGCGGAAAAGGCCCATAGCTTATAGAAATTTAGTCTTTAGATCCCTATGAATTGAGTCAACCTAATAAAATCTAAAGCATACCTAGCCCCTCTTTTATCTTTCTAGTTTCTAATCCCAATTTTCTGTTGTATCCTAATTTATAGCATTAATTTCCATTTTGACGTAGTTACATCATCGTAGTTGTTCCCTATTTCCTAGCCGTATTTATGAATTAGTTATTTTTTTCTTTATGCTCTAATTTGATTGATAGTAATTGAAACAAAATTTTAAGGTTTGTTATTCCATATATTTTAACTAAGCTTACAATCATAATTTTGATGATAGCATCTTTTATCTTTTATATATTATAAAATGCACTATATGTAGGGGTGTGCACAGATCGGTTCGGTTCGGTTTTGGACCGCAATTCAAACCGAAACGATCGGTTCGGTTTTGGAAAAAGTCCGACCGAAACCGAACCGATGATGGAAAAAACCGCCGATTTTGGTTCACATCGGTTTCGGTTCGGTTTTTACCGATTTTCAATTTTGGGCGGGTTTTTTAGGTCGATTTTCAATTTTGATCGGTTTTTAAGATCGGTTAATGGTTTTTGGATATGAAAATATAAATTATTTAAGGGTTTTTAATATAAATATTAATGTCGGTTCGGTTCGGTTTAAATCGATTTTTTAGGTCTAAACCGCAAATCGAACCCACATGGTCGGTTTTTTAAATCCTTAAATCGCAGATCGAACCAGGCTAAAAAAAAATCGCCAGTTTCGGTTCGATTCGGTTCGATTTGATTTTCGGGCCGGCCGTTTTTTTTACACGCCCCTAACTATATGAGTTAGTGTTTCTGCATAAGGAGAGTATCCACGTGACACATGCCCACATCTATTTAACCTCATCCTCTTTTTCACGTCCTTCTCTTTTCTTAAGTAAACAATACACTCTTTTCATTATCCCAAAATAGTCTCTTTAGCTTTCTCCTGAGCCATTTCACTCCCTTTTGTGTACTATTAATACACCTCCTAACTCAAACGATACTCTAAAAAATTCTGATCAAGTTCTCAAGAATATTATCTATTCTTCCAACCGTGAGGGGAAGCGGAGAGAGAGAGATGGGTATTGAGGGCAACCATTCTCCTAGAGTCTTTAGGGCTTCGTATTATGTGTACAAGTCGAAGAGGGGAGGTGCATCACAGGCCAAGGCCGAGGCATGGTTCAATAATCATGATCTCAAGAGAAAAAAGTGAATCACTAAATACAAATGGCATGATGTCGAAGGTAAAGCCAAGAGCTCCATTAGGAAATGAAGATGGGTTGTACACATAAAACAAATGGCATGATGTAGGTTATGGATATAGGATACTCAACTTGATATTCGTGGAAATAGTCCTCACTTTTTATGTTGATTTTATTGTTTCAAAAATACCAATTTTACCCTTAACTAAAAAATGTCCCTATTATGGTTTTAGGACAATCAAATTTTCTTTTATAAAAATGGCACGATATAGGTTATGAATATAGGATACTCAACTTTATATTTGTGGAAATAGTCCTCACTTTTTATGTTGATTTATTGTTTCAAAAATACCAATTTTACCCTTAAATAAAAAATGTCCATATTATGATTTTTGGACAATCAAATTTTCTTTTATAAAAATAGTTTATATTATCGTTTTAGGGCAAATCAACTTTTCTTTCATAAATATGACCCTTATAATGATCTTAGGACAATTAACTTTTCATTTATAAAAATTGTTCATATTTCTTTTGTCCTTAATACAAAAAATAGATTATGTATTTTTAGGACATGTAATAATGTTGGCTATAGATAAACGGGCAGTCAACATTTTTTTGTAAAAATAGTCCCTATTTTTTATAAGTTGATTTTATCTTATAAAAGAGATGGAAGTTGAGAACATATGGAGAATGTCTGATTGTGAAGAGAAATTAGATGAATTTGGGGTAGAAAATTAATTCTTTTTGTATAATTTGTTTATATATAGTAATATATCAATTTGTCACAAAAGACAAATCTGTGCAAGTAAAAAAAATATCTCGTGTTGATATATCATTTATTTGATGGAAATAAGGTGAAATCTATCTAATTATCTTATTTTATAACATTATTTTTAGATCATTTTTAATATTGCACAAATTTTTGGTGGTCCTTTATGGCTAAATAAAATAGGCAGACTGTATCACATGTCATCTGACATTGTTTTCAGTTGTAAAAGTAACTGAGTTTGAATTTGATATTGTAGTCCTTGCTCTCTCTCTCTCTCTCTCTGAGAAATGAACGATAAAGATAGTTGGATGATGTAAATTTTCTTCTTTTTACAGTTTATGGTCACGTTATTTGTGGAGTTTTAGTTAAGTCAGTTGTCATTTTGATGTGTATTTACAGTATTTTTTGTAATAGGTTTCTTTGAAGGCTTTATATGTAAGGGTTATCAGAATTTTGGATTCATTTCTTAAAAGACTGTTTTTATTGATAAATTTCTTCCAGTAGAAGTTGTTTTGATGCCCATGCACATTCATTCTTATTATTCATTACTAGATATGCAAGAATATCAAAAACAATATATATATATATATATATATATATATATATATATTAGGTGCGTATTTACTACCAAAATCACCTATCCCGAGCATCGCGCAGGTTTATACCTAATACTATTGATAATGTGATATCTAACACGCTTATTAATTACATTAATTTCTTATATATATCGCATATATTAATGCAATTACTTCAAGTAATTTTTACTATTTTGTTCCTATGATAATGCTATAATTATACATAACCCTCTCTTTTCATATATTAGACTTACCCCCCCCCCCCCCCCCACACACACACACACACCGCGCATGTGCATCATTCCGCTTATAGACTCTTTTGTACCTCATGAGTACACATGCACCGAGGTGGGGAGTGAGCATAGTTATTGAACACCTGAGGGGGTATCTATAAATAAATTATTATCTTAAGGGGTTAAGTAAAAAATCAACCTTAATTTAAATAAAAGAGTAACAATTTCAGGTTTGCTGAAAACCTAAAAATAGCCCATTTTTTGTCAGAGTGACTCCCACCCACAAATCCCCAACATTGTAATAGATTTTAGTTCCACCCTCTCTGGATCTGCCATAACATCGTCTATACTATATATCCGTCGATAATAAAATATCAATGTCGCACTAAATTATAAATCACACTTTTTTTTGTACTAAGATTATCCATTTCGGGCCAGTTTGCACGCATCTCCGACTATTTCCTTCATCTCGCGTAAGGCTTGTGAAACAGAGATTACTTTGTACAGTTTGTGACCCAAGTTTATATTAGCGGGATGAATCAAACTCATGACCTTGGGGGTACAAACTGCTTAGTCATATGTGATTAACCGCTCAACCAATCTCTTGGGGTTTATAAAACACTTGTTTTCACTAAAATGAGCACTGTTATACGTCCCAAAATGTTTTTCAACACATCTTCAAAATGCATTAAATGTTTTGCATTTTGTAAAGGTCTTGAAGAATATATATGGAACTCATATCAGTATTCCAATAAAATATCTTCCCATTAGGGATTGGAACCAATAGCCCATACAATGTCTTAATTAGGGTATATACATTTTATTGTGAAGACCGGTTATTTGTCAATTTAAAGTCCCTAAAAGGGAGTATTTATAATGAAACATAGTCTAGAGTAATTTTGTATCAAAATTTGTTAAATAAATTTCAAAATTTTCATGGTTCAAATAGTAATGTTTTTCTTGCACTTTCCCTTTACACACACACGGGGCCCTTACGGGATTTTCTTTATAATCCAAAAAATAAATTTTTTGTATGGGTTTTAAACATTTCAGGGGATCTCTAAAAAAATCAATTCAAAATGATTTTTTTTGGGAATTTACAAAAATGATAGATATTTGACAATTTTAAGCAACTTAAAACGTCAAATATTGATCCATTTTTTTAAAATACCCCCAAAAATATTATTTTGATTTGAATTTTTAAGGGCTTGAATTGTTTATAAAACTCATACAAAAAAACTATCTTTTGAATTTAAAAGAAAATCCCGTAAGGGGTTCTGTAATGAGTCTCCCGTATTGAAGCCTCCCCTATATATATGTATAAGTAATTCTAAAGAGACACTCAAAATGGAGTCCAAATTTGCTGATCCTCCTTGAGGAGGGTTGACATGACCCTCTAATGTGATTGGTTAAAACATGAACAACTCATTAAAAATTATGGGGTCCATTAATAAGTCATTAATATTTCAACTAATCACATTGGATGGTCATGTGAGGGTCAACAAATTTGTATTCCTCGTATTGATACACAAAAATCAAATTCGGTGATGTGTGAAATATGCACTGGTTGGTGTCTTAAATGGACCCTATATAAACTCCACGCACCAACCATGTCTGACACATCATTGGATTTGATTTTTGTATATAATTTGAGGGTGTCCCTAAAATCACTCATTTAAATTACCCCCATAACGTCCACAGAAGACTAAATTACTTTCGGATCCTAATAATGTTTGATAAAATATAACTGTTGCCATAATTTGCAAAATATTTCGATATTCTTTTGAGTTTATATATATATATATATATATATATATCATATATATTTCATTCAAATGGACAGAAAAATTGTCAATATTATGTTCGTCTAAGGAAGAGAGGTTTGGAAAAATAAATCAAAATTGAAAGGATGCCAAAAGTATTTGGAAAAGACAAGGAGACTAATTAATAATATATAAAAAGGTGGGGGGTTTGAGGATAATTTACCTCAACACACACATACATACATATATATATATATATATATATATATATATATATATATATATATATATATATATATATATATATATAGAGAGAGAGAGAGAGAGAGAGAGAGAGAGAATATAGACTCTTGTACCTAGTATCTATACACACCTCACACGTGGGCCAAATTTTTTTAAATAGTAAAAAAATATTTTTAAGTTGATATATTTATGTGGTTTTTTAACATTTCCAGGAACCCTTAAAAATCAGCACATAATAATTTTTTTTTTATTTTAAAAAAAAATCGGTCAAAATATGTTGTGGTTTTTAAACTACTTAAAAACTGACATATTTTGAATGATTTTTTTTAAATAGAAACAAAATCATTTTGAACTAAATTTTTTATGAGGAGTTATCTGAAATGTTTAATATCACACAAAAAAATCAACTCATTTTTTTTTACTACTTTAAAAAATTAGTTCGCACGGAAGGTCCGAATTTGAGGACCGCACATGAGACTTTATATATATATAGGGAGAATCTCTTATGCAGGCTTAAAAAAGATTCCGTACCATTTAGACTCTTTTTTTTTAAATAGCAAAAAAAAAAAATTTGGGTTGATTTTTTTGTGGGGGTTTTAAAGATTTTAGAATTCCTCTAAAAGAAATAAGCTGAAAATTATTTTTTTGAATTTTTAAAAAAATGGGTCAAGTGTTTCAAATAAAAATTGTCAAACATTGATCAATTTTTTTAAAATAACAAAAAAATGTTTTGAGTAAATTTTTTATATGGGTATGATGGAATATTTAAAACTCACACAAATAATCAACTTAATTTTTTTGGGGTATTTTAAAACAAATTTGCACCAAATAATACATGTTTGACATATCATCGAATTTAATTTCTGTATTTCATTTTGATGGTCTCTCTAAAATTAATCAATTTGAATAGGGCATAGTAGTAGCAAGAGTGGCTATCTATTGGCTTTGCTGGCACCGACCATGGGGCCTAAACCAGCCTAATGAGGCCATTGATTGGTGCCAAGCCACCGTCTTTAATTTGATATGATATGTATTAATATTATGAACGTGGAGACAACTAAGCTCACTACAAAATAATGGAGAGACAAACAACAATGTTACAAAACTTTTGAGGAGATAAGATTGATGACACACATATATAATGTATATAGGATGAGGTTATTCTCCTTTAAAAGAATATTCTGACCTCAAAACTCACAAGGTCGGGAAAAACTTTATAAGGTATCTTAAAATAGTATTTTAAGGATATACGTAGAATATATATCGAACAAAGTAAGCTCCAAATGATAAGGTCTTTAATCATGATCACCTTATATAATCACATTGACAAAAACATGCTGTACTGCCTACAAATTATTTAACACTAATAATAAAGGGAGTTGGTAGCTTTATGAACTTTAGTAATAGTTAGAATATGAAACGGCTCTCATTTTAAAATAATAGTCTATATATAGGACGGTGATTTAATTGATGACATTAATCTTTGAGGATTAAGGTTTCAAATCTTACTCCAAATGACTTCTATAAAATCAATGAGGCAATCAGAGCTGGACACGTGTACAAGGCTAACCCGACCTCAGGAAGATCAAGTCAGTAGCCAACCTCAGTGCTTGTACAACCCAAGTGAGATAAACATGGACCTCAACCTAGATAACGATGGCCCCGCCTTTGACGAAACATTACATACCAACTCCAAAAGGATGATAAGTCATACTTGTTATGTCTACTATTTATTAAAGATAATTGTATAGAATTATAAATTATAATATAATTAAAGAAATAAAATGAAATTAGAGAAATAAAATACTTACTTGAATTTGTAGAAATAATGTTAGAATAAAAGAAATAATTCGATTCATGTTTAGAACAGTCTCCTTAAAACAAATTTATTCCCTCCACAAAGTGCTAAAGGTAATGAATAATTGTCTCTCAAGATAGAACGGATTTCCAAATTAATCAAGTAGCACAACAATGATTAATTTCTTCGAACACAATTCTGTGTTTATACTCAATCAGGCCAAAGAAATAATATGCAGAAATGTATGCAGTAGCAATAGAAGAGGAATTGTTTTCTAGGAAAAGATATGGCAGAATTTCGAAATTATGGGAGGGCAATTTTTTCAGTAGTCAAAAGTGTAGGGAAAATGTTTAATTTATAGCAAACGTTTTGACTGTTGGGAACAATCAAAACCGAATTTAACTGTCAAAACAGTTAATTTCGTTAACTGTTGACTGTTGAAATTAACTGACAAACAGTTAATTAATTATTAATTAATTAACAATTAAAGCCTAGAAAGTTAAATTAATTCGGCCCAAAATGTAGGAGATTTTTATAAGCCCAAGCCGGTCGGACGCGCGCGTGGACCTTTGACCGAAAGTCAATCCGTGCATAGCTTAGGTCATCTCCCCTTCAAAGAGTTGGGATATCCCAAGGCATCCAATCCTTAGTCCATCATTTGGATTATATTAACTCATCATTTTTCCACTACTCTTCCAATGTGGGACAAGAGTTATGTATACCCAATACATCAACTTTCATTGCTTTGTGAGTCACTTTGGGGACATATTTATCATTCATAACTTAATAAAATTGGACATGTGAATATACTACATTAATCTCCTTGCGGAGGAGAACCCGTTCGTATATTGTCCCACAATAATCGTAGTGTGGGTCCCACCTTAATTTGAGCTCAAAGTTGCTCAAAATTCTGGACAACTTTCTAAGTCCAATTTTTCCAACAATCCCCCACATGAATGATATATTACTATAAATAAAACAGAACAGATTCAATGCAGATGCAGACACTAGTTGAGTAAAACTGAAGACTTATTGCATCGGGAGAAGTAGCCTAGTGGCCTTGAACTTTCCTTAGTGATATACCATCGGATTTACTTGGTTAATCAGCAGACTTCACATCCTTGAACCGTCAACCGTTTTTGTAAACCTAGACAACACTATTCACACAACAATTCTTCAACACAGTTGGTTCTCACGTTTGTGTTCATTTTGGCCATGAACACCACTTGGTTCTATGAGTATTTTAGAGAATATGCCTTTCATTATTCTCATAGAAGTGCCCCCCTTCTTACTCACGTAGGTGACTTCCATAAAGAGTATCCAGCAATACCCCACTTAGACATACTAAGATATGGATGTCATTAAAAGCATAACTTATCATAATTTCGCGACAGATATGCACTGTCTCGTCTTTGGAATGGATATGATTAAATTTTCTCCAGTGCTAACTGAATACAATGTAGTTCGGTTTGCCCATTGAACCTAGATCTTGGGATCTCCAGTCAGCTAGGTTGGGTTGCTACTATATTGATTCTTATTTATTTATAGGCTTTAAACCCATTCCTCTCGATGATCCTTCAACTTGCTCTCGGTTTAAACCTTTCGTTAGTGGATCCGATATATTATCTTTTGACTTTACATAGTCAATTGAGATAATTCCATTTGAGATAAGTTGTCTAACGGTATTTGTCGACGACGAATATGTCGTGACTTTTCGTTATACATGTGATTTTGTGCCCTTCCAATCGCTGATTGGCTATCGCAATGTATACATATTGCGGGCACAGGTTTAGACCAATTTGGAACATCCTCTAAGAAATTTCGAAGCCATTCAGCTTCTTCTCTAGCTTTGTCTAGTGCAATGAATTCAGATTCCATAGTCGATCTAGCAATGCATGTTTGTTTTGAGGATCTCCAAGACACGGCTGCACCTCCAAGGGTAAACACATACCCACTCGTAGACTTAGAGTCTTTTGTATCGGATATCCAATTTGCATCGCAATGTCCTTCAATAACAGCTGGATATTTTAAGTAGTGCAGTCCATAGTTTTGAGTATATTTTAAATAACCCAAAACTCTCAATATTGCTTTCCAGTGATCTCTTCCTGGATTACTCGTAAATCGACTTAGCTTACTTATAGAGTATGCTATGTCCGGTCACGTACAGTTCATGATATACATTAAACTGTCGATAATACGAGAATATTCTAGTTGAGATATGCTTTCACCATTATTTCTTGCTAGATGTAAATTTACATCTACAGGTGTCTTGGTAGGACTAATATCATACTTCTTGAATTTTTCAAGTACTTTCTCTATGTAATGAGATTGAGATAATATAAGTCCATCCGATGTTCTAGAAATTTCAATTCCTAATATAACATCGGTGATTCCCAAATCTTTCATGTCAAATCTACTACTCAACATTTGTTTTGTAGTTTTGACAATTTCCAAGTTACTACCCATGATAATAATATCATCAACATAGAGGCATACAATGACATATCCATTTTGAATGTATTTAAAGTAAACACATTTATCGCATTCATTAATTTTGAAACCATTTGATAACATTGCATTATCAAATTTTTCATGCCATTGCTTATGTACTTGTTTTAATCCATATAGTGATTTAACAAGCTTACATACTTTTTCTTCTTGTCCGGGAGCCTTGAACCCTTCAGGTTGCTCCATATAAATTTTCTCGTCTAGTTCACCGTTTAAGAATGCTGTTTTTACATCCATTTGATGTATTTCAAGTCCATTAATAGCATCTATTGGTATTAACATCCGAATGGACATTATTCTTGTTACCGGTGAATATGTGCCGAAGTAATCCAACCCTTCCTTTTGCCTATAGCCTTTAGCTACAAGTCTAGATTTATATTTATCAATTGATCCATAGGCCTTCAATTTCTTTTTGAAGATCCATTTATAAGCTAACGGTTTTGAACCTCGTGGAAGATCCACTAGTTCCCATCTATGATTTTGTAATATGGATTCAATTTCACTATTAATTGCTTCTTTCCAATTGGAATCATCGGCTAAGGATATGACTTCTTTATACGATTGAGGTTCATTTTCTAGTAAATATGTTAGAAAATTCGGACCGAAAGAAGTCGAGGTTTTTGCTCTTTTACTATGTCTTGGTTCTCCTCAATTGATTCAATAGGTTGATGAGTACCACTTGTAGTAGCTTGATTTGTCCTTTTGGAAGGACCATATTCTCGGGTCATGTTATACGGGAATTCATTTTTTAAAAATGAAGCATCCCTCGATTCAATAACCGTATTTACATGAATATTCAAAATCTCAGATTTATAGATTTCGATATGCACTGCTATTAGTAGCATAACCGATGAATACACAATTCACGGTTTTTGGCCCTATTCTTACCTTTTTAGGTTTAGGAACCATCATTTTGGCTAAGCACCCCCACACTCGTAAATATTTATAGGAAGGTCTTTGACCTTTCCATAATTCAGAAGGTGTCTTGTGAGTCTTTTTGTGAGGTACTTTATTGAGAATGTAATTAGCAGAAAGTAAGGCTTCCCCCTACAAATTTTGTGGAGCTCCTGAACTTAATAACATTGAGTTCATCATCTCTTTCAAAGTACAGTTTTTGCGTTCAGCAACACCATTCGATTGAGGAGAATAAGGAGCGGTTGTTTGATGAATAATCCCATTTTCATAACAAAATTCCTCAAATGGATATTCATATTCACCTCCTCTATCACTCCTAATAGCATTTATCGTTTTGCTTAATTGATTCTCAACTCCATTCTTATATTGTTTAAATTCATTAATAGCCTCATATTTACTATGTAACAAATATACATAGCAATATTTTGTGCAATCGTCAATAAAAGTAATAAAATACTTTTTCCCACCTCTAGTTTGAACAAATTTTAAATCATAAATATCGGTGTGAATTAAATCTAAAGGTTCAGTTATCCTTTCAATAGAATGGAAAGGTGATCTAGTTAATTTAGATTCCACACAAATTTCACATTTATGATTTTTATCAATATTAAATTTTGGCAAAAATTTCAAGTTAATTAATCTACGCAATGTATCAAAATTAACATGTCCTAATCTAGCATGCCAAATATTAGATGACTCAATCAAGTAAGAAGAACTAGAAATTTCATTCATTGAAACAGATGTCTTTGGGGTTACAGTAAGAACATTAAGTTTAAAGAGCCCCTCATTTAGGTAGTCATTTCCTACATACATGTCATTTTTAGACAACACAAAGCGATCAGACACAAACACAAGCTTGAAACCATTTTAGTCAGGAGAGATCCAGAAATCAAATTCTTTCGGATATCAGGCACGTGAAGAACATTGTTGAGAGTAAGTTCCTTTCCAGAAGTCATTTTTAAAACAATCTTTCCTTGTCCCACCACCTTAGAAGTGGAAGAATTTCCCACAAAGAGGTTCTCCTCATTTTCCAAAGGCTTATAGGTGGTGAACATCCATTTGTTTGCACAAATGTGTCGTGTGGCTCCAGTGTCCACCCACCATTCCTTGGTATTTCCAACCAAGTTACATTCAGAGACCACGACAGAAAGATTCATATCCGCCAAATCATTGACGATATTCTCACCCTCAGTTACATTTGCTTGAGGGTTATTTCAATTTTGCTTCTTAGGCTTACGACACTCACTTGAGCGGTGTCCAGGTTTACCACAATTGTAGCATTTGCCTTTGAACTTCTTCTTGTTCTGTTTGGAAGTGCCTTCCCCATCATACTTTCGTTTGTTCTTCTTTGGACCTTCAACAACATGGACCTTTGTTTCCATTGAATTCTTCCCACTTTTCTTTTGAGACTCATGGTTATCTTCTTCAATTCTCAGCCTGAGCCGAGAAGGTCGGCCGGACGGACGCCCGCGCGCGCGCGTGTGGACCTTTGACCGAAAGTCAACCCGTGCATAACATAGGTCATCTCCCCCTTCAAAGAGTTGGGATACCCCAAGGCATCCAAGCCTTAGTCCATCATTTGGGTTATATTATCTCATCATTTTTCCACTACTCTTCCAATGTGGGACAAGAGTTAAGTATACCCAATACATTAACTTTCATTGCTTTGTGAGTCTTTTTGGGGACATAGTTATCATTCATAACTTAATAAAATTGGATATGTGAATATACTACATTAATCTCCTTGCGGAGGAGAACGCGTTCGTATATTGTACCACAATAATCATAGTGTGGGTCCCACCTTAATTTGAGCTCAAAGTTTCTCAAAATTCTGGACAGCTTTCTAAGTGCAATTTTCCAACACTACTATATTCACATTGTCTTTCTAGAGGCAAATTGTGACTTTAATTGAGAATTCTATCGTGAATCTTGCTTCATGTAATTATAAATATTGACCCACGTATGAGAGACGGATTGACATTTGACTCATCGAACCCTAGCCTCCTCATTGAATCATCATCTCTCTAAACCCGAATCTAAGAATAAGTTTTTACGGTCTAATCCTTTGATTAAATATTTTGGACAAAAAAATTGGTGAAACAAATTTTAATCGATTAGGTCCAACATATAAATACTGTTAATCTAAAAAAATCATAAACCTAATCGGCTATTGGAGGTTTCTCTGCAACTAACTACTATTCTCCGAAATCGAAAATAACATAAAAAATTGATGCTTTTTTCGTCTGTCCAATAATCGATTACAGCATTCTTAATCGATTCTACCTGTATCACTTGGCTCTATCATTTGTAAGTTTATCTTTATCAGCAGTTGGTTTTTCTATTTTCGATCGATTACAATAGGTCAATGTACTTTGTTTTGATTCAAGACCCTCATTGTAATTTCCTAATTCATGTGATTGAATAACCTTTTATATGTTTTATATGTATATGTTTTGTGTTTTTTATGCATTTATGTTTGGATTCTTCATATAAGATTATATTCATCAATATTTGTAATTGTTAGTTGAATGTGATGAATGAATATTATTTATGTTTCATTATAATTTTAAGAATACTTGATTTTGAGTTGGTATTGAATCACTTATTGATATAGGGCCGCGCCAACGGAACTAACCAATTCGACATCCGTTTTCAAAGTACACGCAATGTTTATAAAATAGACGTGATTTTTTTTTTAAATATGCGTCTACTTTATTGCTTCATGTATAGGTTTTTAAACAGTGCCTATAATTTTATATTAATTATATATAAACATTTTGATATTTCTTGCATTAAATTATTACACACATTTTTAGAATTGTTGACCTTGAAGTAAATATTTTTCGTCTCTCTTTTACTGCAGGACATTATGGTAAGTAGTATAATAGCAAGGTGTTGTTATTTGGATAATATGACTTGTATTGAAATATTTGAAGATTGCTCATTAGATTTCATATGCAATGAGTTGTGTATTAGGTTTACTAGTTTGAGAAGTGGGAGTTTTCCATTGAGGTATTCATTTGGTGATGAATGTTGGTTCATGTTGGTTTGTGACAACGATGTTTGTTATATGTTGGAGTCCCAATTGATCGTGAAAGCTAATTTCATTTGGATATATGTCATTGATTCATTAGGATTGCCAAGTAATACATGTCGTGAATGGGTTGAATGCTCTAATCGAATTTTTGAAGGGGTTGACTGCAGTAATACAAGTTCTGAGAGGGTTGACAGTGGTGATACAAATACACATAGGTTAGAGTCTTTATCATCAAGCTCTGCAAATAATTTTAATAGTTTCATTGAAAATGACTTTTATCTTGGAAGTGTGGAACCAAATAAGTCGAAAGAATATCTTTCGAATGATTGGAAGACATATATAAGTCATGATCAGCAGTGTTTTTAAGGAGGTGTAGTGGAATTTTGGCATAAATTGCGAAAGTATGCCGTACAAAATAGAAACAATATGCATCACGATATAATCCAAATATAATTGAAATGTACCAACTTAAAAACAATTCAAATGTACCAACTTGAAAACAGTACAATTCAATTCAAATAATGTCACTACATGTCTGGGTAAGGTTAAATCCGAGGAGGTGAGTAGGCCACACGATATACGAATTGACACACCCACTGATATACATCGTGCCGCATTGTTCGCGCAACCACAATGGGGAGTTCTCCTTTCCGGGTATCACATGTGTGACGAGCACCTTGGACTCGATATCTTGAAGCTCACGTCCATGAACTAGTGCACTCTGGACGATATTCGGGTCCCTCAACCCCCGCCCTATCTGCTGGCCATCAAATATGTCCAGTATAAACACGATTGGCCAACAAAGTGTCAACATCGGTCGGTCGAAGGGAGCCAAATAGGGAAGTGAATCATCAAAGTCCACACGTGTCGGCGATGAAGCAACGAGGTCCACATCCTCGTCATCCTGAACCTCGTCCTCCCGCACCTCCTCCACCACCACCTTCTCCTTCCCTTTCCCCTTGCGTTTTCTGCCGCCCAATGAACGCTTCATGAATGAGAACATATCTTGGACCGTCGCCTACAAATGGGATAGCTTCGCATCATGCGAGTCCACCGTTTGAGCTAACCCGGTGTCGCTCGTCTCTAATCCGATGATCCTAGATTTGGCCACCTGCAAGCTCACCCCTTGTCCTCCCCTTGCGATCAGAGCCAAGCACTTGGTTGAGTGCGTCTGTGGACAAAAATGCCTTGTCGGCATTAGACTGTGACTCATGCACTTCCTTAAGCTTTGCCTAAAACGACAAAAAGCACATTATTAGTAAAATAAGTAAATTAAAAAATTATAACGTAATTAACAAAAAGTAAATTGTCGGATTACTTACAACCGTGGTCGCGACACTCGGGGACACCTCCTTGTCCTTCCCCTTCTTCGTCCGAAGAGCCAAATAAGTATCGAGCCTATGTGGTCTACCCCAAGGCCACTCCCTGTCCCCTGAAATAAAATAAAGTAAAATTCGTATCGGCCCTGCAAAGTAGAATAATGCAGTATAATATATTTTTATAGTTATAGAAAATTAAATCTTACCATCATCCTAAGCTCCACCTTGGCGTAAGACGTTCGGCCGGAGTAGTGCACGTCCGTTTTTTTTCCCGATTTTCCCTCCATGATTGGCGAGATGCCAATTGTCTCTCCCCGATCTCATTGTCAACGAACTTTTGCCATTGTGCCAATGAGATCGGCTCCTTCGACGGGACGAATTCACGCCTTTGGATAATGGACTCTCGTGTCTTTCAAAAGTACCGAGTTCGCATATTTTTCTTCCACGTCTTGTGCTTCTCCCTTAACTGCTCCAAGACGGAATCGCGTAGCTTTGGATCCAGGCTGAATTGTTCTTGTCCAACAAATACAATGTTAGTTGCAAATAAATAAAATATAAATATAAAATGAGATTGAAATCGAAATTGAAATATTCATATGAATAAAAATATAAATATAAATACATTATCTGTAGTGCCACCCAAACAACTAACTTAAGCTCATATGGCACCTCCTTCCAACTAATGTATCCCGGACCGATGATCGTCTTTACTAGCTCAATGGATCCCGCTAATAGCCCCGACTTGTTCTCGATGACCATTCCCAATTTGCCATATTTAGGGAGCCTAGGGGTCGAGGATTCCTCGTCCCCTCCGCTACCACTGAGCCCAAATGACATCATCATAACAAGCATCATCATCCTCGCCTTAATACCTGAAGGAGACATTTGCTGTACAAAAATGTTATTAGTAGATATCAAAATGAATTAAAAGAAGACATGCAAATATGTACAATTACTACAAATAAAAATGAATTGTTACTGTCAAACACCACACACACACACCTGTGCACATTCACACATACACCCGCAGCTCCCCACCCCTACCCCACCACCCACCCACCCATCCCTGACCCCTCCCCCCACCCCCTGCCCCACCCCTCCCCCTCCCCACCCCCACCCACCACACACATACACACACACACACGCGCGCGCGCACATCTGTAATTTCAAGTATGTTTCATTTAATTATCATATTATATATATATTGTTCGATATACAGAGTAATTTTTAAAAAAAGTTAAAAAATTCCACCCCCATATGGACAATAATCTAGTGGTCATGCCACTTTTAAAACTAACCAACCCAACATCGATCCACTATAATTCAACAACAATGTTAACAACAAATGTGTATCCCGTACTCCTTCTAATTCATCTACTAAATTAATTATTTTCATCAATTAAACTAACAATTAAAGTATACAATTATTAATTTACTGATTTATAATGAGGGGGATCCTACTTTCATAATTAATCATACATTAATTTACTAATTTACAATGACGGACAATCATATATTAATTTACTAAAAAAATTAAGAACCAATCAATTCGTTTACAAGGGACATTACACACAAACACACACATACACGCACACTACACACACACACTCGCGCACATTCACACACACACGCAGCCCCCCACCCCTCCCTGCCCCCTCCCCCCCACCCCCTCCCCCACCACACACACACACATGCACACACACCACACACATACACAAACACCCCCCCATCCCTGCCCCACTCCCTTACCCCACCCCCCTCCACACCCCCAACCCCACCCACCACACACACGCGCATATGTAATTTCAAGTATGTTTCATTTAATTATCATACTATATATATATTGTTCGATATACAAAGTAATTTTCAAAAAAGTTGAAAAATCCCACCCCCATATGGACAATAATCCAGTGGTCATGCCACTTTTAAAACTAACCAACCCATCATCAATCCACTATAATCCAACAACAAATGTGTATCCCGTACTCCTTCTAATTCATCTACTCGATTAATTATTTTCATCAATTAAACTAACAATTAAAGTATACAATTAATAATTTACTAATTTACAATGAGGGGCAATCCTACTTTCATAATTAATCATATATTAATTTACTAATTTACAATGAGGGGAGATCATATATTAATTTACTAAAAAGTTAATAACCAATCAATTCGTTTACAAGGGACATTACGCACAAACATGCACACTACACACACATATACACACACACCCGCGCACATTCACACACACACGCAACCCCCCACCCATACCCCCCACCCCCCCACCCATCCCTGCCCCTCCCCCACCCTGCCCCACCCCCTTCCCCTCCCCCCACGCTGCCCCACTCCCTTCCCCCACCACACGCACACACAACACTGCACACACATGCATACACACACAACAGCGCCCCCCACCCTACCCCACCCCACCCCCACCCACCACACACACGCACACACACACACATACACACACACGCACATATATATACACTCACACGCATATATATATACACACACACATATATATATATATATATATATATATATGTGGAACAGAGAGAGAGAGAGAGTAACCTGAAAGTAGAGAGAGAGAAAAATGAGAGAAGAATCGGCGGCGAAAAAAAAGATGGGGAAAGGGTTTTTTACTGAGACATTTGTCACGGACGTGTCACGGTCGTTGATCGTGACAATATTATAAGGATTGTCATGGTCATTGACCGTGACAAGTCCGTGACAAGTACAGTTGTCATGGGCTTGTCATGATCAATGATCGTGATAAAAAAACGCATATTTTTTTATCAAGGTCAATGACCGTGACAAGGCTAGCCACTGGAAGGGTGCCAATTTATCTATTTTTGTGTAGTGTGAATGTTTATGTTAATTTCATGTGTACTTTTCATTTTTATTCGTGTACTTTATTGATATGTGTTGTTATTTAGAAATAATAAAGTCAAGTACACGTTAAAAATGTAAAGTACCTTTGAATGTCTTTGTTTAGTTCACCTGTACTTTATATTTTTATGCGTGTATCTTGATGTTAGTGTTGTTATTTGAAACTAATTCAAAGTACAAGCAAAAGATTGGAAAGTAAACATCCATGTCTTTTTATCTTTATCACGTGTACTGTATATTTTTATATTTTGTCTTGTTATTTACAAACAATTTAAATTGAACACATAATATATTTCGTATGTATTTTGAGGTCTGCACCAGCAGCATCAATTTACGATGTGTTCTACGTGGATATGTTATTTGTTTTAATTTTGATATATTTTTATATTTCAGGCCTTTTTTCTGTTGCATATGCTATTGTTGATTCTGAAACTGAAGATAACTGGATGTGGTTTCTTGTCAATTTGCATAGTGCAGTAGTTGAGCAATATCGAAACATAACATTTATATCAGATCGAAACAATGGATTAGTTGAAGCTGTTTCGAGGGTCTTCCCATTGTCTGCACATTCCTACTGTATACATCATTTATAAGGGAATATAAAAAAGAAAATTCGTGGGAATTGTGGTGGATTTTGAAAGAAAATTGTTAAAGATTTTTTGTCTTGTGCATATGCTGTCTCAGTAGATGAACTTCACAAGAATATTGAAGCATTGAAGAAGGAAGGATGAGCTGCTATTGCTGATTTCATTGATAGTTTGCCTCCCGAGAATTCGTTGTGTGCATATTTTCCTGGTAAACAGTATGGTGACATGGCATCTAGTGTTGCAGAGTCATTCAATTCATGAATATTTGAGGAAAGGGATTTACTAGTAATGAATATGCTTGATAAATTGAGAGTGAGGATTATGAATTTCAATGAAAACAAACTTGTTGAGTCCGACACTTGGACAAATGAGATATGTCCTTTTTTTCAAAAGTTACTAAATGAAAATTGGAATAAAAGCCGAAATTGGACTATTAGTCTCTCAAGTCAAAATGTATTTGAAGTTCATTCAGAAGTGCGAGCAATAATTGACGTAGGAGAAATGACTTGTTCTTGTAAGAGTTGGTAGATTAGATATTTTCCATGTTCTCATGCTATTTGTGTTGTACGGAGGAAAGGGACCAGTATTTATAATTATATTGAGGAGTACTATAAGGTATCTTTCTACAGAAAATCATACTCGATACTTATAGTTCCTCTTCCTGATTTGATTTCCTTAAATATTCCTATACCTGAAAATCCATCTGTCCTTCCACCAATGACTAAGAGACTGACAGGCAAGCAAAGAAATAAGAGAATAAAGTCTTCTGGTGAGATCACATTAAGGGAAGTTACTTGCTCGAAGTGTAGTAAAACGAGTCATTACAGGTCTACTTGTAAGGAACCCATTTGATTACATTTAAAATTGTTGAATTGATTCATTTTAACCATTTGATTGAATAAATTAATTAATAAACCATTTATTTCACATAAATGAATGTAATTTTAGTTTTTAGTCTCATTTTTTAGTTTGTTTTTCGTGTAGTTGTACACATATTTTTCATAAAATGCACGTGATAATTTTTCCTGTTGTTCACGTGTACTTTATATTTGTATACGCATGTTATGTACAGTACGTGACCAAAGCCATTTTTTCAATGCGTGTAATTTATGAAGTACACGGAGAATATATAAAGTACACGTATTTAAAAATGGATTTGGTCAGTTCAATCTGTGTGTACTATATAAAATCATGCATGTACTTTATTTATTACATTTAATTTAGATTTACTTGATGAAATATGCGTGTACTTTATAATGTACACGCATAATATAAATATAATATGCGTGTACTTGATGAAATATGCTTGTACTTGATGAAGTACACGCATAATATATAAAGTACACGCATTTAAATATACGGGTACACGCATGTTTTTATACAGTACTCGCATATTGATATGACAAAAATCTAATTCAATATACGTGTACTTTATGTATTCCATGTACTATTTCAAAAATGGTTTTGGACATTATTACAATGTGCTTGTACTTTATAACAGACACTTAGGTCACTCATATTCTTAAATTTCTATGTGTATTATGGTCCGCGCCAGCGATATTATTATACAAGTATTTCAATAAGCGTGTACTTTATAGACTATGTGTGTACTTTATAAAGTACACATATAATATATAAAGTACACGCATTTATATAATAGTTTGGGACAATACCTTGTGCGTGTGCTTTATAAAAACTTGCATGTATTATAATACTTGTATAATAGATAGAATCTTATTTTGACATATTTTGACAATAAAATCATTTTGACATACCAATTTTTTTACAATAAATGATATTAATGTTTACATTTTTTATAATACACGTGATCATTTTTATAAAGGTTCACGTGTACTTTACTATATTTGGTGTATGATATAAGTGAGAATAAATGCGTGAAAGAAATAAAAATTTTATTAAAAAAGAAAATTAAAGTACAATTTTTTCACATAACAAAAGATGAAAAAACTAAAGAAAGCTTCTATTAGGGAAATTTGTTAAAAGCATCTATAATGTCAGGAAGAGAGTCAATTAAATTCGACTATACTCGAATTTCTTCTTCTATGACAGCTACAAGGCCTTCATAGTGCGCCTTCTTCTCCTTTAGCTTGGCGATTTTCAAGGGAACTTCTTGTTTATAGAAAGACATGAGGTCTTAATGTGTTTGAGGAGGGTCCTCAACTACATCAAATAAATCTATGGGATTGAGTGGAGGTCCAGAGTAGCCTTCCGCCACATATGTTTGAAACTGCTCAAAGGAAGTTTCATATGAGGAAAGATTTTCCTCAATTTGCCTTATTTTTTTTATTTCTTTCATCTCTCTCAAGAGTATCTCGCAACTTTTCTGCTGGAATATTCATTATGTAATCTTTACCCTAGATGTAATGGTTAAGAAAGGAACAAATATTACTCTTTTATTAAAAAAGTTAAAGCTATTTATTTCTTTGAACAGAAGTAGTCGGGAAGTGAGTAATTGAACTTAATAAATTGATTTTGGTTATTGTATCCTTCTGAATAAATATATAAATTAGTTTTCAATTGAAAATAAAAAATTATTACATTAACCAGTGCGTGTAGATTGTTCATATTGCGTGTACAATATTTATATTGCGTATACTTTGAAGAATTCATTTGTGTACTTAGTAATTATCACTTGTAGTTTTGGTTAAAATACGTGCACATTGTTTCATAACACTCAGGTGCATTGTTTGTCTATGCCTTACATGAATTGTGGTCCGCGCCAGCGGAAATAATCCATTTTGGTGTAACAAATATTGTAAACATTAACCAATATAACACAAAATAAATTACAAATATGATGTGTATTTGAATCAATTTATAGAAGTTTTTCCTCCTTTCCAGGGAAGAAATATTTTGATATAAGAATTTCCCTTAGTACATATGCTCCGTATTTTAGCATATCAGGGTCTTGAAATAATTTTTGTATTTCCTTATTTTTGTTAATTTGTTCAATGTAGTAGATGCAGAACACCCCACAGTCAACCCTGAAATTAAAATAAAACAAATATACAAATTAGTATGATGTGAATGATTTTTTTTAAAAAATATAGAAATTAGTAATTTTTAGAAATGAAGTTTTTGCTTGCGCATTATATTGTTTAGGGCATTCATGATCTCTTATTAGGTCAAATTTTGGATCACTTTCCAGTAAGAAATCTACTGTCCTTTTTTCTTTCTCTGTCAATGGACCATCATCCAATGTAAACTCATTTGATGTATCTTTATCAAACTTTCTCTGAGTTTTGAAACCATTATTTTTCATTGTTTCTACTTCACTCTTCAATAGGTACAGTATTTTTTGGAAGACAAAAAACTGTTAAGAAGATAAATATTTACTGTATACAAATAAAAAAGTATATGAAGATTAAAGAGTGAAAAGTACACGCATAATATTAAAGTACATGTGTCTTTTATTTGTCCATTTCACGTGTATTTTAAAATATGATGCGTGTACTTTGCCTAAAGAGTGAAAAGTACACGCAAAATATTAGAGTACACGTAATTTGTATTGGTTCATTTCATGTGTATTTTAAAATATAACTCGTGTACTTTGATAATCTCGGTGATTATGTGCAACTAATACAAAGTACACGCACTATATGATAAAGTACACATGTATAATATAAGTACAGGTAACATTACTAATAAAGAGGCACTAACCATTTTTTTCACATCATCGAAGTATATTGTGTTTGTTTCCTTGTTGTCGGGTCGAAGGGAATCCATGTGGACGATTTTCTTTTCTTTTTTGTATATCGCAAGTAATGTGAAATGTCCTATGTTATGTCTTAGTACAATGAACAAATTATTACAAGTGCCTAAGTATTCAAACAAATCCCTGTATAACTCCCCCTTCTTATTGACTTCATTTTTGCTACAAGCTTATATCTGAATAAAAATTATAGACATTGTGTTAATAAAAAAAAATTGAAATTTTGTTTCACAAAGCTTTCGATTTAATTGTACTTACCCAACAATAACCAGAAAAAGTGTGTGATTGGGAGAGCCCTTCCTTTGACAATTTTAACCTCAATACATCACTAAAGGCAAGTATTATCTGTTTCACACAATATAAAATGGTGAGGAAATAATAGTGTTGAAATTTAATGAATGTCTAATATTTGGACTACATACTTGGCTTGAAATTTCTTGATTCTTGAGGACTTCAACAAAATCTTCCCATGGGACATATGAAACCATCCCTTTGAAAATAAATTCCCTACATTTTATATAAGCAATAAGAATTGCATAATAATAATAACCTTATTCTTTTGCACAAAAAAAAATATAAATTAGCGAAGTGATAAATCATAAAACAATACACTTTACCTTGGCTCAGCCTTTTGAATAAACTCTTCAATTTTTTTCTTCGCAGCTTCATCGAGATATTTGTATGCGTTGACTGCTTCAAGCTTGAAGTGAGTTTCTTTCATTTGTTGAGCTATTGTTAGAGGGCCTTTTCTCAGCTTTGTCTCTTTTTGTTTTTTAATTGGTTCATGCTTCTCGGTTTCTCTGTCATCTTTTCTTTTATTTTGTCCTCTAGTAACAGGCCCTTTTATTTTGGATATTTCGGGGGTGCCATGAACTGTCTTTGAGGCTAGTTTAATATTCAAGCTCGAAATTTCGTCCATGAGTTGTTTATTAGTGTTTTCTTGATATATTTAAATAAGGAATGTTGGATTGTAAGCATTTTTTGAAACAATGATTTAAGTTCTCTTGCATGTATTTTGATAAAATTTTTGTTTTTCATCCAAATTTGTGTGTATATTATAAAGTACACACGTGTATTTTATAAAATACACGCGTGTACTTTATAAAATTTATAAAATATGTGTACTTTATAAAATTTATAAAATACACGTGTACTTTCATCATAATTTGCGTTTACTTTAGAAAGTACACGCGTGTACTTTATATCTATTGTACTTTATAGATACTTGATCAGTTTTTTCACTGCTGATTCATCGAGCATTTTCTTCAACTCCGAAATTTCGTCATTAAGTATTTTATTATTGCTTTCATGTTATATAAAAAGAATGTTAGATTATAAACAATACTTGAATAAAACTGCATTATTTCTAATCAAATAATGTGTGCACTCCGCATTATTTCTAATATCAAATAAAATTGCATTAAAAATACTATCAAATAAAACTGTGTGTACTTTAGGAAAACTGTGTGTACTTTAGGAAAAATGTGTGTACTTTAGAAAAACTGTGTACTCTGTATTATTTATAATCAAAATTACATGTTGATTTCTTTTCAATTCCGACTCCTCAAGATTCTGTCTCAATGTCATCTTTTCTATGTCAGCATATCTCCATTTTTGCAATGTATCATCATACTTTTTTTTTAGATCTTCATTACTCAAAGACAGATATCTATTTATTTGTTCCAAAATTCGTGATGATTCTGCCTGTTTTTTCAATGATTCATCCAATTCTTTAATTATATCTGAGTCATTCATTGTGACTTGATCAAGTTTTTCTTTTAAAGAATTATTTAACTCAACTAGTGGGGCATTTTTCACCTCCAACTTATTTAGTAAATCTTTTTTCTTCAAAAGGTTGGAATTCTCCACCTTTAACTTCTTTATTTCCTCTCCGGCTTCCAAAAGTGAATCACGATCTACCTGCAAATGTACATTCAAAATGACATTTTCCACCTCCAAAGAGGTCACCTTCTCTAGTTCACCATTAAGGTCTTCAGTTGCTTTAGATAGTTGGTTATTTTTTCCAACAATTCTCTTTTCAAAACAACAATTTGTTCCTTCAAATTAACCTTTGGTTGATCATTTTCCTTCTTTTTCTTTGGAGTCACAATGTTTTTAAGGGGAATATTCCAACCATATGAAAACTCATTGTCAGTAATATCTTTAGTAACTTTTTTTGTTGATGAATCAGCATGTATAAGACTTTCTGTAGAAATGTTCAAAGAGTAACTTAGCCCTTCAAACTGAGATTCCTTTTGTAAAGAACTATCCTTACAAGCTAGTTTATTTATAGCCTACTTCAAAGTTGCGGTTGCGATGTCATTTTTCACAAACCATTGTCTCAAAGAAGACAATTTCCACCTCAGGAATTTTGGCGTCTTATCTTTAAATTCTTCAACAGGAAGAATAATTTCAAATTTCTCACATACCCAATACTGTGATCATACAAAAAACAAAATGATATTAATAATTGTATTACCTAGGTGTTCATAATGGAAAGTACAAGTGATTTGTTCAAAATATACGCAAAATTAAACGTGTACTTTGTAAATTTTACAAGTGTATTTTGAAAGTACACATGATTTTAACAAAGTAAACGTGTACTTTGTCAATATAAGTTCACGTGTACTTTTTAAAGTACACTTATAATATTAACAAAAAAGATAACAAGTGTATTTTAAAATTACACTGGTTATATTTACAAAACATAGTACACGTGTACTTTATAAAGTACAAGTGTACTTTATAAAGACACGTGATATAAGATGTGCATTTTTAAAATACACGTGATATAACAAGTGTGTTTTCAAAATACACGTGAAAATATCACGTGTGTTTTCAAAATACACGTGATTTTTACAAAATACACGTCAGTATTGGTATGTAAATTTTGAAATATCAGGATATTTGTTTGCTCACCGGCAGGGAAATGACACATCCAGTAACTGTGTTAGGTTTTGAACTTATTGATTTGTCAAGTGAATGTAGGATAAACTCATGCACAGCAGATGCCCAATCATACTTATTCACTTCCTTAATATTGTCGATGTATTTCAACTAAAATTCTGCAAGGGTGAAGTTTGAGTTGGAGAAAAACAAAGTGTTCAAGAAGTGGAGACACACAATTTTTACAAAATGGCCAATGCCTTCATCTGTCTTCAATTTGACTGATTTCTTCAAACCATTCATATTTTTTACTTTCCTATTCTTTTTGCAAAGTATCGTGCATGTAATCCAGGTTTTTGAGCAGTGTGCTGTCCCTTTTTCCGTTCTATTGATTTTAATCCCTCAACCAGTGGTATGCCAAATATTTCACTTATATCTATTGACATTATTTCAATCCTACTCTTCATATGAAAACTTTTGGTTTCCATATTGTACAGCTGGATAATTGATAAAATATTTTTATCCGTCTTCTTGTGGTCCACTTTTTCTACTTTCTCACTATAGTAGGCATTGAAAAGCTCCCAAAATGGAGTCTTCTTAAGAAGTTCGATATGTCTATTATTTATTTTCTCTTTAATCTGATGCAATCATGAATAAAGCTAACAATATTTGATCGATATTGGTCATTCTTCTTTGCAGGACGTTTAGATTTCAATGCCACACTAGAACTAGAACTGGAACTGGATGAAGAACTATCATCAGAACTGCTCTTTTTTTGTTTCTTTCCTTTTCTTGCCTTCATCTTCATCCCCATTCTATTGATCTATAAATAAAATTTAAATTACTAACCTATAATGATATGTACAAAAAATAAAATACATGCGAATTAGAATAAAACATAGACTAAAATAATAAAATACAAGCGTATTTAACAAAAGTACATGCAATATTCTCACAAACAATTCATACAATTCTCAACAAAATACATGCTAAAAGGGGTAATATATATCGTCCGTTTCATGGTAAACTCTAACAGAGATTGTTCGACAAGTCAAAAACCAAGATTCTCTATTCCTAACATATTCAGTAAAGAAGTGATACAATAGTTGCATGCTAAAAGATCCAACATTATCAAAACCCCTTAAACAATGCTGCTTAATTCGTTTAGCTAAATCCTTCGCTTTCGATTCAGTTACTTGAAGCTATTGCACATCAAAAGTGCAGTAAATGTCTTCATAGCAGTAGTAGAAACCAAGTAACCTTTTAGATCTATCATTGATGCGAAGGAGAAAATGAATTTCGTCACCATTAGTACTATTAACTGTCAATGTGAAAGGTTTTGTATTGTTAAGATCTTCGAAAGTGCAAGCAGCAGTTTTGTAGTTGAACATGCTTGATTGTATGATTCCTAAACAATAAAATAACAATATAAAATAGTATACTCATAATACGCATTAGTACATGCATATTGGATTGAACAAATTGAATTTCAATGTGGGTGTACTTTATGAATTTTGCATGTACTTTCAAAAAAGTACACGTAAAAATGAAAAAGTACACGCAATAATACTACTTACAAACTGATAAAATATCATTAAAATGCCGCTGGCGCGGACCAAAATAACATAGGATTGATCAAATATGGATTTGAAATATATATTTTATAGAGTACACGTATAAAACATAAAAGCAGATGCATATTGGACTGAGAAATTCAATTTCAATGTGCGTGTACTCTGTGTATTTTGCGTGTACTTTTTAAAAGTATACGCAAAATACACATAGTACACGCAATAAAACAGGGCTTGTACATGTACATATTCCAATCATGTATCTATTCCTAGTCCTCGATAAATGATGTATACATGAGGAAATTACAATGATGAAATACATATATCTAACATGCAAAACGTGTGTTTTGTAATTAAAATGAGGGAAACAAATATATTTTTTCATATCATGAAGAAGAAGAATGTGATTTCATCAGTCCACGTGTCTACAAATTTATACATATGAGAACACAAAATTCACAAGGACAAACAGGTGATAAGAGAATGTATACATACTTGCTAGTGGTGTTTGGAAGAACTTGATTGATAATGTAAAATGCTTGGTAGAACTTCAACGATTAGGGTTTGATCGAAGAGAGTTAGGGTTTTGATCGAAGAGAGTTAGATTTTTTATCGAAGAGAGTTTTTGGCGCTTCGATCATGAGTATTTATATGTTATTGTTGACCAAAATTTGATTGAGAATGAGATTCATTTTGGGGTTTTGATCGAAGAGATGGTACTATTAAGGTTTTGAGTCAAGAGAGAATACAGTGTTTTTGGCGCTTTGATTTCTGAAAAGTGTGCTTGTTTTAATTTCGGGGTATTCATATATTGGACCTAATCGTTTAAAATTTGTTGGGCCTGGTTTTTTTGTCCAAAATTGTTAGTCCAAGGACTAGACCATAAAATCCCCATCTAAGAATTAAATCTCTAAGAGGCATATTACACTACACTAAATACCGAGCATGACTAAATCCGTGATAAGAGTCAAACTGGGCATGACCAAATTTATGACTTTGTGTGGTCATGGGTCGTCTTGTGTGTGGTCATGGCTCTAGATCCTGACTCCTTTGGGTCATGGCTTTAGACCCTGACCCAGCTGTGACCATTATGGCGCCAAGTTTCCCTCCAATTTTGGTCAGGGAAGGAGTCACGACCGTTAGCTGTGACCACAAAACTCATTACACATGGATATGGTCATGGCTTAAGTCCGTGACCATATGAGTTTTGTGGTCATGACTTTGGGCCGTGATCATGTCCTTATTTCCACATTGACGTGTAAAAAATAAAGGGGTCACGTTATATGGTCACGACCCTAAGTCGTGACTATGTTCTTTATACTTAAAAAACACATCCTTCATTTCCCTTGAAAACTTCTAAACCCTTATTTTCCCCTCCCTCTCTCCGGAGATTTCGGCGGTATACCTTCTCTCAATCTCAAAATCTCTCTCAATCTCAATCTTAAAGGTAAATGCTTTATATTGTAAATACATTTGTATACTGTAAATACGTGTGTATGTAAATATGTGTGTGTATATGTGTGTGTGTGTGTGTGTATATATATACGTGTGTGTATTGTGTATATGTATGTAGCTGTGTATACATTGTCATTGTGTGTATTGTGTATATGTATGTAGCTGTGTATTATGTGTTGTGTATACTGTAAGTGTGTGTGTGTGTATTATAAAAAAATATGACTAATGTTGGTTTAAGTTTCAAATTAGGGTAAATTTTAATTTAATGGATATTATTAGTCTAAGTTTCAAACTAGGGCAAATTTTAATATAATGGATATTATTGTTTTAGGTTTCAAACTAGGGAAAATTTTAATTTAATGGACGTTATTAGTTTAAGTTTCAAACTAGGGAAAATTTTAATTTAATGGATATTGTTTGTTTAAGTTTGAGGCTGAAATATAAAAATATACATCTCCATTAATATTGATGCTAAATTCGGGATTAATTTTAGGATTAATTTTAGAATTAATTTTAGGGCTGAAATATAAAAATATACATCTCCATTAAAATTAAGTCCCCAAAATGCATAATCTATTAATTGTAGGGGTAATGTTTGTAAGGGTTAATTTTAGGGATTGTTGGATTAAATGACAAAAGTAGTTATTCAAAACCTAATAAATTAACGTTAGATGATTCATTAGAGCCATAATTTATAGGAATCATATTCATGCCCTCGTACATAATAACTCGTTAATGGTTCATTATAGCCATTATTTATAGGAATTATAATCATGCCCTCGTTCATTTTTCTTAGGAAAATGGGTCACGGTGCCAATTGATGGAAACAAGAGTGGGAAAGGTTGCAATTGGACCGCACACGTACATATTTCATTAGGTTTATTGGTATGGGAATAAGAAGATCGAACAATTTAACTACCTCATAAACCGTGGAGTTCATGTCCAATAAGAGTACTTATTCGAACGTATTCCTTTTTCCTACCACAATGTTGGGATGAAGCTGTACAATATATATATATATATATATATATATATATATATATATATATATATATATATATATATATATATATATATATATATATCGAGTATATAATTTTGATAGACCACTGACCTTTCTTACGCTGTTAAAGAAGGCAGAATTTTGTTTACCCATTATGGATAGAATTACGTACAAAGAGCATTGACGAAGACTGCGATGTATCACGATATATGCACGTCAAACTCAATCTTGCCAATAGGCTGAAGAGGATGAGATTCTAACATCTATGCATCCATTACAGATACGCTTCCTCCTAATTGGCCACGTGCAAAAATTCATAGGTTTTTAAAAAAAATACATAATAGATGGAGATCAGACACATTAAACTTTTGTTAAAGTCTTACCATAAACAGATAGATTATAATACATGGATTTTTTTTGTTAGTTATATTTTCATATTGAACTTTGAAATTATGCATCTATTATTATAGACACGCATTTAACTTTTATTAATTTTGTAGATAATGTCGGGTGGTAATGGAAGTAATGCTCCAACCAACAATGTGACACAACCATAAGGAGAATTCTCATCACTAATTGGTGAGCAGTACTCAACTCCACAAACTTTTCACTCCCCTACTCCAAATTTTGTTCACTCCCCTACTCCGAGTTATGAGAGGTAAGGTACTCTCACTAATCCAATAAACATACCCAATACTCATGAAACTGCTGGGTCAGTTGAGAAGAAGCCCATTGGATTCCCTTTTATTGGGAAATTACCCCACGGGGGATAAGAATCACGTTCAATAGTTTAAAGCCCAGTGTTTATCCTTGGCAAAAATGAATGTGGGAGTGGGAGGATATGACAATTGGAATCTCGTAGATAAAAATATAAAGGATAACATCTACGAGAAACTCAGCAAATGATTTTCATTTTCCCCCAACTCAAAAAATAAGTTGCTTTCTCGGGTTGGTGAACAACTCCGAACATATCCGAGATACCTTAGGCAGAAGCATTTCCCTAAGGGAGCATCGATCTCTGACATTTTGGTTCTCAATGACAAAGTCCTTCTGAACATTGAGATGCGAGTCTCTCAATGGAATGATTTTTTGGAGAATGAGGTGAAGGACTCCAAAATGCTGCAAAGGGAGAAAAACAAGCTGAATAGGGCAAAAAAAACCAATGTCCATCGGCTTGGCTCAAAATCTTATGAAGATTTGATGAACGAGTGGATGACCGTTATGAAATGCAGCCCGGATAAAGGAAAGACACCGAATATGGCCAACTTGTACATGCATGCTAGATGAGACAAAGATAATAAATTCCCTCCTCACTTGGATAAGATTCAAGAATCAATAGAGTCTATTATTAGTCAGTCAGATTCAAGCATGTTCGATGACATTGATAATGATGCCATTACACAACCCTTTGGGAAGGACCACAGAGGGATGATGAGAGGTTTGTGGTCGCATATATCAAAAACAATATTCAAACACACCGCACGTCTTGTGGACGAGTTTTTTTCTGTTTTTCTGTTAATAAACGTTTTGCGTTCAACGATGAACATTAATCTAGGACTGAAGGTGATATAATGGGGATTAGAAATAAATTAGGAGGTGTGAATGATAAACTTGCATAGATTGTGTCCCTTTGGCCCCCAATGCATCTTGTTTTCCCTACACAGATGTCAGGGATTCCTCAAAATTTTCCTCATTCTCCATTCCCCCCATAGATTCTGGTTCCTCCTTCTACATTCCCTTTCTCAACGCCTCATTATGTCACATGTCTTGGATCATCATCAACAACCCACGGTGACTATGGAAAGAAATACTATATACAGAACCTGAGCAGTAAATTTATCATTGGGATCTGCACACTCATGTCCACTGCCATAGGAACTTTAGTACATAATCGACCTTTGCAGCAAGGTGAGTGTCAGATCGTGCACGTCAACAGTGGAGAAGGGAATTTTTTGAAAAGTTATGTAGACTCTTCTACCAGTTGGCTAGTTTATCGCTTGATGAAGATGAAGTAATATTTTTCTTATGTTATAATAATATCAGTAGACAAATTTATTTAATTTGAGTTTAAGTGGTTGTGTAGTATTGTTGATTGTCGTGTTCTTGTATTTAAGTTATTGCATAGTTTGATTATTGGTGGGTTGTTGACTATATTAGTGCTTTGCTTTGATACTATATTAGTGCTTTACTATGCAACATGATATTTATGCAACATGATATGTATTTTATCATGTTTACACAGGACTGCAATTTGAAGATTATTAAATGGATTTTCCACAATACAAATAGTGGATGGGGGATTTTTCTTCTCAAGAGGTTGAAGACGCCCCAACACTCAGAAAAGAAAAAAAATGGCGTATGCTACAATAAAACCCACCAAGCCAGGTTTAGAGGAGTCCCAAGAGGTTATTCACAAGATCAGGATCATTCTCTCCTTAAAAAAATGTCAAAAATCTAGAGAAAGTTTGAGTGAATTTGCTTCGTGGTGCCAAGGACAAGAAATTGAGGGTCAAGGGACCTGTCAGAATGCCCACCAAGGTTCTCAAAATCACTACCAGGAAGTCCCCCTATGGAGAAGGAACCAACACGTATGATAGATTTGAGCTTCGTGTTCACAAGCGTGTGATCCACCTTTTTAGCTCTCTCAATGTGGTTAAGCAGATCACCACCATCACCATTGAGCCTGGTGTTGAGGTTGAGGTTACCATTGTTGATTCTTAAATCTGCTTAGTTCTCTGTCTCTATTTAGTTATTAGTTGGGAGCCTTTTATTTTTTAGATGCCCATGTAAGCCTATTTAAGTTTGTTGTGCTGAGGTGGTTTATTAAGAGTTTAACAATTACAATTTTGAAGCTATAAGTTGTTTGATGGTTGGGAAGGAACAAGTTTATTTATTTATATAAAAAAGAGTGGATGGAGGAGACTGGCCGAATAGCTATTAGTCATGTTAAAGGCGTTCAAGAATTCATTAGATACGCTTTTAAGAACCTTAAAAGCGAGAAGATTTCTTGTCGGTGCACCCATTGTATAAACGAAAAATATAAATCTTTAGAAGATGTTGAGTTACATTTAATAATGTGGGGAATTTGTTAAGATTATAGCAAGTGGACATACCATGGTGAAAAATATGTACCTTATGTTCCTGAAGAATTACCAATAACCGACTGCATAACAGAATACCAACGAGTGGAAGTGAGAAATGATTCGCCAACACATTGTCCATTGAGCGACCTGATTGACGATGCTTACGAAGTCTACCACGACCAAAACCACCAACCAGATAATGCATACAATGAATAATTTGATACTGAACTACCAGGAGACCGAGAATATATATGGTTGAAAGTCAATGTGGTTAGACCGTTGTATAAATATTGCAATGAAGATCATTCGACATTACATGCAATGGTTGGTTTGCATAATTTGAAGAGTCAGTTTGGTTTGTCTGGGAACAGCGTAACCAGAATTCTTCAGTGGGTTAAAGAAATTCTCCCAAAAGAGAACACGTTACCAGGCAATTATCCTACCATGAATAAGAGCTTGAAGGGTTTGGGATTGAAATACAAATCTATGCATGGATGCAAGTATGATTGCATATTGTATCACAACGAACACGGGGAGAATGATGAATGTCTAGTATGCGGTGAGCCTAGATATGTCGTTGGTGACACAGTAAATGACAAACCTGTAAAATATCAAAAGAGCTCGCAAGTCCCACAAACGGTTATGAAGTATTTTCCACTTGGGCACGGTTAAAATGATTTTTTAGCGTACCGTGGATAGAGGAGGCCATGACATGGAACGCTCGATACGAGGTGGGTGGGAATTTGATGCGTCATCCAGTTGATTCACTTGTGTGGAAAACTTCAAATGCCCGACACCATGAATTTGCAAAATAACCACGCAACGTTTGTCTTACAATCTCAATTGATGGGTTTAACCATTTCGATAATTTAAGTACTAATTAAAGTTATTGTCTAGTTCTCATGGCGCCTTTAAGTCTCCCTCCGACACTGACCATAAGAAAGGGGTTCACATTATTATCTTTATTGATACCCGGGCAGAAGGCTCTGGGTGATGATTTTGATATATTCTTAGCCCCATTAATCGAAGAATTTAAAAAGTTGTGGGATAAAGGCATAATGGTGTTCGACTCTCACAAGGGTGAAGAGTTCACACTTAAAGCAATGGTAATGTGGGTGATCCACAACCTTCCTGCTTATGGGACCTTAATGTTCATGGTTATTATGGATGTCCCATATGTGGGGAGGAAACTGAAATCATTTATCTACAACATAGTAGTAAGAAAAGTTACACGGGTCATCGTAGATTTCTAACGACCAGTCACCCTTTCAGGAATGACAAGTCTAACTTTTATCCTATTGGTCACGAGCGCCGAATTCAACCTACTCAGATTTCTTATCAGTGGATCGAGGAGAAGGCGGCGGCTGCGAATGCGGGGAATAGGTACGTAGAAAAATAGCCCAAGTTTGTAAACCTGAAGCTTAAAGTAAGGGGAGATCCTAACAACCAACTAAAGAAAAACCATGGTCCAGGCGATTAATATTTTTTAATTTTCCGTATTGGAAAGATCATCGTGTAAGGCATGTAGTTGATGTGATGCACACAGAGAAGAATATTACAGAACATCTGATAGGAACATGTCTGGGTGGATCTCATTCCAAAGATGGAGAGTGGGACCGTCAAGATCTACAGGATATGAAGCTAAAGAAGAAACTCTAGTTAAAAAATGATCCTATAACAGGAAGAATTTCTACCCCTCCGGTTGCTTTCACTTTGAATACTAGTGAGAAGAAGATCCTCTTAGACACATTGTTCAACTTGAAGACTCTAACTGGTTATTCTGGAAATTTACGTAGGGTCGTAAACTACCAAGCAAATGACATAAAACAGTGCAAGTCTCACGACTATCATGTAATCATCCAATTAATCCCTCTGTTATTTCAGCATTTCTTCTCTGAACACAATGATCTCTGTCGGGAAATTATGCAAATCTGTTTGTGATTTACCCTGTTTTGTGCAAAAGTGCTAAATAGAAGTCACATTAAAGCTGTAAAATAAACTTTAGCCTAGGCAGTTTGTGTATTAGATAAATATTTTCTTGCGTTGTTCTTCGATATCAGCATCCACTTGCTTGTGCATTTATGCAATGAAGATTTACAGGATATGAAGCTAAAGAAGAAACTCTAGTTAAAAAATGATCCTATAACAGGACGAATTTCTACCCCTTCGGTTGCTTTCACTTTGAATACTAGTGAGAAGAAGATCCTCTTAGACACATTGTTCAACTTGAAGACTCTAACTGGTTATTCTAGAAATTTACATAGGGTCGTAAACTACCAAGCAAATGACATAAAACAGTGCAAGTCTCACGAGTAGCATGTAATCATCCAATTAATCCCTCTGTTATTTCGTCATTGCTTCTCTGAACACAATGATCTCTGTAGATAAATTATGCAAATCAGTTTGTGATTTACCCTATTTTGTGCAAAAGTGCTAAATAGAAGTCACATTAAAGCTGCAAAATCAACTTTAGCCTAGGCAGTTTGTGTATTAGATAAATATTTTCTTGCGTTGTTCTTCGATATCAGCATCCACTTGCTTGTACATTTATGCGATGAAGATTTATTATGTGATCCCGTTAGGTATCATTGGATGTATCCTTTTGAGTGCTTGATGAAAACCTTCAAAGATTACATAAAGAATACACGGTATATTGGAGGATCAATTGCTTAAGAATATGTAACTGTGGAATCATCATTATACGTTAGGGAATATATGCAGAATAAGAGGTAAGGAGGTTCAATCCTCGTAGAGGATGAGTGATCGAGGAACCTGACGAGTTTGAGGAAGAATTACCGTTTGGGAACCCTAAAGAGGTGAAACTCACAAATATACTATACGATCAAGCAGCTCATTATGTTTTCGAATTTCAAGATGAAGTCAAAGAATGGAGAGAGTGAGTATTTATTAAATTCTTCTTCTTTGATTATATGTATTTTATATTTTACGATCTAACCTTTAGAATTTACCCGTAGGAAGTACGAGAATGAAATTGTCCAAAATCAAAGGAGATATTGCACGACAACTGATTTTAGTGAATGGGTATCAAAAGCGGTAAATTTTACATCCTATGTGTGCGGTTATTTATTCATATGTGATAAAAATGACCTAATACAAATTCATTAATAAATGCAGCTTCTAAAAAGAGGCTATGTCTCTTCAAGGCTTGCATGCCTAGCAAAAGGCCCTAATTTTCATGCGAAAGAGTTTAAAAAATTTTGCACCAACGGTTTTGATTTCATTTCATATCCATATGAAGAAAAAATTTTGACGTAAAATAGTGGAATATCAATTTCTCACTTGACCACATGTATCTCTAGCAAAAGCGATAAAAATCCAAAGAATACGGTGCTAACCTATTATGGGACAGTCTAACAAATCGTAGAACTTGATTACTTAGATTTCATAGAAATTGTATTCTATTGTGATTGGGTAAAGGTGGAGGATACTATGAATGCTTGCAAAGTTGATCCCGACTCCAAACTTTGTATGGTAGATTTATCAAAGCTAAAGAGTAAAGATCGCATAGTCGACGAGCCTTATATTTGTGCCTTTCAGAACGTAAAGGAGGTATTATACTCAAAGTGCATAAATGATGGCAGTTGGTATATTATTGTGCATGCGCTAAAGGGTATGATTACTGAAGTGGATGCATTGAAGGCTCCAAAAGAGCTCCAGTTATCTCTTGATGACAACCCTAATTGAAGGATATTTTAGTTGATTTAGAGGAAGATTGAGTATCAAAATATTATGTTAACCTTTTCAATCTTATTTGTATCCTATTTGATATTGACATTGTATTAGCGTTTGACTTTGATGTATGAATATTTCATTACTTTTACAAATGTTTAATATGATTTATGTAAGTTAACTTTCGATAATATGTTATGCTTAGTCGAATATTTAGTTAACTTTTGATATTGCAATTGTATTAGCGCTTTAGTTTGATGTATGAATGTAGGATACTTATTGGTTGTTGGCTTGTTGTTGGACAGTATGTTAGAAGGAGTATGGGATAATTATTGGTTTCATTTGGTTTGGCTGTTGGATAATTATTGGTTGTTGGTTTGTTATTGGGTAGTATGTTAGAAGGAGTACGAGATAATGCTTTGGGTTTTCTCCCTCTAACGGCATGCTTTTAAACTTAATTCTAGATATTTTTAAATTATCGTCATATTCTCAAATCGGGGGTCCCTTGACCACTTGGTCAGTTCTTGCGAGTTACGTTGGTCCCGTGCGATGTGTTCAAACTTCTTTAGGGGTTGTAGGGTGGGCGCTAACGGGTTTCCCCTTTAGCGACACATTTTCAAGCCTAAATGTGGATTTTATCAAATTATCACCGTATTCTCAAACCGGGGGTCCCGTTACCATGCGATCGGTTCCTGTGAGTTACATTGGTCCCCCGCGCGGTGATCGCTCCCCTAAAGGGTCCGCTTAGGGGGAGCTTAGGGGTTTCTCCCTCTACTGGCATGTTTTCAAGCCTAAGTGTGGAAATTATCATTATTTTCTCAAACCAGGGGTCCCGTGACCACGCGATTGGTTCCTGCGAGTTATATTGATCCCGTGCGAGGTGTTTGCACCTGTCATGGGGCCATTTGGGAGGTGTTTTTGATTTTCGCCCTCAAAAGGCATGTTTGGCAAGAAAAGATGCCTTTTCTAGCCTTGCCAAATGCAGCGTGTTGTAGAGCTCATTGAAATAGTTCTGGAAAGGAGTTTCGAATAATATGATGCATTTTCCCGTTTGGGGTTTGATAAAGTATTCCAACTATGACTCCTCTCATTACGGGGGGGGGGGGGGGGGGGGGGGCTCCCTTCATCAAGAACCACCAATATAGGAAAATCCAGGGAACTCAAAGGTGGCCTCACAGGGAACTCAACTATTTCTCAGGAGACGAAGGATGGGAAAGCTATTTCTGCAGAGCTGCCTCGATAATAGCCCCAGCATTTTAAATAATTTGTAGTAGCAGCTCGACCCCACCGTTATGAAAAAAAGAGGTGCCCTCACAGAAAGATTAAGAGCTTGACAACCCTCATTGAGGGTTGTCAAGATGTTAATCTTCATATGAGGCCACCTCGTAATGTTGAGTTCCATGCACCCTAAAATTAATCCCTTACAAACATTACTACTCACTTTATTAAACAAAATCGAACTCCACCATCTAAAATCAATAATGGGAACACTTGTTATAGTTGTAAAAATCCAGGGATTCACTCGTGGGAGACTACGTGGCTCCACTAGATAAGTCTTTGGAGCACCGAAGCCTTTGGACAGTCTTTGGATCAGCGAATCCACGTAGTCTCTCACGAGTGAATCTCTGACTCTTTACAACTTAGCAAGTGTTCCCATTATTAATTTTAGATGGTGGAGTTCAATTTTGTTGAGTAGAGTGAGCGGTAATATTTCTAAGGGATTAATTTTAGGGTGCAGGGAACTTAACATTACAAGGTGGCCTCACAGGAAGATTAACAGCTTGACAACCCTCAATGAGGGTTGTCAAGCTTTTAATCTTTCTGTGAGGCCACTTGTTTTGTTCATAACGGTGCTACAAATTATTCAAAACGTTAGGGGCTATTATCGAGCCAGCTTAACAGAAACTGCTTCCCCATCCTTCGTCTCCCGAGCATAAGTTGAGTTCCCCATGAGGCCACCTTTGAGTTCCATGGATTGTCCTATATTAGTGGTTATTGATGAAGGCTACACTCCCCATAATGAGAGGAGTCGTATTTGGAATACTCTATCAAACTCCAAATGGAAAAATGCATCATATTATTTGAGACTTCTTTCCATGACAATTTCAATTAACTTTACAACACACTGCATGCCTTTTGAAGGCGAGAACTAAAAACACCTCCCAAACGACCCTGTGATAGGTGCAAACACCTCACACGGGATCAATATAACTCACAGGAATCGATCACGCGGTCACGGGACCCCTGGTTTGAGAAAATGATGATAATTTGAGAAATTCCACACTAAGGCTTAAAAACGTGTCGTTAGAGGGTGAAACCCCCTAGCGCCCCCCAAGCGGCCCCTTTAGGGGAGCTATCACCGCACGCGGGACCAATGTAACTCGTATGAACCGATCGCGTGGGCATGGAACCCTCGGTTTGAGAATACGATGATAAATTGAGAAATTTTACACTTAGGCTTGAAAATGTGCCGTTAGAGGGGAAACCCCTTAGCGACCCCCAAATGGCCCTTTTAGGGGAGCGATCACCGTACACGGGTCCAATGTAGCTAGTAAGAATCGACCGCGTGATCACGGGACTCTCGGTTTGAGATCACGACCCAAAACAGAGAATATCCACACTTAGGCTTAAAAACATGCTGTCGGGGGGCGAAACCCCACAACGTCCTCCAAACGGCCCCGTGGGTTGTGCCAACACCTTGCTCGAGACTAACTTAGACCGCATGAACCGATCGCATGGTTACGGGACCCCTGATTTGAGATCACGACCCAAAATAGAGAATATCCACACTTAGGCTTAAAAATGTGCCCTCAGGGGACAAAACCCCTTAGCGCTCCCCAAACGACCCCATGATTGGTGCCAACACCTCGTATGGGACCAGTGTAACTTATAGGAACCGACCGCGAGGTCACGAGACCCCCGGTTTGAGAGCACGGACCGAAATAGAGAATATCCACACTTAGTCTTGAAAGCGTGTCGTTGGGGTGCAAAACCCCTTAGCGCCCCCCTACGGCCCTGTGAGCAGTGCCAACACCTCGCACGGGTGTGACATAGCCCACATGAACCGATCGCATGGTCACAGGACCCTCAGTTTGAGAGCACGACCCAAAATAGAGAATATCCACACTTAGGCTTGAAAAGGTTCCATCGGGGATGAAACCCCGCAGCACCCCCCAAATGGCCCCGTGGGAGGCGCCAACACCTCGTACGGGTCCAACATAGCCCGCACAAATCGATCACGTGGTCATGGGACTCCTGATTTGAGAGCACAATCCAAAACATAGAATATCCACACTTAGGCTTGAAAACGTGCTGTTAGGGGGCGAAACCTCGCAACACCCCCCAAACGGCACCGTGGGTGGCATTAACTCCTCGCACCGGTCCAACGTAGCCTGTACGAATCGACCGCGTGGTCACGAAACCCTTGGTTTGAGAGCACGACCCAAAATATAGAATATCCACACCTAGGCTTGAAAATGTGCCATCGGGGGGCGAAACTCCGCAACGTCCCCCCAACGGCCCCGTGGGCAGTTCCTACACCTGGCTCAAGACCAACATAGCCCGCATGAATCGACCGTGTTGTCACACGACCCCCAATTTTAGAGCACAATCCAAAACAGAGAATATTCACACTTAGGCTTGAAAAAGTGCCTCCGGGGGGAGAAATCCCTTAGCTCCCCCCAAACGGCTCCATGAGCAGTGCCAACACCTCGCACGGGACCAATGTAACTCGTAGGAACCGACTGCATGGTCACGGGCCCCTCGGTTTGAGAGCACGGACCAAAACAGAGAATATCCACATTTAAACTTGAACACGTGCCGTTGGGGTACGAAAGACCTTAGCACCCTAATCACGGCCTCATAAGCGGCTTCAATACCTCGTACGGGTCCAACGCATCTTGTACAAACCGACTGTGTGGTCACGAAAGCCTCGGTTTGAGAGCACGACCCAAAATAGAGAATATCCACACTAAGTCGTGAAAACGTTCCGTCAGGGGGCGAAACTTCACAACGCCCCCCAAACGGCCCCGTGGGCTGTGCCAACACCTTGCTCGGGACTAAAGTAGCTTGCATGAACCAAGACCATGGTCACGGGATCCGCGATTTGAGAGCACGACCCAAAATAGAGAATATCCACACATAGGCTTAAAAATGTGCCGTCGGGGGGTGGTGAAACCCCTTAGCGCCCCCAAATGTCCCCGTGGGCGATGCCAACACCTCGTACGGGACCAATATAACTCATAGTAATCAACCGCTTTGTCACGAGACCCCCGGTTTGAGAGCACGACCCAAAATAGAGAATATCCACACTTAGGCTTGAAAAGTGTCATTGGGGGGCGAAACCCCTTAGCCCCCCCCCCCCCCCCACGGCCCCGTGAGCAGCGCCTGTAGTCCTCAGGAACTGACCATGTGGTCACGGGAGCTGCGATTTGAGAGCCCGACTCAAAACAGAGAATATCCACACCTAGGCTTGAAAACGTGTCATTGAGGTGTAAAACCCCTTAGTGCCCCCCCCCCCCCACGGTCCCATGAGCGATGCCAACACCTCAAACAAGTCTAATGTATCCCGTACAAACCGATTGCATGGTCACGGGACCCTCGGTTTGAGAGCACGACCCAAAACAGAGAATATCCACACTTAGGCTTGAAAACGTGTTGTGGGGGAGACGAAACCCCGCAACACCCCCAAAATGGCCTTGTGGGTGGCGTCAACACCTCGCTCAGGATCAACATAGCCCGCACGAACCGACCGCATGATCATGGGACCCCCGATTTGAGAGCATGTCCTAAATTTCAAAATGCCTATACGAGTCCCGTGACCGTGTGGTCACGGGAGCCCCGATTTGAGAGCACGGGACCCCCGCGAGGTCAGCCAAGGAGCCCTTGCAGTAATTGATCGATTATCCTCCATATTCGAGGATATTTATATTATTATTACAACTCGTCACGGCCCAAAGTCATGACCAAGTTGATATCTACAGAAAATATAGTCACGGCCCAAAGCCGTGACAAACTTGATATCTTTAGTAAATATAGTCATGGTCCACAGCCGTGATGAATATATAATTGTAAGAATAATAGTCACGACTTTAAGTCATGACCTTGTTTGATTGTACACATAACATAGTCATGGCTATGAGCCATGATCATTGATAAGCACCCAAAAGTGTATAATTTTACCCCGAATAGATGCATTTTAGTCGCTCATTTTTAATAAAAATGGCCTTGTGTTCGTATTTGTTTATTTCTCAGGTCAATCAGTAGTCGAAACATCAAATAATTCTAAATCGGTATAACTGTGCCACAATAGCGGTCATGCATCGAAGAAATAAAAGAGACCGCGAAGTCAAAAGTCCCCTTGAGCTTGCCCTGATGAGTTCTGATGTCCCAAACCCTATCCCTGGACAAAACCTAAGCCTACACCAAGCCCAGTGTAGACCCCGAGCCTCGTGTGTGTTTAGTTTGTGTCTTTACTATTTTTCTAGATTTTTATTTTGAGTCGTTTTATTTTTAGGATTTATTTTAGAATTTTAGGATTTATTTTCTATTTTTCTATTTCTTTTTATTCAGTGTAATTTTATTTTGAGTTTTGATTTTTTTTAGTTTTTATTTTATTTTATTAGGATTAGTTTAGGTGTTTATTTTTAGTTTTATTAGATTTTACAACTTTTAGGACTTTAGTTCTTATTATGAGATTTTTAGTTTTATTTCTTTTGTTTTATTATTTGAATTTTTTTTAGGTTAGGATTTTATTTTTTAGTTTGTTAGTTTTATTTTTAGTTAGTTAGTTAGGTTATTTTATTTTCGGGATACAAATTAAACACACACACACCACTATTCCATATACTCACATTAAAAACCTATACACCACACACACACGCACACACACACTAAATAAACCCTTTACTATTTACCTTTTTCCTCACATCTCACCTCTCTCTCTCTCTCATTAAACCCCATAACCAAAAATAATCAATCACCAAATCATCTCTTACTCTCTCACCTCCATTCTCCAAACAAACAAAAACCCTTACTCGAACCAAAAACCCAATACCATTTCGCCCAAACCCGAAGCAGACCCGAAAATCCATTATCGCATACCAAAAAACCCATAGCCGGAGCCACCCTCTGCCCCACGACCATACCCGCTCCCATCCTTATACCCGTCGACAGCTCCCACACCTCAAACAACCATAACACCCTTGTCATGACCCAACTTCAACAACCCACGACATTAACCCATCAACCCCAAACCCGATTTCCATATACTGGCCATCCAACTTCATACTCGGATAGCTTCCCACACAACCTGCTCTCCAGTCCAACACAACCCGATAGCCTTATCTCTCCCCAAAAAATATGAACCAATTTAAAACCCAACTAGCTTTAGACTTAGCCAAATGAAATCCCACAAAATCTCTCCAAACAACCAAAGTCGTGGCTAGTAAAAAAAAAAAGAAGAAAAGGCATCTCATATAAAGAAGATATGACTCTCACAGAAGACTTACACAGATAAAATGAGAGACAGAAAAAGAAAAGAAAAAGAGAATGTAGTGGGTACAAAAAAAAGTTAGAAAAAAATACAAAAAAATTAGTTTAGGATTAGAATTTGTTTTTAGGTTCAGTCTTTTATTTTAATTTTGTAATCCAGTTGAGTTTTTGTGACGAGTTGGGACGCGTGTTCATGCATACAGTTGACACGAGGAATTATTGCGTATCGTATTTCTTTCTCTTCTCTTTAGTTTCTTGTTTATTAATTGTGTTTGTGCAGAAATGTTAATCATGTTTGACTAAACACCCCATTCAAGCGGTGGGATGAAACGCGTAGGGAGATTTAAATTGATAAATTGATTTTTTATTGTTGTGTTCTAGGCTAATTAATGTTGAAAAATCACACTTTAATTTATGTAATGAGAGTTAATAAATTAATGTTGAAAATTAATAATTAATTTTTGGATTTGACTTAGAGATAGGTCCTATTATTAAATTCAAGTATTAATTTTTTGTGTGCAATTCAAAGATTCGTACAAATTTCTTTGAATTGATCTTAGAGGATAATTTGTAATAACAAGTATGAATCTTAACTTTTTATATGTGGTGACAATTCCTGATTTAATTGCTGAAAAAGATAAAATTAAATTTCGAATTGTAACGAGAGTTAAGTTTTAAATTCAATATTGTTTCGAACTCTTCAATTGAATAATTAGGACATTAAATTAAATTGACTATGTGGTGTAATCCCACCTCTTGTTTCTTCTCAAAAATTCTAAACTAGATTACTTTTTAATGTTTCATAGTCATTTTAATTGGATAAATTTTCGTTTCCTCCCTTGAAATTGTTTTTAATTATAAATAACAAAATAAAAAACACAAAAAATATTATTTTTATAAAAATTGAAGTTGGAAGTTTTCACGATAACAGTTTCAACACTTGAAATTAGATTGATACCTGAAGTTACCACGATACTAAATTTTTGACAAGTTTTGTAGGTGATTTCAAGGGAATTTTGATACTCAAAGTTTATCCGCAACGACTGACGAATCAGGAAAACAAGTCACACAAAAGACGAAGTTTTCGCTTTGTATTTATTTGGGTGCATTTCGACACCAATTTATTGTAATAATTATTCATAAAAAAATAAAAAATCAAAAAGGAAAACATGACAAGGTAGAGAGAGGCCGTCCAACGATGAGGATTTTGAAGCCTCTCTACTTTGGGTCGGTAGGACTCCCCGGGACGACTGAGATATGCAAGATCTCCCCCCGTTTAACTCAACTCGGTCTTCACCCCACGTATGTAAAAGCCGTGGGAGGTAATTTCTTTATCACTCACGAATCTCTGCAAGCGAGTTCATTTTTTGTGTGATTAATTGCTCCTTGCTTTTAAATTATGCATCGTACTTAAATTGAATGGTTTGATGAATTAATTTACCTAAGACCCGGACCCGGTCATTGAAACGAGAAGGGATTTCATCGCCCGACTCACTGACTTATCCATTGTGTGCTACCCTAGCTGTCATTAAATTTAAAATAAATCAACTAGCTAGCCCCGTAGGAACACATTTTTACAACTGACGATCACAAAGATAAATTCCGTGAGTTTTGTCGCCAGCAGACTTAATTAAAATTTGTCTACCCCTTTCACTAATTTTGAAGATAATAATTGGCTACGTGCTTCTTAGGATTTTTTCTTGACTCGTGTGTCCAATTCAATTCTTTAGGTAGTCAATTTTAATTAGTTTGTCCAAATAACGAGTCCATTTTATCCCCTTTTTTGAAAAATCCCAAAAATATTTTCCTTCTTTTTTTAAAAAAATATTTTCAAAAAATCCAAAAAGATTTTCTTTTTTCCATATTTAAAATGCCAAAAATATTTTCCTTTTCTTATTTTCAAAAATCACAAAAATATTTTCTTTTCTTTTGAAAAATATTTAAAAACCCAAAAATATTCGTCTCTTCATGGCCGAAGAACGTCCTCTACGGGAATACTTTTGCCATTTCCCATTCTCTCGAAGTTTGTTTGATGTTAAGCTCGAATCGAACCTCCATTCATTAATTCATGGCTTTAACTCTCAAACACCCACTATTGATACTCATGTGTCATCCACACACACATCCCATCTTCCACCTCCACCGGTGATGAGTGTCAACCCATCCCATGCTTCACCGTGCACACACTGCTTTCTGGTTGTTCACTTGTCCCATAAGTGTCCATTTATTTTCGCTCCATCTGAACCCACCATGGCCCAAGTGTTTCCATATGACATTGTCTTGGAACCACCCTCGACATACTGTCATGACATATCTAATGTAGAGGAGTATGAGTACCCAAGCTATTTATGGAGGCCTGATCACCCTTTCGTGCAATATGAATCCCAACACCATGTTATGGATCCTTATGGTTTCTAACAGTCATCATCGCAACCTCGTGAATCTCATACCTATCAGTCCACTTACTATGCTCCTCATGTTGATTAACTTTTATTTGTCACGGAGAAGATTCTCCCGTATATGACCAATTTGACCCAATTCCACACACTTCATATGAGCATTCTCCTCATCCTATTGCCTATAGTGAGTTGTGCCCACTTGAACCACAATACCCACCTCCTCAACCATTTAAAACCTAAAAACTTTCCACATAACCCACAAAGGCAACCTCGCCCTCTTTTCCCGCATCAGTCTTCTTCTTACCATCAACCACACTTTCTATCTTCCTTTGTTCCCCACGACGGACATTCAAAAAACAATAATCAACTTGTTCCTATTCCCCCGCCTTTATATGAGTATTCATAACCACTTCATTCTCAGTGAGAGTTGGTACCCCAACCATCTTATGCTCCTCCACCCAATTCATGCACCTCTTCTCTCGAGAATCTCCTCACTCATTTTATGACCACTCAGAATCAAGCCCTCCAACGGGTTGAGCAGCGTTTCAACCAATTTGAGTTTGAGTGAGAGAAAGGTTGTTTCCCCAATCAACCCATTACTAACCCTAAGGGGAATGGAAAAGACTCGACCCACGAGGTTGGTTCCACTTCCACTCCACCTAATTACCAAGCGAATATGAAAGCGGTGTCTACTCTTCACTCGGGAAAATAAGTTGATAATGGTGTTACTACTCCCAGTGATGTCCCTAACCCACCCATCCCATCTTTAGAGTCTATCCCTAAGGTTACCCCACCATCTAAATTCACATCTCACACTGAGTTTGAGCCTCCTGATCCCACCTCTGTTTACGTGCCCAAAGCACCCCTCCCTCATCAGTTGGCTCCCACTAAGAAAGCCCAGTAATTTGATGAGATCAAGAGAGTCTTTCAGAATGTTCACATTAACATTCCCTTCCTCATCGCGATTAAACAAGTCCATTCGTATGCCAAATTTTTGAAGGACTTGTGCACTGTTAAGCGTAGGACCAATATTCATCGTGATGTTTTCCTCACTGAGAAAGCTAAGTCCCTTCTCCATGATAATGGTGTTTTGAAGTACAAAGACCCTGGTCGTCCAACTATCTCTTGTATGTTAGGCGACAAGTTCACTACTAGTGATTTACTTGATCTTGGGGATAGTGTTAATCTATTACCGTACTCCCACTACCTTGAGTTAGGTTTATAAAACATGAAACCTACACGGGTTACTCTTTAACTTGTTGATCGTTCCATGAAAGTACCTAAAGGAATCTTTGAAGATGTTTTGGTGAAAGTTTCGTACTTTTACTATCCTATGGATTTCATCATCTTAGACACTCTTGTGCCCGACCCTACCAATACTCCTATCATATTGGGTCGACCATTTTTGGCCACTGCCAATGCCATCATCAATTGTCATGATGGGTCCATGAATCTATCTTTTGGCAACATGACAGTCGAAGTCAATATCTTCCACCTTATACAACAAGATGTTGATGTCGATTCTATTGATGAGGTATGTGTGATTGACTCCTTAGTTAACAAAATGTTGGACCAAACTTACCCTGCCGATCCTCTCCAACAATGTTTAGCTTATTTTGGATTCGACTTTGACATTGATTCCTCCATCTCTGGACTAAATTCCATGTTAAATTCCACTCCCCTGATGGAAACTTTCTCTTGGGATCCTCCATTTGAGCCCCTCTATGTTGATACTCTCCACTATGTGTATCACCCTGTTCCACCTATTGAACTCACTACCACATCATATTACTCCACTTTATGCACTGATAGTTCTTCGGAATCTATTTCTGCGTCTGAGTCCGATGTCACTCTTGCGCCACCTACTAGTTTGGAGATTAAGCCCTTACCTTCCGAGTTGAAATATACTTTCTTAGGCCTTAACAACCATCACCCTGTCATCATTGCTTCTGACTTGACCCTTGCGCAAGAAGAGAAATTAGTCCACACTCTTACTCAGCATAGAACTGCTATAGGATGGACCATTTCAGACATTCACGGTGTGAACCCCAATGTTTGTTGTCATCGCATTCATTTGGAGGAGAATGCCAAGACTTCTCGTGAACCTCAACGTCAACTCAACCCTGCTATGAAAGAAGTCGTGCACGCTGAGATTTTAAAATTGCTCGATGGTGGTATTATCTACCCTATATCGGATAGTCAATGGGTAAGTCCCATTCACGTCGTACCGAGAAAGTTTGGTGTCACCGTCATTATGAATAGTGACATTGAGCTTGTGCCCACCCGTATGCAAACGGGCTGGCGTATTTGTATTGACTATCGAAAGCTAAATGTTGTCACTCGCAAGGACCATTTTCCTCTTCCATATATTGACCAAATGCTCGAACGTTTAGTTGGCCATGCGTATTACTGCTTCCTTGACGGCTATTCAGGATACAACCAAATTCCCATTGCCCCTGAATACCAAGAGAAAACTACCTTCACCTGTCCCTTTGGTATTTTGCCTACTCTCGCATGCCCTTTGGCCTTTATAATGCACCCGTAACTTTTTAACGGTGTATGATTAGCATTTTTAGTGACATGATAGAATATTTTCTCAAAATTTTTATAGATGATTTTTCTGTGTTTGGTTCTTCCTTTGAGAAATGCCTTTCTCACCTAACTATGGTCCTCAAACGTTGTCAAGAAAATAAATTGGACCTCAATTGGGAAAAATGCCACTTCATGGTAAAAAAGGGGATTGTTCTAGGTCACGTAGTCGCTCGCGACGGTATTGAATTAGATAAAGAAAAAGTCGACATAATTTCCAGGCTTTCCATTCCTAAGTCTGTTAAGTACATTCTCTCCTTCTTAGGACATGTGGGCTTCTATCGTCGTTTCATCAAGGACTTTTCTAAAATCGCTCGAACTTTAACAACCCTTTTGTCCAAAGATGTTTCCTTTGTCTTTGACGAAGCGCGTGTCGCTTCTTTTGAGCGCCTTAAGGTCGAGCTCACTTTTGCTCCTATCATTCAGCCTCATAATTGGTCTTTACCTTTTGAGATCATATGTGACACCTCTGATTTTTCTCTAGGCGCTAAACTTGGTCAGAGGGTTGACAAGCTCCATCACGTCATTTATTATGCTAGAAGAACCCTCCATGACGCTCAACTTTATTACATGACCACTGAAAAAGAGTTGCTAGCTATTGTATTCGCAATCAACAAGTTTTAATCATATTTCATCGGTTACCCTATCATCGTTTACACTGACCACGCCTCTCTGAGGCACCTTTTTCATAAGAAGGATTCTAATCCAAGATTAATACGGTGGATTCTCATGCTTCCAGATTTGACCTTGAAATTTGTAATAAGAAAGGGTACGAAAATTTAATTACAGACAATCTCTCCCGCCTTACTGTTATGTCTAAATCTAAACCCGTTCCTATTTCTGAAACATTTCCTGATGATAACTTTTTACTATCTCCACCTCTCCTTAGTATGATGATATCGTTAATTTCCTGGTTACCGACTAACTGCCCAATCATTGGTCGAAACACGAGCGTTCTAAGTTCATGGCATAGGTGAAATTTTACTCTTGGGATGATCCATTCCTTTTTAAGTATTGCCCTGATCAAGTCATTCGCTACTGTGTTCTTGAGCATGAACAATAAAATATTCCCTCCTTTTGTCAGGATGGTGACTACAGTGGCCACTTTAGCTCCAAGAAAATCTCCACCAAAATTTTGCAAAATGGTTTTTACTGGACCACTCTTTTTCGAGATGCCCACCACTACTTCCAGGCTTGTGACAAATGCCTACAATCTGGGCGTATCTCTCTTCGTCACATGATGCCTCTCACACCCATTCTCATCATAAAAATCTTCGATGTGTGGGGCATTAATTTCATGGTTCCTTTTCCCTCATCTCATGGATTCCAATATATTCTCGTGGTAGTTGATTATGTTTCCAAATTGATAGAAGCCATCGCTTGCCTCACCAATGACCATCGCATTGTGGTCATTTTTCTTAAGGAGTATGTCTTCACACATTTTGGAACTCCCAAAGCTATCATTAGTGATGGGGGTAAACATTTTTGTAATCGAGTCTTTCAACATCTCGTGAAAAAGTATGGTGTTACCCAAAAAGTTGGTCTCTCTTACCACCCTCAGACTAGTGGTCAAGTTGAAGTTTCCAACCGCGAAATCAAGCAAATCCTGAAAAAATAGTTAATCCTAATAGGAAAGACCGATCCTTACGCCTGAACGATGCTTTGTGGGCATACCATACTGCTTTTAAGACTACGATTGGTATGTCTCCTTATCGCTTGGTCTTTGGTAAACCATTCCACTTACCTATCGAGCTTCAACATTATGCCTATTGGGCTGCCAAAGCCCTTAACTTTGATATCGACGAGGCTGGCATCCATCGAAAGCTCCAACTTAATGAATTATAGGTGATACGGAATGATGCATATGATTTGTCCAATAAGTACAAGGATAAAATGAAGTGGATCCATGACCAAATCATCCTCCGCAAAGAATTCCACCCTGTTCAGAAAGTTTTGTTATATAACTCCCGTTTTCATCTCTTTCCCGAGAACTTAAAAATCAGGTGGTCTGGCCCCTTTGTTATTGAATCTGTTACTCCCTATGGTGCCATCACAATTCAAAATCCTAAGGATGGTAGCCTGTTTCAGGTCAACTGTCAATGATTGAAGACTTACTTAGATCTAGTCCCCTCTAACATAGAAGAATTTAACCTTATTGACCCCAGTTATGAAGACTGACTGTTCCGTCTTGTTTGGGAGTGATTATCATCACCCGATTTTTATGTTGCCCCGTGCTTTCATAGTTCTTATCTTTAGGGTGAGTTTCGATCAGTCTGGCTGAAGACGTTAAACTTAGTGCTACCGAGAGGTAGCCCGTTATTTATTGTTTCTGAGTATGAGTCTTATTCTGTTTGGGGGTGGTGTTTCATATCACCCACTGATTTTCACATGATTTCTAGACTTGTACATATTTTTTGTCGCATCTGTTCTCCAGGTTCCATCTCTGCTCCATCATGCGGTACATTTTCATTAGCGGTTCATTATGGTAATATCTTTTCTCCCTTATGCTTCGTGATTTTTTATGCGTCTATAGTTTTAAACATCGAGGATGATGTTCTCTTTTTTTGGGGGGTGGGAAATTTATCAAAATCGTGCCTCTTTTGAAAAAAATTCAGAAACAAGTGATTTTAAACCTTTTGTGTAGTTAAAAATAAATTTTTATGACATGAATTGTCTATCATCCCTCTTTTAGAAATCTCGAAATACCCATGTTCGACCCTAAAATTACACTTTTTATCAATAAATTAATTAATACCTCTTAAAGTGCACTTGCATTGTGAATTTCTAAACTCAGCAGCATATGCACTATCACGTTTACAATCAAAAGTTGAAGAGTAATTATATTCTTAAGAGAGCTTTAAAAGATCACTAGTTGCGAGTTAAACCCTTAAGATTTGAGCTTTTCACCTTTTTGAAGGTTTTTACGTATCTCTGAGTCACAAGTTGACTCAACTTTCTTTGGATACCACACTTAGTCATTGTATGATCTCGTTATTTTTTTAAATTTGGCTTAATCACTGAGAATGACATCATCTTCAATTTGTAAGAAACATGTGTCTTGTAGTTTGTCCCGAGCACTAAATCGATTTTATCACACACTTACCATTTTTACCCTTCACTCCACCTATTATCATCCCATGTTTTCCTCACCCATGTATGTTCCAGACACCACCCATACGTCATTCCCCATCACTACCATAATTTTTGAGAAAATGACTGTTTGAAAATTTTCATGTAAATTGTCTTCATTTGTGTTATGAAAAGAAAAATGTATCGCAATAAAAAAAGAAAACAAAAAAAATAGAAAAATGAGCATAAAAAAATAGAAAATAAGAAAAATAAAGCTTGCAATCATAAATTCAAAATATGAAGACATTAGTCAGTCAAAATGTGTTTCACTCTTCTAAAAATACCCTACATCTTCTTCTCTATTTTCCCATTATGCCTTACATAAGCCCCATTTTCACCCTTGGTAAAGTTTTCGGGAAAACGAGATGATTATATGGTGAATAACTCAACATTCTCAACATAGTGGTTGGTATTCGTTCATGAGATCAATTTTATTTCATGTATCTATTATTTTTTATAAAGTGTGTGAGACGTTTGAACTTGTTTACATTTACTCACATCCTCACACACTAGAGAGATACACTTACCCAATTCTCAGAGAGTTCGATTCAGAGAGATATACCCAGTGAGAATTGAAGTCAAAGCTTTGATTCTATAAAGGCAATCTAAGAATTACTCTTGTGACACTTAATATTGTTTCATATTAATACATGCTGAGTTTTAGGAAGGATTGCGCTTTTGGTATTGAGTAATTTTATATCTCATTTTGATAGTTGAATACGGTGTTCCTTGGCGTCCTTTTTAGTTAAGATGTATAGCATTTCATCATAAAAATAAGAGACTTCAATTAAATAAATTTTGAATTTTGTGGGTACATTCAAGGCAAACCCTCACGAGACACCACTCGTAGGTCAACCTATAGGTTTAACGGCTTGTTGCACATGCTCAGTGCAATTTCCAGTGCCTACAAAAGTGGCACACTTTTGATCACTTATCTCTATTTTCTCTCTATTTTTGCTCGAGGACTATCAATGTTCTGTTTGGGTGTGGTGTGATAAGCACCCAAAAGTGTATAATTTACGCCCCGAATAGATTCATTTTAGTCCCTCGTTTTTCATAAAAATGGTCTTATGTTCGTATTTGTTTATTTCTCAGGTCAATCAGCAGTCGCAACATCAAATAATTCTAAATCAGTATAATTGCGATACAATAGCGTTCAGAAGCATGCATCCACGAAGTCAGAAGTCCCATTGATTTTGCCCCGATGAGTTCCGATGTCCCAAACCCTATCCCTGGACCAAACCTAAGCCAACACCGAGCCCACTCTAGACATCGAGCCTCGTGTGTGTTTAGTATGTGTCTTTATTATTTTTCTAGATTTTTATTTTGAGTCGTTTTATTTTTAGGATTTATTTTAGAATTTCAGGATTTATTTTCTATTTTTCTATTTCTTTTGATTCAATGTAATTTTATTTTGAGTTTTGATTTTTTTATTTCATTTCATTTTATTTTATTAGGATTAGTTTAGGTGTTTATTTTTAGTTTTATTAGATTTTACATTTTTTAGGACTTTAGTTCTTATTATGAGATTTTTAGTTTTATTTCTCTTATTTTATTATTTGAATTTTTTTTAGGTTAGGATTTTAGTTTTTAGAATATTTTTATTTTTTTTTAGTTTGTTAGTTTTATTTTTAGTTAGTTAGTTAGGTTATTTTATTTTCGGGGTACAAATTAAACCCCCACACACCACCATTCCCTATTATCACATACAAATCCTATACACCTAACACACACACACACTAACTAAGCCCCTTACTATTTACTTTCTTCCTCACATCTCACCTCTCTCTCTCTCATCAAACCCCATAACCAAAAACAATTCACCACCAAATCATCTCTTACTCTCTCACCTCCATTCTCCAAACAAACAAAAACCCTTACTCGAACCAGAAACCCAATACCATTTCGTCCAAACCCGAAGTAGACCCAAAAACCCATTATGGCATACCAGAAAACTCATAGCCGGAGCCACCCTCTGCCCCACGACCATACCCGCTCCCATCCTTATACCCGTCGACATCTCCCACACCTCAAACAACCATAACACCCTTGTCATGACCCAACTTCAACAACCCGCGGCATTAACCCATCAACCCCAAACCCGATTTCCATATACCGTCCATCCAACTTCATACTCGGATAGCTTTCCACACAACCTGCTCTCCAGTCCAACACAACCCGATAGCCTTATCTCTCCCCCAAATATATGAACCAATTTAAAACCCAACTAGCTTTTGACTTAGCCAAATGAAATCCCACCAAATCTCTCCAAACAACCAAAGTCGTGGCTAATAAAAAGAAGGTAAAGGCATCTCATATAAAGAAGATATGACTCTCACAGAAGACTTACACAGAGAAAAAAAAAATTGACTGTAGAGGGTACAAAAAAAAGACAGAAAAAATCAGTTTAGGATTAGAATTATTTGAGGTTTAGCCTTTTATTTTATTTTTATAATCCATTTGAGTTTTTGTGACGAGTTGGGACGCGTGTTCATACTCACAGTTGACACGAGGAATTATTGCGTATTATATTTCTTTCTCTTCTCTTTAGTTTCTTGTTTATTAATTGTGTGTCTATGCTGAAATTTTAATCATGTCTAGCTAAACACCCCATTCAAGGGGTGGGATGAAACGCGTAGGGAGATTTAAATTGATAAATTAATTTTTCATTGATGTGTTCTAGGTTAATTAAATTGGAAAAAAATCACACTTTAATTTATGTAACGAGAGTTAATAAATTAATGTTGAAAATTAATATTTGGTTTTTGGATTTGACTTAGAGATAGGTCCTATTCTTAAATTCAAGTATTAATTCTTTGTGTACAATTCAAAGATCCGTACAAATTTTTATGAATTGATCTTAGCGGATAATTTGTAATAACAAGTATGAATCTTAATTTTTTATATGTGGTGACAATTCCTGATTTAATTGTTCAAAAAGATAAAATTGAATTTAGGATTGTAACGAGAGTTAAGTTTTAAATTCAACATTTTTTCGAACAATTCAATTGAATAATTTGGACATTAAATTAAATTGACTACGCGGTGTAATCCCACCTCTTGTCTCCTCTCATAAATTCTAAACTAGATTACTTTTTAATTTTTCATAGTCATTTTAATTGCATAAATTTTCGTTTCCTCCCTTGAAATTGTTTTTAATTATAAATAAAAAAATTAAAAACACAAAAAGATTATTTTTATAAAAATTGAAGTTGCAAGTTTTCACGATAACAATTTCAACACTTGAAATTAGATTGATACCCAAATTTACCACGATACTGAATTTTTAACAAGTTTTGTAGGTGATTTCAAGGGAATTTTGATATTCGAAGTTTGTCCGCAACGACTAACGAATCAAGAAAACAAGTCACACAAAAGACGAAGTATCAACCACATGCTTTCTTAATCCAATAATGGTCATGGGTTTGGGTCGTGACAATGCTTGTGACGGTGGTCAAGGGTATGGGCCGTGACGACATCCGTGACTTTGATAAGTCCCTGACCAGTCTGTGGGTCAAGAGTTTAGGCCGTGACCACATAAATTGGTCACGCCCGATTTGGTGACGGACCAAATCAGCGACCCACACCTCCTGGTTAGGGATAAAGTCCGTTACCAATCGCCCCGTTTGGTGTAGTGTTAAAAGAGGAGATGTAGAAGAGGTTCCTTGAAAAAGAAGATAAAATTAAAGAAAGGATATTCATAATAAGAAGAGGAGTTTAATTATCATCACAAAAAGGAATTTATCTTAAATCAAAGGCAAGAACTTTTGTCCCACTTTTTCCATTTGGATATATTTTATAATAGTTAAATTTTGTTTAGAAAATATTAATAACACTCATTATTTTAGTTAAATAAAAATCTTGTAATCAACACTAAAATTGGGCAATTTAGACTTGTTGACATCGAACGTTTGAATTGGGCATTCTTATATGTTGATATTGAAAATTTATCATGTTTCACGCCTCATCTTATTTTAAAATCTGAATTATCAATATGTAAATTAGGAAGTTCTTATGTTAGTTAGAAATATCATGAATTAGAACCCACATTATAATTTAGTTAAATTTGAATGTTGACTATTCATATGATAAGTTGACTCTAGTAGATATTATGAACTTTATAGAAATTGGTGATTACTATATGTTGGAAATGATATATGTATATTGAATCTCTAGTGAAATTATGTTATTGTAACCTAAAAAAACAAATTAAGATGTGAAAACCAATGAAATATAGTTCTTGGAGAGTTCATATTGTTCTTATGCTTAATTAGTTTGATAATTGTTAGTAAATTTTTATAATTCATTAATTTATATTCATAGAAATGTTATTTTTGATCCTTTAAACAATAATTATACTCTCTGAAACAAATTCACATTAGTTGGAATCGAATTGGGTAAGAAATTAGAGTAAAACCTATAAGAAAATGAGGAATAATTAAGCAAAGGTACTAGACCTGGATCGAGCTAGCTAGGGACCAAATCGAGCCAATCCTGGTACTTAGTCGGGTGTTGTAACTGTTAATTTTGGGGTTCGATTGGCTCTCCGATTTATCCGAGAGGGCTATTAAATGAATTTAATCAATATTTTAACTAAAAATAGAGGATTTGAAGACTAAAAATGATTGCTAACTTAAATTGTAAATTAGATTATATTCAACGGATGTTCGGGGATACTTTAATATTGTAAAACAATACCTAACGAGCTCAAGGTGAGGACTTTTATAAAATAAGCAATCGGGCAAGTAGTGGAACTCAAAATTGTGAGATGTTGTGCTTGAGCTATGAGGATGCTCTATTGATTTGGGAAAGTGGAAGGATATTCCATGTATATTATTCTCTAATGATTTTATCAAGAGATCATCCATATAAAATTCTAATATATCTTGAAACAAATCATGAAATATGGCCATCATCGTTCACTGATAAGTTGCTCCATCATTCTTCAATCCGAATGGCATGATTGTGTAGTGAAAATTCCCAAGGGGGATTCGAAAGACTGTTTTCTATGCTTTCGCCGGAAAAATTTCGATTTGATTGTACCTAATATATCCATCTGCAAAACTATATCTCATGGCCAGCAGTTGCATCTACCAGACTATCAATGCTCGGTAGTGGAAAGTCATCTTTTGGACATGCCCGATTGAAGTCCTTGCAAATTCAAATTTTCTTCTTATCTTTATTGGCAATGGGCACAATGCTTGAATTTCAAATGAGACTTTAGATGGGCTTGATGAAACCTACTGCGAGCAACTTCTCCACCTCCACTTTTATTTTTAGATCCAATTCTTCTTTGTTGGTACGAGTTCCCTGTTTCACATTAAAACCATTAGGAAAATATATTTAATTTATGAGAACTTACCTCAAGATCTATTCCTGATATCTCCGTGTACTTCCATGCAAACACATTAGTAAACTCTTTGAGAAAGCTGACGACCTCTTCCCTTCTCTTTTGGCTGAGACTACTGGATATAAAATTAGGGCTTTTGTCTCCACCTTCTTCTCCCAAGTTCAATTATTCCAACTATTGCAACTAATCTCTTGGCCCATTTTTCATATACTTTGGAGCATTTTCTGCTTCCTTAAGTGCTTCACTATGTAAGAATCATCGATTACGAAGCATACTTATACCGGGTTAGCATTCTAATCTGAAAACTTCACCCTTTCACATCATTATAAATGGTATATCACATTCCCTTTGGGAAGAAACACTTTTTTGCAAGCTCGAAAAGGCCTTGCTTCGTTTATACCTTTATTTTGCCTTTATTTTTTGAATCACTAAGAACCAGTCATGGCCCTAATCTATCATTGATAGGCTTCTTTGCCTAGCTCCCTTCATTGATTGCTCGCGATTCCCCAACATCTTTTATCAAATGAGCATTTTTCTTTTCATCTAGTTCAACATAAAATGATGCATCTACCACATTGGCTTCTTCTATAAATAAAGGTGTATTGGTGAAATGTGACGGGCTAAATACCGTGAGTTTGCATCCACACTCTTTCAATCAATAATTGATAGCTCGTAATGGCATTCATGATATGGAATTTGATGTGAGGTGAAATATCTCAACTTCATTCCCAGTTTCACATACCCTATTGATTAGGCATAAATTCTTCATATTTATCCCCGTAATTTAGATCCTTTTATCACTCCGCGAAGTTTAATTCGAGTGGATTTATCTCATATCATTGCTACTAACATTTTCTAACACGTATGCCAAGTTTTGTATATTTCTCATCACTTTTGCAAGTATTTGATACATACAAAGAAAGAAGAAATCGAAAGAAAGAATGAACACAAGAGCAGAAACGTCAAAGGGGAGAAAGAGTAATTTGCATCAAGAATTTGAAAGAGAGGCCTAAAGAGAAATTAAGATTTCAAGTCTACGAACACCTAAGAACAAACGACATCCAAATCCGAATCACAGATCAAAAGTTACAAGACTTCAAAGTTGAGAGAAAATCACAAAGAAGAAAAAGTTTCCTGTGAAGATCAAACTGAATCGAAGAGGGTGAAAAATGAACCGATCATGTCCTGCATTCTTGAAACTAGAACAGATTTTGTCATGCATGGTTGAAAAATGAATCCTCTGAACAGGATTGGTTCGGGTGTCAGAATTTGGATTTATCCACTTATCAAATTAGAGTCCAACATGGTTGAAACTCTTGTAAATTCTTAGTTATTTATTATAACGTCTTTAAAGACATTAGAGAGATTCTTTTTACTTGGTTTTAGAGAGAGGAAATGCAAAATAACCATAGAAGCTCAGTAATACAAATTGTTGATTCTCAATTAATATTTCTATAGTAAAGTTGATTTATTTATCTCTTCAATTGTTTCATTTCGTTAGTTCATGCAAGCTTAGTTTATTTTAAAGAAATATTGAATCCTGTTACTCATCTAGTTATAATCTCACAATGATTTCAGCCATGTGCACCGTTGAAACCATTGCTTTCACTAGTTGCACCATGATAGACTAGATTTTTAGGGGTTGGGATGCATGAACCCAACCTGATGTGGTTTGCATGTGTGTAAAATTAGTTCCCTGAATTAAATAAATGATTGAAATGTGTTGTGTTATGATCACAACCATCATAGGACTTTTGACCTCATTTTCCCTAGGTAACTGGAATGCTTAAGAGTGCGACGCGCGTGTAGATATAACAATACCGCTTTATTCTTACTTTTGATTAAGTATGGTGCGGGCTAGTACCCTCATATATGTAATGCTTGAGTTTAATAAAGATCGATTTTATTCAATAATATAATTCATAACTAGTTTTATTATTGGTAAACGTACTAGGGTTGGAGGATTATATTCTGACCTTGGTTTTGTCATTCATAGTTAATCAATCACAATTAGTTCATTCTTTCATGCTTAGTTCATACTTAGTTTCATTTAATTGCACTTAATTAATAGCCATAATCTCACTTCGATCACCTTTATATTTTCTTTTTAAAGTCAGTTTAGGATTGACCATCTTACCTACCATTGTCACGTTCTACGTCCTATTTCCATGTGGATTCGATCCCGTCTTATCGGGTTTATTACTTACGCGATAAGCTTGCACTTGAGCCTATATAAGCACGCACTTTAGACACATTTTTGGTCACGTCACCTATTGATTGCATCCCTACCTTGTCAAATCCTAAGATTACCAAAGGAATTGGCACAATCTTTTTATATTGTATTCCTATCTCATAGAGCATGCAATTGGGCATGATGTTAACTAAAGCCCCTTCATCTAGAAATACTCATGGGAAACTAAGTCCATTTCCTAGTGTAATTACATACAAGGATTTATTATGAAAAAGTACCCGTCTATTAACTTATGAGAATACAACCTCTTATGTATATCTTTTAATGAGCCTGCCAATCGCCCCATGCCAGTTTATTGAGGGGTATCCTACGTCTTGAACATCCTTAAGGATCTTCTTGGTGATTGTTGTATATAAAAATTATTCTCCTACGTGGAACAACTATAAATGTACACATGTCCTCCAATGTGGCCGACTAGTCACCTTAATCGGCATCAGATGTACTTAGTCAGCTGGATGACTGACCAACTCCAGGAATGCCAACTATCAGGAATACCAAAAGCTACTCATATGGGATGCTAATCAACACCGACTTCTAAGAGTTTCATTTATTATACACATATGTAAATACCTGGAAATATAAAGGCGTTCCATCTAGGGTTTTACACCATTATAAATATGAAATATCCCCTCAGGTGGAGGGACAAATCAAAACACTCATATGCACACCATACCAAGTTATTATAAACCCTACTGAATAATACTAACAATGGACGTAGTCTATTTTACCGTTGAACCACTCTAAAAATCTCGTCTCTTGTGTGTATCATTTGAGTTATTGACTATATTATTATCTATGATTATAAATCTGAATTTAGTCTATTTTTAGACATCAACAGATTGGCATCGTCTGTAGGAACATTTGTCAGTCATCGTTCTCTACCAGTTGCTCCATTTCTTTGCTTTTAAAAAAATAACTGATCTAAAAAATAGTTATATAAATGAAGGCAACACCATAATTCCATCTCCTCCTCCTAGTGCAGTAGATCTACAGGGAATTATGCTCAACCATGCTAGAGGGGAATAAGTCATGCAAGAATCTGTTAAGTAATTCTCTCGCACTATGCAACCTAAGTCTTCCAAATTTATAAGAAAAATGCCACCTCCACTAGCCAGAAATGAAAGGAGTTATCATTCTCGTTCTTCTCATCACAGGTCATACCATCCTAGAGTAACTTCTTCATTTCGATCAACGAATTACTATGATGATAGATCTTTATTTAAAGAAAGACCAAGTGTCTTAGAGAGGCTAAGCACGGAGTATACGTTTTATCGTCTAGGCCCCCGAGCAACTAGAGGACATCATAGGGAGCATGAGCGTCATCGAAAATATAGATAAGGGTCCACAAGATCTAGGGCCAGTATAAGGGGCTCTGTGTGTGCCGAGTAGACCTCACAGGAGGAGAGTTCAGCACATAGACACAATAAAGCGACAAAATCTACCTCGGTCAAATCTAAACCAGTAGAATAGCCTTGGAAGGGATCCATACAAAGGTTGGAAGATCGGCTAGGTGAAATGGACAAAACCATAAATTCGTTGCAAATGAGTTTTGTTAAAGGCTCACCTTTCATCTAGGTTATTGTGGAATACCCCACACCTTCCAAGTTCAAGCCACTAGGTCACTCCCAAGTATGATGGAGAAACTGATCCAGTCATGCACATAGAGCAATATCAAGCTGCTGTCGACATCTACTCAGTGTCGGACGAGATCAGGTGTATAGCTTTCTTCAGTTCTATTACATGGCCATCCAAAATCTGGTATAATAATCTCCTCAGAGGTCAAATCTCTAGTTTTCATCAGTTGGCTGAATTATTCATTGATAACTTTTTCTTTGGGGATAAGTCGATCAATAGTGTCACTTATCTCTTGACCGTGCGATAAATACCATGAGAAGGTACTAGAAAATATATTACATGTTTTAATAATGAAAAACTAGAGATGGTGGACTATGAGGAGAAGATGACCATTACAACGCTTCTGAGTGGGTTACTCGTTAAAGATATTTTCTATGCTTTAGCAAAGAATACACCCAAAACCATGAAAGAATTAATGGTTAAGTCTAGGAAGATAATGAACACCGATGACGCTATGGCAGCTAAGAAAACTACTGAGACCAAAGGTGAAAAAAAAATTCCAACTGATTCAAGAAGAATAAAAAGGATAGGTTGATAGGATCAAGAAATATGATGAATATATGCCCCTCAACACAGATGTTCACCATATCCTAGAGGAAATCAAAGGGAATTGATAATTCAATTAGCCTGGAAAGTTGAAGACACCCCCCCAATAAGAGGGATAAGTCCAAGTATTTTGATTTTCATAAGGACCATGGGCACAAAATATTTGGAGGGGAACCCAAGTTTGTTAATTGAAATAGAAATCGAGATGATCGGAGGAGGTTCGAATCTCCATCTCGAGGAAGGGAAGATAACAAAAGGCCAAGAAATAATGATTTTAAAGAAGATACAAACTTATCGAAGAAGCCTGATGAACTAGAGGTGGAGGTAGGCATGATATCCTTTGGATGCCACTTCATTGCAGGAGGAGATGCCAGAGGACAAGACGATATTAAAGAAAGGAAAACTTATTTAAATGAAACCAAGGCCTTCCCAACTGTCAAACCAATTAATATGGCTGAATCCAGTGATAGTCGACCAAGAAAAGTCAATATAGACAGGCTAGCGATTGGATTCTACAAAAATAATCTGAGTGGGGTCCTTTATCCGCACTACGATGCATTGGTTATCAGATACAAAGTTCATCATAATAGAGTTGCAAGGATACTGGTTGATAACGTGAGTTCAGAGAATGTAATATTCTACAATTATTTCCAAAGCTTAGGGCTGAAAGACAGCAAGCTTGAACCATACTATAGACCTCTCATTGGATTTGCAAGAGAGAAAATGTACCCATTAGGAATAATTAAGCTGGAACTTTTGGTCGGCACCTGGCCGACAAGAAGGAGAGAAAGGATTCGTTTCTTTGTGTTAGATAAAAATGTACCATCAACTTATAATATCATCCTAGGAAAAGTATGAATAAAACAGTTAGAGGTTGTGCCATCCACAGTGTATCAATGCATGGAATTTCTAACTAATTATGGAGTCGATATAGAAAATTACGATCAGAAAAAAGCTCAGGAATGTCATTGTACTTCGATTGACCAGTAGGATATACAAATGAATGGCACAACCACTTTCCACATTGACACTCTGAATCCTCAGGAATAAGATAAGTTGGTAAAGAGGCCAGTTATGGAAGAAACATAAGTTATTGTTCTAGACGATGAGAGGCCAAAAGAACTACCCAGATTGGTTCAAGATTGTTTCCCTCTCTCAAATAGGAACTAATTACATTCCTTAAAGAGAGAAAAAAATGTGTTTACTTGGAGCCACGAAGATATGGAGTGAATTAATTCAAACTTCATTTGCCATGAGCTTGAAATTTATCTAGATTCTAATCCAATCAAGCAAAAGTGACGAGTTTTTAGCCCTGAGAAGAATATGGCAATCCATGAGGAGGTAGAGAAATTACAGTGAGCACGATTCATTGAAGATATCAAGTATCTAAACTAATTGTCTAATGTGGTAATGATTAAGAAAAAGAATGACAAATGGCGCATGTGTGTTGACTTCCCCGACCTCAATAAGGAATGTCCAAAAGATCACTTTTGTTTACCAATTGGTCGATGCTACAGTAGGTCTTGAATTACTCAGTTTGATGGATGTGTATTCTGGTTATAATCAGATTAAAATGAAACCTGAAGAAAGTAATTCCTTTATTACCAGCCAAGGAACTTATTGTTATAATGTCATGCCTTTTGGGTTGAAAAATACTAGGGCAACCTACTAGAGGTTGGTGAATAAGGTTTTTGAAGACCAGGTTGGTAAAAACATGGAAGTTTATGTAGATGATATGCTCACCAAGAGAAAATTTGTTGCCGACCACATTGCGGACTTGGCTCAAACCTTTGATCAACTAGAAAAATATCAGATGAAGCTCAACCCAACCAAATGTATCTTCGGGATACGTGAAGGAATGTTCTTAGGGTACATTATTAATCAAAAGGGAATAAAAGCAAACCTTGCTAAAATTAAAGCCTTGATGGAAATACAATCCCTGAGCAACAAAAAAGAGGTTTAAAAGTTGACAGGAAGAGTAGTTGCATTAAACTGTTTTGTATCCCAAGCAACTGATAATTATCTTCTATTCTTTAAGGTGCTTAGAAAGACCTTTGAGTGGAATGGGGAATGAAAGAAGGCTATTCTGGAGTGAAAAAAGTACTTGGGTTCTCCCCCACTCCTCTCCCGACTAATTTTGGGAGAAAAACTATATCTATACTTGGTTGTTTCAAAATCATATGCCAGTTCAGCTTTGATTCAACTAGATGTAGGATTTCAATGGCCAATATATTATATTAGCAAGGAATTTCAAGGAGCAAAAATCAGATATCCACACCTAGAGAATTAGCCTAAGCTCTGAGTGAAGCCTCTAGAAGGATGAGGTCGTACTTTCAAGCGCACACCATTATCATCTAAATGGATTTTATGACAAGCATTGCATAAACCTATGAAGTCAAGAAGGTTAATGTCTTGGGCAATTGAATTGGGAGAGTGTGAAATTGTTTATGAACCCATGATTATAACAAAAGGCCAAGCAGTGGCAAATTTTATTGTCGAATTCACATATGCAGAGGAGCAACATAATCCAAGTTTTCCTACAGAGCAAACTTCTTCGAAAGAGAGCTTAAATCAAAATTAAACAGAGATCATGGATGATGAATCGGACTCATCGATTGTTTGAACAAGAATTCAACAGAACAAGAAGATGTTCAAACATGGAGTGTTGACAGAAGAAGATTTCTCCAATGACACTCCAATCTGGCAGTTATTTGTTGATGGGTCCTCATGTTCTACTCGAAGTGGAACAGGCTTCATCATCAACACTCCGAATAACTTAGACGTGAAAATTCTATGATATTCCAATTCATGGCTTCCAATAATGAGGCTGAATATGAAGTATTCATCATAGGATTGGAATTGACTTCATCATTGGGTGCTAACCATGTATTAGTGTATAGTGATTCTCTGCTAATTGTCAATTATATGAAATAAATTTATGGCATCAAAGGGGAAACTATGATGCGATATCATAAAAAAGCTATGGAGGTTTTTTTTTTTCACTACAGTCAAGATGGTAAGGATTCCCAAACTAGAGAATGCCTAGCAGATGCTCTTGCTCAGCTTGCTTCAGCAACTCAAACAAAACTCATATGAAAAATTCTAGTAGAAATTCTTTCCCATAGATGCATCGATGGAATGGACGTTAGCGCCGTTTCTATGGAATTAGGTCCCTCATGGATGGATCCCATTAGAGAGTACATTGAAAAAGGAGTATTACCTCCCTGAAAATCTCATTTCTTCATGTTGGCTCAATTCTAAGATAAATATTTTTTAGTTGCTCCTACATTATTTTCTTGTTAAAATCTATTTTTTATAACTTAAATCATATTTTCCTATATTGATTTAATATATAAATTTATTTTTTGATAAATATAATTTTTGTGGAGTGTACAATTTGTTTTGGTCAAAATACAATTTCATTTGTATTTTTTATGTTAAGTGTTTTTCTTTATTTCTCATAAATTTTGGAGTATCATTTTATTTTAATTTTCAGAATTTTTTTATGGGTTTAAAACATTAGTTAAATTTTAATGAAATTGTTTAAAGAAATTCAAAATTAAAAGGCAGCCCAATGTTTGTTTTGTTTTGTTTGGTTTTGAATCAAAAGCATTTATGGTTTTAAGGCCTTGTGTGGCTCAAGGTCTGTGTTGACGTGTCTTTTGGTTTTTGTGGTGTTAAAACCGTTGAGTTGGGCTAGTGGGGCTTTATAATTTTTGTTTCTCTCTCTTTCAAAAGAGGTCATCTGCCAACATTCCCGCCCCCCCCCCCCCCCCCCCCCCCCCCCCTCCCCATTTTCTTTCATCTCTTTTTCTCTCTCCAAAATCAAACTTGACCCTACATATTTTTGAGAGTTCAATCCTTTTTCGTTACATCTTTTATCATCACTGTTCATTATACTTTAGCTTGAGAGTCCAGCTTTGGTGTGCGATTTGAGTTTAGTTTAGATCTTGATTTTGGGGGTTTGGAAGTTTTTGAGATAGGAGGTACCTATTTTGGTTGTTGTTGGTGACTAGTTTTTTTTGGAGTTTTTCGATTTTATTTTTTTGGAGGTTTGTCTGGTGGCTGTTCCAATGGGGTGTTCATTTTTGTTCTGAGTTCCGAACAATTTTTCAGGTGGTTCGATTTAGTTCCCATGATTGTTTTTTTTCTTTTCAGTTTCGGTACTAGAATTTTTCGGGCTTCTCCTTCTGGATGTGATTCCAATCCGGCGAATTCTTCGGAGGTGGTACATTTTTGGGTGGATCCCATTTTATTTTGAGTCAATTATTAAATAGTCCCTACTATAAATATATATTTTTAAAAAATGACACATATTTTTAGTTTAACCCATTTAGTCCCTCAAGCACTCAATATCCTCTTATTTTTAGAGGTTCGCGCCAGCGGCACTTCCTCTCCAAATTATGTGGCAAAGGACTTTTTGAGGCAAAATAAAAAAGTTTGGACTAAATGGATATTAAAAAATGTCCGAGGAACTATTTGGTATATGTCCCTTTAATTTTCCCGGTTCAGCGCTGATTCTCTTGTACAGCGTGTTTACTCGGAGTTTTGTTTTGGTTCGGCGTAATTTTTTCGGTGGAGGGCTTTTCCCGTTAGTTTCCTTTGTACGGTTAAGGGAACCATTTTTGGTAACTATTCTTACTCTCCCTCTGCATACTTATATATATATATCTATATAATATGGGACAATGGTGTTATGAATAGTAACTCATGTATGATAAGACATGCATGATAAACATGCATGTCATTTTATGTGTTGCATGCTTGCATGCATACATACATACATACATTATTATTTTTTTATTTTTTTATTAAAATATTTAAAAAAATAATAATTTTTTTAAATATTTTTTTTTAAATATTTTTTTTTTTTTTTTTAAGTTTTTTTTTTTCTAAAAAATGACGAGTTATTATGGGTTGGGTTTTATCACGGGGACAAATTTATCACCGTGCCCTCGGGCACGGGCATCCGCTTGTGTTTCATAACTGCTTGTGTTTTAGCGAGAGATTTGATATATACGTTTTTTGTTTCATAACTGCTTGTGTTGACTTATCTTTTTGTGGTCAATTTTTTTTATCTAAAAACTTTGGAAAAATTTAATTTGGACTAAAATTAATTTGGGTTTTGTAGGACTATATTATGTTTTGGGGAGTTTGGCATTGATAATATATTTACACCCTTTTTATTGTTTGTGTGCACTTTTTATCTAGTCCTAACAAGTTGGGTGTTTTGTTGGTCTGATTTATTTACACCAAATTTTGTGTGTGTGCTCTTGTCTAGTTCGACTTAACTTAATACTTTGTTATCTAGATTTTTTTTGTGCCACACATTTTTTATTTATTAAAATTTGATTTGATTTATTTCGGGGATAAAGATAATCTGACTTTTGGCTATAACTAGTTACACCCTCTAAGTTAAATTTTTGTGTATTCACTTTATTTAGTTGGGTTTAATTAGTGTGTAGACTTTAATCATAATAATATTTATTTTTTAAATTTTATTTTAGTGAAATCCATCATATTTTAGTGAGTCGGATGCTACACTATTTATCTCGTGCTCATTTGACTTGGATTGGACCAATTGACTCATACCCTTATTATTGTCTAAGTTGAATACTTTTTGTTGTATTCTTTTATACTTAGGTGGTGTTTGTGTGTATATACGTTTTTTGATCCAAACTTTGTTGTAGTATTGGTTTGAACTAAAATTGGAATTTAATCTTCGTGATTAATTTTTTGCGTTACAAATTTGAAATTTGATCTTAACTAAATATTAGTATCTATATTATTGTAACTTTAATTAAGTCCAAATTTGTATGAGCTAAGTGCTACACATATTTATCTTTTGCTCATATTACTTGGACTTAATATTTTAACATAACACCGGTTTAAATTGATTCATATTCTGTTTGGTGTTAAGTTAATTTTTATTTAGTTGCGCAACACAATTGTTGGAATTTTATTTTCTATTTTATTTGTGGTCATTTGTGACATCTAAATTATTTTAATATTAATCTTTACTTGAATATTCATTATTAAGGAAGACCTTACTTGTCTCTTGTGACGTAATATTAAATCATTCTTTTTAGTATCGATTAATTCAATATTTTCTTACTTTTCACTTAGTCACTTACACTGGGTTGCTGAATTCTTTATCTAAACATTGGTATTAGTGTTGCGTGTGTAGTGAGTGAGTGATAGTCACTATTACCTGAATTTATTGGGTTGGCTGATTTTCAGTCAAGTTGGGTTGTTTTAGACTAGGCTGGTTGTATGGGTGTGTATTTTCTTAATTTAATTCATTATGGGCTTGGGGACTGTAATCTGTAACTTATAAATGGTAATAGTGGACTTGGGTGTGTGAGTTGTCTTGGGACTAGGGACACGAGGTTTTTCACCATGGTGGGTTCCTCGAGAACAAATATTGTGTCACCTTTCACTTTTCCTCATCTCATTCTTAAAGGGAATTATTTTTATACCTAGCATTACCACCTTTTACTTACTAGTGTGCGTGAGTGTTTTTAATTTATAATAGATTTTATCAAAGAGTTTAAAAGAGTTTTTTAAATAACTTAATACGCATTAATGAGTACCCTTTGGTTCTTTCTAGAAACGGTAGGTCGTTTCAAGTGGTATTAGAGCTTCAGGATTCATTTTATAAAAGTTTTTATTCCGCAAAGATCCTGAACACTTTTTAAAATCTATATTTTATATTTTTTAAAATATATTTTTTTAAATATGGGAAACTTATATGATGATGCTGGTCTTTCTTCTAGAAAATTCCTTTATGAATGTTTTAAAGAGGCAAAACTTTATTCATAAAATGACAAGCGATAATGCCTTTTGCCAAGCTATGGGTGCAACGGAAGTTAAAGACATTTCATCTTGCACCACATCTTAAGAGGCTCGGGACATTTCACAATCTCCTACTCATTTATCTAGTATATGCGATGATATGTCTATTTGCGATAGCGATACTAGTTGTGATAATTTAGTTGCCTTTACTTCTCGTTATGTATTTATGTTCGAGAATATTTTAGACAACTTATCTACTAGTTCTGATCATTCTGATTTAAATGTAGATAAGTGTGGGTTAGATATTTTAAAATTATCTCATACCTCTCCTGCTCAATGCCACCCTACATTCACAGCTTCTATATCTAGTTGTTGATGAAAAAAATTAGATCACTCTAATTATTCAATCACAGATAAATAAATGAGACAAAGAATTTTAAAGTGGTTCAGCCTTATAAGAATGGCCTACGTCCACGGTTATTTTATTGCTGAGTGTTTGGGAATTCTCGATTACAAGTTCTATCAAGAAATTCCGGCCCGGGGGTCCATTCCCCTTACAATGAGGATTATACAATGTATTTATAGCCCGGAGGCTGTAAAGTGATAGGGTAATACATTAAATGATGTACATATGAAAGGGTGATACATTCAATGCCTTTTAAGCGTGTGCATCTGAATGATAAGCATTTAATGAATAGTCAAATTGTTGGTTATCCTGCTATTAAAGCTTTGTTCAAGGTGCAGCTCGGACCGCCTGAGTTGCTCGGACAACCTAAGCTTCTCGGTGTTTTGGAGTTCCTCAGAGAGTTCTTGTTCCTAGGAGTGTATGAGTTCCTCAGGGAATTCTTATTCCCCGGAGCGTCTGAGTTCCTCGGGGAAGTAGTGTTCCTCGTTGTATTCTTGTTCCTCGGAGCGTGGGAGTTCCTCGAAAGTATTTATTGTTGTCATGTAGATTGCCACGTGTTTTCATTCAATTGGGCCATGTCCGCAGATTAAATTTGGTATCAACAGAAGCCCCCAATTTTTCATAGTTCGAAATTTGAGGAGTATGAAACATTCTTTCTCGGAAGATGGTAGCTTTAAATGGTCTTCCTGATTTTTAGGAGTGTTTCCCTTGTATTTATTTATCCTTCCAAATTCGTAGAATCAGGCTTTTTGAATTTTTATGTGCGCTTTGATTCCCGTGCTTTTTTTGTCCTTTTAACCGCCGGTAGCGTAATCGTTTCTTTTTGTAATCATTACTTTTTCCTTTTCCCAAGGCAAGGTATTTAAGCATCACGGACAATCCCATCGTCTTCTACCTTTTCAAATTTGTACCTTCGAATTTTCCGTCGTCTTCTACTCTCTTGTGTGTTCATCCTTTTCATCGTTCGTTGTCAACTGCTCCACTCTTTTTCTGTAAGACCTTCTTCCTTCTTCTTCATTTCCTTTTATTCACCATGGTTTACCTTGTTGAATCTTTAGATAAGCTTCTCTCTGAATTTTCCCTTCCCTCCTGGGTCGTTTTGGAAGAGCTTTCTGAGCCTTCTGATTAAATTTCATTTGGCTGAGGGACATTGGTTCCCCAACCTCTTTATTGCTGAGTGTGGATTTACTTTTCCACCAAATCCCTTATGTCTGGAATTCTGTCATTACTTTGACGTTGTTCCTGCAAGAATATCCCCCAACACATGGAGAATAGTTAATGGGGTGTATAGATTAAATCAAATCCATGGAACTCGCTTAGGAATTCCTGAGATTATGTTTTGTTATTGATGGGAAGTTAATGATAACATTTTTTATTTAAAAACTAGATTTTTAAATAGGGCCTTAGTAGTCAATCTCCTTGATGCCAATAGGGATTATTTTGAGCACGGGGTTGTTATAAAAAATTGGCAACACCCTCCATTAACTGAAGATGAGGTTTATCAGGGTCCCAGATGCCCTCCTTATGGCAATGGGATAGGTTATTTTTATTTCATTTTACTTATTTTAAAATCATGCTTCTTTTGTGTTTGATAAAATGTGTTATTGATGGCAATGTTTATTTATTTGCAGTTGACAGTAAAAGAAAGTGTCCAAAGGAAGCAGACGTGAATATAAGACATCTGAAACTTATCTGGAGTCTGCATCAATCTGTGGCCGACAAGTATATCAGGTCGGCTTCATATCTACTGCAATACAAGAGCTATACAACCTCTTTCACTGCTCGTCCAGTAATAAGTGAAGCAGAGCCAGTACCAGCTTCCACCAGTTCCTCGCCTAAATCTCACGTCCTTTTGAGTGAAAGAATGAAGAAGAGAAGACCTCCCATTCTCTTCGAGAAGCCTGCCTCTAGTTCTGGAGAGGCAAAAAGAACTAAAGTTGATGTCCCAGTGGAGGGGACAAAGAAGAATGATGCACCTTCCTCGACTGCTATTGTGAAGGTTGCCGAGAAGCCCGTAGTGGCTCCGAGCAGGTCTGCTGCTCCTGGAGAGGTGATTGTAATATCACCGGCCAAGGGTTCTTCCTTGGTTGAATCTGTTCCTGTTCCCCCGAGGAGGCTGAAGAAGAGCTCCTCGGTCAATTTGGCTAACACCATTGCTCAGCCCCCAGCTACTGGAACTGGAGTTCCAAATTTTGTTCCCCCGAGCTCTGCCATGAGCTCGGTGAAGTCCTGGATCATTCCTGAGGTCCAAGGTACTGAAGAAAACCTTTCTCGAGATATGGTTACCTCATTGGCTGCTCGCCACCTTGCTTCTGTAAGTCTTATTACTTTGAAATTTTCATATTTCCTTTGTCATTTCTGTTTCTGACTTGCTTTCTTTTTACTTTCACAATTGATAAGCTGCTTTAATATAATTTTGAAGAAAGATGAGGCGATTAAGGCTTCATGCTCCTCGTCTAGTGTGGAGGGAGCTCTGGAAGAAGCTATCAAGTCTTTGGACGATTCTCGCCAGACATATGCTACTGACAAGGCTGTATGGGAGAAGAAGCTTGCCTCCACCGAGCAAGAGAAAGATCGAGCTGTTGATGTCTCCAAGGAGTTGGAGAAGAGAATAAAGGACCTGGAGGGGAGAAATAAAGAGATCAACGAGAAGCTCAAGAATGCTGGAGAGCTGGAGAATAAGCTCAAAGTTGCTGAAGAGGAGTTGTCTTAACTTCGGGATGTAAATCGGTAGAAGGAGGAGGTTGAAAACAAACTGAAGACTGCTGAGAACCTTCTGTCCGAGAATCTTTCCTCAGAGAAACTGAAGAGAAAAATGGCTGTGAAGAAGTCCTTCAACGCTGGCTGGGACAAGGGGTGGAACAAAGGGTTAGCTGCAATGATGTCTCAAGTAGAATATGGTAGCCTAAAATATTTTAGAGATGGATGGGTTGCAGCTCTCCAGGAGATGAAGGTTGATGAATCTTTTGATCTCTTCCAAAGACATATCCCTGGTCCCCCTCCAACTCCTGAAGATTTAGAAGAGGACGAAGCTGCCTCCGAAGAGTCTTCGATGGTGATGGGAGATTATCCCCCAGCCATTCAACCTACAGCCAAGGAACTTCAGCAAATCGCCACTTCTTTCGAGCAACTGCTGGCGCTCCCCGAGCAACTGTCCATTCCCTCCGAGCAACCTGCTTCCTCGTCCCAGCCTCCCGAGAAGGTTTTGGGAGACAAGGAAAAGGTGTAGAGTTGTTCGGGTTTATCTTTATATTTTATTTTTCTTTTATCAAATGTAATCCAGAACTTGTAACTCTGTATTTATGATCTAATAAAACTTGGACTTTTTTGCATAATGTTGTCTCTTCTTCATACTTTATCTTGATTCTTCTTATTGATTATTGCTCTTTCTTTCTTTGCTAGTTTTTGGCCAGAATGGAACTGTTATCTGCCCATGATACAAAGCTGCTACGATAATGTAATGAATACTTTAAGGCTGGTCACACAGACCTGAGTGCAGCACAAGTTGTAGACATCCTCGGCCAAGATGCTTCAGAACAAGCAGTTGAGGCATATCAATATCTGAAGTGTCTACTTGATCGAGCAGTGGCCAATAATGTTTCCTATTATGAAATGATCGAGGATCTCTAAAGCACCTTCGAAGACCTTCAGCTTCAATACAAAGAATCCACTGCCCTGTTGCATACGAGAAGAAGTACCAGCAGATCATTATCGACAAGGGCTAGGAGAAACTTTTTGCTGGGTACGATGTAAGGGAGAGAACCTTGAGGGGCGAGTTCGAGGAATGCAGACAAATATCTGAGTTGCTGGAGCAAGAAAACAATAACTTGCAAAAGGAGCTATCACAATTGAAGTCTGCAGCTTCCACTTCTAGTGCCTTGATCCCAGTGACCGACGAGGGATTATCGTTCTTAGAGGTTGAGAACACCAAGTTGAGGGACGAACTGGAAACCTTTAAGAGCTCTGGCCCTTCTACATCTTCTCATGGTCGAGCAAGAACTCCTCAGGGACGAGCAAGAGCAGATCGGGTTCTTATCGAGGAACATAGGACTCAGTCCGCCTTAGAGAACCAGGCCTTCCAGTTAATGGAGAAGAACCAGGCATTGGCTGATATGTCAAAGAAGATCAGGGACCTGGAAAAATAGCTCTCCGCGTAGAAGTCAGTCTTGGAGAATAAGGAACTCTTCATCAAGAATATCCACGAGCAGCTAGAAAGGCTAACATATTAATTCCACAAACAGCCCAGGGAGTTCTGGATGGCTGGATACAATGAAGCGCTATACCACTTGGACGATCATATCTAGAATGCCAATAATGAGGGCTACAAGCAGGGCTGGTTGAATGCCTTAGGAGTGCTGCAACTCGAACAGGGTCATTACCTGTGGGACTACCATGATCTCGGGTTGCTCGACTTGCCTGTGCCACCATACAAACTGGACATGAGTTGGATCCCTGCTCGGGCCATTCCTCGGAGCTTGATTTCCAAATATCTCGGTGACTATAATCTCCATTCAAATGTCGATATATCTCATCCCGAGCACCTCTTAGATCGACCATCCGTGATGAATGTTAGGATGTTGAAGGACCTCAACTTTACAAATTCTCCTCTGGCTTTAAGTGATCCGCCTGCTGGCGAGGAACCTGTGTCAAAAGCAGAGGAGAAAAGATCAATAGAATAGGAATTTTGATGTAGTAGTTAGTATACATGTCAATGTAACTTTCATTTCATTATCAATGTAACTTGTAATTTATTTTGAATTCAATGAAAGACTTTCATTTTTGTTTGCAAATCTTAATTGCTATTGTCTTGTAATTATCAAACACTTTATATTTATGCATGCATATCTGTTAAAAAGATAACAATATTGTGTTGTTTGTCGACCAACTCAGTAATAATTAAAAAGTTACAAGTATCACTAATGTTGCTCGATCAATTAATAATAAAGTTTTGATTCTCAACCAACTTAGCAATAAAGTAACGAGTATAGAAAAATGTTTAAAATATTTCCAAGCAACCAAGGTCGTTAAATTCTTCATGTCGACCAACTTCAGTTAGTGAGTTTTTATCCCCAACCAGCCATAGTTAGTAAATTTTTCTCTTAAATGTTTCCGACCAACCAAGATCGGTAAATTTTCCTTGTCGACCAACTATAGTTGGTAGGTTTTCATCCCCGACCAGCCATAGTTAGTCTATTTGAAATAATTTTACCCATAAAATATTTTCGACCAACCAAGGTCAATAAATTTTCTTTGTCGACCAACTACAGTTGGTGGGTTTTTATCCCCGACCAACCATAGTTAGTAGACTTTGGCGCTTTCTGGAATAATCTTACCTCCCGACCAACATAAGTTGGCATTTTCGAGAATATATGTACCTTCCGACCAACATAAGTTGGCATTTTTGAGAATATTTGTACCTCCCGACCAACATAAGTTGGCATTTTCGAGAATATTTTGTTTCCTAGCCAAACAGGTTGGCATTTTTAGGAATATTTTGTTTCCTAGCCAAACAGGTTGGCATTTTTAGGAATATTTTGTTTCGTAGACAAACAGGTTGGCATTTTTAGGAATATTTTTGTTTCCTAACCAACTGAGGTTGGCATTTTTAGGAATATTTTTGTTTCCTAACCAACCGAGGTTGACATTTTTAGGAATATTTTTGTTTCCTAACCAACCGAGGTGGGCATTTTTAGGAATATTTTTGTTTTCTAACCAACCGAGGTTGTCATTTTTAAGAATATTTTTGCTGAGTAGTCTGAGCTTTGCTGAGTTTTGCCGAGTAGTGTGTAGCACTAGTATTCCCCAAAAAATTCTCAATAAAAGGAGAGACTTTGGCAGAATATCTTCATTTTATTCATACTGATGGAACTGTGTTACATGGGAATATACATCATTGATAATACTTACGCAGGTGCTCTGCGTTCCATGCATTCTTAAACTCCTCCCCCTCTAGAGTTGCTATTCGGTAAGTTCCTGGTCGAACAACTTCTGTAACTCGGTATGGTCCATTCCAATTTGCCTCCAGTTTGTTGTGCTTTTGAATTACTTTCTTCAGCACATAGTTTCCTTCTTTCAGGTCGCATTTCTTCACCCTTTTGTTGTAAAACAAAGTTGTTCGCTGCTGGTAAGCAACATTTTTGATGGCTGCTTCTTCTCTAACTTCATCGAGCATGTCTAAATCCAGTCTTCTCATTAAATATCTTACAGGGGAATTAAAATTCAGTACCCTGTGTGTTGGGAGGCCCAACTCGGCAGGTATAACAGCTTCACTTCCAAATGCCAGCATATATGGTGATTCTCCAGTTGCTACTCGGGGAGTAGTTCGGTAAGCCTAGAGTACTGTTTGTAGCTCGTTAATCCAATTCGATTTTGCATCATCTAGTCTTTTCTTCAAGCCATTTAGCAGCGTTCTGTTTGTCACTTCAGTTTGTCCATTGCTTTGAGGATGGCTTGGTGCTGAGTGGACCTTTAAAATATTTGACTGATGATAATAGGCAGCGAACTCCTCGTTATCAAATTGTGTTCCATGGTCTGTAATGAAAGAATGAGGAAGACCATATCGACAAATGATGTTCTTCCAAACAAATTGGTACACCTTCTCATACGTCATATCAATGAGTGGCTCAGCTTCTACCCACTTAGTAAAATAATCTACTGCGATGACGAGATATTTGAACCTTCCTCGGGTCGTTGGCAGCGGCCCAACCAAATCAATTCCCCACATGGAAAATGGCCAAGGGGAAGTTATGGGTGTAAGCAATGCTTGTGTAGTTCTTCGAATGGAGGAAAAGCGCTGGCACTTGTCACATTTCTTGGCATAGGCTACACAATCAGCTCTCATCGTCGGCCAGTAGTATCCCTGCGTCATCACCCTTTGCAAAAGTGTCTGACCTGCTACATGGGCTCCACAGGACCCTTCATGGATCTCTTCAATAAAATCTTTCACCTCGGAGGGATGCACGCATCTCTGCAAACCTGCCATAATTCCTCGTCTATACATAATACCGTTAGTTAATACATACCGAGCAACTTTAAACTTCAATTTCTTGGCTGTGAGCTTGTCAATTGGTAATTCTCCCTCCTCAATGTATGCCCTAATGGGATCCATCCAATATGGTCCTAAATCAAGGGTAATAAAGTTCATCGTCAGATCTTCATCTATACTCTGACCAGCTAAAACTTCAATTGGGATTATTCGTCGTAGCTCGGTATGAGTAACTGATGCTAGTCGAGCTAGGGCGTCTGCTCTCGCATTCCCCATTCTCGGTATTCTAACCAGCTGAATAGCAATAAATTCTGACACTAGCTCCTTTGCCTTTGCATGATATCTGATCATTAATTCTCCTTTGACTGCATATACTCCCAACATTTGGTTTATGATCAATTGAGAGTCACTGAAAACAATGACCTGCTGCGCCTCCATAATTTTTGCCAAACTAAGATCTGCAATCATGGCCTCATACTCAGCCTCATTATTGGAAGCTTTGAATTGGAAACGTAGGGCGTATTCCATGTCGACCTCGTCCGAAGTGCTCAAAACTATCCCCGCTCCACATCCTGTAGTACAAGATAAGCCATCTACATATAGCCTCCATATAGGTAACTCATCTTCAAATTTTTGATCTGACAGAGTTCCTCGGTGAAATATTTGTTGCTTCCTTTCATCTTCCCCTAATATTTCTCACTCTTCGTCGATCATCTTTTCTTGCCCTTTTACCAACCGGAGTTGGTCTGAGCTCGAAATTGATGATTTTGTAACATCCACTCGCCCTTTTACCAACCGGAGTTGGTCTGAGCTTGTGTCTGTTGATTCTGTAACATTTACTCGCCCTTTTACCAATCGGAGTTGGTCTGAGCTTGTGTCTGTTGATCCTGTAACATCCACAGGTTGATCAACGAGCAACTTTTTCTCCTCGGGGGTATAAGGATAGGTTAACTCTGCTATAAAGTCTGCTACAGCCTTCCCTTTTAGCGATGATCAGGGTTCATAGACTATATCGTATTCTCCGAGATCTATTGCCCAGTACATCAATCTTCCTGATTTTTCTGGTTTGTGAAGGGCTTATCTCAATGGTATATCAGTGTATACTACTATGGTATGAGCCTGGAAGTATGACCTCATTCTCCTACTCGCCTTAATCAATGCCAGTGCCAATTTTTCCAGCCTTGGATATCTGATCTCTGCTCCTCGGAAGGCCTTACTCGGGTAATAGATTGGTTTTTGTACTCCATTCTCCACTCTGATCAACGCCGAGCTAACTGCATTCTCCGATACTGCTAGGTACAAGTATAATTTTTCTCCCATCACTGGCCTGGACAACAGTGGAGGTGCTCCCAAGTATTTCTTCATGTCTTGAAAAGCCTTCTCACATTCATCATTCCACTCAAAAGTTTTTTGGAGTGTCTTGAAGAATGGGAGACATCTATCAGTTGTTCGCGATACAAATATGTTGAGTGCTGCTACTCGTCCTGTAAGACTTTGCACCTCTTTCTTCATCGTTGGAGATCGCAGCCCTAATAGAGCTTTGATCTTTTCAGGATTTGCCTCAATGCCTCGCAAGTTGACAATGTATCTGAGAAACATGCCTTCTCGTACTCTAAATATGCACTTCGTCGGGTTCAGCTTCATTTGATATTTATCCAGTTGATCAAAAGTCTGGCTTAAGTCAACTAGATGATCGGAAGCTTTCTTGCTTTTTATCAGCATGTCGTCAACATAGACTTCCATATTGCAACTGATTTGTTCAGCAAAGACTTTGTTCATCAGCCGTTGATATATCGCACCTGCATTTTTCAAACCAAAAGGCATAACATTATAACAATAAGTTCCCCTAGGGGTAATGAAAGAAGTATTTTCCCTGTCTTCAGGTTTCATTTGGATCTGATTGTAACCAGAATAAACATCCATGAAGCTCAGCAACTCGTGTCCCGAGGTAGCATCCACCAGCTGATCAATTCGGGATAATGGAAAGTGATCTTTTGGGAAGGCTTTGTTGAGGTCGGTGAAGTCTACACACATCCTCCATTTGTTGTTTTTCTTCTTTACCATCACCACATTGGCTAACCAGTCTGGATATTTAACATCTTCAATGAAACAAACTTTCTGGAGCCTCTCGACTTCCTCCTGTATAGCTTGATTCTTCTCCGGGCTGAACACTCTTCTTCTCTGCTTCATAGGCTTGATATCCTTATTCACATTGAGCTCGTGACATAAGAAATTTGGATCTATCCCAGGCATATCTTCATGACTCCACGCAAAGGTTTGTTTTCTTCTTCTTAAGAAAGTTATCAATTCTTGTTTTAATGAGGCTTCCAACGACGAACCTATTTGAGTAGTTCGTTCAGGGTGCTCTCAGTAGCTTCCACCACTTGACCCTTCACGAGTTGTGACTCATCTCAGGGATCCAATGTTTCAATCTCTGCACCTTCATCCACTTGATAGGTAGTAGTCTTTTTCCTTGATTCCTCCAGTTCTTCTTGCTCGGCGGATGAATAATAACATTCCCGAGCTACTTTCTGATCACCCTTCACAACTTCTACTCCAAAATTTGTTGGAAATTTTAGGCATTGATGCACTGTAGATGGTATAGCCTCAAACTTCTTCAGTCCTACCCTTCCCATGATGATATTGTATGATAATTGAACATTCTTATCCATCACGAAAAAACGTATTCTTTCTGTTAGACAAGCAGGCCACATACCAATGAATATATCCAACTTGATCGTCCCAAGTGGAAATACTTTCTCGCCAGCAAAACTGAGGAGGGGTCTGTGATAAGGCTCCAGTTGAGATAGCTTTAGATTTAAACTATCGAAGCACGAGTAGAACATGATGTCTGCCGAGCTACCATTGTCGACCAATACTCTTGAAATCATTACCTCCTTCATTCTCATCTTGATCACCAATGGGTCATCATGAGGATACAGAACACATGCGAGGTCATTCTTTGAGAAACCAATGACTAATTTTTCTTTGTTCACCTTTCTCGGGCGATCCTCTTTAGCTAGATTTATTCGTTGAATGTACGAGCAAGCTTGTGCCTCACAGAGGTAAGCTTTCCTCTCTGCAGTAAGGTCTCCTCCTTCTGCATCTCCACCTGTAATAACATTACAATCAAATGACCCAAAACGTATTGAAAATACCTCTCGTTCTAGTTGCTTTGGTCTCTTGGGAAGATCGGGGTCATCCTCGGGATCATCTTCATGGTTTCTTTTCTTATTCTCCTCTGCTCGACGAGGAGATCTAGACCTCTCTCTTGCTCGGTCGTTGTTTCTTCTTTCTTTTCCTCGATCAACATACTTTGACAGCTTTCCTCGTCGGATGAGTGTTTCAATTTCATTCTGAAGAGCTATGCAATTTTTGGTCATATGGCCATGATCTTTGTGAAACTCGCAATATTTTTCCCTGTTCCTCGTGTCAGGGTCTTCCTTCATTTTCTTTGGCCAGTTTAACTCCTCGCTGGTCTTAATTTCTTCCAGGACGTGATTGATATCTACCTTCAAAGGAGTATAATTATCAAATTTCCTCAAGACCTCCCATGACGACCTATTTTTGGATTATTTGTCACCCCCATTGTTCTTATGCTCTTTTTTCTTGGCTTTGTCGACTTCCACCTTGGTTTCTTTATCCATATTCTTCTTCGCAGCCATAGCCTCCTGGGCATTCATGATTTTGGCTGCTTTTGCCATCAATTCTGACATAGTTGTGGGTGGATCTTTGGCCAAAGTGTAATACAACTTGTTAGGCAACAACCCACTCATCAAGGCAGTGATCGTTGTCTTCTCCTCATAATCAATGACTTCAAGTTTCTCGTTATTAAAACGAGTTATATAATCTCTGGTACTTTCACCATCTTTGTGTCTAACACTTAACAGATGTGCTACTCGTTTAACTGGCTTTGCCCCAAAGCAGAAATTTCCAATGAATAACTCGGCCAGTTGACAAAAAGTTTAGATCTTACCCCGAGAAAGATTATTATACCATATCTGAGCAGATTCGGTAAGAGTTCCCGAGAATACCCTACATCTCATCTCGTCTGGGATAGCATAAATGTCGGCAACATCTTGATATTGTTCTATATGAAGAACAGGGTCAGTCTTTCCATCATATTTGGGGGTCACAACAGGTGCTTTGAACTTTGATGGTGTTGGAAAATCTACAATGTCCTGGACAAAAGGTGTTCCTCGAACAAAGGTTCGTTATAAAGAGTTCTTGGCTTTAACCATTTCCCCTAATCTATCCTCCATCCTTTGAATAGAGCCTTTCCATGCATCATTTCCTTCCTCGGGCCTTATGGTTCGAGCAGCTGATCGCGTTGAAGTGGCTTCCTGGGATCTATCTTGACGAGCAGCTGGTCGCGACTGGGCAGATCCTTCCCTTAAGGCTGTTGATCGTCGAAAGCTCCTCGACGCTGCATTAAAAGGACTTTTGTTCCTCCTAGGGACTAATCGGTCGAAAGGAGAAACCCTACTTAATCTTTCCAATGCGGTGGTCCTTTCTGGGGAGAGAGTGACACCTTGTTCAATATCTGTGGCTCGCACTAACGAAGTGTGCCCAGGTTGATAAGAGAAATCATCAGACTCCTCATTGCGATATGAATTGGTACGCCTAGTACGTGAGGATGGCACACGGGTGTTTCTTTGAATACTCCGCAGTCCTGAATGAGTTGGTGCACCGCCATGAAGGGTTTGGATGAGTTGTCGCATTGTTTATTGCATGACGGTCTGGCCCTGATCTAGATTTGTCATTATTCCAGCGAGATTTGGAATATTTGGCGGATCAAATGGATTTGGAGGGCTTCCAGCGTTTCGATTGCTGGATTCTGGAATATCAACCATTGGTGATGAATTATTTTTGATGGAAAACGATATTAGCAGTCGTTACCACAGGCGGCGCCAATCTGTTGATGTAAAAAATTAGATCACCCTAATTATTCAATCACAGATAAATAAATGAGACAGAGAATTTTAAAGTGGTTCAGCCTTATAAGAATGTCCTCCGTCCACTGTTATTTTATTGTTGAGTGTTTGAGAATTCTCGATTACAAGTTCTATCAAGAAATTTCTGCCCGGGGGTCTAGTCCCCTTACAATGAGGATTGTACAATGTATTTATAGACCTGAGGCTGTAAAGTGAAAGGGTAATACATTAAATGATGTACATATGAAAGGGTGATACATTCAATGCCCTTTAAGCGTGTGCGTCTGAATGATAAGCATTTAATGAATAGTCAAACTGTTGGTTATCCTGTTATTAAAGCTTTGATCGAGGTGCAGCTCGGACCGCCTAAGCTTCTCGGTGTTTTGGAGTTCCTCGGAGAGTTCTTGTTCCTCGGAGTGTATGAGTTCCTCGGGGAATTCTTGTTCATCGGAGCGTCTGAGTTCCTCGGAGCGTCTGAGTTCCTCGGGGAAGTAGTGTTCCTCATTGTATTCTTGTTTCTCGGAGTGTGTGAGTTCCTTGAAAGTATTTATTGTTTCCATGTAGATTGTCACGTGTCTTCATTCAATTGGGCCATGTCAGCAGATTAAATTTGGTATCAACACTAGTGTTGATAATATTTTTGATGATGTAGATGAATCTGAAATTGTAGACGATTCTACCATTTTAGAAGGGTGCGTGAGTACGAATTTAGAAGGTTGTGTAGATAATATTTCCATCAATAATACTTTTGAGGACTACACTAATTTAGTTCAAATTAATTCTAGTTTGATGGCTAAAAATGACGTTTAAACAATCAAATCAAGTTAATGTTCGAAGAAATTGAATTTCTTATAGATGAACTTGAAAATGATGTTACTTTTTTAGAGAAAAGAATTATTATGTTAATTGAGCTTAATCAATCTCTTGAAATAAAAAATAAGCAATTTTTGTTTAAATTTTATGAATCTCAAGTTGAACTTAAGGTTGTTTTAGATAAGTATGATGAATGCCTAAGAGAACTTAAGATTGCATCTAAAAAGGTTGATGTTTTTTATAATTCTTGTTTAATTGTCGAATCCCATAATAAGTATGTTGATGAATTTGTTCCTTTAAAAGGGATTGGTTTTAAAGGAGAAACATTTGATGAAACTAATTTTGTTAGTTGTAGCGAACAATGTCCTGATTCGAGTCAAATCAAACTAAGCTAGAAACATGCTGAATCTGAGGATTGTGATACCGCATTTGTTAAGTCGGTATTTTTTTGTAATTTTTGTCATAAATCTGGACATCTAGAATTTTTTTTAAAAAAAAGTTAGGACAAAATAATTCTGATTTAGGCAAATTTAGGCCAACTCAAAATGTTAGGAATGTTCAATATACTAAACCTGCTTTTAAATGTACTTTTTGCTCTAAGGAAGGGCATTTAAAAGAATTTTGTTTTAAGAAGTTAGGAAAAAAACAAATCTGATTTAGAAAAATTCAAAATGTTCGGAATTTCAAAATTGTTAGGCCTGTCCTAAAATGTAATTTTTGTTCTAAAACTCGACATATAGAGAAATTCCGTTTTAAGAAATTAGAGCCGGATCAAGCTATTTTTGGCAATAATAGGCAGTTTGATAGAAATAAACATCCTGAAAAGCTTGTTTTTAGGTGTAATTTTTGTTTTAAAATGGGTCATTTAGAGCAGTTTTGTCATAAAAAGTTGAATTTTGATTCTGAAAAACTGCCCACTAAGTGATGTAATGCTAAATGTGTTGAGAAAAAGATTTTCAAGTGTAACTTTTGTTCCAAATCTGGACATTTAGAACAATTCTATTTTAAGCCTTTGAATTTAACTAGAGAATCTGAATATGTTAAACATGTGAGCTTTGATGATAATGCTAAATTCAATGATAGGCATGTGTTTAAATGAAGTTTTTGTCTTCAAAAGGGTCACTTGAGATAATTTTTCTATAAGCGTTTAAGTAGACTACAAAATGGTGTTAAGAACATGCCCAGGATCCATTTAAAATATAAATTTATTAACAATTGTTCCCAATCTCATGGTAATTTTGCCCATCTTAAGACTGTTACTCCTAATGTCAAATCCAAGTGGATTAAGAAAGATGACTTAGGTCGTATCAAAATTTCAAACTAGTTGTTGTAGTTTCTTTGGTTTATTTTTAATTTTTTTAGTTTGTTTATTAGTACATTCTATTTTAATATCATGTTGTACTAACTTTCATTTGTAGGATTCTTCCCTACCCTTTGTCCCTTTGAGATAAATAGAGGGAGAATTTGAGACTCTTTTAATATTGTATTTTACAATTTCCTTGAGTCGTTCAGGATTTCTTGTTGTTAGTTGAGTTATGTTCTTTTAGGAATCTTTGTTGTTAGTTGAGTTATGTACCCTTCTATTTTCTTTAGGACTCATGTGTATAATTGAGTTATGTAATTTGTGTCGTTTTTTATTTTTGAGTCTCGATTTTGTTAGTCTCAAAATTGGCCCAAGGGGCAAATTGAAAATCTCATTTCTTCATGTTAGCTCACTTTTGAGACAAATATTTTTTAGCTGCTCCTACATTATTTTCTTATTAAACTCTATTTTTTTATAACTTAAATCATATTTTCCTATATTGATTTTATATATAAATTTATTTTTTGATAAAAATAATTTTTGTGAAGTGTACAGTTTATTTTGGTCAAAATATAATTTCATTTGTATTTTTTATGTTAAGTGTTTTTCTTTCTTTCTCATAAATTTTGGAGTTTCATTTTATTTTTTATTTTCAAAATTTTATTATGGGTTGAAAACATTAATTTAACTTTAAGTTAATGTTTAATTAAATTATTTAAAGAAACCCCAAATTAAAAGGTAGCCCATTATTTGTTTTGTGTTATTTAGTTTTGATTTAAAATCATTTATTGTTTCAAGGCTTTGTGTGGCTCAAGATCTGTGTTGGCGTGTCTTTTGGTTTTTTCCGTGTTAGAGCATCCGTAATGGTGTGATACGGCGAAAGGTAGGCGTGAGGCGCGTGTCTGTGATTTACCTTTCGCCCAAATGGGCAACAAACAGTGGGGGAGTTCCTACGAACTTCTATAGTTCGTAGGAACTTCTTACGAACATCTAAAGTCCGTAAGAAGTTATTACGAGGTATAGAAGTTCGTAAGAACCTAACGGTCTAATTTAAACGGTAACATTCCTCCGTTTATATATTGAGAAGCTTCTTCTTCATTCTTCATTCATCTTCAGTATTATTTCATTCTTCTCCTTTCTTCTGCATCAGTATATTTAACCTCTTGATCTTCTTTCTTTCCTTCTTCATCTTCATTTTTTTTCTGCCTCTCCATTTTCATACGCAACAGTCTAGTATTCATAATTCAATCCAATTTTTTTTATAAAAAATCCGTTCCAATTTAGTCCAAATCAGCCCCAATCTAGATATAGAAAATCCTCCAAATCAGATCTTGCCAACACGATGGAATTAGGTAAAAAATGGAAGAAATATATTAATATCGGGAAATCGAAAAAACACGGGTCGACTTTAACGACAATTCCCGATTCTTTCGCGCCGACTCAACCGTCGAATCCCGTAATTGACAACTATACCCGTATTTACGACGGAGTATCACACGCATCGGATGGCGAAACTTCGATAATAAACGGAAACAAATTCGAATTTCGGTGGAATTGGGCGGGGCCAATGAAATTGTACAAATTGATTCAAGAGAGAAAGCCCGATATCAAAACAATTATCGACAGTGTCGATTTTATGTCGAATTTCTTTTCTATGGTGATGCCCAATTCCGATCAATGTATTGTGACGGCGATGATCGAATGTTGGTGGGACACGACGCATACCTTCCAGCTACCATATGTCGAGCTTGCGTTCACTCCTCTGGACTTCACAATGCTTTCCGGTAATAACTTATGGCTTATTTCGTTCTACTTATATTCATAATTGTTTAAAAATGTGAAAATACTATGTTGTACTTAAATTCATAATTAAATGTTTGAAATATATTTTTAGGTAATTATATTCATAATTATTTCAATATACGACAAATAAATTGAAAAATGTACCCGCATTCCGATTATGTCAATATATGAAAATAATTCCGATTATGTCAATATATGAAAATAATTATTCATATTCACTTAATGTTTCAATATGTGAAAATAAATAGTTGTACTTAAATTCATAAATGATTGTTTGAAATATATATTATGGTTTTCATATTCATAGTTATTTAAATATATGACAAAATTTTAACCTTCGTGTACCGGCATCATAATCGTTTCAAAATGTGAAAATAATATGTTGTACTTAAAATCATAATTAAATGTTTGAAATATATTTTTAGGTAATTATATTCATAATTATTTCAATATACGACAAAAAAATTGAAAAATGTACCCGCATTCCGATTATGTCAATATATGAAAATTATTCCGATTATGTCAATATATGAAAATAATTATTCATATTCACTTAATGTTTCAATATGTGAAAATAAATAGTTGTACTTAAATTCATAAATGATTGTTTGAAATATATATTATGGTTTTCATATTCATAGTTATTTAAATATATGACAAAATTTTAACCTTCGTGTACCGGCATCATAATCGTTTCAAAATGTGAAAATAATATGTTGTACTTAAAATCATAATTAAATGTTTGAAATATATTTTTAGGTAATTATATTCATAATTATTTCAATATACGACAAAAAAATTGAAAAATGTACCCGCATTCCGATTATGTCAATATATGAAAATAATTATTCATATTCACTTAATGTTTCAATATGTGAAAATAAATAGTTGTACTTAAATTCATAAATGATTGTTTGAAATATATATTATGGTTTTCATATTCATAGTTATTTAAATATATGACAAAATTTTAACCTTCGTGTACCGGCATCATAATCGTTTCAAAATGTGAAAATAATATGTTGTACTTAAAGTCATAATTAAATGTTTGAAATATATTTTTAGGTAATTATATTCATAATTATTTCAATATACGACAAAAAAATTATGAAAATGTTCCCGCATTCCGATTGTGTCAATATATGAAAATAATTATTCATATTCACTTAATGTTTCAATATGTGAAAACAAATAGTTGTACTTAAATTCATAAATGATTGTTTGAAATATATATTATGGTTTTCATATTCATAGTTATTTAAATATATGACAAAATTTTAACCTTCGTGCAGGCATTCCAATTGGACAAGGACGACGGATTGAAAATCTACGAATTGAACAATATACAAATTTTGTTAATACCATAAATGAATTTTTTCCAGAAATTCATATACAGAGATTTATTGGTGCGGGAATTCCAGTTTCTGACCTAAAAAAATACATAGAAAATTTTGTCAAGGTTGAGCCGTTACCAGATTATATGTCCCCAATCATATCTCGGGCATTTTAGTTTTATGTATTGGGGAGTGTATTTTTTCCAAACGCTCACTCCACTGCCGACCTTGGTTATTTACATTATCTTGAGGATATTCCTGCCATAGGCACATACGACTGGGGTTCGACTATTTATGCCCGTATTTTATGGTCTTTGGACAAAGCCAGTCGACGATCGTTGACTAGCGTTGAATGCATGTGGCAAATTCTCGAGGCATATAATCGATTCATCTTATTTATTAAAATTTATGTTTTATTACAATATACGTCAACTTATTCTAACGAATTAAATTTATTGAAATTTTTTGCAGTATTTACATCACGAGTACATGGCCACGGCATGCCCTATTCTCGTTGATCAGTCTATCGATGTGTGGCCCCGCATTTTTTGTTGGTCGAGGGGGAATAGAAAGAAAGTAAAGGGAGCACAACGATTTAACATCTCAAGCAGTCAACATCAGCTTGAGATGCGGTCACCCGAGTCCATTATATGGCAGCCATACGAGACTTCTGCCTACCGTGACTCTGATGTCATCTTATATGCTCGAGAGATATCGGGGTTACGGATGATTGTTTGGGATACCCTATTTAAGGATTTTTGGTACTTGGGTGATCGGGCCATCCGGCAATTGACTGGGAGCACTGTTCTAAAAAATCCGCCTAGGCTCCGTCTAGGCACGCCTAGGCTTGAGGCTTGGGAGAAACACCCCGCCTTATGTTTTTGACGCCTTAAGCTTGGTAAAACCCTTAAGGCGCACTTTTTGCCTAAAAACAACAATGCTTTAGTGAAACAATATTGCCTTTTAAAGATTTTTTTAGAAACCGGACCATTATCTCATACAAAATAATCAAATAGTATTTTAATTTGCAAATATTCAGACATATTTTTATGATATGTACAATTTTTGTATTTTAATAGCCTTGTTATGGTTAAAAAATATTAAAATATATTAAAAAGCCCTAAACGCCTTTTCACGCCTTTTTACGCCTAAGGCCCGCCTAGGCTTCTAAGGCTTAAGGCTTGGCCTCCACGCCTCGATCACGCCTCGCGTTTTTTAGAACCTTGACTGGGAGGATATGTATCGCAGACAACCCACCATCAAGTTTGTGTTGTGCCTCAGAACATGATTTCCAAGCAGCTACCGCCCAAAATTGGCCTATCGCAAATCAATACGTAAGAGATGTGTCACAAGAAGAGTATAATGCATATTGGAAGGCAGTAGCACTCGGGCCAATACTACCGCCGATTGCCAGATATGTTAATGTAGATTTGATTGGAGTTGGTTCAGTGGCACCTTCGACGTTGCGAATCCCGCAAGCGCCAACACCGACAAATGATCCGCATGTGTATGAGACACAGTTCTCTGTGGGTGGTTCTACGCACATCCAACCACCGAGGAAGAATTGGACGGTTGACGTAGGCCTACCGGAGGGGGCTTCATATACTATAGATGTGCCGAGACTTGAGTTTTCAACCAACGCACCTCCAGCTCAATCTTTGACGCAGTTAGAATGGCGTCAATCCTACGTCGAGGCAGCAGATAACATTCGAGGTCTACGCCATTTAATATTACACGAGACACATCAGCGAGAGGATCAAGTCAAAGCACGTGATGATCGCATTGATGAGTTGGAGCGTAGACTAGCACGTTTTACTATGCCTAGTCGAGGGTTTGAGGAGGGTGGTACTAGTTCTAGTCGTCCGAGCGTTTACAGACCAGCCCCACCCTCTGACCCGGTCCCGACATATGAGGCCCAACAAGGTTGGGGTAGTTTATTTAGGTCTGACCCTTACACGGGTTCACATGCAGATTTAGGTGCTGATTTTGAGTTCGGCCCGGGGCGCCAGTGATGTATAATGTACAATTGAAAAATGTTAAGAATAAATTTTCTTATTGTTGTCTCAATGTAATTGTGATGATAAATGTTATGATGTCTCATATTTATTGCGATTGCTCTGATATCATTTTTTATTATTTACTTAAGTAGTAAAAACAATAATACACGATCAAAATGATTATTAGGAGTATGTGTTCAAACGCTTAGGTCGAACCTAGTAGAAGTACAACAATATGGTTTCCCATTGCGTACTAAACATTTAGGTAAGTAAGATCGCTGCGTATCTGAATCAACATATTCTTCGTTGTAGTTTGATATATTTGGTTCGTACTCTTCCCCATCATTTTCATATATGCATTTCGAAAAGTAATCATAACCAGAATTCGTGTAGTCTGAAATATCGTTATCTGATGCCAACGTAGAGTCGTTATATATGTTAATTAATTGTTCTTGAATGTGACGACCTGATAGCATCGCGCATTGTGCTTTGTGATAACGTTGTAGACGCCTCTCCATATGCCATATCTCTTTCTCTAATAAATCAAGACAAAACATATCCGCTTCTTCGGGATACGATATTGGCCAAAGTGCGGCAGCCCAATTTTTTGGCACGGATATGTGATGGTAATGGCAAAGCACCTCCAGGTCACACCTTTCATTATATTTATCTGGCCATGTGAGGTGTTCCCAAGGATACACAACTCCGTCTTCAGGTTCCGAATTGGGAGAGATTATGAATATATGACCAAAGTCATTGAGAAAACGTCGAGAAGTATCAATTGGATATGTTTGGAAAATTATTTTTTTCCCATACCAATCGTTACCAACAATATCTGTGTAAGAGCCATTGTAAATGGATGAATAGTAGGGAGATGAAGCCATTTTTGAAATATAAGACAATGGTAGATAAATAATTGTTGCAATCCTTCTAATTTATTTATAGGTAATTTTAAAGGCACACATACCAAGCCACACATAAAGCTGTACAAGGTAACTTTCTAAATTGACACTTATTGATTGCCTGGAGAACTTCTACAAGGTAACTTTCTAAATTAACACACATACCAATATCAATCAGTAGCACACTTACCAATATCATACAATATAATTTTTACGGAAGGACAAAGATATTTATTTTACAATGATAAAAAATATTTATAATAATTGTTAAGGCACACATATCCAATGTGGAAGTAAAACTATATAAAGGCACACATACCAAGCCACACATAAAGATGTATAAGGTAACTTTTTCAATTGTCACTTATTGATTGCCTGAAGAACCTCTACAAGGTAACTTTCTAAATTAACACACATACCAATATCAATCAGTAGAACACTTACCAATATCATACAATATAATTTTTACGAAAGGACAGAGATATTTATTTTACAATGATAAAAAATATTTATAATAATTGTTAAGGCACACATATCCAATGTAGAAGTAAAACTATATAAAGGCACACATACCAAGCCACACATAAAGCTGTACAAGGTAACTTTCTAAATTGTCACTTATTGATTGCCTGAAGAACCTCTACAAGGTAACTTTCAAAATTAACACACATACCAATATCAATCAGTAGCACACTTACCAATATCATACAATATAATTTTTACGGAAGGACATAGATATTTATTTTACAATGATAAAAAATATTTATAATAATTGTTAAGGCACACATATCCAATGTAGAAGTAAAACTATATAAAGGCACACATACCAAGCCACACATAAAGCTGTACAAGGTAACTTTCTAAATTATCACTTATTGATTGCCTGAAGAACCTCTACAAGGTAACTTTCTAAATTAACACACATACCAATATCAATCAGTAGCACACTTACCAATATCATACAATATAATTTTTACGGAAGGACAGAGATATTTATTTTACAATGATAAAAAATATTTATAATAATTGTTAAGGCACACATATCCAATGTAGAAGTAAAACTATATAAAGGCACACATACCAAGCCATGCATAAAGCTGTACAAGGTAACTTTCTAAATTGTCACTTATTGATTGTCTGAAGAACCTTTACAAGGTAACTTTCTAAATTAACACACATACCAATATCAATCAGTAGCACACTTACCAATATCATACAATATAATTTTTATGGAAGGACAGAGATATTTATTTTACAATGATAAAAAATATTTATAATAATTGTTAAGGCACACATATCCAATGTGGAAGTAAAACTATATAAAGGCACACATACCAAGCCACACATAAACCTGTATAAGGTAACTTTTTTAATTATTACTTATTGATTGCCTGAAGAACCTGTACAAGTTAACTTTCTAAATTAACACACATACCAATATCAATCATGAGCACACTTACCAATATCATACAGTATAATTTTTACGGAAGGACAGAGATATTTATTTTACAATGATAAAAAATATTAATAATAATGGTTAAGGCACACATATCAAACAGGTAGAGTATAATTTACTCGTCTACATCTAAACTTATAAATACATGTGTATCGTAAAACTATACAGGTAGAGTATACTTTTTCATCTACACCTAAATTAATTTGTAACCATATTATATCATGGACTCCTCCAGTTCTAGCGATGAGGGCCGAAATCTTATGCTACAATATGCACAATTTAATGACGGTGGATCATCCGATGATTCAGACGAGGAAATGATTATTATGATGGAGATTACCCGGTGGTGTGCTGAAAAAAATATAATTCGCGATGGGAAAGAACTCGAAACGAGGCGTCGAGTGAATCGTAGGAGAGAAAGGGGACATGCAGCACTATGGGAAGATTATTTTGGGGAAGATAAGGTATACAACGAGTATTTTTTCCGAAGGAGATTCAGGATGCGGTATAGTGTTTTCAATCTCATCCTTGAATCTGTTTGCCATTATGATAACAACTTTGTTCAGAAGAATGATGCTTGCGGTCGTCAAGGTTTGAGCTCTCATCAGAAAGTGTTGGGGGCAATTCGACTGTTAGCTAATGGGGGTTCCCATGACGTGTGGTCTGAGCAGTAAACTATGAGTGAAACCACTCAATTAAAAACTGTTATTAGATATACAGAGGCAATTGTACGAATTTTCGGTCCCCAGTACGGCAGAAATCCGACACAAGGCGACGTTACAAGGTTACTCGAACAAAATGCAAATAGAGGTTTCCCAGGAATGCTAGGGAGCATAGATTGCATGCATTGGCGTTGGAAAAATTGTCCAACAGCATGGCACGTTCAATATAGTGGTCGTAAAGAGTCACCAACTATAATCCTTGAAGCGGTTGCCTCCTACGATCTTTGGATTTGGAAATCATTCTTTGGGGTGCCTGGTTCTTGCAATGATTTGAATGTCTTGCACCGATCTAATGTCTTTCAAGAATTACGCAATGGGACGGTAGCTCCCGTTAATTACAATGTTAACAAAAATTCTTACGACATGGGCTAGTACCTTGGAGATGGCATTTACCCTCCGTACGCTTCAATAGTAAAAACATTTAGGAACCAAAATGGTATTACACAAAAATAGAAATTATTTTGCAAGTACCAAGAAGCGTGCAGAAAAGATGTAGAACGTGCGTTTGGTGTATTACAAGCTCGATTCGATTTTGTTCGGGAACCTTGTAAATTATGGAATAGGGCGTCACTATCAACCATTATCAAATCGTGCATTATAATGCATAATATGATTATTGACGATGAATGTAGAGATTGTCCATGGCAAAATGAGTACGAACAGAATGATAAAACACCTGTAATTATGAGGGTCCAAACTAATTTCTACGACTACCTCATACGGGATGCTAAGATAAGAGACGTAACTAAACATCAACAGTTACAGAATGATTTGGTAGAGCACATTTGGAACACCCACGGTGATGAAATGGTCGGTTGATGAATTTATTGTATTTTTTATTTTAACGGTGGTTAAATGTTATGTTTGTTCCATTTTCAATTTGTATTTGTAGGATTGTCGTAGTGATCATATACCTGTTATTGTATATAAAATAATGGTTTAACCGACAATATTATATAAGCGGAAAATTATTAAACAATACTCACATTTCATCTATTTAAGGGTGGCATTTCATTTATTAAAATGGATAGTGAATCACTCTCCATATACCGAAAAAAACGAATTACAATCATGAGGGTTCAATACATCATTTAAAAACACTACTAATCATTAATTGAACCGCTTGGACCAGACGACCCGGCGGAGTTCGATTACAACTCAGATATCGCAGCTTCGGTCGCAACAACCATCGTTGTTAGGTCATTGAACCTTTTAAAATGAAACTGCTTTTGTATTTCATTCATATGGGTCATATCCAGCTCCATGATGTACGATTTCTCTCGACCTAGGCGCACGAGTTGATCCTGCTTTTTGGTGAGTTGATCAGCTCGCTTCATCTGAATGAACGCATCCATTTGAGAGTTAAATTTAAGGGCACGATTATTCTTCCACTCTTGCTTACTTTTAAACATTGCATTGAAGTCTTCGCAATGTTTGAGTACTACCGTGTTGCAATCCAAGCTGTCAGAACGCGCTCGTTGACGTGCACGTTGTTTCTCACCCTTCCTACCTGGGGGTCTATCCGGTACGTCTCGTACCCCCGGAGTATCATCTTCGCGAACAGGTGTAGGGTTGTTGTTGTTCCCCGCTGTATTTTCCAAGTCAAATTTTGGCAAATCTTTTAAAATTTGATAGCAGTTATCGAACGTAAAATGTTTGTTGGTTTAGGCACGGTACGCGTCGCGTGCATTAGTAATCGCTTGGAATTCGTTCGTCCCGCTTCCCATATTATTCATTTGGTGAGAAAGCTTTGCAATATATAGCATTATTTGATGCAATATATGATTGTAACGTGTTGATAGCATGGATCTCGTATGAGTAATTGTAATTCCATGCGTGACGTTATACTCATCTTTCACAGTGTCCCAAAATGTGCCCGATGATATTGAGTTTCCTTGAATACTTCGAGCTGTATATTTTGCATAAATAATACATAATATTTCATCCTGAAAAGGAGTCATATTAGGTTGTCGAGATGTACCAGAAATAATAGGTTGAGAAGAAGACATATTTTTTTGTAAAAATATAATATATTTATAATGAAAATAACAAAATGGAAGAAGGATAAAGGGGTGTGATAAAGAAATGGAAGAAGCAGTGTGATATTTATAAAGAAATCCCTCTCAAACGGTGTTAGTTTTTACTGTGGTAAAAAGGGTTTCCTACGAACTTCTTTTGTTCGTAGGAATTCTTACGAACTTCAAAAGTTCGTAGGAAGTTTTTCGGTTTCATTTTTTTTGGAGGTTTGTCCGGTGGCTGTTCCGGTGTGGTGTTCGTTTTTGTTCTGAGTTTCGATCGATTTTTCAGGTAGTTCGATTTACTTCTGGTGACTTTTTTTTCTTTTCAGTTTCAGTGCTGGATTTTTCCGGGATTCTCCTTCCGGATGTGATTCCAGTCCTACGAGTTCTTCGGAGGTGGTCCATTTTCGGGTAGAGCCCATTTTATTTTCCCAGTCCGGCGTCGATTCTCTTATACGACGTGTTTACTCGGAGTTTTGTTTTGGTCCGGCGCATTTTTTTTCGGTGTAGGGCTTTTCCCGTTAGTTTCCTCTGTACGATTTGGGGAACCATTTTTGGCAATTGTTCTTACTCTCTCTCTCCATATATATATATATATCTTATTATATATACGTATGTAGTAGGAACTCTCAACACCCTCCAAACCCCAAATCTGAATTTTCCAGAATTTAGAGATTTTTTAATTGCACTAATACAGGTGTTTATATCTTGGGTTCCCACGTTTTCCACATCATCCCTGCCTAAAATAAACTAACGCGCCAAAACAAATTTCTTCCATATTTCAAACTATCTCCCTTCTTTAACTACCCCATCCGCGTTCCTCTTCTAATAAATAGGTTACCCCACGTCTCTACCCCTATTTGACAGCCACTTTGCACCACATTTGTATTTCCTGTCTTCATCTCCTTCAAGAGTGTAATCCTTTCCCCCTCTTCATTTAGGTATGATAATTTTCTTCTTTCTTTCTTACTTGCTTTCACGGCTTAAAAAATGGCTACTAAGACGATATTTGTTATTATAAACTGGAAGTTTATACATTTGGTAGGGAGATGATGTGAGGGTGAAAAGTAAGGTTTCGTTATGTTAATGATTCTTTTATATAAACTGTGGTGGCTATTGGGTTTACCGGTTTTATCTCTTATATGTTGTATATGGGTTAATGAGGTTACTGGGTTTACATTTTTCCTACTGTGTAGGTGATTTATATATACATATATACATATAAACGGTGTGTGTGAGTATGTCAAATAATAGGGCGCAGAAAACTCCAACTGTTATGTGAGACTTACTTCATTACATTTATAGGCTTATAGGACTTCAGAACGAGTGAACAATATTTTTTTTATCTGCGGCTATAACTCAACGTAACTTACTTCATCTTCAACGGTATAGATCAGACTTAAATATCAGAAAGAAAAAAGTGAAAGAAAAAATAAAGACAAAAGAAAATTGAACCCCAGTTTGTATTATCATGGAACAATTACACTGGGTACTCATAAGTGGTTAGTTTTTTCTTCTTTCTTTTTTTCAGCAACAATACCATTCGGTAAACAAATATGAAAAGATAAAAAAAGTCTATTTTTTTAAACAGTAGAAGATGTCCTCCGATAACTGGGTAGCCTGCCCCGCTCCCCTTTTTTATTTTTTTATCAAAGGCTTTGCAATAGTTTTCACAACTTCCATTGCTTACAAAGACATACGTCTATAAAGGATTAAATTCCTTAATTTCAGCACAAATATAAGATCACATTTTCAAAGGAAAAAGGAGAAGATTGATTGATTCAGTTTGCTGGAAAGGACTAATTGGTGAGGAATTCGAGGTAATAGAGAAATTTGTGATGGCCGACGACATCAATAGTGATTAGATTTACATGACTGGTGTTGTGTTGATATCCATATTTGTGTAACTTTACATAGTATCAGAGTAATCTTTCGACTTAAATCCCTCAAATATATTATTGAAAAGGTCAGGACATTGACCAGGCGTTGACACTAATTTTTATATGATGATATCATGCTGGCATCAATATGACATCAATTGTTCGGCATTGAATCTCATGTCCCCTGATATTCTAAAGATTATTCCTAATTCTTTTGAGGTTGTGTGTTGATCTTAGGAAATATTGTTGGTTTAAAAAGTTAACTATTCAAATCTTCTCATGTCGTAGATAGTCGTTCACGATGGTAGTTGATTAATAAGATAACATGTTTGTTTCTTTTTCACTTTATTCCATGCAAGCTGAGTTGTGATCTTGGGTTGAGACGCAAGATAAAGATCGAAGCACCTTATATCGTGTCTTTTTTTAGTATACCAGGAGGTGTCCAGACTAATTTACGCGCACCTCAACTAATTTCTATTTGTGGTTCGTGGTCTCCGCTGGCCAAACATTATTTTGACAGTGTTGAGAATCGAACTGGGAACCAAACTCAATCCACCCTCAAGAATGTCCGAGTGATAGCCTTATACCACTCGACGAAGAGGCTAATTCCTTATATCGTCACTTATTTTTTTTTTTAACTTCATTCATTACAGAACATATATATATACCTGTCTTTTTTTACTTTAATGAAATTTAACGTCATAGAAGGTGTGTCCTAAAAACATTAGTTTATTCCTAAAAACAAGAGAAACATTACACACAATGCATGTTAAGCGTGATATAAGTTATGTCCTGTCAGCTTCATTTCTCTTGGTACTACATGTGGGTATGAATTTTTTGTTACAAATTTACGACTTCTTATGCTAAGCCCATATACAAATTTTCTGTTAGACATATATAGTTTTTACATCTTGGGTTGAGACTCCCACACGTGCTTTTTTAATTTTATACATGTATATAGTTGATAGATCTCTTATAAACTCATAGGTTTTGTTTTAAAGTGGTTTTCTATAACCAAATATAGAAAATCCGGTATATATATGCATCTTTATAAGATATATATAAATTTACTACAAAGCACTGTGGGTATGGAGTTCTCATAATATAACTTTTATATGCAAAACACGTATATGTTCGTATGAAGTTACCATATCGGGTTCCTTTATCTCAGGTGCGAATTTTTTTCCCAAGGGAATTGAATTTGCGATATCTTTCACGATTTTGAGGGTAGTCGTGTGAAGATACCATATTTTTCACCTTGCGGTTAGTCTTTTTCTTCATGATAGAGAGCTTATATTTATGTTGGTATGAAGTTACCATATATGTCAATGCTAAAAACCATTTGTTATTTGCGAGAAGAGTAATGATACTCCTACCGGGTCCAAGTATCGATTTAGTATCAAATGCGCTTTAATTGACTGTAAATTGGTGGGATCTACAGCATTCCCTGGCGGGACCCACACCACAGTACGAATAAATAAAGCAGTACTGATACTAAACCGGTACTAACACCCGGCGTGTCTAACATTTTCCTTGCGAGAAATCATTTTTGTATATACTGAAAATAATTTATGTTTTTGTGAGTCAATTTTAATTTATTGTAAGTTATATATATATGCTGCAAATAATTTTTTACTGCGCATATTCATTTTTTAATCTTTGGAAATCATTTTTATATGCTTCAAATAATTCGAAATTGTTGAAAATTATTTTTTTATTCGTAGAAATAATTATAATTGCTGGAAAGAAAATTATTATTGTTTAATTTTTTTTATACTTGATGAAAATTATATTTATATGGTGAAAATTATTTATTTTATTGGTTGAACCCTTTTCTCACTTTCTGGAAAAAAATTATTATTTTCGAAAATCATTCTTTATTTGTTGGAAATAAATTTTTATTCCTGAAAATATTTTTTTTACTTGAAAAAAATACCCTTTCTAATGATTTACTCATAGTGCTTCATGCCAATTACTTTATAATCAAATAATAAAGTGCGTTAATGACATAAATAAAATATCAAGCTTATTTAGAGTACAATAAAAATAACAATGAAATAAATTTAGAACATAAATATTAAACGGTAATACTGATCAATTAGTTATAACACATCATGCCATTAACTTTTACACAATTAACACATTCTGTTTGACAATTTTTATCTTCGATATAGATTGACTTGGACCTTGCAAACCTTATATGCCATCTTCATTACTACTTATCTCGAATTATTTGACATTTATCATTTAAAAAATGACTACGAATTTATTGTAGACTCATTTCCTAAACAATCAAGGGATAATGGTTGGTTAATGTTTCGCTCTGGTGTGTAGCGAACGAATACTGAGTTCATATTTTATTTACCATTAAATTTCATTAAAGGTAAAAAATCTAACTTATTTTCTTCATTCCAAAATCTACAAAACAGACCGATACACTCCCCCTCAACATGAATGAGGTATGTACTGTACACAATTTTTCAACGTGTGTTCTAACATGTGCTGCATTGATATTTACATTTCATTAAAATCTATTCATGTCTTCTCAACTTTCTATGACATACCAGATTGCAGTTTTCATCCTGCAACTTAAGAGATGAATTTACATCAAGATATGGGGATCTCGGAAAGCTATATTCAGGAAATATGGAGTTACACACTACGAATACAATGGAAGTTCATATTTGAAGTGGATCCAAAAAAATGAATATCATTGTCATTCTACAAAAAGTAGTTTTCGCCCGTTTTAAGGACTACTATTTTTTTAACATTCACTTTGCAATGTATTTTTTTTCTAATTTGGATTGTTAGACTATGGTTCGTTCTACGACATTATGGTTCTTGCCATTCATTTCATCATATTCATTTTAAGTGGTACTCTTTATTCACCACATTACTTATATTTACATGTTCATGCTTATGGCTACGACCTTCTTTTTAAATACTGATAACAGTTATATTTCAAATTATAGATTTGAATAAATTATTTTAAAACACGTTACACCCGACCGTGCATCGCACGGGTCACCACTAGTATATATATATATATATATATATATATATATATATATATATATATATATAGTGGTGACCCGTGCGATGCACGGTCGTGTAACGCGTTTTGAAATATATTATTCAAATATATAATCTAATGTATAATTATTATCAATATTTCAAAAAAAATTGTATCCATAACTATGAACATATAAATGTAAGTAATATAGTGGAAAGTTACGAACAAAATACATTCAATAGGTATATATGCGTTTACTTTTTAATGCATTTATGAATAAAAATTTACAAACTAAGACCAAATTTTTATGCAACACGTATAAATGAATAAAAATTTAGGAATGCATTTACTTTTGAATACGTATATATTCAAAAGGAAAATTTTCTTGATTTTACTTTTGCTCCTTACTTCTTAATGTGTTCTCATATTATTCAACAAATTGCTTGAAAGTAGTCTTATAGTTGACATACCAATAAAAAATATTCACACTCTACTTCGTTGAGTTGAGGAAATTGTTGCCCAAAAAGTATCTTTTAAAAATGCGGGAACCAAACATCTCCTTTCATTAAACAACCTGTTGTCAATCATTATTCCGACGATTAAAATTTTCAATGATTAATCACACTTGGACCTTCGAACTTTGCCCTCTTTGTCACTTTACCATCCGAACTTTTAGTTTCTGTATTTAACTCCTTTAACTTCCAATGTGATTGTAAATTGTCCCCTACCGCCTAACTCCACTAATTTTTTGTGGGAAAGTTTAGTCGTGTGTGGTGCACCTGACTTTTTAAAAAGTATTTTTGTCCAAAACTCTTTTTTCTTTTCCTCATATTTCTTCTATCTTTCAATTTATTATATCTCTTTCTTTCTCCCCCTCTCAGCCATTAAGAGCTTCCACTCCCCCCAACGCAGCCTTACTACCCAATCATTGCCTCCCCCCACCACACCCTATTACCTCCTTCACACGTGTCTAGTCCCTACCCATCCAATCACCGCCCCCGCCAACACCTTTTTCCCATCTCCCTGCACCCCCCCACCCCCATCCTATCTCCCGTCTCTCTTTATACACAAACAGAGATTTGTATTTGGTTGGATTGAAAAGGTATTTGTTGGGTTTGGATCTTAGATTTGTAAAGTTTTGTGATGGATTTGTCAAGGTTTCTGTTTTTTTAATCTTTTTATTACGAATTGTTTTTTTTATTGAAAATCTGTTTTTATGCATAATTTCTACTAATATTTTTTTATTTTTTTAATTTCCATATTACATGTTTTTTTCTTAAAAATACTTTTCTGTTTTAAGTATTTTTGTTTTTTTTTATGTATTTTTATATTTTCTTTTTATTAAAAATTTCTTTTTTAATTGGAAATCTGTTTTTATGAAGATTTTCTACAGATATTTTTTCTGTTTAGTTAATACTTTACAATTTTTTTACCTATTTTCCAGATTTTTAATTTTTTAAAATATTTTTCTAAATTTTCCACATTTTATGTAATTATTGAATTTTTTCTATTTTTGTTATAAATTTGGTATTTTCTTTATTTTTTGTATCAAGCACTCTATAATGAAATTTACTGAATCATGAACTCCATTTTTATGCATTTTTCATGAGTAAGATTATGAAAAAAGGAAAAACTTATCGTCCGTGTAAGAAAGTGAGTGAGAGAGTAACCCAAAAAATAAATTAAAGGCTGTAATTGAGGAACAGATTTTAATTATAAATTTAAAAAAATCAGTACTTATGAATTTAATGAAAATATTATAATACAATGAAAACTTATAAATTTAATGGGAAATTTCTCATTTAACATTGAACCTCTTATTTTTGTCTTGAAAAGTATTAACCTATTGTTATTAGTGTAATTATTTGAGTTTAGATATTTTTTTTTATATAATAACTATTTCTTTAATTTTTATCGTTATTTTTTTAGGAGCATTCAATACTTGAATCTTTAACTAAAAAGTGAAAATTTCAAACATATTCAAAAGAATTCAATAAGAAAATCATTTACTATTTATAAAGTTGTTGGAATGGCATGCATAAAGAATTAGTCACTGTTAAGAATATTATAGAAGTCATACCCGAATAGGGACAATTTTCTTTTATAAAGCATGTAAGAAAACAAAAGGATGAATGGGGCATTTTATCAAACATTTCACGTGCAAGTTGCATCTATGAAAATGTAAATGAATCAACAGCGTAAATAGATACATGGTTCTTCAAGTAAATACAACAACAAAGTTGAATTTAATATCTTCATGGCTCCTCACCCATCACCCACACTCTCCATCATCAAGACAAAAGTTCAAAATACAGAAAACCAAAACATAAACCCATGACCAAATTATAATGCGAACAACTTATATTATCATGGTCTATGGTCCAGGAACTTATTCACAAAATAAAAAACATATTTTATAGTCTAGAAGCTTTAGAACATATCTACAATTAATATCATTGAAGAAAAAAAAATATTAGTTTCAAGACTGAAAATTACAAATTTCAAAAGACATAAAGCAGGAGCGAAAAAATTCAAAATAAAACCTCCACAAAGCAAAAATTTATTGTAAGATCCATGGCACACCAGAACTTCAAGAAAACCCATCTTGTCGCCTCTCTCTCTTTTACCGAAAACCCAACTCATGCCATCTCTCTTTGCTATGAACAAATGCCTTCTCAAACTACCCGCACCCACCGGCTGGCATAAAATCAAAGATAGAATATCAGTGAACAAAGAAACAATTTCGAACTTAGACTTCCCAACCCCCATAACATTCATAAAACTTAATGGAGGTGAGAAAAACACCTTTAGGTATTCCGTCAAGAAATTCACATTTTAGAAATAGAAGGCCCAAGGGTAACTCAACTGTAGTGAAGACCCAATATTATGCTAAGAGACCAAAGAACGCTACCATTCATAACCCATAAAAATATGCACATTTTTAATCTATAGCACAAATACAAAGTGTCATCTACCGAGAGTAACTAACGCCCTTAATTTCTATCTGTTCAATAGAGTGCGGCGTGCACAGATAGATTATTATTATTAGTATACAAAAGAAGCCCAACCGATATTTTGAGTATGAACTCTTCAAGCATTAAAAAATTATTATAAAATAGAAATGACTAGAAAAAGAGAGAAGGAAACTGAAATGTAGAAACCCGAATATAGAACTCACAACACGACTCACGGTCATAAAATTTTTCAAAACCCGAATATAGAAAAAACGAAATCATCAGTTGAAATCTTTGATCTGCAAAATCAAATCACAAAGAAAAACGCTAAATAGAAAAGGAGAGAAGGAAACTGAAATGTAGAGGAGACATAGAGGGAAAAAATTAAATGAAAAAGGCAAATGAGAAAATGTTGTCGACGGTTATGTAAAAATCATCATTCGAACTCCCCTATCCCGCAATTATCTTGCCAGCGGATACCCCAACTAGATCTGGTCTACTACGAAACTTAGACGAGATCAAGATCAAGATCAGCAACCGGAGCACACCGAATATCCCAACCGGGTGTTTAGTGCTGAGAGAGTGAAGGATTTGAGATGAGGAAAGGGAAACATACGCGAGATGAGAGAGAGAGAGAGAGAGAGAGTAATTTATCTCATTTGTTTAAAGAATTTGAAAATTTTGAAGATCGTGCCAAAACGTGTTAAACTGTCCCGAGATAATAGGGGGTTGCGTTGCAGGTTTGAGTGGGGAAAAGGAACACGTGGATATTTTTAATAAAAAAATTCAAAATTCTAAAAAAATATGTATGGGGTTTTGGAGCCTTCACAGCGTCCAACTACATGTGTATATATAATAATATATATATATATATATATATATATATATATATAAAGAGATTTGATAAATACATTTTTTTCATAACTGCTTGTGTTGAGTTATCTTTTTGTGGTCATTTTATAATCTAAAAACTTTGGAAAAATTTAATTTGGACTAAAATTAATTTGGTGTGTTTAGGACTATATTATGTTTTTGGGAGTTTGGCATTGAGAAATAATTTACACCATTTTTGGTGTTTGTGTGCACTAGTTATCTAGTCCTCACAAGTTGGGTGTTTTGTTGGTATGATTTATTTACACCAAATTTAGTGTGTGTGCTCTTGTCTAGTTGGACTTAACACTTTGTTATCTAGATTTTTTTTGTGCCACACATTTTTTATTTATTAATATCTGTATTGATTTATTTTGGGGATAAAGATAATCTGACTTTTGACTATAACTAGTTACACTCTCTAAGTTGAACTTTTGTGTGTTCACTTTATTTAGTTGGGTTTAATTAGTGTGTAGACTTTAATCATAATAATCTTTATTTGTTTAAATTTTATTTTAGTGAAACCCATCCTATTTTAGTGAGTCGAGTGATACACTCTTTATCTCGTACTCATTTCACTTGAATTGGACCAATTGACTCATACATTTTTTATTGTCTAAGTTGAATATTTTTTGTTGTATTCTTTTATACTTAGGTGGTGTTTGTGTGTGTATGCATTTTTTTTATCCAAACTTTGTTGTAGTATTGGTTTGAACTAAAATTGGAATTTAATCTCTGTGATTAATTTTTTGTGTTACAAATTTGAAATTTGATCTTAACTAAATATTAGTATCTATCTTGTTGTAACTTTAATTAAGTCCTAATTTGTATGAGCTAAGTGCTACATATATTTATCTTTTTCTCATTTTACTTGGACTCAATATTTTAACATAACACCAGTTTAAATTGATTCATATTCTGTTTGGTGTTAAGTTAATTTTTATTTAGTTGCACAACACAATTCTTGGATTTTTATTTTCTATTTTATTTGTGGTCATTTGCGCAACTAAATTCTTTTAGGATTAATCTTTACTTGAATATTTATTATTAAGAAAGACCTTACTTGTGTCTTGTGACTTAATATTTAATCATTCTTTTTAATATCGATTAATTCAATATTTTCTTGCCTTTCACTTAGTCACTGATTGGTAATTTTTCTTGTCAATAAAAATAGACTTCACCTGGTTTGTGTTTAGTCACTTTTTCTAAAAAATATTATTTTGTTGTTTTGATTAAAGCAAACTTTATTATTAAATCTGTTTTGCACAACTTCACGGGGTCTCGGGTAATAGTGTGTTGTTGTGTATGTGTTTCATGCTTACACTACCTAGGTTGTTTAGTTAGATTCAGTACTATGGGGTTGTTTAGTTTGTGCCTGGGTGTACTGGTTTTTGTTGGCCTAACTATTTCATTTACACTCGGTTGTTGAATTCTTTATCTAAACATTGGTATTAGTGTTGCGTGTGTAGTGAGTGAGTGATAGTCACTATTACCTGGGTTTATTGGGTGACTGGTTTTCAGTTATGTTGGGTTGTTTTAGACTAGGATGGTTGTACGAGTGTGTATTTGCTTAGTTTAATTTATTGTGGACTTGGGGACTGTAATCTGTAACTTATAATTGGTAATAGTAGACTTGGGTGTGTGAGTTGTCCTAGAACTAGGGACACGGGGTTTACAACCACTGTGGGTTCCTCAAGAATGAATATTGTGTCACCTTCCACTTTTCCTCATCTCATTCTTAAAGGAAATTATTTTTATATCAAGCATCACCACCTTTTACTTACTAGTGTGCGTGAGTGTTTTGAATTTATAATAGATTTTATCAAAGAGTTTAAAAGAGTTTTTTAAATAACCTAATACGTATTAGCGAGTAGAATTTGGTTCTTTTTTGAAAGAGCCGTTACAACGGAATAAATGTGACTTCTCAAACAAATCAATTTTAATTGTGTGTCAACCAAACCAGTTTTAATGAAAACCAAGTTTTAATTCAGTCCTAACACATGCATCTAAGTGATATGAAATCATAAAGCAATAAGAATGCAAAGGAAACCAAGTTACAGGAAAAATTCCCCACATGGGCAAAACCTTTTATTTTTAGAACTTTAAAAAATTTACAAGACTATTGACTTACATACAACTTCCCTCATATGTAACGTAGGGTGCCTTCGTCAAACCTTCAAAGCGTCGGTTAGAAATCTGCAGTGGTTCACGCGCAGCTATACCACAAGGACAAGCAGTCTGATCAACCTAGGAATACCCGTAATCACTCCCTATGACACGTAGTCAAAAATCTTTACAGAGACTCCCTCCACAATATCACGCAACCCTTCGATTGTAGAGATCTCCTCACAAAGTATGAACAATAGCAAAATTATGTTCTTGGGTTCCAAAACAATTCACACAAAAAGATATTGGGATTTTGTGAATTGAAAAACAAAAGATTTAACTCTTTTAATGTTGAGAATAAAGTAAAACACTCAAAATCATATTCTATTTAAAACCAGTGTTTCTCCACACGAAATCAAAAGTCTGACACCCTTTAAGTACTAAAAATCAAGGCGGTGACTTCTCGTTTGAACGACATACGACGTTGTTTGATCGAGATACTTATCTCATTCGAATGAGATCCTATATCATTTGAACGAACTATCAAACGAGGCCAGGATTGTAGATAATTTCGATACGAGCGCGTGACCGCCAGTTTCATATTTTTTTGATTTTTTATGAATTAGTTATGATTTTTCTACGGAAAGGTGCCCGAGAACAAAATCTTTAGATATAATGAATTAAAAAAAAGTTAATAAAAACTTTTAAAGCTCTGCTCCAATACTTAGAAAATATTTTATGAAAAATAATCCCAACACTCTAAGTGCATTATTAAGGTACTCTAAAACGTAACCTTACCAATGTTAAACTTGCGGAGACTGTTTGTTGAAGAACCTTGATTATTCAGATTCGTTTTGATGTGAATGTGATCTTGATCTTCTTCGACGGTGTAGCGGTATACGACATATAAATTGATAATGGACAAAAATGTCCTTACAAATCTCCCCCTATGTCTATGCCAGTACAAAATAAAAATATATGAATTATCAATCAAAATATGACCTATACAAATCTACCCTCCTATAAACCCAAAACTGAAAAGGTTTGTGTCTTCAAACTTTTTCAATCTTCAACAAACTTCAAACCTCAAAGCTTTTCTCATCAGTGTGTGCAATCCACTAATTTCCAACTTTTTACCTACACACATGATACAAATCAAATACCTTCGTGACATTCATGACATATCGAATTTGAAATGAGATAAACATAAAGTCAAATCAAAACATATATAAAATCTCAAATCTCCCCCATAATTCAAAAACTCCCTCCGTAAAGTCATAATCCGTTCTCTCCCTTTTTATTTGTCTGAAATAGACAATGAAAGAATAAACACAATGAAGCAGATCGAGGTGTCATGGGAAACAAACCAAATAAACTATTTTTGAATTTCAATATTTTCATACAAAAATGCAAAAATAATTTTACAAAAATCACACACCATGAATTTTTACTAAGATAACCAAATCGGGGATATGGAATGAATGTGCGTGAACAAATTCAATAGGTAATAAAACCCAATCAAGCATATGTGCACGATGTATAAGTGTACTCATATCGAATGAACATCAAAATCATCCTTAGGTGTAAAGTTGTTGAATTTAGATGATATCGACTAAATCAAATCAACAAATCAAAGCCTAAGTGATTTTCACACCAATAACGTCCAAAACTAATTAGTGATGTTTCGAGAACTTTTCAAAGGACGTGCAAACCCATTGATTACTTTCCAACCAAACTCCCTCATATAAAATAATGATTTTTTTTATATCTAACGAGGTACTAAATTCTCAATTTAGAGAAAACTTATTGGCCCTTTATTGGCATACTATTCTTTTTATTGCCATTCAATTTTTTTGGGCTCTTTTCAAACCTTATTGGACCCCGAATAATTTATAATTCCTCACTTTTTTAGGTCCAAAAAAAGAAATTCTCATGGGCAATGGTTTTTACATGCACTACTGTAAGGGCATTTTGTCCATTATCTATTTGTATGTCATACGCCGTTACACTGTTGAAGAAATTCAAGATCGCATCTACATCGACGGATCCGAATATCAAAGTTTCATGAACATGGAATCAGGTTTCTGCATATACCGGATCGGTCCGCATCCGCCTCCGGACCGATCCGCCTCAAGTTAGACCGATCCCCTATGATCCAATCCAGTGAACCCCGGATCGATTGAAAATCGAAGAGGCCCTGATAAAAAACGAACCGATCCGCTATCGGACCGGTCCGACATCAGAAGCGAACCGATCCGCCTGAGATAAAATCGCACAGATCTGTTCGAGATTTTTTCGGCCAAGGTTATCTTAATTAAATCAACTTCGGGGAGTTTGTTTCTAAGACTTTCATATACGATTTTCAGAGTAATAAATACTCGAGTCTTCAAGACTCATGTTTTGATTCACACAACTGTTCAATCCTTTGTGAATCCGTTTGCAACCCAAGAACACAACTTTGTGTTTGTTCATACCCTTGTGGAGAAGACCGTCCTTCTTCTTCATTTCTGCCCTCCTGAAAAGGGAAAGTTCCAACCGACGACACCGGAACCGACGCTTACGAGTATTTCTGTGTCACTGTATTTTTACTGTAATCCGTGTAACCGTTCCTTATAATATTATAGTGAAAATAAAAGGTTTTGCCCCTTTGGGGGATTTTTTCTCACATCTGTGTGTTTGAATGTTCTTGCATGTTTTATATCTTCTTTAATCACACCTAGTTGCATGTTTAGGATTTAATTGGATAAAACTGAGTTTAATGATATAATATCTTAATTTGAACGCAAGCGCAACTCCTTTCAAATTGGTATCAAAGCGGGTTACTCTAAATTATCGAGTGATCCTGATTTTTAAATTTTTTTTCCCTAATTCAATTTGACTTCTCACGTCGTCAAATTGGTATCAGAGCGGGTTATGCTAATTTATCCCGTATTCCTATTTTCCGCAAAATCGTGTGATATTATTTTTTTTTATTGAAAATTAGTTTTGTGAAAAATCGCAATTTTTCCAATGGAACGCCCATTTAAAGAGGAGCCTATTTTTGAAAAAGTTCACGACCATGCTGAAAATTAAAAAAATTTGAATTTGAAACTTTGCAAAAGAATTAAAGTTTTGGAAAAAGAAAATTCTCTCTTTAAAAGTAAGATTGAATATTTGCAAGCGTTTCAAACTCAAAGTGATATTTATCGTGAGCACTTTGATATTTTTTGTATTGATTTTGATTCTTTGAAAATTGCCAAAAAGAAGAGTGATGAGAGAGTCCTAGTTTTAGAGAAGGAATTGGAGGACTTAAAAAATTCTAGGGTTTCCGTTTGTGCCGTCGAGGATAAAAAATTAATCGATGATTTTACAGCACGTGAAAAGACTCTTAATGATAAGTTTGTTTTAATTGAGGTGGAGCGCAATAAACTATTAAGTATAATTGATAATTTGAAAAATAAATCCCTATCTCTGGAAGAGTCTAATTCTTTGCTCGAGTAAAGAATTTTGAAGTTAAAAAATGATTTGACGGACTCGAGTAGGTTTGATAGTGATGGTAGTGGCTCATCTTGTTCTCATGCTTCTAATGCTAAAGCCAAAACCATTATTTGTTTTAGAGGGTCAACCAATTCTAAGGATATTAGAAAATATCATCCCATAGGTGTCGTTCCACCCGTTTACACATGTTCGTATTGTGGTAGGAAAGGTCACCTTAGGAGATTTTGTTTCGATCTTGGAAAATGTCCTTGGAAGTCTATGTCTAGTGTTCCCGTGGTTCCTAAATCTCCTACACGACGTTTCACATCTATTTGGGTTAGGAAATCATTTTTAGAGGCACTAGATTTTAGACAAGTTGATTCCCGTTTGCTTGCATATGATTCTTCTCTTGCCATATCATATAGATGATTGTGTTTGCATGTTTGTCATACGCTAGTTATGCTTTTGATATATTTTTTCTAGCGTTGTGACATGTACTTTTTGTATAAATTTTTGCTTTTGATTTTTTTTTGAAAATACAAAAAGATTTTTTTTATAAACTTTTTTAAAAATCCGAAAAGATTTTTTTTTGTTCTTTGTTTTGCACCTTTTATGGATGAACACTTAGGATGATCAAGTCACAACATCATTCCATTTTTCATGTGACTATTTGATACTGTTTTGAGACAATAGGTCAATTCATCCTTGTGCGTTATAATGTTTGGAGTCATTAAGATGTAATGAAGTGTTACTTCCTACATGTTTTACTCATGTTTCCTTTATTGCATTCATGCACGGATTTGTTTGATTACTGTGCTTGTCTTATCACATGTTGGTTGGGTGTTTTCACTTCAATCCTGTCTTTAAAACGAACCAAGCATGATAAAATTTGATAAGGAAATTGTGTATATAAGAACCGTATTGTGAGTTTGTGTGCTTTGTTTGAAAAACGGGGAAGGGCTGCGAAAGGTTCATTTTGCCTTTGCGAATACTAAGCCACCGTTAAATTGGACCTAAAAAATGGAGGAATTTTATTATCCGGGGTCCAAAGAGGTTAAAAGAGCCCGAAAAAATTTAAAGACAATAAAAAGAAATTCATGCCACTTTTGGGCCATTTAGGTTTTTGCACCAATTCTCCAAAGTTTGAGAATTTAGTTTATTCACCTCTAAAAGAAAATATATATGAGGGAGTTTGGTTGGAGATTTTATAACGGGTTTGCACGTCCTTGAAATGCTTGCAAATGCGCTAAATAGTTTTGGACGTTATTGGGGTGGAAATCATTTTGACTTTGATTTGTTGATTTGCATAAGACGATGTCATCTAAATTCAACAAATTTTTACACCTAAGGATTCTTTTGATGTTCATTCGTTAGGAGTACACATATGCATCATGCACATATGATTAATTGAGTTGATTTACCTATCGAATGTGTTCACACCCATTCATTCCATTTCCATGACTTGGTTGTTTGAGTTTTAATCCATGGTATGATTTTTGTAGCATTTTTCTCAAGTGGTATCTTATTTTTGTATAAAAAAATTGAAAATTCAAAAATAGAAGTTTGTTTCCTTGTGACACCCCGATTTTGCTTGTTTGATTTATTCTTCTCTTTTGTCTATTTGGGAACATCATAAAAAGGGGGAGAAAGAATTATCATATGGGGGAGCTTTGAAGTTTTGAGTTTGAGGATCTATTTTAAATTGGTATCTATGTTTATCTCATTTCAAACTCGATACGTCACTTGGTATTTTGCTTTATCTCATGTGTGTAGGTACTACATCGATGATCATATGATACACTCCCTGATGAGAAAAGCGTTGAGATTCCTGAAGATTTGAAGATCAAACGATGAAGTCTTATTCATTTGTATCTTTCCAGTTTTGGGTTCATGGAAGGGCAGATTTGTATAGGCAAATTTGTTATTTGATAATTCGTATTTTTTATGTTTGTATCAGCATAGACATAGGGGGAGATTTGTAAGGACATTTTGTCCATTATCTATTTGTATGTCATACGCCGTTACATTGTTAAAGAAATTTAAAATCGCATCTACATCGACGGATCCTAATATCAAAGCTTCATGAACATGGAATCAGGTTTCTGCATATACCGGATAGTTCCGCCCATTTCAAAAAGGAACCGATCCGCCTAAAGTCATCCTCTATGCTCCAATCCAGTGAACCCCGGATCGATTGCAAACCAAAGAGGCCCTGATAAAAAATGAACCGATCCGCTATCGGACCGGTCCGACATCAGAAGCGGACCGATCCGACTTAGATAAAATCACACAGATCTGTTTGAGATTTTTTCGGCAAAGGTTATCTTATTTAAATCAACTTCAGGGAGTTTGTTTTTAAGACTTTCATAGACGATTTTCAGAGTACTAAATACTCTAGTCTTCACCTTTTTGAGTCCCAAGACTCATGTTTTGATTCACACAACTCTTCAATCCTTTGTGAATCCGTTTGCAACCCAAGAACACAATTTTGTGTTTGTTCATACCCTTGTGGAGAAGACCGTCCTTCTTCTTCATTGCTTCCCTCCTGGAAAGGGAAAGTTCTAGCCGACGACATCGGAACCGACGCTTACGGGTATTTCTGTGTCACTGTATTTTTACTGTAATCCGTGTAACCGTTCCTTACTATATTATAGTGAAAATAAAAGGTTTTTCCCCTTTGGGGGATTTTTCCTCACATGTGTGTGTTTAAATGTTCTTGCATGTTTTACATCTTCTTCAATCACACCTAGTTACATGTTTAGGATTTAATTGGATAAAACTGAGTTTAATTATATAATATCTTAATTTTAACGCAAGTGAAACTCCTTTCAACTACTTTTATTACGCTCGTATTATTGCACTTGGTTCGTTTTAAGGACATGATTGAGATGAAAACACTCGACCAACATGTGATAGACAAGTACAATAATAAAAAAAAATCGTGCATATGTGCAATAAAGGACAAATAAGTCAAACATGTAGGAAGTAACAACTAATTACATCTCAATGACTCCAAACATTATAAAGCACATGGATGATATGATATATTGTCTCAAAACACTATCAAATTGTCACATGGATAAATGGAATGAAATTGTGAGTCGTTCATCCTAAGTGTCCATTCATATATGGTGTTAAACAAAATACAAAATCTTTTTGTCTTTTTCAAAATTTTTCAAAATCGAAAATCTTTTTGATTTTTCAAAATATATAACAAATGTAGTACAATCAGCAACATGCATAATATAAGCATGAAAGTCATCCTATGCTAGCAAAAGATAAATCACACAAATGAATCATTAGTCAAAGAAGGTGGGATTAAAGAAAATATGCAATGTTATCAAATGAGTACGACTATCAAGAGAAGCTGCATATAAACTTTTCCAGAAGCAACCAGTAGTACCATAAATGTAACTAATGAATTCAGGGAACTGCAACAAAAGAGAAAAGAATTTCTATAGAGGTCGCTGGAACGAGACAGCCTGTCGTTCGAATGCAAGGCATCTAATGAGAAATCTCGTTCGAACGAGATATCAAATTTTCACAGTTTGCCTAAAAAGTCATGTAGTGATGCCAAGTGAAAAATTTCCAGAAAGGGATGCCTGAAAGATGATGACAGATTCGAAACAGTAGATATCATAAGAAAAAGAAATTTAAACTACAACAAAGTGTGTCATAACACTAGTAAAAGTATATCAAGACGCACAACTAGTTTTTGACAAATATCAGCACAATCAACCAAAAGATCTCACATGGGGTGAATCGCGTGCAAGAAGACGAGATTCATGAACAATTAGACCATAATCCTCTAAATCCGATTTCCTAACCCAAATCGATGTGTAACGAGGTGTGGGGGTTTTAGGAATCAGTGTGACTCTCTCTTTAAATTTTCTAGGAACATTCAAAAGTTTGTAACATAAACGCCTAAGATGTCCTTGCTTATCGCAATGTGTGCAAGTGTAAATTGGGTGATGAATGTTACCTAACGGTGGCGTTCTCCTCAAATTCCTAGGTGGTGCTCTCCTCAAATTCTTAGGTGGTGTTGATACCAAAATTAATATGCTGATGTGGACGAATAGTATGAAGACACGCGTCAATCTACGTGGCACAATAACAGCGAGGAAGATCATTTCCCGACCAACCATGCTTCTTTCCGAGCAACGAGAATACACCGAGGAACTCTATCATACCGAGGAACTCCATCCGAGGAACTCCATCATCCCGAGATACTCTAAGCACTCCGAGGAACTCTTGATCAACGAGCAACTAAGGCGGTCCGAACTGCACCTCGGCCGTGTCATCCATTATCAGACGGACAACTGTTCAACTATTCATTAGATTCTTGACGCACACGCTGCATTAAATGTATTACCCATTCATATGTATATCATTTAATGTATTGGACCTTTCATGTACAACCTTGAGGCTATAAATACCTTGTATCAATCCCATTCAAGGGGAGCGGAATTTCTTGAGAGAACTTGTAATCAAGAATTCCACAAACACTCAGCAATAACATAACAGTGGACGTAGGCTTTATTCCTAGCCGAACCACTTTAAAAATCTTTGTCTTATTTATTTATCCGTGATTGAAAAATTAGAGCGATCTAGTTTTTTACATCAACAGATTGGCGCCGTCTGTGGGAACGATTGTTATTATCGTTTTTCACCAAAATTCATTCATCAACAATAGCGGATCATCCAGAATCTAGCAATCGAAACGCTGGAAATGATGGAAATCCCCCAAATCCTTCTGCACATCCAGATCTGGCCGGAATTATGACGAATCTGGCTCAAGGACAAACCGCCATGCAGGAGACAATACGTCAACTCATACAAACCATAAATGGTGGTGCTGCACCTGCACGATCAGGACAACAAAGTGGTCATAGGCAAACTCATTTACTTTCTTCACGATCCAGGCGTATTGGGTCACGTCACAATGAGGAATCCGATGATTTCTCTTATCAACCTGGGCAAACTTCATCGATACGGGCCACAGATACTGAACAACGTGTCACTCTCTCTCCGGAGAGAGCCAGTGCTTGGGAAAGACTGAGTAGGGTGTCTCCTTTCAGTCGATTAGGCCCAAGGAGGAATAAGACTCCACCTAAAGTCGCGTCGAGGAATTTTCGACAACCATCAGATTTAAGAGAAGGATCAGCACAGTCACGACCAACTGCTCGTCGAGATAGATCTCAAGAGGCTACTTTGGAACGATCATTTGCTCGAACAAACAGGCCCGAGGAAGGGAATGAAGCATGGAAAGGTTCCATTCAACGGTTGGAAGATAGATTGGGAGAAATGACCAAGGCAAGGAATCCCTTACAGAGAACTTTTGTTCAAGGAACACCTTTTGTGCAAGCCATTGTGGATTTCCCTACACCGTCAAAATTCAAAGCACCAGTAGTGACCCCCAAGTACGATGGAAAGACAGATCTTGTACTTCATATAGAACAATACCAAGCTGCTGCGGATATCTACGCTGTCCCTGACGAGATGAGGTGTAGAGCATTCTCAGGAACTCTTACCGGATCTGCACAGATATGGTATAATAATCTTCCTCGGGGTAAGATTTCAACCTTTGTTCAGTTAGCTGAATTGTTTATTGGCAATTTTTGTTTTGGAGCAAAGCCGGTAAAGCGAGTAGCACACTTGCTAAGTGTTAGACAAAAATCAGGTGAAAGTACTAGAGATTACATAACTCGTTTCAATAACGAGAAGTTAGAAGTCATAGATTATGAAGAAAAGACAGCAATCACTGCTCTGATGAGTGGTTTGCTACCTAACAAGCTGTATTACACTTTGGCCAAAGATCCACCTAAAAATATGTCGGAGTTGATGGCAAAGGCGGCCAAAATCATGAATGCCGAGGAGGCTATGGCTGCGAAGAAGAATATGGATAAAGAAGTTAAAGTGGAGGTCGACAACTCTAAGAAGAAAGATCAGAAAGGTAATGGTGGTGACAAATATTCCAGGAATAACAGGATAAAGTTGGAAGCCCTAAAGAAGTATGATAATTATACTCCATTGAAAATGGGTATTAATCATGTTTTAGAAGAGATCAGGAATAACGAGGAAATCAAGTGGCCAGAGAAACTGAAAACAGATCCTGACATGAGGAATAAGGCCAAATATTGCGAGTTTCACAAAGATCATGGCCATATGACCAAAAATTGTATAGCCCTTCAGAACGAGATTGAAACACTCATTCGAAGAGGAAAATTATCAAAGTATGTAGATCGCAGAGGTGAGAGGAAAAATGATGATAGAACTAGAAAGAGATCTAGATCTCCTCGTCGTGCAGAGGAGAAAAAGAGGAGGGACCATGAAGAAGATCCAGATGATGACCCTGATCTTCCTAAGAAACCAAGGCAGCCTGAACGAGAGGTATTTTCCATACGTTTTGGGTCATTTGATTGTAATGTTATTACAGGAGGAGATGCAGGAGGAGGAGACCTTACTGCAGAAAGAAAAGCTTACCTCGGAGAGGCTCAAGCTTGTTCATATATTCAGCGAATAAACCTGGCCGAGGATGATCGTCCGAGGAAGGTAAACAAAGAGAAGCTAGTAATTGGTTTTTCAAAAAACGACCTGGCAGGTGTTCTTTACCCTCATGATGATCCTTTGGTGATCAAAATGAGAATGAAGGATGTGGTCATTTCAAGGGTGTTGGTAGACAATGGTAGTTCGGCAGACATCATGTACTATTCATGCTTTGATAGCTTGAATTTGAAATTATCTCAATTGGAACCTTATCACAGACCCCTTCTGGGTTTTGCTGGCGAGAAAGTTTTTCCACTTGGGACGATCAAGTTGGATATATTCATTGGAACCTGGCCTGTTTGTCGAACAGAAAGAATACGATTCTTCGTGATGGATAAGAATGTGCAATCAGCCTACAACATCATCATGGGAAGAGTTGGATTGAAGAAGTTCGAAGCAGTTCCTTCTACAGTACATCAATGTTTGAAATTCCCAACAAATTTTGGAGTTGGAGTGGTGAAAGGTGATCAAAAAGTAGCTCGGGAATGCTATTATTCGTCGGCCGAGCAAGAAGAACTTGAAGGATCGATGAAAAAGACTACTACTTATCAAGTGGAGGAAGGTACAGAAATTGAAACTCTTGATCCTAGAGATGAGTCCCAACTTGTGAAAGGACAAGTGGTAGAATCTACAGAAAATGTTATTCTGGACGACGAACATCCTGAACGAACAACCCAGATAGGTTCATCGTTGGATATGTCAATAAAAGAGGACTTGATAACTTTCTTGAAGAATAGGAAAAATACTTTTGCTTGGAGTCATGAAGACATGCCAGGAATAGATCCAAACTTCTTATGTCATGAACTCAATGTGAATAAGGAGATCAAGCCTGTAAAGCAGAGAAGAAGGGTGTTTAGTCCCGAGAAGAATCAAGCCATACAAGAGGAGGTCGAGAAACTCCAGAAAGCCCAATTCATTGAAGATGTAAAATATCCAGATTGGTTGGCAAATGTGGTGATGGTAAAGAAGAAAAACAACAAATGGAAAATGTGTGTCGATTTCACCGATCTCAATAAGGCATGCCCCAAGGATCACTTTCCATTGCCCAGAATTGATCAACTGGTGGATGCTACCTCGGGACACGAGCTACTCAGCTTCATGGATGCTTACTCTGGCTACAACCAAATCAAAATGAAACATGAAGACAGGGAAAGTACTTCTTTTATTACCCCTAGGGGAACTTATTGTTATAATGTTATGCCTTTTGGTTTAAAAAATGCAGGTGCAACATATCAGCGGTTGATGAACAAGGTTTTTACCAAACAAATCAACCGCAACATGGAGGTCTATGTCGATGACATGCTCACTAAAAGCAAGAAAGCTGCTGATCATTTGGTTGACTTGAGTCAAACTTTTGATCAACTGGATAAATACCAAATGAAGCTTAACCCGACGAAGTGCACCTTTGGAGTACGAGAAGGAATGTTCCTCGGATACATCGTCAATCAGCGAGGTATTGAGGCAAATCCAGATAAGATCAAAGCTCTTCTAGGGCTGCGATCCCCGACGACGAAGAAAGAAGTGCAGAGTCTTACCGGACGAGTTGCAGCGCTCAACAGATTTGTATCTCGAGCAACTGATAAATGCATACCATTCTTCAAAACACTTCGAAAAACCTTTGACTGGAATGAGGAATGTGAAAAAGCCTTTCAAGACTTGAAGAAATACTTGGGAGCACCTCCACTGTTGTCCAGACCAATAACAGGAGAAAAGTTGTATTTGTATTTGGCAGTATCAGAGAACGCAGTCAGTTCAGCGTTGATCAGATTGGAGAATGGAGTCCAGAAGCCAATTTATTACACAAGTAAGCCTTTCCGAGGTGCAGAAATCAGGTACCCAAAGCTAGAAAAATTGGCATTGGCACTAATTGAAGCAAGTAGAAGAATGAGGCCATATTTCCAAGCCCATACCATCGTCGTTTATACTGATATGCCATTGAGACAAGCCCTCCATAAGCCAGAAAAATCGGGGAGACTGATGTACTGGGCAGTAGAACTTGGTGAATATGATATTGTGTATGAGCCCAGATCATCATTGAAGGGGCAAGCTGTAGCAGATTTTATAGCAGAGTTCACATACCCTGATACCCCCGAGGAGCAAAAGGTGCCTGCTGATCTACCTGTGGACGATACAGGATCAACATAAACATTTGCTGACCTACCTGTGGACGATACAGGATCAGCAGAAACAGGTCCAAACCAACCAAGGTTGGTAAAAGGACTTGTGGATGTAGAGAAATCATTATATTCAAACCCAGACCAACCAAGGTTGGTAAAAGGGTACGAACAGATGATTGACGAGGAGCGAAGGATACCGGGGGATGATGGAAGAAAACAGCAGATATTTTATCGAGGAACTCTGACAGATAAGAAATTTGAAGACGAGGTACCTACATGGAGATTATATGTAGATGGATCATCCTGCACAGCTGGTTGTGGAGCAGGAATTGTTTTGAACACTCCAGACGAGATTGACATGGAATATGCTTTGCGATTCCAATTCAAAGCCTCTAATAATGAAGCGGAGTATGAGGCCATGATAGCAGGTCTTAGTCTAGCAAAGACTATGGAAGCACAACAAGTGATGGTATTCAGTGATTCTCAATTAATTGTGAATCAGATGATGGGAATATATGCGGTTAAAGGAGATTTAATGATCAAATATCATGCAAAGGTGATGAAATTGTTGACAGAATTTGATGCCATTCAATTGGTGAGAATACCGAGGATGGAGAATGTACAAGCAGACGCACTGGCCCGACTAGCATCAGCTACTCGTATCGAGATGCGAAGAACCATACCGATTGAAGTATTAGAAGGTCGGAGCATAGATGAAGATCTGACAATGAATGTGATTACCCTTGATTTAGGACCATCTTGGATGGATCCAATCAGGAAATATATTGAAGAGGGTGGATTGCCGGAGGACAAACTCGCTGCCAAGAAACTGAAGTATAAAGCTGCTCGGTATGTATTAACTAATGGTATTTTGTATAGACGAGGAATTATGGCAGGTTTGCAGAGATGTGTACATCCCACCGAGGTGAAAGAATTGATTGAAGAAATCCATGAAGGATCTTGTGGAGCTCATGTAGCAGGTCGAACACTTTTACAAAGAGTGATGACACATGGATATTACTGGCCGACGATGAGGGCTGATTGTATAGCCTATGCCAAGAAATGTGACAAGTGCCAACGTTTTTCCTCCATCCGACGAACTCCACAAGCATTGCTAACACCAATAACTTCCCCTTGGCCATTTGCCATGTGGGGAATTGATTTGGTTGGACCACTGCCGACCACCCGAGGAAGATTCAAGTATCTCGTAGTTGCAGTGGACTATTTTACTAAGTGGGTGGAAGCTGAGCCTCTTATCGATATGACGTACGAGAAGGTATACCAGTTTGTATGGAAGAATATCATTTGTCGATATGGTCTCCCTCATGCTTTCATCACAGACCATGGAACACAATTTGATAATGAAGAATTTGCTGCCTATTGTCATCAGTCGAACGTTTTGAAGTTTCATTCAGCACCAGGCCATCCCCAAAGCAATGGACAGACTAAAGTGACGAACAGAACATTACTAAATGGGTTGAAAAAGAGGCTAAGTGAAGCTAAAGCAAATTGGATTAATGAGCTCCAATCAGTATTATGGGCTTACCGAACAACTCCCCGAGCAGCAACTGGAGAATCACCATATATGCTAGCATTTGGAAGTGAGGCTGTGATACCTGCCGAGTTGGGTCTCCCAACGCATAGAGTGCTAAATTTCAATTCTCCGATCAGTGACTTGATGAGAAGAATGGATTTGGATATGCTCGAAGAAGTAAGAGAAGAGGCAGCCATTAGGAATGCTGTTTATCAACAACGAACAGCTCTGTTCTACAACAAAAGGGTGAAGAAATGCGATTTGAAGGAGGGTGATTATGTGCTGAAGAAAGTCATTCAGAAACAGAATAAACTGGAAGCAAACTGGCATGGACCTTACCGAGTTACAGAGGTTGTTCGACCTGGAACTTACAGAATAGCAACTCTAGAAGGAGAGGAATTTAAGAATGCATGGAATGCTGAACACCTGCGCAAGTATTATCAGTGATGTAAAATGTAAAGTATTTCCTTCATTATGAATAAAACGATGAATAAAATGAGGATGGTTTACCATTTTCTTTCTGTTGAAAGTTTTTCGGGGAATACTAGTGTTGAACACTACACTGCTTGATAACAAGAAGAAGACTGCTCTACGGAGCCATGCTCTACGGAGCCATGCTCTACGGAGCCACGCTCTACGGAGCAAAAGTGCTATAAGTAGCCAACCTCCTTTGGTTAGGAGGACATGCTCTACGTAGCCAAGCTCTACGGAGCAAAAGTGCTATAAGTAGCCAACCTCCTTTGGTTAGGAGGACATGCTCTACGGAGCCATGCTCTACGGAGCCACGCTCTACGGAGCAAAAGTGCTATAAGTAGCCAACCTCCTTTGGTTAGGAGGACATGCTCTACGGAGCCAAGCTCTACGGAGCAAAAGTGCTATAAGTAGCCAACCTCCTTTGGTTAGGAGGACATGCTCTACGGAGCCATGCTCTACGGAGCCATGCTCTAAGGAGCCAAAAAGTTCGAAAGAACCCTACTACTCCTTTGATTAGGAGGTGTACACCAGCATGATCAACTACGGTTGGTAAGACTTTATATATTCTCGCATTACAGCTTATGTTGGTCGGGAGGTAACATTATTACAAAAATTTCTTTAAAGAACAAAATATTCCAAACTGTACCAAGTATGGTTGGTCGGGGATAAAAACCCACTAACTGTAGTTGGTCGACGAGGACGAAGTATTGACCTTAGTTGGTCGGACACATGTTTATATTTGAAATTGAACCAAGTATGGCTGGTCGGGGATAGAAACCCATCAACTGTAGTTGGTCGACAAACATTATTTATCCACCTTGGTTGGTTGGAAACAATTTTGAACAATTTATGCTCATTGTAAATTCTAAGTTGGTTGATGAACCATATAATTTGCAAACAGAAAAATAGCTATGGGCAAAACAGAAAATGAAATTCTTTCATTAAGATAAAAATGTATTACATGTTACATGTATGTGCTAACTATTACATTAAAGATTCCTATTCTATTGGTTTCTTTCCTTTATCTTTTGAGACAGGTTCCTCGCCAGCAGGAGGATCCTCTAGACAAAGAGGAGAATTAATAAAGTTCATGTCCTTCAGCATTCTGACATTCATTATTGTAGGAGTGTCCAACAGGTGCTCAGGACGAGATACTTCAACTTGAGAATGAAGGTTATAATCACCAAGATATTTAGAGATCAAACTCCGAGGAATGGAACGAGCAGGAATCCATGCCATATCCAATTTATAAGGAGGAACAGGCAAGTCTAGCAATCCAGGAGCATGATAATCCCATAAATAATGACCTTGTTCCAATTTTAATACACCCAGGGCGTTCAACCATCCCTGCTTATAACCTTCGTTGTTAGCATTTTCAATGCGAGCATCCAAATGATAAAGAGCTTCATTATAGCCTGCATTCCAGAACTCCCGAGGCTGTTTATGGAATTGGAAAGTTAATCTATCTACTTGCTCGAGAAATTTCTTGATAAGAGCATCTTTATTATTCAGAGCAGACTTCATCGCAGCCAGTTGATCCTCTAAAGATAAGTTTTTCTTAGACAAATCAGACAGAGCACGATCCTTAACATTCAGTTGGAATGCTTGAGTTTCCAGAGTAGATTGGGTGCGAGATTCTTCAACACTGCGGCTAAGAACTCTTGATCGGCTCCGAGAAGCAATTGGAGAATTTTGCTCCTCGACGATTCTTCCTCGTCCCCGAGAACTCCTTCCTCGTCCCCGAGCAGTCACAGGAATAATAGACTTTTTCAAGTCATCCAACTCTTGCCTTAGTTTGGCGTTTTCAACCTCTAGAAACGAAAAACCTTCATCAGTAACTGGTACTAATGCAGTGGAAGAGGAGGCAGCGGATTCATATTGAGCCAATCTTTTCTGCAGACTATTATTTTCTTGTTCCAAGATCTCGGCAATTTGCCTGCAGGCTTCAACTTCACCTTTTAGGGTCCTTTCCCTAATGTCATATGCAGCAATGATCTTTTTATGACCTGTATCAGAGGAAAGTTGTTGATATCTATTTTCATATTCCTTGTGTAATGAAGCCATCGATTCATTGTGCTGACCTTGGAGATCCTCTAAGGAACAATGCAGCTCTTCAATCAAGTCATAATAAGCGACATTGTTAGCTACAGCTCGGTCGAGTAAATCTTTCAAGTACCGATAAGCCTCAATCGCCTGTTCTGAAGCATTATGACCAAGAATGTCAGCAATTTCAGAAGAACTAAGGTCTGTATGACCAGCCCTATAGTATTGGTGACATTGCTGCATCAGCTCGATATCATGAGAAGAGATTAATTCCATTCTAGCAACAAACTAAAGACAAGAAAAAGACAACAATCAACAAAGAATCATCAATAATAGAGATGAGTAAAGAAGTATTTTATTAGATCATAAAAGGATTACATTGTTCGATTACAAATGATGAAAGATAGAAATGATACCGAACAACTTCACACCTTTTCCTTGTCTCCCAAGACTTTCTCGGGAGGCTGGGACGAGGAGCTCGGTTGCTCGGTGATAACAACAGCTTGATCGGCAGAAATCTTCTCGGCAGGAGGAGGCATAGAAGAAATGTCCTCGATGACAGAGGGTTGAGAAGCAGAGATTGGGACATCCACAGCCATGGAAGACTCATCTGAAGCAGGTTCATCTTCTTCTTCTTCCACAATTGGTGGAGGAGGACCAGGGAGATGCCGTTGGAATAGCTCAGAATCGTCTTGGACTTTTAGCTCTTGTAGAGCAGCTACCCAACCATCATGGAAGTATTTCAACTTCCCATATTGGACTTGGGATGTCATAGCAGCAATCCCTTTATCCCATCCTTTCTCCCAACCAGCACTGAAATGTTTCTTGACTGCAGCTTTTCTTTTCAACTTCTCCGAGGAGAGTTTGACATCCAGTTGTTCTTTCTGGATTTTGATGTCTCGCAGGATAGACAGTTCTTCTTCTGCCTTCTTCAGTTGGTCATCGCACTTTTGCTGATTGACCTCTAAGCTTTTCACCTTCTCCTCCAAATTCTTGGAGGTTTCAGCCATCTTCATCTTATCAGCCTCAGCCACAGACAGTTTTTTCTCCCAGGCAGTTTTCTCCTCGACGTACTGCTGGCGGGATTCTTTCACAGATTGGGCTAAACCCAAGAGGGCATCGTCAACATCGGACGAGGAACTAGAAGCTTTAATAGCTTGATCTTTCTTCACGATGGTATTGAAGCAGTTCACCAGCTGAAAGATGAGAAAAACAATAAAGTCAATACAAATGCAAGAATTCAAGAAAAAGAAAGAAAGATCAAAGGTATGAGAAATTTACTGAAGAAAGATGGCGAGCAGCTAGGGATGTCAGTGTATCCCTAGGAATCTTTTCATCAACCCCGAGAACCTCGGGTATAACTGAGCTCGTTGAAGAACTCGGAAGAATGATTTTTGAAACACTACTACCACCAGCGGGTAGAGAAGATGCAGTTCCAGCAAGATTAACCGAGGATGATTTCCTCAATCTCTTCAAAGGAGGGTCAGCAGCATCAACCAAGGAAGAAGTCTTGGTCGGAGATATTGTAATTATATCAGCACTAGCACTTTTCTTGCTCGGGGCCACTGGGGGCTTCTCGGCAACTTTGGAGGAACTAGCATCTACTTTTTTAGTCCCCTCTGGGACATCAATTTTGCCTTTCTGTGCTCCAACAGCAGAAGAAATTTCACCAAATAGAGCAGGAGGAGCTCTTTTCTTGCCCATTCTCTGAGATAGGGGGATATGAGAATCTGAAGATGAACTTTCTGGTGTTGAAGCTGGTTCAACAGGGCGAGCAGTATAAGAGGTTGTGTAGCTCTTATACTGCAGCAAATATGATGCAGACCTAATATGCTCATCTGCAATTGTCTTATGCAAATTCCAGATAAGTTTTAAATGCTTGATATTCACTTCCGACTCTTTTAGAGTTTTTCTTTTGCTATCAACTGCAAATAAATACATAAATCTCAGTCATACATTTTGTCAAACATGATGAAAACGTAATTTCATAAGTAAAATAAAATGAAAAATAAACCTATCCCATTGCCGTATGGGGGGCATCTGGGACCGTTGTATACTTCATTCCCAGATAAAGGCGCGTGTTGCCAATTTTTTATGACCAACCCATGCTCAAAATAATCTCTATTTGAATCAGGGAGGTTAACTACAAGGGCTCTATTTAAAAACCTAGTTTTTAAATAATAAACATTATCTAAAGTGGCCCACTTATAGCAGTACATGATTTCTGGGATCCCTATACGAGTCCCATGAGTTAGATTTAACTTGTGCACCCCGTTAATTATTCTCCATGAATTGGGGGCTATTTTTGCAGGAACAAGATCAAAATATTGACAAAACTCAAGACATAATGGGTTTGGTGGAAAAGAAAAACCGCATTCAGCAACAAAAAGACTGGGGAACCAATGTCCCTCAGCCAATCGAAAGTAATCTAAAGGCTCAGAAAGAACCTCTAGAGTTACCCAAGAAGGAATGGAAAAGTCAGAACGAAATTTCTCAGCAGATTCAACAATATAAACCATATTGAATAAAAGAGATGCAGAAGAAAGGAAGAAGATCTTACAGAAAGAAAGGAGATATGTTGACAACGAACGGAAACAATGATGAACGCACAAGAGAGAGGAAGAAAATAGAAAACTTGAATGCAGAAAATTGGAAAGTGTAGACGACGGTATGGTTACCAAAGGAGTTTAAATACTTTGCATTGGGAAGCGGCGAAAGAAATGATTACTAAAAAGAAACTACTGAACTTCCGGCGGCTAAAAAGACAAAAGTTGCACGAAGATCGAAGCGCTTATAAAAAAGGCGAAAACTGCGAAATGAGAAGGAAATTTGAATACAGTGTTCCTGAAACCCAGGAAGGTCATTTAATATTACCATATACCGAGAAAGAATGTCCCATACTCCTCAAAGTTCGAAATATGAAACATTGGGGGCTTCTGTTGATACCAAAATTAATATGCTGATGTGGACGAATAGTATGAAGACACGCGTCAATCTACGTGGCACAATAACAGCGAGGAAGATCATTTCCCGACCAACCATGCTTCTTTCCGAGCAACGAGAATACACCGAGGAACTCTATCATACCGAGGAACTCCATCCGAGGAACTCCATCATCCCGAGATACTCTAAGCACTCCGAGGAACTCTTGATCAACGAGCAACTAAGGCGGTCCGAACTGCACCTCGGCCGTGTCATCCATTATCAGACGGACAACTGTTCAACTATTCATTAGATTCTTGACGCACACGCTGCATTAAATGTATTACCCATTCATATGTATATCATTTAATGTATTGGACCTTTCATGTACAGCCTTGAGGCTATAAATACCTTGTATCAATCCCATTCAAGGGGAGCGGAATTTCTTGAGAGAACTTGTAATCAAGAATTCCACAAACACTCAGCAATAACATAACAGTGGACGTAGGCTTTATTCCTAGCCGAACCACTTTAAAAATCTTTGTCTTATTTATTTATCTGTGATTGAAAAATTAGAGCGATCTAGTTTTTTACATCAACAGGTGGCGCTCTCTGAATTTGCCTAGGTGGATCTCTCCTAATGATCCTAGGAGGTTCTCTCAGGATGTTCCTAGGGGGCTCTTTCCTAACAAACTTGGGTGCCTCTTTCTTAACAAACCTAGGAGGCTCTCTTACACGTGTGGGAATGGGTGAAATTTTTTTTTCAAAACCAATCCCACCCCTATCCTTTTTGATCTCAACGGTGCCTAATCAAGTTTTTTAGACCTAGACTCCAAATCAAATTTCACATTACTTGAATCTTTCAATTTCACCTCAAGTTCACCTATCCTAGATTCAAGCAAACGCCTAGAGTCTTCAAACTCTAAATTTCCTTTTTCATAGATTCCACCACACCTCGAAGATCATCTCTCTCATCCTCGACATATCCAAGTTTTTCTCTCAAAATTTTCTCTCATGCCCTAAGTTCTTCAACTAAAACATCATTATCATTTTTTCAGGCACGCTTTTGAAAATTGGATTTCAATTTCAAATTTTCTTTCTTTATTTTCAAAGATTCAGCATAAAATTCATTGAAAGCCATTTGAAAGTCACGCTCATCCTCGCTCGTGTCATCCTCACTCACCTCACTTTTATCACTAGTCACACGGGTGGAAAACTCTCGCCTAGAAGCAAAAAAGACTTCTTCTTACGAATCACTGTCACTAAGTGTGGAACCACGAGATGTTGATTTATTTAATTTCTTACTCAAATTTGTGGGACACTTATCTATTGTGTGACCTACACCCTCACAACCCGAACACCACTCAGAATCGTTTTGAACGGAAGATATAAAATAAGAGTTCGTGCAAATTTTCCAATTAGACTTTTTAAAATGTTGACATCGAAAATCATCAAAACCTTCAAAAGCCATTTTTAAGAAAAAAAAAACAGGTTCAAACACAATTTTTTGGAAAACAGGATCAAACGCGATAAATTAGCGATGCCCGTTCGGATAACAATTTGAAAGAGTTGCTATAGCGGAATAAATGCGACTTCTCAAACAAATCAATTTTAATTATGTGCCAACTAAACTAGTTTTAATGAAAACCAAGTTTTAATTCAGTCCTAACACATGCATCTAAGTGATATGAAACGATAAAGCAATAAGCATGCAAAGGAAACCAAGTAACGGGAAAAATCCCCATAGGGGCAAAACCTTTTATTTTTAGAACTTTGAAAAAATTACATGACCATTGACTTACATAAAACTTCCCTCATATGTAACGTACGGTGCCTTCATCAAACCTTCAAAGCGTCGGCTAGAGATATATAGTGGTTCGGTCGTAGCTACACCATAAGGACAAGAAGTCTGATCAACCCAGGAATACCCGCAAGCACTCCCCATGACACGTAGTAAAAAATCTTTATAGAAACTCCCTCCATGTAGAGATCTCCCCACAAAGTATGAACAATATCAAAGTTTTGTTCTAAGGTTCCAAAACAATTCACACAAAAAGATATTGGGATTTTGTGATTTGTCAAACAACAGATTGGACTTTTTTAATGTTGGAGAATAAAGTAAAACACTCAAAATCGTATTCTATTTAAAACCAGTGTTTCTCCACACGAAAATTAGAAGTCTAACACGCTTTAAATACTAAAAATCAAGGTGGTGACGTGTTAGAAAAAAAGTTCTCTCGTTCGAACGACATTTGATGTCGTTTGAATGAAATGCTTATCTCATTCGAATGGGATTCTATCTCATTTGAACGACCTATCAAACGAGGCCATGATTGTAGATAATTTCGAAATGAAAACGTGGCCGTTAGTTTCGTATTTTTCTAATTTTTTATGAATTAGTTATGATTTTTCTACGGAAAGGTGTCCGAGAACAAAATCTTTAGATATAATGAATTAAAAAAAATTAATAAAAACTTTTAAAGCTCCGCTCCAACACTTACAAAATATTTTATGAAAAATAATTCCAATACTCTAAGTACATTATTAAGGTACTCTTAAACCTAACTTTACCAAAGTTAACCTTGCAGAGACTGTTTGTTGAAGAACCTTGATTATTCGGATATGTCTTGATGTGAATGTGATCTTGATAGTCTTCAATGGTGTAGCGGTATACGACATATAAATTGATAACGGACAAAAATGTCCTTACATTTCTAGTAACCATTAGGTCGTTTCATACCCGACCAGATAAAGGCCAGAAAGATGAGGTATAAAGCATCCAATTACATACTAGAAAAAGGTTTTCTATATAGGAGAGGATATATTGTTTCCCTACTTCGCTGTGTTCATCCAAATAAAGTAAATTATCTAATTAAAGAGGTGAATGAAGGCTTATGTGGAACTCACACAGTCGGGAGGTCTGTAAGACAGCGGATAGAAGTATAAAGTATAACTGGATGGCACTGAAAGCAGACTGTGTTGCCTCCACCAAGAAGTGTGATAAGTGCCAAAAATTTACCACTATCCACAAAAGACCAGGAGCATGCCCAATACCTATCATTTTTTCATAGCCTTTCACTTTCTATGGAATTTACTTGGTCGGGCCACCACCGACCACCAAGGGAAGGTTCAAATATCTGATTATAGCAGTTGATTACTTCACCGAATGGGTGGAGGCTAAGACTTCGATTGATATGCCTTATTAGAGGGTTTTCTAGTTCGTATGGAAACAAATCATTTACAGGTATGGCATGCCTTATGCCTTCATCACCGACCATGACACTGAATTTGATAATGAAGAATTTTAAGAATACTGCATCAGGTTCGACATCTAGGAACTTAATTCATCACCTGGGCACCCACAGTGCAATGGACAAACATAAATCACCAACAAAACCTTGATAGATGGGTTGAAGAAAAGGTTGAATGAGGATAAAGTCAACTAGATTAATAAACTTCACAGTGTCCTTTGGGCACATAGGACCACTCCCAGAACAACAATGGGGGAAACCTATACATGCTAGCTTTTGACACTGAGGCAGTAGTACCCATGGAAATAGGTCTGCTGACTCATAGGGTATAGAACTTCGATTCACCCAAAAGTGACTTCATGAGGCGCCTGGACCTGGATATGATAGAAGAAGTTAGAAAGTATACTGCTATTTGAATGGTTGCTTATCAACAAAGGTCTGCAAGGTTTTGTAATCATAGGGTCAAGCCTATCAACTTGAAACAGGGAGATTTGGTGCTCAATAGAGTAATCCAGAAGAGCAATAAGCTGGAACCCAATTGGCATGGTCCATACCGCATCTCGGTGGTCATGTGATAACTTATTGCTTGGAAACCCCTTAAAGGAGAAGAATTCAAGAACCCTTTGAATGCAGACCTTCTTCGCAAGTATTATCAGTAATATAACTTTCATAAAGTCCATGTCTAATGTAATCAGTTCTTCAAATTAATGAAATTTCCCATTTCTCTCTATTTTATTTTTGAGTTTTGTTTTTCGAAATATGGTGCAATACACCTAAATTATTAAACTGATGAGAGCTATGTTAATTTAAACTTTTCCAACTTCAGAAAAGTGCATGGTTCAAACTTTTTCAAACTTTTCTAACTTCAGAAAAGTACATGGTTCAAACTTTTCCAAACTTTTCATGCTTCATAAAGTTTAAAATTCATGCATGATTTGTCCTCGACAAGTCACGAACAAGAAGTCAGTAAAATTTCTTAATTAGAGATTTTACCCGACCAAGTTAAAACTGTGGTATAATTATACATTCCGTATACACTTGGTCGCCACTGATAACTAATGCTACAACTTAGTATACTAAAGTTATTTCTAGTTTTATCTAAGTGCATTAGTCGAATCAAAGGCTGTAAATAATTTAAACATGAATCAAATGACATTTGAGTAGGTTATTAAGTCTATAAGCCGATTAAATAATCATTACATAAATTACCTAGTTGGCGAAAAGATTAAACATTAACCACAAGCTTAAATGGAAGAAACTCTCAATAAAAAATAACTTCGTTGATAAAAAATGTATTACATTCGAATAAGTGATTAGACATAAATTCTTCACATTTATCCCCTTAATTTCGGTATTTTTATGATCTCGTGCATTGTAAATAGCTTGGATTTGTCTTATATTTATTCTACTAACCCTTTTTGGCAAGTATTTCATATTTTGTGTATCTTTTATGTACTTTACAGGTATTTCATGCAAATTAGTGCGAAAGAGAATGCAAAACAGTGAAAGAAAGCAAGAAATGGAGAGTTCAAGGGCATTTTCATAATTTTACATATATATTCTGGTGGTGGGGAAAACTATAAAGTTGAATAGATCTAAATTACAAGAACATTGGAAAAAATGGCACCCCAATCCGAGCTACGGTGAAGAAGTTATGCCCATTTAAAGTTGGAGACCGAAAGTCAAAGTTGAAATTAATTCTGGAAGCTGAAGAGTTTCAACTCTTGAAATTTCTTGTATAATTCCTTTTTATTAGTTTTAAAACGTGGAGAGGCATGGGAAGAGTCATTTTTTAGATATATAAAAGGGTAAACCCTAGTATGAAGAGAGGAGGTTTTGTTACTTCACGTTGTAGGAGGCTAGTAGTTAATTTTTAAAGGATTCTTGTATCCAAGAACCCTAGTTTTGAAGTTTGGATACTATTCAAGATTTAAAGATCTATTCAAGATTCATCATTCATCCATAGCAAGTAATTTTAATTTATTGTTTTTACTGCTTTCATAGTTAGTTTAATTAATTGTTGCTTTCTAGTTTTCCAATCCCAATTCAAGTCATGTTCTCAATTTTCTAGATTTAGTTATGAATTCCTGCACTTTCAATTTTAAGTTTTCTTTTATTTTAATCATTTTAAGCTACGTTTTCAAGGGTGGGCATGCATGAACCCAACCCGATGTGGTATGCATAGATATAAAATTTGTCCTCTAAATTAAATAAGCGATTAGATCGTGTTGTATAGTTTCACAACCGTTGTAGACCTTTTAACCTCGTTTGCCCTAGGTAACCGGGGTGCTTAAGGATGAAACGAGCGTGAAATATTGCAACACTGGTTTACTCATTCTTTGATTATGTATGACGCGGGCTTGAACCTCATATATGTAATTCTTTGGATTACTAAAGACTGGGTCTGATCAATTATCTAATTTATGACTAATTTTGTACCGGCATACACACTAGGGTTTGGAGGAGTGTATTTTTAACTCATTTCTTCATTCATATTAATTCCTTCTTAGTTAGTTAATTTTGCATGCGTAGGTTAATTTAATTGAATTTAGTTAATTCATAGATAAAATCCAAAAATCAATCGTCTTTTTCTTTTCTTTTATTTTAATATCAACTTTAGGATTAAACTACCTTACCTTTGTTGGCACGTTCACACGTCCTAACTCCCTATGGATTCGATACCCAGACTCACCACTATACTCCGCAAGAGTGTAGTTAAATTTTAGGTTTTTGTATTGCGGTTGGAAGCCGATAACAACGACTAGCATATTTATACGGACGCTCGGTTTTTCCACTCGATCAAAATGGCGACGTTGCCGGGGACTGTTTGTTATAGATTATAATTGACTTACTATTTAGAAAAAAAATACACAATATATATATATATATATATATATATATATATATATATATATATATATATATATATATATATATATATATATATATATATATATATATATATATATGTGCGCGTGTGTGTGTGTGTGTGTGTGTGTGTGTGTGTGTGTGTGTCACGTTTTTGAATTGCCCACTTTAAAATGTCTTATTTTAACTCTTTTGGTGGCTTTAATTGTTATGCTAATAGTTAGGAGGATAATGAATTCACGATTTATGAACATTGGATCAATATCACTAAAGATGAGTCTCATAAATACAAGCCCAGTGCTAAGGCCATCCAAAGTTATGAAAATGAAAGGCTTGAAGAAGAAAGGCATGAAAAAGAATATAGGGAAAAAAATCATTTTTGGGAGCAAGAGTTGGATGCATTATTCGAATCCAATAACGATTTTTCTTCCTATATTTTTTAGACTAAAGAATGTTTTCAACCAAATGAGGAATCCGATGAAGAATCACTTGAGCTTGAATTTATGTCTTCACCATTCTTATTCACTGTTATCGAACAATTAGAGTTATCAAAAGAGTCGGATGAAAGTATTGACGACGTTGAGGATAAGGACTCTTTACTTGAATTGGTTTCTAAGATAGATTCTTCCTTTTTGTGCTCCCCTCTTCCCATACTACTTGAAAAATCTTTGGGAGGGGATTCTATTTTTCTTGGATCCCAATTGTATTTTTCACCCACCATCCCTTTAAAAACAGTAATTGGTGATGGTTCATTTTTTTCGCCTTACACATGCCTTCCGTTGTTCAAACGGAATTCTTATTTTTCGGGAGGCATGCATCCTAATGAGGGTACACTGATTACCCCTTAAAGTCAAATTGTATTTTGGGTGGACCCTCAAATTTTCCGACTTGTAGTGTATAACTTATTAGAAGTTCAAATCGTAGGTTGTACATAATTAGCTTTTTTTTTATAGTTTACAGTAATTAGTTAAAGTTTTTGTTATTCTTTTTGTTATGCTTGGTTCTAACATGTTTTGTAGATTCAATGGACTCGCACTCATCGGGGATCGCTCCATTTTGGTAATATCTTTCTTTTCCTCTCTTTATGTTGTGTTCTTGATTCGCATTGAGGGCAATGCAACATTTAAGTTCCGTTTATTGTTTAGATTCATTGATTCGATCACATGTTCTTTCCAAGTATGTTTTTTTAAGAAAATTTTTAAAATTTCAAAAAAATTGAAAATTTTTGAAAAAAGCCAAAAACATTTGTCTTCAAAATAAATAAAAATTGGAATTTAAAAGTTTTAAAAATGTCACCTTTATTCTATTTAAAGTTTCAAATTGTAAAAATTAAATGCACTAAGCCAAAATTGACCGAAGATGGAAATTGAAAGAAAATTGACGACTTAATAAATAAGTGTGGAGATTGATCAAACCCGATAAGATTTCGAGCCTTTCAAATTTTTATGAGTTTTTAAATCATTCTGAGTTTATGATTAACTCAAAGTCCTTTTCAGCGTTTTAATAAGTTGTTGATGATCTCAATCCTTTGTTTTTATCGGTTATGAGAAATGTGAGAAATGTTGTCTCGAAATTCGTACTAAATATACATCTAAACTTAATTAATCTTGAGATGAATATGGTAATGTGATTAGAAATTTGGACAATGAAGTAGGCCCTCTTTTGTTTAACCCAAAAATATTAGCCATAATAAAGGTGTGAAAAAATTATCCCTTTGCAACCCACTTTGAGCCTAATAAAATATTTCCCTTTCGTTTGATAACCCGAAAAACCCAAATAGCCCGAAATTGTGAAAAATTAAAAATTCATCAAGTAAGTCCAAAGTGTGTAATAAAAAAAAGGGCAAGAAAAGAAAAATAGCAAGAAAAGAAAAAAGAAAAAATGAAAATAGAAAAAGAAAGAGAAAAATGAGCAAATGCCCGAAAAAGTACTAATGGACGTCATAAGGAAAATTTTCAATTTCGAACATTCTGTCCTTTCCATTTTTACCCTTTACACTTTTTAACCCAAAAAGTCCTAACCGAGTCCGAATGGAGAAATTAATTACTGCATGGAGAGCTAAGACATGAAAAGATAATAAAAGAGATTAAAATGGTGTGATTAAGAGATGATGTTTCCCATTTCCTAATAACTGTATTCCGATGATGAGATCTTTTCACCATATATTTCCTTCTTTTCAATTTTGTATGCGTGAATTTGTGTGCATTATATTTAATCTTTATATCATGCATATCGAGAGAAAACAACCGCAATCCGAGTGATTCGTTTGTGAGTGCATCCGCAAGAATTTGAATCAAAAGAAATTTTTGAAAAGTAACGTAATGCTCAATCGGTGGAAATTTGAGGTTTTATTACTGGCTTTGCAGACACACACTATGGTTTGAGACATTTGAATATGAATTTATGGTGATTATTTTTCGAAAAGTTTAAATTGTACAATTTTTAAGTATTTTGATATTTATTTGAGTCAATAAAAAATTTTGTGGCTGTATTCACTGCAAACCCTTAAGAGACAAAACTCGTCCTACTAGGGTAACCTAGGGGTTTAAAGGCTTATTGAATATGCTCAATGCAATCGCTTACCTGCGAAAGTGAAATTTTATTTTAATAAAAGGAATTTCAAAAGTCAACTCATTTCTCTTACATTGCTCGGGACGCGCAAAGTTCTAAGTTAGGGGGATTTGATTAGGCATAAATTCTTCACATTTATCCCCTTAATTTCGGTATTTTTATGATTCTGTGCATTGTAAATATCTTGAATTTGTCTTATATTTATGCTACTAACCATTTTTGGCAAGTATTTCAAATTTTGTGTATCTTTTATGTACTTTACAGGTATTTCATGCAAATTAGTGCGAAAGAGAATGCAAAATAGTGAAAGAAAGCAAGAAATGGGGAGTTCAAGGGCATTTTCGTAATTATATATATATATATTCCGATGATGGGGAAAACTATAAAGTTGAAGAGATCTAAATTACAAGAACATTGGAAAAAACGGCACCCCAATCCGAGCTACGGTGAAGAAGTTATGCCCACTTAAAGTTGGAAATAGAAAATCAAAGTTGAAATTAATTCTGGAAGCTGAAGTGTTTCAACTCTTGAAATTTCTTGTATAATTCCTTTTTATTAGTTGTAAAACGTGGAGAGGCATGGGAAGAGTCATTTTTGGGATATATAAAATGGCAAACCCTAGTAGGAAGAGAGGAGGTTTTGTTACTTCACGTTGTAGGAGATTAGTAGTTAGTTTTTAAAGGATTCTTGTATCCAAGAACCATAGTTTTGAAGTTTGGCTACTATTCAAGATTTAAATATCTATTCGAGATTCATCATTTATCCATTTCAAGTAATTTTAATTTATTGTTTTTATTGCTTTCTTAGTTAGTTTAATTAATTTTTGCTTTCTAGTTTACCAATCCCAATTCAAGTCATGTTCTCAATTTTTAGATTTAGTTATGAATTCCTGCACTTTCAGTTTTAGTTTTTTTTTTATTTTAATCATGTTAAGCTAAGTTTTTAAGGGTGGGGAAGCATGAACCCAACCCGATGTGGTATGCATAGATATAAAATTTGTCCTCTAAATTAAATAAGCGATTAGATCGTGTTGTATAGTTTCACAACCATTGTAGACTTTTTGACCTCGTTTGCCCTAGGTAACCAGGGTCCTTAAGGATGCAACGCGCGTGAACTATTGCAACACTACTTTACTCATTCTTTGATTATGTATGATGCGGGCTTGAACCTCATATATGTAATGCTTTGGAGTACTAAAGACTGGGTCTGATCAATTATCTAATTTATGACTAATTTTGTACTGGCATACACACTAGGATTTGGAGGAGTGTATTCTTAACCCATTTCTTCATTCATATTAATTCCTTCTTAGTTAGTTAATTTTGCATGCGTAGGTCAATTTAATTGAATTTAGTTAATTCATAGATAAAATCCAAAACTCAATCATCTTTTTCTTTTCTTTTATTTTAATATCAACTTTAGGATTAAACTACCTTACCTCTTTGTCGTCACGTTCACACGTCCCAACTCCCTATGGATTCGATACCCAGACTCACCACTATACTCCGCAAGAGTGTAGTTAAAGTTAAAGTTTTTGTATTACGGTTTAAAGCCGATAACAACGACTAGCGTATTTACACAGACGCTAGGTTTTTCCACTCGATCAATAAGGCATTACAATAGAAGGAGAAATATACATCTATTCTACTGGACGCTTTCCTTATGTCTTATCCATCCCAACAGGACGATCATCAAGGGTATATCGTGAATTTATTGTGTTGAAATCTCTCAACATCTACCTATTGCTACTGTTTGACCTATCAAGCAAGTGAGGCGGATAAATTATCTCCCAGTCATCATTGAGACCATAATCACCCAAATATTTACTTATCAGGCTTTGAGGAATGGAAGTAGGAGGAATTCATCTTGTGTCCAAATTAAAAGGAGGTTTTTCATAATCTAAGAAACCTCGATCATTCTAGTGCCATAACTCACTGTTTTTATCATACTTTAACAGTGTCAACAAGTTAGTCCATTCCCATTTCTAGCCTTCATGATTGCTTTAAGCAAGATGATCATACAAGTGAGTTAAGGCCCCATTATAGCCATCCATACAAACTTCCCTTAGATGCTTATGTAAGTGGAATATCAACCTATCAACTTGATTTTAGAGCTTCTTGAGGACAATGTCTTTGGATTTTAGTAGGGAAGCTTGGTCGGGCAGAGTCTTCTTCATTCTCTCCTCCTTAATAGTGGGTCGAACAACTATACTTTGCCTGAGGACTTTTTTAGTTTTGTATTTTATCTTTTGTAAAGTTTCTAGCTCCTCTAGCAATCGGGCATTTTCAGTCTCTAAAAAGGAAACACTCTTATCTCGACCAGTAGTGGTTGATCTCTTCAGGCTGTCAAGTTCATCCCTCAGGGCATTATTTTCTTTCTCCAACATTGAAGCAATTGATCTGGAACTTTTAAGATTTTATTTCATTAATAACTCTCTATTGTGTAGAGCAGAAGTAATGTCTTTAAACTTTTGGTCAAAGCCACAACTTTCACTTAAAGCTTTATATTTTTCTTCGTAACCAGAATGGAGAAATGCCTCGAAAACTTTGTGATCCTCCTGCATTCTTTCAATCATCTCATAGTATAGCATTATTTACTACAACTCTATCCAAGAGTTAGTGGTGATGGATATAGGATTATTTTACTTTATCAGACACATCTGGGCCGAGAAACCCTAATAAGTCTTCCTCGAACAAAGGAATGGTCCAGCTTCAAAGGTATTTTTACAATGCCTAAGTAAGTCGGATTCGGCATAAACAATGGCCTTCTTGCTAGCATCAAACTATAAAGTTACAAGTATATGAGTTTATGGTGCAAATCCATAGAAATATACAATAAAGAAGTGAACAAATCATCAAGGAATAAAAGTCATTCAAAAACAACAATAATTGAGCAAAAAATATATTCTTTCATTGATTAATAATTGAAGTACAAAGGCTGACACATCATCAAGAAAGAAAAGATAAAAAAGCTAAAAAGGAGATAGACCTTCTCCTTATCCTTGGTCTGGTCTTGGCAGACAATATGTTGGTTGGCACTAGCATTCAACACCATTGGATACTGAATGGGTATTATAGAGGACTCTTCGGACCCCTCATCATCATTAAACTCCTCATCCAGGTTAGGAGGAGTACCGGGATCATGCCTTTGGAAAAGCTCCGAATTTTCCTCTATGTCGACCACCTTTACAGCTTCCGACCAGCCTACCTTGAAGGACACTGTTTTGTATCGAATCTTGCACTTTATACCCTCGAAACTTATGCATTTTAGTCCCCTCGGGTACTTTAATGTCTATAATTATGCTCGTTAATCAGACACCCTCCGTTTTATATGATAACATATTATTTGAGGTATAATTCAGCTTTTATAGGTATTCAAGTGCTTAGTATGAAGTTTGGGCTCGTTCCGGTAAAGTTCCGTCGTGATTCGCACGTTCAGAGGCATTTTTGGAATTTCACACTTCGAGATTTTTGCCCGAAGTATTCAAGAAAGTTCGAGTCAGGCTTCGCGTGGTCATAAACGATGCGCGAATCGGAGTCCGAACAAAGGAAACACGGAGCTTTAATCGGGGAAGAAATATAAGACTTTATTTATTATTATTTTATTAATATATTAACAATCTATTTAATTCCATCTATGTCCTTTTCTCTTTCATTTTGCAGGAGCTTCCATGGACGATTTTTCTTTGGCTCAGGTCTGTGCTCGGGTTTTGGATTTGTCCCAAATTGAGTACTTTCGTCCGAAATTGAAGCTTGGGTTGCGTACGGGTCTAGTTGTGGATCAGTTGGCTCGAGTTTTTGGAGTACCCACTTTGATATTTTCTTGTCCATGGAGGTTTTTAGAGCTTGAAAGTGAGTCTTGGATTTACATGATCATTTGCTCGTATTTGGTGTGGGAATGGTCTTGGTCATAAATACACTAGCTGGTGCGCATATGGGCTATGACCATGGCGGATTTTTGGTGGCTACCCTAAATGGGTCTTGTGCTACACAATTTTGGAGGGCTATTGGAGTACGATGTGGGGTGTGTTGCAGCACTGCCGTTCGACCGGACAAGCTCCGACGGTCGACTGGTGATTGGAATTTTGGTTTGGATGAGAGACCGTGCGGTCCTCCCTTTTGACGCGGTCGACTGGTTACCACCCCTGGTCGACCGGTTCTCTGCGTTTTCCTTCAATATTTTGTGGCAGCCCCCATTTTTCCATTTTTATTTGTTTTTCTTTTTTTTCCTCTCTTGATTAAGAGACTTATCTTTTTTTTATTTATTTTTTTATTCTTTTATTTCCCACTTCGTATAAAACCAACACTTGGTTTATTTTGTAATCTCTCTCTTAATATCTAGTTTTTTTTACCTTCTTTATCTTAAGCACCTAGGGTTAGTGTATTTTGGGAATTTTGTGGAGATAAACCCCTCCCCATTTTATGCCACCATTAATGTAAGTGCTGCTTTACTATTTATTGTCTTCCCTCTTATTTATGCTTTGTAGTGTAGTTTTCATGTTTTATTAATTTCCAAGCCTAATTTAATTTGTAGAGTTAATTTAATTAATTAGTTGGGTAATTAGTTAGTTTAATTCATGCTTTTAATTATATTTAGTGGCTAATTTAAATTAGGGTGTGTCGGATTGAACTCACCGAGGGTTGACACATTGCTTTGCTTTGGTGATGGAGTTTTACGAGTTTATTTAGACTGTGTTGTCCTAGTTATTGTGCCTAGGAGATTTAACAGGGTATATCATGTATGATAAGTATTTAAGACATTGCGTGCGTAATTTCTGGGGTATTTGTTGACGCCAAAATCTTATTAAACTTTTATGCGAATTTAGGGGTGTGACAACTCTGGGTTTAATTAACTGTCGAAACGAGACTCAATCTTAATAACTCGTCAACCCATATAACCATTTTATACTAATTAACTCGAGTGAGGGATATTCGACGCAACCTATAGTTTTTATTCATTTTGTTAATTTAGTTTAAATATATGCTCGCCTAGTATAATCTTTTCCTTTATTTATCTTTTCTTTGTTAGGTAGAAAATCATCTTTTACGCTTTTATTCTAGAAATATTAAACCAAATAATATTCTAACAACTTGTCTTCGTGGATTCGATACCCGGACTGGCTGTTATACTCCCTGAAAATAATGTAGTCATAGTTTAGGTTTTGTATAGAGTTGGGGGTCCGAATATAAAACGACCGGCGCATAGGTGAATCTTGCATCGCGAAAAAACTCGGTCTATCAGACAGCTTCTTGGTATATTCAATCTCGGTGGAAGAAGAAATAAGTGCTTTTTCCTAACCCTTGTCAAAAGCAGCTTTGCCCCTAGCTTTCAAGGAAACGACTTCAGAAGTCAAACCATTCACTTTATACTCAGCAGACTGAGCCCGAGTAGTGACTTCTGAAAGTTTGTCTTTGGCAGCTTTAGCCCTACCTTTGGCCTCGTCTAGCTTCTTCTAAGCAGCCTAGGGATTTTCATCGGCATCCTTTATTTTACCTTCAGCCGTAGTGGCCCTGTCATTGGCCTTTTTCAGTTCCTCTTCCCAAGACTTCTGCTTTGATTCCAAAGCTTGACAGGAAGCAGTTATAAATTATTTTAGGCCCTCAAAAGCCTCTTCCACTTCACCAAGAGAGGACCTTAGTTGGTCATCCTGATCCATCATTTGGTTGAAGTCAAACAAAAACTGTAAGAAGAGCAATATAACAGATGCCTGAAAAAGTCATCAACATTAAAGAAAAGCAGAAAATAAGATACTTAACAGTTCTAAGTTATGGCAAGCCCTCCCAGTTAGCCTGGACCTGAGCATGGGGGTTGATGCAGCCCGATCAGCAGGAAGGGTTCCATACTTGATTAAACCCATGGCCAATCTAGGATTAATAGCAACAGAAGCTGAACCAATTTTAAGGTCAGCTTGGATTTTTTCACTAACTCTTGTTGGTTGTCCAAGGTCTTCTTTGCAGCCAACACTTCCTAGTCGATTGGAGTTTTTTGGGCTTGTCTCTAAGGATCAGGCAAACCTCTCTTTAGTCTCTTAAATTATGACTCAATGGTTTGAGTCTCTTCACAATTGATAGGCCTCTTATCACCAGCCTGGGACTTCTTCTCAACTCAATTTTTACCAACCTCCGTACTTTTCTTGGAGAGAGAAAATAGTGGTCCACCCATCAAATTGGGCATCTTCCTCTTAGTCATGTCTATTAAAGGAGAAAGTGGTATCTCAAAAATGTCAAAAGATTCAAATGAGGAAGAAGTTTCTCCTTGGGTGAACTCAACACCAGTAGACTCAGTAGCTCAAGAGGTAGATACATGATCCTCTTCTAAGTTGATGGAAACTTGGGGCAACACAAGTGTTGGTCAAGCAAAAAAAGAGGTGATAGAGCTCTTGTATTCTAAGAGTCATGAAGTAGCTAGGGGATGTTCCTCTCCAATCCTCTGATTTAGGTCCCATAGAAACTTAATCTCTTTAATATTAATTTCCCATTCCTTAGGGCACCTCTTCCTACTTTCCTCTTCATAAAAAAGGAAATAACTAAGTTAGTCGGCGTAATTCAGAAGAACATAACAAAAGAATAATAAATAAAAGGCAGAATTACAACCTATGCCACGCCCTGCTTGAGGACATCTAATCCCAGTGTATAACACTCCCTGTGGAAGGGGAACATGTTGTCAGTTCTTAACAACCACGCCATAATCTCAATAATCCTCATTGAAATATGGTAAATTCACTACTAAGGCCCTATTTTCTCGCCTTGTCTTCAAATAATAAGCGTTCTCTCCAACCGTACCCCATTTATAGCAAAACATCAACTCATGAATCTCAATATGGGTCCCGTAAATCTTGTTTAATCTATGGACACCATTTACAACCCTCCAATTTTTTGGGGATACTCTAAAGGGACCATATCAAAGTATTGACAAAATTAAAGAAAAAATAGTTTGATGGAAAGGTGATGCCACACTCATCTATGGACAAGATGGGGATCCAGTGACACTCAGGAACATAATACACATCTATGGGACCCTGGACTATCTTTAAATCTAACCAAGATGGAACTTTTCTTTTTTCTCTAGATTCGTCTAATGAGCCCTCGTCTACGATGTGAACTATTTTGGAAAAAAGAAAAAGATGATAAAGAGAGAGAAAGAGGGAAAGAAAGATTACTGGGGATCTAAGTTGACTGCAAGAACTGAAGAAAAACAATGGTAGCAAATGATCGTACAAAGAAAGCTTGAAGGCGAAGAAAAACTCTTAAGTGCATAAGGTTTGAGGTGAAAATAAATGAGGGAAAAATCATGCCTATTTATAGGTTTCCTCGATAAAAGGGAATGAAATGATTAATTGAACGAACTGTTGAACTACCGTCGTCCGTATGCCTTTCAAAACTCAAAAAAAATATTGTAGCCTTTGGCGGTTCAAAAAAGTTTGAGTTATTTACAAAAATGCCATTATCAAACAGTACCAACGAAATTTTTTACAATTGTGGGAAGTCGACTGCCGACCAAATACTCAAAATAGTACACCGAGCAATTTTCTAGACTTACTACTCCATACCTCCAATCAATAATCAAGCATGGATCATTGGGGCTTTTGTTGTATGTAAAAATTATTCTCCTACGTGGACCAACTATAAATGTACACTTATCCTCTTACGCGGCCGACTAGCCTGTAAGGACACAAGTCTTCGATTGAGTCTTAATGTAGTGTTGGCTCAATTCCGGACAAAATATTTGAGTCATAGGATAGTGTTCAAGTGTATCCATCCAATCCTATGACGTGTTAGTTGAAGACGTAGTAGCCAAGATTATAAAGCTTCATCATATGCCAGATTTAGTGTGCCTCGTTTCTACGTCAACAACATTAGTTCTAATGCTCCTAAGGTATGAATGCATTTTATATATATATAGGAGCTTAGAAATTTATTAGGTGTAATTTATAAATTTTTTTAAAATAATTTTAACGACCTTCTTTTACTTAGAAAATATTTTTTTAAAACTTTTCACAAAAGTTTTGGGCTTAAAAAGAATTTCATTTTTTTCTGACACGTCGTTCGAACGAACTAGCATCTCGTTCGAACGAGATTGTCAGGTCGATCGAACGACAATTCTAACGAGATTTCTTTTTCGTCTCTGGAACATTGTATGTAAAGTCGTTCGAATGAAAAAATCGTTCGAACGTAAAAGTTGTTTGAATGACTTTGGCGGGAACAGTTTTTTTCAGTTTTCTCCATGTTCCCACTACCTATTCCCCACTACTTTTTGACAGATTTTCTAAGTGAGGGAATCAACCTTTTGGAATGAAAATTTTCACATTCTAAGAGATTTTTGGAGAGGAAAAACTTTGAAGAAAAAGTTCCATGTTTTGTGTTTGGTTATATGGATTAAATTCATCAGAAACACATACACACCCAATAGTTTGTTTATTCCAAGTTCCCTAATATATATATCCTTGCTTGGAGTGTTTGGCACCGGGTTTTTCTCTACATCTGAGATAAGAGAATTTTGGGTTTACTTCTACATACCACAAAGAAGAAACTTTTTTGCTGTGACATACCCACTTGGAGAAAGGCTCCTTGTTCGGGTGGTGGTGACCGAAAAAAGTCCGATTGGTGGATTCCGAGACCGCGGTGGACCTCTGTGGTTATTCGCTAGGCAGAGGTGTGTACAAGAAAAAGCATCGGGGCTTGGATGGAGTCAAGTCGAGTGTTGTAACTCTTGATGTCTTGTACTTGTAAAACCGTACTTAGTGGATTTGAGGCTAGAGTCATCCGAGGTTTTTTCTCGTTGTGGGTGTTTCCTCGTACATCACGGCGTAGTGGTTGTTTACTTATTTTATCTTTTGTTATATCACATTAGATGCATTCTTAGGTAAAAGGATAAAATTGGTATAGTTAATTTGGTGCAAATACAATTTGGGTAAAAACCAATTTAATTCAAGTCATTACTTTAATTTGATAAAATTTGGTTTGGTCTAAATTTGAAAAAATGTATTAATTATTTTGTTAGGAAAATTTCTAGGACTCGGATTGAATTAAGTTATTTAAGTGAAAATTAACTTGTTGTTTCATTTAATGTCACTTTGAGTCTAGTTTAATTTTAATTTGAAAGAAATTAAAAGTTGGTTTATATAACTGTTTAGTTGAACCATCTTTCTTCCGCATCTAAAAGGAAATTACTTTTTGTAAAATCTAAAAATTGGGGGTCATCATTTCCATCAAGTGGTATCAGTGCATTGATTTATAAAAACTATCGTTTTCAAATTTAATCTCCCCCTTTGGCTATTTCGGGACAAAAACCAAACAAAAATCCTAAAGGGTCGTCAAGCTCTACTAAACTGAAAAAATATATCCCACGCAAAATAAAAATTACATAGCTTGACTCAAAAACCCAAGGATCAATATCTTTGCTGATGAAAGTTGCCATTTAGAAGAATTCCTGCACACTTAAGCAAACTATCAAACACATAGGGAATATCAAGAATATTAAATGCAATTAAAATAAATACTCCCCCTAAATTAATTCTCCCCTTTATCAAATAAAGGACCTACTTAGAAACACGTCTCTCCCTAAGATAAATCTCCCAAACTAAAATGCGATTACAATAGGATTTGATCTCCCCTTATCATTCTCCCCCTCTTTGTTCAGGAATAGATAAAGGATAAAAAACTAATTTAAACATGAAGCATAGAATTTTAAGGATTGACAGTCTAAACCTACACAATGCATACAATCCTAGAATTTTGATGATTCTACAAACCAATAGAGTCATGACATTGAAAGTATAACTAGGATAAACGGACATTGTGCAAACCATTAATATACCATCCAAACTCCCTCAATATAAGCATATTATTGTAATCTTTTGAATGAGTAAATCAACTACACAAAATAGGCCTTTGGCTAATATTTTATTGTAATGTCATTATTCTTTTAGACCTTTGGACCAAGTATTTTTTTTAGGTCCAAGCAAATGGTGGCTTACTCGTAAAGGATGATTTTTCCTTTCGGAGCCCTTCCCCGTGCACATTTTTATATATAATCTTTTATATGTCACACAAATCTCACGTGCAACGGATTTTAGCATGCACTAGTCCTCCTAGGTCACATAACATGTAGATGAGAATATTGGTAGGAGAACACCTCACAAAGCTCAAATATACATGTGAAGTTATAACTTCAAGTGAGCTCGTGCATGTGTGAATTGAGGTATATAAAAATAGAATCCATTATAGCAACACAAAATCCAACTACTCCATGTAAGCATGGTAAAGAATATTTTAAGGATTGACAATCTAAACCAAAAGTTCTAGCCACATTGAAGCGACAAAGAAGGGATTCAAACACAATTATATTCCACATAAAGTGTGCCAAACTAAAATACACACAAAAAAGTCTTTTTGAGTTTTTCGAAATTTTTTACCAAAAATAAAAATATTTACTCAAAAGACACACAAAAATCATTTTTATTTTTCGTTAAGCCTAAATTACTAAAAGGGGTAAAACACAAATGATAAACAAAAATCTTTTTTATTTTTCATTTAATGCAAACTAAAATAAAAGAGCTATAATGCAAAAGATAAACAACAATCATAATTCTAGCATGTGATAAAGCATGAAGTATAGACTAGAACAATGATTAAGAAGCATACAATTATCATGATAATTTTGCATGAAGTACAAAAGCTAAAGTATGCAAACAACTAACACATTCAACCTTTAGATTTATCACGAAAGGAAGCATGTGAAAGTAAATGAGAATCAAAAATCCTATTTTGTAAATCTACCAAGTCGGATCTCCTAACACAAACTAATGAAGAATGACGATCATAGGGTAAAGTCGTTCGAGCAAAAAAAATCGTTTCGTTCGAACGACTTTGGCAGGAACAGTTTTTTTAGCAATTTTTTGCAAGTTTCTCCATGTTCCCACTACCTTTTCCCCACTAATTTTTGACAGATTTTCTAAGTGCGGGATTCAACCTTTTGGAACGAAATTTTTTCACATTCTAAGAGATTTTTGGAGAGAAAAAACTTTGAAGAAAAATTTCCATGTTTTGTGTTTGATTTTTATGGATTAAATTCATCAGAAACACATACACACCCAATAGTTTGTTTATTCCAAGTTCCTTAATATATATCCTTACTTGGAGTGTTTGGCACCGTGTTTTTCTCTACACCTCAAAGAATAGAAGTTTGGGTTTAATTCTACATCCCACAAAGAAGAAGTTTGATTGCTGTGACATACCCACTTGGAGAAAGGATCCTTGTTCGGGTGGCGGTGACCAGAAAAAGTCTGATCGGTGGATTCCGAGATCGCGATGGATCTCCATGATTATTCCCTAGGCAAAGGTGTGTACAAGAAGGAGCGTCGGGGCTTGGATGAAGTCAAGTCGAGTGTTGTAAGTCTTTTTATCTTGTACTTGTAAAATCGTACTTAGTGGATTTGAGGCTAGGGTCATCCGAGATTTTTTTTCCGTTGTGGGTGTTTCCTCGTACATCGTGGCGTAGTGGTTGTTTACTTATTTTATCTTTTTCTATATCACATTAGATGCATGCTTAGGTAAAAAGATAAAATTGGTATAGTTAATTTGGTGCAAATATAATTTGGGTAAAAACTAATTTAATTCAAGTCATTATTTTAATTTCATAAAATTTGGTTTGGCCTAAATTTGATTAATTATTTTGTTAGGAAAATTTCTAGGACTTGGATTGAATTAAGTTGTTTAAGTGAAAATTAACTTGTTGTTTAATTTAATGTCACTTTGAGTTTAGTTTAATTTTAATTTGAAAGAAATTAAAATTTGATTTATGTAACTGTTTAGTTGAACCATCTTTCTTCCGCATCTAAAAGGAAATTACTTTTTGAAAATCTAAAAATTGGGGGTCATCATTTCCAATAAGTGGTATCAGAGCATTGATTTAGAAAAACCATCGGTTTCAAGTTGGTATCAGAGCGGGATCGCTAAATTATTGCGTTTAAGATCCTTTTAAATATTTTTGACTAAAAGGGAATTTTTCTCATATTCAAAATTTCCTATTTTCGATGGTTCTAATTACGCATATTGGAAATCACATATGCGTTCGACACTTAGGTCTCTAGATGAGAGGGTTTGGTTACCTGTTGTTAACGGGTTGTCCCCACCTACATATTTAGTTGAAAATGAACGTGTTTCCAAACCCACCGATATATGGAGTGAGAATGAATTTAAACTTGTAAATTTTAATTCCCGTGGTTTAAATGCCTTGTTTAGCGCAGTCACACCGGATGAATTCCGTCGCATTATGATGTGTGAAACAGCTAAAGAAGCTTGGGATATTTTACAACTCACTCATGAAGGAACTAGTGTCGTAAAAACTTCTAAACTCCAAAACCTTACCACTCAATTTGAAATCATCAAAATGAATGAAAAAAAACTTTTGATGAATTTTATGCTAGACTTTTCGATATAGTTAATTCATCTTTTAATTTGGTAGAGAAAATACCCGACAACCGAGTAGTTAAGAAAATTTTAAGGTCCCTACCCGATAGATTTATTCCTAAGGTGACCGTGTTAAATTTTTTACCCACATTAGTCTCTACGAAATTAGAAGAGCTCGTAGGTGATTTAAAATCTATGAACTAGACATGTTTTCCTTTAAAACTAAAAAGAAAATAGGTAAGGGTGTTTCTTTGAAAGCCCAAAAGGAGGAAAAACAAGTAGTAGAGAGTGAAAGTGAGAGTGACTCGAAAGATATGGCTATGTTTGCTAGGAAGTTTCAAAAATTTCTTAAATTTAACAAAGATAAATTTAAAAATGATTTTAAGAATTTTGAAAATTCTAAGCATGACAAAGACAAAAAGATCCCTAAAACGTTTAATGAAAATTTAAATAGGGACGAGCCAAATAGGTGTTACAATTGTGAGGGTTATGGCCATAGGGCTTTTGAATGCCCCACTAAACTTAGCAAAGAGGGTAAACAACCTATTTTATATATAATTATACAATTAGTGATAGTGATAAGGAAGAGGGACCCGCTTTCCCCATTGAGCGCAACTTTACTGCGTTCATGGCTAGTCATGTTAGTGAGTGTGAGATATTATCCGGTGATGACACCTTAAAAGATGATACTTCCAAGGCCTTTGTTTGTGAAGCTCAAAAAGATGATGGTAGTGAGAGTGGAGAAGAAAGAGAGAGTGAAAGTGAAAATGAGGTTGATGTGAGTGAACTTCAAATTGCTTTTCAAGAATTATATGAAGAATCTATTAAATTAAAAAGAAGAAAATTGATGTTAAAATCTAGTTTAAAAGAGCGTGTCAAGGTCATTGATGCGAGTGCATTAGTGGAAGACCTTAGGACACGTGAGAGAGCTCTTCGTGAGATCTTGAATATGTAGAAGGCGAGAGAGATAGCCTTAAAGGTTTAATGGAATCCTTAAAAAAAGGGCTTCTCACGTTTGAAGAGCGTAATATTTTATTAGAGTCTCACATTTTAGATTTAGAAAATAAATTAAAAGACTCTAATAAAGTCAAATTTGATTTGGAGTATCATTCGGAGAAATTAGGTAAAATATTAGGAACGGTTCAAATAAAAAATGACACTGGTGGTTCAGTCTTCGATACTTGTAAAGAGTCAAGTCTTAAAGCCAAAACCAATATTTTTGGAGAATCCTCTAGGAATAATGTTATAGATCATTCCTCAGGTAAGTGTTTTCGACGAGTTTTTAGGTTCTTACATTGTGGTCGAAAAGGTCATCTTAGGAAATTTTATTTTGATCTTAAACAAGGTCCTAGAAAATACCAACGTAAGGCAACCGAGGTAGCCAAGATTCCTATACCCTATGATCGTCATTCTTCATTAGTTTGTGTTAGGAGATCCGACTCGGAAGCTTTACAAAATAGGATTTTTGATTCTCATTTACTTTCACATGCTTCCTCCCTTGATAAATCTATAGGTTGAATGTGTTAGTTGTTTGCATACTTTAGCTTTTGTACTTCATGCAAAATTATCATGCTAATTGTATGCTTCTTAATCATTTTTCTAGTCTATACTTCATGCTTTATCACATGCTAGAATTATGATTGATGTTTATCTTTTGCATTATAGCTCTTTCATTTTAGTTGGCATTAAATGAAAAATTAAAAAGATTTTTGTTTATCATTTGTGTTTTACCCCTTTTAGTAATTTAGGCTTAATGAAAAATAAAAATGATTTTTGTGTGTCTTTTGAGTAAATATTTTTATTATTGGTAAAAAATTTTGAAAAACTCAAAAAGACTTTTTTGTGTGTATTTTAGTTTGACACACTTTATGTGGAATATAATTGTGTTTGAATCCCTTCTTTGTCGCTTCAATGTGGCTAGAACTTTTGGTTTAGATTGTCAATCCTTAAAATATTCTTTACCATGCTTACATGGAGTAGTTGGATTTTGTGTTGCTATAATGGATTCTATTTTTATATACCTCAATTCATACATACACGAGCTCACTTGAAGTTATAACTTCACATGTATATTTGAGCTTTGTGAGGTGTTATCCTACCAATCTTCTCATCTACATGTTATGTGACCTAGGAGGACTAGTGCATGTTAAAATCCGTTGCACGTGAGATTTGTGTGAGATATAAAAGGTTAGATATAAAAATGTGCACGGGGAAGGGCTCCGAAAGGAAAAATCATCCTTTACGAGTAAGCCACCATTTACTTGGACCTAAAAAAAATACGTGGTCCAAAGGCCTAAAAGAATAATGACATTAAAATAAAATATTAGCCAAAGGCCTATTTTGTGTAGTTGATTTACTCATTCAAAAGATTAAAATAATATGCTTATATTGAGGGAGTTTGGATGGTATATTAATGGTTTGCACAATGTCCGTATATCCTAGTTATACTTTCAATGTCATGACTCTATTGGTTTGTAGAATCATCAAAATTCTAGTATTGTATGCATTGTGTAGGTTTAGATTGTCAATCCTTAAAATTCTAAGCTTCATGTTTAAATTAGTTTTTATCCTTTATCTATTCCTGAATAAAAAGGGGGAGAATGATAGGGGGAGATCAAATCCTATTGTAATCGCATTTTAGTTTGGGAGATTTATCTTAGGGGGAGACGTCTTTCTAAGTAGGTCCTTTATTTGATAAAGGGGAGAATTAATATAGGGGGAGTATTTATTTTAATTTCATTTAATATTCTTGATATTCCCTATGCGTTTGATAGTTTTCTTAAGTGTGCAGGAATTCTTCTAAATGGCAACTTTCATCAGCAAAAATATTGATCCTTGGGTTTTTGAGTCAAGCTATGTAATTTTTATTTTGGGTGGGATATATTTTTTCAGTTTAGTAGAGCTTGACGACCCTTTAGAATTTTTTTTGGTTTTTGTCCCGGAATAGCGAAAGGGGGAGATTAAATTTGAAAACGATAGTTTTTATAAATCAATTCTCTGATATCACTTGTTGGAAATGATGACCCCCAATTTTTAGATTTTACAAAAAGTAATTTCCTTTTAGATGCGGAAGAAAGATGATTCAACTAAACAGTTACATAAACCAACTTTTAATTTCTTTCAAATTAAAATTAAACTAAACTCAAAGTGACATTAAATGAAACAACAAGTTAATTTTCACTTAAATAACTTAATTGTATCCGAGTCCTAGAAATTTGCCTAACAAAATAATTAATTAATTTTTGCAAATTTAGACCAAACCAAATTTTATCAAATTAAAGTAATGACTTGAATTAAATTAGTTTTTACCCAAATTGTATTTGCACCATATTAACTATATCAATTTTATCCTTTTACCTAAGAATGCATCTAATGTGATATAACAAAAGATAAATAAGTAAACAACCACTACGCCACGATGTACGAGGAAACACCCACAACGAGAAAAAACCTCGGATAACTCTAGCCTCAAATCCACTAAGTACGGTTTTACAAGTACAAGACAACAAGACTTACAACACTCGACTTGACTCCATCCAAGCCCCGATGCTCTTTCTTGTACACACCTCTGCCTAGCGAATAACCACCGAGGTCCACCGCGGTCTCGGAATCTACCAATCGGACTTTTTCCGGTCACCACCACCCGAACAAGGAGCCTTTCTCCAAGTGGGTATGTCATAGCAAAAAGGTTTCTTCTTTGTGGTATGTAGAAGTAAACCCAAACTTCTCTTATCTGAGATGTAGAGAAAAACCCTATGCCAAACACTCCAAGCAAGGATATATATATTAGGGAACTTGGAATAAACAAACTATTGGGTGTGTATGTGTTTCTGATGAATTTAATCCATAAAACCAAACACAAAACATGGAACTTTTTCTTCAAAGTTTTTCCTCTCCAAAAATCTCTTAGAATGTGAAAAATTTCGTTCCAAATGGTTGATTCCCGCACTTAGAAAATCTGTCAAAAAGTAGTGGGGAAAAGGTAGTGGGAACATGGAGAAAACTGAAAAAAACTGTTCCCGTCAAAGTTGTTCAAACAACTTTTACGTTCAAACGATTTTTTCGTTCGAACGACTTTACTAACAATGTTCCAGAGACGAGAAAGAAATCTCATTAGAATTCTCATTCGAACGACCTAGCAATCTCGTTCGAATGAGATGCCAGTTCGTTTTAATGACGTGTCAGAAAAAAATAAAATTCTTTTTAAGCCCAAAACATTTTATTAAAAGTTCTAAAAAATATTTTCTAAGTAAAACAAAGTCGTTAAAATTATTTTTTTTGAAAATGATAAATTACACCCAATAAATTTCTAAGCTCCTATATATATATACTAGGGTATTCCCGTGCCTGAAGGCACGCTTATAATTTTAAAAGCATAAATTTTTGCCTTGGTGCGATGGCAAGTGCCCTCGCCAAAGCTATAGTTGGACTCGGGTTCGAAACACGGGAGCAAGCTCTTCATATATGGGGGTAATCAAGTCGACATCCGCCTATTGAAGATCCTACAATTAAGCGTATTGCCCTTTGACTGAAGGAACGAAGATTTTTTTTCAAAATATCAAGTCATGTATAATTTAAGTCTAATGTTTTTATATAAAATAAATAATCATAAACAATTTAAAAAATTTGGGCAGAATTTCTTTTATTTATAGGATTATCCGCCCTGTATAAGAAATAAGGACATCAACAACAAAACTAATAGAATTCATGAGTCCTTGATTGAGTTCCAAAAAAGTAAAGATACGACTCAAAATGTATAATATCATTGTCTATAATGTACAAAAGAGAGCCTTGCTAACAAAAGTAAATATACGACTCAAAATGAAAACAACCGTAATAGAATTCATGAGTCGAGGACTTGGGCTGCTACACCTAATGAATACTGAGGTCTCCACGCAAATTGATGCAAACGTATTTCCAGATTATCGCTTACCCCAATAAGTCCTTGATTGTGTTCCACATATATGCACCACATTTGCTTCCATGGGTTGAAGCATGATTCATTTCAGATTTATTAAAATCTCCTGGTGATGAAAAAACTGGCCTTTGCGTGTTGCCCCAAAGGAAGCCAACTTTTCTATTAGAGTACGCTCTGCCCCACTGGCATGCTTTGGAATCTTTAAGGCCCCCCTTATAGTGTCTTTGGCTTCTAAATCACACCCTACCCTCAGCAAAACCTTTGAATTGAAGACAAAATATCTTCCAAATCCTGGAAAATGCTCCTTTTTTGTATAGAATTCTTCAGTCACCAAAGCTGAAACATAGTCTTCCTTATCAAAATGCTGAGTCACTTTGCGTTCCAAAATATGTAGAAACAATCCAACCTTTTGCATAAGACAGACATCTAAGATAGATATCTGACATCAAAATATGACTCAAAGTTAGTACCAATTTGTCAAATTTTCCTTGTCAAAAAAAGGTAAGCAACTAATGCACAAATAAGCAATAGACATGGGTGTGTGCCGGAGAAAATAATGCACAAATAAGAAACTAACATATAGTTTAATTCATGTATTCATCCTATTTCAGCAGACATGGGTTTGTGCCGGAGAAAATAATGCACAAATAAAAAAAAAGTTTTAGCAGGCTTGAACTAAAACACTGTTAAATATCAAACAGAGGCAGCCATGGGTTGCTTTTGTTTCTTCCCTTTTACAAACAAACCAATGCAAGAGGCTGAACTGACCAAGTGTATCTAGTGTAGTTCTTTTACTGATTTGAAATGAAAAGTAAAATAAAAACTCACTTGCACATTTTTCTTTAAATCTTCATAAGGAAAAACTCACTTGCACATATGTACTTCCCTTGACGGGGGTTCCATATGGCCATCATTGAACACGGATCGAATGGGCTGCTGGGAGGCCTAAAAACCATTGCGTTATATTTTACTTGTGAGGGTGAGTTCTTCTCTCTCTGCACTTGTTCGACTCCTTAGGTGGTTCCCGCTATGGTTGATAGGTATCCTGACTGGTGTCCTGAGGAATAAGACAACCATTCATCAACGACAATCGTTTAGGTATTAAGAATTATTTGACTGGCCAATTCTTTGTTCCCACGATGGAGTCACCTGCGGGACAATTCATATCATTAGAACTACTGAAAACATTGAGTACACAAAACATAACACATTTGAGTTACTCAGCATTCTCATCAACAAAGTTTGGTAATGACCGACTCTTTATTCGTGTAGGCTAACATTGAATGTATCCTATAACAGAACATTAATAAATGTACTGAATTAGCTTCCTCCTATGTTCCGGTACGATATGAATCAAATAATGAACTAAATTACTATAAAAAACTCATAGTTGTAAAAAGCACACGAACCATATTAGTACCACAAAATTGGAACTAATTGAATTAGACATTCACCAAAAAACATATGATAAGTTTAGTCTGCACATACCATGCCTCTTTTATATAATCCTCTTCATGCCTCTTTTATATAATACATATGATAAGTTTTCATCACTAAACCTGCACATACCATGCCTCTTTTATATAATACATATCATAAGTTTGAAATAAACATAAGTTCCACACTAAACCTGCAGCTAGATATGGACATTAGTTTAATCAGGAGAGAGAGTTCTCTTTCGAATATGGAAGAAAGAAGGATCATTGAAGCTCCAACCGGCCTGGAAAAAGGGAAAAAACATTAAGAAAAATTATAATTCTAAATTCACTGTTTTCTAGTCAGGTAATTGTGAACAAATTGGTGACTTTGATAAGATCCCTCAGATTTTAGATGATATAAAGAGCATGCTCAGAACAAATTCAAATGTCTTCTTGGAAAAAGAGGTGCCATATTGTTACCTGTCTCGAGTTGAAAGATCATATGCAGAACTGACTATTGGATGCAATCTAAGACACTATCTATGGAAAGAGAGGCGCCATTTATTTTTTAGGTAGAAATGCAAGGAGTGAGCCATAGATGATATCATTTAAAGAGGCGCCATTTGTTTTTTAGCAGCCCCTATGTAGTAGCCACTACCATTACCAAATCCACAACAACAAATTACCAAGGAGGGTTTTTGCTTCTATAGTAGCAGCCCGTGTAGCAGCCACAATCATGCTCCTATAGTAGTATCCCCTGCTGGAGGTCATCAGTCTTCTATAATCAACAATGGGTTGAGGATGCTGTTATTCATCAGTTGGACCGCAATCCTGCTGATGGAGTTTGAAATAAAAATCATTAGTCATTAGTCATTAGTCAAGAAGATTTGACTCCGAAATAAAAATCCAAAATTTTGTTTCAAGTCTCATCTTCTAGGAAAAGTTGTACTCCCTTTGACAAAACCGAATCCCCAAATAAACCTAAAGCTTATATCTAAAATCACAAAACATAAATCAAGAAATGTATAAGAATTAAACTTAAAGTTCAAACAAATAATATAAAATAAAAGTAATTTTAACATATATAACATTTGAGACTTTGAAGAGGCCAATTTGAAATGACATGTGGAATTAATGATCGAAACAAAGAAAATACAATGAGCTTAATACTATTATTTATGCATATCCGTACATTGTTTTCAACTCAAAATATTACACATATACTTGATGAAAGTTTATTCTACGAAAAGGAAAAATAAGAACAATAGAATTTAACCTACGCAAGCAGCCCCATGCCAAGAAGGGCAGGTTTTGCTCCTGATATTGCCTTCTGATCATTACCATCATCACTTTCTTCATTGTGCACAGTTCATGCCATTACCAGTGGAAGAACCCCGTACAACACGGTCATGCAGTAGCCTCCTTATCTCATCATCAAAGTCATTATTTTTACCAGAAACTCTTCCATCCAATTCATTTTGAACTGTATTGCAGAGAACTAAAAACACGTTGCGACTGTAACATTAGTTTTCTTACTTTCAGAGACAACTTACAACAAAGTCTGTGGAAGCAGAGAATGCATCGGGAACTATTGTTGACACGAAAAGAGATGGATCAATGGTCATTGTTGTCCATGTGAAGTTCACTTTATTCCCCCACCACCATGTTCTCAGCCCCAAAATCCAGGGGCATATCAATGATATGCCCAACAACAAAGTCGAGATATCTAGAGCTTGGAACACTAAGGTCAAAAGAAATACAAATCGACTCTTAATTGAGTAGATAAACTATAAATATAGTTGACCTAAACATTAGGCTAATATGTATATACTCTATATAAATTACACAATGCATTGGACATCTGAGTTACTCTAATAACTCTCTGTGGGTGATAACAGGTTTCAGTCTCTTGGCTTCATGGATAAATTCCATGATCACTTGCATCTCATCCACTTGTTGCGAAGTAAAATGCTGTTGCACGAAATTAACCAGTATCTCCACAATGTGTTGGTTCCTAGTTTTTCCAGGTTCACTCTCCATTGAGGTGCTCGACTTATTAGATTTTTTGACACAGATGAAAACCACGGTCTTGTATCCCGAGCTCTTTGCTTGGTCAGTTTGTTGAACTCCATACCTGTTGAGAAATTATTATCCTTTTCACAAATGCCAAATTTATTTGTAGAGTTGTCAAAATCACAATCTTCATCTTAGTCATTCCCCGTGGGAGGTTCCATTACACTCAAAGCATTTCTTTGCAGCTTCACTTCTACCCCATTTTTCAAAACCAGCCAATTCCAACCACTAAGCCCAACAGCCTTCTTGACAATGCCTTGAAGTCTAACCAAAATAAACTTTATTATGTTATTTCTCATTACAATCATAAACACAGCTGATCGGAACCTGAGAACCTGCACATAAGAGTTGAACCTAAGAGAGTAAAACCGTATAGCCGTAATAAAGCCGACAGAATTCCCCAATTGCGACTCCAAAGTACCATCTCTTACGGATCCACCCAAATGGGCACAATTTCTACCCAAGCTTGATCTATTGGTGTCATCCCCCGCAACGACTAACAGTAAAGGGTGTGATGATCTGAATCCTTCATTTCCATTACACTTCATAGGATTGGCAGCATCTGTAAGAACGTAACTGGGCCATCACGCTTTGAAACCAATTCACTAAAATCAGAAGCGTCCTCAACTTCAAAGACTTGAAAACCATTATGATACCCGATTAAGAGAACATGCTTAAAAGCAGCTGGACCAAGCTCTAATTTGTCAAATCGAGCCCATGTTACCTGTTTACTGACAAATGTTAAGAACTGGGTCAAGTAAATGCAGTTAAATAAAGTATAAAGAGGAATATCTGTATAATTGAAGAATCAGGAGGCTATGTCTAACAAAATTTAAACACTAATTAAGAGTTTACAAAGTTGTCAAGTGCATGTATATAAGAAAAATTGGACATCGAAGGAACATTAAACACCTTTGAACAAATTTGACATGAAAAGCTAAAACATTGGGAAGTAATTTTATGAGGCTATCTATTAAATGATAATTTACAAAGCTGAGGATCTGCCAAAAACTTTTATTATTCTAGCTTCTAAGGCTCCGGTCGGTTGTCTCAAAATTATAAATTGGCTCATTTATAATTGGTCAATTTACAGATTAATCTATTAATTGTGTCTGGTTTAATTAATGAAATGAAATGATTCATTAATTTGCCCATTTTAGCTCCTATGAAAAATCTGAAATTGGAGCATTTCACAAACAACGTGAAATGCATCCATTCGAAATAAGAGTCATATAAAGTTCATGTCCATCCCCTCTCTACCTCTATTTCTCTCTCTCAATTCATTTTTAACTTTTTTTGTGATTGAACCTTGACATTAATTTCAAATTACCAAACATCGCCTAAAATTGAGTTTAAATTCATTTCGAATACACTCATTTACTATTAACTAATTCACAATGAACCAATTTACAAAATCAAAGCATTTTTTCAACCAAACGGGGCCCAAGCTAATGAGAAATGTGACGATCCGTGGACTCATTGTTCTGATTTTGCAACATATAAAATATACTCGATGGATAATAATTTTATAAAGGAACTGAGCTGCCAGTTTTTTCTAACTTGAACTACTCACATCATGTATAGTATGCATAAAGGCAAAAGAAAACATCAATATTGCTTATATCCTGTGGGCATATCAAACAATTCATTTTCTTCTAGGTAGAGGTACCCAAAGAAGCACAGATACGTCTGTAAATGATACACATTTATATCTATACTATTTTTAAAGAGAGTTAAATCAAATATTCTTATTTTCCTATTCTCATCTCCAATTTTTTAGCTCAACATCATTTCTTTCTATTCTCCAATTTGTATCAAAAAAACATTAAATGGGGACACAGAATCGTGGAACAACTGAGACATCCTATTGACTCACCTACAAACCCAATATAGGACAAACTATTAAACAACATTAAAATATTTACATAAGAATTTGGCCAAACATCATCCTCGTTCTGTATCTTGGAAGCAACCACCAAATTTGCAAAGTCCTAATACCAGAGTGAGGAGTACTTAGTTCACATTCTAGCAGGTATAACAGTTCATATAGCAACAGTTCATATTCTAAGTTTGAACTATGACTAATTCATTGTCTACATAACATTTCATTAACATTGGAATCTTTTTTGAAACAATCTGAAGCTATCAATAAAGCAATACAATAAAGCTCAATTATTCACATTACACTTTCGTATTATGAAAAAATGTAGCTAGAGGTCGCCTCCATTTTAAATCCACGAATACACATAAGTAGTAGAGTACCTTGGAATATTGTGAATCTTCCAAATAAGTACAAAAACAAAGTTAGTGATGATTTGAAAAGAAAAAATCATGAAATGAAAAAAAAGGATGAACATACAAATAATAAATGGATTTAAAAAATTAATAAAGCACGACATATGAACAAAGATTAATAATAAAGAAAATATTACAATAACAGTGGACAAAGAATGAGACACACCTTGGAGCCCCACTGAGTGTAGTTAGAACTTGTACATAATTGCTTAATATTTAAAGAACAGATTGGACTATTATAAATAATATCATAATTACAAACCGTAATTACAAACTCTTATAAAAAATTCAAACTTTACACTATGTATCATAAGATTTTACCTTAGAAGATATATTTTAGCTTCTTTTAAGAAATAAAAAACATACTGCATTTATCTCTCTCTATTGTACATGGAGCATTTAGGCATTATGAAAAATGTATATAAAACCAACTCTTAGATTTCCTTGACAGAGTTCTATATACATACATATTCAATAATTTGCATACAAAAGATTATGAAGTGAATTAAAATGCTACCCCAATTCACATTCATCAACTAAATCTGATGTCAAAGACGAAACAATGGTCATTATATGCACTGAATTACTGGTAACCAATGTCGAAACATGTTACACAAATGTCGTGAGAAACATTCAGAACCACATGCCATAAAAGTCAGGTCTAGGAGTCATCTTTTTTGAAATATCTTAGAAACAAATTCATTTGAAGGCATAATCTCCAAAATGACTCAAAAATATGTTGAACAAATCCCAGATCGAGCCAAAAGGAGCTTGAAAATGCGTAATTAATATACGATGGAGTATGAATAAGACATGGTTCCACACATTGCAAATCACACTCACGAATGAAAATCACATCAGATCTATATCACTTCAAAATGAACACATTCAAAGCTTCTGAATATTAGTACTATTTGGATATTTAATAAGAACAACCACTATAGTCTAGGCACCACAAAGCAATCGAAATATCATTAAAAATAGATCTTGCGGCTCATATTTGCATAAAACTCTATTCCGTTCACGATACATACCTCAACAAATAGATATTCATGAAAAACTAACATACATAATATAAAATATGAGTCCCTTCAACATGCATGAAAAACTAACATATATAATATCCAAAGTTTTGTTAAAACAATGCACGTGTCAACATCAAAAGAATGAACTTTCCAATTAATATCCAAAATTTTGTTCAATACTAATGCGCGCAAGATCTTGCCCATCATGAACTTTCCAATCCATATCGAATTACATCAACATGGAAGTCGAGGTTGTACTGAGTAACTGATTTAAAACAGAGACTCAAAAATGGGAAGATTTAAAACCAATCTAAAAAATGACAAAGATGGGGAAAGGTGAAGATCTTACCACAACATAGGGTGATAATGCAAGTCGATGGTCGGTTGGATCTGTATACCATAAAATATAAAAAAAAAAGATATTGATTTTTAAATTAATACCTCCACTCCTATTATTCTACCAAAATAAAAATCCCTAAAATATTTATAGCACCCACAAAATAAATCTTTTTGAAATGTGAACTATTTCCAAGATTTAAAAGTGAATAAAAACTGGAAAAGTGAAATAACTTCAGGAAAAAGCCATAATCAAGTATCTACAAATCACCCATCCAAATACCCAATACGAATGTCACAAAATAAAGAAATGAACAAAGAGGATTATAAACATACATTAGGGTTTCAAAATTGGTTGATTTCGTTCACAATCGCAACCTAAAAAATAGAAAATCGCAATCTCAAACTTCTACAAACGTACGATGTAAATGAAAAGGAGGTTACCTAAAAATTACCTGAGCTCGCACCTACATCCATCGATAGAGGTAGGTTTGGATCTCATGGAGAGAAGAGAAAGCCGAAATGAAGAAAAGAGGGAGGTTGGATTACATAAGATTTACAGCACATTACCTAAGATTTATGCACCAATATGCATGAATATTAAACAAATGAAAGCTCAAATCAGAAATGAAACTTACGTAAGGGGAGCGGCGTGTAGAGAGAGAATCGACGGCGTGTAGAGAGGAGGGGCGGTAGATCAAGCAAGAGATGTTTTAGGTAGGGTTTTTTAGGTCGTTGATGAGAGAACGGGAAATGTGTTCTTTGTGTGAGAAATGAGAGAGGGTCTAAGCGGGAGGGAGAAGTAGAGAATGAAGAAGTTCGGACGAAAGTACCCCCAATTTTGAATTAGAGTGTAAATTTGATAAGAAAAAAAAGAGGGGGAAATCAAAGATTTAAGGGGCAAAATAGGAAGTGCAAAAAAAATTCATCCAGATGACATCATCTTTTGATCTTATGACATACACAACTTTCATACTTTATTATATAGATATATATAATGCATTCCTACCTTAGGAGCATTGAAACTAATGTTGTTGACGTAGAAACGAGGTACACTAAACCCGGCATATGATGAGGCTTTATAATCTTAGCCGATATGTCTTCAACTAACACGTCATAGGGTTGGATGGATACACTTGAACACTGTCCTATGACTCAAACGTTTTTGTCCGGAATTGAGCCAACACTACATTAAGGCTCAATCGGAGACTCGTGTCCTTACAAATCTCCCCCTTTGGCTATTCCAGGACAAACACCAAACAAAAATCTTAAAGGGCTGTCAAGCTCTACTAGACTAAAAAAATATATCCCACCCAAAATAAAAATTACATAGCTTGACTCAAATACCCAAGGCTCAATATCTTTTCCGATGAAAGTTTCCATTTAGAAGATTCTTGCACACTTAAGCAAACTATCAAACGCATAGAGAATATCAATAATATTAAATGCAATTAAAATAAATACTTCCCCTAAATTAATTCTCCCCTTTATCAAATAAATGACCTACTTAGAAATACGTCTCCCCCAAGATAAATCTCCCAAACTAAAATGTGATTACAATAGGATTAGATCTCCCCCTATCATAGCCACCTGATCGACATCAGAAATACTTAGTCGTCTGGATGATCGATCAACTCCAGGAATGCTAACCATTAGGAATACCAAAAGCTACTCGAATGGGATACCAATCAAAACTAAATTTCAAGAGTTTCATTTATTGTATAGAGATGTAAATTCCTGACAATATAAAGGCATTCCATCTAGGGTTTTACACCATTATAAATACAAAATACTCGCTCAGTTAGAGGGATAACTCGAAACACTCATATGCACACCATACTAAGCTATTGTAAACCTTACTAAATGGTACTAACAGTGGACGTAGGCTATTTTATAGTTGAACCTCTATAAAAATATCAACTTTTATGTGTATGATTTGAGGTATTGACTATATTATTATCTGTGATTATAAATCTGGCTTCTGTCCATTTTTAAACATCAACAATGATCACCAATTTTATTTCTTGTTTAACCCAATTTTGTCAAGGAAACACTTGAAATTCAGGCTTTTAAAAATCGCTGCACATTATGAATCTATCTCTACCTTATAAGTTCGCACCTTAAAAATGTACTTTGCTTATGAAGTTCCTCCATTATCTAGCATAATCACTACACTCACATTTCTTTCTTCCATTTCTAACTCTTTATCTCATTGACACTTGCAATCCTTATTTTCCAAGAAGAGATATAGATCATCACACACTTGTTCACTACAGGAAAGTTGCTAATTAGTGGCAATTTATTTGCTGGCAAAACGATTTTTTGCCATGAAATATAATAACTGGTGGCAAAAATTTCCAATGCCACAAAAAATAATTGCTAAGGAAAAATTAGTAGCAAAATGTGAAATTTCCACTAAAACTTCCACTAAACATTTGGTGCAAAAAAATTGTACCAGGCGGGAAATAAAATGAATTGAAGTAGGTGTCAAATTAAAAATATTGACACTAAAAATCAACTTTTACTGGTGATTTTTAAATTTTGCAACAAAATATTTTCTGATTAAATTTAATAAAAACTTAATTTTGCTACCAAATATTAAATTAAAAAAACTTATTTGATAAGAATCTCGCTCATATCCGGATACCCATTCCATCCAAAATAACAAACCCCGCTCAAATCCAATAACTGCTCAAATCCAGCTCTATCTCACCACGTTTCTATGTTCTCATCTCATTGAGGGTTTATCTCTATCAACAGCTCTCTCTCATTGAAGGTTCACTTTCAAATCTTTACCTATTTCGTTTATTTGAATAAGATATATGTATTGCTACATATGTATATATATGTATCATAGGTTTGATTAGAATCTAGATTCAAATGGGTATTATGAAATCTTTCCCTATTTTATTTACGAGCTGATTTGAATCACAGATCTGTATCGCTACATATGTATTATAGGCGTGATTTGAATATAGTTTCAAATGGATATCATAAAATCTTTGATTTTTTCCGATTTCATTTCTTCTGCTAAATTTTATTTTTTATGGATTGTTTTTTGATGAATGAAAAAGAAGTTGAAGAGTTTGAAAGAAGTTAATAGGCACATATTCTTTTTGCAGATTGAAAATTACAACTTTATCAAACTCTTGATGTACCTATTAACTTTCTTATAAGATCTCTTCTTTTTCAATTTTTTCATAAAATTTAGCACATAGTTGGTGATAGTATGGATGGCAATTTAAACCGCTCCTCTGGGTTCCCGCCCCTAATGGGGCGATTTAAAAACCCGTTTAAAATCAATGGGGCGGGTATGTTTTTTTTAAGAAATTCGTTCATTAAACGGGACGGGTTCGATTTTACTACATATAAGCAAAACTTGTCAGCCCCATTTATTTCTTATAATTACTAAAATACCCATGTTTAATATATTATTTGCACTAAAACTATATATATATATATATATATATATATATATATATATATATATATATATATATATATATATATATGGGTTTAACATGCAGGTTTTACCCCGTCCCGAATGGTTTTTTAATCCACTTAATGTAAACGGGGTGGACGGGGGCGGGGGCGGCGGTGGATTAAGGCGGGTTACACTTAAACGGGTTTGGGGCGGGTTAAAAAACCCGTCACGGGGAGGTGTGGGTTTTAAAAAAAATTCGCAGGGCGAGTTCGGATTTTGACAAACCCGCCCCAAATTCGACCTGTTGCCATCCCTAAGTGACAAACGTTTTCTCCCTAATTCAGTTGGTTGCCCAAAGATCTTAGGTAAGTTTATTTCTTTAATTTCTTATTTTAAATTCAAGGATATACAATGTATTTTCTTATATGTACACATACATGTAATACATGTATATACCCAATACTCTATCATCTTCAACTCGATCCATGTTAAATGGATTTTGTACAAAACCTTTTTTCTGATGGATGTAGAGTTTTTTTTATAGGTGAAATAGTTTTTTTTAAAAGCTGAAACAATTTTTTTTTTGTTTTTTAGTAACTGAAACATAGGTGATTTTTTATGGTTAAAATAGGTTTATTTATATTTTTTATAGCTGAAACACTTTTTTATGGGTGGTTCAATATAGTTGTTGTATGGTAGTATTTATTATGTGTTTGAGATATGGATCTCATTGTCCGTTTTAGGTTTATATCCAGATTGGATATGTGGTCCCCAGTCGTATTTCTAATAAAAAATTATTTTCTATTTTTTATTTCGAGTTTTCGTTTATATTTTTTATTTTAATTTTCAATTGAAAATTTAGAGAACAAGGGAAGCACATTCATTTGTTAGAAATAAATCATTATTTTTAAAATGTGATTTATAGATATTTAGATAGATGAAATATAACTTAGGGAAAGTTTGACGTCTAAAATGTAATCTACCGATAGTGCAACGGCTAAAATATAATTTATAAAAAGTTTAGGGACAATAATATAATCACGAAAATTTTAAGGGCCAAATCGTAATTCACAAAGAGTTTTGGACTTGTTATTTTTTTTCTTAATATTAGGGGTCAAAATATAATTTGCAAAAAATTCAGGGGGTGTAAATGTAATTTTGAATGCTTCAAAAATTTGTTGAAAAGATGTTAACTAGTTTATGGAAATTTGGAAAATCAGAAACTATTTTTCAGTTTTTTTTAGAAAAAAGTATTTAGATAGATTTTCATTTTTATGGAAATTTTTAGAATTTTATTTTGGAAACTAACCTTATTTTATACAACTAAAGATGCCCTTAGTGTTTTAAGATATTGGTTTGCATTTTATAGGTTTAAAAAGAAGAGAAAGCAATAGAAAAACATAACAAAATGATGTAGTTCTGTAATTGGTGCATTAAAATGCTTTATTCCCGAATTGCTCCCAAATAGCGCTAAATAGCGTCAATTGCGCTAATAGCATGAGAAAATGTCAAAATCACGTGCCACGTCATCAACCAGGCACACTATTTGGGCGTCTCACAAAACAGAGTGGGCAATGTCCCGTTATCGCGTAGAAAAGCGCAATTGCGCACTACGTCATGCACAATTACGTACTTTTTAAAACATTGAATAATGCAATACCCACCATCTCCAATAATATTAACAATAATATTAAGGGGCATATAGCAAATAGTACCTCAAATATTTTTTAATACACGTTTAGCCCAAGCCTTTGTATTTTGTTTCAAAAAGTCCCTCACCTCATAAAAATACTCAAAAAAAGGAGCTCTGGTAAGGATCGACGTAGCTCCGACATAGGGGTGGGGTGGGGTGGGAGAGGTGGGGCAGGAATGCCTCTAGCGCGACCCTTTAAAATAAGAAAATATTAGTTAAATAGGTGTTTGAGGGAATTTTTGTAACAAAATAAAAAGGCTTGGACTAAATGTGTACTAAAAAATGTTTGATTGACTTATGTGTAATTGGTCTTAATTTTAATGGAGGTGGTGGGGATTGCATTTTTCAATGTAGTTGGCTTAATGCTTCGTTCTTGTCTCTATTTTTTTTCTAATGCAACAAATCACTATTTGTAACAACCCGAGGTTTTGGGAGTCGACAATTTATTTATTTTGGGAGAAATGAATAATATTTTAATGGAGAAATAATTAAATTGGCAATTGAGGTCAAAATTTAGAGTCGTTAGAAAGAGTGTCGAATGTCGATTCTGAGGGTACCATTGTTTTCGGAAGGGTCGAGAAAGTCGAAATGACTGTACTTGGGGTCTATTTAGGTTTCGAAATAAATTAGGACCGTTTGACTCGAATTAAAGTCACCGAGTCATTTAAAGTGTGTATTATCATTTAAAGATGTGTACATTGGGAGTTAAGGCTTAAAAATCCTACGGGAGATATTTCTCCAAAAGAGAGAAAGATAAATAGAAAGAAAGAAAGAGAGGAGAAGAAAGAAGAAGAAAGAAGAAGAAAAGGAAGGAGAAAAAGAGGGAGAAAGAGGATTTCCGAGCCAATACGCGACTTCAAGGCGGATTCAGACCCTACGAACCCGAGGCAAGTGATTAAACTTGCTAAATAATTGTTGTGTATCAATTATTGCATGATTTGTGGATTGAATTTTAGGTTTTAGGTTTAAATTTTTAAAACCTAACTTTTGGGAAAAACCTTAGATTTGTAGTGTATAAATGAATTTTAAGGTTAGAAATTGGTTTATATGTGTTCTTGGATAAACATTATTGCTATATTTGTGATTGGGAAGGATCAAAATGGTTGGAAGATGATATAAATGATTTTTGGATATTTTGGGTTAAGAATAAAACAACCCATTTCGTAGCTTGCTGCACTTCCCGAATCGATTCGCCCCTACCGAATCGATTCGGTCTGTTGCTGATTGCTCAGGTCTTTAGGGCCGAATCGATTCGCCCCTTGTGAATCGATTCGGTATGTAGCAGACTCCTAGGTCCTTTGTACCGAATCGATTCGGATGGGCCAAATCGATTCGCTTTTGGGAGCCGAATCGATTCGCTTTTGGGAGCTGAATCGATTCGGAAACAGGGGATTTTTTGGAGATGTTTTCTAAGGAGAATTTCATCCCGTTTTGTTCGAGGTTATCGATTTGGGGCCTCTATTTGAGATATTTGGAGTATGTTTTGGAGACTTTTAGAGGGTTTCCATCGTACAAAAATATGGAAGTCATATTAATTATAGTTGAGGATTACCGATTAGAGATTTTTGGTATATTCTAAGTGGGGAAGCCCACCTTGATTTGGAGATTCGACTTGGGGATGATAATTATAATTATGTGTATAAATGAGACAAATTTAGAGATAATGGATTTTAGAATCCAATCCCAAACGGGATAACTTTAAAGAGGTTCATAAAATGAATTGAACCCTATTATGAATGGAAAATAATAAATGCTATTTGATGTGCATATGGATGTAGAAATATCCTTATTGATGAATTACTTGGGAGATATCTGATACAATGAGAAATGCTAATTGAGGTGCAATAGGATATAAAATATCCTTAACTTAAATAGAATTGAAAGACAATTCATACTAGAAGCGACATGAGAGCTTCAAGCGAGAATTAGTATAGCATATACTAAGTGGGGTTAATGTGCGAGGTGGAGCGTTAGTATATCTTGAGAAGAAATATACTAAACAAATGATGTTAATCAAATTACGCCTAAGAGCGTATAATGAATATGAAAATGAATATGATGTTGCAGGTGTACCTTATATAAAATGGTATATCTTTATTATGTGGGATGTATGTATACCTTATATGATGGTGTATATACATGTTAAGCATACCCCCTCCTTGCTATCATTGGGAAGTTTCGTGCGTAGAGGGTGAGCATTCTGACTAGAAAAGCAGGATGTGGATATTCCCCAGGTCATAGACGTCCTTTGTGGTCAGAAAATGACATTTATGATATATATATCTATTTATTTTGGGGGTGAGAGGTCGGGGGTATGTGACGCTCTCACTTGTCGATTAGGAACTATGACCGCTTTCCGGGACGTCGTGTGCGTGAGTTGATCACGAGGTGGGTGTCGTTGAACCCCACCAGGTGGCCCCAGTTTGCTACGTATATGGGCTGCTGGAAGATGATAGCATGTGAGCCTGCGTCCTTCGAGTTATAGCTCGGTTGGATGGTTATTATTGCTTGTGTTTGTATTTGGGTGTCAAGGGCATAATGGACCTCAACGACCTACATTGCCAGGATTAGTTTATCGGGGGGGTTCCTTGTTTGGATTTCGCCTCGGCGAGACGTCCCACGCACGAACCACAGTGTAATGTTGGAACTCGGGGATAAGTTTAGTCCTTAATGCTCATAATTATATATATCTAAATCACCTATCCCGACAATCGACAGTGCCAGGAGTAGTGTAACGGGGGGGTTCCTTGTTTGGATTTCGCTTCGGCGAGACGTCCCACGCATGAAACGACGTGTACTATTGAGAATTGGGATTATTCATTAATTAAAATTGGACAATAATCATTTGGGTTACATGCATCTTTCTTTGAGGGCATAATGAGCCCCGAGGATCGATACGGTCACGAGTAGTGTAACGGGGGGGGGGGGGGGGTTCCTTGTTTGGATTTCGCCTCGGCGAGGCGTCCCACGCACGAAACGCAGCACCGTGTTGAGAATCAGGAGGAGTTTAGTCCTTAACTCTTGATGCTAATAACTCATCTATAATAATTATGTATATGGTATCATGCCTTATATGGGCATCACTAGAATATAAATTCTAGTAATTGAGATTGTGGATGTATTGTGATGATGTGGACATGATTGGATCTGTAACTTTATATGCTCAACAAATGAACATTATAAAGATAACTGTAATTATTACATTAGAAGTTAAAGCATTTAACTTAAAGATATTTGAGATAAATGTAGATTGGGACATAGGTTAGACGGTTTCACTTAAATACTTCTTTTGGGTTTAAGCTAGAATCCTCTTACCTAAATAGAATCGGGCATCCATTTGGAGATCACGTGCATACGCTTAGTGCGCACTGTAGTTGAGAGGTGAGATGGTTTTTATGGAGAGCTCGATTCCAACTAAATCATGTAATAATGCATTTATAATTATTATTCATTTTAATACACTTGCTATAAACTTCTTTTCAATACTCGGGCTCTGACCCGTTTATATTTTCCTCCTCCATATATATATTGTATTACTTCAGGTGTTCCTCCGCAAGGACGCCTTTGATATTCGTCCATTCAGGATTCGTGGAGCTGTAGCAGTAGCGGACTGTTGCGGAACGTTGCTTCAGTCGATTCCTATCTATTGTACATCTAGATTAGGATTCAGTTGTATTGAGTTAGTAATCAAGTGTTGTAGATTAACACTTTCCTATTCTATTTATCAGATTATTGTATTGTCTGTTGCCCGACAGCATATTCGGGTATTTCATTGTTGAGATTTTTATTGTACAATGTATTATACTCTTTTATTATTGGAGCATGCACTTTTCACATCATAGTTAGATCTATATTCTTGGTTGTGTGCATTATTGGTTTTTTTGTTGTTGTTAAAAATAAAAGTTTTAAATTTTTTGGCAATTCGCACTTTATGATTTCGGGTAGTTAGCCTTATATTATAGTGTTTAGTTGTTGATGTTGAGACTGTACCATCTGAGATACCTGATTTATGTAGTATAAGGCTGGCCACCCGTTATTATTTGGAACGGGTTGTCACAGGTGGTATCAGAGCATCAGGTTCTAGTGACTTTAGGATCTGTGTGCGTTACTACGATCTTCCGTAAGCGTTCTTGATGTAGAGCCTTATTATTAGGACGATTACATTCATACGTCCATATCTTTCTGTGATTCAAAAGTATTTGAAAGGCGTTCTGATACAATTGTTCTTGTTTCAGATGCCACCAAAGGGAGGTCGTTCAATCAAGGAAAACAAAGGGCAACCCCAAATGCCTAAAAGGAACATGACTATGGATGATGTTGCCAATATAGTGGCACAAGCAGTAACTGCTGCCGGTTCTACGATGGCTCAGCAATATGCCACTCGAGCAACCCCACCCCATTTAGGATTATCATTATGGGAGAGAGTGAAGGAAGATTTTAGTAAGGGGCATCCTCCCGAGTTTGCAGGGGGAGTTGATGCGATGGCTGCAAGTCAATGGAAAAATATTATACAGAGGCACCTTCGTATGGTTGAGTGTAGTGAGGTGCAAAAATAATTTTCAGCCACCTTTAAGTTATCGGGTGCAGCTCTTCAATGGTGGGAGTCTGTCACCACGTCTGAACAAAGAGATACTTTACCTATAAAAGAATTTTGGGAACTTTTTGATTGAAGGTATTTGCCTTCCCCTACTCAGGATATGGGGATTGTTCAAGGAAATAGGATGGTGGAAGAATATGAAGAAGATTTTTCTCTATGGGCGAGATTAGTACCTAATGAGGTAAATACGGAAGAGAAACGTATATCGAAGTTTGTTCGAGGTTTAGATTGGCAAATCCAACTACATTTGTTAGAAAGTCCTAAGTTAATGACTTTCATCGAGGTAGTGAATGCGGCACTATTAAAGTGTCGTGAATATCGTTTTCGTTCTCAAAAGAGTAAGAACTTTGGAGATTCGAGTTCATCAAGTAAGTTTGGCAAAGAGAGTGCCAGTAATGTGAGTGGGCAGAAAGGGTTTATGGGTAAGTGTTTCTTTTATAAAGAAATAGGTCATAAAAAGAGAGATTGTCCTAATAGAAGTAAAGGACCACGTTTTGATGAAATTTTGGAAGTGCAACTCCTACAGCAGATTCGAGGTCGCTTTAGACCGGGGGACTATGTTTGGGAGCCCATTGATGAGGATGGGCAATCGGACTAGAGATGGATGTTGTAAGTAATTTTTCCTTTATTAATAGGATTATTACTATATGAAGTTTTGGAATATCATATGGGAGATATATATGAATCGGGTAGTGCTTTAGCCCTTTTTGTTTAGGTATGGTATGTAATGACCCTAAAGGGAAATTTGGAGCAAAATAGGCTCTTATTCTATGATTTTGTAAAGGATTGAGGATTTTGTAAGGTGCTCATAAAGAGCTTTAAACCTTGTAGTTAATGTAAAAATGATTATGGTGATAAGTAGTAATGATAAAAGCTACTTCTTTTGTATAGTCATGATAGACCATTATGATTGTTGAATTCCAGATATGGATGTGCCTTATAAAAAGGCTATATATATTGAAATGATGTGAGATGATGTTTATGTTTGAAAGTTGATTGTAGTTTGATGGGACGCAGGTAAAAGTTTAGCTCATGGGTATGATAATATTTGTGAGCTACATGTTATAATAGATGATGATCTATAAAGAACTTGTGTTGGACATAAGGCATTTTATGTTATATTATAATATATAAAACATTTTCAAAATAAAACTTTCATCGGCCTTTGAGCCCCTTTCATAATAAAATAAAATAAATAAATTCGTCGTGGGAAGTTAGAAGTTTGGAGATAGGATTAGTGATGATGGGTAGAATAGAAGTAGTTGAGCTTTGGAGAATTAGGCTTAGCTAAATTTCGAGGACGAAATTTTTGTAAGTGCGGAAGTTTGTAAGAACCCGAGGTTTTGGGAGTCGACAATTTATTTATTTTGGGAGAAATGAATAATATTTTATTGGAGAAATAATTAAATTGGCAATTGAGGTCAAAATTTAAAGTCGTTAGAAAGAGTGTCGAATGTCGATTCTGAGGGTACCATTGTTTTCGGAAGGGTCGAGAAAGTCGAAATGACTGTACTTGGGGTCTATTTAGGTTTTGAAATAAATTAGGACCGTTTGACTCGAATTAAAGTCACCGAGTCATTTAAAGTGTGTATTATCATTTAAAGATGTGTACATTGGGAGTTAAGGCTTAAAAAGCCTACGGGAGATATTTCTCCAAAAGAGAGAAAGAGAAATAGAAAGAAAGAAAGAGAGGAGAAGAAAGAAGAAGAAAGAAAAAGAAAAGGAAGGAGAAAAAGAGGGAGAAAGAGGATTTCCGGGCCAATACGCGACTTCAAGGCGGATTCAGACCCTACAAACCCGAGGCAAGTGATTAAACTTGCTAAATAATTGTTGTGTATAAATTATTGCATGATTTGTGGATTAAATTTTGGGTTTTAGGTTTAAATTGTTAAAACCTAACTTTTGGGAGAAACCTTAGATTTGTAGTGTATAAATGAATTTTAAGGTTAGAAATTGGTTTATATGTGTTATTGCATAAACATTATTGCTATATTTGTGATTGGGAAGGATCAAAATGGTTGGAAGATGATATAAATGATTTTTGGGTATTTTGGGTTAAGAATAAAACAACCCATTTCGTAGCTTGCTGCACTTCCCGAATCGATTCGCCCCTACCGAATCGATTCGGTCTGTTGTTGATTGCTCAGGTCTTTAGGTCCGAATCGATTCGCCCCTTGCGAATCTATTCGGTATGTAGCAGACTCCCAAGTCCTTTGGACCTAATCGATTCGGATGGGACGAATCGATTCGCTTTTGGGATCCGAATCGATTCGGATGGGCCGAATCGATTCGGAAACAGGGGATTTTTTGGAGATGTTTTCTAAGGAGAATTTCATCCCGTTTTGTTCGAGGTTATCGATTTGGGGCCTCTATTTGAGATATTTGGAGTATGTTTTGGAGACTTTTAGAGGGTTTCCATCGTACGAAAATATGGGAGTCATATTAATTATAGTTGAGGATTACCGATTAGAGATTTTTGGTATATTCTAAGTGGGGAAGCCCACCTTGATTTGGAGATTCGACTTGGGGATGATAATTATAATTATGTGTATAAATGAGACAAATTTAGAGATAATGGATTTTAGAATCCAATCCCAAACGGGATAACTTTAAAGAGGTTCATAAAATGAATTGAACCCTATTATGAATGGAAAATAATAAATGATATTTGATGTGCATATGGATGTAGAAATATCCTTATTGATGAATTACTTGGGAGATATCTGATACAATGAGAAATGCTAATTGAGGTGCAATAGGATATAAAATATCCTTAACTTAAATAGAATTGAAAGGCAATTCATACTAGAAGAGACATGAGAGCTTCAAGCGAGAATTAGTATAGCATATACTAAGTGGGGTTAATGTGCGAGGTGGAGCGTTAGTATATCTTGAGAAGAAATATACTAAACAAATGATGTTAATCAAATTACGCCTAAGAGCGTATAATGAATATGAAAATGAATATGATGTTGCAGGTGTACCTTATATAAAATGGTATATCTTTATTATGTGGGATGTATGTATACCTTATATAATGGTGTATATACATGTTAAGCATACCCTCTCATTGCTATCATTGGGAAGTTTCGTGTGTAGAGGGTGAGCATTCTGACTAGAAAAGCAGGATGTGGATATTCCCCAGGTCATAGTCGTCCTTTGTGCTCAGCAAATGACATTTATGATATATATATATATATCTATTTATTTTGGGGGTGAGAGGTCGGGGGTATGTGACGCTCTCACTTGTCGGTTAGGAACTATGACCGCTTCCCGGGACGTCATGTGCGTGAGTTGATCACGAGATGGGTGTCGTTGAACCCCACCAGGTGGCCCCAGTTTGCTACGTATATGGGCTATTGGAAGATGATAGCATGTGAGCCTGCGTCCTTCGAGTTATAGATCGGTTGGATGGTTATTATTGCTTGTGTTTGTATTTGGGTGTCAAGGGCATAATGGACCTCAACGACCTACATTTCCAGGATTAGTGTATCGGGGGGTTCCTTGTTTGGATTTCGCCTCGGCGAGACGTCCCACGCACGAACCGCAGTGTAATGTTGGAACTCGGGGATAAGTTTAGTCCTTAATGCTCATAATTATATATATCTAAATCACCTATCCCGACAATCGACAGTGCCAGGAGTAGTGTAACGGGGGGGTTCCTTGTTTGGATTTCGCTTCGGCGAGACGTCCCACGCATGAAACGACGTGTACTGTTGAGAATTGGGATTATTCATTAATTAAAATTGGACAATAATCATTTGGGTTACATGCATCTTGCTTTGAGGGCATAATGAGCCCTGAGGATCGATACGTCCAGGAGTAGTGTAACGGGGGGTTCCTTGTTTGGATTTCGCCTCGACGAGACGTCCCACGCACGAAACGCAGCACCGTGTTGAGAATCGGGAGGAGTTTAGTCCTTAACTCTTGATGCTAATAACTCATCTATAATAATTATGTATATGGTATCATGCCTTATATGGGCATCACTAGAATATAAATTCTAGTAATTGAGATTGTGGATGTATTGTGATGATGTGGACATGATTAGATCATGTAACTTTATATGTTCAACAAATGAACATTATAAAGATAACTGTAATTATTACATTAGAAGTTAAAGCATTTAACTTAAAGATATTTGAGATAAATGTAGATTGGGACATAGGTTAGACGGTTTCACTTAAATACTTCTTTTGGGTTTAAGCTAGAATCCTCTTACCTAAATAGAATCGGGCATCCATTTGGAGATCACGTGCATACGCTTAGTGCGCGCTGTAGTTGAGAGGTGAGATGGTTTTTATGGAGAGCTCGATTCCAACTAAATCATGTAATAATGCATTTATAATTATTATGCATTTTAATACACTTGCCAAGGTTCTAAAAAATGCGAGGCGTGATCGAGGCGTGGAGGCCAAGCCTTAAGCCTTAGAAGCCTAGGCGGGCCTAGGCGTAAAAAGGCGTGAAAAAACGTTTAGGCCTTTTTAATATATTTTAATATTTTTTAACCATAATAAGGCTATTAAAATACTAAAATTGTACATATCATAAAAATATGTCTGAATATTTGCAAATAAATATACTATTTGATTATTTTGGATGTGATAATGATCCGGTTTGTAAAAAATCTTTAAAAGACGATATTATTTCACTAAAGCATTGTTATTTTTAGAGAAAAAGTACGCCTTAAGGGTTTTACCAAGCATAAGGCGCAAAAATCTTAAGGCGGGGCGTTTCTCCCAAGCCTCAAGCCTAGGCGTGCCTAGGCGGGTTTTTTAGAACAGTGACACTTGCTATAAACTGCTTTTCAAAACTCGGGCTCTGACCCGTTTATATTTTCCTCCTCCATGTATATATTGTATTACTTCAGGTGTTCCTCCGCAAGGACGCCTTTGATATTCATCCATTCAGGATTCGTGGAGCTGTAGCAGTAGCGGACTGTTGCGGCACTTTGCTTCAGTCGATTCCTATCTATTGTACATCTAAATTAGGATTCAGTTGTATTGAGTTAGTAATCAAGTGTTGTAGATTAACACTTTCCTATTCTATTTATCAGATTATTGTATTGTCTGTTGCCCGACAGCATATTCGGGTATTTCATTGTTGAGATTTTTGTTATACAATGTATTGTACTCTTTTATTATTGGAGCATGCACTTTTTACATCATAGTTAGATGTATATTGTTGGTTGTGTGCATTATTGGTTTTGTTGTTGTTGTTAAAAATAAAAGTTTTAAATTTTTTGGCAATTCGCACTTTATGATTTCGGGTAGTTAGCCTTATATTATAGTGTTTAGTTGTTGATGTTGAGACTGTACCATCTGAGATACCTGATTTATGTAGTATAAGGCTGGCCACCCGTTATTATTTGGAGCGGGTTGTCACACTATTCAAACTTATAAAAGTGACATTCGAATGACTAAATATATATATACACCCACCCAAGATATCACCCACTTTATTGATTGAAACAAAATTGGTTGGCTTGAATAGAAATATTTGAATGTATGGACTTAATATAAGTTGCCGAGTATGCAACATTAGTAAGTTCAACATGTTGTTTGGCTCTTTATATATATATATATATATATATATATATATATATATATATATATATATATATATATATATATATATATATATATAAATTGTTCATTTATTTCTAAATATCTCGTGACCTTATTGTTATTTGTTTATCATTGATGTTTTTTAATGTTCTCTCAAGTTGTAGGGTTTTGAAATGGATAAGAGTTGAATGCATTATCCAAGTAGAATTAATAGTGCATATCGAGATGGGGTTAAATAATTTCTTGATTTTTCATTTGTTAATGTTGAGAAAAATAGTAAGATTAAGTGCCCGTGCAAGAAATGTAATAGTTTTTATTGGAAAAATCGTCAAGATGTTCGAAGTCATTTTCTTATACATGGCATAATGAAGAGTTAGACTAGTTGGATATATCACGGTGAACCATTGGAATCACATCACGATAATGCTTATGATTACAATGAGTATGAGTTTGAAAATGAAGATGTTGATATTATAGGGCAGGAAGAACACACTATAAACGAGTTTGATCAAGATGACATGGAGGGGATGTTACACGAAATGTTTGTCAGACCTTATAATAATGATGTTTTAGGGGATGAATCTGATAGCCATTCTACTCAAGTGCTCGAGGGCGAAGGAGAACAACTTTCTAGATTAGCTAGGGATAAACAACAACAACTGTATTCGGGTTGTCAGAAGTTATCTTTCATTATTGAGCTAATGCATCTAAAGGAAAAGAACAGCTGGAGTGAGAAATCTGTTGACTCACTTTTTGAAATTTTTAAGAAAGAACTTCTAGATGATTCTCACATTCCAAAGTCATTTATGAGGCGAAAATAGTTCATGACCTAGGGTTGGACTAAGTGAAGATTGGTGTTTGCATAAATGACTGTGTTCTTTTTGGGGGACCAAATGAGGGCAAAACCAAATATCCAACATGTGAAGAATCTAGATGGAAAATTGAAAAAGCCAATGGTATGAATATCCCTCAGAAAGTCTTACGTTACTTTCCACTTAAACCGAGGTAGCAATGTCTATTTATAAATAAGGATATAGCTTCATATATGAGGTGGCATAAATATAAGTGTGTTGAAGAGGCTAATGTGTTGAGACATCCAGCGAATGGGGAAGGTTAATAAGTCATTTGCTAGCGATGCATGCAATGTTAGGCTTGGACTCTCTAGTGGTGAATTCAATCCATTTTCAAATATGAGTAGCAAGCATAACACATGGATGACTATTCTGGTGATATATAATTTACCTTCATGGAAATTTATGAAGAAACTATTTTTCATCTTGTCAATGCTTATACCAGGTCCTAGGGCTCCTAGAACTAACATAAACGTGTTTCTTCAACCACTGATAAAAGAGTTGAAAGAATTTTGGGATGTTGGGGTGCAAACATATGATGTCGTCACAAGGAATACCTTTATGTTATGTGCAACCGTGATGTGGACTATCAATGATTTTTCAACTTATGCTAACTTGTCAGGTTGGAGCACAAAGGGGAAGTTGGCTTGCCCAATATGCAATAAGGAGACACATTTCATGTATATGAAGAATGGACATAATACATGCTACATGGGTCATCGTCATTTTTTACCGATGAATCATAAATGGAGAGCAACTATGTCTTCCTTTGATGGTAAGAAGGAGCATCGAGAACGACCAAAAGAGATTAGTAAAGATGGCACACTTGCTCAATTTGAGAGAGTTCGACCTAAAGTATTTGGGAAAACACGCGAAAAGAGAAGCCGTGAGGCGTATGAGTTGCAATGGGACAAAATAAGTATATGCTATGATTACCATACTGGAAAGATCTAAAATTATGTCAAAATTTAGATGTCATGCATATTGAGAAAAATGTATTTTAAAGAACTTTAGGAACATTGCTAAACATTGATGGGAAAACAAAAGACACCGTCAATTCTCGGTTAGATTTAAAAGAAATGCGCATACGCAGAGACTTGTATCCATATAAAAGGGGAGATAAATGGTGATTCCTCCTTCTTGCAACTCTTTGTCAAAAGCAAAAAAGATGGTTTTATGTGAATTTTGGCAATCACTGAAGTTTCCTGATGGGTATGCATCCAACATTTCTTGATGTGTGAGTTCTACTAATGGAAAGATTTCCGGGATGAAAAGTCATGACTACCATATTTTTTTACAATGTTTACTACCACTTCCAATTCGTGGTCATCTTTTGAAGGAAGTATGTCAACCGTTAATTGAACTTGGGTTATTATTTAAGGAGTTATGTTCAAAAACATTGAGAGTGGATGTCTTAGAGATACTTAAGGAGAAACTCGAAAGGATATTTCTGCCGTCAATCTTTGATGTTATGGTTCACTTGCCAATTCAGCTTGCACGAGAAGCCATTCTCGGTGAACCGGGACAATATGGATGGATGTATCCATTTTAAAGGTAAATGTAATAAGTAATATCTTATTTTAGTAATAATTTAAGGGTTTCATTGCATTTTTTGATCATCTTACTTCTCGACAGATATATGAACCACTTAAAACTTACCATGGGAAACAAAGCATGTCCAGAGGGCTCAATAATCGAGGCTTGCGTTCTTAATGAATGCCTAACATTTTGCTCGATGTATTCACGTGGTGTTGAGACAAAATTCAATTAACCCGAGAGAAATTATGATGGTGATGATTTTCAAGATGGTTTATCCATTTTTCGATACAACGGTCATTTTCTTGGGAATGCAGATTACTAATACCTCACACAAAGTGAGTGGGAAAATGCTCGTTTATATGTGTTGAATAACTGTGATGAGATACAAGAATTTATGAAGTATATTGAGCTATACTAGTTCTTTTTCTTATACAGACACACACACACACACACATTATTTTTTGTAATTAAATTCATTTATATATGTTTAGTGAACACAAGAATTTGCTAAATGCCGAAAGAAACACAAATATTGGCCGAAGACATGCGTACTGATTAAGTACTTGAATATAATATTTATTGGTGTAAATTGATTAGGCTTGTTATTTCTTAGTAAACATTTATATATCAACAATAAATGATTAGTATATTAGGGCGCGAGTCCCCCGAACCTTGAGGTCCTGATCGAAGAGTGAAACACTATAAGGGTGGTTTAATCAACGGTTAAAGGTTTCATAACCAAGATCATGACAAGTGCAAAAAAACTCAAAATAGTGGAATCATTGTAGTGGGTGAACATAAACAAAAAGATATTGATTTTGATGGTGAGTTAGTTGGCATTATCGAGTTGGAATACCCAGAAAATAATTGTGTTGTTCTATTCAAGTGTGACTAGCGGAACCTTGGAAAAAAGGGTGTGTGTGTGTGAATTATATAAAGATGATTATGATTTGATTAGTTTGAATATCGCTAATACATGGTAGAAAGACTAAACATTTATGTTAACTTATCAAGCAGAGAAAGTCTTATATGTGCCAGACATTAAGTTGAGAAATGATTGGAAAGTTGTAGTGAAGAATACTCCACGATACAAGTATGTTTTTCCTAAATAGTAGAGGAGAAGGAGGATATAGGTGATGAGGAACCATACCAGCAACTTAAAACTAATATCATAGTTGATGAAACAATGGAAATAGACGACGAATGTATTCAATTACGAAGGGATAATATCCTAGAAATAAAGGTTAGTATGGATAATGTGGAAGTAGAAAACCCAATACATGATATAGATGATAACATCTTGTTTTTTTAGGATGACAATGCTGCTATTATCAAGGATAATGAAGATGAGGATGATGAGGGCTTTTGATGGTTTGTGTTAGTTATTTTTTCTTCTTAGTAAATGTTTTAATTTATTTAAATTATGACAATCCAATCAATTGGAATTTTTTAATAAATTATACTTGTGAAATGTTTTTACTTTATAAATAACATGTTTATGTATATCTTTAATAGGTATAACAATGACGATGAGAAACTATGAGAAACAAAGGATGAATAGGATTCAAGATAACATAACAACAATAAAGGTAATGGGGTTGCATAGATGGGATGAATTCTACATGGATTCTTGTAAGGGGAATAATAATAAGAGTGAGACAAAGGAAAAAATAAAAGAGTTCGACTAGGATGAAGAGTATATCCCGTCGAAAGAGAGGAGAGGTTAAGTTATTTGAGTGAAGGTTAAGATGATGACGACGACTATTTGTTAGGTTTGTTAATTATCCTTACCACTTTCTATAAACTACTTTGAATGATATGATGTTACTACTATAACTGATGTTATCTCAATTGTTTGATATGATTTCATACTTGATAATTTTCGTTACTGATGTAATTTTCCTCCATGTTTTCATTGGAATTATGCTAAAATGTTAAAAGTGTATTGATGTTTTACATAATTTTTGCATGCATATCTCCTCGGCTAATTTTGTTGGTTTCTTATTTAGTTATGCCTAGTTCTCGTCGTGCTCATGTCCCAAAATTATCCACTACAAAAAAAAGTTGCTTTTAAAACCCTATTTTTTGAGACAGACAAAATGTAGTCTTTAAAACATATTTTTTTTATACGAATATAATTAACCGTCTCAAAAACTATTATTTTTTGAGACTACTAATTATATCCGTTTAAAAAAAGGTCACTTTTTGATACAATTAATTATATCCGTCTTATAAAATAAACTAAATAAGACGCTAAATATTTACTGTATCAAAAAATATAGCAAATAAGACGGCTAAAAAAATTGGTTCCCACCACTAATTCTTTTCATCTCCCGCTCACACTTTAACCTCCCACTTCAAAGAAACAAAAAAACAAAACCCTATCACATTTACAATACCCAAACCGGCAACCCCCTCCCCCCCCTCGCGCGCACCCCCGACTTCATCTTCGCCCCTCCTCCAGGCTGTCTTCTCCTCCTCCGCCCCCTAGGCATTATTCTCCTCCTCCCCCAGGCGCTCTTCTCCTCCGCCCCCAGCTGTTTTCTCTCTCCGGTTATTTTTCATTTCATGGTAACTTTTCATCTTTGTTTTTTTGTTGAAGAAAACAGCATATTGTTATTTATTTTAATTTTTCTTCTTCAAATTGTGTTACTGTATATAGTTAGTTGGATAATGGTGACAATGGCTGATCAAAAATCATTCTTTATTTATAATCAATTAACCATATGCATAATACTTATATAAAATGTAAATAAAGAGTGGATGCTTATTTGTTGATTTTAATTTTTTTTGTAGCTTTCAATGTGACCTAAATAAGCAGATTTATAATAGGCTGTTTATTTTGTTTGATGTTATATATCATTATGGTTCATTTTGGCTCAATGATTTTAATTAGGTTTGTTTATTGGTTTAATTGCTTTCATTCTATATTTCAAGGTTGTTTTAAAAAATATTTTAGGGCTTTAAGTTAATTAGACATTATTCATAATGATTGACTATTATTTTTTTGGGACTTGAAATTAATGGGTATTATTAGTTATGTCTCGAATTAAATAGGTATTGTTAATATTGATTTGGTATACTCCTTCATTCCATATTAAGAGTCCATGTCTTTATTTTGTATAAATCAAAGATACACTCAATCAACGGGCAATTATTAACTCATGTTCACCATCATGTAATTTGTGTACATAAAAAAAAGGGCATATACCAAATAGTCCATCGAACATTTTTTTAATACACGTTTAGTTCAAGCCTTTTTATTTTTTCAAAAAAGTCCCTCAATATGACGCTAGCGCGGACTTTAAAAATAAGAGAATATTGTTTAAATGAGTGTTTTAGAGAATTTTTGGAACAACAAAAAACACTTGGACTAAATGTGCATTAAAAAATGTTTTAGGGAATTTTTGGTATTTGATCTTGTAAAAAATAACAAATTATCCTACAAATATCAGATCGGGGGTGCCCACGTCAAATTTCTCGGCACTTATAAATTTTTCTCCTCCTCAACTAAAATCCTTGATCCACCATTGGTGATTGGTAGATCTTTTTTTTTTTTTTATGTATTTCTAAGAGTGAAGTTAAATGATATTGAGTATTATTACTACAAAGTTAAATGAAAGGATACAAAAGCTTTAAAGTTCTACAACTACTTTGAGAGCAAGTATAGAAATGAAATTAACATGTTAAAGAAGTAGTATGAGTCTCATTCCTTCTTTAATTAAATATCTTTTCCCAGAAAAAGTTTGTGACAATGAAGGAGTACGAGAAAGAAAAGAGGAAGAGAATAAAGAAAAATTGAAGGAATTGGGAATACATGAATTGTATTCGGCAATTCAAAATAAAGATAAAAATAAAAAAAGTGGTTCAAAGAGTAAAAAAAAATATCACTGGTGATGATGATGAGTTTGTGCCATGTGAAGAAGAAAACGAGCATACGGAGTCAAACGAGGATGAAAATGGGTACGTGCCTTGTGAGTTTTTTAATGTGTAAATGTTTAGTGATGTAGATGTTAATTAGTTGATTGTGTGAACTCTTGTTTGATAGTTTCCATTATCATGCGTACATTAGTATTTCAATATTTTAAATTTGAATTGTTCGATTTAGTTAGCCATAATTATACTTAAATTAATGTGATGAACTATATTCTTATATTTATGCTTGTTCCCCCTTTATGTGCTAATCACTTTAGGAATTCATGTTTTCCATTATTAATCTTTTTAGCTTTTCATCATCTTGCGAAGACATTATTAATATCTTTATCTTTTATATTATGAAATATAAATTTATTGACATTTTTTTAGATTCATAGATGGGAACCATGGATAAGAGTTGGATTGATTTTCGCAACCGGTGTTCAAGAGAATACATTAATGGGATTGAAGGGTTTCTTAACTATGCATATGCAAATAAAAACATCGAGACAACAAAAATCTATTGCCCCTGTAAGAGATGTGCAAATCGAGTGTACCACGCCCGACAAACTGTGAGAGATCACCTTGAGATGCATGGTTTCGACAAGACATATAAGGTTTGGATTTTTCACGGAGAAACTCTTGGTGGTGTAAGCAGCGATAGAAATACTCTGCGGGATGATATGTTAGTTGATGATATACCTATACCTGTTGAACTGAGTGCTCGAGATAACATGGTTGCAATGGTTCAAGAGGGAATAGGTATTTACCACGCGTATGACAATATGCGTGAGGAGGAATGTAACACCGAAGATGTCTTTGAATCCGAAGAAGATGTTCCAGAGTACTATAAACTTATGAAAAAGGCTCAATGCGACTTCTATGAAAATTGTCCGTCGGGGGTTACCGAATTGTCATTTGTTGTTGAACTCTTGCAAATGAAGCAACTTAATGGTTGGACAAATTGTTCTCTCACGGCTTTATTGAAATTTTTGGGGAGGATGTTTCCACATTCTAGAATTCCCAAGTCTTACTACCAAGCCAATAAGCTAAAAAAAGACTTGGGATTCAAGTACGAGACATGGAATGCATGCCCAAATAACTGTATGCTATTTCGTAATGAAACCAAGGGTCTTAAAAAGTGTGGCATATGTGGATCTTCTCGATATAAAGATGAGGACTCAAGTATTGATGGTGTCTATGGTCCGAAGGTAGCTGTAAAGAAAATGAGATACTTCCCTTTGAAACTGAGATTGCAGAAATTATTTTGGTCATCCTATTCAGCTCCTCTAATGAAATGGTATGATGAGGAAAGGATCGACGATGGTGTAATGAGACATCCCGCTGATTCTCCTGCTTGGAAAACTTTTAATGATAAAAACCCTTCTTTTGCGAGGGAGATTCACAATGTTAGACTTGGGTTAGCTGCTGATGGATTTAATCCATTTGGTAATATGAGCATTAAGCACAACACATGGCCAGTTATCCTCATTATTTACAACTTACCTCCGTGGTTGTTCATGAAGCAACCTAACTTGATTTTGCCTATTCTTATAGATGGACCAAAAGGACCCGGAGATAAGATTGATGTATTTTTACAACCATTGATTGATGAATTGATTGAGCTATGGGTTGATGGTGTACGCACTTATGATGCGTCAAGTAAGGAGTTCTTTCAGTTGCATGCATCGTTGTTGTGGACCATTAACGATTTCCCCGCTTATGCCATGTTATCGGGATGGAGCACAAAAGGTACATTTGCTTGCCCTTACTGTAACGAAGACCACCAGTCAATGCGATTAGATAAGGGTAAGAAGTTCTGTTCTTGGGGTCATCGTCGATTCTTAGACTCGCGCCATAGGCTTCGCAGGTAGAAGGCACCATTTAATGGGAGGGTAGAATTACGTCCAGCCCAACTTAAACTTTCGGGCTTACAAGTATTGCAACAGTTGAATGATCTTGACGTTGAATGTGAATATAAGATGGAAGATGTCTTTAGAAGGAGGGAAAGAGAGGCGTTAGAAAAAAGTAAACAGGTAGTTCGAAAATGTAGATTTGGTTGGGAAAAAAAGAGCATATTTTTTGAATTGCCATATTGGAAGGATAATCTTATTCGCCATAATCTTGATGTCATGCATAATTTTATACCTACATTCTTCGTCACTAGTAACATAATTTTTATTTTTATTTCTTCATATATTTAGGATATTGCGGATCAAAAAGCTAAGAACCATGAAGTTGAATGTGCTTACTCAAGGATAGGACGAAAGCCACATGCTAAAATAGCTAAGGAGGTTGGAATTTTTATTATTATAAATATTTCTGATTTTAACCTATTAGTATTAATATATATACATTGTTTTTTCAGAGGATAGAACAGGGGGGGCCCCGTTGACAATATTAGCATGTGGAAAGCCACTCGAGCTCCAAATAATAAACCTTTCAGTGTTGAAGATGGATCATTTGATAGAGCGATATGTATATATATTAATTCATAAGTGATGCTTGCAAGATTTATTTAATATTTGTTATAAATTGTGTTCTTGAAAATTATTTTATGTTCATTAACTATAATATTAATTCTATTGGTAGAAAATGCTTGAAAGACGATTAAATGAGCTACCAGAAGAGCAACAAAATGACCCAGAAGTGCGGAACAAGATTTTTACTGATGTAGTATGATATGGAGGGCATGGGTATGCTTTAATAAAGGGAGCAGGTATTAGGACAACGTCGACAAAAGCGTGTTCATCTCAATTATTATTGGAAGAAATTAACCAGTTAAAGAAAGAAGCTGAAGACTGAGAGATTCGACATCGACAAGAGCTCGAAGAGTTAGAGATTCACAACCAACAAGCTTTATTACAGATGAAGAATAATATGCGAAGTCAAATGCAAAGTTTGTTCCAAAGTATTACCCCTCATCATCCTTCCACTACCTCGACGATTCAGTCCGACTAGGTAATACAATATAATTCATACATATAGTTATTTATATATAATGGAAAATTATCTCGTTTAAAATTAAATTTTTAATGGTGGTTGTGAAAGTTTGTTATGGTGGTGATAATTTATTATGGTAGTGGTTAAAAATATCTGTTGGTTGGTGTATATCATTCTTCGAATCAATTTTAATGTTTAAAACAGGTTGACTACCTGTGGTTTTCACGAATAAACAAAGGATACTCTGTCGAATTTTTTTAAAAATAGTAGTAGTTAGATATTTATATTGTTTTATCATGAGAATATACTATATTGATTCATTTTTCACATTGTATTATTGAAGAGGGGTATTAATTCTGACATAATTGACACTATTTTTTTTGTGCAGGTGATAATTTTTGTAGAACATGCAAATGTTAATCAATGGTTTTGGAGGTCGTACGCTTCAGTGTTGCGAATTACTTTGATAAAGACATTTCATGTTTGGAGTATTAATACATTAATGTATTTTTGTTGTCAAGTCAAATATTTGAACTTAGTGTTATAATTCTTATTTTGATGAATATTTGGAGATGGTTGTAAGAACTCTATTTATGGTTGAATGACAATAATTCGTTGTGTTGGTTGAAAATCATCTTATGTATTACATTTTATAATTATTCGTTGTTTGTGTTGTTTCAAATGTAACTCAATTTTATATTAAACTTTAGCGGTATATTTTATTCTCCACAAAATATTGGTGAAAAAATTTTAAGATCCCTTCACCTCTTTTGGGATGGTTAAAATTGTCTAAAAAATATATTAAAGACGGCTATATTGCTGTCTCAAAAAGATCTTCTAAAATAGTAACCTTTTGAGACAGATTAATTCTCGTATCAAAAACAATCTTTTGTGACAACTTTTGTTCCGTCTCAAAAGGGTCATATAAAATGAGGACCTTTTGAGACGACTATGGGGTCACAAAAAGTATTTATAACCCCTATCAAAAATACCCTCCTTAGCCGTCATAAATAGCGTCACAAAAAGTATTTGAGACGGACAAATGATCTTTTGGGACTATTAGACCACTGTCTCAAAAGCTACTTTTTTTTAGTGATCTATGTGTCAAAGATTCATGGGAGAATCCACACGTTCCCCTTCTTCTCAATTAAAGGACCTAAATGTTGGCTACTCCACCAACACTATTACATCTGATGATAACAACAATGAGGGTATGATAATTGTATTTTAAATCAAATTACTTGATAATATACAAATATTTAATTAAGTAGGAATATACTAATGTATAGTTAAGGCTAGTTATAATAGTAGTGTGTTAATCCATTTCATACCTGTTACAGGTCATAAAGCAGTTCCTGTGCAACGGTTTGTGGTAGAGATGAATCTTTATTCTTTAGGACATAGTCATCCAAATGTAGCTGAATCTCTTGACATTATTTCATCGAGTTTTAATACCAATGAGGACATGATTTACTTCTAATTAGAAACATAATATTTAATGATTTTTTTTGTTTCTTGTTTGTTCATCGTGGTAGTTTCCAAAACATCCACAACAGTGGATATTATCTTTTTCGTGTCTAATCCCTTATTTTCTGCTTCATTTGAAATGGTGTTTATCACTTGTCTAAAAATCCACACCAGCGATTTTTTGTTCCACAAAGTAATCCATAAACACTACCTAGATAGAGTGGTGAGGTTTAAGGCCAATTCGTATAGTTTTAGGATTGTATGAACGGTCATTTTCAACCCGCATGTTAGTGTTTAGGAGGCGCAACACATAGCGTGGACAGAGTAGTGAGGTTTTATGCCAGTATTAGCTCGTTTGACGTCTCCGCTTAAATGCATTTCGGGTGTAATATTGTTCGGTTGACGATGCTCAACCAATGCAAACAAATACTTAGTTGGGAGTTGTTTACCTCCATCGAACTTGTTTTTCAAATGAATCGGTGTTTATAAATAAAAAACTTAAAGAATATAGTGTAGGTAGGCATAGACTAAGGTTTAATACAACATAAAAGGAAATACAATTTAAAGTCTTCACCAACGTTATTTCACTGAGATGCTCTATAGGAGTTTGAATATGCTAAATTGGTGAATGAGATTTACAAATTCTATCATATACCAAGTAATGAGAAGTTTCTGCTATGTTACATTAGGTAATTCAAACAATAGAGGCATTCTGATCAGCATGCTCGGGTGAAATAATAGTCATGAATACAGGGCTTTTGCAACATATTTAGATGCATTCAATTTTCTCATAACTAATAATAAATTTTGAAGTAAGAAACAATCTTTGGTAGATGACCAATTGCAGTCGGCCTGTGGTCACTATAATAATGAAAAAACAATCCGATGTGTAGACCAACAACTCTAGATTTTAAGGTTTATTGTCTTCTTTCTACAGTCATTGCAGAATCTAGATAACCATGAACCTGTATATTGTAACAACCCTCGCTTATAAGAACCTATTTTATACTTACTTACTATGTGAAGTAATTACATATAAAATGCTGGAATATGGAGTAAGTATTAATTTAATGAAGATAAGTTAATATTTACTAACTTATTGTATATTTACTGTATGAGCATGTAAATATCCTTATGATAAGCTTTATAGTGTCATAGAATTTAAAGTGACCCTATGATTTAAAATGGAATCGAAACTTAAAATGGATTATAAATTGTCCAAATGATAATTTGGAGGCCGCAGTTGATTCCGGAACGTGCGAGATAGTCAAAATATGTGCTATATTGTATTTTGAGGTTTTTGGCACTTTTGACTGATTATATCTTAAAGGTGCAGTTGCGTGTTATTTTATCGCGGTATTGATCATTTAAGTTGGAATTGTAGACTAAAGGCATAATTTATGTCTTGATTAAGTCACTATTCCCTTAATTGTATTCCTAAACCTAGAGAAAGAGAGAACTAGAGAGAGGAAGAGAAAGAGTAGAGAAAAGAGAAGAGATTGGAGATTGAGGAGGGATTCTTGCTTCTACAAAAAGAAAATCTGCATTTTCTAAATTGAGGGAAGTTTTCTACTTGCTATTTGTGGTTTAAGATAAATGATTAGTTGTGATAATGGTGTATTGATCATGGTTTAACTATTCTAGGGTTTTTGTGTATTTGAGGGTCTTGATCATTAAAGAATGATTTGGATGATTATTGATGGTTATGGTAGTAGTTAGTAGTATTTATGATGTATTGGTGATAATAAATGAGTTTGGTTGGAAAAGATTTGAGTTGGGATAAATTTGGAGTCCAAGACTCCATAGCCATTCTTGGAAAAATCGCAGGATTCGAATCGATTCGGCCCTTAGGGCGAATCGATTCACTTAGGTCCAGTTTCCAGGTCTGCCGAATCGATTCGGTAGTTTGCAGAAAGTCAGTTTCCCTTGTCCGAATCGATTCGCTTTCAGGGCGAATCGATTCGACCCTTGGGCAAATCGATTCGTTTTCTTGCTGTTTTGAATTATTTTTGAAACTCAATTTTAACCCCTTTTCTTTAGGATTAGGACCTAGTAACCTTCTTGTATGAAGTAAACTTAGAGTCCAAGAAATTTAGGTGAGTTTGGTCGTTACCCTAGAGTTGAATGGGTTCACTTGGGGTTTAATCAATGGGTACAAAAAGTGATGTTTAGGCATTACTTTCCGTTTTGAGAATTATTAGGAATTAAGAGTTATAAGCACATGCTTGGAGCCTTTAGAAGTAAACTTGGGGTATGTTGTTCTATTATAGATCCAAAAGGAGACTTGGGAAATAACTTGGGAGTTCAATTACTCATCGAGGTTATTATGATGATGTGAAGCACGTATAGTTCCGGATAATCGTAATGCATTTGATAAAATCTAAATGGATAAAGTAAATGATAATTTACTAAAGCATGTCATGATAATGAATAAAATGGTTGGAAAACACCCTCTCTAAATACCATCTTAAGGGAAGTTCGTGCGTGAGGTGAATCCCACTGGCTAATGAATGCAGGGTGGATATAGTCCTAGGCCATATGAGCGCTTGTTTTATATTTTCTGCGATGGGTAGGTAATTCCTGGTGTGGTTATGACTACCCCGCAGGCATATGGCCACTTCCCGACATTTCGATAGGATCCCAGGTTGTCTTATGATAGGCCCTGAAAGATGATGGTTATTTAGGGGCGCACACAGTGGGGAAACCCGGACGGGCGGTGTTAGAATCGTTATATATGTATACTTATAACTATTCTATCATCAAGTTGGACTTGATGGATACTAATGCCATAAAGAGCTAAACATAATGCCATAAAGAGCAAAGTACATGCCACAAAGAGCATACAATTGAGATACGTGCCACAAAGAGCACATGATAAAATTTGTATTCCTGATAAGGAATGGAATAATGAAAAATGAAAATGATGAAAGAGGAAAAAGGCTTATGATTATTCTTATTCTTATATATAATTGAGTTTTACTTTATAATCATTCAATTGTCTTGGTTCATTATAGGATGCTATCATGCTAGAATGTCATCTTTATCATCCATGCTTGAATGTTCATCATTGTTATAATTGTTATTTATCTGGTGATCACATAAAACCGGTCCCTGACCGATTTTTCTTTCTTGTTGTGTATATATATATTATATCCCCTCAAGTGCTCCACCGCAGGGTCGCCCGTAATGACATCCCCATTCCAGTGTCTTTTGAGGAGCCGTGATCTTTTACGGATATCACGGGATATATTGCGTAGACGCATTCCTCTTTGTTTTCTAGATATGATCGGATCTTGTAATCGGGCGAGTGTCCCAACCTTTTGTATTTGTATAATGAATGTAATATGTAACTCCCGGAACTTATTGTACATTGTATGAATTCTGTTGACCGAATTTATATTCAGTCCTTTATTTTTGTATTGTTGCAGTTGTAATATATACTTTTGGGGTTTCCACCTTCTTTTCTGTTATGGGTTGCTCATAATGCTTTCTTTAAATTACAAAACGAAAATTTTTGACAACCCATTTTCTGAAATATTGTGTGGTTATCCCATATACTCTTTATGTTGTTTCGACGCTGAGAATGATTCCATCCATAATTCATGTATTATTGGAGTATTGGGCTGGCCACCCCTTATTTCGAATACCGGGTTGTCACAGATGGTATCAGATCATCAGGTTATAGAGTCTTTAGGATCTATGTGGACTTGTCACGTTCTACCGTAGCGTTCTTTGATATAGAGCCTAATGTTAGGACTACTTTGTTGCTTATGTTTGCGATATTCTGCAAGATAGATTGTTTTATATAGTATCCTAACTCTATTATTTCTCCATCTCAGATGCCGCCTAAGAGAGGTCGTCCCGCTCGGTGTAATAGAGTTGGGGAAGAGGAGGTTGGTCCTCTATCACCGCCACCGGGGAGTATAAATGATGCTGATGTAGCAAACATAGTGGCCCAAGAAGTCAATGCAGCTATGACTGCATTGGTACAACAAATGTCACAAGCTCAACCACGGGCGTAAGAGGCACAAGCTCCTACGGTACCTTCCTCGTGGGAAAGAGTTAGGGAATCTTTTCTAAAGGGCCATCCCCCGGAATTCGATGGAGGCTCGGATGTTATAAGGGAAAATCAGTGGAAGAAACACATACAACGCCATCTCCGAATGGTAGAATGTAGTGAGAAGAAAAAACAAATCCTTGTTACTTTCAAGCTTGTCGGATCGGCATTACATTGGTGGGAGTCGATGACTACACCAGAACAAAGGGAGGCGATGTCAATCACTAATTTTTGGGCCTTGTTTGATCGAAAGTACTTACCTCCCGCAGTTCAAAGGGAGATGCAGAGGAAGCTCCAGGATGTAGTACATGGAGAGAGATCGGTTGCAGAGTATGAAGAGGAGTTCACCCGATTGGCAAGTTTCGTACCGGATGAGGTGACTCTGGAAGAGAAGAGAATCTCCAAGTTTGTGGGAGGTTTACATTGGCGGATAAAACAACACTTGTTGGGAAATCCGGATTTACAAACCTTTGGGGATGTGATGAATGCGGCACTACTTCATTGCCAAAAGCATAGATTGTTTGTGAAAAATAGCAAGAAGGCTACCGTGATGGGGCAGGTGGCAAAACGTGGAGGCCATGGAATTGGGGGAGGAACATCTCCTCCATCCCAATCTTCGGGGAGTAAGAAAAGAGAGAGGGACCCCCAGCAAGGGGATTTGTCTAAACGCCAACGCTTTGGTGGATTTAATGCGAGTGGTAACAATAATAAGCCGTGTCAAGGTGGACCGCCACAACAACAAACAGTTAGAGGTGGGAATGGTGGTAGAGGCCAGTATGGATGAGGTTTTGGGCAGTTTCGAAACAATCAGGGATGGAGCCAGGAGAATGTGACGAACAAATGCTTTCAGTGCGGAGAGCTGGGTCATTATAAGAGGTCGTGTCCTCAGTTGATGGGAGGACAGCTTCCTAGGGCTCCACAACAGCCATATGTACAATTTCCACCCCAGGCACCCAATCCGATTGTTCCTCCACAACAGGGGTAACTACAGTATGGACGGGTCTATCATATTCAGGAGGCTATGCTTCCTCCAGCCCCTCCAACACCGCCGGCGATTGAGGGTAAGTTTCTTATCCAAGGGCACATGGGTCGGGTATTATTTGATACGGGTGCGACACACTCTTTTATTTCTAGGAGTTTTACTCAGACAACAGATTTGATAAAGTCTGCTGAGAGTACTTTCACTAGCGTAGAATCTTTTATGGGTGATGGTTCATTGATTTTCTTTGTTTGTAAAAACATAGGAGTTAATATTGGTAATTTGTGTTTTGAGTCCGATTTACTCGTCCTTGACATGGTCGGGTATGACATGATTTTGGTCATGGATTGGTTAATGAAATATCAAACAATAGTAAATTGTTACGGGAAGAGTATAGTCTTCGCCGTTCCGGGACAAGAAATGCTCTTTGTAGTTATGCCTTGTATGGAAGGAGGCACGAGTACCTATTTGTATTGTATTGCGAAGGATACTTCTAGGGATGTAGTTTTTCCCCTGGATTCTCTTCCGATTGTTAGAGATTTTGAAGATGTTTTTCGGGAAATACCGGGATTACCCCCGAGTCGGGAGATTAAGTTTGTGATTGATTTAGTGTCGGGAACTCGACCTATTGCGAAAGCTCCATATCGCATAGATACTGTGGAAATGAGGGAGTTGAGAGATCAAATTCAGAAGTTGTTGGAACAGGGATTTATTAGGCGCAGTACGTCGCCATGGGGTGCTCCGGTGTTGTTTGTTAAGAAAAAAGACGGTTCTCTCCGGTTATGTGTGGACTATAGAGAGTTGAATAAAGTCACCATCCGGAATAAATATCCTTTGCCTCGTATTGATGATTTATTTGACCAACTTAGGGGAGCTTCGTACTTCTCTAAGATCGTTTTGAGGACGGGATATCATCAGTTGCGTATACGGGAACAGGATGTATCCAAGACCGCATTTCTGACCCGATATGGATCCTATGAATTATTGGTTATGCCTTTTGGACTAACCAATGCCCCCGCCGTATTTATGGATCTCATGAATAGGGTATTTTGGGATTTCCTTGAACAATTTGTTATTGTATTCATCGATGACATCTTAGTCTATTCTCAGACAGAATCTAACCATGCTACTCACTTACGGTTGGTCCTTCAAAGATTGAGGGATCATCAATTGCATGTAAAGTTCGAGAAGTGTGGTTTTTGGTTTAAGGAAGTTCAGTTTTTGGGTCATGTGGTGTCATCCCAGGGTATATCAGTGGATCCGAGCAAGGTGGTTGCAGTGAGGGAGTGGGGTCAGCCCACGATACCCACAGAGATTCGTAGTTTTCTGGGTTTGGCGGGTTATTACCGTCGGTTTATCAAGGGTTTCTCTAAAATCTCAAGCCCTTTTATAAATTTGACCCGAAAAGGGGTGAGATTTGTTTGGGATAACTCTTGCCATGTTGCTTTTGATGAGCTCAAAGATAGATTGACTTCGGCTCCAGTCCTCGCTTTGCCAAAGTCGGGATTAGAATATCTAGTCTTCACCGATGCATCTCTTCAAGGATTATGAGGTGTGCTTCAACAAGAGAGACGGGCTATTGCTTATGCTTTCCTCAAGATAAAGCCCCATGAAAGGAACTATCCGATGCATGACTTAGAGCTCGCCGCGGTTGTCTTTTCCTTGAAGATTTGGAGGCATTATCTCCTAGGGGAGAAATTCAGCCTTTTCACGGACCATAAATCGTTGCAATATTTATTTTCACGGAAAGATTTGAATATGCGTCAGCGCCGATGGTTGGAGTTCGTGAAAGATTATCAATTTGATATCCATTATCATCCAGGCAAGGCGAATGTAGTGGCGGATGCCTTGAGTATGAGGCCCGAGGGAGAGTTAGCTGAAGTATGGAAAGCTAAGTGGAAAGAGCTCAGTCCAGAGGATGCGGTGGTGAGAGCGTTCATGTCAGTGATGACCGTTACTCCTACCATTGTGGCAAGGGTAGTAGAATCCCAAGGAAGGGATAAGGTTTGTCAGGACCATCTGCAACGATTACTGTCCGAGGGAGCGGAATCCTACTCGATAAGTTCAGAGGGTGGACTACGCTTCCATGGAAGACTTATTGTTCCGGAAGAGGGGGATTTGAGACGGGCGGTGATGGAAGAATCTCATGGGTCAAAATTTACGGTACATCCTGATGGGGACAAGATGTACCAAGACATGCGCCGCCAGTATTGGTGGCCCGGAATGAAGCGGGATATTTCTGAGTTTGTATCCCAATGCACTACTTGTCAGCTGGTCAACATCGATTATCAGCGACCGACAGGTTTGTTGCAACCGTTGGAGATTCCAGTGTGGAAATGGGAGAGCATATCGATGGACTTTATTACGGGCTTACCAAGGACACAGAAGGGTTATGATTCGATTTGGGTGATTGTCGACCGCTTGACTAAGTCGTCACACTTCTTGCCCGTGCGTACTGATTTTGATACCGCTCGCTATGCCCAACTATTCATCGAGGAGGTCGTTAGACTTCATGGGGTACCTTTAAATATAGTTTCCGACTGAGACAAGATCTTTGTTTACCACTTTTGGCAAAGTTTCCAAGAGGCCATGGGGACCGAATTGAAGTTAAGTACTTCTTATCATCCTCAAACAGATGGTCAAACTGAAAAAGTAAACCAAATGTTGGAGGATATGCTCCGTATGTGCATGCTTGATTTCAAGGGTGGTTGGGAACAATACCTTCCATTGGTTGAGTTCGCTTACAACAACTCATACCAATTTACTATTGGAATGGCGCCTTATGAAGCTCTTTATGGCCGGCCGTGTAGGTCGCCCGCTTGTTGGTTGGAAGTGTGTGATAATAAATTCCTTGAACCTGAAATGATCCAAGATACTTATTCTAAGATTGATCTCATTCGGAATCGCATTCGGATAGCCCAAGACCGCCAACAGAGCTATACCGATACGGGTAGAAGACACATGGAGTTGGAGATTGGGGACCAAGTCTTGGTACGAGTGTCACCAATGAAACACATTAAGCGTTTCAGGAAGAAATGAAAGCTTGCGCCGCGCTTTATTGGACCTTTTCCAGTTATTGCAAAAGTCGGTTTAGTGGCATATCAACTTGCCTTACCGGAGCCTTTACAACAAATTCATGATGTATTCCATGTTTCCTTTCTGAAGAAGTACAAGAGGTGTGAAGGTGCACTTTGGCATATTCCTATTGAGGACATTGATTTGCAACCCGACATTTCATATGAAGAACAACCGGTTGCTATTCTTGAATGGAGAGCGTAAGTTGAGGTCTCGCGTGGTACCCTTGGTGAGAGTCCAATGGAGTCATCACAATGCTAAAGAATCGACGTGGGAACGTGAGGATGACATGCGGGAGAAATATCCGCATCTCTTCTTATCAGGTACACTTGAATTTTGGGGACAAAATTCCCTCATAAGGGGGGGAGTATGTAACAACCCTCGCTTATGAGAGACTATTTTATACTTACTTACTATGTGAAGTAATTACATATAAAATGCTGGAATATGGAGTAAGTACTAATTTAATGAAGAAAAGTTAATATTTACTAACTTATTGTATATTTACTGTATGAGCATGTAAATATCCTCATGATAAGCTTTATAGTGTCATAGAATTTAAAGTGACCCTATGATTTAAAATGGAATCGAAACTTAAAATGGATTATTAATTTTCCAAATGATAATTTGGAGGCCGTAGTTGATTCCGGAACGTGCGAGATAGTCAAAATATGTGCTATATTGTATTTTGAAGTTTTTGGCACTTTTGACTGATTATACCTTAAAGGTGCAGTTGCGTGTTATTTTATCGCGGTATTGATCATTTAAGTTGGAATTGTAGACTAAAGGCATAATTTATGTCTTGATTAAGTCACTATTCCCTTAATTGTATTCCTAAACCTAGAGAAAGAGAGAACTAGAGAGAGGAAGAGAAAAAGTAGAGAAAAGAGAAGAGATTGAAGATTGAGGAGGGATTCTTGCTTCTACAAAAAGAAAATCTGCATTTTCTAAATTGAGGGAAGTTTTCTACTTGCTATTTGTGGTTTAAGATAAATGATTAGCTGTGATAATGGTGTATTGATCATGGTTTAACTATTCTAGGGTTTTTGTGTATTTGAGGGTCTTGATCATTAAAGAATGATTTGGATGATTATTGATGGTTATGGTAGTGGTTAGTAGTATTTATGATGTATTGGTGATAATAAATGAGTTTGGTTGGAAAAGATTTGAGTTGGGGTAAATTTGGAGTCCAAGACTCCATAGCCATTCTTGGAAAAATCGCAGGACCGAATCGATTCGGCCCTTAGGGCGAATCGATTCGCTTAGGTCCAGTTTCCAGGTCTGTTTGGACCGAATCGATTCGGCTTGGCTGAATCGATTCGGCAGTTTGCAGAAAGTCAGTTTCCCTTGTCCGATTTGATTCGCTTTCAGGGCGAATCGATTCGTTTTCCTGCTGTTTTGAATTATTTTTGAAACTCAATTTTAACCCCTTTTCTTTAGGATTAGGACCTAGTAACCTTCTTGTATGAAGTAAACTTAGAGTCCAAGAAATTTAGGTGAGTTTGGTCGTTACCCTAGAGTTGAATGGGTTCACTTGGGGTTTAATCAATGGGTACAAAAAGTGATGTTTAGGCATTACTTTCCGTTTTGAGAATTATTAGGAATTAAGAGTTATAAGCACATGCTTGGAGCCTTTAGAAGTAAACTTGGGGTATGTTGTTCTATTATAGATCCAAAAGGAGACTTGGGAAATAACTTGGGAGTTCAATTACTCATCGAGGTTATTATGATGATGTGAAGCACGTATAGTTCCGGATAATCGTAATGCATTTGATAAAATCTAAATGGATAAAGTAAATGATAATTTACTAAAGCATGTCATGATAATGAATAAAATGGTTGGAAAACACCCTCTCTAAATACCATCTTAAGGGAAGTTCGTGCGTGAGGTGAATCCCACTGGCTAATGAATGCAGGGTGGATATAGTCCTAGGCCATATGAGCGTTTGTTTTATATTTTCTGCGATGGGTAGGTAATTCCTGGTGTGGTTATGACTACCCCGCAGGCATATGGCCACTTCCCGACATTTCGATAGGATCCCAGGTTGTCTTATGATAGGCCCTGAAAGATGATGGTTATTTAGGGGCGCACACAGTGGGGAAACCCGGACGGGCGGTCTTAGAATCGTTATATATGTATACTTATAACTATTCTATCATCAAGTTGGACTTGATGGATACTAATGCCATAAAGAGCTAAACATAATGCCATAAAGAGCAAAGTACATGCCACAAAGAGCATACAATTGAGATACGTGCCACAAAGAGCACATGATAAAATTTGTATTCCTGATAAGGAATGGAATAATGAAAAATGAAAATGATGAAAGAGGAAAAAGGCTTATGATTATTCTTATTCTTATATATAATTGAGTTTTACTTTATAATCATTCAATTGTCTTGGTTCATTATAGGATGCTATCATGCTAGAATGTCATCTTTATCATCCATGCTTAAATGTTCATCATTGTTATAATTGTTATTTATCTGGTGATCACATAAAACCGGTCCCTGACCGATTCTTCTTTCTTGTTGTGTATATATATATTATATCCCCTCAAGTGCTCCACCGCAGGGTCGCCCGTAATGACATCCCCATTCCAGTGTCTTTTGAGGAGCCGTGATCTTTTGCGAATATCACAGGATATATTGCGTAGACGCATTCCTCTTTATTTTCTAGATATGATCGGATCTTGTAATCGAGCGAGTGGCCCAACCTTTTCTATTTGTATAATGAATGTAATATGTAACTCCCGGAACTTATTGTACATTGTATGTATTCTGTTGACCGACTTTATATTCGGTCCTTTATTTTTGTATTGTTGTAGTTGTAATATATATATATATATATATATATACTTTTGGGGTTTCCACCTTCTTTTCTGTGATGGGTTGTTCATAATGCTTTCTTAAAATTACAAAACGAAAATTTTTGACAACCCATTTTCTGAAATATTGTGTGGTTATCCCGTATACTCTTTATGTTGTTTCGATGCTCAGAATGATTCCATCCATGATTCCTGTATTATTGGAGTATTGGGCTGGCCACCCCTTATTTCGGATACCGGGTTGTCACATATATAAGACCAGAGAATCACATCCCTTACAACTCTCTCTCAGCAAAAAATGAATATTGGTGCTTAGTTCCAAGAACACTGCCTTTCCTTGGCCATTTGAGCATGTTATGTTATAGCGTTCTATACCTTCTCTACCCCCTTAAAACTTCTAAAGAACTAATTAGGTTCGGATATTGATATTAATCCTGTTGCATACTTGGGGTTGGTTTCAAAAAGCTCAAAAGATCTTAAAGAGGTGTAGGAGAGACATTTATTCCCAAAATATTGATCATGCGATGGAATCCCTTTATAACCCTTCAACTTGTCCCAACCAATGCCCAATTTGTGATGGGACCTTATTCCCTTCTCTTTTGAAGGAAATTTATGAAGTAGTTGGGGTCTGGTTATTTTGCATTATGTGCTCAAAATGTTTTTCTCAAGATAGGCCAAATAAAAGTCAGTTGTCATCCAAATGTGACTCATGATTAGGGCTGTAAACGGATATTCAAAAATCCGCATCTGTCCGATATTCGAATCCGAATTTGCGGATATTTATCCGAAAAAATGGAAATGGATGTGAATATGGATACTCTAAAAAAATATTCGAGAAAACGGATACGGATACGGATAGTAGTAGTATTCGACACGGATAATCCGTATCCGACGCGGAGTATCCATTTTACCGGATATCCGTATCCGTCTAACATACATTTAAAATATTAGTTATATAATATTTTAGGTGTAAACTAAAACTTAAAATAAAAGTTAGGCATAAGTATAATTATGAGAACTTTAAAAATGAAACCTATAATAATCTTAACCTAATAAACAACACGGTCATTTTCAACTTCCCCCCCATTTCCCCAAAGCCCTTGCTCTCATCCCTGCTACGCGCCGCTGTTGGTCTAACCATTCTGTGCTGCCCTCCGATTGCTCCCCTCCGGCCGGTTGTTGCCCCAATCAGTTGATCCAGTCCGGTCGCTCCACCCCTGCCTGACGACTCTTCTAGCCAATCAGTTGGTCCGGTCCAACAACATGTATTTTCCCGACTTCAGCCAAATGTTTTTCGGACTTTGTAGTCTCTAAATCTAACATGGACAAGATTGTAAGCAAACTTTAACTCGATATGTGCAAAGGGTGTACAGTTTATCTATAATTTTAGCTAAGCATGTGTGCAAACAGTGCACAGTTTATTTTATTGATAAGTAAGGGTGCTCTTTACTTTTTTTCTTTTTTGAAATCAAGGATGCTTTTGAAATCAAGTATGCTCTTTTTTTGAAACGGTGTACAGTTTAAAGGTAGATTGCGCCACTAAATCATTTGCTAATCAATAACTCTCAACCTGTTATGGGGACTATTTACATAGTTGCATCTGTAATTATGAACATGTAAATTATAGTCTCCTAGTCTGTTGTAAATAATAGTCTGTTGTAAAAATTTCATAGTTGACTCTCAACCTGAAAGACGATTTGTTATTTCATAGTTGACTCTTGACCTGTTATGAACATGTAAATAATAGTCCGCTGTAAAAATTAACCCGTTTATAACTTTTTCTTTATTCTTGTCCAATACAGTTTTGTGGGACCTTGAAAGTTGAAGATGATAATTTTTGTGTCATGGGGGGGGGGGGGGGGGACAAATTTTGGTGGAAGAAAATTTTATGTATAAGAAAAACTTATGCTACATGAATTATTAAACTTATGGATTTATCAGTTTAGTACAATATATTGGTGAAGTTTTATTTGGGTGAATTAGTATGTTCAAACAATTGATGTCTTAATTTATCTTTATATTAGTATGCATTACTACTAATTTGCGAGTTGTGATTACCTTGATGCTTAATTCGACAAGGATACAAAGGAAAGGAGATGAGAATGACACACTTCAGGAACTTAAGGGGTAAAAAATAACATCACTTATTTATTGTAATATATTCTTTATTTTCTCCGTTAATATTTTAATTGAGTTATACTTTTCAGGTAAGATGATGCTTCACTTCATTTTTGTTCAAATATTAGAGAAACTGAAGAGGGTATAAATTTCAATGGCTCACAATTGAAGAAGAAAATGCACATTAAAGGTTAGTACTTTTGCTAGAACCTTCTTTTATAATTTAATTTGATGCTTTACACATTCTCTATATCTTACATGGAGTGAAAAATTATATATTTAATTCATCGATTAAATTAGTGTTTAACAGGGGCGGAGGCAGGTATGGGCTGGGGTGGGGCCCAGCCCGCCCAGGTTAAAAAAAAAAAAAAAAAAACAGGGGATAAATTTCTGTATTTGCAGTTCAGCCCACCTTATGTTTTAGTTTAAAATATTAGGGGACAAATGTAAATATGAGAAGTTGTAAAACACACATGTTGAAACTCAAAACAAAACCACCGCCTCTTTTCAGATTTCAACCTAAAAATTAAAAACCCAATACCCTCTTCTTCTCTTCTCATCTCTCCCTTTTCTCTCAACAAACTCCATAGAAGATATCAACTCAAACTCAGGCTGCTGCTGCTGCCCCTGCCACCGTCGCCCCTGCCACCACCGCCGACCACCGCTGCTGCCGCCCCTGTCTCCGCTCCGCCCCTTCTGTCTCCGCTCCGCCCCTTTTATTTAGGGTATGTATATCCCTCTTTCTTCTTCTAAATAAAATCTCTACTCACTCTAAATCTCTACTCTAATAAATCTATTGTTTTATAAATCTATTTTTTTTATTGTGTATGAAATTTCATTTGTCTTTCTTAATTCAAATGATAACAATAAATGTGCACTAGTTTAATTCAAATGATAACAATAAACATTTAATATAATTTTTTAATAAAGGAGGTTTGAATAAAAACCCTTAATAAAAATAATTAGGGTTCTTTGATGATTAATTATTTTTTGATTAGTAACTAATTTATATTTTTTTGACATTACTTTAGGTTCTAATGTCAAAAAAAACATTGTTATCATTTTTCAAACCAAAAAATGATTCAGATGCTCCTATATTGACGGATGATACTCGTTCAAGCTCCCCCGAGCCACCTCAAAAAATTCAAAGGGTTGAACCTATTGAAGAAGACAACACTTTCACTCGAGATCCTGGATTGCGTTTACAAATTTGCCATCAACCCGTTGATGACCGGGATGAGATTCGAAAGAAATATCTAAAAATGGGACCTTATCAACCCATACTTCAAGTTCAAGAATATTCACCCACCCAAGACGGAAAACAAATTCGTCGCTTTCAAAGTAGTTGGTTTCAAAGACACCCTTGGCTTGAGTACTCTATTGCAAAAAATAGAGCATATTGTTTTTATTGTTTCTTGTTTGAAAGTAATCCATCTACTCGGTCAACATTTACCGTTGAAGGGTTCCAAAGTTGGAAAAGGGTTGGTGGCCCCAAATGTTGTTTTTTGAAACACATGGGTTGTATCCCTTCAGTCCATCTGAGTGCTGTCCAAGCAGCTGCAGATTTAATTAATCCCTGTCAGCATATTCGGAGGGTTTTGAATTCGCAATCCAAAGAAGTTGTTGAAAGGAATCGGTTGCGTCTTAAGACATCAATTGAATGCGCACGTTGGCTTGCATTTCAAGCATGTGCATTTAGAGCTCATGATGAAACTCCCGACGCACTAAATGCTGGAAATTTTATTGAATTGATAAAACACACGGCGAATCATGATGAGAAAGTTGCCGAGGTTGTCTTAAAAAAAGCTCCAGGAAATGCGAAGTATACCTCTCCAACGATTCAAAAAGAAATCTTGAATATTCTTGGTGATAATGTGAGAAGTAAGATCCGTAAAGAAATTGGTGATGAGAGTTATTGTATATTGGTTGATGAAGCACAAGATGTCTCAATTAAAGAACAAATGGCTATTGTCATAAGATTTGTTGATGAGGGAGGGGAGGTGCGTGAACGATTTTTTGGTATTGTGAGCGTAGAAGACACCACCGCTTTGACACTCAAAAAAGAAATTGTTGGGGTACTTTCTTGTTATGATCTTCATGTTGATAAAATGCGGGGTCAAGGGTATGATGGAGCTAGTAATATGCGAGGAGCTTGGAATGGATTGCAAGCACTCTTTCTTAAGGAGTGTCCATGTGCTTATTACGTGCATTGTTTCGCCCACCAATTACAACTTGCATTAGTTTCGGCATCGAGAGATGTGCAAGATATATGGTTGTTCTTCTCAAAGTTGAATGTTGTTGTGAATATTGTCGGTGCTTCTCCAAAACGTCAAAGTGAATTACAATCGAGACAAGTTGCTGAAATTGCAAGTAAGGTGGCACTTGGTGAACTTCAAACGGGAAGAGGTGTTAATCAAATGAAGACATTACATCGTGCGGGAGCCACTCGCTGGAGCTCTCACTTGAGTTCTGTTCGCAGTTTGATTGATTTGTTTGGCCCATCTTGTGAAATTGTTGAAAATCTTTGGTTAAATGGTACTAATCATCCTATACGCTCTGAGGCTAAAGGTGCTTATGATGCTATGACCTCATTTGATTTTGTATTTATTTTACATTTATTGAATGAGATCATGGGGATCACTGATATACTTTGTCAAGCACTTCAGCAAAAGTCTCAAGACATTGTGAATGCTATGCAACTTGTTTCAACAACAAAAAAGCTTCTTCAAAAGTTAAGGGGAACTGGTTGGAATTCCTTCCTTGATAAAGTGCAGTCGTTTTGTGAAAGATATGACATTGAGATCCCAAATATGGACGCTTCTTATAAAGTGGGCACTCGGCGTTCTTGTCAACAACGCGATAATATAACAATTTATCATCATTACCAAGTCGATACTTTCAATGCTGCAATCGACTTTCAAATAATGGAGTTAAATTGTAGATTTTCCGAGGGGGCAATGGAAATTCTAACTCTTAGCTCTGCTTTGGATCCTCGTGATGCTTATAAGTCATTTAACATTGATGATATATGTAAGCTTGCAGAAATTTTTTATCCTCATGATTTTTCCAAAGATGATGTATCCACATTGAGGCGTCAGTTGCAACACTACGAGCTTGATATTCCAAATCATCCTAGTTTTCAAAATTTGTCCAGAATCTCTGAGTTGTGTAGAACATTAGCTGAAACAAGGAAAAGGGATATCTATTCATTGGTCGATAGATTGATTCGTCTTGTATTGACTCTTCCCGTATCCACAGCATCAACAGAACGTGCCTTTTCAGCTATGAAACTTGTAAAAACAACTCTCCGTAACAAGATGGGTGATGATTACCTTGAAGATTGCATGATACTCACAATAGAAAGAGAGCTTGCTGAAGACATTGATTTGGATTTACTAATTGATGATTTTGATTCACGAAAGGATCGTAGGGTTCAACTTCATTAGCTCATATGATGTATTTTTTGTGTCACATGTGACTAAATATAGCGAAAAACGCTCTTTTGCCTATTTTGAATTTAGAATTTTGGTATACTATTGTCTAAAAGTTTTAATGTTTGCATTTTTTTCGTTCAATTAATATTTAAGTTACTTCTTAGCCCGTCCTGATCTAAAATCCTGGCTCCGCCACTGGTGTTTAATAAAAACGGATAAGGATATTATCCGAATCCGGGAAATCCGAAAGGATATGGATAAGGATAGATAAAATTATTATCCGGGCGGATACGGATACGGATACGAATACGGATAGTGTTGAGGCTTGGCGGATACGGATGTGGATACTATGGTATCCGCTCCGTATCCGTCCGTTTTACACCCCTACTCATGATTTGTCTTCTCTACCGAAACATTTCATAACAAGACTCTGTTTCTATTACTGGACTTGAAGATTATCCATTATATCCAAATCGTGTCATCTTAGGAATTGATACTGCAGTGTTCAATGACTTTTGAGTATTGAAATTGAGAAATTTGATCAGTAGCAGTTGGCAGGGGCAACGAAACATATTAATAAAGGAAAACAATAACCTAAACATCAAACACTCTATACATAAGCACCTGGAAAGCTAGTACATAATCTGATAATTGATTCCTTATGAAGCTATCCAAACATTAGCATTTTTTTAATTTTCATAAATTAAATCTCACAATAGTCTTCATCACCACACTCGATCGTTCTTTGTTTGATAGCTATCATTATCAGAACCGGACTGACTGGATCATGTGAATGGGAAAAACTTAGGCTTACTTACTTAATAAGTCGTTCACATGTCAATCTTCACCAAAAACCTCTTCTCATAACTTACTTAATAAGTCGTTCACATGACCTTTCATACCATTCCACATTAGAAAGTAACGAAACTCAAATAATATATGGAGGGGGAAGAGGTTGGACAATTGTTAAATGTAAACATAAAAAAATCAAACTCTATCCTATATATAGAACTTCAAAATCTCATAAGGAACTCCATGGATGCATTAATTTAGGCCAAGTGTGAAGTAGATTGAAATTAAATGTCGTGATTAGGAATAAGTGACATAGTGAGACAAACTGACATGAACAAACAACTAAATATCTCCCTGTGATGCACGGGCAGGGTGCAAGAGAAGTATTTCCTATCGGGGTTAGATTTCAGGACAACCCCCACCTTCGCGTGTATTTTCTCTATGATCTGGTGCTTCAACTTTAGTATATTTAAGTGAGAACATCCTTATTTGCATTAATCCTTATTAATGACGATGATATGTGTTTTTTTGTTGATCTTTTGGTAGTCTCGATGATATGTGATATTCTCTATTTCCTAATAGTAACATTATAAAATTCTAATAGATTAAAATAGTAATATTATCATATAATCTGAAACATATGAGATAGTAACATTATAAAATTCTGATATGCTGTTGCTGTTGACATTCTGAACCCAAATACCTTAATGCTGTTGAAAGAGGAATGAGAGAGACAGAGATATACCATACCTGCTTTATACTGTCTCATTCAATGACAAACCAATAAATGATGTTATTGCGTGTCCAACTTCTCAAGAACATGAAAGCTAGAAATAGAGCCTTGTTGATACTAGGGGTGACAATTTTAGAAACGACACGAAAAACGACACGGAACGATACGAAATTGATCCGAAATTGACACGATGTTTCGTATTCGTGTCGTATTTTTTTTACACGAAGCCGTGTCGTGTCGTGTTCGTGTCTTAATTATGAGTCGTGTCATGTCGTGTCGTGTTATCGTGTTTTTTAGACCTGAAATTTAAGAAATTATGGTTGTCGTGTCGTGTCGTGCCGTGTTATTTTTTTTTCGGGTCGTGTTCGTGTCAACTAAAAAAATACGAATTCGTGTCGTGTCGTGTCGTGTCGTATCGGGCCGAAACACGACCCGTTGACCCGAATTGCCACCCCTAGTTGATACGGACGGACATTGTGAAATCTAACATCTTTAAGATGTAGTATTTGAAGCATAGGAAATCAGATTTTAATTGAGAAATTAATGCGAAAGCCATCAGTGTTGTTGTGTGTGTGTGTGTGTGTGTAACTATTGATGTGAATGATATACTCACAATAAGGCCTTGTAGCCTAGTAATAACTTTTGTGTCCCCTTTAGAGGAGGTCATGGGTTCAAGTCCCACTAAGGGAATTTAAGAGGATTTGGGGTATTTATACCTAAATAGATATATAATTATTATATTATATATCAAGACTTGGGACTTGGGCTTGGGTCCTAATAATCAATTAATTTTAATTTCGTCTTTAAATAATTTTATTTAATTCAATTTTAATTAATATTAAAAATCGTTTTATTTAATTAATTAAAAATTATTTATGATTAAAATCAAAACACGTTTTTCTTAATTAGCCGTTGGGAGTGCTTTAGTGGGAGAAGTGGTCATCCACGTTTTGGGAGAGTGGGTGGTTTTTGCATCCCTTTATATGAGGAATATGCAGATCAGGTTCTAATCACTTTTTTCAATCAATCTCTCTCTCAAAAACGTCCTTCTTCATACTTCAATTCTGGGCATAATCTCTTGTGGTTTTAAAGTCATCCATTAAGTGCTTCAATCGGATGAATTGTGCTGTTGAATCCTGGGAACAGTTATCTGAGGCTCGAAGCATCACTGATTAATGTGCGAGCGACATTTCTGTCTTAGGACTGTGTGTCTAACACACACCTCAGCATCCAGATAAGTCGTTCCAATTTATTATTATCTTTTTGGTTTTCCCGTATACGCATATAATAAGTGCAATATTATTATTTTTACTAATTTTTAGCCCACGCGATGCGCGGGTGCTTTATAGTTTTTATTGCCCAACATAAAGTAGTCAGATTAGAAAATATAATAATATAATTATGACTCATTAAATATGAACATGGTAATTATAGGATTAAAACAATTTATTGGCGTGGGAGAATTTTTTTGAATGGGATGCGTCATTTTAATCTAATTTTTAGGGTGTCTTTGTTTAGACCCATAGATTCTATTTACAGTCCCCTTTTTAAATAAGCCCACAAAAATGGGTTTAAAACCATTTTATAAAACCCATGTGATGGGGTTTGGTGAATTAGGTTTTTTGGCTTTAGTCCCATGTATTTAGACTCCACTCCCATGTGTTTTTCGAATTGTAAAAAGTCCCATAACCACCAAAAACCGCCTATAATTTCCCTATAACCACCCATCCTTCTTTTTGTAGACAATGACACTTGTCCCATATAGGACCAACAACTAAAAAAATAAAAATATGGGAGTGGTGACAAAAAAATCATTATAAATAGGATTAAATACTTAAGATCCCTTGTTGAATAGAAATACAAATTTCACATTTCTAAAAGCCCATCTTTGTACCATAGGTAATTGTTTTACGAATCTCAACCCATATTATGTTTAGACGAATTAAGGAGTTCAAATAATTTCCTGTCCTTTTATATGGATGTTGTTTCAGAGTAACTTCTGAAAATGGAAATTTTGTGTTTAGTCCTCTGCTAATCCAATTTTTCTTCAAGTATTTCAAAGTTATTTATATGAAATTATTTCTGCAGAAGATAAAACCCACCAAAAATTGCCTTATATGAATTGATAAATTAATCATCTCTTTATAGTAGGGCTACTTTAACGAAAGGAACTTTTTTTCTCCATAGTTAGTTTCATCTGTGTGGTATTAATGTCGCTGGGAACGGTAGAAGGGGCGATGTGATACTACACTGAGATTTCAGCAACCTTCAACATCACGTTGTAAGAAGACCGAGGGTATATCGATTGGATTGGAGAAAGAGAGATATTTGTGTTTTGGTATTAATTTGGGGAAAAATGTATAGATATTATGGCTGCAGTCCCTCATGAGATATATAAAATGGGTGCCGATCCCATGTGTTTTTTTCGTTTTTCCATTAGTCCCATAACTGAATAGTTAGAGCAGTTAGTTGAACGTGGATGGGAGTTGCTCTAAATTGTGATTGGTTGTATTTGTGTGAATAGGACTAGCAACAAATAATTAAAATACCGGAGATCGGAAGCTAATAATTCTTAAGAGTTAGGACTAAATCCCAAAAGCCCCAAAAATGTATATGATACTATAAACATTGCCGCTTCTTCAAACAAATCTCCACAACTTTTATCGAGGTTTCTAAAATGGATATAAAAGTCTTTTTAGATCTTTTTAATAAGGGAGCAGTTTTTAAAGATGTAAGGGGTTGTAGACAGAGTATGTGGGTCTAAAAAAAAACACCCTATTTTTATTTATAATCCATTATAATATGGTTATACCAAATCCGATACATAAAATCTCACACTATATAAATGATTGTTTAGTTAAAACCTAAATATTAAAGAAAACCTAAAAGTTACATAAACAATTATATCGAAGTTTCTCAAAACTCTACGAACTAAACAAAACACCAAACACTTTATAAACTTAGAAAATTATAATAAAAAAGTCCGTGAATTTATCCACTGATGCTGTAATTACAAAGTGTTACGAGGTATTGCTTTTTTAACTTAAACAGTTAGTTTTGAATTGTCAAATCATCATAAACACATGTAGTATATTTTGAGTAATCTCTGTGTGAAATCTTAGACCACACATGTAAAATTTAGGTAAATTTCTCTATGTGAGAATATAGTATACGTTTGATTAGAAACTGCACAACTTTAATAAATAGCATCAATAAAAGACAATACAACACAAGTAAATGAAACATCTCAGATTTTTTTTGTTTAAAGAGAAGCAAAGTGGACTTGTTTAGTGTCTCATATCATATCAACATTACAATTCAAAAGGCATCGCCTCCACCATTGAACAACACACATCACATTAAAATGTCAAAGCATACCCCTTTCAGTCCAAGAGAAACTGAAAAGCTAATTGAGAGGCAAAAATTGTTTCAAAGCATCTACAAACACACAAATCTGAAAGGTCCTCTTGATAAGGTCACCTCGGTTTCCACTCCTCTTTCTTTGGCAACTACTTCCTTGTTCCTTATTATGTGTAGGATCTACAATATGTCTCATGGGATTAGGAAGAATGAATGAAGATGTGGTTTTACGGATGAGGACAAATATGACTGCTTAGTTTCAAAATCTGCTGCTTTTGGAGTTGTGTTCTTTTTTTTTTTAAATCCACAATATGAAAGTAAAAACAACTAATAGCAAAAAAGGCTACAAAAGTTAAATCCTCAAATTGAAATAAGAACATCAATATTAAAAGCGGTAGTGACGAAATTAATGTTAGTGACGAAATTAATTATTTAATTTCAATTGTATTAAATTCTGAATTTCTCATTTACGTGGTTTTAATAAATGTCAGATAATTAATTAGGAATGTGATAAATAAAGATATTAAAAGATTTGGGTAAACCTTATGCGCTAGTCACATGATGGTTAGTGGCATTAGTGGAAGACTTGGAAAGAGTCCCACCACCACTAGGATTCCGGCGCTCTTCCCTTTATAAATAGAGACATCTACACCATCTAGAGTCATCTCAATACACACTGTTTCTAAGGAGGGAGAGAAAATCTGAAATTCGTTTTTCTCATATTCCAGGTAATTCAAGAAATGAGCATTCAAGTCATTTTAATCTGTTCAACAACGATGGACAAATGTCAGTTTTTAAATCGTAGTTATAAGGAATTTTCGATTCTGTGATTGCATGAAGATAAACATCCTGGATTCATGTCAAAACTGTTTTATTCATGATACAACCTTATGATTCATATTTGAATTTATGATTAACAAAACAGTATTAGTTAACATGTGGTATCAGAGCTTGCGGTTTATAATCTCATATTTTTTGTTAATGAAAACTCCTTTATAACATTCTGATTTATGATCTTTTAAAAATCTAGAAATCTGGAATTTTGGTAAATCTGAAATTTTTGTTAAATCTGGAAATTTGGAAATTTTTTTTCCTGAAAATCCGAAATTATTTTTTTTCTGAAAATCTGGAAATATTTAAGCAATATGATAATCGTACATATAATAATTCGAATTTGTGTTATGATATTAAGAACGAAATTGCTTTTGTGCCTGAGACCTTTTGCGATGTCTTATTTCTGTCATTCAATCTGCCCTTAAAGTGTGTCTGAGATTTTTTGTGACGTTTTTTCTTCTATCGCCAATACTCATTGGTGAGAATGAAGGGTCAAAACTTGCTCAGAATTTTAGGAAACTCACTTGGTCGGCTGGAAACGTCGAAATAAACAAAACCCATTGTAAACAATGGGCACCACCTTACTTTTGCGTTTTGACGCCGTTAAGGCTCTCAAAACTCCGTTTTTGCCATTTTAGGAAATAATCTTGGGGATTATAAATCTTTGCAGAAAATTGATATTAACGTTCCGCAAAAAGTTTTAGTTTTCTGACATGTTTTACTTCGATTCTATGGTGAAAACTCATTTTTGCCATTTTTGGTAAAATTCATGTATTTTGTGTTTTTACTATACCTGAGCAATTATGTTTTTAAGGCATTTAAGCTACTATTGGTATCTTTGTAATTATTGATAGATTACGTAATATAGTTAATATTAAAGCATGATTAACTATATTTAAGTTGAGACATGTAAATAATTATTCATTTGAGTTAAGTCAAAGGCCAAACACAGGCGCAGGCTGCATGTACGAATAATATACTTACATTCATTAAAGACTTATTCTAATGTCAGTTATAAAATTGGATTGAAGCGTAACACATGCTAATATATTAATTGAACAACATTAGAACTAGTTTTTGTAAAAACAGAATAGTTGACATTAAGTCCATTAATCATGGTATTAAATGTTTAGGCAACAAACACAGATGCCAAAATTATGGGACCATGATAAATGAATTATAGGGTAATATATCTTTACAAATCTGAACATTATGTGATGATTAACACAGATTCTGTGATATTCAGATTAAAAATGAAATATGCCAAAATCTTTAGTCAACAATTCAATATTCGACCCTTGCAATTTTTGTTGTGTGTGAAAATTTAATTTGTGAACATTGTTATTAATTGCAGTTCCCCTTAACCTGTATTCGCAAGCTCAGTCCTATTCCAAATTTGATGGAACTAATTTTTCTGAATGGAATGATCAAATTGAGTTTAGCCTAGGGGTTCTTGACCTGGACATGGCAATTATGTGTGATGAACCCGCTGTTATTACTGATACCAGTAGCGAGGATAAAATTGTTGTCCATGAAGCATGGTCTCGATCCAATAGGTTCGCCCTAATGTTTATGCGAATGTGTGTTGCTGCTAACATTAAGACCTCCCTATCTGAAACTACTAAAGCGAAAGAGTATTTGAACAACAATAAGGAACGCTTTCGCACTACTGATAAATCCCTTGCTGGGAAACTGATGGCTGACCTGACCACTATAAGGTTCGATGGTACTCGAACCATGAATGAGCACATTATAGAAATGACCAATCTGGCTGCTAGACTTAGAGTTTTGGGCATAACAGTGTGTAGAGGGGGCTTGAAGGTAACCCCGAGATTAGGGACAAATTCCCAATTAAGCAACAGTGTTCGAGATTAAGCAGCCGAGGCAGCTCAAGCGTGGCAACTAAGCGAGGCAGCTTGACGCGGCAGCTCGTATTTTAGCTTGTTGTTTTAGTCACATTGTATTTTCATTATTGATTTCTGTAAGCTTTAACGGTTGTAATGACGTAACGATAATAACAAAAGAGTTTGTATGAGGTCAAACGGTACTTGCGAGAGACCAGGCTTGGCAGGGCCTGAGAGAGCTTTCATGCTCTATCGAATGACCTCACTGTGGGAACTTTAGAGGGACCTGGTTTGGAGGATTGAGAAGTAAGGCACCGTTAGGGCTTGTCCTGACCATCTTAGATACACCTGGTAAAACACCGAAGGACCCTGACGGTGGAACCTCAAGCGGAGCAGCTTGGAGTTCCATCGGGCGTTGAGCCATAAACCAAGTATCCCTCTACTTAATGTCACATCTACTATAGGTGATGTCACTAGCCAGCTAAATAATGTCAGACCTGCACTTGAGTAAACCACCGTGGTATTTGGGGCTGTCAGGTAGTTGGTAAGCCACCTCTGCGACAACAGCCCCCTGACATACAGTGGTTAGGCAAAAGGCATGTCTTGGCATTTAATGTTTATGACGTGGAGACAACTAGTGCATCAGGCATTTAATGCTGTGACATAAAGTATGAGGGATGTCTTTCATAGTCTTAAATGACTGAGTTACCTCGGGGGTGGTGTGGGGGGCTATTTAAAGACCCCAACCACCTCTGAGAAAAGGGATCCGTTCTTGAGAATTGAAAAGAGTTATTGCAAACTAGAGAGTTCACTGACTCGCCATTTTTGTCATTTATTACGAAGCTTTTAATATTTGACAGAGATTCTTGAGGGTGTTTTGTGTGTTTTCTACCTGCCCGCCAGGGTGTACCTAGGGTGATTACTTCCCTCTCCCTCTAGCTAAGCCACTTCTAAAAGTTCATTATTATTACCTGAGTTATACACGAGAGATTTTGGGAGTTTAAGTTGAGTTTACCTTCATTGGGTTCATGTTTATATGTTCTGTCATTGATTCTAAGCTCTAACCAACTGATTTATCATTACCAAACTTAATAGGGGGTCACACCTCCATCTATAATCTAAAGTACCCTCTTACATTTGGCGACTCCGCTGGGGAGGCATCCTTCTAGAGAAGGAGTATGGCGCAGGATAATGCTACTAGAAGACTCAATTTCGATGACATACATCATAATGAAGAACAGGTTGTGAGGGAGCAGGAGGCCCTGAGAGATGGGACTCCTCGGGTAGAGGTACCACTAGCTCCAACAACGATAGGCGTCCCAGGGGCTACACAACCTTCCACGAGCGCGGGGTTGGGACCGGCCCAGATGGCGCTCCTCATGAGCAAATTTTAAGAGTTTTTGCAAACCCCAGTGGCTTCAACTATGCTGGGAGGATTGGAGACTAATGCCTTCGTAACACTAGGAGTGGCCCCAGGGGCCCCACTAGGGGCAGGCATTACAGGAGCGGTCCCAGCAAGTGTACCCTCTGTTGTGAACCCAACTGTGGGCGGCTCAGGAGTTTCAACGGCGCAACCGATAACGTTCGCTCCGGTTGCAACGAGCGCTCAACCGTCGGCCCCGTTGCAGGTGGCCCCAGTAGCCTCACCCTTGGAAGAGATGAGAAAAGAGATGCAGAAGGAGATGCTGAAGTTCATGCAGTCTTCCTCGCAGGCTGTGGGCGAGGTGGCAGCGGTCTACGACGACTTTCAAACACCTTACCCCCAGGAGTACAACGACGAACCCTACCCGAAGGACTATATTCCCCCTACCTTTGAAAAATACTCAAGGAAGGGCGGGAACCCGAAGGAACACATTAAGCGTTTCGTTGAACACTTGGGGGCGCATTGCAATGACAAAAAGCTTAGGCTGAGGGAGTTTTCCAAATCCCTGACTGATAAAGCATACACTTGGTACTCTCACCTGCCTCCCAATAGTGTCTCCACGTGGGAGGAGATGCATGTATTGTTTGTCCGAAAGTTCTTCTTGGCAGAAGATGAGTTCACCTTAACCCAACTTGGCAGGGAGAGGCAAAGGCCAGGAGAGGAGGTAGTGGCCTATATCCGAAGGTTTAGGGAAAGGTCCCTCGACGTGAGGGAAGAAGCTAAGGAGTCCAGGTTACTACAAATTTGTGCTGAGGGATTACTTCTTGAGTATATCTGTCACCTGATCAATGAGACACGCGAGGGAACATTTTCAGCATTCTTAAAGTCCTCAAGAAATATATCTTTGGTGGTGCGACCTAGCCCGGTAGTAGCTCCCATGATGTTCAGACAGCCGATACAACCCATCGGGGAAAGGTCTCAGGCCCCACGGGTGGGATATGTCGAGAGAGAGGATGGGGACAAGGCCCAGAGGAAGGACAACAAAAGAAAATTCGGCAGGGATAGAGAAGACCCGCCACCGTTGCCTTGTACGGTGGAGGAGGCTGTGAGTTGCTATAATGCAATGGTACAAGGCGGAACGGTTTACAAACCGAAAGGCGTACCGGCGAAAGAGCCCGATGCGGCAACTAGGGCCAATCCCAGATATTATCAGGTTCATCGAAAGGTCCAGCATCCAACAGAAAGCTGCTTCACGCTGCGAAGAATCATCGACAAGTACATGAAGGCGGGAACATTACAAATCCCCCCGCAGAACGTTAACAATAACCCGCTCCCGGTGCACGGGGCCAATGTTGTAACGGCCTACGATAAGGAGGCAAAGCGGGAGGGGGAGGGGCAACAATGGAGTTCGATAAAGAACTGGAGTATTGCACTAGGGGAATGGCTAACGTAGTTATGGCGTATGATGAAGCAAGTGATAGGGACGTAGAAGACGCCTATAGCGTTGAGGGCGAGGAAACGGACCCAGTCATAGAATATAGCGCAGTTTCAAAATCTCCAAAGTTCACTTGGTTCTTCGACCAAGTGGGAATCCCAAAAGAAAGCCGAATGGAGATAACTCAGGCGATCTTGGATATTGCAAGAAGAAATGCAGTCCCCTCGCTAAGATGGAGGGGACCCATGGCTAGGCTGGTAAAGAAGTTCCTATCAGAGGTAACGTTCAGTGATGCGGATAGAGCTGTAAGGTTCCCCCATAATAGGCCCCTGTATGTAACTGCCAGTATTAACGGGGTTATCTTCGCCAGGACTCTTATGGATGGGGGTGCCTCCATCAACATTATGCCAATCAACTCCTTCCACGCAGCTAATATTCCAGAAGAAAGGTTGGTTGCCATGCCCTTGGTAATCTCGGGCTACGATAATCAACCTTCCAAATCCATTGGGTATGTAAACGTGGGGATAGTGATGGGAAATCTGAGTTCCCATATCAAATTCCATGTAATAGAAAGCGAAACTTCCTATCATTTGTTAGTAGGGAGAGTATGGATGCACAACCAGGGGTTAATTCCCTCAACGTACCATCAATGTGCTAAGGCAAATATCAAGGGGACAGAAGTAACTATTAGGGCAACTAAAAGGCCTTTCGCTATCGAAGAAGCACACTTGGTGGATACGGCCTTCTATACAGAGCTCGAAGAGGACGTGCGGGTCCTAACGAGGAGAATGGAGGGAGCATGGGTCCCCTCAATTAGAGAAAGAATGGGACCTTTAAACGAGAGTGGCGAGGGGAAGAGGAGCGAGGAAGCATATCGTGCGGTCCCTCGACCTCAGAACATTCCGAAGAAGCTCAAAGAAAAGATAAGACCTAGGACAGAACCGGGTGAGCATGAAGCCCAACGACAGAGCGTGTTAAGTCAATTTTCAGGAGAAAGGATCGCTGAAGCTTCCAGAGAAAGGAAGAGAAAAGCCGTAGCAACAGCCACCATCAGGCAATTCAAGAAGATTGTCACTGAAGAGGGAAAAGTGGTGTACCGCTTGTAATGGTGTGAACGGGCGGCCGAGAAGACTGACAATGAGGCTGACCCGATATATGAGTGCTTTTTAGTGGATCACCGGGGGCAGTGTATGGTGATAGACAACTCCAGCATACAAGAGTTCGTAGGAGATGTCGCCGTAGAACCAGACTACATGATAGACCAACCAAGGCCCTAGGCACAAGAGTTGGAGAAACTAAACCTAGCAGGAGAAGGGGAAGACCCAAGTCCTATCTTCATCTCGAAGGATCTTATTAAGGAGAAACAAAAAGCCTTAGTTGACCTGATTCGGTAATTCATAGATGTCTTCGCATGGAAGTACACAGAAATGGAAGGCCTGGATGAGGAAGTGAGCTGCCACAAGTTGAACGTGATCCCTTCGGCTATTCCAGTAAAGCAGGCAACAAGAACGTACAAGCCTGAAATAGATTTAAAGATAAAAAAAGAGGTACAATGCTTATTAGCAGCAGGGTTTATCAGGCATATACAACATCCCCTTTGGCTATCCAGCATTGTGCCAGTAGGGAAGAAAGACAAAAACCAAATAAGGATCTGCGTGGATTTCAGAGACTTGAATAGGGCTTGCCCTAAGAATGAGTTTCCCCTACCCTCCATAGACAGTTTGATAGACGCCACGGCTGGTCATGAGATGTACAGCTTCATGGATGGATATGTGGGATACAACCAGATCAAGATGGACCCTTCGGACGCAGAGAAAACAGCATTCAGAACGTCGTTGGGAAACTTCGTGTACAAGGTAATGCCGTTTGGACTCAAGAACGCCGGAGTTACGTACCAAAGAACGATGATGGCCATTTTTCATGACTTCTTCCACAAATTTGTGGAATTCTACGTGGACGACTTGGTCATCAAATCGAAGAAGGAAGAGTCCCATCTGAATGATTTAAGGAAGGTGTTTGCTCGGTGTAGGAGGTACAAGTTAAGGATGAACCCGTTGAAGTGTGTCTTTGGGGTAACAAGCGGTAAGTTTTTAGGCTTCATGGTTAATCGGCAAGGGGTACAGATGGACCAGGACAAACAGCGGGCAATCCTGGAAATGCCGTGTCCAAGAACGACGAAGGAGCTGAAAAGTTTTCTCGGTAAAGTCTCCTACCTTAGGAGATTTGTGCCTGGATTGGCCGAAATAACACACCCACTGATGCAGCTGCTACGAAGGAACACGAAATTCAGATGGGAAGAGGTTCACCAGAAGTCCCTCGTTGGTCTGAAGAAGCTGCTCGTATCACCACAAATCATGGTTCCTCCCCAGGAGGGAGCCCCGTTGCAGCTATACCTCACATCTACCACGAGGTCCGTCGGAGCTCTGCTGGCACAAGAAGTAGATGGGCAAGAGCGGCCTATTTACTACCTCAGCAGAATTATACATGGGCCAAAAATTAGATATACTAGCTTAGAAAGGCATTGTTTAGCCCTGGTCTTTGTAGCCCAAAAACTTAGGCACTATATGCTGTCTTTTACCATTCATATTGTAACTAGATGTGACCCAATTAGGTATTTGCTCGCAAAGACTATATTGATTGGTAGGGTAACTAGATGGTTCCTCATTCTCTCTGAATATGACTTAAAATGAGTGGTCCCTCGCACAATCAAAAGCCAGGCGTACGCTGACTTATTGGCTATCTTCCCTTCAGGAACCTTTGAGCCACCTAGGGAAGACATTCCAGGAGATGATCTGCAGGCCAATTACCTAGATGCAACTGAGGAGGAATGGACGATGCAGTTCGACGGATCTTCGGCAGAAAAGAAGGGGGGAGCAGGGGTCGTTCTCTCAAAAGGGATGGAAGATATTTTCCTTTCTTACAAACTAGATTTCCCTTGCTCTAATAACGAGGCAGAGTACGAGGCATTGGTACTAGGGCTTCTAGAGGCTCTTCGGAGGGGAATCCGTTCATTCTGCATTAAGGGTGACTCGAACTTGGTAATTCAACAGGTAAACGGAGAATATGCATTGAAACACATGAGCCTGGCGCCCTATAGAGCAATCATTCAAAGGCTCCTCAACCAGTTCCATCGGACCAAGATCAGGAGACATCCCAGAACGATGAACCGACATCCCGACGCCTACGCCACTATTTCCCAGAAGATGATAATGAAAACCAATGAGACTACAATTGTGATCCAACGAAGAACATACCCTTCGGTAGTACAGTCAATATTACCAATGGAGGAAGAAGTGGGCTGGAGAAGGGATATTAAGAAACAACTGGAATCCGGTGAGGGGGCGATGGGGCTAAGAGAGTTGGCCCAATATTTTACATGCCAGGAGAATCTCTATTTTAGAAATATAGGAGGATGGCTGTCAAGATGCGTTAGCCTAGAGGAGGCCGAGCAAGTATTGAAGAAAATGCATAACGAACACTGCGAAACGATCGAGATACCTCTATACAGGAGAATTCAAAGGGAGGGGTATTTCTGTCCTAGAATGAAGCAAGATGAGGCAGAGCTACAACGAAAATGAAATAAGTGTCAGCTATTCTTCGAAGCAGCTGAGTGCCATTTTATTGAAGCTCAAACGGACTGGAGGCAGCCCTACATTGACTTCATCCAGGAGGGGGTTGTCCCAACGGAGAAAATAGATGCAATGGGTCTGAGGCGAAGGTCTCCAAGGTTTTACGTCCAGGAGGGGAAGCTTTATCGAAAGGGGTACTTTAACAGGCCCTTACGATGTGTCACAAGGGAAAAAGCAGTGGAGGTCCTCAAACAAGCGCACGATCCAGCACATATAGGAGGTGCCAAGATGTATGATCAGTTGATGACATTGGGGTACTATTGGCCAACAATGGAGAAAGACTCTGCTGAGTTTGTTCGAAAGTGCAAGGATTGCCAACTACATGGGAATATGATCCATGCCCCCATCGGCAGACTTGCAGTCCCTATCAACGCCCTATCCATTCCATACTTGGGCGTTCGACTTAGTGGGGGCAATCCACCCCTCTTCGAGAGGCAAGATATGGATACTAGTAGCAACAGAATGTTTCACAAAATGGGCCGAGGCAATACCACTCAAACGGGCAACGGCTGGGGTGGTGAGCAACTTCATCAGAGAATACATCATTTGCCGTTTTGGGATCCCAAAAGTAATTCTCTCGGATAATGGGACCCCCTTCATCAATTCTGAAGTAACAATGCTCACGGACAAATACTCCATTGTTCATCACACTTCAACAGTGGCATACCCAAAGGGAAATGGTCAGGCCGAAGCAACTAACAAAACCCTGATTAATATTTTAGCCAAGATGATGGAAGACTTTCCAGGGGCGTGGGATGACAAGATACCAACTGTCTTGTGGGCCTATCGAACAACCAAGCGAAAACCCACAGGATACACGCCGTTCTCTCTTGTCTATGGGGCTGAGGCAATCCTCCAAGTAGAATTGGAAGTTCCCTCTGCTCGTTATGCCTTGAGAAGTAGCATGCTCCCTTACAGCAGACATGTACAGCTGGAAGCGTTGGATGAGCACATAGATAACTCGATGCAACACTTTCAAATATATACTAAACAACTCTCCAGGGCATATGGCAACTTGGTGAGACCAAGGAGGTTCGTGGAAGGAGACCTCGTATTGAAAGCAGTGAAGCACATCAGGGGACTTCCTCTACCAAAGTTTGCAGCCAACTGGGAGGGACCTTACGTTGTGAAGGAAGCGCATGACTCAGGTTATTGCTTAATTTCGAAGATAGAAGAAGACAAGCCATTTAAGATTAACAATAAGTGGCTGAAGGTTTATCATGTGTAAAATAACCAAGTTTGAACTGATGTTATGACTAGATATTGTTATAAATATACAAGTTTTGGGTGACATATTTTTAGAATAATGGAAGAATTTCAGAAACACAAAACTCTATAGCACACATCAGCAGTCACAACACATGAAGGGATTGAAAAGTATACGTTCTTCATTAATAAACAATAGAGCATTACAAAATTTCCTTTGGGAGCTATTGCCCAAGAATTACATAGAGAAAAGAAGTAAAAGATCTGTATACAAGAAGTAACTACTCTAAAAGAAAAGATAAATCCGAGGAAGAGAAAAAATCTCCAGGTAGGCCCGAAGAAGCTGCTGTGAAAGACCGTTGGGCGTTAATGGAAACCTCCAGCCTCGTTTGCACTTGCGTACGTTCGATCAGGAGTCTCTCACGCTTCAGTTTGGCCAGGCACAAAGCTTCTTCGGCATCCTTCACCTCTTGATCCACTGCTTCCAAAAGAGGGGCCAATGCGACCAACCTAGCCTCCTCAGCTTGCTGGTCCTCCTGGTGCTTGCGCAATACCTCCCTCTGGCCGATCAGTTGCTGGTTTTTCAAGGTCTTCATATACGTAATAACCCAGTCAAAACGGAAACCATCACGTCCCAACTCCTTCAGAAAACCTAGAAATTGGTTAAGAAGGGATCTGGTAACACTGGCAGTGGGGGTACTGGCAATTTCAGCAACAACGATCGCCATGCCTTGCAGTCTGTGACTCATCACATGAATATTTGAGCGCAGGCAATCTGGTGTGAAGGTCTCAGGATGGCGATCCACCAATTGTTCAATCACCAGGCGATGGTTGACGGGCATTTGAGGAGACTGCCGAAGCACCATGAGGCAGAACGCGTGAGGAGCTAGGTCAGGAAGAGGAAATTCGCACCCAGATTCGCTCTCGGCTGCAGCACCAGTCGTAGAACCTTGATCATCATGAATAGAATTTTCCGAAACATCAAATTCTCGGAAGGGCGAGCCTACAGGCGACAGAGCTGGGGGCGAATTTTCCCGAGCAACCTGGAAAGAAAAAGAGCACATGATGAAATTATGAAAAAAAACTTAACTAGCGCTTTCGTTGTTAAGTCACCGTTATAAGGTGAAGTTTATGAAAAATCTTAACAAGCTCTTTCGTTGTTAACTCACCGTTATAAGGTGGAGTTTATGAAAAATCTTAACAAGCGCTTTCGTTGTTAAGTCACCGTTATAAGGTGAAGTTTATGAAAAAATCTTAACAAGCGCTTTCATTGTTAAGTCACCGTTATAAGGTGGAGTTTATGAAAAATCTTAACAAGCGCTTTCGTTGTTAAGTCACCGTTATAAGGTGGAGTTTATGAAAAATCTTAAGAAGCGCTTTCGTTGTTAAGTCACCGTTATAAGGTGGAGTTTATGAAAAATCTTAACAAGCGCTTTCGTTGTTAAGTCACCATTATAAGGTGGAGTTTATGGGGAAATCTTAACAAGCGCTTTCATTTTTAAGTCACCGTTATAAGGTGGAGTTTACAAAAAAAAAACACTTAACAAGTGTTTTCATTGTTAAGTCACCGTTACAAGGTGGAGTTCATGAAAAAAACTTAACGAGTGTTTGCGTTGTTAAGTCATCGTTATAAGGTGAAGATTAAGAAGAATCTTATGAATAATATACCTCAGTCACAACGGGAGCATATGAGGCAGCCACAGGGACAAGAACCGTTGGGGGAGAGATTACTACCCCAGAAGCCGTAGCGGGGTCCCTAGACGCAGAAGCCTTCACGCTTGGCAAAACTCTATCACCCGTATATGGAACAAGGGCCAGCACACGGGGTTCATCATGCGAAGACACTGAGCCCTCAAGCATAGCCACATCAGGACGGGGTGTAAACACACCAACCTGGGCCCTCACTGCAGGAGTTGGTGCAAGATCAGGAAAAAACTGTGCACAAAGACAAGTGTTAGAAAAGAAGAATGGGCACATAAAACATGAAAAAATACTCCTACGTGTTACTTACCTCAGTTATGATACTAAAAAGAGGAATGGCAGTTAGAGGTCTCATCAGCGTCGTTGGAAGAAGAACGCTTGCCAACAGCGAGGACATTTCAACCTGGGGTGCACAAAAACACCTCAGTGTTCAGCAGGCCAAACAAGAAAAGAATGGGACCACGGACAATCACAAACAAATTAAAGAGGAAACCATACCTCGGGTCAACTCTCCTCAATAGGAACAATGGGCAGAGGAACCTCAGGTGAGGCCTGTAAATCAGAAGGGACCAAAGGTGTTATCTCGGGATGTACCACTTCGGGCGGGGTTACCACTTCAGGCGAGGAATCACTCGCAGGGTCAACGGCATCACCTCCCGTACTGACTTCCCTCGCACGTTGGCTGACTCCACGGCGAGAATACGTAAGCCCTGTCATGGGGGAACGGGGAGGAGTCACATCGGTATGAGATGCACCGAAGCGTCCCCCCACAAAAGGGCTCACGGGAGGACTGAAAGGGCCTGGTCTTTCTATTTCAGCTCCCTGCACCACAATTGTAAAAAAAAAAGAGAATGGAAAATATATGTATAAGAAAAGATAGTCCTCCTTAAGCAAAAGGGCAATAATAACTAAATCAGGCATACATACCTCCGATTCAGAAGGAGAATGAGAAGACACGACAAGGGCGGAGAGGGAGGAGTAGTAGCAACTGAGGGGGCAGGGGTGGATTGCACCTCAGGGGTCGAGTGTACCTCAGGAGTCCGTTTCTTCTCAGACTTGGTGCCCAGAGTCTTCTTCCTTGAGCCAGCTGCACTAATACTGACCCCTTGAGGAGCCCTGGAACTCTTCCTCTTCCTAGCCGTTGGCTCTAAAGGATCCACCACCACCGTGGGAAAAGCAATGGAGGAGGGGACGACGACTGCATGTCGTTGATACTCGGCATTTATTCGATCTAGCTCTGCTTGGGCCTCCCTCCTTACACGCTCAGCCATCTCGGCAGGCATGGGAGGTGGAACGGAGGCTATGGGAAGAGCTGCCACGGGAGTTTGGGGCTTCTGGGACTTCGATTTCGATTTCGATTTCGATGTCCCATTCTTGGTCGTTTTTTCCTTCTTAGTAGGTGGTTGAGAAGCCCCCTCGTCGGTAGTAGCTGCAGCTGAGGGGGCAGCCTTCTTCGCAGCAGCAGTTTTGGACTTTGGCGTGGCAACTGGGACCGTGGCACAAAGTGGGGGAAGCTCGTTGGGAGGTGCTTTGTGGGTTGAACTTAGAGGGAATTCTATCCCAAGCACAGAGTTGCCTTTTAGCCCTAACTCCAGGGCAGAAAATGAACAAACAGGAGGGTACACCGGCTCTCCCTCAATGAACTTAGCAATTTGAGCTAGTTGTTTTGGCCAATACTTGGTGGAAAACAGAGGGGTCACATCCCCATGCCTAGTAATACTGGGAATGGTGACACGCCCAGCCATTGTTGAGGATATCCCCCACGCAGCAGTTGAAGAAAACAATGAACATGCCTCGTCAAAGGAGACTTTGGGGTTTGATGATTGGAAAACTGGACGTGGCACCCCCTGGTCAAACCCAAACTGACGGCTGCATCGATTGGGGTTATAATGCTCGCTCGAGTATCCCCACTCGGTGTAGGAGGGCAGATATCCAGGAGAAAGAAGAAGAACCACGGCCAGCGAGGGGTCCTCAATGTCGGGAGAAGGGTCCCGTATCACTCTGACATCATGATGAAAAAATTTACAAGTATAGAAAAAGGCCTCTTCTTGATAGGGCTCATAACGAAGCTCTCAAAACGATCAATCACGGAAATCAACTCCTTTCGGCTTTGTCTCTTATGATAAATGAAGGACCGAGGAGGCAAAATTGTTTTAGCCGAAGGAGGACTGTTAGGCTTGGCCGCTACGGCAGAAAAGCGGAAGTAGAGAAAGCTAGTCAGAAGCACACTGTTGGCAAAATTGGCCAAGTTATAACGGCCAATGGAGCGTTCCATGTCAAATAAGGCCCTATCCAACCAGGTGTACAGGGATCCCAAGGCAATTGCAGCCAGGGGAAGCTTTATGCCTTGAGCTAAGCGAAGGGACAGGTTGATAAGGTCCCTTCGGGGCTGGTCGTTGGGCTTGACCGTCAAAAATAAGCGGGAAAGAATCACAAGAATGTAATCGGGAAGCTCCAACGGCGTACCTTGACCAGGTGCAGTTGATGAGGAACTGCCTTCACCAGCACCCTTGAAGAAGTAATTGATCAAGGGAGAGAAAGTAGCTTTGTTGGAAGAACCGATGCAGCTTTGGCATATGCGATCCAACTCCAAACGATCTGCGGTCTCTCGAGCATCGAGAGCCTCATCGGTGTAGGGCTCATGGCCTGTTGCATCGAGGCCCAGGAGCTCGCACACGTCCTCCAGAGTTATAGTAAACTCACCCAGGCAGCAATGAACGTATGAGTATCCACGTTCCAGCGAGAGACCAGGATAGGCAGGGCAGTGTTGTTCTTTGATAGAGTAAACTCACCAAACCATCTAGCCCATTGAAGGTCGATCTTAGCAAGGACATCAACATAAGAACTTTGCATGTGAGAGTTTCAGGCAGCAAAGTGCGCGGGGGACCCCCCGGGTGCTTCAAAATCCCCACTTAGACACCTCTTCGTCCTCATCACCCAACAAGAGGGCGTCAAACTTGGAGGAAAAGAAGACAGCCTTACAGGCAACAACAAAGCCATCACCCTCCCCAAAAATGGGAGAGCGACGGTAAAATCTCAGCTGTTCTTGGCGAGCAGCACCCAGGGCGGAGGCAGCAGTGGTGGTGGCAAACGGAACATTGGTGGCGGAAATGGCGGGCTTGCTTGAAGACGCCATGACAAACAGCGAAGCTGTAACAGAGAAAGCTTCGAGAGAAAAGGGATTGAGAGCAACAATGGAAATGGACGATCACAAGTGGTGGTATAACTCTTGCAACAATGGAGTCTCTCTCTCTCTCTCTCTTTCTAAAAAAAAAAGCGACAGTCTGATGAAGAAGATAATAACGAAGTAAGGAAATAAGCAAAGAAGAAGGAAGAAGTGGAAAGAGACCCCTGAGGCCCACGTGTTTAAGGTTCAAAGTATTTTAAATATGGCTGTTGAGACTTTCGAGTTTGGCGTTTAGATTTCCCCACCCTCGCACGTGCACGGCCGCCTGTAATCATTTCACATGAACACGTGGCACTTCGGGAAGTGCTGTGACAGTTGAAAAGACAGCGCACGTCATTAATGAAATGACGCATAGATAACAGGAAGCGTTGCCTTCTTCAGCAAGCTTGAGTTTTTGGCGCCAATCTTTTTGTCAGACTTATCTAACAAGGCCCCAACGAAGAAGATGTTCCAACGGTTACACAAAGAAAAATCCATCAAGTTAAGTCATTTCGTGCAGACATTTCTTGTCCCAATAAATCTCTCCACGAGGGGGCAAATGTAGAGGGGGCTTGAAGGTAACCCCGAGATTAGGGACAAATTCCCAATTAAGCAACAGTGTTCGAGATTAAGCAGCCGAGGCAGCTCAAGCGTGGCAACTAAGCGAGGCAGCTTGACGCGGCAGCTCGTATTTTAGCTTGTTGTTTTAGTCACATTGTATTTTCATTATTGATTTCTGTAAGCTTTAACGGTTGTAATGACGTAACGATAATAACAAAAGATTTGTATGAGGTCAAACGGTACTTGCGAGAGACCAGGCTTGGCAGGGCCTGGGAGAGCGTTCATGCTCTATCGAATGACCTCATTGTGGGAACTTTAGAGGGACCTGGTTTGGAGGATTGAGAAGTAAGGCACCGTTGGGGCTTGTCCTGACCATCTTAGATACACCTGGTAAAACACCGAAGGACCCTGACGGTGGAACCTCAAGCGGAGCATCTTGGAGTTCCATCGGGCGTTGAGCCATAAACCAAGTAGCCCTCTACTTAATGTCACATCTACTATAGGTGATGTAACTAGCCAGCTAAACAATGTCAGACCTGCACTTGAGTAAACCACCGTGGTATTTGGGGCTGTCAGGCAGTTGGTAAGCCACCTCTGCGACAACAGCCCCCTGACACACAGTGGTTAGGCAAAAGGCATGTCTTGGAATTTAATGTTTATGACGTGGAGACAACTAGTGCATCAGGCATTTAATGCTGTGACATAAAGTATGAGGGATGTCTTTCATAGTCTTAAATGACTGAGTTACCTCGGGGGTGGTGTGGGGGGCTATTTAAAGACCCCAACCACTTCTGAGAAGAGGGATCCATTCTTAAGAATTGAAAAGAGTTATTGCAAACTAGAGAGTTCACTGACTCGCCATTTTTGTCATTTATTACGAAGCTTTTAATATTTGACAGGGACTCTTGAGGGTGTTTTGTGTGTTTTCTACCTGCCCGCCAGGGTGTACCTAGGGTGCTTACTTCCCTCTCGCTCTAGCTAAGCCACTTCTAAAAGTTCATTATTATTACCTGAGTTATACACGAGAGATTTTGGGAGTTTAAGCTGAGTTTACCTTCATTGGGTTCATGTTTATATGTTCTGTCATTGATTCTAAGCTCTAACCAACTGATTTATCATTACCATACTCAATAGGGGGTCACGCCTCCATCTATAATCTAAAGTACCCTCTTACACAGTGGATGAGTCTTTTCTCGTCCAATTCGTCCTAAACTCCCTACCTCCTGAGTATGGACCTTTTCAAATCAATTTCAACACTATAAAAGACACATGGAATGTAAATGATTTGCAAAGCATGTTGGTACAGGAGGAAGGAAGGCTCAAGCAACAGAATGGCCATGTGACTAAGGGACAGGTGGCAAACCTTACAGTCAAAGAAGCTGGTTTTAAGAAGAAGTTCGGCAAGGGCATTAAGAAAGGTCCTGGGCCGTCTCATCAAGCTGAACCATCAACTGCTACTGTGAAGAAGGAAAAGAACGACAAGTGTCACTTTTGTAAAAAGAAGGGCCTTTTCTAGAGGGATTGTCATAAACGAAAGGCCTGGTTCGAGAAAAAGGGTAAGCCCTTTATTTATGTTTGTTTCGAATCAAACTTTATTAACGCTCCTTCTAACACTTGGTGGATTGATTCTGGTTCTATGTGTCATGTTTCTAATTCGATGCAGGGCTTCATTTTGATCCGCAAAACAAATCCAAATGAGCATTTTCTCTACATGGGCAATAAGGCAAAGGCTAAAATAGAAGCTATTGGAATCTTTTGCCTGATTTTAAGCACTAAATTTATTTTAGATTTGCAAGAAACTTTTTATGTTCCCACAGTTTCTAGGAATTTAATTTCTGTTTCTAAACTCACTTTAGATGATTTTGCAATTGAATTTAAGAACAATGGTTTTGGTTTGATTAAAAATTCTAATAATGTTGGTTCTGTTTTTTTATTAGATGGTTTATATCGATTGAATCTTGAAAAGAATTTTTCTGAAACCCTTGTGACCTTGCATCCTAATGTTGGTACGAAATGTACACTTAATGATGAAAAATCTGCTTATTTTGTGACATAAAAGATTAGGGCACATATCCAGGCCGAGAATTGAAAGGCTCATTAAAGATGGAATACTCCATAACCTAGATTGGGCCAATTATGATGTATGTGTGGACTGTATTAAAGGAAAACAGACCAAACATACAAAGAAAGGAGCCACAAGAAGTGCCCAGCTACTTGAAATAATACATACAGACATATGTGGACCTTTTGATATTCCATCCATTGGTGGAGAAAAATACTTCATCACCTTTATAGATGATTTTTCACTTTATTGCATTTTGTACATGTTGCATGATAAATCTCAGTTTGTGAACGTCGTTGAAATATACATTAATGAGGTGAGAGGCAACTAGGCAAAAAGGTGAAAATTATTAGGTCTGATAGAGGTGGCGAATATTATGGTAGATATGACAAGTCAGGGCAACGCCCTGGACCATTTGCTAAACTCCTTGAAAAGTTAGGTATTTGCGCCCAATACATAATGCCAGGATCACCTTGGCAGAATGGTGTAGCTGAAAGACGTAATCGTACCCTTATAGAAATGGTAAGAAGTATGATAAGTAGGACCCAATTGCCTACATTTTTGTGGACACATGCATTAAAAACCGTTGTACACATCTTAAATAGGGTTCTTAGTAAGTCAGTTTCAAAAACCCCTTTTGAACTTTGGAAATGATGGAAACTCGATTTAAGATATTTACGTGTGTGGGGCTGCCCAACGGAATCTAGAATCTATAACCCTCATGAAAAAAAATTGGATCCTAGGACATTATCTTGTCATTTCATAGGGTATCCAGAAAAGTCGAAGGGATATAGATTCTACTGTCCAAATCATACAACTAGAATCATAGAAACTGAAAATGCTAAATTCATTGAATAAGGTGAAGTAAGTGGGAGTATAAAAAAAAGGGAGGTAATCATTCAAGAAGTTAGGGTACAAATTCATATACCCAGAGTTCATAACATACCTGTTGTTCCTAATGTAGTTGTTGAACAGGTCATTGACCCAATCAATAACAATGAACAACAAGTGAATGATCAACCAACTGAACAACCACATAATGAGACTATAACCGATGAAACTTTTGAAGCACCACAGGAAGTGCCATTAAGAAGATCTCAAAGAGAAAGGAGATCGACAATTTCGGATGATTATGTGGTATACCTTCAAGAGACCGAATTTAACATAGGGAATATTAATGATCCAGTTTCTTATGAAAAAACTATAAATAGTGATGATTCCGATAAATGGATTGATGTTATGAATGAAGAAATAAAATCTATGAATGACAATAAAGTTTGGGAGTTGGTCGAATTGCCAGAAGGACAAAAACGAGTTGGGTGCAAGTGGATCTTTAAGACCAAACTTGACTCAAAAGTCAATATCGAGCGACATAAAGCTAGACTTATTGCCAAAGGTTTTAATCAACGAGAAGACATTGATTATAATGAGACCTTCTCTCCAGTTTCAAATAAGGACTCGTTGAGAATCATATTAGCGTTGGTGGCTCATTATGATTTGGAGTTGCACCAAATGGACGTAAAAATAAATTTTCTAAATGGGAGTTTAGAAGAAGAAGTCTACATGGCACAGCCACAAGGCTTCATAAAGGAAGGAAAGGAAAACATGGTCTGTATGTTGAAGAAGTCAATACATGGTCTAAAACAAGCTTCTCGGCATTGGTACATTAAGTTTCACGATACCATTACATCCTTTGGGTTTAAGGAAAACACTGTTGATCGATGCATATACCTGAGATCAGTGGGAGTAAGTTTGTGTTTTTAGTACTATATGTTGATGACTTACTTATCGCCAGCAGTGATCTTGGTTTATTAAGTGAAACCAAGAAGTACCTTTCTAAAAACTTTGAAATGAAATATTTAGGTGAGGCATCCTTCGTGATCGGGATAGAAATATCCCGGATAGATCACGAGGAATGTTAGGATTTTCTCAGAAAGCTTACATTAACAAATTTTTAGAAAGATTTAGCATGCAAAGTTGCAATCCCATGAATGTTCCACTTCTGAAAGGGGATAAGTTCAGCTTAAGTCAATGCCCCATAAGTGATTTAGAAAGGGAGCACATGAAAGGCATGCCTTATGCTTCACTCGTAGGGAGCTTTTTGTATGCACAAGTCTGCACTAGACCAGATATCAGTTTTGCCGTTGGGATGCTAGGCAGATATCAAAGCAATCCTGGGATTCAGCATTGGAAAGCTGCAAAGAAAGTTGTGAGGTGCCTGCAAGGGACCAAGGATTACATGCTCACATATCGGAAGACTGATCATCTTAAGGTGATTGGTTATTCAGACTCAGATTTTGGGGGATGCCTTGACAATAGGAAGAGCACTTCGGGTTATGTCTTCCTTATGGCTGGAGGATCAATTTCATGGAAAAGTTCTAAGCAAAACTTCATTGCATCATCTACTATGGAGGCTGAGTACGTAGCTTGCTTCGAAGCTACAAATAATGGATTATGGCTGCGAAACTTTATTTCAGGACTTAGAATTATGGGGTCAATATATAAGCCGCTGAAAATTTATTGTGATAATCTCGCAGCAGTCTTCTTCTTGAAGAACGATAGGTATACTAAGGCTTCTAAGCATATTGAGATGAAATACCTATCAGTTAAAGAAGAAGTTCAGAAATAAAGAGTGTCAATTGATCACATTAGTACGCGTGATAACATAGAAGATCCTCTTACGAAAGGAATATCTCTGAAGACCTTTATGGAACATGTCAAAGAGATGGGTCTCGATTAGTTGGATTATGATTGCTATTTTGGCTTAGTTGTTTGACACTATTACTTAAATTCAATAAAAGTGTTTCTGATTTCTATTATTTCTGTCTTTTGTGAGTGCATGCATATAATTATGAATTATTGTTGACAGAAATAGTTCTTATTCAAAAGGACATTATGAGGCCATTATGATACCCAATATTAAAGGCTAGTTGAATGAAACATTGGTGTTGTGGTACATGGAAGGATATGTAATACCCCGTACTTTTGGCTATATTTATTTTTGGGATTAATTAATTAAATTGCGTATTTATTGGAAATTAATCCGGGTTAATAATAATACTAATGTGATGCGAATTGGTATTTGAGTATGTGCATATATGATTATATATGTACTTGGTATTATAAAATTTGTCGTGGGATTTATATACGGCATTTTAGAAATTTTGTTGAGACGCGTGGGACCGCCGCGTCACGGTAAAATATTTTGATATTAAAAGTGAATTTAAAATATATAATCCGTATGGTCGTTTTGAGTGCGCCAACGCGTCCGGAAGGGTCGAGATAGTCAGAAAACACTAGCCGGGGGTATAGTTTGGGTCCCGGGGTATTTTTAGGCCATCCCGGCACTATAAAGGGTATTTTAGTAATTTGGTATTTTTGGGTAACTAAAAGTGACGAAAATTGAGAGTTGTAATCTGATAAGGATTGACCCTAACCAACCCTTATTAACCCAACAAGCTACGGAGGTTTATTAATTAGGTTTTCATAAGTTCCCTCAAAGCAAACCCTAGCCACCATAGCCTATTGGAGAAGAAAGCTTGGAGAAGGAGAGAGAGAGAGGAATTCTGCAGAAATTCTACACCGAATCCACACCAAATTCAGAAATCAAACCAAGGCAAGTGACTTTATTTCATTTAAATTCGAAGAATGTCTTTTCCATGTTAGAAATCGAAGAATCTTAATTGTTCTTGAAAGATTAAAAGAAAACCCATGAAATTTGAAGTTATTATTGAATGTTGGGATAGGTTTGCATGTAGAAACATTGTTGGGAGATTTAATTTCGGAGATTTCATATCTAGGTGATGCATAAACGAATTAAAATCTGGGAATTTATGATGAGAAAAAGTTAGGGTTTATGTTCTTGAAGAAAATTGGGAATTAATGTAGAAATTGTGATTTAATGATGTTTAGATGATATCAAACCCTTTAATGATGTTAGTATAGCCCCTTAACATGTTCGAGGATGATTAGAGAACTCAATATATTGTGGGAACGAATTTTAGAAGAGGTTTGAGGAGTAAAAATGGTGAAAAACGATTTTTGGGAAGTTCTGGGCCGAAACTGGCATCTCGTTAGAAGCAGCCCCCAGGTCGTTCGAACGAGCTCATTCGAACGAGCTTCTAACGAGTTGACCAGTCGTTATTAACGAGTGGGGGTTTTCGTTCGATATCTCGTTCGAACGAGATATCGTTAGAAGGGTCAGTTCGTTCGAACGAACTGGGATCTCGTTCGAACAGTCTCGTTCGAACGAGACTTCTAACGACCTGACAGTCCAAACTCGTTCGAAGCCTCGTTCGAATGAGACTTCTAACGAGTTGACAGTTTGGTCCTTTTTTTGGACTGTTTTGACTTTTGAAGTCCCGGGAACTGGTTCAAGGGTAGAGTTAATATTCCTTTGATGATATAGTGATTGATTTGGGACTTTTGGGTTATTGAGATGAGTAAATCATACACTAGAGTTATATTCAATGAATCGTTTGGATTGAGACGTGAGTGTCTACTACGATGTGAGGATAAATTATGGCACGTATAATTATGAACCGGAATAAAATAAGTTGTGATAATTATAATTAGTACGAGAGTGCAATATGTACTACGAATATAATACGGTATTACTAAGATGTGTGTTTACTTAGTATTGATATATGGATTGTATGTATGACATACCTACCATACTTGCTATCACGGGAGGTTTCGTTCGCTTAGGACCCTCTAATCCTTGTGTGCCTACGGGGGGGATATAGACTGGTACCTTGATGAACATAGGTCATAGAAAGACTTATTGTGATATTAATAAGTCCGCTGACCATGGGAGCGTAGGTATGTGCGTGACCCATGTGATGGTGACTGTGTTCGCCTCCACTATTTGTGATTTGTGTTATCTGAACTATTCCAGAGAGATTCGGAGTATGTGATCCTTATGTACGTGATGTACCAGGATGGATAGCAGAGTATGTGTGCACCATAGCTTAGATTGCGGGGTGCTTGTATCGTATATTTATGATGTGAATAATATACATTTAATTTATAGAAATCCTCATGTTAATGTTGTAAAATATTCCGGTATTGTTTCGAGATATATAATGAGTTAGCTGATAGTTATATCAATGGCATACTTAATAACGGAGTTTACGTGAAACCTCTATTAAATTACGAGCGTTGTTATGTTAAATTAACCGAGTAAAATGGGTAGAACCTTTGGTTGTCTAGCTAGTTTACGTTGTCACTTAGCTAGTGGAAAGAGTAGTTATAGATGGGTACTTACGTTAGGAGTGCACAGTTAAGTCGATAGGTGAGAATTTAATGTGAGTGCACGTCCTAACATGTACTTTGCATTTAATGTTTTAAATGTTTTTAAAGCACTTGCAGGTTTTTAAAATGACTTCCACTTTCGGGCTCTGACCCATTTGCTTCCAAATATATATTTTTGTAAAACCATTTTAGGTGCCCAGCCACAAGGACACCAAGCATAGGATTCTCATTCAGGTGACGAGCTGTAGCTGTTTGTGGGAGCTACAGGGATTTGCATGTAGACGCTTCTCTCATTTGGATTCCAGTCTCAGCATCTATCAGTTGTAGGGCATGTTGCCCAATTCTATTAGACATTTTTACATTTCAGTTCTCAGACTCTAGCATGTATTGCTCAGTATTCAGTTTTAGTTATTTATTTCAGTTACTTATCAGTTGTGGGATTTGTATTGAGGAGTTTTTCCTCCAGGTTTTATTTACATTTTGTGATGGTTATTCATTTCACTTCAGTATGGTGAATGGTGTTATTTATTTCTTCATTACTTTTGTTGCATGTTAATCAGATTTAATAAAATTTGGCACTTACTTTTTATATACTAGGTGGTTAGTAATCTTTAAAATGTTTTCGACAGTGATGCTATTAACTGAGCCAACTTGGCATTTTGAATTAATTTTATAAAGGAGTAGCTACCCGGTGTTTAATTAGTCGGGGTGTCACAGGTGGTATCAGAGCATCAGGTTCTAGTGTCCTTTAGGATCTGTACGGCTATTATGTTTCCGCTACGTTTTCTTTGATATAGAGCCCTATATTTTAGGACTGTTGTACTCTTTTGTGTATGCTTCGTTCTTCAGCTATATTAAGTTTATAAACTGCGAACTTATAAACTTTGTTCTTATTTCAGATGCCTCCATGATGTGCACGACGAGTTCCCAGGAATGCTACGCTCGAACCACAGCCCGCTCCAGTTCAGGGCATGTTGAACGCCGCTGAGGTTGCTGCTATAGTAGCCCAAGCGGTAAATGCAGCGATTGCCGTGATCCAGCAGGCACCGCCTCAGGCGCCGGTTGCCGCGCCAGTACAGGTTAATGCATTCCCGTCTGCTTGGGAGCGTGTACGTGACGCTTTTCAGAAAGCGCATCCGCCAGAGTTTGCTGGAAGCTCAGATGTAGTGGTCTCGAGCCAGTGGAGGAAGGACATGCAGAGGCATTTGAGGATGCATGAGTGCACTGACGTTCAGAAACAGGTTCTAGCTACTTTCAAGCTAGTTGGATCTGCACTGCAGTGGTGGGAGTCCATTACCACCGCGGAGGAGAGGGATACCCTCACGATACAGGAGTTCTGGGTGCGGTTCGACCGCAAGTACTTTCCGTCTGCAGTTCATACAGAGATGAGGAGGAAGCTGATGAGTTTGAAGCAGGAGGGCAAGACAGTGGACGAATATGAGGCCGAGTTCACTAGCCTGTTGAATATCGTACCAGACGAGATTCCAACAGAGAAGAAGAAAATAGAGAAGTTCACCGATGGGTTGAATTGGAGGATCCGCCAGCATCTGCTAGGGAACCTATCGTTGGCCACGTATTCTGATGTGGTTAACGCTGCATTACTACACTGCCAGGACCACCGTTTTCATATGGCCGAGGGCAAGCGGTCGGGGGAGTCTAGCCATCAGGGCAGGACTGGAGGACATAGTGCCAGCGGGGCACAATCGGGTCAGGGGCAGAGGCAGAATGAGCAGAGTAACCAGCAGGGGGATAATAAGAGGTTCCGGTCAGGGAACTACAGGCAGGGACAGGGAGGTTTCCGCCAGGGCCATCAGGGCCAGCAGGGGCAGAATGGGCAGCAGTTCCATCAGGGCCAGCAGGGCCAAGGGAGGAATGGTAACGGCCACCAGGGCCGGGGACAGCAGGGGCAGAGGGGAGGGAGCTTCCCAGGGAAGTGCTTTACATGTGGCAAGACTGGCCATAAGAAGCAGGATTGTCCTGATAGGGGCAGGGCCCCACAGCAGCAGCAGCAGGGTACTCGCCAGGAGCCACAGAGACCTATGTTTCCCGCCGCTCTTCCTGCACCGCCACAGATGGCAGCATTGCCACCCATTCCAGTAGTCCCAGCTCAACAGGGGCAGCTACAGTATGGACGTGTCTACAACGTTCACCAGGCTGCAGTTCCACAGGCACCGCCAGCGATCGAGGGTACGTTTCCTATCCATGGCACTATGGGTCGGGTGTTATTTGATACGGGTGCTACACACTTCGCGAAAGCTTTAGGATTGTTAGCTACGGCAGAAAGCACAGTGACTTGTGTCGACTCACCATTAGGGAGTGGGTCACTTATTTTCTTTATATGCCGGGGAGTCGGGGTAGAGGTTGGTGGTTTGGTATTTCCTGCAGACATGTTAGTGTTAGACATGCATGTTCATGATGTGATCATCGGTATGGATTGGCTCGTAGCATATAGGGCCATGATTGATTGCTTCAGCGGGAGCATTGTTTTTGCCATTCCGGGGCAAGAGATGTTTATAGTGGCGATGCCTCGCCCAGAGGGAGGATCGACCGCTCATCTGTATTATATAGAGGAGGAAATCTCTAAGGAGGTTGTTATTCCTTTAGATTCGATCCCGGTTGTCAGGGAGTATTCAGATGTGTTTCAGGAGATACCAGGCTTACCACCCAGTCGAGAGATAGATTTCGTTATTGATTTGCTACCGGGTACGAGACCTATAGCACGTGCACCGTACCGTATGGCTCCAGCTGAAATGCGAGAGTTACGGGATCAGATAGAGCAGCTGTTAGGGCAGGGCTTTATTCGTAGGAGTACCTCACCTTGGGGCGCTCCAGTCTTATTTGTTAAGAAGAGGGACGGTTCACTGAGGTTGTGTGTGGACTACCGAGAGTTGAATAAGGTCACGATACGGAATAAGTATCCGTTGCCTCGAATCGATGACTTATTTGACCAGTTGAGAGGAGCTTCTTTCTTCTCGAAGATTGACTTGAGGTCGGGATACCATCAGTTGCGTATCAGGGAGGAGGATGTCTCGAAGACTGCGTTCTTGTCGAGATATGGTTCTTATGAGTTTCGGGTTATGCCTTTCGGCTTGACCAACGCTCCAGCAGTGTTTATGGACTTGATGAACAGGGTGTTCAGAGATTTCCTAGATCAGTTTGTCATTGTCTTCATTGATGACATTCTGGTTTACTCTCAGACAGAGGAGGAGCACGCCGAGCATTTGAGGCTGGTTTTGCAGACACTTCGTCAGAACGAGCTGTATGCAAAATATGAGAAGTGCGGGTTTTGGCTGAAGGAAGTCCAGTTCTTGGGTCACATTATTTCCGACCAGGGAATATCTGTCGATCCGGGGAAGGTGTCAGCGGTGAGGGAATGGGGACAGCCCACTACACCAACGGAGATTCGTAGTTTCTTGGGTTTAGTAGGATACTACAGGAGGTTTATTCGGGGTTTCTCAGAGATAGCAGGTCCTTTGACACATCTTACTCGTAAGGGTGTGCCATATATCTGGAGTGATGCCTGTCAGTTGGCATTCGACGAGTTGAAGGACAAATTGACCTCAGCACCTGTGTTAGCATTGCCGAGACCGGGAGTTGAGTATTTGGTTTACACCGATGCGTCTTTGCAAGGGCTTGGAGGTGTTTTGCAGCAGGAGAGACAGGCCATAGCTTATGCTTCCCGTAAGCTTAAGCCTCATGAGAAGAATTACCCCACGCATGATTTGGAGTTGGCAGCAGTAGTATTTGCCTTACGGATTTGGAGGCACTATCTTTTGGGGGAGAAGTTTCAGCTATTCACGGACCACAAGTCACTACAGTATCTGTTCACGCAGAAGGAATTGAATATGCGGCAGCGTAGGTGGCTTGAATTTGTGAAAGACTACCAGTTCGACATCTAGTACCACCCGGGTAAGGCTAACGTGGTAGCAGACGCGTTGAGCCATAGGCCAGCAGATGAGGTGGCAGAGGTGTGGAAAGCTAAGTGGAAGGAATTGGGACACCAGGATGCAGTGGCCCGATCTTTCATGTCTGTGATGACCGTTACACCGCAGATTGTCACAAAGGTAGTACGAGCACAGGCTAATGACACGTTCTGTCAGGAGCAGATAGTTCGATTGCTAGCAGAGGGAGCCGAGTCCTATACTGTTAGCTCAGACGGGGGATTGCGCTTCAATGGGAGGTTGGTAGTTCCGGAAGGGGAAGAATTGCGACACGATGTTATGGCTGAGTCGCACGGCTCACGGTTCGCGGTACATCTCGGAGGGGACAAAATGTACCAAGTCATGAGACGGCAGTATTGGTGGAGCGGTATGAAGAGGGATATCGCTGAGTTTGTCTCGAAATGCGCCACTTGTCAGCTTGTAAAAGTGGATCATCAGAGACCAACAGGATTGCTACAGCCATTGGAGGTTCCGGTGTGGATGTGGGAGAGCATATCCATGGACTTTATCACGGGGTTGCCTACGTCGCAGAGGGGTCACGACTCCGTTTGGGTAATTGTGGACAGATTGTCCAAGGTCGCTCACTTTTTACCCGTTAGGACTGATTACACTGCGGGACAGTATGCCCAGCTCTTCATTTCAGAGATTGTGAGACTTCACGGTGTGCCCCTGAATATCGTGTCTGACAGAGACAAGATATTTGTTTCGAGATTTTGGGAGAGTTTCCAGGAGGCCATGGGCACGGAATTGCGGTTGAGTACGGCTTATCATCCGCAGACTGATGGGCAGACCGAGCGCACCAATCAGATGTTGGAAGACATGCTACGCATGTGTATTATTGACTTCGGGGGTGGATGGGAGCAGTACCTTCCACTGGTGGAGTTTGCTTACAACAACTCCTATCAGTTCACGATTGGCATGGCTCCGTTTGAGGCATTGTACGGTAGGCCTTGTCGTTCCCCAGCATGTTGGTTATAAAGTGGGGGACAACAAACTACTTGGGCCAGAAGTAATTCAGGATACTTCGGCAAGGATTGAGTTGATTCGGAGTCGCATTCGGGTAGCTCAAGACAGGCAGAAGAGTTATGCTGATGCGAAGAGGTTTTTCAGGGAGTTCCAAGTGGGGGACCAGGTTTTGCTCAGGGTTTCTCCGATGAAGGGGATTATGCGATTCGGGAAGAAGGGGAAGTTGGCACCGAGGTATGTGGGGTCGTTTCCTATTATTGAGCGGATCGGACCGGTTGCGTATAAACTCGGGTTACCGGAGCATTTTCATCGGATTCACGACGTGTTCCATATTTCCTCGCTGAGGAAATACCTTAGGGATGATTTGGCTCATTCTCACATTGCTGTGGAGGACATTGATCTCCAGCCGGATAGCTCTTATGAGGAAGGGCCAATTGCTATTTTGGACCGAAGCGAGAGGAAACTGCGGTCAAAGATAGTCCCGTTAGTGCGTGTTCAGTGGCGACATCACAATGTCGAGGAGTCCACATGGGAGCGCGAGGATGAGATGCGCGAACGTTATCCAGAGCTGTTTTTAGCAAGTACTTTCTAGTTTCGAATTTCGGGACGAAATTCAGTTATTAGGGGGGAAGTATGTAATACCCCGTACTTTTGGCTATATTTATTTTTGGGATTAATTAATTAAATTGCGTATTTATTGGAAATTAATCCGGGTTAATAATAATACTAATGTGATGCGAATTGGTATTTGAGTATGTGCATATATGATTATATATGTACTTGGTATTATAAAATTTGTCGTGGGATTTATATACGGCATTTTAGAAATTTTGTTGAGACGCGTGGGACCGCCGCGTCACGGTAAAATATTTTGATATTAAAAGTGAATTTAAAATCTATAATCCGTATGGTCGTTTTGAGTGCGCCAACGCGTCCGGAAGGGTCGAGATAGTCAGAAAACACTAGCCGGGGGTATAGTTTGGGTCCCGGGGTATTTTTAGGCCATCCCGGCACTATAAAGGGTATTTTAGTAATTTGGTATTTTTGGGTAATTAAAAGTGACGAAAATTGAGAGTTGTAATCTGATAAGGATTGACCCTAACCAACCCTTATTAACCCAACAAGCTACGGAGGTTTATTAATTAGGTTTTCATAAGTTCCCTCAAAGCAAACCCTAGCCACCATAGCCTCTTGGAGAAGAAAGCTTGGAGAAGGAGAGAGAGAGAGAGGAATTCTGCAGAAATTCTACACCGAATCCACACCAAATTCAGAAATCAAACCAAGGCAAGTGACTTTATTTCATTTAAATTCGAAGAATGTCTTTTCCATGTTAGAAATCGAAGAATCTTAATTGTTCTTGAAAGATTAAAAGAAAACCCATGAAATTTGAAGTTATTATTGAATGTTGGGATAGGTTTGCATGTAGAAACATTGTTGGGAGATTTAATTTCGGAGATTTCATATCTAGGTGATGCATAAACGAATTAAAATCTAGGAATTTATGATGAGAAAAAAGTTAGGGTTTATGTTCTTGAAGAAAATTGGGAATTAATGTAGAAATTATGATTTAATGATGTTTAGATGATATCAAACCCTTTAATGATGTTAGTATAGCCCCTTAACATGTTCGAGGATGATTAGAGAACTCAATATATTGTGGGAACGAATTTTAGAAGAGGTTTGAGGAGTAAAAATGGTGAAAAACGATTTTTGGGAAGTTCTGGGCCGAAACTGGCATCTCGTTAGAAGCAGCCCCCAGGTCGTTCGAACGAGCTCGTTCGAACGAGCTTCTAACGAGTTGACCAGTCGTTATTAACGAGTGGGGGTTTTCGTTCGATATCTCGTTCGAACGAGATATCGTTAGAAGGGTCAGTTCGTTCGAACGAACTGGGATCTCGTTCGAACAGTCTCGTTCGAACGAGACTTCTAACGACCTGACAGTCCAAACTCGTTCGAAGCCTCGTTCGAACGAGACTTCTAACGAGTTGACAGTTTGGTCCTTTTTTTGGACTGTTTTGACTTTTGAAGTCCCGGGAACTGGTTCAAGGGTAGAGTTAATATTCCTTTGATGATATAGTGATTGATTTGGGACTTTTGGGTTATTGAGATGAGTAAATCATACACTAGAGTTATATTCAATGAATCGTTTGGATTGAGACGTGAGTGTCTACTACGATGTGAGGATAAATTATGGCACGTATAATTATGAACCGGAATAAAATAAGTTGTGATAATTATAATTAGTACGAGAGTGCAATATGTACTACGAATATAATACGGTATTACTAAGATGTGTGTTTACTTAGTATTGATATATGGATTGTATGTATGACATACCTACCATACTTGCTATCACGGGAGGTTTCGTTCGCTTAGGACCCTCTAATCCTTGTGTGCCTACGGGGGGGATATAGACTGGTACCTTGATGAACATAGGTCATAGAAAGACTTATTGTGATATTAATAAGTCCGCTGACCATGGGAGCGTAGGTATGTGCGTGACCCATGTGATGGTGACTGTGTTCGCCTCCACTATTTGTGATTTGTGTTATCTGAACTATTCCAGAGAGATTCGGAGTATGTGATCCTTATGTACGTGATGTACCAGGATGGATAGCAGAGTATGTGTGCACCATAGCTTAGATTGCGGGGTGCTTGTATCGTATATTTATGATGTGAATAATATACATTTAATTTATAGAAATCCTCATGTTAATGTTGTAAAATATTCCGGTATTGTTTCGAGATATATAATGAGTTAGCTGATAGTTATATCAATGGCATACTTAATAACGGAGTTTACGTGAAACCTCTATTAAATTACGAGCGTTGTTATGTTAAATTAACCGAGTAAAATGGGTAGAACCTTTGGTTGTCTAGCTAGTTTACGTTGTCACTTAGCTAGTGGAAAGAGTAGTTATAGATGGGTACTTACGTTAGGAGTGCACAGTTAAGTCGAGAGGTGAGAATTTAATGTGAGTGCACGTCCTAACATGTACTTTGCATTTAATGTTTTAAATGTTTTTAAAGCACTTGCAGGTTTTTAAAATGACTTCCACTTTCGGGCTCTGACCCATTTGCTTCCAAATATATATTTTTGTAAAACCATTTTAGGTGCCCAGCCACAAGGACACCAAGCATAGGATTCTCATTCAGGTGACGAGCTGTAGCTGTTTGTGGGAGCTACAGGGATTTGCATGTAGACGCTTCTCTCATTTGGATTCCAGTCTCAGCATCTATCAGTTGTAGGGCATGTTGCCCAATTCTATTAGACATTTTTACATTTCAGTTCTCAGACTCTAGCATGTATTGCTCAATATTCAGTTTTAGTTATTTATTTCAGTTACTTATCAGTTGTGGGATTTGTATTGAGGAGTTTTTCCTCCAGGTTTTATTTACATTTTGTGATGGTTATTCATTTCACTTCAGTATAGTGAATGGTGTTATTTATTTCTTCTTTACTTTTGTTGCATGTTAATCAGATTTAATAAAATTTGGCACTTACTTTTTATATACTAGGTGGTTAGTAATCTTTAAAATGTTTTCGACAGTGATGCTATTAACTGAGCCAACTTGGCATTTTGAATTAATTTTATAAAGGAGTAGCTACCCGGTGTTTAATTAGTCGGGGTGTCACAGAACCATGCTCTTGAATAGCATGGAACCGCCATGACTCGCATCCGTGAATCATTTAATTTAGAAAAATTTATCAATGATTGTGCACCTTATGATACCTAATTTAATTATACGAATTATTAAGACCAAGTGGAGACTGTTGGAAATTAATGTTAGTGACGAAATTAATTATTTAATTTCAATTGTATTAAATTTTGAATTTCCCATTTACGTGGTTTTAATAAATGTCAGATAATTAATTAGGAATGTGATAAATAAAGATATTAAAAGATTTGGGTAAACCTTATCCGTTAGTCACATGATGGTTAGTGGCATTAGTGGGAGACTTGGAAAGAGTCCCACCACCACTAGGATTCCGTCCCTCTTCCCCTTATAAATAAATACCTCTACACCATCTAGAGTCATCTCAATACACACTATTTCTAAGGAGGGAGAGAAAATTTGAAATTCGTTTTTCTCATATTCTGGGCTATTCAAGAAATGAGCATTCAAGTCATTTTAATCCATTCAACAATGATGGACAAAGGTCAGTTTTTAAATCGTAGTCATAAGGAATTTTCGGTTCTGTGATTGCATGAAGATAAACATCCTGGATTTATGTCAAAACTATTTTATTCATGATACAACCTTATGATTCATATTCGAATTTATGATTAACAAAACAGTATTAGTTAACATTTATCACCGGCTGGAAACAATCCACTAAATATAATCAATATTCTCCTGATGAATCTACACAGTTGGATCTAAAGGGAGATCAAACTTATCACCACTAAATTGATATGTCAAACTACTTGTGGTCCCTTTGTGATTGGAATTATCCCTTTGTGATTGATTCCAAAACCTTTTCAACCCTGAATCCATCAATACCCTTGTTTCTCAAGTTCACCAAGACCGAATGGTTTTCAGTTCCACTAGATAAAACTTCATAACCCTTCTCTATCAGACTCGCAGAACTCAAAACTTGTACTTGATAAGCCTTGTACTCTGGTGTTCTGGATTGTTTCTGAGTGAATGCCAAAGCGTTAAGAGAAGAAAGGAGTGTTTGAAAAATAGGGAGTGACATGGTAATACGGACAGTTAGGTGCTTAGTTAGAAATGAGGAGCCAAGTTATTAAATGGATGGTAAGTGATGAAAGAATAGATGAGAGAGTGCAAGATGAGACTTTAAAAAATGAGTTAGCGACCTGGACATGCTGATGTAAATGAAAATGAGAGGTTTGTAAAGCATTTTAAAATATTATATAGATATATAGATTTGACAAGTCGAAGACAACATATTACTAAGTTTATTTGCTAGAAGTGACATAGCCTAATCCTTTCTTTTCTTCTTATTTTTATTGTTTTTAATTTTGTATATGATTTATTTTGTTTTCATCCTTTTGATATCAACATGCATCGCATTCATATTGGGTGTGCACTGATAGATATTGCATACATATCTCCGTAGATAATGTAACTTTTTTATTTTATTATACTAGGCTCTATTCGTGCACGCTCCTCAAGATCTTTACGTAACAAGGATTCATGAGGGAATCCATGAGTCTTCATTTTAGTTCAATTAATCTAAATATCAACGAATCTGCTAATGATATCCCTTATAAACTGTGAGAGTACGATCTTCGTATGTGGAAACATATTAATTGACAACATATAAATAATTTTAGTTAAGTGGGGATATCAATGTTTTTTAAGTGTAGATTTAATTAGTGTTATCTGGATCCATTTCATGCATGTTATAGGTCAAAGAGTAACACCCGCACAACGATTTGTGAGAGACTGCAATCACCCTCCTTCACACCCTAGTCATCAAAATGTTGTCGATTTTGCAACCATTGTTTCATCAGGTGCTAATACCAATGAGGGTATGATTGTGAGCTTGGTACCTTTATGCATTGATTTTATTTTATATTTCTTGTCACAAATGTCTTTTGGGGGTTATTGCGACTGAAAGAGATATGTGTGTGTTATTTTTTTGTACTGTGATTATGCTTTGATGACTTCAAACTTATGGGTTGATTTTTAATTTTGTCTTTAAAGTTGAATTGACCATTTTTTAATCACTTTCGTTATCTTTTTGTAGTAGGTTCTAGTTCCAGGAAACGAGTTAGGGGACCAACGCGAGGGATTGGTTTTCAAAAAAAGTTGGGGGGGGGGGGGGGGAATATTCAAATACTAATCTCGGAGGGTCGTTTAGTAGGGTTCTCTTTTTCGAATTTGAAATTTGAGGCAGACATTGTTATCCGAGAAAATGCTCCATTCAATTTCAGGTATTGGAAGAAAGTTCCAGAGGTGAACAGAAATCATATGTGGATACTTGTGCGGGTAAGCTACCTACGCTCATATATGGAACACATTCCGCATTTTGAGTTATGAGTTATTTTTTTCTAATTTTTTTTCAATAGGACAAGTTTCAATTTCCAAATGATGATTACATGAAGTCTGTAGTAATGGCACAACTCAATAATCATTTTCGTAACTTCCGCTCGAAAATCTATAGTGAACACTTCAAGCCACACGGCTTTCTAGAATGGGATCTTCAGCATCATCCTCCGGAACTAAGCGAGGCTAAATGGCATGATCTTTGTTTAACACTTGCAGATGAAAATTTTCAAGTTATATGCGACTTCTAATTTTTTTTATTATTTATGCGAAGTGATGATTTGGCATACTATTTTTCTGTTGTGAACACTACGCAGATTAGATTATTGCAATAAACACTATGCTATTTTTACCTTGATATATTATTTTTCTCATACTTACTAGACCAACCAATATTAGTGGGGAGAGTCTAGATAAGATCCAATTCTCTACTTGAGTTTTGTTATGCTAAGACCTTTAATTAGGGGTTTACATCTAGTTATCTATTTATAAATTTATTTGGACATGAATATCTGCAGAAAAGAAGTGAAATAAACCCGAACAATCGATTGAAGCAGGCGATTATCCACTGCAGTGGAAGCAAAATATTTCTTCAAGTGGAGTTTGATATGGTAAATATCTCTATAAAATCTTTTGTCTAAACCAATCATATTAATATGTTTTAGCACTTTATTTTGTATCAAAATTTGTACAGCGTGATAAGGAGATCAAAACTCCGGCGTCCATGAGTAAGGTATGGCATACGACTCATTGGAGCAAAAAAAGGGAAATTGAATGACTACAACTGCTAAAAATGTCTATGTAAGATGTGTTTCAATAGTGGTGGAAATGCCGTGTGATACTGATTTAAATAAATTCCCAAGTTTGCAATTTCGACTTATTTAATTGGAGTCAATTTTCAAACCAAATTAATTCAGCCCTAAAACATGCATCTATGTGGGTAAAATCAAACCATCACAAATAAAATTGCTAACTCACAGATTTCAGGAAAAAAACCTTTCGGGTAAAACCTTTTTATTTCACTATGTAAAATAAATCACAACTTATATACACAATGAAATCCGTAATGATTACTCCTCAGAACAATCACATAGACACGCGGTCTAGAGTCAACAATGGAACAACCGCAACAGTCCACATGAACACGCAGTCCAATTCAGGCAGGAACACCCGCGAGCACTTCCAATCGACACGCAGTCATAGTGAGCCGTAGAGATAACACTCCATAAAGAAATAACTTCAACAAAGTTGTATCTTGGGTTCCAAAATAATTCACATAAAGATTGGGATGTTTTGTGAATTGAAAACAAAAAGGATTAAACCCTTAAATGAAGAAGACAAAGAATTCTGCTGGTTTGCAGTTTGTACAGAATGAAAAACGTCAGGTCTTCTTAACAAAAACGGAGTGGTTTAACAAGATTTATATAAAAAACTAAAGTCGGCGCGTCGCTCGAACGAAATTAGTCTGTTGCTCAAACGATGCCACATGTCACTCGAATGATAAGCTCAAGTCGCTCGAACGACTGAGCAAAAATAAAAAAAAATTATTTCATCAAAAATTCCGCATCAACACTTAGAAAAAAAATTGATGAAAAACTCCGCTATAACACTTAGAAAAAAATTTGAAAAATTATCCCAACACTCTAAGTGAACCGTTAAGGTATTTAAACACAACCGTACCAAAATTAATCTCGCAGAGGCGTCTTTGTTGAAGAACATTGATATTTGGATCCGTCTTGACGCATGATTGAACTTGAATAAGTCTTTGACGTAGCGGTATACTATATACAATAATGTAATCAAGACAGTAAAATAATGTCCTTGCAAGTAGCTTGTTAATAACTTTTTTACCTATATCGTATGTGCAAGCAATACTCAATTCACAATTTGAACTTGAAGACGGTGTGGTGATGAATGATGCTGATGCATTTTAAAAAATTCTAGGATATCTCGGGATATGTGTGTGGTCATGGGGTTGGTCTTAAACCCACATCATCCGCATCTGCTGCTATGCAAAATGAGAAAGACATTAAGAGAGATAAACAAGTTGCTGAGGCGAGGAAGGATGTTGACGAGGCAAGGAGGGAAGCAAATGAAACAAGGAGAGAATCTAATGAAGTAAGAAGGGAGAACGCGACAATGAAAGGACGAGTGGACGAGCTTAATGGAAAACTTGAGGCACTAAGTAAACTCCTAACATAACGATATAACTCTTCGTGGTAATCACATAACCTCAAACTTGTTTTATATTTGACATGCACGATTTTCGCTTTCTCTTGTTATCCGCTAACAATAATCCTACCACACAGAGAAAAAAAAGTATTTTTTTTCCTTTTTTTTGGGTGGCGTGGGGGTGGGTGGGTGGGGTGGGGGGTATAATTGAAAAATGAATTGTTGTTAATGAATGTGATTTATTATATTTTTATTATTATTTTGCAAGGCTTGTAAGTGAAATTTATAAATGTACTTTGATTAATCTTCTAAAATCTATTGTCGTTGTTTTTCAAAGTGATAATTCTAAACAAATTCTTTGTATTTTCTTGCAAATTAAGTAAAAGCTTTTGTAGAGGATAGTAACAATAAACAAGAATGATGGATTAGACAAGTTTTATATTTTTTTTTAAATGGTAGCATATTTCTTGTAAATAATTTTTTTGAAATTATGTTTAGCGTAGGAATTTTTGAGATAAAGATTTGTTTTCCAAATATTGGTATCTTTATGAGCTATAGAAATGTCAATGACTTAGTAGAATTGTGTATATGAGTTATTTTGAGTATTATATGAAATTGGATGACAATTAATAAAAATATGCAGCGAAATTAAGTTGCTACCAACGCAACGTGTATATGTATTGTGAAAAATATCGCATCAATTTATGGATATTTTTTTGTAATAAAAAATGTTATTTAGTGGCGAATTTAAATTGCTAAGAAAGCTGTTCCATACAAATTTAAGATCAAATGTGGCAATTTTTTTTGCCAGGTATGTCCCTTTGGGTGGAGAATCTTTATTTTACTATAAAATAGCCTTTGGGTGGCAAACTATCAACTACGGGTGGCAATTTAATATTTAAAAAGTCGTTCCATACAAATATAAGTTCAATTGTGGTGATTTGTTTTTCCACGAAAGATGCCTTTTGGTGGTGAATTTTTATTTTGCTACAAAAAGTAGACTTTTAGTGGAAAACTATCAACTATTGGTGGAAATTTAATCTTTATTAGATGCAAATTTATTTGCCACCTAAAGAGATGTTTTGGTGGCGAAGTGATTTTGTCACTAAAAAATTAACTTTTAGTGGCGATTTTAATAATTTCCACGAACACAATTCACACACAGTTTTAGTCGCAATATCATAAAAAAAAATCCACTAAAAGATTTGGCGGTGAATTTTTAATAATTAGGTGCAAAAAATTATGCCACTAAAAATCATTTTTCTTGTAGTGGTTTATTTTCCTTCCACTCCACAGAGTTCATCATTTCTTCCAGGTCATGAGCGACAACCATGTTCATAGAACCATATTAATGGGCTCGCAACGGATTGTCATTTATATCTAAAGGAGGGATTTGAATATTATCTTGGGTGACTTACTCAGGGATTATCCTTCACACATAATAACAATATTTTGTTGAGTGTTAAAGTCTATGATGAAAATTTCAAAATTTTGCATTAGCTATTTCTATTGCTGTCACTACACTAAAACATCACGACAACACTTCTTGTCATAGTCCTTTTAAGCCTATAAATTTTGTTAAACATAAGAGGGACCAAAGTCTTGTAACGGTCATTGACCATGACAACCCAATTCGTATCATAGTCTATGACCATGAAAAATTTGTTCTTATCATGATATCGTGACAATAATCAAGTATTGTCACGGTCTTTGAGTGTGATAATTGCAAAAAAAAAATATTGGAGACTTATCACGGTCAAGGGCTGTGACAAAACTGAAACCCCATAAAATACTAGACAGTAGTTACTGCCTAACAAAAAAATTTTACAAAACAACCAAAAAAACCTATTTTTGTTCAAACAAAACATCAACAACCACAATATAATATGGATTTAAACTAATCAAAACAAAAATGCAATTAAACAAATCAAACTAAATTATATCAAATACAAGTTGAATTATATCAAAACAATAGCTTAATTAAAAATCATAAGTATAAAACTACAAAAGATTAATAGTGATCCGAGAGAAAAGTCGGCCAAATGACAAATGACCCAACCACAATGTCTATATGCTGAACATTTCATTGCTCGTCCAACCACAAAAACTCAACCCTTTTCTCCAAAAACACCTCAATCACTCTGATTTGGGACTCGAAATGCGACAATGGACGACCATGCACCACGGTACCCATAGTGTTTCTAAGATCCTTTTTTCCCTTGATAATCTATGATCTTACACGCGTGTAACATATATAAACTCTATCCCCAGATGGATCAAATGTCACTGGGATAGTGGGGTTACGGGTAGAGTATATATTGTAAGAGGGTGATGAGCCAAGAGTAGCGGTCCCCTCACCAACCTTATCCTTACCCTTTTAGTTACCCTTTGCCTCACATTTAATCTTATCCTTGTTACTATATGCGAGCTACCGTTTCTCCTATTCGAAGATATGATTCATGGTTTGTTGAAGATTATCCAGCTTCGAGTCCATTTTCGACATGTATGTGTTGATCCTGGAGGACAGCCACTATATCCACAAGCATGTCCCATCAACTTTGACATTCCTATCCACGAGCTGATACCCCGAATATGACTTATTCTATTTTGACCCAACACTTGTCTCAATGCATTTGTATTCATAAATGCCTTATAAGAATCACTCTCGCTGTTATGCATCCTAATTAGCCTATCTTGAAACACTATAATGCATGCCATTAACCTTGAAAATGAATATTATTAAATTACTGAAATTGACAATAAAATTTTAATTCTAGCTTACCAAGTCTCAGAGACCTGCGAATTAGCGGTAATGCCCTTCTTCAGCCAAACCCCTACATAGGAGTCGATAATATGTGGCTTCCCCCCGGGCCACTCCCAGACTCCTGTACATATTAAATTAATAGTAAAATTTTAATTTGATTATTAAACAAAATGTGACCAAAATAAAGCAATTTACTTACCATCTTATGCTCCTCCTCCGCATAAGATGGTTGCTCGAAGTAGTGTACATCCACTTTCTTTAATCGGTTAATCATCGACGACTCATGAGTGGCCAACTGGCTATCAAATGCCACAAAATCCACTTACCTCTGTCAGTTGGATAACTTCACATACTCTTTCTCCGATATGGTATCCATTAATCACAACACGAACTCTCGGGTTTTCCTAAAGTAACGGGTATGCAAATTATTCTTCTATGTCTACTATTCGTGTGCAACGACCAATGCATTGTTCCACTGTTCTGTGGGCAAGTCAAATTATTTTCGTCTAACAAACATATAATTTAAGAAAGTTAGTGAATTAACATTCAACAAATATATAATAAAATCTTATCTGAAATTCATATATTAAAAAAAATATTGATATTTGTGTACCTTTAGGATCCCCTAAATGTCCATCTTTAGCTTGTTGGGCACGTTCCTCCAATTATTGTACTTGGGACCAATTAATGCTTTCGTTAATTATGTAGACATCTTCATTAAATCCGTCTTATTTTCGAAGACACTCGCAGTTATGTCGAATTTAATGAGTTTTATGTTTGACAAACCTTCGTCCCCCCCACTCGCAGTCATGTCGGATGTAGACGTATTTCACAAAAAATAAGATGCAATAGCATAGTATATAACCTAAATCAAATGAAAAATACTCAATTGTGATATAATATTTAAATAATACAAACTAGTCCACTCATTTGAGTTGCTTCTACAAGTTAGTTTAGTGATGTGTAACGTGATCGTGTCTCTTTTCGGGCAGTTTTGTTGTTAAATTATGTTTTCAGTGCCTAATGCCTAATTTTCAAGCTTAAACCTTGGATTTTAATTTTTTTTTTACAAAATTCTCACCCAGTGAGTCATGCGATTGTACCAGTTTTCTCCTTTTTAAAAGTTACTCTAATGTCATGTGATATGATTGTGCCTCTTTTCTGGAAGTTTTATTATTGAATTGCCCTATTTTTAAGCTTAAGCCTTGAATTTTTGAATTTTCTATCGAATTATCACCCCGTGAGTCACACGATTGCAACAATTATTTCTACAAGTTATTTTACTATCGTGTAACGTAATCGTGCCTCTTTTCGAATAGTTTTGTTATCAAATTATATTTTTACCCCCTAATGCCCTAGTTTCAAGCCTAAGCCTTGGATTTTTGAATTTTCTATCAAATTCTCACCCCGTGAGTCACACAATTGCACTGGTTATTTTTACAAGTTAGTTTAGTGTCGTGTGACGCGATTGTACCTCCTTTCGAATATTTTTTTATTAAATTACATTTTCACTCCTTAACGCCCTATTTTTAAGTTTAGGCCTTGGATTTTTGAATTTTTTTATTCAATTCTCCCTCGTGAGTCACACGACTCCACCGATTATTTCTACGAGTTAGTTTAGTTCTGTGTGATATTGTCGTTCCTCTTTTTGGATAGTTTTATTATTAAATTACTTCTTCACCCCCTAACACCCTATTTTCAAGTTTAAGCCTTGAATTTTAAAATTTTCTACCCAATTCTCACTCCGTGAGTCGCACGACTGCATTAGTTATTTATACAAGTTAGTTTAGTGTTGTGTGATGTGATCATGCCTCTTTTTGAATTATTTTAGTGTTAAATTATGTTTTCACCTACTAACGCCCTAATTTCAAGATTAAGCCTTGAATTTGTAAATTTTCTACCGAATTCTCACCCCGTAAGTCATACATTTGCACCAATTGTTTCTAAAAGTTTGTTTAGTGTCGTATGATGAGATCATTCATTTTTTTGGATAATTTTATTATTAAATTATTTTTTCTGCCCTACTGCCCTATTTTCCAACTAACCCTTGGATTTTTGAATCTTTTACCAAATTCTCACCTCTCGAGTCACACAACTGCACTGGTTGTTTCTAAAACTTGGTTTAGATTCGCTTAATATTATCGTCCTCTTTTCAGACAGTTTTGTTGTTTAATTATATTTTCACTCCTAATTCCCTATTTTCAAGATTAAGACTTGGATTGTTAAAATTTTAATTTAACAACCCATATTAGACTTAACAAATAATAAATTAGAGTTTCAGATCCACATTACATTTAACATACTACATACTATAAATTATAAAGTGGAATCCTCACCGTTAACCCCAAAAAAAATACCAAACTAGATCGAGATTACAGTTTACAACTTAAATAAATATACTCATCTAAAGAATATAGAAATTGCTTTAAGTTCGAGTTGTCATCCAAAATTGATTGATAGTCGGTAGGAGCTGTCAGGTCACCCACACTACTAGTGAGACATTTTGGCGCGTGTAAGATAACTAACCACGATTCGTTGTTAATATACTCCAAGTAAAACACTTTCTTGAGCTTATCAAATGCACCAACAAATGACTCATCATCCATATTCTCCTTGATTTTCATCTTGAACAAGTTTACCGTTATCAAATTAGTAGCCAAATCAAACCGATAATAATTTTTGTCCCCAACTCTTACCCAATCACAATAAAACACAACCTATTTGAAATATTTATAGTTTAATTAAAAAATAGTTAAAATTAAATTATAATAACTCATTTCTGCCTCAACGAGGTTTTTATCTTTGGCACTCGCCCTGAATACGTATGATCCTTATATGAAATGCCATTTTTTATTTTGCTCGTAAAACCTTGACGAGAATACATAATCATCGAACCGATACTTCTTCAACTTATGTGCCATGATATTAAGTCCATTAATGAGAAAAGCAAGCCTTGACGCGACATCACCCATCTTCAACAACCGAAGTTATGGATTACATAAGTTAATTAAATATATATAATATTATAAAATGCACAACATGTCATAAATATTATCTAACAATAAGCATTTCCATGTGGCTCTCTGCTTATTTAGTAAATATATCTGATGTGCCTTTTTCTCTCCCTCTCAAAGCAATTAAAATCTTATCTATTCATTTCCTCCTCCTCGAGTTAAAAAAAATCTCCTCCATGGTTTATCTCTTTCGAAAAACTAGGTGAATTTTTTAAATGACTAAACTTTTTCCCATTTAGTGCTCTTCTCCTTTTCTCCTCATTATGAATTATGTTAAGCTTTGCATTACATTCATTTTTTTTTGGATTTTGAATATTTATGATTGATGGTAATTATCTTCACCCTTCTCAGTGGGTTATAATCATTATTAGCAATGGTGGTATGTGGTGTTTGGTGATAATATGTAGGATATAAAGATTAGGGATGTATGTAAAGATTGCCTTTTAAAATTACTATCCATATTAGAGGACTTCGTAGTAGCAAACCTATTTGAACTGTCTCCTACTAATATTTGGGATCATAATACTTATCTTACCAATCAATCTTATATTTTTTAGGAAAAAGATGTAATACCTTGTAGTTTTATATTTATATTTAATTAGATATTTAAATTATGGTGGTGACACATAATTTAATTAAATCAAGAAATAATGAAAAAATAAATAAATATTAATTTAGAGCGAAATAAATTAATACATGTGTGACTATGTATTTAGTAATGTTTTATAGTAAATAAAGTTGGATGTAAAATAATATTATGCCATAAGTGAGCAAACGTGGCAGAATGACAAAATTTATTAATATCTCAACCGGAACATTAGTGATTAAAATAAAATAGGCTGAGATGATAAATTATTGTTAAGTGACTTGAGTGACAATTTCAAGTGCACAGTTGATTCCTAATAGGTACAAATACTCAAAATTAGATACCCGGGGGTTGTGTTTGGATCTCGTGGAATTTTTAGATGAATCAGACTAATTTAAATGACTTTTGGACTTCTTAAGGGCATATATAAAGTCAAAAACGGGATTTACACTTATAAAATGAAGGGTTTGGGTTAAAGGAAATGTCATTTTACAAATTCAGAGGTTTAGAAGAGTTATACAAAGATTTAGAGAGAGAGAGTGAAGAGAATTGAGAAAAAAAAATTTAAAGTCCATGTGAGGAATTGAAGAACATTTCAAGAACATTCTAAGATTGAAGAAGTGAAGGGAAATTTTAGAAAGACTGTCAACATCTTCATCAAATTTAGACCCTACAACCCTTTGGGCAACTAATTACCTTGCTACTTAACTTGTATATTCAATTTTAGTCATATCATAGTCATAAAATAATATTTTTGGGATGGTTTCACATATATAAACTATGGGATTTTGGAAAATGATTTATATTTTGGACAATAATTTATATTTGGGAAATGATATAAAATATGGATTTTAAAGAATTGACATGGATTGCGAATTCTGAAATTTTTAGGATTGATATTGATAGGAAGAAAGGGGATATGGAAATGATTATGTGATATGATTATTAGAATTATGCAATTCTTGACTTTAGTTATTAATCCCATTAATTGATGATTAATCTTTTGAATTAAAGTGATTACTAAATTTTAAAATCATATTAGAAATATTCCCTTATACTATATATGGATTGGCTTGTGTATAATATTGGTTGTGATATGAATTCGGATTGAGGTGGTTGAAATTAAATGGAGAAAAATCGATTTTGGAGAGTTTGGGTCTTCTTTTTAAGTGCTTTCGAAAAATATTTGAGAAAAACTCAAAACACATACCCGACTCAACTTTTCGTGTAGAATTCAATTGTGGAATCTAATTGGTGATTAGGATAATTTTTAGATCTAATTTTTTCCATTTTTAAAACATTTCTAAAAATGAAATTTTTCGGGGTAATATTTAGAGTATTTGAGGTGAATCATACTCAGGGATATGTTAATGAATTGCGATAAAAATTTAGGAATTGGAATACGGGTTGAGTAATGTAGTTGCATGTTCAGAAATTATATTTGGAATATAAATTAATTAATTAATTGAGTATATAATGGAGCATTAGGAAATGATGCGTATGTCCCATTAGTGATAGTCACGATTAAATAAATTATTGAGGAATATATACATGTGTGAAAATTATATATATATATATATATATATATATATATATATATATCGGTGTGAAGGATATCATTATATGAATATAATAACATACCCCTCTAGTGCTATCATCGGAGGTTTCGCAAGTGGGTGATCTTCCCTGACTAGGGAATGTCGGGTAAGTATTATCCACAGGTCATAGTCGCCACACATGTGCATGAAAAGGTTGAAGTTCGAAGTGAGATAATTTCAGGTATGGTAATAGCTCACTGTCAAGGAAACTATTACCTCCTCTTAACTTTTTATTTTTAATCGCAGTTTGGTGTGAGATCCCGACCTGATAGCCAGGATAATGCGACTATTTCTTGAATTATTATAGCATTTTAGAGACCCACATCCGGCAAATTATTATTATTATTTGGGATGGTAGTTATACAAATATAGTGAGTGATATATATGTACGCATGCTGTAATAATGAATGAGTATATATGTGTGCATAAAATATACGGGCATGATGAATTAATATATGAATATTAATAACTAGTGAAAGTTATTTGAAATGATAAAATAAATTATAATTGAGAATTATAATGATTAGATAATGTGAAATATAAATAAATAAATTACGCTGTATGGGATAGCGTATGAAATTTAAGGATACTTGGGAACTAGTTAGGGGGACAACATAACTAGGTGATTAAAATGCATACGTTTGGTGAGCACTTTAGATGAGAGGTGCGTAGTGTCTCATTAGAGAGTGCGGTACCAATTTAGATATGAGCGAATGGATACATTATTTATGCATTTTAATTACTTGCAAATTATTTCAAAAGTATTTGGGCTTTGACCCATATGAAATTTATTTTCATAACCTTTTTGGTGTCCAGCCACAGGGACGCCAAGTGTGATTATTTATTCCAGGCATCGAAGCTGCGACAATTATGGGACTATGCAGGATTTGATGTAGTCGCTTTTATTCTCACATTCTAGACTGGATTCCTTTCATATTCTGGCATGTTTCCCTTGTCAGTCAGATTTATTTTATTTTATTTTATTATTGGGATTTATTGTATGAATGTTATACCCAATGGTTTATTCGGGTAATTTTTGCATGTAATTAATTTTTGTTTTCGACTTAATATATGGTTGTGGATTTTTATAATTGTCAGAATAAAATATGGTTTGATTATAGTATTATTGTGTCACGTTAATAAGGATTAAAATTGGCACATGACTTAGTTTAATAATAGGTATTTAGTAATTAATTGGTTTCTATAGTGATGCTAAGAATGAGCCTATGGGATTCCTGTTTTATTTTAGTGGTGGGCTAGACACCGTTATTTTAATAACAAGGGTGTCACATATGGTGTCAAAGCTTCAGGTTCTAGCGTATTTTGGATCTGTGCGGACTTATTATGTTTTTAACTGTAGCGTTCTTTAATGTAGAGCCATATGCTTAGGATTGTTGATTCATATTGCGATGTATGTTCTCCTGCTATTATGTATAATGGAAGTAAATCTTATACGTGTTCATTTGAGTTTCGAAAGCTAAATGGGAAAAGGACGAACAACGAGTATTACGTACAAGGACCATTTAAACAGCCAGAGACATTGTCAATTGAAAGTATAAATTTTATCCATGGGAAGATGGGATAGGTTAGACAAGATACGAGTGCATCACAATGTTTGGGTTAACACTAGGTTGCGCGTGAAACAAATTTAGAAGATGTATCATTAGTATAAATTTTGAATATATATATTTACTATTGGGTAGTGGGATTCTCTTTAGTTCTATCTGCATGGAAGTGGGTGTGAATACTGGGAGGATATGTTTTTGAAGATTTACTCATTTTAGATAAATTCTATGCGAATATGATATTATCCTCGGTATGGACTGATTAGCGACGGTGAGTGATGGTGGACTGTTATAGTACGTGTATCGTGTTAGCTGTTCCAGGACATGATGTGTTGTTTTTGCAATAGTTCACCTGAAAGAGGGTTGAGTCATGTATATAATATATTGAAATGGTGACTTCGAAGAATATAGTTGCCTCGTTATATTCGATCCCGGTGCGTAAGGAATATACTATTGTGATTTTGGGGATATTGGGTTTAAGGCCGAGCGGAGATACTTAGCTCGTTATTAATTTAGCACTGACGACTTAGTGATAGTGCAAGCACAATGTTATATGACTCCTTTAGAGATGAGGGAGTGGAGTATTGACTTATACGCCCGGGGATAGGATTTTAGGTGTCCTGCTAATGTGTTTTTGGTCAAAGGATCTCAATAATCGATATTACCAAGTAATAGGGCATTGGGGAAATTCCTTGGTTGAATTTCAATTACGCGACGGTTCATTCATGAACCTTAATAAATGTCGGGAGTTAAAAGACGTTATTAGATGCGAGGGCATCAGTTTTGTATGTTAATCGTGTCACGTGTGGAGAAAATACTTGGAGCTGAGAGCTATTATAGGAAGGTTAACACCACTAGTGGATAGGTGGGAAATATTGAGGATAATTAATCACAATTAGTGGGGTGATCGTGAATACCCGTACGATATAGCCACATCGATCATACGTGACCGAACTTCAGATAAATATGCTACATTTTGACATTTGTGCAGATATGCATTAGATATCGAGTATATGGGCACCCTGGTTAGTTTGATTTTTAGTATTGTTCGAGACAAGGAATAAATATACTGAACCGTATGCCTATAGGGCACTAAAAGAAGTATTGAAAGGGAAAGATGGACTAAACTTAAAATTAAGGAAGGAGAGAGCCCGGTTATATATATATATATAACAAGGCGAGCTATCACCCTGAGATGGGTTGAATACTGTGGAGACATAGGCGAGGGATCTCTTTAGACAAGGGAGGATCCACCATTTTCGAGAATCGATCGAAGTATTACTCAGTCCAATGTTGAGGGTGGCTAAAGGACCCATAATGTGCAAATGCAAGTGTCACAATTTTTAGAGTACCCCACGAAGGAGAGTGAGATGTAACACATGATGTGGGATATTGAGCGTGTGGATTGGTCAGGAGTGAGACATAATGAAGTTTTCTCCAAGTGCAACACTCATAGATGGGAACAAATTGGTCTGAGGCGATCCACCATAATTTTTCAATAATTGGTGATTCCAGTGACAGAATGGATAGGCAGAGTGATGAAGTTCATTATTGTCTTACTAATATCATGAATAGGTGAAGATTCCATTTGGGTTTGTGGGATTTGTTGACCGATATGGAATACTTATTACTAATTTGGGTGAGTTACATTATCGGGTAACGTACCCAACATTTTACTTGATAGAGGAAACGAACCGACACAAGAAGTTTCCCAATGATTGTTGTGACTCAGGATGTACTTAAGTTCCACCTTCGATTGGAAGTATTAGGAGGCGGCGAGGATGAAGTGCGTTTGGAATTAGACATATTATTCGTAGACCAAAAATATAACGGGAAAAGTGACTATGATGTTGAAGGATAAGAGATATGCGCATTCTAGACTTTAAGGTAATTAGGAGGAGCAATTACCATTGGTAGAGTTACGTGTAATGACTCGTATCAGCTATTATTAGAAAGACGCCTTTTGAGGCTTGAGGTGGGAGGCCTTGTCATCCACCCTGTGGTTGGGTGATGAAATAGTCAGTTCTGTAGGTCGGATATGATTTAGAGTCGACCGATAGAGATTCATATAATCAAAATTATTTTCGTATTGTTCAGGAAAGTTGTAAGAGTTACGTCGTCACGAATCGAAGATTTAAAGACTAGCGTGAGTGGTATTATTGTGGGTGTCTCCCAGAAAGGGAGTTATGTGATTTAGGTAATAAAGTAAGTTGTCACCTAGGGAAGTGAGGCCTTTTCCAATATTGAGATGATAGAGCGAGTCAGGCATAGGCCTGTCTTATTGGATAACTATTGGTGGATTCATGATAATTTTACATATCATTGTATAGGTGAGACCTTACGAATGATAGAGTATAGCATTATGAGATGATTTGAATAGACTTGTCGCTAATCTTGGGCCCTAGCGAGCAGGCTTTTAGACAAGATGATTCCATTAACAGGTGAATAGCGGAGGCACCAAAATGTTATCATGAGTTGATTATGAGTACATTCGGATGCCATGTGTGTAAGGATCCGAAGGTTTTAGTACCATACATATCCGAATTTTGGAGATGAAATTCTTTTTCAAGGGGAGAACTATGTAATTTCCCCGTAGTTTTATATTTATATTTAATTGAATATTTAAATTATACGGGTGACACATAATTTAATTAAATAAAGAAATAACGAGAAAATGAATAAATACTAATTTAGAGTGAAATGAATTAATATTTGTGTGACTATGTATTTACTAATATGTTATAGTAAATAAAATTGGATGTCAAATAATATTATGTCATAAGTGAGTAAATGTGACAGAGTGATCGAATTTATTAATATCTCAACCAGGACATGTGTGATTAAAATAAAATAGGTTGATATGGAAAATTATTGTTAAGTGACTTGGATGACGATTTCGAGTGCACAGTCGATCCAGAATGGGTTAAAATAGTCAAAGTTGAGTACTCGGGGGTTGTGTTTGGGTCTAGGGAGCTTTGTAGATTAATCAGGACTAATTTAAATCACTTTTGGACTTCTTAAGGGCATATACAAAGTTAAAAACGAGATTTTTCACTTATAAAATGAAGGGTTTGGGTTTAAAGAAATGTCATTCCACAAATTCAAAGGTTTAGAAGAGTTATAGAAAGAGTTAGAGAGAGAGTGAAGAGAATTGAGAAGAAAATTTAAGACTCCAAGTGAGGAATTGAAAAACATTTCAAGAACACTCTAGGATTGAAGAAGTGGAATAAAATTCTAGGAAGACTATCAACATCTTCATCAAATTCAGACCCTAAAAATCTTAAGGTAAGTAATTAACTTGCTATCTAATTTGTGTATTCAATTTTAGTCATATATTAGTTGGGAAATGATATTTTTGGGATGGTTTCACATATATAGACTATGGGATTTTGGAAAATGATTTATATTTTGAAAAATAATTTATATTTGGAAAATGATATAAAATATGAATTTTATGTAACAACCCGTCCTTTTGGAGACAATTAAATTCCATAAATGAATACAAGTTGGCAATTTGGAGAATTTCTCGAAATAGTGATTTTCAGGATTTTCGAGGATTTGATGATTTTTAATGGTTGTTGTAATTTCTTTTGGGGTTAAATAGGTCGAAGTATTTTAATTATATATCGTCATTGGGTAAAGCGACAGAAGATAATATTTTAATGGGAATACCGCATTTATTTATCTTGGGTTGAAATAGTGATTTGCGGTCAAGTACCTCGGATTGAAATTTCGACTGTGCTGTGAGTCTCGGAATGTCCGAGATAGTCGGAAAAGAGTGTCCGAAAGTCGAATTTGAGTTTCGGGTAATTTTAGCATTAAAAAGGGCTTGTAATTGAGTAAACGAGTCATTTTTGGGTTTTAAGGGGTTAAACCCTTTTTCTTCTTTATAAAGAGGGAGAGAGGAAGAAAAGAGAAAGAAAAGAGAGAAGAGAGAGAGGAAGGAGAAAAGAGGAGAAAAAAAAGGAAGATTCGGGATAAACTCCGCCGAATTCGACTCGAGGTCGTCGGATTTCCTCCTCCAGGCAAGTGTTTACTTGCTTTATTTTAATTATGCATTTATTTCATATCATAGTTGGTAGAACCCTAAAATAAAATTGGAAAAACTTAGATATGAGTTTACATATTGATGTAATGTAAACTCTTAATGATTTTTAGTGTTAAAACAATGTAAATGGAGTGAAGAAATGGATTGAAATGGGTTTAAATGATAAGTTGGGGTTTTTATGGTTTTAGGGTTTAAAACTAAGGGAAATGGTTTAATACCCCAAAATAATTGATGTGTTAGTTGTAAAACATAGATTAGATGTTTGTTGAGTTGTTGGATGAGGTTAGAAACAACAAAAATGGAGAAAAATGGAGTTTGGGATTTTGGGGAAGACAATGAATAGTAAACCCGTAGCTTGTGGGGCTATTTCGGCCAGGAAGATAAATGATTTAGATCTTGGCAAAAACACAAAAGTTGTAGATCCTTTCGATACGATCGCGTGGGCACTAATCAGTATTTTTCTGATTTTTCTCGATTTGATATGATTTTTACAAGATGGCAGTTCCGGGTTGAAATCATCAACTCGGAAATCAAATCGGGAATTGGAAAAATAAAGGCTAGAATTAATTGTGTAGATGTTTGTGATGATTTTTGTTTTAGTGTAGAAACCATGAAAATGAATTTGGATTGAGTTTTGGGTATTTTGGAGATTGAAAAATCGCCCAAACTGTGACCCTCGAACAGCCCGAATCGATTCGGGTCCAGGCCGAATCGATTCGGGTCCAGGCCGAATCGATTCGCCTAAGGGACCTGGGTTTCTACAGGGGGCCGAATCGATTCAGGTTTAGACCGAATCGATTCAGCTGTTAAGGACCTGTTTGCAGAATACTTTCTGAATCGATTCAGATTGGGGGCCTAATCGATTTGCCCACCCGAATCGATTCTCGATAGGGGCGAATCGATTCGCTTTGGTCAGAATTGACAGTTTTCTCCCCTTAAGAGTATGGGGAGTTAAATTATAATTTGGAGTTTTATATGGGGGTTCCTAGTTATGAATTCAGGACTCCTAAATGATGGTTTTGAGGGTTGATAAACCTTTAGATGAAAGAGAATGCCTTGGATTGGTGTAGGGCAAATCCTATGAAGTGATTAGGATGAAATTGAGAGTATAGATACATTCAATTAGTGTAAAATGGTATAATTGGAGATATCCAATAAATCCTTAGATGGGATTAAGGTATGTATCGTTTATTAAAGTAAGAAAATACTTTGGGTTTAGTATCATGCGTATATGAATGCATGATTATGATTCTTTGAGAGAATCTTTGGGATTATTGGTCATCGCTAGAGGTGATTGGCATATGGCCATTTATATATATTCTAGAGGGAATATATGGTATATGTATATACTATGTGATTAAAGTATATATATGATATGATGTTAATGATTTTGAAAATAAAATATGAATGTTTTCAAAAATGGAAAAGAAATGATTTTCATAATTAATAATTTATGGTTAACACCCTCTCTAAATGACATCATAAGGTAAGTTCGCGCGTGAGGTGAAGCCCCCTGGCTAGTGAATGCATGGTGGATATAGTCCTAGGCCATATGAGCGTTTATGTTATGTTTTCTGCGATGGTTAGGTAACTTCAGGTGTGGTTATGACTAGCCCGTAGGCATATGGCCGCTTCTCGATGTCTTGCGTTATAGGTGCCCAGGTGTTGTAATTGATAGGCACTGGAAGATGATGGTCATTTAGGGGCGCGCCCAGGCGAGCGGTCTTAGAACGCGTTATATGGTATGTAAAGCAATTTATGATAATAAATTGGCTTCAATTACATTTCCTGGATATAAGAAGGGAAATGAGTTATATGAATTGGCTTCGGAAACATGACCCGGATGGAAGAAGGGAAGTGGAAGCATATGATGTGGTAAAAACATTTTTATGATAATAAAAATGGCTTTTAAATACATTTCCTGGATGGAAGAAGGGAAATGTGATGTTTTAAAACGGAAAAGCATTTTTATGTTAATAAAACTGGCTTTTTAAAAGTATATGATATGTTAAAGTAATTCATGCTAATGAGTTGTCTTTTAAATACACTTCCTGGATATAAGAAAGAAATGGAAAGCTTTTAAGTTAAATATGATAAGTATTGATAAATACTTTGTATATGAATCCTCAGTCCGGGAGATATTATCCGGATGTATATTGTAAGATATATATATAAGAATGAATGTGATATGCATATAAATATATAAGTATGTATGTGTACATTAGTTTCGTGCTACGGCCCTAATGGATCTCTACCATTAACCCTGCCAAGTAGTAGTGTATCGGGGGGGTTCCTTGTTTGGATTTCGCTTTGCGAGACACCCACGCATGAACTTAGCACAGTGTTGAGAATGGAGAGAAGTTTAGCCCTTAGTGCTCGGGTTGGATAGATTTCTAGTGGATGGGTGAATTAGATTAGTTAGGCGGGGTAGCTTAACTAGAAGGTTTAGTGCGCTAGGTGTGCATTGTTAGAAGAGAGGTGAGGGGTATCTCATGGGAGTGTGATACCAATTTAAATATGAGATAAAACATATTTTTAAAATAAAGCATTTATGCACTTGCAAAATATTTTCAAACTCGGGCTCTGACCCGTTTATCTACTTTTCCTCTCTTGCTATATATATATATATATATATATATATATATATATATATATATATATATAGGTGTCCAGATACAGGGACGCCTGGATGACACATCTTTCGAGTCAGACGTCAGCTGCAGCAGCTATGGATGTGTGCAGGTTTTTGATAGCCGCTTCTATTCTTGTACTATAGATAGGAGGTACTGTATAGACATTCGGGCCAATGGTTCAATTGCATTTATTTATTCTTTTAGAACAGCATTCGATATGGTTGCATATTTTGATCGAGTGTTCGGTTATTTCTTTTCATTTTAGTTTCATTTACGCAAAATGTGTGGATGTTTTAATTGTAATTGTTAAAAAGAGTAGTTAAGTAAAAGTTTTTGACGCCAGCCTAATAGGTTATTAGTAATTAAATGGATTTTCGACAGTGATGCTAAGAATGATCCATATGAGACTCCTGTTAAAATTTGATATAGGAGTGATCACCCAGTATCTTATTAGGCGGGTTGTCACATTTTAAAGAATTAATATGGATTGAAAATTCTGAAATTTTTAGAATTAATACTGATAGGAAGAAAGGGGGTATGAAAATGGTTATGTGATATGATTATTAGAATGATGCGATTCTTAACTTAAGTTATTAATCCAATGAATTGATGATTAATCTTTTGAATTAAAGTGATTACTAATGCTAGAATCATCTTAGAAATACCCCCTTATACTCTATATGGATTTGCTAGTGTATAATATTGGTTGTGATATGAATTGGGATTGAGGTGGTTGAAATTAAATGGAGAAAAATCGATTTTGGAGAGTTTAGGTCTTCTTTTTTAGTGATTTTGAAAGATATTTGAGAAAAAACTTAAAACACATTCCCGAATCAATTTTTCGTGTACAATTCAAATCTGGAGTCGAATTGGTGATTAGGATAAGTTTTTGATCTGATTTTATGCATTTTAAAACAGGTTTAAAAATGGGATTTTTCGGGATGAAATTTAGAGTATTTAAGGTGAATTACACTTGAGGATTTATTAATGAATTGTGATGAAATTTTAAGAATTAAGGTAACGGCTGAGTGATGTAGTTTAGTGTCCAAAAATTGTATTTTGGATATAAATTAATTTAGTGAATAATTAATTAATATAGTATATAATGGAGCATTGAGAAATAATGCGTTTGTGCCATTAGTGATAGTCATAATTAAATAAATTATTGAAGAATATATATATATATATATATATACAGAAAATCTCTTGTAAGGACTCCTTATGGTATAGATTCTAGTACATACCATGTTTTTAAAATAGTAAAAAAATGATTTTTTTTCTATAAAACTTTATGCATATGATATCCACGGTGATAAGATCGTCTCCAATTTTTTTGATAAAAAATAAAAATAAAAAAACTGTTGAGATGAGGTGATATGTGAAAAAATGGTATAAATATGCATTTTTTACCGTTGAAATTTTTGGTTTGCGCCAACCACTTGAGTAATTGAATTTTTTTGATGAAACTTCATAAATATGATCTTCTCACTATCGAGATCATATCCGTGAAGTTTTATAAAAAAATCAATAAAAAAGTGAGTGAGATGATTGTCAAAACTTCAATGGTCGAAAATGCATATTTGTACAATTTTTTTTATATTTCACCTCATCTCAACGGATTTTTTATTGAATTTTTTTATGAAAAAAATTTAAGATGACCTTCTCACCGTGGAGATCATATCCATGAAGTTTTATTAAAAAAAATCATTTTTACTCTATTTAAAAAAAAATGGTATGTACCAGGGTCTGCACCATAGGAGTCCTTACATGAGGGGCTTATATATGTATGTATGTATATATATATATATATATATATATATATATATATATATATATATATTGGTGTGACAGATATAATTATATGAATATAATAACATACCCATCTAGTGCTATCATCGAAGGTTTTGCGAGTGGGTGATCTTTCCTGTCTAACGAATGCAGGGTAAGTATTATTCATGGGTCATAGACACTGCGCATGTGCTTGATAAGGTTGAAGTTCGAAGTAAGGTAATTATGGGTATGGTTATGGCTCACTAGAACCTATGACCCCATCTAAAATTATTATTTTCTATCGCAGTTCAGTATGAGATCCCGACCTGGTAATCAGGATGATGTGAGTATTCGCTAGATTGTGATAGCATTTTAGAAAACCACATCCGGTCAATTATTATTATTATTATTATTAGGGATGGAGGTTATACATATATAGTGAGTGATATATATGTATGCATGATGTGATAATGAATGCTTATATATGTGTGCAGAAAAATATATACAACCATGATGAATTAAAATGTGACTATTAGCAAGTAGTGAAAGTTATTTGAATTGAGAATTATAATGATTAGAGAATATGAAAGATAAATAAATAAATTACGCAATATGGGATAGCGTATGAAATTTAAAGATACCTGAGAACTAGTTAGTCAGGTAGCATAACTAGGTGATTAAAATTCATACGTTAGGTGCACACTTTAGATGAGAGGTGAGTAGTATCTCATGAGAGAATGCGGTACCAATTTAAATATGAATGAATGGATACATTTTTTTATGCATTTTAATTACTTGCAATTTTTTTAAAGCATTGGGGCTCTGATCCGTATCAATTTTTTTAAAAATCTTTTAGGTGTCCAACCATAGGGACGCCAAGCGTGATTATTCATTCCAGGCATCGGAACTGCAACAAATGTGGGACGTTGCAGGATTTGATGTAGTTACTTATATTCTCACATTCTAGACATTATTCTTTTTATATTCGGGCATGTTGCCCATGTTAGTCAAATTTATTTTATCTTATTTCATTATTGGGGTTTATTGTATGAATGTTATACCGACGGTTTATTCGGTTAAGTTTTTCATGAAATGGATATCTTTTTCCGACTTAATATATGATTGTGGATTATTATTATTGTCAAAAAAAATTATGGTTTGATTATAGTATAATAGTGTCATGTTAATAAAGATTAAAATTTACATGACTTAGCTTAATAATAGGTGGTTAGTAATTAGTTGGTTTCGGTAATAATGCTAATAATGAGCGAGTGAGATTCTTGTTTTATTTTAGTAGAGGGATGGTCACCCGTTATTTTAATTATTTTTATTTATTTTTTTAAATTTGGGAATCATTTTTAGAATATTTGATACGCTCTTTCCAAAATCAGTTTGAAAATATTGCTTCATACTTAAATGCATATTAATAAGATTGTTCATATTTACGTTAAAATTACAATATTCTTCAGACTTGGATACAATATGATTCAGGTAATTTTTGAAATGGTTAAATTTTTTTCTATTTAAGGCTCTTCTCCTTTTCTCCCCATTGTGAACTATTTTAAGCTTCGTTTTGTCTTTTATCTCATAATTGATTAAACATTTTCATCTTAGCACATTATACCAACAAGAATGTGAAATCATTTTGCAGATCAATGAAAATCAAAGAAAATATAGGTTTCAAGGTAACCATTCATAAGAATCGACTTTAAAACACATGCATCAATTGAAGTCAAATGCCCTAACTGGGTTTTGAGCATTAAAAACACCTTCTACCTATTTTTCAGTATTTAGTTTAATAATTTACTTAGAAAATGGCCATTATCATATTTATAAATATCTCTACATTAATTAATGTCATTGAATTTTTTTCTTTTTTTATTAATGTAGTTTTTTATTTGAGTTGTATTTCCTCTTAATTCTAGACACAACCTGGAGGATATGAAATGTAAAGTAATTATTTTCAGGATTCCTTAGCAATACACCTTAACCATTTGTCAATATGCCATATAAAATAAATTTATTTAGTACCTTAAGTTATGTCTTATCATATTTTTGTTTTAAAAGATTATGTAATAATTTATATATATTGATTTACTCACTTTTGGAATCCCTTTAGAGATGGAATTCTCCACCCGTTCTAAAGAAATGTGACTATTTATTTATTCGAAATATGTATGTAGTATATTTATAAGGCAACACATTTCTAAGAAAATCTCAGTTTTTTAGTTACATGGTATAAAGTCCAAGATCAATATAAATGTAATTGGAAAGCATAAACCTTAGTCTATCGAATCATTTATTGAAATGTAAAATCCTCCCTATGTGTTGTCATAAACCTTTTTATGGATGAAATTAACATTTGGATGTAACACCCCGCTTAAAATAATAACGGGTGGCCAGCCCTATACTACATTAAATCAGGAGTTTCAGATGGTCCAGTCTCAACACCAACAGTCGGTACTACATAATATAGGACTAACTACCCGATATCATATAAGCGAGATGTTAGAATAAATTTAAAGCATGCAACAACTAACAAACCAACACCATAAAACTAGTAATAAATAAGAGAAAGCTGCAAGAAGAACTATAAGAAATGAAATGCTAGAATAAAATGAAATAAATAACTACAACTGAAAATACTACAAAGAAGTAAACCCGAATAAGATGTCGGGTCACAGCCAATACAATGACTGAAATGGAATAAATATAAACATGTATATAAATATCCCTTGGGTACAAACCCGATATACAACAATGAATCCTACCTAGAATTGTTTTTTAAAAGTAGGAGGCGACTACTAGATACATCCCGCAACAGTCCGCACTTATCACGGCTCCCAAGACTCTGGATAGAAAGTCATCCGGCATCCATGCGGTAGGACACCTGTAGTAATATATATATATATACAAGCAGGAGAGAAAAGTAAACGGGTCAGAGCCCGAGTTGTGAAAATATTTAGCAGGTGTGTTAACCGTGCATAATAAATATCGGTGCACATATTTCATAATTAAAATGGAATCGCACTCTCGTGGAATCCCAACTCACCCCTCATCTAAAGGCGCGCACCTATTCGCGTCCTCAAGTTTATCAGTTAAATTACCCCAATTTATTAGGACAACCTAACTTATCATAGGTCTAGCCTATACCCACGAGATCTACCATCCTATCATAACCCAAGAATCCACCCCCTTTTTAAACCACAGATAAGTATTTATTTTCAATCATAAGTGCCTTATTAGGCTTAGTCGATTCCAGTTTATACTTTAACCATTTTTAATTTAATAAGTGACCCAATATGCATTTGGGTAGAACATATGATTTAAATTTCTAATTAATAAGCATGCAAAATTATTATTGACACAACTTCCTTCCAATTTCAACGCTGCGCTGCGTTTCGTGCGTGGGGTGTCTCGCAAAGCGAAATCCAAAAAAAGGAACCACCCCGTTACACTACTCCATGTCAACGTCGATCCTGGAGATCCATTATGCCACACATAAATATCGACAGAACTTCTCTCTACTCTCAATAATGTACTACATTTCGTGCGTGGGGTGTCTCGTAAAACGAAATCCAAACAAGGAACCACCCCGCTACACTAGTCTTTGACAATGTCGATCATAGAGGTCCATAATGCCGTACATACCATATAATACTACTATTACTACTACTAATACTATTACTACTACTACTACTACTACTAAATTTTAGACTACAATATGAAAACATCTACAATCTCCAATAATATACTTGGGATGATGTAACCGAAATGTTCCTTAAATGCGATACATCAATCCCCCAATCATCTAGTACATCATAATCATCCAAGATGTACTCCATAAAAGTCCATATCCTTTCATCTATAGGATATATATAGGTATTTTATTCTAACCATATATATATATATATACACACCATCATCCAATCCCATGACCATATGTACAAACCATATACGATGTACAAAGGCCATGCACAAATAAATACCCGGCTATATATAGCCCCGATAAACTGCATCAATGCTATCATCTTCCCAGTGTCCGGCTCATGTAGCAATACTGGGGCCACCATGGTGGGACTAAACGACACCCATCTCGTGGTAAACACACGCACACGACGTCCCGGGAAGCGGTCATAGCTCCTAACCGGCAATGAGACGAAACATACCCACCACGTCTCATCCCAAAAATACATATATATATATATATATATATATATATATCATATAATAACACACGGGACGACTATGACCCGGGGAATATCCACACCCTGCTTTTCTAGCCAGGATGCTCACCCTCTACGCGCGCAACTTCCCAATGATAGCGTGAGCGGGGTATGATTAACCAAATAAGTATATATATCATTCACATGCATAATATATATACGTCCATATGATCCAATCATATAATTAAACATTAAACCATCATATACGGTTTAAATGTCCATACCATGTGTATCCACAACATAAATATATATCCATAATTCATATCTCTATAGATATATACACATGTACTCACATATCCATATATATAACTTATTCTCGTTCATAAGTATGAGATATATAAATTCGGCTATAAGTATACATAATCCTCAATATACAAGCCGTCACCACAAACTCATTTAATTTACCTCGATATGTGAATACAATCTCTCACTTGAAACATATTCAATCATTTTTCCTATGATGAAAAGTCTCCCAAAATCATATGTATTTGTATATATATATATATTCAACCTTAGGGTTATCACCCAAAATTTTGTGTAGGAATCCATCACTACGCATTTCATCCATATTCAAAAGTACATAATTTCTTTTAGTACTATTTAACCATTGGCACATACATGACTTAATAGTCTAAAACCTCAAATTATTCCAACCTCATTTAAAGTATTGGAATCTCAATGGTCATATCCCCACAATTACGTGTAAACTATCCTAACTAGAATTTATGCTACCGCTTATTCTAGTAGATAGAACGATCCCAAACGTTCCCAATTTCACCTATGGTTCAAATAAATCTCAGGAACACTTACTCCTATTGCGTTATCAATTGTTCCTTAGATTAATCATTTCTAAGGATATGAGACCCCTCACTCTTTAAGAGTATGCAACCACTCTCTTCCATTTGGCCCCAAATTGTATCTTAACAATATCCTATCCTTATAAGGATTTAACATAAATGTCGGCCTAGAAATTTCACAACATACATGGATATATTCTTCTCCAATTATTCCAAGAAGTCCTCACCATCATATACTAAGTGAAAGACCCGCTATAAGTCTCCAAAGTATCTCTTAATTCATAAGAGAAAACCTCAAATTAATAAACCCAACCAAAAAGGGGTAGAAATCATCCTAGAAAAACCTCATAAAACAACTCATTAAGGAGGCCCCTAAGAATAAACTCCAAAAGAAAAGGGAAGAAAGAAATCCCAAATTTTGGGCTAAGAACAGGGGACCGGTCGACCGGTCCCAGACCCCCGGTCGACCGCGGGTCCAAATTTTGCCTACGAAGCTTTTCCCTTAAGGCGCGGTCGACCGGTCCCCAGACCGCGGTCGACTGGCCATACCAGATATTTTGGCCGATTTCCCTTTCTCAACAAAACCCACGAAATTAATACCCTAAAATCTCCATTCCAACCTCCAAATTTTTATCACAACATGGTTCGAAGCAAAATAAATCAACCCAAAGTTGATCCCAACCATTTATACACCATTAAACCCATATTTAAACATTGATTTCAAGATTTAACCCAAAAATCTAGGTTTTGACATTAATACCCAAAAATCCATTTCTTTAACCCAAAAATTATGAAATGAAATACACAAATAGCTATTTAGCAAGATTAAACACTTGCCTCAGATTTGTAGAGGTTGGATCGTCCTCGATGTCGCGTTTGGGCCGGAAATCCCAAGCTTTTCTTCCTCTCTCTCTTCTATTCTTCTTCTTTCTCCCTCTAGGGCTTTTTCTCTCTTTCTCTAGTTGATAAATGGCTTCATCCGTAAGCCTCCAAATCCTTTAAAACATAAACCCAATTTTAAATGTTAATACACAATTTAAATGACTCGTTTACTCCAATTCGAGCCAAACATACTTAAAAATATTCCGGAGCCGAAATAAAACCCAATGACAGTCATTTTGACTATCTCGACCCTTCCGGTATCAATGGTACCCTCAAAATCATCATCCGGAATACTTTAAAATGCCCTCTATTTTTGGGCCTCAATTCCCAAATTTAAAATTCTCCGGTTTAAATTAAATTTTATTTTCCCAAAAATTTAATTTCTCAGTCTCCAAAATCGTGGGATGTTACATTGGAATTATAAACATCCTATGTGTTCTCATTTCTACACAAATAGTCTTATTTCATATAAAATAATATAACATTGACTTTCTTATTCAAGCTCCAAAACTTAAACGTGGACTGTAAAGGTAAGTCTTGAACTCATGAATAGCTTTATTACCTGTTTTATATTCGTACTTCCCCCCAAAAGAAAAAAAGATTTTACCTTCTTTTACTATCATCTATTTTTTTCATTTTGTAGAATTTAGATTCAAGAATTATTTATTTATATTCTATTAAAATAATTTTCTAATGAATGGTCCTTTGAAGTGTATATTAACTTGACAACCATATAATGTTCATATAATAAGATTTATTAAAACTAAAAAGTGAAATTCATATAATAATAAATTTTACGAAAGAAATTTTTTGAAGTTTCCGCAAATACCATTTTTCAATTTATGTTTATTGAAATAGTTATGTGAGAATCTGAAATAGGCAACTACAAAAATAGTTTGGTCCTCATTTGGATCTTACTAATATGACTTTAGGTTATTGTACTTAGTAAAATAGAAGTGAACTGTTGGGCTTTCATCTTTGTACAACTTGTATTTTACAATGTTCTATAAAAGTTTTAGCAGAAATGATTTTTAAGTTTGAAAAGTTATCTCTATTTTTCACATTTTCTCATCTTTGTTTTCTCCATTTATTATTACATGTCTTTTAATTAACAAAAGGTATAGCCGTTGGTGAATTCGATGGGACAAGGATGTGTGTCGTAATGACAATGAGGTTTATGGTGATAAAACCAACCAATTTGGGATTAATATGACGCTAAATAGTTTATTTTCTAATTTTTAAAGCCTTAATAAAAAAATAAATTAATTCATGGAATGTGACTTTTTATGCACCCTCTTCACGCATTGCGTGGGGTTTAAAACTAGTATTTTTTAAATCTTCCAACTATTTATCATTTAATAAGGGACGTTTGACGTAATAATTACCTCCTCTAACACTTAGTGTCTTAATTCACTATCTAAATGTGAAATCGTCCTTCACTTTTTATTGTGCCCGAATGCATTATATTTTCTACATTGAATTAGTAAATTTATCAAAAAAGTGATCAAGTATATTACATAACAACACGAATTAAAATTTTAACATGAACTTTTTCAAGAGAGGTTATTTTATCATTTAAAGAGTAATTAGAACTTTCACATTCCTTTAACTCACATTATAAAAAAATTAACATTTCTTGTAAATCTTTTTTTATCATTCTCCAACAGAAGGAGACTCTTAAAAACATATCATTGGGCTTCCAAATTGATCAAAAGGAATCCTTTAATTTTCAAAAAGTCATTTTCTTTTTCACATTTCTTAAGTCTAAAGGAAGTTTTCAACAATATTTTATTATGCCTAGAATTTTCAGAAAAAAGGTTTATCATAAGCATGTTGAAGGTTACCATATTCTTCACTAATAAAGTCATCACTGGAGTAATCGAAATAAGACAGGGTATCAATCTTTATAGAATATTTATCATCAATATATGAATATTGCACAACCTTTTATCATTTGATGAAAATCATCAAAAAATCCAAAAACATGGGTAGGTTGAACAATATCCTATAAAATATCCATACCTCAAAATATAATATATTTCTCCATATTAACACAAATGTATAATCTTATACTCTAAATTTTTTAACCTTAACAAAGAGGACCAAGCTATGATACCAAATGAGAGTGCGTATTGCAAACCGGAATGGAGACCCACCAAAAATAATTTAGAACACCAAAAAGTTTATGTTGTAATATTCACCAAAGTTTTATTAACCAACTCAAGATGTAATATTTTTTAATCATGTGGATGATAAAATATGCAAAAAAAAGTAATTAGAAACATAACACTGGATATACGAGGATAAAAACTCACTAATATAAAAAATCTCAGGCCAATGCAACAATCTCATTAAAAACTTGGTAAAGACTTATGAAGGGGACGAATGAATAACACTCCTTTTTCACTAACTCACACCTTACACTTTTTTCACTAAATCGTAGCAAGATGGAGATTCTTATATATCGATAGAAGTTTTCAACATATCTTATGTCTTGGAACACATCAACAATGTTGCATATCGCCTTCAAACATAAAGTTCACAAATTATTTGAACCCAAAAAAGAGCCACAAAGTTTACAATACTCTTATTAAAATAAAGACCCTAAAGTGTATAGTAAAAGGTTATCTTTGTAAAGATGCTCTTGCAAAAATCCTTGTGTTCCTTAATATTAATCAACCTATTTAGAGAGAAGTGATTAAATTCAAATAAGAGAGAAGGAAAAAGATGAACTAGATCTAAAAATTATATTCCCTCGATTTTAAAGGCGTGTTCTTATCTTCTTAGAAAAGAAAAAGATAAAGACGACACACAAGCTCTCTTAGTATATTTTTTCTCTTGAAAGATGTGAGAGAGTATTTTGAAATGAAGAGCAATAATGGTTTAAATAAGAAAAATCATTCAAATTGGTTTATCAAATAAGAAGTAAAGCTACAAAGTCACGTCTCTTACACAGGGCATGTGTGACAGAGTTGTTGGCGGCCTTAATGTCCAAACAGTCAGCAAAAGTGACTTTATGCACACAAATAAAAAAGATCCAAAAACCAGATAAAAAAGATCCAAAAACCAGATCCACACCTATGTATGTGCGATGGTAGGTTCACTGTAGTGAGGAATTTTCTTTTCAATAACGAAGCAAGTTGACTGAATTTTCAGGGAATCTTTGCATGACCTTTGAAATAAAAGGTGATCATCGAAGCAAAGCGTCACTACATCGAAGGACTATGATGAGGAAAAGTTTTAATGAAGCTGCCCGTGCATTATTCTAGAGTTTTTTCAAAGGAAGGCTGTGATCTCGCTACCAGTGAGGGAGAACCTTCGTTACAACGAAACTGCCCCACTTCACTCAAAGTTTGATTATTTTTCAAATTTTCATAGGATTTTGTAAATAAGAAAAATTTAAAGGAGAAAAAAACACAGGTTTTACACACATAAAAGTTTTTACCACGATCCATAAGTTTTGTAAATATACATAACGCGAGTGTAGGGCTTATCTAACTTTTGCCCCTCATCCAAAGTGTGATCAACGAGTCACAAGGATGATAAAAAAAAATTAACTTCAAGTTTTTGAAAGTTTATGAAGTTTCGTAGATAGGTAAAATTAAGAACCCAAAGTGTTTTGGAAACCAAAATAAGATAACTACCTATGAGGGCATAAATGAGTATGTAAATACTCTTACAACATATGACATCTATATGAGAATCATTTGAGGAGATACATTATTAAAGACTTAATGTTTTGACACACGAGATAGCGAACTATAATTTAAAAGGATTATAATACATTCTCATAAATTCGTAGCAAAATTAGTTGCAATTATTGTTATTAAAACTAGCCCTCAGAAACAGATAACTAATAGTTACACAATGAATTATTTTAGGATTTTAAATTATTAATTTAACTTTGAAAATTATATAATTTACTTAATTGATTTATATTGGACCTTTTTCTATGATAAACTAAAATGGATAATTTTTGTAAATTTAATATTTTTATAATAAAACAATATAATATTTCGTTACAAATTGTGATATTTGATTTATAGGAATAAGTAACATTATGTTCTGGGTTATGATTTTGGGTAAGAGATATAGGGTCATTTGGAGGCCCATGTTAAAAGATGGGAAACATGGCTAATGGGTCGGGTAACGCATTAGGGCGTTTGGAAGCATTTGGATTTGGTTTGGGGGCCCATAAGTTAATGACAAGTTAGGGTTAATAAAAGGAAAAAATATAATATTATAAAAATATAAGTTATATTTGTTAGTTATCTTCACCTAATTGTACATAAATAAGACCCTAAACCTAATGGAGAGAGATATAGAGATGGAGGTAGGGAGGGAGTGATGAAGAGAACTTGGGAGGAATACCTTAGGAGGTAACTTGGAAAAGAAGTTAGGATATTAAGGAATCAATATTAGATGTTAAAACAATGGAATAATAAAATCATCAAATTGAATTTCATCCCAAACTAATCAAGGAAATAATTATTATATTTCTCTCTTTTGATTATAGTATATTATATTATAATACATGTAATTGACTTTAGTATAATCAACATATAGCATTATAATAAAAAAATTAATTTGGATTACATGGGTATGTTTTTTACATTATTTGGGATATTGAAAGTGGAGTTATAATGCTAAAACTTGGATTCTTCATTGATTTATGCAATTGGGTTGGATACAATGAAATGAATTATGGAGTGACCACATAACTTGGTTAGAAGTATTATTTATCACATAAACCTGTGTTGATTTTGATTAAATTACAGAAAATGATTACAGATAAAGTGGAAGATGAAACTGAGGTTTATGCAAAGAGGATCTTTATAACTTGTTGGGTTCTTAAGGGTAGTTCATACAATTTATGCTAATTCAAGTTATCCCACTCCCATAATAGGTATAAACATGCAGTACACATAACACGCCAAATATAATGTATCACATGGTGACACTTGAATCAATCCAAGAATCATAGGTCATCCTTATAACCCACTCATTAAGTGTCTTATAAAGGCCTACTCCTACGCCTCTGTGACAACCCGCTATCCGGAATAAAGGGTGGCCAGCCCTATACCCCGATGAAGTAGGATTCATGGGATGATATCATTCTCAGCAACACAGTAAACAAATAGAGTATCGGAAATAACCACACAATTTTCCAGAAAACAGGTTATCAAAATTTTAGTTTTGAAATTTAAAGAAAACATTTTCAATAACCCATAATAGAAAAGAGGGTGAAAACTCCCACAAGCATAACTATATACCAACAAAATAAGGAAAGGACCGAATGAAACATCGGTCAATAGAATTTATACAATACACAATAGGTCATAGGTGTTACATAATACATCCATTATACAATTACAACGGTTTGGGCCACACGCCCGAATAAAGTCTGATCATAACTAGATAACAATAATGGAGGCGTCTACACAAATATCCCGTGATACCCGCAAAATGTCACGGCTCCTCAAAAGACATAGGGATGGGAAGGTCATTACGGGCGACCTTGCGGCGGAACACCTGAACGACTAGTATATACATATACAACAAGAAAGAAGAACCGGTCAGAGGCCGGTTTGATATGATCACTAGATAAATGACATGTACGACAATAATGTACAAGTAAGCATGGATGATATTCTGGCATGGTAACATCATATAAAGAACTAAGGCAGATAAATGATTACTAAAATGAAATCCAGTTATACAAGAATTAAAAGTGTATGTAAGCCTTTTTCATCTTTCATCATTTTCAATTCCATCTTCTTTCCATTCCTTATCAGGAATGCATTTGTTTCCATGTGCTCTATATGGCACTTATCTCAACAGTATGCTCTTTATGGCATATCATTTGCTCTTTATGGCATTAATGTTCCATCGGGTCCAACTCGAAAATAGAATAGTTATAAATATAAATATAACGATTCTAAGAACGCCCGTCCGAGTTTCCCCACTGTACGCGTCCCTAAATAACCATCATCTTCCAGGGCCTAACATAAGACAACCTGAGATCCTCTCGCAAACGTCGGGAAGCGGCCATATGCCTGCGGGGTAGTCAAGACCACACCCAGAATCTCCTACCCATCGCAAAAAAAAAAAAAATAAGCGCTCATATGGCTTAGGACTATATCCACCCTGCATTCACTAGCCAGGGGGCTTCTCTTTACGCACGGACTTACCTTAAGATGGTATTTAGAGAGGTGTGTAACATCCATTTTATTTATTTCCATTATATGATTTAGTAAATTATCATTTACTTTATCCCTTTCTCATTTTATCAAATGCATTAAGGTTATCCGGAACTTCACGTATTTCGTATAGTCATAACATCCTCGATAAGGAATCAGACTCCCAAGTTATTTTCCAAAGCCTCCTTTTAGGCTTTATAACAGACCATCAAGTCAAACCTAGCTCAGGTTAACTCCTAAAGTCTCCAAATTTTACCTTAAGATCCCCTAGATGTTTATACAACTATGAGAAAGAAGTAATGCCTGAACATTACTTTAAATTTCCCTTAAAAGAACCCTAGATGAACCCTTTCGAGTCTAGGGAGTCGACCAAACTCAACTAATACTCTAAAATCCTATGTTTACTTCATTTAAGAAGGCCCCTACTCACTAATCCTAAAGAAAAAGGGTTTAAAATTGAAAAAAGAAAAATTTGAAACAGTGCAGGGTTTCTGAATTGATTCGGGGCCTAACCGAATCGATTCGGCCAGGAGATATGGGATTCTGCATTTGCCGAATCGATTCGCCCATAAGGCCGAATCGATTCGCCCAGGAAAACTGGGTTTCTGCATAGATGTCGAATTGATTCGGACCAAGCCGAATCGGTTCGGATCACTAGACCTGGTTACTAGTCCTAAGCGAATCGATTCGCCAGAGGGCCGAATCGATTCGGGCCTGCGATTTGCCAAGTTTTGGCTATGGAGTCTTGGACTCCAATCTCTACCCCAACTCAAATCTCCTCAAACCAAACTCATTTATTTCACTCAATGCACCATAAATACTACCAACTACTACTATAACCCTCAATAATCATCCAAATCATTCTTTAATGATTCAATACCCATAAACACATCAAAACCCTAAACTAATAACACCATGATCAATACACCATTATCACAACAAATCATTTATCATAACTCACAAATAGCAAGTAAAAACTTGCCTCAATTCAGCAACTGCAGATTTTCTTTGGGTAGAGCAAGAATCCCTCTCAAATCTTCAACCTCTTTTCTTTCTTTCTCCCTTTTCTCTTCCTCTCTCTAGTTCTCTCTAGGCTTAGAACTGAAATTAGGGAAATTAGAAGACTTAGTGAGTCTAAGTCGTGGCTTAAGACAAAATTCCCACTTAATTAACAAATAGTGCGATAAAATAATACGCAAATGCATATTTAGGACATACTCAGTCAAAAATGCCCAAAACCTCAAAATACAATATGGTACATTATTTGACTATCTCGCACGTTCCGGATTCAACTACCACCTCCAAATTGTTATTTGGACATTTTATAATTCAATTTAAGTTTCGGTCTCTTTATTAAGCCAAATATCATTTTAGATTCATATGATATAATAAAACATAACATGGCAATATTCACTCACAGTTACTAGGCATGTGCAAACTCATGGTGAATATTAATTTTTTTCTTCATTAAATTAGTACTCAATTCATAATCCAGCATTTATATCTAATTACCCTACCTAGTAATTAATATAAAATACGTTCTCATAAGCGAGGGTTATTACATACTCCCCCCCTTATGAGGGAATTTTGTCCCCAAAATTCAAACGTACCTTATGAGAAGAGATGTGGATACTTCTCCCGCATGTCATTCTCGCGCTCCCACGTTGATTCTTTGACGTTATGGTGACTCCATTGAACTCTCACCAAGGGCAACACACGAGATCTCAATCTACGTTCCCCATACTCTAATATTGCAACTGGTTGCTCTTCATATGAAACATCGGGTTGCAAATCAATATCCTCGAAAGGAATGTGCCATAACGCACCTTCACACCTCCTATATTTCTTTAGGGAGGAAACATGGAACACATCATGAATTTGTTGTAATGGTTCTGGTAAAGCGATTTGATATGCCACGGGACCCACCTTTGCAATAACTGGAAATGGTCCAACAAAGCGCGGTGCAAGTTTCCCCTTTTTACCGAAACGCTTTATTCCTTTCATGGGCGACGCTCTAACCAAAACTTGGTCCCCAACCTACAATTCCATGTGTCGACGACCCGCATCGGCATAGCTCTTTTGACGATCTTGGGATATCCGACTGCGATTTCGAATCAACTCGATCTTCGAGGAAGTATCTTGGATTATTTCAGGCCCAAGAAATTTATTATCACCCACCTCCAACCAACAAGCGGGTGATCTACACGGCCTTCCATACAAAGCCTCGTAAGGTGCCATTCCAATTGTGAATTGGTAAGAGTTATTATAGGCAAACTCAACCAGTTGGAGATATTGTTCCCAACCACCTTTGAAGTCAAGCATACACATGCGAAGCATATCCTCCAACATTTGATTTACCCTTTTCGTTTGGCCATCTGTTTGAGGATGGTACGACGTGCTTAACCTCAATTCGGTCCCCATCGCTTCTTGGAAACTCTTCCAAAAGTGGGAAACGAAAATTTTGTCTCTATCGGAGACTATATTCAAAGGCACCCCATGGAGTCTCACCACCTCCTCGATGAATAAGCGAGCATACCGAGCGGTGTCATAGTCTGTTCGAACGGGTAGAACGTGTGCCGACTTTGTCAATCGGTCGACTATTACCCAAATAGAGTCACACCCTCTTTGTGATTTCGGCAAGCCCGTGATAAAATCCATCGATATACTTTCCCATTTCCACACGGGGATCTCTAGCGATTGTAACAAACCTGTCAGTTTCCGATGATCGATCTTGACCAGTTGACAAGTAGTGCATTGGGACACAAATTTCGAAATATCCCTCTTCATACCCGACCACCAGTACTGACGGCGCATATCCTGATACATTTTGTCCCCACCAGGATGAACCGTAAACCTAGACCCATGAGATTCAACCATCACTGCCCGCCTCAAATCTCCTTCCTCCGGAACGATGAGCCTTCCATGGAAGCGCAATCCACCCTCGGAACTAATCGAGTAGAACTCTGCTCCCTCGGACAGCAATCGGCGAATATGGTCTTGACACTCCTTATCCTTTCCTTGAGCTTCTACCACTCTTGCCACAATGGTAGGAGTAATAGTCATTACCGACATGAATGCACTCCCCATCCCATCCTCCTGACTGAGTTCCTTCCACTTAGCTTTCCAAACCTCAGCTAATTCTCCATTAGGCTTCCTACTCAAGGCGTCTGCTACCACGTTGGCCTTACCCGGATGATAATGAATATCAAATTGATAATCTTTCACGAACTCTAACCATCGGCGCTGTCTCATATTCAAGTCCCTCTGTGAAAACAAATATTACAGCGATTTGTGGTCCGTGAAAAGACTAAACTTCTCTCCCAAGAGATAATGCCTCCATATCTTTAAGGCAAAAACAACTGCGGCTAGTTCTAGGTCATGCACCGGATAGTTTCTCTCATGGGGCTTCAGCTTACGGGAAGCATAAGCGATAGCCCATCTCTCTTGCTGAAGTACACCTCCCAATCCCTGAAGAGATGCATCGGTGAAGACTAGATATTCCAATCCTGGTTTTGGCAAAGTAAGGACCGAAGCCGTTGACAATCTATCTTTAAGTTCATCAAATGCAGCTTGGCAAGAATCATCCCAAAAAAAGTTCACCCCTTTCCAGGTTAAGTTAGTCAAAGGGCTAGCAATCTTGGAGAAACCCTTGATGAATCGACGGTAATAACCCGCCAATCCCAGAAAACTAAGAACTTCTGTAGGTGTTGTGGGTTGACCCCACTCCCTTACCGCATCTACCTTTCCTTAATCCACCGATACGCCCTGGGACGTCACCACATGACCCAAAAACTGCACTTCCTGCAACCAAAAGCCACACTTCTCGAACTTGGCATACAGTTGATGGTCTCGTAGTCTCTGTAGGACCAACCTCAAATGCATAACATGATCAGACTCCGTTCGAGAATAGACTAAAATGTCATCGATGAACACAATAACAAATTGGTCCAGGAAATCCCAAAAGACCCTATTCATGAGTACCATAAATACAGCCGGGGCATTGGTTAGTCCAAAGGGCATGACCAAAAATTCATAGGATCCGTACCTCGTAAGAAAAGAAGTCTTGGACACGTCCTCCTCTCGTATCCTCAGTTGATGATACCCCGTCCTCAAATCGATTTTAGAGAAGTACATCGCTCCTCGAATTTGATCAAACAAGTCATCGATACGAGGTAAAGGGTATTTATTCCGGATGGTGACCTTATTCAATTCCCTATAGTCCACACATAACCGGAGAGAACCATCTCTTTTCTTAACAAACAACACTGGAGCACCCCATGGCGATGTACTACGCCTAATAAACCCTGCTCCAATAACTTTTGAATCTGATCTCTCAACTCCCTCATCTCCACAGGAGCCATTCGATAAGGAGCTTTAGCAATCGGTCGAGTTCCCGGCATTAAATCAATTACAAACTCTATTTCCCGGCTTGGAGGTAATCCTGGTATCTCCCGAAAAACATCTTCAAAATCTCTAACAATTGGAAGAGAATTTAGGGGAATCAAAACATCCTTAGATGCATCTTCCGCAATGCAATATAAATAAGCACTCGTACTCCCTTCCATGCAAGGCATAATAACCAGGAACATTTCTTGCCCCGGAACTACAAAAACTATGCTTTTCCCATAACAATTTACTATAGCGCGGTATTTCACTAGCCAATCCATACCCAATATTACATCGTACCCGACCATATCAAGGACGAGCAAGTCGGCTTCAAAACACAAGTTACCAAGATTAATTCCTATGTTTTTACAAACAAAGAAAATCAAGGAACCATCGCCCATAGAAGATTCAACGCTAGTGAAGGTTCTATCAGCAGATTTAATCAAACCCGTGGTCTGGGCAAAACTTCTAGAAATAAAGGAGTGTGTAGCACCCGTATCAAATAGTACTCGACCCATATACCCATGAATGAAAAACTTACCCTCGATCGTTGGCGATGCCGGAGGAGCTGGAGGAAGCATAGCCTCCCGAATATGGTAAACCCGTCCATACTGCAATTGCTCCTGCTGATGAGGAGCAATCGAATTAGGCGCCTGGGGCGAAAACTGTACATACGGCTGCTGTGGGGCCCTAGGAAGATGCCCTCCAACCAACTGAGGACACGCCCTTTTAAAATGACCCAACTCCCCACACTGAAAACATTTATTAGTCGCATTTTCCTGATTCCTGCCTTGATTGTTTCGAAATTGCCCCGCACCCCGGCCCTGCTGGCCCCTACCTCCATTTTCACCTCTACCTCCCTGTTGTTGTTGACCACCTTGACCCGGCCTGTTATTATTATTATTGTTGCCACCAGCATTAAACCCACCGAAACGTTGACGCTTGGACAAATCCCTTTGCTGAGGATCCCTCTCTTTCTGCTTGTTCCCCGAGGATTGGGACGAAGAAGATGTTCCCCCTCCTCTCCCATTTCCTCCCGGTCTCACCACTTGCCCCATTGCTGCAGCCTTCTTATTGTTTTGCACAAATAATCTATGTTCCTGACAGTGAAGTAAAGCAGCATTCATTACATCCCCAAAGGTTACCAAAGATAGATTTCCAAGAAAATGTTGTTTTATTCGCCAGTGTAACCCTCTTACAAATTTGGAAATCCTCTTCGCTTTCGGAGTCACTTCATCCGGTATAAAGCTTGCTAGTCGGGTAAATTCCTCTTCGTACTCGGCTACCGATCTCTCCCCTTGTACTAAATCTTGAAGTTTCCTCTGCATCTCCCTTTGAACTGCGGGAGGGAAATACTTTCCATCAAACAGAGTCCAAAAATCGGTGATTGACATTGTATCCCTTTGTTCGGGTGTCGTCATTGACTCCCACCAGTGTAAGGCTGATCCGACAAGCTTAAAGGTAACGAGGATTTTCTTTTTCTCCTCACTACATTCCACCATCCTAAGATGATGCTGCATGTCCTTCTTCCACTGGTTCACCTTTATAACGTCAGAACCTCCCTTAAATTCTGGGGGATGACCCTTTAGGAAAGATTCTCTTACCCGTTCCCACTGAGAAGGTCCCGTAGGAACTAGTACTTCTTATCCTCTCGCTGGATCTTGTGGCATTTGTTGTGCCACTGCAGTCATCGCTGCATTAACAGCTTGGGCCATGATATTTGCCACATCAGCGGCACAAATATTCCCCGGTGGTGGCGGTGGAGGACCAACCTCATCCTCAACAACTCTATTACGTCTAGCGTGACGTCCTCTCTTTGGCGACATCTGAGATAGAAAAGAGATAGAGTTAGAATATTATATAAAACAATCTATCTAACAGAAGATCGCGTACGTAAGCAGCAAGAAAATCCTAACATTAAGCTCTATATCAAAGAACGCTACGGTAGAACGTGACAGGTCCGCATAGATCCTAAAGACTCTAGAACCTGATGCTCTGATACCATCTGTGACAACCCGCTATCCGGAATAAAGGGTGGCCAGCCCTATACCCCGATGAAGTAGGAATCATGGGATGATATCATTCTCAGCAACACAGTAAACAAACAGAGTATCGGAAATAACCACATAATTTTCCAGAAAACGGGTTATCAAAATTTTAGTTTTGAAATTTAAAGAAAACATTTTCAACAACCCATAATAGAAAAGAGGGTGAAAACTCCCACAAGCATAACTATATACCAACAAAACAAGGAAAGGACCGAATGAAACATCGGTCAATAGAATTTATACAATACACAATAGGTCACAGGTGTTACATAATACATCCATTATACAATTACAACGGTTTGGGCCACACGCCCGAATAAAGTTTGATCATAACTAGATAACAATAATGGAGGCGTCTACACAAATATCCCGTGATACCCGCAAAATGTCACGGCTCCTCAAAAGACATAGGGATGGAAAGGTCATTACGGGTGACCTTGCGGCGGAACACCCGAACGGATAGTATATACATATACAACAAGAAAGAAGAACCGGTCAGAGGCCGGTTTGATATGATCACTAGATAAATGACATGTATGACAATAATGTACAAGTAAGCATGGATGATATTCTGGCATGGTAACATCATATAAAGAACTAAGGCAGATAAATGATTACTAAAATGAAATCCAATTATACAAGAATTAAAAGTGCATGTAAGCCTTTTTCATCTTTCATCATTTTCAATTCCATCTTCTTTCCATTCCTTATCAGGAATGCATTTGTTTCCATGTGCTCTATATGGCACTTATCTCAACAGTATGCTCTTTATGGCATATCATTTGCTCTTTATGGCATTAATGTTCCATCGGGTCCAACTCGAAAATAGAATAGTTATAAATATAAATATAACGATTCTAAGAACGCCCGTCCGGGTTTCCCCACTGTGTGCGTCCCTAAATAACCATCATCTTCCAGGGCCTAACATAAGACAACCTGGGATCCTATCGCAAACGTCGGGAAGCGGCCATATGCCTGCGGGGTAGTCAAGACCACACCCAGAATCTCCTACCCATCGTAGAAAAAAAAAATAAGCGCTCATATGGCTTAGGACTATATCCACCCTGCATTCACTAGCCAGGGGACTTCTCCTTACGCACGGACTTCCCTTAAGATGGTATTTAGAGAGGTGCGTAACATCCATTTTATTTATTTACATAGTAAATTATCATTTACTTTATCCCTTTCTCATTTTATCAAATGCATTAAGGTTATCCAGAACTTCACGTATTTCGTATAGTCATAACATCCTCGATAAGGAATCAGACTCCCAAGTTATTTTCCAAAGCCTCCTTTTAGGCTTTATAACAGACCATCAAGTCAAACCTAGCTCAGGTTAACTCCTAAAGTCTCCAAATTTTACCTTAAGATCCCCTAGATGTTTATACAACTATGAGAAAGAAGTAATGCCTGAACATTACTTTAAATTTCCCTTAAAAGAACCCTAGATGAACCCTTTCGAGTCTAGGGAGTTGACTAAACTCAACTAATACTCTAAAATCCTATGTTTACTTCATTTAAGAAGGCCCCTACTCACTAATCCTAAAGAAAAAGGGTTTAAAATTGAAAAAAGAAAAATTTGAAACAGTGCAGGGTTTCCGAATCGATTCGGGGCCTAACCGAATCGATTCGGCCAGGATATATGGGATTCTGCATTTGCCGAATCGATTCGCCCATAAGGCCGAATCGATTCGCCTAGGAAAACTGGGTTTCTGCATAGATGCCGAATCGATTCGGACCAAGCCGAATCGGTTTGGATCACTAGACCTTGGTACTAGTCCTAAGCGAATCGATTCGCCAGAGGGCCGAATCGATTCGGGCCTGCGATTTTGCCAAGTTTTGGCTATGGAGTCTTGGACTCCAATCTCTACCCCAACTCAAATCTCCTCAAACCAAACTCATTTATTTCACTCAATGCACCATAAATACTACCAACTACTACTATAACCCTCAATAATCATCCAAATCATTCTTTAATGATTCAATAACCCTTGGTAATTCCTAAGTACGATGGAAAAATTGATCTTGTACTTCATGTGGAATAATATGAAGCTACTGCTGACATCTACTCAGTCCCCCCCCCCCCCCCCGATGAGATGTGTTGCACGGCATTTCCTAGAACAATTACTGGGTCAATATAAATATGGTACAATAACTTTTCACGAGGATAAATTTACAAATTTCAACAACTCGATGATTTGTTTAGTAGTAACTTCTTCTTTGGAGCCAAACCCATCAAGAGGGTAGCTCATCTACTGAGTGTTTGCTAGAAAGAAGGAGAAACTATGCGCAAATATATCACTCGCTTTCATAGTGATAAACTAGAAGTAATTGACTATGAATAAATGACGATCATTGAAATAATGAGCGATTTACTCCGTGAGAAGCTGTATTATGCCCTAACCAAAGATCCTCCAAAAACCATGAATGAATTGATGGCTAAAGCAAACAAAATTATGAATGTCTAGGAGGCCATGACTATGAAGCTATCTCTTAACTCCAAGGCCGAAAACTATAAGGGCTTTGAGAAACAAAATCAGAAAGACAATAAGGTCAAAAAGCTAAATACATATGATTAGTATAATCCCCTCACTATTGGTGTGCATCACATTTCGGAGGAAATCTAAGGAAGCAGGTACTTGAAATGGCTCGAAAAGCTGAAATCTCCCATAAATCGGAGAGATAAATCCAAGTATTGTGAATTTCATGAAGACCACGGGCATAACATAGGCAGTTGTATAGCCCTAAAAATGAGATATAAAGTCTGATCCGAGAGGGAAAATTATCTAAATTCATTAACAGAGAAGGTAGGCTAGAAGAGAAAGAAGCCTTGAGATCAAAATATCCTTGTAACGGAGGAGGCGATAAGAATAGAGGCAGGGATGATGATGCTGAGGATGATCTGAATCTACCGAAGAGACCCAGAGAGCCTGTGCGGGAGGTGAAAATGATTTCTTTTGGTTGTGATTTCATTGCAAGTGGTGACGCTGGTAGAGGCAACTAAATAATTGGGAGAAAAATGTACCTAAATGAAGCCAAATCATGCTCCTACATTCAGTAAATCAAATTATCTGCCAATGTTGATAGTCACCCAAGGAAAGTGAACAAAGACAGGTTGGTGATAGGATTCTCTAAATACGACCTATTTGGAGTACTATATCCTTATGATGATCCTCGGGTCGTCACAATGATGGTGCACAAATAAAAAGTTACTAGAATACTGGTGGAATATAGTAGCTCAACCGATGTTTTATTTTATGAATGCTTCAAAGGACTAGGGCTTTGAGACAGTAAACTGGAGTTCTATCAGAGGCCCCTCATTAGTGTCTCTAGAGAAAACCCTTTAGGAATTGTCAAACTAGAAGTCATAATAGGCACTTGGTCAATCTGCCGAACTGAGAAGATTCGTTTTTTCATCTTGGACAAGAATGTTTAATCAACCTACAATATTATCTTTGACAGGGTCGACCTATAAAAGTTTGAAGTTGTACCATCCACTGCACGCCAGTGCCAAAAATTCCCTACACATAATGGGGTTGGCGTTGTTACTGGAAACTAAATTGAAGCCAGATAATGCTATCATACTTCAGTCGATCAGGAAGAAGTGAAGAAACTTACCACCACCTATAAGATAGAGACCATAGACCTTCGCGAGGAAAATAAATTGGTGACAGGATAAGTTGTTGAGGTAGTAGAGACCATAGTCCTTGATGATGAGCATCCAAAAAAGACAACACATATCGATTCATCCATTAACCCATCCCTCAGGCAGGAGTTAGTGAATTTCCTTAAATAACGGCTTAGATCCACGAGGATATGCCTAGGATTGACCTAGAGTTCATATATCATGAACTAAACATTGTTAAAAATGTAAAACTGATCAAACAGAAGTGACACATCTTCAGCATCGAAAAGAATATGGCTACCCATAAAAAGGTTGGAAAGCTACAAAAAGTGAGTTTCATTGAAGAAATCAAATATCTTAATTGGTTGTCCAATGTGGTTCTGGTCAGAAAGAAGAACAAAAACTAGAAAATGTGTGTTGACTTTGTGAATTTGAATAAGGCTTTCCTGAAAGACCATTGCCTCTTGCTAAGGATTAATCAACTGGTCGATGTCATCGGTGGACTTGAATTATTGAATTTGATGGATGCATATTTGTGGTACAAACAAATCAAAATGAAATCGAAAGATAAAGAGAAGACCTCATTCATCACTAGTCGAGGTACCTATTGCTACAATGTTATGCCTTTTGGCTAAAAAATGCTAAAGCAACATACCAAAGGCTAGTAAATACGGTTTTCGAATAGCAGATCATAAAAATTATGGAGATATATGTGGATTATATGCTAACCACCAATCTCGAAGATGTATATGGATAGATAATCATGCACTTCTGGCAGCGGCGCTAGCATGATAATTAACATCCTAGATGATATAAACGTGGAGTATGTGCTTAGGTTCCAATTCAAAGCTTCCAACAATGAAAAAGAGTATAAAAAATTAATTTCAGAGTTTGAATTAGATCTTCTATGGGAACCAAGCAGGTATTGATTCATAAATACTCCCAATTGATTGTGAACCAAATGGTGGGAGTGTACGAGATCAAAGAAGAATTCATGATGAGGTACTTAACCAAAGCACGAGATAAAATATCTAAGTTTTTAGCAGTCAAAATGATCAAGATTCCAAGGATTGATAATGACCAAGGACACGCGCTTGCTTGGATAGCTTTTGCGACCAGAACTAAGTTAATGAGGACCATTCTGGTAGAAATCCTGATGCACAGGAGCATTAACGAAGAAAACACCAACTTGATTACATTGGATTTAGGCCCCTCATTGATGGATCCAATCAAAGAGTACACTGAGAATGGTATTATGTCATCCATTCCAAAAGAAGCAATGGAATTGAGGTATAAAGCAGCCGATTATGTTGTGGAAGGAGGAATTTTATACAAGATAGGATTCACTATTTCACTGCTCAGATGTCCATCCTGTCGAGGTATAAAATATGATCAAAGGAATGCACGAAAGACCTTGTAAGGCCCATTCAGTTGGTAGATCATTGGTCAGTCGAGTAGCCATATAAAGGTATTATTGGAAAACTATCAAAGAAGATTGTGTTATTTATGTAAGATGTTGTGATAAATGCCAAAGGTTTGATATCATTCACAGAACACCCGGAGATGCGCTCACAATGATCACATCCTTATGGACCTTTACCATATGGGGAGTTAATTTGGTCAATACATTGTCGAAGATGAGAGAAAGGTTCAAGAACTTGGTTGTGGATATAAATTACTTCACCGAGTGGGTAGCAGCTGAACCTCTAGTAGACACGCCCTAGAGAAAGTTTTCAGTTTATATGGAAGAATATTATATGCTGATATGGTACGCCACATGACTTCATCACTGACCATGGAATACGATTTGACAACCAGGATTTTGAAGATTATTATACGTAGTTTTGTATCCAAAAATTGCATTATGCTCATGGACACCCTCAAAGAAATGGGCAAACATAGGTGACAAATAAAACTTTGCTCGAAGGAAAGAAGAAAAGTTGGATGATGCCAAGAGAAACTGGATTAATGAGCTGAAAAGCATACTCTGGGCTTTTGTGACCATAATAAGGATAGCCATCAGAAAGACCCCCTAATATTGGAACTTAGGATAGAGGCACTAGTCCCAACAGGGATTGGTCTGACCAGTCATAGATTACTCAAATTTAATTCTCCAAAGAGTGATCTCATGTGAAGGTTGGACTTAAACTTAATTGAGGAAGTAAGGGAGAATGCAACACTGTATATGGCATCACACCAACAACGAACTGCTCAGTTCTATAATCAGAGGGTCAAGATGAGCACCCTTAAAAAGGGAGACTATGTGTTGAAGAAGGTTCTCAAGAAAGGAAACAAATTAGAGGCAAATTGGCATGGTCCATATCGCATTTTTGTAGTTGTCTGACCAGATACCTATCATTTGGAAATCCTGGAAGGTGAATAGTTCAAGAACCCGTGGAATTTCGAACACTTAAAAAAAATATTATCAGTGATCAGTTGAAATGTAATCTCTTACTATTTTTATACCTTGTTTATGCTTTCAATAAAGAACACCCAGTTTCGTAATAAGTTAGTTTACTTTTCATATTTTATTTTAATTTTTTTGGGAGTGGGAGATGTACAATCTTAGACAACAAATAAAGAACCTAGTCACTAACTAACCAGTTACTAGTCCCAAAAGTAGTCCCAAAAACTTAAATAAAAGAACTTCATGTATGACTTCACCTTTGACAAGTCATGAACGAAAAGCTCCAAACACAAAACTTTATATATGACTCCTCAGTGTCAAGAACAAGAAGATTTACCAGATTGAAATAAGGAAAATTCCTAAAATATTTGGTCGCCAATGGTAACTAATGCGAGCACTTGGTTAAAATGGTAAGATCCATTTGAGTGACCACCAACAAAAGGACGTTAGTAGAACCTAAGGCAGGACAATAGTAGTTCTTCTAAACTGGTAGCCAGTAAGGTAGATTAGTCGGCTAAATGCCAACCATATAATTATTAGATTAATCTACTAGTAAGCCAAAATCACACAATAGAGCAGTCCAATTTTTATTTAAGGCAAAGTTTTTATTCAAATATTTCAATATCTTTGCATCCTTACAAGAAAATGGTCATCATGCACCATTACAAGGAAAGAATAAAAAACATAAATTGCGTAGTCTACCGAGCCTTTTCTAATGGCTTTATCCATTCTAGCAGAAGGAACATCTAATGCAGGGGATCCCAATTCCTTAAGTGTAGATTGACTACTAGAATTGGGCTTATCCACCAAGTAGAAGGGACGAATGAATACATCGTCTCCGTGCAGAACATAATCCCTGGGGTATTTTATGATAAGCTAATGAGGATTGCATATGTAGGGATCTATGAAGTATCCAACTTAAATGGAGGAGTAGGCTGATTCAAGCATCCAGGGTCATGCTAATACCAAATACTATTTTCTCTCGGAACCTTTATTATAGTAAGATCATTAATCCATCCACACTTATAGCCTTCTCTATGGACTTTCTCCATTTCCTCTGCCAAATGTGCCAGAGATTCATCATAGTCATTTATCCATATGGTACGCGCCTTCTTATGGCAATAATAAGTGAGATAGTCAACCTTTTAATTTATTCTTCTAATGGTGGTCGATTGGTTCTTGATCAGACTTTTTTAGTCGGCCAAGGTATTCTTTGTTCTCTACTTTTCTATGGATGGATGGGCAATATCAACTTACCTAGAAGATGGACTCCCCTTGGATTTTTTAATTTCTCTAACTACTCCATTTGGTGAGTATTCTCAGTAACACCCCGTAATTTTGAGGATTCAGTATTTAATTATTTTTGGGAGATATAAAAATATATAATTGGAGAAACTTAAATTTATGATTCGGAGAATTTATTTGAGTGGGAAGAATTATTTATATTTGGCGACTTTAAGTTTAATTGTTCGAAATTTTGTGTGTCGCGTTTTGAGGTCAAAATTGGAGAATGTTATAAAGTATTTCGAATGACAATTCTCAGTGCGTTGTTGAGTCTGGAAGGGTCGAGATAGTCAGAAAAGAGTAACCGGGATAGTAATTGGATCTCAGGGCATTTTTGGGCATAGCCGGGCCCACACGAAAGGATTTGGGCCATTTTAATTAGGCCCATGTGACCAAAATGGGATTAGGGGTTCTAAACCCAAATGAGCGAGTGTTGAATGACAGTTAACAGAATTCTAAACTTAGGGCTTTGAGAGAGAAACAGAGGAAACTAATCAAGAGCCAATTGGGGATCTTTTGGAGTCAAAATTAAGGGACAAAGTGAGTGTTGGTCGTCAACCATCATCTACACCAACGGATCAAACTCTATGAACAATAAGAGGCAAGTGGTTAACTGTTGCGATTCTTAAATTGATTATAATCAATTCATATTATGGTAGGTGCAAACTGAAAATTCATTTTGGGTGGGTTATTGCATGAAATTGGGTTTTTACGAAATTGAACATGTTATGTGATTAAATGGTTCAATTGATGAGATAGAAGCAATCAGTATTTGGTTGGTATTGGAACTACAATGGAAAACATGTATTAGAGATAAATTTATGGGGATTATAGAATCATATTTTCAAATTTTAATTGGGATTGTACCATAGGAATTCGTTTTCTTGAGTGGGTTATAACTCGTGAAATTAATGATGCTAAAAGCTTTAGATTATGATCATAGTTCATAATAGATGTATAAAGATGATAAATATGATGGATTGAGGTTTGGAGTTGAGAAAAAAAAGCTTGGATGGTCGTTAATGGATGAACAAAAGTTCGGAGAAGAAACAGACATGTTCGATCGATCGATCGATGGCTTGAATCGATTGATCGATGGTCCCAGATTTCTGACAGCTTTGCCAGTTTTATATATAAAAGGGAAATTAATTTAAGATTTCCCCCCTAATTTTTTATTTAGTGATAAATGCATATGTAGCACATATTCCTTAGCAATTATAAGGGGATATAATTGGGTTTAGGAGGGTGATAATTGTATGTCACGAGATGAATAAATTTCGGAAAATAATTCGTAGGTATTGATTTTTGGACCGAAGGAAAATGTTCAGGTATTGCAGTTGAGTGGCACTATATTATTAAAGTAATTGAGGTGTAATTAATTAATTATGGGGTAGAATATAGGATTGGGTATTAACGATGGTACGGGTCAAGGGAGCGAGACCGGGTATATTAGTTGGGGGACACCAAGTATTAAGTTAATTGATGTGCAAATTAATTAAATTAGAGTTGGACTGTAGACTCGGTAAGGTAATAAATTAATTAAGGAGAAAATTAATTGATTTGAGTCGGACCATAGACTCGGGAATATGCAGGCTAGTGTTACGGGTTTCTGTACACGGTAAAGATGGGATTTATATATTATCTATCTATCTATATATATATATATATATATATATATACGGCGTGGTGATAGTATATATGTATGTGTAGTTTGTGTGTGCTATTAAATATCAAGGACTAGATATTTATTTAATTTATATACTCTAGTGCTATCAAGGGAGGTTGCACGAAGTGGGTAAATCCCCTAGCTTGAGGAGTAGGGCGAGTATATCCCCAGGTCATAGCGTTCAGTGTATGGGTGAGGGGTTTATCTCACTTTTAGGGAAGGAATATGACCTCCTCCACTACGTTTATATTTTGGGCCAGGTTGGTGAGTGATTCCAACTTGGGTAACTAGGTTATGTGAGCACACCTAGTAAGATAGCACTTTAGTGGAAATCATCCGACGAGGGTATACTCGGGGGGATGGATATACATAGGATATATGTGTGGATGTTCTTAGTAAAGGTACATATATAATGGTAGTAAATATTATATGTGGGTAATAATACAACGTGTGATGTATTTACTTTATATAACTTGTGTCACAGTTATATGATATTATTTAAAAGGAATTAATTAAGTTAATTGGTGAGATAACTTATAACCCATTAATAATAATACTCGGCTTAGAGTAGAATGGAAAGGGGAGATTATACTAGGACTAGTTGGACGGTGTAGTACAACTAGGTAGGGTTAAGGAAAACGTTAGGCGTGCACAATAGTGGAGGGGTGAGTATGTCCTCAAGAGAGTGCGACACTAACTTAAATATGAAGCGCATTCATGCATTTTAAATTACTGCAGTTAATTCACTTGTTAAATATTTTCAAAATGTTTGGGTTCTAACCCTTGCTATAAAATTATTTTCAAAACCTTTTAGGTGTCTAGCCATAGGGACGCCAGGATTGATATTCTATTCTAGGGACACGGAGCTGCGGCATATGTGGATTCTAGCAAGAGCTTGGATTAGATGCCTAATTTATTCTTTCCTAGAGTAGGAATCATCTGTCAGTTTCAGTTTTACATAGGGCTTGTCGCCTAGACTTTTCAGTACAGTTTTTAGATTTATTTATTTAGGTGTTGGATGTTTGTATTGGACTATTTACTTTGGTGGCCGATGGTTTATTCGAAAAATTATTTAATTAATTATTCAGTTGATTTAATTCAGTCATCGTGTATGACTCATATTATCTTTTCGCATGTTATTATTTGTTTAATTAAAAAGTTAAAATTTGGCACCGCCTTTTTGGAATACTAGGGGGTTAGTAAGTTTTAAAAAGGTTTTCGATAGTGATGATAAGAATGAACCAATTGGAATTACTGTTTGAATTTGGTATAGGACTGATCACCGGGTATTTTATTAGGTGGGGTGTCACAGATGGTATCAGAGCATCATGTTCTAGTGTCCTTAGGATCTGTGCGACTTTTCACGTTTCAGCTTAGCGTCCTTTGATGTAGAGCCCTATCATAGGATTGTTGTATTCTTATACATATGCGCATTTACGTTCTTCTACCAATTGCTTTATATTTGATGGTGAACTCATACGATTTGATTCTCATTTCAGATGCTGCCCAGGAGAGAGAGAGAGCAGCTAGGGAAGAAGTGGGAGATGAGACTAGAGAGGCTCATTAGGAGACAGAGTTATCGCAACAACTTCTAGAGATGATTTCGGTTGCACAGGTAACTGAATCAGTGGCGCAGGCAGTTGAAGCGACAATGATTGCAATGGCAAAGTACTTTCCACAAGGTCAGCCACAGGCGTTAGTGGTACCGGATGTTCAGGCCCACTAGGGGCCGTCGGAGTGGCAGCAAGTACGAGAGGTATTTTATAAAGGCCACCCACCAGAGTTTCGAGTTCAGATGTGGTGCTAGCGTGTTAGTGGAAGAGAGACATTCACCATCACCTATGCATGGTAGATTGCAATAAGGTGCAAAATAAAATGCTAGTCACTTTTAGGTTAGTGGGAGTAGCGCTACAGTGGTGGGAGCCGATCACCACAGTGGAGGAAAGGGATGCATTAACTATTGTAGAGTTTTGGGTTCGGTTCGACTGCCAGCATTTCCCGCCAGCAGTCGAGGCTGAAATGAGGAGAAAATTCAGTGAGGTGACTCAAGGGGACCGTTCAGTGGCTGATTACGAGGAACAATTCACTCGTTTGGCAAATTTTGTACCAGATGAGGTAAGCAATGAAGAAAGAAATAGCTCGAGGTTCATTGATGGGTTAGTCTGGAGGATCAGGAAACATTTGATTGGTAATCCCACTTTAGTAGCTTATACGGATGTTGTTAATGCAACACTCCTGCACTGCCAAGAATATCTCTTCCACATGAAAAGAAGAAGGAAGGGAGTGGAACCCATCCATTCGGATAAAACATAAGGGAACAGTACCAGTGGGGTTTCCCAACAGCAGACAGAGGGATATCAGGGGCAAGATTTCTGGCAGGTGAATCAGGCCAAGCGATTTAGATTTGGGGGCTATCGACAGAATGGCCAGGACTTTCGATAAGGCCATTAAGGAAGGAATCAGTGCCAGGATGAATTTATTAGGAGGTGTTTCGTTTATGGGGAAACGGTACACGTGAATAGATATTGTCTTAAGCGAGGCAGGGGTCAACTACAGGACGAGGTCCTGGATGTACAACCACTACAATAAGTCATGGGTGCGTTCGAGCAGGGGGAAGCCGCTCAGGAACCCGAGGATCAGCCATTACAGCTAGAGTATAGAGGTAATTACCTTTTTATCCTATGGGCATGGGGTATGTTTTGAGTGACAGTGAGGGTGTCACAATATAAGAGTTATTTTCACTAGAGTTCGCAGGTAAGTCGAATTTAGTGGGTGCGCTGGCTATAGCAACCATATTACATATATATTTATGTGGGGTAGTGGATTTCTTTGGTGTTAACCACAAGAGAGTAGGGGTGTACACAGAGATGGGATTGGTATTATGTGAGGAGTTACTACTTTCAAGAATTATGGGAGTAGGGTAGATGATTTTTCCAAATATCGGCTGGATAGCGATGGATTTGAACTATTGTGGATAGTGAGGGTAAGTTTTAGTGTTCACGACACCAGGGTATGAATATTTTTTACTAGGTATCACCCGAGAGGGCATCTAGCCTATATATATGTGTATATATATGTTATATTGTTGGGGGAGCTAGTGATAACAAACGGTTTAATAACAAGACATGTCAGCGATGTGAGAAGATGCATGGAGGACGACCTTATTACCAGGATATGGGAGCTTGTTTTAGAAGTGGATAGAAAGGACATCAGATAAAAGACTGCCCAAACCCAGCAAGGGTTCTGATACAACCTTTAAGAGAAAAAAAGGACTAAGGTAGAAAGGGTAGAGTTTTTGCACTTTGTAATACCCAAGCTTCTAACGTAGTAGTGTTGGTACACATTCTATATGTGCACAATCTTTTCAAGTTTTAATAGATCCTGGTTCTACCCATTCATTTGTGTGTGTACATTTTGTTAATCGCTTTCCTAATATACCTGAAGCCTTGAATCATAACATGCACATTTCTACCCCTTCGGGTAAGTTATTGATGGGAACATTTGTATATAAGTCTTGCCATATAGATGTTAGTAGTCATAAACTATTCGCCGATTGATATTTTTAAACATAAGACATTTTGAAGTCATTTTGGGTATGGATTGGTTAGCATCTTATCATGCTAAGGCATATTGTTTTGAGAAGAGAGTTACTTTCCAAATTCCTAGCCAACCAGAATTCAATTTTGAAGGAACTGGCATCCTATCCCCCATATGTATTATCTCTGCAATGCAATCTTGTAGTTTTCTTAAAAAGGGATGTCAAGGATTCCTTACAAGTGTTATTGATTTGCAAACAAAACAGCCTCGTTTAAAAGATATTCCTATAGCTAAACATTTTCCAGATGTTTTTCCAAATGATTTACCTAGTTTACCTCCTAGTAGAGAAATAGAGTTTACGATTGACCTTAAACCTATAACTATATGTAACACCCCGCGTGCCCGAAAAATACACTCGGCGTGCTAGTATGATAAAACTAAACTAAACCATCAATAATGAGTATAGAGCATCTAAATTTTCACAATTTAAGTTCAACTAATCCACAATTCTTTTATTTTCACAATAATGATTACAATCCTGTTTCTCTCAAAATACACAAATCTCCAATTATAATTACACCACCAATTATACAACAAAATAAACCTTCCAATCCATTCTCTATAATAATTCTCCAAAATAGCCTATAGCGTCACAATCCACGTTAACCTATCAACTAAAAGAAAATACGAGGAAGTACACAATATGACAGGAATAGATGCTCAAAAATAAATAGCACGATGAATAAATCGCAATAATACGAATTCACATATACAAATCAAATTCAATATTCAAGCATTATATCAATATTAATTTCTTAACAACACATCAATGAGTCACCAGACCTCACTTCACCTCCCCTAGGCATTTCAAAGCCATATACTGGTTCGTAGGAATATTGGTGGGTGCCCATTCTCCATGCCATATTGAAATCTCATGACATGATGCTCAAATAACAATAAAACATATCACAATGAATCAATATAATAGATTCCAATAATTTTCATATTTCAAATGAATATCACAATTCAACATGAGTGCAATCGACACAAAAAACAAAGGGAATACTCTCGAGAGAATTTAGGTACATATCGTGTAAGTCCCATACCTTAACATCATCACATGAATCATCACATAAAATTAGTTTCAAAATCTAATCGCACCATCACGTTCCTCTTGCGAAAATAATCAAATCATATTCTAGCCCCAACACGAGATAACCCCAAATAGTCCTATTTTAAAAGGTAAAAAAAATCAGCTCCAAAAATTATTCGAATCTCTGATCCGACTTCAGATTTGGATTCTGCACGAAAAATTGAGTAAGGTATGTGTTTTGAGTTTTTCTCAAATCTCATTCGAATGCACTTAAAAAGAAGACCTAAACATTCCAAATTGGCTCTTCTCATTCCACTCGTTTTTGCCTCTTTGGATTTCGTTTTTGGCCTCTCTTTTTCATCTCCCTTTCCTTATAATCACCCATAATATTCTTTATATAACCTATTTCTCAAACCCTAGCTTGGAGCCTAAGCTAATGCATATTACTATATTGCCCTTTAATTCAAAATTATCAACTTTACATATTTAAACCATTACAAAATGTCCAAAAGTCAATTAAATTTGAATTTAAATATTCGATTCATTTTAAATAAAAATAAATATAATATCAATATCCCAATTAATAAAATAATAATATTATTAAAATTATATGCCATATTCATAAATAAAGCCATCAAAATTACGGGGTATTACATACTTCCCCCCTTGAAAAGGAATTTCTTCCTCGAAATTCGACGAAACCTAATACTAGAAATAAAATGCTCCTCGATTCTATTTCCCAAAATCACGCACAAATGTCCTCAAAGTTTTCTATCTCCAAAGAAAACATGTCTAACCCACTTGCTAGACCCAAAATCCAAGACCCAAGGATTGTCGTATACCTGAGGTCTGATACCATCTGTAACATCCCGCGAGCCCGGAGAGACACGCGGCATGCTACTACGATAAAACTAAACTAAACTATCAATAATGAGTATAGAGCATCTAAATTTTCACAATTTAAGTTCAACTAATCCACAATTCATTTATTTCCACAATAATGATTGCAATCATGTTTCTCTCAAAATACACAAATCTTCAATTATAATTACACCACCAATTATACAACAAAATAAACCTTCCAATCCGTGCTCTAAAATAATTCTCCAAAATAGCCCATAGCATCACAATCCATGCTAACCTGCCAACTAAAAGAAAATACGGGGAAGTACACAATATGACAGGAATAGATGCTCAAAAATAAATAGCACGATGAATAAATCGCAACAATACGAATCCGCATATACAAATCAAATATAATAATCAAGCATTATATCAATAATAATTTCTCAATAACACATCAATGAGTCACCAGACCTCACCTCACCTCTCCTAGGCATCTCAAAGCCATATACCGGTTCGTGGGAATATTAGTGGGTGCCCATTGTCCGTGCCATATTAAAATCTCATGACATGATATATCACAATGAATCAATATAATAGATTCGAACAATTTTCATATTTCAAATAAATATCACAATTGAACATGAGTGCAATCAACACAGAAAACAAATGGAATACTCTCAAGAGAATTTAAGAACATGTTGTGTAAGTTCCGTACCTTAAAATCATCGCATGAATCGTCACATAAAATTAGCTTCAAAATCTGATCGCACCTTCACGTTCTTCTTGCAAAAATAATCAAATCATATCCTAGCCCCAGCACGAGATAACCCCAAATAGTCCTATTTTAAAAAGTCAGAAAAATTAGCTTCTAAAATTATTCGAATCTCTGATCCGACTTCAAATTTGGATTCTATACGAAAAATTGAGTCAGGTATGTGTTTTGAGTTTTTCTCAAATCTCATTTGAATGCACTTAAAAAGAAGATCTAAACATTCCAAATTGGCTCTTCTCATTCCACTCATTTTAGCCTCTTTGGATTTCGTTTTTGGCCTCTCTTTTTCATCTCCCTTTCCTTATAATCACCCATAATATTATTTATATAACCCCTCTCTCAAATCCTGGCTTGGATCCTAAGCTAACGCATATTACTATATTTCCCTTTTATTCAAAGTTATCAGCTTTACATATTTAAACCATTACAAGATGTCCAAAAGTCAATTAAATTTGAATTTAAATATTCGATTCATTTTAAATAAAAATAAATATAATATTAATATCCTAATTAATAAAATAATAATAATATTATTAAAATTTTATACCATATTCATAAATAAAGCCATCAAAATTGCGGGAAATTACACTATACCAATCTCGAAACCACCTCATCGTATGGAACCTTTAGAATTAAGGGAATTAAAAGTTCAATTACAAGATCTGTTAGACAAACATTTTATTAGACCAAGTGTATCCCCTTGGGGTGCTCCAGTCTTATTTAATAAAAATAAGGATGAGAAGATGAGGTTATGTATAGATTATCGTGAACTAAATAAGGGTCATTAAAAATAAATACCCCTTACCTCGTATAAATGATTTGTTTGACCAACTTCAAGGTGCGCAAGTATTTTCTAAGATTGACCTTAGATCAGGCTATCACCAATTGAAGATTAAGGAACATTATATTTTAAAATCAGCTTTTCGTACTAGATATGGTCACTATGAATTTCTTGTGATGCCATTTAGACTAACTAATACACCAGCCGCTTTTATGGATATGATGAATAGAGTGTTTAGGAAATATTTGGATTAATGTGTGGTTGTTTTATTGATGACATCCTTATTTATTCCAAAAGTATTGAAGAACACGAAAAGCATTTAGAGATGGTGTTATAAATCTTTAGGAGGGGGAAATTATATGCGATATTAAAGAAGTGTGAGTTTTGGTTGCCTAGCATCTCTTTTCTAGGACATGTCATTTTTAAGGAGGGAGTGTCGATTGACCCTCAAAAGATCAAGTCTATACTAGATTGGCCTAAACCATCTAATGTGACGGAGATTCATAGTTTTCTTGGATTGTCGGGTTATTATCGAAGATTTGTTAAAGGATTTTCTAGTATTTCCAAACCTCTATCTAGGTTAACACAAAAAAGGTGAAGTATGAGTGGTCTAAGGAAGTCAAGAATAGTTTGCAAGAACTTAAGAATCGATTAGTAACTGTACCAATTTTGACTATTCCTTCCGGGACAGGGGGATTTGTGATTTATAGTGATGCTTCTAAAAATCGTTTGGGATGTGTGCTAATGAAAAATGGAAAAGTAGTAGCTTATTCCTCGAGACAGTTAAAACCACATGAGCAAAATTATCCAACCCATGATCTAGAATTAGTTGCTGTAAGACATTATTTGTATGGTGAGACTTGTGAGATTTATACAATTCATAAGAGTTTTAAATATATCTTTACCTAAAAATAATTGAATACGGTACAAAGGAGGTGGCTAGATTTAATGAAGGATTATGATTTAAATATTCATTATCACCCAGGGAAAGCTAATTTAGGAGCTGACGCTTTAAGTAGGAAGTCTACCATAAATTTAGTATATCTCATTACAAATCAAGAATATTTGTTAAGAGATTTGAGGAGTATAGAAATAGATATACGTATTTATAGAAAAGGAGGAATAATCGCAAACTTACATTTACAACCCATATTGATGGAAAGGATCAAAAGTGCATAAGTAGATGACCCACAACTGAAGAAGATTAGAGAAGAAGTCATCAAAGGGAAGAAAATCAAATTTTTGATACGAGATGATATATTAAGGTTTGAAAATAGAATGTGTGTGTCATGTGATGCCCGACTAAAGTGGAAAATTTTGGAGGAAATTCACTACTCGAGATTCAAATTTCATCCCGGATGTACAAAGATGTATAGGGATTTTCAAGAAGTATTTTGGTGGAATAACATGAAGAGGGAGATAGCCGAATTTGTATCTCAGCTTTTGGTTTGTCAACAAGTAAAAGATGAACATCAGAAACCATCAGGATTATTACAACCCCTACCTATCCTTGAGTGGAAATGGGAACATATTACTATGGATTTTGTGACAGGTTTATCAAGGAGTTCAAATGGTAATGATTCTATTTGGGTGATTATTGATATATTAACTAAATCTGCTCATTTTCTTTCCATTAAGATTACCCATTCCTTAGAAAAATTAGTTAAGTTATATGTATGGGAAATTGTTAGGCTTCATAGAACCCCAATTTCAAGTGTTTCCGATCGTGACCCTAGATTCATGTCTTGCTTTTGCAAAATCCTATAAGCAGCCATGGGAACACAATTGAATTTCAGCACTACTTTTCATCCTCAAACAGATGGACAATTTGAGAGAACCATTCTAACCTTAGAGGATATGCTTCGGGCATGTGTACTTGATCTGAAGGGAAATTGGGATGATCATTTACCGTTAGTGAAATTTTCATATAATAGTAGTTATTAAGGAAGTATTTAAATATCTCCGTATGAGGAACTCTATACTATAAGGTTTCGTTCCCCTGCATGTTGGGTAGAAGTTGGAGAAAGAAAATTATTGGGACCAGAATTGTTCCATATCACAACAGAGAATGTGAAATTGATACAAGAACGACTTCGAATCGCTCAAAGCTGTCAAAAGAGTTATGTCGACGATCGTCACCGACAATTAGAATTCCAAAGAGGATATTATGTGTTCTTGCGAGTATCACCAACAAAGGGAGTAATTTGATTTGGGAAGAAAGGGAAGTTTAGTCCAAGATATGTAGAACCTTTTGAAATCCTTGAAAGGATAGGAGTTTTTGCTTATAGAATAGCCTTACCCCCTGAATTCTCTAGTGTGCATAGTGTATTTCACGTGTCTGTAAGAGGGTACTTTAGATCGTAGATGGAGGTGTAACCCCTTTTAAGTATGGTAATGATAAGTTAATTAGCCCAAAACTTTGGATTAGTAATAGAACATGCCAATACAAGCCTAATGAAGATGAAGCTCGATTTAAACTCACAAATCTCTCGTGTATAACTCAGAAAAGTAGTAATGGAATTTTAGAAGTAACTCAGCTAGAGGGAGAGGGAAGTAAGCATCCTAGATACACCTTGGTAGGCAGGTAGAAACACACCCAAAACACCATTTTTCTCTCTGTCAAGTATTAAAAGCTTCGTGATTAATAATAATGGTGAGTGGGTGAAACTCTCTGGTTTGTAATAACTCTCTCTAGCAATAACTCCTTGATTCTCAAAAGAACACCCCCTCCTCAAAGGTGGTTGGGGTCCTTAAATATCCCCCCACACCATCCCCGAGGCAACTCAGTCATTTAAGACTATGAAAGACATCCCTCACACTTTATGTCACAACATTAAATGCCTGATGCACTAGTTGTCTCCACGTCATAAATATTAAATGACAAAACATGCCTTTTGCCTGACCACTGTGTCTCAGGGGGCTGTTGTTGCAGAGGTGGCTCACCAATTTCGTGACAGCCCCAAATACCACGGTGGTTTACTCAAGCGAAGGGATGACATTATTTAGCTGGCTAGTGACATCACCTTTAGTAGATGTGACATTAAGTAGAGGGTTGTTTGGTTCATGACCCAACGCTCGATGGAACTCCAAGATGCTTCACCTGAGGTTCCACGATCAGGGTCCTTCGGTGTTTTACCAGGTGTATCTAAGATGATCAGGACAAGCCCCAATGGTGCCTTACTTCTCAATCCTCCAAACCAAGTCCCTCTAAAGTTTCCACGATGAGTTCGTTCGATAGAGCATGAAAGCTCTCCCAGGCCCTGCCAAGCCTGGTCTCTCAAGAGTACCGTTCGACCTCACACAGGTTCATTATTCTCGTTACATCATTATAATCGTTATATCTCATAGCCAATACAAACAAAAGATACAATATGACTAAGTAATCAGCAAGCTAACATATGAGTTTCCACGCCAAGCTGCCTCGCTTGAGCTGCCACGCTGTCTTAATACCAAACACTGTTGCCAATGGGCAGATTATCCCTAATCTCAGGATTATCTCCAAGCCCCCTCTACATTTTCCCCTTCGTGGAGGGATTTGTTGTGGGAACAAGAAATTCCTGTACGAAAACTTCTAAATCCGATGAACCTTCTCTGCGTGAAAAAAAAATTATGGCCTTCTTTCCCCCGTTAGAACCACAGCGATATAGTCTCCTGGAAAAAGTAAAATTATCCCCGATGTATTTAAGCCGAAGCGCCATTCTCATTGGGGCTGGGGCGAAGCGACATCACCGCTTTTTCCTCGTTCTGATCCTCAACCGTTCTATCTTGAATATTTGAAATTCTTTTGAAAGGCCTAGTAAGCTTATCCAATACTCGTTTGGGCTCCTGGTAAATGAAATTTTCCCCCGTGGTGCTTCTCTATGTTCGAAAAACGTTTGGGAATGTGGGATCTTCTTCGTTAGAAGTTTATTGGATATGCCTGACAAAATCTTCTGGTGCCAAAACTTAAACTTATTTAGGAAGGCAATGTTTTTTGTTCCCCATGCGTCACTTCATTGATGATGTGGCGCTGTCTTTTTAACTGCCAAAGTACTTCCTGAAGTGCCACGTGTTCATTTGAAATAATTATAGGCGGTCGCGCACGTACGATTGTGGGAAAATCTAAACGCCAAACTCAGAAAATTTTAAACGACCATATCCCAACACTTAACCCTTCTTTTCTCTTACTTTGCCTTTGTCTTCCTCAAGCTTCCATTTTACTTTAGAGAGAGAAAGTCCGTGAGAACTCCATTGCTATTGCTCTTACCTAACTTCTTTCTTCTGTTACCTTCTATACCACCACTTGTGATCGTGTTTCTCCATTCTCGTTCTCAAACCCTTCTTGCTCAAAGCTTTTCTGTTACTGTATCATTAGTTGGCATGGCATCCTCAAGCAAACCCACCATATCTGCCGCTAGTGCTCCGCCTGATGCCTCTACCATTGCCACCACCCTGGATGGCGCCCTTCAGGAACAACTAAAGTTTTACCGTCGATCACCTATTTTTGGACAAGGTGATGATTTTACTGGTGCGTGTACGAAGGTCAATTTTTCTGCTAAGTTTGACCCTCTATTGTTGGGTGATGAAGACGAAGCTTCTACTGAGTGGGTCTTTCTTCCTCCCGAGGGGACTCTCCGATTTTGTTTAGAGTGAGGGAACTTCCTGTGGTCCCATATTGAGTTTGAAGAGCCCGGGGGTTCTCCTGCTCAGTTTGCTGCATGGAACTCCCACATGCAGAGCTTATATGATGAAACGCTCACAAAGATCGCGCTGCAACAGGCTAAGTAGTTTGGTGAGTTCACTCTCTCCAAGAATAATATTACCCTTCCAGTTCTGGTGTCTCGCTGGAACGTTACTACCCATACATTCATCGCTGCGTGGGGTGAGTTCACGGTGACATTGGAAGACGTGTGTGAGCTCCTGGGCCTTGAAGCAACAGACCACGAGACTTATACTGATGAGGCTCTGGATGCCCAGGAGACTACTGACCGTTTGGAGCTGGACCGAATATGCTGAAGTTGCACCGGTTCATCAAACAAGGCCATTTTCTCCCCCACTTATTAATTATTTCTTGAAGGATTCTGCTGAGGGTAGTTCTTCTGGAGGTGCCCCTGGTCAAGGTACATCGTTGGAACTTATTTCTTATATCCTTATCATTCTTTCCCATTTCCTTCTATCGTGAAAACCCAACGATCAGCCTCGAAGGGACCTTATCAATATATCCCTTCGCTTGGCCGAGGTACCAAGCTTCCTTTGGCTGCAATTACCTTGGGATCTCTCTATACATGGCTCGATAGGACCCTCTTCGACATGGAATGATCTCTTGATCGTTATAACTTGGCAAATTTTTCCAACTGTGTCCTTCTGACGAGCTTCCTCTATGTTCATTTTCCTGCCGTAGCGGCCAAGATCAACCGCCCTCCTTCTGGGGAAAGAATTCTTCCCCCACGCTCCTATCTTTATCATAAGAAACTGAGTCGAAAGGAGTTAATCTTTGTGATTGATTGTTTTGAGGACTTCGTTATGAGGCCCTACGAGGAGGATATGTTTGTTCATAACTGTGACTTTTTTCAGCATGAAGCCAGGTTAGTGAAGGTAGGCACAGACATTAAAGATCCTTCGCTGGCCGTGGTTGTTCTGTTCTCCTCCGAGTATCTGTCTTTCTATACTAAGTGGGGATATACTAGCGAGCACTACAACCCCAATCGATGCAGCCGCCAATTTAGTTTTGATCAGGGGGCACCTCGCCCAGTTTTTCAATCATCAAACCCCAAGGTTTCCTTTAGCGAGGCTTGCTCCCTGTTTTCTTCTACTGCTGCATGGGGAATAAGTTCGGCGATGGCTGGGTGAGTCACCATTCCCAACAACAAAAGGCAAGGGAATGTGTCCTCTCTATTCACTATACGATACTGGTCGAAACAATTGGCTGATATTGCAGAGTTCATCGAGGGGAATCCAGTGTACCCTCCAGTTCTTTCTTTTTCTGCGTTGGAGCTGGGTTTAAAGGGAAACTCCATCCTTGGGGTTGAGTTCCCTATGAGTAAGACCCCCAAGGCATGTCCCACTGAGCTTCCTTCCCTTTGTTCCATGATCCCTACTACTGCGCCCAAACCCAAGAGTGTTGTAGCCTCTAAGAAAGCTGCCCCTTCGACCAAAGTTGCTACCGATGAACCTTCAGGCCAGAAGGAAAAGAGTGGGACTTCTTCCAAGTCCAAGTCCCAGACTAAATCTCAAGCTCCTAAGGAGGCATTCCCCATTTCCTCCGTTCCTCCTCCTATGCCTGCAGAGATAGCTTAGGAGTTGAGAAGGAAAGTTCAAGCCGAGGTGGCACGTATATACGCTGAGTTCCAACGGCGAGTTCCAGTTGTTCCTCCATTGGGAACCTTCCCCATAATCCAAGTTGATCCCACCGAGCCCACGACGAAGAGGAGAAAGACTTCAAAGGTTCTTCGAGGTACTGGCACTGATGCATCAGGAACGAGGAAGAAAACTCTGGGTACCAAGTCCCAGAGGAGACAAACTCCCGAGGTGCACTTATCTCCTGCCTCTTTGCCTGTCAGATCTGAGGTATGTATACTTGTTCTATTATCATTTCCCATTTGTTTAAAAAAAAGTACATCTGCTTATGCATTTTGGCAACTTTGGTACAGGAAGTTGAAAAAGAAAGTGCCAATCCCCCTAGCCCCCCCGTGAGCCCTTTCGTGGGGGGACGTTTCGGTGTTTCGCCACCCGATGTGACTTCTCCTCGTTCGCCCATGATCGGGCTTACCTATTCCCGCCATTCAGCCTCTCAACGTGCAAGAGATGTTTCCATGGGGGTGATGTTTTCGACTCTGTGGGCGTCTCTTCGTAACCAGAGATAACTCTCCCCATCCCTTCTGGTTTATCTTCTCCATCGAGCTACTTCAGCCCATCTATCTGGCTGAAGAAAATGAGCCCGAGGTATGATTTCCTCTAATTTGTTTGGTATAACGTCCTTTCAGTCTCTCCCCTTTATTTATTTATCATACTAAACCTTGAGATTTTTTTTTGGATGCCCTAGGTTGAAGTGTCCTTATTGTTAGCCAACATTCCTCTTCCCACGGTGCTAACAAGACCCTTGACCACAATTCCCCTTTTATGTACCATAACTGAGGTAAGTGACGTTTAGAGGCTTCTCCATTTTTTTGTACTTGTTCCTCTTTTCTTTTCTTTTTTTAACACTGAACTTCATGTTGAAGCTTTCCCCCAATCTTGCTCCACCTTCTCTCGAAGGTCTTCACGCGTATAAGGCCAAGGTTGGTGCTTCTGCCCCCCGTGGTGGTTTTTCTGCATTCACCCCTATTGAGGCCTCATTTGGGAGCCCATCATCTTCTCTTAGTGAACAACCCATGCTGGATTTGGTCCCCTATGTTGGTGAGGGAGTTTTGCCTGTCGTTGAGGCTTCTGCAACCAGGGATCCCGTTATGTCTTCTGAGGTAATGAGCCCGCCCCCAACGGTTCCTACCCCTATGGCTGCTATGGTGACTCTCGTTCTTGCCATGGTCGTGACTGGGGTATTTTCCTTAATTCTATGCATTTTTGTCGAAGAATTTTTGCAAACTCCCCAATAATGGTGACTTAACAATGAAAACACTTATTAAAATTTTCCATAAACTCCACCTATAACGGTGAGTTAACAATGAAAACACTTGTTAAGATTTTTCATAAACTCCACCTACAACGGTGACTTAACAATGAAAACACTTGTTAAGATTTTTAATAAATTCCACCTATAACGGTGACTTAACAATGAAAACACTTGTTAAGATTTTTCATAAACTCTGCCTATAACGGTGACTTAACAATGAAAACACTTGTTAAGATTTTTCATAAATTCCACCTATAATGGTGACTTAACAATGAAAACACTTGTTAAGATTTTTCATAAACTCATTACTTTTCTTATCTTAGGTTGCACGAGAGACTTCTCCACCCGTTCTTTTGCCTATGGCTCACCTCATCGGGAACCTGTTGTCTCGAAAGATTCTGGCTATGCTGACCAAGGTTCCACGACCGGTGCTTCAGCGGAGAGTGAATCCAGGTGCGAGCTTCCTCTGCCTGATTTGGCTCCTCATGCATTCTGCTTAATGGTGCTTCAACATTCTCTCCATGTCTTCCACTCATCGACTAGTGATCGAGCAACTTGCGAATCACCATCCTAAATCCTTCTCGGTGGATTGCTTACGTTCCAACCTCTCTGTCTTGAGTTATAGGCTGCAAGGCATGGCTACCGTTGTTGTAGAAATTGCTAGCACTCCCACTGCGACCGTTACCAGACCACTCCTTAACCAATTTCTGGGCTATTTGAAGGAGTTGGGTCGTGATGGTTTTCGTTTTAACTGGATTATATCATATTTAAAAACTTTGAAGAGCCAACAACTGATCAAGCGGAGTAAATTATTACAGAAGCATCAGCAGGACCAACAGGCTGAGGAAGTCAGGTTGGCCGAAATAGCACCCCTTATAGAAGCAGTTGATAAGGAGGTAGATGATGCCGAAGAATCTTTGCGTCTGGCCAAGCTGAAACGAGAAAGACTCATCATCAAACGTGCATAAGTACAAACGAGGTTGGAGGTTTCCATCAATGCCCAACAGTCTTGCACTACAGCTTCTTCGGGCCTTCTTGGAGATTTTTTCTCGTCTTCAGACCTATGGTTCCTCTTAGGCTAATCAACTATTGTATATATCTTCCTCTTGCTTCTTTATATGTAATTCTTGGGCAGTAGTTCCCAATTTTGTAATGCTCTATCGTTTACAAATGAATGAAAAATGTATATTTTCCCATTCGTCTGTATGTTACAACTGTTGTATAAATTTCTATATTACTGTAACTCTTTCATTCTGTTCAAGTCATAACTAAAACTTGTATATTCATAACAACAGCTATTTACAATCATGGTTCAAACTTAATTGTCTACACATGATAAACCTTCAGCCATTTATTATTAATTTTGAATGGCTTATCTTCCTCCATTCTAGAAATTAAGCAATAGCCTGAGTCATGAGCTTCTTTTACAACAAAAGGTCCCTCCCAATTGGCTGAAAACTTTGGTAGAGGAAGCCCCTGATGTGCTTCACTGCTGCTTTCAAAACGAGGTCTCCCTCCATGAACTTCCTGGGCCTTACCAGGTTATCATATGCCCTGGAGAGCTATTTCGTGTGCATTTGAAAGTGTTGCATCGCATTATCTCTGTGTTCGTCTAACGCTTCCAATTTCACGTGTCTATTCTAAGGGAGTATGCTACTTCGTAAGGTGTATCGGGCAGAGGGAACTTCTAGCTCCACTCGAAGGATTGCCTCCGCCCCATAAACAAGCGAGAACGGAGTGTGCCCCGTGGGTTTCCTCTTGGTTGTTCGATCGTCCCATAACACAGCTGGATCTTATCATCCCATGATGATGGGAAGTCCTCCATTACCTTGGCCAGAATATTAACCAACGTTTTGTTAGTCGCTTCGGCTTGACCGTTTCCCTTTGGGTATGCCACCGTTGAAGTATGGTGAACAATGGAGTACTTGTCCGTGAGCATCGTTACTTCTGAGTTGACGAAGGGTGTCCCATTATATGAGAGAATAACCTTTGGGATCCCAAAATGACAAATAATGTATTATCTAATGAAGTTTCTCACCACCCCAGCCGTTGCCCTTCTGAGCGATATTGCCTCGGCCCACTTTGTAAAGCACTCCGTTGCAACTAGTATCCATATCTTTCCCCTCTAAGGAGGATGTATTGCCCCCACCAGGTCAAACGCCCAAGTGTGAAAAGGGTAAGGCGTTGCCAGAGAGTGTAAGTCCATCGATGGGGCATGGATCATGTTTTCATGTAGTTGGCAAGCTTTACATTTTTGAACGAACTCAACAGAATCTTTTTCCATCGTTGGCCAATAATACCCCAACGTCATCAGCTCATCATACAACTTGGCCCCTCCTATGTGAGATGGATCGTGCGCCTGTTTGAGGACCTCAGCTGCCTCTTCTTTCGTGATGCAGCGCAGTGGTCTGTTGAAGTATCCTCTTTGGTAGAGCTGCACTCCTTGGATATCACTACACCAAAACATGTCGTTAGTAACACAATTTTACCGTTACTAAAAATATTAGTAACACAATTTTTCCATTAGAAAAAAGGCGTGGGGCACGAAGGTAGTAACATAATTTTTTCGTTACTAATAGTAACGGTATATTCAGAATTAGTAGCAGTAAAATTTTGTTACTAATAGTAACGGTAAAATTGAAAATTAGTAACGGTAAACTATGTTACTAATAGTAACGGTAAAATTCAAAATTAGTAACGGTAAATTCTGTTACTAATAGTAACGGTAAAGGTCAAAATTAGTAATGGTAAAATTATGCTACTAATAGCAACGGTAAAATTATGTTACTAATCTTAGTACATATTTAAAAAAAATTCAAAATATCCACTCCGCTATGTGATCCTTTATTTAATTTCCTACGTAGATCTAGAAACTCACAGGATTTTTGCGTCCCTATAATTCCTCCCAAAGAGATAAAAAAAGATTGGTCAACAATTAAATTTCTATTCCATACTTTTAATACAGCAGCCTCACCAAAAAGCATCCCTCTTGGTTTACATTTAATACAGCAGCCTCACCCAAAAAATTCATCTTTATAATTATATTAATCGAAGTCATATACAAACATGATACGAAACAGAGATGACAGTGTAAATTTTTAGTTTTTTTAATAAAACCTTGATCACTAACAAATATAGTTGTGCATACGAAAAAAATCTCTAGGAGAGCTTCAATGCCATTTCTTGAAGAAGAGCTCGCTTATGTGATGCATTCATTAATCACATGATTGGTTTCTTCATTCTCGAGCACATAAACAATTATGGAAGCGGCGTGACCAAGAGGTTCCTCCGATTCTCTCTTCATCATGAAGGCCTATCCTCCAATACATAAAGTAACGGAACTAGATGTTAGATTAAGTACTCGTCTCGTTTGAATTTTTGTGCTTTCATTGACTATCATATTTGGCAAATTCACATATAAACTCATTAAGTTCTAGACAAGAAATTGACATCCTATGATTCAAACTCTTGATATAAAATATGAGAATTTATATGTGAATATACCAATATAGAAAAGTCAAAAACTGAAAATAAAAAGAACACTAAGAGCTATTGAATAGTTGGCTGCAGAGAGACAAATTATGAGATTCTAATTTTTGTTTCCTATTAAGAAATTTGAGCCAGCTGAAACTTAGAAACCATATTCCTCTCAACATTCTATACAACAAAATCAGAAATTATCATCCTCTTAGTAGCAAGTATAATACCTATTAATTATACTTATAGTAACAGGTATCCAATCAACACACCTGGGCTACAGGTTCTGCTGGCGTAGCTGTTCGTCGGGATTGGTAATCAGTCTCGCTATTAACTGTGACACCCCGCCTAATTAATCCCGGGTGATCAGTCCTAAATCAAGTTAGAACAGGTTTCTCATTTGGTCCATTCTTAGCATCACTGTCGTCTTATTAAATTACTAACCACCTAAGTAAAAAAAAACAGACTGGTGCCAATTTTTATCTTTCATTATTTAAACAAAAACCCATGCGGATAATAAAACAATATAACAATCACAGATAACTGAAATAATCATCCACAAGTAAAAGTAATTAACCGAATAAACCATCGGTCCAAATAATAAATCCCGTAAAGACAAGAATGAACTCCCAACAAGTCTACTACAAATAAAATGGAATGTGAGCAACATGCTCGAATAACTAATCATGAATTTCTACATTAAGAATGAAGAATGAGGCGTCTATCAAAGCCCCGCAACATCCACATATGCTGCAGCAACGGATCCCTGGAATATAGTCAAGGTTGGCGTCCCTGTGGTTGGACACCTAAAAGGGTTTTTAAAAGTTTTTATAGCAAGGGTTAGTACCCAAAAACATTTGAAAAACATTTAACAAATGATTAACTTGCAGTAATAAATAAATATGCATGCTCTTCACATTTTAGTTAGTATCGCACTCTCTTGAGAACTTCCTTGCCCCTCCTCTAATATACGCTACTAACGCTTTAATTAAATTACCTAGTTATTCATCTCATGACTAGATAATTAACAAAGTTCCTTTATACCCATCCTACTCTAACTGAGTATGTAGTGTTTATGATTTTTAAGTTATTAGTAACATCAACTTAACTAAATCATTTCCCTTTTTATATTCATATAACTTCTACACTTGTTATACATGTGAAATAACTCACTTTTCATTAATAACCCGTATATAATTAATTATCTAATTATATACTTATAATCATATTTCAGCATTCACAATCATACTGTAATATATATAACAACTTGCATCCTCCCGAGCAAAATACTCTCGGAATGTAAATTCTATAAAGTGCTATCCCACTAGGTACAATCACATAGCCTAGATATCCCAAGTCAGAATTTTCACACCAACTTGATAAAAATAAATAATTGGAGGCGGTCATATTCCTTCCCTGAAAGTGAGATGTCCATCACCCATATAACGGACGCTATGACCTCGGGAATATACTCACCCTACTCCTCAAGCTAGGGGATTCATCCACTACGCGCAACCTCCCCCTATAGCACAATAGTATAAAATATCTAATCACTGATATAAATAGTGCACACCATATATATATACTATCGCCTCTGTATATATAAATATAAAAGTCTCGGCTATACCGTTCGCTAAATCCGTAACATAAGCCTATCAAAATTATTAAGAGTTTATGGTCCAACTCTAAATATTAATTAAATTTCACCTTAATTAATTAAGTTATTTTGGGTGTCGCCCCCACCATAAATTTGGACTTACTCTCGTAGCCCAAAATAAATTTACCCGAGTCAAAATTCCCGACTCTAATTTATTAGCCTCAAACCCTAATTAATTTATCTACAATTAATTAGATTTACTCTCATGTATTTAATTTCTCAATAATTAATTACATAAGATTTTTATATGATTTTCCCCTCTTATATAACTAACTGGCGAAACTGCCAAAATCTAGCGACCGTCGATCGATCGACCCCAGACCGTCGATCGATCGATCGAACAGGTCTTCGTCTTCTTCCCGAAGACAGGGCAGCCATGGACGGAATTTCTTAAACCCTAATCTCTGCTAACATGAATTTTAAGCCTTTTTAACACCAGTACATATTAGAAACCTTATTAGGATTCCCCAGAAAGTCCACAACAATCATCAATTCGTCCATAAACTACTGATTTATAATTTTGGGGAAAAATCCATCTTTTTTCCTTAAACACATTTTTACTCCAAATTTCTTCATCAAATTCGTTCTAATTTATCTGTATATCATTCTAATAGACACACATCAATATTCCAATATCAGATTTTACATAACTCCTCATAAATTCGGGCAAATCAGATTCATGTTTTCTTTTGTATTATCAAAACCCCATGTTTATGCCATGAAACCCCAAAACGAATTTTAATTCATTACATCACGCAAATATGAATTGAAAGACAGATTTAATGCTATTGCAAGTTTTTCACTTGCCTTAGGTTTCTTAGTGTCTGAATTTGCGATGGATTCCAAGGTTGAAGATGACCTTGTTGGTTCTTTGAGATCCCCAAAATGGCTTTGGCTGCTGCTAGGGTTTCCTAACCCTTTAATTCCTTTTTCTAATTAAGCTCAGCCATGCCCTTATTTCTTTTTATTAGTTTAATTATTCAATTCTCGTTTTTCGACTAATGGGCCAAGCCCAAGTGACCAAAATGCCCCCGAGTGGGCCCGACTATGTCTAAAAATGTCCCGTGACCCGTTTACTACCCCCGGGTACACTTTTCCGACTATCTCGGCCCATCCGGACTCAACTGTACACTCAGAATTTGCATCCGAATTAATTTATAAAAATACTTATCCCCCACCCAATATAGTCTATACCGACTTCCGGATGTGATAAGTACATACCTCGTCATTAATACTCGAAACGACGAAATTACATTATTACTATTCACTTAGTAAATAAATTTTCCCTAAATATTAACCATTCAATCCCAGATTAATATTTGTATATTATTCTATCATAATCAATTCATTAAATTACAACACACTAGTAATTTAGAATATCCGAATTAATTAAATTTTAAATGTACCAAAAATACGGGGTGTTACATACTCCCCCCCTTATAAAGGAATTTCGTCCCCGAAATTAGATCGTACCTGCGTTGAAAAGCTCTGGATATTGTTCCCGCATATCTTCCTCTCGCTCCCAGGTAGACTCGTCAACATTGTGATGACCCCACTGTACTCTAACCAATGGAACAACCTTGGATCGTAATTTCCGCTCACTGTGATCCAGAATTGCTACTGGCCTCTGATCATACGAGATGTCTGGCTGTAAGTCGATCTCCTCGAGTGGAATGTGCCAAAAGGCTCTCTCTCTCCTTCGATATTTCTTCAGCGATGCCACATGGAATACATCGTGTATCCGCTGAAGATGTTCTGGTAACCCAAGCATATACGCCACCGGTCCCATCCTCTCAATAATAGGGAAAGGTCCTACGTATCGCGGTGCTAACTTACCCTTCTTGCCGAACCTCATCACCCCTTTCATTGGGGATACCCGGACTAAAACCTGGTCCCCAACTTCTAGCTCCACATGTCTTCGAGAAGCATCAGCATAACTCTTTTGCCTGTCCTGAGCTATCCGAATTCTTCCTCGAATCAACTCTATCTTGGCAGATGTCTCCTGAACAATCTCCGGCCCCAAGATTTTGTTGTCCCCCACCTCTAACCAACAAACGGGTGAACGACAAGGTCTCCCGTACAGTGCCTAAAACGGTTCCATGCCAATCGTGAATTGGTAAGAGTTGTTATACGCAAACTCTACCAAAGGGAGATATTTCTCCCATCCTCCCCCGAAGTCCAAAATGCACATTCTGAGCATGTCTTCCAGCATCTGGTTAACTCTCTCAGTCTGTCCGTCAGTCTGTGGGTGATACGATGTACTCAAGCGCAACTCCGTGCCCATTGCCTCCTGAAAGCTCTGCTAAAAGTGGGCGACAAAGATTTTGTCTCGGTCGGATACAATATTTATAGGTACTCCATGCAGCTTAACAATCTCTGCTATGAATAGCTGTGCATAACGCATCGTCTTGAAGTCTGTGCGTACCGGAAAAAAGTGGGCCACCTTAGTCAACCGATCCACAATAACCCATATGGAGTCGTGACCCCTCTGCGATATAGGTAACCCTGTGATGAAGTCCATGGAGATGCTCTCCCACTTACACACGGGAATTTCTAACGGCTGTAGCATCCCTGATGGTCTCTGGTGGTCAACTTTCACAAGCTGACACGTGGCACATTTCGAAACAAACTTCGCTATGTCCCGTTTCATCCCTGCCCACCAATACTGCCTCCTCATATCTTGGTACATTTTATCCCCACCGGGATGTACCGCAAATTTCGAACCATGGGATTCTGTCATAACAGTGTGCCTCAAATCCTCATCCTCTGGCACCATTAACCTCCCATTAAAGCGTAGGCCTCCTTCTGAGCTAATCGAGTAACCCTCTGCTCCCTCAGCTAACAACTGGCCCACCCTATCCCGGCAAATTTGATCCTCTTCCTGAGCCTTCACAACTCGCATAATGATCTCGGGTGTGATGGATAAAGCTGACATGCAAGCCTTGGCTACGTCATCCTTATATTGAATCTCTCTCCACTTCGCTTTCCATACCTCTGATATCTCCCCAGTCGGCCTTCGGCTCAATGCGTCTGCTACCACATTGGCCTTACCAGGATGATACTGAATATCAAACTGGTAGTCCTTCACGAATTCTAGCCACCGCCTCTGCCTCATATTCAGATCCTTCTGTGTGAAGAGATACTGAAGTGACTTGTGATCCGTGAATAGAGTAAACTGCTCTCCTAGAAGATAATGCCTCCATATCCTCAAAGCAAAAATGACCGCTGCCAACTCTAGGTCGTGAGTGGGGTAATTCCTCTCGTGGGGCTTTAGCTTCCTGGAAGCATAAGCTATAGCCCTTTCCTCCTGCTGGAGCACACCCCCAAGACCCCGTAAGGATGCGTCTGTGTAAACCCGATACTCTAGCCCTCCCTTTGGCAATGCAATCATGGGTGCAGATGTCAACTTGTCCTTTAGCTCGTCGAACGCTAATTGACATCATCCCACTTGAAAGGTACCCCTTTCCGAGTCAGATTCGTCAAAGGTCCTGCAATTTTAGAGAATCCCTTAATGAATCGCCTGTAGTAACCGGCCAAACCCAGAAAACTGCGCACCTCGGTCGGTGTCGTGGGCTGTCCCCACTCCCTCACCGCCGACACCTTATTCGGATCCACTGCAATACCCTGATCTGACACGACGTGACCAAGGAACTGTACCTCCCGTAGCCAGAATCCACACTTCCCTAATTTGGCATAGAGTTGATGATCCCTCAGTGTCTGTAAAACCATGCGCAAATGCTCTGCGTGCTCCTCCTCGGTGCGCGAGTAGATTAGGATGTCATCAATGAACACGATAACAAACTAATCTAAGTACTCCCTGAAAACCATGTTTATGAGGTCCATGAACACTGTTGGTGCATTGGTGAGCCCGAAGGGCATCACCCTGAACTCATATGATCCATACCGCGACAAGAAAGCGGTCTTAGGAACATCCCCCTCTCGGATACGCAGTTGATGATACCCTGACGTCAAGTCGACCTTGGAGGAGTAAGACGCCCCTCTCAATTGGTCAAATAAATCATCAATCCGAGGCAACGGATATTTATTCCGTATCGTCACCTTGTTCAGCTCCCCATAATCCACGCACAAGCGGAGTGAACCATCTCGCTTCTTCACAAACAACACCGGCGCACCCCACGATGATGTACTCCGCCGAATAAAACCCTGACCCAGTAGTTGCTGAATCTGTTCCCTCAATTCCCGCATTTCTGAAGGGGCCATTTGGTAAGGTGCCCGAGCAATCGGCCTCGTCCCCGGTGCCAAAACGATAACAAATTCGATTTCTCTGCTGGGTGGAAATCCTGGTATCTCCTGGAATACATCCTCAAAGTCCCTCACTATAGGAATAGAGTCTAAAGGAACTACCACCTCCTGTGAGGTTTCCTCCTCAATGTAGTATAAGTGAGTGCGCAACCCTCCCTCAGGAAGCGGCATTGCTATCAGGAACATCTCCTGTCCCGGAATGGAGAACACGATTGTCCTCTCATAACAATCCACCGTAGCCCGGTAACCTGCCAACCAATCCATGCCCAAGATGACATCATACCCCTCCATATCTAACACTAAGAGGTCTGCTGCTAAACTAAGCCTCCCAATCAAAATGTCTACTCCTCGACAAATCGAGCGAATCAAAGCCCCGCTGCCTACTGGTGACTCTACACTCATACAGAGGCTACCCGCTGTCTCTAATAACCCAGACCGTTTAGCAAAATTAGATTTAATGAATGAATGTGATGCTCCCGTGTCAAAAAGAATGCTACCCTCATGACCATGAATGAAAAACACACCCTCAACCGCTGGCGGCGCCTGCTGTGCTGGAGGATTGGGAACATCCCGAACGTTGTACACACGTCCGTAGTGCATCTGCCCCTGCTGCTGTGGGGCGGGTGGGGCTCGTGCTGCTGGCTGCATCTGACCCTGTTGCCCCTGCTGGGCACCCTGCTGCTGGCCTCTGCCCCTCTGCGGGCACTCCCTTTTGAAGTGTCCTGGCTGGCCACAGGAGAAACAGAGTTTCTGGTCGTCACCTTGCCGTTGGCCCTGCTGGCCCTGACGTTGCTGGCCCGGTTGGCCTCCCCCGTTATTCCCTTGGCCCTGACGGCCCTGAGGAACCTGCTGTTGCTGATTAGGGCCTGGTTGCCCCTGCCTGAACCCCTGTCCTCCCGGTCGGAACCCACCAGGCTTGAACTTCTTAGCCTGATTCCCTTGCTGAATGATAACCTGTTGTTGTGTGCCACTTGTCTCACTACTAGTAACCGCCTTGCCCTGCTGGCTCGGCTCACCTTCCTTCTTGTTCCCCTTAGCATGGAAACGATGATCCTGGCAATGTACAAGTGCGGCATTAACGACATCTGTATAAGTCACTAACGCCGGATTTCCAATCAAGTGCTGCCTGATTCTCCAGGCTAGGCCATCCATGAACTTTGACTTCTTCCGCTCCTCGTCGCTCACCTCATTTGGCACAAAGTTTGCCAAACGGGTGAACTCTTCCTCATATTCTGCCACTGACCTATCACCCTGTACCAACTCGCTGAATTTCTTTCTCATCTCAGACTCTACTGCTGGAGGGAAGTACTTGCGGTCAAACCGCACCCAGAATTCAGAAATCGGCATCAAATTCCGCTCCTCAGCGGTGGTTACGGACTCCCACCACTGTAAGGCTGCCCCCGACAGACGAAAGGTAGCCAACATCTGTTTCTTCACCTCTGTACCCTCTAACATGCGCAGATGGCGCTGAATGTTCTTTTTCCAGTCACAAGCCTTGACCACATTGGTGCTACCTCGAAACTCAGGTGGGTGACCCTTCTGAAAGGTCTCCCTCACTCGCTTCCAAGATGGTGGCCCCAATGGAGCCTGAACTGCTGGAGCCAATGGAGGCGGTGCTTGGGGCTGCGGAAAATGAGCTGCCATAGCTCGCATCGCTGTCTCGACCGCTTGGGCCACTATCACTGCCACCTGAGTGGTAGAAATCAACTCGGGTGGGGGCGGTGGGGGCGGTATCTGTGGCTCCTGGCGAGCCTCCCTCACCTCATCTCTAGCCTCAGCCCTCTCCGCTCTCTGTCTCTTTGGTTGTATCTTAAATAGATTAAATTGTACACAATTTATACAAAAACTAATAGCAGGAATACGATATCTCACAAGCGGAAAATAGAATCAACAGTCCTAATAATAGGACTCTATAACAACCGAACGCTACGCTGAAACGTAGAAAGCCGCACAGATCCTAAGGACACTAGAACCTGATGCTCTGATACCATCTGTGACACCCCGCCTAATTAATCCCGGGTGATCAGTCCTAAATCAAGTTAGAACAGGTTTCTCATTTGGTCCATTCTTAGCATCACTGTCGTCTTATTAAATTACTAACCACCTAAGTAAAAAAAATAGACAGGTGCCAATTTTTATCTTTCATTATTTAAACAAAAACCCATGCGGATAATAAAACAATATAACAATCACAGATAACTGAAATAATCATCCACAAGTAAAAGTAATTAACCGAATAAACCATCGGTCCAAATAATAAATCCCGTAAAGACAAGAATGAACTCCCAACAAGTCTACTACAAATAAAATGGAATGTGAGCAACATGCTCGAATAACTAATCATGAATTTCTACATTAAGAATGAAGAATGAGGCGTCTATCAAAGCCCCGCAACATCCACATATGCTGCAGCAACGGATCCCTAGAATACAGTCAAGGTTGGCGTCCCTGTGGTTGGACACCTAAAAGGGTTTTTAAAAGTTTTTATAGCAAGGGTTAGTACCCAAAAACATTTGAAAAACATTTAACAAATGATTAACTTGCAGTAATAAATAAATATGCATGCTCTTCACATTTTAGTTAGTATCGCACTCTCTTGAGAACTTCCTTGCCCCTCCTCTAATATACGCTACTAACGCTTTAATTAAATTACCTAGTTATTCATCTCATGACTAGATAATTAACAAAGTTCCTTTATACCCACCCTACTCTAACTGAGTATGTAGTGTTTATGATTTTTAAGTTATTAGTAACATCAACTTAACTAAATCATTTCCCTTTTTATATTCATATAACTTCTACACTTGTTATACATGTGAAATAACTCACTTTTCATTAATAACCCGTATATAATTAATTATCTAATTATATACTTATAATCATATTTCAGCATTCACAATCATACTGTAATATATATAACAACTTGCATCCTCCCGAGCAAAATACTCTCGGAATGTAAATTCTATAAAGTGCTATCCCACTAGGTACAATCACATAGCCTAGATATCCCAAGTCAGAATTTTCACACCAACTTGATAAAAATAAATAATTGGAGGCGGTCATATTCCTTCCCTGAAAGTGAGATGTCCCTCACCCATATAACGGACGCTATGACCTCGGGAATATACTCACCCTACTCCTTAAGCTAGGGGATTCATCCACTACGCGCAACCTCCCCCTATAGCACCATAGTATAAAATATCTAATCACTGATATAAATAGTGCACACCATATATATATACTATCGCCTCTGTATATATAAATATAAAAGTCTCGGCTATACCGTTCGCTAAATCCGTAACATAAGCCTATCAAAATTATTAAGAGTTTATGGTCCAACTCTAAATATTAATTAAATTTCACCTTAATTAATTAAGTTATTTTTGGTGTCGCCCCCACCATAAATTTGGACTTACTCTCGTAGCCCAAAATAAATTTACCCGAGTCAAAATTCCCGACTCTAATTTATTAGCCTCAAACCCTAATTAATTTATCTACAATTAATTAGATTTACTCTCATGTATTTAATTTCTCAATAATTAATTACATAAGATTTTTATATGATTTTCCCCTCTTATATAACTAACTGGCGAAACTGCCAAAATCTGGCGACCGTCGATCGATCGACCCCATACCGTCGATCGATCGATCGAACAGGTCTTCGTCTTCTTCCCGAAGACAGGGCAGCCGTGGACGGAATTTCTTAAACCCTAATCTCTGCTAACATGAATTTTAAGCCTTTTTAACACCAGTACATATTAGAAACCTTATTAGGATTCCCCAGAAAGTCCACAACAATCATCAATTCATCCATAAACTACTGATTTATAATTTTGGGGAAAAATCCATCTTTTTTCCTTAAACACATTTTTACTCCAAATTTCTTCATCAAATTCGTTCTAATTTATCTGGATATCATTCTAACAGATACACATCAATATTCCAATATCATATTTTACATAACTCCTCATAAATTCGGGCAAATCAGATTCATGTTTTCTTTTGTATTATCAAAACCCCATGTTTATGCCATGAAACCCCAAAATGAATTTTAATTCATTACATCACGCAAATATGAATTGAAAGACAGATTTAATGCTATTGCAAGTTATTCACTTGCCTTAGGTTTCGTAGTGTCTGAATTTGCGATGGATTCCAAGGTTGAAGATGACCTTGTTGGTTCTTTGAGATCCCCAAAATGGCTTTGGCTGCTGCTAGGGTTTCCTAACCATTTAATTCATTTTTCTAATTAAGCTCAGCCATGCCCTTATTTCTTTTTATTAGTTTAATTATTCAATTCCCGTTTTTCGACTAATGGGCCAAGCCCAAGTGACCAAAATGACCCCGAGTGGGCCCGACTATGTCTAAAAACGTCCCGTGACCCGTTTACTACCCCCGAGTACACTTTTCCGACTATCTCGGCCCATCCGGACTCAACTGTGCACTCAGAATTTGCATCCGAATTAATTTATAAAAATACTTATCCCCCACCCAATATAGTCTATACCGACTTCCGGATGTGATAAGTACATACCTCGTCATTAATACTCGAAACGACGAAATTACATTATTACTATTCACTTACTAAATAAATTTTCCCTAAATATTAACCATTCAATCCCAGATTAATATTTGTATATTATTCTATCATAATCAATTCATTAAATTACAACACACTAGTAATTTAGAATATCCGAATTAATTAAATTTTAAATGTACCAAAAATACGAGGTGTTACATTAACGTTTGAGCTTCCAAGAGTGGGGGCGAACGGATGATGTTTAGGGTGACTCGGGAGACTGAATAAACCTCTACTATCAATTAATTAACTGAATATTAACTTGACATTGACAAGACCAGCCTGCAAGAAAAAATTATATAAAATCAAAGAATTACAGAGCAACTACATTGGAGCTGCATATTAATGGCTTATACTTACCAATATTATCCCCTATATTTATAAGATAGAAATTATGTATTGGCACTCTACCTTTCTTTGCAGTAAGAATAAAAAATCTTCCCTAGAAAATTATAGCAACGATTGTAGAAAAATACCGCTCTACCCATGACATTTTTTATGGTAACTTAAACGTCCCAAAAAGTATAGAGTTAGAAATCAATATGGATAGTGTTTTTTAAGTTAATATTTATATTATTAAGTTTATAAAACAAAATTGATCTAGGCTGTGGGTGTGGGTCTATGAGTAAGAAATAAGGATATCCAAATGTTTTACCCAAAATGGCAACAGATTCTTGAGTAGACATCCCTTTGTTTGCGAACAAGCGAAGTGATCCTTCAACTCCTATGTTTGATTGTGGGAGTGAAGCATCTGTGAGCTTATAGGTTGTAGAATCCTTCCTCCCCAGAGGAACCCTTATTTGGGGTCCTCCAGACATTGCTAAAGCCTCCCAAGCAGCCAGTACCAGAATGTCAGCATAGGAGGCTTGTTGGGGACATTCTGCTTCCACCATTGATTTTATTAGGTTTATTGTCTCCCTCTTTCGTATTTCAAAGTTTTTAGTCGAAGCCATCTCAGATGGTTGGCTTGTCACCTTATAATCTGGACCAACAAGGGTAGAAGCGTCGCAACCTTGTTTTCACACATTATCCGTAGATTAATACAACAAGTGACTGAGCATTTGCTCAATTCCTCTCTAAAATCTTAACTTTTGAGGAATTTTATATATTTGTTGGATACAACATCTTCAATTTCTTTCAAACTTTCTAGTCCCATGTGTTGTTTGTTTTATATGCTTCTTATATCCAGAATTATGATTTTTGATTTCAGTTTTGGTCTGTTCCAAATGAAAAGTTCTGTTTTTAAAAATAAAAATAACACATAATTTTCCACCTCTTAGGCATACCACTATTTTGAAATCATTAAGTCTTTTTACACCTCACCAGTCGCACAAAATTCTTTATGCATATATAAATGTGAACATATTATTTATGGCGTCGTGTTTACACTAGACATTTCCCCACTTGTGCAGAAATTGTTAGAAATAGGCATACAATTTAATCAACTATTTTTGGGAATGTAGTTAAGATTAATATTGTAGGCATAAAGAAAAAAAATCCTGTTTTATAAATAAAAATGCTTGGTTTAACTGTATGCCTAAAAGACCAGTAAATTTCTGACTTTGAGGTTGTTGAGATAATATGCACAGTAGATGGTTGTTCAGAGAAGGATTATGTGGAAACAAGAACATCAAATTAACACAATGTTTGCAAAACCTAGAATAGCTTGAATCGAAATCAAAGTTTAAACCAAAGACGCACTCATGAGTAACAAACTAAAAGAAAAAAAAAAGATAAAATGACACATTCAACTCAATAGGCATTAGTAAAGGCCTTACCTATTTCACGCTTCCCATTCTCGAGGTTGTCACTCCCATGAACGACGTTCCTTCTAAAAGAATCATATCACTAGACATTATTTAACGGTTAAATGCTAATGACACAGCACACTTGAAGATCCATTGAAGCCAAACCTTCCTGTTTGAACTGCAAGATCCCCTCTGATTGTGTCTGGTTCAGCTTGAAGCGGATTTGTTGCTCCTATTAGCTTACGAGTTGATGCTACAACACCGATTAGGAAATACACAAAGAAGCACTATAGTTGGATTGGAAATACACAAATAGGAGTTAGTAATGCTCCTATAACCATTAGAAAATACACAAAGAAGCACAACAATTTAGGCATCTCAATAATTTAGGTATAAAATTGTTCTAACAGCTAGAGGAGTTTAATCACCTCATGAATTATGTGGATCGCAACAAAATAAAAAAGGATTGTTCCCGACAAAAAAACGAAGAGGACAACCCCCCCAAGGGTTAGTAAATGATATATTGGATAAGGATTGTGAAGAAACCTATTTCAGCTAAGGTGGAATTGTGACAAAGTCCAGTCTTGAGACTGTGGAATCGCCTCAACACTTCAATTAGGATCGGAATTACCAAGTGTAAAGAGACTATTTAAAAAAAATGAGAAAAGGTTTCCACAGAAGGTAGGAGGCCCATTGCATTCTTTGTACTTGATTCATGGCTCTTAGCTCACCCAAGGATCTCATTAATAATAAATAACAATCAACCTCATTACCATATGAATGTAGGCAAGATCCCCTTGCTGAACAACATAATTATCTTGTTTATGGAAGCTTATTGTCCTTGAAATATTTCTCGTAGTACATTTGTAAGTTGGTCCCAAACATCCACTCATATAAGCCCCAATCATCAGCGACATGACAATTAAAACATTCCCTTCTAATTTCCATCCCCAAAGACTAATTTACAAGATTTTGATGTCCGAAATCAATTGTAGGTGAAGGTTTCTATAATATGTTATGTATACACCACATAATACAATACGGTTGGTTACCATGTAAAACATATATACGGAGCTGGATAGATGTGGGTGAACTTGCAATTCAGATCACTTTCACTTTCACTTTCAGTAGTGTAAGCTTAATTTAGCAGGGCTAAACTTAACTGGGTACAATGAATAACTATAGAGAAGTATATTCCAAAAGTCAGATATTAATAATACTCCATTCAAACAGACCAAACTAAAAATAAATAAACATCAGTTGGGTTGGGGGTACCTGTGATACTTTGGGCGATTATTCCAGCAACAAACACCACACACTAAATTCTCTTCTTCTGGAAGTACATAGCTCAATTTTCTTTCTTCGATTGCTCTCCCAAACACGAATATATCCCCTTAGATCACCCAAATCAAGTCCCTGTATAAATTATACATCATCAATTATACTCAAGTCCCTGCATAAAGATCTAGATATCAATGACATTTGTGATAGAAAGAAAAGCCAAATCAATAATGAGAACTCAAAATTAAACATATGCTTACCTTTCCCTCCTCCTTTATTCGGGCTTGGGACTAGCAATGCTCAAATAAATATTAGCATTGGCGGAGTTAAAAGGGGTTTTATAATAAAAAAATAGTGCAAATTAATTCCAAACCAAATATAGATAGATCCAAACAAGGTTTACAACAAAACATATTGCAAATTAAGTCCAAATATAGATAGGTCAAACAAAGTTCATAACAAACACATAATGCAAACTAAGTCCACATATAGATAACTCAAATAAAGCTCACAATATAAGCTAAACATATTTAAGCCAACAATCCATCCAAATCAAATATTGCCCCAAGACTAGGACAACAAAAGTGAACTAGCCACCTTGAGGAGCATCAAATAACCTAGCATCCGGCTTCATCACTTTCTCCACATATACTTTCCTCTCCCCGACTCCAACTCACTTACCATGACATATATCCTTTGTTGCATCTGTCATGACATACCCCTTTGCCAATTATTCATTATACCTATCAAGCAAGATGACTTTGGGATTGTTGGTAAGAGAAGGTGTGGTCACGCTAACAGGATGAGAAGCAGATGCAAAAGCATTATCCAAATTTTAAGAGAGATTACTATGTTGTAGACTTGTATTGGATGCATGCTCACTTATCGGTGTGATTGGTGGACCCTTTTCATTTTGAGCATTGAAGGCATCAACCAAACGTTGTATAGCATCCTATGAAAAAATGGATCAAACAATAGTAAGTTAATATCTATTATATCTAGATAGGTCTTTTTAAGAAATGAAATTATATAAAATACATATATACCATAACTTGTATGTTATTTTCCTCAAATCTTCTATTGACGGAAGAGATGATATCTTCCTTCGATGCATCCACGTCATCATTTGCCTTCTTTCTTTGTTTAAGTTTGGCCTTTGCCACCCTAAATGCATCAACTGCTTCTTCAAAATAAGGGGACAAACTGCACGAACTCCTCCCTTTTTCTCCTTCCCAAAAACCTCTATCAACTCATCGTTCTCTATGTATTGGCTCTTGCTACTACCCTCTCCACTCTCACTCTTTCTTTTCTCCACCGCATCCTTTACTTTATCCTATCAAATGATAGTTATAAATGAGAATGAGAAAATTTCAATAATAAATGCATTTAATAATACTAAAAATACTGTTATTTTCACGTAAAGACGCACATAGTAAAGCTTAGCACTGTTTAAGACATTCCCCGTTTTGTCCTCGTGCCCCGCAAGCTATGTATCTACTCGCGTTAGTTCTTTTTCTAGGTTCGATTGAACCTACAATTTAAATATCACATGTTATACACAAATGTAGTGCTGATAATTGAAAAAAATTATGATACATACCATTTCATATTGCAAAGCAGCATAGGTGCGACGCCCAAGCGTATGAGAATATTTTAAATTCGATCGATTCTTGGCATTTTTAATGTTTTGTGACTTCTTTTTTTATTTACTTTCATTCTCACAAAATAATATCCATATGTTGGGATCAACACCTTACGAGGGGACTCCAGGATTGTCTTCGGTAGGCAAAAAACATCTCATATTATTTTTGTGTGTCCTAAACTTCTGTGCAAACCTTTTCTCCATTAGCGGTCGGGCCACCTACGGTTTAACATCTAACTTAAATCCTACCATTAAAGTATTCCAAACGTCATCTTTGTAATTGTTTGGCACAACTCTCCAATATTCGTAACTAATTATTTGACTGTTGTGTATGCCCATACCCTTCATATCCAATCGCCCCTTTTCAGTATCGTTTGTTTTATTATCATCAAGAATTGTGTTTATTAAATGCTCTAGAACATTATTTTCGATGTGAATCATATCAAGGAAATGTCGAATTTGATGATATGACCAGTATTCCAAATCAAAGAAAATAGATTTTTTATACCAAGCTTCTTTAACTTCAACATTATCACTCTGTTTAGCATTATTAGACTTTCTCTTCTTAGCAGGAACTTTTGAGACTTTTCCAGGTACATACTTTATATTTCTTAACTTCTCCACAAGTGCATCTTCGTTTAGTCGAACCGGGGGACATCCAACTTCTTGTGTCCTAAGTCCCAAACCTTTACCACTCCTAGAAGGATGATCTCTTTTAAGAAACTTATGATAGTTTGTGTAAACTATCTTCATGATGTGTTCTAGCCGAATGGATGGAGTGCCATCGCCACAAATAGGACATGCTTTGTAACCATGTGTTACACACTCAGATAAGTTTTTATATGTGGGAAAATTATGAATCACCCACATCAACACAGCTCTCAACGTAAAAGGTTGCATTTTGTGCATGTCAATAGCTTGAACTCCTTCCCATAGTTTCTTCAATTCATCTACTAATGGTTGAAAAAAAACATCAATGTCTTGACCCGGTGCCTTTGGCCCAGGAATTATTAAAGATAAAATTTGGAACTCACGCTTCAAGCACAAAAAAGGGACCACATTATAAGGCGCGGTCATGACAGGCCAACAACTATAACTACTAAACTGAATACTATAGGGATTGAACCCATCTATTCCTATTGCAAGCCAAACATTGCGCCCTTCCTTGGAAAAATTGGGCTATCTACCTTTTAGCATTATCCATTGGGATGAATCACAAGGATGTCATTGATAATCCCATTAACTTGTTGCTCGATGGTGCCATGTCATTTTATGCACTATCCAAGGTATAGTATACAATCTCACTAGCCTTGGAATTAAAGGGAAATGTCTCAACACTTTTAATGGTTGTTTGCATAACCTTTTCCCTTTCTTTGAGGTCACTGCATATCTCGGTTCTCCACACTGAGGACATTCCTCCAATTCTTCATTCTCTTTCCAGTATAAAATACAGTCGTTAATGCAAGCATGAATGTAATTTACTTTCATCCCTAGGTTTTTCATCATTCTCTTCATGTACGGATATTTTTTTGGTAATGTGTTTCCTTTTGGAAGCCACCTCTTTAAGACCGATAAGAGAGAGGTCATGCTATTTCCCGACTAACCAAACTGCTTTTTCAAATTATTCAATTCCACAATTGCAGAGAGAGTAGTCTTAGGATCCTCACATGAAGGGTTCAATTTCTCGATTGCTAATTTATTATACTTCTCATTACCGACATACGATTTTTCAGAGAATCCTTCCTGATCGGATTCTACACGATGTTGTTCGTGCACTCCGTAACATGCGTCAACTAAGTTTTGCAACATTTCATTCTCATTGTTATCAGCTTCATAATGTCCTTCACAATCAATAGGTTCTACTACGGGACATGTTAGGTTCGATGATAGTGTTTCACCATAAAAAACCCACTTAGTATATGTCCTGTCTATACCATGCATTATCAAATGACCCTTGATATCTACCACAGTGAATCGCTTCTTATTTCGGCACTTAACACATGGACAAGGAAAGGTTGAGAATTGATTGCCATTGTTTGCAATTGCAAAATTAAGAAAAGATGCAACTCCATTTGTGTACACCTCACTTATTCTATTCCTCTCATTCATCCACTCTTTGTTCAATGTTTGTGACATTCTGCACTACCAAAAAAATATGGGTTACACACAAGTTATATGAGAATATACAAAAAAACAAAATTATTGATACACCTAAGTAAAATTATAGTTAAAACATGTAATTTTTTTAAATGGGGGTGAAACAAGAGGATGGTACCAATTTAATGTCTATTTCTCAAAATGGTTTGGTCAGAAGATTGTTCCAGACACACACTACACACACACAGAGAGAGAAATGAACAAAAAACTCAAAGAAAACGATAGAGCAATGAACAAAAACTCAAATTATGATGTTATTCAAATCTATTAATAGTTAAGGCATATGAATGTTTAAAACGTAGTAATCTTGAGAAATTCTAAGAAATGATACTACAAACAATGAACAAAATCTCATATTGTAAAGGTATTAAAGAGTTAAGACAAATAAACACAGGTGGAAATGTTAAAATCCAAAGAAAGTGAATAGATCAGAAAGAAAATTAGGTATTATTATCTAACCAAAATTTCATAAACATTGAAGCATAAACATTTTATGAGCAGAAAGATGAACAGCGTGGCTAGAGTTTGTGTAAACACCTTTTCCCAATAGAGATCCTCTCCATCCCTACTTCTTCATCTCTTCTCTCTCTGTCTCTGTCGACATCGGGGAAGTTCCCTCTCCAGCCACATCCGACAGTCCCCTCTCCGGCCACATCCGACCACACCGTACCCAACCTAAACACCACATAAGTGAGAAACCACATCTGACAATCTGGTCGAAACACCACATCCAGTAGTCCGCTCTTACTCAGATTGTTTAAAAAAACTATCTTACATTTTTTATGCGAACGATTTGTTCTCTGCGAACGGTTACTTTTTTTTGTAGAAGTAATCAGTAAAAAAAATTATTTGTTCTTTGTGAATGAAAATTATGCAAATATAAGTAGGAATAAGAGATTTGTTTAGGTTGCTAAATATAAGTAGGAATAAGCGATATGTTGCTAAATAGATTACGACTGAATGGATTACGAAAACAGACAATGATTTGTTTACCTTATGTGTTAGTATGTTGTGACGATCGGAGAAAAATCTATGTGATGTGACGCGACTAAGAATTTGTCTCAAAAGTGCATTTTCTTTAGGCTCAAGTGCAAGCCTGTCGCGTTAGTAATAATCCGATAAGTCGGGATCGTATCCACAGGGATCAACAATTGGTACTTGTGTAGGAGAAGTTATTAAATCTTGAAATGATTCCTCAAAAGAAATATGAAAAGATGATTAATGATTGGGAAGTTTCTATTGAAATAAACTAAAAATTGTGAAGAAATTAGATTGAGAAATGAAAGAAAATAGGGTAGGGTACAATCCCTCAAACCTTAACGAATTACCGTATAGAATACTAGAATTGAAAATTACAATTCTTGACTAAATCCAGCCTTTATAGATCATAAGCATTACATATATGAAGGATGTAGCCCTCATCATATGAAATCAAAGGTAAATATAAAGCGGTGAATGAACAATTACATTCGCAAAGCGTTCTTAAACATCTCAAGTACCTAGGGCAAGAGAGATTAAAAGATTGACTATGTTTGTATAATTTTCATTCACGATTCGGTCAGAATTTAATTTACCCTCTTTTTTCTATATAAGTAATTTGCCTCGGTGTGAGTTCATATACCCCAGCCCTTAAGAATTTAGCTAGACATGATTTGATTTAGGAACAACTTCATACACAGAATTATAGGTCTAACAACTGTTGAAAATAATTTGCAAAGCAATTGAAATTTAACTAACATAAATACCAACTAAGAGAATGGAATTGTTATACTTGATTTCAGCAACAGGAAAAGACTTGAATCCATAAATTGTAATCACTCTTTACAAACTAGGGTTTATGAAAACTCCTATGAAAAATTCCTAACTTCTGAATTTCTCTCTCTAAAATTGACCTAAAATCCTCTCTAAAAAATCCCTCCTTAGAATGAAGTAGGGCATGGGCTTTTATAGCTCTAAGCACCGTGAATTAGACAACCAGAGTTGCTTGTGGTGCAAGATTTCACCAGCTACGCACATCAAAATCTTCACAATAAATGCCAGAATTTCGCATGACCAGACCGGTCCGGATATCCCTCGGATCGGTCCGTTTTTCATCTACCAGATCGGTTATTTTTTATTCCATCGGATCAGTCCGGTCTCCACCGGATCGGTTATGCTATCATCGGTTTATCATCCATCGGGGGTCTACTGGACTTGGGTCATTTCGGATCGGTCTGGATGTACACTGGATTGGTCCGATTTTCTTCCATGTTGACTTTTCTCTTTCATCTTTGACTGGATATAACTTTTGATATCGAGCTCCGATTTGAGTGTCGTTTCTTCCGATATTCTTGTGAAATCAAGCACTTCAACTTCCCTTTAGGTGTCGAATTCGAATTCTGGATAGAAATTTACGCTTTTACCCTTTGACTTTTCTTCCTTTCATCATTTCCTTTCTTCCGATTTCTTTCTCTCTTTTCTTGCACTAAATTCCTATAAAATCCATCAAAAATACACGAAACTCGAGGAAATTGTTAGAAACAATCAATGGCAATGATATGGGAGAAAAATGATTCAATTACCTTGTTCGAGATATCAAAATCACTAACTTAAGGGGCTAAATTCAGAAGAATTTAAGCTTGGTCATGATGCGTTGGCTAATCGGAGCAAACCCTATGTGATGCGTTGGCCAATCGGAGCGCCGAAATAAGCGTTGGGTTTGGACGAATGAACCCTAGGTTGGGTTTGGACGAATGAACTAAATTTTCGTTTTTTGGGGTTTTGGGGGGGGTGAAAATTTTCATTTTTTTTAATATTGAACTAAAATTAGTAACAGATATTTTATATAACTAACATTATTTTACTGTGAGAAATAGTAATGGTAAATTACTGTTAACGCAAAAATTCTCCATCTACGAGGACCAATCAGAAAAGGACACATGTCATCTTACGTGGAAATATTCGACACCCGAGGAGAGTTGGTCGGCACACGAGGAGTGTTGGTCGGCACCCGAGGAGTGTTAGTCGACACCCGAGGAGTTGGTCGGTACCCGAGGAGAGTTAGTCGGCACCCGAGGAGAGTTGGTCGACATACCAACAGGGAAGATCAAAGGATAACTACGCATTTAATGATCATTAATGTACATTTATACTGTAGATGACAACACATAGCATACCAAGCAATTCAACAATTAGATTCGTTGAATGTAGACATAATGTATAAATGTCTACATACAATGAATCTCTTTATCTCCCATCACTATAAATACATGTATTCCTTTAGCCAAAAGGAGGAGATCCAAGAGATCCGAGAGAACCAAGAAACACCATACACAAGATACACATCCTTTCTCTCTCTACCACATTGTGCTATTGTAAACCCCTGGGGATAAAATAACAGTGGACGTAGGCTTTTCCTTATAGCCGAACCACTTTAAAAATCTTTGTCTCTTATATGTTTGATGTGAATGTTTATCTTCATCTTCAATCTCATCCTCATCATTTATCTGCTGTTGACGCCACTAAAATGGCAGTGGCCATTTTCTGTCTTCAACAGATTGGCGCCGTCTGTGGGAACGTGTTACAAGCATTGTTCTCCATAAAAAGCTAAGTTTGTATTTCCTATATGTATAATAAATTATATATTATACATACATTTGTTGATTCAATCATAATTTTTATGTTTATATACATAAATTAATTGTCCAATTTTTATTTGCAAAATATTGCATATCATGATTTTAAAATCATAACTGTTAGATTAATTCTTATTTAGAAATCTGAAAAAGAGTGGATTTCATAAATCATAACTTTTTGCTTGATTCTCAAGTTTTTATTTTATAACATGGAATAAATATTTTAAATGATTACATATACCAATATATACGACTATGATAAGATTTGATCATTTTCATTGTTGATTTTGAAATAAATTTTGTAAGATCTTTGATGTCTATTCAAATTCCCATCATATTTTTAATAAAAGAATGGGAAAAGGTTAAAGACAATAAAAAGTTTTCTCATGGAAATCATGACCCAGATCTATTTTCTCTTTTCAAGTTTGAGTCTCTTTGCATTCATTTTTATGAACTATATACTTAATTTGGTTCAGCTTCCATTTATGTCAATAAAGTCAAATTGATTGATTTTTGATATAAATTTGGTAATAAATTTAATCATTCACCATATTTTTATCTCTCCAAATAGGGAATAGGAAGGGATCAATATAAAAAATAATTTTCTCTCACCTGAAAAACCCACTAACTGTAGTTGGTCGACGAGGAAAAAATATTCCAAACTGTATCAACGTAGTTGGTCGACGAGGAAAAAATATTCCAAACTGTATCAACGTAGTTGGTCGATGAGGAAAAAATATTCCAAACTGTATCAACGTAGTTGGTCGACGAGGAAGAAATATTCCAAACTGTACCAACGTAGTTGGTCGACGAGGAAAAAATATTCCAAACTGTATCAACGTAGTTGGTCGACGAGGAAAAAATATTCCAAACTGTATCAACGTAGTTGGTCGACGAGGAAAAAATATTCCAAACTGTACCAAGTATGGTTGGTCGGGGATAAAAACCCACTAACTGTAGTTGGTCGACGAGGAGAATTTATCGACCTTGGTTGGTCGGACACATTTTATGAAAAAGACAAAAATTTACCAAGTATGGTTAGTCAGGGATAAAAACTCTCACTAACTATGATTGGTCGACGAGCACAATTTAACAACCTTGGTTGGTTGGAAAATTTTTAAACATTTTTATACTCATTACTTTATTATTAAGTGATCGAGCAACATTACTAATACCTGTAACTTTTTTATTACTAAGTTGGTCGATGAACAACACAATATTGTTATCTTTTTAACTTATGCATGTGCACAGATGTAGAGTATTTTACAAGACAATAGCAATTAAGATTGCGAACAAAAAATGAAAGCCTTTCATTAAAATCAAAAACAAAATTACATTGAGAATGAAAATGTATACTAACTATTACATTGAGATTCCTACTCTATTGGTTTCTTTCCCTCTTCTTTTGAAACAGGTTCCTTGCCAGCAGGATGATCATCCAAAGCATAACGGGAGTTTATGAAGTTAAAATCTTTCAGCATTCTGATGTTCATCACAGATGGTCTATCCGAGCAGCTCTTGCTCGTCCTCGAGAAGCTCTTGCTCGTCCCCGAGCAGGAAGTTGCTCTTCAAGACTCATGATATTCTCGGACATCTCAGCCAAGGCCTGGTTCTTTGTCATTAGTTGGAAGTCTGGATTCTCCAAAGCATATTGAGTTCTCTGTTCTTCGACAGTTACCCGAGCAGCTCTTGCTCGTCCCCGAGAACCTTTTTCTCATCCCCGAGCAGATGTAGAAGTCAAAATCAGCATCTACAGCACTGAGATCTTTGATACTACTGTCTCGACTAATAATGAAGAAGAAGTTGTGTGAAAATGTTTTGAAGTCCACCACTAGCTTGGTACTAATCAGATTGAAGAGTTGGGTTCAAAAGCTAGTATGTTACTCGACAAAGTATTCAGAGGATCATAAATCAGAAGAATCAAGCACGTGAAGTTATCACTCAGTTGCTCGGCTGGCAAACCAATCAACATACTTGAAGATTATGACAAGCTACAAGTTGCATACTATGGCATGGCTGCATCCAAATTCCCAGGGGTGATACATAGCACACGGAGTTATTCAAAAGAAAGATTAGCAACCATTGATCAGCCTGCATCATATGTCGTCCAGGAGATAATGCACTTTATGTTGAACAAATCAAGAAGGTAGATCAAGAATTTCACGAGCACCGAGCAACATTGCAGAATAAATACTCCATCCTTTCAAGTAAACCATCAAGCATGGAGCATTGGGGGCTTCTGTTAACGCAAAAATTCTCCATCTACGAGGACCAATCAGAAAAGGACACATGTCATCCTACGTGGAAATATTCGACACCCGAGGAGAGTTGGTCGGCACCCGAGGAGTGTTGGTCGGCACCTGAGGAGTGTTAGTCGACACCTGAGGAGTTGGTCGGTACCCGAGGAGAGTTAGTCGGCACCCGAGGAGAGTTGGTCGACATACCAACAGGGAAGATCAAAGGATAACTATGCATTTAATGATCATTAATGTACATTTATACTGTAGATGACAACACATAGCATACCAAGCAATTCAACAATTAGATTCGTTGAATGTAGACATAATGTATAAATGTCTACATACAATGAATCTCTTTATCTCCCATCACTATAAATACATGTATTCCTTTAGCCAAAAGGAGGAGATCCAAGAGATCCGAGAGAACCAAGAAACACCATACACAAGATACACATCCTTTCTCTCTCTACCACATTGTGCTATTGTAAACCCCTGGGAATAAAATAACAGTGGACGTAGGCTTTTCCTTATAGCCGAACCACTTTAAAAATCTTTGTCTCTTATATGTTTGATGTGAATGTTTATCTTCGTCTTCAATCTCATCCTCATCATTTATCTGCACCATTTTAGTGGCGTCAATAATTACTGTTAGTAATAAAAAAATAGTCTGTTACTAAAAGCATGTTTTTGTGTTTTGTATAGAACCTTGGGGCCCTTCTCTTTAGTCCCATTGCATCAATTTTTTTCTGTTGGGATAACTCCATCTTGGATGAAGTCGATATAGGGTTGCCTCCAGTCGGCCTGAGTTTCAACGAAATGACATTCAGCTACTTCGAAGAAAAGCTGACACTTATCGCACCTCTGTTGTAGCTCCGACGCGTTCTGCTTCATTCTAGGCCGGAAATATCCCTCTCTTTGAATTCTCCTATAAAGAGGTACCTCAGTTGTTTCGCAATGCTCCTCATGTGTTTTCTTCAACCTTCGCTCTGCTTCTTCTGGGCCAATACATCTTGATAACCATCCCCCTGCGTTTCTGAAGTAGAGATTTCCCTGGTTTGTAAAATATTGGGCCAACTCTCTTAGCCCCATTGCCCCTTCGCCAGACTCTAGCTGCTTCCTAATCTCTCCCCTCTAGTCCGCGTCCTCCCCCATTAGTAGCATTGATTGCACCACCGAAGGAGCTGTTCTTCGTTAGATCGTGCCGATAGTTGTATCACTCCTCATGACCATTTTTTGGGCAATAGTTGCATACGCATCTGGATGGCGATTCATCGTTCTGGGCTGTCTCTTGATATTAGTTTGATGGAACTGGTTGAGGAGTCTCTGAATGATCATTCTGTATGGTGCCATGTTCATGTGTTTCAACGCATATTCTCCATTTACTTGCTGGATCACTAAGTTTGAAACACCCTTAATGCAGAGTGAACGAATTCCCCTTCGAAGAGCCTCCAGCAACCCTAGTACCAATGCCTCGTACTCTGCTTCGTTATTGGAACAAGGGAAATCTAACTTGTAGGAAAGGCAAATCTCTTCTATTCCTTTTGAAAGAATAAACCCTGCCCCTCCTTTTTTTCTGTCGAAGATCCATCGAACTGCATCGTCCACTCCTCCTCAGTTGCATTCAGATAATTGGCTTGTAGGTCATCTCCTGGAATGTCTTCTTTAGGTTGTTCAAACGTTCCTGATGGAAAATTTTCCAATAGATCGGCATACGCATGGCTCTTGATCGTGCGAGGAACTACACACTTTAAGTCGTATTCTGAGAGGATGAGGAACCACCTAGCTACCCTGCCAATCAATATAGTTCTTGCCAACAAATACTTAATAGGATCGCATTTAGTTACAATATGAATTGTAAAAGGCAACATATAATGCCTAAGTTTTTGTTCTACAAAGACTAAGGCTAAACAATGCCTTTCTAAGCTGCTATATCTAATCTATGGCCCATGTATGATTCTACTGAAGTAGTAGACTGGTCGTTCTTGCCCATCAATTTCTTGTGCCAGTAAAGCTCCGATGGACCTTGTGGTAGATGTGAGATATAACTGCAACGACGTTCTTGCCCGTGGGGGAGCCATGGTCTGTGGTGAAACCAACAGCTTCTTCAACCCAGCGAAAGACTCCCGGTGAACCTCTTCCCACCTGAACTTCATGCTCTTTCGCAATAGCTACATCAACGGGTGTGTTACTTCGGTCAATCCAGGCACAAATCTCCTAAGGTAGGAGACTTTATTGAGGAAGCTCTTCAATTCTCTCGCCGTTTTAGGACTTAGCAATTCTAAGATCGCCCGCTGTTTGTCCTGGTCCATTTGCACCCCTTGTCTATCAACCACAAAGCCTAAGAATTTCCCACTCGTCACTCTGAAACACACTTCAATGGGTTCATCCTCAACTTATACCTTCTACAACGAGAAAACATCATCCTCAAATCGCTCACGTGGGACCCCTCCTCCTTTGATTTGATGACCAAGTCGTCCACATTGAATTCTATAAATTTGTGGAAGAAGTCATGAAATATGGCCATCATCGTTCTCTGGTAAGTTGCCTCAGCGTTCTTGAGTCCGAACGGAATCACCCTGTACATGAAGTTACCCAACGGCGTTCTGAATGTCATTTTCTCTGCGTCTGAGGGGTCCATCTTGATCTGATTATACCCCACATACCCACCCATGAAGCTATACATCTCATGACCAATCATCGCGTCTATCAGGCTATCGATGGAGGGTAAAGGGAACTCATCTTTAGGACAAGCTCTATTCAAATCTCTGAAGTCCACACAGATCCTTATCTGGTTTTTGTCCTTCTTTCCCACTGGGATAATACTAGATAGCCAGAGTGGGTGTTGTAATGGTATGATGAACCCTGCCATTAGCAGGCACTGGACCTCTTCTTTAATCTTCAGATCCAGATCGGGCTTGTACGTTCTTGTTGGTTGTTTCACTAGAATGGCTGAAGGCATTACGTTCAACCTGTGGCAGCTTACTTCCTCATCCAGCCCTTCCATTTCCGTGTATTTACACGCGAAGATATCTATAAACTCCCGAATCAATTCGACCAAGGCCTCTCGTTTCTGATTGCTGAGATCCTTCAAGATGAAGATGGGTCTTGGATCCTCTCCTTCTTTCGCCATGTTCAATTTCTCCAACTCTTATGCCTGGGGCTTTGGCTAATTTTCCATGTAATCTGGTTCCTCGACGACTTCTTCCATGAATTCATGTATGCTAGAATTGTCTATCACCATGAACTGCCCCCGTTGATCTACCAAAAAACATTCATATGTCGTGTCAACCTCATCCTCAGTTTCTTCGGCGGACGCTCACACCGTTATAATCGATACACCACCTTTCCTTCCTTGGTAATGACTTTCTTGCATTGCCTGTCGGTAGTGGTGATCGCCTTCCTCTTCTTCTCTCTAGAAGCTTCGGTCACTTTTTCTCCTGAAAACCGACTCAGCACGCTCAGTTGTTGAACCTCATGCTCTATCGGGTCCACTCTGGGCCTCATTCTGTCTTTAAGCTTCTTCGAGATGCCTTAGGGCCGAGGGGCCAGCTGGTGATCTTTTTTGGCTATTTCCCTTGTACGGCTTGCAACCTCCTTCTTCTGCTCGCCTAAGGGACCCATCCTTTCTCTGATCGAGGGAACCCATGCTCCCTCCATTCTTCTTGTCAAGACCCGGACATCTTCCTCTAACTCTGTATAAAATGTTGCGTCCACCAAGTGAGATTCTTCAACAGCGAAGGGCCTTTTATAGCCCTAATGGTCACCTCTGTGCCCTTGACATTCGCTTTAGCACATTGGTGATATGTAGAAGTAACTAGGCCTTGGTTGTGCATACACACCCTTCCTATTAGTAGATGATAGGAAGTTGCACTCTCTATTACATGGAACTTGATATGGGAACTCAGATTTCCCATTACAATCCCAACGTTAATGTACCTAATGGACTTGGAAGATTGATTATCGTACCCCGAAATCACCAAGGGAATGGGGACCAGTCTTTCATCTGGAATATTGGATGCGTGGAAGGAGTTGATTGGCATGATATTTATGTAAGCTCCCCCATCCATAAGAGCCCTTGCAAAGTTAACTCCGTTGACCCTGGCGGTCACATACAATGGCCTGTTGTGAGGGAACCTTACAGCCCTATCTGCATTGCTGAAGGTTACCTCCGACGGGTACCTTCTTACCAACCTGGCCATGGGTCCCTTCCATCTCAGCGAAGGGACCGCATTCTTTTTCGAAATATCAAGTATCGCCTGGGTTATCTCCAACCTACTCTCCTTTGTAATCCCTACTTGTTCGAAGAACCAAGTGAACTTCGGGGATTTTGAAACTGCCCAATATTCTAAGGTCAGGTCCACCTCTTCGCCTTCGGCATCATATACACCCTCCACATCCTTGGCGCTTGCTTCATCCTAAGCTAACGCGACATTAGCCATTACCTTGGTGAAAATCTCCAAAGCTTCCTCGTATTCCTCTCCTTCATCATAGGCCACCACGAGATTGGCCCCATGCGCTGGTAGTGGGTTGTTGTTAACGTTTTATGGGGGGATTTGCAACGTTCCTGCCTTCATGTACTTGTCAATGAATCTTCTTAGTGTGAAACAGATCTCTGTTGGATGCTGGATCTTCCGATGGATCTGACAATATTTAGGATCCGCCTTCGTTGCAGCATCGGGTTCTTCCATCGGAATGTCTTTTGGTTCATAAATCGTTCCCCCTTGGACCATCGCGTTATAACAACTCACAGCCTCTTCTATCGTGCAAGGAAACGGTGGCGGGTCTTCTCTGTCTCTTCCAAACTTCCTCTTGTTGTCCCTCTTCGGTGCCTTGCCCCTATCTTCCCCTGGATGTACCCTACCCGTGGGGGCTGAGACCTCCCCCCCGCGGGTTGCATCGGCTGCCTGAACATCATCAATGCTACCACCAGATTGGGTCGCACCACCAAAGATATGTTCCTCGCTGCTTTCAAGAATGCCGCAAAAGTCCCCTCAAGCGTCTCGTTGATAAGATGGCATATGTATTCAGGAATCAGTCCCTCAGTACAAATATGTAATAACTTGGACTCTTTGGCGTCCTCCCTTACATCGAGGGACCTTTCCCTGAACCTTCGAACATAGGCCACCACCTCTTCCCCAGGTCTTTGCTTCTCCCTACCAAGTTGGGTCAAGGTAAACTCATCTTCTGCCAGAAAGAACTTTTGGACAAACAATACATGCATCTCCTCCCACGCAGAAACGCTGTTAGGAGTCAAATGGGAGTACTAGGTGTATGCCTTATCGGTTAGGGTTTTGGAAAAATCCCTCAATCTAAGCTTCTTATCATTGCAATGTGCTCCCAAGTGCTCAATAAAACACTTAATGTCGTTTGGGTAAGGCTCATTATTGTATTTCTGAGGATAAGGTGTTCGAAAGTTGTCATAAACCGAAGCCACCTCCCTAGTGGATTGCGAGGAATCTTGCATGAACTTCAATATCTCTTTCTACATCTCTTTTCTCATTTCCTCCATGGGCGATGGTACCGGGGCAACCAGCAGCGGGGACACGGGCTGAGTGCCTGTTGCAACTGAAACGAACGTTACCGATGGTGCCGTCGAAACTCCTGAGGTTCCCACTGCTGGATTGACAACAGAGGGTACGCTTACTAGGATCGTTCCAGCAATACCTGCACCTGGTGGGGCTGTTGGATCTACCCCTAGTGTTACGAAAGCATTAGCCTCCAATCCTCCCAGCATAGTTGAAGCTACTAGGGTTTGTAGAAACTCATAAAATTTTCTTATGAGGAGCGCAATATGGGCGGGTCCAAACCCCGCGCTCGTGGAAGGTTGTGTCGTCCCTGGAACGCCTAACGTCGTCGGAACCGGAGGCACCTCCACTCGAGGAGCCCCATCCCTTAGGGCCTCTTGCTCCCTCGCGACTTGTTCTTCATTATGTTGGATATCATCAAATTTGAGTCTTCGATTAGCATTATCTTGTGCCATACTCCTTACTTAGGAGAATGCCTTCCCAGCAGATTCGCCAAATGTAAGAGGGTACTTTAGATCGTAGATGGAGGCATAACCCCTTTTTAGTATGGTAATGATAAGTTAATTAGCCCAAAACTTTGGATTAGTAATAGAACATGCCAACACAAGCCTAATGAAGATGAAGCTCGATTTAAACTCACAAATCTCTCGTGTATAACTCAGAAAAGTAGTTATGGAATTTTAGAAGTAACTCAGCTAGAGGGAGAGGGAAGTAAGCATCCTAGATACACCTTTGTAGGCAGGTAGAAACACACCCAAAACACCTTTTTTCTCTCTATCAAGTATTAAAAGCTTCGTGATTAATAACAATGGTGAGTGGGTGAAACTCTCTGGTTTGTAATAACTCTCTCTAGCAATAACTCCTTGATTCTCAAAAGAACACCCCCTCCTCAAAGGTGGTTGGGGTCCTTAAATAGCCCCCCACACCATCCCTGAGGCAACTCAGTCATTTAAGACTATGAAAGACATCCCTCACACTTTATGTCACAATATTAAATGCTTGATGCACTAGTTGTCTCCACGTCATAAACATTAAATGCCAAGACATGCCTTTTGCCTAACCGTTGTGTATCAGGGGCTATTTTTCCGGAGGTGGCTCACCAATTGCCTGACAGCCCCAAATACCACGGTGGTTTACTCAAGTGCAGCGCTGAAATTGTTTATCTGGCTAGTGACATCACCTTTAGTAGATGTGACATTAAGTAAAGGGTTGTTTGGTTCATGACCCAACGCCCGATGGAACTCCAAGCTGCTCCGCTTGAGGTTCCACGGTCAGGGTCCTTCGGTGTTTTACCAGGTGTATCTAAGATGATCAGTACAAGCCTCAACGGTGCCTTACTTCTCAATCCTCCAAACCAATTCCCTCTAAAGTTCCCACGATGAGGTCGTTCGATAGAGCATGAAAGCTCTCCCAGGCCCTGCCAAGCCTGGTCTCTCGCGAGTACCGTTTGACCTCACACAGGTTCATTATTCTCGTTACATCATTACAATCGTTATAGCTTATAGCCAATACAAACAAAAGATACAATATGACTAAGTAATCAGCAAGCTAACATATGAGTTTCCATGATGTCTTGAGCTGCCATGCTGTCTTAATCCCAAACACTGTTGCCAATGGGTGGATTATCCCTAATCTCAGGATTATCTCCAAGCCCCCTCTACAGTGTCAATGATGAAGAAATATATCCTAGATCCAACACATATCTTAAGTCAAGAACCTCTTCAAGTTAGAGAAGATCTGACCTACATTGAGCACCAGTAGAAATTTTGAACCATAAAGATCAACTATTACGAACTAAGGTAATTCCAATGGTCAAAGTATTATGGTGTAATCATTCCGTTAAAGAAGCAATATGTGAGAGGGAAGATGAAATAAAGGAGCGATATCCATACCTGTTTGAAAATTAATCTAAGTCAAGTTTGGGGACCAAACTTTTTATAAGGAGGGTAGGATGTAATGACCCCACTTTTATATGTTTATATATAGTTTGTTTTTACAATTTCGTCTCACTTATTATCTGATAAATGTTGTATTATTACAAATGTGAAATTTTGGGTTTTTAATATGACGAAGATCATTTTTAAATTTGAAGAATCAACTGTAAAATGGGTCAAATTGAAGTTTTAATGCACATCCTAAGCTATATGATAAGTTTTAGAGTAGAAAATATAATTTTATGAAACTTTAGGGACTTGGTTCTAATTAAGAAAGTTTTAGGCACCAGAATGAAAAATGTAAACAAAATATATTCAGGGACCTCTAAGAAATATTAAAAATATATAGTGTGAAATTACCAAAATGCCCCTTATACCCTTAATTGGCACCTCGTGATGACACGTGTCATCGATATAGGTAAAGCTAAAAACACGTGTCATTGTTCGGTGAAATATGACTGCAAGACGCCTCCATTATGCGACACCTCAACACTGACTCCCCGTTGTAAAGGCTTGGTGAGCTAGACACATGTCAACACCGTGAAATCTTTGAAAAACTATAAATACGGCCTTTAGGATCATTTAAACTCATACCATTTTCTGGATAATTATAGTAAGAAAGAGTGATATCTTAAAAAGGAGTTCTGTAAGTTTAAGAAGAAGTTTCATCTTAACGAAGTGATCCAAGACTCAATATTGGTAACTTTGATTTTCTGTTTTAGGTGAGTACTCTATCACATTCCTTATGTATTTTTATTATATGATATTATGAAAACTATATATATTTTGTGAAATGCAACATACATCTCATACTGATGATTCCATCATTTGTTATATGTGTATATCTCTTGATATATACATCTGATTTGAATTCTGAAATTATTTATTCGGCTTATCAAAACTCTCTTACTATGTTGGCCTTGACTACCGGGTGGAAATATTTGGGTGGTCCCTTCCCAACTAGTTTATTGTCGGTGTTCCCTAAGCAAGGCATTATTCCAGAGATCATGATTTTCTATCTATATTGTTACCGTATTGAAACAGTTGGTAACACTAACTGTATTTCTGGGTATTGAAGCGTACATGGCCATTAAAATAAAAGTAAATAATTCACATGTTGCTCAATTTTTTTATTTGTTATGTTCTGCACTGTTTATTCTGGAAATATATACTGTTAGTTACTTTATACATATTACTTCAAATTCCTGTCCATATATGTATATGCCTTATGTTCTATGTTGAATAGGTATCAATTTTCTGAAAAACCCTGGAAAGTCTAGAGATTGAATTTCATTCGGCTTTCAACTAATATTGTATAAATAACCATTTTTCAAGAAATGTTTAGGCTCGTGGATGGAACAAAAAAAAGTACTATGTTGAAGATTTATCTTTTAGAGCTCTTTTTATTATTTTAAGTAAACTATTTGTTTTATCATTTAGAGTATGTTTGTCTCACTTGTAATAAGTTTTAAATTTTGTCTTAAGTTGTAAATTGTTTGTCACCCCCTAACCCCATTAGGATATAATTAACTAAATAGTTCACAAACCACATTTATTATTTATTTAATTGTTTATTAATACATATTGAAATAAATTCAAGGTTAAAATGCAGAATACTAAAAATCCAATCGTTTTAAGGAGACATAATTAAAACAGAACTCACATACCATTTAACTAAATTACAACTAGTACAATGTATAAAACAAAACTAACAAGACCCTATTACTATTTACTCAACCTCCTAGACCTAGCAGTGGCAGCATCAGAACCTGAAAATGTAAACAAATAAAACCATGAGTTTAAAAACTCAATGAATGTACTACATCTCTACATAGTAAAAGTACTATCTTAACTTCTCAACATATCAATATTTATCCATGTCTGTGCCGAATTAGGCCATATACATATCCGGAGTTAATAAACCCCACATCTCCTGCCCTTACGCAATAATCATATCCATATGTTTTAATAACCTAACATCTCCTGAATTGCATAGCAACTCAACATATCTTGACTTTTGTAAAGCCATAACATCTCAACATCTCTTGATTTTTAATAAAAAATAACATCTCAGCATCTCATGACTTTTAATAAGAGATATCATCTCAATATATAATACATACACATCATATCCATAATCAACTCAGTAAGTATACTCACATTGGGTTATCAACTATGTATTCACATTTCCTTCGGGTGGAGCTGATCTGGGTTGATTTGACCTTACACATGTTAATCAAACTAAATCAGTACCGAATCTCAATCATAAGTATTATCTTAATATATCTATGTAACTTTCAATGACTATACAACAACAATATAATTCTACTCAAGTCACATTCCATGAAACTTGTGTAAAGACGAAACAATGGTATATATGTTGATAACGTTATGAACATTCAACCATAGAAAATACCTTATATGGAATTTATAACTAAAATAAAGTAAACATAAAAGTATACTTCTCAATGTATATACCCATCAAACATGTACTTAAAATACCCTTGGGAAAGAGCAGATAAAAACATTCTTTTATGTGGTATCCACTATGACCTCAAATTGTTATCCTCCATACTTAACCATCCTATATTCATAAATTGTACATATTCAGGTGTCCAAGCTTATCAATATGAAAACATATCTGAATATACTTTCCATTACAAGTGACGGTGTTATTTTTCAAGCTTCCTCGAGCAAGTTATGACCATCTCTTTACAACCTATTAAATCTGCCCCACAAGCCCCTCTATTGTTCCTTCAAACTCCAAGAGTTTTAATGATTTTTTTAGATCATAAATTTACATGATTTTCCGCCCATTTTCAGTAAACATACTAAATAGTACATAATTAAAGTTTCGTAATTTCTTGACTTCATTTTCTATGTCAAAAGCTTGATCAAACTCAGCGCATATCGAAATAAAATATACAAACAACAACTATGAACCAACTTGCAACCATCACTAAATCCCAACCACAAGGAGTTAAATCCTAATTTCGGATATGATATGAATATATGAGTATAGTTTCATATCCAATTGGAATTTCTCAATTCAAGTAAGCACACAAAAATATATGCAAGTTTGAATACAAGGGATTTCAATAACAAGCAATACGGGCTACATACACCACTTATCTCACATGTGAACAAATACTTATTATCACAAAGGAGGATGTAATTTTAATCAATAATTCACGATTTATATACTTTTAAATAAGTATAATCCAATATTAAAACAATATTATACCTGGGAAACACCTTAAGGATTTTGTTGGAATTTTTCCTAGCTTTTAATGTAACCCTTTCTTCCTTAAATTCCACTTTCTCTTTCCTCAAGCTAAAAACCCTCCAAAACTGAACCTAGGATGTTATTTAATGAAGAAATAGGTTAGAAGAATAGCTTTAAGTCGGCCAAGTCTGCCTCCAATGCCAACCAATCAAATTAAACGATTTGGTTTACTAAAGGACAATTTTCCACCTAAAGGGAATGGGCATATTTACCCCTTGTTCGTAAATTTGGCCTAACTTCTTACTCGAACATCCGTTTGATGCACCGTTTATTGTGACAAAAGCCTAAATCATATATCTACAACTATATAATTTTCACCTTGAGTCAGTTTTTACATTATAAGGGTCAAAAGTAGTCTCCAACAGGAACATTTCTACCGAAAATAACAAAATCTTGTGTTTGGAAATAATTCGACATTTCATGATTTATGAAAGTAGGATTATACTAACAATGATCTCTTAACATTAGATATACTAATAACACATTATTCATATCACATAGGGTAAGCATGATTTAAATATAATCTATCATAATTATATCCGGGATGTCACAACTTCCCCCCTTAGAAAATTTCGTCCCCAAAATTTAATATGAATGTCACTTACCAAACAAATAGGGATACTGTTTCTTCATTCTATCCTCCATTTCCCAAGTTTCTTCTTTAATTCCATGGCTCATACACATAACTTTAACTAAGGGAACAACTTTATTCCTTAATACTTGCTCCTTACGATCAATAATTTCCACTGGTTCCTCGATGTACGACAAGTCTTCCTTCAATTCAACAGGTTGAGTTTTCAATTGATGAGATGGATCTGCCAAATACTTATGAAGCATCGATAAGTGAAACACATCATGTAAATGAGACAATTATGGAGGTAATTCTAATCTATATGCCAGGGTCCCAATTATTTCCAACACTTCATATGGTCCAATGTATCTTGGACTTAGTTTCCCCCTTTTTCCAAATCTCATGACACCTTTCCATGGTGAAATACGTAGGAATACAAAATCTCCCTTTTGAAATTCTAATGGACACTTCCTCTTCTCTGCATAAAATTTCTACCTACTTCGGTTTTTATATCTATCAATTCAGGACCCAAGATTTTCCTTTCACCTACTTCATCCCAACGTAACGGCATTCTGCATCTCCTCCCATATAAAGCTTCATAAGGATCCATACCAATGGTGGACTAATAACTATTATTATATGAGAATTCCATCAATGGAAAATGATCATCCCAACTACCTTTGAAGTCCAATACACAGGCTCATAACAGGTTTTCTAAAGTTTGAATCGTCCTTTCTGATTACCCATCGATTTATGGATGAAATGCAGTACTAAATTTCAAACTTGTTCCCATGGCATTCTGTAAATGAGGGCAAAACTTAGAAGTGAACGTTGGATCCCTATCTGATACTATTGAAACTGATGCCCCATGTAAATGGACAATCTCATTAACGTACATATGTGCATATTTGTCAACAGTGTAGGTCGTCTTAACTGGAAAAAAATGAGATGACTTTGTCAATCGGTCTACAATCACCCAAATAGAATCATGTACCTTTGGTGATCGTGGTAATCCTACAACAAAGTACATCATTATATGTTCCCACTTCCATTCCGGAATAGGGAATGACTGCAATAATCCCGCCGACTTCTGATGTTCCACCTTCACTTGCTGGCATACTAAACATTTAGCTAAAAATTCTACAATCTCACATTTCATATTATTCCACCAGTAATACTCTTTCAAATCTCTGTACATTTTGGTACCTCCAGTATGCATAGAGTAAATATAACTATGTGCCTATTATAATATATCCTTCTTTAAGGATGGATCATTCGGTACACAAATTCTGTTTTTATAACACAACGATTATTCATTCTTAATTTCAAAGTCACTCTCTTTACCATCCAGGATTTACCGTTTCTTCTTCTCAAGGAATGGATCATTGATTTACAAATTCTGAATGCGTTCTGTCAGTAAAGGTCTCACTGTAACGTGTGCAATCAACGCCCCCATTTTAGTTAAGTTCATCTCGACTCCCATCGGTCTTTATTCGATAAGATTTCCAACCCGTGCACGTTGAATACAAGATAACCTCCCCAAATGACTTTTGACTTAGAGCATCTGTAACAACATTGGCCCTCCCGGGATGATGGTGAATGGTACAATCATAGTCTTTAATTAACTCCATCCAACGTCTTTGTCTCAAATTCAAGTCTCTCTGTGTAAATAAATACTTCAAACTTTGATGGTCATTGAAAATTTCACACATCTCTCCATATAAATGATGCCTCCATAATTTCAAGGAAAAAAATAATAGCCGTAAGTTCTAAATTGTGTGTAGGATAATTAAGTTCATGCGTCTTTAAATGTTTAGATGCATAAGAAATTACCTTTCCATGTTGCATGAAAACACAACCCAGACCCTGATGTGAAGCATCAGTATAAATCACAAAACCTTCTCCACTGGATGGAACAGTGAGAACTGGTGTTGATACTAGCCTATTTTTCAACTTTTCAAAGCTGTGCTGACATTCATCTCACTCCACACAAATTTCACTTCCTTTTGGGTTAATTTAGTCAACGGTAAGGCTATAGATGAAAACCCCTTTATGAATCTTCTATAATATCCAGCCAATCGTAGGAAACTCCTTATCTCCGTTACATTTCTTGGTCTTTCCCATTGAACAATTGCCTTTACTTTCTTAGGGTCAACATAAATTCCATCTCCGAAACAACATGCCCCATAAATACTACCTGATTTCACCAAAACTCACATTTGCTAAACTTAGCAAATAATTGACTATCTCGCAAAACTTACAATATAACTCTTAGGATCTTCTCATGTTCCTCTTGTCTAGGTGAGTATATCAAAATATCATCGATAAAGACAATTACAAATGAATCTATGAAAGGATGAAATACTCGATTCATTAAGTCCATAAACATCGCAGGAGCATTTGTTAACCCAAATGGAATTACCAAAAATTCATAATGACCATAACGAGAACGTAAATTTGTCTTAGAAATGTCACAATCTCTCACCCTTAGTTGATGATAACCCGATCTCAAATCAATTTTTGAAAACACTTTAGCACCCTGTAATTGATCAAACAAATCATCAATACGAGGCAATGGATGTTTATTTCGAATAGTTACCTTTTTCAACTGTCGAAAATCAATGCAAAGTCGCATGGTGCCATCTTTCTTCTTCACAAATAATATTGGAGCACCCCACGGTGATACACTGGGTTGAATAAAACCTCTATTTAGCAAATCTTGCAATTGAATCTTTAACTCCTTTAGTTCCATAGGTGCCATTCTATATGGATAAATAGAAACTGGAGCTGTACCAGGCACTAAATCAATAGTAAGCTCTACCTCTCTACTAGATGGCAACCATGGTAATTAATCTGGGAACAGATCTGCAAAATCCTTAATTACTGGGATATCTTCTAATTTTTGCAATTCCCTGTTTGTATCCACAATAAATGCTAAAAGGCCTTGACAATCCTTATTTAAAAATTTTCTCGCCCGAAGGGAAGAAATAAGACAATTTGGAACCACATTTCTTTCCCTTGTAAATTTGAATGCTTCCTCCCCCGGCATATTAAATGTAACCTCCTTGTGAAAACAGTCAATTGATGCATGGTAGGAAGATAACCAGTCTATACCCAAGATAATATCAAAATGTCGAATATCTAGTGGAATTAAATCAATGATCAACTCCTTCTCCCCCACATACAATACAAAATATGTATACACACGCTCCACTAACATCACATCCCCCATAGGTGTAGAAATATATAAACCACAATCTAGATAAGAACATGGTCTACCCAAATGCATGGTAAATGACAGTGCTACAAATGAATGAGTAGCAGCTGGATCAATAAGCACGTAAGCATGTTTGTTCATGACATAAAATGTACCTGTCACCACCTCTGGAGTAGCCTGAGCATCCTGTAAAGTCATAAAAAATATTCTTCCCGGAGCCCTGGAACCATTATCCTGTCCTCTACCTCCTCCTCTCCCTATGCCTCTAGGTGATGAACCTCGACTAGTAGTACCTGATTGAATCCCTCCTAGTAGCATATGACAGTTATTTTTGGTATGACCAATTTGATGACAGTGATAACACTCTACCCCCTTTAACTTGGGAAAATCAGGACTGATATGGCCCTCGGCTTTGCAAAAATATCATGTAACAGGCTTAGACTTCCCATTGTCATTATCATGTTGTCTATTCTGTTGGCCCATCAATCCTGCACCCCTAAAACAGCTTGGTGTCTTATTCTGAACATAATTTCCAGTCCCTCTACCGTGATGAAATCTTTGACTCCCCTATTTTGAGTATTCTATATTGCCTTCCTTTTGCTGATATGGATCAAATCTACTCCTCTTTCCCCTTTTTTCACTATTCTTTATTGCATCATTAACATCTCCTTCAACCATCATAGTTTTGTTAACTAAAGAATTATAATCTACCATTTCAAGTGCAGTGAGTCTAGACTTGATAACCAATTCCAAACCATCCTGAAATCTGGTGCATTTGTCCTCCTCGTTGTGCAAGAAACGTAATAAAAATCGAGACAGAGATATAAATTTAGTTTCATACTCCCTGACCGACATATTCCCCTGAGTTAATGATAAAAATTCTCTCTCTTTTTGCTTCCGATATATACGAGGAAAATACTTTTCATATAAGACTTTAATAAAGGAATCCCAAGTAATTACCTCACCTCCCCCGGAGTAAGCCATAAATGTTTGTAAGACTCCCACCAATATTTAGCTTCACCCTTGAACATGAAAATAGCCAAAATTACCTTCTGCACGCTAGGTACATTCATCACCCCGAAGATAGTTTCTATGACTCTAACCCAAGCCTCAACTTCTAAAGGATCTATAAAATCGAAAAATGCTGGGGGGGTCAATTTGATAAATTTATCGTACAGAGTATTCTTCTCCTCTCGTTGTATTTCCCTTTCTCTTCTGGACAAAGTCTGCTCCTCCAAGTACTAGGCTTGTTGTTATGCTATTTGCGTCATAAACATGTTTTGTTGTTCTGCCATTAAAGTCATGGCACGAGCCATTCTATGCATATCGATAAGTTAATCAGATGCCTCCTCTACATTATTTGGATTTTGTTGGTTTACTGTAATTGAAGACTCCTCATCCACCCTCTCATCAACATTTTCTCCTTTCATATCTTACTATCTGTCATAAACCACAATTACAGCAACAATTATACAACATTTATTTCTAACATAATGGTTAGTATTTCTCACAAGTTAATATAAATGACCCACACCACACTCTTTCCTCCACTGCCACATCTAGACTCTCTAACCCCAGAATATAAAAACCTAAAGCTCTGATACCAATTTGTCATCCCTTAACCCCATTAGGATATAATTAACTAAATAGTTCACAAACCACATTTATTATTTATTTACTTATTTAGTAATACATATTGAAACAACTTCAAGGTTAAAATGCGAAATACTAAAAATCCAATCGTTTTAAGGAGACATAATTTAAACGAAACTCACATACCCTTTAACTTAATTACATCTAGTAAAATGTATAAAACAAAACTAATAACACCCTAATACTATTTACTCAGCCTCCTAGACCCGGAAGTGGCAGCTTCAGAACCCGAAATTGTAAACATATAAAATCATGAGTTTAAAAACTTAGTGAATGTACTACATCTCTATATAGTAAAAGTATTATTTTAACATCTCAACATATCAATATATATCCATCTCTGTGCCAAATTAGGCCATATACATATCCGGAGTTACTAAACCCCACATCTCCTGCCCGTAGGCAATAATCATATCCATAGGTTTTAATAACCTAACATCTCCTGAATTGCATAGAAACTCAACATATCTTGACTTTTATAAAGCCATAACATCTCAACATCTCTTGAATTTTAATTAGCCATAACATCTCAGCATCTCATGACTTTTAATAAGCCATATCATCTCAATATATAATACATACACATCATATCCATACTCAATTCAGTAAGTACACTCACATTGGGTTGTCAACTATGTATTCATGTTTCCTTTAGGTGGAGGGTTGATTTGACCTTACGCCTGTTAATCCAACTAAATCAGTACCGAATCTCAATCATAAGTATTATATTAATATATCTATGTAACTTTCAATGACTATACAATAACAATATAATTCTACTCAAGTCACATTCCATGAAACATGTGTAAAGACGAAACAATGGTATATATATGTTGATAAGGTTATGAACATTCAACCATAGAAAATACCTCATATGGAATTTATAACTAAAATCAAGTAAAAATAAAAGTATACTTCTCAATGTATATACACATCAAACATGTACTCTAAATACCCTTAGGAAAGAGCAGATAAAAACATTCTTTCATGGAGTATCCAATATGGCCTCAAATTGTTTTCCTCCATACTTAACCATCCATATTCATAATTGTACATATTCAGGTGTCCAAACTTATCAATATGAAAACATATCTGAATATACTTTCCATTATAAGTGACGGTGTAATTTTTCAAACTTCCTAGAGCAAGTTATGACCATTTCTTTACAACCTATTAAATCTGCCCCACAAGCCCCTCTATTGTTCCTTCAACTTCCAAGAATTTTAATAACTTTTCTCCTGCATTAATTTCCATGATTTTCCACCCATTTTAATAAACATACTAAATAGTGCAGAATTAAAGTTTCATAATTTTTTTGACTTCATTTGCTATGTCAAAAGCTTGATCAAACTCAGGGCATATCGAAATAAAATATACAAACAACAACTATGTACCAACTTGTAACCACCACTAAATCCCAACCACAAGGAGTTAAATTCTAATTTTCGGATATGATATGAATATATGAGTCTAATTTCATATCCAATTGGAATTTCAATTCCAATCAGCACACAAAAATATATGCAAGTTTGAATACAAGGGATTTCAATAACAAGCAATACGGGCTACATACACCACTTATCTCACATGTGAACAAATAATTGTTATCACAAAGGAGGATGGAATTTTAATCAATAATTCAAGATTTATATACTTTGAAAGAAGTATAATCCTAGATTAAAACAACATTAACACATAATTATACCTTGGAGACACCTTAAGGATTTTGTTGGAATTTTTCCTAGCTTTTAATGTAACCCTTTCTTCCTTAAACTTCCACTTTCTCTTTCCTCACGCTAAAAACCCTCCAAAACTGAACCTAGGATGTTATTTACTGAATAAATAGGTTATAAGAAGAGTTTTAAGTCGGGTAAGGATGCCTCCCATGCCTACCAATCAAATTAAACCATTTGGTTTACTAAAGGACAATTTACCACTGAAAGGGAATGGACAGATTTTCCACTTGTTCGTAAATTCGGACTAACGTCTTACTCGAACATCCATTTTATGCTCCGTTTGTTGTGACACAAACCTAACTCATATATATACACAACTATCTAATTTTCACCTTGAGTCAATTGTTACATTATAAGGGTCAAAACTAGTCTCCAATAGGAACATTTCTATCGAAAATAACAAAATCTTGTGTTTGGAAATAATTCGACATTTCATGATTTATGAAAGTAGGATTATACTAACAATGATTGCTTAACATTAGATATAATAATAACACATTATTCATATCACATAGGGTAAGCATGATTTAAATATAATCTATCATAATTAAATCCGGGTTGTCACATTGTTGTTACTTTTGATGTATAAATGAAGTTTCCTTTAGAAAACTCTGATGACGTAATTCCTTCACTTTCAGTATTTTTTGATTCATAACCATGTGATTGTATTTCCATTTCATTTATTTAAGGAAATAATTTAAGTCAGAATATTTGTTGCCTTGGTGGCTTGCCAAGACACTCGTTTCCAACTACTATTTTGGGTCGGGGTCGTGACACTTATCCTACTAAGCTATTGTAAACCTGATTAAATACAAAATATAGTGGACGTAGGCTACTTTAAAGCCGAACCACTCTAGATTCTCTATCTTTTATGTGTGTGATTTGAGTTATTTCCATAATTTCTATCTATGACTATATATTTGGAGTCAATCCATTTTTAGATATCAACATATATATATATATATATATATATATATATATAGGAGAGGGTCAAAAGTGAACCTAAAAGATGAATATTTTAATGAACCTTAACAAAAAACACCTAACACCTCATCAATTTTAATTCTTATATTGTAATTGGTTCACGCCAGTGGCAACGGTCACGCGTGTCGATCGAAATACACACCCCTTACACCCACCCCCACCTACTTTATCCCAAACCTCTTGCTTTGAAATCCACACCGAGATGCCAAAATAGTAACACACATTAGAATGTAAATGGACAAGCTCGTATACTGTGTGTTCAATCCAATCAAAAGATGCGAAGGTCCAGCTACCAAAGCCCTCTGTCTTATTATTTTGTTAAGGTTCGATTTGATCCAGCCTCCTTCCTTAGCCCGAAAGCATCCTTAACCCACTTTGAACCCAAACCCATTTGGAGTTGTTGAGGGGGGGGGGGGATGTATTAAAAAAAGTGTTATTTGTCGCTGGCATAGACCAATTATAACATAGGAATTAAAAGTAATGGGTTGTTAAGGTTTTTTTTATTAAGGTTCATTAAAATATTCATCTTTTAGGTTCACTTTTAAACCTCTCTTTATATATATATATAGGGGCGTTTGAATAGTGCCAAATTTTTAACGATTGAGATCGAATTTTTTTGCCAATCTAAAGGTGTGAGAGAGTGTCATGTAACCACTTAGCATTGTGACATGGCAAATGAAGCAACTTATGCTTCCAACCCCCGTAAGCCTACCCGACATTTCATTCTCTCCCCAAACCCTACCCATCACGTCGTCCCCTCATTCTCTTCTTCCTCTCAGCTCTCTACCCCCCCCCCTTCAAAAAAAAAAACTAGCCGCTTCCACCCTCACCCATTTCTCACTCACCCCCATACGCTCAAGCCTCACAAACTCATGCTTAACGATGTATCCCTATACCTACTGGCATTGCCTCCCTATGGAAACCTTCATCTCCACCGCCGCCTTACTTCGTCTCCACCACCGCCTCAGGTTTTAAGGGGTTAGGGTTTCATCCGATGGTTTAATTTTTTTCAGATCTGATAGTTCCCTATTTTTCACACACACACACATCTCAGATGCGATTTTTTTTTATGTTGTCCTACAAAAACGAATCTGTTCCAACTATATTTTATGTGATTGTTTTTACACACACACACACACATCTGAACGTGTTAGATCTGGGAATTTTTTTCAACTTGAGTTTTTTTTTAAGTTCCAACAATGGTGTTCTGATTGTTATTAGATCCGTGATTTTTTTGTGTAGATCTATAATTTTTTTTGTTAGATCTGTAAAATTCAATAATGGTGTTATGAATGTTTCCAACTCGAGATTTTATTATTTGTTTGGTTTTACAGATCTAAATCGAAGGATTCACATGGACATGAGTTCTCCCAAGTACACATTCTCTCTCTGATTAGAACTCTATTTTTTTTTTCAAATTAGAATTTTGCAAATATAATTATTTGTTTTTGTTTTGGAGTTTATGCTTATTTTTAGATTTAAATAATCAGGTATATATACTCCCTCTCTCTTATTAATTTATTTACATTTTCTGTATTTATGAGTTTTTTTTCTTTTTATTGTGAATACCTATGATTTAGTATGTTTTGGTGTATTGTATTGTATTGAATCAAACATTAGTCTTTCCCTTTAGTTTTCGATTTCGACACACTCAGATTGCTTGACAAGTTGGGTTTCATCGATTTTGGGTTTCTTGGCTAAGGTATTCCCGGGTTGCAAAGTCATATCTTATTTACTTATTTACATTATCAAATTTTGGACTTCTTGGCTCAGATTTAATCATTACACACTAAGGTATTCTCGGGTTGGCTCATGTTGGGTTTCATGCATTTTGGAGGTTTTGCTTGGCAAATTCAGGTATTCTTGCTTATTTACTTATATATTACATTTTTACAAACTCAGTTTTCTATTTAATTGAATACTTAGGTTTTTTATTAAGAGGTTGGGTTTTATGGGTTCTTCTGTGTTTTTATGGTTTCAAACTCAATTTGTTCTTCAATAGATGTTTAGTGTGTACATTTGGTGGTTTAATTATGTTTGTGCAAAGAACTAAAGTCTAGAAGTTAGTGTGGTTTATTTATCTCGTCTATTTTGTACACATGGTCAGTATTTCTTCAATTATTTGTACTTAGTTTTTTCTTATAATAAATTATATTTTTGCTATTACCGGGTGATATCGGTAGAGTAATATCGGGTATAGGATGTGGCTCTTAATTGATTCTTATGAATAAATATTTTTAAGATCTATTGTGCTCTCAACATGTGATTGGGGGAAGTCATTATTGGTATGGGGTGGGGGGGAGGCAGGTGTTTTCCCTAAACCAGTATAGCAACGGGACAGAGAACCAAGAAGTTCTCTACTGCCTTCCAAATCTCTTTTGAAGATGAAACAAACCCATGGTTATAAAATGGTTTCCATCACTTATCTGTTACCTTATCTTTGTATGTTATGTATGTTCTTATAGTAAAGTAGTGTTTCTAATGACAGAGCAGGTGCATGTTGTGAATGACATAACATGTACATATTTTGAATGACCTCGAGACACCAATGGCTCTAATTTTGCTGCTGACTTGGTCTTATTTTATGCACATAGATCGGTGTATAATTGAGGATACGATTCAGTAGGTCCATTGGAACAGGAATACACTAGATGTCATTTAGGAGTGATCGATGGAGATTTAACCCCATATATATTCTCTTTAATATACGAGGTATTTTATTATGACATCTTTAGTTGTGTTTTTTTCAATTTGCCTATTTTAAATAGAAGGATTTGAATTTTCCTATTTTATATATGCTCAAAATGTTCAATAATACTTTTAGGAAGTTGAAAATAAGTTTTGGAACTGTTTTGCAGGATTAAAGTAGAGAGTCATAAGCCGATTAGCAGGACATTCTTCATCGACATCTGAAACCTCAGAAGAACCTACTGATAGATCGTCATACCAATGCACTAAAGTATATGTGCAAATATAAAGTATGGTATGTTCTTTTCTTTTCGATCATTTCAAAATATATGTGCAAATATAATGTCGGGGGAACGAAATTTTTGTTGTTTTGTAATGTTGTACTTTAAAAATACTTTTATTATTCAGTTTCTATAATTACTTTTGCAAATAAAAAGTTGTTTCTTGATTTCTTATATTACTGTCAACGATTCCTCCCTCTTATTTAATTATATTACTTTCATGATTTTATTTGTGTGATTTTGTTATTTTTCAGATCTAACAACTACAATTTTGGGTATTTGTGGGTTTGTATTTTGTGGTCTAACTAATATTGTGTTTCTTTTGTTTTATATTCACTTTATCTTTTACATTTCTGAAGTTTAATCCTAAATGCAGAGTCATTTTGCTTAAAGATTTGAGTTTGGCGAAGTGAGTTGTTGTCATGGTTTGTGAATTGTCGTATGTAGGGTGAAAATGTCGAGACATGGGTTTTACCCCTAAGAGTACCACGTTAACTATATTACCATATTTATTTTTAGTGAGAATATGATGTCTTTTGTTAACATTTTCAGATTGCAAGGTGAATTAATTTTTCTACTTTTTAACGTGGTAGCATTTGATTGTCATATTGAGTGTTCTGATCAATTGCACATCCTAATGAGGTTTGAAAGTAGGGGGAGTGAACCAAGGTTTGTCTGAAAGATACCACAAACTGAGGTGGAACTTTTAAAAGGGTCTTCGGCGGATCTGGCAAGAAGGACATGATGAGGGGATGCTTGATGCCCTTATAAACCGCAAGGTCCATCTCATCATAATTATATTAATGTATTACTTTTGTTTATTATCTTTATGTATTAATTTTGCCTAATCTTTGTTAATCTTTGTTCTTTCTCACGTACTTTGTGTTCTTCCAACATTTCACTATATTTTCACTTTTGATCAGGTTCTAAACTCTTAGGTGGTGCCATCACACCCAACATTATGAACACAAACAATTAATTAGAATGCACACGTGGTTAATTAGAACGAACATGAACAACTAATTACATCACTACTGTCTTTATTAAGTCATAAGTGATAATCTTAATTTTAGTAGGGAAGCCATATGATTATCATAACTTGGATTCCTATATGGTTATCATAACTTGAAATCAAATGCAGCCTGCATATGCAGCCTACATTTGCCACGATTTTGAGATGCAGATCTTCGTCAAATCCTTGACCAGCAAGACCATCATGCTCGAGGTGGAGAGGAGAGTTCTGACACGATAGACAATGTGAAGGCCGAAATCCAAAACAAGGAAGGAATTCCACCTGATCAACATCGTTTAATTTTTTGCTAGAAAATAACTAGAAGAAAATTGGAAAACATCTGCCACTGTTTTGAGGGAAATGTCGTGTTTTCTTATAAGAATCTTTTAGATCATTTGCTTTTTCGAGTTGGCAAATGTTAGTTAAAGGATAATTATGATATTTGTACCTAAGAATAGGATTTTTCTATACAGGTTTTGCAGGCCCATATAACGAAACCATAACCAAAGTCGGCAAATGCTGCGGCATCTGAAGCGCCATAGTCATGGCCTCCACCCCAAGGAAGTGAGACAGCCTCAGGGTGCTAAAAACCCCAGACCTAGCCCGACTAATGATAATACGGCTAGAGATCCAATGGTGACTGCGATGTATGGGGGAATCATGGCAGGTGGCAACAAGTGACGACGTTACATTGACGGTATCAGCACTAAAAGCACATCTCACTTTTGAATAATTTGAACCACTGCTTGTTGTCATTTCTGGGGAAGAAAATTGATTAGAGTATAGGAAATTATTTATATGAAAAAAAATTAAAAGCAACTAAGAATGTAAGAAGAACAGAGTTTATTACATACAAAAGAAATAGTTAAGGCCTCGTTTAATGCGCCGTATAAGAGGTTCGTATTGGATAAAATTATCCTATCCAATGTTTGGTGTAATTTAGGATGGGATATGAGATGGAATAAGTTATCCAAAGTGAGCTCCTTATCCCACAAGTAGTGGGATAAAAAAATCCCACCTCCAAGGTCATATAAAATTATACGGTGTCAAAATTTGATTAAAAATTACTACTCTACCCTTATTAAGTTATAAAAAACTCACGCAACTTGCACTATCTCAAATATTAGATAGCAGTCGGCAGTCCCTTTGATTCACATAACTCTCCATTCATAATTTTCATCACGGTAGGTAACCTCCTCATTTTTTTTTCTATTTTTTTCTATTTGTTGCTTTATCATGAACTACTATTTTGGTTTAAATCGATGCAAATATTATGTTAACTCACCTACTAGACAAGTTGAAATTTATGTGTTGTTAATTCACCCCTAATATTTTGTTACACATATTTTTTTTAATGTATTATTAACCTATATGCTAGACAAGTTGAAAACTGTGTACAATTCAATTTATTTCTACATGTTTCGGCGAATATTTGGGGTAAAATCGATGTTATTGAGTTGTGACTTCAAGCAATTTTCTACATATACACAAGGTTTTTGATTGCGTGTAAGTGAGTACTAGTGGTTGAGTGTGTACAAATTGTAAATACAAATACAAATACATATTTTCACGTCATAATATTATTTTTTTAACATCCCACGTGGAATTAAATATTATGTTATTGAGTTAAAATATGTGATAACAATATATTTTTGTATTTTTTGATTATTAAATTCAAAAGAAGGGTATTTTTGGAAAACTGAAGATAAATTAATCCTATCCGGAGCATTTCAAACACATGATTGTATTATTATATCCCATCCCGTCTTCTTATTCGGAACTGTTCCAAACGCAGTATTGGAATAAGCCTTATACGGTCCATCCTTATCCTATCCAATCCGACCCTTATCCTATCCTATCCGGACCCCTTATACGGCGTATCAAACGAGGCCTAAGTTTACAATAAAGGCATAAATTGAAACAAAAATTGGAAAAATAGAAATTGCAAAAAAATAACGAGGCTTACAAAAAAACAGTAAAAAGTAACGACACAACTCTACATTTTACCTCCTAAAACAAACTTATCTCTAAAGACTATAGATCTGAGCATTTGAGTTGCATGAGGGAGAGTGATTAGTGTCGATCTGAGCGTTTGAGTTGCGTGAGGGGGACTAATGAGAGGGGAAAAATTCCGATGAGATTTGTGAGGGGGAATGATGAGAGAGAAAAAGAAATCTAGGAACTTGAGTCTTGTAAAGGAAATATATAGGAGAGGAAAAAAAAGAAAATGTGTAAATAGAGGTGCAATAAGGCTGATGTCGTTTTGTGTGTAATGTTGTGTGTTTCATTAATGATGTACTAATAATGTAGGGAGTGTGATGCACCTGAGCCTCTCTCTCTCTCTCTATCTCTAGAGAGAGAGAGAAAGAGGGGTCCCTCCTATAAGGACTTGTTATGTTGTGTGTTTCTTTTAAAATAGTAAAATAATTTTTTTTTATGAAATGTTATGGATATGATATCCACGGCGAGAACATCATTTTTTAATTTTTTCATCAAAAAATCCAATAAACAAAACCTGTTGAAATGAGGTGATATATAAAAAATGGTATAAATATGCATTTTCGACCATTGAAATTTTGGCGATCATCTCACCCACTTTTTGATTGAAATTTTTTAATGATGGATATGATATTGACAGTGAGAAGATCATATCCATGAAGTTTCAAATTCAATCCATCATATGACTGACGCAAACCCAAAATTTCAACGGTCAAAAATACATATCTATATAATTTTTTTTACATATCACCTCATCTCAATAGTTTTTTTATTGAATTTTTTGATGAAAAAAATGGGAGATGATATTCTCACCGTGCAGATCATATCTATGAAGTTTCATCGAAAAATTCAATTTTTTACTATTTAAAAAAAAGATTTATATCTAGTTCTGCACCATAAGAATATATATATATATATAGTGTAACATTCTTATGTTGTAAAAAGATATGTTTATTCTTGCTCAGAGTTTGGCGTCTAAAGAGATGTTAAATAGTCAAATATTTTTCTCAGCATCACTTTAATGAATAAGGCCAAAAGTTTAGAAATTGAAAGTAATTTATAAAAATAAAACTGTTAAAGATTAAAAATTAATTTTAACTCCTTGGTAAAAAACCTTTAATACACGTATAAAAGTAATTTAGATTGGTATGATGTTCAAAGTCTTATAAATAAAAGTTGGAGATAGAATGAGATGAAAAGAGAGAGTGTTGAACATAATATTTGCTAAAGAGGAATCCAGCGTACGGATAAATCCCGAGTTTTTTAGTTTTAAGACCACACACACCACAAGTACACTATAGAAACAATTTAGGTATGAATTACAGTTTAAAATGTGTAAATGAAACTAGTACTCCCAATACACTCGATATTTCAAGGCAAGTACTAAATAAGCCGACAACTACTAAATTAGACCAAATAACAAATAGAAGCCAAGTAGTACAAACACAATTTCACACTCAAAGAAAGAGTATCCAGTGAAGAGGTAACACAAATTAAGTTTTAATAAGTTTGATTTTGATAGATGGTTGGGAGATCAATGCTAAAGTCAAGAAACAAAAATAGTGTTGCATCATGATTTGATATTTCGACCTTGTGAAAAATAGAAACACTTTGTATGATAAAAATAAAGATCGTGAGTTTTACAATAATCACAAAAAATTGCACACAAACAAATCACAACTAAATCATGTTTAAAGTATATATGAGATTAATACAATAGATTTAGTTTAAATAGATCTAATAACAAAAAGTGTGTGTGTGTGTGTGTGTGTGTGTGTGTGTGTGTATATTTATATACACATAACATGTTAATAGATCAATATGAGAAAAATATTTTTTCAAACTAGAATTTGTAAAATATTTCAAAACCACTCTAAGTGATTCAAACAAAATAAATTAGGTTTTGCATGTATGTAAAAAGGTTTAGAAAGTATACCAACAAAGATCTCAGAAGTAAAAAAAAAAGCTTCAAGAAATGAACTCCAAGTGCCTCAACACATCAAACCAGAAAGTCTAAAGTCCAAAATTAATAACTAAACACTCACCCTCACATAAAATATTTATGGTAAAAATATAGGACGAACTCGTGTTTACGAAACTCTCAAAACTGATGAAAATATTTTGAAAATGTTTAGAGAGAGAAAGTTGAGAAAATATTTATTGAGCTTTGCATGGGTTTTGAAAAAATTTCTCGCACAAAAACAATGACCCTAAGCCCTCTATTTATAGAGGCGGTGGAATGCCTCTAGTAAAATTATAATTCCTAAAATAATAAGGGCAAACTAGTAATAAACCAAGGGCATCCAAGGTTATAAAAGATAGTGCATAAAAGGCCAGTCAGTGAGGGTACATACTTAATAAGCTAGTGCAAAGTGAGGGGCAATAAGATCAACTAAACATTGCCATACCTGCAGTCAATCAGACTACGACATTGCACAGGTATGATCAATTCGTGTGGGCTACACCCTTATCCTTAATTGGCCAAAACTATTAAACATGGATCGCTGACAAAAACGATCAATATTCACCAAAACGCTTCCGTTTTATATCTTGCTGATTTTAATTTAAGAAAAAAATAATTTGATTTTGTTTCTTTTAAATAAATAAACCATCTTTAGAAAATTCAAAAAAATGATATAATATATGGAAATTAATTTTTTAAGTTCTGGAAATTATAAAACCAAGATAACTATAATATAAAAATATTTAAGTATAAAGTACATATAAGATGTATAAATACAAAAATATGGAATATATTACACAAATTCAAATTAGGGTTTTATAAAATAGAAATTTTAATTTTTAAATTTCTTAACAATCTTTTTAGGATTATATTTAGTGTGTACAATGAAACCTAGCGTATTTGGAACTATTATTATAAATTGATCCAACACAAAATTGAGGGACAATAAAAAGTACTTTCAATCTCTCCCTTTGGCCAATTTGGGGATAAACCAAATCGAGACTCAAAAGGAAAAGTCTGACACTCATAAATAAATAACTCAACTATACATATGTTTTCTAAAAAGAAGAATACATAAGTCAATTAAAAACACATCTCCTAAAAATAAGAGTACATAACTCAACAAACACATGTGTCCTAAAAAACTCACATTCTCCGATACTAAAACTAAGAGTCTCACATTTTTCTCCTTATTTATCATAAAGGTCCAAAGGGAAGACTCTACAAAGATATTAACACCAAAATATATTATCATTAAAGACGTACTAACATACAATCTTAACACATTACATAGGGTAGGGACAAACACAAATAAACATTTTAAGAGTTTCAAAATGTTGTTTGTCTAATGTTTTGTATGAAAAATCTGCCAATTGATCTGTAGTGTTAAGATATTCAATTTTTTTTTCTCAATTGATTGTTTAATAATATATTCTCTCATTTTGATATGTTTTCTTCATGAATGAAAATTAGGATTTTTTTAGATACTAATGGTACTTTAATTTCCACATAAATTAAATCAAATGTTTCATTTAAACAATGATCACTTCCACTTGTTTCATCCACCGAAGATAAGTGCAACAACTGCTAGTAGTTATGTATTCGACTTCTACTGATGAAAGTGAGATGTAATTTTTCTTTTTAGTTGACCAAGAGACCAAATTGCGTCCTAAGCAAAAACATCCACCAAATGTGCTTTTACTATCACCGTCATAACCAGCCCAGTCAACACCTGTATACCCTATTATTTTAGAGTTAGTGTCTAAAATGTACATGATACCATAGTTTACGATTCCACTAATGTATTTAATAATTCATTTCACAGTATGTAAGTGGGATTCTTTAGGATCACATTAGTATCTAGAACGTGTGAGCGCATGCGTGCACACACACACATAATTCATTACATTGGGTCTACTCGCAGTCAGGTATAACAAGTTTCCTATCACACTATAAAAAAAGTGATATCAATTTTTTTCCTAGATAAGTCTTTTAACAATTTAATCCAAGATCTCATAGGTGTTTTAGAAGTTTTAGGAGTATTTAAACCAAAACTTTTGATCAAATTAATAACATATTTAGATTGATATATAAATACATAATAAGATTTCTGAGCTATTTGAAGACCAAAGAAAAAATGGAGTTCTTCCATCATAGACATTTGAAACTCATATTTCATTCTGTTAGCAAATTTTTGAGCTTACGAGGGAGAAGTAGACACAAAAATGATATGATCAACGTAAACTTAAGAAATTAATAAATAATTTTTATTACATTTAATAAACATTGTTACATCCACTCCCCCTTAGTTGAAACTATTTTCTATTAAGAAATTTGCAAATTTCCTATATCATAAACGAGGGGCCATAAATCATTTTCTTTAATATAAAAACATGATATGGAAATAAGGGTCTTAAAAAGCCTTTAGATTGTTCACTGTAGAATCGCTACAGCGAAAATATTGCTACTTCTCAAATAAAATCCAATTTTAATTAATTCCAAATTTTAGTTAAACCCTAAAACATGCATCTAGATGATTTATCCAATAAAATAAAGCATGTAGGATAAAACAAACAATTTCAGGAAAAATCCCCCAAAGGGGAAAACCTTTTATTTCATAATAATTTGTAAGAAAACAGCTTACACGGATTACAATGAAATAGGGTGACATATGGAATACCCGAAGGTGTCGATTCCGATGTCTCGGCTGGAACTTTCCCTTTCCAGGATGACAGCAGTGAAGAAGAAGACGGCTCCTACACAAGTTACGGCTGGAATTTTCCACAAGAGTGAACTTTATAAGGACTCCCTCCATAATAGCATGCAACTGTCGGTTGTAGAGCTCTCCCCACAAAGTATAAACAAGAGCAAAGTATGCTCTTGAAAACCAAAACAATTCACTAAGGCATATGGGAGTTTTGTGAATTGAAAATAAAAAGGAATTAAAACCCTAAGGGAATAAGCCAAAAGGGATTCTGCTTTCGCAGTTTTTCTGTTCGTCAAAACGCTGTGACTTCTTAATGAAAACGTTACCAAATAATGAGTATTTATAGAAAAACGCACCCCCTCAAAAACAGAGCTCGTTCGAATGAGATCAGCATGTCGCTCGAACGAAGTACAACTGTCGTTCGAACGAGATCGCGTGACATGTTATGTCACTCGAACGACTGTTGCGAAAAAATCATTATTTTAATGTCCGCTTCAACACTTAGAAAAAAATACTCATTCTCAAATTTTGACGAAAAAGTCCGCCCCAACACTTAGAAAATATTTTGTAAAAATTTCCCAAAAGCTCTAAGTGAAAAGTAAAGGTATTTAAAACATAACCTTACCAAAGTAAACTTCGCGGAGTCTTGAATGATGAATAACTTGAGTAATTTGGATCCGTCTTTGATGTAGATGTCTCTTGAATGTTCTTCGACGGTGTAGCGGTATATGACATAATAAATTGATAACGGACCTATGAAAATATGTCCTTACAAATCTCCCCCTATGTCTATGCCGGTACATATATAAAAAATCTGAATTATCAAACACCAAATTGCCTATACAAATCTACCCTCCCATGAATAAATTTGTAAGACTTCAAAACTGTTCTTCAATCATCTTCGTCAATTCTCAAAGCTTTTCTCATCAGGGTGTGCAACATCATGATCTTCAATATTTGTACCTACACACATGAGATAAAGAAAAATACCTTCGTGACACATCGAGTTTGAAATGATATAAGAATAAAGCATTAATAATCAAATCTCCCCCATAATGAAAAAACTCCCCCATAACATGATAATTATTTCTCCCCCTTTTTATAATGTCCCCAAATAGACAGATAAAAAGAAATAATCAAAACATGGAGGGTCACGAAAAAAAATGCATAGCAAACATGGATCAAACTATGCGCATGCAAAGGGATATCTCAAAAATCTCACAAACTATTTTTGGATTTTTCAAATTTTTCATACAAAAATAGGATAAAAAAATCACACCATGGATTTAAACTCAAACAACCAAGTCATGGAAATAGAATGTATGGGTGTGAACACATTCGATAGGTAAATAAACTCAATAAATCATATGTGCACGATGCATACATGTACCCCTAACGAATAAACATCAAAAGAATCCTTAGGTGTAAAAATTGTTGAATTTAAATGACATCATCTTAATCGAATCAACAAATCAAAGTCAAATGATTTCCACAACAATAACGTCCAAAACTATTTAGTGTCGCTTCCAGAACTTTTCAAAGGACGTGCAAACCCATTGATATATCCATCCAAAACTCCCTCATATATAATAATGCAATTTTTTATATCTAAAGAGGTACTAAGTTCTCAACTTAGATAAAACCTATTGGCCCAAATTTTTGGCATATTTCATCTTTTTATTGCCTTAATTTTTTGTGTGGGCTCTTTTCAAATGGTGGTTTTCACGACATGATTATTATTCACTCGCAGCCCTTTCCCGTGCCACTCGTCATTTTTTCAAACTAAACAATTAATTCCTCACGGGCAATGGTTTTTACATGCACAACTTTTATTACTCTCGTATTATTGCACTTGGTTTGTTTTAAGGACATGATTGAGATAAAAACACCCAACCAACATGTGATAAGTCAAGAACAATAATCAAATAAATTCATGCATGTGTGCAATAAAGGAAATTATGAGTCAAACATGTAGGAAGCAACACTTAATTGCATCTTAATGACTCCAAACATTATAAAGCACATGGATGAATTGACCTATTGTCTCATAACACTATCAAATAGTCACATGGATAAATGGAATGAAATTATGGTTCGGTCATCCAAGTGTCTATCCATAAACGGTGTAAACAAAATACAAAACTCTTTTTGGATTTTTAAAAATTTTATCAAAATAAAATCTTTTTGTATTTTTTTCAAAATTTTCAAACAAAAAAAAAATATAACTACAAAATGATACAACCAGCAATAGGCATATAATATCGATATGCGCAACATCCTATGCTAGCAAACAGTAATCACACAAGAGAATCCACAATGAAAGCATATGTGATAAATGAGCAATTTAGTGTTATCAATTAAGCATGGATACCAAGAATAATTGCATATAAACTGACCAGAAGCAAACCCATCAGTACCAAAAATCTAAGCATATGAACATCGGGTACTGGAATCAGAAGGGAAGAAAAAATGGAATTTTCAGATAGGTTGCTCAAACGATATCGCTCTGTCGCTCGAACGACAAGGGAATGTCGTGAGATGCGACTTCACGCAAGATAGAGATGTCGCTCAAACGACAATACATCTCACTCGAACGAGAAAATAAAAAATTCCCATTATTCCCAAAAAATCTTACAGTTTTGTCCAGTGCAAAAATTTCATGAAAACAGTACCTGTAAGGGGTAAACAGATCCAAAACAGTGCTAAATCAGTAGCGAAACACACAAATGCAACAAATATACCAATGTGCGCTACATCAAAGTGAGTCATAACACTAAAAAGAATATAACATGATGCGTCGCTAGTGTATGACAAACATCCAATACAATCAGCGAAATGATCTCATATGGGGTGAATCACGTGCAAGCAAACTGGAATCGTGGACAAGTAAACCATAAGCCTCTAAATCCGATTTCCTGACCCAAATTGATGTGTAACGAGGTGTGGGGGTGTGGGGAATCGAATTTATTCTTCTATTAACCTTCCTAGGTCCATTTAAAATCTTGTAACAAAAGCGCCTAAGATGACCTTGCCTACCGCAATGTGTGCAAGTGTAAATCGAGCGGTGTGTGTTACCTAAAGGTGGCCCTCCTCAAATTTCTTGATTTCTCTCTCCGAATTTGCCTAGGTGGGTCTCTCCTAATGATCCTAGGAGGTTCTCTCACGATGTTCCTAGGGGGCTCTTTCTTAACAAACTTAGGTGCCTCTTTCTTAACAATCCTAGGAGGCTCTCTCACACGTGTGGGAATGGGTGCAACATATTTTTCAAGACCAATCCCACCCCTATCCTTTTTTATCTCGACGGTGCCTAAAATCTTATCAAGTTTTTCAGACCTAGACTCCAAATCAAATTTCACTTTACTTGAATCTTTTAATTTCACCCCAAGTTCACCTATCCTAGATTCAAGTACACGTCTAGATTCCTCAAACTCTAAAAGCTCCTTTTTCATAGTCTCCATCAACCCTCTAAGACTATCTCTCTCACCCTCGACGTATCCTAATTTCTCTTTAAGCATCTCCTCACGTGACCTAAGATCCTTAATCAACGCATCAGTATTATCATTATCAAAAGCATGTTTCTTCAATTCAGCTTTAAGTTTCAAGTTTGCCTTTTTTGTCTTTAAAGATTCAAAATACATATTATTGTAGGCAACTTGCAACTCACTCAATTATTCTTCTTCTTCCTCACTCTTTTCACCCTCACTCTCATCACTAATCACACGGATGGGAAGCTCTCGCCCAGAAGCATAAAAGACTTCTTCTTCCGAATCACTATCACTAAGGGTAGAAAAATGAGAAATCGGTTTATTCAATTTCTTCTTTAAATTTGTGGTACACTCATCTAATGTGTGACCAGCACCCTCACAACAAGGACACCTCTCATATTCGTTTTCAACAGAAGAATTAAAACAAGCGTTTGTGTGAATTTTCCAATTAACTTTTTCAAAAATTTGACATCGAAGATCATCAAAACCATCAAAAGCCATTTTCGTGCAAAATCAGGATCAAAACACAATCATTTATATGATATTGCATATAGATGATTTATTTAATAAAATAAAGCATGTAGGATAAAACAAACAATTTCAGGAAAAATCCCCCAAAGGGGTAAAACCTTTTATTTCACTATAATTTGTAAGAAAACAGCTTACACGGATTACAATAATATAGGGTGACATATGAAATACCCGCAGGTGTCGGTTTCGATGTCTCGACTGGAACTTTCCCTTTCCAGGAGGGCATCAGTAAAGAAGAAGACGGATCCTCCACAAGTTACGACTGGAATTTTCCCTTTCCAGGAGGGCAGCAGTGAAGAAGAAAAATGGCTTCTCCATAAGAGTGAACTTTATAAGAACTCCCTCCACATTAGCATACAACTGTCGGTTATAGAGCTCTCCCCACAAAGTATAAATAAGAGCAAAGTATGTTCTTGAAAACTAAAAAAATTCACTAAGGCATATGGGAGTTTTGTGAATTGAAAACAAAAATTAATTAAAACCCTAAAGGAAGAAGCCAAAAGGGATTCTGCTTTCGCAGTTTTTCTATTCGTCAAAACGCTGTGACTTATTAATGAAAACGTTACCAAATAAATGAGTATTTATAGAAAAATGCGCCGCCTCGAAACCAGAGCTCGTTCGAACGAGATCAGCGTGTCGCTCGAACGAAGTACAACTGTCATTCGAACGAGATCGCGCGACATGCTATCTGGCGCGAACGACATGCTATGTCGTTCGAACGACTGTTGCGAAAAAATCATTATTTTAATGTCCTCTTCAACACTTAGAACAAAATACTCATTCTCAAATTTTGACTAAAAAGTCCGCTCCAACACTTAGAAAATATTTTGTAAAAATCTCTCAAAAGCTCTAAGTGAAAAGTAAAGGTATTTAAAACATAACCTTACCAAAGAAAACTTCGCGGAGTCTTGAATGATGAATAACTTGAGTAATTCGGATCCGTCTTTGATGTGGATGTCTCTTGAATGTTCTTCGATGGTGTAGTGGTATATGACATAATAAATTGATAACGAACCTATGAAAATATGTCCTTACATTCACGATAAACTTCCTCATTTAAGATTCCATTTAATAAAGAGGATTTTATATCCATTTGATAGAGTTTGAATTTTAAATGCCCAGATACAATAAGTAAGATTCTAACAAATTAAAGTCTAGCAACATGATCAAAAGTTTGATCAAATTCTGTGCCATCTATTTGAGAATAACCTTGTACTACTAATCTATCCTTATTTATCAAAACATTTTCATATTCATTACATTTATTTTTAAAAATCCATTTTGTTACAATTATATTAGTGTGAGTAGGATGTGGGACAAAATACTAAACATCATGAAGTATAAAATATCACAATTCTTCTTGCATAGCTAATAACCAATATATTTCTATGAAATCTTATTTCACGTGTTTAAGTTCAATTAAAGACAAATAAGAACAAAATAAAGCACTAATAGACTGAGATCTAGTTCTTATGGGGAATACAATATTTCCTATAATATTTTTCTTGGGGTGATTTACCTTAACCCAGTTAGGAACATCAGGTTTATCAGGTCGTTGAGAGTCAAAATCATTATTTGTTGACTTTTTAATTAAATTTTTTTTATTTTCATTTTCAGATTGGTAAACAAGTATATGATTTTCACTTTCTTCCATATGATGGAAAATACTGTCATTCATAATAACATTAATAGATTCCGTTATAGATTTTATTTTTAGATTCAACACATGATATGCACGACTATTTTGTGAATAACCTAAAATGATTGCCTTATCGCCTCTAGTGTCAAATTTTGACAAGTGTTCTATATCTTTACAAATATAGCATTTACAATCAAACACCTTAAAATATTTTAGATTGAGTAATTTACCATACCAAATTTCATATGTAGTTTATATAGATTTTTTCCTTAGATACACACAATTGATCATATGACATGAAGTTTGTGTAGCCTTAACCCAGAAATATTTGGAAAGTTTTTTAGGGTGAAGTAAGACACAAGCCATTTATTATATGGTTGGGTTGTTTCTTGTAGCTATCCCATTTTGTTGAGGGGTTTTGGGTGAACTAAACTCGTGTATAATCTTTTTCTACACAATATTCTACGACTCCAGTATCTTCAAACTCTCCACACCTTTTAATTTTCAATCCTTAAAAGGATTCTTAATTATTTTTGTAAAAAGTGTCAGATTTTTCTTTCACAAAAGCAACCCAACTAAATCTAGAAAAAATAATCTACAATGACAAGGATGTAGGAGTTTTCACATAAGCTAGTAGTCCTAGAGGGTCCAAATAAATCGATGTATAGTAATTCTAAAAGTTGAGATGGTAAAACATCTTTGATTTTCTCATGAGGGGATTTTCGCATCTTTTCAATTTTACATGGTCCCCAAATAATATGTTTGATTTTTGAAATTTTCAGTAAACCAAGAACTACTTGTTAACATAGAAAGATTATAATAGTTAATATGCCTAAGTCTCTCATGTCACAAGTGTAATACCCCATAATTTTAATGACTTTTAATATGAGATTAATTAAAAGTTAATGGGTTAAATAAATGGGAATTAATTGAAATTAATTATGAAAAATTAATTCGGATTAATTCGGATTATATACTACTAGAGATTAAAGTAATAAATGATTTTTAATATTACTTAGTGATATAAAAGTAATATGTGAAAATAAAAATTATTGCCGGAAGCTACAAATACGGCAATAATGGAAATTAAGTGGGGCCGCGCTTATGAGTCGTGTCGGGATTAAGTTGGGAAATAAAATGATATTAATTTTTATGTCATTCAGATGATAATTTTGAGTGCGCCGTTGAGTCCGGAAGGATTGAAATAGGTAGAAAATTTTACCCGGGGAATTATTTTGTGTCTCAGGTCAACTGGAAGATGAAAAGACACCCCAAATGGGCATTTTAGTCATTTTACTTGGGAGATGAATAGTACCTACGTTTTTTTTTATCTTTTAGCTAACCTTGAAGACTTATTATATATGGGATTTTAGATGTACGTAATATTCGTTTCATCTAAACACAAAGTGAGTTCTTTTGAGAGAGAGTGAAAAGCCTTAGAGAGAAAGTGAAAGGTTATCTTAAGGAGATGAAGAGTTTCTTGGAAAGGAAGAGTTATATATGGAAAACTAAGGGGAAAACCACCATCTTTACAACTTTCACCACCACCAGATTGTCGCCAGAAAAAGGAAGAAGAGGTGCAAACACTTGTCTTCATCAAAGGTTTAGACATACACATAAGGCAAGTGTAATTCTTGCTTTATTTTGGTGCTTATATTATCCATGTTAGAATAGGATTTCTTTTTGGATTGATGAACTTATGAATTTGGGATTAAAATGATTGATAAATCAAGTTTAAATGATAGAAAAATTCATGTAGTTGGAGATTTATTTATGTAGTGATTATGAACATGAAAAGGAATATACATGTTGAGACTATGAACATGAAAATTGATAGGGTTTACATGTTGAGGATATATTTTTTTATTGATGATATGAAAATGACGTTAGGTATTGCATGTAGATGAATTCTACACGTGTTGAATATGTAAATTTGATGATTTAGTTATGAAATTATAATTCTAAATTTTTGGGTTTTTAGGAGGTATAAAAATGAAGGATTTAGATGAATTGAAATTTTAAGGATTTAATGGGTTTGATGATAATACCCTTATGAACATATGAATTTGATGTTATTATTATGTGAAAATCACCCTTGAACATGTTAGAACATTGTTAGAAAATCTGGGTTTTGGGTAGAATATAGTCCAAAAGGGTTTGGGTGAAAGAACTTGAAGAAAAACGCAGAAAATTAAGGTTGAAGACAAACTGGAATGACGTTGTTCTCATTCAAATGAGACATGCTGTCGTTCCAACGAGATTTCTAGGTTTCTGACGAGATTCCACAAATTATGTTTTAGCCCAAAACAGTTTGAAAAATTGTATTTTTAGCCCACAGTAGGTTCTGAATAATTTTGGTACATTAACAAGGAGTGAGGGACTTGGGTTAATGTTGGAAATTTATATGAAATTAAGGAATAAAATTATGTGAAAGATTTCTACATAATAATAATTCGATTAAGAGATGAATAATCGTCATGTTCAAGTAATATATATATATATATATATATACGGGTACTCGAGATTATGTGAGTGATAACTACATAATAAATATACGATGATAATCGTGATTTACAAGTAAATGTGGTATTCGAGAAATATGATGGGTACTTGGGGTAGGATGAAATCCTAAAGTGATATTGGTCGAGTGCGTACTGAATTTTATAGATGTTGATGTGTATACCTATGCTTGATTATTATATGTGTATGTCATACCTAGCCTACTTGCTATTGACGAGAGGTTTACGCGTAGAGGGCCATCATATCAGGATGAGCCTTAAGGGGGATCTTTGACTTGTTGCCTCAAAACATAGGACTTAGGTTGGATTGCATTAGTGAGAACAATGGTATTGAACGGACTTTTGGGTGCGTAGGTACGTGCGTAGCCCAAAGGAATAGGACTATGTTCGCCTCCACTGTCTGTGATTGTTATTTATGGTTCGTGGGACATACCGAACCTATGATCCTTTATATAGTGACGAGATGTACTGGGACATGATAGTAGAGAACGCATGTACGGCATCTGAGCCTCGGGGTGCAGTCTAGTATATATATAATAGAGTGAATGTGTATATATACATGTGATAGTGCTTACTGTGTGAATTAAGTAGACATGAAAGATAATGAAATCTGAAATGAATTAAGTAGATGAATACTTAATTATATTGAATTGAAAAAGGGCTTATCCATGTTATAGAGAAATTGGATATATATGTATTACCTATATTGCGAGCGAAATACGTGGGAAAGATATGGGCTATGGTTAGTTGGCACTGATATGAACTAGTTAGCATGGTAATAATAACTATTATGTGTAACACCCCGTAATTTTGAGGATTTAATATTTAACTATTTTTGGGAGTTATAAAAATGTTTAAATTGGAGAAATTTAAAATTCAAGAGTTGGAGATTTCATTTGAATAAGCTGAATTAATTATAATTGGCGATTTTTAAGTTTAATGGTTTAAATCTCGTGTGTCACATTTTGAGGTCGAAATTTGAAAATTTCAAAAAGTATTTCGGATGGAAATTTCGAGTGCACGGTTGCGTCCGGATGGGTCGAGATAGTCAAAAAAGAGTACCCGGGGGTGGTAATTGGGCCTCGGGATAATTTTGGGCATAACCGGGCCCACCGGGGTGAGTTGGGCCTTTTTAATTAGGCCCACATGGCCAAAAACGGGAATTGGTATTTTTAACCTAATTGGGAGATTAAGGAATGGCAGCCAACATAACTCTAAACCTAGGGTTTGAGAGAGGATTTGGGGGAAAGCAAATCAAGAGCAAATTGGAGGTTATTGGAGCCAAATTAAAGGACGTCAACAACGGATCAGACCCTACGAATAATTCCAGGCAAGTGGTTAACTGTTGTGATTTCTAAATTGATGATAATCAATTCATATCATAGTGATGTGTAAACCAAAATTCGTTTTGGGGATAAATGGGTACAAAAATGGGATTTTTGTTCATGGGACTATTGAGTGAGATTCAAAGTAAAAATTATTGTGTTGTATATCTCTGAGTATAGATATCTGATTTGCATGAAAATTCGGAATATAAACTGGTGGGATTTGGATTTGGAATTTGGTTGGTAGAACAAAGTTGACAAACTTTAATGGAAAACCCATTTCAAGAAATTATGAAAGTAAGTGGGGAAAATTGTGTATCTTAAGATCCCTATGATGTATGGGATATGAATTAACCATGTTTATGTGATGGGGTGATGTGATTAGAGGCTTAAATTAAGGTTTACAAACCTTGGATTTCGTTAATGGTGGAATTCAGTGGGGAAGGAGAGCTGCCCAGGTATGATCGATCGATCGACGGTCAGAATTCTTGGCCAGGTCGGGTTGTGGGTTAACCTTGTTGTATTTTAATTTTGGGTATAATTTTATTTGGTAAAAAATTATAGAAATATTAATAGCTAGGAGCTCAAAAGATAGCTATTATGAATGTGCAATCTAAGTTATGAGTTGAGACTTAAAGTGGAAATTTTGGGTGAAACATATTCAATTTAATTATGGACCAAGTGAGCGAGTCCGGGTATATTGGTTAAGTGACACCAAAGTTTAAATTAATTATTGAGAGGGAGAAATTAATTTGGAGTCGGAAAATTGACTCGAGAAATATTAAGGTATGGGCCAAATGAGCAAGTCCGGGGATAATGGTTGGGTGACACCAAGTTATTAAATTATTAAGAGTGATAATTAATTTAATTATAGTCGGATTGTAGACTCGGGTAGGATTAAATTAATAAGAGTGATAATTAATTTAATTCGAGTCGGATTGTAGACTCGGGTAGAATTAAATTGATAAGTGTAATAATTAATTTAATTAGAGTCGGATTGTAGACTCGGGTAGAATTAAATTAATAGGTGTGATAATTAATTTAATTAGAGTCGGATTGTAGACTCGGGTAGAATTAAATTGATAAGTGTAATAATTAATTTAATTAGAGTCGGATTGTAGACTCGGGTAGAATTAAATTAATAGGTGTGATAATTAATTTAATTAGAGTCGAATTGTAAACTCGGGTATAATTAAATTAATAGGTGTGATAATTAATTTAATTAGAGTCGGATTGTAGACTCGGGTAGAATAAAATTAATAGGTGTGATAATTAATTTAATTAGAGTCGGATTGTAGACTCGGGTAAAATTAAATTAATAGGTGTGATAATTAATTTAATTAGAGTCAGATTGTAGACTCGGGGAGGTATTAAATTAATAAGCTTGTTCATTAATTATATTAGAGTCAGACCACAGACTCGGATTGGTGTAAAATAATTAATGTGTAAATTAATTATATTAGAGTCAGACCACAGACTCGGATTTGTGTTGACTAATTAATGTGTAAATTAATTAAATAAGAGTCGGATTGTAGACTCGGGGAGGTATTGAATTAATGGTGGTGTTAATTAATTTAATTAGAGTCGGTCGATAGACTCGGGAAGGTATTAAATTAATATGTGTGTTAATTAATTTAATTAGAGCCAGACCATAGACTCAGGGAAAGTATTATATTAATTGATGCGTGAATTAATTATATTAGAGTCGGACCATAGACTCGGGAAGATGATAAATTATTAAGTGAGAAAATTAATTATGTTGAGTCGGGCCACAGACTCAGGAAATTACAGGCAGTGTACGGGATTTTGAGTACACGGTAAAGCCGGGGTTTATACTATATATATACGGTGTAGTGATAGTATATATATATGTGTGTATATATTGTGTGTGATATTAAATATCAGTGATTAGATATTTATTCAATTTATATACTCTAATGCTATCAAGGGAGGTTGCGCGATGTGGGTGAATCCCCTAGCTTGAAAAGTTGGGCGAGTATATCCCCAGGTCATAGCGTTCGGTATATATGGGTGAGGGATTTATCTCACTTTCAGGGAAGGAATATGACCGCCTCCACTACGTTTATATTTTGGGCCAAGTTGGTGAGCGATTTCAACTTGGGGAACTAGGTTTTGCAAGCACACCTAGTGAGATAGCATTTTAGGGGGAATCATCCGGCGAGGGTATACTCGAAGGGATGGATATACGTATGTTATATGTGTGGATATTGTGGTAAAGGTACGTATATAATGGTAGTAAAAATTATATACAGGTAATAATGCAGTGTGTGATGTATTTACTTTATATAACTTGTGACACGGTTATATGCTACTATTTAAGAGGAATTAATTAAGTTAATTGTGAGATAACTTATAATTCAAGAATCATTATACTCGGGTTAGAGTAGTATGGCAAGGGAAGGTTATACCAGGTCTAGTTGGAAGGGGTAGTACAACTAGGTGGGGGTTAAGGTAACCGGTAAGTGTGCACAATAGTGGAGGGGTGAGAATGTCCATAAGGGAGTGCGACACTAACTTAAATATGAAGCGCATTCATGCATTTTAAATTACTGCAGTTAATTCACTTGCTAAATATTTTCAAAATGTTTTGGGTTCTAACCCTTGCTATAAAATTATTTTCAAAACCTTTTAGGTGTCCAGCCACAGGGATGCCAGGATTGATATTCTATTCCAGGGACACGGAGCTACGGCATATGTGGATGCTAGCAGGAGTTTGGATTAGACGAATCGTTCATTGATTCCTAGAGTAGGAATCTCGTATCAGTTTCAGTTTTATTTAGGGCTTGTAGCCCAGACTTCTCGGTACAGTTTTAAGGTGTTATTTATTCAGGTGTTGTATATTTGTATTGGATTATTTCTTTGGTGGCCGGTGATTTATTCGGCAAGTTGTGTAATTATGATTCAGTTTAATTTCATTCAGTTGTGTGAATGGTTTATATTTTATTTCCACATGTACTGTTTTGTTTAATCAAAAAGTTAAAATTTGGCACCAGTTTTTGGAATATTAGGTGGTTAGTAAGTTTTAAAAAGTTTTCGACAGTGATGCTAAGGATGATCCAACGGGGATTCCTGTTCTAATTTGGTATAGGAATAATCACCCGGTATTATATTAGGCAGGGTGTCACAGATGGTATCAGAGCATCAGGTTCTAGTGTCCTTAGGATCTGTGCGGATTTTCACGTTTTGGCTTAGCAATCTTTGGCATAGAGCCCTATTATAGGATTTTGTATTCTCATACGTATGCGCATATACGTTCTTCTGCGAAATTTATATTTGAGAGTGAACTCATACCAATTCGGTTCTCATTCCAGATGATGCCCAGGAGAGAGAAGCTAGGGCAGCAGGGGGAGATGAGACTAGGGAGGCTCGTCAGGAGCAAGAGTTATCGCAGCAACTGCCAGAGATGATTTTGGCAGCATAGGTAACTGAACTAGTGGCACAAGCAATTGAAGCAAGGGTGGTCGCAACGGTAGGGTACTTTTCACGGGATCTACCCCAAGTGTTAGTGGCGCCGGATGTTCAGACTCACGCGGGGTCGTCGGGGTGGAAATAAGAAAAAGAGGTTATTTTTAGTGGGAACCACCAGAGTTGCGAGGGGGTTCAGATGTAGTGCTAGCGTGTCAAGGAAGAGAGATATCCAGCGTCGCCTACACATGGGAGATTGCGATGAGGTGTGGAAGAAAATGCTAACCACTTTTAGTTTAGTGGGAGCAGCGCTACAGTGGTAGGAGTCGGTCACCATAGTCGAGGAAAGGGACACACTAGCTATTGCAGAGTTTTGGGTGCGGTTGGACCGTAAATATTTTTCCTCCAGCGGTTGAGACCGAAATGAGGAGGAAATTTTGTAAGGTGATTCAGGGGGACGTTCTGTGGCCGATTACGAGGAAGAATTTACTCGTTGGCAAATTTTGTACCGAATGAGGTAAGTGATGAAGAAGTAAAGAAAGGAAGGTTTGTTAATTGGTTAGTCTGTAGAATCATACAACATTTAATTAGTAATTCTGCATTAGTAGATCATACTGATGTTGTTAAGGGAGCACTCCGGCACGGTCAGGAATATCGCTTCCACGTGAAAGAAAGCGAGAGGGGAGTGGAAACTAGCCAGTCGGATAAGGAAGGAGGGAACAATACCAGTGGGGTATCCCAGCAGCAGACTGGGGGAGATCAGAGGAAGGATTTTCGACAGGGAAATCATGCCAAACAATTTAGAACTAGAGGTTATCGACAAGATGGCCAGAAATTCCAACAAGGTCATCATGGAAGGAACCAGTGGCAGGGTGAACGTATTAGAAGGTGTTTAGTTTGTGGGGAAAGCGAGACAATTGAAGAGAGATTATCTTAAGTAAGGCAGGGGTCAACTACATGACGAGGTCCTGGATGTACAGCCACTAAAGCAAGTCATGAGCGCATACGGGAAAGGAGAAGATGCTCCAGAACCCTAGGATCAGCCGTTGCAGCTGGAGTATAGAGGTAATTATTTTTACCCTAGGGGCATGGGGTATATTTCTGAGTGACAAGGAGGATATCACAATATAAGACTTATTTTTCACTAATGTTCACGGGTGAGTCGAATTTAGTGAGTACATTGGCGGTAGCAGCCATAGTATGTGGATAAACTTTCCGTAGGGTAGCGGAGTTCCTTGGTGTTCTTCACAGGAGAGTGGAGGTGTACACTGAGTGAAGGTTTGAATTATGTGAGCAGTTACTACTTTCGAGAACTATGGGAGTAGGGTTGATAATGATTTCCGAAATATCGTCTAGATAGCGATGGGATTTGAACTATGGTGGATAGTGGTGTAAAATTTTGGTGTTCGCGACACCAGGGTACGGTTGGTACTAGGTATCACCGGAGAGGGCCTATAGCCTATATATATATGTGGATATATATGTTTTATTGCGTGGTGCGATAGCACATGTGGGGTTTTTTGTTCTCACATTTTATCCCGGTAAGTGGGGATGTTTACTGAAGTGAATCAGGGTGGGTAGATTTATTTTCGAGCAAAGAGAGATAGCTCGGGGTTTATTTTTGCGCAAGGAATACTGATAGTAAGGGCGCGGTATTTTATGTTGTCTTTGGTAGCATGAGGGTAAGCGTATATACTTTGTGTTGAGAGACAAGTATTTTATGGGGAGACGTTTGGACGTTAACACATGGGTTGGGTACCCGGGCAGTAAATATATGTATATATATATATATATATATATATATATATATATATATATATATGTGTGTGTGTGTGTGTGTGTGTGTGTGTGTGAGATATGACTACGGGTCCGAAGTTATATTACGGGTTACGACTATCATAGTCGGGTAACTATCGTGCGGTAAAACGCGAGGATAGGGTGTATGGGCACCCGGGTTAATTAAGGCAAATATTGTGAGGTTAAGCACGGGTATAGGGTGTATGGGCGCCCTCGTTAATTTAAATGAATACTTGTGTAATGTATGGTTAGAAGCAAATGGGATAGATATATCGGTATTGTAGGCACATGACTAGAGAGTAACATGTGAATCTTGGAACATTACACTCATCTTAATTTCGAGGACGAAATTCCTTTGTAAGGGGGGGAGTATGTAACACCCCGTAATTTTGAGGATTTAGTATTTAATTATTTTTGGGAGTTATAAAAATGTTTAAATTGGAGAAATTTAAAATTCATGAATTGGAGAATTTATTTGAGTGAGCCGAATTAATTATAATTGGCGATTTTTAAGTTTAATGGCTCCAAATCTCGTGTGTCGCATTTTGAGGTCGAAATTTGGAAATTTCGAAAAGTATTTCGGATGGCAATTTCGAGTGCGCGGTTGCGTCCGAATGGGTTGATATAGTAAGAAAAGAGTACCCGAGGGGTGGTAATTGGGTCTCGGGGTAATTTTGGGCATAACCGGGCCCACACGAGGTGAGTTGGGCCTTTTTAATTAGGCCCACATGGCCAAAAACGGGAATTGGTATTTTTAATCTAATTGGGAGATTAAGGAATGGCAGCCAACATAACTCTAAACCTAGGGTTTGAGAGGGAATTTGGGGGAAAGCAAATCAAGAGCAAATTGGAGGTTATTGGAGCCAAACTAAGGGACATCAACAACGGATCAGACCCTGCGAACAATTCCAGGCAAGTGGTTAACCGTTGTGATTTCTAAATTGATGAAAATCAATTCATATCATAGTGATGTGTAAACCAAAATTCATTTTTCGGATAAATGGATACAAAAATGGGATTTTTGTTCATGGGACTATTGAATGAGATTCAAAGTAAAAATTGTTGTGTTGTATATCTCTGAGTATAGATATCTGATTTGCATGAAAATCCAGAATATAAACTGGTGGGATTTGGATTTGGAATTTGGTTGGTAGAACAAAGTTGACAAACTTTAATGGAAAACCCATTTCAGGAAATTATGAAAGTAAGTGGGGAAAATTGTGTATCTTAAGGTCCCTATGATGTGTGGGATATGAATTAACCATGTTTATGTGATGGGGTGATGTGATTAGAGGCTTAAATTAAGGTTTACAAACCTTAGATTTCGTTAATGGTGGAATTCAGTGGGGAAGGAGAGCTGCCCAGGTATGATCGATCGATCGACGATCTGAATTATTGGCCAGGTCGGGTTGTGGGTTAACCTTGTTGTATTTTAATTTTGGGTATAATTTTATTTGGTAAAAAATTATAGAAATGTTAATAGCTAGGAGCTCAAAAGATAGCTATTATGAATGTGCAATCTAAGTTATGAGTTGAGACTTAAAGTGGAAATTTTGGGTGAAACATATTCAATTTAATTATGGACCAAGTGAGCGGGTCCGGGTATATTAGTTAAGTGACACGAAAGTTTAAATTAATTATTGAGAGGGAGAAATTAATTTGGAGTCGAAACATTGACTCGGGAAATATTAAGGTATGGGCCAAATGAGCGAGTCCGGGGATAATGGTTGGGTGACACCAAGTTATTAAATTAATAAGAGTTATAATTGATTTAATTAGAGTCGGATTCTAGACTCGAGTATAATTAAATTAATAAGAGCGATAATTAATTTAATTAGAGTCGGATTGTAGACTCGGGTAGAATTAAATTGATAAGTGTAATAATTAATTTAATTAGAGTCGGATTGTAGACTCGGGTAGAATTAAATTAATAGGTGTGATAATTAATTTAATTAGAGTCGGATTGTAGACTCGGGTATAATTAAATTGATAAGTGTAATAATTAATTTAATTAGAGTCGGATTGTAGACTCGGGTAGAATTAAATTAATAGGAGTGATAATTAATTTAATTAGAGTCGGATTGTAGACTCGGGTAGAATTAAATTAATAGGTGTGATAATTAATTTAATTAGAGTCATATTGTAGACTCGAGTAGAATTAAATTAATAGGTGTGATAATTAATTCGAATTGTAGACTCGGGTAGAATTAAATTAATAGGTGTGATGAATAATTTAATTAGAGTCGGATTGTAGACTCGGGGAGGTATTAAATTAATAAGCTTGTTAATTAATTATATTAGAGTCAGACCACAGACTCGGATTGGTGTAAAATAATTAATGTGTAAATTAATTATATTAGAGTCGGACCACAGACTCGGATTTGAGTTGACTAATTAATGTGTAAATTAATTAAATAAGAGTAGGATTGTAGACTCGGGGAGGTATTAAATTAATTGGGGTGTTAATTAATTTAATTAGAGTCGGACGATAAACTCAGGAAGGTATTAAATTAATATTTGTGTTACTTAATTTAATTAGAGTCAGACCATAGACTCGGGGAAAGTATTATATTAATTGAGGCGTGAATTACTTATATTAGAGTCGGACCATAGACTCGGGAAGATGATAAATTATTAAGTGAGAAAATTAATTATGTTGAGTCGGGCCACAGACTCAGGAAATTACAGGCAGTGTACGAGATTTTGAGTACACAGTAAAGCCGGGGGTTAAACTATATATATACGGTGTAGTGATAGTATATATATACGTGTATATATTGTGTGTGTTATTAAATATCAGTGATTAGATATTTATTCCATTTATATACTCTAATGTTATCAAGAGAGGTTGCGCGATGTGGGTGAATCCCCTAGCTTGAGGAGTAGGGCGAGTATATCCCCAGGTCATAGCGTCCGGTATATATGAGTGAGGGATTTATCTCATTTTCAGGGAAGGAATATGACCGCCTACACTACGTTTATATTTTAGGTCAAGTTGGTTAGCAATTCCAACTTGGGGAACTAGGTTTTGCGAGAACACCTAGTGAGATAGCATTTTAGGGGGAATCATCCGGTGAGGGTATACTCGAAGGGATGGATATACGTATGTTATATGTGTGGATATTGTGGTAAAGGTACGTATATAATGGTTGTAAATATTATATACTGGTAATAATGCAGTGTGTGATGTATTTACTTTATATAACTTGTGACACGGTTATATGCTACTATTTAAGAGGAATTAACTAAGTTAATTTGTGAGATAGCTTATAATTAAAGAATCATTATACTCGGGTTAGAGTAGTATGGCAAGGGAAGGTTATACCAGGACTAGTTGGACGGGGTAGTACAACTAGGTGGGGTTAAGGTAACCGGTAGGTGTGCACAATAGTGGAGGGGTGAGAATGTCCACAAGGGAATGCGACACTAACTTAAATATGAAGCGCAGTCATGCATTTTAAATTACTGCAGTTAATTCACTTGCTAAATATTTTCAAAATGTTTTGGGTTCTAACCCTTGCTATAAAATTATTTTCAAAACCTTTTATGTGTCTAGCCACAGGGGCGCCAGGATTGATATTCTATTCCAGGGACACGGAGCTGCGGCATATGTGGATGCTAGCAGGAGTTTGGATTAGACGAATCGTTCATTCATTCCTAGAGTAGGAATCTCGTATTAGTTTCAGTTTTATTTAGGGCTTGTCGTCGAGACTTCTCGCTATAGTTTTCAGGTGTAATTTATTCAGGTGTTGTATATTTGTATTGGATTATTTCTTTGGTGGCCGGTGATTTATTCGGCAAGTTTTGTAATTATGATTCAGTTTAATTTCATTCAGTTGTGTGAATGGTTTATATTTTATTTCCACATGCACTATTTTGTTTAATCAAAAAGGTAAAATTTGGCACCAGTTTTTGGAATACTAGGTGGTTAGTAAGTTTTAAAAAGTTTTCGACAGTGATGCTAAGGATGATCCAACTGGGATTCCTGTTTTAATTTGGTATAGGACTGATCACCCGGTATTTTATTAGGCAAGGTGTCACATTATGGTTTCAAGGTACGTTAGGTGTACACTCTAGATGAGAGGTGAGAATCTCAAGAGAGAGTCCGGTAAATCTACTTGTTGAATATAGCATTTAATCACTTGCTATTTTCTAAACTATTTTTACATCGGGCTCTGACCCGTTTTCTTGTATATTCTCTTCTCTCTTATATCTCCTATATCATGTGTCCATCTGTAGAGATGCCAAATGTAGAAGAATGAGATTTTTGATGTGTGGATGCTCTGGAGTCTTGGACTTTGTTTAGATGCTTTCATATTCAATGATTCATACTATGTAGTTAATCTTTCATTTAGGGCACGTCGCCCAAGAGGATTATAGTTATTTCTTTCCTATTATAGATAAATTAAATTCTTATATCGGTTTTGTTACATTTTATTTTGATGGGATTATTGTATTGGGGTATTTAAACTGGGGAGTTTTATTCCAGTTGCATTTAATCCAGTTTTGATATTACTCAGTTGTTATTCATTATGTGATTGGATTATGTTAAATGGTTTACGTTTTAAAAATGGAAGTTTTATTTATATATAAATTTGAATAGTTTTAACACCTGCTGAATTAGATATTAGGTGACTAAAAATATTTTTCGACAGTGATGCTAAGAATGAACCAACTGTAAATTATATTTTAATTGGGTATAGGACTGATCACCCGGTATTTAATTGAGCGGGGTATTACAGGTGGTATCAGAGTGTAAGGACACAATTCTCCGATTGAGTCTTGATGTAGTTTTGGCTCAATTCTGGACAAAAACATTTATGTCATAGGATAGTTTTAAATTGTATCCATTCAAGCTTATGACATGTTTGTTGAAGACGTAGCGACCAAGATATTAAAGCTTCATCAAATGTTGTGTGTATTGTGCCTCGCTTCTCTGTCATCAACATGGTTCCATTTCTCCTAAGGTATGAATGCATTATATATATATATATATATATATATATATATATATATATAGGAACCTAGAATAATATTTATATGGGTGTAATTTATTTGAAACTGTTTTTTATTTTCAGAAAGTTTCATTAAAACTTTAAAATAATGTTTCTGGGCTAAAAATATATATTTAAGCTTTCTAGCGTTTTGTTCGATAGTGTCGTTCAAACGAGTTTTTCGTTTGAATGAGAATGTCATTTGAACGAGTTTGGCAACGAGATTTCCCATCAGGCCACTGAAACTTCGTTAGAAGGAACGTTCGAATGAGAATTCGTTGGAACGAAAATCTCATTTGAACGAGATTTTCGGCGCGAAATTAAAATGGCAGTTTTTGACAGTTTTTTACAGTTTTTCCCACTTCTTTCCCCACTAACTTTTGACAGAATAATTAAGTGCGGGAACCAAATTTTTCTATTGAACTTTTTCATGATATTCCATCTCCTAGAGAGAGTTTTGAGAGTTCAATTTTCCAAGAAAAAGTTCATGTTTTTGAGTGTCTATTTTTCAAGAAAAATTCATTAAACACTCTTGTTTTCACCCATATTATTTATTTCAAGTTTCAATATATATACATCTTGCTTGGAGTGTTTGGCACCGAGTTTTCTCTACTATATTGAAGATATTGTTTGGGTTTTCTTCTAAATCCCACAAAGAAGAAGTTCATTTGCGTTGACTTACCCACTTGGAGAAAGGCTCCTTGTTCGGGTGGTGGTGACCGAAAAAGTCCGATCATTGGATTCCGAGACCGCGGTGGAGCTCCGTGGTTATTCACTAGGCGGAGGTGTGTACAAGAATAAGCGTCGGGGCTTGGACGGCGTCAAGTCGAGTGTTGTAAGTCTTTCGTGTCTTGTACTTGTAAAACCATTCTTAGTGAATTTGTGGCTAGGGCCATCCGAGATTTTTTTCCCATTGTGGATTTTTCCTCGTACATCGCAGCGTAGTGGATGTTTACTTATTTTATCTTTTTGCAAATCTTACATTAGATGGATGCTTAGGTAAAAAGATAAATTTTGGTTTAAGTCACTACTTAATTAATTTGGTGCAACATTTATTTGGGTAATGTTTAATTAATTTAGTTTAAGTCATTTAATTTAATTTGATAATATTTGATTTGGCCTAAAATTGCAAAAATGGATTCATTAATATTGTTAGGCAAATTTCTAGGACTTGGGTTGAGTTAATATGTTTAAGTGAAAAAATTCATTTGTTAATTAATTTAATTTCACTTTGAGTTCAGTTTAATTTTAATGTGAAATAAATTAAAATTTGGTGTTTGTGTGTGTTTAATTGAACCATCTTTCGCTTCCGCATATTTAAAAGGAAATTTAAATTATTTTTGGTAATAAGATTTAAAAATTGGGGGTCTTCGCCTTTTCACAGAGCATCACGTTCTAGTGTCTTTTAGGATCTTAACGGTTCATTATGTTTCCAGCTTAGCTTTCTTTGATATAGATCGCTATCATTAGGACTACTGTATCCTTATTTGCGCATATACGATCTTTAGGTATTCTTTGAAATTTAAATTGAATACTGATGAAATTTTTTCTCTCATTCCAAATGCTTCCTCGATGTGCACCTCGGCCTGCCCCAGCTCAGGATATAATGAATGCTGCAGAGGTTGGTGCCATTGTTGCTCAAGAAGTCAATGCAACTTTATCCATTGTTCAATAGGCACCAGCACAGGCACCATCTGTGCCACCCGCACCAGGACAGGGGTTTCCTACTGCTTGGGAATGTGTTAGGGATGCTTTTCAGAAGGCGCATCCACCTGAGTTTCATGGAGGTTCTAATGTCGTGAGTGCTAGCTAATGGAAGAAGGACATCCAGAGGCACTTGAGAATGTTTGAATGGATGGAGGTTCACCTTCAGAGACTAGCTACATTTAAGCTAGTCGGTTCAGCTCTACCGTGGTGGGAATCTATTACCACCACTGAGGAGAGAGATACAATGACTATCCAGGACTTCTGGGTGCAGTTTGATCGTCAATACTTTCCCTCCGCCGTTCAAACCGAGATGAGGCAGAAATTACTCAACCAAACCCAAGAAGGGAGGACAGTGGAAGAATATGAGGAGGAATTCACTCTGCTGACTAATTTGGTGCCAGATGAGGTACCTACAGAAGAAAAGAGAATTCAAATGTTCACAAATGGCCTGAATTGGAAGATTCGCCAGAACTTATTAGGAAATCTTTCATTACATACTTACGCAGATGTTCTTAATGTTGTGACGCTTCACTGCCAGGATAACCGCTTACATGCTAAGGGTGGCAAGCGAGGGATTGAGTCGAGCCAGTAGGGCAAGACTGGTGGGGGAAGTTCTAAGGGGACACAACCAAGTCAGAATTAGCAGCGCCAGGGTGAATAGGGTTCCCAATCGGGGGACTATGCTAAATGTTTACGATTGAGAGGATTTTGTTTTGGGCAGGGAGGTAGCAGGCAGGGTAATCAGGGCCAGCATCAAGAATAGCAGGGCCAAGGGAGAAGTGGTAACAACCAGTAGGGCCGGGGACATTAGGGACAAAATAAGGGAAAGTTTACTGGAAGATTTTTCGTGTGTGGCAAGACTGGCCACAAGAGATAAGATTGTCCTGATAAGGGCAAATATCCTCAGCAGGGAGCTCGTCAGGAGCCACAGAGACCAGTATTTCCATGAGCCGCTCTCCCAGCACAAGCTCAGGTGCCAGCATTACCTGCCATTCCAGCAGCTCCAGCACAATAGGGACAATACATAGGTGTGCATAACGTCCGTCATGCAGTGATTCAGCAGTAGCCACCTGCTATTGAAGGTATGTTTTCTATCAATGGGGATTTGGAGCGCATTATGTTTGACACGGGGGCCTCACATTCATTTGTATCCACTAGATTTGCACAGGCCACATGATTTCACTAGACATGGCCGATAACACTGTTACTTATGTAGACTCACCTATGGGTAGTGGGACGCCTATTTTCTTTATATGTTTTATTGTGAGTATAGAGATTGTGAGTCTGATTTTATTGGCGGATTTACTTATTTTGGACATGTTCGAGTATGATGTAATTATCGACATGGATTGGCTTGTTGTGTATAGGGCCATGATTAACTGTTATAGACGATGTATTATTTTTTATTCTGAGACATGATATGTTACTTTTGGTGATGCCTCATTCTGAGGGAGGGTCGTCTACTCATTTTTATTATATAAATGAGGAGACCTCTACGAGAATAGTAATATCCTTTTATTCGATACCGTTAGTTTGTGAGTTTGTGGATGTATTCCAGGAGATATCAGGATTACCTCCCATCAGGGAGATTGAGTTTGTGGTTGATTTAACGTCGGCCACTCGACCTATTGCTTGTGCGCCTTATCGTATGGCTCTAACAGAGCTGAGGGAGCTGAGGGACCAAATAGAATAACTTTTAGGGTAAGGGTTCATCCGCAGGAGTACGTCACCTTGGGGTGCCCTGGTGTTGTTTATAAAGAAGCGAGACGGTTCTTTATAGATGTGCGTGGATTATCGGTAGTTTAACAAAGTCACGATACGAAATAAATATCTATTTCCTAGAATAGATGACTTGTTTGGTCAGTTGAGAGGAGCAACCTACTTCTCGAAAATAGACTTAAGGTCTGGTTATGATCAGTTGTGTATCAGGGAGCAGGACATTTTAAAGACTGCCTTCTTGACCATATATGGTTCGTATGAGTTTTGAGTTATGCCGTTTGGGCTAACTAATATGCCGAAAATATTCATGGACTTGATGAATAGGGTGTTCAGATAGTTCTTAGACCAGTTTGTCATTGTTTTCATAGATGACATCCTGATTTATTCTCAGACTGAGGAGGAGCATGCTGAGCACTTGCGACGGGTCCTACAAACACTACGTGAGCATCAGTTATATGCGAAATATGAGAAGTGTGGGTTTTAGCTTCGGAAAGTTCAGTTTGTGTGGCATATTGTGTCTGAGATGGGAATATTGGTGGATCCTACCAAGGTATCAGCGGTGACAGAGTGGGGATAGGCCACGACACCGACAGAGGTGCGTAGTTTCTTAGGATTGACCGGTTATTACAAACGTTTTATTTGGGGTTTCTCAAAGATTGAGGGTCCGACTAGAAATCTAACACATAAGGGCATACCATTTGTTTGGGATGATGCGTGTCAGTTGGCATTCTATGAGCTGAAAGATAAGTTCAATTCAACACCCGTACTAGCACTACCCACACCAGGAGTGGAGTATTTGGTTTACATTGATGCATCATTACAGGGGCTTGGTTGAGTATTATAGCAGGAAGAGAAGTCTATAGCTTATGCCTCTAGAAATCTTAAGCCTCATGAGAAGAATTACCCCACCCACGACTTGGAGCTTGCAGCAGTCATATTTGCTCTTCGGATATGGAGGCATTATTTATTGGGGGAGAAATTTTGCCTCTTCACTAATCATAAGTCACTTAAGTATTTGTTCACTCAGCGAGAGTTGAACATGCATCAGCGCATGTGACTTGAGTTCATGAAGGATTATCAGTTTGAGATACATTACCACTCGGGGAAGGCTAACGTGGTACCAGACGCGTTGAGCCGAAGATCGGTAGGTGATTTGGCTGCAGTGTGGAAGGCAAAATAGAAGGAACTAGAACATCAAAATGTAGTTACCCGATCATTTATGCCAGTCATGACTGTTACACCTCAGATTGTGACAAGGGTAGTTCAAGCTCAGGCAACAGATCCATTTTGTCAGGAGAAAATTCGATAACTTTTAGCGGAGCTCGCAGAGTCTTACTCAATGAGTTCAGATGGGGGCTTGCGCTTCAATGGTAGATTGATTTTTCTAGAAGGTGTGGATTTGAGGCATGTGGTGATGACAGAGTCACACGAATTAATATTTACGATATATCCCGGTGGGGATAAGATATACCAAGATATGCAACGGCTGTATTGGTGGAGTGGGATGAAAAGAGACATTGCTAAGTTCGTCTCTAAGTGTGCGACTTGTCAGTTAGTGAAAGTGGACCATCAGAAGCCTGCTAGGTTTCTCCAGCCATTAATATCCCGATGTGGAAATGGGAGAGCATTTCTATGGACTTCATCACAGGGTTACCTACTTCTCAAAGGGGTCATGATTTGGTTTATTGTGGATCGATTGACTAAGTAGCTCACTTTTAGCCAGTTCAGACTTATTACTCTACGGTATAGTATGCCCAAATTTTTATAATCGAGATAGTGAGGTCATGCGGTACCACTCGATATTGTGTCCAATCAGGACAAGATTTTTGTATCTCGATTTTGGGAGAGTTTTCACGAGGCCATGGGTACCGAGGTGTGTTTGAGTACGGCCTATCACCCATAGACAGATGGGCAGACAGAATGTACAAATCAGATTTAAGAAGATATGTTACGTATGTGTGTCCTGGATTTTGGGGGAGGTTGGGAGCAGTTCCTTCCACTAGTGGAGTTTGCATATACTAACTCCTACAAGTTCACCATCGGTATGGATCATTTGAGGCACTTTATGGTAGACCTTGTTATTCTCCTCCATGTTGTTTAGAGGTGGGGGACAATAAGCTACTTGGGCTAAAGGTAATTCAGGACACATCTACCATGATTGAAATGATTCAAAGTCGTATTAGGGTAGCCCAAGATAGGCAGAAAAGCTACACCAATGCAAAGTGGTTGTTATGGGAATTCAGTGTGGGGAGCCAAATATTATTGCGGGTATCACCTATGAAGGGGATAATGATATTTGTAAAGAATGGGAAATTAGTTCCCAAATATGTAGGATCATTTCCTATATTTGGGAGAGTTGGACCGGTTGCTTATAGATTGGGGTTCCTGGAGCACTTGCATAGGAAACATGATGTGTTCCATATTTCTTCACTCAGGCGATATCTCCGAGATGAGTTGGCTCACATTCATGTTGCATTAGAGGATATCGATTTGCAGCCAGACAGTTCTTTCGAGGAGATACTGGTAGAGATCTTAGACCATATTGAGAGACGGTTGAGATTGAAAGAGTTACGTTGGTGCGTGTCCAGTGGGAGCACCATAACATTGAGGAGTCTACTTTGGAGCACGAAGATGAGATGCACGATAAATACCCGGAGTTATTTTACCAGGTATGCTTTTATTTTTCAAATTTTGGGAAAAAATTTCGTTATAAGGGGAGAAGTATGTAATACCCCGTAATTTCAATGAATTTTAATATGATACTAATTAAAAGTTAATGGGCTAAATAAATGGGGATTAATTGAAATTAATTATGAAAAATTAATTAGGATTAATCTGAATTAAATATTACTAGAGATTAAAGTAATATATGACTTTGAATATTACTTAGTGATATAAAAGTAATATATGAAAATAAAAATTATTGTCGGAAGCTACAAATACGGCAATAATAGAAATTAAATCGGGATGCGCTTACGAGTTGTGTTGGGACAAAAGTTGGGAAATAAAATGAGATTTATTTTTACGTCATTCAGATGGTAATTTCGAGTTCACCATTGAGTCTGGAAGGATCGAAATAGGTAGAAAAGTTTACGCGGGGATGTATTTTGGATCTCGGATCAATTGGAAGATTAAAAGACACCCCGAAGGGGCATTTTAGTAATTTTGCTTGGGAGATGAATAGAACCTACATTTTTTATCTTTTAACTAACCTTGGAGACTTATTATATGTGGGAGCTTAGATGTACATAAAATTCATTTCATCAAAACACAAAGTGAGGTCTTTTGAGAGAGAGTGAAAAGCCTTAGAGAGAAAGTGAAAGGTTATCTTAAGGAGAGGAAGAGTTTCTTGGAAATGGAGAGTCATCTAGGGAAAACTAAGGGGATAACCATCATTTATACACATTTCACCACCATCGGATTATCGCCGAAAAAAGGAAGAAGAGGTGCCAAACACTTGGCTTCGTCAAAGGTTTACACCTACACATAAGGTAAGTGTAATTGTTGCTTTTATTTTGGTGCTTATCTTATCCATATTAGAAGATTGATGAATTTATGAATTTGGGACTAAAATGAATGATAAATCAAGTTTAAATGATAGGAAAATTCATGTAGTTGGAGATTTATTTATGTAGAGATTATGAACATGAAAATGAATATACATGTAGAGACTATGAACATGAAAATGGATAGGTTTTACATGTTGAGGATTTATTTGTTTATTGATGATATGAAAATGACGTTACGTATTCCATGTAGATGAATTCTACTCATGTTGAATATGGAAATTTGATGATTTAGTTATTGTTGATGTAAAAAACTAGATCGCTCTAATTATTTAACCACAGATAAATAAATAAGACAAAGATTTTTAAAGTGGTTCGGCTAGGAATAAAGCCTACGTCCACTGTTATGTTATTGCTGAGTGTTTATGGAATTCTTGATTACAAGTTCTTTCAAGAAATTCCGGTCCCCTTGAATGAGGATGATACAAGGTATTTATAGCCTTGAGGCTGTACATGAAAGGGTCGATACATTAAATGATATACATATGAAAGGGTAATACATTTAATGCCCTTAGGCTTGTGCGTCAAGGATAATCATTTAATGAACCAGTTGGACTGTTCGTTATCTGGCAATCAATGTTGTGGCCGAGATGCAGCTCGGACCGCCTTATTTGCTTGTCGTTAAGGAGTTCCTCGGAGCGTTGGAGTTCCTCGGAGTGTTGTGGTTTCTCGGGGTGTCCTTGTTGTTCGGAGCGAACATGACTTGGTCGGGGGGAAATAAACTTCCTCGTTGCTATTGTGCCATGTAGATTGACACGTGTCTTCTTATTATTGGTCCACATCAGCAGATTAAATTTGGTATCAACAGAAGCCCCCAATGCTTCATGCTTGATAGTTTACTTGAAAGGATGGAGTATTTATTCTGCAGTGTTGCTCGGTGCTCGTGAAATTCTTGATCTACCTTCTTGATTTGTTGGACATAAAGGGCATTATCTCCTGGACGACATATGATGCCGCTTGTAGCTTATCATAATCTTCAAGTATGTTGATTGGTTTGCTAGCCGACCTACTGCATTCTGTGAGCTAGTGGTGGACTTCGAAACATTTTCATATAACTTCTTCTTCAATATTGGTCGAGACAGTATTAGCAAAGATCTCAGTGCTGTAGATGATGATTTTGACTTCTACCTCTGCTCGGGGACGAGCAAGAGGTTCTCGGGGACTAACAAGTGATTCTCGGACAGATCATCTGTGATGAATATCAGAATGTTGAAATATCTTAACTTCATAAAACTCCCATTATGCTTTGGATGATCTTCCTGCTGGCGAGGAACCTGTTTCTAAAGCAGAGGGAGAGAAAACCAATAGAATAGGAATCTCAATGTAATAGTTAGTACACAATTTAATATCAATGTAATAAATTTGGGTAATTCATTTTCAATTCAGTGAAAGAATTTCATTTTTGTTCGCAAATTTGAATTTGCTATTTATTTTGTAAATATCAAACACATTATTATTTGTGCTTGCATAACAATATTGTATGGTTCATCGACCAAAAAAGTTACAAGTATTGGTAATGTTGCTCGATCACTTAATAATAAAGTAATGAGTATAATTTATTCAAACTGTTTCCAACCAACCAAGGTGGATAAATAATGTTTGTCGACCAACTACAGTTGATGGGTTTTTATCCCCGACCAGCCATACTTGATTTACTTTCAAATATAAAAATGTGCCCGACCAACTAAGGTCAATAATTTGTCCTTGTCGACCAACTACAGTTAGTGGGTTTTTATCCCCGACCAACCATATTTGGTACAGTTTGGAAAATTTTGTTCTTCAAAGAACTTTTTGTAATAATGTTACCTCCCGACCAACATGAGTTGTAATGCGAGAATATATAAAGTCTTACCAACCGTAGTTGATCATGCTGGTGTATACCTCCTAGCCAAAGGAGTAGTAGGGTTCTTTCGAACTTTTTGGCTCCTTAGAGCATGGCTCCGTAGAGCATGGCTCCGTAGAGCATGTCCTCCTAACCAAAGGAGGTTGGCTACTTATAGCACTTTTGCTCCGTAGAGCTTGGCTCCGTAGAGCATGTCCTCCTAACCAAAGGAGGTTGGCTACTTATAGCACTTTTGCTCCGTAGAGCTTGGCTCCGTAGAGCATGTCCTCCTAACTAAAGGAGGTTGGCTACTTATAGCACTTTTGCTCCGTAGAGCTTGACTCCGTAGAGCATGTCCTCCTAACCAAAGGAGGTTGGCTACTTATAGCACTTTTGTTCCGTAGAGCTTGGCTCCGTAGAGCATGGCTCCGTAGAGCAGTCTTCTTGGTTGATCCTGTAACATCCACAGGTTGATCAGCGAGCAATTTTTGTTTCTCGGGAGTATTAAGATCAGTAAACTCTGCTATAGCTTGTATTAATGGCATGTCGGTATGCATGGTATGGGCCTGGAAACACAGCCTCCTTCTTCTACTTGCTTTAATTAATGCCACTGCCAATTTTTCCAGCTTTGGGTATCTGATCTCTCCACCTCTTCTTTCGTTTTTGGGGATCGCAACCCTAAAAGGGCTTTGATCTTGTCTGGATTTGCTTCAACGTCTCGCTGGTTGATGATGTACTCGAGGAACATTCCTTCTCGTACTCCAAATGTGCACTTCGTCGGGTTGAGTTTCATTTGATAATTATCCAGTTGATCAAAAGTTTGACTCAAGTCAACCAAATGATCAGCAGCTTTCTTGCATGTCATCAACATAGACTTCCATACTGCAACTGATTTGCTCGGCAAAAACCTTGTTCATCAGCCGTTGTTATGTCTTCAAGTTTCATTTTAATCTGGTTGTAGCCAGAGTAAGTATCCATGAGCAGTTCGTGTCCCGAGGTAGCATCCACTGCCTTGTTGATATCGGTGAAATCAACACACATTCTTCATTTATTGTTTTTCTTCTGCCTGATGAGGATATCTAGATCTCTCTCTTGCTCGGTCTTCATTTCCTCTTGTATAGCTTGATTCTTCTCGGGGCTGGATACTCTTCTTCTCGTATGTCATGTCAATAAGTGGCTCAGCTTCTATCCACTTAGTAAAATAATCTACTGTGATGACGAGGTATTTGAATCTTCCTCGAGTCTTCGGCAATGGTCCAACCAAATCAATCCCCATATGGCAAATGGCCAAAGGGAGTTATGGGTGTCAACAATGCTTGTGGAATTCTTCGGATGGAAGAAAAACATTGGCACTTGTCACATTTCTTGGCATAGGCTTATATAGTTAGCTCTCATCGTCGGCCAGTAGTATCTCTGCGTCATCACCTTTTGCAAAAGTGTCCGACCTGCTACATGGGCTCCACAGGACCCTTCATGGATCTCTTTAATCAATTCTTTCACCTCGGAGGAATGTACACATCTTTGCAAACCTGCCATAATTCCTCGTCTATACAAAATACCATTAATTAATACATACCGAGCAGCTTTAAACTTCCATTTCTAGGCAGCGAGATTATCCTCCGGTAATTGTTCCTCCTCAATATATGCTCCGACTTTCTAATACTTCAATTGGTATCGTTCTTCACAGCTCGGTACAAGTAGCTGATGCTAATCGGGCCAATGCGTCTGCTCTAGCATTCTCCATCCTCGGTGTCCTCACCAATTGAATAGCATCAAATTCTGTCAATAACTCCATCACCTTTGCATGGTACTTGACCATCGACTCTCCATTCACTGCATATATTCCCATCATTTGATTCAATTAATTGAGAATCACTGAAAACAATTACTTGCCGTGCCTCCATGACTTTCGCCAAATGAAAACCTGCTATCATAGCATCATACTCAGCCTCATTATTGGAAGCTTTGAATTGGAATCTCAAGGCATACTCCATGTCAATATCATCTGGGGTGTTTAAAACAATCCCTGCTCCACAACCAGCTGTGCAAGATGATCCATCTACATATAATCTCCATGTAGGTACCTCGTCTTCAAATTTCTGGTCTGACAGAGTTCCTCGGTGGAATACTTGTCGCTTTCTTTCATCATGTCATGATACTTCTGAATACACCTCTTGAATTTCAATATACCTCCTGAACTTCAATATTCCTCCTGAACTTCAATATATCTCCTGAACTTCAATATTCCTCCTGAACTTCAATATACCTCCTGAACTTCAATATTCCTCCTGAACTTCAATATATCTCCTGAACTTCAATATTCCTCTTGAACTTCAATATACCTCCTGAACTTCAATATTCCTCCTGAACTTCAATATATCTCCTGAACTTCAATATTCCTCTTGAACTTCAATATACCTCCTGATTAGTCGGGGTTGAATTTGATGCTCGACTGCATGATGATATAAGAATGTGCCACCAAATGAACAAATATATCTGTAATATAAGCCCCCAACTGTGGAATGTGAACTTTGAATGAGATTTATCGACCAATACCAACCGGAGTTGGATTTTATCTACCAACCGGAGTTGGATTTTTTCTACCAACCGAAGTTGGATTTTATCTACCAACCGGAGTTGGATTTTGTCTACCAACCGGAGTTGGATTTTATCTACCGATTAGAGTTGGTGGTAATTGATAATAAATGATGAAGACTTCCTCGGAGCTGACCAACAGATTGTTGGGAATAAGATAATATAAATACTGGAGACCTCCTCGGCGCTGACCAACAGATTTGTTGGGAATAAGATAATACAAATGCTAGAGACCTCCTCGGCGCTGACCAACAGATTGTTGGGAATAAGATATAATAAATGCAAGATACCTCCTCGGCGATGACCAACAGATTCGTTGGGAATAAGATAATATAAATGCTGAAGACCTCCTCGGCGCTAACCAACAGATTCGTTGGGAATAAGATAATATAAATGCTGAAGACCTCCTCGGCGCTAACCAACAAATTCGTTGGGAATAAGATAATATAAATGCTGGAAATCTCCTCAGCGCTGACCAACAGATTCGTTGGGAATAAGATAATATAAATGATGAAGACCTCCTCGGCGCTAACCAACAGATTCGTTGGGAATAAGATAATATAAATGCTGGAAATCTCCTTGGAGCTGAATAAGATATAATAAATGTTGGAGACATCCTTGGAGCTGAATAAGATATAATAAATGCTGGAGACTTCCATGCTGAAATGAGAATAGAATATGCATCCAAATAGATATAAAGAATAATTAAAAATAATAAAGTGTCTCGCCGATCAGTCGAGGTAGAATCATATAATGCCGAACAAGAATAAGATCTTTCAGAACATAAGAATATGGCTGAGGACGTTTTCAGGCCTGAATATAAATAAGAATTATCCGAATGAATGTTGTAATTCTCCTTAAAGCTGAATAAGTATCTTGTCGAGGCATAATTGCAGAATGCCGAATAAGAATAATATTTTCCAGAACATAAGAATATGGCCGAGAACTTTGCTGGGCCTGCATATAAATAAGAATTACCCCGACCAACTATCCGTTGGGGGTGAAATATAATAAATGTTACAGTTCTCCTCAGAGCTGAATATGATAATAAGTATCTCGCCGTGCTTCATGTTGAGATGAATATAGAATATGAATCCCAATGGATATATAGAGTCATTTGTGCTGGAGCAGATATCTGGGCCCGAATATAAATAAGAATTACTCCTACCAACTATCCGTTGGGGGTGACATATAATAACTGTTGTAGCTTTTCCTCGGAGCCGAATATATATAGAGAGAAGAAATTTTTCGAGTTCCATGCTGAGATAAATATAAAATATGAATCCGAATGGATATAGAATAATTTGTGCTTCAGCATTTGTCGGCATTGAATCTTGTGCCTGTAAAAATTAATAATTTGCTCTACCATATGTGTAGGCTGAATTGATTAGTCATGAGAATAATTTACTCATCCAATCAATATATGATATGTATCAGCATAAAAATTTCAAAATATGAAATAATATGTTTTATGCCAAATGTGTGTGAGATGGATAAATTATTATCAAATATGCATCATAAATAAGACGTAAAGTTTTTTTTTTAATCTCCAACAACTAATCAGGTATTAGTTGCTGTTTAAAAATATTTTTGGGGTGATCATAAGTTAAAGAAAGACTTAAGCCCCCTGCTTGTTCCCAAGCCGAACTCGTGTTTAAAGAAATATCAGGGGTGCTTAGCATTTTTTAATACCCCAAGATTCTACTGCTGCCGACAAACAACATGGATGTTGCCGACCAACATTTAAGGATATCTCAAATTATTTCTTGAGTCTTTAGATCAAAAATAACATTCAATGTAAAATTTAGGCCTTAAGAATGTTAAATAAACGAATAACTATATAATCCAATAGATCATGTGATTTCGACAAAGAAACCTTGTGATGTGATGACCGAGGGGCCAAAATATTAAATTTGTGCCCAGACTCTTTTACAAGAGGTGGGTAATGATTTTTCAGGTGAGAGAAAATTATTTTTCATATTGATCCCTTCCTATTCCCAATTTGGAGAGATAAAAATATGGTGAATGATTAAAGTTATTACCAAATTTATATAAAAAAATCAATCAGTTTGACTTTATTGACATAAATGGAAGATGAACCAAATTAATTATATAGTTCATAAAAATGAATACAAAGAGACTTAAACTTGTGAATGCAAAGAGACTCAAACTTGAAGAGAGAAAAAATAGATCTGGGTCATGATTTCCATGAGAAGACTTTTCATTGTCTTTAACCTTTTCCCATTCTTTTATTAAAAATATGATGGGAATTTGAATAGACATCAAATAGCTTACAAAATTTATTTCAAAATCAACAATGAAAATGATCAAATCTTATCATCGTCGCATATATTGGCATATGTAATCATTTAAAATATTTATTTCATGATATAAAATTAAAACTTGAGAATCAAGCAAAGAATTATGATTTATGAAATCTACTATTTTTCAGATTTTTAAATAAGGATAAATCTAACAGTTATGATTAAAAAATCATGATATGCAACAATTTGCAGATAAAAATTGGACAATTAATTTATGTATATAAACATAAAAATCATGATCGAATCAAAAGATGTATGTATAATTGATTATACGTAGAGAAAATAAAAACTTAGCTTTTGGTGGAGAACAACGCTTGTAACACGTTCCCACAGACGGCGCCAATCTGTTGATGTAAAAAACTAGATCGCTCTAATTATTTAACCACAGATAAATAAATAAGACAAAGATTTTTAAAGTGGTTCGGCTAGGAATAAAGCCTACGTCCACTGTTATGTTATTGCTGAGTGTTTATGGAATTCTTGATTACAAGTTCTTTCAAGAAATTCCGGTCCCCTTGAATGAGGATGATACAAGGTATTTATAGCCTTGAGGCTGTACATGAAAGGGTCGATACATTAAATGATATACATATGAAAGGGTAATACATTTAATGCCCTTAGGCTTGTGCGTCAAGGATAATCATTTAATGAACCAGTTGGACTGTTCGTTATCTGGCAATCAATGCTGTGGCCGAGATGCAGCTCGGACCGCCTTATTTGCTTGTCGTTAAGGAGTTCCTCGGAGCGTTGGAGTTCCTCGGAGTGTTGTGGTTTCTCGGGGTGTCCTTGTTGTTCGGAGCGAACATGACTTGGTCGGGGGGAAATAAACTTCCTCGTTGCTATTGTGCCATGTAGATTGACACGTGTCTTCTTATTATTGGTCCACGTCAGCAGATTAAATTTGGTATCAACAGTTATGAAATTAAAATTCTAAATTTTTGGGTTTTTAAGAGGTATAAAAATTGAGGATTTAGATGAATTGAAATTTGAAGGATTTAATGGGCTTGATGATAATAACCTTGTGAGCATATGAATTTGATGTTATTCTTATGTGAAAATCACCCATGAACATGTAAGAACATTGTTAGCAAATTTGGGTTTTGGGTAGAATATAGTCCAGAAGGGTTTGGGTTAAAGAACTTGAAGAAAAACACAGAAAACTGAGGTTGAAGACGAACTTGAATGACGTTGTTCTCGTTCAAAGGAGACATGCTATCATTTGAATGTGATTCCACCTCGTTCGAACGATATTTTTGGGTTTCTGACGAGATTCCAGATATTTTGTTTGAGCCCAGAACAGTTTGGAAAATTGTATTTTTAGCCCACAGTAGGTTCTGAATAATTTTGGTACATTAACAAGGTGTGAGGGACTTGGTTTAATGTTGGAAATTTATATGAAATTAAGTAATAAAGTTATGTGAGAGATATCTACGTAATAATAATTCGATTAAGAGATGAATAATCGTCATGTTCAAGTACGTGTTAATATTGGTGATATATATATATATATATATATATATATATATATATATATATATATATATATATATATATATATATATATATATATATATACGGGTACTTGGGATTATGTGAGTGATAACTACCTAATAAATACATGATGATAATTCTGATTTACAAGTACGGCTGGTATTTGAGAAATACAATGGGTACTTGGGGTAGGATGAAATCCTAATGTGATATTGGTCGAGTGCGTATTGAATTTTATATAAGTTGATGTGTATACCTATGCTTGATTAATATATGTGTATGACATACCTAACCTACTTGCTATCGACGGGAAGTTTACGCGTAGAGGGCAGTCATATCCTAATGAGCCTTAAGGGGGATCTTTGAATTGTTGCCTCAAAACATAGGACTTAGGTTGGATTGCCATTAGTGAGAATAATGGTATCGAACAGTCTTTTGGGTGCGTAGGTATGTGCATAGCCCAAAGGCTTAGGACTATATTAGCCTCCACTGTTTGTGATTGTTATTTATGGTTCGTGGGACACACCGAACCTATGGTCCTTTATACCGTGACGAGATGTAGTGGGACATGATAGCATAGTACGCATGCACCGCACTTGAGCCTCGGGGTGCAGTCTAGTATATATATAATAGAGTGAATGTGTATATATACATGTGATAGTGTTTACAGTGTAAATTAAGTGGACATGAAAGACAATGAAATCTGAAATGAATTTAGTAGATGAATACTTAATTATATTGAATTGAAAAAGGTGTTTTCCATGTTATAGAGAAATTGGATATATATATTTTACCTGTATTGCGAGAGAAATACGTGGGAAAGATATGGGCTATGGGTAGTTGGCTCTAATATGAACTAGTTAGCATGAGAATAATAACTAGTATGGTTTTAAGGTACGTTAGGTGTGCACTTTAGATGAGAGGTGAAAATCTCAAGAGAGATTTAGATAAATCGAATGTGTATATAAATATTTCTAAATATAGCATTTATTCACTTGATGTTTTCTAAACTATTTTTACATCGGGCTCTGACTCGTTTTCTTGCATATTCTCTTCTCTCTTGTATCTCCTATATCAGATGTCCATCCTCAAGGACTCCAACTATAGAGGATTGAGATTTTTGACGAGCTATGGATGCTATGGAGTCTTGTACTTTGTTTATACACTTTCATATTCATTGATTAATAATCTGTAGCTGATCTTTCATTTAGGGCATGTCGCCCAAGAGAATTCTAGTTATTTCTTTCCTATCTGAGACAGATTAAATTCTTTTGTCGGTTTTGTTACATTTTATTTTGATGCGATTATTGTATTGGGGTATTTAAACTGGAGAGTTTTATTCCAGATGCATTTAATTCAGTTTTAATATTACTCGGTTGTTATTCATTTATTTGATTGGATTGTGTTAAATGGTTCATGTTTTAAAAATGGAAATTTTATTTATATCAAAATTTGAATAGTTTTAACACCTGCTTAATTAGATATTAGGTGATTAAAAAATATTTTTCAACAGTGATGCTAAGAATAAACCAACTGTAAATTCTGTTTTAATTTGGTATAGGACTGATCACTAGGTATTTAATTGAGCGGGATTTTGCAACAAGGCCAAGTCATTAAGTGTAGCAAATAAACAACTTTTAATATCTATCTTTTGAATAACAACATAGTAATTATGAGGTATTCTTTCACTACAAAGGATTTTTATCATCTTGACTTAATATTTTGCATTTGTTTTTAAAAAGTTAACAGTATGATTAGTATCGCAAAACTTATACTAAGTAAATTGACTTTAAGACCTTCAACAAATAAAACTTCATCCAGGTTAGGAATGCCTTCACCTTGAATTGTTCCTATCCCATGATTCATGATATTTTTCCATCTCCAAAAGTGACATTTCCTCCAACAAAAGTTTTAAGAGAGGAAAATTTTGTTTTGTCCCCAGTCATATCTCTCGAACACTTAAAATCAAAGTTCCACTAAGAGTTTTTATATAAAGCATATAATGTTGATACAACAACATTGCATCTCAGTTGATAACTCAATTCATCCTTCCTAATCCAAATTTCCTTAGTTTTCGGAAAATAATTAGATTTTGTAAGGCATTGTCTAGTTTTACCACAAAAGATTGCAATAATAAATCTACCTAGTAGGGTAGGGAACTTGAATATGTTTTTCAAAATGCATAATAAACATATGAAAATTTGAGGATTATGAATTGTCTATATTTATAAATATAAAAGCTATTTCAAAAATTTATATTTCTTTAAAACCAATTCCTTCTTTATCACCAGAACAAGACTTTTCAGAATTCACAATTTATTTACAATGATGCCAGATTTATTGAAAGTATTAATTTTGTTCAAAGCTTCTTTTAATTTAGTTTGTGATTCATCAAAATCAGTTAAAACAATTTTATATTTTTGCTTTATTGAAGAAAAATTTTCATTTATGTTGAAAATATTTTTCTCTGACATCAGTTTTTCAGTCTCAAGCTCTTCTACTTTCATAGAAGATTCATCAGATATAACGAAAATTTGATTTTCAAGAGCATCAAGCAAATACACTTTTTTCTTAAAATGCGGGTCATCGTCATCACAATCACTATAAAAGGATTTTATACTAAGGGAACATGCATTATAATCATTATTTTCATCATCCCAATTAAAAGTTGAATCATCAAGAATTTTACATATAGTAGTAAGAATATGATCATACACAAGAGTGTTAACATGTAATAAAACATTTTTAGGAGGTAATTCGTAATTGTCAATAAATAATTTAGAATTATCAATGATAATACATAAGTAATCATCATTAGGCTCATTCAAACATGTAGAAGTAAAAGCCATAAGATTGTTACAACTTTCACTATAATTACTATTAGAGTAAGAATTGTCATCCCAAGTTTTATATAAGTGTGCTTTTTAAGAAGATTACCATTTAGTTTTTAAAAAATATTTGTTAGCATAATGACCAAACTCATTACATTTTCTTCACTGGATATGACTTAAGTCTTTGTTATGATCATATTTTTCAAAATATTTATTCTCAAAATATTTTTCATTTGTCCTAATAGAATAACTAGGTTGTCATTCTCTAGAAGCAAATTTTTTTCTGAACTTAACAAATTTCTTAAGATATTTAAATGACAAAGAAATTTATAATCTAATGACGAGGAATCATCAACATCAGATAAGGAAGCTACAAAAGAAAGACCATTCAGGGTAGATTTAAACTACATAAGGTTGTGAAGTGTGTGCTTTTTTTTCCTCTTTAATTATCACTTAAAGCAGTTTCAAGTTCAAAAGTCATCATTTTACTACATAATAGTTCAGGTGTCATGTTAGGATCATCCATTTCTTCTATAATAAGTTTCTTCATGGTAAACCTATGAGGTAAAGATCTTAAAATTTTAACACATATCTCAGAAATAGTAGATACAATACCATTATCACGTGATTGATTTGCTATATCTTGCAACCTAAGATAAAATTTATTAAATTTTTCATCAACTTTCATAAATATGGTATCATATATATGAACTAATAATTGAGACTTAATCTTTTTAACTCTAGCGTCACTCTTATGTGTAGACATTAGAATATCCCAAGGTGCCTTAGAAGTGGTACAGGCTGAGATATGTTTAAACTAAACTCTCCCACTTCTTGGAAAATAGCATTTTTGCCTTTATTGTTATATTGTGAACTTAATTTCCCCTCTCTAGTCCATTTAGAAAGATGTTTTTTTCAATTATTTGAACATCACCTTCATCAATAACACAAGTAGATACTGAAAAACCATTTTCAACTATATTCCTACATCGTCCTCTGCCTGTTGGATATGTGCAATCATTCTTACTTTCCAATAAGATAAATTTCCACCATCGAACTGAGGATGATGCACAAAACTACCATTTTGGTCTTCCATTTAAAATACGTTTGAAAAGAAGAGTTTAGGATCTTAAAGTATAAAAAAAACTTTTTAAAATCAAAGTAATATTGATGCTCTAGTATCACTTGAAAGTAATCTGTGGACACAAAAATGTTAACATTAAAAATCTATCTTAACTCTTTGGTAAAAACCTTTAAAATTTTAATAGTTAAATACACACACAAACAAATCATTCTAAGTTGGCACGATGTTCAAAGTATTACAAATAAAATTTGTAGACAGAATGAGATGATAAGAAGAGGGTTGAACACAATATTTATTAACGAGGAACCCATCTTACTGGTAAACCCAGGTCTTTTAGTTCCAAAACCATAGACACCATAAGTCCACTATTACAACAGTTTATGTACAAATTATAGTTTACAATGTGTAAATGAACTGGTACTCCCAATATACCCAGTATTTCAAGGAAAACACTAAAATCCCCCACAAATACTGAATCAGAATAAAGAACAAATTGTAGTCAAGTAATACAAACACAAATTCACACTCAAAGCCAGACTATCCAGTGAAGAGATAACACAATTCTTGTTTTAGCAAGTTTGATTTTCAAAGATAGTTGGTAGATCAATTCTAAAGGCAAAAAATTGAAAGTGTCTTGCTTTATGATTTAATATTTCAACTTTGTGAAAAAAAAATAGTTTATGTGATAAAAATTAAGATTGTGAGTTTTACAAAAATCATAAAAGGATCCACATAAACAAATTATAACTAAATCATGTTTAAAGTATATATAAGATTAGTACAATAGATTTAGTTTGAAAAAGATCTAATTACACAATACACACACACCCGTATATATTATAACATGTTAATAGATAAGTACAAGAAAAATATCTTATCAAACTAGGGTATATAAAACATTTTAAAACCGGTCGAAGTCATTCAAACAAAACAAATCAGGTTTTGTATATATGTTAAAAGATTTAGAAAGTATACCCAAGAGAGACCTTAAATGCAAAGCAAAAAGATTCAGGGACAAAGAACTCCAAGTACCCCAACACATTAAATCAAAAGGTCCAAACTCCAAAATCAACAGCTAAACACTAATCCTCACACAAAATATTTATGGTAAAATATAGGAGGGAATCATGTTTAGAAAACTCTCAAAACAGATGAAAACATTTTGAAAGTGTTTAATGAGAGAAATTTGAGAAAATTTTGGCAGAACTTTGCCTGAGTTTTGACATTTTTCTCGTATAAAAACAATGACCCTAATGTGACAACCCGCGATTCGAAATATGGGGTGGCCAACCCTATACTCTAATATAACAGGAATCGTGGATGGAATCATTCTCAGCATCACAACAATATACAAAGTATACAGGATAACCACTCCATATTTCAGAAAAACGGGTTGCCAAAAATTTTGGTTTTAAAGTTAAGGAAAGAATTTAAACAACCCAATAGAAAAAGAAAGTGGAAACCCCGAAGATATAATATTACTTACACATCAAATATACAATAAGGGACCGAGTCTACAACCCTCAAGAAATATGAACGGGATAGGGACCGGTTCTATATGATCACCAGATGAATAAAAAGTATGACAATTATGAACAGTAAATCATGATTAATAAAGATAAGAATCTACCTACACAATTTAAAGCATAAGCTAAGACATTTTTAAATAATCATGGATCTAATTTAGTTATGCAAGAAAAAGAAAAATTAATATTAATTTAAAAGCCTTTATCATGAACACTATTCCATTTCATAGTTTCGTTCCTTATCAGGAAACATAATCATAATTTTAATCTCTTTATGGCTTTTAACTCAATCATATGCTCTTTGTAGCATTCTATTCCTTAACAGGAATACAATCATCATCATATGCTCTTTATGACATTTATCATACAATTAATTACCACTTGATTAAGAATTGTTATATTCATATACATATAACGATTCTAAGACCGCCCCTCCGAGTTTCCTCACTGGGCGCGCCCCTAAATGACTATCATCTTCCAGGGCCTATCAACCAAGACAACCTGGGCACCAATAACGCAAGACGTCGGGAAGCGGCCATATGCCTACGAGAGAGTCAAGACCACACCCAGAATCTCCTCACCAGCGCAGTAAACATAACATAATCGCTCATATGGCCTAGGACTATATCCACCCAGCATTCATTAGCCAGGGGGCTTCACCATGGGTGGGAACTTCCCTTATGATAGCATTTAGAGAGGTGTGTTTAAGTAAATTATCATTTACCATATCCATAATTAAGTAAATTATCATTTACCATCATCATTACCATTTTCATTTCATTTCCATTTACCATTTTTCATATGTATGTTTCATTTTATCTGAAACCATAATCATTTACAATTTGTAAATAATTCACCTTTTTATCCGGAGCCATATGTAATTCATATCGTCATTACAACCTCAAAGAATGAGTGAACTCCTACTTTAATTCTCCCAACACCCTTTTTTTTTGCGGTGTTATACTATTAACCATCAAGACTAAAATAGCTCAAATGAGCTTCTAAAGTCTCCCAAACATAATGTTACAACTCCTAGTTTCTTAATAATCAACTAGAAGAAAAGAATGCCCTAACATCAATTGGCATCTCCCCGGAACAACCCCATATAATTCATTTCTAATCTAGGGTAGCTCCCCAATTCATCTAAAAATCTAGGACCCTAAGTTTACTTCATTCAATAAGGTTCCTAGGTCCTAAGCCTAAAGAAAAAGAATGAAAATTGAGTTGGAAAAATCAACTCAAAACAGCAGGGTCCAAATCGATTCGCCCTAGGGCCGAATCAATTCGCCACATAAAGTGAATCAATTCGCCCAAAAAGTGAATCGGATCGGAAGATAAATCCAACTTTCTGCAATAACCGAATCGATTCGGCCTTAACCTGACTCGATTCAGGTGCCCAGACCTGTAACCTGATCCTAATGCGAATCGATTCGCCCCAGGGGCCGAATCGATTCGGCCTGGGGAAATTGCCAAGAAAGGGTCTATGGGTTATGAACCCTAATTTTTCCCCAAAACTCAAATCTCTTCCATATTTACACACATCCAACATTAATAATCTACCCCAAATCATCCTACATGCTTATTAACTACTATAACCCAAAATTTCATCAACATAAACCATGATTAGGGCTAAATCACCACAAAACCCATATTTGTTCATTTGATCCCATTACACAACTATCAATACAATTTATACATCTTAAATCATATATTAGCAAGTAGAAAACTTGCCTTGAGGTATTAATCTCAAATTTCTTCTTGGTAGCAACAATCCAAGCTTCAATCTCCAATTTCTCTCTTCTTTCTCCTATTTTCTCTTCCTCTCTCTTTCTCTCTTTTTATTTCTATGTTTAAGACATGTAATAGGGAAATTAAGGGATTTAGGAGACCAAAATCGGGGCTTAAGTCTAAAGTTCCCAACTTAAATGGTTAATACCACATTAAAATGACTCCCAAATACGCATTTAAGTTAAAACCAGTCAAAAGTGCCCGGAACCTAAAAATACAATATGGCACTTTTTTTTACTGTCTCACACATTTCGGGACTAACTACGCCCTCTAAAATGGCATCCGGTAATTTTATAAATTATTTCTAGTTCCGGTTTCATTTAAACCATAATGTCATTTAAAACGCATGACACTATGAAACATGCAACATGTTGATATTTACTTACACATACAGTAATTATGCAACAATTTAGTAAATATTAACTTTCAACTCATTCAATTAATATTTACTCCAGTTCCAGCAATTTATATAATTACCTCATGCAGTGAATTAATATAAAATGGGTCTCCTAAAAGCGAGGGTTATTACACCTAAGCCCTATGTTTATAGAGAGGGTGGTATGCCTCCGATATAATTGCAATTCTCCAAACGATAAGGGAAAACCAGTAATCAGCCAAGGGCATCTACGGGTATAAAAGGCGATGCTTAAAAAACTAGTCAATGAGGATAAATTCATAATAAGCTAGTGCACAGTGAGGGGAAATAGGGTTAACTCGGCATCGACAGACTTGCGGTCGATCAAATGACCATAAAGCTCACGCACGACCAATTTGCATGGGCTACACCATTATCCTTGATTGGCCCACACCATTAAATAGGTTTCGCCAACAAAACGATCAATATTCACTAAAATGCAGCCATTTTATATTTGGTTGATTTTAATTTAAGAAATACAAAAAATGATTTGATTTTTTATTTTAAATAAATAAACCCACTTTAGAAAATTTCAGATATTAATATAATATATGAAAATTAATTTTTAAATTCTAGAAAATTATTAATCCAAGAAAACTATAACATAAAAAATATTTAAGTATAAAATACATAAAAGATGTATAAACAAAAAATATTGAATATGTAGGAGATTCTTCCCACAAAATTATTAGAATTGTAGAATTGCCCCAAAAGTATTATGAACGCGGAAAAAGGAACAAAGAGAGCCATGTTCGTGGTTCAGCCACGAGTTGGAGCTACATGAGCAATGGTCAAGGGGAGTGGTTTTTATTAGAAAAAGTGATGGCAATAAGTGGAGTGCTAGTTATGCTAGCTGAAAGTACAGGCTATTGCGTACTAGTTACAATTGCACTTTATTATGGGCTAGATCGCCCCTATTTATAGACTTAGTATGCCACGCCTATGGGTTTCTCCATACTTATCTGTATCTGTAACGATCTTGTAGATTTGATCATATCGAAATCTTCATAGGCCAATTACTCTGCGCACCCTCCTTCCTTGACTTGCCACGTGCTTGGCCGCGTGGCCTTAATAAGTCTTATCCTTTCATTTGCCCTTAAGGTGGGGGTGATCTATCAAACACATTGATCGTCCTCACCTTGCTTTGTTACATGTATGATAGTTCTCCTAGGCCATTCATCCAACACACCTTGACTTATTTGTCTGCCACGTGTATATTAAATCTGGCATTATTTTTTAACGTGCCTATTTTTGGAGGTGCACAAAGAAATCATTGTTAACATAGTTTGTGATTGTATTTATAGCATTAGGTTGTGTGTCCAGTGTCATTTTTAAGATCATGATGGTGCGCGAGTGTGTGACACAGTTTCCCAAGCATTTTGACGGATGTTAAAAGATGCTTCCCAGGAGCGATCAAAGGTTCTCACACCCTTATACCTTGACACTTTCACCAGTTGCCAAGGTAACTTGAATTTTTTTCTTTGTCTCTGTACAGTTTTAGTCTCATTCATCTTCTTCATCTAACATGTCTATGCATTTTAAAAACATAAAGTTTTGTCAGCCAACAACTTTTAGAAATTTCGTGATAAATATGGAACTGTTGATAATGTTGTCTTGACAATCTCCCCTAAGGAGGTAGATATTTTTTATCTTCCCCATGGGGAGGTTACTTTCTTGATGGTGGTAATCCTTGAGGCGAAATTACGGTTTTCCCTTCATCCATTGCTGGTAAGGATGCTCCATTACTATGTAATACTCCCTGCCCAAGTAAATGGTAGTTTTTATTAGATTATGATGGGGACAATCGTCATAAATCTTATTTATGGTACCAATCTTGGGCTTGAAGAGATTAGGTATTGATATGACTTGAGGTCTTCTCCAGGCACCGAACTATATCATTTTCAAGCCAGGGATAAGGCCCGTAATCTAGTTACTTTTTTTCCCAGATCCCAAAAGAACACTGATAAAAATATCACTGTGGTTTTTGGGCAAATTTATAGTGAAGGTTATGATGGGCCTGGAGTTCCTTCTATAAGGGGGCTCTTGGTAGGTCGCCCACTAGTGTTTTTTTTCCTATTTCTGCTTATTTCTAACCAATCTATTTTTTACTTGTAGATCTCTTTTTAAACACAAATCCTTCAAACTATCAAGTAAATCTCAGAGATGTAGAGACAGTTTGGAGAAGGCTGACCCCAGTAGGATTCCACCCCCACTGGGTAATGGCCCACGTGCTTTTTAGTTACCATATTACCTACCACTCCCTCTCCAATTTCATAGCCATTCTAATTGGTATCCTGATCATCCAGATCACTGAACTAGCCATTCATGAAAATTTAACTCTATTCGCTTCGTATGTGATCACCACTAAGTTTGATTCCAATCAGAGCGAAGAGGAGGAAAATGAGATACAAGCAGATGAAGAAGAGAAACAGGAAAGATACGAATAGGAGGAAGAGGATAAAAATGTAGAGGGAGAGGCGGAAGAGAAAGAAGTGGAAGAAGAGTACTTTGACTCATTATTATATGACCTTGATCCCATATTCTCTTACGAAGATAATGTGCCAGGTCGACCTTAGGAGAAGGTATAATCCGAAGAGGAATTCCTTTTCAATATTTCACTTTTCCCCCAGTGTTATCCTTCCTAAAGATATGAGTAGCCGAATAACAAAACTGATTGACCTGATATCCATCAGAGATAATTTGAAGAAACAATCGATTGCCAACATGCAGGGTGGAAAAACTTCCTATGGAGATGATCAGAGGAAGATTAAGTTAGCCTCTCTAGGGGATAAAGAGTCTCGATCTTGAACCCCAAAGAGAAGATGTCGAACATGCTAAGAAGAAGAAGATCGACAATACGTTGGTCGTTGGCAGTTCTAAAACGCCCCTTCCATACAACCTACCAATGATCATCAATGAAGCCGATTAGTGACAAGCGAAACTTTCAAGGACCCCACTCCTCCCAGTGAACATAAATCAACCCATAATACCCCGTACTTTTATTATTAAGTATTTTTCGTCTACTTTATGTTATTAATTTAATTGGAGAAATTAAATTGGATTTAAGTAATTGTTAATTAGCGAGATGAAGGATTAATATTAATCATAATTATTATATACTTATGTGTGATAAGTAAATAGTTATGTGATTTATTATATGTCGCGAATGAGTGATAACGACGGTTTATTATGATATATCGATAGGGTCTCACATTGGCAGATCAGTATAATTTATGGGCGACGCATGGGGTATGCACGTGTCAGGACCGATTAATGAGATGTTAGCATATTTGGAGTTGGGTGATTCATATGACCTTTTCAAGGGCACTAGTGATCCGAGAATGGTCGAAATAGTCTGAAATAGGTACCCGAGTGTTGTGTTTGGGTTCCGAGGGATTTTTAAACATAATACGACTCGTATAAGGGTAGGGTAGTCATTTTACACCTAGAGATAAGAAAAAAATTAAATTAGGTTAATTAAGATGATATTTAAGATGTTAGGAAGGTGGATGACAATCCACCTTTCGTATTTTACACAAGAGATTAAGAGAGAGAGCCCTAGAGGAAAGTAAAAGAAGAAGAAAGAAGTGGAAACTTGGAGAGGAGAAGAAAGAGGACTCAACCCACCATCAAATCCATAAAAGACTTTGGATTATAATCCACCAAGGCAATTAAATACTTTCTTTATGTCGCAATTTGATAGCAGTTAATTTTTTTTATGATTAGAAGTGGAAATCTTAAAATTAAGGCATTAAAGATTGAAAATTACATAATTGACATATAGATTTAAATGATAAAAGATTAGGGTTTGTGAATGAATCTTTAATGGAGATCAATCATACTTGAAATTTGAAATATATTCTAGGATTTAATAAATCAATGAACATATAGAACTTGGATAGAAATATTGAATCTTTAAGGATCGATTGGATAAAAAGATTTTGATCTTGAATTTATGGGGGTTAACATATGGGGATTGGATATACAAGGATATAGTAGTGTTTTCTTGACTATAATAGAGTTATAGTTATTGGAAATTAAGTTAGAAGATCCTTATAAACGAAATTGGATTTTTAGGATTGAAATACATGTAGGAAAAACAAACAGATCTAGGCTTCTACCAAATTTCAAATAGATTCGGCCTCTAGGGAAAATGATTCGTTTAAGGGAATAGAATCAGCTCTGGAAGGAAAATTGATTCATCCTTGTGTTGGGTCAAGCTGGGATTGTGGAAACTTATAGGAGAGTTTTTTTTTAACGCAAGCGAGTATGTGTGAGGTTATACAAGTGAGCGAATATTTAATTGAAAATAGTTTTGTGTCACTATTCATTATTTGGGGAAATAATAATTACCTAGGGTGTTAATTCTTTGGAAAAGAGTAATACCCAAGGATATGAATGAGTGACTATATGATTAGATAATCAAGAAGGTGGGTTCAACTTCGGGGTTAGGTGAATCGTATGTTATGGGATATGTGTATGAGTTTGGTACTTATTATATATGCATATTAGAGGGTAGTTATACTTAGCTAATAGAGGGTATTAGCAGGATTGGACTTAAATAGTGTTATATGCCCTAGTTAGACCGGGTAGTATACTAAATAAGATAAACACATTAAATGCGCACTATAGTTGAGAGGTGTGGCTTATCTCAAATGAGTGCGACCGGTTAATTATGAAAGTAATATATTGCTGTTTTAATTGATTTCTAATAATTATATACTTGTAAAATATTTATTACTTTACGGGTTTTGACCCGCAAACTTTTGTTTCTCCTTGTTATCTTTTATTACCCCATGTGTTCAGTAGCAGCAGCAGGGACCGCATGGATAGATTCATTCTGGTCGTGCAGTAGTTGTGAACGCTACATCTTTGTTTAGGCGCCTCCATGTATTTTATCTAGATATAATCAGTCTTTTGAGTTTCAGTTGGGCGTGTTTCCTGTAGACTAATAGGATTTTATAGTACTATTATACATTTATGTTTCAGTACTCAGTTTATTTATTCATTTACTCAGTGGATGTTATTATTCATTGATCAATGGTTTATTCGGTTCACACTTAGTTTTTGTTTATGCATAGTGATTATTTCATTCACTGTGATTGTATGATTTTCTCGTATTATCTACATTATTTTGTTATTATGATAGTGATGATGAGAATGAGCCATATTGAGATTCATGTTTTATTTTAGCAGAGGATTGGCCACCCAGTATTACAATAGGTGGGCTATCACAAACTCGTGGGAGCCCGCCTTTTATAAGGGGAAGGATCTAGTGACGGCTATTGATTCGTCCCACAGGGACTTGGAGGTGGCCTTCTCCATATCCTAGGCCTCCATGCTTCCATCTAACATAATGAAGTTAAGGAGATTCACTCTGGAGAGGCTTCACAAAGAGGGTCTTCGCCACAGTGTGCTGGTAAGCTTGTTTCCCTTTCCTTTTTTCTTGTCTTTCTTATTTTCTTAACAAGTTTTCTAATACTCCTTTATTTTTTGGTACAGAGCATGCAGGTTCAGCAGGAGCTAGCCACCCGAGATTCCTCCTATTGGAAGTCACCTGAGGCCACTTTTAAGGAAAACACCAACCTCAAGTCTTAAATGTTTACTTTTCGTCAATATGTATAGGACTTTAATAAGAAGCATAAGGAGCAGGTCGATATCAATGCTAAGGTGGTGGAGGAGGCGAAACATGCTCATAATGAGTGCAACCGAATTGATTCTGAGCTCTCAAAACTATGATCTTCCACCAGCGCATCCTCCTGGAGAAGTTTATTCTAAAAACACTAAGGTCTCGAAGAAAGAAAGTCAGAGAGACTGTCCTGGAGAAGGCTTATGATGAAGGCTATGAGGCGGTCGTCTAGGAGATCACTACCCATCTACACAACTATGAGTCAGTTGCCTTTAAAAAGGGCTAGGTAGCTGGCTTTCAAAGGGTTAACATTGGCGAGGTCGACCGTGTCTACATTGAACATCTTCCCACAGCCAATTCCTTGACAATCCTCCCTAGGGAGTCATCGGCCTCCTCCTCCAACTATCTCTCAGCCTCCACCGATATTCCTTCAGATGGAGTGCTCCTTGGAAGACTAGTTAGACTTAGTTTTTTTTCCTCTTTTTTATTTTATCTTTTGTATTTTTTGTTGACCCTTGGTGCTCCCTTGTAGGCCTGAGGCGTTTAATTATTAATGAATAAACATCTTTTCATTTCCAGTGTTGCATTTCTATCATATTTTGTTTTTTTTTCCTTTTCGCTTGCAGTTCACTTAAAATGATGCAATCTTAGTTGACTACTGTTATTTGGCTCAAATCACCCTGAATGGCTAAATTAATCATTAAGCAACTTTTAATAAAGAAGCTATACAAAGACATCTTTGGTGATTGGCTAAATCAAACTTAGGTAATATTTAACTAATAAAACAATTGACTAAAGCCATTTCAAGTGATCAACTAAATTAACCTAAAGTAACTTTCAAACAATAAAGTAGTTGGACAAAGCCATTTTAAGTGATCAGCTGGAAGGATTTGTCTTCCCTCTAGACTGATATACTTTAGATCATACCACTATTAAGAGTGGGTTTTAACTGATCTTTCCTAGATTGTAGCACGTATACAAGTGGGTTTTGTGCCTCTTAGGCTGATCTATTTTAGATCATACGACTCCTAAGATTGAGTTTTAAACCATCTTTCCCAGACATACCACTTATACAAATGGGTCTCGTATCTCTTCTAGGAAGATATAATTTAAATCATATCACTCTTAAGAATGGGTTTAACCGATCTTTCCCATATCATTCCACTTATACAAGTGGATGTTGTGCCTCTTCTAGGCCGATCTAATTTTGATCATACCACTTCTAAGAGTGGGTTTTAATCGACCTTTCACAGACCGTACCACATACAAGTGAGTTTTTATTTTTAACTAAGGCACTTCACACGATCTAAGATAATTAAATGAGAATCATTTTATTGTGTATAAATGAAAGCATACAACTAACTGATTATCTAATGATAAAACTTTCTAAGGTTCGTGGCATCACATTACCTTGGGACTACCTTCCCATCTATTTATTCTAAATAATATAAACCACTACCCCTTTTTAAAGCTATGTGGTAAGTTCCCTGTTAGTTCAGTACCATCTTGCCATCAGACGGATACATTGTGATAGGCAATAACTTTCTGAGGAGCAGGTTACCGACTTGGAATTCTCAATTCTTGAACTTCTTATTATGTTTCTTTTCCAGCTCTTACTGATATGTATCCAAATGAATCAGGGCTTGCTCCCTCCTTTCTTCAGATAGGTCTAACTCATGGGCTATTTTGTCATCATTCCAGTCGTCTTTGAATATCTTCGATTTGAGCATTGGTATTCCTATCTCTTAAGGGATTACTTATTTCATGTCATAGGCAAGTAAATATGGGGTTTCCTTCATCGACTTTCGTAGGGTCGTTCTGTACGCCTATAGAATGCATGCAAGTTCATTTATACGCTTGGAATTTTCCAATTTATGATTGATGCCTGATAATAGGGTTTTATTGGTGATCTATGTCTGCCCATTGTATTGATGGAGGATTACTGATGTATAGTGAATCCTGATTTCATATTCGACACAAAAGTCTCGGAATGGATCGTTATCAAACTGAGTTTCATAGTCGATTACCAGTGCTCTTGTAATGTCAAATCTTGTGATGATATATATCCATACTAATATCTTAACATCAAGTTCTCTAATGTGAGTGAGAGGTTTAGCCTCAACCCATTTGGTGAAGTAGTCGATCGCCATTATCAAGCACCTCCGATTCCCAAGTGCAACTGGAACTGGTCCTACAATGTCCAAGCCCTATTAGGTAAATTACCATGGGCTTGTGATAAGGTTGATATCTTCGGCAGGCTATTTGATCATCGATGCGAACATTTGGCACTTTGGGCACTTTTTAGCAAAATTGTGCTGAACCTTTCTGCATATAAGACCACAAATACCCTTGAGAGATTACTCTGTTGGAGAGTGATCTCTAGCCCATGTGCACTCCACAATTTACTTCATACATTTCCTTCAAAGTCCCTTTGACTTAATTTGAGTGGATGCATTTTAATAGTGGACCTGTAAATTATTTATGGTAGAGTTTCCCGTCTTAGTTAAGGCAGAATCTAGCTGATTTAATTTTTAACTTTTTTTCTTCCTTATTATCTAGGGGTAGATCTCCGGTATTCAAAAAAGAGACAATGGGGTCCATCCATGATGAGGCCATTTGTAGTTGGATGATACTTAGATCACTTATTGTATCTTGAATGCTTGGTTGTTCATTGTATTCCACCTCGATTTTTCTTTTCAGGTCGGCCTTAATAGGAGAGGCCAAGGTGTCTAAGGCATCTGCATGGCTATTTTTATTCTTTGGCATCTGCTCCATTACGGTTGATTCAAACTTTTGAGTACTTCTCTAGCCTTGTCTCAGTAGGCTATCATCTTGGGATGTCTTGCCCCCGTATTCTCCATTGAGATGGTTTACAATTAGCTTAGAATAAAAAAAATATGACAATATGGCAAGAACCCATACTGATCGCCCTTCATAGTTTATGCACCATAGCTTCGTACTCGACTTCATTGGTTGATCCTTTGAATACCAGTCTGAAGGCCTATTCAATTAATACACTGTGAGGTCAAGAAGACTATCCTAACTCCAGTACCCTTCTCATTTGATGAGCCTTTAATAAAGATCTTCCATCACTTCTCATTTTTTACGACTAGTAATGCTTCCAGTACTGGTTGTGGTAACTCCTCTCTTGGCGATGTTGAGAATTCTTCCACGAAGTCGGCTAAGACTTGACCCTTGATCATTATTTTTGGCTCATAATGGATATCAAATTAGGTTAGTTCAAGTTACCACTTGGTCATTTTATTAGAAAAGTTGGCCTTTTTTAGGGCATCCTATAAGGGGTAAGTCATCAAGATGATTACAGTTTGGTCATGAAAGTAATTCTTTAGCTTCCTCATGGTGGCCTTCCTCTTGGTTGTTACCATTGCTATAACCATATTCTCTATGGGCATGTATCTAATTTTCTATTTAAGGAGAGTATGACTCTGTAGTACATTGGTTTTTGCTCCCCGATGTATAGATAAATCAGTGATGCACTAGTTGCATGACTTGAAATGTCCAAGTAGAGGTATAGGTCTTCCCCTTCCTTAGGAGTTGACACCAAGGGAGGAAATCCCAAGTACTGCCAAATCCCTTCTAGGTCTTAACCACATTTTCCTGTTTAGACTTTGGGGCTTGACTTATTCAAGGCTTGGAAAAGGGGCAACACTTATCAGAGGATCTTGAAATCCACTGATTAAGGGCCGTCATCATCTCAGTGATGATATGAATGTCTCTAATGGTGGTCGGCCTTCTAACATCCTGAAAATCTCTAATATGATCTCGATCTGCCTCAATGCCTCTCTGAGTAACTAGGTATCCTATAAACTTATCGAAACTTGCATCAAACACACATTCAGATGCGTTGAGCTTTATCTTATACTCTCTGAGAATAGTGAAGGTCTTCGCAAGGTCTTTCAGATGATTGATCGAAAACCTTCTATTAATGAGGATATCATATATATATAAACATTCAAAGTGGAAACGATCAACTTCTTGAACATCTTGGTCACTAACCTTTGATATGTTGCCCCTATATTCTTCAAGTCGAAGGACATTACCCTATATCTGTAAATCCCTAAGGTTGTGATGAATGAAGTCTTCTCTTGATCGGGGATGAACATGAGTATCTAGTGGTAGCCAAAGTATGCATCCATAAAGCTCATTCACTTATGTCCCGCCGTGTAATCTACCAGCTGATCTATCTAGGGCATTAGAAATCTATCATTGGGGCAATGCCTATTGAGGTCAGTGAGCTCGATGGAAACCCTCCACTTTCCACCATTCTTCTTGACTACATTGGTGTTTGAGACCCAGTCTCGGAATTAGACTTCTATAATAAATCCCACGTATAGTAGGTTCTTAACTTTATCCTCTACTCCCTTACCTTTTTTGGAGCTGACTTCTTGGATTTTTATTTGACTGACTTGATGCTTTGTTCCTTGTGTAATCAGTGGAAGGAAATTTCTAGGACTACTCTCGAGATGTCATAAGGCTGCTAAGCAAAGACGTCTGCATTCTATCTGAGAAAGAGGGTGAGTTATTCGACTTCATCTTTGGGAAGCTCCAATCCGATGAGGATGATCCTTCCTAGTTATGACACATTCAGGGGAACATAAATCAGTTCCTCTAATATGCTTTTAGTAGGGGCCAATCGAGTTTCTTTGACCTCTGGCTGAACTCCCTTTTATTATTATTTAAATTGATCATCCTCTGAGTTTTCTTTGCATTGACTGCCTTAGATTGAGCCTTCTTTATCTTAATAGTTGAAATAAACTAGCTTTGTGCTACTTCTTGATCTCCTCTAATTTCAATAACCCCTTGGTCAGTCACAAACTTGACTTTCTGATGAAGTGATGATGGAACTTATATCATGTCATATAGACATCCTCTTCCTAATACGGCATTATAAGGTGACTCTGACTAGATTACATAGAACTTAACCTCCTTATTAGGTAGGTCGATCTTAACTGGCAACTTGATTTTCCCCAAGGGTGAATTTATGCCCCCATTGACGTCGATCAATGAGCCCATGTTAGAATCTAAATCCTTGACACGATAGCTAATCTTATAAAGCATGGTCAGGTACATAATTGTAAAGGATCTTCCTTGGTCTATTAGTACTCTCCTCATATCAATGTTTATGATCCACAAGGTGAGCACTAGCATATCCTTATGGGGTAGGATTATGCTGGCCAGATCGTCATCGATTATAATAGTACGGTTGGTATCTATGTATTTCCTCTCCCTCTTAGATAGGAACAGATTGGTTAGGTCTACCTGGAATGCTTCTTGAATGGTGGCTACTATCCTCACCTTCTCCCTTAGTTTCTTATCAGTATGCTAGGTCGGATTGGTGTAGCCATGGATAACGATGACAAATCTTGCCACTGGGAGGCCTTCATCCAATTTCTGGACTACGTTAATCCTAGTTACCACTTTTCATTTCGTTGTGCTGATGTATTACTTAATATGCTCCTCTTGGACAAGTTCCTCCAGATGATTTTTGTACATTTTGTAGTCTTCTGTGAGGTGCCCATGGTCTTAGTGGTAGCTGCATCTTACACTAGAATCCCTAGAACTTGGGTCGCTGACCATATTAGAAGACCTCTTGAAGAAAGGTTTATTTATTGATCTAATGAATGAGTCTCCATGAAGACTGTTTCCAATGCCTTGTAGCTATTCTCACTAACCTGAGATTTGGAAAGACTCCTAGAAGCTTCATTCCTGGATCCCTTCGTGGACGATAATGGCTAGTTTCCCCCCTTCGGCCTTCGTTGGCTTGATCTTCTTTTAATTGCTTGGGGAGGCTACACCAGAGAGCTCATCTTTTACTCTGGCATGTTTTCAAAGCGGGACATAACATTTTCTATTAAAGAATCCAGTTTCTTCGTCAGTGACTGGTAGAGATCATTTGATCGCTCTAGATCGAACTTGAAGGAGGCGATCGCTAGCTGCTCATTACAATCGCCAATTTCTTTATATATATCATAGTACCTTTGAGTGTATTTCCTGAGTGATTCTCCATTCTTCTTTTTGACAGAGATCGGCGAATCTACCTCCTTGACCACCTTGCTGCTTGTGATGAATCAGACTATAAACTTCTAAGCAAGCATCCTGAAGGTGGAAATCAACCAGAGGGATAATTTATCAAACCACTTAAAGATGATCTCACATAGGTTTGATGGAAATACCAAGTACATCAAAGCATCGTGATGACTCCAAAGCGATATGGTCTACCAGTAGTGCCTGATATGATGAGCAGGATATGTCTTTCCTTTGTACATTGTGACTTTTGGCATATAGAACGTCTTTGAAGGTTTGAAGGATTCTATCTTCTCAATGAATGGTGAGGCTTCACCATTACCTAGTGCTTTCATGTCCACGTCTTTGGGGGTCTTAGCAAGGTTTAGGTTAACCCTTCCTTCCGATTCCCTACGGATGAGTCCTCTCAATTCGTCAATCTTTACTTCATTCAGTTGTGGTCAACAGAGAGTTATCCTGTTACTCTGGGTCGACTCCGTCGAACGAGGTTTTTGGTGCCTACATTTGATGGAATTCATCCCAAGTGAACGGCCACATTGGCAATAGCAGGGGATTATACGGGGACTTTTTGAAGGAGAAGCCATACCGACTTGATTTCTTGAGAAGCGAGTTCCCCTCCTATGATGATGTTGAGTATGCGAATCCATGGTATTTACCTCTAACTGTTAGGAAATATGTGTCCTCGGATGGGCGATCTCTTGGTCATGACTATTTATATTTTCTATATAGATACTGGCTAAATGAGAGACAACCCTTCCTTACTCTCAGTCAATTGGTGGCGTATGATACCCCCGACTGGGTCCAGATCTGTCGAGTGAATGTCCTCTGGACCTTAAGCGTTATTGGAGGGGTAGAAATTGTATGATAGTTTATTCCCTCCTTAGGACCTGTATTTCAGACTGCACGCGACTCCTTGCTTGAGTGGCATGAGAGTTTTTTGGAATTATAATGAAATTTTGGTCTTTCCTGACTTTGATAGTGCTGAGAGCTTCTTTTTCCACAAATGGTGCCAAATTGTTGGATATTCTTCTCATAATAATTATTAAAATTATAGAATTGCCTCAAAAGTATTATGAATGAAGAAGAAGGAATAAAGAGAGCTATATACATGGTTCGGCCGTGAGGTCGGCCTATGTCCACGAGGGTAAATGAGGAGTGTTTTGTATTATAAAAAGGGATGGCAATAATCAGAGTGCTAATGTTGCTAGATAAAAGTCCAGGCTATTGCTTGCTAGTTATAATGACCCTCTAATGTGGGCTAAATATCCCCTATTTATAGACTTGGAATCCCACACTTATGGGTTTCTCCATGCTTATCTCTATCTGTAACGATCTTATAGATTTAATCATAACTAAATCTTCATATGCCGATTACTCCGTGCTCCCTCCTTCCTTGACTTGCCACATGTTCGGTCGCATGGATCAAGTTATATGGCCTTAGTTAATCTTATGTATTCAGAATATATTACACAAATTCAAAATAGCATTTTATAAAATGGAAAATATTTCCTCTATTATGAATGGAAAATGGAAAATATTTCCTCTATTTAAATTAGGCTCAAGTCACGTGGCTAAAGTCACATGCCTTTATATAGGCCAAATACAACATTAGGGTTCCCACCTAAATAGTACATGTGCCTATACAATATGAATGAGTCCAAACACATAGAAAACATGTGACTAAAATAAATTATCATGACGTTTGGCCTTTAGGTTCCTTATCTTCGATGCGATCGACTGTTCATCTTGTTCATCCCTTTATCCGTTCATCGGTTCGGACAAGTGTTCATCTTTTTGTCTGTTCAACCAAGTTTTCATCCATTTAGCTCAATGTTCATTCATTCATATGTTCAACCAAGTGTCCATCTGCTTTACTTAGGTGTTCATCTGTTCATCTCAAGTGTTCGTCCTTCTCTCCCAATCAATAGAATAATCAGAACCATTCGGTTCAGTGAGGAATCGAGAGATATTTTTCCATCATCAATAAAGATTCAAAGGTCGAGTCCAAAACTGTCCATGGTTGTATATAGTTCTCCAACCGTTGGTGCCTTATATGGAAGATATGGTGTGAAAGAGTGGATAGTAAGTTATCGTGTTTTGTGATTGTAAGTTATTAGTTTCTATATATAAAACTCCACCATAATGAATTTGTCGTTCAGTTTGGCCTGAGGGTTTTTCCATGTACATGATTTTTTTTCCTCATACGACTTAGTGTTGTGTGATTGTTGTACTTATTTTTCTTTTAGATTAATTATCTAATATCAAAGATTAAATTTGGTGTAATCGAATTTGTACAATATTTTGTCACATATACCTAGGTTTTCTTATATGTTTCCAAAATGAATTAAGAAGGAAATTATATTTCCTCTATTATGATAACAATTTCAAATTTGGTACTTTTGATCCATATCGGATTCGAGTACTTGAATTCTCACAACCTTTTACATAAAAGGAACCCAATTCGGGGAATGGTGACCTCATTATGTAGGATCGGGATAATGGATCTATACTTTATTTTGGTTAACATAACAAGGTGGTAAACTCACTCTCACATGCTTCCCATAAAATTCGTAAATAGTAGATTGACCTTGAGTCTCTCTAGCTGTTTTAAAATTAAGAATCCGATTGTACTCTTGAAAACTCATGGAAGAATAAAAGGGCATTTAAAGCAATCGAGTTATAAATTCATGGAGCAAATTATGCTTCACTTTAATTAGCTATAGTCTTTCTTTCAATGAATATATTAACATCAACCAATGGACAAGACTTATTACGTAGAATGAGGTATCAGACTTAGTAGACTTGTAGTTTTGTCATACTCAAACTAATGTTTTTTATAATTGAAGATTTTTTTATGTGTTATTTGATATGGATTTGGTATATGTTTTTATAAATTCTTCTCAAAAGGAACATTGTATAAGTATATATCTTTTAATTAAAGTTTAAACCTTTATGCAGTTGATTTGACCTTACTAAAATTCTGGGATTAAAACCATAATTTTCTTCTTTATTCATCTCTTTGTATTTTGAGGTGTTTATCTTAAAACCTTGATCATAAGTCCTATTGAATTTTAAAAAATTCTTCCTTTATTCTTGTAGAAATATGTTTATATCTTTGTTCTTGTGAGACTTGTGTGAATATCTCAAAAATCCATTGTGTGGTTTGAGCAAGCTAAATAAATTTTCAATACTTTCAAAACCTTTAGGAAAACTAATATCCTAGAAAAGTGGTACTCAATAACTTGGTGGCTTCTCGATAAAGTTCATGTTGAAGAGATTTTTATTTCATGACAAAGATTCTAAGACATTGCTCAATGCTAAAATGGTCACTGTTGTGTAGCCTTCTCTAGTTGTTGTCACCTTCTACTGGAGATATGGTGCAAAAGAATAGATAGTTAGTTAGCACATCGTGTGATTTAAGTCGTGAGTTTTTATATGTTAATCTCTACCATAGTGCATTTGTCATTTATTTTGGCCTGAGTTTTTTTTGTTGTACGACTTGTTATGTGTTTATTGTACTCATCCCGATTTTAGATTAATCATATAATATGAAAGATAAAATTTGGTGTTATCTAATTTGTATGATACTTTGTCACATTTACCTAGGTTATCTTATTTGTGCCTAAGAGTAATTAAAAGGAAAATATTGCCTCGATTACGATAATAATTTCAATTAAGTACCTTTACTCTATCTTGGATTCAAGTACATACACTGTCATTAAATTTTACACGAAAGGATCCGGACTTATAGTCCCAACCCAAGAGATGGTGATCTCAGTTTGTAGGATCGAGATCATGTACCTATACCCAATTATCATCAACAGAATGAGTGCGTAAACGTAGTCTGTTACGCATCCCATAAAATCCACAGGTAGTAGATTCACCACAACCCTTTGTGGCTATTTTAAAATTAAGAATCCTATTCTACTCTTAAAAATCCATAGAAGAAAATATGACATTTAAAGCAATCAAGTTATAATTTCATGCTGCAAATTCTGCTTCCCTCCAATTAGCTCCAGGATTTCCTCCAAGGAATCCATTGACATCAACCAATGGACAAGACCATTGATCTTTAACACTTATTCAAGATCACTCATGATTAAATATTAAATGAGATTTCATTGTTACATTACAATGACCATAATCGTTCACATCATAATAGGGGGCGAGTGGTGGAATCAACGTTACGCATTAGGTCCATCACAACAAGCTAGATAACACAAACTCACAAATAAATCTAAACACAAAAATCACATTAATCCTAAAAATAAGGATCTACCAAAGCAAATGAATTCAAACAAAGGAAAACTGCTCTAATACAAACTGACGGTATAAGTTAGGATATGTGTGAACGTCTTTAATATCCTAAAGTGGGGATGAACCAGATATAACACCAATCAAGACCATTTTTTCCCAAATAAAATTCTAGAACCCTAGATTTGAGAAATCAAGTAAAAAACAAATTTACTCCATTAAATCAAAATTGAAAATGTGAATATAATTTTAAATTCCCAAAACATGGCTTGAATTATAACTCACATACACCCAAAGTTATGTCTACTCTCATCAAATGTGAATTAACTTGTTTTGAAAGTTTGATGTTCAGTTTAACCTACTAAATAATTATTTAACCCTATATAGAGTTGCACAAGTTTGTGATACGATATTAACCACAAAAGCATATACAATTCAATCACACAATACCAAATTTACGAGGAAAACCCCCATCTACGAAAAAAAAATTGTGAATGCATACCTATTTTTCATTCAACTTAAAAATAATAATATTACAAGGTGAGGGAAGATGCCTCTCACTTACCTCCATTACAAGTAGTTACATAAACATATCAACACTTTTCCCCATTGAATTAAAAAAATATCTAAGCTTCATCAAAAAATGAGGAATTCCATTCTCCTATTAGACAACATACATTGAGACAATTCCTACAATAAATCACTAAAAATGAATATATCCATTTTTATAACTGGTTTTTTATATGAATTATGATTTTGAAGTTGTATATAAGATTTTGTTTTTTGGTAAAGTAATACACTCATAAAATCCCTCAATAGACATAAATCAAGTATGGACCTGGTCAATTCTCTCAATTTCTTATCATGCAAAATCATAAGAGAATCACTAAAAAAAGCTCTAAAAAAATAAGTTAATTATAAAGCCCAATTGTTCAACTTATGAGATTTGGAGCCAAAAAGTGAATTTATACGCATTTATAAGAAATGATTTCATTGGCACGCTGATCTGACCGCACTTCAGTTGCTCCATGGTTGGTGTAAATGATAATCCTTTGCAACACATGGGGCAAACATAGCCAGCGCCTATGATGAGGAAGCAGAATAGTTGATGAAAGAGCAATGGTCTTTGAGTAGTCTTTGGAAGAGTTCATATTTTAGATGGCTCGGCCAAAGCTGGAGGACGACTAGGTGCATGAGTGCAGCCCAATCTATGATTTGAGCAGGCAGATGGAAGCTTGTTCTTTAGGTACAACAAACACTGTGATAGCCTATGATGAATCTGCTTACAAAGATGTGGAGGAAGTTTATGAGCTAGATGAATACCAAGTTGATCCTGGGGTGGAGTTTACCGTAATAGCACACTTGCAGAAGTTTAGTTGGTTCTTCGATCATGTGGGGATGCCTGGTAATGCTAGACTGGAGCTTACTTGGGCAATATTGTAGATTGATAAAAACAATATTTAGCCAAACTTGCGATGGAAAGGGCCTCATGGTCAAGCTAGTTAGGAGGTTCCTCTCAGAGATCACTTTCTTCGAAGTAGACTGTTCGATCACGTAGCCTCATAACATGCCACTTTATGTTACAACAATTGTGAGTGAATTTATTTTTAACTATTTTTTGATAGATAGAGGATCTTCCATTAACAATGTCCCTATCGGATCTTTTTATGACTATAGTATTCCTGAGAAAAGGATTGTCCAAAATTCTTTGTCAATCTTGGGGTATGACAACAAATCTTCCAAATCCATTGGTTACATTAATGTGGGGATTACCATGCGAAATATTACTTCCCACACAAAATTCTACATAATGGAGTGTGTACCATCGTAACAGTTGTTGGTGGGAAGAGTGTGGATCCATAATCATGGGTTGGTTCCATCCATTTATCGTAAATGTGCCAAGGCAAATATCAAGGGGAAATAGGCGCTCATTCAAGCGTTTAAAAAGTTATTCTCACTGGAAGAGGCGGACTTGGTGGATGCCTTTTTTATACGGAGTTGACGAAAGAGGATGTGGTACACACTCGATACATTGGAGGAACTAAAATACCCAGTACTAGAGAAAGAATACACGCACCAGTTTAACTATTGGTTTCTTTCAAAGAGGAGGAGATAGATCATGAATAAGTGAGTCCCCAAGACTGTCAAGGAATTTACGCAATCGAATGACACCACTTATTGATCCAATTGAGCACCAAGTCCAATAGAAAAGTGTTCTTAGAAGATTATTAGTGAGATAACTAGAAGAAAATAGCCACAAAATATCCCACTGGGGGAGAATCCTCACCATTATAAAAGGGTGTTGTTGCCCAATGTCAAGATTATTTCTAAACTATGAAGGTGTGAGTGAGAAACTGAAGGCTAAGAGGAGGATGCTAACCCTGTTTATGAGTGTTTCTTGGTGGAAAATAAATGTCATTGTCTTTTAACTGACATCTCCAACGTCCAAGAGTTTATGGAAGAAGTTTAGAAGGAGCCTGAGTGCATGAAAGATAGGCCAAAGCCTGAGATAAAATAATTGGAGAAGATAGATCTGGCAGAGGAAGGTGATGACCCTAGGCCAATACTAATTTTGAAAGACCTTGACGGTACGTCAAAAGAGACTCTATTTGAACTACTATGAGAGTTCAAAGATGTCTTGGCCTGGAAATACACAGAGATGTTGGGGGTTAATAAGGAAGTGAGCTGCCATGTAATACCCCGTATTTCTGAATATTCCAAATATTCCATTTAATTAGATTGGAGAATTAAATCAGAAAATATCGGCTTGATTTAAATTACGTAAGAGTAGTAATTTAAAGAGTTTTATTTAAAATTGTAATTATGGTATATTAATCGAAAGATAGATACCGATATATATTGCATCATTTTATTTACTTAGTGCGAGTGGTAAATAGTTACTTAACGCGTATAGACCGCGTTGGGGTGAGAACGAGTAATATTTTTTAAGTGACTCAAATGATAATTTAGAGGTCACCAAAGAGTCCGGAAGGGTCAAATTAGTCAAAATAGTATACGCGGGGGTACTAGTTGAGTCCCGGGGTAATTTTGGGCTAAACCGAGACCGTTCGGGGGCATTTTAGTCTTTCAACATAAGAGGGTATGGAGACCTACGAAATTGAGAGTTTTATATCAGCCGTATGATAGATGAATTAGGGTTAGAACACCCATGACAACACCAATACCATTAGAGAGAAGAGAGGCACAACTTTCTAAAGCAAAAAGAAGATTTGGGAAGGATTCAAAGGGATTCCTACCATCAACTTGTTGGGGAAGAAGGATTGAAGGATGAAGATCATCAATCATCAACAAGAACCACGAAATCAGACCCTACTGATCATAAGGCAAGTTGTTTATTGCAAATTATAAAGTTATAATACCCATGTGTAGGGTTTTTGAATAGTTTTGTTTAAATAAATATTTTGATTGGAGAAAGATGATATTTATGCATGTTGGGATAGGAATCGCATGTAGAATGATTTAAACTATGTAGAGAATTAATATTCAGATTAGACTTGATGATTTTCGGAATAAAAATCTGGATTTTGAATTATAATATGGGAAGAACACCATAACTAGGGTTTCAAGAAATTCTGGGTTTTAATTCATTAATTCTTTAAAGTAAATGGGAGTTTTGATGTATTTGACACGTTAGAAATTGTCCTAGTATATGTGGAAATATGTTAGGATCATTGGGTTAAAGTTTGGTGGACTATAATGGAGTTCGAAGATTTGTTAATGGAGGAAAAATCTTAACGAAGAAGAAGACTGCGTCTGCCCCTGTTCGATCGATCGATCGATCTCGGACTGTCGATCGATCGAACCCAGTCGTCAATCGATCGACGAAAGATGTTTTCCGAAAATTTTGTGTTTAATCCTTCGTTGAGTTTGGGAATGAATGAGTATTCTAGGATTTACATTATACTTATTTGGGAGTAAGAATAAGACCAGTAGGTATATTGTTGAGGTCCAATAAGGCCATTGGGTGTAGGGCTTGGATTACGGACCGAGGAGAATAATCCGATTTAGTAGAGTATCGGGGACTTCAGAAATTGAGTTACGGGGCGAAGTAAATTCAATTTAAGTAATAGACCAGTAGGGTAAGAAATAACTACTGAAATTATATGTAAGGGGTAACTAGGACCCTTAGAGTTGTGTGAATACTCAAATAAATACGATTAATGAGATAAATCGTAAAGCGAATATTGTACGGTAGATATATGAGATTAAAATATTACGTACGTATATGATTAATAGGTCGGGCGTGTACCTACTGAGTTATGTGATCTTTTAGGTAGGGAGATTATACCTAAATTAATTATGTTAGGGTCGATGAGACATTCCGAACTAACATAAAGTTATTATGTGTTTGGGGTCGATGAGAAATGTCGAACCAAACTTTGAACTGGGGTCGCGATGAGAGAGTCCCGAACCAGAATATGTGTATATATATATATTTTTTTAAAATAATTGGGGTCGATGGATCATTTCGAACCAATTCTTACTTGGGGTCGATGAATCATTCCGAACCAAGAGTCCTTTACGTGTATAAAAAGGGCAAAATAGTAATGACTGATATTTAGTATATATTATGTGTGAAATATATATACTTGACGATATTTTACTTCCGTGTATTAGTAGATTGATATATAGTATGTATTTAAAGATACATACTGAAATGGTAAGTTAAGTAGTGAAACTTAATTACGAAATGCACCTTTAGATAGAGAAAATCTATTAGTAATTCAAGTAGTGAAACTTAATTACATAAGTGGGAAAGTTAACAATTGTGAGAACTATAGTAATTTTAGTAGTGAAACTAAATGATAAGTCTTGAGAAATAACATAGATTAAATGTTACTTGGGAATTATTTAACATACGCGAGATGTTAGTAAAACGGTTGTACTGTATGGGCGGTAATGGAACTTTGGTACAGATAAGTTCAGTTCACTACTTTGGTTTTAGTTAGCTTGAGAAGTATGGCTAGATAAACTAAGTGTAGAACGTTAGGTGTGCACAAAAGATGAGGGGTGAGTTAACTCAAGAGAGTGTACGAGAACCTAACATGTGTAATCAATAACCGCATTTTATATTGTGATAAACACTTGCTAAATATTTTCAAAATGTTTTGAGTACTAACTCTTGCTATAAAATATTTTTAAAACCTTTTAGGTGTCCAGCCACAGGGACGCCATGTGTGATGATTCCATTCCAGACTCGGATCTGTAGTACTGTGGATGCTTACAGGATTTTACTAGACGATATCTCTCATTCAGATCTAGCACAGGATCTCGCACTCTTCTATGTATGGACTTGTTGTGCGGTATTAGTCTCAGATGTTAGATTCAGACTAGTGGTTATTCTATTGATTATTTGGGATTTTTAGCCGATGGTTTATTCGGTAATACTTTTGTTCTGTTGTACTTTTACTTTGTTGTTTGAATTACAGTACATGATTATTTGTACTTTGTTCCGTTTGGTTGATTTATTTGTTTTAAAAGAAAGATAAAATTTGGCACCGGTCTAATTTTACTTAGGGGATTAGTAATTAAAAAGTTTTCGGCAGTGATGCTAAGAATGAACCATTTGAGAAACCTTTTTTAATTTAATGAAGGCCTGATCACCCGATGTTTAATTAGGCGGGGTGTCACATGCCAAAGGTTGAACATGATGCCTTCAGCAATCCTAGTCAAGCAGGCTACACGGATGTACAAAGAAGAGTTATATTTGAAGATAAAGGAGGACGTTTAAAGGTTACTCGTAATGGGTTTCATTATCCTAATACAACAACCTATTTGGGTTATCTAGCATTGTACCACTTGGGAAGAAAGATAAAAACTAAATTAGAATTTGTGTGGACTTTAGGGACTTGAACAGGGCTTGTCCAAAATATGAGTTTAGATTGCCTTCCATTGATAGCTTAATAGATGCAACTGTGAGGCATGAGATGTATAGCTTCATGGATGGCAACGTGGGTTATATCCAGATAAAGACAGACCCATAGGATATGGAAAAGACTGCCTTTCACACTCCATTAGGTAACTTTATGTACACAGTAATGCCTTTTGGGTTAAAGAATCTAGGTGCCACTTACTAGAGGACTATGATGGATATATTTCATGATCTCTTCCATGAGATTATGGAATTATAAGTGTATGATCTGGTGATAAAGTCCAAGAAGGAGACTACTCACTTATCATATTTAAGGAAGGTGTTCACAAGATGCATGAGATACAAGTTGGAGATGAATCCTCTCAAGTGTGCCTTTAGGGTGACAAGTGGGAAGTTTATTGGGTTTATAGTAAACAAGAAATACATACAAATGGACTAGGAGAAGAAAAAAGGCCATTCTCAACATGCTATGGCCCAAGTCTGCAAAATAATTGAAGAGTATCATGGGTAAAGTATCCTAACTGAGAAGGTTTGTACCTCGGCTTGTTGATATTACTCATCCACTGATCGAGATGTTGTGAAAGGGGAAAATGTTTACATGGTAATAATGACATCAATAAGCTCTGGACAAGTTGAAAAAACTCCTCACGTCTCCCCAGACCATGATTCCTCCAAAGGCAGGTATTCCTTTATAACTCTACCTCACTTCCATAAGAGGTTAATCAGAGCATTATTGACTTAAGAGGTAGATAGCGTAGAAAAACCTATATATTTCCTAAGCCGCATTATATATGGGCTTGAGGCTAGAAATACTAGTATTGAGAGGCAATGTTTAGCCCTTGTATTTATTGAACAGAAACTTAGGCACTACATGTTGTCTTTTACGATTCACATTGTAACTATGTTTGATCCTATAAAGTTTTTGCTTGCTAGAACTGTACTAATCGACAGGGCAGTCAAATGGTTTTTGATACTTTAAGAGTATGATCTTAAGTGCGTGATACCTCGAGCCATCAAAATCCAAGCCTAGGAAGATTTGTTGGCCATATTCCCATATGGGACCTTCGAGCCACCACACGAAGGACTTCCAGGCGATGATCTTCTAGAAAATTACTTGGAAGCTATCTTGGAGGGATGGAGTATGGAATTTGATGGTTCATCGATCGCATACAAAGGATGAGCAGAAGTGATCCAGAGCAAAGGGGGAGAATAATTTCGATCGTCCTTTAAATTGGACTTCAGTTGTTCAAATAATAAGGATGAGTATGAGTCTCTGGTGTTGGGGATGTTGGAAGCTTTAAGGAATGGAATCCTGATAGTCATAATAAAAGGGTACTCCAACTTAGTGGTGAAGTAAGTGAATGGTGAATATTCTCTAAATCACATGCACTTGGGACTATATAGAGCAATTATCCAGAGGTTGCTCTGCTAGTTCCATGGGGTGAAAATAAGGAGGCATCACTGAACAATGAACAAAAACATTGATGCCTATATCACAGTTGCTTAGAAAATTGCCATCGAAAGGGATTTAATGGTGATTCGAATCACCAGAAGGAAAATTCCCTCCATAGTAACTGAAATATTACCCAAAGATAATAGTAATTATTGGAGAGGTAAGATAAGGAAAAAACTTGATAGGGGGAACGATAATTGAGTGTGGTTGAACTTGTACAATATTTTGCCACTACCAATAACTTGTATTATAAAAATAAAATGGTATGGTTAATAAGGTGTGTAGACACTGAGGAAGATAAAAGGAGATTGAAGGAAGCTCATGAACACTGTGAGACCACATAAATGACTTTCTACCAGAGAATCTAAATAGAGGGTTACTTTTGACCTACGATAAGGCAAGATGTCGCGGTAGAGCAAATGAGTTGTAATAAGTGCCAATTATACTACTAAGCTATTGATTGCAACTTCGTCGAACAACCATCTGACTGGAGGCAACCATACATTGATATGCTGGTAGATGGGGTCATTCCAGTAGACAAATATGATGCTACAAGGATTAATATGAGAATATACAGTTACTACACTCAACATGGTCAACTTTATCGAAGGGGTTATCATGATAGACCATTAAGGTGCATCATACTGGAATAAGCAGAGGAGGTTTTGAAACAAGCTCATGAGCCAGGTCATATTGGAGGGGACAAACTCTATGATCAACTCATGACCTTGGGATACTATTGGCTAATAGAGGAGAAGAACTCTATAGAGTTTGTTCAAAAATATAAGGTATGCCAACTTCATGGAAATATGATCCACACCCTCGGTGGACTTTCATTCCCTCTCCATTCCTTTACCTTTCCATATTTGGTCATTTGATTTGGTGGGGAAAATTATTCCCTCCTCCAAAAGAAAAATATGGATCCTTGTTTCCATTAAGTGTTTTACTAAGTGGGCAGAGGCCATACCAGTTAAGAAGGCCATCGCAGGGGTGGTTGCTCGCTTCGTAAAGGAATACATTATTTGTCGATTTTGCATTCCAAAGGTCTTCCTCTCAGACAATTTTTCCCTATTCATGAACAATGAGGTGATCTTGATTATAAAAAAGTACTCCATCATTCACCACAAGTTAACTGTGGCATACTCACAGTGCAACGGGCAGGCAGAGGCTACCAACAAGACTTTGATAAATATTCTAGTAAACATGTTGGGGGATTTCTTAAGGACTTGGGATAATAAGATACTAGATATTCTATGGGCTTAGAAAATAATAAAAAGGAAACCTACAGGCTATAATCCTTTTCCCTTGGTATTTGGAGCTGAAGCAATCCTTCCAGTTGAGTTCGAAATACCTTATGCCTAATATAACTTACATAATGCAATTCTCCCTCATAGCATACATGTACAACTCGAGGCACTAGAAGAGCACAAGGATAATGTAAGGAGGCACTTTGAGATGTATCGAAAGCAACTGTCCAGGTCCTATGAGCAAATGGTGAGACCAAGGAAGTTTAAGGAAGGAGATTTGGTTTTGAGGGCTTGCACAAGGCAAATATAAGGTTTCTCACTACCTATGTTTGAATCTAACTAGTAAGGCCCATATATCATGCAAAAGGCACATGACTCAGGCTATTGCGAGATCTTAAAGATTTAAGATGAAGTGATATTCAATCTCAATAATAAGTGACTAAAAATCTATCATGTTTGAACCATTATACTATCTATCCTTATATTTTCTTTTTTTTTTGCAGTCTTTTGTTTATGTTTGCAATTCCCAAAGTTGGTTGAGAGGTTGTTCTCATAACTTAGCAAAGTATAAGAGTTTTTTATAATACAAAGATATTGTGTGTTAAATTAGTCAAGTGTAATTTTTTATAAGCACAAATGAAATACCCACAAGGAGAGGTTGAGGAAACACTTCCATTCATATCACTAAAATAAGTACAAGGTAGGTGGATTTACTGTATCAAACTACAAAGAAGGGAGAAAAGAAAATAAAAATGCAAATGAAAAGCCTAGTAGTCACTTAGGTAATCTATGATAAACCACAAGTTGGTTGAATCAATCAACTTATAGTGGTGATGGGGAAAAATAGACTCTAGAGAAGTATGTTCGTTGGCCATATATGCCATGTCCTTTTCATGCTTATCCATCTCTTGCGGACGTTTATCTAATTCTGCCTCAGCATTAGCCAAGGCTTCTACCTGTTCTTCTGCCTTGATAATCTTTGGGCTCAAACTTTTCATCTCTTCAGCAATGGCATATTTAGAGCATTTAGTAGACTGAATTATAGTGTAGAAGGCAGATAGGTCAGCCTTCTTGAATGCTCTAAGAAAGAAGATCAACCACGTCAGTGAAAACCCCTCATTCACGAGCACATTGATTTTACCCATTAGCTCATTGATCTTTTAAGGAGTGGGAAATTGTAATTGGGTACTTAGAACCTCGCTCAAGACGGTAGAAAATTCAAGCAACCTGCATGCCATCATCGGAGGTAAAGGTTGGATACAACAAGAATGGAAGGTTAAAGGATAAAAATCTAATAGTCGCTCGAGCAACTCACGGTGGATGGTTGTCAAAATATGGGGGAAATCTTGAAAAGCCTGTCTCACAAGCACGATAGGGGACACCTCAGGAGTATGTATGCTAAAATAACTATTTCTCATAGAAGGAAGATCAGTGTTTGAGGCAATATCATCTTCTTGTAATATGAGTGTGATGTCTTGAGTAGCTTCCTCAACAACTAGGCTAACAAGGGGCAGAACACTTTGGTCAATAGAGTCCTTAACTGTAACATAATCCGCAACATCCTCCTCATGGGTGCCCTCATGTGGAACTTATTCAATTATTAGTGCAGGCTCATCCACAATGACAAGTTGTTCGACCTCAGCCTGAAAGAAAGAAAAAAAACTCTAAAACCCAAAATACTCTTGATTACCCCTACCAAACTCACTCCTCATTAACCATATAATAAGAGTAGTAGGAAGTAATACACCAATGCATCCAAATAAGAAATTACACATCAATAATTGAGTTTAAAATGCTGGGTCGGAGTCAAAATCAATATATTTATTCCTAAAATCACATTAGACAACAAATCGAATCATGCAGGCAAACATGTATAATGAGAAACTCCCCCTATTTGGGAATCCTCTAAAAAATAAATGTGATATGGATTATAGAAATCATATGAAGCATGTTAGGTACAACATAATCATCTAATATCAATGAGTAACATAACAGAATAGCTCCTAAAATAAGAACTCCCACATCATTAGTGTCATCATCCTCAGACATATCATTGTACTTCGCAGCACCACATCATTAGTCTCATCATCCTCATCATCAACATTAATGGGTGTAACATGTGAAGCATGAGGATTATTAATGGGCGGTGAAATAACAGCAGCAAAATTGAACATAAGGTTGGATCTCCTCAAATAATTAGTAATAAATGCAACATGGTTCGTAAGTTGACCTGTTCACGATCAAGCGTCTCCAAATGTGGTCGAAAATCGACCACTTCACTTATAATATCATGAAACTAACCTATCATATAGGAAAATTTAGTAGACATGAAATCCATCTAAACCTTATGTGCTTGGGGCTTTAGAATGGGAGCGGGCTGAGGTGAAGTTGCATGGGCGGGTGTTAGAGCAGGCTGAGGTGCTGGTGCATGGGTGGGTGTTAGTGCATCTGAACCAATGGGTCATCTTGGTGTTTGACATATAGTCTGTCCTAACAAAAAAGATGAGTTAACACTCTAAATGGCTCTAATAAGAGTAGTAGCCTCATATGTAAGAAAACGAGGAACCCCTGATGAATACAAATAGCTTGTAATGAATCTCACATATGGTAATGCCTCCTCTCATGTGTTTGTACACTATCTCCTCATAACATGAATAACAAGATATGTATAGTCTATCGCCTAGTCATTTCAAAAGTATACATCAACCTAACAATGTGGCATGTGAAGTCCTGGGTGTAACGTCTAGTCATAAGGTTGTAAATAACAAAGAAATAAAGCAAAGATTATATCCTATCCATATCGATCTGACAAAAAATAGAACCCACACAATAAGTCCTATATCCTTCCAGAAAATATGGAAGATGATCCGTTATGACTCCACCCTCATAATATTCATCAAAATTGGTACAATCAAGGCAAGTCTCTAGACTTAAGTGAGTCGTAAGAGCATCATCAGTGAACTTATTATAACACCACAAATGAATCAATGTACGAATTTCCTGGTAGAGGATAGTATGATTATGTTCACATAAAACTCATGAACTAAAGTAGCATTTGTCGATTGGTGTGGCCAAATTAATGGTAATGGAAAATTACACTGATCAAGGGCAACAAAAACTGACCCTCCTCACTTATTTCAAGATGCTTTGAGTCTACATATCTCTTATCGATAACATCTCGAGTCATAAAAGTCTCCATAAGAGGTGAACCATATAGAGTAAATAAAAACCTAAAGGCATCATTAGTGTCATCTAGGATGGTAATCGAGGCACTCGGGTCCTGTCTACCACATCTAGAAGGTCGTGGAGTCGAGGGTGACTCTCTAGCTCACGATGTGTCTTTGGGACCACTCAGAATCCTATTTTTTCTTCCTTGTTTGAGTCTTCCCTCTTACCATAATGCAAAAATATGGTAAATAATAAGAAACAAATGAAAACAATGACATAAATGACAAATGGGATGAAAATCCCAATTGTAGAACCCAGATATCGCTAATAATCCACCAAAACACGAAATCAAGCACCTAAGATGGTGTATATAACATAGAATCACTGTAGAAGAAGTAAATTAACAATAACCAACAAGTATTGAATACTTACCAAAGTGAAAACAAGGTAAATGACACCAGACAAAATAATTATGGCTTTTATAAACCATAACCAAATAATATCTCAAATCTCTACTAAATCAACAGGCAAACTGAAAAAAAAATCTCTAGGGATGATTTCGGTTAAGGTTTAAGCTGTGTAAATGATTTGGGTATACAGACTAAACCCATTTAAACAAATCGAAAGATGTGCAAATGGATAAACCCTTTCGTGAGAATCAACTTCGTTTGAACGGGACCATTTTTAAACCATACAAATAAAACAAAGCAACTACGAAATCAAGGACTAAAAAATCCATAAAGGACTAAGTGTAAATTAGAATCCCAATTCTCTCAATAGCATAAATAAGAATGAATATAATGTATGATAAAACATTTATTTTTGTTGAAGAGTACATAATATGGGATAAATTCAAAGAAAAACATGAAATTCAATAACTCACACACACATAAATACAAATGAAAACATACATGCATAAAGTGTGATTGTGATTAGGCACATATGATAATTTTAATTTGATATAAGGATTTCCTTTCAATATTGATTAAAACATGGATTAGAAACACATTTAATTTAAATCTCAATCAATTCAACATACAAGGTATAAAATTCTCGTAAAATCGATTTCTTATAACTTCGTAATACAAATAAGAGTATGATACGTAAGGCAAATATAGATACAAAATCAGCTTGAATAGACATAACCAAATCATGTAATCATTATAAATGATTCTTAATAGACACTCATTCCATCAATATCCATTGATCTCAAATAAATGGTAGGTTCTAACTATTTTACCCCCTTAATGCGTGTTTCTTAAAATCTTGTGAATGGCAACTAAATAGCAATTTTTATTTTTGAAATTTTATTTCCTATCTTATTTTTTTATCCTGGTTAAGCTCTTGGATTGTGGATCTTTACAACATATTGATTTTGTCGTTGATTGAATTTTCACACACCTATATGACACCTATTAAATATCATTTTTCAAAATCGAGAGTAATCACTCTATTGGTGTCCCTTATCAAGGCATGAAAACGCTCCTTTTTCAACTCCTTCATAGCACGGAACACACAAAAACTCACATATGGACTATAGAAACTTTAATACCACGAGATCATGATATTTAACCATGACCAAACTAAGCACTAAAATCAATAATCGCATAAGTATAATCATATGCGTAAAGTGATAGGCATATGCTCAAGTAGTGTGAAATCATAACCATAGACTTCAATAAATTTGTCAATCAGGATTTTTCAAATGAATTTCAACCTCACAATTAAATCAATCAACATTTTAAATCAAATGGTTAAAAATACACTTTTAATCATCATTCAAGTTAAGCATCAAACCATAACAATCAAAAACTTAACCACATAATCAAAAAAAAATCACAAAATCGTTTTGGAATTTTTTAAATAAGAATGATGCATGTATTTACAAAATTTTGTTTAGTAAAGAACATAACATAAAAACCAAATGCATGAAAATGCACATATGCAAAGAATCCTTTCCAAGACATGAAAAGTTAAACCAAATGAGACTCTCACCCACAAAATTTATTTCCCCACAAATTAAGAATCAATTGGGAAGGGAACCTGCACAAACAAGACCCTAGTTGATGATGTTGGAAATAGCACCACCAGTCAAGGTGTTTGTATGCTTAAAATAGTGATAACAATGGCAGCATATGAGTATAATATGTGTATATAAGAGATTATGGTGAGGAGAATAGGATTAACACCGGAATATAAGTGGTTCAGCCAATCAGGCTTACGTCCACTGTGCAACTGTGTGATTAATATCACTGTATGAGGGAGCTAATGGCCATGGAAACAATCTCTCAAGATTTCTCTCTCTACTGTATATTTGGACAGAGTTTCAGCTAGGGTTTCTAATTTCGGAGCACTTACAAGGTAGAGGATGACCTCTATATATAGTGCCTGGGGGTGTAATGTACCCCCCAAGCATGCAATGAACATGTGCATAAGGATCGAACCAGTATGAGAAGGACACCTGGTTGATCTCATGTAGATAATGATGACCTCAATATTCCCCCACGTGAGGGGAATGATTTGGTTATAACTGATTGTGTACACGTGTTCCCAATAATACATATGCTGATAAGGGCTCGGTTATCTGTGAATGGTCCCAACCTCGGCCTGGTAGAGGACGAGGTGGTGACTTTGGCTTAGTAGGAGAGCTGAGGTAAGGCATGTTAAGCTGTGACGTCGGCCTGGGCCGAGGTAATGGTGGCGTAGCAGGAATGTCGGCTGATCCTCAGCCGAGATTGGTTATGATGATGGGATAGAAACCTCGTCCTCTTCCAAGCCGAGGTTGCAAGCCTTGGATGACCAGATGGATAGCCTCCCCTACGGATTATGGAGACCTCACATGTCGAGGTATCTAGTAACATCGGCCATGGCCGACCTTGCTTGGGATGAGACCGTTGGTTGTTGATTTAAGGCCCTTCCAACATCGACCATCTCCATGTTCGAGGTTGATGTCTCTGAGCCTAGGGGGTACATTTAGGGCATATCAATCACCCTGTAGACCTTAGTTACCTGTGTGATCAGGGTGCCTAAGGGGTGTATTTGCCCGAGGTTAGACTTCCTAAGGTGTTAATACCTTTTTGATAAGTGTCAGCTGTTTAAGTGGCTAGCGTGCCTGGCAAGTGTAATGATTGCATTCTTTTGGGCTCCTAAGGAAATGATGAGCCTTGGGATGCGTGTGGGGATATTTGAGGGTTAAACCCTCATTTCCTTTCTCTTTCTTCCCCACTTCTTCATTTCTTTACCTGAAATTTTCTGCCTCTCTCTCTTTCTCTCCAAGAGATCTGGTTCTTTGCCAATTCGTCCTCTCTTCTCATTGCATTCCATCAGGTGCCATCCATCATCCCTTCTTCTCCATTTTTTCTTGCTTTGTTCCTACTTTTTGCATTTTCCAGCGAGTTCTTTGATTTTTGTGGCCATCGCTTGTGTTTTATGGTGGCCTTGGTTCTTGCTATTCTTGATCCCAAAACCCAATTTGATCCTTAATTCAATTGCCAATTTTGTTTGTTTAGGAAAGTCATAAGTGTAGGGTCTGCCTCATATGCTCAGACCCCTTTACCAACTCTTAGAGGAATTCCCCTCTCTTAGGCAGAAGACCTTAGATAAAATTAGACAAATAGAAAGAGCCCAAGAGGAAGCTCGTAAGGCAGAGGCGTTCCCCCCTCAGACCTATCTTTCCACCCCCTCTGAAGGTCATATACCCTGAGCCAACCGAACTAGTAACCCAAGTAGAGGTCCCAGTTGAACCGACTCCTATGTCTGAGTCTGAGTCGTCTACCTCAGACCCTATGTCTGTGGATTATTTTCAAGAGGCCATGGACTTTTCCATTCGGTAGGATCAGGTCCCTGATCAAGCCGAGGTTTCGAGTCGCGTCTCATCCCATAACGGGTCTAGCACATCCCTAACTTCCTTAGATATTGAAGTTGTCAAACCGAGTGTGGATTTTCCTCCTCCCATTAATGATGTCCCCCTATTAGCTGCCACAGGAGCTGAGTTCACTCAGAGGTTTCCTGATAGAAATCCCTTGTCTACTTCGGCCGACGTTGGAGAGGATGAGGATGATGGGAGTGATGTTGACACCTCGGAGGCAACCGAGATAGAAAGTACTATCACCGAGCTCGACCTTCTTACCTTCAGGCATCTATATTCCATTAGCCCCTCCATAAAACTCAGGATACCTCTGAGGGAAGAGAGGGCTTTCGGTGGCCAAGATGGTGAGATCTTCCTGTATGAGCAGATGTTCAAATTAGGATTTTATCTGCCCATTCATCCCATCATTAGGGACATCCTTTCCTACATTAACTTAGCTCCTTCCCAGTTATCCCCCAATGCCTGGAGGTTGATAATTGGAGTTATAGTTCTATAGAAGGCAGTCCACCACTCAGACCTTCCTGTCCATGTCTTCACCGGACGCTACATCCCTTTCTCTACCAGGAATCATCCAAGTTATTACCATTTCTTAGCTTGGAAGTCAACTAAGAAGATGTTGCAGGTTACCCAAACTAGTAACCATAATTGGAAGCCACGGTATTTCTTTGCCTCAGAGGCATGGGAATTTGGCCCTTGTGTCCCCTCTTCGAACTTAGAGCCGAGGATACCCCTGAGATGGGGCCGACCCTAGGCTGAGCCAAAATAATCTTCAAAAAATAAAAAACCTTCAAGATTAGGGGGAGCATGGTCTGTTGGTCAGGTTCGAACACCTGATGATCCCTTACTATCTCTCTGAGAATGGCCTTGGGGGGAGTCCTCTGACCGAGCTTCGTAAGTGCTTATTTTATTATTTCAACAAGTTAAACCTCTGACTTTTTATGTCTCTGATTTTCTAACTCAGACCTTTCCATTTTCAGAACGTCCTGAAGGTATCTCAGACGATACCTAGGAGATGTCTGCCCCAAGTCTCATAAAGCTGATGAAGAAGGCATGCTTGAGTTAACCCCCTCCTCCTCCATCGAAGAAGAGTGTCAGCACATCCAAGGCCGATGCTACAAGAAAGAGGAAAACTACAACCACTTCCCCTGAGGATCAAAGGAAAAGAAAGGCCCAAAAGGCCATCCCCATATCCTCTAAAGATGCACTGGCTGCTCGTCTGGAGCAGCTAAAAATTAATGATAGTATTATAGGCCATAGCCTTCAGGCATTAGATGTTATCGTCTCTGTTATGACCAAAGCTGACAAACGCTTTTGTCGTTCCATGGATACTCCTCTGCTGGTTGAGTTTGGCCTTCACAGGTCCATTCAGGTAAAATTTTGGATTTTAGTTTAATTCCTAAGTGTAACCTCTATTTTGAATTTGAACTTATACATTTGATTTCTTGATTTGCAGGGCATCGTTGCTGTGCACCATCTTGCTAACTGTACTCTGAAGAAGTTGCCCCTCATCGAGAAAGGCCAAGAGGCTGAGAAGGTGCAGGATACTCTGAATGCCGAGGTAGATCGTCTGAAGTCTGCCTTTAAGGGTTCTGATAAGAAGGTTAAGCAGTTAGAGAAAGAGATCTCCAAGCTTAAAAATGAACACACCTCTGCTCTGAAGGCCAAGGACAACACTCTCCAGAGAAAGGTTGATGCTGCAGTGAAGGCAGCCCTTGAGGATGCTTCTGAGGGGATCCTGGATGATTACAATTTCTCTGATGAATTTATCAGTTTTGGCTTTGAATAACTCGAAAGAGGTATTAATTCAACTGGAAAATGGGCGGCCGCTAAGGATAAGGAGTCAGGGAGCTTGAAAGCCTCTAACTTCATTGGTCTGGGTTTTACCAATCCTCAGTTTACCCAGGCCCTTCAAGAGGTTGAGGAAGATGTTGCTCCTATAGAGACTGCGCCTTTGGATGTTACAGAGACTGAAGGTGCGAATCTCCAAGATAATGGGGCCTAGGTGACCAACATCGGCCAGGACGAGGATGCTCACAATGTAGCTGCAAATCCTTAGGGCATTTTTGTGAATCCTTTTATACTTTTTCATTATACATTTAAACTGTAACCTTTGATGACAAACTCGACTAGCTTGTAGCTTGTAACTCTAACTTTAATCTATATCTACCTCTGATGAGGGCTTTATTTCTTTATTTTCTGAATGTTCTTTGAATGATTCTCTTTGCCATGCGATGTGTGTTTAGCTCTGATGTTTTAATATAATTTTTCACCAAATTAATGATATTAAGGGCCTGAGGTCATCCAAGTATGATGTCTGACCTCAGACCTTGTCACCAAATTATGATGTTATAAGGTCTGAGGTCATCAACTAAGATGTTATCCCCATAAAATTTTCATCAAATTAATGATGTCTAAGGTCTGAGGTCATCCAAGTATGATGTCTTACCTTAGACCTTGTCACCAAATTATGATGTTATAAGGTCGAGGTCATCCAAGTATGATGTCTTACCTCAGACCTTGTCACCAAATTATGATGTTATAAGGTCTGAGGTCATCAACTAAGATGTTATCCCCATAAATAACTTTCACCAAATTAATGATGTTAAGGGTCTGAGGTCATCCAAGTATGATGTCTTACCTCAGACCTTGTCACCAAATTATGATGTTATAAGTTATGAGGTCATTAACTAAGATGTTATCCCCATAAATAACTTTCACCAAATTAATGATGTTAAGGGTCTGAGGTCATCCAAGTATGATGTCTTACCTCGAACCTTATCACCAAATTATGATGTTATAAGGTCTGAGGTCATCAACTAAGATGTTATCCCCATAAATAACTTTCACTAAATTAATGATGTTAAGGGTTTGAGGCCATCCAAATATGATGTCTGACCTCAGACCTTGTCACTAAATCATGATGTTAAGGGTCTGAGGCCATCAAAGTATGATGTCTGACCTCAGACCTTGTCACCAAATCATGATGTTAAGGGTCTGAGGCCATCCAAGTATGATGTGTGACCTCAGACCTTATTACCAAATCATGATGTTATAAGGTCTGAGGTCATCCAAGTATGATGTCTGACCTCAGACCTTGTCACCAAATCATGATGTTATAAGGTCTAAGGTCATCAACTAAGATGTTATCCCCATAAATAATTTTAACCAAATTAATGATGTTTGGGGTCTGAGGTCATCCAAGTATGATGTCGAACCTCAAACCCTGTCACCAAATTATGATGTTATAAGGTCTGAGGTCATCAACTAAGATGTTATCCCCATAAATAATTTTCACCAAATTAATGATGTCTAGGGTCTGAGGTCATCCAAGTATGATATCTTACCTTAGACCTTGTCACCAAATTATGATGTTATAAGGTCTGAGGTCATCAACTAAGATGTTGTCCCCATAACATTTTCACCAAATTAATGATGTCTAGGGTCTGAGGTCATCCAAGTATGATGTCTGACCTCAGACCTTGTCACCAAATCATGATGTTATAAGGTCTGAGGTCATCAACTAAGATGTTATCCCCATAAATTTTTTCGTTCGAGCACAATGAACCAAGTATTGACACAGGAATTGATCTTCTCATTAATAATCTCTTCATAAGATGATATATTTACATGAAAGTCCTAGTAACATCATATATAATACTTTTTTAAATGATCAGCATTCCAAGGGTTAGAGAAAGGTTCCCCTTTGAGGTTTTCTAGCATGTAGGTCCCGGGTACAACCTCCTCAATCACTTTGTAAGGACCATGCCAATTTGGGTGAAGCTTGTTCACCTTCTACAACGTCTTCTTCAACACCAGGTCTCCTACAGCTATGGGTCTTGATTTTACCCTTTGATTGTAGAATTTTACTGTTCTCTGCTGGTAAGCTGCCTGCCTAACTTCTGCGTCTTCCCTTCTCTCTTCAATCAATTCTAGGTCAAGTCTTATCTCCTCCCCATTCTTCTCAGGGTCATAGGTCTGAACCCTATGAGTAGGGAATCCTACCTCTGTTGGTATGACGGCCTCTGAGCCATGTGACAACATAAACGGGGTCTCCCCTGTTGGTGTCCTAGTCGTTGTTCTGTAGTCCCATAACACAGCATAAACCTCTTCAGTCCATCTACCAAATGCATGAAAATGAACATATGCAAAGAATCCTTTCCAAGACATGAAAAGTTAAACCAAACGAAACTCTCACCCACAAAATTTATTTCCCCACAAATTAAGAATCAATTAGGAAGGGAACCTGCACAAACAAGACCTTAGTAATCCTAGAAAACTATTTACCTAGATAGAAAAGGGTGTTCCATCTTTCGGGTCAATGGGAGGAACAAACTTAACCTCTTTCATCACAACCTTTCTTTGAGGAGCAACAAATTCAACCCTCTTTCTAAGTGTATTCTTAGGCATTTCACCACCTATCCTCGGTATCCATATCGCATCCCTCCTAGGATTCTTATACCTAGTCCTTGGAATTTGAGTGTAGTGTCTAAATCTAGGACTAGCAAACCCCATCTATTTTTCACTAGGAACGACATACTTATCATCAACTTACTAATATCCCCCAATCTCATTAATAGGATCTATCTGGAACACTTTCCTCCTATTGTCAATGAACTTATGGTTTCTCTACCTCAAGAACCTATGTGTTTGGTTTGTGTGACCTTGTACCGTGCAAAACATACAAAAAGACATATTCCTTATCACAACATTTATTTCATTCCTGCTCACCTCATTTCTTTCATTTTGAGCTTTCAAATCAAATCCTTCATGTCCCTTATTTTTTTAAGAAAAAATTCACAATATGATTCATTTTACCATAAATGAACATCCATCCCCATTTTTCACAAAATCGGATTTAGGCTCAACCTCTTTATTTTTTAATAATGGAGTTTGTTCCTTATCCTTCTTTTCAATCATAAGACTTTAACTTTCGATTTTATTTTTTTAAATTTTTTAATCTTTGTTGGCTCTTTAAAATCAATGACATGATTGTTAAGTTTCAATTGATCATGACTCAACAAAATACTATTTAAAACACTTGTTCTATCAAGTATATCAATTTCCAAATCCTTGACATGTTCTAATTCAAGCTTTAATTTTTAGAAGTCAAATTAGAATTTTCAATTTCTATGTATTCCTTTTCTTTCAAATTGAAATTTCAAAAAATCACATTATTTTGTCAAAAAAACAACCACTATATTGATTTCAAAACATTCCAATTGAACAATATCAGTTTCCTCATCTTTTTTTTCATATTCACTTTAGAAAGTTTTCATTTTACTCAAAATTTGACGTTTGACTTTTTAGATTCCAAAGAATCTTGATAAAGTTCATCAAATGATTCTTGAATGTCATTAACTTCATCATAACTAACTTCGTGTGAGTTTTTAATAAAAGTGTGTGAACCTTCGTTACTACAAGAGGACGATTCACTAAGTGACCTCCCACTAGAAGATTTCACTCGACTTTTCCTCACACCACTATCTAATGACAATAGATCTACATTCGTTTTCTCAATCCCATCTATCCTAACCATAAAGGTTATTTCACTCCCACTCTCATCATTAGAGGAACTCTCATCACTCTCACTATTCGAATCACTAAAGGTTGCTTTATAAACTTTCTTCTTCTTTCCACCTTCTTTGTTCTTCTCAAAATTTCTCAAATGTATTGGGAACACATTTATGTAATTACTAACACCAGCATAACCATAACATTTCTCTTCCTCCTTATACTTGTTCTTCTTGTGATAAATCTTCTCACTAGAAGAAGTATGTTTAGTAGGCTTGTAAGGCTTTGGTTCAAATTTTTTACTATTTTTGAAAAACTTTTAGTTATTTTTGTATAATTTGCTAAAATAATTTACAAATAAAGACATGTCTACTTCAACATTTTTTGGGGGGCTATAAACACCATTCAATGACATATTCTCACCAGACTTAACAATAAATGTTAATTATTTCTTTGTTTTAGGCATAGCAACACTTTCTTCTTCATCACAAATTTGCAATGATCCTACCAACTCTTTAAGACTACAAGTATCGATATCTTTCACTTCATTCAAAATATCAACCTTCGTGCTAAACCTAAAAGAAGGAGTTCTAAGTTATGTTTACATGACTTTATTCTAGGGGGTCTTTAATCAAAGATTGAATGAAGCAATCACAACTTCCTTCAACCTTTTGTAATAGTTGTTAAAAAACTCTCTCCTCCATTATCAGTATCTTAAATTTAGTCGCAATATGTTGTAACTGAGCACGCTTAACGCTCGATGTACCTTTATGTGTCACCCTACGGATATCCCATGCCTCTTTTGTCAATTTTTAATTAAGAATACGTATGCGCTCTTGCGTGTTCATGGAAAAAAATAATGTGTTCAAAGAAATATAATCGCAATTAAAATCTAAAAACTTCATATTCGTCCAAAGAACCTTAGGCTTTTCACTCTAACGCTATCTTCTTTGATTATTGGATAATTTCATCTGTTGTATGTAAAAATTATACTCCCACGTGGAATAATGAGGAACAAACACCTGTCATCCAACACGGTTGACCATCCTACTTGATCGACTTTATAGACACTTAGTCGGCTGGAATGCCGACCAATACCAGAAGGTCAACCAACCGGAACATCAACCATTACTCAAATGGGAATGCCAGCTATCACTGAATTCCAAGAGTTTTAATTATTACACATAGATGTAAACGTCTGGAAATATAAAGGCATTCCATCTCTAGTGTTTGACACCCCTATAATACAAACTAATCCCTTAGCTCAAGGGACAACTCAAATAACTCATATGCACACCATACTGAACTGTTGTACACCCTACTAAATAACAGCAAGAGTGGACATAGGTTATTTTACAGCTAAACCACTCTAAAATCTTTGTCTCTTGTGCGTGTGCTTTGAGTCAACATTATTATCTTTATCTATGATTATAAAATTAGAGTTAATCCATTTTTAAACAACAACAGATTGGCGTCGTCTGTGGGAACATTTGTCTATCATCGTTCTCTACCAAACCTATTTCTTAATTATCCTGAAGGATTACAAAAGATGAATGAAATTCCTAAAATAATTAATGTGGCTGGAGGGAATGTTCCTCCTAGAACGGCAGACCTAAATGGAACTTTGATCAATCTTGCCAAGGGGCAAGAAGCGATGCAAGAAACTATGAGGCAATTGGCTCAATCATTAAAAGCCAAGATTACTGCTCCATCCATGCATACCACTAATCCATATCATATAAGAGACATGCCACCCCCTCCTGCAAGGAATACTCCAAATTGTTATTCCAGGTCTTCACGTGATAGGTATTATCGCGAGGGGCTACTTCATCAATCAGATCTATGGATTACTATGATGGCCTCTCTCTCACCCCTGAATATCAAAGCAACCTAAAAAGGTTAAGCAGGACTTCGTCTTTTGATCGCTTGGTTCCATGAGAAAATCTTAGCCATCATAGAGAACCATCCAGATCGTGAGAACATTATATCGAACACCGTGAGGGATCGATCAAGTCTAGAATAAGCGCATGAGGATCTGTGCGTGCTGAGCAGACTACTCAGGAAGAAAGCTTAGCACAAATGCATGGTAGAGATGAGTGAGTTTTTTCCAATAGATCTAATGCAGAAAATCCATCATGGAAAGGGTCAATACAACGATTAGAAGATCGGCTAAGGGAAATTGCCAAAGCAAAAAATCCATTGCAGTAAAATTTTATCGAGGGTCTCCTTTCATCTAGGTAGTTATTGATTTCCCTACTCCTTCTAAGTTTAAAACACCAGTGGTCACCCCCAAATATCATGGTAAGACTGACCTAGTTTTACACATTGAACAATATCAGGCGGTAGCCGATATATATTTTGTTCGTAATGAAATGAGATGCATTGCTTTTTCAAGCACGATCACTGGCTCGGACCAGGTGTGGTACAACAACTTTCCCTAAGGACAAATATCCACCTTAAATAAGCTCACCGAGATATATATTATCAAATTTTTGTTTGGGTCCAAGCTAGTTAAAAGGGTAGCTCATCTTCTAAGTGTTCGACAGTGAGCAGGGGAAACCACCAGGGAATACATCACTCGTTTCAATAATGAAAAGTTACAAGGGGTTGATTATGAGGAAAAGATAACCATCATAGCCTTGGTGAGTGGGATACTTCCAGAGAAATTATATTATGCATTAGCAAAAGATCCCCCTAAAACCATGACAACCATGGCCAAGGCTGGAAAAATTATGAATGTCGAGGAAGTAATGGATGATAAGAAAACCCTGACGACTAAACTAACAGAAAAGAATGAGCAGAAGCACAAGAAGGAAGAGAAACCCAAAAAATATGAAGCTTATACTCCACTGACTGTTGGTATCCATCATGTCCTGGAGGAGATTAGAAATAACAAAGATTTAAAATGGCCTAGAAATATAAGAGCACCACTTAACAAGAGAGACAAGTCTAAATATTGCAAATTCCATGAAGATTATGGGCATACAACTGATAATTGCATTACATTGAATAATGATATTAAATCCCTCATTCGCTGAGGAAAATTGAACAAGTTCATTGATCGACATGAAGGCCGAGAACCAAAGGAAAGGTGGACTCCCCTTACAAGCCTAAAGATGATAAGAAGCGAGGTCACAATTATGATTACGAAGATGATCCAGACCTACCGAACAAACTCAAAAAATCAGAAATTGAGGTATATATGATAAGTTTTAGTTCTTTTGATTGTCATGACATTGCAGGTGGGGACACTGACGGAGGAGATGAGGTCGCTGAGAGGAAATCTTACCTGAATGAAGCTCAAGATTACTCCTATATACGGTACATTAATTTGAATGATGATGATGATCGATCTAGGAAGGTGAATAAAGATAAACTTATCATCGGTTTCTCCAAAAATGGCCTATCCGGAATATTATGTCCCCATAACGATCCTTTGGTCATTAAATTTAGAATACCGGAAGCCATAATTTCTAGAATTTTGATAAATAATAGAAGTTTTACAGATATCATGTTCTATAATTTCTTCAAAAGTCTGGGATTGAAGGCAAGTCAACTGGAACCATACCACAGACCCCTAATTAGTTTCTTAAGGGAAACAATCTAGCCCTTAGGACCTGTCAAGTTGGAGGTGTTATTCGGCACTTGTCCAATAATCTGAATAGATAGGTTTCTTCATTCTTGATAAGAATGTCCAGTCAGCCTACAATGTGATTCTCAACAGATTAGGTTTGAAGAAATTTTAAGTTGTGCCATCCACTATCCACCAATGTATGGAGTTCCCTGCCCATTTTGGAGTCGACATAATATAGGGTGATCAGAAAGTGGCTAAATAATGCTATTATACTTCAGCCGAGCAGGATGACTTGATCCTTCTGAAGAAAAACACCACCCTTTAACAAGTTGACACCTTGGATACTAGGGATGAAACATAAATTGACACCTTGGATCCCAGGAATGAAACAGAACTGGTCAAAGGGAAAGTAATAGAAACTACTGAGAGTATAATCCTTGACGAGGAAAAGCTAGAAAGGACTACTCAAATTGGCTCCGCATTAGCACCAACCCTCAAACAGGAATTAATTACATTCCTTAGGGAACAAAAAAATATATTTTCTTGGAGTCATGAAGAGATGCTCGGGATTGATCCCAATTTCCCCTACCATGTGCTCAATTCAGCAAGGATGCCAAGACAATCAAACATAAGCATAAGGTGTTTAGTCCCGAAAAGAACATGGATATTTAAGAAGAGGTAGAAAATTGCAAAAAGTCAAGTTCATTGAAGATGTCAAGTATCCATAGTGGTTAACAAATGTGATATTTATAAAAAAAAGAATAATAAGTGGCGTATGTGTGTAGACTTCACTGATCTCAATAAGGAATGCCCGAAGGACCATTTTCCTTTGCCCAAAATTAATCAACTAGTAGATGCCACTGCAGGACATAAATTATTGAGTTTTATGGATGCTTATTCTAGTTACAACAAAATAAAAATAAAGCTGGAAGATTGGGAGATCACGTCTTTTATGACCAACCGAGGTACCTACTGGTACAACGTTATGACTTTCGTGCTTAAAATGCTAGAGCAACATACCAAAGATTGCTAAACAAAATGTTCGAAGAACAGATTGGGAAGAACATAGAGGTATACGTAGATGATATGATCACCAAAAGAAAAAAAGCCTCAAATCACATCAAAGACCTCAGTCAAATGTTTGACCAACTAGAAAAGCACTAGATGAAATTTAACCCAACCAAATGCGTATTTAGCGTGCAAGAAGGAACGCTCCTTACCTTTATAATGAACCAGAGAGGAATAGAAGTTAACCCTATCAAAATCAAAGCTCTGATTGAGATTAAATCTCTAGCTTACAAAAAAGATGTTCAAAAACTTACTGGAAGAGTGGCTGCCCTTAACCGGTTTGTTTCCCAAGCAAAAGATAAATGCTTACCATTCTGTAAGGTACTCAAAAACACCTTCGAGTGGAACAAAAAGTGTGAAAATCATTTCAGGAGCTGAAGAAGTATTTGGGATCTCCACCATTACTATCCTGACCAATTTTGGGCGAGAAGTTATACTTGTATTTAGCTGTTTCTAAATCTGTAGTTATCTCGTTATTAATTTGACTAGAAGATGGAGTTTGAAAACCAGTCTCCTACACCACCAAGGCATTCAAAGGGGCAAAGATCAGGTATCCATGTCTTGAAAAAATGGCATTATCTCTAACTGAATCCATAAGTCGAATGAAGCCTTACTTTCAAGTTCATACTATATTTATATACACTGATTTACCTCTTTAGTAAGCACTTCACAAAATAGAGAAATTAGGCAGGATGTGTTGGGTAGTAGAACTTGGAGAATATGATATTATCTATGAGCCAAGATCATCATTGAAGGGGCAAACTATAATAGATTTTATTGCGAAATTTACATATCCAGGGGTCATTAACCAACCAAACTTGCCTGCCGAACAAACTTCTCTGAAAGAGAGCTCAGCTCCAAAGCAATCCAGGGATATGGTCGATCAACCTAAATCATCCATTGTTCTATAAATGACCCAAAAATATGAAGAAGAAAGCAAGAAGATATTTTGGCAAGGAGCTCTATCTACAAAAATCTTTGACAAAGATATTCCATTATGGAAACTATAGGTGGATAGGTTTTTATGTGCAGCAGACAGTGGATCTAGTATTATACTTAACACTCCTGAAAACATTAATGTAGAATATGCTCTCAGGTTTTTATTTTAAGCATAAAATAATGAAGTCGAGTATGATTCATTAATCACAGGCCTTGAATTAGCCTTGTCGTTAGGTGCCGAGCTGGTGACAGCACACAGTGATTCTCAATTAATCATTAGATATATGGAATAAAGGTACATTTAATGGTCAGATACTTGACTAAAGCTGTAAGGACATAATTTTATAAATTTCCGAGATAGAATCTAGGAATTTTCTATTTTCTCCTAGATCACAGTTTTTATGTCTGATATCGCTACATTCGGCACGTCAACACGATCAACCTCAACGGCCTTTATCCGAATTCAATGCATCCATTATCTTCGCGTGCATCATGCTACATGCGACATGCTGCTCAGCTCATTCCCACTACTCCACTACACTTTATCGGTAAATTGGTTTATTGGAGCTTTAATATTTTCATAAATATTTGGGAAATTTTTTAAAAATTGTTTTTGAAGTCTGGATTAATTTTTTATCAAAAGCAGAATTTTTTCTAAGTGTAGAAGCAAAGTGACTTGAATGACGAGATCGCTCAAACGACTTTGACTGTCGTTCGCACAAGATAGGCATGTTGTGCAATCTCGTTCGAACGACATCTGTCCTTCATTCGAGTGACGTGGCTATCTCATTCGAACAAGCCACCGCCTCGATTTTCTTATAAATATTTGTTCTCCTTCTACACGATTTTCAAGTCTTTCTGCAATCTCAAAATTTTGTGAAAACAGTCGAGAATAAGACTTCATCTTTTTAAGGTTTTCTAAACCTTTTTGATTCACAAAACCATTCCCATATATGTGTGAATCTTTAAACCTTCAAGAGGATTATCTACTCATCGGGAGTAATTTGTGAGGAAGTCGTTCTATTCTTCATTACTGCCCTACTGGAAAGGGATAGTTCCAACCGACGACATCAGAACCGACACTCGAGGGTATTTCTGTGTCACATATTTTCATTGTAATCCGTGTAAGCCGTTTTCTTACAAAATTATAGTGAAAATAAAAGGTTTTTCCCCTTTGGGGGATTTTTCCTCATTTGTGTGTGGTTGAATATTCTTGCTTGATTTTATCATCATCAATCATACTTAGATGCATGTTTAGGACTTTATTGATAAAAACTGAGTTTAATTAAATAACTTCCTTATTTGAACTCAAGCGCACTCTTCTCAAATTGGTATTAGAGCTAGTTACACAATTTTACCGTGTAATTTTCCGCAAAATTTTTCTAAGATATCAATTTTATGAAAAATTGATTTTTGAAAACAAGTGTGTTCATAATGGAAAAGTTATATAATAAAATGCCAATTTTTTACCGGACAAACTATGCATACTGGAAAGCCCGCATGAGATCTTCATTAAAAGCCATTGATGAACGTGTCTGGATTTTGGTTGAAAGAGGGTGGACACCTCCCTCCGTCACTCTTGAAAACGTGATCAGTTTAAAACCTGTTACTACATGGACTTAAGAAGAATTTAAATTGTCATTGTGCAGCTGACTACTGAAAAGATAAATCTAATTCATAATCACTTGAAAGTGGCGCAAAGTAGACAGAAACGTTATGCGGATAACATAAGGAAATAATTGAAATTTGAGGAAGGTGATCGAGTATTCCTACGTGTTTCTTCTTGGAAAGGGTTTATGAGATTTGGGAAGAAGGGAAAGTTAAGTCCCAGATACATTGTTCCTTACGAGATAGTGAAATGAGTTGGAGTTGTAGCTTATAAGTTGGCATTACCACCAGAATTGTCTCGGATACACTATGTTTTTCATATATCCATGTTACGAAAGTATATGGATGATCCTTCACATGTGTTTATTTCACAAGCGATAGAGCTTCAAGATGACTTGACCTACGTGCAAGAACCCATTGCTATTGTAGATCGAAAGGAGAAAGTGTTAGGTAATGAAACCATTTCACTAGTTAAGGTGATGTGGAGAAGTCAGAATGTGGAGTATGCCACCTGTGAAGGAGAGAATAATATGAAGAAGCAATATCCTCATCTCTTTGGTAAGTTTCTTATGCGTTAAATTTCGAGGATGAAATTTTTATAAGAGGGGTAGAATTGTAAGGCCCTAAAACATGATTAGGAAGTTTAATTATATGATAAATTATAAGTTATTTATTATTAATTATAAATTGGTTATGTGTGTTAAACATGTTAATTATCATGTTTAGGGGATGCATGCTCATGTGATATATATGTGATTTATATTAGATGCTAATCGAGCTTATGATCGGGGATAACACGTTTAAAGAACATGACTAGTTATGTGGTTAAATGAATCATAAAATATGTTTCTAATTCATGATTATGTTTATAAAAGTAAATTAGGGAGTTAGTACGAAATTGGCAATGTTTAGTCGACAAATGTGAAAGTCTTGAGATTTTCGGTAAATTGCTACTTTCCTGTTCGAGTCTAAATTGGGCGTACTAATTTTATGATTTTGGAAAAACACAAAAGATGAAATTTGTAGATGTATAAGTTATCTACGTGTATACATAAAAAGGGAGTAAATCGGGGCCCGTGATAGTGAGTAATGGTGATTTTACCAAGGTGGGACAAATGTGTCATTAATGGAATTGTCTAATTTGACCTTTCATCCAACCAATCACGTGTTGCCACTACCCCTATTGCTATTGGACCACTATATAAAGTATTTATGAATATAAATGAGAGTAATGTCTTCTTCCTCATAAGAAATAATAAGTTTTCCCTAAAGAGAGAGAAAGAGAAGAAAGTTAAGGAAGAAATCTTTGGAAAATTGCTATAAATCGAGGAATCCTCGTAAGGTAATTACTTCTTTATTAAAGTTGCTCACATGGATGAGTTCTATACTTGGCATGTTTTTATTTTTGATTTGGATATATATTTTAATGAAACCCATATTTCTGAATTGTGTTGGAATAAGGATGGTTTAAGAACATGTGTAAGAACGTGTAATAGGATCGTAAATGTTGACTTTAATGTCCCAGATTTAAATTCCCTCCTCCTGATGCTTTTTAATTTAGTAAATTCATATTTTTTATGTTTATATATGTTGAAACATGTTTATTATATGTTTCCATGATTGATACTCAAGGTGGAGGTTATGTATGCTTAAAAATGTTAAGTTATGCTTTAATGTTCTTTTTCGACCTAGTTGTGCTAAAAATGGTATAAATCATGGAATACTTATTGGAATTGAGTGATTCTAGTTGGAGAGTAAAATAGACTCATACATGTATAACATATCGAAAAATTGGGTAACAATACCAAGTAATGGACCTTTGGTGATAGCTTGAAGTTTTGATTTAAAATCTGCCCTGAAGGAGCAAGAATGCATACCAGGTGTTTGACGTTTTGCTCGACATAGAAAATGAGCCCTAAAAATTATGAAACATTAATTTTATATTATTAAATGTGTCTAAAGATATTAGTTGGAATATCATGCAAATTTATGTGGTATAAAAATTATGGAAATTCCAGGAAGTTGAAGTTGTGTTGCTGTTTTTCTTGAGAAACGATTTGAAAAAGGTTGTAACAAAATGGCCATAACTTCGTCTAGCGAATTCGTAATTTAATTCCGTAAATTGTTTTAGAACCCTAATTACTTGGGTGTTATAGAAATGTGAAGTATCATATTTAATTCCTCCTTAGTTATTTTTTATTGACCAAATGATGTGATGTATTATTGGGTTTGATGTTAATCGGTGTATTCAAATACTAATGACATTGACTTGTTAGGTGGTAAAGCAAATAATACTACCATACCAAGGAAGTAGTTTGGTATAAATATTAGCACCAAATCCAAGGTGAGTGGATTTTCCTATAAAATATATATGCTTATACGTTCATATGAAAATGTGTAGTTAAACACGTGTTAAAATGCTTATGGGAGTGATGTTGTATTTAGGAAACATATGCATATGATCAAAAATGTTAAGCGGTGTTATATAATGATATGGACTAGTGAGTCCTTTATCTAATGTTAAGGACTGTGGTGGGTCCTACGGGATGTGGCGGTCCTGTTAATCCAACTTAAAGGTTTGTGTACTCGAGCCTAATAAAGGGACGTGGTGGTTCCCAATAAATGTGGTGGGTTAATTGGACTGTGGCGGGTCCAGGCTTGCGAGAGTTTCACAATTCTTGTTGGGTTATAGCATTAGAACAAATAAAAATGGTTATATGTGTGGTATATGGTCATTCACTAAGCCTTTATAGCTTACACTCCTTTAATGTTTTATTTTAGGTATGCTTATCATTTGGAGTTCACCGCCAAGTTAGGATCTTAAAATGGGAGAGTGGCGAATATCTAATATGGTTTGAATGTCAAAAATATTTTTGTGTAAATGTTAAACTAAGGATCTTGGGTATGTAAAGTTGTATGATACGTATAAGTTACATGTAAAGGTAGTTATGTTTTTATCGAAACATGCCTTTGAGAAAAAAAAATCTTATGCTATTTTTCCTGAGAGATTTAAATTAAAGCATTGTTAAAGGCAATTTATCTCTAAATAAAATGATGAGTATAACTTAATTAAGTCGGGGCACGATAATTTTCCACTTAGACCATGGTTAAAACAATTTTTACTGTATCGTGGATAGCGGAGGCCCTGACATGGCACGGTCGACGTGAGGTCGGTGGGAATTTGATGCGTCATCCGGTTGATTCACTCGTCTGGAAAATTTCAAATGCACGACACCATGAATTTGTAAAAGAACTATGCAACATTCGTCTTGCAATCTCAACTGATGAGTTTAACCCTTTCGGTAATTTAAGTACTAGTCAAAGTTATTGGCTAGTTCTCATGGCACCTTTAAGTCTCCCTCTGACACTATGCATGAGAAGGGAGTTCACATTATTACCTTTATTGATACCCAGGCCGAAGGCTTCGGGTAATGATATTGATATATTCTTAGCTCCATTAATCGAAGAACTTAAAGAGTTGTGGGATAAAGGCGTGACGGCGTTCGACTCTCACAAGGGTGAAGAGTTCACACTTAAAGCAATGGCGATGTGGTCCACTCATGACCTTCATGCTTATGGGACCTTATTTGGTTGTAATGTTCATGGTTATTATTGATGTCCCATATGTAGGGAGGAAACTAAGGGCATTTGGCTACAACATAGTAGTAAGATGAGTTACACGGGTCATCATAGATTTCTGGCAACCAATCACCCTTTGAGGAATGACAAGCCTAACTTTTATCCTATTGGTCACGAGCGTCGAATGCAACCTTCTCGTTTTTCTGGTCAGTAGATTGAGAATAGGGTGGCGGCAGCGACTGTGGGGAATAGGTATGTAGTCAAACACCCCAAGTTTATAAACCTAAAGCGTAAAGCAAGGGGAGATCCTAACGACCCTACTAAAGAAAAACTATGGTCCAGGCGATCAATATTTTTTTATTTTTTGTATTAGAAAGATTATCGTGTAAGGAATGTAATTAATATGAAGCACACAAAGAAGAATGTTGCAGAACATCTGATAGGAACATGTCACGGTGGATCTTATTCCATAGAAGGAGAGCGAGCCGCTGAGATCTATAGGATATGAATCAAAAGAAGAATCTCTAGTTAAAAAATGATCCTACAACATGAAGAATTTCTACCCCTTCGTCTACTTTCACTTCGACTACTAGTGAGAAGAAAATCCTCTTAGACGCATTATTCAACTTATAGACTCCAAACTGGTTATTCTGGTAGTTTACATAGGGTTGTAAACTACCAAGCAAATGACTTAAAATAGTACAAGTCTCACGACTGGCATGTAATATCCAATTAATCCCTCTATTATTCTGGCATTGCTTCTTTGAATACAAAGATCTCCATCTGGAAATTATGCAAATCATTTTGTGTTTTACCCTAGTTTGTGCAAAAGTGGTAAACAAAAGGCACATTAGAGCTACAAAATCAACTTTAGCCGAGGCAGTTTGTATAATAGAGAAATATTTTTCGGCGTCATTCTTCGATATCAGCATCCACTTTCTTATGCATTTATGCAATGAAGCTTTATTATGTGGTCCCTTTAGGTATCGTTGGATGTATCCTTTTGAGTGCTTAATGAAAACCTTCAAAGATTACATAAAGAATACACGGTATATTGGAGGATCAATTGCTGAAGAATATGTAATTATGGAATCATCGTTATACGCTAGGGAATATATGCCAGAACAAGAGGTGAGAAAGTTCAATCCTCATAGGAGAGTGATCACCGCCCGCGGGATCAATGTAACTCGTAGGAACTGGTCGCATGGTCACGGGACCCCTGGTTTAAGAATATGATGATTATTTGAGAAAATTCACACTTAGGCTTGAAAATGTGCCGTTACATGAGAAACCCCTCAGCACCTCCCAAATGGCCCTTTTAGGGGAGAGATCACCGCACGGGTCCAATGTAGCTGGTAGGAGCCGATCGTGTGGTCACGGGACCCCCAGTTTGAGGGCACAGCCCAAAACTGAGAATATTCACACTTAGGTTGAAAAATGTGATGTTGGGAGGTGTACCTTGTAACGCCCCCTAAACGACCCCATGGGGGAACCAACACCTTTCTCGGGACCAATGTACCTCGTAAGAACTGACCGCATGGTCACAAGAGCCTCGGTTTGAGAGCACGACATAAATTTGTGAATATACACACTTACGCTTAAAAATGTGTCATTGGCACAACACCTCGCACGAGACCAATGTAACTCGTAGGAGCCGACCGCGTGGTCACGTGATCCCCAATTTTAGGGCACGTCCCAAAATAGCAAAAATCCACACTTAGTCTTAAAAACGTGCCTTTGGGGGGTGAAACCACATAGAGCCCGCTTAACGGCCTCGTGGCCATGCGATAGGTTCATGCGTGTTGTAGAGCTCATTGAAATTTTTCTGGAAAGGAGTCCGGGATAATATGATGCGTTTTTCCATTTGAAGTTTGATAGAGTATTCCAAATACGAATCCTCTATTGGAGTGTCCTAGATTAGTGGATCTTGATGATGGACAAACTCCCCATAATGAGAATATCTACCATTACAGGGATTGTGGCCTTCATCAAGATCCACTAAACATGCCTTTAGAGGAGTCGTATTCGGAATACTCTATCAAACTTCATTAAGATCCACACTTAGGCTTGAAAATATGTCGTTAGGATGCGAAACCCCTTAGCGCCCCCCAAATGGCCCCGTGAGCGGCGCCAACATCTCGCACGGGACCAATGTAACTCGCAGGAAATGATCGCGTCGCTACGGGACCCTTAGTTTGAGAGAACGGTACAAAATAGAGAATATCTACACTTAGGCTTGAAAACATGCAGTTGGGGAGATAAACCCCTTAGCGACCCCACACGACCCCGTGAGCGGTGCCAACACCTCGCATGGGACTAATGTAACTCGTAGGAACCAATCGCGTGATCACGGGACCCTCGATTTGAGAGCACGGCCCAAAATAGATAATATCCACACTTAGGCTTGAAAATATGTCATTGGGGTGCGAAAAGCCTTAGTCCCCCCCCCCCTCCAACCTCCCCATGGCCCCATGAGCGGTGGCAACACCTCGCACGGATCCAATGTAACTCGTATGGGAACTAGCCACGTGGTCACATGACCCTTGGCTTAAGAGCACGACCCAAAATAGAGAATATCCACACTTAGGCTTGAAAAAGTGTCGTTGGGGGTGCGAAACCCCATAGCGCCCCCCACACGGTCCCGTGAACGGTGCCAACACCTCGCAGGGGATCAATATAACTCGTAGGAATCGATCACGTGGTCACTAGACCCTCGATCTGAGAGCACGACCCAAAATAAAGAATATCCACACTTAAGCTTGAAAATGTGTCGTTGGGGAGCAAAACTCCTTAACGCCCCCCAAACAGCCCTGTGAGCAGCGGCAACACCTCGCACGGGACCAATGTAACACTGTAAGGACATTTTTCTCATGTCCGATATGTTACATTTGTGCATGTCGCACGCCGCTACATTTGGCACATCACTTCACGATATCACATGACGGCTTCTATCCGAATTCTAAGAATCAAGAATTCAACATCTCCATCAAGTGTCCCACATCTGCCTCAACGACTTCACGTTCCACGATTTTAGGGATTTTATGCAAGTGGTACGCAAGAGAAGTCAAAACAATGAAAGAAAGGAAAGATAGGAAAGTTCAAGGGAATTTTGGTTATTTTACAGTCATATTCCGGAGGTCTGGTCATTAAAAATTTGAAGAGCTCGACGCTACGAAGATAATGGAAAGAACGGCACCCCAATCCAAGCTACGGTGAAGGAGTTATGTCCTTTTAAAGATGGAGAAAATTCCATAGAAGAATTCTATTTTATTTAAACCCCAAACCAACGAGGTACCGCAAACCTCATAGTGAACCGCTTTGGAGGGGGAACCGTTTCGGGTTACACGCACAGCAAAAGTCCCACCGACTCAAAACTCTTTTGGTTTTCCTATCAAAGCCAACTTCGGGGGAGTTATTTTTCAAGACTTAGAGAGACGTTTTTTAGAGTTATATTAGCTCAAGTCTTCATATTTTTTAGTCCCAAAAACTCATGTTTTGATTCACACATCATTACCATACTTTTGTGAATCCTTTTGGAACCTAAGAACACTTTGATTTTGTTCATCTATCGTGGAGTGCGTCTCTACACCGTATGGCTGCGTGTCATTGAGGATCTTGTTGCGTGAAGATTCTTTATTGAAGATTGGGTTTGAGAACGCGTGTAATATCGATTTAAATTAAATTCGCAAGTTTCCAAGTAACCCTTATTTAATTAGATTTTACTTTTAAATCAAATAAATTCAGCCCTTAAACATGCATCTAAATCAACCCATCAAATATAAAGCATGCGACACAAAGTTAAGGAAAAATCCCCGAAGGGCAAAACCTTTTATTTCTAGAACTTTAAAGAATTTACAAGACCATTGACTTACATACAAGTGTAACGAACGGTGTCTTCGGTAAACCTTCAAAGCAACGGCTAGAAACAGTGTGACACAGAAATACCCGCAGGTGTCGGTTCCTATGTCGGCGGCTGGAATTTTCCCTTTCCAGGAGGGCAGCAATGAAGAGGAAGGAGCGGTCCACTTCACAAGGGTTGAACAACAGTAATGGTGTTCTTGGGTTACCAAACTTTGATTCACATAGATATGGAAGATGTGTGAATCTAAAAACCCAGAATCATAGGACTCAATAGGTGAAGACTTTAGGGTTGATATGCTCTGAAAATCGTGGGAAAGTCTTAAGAAAACCAACTACTGATCGTGGTTTAAATAAGTAATCAAAACCCTAAAAAATCTGCTGCACGATCTGGCAGAGTTTATCCTCGTCGGATCGGTCCGGTCCTTTAGGCGGATCGGTCCGGTGAAATCGGATCGGTTCTTTTTCTGAAACCGGATCCATCTGGATGGCATCGGATCGGTCCGGTCCTTTAGGCTTCATCGGTTCGCTATGGATCCGGTGGCTACTGGAGTCTGACAAAGCGGATCGGTCCGGTAGTTGGTCGGATCGGTTCCTTTTTTTAACCAGATCGGTCCGGCCAGGTCTAATTCCCAAATTCCTTCTTCTTTTGATCTTCGGATTTCGCTGATGACGATGTGATCTTTTCAACCATCAATCTTGTAACGGCGTATGACATAACATATACATAAAGATGGACAAATTGTCCTTACAGGGTTGCGAGTCCTTGGAGGATGATGCATGTATTCTCTGGTTGAGTTCAAGACTGAGAGTCTTTGTGGGTTGGTTACGCGTTGGTCCATTGCAGATTTCTCTATGTAATTGTAAGTTGCGATTTATGAATTCATAGTGAAATAAAGGTTTTACCCGAAAGGGGTTTTTTCCTGAAATCTGTGTCTCGGCATATTTATTGTGTCGCATGCTTTATATCCGATGGGTTGCTTTATTGACATATAGATGCATGTTTAGGGGGTGATTTATATTTGTTTGGGTTGTTCAAATATATACTCTAATTAAATAAGGTTTACTTGGAAATTTGCGAATTTAATTTGAATCGGTATCACACACCGTCGTCACGTTTTACAAATTGGTATCAGAGCAGGTTGCACTAATTTATCGCGTATTCCTATTTTCCTCAAAATCGTGTGATATTGATTTTTTTTAAATCAATTTTGTGAAAAATCACAATTTTTCCAATGGAACGCCCATCTAATGAGGAGCCTATTTTTGAAAAAGTTCACGACAGTGCTGAAAAATTAAAACTTTTGAATTTGAAACTTTGCAAAAGAATTAAAGTTTTGGAAAAAGAAAATTCTCGTTTTAAATTCACGATGGATCTTTTGCAAATGGTTCAAAATCAAAGAGATTTTTATCGTGAAATTTTTTTTTCTTTGGACCATGAATTTAATGCTTTAAAATTGTCCAAAAAGGAGAGTGTTGAGAAAGTCCTATTTTTAGAAGAAGAATTAGAGGACCTTAAAAATTCGATGGTTTGTGTTTGTGCCAAAGAGGATAAAAATATTTTAGTTAATGAGTTTAGGGCACGTGAAGAGACTCTTAGGGAAAAATTTTCTTTAATTGAGGGGGAGCGAGATAACCTTCTAAGTTTAATTGAAAATTTGAAAAAGAAATCCATGTCTTTGGAAGAGTCTAATTCTTTGCTTGAGTCAAAAATTTTGAAGTTAAAAAATGATTTGACAGACTCGAGTAGGTTTGATAGTGATGGTAATGGCTCATATTGTTCTCATGATTCTAGTGTAGAGGGTCAATTAATCCCAAGGACGTTAGAAAAGATCACACTTTAGGTAACATTCCTCCCGTTTACACATGTTCACGTTGTGGTAGGAAAGGTCACCTTAGGCGTTTTTGTTTTGATCTTGGAAAAATTCCTAGGAAGTTTATGGCTAGTGTTTCCGTGGTTCCCAAAGCCCCCACACGTCGTTTCACATCTGTTTAGGTTAAAAGATTACTTTTAGAGGCACTATATTTTAGACAAGTTGATTCCCGTTTGCTTGCACATGATTCTTCTCTTGCCATATCATATAGATGATTGTTTTCTTGTCTGTCATATGCTAGTTTTTGTTTCATGATATTTATGTTTGCTAGCGTTGCGACGTGTACTTTTTGTATAAATTTTTATTTTTGAAAAATACAAAAAGATTTTATTTTGAGAAAATTTTTGAGAAAATCCAAAAAGAGTTTTGTATTTTGTTTGCACCTTTTATGGATGAACACTTAGGATGAACAAGTCACAACATCATTCCATATTCATGTGACTATTTGATAGTGTTTTGAGACAATAGGTCAATTCATCCATATGCATTATAATGTTTGGAGTCATTAAGATGTAATTAACTGTTACTTACTACACGTTTGACTCATGTTTTTCTTTATTGCACACCTGCAGGGATTTGTTTGATTATTGTGCTTGTCTTATCACATGCTGGTTGGGTGTTTTCACTTCAATCATGTCCTTAAAACGAACCAAGAGCGATAAAATTTATAAGAAAGTTGTGCATGTAAGAGTCGTTTGTGAGTTTGTGTGCTTTGTTTGAAACGGTGAAGGGCTATGAAAGGTTATCATTTATCCTTTGCGATTAAGCCGTCATTTAAGTGGACCTATAAAATTGAGGAATTTTATTATTCGGGGTCCAAAGAGGTTCGAAAGAGCCCAAAAAAATTTAAAGGCAATAAAAAAAAATCATGCCAATTATGGGCCATTTAGGTTTTTGCACCAATTCTCCAAAGTTTGAGAATTTAGTTTAATACCTCTCAAAGAAAATATATATGAGGGAGTTTGGTTGGAGATTTTAATAACGGGTTTGCACGTCCTTGAAAATCTTGAAAAAGTGCAAAATAGTTTTGGACGTTATTGGTGTGGAAATCACTTTAACTTTGATTTGTTGATTTGCATAAGACGATGTCATCTAAATTCAACAATTTTTACACCTAACGAAGTTTTTGACGTTTATTCGTTAGGAGTATATGTATGCATCGTGCACATATGATTGATTGAGTTGATTTAACTATCAAATATGTTCACACCCATACATTCCGTTTCCATGACTTGGTTGTTTGAGTTTAAATCCATGTGTGATTTTTGTGTCATGTTTTACATATTTTACAAATTGTATCTTATTTTTGTGCGAAAATTTTGAAAAATCAAAAATAGTTTATGAAGGTTTTTTTAGTATCTCTTTGCAAGGGCGCGTTTGCCATCTGATTGATGCCTTGTTTTGTATACGGTGACACCCCGACTTTTCTTGTTTTATTTATTCTTCTCATTTGTCTATTTGGGGACATAATAAAAAGGGGGAGAAAGAATTATCATTTTATGGGGGACTTTGAATTTTGGGGGAGTTTTTGAGATTTGACTTATGCTTCTTTCATTCATTGGTTTCTATGTTTATCTCATTTCAAACTCGATACATCACTTGGTATTTTTATTTATCTCATGTGTGTAGGTACTACATTTATGATCATCTGTTGCACACCCTGATGAGAACAGATTTAAGATTTTGAAGATCTGAAGAACAAACGATGAAGACTTATTAGTTTGTATCTTTCCAGTTTTGGGTTCATGGGAGGGTATATTTGTATAGGCAATTTGGTATTTGATAATTCGGATATTTTTATGTATGTATCAACATAAACATAGGGAGAGATTTTTAAGGACATTTTTCTCATGTCCGATATGTTACATTTGTGTATGTCTTAAGCCGCTACATTAGGTACGTCACTTCACGATATCACATGACGGCTTCTATTAAAATTCTAAGAATCGAGCATTCAACATCTCCATCAAGTGTCCCACATCTGCCTCAACGACTTCACATTCCACGATTTTAGGGATTTTATGCAAGTGGTACGCAAGATAAGCCAAAATAATGAAAGAAAGGAAAGATAGGAAAGTTCGAGGGCATTTTGGTAATTTCACAGTCATTTTTCGGATGTCTGGTCAACTGGAAATTTTAAGATCTCGATGCTATGAAGATACTGGAAGAAACGTCACCCCAATCCGAGCTACGGTGAAGGAGTTATGTCCTTTTGAAGATGGAGAAAATTCCATAGAAGAATGCTATTTTTTTAAACCCCAAACCGGCGAGGTACCGCGAACCGCATAGTGAACCGGTTCGGGGGGGAACTGGTTTGGGGTACATGCAAACCGTTTCGGGGTACACGCATAGCAAAATTCCCACCGACTCCAAACTTTTTTGGTTATCCTATAAAAGCCAACTTCAGGGGAGTTATTTTTCAAGACTTAGAGAGACGTTTTTTAGAGTTCTATTAGCTCGTTCTTCATATTTTTGAGTCCCAAAAACTCATGTTTTGATTCACACATCATTACCATACTTTTGTGAATCCTTTTGGAATCCAAGATCATTTTGATTTTGTTCATCTATCGCGGAGTGCGTCTCTACACCGTATGGCTGCGTGTCATTAAGGATCTGGCTACGTGAAGATTCTTTGCTAAAGATTGGGCTGTGAGTCCTTGGAGGGTGTTACATGTATTCTCTTGCTGAGTTTAAGACTGAGAGTCTTTGTGGGTTGGCTACACGTTGATCCATTGCATATTTCTCTATGTAATTGTAAGTTGGGATTTATGAATTCATAGTGAAATAAAGGTTTTACTCAAAAGGGTTTTTTTCCTGAAATCTGTGTCTCAGCATATTTATTGTGTCGCATGCTTTATATCTGATGGGTTGATTTATTGACATATAGATGCATGTTTAGGGGTTGATTTATATTTTTTTGGGTTGTTCAAATATAGACTCCAATTAAATAAGGTTTACTTGAAAACTTGTGAATTTGATTTGAATCGATATCACACACCGTCGTCACATTTTACAAACTCGTAGGAGCCGATCGCGTGGTCACGGGACCCTCGAATTGAGAGCACGGCCCTGATTTTAGAATGCCTACACTTAGGCTTGAAAATGTATCGTTAGAGGGAGAAAGCCCGCAATGCCCCCCAAACGGCCCCGTGGGCGGCGCCAACACCTCTCTTGGGACAACGAACCGATCGTCTGGCCACGGTACCCTCGATTTGAGAGAACGGCCCAAATTTCAGAATGCCTACACGAGTCCCGTGATCGCATAGTCACGGGACCCCCGCGAGTTCACCTAAGGAGCACTTGCATCAACTGACCGATTAGCCTCCTGATTCGAGGATTTTTATTATTACTATTATTATTAAAGCTCATCATGGTCCAAAGTCGTGACCATATTATGCATACTGCAAGTTTGGCCATGGCCCAAAGCCTTAACTAAGTTGATTTCTACAGAAAACATAGTCACGGCCCATAGCCGTGACGAATAGTAATCATAAGAATAATAGTCACAGCTTAAAGTCGTGACCAATTTTGATTATACAGAGAACATGGTCACGGCTATGGGCCGTGACCAAATGCTTTCTTAATCGGGTGATAGTCATGAGTTTGGGACGTGACCAGGCTTGTAAAGAGGGTCAGGGCTATGGGCCATGACCGTATTCGTGACTATGGGAAGTCCGTGACCAGGCAGTGGGTTAGGGATTTGGGTCATGACCACTTAAATTGGTCACGACCGATTTGGTCAGGAACCAAATCCACCACCAACACTGCCTGGTCAACAATAAAGTCCGTGACCAATCGCCCAGTTTGGTGTAGTGTAGGAAGTCAATGCCCAACTTCCTTTCTTAGGAACGAGGCCCTACCGTTCATATCCTTGACATACATGAACCATTCTGATTGGAAGATATCTCACACCTTTCTCTACATTGACCTCCTACAATCACTAGTGATGATGTCACCAACCTACTACACCTAGGTTATTATCTGCCTTACCATTTTGTGATCAAAATCCAAAACTCCTGTAGGCATTTCTTAATTCAAGTGAGGTACTCACCTTACCGTGTGTCTTTCCCACACGATATTGCTACCAAACTTACTTTCGGGCTCGACCCACACAAAATTTACGTGGTGACCACTGATAGGCACGCGAGAAGTGTACGCGTGTAAGTGCACAGTTGTTGTTTTCTGTCTCGCCGCAATTATACAAACAAACCTAAATTACGACTACACTTGTGAGGCAAGTATGGCGGTAAGTCGGGTATCAAAAATGCACACAGACGAGTTGCTAGAATTTATATGATTTAATATTCCAAAATAAAAGTGTAAAAGGTGATTACAAACTAAAAAGGAAAAGATGCATAAAAGGGAAATGCTAATCTAGGCAAGGTATTGAAACTAGATTAAGAAAGCGCGTAAAACTATAGGTTGCGTCGAATATCCCTCACCCGACTTAATTTGTATAAAATTGTTACATGGGTCGACGAGTTCTTTAGAATGCGTCTCATTTCGACAGTTAATTGAATCAAGGGTTGTCACGTCCCTAAATCCCCATAAAAGCCTAATATGATTTTGGCGTTAACAAATATCCTAGAAATTACGCACGAAAGGTCGTAAGCATGGGACAAATATGATATGCCCCGTCAAATCTCCTAGGCATAATAACTAGGACAACGCACCCGAAATAAACCCGTAAACACTATCACCAATCAAAGAAACACGTTAACCCGAGTGAGTTCCATTCAAACACAACCTAATTTAATTTACCTAGAAAGCATGTTCAAAAACGCAATAAATAAACGCAATAAAGAAACGCGGTAAAACTACACTAGAAAGCAATAAATGAAAGCATGTAAACCTAATTTAGAAAGCATGGAAATTACACTACAAAGCAAGAAATAATGAAATACAACTATATTAATGGAGATGGAAGATGGTAGCACAATCTTACAAGCCCAAATGGGTGTCAATCCAAGAAGAAAAGAAGAAAATAGCTCTCAAACCTCCAAAACCCTAACCTATCCAGCCTAAAATCGTATATATATATATATATATATGTTTATTACATCAAAATTGGTATATATACTAAGTTGGAATAAAAATAGAAAAGAAAAGAGAAAAGAAAAGAAAAGGCAAAATATCAACTGAAAACAGGGGATCGATCGATCGACCAAAAGGGTCGATCGATCGATTAAGGCAAAATTTCGGCAGTACAGAAGGATCGATCGATCGACGAAAATCGTCGATCGATCGATCAAGCAGGGGTGAGCCAAGCAACAGCACACTGCATTCATTTTCTTCCTTTTCTCCTCCTCTTTTGATTTCCTTATTCATCCCTCCGCTGAAATCACCGTAACTTCATCATACGGATTCGGAATCGCGCACCGTTCGCTATCACGCGAAGCTAGCAAGGAGGGATACAACTTTCGTGAAATGTCGGGCCAGGTGCACAAGTTGTGAAAAGACTAAAACTCCCTTGAACGTGCGATTGCGTACGGAACTTCACCGGAATGCATCCCAACTCCATACTTAGTACCTAAATACCTACAAAAGCCCAATTATACCTCATATAGCATGTTAACAATATAAATCGAGGTTGTCTGGTTAACGGTCTTAAATATAGAGATTAAGGCACATGATGGGGCTAAAATGTATAGGTTCGAGAGATGAAATACGCAATATTTGCGTATCATCACACCCCCTAACTTACACATTGCTAGTCCCTAGCAATGAAATAGGATGCAACAATAACTACAAACAAACCAAAAGTAGGAGATAGTACAAAATTATGGTATAAAAGCATAAGACCACTTGCACGGGCGATTCGATTGCATTTAGCATATGCAATAAGTCGTTAAACCCCTAGGTCACCCTAGTGGACGAGTGTAGTCTCGTGAGGGTTTTCAGGGATGCTACCCACAAACATCACATGGTTTCCTTAAAATATGCCCGACCCAACATGCGACAAGCCCAACAAAAGCGAAAAGGATTTCATACACATTATTATCACATTGAATGAATTCAAACAAAAGTCCAAATCATTAACATTATAAAATGCACCTCATAGAATTGAAACCTTAAAATGTGGGAGGGGGACGAGCACATGAAAAGTATGATTTGGAAAAAAATTTATATAAACCGGATACTAAATAAAGTAAGCATATATTCAATCCTCACGGGCATTACGCTCATCAAGTGAATTCACTCAAAACAGGGAGGTAACACACGGAACATGCGGGCATAATGAGTAAATGTAAATGGAAACTAGGCCGCAGACATGTCACAAATGAAAAATGCTATATATAAACTGAAAAATTATAATCTCAACGAAAGGATACTGCCCATTAAAGGAGGCAAAATCTATTTTCACAAATTATCAAAACTATTATGACTTTTAAATTACATCAACCTAAGATCACATAGGACTTCATAGGGTTATAATGTAGGTTAGGCTAGGGTATGAAATGAAAGAATGTATGTACGGATTCAAAGTGTTTGGGGATGAAAACTCGGGATAATGGGAAAATGCGGGCAATAGTAAAAATGGAAAACAAGTTCCAAAAGGCATTAGATATATCATCGGGGAGAGTAATCAAAGCTTATTTAACTATATACACAATATATACAACTTTCTCTTTTCTTCTTTTTCTCATTTTTTTCTTTAGTTTTCTTTTGCTTTTTGCTTTCTCTTTTTCATCACTTTTTTCACTACTTTCTTTTCTTTACTTTTCTCACTCTCGTATGCCTAAATTGCAACCGGCATCACAACAACAACATTCAATCCCATGTAACATTCCAAACAAAGGTATGGAAAGTGTATATATGGGCTAAAACTCCAATTTGGGGTTGGTTATGGGAATGGGGTTATGAAACGAAAAGCTATATTTCGGCTCAAAGGGGTTAACAAGGGTAAACATATAAGGGTGAGGTCAAGGCTAATATGGGTGATATAACAAAGAATGCCTATGATCATTTCCAAAAGTTTACGCAATTCTCGAGTCAAAACAATATATGAAAATCATGATCAACTAACACATTTCAAGTATGAACTCAATTAATGAACGATCAAATGAAAGAATAGTGAGATTACCAACGAATTCAATGTTTTTAATGAGAAAAGAATAGTGTATACACTCACAAACGATGAAAGGTACAAATGCAACAAAAGATTACCGAGTGATAAAAATCTTAAACTAAATCAATAGAATGATAAAAGTGCATGTGCTCATGGGATTAAAGTTTAATTCATGAAGTTAATCACAATATCAATAATGGAGACTAAAGTCTAATAACTTCCAAAATCGAGAACATGCATCATTGGGTTATCTATTGGATCGGGCAATTATTGAAATTTATCATCGGAAACAAAGGCAAAAAGCCCAAAAAAGGAGAAAAAAGAAAGAAAATCTTTTTGAAATTTTTGAATTTTTCTAAGAAAAGCATACTAAGTAACTAACATGTGAGAAAAAACATGGACTAAATAATGAAATGGATAGAATATCCCACACCCCCTAACTTAAAACTTGACATTGTCCTCAATGTTAATTAAACCAAGTCAAAGAGAGGAAAAGAGCGATATTACCTAAAATTGGAGAGATCCCCATAAGAACAATTCCAAAGAATCTACAAAACAAGTTAGTATTGAGCATAGCAAAAATAAATAATAAAAATTTAACTAATTACACTAGACTAAATTAAAAAGGAAAGAAAGAATACAGAAAGAAAGAAAGAATAAAAAGCTAACTATATATATCCTACTATTTAGGCTTCACACTAACTATACACTAGAAGTCTAAATAATTGAGGGTCTACCATAAGAACGATTTGACATTGGAGGATAATCGGTGTACCCTCACATACAAGCATGCCCTCCGAAAAATATGAATTCCGTTTGAACAACGGAAGGCATGTGTAAGGCGGAAGAAATGAACCATCGTCAATTAAAAGTTTTGGAGGGACGATGGAGGGTTTGGATTGAACGGGTGACAAAAACAAGTGGGGACCGAGAAAAGTCAAAAATCCTCCCGATGATTTTGCAATTGGAATGGGAGTCGGCTCACACAAAGGCACGGATGCGATCATAGAGGGAGACTCGAGCAAGTACTCCTCATCGGCGAAAGGGTTTAAAACATTAAAGTTTGAAACCTAATCATCGGGTACTTGTGACGGTGGGATAATAGAGAATGAAAATGGGGATGAAAGAAATTCAAACTTAAGAGATGGATCATTATCGCAAGAAGTTTGAGTTTCGAATGAAATAATATCATTTTCAATGAAATGTTCTTCTGTGGGGGCCAAAGAAGAAATCATTTCATTGCAAATAGATATTACGTCATTATCATCCTCACTTTCAATATCTATTACGCAATGGGCAAAGTCTAGAATGACTTGTTCCAAAGTAGGTACAAGTACATCATTTGGTTCAAAACATTCTTCGACCTCGAAAGTCTCGGAAGCAAAATCGTCGTCAGACTCAAATAATAAATTCAAGTCATGTTCCCATGAACGATTTTCTTCCCGATAACGATTTTAATTTTCTCATTTTCATACATACGCAAACCCTCACCGAATGTCATGGGTCGAGGTGCGGATGGATGAAAATGGGAACTTTGAAAATTACCATCGGACTTAAACGAAAACTCATTATTATAGGAATTTTGAAAACCATTCGAATTCGTTTCAAAATTCCTATTATATGGAAGCAAAGGCCCAAAATCATTATCATCATCATAAAAATTCTAATAACCTAAATTTTGGCTTTCGTTATACTCACCCAAAGTCATATTTGAAATTGTTATACTTTGGGATTCTAAGTATTCATCGAAACTCATATGTTTGCGAGAATTTTGAGAATTATGACAAGGATTACCAAAAGAATTGGAATAAGACATGCTTACCCCAAAAATGGCTCGAAATGGCGAATTCCACAAATTAAGTGCGCGCGTGAAATTCAAACGTTTCTAAGTGCTCAAATGTGGAAGTCCTGCAAAATATTAGCAAATAATACAAATAGAAAGAAAATACTATGAAATACTAAATCAAATAAACTCTAAAACAAACTCATCCCCGGCAATGGCGCCATTTTGATAGGCGCCCAACAAGTGTGCGCATGTAAGTGCACAGTCGTTGTTTTCTGTCTCGTCGAGACTATACAAACAAACCTAAATTACGACTACACTTGCGAGGAAAGTATGGCGATAAGTCGGGTATCAAAAATGCACACAGACGAGTTGCTAGAATTTATATTATTTAATATTCTGAAATAAAAGTGTAAAAGGTGATTACAAACTAAAAAGGAAAAGATGCATAAAAGGGAAATGCTAATCTAGGCAAGGTATTGAAACTAGATTAAGAAAGCGCGTAAAACTATAGGTTGCGTCGAATATCCCTCACCCGACTTAATTTGTATAAAATGGTTACATGGGTCGACGAGTTATTTAGAATGCATCTAGTTTCGACAGTTAATTGAATCAAGGGTTGTCACGCCCCTAAATCCCCATAAAAGCCTAATATGATTTTGGCGTCAACAAATATCCCGAAAATTACGCGCGAAAGTTCGTAAGCACGGGACATATATGATATGCCCCGTCAAATCTTCTAGGCGTAATAACTAGGACAACGCACCCGAAATAAACCCGTAAACACTATCACCAATCAAAGTAATGTGTTAACCCAAGTGAGTTCCATTCAAACACAACCTAATTTAATTTACCTAGAAAGCATGTTAAAAAATGTGATAAAGAAACGCGGTAAAACTACACTAGAAAGTAATAAATGAAAGCATGTAAACCTAATTTAGAAAGCATGGAAATTACACTACAAAGCAAGAAATAATGAAATACAACTATATTAATGGAGATGGAAGATGATAGCACAATCTTACAAGCCCAAATGGGTGTCAATCCAAGAAGGAAGAAGAAAAGAGCTCTCAAACCTCCAAAACCCTAACCTATCTAACCTAAAATCGTATATATGTGTTTATTACATCAAAATTGGTATATATACTAAGTTGGAATAAAAATAGAAAAGAAAAGAAAAGGCAAAATATCTCCCGAAAACAGGGGATCGATCGATCGACCAAAAGGGTCGATCGATCGATTAAGGCAAAATTTCGGCAGTACAGAAGGATCGATCGATCGAACAAAATCTTCGATCGATCGATCAAGCAGGGGTGAGCCAAGAAGCAGCACACTGCATTCCTTTTCTTCCTTTTTCTCCTCCTCTTTTGATTTCCTTATTCTTCCCTCCGCTGAAATCGTCGTAACTTCATCATACGGACTCAGAATCGTGCACCGTTCACGGCCACACGAAGCTAGAGAGGAGGGATACAACTTTCGTGAATTTTTGGTCCAGGTGCCCAAGCTATGAAAAGACTAAAATGCCCTTGAACGTGCGATTGCGTACGAAACTTCACCAGAATGCGTTCAAACTCCATACTTAGTACCTAAATACCTACAAAAGCCAAATTATACCTCATATAGCATGTTAACAATATAAACCGAGGTTGTCTGGTTAACGGTCTTAAATATAGAGATTAAGGCATCCGAGGGGGCTAAAATGCGTAGGTTCGAGAGATGAAATACGCAATATTTGTGTATCATCAACCACACCCGCCGCCATTGGCATTCTAAGGGTAGTAAATATCACGCACGGCTACATCTTCTAATTCGTACTAGCTTGGAAAAACATGCCAAGAACTATTCCTCACATTGCTAAGTCTACCCTAGCATATACCGTCGACACACGCCGACATTATAATCATGTTTCGATGTTACCCCACCTAGGTTGCCATTTTTAAGTCTCCACATGGCGTCATCACCCAAAGTCTCGAACACATATCCTAGTCAAAATTGAGTATCACAACACTAATACTAGTCATTCCATGACATTCGAGCATCGCTCCTATAACGACACGAGCCATCACCCTACCTCAGCGATTACACTACCCATTTGTGCCAATTTGGGAAGCCACACCCGGCACATACACTATACGACCAGCAATCTGGGACCATCACCTGACCCTCAATACAACCATCATCGAGCTGCTAGTGCCCCTTGCTACTGGAATTAACTGGTCTCCTAAGGAAACCAAACACATTTTATGTAACTGTCCTCAAGACCCAACAAGATCTCTCCATCTTAACCACATCGCAATTACTCGGTGCTTGTGAAGACACTAATCTACGAGCTTCTCTTATAGTTCACCTTAATCATCAAACACTCCAAGGTGTCACAACATTTAATCTCTATCCCCAATTACGCTGCACACAATTAGTCCTATGGACACTCTAGTATACCTTTAAACTCACACTAAGCTTTCCTCGCACCTAGCCATCACTTGGGCGGCTACATTGATTCTATACACCTAGATAGTGATCTTATCTTTCACTCGAACATTCGTGACCATAGACTACGTACAAACCACCACTAACGCTACAAGGATTTTGGCAGGATACAGGACGTCGCCTACAACCTATAAACCTGAAGGTCTGTCTCAACTAGTCCTCAATGAATGTTCAATAATGACAACTAAATTGCTTCACTATGTAAACATCATACCATGTGCTAATATACAAGTTAACACGACTATATATATCTTGGTAGGATATGGAACGTTGGCCATTACCTGTAAATACTAAGGCCTACACTACGGATGCCATGCGGGATCATATTCCTCAATACCACATAATAATCAAGATACACTAACCCAAGTTCTCACCCAAGGGACCCATTATGTTCTCACCACATAATCAATACTTATAAATGCCACTCAGTATTCTAACCTCCATATATGAAATATACAACCTTCACAGCTAGATCGCAACGAACACTACTCACTATTGCCACTACCAAGACTACTCTCATCATCAATGTTACCAAACAATACCTCACATAAAGGATCACAGTGTTGCATCTATTGGCCTACACAATTTCATATGTTCTCCGGACTACCATCAATCGTAATATTCTCCAAGGATCGAATTTTCCTAATTATCTTACCGGTGTTAACTACCCGTAAGCTTTGGACCTAAGGGATATATGCCTTTTAGTCACCAATCATTAGTTCATAGTCACGACACCCTAATTATAAACCTCTATAATTGACTATACGCAATCCGTGACACTTACCGAATGGAAGTCATCTCACTCTACATGTCAAAAGATAATACGTCATCAAGGATTGGAACATAAACACCTCACACTAACAACCACGGTGTCACCACTATTGGTTTGCACGCACACTCGTAAATTACTAACAAATCTAATCAGAAGTGCGGAAGCGATTAATAACCATTAACTAGATCGTGTGTCACTTGGAAATAACTTACTTGTCGTGCTAACCTCTTTGACTTTATCATCAAGGAAATGAACTAAACCTTTACCAACTAGCATGATCGGCCCAAGCCAACACCAACATCGAAAGATCCAATATCAATTTCACCATGTCACACCCAAAAGGAACTTTGAACCTAAAGCTCTGATACCATTTGTAATGCCCCGGTCCAGATTTATGGGTTACCCGTAGTCAACCCGCTCCGACCTGAGCGTTAGGTGTGACATGCAATGAAATAACCTATATAATGTTGCTAGTCCAGATTTATTTAATTAACGTTTCACTTGTTTAACATGGGATTCTAGTTTCAAATTAAACTACATGAAGGACCCATAAGGATCACCCAAAAGTCCAAGCATACAGAGCTACTAACGTAAAATTAAATAGAATATTTACATGTATAACGCTCTCAAAATACGGACCCGCACCCAACTTACCATAACAAAAGCGAGGGTGTGAGTCGAATGCCTAGTGAGAAATATACAAATACAGTATAAAAATAAACGGCAAAAAGAAGACTCAAATACGTTATACCTACTTTCACATACAACTACCTTGTATGCTTATATAACATACACATACATTTACTTAATGCATTAAACCATTTCACATTCGAAAACCTTATTTATCCAAATTAATTCACCTTAATATTGTAAAAGACTTCCTAATTATCATTTTGACATTCATCCCTTTATTTAACACACACGGTTACATATTCACATAACTCCACTTGAATTATTCGAAAACCATTTCTTTACCGAAATTACTCTTTTTACTTTAATTAATCTACATAAGTATTTTCATTGAAAATCATCCTTTCAACACACGCGACACCGTGTTAGAAAATACTTATACTTTTGAAAACCTTTTATAACACATTCTTGTGTTAAATTATGGTTTGAACCACGTAGGTTGCTTAACCACCCATTTATCCGCTAACTTTACCTTTTTCTTTACCTTATGGAAATTAATCGGTTTACACATTTACTCGTCCATTTCACCTTTACCGAAACACTTATTAATTCATTCAAGTTAGGTTGTCTTAATATAATTCCCCATGATCGAGGTAAAAACTGAGCATCCGTGTAAATACGCTAATCATTGTTATCATCTTCCGACCGCAATATAAAAAAACTTAAACTTTCACTACACTCTTATGAAGTATAGCGGCTAGTCTGGGTATCGAATCTACAGGGAACAATATTTAAGATTAAATTTTCTTAACACTTAGGGAAGTAAAAAAATATAAAAGATGATGGATTTGAGATCATGTAATTCTACTAAAAAATAAATGAAAACCTATTTAGATTAGCTGCGAAAGAGATAAGATCGGAATACAATCCCCCAACCCCTAATGAATTCACCGGACACAAAACTAGTCTAGAAGTAAATATTTGATTGAAACAGAGACTTTATTTATTTTAAGAATTACATATATGAAGGAATAAAACCCGTATCATACATAATCAAAAGATAAATAAAATACGTGACAAGATGGTTAATACGCGCATCACACTCTAAACACCCCGATTACCTAGGAAAAATGAGGTTAAAAGTCCTATGACGGTTGTATTAACAAACTGACACGTTTCAATCACTTATTTATCCCAAGAACGTATTTTTATAACCATGCAAACCATTTAGGGTGGGGTTCATGCATCTCAACCTTTAGAAACCTAGTCGGACATGACTTGATTAATAAAGAACATGTTATCTACATTGCATGTAATCAAAATCATCATGAAACAATAATAAAAGTTCTGTAATTTAAGATTACCAAGGTTGAAGAACACAAACATGCAAGAAAATATCAAATCTTGAAGAAAAACCGAAAAAACTCTTGAATTAAAGATGCGAAACTTGTAAATTCTTCTCCTAGATGTTACTCCTTGTTATGGAGCTTTACAATTAGTAGTGGTAAAATGGGATCCAAAGAATAAAACAATCCATATTAGCCCAGTCATTTAAATATGGGACCTATTTTTAAAAGCTATGAGTCAAATATGTGCCCCATATTTAAAAGTTAAAGTCAAATATGAAGGTCATATTTGAAAGTTATGAATCAAATACGGAGTCCATTTTCAAAAGTTACGAGTGAAATACAAAACCTATTTTTAAAAGTAAAGAGTAAACTATGTTTTTTTCTACATATATTTAGAATTTTAATACTTATTTGGAGCGAAAAAAAATAGGTTGACCCATCCCATATTTGGTCCGCCCATATTTGGTCCAACACACATTACGCCCGACCACATTAGGCCCAACCCATAGTTTTGTTCCACCACTATTTACAATGAATGAAATCTGAGTTAAAAGAACCCTAATGACTAAATATATAGGTTAGAAGTCATTTCGAAGAGTCCCCAAAATATAAAACTCTTTTGGCTAAAAGATAAGGACAAAATAAAAATCCCGCTTCTGAAAATTTGTAACGGATTTAAAGTGTGTCTAATATTTGTCATGGTTTTGGAGCATGACTAAAAGAGAAATGTCATGTTTTTGGAGCGTGACTAAAAGAGAACCGGTCTGGGCTTTGGGTTGAACCGGTCCGAGCTTTTGCTTTCCATGGTTTTGGCTTTTTGATTCTTCTAATCTTCAAACGCGCATAACCTCTTCACCGTAACTCGGATTGAGGTGCCATTTTTTCCAGTGTTCTTGTAATTTCAAGATCTTCAACTTTATAGTTGGTCCTACCTCTGAACTAAGGCTAAAAATTTACAAAAATGCCCTTCAATCCATTCTTGGTTTCTTTCACTAATTTTAGTTTTCTCTCTCGCACTATCTTGAATGAAATACCTGTAAAACACATAAGAGTTACACAAAATACGAAATACATGCCAAAAAGGGTTGGTAGCATAAATATGAGACAAATTCAAGCTAATTACAATCAAGGTTCTAAAAAACGCGAGGCGTGATCGAGACGTGGAGGCCAAGCCTTAAGCCTTAGAAGCCTAGGCGGACCTTAGGCGTAAAAAGGCGTTTAGGCCTTCTTAATATATTTTAATCTTTTTTTAACCATAACAAGGCTATTATAATACTAAGATTGTACATATCATAAAAATATGTCTGAATATATACAAATTAAAATACTTTTTGATTATTTTGGATGAGATAATGGTCCGGTTTGTTAAAAAATTCTTTAAAATGAGATATCGTTTCACTAAAGCATTGTTGTTTTTAGAAAAAAGTGCGCCTTAAGGGTTTTACTAAGAATAAGGCGTAAAAAGCTTAAGGCGGGGATTTTCTCCAAAGTCTCAAGCCTAGGCGGGTTTTTTAGAACAGTGATTACAATACACGGGATCATAAAAATATCGAAATTAAAGGGATAAATGTGAAGAATTTATGCCTAATCAACCCACAAAACCCATTTCTTATCAAGTTCCTTATTCCTTTATCTTTTCTCGGAATCTTTCAATAATCGTATACTTCAACGAGCTCCACATCGACGACTATGCGCACCATATGCTCTGGTCAGTTATTTTGTATCTATCACCCCAGGTCTCTAGTCCCTCCTTAACTATCCCGGTGTCATCCGAGTTCCTTTTAATGTTCTTTAATATTTTATAAATGTCCACATTATTCCACTTTGTTTTTTACCCGTCCGAAGCCAAAACTCGGGCTTTCACCCCATATTGTGTTACACTTTGAAATTTACCATTTCATGTCCTTTATACTTTAACTTTGATTTTATTTCAAAAATCATATTCATTAGGACCAATTTGTGTAACACCTTTTTCAATATTTTTATTTCATAAAAATGTTCCACTTTAAGTAAAATTACCATTTTACCCATTTGTTTCCAAAATCATCATTTACTCCATTTTCGCAAGTGTTAATTTTTTCAAAACACTATTAAGTTGTCCACACTAACTTCTTAAGTGTTTTAACACCATAACACCCTTTTAACCTAGGATTAATATTTCTTTTTAATTAGAAACATCTTTATTTCATTATTTTCTTTCCAATTCCTTAAGTGTTAATATTTTATAATATTATTAAGTTACGCACACCAATTTTTCAATGTTTAACCATTAACACTTAGTCAACACCTTTATTGACCATTTTTCAAACTAGATATTTCTTTACTTTCTTTATTCAAGAAATATAATTACACTTAAAGACTACTTTTATAAGAAAATACCATTTCTTTATATCAACACATGTAGTCTTGCAACCTTGCACTTATCATACGTTTAACCCCTTTTTTACACACTTTGAAGACAAAAATTTCTACTATTCTTTATTCCATGTTTAAACCCAACAAAATATTCTTTAACTTGTTTATACATTTATTGCCAAAATACTACAAGTTTATATGCATGAGAAGATGGATTTTAAATCCTAAAATTCTATTAATGGGTCAAACACACATTCCTTAGAAATTCATCATACTTGCAAAAATACAATTTCAAGGCATAAAAGACATTCAATTTCTTCAAACTCAACAAATGTCTATTTTTCATAAAATCTTCATTTTGCAAGATACTTTAAAATATTATTTCACCAATTATCAAAACAAATCATTATTTCCAAACATTTCATTTCAGAAAATGTTTATCATCAATCTTTCTTGAAAATACACAATTTTCATAAAATACCAACTTCTAATATTTTAAGACTTTGAAATATTTGTTCATTCTTTATTCCCAACAAAAATAGCATTTTAATAACTTTTTTATTCCATAAAAATTCTAATTATTTACTACACATGATTTTCATTATTTAATCAAATGCATCCTACTCGTGTAATTTAATTACAAGACTACAAATAATGCAAATAGAGTCTTAATACTAATAGTAAGATTTTTTCATCTCAAAGACTCCAAATGGTGGTAGAAAGGTTGGTTTAGGAGAATCAACCCCCACCTTCAAAGTTGGCCTCGAGGGGTTACCAAATGCATCCTCCAAAATGCTCCATTTTAGCTTTCAAGAAAAACCCTTTAAAAACTCACTTCAAACTCCATGAAAGCATCTTCATCTTTAAAAATTCCCCACCACTTCTCCAAAATTCGTATCTCTCCTCATCTATGGTAGAGATGGGTGTATAAAGTTCAAATATAGTGGAATATACTAAGAAAATGGTGGTTTATAGTGGATATATGGTGGAAGAATGGTGGGGAGAAGCCCTCCCATGGTGGAAGACCACCATCCTCCCTCTCTCTCTCTTCTTGTATATTTCTACCAACAAAATGCCCCAAACAAGCCTTATAAAACCCTCGTAAAGACCAAAAATCCCATTTTGCCCAATCTAGGCTAATCTGGTTTTTATAGCACACCAAATCAAGGGCCAGAAATGTGACAATGCATAAGGGCAATCTGATTAAATATTTTCAAGACACGTCGTTCAAACAACATGCCAACCTCATTCGATGGATGGCTTCGCGCGACCTGTAACTGTAATGCACTGTGATCTCGTTAGAAGGTCTGCTTCGCGCGACAACCCCATCTCGCTTCTAACGACAAGCATATGTCGTTAGAATGGACCTTCTTTATGTTCTTTTATTTTCTTTAATTTGTATCCCACTATTCCCAATAAATTCTCATCACACCTAACTCCATTACAACTTGTACAAAAATTAACTGAATTACTGCAACAGGGTATTACACAGAATAATAATTTGGGTTAAGGAAACTTCATATTTCTCGGTAGTAGTGAGATAGTTGAAAGGCGGGTATTCTCACTATAAGTAGTTAGAACTTTAAAGCAACGGTGTTTGGTTTTTCCTTGTTTTGTAAGAAAAAATGACATGATAATGGTATTTCTCTTCAAAGTAAATTCATGATATTTATGGTCCGATCGACGGTAATCTTGGAATGTAGACTTGGGAAATAAAAATCGAAATTGAAACTCATTGCAAAGGTTCTAAGTAGCCAGGAAATTACTTTAAATAGAGATGTACGTAAGTTATTGATAATTAGAATAACGCAATGGTATTAGTGGTGTAATATTCTTATGAATTTTATCATAGACATAAAATTAACGTAGGTAAATTATTTAATGTACCTGAATTTTAGAAAAGTTGGTTTCATTTTTCTAAATTGGTTTTGAATAGATATTTGATTAATTTTATAAATTTATTTTTTTCAAAATTGGATATCATTTAATTGTTCTGGTACATTTGAAAAATAATTTATACATTACAAGATTTGTCTCACCAAAGTTGCTAAATAAAGTACTGAATATTTTATGGGAAAAGATCAATAAAGAGAAAGTATCCTTGTAGAACCAAACACAATATTGGCACTTATGGTTAAGTTCTTTTGTTCCAAAAGGAATTTGAAGACTGGTTTAAAATGGACATTTTAGTTTATTGAAAATGGAGGAACTTCTAGTCTTCAACTTTATTTAGAAGGTAAAATGACCAAAGGGGATTTTCATGGCCAAAAGATAAAGAGCTAAAGGTGAGTTGGGCATTTTTCATTTCGACTGGTTAGTTCGATGTCTATCCGGTCAGGAGGTGGTTTTGAGTGATTTATCAATTTTATTGATGATCACTCGAAGGTATGGATATGTATACCTAATGCACCACAAGTCTGAGACCTTTGATTAGTTCAAAGTGTGCACGGTTAAGGTAAAGCATGGGTGAGGCAAACAAATTCAAGCTCTACGATCTGTTCATAGAGGTGCTTACCTCTTGGGATAGTTAAGGGATCATTTATAGAATGAGTGGGATTTTATCCCACTTGTCTATATCGGGTATTCTACTTTGTAATGGTGTAGAGGAAATGAAGGAATAAAGTCCTTTGGGATATGATAAGTTTCATGGTAGGTTATTCAGGACTGCGACATTCTTGTTAGGATTTTTATGTAAGAGACGGCCATATAAATTCCAGTTTAATTTCTTCTTAATCGGTCTCTTAAACTCCCATTAAACATTAGAGTGAGAGCGAGCAAAATCATTCCAGGTCATGTTTAAACTTAGGGGTGCCCAACACTCGTGTTGTGGAATGAGTTAAGGAAGTTGAAATTAAGGAAATATGTATGTTTCTTAGATGGTTATCCCAAATTCTATAAAGGTAGTTTATATATATTCCTAAGTATGAGAAGGTCGTTATTGTAGGAGGATTATGTAATAAACCAAGGGCCCAAATGTGAGTTAAATTTACAAGATAAATGGAACATTATATTATCAGTATTGCTAGACCACCCGTACACGATGAAATACAACCTAATATCGATAATATACTACCTTGTCGTGGTGGGAGAATTATCGTTTATTAGGGTTCACGTGTCACTTATATTGGATAGCAAGTGGCGCCACGTCGTAGTGAGAGCATCAGGAGTCATCCAGAATGGTTACTGTTTTGGGTGATCATTTTGATGAGATCTGTAAGAGAAATTTTTCTAATATTTCTCATAGTATAGGCCTTTTATTGTTTATGCTATTTTGGCTATCCTGTTACAAACCGTCACGTACCACCACAATAAATCGACTCCAACATTCAAGACTTCCATGTATCCAATAAAGGTATAAAACAATTAGTGTTTAAAATTATTCATAAACTTTATTTGGGATGTTTATTTTTATTTAAACCGAGGCTGGATTTTTTTTATTTTGTTTAAAAATAATTTTTTTTACCTCGTTCAAATGAGATGCCTATCTTGTTCGAACGAAGATGCCTTTTTTTTTAAGGATCGTTTGATCTTACATCGAACGAATATCCAATGAGGTCATTTTGTTTGAATTTGTTTGAAGCTCATTAGAAGCTGGTTCAAACGATATTGGAGTCTCGTTCGAACGAACTATATTTTCGTTCAAACAAAATGACATTCTCGTTCGAACGACTTCTATTTTCCTTCGGATGAAATTCGTCACCTCGAATTTTGTGTCAGGTCTATAAATACCTGTTTTGACTCCAAATTTCGTAGAATTTTGGAAAAGACGTAAACATAATATCTTTACCAAAGTTTTTTCATCTTTTGTGTTTCCAAACACCTTTTGATTTACAAACACATCCCTAAATATATTTTGTGAATCATTTTGAACCTTAGTTGAGTTATACTTTTTGTGGATAGATCGTCTATACGACTGACTTGTGGATCCGTAGGGATCACGGCTGAAGACAGAAGGTTGAAGGTTGAAGGTTGATCGGTGGCTACCGAGGGTAAATCGTTGCCTGTGGATTGCTCATAAACGAGTGGTATTCTTTAGAGAATCTGTGAAGAATGTGAATTATACTTGTGTCTGTATCAAGTAGTACTGTAAGTTGATTGTCTTATAAAGTTTCTAAAGTGCTTATATAAAAGGTTTTGCCCTGAAAATAGTTTTTTCCTCAGTTGTCGTGTGATTGCATATTTTATTTATCTGTCTTATTACTTAAATGCATATATTAGGATAATAAGATAAAATTGGATTTTTGATTGGGCATTTAATTAATGCATTAAGATTGTGCGCACTCCTCTTACAAGATCACACACAAAAACGAATCGGGTCCCGATAACTACAATAAGGCATTCCAAGACAATGATTTTTACTTTGACTTATGGTTATGGATACCAAAAGGGATTCGATCTATTCGAATCAAGTTTTAGGACTTGTAAATTTACTGATGAGGTAAAACCATCGGGTATAATAGTGGACCTACAAGAAGTTAAAAAGAAAGATCGGTGGGAAGGTGAAAACCTTCAAGGCAAGGCTTACGAAAGGGTTTACTCATAAATAAAGGGATTGGCTATGATAAAACCTTCTCGCAATATACATGTTAAAGTCTATCGGGATTCTTTTAACATTAAGATAGCATTCTTGAACGATCATCTTGATAAGTACATAGTAAGAAGTCGAGAAAAGAAACGTGTTATAAGCTTGTGACATCCATTTATGGATTTAAGTTAACATCAAGGTATTAGGTCATTCGTTTTGATGAGGTAATCATTTTGGCATTGATCAAAGACCGAAAAGTACTTGTTTGGATAAGAGTATGACAAAAAAGTGGTAGTATTTCTAACACAGTTTTTGGATAATGCTTGCTTAATCAGGAACAAAGGGGAGTATTGTCTTACACAAGTAGTGTGGTTGTCCAAATTTCAATATAAATGACTTGGGACAAGCCATGGACATCTTTATGATCAATATTTTGCTAGATCGGTTACAAATGATTTTGGGATCGATTATATCAAAGTTATATACACGGGATTAACATCAAGATTACATGAAAAGAGTTTCTTTCCAAGTAAGGAATCATTCTTTCTGGAAACCTCATACATGTTATACTGTGTATAAAATCAAAATCTCGTATGCCTTTGGCATGACCAAATATTTTAGTCTAATAGTCTCGTACCTTTTAAGCACGCAGAGTAAGGTTTCAGTCAGATAAGGATTCCAAGTATTCTACCTCGTAATATGTGTTTACCAAGAAGGTTGAGCTATAAGTTGGAAGAGTATGAAGTAATCTAGATTGTTGACTCCGCTATGGAGACCATAATTATTATCACTTTAGAGAAAACTAAAGAGGCTATATGGCTCGCTTACTTCCTAAGTAGTATGGGTGAGGTTCTTTCAAGTGCAATTAGCTATTACACTTTTTAGTGAACATAGCGGTGCGATTAAAAAGTTGGGAGGACCCGTAACCCATAAAGGGGTTAAGAACATTGAGTATAGGTTTCACCAAGTTCGAGATATCGAAAGGAATGGGTGATAAGGCTATCACAAGGTTGTATTGGAGAACACTCAATTAATCCTTCTACCGATGGGCAACAAACTGTCGTGTAGATGGGATGGAAGTTTGATACATGGCTTTAACACGAAGTAGGAGATTGTTGGGGTTTTATTCTTAAAACCATGTATAATAATTATCCTTTTGAAAAAGGTGTGCCAGCTCATTTTGAAATAAGAATCGCATTTGCGAGAATGCTTTGTGTTTGGTTTAAATATATCATAGATATGTCGGTCATAGAGCTCTGTAGGAATTTCTTTGAGTCAATTCGAGTTGATCGGGATTTCGAATCTGACACTATTGAACAGTTCACAACCTAGATGAATTGACATCTATCAGAATGGTTGTGATGCAATCCTAGTAATTTATCTCAAATTTTGAGAACATGTATGATAATTTGGGAACTTTTATGATATTTCAACAGAGGATTGTGATCTATACATCCCAACATTGTATGTAACACAGTTACCTATGAGATTAGAGTCTAAAGGTTGCTTTGATTAGACTCGAGATATCTCACACTATTTGTAAAAGGTGCATAGATTCTTAATCTCGAGAATTATAAGGATTGGAATATTTGTGCAAATGTCACTTTGATAGCTATGGGTGCGATCGGATTTATATCGGGTCAATTGATCTTCGTCTATTGGGTAACAATTGTATAAGTAGGTCTCAAATCATAGTTTAGAGGAATCCACATCCATAGGATACCATGGATTGTGATACCCCTTTGATAGACGTATATATTTTGTTTCTAACAAGTAAAACACGATCGTTGGATTATTTTACAATCCAGGAGGACTAGCAAATACGTTAAGTCTGAGAATCAAGGAATTGATTAGATGTTTGTTAAAGTTAATTAACAGTAAATTGATTTGGCCAAGCGTTTATCAAAAACTTATAGTGGAGAATCATATTATGTACCATAATTAACTTTGCAAATAAGACCTCATTAAATCCGATTGATTTCTGAGATAATTAAATTGGAGTGCAATCTTGATTACTTAGTGGAATTAATTTATGACTGAATACAGAAAGGAAATAATTGCGATAATTATAATTGGGATTGGGATTTTGGAAAATTTAATTATTTGGCTTGGATCCTTAGTATAGTGCATATACTTATGTAGTCAGGCTCATACTCTCAAGAATCCCAATTTAACTCAAGCCCACCTTTTATACTTGTATATAAAGGTTTGAGAAGGAATTTTAATCATTATTATTAATCATTAGGGTTTGAGAGGGGAGAGAGAAAATATTATTCACATTTTTCTAAGGGGGATAGAGGGAGACCATCATATCTCAAAGTTTAGCAAAGGTTTTCGTCTCAAAAAGTGTCACCCACCAACTTGACTTTGGGAAGGATCATACAATAGAATATCATAGCGTACAGAAATCAAAGTTTCGAATATCTTGGAGGACGGCGATGATTTCATCATCGTTTACCTTTTGTCTCATACGAATCACAACAAGATTCGATATAGTATCTATTCTTGAGACCCTAGGTTTAATATTTAAATTTAGAATCAAATAAAAGTATGTTGCTTGTTTCAAAAAATAATAGCAAAGATAAATCTCAAATTAATGGAGACCATAAATTAGATTCTATCTTCTTCTCTTCCTTTTTTTCACAATCTCTCGAATTGATTTGAGATTTATATTGGGGGTAATTTTTTGAACAAATATCATTATTCAGTAAGACTCTACTATAAAGTCATCTTCAACCACCACCACCACCCACCCACCTCTCTAATTATAATCGTAATCGACAAGAGTAGTGGACGCAATTTCAAATTCACATTCTCATACCCAACTTGAAAAGTTGAATTCAACCCCAATGCTGGAGTGATTCTAAACTAAGCTAAAGGTCTTGTGTCATTGTAGGGCACGTGTAAAATGCTCAAAAAGTGTTTAGATCTCCTCTATTTTCTGATGCAAATTTAAACCTTGTGCTTTAATCCCCTCTTATTTGCTTGACCTGACATGAGACATGCTAATAAGATGGGATTAAAGTACAAATCTTTCTACTTTGATTGTTTATCTTCTTCGTGCTACTACTAAAATTAAAATCGTGCTTATTTTTTTAATGTTTATTAATATATTTTAAAAATATGCATAATAATAATATTAGTATGTGCACCTTACATTTGTTCGTATCTGTGGTTCATAGCCAGTGAGCAAATGAAACAATAGAAGACACACTTAAAAAAGGGACCGTCTATCCCCCCATTCCCTTTCAATGTATAAAGACATTACTATCCTTCAAGCCTTTTAACTTTTCTTTCCTAAGTTAACTTTGAAAATAAATATATAAAAAATTACAACTAACTTTGATAAAAAAAAATACAACCAACTAATTACATCTAATTTTGATTAAAAAAAACAGTTAACTTTCATTTAAAAAAAAGGTACATCTAACTATGATTAAAAAAACTGCAATTAACTTTGATAAAAAAAAATACATCCATCTTATTATAACTAACTTTGATAAAAAATAAAAAAATAAACTTTAGAGTTAACTTTGATAAAATAAAAGAAAAAGTTGCAACTAACTTTGATTAAAAAAAACTGCAATTAACTTTGATAAAAAAAAAAACTACAACTAAATTTAATTAAAAAAATACAACCAACTAATTACAACAAGCTATGATGAATAAAAAAAAAGATAACAGGTAACTTTAATTTATTTTTTTTTAAACTTTGATAAAAAAAATTACAACTAACTTTGAAAAAAAAAACTACTGCTAACTTTGAAAAAAAAAACAATTACAGCTAACTAAATTTAAAAAAAAAATTATCATGTGTTTTAAAAAAAAAAGAACATCTAACTTTGATTAGAAAAATTGCAATTAACTTTGATAAAAAAAAGGCTACAACCAACTTTGATTAAAAAAAAATACAACCAACTAATTATAGCTAACTTTGATAAAAAAAAGTTTAGAGTTAACTTTGATAAAATAAAAGAAAACGCTGCAACTAACTTTGATAAAAAAACAAGGCTACATTTAATTTCGATTAAAAAAAAGTTAGAACAAACTTTGATAAATTATCACGCGTTTAAAAAAAATTATAGCTAACTAATATTTTGGTATGAATTCCATTAAACAAATAAAATATGTATATTAGTATTTTAGTATGAATTCCATTCCTTAAGGTTTGTTATTTTTAATCTTTTATTTGTTATTTTTTTAAACATATGATAAATTTTTTTATTTTAGTTAGCTGTAATTATTTTTTTTTCAAAGTTAGCAGTAGTTTTTTTTTCAAAGTTGGTTGTAATTTTTTTTATCAAAGTTTTTTTTTTAATTAAAGTTACTTGTTATCTTTTTTTTATTGTTAGTTGTAATTAGTTGGTTGTAATTTTTTTTAATTAAATTTAGTTGTAGTTTTTTTTAATCAAAGCTAATTGCAATTTTTTTAATCAAAGTTAGTTGCAACTTTTTCTTTTATTTTATCAAAGTTAACTCTGAACTTTTTTTTTCTTTTTTCTTTTTTCTTTTTTCTTTTTTCTTTTTTCTTTTTTCTTTTTTCTTTTTTCTTTTTTCTTTTTTCTTTTTTCTTTTTTCTTTTTTCTTTTTTCTTTTTTCTTTTTTCTTTTTTTTTATCAAAGTTGGCTATAATTAGTTGGTTGAATTTTTTTTAATCAAAGTTAATTGCAGCTTTTTTTAATCATAGTAAGATGTACCTTTTTTTAAAAATGAAAGTTAGCTATTTTTTTAATCAAAATTAGATGTAATTAGTTGGTGTGGTGACAATTATTATTCAACACAAATAGATAGGAGAAGCGCAATCACCTAGCAAAATAAAGAAGATGAAATGTCAATCACACAACAGGAGATGTACGTGGTTCAGCAAGAATGCCTACGTCCACGGTGGTGCAGTCGGTATTACTTCTATATACTCCAGGGAGCGTTTACAGAGAATACAGTGCGTGTCTTTTGCCCCAGACCTAGGGTTTATTATATACATATCTGTCTTCGGGGAGTGGGGAGTGTTGGACTCCCCCACGTTTACCATCTTCTCCTGGAACATCTCTATACGAGAACATGGGAGAAGACTAAGTTACAACTGAATTAATGTTAAGGTGCGAAGGGCTTGGACTTTGGGCCGTTTTAATTGGGCTACTCGTCCAGGCCTGTAATGCCAATTTCGGGTACCCACAATTGCCCCTAAATTTGTTGGGACATAATTCGAGCTCAATAAATTTAAATGATTTGTCATAATGGCTCTTTTGCATATCACGTAACTCTTCCCAAAGTTTGAGGGCTGATTTAGACGGTAGTCGCTTCGTGTCCTGTGCGCTATGATTAGTATCATTTAAAAGTCATTTTGAGCAGCGTTTCATAGTTGTCGTTTCAAGCTTCTTAGTGTTCTTCCATCTTCTGCGAGTTTTAGCGATTTGTGACCTCTTCTCCAGGTCTTCATTTTCTTCGCTTTCGATCTCCCTCATCATTTGGTCTTGTGACCTTGCATTGCCCAAGCTAAATTCCCATCTCGTAAGTCTCCCTTGCTTTCTCTTTGTGTTTTCTTTGAATTTGTAGTTTAGGGTTTATAAATGGCAAAGATAGGTAATAGATCATTGTCCGAGTTTAGGAAGTTTTACAATATCCCAGAGTGGGTAGAGATTGAGTGCGCTTCTCTCCCCAAAAATGTTAGAGAGATAGATGGTGCTCATTGGATTCACGTCTTGTTGTTTTCCCAAGGGGGCTTACTTTTCCTCCAAACAATTTATTCTTGCATTTCTTTGGTAATTTCAACATTTTTCATGCACAGTGCTCGCCCAATGTATGGAAGATAATCAATGGCGTCTATAGAATAAATCAACTTTATGGCACCAACTTAGGGCTCGCTGAAGTTTGTTTTTGCTACCCCTTTTCTCGAACTAGCTCTGGTGTTCTTTATCTCAAGGCCAGGAGTCCTGATAGGGTATTGGTAGTAAATTTACCTGATTCCCACAAGGACTACTGGCAAGAGGGCTTTCTTGCTAGGAATTGGCAGTTCTCCCCTCAAACTGAGGGGTCGAGGTCTGATAGATTCTATGTCCCCTTTTATGGGGAGGAGTACATGGGTAGTCTTTGCTCTGCCCTTCTGATTTCTTTGTTAATGTGTGATTTCTCTGATACTTTCCTATTTTTTCTTTAGCGAGGTCGAATAACTTAGAGCCTGCTCTTAGCAAGGTTCGGCTTTCAGAGTTGGTCAAGTCTTGGAATATAAGGGAGTCCTTAGCTGACAGTGAACATCCCCGGTCTGCTGCTTTCTTGCTCGAGTACAAAAATGTTGGGTCTAACTTTATAGCGAGGCATGTGGATAGTATTCTTGAATTTGATACTTCTGAAGAGACTGTTGTCGATCCCATTCAGTTGGACGAGGAGGAGAGAAGTTCTGAGAGTGATATCAGAGGCGGTGCTGAAGGCAATTTTGGCGAGGGGAGCTCCAGTGGTGATAGTTCCTCTGGTTCAGAAGAGGTTTCTAAAGCTCAAGAACCTTCGAGCACGTCTAGCATCTCTAGCGAGGAAATGGATCCTCCAAGGAAAAATTTGATCCGAGATGAAGATAATGATGATCATGTGCTTCTCGCTCAGAAGTCAAAGAAGCAGAAGTCCAGCACTGGGGCTGTTGCTACTGGTTCTCGGTCTACTTCTCAGGAGCAGGAGAAGGAGAGAAAGGAAGAAGAGCAGGTGTGAGAGAGAGAGAGGAGGAGGGAAGAAGAAAATTGAGGACAAGAAGAAGGTCGAGGAGAGGATGTGGATAGAGAAGGAGAAGGAAAAGTAAGAGGAGAGGAGAAAAATGGAGGCGAGGACAAAGGCTGGGCAGGCCTTGGTGCCTGTGTTCGTGTTGCCGGAGGGTGCCTCGGTTGTCACTTCTCCCCAGTTGGCCCCTGCACTGCTCGAGCCAGCAGTCCTTCCTGCTGACCACCAAAGGGCAATGGAGACTGACCAATTAGCTCTGCAAGCGAGCCAGAGGCTAGCCTTGGTAAGTCTATTTATCTTATCTAATGCTTCCCAATTTTTGTTTGTTTCCTTCTTCTAATATCTTCTTTTACTTTGTACTTTGCGACTGATTTCGTCGTGCTCTATTGCTCTCGCGACGAGCTGATCAATAAGAATAGCGAGCTAGATAAGAGAATGTTGCTTTGAGGGTGAAGTGTACAGAGCTCGAGGCTTAGTTTGAAAGCCGCTGATGCTGCTCGGACGTCTTCCGATCTGGCTCTTGCTAAAGCCAATCTAGAGCGGGAGGCAGCATTTAAAGAACTGAATGAACTGCGGAAAGCCTACGATCTGGTCTGCTTGAGCAAGCTGGTTATTGTGGAGAAGAACAAAGTGTTGACCGAGCAGTTGAAGGAGAAGCAGTCTCAGGAAGCCATCATTAAGGAGGACTCATATAACTCCGGGTGGGCCACCGCGTATGAAGACGCTGAGGTTCAGATAGGCTACATCAGCCACCTGAACTTTAAGAAGGGCTGGAATAAGGCCCTTTTAGCTGTTGGTGTGGACGTTGCCTCTCCCCTATTCGATGAGCACGATCTAGGCCCCAAGCCAATTGTGGCTGAAGCCCCTGCCCCAGCCATCGAAGGTATTAATTTTGCCTCCCAATCAGTTCCTGCTGATGCCCTTCCTGTTCAGGCGACAGAGGTTGTCCCTGCTGAGGGAGGTGCTCCTATTGCTGCTGACAAGGGGAAGCAGTCAGCTTCTTCTGGGCAGCCCGAGGTCGCCAGCTAATTTTACACTTAGGGTTACTTTTGTATTTCTTATTTGTAATTTTCCCTCTGATTCTTCAATGTACTCTGATATTTCTCGTATGAATGAAATGAGAAGACTTTTTCCTTTAGTGTATTGAATAACTCTATCTTTTATTGCTCTTTTATTGCTTGTAGTTGATTGATGTTGATGATTATATACCAGCCACTTCTCAATTGGGAAGAATGCTTGGTCCTGATGTAAGTTCTGAAGTTCTCCATACCTTTGTGAGGATTTGCAAATCACTGCCATTGAGGAACAAGCGTTTCATAGAGCAGACTGAGCTTTTCGTTAAACTGAAAGACAGGCTCTAATAGATGGAAGAGGTTGGTGCCTTAGTCCAGGAAGAGGTGAATACTCTTAGAGCAAGGCTTTTAGAAGCTTCTGAGATCAACCAGGTTGGAGAAATTCTTCAGCAAGAGAATAAGGATTTGAGGAGGGAAGTCTCGCGACTCAGGGAGCATGTGCCAAGCATCGCTCCTGCAGTATTACGAGGTTCTTCCTCGTCACGAGCTGGAGCTGGACCAGGCGATATTCCTCCGATGCTGTGAGGTTCCAACACTCCGACTGTCCCGCGAGCTGGTACAAACGCAAGAAGTTCAGCTAGGGAAATGGAAGAGCTCCGTGGTGATGTCCAACGAGCATATGTGATTGTTGCTGGGATTCAAAGGGACGTCGCTCGGCTGAGGCATTTTTTTAAGAGAGGACCTCGGCAAGCATGGGCCGATGGTTACAACCAAGGTTGGCTAAATGCTCCGACGAGGCTAACAGAGTTCGAAGAGCTTTCTTTTATTAGGGGATGGTTGAGTTCCCTGAAGGAGCTGCAAGTCCCAAGGAACTCAATACTCTCGTATCGTCATGAGATCTCTTCTTCCACTCTAATGTCCAATCCCTTCTGAAGAGATGATCAGTGGATCCCTATTGATGACATCCCTCGGTAGCTATTGGAGTTGGATGGGAATGAAGTCAAGGAGGATCTATTTCCCCATCCCGATGACGGTCGAAGAGCCCAAGTGGCTGATTATCTCGTTCAGAGGCCTCGACCTCATTAAGATTTTACCAGTCGTAACTCTGTATATTTTGTAATGAAGTAATGTAATGTTGATGTTTTGGGCGAGCTCGCCGACTAAACATGGGTTGTATTTATTGTAAATATGATGAAGTAATATAAAGTTTATGTTCTGGGAGAATTTGCCAATTAAACAAGTGTTGTATATTTTCCACATCTTTTAGACTTTGCTCAATAATCTTGGGCCTCTCTTGGCTGACTAGATTTGTAAGTTTGCATTGTCAAGTGAGTGTCCCTTCAATCCAATATGCTTATGTGGTACCATTCTGCCCCACTTTACCTTTTAGGTCATGTCGTCACACTCCCTTAGGCCTAAGTGTGGAAATTGGCGAGGACACACCTGGTGTTGGATGCTTTATCCGATCGGGATTTTATTAACCAAACATTATTTGGCGACCAATTTTGTCTTGGCCATATTGCCTAAGGATATCCTATAGGGCTTCATATATTTCCAGGGGCAATGCTAAGAGGTTTTTCGTGTTTCATAATAAAAACCTGAGGAGGGTGATTTCCCTGATATAGTGTAATGATTAGTGGGCCTGTCACTTGGAAAAGGTGTGTGAGTTATAAAGTTCAGATACTAGTTAACTGACACTTCGTAGAATGCAACTGCTAAATAACTTTTACTAATGATAAGGAAATGAGCTTCCAGTCTCATAAGTACAATTCAAAAGAAGAATCTAGAAATAGAATTTTTTAAGATTGGCCGCATTCCATGCTCGGGGTATCTCTCTGCCCTCCAGCGTTTCTAAGTGATAGGATCCTCGCAGATCATCTCTTATTATCTTGAATGGTCCTTCCCAGTTTGGCCCTAACTTGCCGCCTGATGGTTTTACTGCACTGCCCAAGACTTTCCTTAGGACATAGTCCCCAACTCGGAATGCCCTTGGATTGACCTTCTTGTTATAGTGCTTTGCGAGCTGTTACTGATAGCTCGCTAATTTTACCAGGGCGAGCTCTCGGCGTTCGTCGGTTAGGTCAAGTTCAGCGAGCAATGCTGCATCATTTTGGCCCTGATCGACAAGGGTGGACCTCATAGTGGGTAAGCCTGCTTCCAATGGGATGACTGCTTCCATTCCATATGTTAGTGAGAATGGGGTTTCCCCCGTTGCTCGACGTGGGGTAGTACGGTAGGCCCACAGAATATGCGGTAGTTCATTCACCCATGCGCTTTTGGCTTGTTCTAATCGTTTCTTTAGCCCATCGATTATCATTTTATTGGAAGCCTCGGCTTGGCCATTACTCTGAGGATAGGCCACTGAGCTGAAATGGTGTCTGATTCCGTGGTCATTACAGAAATTATGAAAGGAGCCGCTCTCGAACTGCGTTCCATTGTCAGTGATGATGGTCTTAGGGATCCCAAAACGGGTGATTATATTTTTCCATATGAATCTTATCATATTCGCGTCTCGGATGTTCGCCAGTGGATCTTCCTCTATCCATTTGGTGAAGTAGTCAGTTGCGACCAACAGATACTTGCGATTTTCGGCAACGGTAGGAAGAGGTCCTACGATGTCCATTCCCCATTGGGCGAATGGCCATGGGCTGGAAAGTGATTTTAGGTCGCTAGAGGGTTGATGGACCATGGGAGCATGAAGTTGGCATTTCTCGCATTTGCGAACATACATTGCAGAGTCTCTTTGCATATATGGCCACCAATAGCCTTCCTTCATTGCTCGAAAATCTAATGACGTTCCTCCACTATGGCCTCCACAGATTCCCTCATGGAGTTCGTGTAGAATTCGTTCGACATCCCTCGGGTGAACACACTGAAGGTAAGGGCCGTAGAACGATCTCTTATATAGCTTGTCCTCAGGAGATAAGTGAAAGAGAGCAACTTTGACTCTTATCTGGTGAGCGGTCTTCTTATCACTTGGGAGTGCGCCATCCTTTAAATAGTCCCTTAAGGGGTCCATCCAACTTGGTGCTGACTCAATGTGGAGCACATGCTCTTGGCAGCTCACTGCTATGGTTTATGCTCGGATGAGCAAGGAAATCGATGGGGATTGTTCTTTTTAAGTCGAAATCAATTGTCGAACTCAGGGCTGCTAGAGCGTCGGCATGGTTATTTTGTCCTCTAGGAAATTGCTGGACGTGGACGTCCTTAAAGCTGTCCATTAGACTTTTTTTCAATGCGAGGTAGGCTGTTATTCTTTCATCTTTCGCATTCTAGTCTCCATTTATCTGATTAAAGACTAATTGTGAGTCGCCGAACACCTGTAACTGCTTTGCCCCCAAAGTTTATGCCTTCTGGAGGCCAGCTATTAAAGCCTCATATACTGCTTCATTGTTGGAGGCTTCAAATCCAAGCCTGATTTCTTGTTCGAGGATTGTATCCTCCGGAATGACAAGCACAATGCCTACTCCTACCCCCTTTGAATTGGAGGCTCCATCAATAAACAATTTTCAGACACCCTTTGTTGTGTGATTCTCTCTTTGCCTCACGGGTTGAAGTTGGTCGAGAGGTTGCTCGCCCATGAATTCGGCTATAAAATCAGCAAGGACCTGCCCTTTGATTGCGTTCCTTGGTTGAAATTGGATGTCAAATCATCCGAGCTCGACTGACCATTTAGACAATCTGTCCGACAAATCCGCATTCCTCAGGATTGCTTTAAGGGGGTGTGATGTAAGGATGATGATAGTGTGAGCTTCAAAGTAGTGCTTCAACTTCCTCGAAGCCACAACAAGTGCATAGGCGAGCTTCTCTAGTGGTAGGTAGCGTTGCTCGGCCTCTAATAAAGTCTTGCTCTCGTAATAAATGGGGTGTTGGATTCCAGGTTTTTCGCACATCAATGCAGAACTGATAGTGTGGTTGGAAGCAGCAAGGTATAAGTACAAGAAATCTGTTTCCTGGGGTATGACGAGCAATGGTGGTGAGCTAAGGTAGGCCTTGAGCTCGTCCAATGCCCGCGAGCAATCTCGATTTCATTCTACTATTTTGTTTCCCTTTAGGAGTTGGAAGAACGGTTTGCACTTCTCGGAGGACTTTGAGATAAAACGGTTTAAGGCAGCGAGCATACCGGTGAGCTTTGTACATCTCGGACTGTGCGAGGAGGTTGTACCCTTTTGACTGCATCGATCTGGTCTGGATTAGTCTCGATGCCTCTCTTGCTGACCAAGTACCCGGAGAATTTTCCTGATTGGACGCCGAAAGAACACTTGCTTGCGTTGAGTTTCATTCAGTACTTCCAGAGGATTTCGAGGGTTCTTGATAGGTCTGAGAGGTGGTCCTCTTTGTTCCTTCTTTTGACGAGCATATCGTCGATGTAGACTTCCATGGTATCCCCCATTTGGTCCTTGAACATTTTGGTGGCCAGCCGCTGGTAGGTTGCTGATGATGCAGTGAATCAGCACCACCAGGTGAGGTGTTTGCAAGCTCAATATAGATATAACAATGGTAGCACGGCTGTATATAGAAAATAAGAATGAGGTGAGGATAAGAGGAATGACACCTGAATATAAGTGGTTCAGCCAATCTGGCCTACGTCCACTGTGAGTGTGTGTAAGTAATATCACTGAAAGAAGGCACTAACGGCCATGGATACAACCTCTCAAGCTCTTTCTCTCTCTACTGTGTGTATTTAGACAGAGTTTTAGCTAAGGTTTTAATATCTGGATCCTTTTGCAAGGTAGGGGATGATCCCTTTATATAGTTCCTAGGGGGTGCAATGTACCCCCTATGCATGTAATGTGCATGTGTGTAGTTTCCTCACCAATGGGGGTGTGCCACCTGTCATGGCCACATGTAGGTAATGATGATGAAATATTCCCCCACATGTGGAGAATAATCTTGTTATAACTGATTTATGCTCAGGTGTCCTTATCCAAATGTCAACAGATGCTCGGCAGTCATGTTGGTGAATGGCCTCGGCCTAGGAGATGCCGAGCTATAAAGGTTGGATGTCCGCTCAATCCGCGAAGTGTCATGAGGAATCTCGGCCTGATGTCAGCCGAGGTACATGCTGGGGTCGGCCTGAGCCGAGGTTGGGCATGCGGCATGCTGATGATTATTAATACCTCTGGTAACCTCGACCCATGCCGAGGTAGTATCCATGTTGAAGATGAATCGTTGGCTCCTTGTTATCTCGGCCTACTGATGGCCGAGGTTTCTATTCCCGGGTGCTTTAGGATGCTGTTGATGTCTGCGACGTGCATAGTGTCCTTGGGGAGGTCAATGTAGTAGTGTCGGCCGGGGCCGAGGTAGTCCTGGCCGAGGGATGATATCGTGGGCCCTTATCCCTCATTGGGCCTATCAATGTCTCGGCCATTATCTCGGCCGAGGTAGGTATCCCTGGCTGAGGTTATACTTGGGCATATCAATCACCCCCCCAGCCCTTAGTCATTTGCGAGAGCAGGTGGTTAAGGGATTCTCACCTCCGAGGCCTGTTCACCCCTAGGCCAACACCTGCGTGACACCTGTCCCAAGCTTAGGCATGCCCACTTGGTTTGCGTGCACTGTCAGTTGTCCCTTGGGCTTCCCAAGGCAATGATGAGCCTTGGGAATCGTGCTCAAGTATTTAAGGGTTAAAAAACCATTCTTCCTTCTTCTTCCTCATTTCTCTCCTTCGCGCACTGTTTCCTGCAACTTTCTCTCTCCGAAGCTCCCTCGTTCCAGCGCTTTTTCTGCAGGGGAATACCTAGTTTCTTGCGCGATTTCCTCTATTTCATTCATCAACTCACCCTCAGGTACCTTCCCCTCTCCATCTCCTTCATTTTGGCATTTTAATTTGAATTTTCCGGTGAGGGTTTGAATTTTCCGGTGGTCATATGAGTTTTCCAGTGAGGGTTTGAATTTTCCGGTGAGCTAGGTTTTCTGCAAAAATTCTTTGGTTTGATCTTTGGTTCTCCTAATTTTTCAAGCCAAACTCGTTCATAGTTTTTAGGAGTTTTCCTCGAGTTTAGGGTCTGCCAAAGTTTTGGGTCGTCCCCCGATGCTCAGACCCCTGTACCAACTTCTTGAAGACTTCCCATCTCTCAGAGAAAAGACCTTAGAGAAAATTAGGCAAATAGAGAGAGCTCAGGAAGAAGCTCGTAGGTCACAGGAGTTCCCTGTCAGACCTCTCTTTCCTCCACCTCTCCAGGTGGTATACCCTCGTCCACCTGAGAATTTTTATCAGACAGACGTCTCTGCCAATAACTTGCCGATGTCTGAGTCTGAGTCTTCCACCTCCGACCCGATGTCTGTGGACTCTTTCCAAGAGGCCATGGACTTCACTCCTCAGGCTGGTCAGGACCCTAGCCAGGACGAGGTCTCCAGTCGTTCCTCCTCTCAACATGGCTCTAGCACCTCCAATTCTTCTTCTGAGGTCGAACTTGTCGAGCCAAATGTGGCTGTGCCACCCATTCTAGACGCCATCCCACTGTCGGCCGTTATCGGGGCCGAGTTTTCTCAAAGGTTCCCTGGTCACCCGTCCACGTCTGCTCCAGTCGACGTTGAGTCTGACGACGATGAGGATGCCGAAAGTGATGTTGACACATCTGAGGCGGCCGAGTATGAGAGCACAGTTACTGAGGTGGATCTATTGCACTTCAGGTACCTATACTCCATCAGTCCCTCTATCCATTTAAGGAGACCTCTGAGGGAGGAGAGGGCCTACCACGGCCAAGAGGGAGAAATCTGCTTATACGAGCAGATGTTCAAGTTAGGTTTTCGTCTTCCCTTTCACCCTGTCATCAGGTCCATCCTTTCCTTCATTAACTTGGCCCCCTCACAGCTCTCTCCCAATGCTTGGAGAGTTATTATAGGGGCCATCATATTGTGGAGGGAGGTCCACCACTCTGACCTCCCAGTTCATGTCTTTGCTGGTTGTTACGTCCCCACCTCGGCCAAGAATCATCCGAGCTACTATCACTTCGTGGCTCGGAGGCCTGAGAAAAAGATGCTCTTGGTCACTCAGACCTCCAATCATAATTGGAAACCTCGGTACTTTTTTGCCTCAGGGCCATGGGAATTTGGTTCTTCCATTCCCTCTTCCATTTATGAGCCGAGAATACCCTTTAAATGGGGTAAAGTCACCATGTCTGCGAGGGCCGACCCTGGACTAAGTGTTCAAAATGGCAAAAAGGTGAAGGCCCTGCAAGACCAAGGGGCCCATGGGATGTTTGTCAAGTTCGAGCATCTGCTGACCCCCCAGTATCTCTCGGGGACGAGCTTAGGTGGAAGTCCCCTAGTTGACTTTGGTAAGGATTTTTATTTTCAATCCAAGTCTAACCTATGATCATACTTACTTTATTTCTGACTTCTTATCTTTTCACTTTTGCAGAGAGACCACCAGGCATCTCGGACGAGTTGTGGGAAATGGCAGCTCCAAGCTTAGCTAGACTTGTCAAGAAGACTGGTTTGAATGCTCCTCCACCTGCTCCCTCAATATCCAAGTCGAAGAAGAGGGCCCCTGAGGTCCATCCCCCTAAGGATCAGAGGCCGAGCTCCAGGCAAAGGAAGACTCCAGACGCTGCGATCCCTATCACAGCCGACACCTTAGCTGCTCGTCCGGACCAGCTGAAGCTTACCGAGAGTGTGGTCGGCAACAGTAGGCAGGCCATGGATGCCCTTGCCAACGTGATGACTGATGCCGACAAGAGCTTTTACAGGGCCATGGACACTCATATGCTGGTTGAGTTCGGCCTCCACAGAGCCGTCCAGGTATGGCTCGTTCATTTTGCCAATAATTTTGCAAGTACGACCTCTGAATTTATTTCCCTCTAACCTCTTCATTGTCTGTGCAGAGTGTGACTGCCATGTACCAGTTATCCAACTGGGCCCTGAGGAAGTTGCCTCTGATTCAGAAGGGGCAAGAGGCTGAGCAGGTGGAGAGCACCTTGAAGGTCGAGGTTGATCGTCTGAGGTCAGAGTTACAGAATGCTGAGACCAAGGCCCAGACATCTGAAAATAAGGCTCAAGGTCTAGAAAAGGACATCTTTGCACTCGTCCAGAGCCACACCAAGGCCATGAAGGACAAGGACGATACCCTGCAGAGGAAGGTCAATGCTGCAGTGAAGGCTTCTCTTGCAGATGCCTCGGAGAAAATAATTGCTGATTACAAGGTCTCCGAGGAGTTTGTAGGTTTTGGTCTTGAATACCTTGAAAGGGGTATCAAGGCCACCACCAAATGGGCCGAGGTCAGGGAGGCCGAGGTTGGCACCATAAAGGCCTCCGACTTTGTGGGCCTCTTTTTTGCCGACGCTCAGTTTGCCCAGGCCTTGCAAGAGATAGAGGACGAGGCTGCTGCCCCTGGTCAGACTGTTACTCTGGAAGGGACTGATCTCGGAGGGACTGACCCTGCAAATGAAGTGGCTGAGGTGACCAATGCTGAGCAGGCCAACCCAGACGAGACATCGAATGTTCCTCCCTCAGATGTTTGACTTGGCCTTGTATTTTGCATTTTTTACTATGACTTATAATGTTAACATTTGTAATTTCTCAGACATGTAAATATTATGTAGCTTCTATCATTGAATGCCAATGTCTTCCTTCATCTTGATCTCTGAATGTATCTGAATGCCATGCAATCTCTGAAGTCATTACTTAATATGATGCCATAACCATTACTTAAGAGTCTGAGGTCCTCTAACCAAGGTGTCTGAGCTCAGACCTCGTCACCACCGAGTGATGTTATGAGGGTCTGAGGTCATCACCTGGGCCGGGGTTAGCCTCATAGTAAATCACCAAATTAAAGATGTTAAGGGTCTGAGGTCCTCTAACCAAGGTGTCTGAGCTCAGACCTTGTCACCACCGAGTGATGTTATGAGGGTCTGAGGTCATCGGCTTGGGCCGAGGTTAACCTCATAATAAATCACCAAATTTATGATGTTAAGGGTCTGAGGTCCTCTAACCAAGGTGTCTGAGCTCAGACCTCGTCACCACCGAGTGATGTTATGAGGGTCTGAGGTCATCGGATTGGGCCGAGGTTAACCTCATAATAAATCACCAAATTTATGATGTTAAGGGTCTGAGGTCCTCTAACTAAGGTGTCTGAGCTCAGACCTCGTCACCACCGAGTGATGTTATGAGGGTCTGAGGTCATCACCTGGGCCGAGGTTAACCTCATAATAAATCACCAAATTTATGATGTTAAGAGTCTGAGGTCCTCTAATCAAGGTGTCTGAGCTCAGACCTCGTCACCACCGAGTGATGTTTGGAGGGTCTGAGGTCATCACCTGGGCCGAGGTTAACCTCATAATAAATCACCAAATTTATGATGTTAAGGGTCTGAGGTCCTCTAACCAAGGTGTCTGAGATCAGACCTCGTCACCACCGAATGATGTTATGAGGGTCTGAGGTCATCGGCTTGGGTCGAGGTTAACCTCATAATAAATCACCAAATTTATGATGTTAAGGGTCTGAGGTCCTCTAACCAAGGTGTCTGAGCTCAGACCTCGTCACCACCGAGTGATGTTATGAGGGTCTGAGGTCATCGGCTTGGGCCGAGGTTAACCTCATAATAAAACACCAAATTTATGATGTTAAGGGTCTGAGATCCTCTAACCAAGGTGTCTGAGATCAGACCTCGTCACCACCGAGTGATGTTATGAGGGTCTGAGGTCATCGGCTTGGGCCGAGGTTAACCTCATAATAAATCACCAAATTTATGATGTTAAGGGTCTGAGGTCCTCTAACCAAGGTGTCTGAGCTCATACCTCGTCACCAACGAGTGATGTTATGAGGGTCTGAGGTCATCGGCTTGGGCCGAGGTTAACCGCATAATAAATCACCAAATTTATGATGTTAAGGGTCTGAGGTCCTCTAACCAAGGTGTCTGAGCTCAGACCTTGTCACCACCGAGTGATGTTATGAGGGTCTGAGGTCATCACCTGGGCCGAGGTTAACCTCATAATAAATCACAAAATTTATGATGTTAAGAATGGAACAAGAATGTCATGGAAACTGATCTTTATTAAAAACCTCTTCTCGATAAGATGGTACATTTACAATTTACAAAATAGATGCAACATCATATGAAATATCTCTTTAGGTGGTCAGCATTCCACGGGTTGGTGAAGGGTTGTCCCTCTAGGTTCTCTAGCCTATACGTGCCAGGCACAACCTCTTCCGTTACTCTGTAGGGACCATGCCAGTTCGGGTGTAGCTTGTTTGTTTTCTGTAGGGTCTTCTTAAGCACTAGGTCTTCTACCGCAATGGGTCTTGACTTCACCCTTTGATTGTAGAATTTTGCTGCCCTCTGTTCGTATGCTACTTTCCTGACCTCTGCGTCTTCCCTTCTTTCTTCAATAAGGTCCAGATCTAACCTCCTCCTTTCCTCGTTGTTGTCAGGGTCGTAGGTCTGAACCCGATGAGTTGGTAGGCCTATCTCCGTTGGTATACGGCCTCTGAACCGTGTGCCAGCAAGAATGGGGTTTCTCCTGTGGGTGTCCTTGCTGTGATCCTGTAAGCCCATAGCATAGCGTAAACCTCTTCTACCCATCTCCCCTTCGCGTCTTCTAACCTCTTCTTGATTCCATCCAAGATAGTCTTATTTGTGACCTTGGTCTGGCCATTAGCCTGAGGTCGACCAGGAGAAGAGAAGAACTGTTTAATCCCCACACTTTGGCAATACTTCTCCAAGGAGGAGTTCTTAAACTGGGTCCCATTATCTGAGATGAGCATGTTTGGGAGGCCATACCTACATATGATGTTATTCCAGATGAACTGGAAGGTCTTCTGCTCCGTAATTGTTATCATTGGTTCGGCCTCTACCCATTTTGAAAAGTAGTCAATGGCAACTATCAAGAATCTATAGTTGTTGACTGCTCTTGGCAAAGGTCCTACTAAGTCAATTCCCCATATCGCGAACGGCCATGGAGAAGAGATTGATGTCATAGGCTGATGGGGTTGGTGGGGAATAGTGGCGAACCTCTGACATTTGTCGTACCTCTTCACATAGTCAGCAGCGTCCCTAGACAAGGTTGGCCACCAGTATCCTTGAGTGATGATCCTCTTGGCTAAGGGTCTTCCTCCTATGCGGCTAGAGCAAGAGCCCTCATGAACCTCCTGCAAGACCCGGGGTACCTCCATGGGATGCACACATCTGAGGAGGGGCAAGAGGAACCCCTTTTTATACAAGACATCTCCCACCAATGAGAACTTGGCAGCTCTGTACCTCAACTTTCTTCTTTCCAGTTTGGACTCAGGTAGCTCCCCCTCTCTCAAGTATCTGACGAGCGGGTCGATACAAGAGTCCCCTAGGTTCACATTGTGACAAGGGTTGCGTACCTCATCTTCCTCGATGCTTGCCTTTCCCAGGACTTCAATTGGGATGGTTCTTCCCAAGTCTATCTTCATTGCCGAGGCCAGTCTTGCCAATGCGTCGGCGTGATTGTTGCTCAATCTCGGCACTCTCTTCGGTTTGGCCTCTTCAAAAAACTCTAGCAACCCTCTTACCTTTTTTAAGTACCTGGCCATCCTTTCGTCTTTAGCCTCGTATGCCCCCAACACTTGGTTAACAACCAACCTTAAGTCTCTATGCAGTAGGAGCCGCTTTACCCGCAGAGTTGTTGCCAATAGGAGACCTGCTATCATGGCCTCATACTCAGACTCGTTGTTTGAAGCCTGGAAGTTGAATCTCAAGGCATATTCAATATTGGCGCCATCTGGAGCCGAGAGTACTAGCCCCGCGCCGCTTCCACCATCACAGGAGGATCCATCCACGTAGAGGCTCCACACGTCTTCATTTGAAGAGAAGACCCCTTCTCTCATCACTCCTTTTTCGAAGAGGTATCGATCCTCTTCGTTTTCTTCTACTCTCCTTCGAGCCTTACCTGGGACTACCTCTTCTCGGCTCCGAAAGACGTACGGGTCTGTCTCTTTCGAGTCCCGAAAGACATCTCGGCTCTTCTCTTTGTCGCCATCCAAGCTCTTCTCAGACTCAGTCTCTTCCCAAGTGAACTCTGCGACAAAGTCTGCAAGGGCCTGCCCCTTAATGGATGTTCTAGGCTGGTAAGTAAGATCATACTCTCCTAGTTCAATGGACCAGGCCATCAATCTTCCGGACTTCTTAGGCTTGTGCAGAACCTGCCTTAGTGGGGAGTCCGTAAGGACTATCATAGAGTGAGCTTGAAAGTAAGGCTTCATTTTCCTTGAAGCATGGATAAGAGCATAAGCCAACTTTTCCATTCGGGGATAGTTTTGTTCAGACCCTTGTAGGGCCTTACTGTTGAAGTACACAGGCCTCTGAACTCCAACCTCCTCCCGTATGATGGCCGCGCTAATAGCCGACTCAAAGACTGCCAGATACACAAACAACCTTTCTCCCGCAATGGGCCGGGACAGCAGCAAGGGAGACCCTAAGTATGACTTGAGTTGATCAAAGGCTTTTTCACATTCTTCATCCCACTGGAAGGCCTTCCTTAGAACCTTGAAGAATGGGAGACACTTATCCGTTGCCCTGGAAACAAACTTGTTTAGGGCTGCCACTCTTTCGGTGAGTCTTTGGACATCCTTGATACTCCTAGGAGTCTTCATGTCGAGCAATGCCTTGATCTTCTTAGGGTTTGCCTCAATTCCCCTTTGATTAACAATGAACCCCAGGAACTTCCCAGCTCCTACCCCGAAGACACATTTCGCCGGGTTGAGCTTCATTCTGTACGAGTCCATGACATCAAAGGTCTTTTCAAGGTCTGCTACGTGAGTGCATGCCTTCAGGCTCGTCGTTAGCATATCGTCCACGTATACCTCCATGGTCTTACCTATATGCTCCTCAAACATCCTATTGACGAGGCGCTGATATGTTGCCCCCGCATTTTTCAGACCAAAGGGCATTACCTTGTAACAGTACGTCCCCTTGTCAGTGATGAAGGCTGTCTTCTCAGAGTCTTCGGTATTCATGAAGATTTGGTTATAACCTGAATAAGCATCCATGAAGCTCATGAGCTCGTGACCTGTCGTTGCGTCCACCATCTGGTCTATCCTAGGCAAGGGATAGCTGTCCTTCGGGCAAGACCTATTCAGGTCTGTGAAGTCTACACACATCCGCCACTTTCCGTTGGCCTTAGGCACGATCACTGCATTTGAGAGCCACTCTGGATAGGTGACCTCTCTTATGAACTCGTCCTCTTCTAACTTTTTCACTTCTTCCCGAATGACCTCATACTTCTCTCTGGAGTAAATTCTTCTCCTCTGCTTGATTGGCTTGGCATCCCTGTCCACGTTGAGCTTGTGGGTCATGACCTCAGGGTCTATACCAGGCATGTCTGTGTGACTCCAGACGAAGACACTCTGCCTCTTCCTGAGAAGGCTTACCAGCTCTTCCTTTATCTTTGGTTCTAGGGCCTTGCCGACCTGGACGGTTTTTTCCTGCTCGTCCTCATTGAGGACGATGGATTCTACCTCTTCCGTGGCTTCGCCCTTCTTCAGCTTTGTTTCATCTCTCGGGTCAAGAGTGTCTATGCTGTAGGTGGCGGTTGCTCTCTTATGGGCCTCCCTCTCTTCAGCTGAGTTGAAGTAACACTCCCGTGCCGTGGTCTGATCCCCCTGCACTTCCCCTACCCCATAAGGCGTCGGGAATTTTAGCATTTGATGGACCGTCGACGGCACGGCTTCAAACTCCTTGAGGGCCACTCTTCCGATGATGAGGTTGTAGGCCGAGAAGACATTCTCGTCCATAACAAAAAAGTTTATCTTCTTAGTCATCCTCTTAGGCCACTCATCCCCCATGCGTACATCCATTTCATACATGCCCAATGGGTGCACCTTCTCACCACTAAAGCCTATCAAGGGGTGGTGGTAGGGCACTAGCCTTGATCTGCTAAGTCCCAAGCTTTTGAAACAAGGCCAGAACATCACATCTGCTGAGCTTCCCCCATCTATGAGGATTCTCCCTACATCTCACCCATGCACCCTTGTCGTTATGACCAAAGGGTCATCATGGGGGGCTAAGATGCCCTTGAAGTCGATTCGGGAGAACCCCACCACTAGGGTGTCCATGTCCACCTTCGTCCTCTTTTGCACAGCGTCAGAAGACGTTAGATTCATAACCTCAGGCTTGACCACCGACTTGGCCTCCGCTACATGAGCCTTCCTATCGGCTACCTCAGAGCCACCTCCCGCGAATCCCCCACATATGGTGCTAACACCAAGGGAGATCATTCCTACCCTCTTCACTGGGGTGTTGTCATCCTTAGGTGGGAGATCCGGGTCATCGCCATCATCACCCTCTGAATCATCATGCCTTCTAGTCGGGACATCGCCGCGACATCTGTCATCTCTTCTCTTTCTAGGGTCTTCTCTTCCACCCTTCGGGGCCTTGCCATCCACATACTTTCTCAGCTTCCCGGATTTCAGCATCTTCTCGATCTCGTCCTTGAGAGCGAAGCATTTTTCTGTGACATGTCCGTGATCCTGATGGAACTCACACTAGAGGTTTTTATTCCTCTTATGTGGTGGTGCCTTCAGTTTTTCTGGCCACCTCAGATCCCGGTCAGTCTTGATTTCATTAAGGATGTGCTCACAGCTCACAGTCAGAGGAGTGTAATGAGCGAACTTGTCGTCTGCTGACCTCTTCTTCCCCTCTTTCTTACCCTGGGACCTCCCAGTGCTACCACGGTTCTCCTCCTCATATTTGGCGGCCATTGCCTCTTCCGCATTCATCACTTTCCCTGCGGTGGACAACAGTTCTGCCATAGACTTGGGGGGTCTTCCGCCAGCTTCCACAATAGCTTCCCCTTCTGGAGGCCTCCTATCAGGGCAGTCATGGCTATGCTCTCTTCGTAATCCTCTACCTCCAACTTCTCCTTGTTAAATATTGCTATATAGTCTCTTAGGCTTTCACCCTTAGCCTGTTTGACATACAAGAGGTGGGTGGTCTTCTTCTAAGGTCTTACCCCAAAGCAGAAGTTGTGGATGAACTGCTCTGCTAGGCCCTTGAAGTTTTCAATCGAGTTCTTTGGAAGAGAGGTGAACCAACTATGAGTTGCCCCTGTCAAGGTCCCTGAGAAGGCCCTACACTTCATCTCGTCAGGGATCGAGTAAATATCTGCCGCCGACTGATACATCTCGATATGGTGCACTGGGTTAGTGCTGCCATCATACTTAGGCGTCACTACAGGAGGCTTGAATTTAGCTGGGGTAGGGAACCCCACTATCCTAGCCACAAACGGTGAGACCTCCGACTAGCCCCTCTGTAATGGGTCCCTGCTCTTTATGAGATCCCCTATCTTCTCCTCAAGACGTTGGATCGAGTCATTCCAGGGTCTTCTCTCTTCAGCTAGGCCGAGGTTATCCCCTGCCACCTCCCTACGATGGACAGAGGGTTCCCCAGCCACAACACGCTGACTATTGACTTCTTCCTGCTCCCTGGCTCTTCTCTCCACGGGTCGGCCTTGATCTGGCCGTGCCTGCCTATTCCCTCTTTGAGAGCCTGCCGCGCTCCTTGACCTCGATAGCCTCTTCCTCAGGTTATTGACTGGGCCTAGCCTCTCGAAGGCCGACCCTCTGCTCAATCTGTTAAAGGCCGACCCTCGCTGCTGGGCCTCATCTCTTCCACGGCCGACACATCCTTGGCTCTGCCTATCAAAGGCCGACCCCCTATGTTGGGCCTCGTCTCTTCTTCGGCCGACACATCCTTGGCTCTGCCTAAGGGGTCGTACGGTGTTATCTAACACCTCATACGGCTCCCAGCAATCTTCCGGGGCCTCCTCAGCTTCTAGGTCATCATACCTGTCCTCTGGGCAAGGGTTTCCCTGCCTCCCCAGGCGCAAGCGCCTAGGGTCAGCAACGTCCCTCCTCTGTTGGGGCGCAGGTTGGTCCTTCATGGGCGCCTGGGGTGGTCCCCTGGCATCAGGATGGGGTTGAACTGCCGCCGGAGTTATCATGTCCGGGGAGACTCCCGGTGGCCTCATCATCATGGTTTGGCTGAGCTGGGCAAATTGCCCCTTCATGGCTTGTTGTGTTGCAGCTAAAGATTTCAAAGCTGCTGCCACCTCCGCCATTTCGGACTGGGGAGGAGCCTGAATGGAGCTAGCCCCTCCACCTCCGGGCGGCGGAAGAGGCGGTGGTAATTCTGGTGCCATGTGTTGATAATAAAGAGCTTGAACAGCAAGTGAGCTTAATACCTTAAAGGACCTCTTTCAATGGTGAAACAGCTCCACACAAGGGGTGGTTCCTGGTTCACCACCAGAGTCTCCGGTGAGGTAAAGCAGAAAAAGAGGAAGAGATAACCTCTCGATTTCCCACAGACGGCGCCAAAATGATGATGCAGTGAATCAGCACCACCAGGTGAGGTGTTTGCAAGCTCAATATAGATATAACAATGGCAGCACAGCTGTATATAGAAGATAATAATGAGGTGAGGATAAGAGGAATGACACCTGAATATAAGTGGTTCAGCCAATCTGGCCTACGTCCACTGTGAGTGTGTGTGAGTAATATCACTGAAAGAAGGCACTAACGGCCATGGATACAACCTCTCAAGCTCTTTCTCTCTCTACTGTGTGTATTTAGACAGAGTTTTAGCTAGGGTTTTAATATCTGGATCCTTTTGCAAGGTAGGGGATGATCCCTTTATATAGTGCCTAGGGGGTGCAATGTACCCCCTATGCATGTAATGTGCATGTGTGTAGTTTCCTCACCAATGGGGGTGTGCCACCTGCCATGGCCACATGTAGGTAATGATGATGAAATATTCCCCCACATGTGAAGAATAATCTTGTTATAACTGATTTGTGCTCAGGTGTCCTTATCCAAATGTCAGCAGATGCTCGGCAGTCATGTTGGTGAATGGCCTCGGCCTAGGAGAGGCCGAGCTATAAAGGTTGGATGTTCGCTCAATCCGCGAAGTGTCATGAGTAATCTCGGCCTGATGTCAGCCGAGGTACATACTGGGGTCGACCTGAGCCGAGGTTGGGCATGCGGCATGCTGATGATTATTAATACCTCTGGTAACCTCGGCCCATGCCGAGGTAGGATCCATGTTGAAGATGAATCGTTGGCTCCTTGTTATCTCGGCCTACTGATGGCCGAGGTTGCTATTCCCGGGTGCTTTAGGAAACTGTTGATGTCTGCGATGTGCGTAGCGTCCTTGGGGAGGTCAATGTAGTAGTGTCGGTCGGGGCCGAGGTAGTCCTGGCCGAGGGATGATATCGTGGGCCCTTATCCCTCATTGGGCCTATCAATGTCTCGGCCATTATCTCAGCCTAGGTAGGTATCCCTGGCTGAGGTTATACTTGGGCATATCAGTTGCCCCTGCGTTTTTGAGCCCGAAGGGCATGACCTTGTAACAGTATAATCCAACGGTGGTGATGAATGTTGTCTTGTCCTGGTCTGGAGCATACGGAGGGATTTGATGATACCCCGAGTATGCGTCCAGAAAACTCATTCTCTCATGAGCTGCTGTGGCATCCACTAGTTTATCGATCTTTGGAAGAGGAAAACTGTCTTTAGGGCACGCCCTGTTAAGGTCAGTGAAGTCGATGCAGACTCTCCATTTCCCGTTATTTTTTAGAACTACTACTGGTTTGGATAGCCATTTGGGAAATTGGACCTTACGTATGGATCCTGCATCCAGCAGTTTTTAACTTCTTTTTCCACGGCCTTTACCTTCTTGGGCGCAGTTCGCCGTGCCTTCTGCGTGATTAGTTTAAAAGTAGGTTCGACGTGCAAATGATGACAAACCACACTAGGACCATGCGAAACGTCTACATTGCTTCTTAGCAGAATCAACAACTCCTTTTCCTGATCTGTGAGAGAAGCTCCAATCAAGAAGATCATGTCATTGTCGCTACCTCCAGCTGTAACTTCCTCCAGGTCCTCGACGACCCGTTCAGAGAGGAGGAGCCTGGTTTCCTCCACTCCGAGCCTTCCGTATTTTAACTGCTATTTCGAAGGTATCAGACCTTCTTATTTTTCAACTTTCTCGCTGGGCTTGTCTACCTTCTTCTCTGCTCTTGGGCGGATGGCCGCTATGAAGCACCTTCTTGCCATCGCTTGATCGCCATGGATCTCTATTACACCTCGCTCGGTCACATATTTGAGCTTCTGATGGTAGGTCGAGGAGACTGCCTTCATTGCGTGCAGCCACCCTCTGTCGAGGATAGCCTGGTATGGCGAGTCAATGTCGACTACTAGAAACTCAATCATTTTAGAGACATTTCCTGCCCTTACTGGAAGCACGATCTTTCCCAAGGGCATAGTCACTTTTCCAGCGAATCCAACTAAAGGGACAGTAGCTTCCTTTAGGTCGGCGATGCTTAACTTTAATTTTCTGAACAGGTCGAGATACATTACCTCGGACGAGCTTCCTTGGTCGACGAGCAACTTGTCGACGTCATAGTTTGTTATCCTGAGAGTAATGATCAAAGCATCATGATGTGGGGTTCTCACTCCCACCAGATCTTCATCTGTGAATATGATATGCTTTCCTGACTGTGTCTTTGCTGGATCGATCTGAAAAGCTTGCATCACCGCTGTAAGATTTTTTACTCCATTCGAGCTAAATTTCCTTGAATCTTCTTCACATCAGATGCCCCATGAATTGCTGCGAATTCATGGTCGGCATCGTCTTCGAGTATGTTGTCAGGCCTTGCTTCTCTATGGGCAGCAACTTTCTCTACCTTCTTTTCCAAGAATTCGTTCAAATGCCCGGACTGGGCCAGTTCTTCGAGGTGGGACTTAAGAGACTTGCAATGCTCAGTCTTATGTCCTCCTTTATGGAAAGCGCATCTCAGCGCGTTGTTTCTCTTTGAGGGATCTCCTCCCATCTTTCTGGGCCACTTAATAAATGGCTCGTCTTTGATTTTTGTGAGAATTTTATAAATTGGTTCTCTGAAGACAATGTTGACCGCCTGAAATACTTTTGCCACATCGTTGCTGCCTCCGTTCTTGGAGCCATTCTTGCCCCCAATTCTTTCCTCCTTTTTTTTGGTTCTCAGTTTTGTCACTGCCTTTGGCAGCGAGCTTAGCTCGACTGTTTTCCCCTGTGCTGAGGCGGGTCACATCCTCCACCTTGGCATATTTCTCGATGCGAGCCATCAGGTCATTGATGGTCATGGACTCTTTCTTTGTCAGGGACTGGTACAGAAGGGAAGAGCTGGGTAGCCCAATTTTAAAAGAGGCCACTGCCACTTGCTCCAAGCAGTCCTCGACCTCGTTGAATAACTCCCAGTGCCTCTTTGCGTAGTCTCGAAGGGTCTCTTGAGGCGTCTTTTTCATTGTTAGCAAAGCATCCATCCTTTTGGGATGGGAGCTACTAGTAATGAAGCGGGTCGTAAAGAGCTCGGCCAGGGACTTGAAGCTTCCGATGGACCTATGGGGGAGCCTTTTGAACCATTTCTGCTCCACGTCGTGCAGCCTCGAGGAAAAATTTCGGCACATCAGTGCATCTCGATGGTTCCAGAGGGTCATGGCTTGCCTGTACTGCCTGACGTGATCAATGGGATCAGTTTTACCATCATAAATCTTGAACCTTGGAATAGCAAATTTCTTGGGGGCTTCTTCTTCTATTTCCCTTGAGAAAGGTGATTTCATCTGAGTTTTGAGAGCTCGCCTAGCGAGCTCTCGGGTCGATCTGGTACCGCGATGCGCAGGGTGTTGGTCCATCTCACTTCGAACCAGACTTCGTATGTTCTCGTTGCTGCGAGCTGGGCTCCTATAATCGCGAGCTAGTCGCAGTTGCTCGAGCAGGTCGTCCTCTGACTCGTTTCCCTCAACTTTCTGGGACCCGCGTTTAGGGCTCCTTCCTCGGCTGCGATACTTGCTCGCCTGAGAGCTAGGAGTGCGGTACGGACGTCTTCTGGTTCCACGATGGAGCTCTCTCTGCATTCTTTCTAACCTTCTTTTGAGGTGAGCATTCTCAGCTTCGTGCTTACAAGAAGACTCCCTCTGCTCTTGGAGCCTCGCCTCATATGCATCAATCAACCTGGATATTTGTGTGGACCTCGCTAATCCTTGGCTTTCTTCTGAGGCTGGTCTCTCTAGGCGAGCCCTCTAATCTGAACGCCGAACTTCAGATCTGATCCTGCGAGGAGTAGGTTGTTCTTGGATATCTCCTGCCTGAGGAGCATTACTACTGTGACCAGACATTTCGAACTCCTTTTTTGGTGTGGGATTTCTCAGGGAAGATAAATGTTCCCACAGACGGCGCCAATTGTGGTGACCATTATTATTCAACACAAATAGATAGGAGAAGCGCAATCACAAAGCAAAATAAAGAAGATGAAATGTCAATCACACAACAAGAGATGTACGTGGTTCAGCAAGAATGCCTACGTCCACGGTGGTGCAGTCAGTATTATTTCTATATACTCCGGGGAGCGTTTATAGAAAATACAGTACGTGTCTTTTGCCCCAGACCTAGGGTTTATTATATACATATTTGTCTTCCGGGAGTGGGGAGTGTTGGACTCCCCCACGTTTACCATCTTCTCCTGGAACATCTCTATACGAGAACATGGGAGAAGACTAAGTTACAACTGAATTAATGTTAAGGTGCGAAGGGCTTGGACTTTGGGTCATTTTAATTGGGCTACTCGTCCAGGCCTGTAATGCCAATTTCGGGTACCCACAGTGAAAATATGTTACTAAAGCCGTTTATTAAAAATAAACTATTTAAGTAACTCCGAGCTGTTTTTTGAAGAAATTCTTTTCTTAAAAATCAAAACTATTTGAACACAAGATGTGTTTAAATAAACAGTATGCACAAGATCTATTCAAGATTTGACTAACAGGTTTATGAAACAGTTTAAACAAACTTTAAACTCAGCACAACCAAGAATGAGATGAGGAGATGTAGAAAGATTAAGTTCACGATTTTTCATGTGGTAAAACCTCACCAATTGAGGAAACATCCACGACTCCCTCTACGGAGTAAAATGCAAAAAATCCAATAAAACAAATTTATGAGTTACAAACTATATAACTAACATGCATACAACTCAGACCTATATAAGTTTAGGAATGTACCCTCTGGTGACCTTATAACTTCTCTGCAGTTCTGATTGTAGATGTTGTTCTCCCAGTTTGTTAACTTTTGATTTGTTCCAGCACTTCACGTCGACTCTTTTTCCCAAGATCTTATTACCAACACTTTTCGTGTTGTAGGGTGAAAGTGTTTGTGGAGGTGCTCTCTCACACATGCATGCACACACTCACACTTATTAAGTACAAACAGTCCTAGCAAATTACATATAAGGCTATATGCAGTGATTTTTCTTTTTCTCTCTTCTCACAAAACTTTGAACCTGTTTGACCTTTAAATCAATCCCAGAATCCACGGATATCTTGCTTAGAAGACAGTCAAGATCTTAATCAATCTCAGAGTTTTGAAAAGATTTTCGAGATTGAAAACCTCCAAGTGTGATTCCAAACTAGGTCAAAGGTTTAGTTTTAAGAGAACTAGAAACAGAAAACATTTATTGTTGATTTCAAAGTTAAAAGCAATTTTTAGAAAAGAATCAACAATATATTTCTCAAGATGAGAAATAAAACATGTAGATCTAAGTGTGATGTAACATGCAAAACATAGATCTGAAATTTCTATGAAGAAGAAAATAGATCTAAGTAAACAGTTTAAGTTGGAAACAAGATCTAACGAACAAGAGGTTACAGCAATACAAATATCTCTCAAAAACTCAAGAACACTCAAGGTAGTGTTTTTGGATATGTTGGAGGAGTTTTTGTGGAGTGTTTGGTTTGAAAGAAGATTGACGAACATGGGTTAGGGTTAGGGTTTCTAACTCTCTCTCTTTCTTTCTGGTTCTCTCTTTTCTCTCTTCTCTCTCTCTTCTCTCTACTCTCTCTTTTTTACTCTCAGGAACGGACTGGCCAAAAGTCTTAGACGATTGAGGGGAGGGTCCCTTTTATAGGACGAAGAGAAGGATCGAGAAGCAGGTTCAAAAATAAGGGTCAGGATTGAGTCAAGCTGGATTGACTTAAATCCAAGGGCTCACAGAAAGCGGTGATTAAAAGCCACCTGATTGGTTCAGGAGGGATATACAGGGATTACTAAAGAAAGCATGCAGGACGTTGATAAGGTTTGATCCAACGGTTGTAAAGATACGCGATTGTATACTTAGTAAAAAAACACAAAATGCCCCAATCAGAAAGCAACGGGTGTTGATCAGTAAGACGATTTAAAACGCGCATCTAAAAGTAATTACAACCACACCCTGAATTCTTTGCCGCTTTTGGTTTCTACCCAAACCAACTTTAAGCCAATAAACCCTTTAAACCATAATTATAGATTGAACCCACAAACTTTTAAAACCTAGTTTTAATTAAAAAAAAACATTATTAAAAAATGTTTATAAAATCCCAAAAAATATTTAAAAATCAAATTTAGGGATTTAAACATACTTAACATATATACTCACATAAATATGCAATATGACATGTTTATGATGCATTCTACTGTGTGTGAGTGTTGGTAATTTTGTCTTGATCACTACAAGATAAATGAATGAAATAGCAATCCAATCTCTGAGGTTCTTTGGTTTCTAGGATAGACATAATTTTGTCTTAATTTCCAAACTAGATGAGCTCTTATACAATATAGACTCAAGTGAGTCAAGAGTATAAGGGCTTCAATCTCCCCATTTGGAAATATGAGACAAAATCTCCTTTGAGTCAACTAGGACTCGTAGGGCGACAAAAAGATAAGAAAAACCTATTCCTATAATGATTCTATCTACCCAAATCCTAGAAAATAAAGTACATAACTCAACTATTAACAATTTAATACCCTATTACATCAGTTGAGAAAAACTGTACAAAAACCTGCAATGAATCACTAAGATCAAGCAGTTTAGCATATGTACAAATATTCATAACGACTCAAATTTCTCCCCATTTTGTCTCAAATGGACAAAGGGAAAAACTTGGATAATCAGCAAAGGTATTACTCAGCACAAACCATACCAATGGATTTCCACAAAGAAATGAATCTATTATAATCTAGAGGTTTGGTAAACATATCTGCGAGTTGCAAATCAGTAGGAAGATAATTGATTTCTAATTCCTTAGTTTCAACCAATTCGCGTATAAAATGATGTCTTATTTTTATGTGCTTTGTTCGCGAGTGTTGAACAGGGTTTTTAAAAATATTAATCGCACTTTAATTATCACAATAGAGATGCAATTGGTTTTCTTGAATACCATAATCACTTAGCATTTGTTTAAGCCACAGTAACTGAGCACAACAGCTGCCAGCAGCTATGTATTCAGATTCAGCTGTCGAGAGTGATGTGCAGTTTTGTTTCTTACTACTCCATCCTACCAAGTTATTACCTATATAATAATATGCTCCTGATGTGCTTTTACTATCATCAGTACACCCAGCCCAGTCAGCATCAGTGTATCCAATTATAGTGCTTGGTGTGTCATTAGTGTACCAAAGTCCTAGATTCAAAGTGTCTTTCACATATTTAATGATATGTTTAACAGAATTCAAATGGCTCTCTTTAGGATTATTTTGATAACGAGCACATACACACACAGCATACATAATATCAGGACGCGAGGCAGTAAGATATAGTAAGGTTCCTATCATACTACGATATAGAGTAGGATCTACGGATTTTCCATTTTCATCTTTAGAAAGTTTTAGCGTAGTACTCATGGGCGTTCTAGCATCTTTAGCACTCTCTAGGCCAAATTTCTTTACTATCTCTAAAGCGTACTTAGATTGCGATACAAATAATCCTTCTGAATTTTGTTTGACTTGAAGGCCTAAGAAGAATTGTAACTCCCCCATAAGGGACATTTGAAATTCCTTATGCATAGTTTCAGAGAAGGATTTTACTTCTGAGGGAAAAGTTGATCCAAAGATAATATCGTCAACATAAACTTGAGCAATAATGATGTGTTTGTCAAAATGTTTGACAAAAAGAGTTTGATCATTTCCACCTCTTTTGAAACCTTTATCTAAGAGGAAACTGGAAAGACGCTCATACCAAGCTCTAGGTGCTTGTTTAAGGCCATACAAAGCCTTTTTAAGACGAAATACATGATTTGGATATTGAGGGTCAATGAACCCTTTAGGTTGTTCTACATAGGTCTCTTCAGTCAATATTCCATTAAGGAATGCAGATTTGACATCCATTTGGTAAAGTGTAAAATGCAAGTGGCAAGCTATAGCAAAGAGCAGACGAACAGATTCTAAATGAGTAACATGTGCAAAAGTCTCGTTAAAATCTATTCCTTCAATTTGAGAGTATCCTTGAGCAACTAATCTAGCTTTATTTCTAATTATTATCCCATTTTCATCAGTCTTATTTTTAAAAATCCAACGTGTGCCAATAACCTTTTTGTGATCAGGACGAGGAACAAGATACCAAACATCATGAATGACAAATTGAAGAAGTTCTTCCTGCATAGCAAAAATCCAGTGAGAGTCATTCAATGCCTCATTTACATTCTTTGGTTCCACAAGGGAAACAAAACATGCATAATGTGCATAACTTATTAGTTGGGATCTTGTACGCACTGGCTCACTAGGGTTACCAACTACATTATTTATGGGATGATCTTTAGAAACCCAGTTAGGTACTTCAGGAATCTCAATTGGTAATGAATTATCTATTTCAGAAGAGTCATTTTCTAAAATGTTTGTAGACTCTTCCTCAGTAGTTGATTCACCATTCTTGTTCTCTACAGTAGTGTCACTTACAATTACATTTATGGATTCCATTAAAGTTTTAGTGCGAAGATTATACACTCGATAGGCTCTACTGTTAGGCGAGTATCCTAGAAATATAGCTTTATCTCCCCTACTCTCAAATTTGGATAAGTGTTCCCTATCTTTGCATACATAACAAGTACTGCCAAAAGTTCTAAGGTACTTAAGATTAGGCTTTTATTGTACCAAAGTTCGTAAGGAGTTTGTTTAGAATTCTTTCTAAGATAGACCCTATTTATGATGTGACATGCAGTACGAATAGATTCTACCCAAAAGTATTTAGGTAAATTCTTGGCAAGTAACATAACTCGTGCCATCTCTTGAAGAGTACGATTCTTTCTCTCGGTAATTCCATTTTGTTGAGGAGTCTTAGGAGCACTGAATTCATGTTTGTAACTATTATAGTCACAGTATTCAATAATACCAGTGTCTTTGAATTCACCACCTCTATCACTACGAATTCTATTTACTTGAGTGTCCTTTTCATTTTCAATCCGAAGAAAAATTTTTAGGAAAGTTTGAAAAGTGTCGGACTTTTGTTTTAAAAAAGCTACCCAAGTAAATCTGGTGAAGTCATCAACCATAACTAGAATATAACTGTGTACACAAAGACTAACAGTTTGGGAGGGACCCATTAGGTCCATATGGATGAGCTCCAAGGGATTAGAGGTAAGAATATCATTAACTTTCTTATGAGGTGCCTTAATAATTTTACCTTTCTGACAAGAACCACAGACAATGTTGGGTATGAGTTTGATTTTAGGAACTCCTCTAACTATTTCCTGAGAGGTCAGTCTACTAAGATTATCGTAATTTATATAACCCATTATGTTATGCCATATCTCGTTGTCATCCATTCTGGCAACATTACAGATTTCAGACTTGTTCATGACAGTATAACAATTGTCAGGAGTCCTGAATCCTGTAATTATGCATTCACCTTTTTCATTTAAAATTTTGCAGTTGTTCTTTAAAAAGGTAACAGTATGATCTGAGTCACAAAATTGCGAGATACTAAGTAGATTGGCCTTAAGACCTTTAACTAGAAGAACATCTTCAAGAATAGGAAGTATATCTTCTTGGAGAGTTCCTTTGCCTATGATTTGGGCTGATACTCCATCACCAAAAATGACTTTTCCACCAGCAAAGCTGGTTTTATTTAAGAGTTTTGTATCATCACCAGTCATGTGCTTAGAACATCCACAGTCTAAATACCAACCAGATGATGTGTGTTCAGCTTTTAAAGCAGTAACAACTATGTTACACTTCATCTGAGGTAATAGATCATCTTTTCTAACCCAAATTGCTGTAGTTTTCATTTTGTGCCTATTAGCTCTCAATTGATAAAATTTACGAGCATTAGATTTTTGCTGCAAAATGTTTTGCGCATGATTTTGAATTTTGTGAAAGACTTAAGCATTTGGTTTATAAAGATTCTTAGGCATCCCTCTAGGAAATGTTCTTTTAGGTTTGGTCTTTCTCTTCCTATAATTAGAGTTTTTGTCTGGTTGTCTAGGAAGTACATAATTATTGCGGCTCCTCCTAGAATAGTTAAAATTCTGATAGATATGAGGATTACAGACAGGTTTGACAAGTCTCCTAGCATATCAACCATCAAAAGTGTGACCATATATGTCGCAGTAAGAGCAATAAAGATTGCTCAAAATTGGGGTCTCCTTAGGAAAGTCTCTAAACAAAGGTTTTGAAGAATTTTGAGGTTGAACTCGATTCCTAGGTAGTACAGGTTTGAAGGTAGATTCACTCTTTCTAATGAAGGGGCAGACATATTTAGCCTTAGGTGAACTTTCATGTTTAGAGCAACTTGATTCCCCAATGTTAGAATTTTGATGTTTTGAATCAAACTCAGTTTTTAAGGAATAAAAATCTGGGCATGTTTCAACAGGTCTTTTACCTCCTGACACAAACTTGATAGGTTCAAAAGATTTTGTTTATGTCTTCAAATTGGGGCAAAACCCTATTCCAGTTCGATCATCATAATTGATTTTAGATTCAGCAACAAATTCATCAAAACAGTTAGAATTATTTTCAAATTTTGTAATTTTTTTTAAAACAGTTGTTGTCTTTTCTTTAGTTTGTTCCAATTATAACAATGTCCCTTTGTATTTTTTCTCCAGAGTTTCATTTATTTCAGTCAAATTTCTGAGTTTTTCATCAAACACTTTAATTTCACTTTCATGAGTTAAACATTGGGTGGTATACTCTTTAGCATTCAGTTTGACCATCAGGCTTAGGTCTTCCAACTTTTTGGTGAGATCTTTCACAATTTTTTCTAGTCTAGCGCTTTTCTTGAGAGTTTTAGCATAAAGTGTGTGAATGTTTGGGAGGTCTTCATTGTCCGAGTCACTAAGTGTAGTGTTTGAAGTGACCCCTAAGGCTTCATTCTTTGAACTCACACACCCATTGACATCGTCATTATCGCTTTCCCTTTGACTCACACACCCCGAAGAAGAGATAGCAATATTCGAACCATCAGACATAGAATTATTTGATTCATCCTCACTAACAAGCACAGGCATATCATCATTATATATAATCTTGGCAAAGAAAGACATGCAAGGATCAAAAACATCAGATGACTCAGGTTCCTCATTTTCAGAGTCACTTGAATCATCCCATGTTTTGCAAATGTTGGCTCTAGTGTGTTTGTTTTGAGCGTTCAAGTTAACTCTACAGTCTTGTGCAATGTGCCCTAGTTTACCACATCTATAGCATTCAGTCTTCTTAAGGTCTCTGTCAGGTCTAATGTGAGAGTCCTTATGATTTTTGTCATGGCTTTTCTCATGAGGTCTGTGATTAGAGGGAGTTGGATAATTTGTCTTGCCTTGTTTATTTGCCATTTTGTTTCTAAACTTAATGATTTTCTTAAACTGTTTTGACATTAAGGCAATCTGATTATCCAAACTCTCTATATCGCATTCCTTATCAGAGTCATCATTGGAAGTATTAAACTCGGGCTTAATCAATTTAGAAGAAAAACTTAAATTGGAACTAGTCTATTTTCTATGGGACTGGGTCAGTTGTTTCTTAAATTCCAGTTCCATTTCCACAGTTCTTAATTTACTACTGAGTAGTTCAGGAGTGAGGTTAATATCACACATTTCCTCAATAGCATATCTTTTGTTATCAAATTTCTGTGGTAATGATCTCAGAATTTTAGATATAATTTCTTGTCTATCATAAGTTATCCCATTAGCATGCAGTTTGGTCACAATATCAGTTAGGTTCATATAGAAGTCATCAAATGATTCAGTCTCAGACATAATTAGGGAATTATACTGTTGAATGAGCATTTGAGTTTTAGCAGCCTTAACTCTAGTGTCACCTTCATGAGCAGTAACCAAAGTGTCCCCAGCTTCCTTAGAAGTTGTACAAGATGAGATTCTTTTGAACTCATGTTCATTTATGGACATAAATATGGCATTCTTTCCTTTGTTATTATTTCGAGAAACTTGTTTCTCTTCTTGAGTGAACTCACTTAATGCTTTCTTAACCCTCTCATTACTTCCTTCAGTGGCTGGTTTTGTAGGAAAAGTGTAACCATTTTCAACAATGTCCCAGACATCATCTCCCAGAGTTCCTTGAATGAAAGCAATCATTCTTACTTTCCAGTAAGCAAAATTAGTTCCATCAAAGATAGGAGGTCTCGTCAAGTTACCAAATCTTTCATTTTTCTCGTCCATATTTGATTTTCAGAAAATAATTTCAGAAACACAGGATCTCTTTAAAAGAAGTTTACCAAGCTCTAATACCAATTGAAAATATGTTACTAAAGCCGTTTATTAAAAATAAACTATTTAAGTAACTCCGAGCTGTTTTTTGAAGAAACTCTTTTCTTAAAAATCAAAACTATTTGAACACAAGATGTGTTTAACAAAACAGTATGTACGAGATCTATTCAAGATTTGACTAACATGTTTATGAAACAGTTTAAACAAACTTTAAACTCGGCACAACCAAGAATGAGATGAGGAGATGTAGAAAGATTAAGTTCACGATTTTTTACGTGGTAAAACCTCACCAATTGAGGAAACATCCACGACTCCCTCTGCGGAGTAAATGAAAAAAATCCACTAAAACAAATTTATGAGTTACAAACTATATAACTAACATGCATACAACTCAGACCTATATAAGTTTAGGAATGTACCCTCTGGTGTCCTTATAACTTCTCTGCAGTTCTGATTGTAGATGTTGTTCTCCCAGTTTGTTAACTTCTGATTTGTTCCAGCACTTTACATCGACTCTTGTTCACAAGATCTTATTACCAACACTTTTCGTGTTGTAGGGTGAAAGTGTTTGTGGAGGTGCTCTCTAACACATGCATGCACACACTCACACTTATTAAGTACAAACAGTCCTAGCAAATTACATATAAGGCTATATGCAGTGATTTTTCTTTTTCTCTCTTCTCACAAAACTTTGAACCTGTTTGACCTTTAAATCAATCCCAGAATCCACGGATATCTTGCTTAGAAGACAGTCAAGATCTTAATCAATCTCAGAGTTTTGAAAAGATTTTCGAGATTGAAAACCTCCAAGTGTGATTCCAAACTAGGTCAAAGGTTTAGTTTTAAGAGAACTAGAAACAGAAAACATTTATTGTTGATTTCAAAGTTAAAAGCAATTCTCAGAAAAGAATCAACAATATATTTCTCAAGATGAGAAATAAAACATGTAGATCTAAGTGTGATGTAACATGCAAAACATAGATCTGAAATTTCTATGAAGAAGAAAATAGATCTAAGTAAACAGTTTAAGTTGGAAACAAGATCTAACGAACAAGAGGTTACAGCAATACAAATATCTCTCAAAAACTCAAGAACACTCAGGGTAGTGTTTTTGGATATGTAGGAGGAGTTTTTGTGGAGTGTTTGGTTTGAAAGAAGATTGACGAACAGGGGTTAGGGTTAGGGTTTCTAACTCTCTCTCTCTTTCTTTCTGGTTTCTCTCTTTTCTCTCTTCTCTCTCTCTTCTCTCTACTCTCTCTTTTTTACTCTCAGGAATGAACTGGCCAAAAGTCTTAGACGATTGAGAGGACGGTCCCATTTATAGGACGAAGAGAAGGATCGAGAAGCAGGTTCAAAAACAAGGGTCAGGATTGAGTCAAGCTGGATTTACTTAAATCCAAGGGCTCACAGAAAGCGATGATTAAAAGTCACCTGATTGGTTCAGGAGGGATACACAGGGATTACCAAAGAAAGCATGCAGGACGTTGATAAGGTTTGATCCAACGGTTGTAGAGATACGCGATTGTATACTCAGTAAAGAAACACAAAATGCATCAATCAGCAAGCAACAGGTGTTGATCAGTAAGACGATTTAAAACGCGCGTCTAAAAGTAATTACAACCATACCCTGAATTCTCTGCCGCTTTTGGTTTCTACCCAAACCAACTTTAAGCCAATAAACCCTTTAAACCATAATTATAGATTGAACCCATAAACTTTTAAAACCTAGTTTTAATTAAAAAAACCTTTATTAAAAAATGTTTATAAAATCCCAAAAAATATTTAAAAATCAAATTTAGGGATTTAAACATACTTAACGTATATACTCACATAAATATGCAATATGACATGTTTATGATGCATTCTACTATGTGTGAGTGCTGGTAATTTTGTCTTGATCACTACAAGATAAATGAATGAAATAACAATCCAATCTCTAAGGTTCTTTGGTTTCTAGGATAGACATAATTTTGTCTTAATTTCCAAACTAGATGAGCTCTTATACAATATAGACTCAAGTGAGTCAAGAGTATAAGGGCTTCACACAGTTGGTTATATTTTTTTTTTCAAAGTTAGTTGTAATTTTTTATTTATTTATTTTCAAAGTTAACTTAGGAAAAGAAAGTTAAAAGGCTTAAAGAATAGTAATGTCTTTATACATTGAAAGGGTGTGAGGAGAGCATTATGGGATGTGGGGATAGACCTTCCCTTAAAAAAATTGAACATAAACTGAACTCTACGCAAACTTAAGAAACATAGCAAGAAAAGAATCAATGAACACCACATCAACTTACTAAAACTCAAAACCATCCGCCATAAATTTTTTTCTAACTCAAATTAGGACCAGGACCAGGACAAACAAAGACAAAGATAGATGTGCTGAATTTTTGAATGCCGATGCCGATGTTATTAGATTTCTGTATCTCATTGACAAAGAAATATTGTGATATCAAATCATTTCTGTAAAAACGAAAAAGGGAAAAAATGAACATGCATAAATATCTCAACATTTTTCAACTTCATTTTTCTCCCCCCGATACTCTCAAAATACAACAGTCCTGTTTTCATCATAAGGTAAAACTCGCAATTCACAGTACGATTTTATAGCTTTTGCAAGGCATTGTTTCTCGAGATTCTCAGATTTCTGTACGAAACTCGCCAAATTATCTCTGTGGGAAACTCTCTCAACCTACAAAATAAAAAATAATTAAATATAAAAAATAAAAAAGTTACCTGGAGGTAAAAACACTAGTAAAACAAGAATAATCACCATTTGTTCGATAATTGGCCCTTCATCGAGTTCCTCAGTGACAAAGTGACTTGTTGCACCAATCAATTTCACACCAGCATCAAATGCCTGTCAATAAATATGACAAATTTGACACTTATTTTTTTAAGGTCCCTATAATGGTAAAAATATTGAAATTACTGCAAATCCGTTATAATGGATTGAAACCGAACCTGTCTAGAAGGATTCCCACCCTTGAACGATGGCAATAGGCCGTGGTGGATATTAATTACATCCTTACCATAGCTTTTTAAGAAACTAGCGGTCAATACCTGAGGAAACACACGTCTCGGGTTACAATCATTGCAGTGGGTAACGAGTATTTGAGTATCAAAACTACAATAATGTTGTTGATATTATTTTTAAATTGGGTATATTGCGAGAAATCCCTGAACAATCACATTAGTTGCAAATACCTCCCTGAATTTGTTTGCAAAAGAATTCCTTGAACTAAACCATTTATTTGATATTTCCTCATTTGTCGCTAAAAATGGTTTTTAGCGACACATAAGGGAGTATTAGCAATTCTTTCACAGTTAAAGGGGGGTCATTTGCAGCATCGGGGTTATTTGCAATCAGAGCTTTAGTTTCAGGATTTAACTTTATGCATTTTACCCTTGATAATACATTAATTTGTTAGCTGAAAGGGGGTGCCAGAAAAAAACTGTTCTCCAAAGCAGTGTTCTAGGCTTAGAACACCAAAAACCAACACCTATTCTTGCCTACTGTCAAAGAGAGTAAATGTGATTTACCTGCATGTATCTAGCAAGTACTAGAAAATTGGTTTCTTGAACCAACTCCAAAATCTCTTCTTCTCTTTTATTTTCTTTTATAGTGGGCAAATAGTGATACGGTATTCCATGTCTTTCAAGAAATCGAATCACATGGGTGTTTAGGCCTCTGTCATGATTACTGTCAAAAAACACTCAAGTTCACGATTGGCATTCTTAAAGACAAAGTTTGATTAAATTCATGAAATTCCTCACTTTTTACCTTATTACACAACTTATTTCAACTGGAAGTTTTCCATCCTGCCACCCATGCAACAAATCAACAAGACAGTGGTCCTGCACCAGCATAACGACGGCTACAAAACATGAAGTTCACACACAACAATTATTAAAAAATTTAAATAGCAAATTAGAGAAAAATTCCTTGTACATATTCTTAATTATGTGAAGCCCACTTAGGTTTTGGCTTCGCAAAAGAGTTCCTCGGCCATAAGAGTCCTTCGATGCAGTCCTTTGATAAACAAGAGTATTTGGAAATGTTCTAAATAGTTTACCGAAATAACACATACTTGTAGTTAAAAGTATATGGACTGTATTTAAAAGAATTGTTGCTTCAAGGACCTAATCCTGAAATACCATTCATATAGCTAATCGTTATTTAGTGTTAATTGAGATGTAGAAGAAATAGAACAGTTGGGAATGGAAATGGGTAGAGACCTGCTTAGAAGCAAGAACTGCAATCTTATATTTAGGATCCAGGACAGGCACCCGGACGACAGACCTTATTGCATTAAACATATTTGATAGCTTAAGGAAATCTTCATCCATTTGTTTTCGCGGCCATTTTGTAGGGTCGAAAATAAATTCACTGCAAGTAACAACAGAATTTAACAAATTAAATTTTGGTGAATCAAATATCAAATATGACTAACTAATAAACTGTTTACTTCAAGCACCGGCAAGTTTGGAAAAGAGGACAAAAAAATCCTAGCTTGCTCCATGCCATTAATTTTTAATTTTACCTGACATTTCCGTGTACAATCTATATAATAGGACACACGAGGCTTTTAGAATGTGTAACATACACAAAGCACAACAATCATTTAGGTTGTTCCTCTCTCATTCTCATTTAAGCAACCTAATGACTAACTTACTAGAGTACCCCTAATATTAACTAAGGGAATATATAATTTTCCCTATTCTCACAATAATAAAGCAACAGAACACAATTGTAAGAAATGTAGGACCCATGCAAAATAGATATTAGTACCATTGACTAAGATCCTTTATATCCCCTCCCCCCCAAACACACACCCAAAAAAAGTACTTCCTCAATAAAAGATACTTTATTTATCATTCCATCTCTACATCTTACATCTCATTCTCTCAGCTTTTCTCGCTCGGTTACACTCGATTCTTAGAAGAAAAAAAAACTTTACAAGTGATTCACTGAATTAATAATTTTCCTTTTTGATAGAACACTTAGTTAATAATCTCACACCCAAAAAAGTTAATTATTCAACATTTCGGGGTTCGATGACCAGTTTGTGCCAAAAAAAAAAGCATTTAGTGCCATAGGCACATGTAGTTGGGCAACAAAAAATCTGCCAGAAGCACATGTAGTGTCATAGGCATGGGAAATTTGTTAGTATCTTGTAGTATCCCATAACAGCAAAGGCAGCTTCAACTTCATTGCTGCATCTATTGTCATTTACAGATAAGCATTTACATTTTTCATGAATACCCAGCAAATTCTTTTTAGAGCACATATTTTGTGTTTATAGAAAATCAAGAACTAACTAATGATAGTCTGATACTCAACTAAAGTCTACTTTTTTCAAAAACATATAAAATTCAAAATTGTTAACCACTTTTATTTCAAATTCAAAACTAGGATAAACATAAGCCTTAGGCCTATCTATCTATGTAATGTTCTCTACAATATCTTTGCAAACCATAACCAATATATTATAACAGGTCATGAATGCCATTATAGATCCTTATCATTTATGTAAATCCCTTCAGTCAAAAACTGTGGAAGAGAAATGTTAATGCGACATTAATACTCTGAGGAGTGGCATTTTAACATTCTGTGCATCAAATTTGGGAAAAAAAACAAGACTAGGAAACTGAATGTAAAGTCATATTTTCTCTGGGTGCTCTAGCCTTTAGCCCCCATTTGTTTGGCCGCATTTCACTGTGGGTGAAAAAGTATACAATAACATACCTTTTGGCCTCAAAAGGCGTCATAAAAGACCCTAAAAAGCATAAGAAAAAATATTTATGACACTAATAGTGAAATTAAAATTCTAAATGAGATACTATAAATAAATATCAAATTCTCAAAAACTAATGTCAGACATGCCAAAAGAGGCATTAATCTGTGGATAACCCAAGTCATCTATTCTTCAATTTTGAAAACATTGAGTTTGTGTACATTTGTCGACTGGTTCCTATGGATGAGTGAGAAAACTGCTTGTAATACTACTAATGTTAAGTATTGGGAAGGGCTTTGTAATGTTACTGTACAGTGCTGCTCTAAATGCAGTTGTTAAGCTACTATTCGAAACTGGTGTATATTTTATAAAAAAATAAAATAAAATAAATTAAAAAGTCAAAATGTGATTCATTGCAAATAGTGTGAATAGTATGTCTTATCGATATCAATAGTGAATGCCTTTAGTGCTTAAATCAAATGCTTTAGTACTCTATTACATTTCACATGGAGAAAGATGCCTGAAGATGCTAAAGTGTTCATAGCTTTCACTTCTAGAAACATCCCACAAAAGGAAGAGAAAAATTTACTCTAAAACCTTTATAGCTTATGCTACACCCACATTCTTTTTCCAACCATTTAGGCCATGTTTGGTTGCGTAACTTATTTAATTATCTAAATTGGTTCATTGTAAATTAGTGAATTGCAAATAAGTGGATTTGAAATGAGTTTAAATCCATTTTCACGCGATATTTGGTAACCTGAAATTGATGTTAAGGTTCAATAAAAAAAAAGTTAAAAACAAATGGAGAGAGAGAGAGAGAGCTTAAGGGTAGGAATGAGCTTCTGTATAATGCTCCTATTTCAAATGGATGAGTTTCACGTTTTTTGTGAAATGCTCCAATTTCAGATTTTTCACATGAGCTAAAATAGGTCAATTAATTAATCATTTCATTAATAAAACCAAACACAACTAATGGGACAATTTACAATTTTGGGACAACCAAACGGGGCCTTAATATTTTGCATGCATGAGACCTTTTACACATACATGGTTTCCTCAATTTAGTTGTTCCTCAAGTTAGTTTGCAACGGATAGAAAAATATACAATGTTCCACTTTGCGAAAAAAACAAAATAGAGATTTCTCTTATAGCACAAAAGTATTATCCATATTTTGAGTCAGTAATCCAAGCAAGAAGTTGAAAGTGTTTTTATTTTGCGATCTTTTCCCTGTTTGACGGTGGAGATTTGTGAAAATTGTCTTGAATTTTCCTGTCGACACGCGAGGTACTGTTCACACGCGAGGATATTGTTTACACGCGGGATACTGTTCACGCACGTTATACTATTCACTTTTACTCTTTATTTAAAAGGGGTTTCAGCCATGGTTCAAAACATACAGAAATAGAAGAGAGCTTCTATTGTTCATCATTTAGTGCTCTTACATACACTTTGAGAGGATTGTGAGATTTAAGAGAGTTGTAACCCTTGTTGTTTATATCAAAGAAAGAAAGTCATCATCCGTGGGGGTAACCAAATCGGTGAACCACGTACATATTGTCTTGTGATTTGTTGGTGTGTGTGATTCCTCATTACTTTACGTTTAGAGCATATTTCTCTTGTTATCAGTCCAGTTGCTCTTTATCTTGCATATTGGGCGTGCATGAATCACTCCATTGAATGAGTATCTGCACAACATTTTGTTCCCATTGATATTAACAAACCCTTCAAAGATTGGGGAATTGAATTTTAAACCATAGAATCAAAACAAGTATTTTTACTTGTGCACTAAAAAGGTAGCATAGGCTTGTAATTTGACCAAACCTAATCTTGTTGTTGAACCACCAACTGTTAAAAACATTTAAGAAAACTGAAAAATGGAAAGATAATGATTTTCTCCTGTAAGACTTGCATCATATGATTATTTTTCTTCTTTTGAAATGGCTAACAGATGCACTTCAGAAAAAATATGACATTTGAACAAAAAGATATGTTAGTCACTTTCTGAAATTCCAGATGGTCGATGATAAACCTATTTTTGCATAGTCCCACGAGCTACAGAAATTTGCTCATGAGGTTTTACACAAGGGCATGCAATTAGATGAACAATTTCAAGTGGTTGACATGATTGACAAGCTTCCGCCTAGTCGGAGGGATTTCAAAAATGCACTTAGACATAAGTCTAGGCTTCATCACCTGCCTTCGTATTGAGAGAAAGTGTCGTTGGAAGACTCCCACACCATTAAGGTTGTTGGAACTGATGAGGTAGAAGTAGAATTCAGTTCTAAAAGTATAAGATTGTCACTTTAAAAAAAAGTCTCGCATCACTTTAAAAAAAAGTCTCGCATACTCAAATGAGAAAAAATCCTCTCCGGTTATCTCTTCAATAAGGTCGGATCTACTCAAACCATTGGATCAAACCAATACACCAAAATTAAAAACTGAATATATGTAAAAGTACTAAAAACGGAATATTTGTAGGAAAATGATATGCTACCGAAAACTAAATGTTGAGGTTGATAAGATTGTTTCTTATTCTTAAATTATGTATTCCACTAATGTTTGGCTTGCTAGACTTTGTCATATTAACAAAAGGTTAATTGAAAACATGAGTATATTAGGGTTTATTCCTAATCTTTCTTTAAATGATTTTGAAAATGTGAAGCTTGTAGGCAAGCTAAGATCACCAAAACTCTGTTAGAGAATCTGAGATATATGTGAATTTGATGGTGTTTTAACTAGAAATGGAAAAAGGTATTTCATTACTTTTATTGATTACTATTTGAACTATTCATATGTTTATATAATGAAACATAAAAATGAAGCATTTTTTTACAAGTAATAATGGAATTAACAAAAAAACACCCGCCTAGGGGGGCAAAAACTCTTACACACAGGGTGTATACAAAAAGGACAAATTAAAAAAAAATACAACCCCGAACAAAAGGCAAGACTACACCCCACTACTCCTTTTTGATGGAAAGCGGACCACATTGAAGTCTCCCCCAAGGATAACGAAACTTCCCACACCCCTCTAATCCCGGCCAACTCCTTTGACAAGTCCCACCTAACCTCATCTTCCACTGGCCTATACACCCCATAGAAACTACATAAGAACCCATCCTCAATGAATCTAAATAATTAAGATAGAGAGAAGTACCCCTGAAGACTATCCACAAACTCCATTGCTCTTGTGTGCCATATGATCATTACCCCCCGATACCCCCACCACATCTAAACTAAACTTCACCCGTCTCACTCCCAAAACACTCTGAGCTCTCTCATTACTTATATTGTAAATTTCCGTCTCCTATGCTGGCCTCCACACTAAAACCGCACTGCTCACCGCCCCTATTTTCTCAGGATCATTGAGACCCCTCACATTCCAAGAGATAACGCGGATCTTCATAATAACGATTCCTTCTCCTCCCTATACCCCTCCCTCTACCCATATAGTTAATGGACCATTGCAACTTTTTAACTCCCTCTCTTTCATATTTTTCCCATTTGAGGACCTCCCACCTCCCCATCCCCCTCCATTTTCTCTCAAATTTTTTGAACAACAAGAGCACCTCCCGCTCATTTCCTTCATACTCCACACCCAATAATTTACTAAAACCGCAAATCATATCTGCCACCCAACTCCCCAAACGATCACCCATCCTCGTCTCGTCCTCTCTCCCTCCTCCGACTCCTCCTCTACAACATAAGGATCCAAGACACCGAGAGTCCACCTTAGACGATAAACCCTCATCCATCCCTTCACTCTTCGCCAAAGGGACCCCTCAAGGAACCATATTCTTAAAATTAAAGCTCATCCAACAACAAAGAAGAGTTGAAGTGTCGATTGAGACTACTACCTCAACGCCCCTCACAATCCTCACTAAGCGAAGGAATGACGCCTCCCGAAGAGGATGGGGGGGGGGGGGGGGGTCGGAAAAAAAAAAAAAAAAAAACACCCCCCTCGATTCACCTATCTCTTGCATCGCCAACACCCTATTTATATTCCCTTCCTCCAAGCACTCTTCCACAACCCCTACAGTATTTTTTTTACAACACCACCTTCTCCGCTAAAACAATTGCCACTGGGTTATAAGCACCCCCTCCCTTTTAAGCTTCCACCGTTGCACCAACAATGCATCCCACCAAAGTTCTTTTCAAAAAGGATATTCTGAAACGGAAAGAGTCCACCTCTATAAAAATCTCAGCTATAGCTCTAGAGACACCCCGCCCTCCATAATAATGGGGTCTGAAGGCCATGGCTGAATCATAGCAACCTTTAATAAGACCCTGCCCTTCACAACTATAACCTAGTCCTCTCTCCAACCCTCTATCTTTGGACTCTGTGTGAGAATATCCGCACAACACCGGTTCCATCTTCACTGCACCAGCAAACTCCCAACCCCCCCCACACACACCTCGGGAAATCGGAACCTAGTTCGCACCCCATCTTCTTTCACCACTATGACAAAGCCCTATAGCAGATAAAGCAAGAACACGCGATGACCTCTCGCTCTATATTTCTACGAATGTCTCTATTGATCTCAAAAGTTTTCCATCCCCCCGGGAAGTGACCTTATCTCGACTCTCATGGAGTTTTCTCTCACTAGCCATTAAGCCTCCATGAAGCAATTGAAATGTTTAAGAATTCTTTAGCTGAAATAAAACATCAATTTAATCAAAGAATTAAAAAGGATAATAGTGATAGAGGCACTGAATACGATAAATAGTTCGTGAGACCGCTCATCCCTATTTCACAAAGATGAATGGAAAAGCAGAAAGCATGAATTGAACCTAAGCAAAATTAGTAGTAACCATCTTAGTTAGCTCATGCTGTTGCCCATGTTGGTGGGGGGAAGTCCTACTGACTGCTTGCTATGTTTAAATAGAGTTCCTAACTTTAAAACAAAAATTTCTCCGTTTGAGTTATGGAAAGATAAGAAACAAAATGTGTTTTATTTAGAGTATGGGGTCGTCTAGCCTACGTTTGTACTCCAAACCCTAAAAGATCAAAATTAGCTAGTAGAGCATATGAGTGTGTTTTTGTTGGCTAAGTTGTTAATAGTAAAGCAAATGGATTAATGAAAGTGACAAGTGCATTTATTACAAAATTGTTAATAATGTATGCACTACAATATGCCTATGTGTTTTTGTTGACAAATACGTCGGGAGCACATCACGGTCAGAGAGTTACTAACTATTGGGGTATTGGGGAGTGGATTGAGTTCGGACTTATGAGAACTGGGATGATCACGAGAGGAGGTTTAAAACGCCGAGAAAGGATGGGACTAAAGCCCATTGGTAGTTGAGTCACTTGTGATGGTAATCAAATGGACCGGAGATCCCAGTAAATAGGTTCAAAGGGTAAAAATAAGTCACGAGGTGATACGTGTGGAATCATGCTAATTTTATCCGGGATTACACTCTAAGTCCATCCTCATGGAGTATGACATCTCAAAGCCGATAAAGGTTGAGTTATTAATAACCGTTATACAATACCTCTATATTGAGTGGAGTACCTAACTATAGGAGTAATCTTAATAGCAAGGTGCTAAAAAATGCGGGGAGTGACCGAGCCGTGGAGGCCAAGCCTTAAGCCTTAGAAGTCTAGGCAGGCCTTAGGCGTAAAAAGGCGTTTAGGCCCTTTTTAATATATTTTAACATTTTTAACTATAATAAGGCTATTAAAAATACTAAAATGATAAATACCTTAAAATATGTCTGAATATATGCAAACTAAAATACTATTTTTTTTAAATACTAAGAAAAAAACAAAAAAACGTACGTTTTTTTGGACCAGAGGCAGAGAGGTTTGGGATACCATTTGCCTTTTGATTGTTTTGAATGATATATTGGTCCGTTTTTTTTAAAAGTCTTTAAAAGGCGATATCGTTTCACTAAAGCATTTTTGTTTTAAAAAAAAGTGCGCCTTAAGCCTTTTACCAAGAATAGGAATGAAAAGGCTTAAGGCGGGGCATTTCTCCCAATCCTCAAGCCTAGAACACTTCTTAATAGACTCACCAATATGAATGTGCAAGTGAGGGCGCTTTCTATGAGTATTGGGGGGGAAATTCTTTAGAGCATTCATTATACCGGGATATAAGCACAAGGTCGTATTATATTGGCTTTATAATTTTACACTAGTAGAGTCGTGTGTTGTGCGTTAAAAAATAGAGTTCACAACTCAAAGTCCCTATCATCTTCATTATGTAAAAGGTTAAAATCAAAAGACACCCTTACTTATGTACATCTCTATAAATCTTAATCGATGAAGTGATATTTTTAAAAATACAAATAGGGGATTATTGGATTCTAGTGTGTATTTTATATAAATAAAATAAATAAACTACAAAGTCAAAGACGTCATTCAATGCAAATAATATGTCTTCTATCAATAGTGAATGCCTTTAATGCTTAAATCAATGCATGAGTTTTGAAAGTATAAAGATGTGAAAGTCTTCATAGCTTTCACTTCTTAAAAACACATCCCACAAAAGGAGGAGAAATTTGATTCTAAAACCTTTATAGCTTATGTGATATGTTACCAACCATTTATTGTTTTGCATGCGTAATTGAATCAAAAGAGAATTAGGAAGCAATCGATAGAAGATTTTACAAAGTGTTCCACTTCGATGAAAAAAATAAATAAAGAATTCTCTCAAAACACAAAAATCATCCTTTATATTTTGAGTCGATATTCCGAGCAAGAAGATGAAAGTGTATTAGTTTTTAGATCTTCCTCTACTCTATGCAAGCAAGATCGAGACAAAGGTGATTCTAAGCTTGTTTACCTTGGGGAAAATGCGACTATACACCGCCTGCACGAGGTAAACGTCTTAAGGAAAGAGGCTTAATCCGCTCCTCAACCCAAAAAGTACCGCGCATTGATTATCCGGTTTCTTCATTAATCTCTCTCATATAATTTTTTCTTATTTTATTAAATTGTTCCAATTGTTCGAAGCGTCTATTTCAACTTCATATGGAGCTATAATTTAATATCAATTTATTTCATCCTAAAAGCTAAATATTTATTCATTATCGGATAACTTCGTCAGCATGAATACTTATTAAGTATCCAACCAACATCTTGCAAATCAATTAAAATTTTGCATCAAATATGTTCGTTTTTCAGGCACAAAATATGAGCGATTACAATATATATATATATATATATAGTCGGAATCTACAACATACCTATGAACATACCCATTTTTTTTAAATAGTAAACAAATGTATTTTTTAATCGAACTCAGTATATATGATCTACGTAGTGAGGAGATCATCTACAAAGATAATCATAAAAAAATTCAACCTGGAAATGGATGAAATGAAAAGTGAGTATATATGAGCATTTTCGACCGTTCAAAGTTTTGTCATCATCTCATTCACTTCCGAATTGAATATTTTAATTATTTTTTTTTGTACATGGTCTCCTTATTATGTAGATCATATATACTGAGATTGATTAATAAAATACATTTTTTTACTATTTTAGAAAAATGAGTATGTTCATGTGTATATTAAATGTGTGTGTGTGTGTGTGTGTGTGTGTGTGTGTGTGTAAAGAGAGAGAGGCAAGCTCCTGTACATACCAAACGGTACATACCAACGGTGCATACCGCTGGCGCGGACCCATTTTCATAAAGGATTTTGAGTTGAGTTTTTTATGTGGTATTTAAACATTTTAAAGGGCCCATATTAAAAAAATCAACTCAAAATAACTTTTTTTGCTAGTTTTAAAAAATAGTCAAACTTTCACAGTTGTGAAACTTCGGCCGATTTTTTAAAAATAGAAAAAAAAGTTATTTTGAGCTGATTTTTTATATGGATCCATTGAAATGTTTGAACACTATATAAAAAAACTCTAACTCAAAAATAATTTTTTTATTATTTTTAAAAATTGGTATGAACCGTTCGTATGTACCATTTGGTATGTACAGAAGTCTCTCACTATATATATATATATATATAGTGAACCAAAAGAATGAACTTTTTAATGAACCTACTAAGACATTGAAAAATTGATCCTTAATTTCTTATTGTAATTGGTCCGCGCCAGCGGGGGATTAAAAAATTATTCATTGCCGCTGGTGCGGACCAATTACAACAAGAAATTAAGGATCAATTTTTTAATGTCTTAGTAGGTTCATTAAACAGTTCATTCTTTTTGTTCACTTTTGAACCTCTCCCTATATATATATATATATATATATATATATAGAGAGAGAGAGAGAGAGAGAGAGAGAGAGAGACCTTCTTGAATAAAAGACACTCCTATTTTGGGGCACAAATATATCAGCAACGAGTATGTTTCCTCCTCTAGATGCAATACAATCCGATAGCTTAGCCACTATTCCCAAATCATCCTATTACACAATACCAAGAAAAATATCAAATCTCCCCATCTCAGAATTCACAAATGCCACGAAAATTAACAGCAACCCAGTTCAATTTTAATACAAATATAAAATACCCATATTGTAGATTGGAAGATTTTCAATCCTACGAACAAATATATGACTTACTGGGCATTGAAAGACATGAATGCCATGGGTGAGAGTGGGATAAGCTGAGGAATCTAGGGACTCTCCCGAGATTTTATATGATTTAAATGACCTTTTTGTGAATCCCACGACTTGAGGAAAGGTGGAGGACACTCTTCTAAGAATGCTCAAGGTCATGGCTCTCTGTCCCTCTACTGCGTTTGGCACCCACTCGTACCATCATTCACATCCATGATGCCTGACCCACCACACCCGGGGCCCTTTTACATCTCAAAATGCTATAATCTCTTTTTATTTGGATAATATGGAGTTTTTTTTATTAAAAGAGGGTCTAAAAATATATTTATAAAAAATAATGCACTTTTAAATAAATTTACAAAAATAATGCATATCTATTATCTATTCTATTATTATTACTATAAAATGCAAAACAAGGCATTTATGACTCCTCCTCATTGAGAGTATCCACGTGTCACTACATTTTAAGACTATTTTATCTTTCCTCTTTCATTTCATACATTTTAAGACTATTTTATTTTTCCTCTTTCATTTCATTTGATTTCTCTTCTCTATCCGTGGGATTGTCTTTTCCTCTCCCCAAAGTCGATCTAAATCCTTTTATCTTCCCCACAAAACCCATATATCTCCCCAACCCTTCGTCCCTCCGTCTATTTACTTTCCAAACCCTCTGATGTCAGGTATCACCTCTATGTTACTCTACTTATTTATTCTATATTGTAAAACAAAATTCATTTGAGTTTTCATGGTTGCTGTAACAGTTTCCGCTGCAAACAAGAACCTCTAAGGTACATACCAACTTAACTTTTTACCATTTTGTGATAATAAAGATTCCAAATTTATCAATTGGGTTCATCTCATTTTTTTTGTTTCCAATTTCAAGGATCAAGAATGGTACCCCCCGCACACCTTCACCTGGGAAATTCCCAACCAATTCAGGTTATCTTTTTCTCTATATACATATACATATATGTATATGTATATGTATTTGAAGGTAGTGTTTAGGTGGGTTTTATTTTTTTTGTTTTCAATTTCAAGGACCAAGAATGGTGGCCGGAACAGGGGGTGGCTGTTGGCCGGAGCAAGTAGGGGATGGAGGAGCGGAGGGCTCTATTTGGTTTGTTGATTTTGTCGCTTAGTTGCACAATAGATGTTTGAGAAATTGTGAAAGTGACAAAGTGAGTTCATTTTATAATTAATTTGAATGTCGGTTGAAATATCATTATGTTTGGTCTTCAAAATAATTGTTTAAACATTGGTTTCGTATTTAGGTTTTTTAAAGTTAAGAAATTTGGGTTTATTTTCTTCTTTTTTTGACAACTCTGTGATACACTATTTGCATCTCTCCTTTGTACTTATTTTCTTCCATTTTCAGAAATTTAGAGTATGATATTGTGATTTTGTGGGTGTTGCAGTAGGGGTTGCTACAAGAAAAATTATTTATCATTTTTGTGGTTGTTTTGTAGTTATTATTTTTCATGTTTTTTTTTTCAGAGAACAAAATACTCTCTCTTTTCTATGATTGATAGTAGACGTGTTTTCGTTTCAAACCCAAAATACCCTATTCTTGATATTCTTATATTTTCATTCATTTTTCTCTTCTTTGGTAGTTAATAAATAAGTGTTGAACAATATTTGTCTCTTTTTCAAAATAGTCATGTTACTCTTCCTTTATTTATGTTTAAGATTTCAACATAATCAATTATTATTTAATTTTTGGGAATATTGGGTTGTGAATGTTTAGTTTTGGTTTTACATATGAATTTTTATTTTCAATATGAAGTTTTATTTCTTATCAATCACAACTGCATCTGCCAATGGTGTAGATCAAACAAATGAAATCATTTAAGAGCGACAAGGCTATCGCCTCGCTCGCGCATCGCGCGGGTTTTCACCTAGTCCAACAAATATTGGACTTCAAAAATAGATTAAACAAATTATTTTGAAATGGTTTGATATATAAGATGAATCTATTATTTCGATTTGTTACTTAATTTGTTATTGAATTTAGTTGTGTATATTTCAATACGCATAAAAGATCATAAAAGGAGTTTTGTCATCAATGATCTAGCCGATCATGAATGATAGGAAATCATGTATGGAAATTCCCCCTAAATAATCTAAATAGTGAAGATAAGTAATGAAGAGATAACGATAACCAAAAAAAAATTATAAATTCACTCTTGAGAACAACAATTTTATAATGATTTCGTTGTTGCCAACAGCGAATTCTCTTTGGATTAACGAGATGCTTATTAATTATTGCGTATTATTAATCTTATTGAATTTGCGATTAGAAGTCACGAATTCATGATGAAATCGTTGTTGTGATGTTCAATATATCAATTATTAATTAGAATTGTATTTATTAATTGCGGATTCAGAATGCCTATAAATTAGAGGACTATCCCAATTACTTTACAAACTTGAAAATAGCTTAGAATTAAAGCATTTGTACTTATCTCCACATGATACAAATGTGACTCTGACCATTATCACGGCCTTCAAAACAAAAATGTATAAGGGTGAATCATAAAGCAAGAAGGAAAGAAGTTCGGAGAAAGCACTTCCTCTGAATGATACTTTTCAACGGTATATTGAACAACTATCAGAAAGAAAAAATAATCCTTTTCATTGTATTATACATTGACCGATTGGTAAGGTCCAAAAGGCATTGAGAGAAGAGGAACCTTGAAAAGCTATCGGTAACCCTCCCTCTACACAGCAGTTCATCCATGAATGATTCATCGATCCCGAGTATAATGATGACTTATCCAAAGAATCCTAGACAATGGCTTTCAACTATGGGTACATGGAGTTCAACCACACAACCGTGGTAGAGATATGTAATCTCCCAAATCCTAGCTGCAATGTTTCCTTTGTAAGTATTATACGGTGTGATTAATGCATTTGCTTAGAGTTCATTTATCATAACTTAAAAATATCTTCAAACAAGTTGTAGTCATACTTAAGTCACTCCGCCCAAATGTGTTAGGTGAGCTAACCATTGAGTTAAAGAATCCAATGGGTACCGTTGATGGATCCATTGCTCGCAACGACCTTCTCCCAATATGCGAGCCACGACGTCCTTTTGATTATCAAAGATGTTATTGTATTTATGCCTAGCTAGCCTGCCCGTTACATAATCACCACCTAAAATAATGTGGTCAATGTTCTTGTGTTGAATTAACGTGTTGCTAGGGAAAATAATTTATGAGATTATTATTATTATACTTTTGTATTTTACTTTATATAAAGTTTCTAAGGTTGAACTTTACTGAATGAAGAAGAACAAGTTTTATAATTATACGACGTTACCAATATAATGTTTTAGTAATTGATTATACAAAGACGCTAGCAAACTAAATAGAATAATATTAAATTTAATTTAATACAACAATACATCACAAGTTAAAAAAAAGATACATATAATGGGAAAGAAAAATTAAAACATATTGAGGATAAATTTAGTATTTGTATAGGTCAAGTGATACACTTGGATATCTCCATCTATCTATGTGCATCGTGTATGCATTCTAAGCAACATCATGATTATTGAAGTTATAGGGGGCTTGAAGATAATCTCGAGATTAGAGTTAATCCCCGCAGCTAACACAACATACTCAAAGGATTAAGGCAACGATGGAGTTCAGCGAGGCAGCCCAAGCGATGCAGCTCAGTAAGGCAAGCGATGCAGCCCAGTAAGGTTGCGATGTAGCTCAAAGCGATGAAGCCCAGTAAGGCAGTGATGTAGCTCAAACGAGGCAGTTCAGCATGGCAGCCCAGAGGGATCTCCCAGCGAAGAAGTTGGCCGAGAGAGCTCTTCCCTTATTCTTATTATTTTACTGAGTCTTGTTGTAACTTTTTATTTATATTGACTATAAGTTGTAAAGATTATAATGATTTTTAGTGTGAGGTCGAACGGTACTCACGAGAGACCAGGTTTGGCAAGGCTTGGGAGAGCTTTCATACTCTATCGAACGACCTCGTCGTGGGAACTTCATAGGGACTTGGTTTAGAGGATTGAGAAGTAAGGCACCATTGGGGCTTGTCCTGACCATCTTAGATACACTTGGTAAAATACCTAAAGACCTTGACCGTGGAACCTTGGGCAGAGCAGCCTTGAGTTCCATCGGGAGTTGAGTTGTGAACCAAACAACCATCTACTTAACGTCACATCTATTTTATGTAATGTCACTAGCCAGCTAAGCAATGTCAAATCTGCACTTGAGTAAACCATCGTGGAATTTGGGGTTGTCAGACAGTTGGTGAGCCACCTCTGTGACGACAGCCCCCTGACGTATAGTGGTTAAGCAAAAGGCATGTCTTGGCATTTAATGTTTATGACGTGGAGCTGACTAGTCCATCGGGCATTTAATGTTTGTGACATAAAGTATGAGCGATGTCTTTCACAGTTATTAATGACTTAGTCATCTCGGGACTGGTGTGGGGGTTATTTATTGGCCTCAACCACTTCTGAGAAGAGAGAGTTCTTTTCTGGAGATTTTTCGCTAGAGAGAGAGATTGGTCATCATAGAGAGAAAGTAGTTATTATAAAAACCAGAGCTTTTACCCATCCACCATTATCCCTTATTACGAAGATTTTAATATCTGACTGGAAACCTTTGAGAGTTGATGTGTTTTGCTGCCTGCCAGGGTGTATCTAGGGTGCTTACTTCTCTCTCCCTCTAAATGAGTTACTTCTAAGTTCGTTATTATCTTTTGAGTTATACACGAGAGATTTGTGAGTTCAAACTGAGTTCATTTCCACTACGTCGTGATTGTGTGTCTTGTAATTAATCAAGAGTGTTTCCGATTAACTTATCGTTATTATACTAAAAAGGGGTTACGCCTCCATCTAATCTAAACTACCCTCTTGCATGTAGTGACTCCGTTGGGGAGGTATTCTTCTAAGCAAAGAGTATGCGCAGGATAATGTTAATCGAAGACTTAACTTTGATGATATTCAACGCAATGAAAAATAAGAGGCGAGAAAGTTGGAGGCTTCTAGAGATGGAGCTCCTAGAGTGGAGGTACCTTCAGTTCAAACGGTGGCAGGCGTTCCTGGGGTGACACAAGCTTCCACGAGCGCCGGCTCGGGACCAGCTCAAGTGGCACTTCTCATGAATAAATTTTACGAGTTTTTGTAAACTCCTGTAGCTTCAATGATGCTGGGGGAATTTGAGGCCAACTCCTTCGTAACGCCAGGGGTAGCCCCAACGGCCCCACTAAGTGCAGTTCCAACAGGAACTACCCCTGTTGCGATTCTGAAGGTGGGAACCCCGGAGTAATAAGCATTCCAAATTCGAGGTGCAACAGGCGTCCCACCTATGGTCCCTCTGGTCGTTCCTTTAACGGTATCGGCTATGGAGGAGATGAGAAAAGAAATGCAGAAGGAGATGTTGAAGTTCATGCAAGCTTCCTCGCAATCTGCTGGAGAGGTAGCTTTGGTTTATGACGACTTTCGAACGCCTTACCCCCAGGAATATAACGATGAGCCTTACCCAAGAGATTATATTCCCCCTATCTTCGAAAAGTATACAGGAAAGGGGGGAAACTCGAAGGAGCACATCAAATGTTTCGTCGAACATCTAGGGGCTCACTTCAACAACAAGAAGCTTCGACTGAGGGAGTTCTCAAAATCATTAACCGATAAATCTTATACGTGGTACTCTCATTTGGTGCCTTAAAGTGTTTCAACGTAGGAAGAGATGCATGTTTTATTTGTCCAGAAGTTCTTTCTGGCAGAAGATGAGTTCACGTTAACACAATTGGGCAGGGAGAGACAGCGATCGGGAGAGGATGTGGTGGCTTATGTTCGAAGGTTCAGGGAAAGGTCCATCGACGTAAGGGAAGAAGCTAAAGAGTCCAAACTGGTACAACTCTACGATGAGGGTTTGCTCCCAGAGTACATCTGTCACCTAATTAATGAAACTCGCGAAGGGACTTTTGTAGCATTTCTAAAAGCAGTAAGGAATATATCATTGGTAGTTCGATCGAACCCTGTTGCGATACCATTAATGTTCAGACAACCTGGGCCACCCTTTACATCTCACGTCCAGTTCCTACGGGTAGGATACATTGATGGAAGTGAAGGAAGCAAATAGCCGAAGAAGGATAACAAGAGAAAGTTTGGAAGAGATAGGGAGGATCCACCACCATCACCCTGTACAGTAGAGGAGGTTATTAGCTGTTACAACGCCATGGTTCAAGGAAGAACAGTGTATGAACCTAAGGGCATCCCCCCGTGGAACCAGGTGCAGCGACCAGAGCGGATCCCAAGTACTACCAGATCCATCAGAAGATCCAACATTCAACGAAAGTTATTTTACACTAAGGAAAATCATCGATAAACATGTAAAGGCAGGGACACTGCAAATCCCTCCGCAAAATGTTAATAACAACCCACTCCCAACACATGGGGCCAAGCTGGCGGTGGCCTATGACGATGAGGCAGAAAGAAAAGCGAGGGAGCTAACGATAGAGCAGGGAGAGTTCGAAGAGGCTTTGGAGGAATGTACCAGAGGAATGGCTAATGTGGTGTTAGCCTATCACGAAGCAAGCGCCAGAGATGTAGAGGACATATACAACATTGAAGGTGAGGAAATGGACCGAAGATTGGAGTACTGTGCGGTTTCACAGTCCCCAAAGTTCGCCTGGTTCTTCGATCAGGTGGGAATGACAAAAGAAAGTAGGTTAGAGATAACCCAAGCAATCCTTAATATCGCGAGGAAGAATGTAGTCCCTTCGCTGAGATGGAAGGGACCCATGGCCATGATAGTGAAGTAATTTCTGTCATAAATAACGTTCAGCGATGCAGATAGGGCCATGAGATTTCCTCATAATCGACCGTTATATGTGACTGTCAGAATCAACGGAGTTAGCTTCGCGAGAATCCCTTATAGATAGGGGAGCATCCATCAACATTATGCTAATCAGCTTCTTCCATGCAGCTAACATTCCAGAAGAAAGATTGGTTCCCATGCCTTTGGCAATTTCAGGATATGACGGTCAGTCTTCCAAATCCATTGGTTATGTGAATGTTGGGATCGTAATGGGAAATTTGAGTTCCCACATCAAGTTCCATGTGATAGAGAGTGCAACTTCCTATCACCTGTTGATAGGAAGGGTGCACAACAAGGGCTAGTTCCCTCAACGTACCACCAATGTGCCAAGGCAAATATCAAAGGAATTGAGATCACTATACGAGCTACGAAGAGGCCCTTCACTATCGAAGAAGCTCACCTAGTGGATGTAGCATTTTATACAAAGTTAGGGGAGGACGTTAGAGTCCTAACGAAAAGAATGGAGGGCGCCTGGGTTCCCTCGATCAGAGAAAGGATAGGACCCGTGAACGACCAAAATGATAAAACTGTAAGCGGTAAAAGAGTATCAGAAGAAGCCCACCAAGTTGTCCCTCGATTCGAGAAAATATCGAAGAAGCTAAAAGATAAGATATAGCCCAGAATGAACTCAATAGAACACGAGGTCGCACTGCAGAGTGTGTTGAGTTAATTTTCTGAAGGAAGAATGGTAGAGGCTTCAAGGGAAAGGAAAGGAAAGGTAGTCACAACGGCCAACAGGCAATGCAAGAAGATTGTTAATGAGGAAGGGAAGGTAGTTTATCGCCTATGATGGTGTGAACGGGCAGCCGAAGGAGATATGGCAGAGGCCGGAGAGGAGGATGACCCGATATACGAATATTTTTGGGTGGATCAATGGGAACAATGTATGATGATAGACAATTTTAACATATATGAGTTCGTAGAAGACGTCATCGAAGAACCAGACTACATGACGGGACAACCAGAGCCACAAGCACAAGAATTGGAGCAGCTAAATCTTGCAAAAGAAGGGGAGGAGCCAAGACTTATTTTCCTCTCGAAGGATCTCAGCACAGAGAAATGGAAGGATTTGATTGAGGTAATTAGGGAGTTTATAGACATTTTTGCGTGGAAGTATATGGAGATGGAGGGCTTAGATGAAGAAGCAAACTACCACAAATTGAACGTAATGTCTTCGTCCATTCTGATCAAGCAAGCAACGAGGACCTGCAAGCCTGAACTAGACTTGAAAATCAAAGAAGAGGTCCAACGCATGTTGGCAGCAGGATTCATTAAATCGATACAACACCCACTTTGGCTGTCTAGTATTATTCCAGTGGGTAACAAAGATAAGAATCATATAAGGATCTGTGTGGATTTCAGAGACTTGAATAGGGCTTATCCCAAAGATGAGTTCTCCCTACCCTCCATTGATATCTTGATAGATGTAACGGCTGGACATGAGATGTAGAGCTTCATAGATGGGTATGTAGGGTACACCAGATCAAGATGGACCCCACAGATGTAGAGAAAACAACATTTAGAACCCCGTTGGGTAACTTCATGTACAAGGTAATGCCGTTTGGACTAAAAAACATTGGGGCTACTTATCAAAGAATAATAATGGCAATTTTCCATGACTTCTTTCACAAATTTATGGAGTTTATGTGGATGATTTGGTCATCAAATTGAAGAAGGAGGAGTCTCACCTAAGCGATTTGAGGAAAGTAGTTGCCGGATGCATGAAGTATAAACTGAAGATGAACCTGCTGAAATGCATTTTTAGAGTAACCAGTAGGAAAATCCTAGGCTTTGTGGTAGATTAACAGGGGGTGCAGATGGACCAAGATAAATAGCGAGCGATCTTGGAGATGCCAGGTCCAAGAACGGCGAGAGAGCTCAAGAGTTTCCTCGACAAAGTTTCCTACCTTAGGAGATTTGTATCTGGATTGGCCGAAATAACATACCCGTTGATGCAGCTTTTGCGAAAGAACATAAAGTTCAAATGGAAGGAAGTTCACCAAGAGTCTCTCACCAGGCTGAAGAAGTTTCTCGTTTCGCCTCAGACCATGGTCCCTCCAAAGGCAGGAATACCGTTACATTTGTACCTCACATCCACCACGAGGTCCGTTGGAGCTCTGTTAGCACAGAAGGTTAATGGGCAAGAACGACCAGTCTACTACCTTAATAGAATCATACATGGGCCAGAGGCCAGGTATAGTAGCTTGGAAAGGCATTATTTAGCCTTAGTCTTTGTAGCACAAAAACTTAGGCATTATATACTGTTTTTTACAATTCATATTGTAGCAAGATACGATCCTATTAAGTTTTTGCCATAGCTAGGTGGTTCCTCATTCTCTCAGAGTATGACTTGAAATGTGTGGTCCCTCGCACAATAAAAATCCAGGCATATGCAGACCTCTTGGCAATCTTCCCATCTGGGATATCTGAGCCACCACAAGAGAGCATTCCGGGAGATAACTTACAGGCCAATCACCTGGACGCAAGCAATAAAGAATGGACGATGCAGTTCGATGGATCTTCAGCAGAAAATAAAGGAGGAACATGGGTTATTCTGTCAATAGGAACGGAAGAAATTTATCTTTCCTACAAACTAGACTTTCCTTGTTCCAACAATGAAGCAGAATATGAGGCATTGGTACTGGGGCTCCTGGAGGCCCTTCGAAGGGGGATTCGTTCACTTTTCATCAAGGGCGATTTGAACTCGGTGATTCAACAACTAATAGGAGAATATGCATTAAAACACCTTAGTTTGGCACCTTACAAAATAATCATTCAGAGGCTTCTCAAGAAGTTCCATCGGACTAAGATCAAGAGGCATTCCCGAACGATGAACCGCCATCTAGACGCCTATGCCACCATCGCTCAGAAGATTATCATGAGAGACGATATAATTACAGTCGTAATTCAGCGAAGAACAGCTCCCTCGGTGGTACAGTCAATTCTGTTGATGGAGGATGATTCTGACTGGAGGGGAGAGATTAGAAAACAATTGGAGTCTAGGGAAGGAGCGATAGAGATGAGAGAGTTAGCCCAATACTTTATAAATTAGGGAAACCTTTATTTCAGAAATGCAGGAGGATGGTTATCAAGATGCATCGGCCCAGAAAAAGCAGAGCGAAGATTAAAGAAAACACATGAAGATCACTGCGAAACAACTGAGATCCCTCTTTATAGAAGAATTCAAAGGGAGGGATACTCCTGGTCTAGAATGAAGCAGGACGTAGTAGAGCTACAACAGAAGTTCGATAAGTGCCAACTGTTCTTCGAGGTAGATGAATGCCATTTCGTTGAAGCTTAATCAGATTGGAGGCAGCCCTATATTGACTTCATTAAAGATGGAGTTATCCCAATAAAGAAGATTTATGCGATGGGACTCAAGAGAAGGGCCCCAAGGTTATATGTTCAGGATGGGCAGCTTTATCGAAGAGGGTACTTCAATAGGCCATTGCATTGCATCACAAAGGGGGAAGCAACCGAAGTCCTCAAATAAGATCATGACCCAGCTCACATAGGAGGAGCAAAATTGTATGACTAACTAATGACGTTGGGTTATTATTGGCCAATGATGGAGAAAGACTCTGCTGAGTTCGTTCGAAAATGTAAAGTTGCCAACCGCATAAAAATATGATTCATGCCCCATCGATAGATCTACACTCTCTGGCAACACCTTATCCTTTTCACACTTGGGCATTTGACCTGGTAGGGGAAATACATCCTTCTTCGAGGGGGGAGATCTGGATACTAATGGCAACGGATTACTTTATAAAGTGGGCTGAAGCGATACCACTAAGAAGGGCAATAGCGGGGGTGGTGAGCAACTTCATCAGAGAATACATCATTTACCATTTTAGGATTCCAAAGGTTATTCTCTCTGGTACCGAAACCCCATTCGTTAATTCAGAGGTAACGATGCTCACAGATAAGTACTCCCGATCAAGATGAAGCAACTAACAAAACATTGGTTAATATTTTGGCCAAGACGATGGAGGATTTTCCAGGATCATAGGATGACAAGATACCAGCTGTATCATGGGCCTATCGAATAACTAAAAGGAAGCCCACATGATATACCCCGTTCTCCCTTGTGTATGGAGCTGAAGCGATTCTCCCAGTGGAGTTAGAAGTCTCCTCTGCCCGATATACCTTGTGAAGTAATATGCTCCCTCAGAACAGACATGTGTAGTTGAAAGCATTGGATGACACAGAGATAATGCGATGAAACATTATTAAATGTACACAAAGCAACTCTCAAGGGCATAAGATAACTTGGTGAGACCACTGAAGTTTATTTAAGGGGACCTTATTTTGAAGGTAGTAGTGAAACATATCAGAGGGCTTCCCCTACCTAAGTTTGAAGCGAATTGGGAGAGACCTTTCATTGTAAAGGAGGCTCATGATTTAGGTTATTGTTTGATTTCCAAGATGGAAGAAGACAAACCATTTAAGATTAACAACAAATGGTTGAAGGTCTATCATGTGTAAAGCAAGTAACCTTAGAATATCGATGTATCTAGTTTTTTTGTTATGAATATATATAAGTCCTTATTTTTCTCGAAAGAGGTCCTTTGTTGTAACTAGAGTGAGATGGAAGATGGTAAAGTTGGTATTTTATGCAAACAGTTATAACACAAAGAAATGGCATGAAAATAAGATATAACGTCTCTTTCATTCATAATTTGGGAGGTTTTACAAAAATGGGAACTATTGCCCAGGAGTACATAAGAAGGGAAACTAAAAAATTTATACAAGTATGTGAGAGGTCATCAGCCTAAGAGGAACCACAAGTCTGGAGCAGAGAAATAATCTCCAGGCAGACTTGAGGAAGCTGCTAGGCATGCTTGCTGAGCGTTGATGGAACCTTCCAGCCATGTCTGAACTTGAGCATGCTCAATAAGGAGTTTCTTTCACCTCAGCTTCACTAAAAGCAAAGTTTCTTCGATATCCTCCACCTCTTTGTTAGCATCTTCAAGTATAGATGTTAGTTCGATCAGCCTAGCTTCCTCAGCTCGTTGAGTATCTTGGTGCTTTTGTAATAGTTCCATCTGACTTACCAATTGCTGACTCTTCAAGGTCTTCAAGTGTCCAATCAGCTAGCTAAATCGGAATCCATCTCGGCCCAACTCCTTTAGATAGCCCAAGAATTGGTTGAGGAGGGGCCTAGTAACGTTTGCAGTAGGGGTACTGACGATATCAGCAACAACGATCGCCATACCTTGAAGCTTTGGGCTCATCATGGGAATATTTGAATCCAGGCAATCGACAGTAAAAGTTTTGGGGTGATGAGTTACTATCTGTTCAATCACCAATCGATGGCTAGAAGGTAGTTGGGGAGAGCGATGAAGGACCATAAGACAAAACTCATGAGGAGCTAGAGCTGGCATAGGAAGCTCACAACTAGATTCACTGTCGGCCTGAGCATCTGTCGTGGAACCTTGGTTGTTAGGACTCGTTTCCTCAGATGCAGCTGGTTCCTGGCTTGGTGAGGCGATAGACGAAGGAATCACTGGAGATTGCTCTGCAATGCAAGGGGACTCCCCAACAACCTAGGGACAGATCAAGCAAATAATGAGTTAAGTGAAAAAAAATCTTAACAAGTGTTTATCATTGTTAAGTCACCGTTACTAGTGGGGTTTGACGAAAACTCTTAACAAGTGTTTATCATTGTTAAGTCACCATTACTGGTGGAGCTTGGCGAAAAATCTTAACAAGTGTTTATCATTGTTAAGTCACCGTTACTGGTGGAGTTTGGCAAAAAATCTTAACAAGTGATTGTCATTGTTAAGCCACCGTTATTAGTGGAATTTTAAAATAAAAAAAATCTTAACAAGTGATTTTCATTGTTAAGTCACTATTATCGGTGGAGTTTGAGTGTTTGAAAATAAGAGTCTTGTAGATTGTACCTTGTCAAGATAAAGGAAAAATAATAAGAAATGAAGAGAAAATAGAGAAATACCTCAACAATGGCTGGAGCAAGAATAGGAGTCACCAAAGAGGCTACAACAGCGGGAACTATTGAAGGCAGGTTCATCTCCTCATAAGCCTCCATGACACTCTCAACTAGAGGAACCTCAGCCATAGGGACCTCAATATGGGGTGAAGCTTCGGCATTTACAAAAGGAACTAAGGCCAATATTGGGGTAGAGCCTGAAGTTGTCGTTTGGGCTTCTGCAGATGCACCAATGCTAGTGGGAACAGGAGAAGCACCAGGATGGGCAGAAGACAATGGTGGCCTTGGAAACTGGTAGAATCCCGAAAGATAATGGCGGGATAAGACTTGGAGAAAGCTGTAAAATCAAAGCTAAGTGTTAGAGGAGGGGAATATTACAGAAAGAAAAGGCGCACTTCACACTTAACTCACCTCAGTAATACGACTGAAAGGGGGAATGACATCGATGGGTCTTATCAATGAAGGTGGGAGAAGGATGTTGGCCAACGATGAAGCCAAAAGGGAAGTTACTTCAACCTGAAATACACCAAAATATTTAAAAGATGCAGCAAAGGGAGGAGGATTAAAAAAAAAAGATCTAGAACTTGTTACCTTGGGAGAACTTTGCACAATGGGAACGATGTCTAGAGGAACCATAGGTAAATAAGGTGAACCAGATGAAGCTAAGGCAGTCTCCTCTGGCTGAGAGAAAATTCCCACAGGATCAACAGGGGCAATAACCTCCTTAGAAACCCCCACCGTGTGTTGGGAGACCAAACGACGGGAATAAGTGAGCCCGGTCATGGGAGAACGTGGGGGGGGGGGGGAGTTGCACCAACGGAACCACTCCCGAAGCGTCCCTCCACAAAAGGACTCACAGGGGGGTTGTACCTTTCTTCTTCAGCTTCCTGTATAAAAGTTGTTAAGAGTTAAATAGATACAGTTTGTTATAGAAAAATGAGAAACACACGGACATACCTCTGATCTAGGGGGAGAGTGGGATGATATCACCATTGGCGAGGAAGGAGGGGAAGAAAATGGTGAAGACCTCGTCGTTGAATGATGTGTGATAGTAGGACAGTCATCCAATGTCATAGCTCCAACAGCAGAGGGAGCTGAGGTGAGATATACATCAGGAGCCCGTTTCTTCGAGACTTGGTACCCAAAGTCTTTTTCCTCACACTAGCAGCACTAAGACTTGGAGGAACCCGTGAGATTTTCCTTCGCTTTGACCCAACTTCATATGGATCTACCAAGATGGTTGGGAAGGCAGCAGTAGGAGGAACGACGGGAGTGTGTCGTCGAAACTCAAAATTAATTCGCTCCACCTCAGCTTGGATTTTCTTTCTTAACTCCTCACTCACTTTGGCGAGCATAGGAGGAGGAATAGAGGCAATAGGGAACGCCTACAGGGGAACTTGAGGTTGGGTTTGGGACTTAGACTTTGAAGAAGTCCCACTCTTGGATCTCCTAATTTTCTTGGCTGGTGGTTTAGAAGGCCCTTCGCCAGAAGCTGCATCGATTGGAACATCTTCAGTAGGGCTAGGTTGTTTTGGGGTTGCAAAGATCTTGGGTTTGGGTGTGGCAGTAGGGATCATGGGTCAATAAGGAGGTAGCTCGCTGGGAGGATCTTTAGGAGTCTTGCTCAGAGGGAACTTAACTCCGAGAATGGAGTTCCCCTTGAGGCCTAACTCCAAGGCAAAGAAAGAAAGAACTAGGGGATTCTAGGGGACTTTGTATAAATTCAAGAATCATGGCCAGCTGCATCGAACGGAATTCGATGGAAAAAGAGGTAGACACATCCCCTTTTCTAGTAGCACTGGGGATGGTGACTCAACCATCCATAGTAGAAGTCACGCCAAGTACCACTGCATAAAGGTAGAAGGTGCAGGCTTCAGCAAAAGTAGCCATCTTATTCATTACCTGAAACACAGGTCGAGGAGCCTCTTGATCAAAATCGAACTGCAGTTGCACCTATCGGGTTTGTAAGGTTCAGAAGTATATCCCCATTTAGTGAATGAATGAAGGAACCCAGGAGTAAATAGAAGCACCGCGGATTGTAAAGAATCTTCTACAATCGGAATAAAAGTGACCGTTCTAGCTGTAGAAGAGAAAAAATATTAAGTATGGGCGAGGGTAGATTCTCCGTACGGCCTTATGATGAAGGAATCGAAACAGTAAAAATGTTCATTATTTCCTTTCGACTCTGTTTTTTATGGAAGCATAGGAGGCAAGGGGGTTTAATGCCTTGGCTCACGGGATGAGGGACAGATTTGGCAGCAATGACAGGAAAACGGGTATAAAGGAAACCCGTTAAGATAACGGTATTGGCAAAATTGTCCAAGTTGTAACGACCAAGGGATCGTGCCATGTCGAGATGGGTTCGATCTAGCCAAGTATAGAGGGACCCCAAAGCAATATCAGACAGAGGAAGATTGAAACCCCTGGCCAAACGGATGGAAATGTTTATAAGGTCCCTCCTGGGCTGGTCGTTGGGTTTCCCAGTCAAGAAGAAACAAGAAAGCAACACAAGAATATAGGCTATTAATTCTAAAGATGTACCTTTACCATGGCCCGTAACAGAAGTGACGTCCTTCACATAGGAGCTTCGAAGAAATAGCTGATAAGGGGAGTAAGGGTATCCTTGTTGGAAGACCCAATGCAACGGTGACAAATTCAATCTAGCTTAGCTCGGTCAGCAGTTTCTTCAGCATTCAGGGCCTCGTCAAGATAGGTAAACTCACCCATGGGTTCAAACCCAAGTATCTCACAAACATCTTCTAACGAAATGGTGAATTCCCCTAGGCAGTGAAGAATGTGTGAGTTGTAACATTCCATCTGGAAACCAACACTTGGAGTGCAGCGTTGTACTTAGAAAGAGTGAACTCCCCAAACCAGTTGGCTTGGTGAAGACCAACCTTGGCAAGAGCTGCAGCGCGGGAGCTCTGCATGTGTGCATGCCAGGCAGCAAAATGAGTTGGTGATCGAGTGCAAAAAGTAGCACGTGTAAAGACGTTAATCGTTGTTTTCTGTTTCTCCTACTCAATACAAACAAACCTAAATTACAACTACACTTGCGGGGCAAGTCTAGCGGTAAGTCGGGTATCGAAAATCCATAGGGACAAGTTGCTAGAATTTATGAGATCTAATACTCCGAAATAAAAGTGTAAAAGGTGAATTACAAACTCAAAATGAAAAGATGCATAAAAGGGAAATGATTAACTAGGCGAGGGTATTGAAACTAGATTAAAAAAGCGATAAAACTATAGGTTGCGTCGAATATCCCTCACCCGAGTTAATTTGTATAAAATGGTTACATGGGTCGACGAGTTATTACAAATGTGTCTCGTTTCGACTGTTAATTAAATTAAGGGTTGTCACGCCCCTAAATCCGCATAAAAGCCTAATAAGATTTTGGCGTCAACAAATATCCCGGAAATTTTGCACGAAAGGTCGTAAGCATAGGCCATACATGATATGCCACTTCAAATCTCCTAGGCGTAATGTAACACCCCGCCGAAAATAATAACGGGTGGCCAGCCCTATACTATATTAAATCAGGAGTTTCAGATGGTCCAGTCTCAACATCAACTGTCGGTACTATATAGTATAGGACTAACTACCCGATATCATATAGGCGAGATGTCAAAAATTAAATAAAATGCAACAGATAACCAACTAACACTACAAAAAGAAAGAAAGATGCATGAAAGAACTAGATAAATGAAATGCTAAAGTAAATAAAAAAAATGAAAGAAATAACTACCATAGAATATACAAAAAAAGTAGACCCGAATAAGCTGTCGAGTCACAGCAAATACAATAACTGGAATGGAATAAATATAAACATCTATAAATATCCCTTGGGCACAAACCCGATATACAACATGAATCCTACCTAGAATTTTGAAAGTGGGAGGCGACTACAAGATACATCCCGCAACAGTCCGCACCTGTCACGGCTCCCAAGACTCTGGATAGGAAGTCATCCGGCATCCAAGCGGTAGGACACCTGTAATAATATATATATATATATATATATATATACAGGCAGGAGAGAAAAGTAAACGGGTCAGAGCCCGAGTTGTGAAAATATTTAGCAAGTGTGTTAACCGTGCATAATAAATATCGGTGCACTTATTTCATAATTAAAGTGGAATCGCACTCTCGTGGAACCCCAACTCACCTCTCATCTAAAGGCACACACATATTCGCGTCTTCAACTTTTAGTTAAATTACCCCCATTTTATTAGGACAATCTAACTTATCATAGGCCTAGCTTATACCCACGAGATCTACCTTCCTATCATGCCCCAAGAATCCACCCCTTTTTCCACAGTTAAGTAATTATTTTCAATCATGTGTGCCTTATTAGGCTTAGTGGATTCCGGTTTATACTTTAACCATTTATAATTTAATAAGTTACCCAATATGCATTTGGGTTGAAACATATGATTTAATTTCTAATTAATAAGCATGCAAAATCATAATTGACACAACTTCTCTCCAATTTCAACGCTGCGCTGCGTTTCGTGCGTGAGGTGTCTCGCAAAGCGAAATCCAAATAAGGAACCACCTCGTTACACTACTCCATGTCAACGTCGATCCTGGAGATCCATTATGCCACACATAAATATCGACAGAACTTCTCTCTACTCTCAACAATGTACTACATTTCGTGCGTGGGGTGTCTCGCAAAGCGAAATCCAAACAAGGAACCGCCCTGTTACACTACTCTTTGACAATGTCGATCATAGAGATCCATAATGTCGTACATACCATAATTGGCAGAACTTTTCTCCAATCACAACACTGCAGTGCGTTTCATGCGTGGGGTGTCTAGCAAAGCGAAATCCAAACAAGGAACCACCCCGTTACACTACTCCTTGACAATGTCGATCCTAGAGATCCATAATGCCATATATACAATATAATACTACCATTATTACCAAAACTCCAATAATATCCTTGGGATGATGTAACCGAAATATTCCTTAAATGCGATACATCAACCCCATCAATCTAGTACACCATAATCATCCAAGATGTACTCTACACAGATTCTATATCCTTTCATCTATAAGATATATAAATATATATATATATATATATATGGGTATTTTATGCTCACCATATATATACATATACCAATCATCCATACCCATGACCAAGTGTACGTATCATATCTGATGTACAATGGACATGCACATAATCCACCCGGCTATATATATCGCCGATAAAACTGCATCAATGCTATCATCTTCCCAAATGCCCGGCTCACGTAGCAACTGGGGACCACCTGGTGGGGATCAACGACACCCACCTCATGATAACTCACACACACGACGTCCCGGGAAGCGGTCATAGCTCCACTGGCAATGAGACGAAACATACCCACCACGTCTTATCCCAAAAAAATATTTATCGTATAATAACACAGCGGACGACTATGACCTGGGGAATATCCACACCCTGCTCTATATGCCAGGATGCTCACCCTCTGCGCGGAAACTTCCCAATGATAGCATGAGCGGGATATGCTTAACCACATAAGTATATATATCGCTCACATGCGCAATATACATACATCCATATGATCCCATCATATGATCAAATAATAAACCATCATATACGGTTTATATATCCATACCATGTATGTCCACAACATAAATATATCCATATATTTATATATATATATATATATATATATATATATATATATATATATATATATATATATATATATATATATATATATGTATATATACACATAGTCACATATCCATATATCTATTTATATATAAACTAGTTCTCGTTCATATGTATAAGATATACAAACCCGGCTATAAGTATACATAAATCCTCAATATACAAGCCGTCACCACAAACTCATATCATTTACCTTGATATGTGAATACAATCCCTCACTTGAAACATATTCAATCATTTTTCCTATGATGAATAGTCTCCCAAAACCATATGTATATATCTATACATATATATTCAACATTGGGGTTATCACCCAAGAGTTTGTGTAGGAATCCATCACTACACATTTCATCCATATTTAAAAGTACATATTTTCCTTTAGTACTATTTAACCATAGGCACATCAATGACTTAATAGTCTAAAACCTCATATTATTCCAACCTCGTTTCAAGTATTGGAATCTCAATGGTCATATCCCCACAATTACGTGTAAACTATCCTAACTAGAATTTATGCTACCGCTTATTCTAGTTGATAGTACGATCCCAAACGTTCCCAATTTCACCCATGGTTCAAATAAATCTCAGGATCTCTTACTCCTATTGAGTTATCAATTATTCCTTAGTCTAAACATTTCTAAGGATATGAAAGCCCTCACTCTTTAAGAGTATGCGACCACTCTCTTCCATTTGGCCCCAAATTGTATCTTAACAATATCCTATCCTTATAAGGATTTGACATAAAGGTCGGCCTAGAAATTTCACAACCTACATGGATATTTCTTATCCAATTCTTCCAAGAAGTCCCCACTATCATATACTAAGTGAGAGACCCCCTATAAGTCACCAAAAGATATCTCTTACTTCATAAGAGATAGCCCCAAATCAAAAAACCCAACCAAAAAGGTTTGAATTCACTAAAGAGAAAATTTCTCAAAATGCTCTGTTTTCGAATCGATTCGGCCCAACAGCGAATTGATTCGGTCCATCCGAATCGATTCGGCCCAACAGCGAATCGATTCGGCCCATCCGAAACGATTCGGTCCAAGGGACCTGAGATTCTGCAACCCTCCGAATCGATTCGCCCCTAGCGAATCGATTCGGTCCTAAAGACCTGAGACTTCTGCAACCTGTCGAATCGATTTGGTGGGGGCGAATCGATTCGGCCAGTTCAGAAAGCCACGAAAATGGTTGTTTTTCTATAATCCAAAACTTCCCAAAATTCGATTTACACTACTTCCAACCCTTAATCTTCAATCCCAACATAATTTCCAACATCAAAACACCTCCTAAATTTAACCTCGTCAATTTATATCCCTTAAACCCAATTAAAATCTTCAATTTCAAGATTTGAACCAAAATTTAGGTTTTGATGTTTATACCCAAAAATCCATTTCTTTAACCCACAAATTATGAAATGAAATACAAAAATAGCTATTTAGCAAGATTAAACACTTGCCTCAGGTTTGTAGAGGTTGGATCGTCCTCGATGTCGCGATTTGGCCGGAAATCCCCAAGATTTTCTCCCTCTCTCCTTTTCTTTCTTCGTCTTTCTCTTTTCTTTCTTTTTCTCTCTTTTCTCAAAGGAGAAGGCTTCATCCGTAAGCCTTAAATCCTTTAAATAATAAACCCAATTTTAAATGTTAATACACTCTTTAAATGACTCGTTTACTCCAATTCGAGTCAACTGACTTAAAAACATTCCGGAGCCGAAATAAAACTCAATGACAGTCATATTGACTATCTCGACCCTTCCGGGACCAATGGTACCGTCAAAATCCTCATCCGGAATACTTTACAACATCCTATATTTTTGGACTTAAATTCCCAAATTTAAAATTCTCCGATTTAAATTAAATTTTATTTTCCCAAAATTTAATTTCTCAGTCTCAAAAATTGTGGGGTGTTACTATCTTCCCCCCTTAAAAAAATTTCGTCCGCTAAATTTAAAATACACATAGGACCTCAATATACATCTAGTCCTAACACCAACTCTTAGGATCGCTATACCGATCCTTCCTGGTTCTCATGTCGAACCATATAGATTTAAAAATCATTAGCTACCCAGGGCGCCCATACACCCTGTATCCGAGTTTCCACTCGTAGAATTATAATTAGGCTCCACTAGCCTCCAATTGTAACATAACCCTCGGCATTATAATCTATAATAACATACTAAATATATATAAGTTCGAAAATTTCCAATGGTTTAACTCTCCTCAATTCGTGACACTAGCTACCTTCGTGCGGGGGAGGTCTCGCAAGCGAAATCCAAACAAGGAACCCTCCCAATACACTACTGTGTAGCTAGGTCGGGAATTGAGATTAGTTGAACCAGGGATAAAGTTTTATAAAAAGATTTTCATATTTTAGATGCTGCCCGAGGGCCTATACAACAATACGATATAATTTATATTCCGCGTCTTTCGACACGCCAAGCAAACACCTTATGTTTAGAGCACAAGGCCTCAACAAATACAATACTGTTAACCATTTCCTAGTTCTCAAAACTAGCACAACTAGGAGCGAAATTATCCGCTCAACAAAATCTACCAAACTTGAACCTCTCAAGTATATAAAAAAAAATTCCTCTATAGCACATCAACACCTTTCCATAAACTAAATTCTTCCCTAAAAGAACCAACAACCTTAACAATTTACATTCCCAAAATCAATAGGGCCACTTTGTACTAGCTCAATATAAGACGTTTTACTATTTCCGAAGATGTCGCATACAGACCACACTTTCCCACTCCTTCTTAAGGCCTAATTCTCATCAAAGAATTTTCTTCCTCACAAATCCTTCCTAACCACATTGAAGGACTATGCTATTGCGACTACCGAAACTCCCTCAGTTCTACACAACGAAACCGAGTCTCCAAATGCATTCTCCCTCATCCTAGAATGCGATACTCCCGATATTGGGGTAACTCCACACACCTCACGTTAGGGAAAAGTCACCAACACCAGGCTTTCTAACAAAGGTCAACGGGTTTCTCAACCTAAACCTCCCAAGGACTACACTAACCTCTCCTCAGACTTTCCTTACTAAGCCCAAGATTCGCCATTAGAGTAAATTTTCCTTTCTTACTCAGCCGTCGATAAATCACCTCGAACCACTGCTAGAAATCTCCTCAATATCTCCTCCGAAATCGAGGAAAACAAAATACCCCCGATTAAAGCGTACCCAAAGTATGCTATGGGTATTGTATTTCTAATCCTATCCTTTCCTAGACGACAAAATCTAGGCGACGTCTGAAACGAAACAAGAGCAACCGTTATCAGAACGCCAATCAAGTGAATATACTTCACAGAAGAAAACAACGCAGTGAACACAACAGTCCTAATTGTAGGGCTTTATGTCAAGAAAGTTAACGGAAGAATCCAGAAAACTCGCACAGATCCTAAGGACTCTAGAACCTGATGCTCTGATACCATCTGTAACACCCCGCCTAAAATATTAACAGGTGGCCAGACCTATACTATATTAAATCAGGAGTTTCAGATGGTCCAGTCTCAACATCAACTGTCGGTACTTCATAATATAGGACTAACTACCCGATATCATATAGGCGAGATGTCAAAAATTAAATAAAATGCAACAGATAACCAACTAACACTACAAAAAGAAAGAAAGATGCATGAAAGAACTAGATAAATGAAATGCTAAAGTAAATAAAAAATTGAAAGAAATAACTACCACAGAATATAAAAAAAAAGTAGACCCGAATAAGCTGTCGAGTCACAGCAAATACAATAACTGGAATGGAATAAATATAAACATCTATAAATATTCCTTGGGTACAAACCCGATATACAACATGAATCCTACCTAGAATTTTGAAAGTGGGAGGCGACTACAAGATACATCCAGCAACAGTTCGCACCTGTCACGACTCCCAAGACTCTGGATAGAAAGTCATCCGGCATCCAAGCAGTAGGACACCTGTAATAATATATATATATATATATATATATACAGGCAGGAGAGAAAAGTAAACGGGTCAGAGCCCGAGTTGTGAAAATATTTAGCAAGTGTGTTAACCGTGCATAATAAATATCGGTGCACTTATTTCATAATTAAAGTGGAATCGTACTCTCGTGGAATCCCAACTCACATCTCATCTAAAGGCGCGCACCTATTCGCGTCTTCAACTTTTAGTTAAATTACCCCCATTTTATTAGGACAGTCTAACTTATCATAGTCCTAGCCTATACCCACGAGATCTACCTTCCTATCATGCCCCAAGAATCCACCCTTTTTTCCACAGCTAAGTAATTATTTTCCATCATGTGTGCCTTATTAGGCTTAGTATATTCCGGTATATACTTTAACCATTTATAATTTAATAAGTTACCCAATATGCATTTGGGTTGAAACATATGATTTAATTTCTAATTAATAAGCATGCAAAATCATAATTGACACAACTTCCCTCCAATTTCAACGCTGCGCTGCGTTTCGTGCGTGGGGTGTCTCGCAAAGCGAAATCCAAACAAGGAACCACCTCATTACACTACTCCATGTCAACGTCGATCCTGGAGATCCATTATGCCACACATAAATATCGACAGAACTTCTCTCTACCCTCAACAATGTACTACATTTCGTGCTTGGGGTGTCTCGCAAAGCGAAATCCAAACAAGGAACCGCCCCGTTACACTACTCTCTGACAATGTCGGTCATAGAGATCCATAATGCCGTACATACCATAATTGGCAGAACTTTTCTCCAATCTCAACACTGCACTGCGTTTCATGCGTGGGGTGTCTCGCAAAGCGAAATCCAAACAAGGAACCACCCCGTTACACTACTCCTTGACAATGTCGATCCTAGAGATCCATAATGCCATATATACAATATAATACTACCATTATTACCAAAAATCCTATAATATCCATGGGATGATGTAACCGAAATATTCCTTAAATGCGATACATCAACCCCCATCAATCTAGTACACCATAATCATCTAAGATGTACTCTACACAGATTCTATATCCTTTCATCTATAGGATATATAAATATATATATATAGGCATTTTATGCTCACCATATATATACATATACCAATCATCCATACCCATGACCAAGTGTACGTATCATATCTGATGTACAATGGACATGCACATAATCCACCCGACTATATATATCGCCGATAAAACTGCATCAATGCTATCATCTTCCCAAATACCCGGCTCACGTAACAACTGGGGACCACCTGGTGGGGATCAACGACACCCACCTCGTGATAACTCACACACACGACGTCCCGGGAAGCGGTCATAGCTCCACTGGCAATGAGACGAAACATACCCACCACGTCTCATCCCAAAAATATATTTATCGTATAATAACACACCGGACGACTATGACCTGGGGAATATCCACACCCTGCTCTATATGCCAGGATGCTCACCCTCTGCGCGGAAACTTCCCAATGATAGCATGAGCGAGGTATGCTTAACCACATAAGTATATATATCGCTCACATGCGCAATATACATACATCCATATGATCCCATCATATGATCAAATAATAAACCATCATATACGGTTTAAATATCCATACCATGTATGTCCACAACATAAATATATCCATATATTTATATGCATACATATATATATATATATATATATATATATATATATATATATATATATATATATATACACATAGTCACATATCCATATATCTATTTATATATAAACTAGTTCTCGTTCATATGTATAAGATATACAAACCCGGCTATAAGTATACATAAATCCTCAAGATACAAGCCGTCACCACAAACTCATATCATTTACCTTGATATGTGAATACAATCCCTCACTTGAAACATATTCAATCATTTTTCCTATGATGAATAGTCTCCCAAAACCATATGTATATATCTATACATATATATTCAACATTAGGGTTATCACCCAAGAGTTTGTGTAGGAATCCATCACTACACATTTCATCCATATTTAAAAGTACATATTTTCCTTTAGTACTATTTAACCATAGGCACATCAACGACTTAATAGTCTAAAACCTCATATTATTCCAACCTCGTTTCAAGTATTGGAATCTCAATGGTCATATCCCCACAATTACGTGTAAACTATCCTAACTAGAATTTATGCTACCGCTTATTCTAGTTGATAGTACGATCCCAAACGTTCCCAATTTCACCCATGGTTCAAATAAATCTCAGGATCTCTTACTCCTATTGAGTTATCAATTATTCCTTACTCTAAACATTTCTAAGGATATGAAAGCCCTCACTCTTTAAGAGTATGCGACCACTCTCTTCCATTTGGCCCCAAATTGTATCTTAACAATATCCTATCCTTATAAGGATTTGACATAAAGGTCGGCCTAGAAATTTCACAACCTACATGGATATTTCTTATCCAATTCTTCCAAGAAGTCCCCACTATCATATACTAAGTGAGAGACCCCCTATAAGTCACCAAAAGATATCTCTTACTTCATAAGAGATAGCCCCAAATCAAAAAACCCAACCAAAAAGGGTTTGAATTCACTAAGGAGAAAATTTCTCAAAATGCTCTGTTTTCGAATCGATTCGGCCTCTCCGAATCGATTCGGCCCAACAGCGAATTGATTCGGCCCATCCGAATCAATTCGGTCCAAGGGACCTGAGATTCTGCAACCTTACGAATCGATTCGCCTCTAGCGAATTGATTCGGTCCTAAAGACCTGAGACTTCTGCAACCTATCGAATCGATTTGGTGGGGGCGAATTGATTCGGCCAGTTCAGAAAGCCACGAAAATGGTTGTTTTTCTATAATCCAAAACTTCCCAAAATTCAATTTACACTACTTCCAACCCTTAATCTTCAATCCCAACATAATTTCCAACATCAAAACACCTCCTAAATTTAACCTCATCAATTTATATCCCTTAAACCCAATTAAAATCTTCAATTTCAAGATTTGAACCAAAATTTAGGTTTTGATGTTTATACCCAAAAATCCATTTCTTTAACCCACAAATTATGAAATGAAATACAAAAATAGCTATTTAGCAAGATTAAACACTTGCCTCAGGTTTGTAGAGGTTGGATCGTCCTCGATGTCGCGATTTGGTCGGAAATCCCCAAGCTTTTCTCCCTCTCTCCTTTTCTTTCTTCTTCTTTCTCTTTTCTTTCTTTTTCTCTCTTTTCTCAAAGGAGAAGGCTTCATCCGTAAGCCTTAAATCCTTTAAAACAATAAACCCAATTTTAAATGTTAATACACTCTTTAAATGACTCGTTTACTCCAATTCGAGTCAACTGACTTAAAAACATTCCGGAGCCGAAATAAAACTCAATGACAGTCATATTGACTATCTCGACCCTTCCGGGATCAATGGTACCGTCAAAATCCTCATCCGGAATACTTTACAACATCCTATATTTTTGGACTTAAATTCCCAAATTTAAAATTCTCCGATTTAAATTAAATTTTATTTTCCCAAAATTTAATTTCTCAGTCTCAAAAATCGTGGGGTGTTACTATCTTCCCCCCTTACAAAAATTTCGTCCGCAAAATTTAAAATACACATAGGACCTCAATATACATCTAGTCCTAACACCAACTCTTAGGATCGCTATACCTATCCTTCCGGGTTCTCATGTCGAACCATATAGATTTAAAAATCATTAGCTACCCAGGGTGCCCATACACCCTGTATTCGAGTTTCCACTCGTAGAATTATAATCAGGCTCCATTAGCCTCCAATTGTAACATAACCCTTGGCATTATAATCTATAATAGCATACTAAATATATATAAGTTCAAAAATTTCCAATGGTTGAACTCTCCTCAATTCGTGACACTAGCTGCCTTCGTGTGGGGGAGGTCTCGCAAGCGAAATCCAAACAAGGAAGCCTCCCAATACACTACTGTGTAGCTAGGTCGGGAATTGAGATTAGTTGAACCAGGGATAAAGTTTTATAAAAAGATTTTCATATTTTAGATGCTGCCTGAGGGCCTATACAACAATACGATATAATTTATATTTTGCGTCTTTCGACACGCCAAGCAAACACCTCATGTTTAGAACACAAGGCCTCAACAAATACAATACTGCTAACCATTTCCTAGTTCTCAAAACTAGCACAACTAGGAGCGAAATTATCCGCTCAACAAAATCTACCAAACTTGAACCTCTCAAGTATATAAGAAAAATTTTCCTCTACAGCACATCAACACCTTTCCATAAACTAAGTTCTGCCCTAAAAGAACCAACAACCTTAACAATTTACATTCCCAAAATCAATAGAGCCACTCTCTACTAGATCAATATATGACGTTTTACTATTTCCGAAGATGTCCCATAAAGACCACACCTGCCCACTCCTTCTTAAGGCCTAATTCTCATCAAAGAATTTTCTTCCTCACAAATCCTTCCTAACCACATTGAAGGACCATGCTATTGCGACTACCGAAATTCCCTCAGTCCTACATAATGAAACTGAGTCTCCAAATGCATTCTTCCTCATCCTAGAAGGCGATACTCCCGATATTGGGACAACTCCACACACCTCACGTCAGGGAAAAGTCACCAACACCAGGTTTTCTAACAAAGGTCAACGGGTTTCTCAACCTAAACCTCCCAAGGACTACACTAACCTCTCCTCAGACTTTCCTTACTAAGCCCAAGATTCGCCATTCGAGTAAATTTTCCTTTCTTACTCAACCGTCGATAAATCACCTCGAACCACTGCTAGAAATCTCCTCAATATCTCCTCCGGAATCGAGGAAAACAAAATACCCCCGATTAAAGCGTACCCAAAGTATGCTATGGGTATTGTACTTCTAATCCTATCCTTTCCTAGACGACAAAATCTAGGCAACGTCTGAAACGAAATAAGAGCAACCGTTATCAGAACGCCAATCAAGTGAATATACTTCACAGAAGAAAACAACGCAGTGAACACAACAGTCCTAATTGTAGGGCTTTATGTCAAGAAAGTTAACGGAAGAATCCAGAAAACTCGCACAGATCCTAAGGACTCTAGAACCTGATGCTCTGATACCATCTGTAACACCCCGCCCAAAATAATAACAGGTGGCCAGCCCTATACTATATTAAATCAGGAGTTTCAGATGGTCCAGTCTCAACATCAACTGTCGGTACTATATAATATAGGACTAACTACCCGATATCATATAGGCGAGATGTCAAAAATTAAATAAAATGCAACAGATAACCAACTAACACTACAAAAAGAAAGAAAGATGCATGAAAGAACTAGATAAATGAAATGCTAAAGTAAATAAAAAAAATGAAAGAAATAACTACCACAGAATATACAAAAAAAGTAGACCCAAATAAGCTGTCGAGTCACATCAAATACAATAACTGGAATGGAATAAATATAAACATCTATAAATATCCCTTGGGCACAAACCCGATATACAACATGAATCCTACCTAGAATTTTGAAAGTGGGAGGCGACTACCAGAGACATCCCGCAACACTCCGCACCTGTCACGGCTCCCAAGACTCTGGATAGGAAGTCATCTGGCATCCAAGCGGCAGGACACCTGTAATAATATATATATATATATACAGGCAGGAGAGAAAAGTAAACGGGTCAGAGCCCGAGTTGTGAAAATATTTAGCAAGTGTGTTAACCGTGCATAATAAATATCGGTGCACTTATTTCATAATTAAAGTGTAATCGCACTCTCGTGGAACCCCAACTCACCTCTCATCTAAAGGCGCGCACCTATTCGCGTCTTCAACTTTTAGTTAAATTACCCTCATTTTATTTGGACAATCTAACTTATCATAGGCCTAGCTTATACCCACGAGATCTACCTTCCTATCATGCCCCAAGAATCCACCCCTTTTTCCACAGTTAAGTAATTATTTTCAATCATGTGTGCCTTAGTAGGCTTAGTGGATTCCGGTTTATACTTTAACCATTTATAATTTAATAAGTTACCCAATATGCATTTGGGTTGAAACATATGATTTAATTTGTAATTAATAAGCATGCAAAATCATAATTGACACAACTTCCCTCCAATTTCAACGCTGCGCTGCGTTTCGTGCGTGGGGTGTCTCGCAAAGTGAAATCCAAACAAGGAACCACCTCATTACACTACTCCATGTCAACGTCGATCCTCGAGATCCATTATGCCACACATAAATATCGACAGAACTTCTCTCTACCCTCAACAATGTACTACATTTCGTGCGTGGGGTGTCTCGCAAAGCGAAATCCAAACAAGGAACCGCCCCGTTACACTACTCTTTGACAATGTCGATCATAGAGATTCATAATGTCGTACATACCATAATTGGTAGAACTTTTCTCCAATCTCAACACTGCACTGCGTTTCATGCGTGGGGTGTCTCGCAAAGCGAAATCCAAACAAGGAACCACCCCGTTACACTACTCCTTGACAATGTCGATCCTAGAGATCCATAATGCCATATATATAAAATAATACTACCATTATTACCAAAAATCCAATAATATCCTTGGGATGATATAACCGAAATATTCCTTAAATGCGATACATCAACCCCCATCAATCTAGTACACCATAATCATCTTAGATGTACTCTACACAGATTCTATATCCTTTCATCTATAGGATATATAAATATATATATAGGTATTTTATGCTCACCATATATATACATATACCAATCATCCATACCCATGACCAAGTGTACGTATCATATCTGATGTACAATGGACATGCACATAATCCACCCGGCTATATATATCGCCGATAAAACTGCATCAATGCTATCATCTTCTCAAATGCCCAGCTCACGTAGCAACTGGGGACCACCTGGTGGGGATCAACGACACCCACCTCGTGATAAATCACACACACGACGTCCCGGGAAGCGGTCATAGCTCCACTGGCAATGAGACGAAACATACCCACCACGTCTCTTCCCAAAAATATATCTATCGTATAATAACACACCGGACGACTATGACCTGGGGAATATCCACACCCTGCTCTATATGCCAGGATGCTCACCCTCTGCGCGGAAACTTCCCAATGATAGCATGAGCGGGATATGTTTAACCACATAAGTATATATATCGCTCACATGCGCAATATACATACATCCATATGATCCCATCATATGATCAAATAATAAACCATCATATACGGTTTAAATATCCATACCATGTATGTCCACAACATAAATATATCCATGTATTTATATGCATACAGATATATATATATATATATACACACACATAGTCACATATCCATATATCTATATATATAAACTAGTTCTCGTTCATATGTATAAGATATACAAACCCGACTATAAGTATACATAAATCCTCAATATACAAGCCGTCACCACAAACTCATATCATTTACCTTGATATGTGAATACAATCCCTCACTTGAAACATATTCAATCATTTTTCCTATGATGAATAGTCTCCCAAAACCATATGTATATATCTATACATATATATTCAACATTAGGGTTATCACCCAAGAGTTTGTGTAGGAATCCATCACTACACATTTCATCAATATTTAAAAGTACATATTTTCCTTTAGTACTATTTAACAATAGGCACATCAATGACTTAATAGTCTAAAACCTCAAATTATTCCAACCTCGTTTCAAGTATTGGAATCTCAATGGTCATATCCCCACAATTACGTGTAAACTATCCTAACTAGAATTTATGCTACCGCTTATTCTAGTCGATAGTACGATCCCAAACGTTCCCAATTTCACCTATGGTTCAAATAAATCTCAGGAACTCTTACTCCTAGTGAGTTATCAATTATTCCTTAGTCGAAACATTTCGAAGGATATGAAACCCCTCACTCTTTAAGAGTATGCGACCACTCTCTTCCATTTGGCCCCAAATTGTATCTTAACAATATCCTATCCTTATAAGGATTTGACTTAAAGGTCGGCCTCGAAATTTTACAACCTACTTGGATATTTCTTATCCAATTCTTCCAAGAATTCCCCACTATCATATACTAAGTGAAAGACCCCCTATAAGTCACCAAAAGATATCTCTTACTTCATAAGAGAAAGCCCCAAATCAATAAACCCAACCAAAAAGGGTTTGAATTCACTAAAGAGAAAATTTCTCAAAATGCTCTCTTTTCGAATCGATTCGGCCTCTCCGAATCGATTCGGCCCAACAGCGAATCGATTCGGTCCTAAAGACCTGAGACTTCTGCAACCTGTCGAATCGATTTGGTGGGGGCGAATCGATTCGGCCAATTCAGAAAGCCACGAAAATGGCTATTTTTCTATAATCCAAAACTTCCCAAAATTCGATTTACACTACTTCCAACCCTTAATCTTCAATCCCAACATAATTTCCAACATCAAAACACCTCCTAAATTTAACCTCATCAATTTATATCCCTTAAACCCATTTAAAATCTTCAATTTCAAGATTTGAACCAAAATTTAGGTTTTGATGTTTATACCCAAAAATCCATTTCTTTAACCCACAAATTATGAAATGAAATACAAAACTAGCTATTTAGCAAGATTAAACACTTGCCTCAGGTTTGTAGAGGTTGGATCGTCCTCGATGTCGCGATTTGGTCGGAAATCCCCAAGCTTTTCTCCCTCTTTCCTTTTATTTCTTCTTCTTTCTCTTTTCTTTCTTTTTCTCTCTTTTCTCAAAGGAGAAGGCTTCATCCGTAAGCCTTAAATCCTTCAAAACAATAAACCCAATTCTAAATGTTAATACACTCTTTAAATGACTCGTTTACTCCAATTCGAGTCAACTGACTTAAAAACATTCCGGAGCCGAAATAAAACTCAATGACAGTCATTTTGACTATCTCGACCCTTCCGGGATCAATGGAACCCTCAAAATCCTCATCCGGAATACTTTACAACATCCTATATTTTTGGACTTAAATTCCCAAATTTAAAATTCTCCGATTTAAATTAAATTTTATTTTCCCAAAATTTAATTTCTCAGTCTCAAAAATCGTGGGGTGTTACAATCTTCCCCCCTTATAAAAATTTCGTCCGCGAAATTTAAAATACACATAGGACCTCAATATACATCTAGTCCTAACACCAACTCTTAGGATCGCTATACCGATCCATCCTGGTTCTCATGTCGAACCATATAGATTTAAAAATCACTAGCTACCCAGGGCGCCCATACACCCTGTATTCGAGTTTCCACTCGTAGAATTATAATCAGGCTCCATTAGCCTCCAATTGTAACAAAACCCTCGGCATTAAAATCTATAATAACATACTAAATATATATAAGTTCGAAAATTTTCAATGGTCGAACTCTCCTCAATTCGTGACACTAGCTACATTCGTGCGGGGGAGGTCTCGCAAGCGAAATCCAAATAAGGAACCCTCCCAATACACTACTGTGTAGATAGGTCGGGAATTGAGATTAGTTGAACCAGGGCTAAAGTTTTATAAAAAGATTTTCATATTTTAGATGCTGCGCGAGGGCCGATACAACAATACGATATAATTTATATTTCGCGTCTTTCGACACGCCAAGCAAACACCTCATGTTTAGAACACAAGGCCTCAACAAATACAATACTGCTAACCATTTCCTAGTTCTCAAAACTAGCAACTAGGAGCGAAATTATCCGCTCAACAAAATCTACCAAACTTGAACCTCTCAAGTATATAAAAAAAAATTCCTCTACAGCACATCAACACCTTTCCATAAACTAAGTTCTTCCCTAAAAGAACCAACACCCTTAACAATTTACATTCCCAAAATCAATAGAGCCACTCTCTACTAGCTCAATATAAGACGTTTTACTATTTTCGAAGATGTCGCATAAAGGGCACACTTGCCCACTCCTTCTTAAGGCCTAATTCTCATCAAATAATTTTCTTCCTCACAAATCCTTCCTAACCACATTGAAGGACCATGCTATTGCGACTAACGAAACTCCCTCAGTCCTACACAACAAAACTGAGTCTCCAAATGCATTCTCCCTCATCCTAGAAGGCGATACTCCCGATATTGGGACAACTCCACACACCTCACGTCAGGGAAAAGTCACCAACACCAAGCTTTCTAACAAAGGTCAACGGGTTTCTCAACCTAAACTTCCCAAGGACTACACTAACCTCTCCTCAGACTTTTCTTACTATGCCCAAGATTCGCCATTCGAGTAAATTTTCCTTTCTTACTCAACCGTCGATAAATCACCTCGAACCACTACTAGAAATCTCCTCAATATCTCCTCCGGTATCGAGGAAAATAAAATACCCCCGATTAAAGCGTACCCAAAGTATGCTATGGGTATTGTACTTCTAATCCTATCCTTTCCTAGACGAAAAAATCTAGGCGACGTCTGAAACGAAACAAGAGCAACCGTTATCAGAAAGACAATCAAGTGAATATACTTCACAGAAGAAAACAACGCAGTGAAACAGTCCTAATTGTAGGTCTTTATGTTAAGAAAGTTTACGGAAGAATCCAGAAAACTCGCACAGATCCTAAGGACTCTAGAACCTGATGCTCTGATACCATCTGTAACACCCCGCCTAAAATAATAATAGGTGGCCAGCCCTATACTATATTAAATCAGGAGTTTCAGATGGTCCAGTCTCAACATCAACTGTTGGTACTATATAATATAGGACTAACTACCCGATATCATATAGGCGAGATGTCAAAAATTAAATAAAATGCAACAGATAACCAACTAACACTACAAAAAGAAAGAAAGATGCATGAAAGAACTAGATAAATGAAATGCTAAAGTAAATAAAAAAAAATGAAAGAAATAACTACCACAAAATATATAAAAAACGTAGACCCAAATAAGCTGTCGAGTCACATCAAATACAATAACTGGAATGTAATAAATATAAACATCTATAAATATCCCTTGGGCACAAACCCAATATACAACATGAATCCTACCTAGAATTTTGAAAGTGGGAGGCGACTACCAGATACATCCCGCAACACTCCGCACCTGTCACGGCGCCCAAGACTCTGGATAGGAAGTCATCTGGCATCCAAGCGGTAGGACACCTGTAATAATATATATATATACAGGCAGGAGAGAAAAGTAAACGGGTCAGAGCCCGAGTTGTGAAAATATTTAGCAAGTGTGTTAACCGTGCATAATAAATATCGGTGCACTTATTTCATAATTAAAGTGGAATCGCACTCTCGTGGAATCCCAACTCACCTCTAATCTAAAGGCGCACACCTATTCGCGTCTTCAACTTTTAGTTAAATTACCCCCATTTTATTAGGACAATCTAACTTATCATAGGCCTAGCCTATACCCACGAGATCTACCATCCTATCATGCCCCAAGAATCCACCCCTTTTTCCACAGTTAAGTAATTATTTTCAATCATGTGTGCCTTATTAGGCTTAGTGGATTCCGGTTCATACTTTAACCATTTATAATTTAATAAGTTACCCAATATGCATTTGGGTTGAAACATATGATTTAATTTCTAATTAATAAGCATGCAAAATCATAATTGACACAACTTCCCTCCAATTTCAACGCTGCGCTGCGTTTCGTGCGTGGGGTGTCTCGCAAAGCGAAATCCAAACAAGGAACCACCTCGTTACACTACTCCATGTCAACGTCGATCCTGGAAATCCATTATGCCACACATAAATATCGATAGAACTTCTCTCTACTCTCAACAATGTACTACATTTCTTTCGTGGGGTGTCTCGCAAAGCGAAATCCATACAAGGAACCGCCCCGTTACACTACTCTTTGACAATGTCGATCATAGAGATCCATAATGCCGTACATACCATAATTGGCAGAACTTTTCTCCAATCTCAACACTGCACTGCGTTTCATGCGTGGGGTGTCTCGCAAAGCGAAATCCAAACAAGGAACCACTCTGTTACACTACTCCTTGACAATGTCGATCCTAGAGATCCATAATGCCATATATACAATATAATACTACCATTATTACCAAAAATCCAATAATATCCTTGGTATGATGTAACCGAAATATTCCTTAAATGCGATGCATCAACCCCCATCAATCTAGTACACCATAATCATCCAAGATGTACTCTACACAGATTCTATATCCTTTCATCTATAGGATATATAAATATATATATATAGGTATTTTATGCTCACCATATATATACATATACCAATCATCCATACCCATGATCAAGTGTACTTATCATATCTGATGTACAATGGACATGCACATAATCCACCCGGCTATATATATCGCCGATAAAACTGCATCAATGCTATTATCTTCCCAAATGCCCGGCTCACATAGCAACTGGGGACCACCTGGTGGGGATCAACGACACCCACCTCGTGATAACTCACACACACGACGTCCCGAGAAGCGGTCATAGCTCCACTGGCAATGAGACGAAACATACCCACCACGTCTCATCCCAAAAATATATCTATCGTATAATAACACACCGGACGACTATGACCTGGAGAATATCCACACCCTGCTCTATATGCCAGGATGCTCACCCTCTACGCGGAAACTTACCAATGATAGCATGAGCGGGGTATGCTTAACCACATAAGTATATATATCGCTCACATGCGCAATATACATACATCCATATGATCCCATCATATGATCAAATAATAAACCATCATATACGGTTTAAATATCCATACAATGTATGTCCACAACATAAATATATCCATATATTTATATGCATACAGATATATATATATATACACATATTCACATATCCATATATCTATATATATAAACTAGTTCTCGTTCATATGTATAAGATATACAAACCCGGCTATAAGTATACATAAATCCTCAATATACAAGCCGTCACCACAAACTCATATCATTTACCTTGATATGTGAATACAATCCCTCACTTGAAACATATTCAATCATTTTTCCTATGATGAATAGTCTCCTAAAACCATATGTATATATCTATACATATATATTCAACATTAGGGTTATCACCCAAGAGTTTGTGTAGGAATCCATCACTACACATTTCATCCATATTTAAAAGTACATATTTTCCTTTAGTACAATTTAACCATAGGCACATTAATGACTTAATAGTCTAAAACCTCAAATTATTCCAACCTCGTTTCAAGTATTGGAATCTCAATGGTCATATCCCCACAATTACGTGTAAACTATCCTAACTAGAATTTATGCTACCGCTTATTCTAGTCGATAGTACGATCCCAAATGTTCCAAATTTCACCTATGGTTCAAATAAATCTCAGGAACTCTGACTCCTATTGAGTTATCAACTATTCCTTAGTATAAACGTTTCTAAGGATATGAAACCCCTGACTCTTTAAGAGTATGCGACCACTCTCTTCCATTTGGCCCCAAATTGTATCTTAACAATATCCTATCCTTATAAAGATTTGACATAAAGGTCGGCCTAGAAATTTCACAACCTACATGGATATTTCTTATCCAATTCTTCCAAGAAGTCCCCACTATCATATACTAAGTGAGAGACCACCTATAAGTCACCAAAAGATATCTCTTACTTCATAAGAGAAAGCCCCAAATCAATAAACCCAACCAAAAAGGGTTTGAATTCACTAAAGAGAAAATTTCTCAAAAACGCTCTGTTTTCGAATCGATTCGGCCCAACAGCGAATCGATTCGGCCCATCCGAATCGATTCGGTCCAAGGGATCTGAGATTCTGCAACCCTCCGAATCGATTTTCCGCTAGGGGCGAATCGATTCGGTCCTAAAGACCTGAGACTTCTGCAACCTGTCGAATCGATTTGGTGGGGGCGAATCGATTCGGCCAGTTCAGAAAGCTACGAAAATGGTTGTTATTCTATAATCCAAAACTTCCCAAAATTCGATTTACACTACTTCCAACCCTTAATCTTCAATCCCAACATAATTTCCAACATCAAAACACCTCCTAAATTTAACCTCATCAATTTATATCCCTTAAACCCAATTAAAATCTTCAATTTCAAGATTTGAACCAAAATTTAGGTTTTGATGTTTATACCCAAAAATCCATTTCTTTAACCCACAAATTATGAAATGAAATACAAAAATAGCTATTTAGCAAGATTAAACACTTGCCTCAGGTTTGTAGAGGTTGGATCGTCCTCGATGTCGCGATTTGGCCGGAAATCCCCAAGCTTTTCTCCCTCTTTCCTTTTATTTCTTCTTCTTTCTCTTTTCTTTCTTTTTCTCTCTTTTCTCAAAGGAGAAGGCTTCATCCGTAAGCCTTAAATCCTTTAAAACAATAAACCCAATTTTAAATGTTAATACACTCTTTAAATGACTCGTTTACTCCAATTCGAGTCAACTGACTTAAAAACATTCCGGAGCCGAAATAAAACTCAATGACAGTCATTTTGACTATCTCGACCCTTCCGGGATCAATGGTACCCTCAAAATCCTCATCCGGAATACTTTACAACATCCTATATTTTTGGACTTAAATTCCCAAATTTAAAATTCTCCGATTTAAATTAAATTTTATTTTCCCAAAATTTAATTTCTCAGTCTAAAAAATCGTGGGGTGTTATAATCTTCCCCCCTTACAAAAATTTCGTCCGCGAAATTTAAAATACACATAGGACCTCAATATACATCTAGTCCTAACACCAACTCTTAGGATCACTATACCGATCCTTCCCGATTCTCATGTCGAACCATACAGATTTAAAAATCACTAGCTACCCAGGGCGCCCATACACCCTGTATCCGAGTTTCCACTCGTAGAATTATAATCAGGCACCATTAGCCTCCAATTGTAACATAACCCTCAGCATTATAATCTATAATAACATGCTAAATATATATAAGTTCAAAAATTTCCAACGGTTGAACTCTCCTCAATTCGTGACACTAGATACCTTCGTGCGGGGGAGGTCTCGCAAGCGAAATCCAAACAAGGAACCCTCCCAATACACTACTGTGTAGCTAGGTCGGGAATTGAGATTAGTTGAACCAGGGCCAAAGTTTTATAAAAAGATTTTCATATTTTAGATGCTGCCCGAGGGCCTATCAACAATACGATATAATTTATATTTCGCGTCTTTCGACACGCCAAGCAAACACCTTATGTTTAGAACACAAGGCCTCAATAAATACAATACTGCTAACCATTTCCTAGTTCTCAAAACTAGCACAACTAGGAGAGAAATTATCCGCTCAACAAAATCTACCAAACTTGAACATCTCAAGTATATAAAAAAAACATTCCACTACAGCACATCAACACCTTTACATAAAATAAGTTCTTCCCTAAAAGAACCAACAACCTTAACAATTTACATTCCCAAAATCAATAGAGCCACTCTCTACTAGCTCAATATAAGACGTTTTACTATTTCCGAAGATGTCGCATAAAGACCACACTTGCCCACTCCTTCTTAAGCCTAATTCTCATCAAAGAATTTTCTTCCTCACAAATCCTTCCTAACCACATTGAAGTACCATGCTATTGCGACTACCGAAACTCCCTCAGTCCTACACAACGAAACTGAGTCTCCAAACGCATTCTCCCTCATCCTAGAAGGCGATACTCCCGATATTGGGACAACTCCACACACCTCACGTCAGGGAAAAGTCACCAACACCAGGCTTTCTAACAAAGGTCAACGGGTTTCTCAACCTAAACTTCCCAAGGACTACACTAACCTCTCCTCAGACTTTCCTTACTAAGCCCAAGATTCGCCATTCGAGTAAATTTTCCTTTCTTACTCAACCGTCGATAAATCACCTCGAACCACTGTTAGAAATCTCCTCAATATCTCCTCCGGAATCGAGGAAAAAAAATTACCCCCGATTAAAGCGTACCCAAAGTATGCTATGGTTATTGTACTTCTAATCCTATCCTTTCCTAGACGACAAAATCTAGGCGACGTCTGAAACGAAACAAGAGCAACCGTTATCAGAAAGACAATCAAGTGAATATACTTCACAGAAGAAAACAACGTAGTGAACACAACAGTCCTAATTGTAGGGCTTTATGTCAAGAAAGTTAACGGAAGAATCCAGAAAACTCGCACAGATCCTAAGGACTCTAGAACCTGAAGCTCTGATACCATCTGTAACACCCCGCCTAAAATAATAACAGGTGGCCAGCCCTATACTATATTAAATCAGGAGTTTTAGATGGTCCAATCTCAACATCAACTGTCGGTACTATATAATATAGGACTAACTACCCGATATCATATAGGCGAGATGTCAAAAATTAAATAAAATGCAACAGATAACCAACTAACACTACAAAAAGAAAGAAAGATGCATGGAAGAACTAGATAAATGAAATGCTAAAGTAATTAAAAAAAATGAAAGAAATAACTACCACAGAATATACAGAAAAAGTAGACCCGAATAAGGTGTCGAGTCACATCAAATACAATAACTGGAATGGAATAAATATAAACATCTATAAATATCCATTGGGCACAATCCCGATATACAACATGAATCCTACCTAGAATTTTGAAAGTGGGAGGCGACTACCAGATACATCCCGCAACACTCCGCACCTGTCACGGCTCCCAAGACTCTGGATAGGAAGTCATCCGGCATCCAAGCAGTACGACACCTGTAATAATATATATATATACAGGCAGGAGAGAAAAGTAAACGGGTCAGAGCCCGAGTTGTGAAAATATTTAGCAAGTGTGTTAACCGTGCACAATAAATATCGGTGCACTTATTTCATAATTAAAGTGGAATCGCACTCTCGTGGAACCCCAACTCACCTCTCATCTAAAGGCGCGCACCTATTCGCGTCTTCAACTTTTAGTTAAATTACCCCCATTTTATTAGGACAATCTAACTTATCATAGGCCTAACATATACCCACGAGATCTACCTTCCTATCATGCCCCAAGAATCCACCCTTTTTTCCACAGTTAAGTAATTATTTTCAATCATGTGTGCCTTATTAGGCTTAGTGGATTCCGGTTTATACTTTAACCATTTATAATTTAATAAGTTACCCAATATGCATTTGGGTTGAAACATATGATTTAATTTCTACTTCATATGCATGCAAAATCATAATTAACACAACTTCCCTCCAATTTCAACGTTGCGCTGCATTTCGTGCGTGGGGTGTCTCGCAAAGCGAAATCCAAACAAGGAACCACCTCGTTACACTACTCCATGTCAACGTCGATCCTGGAGATCCATTATGCCACACATAAATATCGACAGAACTTCTCTCTACCCTCAACAATGTACTACATTTTGTGCGTGGGGTGTCTCGCAAAGCGAAATCCAAACAAGGAACCGCCCCGTTACACTACTCTTTGACAATGTCGATCATAGAGATCCATAATGCCGTACATACCATAATTGGCAGAACTTTTCTCCAATCTCAACACTGCACTGCGTTTCATGCGTGGGGTGTCTCGCAAAGCGAAATCCAAACAAGGAACCACCCCGTTACACTACTCCTTGACAATGTCGATCCTAGAGATCCATAATGTCATATATACAATATAATACTACCATTATTACCAAAAATCCAATAATATCCTTGGGATGATGTAACCAAAATATTCCTTAAATGCGATACATCAACCCCCATCAATCTAGTACACCATAATCATCTAAGATGTACTCTACACAGATTCTATATCCTTTCATCTATAGGATATATAAATATATATATAGGTATTTTATGCTCACCATATATATACATATACCAATCATCCATACCCATGACCAAGTGTACGTATCATATCTGATGTACAATGGACATGCACATAATCCACCCGGCTATATACATCGCCGATAAAACTGCATCAATGCTATCATCTTCCCAAATGCCCGGCTCACGTAGCAACTGGGGACCACCTGGTGGGGATTAACGACACCCACCTCGTGATAACTCACACACACAACGTCCCGGGAAGCGGTCATAGCTCCACTGGAAATGAGACAAAACATACCCACCACGTCTCATCCCAAAAATATATCTATCGTATAATAACACACCGGACGACTATGACCTGGGGAATATCCACACCCTGCTCTATATGCCAGGATGCTCACCCTCTGGCGAAAACTTCCCAATGATAGCATGAGCGGGGTATGCTTAACCACATAAGTATATATATCGCTCACATGCGCAATATACATACATCCATATGATCCCATCATATGATCAAATAATAAACCATCATATACGGTTTAAATATCCATACCATGTATGTCCACAACATAAATATATCCATATATTTATATGCATACAGATATATATATATATATATATATATATATATATATATATATATATATATATATATATATATATATATATACACATATTCACATATCCATATATCTATATATATAAACTAGTTCTCGTTCATATGTATAAGATATACAAACCCGACTATAAGTATACATAAATCCTCAATATACAAGCCGTCACCACAAACTCATATCATTTACCTTGATATGTGAATACAATCCCTCACTTTAAACATATTCAATCATTTTTCCTATGATGAATAGTCTCCCAAAACCATATGTATATATCTATACATATATATTCAACATTAGGGTTATCACCAAAGAGTTTGTGTAGGAATCCATCACTACACATTTCATCCATATTTAAAAGTACATATTTTCCTTTAGTACTATTTAATCATAGGCACATCAATGACTTAATAGTCTAAAACCTCAAATTATTCCAACCTCGTTTCAAGTATTGGAATCTCAATGGTCATATCCCCACAATTACGTGTAAACTATCCTAACTAGAATTTATGCTACCGCTTATTCTAGTCGATAGTACGATCCCAAACGTTCCCAATTTCACCTATGGTTCAAATAAATCTCAGGATCTCTTACTCCTATTGAGTTATCAATTATTCCTTAGTCTAAACATTTCTAAGGATATGAAACCCCTCACTCTTTAAGAGTATGCGACAACTCTCTTCCATTTGGCCCCAAATTGTATCTTAACAATATCCTATCCTTATAAGGATTTGACATAAAGGTCGGCCTAGAAATTTCACAACCTACATGGATATTTCTTATCCAATTCTTCCAAGAAGTCCCCACTATCATATACTAAGTGAGAGACCCCCTATAAGTCACCAAAAGATATCTCTTACTTCATAAGAGAAAGCCCCAAATCAATAAACCCAACCAAAAAGGGTTTGAATTCACTAAAGAGAAAATTCTCAAAATGCTCTCTTTTCGAATCGATTCGGCCTCTCCGAATCGATTCGGCCCAACAGCGAATCAATTCGGCCCATACGAATCGATTCGTTCCAAGGGACCTGAGATTCTGCAACCCTCCGAATCGTTTCGCCCCTAGCAAATCGATTCGGTCCTAAAGACCTGAGACTTCTGCAACCTGTCGAATCGATTTGGTGGGGGCGAATCGATTCGGCCAGTTCAGAAAGCCACGAAAATGGTTGTTTTTTTATAATCCAAAACTTCCCAAAATTCGATTTACAGTACATCCAACCCTTAATCTTCAATCCCAATATAATTTCCAACATCAAAACACCTCCTAAATTTAACCTCATCAATTTATATCACTTAAACCCAATTAAAATCTTCAATTTCAAGATTTGAACCAAAATTTAGGTTTTGATGTTTATACCCAAAAATCCATTTCTTTAACCCACAAATTATGAAATGAAATACAAAAATAGCTATTTAGCAAGATTAAACACTTGCCTCAGGTTTGTAGAGGTTGGATCGTCCTTGATGTCGCGATTTGGCCGGAAATCCCCAAGCTTTTCTCCCTCTCTCCTTTTCTTTCTTCTTCTTTCTCTTTTCTTTCTTTTTCTCTCTTTTCTCAAAGGAGAAGGCTTCATCCGTAAGCCTTAAATCCTTTAAAATAATAAACCAAATTTTAAATGTTAATACACTCTTTAAATGACTCGTTTACTCCAATTCGAGTCAACTGACTTAAAAACATTCCGGAGCCGAAATAAAACTCAATGACAGTCATTTTGACTATCTCGACCCTTCCGGGATCAATGGTACCCTCAAAATCCTCATCCGGAATACTTTACAACATCCTATATTTTTGGACTTAAATTCCCAAATTTAAAATTCTCCGATTTAAATTAAATTTTATTTTCCCAAAATTTAATTTCTCAGTGTCAAAAATCGTGGGGTGTTACACGTAATAACTAGGACAACGCACCCGAAATAAACCCGTAAATACCATCACCAAAGTCAAACAACGCGTTAACTCGAGTGAGTTCAATTCAAGCACAACCTAATTTAAATTATCTAGAAAGCATGTTAAAAACGCGGTAAAGAAACGCAATAAATAAATGCGGTAAATTTATACTAGAAAGCGAGTAAAGAAAGCACGTAAACCTAATTAACAAAGCATGTAAATCTAATTTATAAAGCAAGAAATTAAGGAAAATAACTATATTTATTGGTAGGGAAGATGAATAGTGCCACTTACAAACCCTAAAGGGTGTCAACCCAAAAGAAGGAGAAGAAGAACTCTTCAAAAACCCAAACCCTAACCTACAACTCTCTAAAACATAATATATGAATGTATCTCTGAAATAGAAACCAAAATTGGTTTATTTAGTAAGTTGGGGAAGAAATAAAGGAAAAAGAAAAGAAAAGAAAAAGATCCCAAAATATCTGCAATACGCGGTCGACCGATCGCAGGGGCGCGGTCGACCACACCTTCTTGTATAAGTGCATTGTCTCCTTCCCACGACAAAAACCCAAACCGCAGTCGACCGGTACTCTGTTTCCTGCAATTATTTGGTCCATGAAGAGGGGGGAAATGTCCATTACGAAAACGGGCATAACCTCTTCGTCCGAACTCCAAATGACGCACCGTTTATGGCCACGTGATGCTAACTTAACGAACTACACATCCGTAGAATTTCCATGAGACAAATACGAAATTTGAATTGACTAAAATGCCCTTGAAGTAGCATCCGACGACGGAACTTCTCCGAAATATAACGGATCCTCACTTTTAACATTCCAATACCTACAAAAGCACAATTAACCCCTACAAAACATGTATTCATCCAAATCCAAGGTTGTTTGATTAATGAGCATAAATATAGACATTTAGGACCGTAAAAGCGTTAGAATGCATAAAGATATAGGGGAGAAATATGCAATATTTGATGCGAATCAGCTGGCAATCCTCCAGGCGCTTTGAAATCGATCTGGGAGTAATGGAAGTCGCCACGATCCAACCTGAAACGCAAAGTCCCCTCTGGAGGAAGAAAGCCCCACTTGGATGAATCTTCATCTTCATCACCCACCAGCAAAGGGTCATACTTAGCTAAAAAATGGCAGGTTTTACATGCATAAGAGGACTTATCATCTTTGCCAAAGATCGGCGCCCGACAGTAAAAGCATAGTTGCTCTCGGTAAGCAACATCCAAGGAAGTGGCACTAATAGTGGCGATAGCAAGAGAAGTGGTAGCGGTGGAGCTTGGATGAGCAACGACAGTGGTAGACTTGGGAACGTTTGAAGAAGCCATAGTAAGCGATGATAAAAGAAAAATCTTAGTGAGGAAGGGCTATGGACGAAAGAGGAATACGACCACAAGTGGTAGTGAAAGAGATGATGATAGGAAGAGAACTAGAGAAAACTTTGTTAACAATGGCAGTTTGAATCTTTCTCTCTCTAAAAAAGCGCTGGGAGTTTAAAGAAGATGAAGGAAAAAATGGCTAAGTGTTTTTAAAAAATAGACGTTTGTAATCCTTTAAACCCGTCTTTTGAGTTTTCCCACTAACACGCATGCAAAGCCACCAATAATCAATTCAAATGGACACGTGGCACTTCGAGAAGTGTCTTGACAGTTGAAAAGACCGCATTACGTCATTAATAAAGTGGCGCATGGGGATAGAAAGGGTTTCTTCCAAGATAAGTTTTGTAGTTTGGCGCCAAAATTCTCTATTTGTCAGATATATCCAATAGCTCCCAACAAAGAAGTTGTCCCAACGGTTTAAAAAAGCTACGTTGTCCTTTCACCACAAGTCCAAACGTTGTTTAATTGTGACTCAAATACATCGGGGATAATTTTTCTACTTTTTCAAACATGAAGAAACAACGATGCAGCAGAGCCCAAACGAAGTAGCACCTTCAAAATAGGGAGAATTTCCTAGGAAGAAGTTTATAAGGGAGAATTCCACAAGTCCCAATAATAGGGGTAGTCCTAACGAAAAAACTCACTGCTTAGGTGTTTCGGGAGAACTTTAATTAGCCAAGGATGCAAAGACAGAAGGGTTAAAGCTCAGCAACAGATAAAAGTGGCGATGTCCCTACGCTAATCGCAAACAATCCGCAGCACTTTGGTTCAGGTACATCGGGGAGAATTTTACTTTTTTCTGGTAGTAATAGCGCCAGAGGCCGTGATGAACACAGACACACCAAGGTTCATCGAATTGAGAAGTTCTCATGCAGACATTTCTTGTTCTCACAACAAATCTCTCCATGAAGGGGCAAAATATAGGGGCTTGAAGATAATCTCGAGATTTGAGTTAATCCCCCAGCTAACATAACAGACTCAAAGTATTAAGGCACTGATGGAGCTCACCGAGTCAGCCCAATCGATGCAGCTCAGTAAGGAAAGCGATGCAGCTCAGTAAGGCCAGCGATCCAGCCCAGTAAGGCAGCGGTGTAGCTCAAAGCGATGCAGCCCAGTAAGGTAGTGATGCAGCTCAAACGAGGTAGTTCAGCGTGACAGCCCAGAGGAATCTCCCAGCGAAGAAGCTAGCCAAGAGAGCTCATCCTTTAATCCTATTGTTTTACTAAGTCTTGTTGTATCTTTTTATTTATATTGACTATAAGTTGTAATGATTATAATGATTTTTAGTGTGAGGCCGAACGGTACTCACGAGAGACCAAGCTTGGCAGGGTCTTGGAGAGATTTCATACTCTATCGAACGAACTTGTGGTGGGAAATTCAGAGGGACTTGGTTTGGAGGATAGAGAAGTAAGGCACCGTTGGGGCTTTTCCTCACCATCTTAGATACACCTGGTAAAACACCAAAAGACCTTGACCGAGGAACCTTGGGCAGAGCAACCTTGAGTTCCATCGGGCATTGAGTTGTGAACCAAATAACACTCTACTTAACATCACATCTATTTTATGTGATGTCACTAGCCAGATAGACAATGTCAAATTTTCACTTGAGTAAACCACCGTGGTATTTGGGGCTGTCAGACAGTTGGTGAGCCACTTATGTGACGGCAGCCCCCTGACGCACAGTGGTTAAGAAAACGGCATGTCTTGCCATTTAATGTTTATGACGTGGAGCTGACTAGTCCATCAGGCATTTAATGTCTGTGACATAAAGTATGAGGGATGTCTTTTACAATTATTAATGACTGAGTCATCTCGAGAGTGGTGTGGGGGGGTTATTTATTGGCCTCAACCACTTCTGAGAAGAGAGAGTTATTTTCTAGAGATTTTTGGCTAGAGAGAGAGATATTGGTCATAAGAGAGAGAAAGGAGTTATTGCAAAAACCAGAGCTTTTACCCACACACCATTGTCATTTATTACGAAGCTTTTAATATCTGAATGGAAACCTTTGAGAGTTGGTGTGTTTTGCTACCCGCCAGGGTGTATCTAGGGTGCTTACTTCTCTCTCCCTCTAAATGAGTTACTCTGAGTTCCTTATTATCTTTTGAGTTATACACGAGAGATTTATGAGTTCAAACTGAGTTCATTTCTATTACGTCGTGATTGTGTGTCTTTTAATTAATCAAGAGTGTTTTCGGTTAACTTATCATTATGGGTGACGGATTACAATTAGCTATTTATTTCCAATTGCAACTAAGTAATGAGTCATGTATATTGTGCGAAAATTGTATATGTTAAGGCCAAATTCAGTGGAAATTATAACACAACATTTCATGTTGTTATCCCATATGGGATATCTGAATAAGAAATAGTGTCGCTCTATGTGAAGAGTAGTAACTTTTGATGATACACAGTCCCATTTTCGAGAAGACAAATATTTCAATTAGAGGGTAATTTAATAATTTCGTACTAGTGGGTGAAATTATTTTGACTGGACAACATAATTTTGAGTGGTTTTTTTATAAGAACACACAATGGTATAAATGGGACCATTAATAATGCTGAAACAAAACACCATCACTGAACCCATCACCTCTTTGGCAGAGTGCCAAAATGTTCACGTAACCGCCCCTTTAACATAAAGCGATGGAATTGCCAGCATATCCCTAAAATGACTGCGGCAAATTACTAGCATACCCTCTAAAATTGGAGGGGAAGAAGACTATTTACCTTTAAGCATTATTACCACATTTCCCTCAGGCTACAGTATAGCTAAATGACCAACATTTATGACCTCAAAAGTCGCAGAGCTTTGGGAGAAATTATAAGGAATTAATTCGACCAAATTTGCAAGGAGGACACGCATCCACTGATCCATTCAAGATCTCATCTAAGAATATAAAGATTGTTGGAGCTAACTGACCAGCGAGAATCAAGAAGCGAGATACATCCGATCAAGATGGATAGCTATCATAGTCATTGAGCCTTACACGATGCAACTATCCTTTTTCATATAAATGTAACCATAGCCCCACATCATAATCATTTGGGTTAGAGTAATCTAAGAGAAAATCTCATGTGGACGTAAGCACACTATTAAACCACATAAAGGTTGTTCTTGTTTGCTTGTGCATAATTTATCTTATATTTGGCTATTGTGTTGAACCATAACTAGTAGGATTGTGTGTGTATGTGTTTTTTTTTGTGTGAGTGCAATTATTTCACAAATAATTATCCTAAATAGGCCGAGCCAAAAGTAAATAATCTCATAAGGTAGATATATACGTGGTTCGAAAGGCCCTACGTCCACAGGGTGTTTCACTTTTCTTATTATACTTTTCTAATTAGATAATAAGAATTACATATCCCATTTTCCATGGGATGAGGGTTACATTTATAGAGAGGGGAGAAATTAGGCTGTATGGGAATTTTTCCTTCTATTGATTAGATCATAGTTAGATTGTGCTCATTTCCTCTGAGATCCACACTGGTGGAACTTATCCTGGGTTATCTCGTGTAATGTTTTTTACCCACTCGTTGTGGGTCGGCCTCTATTTGAACCCGAACTTATTTGTGTCACTTAGTCCATTCCCCATAATTATCCCCAAAGCTTAACGACTTGAATAGGGGCAAAGAGGTTTGAAAGGTTGGTCAACCCAGATGGTTGGTCGTCATTTGAGATTGCACCCCTCGTAGAAAGATCTTTAAGATGAAATTGTGAGTTGCTTGATTATATTCTGCATGTTGGATACTTAGAAGGCATACTCGTAATTTCCCAATTTGGTTAGGGGTACGCTGATAAAGTTTCCATTTTAAAATATGAAGCGTATATTAATGAATCATGGGATTTGTTCCCAAATGATGAGACATTTCAAACTTTGAGCCAAGCTAACAAAAATTTTCCCCCAAATCAATTATTTTTAGAATTCTACCAATTTTTCAATGTCGTCCTTGCCCAGTGTGCCCTAAACACTAGGAAAATCATGAATGGTGTTTATAGGATTAACAAACTGTATGGAACCTAGATAGGGATCCCAGAACTTAGGTATTGCTATTCGTGGTCTCAGACGACTAATACCATCTTTTATCTAAAGTCGAGGAAAGCGAATAGGGTTTTGGTCATCAATCTCTAATTCTAATAAGAATACTAGAATCAGGGCTTTATTTCCAGGATTTGGCAATATCCACCCATTCCTGAAGGTGAATAATATATAGAGGGAGGAGAATAGGTTAATTTTTCCTTTTCACTTTATGCTTTTGCTTTGTTCATTGAAGTAGGTATTGATGATAATTTATTTAAGTGTTTTTCTTCAGTTCGATCAAAGAAGAAGGAGCCTTCCCATTTCAACAGGAAGTGATTAAGGTCTGGAACTTGAGGAGACCACTTATTCCAGGTGGATAGCATCCTAGGTCAGCATATTTCCTGCTTGAGTACACCAACTCCACAACCAGCTTTAGAACTAGGCCTCTAGACTCAATTCTTGACTTACTAATCCCTTATGTGAGTGAGGGATCTTCCACTTCATCTTCCATTGAGCCTTTAAACATAAACATTATCCCAACCATTTAATATATGGTAATGGATCCTAAGAAGAGAAACCTCAACCTTGTTTATGAGTCTGACCTTCCCTCTTTCCTAAAATCCAAAGATCCAAAAAGGAAAAAGGTCGGAGGTCTTTTCAAGCTTGTTACTTTGACAGACTCCCCAAACCAAGAGAAGAGAAAGAAGGATAAAGATGGCCCTCTTCCTCTGTTATTGTTCCTTACAAAAAAGGGGATGCCCCTAGCTTGGGGAAGGGACACTAAATCATGTCAGTGGCCAAGAATTTATCTTTGGCCCCTAGTCTGCTGAGGGGGATCGTTCTCGCATTTGATTGGGAGCAGGTTGATAGGCTGACATCTGATCAGCTTTCTTCTCACATCGCCTAGGCGTTATCTCTGGTAATTTTAAATTTTAGTGATCTTCTGCTTTCTTTTTCCTTTAGTCGCTTAATTGACATGATTCCGTTCTTACAGTTTATGACAGATTTTGTTATCATACTCGATAAAGGCTTAAACCAATCCAGGGTCAATAATGACCTATCAAAGGCCTTGGAGAAGTCCAAGGATAACCTATTACTTCTAAGAGTGCATACAAAGACGAGAAGAAATCCACCAACACGGAGCTTGTCACGTTGAATAATGAGCGCGATTAACCGGTGGTTGGTGCGACCAACTAAAAGTTAAGTGCGATGAGCTAAAGAAGGATAAGGAGGACCATGCTCACGTTCTTTCAGCAGCCAGTGATGAGGCCTTCGACCATAGCTATGTGTAGGATTTTGTCAAGACCAATATCCTTTTAGAATTTGAATTGTTAGTATAGCATGATCCAGGCTCCCCACCAAGGGAGAAAGAGACTGGTCGAGCAGAGGCTACTGCCGACTAAGGTTCATTTGGCGTTAACCAGGGAAAATCCCCAGAATCTCAAGAGCAGGTGAAGGAAAAAGAGGGCCAGAGCTAGTTAGTATTATCTTAGCTTGAAACCTTTGTACTTTCATACTTTTGAACGTTTGTAAGGGCTTTGCCTGATTTTTGGTATAGTGAAAATTCCCCAGTGTTTGAAATTATATCTTTCTATTCCTGAATTGTTTCTTTTTTATTCTTGTAGCCTGGAAATATAATTGTAGGGGTCCCTTATTTTGCTCATGACCTGGATGCAATACTTGGTTGGGAAGCTAGTAGTTATGCATCACAAGAGGATCCCACCAAGTTCTTTATGCATCACAAGACCGAGGTCCTCGATACCAAATAGTCTAGTTAGTGGACAGGCCTTAGTCAACAGTTTCAGTACTCTTTCAACCCCTTAGGGTCTAATAATGAAGGAAAAACCATTAGATATTCGTTATCATCTTCACAGTCCATCGAATCATAATGGGAAAAAATCTTCGTTCGGTAGATCCATTTTCACCTAGTATTGTAGATCCTTGTATCCTTTCAAGAACGATTGGAACTCCAAAAATCCCAAATATGAAGAGTTCAAAAAGGATTTATGTTACCGTAAATGAATTAAAGGATCTAGGGACCTTTTTGCTTAAAGTGTAAGCCTGTACTGAGGATCCTTCTCCTCAATGAACTTCTTCAATTCAAGATTTCTTTGTAAGAAGATGGGAGACTTTAGACATAGCAAATTTCGAGCAGTCATCGTTGCATTTTCTCCTTTGTATCCCTCTTCACATCATTATGAATAGTAAGAAAGGTCCAGTCATCCATCGATCGTAGTTTATTATCCTTCTTCAAGTCATACTCCATATGAGGAATGACCTTCAGCTCCTTGTTCTTGGCCCTCACCTTCCAAGTTATGTGAACGGATAAGATCCAATCCTGCAATAAAGGAATGATTCAGAATGAGATGAATCAAATCAAGAATAAGTTGAAGTATAATCAGAATTACCTTCGTATTGAGATGAATAATTTCCCTAACATAAACAGTGGGGCCTCCCTCCAAACGCTCCAACTTCCCTTCTCTAAGGTAATTCATGAACGCATTATATGTCTCCTCCTTATATAAATAACAAAGATGAGGGGAGTCATGGGTATCTTATGCTAATACCACCTCTTCGTAAACGACATGCCTTTGACGAGACAATGTGGGCGAAGACCGTTGGTGGGATTTTTTCCCTTCACCCACTCTAGTATCTGCTTGTCTAAAAGTTCCAAGAATGAATTACCTAGATAATCTCCTATGTGAGGATTAACCGCAACTACACCCTTGGTCCTTGATCCATGTCTTTTGGGCATCAATTATTTCTTCACAACGTATGGTTGAGGCCTGACAGCGGGAGGCTGTAAGAACATTTTTGTCCGTTATCAATTTATATGTCGTACACCGCTACACCGTCGAAGAGGTTCAAAATCACATTCACATCAAGACGGATCCGAATAATCAAGGTTCTTCAACAAATAGTCTCCGTAAGGTTAACTTTGGTAAGGTTACATTTTAAAGTACCTTAATAATGCACTTAGAGTACTGGGATTATTTTTCATAAAATATTTTCTAAGTGTTGGAGATTTAAATGTTTTTATTAAATTTTTTTTTAATTCATTATATCTAAAGATTTTGATCTCGAACTCCTTTCCATAGAAAAATCATAACTAATTAGAAAAAATTGGAAAAATACGAAACTGGTGGCCACGGGTTTGTATCGAAATTATCTACAATCATGACCCGAAATCTCGTTTGATAAGTCATTCGAACGACACCGTATGTCGTTCAAACGACATCATGTCGCGTAAAGTATATCCGTCGTTCAAACGACAGTGTATTTCGTTCAAACGACATGCTATCTCCTTTGAGAGACCCACCGCCTTAAGTCTTTTATAAATAGACTTTCCTAGCTATGTTTTGATAGAGAGACCTGACGTTTTTATTCTGCACAAAACTACGAAAACACATATTTAGGTTTTCTCCTTTAGGGTCTTTAACCCTTTTTATTTACAATTCACAAATAAATCCCAATCTTTATGTGAGTTGTTTTGAAACCCAAAGAACATACTTTGCTATTGTTCATCCTTTGTGGGGAGATCTCTACAATCGAGAGTTGTGTGCTATTGAGGAGTAAGTCTCTACGAAGTTTATGACTGCGTGTCATTGAGGATCTTCTGTGTGTTGATTCTTTGCTAAAGACTGCGTGTCTGGACTGCGACTCCTTGTGGTATAACTGCGTGTGAACCATTGTTGATTTCTAGCCGATGCTTTGAAGGTTTGATGAAGACACCGTACGTTACACTTGTGGGCGATTATCAGGTTGTATGTAAGTCAATGGTCTTGTAAACTTGTCAAAGTTTTAAAAATAAAGGTTTTGCCCTTCGGGGATTTTTCTGAATTTTGTGTCGCATGCTTAATTGATTTGTTTTGACACGTAGTTGCATATTTTAGGGATGAACTAAAATTGGTTTAAAATTAGGGAATTTGTGAAAACCACATAGGCAATTAATATTTTGCAATCTCAGGGGCATTCGAAGATGTCCATGGGGGCACTCGAATTAACTTTAGTTATTTGAAGGCCTGCTCGAAATGTGGCATAAGACATGTCACCTTCAACTGTCAATAACGCAGTTAGTATACCGAACATCATTGAGTTCTGAAAATCATTGAGATCTGAATCCTCTTTCAAACAATCGCGATCGTGTGCAAAATGGACCCCCGAATCAAAAGTTATGTTCCGAAAACATAATGAAACCATGTGAAACTTGCTTGTAGGCAGGACACCTCACCTGACTATAGGTAGGTGGAGCTTAATTGGCACGTAAGTCTGCCCAGCCTACCATCCGACTAGCCAGGTGACCTTCTGATTAGTAGGTCCCTGGGGAAAACTTGTCCTTTCTCCTTTTAGGGTTTTCCTAGTCAAGAAAACCATGACTTCATTTTAACAATTCCGCAATTTTAGTGTTTAGGTAAACTCGAATTTAGCATACACCAATTTCCTAACATTTTCTCAAAAATCCTTTACATCACCCTACTCCACCCTCAACCACTATTACCTAAGCATTAAGATTTAATAAAGAAAGCATCCAAAATAGAATTTGAAGAAGCTTGAAGGTCCAAAATTCTTTGCATTTATCATTTTCCATAAATGTCATTTTCGTGTTTAGTGCTTCATTTTAATTACACTTGTTATATTCAATTATTGGCTTCAAAAATACTTTAATTCCACCTTTATTATTATATACATTTTAAAACTTATTTTTCATAAATAAAAAATCCTAAAAATAAGGTTTAAGGGATATTCCCAATTTGGGGCATTTTCTATACGAGCAAGATTTACAAGGCTCATTGTATTTTTTTAGTTTGGCTTATTCTGTTGCACCTTACTTCACCATCATGTACATTCTCAAGACTTCAAGCGAAGACCACTTAATGATCAAATGCAACAATCGAAGATCGATCTTGTTTACATTTATCGGAGAAGGTTTATGAGGTTATTTATGTGTAATGTTTTCGTTCAAAGGTATTTTAAAAAGGTATGAAAACTTTAAATATTTTTTCAAATTTTTTTTTTTAATTTTTTTTGAAAATTTCGCTAGATCGTTAGAACGACATTGAATGTCATTCGAACGAGTTATTATACGTCGTTAGAATAGCTTCAAACTTCGTTCGAAAGAGATTGATGGTTATAACTTTTGGCAGGCTTTGGAACCTCATTGGATTAGTCGTTTAATGTATGTTCGAACAAGAAAGTTTACTGGGTTCAAACGAGATGTAACTTCGTTCGAACGAGTAGGCGAAAAATTATTTTATACCAGATTTCAAATGCTATCTTTTATGTCTATCTCTTGGAGATTTCTCTCCTAATAAATAGATAAGCGAACCTGTACTTTGAACCAAGTCTTTTAGACATTTTTTGTCATAAGACTCTTTTGTTTTTCAATCCAAAACCCTTTGATGATTTGAGATCACTTTACCAAAATATGAAGAACACAACCAATGTTCATAACCTTGTGAAGTTAATTCTTCACTGCTAAGGATAGGAATACAGTTTTCAAAGGCTGGTCGGTGGACACCGAGGTAAGTGGAGCATGTTATGGGGCATTACTGGGCCTACATCACTTGTTGTTGACAATTGGTATTAAAGACATTATTGCGTCACTTAACGGAGCTCTAAGTTTTGTAAGTCTATAGATGTCTTTTATGTAAAACTGAGTTGTTGAACTATCGATTTTGCCCGCAAGGGATTTTTTCTCACCTCCTATCTTCTATTTTTGGTTTGTGATTTATTTGGCTTTAATTTAGTTTCAATATCTTACATGTTTTGGTTCACCTAATTCAATCAAGATAAAATTTGAACTAAATAGATTTTATTGTGTCTGTGACCTAATTTACGATTTATACATATAACCGGACCACTCTATCGCTCTTTCGTTTTCATTATATCTTACATCATTTTCTCATATTTCACTATTTTAAAAAAAAGATACATCCCAAATTCGGACTATGACTTAGGTCAACTCTCATTTATTATTCGAACTATGTGGACTTTGATGCCTTTTTGGATAAGCAGGCATCCCAAAATTACTTTTGTGATTCAAGTCTGTTTTTGTTTATTTGCTTTAGTTTATTCCATTTTTGTATCATTTTGCTCACTCATTTAGTTCATTTTATTCATGCCGGTGGTTCTTTCACTTTTACTATTCTTTTAGTGGTTCCTTATATGCGTACCCGCTTTTTCATATTGAGGTTACAATTTTGGGGCATCACTCACACTATACCCATTATTTTTAGTAAGTATCATCATTGTTTTACTTGTTAGCGATCTTATTCTTGCGTACTCATTTTTTCATAGTAATAAGTGTCGTGGTTCAATTTAACCCTAGCACCAGTAGGTAAATTCACAAATGCATAACAAGCTTCCTCGTATATGCTGAATTTTAAGATGTGTGAAACAATGTACTCATTTGTTTGCCAAATAGTTTCGCGAATGTCGTAACAAATAAGGGTGGTGATTTTAGTAATTGACCCGAAATTGACACGATCTCTCGTGTTCGTATCAAATCTTTTTGACATGAAGTCGTGTTGTGTCGTGTTCGCATCAAAATCATGAATTATGTTAGTCGTGTTTCATTCGGGTTATCATACCTATTTTAGTTTAATTTACCATAAACTTTAAGAAACCGTGTCGTGTCGTGTTTTATACGAGTCGTGTGCGTGTCATGTGAAAAAAAAAACAAAGTCATGTCGTATTGTATTCGTATCAAAAAAGCCCTTGTCATGTCATGTCGGCCCCCGAAACCCTATTCAAAAACACGTATTGTTGCACTAGTCATAGGTTCCGATGTGAGCGCCTTTAATAAGAATGTAAAATCCAGAATCACTCATCTCCAAATATGGAAATACTAAATAATTTGTGCTTAAAATTATGAAGCATATACCAAATAGTCCCGCAAACATTTTGTAATATACGTTTAGTCCAAGTCTTTTTATTTGTTCCAAAAAGTTCATCGACATGCCGCTAGCGCGGACATTAAAAATAAAAGAATTTTGGCTAAAAGAATGTTTGAGGAAATTTTTGAAACAAAATAAAAGCGTTTAAACTAAATGTATATTAAAAAAATGCTTGAAGGGCTTTTTGATATTTGATCCTAAAACTGTTGGGAGGGTTGATTTGATCTCGAGGCTGAAATTATGGTCACTGGTTCAGCACGTTTAATTGGTTTGATGCACCACGAAAATGTTTGTTGTTTCTGAACCAGTAAAATCAGGAGCAAAATAATGAAGCAAAAAAATTTGGAGATGGCCTTGAAGTTTTCAAGTTTGATTTTCTAAAACCATTTATTGGGTGAAAAAATGTGTGCTGGTTTTGTACGTGACATGCATACTTATGATGTCACAATCCATTTTTTAGCAGCTCCACTTAGATGAATTTTCAATTTGCATTTTTGTTTTGTCCCTTACATGGGTGGTGGTGGTTGGGACCACCCCTGATTCAAGGAATTAACATGAGTTATGAGACATTTGGATTTATCGAACCAAAATTCACAAACTCAATTATTGCTAAACGCAGGAGCGATTAGAGAGGGTTTTTTCATGCAATATTCCAAGTCATTTGAATCCAAAAGGGGGCATAATTCAATTATCTAAACAGTAGAGTAGGTCCATGACCTTGCGGAAAATCAGCCCCTGTTTAGTTGTGGACATTGTTCTTTATTTTCTCTGTTCCAGTTTTCATCACCATTTCTAGTTTTGTTTTTTAATGAAAAATTTTAGAAACTTAAAAAATATTGAAACTAAAGCCCATTCTCTCTTTTTTTCCAGAAACACCTCACCATCATAACTAACGCCACTAAAACCGCCACCATTGAGATGGTGGTAGACTGGCAGAATGGGTGTAGCAGTAAGGGTGGTGGTGGAGACAACGACAACGGCAATATGGTGGCGGCATGGTGTCGGTTGTGTCACTGTTGCAGCGGAGGTGGTGGGGTAGGTAGTCATGGTGGCAAGTTTAAAATACATTTCCATTGTATAAGTAAACTCTTACAAAACATAAGCATTGTGTTTTCTCTATTTTCGTGACATTTGGAGAAATGGAAAGTTGAGGGAAAAAAGATATGACATTGAGGAGCATTTTCTATTTTCCTACAGGAAAAGGGCATATTTTTCCATAACTAGACAAGAACATGGGGGGACTTTTACCAGACTTCTACCTTTTAGTAAAAAAAGATCAAAGTCAATTGCACAAACCAAAGTACTTTAATAATATTCCAGCTTCTCTGAACCATTGAAAAGTAATATGTATCAAACTCATCAGAACTTAAAATCATGTTCTTCAAAAAACATCCAGACAAACCGATGTAAGGGATAGGATGAAAAAAAAAAAAGAAAAGAAACTAACGGTAACGGCGGAGGGAGAGAGTGTTGTTCCTCTTCCAGGTAGCTCTGCGAGAAGGGCGGGCTTTGTGATTCAAGTGTCCCTTTCCACGCAGACCCCTGTATTTCTTTCCTGCAGAAGTGAGCCCTCGGAGCTCCCTGTGCTTGTGAACAGGATTGCAAATCCAATTAATTCTCGGGTCATTTCGAATTGCAGCATGTGCACCATCAACCAAAATTACCTCAAAGTACTTATAAGTTGAATCCTGCATCAAAAACCACTTCAACTTAATAAAAAACCACAATGTAAACAAGGTTAAGATATAAAACTCAGAAATACTATTTTTGACCCGTATCAGTTTTTATTTCGGGTGAGAGAAAAAGGATGGTCAAAAAGATCTAAAACGGTTCAAGGATTTAGGGTTAAACTCAATATAGCAAAATAAATGGTGGCCAAAGGCCAATGCCCTACTGGCTACAACTTGTCAAGTTTTTGGCCATTCGTTAAACAAGGAAGTCACACCAAATCTAGTTGATTTCATTAATCTTTAGGGGTGGGTAACGGTTTAAAAACAATAAATTCCAAAGTAAAGTCATACAGAGTCTACTACATCAAGTTGACTCGGCTAATAAGTTTCAGGTAGGGCTGTGTTTTTTTTCCGAACATTCCGATTTTTCCGATATCCGATCCGATATTTTCCGATTTTGGAACGTATATAAGGTTTCCGGTTTCCGATTTTCCGATTTCCGATTTTTCCAAAAAAAATCGGATCGAAAATTGGAAACAATTCTGAATTTCCGAATTTTTGATTTTTCCGATCCGATTTTCCGAAACCATGCCGATCCGATTTTTCCGAATTATTTCCGATTTTTTCCGAAATATTTTTCGATTTTCAATTTTTCTAATTTTTTTAAACATTCTCATGTGTCCCACATTAGCTAGGAGAGGAAGAGAGGTCTATAAAAGTCCTCTATAAAAGGAGAATATCCCTCTATCCTCTACACAAATGAAAAAAATGATTAAATCCTTACATATTTACATATTGGGTTAAATCTTTTTTTCGGTTTCTTTAAAATGAGAATTTCGAGTAATCGAAAATCCTATATTAATTTTTTTGAAATTTTGGAATTTTCAAAATTTCTGAATTTTTAGTATATGTTTTGAATTTCCGAATTTTTCCGATTTTTTTCCGATTTTTCCGAATTCGGAAACATTTTTGATTTTCCGAAAAAATTAGATAGGAAATTGGAACAAATATTTTATTTTCGAAAAAATTGGAATGTTTTCCGAAAGGTCATTTTCCGATCCGATCCAGCCGAAACACAGCCCTAGTTTCAGGCATCAAACCATATGCTTGTGGGAATGATCAGAATATCCTTGGTTAAGCAGGGTACCTCGTTGATCCAGTACGAATTGAGAACTTTAAGACCACCCAACTTACGACCAGCACGTTCCTCAGCAACCGACCTCTTGCTGCGCTGAAACTTGAGTTGAGTAACACCTTGGTTTGTGGGCTTACCGTACACAATACCCTTGGAAACTGGCCTCTTTCGTCCACCTCGCCGAACACGGACACGGTACACCACATAACCCTGTAATGAACATGTTTTATATGAATAATGCACACTTGCAAAGATTAATATTGAATAATGCATTAATATTAAAACCAGCTGCCAACAAATTTAATAAGGTTGATTGTATCAGCAATCTCTTTAACTCATACAACAGACTATTGAAAACTGATGTATTGGGGAACCAAAATAATGCGAATATCATTATCTGATATGCTTGAGAGTACATCATAAATAAAAGGGTAAATTTGACAAAAGATTGTACAAAAAAAATCAAGATTTAGATAGCACTATTTACTTGTTTACATGATTTATGTATTAATTTGATGGATCAACATGGTAATTTAAGTGTTTTGAACTTTCAAATTTCTTTTACAATAGTTTGTCACTTTAGCCTTTTATTCATGAGATATCCAAGCATAAAAACAATAAACCTCATCCATAAAACATTGATTTTTTGTTGGTTAACTTAATTACTTAAAACACATTTCACAGTGTACAATAAACACATAACATTTCAATTCCGAGTATGCTAGAATCTCTTTCAGTCCTGTAGATAAATAGACTCATCCAAAACATAGAATTTACAAATACACGTAGCAATGAGTCTCAGCATCAGCCAGTGATAGTTTGAGACATGGGGCCAAAGCACAATTACAAATCTATAACCAACTGAGTTACACCCAAAGATAAAGAAATTTCATTATTGGTTGAATTATGGGTTTCCAAGTCCATTAGAAGCCAACGACTTAGCATAAAGTCTGATGCAACAAACTCCAAGTATACAGAATGATCAAAGAGGGAGCGATATTCAACTAAAGTTGGCAACAGTTTTAATGATAACAGGCCACTCTTGACCAATGTTACCTGGACCGGGGTTGCTGTGGTATGCAGCACGTAATAGGGTACATAGTATGGTAACTTAAACTGAGATGGTGCGCATCCGAAAGTTTTATCTACTAGCAATTCATTTAAACACTATTTTACGATCGTTGTTGTTGGTAGCACATGTAATTATGGACGGCTATGCACTCATTACACACACACACATTTGACTAAATATTATTTAAATTTATAAAATGAAGAGCTTAACAAACATTATGCATTCAAATATTTCGATTGACTGTAATTAAGATGCGATCTTAAACTTATTGATAGAATTTGTTAAATGCTTTTCAGGTTATTGGAGACAAAATATAGAAAATGAATATACTAAAAATTATTATTGTAATTGAGAAAGCCTTGGAAGTCCAATAACACACCAGTATCCATTCTCTAAAAACACAAGGCCTGCAACCTTCACTCACTATGTAACTCTCGGGAGTCAAGAAGTGTGTCCCTGTCCACCCATGTGAGTAGCATAGAAATCCAATGGTTTCAAATTTAAGCCACATTATATTATTTTAGTAAATGTAAGTCTCAGTAAAAAAAAATGTAGACTTGTAAACAAAAATTAGAAACATTTTGACATAGTATCATCTTTTATGCCATATTTTGGGTTTCAAAAGCATCGCATATTACATAATGGCAGAAGCAACAGCGAATGTTTCTACGACAGCATAAAAGGGAGAAGTTACAAGGGTTTGGGCTATAAAAATGTACTAACGCAGGTTTTCTTCAATGATGGCTTTTAAGGAGACTACAAAGGCTTCTACTGAAGATGACGAATGGTTGTGGGAGACACTAGCAAAGCATTGGTCAAGATGCAAAATCTTAATGATCTCTTCTTCTCCTTTTACAAAAAAAAATGCTTGTTTATTCAGGATCACTTAGTTTGTTCTTCAAAAAAAGGTCAGTAGATCCTGTATAAAACAATCTCATTCTATAACTTTTTAGAGAGTGAAAATGGGGTCGCTAAATCTTACAATCTGGTACACGAGACGCCCAGTTGAGGTTCATGTGAACAGTAGGTAACCAAATTAGGCAACACTGCTGTTGTTGAAACTATAACACTTCCATTGTCTCAAATTAAGAGCCATTATTTGAAAATCAAATTATTTAACAAAATACTAAATTCAATGTAAACAATGGTCAAAATCAAGACTTGTACATTTATTAGTATATTGATTTTCAATACATGACTCTTAATTGGAGAGAACCCAAGAAAAAAGTGTGACTTTGTTTAGACGGATGGAGTATAAGTTGCTAAAATAATCAGAAACTTACATAAAATTGACCTTTTCCTCCTAATATAATTGACAAATCTATGTTACTTACACACACACACACACACACACACACAGATATATATATATATATATATATATATATATATATATATATATATATATATATATATATAGAGAGAGAGAGAGAGAGAGGGGTGATCAAGTGCGGACCAACCTAACGGGCTTACTAACGGCCCACCACCTCAAAGCGATATAGTTTTGGGGTATTTTGAGGTGAAATGAGAGGTTTTCTTGTAATTTCAGTCATTTTTACCCAAAACAACGTCTTTTTGAGGTCGTATGTTAGTAAACCCGTTAAGTTGGTCCATACCTGATCCTCTCGTATAGATATGTTATATAGATAGCTAGTTAGATAGATAGATATGCACAACAAATCAAATAACAATCAAATGAAAATTAATATTTAAGTATTCAAGTCTAATAACTTCTATAAATAATGAACCGAAAGTTAAAAAAAACATAGATTCAGTTCATTTCTTTTATGAGCACCGCAGACTCGTTTACGTCTATAATTTGAATTTGATTGTGGTTCTAATACTTCTCTAATAGTGTGACATTTCGTTCATAAACAGCATCTGATACCTCCCTAATGTGATCAAGACCATGCATTCCAGAAAAAAATAAAATAAAAAAGAACTGAGTTGTTAACAAAAGCAAATTTTTATCATCTTTGGGTGAATATCATCTAACCAAACTATAGTTAACAATTCAGAGTAAACACAGTCCCACCAAAGCCATCAAAGCCAAGTTCAATTATTACCCCCACTTAGAGCATCCACAATGGTGGATGCTCTGAACAAGTTCATAATTTATACGTTTCGTTTAAGTGGGGAGCTACAATGGGGATGGGTAAACAAAAGTTCTTACGAACTAAAGATTTGTGGCAAAAGTGCTTACGGACTAAAGTTTTGTGGCAAAAAGTTCCTACGAACTACATTAGTTCGTAGGAAATTCTTACGAATTAATGTATTTCGTAGGAACCCAAATATATAACAAAAATGATTATTTATAATTCCTACGAACTTTATTTGTTCGTATTAATTGCTATGAACAAATAAAGTTCGTAGGAACCTTTCTGAAATTTGTAACCGTTCTCTAAATTTGAAGAACCCCTACAAAATCTTATACAAAATTTGTTCATTTTCACCCACCATTGCAAGCCTTCAATTGTGTAAACTTGCCAAATTTGTTGTCTTTGTCTTCCTCTTAATTAAAAATAAAGAATAAAATCCCATTCCTATTAAATGAAAACAAAATTCAAATTCAACAACATCAATTAAAAGGACACAATATATCTATCTAGGACAACAAAGAATGTAATAAACCAGTTACTTAAAAATGGTGATATCATATAATATGATATGACCCAATAATGTGATTCAGATGATTATTGTATACCTGCTTGGCCTTGTAGCCTAAGCGGCGAGCTTTGTCGGGTCGGGTGGGTCGGGTGACCCGAACAATAGAAGGAAGCTGACGGTACTCCCAACATCTAACCCTCTGCAAAAACCTCATCACATCTGATTGTTTCTTCCTCCATAGCTCAGACACATAAGTGTATGCCCCTATTATTTTCACGCACAAAAAAAAAGTCACATTAATTATTTCAGATATGATCAAATTCAGCTTTAAAATTACATCTTTGAAAATGGGTTGATGAAGTTGAAAGAATGGAGATTAAGGAAGTACCCATTTTAGATCAAAGCTCAAACAACAATGTTTTAGGGTTTGTACAAAACGGAAACCCAATGGATTTCATATAAAGAAGGGGGTCATTGGGATTTTAGATCTGGACCGTCCATTTTGAGAGTCTATTCCATCTTGTCATGATCATATTTTTTGGGGGGCTTTAATGGTCTAGTCCTTGGACTATCAATTTTAGACAAAAAAATCAGGCCCAACAAATTTTAAACGATTAGGTCCAACATATAAATACCCCGAAATTAAAACAAATACGCACTATTCAGAAAACGAAGCGCCATTCAGAAAACGAAGCGCCAAAAACATTGTATTCTCTCTTGTATCAATCGTACCGTCTCTTCGATCAAAACCTCAAGACGATTCTATTTCTCAATCAAATTTTGGTCAACAACAACATATAAATACTCCTGATCGAAGCTCTAGAAACTCTGTTCGATAAAAACCCTAACTCTCTTCAATCAAAACCCTAACTCTCTTCAATCAAAACCCTAGCTCTCTTCTTTCAAAACCTAATCGTTGAAGTTCTACATTTTACATTCTAAATCAAATTCTTCCAAACAGCACTAACAAGTATGTATACATTCTCTTATCACCTTTTTGTCCTTGTGTATTTTGTGTTCTCATATGTATAAATTTGTAGACATATGGACTGATGAAATCACATTCTTCTTTTTCATGCGTATTATTCATCATATATTTAGAATGTATTCATCATATGGACTGATGAAATCAAACATTGTTGTTGATGTAAAAAACTAGATCGCTCTAATTATTCAATCACAGATAGATAAATAAGACAAAGATTTTTAAAGTGGTTCGGCTAGGAATAAAGCCTACGTCCACTGTTATGTTATTGCTGAGTGTTTGTGGAATTCTTGATTACAAGTTCTCATAAGAAATTCCGCTCCCTTTGAATGGGATTGATACAAGGTATTTATAGCCTCAAGGCTGTACATGAAAGGTCCAATACATTAAATGATATACATATGAATGGGTAATACATTTAATGCAGCGTGTGCGTCAAGAATCTAATGAATAGTTGAACAGTTGTCCGTCTGATAATTGATGACACGGCCGAGGTGCAGTTCGGACCGCCTTAGTTGCTCGTTGATCAAGAGTTCCTCGGAGTGCTTAGAGTATCTCGGGATGATGGAGTTCCTCGGATGGAGTTCCTCGGCATGATAGAGCTCCTCGGTGTATTATCGTTGCTCGGTACCAACCATGGTTGTTCAGTAAATGATCTTCCTCGCTGTTATTGTGCCACGTAGATTGACACGTGTCTTCATACTATTCGTCCACATCAGCATATTAATTTTGGTATCAACAGAAGCCCCCAATGTTTCATATTTCGAACTTTGAGGAGTATGGGACATTCTTTCTCGGTATATGGTAATATTAAATGACCTTCCTGGGTTTTAGGAGCATTGTATTCAAATTTCCTTCTCATTTCGCAGTTTCCGCCTTTTTTACAAGCGCTTCGATCTTCGTGCAACTTTTGTCTTTTTAGCCGCCGGAAGTTCAGTAGTTTCTTTTTAGTAATCATTTCTTTCGCCGCTTCCCAATGCAAAGTATTTAAACTCCTTTGGTAACCATACCGTCGTCTACACTTTCCATTTTTCTGCATTCAAGTTTTCTATTCTCTTCCTCTCTCTTGTGTGTTCATCATTGTTTCCGTTCGTTGTCAACATATCTCCTTTCTTTCTGTAAGATCTTCTTCCTTTCTTCTGCATCTCTTTTATTCAATATGGTTTATATTGTTGAATCTGCTGAGAAATTTCGTTCTGACTTTTCCATTCCTTCTTGGGTAATTCTAGAGGTTCTTTCTGAGCCTTTAGATTACTTTCGATTGGCTGAGGGACATTGGTTCCCCAGTCTTTTCATTGCTGAATGTGGTTTTTCTTTTCCCCCAAACCCATTATGTCTTGAGTTTTGTCAATATTTTGATCTTGTTCCTGCAAAAATAGCCCCCAATTCATGGAGAATAATTAACGGGGTGCACAAGTTAAATCTAACTCATGGGACTCGTATAGGGATCCCAGAAATCATATACTGCTATAAATGGGCCACTTTAGATAATGTTTATTATTTAAAAACTAGGTTTTTAAATAGAGCCCTTGTAGTTAACCTCCCTGATTCAAATAGAGATTATTTTGAGCATGGGTTGGTCATAAAAAATTGGCAACACGCGCTTTTATCTGGGAATGAAGTATACAACGGTCCCAGATGCCCCCCATACGGCAATGGGATAGGTTTATTTTTCATTTTATTTTACTTATGAAATTGCGTTTTCATCATGTTTGACTAAATGTATGACTGAGATTTATGTATTTATTTGCAGTTGATAGTAAAAGAAAAACTCCAAAAGAGTCGGAAGTGAATATCAAGCATTTAAAACTTATCTGGAATTTGCATAAGACGATTGCAGACGAGCATATTAGATCTGCATCATATTTGCTGCAGTATAAGAGCTACACAACCTCTTATACTGCTCGCCCTGTTGAACCAGCCTCAACACCAGAAAGTTCGTCTTCAGATTCTCATATTCCCCTATCTCAGAGAATGGGCAAGAAAAGAGCTCCTCCTGCTCTATTTGGTGAAATTTCTTCTGCTGTTGAAGCAAAGAAAGGCAAAATTGATGTCCCAGAGGGGACTAAAAAAGTAGATGTTAGTTCCTCCAAAGTTGCCGAGAAGCCCCCAGTGGCCCCGAGCAAGAAAAATGCTAGTGCTGATGTAATTACAATCTCTCCGACCAAGACCTCTTCTTTGGTTGATGCTGCTGACCCTCCTTTGAAGAGATTGAGGAAATCATCCTCGGTTAATCTTGCTGGAACTGCATCTTCTCTACCCGCTGGTGGTAGTAGTATTTCAAAAATCATTCTTCAGAGCTCTTCAACGAGCTCAGTTATACCCGAGGTTCTCGGGGTTGATGAAAAGATTCCTAGGGATACACTGACATCCCTAGCTGCTCGCCATCTTTCTTCAGTAAATTTCTCATACCTTTGGTCTTTCTTTTCTTTTTCCTGAACTCTTGTATTTGTGTCGACTCTATTGTTTTTCTTATCTTTCAGCTGGTGAACTGTTTCAATACCATCGTGAAGAAAGATCAAGCTATTAAAGCTTCTAGTTCCTCGTCCGATGTTGACGATGCCCTCTTGGGTTTAGCCCAATCTGTGAAAGAATCTCGCCAGCAGTACGTCGAGGAGAAAGCTGCCTGGGAGAAAAAATTGGCTGCAGCTGAGGCTGATAAGATGAAGATGGCTGAAACCTCCAAGAATTTGGAGGAGAAGGTGAAAAGCTTAGAGGTCAATCAGCAAAGGTGCGATGACCAACTGAAGAAGGCAGAAGAAGAACTGTCTATCCTGCGAGACATCAAAATCCAGAAAGAACAATTGGATGTCAAACTCTCCTCGGAGCAGTTGAAAAGAAAAGTTGCAGTTAGGAAACATTTCAGTGCTGGTTGGGAAAAAGGATGGGATAAAGGGATTGCAGCTATGACATCTCAAGTCAAATATGGGGAGTTGAAATACTTCCATGACGGTTGGGTAGCTGCTCTACAAGAGCTAAAAATCCAAGACAATTCTGAGCTATTCCAACGGCATCTCCCTGGTCCTCCTCCACCAATTGTGGAAGAAGAAGAAGATGAACCTGCATCAGATGAATCTTCCATGGCTGTGGATGTCCCAATTTCTGCTTCTCAACCCTCTGTCATTGAGGATATTTCTTCTATGCCTCTTCCTGCCGAGAAGATTTCTGCCGATCAAGCTGTTGTTATCACCGATCAACCGAGCTCCTCGTCCCAGCCTCCCGAGAAAGTCTTGGGAGACAAGGAAAAGGTGTGAAGTTGTTCGGTATCATTCTTATCTTTTATCATTTGTAATCGAACACTGTAATCCTTTTATGATCTAATAAAATACTTCTTTACTCATCGCCGTTATTGATGATTCTTTGTTGATTGTTGTCTTTTTCTTGTCTTTAGTTTGTTGCTAGAATGGAACTAATCTCTTCTCATGATACCGAGCTGATGCAGCAATGTCACCAATACTATAGGGCTGGTCATACAGACCTTAGTTCTTCTGAAATTGCTGACATTCTTGGTCATGATGCTTCAGAACAGGCGACTGAGGCTTATCGGTACTTGAAAAATTTACTCGACCGAGCTGTAGCTAACAATGTCGCTTATTATGACTTGATTGAAGAGTTGCATTGTTCCTTAGAGGATCTCCAAGGCCAGCACAATGAATCGATGGCTTCATTACACGAGGAATATGAAAATAGATATCAACAACTTTCCTCTGATACAGGTCATAAAAAGATTATTGCTGCATATGACATTAGGGAAAGGACCCTAAAAGGTGAAGTTGAAGCCTGCCGACAAATTGCCGAGATCCTGGAACAAGAAAATAATAGTCTGCAGAAAAGATTGGCTCAATATGAATCCGTTGCCTCCTCTTCCACTGCATTAGTACCAGTTACTGATGAAGGTTTTTCGTTTCTAGAGGTTGAAAACGCCAAACTAAGGCAAGAGTTGGATGACTTGAAAAAGTCTATTATTCCTGTGACTGCTCGGGGACGAGGAAGGAGTTCTCGGGGACGAGGAAGAATCGTCGAGGAGCAAAGTTCTCCAGTTGCTTCTCGGAGCCGATCAAGAGTTCTTAGCCGTAGTGTTGAAGAATCTCGCACCCAATCTACTCTGGAAACTCAAGCATTCCAACTGAATGTTAAGGATCGTGCTCTGTCTGATTTGTCTAAGAAAAATTTATCTTTAGAGGATCAATTGGCTGCGATGAAGTCTGATCTGAATAATAAAGATGCTCTTATCAAGAACTTTCTCGAGCAAGTAGATAGATTAACTTTCCAATTCCATAAACAGCCTCGGGAGTTCTGGAATGCAGGCTATAATGAAGCTCTTTATCATTTGGATGCTCGCATTGAAAATGCTAACAACGAAGGTTATAAGCAGGGATGGTTGAACGCCCTGGGTGTATTAAAATTGGAACGAGGTCATTATTTATGGGATTATCATGCTCCTGGATTGCTAGACTTGCCTGTTCCTCCCTATAAATTGGATATGGCATGGATTCCTGCTCGTTCCATTCCTCGGAGTTTGATCTCTAAATATCTTGGTGATTATAACCTTCATTCTCAAGTTGAAGTATCTCGTCCTGAGCACCTGTTGGACACTCCTACAATAATGAATGTCAGAATGCTGAAGGACATGAACTTTATTAATTCTCCTCTTTGTCTAGAGGATCCTCCTGCTGGCGAGGAACCTGTCTCAAAGGATAAAGGAAAGAAACCAATAGAGTAGGAATCTTTAATGTAATAGTTAGCACATACATGTAACATGTAATACATTTTTATCTTAATGAAAGAATTTCATTTTCTGTTTTGCCAATAGCTATTTTTCTGTTTGCAAATTATATGGTTCATCAACCAACTTAGAATTTATAACAAGCATAAATTGTTCAAAATTGTTTCCAACCAACCAAGGTGGATAAATAATGTTTGTCAACCAACCACAGTTGATGGGTTTCTATCCCCGACCAGCCATACTTGGTTCAATTTTAAAATATAAACATGTGTCCGACCAACTAAGGTCAATACTTTTGTCCTCGTCGACCAACTACAGTTAGTGGGTTTTTATCCCCGACCAACCATACTTGGTACAGTTTGGAATATTTTGTTCTTCAAAGAACTTTTTGTAATAATGTTACCTCCCGATCAACATAATCTGTAATGCGAGAGTATATAAAGTCTTACCAACCGTAATTGATCATGCTGGTCTACACCTCCTAATCAAAGGAGTAGTAGGGTTCTTTCGAACTTTTTGGCTCCTTGGAGCATGTCCTCCTAACCAAAGGAGGTTGGCTACTTATAGCACTTTTGCTCCGTAGAGCGCTCCGTAGAGCTTATCCTCCTAACCAAAGGAGGTTGGCTACTTATAGCACTTTTGCTCCGTAGAGCGCTTCGTAGAGCTTATCCTCCTAACCAAAGGAGGTTGGCTACTTATAGCACTTTTGCTCCGTAGAGCGCTCCGTAGAGCTTATCCTCCTAACCAAAGGAGGTTGGCTACTTATAGCACTTTTGCTCCGTAGAGCGCTCCGTAGAGCTTGACTCCGTAGAGCATGGCTCCGTAGAGCAGTCTTCTTCTTGTTATCAAGCAGTGTAGTGTTCAACACTAATATTCCCCGAAAAACTTTCAACAGAAAGAAAATGGTGAACCATCCTCGCTTTATTCATAATGAAGGAAATACTTTACATTTTACATTACTGATAATACTTTCGCAGGTGTTCAGCATTCCATGCATTCTGAAATTCTTCTCCTTCTAGAGTTGCTATTCTGTAGGTTCCAGGTCGAACAACCTCTGTAACTCGGTAAGGTCCATGCCAGTTTGCTTCCAGTTTATTCTGTTTCTGAATGACTTTCTTCAGCACATAATCACCCTCCTTCAAATCGCATTTCTTCACCCTTTTGTTGTAGAACAGAGCTGTTCGTTGTTGATAAGCAGCATTCCTAATGGCTGCCTCTTCTCTTACTTCTTCGAGCATATCCAAATCCATTCTTCTCATCAAGTCACTGATCGGAGAGTTGAAATTCAGCACTCTATGCGTTGGGAGACCCAACTCGGCCGGTATCACAGCCTCACTTCCAAATGCTAGCATATATGGTGATTCTCCAGTTGCTGCTCGGGGAGTTGTTCGGTAGGCCCATAATACTGATTGGAGCTCATTAATCCAATTTGCTTTAGCTTCACTTAGCCTCTTTTTCAACCCATTTAGTAATGTTCTGTTCGTCACTTCAGTCTGTCCATTGCTTTGGGGATGGCCTGGTGCTGAATGAAACTTCAAAACGTTCGACTGATGACAATAGGCAGCAAATTCTTCATTATCAAATTGTGTTCCATGATCTGTGATGAAAGCATGAGGGAGACCATATCGACAAATGATATTCTTCCATACAAACTGGTATACCTTCTCGTACGTCATATTGATAAGAGGCTCAGCTTCCACCCACTTAGTAAAATAGTCCACTGCAACTACGAGATACTTGAATCTTCCTCGGGTGGTCGGCAGTGGTCCAACCAAATCAATTCCCCACATGGCAAATGGCCAAGGGGAAGTTATTAGTGTTAGCAATGCTTGTGGAGTTCGTCGGATGGAGGAAAAACGTTGGCACTTGTCACATTTCTTGGCATAGGCTATACAATCAGCCCTCATTGTCGGCCAGTAATATCCCTGTGTCATCACTCTTTGTAAAAGTGTTCGACCTGCTACATGAGCTCCACAAGATCCTTCATGGATTTCTTCAATCAATTCTTTCACCTCGGTGGGATGTACACATCTCTGCAACCCTGCCATGATTCCTCGTCTATACAAAATACCATTAGTTAATACATACCGAGCAGCTTTATACTTCAATTTCTTGGCAGCGAGTTTGTCCTCCGGCAATTCACCCTCTTCAACATATTTCCTGATTGGATCCATCCAAGATGGTCCTAAATCAAGGGTAATCACATTCGTTGTCAGATCTTCATCTATGCTCCGACCTTCTAATACTTCAATCGGTATGGTTCTTCGCATCTCGGTACGAGTAGCTGATGCTAGTCGGGCCAGTGCGTCTGCTTGTACATTCTCCATCCTCGGTATTCTCACCAATTGAATGGCCTCAAATTCTGTCAACAATTTCATCACCTTTGCATGATATTTGATCATTAAATCTCCTTTAACCGCATACATTCCCATCATCTGATACACAATTAATTGAGAATCACTGAATACCATCACTTATTGTGCTTCCATAGTCTTTGCTAGATTAAGACCTGCTATCATGGCCTCATACTCCGCTTCATTGTTAGAGGCTTTGAATTGGAATCGCAAAGCATATTCCATGTCAATCTCGTCTGGAGTGATCAAAACAATTCCTGCTCCACAACCAGCTGTGCAGGATGATCCGTCTACATATAATCTCCATGTAGGTATTTCGTCTTCAAATTTCTTATCTGTCAGAGTTCCTCGATAAAATATCTGCTGTTTTCTTCCATCATCCCCCGGTATCTTTCGCTCCTCGTCAGTCATCTGCTCGTACCCTTTTACCAACCGTGGTTGGTCTGAGTTTGAATATAATGATTTCTCTACATCCACAAGTCCTTTTACCAACCTTGGCTGGTTTGGACCTATTTTTGCTGATCATGTATCGTCCACAGGTAGGTCAGCAAATGTTTCTGTTGATCCTGTATCGTCCACAGGTAGATCAGCAGGCACCTTTTGCTCCTCGGGGGTATCAGGGTACGTGAACTCTGCTATAAAATCTGCTACAGCTTGCCCCTTGAATGATGATCTGGGCTCATACACAATATCATATTCACCAAGTTCTACTGCCCAGTACATCAGTCTCCCTGATTTTTCTGGCTTATGGAGGGCTTGTCTCAATGGCATATCAGTATAAACGATGATGGTATGGGCTTGGAAATATGGCCTCATTCTTCTACTTGCTTCAATTAGTGCCAATGCCAATTTTTCTAGCTTTGGGTACCTGATTTCTGCACCTCAGAAAGCCTTACTTGTGTAATAAATTGGCTTCTGGACTCCATTCTCCAATCTGATCAACGCTGAACTGACTGCGTTCTCTGATACTGCCAAATACAAATACAACTTTTCTCCTGTTATTGGTCTGGACAACAGTGGGGGTGCTCCCAAATATTTCTTCAAGTCTTGAAAAGCTTTTTCACATTCCTCATTCCATTCAAAGGTTTTTCGAAGTGTTTTGAAGAATGGTATGCATTTATCAGTTGCTCGAGATACAAATCTGTTGAGCGCTGCAACTCGTCCGGTAAGACTCTGCACTTCTTTCTTCGTCGTAGGAGATCGCAGCCCTAGAAGAGCTTTGATCTTATCTGGATTTGCCTCAATACCTCGCTGATTGACGATGTATCCGAGGAACATTCCTTCTCGTACTCCAAAGGTGCACTTCGTCGGGTTAAGCTTCATTTGGTATTTATCCAATTGATCAAAAGTTTGACTCAAGTCAACCAAATGATCAGCAGCTTTCTTGCTTTTAGTGAGCATGTCATCGACATAGACCTCCATGTTGCGGCTGATTTGTTCGGTAAAAACCTTGTTCATCAACCGCTGATATGTTGCACCTGCATTTTTTAAACCAAAAGGCATAACATTATAACAATAAGTTCCCCTAGGGGTAATAAAAGAAGTACTTTCCCTGTCTTCAGGTTTCATTTTGATCTGGTTGTAGCCAGAGTAAGCATCCATGAAGCTGAGTAGCTCGTGTCCCGAGGTAGTATCCACCAGTTGATCAATTCTGGGCAATGGAAAATGATCCTTGGGGCATGCCTTATTGAGATCGGTGAAATCGACACACATTCTCCATTTGTTGTTTTTCTTCTTTACCATCACCACATTTGCCAACCAATCTGGATATTTTACATCTTCAATGAATTGGGCTTTCTGGAGTTTCTCGACTTCCTCCTGTATGGCCTGGTTCTTCTCGGGACTAAACACCCTTCTTCTCTGCTTTACAGGTTTAATCTCCTTATTCACATTGAGTTCATGACATAAGAAGTTTGGATCTATTCCTGGCATGTCTTCATGACTCCAAGCAAAAGTATTTTTCCTATTCTTCAAGAAAGTTATCAACTCCTCTTTTATTGACATATCCAACGATGAACCTATCTGGGTTATTCGTTCAGGATGTTCGTCGTCCAGAATAACATTTTCTGTAGATTCTACCACTTGCCCTTTCACAAGTTGGGACTCATCTCTAGGATCAAGAGTTTTAATTTCTGTACATTCATCCACTTGATAAGTAGTAGTCTTTTTCATCGATCCTTCTAGTTCTTCTTGCTCGGCCGACGAATAATAGCATTCCCGAGCTACTTTTTGATCACCTTTCACCACTCCAACTCCAAAATTTGTTGGGAATTTCAAACATTGATGTACTGTTGAAGGAACAGCTTCGAACTTCTTCAGTCCAACTCTTCCCATGATGATGTTGTAGGCCGATTGCACATTCTTATCCATCACAAAGAATCGTATTCTTTCTGTTCGACAAACAGGCCAGGTTCCAATGAATATATCCAACTTGATCGTCCCCAGTGGAAAAACTTTCTCGCCAGCAAAACCCAGAAGGGGTCTGTGATAAGGTTCCAATTGAGATAATTTCAAATTCAGGCTATCAAAGCATGAATAGTACATGATGTCTGCCGAACTACCATTGTCTACCAACACCCTTGAAATGATCACGTCCTTCATTCTCATTTTGATCACCAAAGGATCATCATGAGGGTAAAGAACACCTGCCAGGTCGTTTTTTGAAAAACCAATTACTAGCTTCTCTTTGTTTACCTTCCTCGGACGATCATCCTCGGCCAGGTTTATTCGCTGAATATATGAGCAAGCTTGAGCCTCTCCGAGATAAGCTTTTCTTTCTACAGTAAGGTCTCCTCCTCCTGCATCTCCCCCTGTAATAACGTTACAATGAAATGATCCAAAACGTATGGAAAATACCTCTCGTTCAGGTTTTCTTGGCTTCTTGGGAAGATCGGGGTCATCATCTGGATCCTCTTCATGGTCCCTCCTATTTTTCTCCTCTGCACGACGAGGAGATCTAGATCTCTTTCTAATTCTGTCCTCATTTGTCCTCTCACCTCTGCGATCTACATACTTTGATAATTTTCCTCTTCGAATGAGTGTTTCAATCTCGTTCTGAAGGGCTATACAATTTTTGGTCATATGGCCATGATCTTTGTGAAACTCGCAATATTTGGTCTTATTCCTCATGTCTGGATCTGTCTTCAGTTTCTCTGGCCATTTCATTTCCTCGTTATTCCTGATCTCTTCTAAAACATGATTAATACCCATTTTCAATGGAGTATAATTATCATACTTCTTTAGGGCTTCCAACTTTATCCTGTTATTCCTGGAATGTTTGTCACCACCATTACCTTTCTGATCTTTCTTCTTAGAGTTGTCGACCTCCACTTTAACTTCTTTATCCATATTCTTCTTCGCAGTCATAGCCTCCTCGGCATTCATGATTTTGGCCGCCTTTGCCATCAATTCCGACATATTTTTAGGCGGATCTTTGGCCAGAGTATAGTATAGCTTGTTAGGCAGCAAACCACTCATCAAAGCAGTGATTGCTGTCTTTTCTTCATAATCTATGACTTCCAACTTCTCGTTATTGAAACGAGTTATGTAATCTCTAGTACTTTCTCCTGATTTTTGTCTAACACTTAGTAAGTGCGCTACTCGCTTTACTGGTTTTGCTCCAAAACAAAAATTACCAATAAACAGCTCGGCTAACTGAACAAAAGTTGAAATCTTACCCCGAGGAAGATTATTGTACCATATCTGTGCAGATCCGGTAAGAGTTCCCGAGAATGCTCTACACCTCATCTCGTCGGGGACAGCATAGATATCTGCAGCAGCTTGGTACTGTTCTATATGAAGTACGGGATCTGTCTTTCCATCGTACTTGGGGGTCACTACAGGTGCTTTGAATTTCGACGGTGTAGGGAAATCCACAATGGCTTGCACAAAAGGTGTCCCTTGAACAAAAGTTCTCTGTAAGGGGTTCCTCGCCTTAGCCATTTCTCCCAGTCTATCCTCCAATCGTTGAATGGAACCTTTCCATGCTTCATTCCCTTCCTCGGGCCGCTTAGTCCGAGCAACTGATTGCTCTGACGTAGCTTCCTGAGATTTATCTCGACGAGTAATTGGTCGTGATTGTGCAGATCCTTCTCTCAAACCTGGTGGTGGTCGAAAACTTCCTGATGGAGCCCTAGGTGGACTCATGTTCCTCCTTGGTCCTAACCGACTGAAAGGAGACACCCTGCTTAATCTTTCTAAAGCGCTAGTTCTCTCCGGAGAAAGAGAGATATGTTGATCTGTATCCGTAGCCCGTATTGATGAAGTTCGCCCAGGTTGATAAGAAGAATCATTGGATTCCCCATTGCGATATGACCCAATACGTCTGGATCGTGATTGCCCATGATCAGTCCTTTGCCCTGAATGAGTAGGTACACCGCCTTGAAGAGTTTGAAGGAGTTGCCTCATAGATTCTTGCATGGCGGTTTGTCCCTGAGCCAGATTCATCATAATTCCGGCCAGATCTGGAGATGCAGATGGATTTGGAAGATTTCCAGTATTTCCAGCATTTCGATTACTGGATTCGGGATTATCTGCCATTGGTGATAAATGATTTTTATGAAAAACGATAACAACAGTCGCTTTCCACAGACGGCGCCAATCTGTTGATGTAAAAAACTAGATCGCTCTAATTATTCAATCACAGATAGATAAATAAGACAAAGATTTTTAAAGTGGTTCGGCTAGGAATAAAGCCTACGTCCACTGTTATGTTATTGCTGAGTGTTTGTGGAATTCTTGATTACAAGTTCTCTCAAGAAATTCCGCTCCCTTTGAATGGGATTGATACAAGGTATTTATAGCCTCAAGGCTGTACATGAAAGGTCCAATACATTAAATGATATACATATGAATGGGTAATACATTTAATGCAGCGTGTGCGTCAAGAATCTAATGAATAGTTGAACAGTTGTCCGTCTGATAATTGATGACACGGCCGAGGTGCAGTTCGGACCGCCTTAGTTGCTCGTTGATCAAGAGTTCCTCGGAGTGTTTAGAGTATCTCGGGATGATGGAGTTCCTCGGCATGATAGAGCTCCTCGGTGTATTATCGTTGCTCGGTACCAACCATGGTTGTTCAGTAAATGATCTTCCTCGCTGTTATTGTGCCACGTAGATTGACACGTGTCTTCATACTATTCGTCCACATCAGCATATTAATTTTGGTATCAACAATTGTATTCATCATATGGATTGGAATATGTACATGTACAAGCCCTGTGTTGCGTGTACTATGTGTATTTTGCGTGTACTTTTTAAAAGTACACGCAAAATTAACAGAGTACACGCACATTGAAAATGAATTTCTCAATTCATTATGCGTGTACTTTTATGTTTTATACGTGTACTCTATAGAATATCTACATGTACAAGCCCTGTGTTGCGTGTACTATGTGTATTTTGCGTGTACTTTTATAAAGTACACGCAAAATACACATAGTACACGCACATTGAAATTGTATTTCTCAATTCATTATGCGTGTACTTTTATGTTTTATACATGTACTCTATAGAATATCTACATGTACAACCCTGTGTTGCGTGTACTGTGTATATTTTGCGTGTACTTTTATAAAGTACACGTAAAATACACATAGTACACGCACATTAAAATTGTATTTCTCAATTCATTATGCGTGTACTTTTATGTTTTATACGTGTACTCTATAGAATATTAATTTCAAATCCATATTTCATCAATCCTATGTTATTTTGGTCCGCGCCAGCGGCATTTGATTTATTTTCCATGAGTTTTTAAGAAGTATTATTATTTTGTTAATATTTAAGAGTGTTTTTTGTCCAATAGCCAGCTGCATTTGAATCCAATGTCCATGTACAGGAACATTGAAATTCAATTTGTTCAATCCAGTGTCCATGTACTAATGTGTATTATGAGTGTACTATTTTGTATTGTTGTGTTAATGTTTAGGAATCGTACGATCAAGCATGTTCAACTACAAAACTGCTGCTTGCACGTTCGAAGATCTTAACAATACAAAACATTTCACATTGACAGTGAATAGTACTAATGAAGACGAAATTCATTTTCTCCTTCGCATTAACGATAGAGCTAAAAGGTTACTTGGTTTCTACTACTATTATGAAGACATTTACTGCACTTTTGATGTGGAACAGCTTCAAGTAACTGAATCGAAAGCGAAGGATTTAGCTAAACGAATTGAGCAGTATTGCTTAAGGGGTTTTGATAATGTTGGAGCTTTTAGCATTCAACTATTGTATCACTTCTTTACTGAATATGTTAGGAGTAGAGAATCTTGGTTTTTCACTTGTCGAACAACCTCTGTTAGGTATTACCATGAAACTGACGATATATATTATCGCCTTTAGCATGTATTTTGATGAGACTTGTATAAATTATTTGTGAGAATATTGCATGTACTTTTGTTAAATACGCTTGTATTTTATTGTTTTAGTCTATTTTTTATTCTAATTCGCATGTATTTTATTTTTTGTACATATAATTATAGGTTAGTAATTTAAATTTTGTTTATAGATCAATATAATGGGGATGAAGATGAAAGCAAGAAGAGGAAAGAAACAAAAAAAGAGCAGTTTTGATGATAGTTCTTCATCCAGTTCCAGTTCCAGTTCTAGTGTGGCATTGAAAGCTAAACGTCCTGCAAAGAAGAATGACCAATATCGATCAAATATTGTTAGCTTTCTCCATGATTTGCATCAGATTAAAGATAAAATAAACAATAGCCATATTGAACTTCTTAAGAAGACTCCATTTTGGGAGCTTTTCAATGCCTACTATAGTGAGAAAGTAGTAGAAGTGGACCACAAGAAGACGGATAAAAATATGTTATCAATTATCGAGCTGTACAATACGGAAACCAAAAGTTTTCGTATGAAGAGCAGTATTCCAATAATGCCAATAGATATAAGTGAAATATTTGGCATACCCCTGGTGGAGGGTTTAAAATCAATAGAACTGAAAAAGGGACCGAATACTGCTAAAAAATCTTGATTACAAGCACGATACTTCTTAAAAAGAATAGGAAAGTCAGAAATTTTGAATGGTTTGAAGAAATCAGTTGAATTGGAGACAGATGAAGGAATTGCTGATTTTATTAAAATTGTGTGTCTCCACTTCTTGAACACGTTATTTTTCTCCAACTCAAACTTCACCCTTGGAGAATTTTGGTTGAAATACATTGAAAATATTGAGGAAATGAATAAATATGATTGGGCATCTGCTCTGCATGAGTTTCTGATACATTCACTTGACAAATCAGCAATTTCAAAACCTAGCACAGTTACTGGATGTGTCATTTTCCTACTGGTGAGCAAAAAAATATTTTGATATTTCAAAATTTACATAGCAATACTCACGTGTAGTTTCAAAATACACGTGAATTTTTCACGTGTATTTTGAAAATACACGTGAAAATAAAACGTGCATTTTCAAAATACACTTGAAAATAAACGTGTATTATCAAAATACACGTGAAAAATTCACGTGTATTTTGAAAGTACACGTTTATTTTAACGTGTATTTTCAAAATACACGTGAATTTTTCACGTGTATTTTGATAATACACGTTTATTTTCACGTGTATTTTGAAAGTACACTTGATATTCCTGATATTTCAAAATTTACATACCAATACTTACCTGTACTTTGAAAATATTACATGTATTTTCAAAATACATGTGATATGTTCTCTTGTTCTTTCAAAATACAATTGATCTTTAACGTGTATTTTGAAAATACACGTCTTATATCACGTTTATTTTGAAAATACACGCTAAATATCAATTGTATTTTGAAAATACACGTCTTATATCATGTGAAAGGACACTTGTATTTTACAAAGTACACGTATACTATGTTTTGTAAATATAACCAGTGTACTCTCAAAATACTCTTGTTATATCTTCTGTCAAGTACACGTATTAAATTCATTTTGTTTTTATTATGATCTCAGTATTGGGCATGTGAGAAATTTGAAATCATTTCTCCTGTTGAAGAATATAAAGAAAATACTCCAAAACTCCTGAAGTGGAAGTTGTCGTCTTTGAAACAATAGTTTGTGAAGAATGACATCGCAACAGCAACTTTGAAGCAGGCTACAAGTAAACCAGCTTCTAAGGACTGTCCTGTACAAAAGGAATCTCAGTTTGAAGGGCCAAGTTACTCTTTGAACATATCTACAGAAAGTCCTATACATGCTGATTCATCATCAAACAATGTTGCTGAAGATATTGATGACAAAGAGTTTTCACATGGTTGGAATATTCCCCTTAAAAACATTGTGACTCCAAAGAAAAAGAAGGGAAAAGTTCAACTAAAGGTTAATTTGGAGGAACAAATTGTTATTTTGAAAAGGGAGTTGTTGGAAAAAAATAACCAACTATCTAAAGCAGCTGTAGACATTAATGTTGCACTTGATAAGGTGACCTCTTTGGAGGTGGAGAGTGCCATTTTGAATGTATAGTTGCAGGTAGATCATGATTCACTTTTTGAAGCCCATGAGGAAGTGAAGAACTTAAAGGTGGAGAATTCCAACCTTTTGAAGGAAAAAGAGTTATTAAATAAGTTGGAGGTAAAAAATGCCCAACTAGTTGAGTTAAACAATTCTTTAAAAGAAAAGCTTGATCAAGTCACAATGAGTGACTCAGATAGAATTAAAGAATTGGATGAATCATTTAAAAAACAGGCAGGATCAACACGAATTTTGGAACAAAAGAATGGATATATGTCTCTGACTAATGAAGATCTAAAAAGAAAGTATGATGATACATTGCAACAATGGAAAGATGCTGACTTAGAAAAGATGACTTTGAGGCAGAATCTTGAGGAGTCAGAGTGGAAAAGAACTCAACAGGTACTTTTGAATGCAGAGTACACGCAGTTTTCCTCTAAAGTACACGCAGTTTTCTCAAAGTACACGCAGTTTTCTCAAAGTACACGCAGTTTTCTCAAAGTACATGCAGTTTTATTTCATAATATTTTAATGCAGTTTTATTTGATATTAGATATAATGAAGACTACATGCATTATTTTATTAAAAATAATGCATTGTTTAAAATGTAACATTTTTTTTGTATTACAGGAAAACAATAATAAAATCCTTAATGACGAAATTTCGGAGTTGAAGAAAATGCTTGAAGAATCAGAATTGAAAAAAACTGACCAGGTATCTATAAAATACAATAGATATTTATTACACGCTACACTTTCTTAATTTTATTATAAATTTTAGGTATATTATAAATTTTATAAAGTACACGTATTTTATAATACACGCGTGTACTTTATAAAATACACGCACTTTTATATAATACACGCGTGTATTATATAAAATACACGTAAGTGAAAATCAATCAGTTTTTCAAAAAATGCTAACAATCCAACATTCCTTGTTAAATATATCAGGAAAATATTAATAAACAACTCCTTGACGAAATTTCAAGTTTAAAGATTGAATTAGCCTCAAAGAAAGTTGAGGGCAGCCCCAAAATATCCAAAAGCAAAGGACCTCTTACTAGAGGTCAGATGAAAAGAAAAGCTGACGGCGAAACAGAAAAGCTTGAACCAATGAAGAAACTAAAAGAGTCAAAGCTTAGAAATGGCCCTACAACAATAGCTGAAAAAATGAAGGAAACTCGCGTCAAGCTTGAAGCAATCGAAGCATATAAATATCTCGATGAAGCTTCGAAGAAAAAGATTGAAGAGTTTATTAAAATTGCTGAGCCAGGGTAAAGTTTATTGTTTTATGATTTATCACTTCGCTAATTTATATTTTTTTTGGTGCAAAAGAATAAGGTTCTTATTATTATACTAATGTTTTATTGATTATATAAAATGCAGGGAGTTTATTTTCCAAGGGATGGTTTCGTATGTCCCATGGGAAGATTTACTTGAAGTCCTCAAAAATCAAGAAATTTCAAGCCAAGTATGTAGTCCAAATATTAGACATCCATTAAATTTCAACATTATTATTTCCTCACCATTTTATATTGTGTGAAACAGATAATACTTGCCTTTTGCGAAGTATTGAGATTAAAATTGTTAGAGGAAGGGCTCTCCTACTCACACACTTTTTCTGATTATTGTTGGGTAAGTACAAATAAAATGAAAGTTTTGATAAACAATATTTCAGTTTTTCTTATTAACACTTGTCTATAATTTTTATTCAGATAGAAGCTTGTAGAACAAACGGAGTCAATAAGAAGGGGGAATTATACAAGGATTTATTTGAATACTTAGGCAGTTGTAATAATTTGTTCATTGTACTTAGACATAGTATAGGACATTTCACATTATTTGTGATATACACTAAAGAAAATAAAGTGATCCACATGGATCCCCTCCGACCGAATGACACGGAAAAGAACACAACATTCTTCGATGATGCAAAAAAATTGGTTAGTGCCTAAACTTAATTAGTAATGTTACTTGTACTTATATTATACACTTGTACACGTGCATTATATAATGCGTGTACTTTGTATTAGTTGTACATAATTACCTAGATTATCAAAGTACACGCATCATATTTTAAAATACACGTGAAATGAACCAATACAAGTTACGTGTACTTTAATATTATGCGTGTACTTTTAACTCATTAGGCAAAGTACACGCATCATATAATAAAATTCACGTGATATTTTAAAATAAAATATGTGTGTACTTTAATATTATGCGTGTACTTTTAACACATTAGGCAAAGTACACCCATCATATTTTAAAATACACGTGATATGAAAAAATAAAATATGCGTGTACTTTTATATTATGGGTGTACTTTTCACTCTTTCATCTTCATATACTCTTTTATTTGTATACACTAAATATTTGTCTTCTTAACAGTTTTCTGTCTTCCAAAAATCATTGTCCGAATTGAAGACTGAAGCAGAAACAATGAAAAACAATGGTTACAAAATTCAGAGGAAATTTGAGGAAGGCACCCCAAATGAGTTTACAATGGATGATGATCCATTGACAGAGCAAGAAAGAAGGACTGTAGATTTCTTGTTGCAAAGTGATCTCAAATTTGAACTAATAAGAGATCACGAATGCCCTAAACAATATAATGGGTAAGAAAAACTTCATTTCTAAAAATTACTAATTTGTATGCTTTCAAAAAATTACATCACATCATTCTAATTTTTATATTTGTTTTATTGTAATTTCAGGGTTGACTGTGGGGTGTTCTGCATGTACTATATTGAGCAAATAAGCAGAAACAAAGAAATGCAAAAATTCTTTCAAGACCCTGACATGCTAAAACAAAGAGCATATGTACTCAGGGAAATTCTTCTGTCAAAATATTTCTTCCCTCGAAATGGGAAAAACATCTATAAATTGTGATTCAAATTCAAAACATATATTTGTAATTTGTTTTGTGTTATATTGGTTATTGTTTACAATATTTATTACACCAAAATGGAGGAAATAAATAAATATGATTGGGCATCTGCTGTGCATGAGTTTCTGATACATTCACTTGACAAATCAGCAAGTTCAAAACCTAGCACAGTTACTGGATGTGTCATTTTCCTACTGGTGAGCAAAAAAATATTTTGATATTTCAAAATTTACATAGCAATACTCACGTGTAGTTTCAAAATACACGTGAATTTTTCACGTGTATTTTGAAAATACACGTGAAAATAAAAGTGTATTTTCAAAATACACTTGAAAATAAACGTGTATTATCAAAATACACGTGAAAAATTCACGTGTATTTTGAAAGTACACGTTTATTTTAACGTGTATTTTCAAATTACACGTGTATTTTGAAAGTACACTTGATATTCCTGATATTTCAAAATTTACATACCAATACTTACCTGTACTTTGAAAATATTACGTGTATTTTCAAAATACATGTGATATATTGGTATGTAAATACATGTGTATTTACATACCAAAATGGTTTTTTCCCGCTGGCGCGGACCACAATCCACGTAAGGTTTAGACAAACAATGCATCTGATTGTTATGAAACAATGTAAAATTAGTTTTCACGAAAAATACAAGTCATAATTACTAAGTACAATTAATTATCCAAAGTACACGCATTTTCACTAAAGTACACGCAGTGGTTAATATAATAATTATTTATTATTTTAATTGAAAACTACTTTGAAGAATTCATTAAGGACACAATAACCAAAATCAATTTATTAAGCTCAACTACTCACTTCCCAACTACTTCTGGTCAAGAAATAAATAACTTTCACTTTTTCCTATAAAAGAGTAATATTTGTTCCTTTCTTAACCATTACATCTAGGGTAAAGATTACATAATGGCTATTCCAGCAGAAAACTTGCGAGAAACTCTTGTGAAAGATAAAAGAAATAAATAAAAAAAAGGCAAATTGAGGAAAATATTTCCTCATATGAAACTGCCTTTGAGCAGTTTCAAACATATGTGAGGGAATGCTATTCTGGACTTCCACCCAATCCCATAGATTTATTTGATGTGGATGAGGACCCTCCTCAAACACATGAAGAACTCATTTATTTCTATACACAAGAAGTTCCCCTGAAAATCGCAAAGCTGAAGGAGAAGAAGGCTCTCCATGAAGGCGTTGTAGCTGTCATAGAAGAAGAAATTCGACACTGGTCGAATTTCATTGACTCTCTCCCTGACACCCTGGATGCCTTTGACAAACATCCCTACTAGAAGCCCTGTTTAGTTTTTTCAGTTTTCTTTATTTGAAAAATTGTACTTTATTTTTTTGTTTTTAATAAAAAATTTATTTCTTTCATGAATGTGTTATGAGTTATTTCATACACCCAATATAGTAAAGTACACGTGAACCCTTATAAACATGATCACGTGTTTTGTTAAAAATTTTAACATTTATAACATTTCATCAAAAAAAATTATATAAATGCGTGTACTCTATATATTACACGTGTACAATACAAAGTACACGTGTAATATATAAAGTACACGCCTATTGAAATAATGGTATAATAATGCGTGTACTCAAGACATTATATAAATGCGTGTACTCTATATATTACACGTGTACTTTATAAAGTACATGCATAGTCTATAAAGTACAAGCAGATTGAAATCTCTATCTCTATATACTCTAAAATGCAAAACAGGGCATTTATTATGCTTTGCAATTAGCCTATCCACGTGGCACATCATTTATTGATAATTATTACTGACAAGTGGCATTGGGTAATTATTACTCAACTATCTTAAAGGTGTCTCTATTTGTGAATCTGTCTCTTTGATTTCCAACAAACTCAGTTACGCTTTTCAAGTATTTGACTTCCTCAAAAGTGACAACTCTTCATTTCCAACGTACTTCTCTCTCCCTCTTTTCATCCCTCTTTGTAATGAAAAATAAAGTGGAATGGTTCCATGTCTCACTACCCTATGGCCATTGATATAATCACAATAAACATTAAGAAGAATTTTTTTACAATTAACATTGATGTTGGTCCAATTTATAATAGAAAATGTAGTTATTTAATCATCGAGCATTAGAAACATATGTACTACATAGTGCATTATATTGTTGTAATGGTTTTTCGAAATGATATTTTTTTAAATTATAATATTTTATATCACCACATGTTGTAATTAAATAACTACAAGTTGTATTTTTAATTAAAACCTCGCTCTTCAATGCAAATGTAAATAAGAAGGATATTTTTGTTACAAATTTTTTAGATATATTTTTTCTTATGTTTCGTACATTGCGCCTCTCTCGCGCATCGCGCGAGCTTACAACTAGTACTTGTATAATAATGACGCTGGCGCGGACCATAATACCCATAGGAGTTTAAGAATATGAGTGACCCAAATATCTTTTATAAAGTACAAGCAGATTGTAATGTCAAAAACCATTTTCGAAATAGTACATGCATTTATATACGTCTACTTGATAAAATTACATGCAGAATACATAAAATACACGTATATTGAATTAGATTTTTGTCATATCAATATGCGTGTAGTTTTCTAAAACATGCATGTACAATTATATTTAAATGCGTGTACTTTATCAATTCGTGTACTTCATAAAGTACACGCACATTTCATCAAGTACACGCACATTATATTTATATTATGCGTGTACTTCATGCATGTACATTAAGTAAAGTACACGCATGCTTTTATAAAGTACACGTATATTGAATTAGATTTTTGTCATATCAATATGCGTGTAGTTTTCTAAAGCATGCATGTACAATTATATTTAAATGCGTGTACTTTAATTATCAATGCGTGTACTTCATAAAGTACACTCACATTTCATCAAGTACACGCACATTATATTTATATTATGCGTGTACTTCATGCATGTAAATTAAGTAAAGTACACGCATGCTTTCATAAAGTACACGCATATTGAACTGACCATCCACAACTGCTAAATGGGACCAATTATGAATATAAAAGTCAAATGGGATTAGGACAAACAAAACTTTCACAAATGGGACTATTGCTAAAATACCTTAAATTTCTTTGGACATCAAAATGCGCGTGTACTGTACATAACATGCGTATACAAAGGTAAAGTACACGCGAACACAAGGAATAATGATCATGTATTTTTTATGAAAAATATGTGTACAGCAACACACAAAAAAAACTAAAGAATGAGACTTAAAAATAAATTACATTCATTTATGTGAAACAAATGGTTTATTAATTAATTTATTCAATCAAATGGTTAAAATGAATGAATTCAACAATTTTAAAAATAGTCAAATGGGTTCCTTATAAGTAGACCTGTAATGACCCGTTTTACTACACCTCGAGCAAGTAACTTCCCTTACTGTGATCTCACCAGAAGACTTTATTCTCTTATTTCTTGGCCTGCCTGTCGGTCTCTTAGTCATTGGTGGAAGGATAGATGGATTTTCAGGAATAAGAATATTTAAGGAAATCAAATCAGGAAGAGGAACTATAGGTATCGAGTATGATTTTCTGTAGAAAGATACCTTATAGTACTCCTCAATATAATCATAAATACTGGTCCCTTTCCTCCGCACAACACAAACAGCATGAGAACATGGAAAACATCTAATCTGCCAACTCTTACAAGAACAAGTCCTTTCTCCTAAGTCAACTGTTGCTCGCACTTCTGAATGAACTTCAAATACATTTTGACTTGAGCGACTAATAGTCCAATGTCGGCTTTTATTCCAATTTTCATTCAGTAACTTTTGAAAAAAAGGACATAGCTCATTTGCCCAAGTGTCAGACTCAACAAGTTTGTTTGCATTGAAATTCATAATCTTCACTCTCAATTTATCAAGCATATTCATTACTGGTAAATGCCTTTCCTCCAATATCCATGAATTGAATGACTCCGCAACACTAGATGCCATGTCACCATACCGTTTATCAGGGAAATATGCACAGGACCAATTCTCGGGAGGCAAACTATCAATGAAATCGGCAATAGCAGCTCCTCCTTCCTTCTTCAATGCTTCAATATTCTTGTGAAATACATCTACTGAGATAGCATATGCACAAGACAAAAAATCTTTAACAATTTTCTTTCGAAATCCAGCACAATTCCCACGAATTTTCTTTTTTATATTCCCTTGTAAATGATGTATACAGTAGGAATGTGCAGACAACGGGAAGGCCCTCGAAACAGCTTCAAGTAATCCATTGTTTCGATCTGATATAAATGTTATGTTTCGATATTGCTCAACTACTGCACTATGCAAATTGACTAGAAACCACATCCAGTTATCTTCGGTTTCGGAATCAACAACAGCATATGCAACAGGAAAAAGTCCTGAAATTTAAAAATATATTAAAATTAAAATAAATAACATATCCATGTACAATACTTTGTATATTGATGCTGCTGGCGCAGACCCTAAAACACATGGGAAATATATTGTGTTTAATCTAAATTGTTTGTAAATAACAAGACAAAGCATAAAAATGTACCGTACACATGATAAAATGCACGTTTACTCATCAATCTTTTGCTTGGCTTTATTATTAACAAGACTAACATCAACATACACGCATAAAAATGTAAAGTACAGGTGAACTAAACAAAAACATTCAAAGGTACTTTACATTTTTAACATTTACTTTGCTTTATTATTTCTAAATAACAACACCTATCATCAAAGTACACGCATAAAAATGAAAAGTACACGTGAAATAAAGAAAAACATTCACGTGTACTTGACATGTAAAATGCGTGTACTTTAGTTTGTATTCAACATAACATCATCATCAAAGTACACGCATAAAAATGAAAAGTACACGTGAAATTAAGAAAAACATTCACGTGTAGTTGACACGTAAAATGCGTGTACTTTACTTATTACTACACATAAAGTCATCATTATCAAAGTACACGCATAAAAATGAAAAGTACACGTGACATTAACAAAAACATTAACGTGTACTTTACATGCACTATGCGTGTACTTTACTTAGTATTACACATAATAAGACATATCATGACAATACACGTAGAAAAATAAAAAGTACACGTGAACTAAAACAAAGACCTTCAAAGGTATTTTATATTTTTATGCTTGTATTTTGATGTTATGGAATGGAACAAACAAAATTTCAATGCAATACACAAAATAAAATATTTAAAATTCATTTACCATTGTTCCCATTCCTTGCAGTAGCTGATAGTATTGTTCCACGGTAACGACTCTTCAAAAAGGCACCATCAAGAAATAAAACAGGTCTGCGGTATTGAAATCCATAAATACATCCTCTAAACATTACAAATATTCTCTTGAATTTTTTACTCTCATGTTCCACGTCAAGGATGCAATGCGACCCAGGATTATACTGCAATAGAAGGTAACGATAATTATTTATTAATGCATAAGAAACCTTTTCATCACCATGTATATCAACAACAGCCATCTCTTTCGCACGCCATGCATGTTGATAAGCTATATCAAGACCATAATTCTTCTTCATATCTCTAACTACATCAATTGGTCTCAATAGCGGGTTATCTCTAAGATCATCAACTACCAATGTTGAAACCAACTTGGAGGCTATCATTTTGGCTGACGGACTACGAAAGACACCTCTACATGTATGCTCATTATTCATTGAACGTATGTAAAAGTATCCATTTATTGTAGATAATGAAGCATGAATTCTCCTATGCAATTCTCAGTAGTCTTTTTAGAGCATTCAGCCGTCACTCGAGTTTTATCATTCTTCAAATACACATACTTGAACCTTTCGCAATTTATCCCGAAATTCCACTACACCTCCTTCAAAACACTGCTGCTCATGACTTATATAAGTCTTCCAATCATTCGAAAGATAGACTTTCGACTTACTTGACTCCACACCTCCAAGATAAAAGTCATTTTCAATGCAACTATTAAAATCATTTTTAGTGCCTGATGATAAAGACTCTAACCTCTGTGTATTTGTATCACCACTGTCAACCCTCTCAGACCTTGTATTACTGCAGTCAACCCCTTCAAAAATTCGATTAGAGCAGTCAACCCGTTCATCTCTTGTATTACATGGAAATGGTAATGAATCAATGACATATATCCAAATGAAATTAGCTTTCACGATTAATTGGGACCGCAACATACAACAAACATCGTTGTCACAAACCAACATGAACCGACATTCATCACCAAATGAATACCTCAATGAAAAACTCCCACTTCTCAAATTAGTAAACCTAATACACAACTCATTGCATATGAAATCTAATGAGCTATCTTCAAATATTTCAATACAAGCCATATTATCCAAATAACAACACCTTGCTATTACACTACTTACCATAATGTCCTGCAGTAAAACAGAGACGAAAAACATTTACTTCAAGGTCAACAATTCTAAAAATGTGTGCAATAATTTAATGCATGAAATATAAAAATATTTATTTATAATTAATATAAACTTACAGGCACTTTTTAAAAACCTATACAGGAAGCAATAAACCACAAACATATTATCAAATATCAATCACGTGTACTTTATAAACATTGAGTGTACTTTGAAAACTGATATCGAACTGGTTGTTTCCGCTGGCGCGGACCTATATCAATAAGTGATTCAATACCAAATGAAAATCAAGGACTCTTAAAATTAGAATGAAACATCAATAATATTCATTCAGCACATTCAACTAAGAATTACAAATATTGATAAATATAACTTATTTATTAAGAATCCAAACATAAATGCATAAAAAACACAAATTAAAAACATATACATATATAACGTATAAAAAGCTATTCAATCACATGAATGAATATTACAATGAGTCTCTTGAATTAAAACAAAGGACATATACTTATTGTAATCGATCAAAAATAGAAAAATCAGCTGCTGATAAAGATAAACTTACAAATGATAGAGCCAAGTGATACAGGTAGAATCGAATAAGAACACTGTAATCGATTATAGGACAGACGATCAAAGCATAAGATTAATGTTATTTTCGATTTCGGAGAATAGTCGTTAGTTGCAGAGAAAACTCCAATAGCCGATTAGGTTTATGATTTTTTTAAATTGGGGGTATTTATATGTTGGACCTAATCGTTTAAAATTTAGTTCACCGGTTTTTTTGTCTAAAATTGTTAGTCCAAGGACTAGACCGTAAAAACCTATATTTTTTTTACTAATATACATTGAGAGTGCTGCTAGCTGCTTACCGGCTCTCAGCACATGCTTAGTACATATTGTTTTGGATGTTTTTTATTTTAGAAAATATGATATAGTTTTTAACAAGGATCTAAAAAATGCGGGGTGTGATTGAGGGTAGAGATTAAGTCTTAAGTCTTAAAAGTTTAGGCGGGCGTTAGGCGTAAAAAGACGTTTAGATCTTTTTAATATATTTTAATATTTTTTAATCATAACAAAACGATTAAAATACTAAAATTATACATATCATAAAAATATGTCTGAATATTTGCAAATTAAAATACTATTTGATTATTTTGGATGAGATAATGGTCCGATTTGTAAAAAAAATCTTTAAAATACGATATCGTTTCACTAAAGCATTGTTCTTTTTAGAGAAAAAGTGCGCGCTAAGGGTTTTACCGAGCATAAGTCCTCAAAAGCTTAAGGCGGGGAGTTTCTCCCAACCCTCAAGCCTAGACGGACCCTATGCGAATTTTTTAGAACAGTAGTTTTTAACAAGGTTACTTGACTTTTTTTTATTTAAAAAAACTGTTTTGATAGAAAAGAATATTTTTCATAAATTAGAAAAAATATATTCTTAAAGAACACTATTTTAATATAAAAAATATTTTTTTTTGAAAAAAATTGTTTTAAGAAATAAAAGTTAGTTTAATAAAAATATTTTTTTTTTACATTTTTAAACAGTTTTAAGAAATATTTTTTTTTTAAAATATTGTAAAACTAAAATAAAAATTATGTTTAAAAATAAGGGGTGCCGCTGACGCTGACCTTTAAAAATAAGATAATATTGGGTAAATGGGCATTTGAGGGACTAAATGATTTAGAAATAATTTTAAAAAATTAAGTTTAAAAATAAGGGGTGCCACTGGCGCGGACCTTTAAAAATAAGAGATTATCAGGTAAATGGTTGTTTGTGCGACTAAATGATTTAAAATAATTTTTTTAAAAATTAAGTTTAAAAATAAAGGGTGTCGCTGGCGCAGACCTTTAAAAATAAGATAATATTGGGTAAATGGGCGTTTAAGGGACTAAATGATTTAGAATTAATTTTAAAAAATTAAGTTTAAAAATAAGGGGTGCCGCTGGCGCGGACCTTTAAAAATAAGAGAATATTGGTGTTGATACAAAAATTAGTCAACTGATGTGGATCAATTACATGAAGACACGTGTCATCCAACATGGCGTAAGTTCAACATAATGAGCTACTCAACGTACCGAGTAACTGGTTAGGAAGATCAAACGACAAAGACAGATTCAATGAATATTCTTACCATGTACAGATGTATATGCCTATATAATAATGGCATATTGTTTATTCATACTGACAGCTCAAGGGATATAAATACATTGTAATACCCTCATGGCAGGGTAAGCTATTCTAAGTGAACATAATTGAGATCAAGGCAAGACACCCAGTAATATAAGACAGTGGACGTAGGCCATTTCATTAAGGCTGAACCACTTTAAAAATCTCTTGTCATATTTCTTTATTTCATATTTATCTGTGATTAATTGATTAGATCAAATCTAGTTTTTTACATTAACAGATTGACGTCGTTTGTGGGAACGACTATACGTAGCGTTTTTCACTAAAAACTTATTATACATGGTGGATATCCTAGAATCTAACAACAAGAATAATGATAGGAATCCTCAAAACCCTTCTGCTCCTCCAAATACAAACGATATCATAGGGATCCTAGCAAATTTAGCCTGGGGACAAACAACTATGCAGGAAACCATGCGATAGTTCATTCAAACTGTTCAAATTGGAGCATCTACCCAGTCAGGCCACCGAAGCACTCATAGAAGCATGCGTCCACCATCTTCACGCTCCAGACGCACTGAACTCCATCATACCGGGAATTCAAGTGGTCCATCCTATCACCTTGGTTTAACTTTTCCTATAAGAATTTTGGATTCTCGAGAAAATGTTACTCTAATTCTAGAACGAACAAGTGCCCTGGAAAGGTTGAGCAGAGTTTCACCCTTCGATCGTTTGGGCCCGAGGAGGAATAGAAATCCTTCTCGGATTGCGTCGAGATATTCTCAACGACCAAATTATTTAAAGGAAGGCTCAGCCCAATCACATCCCAATCCCAGGTCTGCAGCTCGTACAGAAAGATCCCAATAGGAGAATTATGTACGATCTGCTGCTCGTGCGAACATAAACAAATCAGAGGCTGGCAATGATGCATGGAAGGGATCTATTCAGAGATTGGAAGATAGGCCACAAACCCTTTCCAAAGAACCTTTATCAAAGGATCTCTATTTGTACAATCAATCGTGGACTTTCCCACATCATCAAAGTTCAAGGCTCCTGTGGTCACACCTAAGTACGATAGTAAAACCGATCATGTTCTCCATACAGAGCAGTACCAAGCTGCAGCAGATATCTATGTAGTCCCAGATGAAATGAGGTGCAGAGAATTCTCAGGAACCATTACTGGATCTGCTCAGATATGGTACAACAACCTTCCTCATGGGAAGATTGCGACCTTCCATCAATTGGCCGAGCTCTTTATAGGAAATTTTTGTTTTGGTGCAAAGCCAGTTAAAAGGGTAGCACAATTGTTGAGTGTTAGACAAAAGGCAGGATAAAGTACTAAGGATTATATCACTCATTTTAACAACGAGAAACTGGAGGACATAGGCTATGAGGAAAAGACAACCATCACAGCTCTCATGAGTGGTCTTTTACCAGACAAGCTGTATTACACTTTAGCCAATGATCCCCCCAAATCCATGGCTGAATTGATGGCTAAAGCAGCCAAAATTATGAATGCCGAGGAGGCAATAGCTGCAAAAAAGAATGCTGAGTCAAAGGTAGAAGCTAAAGCTGAAGGCAAGTCGGAGAGGAAAGATCACAAGCATAACGGTGGGAGCAAGCACTCGAAAGGTAAGGAAACGTTGGAACACTTGAGGAAGTATACAAATTATACTCCCTTGAAGGTGGATATAAACTACATTCTGGAGGAAATAAAGAACACTAAGGAACTGAATTGGCCAGACAAACTAAAATCAGCTCCCGAAAGAAGGGATAAATCTAGGGGTGTTCGCGGTCCGGTCCGATCCGTTTTTTAATGAATTTAAAGAACGGACCGATTATACCGGTCCTAAAAATAAAAGGACCAAGACCGGATCGATTAAACCGGTTTTTCGGGCTTAGTCGGTCCGATTTTTTATATGGTCGGTCCGGTCAAACTTGTCGCTCCTAATCTATTAAAAACTGCCCAAATTTTATCTTAAAAAACTGCTCAAATATCATAAAAACTGCCCAAATTTATCCAAAAAAAATAACCCAAATTTTACCATCATTAAGTTTTATACACTTGTTGAGGCACACTAGAGAATGCCATCATTCTTTCATTAATTAAATGTTCTCCATAGCCATTAAAGTTGAACACTTGTGCACAATCATTTATTACACACTCGTCTAGTCCAATTAAAGCCTATACACAAATTATTTTTGTACCAAAAACTTCTATGATGCAGTAAAGCCTAGTACCCACGCGCCTGAATTATTTTATCTAGGCTCATTAAAGACTAGCACCCACTCTTTTACTACATATACTCCTGTTAATAAAACCTACATAAATAACATTAAAAAAACATAAACATGGATAGTTAGTATAGGATAAAATCGAGTATCTTAGCCTAGTTTTTCTTTGCTTCGGATATTCTCTACTGGATATATATCATATAACGCCCAGGTTCATCTAAACCCAACCCTTATATAAGATATCCTTTTCTGAACACATCATTACACTCTTTCCCTACGAAAAATAATCACCATTGTAACGACATACATCTTTAAGCCAACACACTTTATAATTTACAAACAAACGTGTATTAGTCAAAACTGAAACTAAATCCCTTTAGACCCTTCTCGACCCTTTTCCAGAACTGTAAACAGAATAATCCTTGAAATGCCAGAAAATACAAGGAGATTAAAAAAATTAAAAAAACTGCTGCTTTTCAATTATTTTTTAACTGCTGGGTATCAATTCCTGATGCTATGTATTCGATTATTTTTAGTAAATCTTTTTGTTCTCATAATTGCCTTGAAAAATCCTATCATTTCCTTCCAAACATTTTAAGCAAGCTTAGCAAGGGCTATATGACAAAAACGAGCGGCATATAAAGTACACATAAAAATCAACTAGCGACGCAGTAGCTACTAGAAATCAAATCAACTTCCCCAGCACAACACAGTGTTTGCAACAAAAAATAACTGCTTTTTTTAAGCTAAAAAAAAAACTGATCTTACCATAAGTAGCTACTAGCGACACAGATTAGAGGAGAGAAGGGAAGCAACGGCGCGGTGGGGGAAGGGAAGCGACGACGAGGCGGGGAATACACAGTCTCACATGGATGGAGAGCAAAGCAAGAGAAAGAAAAAAAACAAAGGGAGTGGAGTAGGGAGGGAACGACGCTGAAAAAAAACGAAGGGAGTAGGGTTTATTTCTTTGTTTCCAACTTTCCTTCCTTACTTATTGACCAGCGTACCCCTTCCCTTTCTGTTTCTAGTGTGGGCTGCCGCTGTGCGTGGTTTTTTTTTTACTTAATATATTATATATATATATATATATAAATATAATTAAATGCATATATATTATAGTAACCGGTCCGGATCGGTCCAGACCGGATATTTATTAAGGGAGACCGAGGACCGGACCGGTTAGACCAGTCTGTAAAAAAAAAAAAATTTGGACCGGACCGATTAAAAAGAAAGACCGGAAAAATTATGACGGTCCGGTTCGGTTCGGTTCGGTCCGCCGGTCCATTCGGTTTTCTGAACACCCCTAGATAAATCCAAGTATTGCGAGTTCCATAAAGATCATGGTCACACGACCAAGTAGTGTGTAGCTCTCCATAATGAGATAGAGGCACTCATTAAACGTGGAAAGTTGAAAAAGTACGTTGATCGTCGGAATGGTAGGAGGACTAACAACAGAGCTCGGCAGAGGTCCAAATCTCCTTACCGACCAAGAGACGATAAGAAAAGGGACCATGAAGATGACCCCGATCTCCCAAAAAACCGAGACACCCTGAGCGTGAGGTATTTTCAATTCATTTTGATTAATTCGATTGTAACATGATTACAGGTGGAGACGCAGGAGGGGGTGATCATACCGTTGACACGAAACCTTACCTCAATGAGGCTCAATCTTGTTCCTATATACAGCGAATAAATATGGCAGAAGAAGATCGTCCGAGAAAGGTTAATAAAGATAAGCTGGTCATTGGTTTTTCTAAAAACGACCTGGAAGGTGTTTTGTATCCTCATGATGATCCTCTAGTGATCAAAATAAGGATGAAGGATGTAATCATTTCAAGAGTACTGGTAGATAACGGTAGCTCGACAAACATCATGCTCTACCCTTGTTTTGATAGCTTGAACTTGAAGCTTAGTCAGTTGGAGCCGTATCACAGGACCCTCATCGGGTTCTCTGGAGAAAAAAAATTTCCACTTGGAACGATCAAGTTAGACATGTTGATTAGTACCTGTCTTGCTTGCAGATCAGAGAAGGTGCATTTCTTTGTGATGGATAAAAATATCCAGTTATCCTATAACATAATCATGGGGAGAGTAGGGTTGAAAAAGTTTGAAGCAGTTCCTTCCACTATACATCAGTGTTTAAAGTTCCCAACCAATTTTGGGGTTGAAATTGTGAAGGGCGATAAAAAAGTAGCGCAGAAATGCTACTACTCATCTGTCGAGCAAGAAGAATTAGAGAATGCTAGGAAGAAAACTATCACTTATCAAGTGGATGAATCTGATGAGTCTGAAATTGAAACCTTAGACCCAAGAGATGAAATGGAACTCGTTAAAGGCCAGGTCATGGAGGCAACAGAAAGCGTTGTTCTGGATAACGAGCAACCAGAAAAAATAACTCAGATTGGTGCTTCACTTGATCCGGTATTAAAGCAAGAGCTGGTGGTGTTTCTAAAGCACATAAAATAAGTATTCGCGTGGAGTCATGAAGATATGCCGGGGATTGACCCAGTTTTCCTATGTCACGAGCTCAACGTCAACAAAGAGATCAAACCAGTGAAGCAACGAAGAAAAGTCTTTAGTCCGGAGAAGAATCAGGTTATTCAAGAAGAAGTGGAAAAGTTACAAAAGGCTTTTTTCATCGAAGATATCAAATATCCCGATTGGTTGGCTAACGTTGTGATGGTAAAGAAGAAAAATAATAAATGGAGAATGTGTGTGGACTTCACAGACCTAAATAAAGCTTGCCCACTTTCCCTATGCCCAGGATAGATCAGCTAGTAGATGCAACTTCGGGGCATGAGCTGTTAAGCTTTATGGATGCCTATTCTGGATATAATCAAATTAAAATGAAACCAGAAGACAGGGAAATTACCTCTTTCATTACCCCACGAGGAACATATTGTTACAATGTTAAGCCTTTTGGTCTTAAAAATGCAGGTGTTATATATCAGTGACTGATGAGCAAGGTGTTTGCAGAGCAGATTGGCAAAAATATGGAGGTGTACGTCGACGACATGTTGACCAAAAGTAAGAAAGCAGCTGACCATATAGCTGATTTGAGTTAAACATTTGATCAGTTGGAGAAGTACTAGATGAAGCTGAACTCGACCAAGTGCATTTTTGGCGTACAAGAAGGCATGTTCCTCGAGTACATTGTGAATCAAAGAGGTATTAGAGCAAATCCTGACAAGATAAAAGCCTTGCTGGAGTTACAATATCCAACCACCAAGAAGGAAGTGCAAAGTCTTACGGGGCGTGTTGCATCTCTCAACAGATTCGTCTCCCGAGCAACTGATAGATGTCTTCCATTCTTCAAGGTGCTCAGAAAGTCCTTTGAGTGGAACGACGAGTGTGACAAGGCATTTTTAGAGTTGAAGAGATACTTGGGGACTCCTCCTTTATTGTCCCGACCAGTGGCAGGAGAAAAATTATACCTATACTTAGCTATTTCAGAAAGTGCGATCAGTTCGGCTTTGATACGAATAGAAAACGGGGTATAAAGACCAATTTATTATACGAGCAAGGCATTCAGGGGAGCAGAGATCAGGTATCCAAAATTGGAGAAGTTAGCATTGGCACTGATTGAAGCAAGCCAGAGGATGAGACCATATTTTCAAGCCCATACAATAGTGGTATATATTGGCATGGCACTCAGACAGGCTTTACATAAGCCAAAAAAGTCTGGAAGATTAATGTATTGGGCAGTGGAGTTAGGGGAGTATGACATATCTACGAGCCAATATCCTCTCTCAAAGGGCATGCGATGGCGGATTTTATTGCTGAATTTACCTACCTAGAGATCTCCAATCAACAAGGGGCTAATAAAGAGCAACTCCAGGATGCTAAAGGAGCAACAAAAAATATCCCCGAGCAACTCCCAGCAGTAGAATTGCCAGAAAGGATGGTCACCGATCAGCCAGAATCCTCTAGTAAGGTGCAAGAGTTGAAAAAGAAATATAAAGAATGGAAGGACAAGATATTTCATCAAGGGATTTTGTCAGACCAAGCATTTGATGATAATATCCCTATATGGAATTTATATGTCGATAGATCTTCACGTGCAACAGGTAGCGGAGCTGGAGTTATTCTTAACAGTTCAGATGGGATAAATATAGAATATGCTATGTGTTTCTAATTACAGGCTTCCAATAATGAAGCTGAGTATGAAGCCATAATCGTAAGGCTCAACTTAGCTAAATCATTAAATACAGAGTAAATTATGGTGTTCAGTGATTCGCAACTAGTGGTAAATCATATGCTTAGTCTTTACGCTGCAAAAGGGGAGTTCATGTCAAGGTATTTAACTAAAGCTATGGAGATTGTATCCAATTTGGCAGCTGTTCAAGTGATTAGAATACCAATACTAGAGAATGCAAGGGCAGATGAACTTGCTCGATTAGCTTCAGCTACACGCACCGAGCTACGAAGAATAATTCCCATTGAGATACTTGCAAGCAGAAGTATTGATGAAGATTTGATGGTGAATTTTATCGCTTTAGATATGGGACCTTCCTGGATGGATCCCATCAGGGCTTATATCGAAGATGATACTTTACTAGCCGACCAACTGACAGCCAAGAGGTTGAAGTATAAGGCTGCCAAATATGTCTTAGACAATGGAGTTCTGTACAGAAGAGGTGTGATCGCTGGTCTGCAAAGATGTGTTCATCCAACAGAAGTTAAAGATCTAATAAAGGAAATTCATAAAGGATCTTGTGGAGCTTAAATAGTAGGTAGAACTCTTTTACAGAGAATAAATATGCATGGGTACTATTAGCCAATAATGCGCGCTGATTGTACAACTTATGCCCAGAAATGCGATAAGTGTCATTGATTTTCAACTATACGAAGAACTCCTAAGGCGCTGCTAACACCAATCACTTCACCTTTACCATTCGTTATGCGGGGAATAGATTTAGTCGGGCCTCTACCAACTACAAGAGGACGATTCAAATATTTGGTGTTCGCTGTTAATTACTTCACGAAGTGGGTGGAAGCTGAACATCTCATCGATATGGCCTACGAAAGGGTCTATCAATTCATCTGGAAGAATATTATTTGTAGATATGGCCTGCCCCATGCTTTTATCACCGATCACGGTACCCAATTTGACAATGATGAGTTCGTAGTGTACTGTCTACAGTCCAACATTCAAAAGATTCATTTTGCTCTGGGTCATCCCCAAAGTAACGGGCAAATAGAGGTGACGAACAGAACTCTCCTGACTGAGTTGAATAAGAGATTGGATAATGCAAAAGGAAATTGGATTAACGAGTTACACTCAGTGTTATGGGCTTACCGAATAACTCCCCAAACAACAATCGGGGAATCCCCTTACATGTTAGCTTTTGGGAGTGAAGTAGTCATACCTGCTAAGTTAGGATTACCTACTCATAGGGTGCTTAATTTCAATTCTTCGGTAAGTGATTTGATGAGACGTTTGGACTTGGACACGCTCGAAGAAGTAAGAGAAGACGCAGCAATCCGAAACATCGCTTATCAGCAAAGGACTGCCATGTACTATAATAAAAGGGTCAAAAAGTGTGATCTCAAGGAAGGAGATTATGTGCTCAAGAAAGTAATTCAAAAGCACAATAAGTTGGAAGCCAACTGGCATGGGCCCTATCGTGTCACAGCTGTTGTTCGATCTGACACTTACAGAATAGAAACTCTTGAAGGGGAAGAATTCAAAAATGCTTGGAATGTAGAGCACCTGCGAAAATACTACCAGTAATGTAACTGTACATACACCCCATTGTTTCAGTATGAATGAAAATGATGATTTCCACATTCATTTTTTTTTCCGGAGTATTAGTGCTACACACTAACTTACTTTGTCAACTAAATGTTGGTCAGCATCAGCAATCACCAACTAAAAGTTGGTCAAAGTTGGTCGGCATCAACATAACCACCAACAATGTTGGTAAAACAATCGAGCAAGGCAAGGCATGTTTGATTATGGGTGACCCAAGTGGCATCTAAACTAGGAAAGAAGATGGGTAAAATATCCATTGCCTAGGCACTAGGACAATTATTTACTTAAATGACTGTTACAACTAAGCAAGAGCATGGGATAAAAATAATTCCAGTGCTTAGGCATTTATGGGTGATAAGTCACTACAACTAGGCAAACACATGGGACAAAAGTTCCATTGTCTAGGCAATCAAACCAACATAGGGCGAACTGCCCATTCATATATATATATATACTTAGTGACTGACAAGTACATCATTATTATAGTTGGATCTCTTGTTATAAACAAAAATTGACAAGATAAACATCATACAATTAATTTATTTCTAAGGAAATAAAATTACAAAAAGATGATTTTTTTTCCATTGAACAATCAGTAACGAAATAAAAATAGCCTATTCTACTGGTTTCTTTCCTTCAGATTTAGGCACGGGATCCATTCCAGCTGGTGGATCATCTAAAGCAAAAGAAGAATTGATAAAGTTCAGGTTCTGCAGCATTCTGGTGTTGCTTGAACTTGGTCGGTCTTGTAAATGAGGAGGTATGGATATCTCAAATTCTTCATGAAGACTGTAATCACCAAGATATTTGGAAATCAAATACTGCGAAATAGAGCTAGCTGGAATCCAGCTGACATCTAGTTTAAAAGGAGGTACTGATAGATCAAGTAATCCAGGATCATACCAATCCCACAGCTCGGTTCCTTGCTCAACCTTCATCACAGTTAGAGCATTCAACCATCCATGTTTATATCCTTCATTGTTTGATTGCTTGAACCTGACAACCAGATGATATAAAGCTTCATTGTATCCCCCATCCAGAACTCTATGGGTTGCTTGTGAAATTGATAAATTAATCGTTCAACATGCTGATGAAGCCTCTTCACCAAACTTTCCTTATTCTATAATGCAGAACTCTGGTTGGAAAGTTGCTCGGTAAGAGTTTGAATCTTCTGGGACATCTCAGCCAGAGCTTGATTTTTTGCCTTCAGTTGAGCAACTTGATTTTCTTAAGCCTGTTGAGTTCTAGTGTCTTCAATGCTGCAACGACCAACTCTTGTTCTATCCTGAGAAATGGATGCAGGTCTGGCTCTTTTCAAAGATTTTAATTCTTCTCTTAATGAGGCATTCTCAGTCTCCAAAAAGGAAAAACTTTCATCATTAACTGGGACCAAAGCTCCGGAGGAAGAATCAGAGTTTAGCTATTTTAGTTCTTCTCTTAAAGCAATATTTTCTTCTTCTAGCAGCTTAGCAATGTTTCTATGTTCCTCAACTTCAAGTCTGGACACACACTATCTCTTATTATGGGTTGAGATGAATTTGTCATAACCCTGATCAACACTCAGTTGTTGGTACTTCTTCTCATAACCTTCATGCAGAAGAGCAGTGGCTTCCTTGTGTTGAAGTTGAAGTTCTTTAATCGTTCCTTAAAGATCTTCAATCATTTTGTAGTAAGCTATATTATTATCTATAGCCCGATCAAGCAAACATTTTAAATACCGATAAGCTTCAATTGCCCGTTCAGAGGCATCAGATCCAAGAATATCAATTATTTGTGCTTTAGTAAAATTTTCACGACCAACTTTGAAGTAATCTGTACACTTCTTCATTAACTCTATATCATGAGCTGACAACAACTCCATCCTGGCAATAAACTATCAAGGAAAAGTAAAAACAGATCAAGAATAACCTAGCTATATTGAACAGTAAAGGAGAAATTCAGAATAAATAACAAGTCCATTTTATTGATCATGATAAGAGGAGGGTATAACCAAAAGTACAAAATAAAAGAGAAATACAAAAATTAACTGAACAACATTACACCGTCTCCTTATTCCCTATAACATCCCTCAACAGATTATGAAGGAGGGATTGGTTGCTCGGTGGGCAGCTGATATTGTTCGGTAGAAGTTGTTGTCTCCTGAACTTGTTCGGAGGATTGAGGGATAGTCGTAGCAGGAGTTTATTCTACAATCATCAAAGAAGATTCATTAGACCCAATTTCATCTTCTTCTTCTTCAATAGCAGGTGGAGGACTATGGACATATCTCTGAAATTGTTCAGAGTCCTCAGCGACGTTCAACTCCTTCAACACTGCAACCCATCTATCCCTAAAGAACTTCAAACTTGCATACTCCATTTGAGTAGAGGCAGCCGTTACAGCCTTGTTCCACCCTTTGTCCTAGCCAGAGCTAAAGGACTTCTTCATAATAACTTTTCTCTTCGCCCTCTTCGAGTTTTCAACAGATTTATTTTTCTATTTAAGCTTTTTCTTACGCCGTTCAGCCTCTTCAAGCTTGCCCTCAACTTCCTCCTTGCTGGAAATGGCCACCTTAGACTTCTCATTTGACTCCTTAGAAGTATTTATAGCTTGTTTTTGGGCTAGACCAAATTTTTATGCAGCATCTAGAGATTTCTACCGAGCTAAATTAACCTCATTTACAGCATCCACAACTTATTGTTGAGCTATCTCAACAACATTAATTTTATTCTCCCAAGTAGCTTTGTCCTCCTTATACTTTTGTCGGGAATCCTCCAAAGATTTTGATAACCCAGCAAGGGATTCTTCTACTTTACTGGAAGCCATCCTTCTCTAGGATATTATTAAGATACACCAAAAACTGCAAAAAGAAGAGAAACTCAAATCAGAACATGAAGACTGCATGCAGAATTGAAATGACAGGTATAATGACACTTACTGATTCAAGGTATTGGGCTGCCAAGTCAGTGACTTTCCCCCGAGGAGTGGAAGTCTCAACAGCTCGGTAGTCAGTAAGAGTTCTAGACCAAATCAATTTCTTGGCTAAGCTAGGAGTAATAAGTGCTGGAGAACTAGCTCTCAAAGAAGGAATTTCAACCCCAGTAGGTTGAACAGCAACGTCAATGGTCTTCTCAACAAAACCCCTTCTTAATATTTTCAAAGGAGCAGCCTCTTCAACCAAAGGTGTTGTCTCTTCTCGAATAATAGCAACCCCTTTAATCAAAGGTGCTGCCTCTTTTGGAGCAATATGGGGATTCTTGCCGACCTCCTTGACAGCTATGGCTGCTCCCCCAGATGGAACAATATCCTTTTTCTTAGTCCCTTCAGCTGGAACATCTTCTTTACTTTTCTTTGCCCCATCAACACCAGGTATAATCTTGGCAAAGAGATCAGGCATTCTCCTCTTCTTCATCATCATATCAGTAATAGAAGTGCCCAAATCAGAGGAAGATTCTTCAATAATTGAAGAAGATGCTGGAGCCTGCTTAAGATCAATGACCAAAGGAGGAACAAGAGGCCGAGCAATAAAAGAGGAAGTGGTGTTCTTATATTTTAGCAAATAGGAAACAGACCTCACATGCTTCCCAACGACTGATTGATGAAACCCCAGATAAATTTCAAATCCTTTATATTAATATCACTCTCTTTTGGGGGTTTTCTTTTACCATCAACTGCAAATCAAAAAATGAAAGAGCAAAAGTCAGTGAAATATTTTATCAAACAAAAATAGAGCTGGCTTAAAAATAAAAACAACATATCCCATTGCCATAAGGTGGACATCTGGGACCTTGGTACACGTCTTTACCCTTTAGTGGGGGTGTTGCTAATTTTTCATCAAAACCCCATGTTCAAAATAATCCCTATTAGAATCAGGGAGATTGACCACTTAAGCTCTGTTAGAAAATCTAGTTTTTAAATAAAATGTGGTGTCACTGGTGACCCAGTTGTAACAGTACATAGTTTCAGGAATCCCTAGACGAGTTCCATGAATTTGATTTAACCTATGTACACCATTAACTACCCTCTATGTATTTGGAACTACTTTTGTAGGTACAATATCAAAATATTGGCAAAATTCCAAACACAGGGGATTAGGCGGGAAAGAAAAGCCACATTTTTCTACAAAAATAAAGGGAAACCAGTGTCCCTCAGCTAGAGAAAATAAATCAGAAGGGAAAGGAGTTTCTTACAAGACAACCCAATAAGGAATTTCAAAATCGGCTCTAAACTTATCTAATGACTCGATAAGGTAAACCATGATGACTAAAGCAAAGAAAGAAGGAGGAAAGAAGAAATTCTTACACAACATTAAGGAATCAGCTAAGGCAGATGACTTTAAAGAACGTTCGTAAGAAGAAAATGAGAAGACAAAGAGTTTCGAAATAAGATAGACAAAGGTAGAAGACAATCGAATTTTATCGTCGTTATATATGCTGCATCGGGAAACGAGAAAAGTAATGATCACACATGACGACTGTTGTGTTCCGGACGGTTAATCAAAGGAAAAAGACGCAAATGCCCAAGCGTTCGTGAAAAATTCAAAAAATTTACAAATTTGTCATTTCGCGCTCAAAATTGTTATACAAAGTGGAAAATATTCACAAGAGTTGCAGTTCTATAATTAATCAAGACGTAAAACATGTGCCCAAGCAACTCTTGGGTAAAATGTTCCACACTCTCATATCAAAACTCAACTGTGAAACATTTGGGGCTTCTATTGTTATAAAAATTAGTCAGCTAATGTGGATCAATTACATGAAGACATGTGTCATCCAACATGGTGTAAGTTTAACATATCGAGCTACTCAATATACCGAGCTACTCAGCGAACCGAGCAACTGGTTAGGAAGATTAAACGACAAAGACAGATTCAATGAATATTCTTACCATGTAGAGATGCATATGCCTATTTAATAACGACATATTGTCTATTCATACTGACAGCCCAAGGGCTATAAATACATTGTAATACCCTCATGGCAGGGTAAGCTATTCTAAGCGAACATAATTGAGATCAAGGCAAGACACCAAATAATACAAGACAGTGGACGTAGGCCATTTCATTAAGGCTGAACCACTTTAAAAATCTCTTGTCTTATTTCTTTATTTCATATTTATCTGTGATTAATTGATTAGATCAAATCTAGTTTTTTACATCAACAATTGGGTAAATGGATGTTTGGGGGACTAAATGAGTTAAAAATAATTTAAAAATTAAGTTTAAAAATAAGGGGTGTTGTTGGCGCGGACCTTTAAAAATAAGAGAATATTGGATAAATGGGTATTTGGGGGATTAAATGAGTTAAAATAATTTTTAATTTTTTTTGTTAGAATAGTTTTTTTTCCTTAAAAAAACATATTTTTATTGAAAATACAGATTTGTAGATTTTTGGGGTTTTATTTTAATTCCGGTTAGTATTATTCCTAGTTTTATAAGTTAAAAAATATTATAAACTAAAAAAATCAACAAAAAATTAATAAAAAAAATAGTTGAGCTTTGCGAGTGCTGTCCACCTCAGCAGTAGGTACTTAGTGTGTGTTAAGGGTCAGGTTATGTATCATTATTCATATACATTAGCTAGTCTCATTACAAACACCAACCAATGTCTATTTAATGTATACCTAATATTACTCTTTTACTTGTCAAGCTTTCCACATAAATTAATTCTTTTGGGTTTGAGTAAAAAGTATTTTCTGTGATAAACGGTAACTATGAAACACTTTTCGTATTTATGACCGTTGTTTTTATAAAATGTATTTTAAATCAAGCATTGTAAAAGTAAAAAAACAATTAAAATTACTATTTTTCATGCAAAATAATTCCATGTCAATCAAACGACCCTTAGAATTGTAGAAAATGACATAAAAATATAATTCTATATTAATAATGCTCTTTGGCAATTGATATACTTTAGACATTTATTAAAATACAACTATAAGGTTTACTATCTACAAATGTATGAATACGTGTTTTTTTAATTACAATATTAAACAAATATAATAGGTTGTTGTAAATATGTATATTATAAAGTACGTTAATCAAATTACCCTCTTCGTACCAAATTAAGAGTCCGTGTTTTTATTTTGTATAGATTAAGGATACACTCAATCAAATGTCCAGATTAACTCTTTTCACTAACACGAAACTTCGTTCGTTGATTATGTCTAAAAAATAGAAAGTGGACCCTTAATTTAGGACAACCCATAAAGAAATAGTGGACTCTTAATTTACGATGGATGGAATATTACATATGAGTAGTAAAAAATACAAAATAAAAATTATACGGCTTTAAATTTATTACAAACTCACATAACAAATTCTCTTAATGAATTATATAGTTAGGTTTTATGTGTAGTTTGTATACACATATATTGGATAGATTATGATTTCATTCACTTTCCCACAAAAGAGGGAACCTGATTTCATTGGTCCCATATTTTCATGAAACTTAATATCACACCAAACACAGTATTCTTACACTTTCCTTAAGAAGAATATAATTTCACCTAACTTTATCGTGTACCAAATGGGGACTAAGGCTTTTTTTACTTTGCCCCGTGAGATAATATCAAAACTAGACATAACCCCCTTCACATCTACTAATGAAAGTCTCATACCGTTAACTAAAATTGATAATTGATAATTAAAATTTCACCCTTTGCTTGTTTAGTGACAAAAATACCCTTCATAACCACTTCATCTTATTCCCTAACATAATAAGCCCTAATTTATTTGAAATAAAATTAATACATAATCTACAAATTAATGTTTAAATTGATGTTCAACCCAGAATTTGAACATCGACCCAGTTCTGATGGAGATTCGACGAAAAAAATTCCAATGCCTCGTCATGTTTGGAATAGTAGTCAGACTCTTGTAAATTGAGTTTTCTTATCTCCCCTCAGACTCCACCGCCTCTCCATTTCCTCCACTGCTCTTTCTTTTCTCTCTCTCTCTCTCTCTCTCTCTCTCTCTCTTTGTGTGTGTGTGTGTGTATACACACATATACACACACACTAGGGTATGCCCGTGCGTGAAGGCACGATGGAATTTTTTGAAAGTGTATGTCGTTGATTGCACTATACGTCATTTAGTTCGCAACAAACAAATAATTTTTGAAATAACCTATTGTACGAACCTATTAGTTTAAAAAAATTGGAAATTTTTTGTAAGTTTTTTTACATACATACATATACCGTGTTTATGTACATACATGCATACATCGTGGTACGAACCTATTCCATTAAAAACGTTTTTTAGAACTCATAATTGTAAACAATTTAAAAAAATTGGGCAAATTTTTCATATGTCAATATTACTGTCCACCGTGTTTAATCCATCATGGATATCGTAATAATTGTTAACTGTTGTATAACACAAATATTGGACAAAGTTTTTTTATTTATATAATGATCCACCGTGTTTAAGAAATAAAAAATATCCATAACAATACTAATAGCCCATCTTGGACCTCGCAAACTATAACAAATATGTGGATTTTAAACAATGTATAAAAACAGCCACATAACCTGAAAAACCAAAATAAACACCAAATCATCCACTATATTATAAAATGCATTCTAAACAATAATTTGTCTGAATAGTCAAATGGCCGAAAACTATTCTAAACAAATCATAAACTATATTATAAAAGATTTCCAGGTTACGCAGAGGCAACAATCATTTTTCTTTGCCGCAAAGTGCATAATTAGTAAAATGTATCACAATCTTCATACATTACACTAATGCGCTCCTTGTACATTATAATATTATGCGTATAATTCCAATACACGATACTATCCAAACTCATTCCAATACACGATTTACAGAATTGAAAAAAAAAACTACAACACGATCATGCCCATTCTCGCATGCTATTTTTTTTACTCCCAAAACACGATTTCCTCTTAAAAAGAGGACTAAAAATACAATGATGTATATCCAAGATGGGTGTCATAATTTCTTAGATTCATAAAGTGGCTTGTAAATTGTAATTGAAGCCTCTACACTCTGGAGACCTCGGTGCTAAGCTATAGAAATCCCCAATCTAAAACTGTAAGCAACCGAGAAAGAGTAACTGAATAAAGAAGTAGAGTCTTTTCCAACTGCCATCATTAGCAGATCAACACCTCCTGGATGAAATTTCATATATGGCGCTAAATTATAAACATGGGCTTTAAGAACAGTCCACATGGAGCCTTCTGTTTGATGTTGCTTTACTACATTCAAAGATATAAGCCTCTTATTTGATTGTCCCTTTAATCCTGCCAAGTCAGGACGAGTTCGAGTAAGCTTAAGCCAGTCCATTTGGCTATACCCCATCTCGAATGGAACCTTTGCCCAAGGTGAATGTTTCTTCACAGGAGCCTTTTGTGCTTAACATCTTCTGATGATGCTTGCTTGGTTGGGGTACTGGGTTGTTTTGATGCATAAATGACATTAAAGGTCAAAGAACCAATTGTCTCTTGCTTATGTGAGGTAGCATCCCAAGACAATTTTCCTTTCCACACTACGCTATTATGATCACTACCCGCGCCTTTTGCCAATTCGTCTTCTATATTGATATTGCTAACATCTGGAATAACTTCCCGTGCCTCAACACCATCTTCGCCGATGGCGACATGATGTCCTACCTTGTTCGAACATTTTTCACTTTGGAAATTTTAGTTGTCGGAGGCCTGGAGTAGTAGACAATTACTGGAGGGCGGGAGCGGTAGAGAGATGAGCGAGCATGAGGGGCAGAGGGTAGAGAGAGAAATGAGTGAGCGTGAATGGGGCTGAGGAGAGAGAATAACTACTACTTTAGAATACACCAATCCCAAACCAACCAAGGACTCGATAAAATCATTTCAAGATCAAAAAATTATTTAAATATAACATTACTTAAATGGAATTCTACCTGTATGAACACCCATATCCATGACTATACGAACACCAAAAAAATATATCAATATAAAATTTTACCTGCAAATAAAAAATAAACACAAATGGGAGATCACCCGAGACCTTATGAATACAAATGAGGACACATTTTATCCACTTCCATCCAGTATAGAGAGGAAGACTTGTTAAAGCTGAAATCTCAAATAGTCAAAATAAACACAAAAGTAATAAAGATAGACTTGTTAAAGTACAAATAAAATAGCATTATAAAGAAACCTCATGATGAGGATATTCTTTTACATATTCCCCATAGTTTTATAAAAATAGTGTGTTGCATAAAAAGAGAGGGCAGAGATCGAATCATACCATAGAGACATATTTCGAGAGGAATGACAGTCCTTTAAATGCCATCAGTTGTGGTTGGGGAGTTAACCACCGCCTCTAGAGAAAGCAATAGGAACAATTGTTAAAGGGAAATGATATTTAAGATAGCTCTCAATGCATCAAACCAATCTACATGTTAACTGTTAAACCAATATTAATGGATTAAACCAATTTAAAGAAGTGGATGGGCGCACCCGTTAACTGTTAATTAAGTTGGATGATAAATCCAAAACCAAGTGAGATATAGTGATTGTGATTTACCATTAACTTTATTTGGAATCATCAACATGTAGCACTGCTATGGAAAACAAAAATAACCCCATGTTAGCACATATTATAACACAAAAATCACCATTGCCACATAATGTCATCCCAACCGTAATAGCCTGAAATTAGTTAGAAAGTTTGCATAAAGAAATAGGGCAGAGATCAAATCGTAACGTAGAGACATACTTTGAGAGGTACGACGATCATCTAAATTCCATCGGTTGGGGTTGGGGTGTCACCCATTACCGCTAAATAAAAAACAAGAACGTTTATCAAAAGAAAAGATTAAAAGAGAAACTTTATATTTTTAAATATAGTAAATCAAATTGAGGTTCTTTAGTCTGATGTATGCGTGCAATCGGAGAGGTAGAATTGTGTCCACAGAGATGATGTGTGCAATGTCTACTTGTCATCATATACGTGTTACATCACATCCATAAGTCTATTGAGTAAACTTTATAGAAATTATGTTTCAAATTAATAATAAAATTGAAAGGACATAGACCAAAACTTTTACATACATTTATTTCAAATCTCAACAATATTTTTCTTGACTACTTCATCTATCCATCTCCATATATTGCAATGAATGATAAAACAAAAAATTGAGACAAAACATAGTATGAATATTTAAGCTCCCACTTAAATAAAATGGTACCAACCTCATAATCTATTTTCAAACCTCAAGTAACTTTAAAATTTGGGACAATTTTCATCACCGACATAGATAATCACCAGATTCAACCTAAGAAAATAAACATATAAACTTTAAATAATTTTGTTTAGGGATATTATCAAATTAAAAAAAAGTACATGACTAAGGAATAATTGAACTCAATACAAAAGTAACAACTGAACAACTACATGTCGAGGGTCAATAACTACAGTTATAATGAATTGCTTTAATAACTCAGTAGTGCCAAATCAGTTAAGACCAAACAAACAAATTTAGTTCTTTAGTGGGAAGAACTGAAAATTGAATCGGGTGAAGCCAAGAAATACCTCATGAGGATACACTGGCTGTTTTGAAGTCCCAAAACAAAGAGATTAAAAAATTATCGCTTTAAGATTAACCTCTGCAGTTTATTTAACCTCGTCAAAAGATAATTTATTTAACCTCGTACTTTCAAAATAACTCCAAAATATTTTTTTTTTAGTTTACCAAATGAAGTAAAACAGGTACCAATAGTAAAACAGGTACCATTACTTGAGGCCAAAAATTGAACTAAAATAGGTAGCAATCGTTTGAGAGAAAATGTACCTGCTTGAGAGAAAATGTAACCGTTTACAATCGTAAAACATGTATCATTACTCAATTGAAGACACCGTACCATTACAATCGTAAAACAGGGGTTTATAATCTTAAATGTAAATGTTTACAATCGTAATGTTTTAATAGGTACCATTTACGTTTACATTCGTAAATGAAATTCGAAGGTTTGTGTATATGTTTGAGACAACCGTACATGGGTTGTAAAAAAGGGGTTTACAATCGTACTAATCGTATGGTGTAAAATAATTGAAGTAATCATATTGAAATAAAACACGTATTGATCTGTTTTACACCAGTATTCCAAGGCAAAAATTGAAGTAAGACACCATTACTCCATATACCTTTCTATTGTTCTAAAAAACCCGCCTAGGCTCCGCCTAGGCTTAAGGCTTGGGAGAAACGCCTCGCCTTACGCTTTTCACGCCTTATTCTTGGTAAAACCCTTAAGGCGCACTTTTTTCTAAAAACAACAATGCTTTAGTGAAACGATGCCGCCTTTTAAAGAATTTCTTTACAAGCCGGACCATTATCTCATCCAAAATAATCAAATAGTATTTTAATTTGCATATATTCAGACATATGTTTATGATATGTGAAATTTTTAAATTTTAATAGCCTTGTTATGGTTAAAAAATATTAAAATATATTAAGAAGGCCTAAATGCCTTTTCACGCCTTTTTACGCCTAGGCCCGCCTAGGCTTAAGGCTTGGCCTCCACGCCTCAATCGCGCCCCACGTTTTTTAGAACCTTGCTTTTTATATAACCAATTGTTTGAGATAAAGAGAGAATACCTGTAAAATGGAGGGTTCCGATGAAATGGCGATGTGAGAGTCTCCGTGTTTGAGAGGAAAGTGAGAGTCTCCGTGTGTCGAGAGGGAGGCAAAGGGAAAAAAGGAGGGAGAGTAATGATATGTCAAGTGTCACCTCGTCCATGATCATATAGCCTCGGCCATAGCCGACCTTCACCAACCATCTTGAAGTGGGACATTACAACTCGGCCTGATCAGACTCGACCAATATAGCGGCTCGGGATGCCTCGGCCTCAACCTTCGGTAACTGTCCAATACGAGTTACCCGCATTGTTACCAGGGATAGAGCACCCTCGTCCTCTCCCCCCGGCCAATGACGGTAGGTTAAGACTAATCTACATCACATGTGTCAACTCTATAGTGGTTCACTGATCTACAAATCTAACCTCAGCCAATGTGGTCGATCGAGGTCGCACTACTGACAGAGTGCGTACATTGGGAGACGCATGGAGATGTGCGCATGGATGTGTGACGCACGTGAACTAAAATTGTTATACCCAGATCATTCCCTCACGTGAGAGAATATTTGATCATCATGACCTACGTGTGACGAAGATAACTGGATCATCCTCATTGGTTAGGAACATTCTATACATGCTTATTGCATGCTTGGGGGTGCAATACACCCCCAAGGCACTATAAATACATCTCATCTTCTTCATTATAAGAGATTGCTAAATCAAAACCCTAGAAAAACTCTGCCCATTTGTATCCAGAAGAGATAGAAAGCTTGAGTGTTGTGACCCAGGCCATTAGAGTTATATTTGTTAGTGCATTTCATATGCACACACAGTGGACGTAGGCTCCGGCCGAACCACTTAAATTTTGGTTCTCTTCCTATTCTCTTCATCTCTTTCTCTGCTGTTATATTATTTTCTTACTGCTACTATTGTATACCTGTTTGAGCTCATTATCTCTGTGATCTGGTGGTACCATATTAGGTATCATCAGTCCGGCACCGTTTGTGGGAACGAGAATTATCATCTCTTCCCTTCTCTAGCTTATACTCACCGAAGTTTCTGGTGGAGAACCAGTCCTCCACCAACTGACCGTCCTAGATCCAGTCACGTGCCTCTCTATTAGATATGGTGGAGGTGGCGGCAACATTGAAGTCATTAGTGGCTAGTTAACAGGCAATGCAGGAGCAGATGTCTGCCTTCAGCCAAAATGTATTGGTGAAACCTACGGGGATAATGCTGAAGATGATTACTCTGACAGCCCAGACGCCAGGGGACCACCCCAGGCACCGTGTAAGGAGTTATCGCATCCTCAACGACAGAGGAAAATTGTTTTCCCCAGGCGCTTACGCCTTAGGATGCAAGGCTAACCCTGCCTACAATACCGGTATGATGACTATGAGGCTGAAGACGCTCAGACTGAGTGTCGAGAGCCGTATGAAGTGTCAAGAAACACTATACGCCCCATCCAAGCTAGCCGAGGACACAAAAGGAGGCCTTGTCATGACGTTCAGCTAAGGGACTCATCTTTTAATCGGTTGAGCAAAGGGTCGACCTTTGAAAAATTTAGCCCAGTGGGGGATCTTAGAGATCGACTGTCCAAATCAAGGTGCATTATCGACTCCAAAAGAGAAGAAGAAGGGTGCCTGCCATAATGTGGCCGAGACAAGGGGCTAGGAGAAGTGAACAACCGATAGAGATCTATGGTAAGAGAACCCTTGGTTCGGCCGGTTGAGGTGGGAGGGAATAATGTCATCCAGATCGATATTATAACAGCGATCGAGAGACCCTGGAATGACTCAATCTAGAGGTTGGAAGACAAGATTGGAGACATCCTCAAAGTCGAGATCCCTTACAGAGGGGATATTCAGAAGGCTCTCCTTTCGTGGCTAAGATTGTCAATTTTTCGACCTCGGCCAAGTTCAAACCACCAACGATCACTCCCAAGTATAACGGAAGCACTAATCTGGTTCACCACGTCGAGATGTACCAATCGGTTATGAACATCTATTCAGTCTCGAATGAGATGAGATGTCGTGCCTTTTCAAGTACTTTGATCGGAGAAACTCATGTATGGTTCACTTCACTCCCAAAGAGTTCAATTGATAACTTCAGTCAACTCGCAGAGAGATTCATACACAACTTCTATTTTAGGGTAAGACCCTAAAAAAAGACTACTCATTTGTTGTATGTCAAGCAGGGAAAGAATGTATTGCGATGACAACACTGATAGTAAGATTCGATAAGAAAACGTTAGAAGTTGAGGATTATGAAGAAAGTATTGCGATGACAGCATGAAAAGAGGTCTACAGAAAGGAAAATTGCTCTTGAAGCTTGCTGAGGACCTACCGAAGTCTATGGTCGAGCTATTGGCGAGGGCCGACAGGGTCATGGACACCAAGGAAGCTATGGCAGCGAAGTATGAGGATGAAAAGAGGACGAGCAGTGGGGGAAAATTCCAAAAGAATAGCAAATATGGAAAAAAGAGGTCACTAGATGATAAGTTTGCCAAATACACTCCTCCCACGGTCAGCTGCGAGCATATCTTGAATGAGATCAAGAATGATCGGTCCCTGAGGTGGCCCGAAAAGCTAAAATCTCCCCCTCATAAGAGGGATAAAAACTTATGGTGTGAATTGTAATACCCCGTATTTCTGCATATTTTTAATTTAATTAATTCAGAAATTAATTAAAAAAATATGATTTATTTAAATTATGCTAGTGAAGTAATTTAATGTGATTTATTTAATAAATCTGATAATTAAATATTAATCGAGAGATATATTATTGATAAATATTTTGATGAAATTTACTGAGTGTGAATAGTAAATGGTTATTATTATACAACATAGCGAGTGATACGTGCGTATTTTAATTTATCTCACTGGGAGTCGCGTGTAGACTAGTTTGAGGTGAGAAATGAGAAATATTTTTTTAGTAACTCGTATTATGATTTAGAGGTCACAGAAGACTCCGATAGGGTCGAAATAGTGTACCTAGGAGTTTAGTTTGGGTCCCGGGTCGATTTTGGACCAAACCGGCACCTATTTGGGGCATTTCGGTCATTTTAAAAATAATGAATGACCTACGAAAATTAAAGCCTATATCTGATAGTTAGGATCGTGGGTTAGGGTTCATAACTCACAAAACTTATAGAGGCCATTAGAGAGAAGAGAAGAACCATTCCCAAAAGGCTTAAGGAAAATTCTTGAAGTTTGGAAGGCATTCTTGCACCCTAAGCACCTAAGGAGTGGAGATTTGATGAGGAAACATATAGATTCATTACCTTCTTCACGAAATCAGACTCTATAGTAATCAAGACAAGTTGTTTATTGCAAATTAAATTGAAGTTATAATACCAATGTGTAGGGATTGATAAATAATATGATTGTAAATAAATTCTTAGGAAGAATATTGAATTTAATGCATGCTGGGATATGATTTCATGTAGATGAAATTATACATGTAGAAGACTTTGAATTCAGATGATATTTCACTTGTTTTCATGGATTTAAATTTGGGTTTGTGGTTGAACCTTTGGGAAAAACACAAAACTAGGGCTTTTAATGATGAAAGTATTTAATCCGTTCTTGACTGAATTATGCGAAGATTTGATGTGTTAGGAATGTGAGAAATCATCCTTATACGTGTAGAAATAGTTTTGGGTGATTGGTTGTGAATTTAGTGGAATACCATGAGAGTTGAGGTGTGTTAATGGAGGCAGACGCATGAAGAAGATGAATTGGGTCTGTCACTACTCGATCGATCGATCGACCCTTGAATATTGATCGATTGATGAATCGATCAATCTACTAAATCCTCGATCGATCGACCGAAGCTGATTTCGAGTTCTTTCGCTTACTTAAATTCTTGTGTTGACCAACAAGGGAGGGGAACCCTATGAATGATATTATACTTATTTGGGGACTGAATAATGACCAGCAGGTATATTGTGAAGGTCCATTAAGGCCATTAGGTATAGGATTTAGAAAATGGATCGACGAGGATACACCGATGGAGTCGTATATCAGGATAAAATTGGGAATTGAGTTATGGGAAGATTTAACATCAATTCAACATGTATACCAGTAGGTTAAAGATACTAACTACTAAAATTATATATAAGGGGTAACTAGGGGCCTTTAGAATTATGTGAGGGCTTAAATAAAATACGATAGTGAAAGAAATCGTAAAATAAAAGGTACGGTGAGTAATAGAGAGAAACTTATTGCGTACCATTGTGAATTATTAGGTTGTGTGAATACCTACTATATTAAATACTTAGGCGGTGTGAATGTATAGAGTATACTAACTATATTGGGGTCAATGGCTATCCGAACCAATATATGTGCATGTATAATATATATATTGGGGTCGAGGGCAATCCGGACCAATGTAAACACATAGGTGGCGTGGATACCTACTATATAAATACTTAGGTGGTGTGAATGCCTAAGGCATACCAATTATATTGGGTTCGATGGTTATCCGGACCAATATACAAATAACATTTACATTGGGGTCGATGTCTATTCGGACCAATGCAAATGACAGGATGAATTGGGGTCGATAGAAAAGTTCGAACCAATAAGTCCTTAATGTGTGATAATAGGACTTTATAGCAGAAAATACACTTATAGTATATATATTATGTGTGAAATATATATGCGTGTGAATAATATACTTAAGTGGAATAGTAGACGATTATATGGCACACTTACATTCAAGTAAATTAAGTAGTGAAACTTAATGATAAATATGTAAAGTTAACATATGTGAAAATGTTACTTAGTAAATAAATAACATATGACAAATGTTAATAAAATGGGTTACTGTATGGGTGGTATGGGAAGTTAGATGCATAGATAAGTTGAATGAAATACTTTAGTCAAGTTATCTTGTGTAGTATAGCTAGGTTGGCTAAGTATAGAACGTTAGGCGTGCACTATAGATGAGGGGTGAAGAAAACTCAAGAGAAAGTGTACGTGGTCCTAACATGTGTAATAAATAATGAATTTTTATGGCGATAAACTTCTTGATAAATATTTTAAAAACCTTTTGTGTACTAACACTTGCTATAAAAAAAATTAAAAACCTTTTAGGTGTCCAGCCACAGGGACGCCGAGCTTGGCTTCTTTCTAAGGACTCGAAGCTGTAGCATTGTGGATGCTGACATGACTTATTTGATTAGACGATTCCCTCATTCTGATCTAGTATAGGATTCCATTTCTATATTTCATGTGCGGACATGTTGTCCGATGACATTCTTTAGTTACTTAGATTTGTTTTATTATGGAGTAGTTGCCTAGATCTTGGCCGACTATTAATTTGGCAAACCTTGATTTCATTTATATATATTGTGATTATTGGATTCTATATTATTGTGATTGGTTAATTTAGTTTAATATGGTTCTTTTATCTATTATTAAGAAAGATAAAATTTTGGCACCAGTCTAATTTCACTTGGGTGGTTAGTAATTTAAAAAGGTTTTCGACAGTGATGCTAAGAATGAACCACACGAGAAACCTATTTTAATCTTAATAAAGGCATGATCAACCGATGTTTAAATTAGACGGGGTGTCACAGTGGTATCAGAGCATCAGGTTCTAGTGTCCTTAGGATCTGTACGGCTTACTATGAATTCAACACATCGTCATTTTTTATAGATACCTATTGTTAGGACTATTATTTATTCTTTACGTGATTACGATATTGTTCTTCTGCTATTAGAGTTTTGTTTAAACTATGTACTTATACAATTTGAATTCTTATTTCAGAATGCCGCGGAGGAAAGAGCGAGCCGAAAGGGCAGTAACTCGAGATGAGGTTAAGGAGTACGCTCAGGACCAACAGGGACCCCCACCACCACCGGAGATAATTTTTGCTACTCAGGTAGTGGTGATAGTGTCACTGGCCATTGATACATCTATGAGGGCCATGACAACCCACTTTTCTCAGCCTCAAGCACAGCAGCCCGCAACACCAACTACTCAGGCCCATCCATGGCAACCCACTTGGCACAGCATCAGAGAGACCTTCCAGAAGGGCCACCCGCCCGAGTTTTAGGGCGGTACGGATGTAGTGATGACGTTCCAATGGAACAAGAACATTCAGCGCCATCTGCGTATGTTAGATTATAGCAAAGTCTAGAAACAGATGTTGGCTACCTTCAGGTTAGCGGGAGCAACCCTTCAGTGGTGGGATGCAGTGACCACTGCTGAGGAGAGAGGCTCGATGACAATTTCAGAGTTCTAGGTGCGGTTTAACCACAAGTCCTTCCCACCTACAGCTGAGTCAGAGATGAGGAGGAGATTTGGGGAGGTATGTCAGGGTGACCGATCAGTAGCGGACTACGAGGAGGAGTTCACCCGCCTGGATAATTTTGTACTAGATGAAGTGAGCAACGAGGAGAGGAATAAGGCTTAGTTCATGGATTGTTTGGCCTGGAGGATCAGGCAACATTTGATCGGGAATCCTGCATTGATGATTTATATTGATATTGTCAATGCCGCACTGGTACACTGTCAAGACTATCGCTTCTATGCTAAGAAGAGCAAGAGAGGAGAAGAGACTAGCCATCCGGGCAATACATGGGGGAGTGGTGGCAGTGGGGCACCACCTCAGCAACAATAAGTAGCGAGCTAGCTGGGGCAGAGTTCTCGACAAGGGAACTTCGCCAAGAAATTTAGACATGATGGGTTAAGGTCTGATAGGCAGGGCCAGTAGGGTCCTCAGCAGCAGCAGTTCCCTCAGGGCCGTCAGGGTCAGGGGAACCAGGGGGAGGCCATCAGGGCCAACGTCAGGGATAGGGACAGAGATAGTTCCAGGGGTAGTGTTTTACTTGTGGCCAACAGGTTCACAAGAGTCATGCGTGCCCACAGTGAGATAGGCCTCATCGGCAGGGTGCCCACTAGGGGCAACATGCTCCTTTAGCCCCAGCTCCAATGCCTGCACCAACCCCACCACAACAGCAGGGCCAGATGCATTATGGACGTGTGTATAATGTTTGAGATGTAACTGCGCCTCCACCACATCTAGCACCACCTGCAGTCGAGGGTACGTTTCCTATTTACAGACTTGAGGGTGGGATTCTGTTTGATATTGGGGCATCACATTCATTTATTAAGACTAGATTTGCACGGGTCGCTAGATTATTAAGGACAACCGATAGTCTTCTTAGATGTGTTGAGTCACCTATGGGTAGTGGGTCTTTGATACACTCGATTTGTAGAGGAGTCGATATATTGATTGGGAGACTGAGTCTAGAGACATACCTCCTAGTGTTAGACATGACGTGATTCTAGGTATGGATTGGTTAGTAGGCTACAAAGCGATGGTAGACTGCTATGAGTGGATAATTGTGTTTTCTATTCGGGGACAAGAGATGTTCCTAGTGGCGATGTCTCTCCCCGAGGGAGGATCGCGCACTCCTTTATACTACATTATAAATGAGACCTCGCAGGAGGTAGTTGTTCCCTTAGATTCGATTCCTGTAGTGAGGGATTTCGAGGATGTGTTCCAGGAGATACATGGGTTGCCACCGAGTCGGGAAATAGAGTTTGTCATCGACTTAGCACCGGGGATGAGACCGATTGACAGAGCACCGTATTGCTTGGCTCCTTAAGAGATGAGAGAGAAAATTCAGCAGCTCTTAGGGCCGGGTTTCATTCGGCGAAGTACTTCATCTTCGGGTGCTCCGGTGTTGTTTGTGAAGAAAAAGGATGGTTCACTTCACCTGTGCGTGGATTACAAAGAGCTGGACAAGGTAACTATATGGAACAAGTATTCGTTACCTAGGATTGACGACATATTTGATCAGTTGAGAGGGGATGCGTACTTCTATAAGATTGATTTGAGTTCAGGCTATTACCAGTTACGTATTCGGGAGGAGGAAGTTCCTAAAATCGCTTTCCTGTCGTGCTATGGTCCTGTGAGTTTAGGGTGCCACTTGGGCTCACTAATGCACCTGCAGTGTTCATGGATCTCATGAACAGAGTATTTCGGGAGTTTTTGGATCAGTTTGTGATAGTATTAATCGATGACATCCAGGTTTACTCATGGACAGAGGAGGAGCATGCCGAGCATTTACGAATGGTTCTCCAGACGTTACGGGACCACCAGCTATACGCCAAATTTAGTAAGTGTGGGTTTTGGATTTAGGAGGTACAGTTTCTTGGACACATTATGTTCGACGGGGGTGTAGCTGTTGATCTAAGTAAGGTATCGGTGGTGAGGGAGTGGGGGTAGCCCATGACACCGATCGAGATTCGCAGCTTCTTGGGATTGGACGGATATTACTGTCGTTTCATCAAGGGGTTCTCAAAGATTGTTTGGCCTTTGACAAACCTGACTCATAAAGGGTTACCATTCGCGGGGAACGAGACCAGTGTCAGTTGGCAATTGATGAGCAAAAGGATAAATTGACATCAGCACCGGTACTTGCATTGACTAGGAGTGGGTTGGAGTATTGGGTCTACAGAGATGCATCCTTACAGGGACTTGGGGGTGTGTTACAGCAAGAGGAGAGGGAGATAACTTATGAATCTCGAAAGCTAAAGCCCCATGAAAAGAATTATCCCACCCATGACCTAGAGTTGGCAGTGATAATTTTTGCGTTAAGGATGTAAAGACACTACTCGTTGGGAGAGCAGTTCATTTTGTTCACTGATCTCAAGTCACTTCAGTATCTCTTCATATAGAAGGATCTGAATATGAGGTAGAGGCGGTGGCTAGAATTCGTGAAGGATTACCAGTTTGATATACATTATCATCCTGGTAAGGCTAACATAGTGGAAAACGCATTAAGCCGACGATCTACTGGGGATTTAGCTGAAGTATGGAAAACAAAGTGGAGTGAGATCCAACAGGAGGATAAGGTGGCCAGGGCTTATATGGCAGTTATGAATATCACTCCCAAGATTGTTATACGGGTAGTGAAGGCTCAGGCAGGGGACCAGTTCTGTTAGGACAGGGTGCAGTAGTTACTAGCTGAGGGTGCAGAGTCTTACTCAGTCAACTCAGAGGGAGGCATGCGCTTTAATGGGAGATTAGTAGTGTTCGAGGATGAGGACTTGAGGCAGGCAGTGACGACCAATCTCACTGTTCTAGGTTTGCAAAACATCTCGGTGGAGATAAGATGTACCATGACATGAGGAGATAGTACTGGTGGGCCTGTATGAAGAGAGACATAGCAGAGTTTGTCTCAAAGTGTGTTACTTGTCAGCTGGTCCTGTGTGCAAGTGGGAGAGCATCTCGATGGATTTTATTACTGGGCTACCTACTTCGCAGCGGGGTCACAATTCGATATAGGTGATAGTGGATCAGTTGACTAAGGTGTCCCACTTCTTTCCAGTTCGGATCGACTATGACATGATGCAGTATGCGCATCTATTCATTTAGAAGATTGTTTAAGCTGCACGGAGTCCCGATTAATATTGTGTCTGATAGAGACAAAGTATTTATGTCACATTTCTAACAGAGCTTCCAAAAGGCTGTCGGCCCAGACTTACGATTGAGTACGGCATACCACCCGCAAACTGAGAGGGTGAATCTGATGCTTGAGGATATGATGAGGATCTGCATCCTAGATTTTGGGGTAGTATGGGAGAGATACCTTCCATTGGTTGAGTTTGCGTATAACAACTCTTACCGATTTACTATCGGTATGGCACCGTTCGAAGTATTATACGGGAGGCCTTGTCCTTCACCCGCATGTTGGTTAGAGGTGGGGGATAACATGTTGTGAGGGATCAAGATGATTCAAGAGACTACTGCCAAGACTGAGTTGATTCGAGGACACATTCGTATAGCACATGATGGGCAAAAGAGTTACACAGATGCCGACAGGAGATATGTGCAGTTAGAGGTTGGTGACCAGGTGTTAGTCCAAGTATCTCCTATGAAGGGGATTATGAGATTTGGCAAAAAGGGGAAGTTAGCACCAAGATATGTAAGGTCGTTTCCTATTATAGAGAGGGTGGAACCGGGAGCATACAGACTCGAACTTTCAGAGCATCTTCAGCGGATACATGATATGTTCCATATGTCATCACTTTATGGCACGTTCCACTTGAGGAGATCGACTTACAGTCAGACGTCTCATATGAGGAGAGGCCCATTGTTATTTTAGATTATGGTGAGCATAAACTACGGTCCAAGGTGGTGCCACTAGTGCAAGTTCAGTGGGGACACCACAATATTGATGAGTCGACTTGGGAGCGAGAGGATGACATGTGAGAGCAGCGTTCAGAGTTATTCATCGTAGGTATTTCCTAATTTCGGGGACAAAATTCCTTTGTAAGGGGGGAAGTATGTAATACCTCGTATTTCTGCGTATTTTTAATTTAATTAATTCAAAAATTAATTAGGAAAATACGTTTTATTTAAATTACGTGAGTGAAGTAATTTGATGTGATTTATTTGATAAGTGTGATAATTAAATATTAATCGAGAGATAGATACTGATTTATATTTTGATAAAATTTACTGAGTGTGAATAGTAAATAATAAATGGTTATTATTATACTACATAATGAGTGATATGTGCATATTTTAATTTATCTCACTGGGAGTTGCGTATAAACTAGTTTGAGGTAAAAAATGAGAAATATATTTCTAGTAACTCGTATGATGATTTTTAGGTCACGAATGAATCCGATAGGATCGAAATAGTCGGAATAGTGTACTCAGGGGTTTAGTTTGAGTCCCAGGTCGATTTTGGACCAAACCAGCACCTATTAGGGGCATTTCGGTCATTTTAAAAATAGAGGATGAATTACCTACGAAAATTAAAGCCTATATCTGATTGTTAGGATCATGAGTTAGGTTTCATAACTCACAAAACTTGGAGAGGCCATTAGAGAGAAGAGAGGAACCATTCCCAAAAGGCTTAAGGAAAATTCTTGAAGTTTGGAAGGCATTCTTGCACCCTAAGCACATAAGGAGTGGAGATTTGAAGAGGAAACATATAGATTCATTACCTTCTTCATAAAATCAAACTCTACAATAACGAAGGCAAGTTGTTTATTATAAATTAAATTGAAGTTATAATACCCATGTGTCGGGATGATAAATAATTTGATTGTGAATAAATTCTTGGGAAGAATATTGAATTTGATGCATGTTGGGATATGATTTCATGTAGATGAAATTATACATGTAGTGGACTTTGAATTCAGATGATATTTCACTTGTTTTCATGGATTTAAATCTGGGTTTGTGGTTGAACCTTTGGGAAGAACATAAAACTAGGGTTTTTAATGATGAGAGTTTTTAATCCGTTCTTGACTGAATTATGTGAAGATTTAATGTCTTAGGAACGTTAGAAATCATCATTATACGTATAAAAATAGTTTTGGGTGATTGGTTGTGAATTTAGTGGACTACCATGAGAGTTGAGGCGTGTTAATGGAGGTAGACTCATGAAGAAGACGAACTCAGTATGTCACTGCTCGATCGATCGATCGACCCTTGAATATTGATCGATCGATCGACCAAAGCTGATTTCGGGCTCTTTAGCTTGCTTAAATTCTTGTTTTGACCAATAAGGGAGGGGAACCCTAGGAATGATATTATACTTATTTGGGACTGAATAATGACCAATAGGTATATTGTTAAGGCCCATTAAGGCCATTGGGTGTAGGACTTAGAAAAAGGAACGACGAGGATACACCGATGGAGTCGTATATCGGGGGGAAATTGGGAATTGAGTTATAGGAAGATTTAACGTCAATTCAACATGTATACTAGTAGGTTACAGATACTAACTACTGAATTATGTGAAGGCTTAAATAAAATACGATAGTGAAAGAAATCCTAAAATAAAAGGTACGGTGAGTAATAGAGAGAAACCTATTGCGTACCAATGTGAATTATTGGGTTGTGTGAATACCTACTATATTAAATACTTAGGCGGTGTGAATGTCTAGAGTATATTGACTATATTGGGGTCGATGGCTATCCGAACCAATATATGTGCATGTATAATATTTACATTGGGGTCGATGGCTATCTGGACCAATGTAAACTCATAGGTGGCGTGGATACCTACTATACCAATTACTTAGGAGGTGTGAATGCCTAAGGCATACCAACTATATTGGTGTCGATGGTTGTCCTGACCAATATATTAATAAAATTTACATTGGGGTCGATGGCTATTGGGACCAATGCAAATGATAGGATGAATTGGGGTCGATGGCAAAGTTTGAACAAATAAGTCTTTAACGTGTGATAATAGGACTTTATAGCAGAAAATACACTTATAGTATATATATTATGTTTGAATATATATGTGTGTGAATAATCTACTTAAGTGGAATAGCAGACGATTATATGGCACACTTACATTCAAGTAAATTAATTATTGAGACTTAATGATAAATATGGAAAGCTAACATATGTGAAAATGTCACATAGTAAATAAATAACATATGAGAGATGTTAATAAAATGGGTGTACTGTATGGGCGGTATGGGAACTTAGATGCATAGATAATTTCAATCAAATACTTTAGTCTAGTTAGCTTGGGTAGTATAGATAGGTGGGCTAAGTACAAAATGTTTGGCGTGCACTATAGATGAGGAGTTATAAATACTCAAGAGAGAGTGTACGTGGTCCTAACATGTGTAATAAATAACGGATTTTATTGCGATAAACTGCTTGCTAAATATTTTTAAAACGTTTTGTGTACTAACACTTGCTATAAAAAAATTTAAAAACCTTTTAGATGTGATAATACGCAAATATCGCGTATTTCATCCGTTGAACCTACGCATTTTATCCCCCTCGGGTGCCTTAATCTCTATATTTAAGCCCGTTAACTAGATAACCTCGGTTTATACTGTTAACATGCTATATGAGGTATAATTGGGCTTTTGTAGGTATTTAGGTACCAAGTATGGGATCTGGACGCATTTCGCGCAATTTCCGTACACAACCGCACGTTCAAGGTCAATCCGATCATTTCATAGATTGGGCACCTGGCCCGACATCTACACGGAAGTTGCAGCTCTCCTTGCTAGCTTCGCGTGGCTGCAAACGGTGCATGATTTCGAGTCCGTATGACAAAGTTACAGCGAATTGAGCGGAGATGGAATGCATGCCAAAACTGGGGAAACAGGAGGTGGCCTTGCTTGATCGATCGATCGAGCCTTTTTATTTTTTCCACAATTTTAATAGTCGATCGATCGACCACAGGGGTCGATCGATCGATGCTCTGTTTTTTTTCCTGCAGATATTTTCTTCTCTTTTCTTTCTTCTTTTCTTTTATTCTAACTTAGTATATAAACCAATTTTGTTGTAATAAGAACAGATTCAGTAGACAAAATGTTTTTAGGTTATAATAGCTTAGGTTTTGAGGGTTTTGAAGAGTTGTTATTCAATTGTTCTTGGATTGACACTCTTTTGGATTGATTGTTGCACTATTCATCATCCCCTCCATTTATAAAGTTTGTATTTCCTTCTTTCTTGCTTTGATAGTTTGATTTACATGCTTTCTTAATTAGATTCACATGCTTTCTTCACTTGCTTTGTAGTATAGATTTATCGTGTTTATTCCCGCTTTCCATTTACCGCGTTTTTAACATGCTTTCTAGCTAATCTAAATTAGGTTGTGCTTGAATGGAACTCACTCGAGTTGACGCGTTGCTTTACTTTGGTGATGGTGTTTACGGGTCTATTTCGGGTGTGTTGTCCTAGTTATTATGCCTAGGAGATTTGACGGGGCATATCATGTTTGTCCCGTGCTTACGACCTTTCGGGCGTAATTTCCGGGATATTTGTTGACGCCAAAATCTTATTAGGCTTTTATGACGATTTAGGGCGTAACAACCCTTGATTTAATTAACTGTCAAAACGAGACGCACGTGTAATAACTCGTCGACCCATGTAACCATTTTATACAAATTAACTCGGGTGAGGGATATTCGACGCAACCTATAGTTTTACTCGCTTTCATAATCTAGTTTCAATACACTCGCCTAGATTACTATTTCCCTTTTTTGCATCTTTCCCTTTTTAGTTTCTAAACACCTTTTACACTTTTATTCCTGAATTAATAATCTGTTGCGATCTATCGAACATTCCCTGTTGATTCGATACCCGACTTACCGATGTACTCACCAGTTGAGTGTAGTCGTAACTTAGTTTTTTGTATAGTTCTGGTGAGCCGAGTTCAAAATGACCGGCGTGTAGGTGACTCTCGCGCCGCGGCGAACCCATGTCTATCAAATGGCGTCGTTGCCGGGGATTGTTTTGTTATAGATTGTAATTGACTTTTTAGTTCGTAGTATTCTTTTCTTTGTATTTGTATTCTTTCTTTTAACCCTTTTTTGCAGGACTTCTACATTTGAGCGCCTAGGAACGCTTGAATTCATTGCCGCACATCTTCTTTGTGGAAGCCGTCCTCTCGATCCTTCGTTGGGGTAAGCATGCCTTATTCTAACTTTTCTGGTAATCCTAATGATAATTCTCAAAATTCCGGTAAACCTTATACTTTTGGTCAATACTTGCAATCCCAAAAAGTTGCAACATCTAAAATGACATTGGGTGAGTATTACGAAAGTCAAAGTTTGGATTACAGTAATTTTGTGCATGATCATTCAGATTTTGGGTCGCAAGATCCTTATGATAAGAATTTTGAATCCAATTGTAATCATTTTCAAAATTCTTATGTTAATGATTTTGATCGTAGTCCCGAGAACAATTTTCAAACTTCCCATTTCCAAGAATTCGCTCCTCGCCCGATGACTTTCGGTGAGGGATTGCGTATTCTTGAAAATGAGAGGATTGAAGAATGTTATCGGGAAGAAAATCATTGTTGGGAACACGAGTTGGATTTACTATTTGAATTCGACGAAGACTTTTCTTCGAAGACTGCCGAAGTTGAGGACTGTTTTGCACCAAATGAGGACTTCGTTCCTACTTTGGAACAAATCATCCTTGACTTGACCTAAGGTATAGTAGAGAATGAAAATGAGGATGAAAAAGGCATAGTATCCATTTGCAATGAATTCGTTTCTTCTTTGATTTTCGAAGAAGAAAGTTTCATTGTCAACGATCCTATTTCTTCCGAAATTAAATTTTCAAGCGATGATCACTCATCACCTGAGATTGAATTTCTTTCATCCCCGTCTTCATTATATACTGTCGTACCAATTCGAGTACCCGATGAATCGGTTCAAAACTTTTTAGTTCCAAACCTTTTCACCGACGAGGAGTACTCGCTCGAGCCGCTTTCCATAACGGCATCTTTGCCCTCATGTGAGCCGCCTCCCGTTCCAACTTTAAAATACTCGGGAGTTGATTCATGTTTTCTCGGCCCGCATGTGTATTTTTTGCCCGTCCTATCCAAATCCTCCATCCTCCCTCCCAAAGTTTCAATTGGGGATGGTTCACATTCACCGCTATACACATGTCTTCCGTCGTTCGAACGGAATCCCTATTTTTTGGGAGGCATGCATGTTCGGGAGGGTCCACCGTTGATCCACCAAATTCACATTGTGTTTTGGATGGACCCTCAAAAGTTTCAACTTTTAGTATATAGTTAATTGCACATCCTAATTGTAGGTTGTATATACTAACTTCTTCATTTTTGTTTTTCTTAATATTATCCTAGTGTAATTAGTTAATCTCTTTTTATTTCCTTTTGTATGCTTGGTTCTAACTCTTTTGTAGGTTCAACGCACTTGAATTTGCGGAGACTATGCATCCCGGCACGCATTTCTTAAGAAAACAATCAAAAAATTCGCAAAAACATTTTTGCCTTTATTTTTCACACGCGCATTCTCACGCATTTGCATTTGTTTTTCTTTTTTCTTTTCTTTTATTTTTCATTTTGTCGTGATCATGCCTGTGTGTTGCTCATTGTACATATTTTTATTTTTTTGGTTAGCATAGGCCTTTTTTGTATGTATATTTAAGCCTATGTGTAATTCATTTTATTTTTATTTTTATTTTTATATTTTAATTTCATTTTTTTATATATATATATACTTATATATACTAAATATATATTTATTTTATATTTACACCCCTTAATTATCCCTGAATTGCAATCCCCCCCCCCCCCCCATTTAAAAAAGGAAAGCAGTGTGCCTGGCCCTGCTTGATCGATCGATCGAAGGCCAAGGCTCGATCGATCGATCGATCGAGCAGTTAAAGGCCGAGGTCTGCTGCTTTTATTTCCCTTTCTCCTTATTTTCTCTCATCTTCTTTACACTATTTCGTGCCCTAGAATTTCTCCAACACCACATTTCTTCATTTCAACTCCTAATCTACATTGCAAAGGTATAATACTTCCTCTAAATTTATGTTTTGGTAGATTTTTGTCATGTATTACATGTTTAAACCCTCAATTGACATTGTTGAATGTGTTGGTGTTTTCCCCTGAATTTTGTTGTTCCAATCGAATTTTCTTGTGATTATTGATGAAAATCCACTCATGAACAAATGTATATTGCTGCATTGTTGTTTTGTTCATGAGCGGGGCTTGTTGGTTGGTTCAAATCGGTATATTTCAACCTTGACGCACATTGCGCACGCCAAGTGTTCGTCAAAATGCCTAAAACAGTTTTCAATCCAATTTTTGACGCACACTTGGGCGATTTTCATTTCTTGTCGCATTCCGACAATTTTTATCGCAATGTTGCATTTTCTCACCTCGGTTTTGCGCACTTGCACCTACATTTCAACTTGTACACTAACTAACCATTAATTGTGCTTACAATTTTTTTGTATTGCCTAATTCTTGTTTTGTAGGTTGAAATGGCGCCAAAGAAATACTCGTCTACTAGGTGTATGCCCGCCGGTGGCGTTGATGGTTTCCGCTGCGATCAAGAGCGGGATTGGTACCGCGCCCACTTTCATACATCCGAGCGTTCGCTTGGATATCATTTTGCGTGGACAATTGAGGATATACCGAGGGAGGCGCGTGTTCTGTTGCGCCGTCAGGGGTGGGAGCCCTTTCTTGCTACTAACGGTCGTATCAATGAAGAACTAGTCCGAACTTTTTATGCGACGGTAGTTGAGGTAAAGGGAAGTGGGCCGACTACATACGAGGCGATGGTCCGTGGGGTGAGGATACCCTTCAACATTTCAGATTTGGCAGATTATATGGGTGTTCCACACCCCGCGGACTCAGTCAGTTTTCTGGATGGGACCATCTTCGGCAGGGGGACATTGATAGAGGCTCTTGCACCGGGTGAGGCGTGGAAAAAGGGTGCGTTTCGCTCGACTGCAATGGGAGACTTACCAAGGTTATTGCACTACATCAATGTCCACTCTTTCATGGTGACGAACAACCGGTCAGAGGTTCGTCACAAGCATGTCGCATTGATCTACACGATGATTAATGGTTTGGGCAATATCAGCTTGCCCAGTATCTTTCTAGACATGATGTGCGCAACAGCTAAAGAGATTGCTTGGAGGTATTCCCTTCCCTTTCTTTCCCTCATTACGAGGATTTGTATATCGCATGGTTGCCCTGAGTTTGACGCTTACCGTAAGCATGAGCCACTCGGGCTACTCTCCAAGGACAATATTTTAAAAATGCTTAAGCACGAGTGGGGGTAATCGGGAGGTAAGAGACAGAGGGCGGAGGTGGCTAATGAGCTGGACGATGAGGAGGATGAGATCAGGGAGATGGATACGCGCCACACACCGATGATGATGCCCTCTTTGTGGCATTCCAGGCCGAGCAGCGGCAGCAGTGGGCACAGCAGCAGGCTCAGCAGGAGCAGTTTCAGGCCGAGCAACGGCAGCAGTGGGCGATGCAGAGGCAGGCGAGGGCATAACACAGACAGGACTATCGGATGATGCAGCGGATGATGAGAGATCTTTATCTGCAGCGCAGTGATTCCGACACACCGTTGCCTCCTCATTTTCAGGACCCCTCTGATCCTAGTGGTTCTGGCCACTAGGCTGCTGTTGTACTGGGTTATTTTTGTATTCTGGGATCGGATAGTATATTGTACTTTTTATTTTTTATTTTTATTTGTTTTTCTTTTATTTCACTAGTTGTAATGTATTAAGTGATTTTGTATTGAACTTATGAAATGAGAAATGAAAATGTAGGTTGTGGTTGTTTATTGGATTTTGATGTGTGTGACCTTCCATTTTATAAAATCAAAAAGTTCACCATCAATTTATCTAGTATTTGCATTTCCACCCCTCTATATTATTGTGAGTTGTGACATAGATTCTCTTAACTTAATACATCGGTACATATTCTTCATATGCTTTGTACTAACTTGTTTTGCAGCTTCATTTGGACTTGTACTTATGGAGATCGCTCCACATGTGGGTAATATCATTCTTTTCCTAGCTTTATGTTGTGTTCTTTAATGGACGCATTGGGGACAATGCAACATTCAAGTTAGAGGGTGTAGGATATTCTATCCATTTTGCTGTTTAGTCCTTGGATTTGATTACAATTTAGTTACAAAGCATGTTTTTGTTAGAGATTTGAAAAATTTCAAAAATATTTTCTTTCTCTTTTCTCCTTTATTGGGGATTTTGCCATTGTTTCCGATGATAAATTTTAATAATTGCCCGATCAAATAGACAATTCAACGATGGATGTTCTCGATTTTAGAAGTTATTAGACTTTAGTCCCTAAATCATTAATATTATGAATAACTTCATGAATTAAACTTTAATCCGTGAGCACATGCACCATTCTTGTTATATTGATTTGGTTTAAGATTTTTATAACTCGGTATGCTTTTGTTGCATTGTATATACTTACACCGAGTGAGATTAGAGACTTATCTTCATTTGTGAGTGTATACACTATTCTTTCCTCTTTGAAAACGTTACAGTCGTTGGTAATCTATTTATTCTTTCATTGACCGTTCATTAATTGAGTTCATACTTGAAATGTGTTACTTGAGCATGATTTTCATATATTGTTTTGACTCGAGAATTGCGTAAACTTTGTGAAATGATCATAGGCCATCTTTGTATATCACCCATATGACCTTGACCTCACCCTTTATATGTTCCCTAGTCAACCCACTTGAGCCTAAATACTAGCCTTTCTTTTCATTACCAAAAATCCCATATCCAACTCCAAATTGGAGTTTTATACCATACATATTACCTTACATACCCTTGTTTGGATTGTTGCTTGGGATTGAATGATATTGTTGTGTTGTGGTTGCAATTTGAGTATGAAAAGAGTAAGAAGTGAAAAGAAAAAGAGTGAAAAAGAGTGAAAGAGAGAAAGTTAAAAACAAAAGAAAAGAAAACAAAAGAAAAAAGTGAGAGAAGGAGGAAAATAAAAAGAAAGAGAAAGTTGTTTATAGTGTTTGTATGTGATTCAATAATCCTTGTTACTCTCTCGATTGTTATATCTAATGCTCGTTTGGAAATCATTTGTCCAATTTTGAAATTACCCACTTTTTCCCATTATTCCGAGTTTCATCCCCAAACACTTTGAATCCGTATATACATCCCTTTCATTTCGTACCCTAACCTAGCCTATATTACAACCCTATACAAGTCCTATGTGATCTTAAGTTGATGTAATTCAAATGTTTAAATAGTGTTGATAATCTGTGAAAATGCATTTCGCCTCTTTTATATGTGCGGTGTCCTTTCACTGAGATTGCAATTTTTATTTCCTATATAGCGTTCTTCAATTGTGACATGTGCGCGACCTAGTTTCCCTTTACATTTACTCCTTATGCCCGCATGTCCCGTGTGTTACCTCCCTGTTTCAAGTGATTTCATTTGATGAGTGTAATGCCCGTGAGGATTGACTTTTATGCATGCTTTGATGTTTAGTATCCGAGTTATTTAAGTTTTTCGCCAAATCATACTTTGCATATGCTCACTCCCCTCCCACATGTTAGAGTTTCAATTCATTGAGGTGCATTCGATAATGTTAATAACTACGGACTTTTCACGAGAATTCGTTTGCTATGCTAATAACATGTTGAAATCTTGTTCGCACTGATGAGTTTGTCTTACTTGATTGGGCATATTTTGAGGAAACTTTATGATGTTTGTGGGTTTCATCCCTGAAAACCCTCACGAGACGACACTCGTCCACTAGGGTAACCTAGGGGTTTAACGGCTTATTGCATACGCTAAATGCAATCGAATCGCCCACGAAAGTGGCCTTATCTTTTTATTTCTTTTATACCATACTTTTGTACTATCTCTTGTTTTGGTTTACTTGTTCTTCTTGTGCATCCTATATCATTACTAGGGACTAGCAATGTGTAAGTTAGGGGGTGTGATAATACGCAAATATCGCGTATTTCATCCGTCGAACCTACGCATTTTAGCCCCCTCGGGTGCCTTAATCTCTATATTTAAGCCCGTTAACTAGAAAACCTCGGTTTATACTGTTAACATGCTATATGAGGTATAATTGGGCTTTTGTAGGTATTTAGGTACCAAGTATGGGATCCGGACGCATTCCGCGCAATTTCTGTACACAACCGCACGTTCAAGGGCAATCCAATCATTTCATAGATTAGGTACCTGGCCCGACATCTACACGGAAGTTGTAGCTTTCCTCGCTAGCTTCGCGTGGCCATAAACGGTGCGTGATTCCGAGTCCGTATGACAAAGTTACGGCGAATTGAGTGAAGATGGAAAGCATGCCAAGGGAAACATGAGGCTGCCCTGCTTGATCGACCGATCGAGCCTGGGGTTCGATTGATCGAGCCTTTGTATTTTTGCCACGATTTTAATAGTCGATCAATCGACCACAGGGGTCGATCGATCGATGCTCTGTTTTTTTTCCTGCAGATATTTTCTTCTCTTTTCTTTCTTCTTTTCTTTTATTCTAACTTAGTATATAAACCAATTTTGTTGTAATAAGAACAGATTCAGTAGACAAAACGTTTTTAGGTTATAATAGCTTTAGGTTTTGAAGGTTTTGAAGAGTTGTTCTTTAATTGTTCTTTGATTGACACTCTTTTGGATTGATTGTTGCACTATTCATCATCCCCTCCATTTATATAGTTTGTATTTCCTTCTTTCTTGCTTTGATAGTTTGATTTACATGCTTTCTTAATTAGATTCACATGCTTTCTTCACTTGCTTTGTAGTATAGATTTATCGCATTTATTCCCGCTTTCCATTTACCGCATTTTTAACATGCTTTATAGCTAATCTAAATTAGGTTGTGCTTGAATGGAACTCACTCGAGTTGACGCGTTGCTTTGCTTTGGTGATGGTGCTTACGGGTCTATTTCGGGTGGGTTGTCCTAGTTATTATGCCTAGGAGATTTAACGGGGCATATCATGTATGTCCCGTGCTTACGACCTTTCGCGCATAATTTTCGGGATATTTGTTGACGCCAAAATCTTATTAGGCTTTTATGACGATTTAGGGCGTAACAACCCTTGATTTAATTAACTGTCAAAACGAGACGCACGTGTAATAACCCGTCGACCCATGTAACCATTTTATACAAATTAACTCGGGTGAGGGATATTCGACGCAACCTATAGTTTTACTCGCTTTCATAATCTAGTTTCAATACACTCGCCTAGATTACTATTTCTCTTTTTTGCATCTTTCCCTTTTTAGTTTCTAAACACCTTTTACACTTTTATTCCTGAATTAATAATGCGATCTATCGAACATTCCCTATGGATTCGATACCCGACTTACCGCTGTACTCACCAGTTGAGTGTAGTCGTAACTTAGGTTTTTGTATAGTTCAGGTGAGCCGAATTCAAAACTACCGGTGCGTAGGTGACTCTCGCGCCGCGGCGAACCCACGTCTATCAAGGTGTCCAGCCACAGGGACGCCATGTGTGACTTCTTTCCAAGGACTCAGAGCTGTAGCACTGTGGATGCTGACAGGACTTAGTTGATTAGATGATTCCCTCATTCTGATCTAGTGTAGGATTCCATTTCTATATTTCATGTACGAGCATGTTGTCCAATGATATTCTTCAGTTACTTAGATTTATTTTAATATGGAGTAGTTTCTTAGATCTTGGCCGACTGTTAATTTGGCAAACCTTGATTTCATTTATATATATTGTGATGGTTGGATTCTATATTATTGTGATTGGTTGATTTAGTTCAGTATGGTTCTTTTATCTATTATTAAGAAAGATAAAAGTTTGGCACTAGTCTAATTTCACTTCGGTGGTTAGTAGTTTAAATTTTTTTTCGACAGTGATGCTAAGAATGAACCACATGAGAAACCTGTTTTAATCTTAATAAAGGCCAGATCAATTGATGTTTAAATTAGACGGGGTGTCACAGTCACCAGGACCACGGGCACTTGACCAAAAAAAAATTCGCTCTGAAGGACGAGATTGAGAAGATGCTCAAGGCTGGGAAGCTGTGGAAATATATAAGCAGTGGTAGTCCAAGGGGAGGCTGAGACGACCCCCAAAAAAGAAGAACCGATAAATACAAAGAGGATTCTCCTTAGAAAAAGGATGATGGATCAAACTACGATGATGGGGATGATCTAGACCTACCATCGAAGGACGATGGTCCCTAAGGACGCCTTCACATGATGTCATTCGATGTAAAGATGATTTATAGGGGCCTAGCAGGGGGAGGCTCAGAGGTGGACGATAGAAAGGCACACATAGCAGAGGTCAAAGCTCTTCCCAAAGTTGAAGCGATTAACTCGGATGCAATGAGCATTAAGTCAGAGAAAAGGAAGAAGGTGGATATGGATACTTTGATTGTGGGTTTTTCAATACTTGACTTCAAAGGTATCCTAACTCCCCAAGACGACGCTTTGATGATTACAACCAGAGTTCATGGGTATGACGTGCTGAGAATACTGGTCGACGATGGAAGTTCGATTGATGTTATGTTCTGGTAGTGCTTCAAAGGCCTGGGGCTCAGCAAGAAGAGGCTCGTGCTTTATCATCACCCCTTAATTGGATTTAACGGTGAGAAAGTCCATCCATTGGGAATGTATGAGATGGACGTCAAGATGGGAGATGTTTGGGTAAAGAGGCTCAAAAAGAAGTTCAATTTCTTTATAATGGATGAAAGTGTATACTTGGCTTATAACATTATCATGGGAAGAGTGTCCCTCGAACAGTTTGAGGCCGTGCCCTCCACTGTACATGAAATGGTGAAATTCCTGACTCCCTATGGGGTAGGGGAAGTCCAAGGTGATCAACTGTTAGCACGTGAATGCTACTTTAACTCACTCGAGGAGAGGGAAGCTCATAAGAAAGCCACTACAACGTACAACATTGATATGTTGGACACCATAGACGAGATGAATTTTAAGAAAGGGGAAGTCACGAAGGAGGTAGAATCCATCGTCCTTAATGAGGATGAGCCGAAAAAAACCATCCAAGTTGGCAAATCCCTAAAGAAAAAGGTCAAGGAAGAGCTGATTAAACTGTTTAGGGATAGACAAAACATCTTTGCTTGGATCCACGAAGATATTCCCAGCATTAACCCAAAAGTTCTCTGTCATAAGCTCAATGTGGCCGATGATGCAAGGCCAATCCGATAGAGAAGAAGAGTATACTCGCGAGAGAAATATAATGTCATCCGGGAAGAGGTGAAAAAGTTAGAGAAGGAAAACTTTATCAGAGAGGTCATCTACCCAGAGTGGTTGGCCAATGCTATCATCGTTCCCAAATCCAATGGCAAGTGGAGGATGTGTGTTGACTTCACGGATCTAAATAACGCATGCCAAAAAGATAGTTTTCCATTACCGAGGATAGATCAGATGGTATACGCTATAGTCGGCCATGAATTAATGAGCTTCATGGATGCCTACTCAAGTTACAACCAGATATTCATGGACTCGGATGACGAAGAGAAGATAACCTTTATAATCGACATGAGGACCTACTGCTACAAGGTCAGGCCCTTTGGGTTCAAGAATGCTGGGGCAACGTATCAGAGGCTTGTCAAAAAATATTTAAGGACCAGATCGGGAAGACAATGGAAGTGTATGTTGATGATATGCTGAAAAAGAGCCTCAAGGCCAACACTCATGTGGCCGACCTTGAGACACCTTTGATACGATGAATAAGTACCGGTTGAAACTCAATCCCGCCAAGTGTGTCTTCGACGTGGGAGAAGGAAAGTTTTTAGGATTCATTGTGAATCAGAGGGGAATAGAATCCAACCCCAAGAAGATCAAGGCCTTGTTGGACATAAAGACTCATACGACGATAAAGGATGTGCAAAGACTCACCGAAAGAGTGGAAGCACTAAACATGTTTGTGTCTAGAGCCACTGATAAATACCTTCTTTCTTTCAAGTATTGAGAAAAGCTTTTGAATGGAATGAAGAGTGTGATAGAGTATTTAAGGATTTGAAGTCCTACCTCGTCTCTCCAGTCCTACTATCTAAACCAGTTCAAGGAGAGAAACTGTATCTTTATTTGGCACTATCTGAGTCAACTATCAGTGCCGCTATTGTAAGAGAAGAGGATGGAGTTCAGAAACCACTGTATTTTAATAGTAAGGCACTGCAAGGGGTCGAGCAGAGGTACCCTAAGATGGAGAAGTTAGCATATGCACCGAACCATGCCTTGAGGAAGTTGAAGCCCTACTTTCAGGTACATACCATGGTGGTCCTCATAGACTCACCCCTCAGATAAGTAATTTACGAGCCTGAGAAATTAGGAAGACTAATAGCTTGTGCAATCTAATTGGGAGAGTTTAACATAATCTACTAGCCGAGAACGGATATTAAAGGGCAAGCCCTAGCCGACTTTGTGTCCGAGTTCACTTGGGATGAGGCCGATGCTAAAAATGTTGAAGCTACAACTTGTGGGTAAGAAAGTAGAGTATGTCCTCCCCCGACCGAGGTCGAGACGAGTTCGATAAGAAACAAAGTGTTTGAGAATGAGGAGGAAAGGTATCTTTTCAAGAATGAAGCCCTAAAAGAGGGTAATTTTTCACCAAATAGTACTGTGTGGAGCCTCTTTGTTGATGGGTCTTTATGTGAGAATGCAAGCGGGGCAGGATTGATAGTGTCGACCCCTGGTGTGAATGATATTAAGTACGCAATGAGATTAAACTTCAAAGCTTCGAATAATAAATATGAGTATGAGGCTCTCCTAGCAGGTTTTTCCCTTGCCCGGGCACTGAATGTTATCCAACTCCTTGTTCATAGTGATTCCAGGTTGGTTGTCAATCAAATTTTAGGGGCATACGAGGCTAAAGATTATAGAATGGCAAGGTACTTGGGAAAGGTTAAGACATCATTGAAGCATTTCGCTGAAGTAAAATTGAAGAGGATACCTCAACTGGACAATGGCCGAGCCGATGCTCTAACAAGGTTAGCCTCAGCCACCAGAACTGAAATTAGAAGAACAGTCCCGATAGAGATTATCCATCAGTCGACAATCGAAGGAAAAGAAAATACCGAGGAATTTTGTTTCAATATGAGTATGGGAGATTCCTGAATGGATCCTATCGTATGCTACATTAGAGATGGGGAGCTACTTGAGTCCATGGCTGAGAAAAAGAAATTGAGGTACAGAGCTGCCAAGTTCTCCCTCATAGGAGATATCTTATACAAGAAAGGGTCTCCTCAAATATGACCATCCATTTGAGGTAGATTATATTTTATAAGATGTGCATAATGGGTCGTGTTCCAGCCACATTGGAGGGCGATCGTTGGCTAAGAGGATCATTACACAGGTTATTGGTGGTCGACATTGGCCAAAGGTGCAGCGGCATATGCCATGAAACGTGACAAGTGCCATCGGTTTGCCACAATACCCCATAAACCTCATCAGTCTCTTACCTCAATTATATCTCCTTGGCCTTTTGCAGTTCACGGGATTGACCTGGTTGGACCACTACCAAGAGCTGTGAATAACCATCGTTACTTAATCGTGGAAATCGATTATTTTTCAAAGTGGGTAGAGGCCTAGTCGATGATTACAGTCATAGAAAAGAAAGCCTTCCAGTTTATCTGGAAAAATATCATCTGTAGGTATGGCCTACCCAATACTCTGATTTCTGATAATGGAACACAATTAAAGAATGTATCCCTAGAAAAATATTATGAACGAGTCGGCATCAAGCAGTTCTTCTCTGCTCCTGGCCAACCCCAGGCCAATGGGCTGACAAAAGTAATAAATAGGATGATCCTTGATGAGATCAAGAAGAGGTTGGAAGATGCCAAAGGCAGGTGGGTTAAAGAAGTATATACTATCCTCTGGGCTTATATGACGACGTAGAGGACTCTTACTGGGGAAACTCCATTTATATTGGCTTATGGTTCAGAGGTGGTAGTGTCAATAGAGGTAGGTCTCCCTACCCATAGGGTTCAGACCTATGACCCAAAAAATAACGTTATTAAAAGAAGGATTGATTTAGACCTTGTGAAAGAGAGAAGATAAGATGCTGAAGTTAGGCAAGCTACCTACTAGCAAAGTATAGCAAAGTTCTATAATAAGAGAGTAAAGGCACGCCCACTGAAGATAGAAGACCTAGTATTGAAGAAGACATGGCAGAAGCCTAACAAGCTTCATTCGAATTGGCATGACCCATAACAAAGTGGTTGAAGAGGTAGTACCAGGGATGTATAGGTTGGAGAATCTGGAAAGATATCCATTCTCTAACCCATGAAACACTGACCACCTCAAAAAGTATTATCGGTGAGGTTCCAATTTTCCTAGTTTCTTTCCAATTCTATTGTAATACATGTATATGAGACTCAGATGGTGAAATAAATATTAATAAAATTCTATAAAAGTATCAAGTGTTCTCTCATATGTTGTCTATTTATTTGAATGCTTGTTGTTTGTATGTGTTAACTAATCTTAAGCTACAAAACATCATTCGTGGTGAAGTAGAATTATATTGCCCTTGGTGATACGACAATCCAGACGGGGTCAACCTCGTCTATGGACTGTCAATAAAATTGAAAGATGTTTATTATTAAACATCATTAAGTTGGTGGATTTACTCTCTCGATCGAGACGACAATTAATGGATGAGACGACTCTCATCCATACTCTCTCAAAATGACGAGAGGGGACTTATGCTTAAACACTATAATTTGATGGGTGAAAATTAAAAATCACTTAGTTGTGGTTCATTATTAAACGTCATTAAGTTGGTGGATTTACTCTCCCGACCGAGACGAAAGTGCATGGACGAGATGGCACTCATACATACACTCTCAAAATGACGAGAGGGGACTTATTCTTAAACACCATAATTTGGTGCGTGCAAATTAAAAATCACTTAGTTATGGTTCGTTATTAAACATAATTAAGTTGGTGGATTTACTCTCTCGGCCACAGTGCATGGACGAGACGACTCTCATCCATACATTTTTAAAATGACGAGAGGGGACTTATGCTTAAACAACATTAAAATGGTGGATTTACTCTCTCGACCGAGACGACAGTGCATGGGCGAGACGACTCTCATCCATACACTTTCAAAACGGCAAGAGGGGACTTATGGTTAGACATCATAATTTGGTGAATGTAAAATTGCAAAAATTACTTGATTATGGTTGATTTATAACATTGTCTCATTTGAAGACGAGACGACAACATAGTTTAAGTTTATAGCATACAAATAAATCAAGATGAGATAAAAATAAATGAACAACAAAAAGATTCCATTCATTCAAGAATTACAATATGAGTACTCTAAGGACGATAATAAACTTGGGATTTCATCCCATAAAATAAATTATTCAAAGAAAAAATTACAATCAAGACAGGGTATCGGTCACAGACGACCACCCTATGGAGTTGGTTCAATAATGATGGTGGTGGTCCCCTAAGCATTAGTCTCATTATATACAACCCCATCCTTGACTCGGACAACCTGAACTTGGGCATCAGTTTATAGGGCCTCAGTTTGCATGGCCTCAGCCTCGGTTATAGCCATCAGCTCAATATACTCCAGTGCTGCATCAAAAGGAGGATTCGACAAGTTTGGTGCCTCCAACACAGGCCGTATGGAAGAGACGACCTTAGAAAATTTAATCGCGATCCATTGGCAGACCGACCTTACACCCCTCTCAAAATATATGATGTTTTAGCTACCAAACTCATCCAAAGCTTTAAAATCTTCGACAACCTCGACTTCGATCCTCTAAATTGACTTGGTAAACAGAGCATTATCTTTGGACTTTTGCACGACAGCTGCAAGTTCTTTGGCATGAGCAACCGACTGCGTGATCAGGGCGTCTTCTTTATCCTTGAGTTGGTTATCCTTTGTCTTTAAGACCTCGTCTTCGAGATTCAGATCATCATGAGCTTACTGGAGGTCGGTTTGGCATGCTTCTAGTCGCTTCTTCATCTTTTCCTCAAATTTAAGAGCTCTGTCAGCCTCTTGAATCTTTGGATAATTCTGAACCATCAATTTGTTAGTCGATGAAAAAGTGCAGATAGACTGTGGAAGAAAGAAAAACATAAGTGTTAGTAAAAAAAGACAAAAGTACTAGAGAAGACTTGTGCTTATCACTAAAATAAAATACCCGTGCCATCAGATAAAGCCTAAGTCAAAGGCCTGGGGGTAGATATCTTCTCCAAGAACTCATAGTTGTCCTTGGTTGGGACTCCTAATATGTCCCTCTTTGATCTTGTGTCCGAGGGAAGAATTAAGCCTGGACACGTCCTAAGCTGGTCTCTGTTATTTTGCCAATATTCCTAAAAGAAGTCCCCAGAGTAGGAGCTCAGCCCAGAACTTCTCAGCACTGATTGGCTAAGAGAAATCACACTCGGCCTCTGAGTATCTCGCTCAGACCGAATCGTAAATGGAACTTGCTGGTGGGTCCTCTTTTGACTGACCTCTGGCTGCGTCAGCCTAGTAGCAGTCATCTTTTTTAGCTGATTTTTAACAGCCGGCTGCTTCTTCTTGTTAAGAGCATTACGGAGACTTGGTACATTCATGTTCCAAAATTCCTCAGATATGTGAGGAGGAGGATCTGCAAATGAGAAATAAGGAACTATTAGTCACAGAAATACGAGACAATGAAATATTTGAGCAAAAATCAAAGAACTATTTAACTTACAAAGGTCGTCCAAGGGATCAACCTTCAGCGCAGATTTTTTTAAGAATTCAGTAGACATCAAATATTTAAAGGTAGGGAGTTGTCCATTCTTACCTTTACCTCTGAGAAAGTTTACTCTATCCCTATTTGCTACACTGAGGTCGGGATCTGACTTGGAAGACATTGAAGGCTTCACCCAGATACATGATACCATCGACTCACTTTCTCACTTCTCTTGGTTGACGTCGACAGGAAATTCCCAAGCCCTAGAAGCATAAAAGAATCTTTCTTTCCAACTATAGTTAGAATTCTGGTTGATACGAAGGATCATCTTATCAGACTTCCTAACTCCTATGTGATAGTAGCTAACTTGGTTTGTAGAGGACAAGATATGATAACAAGCCTGAAAGATTTCAATCGAAGGATTGTCCTCGTATTTGTTTCTTTCTTCATAAAAAAATAGAGCCTAGTATAATCTTCTAGGAGTTTGGGTCTATCTGAGTAGAGACAAGAGCCAGGTCAAAGGGAAGACGAAAATCGACCTTGAACATTTGGCCGTAGAGGGCAATTTTCCCCTCTCATCTATCGTACACTCTCTCATCCTCGTCCGGTACACGCAGGACGACATCAGGCTTAATGCTATACATATGTATAAAAGAAAGAAGATCAAGTTCTCTAATAGATGATTGCTACCACTCGGCATATGAGTAGTCTACAGGCTTGTTAGCCTCAGAATCTTCCTATGTCTCTCCCTCAGCCTCTTCATCCCGATCCTCAACATTATCGGTGTGAGGCAAAATAATGGGAATACCATCAGGATACCTTTCCAAAAACTCTCTGTAAGTCATGATAGTCAGAGGAATTACAGTTGGGGGAACCACTATATTGGCAGTCGACTCAAAAAATTTTGGCAGGATCTCAACGAAAGAGTACTTCCCATCCAGATGACTCGGCTCGGCCAGGTAACAAGGCCCGAGACGTGGCATCAGGTTCTCCCATCCCCTCAGGGTGATTTAGTGAAAACCTCATAGCATCCTCGTATGAATACCTATCGTCATCTCGAGCAGAGGATGAGCCAACCATATCATCCGTAGAGGGTAAAATTATTTTCAAAGGGATGGGAAAAAGAGGTCGTCTCCAAATTGGGTTGGTTCGGCGCCTGACCTCGGCCTCTTCCTCTAATCTATATATCTCTTGGAAGTAACTCTCCCTAAGGGTAGGATATTGAAAGGTTACTTCATAAAGGGTCTTTAACATTCATAAGACGAGGCAACGCTTAACAACAAAGAATAAAAGCGAGAAATGAATAAACAAATTAAGGGGTTGACTAATTTTGACCCAAGGATCAAAGGGTGGAAAATGAATAGTTTTTTGAAAGAACAACCAAGAACAGTTTGAAGGTTCGCCTAGGAAGATGATCTGAATAACGCCGAAATAAGATGAAAAACCAAAAAGTGGCACGAGCAAGCCCAAAGCTAAGTAGAAAAATCTCCTTAGATCCTATACCTACCGAAAACCACCAGGAACCGCCAAGAAATGAACCCTAACCACCCAATACAATCATCGAAAAATAGAATCAACTCATCGAAAAATTATAAAACCTTATAACAAGCTAAGAAACTAAATAAACTTGTAAGAGACGACAAACGAGGGTTACCTGGAGGTAATAAAAGAAGGAAGAAGTAAGAATGGCCTTGTACGATGCTTGGAAACACATGAACAGGAGGCATAAGCTTTAGTTCTAGAGAGAAGGGCGCATGAAGGATTAGGATGTTAGGAAAGAGAAAATGGTTTTGAAAAAACTTGTTTTATAATAGTAATGATTTGTGCACATTTTACAAAGCGGCGCACAGTTCCCTATATACCTCATCATGCCAAGCGCGAAACCCTAAGCTTTTAAGACGTCACTCACGCCTCGATTGGGTATAGCCCTATGGGAACTGTGAAAATTGTCACCTTAAGCTTCCACTCACTTGATAGCTGCCATATGCCCCCTCAAAAACTACGATCAGTATCACCGGATGACATAACACCATTACCCCTCAGCCTCATCCACATGTCAAAGACTAAGGGCTAGGGGTGATTGATATACCAAGTATCACCTCGTCCATGATCATACAACCTCGGACATATCCGACCTTTACCAACCATCCTGAAGTGGGACATTACAACTTGGTTTGATCAGACTTGGCCAATACTGACTCGGCCAATGGAGCGGCTCAGGATGCCTCGGCCTCGGCCTTTAGTAATTGTCCAGTTTGAGTTACCCTCATTGTTCCCAAGGATGGATAACCCTCATCCTCTCCCCCAGTTGATGATGGCAGGCCGAGACTAATCGACATCATAGGTGTCAACTCTTCAGCGATTCACTGATCTATAAATCTAACCTCAGCCAATGTGGTCGGTTGAGGTCACGCAGCTGACAGAGAGCGTGCATTGGGAGACGCATTCAGATGTGCGCATGGATGTGCGATATACATGTACTAAAAACATTATACCCAGATCATTCCCTCACGTGAAGGAATATTTTATCATCATGACCTACGCGTGACGAAGACAACTGGCTCCTCCTCATTGGCTAGGAACATTATGCATATGCTTATTGCATGCTTGGGAGTGCAATACACCCCCAAGTCACTATAAATACATCTCATCTTATTTATTGTAAGGGATCGCTGAATCAAAACCCTAGAAAAACTCTGCTCATTTGTATCTCGAAGAGAGATAAAGATTGAGTGTTGTAATCCAGTCCATTAGAGCCATATTTGTTAGTGGATTTCATACACACACATAGTGGACGTAGGCTCCGGCCAAACCACTTAAATTATGGTGCTCTTCCTCTTATCCTCATCTCTTTCTCTGCTATTATATTATTTGTTTGCTGCCATTGTTGTATACCCGTTTGAGCTCATTATCTCTGTGATCTGGTGGTACCATATTTGGTATCATCAAGTAAAGTGAGGGAGAAAAGTAAGACGAGCAGGTTTGGAAAAAGAGTGTAAAGGAGAGTGGGTGCAAATACTATTCTACCCTTATTTTTTAATTTTAAAGAGAAGGGGAAAACAAATTAGAGTGTGTTAAAAGAGGGGGAATCCAAAATTTTCAAGGATAAAATAGTAAGTGCAGAAAAAACCTATCTTATGACATCATAAGCTAAGTTTATGACGTACATAAGTTTTGTAACTTATTATATAGATATGTATTTCTCTCCACCTGAACCACACTTCATTATATCTTCACCTAAGAATGGTTCATACCAATCTCTAAAATTGAATTGGGCCATATATTATTAAAAAGATATAATATAATTATCTATGACTTAATCGAATACTTGTTTTAATGAAGGCGATGGGTATGAACTACAAATCGAATATAATTTGGTATGATGTGTTCAAATAGGTCATCGAGTGATATTTGATTTGAGGTTAAGATTGAGTTCAATATGTAATATGGTTTGAGATTTTGAGTTTCAGAATGGTGATTTAAAATCACAGTGGGGAGAGAACAATGGTTATTATTATCGTGGGGGCATTATTCGAATTATCCGACATGATCAGAATAGTTGACACTTGTTGGGAGTCTTGATAAATGGTCACATCTTGAAGATACGAGCAAAAGGGTATCCGACCAATGAATATTTTAGGTTGGATATGTTCGATAGAATCACGAATGCATCTAAAAGTCCCAAAGTCCTACATGACTCATTCCCTTTATGTTCTCTATAAATGTAACTCCCTCCCCTAGGAAAAGGGGCATCTAATTCCCATTATTGCGAATTAATTAATACAAAGAGAGAGAAGCACCCCATGGACGTAGTTACATTATCGAACCACGTATATTATGTGTTGTGTCGTGTGATTTTCATTGACCGTTCTGCTTTATTTGATTAGAATCAATCTAAGTAGGATTTACCACCTACAATTGGTGAGGTTTATGGGAAAGAGTTTATATTTCTCAGCCAATCAGAGCCAATGAACAATCACGTCTCACACATGCAGCGCACCTCCGCCATTTAACGACAACCATCAAAGTGGTGGAATACAGGCCTCTAAAACCTAGGGTCAAGTCTGAGGTCCACCCCAATAGGAGTCGCGACATCCTAACCTACGTAATTATCCCAGGAAGAACATTATGAGCAAAGCAACGAACATCCCAAATCTACTCAGATATCGCGGCTTGTAGATGCCTATGAGTGATGACTTTTTGAGAAGGATGATGCCACGCTCCTCCAAGAGGAGGAGAATGCACGTTTGCAACATCTTCTCGAGAGGATGGAGAAAGAGCTACATGGGTACAAGCACAAATGCCACGCTCGAACCCTAGCCCTCAAACAAGTAAAACTCATAGTTGAGGAAGGAGTTTACGACGTGATTAGGATAACTCCAAACACATGATCCTATCGATAAGAAGATATCATGAGGGATGTCATCACAAGCATAACCTCCGTGACCTCATCCGATGAAAGATGGATGAGCATCCTGCTCATTGCGAGGCAATGTCTACCAAGGAGCTGGTTAGAAGGCCCCTCATCAATTAGATAAAGTTTTCGTTCTCCAGAGAAATTGAGGAACTGAAGCCTTCTAAAAAATTTACACGCCTAGATTCAAGATCTACGATGGGAAGCCCGTTCACATCGATTATGTTCACTAATACCGTTAAGACATGACCATATGAAATAATAAAGAAGCTCTTATATGTCATACATTACCCTATAGTATGGAGGATATCACACAAAAGTGGTTCAAGAAGCTCCCACATGGGTCAGTCAATAGCTTCAAATAACTCATAAAAAATTTCACTGCCAGGTTCATAACCAGTATCTCTCATTCTAAAATGATGGATTCACTTCTCACTAGGAGGAAAAATCCACAAGAAAGTTTACGGGAGTAATCTCGGAGATATTGGGAGACTTACAATGAAGTGGAGGAATGTTTCAAATTGGTCGTTGTGGCTTCATTCAAGATTGGTCTGCTGAGAAATTCTATATTGCATCAATCCCTTACCAAAAAGTAGGCCAAAACTATTGACGATCTTATGTCTAGGATAAAGAAATATGCTAAGGTATATGATGTGGTTGTTGGTACCCATCACGATAATGTTCGATCAAATATGGGATCAAACGACGACAAAGAGAATGTCCCCAATAGGGGGATCAAAAGACAAAATAGTGGATCCAATAATAATGGCAAGGCGTACCCTAGCAAAGTCCACCAAGCGATAAACACTATTTTCAAAGAGCCTGTCTACAAGATCTTAAACAATATAAAAGATGAGCATTTCCTCAAGTGGCCGAGAAAGATGATGGGAGATCCGTTAAAGAGGAACATTGCCATGAGATGTGCCTATCACAAGGAGCATGGTCACAAGACAGAAATGTAAGGCTCTCAAATCTCATCTAGAAGAGTTGGTACATGCTGACCACCTAGATCATATGGAGAAAAAAGGTGTAAAGTTAACTGTAAGGAATAAGCAAAAGTCTGACAATGTTGTAGATGATGGCGAGATGGGATACGAGTTTACAGTTATCCATGGTGCATCAAGTCCGAAATAAATTCAAGGCAATGTTGTTCGGATGGAACTAAAGAAAGTCACTGCGGTGATGGAGGCTTTCCTGATCGATCCTACCAAAACTCCAGAAGGAAAACGCTCATATGCATAATATATAAACTATAATAAACACATAGTCTTTATCGAAAAAGATCTGGTCGGAGTTAGGAATCCGCATCATGATGCGCTAGTAATCATTATCAGAATTGTTAACTAGGATATGGAAAAGATATTAGTTAACTAGGGAAGATCGTCAAAAGTTATATACCTAAAATTATTCAACAATCTTAATCTTAAGATCGAAGATCTAAAGGAAACGACCATCCCTTTAGTCGGCTTCACTGGAAAGATGACTATGCCGCTAATAAAGGTGGTTCTGTCTATCTGAACTGGGAATATCTCGAAGTTGATCAAGTTCCTAGTTATGGACATTAATTCTTACAATGATATCCTCGATTGAGGATGGCTTCATGCCATGAAGGTTGTTCCTTACACTTATCACTAAAAGCTCAAATGCATCACCGATTGGGGGATAATGGAGATAAAGGGGAAACTAGGTTGTTGCTCGGTAATAATTTATCGTTGTTATAAGGCCTAAACAAGAAAGAAAGAAGGAAAAATGGTAGTGAATGAGCCGTACACGGATTGGGCTACTCCGTTCTAAGTAGCAATTAAAGTATGGCAGGCCGGGGGTGGAAGAAACAAATGTGACCTCCATAGAAAGGGTTATGGAACCATTACAAGAAGTAATATTTGGTGACTCACACCTGGAGAATAAGATTATGATCGCCAACTCATTTATCAATTAGGAAAAACAAGAATTAATATATTTTCTCAAAGAGAATCAATACATATTTACTTGGCAGCCCAGTGATATGCCTGGGATTGACCCCGAAGTTATGTGTCATCGACTTCATGTGGACCCATAAATCCCACCAAATACATAAAAGGCGTCGAACAACCCAAGATAAGGCAAAGGATGTGGAAGAAGAATTGGGGAAACTTCTGGAGGCAAGGTCCATTAGATACGTTCAATTACCCAAATGGATCTCCAACCCAGTAGTTGTCAAGAAAAATAATAGAAAGTAGAGAACGTTTATAGACTTCACCGACCTCAACAAAGCTTGTCCCAAACACAATTTTCCTTTTCTGAAGATCGACCAATTAGTCAATGACATAGCCAACCGCAAATGGATGGGTTTCCTGTATGCATACTCAGGGTACCCTAAAATCCCTCTATTCAGTCCCAACTATGAGAAGACCTCATTCATTATCACTCTTGGCTTGTACTGATATACTATCATGCCGTTATTGATCAAGAATGCATGAGTAACTTACCAATAATTGGTCACCAAAATGTTCAAACATCAATTGGGAAATACCATGGAATCATTTGTAGACGATATTCTCATGAAGAGAAATCATAAGGTCGACCACTTGCAGGACTTGCCAAAGACGTTTGAGGTCCTCAAGTAATACAGGATGAAACTCAACGCCGCCAACTGATCTTTTGGAGTTCAATTCATAAAATTCTTGGAATATCTGGTCAGCCAAAAGGGAATCGAGGAGAATCCTGACCAAATTGAGGTGATCAACGATGTTAAGCCACCAAAAACAATTCGTGACATTCAAAAGTTGACTAGAATGTTAGTTTCACTCAATTGTTTCATCTCCAAATCTTCAGAGAAGTGACGAACATTCTTTCAGCTATTGAAGAAACAGATAGGCCTAGCTTGGAATGAGGAATGTTCAAAGAAACTTAGGGAGATCAAGTTTTTGAGCTGACCACCTCTACTTACGATCCCAAATCTGGAAGACTCGATCTATCTTTATCTCGCGATGTCTAGCCATATAATGCATTTGGACTCATTATATGAGAAGGAAGGGGACTGGGCCCCAGTTGATTGTGTTAGAAATACACTACTAGATGATGAGAAACGATATCTTCCTTTTGAGAATCTAGCTTACTCTTTAGTTATTTTTTCACGAAAGTCAAAGCACTAGTTCGAGGATCATATGGTCAAGGTCATCACCCTTTTCCCACTCGAGGCAGTCCTTAGGAAGGACGATTTGTTTGGACGAATGTCCAAGTGGTCGGTGGAACTAGGAAGATTTGACATCCACTATCAATTAAGGACTACAATAAAAGGGCAGGTGTTAATGTGACACCCCGACTAATTAAATACCGGGTAGCTACTCCTTTATTAAATTAATTCAAAATGCCAAGTTGGTCCAGTTAATAGCATCACTGTCGAAAACATTTTAATGATTACTAACCACCTAGTATTTAAAAAGTAAGTTGCCAAATTTTAATTTAAGTCTGATTAACATGCAACAAGTGTAATGAAGAATAAATAATACCATTCACCATACTGAAATAAATAGAATAACCATCACATAATGTAAATAAAGTCTGGAGGAAAAACTCCTCACTACAAATCCCACAACTGAAATACGCAAAGAAAATACTGAATACTAAATCAATACATGACAAAGTTTGAAAACTGTAATGGAAAGATGTCTCTAATAGAAATGGGCAACATGCCCTACAACTGATAGATAATGACTCTGGAATCCAAATGATAGAAGCGTCTACAAGCAAATCCCTGTAGCTTTCACAAACAGCTACAGCTCGTCACCTGAATGAGTATCCTATGCATGGTGTCCTTGTGGCTGGGCACCTAAAATGGTTTTACAAGAAAAAATAGATTTGAAAGCAAACGGGTCAGAGCCCGAATGTGGAGATATTTTAAAAACCTGCAAGTGCTTTAAAAACATTTAAAACATTAAATGCAAAGTACATGTTAGGACGTGCACTCACATGATATTCTCACCTCTCGTCTAACTGTGCACTCCTAACGTAAGTACCCATCTACAACGACCCAAACCACCAGCTAAGTGACATCATATCTAGCTAGACTGTCATAGGTCCTACCCTTATTACTCGGTTCTATTAACATTATAACGCTCGTAATTAAATAGGGGTTTAACGTAAACTCAGATGCTCAATATGCAATATATTACTCTATCAGCTAACCCGTTATGTTTTTCTCGAAACAATACCGTAATTATTTTCACAACATTAACATGAAGGTTCCCATTAATTAAGTGTATATTATTCACATCATAAGTATACAATACAAGCACCCCGAGAACTAAGCTGCGGTGCACACATACTCTGCTATCCATCCCGGTACATCACGTACATAAGGATTACATATTCCGAATCTCTCAGGAATAGTTCACAAATAACAACATCACAAATAATGGAGGCGAAGACAGTCACATCACATGGGTCCCGCACATACCTACGCTCCCACGATCAGCAAACTTATTAATATCCCAATAAGTCTTTCTATGACCTATGTTCATCAAGGTAACCAGTCTAAATTCGGGCAACACAAGGATTAGAGGGCCCTAAGCGAACGCAAACCTCCCGTGATAGCAAGTATGGTAGGTATGTCATACACACAATTCATATACCAATACTAAGTAAACACACTTCTTAGTAATCCCGTAGTTTAATCGTAGTACTATTCTCATTCTAGTACCAATATATAATTTACACACTTTATACGATTCCGGTTTATAATCATACGCGCCCTAAATTTATTCTCACGTCGTAGTAGACACTCACGTCTCAACCCACCCAGTTCATTGATTTAAATCACTCGTATATAATTTACTCCTCATAATAACCCAAAAGTCCCAAATCTATCCATATATCATCAAAGGAATGCTATCTCTATCCTCGAACAAGTTTACGGGACTCCCAAAATCAAAACAGGCCAAAAAGGCCTAAACTGCCATCTCGTTAGAAGTCTCGTTCGAACGAGGCTGTTCGAACGAGATTCCAGTTCATTCGAACGAACTGTACCTTCTAACGACATCTCGTTTTTTTTTTTTTTTTTTTTTTTTTTTTTTTAACAAAGAGGGACGGAACCCCCACACATATTATTAATATAAAAGGAGAAAAAGCCTCTCCGAAGCTTACAAACCCAAGCAAATTTAAAATCTAGAGGTTGGGCCCAATACTCTAGATGGAATGCAGTAAATATGGGATTTTATATTAACCCCATTACATAGAGAGAACTTGAAATAAATATGGAGATTTATCTTATCCCCATTTACAACTTTAGAATTCTATGCCTTATTTGAGGAGTATGCAGACTATCCAGCTTAAGTAAACCTTTAACCAACCTCGGGAGAGAGGAATAATCCCAATATAAAAAATTCGTGTTGAAAAGAGAAGCCCTTGAAGCTAGATGGTCAGCAACTGAGTTTGATTGTCTCCATATATGATTATAAGTAACTGCATCAGAGCATTTGTAGTCTTGAAGAAGCTTTCTAGCTTGCCATGGAGGTTTAGCTTTTTTCAATATCACATCTATTAATAGCTTGCAATCCGATTCCACTATTACTTTTTGAATCTTTAACTGAGAAACCAATTTCATACCTTCAACCAATGCCAAACTTTCAGCAAAGAAAGATGTTTGAACTCCTATAGCCCTTTCAAACCCAACAATGAAGTTTCCATCCGAATCTCTAATCACCCCTCCAATACCACTATTACCCGGGTTACCTTTAGAGGCTCCATCAATATTTAATTTAAAAACCCCACTAGGGGGATTAGACCAAATGCATTTGATAAGATGAACAACTTTAGGGCTTATTTTAACTTGGAATTGGTTAATGATATGAATATCTAACGAATTAGGAAGGTCATAGATTTTTAGATTTTGAAGAACGGAAGAAGCTAAAAAAATTATTTGATTTATTATAAAATTATCAGAAGACTTGGAGTTTTCAAAAACCAATCTATTCCTTGCTTTCCATAATTCCCAAAATATAATTTTAGGAATAATGGCATAAAGAATTTTAAGAAAGTCTTTGTTATTTTTAGTCATCCACCAAGATAAAATCATAGCCCTACAAGAAAGATTGTTAGGAATAACATTAAAAAGGTGACAAAAATATTTCCAAACATTTTTAGCTAACTTACAATTTAACAACACATGAGAATCGCTATCATCATTAGCTAAACATTCCCTGCAAACCGGAGCAAGTCTTATACCAATTTTTTGGATTTCAGTCTCAAAAGGAACAAAATGATTCAATAACTTCCAAATGAAATTAGAAATTTTTGTGGGACATTCTATAGTCCAATTAGTTTTCCAAGTGAGAGAGATTGGGTTATTATTCCTACATATTTGAAAAGCTTCTTTCAAAGAGAACTCACCAGAGTATGAAGGAAGCCATATTTGATTTTCAGAATCAATGTAATCATCCGCTAAACTAGAGATAGATTTTATTCTTTTAATAGTGGAAGAACCTAACTTCAAAACCGTAATGTCCTTATATTTATGACGCATGAAAGAAGCCCAAATACCTTTATCAAATAAAAATTTCCAATACAATTTCATGCTAGAAGCATTAATAATATCTTCCATTTTTCTAAAGTTTAACCCACCTTCTTCAAACGGAAAACACATGTCATACCATTTAGCCCATTGGTAAGGTTTTTCTTTATTAACACCTCCCCAATAAAATTTAGAAAAAATATTATGCAATCTTTTAATAATAGTTTTAGGGGGGCAAATAACAGAAATGATGTGGATAGGGATAGATAAAAGAACACTTCTAATAAGAGTAGCCCTACCAGCTTGAGAAATAAGCTTGGACGACCAAGAATTTAGCTTCTCTCTAATAGAATTCATAAGATCAGAAAATTGAGACAGTTTAATTCTACCTTTATTAATGTTGCAACCTAAATACTTCATGGGCAATGTTTTGATAGATATACCAGAAATGGTTTCCATCTTCGTTCTAATAGACGGAGAGAGATTTTTATCAATATAAATAGAGCTTTTAGCTATGTTGATAGACTGACCAGAGGTATTTTCATAGGTTTTAAGCAATTTAGATATAGCAAGCAAAGATTTCTTGTTCCCATTAGCAAAAATAATAATATCATCGGCATAAGCCAAGTGGGAAATCAGATTACAATTTCTAGGATGGGAAAAAGGAATGGCTTTACCATTCTTGAACAAATTATCTATATTCCTACTTAAACATTCAGCAGCTATAATAAACAAGCTAGGAGACAGAGGGTCACCTTGCCTAAGCCCTCTGAAAGATTGAAAAAAACCTTTACATTGGCCATTTATGGAAATAGAAAACCAATTATTGGAAATTAACCTCCAAATCATGTCAATAAACATTTCATTAAAACCAAATTTCCTCAAAACTTGACATAGGAAAGGCCAATACACTTTATCATAAGCCTTTTCCATATCTAATTTAATAATAACATTATGACCGCGAACTTTTTTACCTATATTTTGAGATAACTCATGAGCAAGAAGAATGTTGTCATTAATACTTCTCCCTTTAACGAAACCAGATTGGTTTGGGGATATTATTTTAGGAAGAATCACGGCAACTCTGTCGTTCAGAATCTTAGAGATAATTTTATTAGAAAAATTACATAAGCTTATAGGTCTAAATTGAGAGCAATTTATAGGTATATCCACTTTAGGAATAAGAGCAATATTCGTAGCTGACCAGCTTTTAGGAATTTCAGCTCCAGCAAAAAAAGAGTGAATTGCCTTTATAAGATCATGCTTTATGATGTCCCAATATTTCTGATAAAATTCACCCCCATAACCATCAGGACCAGGAGCACTATCAGAATTCAAATTATTAATAGCTCTAAATATTTAACGAATGTATCGAACGAAATACAGTTCGTTCGAACGAAGGTATCGAACGAAGTCTCCCCTCGTTATAAGCGACTGGTCAACTCGTTAGAAGCTCGTTCGAACGAGCTCGTTCGAACGACCTGGGAAGGTCTTCTAACGAGAGACCAGTTTCGGCCCAGAATTTCTTGGTTACGATTTTCATCAATTCTTACTCCTCAAATCTCCTCTAAAATTCGTTCCAACAATGTTTTAAGTTCTCTAATCATCCTAAAACATGCTAAGGTCATACACTAACATCTTTTAAGGGATTAATACATCCCAAACATCATTAAATCACAAGTTTCTACATTTTTCCCCAATTTTCTTCAAGAACATAAACCCTAGATTTTTATCATCCTAAATTCCCAGAATTTAATCCGTTGTTACATCACATAAATATGAAATCTCTGAATTCAATCTTCAAACAACGTTTCTACATGCAAACCTATACCCAAAATTAAAATAATAACTTCCAATTTCATGGGTTTTCCTTTAACTCTTAAATAAGGTTGATTACCAAGATTTCTAACATGGAAGAAGCATTCACTGCATAAAGAATGTAATTTAAATCACTTGACTTGAGTTTATTTCTGATTTTGATGTTGATTTCCTCTCTCTTTCTGCAGAATTCCCTCTCTCCCTCTTTCTCCAAGCTTCTTCTCCAATGGTGGCTTATGGTGGCTAGGGTTTGTTTTGGGGAAACTTAGAAAACCTAATCTAACAACCCCCGTAGCTTATCGGGTTAATATGGGTTGGTTAGTGGGTTTAGTGGGTCTATTCCCAATCAGATTTACTTCTCTAATTTTCGTCATTTTTAATTCCTAAAAATACGAAATTACCAAAATACCCTTTATATTGCCGGTATGGCCTAAATATACCCCGGGACCCAAACTACACCCTCGGCTAGTGTTTTCTGACTATTTCGACAGACGCGTTGTCGCACTCAAAACGACCATACGGTTAATAGAATTTAAATTCACTTTTATAATTAAAATATTTATATCCCGACGTGACTGTCACACGCGTCCCAATAAAATGACCAAATTACCGTATATCAATCTCACGACAAATTTCATAATTCAATATTCATATAACATCATATATGCTCAATATAGTCAAATACCAACTCACATCTCGCTAGTATTTTATCCGGATTAATTCCCAATTAATTCACATTTAATTAATTAATCCCAAAAATAAATATAGCCAAAAATACGGGGTATTACATACTCCCCCCCTAATAACTGAATTTCGTCCCGAAATTCGGAACTAGAAAGTACCTGGTATGAACAACTCTGGATAACGTTCGCGCATCTCATCCTCGCGCTCCCATGTGGACTCCTCGACATTGTGTTGTCGCCACTGAACACGCACTAACGGGACTATCTTTGACCGCAGTTTCCTCTCGCTTCTGTCCAAAATAGCAATCGGCCCCTCCTCGTAGGAGCTATCCGGCTGGAGATCGATGTCCTCCACAGCAATGTGAGAATGAGCCAAATTATCTCTAAGGTATTTCCTTAGCGAGGAAATATGAAACACATCGTGAATCCGATGTAAATGCTCCGGTAACCCAAGTCTATACGCAACCGGTCCGATCCGCTCAATAATAGGAAACGGCCCCACATACCTTGGTGCCAACTTCCCCTTCTTCCCGAAACGCATAATCCCCTTCATAGGAGATACTCTGAGCAAAACCTGGTCCCCTAATTGGAACTCCCTGAAAAATCTCTTCGCATCAGCATAACTCTTCTGCCTGTCTTGAGCTACCCGAATGGGACTCCGAATCAACTCAATCCTTGCCGAAGTATCCTGAATCACTTCCGGTCCAAGTAGTTTGTTGTCACCCACCTCTAACCAACATGCTGGGGAACGACAAGGCCTACCGTACAATGCCTCAAACGGAGCCATGCCAATAGTGAACTGATAGGAGTTGTTATAAGCAAACTCCACCAGTGGTAGGTACTGCTCCCATCCGCCCCCAAAGTCAATAATGCACATGCGTAGCATGTCCTCCAACATCTAATTTGTGCGCTCTGTCTGTCCATCGGTCTGCGGATGATAAGCTGTACTCAACCGCAATTCCGTTCCCATTGCCTCCTGGAAACTCTCCCAAAACCGCGAAACAAATATCTTGTCTCTGTCAGACACGATATTTAGGGGCACACCGTGAAGTCTCACAACCTCTGAAATGAAGAGCTGGGCATACTGTCCCGTAGTGTAGTCAGTCCTTACGGGTAAAAAGTGAGCGACCTTGGACAACCTGTCCACAATTACCCAAACGGAGTCGTGACCCCTCTGCGACGTAGGCAACCTCGTGATAAAGTCCATGGATATGCTCTCCCACATCCACACCGGGACCTCCAACGGTTGTAGCAATCCTGCCGGTCTCTGATGATCCACTTTTACAAGCTGACAAGTGGCGCATTTCGAAACAAACTCAGCGATATCTCTCTTCATACCGCTCCACCAATACTGGCGTCTCATGTCTTGGTACATTTTGTCCCCTCCGGGATGTACCGCGAACCGTGAGCCGTGCGACTCTGCCATCACATCGTGTCGCAATTCCTCCCCTTCCGGAACTACCAATCTCCCATTGAAGCGTAATCCCCCGTCTGAGCTGACGGTATAGGACTCGGCTCCCTCTGCTAGTAATCGAACTATCTGCTCCTGACAGAACGAGTCATTAGCCTGTGCCCGTACTACCTTCGTGACAATCTGCGGTGTAACGGTCATCACAGACATGAAAGATCGGGCCACTGCATCCTGGTGTCCCAATTCCTTCCACTTTGCCTTCCACACCTCTGCCACCTCATCTGCTGGCATACGGCTCAACGCGTCTGCTACCACGTTAGCCTTACCTGGGTGATACTGGATATCGAACTTGTAGTCTTTCACAAACTCAAGCCACCTACGCTGCCGCATATTCAACTCCTTCTGTGTGAACAGGTACTGTAGGGACTTGTGGTCCGTGAACAGTTGGAACTTCTCCCCCAAAAGATAGTGCCTCCAAATCCGTAGGGCAAATACCACAGCTGCCAACTCCAAATCATGCGTGGGGTAATTCTTCTCATGAGTCTTAAGCTTACGGGAAGCATAAGCTATGGCCTGTCTCTCCTGCTGCAATACACCTCCAAGTCCTTGTAAAGACGTATCGGTGTAAACCAAATACTCAACTCCCGGTCTCGGCAATGCTAACACAGGTGCTGAGGTCAATTTGTCCTTTAACTCATCAAATGCCAACTGACAGGCATCATTCCAGATGAATGGCACACCCTTACGAGTCAGATGTGTCAAAGGACCCACTATCTTCGAAAATCCCCGAATGAACCTCTTGTAGTATCCTGCTAGGCCCAAGAAACTACGAATTTCAGTCGGTGTCGTGGGCTGTCCCCACTCCTTCACCGCGAATACTTTCCCCGGATCAACAGATATCCCCCGGTCGGAAATAATGTGTCCCAAAAACTGGACTTCCTTCAGCCAAAACCCGCACTTCTCATATTTTGCATACAACTCGTTCTGACGTAGTGTCTGCAAAACTTGCCTCAAATGCTCGGCGTGCTCCTCCTCTGTCTGGGAGTAGACCAGAATATCATCGATGAAGACAATGACAAATTGATCTAGGAATTCCCTGAACACTCTGTTTATCAAGTCCATAAACACAGCTGGAGCGTTGGTCAAACCAAAAGGCATAACCCGAAACTCGTAAGAACCATATCTCGACAAGAACACAGTCTTCGAGACATCCTCCTCCCTGATACGCAACTGATGGTATCCCGATCTCAAATCAATCTTTGAGAAGAAAGAAGCTCCTCTCAACTGGTCGAATAAGTCATCGATTCGAGGCAACGGATACTTATTCCGTATCGTGACCTTATTCAACTCTCGGTAGTCCACACACAATCTCAGTGAACCGTCCCTCTTCTTCACAAACAAAATTGGAGCACCCCAAGGTGAGGTACTCCTGCGAATAAAGCCCTGACCTAACAGCTGCTCTATCTGATCTCGTAGCTCTCGCATCTCTGCCGGAGCCATACGGTACGGTGCACGTGCTATAGGCCTCGTATATGGCAATAGGTCTATAACAAAGTCTATCTCTCGACTGGGGGGTAGGCCTGGTATCTCCTGAAACACATCCGAATATTCCCTGACAACCGGGATCGAATCTAAAGGAATCATAACCTCCTTAGAGGTATCCTCCTCTAGGTAATACAAATGAGCGGTCGAGCCTCCCTCTGGGCGAGGCATCGCCACTACAAACATCTCTTGCCCCGGAATGGCAAAAACAATGCTTCCGCTGAAGCAATCAATCATGGCCCTATAAGCTACGAGCCAATCCATACCGATAATCACATCGTGAACATGCATATCTAATACCAACATATCTGCAGGTAATACCAGACTACCAATCTCTACCCCCACTCCCCGGCATATAAAGAATATAAGTGACCCACTCCCCAATGGTGAGTCGACACACGTCACTGTGCTTTCTGCCGTAGCTAACAATCCTAAAGCTTTCGCAAAATGTGTAGCTATAAAACAGTGTGTAGCACCCGTATCAAATAATACCCGACCCATAGTGCCATGGATAAGAAACGTACCCTCAATCGCGGGCGGTGCCTGTGGAACTGTAGCATGGTGGACGTTGTAGACACGTCCATACTTTAGCTGCCCCTGCTGAGCTGGGACTGCTGGAATGGGTGGCAATGCTGCCATCTGCGGCGGTGCGGGGAGAGCGGCGGGAAACATAGGCCTCTGCGGCTCCTGGCGAGCACCCTGCTGCTGCTGCTGTGGGGCCCTGCACCTCTCAGGACAATCCTGTCGTTTATGTCCAGTCTTGCCACAAACAAAACACTTCCTCGAGAAGTTCCCTCCTCTCTGTCCCTACTGTCCCCGACCCTGGTGGCCGTTACCGTTCCTCCCTTGGCCCTGCTGGCCCTGGTGAAACTGCTTCCCATTCTGCCCCTATTGGCCCTGATGGCCGTTTGGACCCTGATGGCCCTGACGGAAACCTCCCTGTCCTTGTCTGTAGTTCCCTGATCGAAACCTCTTCTGATCCCCTTGCTGCGAACCCTGCTCACCCTGTCTCTACCCCTGAACAGATTGTGCCCCACTGGCACCATGTCCTCCAGTCCTGCCCCGATGGCTAGACTCTCCCGACCTCTTGCCCTCAGCCATATGAAAGCGGTGGTCCTGGCAGTGTAACAAGGCAGCGTTAACCACATCAGAATACGTGGCCAATGAAAGGTTCCCTAACAGATGCTGACGGATCCTCTAAGTCAACCCGTCGGTGAATTTCTCAATCTTCTTCTTCTCTGTCGGTATCTCATCCGGAACGATATTCAACAGGTTTATGAACTCGGCCTCAAACTCGGCCACGATCTTACCCTCTTGCCTCAGATTCATCAGTTTCCTCCTCATTTCCGTATGAACAGCTGACGGAAAGTACTTGCGGTCAAACCGCACCCAGAAGTCCTGAATAGTGAGAGTATCCCTCTCCTCCATGGTGGTAATAGACTCCCACCACTGCAGTGCAGATCCAACTAGCTTGAAAGTAGCTAGCACCTGCTTCTGAACATCCGTGCACTCATACATCCTTAAGTGCCTCTGCATATCCTTCCTCCACTGGCTCGAGACTACCACATCTGAGCTACCTGCAAACTCTGGCGGATGCGCTTTCTGAAAAGCGTCATGTACACGCTCCCAAGCAGACGGGAATGCATTTGCCTGTACTGGCGCGGCAACCGGCGCCTGAGGTGGTGCCTGCTGAACAACGGCAATTGCGGCATTTACCGCTTGGGCTACTATAGCTGCAACCTCAGCGGCGTTCATCATGCCCTGAACTGGAGCGGGCTGGGGTTCGGGCGTTGCATCCCTGGGAACTCGTCGTGCACGTCGTGGAGGCATCTGAAATAAGAACAAAGTTTATAAGTTCGCTGTTTATAAACTTAAGATAGATGAAGAACGAAGCATACATAAAAAGAGTACAACAGTCCTAAAATATAGGGCTCTATATCAAAGAAACTTAGCGGAAACATAATAAGCCGTCAGATCCTAAAGGACACTAGAACCTGATGCTCTGATACCACCTGTGACACCCCGACTAATTAAATACCGGGTAGCTACTCCTTTATTAAATTAATTCAAAATGCCAAGTTGGTCCAGTTAATAGCATCACTGTCGAAAACATTTTGATGATTACTAACCACCTAGTATTTAAAAAGTAAGTTGCCAAATTTTAATTTAAGTCTGATTAACATGCAACAAGTGTAATGAAGAATAAATAATACCATTCACCATACTGAAATAAATAGAATAACCATCACATAATGTAAATAAAGTCTGGAGGAAAAACTCCTCACTACAAATCCCACAACTGAAATACGCAAAGAAAATACTGAATACTAAATCAATACATGACAAAGTTTGAAAACTGTAATGGAAAGATGTCTCTAATAGAAATGGGCAACATGCCCTACAACTGATAGATAATGACTCTGGAATCCAAATGATAGAAGCGTCTACAAGCAAATCCCTGTAGCTTTCACAAACAGCTACAGCTCGTCACCTGAATGAGTATCCTATGCATGGTGTCCTTGTGGCTGGGCACCTAAAATGGTTTTACAAGAAAAAATAGATTTGAAAGCAAACGGGTCAGAGCCCGAATGTGGAGATATTTTAAAAACCTGCAAGTGCTTTAAAAACATTTAAAACATTAAATGCAAAGTACATGTTAGGACGTGCACTCACATGATATTCTCACCTCTCGTCTAACTGTGCACTCCTAACGTAAGTACCCATCTACAACGACCCAAACCACCAGCTAAGTGACATCATATCTAGCTAGACTGTCATAGGTCCTACCCTTATTACTCGGTTCTATTAACATTATAACGCTCGTAATTAAATAGGGGTTTAACGTAAACTCAGATGCTCAATATGCAATATATTACTCTATCAGCTAACCCGTTATGTTTTTCTCGAAACAATACCGTAATTATTTTCACAACATTAACATGAAGGTTCCCATTAATTAAGTGTATATTATTCACATCATAAGTATACAATACAAGCACCCCGAGAACTAAGCTGCGGTGCACACATACTCTGCTATCCATCCCGGTACATCACGTACATAAGGATTACATATTCCGAATCTCTCAGGAATAGTTCACAAATAACAACATCACAAATAATGGAGGCGAAGACAGTCACATCACATGGGTCCCGCACATACCTACGCTCCCACGATCAGCAAACTTATTAATATCCCAATAAGTCTTTCTATGACCTATGTTCATCAAGGTAACCAGTCTAAATCCGGGCAACACAAGGATTAGAGGGCCCTAAGCGAACGCAAACCTCCCGTGATAGCAAGTATGGTAGGTATGTCATACACACAATTCATATACCAATACTAAGTAAACACACTTCTTAGTAATCCCGTAGTTTAATCGTAGTACTATTCTCATTCTAGTACCAATATATAATTTACACACTTTATACGATTCCGGTTTATAATCATACGCGCCCTAAATTTATTCTCACGTCGTAGTAGACACTCACGTCTCAACCCACCCGGTTCATTGATTTAAATCACTCGTATATAATTTACTCCTCATAATAACCCAAAAGTCCCAAATCTATCCATATATCATCAAAGGAATGCTATCTCTATCCTCGAACAAGTTTACGGGACTCCCAAAATCAAAACAGGCCAAAAAGGCCTAAACTGCCATCTCGTTAGAAGTCTCGTTCGAACGAGGCTGTTCGAACGAGATTCCAGTTCATTCGAACGAACTGTACCTTCTAACGACATCTCGTTCGAACGAATGTATCGAACGAAATACAGTTCGTTCGAACGAAGGTATCGAACGAAGTCTCCCCTCGTTAGAAGCGACTGGTCAACTCGTTAGAAGCTCGTTCGAACGAGCTCGTTCGAACGACCTGGGAAGGTCTTGTAACGAGAGACCAGTTTCGGCCCAGAATTTCTTGGTTACGATTTTCATCAATTCTTACTCCTCAAATCTCCTCTAAAATTCGTTCCAACAATGTTTTAAGTTCTCTAATCATCCTAAAACATGCTAAGGTCATACACTAACATCTTTTAAGGGATTAATACATCCTAAACATCATTAAATCACAAGTTTCTACATTTTTCCCCAATTTTCTTCAAGAACATAAACCCTAGATTTTTATCATCCTAAATTCCCAGAATTTATTCCGTTGTTACATCACATAAATATGAAATCTCTGAATTCAATCTTCAAGCAACGTTTCTACATGCAAACCTATACCCAAAATTAAACTAATAACTTCCAATTTCATGGGTTTTCCTTTAACTCTTAAATAAGGTTGATTACCAAGATTTCTAACATGGAAGAAGCATTCATTGCATAAAGAATGTAATTTAAATCACTTGACTTGAGTTTATTTCTGATTTTGATGTTGATTTCCTCTCTCTTTCTGCAGAATTCCCTCTCTCTCTCTTTCTCCAAGCTTCTTCTCCAATGGTGGCTTATGGTGGCTAGGGTTTGTTTTGGGGAAACTTAGAAAACCTAATCTAACAACCCCCGTAGCTTATTGGGTTAATATGGGTTGGTTAGTGGGTTTAGTGGGTCTATTCCCAATCAGATTTACTTCTCTAATTTTCGTCATTCTTAATTCCTAAAAATACGAAATTACCAAAATACCCTTTATATTGCCGGTATGGCCTAAAAATACCCCGGGACCCAAACTACACCCCCGGCTAGTGTTTTCTGACTATTTCGACCCTTCCGGACGCGTTGGCGCACTCAAAACCACCATATGGTTAATAAAATTTAAATTCACTTATATAATTCAAATATTTATATCCCGACGTGACTATCACACGCGTCCCAATAAAATGACCAAATTGCCGTATATCAATCTCACGACAAATTTCATAATTCAATATTCATATAACATCATATATGCTCAATATAGTCAAATACCAACTCACATCTCGCTAGTATTTTATCCGGATTAATTCTCAATTAATTCACATTTAATTAGTTAATCCCAAAAATAAATATAGCCAAAAATACGGGGTATTACAGTTAACAAATTTCTTCTCTGAGTTCACTGGAGGATAGGAGCCCAACGATGTGGAGCTTGTCGATCGAACAACCCATGAATATTTTGACCCACTAAAAAAGTGGACGATATATTGATGGGGCCTCCAAGTCAAAGGGGGTAGGGGTAGGAATTATCCTCGTCACTCTAGAGTATACCATAATCGAGAAGGGATCAAACTCATTTTTGAAGTATCCAATAATAAGGCCGAATATGAAGCTCTCACCACTAAATTAAAGAAAGCCTTCTCTCTTAGTGCAAGTCACATTGACGTTTATAATGACTCAAGGCTAGTATCTAATCAAGTATCAGGAAACTACAACATCATATGTGAACGAATGTCAGTATATTTATAAGTCATCCAAGATGTGGTTGCCCAATTCAAAAAGGCCCACGTTCAATAGTTCCCCCTGGAAAACAACAGTCATGCTGATGTTTTGCCCACTCTAAGTCCAGTCGTTGACTTCTATCTCAAAAGAACAATTGAGGTGGAACACCTCGCCTAATTAAGAATCATGAAATCTAAAGTCACCAAATAAGTCCTCACCATACGAAAGGATCCCAGTTGGATGGACCCATCGTAGCATACCTATAAGAAAATTATTTATCATTAGACAAGAAGCAGACCCATCAAACTAGGGTAAAAACTACTCATTTTTACTTGTCACCTGAAGGAAAACTCTACAGGAGATCTTTCACAGGTATGTACCTCCAATGTGTACATCCAAATGATGTCAGTTCTATACGATCTGCACGGTGAGATATATGGGAGTCATTCCAAAGGAAGATCTTTGGCGTTTAGGGCCATTAAGGAGGGAAATTGGTGGCCTTACATGCAAAGGGATGAAGTTTCTTATGTGAGGAAGTGCAATAAGTGACAAGAGTTATCTCTTATGCTTCACCAACTAGCCAGTGACTTAAAGTCATTAACTAGTCCATAGCCCTTTGCTCAATGGGGACTGGACATTGTGGGTCCCCTACCTACAACACTAAGAAATTAGAAGTATCTTTTGGTCAACACAAACTATTTCACTGAGTTGATAGAGGCTAAAACTTTGGTGAACATCAAGAATACCAATATGATCAGATTTATCTGGAGAAACATCATGGCCCATTTGGGCGTGCCGATAACCACCATAAAAATGGGATATAATTTAAGAGTGGACCATTTTAGGACTTTTCCAATATCCATGACATTAAGAACCACTATAGTTCAGTGACCTACCCTAAAAGCATTGAGTAGGCTGAGGCTTTTAAGAGAATGGTACTGACGGAATAAAAAAAGGGTTAGAAAATCCAAAGGCGCTTGGGTGGATGAGCTTCCCCATGTCCTCTAGGCATACCGAATAATATTGAGATCAGCGGGGGAAACTCCCTTCACCTTAGCTTATGGGATGGAATCCATAATTCCTTTGGAAGATGGTTTTATATTTATAAAGACAACCATTACCGATCAGAGTCTAAATGTATAAATCATAAGGATTGAGATCGACCTAACCGAATAAAGGAGAGAACACGCCTTGATTAAACTAACTTCCTACCAACAACAGTTGGCTAAGTAGTATGATAAAGGCGTTAACCCAAGAGGTTCCAGGCTGAAGATTATGTCCATAGAAAAGTGATCAATATAACAAAGAAGCCGTTAGATGGTAAATTAGGTCCTAACTCGGAGGGACCCTTCAAAATTATCAGAGAAGACCTCCACGGAGTTACCATTGGTAAATAATGGGAGCGGGGAGATTTCTAGGGTTTGGAACGCCACCAATCTTAGGAAATTTTATATTTAACTTTTTTCAATTTCAAAGTCTTGTTTAGCGAATAATTTAAAGTTCAATTAATGCAATTATCTTTCTCATTGTTACAAATGGCAGACCAATTTTTTTTATTTACAAGTTATCATTATAGAAGCACTATATTTGTATTTGCTCATAGTTTATCCAATCAATTTCTGATAGTCAGTCCCAACACCCGATCAAACCTTGATCGACAATTTCAATGCTTTAATAAGATTACACTTAATTAAATCTCAAGGTTACATGTTTTCGTAACTAATAAACACAGAAGCATAAATAATTTATCAGGAAAGAAAAAGACCTACGGGGGATCCCTATGCGTTAAATGTCTCGAACTTGGTCGGTTAAAATCCTAAACGGGTGGGTGGCCCTGTGATTAGGTACATTTTTGCCATAGTTTATCCTAGGACTAAGATTGTGTGAGTAAATTTCTAAAAGGTAAGGAAAACATTAAATACATGCTCGACATAAAACATGGGAAAATGTGAAACTTAAAACTGATTTCATTTATTGTCAAAACATTACAAAGTTCATAGATTGACAAATTAAAATAAAAGATAAATACATATATCCCACCATTAATTCATCTCTCGGGCTCCAGTTCGGTAGTCACTTCAGCACGAATACAATCGTCATCTAGATTAGGATAGAACTCACTATCGCTATTATGGTTGAGAAGGTGGTTCTTTATCAATTTGATGGTGATATCATCAGTTGGGATCCATGATTCCTCATCCCGAGATGAAGAGCTAGGAGTCCTTTGGCACTTTCATGACCGTTAGGGCATTCAACCACCCATGCTTATAAGTGACATGACTAGATTCATCCAAGTGAGGCAAAGCATCTATCCAACCTTCATCATAGCCTGATGCCCAAACTTCACTGGACCATGGCAGAATTGGTACCTCAGCCTCCTTATTTTATTATAAAGACTATTACTGGTCACTTAATCTTCTTTATGGGATTTCTTGGCTTTGTCGATCTCCTCCCACAGGTTATTGTTATCTCTCTCCAGAATTTCAATAATATCTGTAACATCTTTGACTTTGTCCCCCCAAAAAATAACCTTTCTAACTTGCTCGCCATAAGCACTTGTTATTTTTTGAAATGCCTGCCGAATAGACACAAATGCTTCACGAGCTCGGTTGAGAGCTTATTGACTAAGTATCAAATCTAGATCTTCATATCCTTGGGATATCAACATTAATTCCAAACTATTATCAGACTATAAAGATCAAAGAAAAGGCATTTCGAAATAAAAGAACAGAAGCACTCACGAGCAACCAAAAGTTGGGCAAGTAATGGCAAGGCAAAAATGGAAATTTTCATTAAAAGTGAAAGGATTGGGCAATCCCTTACAAAATATTTAACAAAAGATATGAAAGTACAAAATCAAGGAAACCTAAGCTAAATCTAACTAGCTTGGCCTTCCTTCCCCTTCACATTCTCTTGGTTGGCTGGACCTTTATTCAGGTTGATAACCTTTTTCTCATGCTCAAACCCATTATTTTCTTGACCATTGCTATAGGCCTCTCTCTTTTCCTCATCCTTTAGTGGGGAGCCTAGTTCATGCTTCCCATAAAGCTTAGACTCAAGAGGACCTCAGTCTTGGCCATAGCTGAATCCCAACCTTTCTTAATGCTAGACTTATGTATGTAAGTTATTTCTTGGCTTAACCAAAAGCATCGCCAAACCCCTGGTCATAGGCCTTGTCCTTATATGCTAAAGTCTCATAAGGATACATGAATTATCCTCGGTGCCCTTCTTTGATCGATCGTTTTTAACCTAAACTTTGTCAGTTTTAGCTCGATGGCCTTATTATCAGTCTTATAGGCCTTCTTAGTGACCTTCAATTCCTCTTGATACTTCATCAAATCGAACTCAAGGTCATCATTAGCCTTGGTCTGATCGACCCTTCTATCTAGTATATCGACAAAGTTCGCCACGATCTATAATTAAGAGGACGTTCATAAGTTAATACTGAATAAAAAGTTCCAAGTTGAATATCTGACCAAAGTACAACGGCTTACTGGAGATAACGCCTGGGTAGTGTGAGAAACTAATTGGTCGGTGGTCATCTTGCCTACTTGTACTTATCCATCTCCAAAATCCCCCCTCATCAGTGCGAGGGTGTCAGGTTAGGGTTCTTAGTCACTGAAATTATTTTATGGCCTTTCCCCTTGATGGGGGCATCCTCCTTCTTGGTGGGAACAATGTCAGTAAGAGAAGGACCAACACTAACTTTTCACTTCTTCGAGGCCTGATTTTTATCGAGAGAATTCGACAAAGTAACGAGGTCGGGTGGACCTCCAACCTCCTTTCTTTTGGATGGACATGATTTCTGGGGAAGTGTAAAGGTCGAACTCATCCAACAAAATGAAATTTTTTCTATTTGGATCGATCTCTTATTTCGAGGTGGCAAAGATCACAACAGGGATAACAAAAAATGTCCACCAACTCAAAAGAAGTTGAAGTGGACTCACACAAAAACTCCTCGCTACTTGAAGGGACTCGAATCTCAGGTATTGTGTCCACATGCTTCACAATGAAACAAGTGGTTGTTTTTGTATATTCAACTAACAAATATGCTAATTTGAAATGGTTGACATTAGCATACAAAGGCCTTTTCAAGTTCAAAACTTTGAGGAGCTCGGGAAAATCAATGTGAAAGGCGTTAAGTTCCTTTTTCTTGGAACCTTCTGCATAAGGACGAAGAAAAATAGATTTTGGCAAAACTTAAGAGACTTGGTCAACCAAAATAATACACAATAAAAAGAAGTAATTAACCTATTTTGTTCCCCCTGCTATAGTATCTAAAAACTTTATAAGGCTCACCACCCTTAGGAATTGGTGGATGCGCCACTTGTATAGCAATGAAGACATGACTCCAATATCCCTTATTGGATTCAGGAAGATTCACAATAAGAACTTTATCCTCCCTCATCACCTTCAAGTAGAAGGTGTTGTGTTTATTTTCACACAACTATAACATTACCTAATTTCAGCTATCCTATATGAGTTTGATATAACTCATTAATCCTGTGGATTCCATTAATAATCCGCCATGTATTCAGAGTACATTGAGCAAGAATAACTCTAAAATACTCAAAAAACTCCATAAATAACTAAATAGGGGAAATGTAATTCCACACTTAGTGATAGACTGGGTGTGAAACCAGTGGCCACCCTCTACATTTAGTAGTTGTCAAGCTCTTCTATACACTCTATGACAACATAGTCGGGGATGGAAAGCCTTTTTCTAAACTACCCTAGTGATATATCATTCACCATGTACACCATTTATTAATTCAAGGAAAAACTATGGGGAAATGTGAAGAAACCAAGAAGAAAAAATGACCATTTGATGAAAATTATAGAGAAAATAGAAAGTGAGAAGGGAAAAAGACTTACAGGTGAAGGAGAATGCAGAAGGCTCTGACATCTTGAATAGTGAAGGTAAGAATGATAAATGAAGGTAGGGGAAAGTCTTTGACTTATTGGGTATAACTTGAAACACAGTCCATTATTTGGAATGGAACCCTAGGTGATGGCTGACAAACACGCCTTGTCTTTTAGTTCCCTTAGTATCCAAATTACCAGTGTACCCCTAAAAGACTGGGGAAAATTTTGAGCATGCCCTCCAGACTCAACGAGTAGACTAAAATGTATTTTCATATAAAAAACTACAAGTTTTGATACTTTTATATCTCATCTTCAACATGTGATCAAATATCACTACCGACCAACTTCAAGTTCCTCTGATGATTAAACCTCTTCACCCCTTCCGGGATGTAAAACTATGGGGACAATTATGGGGGAATTATATGAACTATTTGACCTAATAAGAATAGCTAACACTTGTCCGATAGTCTTGATAAATGATCGCATCTTGAAGATAAGAACAAAAGGGGATCCCATGAGCGAATATCTCGGGTTGGATCTATTCTATAGAATATCAACTGCATTTAAGAGTTCGAGAGTCCTACACAACTCATTCCCTTTTTGTTCTCTATAAATATAACCTTCACCTATAGGAAAAGGACATGTAATTCCCATTATTGAGAATTAATTAATATAAATATAGAGAAGCACCTCGTGGATGTAGGCACACTACCGAACCACTTATACTATGTGTTTTGTTGTGTGGTTTTCATTTACTGTTCAACTTTGTTTTCTTGGAATCAATATAAGTAGGATTTTACCACCTACAATTATTATTATTGATAACAGGGATAGAGGGATAAATATTGAATAGAGGATGGAAGCTTTTTTGGATGTAGGGAATTTGAAGGCGACCACAATAGTGAGGAAGGTCTTTGCAAATTGAACATCAATTTTAACATGTATTTCTAAGTTATGTTTTGACATTTATTATTAAGAATTTAGGTTTATTATTTTTGTGGAAAAAGATGAAGTGAGGAAGAAAATAAAGTGGTTAAAAGGGTATTTTGTCATTCACTAGTCATGGGGTAAAGTTTAATTATTAATTATCAATTTTAGTTAATGACATTGGAATTTTGTTAGACGTTATGGGAATTATGTCTAATTTTAGAAACAAAATGTGGTGATTACTTTTAATTTTGATATCATTAAAAGGAGCAATGCAAAAAACCATTAAAATAATAACTTGCTTAATATAAAATCTGGAAAAGGCATAAGGTGGTAAAATTTGCCAATTTTTCTATGGGAAATTTTGTTTCTGCTCATATTTGATACCCATTTAATTTTCTCTAAAAATTCCTATATTTTCTTATTTTTTTAACCATGTTAGGCATGCTTTGCCACTTGAGAATACCATATATTCATTGTATTGTTGTTTAATAATTTAAATTAGCTAATGAAATGGATATATTATCCATGGTTATTTTTCAACTTTACAAGTTGAATTTGATTTATTTATATTCTTAATTTTAATCAATACTAATGTCGTAAATATAATACTATCTTTGAAGTGTTTCTTCATGAAATAAAATTTGTTCATAAAAACTATTGACCCATAAATTATCGTAAGAGGGGTGTGAATTAGGATTATGACATCTATTGAATTTTAACAAATCAAAGTTTATTTTCTTACTTATTTTCACAAATAATTTTATATTCTTTCCAACTTTGTTAAAAAAATTCTTAGTTGATTGATAAAAGATTTATTTTTTCGTTGTAATCTTGTATCCATACACATTCAGATTCACATTCAATCAATTTAATTACTAAGCATATTAAAGTAAAGTGTGTATGCAAAGAGAGTAAGGGAGGTTAAATGGATCCAAATTTTTTTTACATGGTTCAACATTGCCGACATCCATTCTCAGACAGTATTTGGGAAACTCCATTATCTTCTGGTTCTCTTAGGAAGAACCAAAACCTAAAAAGGAATTGTCAAACCTTACAAACCAAAACCTATAAAGGAACTATACCCATCCTTTACTAGGTGGAACATGAAAGAGCCCAAGGTTTTACTAAGCCTCGACTCCCTGTAATAATAACAACATTACCGATCGTGAAGATACAATGGACTTTATCATAGCTTTCTTAGGTCTCCATAAATTGAGGCTTTCGTGGGCTCGCCATTGACCCAATTTTGCAGATCACCATAGAATGATTATAATATTTGATTCGAGTGTTTTTTTAGTATAAATACTTTTAGGATGATTTTTCTCCTTAATGAGTAAATGAATACACTATATCACATATTAATCTCCCTGTTGAGTAAATCCACCAATATGCTCTTTTTGGTTAATGATGAAGTTTTGCAATTATATCTTCGTCGTTGTTCCCATGAATGTATTACTGAGAAACCCATGATGTTAGTGTTTGGACGTGTTCATTCCCATGATATTCCTCTCTTTTCTTTGGGTTGGAAATGTGTCTTTTCGTTTGTGATGGATTTTTCCTTTAAATCAATATTGTGAAAATAGGTAAAGCACTCTGTAGCTAGAAATGCATCAACTTTAGCAATAAAAAATACTTGGCTTAAGAGGGTATTTAATTGGGTTATTGGGTTAAGTGTGACTTGGGATTAAATTTTGTCTTAGGTAAGATATGGATTTGAATCTCTAAGTATAAGTGAGATTTTAATTTTCTTGATTCAAGGGTGATTTTGGATTTAAATCTCTTTGAAGCTCAAAAGGGTGTTTTAGTTCGAAACATTGTTCAAATTAGTACGTTTGGCACTTTCTCTTTTGAAATGGGTATTAAATTATCTATCTATAAATTTCAATACTTTGTGTTTGGGTTTTGAAATTTGTCACAAATGCCATTTGGGTTTGATTCTTTAGCTCGATTGGGTATTGGTTTTAGAACTTGGATAAAGAGAGTTTAGAGTTTGAAGCTTTTGCTTAAATGAAATTTGGGTTTGAAGATTTGATAATGAAGTTATTAGGTATAAAACTCACACCTTTGGAAATATGCATTGATTTCTCTCACTAGAAATGACAAGGAATGGATGACACAAACTTGTAATGAGCTTGGTGGTTTAGAATGAATGTTAGAAGATTTATTTATAGGCTTAAAAAGAAAATAGTCGTTGGAGAGTATTTTGGTAAATCATGGGGCATAGTTTTTTTAATTTTGAAAATTAGACAATTAAAATATGTCAACTTAGACACTTTGAGTCGACTTAAAGTAGTTTGAGTAACTCAAAGTCCTAAACCTCATTTTTCAAATATCCTCAAAATGTTTATTTTTGCTTTAAAAAACAAGGGAGATCAATTTGCATTGTTTAAGTCGAATCATGGTACTTTAAATGATACTTGATGGTTTTTGTATTTCTAGGATAATAGGTTGGTTTAGGATAAGTTTGGTTGGGTTGTTGGGTCATAGTTTTTCATAATCAACGTATTACATCTTCACTTTCATTATCTAACCTCGCACCATTCTGGATGTACTTCTGGAGGTTTGAACACTTGTTTAAGATTATTGAATAGATATTTTGCACCTTCTTTTCACTATTTTGGTTATATATGATCTTGAGAGGAATGTCTTTCTTTGCTATAAGTTCATTGAATCTTGTGAATATACTTGTTGAAAGATACACTGACAAAGTTGAGTGGTTGAATTGTCATTTAATGTGAGATTCTATTTGACTGGATTGGTATATGAAATTGACGTTCTTGGATGATGATCTTTAAAGTAAATTATTGCATTGTTTTGAAGTTCACGGAGCTTGGGTAAGTGAATTTCTTGTCGAGTTGCTTTGGTTGCTTTGTACCGGGTTCCTTTATTATGACCATGTAAAATGTTCTTGATATCTTCCCTGGTTATTTTAATTGATCTTTTGTTGACATGTACTGAAATGCTCTTAAACTTGAATCATCAATATTGATACCTTTTCTGGTTTTTCCTTGTAATTGATATAATATTTACATGTGTATAAAAGCTCTTCATTTTGAATCACCATTGTTGTTTGATTCTGAAATCTCAAACATATTTGGAAGAAACAATTAGTAGCACAAATGTTTTAAATTGACATTGTTATTGTAAAAAATAATTAATAATTATTTATTATATCTTGGATTCACAATCTCCCCATTTTTTATGATGATAATACAATTGATACAATTTTGAAAAAATATTTTCGAAGTCTCCTCCTTTCTGAGATAGTTGTTTTTGAATTCCTTCCCTTTCTTTAAAGGCCTGGGTTTGAAAATACTTCCTCCCACTATGTCATATATCTCCCACATAGAGTCATTATTATTTTTATCTCCTTTTAGTTTTATCTCCTTTTCTCAAATCACACTTCTCCCCCATTTACATTATCAAAAAGGACTAAGGGTGTTTTATGCCTTTAACACATTTAGCAAAGTATATTTTTTACATCAATCTATTAAGGAAATGGTTTCTTAAGATGGGTTTCCCCCCTTCTTATATGGTGGGTGCTTCAAGAAAGTGCCAACATCATAAGCTCAAGGTGTGTACTTATGTGTCAATGTGGGTGACATACCATGTCAACTATGTGGTTGTGAGTGACAATAATCATCAATATTTTTTCCTCGATGAGAAATTGCATCATCATTCCCTTAATCTAAGATAATGAAAGTAAAATTTTCTCAAAATATATCTTAGTAAGGTATACTTATCTTTTTCTTTCCACATGAGAGTATTTCATAAAAATGTGTTATTTGATCCCCATTCAATAGTACTTTGTGCACAAAAACTTTTCAAAGTTTGTTTCTCTCCATAAATGGAGAGTTAGATTTTAGATCCCAAGGTGTGTAAAAGTTATAGAGTCGTATTTATCAATTAAAAATTGTGTTCACATAAAAATTCATATTTGGTACCCAGACTTCATATGCTTCTCCTTTTTCATCTGATTTTGCTAAAGGTTTGCGTTAATGTTGACAACATCTTGGAAATTCGTCACTTGACTTTGTACTTCCCCTTTATTTTATATGTAATCCATGATCCTATTTTGATTTACAACTTGTCTTATTAATCCTTAATATCCATATATTTAAGCACACACTTGAAAACTTTTCATTAATAAAGTTAGCATAAGTGTATTTTATTGTCAAGAATATCATTCATTCTCTATTGGATTCATAATGCTAGTTATGAGTCATATATCAAGTATCTAAATTTTCATAATTCTATGATTATGTATAAATTTATTCTCACATTGTAATGGGATTACCAGTGTTGATATTTCTTACAAGCATTGCAATATATATATATATATATATATATATATATATATATATATATATATATATATATATATATATATATATATTCTTTTCAATTCAACTGTTATATATTAAGATGATTGGATTGTCATTAATTTTCATCTCAGCATGCATATCATGTAGGCCTAATTTTGTGCAACATTGATCAGATTACCATAATATTTTAGACTAAGTGAAAATGTAAATTTAATTTAAGCATGTTTTTATATAGATCAATCTTTATCACAAAGTTAGGACTGCTAAAAAAATATAATGGGGACATTATTGGCATTCGATGTTCATTAAGGTAGGATTAGCACTTTGATCTCATGAATGGGATTGCCACTCAATTTTCACAATGCCGAGAATGCTGTCAAATTTGAGATTATGTGAGCAAGTTTGAAGTATTTTAGGATCGTATCAATGCATATAATTAAATGATTTCCAACCATTTATAGGCACTCATGCCATAAAGTTTTATCACTTCAATCCGTGAGTTATAATAATAATAATAATAATAATAATAATAAAAGTATTAATTCAATGCATTCTGAACAACATGATCTATCCGTGTAGCGTGTGTACAAAAAATAAAGTATTAGTGCAAACAAGAGGCATTTATCAAAACAATCGATATTCATAGTTGAAGTATGTGTGACAATGTTTATAAAAGGCATTATGTGATATATAAAGATAATTTTTAAATTATTCGTGCAGACTAGTGGCAATGTCATGTTTCACATATTATGGTATTTAAAGTTATAGGAATGTGTGAAAACATTAAAAGAATAATCAAGGGAGCATCTTGGATTAGGTGTGTAAAACATCTTTTTAGAATTTTTTTCTCAATAATTTGAGTATATATTATTCTAAAGGTTCACCAAAAAATTTTCAAAACTTGTTTCTAACAAGACTTAAACCAAAGTTCAATGAGTATATATCATTTGATGTATAATGCTTGATTGATTCAATTATTGATTGAAATTAATTTGATAAAATATGATTGCTAAACTTGTTGACATCTATACTATTTGATTTCACACTAATTGCACTTACACATCACCTGTTGCATATGATGTTTATCATGTTGATCTTGCTTAAAGTGCTTAATGTGATCATAATCAGATCCTTGAGATCCTATTGGTGTTTCGTTTGTCCATATGTGAGATTTTGTGTGATTCTTTCTTTGAAGGAGTTGAAAAAGGACCGTTTTCAAAAGCATTGATAAGGGCTACGACTAGGAGTGATTACACTCATTTTGGAAATACAAATATTTTTGGGTAGTGTAACACCCCATATTTTTAATGATTTTTATATTTGGATTAATTGTGAATTAAATTGGGATGAACTAAATTTAATTGGGACAATTAATCAAGGATAATAAATATTAATTAGCGAGATAAGGGTTAATATTTGTTTATATTGAATATGACTTAGTGAATGAGTAATAATAATGATATGAAAAGATTATAATTGTGGTGAGTGAAAAATATGACAGTTACGATCAATGTAGTCGGGACGTCCGAGTTAGTCGTGTTGGGACTTAATTTGAGAAATAAAATATACATTTACTTTTCATATTTCATATGGTCATTTTGAGTGCGCCAATGCGTTCGTAAGGGTCAAGATAGTCAGAAAAGTGTACCCGGGATTTAGTTTGGATCCCGGAGCATTTTTAGACCAAACCGGCACCCCAGAGGGGTATTTTTGTCTTTTGAAATTTTGAGGGAATTAAACCTACAAAATTTATAAGTGTATATCAACGTTAGGTTAAGTCCATTAGGTTTAGAATCTTCAAAACTCACAAAGTCCATTAGAGGAGGAAGGAGATATACTCCCCAAGGCTAGAACCACTATTGTTGCACCTTTTGCACCACCAACACCGCCGGAGGGTAGACCGGGAGAACAAGAACACAACCACACCATAAATTCATAGAGATTCAGACCTACACTTAGAGGCAAGTATTTATCTTACTAAACTTGAACATATATTTAATCCATGTTAGAGTAGGATGAACAAATTATGTAAAGAATTGATGTAAGAGTTTAAACCATGTTTAGGGTAGGAACCATGATAGGTTAACTCTCTTGATGCATGTAGAATGAAATTTATGAATTTATGAAATCATGATGTGAAGAAATATGGATTTAAACGGAGTTCTTGAAAAAAAAAGGATAAACTAGGGTTTTTATGAGTTAATCTTGAGTTAATTCAATTTTAGGAGTAATCTTTGATGATTTAATGATTCTACCATGTTAGAAATTGTTTATATATGTTGGTATAACATTTAATATGATTGGTTGGGAGTTTGGTATTGATTAATGGAGTTTTTGTTGTGTGAAAATGGTATAAACTTGTAATAGTTAAGTGGAGAAGACTAGACCTGTAGAAGCGAATCGGTTTGGCTCCTTGGCCGAATCGATTCGGCTGCCCAGATTTTGATAATTTTCTCCCTTTGTCTTTAGAACTCACAGGAAATGATCGAATTAATCTTCGAGATAATTTTTAAATATAGAGAGATTTATTTTAAGATACTAGTAGGTCAATATTGGGTTTGAGACTTAGTCACATAAGAATAACTTAAGTGATAAGATCTATTAGGCTTAATTGAGGAATAAAAACCTAATTCGGAGAAAGATATCGAGTCATGGGAATTCGGCGGGAACAATGACCAAGACCAGTAGGGAATGAATGAGATAGCTACTGAATATACTTAAGGGACAATTGGTAGCCTTCCAAGTGATGGGAAACACTCGGGTTTATGCGAATAAGAAGTTTAATGGGGTGTTAATAATACGTAGGCTATGCTAGAGTATGTAGACTATATACAGACTATATTATGGGATACGAGATTTCCTTAATTGAATGTATATACATAGGTTGTGTGAATACCTAATGTGTGACTTGTTATGTGTATGACATACCTACGTTGTTTGCTATTGTGGGTGGGAGGTTCGAAAATGGGACAGTCATATCTTGGTGAGACATCTTGGGGGATCTTGACTTGTGCCTCAGAACATAGAACTTATGGATGAGCACAACTATTGTGAATGAGGGTGTCCCCGGTCATTTGGGTGCGTAGGTATGTGCATAGCCCAAAGGCCTAAGATTATGTTCGCCTCCAACATGTGTGATTTGTATTTCTGGTTCGAGAGTGATCTTCGACCAATAGTCCTCTATTTGTACGTGATGTATGGGGACTTGATAGCAGAGTATGCATACACCGCAGCTAAGCCTAGGGGTGCTATATTAGTATATATATAATTAGAGTGACATATATATATATATATATATATATATATATATATATATATATATATATATATATATATATATTTGTGATTTAATTCTACTGTTTGTGCTTAGTAGATGAGAAAGACTGTGATATATAAATTAATCTAAATATGTGGGAACTTACCCCTTAACGAGAAATTCATAATTGTCTAATAGACATAGAGATTTAGTAGTTGTTGTATGGGTAATATGAGTGAGCACAAAGAGTTAGAAGGTGTGGTAAAATAAATAACTTGAACTAGTTAGACTGGGTAGCATAACTAGGACGAGTTAGGAATATACGTTAGGCGTGCACATCAGTTGAGGGGTGAGGACCTCAAGTGAGAGCCGCGAAACTAACTTGTATATAATATCTATTGATTATGCATTTTAAATACTTGCAAATATTTTAAAACTATTTTACTCCGTCTTTGACCCGTTTTTTCCAAATCTATTTTGTAAAAACCATTTTAGGTGCCCAGCCACAGGGAGGCCCAACTTAGGAGTTCATTCTCATTTGATGTTGCTGTAGTTGTTGTGGACGATTGTAGGGACTATTTGGTAGACACCTCCATTTATTTAAAATCAGATGCATCCTTTCATTTATCTCAGTCGGGCATGTCGCCCATCTTCTATTAATAGTTATTTCCAGAGACATTGTACTTCATTTATTTCAGTTGTGAATTTAGTTTGAGATATAGATTATTGTATTGGAGTTTCAGACCGGGGTGTTTATTCTAGTCATATATTATTTGATTAAGTTATTTCGTTATTTATGATGTTGGTTAATTAGAATGCTGAATGTGATGTTCATTTATTTAATTATTTTAGATCATTACCTGTCAATTATAAAGATAAAATTTGACACCATCTTTTCAAATACTAGGTGGTTAGTAAATATTAAAAAGTTTTCGACAGTGATGCTAAGAATGGACCAACTAGATATTCTTTTTTAATTTAATAAATGACTAATCACCTGGTATTTAATTAGACAGGGTGTCACAGATGATATTAGAGCATTAGGTTCTGGCGTCTTTAGGTACTGTACGGATTTTTGCATTCTAGCGTAGCCTTTTTTGATGTAGAGCCCTATTATTAGTATTGTTGTATTCTTTATTACGCATTTACGTCTTCAGCTATTTTTAAGACATATTGAATTGTGAACTGATGGAAAATTATTTCTCCTTTGAGATGCCTCCTCGACCGTCCACCCCAAAGGAGCAACCAGAGCCTCAACCAGCTCCAGCCCCACGTTCTATGAATTCCGCAAAGGTTTCCGCCATAGTTTCTCAGGTGGTTAATGTAGCATTGGCCATAGCAGGCCCCACCCTAGGCATAGGTGGTGGCACCTGTTCAGATGCAGGCGTTCCCTTTTAATTGGGAGAGAGTGAGAGATGCCTTCCAGAAGGCACACCCTCTAGAGTTCCAGGGGAGTTCAGACGTAGTGGTTGCGAGCCAATGGAAGAAAGACATCCAGAGGCATTTGAGGATGTATGAGTGCTAGACGTTCAGAGGCAGATTCTAGATATGTTTAAGCTAGTCGTGGCGACACTAAAGTGGTGGGAGTCTATTACCACCACGGAGGAGAGAGACAGTATGCTGATACAGGAGTTCTGGGAGCGGTTTGGCTGCAAATATTTTTCATTCTCCCTCCAGACAGAGATTAGGCAAAAACTTCTAGATCTCACCCAGGAGGGGAAGACCGTTGCTGATTATGAGGAAGAATTCACAAGGTTGACAAACTTCGTTCCTGGAGAGGTAGATACTGAGGAGAAGAAGACACAACTATTTACAGATGGCCTTACTTGGAGGATCCGACATCACCTGTTAGGCAATCCAGCTCTAAAGACTTACACTGAGGCATTGAATGCTGCTCTGTTACATTGTCAGAACCATCGCTTCCATGTTAAGGGGTGCAAGCGAGCAGGAGATTCCAGCTAATAGGGTAGGACTGGGGGCAGTAGAACCGGTGAGCACATCCGGCACAGAGTCAGTAGTGGATGGGTTAGTAGGGTCCCCACCAGGGGGATACTGCTAAGGGGTTCCTTTTCGGGGATTACCGGCAGGGACAAGGTGGATATAGGCAGGGCTAGTAGGGCCAGCTGGGCTAGGGTCGAGGCCAACAGGGTCATAGGGGGGGGGGGTAATTTTGTGGTTAGGTGTTTCATTTGTTGCAGGACTGGCCACAAGCGATAAGATTGCCCTAATAAGGCCGGGTTCGGCAGCACTAGGGAGGCCACCAGGAGCCTTAAAGACCTATCTTACCCGCCGCCCTCCCAACACCATCACCCGTACCAGCATTACCTACAGCACCAACCGTTCTAGCAGCCCCACCTCACCAGGGGCAATTACAGTATGGGCAAATGTATCACGTCCACCACACTGCAACTCTACAGGCTCCACCCGCTATTGAGGGTACGTTTCTTATCCATGTCATTTTTGGGTGCATTTTATTTAACACTGGGGCTTCACACTCATTCATAGCCACTAGGTTTGCACGTGCCGCAGGCTTGTTAGATACTGCAGACAGTATAGTTACATGTGTGGGCTCACCGTTGGGTAATGGGATGTTGATTTTATTTATCTTTTGGGGAGTGAGTATAGATTTCGGGAGATTAGTTTTGCCTAACGATATGCTTGTATTAGACATGTCAAAGTAAGACACCATCAAAGGCATGGATTGGCTAGCTGAGTATAGTCCACGATTAACTGCTATAGTAGGAGCATAGTTTTTACGATCCCCGTCCAGGAGATGTTTTTAGTGGCGATGCCTTATCCCGAGGGAGGATCGTCCACTCATTTGTACAACATAGAGTAGGTGACATCTCAGGGGGTGGTGAGACTTGACTCGATCCCAGTCGTATGTGAGTTTGCCGATGTGTTTCAGGTGATACCGAGACTACCACCTAGTAAAAAGATTGAGTTTGTCATTGATTTGGCACCGAGAACTCGACCAATATCTCGTGCTCCATATAAAGATGAGAGAGCTATGAGATTAGATTGAGAAACTATTGGGGCAGGGTTTCATACGTCGTAATACGTCACCGTGGGGTGCCCCATTACTGTTTGTAAAGAAGAGAGATGGATCGTTGCGCTTGTGTGTGGTCTACCTGGAGCTGAATAAAGTTACGATACGAAATTCATTGCCCCGAATCGATGACTTATTCAATCAGTTGAGAGGAGATGCCTACATCTCGACGATAGATTTGAGATTCGGGTATCATCAGTCTCGTATCCGGGAGCATGACATGTCTAAAACTGCCTTCTTGACGAGATATGGGTCCTATGAGTTTTGAGTTATGCCATTTGGGCTAACCAATGCGTCGAACGAATTTATGGACTTGATGAATAGGGTTTTTAGAGAGTTCTTGGATCAGTTTGTTATTGTGTTCACTGATGACATTCTGTTTTATTCCCTGGATCGAGGAGGAGCGTACTGAGCATTTACATCGGGTTTTACAGACACTGCGTGAGCATCAACAGTATGAAAAGTTTGAAAATGTGGGTTACAGCTACGTGAAGTGGAAATTTTGGGGATATCATTTTGGAGAGGGGGATATCAGTTGACCCGAGTACAGTGTTAGAGGTGAGGGAGTGGGGACAACTCATGACACCGACGGAGGTACGTAATTTCTTAGTTTCGGCGGGATATTACATGCAGTTTATTCAAGGGTTTTCGAAGATTACGGGTCCTCTGACTAACTTAACTCGCAAAGGTGTATCGTTTGTTTGGGATGACACTTGTCAGGTGGATTTTGATGACCTAAAGGATAAGGTGACTTCAACACCCGTACTCGCACTTTCTTGGGTAGGAGTAGAGTATCTTGTCTTCACTGACGCGTCCCTACAGGTACTTGGGGGTGTGTTACAGTAGGAGAATCAGGCTATAGTGTATGCTTCCCTCAAGCTAAAGCCTTATGAGAGTAATTACCCCACCCATGACTTGGAGCTAGTGTCCGTTGTGTTTGCATTGCAAATTATGAGATACTATTTGCTGGGAGAGAAAATTTTCCTATTCATAGATCAAAAGTCGCTATAGTACTTGTTCGCTCAGAGGGATGTGAATATGCATCAGTGCAGGTGGATTAAATTTGTGAAGGACTATCAGTTCGATATTCAGTATCACCCGAGGAAGGCCAATGTGGTGGCCGATGCGTTGAGCTGTAGACCATTGGGGGAAGTGGTCGAGGTGTGGAAGGCAAAATGGAAGGAACTGGGACATCAGTATGCAGCTGCTAGATCATTCATGTTAGTTATGAATGTTACACCCTAGATTATCACAAGGGTGGTATAGGCACAGACGAAGGATTCATTTTGTCAGGAGAGGATTAGGCAGCTATTAGCTGGGGGCAAGGTTCTAAAAAACGCGGGGCGTGATTGAGGCGTGGAGGCCAAGCCTTAAGCCTTAGAAGCCTAGGCGGGCCTAGGCGTAAAAAGGCGTGAAAAGGCGTTTAGGCCTTCTTAATATATTTTAATATTTTTCAACCGTAATAAGGCTGTTAAAATACAAAAATTGCACATATCATAAAAATTGTCCGAATATATGTAAATTAAAATACTATTTGATTATTTTGGATGAGATAATGGTTAGGTTTGTAAATAAATTCTTTAAAAAGTGACATCGTTTCACTAAAGCATTGTTGTTTTTAGAAAAAAGTGCGCCCTGAGGGTTTTACCAAGAATAAGGCGTGAAAAGCGTAAGGTGAGGCGTTTCTCCCAAGCCTTAAGCCTAGGCGTGCCTAGGCGGGTTTTTTAGAACAGTGGCTGGGGGAGACGAGTCGTACTCCATTAGTTCATAGGGAGTTTTGCAATCCAACGGGAGGTTGATAGTTCCTGAGGGGGAGGATTTATGACACACTGTGATGGCAGAGGCACACGGGTCTCGATTTACGGTACATCCTAGAGGGGATAAGATGTACCGAGACATGAGACATGAATACTGGTGGAGTGCGATGAAGAGAGACATCACTGAGTTCGTCTTGAGGTGTACCACCTATCATCTAGTAAAGGTGGACCACCAGAGTCCAGTAGGAGTTCTACAGCCGTTAGAGATTCTTATGTGGAAATGGGAGAGCATTTCTATGGACTTTAATAGTGGGTTACCTACTTCGCAGAGTAGTCGTGATTCTATATGGGTGATAGTGGATTGATTGACCAAGGTATCCCACTTCCTTCCAGTCTGGACATTTTATACTACAACCCAGTATGAACAAATTTTCACTGCTGAGATATAACGATTACACAGGGTGCCCCTCGATATGGTGTCCAACAGAGACAAGATTTTTTTGTCTCACTTTTATGAGAGCTTCTAGGAGGCCATGGTCACGAAGTTTCGGTTGAGTACGACCTATCACCTACAGACGAATGGGCAAACTAAGCGGACTAATCAGATGTTGGAGGACATGCTACGGATGTGCATTTTGGACTTTAGGGGAGGTTGGGAGCCGTAACTTCCACTGGTGGAGTTTTCCTATAATAACACCTATCAGTTCACTATTATCATGGTTCCATTTGAGGCGTTGTACAATAGACCTTGTCGTTCGCCCACTTATTGGTTGGAGGTGGGAGACAACAAGCTACTTGGGCCAAAGTTGATCTAGGATACTTCTGACAGGATATAGATGATTCAGAGTCATATATGAATCGCTCAGGACAGACATAAGAGTTATACCGATGCTAAGCGATCCTTTTTGGAATTTGATGAGGGGGATCAGGTGCTACTGTGTGTATCTCCTAAAAAGGGGATAATGATATTTGTGGAGAAAAGGAAATTGGCACCCAGGTACATTGGGCCATTTCCTGTCATCGAGCGGATTGGACCAGGGGTGTATAAACTTGGATTGCTGGAGCACTTGAATCTTATTCATGATGTGTTCCATATTTCTCCGTTAAGGCCATACCTGCGGGATGAGTTGGCTTACACTCACATTGCACTGGAGGAGATAGACTTCCAGCCTGATATTTTGTACGAGGAGAGACCAATCGCTATCTTAGACCATAGTGAGAGGAGATTGAGGTCGAAGGTAGTGAATCTTGTACGTGTTCTGTGCGGGAATCATAATGCCGATGAGTCTACTTGGGAGCGTGAGGATGAAATGCGCGAGAGATATCCAGAGTTGTTCATACCAGGTATTTGCTTTTTTCGAAATTCACGACAAAATTCCTTTATAAGAGAGGAAGTATGTAACACCGCGTATTTTTAATGATTTTTATATTTGGATTAATTATGAATTAAATTGGGATTAACTAAATTTAATTGGGATAATTAATCCGAGATAATAAATATTAATTAGCGAGATAAGGGTTAATATTTATTTATATTGAATATTACTTAGATAATGAGTAATAATAATGATATGAAAAGATTATAATCGTCGTGAGTGAAAAATACAGCAGTTATGATAAATGTAGTCGGGACGCGTTTGTTAGTCGTGTTGAGAAATAAAATATTCGTTTACTTTTTGTAGTCCATATGATCATTTTGAGTGCGCCAATGCATCCAGACGGGTCGAGATAGTTAGAAAAGTGTACCTGGGGGTTTAGTTTGGATCCCAGGGGTATTTTTAGGCCAAACCGGCACCTCAGAGGGGTATTTTAGTCTTTTCAAATTTTGAGGGAATTAAACCTACGAAATTTTCTAAGTGTATATCAATGTTAGGTTAAGGCCATTAGGTTTAGAATCTACAAAAATCACAGAGGCCATTAGAGTAGGAAGGAGAGATACTCCCCAAGGCTAGAATCACCATTGTTGCACCTTTTGCACCACCAACACCACCGGAGCGTAAATCGGGGGAAGAGGAATACAACCACACCATCAATTCATAGAGATTCAAACCTACACTTAGAGGCAAGTATTTATCTTTCTAAACCTGAGCATGTATTTAATCCATGTTGGTGTAGGATGAACAAATTCATGATTTTGTAAAGAATTAATATAAATTGGAAGAGTTTAAACCATGTTTGGGGTAGGAACCATGATACGTTAACTCTCTTGATGCAAGTGTAATGAAATTTTTGAATTTATGAAATCATGATGTGACGAAATCTGGATTTAAATGGAGTTCTTGAACAAATAAGATGGACTAGGTTTTTTTTGATTTAATCTTGAATTATTTCGATTTTAGGAGAAATATTTGATGATTTAATGATTCTAACACGTTAGAAATTGTTTATATATGTTGGTATAACGTTTGATATGATTGGTTGGGAGCTTGGGACTGATTTATGGAGTTTTCATTGTGTAAAAATTGTGTAAACTCGTAGCAGTTAAGTGAAGAAGACGAGACCTGTAGAAGTGAATCGATTCGGCTCCTTAGACGAATCGATTCGGGCCAAGGCCGAATTAATTCGGATGCCCAGATTTTGATAATTTTCTCCCTTTTTGTTTAGAACTCGCGGGAAAAAACCAAATTAATCTTTGAGATAATTTTTAAATATAGAGAGAGTTATTTTACGATACCAGTAGGTTAATATTGGGTTTGAGACTTAGTCACATGAGAAGAACTTAAGGGCTAAGATTTATTAGGCTTAATTGAGGAATAAAAACCGAATTCTAAGAATGATATCGTGTCACGTGAATTTGGTGGGAACGATGCCCTAGACCAGTAGGGAATGAATGAGATAGATACTAAATAGACTTAAAGGCCGATTGGTAGCCTTCTAAGTGATAATAATCACTCGGGCTTATGCGAATATGAAGTTTAATGGTGTGCTAATAATACATAGGTTATGCGAGAGTATGCACAAAATATACAGACTATATTATGGGATACAAAATTTCCTTAATTGAATGTATATACATAGGTTGTGTGAATGTGACACCCCACCTAATGAAATCCTAGGTGATCAGTCCTATATCAAATTAAACAAAAATCTCATTTGGTTCATTCTCAGCATCACTGTCGAAAACTTTTTAAAACTTACTAACCACCTTGTATTCAAAAGAAACGGTGTCAAATTTTATCATTTTATCCAACAACAACAACATGTAGATAAATATAATTGAAACCATTCATACAACCAGTAAGTCAAACAATATTGAAAATCAATAAATACAATTCTTTATCGAATAAACATCGGCTACAAAACCCAAATAAGAAAATATAAACCATCAGAAAATAAACTAAATACATCATCTGACTGGAACAAATGAAATAACTAGGGAAACATGCCCAAATGAAATACTGACTGAATCCTACTCTAGGAATGAAATGAATGAAGCGACCAAGTCAAAATTCTGCAATATCCACATATGCCACAACTACGTAACCCTGGAATAGAAACAATTCTAGCGTCCCTGTGCTGTACACCTAAAGGGTTTTGAAAATATTTTTATAGTAAGGGTGAGACCCAAAACATTTTGAAAATATTTAGCAAGTGAGTTAAATTGCAGTAAATTAAAATGCATGATTGCTCTTCATATTTAAGTTAGTGTCGCGCTCCCTTGAGGATAGTCTCATCCTTCATCTATTGTGCGCACCTAACGTTTTCTACATAACCTACCTAGTCCTCTACCCCGTGACTAGTTATCGATAATATCCTTCCTGGCACACTAATCTAGCCTGAGTATGTTTAATATATGATTTTTATGTTATTCATCACATTAACTTAATTAATCATTTCTCATTTGGGACTATATAACATTTTCATGAGTTATATGTAAAATCAATACAATTCTCATCATGTATTTCACCCGTATATATATATCTGCACCATATATACGTATCATCATATTACAACATTGACACACATGCCATAAATATATAACCATCCTCCCGAGTAGACACTCACCGAATGTTCTCTATAATGCTATCAATCTAGGTATACTCATCCACCTGGACACCTTGACACGATTAGCTCCCCGAATCAGTGAAACAAAATAAACGCAGTGGAGGCGGTCATAGTTCCTTCCGAAAATGAGACTAAATTATATCCAAGACGTCTCACCCCTAAATACGAACGCTATGACCTGTGGACTATACTCGCCCTGCTCTTCAAGCCAGGGGATTTACCCACATCGCGCAACCTCCCATGATAGCACTAGAGGAATATGTATTCCTATAAATATTATTCACACTAATATTTATAAAGCACACAAATATATATATATATATATATATAATTCAGGCTACTCCGTGAACAATTACCGTAACACTAGCCTAACATTTTCAAGTCTATGTACCGACTTGTAATTTAAATAAATCCCACATTTATTTATTTTGTTCACTCAAGTTGTGTCACCCAACTAAATTACCCAGACTCGCTCCTTCGGTCCAAAATTTTATCTTGTAGAACTTATTCCTCAAATTTCACTTACTAAGGTTAACTCCCTTTTTTATCTTGAATATTCCATAATTTATCATATAACCCTATAATCAATTAATTCGGCCAAATCCGTGCCCAAGAACTTGCAGCGCTAGCCCCAAAATATCTGAGTCAATTTCCTCGATTCTAAACTTTAATTAACTACGCATTAATTAAATTATTATCTTGGCGTCGCTCAACCAATATATCTGGACTCGCTCACTAGACCCGAAAATACAATATTTAGAATTTATTATTCAAATTCTCCTTAATAAATTCTGCACACTTTTAAATCCAAGGTTGTCAATTTACTCAATTTCAACCTTAATTCCCTTATGGATTATTTTCTCAATTATCCCAATACTACTTGTCTCACTTTATGTAAACCTAATCTCCACTTTAGGCCTAATGTACTTATTTTATAACAACAATCATAATCAATCAATTTAGGCAACCTCCAACGGAATATCAACTAAAAATAACATTTCTTAAAATTTACCCCACGAATCTGCCCAGATTTTTAAAATGCCATTTTGAGGCATTTTGGAGCCGTTTTTGGAGAAAATGTATCAAAGAACAAAATGCAGAAAACGGGATTTTCTGCGAGGTAGCGCGGTCATAATAGCCATTTTTGGAACCAAAACGTCGAAAAACAGTTTCTAAAATGACGCTTTAATTTACCAAATTTCACAGACTTCTTCAAATTCAAGAAGTTGTTCTCCAATTCAATCCTACTCATCAAAACCCAATTTAGATATCAACTAACCTAAAAATCATATCATCTTATCACACCCACTATGATATGAATAGAAATATGCAATTAATTGAAAAATAAGTTTAACTACTTGCCTTAGGGTTCGTAGGGCCTTAATCCTTTGGTGTAGATGATGATTATTTGATGAAGAACACACACATTTGTTCTTGATTTTGGCTCCCATGGTTTCTCCAATTGCACCGACTTCTCTCTCTCTCTCTCAATGGGATTTTCTAAAATGTGTTATAGCTGCCACACCCTCTCACCTTTAGGGTTTAATAACTCAATTCCGTTTTTAGGTTTGTGGGCTTTATAAAAAGGGCCCAAACACTCTTATGTGAGCTTGGTTATGCCTAAAAATGCCCCGAGACCCATTTACTACCCCTGGGTACTCTTTTCCGACTATTTCGATCCATCCGGACTCAACCGTATACTCAGAATTGTCATCCGAATTATTTTACTAAAAGTTCTCATCTCGACCCCAATATAGTCTATGGTAGACTCCCGATTAGGATAAATAAATGCCACACCACTATTGCTCGTTATGACGTAATTAAATTATTACTATTCACTAAGTAAATTTAAATTCCATAAATATTAATCATTTACTCACCAAATTTAAATAAGAATTAAATAAATTAAATTACGACACACAAGTAATTTAAAATTAACCGAATTAATTAAATAATAAATGTCCAAAAATACGAGGCGTTAAAGTGAATACCTAATATGTGGCTTATTATGTGTATGACATACCTACGCTTCTTGCTATCGTGGGAGGTTCGGAAAGGGGACAATCTTATCTTGATGAGCCATCTTGAGGGATTTTGACTTGTGCCTCAGAACATAGAACTTAGGGATGAGAACCACTTGTGTGAATGAGAGTGTGCCCGGTCATTTGGGTGCGTAGGTATGTACATAAGCCAAAGGCTTCGGACTATGTTCGCCTCCAATACGTGTGATTTGTATTTCTGGTTCAAGAGTGATCATGGACCAATAGTCCTCTATTTGTACGTGATGTAATGGGACTTGATAACAGAGTATGCATGCACCGTAACTCAGCCTAGGGGTGATATATACATACATACTTGTGATAAAATTCTACTATTTGTGCTTAGTAGATGAGAAAGATAGTGATATCTAAATTAATTTAAATATGTGGGAACTTAACCCTAAACAAGAAATTCATAATTGTCTAATAGACATAGAGCTTCAATAGTTGTTGTACGGGTAATACGGGTGAGCACAAAGAGTTAGAAGGTGTGGTAAAATATTTAACTTGAACTAGTTAGATGGGGTAGTATAACTAGGACGTGCTAGGAATATACGTTAGGCGTGCACATTAGTTGAGGGGTGGAAAGTGAGAGCCGCGAAACTAACATGTATATAATATCTGCTGATTATGCATTTTAAATACTTGGAAATAGTTTTAAACTGTTTTACTCTGTCTCTGACCCATTTTTTACGAATCTATTTTATAAAAACCATTTTAGGTGCCCAGCCACATGGAGACCTAACTTAGGAGTTCATTCTCAGTTGACGTTGCTGCAGTTGTTGTGGACGATTACAAGACCTATTTGGTAGATGCCTCCATTTCTTTCAAATCAAATGCATCCTTTCATTTATCTCAATTAGGCATGTCGCCCATCTTCTATTAGTAGTTGTTTCCAGAGACATTGTACTGCATTTATTTCAGTTGTGGATTTAGTTTGAGATATGGATTATTGTATTGGAGTTTCACACTGGGATGTTTATTCCAGTCATATCTTATTTGATTCAATTATTTCATTATTTATGATGTTGGTTAATTAGAATGGTGAATGTGATGTCCATTTATTTAATTGTTTCATATCATCACCTGTTAATTATAAAAATAAAATTTGATACCATCTTTTCAAATACTAGGTGGTTAGTAAATATTAAAGAGTTTTCGACAGTGATGCTAAGAATGAACCAACTAGATATTATGTTTTAATTTAATAAATGACTGATCACTCGGTATTTAATTAGGCGGGGTGTCACAAGTAGTTGTCATCTAGGCGTGTAAAAAGCCAATCAATAGCAAAATCCAAAATATGTTGAAAGAAATCCATAAGCCAAGACTTTGTACAAGCATGAAAAATAAGTTAGGTAATCATTTATAAAAAGAAATTTACTTTTAGATAGCATTTTAAAATAATGTTAACAACATATGCTTGAGGGTGTTAAATGGCTTAAAACTATCATTTTGAGTTCAAAAGGATATTGATACAATGACCGGCTTTTATGCATTATTTGTAATGTTTTCATGATTTGATTATGTGTATTCGATTTTATTATGCTTTATTTATTGTCACATAAATCATACCTTGATTAACATTACAAAGTTGCATAATATTGATTTAGTAAGAATTTTATTGACTTTTATTACAAAGTTGAATTGATTGAATTTGAGTTAAATGCATTTTTAATCAAGATTTAAATGAAATCCTTATGTCAAATCATTGAATCATGAGTTTCCTAATCACAATCACACCTTTACATATTTGTTACTTGTATTTGTATATATATATATATATATATATACGTGAGTTGCCGATTTTTCATATTTTAGCAGTTTTATTCCAAATTGGTGTCTTAAAGTGAAATTGAATTATTTTTGATGAATTTGCATTCATTCACACATCTAAGATTCCGAGTGTTGGGATTCTAGAGAGTTCATGGGGATTTTATGTGATTTTAGAGGTTTTGTATATCTTGTTCAGTTTTCGTGTGCAAGCCTTTAAAAGGTTTTCATTTACACGAATCCGTATGCACGGTTGTGATTTTTTACCGTGCGCAGAATGTTCTATTTTCAGGGTACTTTTTGTTGGTTCTGGGCAGTTTATGTTGCTTAGTGTACACTTGTCTCTACCTATTGTTAATGTATTATTGTACCTCCTACCCTGGATGTCGTACCTATGATTAGCTTCTTGTTAGATCATATTGGACATTATTCTTGATATTTGATTGGTTCTTAATGCTTTCTGAATTCCCTAGGATTATTTTCATCTACCGTTTCCTGTGCTTATTTTCCCTAGGTAGTTCGCATCAGTGATGCGATCTTGAGTATTGTTTGGATTTGGTCTATAAGAGATTTGGTTGTGTTTATGAGTTGAGAGTGTGCTTATCATGTTAATATCTTGCGAGTTTGATCTTTGATGTTATTCCTTGTACTTATTCTTTTCTCTTGTGACTTTGTGGTGTGTTTTTCTTGACTACTCTTTGGTACTATACCTTGTTGATTATCTCTTGTGAGATTACTTAATTGATCTATTCATGATATCACATGCTCCTTATTGGTGTTTGTGGACATGTTTGATTGTTGACATTGTTTTGTATACTTTCACATATTCTATGCTTCACATGTTTCTATCACATGATTTCTTGCTCACATGCCATTATTATATGATCTTTCATTACCATATTGTGGCATTTACACTCTTACTCCCATAATTTTTCACATGTTTTTTCACATGCTACATATTCCATGCTTTTTCGTGTTTTTCAAGATTTCCTTCTTCTATGTATATCTTTAGGGTGGTATGTAATTTGATTAGGAATTATTTGTCATGCATATCTTTAGGGGGAGTGATGTTTGCTTTAGGGGAGTTGTATTTATTTGATTGAGATATCATTTGATTGTTGGCTTGTTTCCATACTACATATTCATCATTGCTATCATGTTGTTTGTTGTATGATTAGTTTTTGATATCACATGATTCTTGTTCTTTATCATTAATTTTTTTGCTCTTATCATTGATATTGTATGACTTGTTATTGTGAATGTCACACATATGTTTGAGGAGGATTATATATTTTCTAAGTATCTCTATATCCATTGATTATACCTGATTGAGACATTGTTATACATTTTCGTTTGGTAATAAGGTGATTGGATACTTGTACCTTATTCTTTGGTACTTGATACTTGGATATTTTGATGATTGTGTGGATGAGCTATATACCTTTACTCTTTGTCTTTGAGTTATCTTGGTTATTATTGTACACTATGTTAGATTTATGGATTTCCATTTATAGTTGGTTCATTCTCAATTGGTCTCTTGATTCTTATTTGTTATCATATTCTTGTGCTTATGTTGATATATCCATGCTTTGTATATTATCTCGTTCTAGTTAGATTATTTATATATCACATATCCTACTTCTATGATTATTATTTAATATATTTCATCTACTAGTTCTTATTTTGAGATTCATATGATCATACACTCATATATGCTCATTATGCATCCTTTATTATAACTATGGTGTTTCACATGCTCTACTTGATCTTGCTTCACTATTTTTATTCGTCATCGTTGATGATACCCTATTAAAACCCCAACCTTCCAAAATCCCTTAAGCCTCTTTAAGCATCCTTGGATAAGAGAGTAGACTCTTCCAGTGACTTCAGACCCCAAGATACTTGGTTTTACGGACCTCTATCATTCTCAAAGATAAGCCCTGGTATTTCAATGGGCTTTAGTTGTACATCTTCCTTCTGTTTAGGGTCAGTCCTCCTAGCATGCCTCCATAGAAAGGTTCATAGATCTCAAAACTAAGGTTTTGTAAAGTCTGACGCCCAAAACAGACCTTGGTATAAAGGAAAATGACCTCTCCAGGCTGCCTAGCCCTCAACACCAAGGTGTACCACCCGAAACATATCTTAAACTAATTAAGGACAACCTATGACACGTATCGATCTCAGAATACCTCAATAGTGCCTCTTGAACCAGTATGTTAGAGCTCGTAGAAAAAAACACTATTCCACCTAACACCACTACCCAATTCCACTTGCATTGAAGGTTCCCATCAGCATTTAATGCATCCAACAACCATCTTACACCAATTACAAATACTTTGCCCCACACTCCACCTCCCTCTTGGAATCGTCATACCTCAGAGTTATCAAATCCATGCTGATACAACCATTTTGTTCTCTCTCCAAGAGTTTCTCAAATAAATAGAAGGCTGGTATAAGGGGAGAGGGGACCGCTCTCGAGTATCCAAAGATATTAGGGTATTCAAACAATTAGACTCCCAAGAGTTCAACCATTCCAAAAGTGTTTATACTCCTTTCCATACCCACAACCTATGGTTATGAGTTTATATCTCTAACCTGGAATAGTTCCATTACTTATACCATTTGTATATCTTGTAAGCCCTAAAGTAGGACTCATGAACCCTTAGAGAAGTCACTCAGTTACTTTCTAAGGTCATTTGGACTATTGACAAAGGATATAAGACCTCAGAATCCCTTGACCAAAGATAAAGGGGTCCCCTAGACTGTAATACTCATCCATGTTCTAATAAACACGCATAATACCTTTGTATAGTGGATGTATGACCATCTATTTAAGTTCGGACCACTTTAAATATTTGTATTTTACCTCGACACTTCTCCCCCCTTACTCTCTTGAGGTACAAAGGAGAGCACCTGTGGGTCTAAAGTCACTTACGATTTTAACACTCATCAGTTTGGTGTCATCTGTGGTAACGACTAGTTCCTTCTTTCTCAAAATAACATCTTTCTCTCTTCGCGATGTCAACTACTACTGTTATGGCTCTCTCCTTAAAGAGAAAATTTTTGATAAAAATAGCTCCCTTTATAAGGCCCAAGCATATAATTGATAAACCTGGACATTTAAGATACGCGAGATGAAAAGAAAGAGATAAAGGGAGAGCCCGTAGAGGCTTTGATCATCGTATGCATCGATGTGGATAATCGAACTAAAGAAGTCCAGATTGGGGCCGACCTGAGCTCCTCCTTGAGAGAAGAACTTATCCAGTTCTAGAGGGAAAATAAGGACGTCTTCTCTTGGAGACACTCCAATATGATTGGGGTGGACCTTGAAGTCATTTTCCACCACCTAAGCATGGATCCAAATCATAAGCCAGTCTGACAAAAGAAGAGGTTTTTTAACCTAAAAAGGAAAACTGTCCCGACAAAGGATGTTGATAAGCTTCTAGACTTCAACTTCATTAGAGAGGTCAAGTACCTAAAATGGCTCTTTTACATGGTACTTGTGCCCAAAGACAATAAGAAATGGAGAATATGTGTCGATTTCACTGACCTCAATAAGGCTTGCCCCAAAGAATGCTAACCTCTATCTCAGATTGACACTTTGGTAGACTCTAGAGCTAGTCACGAGCTTCTCTCCTTCATAGATGCGTATTACAGATACACTACACCAAAACAAAAATTTGGCATTGTTTTAAACCATGCCAATTCCAATCTGGCATGGTTTTAAAACGTGCCAAAATTGATTGTTCCAAAAAGTTTTAAAACCGTGTCAGATATTGAATTTGGCAGACTTTTGTCACGGTTTAAAACGGTGCTAGATTTTTATTTTCTGACAGGCTTTTGGCACATTTATAAAGCGTGCTAGATTGTGGCATAAGCATACTCATATTTGACAATCTAACACAATTTTGGAAAATTTTAAACCGTGCTATATTTTTTAATAAATAAAAAAATATTTATTATTCGCAAATAAATCAGGAGAATCAACAAATTACAAATCTGGCAGAAAAAATATATATTATTTGCAAAAAGATCAAGAAAATCCACAAATTGCGATTCTAGCATGCTGTTGTTGATAAACTAATGAATATATTAAAATTCAAAATATTACTAGTACTAATGTCCTTTGGATTACTGACGTAGGACACAAGATCTCAGACTCCCATGACTAAAGCTCAAGGGGTCCCCTAGAGTGTAATACATAAACACGTTCTAAGAAATAGTTATAATACCTTTATAGAGTGGATGTAGGAACATCTCTTGAGCTCCAAACCACTTTAAATATTTATCCTTTACCTAGACACTTCTCTCCTCTTACCCGTCTAAGGTTTAGAGGGGAGCACTCGTGGGTCTAAAGTTACATACGATTCTAACATTCATTAGTCATCGTGAGTTAGCTTACCATGCTATATCTTTATCTTTATTCCATGACAAAAAAGGGGAAAAGAAAAACATATTTCCCAGATAAAAATGGATAAGAGAATCATATTTCGCATGTACTTGATATCAAGGGAGATCCTATGTCCCATGTACCAAAAAGGGGGATTTGTCAAAAGGGGGAGAAATATCCATGTTAGGGGGATATGTTGTTTAAGGGGAGGTATACTGATTGTGTTACTCATTGATATTTGATGTTCTATACTTCACATGCTTACATACATTATATATCATTTATATCGCATTGATTTTTTGGAGGATTCCCAAGCATGGGGAGTTTCTCTTTGTGCATGCTTATCTGTGTGGTGCTCTTTGTTGTTCTGTGTGATTTCAGGCATAACATTGATGATTTCGACTCCAAATCCTGTTCAGACACGAATTTTGTATTGCTATTTGGTCTTATGGATTTTGTAAATTACCTTATACTATATTTACTATATTCCTAGTGGAGTGTATGTATTGTAGGGGTAATAAGATCATTTTGGGTTTTGGGAGTTTTGCCACAGAATAATCCAAGAGGGATACTGAATATGTTAACATTGTTATTATATATACTGGCTATCTCTTGTGTCAAAACATTGAGTCTATCAAGTCTCATAAACTTGACTCGTTATGAGTGATGTGTAATCTAGCTTAGGTTAGATGAATCTTGAATATTGAAGATCTTGCACTACCACTCATTGAATACTTCGGTTCCCATTCATTCATATTAAAGTGAAAACCATATCCTTTTTGTAGATTGTGAATTGATTATGCCTAAAGTCACACACAAGCACAAAATATTTTTAAAATGTGTGAGGATTTTGAAAGTTAGTGGAACAAGTGTTTAAATATTTTAAAATAGTCTCAAAGGCTTTAAATTATTTTTGAAACCATGTTGGGAATTGGTCTAGGATTGTTGATCTTTTAAAACTTAGTGTAATTTTTTTTTGTGTAGACGCATTCACACGACCTTACTTTTGTCCCGTTCACATGACACCGTTCGCACGACCAAACTTTGAGAGCGGGCGCACGTCTTGCCCACAATGTCCATATTGGATAGAATTGAGCGCACACCCAATCTAATCGTGAAAGTATAATTTAAAGTCCTAGTTATCTCTCATTTTTAAGATCTAAAAACCTTATAACTTAAACACCTTTCTCAGAGTATTTTTGAGGTTGAGAGAATTTTACCTTTGCTTCTCTTTCCAATTTTAATTATTCCCTTCAAAATTGTCAAAACCTAGATGTATACTTAATCTATATATCTGAGAGAGAATTGAAAGTGTTTTGGTTCAGATCTATACACTAGCTTTGGTTAATTCAATCTACTTTTCTAAATATCTATGATTTATCACTCCTAGATCTAAAAGATGAGGCACTTCATATTATTAGAGAATTTGGAGTGTGGTTTGATTCCAACGTGATTCCAAGGAAGATAATGGACTTCTTCATTCGCGATATGGAGCTCGTTGTAGATTCTCATTGACTATGGGGAAGAGTTGAAAGGTTCAGAGGTGACTACATGACATAGATTGTGAAAGAGGTACATTCTTATCTATTGTAAAATTACTTTTCAAGTAGAAATGAGAATTGGAGTGTGTCAAGATTTTTTCCTTTAGGTGGGGGTTTCTCCTCTTAAATCTGTCTTATGGTTTATAGGAAGGTCCCCCTTAATTTGAGATAAACCTCCTTATTACGAAACTATCGAAGGAATCATCGAAGATTACTGACATCACAATGGAGTGTGAGGAGTCAACGAAGATGATTTAAGACCAAGGCAGAGTGGAGATCAATCAAAGATTGAGGAGGACTTCCAGAGGAAGCTAGTTTAATAACCATGTATATTTACCATGCAATTATGAGTTATATTGTAATATTGGTGAGGTTACTCATTTTCGACGAAGGATCGGGTCTGGCAGGACCTGTGAGAGATTGTATGCCATATCGAGTCACCTCAACTAGGAACCTTTGAGGGAATTAGTTCGAAGGATTGAGTAGTAATTAAAAGTTAAGTCATGAATTAATGCAAGGAAAAATTTCCAATAGAGTCAATTTTTATGTATTTTGGATTTATTCCGCATTTGGACAAAACTCTTTGAGTCATAGGTTAGGACTTGAGTGTGTTGAACTTTCAAGCCTATGATGTGGTTTCTTGAAGATGTAGAGACCATTCTAAAAGATCTACATTATCATGCCGTGTCTCATGCTCATTTTCATCTTCACGTTTCGATCATCTCTCAAGTATGGATGCATACATATTTTGATCTTTGGAGATTCTATATTTGGGTGTTAGGATTTTATGAAATTACTTTTAAAATGATTTTATTCCTTTTAATATTTTTTAGAATAAAAATATTTTTTTCGTGTGGTCGTTAGAACGACATTCGTTATGTCATTTGAACGAGATATGGTACCTCGTCATAACAGGTTCTAATGAACTTTGAACGAACCAACTTTAGCCTTCACTGGAATTTTGTTCGATAGCTCATTGGATATGTGTTCGAACGAGATGCTATACTTCGTTCGAACGAGTTTCAAAGTCATTCGAATGAGTCTGCAAAATTTTATTTTATTAGAGATTTTTTGAATTGCTTTCATCCTTATCTTAATTTTGGAAAACCTCCTATAAATAAGAGTGCAGAGCAATCGTTTTAGGTGTACGAAAAACTTATATTTTGATTTCTCAAACTGTATAAAAAATCTCTACAAAATCCTAGTTTACACCCAAGTCATTTAGGATCCATGTGTAAATCATATTATGCTTTGAAAATCCTGTTTTGGGCACCAAGGTTTATACTCTACATCTTATGAGTATCTGTTTCATACGGTGGACTCTGTATTTTTTGTTTACACATGTTGGACTCAATGTTTGTGGTGTTGTGGTGAAGTAGTGATGAAATTCATTATTTGATCCGTAGACGGTGGTTGAGGCTGTTTAGTGGATACTGAGGTGTGTGTACATATTTAAACATTATAGCAATGCGCAAGTGGACTCGTACATGTCACTGTGCGGAGGCTGACAGAATGAAAAATGTAAAGGATTATGAGGGCATCGAGTATGTATTGTAAGTATACTATCGTGTCGTTTGTAATTCCATACATAGTGAATTTGCATGGCTGGGCCGTCTGAGATTTTTCTCGGTGTGGATTTTCCTCGTACATCGGGTGTTGTAATTGATTTACTTTATTTTATCCTCCACTCACTTGGATGTGTGTTTAGGTTAAGATAAAATAGGTTAATTAGTTTAATCCCAACTTGCTTAAAATCGGTGCCACGTTTTACTTTGGGTTAAAGTGTTTAAGTTTTAATAAGTAATTTGAAAAAAAATTAAAAATTGTCTTTTGTTGTACCCTATCCATATTGCATCCCTACACTCTATAGGACTTTCACTTAATCATTTTCAGATACATTAGGTAAAACATCCATTTTTACCCGATAGAGCATATTCGAGCAACCTTGAGTTACCTATATTGAGCTTACCATGCCATAAAGTCTTGTCACCAAAACTAGATATCATTCCCTAAAATATTTGAGTTACATCATGCCATACCTAATACATGTGAAATCAGACAAGGCTCAAATAATGATGGTTTGGTGAGCAGTTGGTTGGTTCGACGCTGACACACTATGGCACCGCCTGACACAATGGCTAGTCACTCAAGATTTCACTCAACATTTAATGCATTTGATAAGTTGATTATGGTAGGCTGATAAAAAAGTTAATGCACCTGAGGTCCCTCGAGTATATTATGAACCTATATATATCCCATTCTTCCATATGAGAAATCGTACGATCTTTGAACCAAAATACCACTTTGACAGAGTTATTACAAACCAGAATTATTGTAAACCAAAGCTCTTTTTTCCTGTACCATTAATGATTTTGTACCAATCCTTATTAGTAACTTAAGACTTTATTGAGATTTGACTTTTCATTCTCTTTTTCCTTGGTGTTTGAGCTGCTTACGAGAGATGTATTTAGTGTGCTTGCTTTTCTCTCCTTTTAGCTAGTTGCTTTTGAGGTTCATTTATTACCAAACACTTTTATCGATTATATGTTATTGAGTGTATACACATGAGTCTATTCTATCATTTGGGATTGCATTTACTGATTGTATTCATTGACATTAATATGTATTACTCCTCCATTTATCTTTAAACACCCTAGAACTTAGAGAACTACTCTATTACATTTTTCAATTTCGTTGGGGAGGTATTTTCTTTGAAATGGCTAATGAAAATGTTAACCGGAATTTAAACTTTGATGACACTCTACACCAAGAGGAATAGCTCCCTTAGTTCCTCTATTTGAGGTTCCTCTAGTTGCTATTATCACAAGAACTGTCCCAGCTGAACAATCTTCCATGAGTTTACTGTTGGATCTTACTCAAATGACCCACATCATGGCCAAATTTATGGAGTTTTTACAAACTCAGTCTAGAATGACCATGTTTGGGTCTATAATGGATCCGAGATCCTTTTCCACCACAGTGGCGCCACCTACTGCTCCTTTGAGTGGAGCATCCAATATACCTTCAAGACTTGTTGATCCCTCTGTGACCAACCTTGCTCTAATTGTAACACTAATCATTAAACCCCTTACTGCTTTCAACATTGTACCCGTCGTTACTTTACCAACCACCAAGCTAGTGGAGCCAACCGCCTCACCTTCTTTGACCATTTAGGAGGTCAAGAAGGTGATGATGAAAATTTTGGCATCATCCTCACAAATTACTGGTGAGGTTGCCTCTATTTATGAATATTTTTTTACTCCTTACCTAGAGGAGTAAATCGAAGAACCTTACCCAGAGAAATATGTTCCCCGAATCTTTGAGAAGTTAAATGGAAAGGGGGGCAACTCGAAGGAGCACATAAACAGAGTGTCAAAAATCTTAGCACTAATTGAAACAACATGAATCTAACATTATAGGAGTTCTCCAAATACCTTAGCGACAAATATTGCACTTCTTACTCCCATTTATCCCTAAGGAGCATGGCAACGTGAGAGGATATGTGATTCGTCTTGAATCATTGCACTGTATACCTTAGATACTTATGCATTTTAGCTCCCTCGGGTACTTTAATGCCTATAATTACGCTCTATAACCATACATCCTCCATTTTATATGTTAACATGCTATTTGAGGTATTATTGAATTTTTGTAGGTGTTACAGTGCTTAGTGTGAAGTTTGGATGCATTCCGATAAAGTTCTATGAATTGTCGCACGTTCAGGGGCATTATCATCATTCACACTTTGGGATTTTGCCCAAAGTCTTCACGTAAGTTGAGTCCATCAGATCAATCTTCGCATGGCTGCAAATGGTGCACAATTTTGAGTCCAAACGAAGAAGTTACGGATTTTTATCTGGGGAAGAAATAAAAGTGAATTCACAAAACATAACAATTTGAGAATACGAATTGTGTCCTATTTCTCTATTACCCAAATTGTAGGTCTTTGGCAATTTTTATGGTTCTTTGGCCAAACACGATTTTGTCTCGGGACAATGATTCAACCAAATCAAGGGTGGTCCAAGCATGGTTTCTGGCCATTGATGTCATCTTTTGGCATAAAAATGAGTGGGTTTTTTTGGCCATTAACGAATTGCAAGGTCTTGGCCATATCCATGAATGGTATTTGTCCATTAACAATTACGGTGACCTTTGTGTGGACATAAGCTAATTGTAGAAGGTCATGGTTTGCAACAAAAAATGAACTGAGGCCTTAGTTTTTATTGGAGGAAGAAAGGGAAGCAGGTCTCGGCATACAATGGAGCAGGTCTGCTATGACCGGTCCACCGGACCAGCCCCACCGGTCGACCGATGAATCCAAATTTGGCTTGCAAGTTATACAATGAGCTTTGCCCTTGGGACAGGTCGTCCGGGTTCCCACCTGCGGTCGACCGGGTATACCAGATTCTATGCGCCTCTTTCACTTTCTATTTTCTTTTCCCTTTTTCTTTTATTGTTCAATTGTAACTTGCTATTTAAGGACCCTTTTCGTTTTATTTGGAAATATCTAGTTTTATATTGTAGTTTAGGTTAGAGATAGGGGATTTTTGGGTGGATCTTCTCTTCCCAGGCTTTGCACCCATTTGGGTATTGTAAGCACTATTAATCATCTCCTCCATTGTTATTAATGTTGTTTCTTTATTTAAAGCTTTGTGTTGTTTATTTCTTGCTTTATAGTGTAGATTTACTTGCTTTATTTATTGTTTCCATTTATTAGTTTATTTAATTAGTGCTTTTTATCATGCTTTCTAGCTAAGTTAAATTAGGTTGGGTTGGATTGAACTCACCTAGGGTTGATTTGGTTGCATGGCTATGGTGATGGGATTTCATGAGTTTATTTCGATTGCGTTGTCCTAGTTATTATGCCTAGGATATTTAATGGGGTATATCACGTATGATCTGTATTTACGACCTTGTATGTGTAATTTCCAGGGTATTGTTGATGCCAACATCATATTAGGCTGTTATGCGAATTTAGGGGGTGACGACTCTGGATTTAATTAACTGTTGAAATGAGATTCAAACTTAATAATTTGTGAACCCATGTAACACCAATTAGCTCGGGGTTAGGGATATCTATCGCAACCTATAGTTTTTATTCATTTTGTTAATATAGTTTAAATAGACTCGCTTAGTTATCCTTTCCTTTTCATTAAAAATCACCTTTTCACTTTTATTTTAGAATTATTAAACCAATTAAATTCTAGCAACTAGTCTCTATGGATTTTCGATACCCATACTGACCGCTATACTACCTTAAAAGAGTGTATTCATAGTTTAGATTTTTTATATTGAGGTGGTGAATCGAATAACGACACACGTTTTGACACGACGCTACTTTTCACACCCTCGATCAAAATGGCGTCGTTGCTGGGGACTTATCTGTTTTAGAATTTAATTGATTTAATATTTTGTAGTATTTTTTCTTTCTATTTGTATTTTTTTGTTAACAATTTTTGTAGGACTTCAACATTTGAGCGCCAAGAAACGCTTGAATTTTTTGACCGCACATCTCTTTGTGGAACTTTCCCGTTCGAGCCTTCTGTAGGGTAAGCATGTCTTATTTCAATTTTTTCGGTAATCATAATGATAATTCTCAAAATCCCCCTACACCTATGACTTTTGATCAATACTTTCAAACCCAAAAAATTGCATCATCTAAAATATCTTTGAGTGAGTATTAACAAAGTCAAGCTATGGATTACAGGAATTTGGATGTTTATTCCAATTTTGGGCCTCAATATCCTTATGATAAGAATGTTGAAATGATTTGCAATATCTTTCAAAATTCTTATGTTAATGATTTTGATAGTAGTTTCGAGGATGATTTTCAAAGTTCTCATTTACAAGAATCGACACGTCGGCCTATGACTTTCGGTGAGGGTTTGCGCATTCTTGAAAATGAAAAATTTGAAAATCATTATCGGGAAGAAAATCATTGTTGGGAGCATGAGATGGATTCATTATTTGAATTTGATGATGATTTTTCTTCCGAGACTTTTGAAGTCGAGGAATGTTTTGAACCAAATGAGGATTTTGTGCTTACTTTGGAACAAACCATTCTTCACTTGGCCCATGGTATAATAGAGAATGAAAATGAGGAAGAAATGGACGTAGTATCCATTTCCATGAAATGATTTCATCTTTGTCTCTCAAAGAAGAAAGTTTCATTGAAAATGATCCTATTTCTTTCGAAATTAAATCTTTAAGTGATGATAACTCATCTATTGAGATTGAATTTCTTTCCTCCCCATCTTTATTCTATATTGTCGAACTGATACAAGTACCCGATGAATCGGTTCTGAACTTTAAAGTGTTAAACCTTTTCACCGATGAGGAGTACTCGCTCGAGTTGCCTTCCATGAAGGCATCTTTTTATCCATGTACGCCACCTCCCATTCCAATTGAAAAATATTCAGCAGAAAATTATTTTTTTGGCCCCTTATGTATTTTTCACTCGTTTTATCCAAATCCCCCATCCTCCCTCCAAATTTTTTAATTGGGGATTGTTCATTTCTTCCCCCTTACACATACCTTCCATTGTTTGAACAAAATTCTTATTTTTCGAAAGATATGGATAAAAGGGAGGGTCCCCCGTTGATCCTCCAAAGCAAATCTTATTTTGGGTTGACCCTCAAAATTTTTAACTTCTGGTGTATAGTTAGTTAGAAGTTAAAATTTTAGGTTGTAAATAGTTAGTTTTATTTTATTTTTATTTTTATTCTTTTTTCTTACTTATTTTCTAGTGTAATTAGTTAAGTTTTTGTTATTTGTTTTTTGCTATGCTTGGTACTAACAAGTTTTGTAGAATCATTGGACTTGTACTTTCATGAGATCGCTCCATTTTGGGTAATATCTCTCTTTTCCTCTCTTTAACTTGGTTCTTAATTCACATTGAGGACAATGTGAGGTTTTAAGTTAGGCGGTGTGGGATATTCTATCCATTCATTGGTAGTTTCTTTTATTTGATATATGTTCTTTCCAAGCATATTTTTGTTTTAAAAAATTAAAATTTTCAAAAAGATTTTCTTTCTTTTTTCTCCTTTGTTGGGCATTTTGCCTTTGTTTTCGATGATAAAATTTAATAGATCCAATAGACAATTCAATGATGCATGTTATCGATTTTAGAAGTTATTAGACTTTTGTCCTCAATTATTGATATTATGAATAACTTCATGAATTAAACTTTAATCCCATAAGCACATGCAGATTTCTTACTTTATTGATTTGGTTTAAGATTTTTATAATTCGGTAATTTTTTATTGCATTGTATATACTTACACCTAGTGAGCTTTGCGATTTTCTTCATTGGCGAGTGTTTATACACTACTCTTTCCTTCTTAAAAGCGTTTAATATGTTGGTGATCTCACTATTCTTTCATTGATCATTAATTATGAAATGAGTTACTTGGGCCTGATTTTTAAAGTTATTTTGCCTCGAGAATTGCACAAATTTTAGGAAATGATCATAGACCATCTTTGTTATATCACCCATATTGACCTTCACCTCACTTTATATGTTTTCCCTCTTCAACCCCTTTGAGCCTTAATATAGCCCTTTGTTTCATAACCCAAAATCCCATAACCAACTCCACATTGAAGTTATAAACCATACATATCACCTTCATAACTTTGTTTGGAATGATACTTGGGATTGAATGATGTCCATGTTACGTGGTTGCAATTAAGCACGTGAGAGTGAAAAAGTGAAGAAAAAGTGTGTAATACCCCGTATTTTTATAGCTTTTAAATTATGGGATTTATTAAATTTAATTGAGATAAATTAATTTAATTTTAATCCGAAATGCTGCTTTAAATATTTACTAGCGTGACGAGAGTTAGTAATTATTGGAAATTTGTTATCTGTTGAATATTACTGGATGAGTATAGTAATATATGAGATTTATTGTTATAATATTGTCACGTGTGAATAAAATGACAATTATGGAAATTTAAGTCGGGACGCGCCTGTGTCGTGTCGGGACTAAATGTTGATTAATAAGTGAATATTTTATAAGTTTTTCGTATGGTTGTTTTGAGTGCGCCAACGTGTCCGGAAGGGTCGAGATAGTCAGAAAAGTGTACCCGGGGGTTTAGTTTGGGTCTCGGGGCGTTTTTAGGCCCAATAGTACCCCGGGAGGGCGTTTTGGACATTTCGCAATTATGGGTAATTAAACTTACGAAAATTAAAAGGGTTATATAAGATATCTAGGTTGTCTTCTAGGGTTAGAACAACCAAATACAAATGATGGCCATTGGAGAGGAAGAGGAGAAGCTCTCTAAGGAGTTCTAGGCCAAGAACACCTCGGATTGCACCGCCGTCACCACCAACGCGTAGATCGCGAGACGGGGAACGCAACCACACCAATTTCGGCACCAAACCAGATTTTTGAAAATTCCAGGCAAGTGTTTATCTTGCTTATTTCGTTGATGCATCTTTCATATTGGTTTAGGAATGATTAGGATGAATTGTATGGAAGAAAAACCCAATTTGAGATAGGAAATTGCATGTAGTGATGACTTAAATGATATTCTGGAATCTGGAACTGCCTACTGTGTTTTGATATGTAGGACATGGTTGATGACTCAAATTGTAAACACTTGTTTTGAGAAAGTATAATATGAAATTGGAAAACTTTATTAATTAATAAAGTCAAAATGAGAACTTTCGTTTTTAATTGAAATATTCTTTTCAAACAATTGAATCGTGAAATTTGGAATCTTACGAGTAATATAAGATAAGTTAAATCATTGGGAAGATTAGTGCGATAAATGATAAGACAACCCGTTGGGGAGGTTAGTGCGATAGGTGTGCACATTAGAAGAGAGGTGAGAATTTCTCAAGAGAGTGTCGCACTAATATGTTGTTGCATTGGCCTGTATCAATTTAAATACTTGCTAAACGTTTTTAAATCAAACACACTATCGGGCTCTGACCCGTTTCTTTTTTTTCTCTCTCTCTCTTGTATATATATATGTATGTATTACAGGTGCCCAGCCACAGGGGCGTCTTGCTTAGGATCTCTGGAAGGAACGCGCTGCAGCTTAGGTGGGAGTTGCAGGTCTCTTGATTAGACGACTTCGTTCATTCGGATCCACTCTTAGTACTTTCATCTAGTTGGGAATGTGTATCTCTTTCCATTATTCCGTTGTTATTGGACATCTGTATTTCAGTTATTTCCAGTATTGTTACTATGGGATTTATTCAGTTTGGATGTGTGACTTAGATTTCGTATGCTGACATTCGATTGACGAATGTATTAAATTAATTGGATTATGTTGCAGAATTTAATGTGATGTGATTCTTATTTATTGAATGTTGTTAATAAAATAAATGATTTTTCTTTAAATAAAATTTGGAAAGTTACGTATGAAAAATGGTTTTGACACTTAGCTTAATTATTTAGGGTGTTAAATTGGAAAATTTATTTTTAACGACAGTGATGCTGAGAATGAACCAACTGTTTACCTTGATTTAATTTAATAAAGGAGTGATCGCCCGGTATTTAATTAGGCGGGGTGTCACAGGTGGTATCAGAGCATCAGGTTCTAGTGTCCTTAGGATCTGTACGGCTTATTATGCTTTCAGCGTTGCTTTGTTTGTTATAGAGCCCTATGTTTAGGATTGTCGATTCCTTGACGAGATTTCGTTCTCCTGCTATAATGTGTATACATTAGTGTATTCTAATTTCGTTCGGATGTGTGCGTATACCGAGTGATGACGGATGTCAGAAGAGGACCGTTAAGCGTACATCAGGAGGCAGGGTTCAGTTGAGATTATAAAATATATCCAAGGATGATGACTGTAGTCGAGGTCACCTCTATTATGGCACGAGAAGTCAAGACTAGAAAGGCGACTAAGGCACAACAGTGATTTCCAAATGCTGTTATAGTCAAATGAGGTGCGAGGGTAAACTTACCCAACGTATTACAAAAAAAAACGTGTAGAGACTGTCAATGGGAAATTTTAGAAATGCAGAAATTGTATGTGTCTTTACCAAAGGAGGTAATGTACCCAAAGGCTTAGATATAGGATGAAGTGTGGCAAACTAAAAGTGAAAATTTAAAGAAAATTTTCTTGGCTTTCGGGACGAAATTATAATGGTTGGAGTCAACCACCAATTTTAGAAGTGGAATACTATGCCTATAGGAGAACCTTAGGTACAGTGCTGACCGTATGTTCCTTCCTTAACTATTCAGGATTAGAAGCAAATGTGGTTCTGAACTCATTGAGAGAGGGCATGTCAGGGGTCCATTCGTGAATATGAATCTTAACCGTTAGCGAATTTTGTATCGGAAGATGTAGATACAAGTGGGGGAAATGAATCCAAGTGGGAGACCAACTTGTAATAATAGTTGATAATACTCGAGGAGGAAATTCTGATGGACGACCGATTCAGAGGTTGACAATGTCATACTTTGACTATATAAATGATAACACTTCTTTGTGGGGGAAGTTAAAGGAAATCGAAGAATTTAGTCAAGAATGAGACTGAATGCAACGATGGTGGTATAGCACCACAAAAGGATGTAGATACACATGAGGAAAACCATTTAAATTCTTCAGATAGTTAAATTCTTACCAAGTGATGGTAAATTCAGTAAGTACTATTATAGATAGTAACATGATCTTTATGGCTTGAAGAGTTAAGAGAACAATCGGGATTATTTACAGGAATCGAGTTTACTAGAGTCCGAGAGGAGGACAAATCCTAACCTGGTTAGTAGGACAAGTGGTAAGTAGCTTATGTGTTGAGGTATTTTGTGCGGAGAGAGATCGCTCACGATAATATGTTCCAAAATGAGAAAAAGGACAGGAATACGATGCCTAGTAAGGCAACGATTAAAATAATTTTGTTTTGGTTTGGGCAGACGTGTTACGTTCGAAAACCATTTGTGCAGTCAAGATGATTGCCAGGATGGAAGTATAAGTTGTATCCTTAGAGAATGCGGCGTGTTTATGTGACACGAGTGAGTCACTATATTTTGTTCCTTGCTAGATTAGCATGTGAGACGAGCTTAATGCATATCAATTTAAACGTTATTAAAATGTGAATATTTTTTCCTAGTGTAGCGGGATTTTTATTTAGTGCTATCCGCGGAGGATGAATGAGTATATTAACAGTGTCACGTATTTTTTTGAGATTACTTGTTGTAGTGATGCGTAACACGAGTATGATATTATCTTTGTTAAAACATTATAGAAATGGTTATACGATAGTGGGCATTTATTGCAAGACTATCGGAGTGGTTGCATTAGTGCAACATGTTTTATGTTTGTTTTGGCGAGGCTTTACCTGTGAGAAGGTTGGACTCGCACTTATATTATCTATCCTAGAGACTTCGGAGGAGATAGTGGGCTCGAGATATTTGATGCCAAAGTATGTATAGACTTTGTTAGTGTAATTCCGTATGTATCGGGATTTACCGTTGGGCGAAAAGATTTGACTCAGTATTATGTTTAGCACTCCGGACTTAGTGATAGGAAGAGTGCATTGTTATATTCATCCTTTAGGGATGTGGGAGTTAATATTTATACCCCTATTATTAGGGAAAGGAATTTCGAGAATTCCGAGTGTATGTATTCGAGGTTTATGGAATGCTATTACCACCAACCTATACTGAACAATAGTGCAATTAGTGAAACGTTCATTGTTAAGCATAATTACGGTAGAAATTGTAACTTTTCTGTCAAGGGACGGAATAAAGGGGTATATACTATGGACGGAGGACCTAACGGATTTCGATAACCGACAATGCTAGGTAGTAGTGTATCGGGGGGGTTCCTTGTTTGGATTTCGCTTTGCGAGACATCCCACGCATGAAACTTAGCGTAAGGTTGGAAATAGGGAGACGTTTGGTCACTATTCCATGAGTTCGGTACCCTGGTCGAAATGGGATCAAGTAATTATGTATGTAAGTTGGAAGTTGAATTTTGTTTTAAGGTCATTGGAGCCGGATTTTTATGGTAGGAAAGCATTGAAAGTTATCCCCACGAGTTGAGGGGTGGAACTATAATAAGGAGAATTTAAGAATTTTGATTTCTAGGGTGATTGAGAGTACCCAAATGTCATAACCGCGTACAGAACATAAGGTGAATAAAGAGTTGGAATGATTTTTAGCATGGATTATCTGGAAAGAACTTTATATTATACAAAAGAGATGACCTGTAATTATTTTTATGAATAGAGCGTTAGTGATTTATTTTGGTTGTTTTACCTATTTGGGAAAATTGTTGTACTTATCTGAGGAAGGTTGAGAATTATTATTCCTCTTTTATTGTCATGGAATTTGAATACCCTATTCCTTCTATTTCGTTGAATTTAGTTAGTCCTACATAAGAGTAGCCGTCGTTCGCTCTCCCAAGGCGGTCGGAGTGTTGCAAAAATGTGGGCATCTTGGTTAACTACAGTTAAAATAGTCCGAGTCGAAGGGACGTGGTAATAGACGTGTGAAATAAATATTTGTGGGACTAGTATAACGAAGTGGAAGTGATAGAGTGGATTAAACGTCACATGAGGGGCGATAATCCATACATAAGTGTGCAATTAGAATAGCACGCCCTAACTTGATTGGAAGGCTGTGGGAAGCCATTCAAGAATTGGTATTCCTTGAATATAGTAGAATTTAATCGTTATGAAGCACACCTGGAGCAGAATTTTTATTAGTCAAGTGTGAGAACGACTTGCGCATACAAAGAGTAATGGTGTTAGTATAGTATAAGAGTTCCAGAAGTGCGCTTCGTGGAGAGAAGAGCACGGGTGGAACTTTCGGCATACTACAAGGAAGGAATGGGAGTATTACGTGTCACTTAATGTGAGACATTTCAAGGGAAGAATCGATATTTAGCGAGACGTAGTGAGTAGTCTCTACATGCACTGCCCATAGGTAAGGTTTGGTTGAAAGAGGAGAATCAACCAAATAATTTTGTGTTTATCGAAAATTCCTGAAATTGGAAGAGGTTGGTAAAGTCGGTAAAGTTCTTGGATGGGTTGCCATCCTCAAAACAAGATCAAGGGTTATCCCGAACATGTGAATTAAGTCGCCGAGAAGGAAGTGATTGATATTTCTTTGGGCTGACTTACAATATTAACTAGTATGCCCCAGACTTCCTTTGAAAGGAAGGATCGCGCCAGTGCATGGTCCGACGCAGTATAAATTTCTCAATCAGGATGAGATTGGTGAACCCCACCTTTGATATGGGATTTCAGGAACCAGCGGAGATAAGATTTCGTTTCAAGTAGGATGTATCACCCTTAGCCAGAAATAAGCGCATGGTGATTAAAGATTAGTGGAGCCACGTGAAGGAGATTTTGGAATCTTGGTACGATGATTTTAAGAATGCTCTGTAGAAGCACTCGTACCTGTTTGTCGCGTATGAGGTACTTATTAAGGTTTTGTTATGGAAGAACCTCGACTATTCTCCTTCCGTATGTTTAGAGGAGAGTAGATAATCAGAATTTTTGGATCGGTCGAGAAAATATTCGATAACTATGGTAGAATTCCATGACTGTTTTAGACGAGCAAGAGTGATCAAATGTTCGTAATATTTTCTCTGAATGGGAGTTTTGTATATGAATAAATCCGAGTATTTGTCATGTAGTGAGGTGCGGCTTCCTAATGATAGTGAGATAATGAAATGTATAACGTATAGGCGTGACCTATGCGAATGTTGTCGGTTGGGAGCACAATGTGAAGTGTCTCCAAAGAGAATGCAAAACAATGTTACTGTGAAGAAAGGGCTATAGTGATTGAGCGTCGTAATGTGTAGTTAGTTTGTGTACGGAAAAGGATATCCAGAATTGTGCTACATGATAGGCCTTATTTTCCGAATTTCGGGACGAAATTCAGTTATTAGGGGGGAAGTATGTAATACCCCGTATTTTTATAGCTTTTAAATTATGGGATTTATTAAATTTAATTGAGATAAATTAATTTAATTTTAATCCGGAATGTTGCTTTAAATATTTACTAGCGTGACGAGAGTTAGTAATTATTGGAAATTTGTTATCTGTTGAATATTACTGGATGAGTATAGTAATATATGAGATTTATTGTTATAATATTGTCACGTGTGAATAAAATGACAATTATGGAAATTTAAGTCGGGACGCGCCTGTGTCGTGTCGGGACTAAATGTTGATTAATAAGTGAATATTTTATAAGTTGTTCGTATGGTCGTTTTGAGTGCGCCAACGTGTCCGGAAGGGTCGAGATAGTCAGAAAAGTGTACCCGGGGGTTTAGTTTGGGTCTCGGGGCATTTTTAGGCCCAATTAGTACCCCGGGAGGGCGTTTTGGACATTTCGCAATTATGGGTAATTAAACTTACCAAAATTAAAAGGGTTATATAAGATATCTAGGTTGTCTTCTAGGGTTAGAACAACCAAAGACAAATGACGGCCATTGGAGAGGAAGAGGAGAAGCTCTCTAAGGAGTTCTAGGCCAAGAACACCTCGGATTGCACCGCCGTCACCACCAACGCGTAGATCGCGAGACGGGGAACGCAACCACACCAATTTCGGCACCAAACCAGATTTCTGAAAATTCCAGGCAAGTGTTTATCTTGCTTATTTCGTTGATGCATCTTTCATATTGGTTTAGGAATGATTAGGATGAATTGTATGGAAGAAAAACCCAATTTGAGATAGGAAATTGCATGTAGTGATGACTTAAATGATATTCTGGAAACCCTTTGTCATGTAAAGGATTAAGAGTTTGATTAAGAAAAGAGTTCTAATTAGATACAAACACTAAAAATTTTATTCCGGATGATCGGACCATTGGAATCGCTTGAAATTTTAGTATGTTGTAGCGAACGGCGAGACAGGACTGCTGACCAAAATTCAGCTTGATCGAACGGTCGGATTTCTAAAAATATTATTTTTACTTGAGAGTTTTATGTTTTGAGGACTCTTAGAGAGTTTTATATTTTGAGGACTCTTAGAGAGTTTTATATTTTGAGGACTCTTAAAGAGTTTTATATTTTGAGGACTCTTCTAAATAATAAAAAAATTCAATTAAAACTCCATTTTAATTCCGATTTCGAAACCATTTGAAATTCTCATCTTTGAAAATAAAATTCAAAATCCTTTAATGTAAGGCGAAATCTATATTTTTTGGATATCTTACAAGAGGGACAATGTAAGTATATGTTAAAGGGGAGAGACACGTAAGAGGGTTACGTTGGAACATAAATGAATACCTACTGAATTTTATACTTGGGAGGATAGAATCCATGAGCGTTATGTAGTAAGTGGAAAGGTTCCTCAAATTAAAAGTAAGATGTGAATGGTTATACGTGATAACTATATAATGAGAAATAAATGCAAATGACGTAATTATGGGAATTGAGAATTTACCCATTATTGATATGGTAATATGAGTATAGTTATATGATTGTGTATACATATACTATCTATGTGTGAAAATCATGCCCACGCTACTTGCTATCCCTGAGGTTTCCGCGCTGGGACAGTCTTATCTCGATGGGACCTTTATGGGGGATATTGACTTGTACCCTAGAAGATAGATATCCTTGGTACAGGCTATCGGAATGATAGTTCAGACGGTCCTAAGAGATGCGGGTATGTGCTTTCCTCTTAGAGACTTGGAATCTATGCTTCGCCTCATTTTGTTTGTGTATAGGTATCCTTGGTACAGGCTATCGCCGTGATAGTTCAGACGGTCCTAAGGGACTTGGAACCTATAGTTTGTGTATGTGTTAATACAATTCGAGAGTGATTCCGAATTTGTATTCCCCTTAATGTGAGTGATATGGGGTTTGGATAGTAGAGTATGCCCGCACCATAGTTATTATGTGGGGTGCTGTTTTGATATATATATTTTGGAGTAGTTAATATATATATATATATATATATATATATATATATATATATATATATATATATATATATATATATATATATATATATGAAATTCTGAAATCTGGAACTGCCTACTGTGTTTTGATATGTAGGACATGGTTGATGACTCAAATTGTAAATACTTGTTTTGAGAAAGTATAATATGAAATTGGAAAACTTTATTAATTAATAAAGTCAAAATGAGAACTTTCGTTTTTAATTATAATATTCTTTTCAAACAATTGAATCGTGAAATTTGGAATCTTACGAGTAATATAAGATAAGTTAAATCATTGGGAAGATTAGTGCGATAAATGATAAGACAACCCGTTGGGGAGGTTAGTGCGATAGGTGTGCACATTAGAAGAGAGGTGAGAATTTCTCAAGAGAGTGTCGCACTAATATGTTGTTGCATTGGCCTGTATCAATTTAAATACTTGCTAAACGTATTTTAAATCAAACACACTATCGGGCTCTGACCCGTTTCTTTTTTTTCTCTCTCTCTTTTGTATATATATATGTATGTATTACAGGTGCCCAGCCACAGGGGCGTCTTGCTTAGGATCTCTGGAAGGAACGCGCTGCAGCTTAGGTGGGAGTTGCAGGTCTCTTGATTAGACGACTTCGTTCATTCGGATCCACTCTTAGTACTTTCATCTAGTTGGGCATGTGTAGCTCTTTCCATTATTCCGTTGTTATTGGACATCTGTATTTCAGTTATTTCCAGTATTGTTACTATGGGATTTATTCAGTTTGGATGTGTGACTTAGATTTCGTATGCTGACATTCGATTGACGAATGTATTAAATTAATTGGATTATGTTGCAGAATTTAATGTGGTGTGATTCTTATTTATTGAATGTTGTTAATAAAATAAATGATTTTTCTTTAAATAAAATTTGGAAAGTTACGTATGAAAAATGGTTTTGACACTTAGCTTAATTATTTAGGGTGTTAAATTGGAAAATTTATTTTTAACGACAGTGATGCTGAGAATGAACCAACTGTTTACCTTGATTTAATTTAATAAAGGAGTGATCGCCCGGTATTTAATTAGGCGGGGTGTCACAAAGTGAAGTGAAAAGAGAAGAAAAAGAGAAAGTAGAAAACAAAATAAAACAAAAGAAAAAGGGAGAAAAAGAAGAAAAGAAAAGAAAGAAAAATTTGTATATGTTGTGTATAGTGTTCTATAAGCTTTGTTTACTCTCTCCAAATTCATATCCAATGCTTTTTATGGAATCATTTTCCAATTTTGAAATTGCCCACATTTTCCATTATCTCGGTTGTGCATGGTCGAAAACTTTGAATATGTACATAGTCCTTTCGTTTCATAACCTTAACCCCAAACCTACATTACAACCCTATAAAATCCTATATGATCCTAGGGTGATTCAATTGAAAAGTTTAAATAGTTGCGATAATCTGTGAAAATGCATTTCACTCCTTTAATGAGTAGTATCTTTCATTGAGATTAAATTTTTTCAATTTTTATATAGCGTTCTTCATTGTTGACATGTGCGCCGCCTAGTTTCCATTTACATTTACTCTTTATGCTCGCATGTCCCGTGTATTACCTCCCATTCATGGTGATTTCATTTGTTGAGCATAATGCTCGGTGATTATTGAATTATTAGCACGCTTTAATGTTTATTATCCAATTTATATAAGTTTTTGCCAAATTATACTTTGCATGTGCGCGACCCTCCCACATTTTAAGGTTTCAATTCCATGAGGTTCATTCTATAATGTTAATAATATGAACTTTTTGTGTGAATTCACTCACTTTGTTAATAACAAGCTTGAAATCTTTTTCGTATTGTTGGGATTGTCTCATGTGATTGGGCATACATTTTGAGAAAACCATACGATGTTTGTCGATTTCATCTTTGAAAACCTACACGAGATGACACTCGTCCTCTAGGGTAACCTCGGGGTTTAACGACTTATTGCATACGCTAAAGGCAATCGTTCGCCCGCAAAATTGGCTTTTATCTCTTTTGTATATTTCTCCTATTTTTTGGTTTTCTTATAGTTCTTATTGCATTGAATTTCATTTCTAGGGACTAGCAATGTGTAAGTTAGGGGGTGTGATTCGCCCCGAATCGTTGCACTTTATACCCTCGATACTTATGCATTTTAGCCCCTTTCGGGTACTTTAATGCCTATAATTAAGCTCAATAACCAAATAACCTACATTTTATATGTTAACATTCTATTTGAGGTATTATTGAGTTTTTGTAGGTGTTACAGTGTTTAGTGTGAAGTTTGGTTGCATTCCGATAAAGTTTCGTCAATTATCGCACGTTCAGGGGCATTATCATCATTTGACACTTTGGGATTTTTGCCCAAAGTCTTCAAAGAAGTTGAGGACCTCAGAGCAAGTTTCACATAGCCGTGAACAGTGCACAAATTCGGGTCCAAATGAAGAAGTTACGGATTTTTATTCAGGGAAGAAATAACAGGGAATTCGAAAAACATAACAATTTGAGAAATATCAATTGTGTCCTGTTTCTCTTTTACCCAAATTGCAGGTCTTTGGCGATTTTGATGGTTATTTGGCCAAACATGATTTTGGCTCAGGTCTATGATTCAACCAAATTTAGGGTTGGCCAAGCATGGTTGTGAAACAACCTAAGGGTTACTAGAAAGGACCAAAGGGTACTCGCTAATGTGAAATAGGTTATTATAAAAACTCTTTTAACTCTTTGATATAAAATCTATTATAAATTATAAGTTAGAAAACACTCATGCACACTAGTAAGTAAAAGTGGTGATGCTAGATATAAAAATAATTCACTTTAATAATGAGATGAGGAAAAGTGGAAGGTGACACAATATTTGTTCTCGAGGAACCTACCATGGTGGTTGTTAATGCAAAAATTCTCTATCTACGAGGACCAATCAGAAAAGAACACATGTCATCCTACGTGAAAATATTCGACACTCGAGGAGAGTTGGTCGGCATCCGAGGAGAGTTGGTAGGCACCCGAGGAGTGTTAGTCGGCACCCGAGGAGAGTTAGTCAGTACCCGAGGAGAATTAGTCGGCACCCGAGGAGAGTTGGTCGGCCCCCGAGGAGAGTTAGTCGGCACCCGAGGAGAGTTGATCGGCATACCAACCAGGAAGATCAAAGGATAACTATGCATTTAATGAGCATTAATGTACATTTATACTGTAGATGACAACACATAGCATACCAAGCAATTCAACAATTAGATTCATTGAATGTATACATAATGTATAAATGTCTACATACAATGAATCTCTTTATCTCCCATCACTATAAATACATGTATACCCTTAGCCAAAAGAGAGATCCAAGAGAACCTAGAAACTCCATACACAAGATACACATCCTTTCTCTCTCTACACCCTATGGTGCTATTGTAAACCCCTGGGAATAAAATAACAGTGGACGTAGGCTTTATTCATAGCCGAACCACTTTAAAAATCTTTGTCTCTTATGTGCTTGATTGGATTGCTTTCATCTATTTATTTGTGATCATAAAAATGGGATTCGGTCTAGTTTTTTGCATCAACAGATTGGCGCCGTCTGTGGGAACGTGTTACAGGCATTGTTCTCCATCAAAAGCTAAGTTTTTATTTTCTATATGTATAATCAATTATATATTATACATACATATTTTGATTCAATCATGATTTTTATGTTTATATACATAAATTAATTTTCCAATTTTTATCTCCAAAATGTTGCATATCATGATTTTTAAATCATAACTGCTAGATTAATTCTTATTTAGATATTAAAAAATAGTGGATTTCATAAATCATAACTTTTTGCTTGATTCTCAAGTTTCAATTTTATATCATGGAATAAATATTTTAAATGGTTAAATATACCAATATATACGATGATGATAAGATTTGATAATTTTCTTTGTTGATTTTGTAAATAATTTGTGAAAGATCTTTGATGATTATTCAAAATCCCATTATATTTTTGTTCAAATCATGATTCTCATATGTTTATATCCATAAAATTAGAGATCAAATCAATTATATATTGTGCATACATCTTTTAATTCAATCATGATTTTATATTCACAAATTGTTGAATCTAATTTTACAAATCTGCATAAATGTACATTTCATAATCACAAAGTTTGAGAAATTTGTGTACATATTATATTATTTCTTCTTTAAGGAGATAAAATAATTTCTCTATATTCATAAATCTCTTTTATATGAGTATATACAAATTTGATTCATTTGGAAATCTTTTAATTTAGTCATAATTTTTATATGCACTAACTGTGTGATCGATTTCAATTTGGGGATCTGGTGAATTTTAGACTCATAAATATTATACAAATCCTTGCATCTATGGATCCACTTGAAGATTTTCTGAACAAATATGTTAGGATATGGATAAGAATTAAGAACTATTATGTATTTTACATTCCGATATTAACATGAATTGAATCAACCCATTTTCTCTCTCTTCAAGAAAACTATGTTCTCTGCACAAATAATCATATTATGTAATTGTGTTGATACGATCAATTTTATCAATATATGAATAATCAATTATATGTTGTACATACATACATACATCTTTTGATTCAATCATGATTTTTATGATTATAAACATAAATTAGTTGTCCAATTTTTCATTTATCAAATCTGCAAAATATTGCAAATCACGATTTTATTAAATTAGTGGATCGATTTTTATTTCAAATATGAATAAACGAAAATTTCATAATCACAAGTCCGTTAAATATTTTTATGGAGACACGGTTATGTACATCATATTTTTATGAGAACACGAGATATTTTGATTGTTATCTCTCATATTATTATCTGGAAATTTAAATTGTCCAATATTGAAGCCAATGCACACTATATATTGGTCGACTGAATAATTATTCTAATCATAATTTTTATATGATTCAGCCTCAACAGGTGATCAGGAAAAATTATCTGCCCAATACAATTCTTGGATGCTCATAATATCACATAAAGACCTTAAAAGGTCAATACCGAACAAAAACAACGCAACTAGACTGCACACAACACAGCAGCAAGACTGCAAACAACAATTCAATTGGCACCATCAGATTCATTTCATACACGCCCCAATCCTGGGCATAGAGCTTCATACTTGACTTAATCGAGTTAAGAGTAGGATTGAAGAAGTTCGAGGCAGTGCCATCTACAGTACATCAGTGCCTAAAATTTCCAATAAATTTTGGAGTAGGAGTTGTGAAAGGTGATCAAAAAGTAGCTCGGGAATGTTATTATTCATCTGCCGATCAAGAGGAGCTGGAGGAGTCGAGGAAAAAGACTACTACTTATCAAGTGGATGAAGGTGCAGAAATTGAAACATTGGATCCTAGAGATGAGTCGCAACTCGTGAAGGGTCAAGTGGTGGAAGCTACTGAAAACATCATTCTGGACGACGAACACCCTGAGCGAACTACTCAAGTAGGTTCGTCGTTGGAAGCCTCATTAAAACAGGAATTGATAACTTTCCTTAGAAGCAGAAGACAAACTTTTGCATGGAGTCATGAAGATATTCCTGGGATAGACCCAAACATCTTATGTCACGAACTCAATGTGAATAAGGAGATCAAGCCTGTGAAGCAGAGAAGAAGAGTATTTAGTCCCGAGAAGAATCAAGCTATACAGGAGGAAGTCGAGAAGCTCCAGAAGGCTTGTTTCATTGAAGATGTTAAATATCCAGACTGGTTAGCCAATGTGGTGATGGTAAAGAAGAGAAATAACAAGTGGAGAATGTGTGTAGACTTCACCAACATTAACAAAGCATGCCCAAAGGATCACTTTCCACTGCCCTGAATTAATCAACTGGTGGATGCTACCTCGGGACACGAGTTGCTGAGCTTCGTGGATGCTTATTCTGGCTACAATCAGATCAAAATGAAACCTGAAGATAGGGAGAGTACTTTTTTCATTACCCCAAGGGGAACTTATTGTTATAATGTTATGCCTTTTGGTTTGAAAAATGCAGGTGCGACTGATGAACAAGGTCTTTGCTGAACAAATTAGTTGCAATATGGGAGTCTATGTTGACGACATGCTGACGAAAAACAAGAAAGCTGTCGATCATCTAGTTGACTTAAGTCAGACTTTTGATCAACTGGATAAATATCAAATGAAGCTAAACCCGACGAAGTGCATATTTGGAGTACGAGAAGGCATGTTTCTCGGGTACATTGTCAATCAACGAGGCATTGAAGCAAATCCTGAAAAGATCAAAGATCTATTAGGGCTGCGATCTCCAACGACGAAGAAGGAAGTGCAGAGTCTCACAGGACGAGTAGCAGCACTCAACAGATTCGTGTCACGAGCAACTGATAGATGTCTCCCATTCTTCAAGACACTCAGAAAGACTTTTGAGTGGAATAATGAATGTGAGAAGGATTTTCAAGACTTGAAGAAATACTTAGGAGCACCTCCACTGTTATCCAGGCCAGTGATGGGAGAAAAATTGTATTTGTACCTTGCAGTGTCCGAGAATGAAGTTAGCTCGGCGTTGATCAGAGTGGAGAATGGAGTGCAAAAACCAATTTATTACACGAGTAAGGCCTTCCGAGGAGCAGAAATCAGATATCCGAGGCTGGAAAAATTGGCACTGGCGTTGATTGAGGCAAGTAGGAGAATGAGGCCATACTTCCAGGCTCATACCATAGTAGTATATACTGATATGCCATTGAGGCAACCCTTCATAAACCAGAAAAATCAGGGAGATTGATGTATTGGGCAATAGAGCTCGGTGAATATGATATAGTTTATGAACCCAAATCATCGCTAAAAGGGTAGGCTGTAGCAGATTTTATAGTAGAGTTCACCTATCCTGATACCCCCGAGGAGAAAAAGTTGCTCGCTGATCAACCTGTGGATGTTACAGAATCAACAGACACAAGCTCAGACCAACTCCGGTTGGTAAAAGGGCGAGTGGATGTTACAGGATCATCAATTTCGAGCTCAGACCAACTCTGGTTGGTAAAAGGGCAAGAAAAGATGATCGACGAGGAGCAAGAAATATCAGGGGAGGATGAAAGGAAGCAACAAATATTTCACCGAGGAACTCTGTCAGATCAGAAATTTGAAGACGAGTTACCTATATGGAGGCTATATGTAGATGGCTCATCTTGCATAACAGGCTGTGGGGCAGGGATCGTTTTGAACAGCCCGGACGAGGTCGACATGGAATACGCCCTACGATTCCAATTCAAAGCTTCCAATAATGAGGTTGAGTATGAGGCCATGATTGCAGGTCTTAATTTGACAAAAAATATTGAGGCGCCGTAGGTTATTGTCTTCAGTGATTCTCAATTGATCGTAAGTCAAATGTTGGGAATACATGCAGCCAAAGGAGAATCAATGATTAGGTATCATGCAAAGGTGATGGAGTTGGTATCAGAATTTGTTGCTATTCAGCTGGTTAGAATACCAAGAATGAAGAATGAGAGAGTAGACACCTTAGCTCGATTAGCATCAGCTACTCGTACCGAGCTACGAAGAACAATCCCAATTGAAGTTTTAGTTGGTCGGAGTATAGATGAAGATCTGACGATGAATTTTATTACCCTTGATTTAGGACCATCTTTGATGGATCCCATCAGGGCATATATTGAGGAGGGAGAATTACCAATTGATAAGCTCGCAGCCAAGAAATTAAAGTTTAAAGCTGCTCGGTATGTATTAATTAACGGTATTTTATATAGACGAGGAATTATGGCAGGTTTGCAAAGATGTGTGCATCCCACCGAGGTGAAAGATTTGATTGAAGAAGTCCATGAAGGGTCTTGTGGAGCCCATGTAGCAGGTCGGACGCTTTTGCAAAGGATGATAACGCAGGGATACTACTGGCCAACGATGAGAGCTGATTGTATAGCCTATGCCAAGAAATGTGACAAGTGTCAGTGCTTTTCCTCCATCCGAAGAACTCCACAAGCATTGTTGACACCCATCACTTCCCCTTGGACATTTTCCATGTGGGGAGTAGATCTGGTCAGGCCACTGCCAACGACCAGGGGAAGGTTCAAATACCTCGTCGTCGCGGTGGATTATTTTACTAAGTGGGTAGAAGCAGAGCCTCTCATTGATATGACGTACGACAAGGTGTACCAATTTATCTGTAAGAATATAATCTGTCGATATGGTCTTCCTCATGCCTTCATCACAGACCATGGAACACAATTTGACAACGAGGAGTTCGCTGCCTATTGCCATCAGTCCAATATCTTAAAGATCCACTCGGCACCAGGACATCCTCAAAGCAACGGACAGACTAAAGTGACGAACAGAACACTGCTAAATGGATTGAAGAAAAGACTAAGTGATGCAAAAGCAAACCGGATCAACGAGTTACAATCATTACTGTGGGCTTATCGTATTACTCCCCGAGCAGCAACTGGAGAATCACCATATATGCTGGCGTTTGGAAGTGAAGGTGTTATACCTGCTCCTTTTATTGAAAATTTTTCGGGGAATACTAGTGCTACACACTACTCTGCAAAACTCGGCAAAGCTCAGACTACTCAGCAAAAATATTCCTAAAAATGCCAACCTCGGTTGGTTAGGAAACAAAATATTCCTAAAAATGCCAACCTGTTTGGCTAGGAAACAAAATATTCCTAAAAATGCCAACCTCGGTTGTTTAGGAAACAAAATATTCCTAAAAATGCCAACCTGTTTGGTTAGGAAACAAAATATTCCTAAAAATGCCAACTTATGTTGGTTAGGAAGTACATATATTCTCGAAAATGCCAACTTATGTTGGTCGGGAGGTAAATATATTCTCGAAAATGCTAACTTATGTTGGTCGGGAGGTAAGATTATTCCAGAAAACGCCAAAGTTGCTCATAGAGGAAAAATCCACTATCTATGGCTGGTCGGGGATAAAAACCCACTAACTGTAGTTGGTCGAAAAGGAAAATTTACCGACCTTGGTTGGTCGGAAACATTTTATAAAAACAAGAAAGTAATCGAGCAACTCGTAACTTTTTTACTAAGTTGGTCGACAAACAAAACATCATTTTTTATCAAATGGTTACCACAAATTCAAACTAGTCGACAATAAGTTGATCGACAAACAACACAATATTGTTATCTTTTTAACAGATACATATGCACAAATGTAAAGTATTTTATAAGACAATAGCAATTAAGATTGCGAACAAAAATGAAAGTCTTTCATTAAAATCAAAAACAAAATACATTAGGAATAAAATACAAATTTATTACATCAATATTCCCATTCTATTGGTTTCTTCCCCTCTGCTTTTGAAACAGGTTCCTCGCCAGCAGGTGGATCATTTAAAGCAAGAGGAGAATTTATGAAGTTAAGATCTTTGAGCATCCTGGTATTCATCACGGATGGTCGATCTAGGAGGTGCTCGATAAAGTATTTGTTCATTTGGGGGCTTCTATTACAGATATATTTGTTCATTTAGTGGCACATTCTTATAACATCATGCAGTCGAGCACCAAATTTAACTTCACAAACTCACACGGAGGCGTATTCAGAAGTTCAGGAAGTACATTCAGAATTTCAGGAGGCATATTCAGGAGTTATTATGCACATACTATTGAAGTTCAGAAGTCAAATTTAGCATCTACAACACTGAGATCTTTACTACTACTATCCCGACCAATATTGAAGAAGAAGTTGTATGAAAATGTTTCGAAGTCCACCACTAGCTTGGTACTAATCAGATTGAAGAGTTGGGTTCAAAAGCTAGTATGTTACTCGACAAAGTATTCAGAGGATCATAAATCAGAACAATCAAGCACGTGAAGTTAGCACTCAGTGGCTCGGCACAGGAGGCAGTTGGTCGGCTAGCGAACCAATCAACATACTTGAAGATTATGACAAGATACAAGTTGCATACTATGGCATGGCTGCATCCAAATTCCCAGGGGTGATACATAGCACACGGAGTTCCTCAAAAGAAAGATTAGCAACTGTCGATCAGCCTGCATCATATGTCGTCCAGGAGATAATGCACTTTATGTTAAACAAATCAAGAAGGTAGATCAAGAATTTCACGAGCACCGAGCAACACTGCAGAATAAATACTCCATCCTTTCAAGTAAACCATCAAGCATGGAGCATTGGGGGCTTCTGTTAACGCAAAAATTCTCTATCTACGAGGACCAATCAGAAAAGGACACATGTCATCCTACGTGGCAATATTCGACACCCGGGGAGAGTTGGTCGGCATCCGAGGAGAGTTGGTCGGCACCCGAGGAGTGTTAGTCGGCACCCGAGGAGAGTTAGTCAGTACCCGAGGAGAATTAGTCGGCACCCGAGGAGAGTTGGTCGACCCCCGAGGAGAGTTAGTCGGCACCCGAGGAGAGTTGATCGGCATACCAACCAGGAAGATCAAAGGATAATTATGCATTTAATGAGCATTAATGTACATTTATACTGTAGATGACAACACATAGCATACCAAGCAATTCAACAATTAGATTCGTTGAATGTAGACATAATGTATAAATGTCTACATACAATGAATCTCTTTATCTCCCATCACTATAAATACATGTATTCCCTTAGCCAAAAGAGAGATCCAAGAGAACCTAGAAACTCCATACACAAGATACACATCCTTTCTCTCTCTACACCCTATGGTGCTATTGTAAACCCCTGGGAATAAAATTACAGTGGACGTAGGCTTTATTCATAGCCGAACCACTTTAAAAATCTTTATCTCTTATGTGCTTGATTGGATTGCTTTCATCTATTTATCTGTGATCATAAAAATGGAATTCGGTCCAATTTTTTGCATCAACAGTGGTAAACCCCGTATCCCTAGTCCCAGGACAACTCACACACGAAGTCCACTATTACCAATTATAAGTTAGAGATTACAATTCCCAAGTACACAATGAATTAAACTAAGCAAATACACACCCGTATAACCAACCTAGTCTAAAACAACCTAACTTGACTGAAAACCAGTAAACCCAATAATACCTAGGTAATAGTGACTACAACACACTCAAACTCGAGGCCCCGTGAAATTGTGCAACACATAAATTAATTTAAAAAGTTTATTTTACTCAAAATAAAAGAAATATAGTAGTTAACAAAATGGGACTAAACACACACCATGTTTTGTCAAATTTTAATTAACAAGAATAATAAACAGTTTGTGATAAAAGGATAAACAGGGACAGATGTTCAAATCCACACAAATAGAAATAAATGGAAATAATATGAAATTGAATTAATCGGTACTAAAATAATGATTAAATATTAAGTCACAAGACACATGCAAGGTCTTCCTTAATAATTAATATTCAAGTAAAGATTAATCCTAAAATAATTTAGTTGGCGCAAATGACCACAAATAAAATAGAAGATAAACTCCCAACAAATGTGTTGCACAACTAAAATAAAAATTAACTTAACACCAAATAGAATATGAATCAATTTAAAGAGGTGTTATGTTAAAATATTAGGTTCAAGTAAAATGAACAAAAGATAAATATCTGTAGCACTTAGCTCATAGAAATTAGGACTTAATTAAAGTCAACACAAGAAAGTTACAAATATTTTAGTTAAGTTCAAATAGTAAAATTTTGTAACACAAAAAATTAATCACAAAGATTAAAATTCAATTTTAGTTCAAACCAATACTATAACAAGGTTTGGATAAAAAACTCATGCACACACTAACACCACCTAAGTATAAAAGAATACAACAAAAACAATTCAACTTAGACAATAAAAAGTGTATGAATCAATTGATCCAATCCAAGTCAAATGAGTACGAGATAAAGAGTGTAGCACTCGACTCAATAAATTGGAACGGATCTAGCTGAAATAAAATTTAAATAAATAAAAATAATGATTTAAATCCCACACACTAATTAAACCCAACTAAATAAAGTGAACACACAAAATTTCAACATATAGGATATAAATAGTTAGAGGAAAAAAACAGATTATCTTTAAACCCAAATAAATTAAATTAAATCAGATTTAAACTAAAAGTTATATTAATAAAAAAGTGTGACACATAATAACTTTACCAAAATTGTTAGGACTACATAACAAGTGTGCAAACACACACTAAGTTTAGTGTAATAAAGTCCTCAATAACAGACACCCAAATAAAAAAGACCATAAAAAAATGTTGATCAAACGAGTTATCCCAACCAAACACTTGATTGCAATGCCACTATCAATCTCAGATTATGATAATAAGATGTCCATGTCCATTGCATAAACGTTCGAATACCATTGGGAAACCTCGCTTCACACATTAAGTTCCATGTGATTGAGTTTTCAACTTCCTACCATGTTTTGATAGGATAAGTATGGATGCACAACGACGAGTTGGTTCCTTCAATATACCATCAATTTGCTAAAGACAACGTGAAATGAATAAATATTATCATTCGAGCAACTAAGAAGATGTTTGCCAAAGATGAATCTCACCTAGTATATATTGCTTTCTACATAGATATTAATGAGGATACACATATTTTGACAAAGTGCATTGAAGGAGTAAGAGATCCCACGATCAATGAGATATTGAGACCCATGGTGGACTAAGATAAGGACATGGATGAATCTATATAAGTGGTTGAATAAGTAAACAAGGTTGTTCTAAAATCCCAAATCACCTCTAAATAACTGAGAGATAGAATGCAACTGATCAACCGATGGAGCATGAGACAAGGCACCAGAGTGTGTTGAGTAGGTTTTCTGGACATAGATTGGAGGAATCAGTGAATACAAGAAAGAGGAAAGAACCCACCACTAAAATAACTATACAAGAAAGTATTTCTTGATGATAGAAGGGCGGTGTATCATCTTTGAAGGTGTGAGAGAGCAACCGATGAAGCCTCGGAATATAAATATTTTTTGATGAATAATTAGGGATAATGTCTTTTCATTGATTACTCCATAATTTACGAATTTATTGAGGATATTAAAGATGAAATTGAGTGCATGAAAGATCATCCAAAGTCCCAAGTACAAGAGTTGGATAAGATTGACCTGGCTGAGGGTGGAGAATAATCAAGGGCAATATTCATATTAAGAGACCTGGATGTTGTGAAGAAGCTGGAGCTAACCAAGATCATTTAGGAATGTAAAGATATATTTTCATGGAAGTATACTGAGATGCCTGGGTTAGATCAAGATGTGAGATGTCACAAGCTAAATGTTATACCTTCATCTATTCCGGTCAAGCAGGCCACCATAACATACAAACTTGAGCTAGATCCCAGAATAAAGGCTGAGGTGGGAGGATTACTGAGAGCTAGAGTTATCAAGCCAATTAAATATCCAATTTTTATTTCCATCATTGTGCCAGTGGGGAGGACGGATAAAACACAAATTATCATTTGTGTTTATTTTAGAGATTTAAATAGAGCTTGCCCCAAAGATGAGTTCCATCTACCTTCAATTGATAGCTTGATTTATTCAATAACTGGTAATGAGATGTACATCGTTATGGATGGATACATAGGTTATAATCAGATAAAGATGGATCCTACTGATGCGGAGAAAAAAGCTTTAAAACTCCTTTAGGTAATTTTATGTACAATGTCATGCCTTTTTGTCTGAGAAATGCATGGGCAACTTATAAAAGAATAATGATGGTCATTTTTCATGACTTATTTCATGACAATTTGGAGTTTTATGTGGATGATCTAGTTATTAGGTTGAAAAAATATGATTCACACTTAGATGATTTGAGTAGAATCTTCAACAGGTGCATAAAGTACAAACTTAAGATGGAACCACTCAATTGTGCTTTTAGTGTAATGAGTGGGAAATTATTGGGTTTTGTGGTTGATCGAAAAAGAGTTCAGATGGAACAGGATAAGAAAAAATCCACCCTTTAAATAACATTTCCAAAGACCCAGAGAGAGCTGAAGATTTTCCTCGAAAAGATTTCTTACTAGAGAAGATTTATTCCAGGTTTATCTGAGATTACTCACCTTGTGATGGAGCTCCTTCAAAAGAACACAAAGCTTAAATTGAAGGAACCACACTAATAAGATTTTGAAAATATTAAGAGATTGCTCACTTCTCCCCAAACAATGATTCCACCTAAGGCAAGAGCACCTTTACTGCTTTAACTAACCTCCACTACAAGGTCCATCGGTGCAGTGATGGAATAAGAAGTTGATGGATAAAAGAGACCTACTTATTATCTGAGTAAAATTATCCATAGCCCCGAGGCAAGATATACCAACATAAATAGGCATATTTTATCTTTGGTTTTCATTGCCCCAAAACTTAGGCATTATATGTTATCTTTCATTATTCACACAGTGATAAGATGCAATCCCATTAAATTTTTACCAGTATGAATAATTTTAATTAGGAGAGAAGCAAAGTGGTTCCTCAATCTATCTGAGTATGATCCGAAGTGTGTGGTCCCTCGTACGATTAAGGGCTAAGCTTACATAGATCTATTAGCCATTTTTCCCTATGGTTTTTTCGATCCACCTCACGAAGATATTCCAGGTGATGATTTACAAGACAATTTATGAGGTAGATCTAGAAGAATGGTCTATGGAGTTTGATAGTTCATCTGCTAAAGGCAAGGGAGGAACATGAGTCATTTTGTCTAAGTGGAAGGAAAATATAACTTTGTCTTTTAAGTGGGACTTTCATTGTTCAAATAATGAGGAAGAGTATGAATTATTAAGTTTGGGCTTTCTTGAAGAGGCATAAATTCACCCTGCATCAAAGGATATTCCAACTTGGTGGTGAAGTAAGTGAACGGGGAATACATGTTAAAGCATATCATCTTATCACCTTATACAACGATCATTAAAAGGTTATCATTTTAATTTCATGAAGTTAAAATGGAAAGGTAACCAAGAAGGGCGAATCATCATGCTGACGCCTATGCCTCAATAGAACAAAAGGTGATTATGAATGGTGAATCTATAACTATTATGATCCATCGAAGAATAACTTTGTCGTCTGTGCTCCAATTTTTCCTAGTGATGATGATTAAAATTAAAGAGGTAGATTAATAAGGTAGTTTGGGAATAGAGAGGGAATGATAATGCATATAGGGTTAACACAATTCTTCTTTATTCAAATATGTTTGTACTTCAAAAATCCCAGTACTGGTCCAGAGGATGCTTGGCGATGATTGAAGAAAACTCATGAGTAGAATTGTGAGAGCATTGAGATTACTCTATAGAGAAGAATTCAAAGAGAACGGTATTTTTGGCCTACGATGAAACAAGATTCAACAGCAATACAAAAAGAATGTGTAAAGTGTTAGGCGTTCTTTCAACCAGCCGAGTGTAACTTTTTGGAAGCTCTAACGGATTGGAGGCAGCCTTACATTGATTTTATTAAGGATGGAGTTATTTCAAGTGAGAAAATTGATGGCATAGGATTGAGGAGGAGGGCTATAAGGTTCTACATGTTAGAAAAGAAGTTGTATCAAATAAGGTAATTTAATAGGCCATTGCAATGCATCACGAGAGATAAAGTAGAGGAAATCTTCATTCAAGCTCACGATCTAACTCAAATTGGAGGAGCCAAGTTGTATGTTCAACCGATGACACTTAACTGTTATTGCCTAATGATAGAAAAAGATTCAGTTGAGTTTGTTCGAAAGTGCAAGGTTTACAAACTTCATGGTAACCTCATTCATCCTCCATCATAGGAACTTCACTCCTTGGCAACTCCCTATCATTTCAAAACTTGGGTCTTTGACCTTATGGGAGCCATAAAACCTTTTTCTGGAGACAAGATATGGATTCTCATGGGAACTGAGTGCTTTACAAAATGGGCACATGCAGTACCTTTAAAGGGAAACAACAAGTATGGTGGCACAGTTCATCAAAGAGTACATCATTTGTCGATTTAGCACTCCCAATGTTATTTTGTCTGATAATAGAACTCTATTTATCAATAAAAAGGTAACAATGCTTACAGAAAAGGCGATATGGATATGCCTTTGTATTTATGTGTAGGCTTTTGCATAGCCCATTACTTCTATGTGTCGGGGATCATATTTATGTGGATATTAGACTTTGAGACTTCATTTCCCTTATTGATATAATACCCGAAATTTATACACTAGTATTTATTATGGAACCACTTAATTATATTCTATTATGAAGAATTATAATTAATCATTGGGTTCACTTGGCTTGGGATTAGAACTGCATGCTATATTTAAGGTTGTTTGGGTTGAGTTAACATAAAATTAACTAAAATATTAGAGGAAGATGCATGGTTATTATTAGAGGTCAAATTCAATTAAATCCTTACTCTTTGTAGACTCACGGTTAAAATCCATTTTTAGGTCCTCAGCCGCCATTGTAGCCACATCCTTGATCATCACTTGCATTCCTTTAAGTTGTTGCTCTTACACAGGATGTAGGAATTGAGCCTACATGCTTATTCCTTTTATTTATAATTACATTTCCAGTTGGGTCGAATCATTGTATTAGTGGTTGTTTCTTTTGGAGACGGTTTACATTGGTGATATTTTGTATCTTCCCATGATGGATTTTATTTATTGTTGCTTTATGGTATAAGAGTTTATGGTTTATTCTTGTTATTATATTTTTCATCTTTTTATTATATTAGATAATTTTATTTTAGTCATGCTTAGAATGGTACTTAATTGTTTAGACTACTGTATTATTTATTTCTGGACTTGATCAATTTAGCTATAGATTTTATGCGGTGTCCCAATTGGTATCAGAACATTCTAGGTTCTAGTGTCTAAGGGTATTTAGTGCATACATTATTTTTTAGCGTAGAGTTCTTTGATACTTTAGAGTTTTGTTATTTATAATGTTGTACTCTTATTGTCGTATATGAACTTATACGCTTTTGTTTACTATCTTTCTATGGTGAACACTAAGAGGAGGGAAGCATGATTGATACTAATCGCGAGTGAAGATTCAGAGGTAGCAATACGTCGGCAGCAGTAGGTACAAGCACCCACATTAGCGCCAATTGACTTGGCGACCATTATAGTGCAGATGATAGCCGCCACTATGGCTTCCATGCACCAAGAGCCGCCACCACCACTAGTTACTGTACCAATAACTTCCCATCACACTTTATCTATCTAGGAGAGATACAGGAGTGACTTCGAAAAAGTCCACCCACTGAAGTCTTCAGGATCCACAAACCCGATGGTAGTGCTATAGTGGAGGCCCTATATAGAGAATCACCTGCATCTGGTATAGTGTGTAGACGTTTAGAGGCAAATTCTAGTGAGCTTTGGGATGACAAGGGATGTATTGTAGTGGTGGGATTTTGTTACCATTGAGGAGGACAAGTCGTTGTTGACCATTAGCTAGTTCTTGGGAAGGTTTGAGGGGGATTACTTCCCACCATCGCAGTACATGCATCTGAGAGAGAAGGTTGACAAATTGAGGCATGAGGAATATACAACAACTGAGTATGAGTGGGAGTTTACCCACCTTTAATACTTTCCCCATATATTATTAATACAGAGGCAAAGAAGATGGACAAGTTCATCCAGGGTTTGACATGGAGGATTAGGAAGGTGTTGCTTGTCAAACCGGACTTCGCTACGCACACACATATAGTGGATGACACATTACTTCATTGCCAATATCATTGAGACTTCCAGAGAGAGGGGGAGCCGAGAAAATAGAAGGTAGGATCCGTCCAAGGGAAAAATAATGCTGATGGTTGTGAGCCATCTCGGGGGAAGGGATGTTCATAATAGCACCAGAAGGGTCAGCTATAGGGGGAGCAACCCCCTAAGAAGTTTAGATGAGACGAGCAGTGTCGACATGGCAGCCAAGGATAGGGTCACCTAGTCTAGCGACACCAGGGACAGTATATCCAATTTTAGAGGTGAAATGGCAATCAAAACCAGGGCTAGAGAGGGCAGGATGGAACCCATGGTGTCCAGTAGAGCTGCCCATTCTGAGGCATATGTTATTCGCGTGGTGAACACAATCACTCTTTCTGGAGGTGCCCTAAGAGCTTTCAGGAAAGACCGAACCAGTTCCACTAGGGAATGGATAAGGGGAAGAAGTAGTTTAAAAAAAACCCATCACAGTATTAGGAATTATTGCCACCACAGTAATACCTTTCTTTTCCACCACCAAGAGACTAAGTGTAGGGGCACCCATAATTTTACTAAAAACATGGGTTCAATGTCTACCATTTGGATTAGACAGCCCTACCTCACCCTATGGGGTACATTTTAAGTTTATGGTATTTATGCAATATTCTTTTTTACACGAGAGCGTCACACTTGATTTCTAGTTACACTTTTTCTTCTACGTCAAGAATGTTAGAGATACTAAAAATGAAAGATGAAAGATGGTTCGCTCTAGTTACACATTTTAAGTTTATGGTATTTATGCAATTATTGAGCTAGGGGTTCATACGGAGGAGTACATCTGCGTGGGGGAGCTCCAGTATTGTTTGTAAAGATGAAAGATGGTTCGCTCTAGTTGCGTGGGGATTAACAGATACTAAAAATGGTCACGATATGGAATAAGTTTCTGTTACTATGTATCGACTATCTTTTTGATTAGTTGAGGGGTGTATCATTATTTTCCAAGACTGACTTATGCTTGAGATATCATCAGTTACACATTCAGGAGGAAGACATTCTGAAAATGACTTTTCTAACACATTACGGATTGTATGACTCTCGAGTCATATTGTTTAATTTAACCGATGTGCCAATGGTGTTTTATGGACTTGATAAATAAGGTGTTTCACCTATTCTCATATCAACTCGTCATAGTGTTTATTAAAGACATTTTGGTTTAATCTCGATCGGAGGAGGAGCATTCTTAGCACTTGAGGTTGGTTTTATTGACACTACGGGAAAATAAGTTGTATGATAAGTTCTCTAAATGTAGATTTTGGTTTTGAGATGTGGAATTCTTGGGCCATATTATATCTTAGACTGGGATGACGGTGGATCCTAGCTAAGTCTCTACGGTTATGTAATAGGGACATCCAACAATGCCTACAGAGGTTAGGAGTTTATTGGGTTTGGCTGGGTACTACAAGAAGTTCATTAAAGGGTGTTGACTCACCTCATCCGTAACGGGGTACTATTTTTTTGGAACGCTGATTATCAAATAGTATCTGAGGAGCTCAAGTATAGACTCAAAACTATGCCCATTTTTAATTTACCACGGGACAGAGTCAAGTACATGGTTTACATGGATGCATGATAAAGGAAGAGAGGCCTATAACTTATGAATCTCGTAAGCTTAATACTCACCAAGGTAAATACCCTACCCATGATTTATAGTTGGTGGCGGTAGTCTTTACCCTTTATATCTACAGACACTACTTATTGGGTGAAAGGTTTATGCTATTCCGTTCATAGGAGTCTTTAGTACTTGTTCACTCAGAGAGATTTAAACAAGAGACAAAGGATACGGTCAAAGTATTTGAAGGACTACCACTTCTAGATTTACTATCATCCGAGAAAGGAGAATGTGGTATCAAATGCTTCGAGTCATACACCGAACATCACATTGGTATCCTTGTGGGAAGAGTATGGGGATGAGTTACCTATTTTGGGCAGAGAGGTGGAGTACCTTACGTGATATGTACTTGTTGGACACCTTCTTGGCAGTTGTGGCCGTTACACCTACTATTGTGTTATTGATGATTCATGACATAACTTCGAACTCCTTTTATCAAGAGAATGTGAGAGATCATGTATCCAAAAGGGTTCCCTTCTTATCAATCCATTAAAATGGGGGATTGAGATTTTATAAACGTTTAGTATCACCAGAGGGTCTTGAGTTATGGAGGGACGTTTTGGCTCAAGTACATGGTTCGCGATTTATGGTGAATCCTTGAGAGGACATGATATACCAAGACATGAGGAGGTCATATTGGTGGGCTGGTATAAAGAGGGGTATTTTAGAGTTTGTGTCTAGGTGTACCACTTATCATCTAGTAAAGGTGAAGCACCAGAGACTAGCAAAGGAGACACAACCATTGGAGATTCTTGTGTGGAAGTGGGAAATCATCTCTATGGACTTAATTATGAGATTACCGAGGTCCCAGAGGGGCCATGATTATATTTTATTCATCGTTAATAGATTAACGAAGGTGTATTGTTTCCTTCTAGTGCAAACATACCACGACTCATAGCAGTACACCTGACTTTTCATTGTGGATATGGTGCGTCTTAATGAGGTACCGCTTGATAGTGCCCAACATAGATAACACACTCGTATATGAATTATGGAGGGGTTTTCAGGATTCTATAAGAGTGAAACTGAACTTGATCAATGTGTTTCACCCTCACTCAAATGGTCAGAGTAAGTGGGTGGATATGCTTTGAACTTGCGTATTGGATCTCAAAGGGAGATGGGATAAATATTTTCCACTCATGGAGTTTCTTACAATAATAGTCATCATCGCACTATTTATATGGCATCTTATGAGGCACTGTATGGGTGATCGTGTCTTCTCCAAGCTGTTCGTTAGAGTTGGGGGAGCACAAGATGTTTAGGTCAAACATCATTTAGGATACATCAAATAATGTGGAACTCATCCGAGCTCTAATGAAGATAGCAGGGCAGAAGAGTTACATTGATAATAAGAAACATAAATTGGATTTTTCGATGGGTATCAGGTGCTACTAAAGGTCTCCCGATGAAGGGTGTTATGAGATTTGAATCTAAGGGGAAGTTGGGTCCCTAATAATAGGTCCCTTTATGATACTGGATAGGGTGAGCCCTATGGAATATTATTTCTCCTTACTCGATCATATATAGTGAATACACAACGTTTCCAATGTTTCAACGTTAAGAAAGTTCCTGAGGGATGAGTGTTCCTATCAGCACATCGACCTCAACATATTCTTGACTGGAGAGAGCAGATTCAGCAATTGAAGATCATTATATTAGTTAGAGTCTAGTGGGGACAACGTGGATGAGTACAATTGGGACAAATATGAGGACATGCATGCGAGGTATCTAGAGATCTCTGATGGGGTATATGATTTGAATTTTGAGGACAATATTACTTGTTTAAGGGGAGAGGAATCTAATACCCCGTATTATTTATGCAATATTTAATTGTGAAAAATTTATTATATTTTCCATTAGAATTTCCTGTTGTGACATGTGATATCACTATTTATATTTCATATGTGTTTTATTAATCAATTGTGAGATCAGAATTAATACACGGTAATTCATAAATTAAATATTTGGAAGTGACTGCTTAGTATGGGCAACTATGGAATTGTCAGTGACTAGGTGTAAAAGGTTTCCTTTTTTGAATTATCCCCTCGGTGTAGGGTCCCACTGATCATGGAGTAGTTTCTTATAATACAATGTCACACTTAAATAACAAATAATTAAATAATTGTCTCGTACCGGATAATACATTATTTCATGGAGATAATTAATTTATTAGAATATGTCATATTTTGGGTTGGAAGTTGGGATGTTTAGAATGTTCGTTTTGACTTAAAAGAGTGAGTTTTAAGTTTATTTGGTTAATATATGGCTTGGGTGGAGTTTTAGGAAATTTGGAGTGGAATTTGGTCTCATTGGGTTAAGGCTCATATGGGGCCTAATGTTAATTTCGTTGAAAGCTAAATTAATATTTCATTAGTTATACCCCAAACACATTAGAAACAATTGAGAGAAGCCCTAAAAGGTAATATAAAATATGCACTCAAGAAAGGATGAGATTTGGAAGATTGAAATCTTAGAATTCAACCTTTTCTCTAAGGGAAGTTTACATAGTGTAGTAATTTGATTATGTTTGTGTTAGAATAATGATTATACATTTTAATCTGAACTAATCCTTGTAACAATTTGATTTTATAATCAAATTCTGAAATTTGTAATTTGTTTAATGGTTAAATTAAGATTAAATTTCATGTTAATGAGATTAGTTGATGTGTTGATAAATCTCATGAATCCGATTATTATTGTTATGAACTAAATCCTTATAATAAGTCCAGTAAAAGCACCTTGTTAAATTCGAAAATTGAACGAAATTTGAGATTAATTTTTTAAAGTTATGAAAGTAGGGTTCTTAAGTTCATACTCTGAAATTTTATCCCTCAATCCATGTTATACTTATTTTAAACATGTATATATAAGTTAATAGTGATGTAATGTAACTTATATCCAAAGGAAGATAGTTTTAGGGATATTTAGAAGTTTTTGAGTTAGGATTGGTTGTTGTTATTAGATGATTTTGAACTTTGATGAAGATGACACTGCATGCATCTCGTTAGAACGAGATTTAATTCACATTCGAATGAGATGTGAGTTCTCGTTAGAATGAGTTTGGTTGTCGTTAGAATTACTGTGGGTTTCTCATTCGAACAATTTAGGAATGTCATTTGAAAGACTTATTCTATTTTGTTAGGACGGGTTGGAACCTCGTTAAAATGAGTTTGGATCAGGATGACACATTAATGCCTTTAATAATTTGGGATAATTAATATAAGAGTTTGAATACATTTTTAGTAATTTATGAGCATTTTGGAAGACTGTACTTTGATTTTATGTGAAAGCATACCATATGCGAGTGCTCGTGGGGGACGTACTAAGAGATATTATCATAAGGCGCGTACAATGTCGATTGTGCTGGTCCCCTATGATAACGACAGGTTTACCTTGGTCATTTTACCACATGTTCTGCTGCTGACATACCCGTATCCCGAGGGGGAATATATGAGGATTCTTTTTGTATAGTCCTGGGTATGGAGGTCTTTACTAATAACAAGAAGGTATAGTGACATATCCCTTTGTTGACCCTTCAAGGTTATCGGTATGGAATGACCTATAACTATACCTAGTACGCACGACTGATCCCTAAAGGTGATCGGGAAAGGCCTTCTTATTTATGTTCGAGCTCGTCCGTAGTCTATTTACTTATATGTGTCGGGGAACGTACTTATGTGGATGTTAGAATTTGAGACTGCATTTCCCTCGTTGATATTATACTCAAAATTTATATGTTGGCATTTATTATGGAACCACTTAATTATATTCTATTAAGAACAATAATAATTAATCACTGGGTTCACATGGGATTGGGATTAGAAACACATGCTATTTTTAGGGGTGTTTGGGTTGGGTTAACTAAAAAAAACTAATATGAGATGAAGATGCATTGTTATTATTTCAGCCCAAATTCGGTCAAATTCTTAATCTTTATATACTTGCAATTAACGTTGTTGAAATCTATTTCTAGGTCCTTCGCTGTTGTTGCAGCCACATCCCTAATCTTCAATTTCTTTCATTTGAGTTGTTGTTCTTATATAGTATGTAGGTGTCGAGCCCGCATGATCATTCCTTTTAGTTGGGTCAGATCATTGTATTAATGGTTATTTATTTTGGAGACGGTTTACATTGGTGAGTTTGTATCTTACTGTGATGAATTTTATTTACTCATGGTTTATGTTATCAGAGTTTATGGTTTATTCTTGTTATTATATTTGTTAGCTCTTTATTATATTAGTTCATTTTATTTCAGTCATGCTTAGAATGGTAGTTAATTATTTAGATTCCCCTATTATTTATTTTTCGACCTGGTCAATCTAGCTATAGATTGTACGAGGTGTCACAATTCCATTTCCAAGAAAGAAACAACACGCTTCCTAATATTGGATACCAAACACCCATTTTCTCTAACCCTTCTATTTACAAAAACACTAAAAAACATATATTCATATGTTTACACACACACACACACACACACACACACACACACACACACATATATATATATATATATATATATATATATATATATATATATATATATATATATATATATATATATCAACCTTTGCAATTGTCGTGCTTAGTTTATTACATTTTATAATATACATTATTGACCGCAAGTCCGGATAGACGAGGAAGGCCGTGTTAGGTAGCTAACAACAGGCGTAAAACTTTGTCAGATCCTTTTGAACATGAATAAAATAAATTTATGCACTAATAATATGGCCTTCCCCTTAAGTGATGTGTTTCTCTTTCTCCCAGGTGTCTAAAAAAATAATAATGAGGCGTTGCGCCTGCCACCGAGTGTTTAAAAAATAATCAAAGGGAGTTGCATCTACCACGTGTTGTCTTGAAATATAGACAATGGTAATTTCATTGACACTCAGGTGTGATGAGAAATTTTCAAGATTTCCTTAACCACGTAGAAAGTGTGCGAGAAAATAAGTTTGTCCACAATAGTATACTTAGGTTAGATAAAATGATAAGAAGAATAAATAATATTGATTATTTATAGAAAACTAAATGGTTCAGTGAGAAATCTAGAGAAAAAGAGACTATAATAATTTTATTATAGAGGCAAACATAGACATAGAACGACATTGGAATAATAGTAGATTGGAATCCTTATTACCAGAGAAAGTTGACCTCACACTTGTAAAACCGGTATTGTGTGAAATTATAATCAATATTGTTAATGCTTATGCACCCCAAGTAGGGTTGGATGGACATAATACAATACAATTTTGGGAGCATATGGATGAACTAATTCAATTGAGAAGTACATGTAGATGAGAAAATAAATATATGTGGCATTTTTATGGGCATGTAGGAATAAATGCTAGTCCTACTCTAAGCATTGTTTTTATTACCGAATAAACACATGGACCGAATCATGGTACCAATGCGTACGGAATCCATAGGTGTAAATATATATTCTAATAATTACAGAATATTTTTATGAATTCATTTTTATTATATTTGATACATATATCGAATTCTAGTACTTTTTTCATGCACGCATCAACAAAAACACATGTATGCCCCATCAATTAGAAGTGCCAATTTTTCTTCTTCTGGTTTTTCCACTTTTATCCTTATAATTCAATATTACACAAATTGATCTTGCTTTTACTATTATGTTTCTTTTTTCATGGGTTCTTTCATGAGTTATTTTGATTGTAACCCTATGATCCATTTGGTGTTAAAGAAGGAAAATATATAGAGATTTTAATATTCACAATGAAAATAAAACTTATTTTCCTTATATTATTTAGTAGGAAGGAGGAAAATATGAAGGAAAATAAGAATCCTATTTACTTTGTATTTTAGAAGCATGAAAAGTAGACTGATACATTAGTTTCTGTGTATATCTCCAAATTCAAATACTTTGAATTAATTATTATGATAATAATGTTATAATAGTAATTAACAATCCACGTAGTACTAAACCCCACAATCTATCTTTTCTTAGACTTTTTCCTTTTATCTTTTTTAGAATTACAATTTCACAGGTTAGAAAGTAAAAGGCTTCCTTACATTTTTCATTCCTTCTATATTTTTATTTTTATTTTGTTATTTGGGGTGGTGCAAGGGGAGGGAAATCTAAACCTCAACCTCCTACACGAGGATAAGAGATTTAGCCATTTTTTTTTGTGCACCAAATAAATAAAATTATTTCTTTCCTTTCACTTTTGTCTTCTCCTTCTCCTTTTCCTTATTTTTATTTTTCCACTTCACCAAACCAAACTTGTATTTGTGTAAAAATAATTATATTTGTGTGTTATGAGTAATGGATTATCACGATGTATTTTTAAAATCTTATCGCTAAGAAAATGAATCTTCTTTCATCGATAACTAATGATTTTGATGGTGGTATGTTTAGTGGAGTAGTATTAGATACGAGTTTTATATGAATCTTATCGCCTAAATTTTAGTAATTTGCACATTAATCCTCAAAGGATTTCATATTTAAACCTTGGTCCCCAATTTGATGGATTATCATGTTGCTATTAGGTCAAAGCAAAAAAAAAATATGTTACATTTTAAATATTCCCATCCAAAAAAACTTAATTTATTATTATACATCCAAACAAAAAATAACATATTTCCAAATATCCAATACTAATCACTTATTTTCTTCACCCAATTTATTCACAAAACACTTATAAACACGTATTCTAAAAGTGGTAATGAAATTCATACGAATCTTCCCATTTTCCAAGTTGATCCGATCCATTCATTTGTAGATATATTTACTCGATATATTTTTACAAGTACATAAACCGAATTTTTTTGTTTCGTGCTTAATTTATTATATTTTATTGTATATATTTGTTAGTCCCAAGCATGGATAAATGAGGTGGGTTTTATTAGGTATCTCACAACCAACGTAAAACATTATCAGATCCTTATGGATATGAATCATATGAATATGCATGATAATAATTGGATATTCTCCTAAAGCTATGTGTTTCTCTTTACACTAGGTGTCTTGAAAAATTGTCAAGGGGTATAATGCCTACTATCGCGTGTTTAAAATATAATCAAAAGGGCGATGTGTCTTCCACTAAGTGTCTCAAAAATTAGGTAGGGCATCACATCAATGCTCAGGTGAGATGAGAAGTATGCAAAGGAACCTTCACCTAATAGGACGTGTGGAGGTAAATAAGTTCATCCAAGATAATAGACTCAAGCTAATGAATTGTAATATATAGTCACTTTGATAGATAAAGGGATAAAGCGAGTGGATACCATGATAAGAAGGAAATTTAATATACATAAGAGTATTTTTATACTCAAGTGCCCTATACAAAACTAGATTGTCGTATACCATGTGCAAATTATACTTTGTGTCTTTTATTAGTCCTTGAGGTCATTCATGCATAAAAAAATTACGAAAAATTTGCTCCAGACTTTCTTCTACTTCTTAAATCGACACCCACATGATCTCATATTTGTGTATCCCCTTAGTTCAGGTATTTGGACTTTGTAAATACATTTTCACACTTTGTCACATTCAATTTAAGTCTTTTGTGTATGCATCTGTTTGGTGTTTTTGTTTAGGTGATTAACTTATGAAACTATACTATTATTATAAAATATAATTTATAAAGTTACTTTTTGGATAAGTATATCACATGAATGTTTGTGTAACAGTTCAAACATTTATGGCTTGTTTCCCCCTAAACTATGTAAATTGCGTCTCTTCGATGGTACCCCATTGCAACGAAGTGTGCCTTCGTTAATGCAAAACCATAATTTGTTGGCCACAATACTGTCTAGATGTTTTTGCCAGATTTACCAATTTTCCTCATGACTTCCTTCTCTGCCCAGAAAATACTATCAAGGCAAGAACAAGAAGTTTCATTATATATTTTCGAAAATATATTTTTGGAAAGCGTGCATACTTTTTGATAGTTAGTCTTTCCTATAATCAAGTACCTTTGATCTCCCTGTGATGTCATCTCCCACTTTCTTTAATCTTCTCTTTCACGCTTGTAAGATCTTAGTTTAAATGTTTGTTTGACTTCATAATCTACATATCTTTTGTCAAAATCTCTATAAAAAAAATTATTGAAAGGAAAGACACATGCTTAAGGGGAAATTTTTTAAGAGATTTGTCTTTGAGTTTGATTACTCTAGAGAGTTAAATTTTTATTTATCTTCTTCATATTTATCTTTGTGTTATTAAAGTTTTAAATTTTGATCACAAGCCATATTGAACCTTAAAATCTTTTACATTTGTTCTTGAGCTAGAATACTTGCATGCTAGTTATTGAAGACTTGTGTGTATACTTCAAAGTCACATTGTGAGGTTTGATCAAGCCAGCATCCTTTTAAACCATTTAAAAATCTTTAAGAAAACTCACATCTTAGAAAGTGGTAACCAAGCATCAACGTCTTCTTAACAAAGTTCATTTTCTAATTAAAGAGGATTTTGAATTGTGGCGTAGCTTTTGGAAGAAAATTAACGAGTCCAAAACCGATCACAACTGCGTAACATTCTCCAGTTGTTGGAGATCACCTCGAAGAATATGGTGGGAAATATTTTATAGTCAGTCATAGCCTTATGTGATTGTAAATCTTTGTATTCTAGTTGTAATACTGTACAATAGTACATTTTCCGTTCCATTTTACTTGAAGTTTTTTTTTATTGTTATGGGTTTTCCTCGAACGACTTGTCGTTGTGTCATTTTTACCTTATTTTTTAATTTAGATTTACTCACATAACTTGAATATAAATTTTGGTGTTATATAACATGTAAACATTTGATCACGTAGAACTAGGTTGTGTATTATATGCCCATAAGGAATTAAAAGAAAACATCGTGTCTATTACAATGATAATATTAATTGGGCACTTTCACTCCATTTATGGTTTTGAGCACACGACACTCTCAATATAGTTCGTTTCTAAAAATCAAAATAGGTCGGTGAGAAATATAGATAAATAGAGATACATATAATACATTATTCAGACAAACATATACGTAAAATGTATTCAAATAATATTAGATAATTTTTTTAAGGAAGATATCGTTAATCTTATTGATAGAAGCGATGAACTTATACTTGGAAATCTTATATAATGTGGAAATATAATTAACATTGTTAGTTCTTATGCACCCCAAGTAGGATTAGAGGAAATTAGTAAAGTACTATTTTGGGCACATATGGAAGCATTGATTCAATCAAGAAGTACTTGTTGGTGAGAAAATCTATAAATGGGGGACTTCAATGGGCATTATAAGAAGACATTGAAGGATATGAGATGGTGCATGAAAGATATGATTCTGGAGATTGGGATGATGGTGGAGATTCTATATTAAAATTTGTGATGGTTGATGATCTTATACTAGTAAACACGTGTAAATATAGGATTAAACAATTGATAACTTTTAAAAGTGGAACAAATAATAGTCAAGTAAACTTTTTCATTAGTAGGAAAGAAAATAAATTAATGTGTAGAGACTGTATGGTTATCGTGAAAGAGGGTCTAACCTCATAATAAAGTATAACGGTGTTCGATATAAACACTAAAAAATATGAAAAATTTAAAGTTTATCAGATGAAGATAATGGGAGTATATTGAATATGTAGGAACTTAGGGAGATTTGATAAAATACAGTATTATGCAAAATTAATAGATTGAGATTTAATTTGGATATAAAAAGATGAAAAATGGGGAGATTGTAAGAGTGTAGAATGCTCATGTTCCCTCACTTTTTGGAATGTCTTATTCCGATATCCAAACATTTTTTTGTCTTATGTCCAAATGTCTTCATTTCATTAAAAGCTTCATTGACGTTTTAAATCTTGATGTTGTCCTTTTCTCATCTTCACCGATACATCCATCACATATGTAATAGTATATGCATACTCATGTTTCCCCATATCGATTGAATTATCTAATACAGGTTACAAAATATATTTTGAGTCTTTTCCTTAATGTCATTCTGACAAAATGTCACATTCCCCCAAAACCTTCATCAATATCATTCGACATTGATCATGATCATGAACATTGGATTACTACATAGGTTGAGATAAACTGATTTCGAATACACTTAATCACTTTGTCATATCCAAATTAACTTTTTTTATAAAATAGAAATTTGATTTGTGTGTGTGTGTGTTGGTTTGCTTTTAAGTATTTGGTGATATACATATGCAAGTATAATTTTCATATATAAAAATCTTCTTTAAAGTTTCTTTACATTTGTATATCATATATATGTTTGAGTATGGTTAAAACTTCCATAAATTTATTTTCCTTTACCAAAGTTCGGTACTTTAGCTGACCATTCGCTTTGGTAAAGCAAATATTCATGTTAGAAAAGAACTATTTTCACTGGTCGCATGCTTTCCAGAGTTTTTATTCCAAAAAATGACTTATCCTCGAGACTTCCCTTGTTGACCACTCTCTTTAGCGAAGTGTACCATCTGTTTCGTTGGTTGTGATTTTTTTCTGTAAAGTAGGTATTTGTTAAATATGTCTTGGGAAATCGTGAAGACTTTTTTGTAGCCAAATATTTCCAAAACTCAAGTGTTTTGATTTTTCTTGTGATGTCATGCCATGTTATTGTCTTCCACACTTGGGAGAGATAAATAAATAAATAAATAAATAAATAAATAAATAAATAAATATATATATATAGAGAGAGAGAGAGAGAGAGAGATGGAGAGAGAGAGAGAGAGAGAGAGAGAGAGAGAAGACACTTGATAAACATCGAAATTTTAAAGAGATTTGTTTTTGAATTTTAACACTCTAGATGGTTAAACCATAGTCTTTCTTCTTCTTCTTCTTCTTCTTCTTCACATTTGTCTTTGTATTTTTGACATATTCGTTTTCAAACTTTGATTACAAATCCTATTGAAGATAAAAACTTCTACATATATTTTTGAACAAGTGTACTTGTATTCTTATTCTTGAGATACTGGTGTGAATATCTCAAAAATTCATAGTGAGGTTTGAGTAAGCCAAAATATTTTAAACACTTTCAAAACCTTTATGAAAACTCATATCCTAGAAACGGTATCAAAGCATCGGTGGATTCTTAGAAAGTTTATGTTTTACTTAAAGAGGATTTTTGATTTCGTGGTGTACGATCAAAAGACATTGGAAAAGTCCAAAACTAGTCATGACTGTGTAGTGCTCTCCACCTGTTGCCGCTCTCCCCCGAGAATATGGCACGAAATAGTGGATAGTTAGTTTGTGCATTATGTGATTGGAAGTCATTAGTTTCTATTTGTAAAACTCTACCATAGTGAATTTTTTGTTTCGTTCGGCCCTAGATTTTTTTCCTATTGTTGGTTTTTCCTTGTACGAATTGGAGTTATGTGACTCTTTACCTTATTTAAAAAATAAATTAAATTGGATTTTATATTTGAAGATAAAATCTGATATAATCTAAGTGTTAACCTTTTCATTACATTAACCTCTGTTGTTGTATTTGTACCTTACAGATATTAAAGAATAAGATTGCTTCTATTATGGTGATAATTTTAATTGGGTACCTTGACTCCATCAGCTTTTCAAGCACACTGCACTCTCGACGGGTATTAGAGTTGTTCCTCACTTTTATAGGTTTAATCACCTTGAGATAGATCTAGTGTGTGTTTAATGGATTGACTTGATTGGTGAATGCTATCCTTTCGCCTTTATCGGACTTGTAACCCCGTCCATTTTTTTGAATCACTTTATTGATATTAAAAAGGTTTATGTCAATAGTGATAATAATAAGAAGATGATCGACACACTTGTTAAGATAAGCTTGTTTTGAAATCGAAAGTTTTACTAAAATCGAATGTGAAACGTATTACGAAAGTAAATGATTCGGAGAAAGAAAAACCTTGAAGATTAATGAGGATCATGTATCTTTCGTGTTTTATATTGAAATGGATTATTTACTAGAGAAAATCATAATAATTGAAAATGAGAAAACTGACATTTCTAATGAGCTCATTCTTAAACCAGAAGAAAATGAAATCTTTTAACTTATATAAGCGCATGGATGTTCTCTTAAACTAGAATTAAATCCCTCAGTCTATACTTTAATGACTTTTCAGATTTTTTTGATGAACTTGTTGAAGATACGAAGTTGCCTATATGTCCAATTTAAAAAAGGAAAGATACGATATGATTGTTTCTTTAGACACTTTGAAAAGGGAGTTTAAAAGTTGTGAATAATCCAGTGTCAAGCTTTTGAAAAAGTTTGAAATAATTGTTAAAGATTTAAATTCTAGCAAACACAAATTTTCTAAAGGAGTTGCATTAAATGTCAATGTTTCATCGTGAAGAGCGTGTATTTGATGGGATGGTTCCAAAAATTACACAAACAAATTTTTATATATAAATTTTCGAAATTAATTTTTCATAAACAAAATTAATTCACATTAATTAAGCAACCAATGAATATTAAACTAAAACAAATTTACCTAAGGTTAAACAATGCATCAACTGAATGAGTTGTGATTAAATCGATTTTATCCTAGACCTAAGTATGCATCTAGGTGAGTATATCAAAATAAAATGAAAAAACCACAACAACTGATGTATGAGGAAAATCAAAATGGGAAAATCTCGAATGACCCAGCTAGACAAAGTCCATTAAGTATGAAATTACAAAAGTACATAATAGAAGACTTGCAACACAGACTCAATGCCTTTGCAACCATTGACGCTCTTCATTCCTTCGACCTATACTCAGTGACATGCAAGAGTCTACCCGTGTATCTGTAACATATAAGTCCACACACACCTCGAATTCCATCGATAAGGCTCAACAACTGTCATGCACACGGAGTCCATCATATGTAAATAAACGAGCATGGAATCCTTCAGAATAAACAATTCTAAAAAAATGTGTAGAGAATCAATAGTGGTGCCAAAATAAGATCTCAAAGCATATAATGATGAATCTGGGATCTTAAATGAATTGGGTGTAAACAAGGGTTTGTGTTTGGATAAACTTAACCATAATTGATTAAGAAAACACGGAGGACTTTTTTGAAGAGTTTTAGAGTGTAAATGTATTGAAATGGTCATTTTCATAACTGTTGCTCCGCCTTACTTAAAAGGGGGGGAAAATTAAGATCATGGGAGTAGTGGGAAAAAACTACTGTTTTTTATAAAAATGCATTGGATCGTTCGAATGACATAGTGAGTTTTTCAAATGAAGTACCTATTCTTATTCGAATAGGGATCTAACGAGAGTTCAAACGAGATACTAGAGAGGGCAAGCCTTTCAAAATTTTACCGTGTTAGGAGGTCATTCAAACGAGGGTACCAATCTCGCTAGAACGACCTCGAATGAGTTATCTAATGAGATTCCAGATAGGAGAAAAAATTGGGTCATTAGAAGTTTAACTGGTCTCGTTCGAATGAGGTACCTACTAACGAGATGTCCGATGAGAAAACAGTAAAGGCTATTTTTGACTCGTTTGAAGTTTCATTGGATCCGAGTTCTACCAACACCTAAAATGACTTGTAAAGAAATTCTAAGAATATTTTATAATCAGTTTAAAAATATATTAACACCTAATAATAAAATATCCAAGGCTCAACATAAAATATGCATTCATACCTGAGAGATTCGTGAAACGTTAATGACAAAACATGGCACAAAACATGACATGATGACATGTTCTCTTTAGCTTGGATGCTACATATTCAATAATCATATCATAGGCTTGAAATCTCACTAACTCAAGTCTTAATCTATGACTCAATTAGAAATTTATTCAATTGACTTAATTGAAAATTTGTTCTTACACATCATCAAATGAATCCTCATTTTTTGAACCTATTTCCAAATGATCTTTAAACTTAAAGAAATATTGTGGTTCGAGTCATTTTAAGGAGAGGAATATTGTTCCTCAAAATTTTGTGAAGATGGTTCATAACATAAAATTACATGTTTTTTACCTATTAAAATGCTTAAGTGCAATCATTGTCATAAAATAGGTCATATAAAAAAAATCTACTATTAACTTAACTAATCTTGTATTCTTGTAATGATAGGAAGAATCAGAGTTTTAGTGAGAATAATTAGTGCAATTCCCCATGTAAGAGTATTTGTATAATCACGTGCTCCGCACATAACTAGATTGTTGTATTTTGAATACAAAATAAATTATGTGCCTTTTCTTAGTTCTTAAGGTCATTCCGATATAGCACATCTACGATACATTTTCTCTCGACTTGCTTACTTTTTAACCTGACATCCACATCATAACATATTGGTCCATCCACTTGGTTGACGTATTTGGACTTTCTAAAGACATTCTCACACGTTGTCACATTCAAATTACCTTTTCTTGTGTGTATTAGTTTGGATTTTTGGATTTGGTGATAAATTATGCAAGTATACTATTATGTTTAATAAAACATACTTTTAAAGTTTCTTTTACATAAGTATACCACATGAATAATTGTTTATTGTTTCAATCATTCAGGGCTTATTTTTCCCACTAAATTCAGTAATTTGGGTCTTTTTGCTAGTGCCTTACTGCAGTAAATATAATTTCGCTGATGTGAAGACATGTCTTAGCTAGTCTCGGTACTGTCTAGAGTTTTCCCCAAATTTTCCTAAAATTTCTCGCGACTTCCTTCATTGGTCTGTTATTGCAGTGAAAAATCCCCTTATGTGGGCGAAGAGAATTTTCGTTGGTCAAGCCTAGGACCTACGAACTAGATATTTATGAAATATAATTTTGGAAACCGTTTAGACTTTTATGACAACAAAATCTTTCCCAAGCTTAATTTATTTGATATTATTGTAGTGTCATTTATCAATTCCCTCAAGCTTGTCTTCCACACTTGGAAGAACTTGGGATAAATGGCGTGTTTGACCTCGTAATTTATTCTCTTTTAAAAAACTCTAAAGAAAAATTATTGAGAAAATATTTTTTTAGAGCAAATCCACTTGAGCAAAGAGGAAAAATTTTATGACATTTTTTTAATTTCATTACTTTAGAGAGTTAAACCCCTTGTTTATCTTCTTCACATTTATCTGTATGTTCTTGAGGTGTTTTATTTTCAAGATTTGATGAAAAGTGATATTGAAGCTTAAAACCTTCTACTTTTATTCTTAAGATAAATACTTGTATTATTGTTCTTGAAGACGTGTGCGAATACCTTAAAAACATTATGAGGTTTTTGTAAGAAAAAATCATTTTAAACATTTTCAAAACCTTTAGGGAAATTCAAATTCTAGAAACTGGAACCCAAGGATTGGTGGATTATGAACAAATTTCGTCTTCTACTTCAAGAGGATTTCTGATTCATGGCATAGCTTTGAAATACATTGGACGAGTGAAAAACCAGTCACAGTTGTGTAGCATTTTCCAGTTATTGATGCTCTCTTCGAAGAATATGGTGGGAAAGAGTCTATAGTCAATAAGTGCATTGTAGGATTGTAAGTCATTAACTTCTATTCGTAAATATTCTACCATAGTGCATTTGAATTATGTTCGGCCCGAGGTTTTTTTTCGTAGTGGGGTTTCCCTTGTATGATTTGGTGTTGTGTGTTTGTTTATCTTATTTCCACATTTAGATTTACTCATATAAATTGAAGATACGATTTTATGTTATTTATTTGATAAACTTTTAATCACATAATATTGGGTTGTCTATTTTGCACCTAAAATAAATTAAATGAAAATATATCTTTTATTTCGACGATAATTTTAATTGGGTACTTTTAATCCATTTAAGGTTTCAAGCACACGAAAATCTCACCCCATAATTTAATTGGTATTATTTGTCATAAATTATGGGAATAAATTATTAACGGTGAATAATTATTCCTTGTGGGAGATAATAATAAATACATTGTAAAGAAAAAAATCCAATTGAGTCAATTTGTATGTAAATTGGCTCAATTCCGTTTAGACAAAACTTATTTGAATCATAGGTTAGGATTTGAGTTGTTTATCCTTCAAGACTATTATGTGCGATTGCATATCGTAGTGGCTTAGTTAAAGAAAAATTGACTACACATTAGGTTTCATCTCGAGTTTCGTCTTCAACATCTAATGGATCTCATTGAGGTATGAATGCATATTTATATTTGATTCTTGGATTCGAGATTTTGGGTGTTTTGTTTTACAAAATGTTTTGAGGTATTTTTCGTAAAATGAATTTTAAAGAAAATGTTTTATAATTGGGTCGTTCAAACGAAATTTCCTTAGTCATTCAAATGAGATCTCGATGTTCGTTCGAATGAGGTTTCCATTGGTTCAAATGAGAAATGGTTTGACATTCAAACGAGAATTTTTTGTTTGACAGAAAAATTTCGTTCAAATATCGTTCGAAGGATGCTCAAAAGAGTTATATAGGTTCGTTCGAACGAGACTCTATTTTGTTAAAATGAGAATGTAGAATTCGGTTGAATAACCCTATATATTCCATTCGAATGAGATTTCTCAAAAAATGTGCTACCTCAAAATTTGTATTTTCTATAAATACTTAGGATTGGCATAAACTTTTATGAAGTTTTTTTGCGAAAATAAATTTTAGAGTCAAATCTAAGGCCTCCCAAACCCTAGTTTACATCCATCCTTTTGAGTTCCAAGTTTCACATACATATGTCTATTTAATATCTCTTGTGCACTGCACCATAATTTTTTTTCTCTTCTTATTAAGAGTGTTTCAAGTGATGGAGACCGTGTTTATGTTGTGTGATGCTTGGACTCGAAAAGACACAAGGAATATCAGTGGGATATCGAGACATGGGAAAATGTCTGCATTGAGTGGATGTTGGAAGGCATCCAACGATGACTGTGAACATGGTTACAAGGAATAAGGAAGCACGTTAAGGCTTGAAGACATCGAGTCTGTGAGTAAGTCTAAGTTTCTTTTTATAAAAGTACCTATATCCTAGTGGACTTGTGTGTCTAGGTCATCCAAAGTTTTTCCATTTATCGATTTTCCTCGTACATCGTTGTGTTGTGTTGTGATTTGCTATTTTGTTATTACTTATATCACCTAGATGCATGCTTAGGTCGAGAATAAAATTGTTAAATTGTTTATACAACACTGCGGTTTAATTGGTGGAAAGATAAAATTGAAAAAAATAAATATTGGTGTGTGTTTGCTAGTTTATTGAGTTTAATACCTATTTTTGTGCATGCTTAGGGTTTAATTGGATTTTAACCGAGAAGGAAGTTTCGTAACCCTTCATCCATTATTTTATGGGACAAACTATCTCTATTGTAAGGTGTAGATGCATTTTTTCCTAAAATCAATTCATGAGAAAGTTTGGATCTCTTTTGAGAAAGGGTGGACTCCTCCCATTATAGATGGTGCTTCGAAAGCATTTAACTCTTGGAAAATGGATGAAAATAATGCCTGGAATTTTAATTCCAAGGGTGTGAATGCTATCTTTTGTGCTTCCACTTTAGAATAATTTAGGCGTATCATAACTTGTGAGAGTGCGAAAGACGTTTGGGATATTTTAAGATCCACACATGAGGGTACTGTTAGTTTTTTCCAATTGTAAAATCTAACGATTAGGTTTGAGAGAATTAAGATGTTAGAGAATGAGTACTTTGATGAGTTCTATGTCAAGTTTTCAAATATTGTCAATTCCTCATTTTTCGGTCCTAGTGGGGTGCATAAAATTTTAAGGTCATTCCACTACATCAAATTCAATGAATGGTCACCCCAAGGGGTCATGACCCAAAGCCGTGACCACATCAAATTCAGCATGACCATATCCATGACCCAGTGTGGCCACCTATGATATGAACACATGTCCTACAAAGAAAAAGGATGAAAATAATGATAAGGGTATTTCTTTGAAAGCTCGAAAGAAGGATACGTCAAATACCGATTGTGATGGTGAGCATAATGCTGATGAGATAGCTAGGTTTTCTAAAAAGTTCGAGAAGTTTCCTAAGATTAGAGAAGATAATAGTTTTGAGAATAAACGTAAGAACTTTAATGATCGTGCTAGGAAGAAGAGGGATGGTCCTAAAAAGGTGGATGACGAGGACAAGTTCTTTGAATGCCAATGATTTAGTCATTATTCTTGTGAATGTCCCACTAAGTTAAGGAAGGAGGTAAGGAAGTCAAAGTTATACAATTGCACCCTTAGGGATAGTGGGTAGGAGGAGGAATGTGATTCCCCTATTAAACATAACTACACCACATTCATGTCTAGTCATATGGTCTTAGATGTAAAGTCTTCTAACATTCAAGATGATCATTTGGATGATGGTTTCGAGGTTTGGTCTTGTGAATCCAAAGTGAGGAGTGATGAAGAAAAAGAAGAAGAAGAAGAAGAAGAAGAAGAAGAAGAAGAAGAAGAAGAAGAAGAAGAAGAAGAAGAAGAAAATTAAGAAGAGGATATTGAGATTCAATTGGCCTTTCGCGAGCCGAAAACCGAGTCGTTGAAATTGAAAAGGCCAACTTGAAATCAAAAGCAAAGTTGAAAGAATATGTCACAGGTAATGATGATGAAAAATTGATTGAGGATTTACGGGCACGTGAGAATACTCTTTGGGAGAAGCTCGAGTATGTTGAGGGTGGGAGAGATAACCTTTGTGGTTTGGTAGAAAATTTGAAGAAGGCGACCCTTAAGTTTGAAGAGTCTAAGCATTTACTTGGGTCTCAAATTCAAGAGTTAAAAGATATATTGAGAGACTCGAGTGATGTCAAATTTGATTTGGAATCTAGATCATATAAGTTAGACAATATTTTAGGAACCATATAAATAAAAAATGACAATTTTGGAATTGGATTTGATGATACCGTTTCTTCCGCTACTAAAGCTAAGACCAACATTTTGGATTTGGAGACATTTAATGTTAGACTTATTGATTCTTTCATGCTTGCACATGATTTTCCTCATTCTCAATCTAATAGTTGATTATGTTTGTGTATTTTTTCATACACTATATTTTGTGCTTAATGTTATTTTTTATTGCTAGTTGTATGATGTTTGAGTCTTTTATATTTTGATTTTTCCTTTTATTGGGTCTTATTAAAAAAATAAAAAAATATTGTATTTGTCTATTGAGTTATTTTTAAAAAAACTCAGAAAGATTTTGGTTTGTTTGTGTATTTTGGTTTTACACATTTTATGTAGTATATCGCTGTGTTTGAATCCCATTCGTTCCATGTTTTCATGTGTTTAGGACATTTGATTATGATTTTCACTTCTTGGATTGTTCTTAATCATGCTTGCATGGAGTTGTTTGACTTTGATTTGATTAATGGACTCACTTTGCATATTCCTCTGTACACACTTTGAATGAACTCTTTTTAGATTTAAATTGCCTATGTTTCATGAGCTAAGTTAGGTGTTCTCTTATCAATCTTGTCATATACATATCTATTTGAATATGGGGGATTTGAGCATGTAGGAACGACTTCCCGTGAGTTTATTATGTTTAAAAAATTAAGGGTGCAGTGTAAAAGGGCTACGAAGGGGTAAATCTTCCTTACGTGAAAGATCACCATTTGCAAGAGCCTAAAATAATAAAGAAGCAAAAGAAAAGAAAATTTTCCATGGCCAAATTATTTTTGCATTGATACTTCATTATTGATATCTTTAAAAGAAAAATAGAGATAAAAAAGGATATATTTTTATTTTGAGGGTGTTAAAGTTGAATATCAATGGATTTTCACAATGAGTCCTAGTTAAGCTTAATTATTTTTATGCTATTGATTCGAGAATCATCAATATTTTCTAGGCTAGTGTGCATTGTGTATGTTTGTCCATTTAAGTTCTTAATTTGTCTCTTGAGGCAAAATCAGAGTTTGATAAATTAATGAGGTCAAATAAAATTCCTTATTTTGAGTGATTGGGTCATATTTTGTTTGTTTCTACGCCCCTTCACTCTGTATCACATTATTTTTTAGAAACATTGATGCCATACAAGTGTGGAAAGCTTATCTGTTTTTGATCTTTTATGGTGTTTATACCTATATATTTTCACGTTCATCATTGGTAAATGAGTGGTTACACACATACACACACACACGTGTGTGTGTGTGGTATGTTTATTTTTGAGTCTTTGTGTTTGTATTTAATCCATGTTTGATCATATTGTTATTTTTTGTTGTCTATTTACATTGGCATCATATGCTTCAATTTATGCATAAAAATCGGTATCATTTTTTTCATTGTTTGGATTATTTGTGCTTGTTTTGCTTAGTTTATTTGTCGTTAAATTTCACTTCACATCATCGCATGATATTACTTTATTTCCTTTATGCTTACATGTATTTCATATAGAGGTGAAGTTGCTTATATTGTGCACCTTTATCTTTGTCTATTCGTGAACAAAAAGGGGGAGAAATTCCGTCTAACTCATTAACTCAGGGGGATAAATTTTTACCTCAAAGGGAGACGTCTTAGCTTAGGTGGAGATTGTTAGACAAGGGAGGAGGGATTTTCATATGCGTATTTATATATTGTTATATTCCATTTGCATTTTAAAGGTATGTTAAGTGTGTAGGTCTATAACAATGCTACAAAGTTTCACAAGAGCAAAGCTACTCAAATTTTATGTCTGTAAAGTGTCTTTACCTTTTCCTTTTAGGGTTGGGATTGAGTCTTAGTGATATTGACGGACCAGTAGGTTTTTGTTTTGAGTTTTGTCCCGAAATAGCTAAAGGGGGAGATTTTTAAAGACAAATTTCCAATCGAGCTAATTTGTATGTAATTGGCTTAATTCCGTTTAAACAAAACTTGTTTGAGTCACATGTTAGGATTTGAGTTGCTTATCCTTCAAGCCTATAATGTGTGATTAAAGACCGCAGTGGCCAAGTTAAACGACATCAAGTACACATCGAGTTTTGTGTCGAGTTTCATCTTCAACATCCTAGGTATCTCATTAAGGTATGAATGCACATTTATGTTTGATCACTGGATTCAAGTTTTTAGATGTTTTGAGGAATTTTTCATAAAATGGATTTTAAAGAAAATATTTTTTAACTAGTTCGTCCAATAATATTTCCTTAATTGTTCAAACGAGATTTCACAGTTCGTTCATGATCCGTATTAAAATCGTATGTGCCCTTAGACCAAGAGGTGCTCCCTTCTGGACCATAGACAAGTAAGAGGAGAGAATTTTCAAAGTGAAAGTTAAAGGTGTAAAGTGGTTTGAACCTCATGAGATGTTACTATGTCCACATTATAAAGGTGTTATTCCTATTTCTTAGAATGTAGATGCACATTATAGTCGAAGAGACCCCTAGAGCTTTGACTAAGGGATTCTGCGATCTTGCGTACTTTATGAGTAGTCTAAAGGACCTTAGGAAACAACTGAATGAATTCTCTAAGGGTTCTTGAGTAATTATTTAGGGATAAAAAATATGTACAAATGATATCAACAATGGAGCTGGTCCATGTTATAGATATAAGCTCACGGCAGTGGGTCGTGAGTATGGAACGGGGTATAAACAATTGTCTAGAACTCTCATGAGTCAAATTGTTAAATGATTTAATCTCTTCGAATTCTTGAGATCGGTCCACTTTTGAGTTATACCAACCTCCCATTTATAGTATAACCCTTAAAGAGAGAGTGAGTGGACTATCATAGCATGATCGGGTGTCCGTGAGGTCTGTTTGTGTTAGTAAGGTGGTGGACTATTAGGCAAAGTAGTTTATGTAGTGTAATTTAGTTGTTGAGTGTATTTAATACTGATCGGAGCATTCAATGCAAGTGGATATGGCTAGTGACGGTAGGTGGAATAGTGCTCTGTTTCTCCCTTACCTCGCCAAACTATTTCCAGGAGCATTACCAAAGGTCCAAGAGGTCTAAAGGAACAATGGAGTTGCTTGAAATTATTTTTGTAGTACCACGTACCACCACACCTTGTGATTGGGGCTTGGCTAACCTCGGGAGGTCATTATCCTTTGATCTCAGGTTGGATTTGAGTGCAAATCATGACATAACATAAATGTTATGGCCTATGACCTTTCTTTGGGAGGTATGTTGGAACGAATAGCCTTCCTAGGGAGAAGGATACGTGACTGAGGTCCACTACATTACCATATCTCACCTTTTTTGCATAATATGATGGGTTTTAGCCTTATTGGGTTAAAATAGGGCTTGGGTATTGTTTTAAATCATTTGGAGGTGCTTTTGGGCTATTTTAGATGAGGCCCATTTGGGGCCCAATTATTATTTTTGGATTAGAGGGCTTCAACTTTTAATGAGTTATTGGGGATCTCATAAGTCACATATCATACTTTGGGAGGCACCGTAAGTCTAAAGAAAAGAAATTTCAAGAGGAGAGGAAGAGTTGGAAGGATCTTGGCATAATTTTCTCCACAAACTTGATTGAGGCAAGTTTATTTAGAATTGGATTATAGTTGCTTTGTGTTGGTTTATATTTATTCATTGAAATCTAAATTTAACCATGTCTTAATTCGATTGTTAAGATTTAATAGTTAATTTCATAATTAAACTAATCATGATATTAATTGAGTCAATTCCCATCTTATATTGACTGGATTTCCTCATGAACTTGAATTGCAATTTTTAGAGAATGATTAGAACTTGTTTTATATTGTCAAGCCTTGAAATGCCCTATGATTAATTGAATCAATCCATGAAAACTCTAGGTTAATGGAAAAAATTGATAAAACTAGGGATCTTGTTGTAAATATGAATTTCCTTTGGAATCTTGGTAGAAACTTAGTTAATTATTCCTAGATTTAGGTTCCAATAACTTATTTGAAGTGGTTTTATTGTTGGGATGTTTGTTAGGGCGTGGATGAAGCTTTTTAAGTCATTAATGGAGTTTTATAGATAAGTATGACTATAGAGAAGATGAATACCGTAACTAAGGAATTTTTCAAAAAACCTATAGACATCGATCGATCGACACTTTCATTTTTTGTGCAATTTTGGCCTATATGATATTTTTTGGTTTCTGGGATAGTAGGTTGTTTAATGATGACCTCTAATTTAATTGGTTAAGTATTATAATATAAACATTATGGATTAGAAGTTTTAATTTGGCATAATTGTTAAATGCCTCATTTATGAGATTATAACTAGTATTCATGTTAAGGTTTAGAATCATGTGACGAGTATGATTTCCATTCTTGTATTATTTGTGAAATGAATACCATGCGTGAGTGCTCGTGGGTAATGTACTAGGAGGGATTCCATTATGGGTTGCATGAGATGTCGACGATGATGGTACCTTGGTGATAGAGACGGGTTTGCCATTGTTATTTTTACTCCAGGTCCTACGGCTAACGTACCCATATCTCGAGGGGATTTCACGGGGTTGTCATCGTATAGTCTTAGTCATTGTAGGCTATACGAGTGATGGGAAGGCGTAGATATTTATCCCTTTGTTTGTGATGAGGTCTTTGGTATGGGATGAACTAAGACTACACCTAGTACGCATGAGTGATCCTCGAAGGTGATAGGGATAAGCCTTCCTTATTTGCGGGCTTGAGTTAACCCATTTATAGTGTACGTGTCGGGGAGCGTTCCCATGTGGATATTAGACTTTGATATTGTTTTACTGTTTTTATACATTTTTGGTGTTTGGTATAGTATTATTATGAATCCATTTACCATATTTAATTGGGTAGAATAATATTTAATCATAGGTCCATTTGGGTTTGGGATTTTCGATGCATGTGATATTTAGGGTTGTTTGGGTTGGGATAAACTTCAAATAACTAAAATGAGAGAGGATGATGCATAGTTGTACTTTGACCCAAAATAATTTATAATCTTATTCTACATAGACTTGTTATTAACTCTTTGGTTGACTTTACATTTTAGGACGTAGGCCAACATTTTTGCCTCAACCTTGATCGTGTAATTTTAATCTCATCCATTGTTGTTGATTATATGATGTAGGTGTCGGGCCTGATTTCCTTGTCTTACTTATATTACTTATATTATCTCATATAACATACACTGTAAGGGTCATATGAACTTCAGGTTATCCCTTTTGGGTTGACCAATGCACCAATAATTTCTATGGATCTCATGAATCGAATATTTCACCCATACTTGGATTAGTTCTCCATCATGTTTATCGATGGCATCCTAGTGTATTTACGTTAAGAGTAGGATCTTGCACATAATTTGAGGTAGGTTTTGTAGACACTTAGATAGAATAAGTTATACGCCAAGTTCTCCAAGTGAGGGTTTTGTATCGATGAGGTGCAATTATTGGGGCACATTATATCTAAGGCTGGGATTTCAATGGATCATATAATTTCAATGGATCATAGAAAGGTTCTCGCGATTATGGATTGGGGACAACCCACGGTGCCTATTGGAGTAAGGAGATTCTTAGTTTTAGTGGGGTACTATAGGAGGTTTATTCATGGTTTCTCGAAGATTATCAGACCACTGACTCACCTCACCTGAAAAGGGGTACCATTTGTTTGGAGTGCCGATTGTTAGTGAACATTTGAGGTGCTCAAGGAGAAATTCATGACCATGCTTATTCTTGCTTTAACTCGGGGTGGCATCGAGTATATGTTTTACAGTAATGAATCACTTTAGAAATTAGGAGAAGTTTTGATTCTAGAAGAAATTCATATAGATTATTTTTCTCGTACACTTAAGCCACATGAGGGAAACTAACCGACTCATGATTTGGATTTGGCAACGGCCATGTTTTCTCTTCGTATCTGGAGACACTATTTGTTGGGTGAGAGTTTATCATTGTTTTTTGATCATAAATTCTCCAATGTTTATTCACACAGGGAGACTTGAATATGAGATAGAGGAGTTCGTTAGAGTTTGTGAAGGAATACCACTTTTCAATCCAGCACCACTCAAGGAAAGCAAATGTGGTAGAGAATGATTTTAGTCATAGGCCAAAAATTATTTTGGCTGCTTTGTTGGTCGAATATGGAAATGATTTTTTGAATTTTTAGGCGGAGAGGTGGAGTATCTGGAGATAGATGGATTTAGCAGATGCCTTCCTGGAAGTATGATAGTTACCCCGATTGTCGTATCACGAGTAGTTCAGAAATATGAGTCAAATTCCTTTTTTCAGGAAAAGGTGAAGGAACTTTTATCTAGTGGAGTTCCTTTATTATTGATTGGGTTATATTGAGGCTTAAGATTCTATGCATGGCTAGTAGTACCCGAGGATCCATAGGTGTGGAAGGAAGTTTTGGCTGAGGCACATGGTTCACAGTATACGATACATCCAGGAGGGGATAAGATGTACTAGGATATGTAAATATCTTATTGGTGGTCAAGAATTATGAGAGACGTGGATTATTTTGTGTCTAGGTGTACCATATATTAGCTTGTAAACATGGAGCATCGGAAATCGGCATGGGAGTTGCAACTGTTAGAGATTGCATAGTGGAAATAGGAGAGCATATCCATGGACTTTATTGTGGGGTTATCGATATCATAGGGTGGTTACGATTCCATCTAGATCATCATCAATATACTGGAGAAGGTGGATCATTTCCTACCGGTTAGGATGGATTTCACCACGGAGAACTACGCTACACTATTCGTATTAGATATAGTGAGACTTCATAAGGTACCATTGGACATCATGTCCAATAAGGGTAGCCTTTTTATCTTTTAGTTCTTGAGAGAATTTCAGTATGCGATGGGAGTGCAGTTGAGTATGAGAACGACCTTTCTCCCTTAATCAGATGGCTAGACTGAGCGTGTGAATTGAATTTTGTAGATATGTTTCGAACCTGTGTGTTAGGTCTCAAGGTAAGTTGGGACATACACCTACCTCTTGTAGAGTTTTCATACATCAATAGTTACCATAATACTATTAAGATACAACCGTATAAGGCATTGTATGGACGATCGTGTTGTTCGCTTAGCTATTGGGAAGAATAGAGGAGTATTAGATGTTTGGGTTGAACCTCATTCGAGCCACCTCATAGAAGGCACTCATCTGGGAGCAGATAAAGGCTACTCAGAACCTCTAAAATATTTACACCGATAAAAGAAAGCGTAAGGTGGAGTTATATATGAGAGAACAAGTGTTACTGAGTGTCTCCTCGATGAAGGGGGTAGGCATATTGGGATACAAGGGGAAGTTATCTCCTCGATACATAAACCCCTTTACAATTCTAGATATGGTGGGCCTAGGGGCATATCGCTTGTCCTTACCCTATCATCTTCAGCGGGTTCATGACATTTTCCACGTGTCCATATTGAGGAAGTTTTTCAGGGATGAGGATGCCTATCAGCACATCTACCTCGACCTGATTGAGATACATAAGGATGCCAGATACGAGGTGAGTCCCCCAACATATGCTTGATCGAAGATAGTAGATACTAAATCAAAGGTCATTCCTTTTGTAAGAGTTCAATGGGGCGCCATACTGAGACCGGGTCTACCAGGGAGATAGAGGAAGATAAACGTGCGAGGTATCCAGATAAATCTGAATGGGGTGTAGAGGAATGTAATACCCCTTATTTTTTATGCATTATATTTAATTGATATTATTTGTGTGCCTATGTGGCGTGTTACACCATTATTTAAAAAATATGTGTCATATAGATAAATATGAAATCAGACCTAAGACATGGGAACATATTAATTAACTATTTTAACATGACAATATATTATGGGTGAATATGAAATATTTAGGGATTTGGTATCGATGCTTTTTTTGTTCGTATTATCCCCTTGGGGTCAGGTCCCAGTGATCGTGAAATAGTTCCCAATAATTCCATATGGCACCAAATTAACAAATAATTAATTGAATTATTTTTGGACTCGTACCGGCTTATTTAATAATATTTATGAGTTACATTGATAATTTACGAGGTTATGTTGTTTGTAATATTTAGGGACCTTAAATTTTCGTCTTTAGCTTAATTTTAATATTGTGGATATTAGTCATATTGGGTTAGTATAGGGCTTGGGTATTGTTTTAAGTCACTTGGAGGTGATTTTTGGGCTCTTTTAGATGAGGACCATTTGGGGCCCAATTACTATTTTGGGATTGGGGGGATTCAACTTTTAATGAGTTATTGGGGATCTCATATGTCATATATCATATTTTGGGAGGCACCTTAAGTCTAGAGAGAAGAAACTTCATGAGGAGAGGAAGAGTTGGAAGGATATTGGCATAGTTTTCTCCACAAACTTGAATGAGGCAAGTTTATTTAGAATTGGATTATAATTTCTTTTGTGTTGGATTATATTTATTCACTGAAATCAAATTTTATCATGTCTTAATCCAATTGTTAAGATTTAATAGTTAATTTCATAATTAAACTAATCATGATGTTAATTAAGTCATTTTCCATCTTATTTGACTGAATTTCCTCATGAAATTGAATTGCAATTTTTAGGGAATGATTAGAACTTGTTTTATATTGTAAAGCCTTGAAATGTCATGTGACCAATTGAATCAATCCATGAAAACTCTAGGTTAATGGAATAAATTGATAAAACTAGGGATCTTGTTGTAAATATGAATTTCCTTTGGAATCTTTGTAGAAACTTAGTTAATTATTCTTAGATTTAGGTTACAATAACTTATTTGAAGTGGTTTTATTGTTGGGATGTTTGTTAGGGCGTGGATGAAACTTTTCAAGTCATTAATGGAGTTTTATATAGATAAGTAGGGATCTAATAAACCAAGTACTATTTCGCGATATTTCATAACTAACCTAATCAATATATTAATTTGGTCAATTTCCATCTTTCACTGATTGAATTTCCTCATGAACATGAATCGAAATTGTTAGAGAATGATTAGATATTATTTTGTATTTTAAATCCTTAAAAAGCCTTCTGACTAATTAAATCAATCCATGAAAACTCTAGGTTAATTGAAGAAATTGATAAAACTATGGGTCTTGTATCTGAATTTCCCTTTGAATCTTGATAGAAACTTGGTTAATTATTGTTAGATTTAGGTTCCAATCATTTATTTGAAGCGGTTATATTATTGGGATGATTGTTGGGACTTGTATGAAACTTTTCAAGTCATTAATGGTGTTTTATAGAGATAAATGGGTCTTTGGAGATATGAATCCTGTAACTAGGGAATTATTCAAAAACTTGTAGCCATCGATTGATCAACATTGGTCAATTAATCAACACTCTCAGTTTTTGTGCAATTTTGGCTTATGTGATATTTAGTTGGTTTTTGTGATCGTAGGTTGGTTTAGTGATGAACTTTGATTTAATTAATCAAGTATGAGCATATGAATAATATGGGTAGAAAATTTTAATTTGTCAGAATGGTTAAATACCCAATTTTGAGATTTGAACTAATATTCATGTTATGGTTTAGAATCATTTGATGAGTATGATTACCATCCTTGTATTATTTGTGAAATACATACCACACGAGAGTTCTTATGTGTGATGTACTAGAAGGGATTCCATTATGAGGCGTGTGCGACGTCGACCGCAATGGTTCCTTGGTGATAGAGACGAGTATGCCATAGTCATTTTTACCCCGAATCCTATTGCCAACATACCCATATCCCGAGGTGATTTCATGGGAGTTGCCATCGTATAGTTTTAGGTATGGTAGGTTATACGAATGATGGGAAGGAGTATGAATTTATACCTCTAGTGGTGATGAGATATGAGGTGTGGGATGACCTAAGACTATACCTAGTACACACGAGTGATCCCAAAAGGTGATAGGGATATGCCTTTGTTATTTACGGGCTTGTGTTAGCCCATTTATAATTAACGTGTTGGGGATCGTACCTATGTGGATATTAGACTTTGAGAGTGTTTTACTTATTTTATACACTTACAATGTTTAGTGCATTATTATTATGAATCCCTTTTTCATATTCAATTATGTAGAATAATATTTTATCACGGGTTTGCTTGGATTTGGGCTTTTAGATGTATGTGATATTTAGGGTTGTTTGGGTTGGGATAAACTTCAAAATAACTAAAATGCGTGAGGAAGATGAATAGTTATACTTTAACCCAAATTCGATTATAATCTTATTCTGCATAGACTTATTGTTAACCTTTTTGTTGACTTTACATTTAAGGACCTAGGCCAACATTCTTGCCTCACCCTTGATTCTGTGATTTGTATCTCAACCATTGATGCTAATTCTAGGATGTAGATGTCAGGCCTGAATGACCATTCTCATTTATTTTATTTCCATTTCAGATGATTCAGATTATGTAGTAGCTTTATTTTTTGTTATTGAGATTTATGATACAACTCTGGTTGTGTGTTATAGACCTTGCTACTATCAGGTGTGCTATCAAATGTGATCGTGTTTTCCATTTATTGTTGTTAAGTTATTTACTTTTTCTTATTTCATTATCCATCATGCTTAGAATGGTACTTAATTGTATAGAATCTTGTATTGCTTTGTTTAGACTTTATTAATCTATTATTAGATTCTACGAGGTGTCACATTATAGCCGAAAAATGCTATAGTCCCGATTATTACAAATGGATACACAAGTGATTAACACTCGTCAAGACCTTGAAAATGGGGTAACCACTTAAATAACTATTTTAGGGTTATAAATGCACCTAGGCGGGAACTTTTAAATGGATAACCACTCAGCAGTTACAGAGCCAGTTTCATGGAAAAGGATTTTATAAATAAGCTGTAAGAACCGGGAATTTTTAAACCCTAATATAACCTACGACCTTAATTTAAACCCCCGTAAGATGAGTAAAATCAAAAATCTTCTAAACAAGAAATAACCTATGTTTAAAATCATACAATTTTTCTTATTAGCTTTAAACCTTTGAAGTTTTAGTTAATTACAAAAGAGTCCTTGAAACTTTCAAAATGTGATAGCCTGAGATATATTGATCCCCTAAACTTCAACCTTATGTCAAATTACACCTTTGAACCTTAGCTAATAGGAAATTACAATTTTAACCCTGGAATCTTTTTAAAATTACCAAAATGCCATAAACATTACAAAAATGCACTTTTATGGACATAAACGCAATTACATCAAAGATGAAGGACCCAAATCCAAACCTTAGTCTTACCCTAGCCTATAAACACCCACATCAGCAAAAGAGGTAAAAATTACACGATAACATATGGTAACCCTTAAGAACCCATGTGTACCCATTTCAACCAAACTCAAAACTCACCCTAACTTGATTCAGATCCACCTCTTTTGTACCCCACTCAACTCTCCCCTCAAAGTAGTATAAATACCCTACATTTTACACAGTAGAGACTCATCCCACAGTTCACTTTCAAAGTTCGAATTTTCTCTCAATTTAGGTAACTCATCATTTTATGCTTTAATTTCAATTCTTTCAATTCTAGTAGTTTGCTGCATAGTTAATATAATTAGAACACTAGAAACATGCAAGCTTTTATGTGTAGAAATACCTATAACAGAAGAAAACAGTAGGAACACCATTAAAGCTTGAGCTTTAATGGTGAAATTCATTACAGTAACCAAACCTTTGATTTAAAACCATGAATAGATTCCTTATAACCTCAAGATGTCGAGTGTAATGGTGAAACCCATGAATGTTCGTACATAAGTCTAATCGATCGAAAGTGTTTTCGAAATAAAAAACGTGTAAAATCAAAATTCTCGACCTACAGTCTATTAAAATACTTGAAACCAAAACCTGGTTACTCTCATACATATCAGAAACCAAACCCAATTCATACGATACACTGCCATACTCTAAACATCCACGAATGTTAGGCCAAAATTTCAGGGAAAAAACACAGTTTTGAAAACCTTGAATAAACCCCGATGTCCTTGGAATAAACCCTGAACAATTGAATAATCCCTCACAAAATCCAAAATTTTGTTCTATTCGAAATCACTTCAAACCATCTCAGAGAAGTCAGCCGATTCTAAATCGTGGGATGGCCTATGCGAAATGCACACGATGGGATTAAAGGTATGATTAATTTTTAGCATATTCCGACCTATATTTTATTTGACACAGGAGCTACGCATTCTTTTATTAGTCTTAGACTAGGTAAATTAATACGATTGAACCCCACTTCCTTGATTAGTTCAGTGAATATTGAATTACCAACAGGTGAAATCAATACGTCAACACAAGGGTATAGGAACTATACGATTCAGCTTGGACTAGGAACTCTATCAATGAACTTGATAATATTAAATATTCGCGAATTCGATACTATTATTGAAATGGATGTATTATCTAAACATCACTCTTATATCAATTGTCAAGCCAAGAAAATTTATTTTCGTGATGGAAATAATTGTTCGTTTATATTCCAAGGAATAGGTTCATCAAAACCTATAATTTCTCAAATTCAAATTTCTTCTTGAATTCCCAATTTTGCTAGAACAATTTGAAGATGTTTTTCCTGAAGATTTTCCAGGACTGCCCCCTTTTAGAGAAATTGAGTTTAATATCAATCTTTATCCTAATACACTTCCAATTTTGACACCCCCATATCGAATGACTCCTTTGGAACTTCGAGAACTTCGTACCTAATTGGATAATCTTTTATCAAAAGGTTTCATTCAACTAAGTTCATCACCTTAGGAATCTCCAATATTTTATGTTAATAAACACGATGGAAGATTTAGACTGCGCATATATCATAGTAAACTAAATTCTTTAACTATTAAGAATAAGTATCTATTACCTCGAATAGGAGATTTATTTCATTAACTTAGAGGAGCAAGGGTCTTTTCTAAAATAGATTTACGATCTGGATATCATCAGTTACGTGTCAGAGAGGAAGACATTCCAAAGACTTCTTTTCGAACTCGTTATGGACATTTTGAGTTTACCGTAATGTCATTTGGTTTAACCAATGCGCCATAAACTTTTATGGACCTAATTCACCAAATCTTTAGACCTTTTTTGGACCAATTCGTTATTGTTTTCATTGACGATATTCTTATATATTCTCAAGACTTGGCAGAGCATATTCAACATTTGAAGATAGTCTTAAGTACTCCTATAATTCATCGGTTATACACTAAGAAGAGAAAATGTGATTTCTCGATGAAAGAGATTAAATTTTTAGGACATGTGATTTCTGAAAATGGAATCCAAGTCGATCCAGCTAAAATTTCAGCCATTTTGGAGTGGAAAAATCCTACTAATATTATCGAAATAAAAACTTTTCTCGGATTAGCTAGATATTATCGTCGATTTGTCGAAGGGTTTTCACGTATTACTCTACGCCTTTCAAACCAACTAGGAAGGAACTTCCATTTGTATGGACAGAAGAATTTAACCAATCATTCTAAGTGTTGAAGGACAAGTTGACTACTACTCCTATCCTCACTATTCCTTTTAGTGATGTAAGTTATGAGGTATATACCGATGCTTCGTTATAAGGATTAGGATGTGTATTAATGTAGATAGAAAAATTAGTACAATATGGGTCACGACAACTCAAGACACATGAGCGTAATTATTCAGTCCATGATCTAGAATTAGCAGCCGTAGTTTTTCGTTAAAGATTTGGCATTTCTTACATTTATGGTGTAAGTTTTCAAGTTTTTTCAGATAACAAAAGTTTGAAGTATATTTTTACTCAAAAAGATTTGAACTTAAGACAACGACGATGGATATTTTTTTTTGGAAGATTACCAATTTCAACCTAATTACCATCCAGGCAAAGGTAATGTAGTAGCCGACACTTTAAGTCAAAATCCGATAGGAAGATTTCATACTCTAAATTCCTACGATATTTCCGCAACCATAGAGCAATATAATCTACAATTACTTACCCCTTGTACCAAATTTTTTAACATTACCGCTAATCCCGAATTAAAAAAGAGAATCTTAATACAACAGACCCAAGATCCGTTTGTACAAAATTTTTTAAGCAAGAATCCAAAATTTTCCTATGATAGAGAAACATGACTTTGATTTAGAAATAGATTGTGTGTGTTTGAGAATACATCTCTAAGAGAAGAAGTGTTGCATGAATCTCATCATTCGAAATTCATGATATACCCTAGAAGTTCTAAAATGTACCATGCTTTGAAGAATAAATACTGGTGGCCAAACATGAGAACCAATATCGAGAACTAGGTAAGGAGATGTCTTACTTGCCAACAAGTAAATATAAAATACCAATACCCCGATGGACTTCTTCAACCCTTACATATTCTCGAATGGAAATATGATCATATTACCATGGATTTTATCAGTGGACTATCCCGTACATCCCAAGGACATAATTCAATTTGGGAAATAGTAGATCGACTTACTAAGTCAGCCTTTTTTCTACCGTTACAAACCATCGATCTATTCGAGAAGCTCAGAAAGTTATACATTTGAGAAATTATTCGATTACATGGAATCCCTTTATCCATTGTATCAGATAGAGATTCTCGTTTTATTATATTTTTTTAGCAAGCATTACAAAATGCAATGGGTTCTAAACTTCACTTAAGTACTGTATTCCACCCCCAAACAGAGGGACAATCTGAACATACAATTTAATCTTTACAAGATATGTTACGAGCTTATACGTTAGATATGTCTAACCATTGGAATACGTATTTGCCCCTTGTCGAATTTTCATATAACAATAGCTATCAAACTAGTATTAAAGCTACCCTATTTGAAGCTTTATATGGTCGACCTTGTAGATCCCCAGTATGTTGGATATAATCAGGAGACAGTAAACACTTTGGTCCTGGAATAATTCAAGAAACCACCGAGGTGATACAGCCGATTCGAGAAAAGTTGAAGATAGCGCAAGATCGACAGCTGATCATCATCGAAAACCATTGGAATTTTAAGAAAGCGAGCAAGTAGTTCTGAAAGTATCTCCCCGTAAAGGAATTTTACATTTCAAAAAGAAAGGAAAATTAGCCCCCCGATATATTGGAACTTTCACAATTTCTAAGAAAATTAGCTTCGTAGCCTATCAATTAGAATTGCCTGTGGAATTATCCAATATCCATAATGTGTTTCATGTATCACAGTTATGTCAATATATACCAGATCCATACCGTACTATCACATGACAAGATGTTTCAGTTGAACCCAACCATCAATTTAAGTACGTCATATTCAAATTCTTGATCTCCAAGTGAAATATCTCAGAAACAAAGAGATCCCCTCAGTTAAAGTACTTTAGGAACACCAGAATCAATAAGAAGCTACCTGGAAACCGGAACAAGCAATGAAAAATCAATACCCTGACTTATTTTAAGGTAAAATTCGAGGAAGAATTTTTTTAGGTATGTAGATTGTAAGAATCGGGAATTTTCAAACCCTAATATAACCTACGACATTGATTTAAATCCTAGTAAGATGTGTAAAATCAAAAATCTTCTCAAGAAGAAATGACCTATGTTTAAAATCCTACAATTTTGCTAATTAACTTTAAACCCTTAAAGTTCTAGTGAATTACAAAAGAGTCCTTAAAACTTTCAAAATGAGATAACCTGAGATATATTGAGCCCCTAAACTTCAACCTCATGTCAAATTAAACCTTTGAATCTTAACTAAAAAGAAATTATAATTTCTACCCTGGAAACCTTCTAAAATTACCAAAATGCCCCTAAACTTTACAAAAAATGCACTTTGATGAACATAAATGCAATTTCATCAAAGATGAAGGACCCAGATCCAAATCTTAGTTTTACCCTAGCCTACACCCAACCCCACATCAGTAAAAGATGTAAAAATCAAATGGTAACACATGGTAACCCTTAGGAACCCATGTGTACCCATTTGAACCAAACTAGAAAATCTCCCCAACATGATTCAGATCCACCTCTTTTGTACTCCAATTAACTCTCCCCTCAAAGTAGTATAAATACCCTATGTTTTACACAGTAGAGACTCATCCCACAGTTTACTTTCAAAGTTCTAATTTTCTCTCAATTCAGGTAACTCATCATTTTATGCTTTAATTTCAATTCTTTCAATTCTAGTAGTTTTCTACATAGTTAATATAGTTTGAACACTAGAAACATGCAATCTTTTACGTGTAAAAATGCCTAGAACAGAAGAAAACAGTAGGAACATCATTAAAGCTTGAGATTTAATGGTGAAATCCATTACAGTAATCAAACCTTTGATTTAAAGCCATGAGTAGACTCCTTAGAACCTCAGGATGTCGAGTGTAATTGTGAAACCCCATGAATGTTCATATAGAAGGCTAATTGATCGAAAGTGTTTTCAAAATGAAAAACTTGTAAATCCAAAATTCTCAACCTACAATCCATTAAAATCCTTGAAACCAAAACCTAGTTACTCTCATACATAGTAGAAATCAAACCCAATTCATAAGATACCATGCCATACTTTATAAATCCATGAATGTTGGGTCAAAATTTCTTGAAAAAAACAAAGTTTTGAAACTCAAGTTATACTAAGATTAGAACCATGAAACTTATATATTTGAAATCCTCATGAAAAATTAGGTTTAGTTGGTTAAGAAATCATCTCAAATGGTATAGCAGAGAAGGAGAAAACCTTAGTCAAAGTTTTAAACCCTAGAAAGTCAAAATCGAGAGGAAGAAGATGAAGACTTTTTCCAAAAAGTTTGACCCCGTGCGTGAAGGTGCGTGGCTAATAAGAAAATTTAGAATTTTTAAAAAACAAATTAATTAATTTTTCTGATCAAAATGGTATAAGCTAAGACCATGTTTGGATATCCATAGCTCAAGGTATGCAAAAATTAGGTTTTTACTTAAAGAAATTTTCTTAAAATTATAAATTAATCCCTAGTAACCTTTCTAACTTTGGAATTTGTACCCCAAACTTTGCCCCTACATAAATCAAACTATTTTAAGACAAAAACTCTCTTGCACCAAAGTTTTAAAATGTGCTTAAGATACTTATTTTTAAGTCTCAAGATAATTACACACAAACCCCAAGAATTTTATTAAAGACTGTTTTAAGTACAAAACTGACTGATTAAACCCTAAATACTCTTATGCCACACATTGTATAAAGAGGAAACCAAGTCTCAAATCTCCTTAATACTCCGTGTGATCGCAATTCAATAGAATACACAAGCAAGTAGGTTTTTCCTACCTTTTCAGTATTATACTTCGCGTATTTGAGATACTATTATTGAAAGAGGGGTATGCCCCCAAATTTTAAACTCAATTATATGAGATGGTTCAATTATATTCCAAATTAATATTTCTTTTCAAATTTTAACAATTATAAAATTCAAATTTTAATTTCTTTGAAATTAAAATTAACTCAACAAATATTTCAACTTAACCTAAACAAATTTAATTCCAATTTTACTTTTAAATTCTAGTTAATTCAACTCAAGTCCAAAAATAGCCTAAAAAAAATTAATTCATGATTAAATATATGACAAAAAAATTAAACACCAATTTTCTCAAATTAATTTTCCAACTTGAATTAAATTAAACTAACAGTACCCAAATATAAATTAGCACCGAGTTAAACTATAATTCTAATTTAAACCAATTTTATCTTGATTAACCTAACATGCATCTAAGTGATATTTGCAAGATAAAGTAAATCACAAACACACTACTCCACGATGTACGAGAAAAAATCAAATGGGAAAAATCTCGGACAGCCCTGCCTATAAGTCCACTAAGTATGGTATTTTTACAAGAGAAACTTACAACAATGACATGACTCCGTCCAAGACTTAACTCTCCTTCGCTCTTCAACCTTCGCTTAGTCGATGACCACGAACTCTACCATAGTCTCAGAATCCACTGATGGGGCTCGATAGCCGTCAATCCACACATGGTGCCTTTCACCTTATGAGAACACCGCAATGAAAACAATCTCCTTTTGGGGGTTGAGAAGGAACCTAAATAATCTCCTTTGATGGGTAGAGAAGAACTCAGTGCCAGACACTCTCTAAGAAAGATATATATATTGAGGAGCTTGAATTTAAACTAAAACATGTTGGGTGAAAACATATGTGTTTTTGAAGAAATTAATCTTGAAAACTTAACACATAAAAATGAACTTTTTCTTATAAGAATGTTTCTCTCTTTTGCTCTTTGAGGGAGTGAAAACGTTCTGAGAAAAAGTGGTTCCCGCACTTAGATAATCAGGAAAAATAAGTGGGAAAGTAGTGGGCGAGTGGGACAAAAAAACTGATGAAACTATACAAAAACTGACACGATAGTTCCAACGACTATGTTTGAACGAGAATACAACGTGCAAGATCATTCGAATGATAATTCATAAATGATCTCGTTCGATATTTCATTCGAACGACTATGTTCCAACGACTTTCTAACGATAATTCAGAAGAGAAATGCACAAGTTCTTTAGAAGTTTGTTCGAACGACCTGGGAATTTTGTTCTAATGAGATTCCAGGTTCGTTCGAACGAATTTTCAGAAAATTTTAAAATTTCCTTTTTATGTCAAAAACTTTTATGAAAAGTTCTAAAAATATTTTCTGAGAAAAATACAAAGTCCTTTATATAAAAAGATCACCCAAATAATATTCCAAGCTCTTCTCTATATATAAATCCATTCATACCTTTGGAGACATTGGAATTGATGAAATGTTGATGACACGAAACTTGGCACTAGAAACTGGCAATGATGTCTACTTGAAAAACTTGGTCGCTACATCTTCAACTCTTCAAACATCATAGTCTTGAGGAACAACACTCTATCATATGACTTAAATAATTTTGTCCGAAATTAAGCCAAAACTACATATGGACTCAATTGGAAGTTTGTGTCCTTACAAATCTCCCCCTTTGGTTATTCCGGGACCAAATCAAATAAAAAATCCTAAGGGCCATCAAGCACATCTAGACTCAATCCCACCAAAAAAAATAAAAATACAGACGCCTTAATCGACTCATAGGAAATTCTTTTTAGCTTTAAATAATGCCGTTAAAGATGAATTCCTGCACACTTAAGCACACTATTAAACGCATAGGGAATATAACAAATTAAAGTGCATAAAATAATAATACTCCCCTTTAATTAATTCTCCCCCTTTATCTAACAATGATTTACCTAAGAAAGATTTCTCCCCCTAAGTTAGATCTCCCAAAATTCAAAGGATTAGATACCATTCCTCCCCCTTTTTTCAGGAATAGATGCGGCTAAAGAATTATAAAATCCCTTATTTCTCCCCTAGTTATGGCAAATACCATTTTCCCCCTTAAGACACTAGGGTTATGAACTAAGGAAAAAACAAGCTAAACATGCAATGATGTATAAAGAGACAAGAGCGTTAAAGCATAGGGGTACAATGAAGTACAACTAATCCATACAAAGTAATAAATATCAACTATGATGTGATGACAAAAGATACCCCTAAAATGTACTACGATAAGCATGAGATATCAAACAAAAAGTTGCAACAAGATAGATATCAATTTTGAATTTAAAGCATATATGGACTAGCTAGAATAGCAAAGACTCAAAACAAAGAAATACCATATATATATACACAAAAGATACCAATAACGCACACGCATATATACATAGGTATAAGCACCACACATGAAATAAAATACATTAAGCCTTCCACACTCGTATGGCAAAAATGTGTCTAAATACATGTGGTAAACAGAAGTGAAGGGGTGTGAACTAGAGACTAAAGAAATATAGACCCAATCATCTAAACATGTTCACGGAGTTCTCATTTTATTGTAAAACTTTATCACACTTAAATATAGCCTCATGTGACAATATAAATTGAACTCACTGAATAAACATACACAATGCACACAAGCCTAGAATTTTAGTGATTATACAAACCAATAGAGTCATGATAAAATAGCTTGACTAGGATACAAAGTCATTGTGCGAACCCATTGATATATCCAACCAAACTTCCTCAATAATATACTTTTTCTTTTTGTTTTCTTTATGAACATACCAACTAAATAATGAAGGCCGTGGCTAATTTTTTTTTATATGCCAGATTTTCTTTGTAGGCCAAAATTCAACGTTGGATTTTCACGCAAAGAAATTTTGTCTTTTGAAACCCGATTCCATTAACAAACAACTACACCGGATAAACATATTTTTCTATTCTTTTTTAAATTCGGGAATCCGTTCTTACATGAACAAATCCTTCATAGTCATAGCAACATGTAGATGACTAAATTGATAGGAGAGCATCTCACTTAGCTCAAATATACATGTGAAGTTAAATTTAAAATGAGCTTGTGCATGTGTGAATCGAGGCATATCGAAATAGAATCCATTAAGAAACGCAAAATCAAACTACTCCATGCAAGCATGATAAAGAGCACTTTAAGGATTGGACATCTTAACCAAAAGTTATAGCCACATGGAAGCGGATATGATATTGTATTCAAATACAAGTATATGCCACACAAAAATGTGTAAAACTAAAATGCACACAAAAAAAATCTTTTTAATTTTTTCAAAAGTTTAACCAAAAAAAAAATGTAACCCAAAAGAAAACATAAATCTTTTTGTATTTTTCATTTAATAACAAAAAAAATTAAAAGACTAAAATACAAAAGATAAACAAGTCATAAATCTAGCAATACATATATGATGAAGCAAAGACTAGACAATGACAAATAAACATACAACTAGCACGAATATATCATGATGCACATAAGCTAGTGTATGTAAACGACGCTAACACATTTAACCTTTAAATTTAGCAATGGAGGTATCATGTGCAAGCAAATGAGAATAAAAAATCATATCTTGTAAAGTCTGTAAATCGGATCTCCTAACCCAAACAAGTGAAGTGTGATACTCTCGGGATTTGGAAATTTTGGTGACTCTACCATTGGAATTCCTAGGACCCTTTTTTAGATCAAAACAAAATTTCCTAAGATGACCTTTTCGACCACAACGTGAACAAGAAAAGACCCGACGAAAAGTAGTACCTAAGGACCTCCTAAAGTGTTTTTAGTAGATTCTCCCAAACTTATGGTTTTGGGTTTATTAGTTGAATCATTTTGAGTGTCAAAAACAATACCACACAAGTCATTTTTAATTTGGACGGTTCCAAGTATTTTATCTAATTTTTAGGACCTACATGCCAAATCAAAATTGACCCTACTTGAATCTCTCAATTTCTCTTCTAACTCTAAAATTTTAGCCTCAAGAAAACACCTATGATCTTCAAACCCAAGAAGCTCTTTCTTTATACCCTCTATTAAACCTCCAAGGCTATCTCTCTTACCTTCTACATACTCAAGCTTCTCACAAAGAGCTATCTCACGCGTCCTAAGGTCTTCCACTAGAGCACTCTTAATATTAACCTTACCACGTTCTCTCAAACTAGCTTCTAACTCCAAGTTTTACTTTTGTAATTTAATCGATTCAACATACAACTCTTGAAAAGCTACTTGAAGTTCACTCTCATCTACCTCCTCCTCATTCTCACTCTCACTATCTTCTCCACTATCTATACCATCAAAATTTTGGGATTCATAAACAATGGCCGCGAAAGTGTCATGTATTAAGATGTAATCATTGGATGATTTCTCACTATCACTTACTTCACTTGCCATTAATGCGGTAAAGTTATGCTTAATTGGGGATTCGGGTACCTCTTCCTTATCACTATTACTAAGGGTGTCATTATATGAAATTGGTTTTTTGCCCTCCCTCCTTAGTTTAGTGGGACATTATTTAGCTTTATGGACATAACCCTCACAACCATAACATCTATTCGACTCATCCCTATTAAGATCTTCATTATACTCTCACATTTGTCATACTCAGTCTTATCAAATTTTTTAAAATCCTTTTTAAGATTGTCTTTATTAAACTTAATAAATTTTCTAAACTTCCTAGTAAACATAGCCATCTCATCGAAATTGATATCACTCTCATCATCCGAAACTTATTTTTCCTCCTTTCAGGCTTTTAAAGCGATGCCCTTATCTTTCTTTTTCTCATCCTTGGAGGTAAACATGTCAAGTTCATAGGTTTGTAAGTCACCCACGAGCTCTTCAAGTTTTGTTGTGGCTAAAGTAGGTAAAGAATTTAGGATGGTCACTTTTGGAATAAACCTATCGGGTAAGGACCTCAAAATTTTCTTTACTACACGGTTGTCGTGTATCTTTTCTCCCAAGTTAAAAGATGAATTAACAATATCAGAAAGTTTAGCATAAAATTCATCAAAAGTTTCACTTTCAAGCATTTTATTGATTTCGAATTGAGTGTTGAGGTTTTGCTGTTTTGAAGATTTCACGACACTAGTTCCCTTATGGGTGAGTTATAAGATATCCCAAGCCTCTTTAGCAATTTCACACGTCATGATACATCAAAATTCATCCGGTGTGACCGCACTAAAAAGAGCATTCAAACCATGGGAATTAAAATTTTCTAATTTAAGTTCATTCTCACTCCATCTCTCTACGGGTTTAGGTACACGCTCATTTTCAACTAGACACGTAGGTGGAGACCAACCGCTAACTACCAATTACCAAACCCTCTCATCTAAGGACTTAAGTGCCAATTTTATTCGCGCATTCCAATACGCGTAATTTGAATGATAAAAAATAGGGAATTTTCAAAACAGTGAAATTTCCATTTTTTTTAAAACAAGCCCAAAAGGACCTAAATGCAATAACTTAGCGCTCCTATTTCTGATACCACTTGAAATAGGGGTATGCCCCAAATTTTAAACTCTATTATACGAGATGGTTCAATTATATTCCAAATTAATATTTCTTTTCAAATTTTAACAATTATAAAATTTTAATTTTAATTTCTTCGAAATTAAAATTAACTCAACAAATATTTCAACTTAACCTAAACAAATTAAATTCCAATTTTACTTTTAAATTCGAGTTAATTCAACTCAAGTCCAAAAATAGCCTAACAAAAATTATTTCATGATTAAATATAGGCCAAACAAATTAAACACCAATTCTCCCAAATTAATTTTCCAAATTTAATTAAATTAAACTAACATTACCCAAATATTAATTAGCACCAAATTAATCTATAATTGTGATTTAAACCAATTTTATCTTGATTAACCGAACATGCATCTAAGTGATATATTTGCAAGATAAAGTAAATCACAAACACACTACGCCGTGATGTACGAGGAAAACCCAAATGGGAAAAACCTTGGACGACCCTGCCTACAAGTCCACTAAGTACGGTATTTTTACATAAGACACGACAAGAGAAACTTACAATAATGACTTGAATCCGTCCAAGCCTTGACGCTCATTCTCTCTTCAACCACCGCCTAGTCGATAACCACAGACTCTATCGCAATCTCGAAATCCACCGATGGGGCTCAGTCGCCGTCAATCCACACACGGTGCCTTTCACCATATAAGCACGCCGCAATGAAAATAATCTCCTTTTTGGGGTAGAGAAGGAACCCAAACAATTTCCTTTGATGGGTAGAGAAGAACCCAAAGCCAAACACTCTCCAAGAAAGATATATATATTGAGGAACTTGGATTTAAAGTAAAACATGTTAGGTGAAAACATGTGTGTTTTTGAAGAAATTAATCTTGAAAACTTAACACATAAAAATGAACTTTTTCTCTTAAGTATATTTCTTCCTTTTGCTCTTGGAGGGAGTGAAAAAGTTCTGAGAAAAAGTGGTTCCCGCACTTAGATAATCAGGAAAAAGAAGTGGGCGAGTGTGACAAAAAAACTGATGAAACTGCACAAAAATTAACGCGGTCGTTCGAACGACTATGTTTGAACGAGAATACAAAGTGTAGGATCCTTCGAACGAGAATTCAGAAAAGATCTCATTCGAAATTTCATTCGAACGACTATGTTCCAACGACTTTCTAACGATAATTCAGAAGAAAAATGCACAAGTTTGTTAGGAGTTCGTTCGAACGACTTTTCAGAAAATTTAAAATTTCCTTTTTAAGTCCAAAACTTTTATGAAAAGTTCTAAAAATATTTTCTGAGAAAAATACGAAGTTGTTTATATAAAAATATCACCCAAATAATGTTCCAAGCTCATCTATATATATAATGCATTCATACCTTTCGATATATTGGAATTAATGAAATGTTGATGACGCTAAACTTGCAATGATGTCTACTTGAAAAACTTGGACTCTACGTCTTCAACTCTTAAAACATTATAGGCTTGAGGAACGACACTCTATCTTATGATTCAAATAATTTTGTCCGTAATTAAGCCAAAACTACATATGGACTAAATTGGAAATTTGTGTCCTTACAGCTATTGATATCACTATGTGATAGCCACATTGACTCTTAATATGTGCATGTTATTATACTACCATACTATGTATTTTGTTAACCATCATCAGTATTTGAATTATCACTAATATTTAATTTTAGAATCAATTTTAACCCTTCTCACCTAATGACTGAGATCATGTACCATATTAATTCAGTTTGCCCTTGCACTTTTGTGCTACTTTACTATAAGCATCAGTATTAATTAGGAAGTAGACTGACGTGTTATCCCACATAACTTTTTACTTGGTCTATTGGTCTCAGATGATTGAGAGCCCTGATTATTGCTACAAACATATGAGTGCCACTTTGATTGTAAGCATAACATGTTAATTTTCCCCAATGGTTTTGGGATCGTTTATGATAAAGTTACACTGATGGATTAATTACCCCTATACCCCTTAGTGAAGTGGTAAGACTGGGATTATTAGTTCAAATTTCTTGACTTTATTCAAACATGATTGTAACTAAACTGGCAATGAACCGTATTTCTTAAACAGACTAATCACTATGGAATTATGAATTTCCAACATTTTGATGTTATAATATAATAAATATGGAATTATCAGCTTATTATTATCAACCGTTTTAAACACTGATTCTATACACACTCCAACTCTCATGTATATCTATATCATTGTTATAGGATTGGTAGAACCTGCTTAGCATATTTGTGCTAATTCCTTCCTTCTCTAGATGCGCTAATAGAAAGGAAATAGTATCTCTTCCCTACTAGAGACAGACACCGATCACATGTTCATGTATGTGACTGTATGGGCTGAGATTAAACTAGATGGGAGCAAGGAGTGGCACTTTTTAATTTTTTATATTATCGTGTGTACTAGAAACGTGTAATTCACCCCTGCGGTGGTACCACTTTATGTAACATATTAATAATGAATAAAGGTTATGTTATTCCGCCTTAACTTTAATTCATTTCTTCATGTGTACTTATTGGTCATTCATAACAAAAAGAAAGGTGTGACATAAGCAACTCTAGGACGAGAGAAAAGAGGATTCCCTCAACCAAAAACTGTTTTTACTCATTTAAATTTTTTCATTTTCTTTTTGTTCTTTACAGTTTGTCTTTTATAGTTTAACATTTATTCTTCTTGGAAGTAGTTTGTAAGGTATATTTATTGTAATTCTGTTTCTATTTTATGAAAAGTTCCATTACCTTTACATTTAAACTGTCTTCATATTTTTTAGTGTAAATTCTTTACATTCCTTAATGTAAAATGTTTTACTTACTTTAATTTTAGTTTAGTTAATTTACTATTTTACTCCACCTTTTTAATCACTTCGAGCCTCTTTTCCACCTTTAATTCCTTTTTTCCAACTTTTATTATGTTCTACTTTATTTAGTTTACAAACATATTTGGCACTCACTGGAAAGTCTTCTTAATTGAAGCATCAAACAGTATAAAAATATCCTGATTATCATAGGCTAAGATAATCAACTGGTTGGAAAGACCATAACCTTGTCTGGTCGCTCAGATACACTAAAACATGCACACACTAACCACATAAGAGAAACATATTTTTGGCATGCCTAGTGGGACAATAGTTCTATATAGGTGTTAATAATGGCTAGGACGAGAAGGAGAGACTGTAGAACAAAAAAATATTGGTAAAATTCGTTCAACTAGCTAACCTAGCGCCACAGCAGATCAAATTTTTTTCAAAACTGGTCAAGAATTAATACTAAATACTCAAAATCAAGCATTGAATGTAATAAAATCTTTATGGGCTAAAAATCCAAGTGTAACACCCATTGTATGTGTGTCATTAAACACCCAATATCAATTATTGCATGAGTTAAACCCGATGTTTGAATATCTTGGTAATATCATACAAAATATTAGTACGATGATAACAATAATAACTAATAGGTTGTCTCTTCCTACTGTTACGACATTCAATAATAAAGGCTTCATGCCATACACTGATGTAACCATGACCACACAATCCACTAGTTTCCATCTTGTTCATTGTAGATCCAATAATGGTGGAATTAATGCTGAATAAAACCTAAGAGTGGGAAACCACACCAACACTACTAGTTTAGGTATGGACAATGCATTAGAGGGTATATGTAAACCTATCACCTACCAACATATGGGATATAATAGTCTAATGGCAAGGATGCCTATCCTAGAAGTAGGAAGACCCAGACCATACTTTAATGAACACAAATTATGTTTTCCAAGGAGTTTGAATAATGGAGTACTTAGCAATCCTATGTTGGAATATGAACCTAGGGGGTTGGGAAACAACATGAGGTTTAGTAATGAACCCTTAAAAATAGCAAACAACAATGCCTTTCCAACCACAACAAAATGTTCCTCCACAAATCCCACCTGCATTGGTACAGCCTACGCTAATGGAAAACCAAGAAGCCGCTCAACTAAATAGGCAACTATCTATGGGAGTGGTAAGGAATGAAATCATGGATTTCATACACGAAATATGTGGACCAATGACTCATGGGTACAGACTCCAATCTATAGGAAACCATGCCATGATTGGGTAGCTATGATTGAACTTCCTAAATGTTTCAAGTACCTAACTTTCTCCCTTTTTTAGGAGATGGGATCCAATCCAAAGTGGCACATGTAGTAAGATTTATTAGCTAGTATGGTGATATAGGAACATATGAATACCTCAAATTATGTTTTTTTTCTAGTTACCTCAATTATGCAACTGTTTCTTGGTTCATAAGCCTTCCACCTGATTTAGTTAAAAATTGGAAGCAAAAGGAGGATATGTTCATTGGCTATTCTTCCAAACTGAACCAGAAGTGTCTATGACTAACTTGGCTAGGCTAAGCCATAGGCTAGGTGAAAGAGCCACTAGATTTATAAATAGATTTAAAAGATCTAGGAATAAGTTCAAGATAGTTTTACCTAAATCAGAATTCCCAAAATTGGCTCAAAATCGACTTGAATTTAGACTTCGAAAGAAATTCGATGCAATTGAATTTAGAGATTTAGCGAAAATGACTACCAAAGTGTCCACATATAAAGCTCTGTTAAAAGCGAGACATGAAAGAAAAACATCCTCTTTTAAAACATATTATAAGGACCCAAATATAGAAATAGGCATTATTGAAATAATTAGAATTAAATCCATAGTCCGTGAGTTGTTCGAAAGAATACAGTAGTGGAGTCGTATGCAAAAAAGTCAAAGGGAGTAATTAAAAAAAACTCCTTTGACATATCTATGGCAGAAGAAATATTTTATTATCTTCTAGGAGTTAAATTGATAAAAATTCCCGACAATATAAAAATGCCAAGGGAAAAATGATTTCAAATGGCATAACGTCTTTTCTCTCTTAACTAGTTATTGTTTTGTTTTTCATGTCAGGGTTCTAGAATTGATGAAAAAAGGAAATACCAAATTTCCTGGAAAAAGGGAAATAATATGGGGGTTAATGAAGACCCATTTTCTAACGCGAAAGAAAAAGGATCCAACATGCCGTCCATACAGTTACCAAGAAATAAGAGACATGTTGAATTCAAGATGAATACAAAGGAAAATTCCATGGCTTCAAAACACCTATTTATTAGGTATGGGGAAGAATTCAGTTAGATATGACAAATAGTTTCTTCAAAACGAAATCAAAGATAGTATTTCAAGAAAAATGGAAATGGTGGGTAATCTGCCAAAACCTAAGGGTTCCAAAGCGAAGAGAATTTCTAAGGGACTTTACCAGGGGAAATGAAACCATTTAATGGCCCTTATCATTGTTGAAGAGATTAAAAGGAACCAAGTAATTACCAATACATTAGACTAGGCTTAAATGAAGAGTAATCTTATAAATACAAGGGAGCTGCAGGGCCCATCAGAATTGTAAAATCGATTCCCACAATGAAGGGGGTACCGGATTGGTTCACTGATCATGACCCAAATTTTTCCTAACAATTCAATGAAATTCCTAGGAGGTTGTGCCACCCCGCCTAATAAAATACCGGGTGATCAGTCCTATACCAAATTAAAACAGGAATCCCAATTGGTTCATCCTTAGCATTACTATCGAAAACTTTTTAAAACTTACTAACCACCTAGTATTCCAAAAGCTGGTGCCAAATTTTATCTTATTAATTAAACCGAACAGTACATGCGGAATTAAATATAAAACATTCACACAACTGAATTAAATCAACTGAATAATTAATTAAATAATTTGCCGAATAAACCATCGGCCACCAAAGTGAAAAAATCCGATACAAACATCCAACACCTGAATAAATACATCTAAAAACTGTACTGAGAAGTCTGGGTGACAAGTCCTAAATAAAACTGAAACTGATAAATGATTCCTACTCTAGGAATGAATGAACGATGCGTCTAATCCAAACTCCTACTAGCATCCACATATGTCGCAACTCCGTGTCCTTGGAATATAATATCAACCTGGCGTCCCTGTGGATGGACACCTAAAAGGTTTTGAAAATAGTTTTATAACAAGGGTTAGAACCGAAAACATTTTGAAAATATTTAGTAAGTGAATTAACTGCAGTGATTTAAAATGCATGAATGCGCTTCATATTTAAGTTAGTGTCGCACTCTCTTGAGGACATTCTCACCCCTCCACTAATGTGCACACCTAACGGTTACCTTAACCCCACTAAGTTGTACTATCCCCTCCAACTAGTCCTGGTATAACCTCCCCATCCCATACTACTCTAACCCCGGTATAATTATTCATGAGTTACAAGTTATCTCACCAATTAACTTAATTAATTACTTCTTAAATAATAGCATATAACTGTGATGTAATACCCAGTATTTTTATGATATTTATTTATGGGATTAATTGAATTAAATGTGTATTAATTGGGAATTAATCCGGATAAAAATACTAGCGAGATGCGAGTTGGTATTTGATTTTAATGAGTATATATGGCTACATATGAATATGGAAATTATGAAATTTGTCGTGAGATTGACATACGGCAATTTGGAAATTTTGTTGGGACGCGTGTGACTGCCGCGTCAGGAATATAATTACTTTAATTAAAAAGTGAATTTCATTTATATTAACCGTATGGTCGTTTTGAGTGAGCCAATGCGTCCGGAAGGGTCGAAATAGTCAGAAAACAGTAGCCGGAAGTTTAGTTTGGGTCCCGGGGCATTTTTAGGCCATACCGGCAACGTAAAAGGGTAGTTTGGTAATTTTAGAATTTGGGGAATTAAAACCCACGAAAATTAGAGTTAAAAATCTGACTTAGTCTTAACCCACTAAGCCATTTCCAACCCCAATCTAGGTAGTGGGGTACGGGGGAAGTTTAGAAACCTTAAACTTGCCAAACTAACCTCCACCTCCATTGTCATCTTTAGAGAAAAGCTGGTAGAGAGAGAAAGAAAGGAAAACTCTGCAAAGAGAGAGGGAGAACAAATCAACCTTCATCAATCCAACACCAAATTCAGAGATATATCAAAGGCAAGTGGTTTAATTTCGTTTTTTGCAAAGAATGTTTCTTCCATGCGTAGGAAATCATGAAATTGTATTGTTTTGGGAGTTTGATGAAAAACCCGTTGAATTGGAAGTAGTAACTAATATTTTGATGAAAAGATTTCATGTAGAATTGTGTTAGGATGATCAATCTGATAGAAATACATCTTGTATATAACAAAAACGGATTTAATTATGCCCATTGGTGATTTTAAAATTTTAGGGTTCATGTTCATGGGATTTGGGGATAAATGAGGGGAATTAACGATCTGATGATGTTTAGGAAGATTCGGCTATATTTAAAATGTTCTATTATGACCTATGAATGTTTAGTATGGATTAGAAACCTTAAAATAATGTTGGGACGATTTTTATGAGGGATTAGAAGTGAAGAAAGTTGGAAAAAATGAAAAAGGGAATTTCTCGGCTCGAAACTGGCCTCTCGTTAGAAGACCTGCCCAGGTCGTTCGAACGAGCTCATTCGAACGAGTTTCTAACGAATTGACAGTTTGCCTTCTAACGAGAGGAATGTTCGTTCGATGCCTTTCATTCGAACGAGATCTCGTTAGATGCCCAGTTCGTTCGAACGAACTCTCGTTCGAACAGCCTCGTTCGAACGAGACTTCTAACTAGCTGACAGTTTAGGCTTTTTGGCATGTTTTGATTTCGCGTGTCCCGTAACCTTGTTTAATTGGAGAGATACCATTTTCGTGATGTTAAATTAATATAGTTGGGACATTTGGAATATATTGAGGTATAAAACATAGAAGTGTGATTTGAATTGAATGGAAATTTTGGAATAGGACGTGAGTGACTATTACGATGCGAGAATTATTAACGGCTTAAATAATTGAATTAATCGGGAACTTATGAATTGTGCAACATTATAAGTCGGTACGAGAATGAGATGTGTACCACAAATAAATTACGGTGATTACTAAGATGTGTGTATACTTAGTATATGTATATGATCTTATGTGTATGACATACCTACCATACTTGCTATCACGGGAGGTTTACGTTCGCTTAGGACCCTCTAATCCTTGTGTTGCCCGGATTTAGATTTGGTACCTCGAGAACATAGGTCAGAGAAGGACTTATTGGGATGTTAATAAGTCTGCTGATCGTGGGAGCGTAGGTATGTGCGTGACCCATGTGATGTGACTGTGTTCGCCTCCATTGTTTGTGATTTGCTATTATCTGAGAACGATTCCTGAGAGATTCGGAATGCGTGATCCTTATGTACGTGATGTACCGGGTTGGATAGCAGAGTATGTGTGCACCGTAGCTTAGTCTCGGGTGCTTGTATTGTATATTTATGGCGTGATTAATATACACTTAAATTAATGAGAACTTTCATGTTGGTATTGTGCGTAGTAATACAGAAACGCTTTGAGTAACTATAAAAGGATAACCAGTAATGAATTGTAATACTAATCATTGAGAACCTGAGTTAAGTGAAGCCCTCTATTTGGTTGATAACGCTGGAACGTATAATGGGAATTGAGTAGTAAGGGGTAGAACTTATTACGGTCTGGTTAGATATGTATGTCACTTAGATGGGTACGATACGTTAGGAGTGCACAAATTAGTCGAGAGGTGAGTACTTCATGTGAGTGCACGTCCTAACATGTATTTTGCATTCATTGTTTTAATGTTATTAAAACACTTGATGTTTTTAAAATAATCCCCACTTTCGGGCTCTGACCCGTTTGCTTTCAAATCTATTTTTTTTTGTAAAAACCATTTTAGGTGCCCAGCCACAAGGACACCATGCTTAGGATTCTCATTCAGGTGACGAGCTGTAGCTGTTTGTGGAAGTTACAGGACTTTGCTAGTAGACGCTTCATCTATCTTGACTCTATATTCAGCTTTCATCAGTTGTAGGGCATGTCGCCCATTTCTATAAGAATCATTTCCTATTTCAGATTTTCAGACTTTTGGCATGTAATTAATTCAGGTTACTTTGTTTTATTTAGTTCAGTTTTGGGATTGTTGTGAGGAGTTTTTCCTCCGGACTTATTATTATGTTGTTGGTTATTCTATTGTTTCGTTATGGTGAATGGTTGTTATTCTTTCATTATCCTCTTATTGCATGTTAATCAGAGTTAACTTAAAATTTGGCAACTCACTTTTTAAATACTAGGTGGTTAGTAATCTTTTAAATGTTTTCGACAGTGATGTTATTAACTGAACCAACTTGGAATTTTGTATTAATTTAATAAAGGAGTAGCTACCCGATATTTAATTAGTCGGGGTGTCACAGGTGGTATCAGAGCATCAGGTTCTAGTGTCCTTTAGGATCTGTACGGCTTATTAAATTTCCGCTGAGCTTTCTTTGATGTAGAGCCCTAAATTTTAGGACTGTTGTATTCTTTTGTATATGCTACGTTCTTCAGCTATTTCAAGTTTATAACTGCGAACTTATAAAATTTATTCTTATTTCAGATGCCTCCACGACGTGCACAACGGGTTCCCAGGGATGCTACGCCAGAACCACAGCCAGCACCAGTTCAGGGCACGATGAATGCCTCCGAGGTTGCAGCCATTGTGGCCCAGACGGTAAATGTTGCACTAGCCGTAGTTCAGCAGGCACCACCTTAGGCGCCAGTAGCCGCACTAGTTCAGGCACATGCATTCCCGTCTGCTTGGGAACGTGTACGTGATCCTTTTCAGAAAGCACACCCACCGGAGTTCGCAGGTAGCTCCGATGTTGTGGTTTCGAGTCAGTGGAGGAAGGACATTTAGCGGCACCTGAGGATGTATGAGTGCACCGATGTCCAGAAGCAGATACTAGCTACCTTTAAGCTAGTGGGGTCTGCACTGCAGTGGTGGGATTCTATTACCACCGTGGAGGAGAGAGATACTCTCACGATTCAGGAGTTTTGGGTGCGGTTCGACTGCAAGTATTTTCCGTCAGCTGTTCACACGGAAATGAGGAGGAAGTTGATGAATCTCAGACAGGAAGGTAAGACTGTGGTCGAGTATGAGGCCGAATTCACCAATCTGTTGAATATTGTTCCGGATGAAATACCAACAGAAGAGAAGAAGATACAGAAATTTACAGACGGGTTGACTTGGAGGATCCATCAACATTTGTTGGGGAATCTATCGTTGGCCGCTTACTCTGATGTGGTTAACGCTGCACTGTTACACTGCCAGGATCATCGCTTTCACATGACTGAAGGCAAGAGGTCAGGAGAGTCCAACCATCAGGGCAGGACTGGGGGAAATGGTGTCAGTGGGGCACATTATGTTCAGGGGCAGAGGCAGGGTGATCAGGGTTCCCAGCAGGGGGATCATAAGAGGTTCAGATCGGAGAACTTCAGGCACGGACAAGGAGGTTTCCGGCAGGGCCATCAGGGTCCGAACGGCCATCAGAACCAGCAGGGTCAGAATGGTCAACAGCATTTTCAACAGGGCCAGCAGGGCCAGGGGAGGAACGATAACGGCCACCAGGGCCGGGGGCAGCAGGGACAGAGAGGGGGAAACTTCCCGGGGAAGTGCTACGTTTGTGGAAAGACTGGCCATAAATGCCAGGATTGTTCGGATAGGGGCAGGGCCCCGCAGCAGCAACAGGGTGCTCGACAGGAGCCTCAGAGACCTATGTTTCCCGCCGCCCTCCCGGCACCACCACAGATGGCAGCATTACCACCCATTCCAGTGGTCCCAGTTCAGTAGGGGCAGCTGCAGTATGGGAGAGTATATCAGCTTCAGCAGGTCGCAGCCCCACAGGAGCCACCAGCCACTGAGGGTATGTTCTCTATTCAAGGGACTATGGGGCGTATTTTGTTTGACACGAGGGCTACACACTGTTTTATTGCTATGAGATTTGCACACACCATTGGGTTGTTAGACACCGTCGAGAGTACGGTTACTTGTGTAGATTCGCCGTTGAGTAAGGGTTCCGTGATTTCACGTGCATGTAGAGGCGTGGGTATAGAGATCGGGAGGTTTACTTTACCCGCGGATATGTTAGTATTACATATGACCGAGTATGATGCCATTATTGGCATGGATTGGCTAGTTGCATACCGAGCCATGATTGACTGTTTCAGTACGAGTATTATCTTTTCCATTCCCGGGCAGGAGATGTTTTTAGTGGCGATGCCTCGTCCTGAGGGAGGATCATCCACTCATTTGTACTATATAGAGGAGGAGACCTCTAAGGAAGTGGTGATACCACTTGATTCAATTCCGGTTGTTCGAGAGTTTGCCGACGTATTTCAGGATATACCTGGATTACCTACGAGTAGAGAGATAGACTTTGTGATCGACTTGACGCCGGGCACCCGGCCTATTGCCCGCGCACCTTACCGTATGGCTCCAGCTGATATGAGAGAGTTACGGGATCAGATTGAGCAGTTGTTGGATCAGGGGTTTATACGGAGGAGTACCTCGCCGTGGGGTGCCCCTGTGTTATTCATAAAGAAGAGAGATGGATCGTTGAGGTTGTGTGTGGATTACCGGGAGTTGAATAAAGTCACGATACGGAATAAGTATCCGTTGCCCCGAATCGATGACTTATTCGACCAGTTAAGGGGAGCTTCTTTCTTCTCAAAGATTGATTTGCGATCGGGATACCATCAGTTGCGTATCAGGGAAGAGGATGTCTCGAAGACTGCGTTCTTAACGAGATATGGTTCTTACGAGTTTCGGGTTATGCCTTTTGGCTTGACCAACGCTCCAGCAGTGTTTATGGACTTGATGAATAGGGTGTTCAGAGAGTTCCTTGATCAGTTCATCATTGTCTTCATTGATGATATTCTGGTTTACTCCCAGACAGAGGAGGAGCACGCCGAGTATTTGAGGCAGGTTTTGCAGACGCTACGTCAAAACGAGCTGTATGCAAAGTATGAGAAGTGCGAGTTTTGGCTGAAGGAGGTTCAGTTTTTGGGGCATATTATTTCCGACCGGGGGATATCTGTTGATCCGGGGAAGGTATCCGCGGTGAGGGAGTGGGGACAGCCCACGACACCGACGGAGATCCTTAGTTTCTTGGGACTAACAGGATACTACAGGAGGTTTATTCGGGGATTTTCGAAGATAGCGGGTCCTTTGACACATCTGACTCGTAAGGGTGTGCCATTCATATGGAGTGATGCCTGCCAGTTGGTATTTGATGAGTTGAAGGATAAGTTGACCTCAGCACCGGTGTTAGCATTACCGAGACCGGGAGTTGAGTATCTAGTCTACACCGATGCGTCCTTGCAAGGACTTGGAGGTGTATTGTAGCAGGAGAGTCATGTCATAGCTTATGCTTCCCGTAAGCTAAAGCCTCACGAGAAGAATTACCCCACTCATGACTTGGAGTTGGCGGCAGTTGTATTTGCCCTTCGGATTTGGAGACATTATCTTTTGGGGGAGAAGTTTCGATTGTTCACGGACCACAAGTCTCTACAGTACCTATTCACGCAGAAGGAATTGAATATGCTGCAACGGAGGTGGCTTGAGTTCGTGAAGGATTATCAGTTTGATATCCAATATCACCCGGGGAAGGCTAACGTGGTAGCAGACGCGTTGAGCCGTAGGCCAGTAGATGAAATGGTAGGGATGTGGAAGGCCAAGTGGAAGGAGTTGGGACACCAGGATGCAGTGGCCCGATCATTCATGTCGGTGATGACTGTTACACCATAGATTGTCACGAGAGTGGTAAAGGCACAAGCAGATGACTCGTTCTGTCAGGAGCAGATAGTTCGATTACTAGCAGAGGGAGCCGAGTCCTATACCGTTAGCTCAGACGGGGGATTACGCTTCAATGGGAGATTGGTAGTTCTGGAAGGGGAGGAATTGCGGCACGAGGTGATGGCAGAGTCGCACGGCTCACGGTTCGTGGTACATCCCAGTGGGGACAAAATGTACCAAGATATGAGACGTCGGTATTGGTGGAGCGGGATGAAGAGAGAAATTGCCGTGTTTATTTCTAAATGCGCCACTTGTCAGCTAGTAAAAGTGGATCATCAGAGGCCGGCAGGACTTCTACAGCCATTAGAGGTCCCGATGTGGATGTGGGAGAGCATCTCCATGGACTTTATCACGGGGCTGCCTTCGTCACAGAGAGGTCACGACTCCATTTGGGTAATTATGGACAGGTTGACCAAAGTCGCTCATTTTCTACCCGTAAGGACAGACTACACTTCGGGACAGTATGCCCAGCTCTTTATTGCAGAGATAGTGAGACTTCACGGTGTGCCCCTAAATATCATGTCTGACAGAGACAAGATATTTGTTTCACGGTTTTGGGAAAGTTTTCAGGAGGCCATGGGCACAGAATTGCGGTTGAGTACGGTGTATCACCCGCAGACCGATGGGCAAACCGAGCATACAAATCAGATGTTGGAGGACATGCTACGTATGTGCATCATTGATTTTGGGGGTTGGATGGGAGCAGTATCTTCCACTGGTGGAGTTTGCTTACAACAACTCCTACCGGTTCACCATTGGCATGGCTCCATTTGAGGCGCTGTATGGTAGACCTTGTCATTCCCCAGCATGTTGGTTGGAGGTGGGGGACAACAAACTACTTGGGCCGGAAGTGATTCAGGATACTTCGGCAAGGATAGAGCTGATACGGAGTCGCATTCGGGTAGCTCAGGACAGGCAAAAGAGCTATGCTGATGCGAAGAGATCCTTCAGGGAATTTGAAGTGGGGGACCAGGTTTTGCTCAGAGTATCTCCTATGAAGGGGATTATGCGTTTCGGGAAGAAAGGGAAGTTGGCACCGAGATATGTGGGACCATTTCCTATTATTGCGCGGATTGGGCCGGTTGCGTATAGACTTGGGTTACCGGAGCATTTGCATCGGATTCACGTTGTGTTTCATATTTCCTCGCTAAGGAAATATCTTAGAGACGATTTGGCTCAATCTCACATTGATTTGGAGGACATCGATCTCCAGCCTGATAGCTCCTACGAGGAGGGACCAATTGCTATTTTGGACCGAAGTGAGCTAAAACTGCGGTCAAATATAGTTCTGTTAGTGCGTGTTCAGTGGCGACATCATAATGTCGAGGAGTCCACATGGGAGCGCGAGGATGAGATGCGCGAACGTTATCCAGAGTTATTCTTACCAGGTACTTTCAAGTTCCGAATTTCAGGACGAAATTTTGTTATTAGGGGGGAAGTATGTAATACCCCGTATTTTTATGATATTTATTTATGGGATTAATTGAATTAAATGTGAATTAATTAGGAATTAATCCGGATAAAAATACTAGAGATATGCGAGTTGGTATTTGATTTTAATGAGTATATATGGCTATATATGAATATGGAAATTATGAAATTTGTCGTGAGATTGAAATACGGCAATTTGGAAATTTTGTTGGGACACGTGTGACAGCCGCGTCAGGAATATAATTACTTTAATTAAAAAGTGAATTTCATTTCTATTAACCATATGGTCGTTTTGAGTGCGCCAACGCATCCGGAAGGGTCGAAATAGTCAAAAAACAGTAGCCGGGAGTTTAGTTTGGGTCCCGGGGCATTTTTAGGCCATACCGGCAACGTAAAAGGGTAGTTTGGTAATTTTAGAATTTGGGGAATTAAAACCCACGAAAATTAGAGTTAAAAATCTGACTTAGTCTTAACCCACTAAGACATTTCCAACCCCAATCTAGGTAGTGGGCTACGGGGGAAGTTTAGAAACCTTAAACTTGCCAAACCAACCTCCACCTCCATTGTCATCCTTAGAGAAAAGCTGGTAGAGAGAGAAAGAAAGGAAAACTCTGCAGAGAGAGAGGGAGAACAAATCAACCTTCATCAATCCAACACCAAATTCGGAGATATATCAAAGGCAAGTGGTTTAATTTCATTTTTTGCAAAGAATGTTTCTTCCATGCGTAGGAAATCATGAAATTGTATTGTTTTGGGAGTTTGATGAAAAACCCAATGAATTGGAAGTAGTAACTTATATTTTGATGAAAAGATTTCATGTAGAATTGTGTTAGGATGATCAATCTGATAGAAATACATCTTGTATATAACAAAAACGGATTTAATTATGCCCATTGGTGATTTTAAAATTTTAGGGTTCATGTTCATGGGATTTGGGGATAAATGAGGGGAATTAACGATCTGATGATGTTTAGGAAGATTTGGCCCTATTTAAAATGTTTTATTATGACCTACGAATGTTTAGTATGGATTAGAAACCTTAAAATAATGTTGGGACGATTTTTATGTGGGATTAGAAGTGAAGAAAGTTGGAAAAAACGAAAAAGGGAATTTCTGGGCTCGAAACTGGCCTCTCGTTAGAAGACCTGCCCAGGTCGTTCGAACGAGCTTCTAACGAGTTGACAGTTTGCCTTCTAATGAGAGGAATGTTCGTTCGATGCCTTTCGTTCGAACGAGATCTCGTTAGATGCCCAGTTCGTTCGAATGAACTCTCATTCGAACAGCCTCGTTCGAACGAGACTTCTAACGAGCTGACAGTTTAGGCTTTTTGGCCTGTTTTGATTTTGCATGTCCCGTAACCTTGTTTAATTGGAGAGATACCATTTTCTTGATGTTAAATTAATATAGTTGGGACATTTGGGATATATTGAGGTGTAAAACATAGAAGTGTGATTTGAATTGAATGGAAATTTTGGAATAGGACGTGAGTGACTATTACGATGGGAGAATTATTAACGGCTTAAATAATTGAATTAATCGGGAACTTATGAATTGTGCAACATTATAAGTCGGTACGAGAATGAGATGTGTACCACAAATAAATTACGGTGATTACTAAGATGTGTGTATACTTAGTATATGTATATGATCTTATGTGTATGACATACCTACCATACTAGCTATCACGGGAGGTTTACGTTCGCTTAGGACCCTCTAATCCTTGTGTTTCCCGGATTTAGATTTGGTACCTCGAGAACATAGGTCAGAGAAGGACTTATTGGGATGTTAATAAGTCTGCTGATCGTGGGAGCGTAGGTATGTGCGTGACCCATGTGATGTGACTGTGTTCGCCTCCATTGTTTGTGATTTGCTATTATCTGAGAACGATTCTTGAGAGATTCGGAATGCGTGATCCTTATGTACATTATGTATCGGGATGGATAGCAGAGTATGTGTGCACCGCAGCTTAGTCTCGGGTGCTTGTATTGTATATTTATGGCGTGATTAATATACACTTAAATTAATGAGAACTTTCATGTTGGTATTGTGCGTAGTAATACAGAAACGCTTTGAGTAACTATAAAAGGATAACCTGTAATGAATTGTGATACTAATCATTGAGAACCTTAGTTAAGTGAAGCCCTCTATTTGGTTGATAACGCTGGAACGTATAATGGGAATTGAGTAGTAAGGGGTAGAACTTATTACGGTCTGGTTAGATATGTATGTCACTTAGATGGGTACGGTACGTTAGGAGTGCACAAATTAGTCGAGAGGTGAGTACTTCATGTGAGTGCACGTCCTAACATGTATTTTGCATTCATTATTTTAATTTTATTAAAACACTTGCTGTTTTTAAAATAATCCCCACTTTCGGGCTCTGACCCGTTTGCTTTCAAATCTATTTTTTTTGTAAAAACCATTTTAGGTGCCCAGCCGCAAGGGCACCATGCTTAGGATTCTCATTCAGGTGACGAGCTGTAGCTGTTTGTGGAAGTTACAGGACTTTGCTAGTAGACGCTTCATCTATCTTGACTCTATATTCAGCTTTCATCAGTTGTAGGGCATGTCGCCCATTTCTATTAGAATCATTTCCTATTTCAGATTTTCAGACTTTTGGCATGTAATTAATTCAGGTTACTTTGTTTTATTTAGTTCAGTTGTGGGATTGTTGTGAGGAGTTTTTCCTCCGGACTTATTATTATGTTGTTGGTTATTCTATTGTTTCGTTATGGTGAATGGTTGTTATTCTTTCATTATCCTCTTATTGCATGTTAATCAGAGTTAACTTAAAATTTGGCAACTCACTTTTTAAATACTAGGTGGTTAGTAATCTTTAAAATGTTATCGACAGTGATGCTATTAACTTAACGAACTTGGCATTTTGTATTGATTTAATAAAGGAGTAGCTACCCGGTATTTAATTAGTCGGGGTGTCACATGTGACACGAGTTATATAAAGTATATACATCACACACTGTATTATTCCCCGTATATAATATTTACTACCATTATATACGTACCTCTACTAAGAACAACCACACATATATATATGTACATCCATCCCTCCGAGTATACCCTCAACGGATGATTCTCTCTAAAGTGCTATCTTACTAGGTGTACTCACATAACTTAGATAACCGAGTTGGAATTGCTCACAAACTTGGCCCAAAATATAAACGTAGTGGAGGCAGTCATATTCCTTCCCTGAAAGTGAGATAAATCCCTCGCCCATATACCGGACGCTATGACCTGGGGATATACTCACCCTACTCCTCAATCTAGGGGATTCACCCACATTGCGCAACCTCCCTTGATAGCACTAGAGTATATAAATTAAATAAATATCTAGTCACTGATATTTAATAGCACATACAATATATACACATATATATATACTATCACTACACCGTATATATATAATATAAATCTCGGCTTTACTGTGTACTCAAAAACCCGTAACACTAGCCTGTAATTTCCCGAGTCTGTTGCCCGACTCAACTTAATTAATTTTCTCACTTAGTAATTTATCATCTCCTCGAGTCTATGGTCTGACTCTAATTTATTCAATTCACACGTCAATTAATATAATATTTCTCCGAGTCTATGGTCCGACTCTTATATTAATACTTTGCACAATAATTTCTATAATATTTACCCGATTCTATGATTCGACTCTGATTTAATTAATTCACACATTAATTAATTATTACCAATCCGAGTCTATGGTCCGACTCTAATTTAATTAATTTACACATTAATTAATTAAACACTTGGTGTCACCCAACCATTATACCTAGACTCGCTCACTTGGCTCGTACCATCGTTAATACCCGATTCTATATTCCCCCCCTTAACTAATTAATTACACCTTGATTCCTTTAATAATGTAGTGCCACTCAACTACAATATCTGAACCTTTTTCCTCTGTCCAAAACCAATATCTACGAATTAATTCCTGAAATTTAATCGTCCTGTGACATACAATTATCACCCTCCTAAACCCAATTATATCCCCTTATAATTATTAAGGAATATGTGTCACATATGAATTTATCACTAAATAAAAGTAGGGGATTAAATCCTAAATTAATTTCCCTTATATATATATGAACAAGACGAACTGCCAAAATTCTGGGACCATCGATCGATCGATCCCTTGGGTCGATCGATCGATCGAACATGTATTCGTCTTCTCCGGCTTGCTATTTCAGCCATTGATGAACCCTTAAGCTTTTGTTTCTTCCCAAACCTTTACCCAAATCACAATCAACATATTCTCCACACAAGAAAAAGGTTCTAAACACCCTAGAGACCTTAATCCATCATCAAATTTATACATAACCCTAAGTATATCAGATTTGGGTTTTCATTCGGGTTTCGTTTTTACCGAAATAAACCTCATCATTCTCAATCAATTTAAACACTAATAACTACTGTAATCCACCCTACAATTCAATCTTAACAGTTCCAAATTATTACATAACATCCTTTGAGTAATTAAATCTAACCATTACTCTATTTTCAGAAAAAACCCAATTTAATTATGGCTACACACACAAAATGAATTTTCATGGGTGCGTTCGGGTAGGGGGAAGCTGCTCAGGAACCCGAGGATCAGCCATTACAGATAGAGTATGGAGGTAATTATCTTTTTTTCCTATGGGCATGGGGTATGTTTTGAGTGACAGTGAGGGTGTCACAATATAAAATTATTTTTTACTAAAATTCGCGAGTGATTCGGATTTAGTGGGTGCGCTGGCTGTAGCAGCCATAGTATGTAGATAACATTTTCCGTGGGGTAGCGGAGTCCTTTGGTGTTAACCACGAGAGAGTGGAGGTGCACACTGAGAGAAGGTTTGAATTATGCGAGGGGTCGCTACTTTCGAGAATTATGGAAGTAGGGTAAATGATTTTTTTTATATCCGCTGGATAGCGATGGATTTGAACTATTGTAAATAGTTGGGGTAAGTTTTGGTATTTGAGACACCAGGGTGTGATTGGTACTAGGTATCACCTGAGAGGGAATCTAGCCTATATATATGTGTGTATATATGTTGTATTGTGTGGTGCGATAGACGCATAGTGAGGTCTTGTGTTCTCACAGTTTATCCCGATAAGTAGGGGTGTTTACTAAAGTGAATCAGGGTGGTTAGATTTATTTTCGAGCAGGGAGAGATATCTCGTGGTTTATTTTGCGCAAGAACTAGTGATAGTAAGGGCGTGGTGTTTTATATTGTCTTTTGTAGCATAAGGGTGGGCGTACGTACTTTTGTATTAAGAGACAAGTATTTGGGGTACGTACTATGGACTAAGGGTCTAACGGATCTCAACGATCGACAATGTTAGGTAGTAGTGTATCGGGGGGGTTCCTTGTTTGGATTTTGCTTTGCGAGATGTCCCACACATGAAACTTAACGCAACGTTGGAAGTGGGGAGATGTTTGGTCGTTAGTACATGGGTTGGGTACCTCGACCATTCTATATATGTGATATGACTACGAGTTTGAAGTTATATTACGGGTCCCGGCTAGCATAGTCGGGTAACTTTCGTGCGATAAAGCACGGGAATAGGGTGTATGGGCACTCGGGTTAATCAAGACAACGTTTGTGCGGTCAAGCACGGGTACAGGGTGTATGAGCACTCTGGTTAATTAAAATACATATTTGTGTAATTTATAGTTAGAAGCGGGAGAGATAAATATAGCGAGCTTAGAGGCACATGACTAGAGAGTGATATTTGAAGCTTGGAGCACTAGGCTTATCTTAATTTCGAGGATGAAATTCCTTTGTAAAGGGGGGAGTATGTAACACCTCGTAATTTTAAGGATTTAAAATTTAATTATTTTTGGGAGAACTAGAAATATTTAAATTGGAGAAACTTAAATTTATGATTTACAGAATTTATTTGAGTGGGAAGAATTTATTTATATTTGGCGACTTTAAGTTAAATTGTTCGAATTAATGTGTGTCGCATTTTGAGGTCAAAATTGGAGAATGTTATAAAGTATTTTGGATGACAATTCTGAGTGTGCGATTGAGTCCGGATGGGTCGAGATAGTCAGAAAAGAGTACTCGGGGATAGTAATCGGGTCTCGGGGAATTTTTGGGCATAGCCGGGCCCACACGGGGTGATTTGGGTCATTTTAATTAGGCCTGCATGGCCTAAAACGGAATTAGGGATTTTAAACCTAATTTGGGGAAAATTTGAACGACAACTAGCAATTCTAAACCTAGGGTTCGAGAGAGACACATAGGAATCAAATCTAGAAACAAATTGGGAACTTTTTGGAGACAAATTAAGGGACGGATTGGGGTGTTCTTCATCAACACGTTCACTACACCAACGGATCAGACCCTACGAACAATTTCGGGCAAGTGGTTAACTTTTATAGTTCTTAAATTGATGATAATCAATTCATATCATAGTATGTGTATATGAAAATTCGTTTTGTATGTGTAGCCATAATTAAATTGGGTTTTTCTGAAAGTAGAGTAGTGGTTAGATTTAACTACTCAAAGGATGTTAGGTAATGATTTGGGACTGTTAAGATTGAATTGTAGGGTGGATTACAGTAGGTATTAGTGTTTAAATTGATTGAGAATGATGAGGTTGATTTCGGTAAAAATGAAACCCAGATGAAAAACCAAAATATGATATACTTAGGGTAATGTATAAATTTGATGATGGATTAAGGTCTCTAGGGTGTTTATAACCTTTTCTTGTGTGGAGAATATGCTGGTTGTGATTTGGGTAAAGGTTTGGGAAGAAACAAAAGCTTAAGGGTTCATCAATGGATAAAACAACAAGCCGGAGAAGATGAATACATGTTCGATCGATGGTCCCAGAATTTTGACAGTTCGTCTTGTTCATATATATAAGGGAAATTATTTTCGGATTTAATGCCCTATTTTTATTTAGTGATAAATTCATATGTGTCACATATTCCTTATCAATTATAAGGGGATAAAATTGGGTTTAGGAGGGTGATAATTGTATGTCACAGGACGATTAAATTTCGGGAATTAATTCGTAGATATTGGTTTTGGACCGAGGAAAAAGGTTTGAATATTGTAGTTGAGTGGCACTACATTATTAAAGGAATCGAGGTGTAATTAATTAGTTAGGGGGTGAGGGAATATAGAATCGGGTATTAACGATGGTACGGGCCAAGTGAGCGAGTCCGGATATAATGGTTGGGCGACACCAAGTGTTTAATTAATTAATTAATGTGTAAATTAATTAAATTAGAGTCGAACCATAGACTCGTATTGGTAATAATTAATTAATGTGTAAATTAATTAAATCAGAGTCGAATCATAGACTCGGGTAAATATTATATAAATTATTGTGCAAAGTATTTATATAAGAGTCGGACCATAGACTCTGGGAAATATTATATTAATTGACGTGTGAATTGAATAAATTAGTGTCTGACCATAGACTTGGGGAGATGATAAATTACTAAGTGAGAAAATTAATTAAGTTGAGTCGGGCCATAGACTCGGGAAATTACAGGCTAATGTTACGGGTTTTTGAGTACACGGTAAAATTGGATTTATATTATATATATACGGTGTAGTGATAGTATATATATATATATATATATGTGTGTGTGTGTGTGTGTGTGTATATATTGTGTGTGCTATTAAATATCAGTGAATAGATATTTATTTAATTTATATACTCTAGTGCTATCAAGGGAGGCTGCACGATGTGGGTGAATACCCTATCTTGAGGAGTAGGGTGAGTATATCCACAGGTCATAGCGTCCGGTATATGGGTGAGGGATTTATATCATTTTCAGGGAAGGAATATGACTGCCTTCACTACGTTTATATTTTGAGCCAAGTTTGTGAGCGATTCCAACTCGGGTATTTAGGTTATGTGAGCACCTAGTAAGATAGCACTTTAGAGGGAATCATCCGTTGAGGGTATACTTGGAGGGATGGATATACATATATATATATGTGTGGTTGTTCTTAGTAGAGGTACGTATATAATGGTAGTAAATATTATATGCGATAAATAATACAGTGTGTGATTTATATACTTTATATAACTCGTGTCACGGTTATATGCTATTATTTAAGAAGGAATTAATTAAGTTAATTGGTGAGATAACTTGTAACTCATGAATAATTATACTCGGGTTAGAGTAGTACGACAAGGGGAGGTTATACCAGGACTAGTTGGACGGGGTAGTAGAACTAGGTGGGGTTAAGGTAACTGTTAGGTGTGCACATTAGTGGAGGGGTGAGAATGTCCTCAAGAGAGTGCGACACTAACTTAAATATGAAGCGCATTCATGCATTTTAAATTACTGCAGTTAATTCACTTAATATATATTTTCAAAATGTTTTCGGTTCTAACCCTTGCTATAAAACTATTTTCAAAACCTTTTAGGTGTCCAGCCACAGGGACGCCAAGTTGATGTTATATTCCACGGATACGGAGTTGCGGCATATGTGGATGCTAGTAGGAGTTTGGATTAGACGCATTGTTCATTCATTCCTAGAGGAGGAATCATTTATCAGTTTCAGTTTTATTTAGGGCTTGTCGCCCAGACTTCTCAGTACAGTTTTCAGATGTATTTATTCAGGTGTGGGATGTTTGTATTGGATTTTTTCACTTTGGTGGCCGATGGTTTATTCAGCAAATTGTTTAATTAATTATTCAGTTGATTTAATTCAGTTGTGTGAATGGTTTATATTTAATTCCGCATGTACTATTCGGTTTAATTAATAAGATAAAATTTGGCACCAGATTTTGGAATACTAGGTGGTTAGTATGTTTTAAAAAGTTTTCGAGAGTGATGCTAAGAATGAACCAACTGGTATTCCTATTTTAATTTGGTATAAGACTGATCACCCGGTATTTTATTAGGCGGGGTGTCACAGAGGCCAAATGAGGTAAATCCTCAATAGGGAGCTTCAGGAATGTGTCATCTAGTGCAGATACCTAAATAAAATAAAATAGAGCTTTAAGTTATGATTTCTTGCGTCTGACAAAGAAGAATTCAAAAAAAAATATAAGGCATGAAAATAAACCTCAAATATTTTGTGTCCAAGTGGATTTAAAGATATCATATATTCGTCTTCAAAATTAGACCCAACTGTATGTACAAAGCAACAAGTGAGTTAATTTTTCAGGAAGATTAAAGAATTGTAAAAGGCTATGAGTGTGGATGAGGATAGAGCATCTAAAGATAGCTCATCTACCGAAGAAGAAAAATAAAAAATGATAGTTGTGGATGAAACAAAACCTACTCAAGGAACTTCTCAATAGAAATTCATCCAATTTGGATCTCTACCACAACAAGTGCCAATGAACATGGCATTGATCCTCCCATAGAGATTTTGAACTAGAGAGGGGCAAGAAGTCATAAAGATAGAGATGGATGGAGACAATGGAACAAAGGTAAACAACTTTAATTTATTTGTGTCTCCTTTAGATCTCATATACGGGTTCGATGAACCTACTAAAGATATGACTAATCATATTAAGACTCTATTTATAAAGGCTTGGGTGAATGGAGTTTTAATGAATGAAATATTGATAGATAATGGTATTGTTGTTAACATAATGCCATACTCCATGCTTTCTACAATAAATAAATAAAAAATTCAAATTGGTTCACACTCAAATTATAACTCTGGTTTTACTAGGGATAAGAAGTGAACCAAAGGTGTATTAACCATAGACACTGAGGTAGGCACAAAAAAGTCTAACTTGGCTTAGTGGAGATTAGATCCATTCTAATAAATTTATCCCTTCTTCCATGCATCAGAAGTTGCTACCGATGAAGGAGGATAGGAATATGGAGGAAGTGGAAGCAGGCCATATCAATTTAGCTCCGATTGTTTTGAAGCTAAACTCTACCAGAAAAATATAGGGCATGTTAAGGTAGTAGCACTAATACACGAGGCATCAGAAGAAGAAGTTTTGAATGAAGCTTAAGAGGAATTAGACTTTGGTCAGTTGGTACCAAATGAAAAAGACAAAATGGTTAATTCATGGGTAGCACATATTTTGACCTAGATATGTCCAATGAAACTTTAGCCATAGTGTTGTATAAATTTAGAGAGTTAGATTTAAATACAAAAATCAGTGAGGAAATGACCATCAATTGAGCCGAGTATGTATTTGAAGAAAACGAAGAGGATGAAAAACCTCCAAACAATAATGATTTAACAAGTTCTCTAGTAGAATACGAGTAACTCATTATAAACCAATTGAATTATTTATTGGGAGTTAACTTAGGAACTGAACAAAACATAAGGGGGAAGGTGGGATAAAACATGGATAACTTCCAAAGCTTTGCAAGCATCACTAATAGTGGAAGGGTACCCCAATGAAAAAAATGACCAATAACTAAGACATATTAAGTATATTACTCCATACCACGGATTGGATCCAATATTGGCATGCATGGGCGGACAATTAGGTTAGAGAAAGGATATCTAAAAAAGATGTACTTAGTCACCAAAGCTTTGAAGTCTCCAAAGTCTAAGCTATATTAAAAAAGGATAAAGAAGTATGCATACCATTGGAGATGGGTTGGTATGAGGGTTAAACAGAAGTGTGGCAGATGGAACCAATAGTGACATACCTAGGAACCGTGTAAGTGGCACACTGCCATGTAAATAAAAGGTTCAAGTATACCTTGCATTGGCATAAAAAGTAAACTAGGGTTTACTTGGCCTCGACCAATCATAAAATCCCAAAAGATCCTGAGTGGAAATGGTATAAGTCACTTGAAGTGAAATATTCAAGTGGGAAATCAAGGTGGATGAGTACATGGACATGACTAACACTTGAGTTATGAAGAATATGAGTTGGTAAAGATATACTGTTAACAAAGGTAGGACGATGGCTTTGGTTATTAGACTCAGCATGCAATTTATCGCAGGGTTTAGTTTCCTCAACATCAGCCATATATTCATCAAATGCCTCATCACTTCCATCCCCATATGTTTCTTATCCATCTTCAACTTGACACTAAGTATCCTCGATAATGGCTTCCTTAACAGAAGTAGTAATTTCCTCACATGGAGGAAAAGGGATTTGGTCATCCCAACTATTAAAGAGCCTTAATTGTATGACCCACCATAGTTTGAGGAAAGCTCAGGTGATTTTAATTAATATTGATTAGAACCATCGATATTAATAAAACAAAATCCACCCAAAATAGGAGGAGGAGAAGGAACAACAAAGTATGGAGTTGGGATGCGCTCAGTAGCCCCAGCTTTGTCCCAAGTTCCCCAATCGCCAGTGTTATTCCATTCATCGTCATAAAATACGTTTAAAGAGGCAACAACAACATCCACAAGGATCAAGACTCTTGGAAGTAGGTTTTTAGGAGGAAGATGAACAAAAATCCCAAGTGTTCTTTGAGGTGACATTATCGTCTTCATTGGAAGACATTTTTAAAATAATATAGAAAATGGAATGAGAAAAGACAATAACTCAGATGAAAAGACCAATAAACTGAAGGATTAGTCATGAAGATCCTTTCACCCTCAAAGATTTCTATCTAAGAAGCATTAATAACACCGCGACGATAACTAAACGTAGAGATATAGCGTGCGAATTTTAAAAGTCCACCAATTACTTTTAAAAAAAATCAATAATTGTGGGGTGTATGTTTACACTAAATTATTACAAACCAATAGGGTATCGCCACGTGGAAATATAAACTCATAATTATTGTTGAGAAATACCATAGACTAGATTAGTACAAATGGCTACACAAGTGATTGACACTTGTCAAGACCTTAAACGTGGAGTAAGCACTTTAATAACTGTTTTAGGGGAGTAAGTGCACCGAGCCAAGAACTTTCAAATAGGTAACCACCACCAGTTAAAATAGCAATTGTATGACAAAGGATTATATAAATAAGCAACTCAAGGATGAGAGAAAAGAGGAATCCCTCAACCAAAAACCTCTTTTCATCGTTTAAACCTTGTCATTTGCTTTTTCTTTCTTTTCTTTATAGTTTTTCTGGCATAGTTTAACTTTTCTTCTTTTTTGAAGTAGTCTGTAAGTAGATTTACTGTAATTCTCTTTTTATTTTATGAACAGTTCCATTGCCTTTATATTTAAATTATCTTTACATTTTTTTTAGTGAAACTTGATTTACATTCCCTAGTGTAGACTATTTTACTTACTTTAATTTCAGTTTACTTTAGTGTTAAACTATTTCAATTCACTATTTTAATTAATTCAAACTTTTTCCACCTTTAGTTTCTCTTTTCCCAAGTTTTCTTTATGTTCTAGTTTATTTAGTTTAAAAACTTATTTTACACAGACTTGAAAGTCTTCTTAGTCGAAGCATCAAATAGTACACAATCCTCTGATTATCATATGATAAGATAATCAATTAGTTGGCAAGACTATAACTTTGTTTGGCATACTCGAACACATTAAAACACCCACACACCAAACAAGCCAGCGAAACAGTTATAAATTAATTAATCGGTGGAATTAATTATATTAGAATTAATCATGTGAGGTATACTCGAAAAATAATTAAGTTGTGTATTTTATTTCATGTTGTGCGATGTTAGAGTTTGGACCAAACTCTAGAGGAGTACAGAGACTCGGAGAAGATTTTTTAGTGTTTTGAATTTGGACCCATGGGTAGGTATACCTTTAGGATAAATTTACCATTTGGGGGTCCAAAATTAGGCCTTTTACAGACCTGCAGGATTAAGGGTATAAAAATATTGTGAACCCTCATTAATTAATTACCTTAAACCTAAAACACAAACCCTATAAGCAGAGGTGATTTGAGACAACTAAATAAGGCTTTTGTGTAAGAGCTAGGAGATCACAAGAGGGAGATTCAAGTTAGCACCTTCAACGTTCATAATCAGGTAAGAAATATCTTGATCTATCTTAGTGTAACTAGTAATTTATTTATGTATTGATTGTTGTTAAGAATTTAATCGGGATTAAACTCATGTAAGGAATCTGATGTAATAGTTAACGAGGTATTATCATAGGTTAATGATGATTAAAGGCTTAGTTTTGTTAAATATGTGTTAAATCTTATGCTAATGGAAATTGATGATGAAAACCCAAGATATCTATTTAAATATGATATTAAAACATTTATCGTGATTATTTAGAGATAATTTATCTATTAAATGATATTTGATGATGAAAACTGCTTATTAGTGGCGAATCTCGAATCTATTAATGACCCTTAGTTAATACATGTTAAAAGTGATGATTTTTGATACAATCTTGAGTAATCCTTATTATATTAAGATCCAATAATGGTAGAATTTGACTTATGAACATTTAGTGATGATATGGAGTTGCTCTAGGGATGTTATGGAGTTTGTATAGTTATTAACGACAGACTTAGGGATTTAAATTGGGAGGTTAGGGATGACTTGAAAACAAAACTACGTCATTTTGGGAAAGATAGCACAAGGTCGCGCCTATGAGGTTTCCACCCACGACTAGACAGGCCATGCTCGTGGGTCTTCTAAAGGGATGCACAGTTTAGGGCATTTTGGTTGTGGTTTTGGTTGGTTCGAGTTAAGTTTTTTGGATGCTAGCATGATTTTGATGAATTGAAGATTAAGTTGACTTTAACTTTGATATTTTGCTTACCTCGTAGTGGGTTGTACTACATAATTTGTACCGATGCCTTGTTACAGAGACTTAAAGGTGTGTTGATGCACAAGGAGAGGATTATATCTTACGCTTTCTGGAAGACTAATACTCACGAGGGGATATCAAAGTTAAATCCCTTGTATCCCAACTCGATAAAGATCTTGAACGTTCTCGGGAGGTCATGGGTAGTATAGAGTATGCATCAAAGAATATTAGATAGATGCTCCTTGGTCCCTTTCTAGGCTTTAGGAGAAGGCAAAGAATAAGTTATGACGGTGCAGCCACTTCCCATGTCGCACTGCAACCAGTTCCTAAATTTGTGGTAAATCCTTATAGGCCTCGACCTAAACCATAAAAGAAAGTTCAACCTAAGAATGAGAACCAAAATAGACCCAAATAAGTCTATGTTTTCTTCTATTACAAGGGGAAAGGTCACCTTATGGAATTTTGCTATAGGTTAGGTAGAACTAGACGTTCACAAACTCCTGCACACCACTATAGCGAATTTGCTAGTCTTAGAAGTTGAGTTCCTAGTTGTGACCTCAAAAATTTTAATGGAATAATTTCAATGGATGTCTATGCCATTTAAGAATGCTTCCAATGCTCCGACTAGATATAATAAAGAAAAATGCAAACAAAAGGTTACCTCCACTTGGGTACCTAAGCAAGACGATAAAGCCCTTGTTGTGCGTGTTGCTCTCAAGGTTCAAAAAATGTCTCAATGGTATTTTGATAGTGTTTTCTATAGGCATATGATTAGTGAAATATAATTTTTTACCAACCTTGAGGATTGCAAGGAAGTCAAAGTCACCTTATGTGGGAGTAAGTCTAGGATTTTATGATGTGAATGTGATGAGATACCCGGATTTCCTAAACTAGACAATGTGTTGTACATAAAAGGGTTGAAAGTAAACTTGTAGAAAGTCGGTGTGTTATAATTGATTAAAATCTCAAATTTCCAATTTAACTTTATTTAATTAGAGTCTATTTTAAACGAAATTAAATTAGCCCCTAAACATGAAACTACGTGTCAATACAAATAAGATATAGCAAGCGACACAATAATTTAGGAAAATTTCCCAAAGGGAAAAACATTTTTATTTCTAGAACTTTGACAAGTTTACAAGACCATCGACTTACATACAATATTGATATCGCCCACAAGAGTAACAGAAGGTGTCTTCGTCAAACCTTCAAAGCATCAACTAGAAATCAGCAGTGGTTCACACGTAGCTATACCATAAGGACACACAGTCATAAACTTCGCAGAGACTCACTCCACAATAGCACACAACTCTCGGTTGTAAAGATCTCCCCACAAAGGATGAACAAAAGAAAAGTTTTTCTAGGGTTTCAAAAGATTCAAAAAAGTAATTGGGATTTTTGGTGGGATCAAACATGAGTTTTAGGACTCACAAATATGAAGACTTGATGTATTTTGTCTCTCAAAAACCTCTCTCAAAGTCTTGTGAAAATACACCATCGAAATAGCTTTTTATAGAAAAATAAAATATTTGAGGCGGTGGACAAAATCTGCAAAGGGGATCGATCCGGTACCAAATGGATCCTAAAAGGGGATCGATCCATTTTCTTTTTTAAAAGGATCAGTCCAGTTAGGAAATCTTGGCAGAAAGATTTTCGAAGGGGATTGATCCATTTTCTTTTTTAATAGGATCGGTCCGGTTCTGGAAAAAAAATCTTTTATAAAAATGCCTCGGTTTATTAAAAACTTTTTCGAAAAATTTCCCAATACTAAAATGAAACTTTTAAAGAATTTAAAACTCAACTTTTACCAAAATAAATCTCACCGAGGCTTTGTTGGAGATCCTTGATTATTCGAATCCGTCTTGACGTGAATGTGAGCTTGAACTTCAATGACGGTGTAGCGGTATACGACATACTAAATGGTAATGGAAAAAAATGTCCTTACAAATCTCCCCCTAAGTCTATGTCTGTACAAAATAAAAATCTCCGAATTATCAATTCAAATATGACCTATACAAATCTACCCTCCCATGAACTCATAAGAGAAAAGGTAAAATGTGTAAGTCTTCAAACTTTTCTTCAAAATATTCAACATCAAATCTCAAATATTTTCTCATCAGGGTGTGCCAAATGATCCTAAACTTTGTAACTACACACATGAGATAAAGAAAAATACCTTCGTGATGCATCGAGTTTGAAATGAGATATAGGCATAGATCAATCAATACAAAACTCATATCTCCCCCATAATGCAAAAACTCCCCCATAAAATCATAATTCGTTCTCCCCCTTTTTATTATGTCCCCAAATAGAAAGATAAGAAGAAACAAACTAAACTTGGAGTGTCACAACAAAGCATAGAAAATATGGATCAAATTATGCATGCAAATTTTTCAATTTTTCATACAAAAAAATGTTACAAAAAAATCACACCATGATTTTTTTACTAGGACGACCAAATCGTGAATATGGAATTAATGGGTGTGAACAAATTCAATTCTTAACAAAACTCAATCAAGCATATGTGCACGATGAATATGAGTACTCCTATCTAATGAACATAAAAAATATCCTTAGGTGTAAAAATGTTGAATTTAGATGACATCGTCTTAATCATATCAACAAATCAATGTATAAATGATTTCCACACCAATAATGTCCAAAACTATGTAATGCTTTTTCTAGACTTTCAAGGACGTGCAAACTCGTTTTAAATTCCATCCAAACTCCCTCATAAATAATAATGCCTTTTAGTTTTCTTTTGAGGTAGACTAAAATTAAATTGGCCCATTTTTGGCATAATATTCTTTTTATTGCCTTTAAATTTTTTCAGGCTCTTTTAAACCTCTTTGGACCCCGGATAATTTACAATACCTCACTTTTTTAGGTTCGATTTAAACAGTGGCTTAGTATTCGTAAAGGACAAAAGAGTACCTGTCGCAGCCCTTCCCCATTTAAAAAAAATATACAAACTCACTCAACGGTTTTTACATGAACTACTTTCTTGTCAAGTTTTATGGCATTTGGTTTGTTGTATAGACAGAATTGAAGTGAAAACACTCAACCAACATGTGATAAACAAGCACAAAAATCAAACAAATCTGTGCACGTGTGCGATAAGGAAATCATGAGTCAAACATGTAGGAGTAACAACCAATTACATCTTAATGACTTCAAACATTATAAAGCATGTGGATGACATGATATATTGTCATAAAACACTATCAAACAGTCACGTGGAATATGGAAATGGAAGATGTGACTATGGCTATCTTAAATGCTCATCCAAAAATGGTGTAAACAAAAAAAATATTTTTGGACTTTTCAAAAAATTTTCAAAATAAAATCTTTTTTGTATTTTTCAAAATTTTCAAAAGCAAAAATTTATACAAAATGTACATCTCACAACGCTAGCAAACATAAATATCCTGAAACCAAAAAAACTAGCATATGACAAACATGCGAACACAATCAACTATACGATATGGCAAGAGAAAGGTCATGTGCAAGCAAACAAGAATCAACAAGTCTACCATCTAGTGCCTCAAAAAGTGATTTTCTAACCCAAACAAATGTGAAACGACGTGTGGGGGCTTTGGGAACCAAGGGAACACTAGACATAAACTTCCTAGGACCTTTTAGAAGATCAAAACAAAATCTCCTCAGGTGACCTTTCCTACCACAATATGAACATCTGTAAAAGGGTAGAACGACACCTATGGGTTGACCTTTTCTAATGTCCTTGCGAACGGTTGACCCTCTAAAAAAAATAATGGTTTTGGCTTTAGCAACGGAAGCTTTAGAACATGACGAGCCATTACCATCACTATCAAACCTACTTGAAACATTTAAATCATTTTTCAACTTCAAAATATTTGATTCAAGCAACGAATTAGACTCTTCCAAAGATAGGGATTTATTTTTCAAATTATCAATTAAACATAACAGTTTATCGCGCTCCCCCTCAATTAAAACAAACTTATCCCTAAGAGTCTTTTCACGTGCCATAAAATCATCGATTAATTTTTTATCCTCGATGGCACAAACGGGAACCCTAGAATTTTTTAAGTCCTCTAATTCATTATCTAAACTAGGACTCTCTCATCACTCTCCTTTTTGTCAATTTTTAAAGAATCAAAATCAATACAAAAATTACCAAAGTGCTCACGAAAAATATCACTTTGAGTTTGAAACGCTTGCAAATATTCAATCTTACTTTTAAAGAGAGAATTTTCTTTTTCCAAAAATTTAATTCTTTTGTAAAGTTTCAAATTCAAACTTTTTAAATTTTCAGCATGGTCATGAACTTTAACAAACTCATATCGATTAACACAGTTAACAAAATGAGGATGCATCGACGAAAACAAATCAGGAGAGGAACACAAATAACAACCAAAAAAATTGCACTACAAGATCTACACAGTAAATTAGTGCAGCAGGCTCTGATATCAATTTGTAGAAAGTCGGTGTGTGATAATTGATTAAATTCGCAAATTTTCAATTTAACCTCGTTGAATTAGAGTCTATTTTAAACCAAATTAAATGAATCCCTAAATATGCAACTACGTTTCAATACAAATAAGATATAGCATGCGACACAAAAATTCAGGAAAAATCCCCGAAGGGCAAAACCTTTTTATTTCTAGAACTTTGATAAGTTTACAAGACCATTGACTTACATGCAATCTTGATATCGCCCATAAGAGTAACGCACGGTGTCTTCCTCAAACCTTCAAAGCATCAGCTAGAAATCAGTAGTGGTTCACACGCAGCTATACCACAAGGACACGCAGTCATAAACTTCGTTACGTAGCTCTCGGTTGTAGAGATCTCCCCACAAAGGATGAACAAAAGCAAAGTTGTTCTAGGGTTTCAAAAGATTCACAAAAGTAATTGGGATTTTTGGTGTGAATCAAACATGAGTTTTAGGACTAAAAAATATGAAGACTTGATGTATTTTGTCTCTCAAAAACGTCTCCCAAAGTCTTGTGAAAATACACCACCAAAATAGCTTTTTATAGAAAAATAAAAGATTTGAGGCAGTGGATAAAATCTGCTAAGGGGATCGATCCGGTACCAAATGGATCCGGAAAGGGGATTGATCTGTTTTCTTTTGTAAAAATATCGGTTCAGTTAGGAAATTTTGGCAGAATCTTAGGGAAAATTCCGATGAGGTTGAGTTCCTAATAACCAAGTGCCGTGTCCTACAAAACCAACACGACGTCACTATTAATAGTATGGATAGTGACAACGACGCTGAATTTAAATAAGCAATAGTGGATAGTTATTTTAATGGAGTGGGCATCAAACATGAGTTTTCGGTCGTTCGTACTCCTCAACAAAATGGGATAGTTGAGAGGAAGAACCGATCGATACAAGAGATGGCTAGATCCATGTTTCTGGGGAGAAACATGCCTAGAATTTTTTGGGCAGAGGCGATGAGTACTGCATCACATGCGGTGAATAGGGTATATCTCCATTCGCGCACGTTGCACATGTCATATTAGTTGTGGACAAGAAAGAAGCCTAACCTATCATATTTCCGTGTCTTTGGGAGTACTTGTTATAACTTGAGAGATAGAGATAACTTAGGAAAGTTCCACTCCCAGAGTGACGAGGGTATATTTTTAGGTTATTCATCGTCGAGTAGGGCTTATAGGGTGTTTAACCTTGCAAGGTCTAAGGTTATGGAGTTAATAAATGTTACGATTAGAGATGACGAGCCACCGATATTTATTGACCCTAGCCCCTAGTGTGAGGATGACGCACTCCCTAGTGATGATCCCATCTTTCCTCTTATTACCCCGGCATCCCCCACTCTTGATTTAGAGGATCCACCCTCTTGGCTTAGAAAGAGTCATGACCTTTCTGCTATACTTAGTAATCCCACACTAGGTGTCAAGACTCTTACTCAACTTGAGAATGTGGTTAACTACCTTTGTTATAACTCCTTAGTCGAGTCCAATAATGTGAAAGAAGCACTCAAGGACGAGCATTGGATATCCTCGATGCAAGATGAGTTGATTCAGTTTCTCAAGAATGATGTCTAGGAGTTATTCCCCCGGCTTAACGAGACAAATATGATAGGTACCAAGTGGATTTACAAGAACAATATGGATGAGAATGGTACCATAGTTCGCAATAAGGTTAGGTTTATCGCTCAAGGCTATACACAAATTAAGGGTGTAGACTTTAATGAGACATTCACTCTTGTTTCTAGGATTGAGTCAATTTTCTTACTAATTGCCATAACATGTCATCTGCGCTTCAAGCTATATCAGATGGATGCTAAGAGTTCATTCCTTAACGGCATTCTACATGAGGAAGTTTACGTGGAACAACCAAAGGGGTTTAAAGACCCTAAGCACATAGGAAACTTATTTTATATTAAGAAGTCCGTGCAAGGTTTGAAGCAAGCACCCCGTGCTTAGTACAAGAGGCTCACTTTCTATGTCTTATCTCATGGCCTCAAGAGAGGGGGAGTGGATAAGATGTTGTTTGTGAGGAAAGAGAGTGGTGTTATATTGGTTGCCATAGTATATGTAGATGACATAGTATTTGGATCCACGTGCTCTAGACATGCTCACACTTTTGAGGAGGAGATGAAAATCATGTTTGCGATTAGCATGGCTGGTAAGATTACGTTCTTCTTAGGTATACAGGTGAATCAGTTAGAGGATGGGATATTCATATCTTAATCCAAATACTCTAGGGACCTAGTGAAGATATGTGGTTTAGACTCCGCTAAGCACTCACACACCCCTATGAGTACATAGACTAAGCTTAGCAAAGACACTTTAGGAAAGGACGTAGAGAAAACCCTTTATAGGAGCATGATATGTAGTCTTCTATACTTAATCTCTAGCCGTCTCGACATTTCCTTTAGTGTTGGAGTCTGTGCACACTATCATACATCCTCAAAAGAGTCTCATTTGCTCGCACTTAAATGTATCATCAAATATGTGAGTGTCATTCTTTCTTACGGTATATGGTATTCCTTTGATACCAATGACCATTTATTTATCTATTCGGATGTCGATTGGGCTGAGGTGTTGATGGTTGTAGGAGAACCTCAGGTGGGTGATTTTACTTTGGGAGTGATCTTGTATCTTGATTGAGCAAGAAGAAAAACTCCATATCTTTGTCCGCAACGAAGGCCGAGTATATTACCATCGGGAGTTGTTTCATGCAACTCTTATGGATGAAGCAAATGTTGGAAGACTATGGGATTTCAAAAGGCACAATGACTATTTCTTGTGATAGTACGAGTGCGATCCATATATCCCGTAATCCGATCCAACATTCTCGCACAAAACATATTAGGATACATGAGCATTTGATTCGTGATCTCATTAAGGAAAAGGTAGTATCCTTGTACTTTATGATCATCGAACGTCAATGAGATGATATTTTCATGAAACCTTTAGATGCACTTGGATTTGAGGATCTTATTAAGTCTTTGGGTATTTTCACCGTTGGTTGAGTTCGGATACTTTATCTAGTATAGGATGCTTATCATGTTTATATCTTATATTCCTATTTCTAGATTATATGATCATTGTATTGATATGTTTTTCTTTTTGATAAATTTTAAAAAATTCCAAAAAGATTTTTGATTTTTGTAAGATAGGTTTGAAAAATTGAAAAAGATTTTATTTTTCATAAATTTTTTGAAAAAGACAAAGATTTTTGTATTTTCAATTTTTCACCATATATGGATGAACATTTAAGATATTCGAGTCACTCCTACATTCCATCCATTCACATGGATTTTTCATTGTGCTTTGAGACATGACTTTGTTTCGATAGAGTGCTTAATAATGTGGGGATATCATTGTGTTGCTCATTGATGATTACTTTCTAGATGTTAGACTCGTTGTCACCTTTATTGCACATGTGCACGAACTTTTTGAACATTGTACTACCCGTCATGTGTCGATTATGGTGTTCTTATCTCAATTCTGCTTAATAACGAACCAAATGTAAAAAGAGATAAGTTGTGCATGTAAGAACCATTACCCGAATTTCGTTTCCCGAAAAATATTGATAGTTAAGCAATGGAAAGGGGCTACGAAAGAGAAAAATATTCTTTACATTAAAAGCCACCATTTACAAAATAGCCTAAAAAGATTAACGACACACAAAAATAGAAGTGCCAATGTAATTTATTTTATATTCATTGATGCTTCACTACATATGAGCGTTATGATTTCTTCAAAATATTTAAGAGTGAATTCTTCAAAATAAGGGAGTTATAAAGTGGAAGATCAATGGGTTTGCACGACGTATTTTCTTAAAAAACATTAAATAGTTTGGCCTTATTGGTGTTAGAATCATTTAAGCTCATGGCACATTGCATAAGTCGAGGCAATTTCATTTGAGTTTAACTTGTTTATACCTAAGGTTGAAATTGAGTTATTTATTTAGATGTATTTCATGACTTTGTGCACCTATGTTATGAATGTTTATGTTGATTTGCCTATGGAAAATGTTCATACAATTACATTTCGTTTTCACGATTCGAATATTTATTGTTATTCCACAGTGACTATGTATATTTTGTACCTATATGTATGTTTTTACTTGAATTTTTTTTGAAAAACTTCAAAAATAGTAGGTGGAGAACATATTCCATTTGAGATTATCATTACATATGTTTTATTGATTATCCTTGTGATGATATCTTGCTTCTTCATGTGATGCTTAGTATTCATGTTTAGATTCCACTCCTTTGTCTATTATGGACAAAAAAGGGGAGAATAAATTAAGGGGGAGTTTTATTTATCTTTCAAAACACGTATGCGTCATAGTATTTCTTTTGTCTCATGTGTGTAGGTTAATTCATCCTTGATGATGATTTCATGGACCGCACAAGATGAAGACTTTTCTGTTGAAGACTTATACAATAATGCATTTTCATTTCTTGATTTTGGAGGGTATTTATTGTATTAGTGTTTAGGGGTCAATTTAGCTTTGATTTGTCTTTTCTACCAGAATAGAGAAAGGGGTAGATTTGAAGAGAAAGTTTTATTATTGCTCAATGTAATTTTTATTTGTCTTATCCCGTTACACATACACTGCACCATCATGACTGCTTCTATATATTCAAAGAACAGTTTGAAGACTTTTGGAAGATTGAAGCATTGTTTCTCTCAACAAAATTCATAAGAGTTATGGTAGTATTGGTAAAGCCTTTATTTTCTAGGGGATTTTATATTTCTAAGAGTTTGCATTTTAAAATATTTTTTTAAAAATTTTGAAAATTTTGACGACTCATTAGAACGAGATTTTCTTATCGTTCGAATGAGTTGCCCTTAGTTGTTGGAACGAGTTTCATTGTTTGAACGAGATGATTATTCGTCAAGCTCTGGAATGTCATTTGATATTTCGTTAGAAGTCATTCAAATGAAAATGGATATGTCGTTAGAATGAGGGTTCCCACGATCGAAGGAGTTGATTTTTCATCCTTCTCTGGAATGTTGTTCGATAGGTCGTTGGAAGCTGGTTCGAATGAAAACGGGTACGCCGTTTGAACGAGGTACTAGATTATTTGAACGAGCACGCAAAAATTTAATTTTTAATTCGATCTAATCCCAATCTCTAATGTTTATCCTTTTTTAACCAACTTCCTTATAAATAGAGATGCAGGATTAGAGTCTTTAATAACTCTTTTACAAGATTTCCACACCCTTTTAGAGTTCCATTTGTGATCAAACTCTTCCAAAAATCATCAAAACCCATTGAAAATTTAGAGATCACTTTAGAAAATCAATAAGAACACTTTCATTATTAAAATACCTTGTAGCGTTCATCTCTACTACTGAAGAAGAAGGCTAATCGATGGATACCAATGGAAGACTGCTTCTTGTGGGCGGTATTGAATTGCGTCATTGCTGTAGAATATTTGAAGATCTTTGCGTCATACTTAGTGAGCTAAGTATTTTGTAAGTCGACTGTGTCTATCAAATCTTGTATAGTACTGAAATAGAGGTTTTTGCCTGAAAGGGTTTTTTTCCTACTTCTTCACGCACTTGCCATCTTCATTTGCTATATTTCATTTGGACTAAATCTTTGCATGCACACTAAGTTAACTTAGTGATAAAATTTGGTGAAATTGAACTTGTGTGTGGCTGGCCTAGTATACGAGTCATTCCATAGAATCCATGTATTCTCAGGAGAACTGTGATAGTGTGGTACATTTTATGGGTTCTACAAGGCCTTTAATAAAGAGATCCACATTGTTGGTTAAAAGGCAGCATTGATCATTTGATCTCGACATCGAATATGTTGATATTCTCATTGATGCTGTAGAGGTCACCCGCTTGTTAAGAATTGGTAGAAAATAGAGAGATGTGAATTAGTAGAGAAGAAATATAAAACATTTATCTTATTTGTAAATATTTATTAAGTTTTTATTCAGATTGTTGCATTAGCCCAATAATTATTGACATATATAATATATTTATAAATGAAGATAAGTTGTTCCCACTAACATGATTCATATTTTGAATGAGCTAGTAAAATCCTTTATTAATAAATAATAAATGTTGCAAAACACTGTTGACAAGGGGGATTTTTAAACTGTGTGGCATGCGGTGTTTATCACCCACTGATCACATAAAGAAGGACGACTGGTATATGAGTAATAATTGTCAATCACAGTTAAAGGCCCCAGGCCCCGAGATAAATGGACGAACGATCTATCTCGATCTGACCACTAAGTTAGAGACTGCAAGAACTTTGATAGTGAACCATCAACAGTCGAAGGATTCTTATGGTTCAACCGAAATCTCATCCTTGACAATTCTTGTATATTTGAATTTTTGAAGACTTGATCAATCTATGTGCTCTCAACGTCTAGCATGACCCCTGTTGTTGTGGGCAAGTATCTTGGAGGATCTGAACATGTGTCCTGCCTAAGTTTAAATGTATCAAACGAGCATGCTGAGAATTAGGGATAAAGTTGTAATAGGCTGTGTATGAAGCCTCACATAGTGATAGAGAAACACAACAAAGAATGTACTCTGCAACGTAGTGATAGTGAAACACAATAGGTGCTGCCACCACCACACCCAATGCTTTTCTCAACCATACACCGAATATCGATAGCTCGAGGCATTAGGCCCCCATCAGCCAAGAAAGGTGCCAAAGATGCCATGCGAGAATCGCCGTTCAGCCTAGAAGTTATGATTTTTCCTATACAATCGAATTTCAAGCTCCTTAGGATGGACTCTTTAGACTGTAGCACCGATCTAAGATACCACATCGACCATTAAGGGGCGCATATGGAATTTATGGATAGCCTTGACCAAATAAGGTGCAGAGCGTTCACTACCATGATAAAGGGTTGAGGAAGGAGATGGTTTAACCGACTGCCCCCACACTCCATAACCTGTTTTAAAGATCTCTTTGAATGTTTTATTCGACACTTTATCAGGAGCAGAATCCACCGAAAGGCCACAAATCATTTATTTAATGTTCTACAGACTCGGGATGAAAGTCTTAGGTAATATTTCAAAAGGTTCAATGACAAAGTACTCCTTATAGATCATCCTTATGAAAAAATGGATATATAAACCTTCTTAAGGGGATTGTCCAGTGGCACTACCATTTATTCGTTATCTAATAATCCACCTGCAAACATGACATAGCTCATGAGGAAGGTGGAGAAACATATTCATGCCGAAGACACGCACAACATCCGATAGTCGGGCCGCCCTTCCAAAGACGTAGGTGAGGGGAGGTATGAAGAGGATCTTGGAAAAAAGTTATAATGAGGTGAATGGGAAGAGAAGGTATGAGGAGGACGGAAGGAGAAAAAGGCCCCCGACCCCCAAAGGATCCCCCTGGGTGCATGAAACTAGTGTTGAACTGTTCATTCCTTTCAACACCATTGTAGGGAGGATCCGAAACATCAAAACAAATCCAAGAATGCTGTAATGGCCAAACAAGCCAAAGAACCACCCAATGAAGCCTAAGTCCAACCTGTACTGCCAGTTCCATAGGGAGTATGGTCATGACCTCAATGACTACCTTCATCTCAAAAGTGATATCGAGGCGCTAGTATATAAAGGATATCTGAGGGAATTTAGCTAAAATGGGGTCCCTCAGTAGAAAGAACAAGGTGGTGAGAGGAGGGATGAATGAAGAAGGAGTAGGTCCAAAGAAAGAGATTCAAGTAGAGAAGACACAAGGTATGTATCAATGATTAAGAAAACCCCTACGTGTATGTGCTTTAGGCAAATATAATCTTTTTAAAATTTTCTCAATTTTAATTCAACACTAAAAAACTTTGTCAAGTGACACTAATTTAATTTACCAAATTTTATCTTGTTAATCCTATAACATGCATCTAAGGTGATTAAGTAGATAAAGTAAATAAACCAAACACACAATGTCGATGTACGAGGAAACCACTACGGGTAAAAACCTTGGATAAACCAAGCCAGACAATCACTATGATATGGCAATTACAAAGAGAGAATTTATTGTTACACAATGAATCGACTCCATAAACCTTGATGCCTCTTCTTCTCCTCTACTACTCATCCACAGTACAACATAGGAGTCCACCTACGCTAGGTCCACAACACACGATCACACACATACATTGGTATCCACCGATACAACCACAACAACAGTCAATCAGTAAGTATGGAGTCCACCACACGAAGCCAGTTCTTCAATTGATGAAGAAATAACAATGGTGCAAACACAATCTCGGATCTTGTAAATAATAAGGGATGTTTATGCTTTGGAAAGCTTTGGTAAACAATTACAGAAAATATATAGGATCTATTATATTTTGTATGTTCCTCACACCTTTTTTCCTGAGCAAAAGGCGCCTTAAATAAAAACTTTGAGGCGGCGCATCGTTCTAATGAAACACGCATGTTGTTTGAACGAACACAACATATCATTTAAACGAGAGAGCCATGTCATATGGACGACAACCCAATGTCGTTTGAACCATGTAAGCTATAAGGAAAATTTCATATGACTCTAAACACAAGATAACTAAAAAAACATTTTAAAATCCGAGATAAATAAAATAACATCCTTGGAAAAAATTTACCGAGAGTCTATATACCATTATGCATCCATACCTGAGATAAATTGGCAAACAATCCAAAGACATGAAACGTGCACCAAAACTACGACATGATCTATATTTGAAGCTTATACTCTACGTTTTCAACACAACATCACGGGCTTAATGGAATCATTCCATGTAAAAACTATCCTATGATTTTGTTCGGAATAATGCCAATACATACAAATTGACACTGATATACCCATATATAACCTCAACCAGGTCGAGGGTGTCCTCCACCTATATGAGGGCTCAGGCCCAAGACGAGTCCAAAGACTATGGCTCTGTTACAGGAAGGATCGTCCAGGACGATCCCTCATCATGGCCCAGACGACCCTTCAAGGGGCCGACCCCTCATCATGGCCCAGATGACCCTTCAAGTGGCCGATCCCCATCATGGACCGAACGACCCTTCAAGGAGACGACCCATTATCATGTCCCAGATGACCCTTCAAGGGGCCGACCCCTCATCATTAACTGGATGACAGTACGAAGGGGCGACAATACGAGGTGACATTTAACCGGACCCGATGCCAGCATCAACTTTATCCTCGGCCTGACATCTTAGGCCGAGGGTGACATCATCACAACGCGTGATTTGAGAGACACATGGAACAGTGCGTGTGGGACTTATATGGCACGTGGACAAGACCGTTATAATAATATCACCCCCTCACGTGAGGGAATATTATGTTTTCATTAATTGCAAGTGGCACATCCAGGTGTCAATAGGGGATTGTGTAGATCATCATTCACATGCACCATGCGTGCTTGGGGGGTACACTAATCCCCCCAAGCCCTATATATACTTGTCATCTTCAACCTTGTAAAGGGATCGATAATTGTAACCCTAGATAAAACTCTGCTTGTACACACAGTAGAGAGAGTGAGCTTATGTGCATTGTATCCAAGGCCATTAGTGCCCATATCTAGTGGATCACACACTCACAGTGGATGTAGGCCTAATTGACTGAACCACTATACATTAGTCTTATTCCTCTTATACTCATCCCCTTCCATACACTTACACATATATATATATATCTCTATGGTTGCCATAGTTATTACTGTTTGAGATCATCATCACTTATCTGGTGGTGCTGAATCTTAGCATCATCAGTTTGGCTTCGTCTGTGGGAATGAGAAGATATCTCTTCCTTTATACAGCTTGACATTACCGGAGATTCTGGTGGTGAACGAGTTCTCCCCCTTCGAGTGGAGCTATTTCACCATTGAAAGAGGTCCATTAAGGTTCTCAAGCTCACTAGTCTTTTCTTCAGTTCAGCTCTTCATAGCTCAAACACATGGCACCAGACATGCCACCACCACCTCCTCCACCTAATAGTGGAGTAGGACCTAGCTCCAGTCATGCACCACCTCAGTCTGAGATAGCTGATGTGACAGCTGCCTTGAAGTCTTTAGCAGCAAGTCAGTGGATTATGCAGGAGCAATTTATAGCTCTCAGCCAAAATATACTAAGACCACCAGGAGTCTCACCGGAGATGATCACTCCGTAAGTGGCTCCAGGGAAATATGAGGCCAGGGGACCACCCCAGGCACCACGTAAAGACCTGCCACCTCCACAGCGACGGAGCGATGTTGCTGACCCCCGACGTCTATGCCTGGGGAGGCAAGGAAGCCCTTGCCCAGAAGACAAATATGATGATCTGGAGGTAGAAGAGGCCCCCATAAAGTACTGGGAGTCGTATGATGTTGCAATAATACTGTGCGACCTATCTAGGAGATCAGAAGGAAGTGTGAAAGATAAAATCCCGAAGATCGTCCGAGGGGCTCTGCTTTTGATCGTCTGAGCAGGGGGCGGCCTTTGAGAGGATGGGCCCTGCAAATGACCTGCGAGAAAAATTATCCCGATTGAGAAGTATTGCGAGGTCCAGAAGAGAGGCAGCAGATGGTCGACCCCATGGGGGCCGACCCCATGGACGAGATGACGGTCAGGGAGAAGTAAATAGCTGACACAGGCCTATCGCAGCAGAACCCTCCGTCCACTTCAAAGAGGGGGCGGGGGATAACATCGGCCAAGCCGACCCTACAAGGCCTTGGAACGACTCGATCTAAAGGCTGGAGGATAAAATTGGTGACATCTTGAAGAGACGGGACCCTCTTCAGAGAGGATACTCCATAGGCTCACCCTTTATGGTGAAGATAGTCAACTTCCCAATGCCATCCAAGTTTAAGCCACCTGTGGTCACGCCAAGGTATGGCGGGAGTACCAACCCTATCCATCATATTGAGATGTACCAGTAAGCGGCAGACATATATTCTATCTTAGATGAGATGAGGTGTCATGCCTTCTTCGGCACTCTAATTGGGGCTGCACATGTCTGGTATATGTCTCTTCTAAAGAACTCCATTGAAAGCTTTAAGCAGTTAGCAGACCAGTTTATCCATAACTTTTTCTTTAGATTGAGGCCACAGAAAAAGACCACACACCTGCTCTATGTTAAGTAGGGAAAGAACGAGAGCCTAAGAGACTACATAGCTAGATTTAACAAAGAAAAGTTAGAGGTTAAAGATTACGAGGAGAGTATAGCCATCACAGCCCTCATTGGAGGACTCCAGAAGGGGAAGCTATTATGGAAGCTTACTGAAGACCCTCTGAAGATAATGGATGAATTGCTGTCGACAATAGAAAAGGTGACGAACGCCTAAGAGGCGATGGCTGTAAAATACGAAGATGAAAAAGGAGGCACTAGTGGGGGTAAGTACCAGAAAAAGAATAAGGAGGGTAAGAAGAGGCTAGCAGATGACAAGTTTGCCGATTATACCCCTCTGATGGTTAGCTGCGAGCATATTCTGAATGAGATAAAGAGAGATCAGTCCTTGAAGTGGCTTGAGAAGTTGAGGGCAGCCCCTCACAAGAGGAATAAAAACCTGTGGTGTGAATGTCACTAAGACCATGGACATGTGATCGACAAGTGTTTTGCTCTGAAAGACGAAATCGAAAAAATGTTAAAAGAAGGGAAGTTAAGGAAATATGTTGACAAGAGTGCCTTCAAGAGGGGCCGAGGGGATGACCCCAGAAAGAAGAGAGGCGATACTTGTAGAGAAGATCCTCCAAACAGAAGGAACGACTCTGATCTCCCACTGAGAGACGACCAGGGCCCTGTAAAAAGACTTAATGTGATCTCACTTGGCATTGGGATGATCCTCGGGGGTCTAGCAGGAGGAGGGTCAGAGGTCGCCGACAGGAAGGCCCATGTAGCTGAGGCCAAGGCAGTGATAAAAGCTGTACACTCAACCTCCATGGAAGCAAAGTCAGAAAAGAGGAAGAAAGTTGACATGGACACCCTGATAGTGGGATTCTTAAGAATGGACTTCAAAGGCCTATTAGCCCACATGATGACCCTCTCGTCATCACTACTAGGGTACACGGGTGCGAGGTGCCGAGGATCCTGGTAGATGGGGGTAGTTCTGCAGATGTGATATTCTGACCGTGCTTTAAAGCCTTGGGTCTCAGCCGTGCCAGGCTCGTCCCATACCATCACCCCTTGATCAATTTCAGTGGAGAAAAATTTCATCCTCTAGGAGTGTATGAGGCCGATGTTAGGATGGGGGATGAGTGGCTGAGAACTGGGGTGAGTGGTTCTAAAGGAATTTGAGGCCGTGTCGTCCACAGTTCATCAAATGATAAAATTCTCGACCCCTTATGGGGTAGGGGAAGTTCAGGGAGACCAGACGATGGCACGGGAATGCTACTTCAACTCAGTCGATGAAAGGGAGGCACACAAGAAGGCAACGACCACTTACAATATTGACACCCTCGACCCCAGGGATGAGACAAAGTTGTAGAAAGGAAAATCCACGGAAGAGGTAGAATCCGTCATCCTCAATGAGGATAAGCCAGAAAAAACCATCCAAATAGGCAAAGCTCTAAGGACAGACATCAAAGAAGACCTCATCAAACTATTAAGGAGAAGACATGTCAGGGATCGACCCCGAAATCATGTGCCACAAGCTCAACGTAGTAGAGGGTGTAAAGACGGTAAAGCAGAAGAGGATAATTTATTCTCGAGAAAAATATGAGGTCATAAGGGACGAGGTCAAGAAGCTGGGAGATGCTGAGTTTATCAGAGAGGTCATTTATCCCAAATGGCTATCTAACGCAATTATAGCCCCCAAGGCCAATGGGAAGTGGAGGATGTGTGTATACTTCACCGACCTCAACAAACATTATCCCAAAGACAGATTCCCTCTCCTCCGTATTGATCAGATGGTAGACACTACGACATGACATGAGTAATGAGCTTTATGGATGCCTATTCAGGTTATAACTAGATCTTCATGAGCCCTGAAGACTCGGAAAAAATGGCTTTCATTACCGATAAGGGGACATACTGTTATAAGGTCATGCCCTTTGGCCTAAAGAATGCGGGGGCAACATATCAGTGCCTTGTGAATAAAATATTCAAAGACCAAATTGGGAACTCTATGGAGGTGTATCTAGATAACATGTTAACCAAGAGTTTGAAGGCCGAAGATCATGTGGATGACCTCGAGAGGACCTTCAACACAACGAACAAGTACAGGATGAAGCTCAACCCGACCAAATGTGTCTCCGGGGTCGAAGCAGGGAAGTTCTTGGGGTTCATGGTCAATCAAAGAGGCATTGAGGCCAATCCTGAGAAGATAAAGGCCCTCCTAGAAATGAAGACCCCTATGACTATTAAAGACGTTCATAGGCTCACCGGGAGAGTGGATGCTTTGAATAGATTCATATCCAGAGCCACAGACAAGTGTTTATCGTTCTTCAAAATTCTCAGAAAGTCCTTTGAGTGGAACGAAGAGTGTGACCAGGCTTTCAAAGAATTAAAGTTATACCTAGGGTCTCCCTTGCTGTTGTCACGACCAATGTAGGGAGAACGACTACATGTGTACCTAGCCGTCTCAGATCATCCATCAGCGTAGCCATTGTAAGAGAAGAGGATAGGGTACAGAAGCCCATGTATTTCAACAATAAGGCACTCCAGGGGGCAGAGTAAATATAACTTAGGATGGAGAAGTTAACCTATGCCTTGATCCATGCATCAAGAAAGATGAAGCCGTACTTCCAGTCCCATATAATGTTCATCCTTAATGACTCTCCTCTTAGGCAGATCTTGCACAAGCTAGAAAAATCGAGAAGGCTAATGGACTGGGCTATAGAGATGGGAGAGTTTGACATTGTATATCAACCAAGGATGGCCATTAAGGGATAAGTGCTAGATGATTTTGTGGTTGAATTTACTTGGGAAGATGATGAGGCTGAAGAGGAAAGCCTCGAGAAGACAGATACCCAGCAAAGCAGAATTGTTGACCCATCCGTAGGTAAGGCTGAGACAAGCATCGCTAGAGAAAAAGTTGCAAAAAAGGAAGAGGGAAGATATCTTTTTAGACGAGGATCCCTCGCCGAGGGAAATTTCTCAAAGGAACAGGCTGTGTGGATTCTCTTTGTTAATGGGTCCTCTTGCGAGAGAGAAAGTGGGGCTAGATTAATAGTATCAGCACCAGACGGTACATACATTGAGTACGCCCTGAGATTCAACTTTAAAGCCTCCAACAACGAGTCTGAATATGAGGCCCTGATAGCAGGCCTCTCCTTGGATAAGTCTCTTAGTGTCGGCCACATCTTGGTCCATAGTGATTCAAGGCTAGTAGTGAATCAGATACTGGGAGCCTACGAGGCTAAGGATGAGAGAATGGCCAAATATCTTGAAAGAGTAAAGACACTATTAAAGAGCTTCAGAGAAGTAAAGTTGAAGAGGATACCTAGGATGGATAATGGTCGAGCCGATGCACTTTCTAGGCTAGCCTCAACGACTAGGACAAATATCAGGAGGACAGTCCCAGTGGAAATCTTGCCTCGACCAATGATTGAAGATGCAGAGGGAACACTTGGCTCTTGATTAAACATTGATAGGGAACCTTCATGGATTGACCCTCTTGTCAGGTACATTAAAGAGCGGGAGATGCCATAGGCAAAACAATAAAGGAAGAAGTTGAGATACAGAGATACGAAATTCACTGTCATCAGAGACACCTTGTACAAAAAGGGGTTCTTGATCCCCTTGCTCAGATGTGTGCACCCGTTTGAGGTCCCACACATTTTGCAAGATGTGCACGAGGGGTCATGTTCAAACCATATTGGGGGCAGGTCATTAGTAAAGAGGATAGTAACCTAGGGATATTGGTGGCCGACCCTGGGGAAAGATGCCACGATATACGTAAAAAGTGCGATAATTGTCAAAGGTTTGCCACCATCCCTCACCAGCCCCATCAGCCTCTTACCTATATCACATCCCCATGGCCATTCGCAGTGTGGGTAATCGATCTAGTAGGAACATTGCACAGGGCCGTCAATAACTATCGATACCTGATCATAGCAATTGACTATTTCTCAAAATGGGTGGAAGCGGAGCCGATGGTAACGATCACCATGCAGAATACCTTCCAGTTTATCTGGAAAAACATTATATGCAGATATGGTCTACCCAACACCCTCATCTCAGATAATGGGACTCAATTCAAGAATGTATCCCTGGAGAAATACTGTGAAAGAACGGGGGTAAAACAGTTCTTCTCTACCCCAGGACAACCTCAGGCTAATGGGCAAACTGAAGTCACAAGCAGAACAATCCTAGACGGGATCAAGAAAAAGCTCGAGGCGGCAAAAGGAAGATGGGTTGAAGAGTTGTACGATGTACTGTGGGCCTAAAGGAAGACGATAAAGACTCCCACCGGAGAAACCCCGTTCATGCTGGTGTATAGATCAGAAGCCACCATCCCCACCGAGATTGGGTTTCCTACTCATAGAGTCCAAATGTACGACCCAAGGAGAAATATGGAAGAAAGGAGACTTGACTTAGACCTGATCGGGGAAAGAAGGGAAGATGCTGTGATAAGGCAAGCTGCCTACCAGCAGAGGATTGCCAGGTTTTACAACCAGAGGGTGAAACAAAGGCCAATCGGAGTGGGGGACCTAGTCCTCAAAAAGATTTGTCAAAAGCCTAACAAGATCCACCCAAATTCGCATGGCCCATATAGGGTCATTGATGAAGTTGTCCCTGGAACCTATAGACTAGAAAACCTTGAAGGGGAACCCTTTTCCAACCCCTGGAATGCAGATCATTTGAAGAAGTACTATCAATAATGTAATGTCCTATCGGACCACAATTGTAATGAATGTGTTGCTCCAACAGAACACTTGGAATATTAATGAGAATGTCATATATTGCCCTTATATTGTGTTTGTTAATTCTAGTATGATTGGGGTTATCCTCGCTAAACCACCCTCGGCTATGATGACGGAAAATGGTGGGGACGACCCCCTATTCACCCTCAAGAAAGATGAGGGGGATTTAAAATTTAAAACATCATTTAGTTGGTGATAACCACCCTCGGCTATAATGAGGGAAAATGGTGGGGACGACCCCCCATTAACCCTCAAGAAAGACGAGGGGGGACTTCAAAGTTAAAACATCATTCAGTTGGAGGAAACCACCCTCGGATATGATGAGGGCAAATGGTGGGGACGACCCCCCATTCACCCTTAAGAAAGATGAGGGGGGACTTCAAAGTTAAAACATCATTCAGTTGGTGGAAACCACCCTCGGCTATGATGAGGGCAAATGGTGGGGGCAACCCCCGATTCACCCTCAAGAAAGACAAGGGGGGACTTCAAAGTTAAAACATCATCCAGTTGGAGGAAATCACCCTCGAATATGATGAGGGAAAATGGTGGGGACAACCCCCGATTCACCCTCAAGAAAGACGAGTGGGGACTTAAAATTTAAAAAATCATCCAGTTGGTGGAAACCACCCTCGGCTATGATGAGGGTAAATGGTGGGGACGACCCCCCATTCACCCTCAAGAAAGATGAGGGGGGACTTCAAAGTTAAAACATCATTCAGTTGGTGGAAACCACCCTCGGCTATGATGAGGGCAAATGGTGGGAACAACCCCCGATTCACCCTCAAGAAAGACAAGGGGGGACTTCAAAGTTAAAACATCATCCAGTTGGAGGAAACCACCCTCGGCTATGATGAGGGAAAATGGTGGGGACGACCCCCCATTAACTCTCAAGAAAGACGAGGGGGGACTTAAAATTTAAAACATCATTTAGTTGGTGATAACCACCCTCGGCTATAATGAGGTCAAATGGTGGGGACGACCCCCCATTCACCCTCAAGAAAGACGAGAGGGACTTAAAATTTAAAACATCATTTAGTTGGTGATAAACACCCTCGGCTATAATGAGGGCAAATGGTGGGGACGACCCCCATTCACCCTCAAGAAAGACGAGGGGGGACTTCAAAGTTAAAACATCATTCAGTTGGTGGAAACCACCCTCGGCTATGATGAGGGAAAATGGTGGGGAAGACCCCCCATTCACCCTCCAGAAAGAAGAGGGGGGACTTAAAATTTAAAACATCATTTAGTTGGTGATAACCACCCTCGGCTACGATGAGGGAAAACGGTGGGGACGACCCCCCATTTACCCTCAAGAAAGACGAGGGAGGGTGGGGGGGGGTTAATGGTATGGTTAATTCAAAATATCATGAGTTAAGATAAATCACGCAAGAGGTAGGCACATAAGACAGGAAGAGGCATTATATTATAAACAGTGTTACAAATGCTTGTCCAAAAAAAATAAAGTACAAAAGTATTTGTTACATGAAGAGGGTATGGGCTACAGACAGCCACCCTACTGGGCAGTATTAGCAAGTAAGGTTTCAACATCAATCAGAGGAGTTTCTTCAGTGACCAAAATAGGCCGATCCTCAGAGGTGCCGATACCTTTAACGTTCACTTGAGACCCCACATGGGCCAGAGCCTCAACAATAAGTGGGTCATCCAACTCCACTGCTTCCAGAGAGGGGCGGACGGACGATACAACATCAACAAACTTAAGAATGACCCACTGACAGGCCGTCCTGATCCCCCTCTCCAAGTACTCAAGACCAAAGCCTTGAAACTAGTCTGAGAGTTTGTAAGCCTCCACTACATCGGTCTCGGCTTTCTTCACTGCCTCTTCAAGTTCAGCCTTGAATTGACCCCCCTGGTTGGTCAAGGCCTCCTCCTTTTCTTTGATGAGGGAGTCCTTGACCCCCAGGTCAGCCTCGTGCTGCTTCACCAGCTCATCTAGGACCCTGGTATGCTCAGTTCTTGCACTCTCCAGCTCGACCCGGGCAGTCTCCATCTAGGTCTTCAGATCAGCCTCATGCTGAATAGCTCTCTCGGCCTCGTAGAACTTTTTTTTATTCTCAGCCATCCACTCGGTGGCCGAGGTGAAGGCATAAATAGTCTGTATAAGACATGATAAATCTCATTAAAAAGCCGAGGTAACACTTCGTAAAATATATGTGAATCAAAGGTGACGAGACAGATAAAATACCTGAGCCATCGTATGAAGACTGTAGTCATAGACCTTGGCTGGGGGCATCTTTGATAAGAATTTATAATTTGCGGCCAAGAGTGCAGAAAACATCGAGGCTTTGGTCACCCTCAGGTTGGCTATGAGGGAAGAGGGTTCGGGTTTGAGGAATGCCAGATTCTGAGACCAATAGGCACCCATGCTAGAAGAGGAGATAGTCCCCTCAGTGTGTTCCTGAGACACCTCCACCCTCTCCCTCGCACATGAGTCAAGCCAAGAGCCCTCAGGAACTTCGGACTCCTTCCTTTTGAGACTGTCTGAGGTCGGCTCCTCTTTCGTTGGCCTCACTACATTTGTCTTCTTCTGGGCCTGCTGAGGCTCTTTGCCTTTTATCTTTCCCAAGCGAGACAGTAAACTTGGAGCAATCATCTCCCACAGCTGATCAGATATATTTGCAGGATGACCTAAAAAGGAGACGATATATCAGAAATATATAGTGGAAAAGATGAAACACTTGGAAAAAATCAAAAATTGAGCAAAAAACCACTCACATAATTCTGTTAAGGGCCGACCCTCAGACCAGCTTCTTTGAGGAAGAGAGGGATCATCAAATCTTGAAAATTGGAAAGTTCATCCTCTTTCTCTCATTCCCTCAGGTAGTCAACAATGACCCTCTCCTCCAAGCTGAGTCTGGGGTCTGATCGCGCTTTCATTGAAGGGTTGAACCATTCCCTTGGGACCCTCGAACTATCTTCTACGAGCTCTCCCTCGACGGGGAATTCCCAATCCACAGAGATAAAGAAAAAGCTTTTTTTCCAGTCATGATTGGAAGTCTGAGCCACGTGAATAAGCTTTTTATCGGACTTCCTAGCCCCCAAATGGAAATACCCAGGTTGTTTGGACGACGAGGTGATGTTATAACAGGCAATGAATAAGTCGGCCGAGGACTCGTAGGTAAACATATTCTTCTAAAGCGAGATATAGCTGAGGATAGTCCTCCACGAGTTGGGAGGAAGTTGAGAAGGAGCAACCCCAAGGGCAGATAGTATGTCAACTATTGCAGGGTGTAGAGGGAACCTAACACCTACCCTCAGCATCTGCTCGTAAACAGTAATCTCTCCCCCGTCCCCCTGGAAGAGACTCTCACCTTCAGTTGGGACCCTCATACTTATATTGGATTGTATACCAAAGAGATGCCTCCATAATAAGAGATCACGATCCTTAACTGACGATACATAAGTCGGGTCACTAGAAGTGTCAACTTGACCATCATCATCAAAATTGTCATTATCGTCCTCAACCCTCTCATCTCCGGATCCCCCAGTCTCGTCGCCTATCGGAGGGCCATCTGGAAAGGCTACTTGAAAGCAAGAGGGGACAGGGCTATCACAGGGACAGCCTTTGCATTATTTTTAACCTCGGCCCATCGGCTTGGGCTAAGACTAGATGTCTCTCTCCTCCCAGAAGGCCCAATGGTGACGAGGCTATCTCATTCATTTCTCCCTCGTATGTATGACTATAGAAGCAATTATTATGCAACACAAATAAATATGAGAGAAAAATTATCAAGAAGAGAACAAGGAATACAAGATGCCAATCACACAACAAAGGATGTACGTGGTTCAGCCAAAATGTGCCTACGTCCACGGTGGTGCGGTCGATGTTATTTCTATATACTCCGGAGAGTGATTACAGAGAATACAACTTGTCCTTTTGCCCCGGACCTAGGGTTCAATATATACATGTGCATGTAGATGAGTGGAGGTGATAGGTTCCTCCATGTTTTCCATTTCCCCTATAACTTCCCTTCATGGGATCGTGGGGGGAGACCGGATCAAATATAAGGATCAATTATAAGGATTAATTATAAAAGATGAGGGGCCTGGACTTTGGGCCGCCAGAACTGGGCTACTCGTCCAGGCCCATAGTTCTAATTTTCGGGTACCCACAATTGCCCCTAAATTTATTGGGCCCTATTTATGGATCCAATGGATTTAAACGATCAGCCATTATGGATGATTTGTGATTCTTCAAAAACTGTGAAGTTACTTTGGCGGCACCCGCTTCGCTATCCGTGCGCTATGATTAGAATTGAAGGCTTGTTGGGATAGCCTCTTTTTCATTCATCGTTTCAGCCTTTCCATTACTCTTCATTCTTCTGAGAACTCTGACGCCTCTTACCTTCTTCTATGAATCCCCATTCCCATTGCTTCTTAGTCGTCTTGAGCTCGTGCTTCTTCATCACTCGAACCGATCTTCTGTTTTGTATGTTTCTCGTTCCCTTTCTCTTTGGTTTGTAGAGTTTCTTTGAGTTTTTCAATGGCGAAGATTGGAAATAGGTCAATCTCTGAGTTCAGGAAGTTCTACAATATTCTTGAGTGGGTAGATATTGAATGTTGTGCCTCCCCTCCTAGGAATGTTAGGGATATAGAGGATGCCCACTGGATCCATGTTTTGTTGCTCTCCCATGGGGGACTTACTTTTCCCCCTAATGATCTATTTCTGCACTTTTTTGGTTATTTCGGTATTGTTCCCGCACAGTGCTCGCCCAATGTGTGGAAGATAGTAAATGGCATCCATAGAATAAACCAGTTGTATGGTACTAGGTTAGGACTTGCTGAGATCTTTTTCTGCCATTCCTTCTCTCGAACTAGCTCAGGTGTCTTATACCTCAAAGCTAGGAGTCCTAATAGGGTATTGGTAGTAAACCTACCTGATTCCCATAAGGACTACTGGCAAGAGGGTTTCCTTGTTAGGAATTGGCAGTTCCCTCCCCAGTTTGAAGGGTCGAGGTCTGAGAGGTTCACTGTCCCTTTTTATGGGGAAGAATATATAGGTAGACATTGTACTGTCTTTTTAACTTTTGATGACTTGCGACTTTTCTAACCTTTCTTTGCTTTTTCTTTTACACCGAGGACAAAGAATTTGGAGCCTGCTCTCAGCGAGGTTCGTATCTCGGAGTTGGTGAAAGCTTGGAATATTAGGGAGCCTCTGGGTGACGGTGAGCATCCCAGATCAGCTGCCTTTTTGCTCGAGTACAAGAATACAGGCTCCAGCTTCATAGCACGACCTGTGGATAGTGTTCCAGAGTTTGATTCTTTTGGAGAGGTTACAGCTGAGCCTATCCAGTTGGACGAAGAGGAGAGCAGTTCTGAAAGTGAGCCTGCAGGTGCGGTGAGTAGTGTAGGGAGTTCTGACAGTAGTAGTTCTTCTGAAGAGGATTCCGCAGCTCAAGACTCGTCGAGCACTACCAGCAGTTCAGGAGAGGATATGCCTCCAAGGAAGAACCTGATTAGAGACGATGATGATGAGGACCATGTGCTTCTTGCACAGAGGTCGAAGAAACAAAAGTCTTCTTCTGGGGCCGTGGCCACTGGTTCTCGGTCTTCCACTCAGGAGCAAGAGAGGAAGAGGAGAGAAGAAGAGAAGATGAGAGAGAGGGAGAGAAAGAAGGAGGAGGAGAGGAAGAAGGTGGAGGAAAAGAAGAAGGTGGAGGAGAGGAAAAAGATGGAGAGGGAGAGAGAGGAAGAGAAGAGGAAGGTGGAGTCGAGGACGAAGGCTGAGAAAGCCTTGGTCCCGGTGTCAGCTTTGCCCGAGGGGGCCTCGGTTGCTACTTCCCCTCAGCTGGCTCCTGCACTGCTTGAGAGGGCAGTTCTTCCTGCAGATCGCCAGAGGGAACTAGGGTCTGATCAATTATCCCTCCAAGCTAGCCAGAGACTGGCCTTGGTAAGGTTCTTTCCCTTTTCAATTCCTTAACGAGTTTTAATTATTTCTCCTTCTTGATTCCTTCATTATTTTTGGCAGTTTGTGACGGACTTTGCTGTGCTCTACTGTTCTCGCGATGAGTTGGTGAGGATGAATGGCAAGATGGAGCAGCAGAAGTCCGCTCTGGAAGTCAGGGGTTCTCGGCTGGAGGCTGACCTGAAGGCTGCTGATGCCGCCCGAGCTTCCTCTGATCTGGCCCTTATCAATTCTAACCGAAAGAGGGATGCGACGGTCAAGGAGCTGAGCGAGTTGAGGCAGGCCTATGACCTAGTTTTCTCGAGCAAGCTGGGTGTGGTGGAGGAGAACAAGGCCCTGACCGTGCAGCTGAAGGAGAAGGAGTCCATGGTAGCCACCATCAAGGAGGATTCATACAACTCCGGATGGAGTGCGGCTTATGAAGATGCCAAAGTTCAAATAGGCTATATCAGCCATTTGAACTTCAAGAAGGGCTGGAACAAGGCCCTCCTAGCTGTTGGTGTTGATGTTGAGTCTTCTCTTTTCGACGAGCACGAATCGGGTCCAAGGCCAACCGTAGACGAAGAAGCCCCTGCCCCAGCCATCGAGGGTGTTGATCTTACTTCTCAGACAACTCCTGCCGATGCTGATCCTGCCCAGGCAAATGAGGGTATCTCTGTAGAGGGGGATGCCTCTGCTGCTGCTGATAAGGGGAAGCAGCCAGCCACCCCCGGGAAGCCTGAGGTTGCTAGTTAATCCTCCCTTAGGACTTCTTTTGTACTTTTGTTTGTAATTTTCCGTTTCCTGCTCGATGTACTTGACCTTCAATAATGAAATAAAAAGGCTTCTTTTTCCAATGCATTGATTGATTTCTCTTTCCTTTGCACTTTTATGTCTTGTAGTTGACTGATGTAGAAGATTATATTCCTGCCACATCTCAATTGGGCAGGAACCTTGGTCCCAATGCCAGTCCTCAGGTTCGTCAGACCTTTGTTAGGCTTTGCAAGTCTCTTAGGTCAAGGAACCAAAAATATAAGGATCAGTCCGAGCTAGTGGCTAAGCTGAAAAACAGGCTCCAGGAGATGGAAGGCATTGGTGCTTCTATACAACAGGAAGTCAATGTTCTGAGAGCAAGGTTGCTAGAGGCCATTGAGATAAATCAAGTTGGGGAATTCTTGCAGCAGGAGAATGAAAATCTGAGGAGGGAAGTCCTGCAACTTAGAGAGCATGCGCCGAGCACTGCTTCAGCGATTCTGTAAGGCTCCTCGTCTTCGCGAGCTGGACATGCTCCTATGCCGCGAGGTTCCGCTCGTCCTCCCCTCCCGCGAGCTGGTAGGAGCACCAGGGGTAGGAACAGGGAGGCGGAAGAACAGCGGGATAAGGAGATGGAAGAGCTCTGCGATGATGTCCGTCGAGCATATGTAACTGCTGCTGGTCTTCAGAGGGACGTTACTCGACTTCGGCATTTATTCAAGAAGGGTCCTCGACAAGCATGGGCTGATGGTTATGATCAATGCGGGCTAGATGCTCCCACAAGACTATCTGAGTTTGAAGAACTTTCTTTTATCAGAGGGTGGTTGAGTGCCTTGAAAGAACTCCAGGTCCCGAGGAACTCAGTGTTGTGGTATCATCACGAGATGTCCTCCTCCACTCTGTTGCCCAATCCATTCAGGAGGGATGATAGATGGATCCCTATTGATGCCATTCCACGGTAACTGTTAGAGTCGAACGCAGATGAGGTTGTGGAAGAGCTGGTCCCTGCTCCTGATGATGGACGAAGAGCTAGGGTGGCAAACTATCTTGCTCGGAGGCTTCCTCCTTGAATTTTTTGCAAGTTTTTTCTTTTGATAATGTAAACGCTTTGGGCGAGCTTCGCCGACTAAACGTGTATTATCTTTTTTGTAAATATAACAAGCTGTTATTCTTTTGTCCTTTTCAATAATGTAAATTCTTTGGGCGAGCTTCGCCGACTAAACATGTATTATCACTGTTGTAAATATAAGAGATCAATAAAAAATTCGTGTTTTGGGCGATTTTGCCGACTAAACGTGTTCATCCAATCTTTTTATATTCTTGCTTCTTGATAATCCTTTTTATTTTGCCATGCAAGTGTCCCCCCAGTCCAGTATAATACCAAAATACCATTATGCCCCACTTTACCTTTTAGGTTGTGTCTTGACACTCCCTTAGGCCTAAGCAGGGCAATTGGCGAGGACACACCTGGTATTGGATGTCTTCATCCGATCAGGATTTTGCTCAACCAAAGTAGGTTTGATGGCCAGTATAAAATCTGGTCGCATTGCCTAAGAATCCTCTGTAGGGCTTTATATATTGCCAGGGGCAAGCTAAGAGGTATCTCGTGTTTCATGACGATGACCTGAGGAGGGGTATTCCCCTGCTATATCGACCATCGTGCCTGTGATTTGGAAAAGATGTGTGATGAAATGCAACTGTTACTGATTTCATTAGTAATAAGGGAAATGAACTGTCCTTTCACATAACAAATACAAGAAAAAGATTCAACAATAGAATTCCTTAAGAATCTAAAAATAGAATTTCTTGAGATTAGTTGCGTTCCATGCTCGTGGTATCTCTCTGCCCTCCATCGTTTCCAAATGATAGGCACCTCGCAGGTCGTCTTTAGTTATTTTAAACGGTCCTTCCCAGTTTGGGCCTAGCTTGCCATCTGATGACTTCACCGCGTTGCCCAGGACTTTTCTTAGAACATAGTCTCCAACTTGGAATCTTCTCGGGTTAACCCTTTTGTGGTAGTTCTTTACGAGTTGTTGTTGATAGCTCGCAAGCTTCACCAGGGCCAGTTCTCTACGCTCGTCGCCTAGGTCGAGTTCAGCGAGCAACGCCCCATCATTCTGGCCTTGGTCGACAAGGTCGGATCTCATTGTTGGCAAGCCCGCTTCTAGTGGAATGATTGCTTCCATGCCATATGTTAGTGAAAATGGGGTTTCTCCTGTTGCTCGCCGAGGAGTTGTTCGGTATGCCCATAGAATATGGGGTAGCTCGGTTGCCCATGCGCCCTTGGCTTGCTCTAGTCGCTTCTTCAATCCATCGATCACAGTTTTGTAGAAAGCTTCTGCTTGCCCATTGCTCTGTGGGTAGGCCACCGAACTAAAGTTGTGCCTGATCCCGTGCTCGTTACAGAAGTCCTGAAAGGGGCCACTCTCGAATTGTGTCCCATTATCAGTGATGATGGTTCTGGGGATTCCGAATCGAGTGATTATATTCCTCCATATGAATCTTATCATGTCAGCGTCTCGGATGTTTGCCAATGGTTCTGCCTCTATCCATTTAATGAAGTAGTCAGTTGCAACCAACAGGTATTTGCGATTGTCGGTAGCAGTGGGTAGTGGTCCCACGATGTCCATCCCCCATTGGGCGAAGGGCCACGGGTTCGTCAGGGATTTTAGGTCGCTGGATGGTTGGTGGACCATTGGAGCGTGAAGCTGGAATTTGGGGCATTTACGGACATATACTGCGAAGTCCTTTTGCATATATGGCCACCAATAGCCTTCCTTCATTGCTTGAAAGGCTAGAGACCTTCCTCCGACATGACTTCCACAGATTCCTTCATGAAGCTCGCGTAGAACTTGCTCGACATCGCCTGGGTGGGCACATCTAAGGTAGGGACCGAAGAAGGACTTCTTATACAAGTCGCCCCCTGTGGATAAGTGAAAGCGAGCGGCTTTGACTCTTATTCGGTGGGCGGCTTTCTTGTCCTCGGGGAGCGTGCCTTCGTTTAAATAGTCTCTTAAGGGGTCGATCCAGCTGGGGGATGATCCCACCTGGAGTATTTGTTCCACATTTGGCAGCTTGCTGTTGTGGTTAATGCTTAGACAAGTGAGGAAATCGATGGGAATGACCCTTTTAAGACTAGAATCGACTGCCGAGCTTAGGGCTACTAAGGCGTCGGCATGACTGTTTTGTCCTCTGGGAAACTGTTGGATGTTGATCTCCTCAAAGCTCGTCATTAATTTCCTCACTAGGGTGAGGTAGGCTGCCATCCTTTCATCCTTCACGTTGTAATCTCCACTTATCTGATTGGAGACTAGTTGAGAATCGCCGAACACCTGTAAAAATTTTGCTCCCAGAATTTGCGCCATTTGGAGACCGGCTATTAGGGCTTCGTACTCTGCTTAGTTGTTGGAGGCTGCAAATCCAAGCCTGATTCCTTGCTCAAGGATGGTGTTTTCTGTGGTGATGAGGACGATGCCTACGCCTGCCCCCTTTGAGTTGGAGGCTCCATCAACGAATAGTTTCCAGGTTTCCACTGTTCCTAGGTTCTCTTTTTGCTTTGTTGGTTGAGGTTGGTCAGGGAGTTCTTTTCCAGTGAATTCAGCTATGAAATCACCAAGGATCTGTCCCTTGATGGCGGTCCTTGGTTGAAATTGGATGTCGAACCGACCGAGCTCGACTGACCACTTAAACAATCTTCCCGACAAATCCTCTTTCCTTAGGATCGCCTTAAGGGGGTGCGATGTAAGGACGATGATAGTATGAGCTTCAAAGTAATGCTTCAGTTTCCTCGAGGCTATCACTAGTGCAAAGGCGAGCTTCTCTAATGGCAGGTACCTTTGCTCGGTGTCTAATGAGGTCTTGCTCGCGTAGTAAACGGGGTGTTGGATTCCTTCGATCTCGCATATTAACGCCGAGCTGGCAGTGTGACTGGATACCGAGAGGTATAGGTATAAAGAATCCATTGACTGTGGTATGACAAGCAGCGGTGGAGAGCTTAAGTAAGACTTGAGCTCTTCCAATGCTCGCGAGCAGTCCGGACTCCATTCTATTGGTTTATTCCGTTTTAGAAGCTGGAAAAAAGGCTTGCACTTCTCGGAGGATTTGGAAATGAAGCGATTTAAGGCAGCGAGCATTCCAGTGAGCTTCTGCACGTCCCGAACTGTTCGAGGTGGTTATACCTTATTGATTGCATCGATCTGGTCCGGATTAGCTTCTATGCCTCTCTTGCTGACTAAGTATCCAAGAAATTTTCCTGACTGGACATCGAAGGAACATTTTCTCTCATTAAGCTTCATTCGGTACTTCCTGAGGATTTCGAAGGTCTTTGACAGGTCTGAGAGGTGATTTTCCTTCTTCTTGCTCTTAACGAGCATGTCGTCGACGTAGACCTCCATTGTGTCTCCCATTTGATCCTTGAACATTTTTGTGACCAGCCGCTGGTAGGTTGCTCCTGCATTCTTGAGCCCAAATGGCATGACTTTGTAGCAATACAACCCAACCGTCGTGATGAACGCCGTTTTGTCCTGGTCTGGGGCATACAAGGGATCTGGTGGTATCCTGAGTATGCGTCCAGGAAACTCATTCGTTCGTGAGCTGCAGTGGCATCTACTAGTTGGTCTATCTTTGGGAGGGGGAAACTACCCTTTGGGCATGCTTTGTTGAGGTCAATGAAGTCGATGCAAACTATCCACTTCCCATTGTTCTTTGGGACTACTACTGGGTTGGACAAACACTTGGGTAATTTTACTTCCCGTATGGATCCTGCATCCAGCAGTTTTTCAACCTCCTTTTCGATCGCTTTAGCCTTCTCAGGTACAGTTCTTCGTGCCTTCTGCGTGACTGGCTTGAACGTGGGGTCGACGTGCAGCTGATGACAGACCATATCAGGATCAATGCCAGACAGCTCGTATGGTTCCCATGCGAAAACATCTACGTTGTGTCTCAGCAAGGTCGTCAACTCCTTCTGTTCTCGATCGGTGAGAGATGCTCCAATCAAGAAGACTCTGCAACTGTCACCAACTTCGGCTATAACTTCTACCAGGTCCTCGATGACACGCTTGGAGGGGAGGATCCTGGTCTCCTCTACTCCTGGTTTTCCATACTTTAGTTTCTATTTAGAAGGTATCACACCCTTTTCAACTTCCTCGCTGGGTTGACCGGCCTTCTTCTCTGGCTTTGGTCGGATGGCTGCTATGAAGCACTTTCTCACCATCGCCTGGTCGCCGTGGATCTCCATCACTCCTCGATCGGTTACATACTTGAGCTTCTGATGGTAGGTCGAGGAGACCGCCTTCATTTCATGAAGCCATCCTCTACCGAGGATGGCCTGGTACGGTGATTCGATATCAACTACCAAAAACTCAATCATCTTGGAGACATTCCCGGCACGAACTGGCAGCACTATTTTGCCTAGGGGCGTGGTCATTTTCCCAGCGAAGCCGACCAAAGGTACAGTATCCTCCTTTAGATCGGCGACGCTCAATTTTAATTTCCTGAATAGGTCGAGGTACATTACTTCGGATGAGCTTCCTTGATCGACGAGCAGCTAGTCGATGTCAAAGTTGGCTATCCTGAGTGTAATGACCAGGGCATCATGATGTGGGGTCCTTACTCCCATTAAATCTTAATCCGTAAAAACAATATGCTTGTTATAGTTGACGTCCTCTGTTCATCGACGCTTTCCTGACTGTGATTTTGCTGGATCGATTTGAAAGGCTTGCATTACCGCTGTAAGTTTTTTCAGCTCCATTCGAGCTGAGTTCCCTTGTATCTGCTTGACGTCAGATACTCCGTGAATTACGGCGAACTCGTATCCAGCATTATCCTCCAGCACATTGTCGGGTCTCATCTCTCTGTTGGCAGTCACTTTCTCTGCCCCTTTCTCCACAAAGTCGTTCAGATTCCCAGACTGGGCCAATTCTTCGAGGTGAGACTTAAGAGCCTTGCAGTGCTCGGTCTTGTGCCCTCCCTCTTTATGAAAAGCGCATCTCAACGCATTGTTCCTCTTCGAGGGATCTCCCCCCATCTTCCTTGGCCACTTGATGAATGGCTCATCTTTAATCTTCGCGAGAACCTTGTAAATTGGTTCTTTGAAGACGGTGTTGACCGCCTGGAATGCTTTCGATGCGTCCTGGTTCCCTCCGTTTTTGGAGTCATTTTTGCCCCCGTTCTTTCCTCCCTTCCTCTGGTTTTCAGTTTTCTCACCTACCTTGGTAGTGATCTTAGCTCGACCGTTTTCTCCTGTATTAGAGCGGGTGACATCTTCCACCTTGGCGTATTTCTTGATTCGGGCCATAAGGTCGTCAATGGTCATAGCTTCCTTCTTCGTCAGGGATTGGTAGAGGAGGGAAGAATTAGGGAGCCCAATTTTAAAGGAGGCCACTGCCACCTCCTCCGCGCAATCCTCGATCTTATTGAATAACTCCCAGTACCTCTTCGCGTATTCTCGGAGGGTTTCTTGAGGCATTTTCTTCATTGTTAGTAGAGCATCCATCCTTTTGGGATGGGAGCTACTGGTAATGAATCGGGCCGTAAAGAGTTCGGCCAGTGATTTGAAATTCTTGATCGACCAGTGGGGGAGCCTTTCGAACCACTTCTGTGCTACATCATGAAGGCTCGAGGGGAAAATACGGCACATCAGGGCATCCCGGTGACTCCAGAGGGTCATTTCCTATCGGTATTGCCTGACGTGATCGATGGGATCAGTCTTTCCGTCGTAAACCTTGAACCTTGGAATGGCAAATTTCTTGGGAGCTTCCTCCTCTTCGATTTCTTCCATGAATGGTGATTTCATCTGGGTTTTGAGAGCTCGCCTCGCGAGTTCTCTAGTTAATCTTCTCTCGTGGTGAGCGGGATGCTGGTCCATTTCCCTTCGGACCATGTTTCATATGAGCTCGTCGCTGTGAGCAGGGCTCTTGTGGCGGCGAGCTCTTCGCAGCTGTTCATGGAGGTCATCGTCTGACTCGCCTCCTTCGTCCCTTTGAGATCCTCGCCTAGGGCTCCTTCCTCGGCTGCGAGACTTGCTCGCCTGAGGGCTAGGAGTGCGATATGGGCGTCTTCGGTTATCAGGACGAAACTCCCTTTCTAATCTTTCCAGTCTTCTTTTCAAGTGATCATTCTCGGCCTCGTACCTGCGAGAAGACTCTCTCTGCTCGTGGAGCCTTGCCTCGTACGCATCAATCAACCTGGATATCTGCGTGGACCTCGTTGGTCCCTGACTTTCTTTTGAGGCTGGTCTTTCCAGGCGAGCTCTCTGATCTGAACGTCGGACTTCAGACCTAATCCTGGGAGGAGCAGGTGGCTCTTGATTATCTCCTGCTTTAGGGGCATTACTGTTGTGACCAGACATCTTAAACTCCTTTCTTGATGTGGGCTCTTCTCAGGGAAAGATGAACGTTTCCCACAGACGGCGCCAATTTTAGAAGCAATTATTGTGCAACACAAATAAATATGAGAGAAAAATTATCAAGAAGAGAACAAGGAATACAAGATGCCAATCACACAACAAATGATGTACGTGGTTCATCCAAAATGTGCCTACGTCCACGGTGGTGCGGTCGATGTTATTTCTATATACTTCGGAGAGTGATTACAGAGAATAAAACTTGTCCTTTTGCCCCGGACCTAGGGTTCAATATATACATGTGCATGTAGATGAGTGGAGGTAATGGGTTCCTCCATGTTTTCCATTTCCCCTATAACTTCCCTTCATGGTATCGTGGGGGGAGACCGGATCAAATATAAGGATCAATTATAAGGATTAATTATAAAAGAGGAGGGGCCTGGACTTTGGGCCGCCAGAACTGGGCTACTCGTCCAGGCCCATAGTTCTAATTTTTGGGTACCCACAATGACTATCGGCTTGACGACAAGATGACCAACAGGACTCAGATGGTATTATTATGGCTAAAGGGATGGGGAAGATGGGTCATACCCAGTTAGGGTTGGCCCCTCATCTTCTCTCGCCCTCCTCCTCTAAACCCCTGATCTCAGCAAAGAACTTCTCCCTCAAGGTTGGGAACTCCTCCGCTAAGTCATAAAGTCTTTTAAGCATTAAGGGGATGACCCTACACTTGGAGGAATTCTTTAAAGCTAACTACAAACAAGTTTGGTATTTGACCAAGTTGACTTCTGGATCAAACTAAATTAATAAAGGGTTTTTTGATCCAGAATACCCAAGAACAAATGGAAATAGATCCGTCGGAGAAGAAGGCTGGAGAATAACTGAAAAACCTAAGAAGAACTGTAAAGAGGCATTAAACCACTGCGAAATAGTGGAGGATTAATCCTGAGAGGCCTAAAACCTAAGGTTCAACCCTACAACCGCCACAGGAGGGGAGGTTCACACGCCGAAAGGGTATAAAACAGCCAAGAAAAGCTGAAAAACAAGCCTAAAGCAAGAAAGCAAACAAAAATGGAAGATAAAGAGGGAGTTAAGGCAGAAAGAGTACCTGAGAAAGAAAGATGATGCAGCCAAGCTTGGAACACGAAAAAAGGTAGAGAATGGCAGAAATGTCGTTTGGAGATGCTAAGGGAACTAGAGAGAGAAAGCTAAGGCGCGAAGAAGAAAAAAAATGACTTGAAAAATTATTTAAATATCTTGCTACTAAGTTTGCCCATTAACCAAGGTTGTGCACAGCCCATGACGTGAGGCATCATTAGGGCACAAAGTCCCAAGCTGAGTGTGCAACCGTCACATCTGGGGAATTGAAACAACGATGGACACTTGACTAAGCACCGTGACATATGTCACTTATCCATCTGACCACACACTTGAGAATTCCAAGGCAACATTACCCCTCAGCCATCTCAACAACATCGATGGCTAAGGGCTGGGGGTGATTGATATACCCATATATACCCTCGGCCAGGCCGAGGGTGTCCTCCACCTATATGAGGGCTCAGGCCCAAGACGAGTCCAAAGACTATGGCTCCATTACAGGAAGGATCGGCCAGGACGATCCCTCATCATGGCCCAAACGACCCTTCAAGGGGCCGACCCCCCATCATGGATCGAACGACCCTTTAAGGAGCCGACCAATCAACATGGACCAGACGACTCTTAAAGGGGCCGACCCCTCATCACGGCCCAGACGACCCTTCAAGGGGATGACCCCTCATCATGGACCGGATGACAGTACGAGGCCACATTCAGCCGGACCCAATGCCAGCATCAACTTTAGCATCGGCCTGGAATCTTAGGCCGAGGGTGATGTCATCACAGCGCGTGGTTTGGGAGATGCGTGGAATAGTGAGCGTGGGACTCATATGGCACGTGGACAAGACCGTTATAAAAATATCACCCCCTCACAAGAGGGAATATTATGTCATGATTAATTACAAGTGGCACATCCAAGTGTCAGCAGATGATTGGCTAGATCATCATTCACATGCGCCATGCATGCTTGGGGGGTACACTACTCCCCCCAAGCCCTATATATACTTGTCACCTTCAACCTTGTAAAGGGATCGATAATTGTAACCCTATCTAAAACTCTGCTTGTACACATAATAGAGAGAGAGTGAGCTTATGTGCATTGTATCCAAGGCCATTAGTGCCCATATCTAGTGTATCAAACACTCACAGTGGATGTAGGCCTAATTGGCTGAACCACTATACATCAGTCTTATTCCTCTTATAATCATACCCTTCTATACACTTACACTATATATATATATATATATATATATATATATATATGTCTCTATGGCTGCCATAGTTATTACTATTTGAGATCATCATCACTTATCTGGTGGTGCTGAATCCTAGCATCATCAGACACTATTTGGAAAATTTTCCTTACAAATCTCCCCCTTTGGTTATTCCGGGACAACTAAAAATAGTGAAATGCTAAGCCGGAACATCAAGCTGAATGACACATAAATCCCATCCCATAAACCCAAAATCAAAATTACAGGACACGGACTAAAATATATAGGACCGATAAGCATGATCTGTCGGAATGTGATGTAGTCCCGAAGAATCTGAATTTATGAATAATCATTACACACACGAAACAGATAAATACCAAGTGAAGTATGGAGGAACAAATGATAAATAAAATCAAATCTCAAGAATAATATATAAGTAATATGAATCAAAATCATCAAAACTCCCCCTATATCACATTTCTATCCCTCCTCCTTTTTTATCTTGAATAGACAACTAATGGGAATAATAAATAAACATAATCGTATCTAGCATGAATATAACATTTGAAGTATATCTAGATAAAAATGAGTAACCAGGTAATAAGAATCAAAATGTGCAAAATCATAGCTAGCAAGCCGTCACATGATGCAATCATTAATATAAAATGATGTGACTTAACAAAATCAATGCAATGTATGAATCAAGCATGAATAATCAAAATTGACTACATATAAACTGTTCAAAACAATCCAAAAGTACCAAATCAGAATATCAGTAGACTATATTGATGATGCTGAAATCAGCACCACCAGGTAAGGTGTTTTCAAGCCCAATCTAAGTACAACAATGGCATCATAGTTATGTAAAAGGTAAGAGAATGAGGTGAGGAGAAGAGGAGAGAGCACCAGGATATAAGTGGTTTAGCCTAAATTGGCCTACGTCCACTGTGTGTGTGTGAATGATCTCACTTTAATGAGGCACTAATGGCCATGGATACAATCACTCAAGCTTTCTCTCTCTAATGTATATCTAGACAGAGTTTTAGCTAGGGTTCAATATCTTGGATCCCTTTGCAAGGTAGAGGATGACCTCTATATATAGTACCTAGGGGGTGTAATGTACCCCCCATGCATGCAATGAGCATGTGTGTGGTAGCCTCACCAATAGGGGGAATCCACCTGTCACTGTCACATGTAAGGAATGATGATGAAATATCCTCCCCACATGTGGAGAATAATCTTGTTACAATTGATTTGTGCCCATGTGTCCTTATCCAAATGTCAACAGATGCTCGGCCGCCATATTGGTGCATATCCTCGGCCTGGTAGAGGCCGAGCTGTAAAGGCTTGATATTCGTTCAATCTGAGATGTGCCATAGGGAGTCTCGGCCTGATCTCAGCCGAGACATTATGCTGGGGTCGGCCCCAGCCGAGGTTGGACTGATTCCATGTTGAAGATTACCAAGGCTTCTTGTCACCTCGGCCCCAGCTCGGCCGAAGTTACCATACCCAGGTATATGAGAATGTTGTCGATGCCTGTGATGCGCGTAGTGTCCATTGGAAATGTAGGTGGTAGTGTCGGCCTGGGCCGACCTTACTAAGGCCGAGGGCTGATATCGTGGGCCCATGGCTTACCCAGGGTTGGTCAAGATCTCGACCATCACCTCGGCCGAGGTTGGTGTTTCTAGGCCGAGGTCACACTTGGGTCATATCAATCACCCCCCAGCCCCTAGTTACATATGAGGGAAGGTGACTAGGGGATTAGTGCGCATCCGAGGCCTGTCTTCTTACGAACCAGTACTTGCTTGACACTTGTCCAATGTTGGAGCATGCTCACTTGGTAGGCGTGTGATGTCAGCCGCCCTTTGGGGCTCCCAAGGCAATGATTTGGGAAACGCGCCCATGTATTTAAGGGTTTTAAAACCCTTTTCCTTCCTTCTTCTTCACTTCTGCTCTCCTGTGCGCAATTTTTTCGTGCAATTTCTCTCTCTAAAGCTTCTCTAATCAACGCTCTTCTGTCGAGGCCTTTGTTGGTTTTTTTCGCGAGCTTTCTTCATTTGCCTTCATCGTTTCATTTCTAGGTATTTTCTCCCTTCCATTTCCTTTGTTTTTTGCTTTCGGTTTGCATTTTTTGGCGAATTTCTAAGTTTTCCGGCGAGCACCATTATTTCAGGCGAACTGTGTTTTCTTTGAATTTCTTGGTTTGATCTTTAGACTCCTTTATTTTACAAGTCAATCATGTTTGTAGTTTTAGGAGTTATTCCCAAGTCTAGGGTCGTCCTCTGATGCTCAGACCTTTATACCAGCTTCTTGAGCATTTCCCCTCTCTTAGAGAGAATACCCTAGAAAATATTAGGCAAATAGAAAGGGCCCAAGAGGAGGCTCGTAGGTTGCAAGAATTTCCTATTAGACCTATCTTTCCCCCACCTCTCAAGGTGGTATATCCTGATCCCCCTGAGTTCTTATATCAGACAGAGGTCCCTGCCGACCCAATACCGATGTCTGAGTCTGAGTCTTCCACCTCAGACCCTATGTCTGTGGACTCGTTTCAGGAAGCCATGGATTTCACACCTCGGCCTGGACAGGCCCCTGATCAGGCCGAGGTCTCCAGCCGAGCTTCATCCCATAATGGCTCAAGTACCTTAGCCTCTTCTTCAGAGGTTGAAATTGTTGAGCCGAGTGTGGCTTTGCCACCCATTCTTGATGCCATCCCCCTGTCGACCGTCACAGGGGCAGAGTTCGCTCAGAGATTCTCTAGTAACCCATCTACATCTGCTCCGGCCGACGTTGAGCTTTATGATGATGAAGATGCTGAAAGCGATGTCGAAATCTCTGAGGCGGCCGAGATCGAGAGCACGGTAACTGAGGTGGATCTTCTATGCTTCAGATATTTATACTCCATTAGTCCCTCCATAAAATTAAGGAGACCTCTGAGGGAAGAGAGGGCCTATCACGGCCGAGATGGAGAAATCTGCCTGTACGAGTAGATGTTTAAGTTAGGGTTTCGCCTACCCATTCATCCCATCATCAAATCCATTCTCTCTTATATCAACTTGGCCCCCTCACAACTATCTCCCAATGCCTGGAGAGTCATCATAGGGGCCATTATCCTGTGGAGGGCAGTCCACCACTCTGACCTCCCAGTTCAGGTCTTCGTTGGTTGTTATGTCCCAACCTCGGCCAAAAACCATCCGAGCTACTATCATTTTGTGGCTCGGAGGCCTAAGAAGAAAATGCTCCAGGTGACTCAGACCTCAAACCATAATTGGAAGCCCCGCTATTTTTTCGCCTCTGGACCATGGGAATTTGGCCCATGCGTTCCCTCTTCCACACTTGAGCCGAGGATACCCCTCAAATGGGGTAAGGTCACCATGTCTGCCAGGGCCGACCCTGGTCTAAGTCTTCATAATATCCAGAAGGTGAAAGCCCTGCAAGACCAAGGGGCACATGGTCTTTTTGTTAAGTTCGAACATTTGTTGACCCCCCAGTATCTCTCGGGGACGGGCCTAGGTGGAAGTCCCCTTGTTGTCTTTGGTAAGGATTTTTCTTTTTAAGTTTAACCTATGAACTCATTTATATCTGATCTCTAACCCATATCTTTTAACTTTTGCAGAGCGACCACAAGACATCCCAGACGAACTGTGGGAGATGGATGCACCGAGCTTAGCGAGACTTGCCAAAAAAGCCGGTCTGAACGCTCCTCCCCCAGCTCCCTCTACATCCAAATCCCAGGCCTCAAAGAAGAGGTCTCCAGAAGCCCATGCCTCTGAGGATCAGAGGCCGACCTTGAGACAGAAGAAGGCCTCTGATGCTACAATTCCAATCTCCTCGGCCGACGCCCTGTCGGCCCGCCTGGACCAGCTGAAGTTATCTGACAGCATTGTCGGCCATAGTCTTCAGGCCCTTGACGCCATCGGCTCTGCAATGACCGAGGCTGACAAGCGCTTTTTCAGGTCTCTGGAGACCCCGATGCTGGTGGAGTTCGGCCTTCACAGAGCCGTTCAGGTACGTCTTGATCTCTTCGTCAAAATTTTATAAGTGCAACATCTGACTTTTCTCCAGCTTAACCTCTTCCTTAAATGTGCAGGGAGTGGCTGTTATGCACCACCTATCGAAATGGACTCTGAGGAAATTGCCCCTCATCCAGAAGGGGCAAGAGGCCGAGAAGGTTCAGAGCGCCCTAAATGCTGAGGTCGACCGTCTGAAATCAGAGCTGCAGAACTCTGAAAATAAGGTTAAGGGGTTGGAGAAAGACATTTCTCTGCTCGTCAAAGATCACGCCAAATCCCTGAAGGCCAAAGATGACGTTCTGCAGCAGAAGGTCAGCTCGGCTGTCAAGGCTGTCCTTGAAGATGCCTCGGCCAAAATAATTTCTGACTACAAAGCCTTGGACGAGTTCATGGATTTTGGTTTTGAATATCTCTAAAGAGGTATCAAGGCTACTACCAAATGGGCTGAAGTCAGAGAGAGGAAGGTCGGTACTCTAAAGGCCTCTGACTTTGTGGGTCTCGGCTTTGCTGACCCTCAGTTTGCTCAGGCGCTTCAAGAGGTGGAGGACGAGGCTGCTGCTCCTGCTGAGACTGCAACTCTGGGAGGGACCGAGGTCGGAGGGGTAGACCATACTGATGACGTGGCCGAGGTTACTAACGTTGATCAAGCCAATCAGGCCGAGGCTGTTAATGTTTCCCCCCCCCCCCCCCAAACCTTTAGGATTTGTAATTTGTAACTTGTAACTCGTAACTTGTAACTTGTAACACCATGGTACTTTGTATTCAAGGAATATTTGTTACTTCTTTGTATTTCAACCTCTGAATGCTATATCCCTTCCCTTTATTGAATGCCATGTGATCTTTTCTATTATTTTGTTGTAGTGATGTCTTGTTTATACTCAGTCAATAATTCTGACCTCAGGTGTCTTCACCACTGAATTGTAATTAGGCTCTGAGGTCATTACCTAAGATGCTATTCTCATAACCAACTTCACCAAATTAATGATGTTAAGGGTCTGAGGTCATCTACTAAGGTGTTTGAGCTCAGACCTCTTCACCACCGAGTGATGTTATGAAGGTCTGAGGACGTCACCTAAGACGTTATCCTCACAATTAATTTTACCAAATTAATGATGTTAAGAGTCTGAGGTCATCTACTAAGGTGTCTGAGCTCAGGCTTCTTCACCATCGAGTGATGTTATGAAGGTCTGAGGTCGTCACCTAAGACGTTATCCTCACAATTAATTTCACCAAATTAATGATGTTAAGGGTCTGAGGTCATCTGCTAAGGTGTCTGAGCTCAGACCTCATCACCACCGAGTGATGTTATGAAGGTCTGAGGTCGTCACCTAAGACGTTATCCTCATAATTAATTTCACCAAATTAATGATGTTAAGGGTCTGAGGTCATCTGCTAAGGTGTCTGAGCTCAGACCTCGTCACCACCGAGTGATGTTATGAAGGTCTGAGGTCATCACCTAAGACGTTATCCTCATAATTAATCTCACCAAACCTCTTCACCACCGAGTGATGTTATGAAGGTCTGAGATCATCACCTAAGATGTTATCCCCATAATTAATATCACCAAATTAATGATGTTAAGAGTTTGAGGTCATCTAACTAGGGTGTCTGAGCTCAGACCTCTTCACCATCGAGTGATGTTATGAAGGTCTGAGGTCGTCACCTAAGACGTTATCCTCATAATTAATTTCACCAAATTAATGATGTTAAGGGTCTGAGGTCATCTAACTAGGGTGTCTGAGCTCAGACCTCTTCACCACCGAGTGATGTTATGAAGGTCTGAGGTCGTCACCTAAGACGTTATCCTCATAATTAATCTCACCAAATTAATGATGTTAAGAGTCTGAGGTCATCTAACTAGGGTGTCTGAGCTCAGACCTCTTCACCACCGAGTGATGTTATGAAGGTCTGAGGTCATCACCTAAGATGGTATCCCCATAATATATCTCTGGTCTAAGAATGAAGCAAGAACTGTTATGGAAACTGATCTTTATTAATAACCTCTTCTCAGTAAGATGGTACATTTACATAAAATTCTACGCAACATCATACGTAATATCTCTTTAGGTGGTCAGCATTCCATGGGTTGGTGAAAGGTTCTTCTTCTAGGTTTTCTAGCCTGTAAGTGCCAGGCACAACCTCTTTTGTTACTTTGTAGGGGCCATGCCAGTTTGGGTGTAGCTTATTTGCCTTTTGTAGGGTCTTCTTTAGCACTAGGTCTCCTACTGCAATGGGTCTTGACTTCACCCTTTGGTTGTAGAATTTCGCTTCCCGCTGCTGGTAGGCTTCTTTTCTGACCTCTGCGTCTTCTCTTCTTTCTTCGATAAGATCCAGGTCTAGCCTCCTCTCTTCCCCATTGTTGTCTGGGTCGTAGGTCTGAATCCTATGAGTTGGTAGTCCTACTTCCGTTGGTATGACGGCCTCTGATCCATGTGCCAGCATGAATGGGGTTTCTCATGTTGGTGTCCTTGTCGTGGTTCTGTAGGCCCATAACACAGCGTAGACCTCTTCTGTCCATATCCCCTTCGCATCTTCTAACCTCTTCTTGATTCCGTCCAAGATGGTCCTGTTTGTGACCTCGGTCTGGCCATTTTCCTGAGCTCGACCAGGAGATGAGAAGAACTGTTTAATCCCCACTCTTAGGCAATACTTTTCTAAGGAGGAGTTCTTGAACTGGGTCCCATTATTCGAGATGAGAGTGTTTGGGAGGCCATATCTGCATATGATGTTCCTCCAAATGAACTGGAAGGTACTCTCTAATTGTTATCATCGGTTCTGCCTCCACCCACTTTGAAAAGTAGTCAATGGCAACTATCAAGAATTTATAGTTGTTGACAGCTCTTGGCAAAGGTCCTACCAAGTCAATTCCTCATACCGCAAATGGCCATGGAGAAGATATTGACGTCATAGGCTGATGGGGTTGATGAGGGATAGTGGCGAACCTTTGACATTTGTCGCACCTCTTCACATAGTCTGCAGCGTCCTTAGATAAGGTAGGCCACCAGTATCCCTGAGTGATGATCCTCTTGGCTAAGGGCCTTCCCCCTATGTGGCTAGAGCAAGAACCCTCATGAACCTCTTGTAAGACCCGGGGTACTTCCATGGGATGCACACATCTGAGGAGAGGCAATAGAAACCCCTTTTTGTACAAGACGTCTCCTATCATTGAGAACTTGGCAGCCCTGTATCTCAACTTTCTCCTTTCTATCTTGGACCCAGGCAGCTCTCCCTCTCTTAGGTATCTGACGAGCGGGTCGATCCATGAGTCTCCTAGGTTCACATTGTGACAAGGGATACATACCTCGTACTCCTCGATGGTTGCCTTTCCTAAGAGCTCAATTGGAATGGTCCTTCCCATATCTGTCTTCACTGCTGAGGTCAGCCTTGCCAATGCATCAGCGTAATTATTGTTCAGTCGAGGCACTCTCTTCAGTTTTGCTTCTTCAAAATATTCTAACAACCTTATTACTTTCTTTAAGTACTTGGCCATCCTTTCGTCTTTGGCCTCGTATATCCCCAATACTTGATTGACAACCAACCTTGAGTCGCTATGGAGTAGGAGTCACTTTACTCGGAGAGTTGTTGCCAATAAGAGACCTGCTATCATGGCCTCATACTCGGACTCGTTGTTTGAGGCCTGGAAGTTGAATCTCAAGGCGTATTCAATGTTGGCGCCATCTGGAGCTGAGAGTATTAGTCCCGCCCCGCTTCCACTATCACAGGAAGAGCCATCAACGAAGAGGCTCCAGACGTCTGTATCTGATGAGAAGACCCTTTCTCTCATAACCCCCCTCTTGAAGAGGTATCGATCCTCTTCGTTCTCTTCTATTCCGCTCCGGGTTTTGCCTGACATGACCTCATCCCGATCTCGAAAGACGTTCGGTGCCATCTCTTCCGAATCTCAGAAGACACTACGGTTCATATCTTCGCCATCATCTAAGCCTTTCTCTGTCTCGGCCTCTTCCAAACTTCTACCGACCTCTTCCCATGTGAATTCTGCGACAAAGTCTGCGAGGGCCTGTCCCTTGATGGCTGTCCTAGGCTGGTAGGTAAGATCATATTCTCCTAGTTCGATGGCCCAGGTCATCAATCTTCCGGACTTCTCAGGTTTGTGCAGAACCTGCCTTAGTGGGGAGTCAGTGAGGACTACCATAGAGTGAGCTTGGAAGTAAGGCTTCATTTTCCTTGAGGCATGTATTAGGGCATAAGCCAACTTCTCCATTCGGGGATAATTTTGTTCAGACCCTTGAAGGGCCTTACTATTGAAGTACACAGGCCTCTGGACCCCATCCTCTTCCCGTATGATGGCCGCGCTGATGGCTGATTCAGAGACTGCCAGATACACAAATAACCTTTCCCCCGTGATGAGCCGAGACAGCAACAAGGGAGACCCTAAGTAGGACTTGAGTTGGTTGAAGGATTTTTCACACTCTTCGTCCCATTGGAAGGCCTTTCTTAGAACTTTAAAGAATGGAAGACACTTGTCCGTTGCCCTAGAAACAAACCTGTTAAGAGCAGCCACCCTTCCCGTGAGTCTCTGGACATCCTTGATACTCCTAGGAGTCTTCATGTCGAGTAATGCCTTGATTTTCTCAGAGTTCGCTTCAATCCCCCTCTGATTAACGATGAATCCTAGGAACTTCCCCGCTCCTACTCCGAAGACACACTTTACTGGGTTGAGTTTCATTCTGTACGAGTCCATAACATCGAAGGTCTTCTCAAGGTCCGCTATGTGAGTACATGCTTTCAGGCTCTTCGTTAGCATATCGTCTACATATACCTCCATGGTCTTACCTATTTGCTCTTCGAATATCTTATTGACAAGATGTTGATACGTTGCCCCCGTATTTTTCAGACCGAAGGGCATCACCTTGTAGCAGTACGTCCCTTTGTCAGTAATGAAGGCTGTCTTCTCAGAGTCTTCAACATCCATGAAGATTTGGTTATAGCCTGAATAAGCGTCCATAAAGCTCATGAGCTCGTGCCCTGCCGTTGTGTCCACCATCTGGTCTATCCTAGGTAAGGGATAGCTGTCTTTCGGGCAAGACCTGTTCAGGTCAGTGAAATCTACACACATTCGCCACTTCCCATTGGCCTTAGGCACGATGACTGCATTTGAGAGCCACTCCGGATAGGTAACCTATCTTATGAACTCGGCCTCTTCCAACTTTTTTACCTCTTCCCGGATGACGTCGTACTTCTCCCTGGAGTAGACTCTTCGTCTCTGCTTGATTGACTTGGCATCCTTGTCCACGTTGAGCTTGTGGCTCATGACCTCAGGGGCGATGCCAGGCATGTCTGCGTGACTCCATGCGAAGACACTCTATCTCCTCCTGAGGAAGTTTATCAGCTCTTCCTTGATTCCTAGATCTAGGGCCTTACCGACCTGGACGGTTTTTTTCAGCTCATCCTCATTGAGGACGATGGATTCTACCTCTTCCGCGTCCTCACCCTTCTTCAATTTTGTTTCGTCTCTTGGGTCAAGAGTGTCAATGCTGTAAGTGGTGGTTGCTCTCTTATGGGCTTCTCTCTCTTCGGCCGAGTTGAAGTAACACTCTCGCGCCGTGGTCTGGTCCCCTTGCACTTCCCCTACTCCATAAGGAGTCGAGAATTTTAGCATCTGATGGACCGTCGATGGCACAGCTTCAAACTCTTTAAGGGCCACCCTTCCTATGATGAGGTTGTAGGCCGAGAAGACGTTTTCGTCCATAACAAAAAAATTTATCTTCTTGGTCAGCCTCCTAGACCACTCATCCCCCATCCGTAAATCTATCTCATACATGCCCAATGGGTGGACCTTTTCGCCACTTAAGCCTATCAATGGGTGATGATAGGGCACCAGCCTTGCCCTGCTAAGACCCGGGCTCTTGAAGCAAGGCCAGAACATCACGTCTGCTGAGCTTCCCCCGTCTATGAGGATCCTCCGTACCTCGCACCCATGCACCCTTGTTGTTATGACCAAAGGGTCATCATGGGGGGCTAAGATACCCTTGAAGTCGAGTCTGGAGAACCCTACTACGAGGGTGTCTATGTCTACCTTCTTCCTCTTCTGCACTGCATTATAAGACGTTAGATTCACAACTTTGAGCTTGGCCAATGACCTGGCCTCTGCTACATGAGCCTTCCTGTCGGCTACCTCAAAGCCACCTCCTGCAAAGCCCCCACATATGGTGCTAACACCAAAGGAGATCATACCGACCCTCTTCACCGGGGTGTTGTCATCCTTTGGCGGAAGATCCGGGTCGTCTTCATCATCTCCTTCTGAATCATCGTCCCTTCTGGCCGGGACATTGCCACGGCAACTGTCATCTCTTCTTTTCTTAGGGTCATCTCTTCCACCCTTTGGATCCTTACCATCCACATACTTCCTCAGCTTTCCAGATTTCAGCATCTTCTCAATCTCATCCTTTAAAGCGAAGCATCTATCTGTGACATGGCCATGATCCTGATGGAACTCGCACCATAGGTTTTTGTTCCTCTTATGTGGCGGGGCCTTCAATTTTTGTGGCCACCTCAGAGTCCTGTCAGTCTTAATCTCATTGAGGATGTGCTCACAGTCAGAGGAGTGTAATGAGCGAACTTGTCATCTCCTGACCTCTTATTCCCCTCTTTCTTACCTTGGGACTTTCCCGTGCCACCGCGGGTCTCCTCCTCACACTTGGCGGCCATTGCCTCTTCCGCATTCATCACTTTCCCTGCGGTTGCCAGCAGCTCCTCCATAGACCTAGGGGGTCTTTCGCCAGTTTCCACAATAGCTTCCCCTTCTAGAGGCTTCCTATAAGGGCGGTCATGTCTATGATCTCTTCATAATCTTCCACCTCCAATTTCTCTTTGTTGAATCTTGCTATGTAGTCTCTTAGGCTCTCACCCTTGGCCTGTTTGACATACAGCAGGTGGGTAGTCTTCTTTTGAGGTCTTACCCCGAAGCAGAAGTTGTGGATGAACTGCTCAGCCAAGCCTTTGAAGTTCTCAATTGAGTTCTTCGGAAGGGAGGTGAACCAACTGTGCGCTGCCCCTGTCAAGGTCCCTGAGAAGGCCCTACACTTCATCTCATCGGGTATCGAGTAAATGTCTGCTGCCGACTGGTACATCTCGATATGGTGTACAGGGTTAGTGCTGCCATCATACTTGGGAGTCACTGTAGGAGGCTTGAACTTGGTTGGGGTTGGGAACCCCACTATCCTAGCCACAAATGGGGAGCCCTCTGAGTAACCCCTTTGTAATGGGTCTCTGCTTTTAATGAGATCTCCTATCTTCTCCTCAAGGCGTTGGATAGAATCATTCCAGGGTCTTCTGTCATCAACTTGGCCGAGGTTATCCCCTGCTACCTCCCTGCGATGGACAGAGGGTTCCCCAGCCGCGACATGTTGGCTGTTGACCTCTTCCTGTTCCCTACCTCTTCTTTCACATGGTCGGCCTTGGTCTGGCCGACCCTTTCTATTCCCTCTCTGAGAGCCTGCAGCGCTCCTTGACCTCGACAGCCTCTGTCTTAGGTCATTCACTGGGCCCAGTCTCTCGAAGGCCGACCCTCTGCTCAACCTATCAAAGGCCGACCCTCTTTGTTGGGACTCTTAACCTCTTCGGCCGACACATCCTTGACTCTGCCTAAGAGGTCGTATAGTGTTATTTGACACCTCATACGGCTCCCAGCAGTCTTCTGGGGCTTCTTCAGCCTCTAGGTCATCATACCTGTCCTCTGGGCAAGGGTTTCCCTGCTTCCCCAGGCGTAAGCGCCTAGGGTCAGCAACGTCCCTTCTCCGCTGGGGTGCAGGCTGGTCCTTCATTGGTGCCTGGGATGGTCCCCTGGTGTCAGGATGAGGCCGAACTGCCGCCGGAGTGATCATGTCCTGTGAGACTCCAGGTGGCCTCGTCATAGTTTGACTGAGCTGAGCAAATTGCTCCTTCATGGCTTGTTGTGTTGCAGCTAAAGATTTCAAGGCCGCTGCTACCTCCGCCATTTCGGACTGGGGGGCGCCTGACTGGAGCTAGGCCCCCCACCCCCGGGCGGTGGAAGAGGCGGTGGTAAGTCTGGTGCCATATGTTAACACTATAGAGCTTGAGTAGCAAATGAGCTTAGCACCTCACAGGACCTCTTTCAATGGTGAAACAGCTCCACGCTAGGGGGAGGCCTGGTTCACCACCAGAGTCTCCGGTGAGGTTAAGCAGAAAAAGAGGAAGAGATAGCTTCTCGTTCCCACAGACGGCGCCAAAATGATGATGCTGAAATCAGCACCACCAGGTAAGGTGTTTTCAAGCCCAATCTAAGAACAACAATGGCATCATAGTTATGTAAAAGGTAAGAGAATGAGGTGAGGAGAAGAGGATAGAGCACCAGGATATAAGTGGTTCAGCCTAAATTGGCCTACGTCCACTGTGTGTGTGTGAATGATCTCACTGTAATGAGGCACTAATGGCCATGGATACAATCACCCAAGCTTTCTCTCTCTACTGTATATCTAGACAGAGTTTTATCTAGGGTTCAATATCTTGGATCCCTTTGCAAGGTAGAGGATGACCTCTATATATAGTACCTAGGGGGTGTAATGTACCCCCCATGCATGCAATGAGCATGTGTGTGGTAGCCTCACCAATAGGGGGAAGCCACCTGTCACTGTCACATGTAAGAAATGATGATGAAATATCCTCCCCACGTGTGGAGAATAATCTTGTTACAACTGATTTGTGACCATGTGTCCTTATCCAAATGTCAACAGATGATCGGCCGCCATATTGGTGCATGTCCTCGGCCTGGTAGAGGCCGAGCTATAAAGGCTTGATATTCGTTCAATCCGATATGTGCCATAGGGAGTCTCGGCCTGATCTCAGCCGGGACATTATGCTGGGGTCGGCCCCAGTCGAGGTTGGACTGATTCCATGTTGAAGATTACCAAGGCTTCTTATCACCTCGGCCCCAGCCGAGGTTGGACTGATTCTATCTTGAAGATTACCAAGGCTTCTTGTCACCTCGGCCTACACTCGGCCGAGGTTGCCATACCCAGGTATATGAGAATGCTGTCGATGCCTGTGATGCGCGTAGTGTCCATTGGAAATGTAGGTGGTAGTGTCGGCCTGGGCCGACCTTACTAAGGCTGAGGGCTGATATCATGGGCCCATGGCTTACCCAAGGTTGGTCAATATCTCGGCCATCACCTCAGCCGAGGTTGGTGTTTCTAGGTCGAGGTCACACTTGGGGCATATCATATATATCAATAAGGAGCTGAAACAGGAAAAATCTCAAAAATCAAACTAGGTCGTTGGAACGATATGAGAGGTCGTTTAAACGATACGCTAATGTCATTTGAACCATGCAAAGTCTCGCTACTAACGACCTAAAATAGTAGCACCTCGTTCAAAAGGTCCTTTTTAATGACCATACTAACGACTATACATGTACGTCGACTTTATCTCGCACGACGATCGTTTGATCCATCCATCTAATGACGTGGGTATTTAATTCAAACGACAGCCAAAAGTTATTCTAATTACTTACAAACATTTCAATTCCAACTCAAAATTAATGTACAAACTGCCCAGTGAAAAGAATATCTGATAAAAAGCATTAGACAGTACAAAAATAGTAGCAAAACTGACTAAAAAACAAACACATGAGTTATACGTCAACATAGTATCAATGTGCATAAACATGGAATGGAATGAATGGGTGTAACCAACACAAATGAATTATAATTTAAACACAAAGATACGTTCAAGAAGCTCTAATTGATCCCCAAATGTCATCAAACTACGATTTAGCCATATGTGACAGTTATAACTTTGAACTTAATGAACTAAACAAACATCGTGCGCACAAGTCTATATTTTTATGATTCTACCAAATAATAGCGTCCTGACACGAATTTTTCAACCAAGGATTAATTGTGCAAACTTCTTGTTATTTTCAACCAAACTCCCTAAAATATAAATGATATTTCTTTTCTATTCAATTTTCTTTTGAGGTTATAATTTCTCTTTATAGATAATTCTTATTATCCCCTTTGGTCAAAATAATCTCTTTTTAATGCCTTAACTTTTTCTTGGGCTCTTTTAAACGGTCTTTCACGACGAGTTAACCTGTCTCTCGCAACCATTTCCCGTGTACACTCTTATTTTTTTTTAATAAACACTCCATACCCTCATGGGCAACGGTTCTTACATGCACAACTCCCCCCTAAGTCTTATACGTGCATAGATGATCAAATTGAGAGGAGAACGTCTCACTAAACTCAAATATGCATGAGAAGTCAAACATTCAAATTAGCTCGTGCATGTGTGCAAAGTCATATACATAGTTGAATCTAAATCCAAATTAAGTTCGAAACAACCCCATTAAACAAATGGTTAAGATCAATCTATGCATCCAAAATCATGACCAAATGTGCTAGGTACATGGAAATAATGAAATGATGGGGGTCCAAGCACACCAATATGCCATATCATAACTGTAAACTCAAGGCTCAAAAACCGAAAATCTTTTTAAGTTTTTAAAATATTTTGACCCCAAAACAAAATCTTTTTGTATTTTTAAAAAATATATGACACCAAAAATATTTTTGTATTTTTCAAAAAAAATATCAAAAACGAAAATCTTTTTGTATTTTCAATAAGACTCAATAAAAGAAAAATAAAATACAAATGATACACATGCCATAACACTAGAAAATATATATCATGATGCAAAATCTAGTGTATGAAAAAAATTACTAACACGATCATCCATTAGATCTATCATGTGAAGAATCACATGACCAAAGGCCTCTAAGTTCTATTTCCTAACCCAAGTATGTGTGTAATGACGCATGAGGGTTTTGGGAACCGAAACGACTTTATTATTAAACTTCCTAGGAGCATTCTTAAGTTCGTAGTAATAATGCCTAAGGTGACCCTTCCTACCGCTATGAGTGCAAGTGTAAACATGACGAGAAATGTTACCTAAATGTGGACCTCTCCTAATGTACCTAGTTGTCTCTCTCACACGAGTGGTGTTGGCTTTGGGAATGGGAGAAATACGATCATCAAAGCCTATAACACACCTATAATCGTTGATTTGGATAGTGCCTAAGATATTATCTAAATTTTTTTACCTAGATTCAAAATCAAACTCAACTCTACTTGAATCTCTCAAACTCTCCTCAAGCTCACCAATTCAAGACTCAAGTAAATGCCTAGATTCCTCAAACTCTAGAATCTCTTTCTTCATAGCCTCCATCAAGCCACGAAGGTTATCTCTCTCACCCTCAACATATTCTATTTTCTCCCGAAGAGTCTTCTCCCATGATTAAAGATCCTTAATCAATGCAAGATTATTTTCTACAGTACGTTCTTTGAACGTAGCTTGAAACTTCAAGTTATCCTTCTTCACCATCACAGATTTCACATATAATTCATGGAAGGCAACCTGTAGCTCACTCTCCTCTATCTCTTCATCCTCACTCGCTTGATCCTTACTCACTTGGGGTTCACTCACTATGGCATTGGAAGTGTCATTTACATGATAATATTCATGAGAAGATTTATCGTCATCACTCACATGTAAGCCATGAACGTGGTGTAGTTTCACTCAATGGGGGAATCTTCTCCCTCTTCCGGATCACTAAGCGTGGCGTTAAATGCTATAGATTTCTTACCCTCCTTCCTTAGTTTAGTGGGTTACTCAGCTACCCTATGGCCATAACCCTTACAATTAAAACACCTATCCTACTCATACCTCTTAACATTCTCACTCCAATTTTTAGGAAGTGATCGGCCTTATTTTTCTTATTTTTCTCAAGCAGTTTTGCATCTTTCGATTGCTTTTGGAATTTAAAAATTTTATTAAATGATGATGCTAGGAACAACACCACCAGATAGAGAGGTGATAGAGCTCAAATAGTTGTAACAATGGAGGTTATAGAGTTATATATGTATATAGAAGGAGGTGATGAAAGGATGAGAAACACATCAATATAAGTGGTTCATCCTATCTAGGCCCACGTCCACTGTGCAGTGAGTGGTCTTCACTATATAATAAGGGCTCTAATGGCCTTGTGATACAATACACTTTCTCTCTTTACTTTGTATTTTGATAGAGCTTCAGCTAGGGTTTTTAATTGAGGACCCTTTACAAGGTAGGATAAGACAAGTATATATAGTTCCTGGGGGGTGTAGTGTACCCGCAGGCATGCAATGATCATGTGTAGGATGATCTAGCCAATCTGGTGAAGCCATCTATCACTGTCACATATAGAGGATGATGATGAAATATTCCTTCACGTGTGAGGGAGATCTTTCCATAACTATTTTGCCTACGTGGGATCTGGAACCCACCCGCACTGTTCCATGGGTGCCCCATTCCACGTGCCCTGCTAAGTGTCACCGTCGGCTGCACGGTCCAGGCCGAGGTTGAGGCACCATGTGATGAGCTATGAGACCGAGGTCGAGATCATGGCCAAGCTGTTTCATGAGAGATATAGGGATGAGGCCGAGGCTGAGGCTATAAGGTTGAGGTTATGGCCGAGTTGCTGTATGAGATCTATGAGGCTAAGACCGAGGCCGAGGCTATGAGGTTGAGATCATGGCTGAGATATTGTATAAGAGCTATCAGACTGAGACCGAGGTTGAGGCTATGAGGCTAAGGTCATGGCCGAGCTTCTATATGAGAGCTATGAGGATGAGGACGAGGCCAAGGTTATAAGGCTCAGGTCATGGCCAAGTTGCTATATAAGAGCTATGAGGCTGAGGCTATGGCTGAGTGTACACTTGTAGCGAGCAGAGGCCGAGTTGATGAGTCAGTCCCTTGATAGGAGTCCTCTTTGGTCTCTGATATAGTCACTGTATGATGAGACTTTGGAGTTATGAGTCAACATATAGTCCAGGGCCGACATCTTCTCTGCCGACCCCTAGGCCGAGGTACCAAGTTCACTGCTCCATGATCAAGGTAGCTGTCATGATGTCCGAGGTTGTTAATAACAGACTGATGACTTTACACTGATAGGTACAAATATAGTCTCAACTGAAGTGATTAGGACGACCCCGCCAATGATTAATCCGTGGTTGACCCTACTGAGGCTGACCCTTATCTGGACGACGAACCAATGATTAAGCTATGGCCGACCCTACTGAGGCGGACCCTTATGTGGACGACCGCACCAATGATTAAGCTATGGCCCACCCTACTGAGGCCGACCCTTATCTGGACGACACGCCAATGATTAAGCTGTGGCTGACCCTACTGAGGCCGACGCTTATCTGGACGACCCCACCAATGATATGTCAGGATCTTGTGATGACTCGATCATGAGATGCGATGCCCATCATCTTAAGAGACGAGGGTACATTTTGGTCATATCATTGAACTGCTTTGCCAACAAGGTTACATCTTTGGATTCGGTGTCTGAGTCATCATCCAAAACTAAAGTTACCTCCTTCGGGCTTTCAAGGCAATGCCTTTTTCTTTCTTTGGCACTTCCTTGGAGGTAAAAATGTCGAGCTCATAAGTTTGTAGGTCACCAACAAGCTCTTCAACTTTAGTATATTCAAGAGCACCCAAAGAATTTAAAGCGGTCACCTTTGGATAAAATCTTTTAGGTAAAGACCTTAATATTTTCTTGATAACTCGATTGTTGAGTATCTTCTCTCCCAAATTAAATGGCGAGTTAATTATGTCGAACAATCTAGTGTAGCACTCATCAAATGACTCACTTTCCAACATCTTAATAATTTCAAACTGAGTGGTGAGTTTTTATAGTGTGGAAGACCTAATAGTACTCGTACCTTCATGGGTGAGTTGTAGTATGTTCCAAACCTCTTTAGACATCTCACACGTCATAATACGTCTATAATCTTTCGAGGTGATAGACGAGAAAATTACATTTAAACCTTTAGAATTATATTATGCTAACCTATTCTCAGCATCAGTCCACGACTCAAGAGGTTTTAAATTAATGACTTCTTCCTCTCTCGTGACTGGTAGAGACCACCCCTTTTCAATCGCTAACCAGACTCGCTCATCTATAAAACTAAGTGTAGTTCTCATATGCATTTTCCATTAAGCATAACTAGTCCCATTAAACCCTCCAAAATTCATATATAAAGACGCACGATATCACTCACATGATAGCTTAGTGTTCTAGCTTCGATACCAATATGAGAAAGTCCCGACGTGTATGTGCTTTAGGCAAAGACAATCTTTTTAAAATTTTCTCAATATTAATTCAACACCAACAAACTTTATCAAGTGATACTAATTTGATTTACTAAATTTTATCTTGTTAATACTAAAGCATAAATCTAAGGTGATTAAGAAGATAAATTAATTAAATCAAACACACAACGTCGATGTACGAGGAAACCACTAAGGGTAAAAACATCAAACGGCCCAGGACGTACACTCACTATGATACGAAAATTACAAAGATAGAATTTAGTATTACACAATGACTTGACTCCACAAGCCTTGATGCCTCTTCTTCTCTTCTACCGCTCATTCAAAGTGCAACGAAGGAGTCCACCTATGCGAAGTCCACAACACATGATTCCACGCATACCTCGGTATCCATCGATACAGCCACATCAACCATCAATCAGCAAGTACGGAGTCCACCGCATGAAACCAATTCTTTGAATAATGAAGAAATAAATAATGGTGAAAACACATGATCTCTAGACATATGGTTATGTAAACTCGGATCTTGTAAACAATAAATGATGTTTATGCATTGGAAAGCTTTGGTAAATAATTGAAGAAAATGTATATGATCTGTTATGTTCTGTATGTTCTGTACACTTGTTTTTCTAAGAAAAAGATGCCTTAAATAAAAATATTAAGGCGGCATGTCGTTCTAACGAAACAAGCATGTCGTTTGAACGAGAACAACATCTCGATTGAACGAGAGAGCCATGTCATTTGAATGATAGTCCAATGTCATTTGAACGAATGTTAAAGTTGTTTGAACCACAAGCAACAAGGAAAATTTCATCCGATTCTAAACACGAGATAACTTAAAATTTGATTTAATAGAAAATTTTACCGAGAGTCCATAAACCATTATGCATTCATACCTGAGAGAATCTTGTAAAATAATGTGAAGACGTGAAACGTGCACCAAAACGACAACATAATCTATCTTTGAATCTTGGCCACTACGTCTTCAACACAACGTCATAGGCTTAACGGAATCATGATAAGTAAAAACTATCTTATGACTTAAGGTGTTTTTCTTTCGAAATAATGCCAATACATACAAATTCACACTATTTGGAAATTTGTCCTTACAATGATTGATAAGGGAAGGTGGATCGACATGATATCTGGGGGATTCACAGCATGAAGGAAGTCAGCCTCGGCCAAAAAAGCTTATCAAAGTCAGAAAATGGAGCTGTTGGAAGTGAAAGTTGGTAGACCCACAAAAGATTAGGAATATACTATTTTCATGCCTCAGGATTTTAGGGACCTCCTCACGCCCCACGATGATCCCCTGTTGATAATAGCGAAAATATCTAATTAGATGGTAGAAATAATTAGGATCAATATACTACAATGCTTTGAGCAGATGAAGACAGAAGAAGAGAGTCTAAAGACATTAAAAGGCCTGTTAATGGGATTCTTCGGAGAATATGTGTACCCAAAGGGTTCGGTGGAATTACCATTTACCATTGGAAGGGGTGAATGGCTAGTCACCCTTCAGGTGGGATTATTGGTGGCTATATCTCCATTATCCTACGATGTGCTCATAAGGCGAATGACCCTAATCTGCCTCGACGTAGTCTTATCAATCAAATCCCTAACCATTCGTCTCTCGATACTAAACAGAATAGGGACAGTGCGTGAAAGCAATTCATGATCCAAAAACTATTATTTATCATCCTTGAAGAAGAAATGAGAAACCATCAAAGTCGATAGGCGGGACCCGAGGGAAAAGACCACGATTGGGTCTTCGATGGAGGATCTGATACCAATCCCTCTATACAAGGGACACCTAGAAAGGGTGGTATATGTGGTCTTATATCTATCAGAAGATAGGAAAGAAAGATTAATCTAGTTTTTAAAATAACACCATATGACATTTGCATGGAGCCACGATGACATGCCAGACATTGATGCCTCGATGATGACCCATTAATTAAAAGTGGATCCGACTAAGCGCCATGTTTGGTAGAAGAAGGGGACGTTAGCATCAGAGAGAAATCAACCAACCCATGTGGAAGTGGGAAATCTATTGGAAATAAAGTTTGTTCGGGACGTAAAATACCCCGAACATTAAGAAAAAGCATTCATATGGATGGATGAGTGGGAACGTTCCTTTGAGGACCAGAAAAATGTCCCCCTACTTTCAAAACTGAAGCCAGGTAAGGAGATGTACATCTACCTCGTTGTTTCCTATACGGTGGTTAACTCGGTTCTAATCAGAAATGACGAGGGGACCCAACATTCGGGTTACTATATGAGAAGAGTATTTAGGGGATTAAATGCAAGATACTCGATTCTTCAGAAACTAGCATCCACCTTAATCATAGCAGCCCAAAAGCTACGATCATATTTTTAAGCTCACGCAATAATGGTTTTGAAATATTCTCCTCTAAGATAGGTTCTCCATAAACTAGAAGTCTCTGGAAGGCTCATGAAGTGGTTGGTGTAATGGGGAATTCGACATACGATATAAACTGAAGCCGACAGTAAAAGGGCAGGACATCGATGATTTCATCACTGAATTCTCGAATGAAGGGAGTGAGGCTGATGAAATCAAATAAGTAAGGATGTGGGGCAAGAGTGATTATTGAAACACCAGATGGTGCCAATGTTGAATACACACTGTGACTTAACTTCGCGAATTTTAATAACGAAGCTGAGTATGAGGAAATAATTACAGGGCACAACTCGCCCTCTCTATCAATGAAAATCAGGTGGAATTTTGTAGCGATTCGAATGTGGTGGTCCAATAGGTGATAAGGGACTATGAGGCGAAGGGTAAGAATATGATATCATATCTGAAAAAATTTCAGCATAAAGCAAAACAATTAAAGGGCTTCAACATCAAGCACATCACTAGAGAAGAGAATTCAAAAGGCGATCATCTTGCAAAGCTGGACTTAACCGATCATGGGAATCCACTTTTGGAAATCCTGGACAAGCCAAGTATCCACACTGAAGAAGAAAACTTCATTGTCCTTATAGATTTGGTCCCTAGCTAGATGGATAAGTACATGTTGTTCATTGAGGTGGTGGCCTTGCCAGATGATCCGTTAGAGGCGTGGAAGGTGTGCATCAAGACAACAAAGTATCTAGGTACGAGGGGGTATTATACCACAAGGAATACTCAAGGTCGATCCTCTGATGTGTCCACCCCACTTAAATGGAACTATTATGACCAAGTTACATAAAAGAGTCTGCGGGGGGCATCTTGGGGGAAGGAGCCTAGCATAAAGAACCCTCACACAGGGGTATAACTGGTCGGCGATGAAAAAGGATGCCAAAGACTATGTGAGGACTTATGAAAGTTGCCAAAGAATTCTTAATTATATTCACCATCTGGATGAAGAGTTGACAACAATCGTCTCCACCTAGCCATTCGCGTTATAGGGGATCGACATATTCGACTTGTTTCTAATTGGGAAAGGTCAGTGAAAATTCCTGATGATAATAATTTATTATTTCACCATTTGGGTAGAAGCAGAGCCGTTGGCCAGGATCACCGACTAGAAAGTTCCTTTATTCTTATGGAAATTCATAATCAGTTGGTTCGGCATGACGAACGCTATCATCATGGACAACGGAAGATAATTCGATAGTGTTCACATTGACAAGCTATGTGATAAGTTCAAAATTAAACACTAATACTCGGTTCCGAGACACCTCAGATGCAACAGTCAGGTCGAAGTCACAAATCGAACGCTACTCCATGGGATTAAGACGGAGTTAATCAACTCAAAACGCATTTAGGCGGACAAACTGGCCTCAGTCTTGTGGGTGTACCAAACAAAGATAAGGGAATTAATAAGATCTACCCATTCCCTTTAACTTACAAAATCAAGGATGTAGAAGTCCTAATCTGAAAGGTATAGTGTTTCCAAGAAGAGAAAAATGAAGAACAAATCAGACGATTTTGGACCTATTGGAGGAACGAAGAGAGGAGGGTGGCACTTAGGGTTGGAGCGACGCAGAAAAAAGCAGCCTGCTACTACAATCGAAGGTTCAACAATAGGATATTCCAAGTCAGCGACCTGGTGCTCCGAAAATTACATAGTTGACCCGAAATCCTAGTCATGAAAAGTTGATAGACAAGTGGGAATGACCATATGTAGTGGCTCGCATCCCCAAGCCAGGGACCTATGGGCTTAGATATCATGAAGTCCGAGCCTTTTCTCACCCATGGACCATCGAGAATTTGAAGCGATATTACCAGTAGAGGATGGTCAGAAGGTAAAGCAGCGACCACCCAACAACCGAGATCTATCTTTTATTCCTTTTTTATTTCAATTTCCATGTGTAGTTGTTAATAGACCTTGTTATGCATCATTTTCTTTTTCTTGTGTTATCTCGAATGTAGCTTTGAGTAACAACATTATCAATAAAGAAATCCTTTCCTGAACAATTCTTTTTCCATATTTTCAAATCTCCAACGAATCATACTTCTCTTACCCACCTAAGCGCTTGGTTCATACCAGATTACAGACTAGTCATTAGGAGGAAGAAGGTTAACACTAGACGGTGCTATGGTATGCCTTTCCCAGGATCATAGCCTCTAGAAAAAGAAACTTAGCTGATCCCCTAGTTAACTCAAGACCTCCAGATTCAATCCAATGTAAGAAACGAGGTCGTTCGAGTATAATAGTGTTAGCGCTGAGTCAAGAAGGGTTGTCACGATCACGCAGTTAATTTAAAATTAAAAAGAGGAGGTATACGAGGGGTGAATATAGAGGAAAATAAGGCTAGACTGCTATTATACAGTGAAAATTCTCATTAAAATTTATATTAAAAAACTAATGATCAAAACATAAATGGTCGTGCATACCACCCTTCGTAAATTAAATTTTGAAGTTTAAATAACACGGTTCTTCGGTCGTGTATAAACAAAATAATGCAAAGCAACTTATAAACCCTCGCACACAGACTGGGGTTCAACAAAATCGTTCGGGGTAACACGGTTCTTCAATTATGAATAAATAAATGGTTTGCCATGACTCGGTGTTCCGACAGGACATGAACAACTCGCTTCAATAACTGAGTATAAATAACCCAATCAATATCATTATGTTCGATAATCGAGTCACATCCACATTAGTTCTATTTCAAACAACTAAGTACGAATATCACAGGCCGTTCACCGTGTATAAACAAATGATCCAACATGCATATAAACAAATGTTATCACCATTAGCTAACCTATATACAAATGGGTCGTCATATGCAAATAAGTTCTTCAAATCATACACAATAAAGAAAATTAGAAATTAGACATAAAGAGTGCATATAAGAAAGGGGATGAAGCTAACAAAGATACTTGTTCACGGGCTGAATCCAACAATGATACTTGTTCATGGGATAAATCCAATAAATACATGTTCACACGCCGAAGCCAATATTACATAAAAGAAAAAATAGATGAACGGAGATAGGATCAATCATTGGGAAGGAGGAGGCACACTATTAAGGATTTGACCCATCTACTCACGCATAGAAATTAAAAATTCCTCACCCCCAGTGCTCGCCGGGGGCCATGGGGCACGGTATTAAACATAGCTTGCCTTATCCAAGAAGGAAGGAGATGTCATTGAATCCTCCTCAGTCCCCACATCATCCATATTGAAGGTCAAGAGGTCCCAGTCTGGGTGAGCATTATTCACTTAGCTGATCAGATCGTTATAGTCGTTGATTAAGGACTGATACTTAATTACCCCGCAGTAATCTAAAGGAACAAAGGTCCTCAAGTACCTGAACCTGATTAATGGGACCATATCTCTTTCTGCCTTGATAGATTCCTCCTTCTCCTTACTCCGAAGATCCACGAGCCATCTCATCTCAACAACCTCGACCTCCATCTGAGTTTTCAGGATATCCACCTTTTACTGAGCACCCTCCTTACGGACCTTATCCTCATTTCACTCCCTCAGATAATTCATCAAGGCATTAACCTCTTCAATCTCGAACTTTTTCAGAGTCTTTGGATCTTTCTTCAGTCCTGGTATTGCCCTTGCCTCTTTAGCTCATCTTTGCCATTTTTGGGACATTTAAACCCCCAAGTAGCTCATTTGCAATTAAGTTAGTAAACTTCAAGTTAGAGTAGTTGAAAATTCGATATTATGATTAGTAAAATCAAGACAAACACTTACCTTAGTGTCCAGCTGAATCAGCTCCTTGGAACCATTAATCGCCCCCCCCCCCCCCCCCCCCCCACCCAGCCTATTGAGGTCTTCAGGAAGATAGGCATTCTTGAATGCTAAGTATCTTTCGTTCGGGTTTTCAAACCTTAAATAAGGGGACCTAGATCTCCCCTCTTCCTGGGGAATCCTCTCCCCTTTGGTGTCATCCTCTCCCTCATCGATAATCATCATCCAACGAGCAAAGTTAGGAGTACTCCCACCTTCCAAATACCTCTTTTCTTTCCTTCTCTTCAAGGCCCCTTCTTCCATCAGTTGAAGAAACTAAGTATCCTCCTTATTTACATTGAGAAGAATGGAAAACTCATCAACTTTACCTATCGTCCATCTAAGGTTTGGCTGGGGATGGACATATGGATTAACTAGCGGGTTCTGGTCCAGCCTTTGAAGTGAAGCTCGCTATATCCAATGAGCCATGTATTCGAAAGATGAAAAAAATAAAAGATTGAAACTATAAGTATAACACTTGGCATCCAAACTGAGGATCAAACTGATCATCATGATAAGAGTCTACCTAATGAATGAGGGAAATACGTGTGCTAAAACTGAATGAGAAGGAGGTAAGATTCCTTAGTATCTGCCCGAAGCCGAAGAACATAATGGTCGCACACTTACCCCCTCTAGCAATAAAACCTAGGTCCTTAAAATGCTTGAAATCATAAATCTTTTTGAAAGGACGAGATTTCCTTATAGCTTCCTCCACTCCCCTCCTCCGATCGGCATGCATAAATGATCGGGGTCCGATTGGTCTCATCAATAATGCGTACGAATAGTGCCCTTAGAAGAGCTAATATCTTTACCCATTTATTAGTTGTTTCCTCAGACAGAGAACTAACGAATTCATAAGGGACCAATGGATTAGCCATAGCAGGAGCGACTAAAAAAGGACCGGGTGCTACAGCACTAGGGGCTCTAGGAGGGGGAGGGTTACAAGCCCTAAAGGGATGATTGATCCCAAGGGAATGTGATGAGGAAGCCCCTACAATAGAGGGACTTCGCTTCGGCCCAAAGGCCTCCATAATTTCAACCATGAGTGCTAGGTCTCTTTGACGTTGAAGCCTTGCTTGCGAGTCCTAGAATAAAGAATGGATGAGTGGTTGAAGCCATTCCAAGTATTAGAATAATTATCAATGAGAGGATACAAAGTATGATATATGAGGATTATCCTCTTGGAATTAGGAGACAAAATTACTAAGCCTGGTGAAACGAAAAGTGAAACCAAGACTAAGATAAGCCATAGTGAAAAATGAAAAGAAATAATTTAAGAGAAGAGGTGTACTAGTTGGAAATAAAGATTGTACTGGAAGGAATTCTTAAGAAGAATATAGGAAAAATGGAAAAATGGAAATCTTTGGTTAAAAGTGGTAGGATATGAAATAAGCGAACTAGAAATCCTTTTATATGGGGTGGGGGGGTAAAGAGACCATTAGAATTCAAAGGCCAGATCTTGAAAAATCATATGACCCACAACCATTGGGTGAAAAGTACGCACCGTGGGGGCGTGTGAGGTAAATAAGAACACCCATTGGTGTCTTAACACGCTTCACCAGGCGATGACGATTATAAGTTCCCCGTCAGATGATGTCTTTCTTAGAAAGACAATTCACGCTGACTCAACCATCGAAGAAATCATGATTAGACCTAAGCAAATATCCATCTATCATAATCACCTTGGGATGATACTAGTCAGTGACCACATGGCATGAATATCATTCGTTTATCAACAAGACTCTTTAGCTCAGCCTAACAAATGCAAAAGGTCTGTGGGGTAACTGATGAGGGGGATTTTTGAACGACATTCGAATGATGTGGGACATGTGGTGTTTATCACCCGTTGATTAGATAAGGAAGCACGACTAGTAGATGAGTAATAATTTCTGATCACAACCGAAGGCCCCAGACCCGGGGATGGGTGGGCGAACGGTTTAGCCCGATTGGACCACTAAGTTAGAGATCGCGAGGACCTTGTCAGTAAACCATCAGCAGCCGAAGGATTTTTTATGTTCAGCCAAAGACTCATCTTTGATAATTTTTGTATATCTGAATCTTTGAAAACTTGATCAGTGTATGTTCTCTCAACGGCTATAACGAACCCTGTTCTTGCGGGCAAGTATCTCGGAGGATCCGAACACGTATCATGCCTAAGTTTCAATATATTAAATGGGCATGCTAATAACTAGGGAGAACTTTGTAGTAGGTTGTGTATAGTGCCTCACGTAGTGACAGGGAAACAAAATAGCGAGTGTACCCTAAAATTATGTATTAAATCATCCTTTGATAAAAAGAGAGACTCTCCACCCCCTTCACCCGTGGACGTAGGTCAAGCCCGGTCGAACCACGTATTCACAATTCTTTTTTGTCTCTCACCTCCTTCTGTTTTTATTCATCATTATAAATTTATTATGTTGTGTGAGAATTATATTTTTCACCATCGGTATTAAAAACTAAAACAACAATAGAGAAGAGAAGGGGCATGAAACCCTCAACTTTCTAATTAAAGGTGACATAGACATCATCACTCGGATATCCATAATGTTTTTTTTTTTGGGGGGGGGGGGGGGGGTGAGGGGGAGGCAAATTGAACACTCAACTTCATACATGAGGGTGAAATAATTGGCCACAAAGTTATACCTAATGATTTTTTTATGTTATTTATTCATGTAATGAAATTTGTTTGATATGAACTCTCAGTTGATAGCCAAATTGAGTAAAAGATAATTAGATTAACCACTTAACACTGTGGAAACTACCATATATAACAAAAAAAAGTTAAATTCTATTATAATTCGTAACTACTTATCATAATCTAATTATTTTGGATAGTTTCATAGTCATTATAAGATTTTAAATCTCTCAAGATAGCTTGGTCCCATTGGAAATAGGACACCTTGTTGCAATTAAACGTTCGATGAATGTTAGGGTTTGCATAACTTAGACTATAATGGAATAGGGCCAAACATTTTAAGTGAGGGGGAAACTTGTTCATTATGATTTAAGCATCTTGTGTGGATCAACATTTTAACCCATTAGTGCATGAACAACTCTTCATTATTCAAGATTCTAGTATAAAAAAGCAAATTAACATTTATGATATATTCGTCTTTGGTATCCACCAATCGAGCCTCAGTCTTCATCTTCAGTAGTGATCCCCTCGGCTTTCACAAGTCATCTTTGGAGATCTCATCTCCATAAAGGTGTATGCAAGATATTAAAATAGTCTGGGGTTTAAATGAATTCACAGGAACAATTTTAGGATGTATGTTGTGAATTAAAAGTGTTTTAGAACACTAAACAAAGAAGAACTTTTGTAAAAGATATTCAGAAAATGATCTCACAAAAGTCTTAAAAAAATTGAAGTCGAAACAAGTATTTATAGGGCGTTCTCAATTTTTGAGGCGGCGACTCGTTCGAACGAATTTGAGGCTCATTCGATCGAGAAAAACAACTTGTTAGAACGAAACCTAGTCTCATTTGAATGAGGCGTCATTCTTATTTGAACAGACTTCAAACAAACTTATAACAAGTCAAAACAGTACGCCCTCGATTGATGCTCGTTAGATAAAAACTTCAAATGATCTTTACAACGGAAATTCATTCTCGTTCGAACAAGGTAAAGACCCAAGGTGACCTTTCCTATCACAATGACAACATGTGTAAACATGAGTAATGTTACCTAGGCTTTGACCTTTTTTAGCGTCCTTTGATTTGGTTGACCCTCTAAAACAAACAATGGTATTGGCTTTAGGAATGAAAGCATTAGAACAAGATGAGCCAGTACCATCACTACAATAACTACTTGAGTCTCTTAAATCATATTTTAACTTCAAAATTTTAGACTCAAGCAAAGAATTAGACTCATACAATCTTAGGGACTCTTTCTTCATATTTTCAATCATTTCTAGAAGGTTATCTCTCCCCCCCTTAATGAAGCGAAATTATCCCTAAGAGTCTTCTCACGTGCCTTCAATTCTAAAATCAATTTATCACTATCCTCATCGACACTCATAGAAACCCTAGAAATTTTAGAGTCTTATAATTCTTTCTCTAAAAACCAAACTCTATCATCACTCTCTTTCTTGGACAATTCTAAAATGTTAAACTCACAATCCATGTCCACAAGATTCTCATGAAAGAAATCTCTTTGAGTTTGAACAGTTTCTAAAAGTTCCATAGCAACTTTAAAATGAAAATTTTCTTTTTTAAGAATCTCAATTCTTATAGAAAACTTCAAATTCAAACGATTTAAGTTGTCAAAACTATGGGAACCCGTCGAGAGAAAAATAGATAAATCAACACAAGAGAGATGAATAAACAACCACCCTAAAACAACACTAAACAAGTAACAATATGATAAACTAGTGCAACCTTCTCTGATACCACTTGTTAGGGTAAGAAACAATTGAATGCTCTTATACCAATATCAGAATGCGAAAATAAATGTGCTCGACAAGGATGGTCACAAACAAAAATCTATTTTTGTATTTTTATCAATTGAATCAATTCCCAAGCATACAAAACCAATTTTAAACAAATTTTAATCTTTGATTAAATTAGATGTGAAGGCAAATATGTCTTCTAAATAAGATAATGAAGGTATTCATTTAAGAACACAAAATTGAGGAAAAATACCTTTCGGGCAAAACCTTTTATTTAACACTTTAGAAATCTACAAGACAGTTGACTTACAAACAAAAAGAACAAATATTTGTGGGCCACCGTCTTTAACAAAAAATTCAAAATTGTTAGACTGTCAGAGGTTGGTCCGAACCCCTCAGATTCTAAGTCGACTGTCTTCCCCTTTTTTAGGAGGCACAACATTATGAATCCGTAAACTACCACCAAAGAAAACTTCCCTTACGTTGAATTCCCCTAACCACGATTCTATTTTTGAGAAACATCTATGTGTTAGCCTATCATTTCCCTTATCCTTGCAAGAAAGTCCACAGATCACCCCAGTTCACCCGAATCCAGTAGAACTCTACTCGGTTCTTTCCTTCAGAAAATACTAACAACCAAAAGTGTATAAATAAATACCGTCCTTATATGATTTTAAATAGACAAAATAATTACATCAAAGAAATCATAAATACTTGAATCCTCATCCGCCTATGTGTTGTCCTTATGTTAGTCATTCTCTTAAAATCCTAAGCAAGGGTGCTTCACCTTTTTTTGCAGTTATCATTACCCACAGAATACATGCAAAGCACTTACGTTGGAATCCCGTATTTACACTAAGATCGCGGTGGAGCTCCGTGGTTATCCGCTAGGAAGAGGTGGTTACAAGAAGACGCGTCAAGGCTTGAGAGGGTTCGAGTTGAGGAAGTAAGTCATCTGTCTTATAAATGTAAATTCCGTACTTAGTGGATTTGAGGCTAGGGCCGTTCGAGGTTGTTTCCCGTTGTGGGTTTTTCCTCGTACATCGCGGCGTAGTGGTTTGTTGTTTTATTTTATCTTTTGTAAAATCAACTAGAACGCATGCTTAGGTAAAAAGATAAAATTGGTTTAATTTAATCACTACTTGTTTAATTTGGTGCTAACTAATTTTGGGTAATGTTTAGTTAATTAATTCAAGTCATTTAATTTAACTTGATAAAATTGGTTTGGCCTAACTTGATAATATTGATAAATATGACTTAGGCAAATTCTAGGACTTGGTTTAATTATGTTTAAGTGAAATTTAAATTAGTGTGTGTTCATCATATTTCACTTGTGTTTAATTTTAATTTAGGTAGAAATTAAAATTTTGTTTTAACTGAACCATTACAATGCTTCCGCATAGTAAACAAGGACGCTTCCGCATCTACAAAAAGGAAATTATTACTTGTGTGAAGTAAAAAGTTTTTTAAAAGATTAAAATTGGGGGTCTATCGCTCTTTCAACTTTAAATATTTATTCAGGACACAATAACCAAAATCAATTTATTAAGCTCAACTACTCACTTCCCAACTACTTCTGCTCAAGAAATAAATAGCTTTAACTTTTCCTATAAAAGAGTAATATTTGTTCCTTTCTTAACCATTACATCTAGGGTAAAGATAACATAATGGCTATTCCAGCAAAAAACTTGCGAGATACTCTTGAGAGAGATGAAAGAAATAAAACAACAATAAGGCAAATTGAGGAAAATATTTCTTCATATGAAACTGCCTTTGAGCAGTTTCAAACATATGTGAGGGAAGGCTATTCTAGACTTCCACCCAAACCCATAGATTTATTTGATGTGGATGAGTACCCTCCTCAAACACATGAAGACCTCATGTCTTTCTATACACAAGAAGTTCCCATGAAAATCGCCAAGCTGAAGGAGAAGAAGCCTCTTCATGAAGGCCTTGTAGCTGTCATAGAAGAAGAAATTCGACACTGGTCGAATTTAATTGACTCTCTTCCTGACACTCTAGATGCCTTTGACAAACTTCCCTAATAGAAGCCTTCTTTAGTTTTTTCAGCTTTTGTTATGTGAAAAAATTGTACTTTATTTTTTTAAAAATTTATTTCTTTCATGCATGTATTCTCACTTATGTCATACACCAAATATAGTAAAGTACACGTGAACCCTTATAAAAATGATCACGTGTGTTGTAAAAAATGTAAACATTAATATCATTTAATGTAAAAAAATTGGTATGTCAAAATATGATTGCGTGTATTATAAATTATAATACACGCAAATTTTTATAAAGCACAAACAAGATATTGTCCCAAACAATTATATAAATGCGTGTACTTTATATATTACACGTGTACTTTATAAAGTACACGCATAGTCTATAAAGTACACGACTATTGAAATACTTATATAATAATGCCGCTGGCGCGGACCATAATACACATAGGAATTTAAGAATATGAGTGACCCAAGTGTCTTTTATAAAGTACAAGCACATTGTAATGTCCAAAACCATTTTTCAAATAATACATGCATTTATATACGTCTACTTGATAAAATTACATGCAGAATACATAAAGTACATGTATATTGAATTAGATTTTTGTCATATCAATATGCATGTACTTTGCTAAAACATGTGTGTACACTTATATTTAAATGCGTGTACTTCATAAAGTACACGCACATTTCATCAAGTACACGCATATTATATTTATATTATGCGTGTACTTCATGCATATACATCATAGAGTACACGCATATTTCATCAAGTAAATCTAAATTAAATGTCATTAATAAAGTACACGCATGCTTTTATAAAATACGCGCATATTGAACTGACCAAATCCATTTTTAAATGCGTGTAATTTATGTATTCTATGTGTACTTCATAAAGTACACGCATATTTCATCAAGTACACGCATTGATAAAATTTCTTTGGACATCAAAATGCGCGTGTACTGTACATAACATGCGTATACAAATGTAAAGTACACGTGAACATCAGGAAAAATGATCATGTATGTTTTATGAAAAATATGTGTACAGCTACACAAAAAACAAACTAAAAAATGAGACTTAAAAATAAATTACATTCATTTATGTGAAACAAACGGTTTATTAATTAATTTATTCAATCAAATGGTTAAAATGAATGAATTCAATAATTTTAAAAATACTCAAATGGGTTCCTTACAAGTAGACCTGTAATGACCCGTTTTACTACACCTCGAGCAAGTAACTTCCCTTACTGTGATCTCACCGGAAGACTTTATTCTCTTATTTCTTGGCCTGCATGTCGGTCTCTTAGTCATTGGTGGAAGGGAAGATGGATTTTCAGGAATAGGAATATTTAAGGAAATCAAATCAGGAAGAGGAACTATAGGTATCAAGTATGATTTTCTATAGAAAGATACCTTATAGTACTCCTCAATATAATCATAAATACTGGTCTCTTTCCTCCGCACAACACAAACAGCATGAGAACATGAAAAACATTTAATCTGTCAACTCTTACAAGAACAAGTCATTTCTCCTAAGTCAATCGTTGCTCGCACTTCTGAATGAACTTCAAATACATTTTGACTTGAGCGACTAATAGTCCAATGTCGGCTTTTATTCCAATTTTCATTCAGCAACTTTTGAAAAAAAGGACATAGCTCATTTATCCAAGTGTCAGACTCAACAAGTTTGTTTGCATTGAAATTCATAATCTTCACTCTCAATTTATCAAGCATATTCATTACTGGTAAATGCCTTTCCTCCAATATCCATGAATTGAATGACTCCGCAACACTAGATGCCATGTCACCATACCGTTTAGCAGGGAAATATGCACAGGACCAATTCTCGAGAGGCAAACTATCAATGAAATCGGCAATAGCATCTCCTCCTTCCTTCTTCAATGCTTCAATATTCTTGTGAAATACATCTACTGAGACAGCATATGCACAAGACAAAAAATCTTTAACAATTTTCTTTCGAAATCCAGCACAATTCCCACGAATTTTCTTTTAAATATTCCCTTGTAAATGATGTATACAGTAGGAATGTGCAGACAACGGGAAGACCCTCGAAGCAGCTTCAAGTAATCCATTGTTTCGATTTGATATAAGTGTTATGTTTCGATATTGCTTAACTACTTCACTATGCAAATTGACAAGAAACCACATCCAGTTATCTTCGATTTCAGAATCAACAACAGCATATGCAATAGGAAAAAGGCCTGAAATATAAAAATATATCAAAATTAAAATAAATAAAATATCCATGTACAACACTTTGTAAATTGATGCTGCTGGCGCAGACCCTAAAACACATGAAAAATATATTATGTGTTTAATTTAAATTGTTTGTAAATAACAAGACAAAACGTAAAAATGTACCGTACACATGATAAAGATAAGAAGACATGCACGTTTACTTTCCAATCTTTTGTTTGGCTTTATTATTAACAACACTAACATCAACATACACGCATAAAAATGTAAAATACAGGTGAACTAAACAAAAACATTCAAAGGTACTTTACATTTTTAACGTGTACTTGGCTTTATTATTTCTAAATAACAACAACTATCATCAAAGTACACGCATAAAAATGAAAAGTACACGTGAAATTAAGAAAAACATTCACGTGTACTTGACATGTACTATGCGTGTACTTTAGTTTGTATTCAACATAACAACATCATCATTAAAATACACGCATAAAAATGAAAAGTACACGTGAAATTAACAAAAACATTCGCGTGTACTTGACATGTACTATGCGTGTACTTTACTTAGTATTACACATAACATCATCATCATCAAAGTACACACATAATAATGAAAAGTACACGTGAAATTAAGAAAAATATTCACGTGTACTTGACATGTACTATGCGTGTACTTTACTTAGTATTACGCATAATAAGACATATCATGAAAATACACGCAAAAAAATGAAAAGTACACGTGAACTAAAACAAAGACATTCAAAGGTATTTTATATTTTTATGCCTGTATTTTGATGATATGGAATGAAACAAATAAAATGTCAATGCAATACACAAAATAAAATATTTACAATTAATTTACCATTGTTCCCATTTCTTGTAGTAGCTGATAGTATTGTTCCACGGTAACAGCTCTTCAAAAAGGCACCATCAAGAAATAAAACAGGTCTGCAGTATTGAAATTCATAAATACATCCTCTAAACATTACAAATCTCTTGAATTTTTTACTCTCATGTTCCAAGTCAAGGATGCAATGCGACCCATGATTATACTGTAATAGAAGGTCACGATAATTATTCATTAATGCATAAGAAACCTTTTCATCACCATGTATATCAACAGCATCCATCTCTTTCACACGCCATGCATGTTGATAAGCTATATCAAGACCATAATTCTTCTTCATATCTCTAACTACATCAATAGGTCTCAATAGCGGGTTATCTCTAAGATCATCAGCTACCAATGTTGAAACCAACTTGGAGGCTATCATTTTGGCTGACGGACTACGAAAGACACCTCTACATGTATGCTCATTATTCATTGCACGTATGTAAAAGTATCCAGTTATTGTAGATAATGAAGCATGAATTGTCCACATGCAATTCTCAGTAGTCTTTTTAGAGCATTCAGCCGTCACTCGAGTTTTATCATTCTTCAAATACACATACTTGAACCCAACCTCAACGGCATACTTTCTCCATTTATTGTAGATAATGAAGCATGAATTCTCCACATGCAATTCTCAATAGTCTTTTTAGAGCATTCATCCGTCACTCGAGTTTTATCTTCTTCAAATACACATACTTGAACCCAACCTCAACGGCATACTTTCGCAATTTATCCCGAAATTCCACTACACCTCCTTCAAAATACTGCTGCTCATGACTTATATAAGTCTTCCAATCATTCGAAAGATAGACTTTTGACTTACATGGCTCCACACCTCCAAGATAAAAGTTATTTTCAATGCAACTATTAAAATCATTTGCAGTGCTTGATGATAAAGACTCTAACCTCTGTGTATTTGTATCACCACTGTCAACCCTCTCAGAACTTGTATTACTGCAGTCAACCCCTTCAAAAATTTGATTAGAGCATTCAACCCGTTCACAACATGTATTACTTAAAATGGTAATGAATCAATGACATATATCCAAATGAAATTAGCTTTCACGATCAATTGGGACCGCAATATACAACAAACATCGTTGTCACAAACCAACATGAACTGACATTCATCACTAAATGAATACCTCAATGAAAAACTCTCACTTCTCAAATTAGTAAACCTAATACACAACTCATTGCATATGAAATCTAATGAGCTATCTTCAAATATTTCAATACACGTCATATTATCCAAATAACAACACCTTGTTATTACACTACTTACCATAATGTCCTGCAGTAAAACAGAAACGAAAAATATTTACTTCAAGGTCAACAATTCTAAAAATGTGTGCAATAATTTAATGCATGAAATATCAAAATATTTATTTATAATTAATATAAAATTACAGGCACTATTTAAAAACCTATACATGAAGCAATAAAGCAGACACATATTTTCAAAAAAATAATCACGTCTACTTTATAAACACTGCGTGTACTTTGAAAACTGATATCGAACTGGTTATTTCCGCTGGCGCGGACCTATATCAATAAGTGATTCAATACCAAATCAAAATCAATGACTCTTAAAATTAGAATGAAACATCAATAATATTCATTCAGCACATTCAACTAACAATTACAAATATTGATAAATATAACTTATATATGAAGAATCCAAACATAAATGCATAAAAAATACAAAATCAAAACATATACATATATAACATATAAAAAGCAATTCAATCAGATGAATGAATATTACAATGAGCCTTTTGAATCAAAACAAAGGACATACACTTATTGTAATCGATCGAAAATAGAAAAACCAACTGCTGATAAAGAAAAACTTACAAATGATAGAGCCAAGTGATACAGGTAGAATCGATTAAGAACACTGTAATCGATTATAGGACAGACGAAAAAAGCATAAGATTGATGTTATTTTCGATTTCGGAGAATAGTCGTTAGTTACAGAGAAAACTCCAATAGCCGATTAGGTTTATGATTTTTTTAAATTGGCAGTATTTATATGTTGGAGCTAATCGTTTAAAATTTGGTTCACCGATTTTTTGTCCAAAATTGTTAGTCCAAGGACTAGACCGTAAAAAACTAATAAATAAATAGACAAGTTTGGGTAAAAAAAAATGCTATTCTTAAAAATCATTTTATTAGGTGGGAAATGTTTTTTTCTAAAAATATTTTTTTTAATTCAAATCAATTTTTTTTAATATATTTTTTTACTGGAAATTAATTAATTTATTTTTGCAGTTGGAAATCATTTTTTGGGTTGAAAACAAATTTCTTTTGTTGAAAATTATTTTAATTAATGGAAATCATTTTATTCGGTGGAAAACGTTTTTTATTTCTCGAAATAATTTTTTAAACTGAAATCAATTTTTTTTGGTGGAATTTTTGTTTTGTAATTGGAAATCATTTTTGGGGTGGGAAACAGTTTTCTTTTTTTGAAAATTATTTAAAAAGTATTTTTAAAACAGTTATAAAATGTTTTTAAACCGTTATAAAAATTTATTTTTAATATAAAAACGTTACAAAAAAAATTAAGTTATTTTCTAGAAATATTTTTTTTTATAAATATGAGTTTTCTAATTTTCTATAATTTTTTGTGTTTTTTATTTTATGTAATTTTTAATTTTCTGTAATGTTCACTTTTTTTATTTTCAACAATTTTCAATATTTTAGTAGTTTTTTTATGATTTCTAAAAAAAATTTGTAATATCTAGATTTAAAGAACTTTTTATGTACCTTCCAATATATTAAAATTGTTTTTTTATTAGATTTTTATAAAAACAGCTATCCAGATTTTAAGAAGTTTTTTTAAAAGAGAAAAATTTTATAAAAACAGCTATCGAGCTATCCTAATTTCTAAAACAGTTATAAACACGTTATTTAAAAAAAATTATTTTCAAAACGTTTATGAAAAATATATTTTTAAAAAGTTATAGAAACATTATTTTTTTTTAAAACAGTTATAGAAATTTTATTTTAATAGTGGACTGTTTCAAAAATAATTTTTAAAAACTGTTTGAAAAAAACATTATAAATTATAAAATAATGTTTTTTTATAAAATTATAAAATTGTACTTATAACATTATAAAATTATGAAACATTATAAAATTATAAAACTATTCTTTATAAAAACAAATTTATTTTATCATTTTTTATTTATAAAAATAATATTTAATTTATTTTATAAATAAATATTTTTTTTTAAAAACATAAGATGTATATGTATATAGTGAATAGATATATTAAATGGGGGCAAAATGTTCATTTGATTCATAAAAAACGGAAGTCAACGGCCAACTGACGATTTATGTCAGAAATGGCATCCATGCAACTATAATGCAAACTACCGTACCCCATACTCCAATTATTATCAACAAATGTACCACAAACAGTCAAATACTCTAATCTTATTTATCAAAAATATTATTATCAAATCATAATCATACATCTAATATTCAAAACTTAATATTGAACTTTTGATCAGTACCAAATAGTACATATTATGAATATTTAAACAATCATTTAATGATAAAATATATATATATATATATATATATATATATATATATATATATATATATATATATATATATATATATATATATATATATATATAGTGATTTATACCATAAAATATGGGAAAATAATTTATTTTTTCAAAAATGAAAAACTTTGAATTATCACTACGGTAACATAAACAATCTCTTCAGGATCACTCTCCAATTCGAAGAATCATTAAAATAATTTTTAAGCGAAAGTTATAAGCGTTGAAATAATTATCAAATATGGCAAAAACGCATTTTTAGGGCTCTAAACGACGTCAAATCGCCAAGATATGATGATGCTCATTATTTACAATAGATTTTGTTTATTTAGACGTTTTCAGGTAACCATGTGAATTTCGTAAAATTTCGAGCAAGAAAAAAAATTGTCCCAAAAAACGCTGCTAAAAAATTCAGTAATTCATCATTTTTTTATCCGTCTTCTTTTTATAGGTAAAAACTCTTCATGGATAATCATGAGACTAGAAATCGACGCTCTGATACCACATGTAAATATAATCAAAAGGACATATAATTAATAATTTTATATGGATCTATAAATTTAGGGATCAAATACCAAAAAGTCCCTCAAATATTTTTTTAATACACACTTAGTCCAAGCCTTCTATTTTGTACCAAAAAGTCCCTTTCTCTCTTATCTATAAAGGTCCGCGCCAGCGGCATGGTAAAGCCTTTTTGGCATGGTGAAGGACTTTTTGGTGCAAAATAAAAAGGCTTCGACTAAATGTGTATTAAAAAAGTTCGAGAGACTATTTGGTATATGCCCCTAAATTTAATACAGGAATATCCAATTATACATGTTATTTGTTCTTTAATCATATAAAAAGTTATGTATTATATATTTAACGTTAGGATCTTTGATCAATATGATTATCACATATAATCATTATGCGGAACATAAAACGATATTATAATCACATACCTCCATCATATCATAATTGGAAAAATTGGCGGAGCAGTCGAGCTTAACGACGTCTGATCGGACTGATCTTCGAACTACGGCTTCATCTTGTCTTTGGCAAAATCGTGTTTCTGTTTCAACCCATTGCAACGGTTATATCTTCCTCTATGGTCAAAATACTATTCCGAAATTAACTCTCATTGAGAATTTAAATCTCTCTATCCTATAATTTCATCATATTATCTTTTTTTTGTCTGAATGATGACAAATCAGTCATTTATTTATAGGCAGGGACAACACCCAAATCTCTAAGAGTATCTTAATCTCAATCGTTCATCAAGGTAAATACCCAAGAGTCAATTTGACTCTTAATATTTGAAGTATCCTTTCATTAACCAAAGTGACTTTTAATATTAATATAATTATGAAGCACATTATAAAGAATTATTATTTAAAATATTTCTAACAACTACTTTTGAAGATAGCAGCCTATGCGTTCTTCTCAAAATACCAATTTTACGCTCATAATCACTTCACTTCTCATGTTCATGCAATTGAAGTATCAAAATAAGGTTGAGTTTCCCTTTCAAACTCACCCGAAAGCCATCATGATGGCCATTACTAGTTTGCTCATTTATAGCTTTACAAGCCATGCTGAGTCAACTCGATATGCCACTATTATTGGTGGTGCTAAGAAGTTGTTTGTTTCCATGTTGGTACAATTGGGATCGATTCTCGTATCGGTCTCGATTAGGCCGGTTTTATATTCGATTTTCATTTTGCCTTTGGCAGGTGAGTTGCTAAACTGGTTCAATTTGAGAATCTTGCATTAACTTCAAGAGTGGGAAATTCCTAGTGGATCATTGAGGTGCATGGCGCGTGCTAACATGGAAGAGATATATATGCTACCGGTGCAATTACGAGAAATTAAGGTTTATTTTGGTTGGGGATATATTTTGATAATGAAAGTGAACTATTGTTTTAATTTGCACTAGTTGAAAAATGTTTTATTTTCACTCAGCTAAAAATGTTTCACTCTTAATCAAACAAGAAGAGGAAGCATCAATAAAGGGTCCTAACATTTGATATGGAGAAAGGGTATACAGTCCCTTTTGACTCAAAATTTGTCACCTCCTCTTTATTTTTAATTCTAAAATTGTTATGTTATATACATCATGCAGGGGATGTGCTGTGATTTTTTATTTATTGTTGAAGTTACTGTTTTGTAAACCCCCTGTTGGTTGATTGTGAGAAGTTCCAGTTATTACTTAAAATTTAAGAAAGATAATGGGTTGCAATATTTATGTGTATATTCACTAATAAAAAAAATAATGCTTCTAGTAGAGCTTTTGTTTACTTTAGAAAGTTTGAGTACTCAGCTATAATTATAGTGACGTTGGAGCCCAAATGAAATAATAAAAAAATGTTGTGGTCATTTTGTAATTTTCAAAAGTCTTGGTGTCTTTAATAATATTTTTAAATTAAAGAACATCTTCTGAGGGTATATGACAGCAACAACCGCCTTCTGTGCAATTGCATAACACTCGTCGACAGGTGACACTTGTGTATTGGAGATGTCCAGCATAGCTTAGAGAGACGTTGAAAGCTACAGATTTTTTTCATACAAGTATCAACAGAAACACATGTACACTGCATGATGCATCTATTAGATGTGCCTGATTTTAGTTTATTTTTTCTGGTTTTTCAGTTTTATATTTTTTATGCTATATTATACAAAAAAAAAATGATCGTGCTTTTATTACAAAAGTTGTATATTGCAATCATAACCTTAAGCTCCGTTTAAAGGGAATGAAGAAAAGGTCGAAGGAAAATAGGGAGACCGATTTCTCATTCCCAAAGAAAATAAACTCTCTTTTTCTTGTTTTTGATTGGTAGAAAAGAAGAAATATGAGAAAAACAAGAATCCGCAAATGAAAAGTACATTATTTACCAGTTACCACGAATGAAACTCAAGGTGATGTGGTGATTGTACATACTACACATATCATAGTGGTGGTGGGTGTAAAGAGTAACAGCAGGAGGCTCTGGGTCTTCATATCCAACATGCGGACATACTTCATATCCGTTGGTTGTGGTTTTGAGTATCTGAGATTAGTTATCAAAATTATGATCCATCAGTGAACGTATTTTGATTTTGTATTTATATTTATTTGTTAAGTATTTGAATAATTATATTCATGGAGTATTTTTTATTTATCCCCCCTACTCCTACCCACCCACCCACCCACCCCCAAAAAAAATTGCATTGAGACTTGACCCAAACCCTTGGCTTGCCCTGAAAACATATCAGCCCACCCTGTTAAATCCTAGCTCCCAGCAACTAGAATCAATTGTAGGAACAACATATAAATCTTAGCATTCAACGTTCTCAGTATTTATATAATCAAAGTACATCATAGCTGTGAGTTCTGATGCAAATACAATAAGGTAGCTCGTTAGTCATGAAGAGAGCTTGCATTCAAATACCAAACCATAACATGAGAAAAACTCTACCCATTAACTTGAGAAAAGGCAACCCCGCCTACCTAATATGCATATAGTACAGAAACCTGCAAAGAAACATTGAAAAATAAATTAAATGATTCAACTTAAAGAATCAGAGAACTATTTAACTCATCATGGAAATGACGGAACCTCTATTCTTGCACCGATGAATTGGTGAAATTGCATTGGAACGAAGGGTGCATTTAATTATAAAGTTGGAAAGATGATAGAAAAACAGGTCAAATTTATAGCAAGATGGAAAAGGAGCGAATAAAGAGATAAGAAAATACGAAGGCACACTGATGTGCAATTTAATCTAAACTACACGCAAATAACATTTTAATAAAAACAAGTTTCTCTCTCTAATTCTCATTCATCATCTCAAAACTATGGGTGCTGGTGAGGGCACTTCCATTTTTTTTATTGCATGTTAACTATAATAACATGTCCAGTGGTGGGACTACAAAACAAGGAAATCACCAACTTTAGAGAACAGCATGTCTGCAATGGTGGGGAAAAAACGAATGCAATGGTGGGAAAAACGAACAAAATCTGTAGAAGGATTTGTAATCGTTCTCTAAATTTGAGAATGGTTACAAATTCTGTAAGTGTTGTTACGAACTTTATTTGTTCGTATCAATTGTTACGAACAAATAAAGTTCGTAACAAATATAATACACTTCAAATATTCTATATTTAATTTAAAATATTATATTTTTTGAGTTCTTACGAACTACATTCATTAGTAAAAACTTCCTGTGAACTAATGTAGTTCGTAAGAAGTTTTGAACTAGCAAAGTTGCCTATCACCATTGCGTAACTGCCCTCCTAAGGAAAGGTAAAGTAGTCAAACCCTTCTATGGGTTTACAAATTTTGAGCATCCACCACTGGACATGCTCTAAAAAGAAATTTTTGAATTGTAAAAATCCAAATTATTCTTAACTTATCTACTCTTCCTTCCGTGCTATATGTTTCTCTCTCTACAAGACTCCACGGAAAATCTCTCTCTCCTTGTGCTTGGTAAAATTGCCTAGGTATTTGAGGGTATGACAAAGGCACTGATGGATTTATACCTAAGCTTAGTATTATACACTTGTATTTTCATCATATTCTAATAAACCACAACTCTAGGAATCTGCTCTTGGTGAATTTTTAAGGAACTTGTAATTTCGCTCAGATTATTAGAATCATAGGCTATTGTTTAAAATGAATTTTACAGTCTTTTATCAGAAGCATCATCTATATGAATATTTTGCTCGCTAATATATATATATATATATATATATATATATATATAGAGAGAGAGAGAGAGAGAGAGAGGATGGCTCATCTACATCATAATGTAGACATCACACCATACATCACACCTAGTTTTAAGCCGTAAGAAATATTTTTTCCAAATTTTTTATTTTTCTCTTGAAATTAACCTTCCAATCAACACAAATTCAAAAAATTATGTCAAAATACATTTTGTAGCTGTTTTTAAAAAATTCACAAAAAACTGCTGGCGCATAAACCCTTATTTATAAGGTATTTTGTAGATTTTTTAAAAATAGCTACAAAATGTATTTTGACCTAATTTTTTGAACATAGGTTTATTGTAAGGTTAATTTGAAGAGAAAAATAAAAAAATTGAAAAAAAAAGTTTTTTAGAGCCTACAACTAAGTGTGATGTATGAATAATGTATAGAGTATGAAATACGTGAGAATTCTCCTATATATATATATATATATATATATATAGAGAGAGAGAGAGAGAGAGAGTCACGATCTCCAACATACCTCTTAGCAACATACCTATGAACATACTCATTTAAAAAAATAGTAAAAAAATATATTTTTCAACCAAATTTGATATACATGATCTACATAGTAAGGAGAATCTATAAAAAAAAAATCAACTCGGGAGTGAGTGAAATGAAAAGTGGGTATATATGTGCATTTTTTACCGTTCAAATTCTTTCTATTATCTCACCCACTTCCGGGTTGAATTTTTTGATGGGTTTTTTTAGATGATGATCTTATTATGTAGATCATGTATACCAAATTTGGTTGAACATTTTTTTACTATTTTTTTAAAATGGGTATGTTAATAGGTAGGTTAAGTGAAGTATGTTGGAGAGCGAATATATATATATATATATATATATATATATAGAGAGAGAGAGAGAGAGAGAGAGAGAGAGACTCTCGTGCGGAATTTTTTGTAGAAATAAATAAAAAAATAATATAAAATATGATTTTTTTGGTATATATTTCAGGATACTCCTAAAAAAATCAACGGAAAATGATGTTTTTTGGTATTGACCCATTTTAAATATTGACCCATTTTTTTTAAAAACCAAAAAAAATCATTTTTAGTTGATTTTTTCAAGGTTCTAAAAAACGCGGGGCGTGATCGAGGCGTGGAGGCCAAGCCTCAAGCCTAGGCGGGCCTTAGGCGTGAAAAGGCGTTTAGGGCTTCTTAATATATTTTAATATTTTTTAACCATAACAAGGCTATTAAAATACTAAAACTGTACATATCATAAAAATAAGTCTGAATATATGCAAATTAAAATACTATTTGATTATTTTGGATGAGATAATACTCCGATTTGTAAAAAAATTCTTTAAAGGGCGATATCGTTTCACTAAAGCATTGTTGTTTTTAGAAAAAAAGTGCGCCTTAAGGATTTTACCAAGAATAAGGCGTAAAAAGCTTAAGGCGAGGTGTTTCTCCCAAGCCTCAAGCCTAGGCGTACCTAGGCGGAGAGCCTAGGCGGATTTTTTAGAACAGTGATTTTTTTAAGGGTACCCTGAAATGTTTATAACTCGTACAAAAAAATCAAAAAAACAATTTTTTTTTAAAAAGATTCCACATTGGAGCAATGTTGAAAAAGGCGTGAGGCGAGGCGAGGCGTAAGCTACAAGGCGTAAGCCTCACTCAAATAAAAAAGCAAAATAATATAAAAAAATACTAATAAAACCATAAAAATAAAGTAACAAAGAAATAAATAAAAAATTGCAAAAAAAAACAAATCTTTGAGGACTTTCTCACATAGTTAAACATTTTTTTGTTCCCTCGAGATGACTTTGTTACATATTACTAATTTTATAATATGACAATAAATTAATTAATGCAAAATCAAATTGACCAAATCATTTTTTTAAGTTTCATTCACATTGGTTATTTAATAATATGACAATAAATTAATCAATGCAAAATCAAATTGACAAAATCAGTTTTTTAAGTTTCATTAACATATTGGTTATCTTTTAAAATTTTCTCTCAAGTTACAATAGTAAATAGTATAAGTTAAGTGCAATTTTAAAACAAAAAAAGAAAAAAAGAATCATAATTAGTAGATTAAAACAACATTTTTTTAAGTTAAGTGCAATTTTAGAAAAACGAAGAACTTTAACCTTAAAAAAAAGGCTTCGTGATGGAAGAAGAGAGTTTGTTTGTTTTTTCGCGCCTCAGCAAAAAGGTGTGAGGCGCATCCAGGCATGAGCCTCAAATTCAACCCTGGGGCTTAAGCCTCGAGGCATTTTTCTCCCGCCTCGCCGCGAGGCGTAAGCCTCAAACGCCTTTTTAAACATTGCATGGGAGTCCCACATTTGGGCTCTCTCTCTCTCTCAGAGAGAGAGAGCTTACGTACTAATATTAGTTAAAAACTCTTATCCCAAAGTTGGGTAATTTTTCTTTGAGACATTTCAATAGCCAAAGAAGCTTCATTTCTAACCCATAAAGATACTTCGGGTTTCAATATGAAAATGAAGATAAAGATAAGCCAACCCAGAAACCAAAATTTTTTATGGGCATCTTTATTATCCTATCTAGGAAGTCTGAGTCCTTTTTTGGCATATGTATATGTTTATGTTGCAACAACAGATCCTTGTTCATCTACTGTAAAAGCATATGGTGATGTCATGTGCTCAAGCAGGGTTTTGTTGGAGAGATCATTTTTGGAAAGATGCTTATGGGGTCAGTTGCATATATTGTTATCTTTGTTATTTATGTTAGAGGGGCCTTATAAAGAATAAAATTTTATATTGAACTTAAACACAAGTGCACAAATTAAAAAATGGAAGTGCCCTTACCAACACCCTAATTATAATATCTAAGGACTAAAATAAAATAAAAGGTACAAATAATTCCCCATGCACATACATCATTCTACCTCACTTGAAAAACCTCATCATCTCAAACATTCAAGCGGCAAAGGAGCAAAGCAGTCATTAGTGGACTTCACTTAAGAGGGAGGTCGTCCTAAGAAACGCCCGGAGTATCAGCTAATAGAAGAGTGGGACGGGTGATCAAGAATCCCAGCCAAGGTCGACAATTATTAACTCGGCCCTAAAGCTTGCCACAATAACCTAAAACCTCGAAGAGGGCACAATAACCTAAAACCTCGAAGAGGGCTAAGGGTGCCAAACACGATCTAAGTCACCCATGATGAACACCCTTGAAGCTAGCGCTACAACTAGACAAAACGCGCTTCAAACGCCTCCCATAATGGATCTACATATGCAGGATCACATAAACCACTTTAATTCCAATGGGGTTAGTCCTGCCAACCTCAAATAAATCCTCCTCATGCCTCATGCCTGGAAATCGAGAAGAAATCGCCTACACATAAGATTTCACATCTCGAAATAGAATATGGATCTTCCAAAACCCTCAGCAAAGATATCCAAGAATTCTTCGATTTTAAACCCAATCTCCTCTCCGATAAAAATTGCTAATAACAAACACCTTATTCCACTGAACCATGTCCGTGTTATCCATCAGTCCTCGACAAATATGTCGAAGAAATCCCCAATAAACAACCCAACCTCTTTTTCCCTCGAGATGGGAGAGGCCACAAGATCAAAAACCTCCAATTCACATAACTGAACCAAGTATTGGTAATCCAATTGTCCTACTCATACATGGAAAAGAAATCACAACGAAAGAATTATTGTTTCAACTCAAAAATTTGTTGTTTCAATTCTAGATACTCATGTTGTTATTTGGATTTTTTGGGAGCCATTGATTGTAGTGTACAATTTGATAAAAAAAAATACATTGATACAACAAACACCAATGTTGGAGGGACACCCGCTCTAATACCAATGTGACGTAAACTACACGTCGAAAGGCTTCTAAAAATATCTAAACACACTTTTAGAGAGAGAAATACTCTTTTCTATTCCAAATTCAAGTCTAGCTCAAATGAGGCTTACATGGGGGTATTTTGCCACTTTTACCTCTAAATACTAAAATAAAAGGAAAATACAATGACATAATAAAATTTTAAAAAATAAAATAAAACCCTAAAATGGGGCCCATTTCCATCAAATTCCCTCGACTTTGGTGGTCGGGCGAAGGAGGTGTGTTCTGAAGGAGTGGCTCGCGGTTCCTCCGACCCTTACCCATGGCTCTACAACCACCACATTGGCGAGCATACAGGATCAAATGTCGCTTTATCACCAATTTGATGTGTAGTAGGAAGCGGAAGCGGTTTATTATACTACACAAAAACATTTTATAACAAAAGCTTCCCTCTTTAATATTCATTCATCGTCTTAAAAGAAATAGTAGCAGTTCTTCCAAACGGAGGAATGCCTATATTTATAGGCCATAAGGGAGGGTCCTATAAGGTGCTAGGTATCCATAAATTGGCATGCATGACAACACCCGTGTTACCTTCGTAGAGAAACTAAGACTAGATGCTTAGAGTAATCCAAGACATCCACTAGATTGAGCTTTAAGCTAGCAAACATTTTCAAAGGAACTAAAGCCTCCATCAGCATTGGTATCTATGGTAATTGGCTATAAGAAACTATCGTATAGTCAATTATCATGTAAGACCTGAACTTTTTCCTTAAATAAGATTTATATAATCCAGCAATAATATGGTGAACTCAATGATATTGACGCGTGTTTGTTGCATCAAACACTTGATAGATAAAGCACCAATGATACAAACACTAAACTTGAAATAGAATGCATTGGAATAGAAGATTATAAAAATAAATGTCAGTTCATTTGCCAAATATATTTTTTTCTACAATAATAGAGTTTTGGGTCAAAGACACAAAGAAGAGTTTCTTTTTATAACTATGCTTCTCATAAAAATTTAAATATCCATTATAAATATGTTCAAATGCATACTATCAGCGGAAACAACAATCCAATAAGATATTTGGCCATTTTACATAATTTAATCCCATTTACATAACCATAGTTCAACTATCCGATGTTGAGAAAAACAATTGACCACTTATTTTTCAACTTGGTACCAATCTCTTAATTTTTAACTTGGTACCAATCTCTTAATTTTTAACTTGGTACCAATCTTTAGTTCAATTTCAGGTGATACACGACAATGCTATTTGAAGGGCCAATATTTATGATAATTAATTAAATTTTTCTAAAAATATCGAAACAAGATAGATCAACTATTTAATCAAAAACTTGTCAATGCATAATACATACATGTATGTATACATACTTAGTCTCGGATTATGATACTATATTCTAACAAATTTAAAGTAAATCTGTATGCTTGGCCAAGTAACATACTTAAAAAAAATGTTTGTCCGAAAAAATAGAGCTAAAAAATGTAAGATTCTCGTAGTGTCAATTCTATGGTTGAATAACCAATCAAAAACTGAGTTATCTCAGCGAGTCACCAATATTTTAATAATTTCAATGAAAAATTCAATGACTTAGAGGAATCAATAGTGTTCTATAAAATAATCAAAGAAACGCGTGATCCTTGCTTAATCACTACAAATCCCAATCGACACGGGTCCAGAAAAATATAGACCGCCACTTTGTATCTCAGTTAGTCATGGTAGCTACTTTTTAGCCTTACGGATAGACAAGGATTCTCCCGATTTGGTAATGATACTTCATTTCAAGGGGTGAATTTCTTCTTATTTCACTACCAATTATCTCTTCGAGATATGTGACTTAAAAAGTAAGATAAAGATGATGGTGTTGGATATTAGATCAGTGCTATGTATTTTATTATTAGGCCCACCTGTTTTGGGCTTTAGTTATTAGACTTTTTGTGACTTCTCTTTTATTTTTTACCATGTACTTCTTGACCATTCTATTTGGTAATAATAAGTACCATAATGTGGCATCATAATTGGCAAGCCAAATCACAAAAATTATCTTGGTATCAGAGCCAAATCAAACCCTAAACTCATCCCTACCAAACAAACCCTAGAAACTAAACCCTAGCCCCAAGCCACCGACCTCACTAGGTCTGGTCGGCGACCTCCTTCTGGCCGGCGGGTCGTTCTGGCCGGAGTTCTTATTTGGCCAGCGCCTATTCCACTAGATATGGACGACCTAAGGCTGTAGCTGCTGGGGTTGAATTCGTGGTTTTATTCTCTACACACTAGTGGGTTTCTTTCTCTACTTAGGGCAACTCATTTTTCGCTGGTTTGATTGGATAAGTTAGCCTTGTTCATCTTCATCTAGGGTTTATGCCCTCTTGTCAATTTGGGGATTTTTATTTCCTCTTGTTGTTGGGTTTTATTCCCATGAAGTAGGTTATTAATTTGCCTTTATTTGATGATTCTTGAGGGTTTATATCCTTCTATGTTGCTGAGTTAGATTGATTCACTCCTTACCAAATTTTTTTTGCCTTATTTGTGTGGGTTTTATTCCCCTCTTTGTTGCTGAATTTTTTTTATTACCCCATTGCCAATTTTTTGGCCTTTCTTGTGTATTTGTTGGGTTATATTTGGGTATGTTGAAGTTATGGCTGAGTTGAATGGTCCAAAATATGTCATTCCTACCCAACATACACCTACTCATCGGGTGACTAGTGTATTATTGAATGGAACGAATTTTAATTCGTGGTCTAGATCTCTTCGTCTATTCATTGGGTCAAAAGGAAAGACTAGTTAGTTGTTGGGCACTGAAACCCAAACGGATGCTAAGGATGTTTGCCATTTTTAATCAATGAGAGATGGATCGTTGCACGATTTTAGGATGGATGTTCAATTCCATGGAGGAGGGAATTTATACTATGTTGTCTGTTTCAGAATTATGGAAGGCTCTTAATCAGATGTATGCTCACGCTCATAATGATGCCCGAGTATTTCAGCTTTATCGGGAGATTTCTCATGCCTCACAGGAGTCACTCAACCTCTCTGTCTCTCACTACTTTGGATACCTACTATGCCGTTGGGAGGAGTTGGCCCAGTTTGATACTCTCTCAGACTTCCATCCTGAGGCCGTTTCTATCTTGATGCAGCGTCTAAATCGTCAGCACACTTATCAGTTCCTTGTGGGTTTACGATCTGAGTGCAGTGCTCTCTGTACTCAGATCATAAACACATCTCCTATGCCTCCCCTTCTAGAGACCTTTGCTATTGTGGATGGTGAGGAGCGTCGTCTCAGGTTATCTCAGACTTCTCAGGTTACTGCTCGGGTTCAATCTTCTCCTACTGATTAGATGGTGTTTGCGGCTCATGCCGGTTCTCGTACTTGTTATGGACGACCGACCTGTCATCATTGTGGGGTTGTAGGCCACTCCAAAGACCGATGCTTCAAACTTCATCCAGAGTTGAGGTAGAAGTTTGCCAAGGCCAAACACTTTGGCCCTCCCAGGACTGCTGCCATTGCCGATATTTCTGCTTCTCCTCCTAGTGCTCCTAGAGATGATAGTCATCTTCTGGCTCAGATTGATCTCCTCCAGGCACAGCTGAGCTCTCTTAAGCACTCTACTTCTAGTGCCACTATTGCTTCAGATACCTCATCAGCCTTTCATGTTAAAGCTGTTAAGCCTATTTGGGTTTTGGATTCTGGAGCGTTCATATGACTGGTGAGCTATCTTTTTTAACTTCCCCTAGTACCCCTGTGTGTTGTAGTGTGTGTCTTGCGGATGGCTCACTTGCTCGTATTCGTAGCAAGGGAAACATCCATCTTTCACCCTCTCTCACTTTATCTTCTGTATTGCATGTTCCCGACCCTCTTTTAATCTTATCTCTGTTCGTCAACTCTGTAAAGATCTTAACTGTGCTGTCATATTCTAATCCTCACATTGCTATTTGCAAGACCTGAGTTCGCAGAGGATTTTTTGCAGGGGTTATGAGCGCGATAGCCTATATCACTTTGGGGATCCTCTTACTACTACCCCTACTACTTTTGTTTCTGGACTCCGTGCCTCTGCTTCCAATGAGCCCATTGTTTTTTATATTTCCTTACAAACTTTGTATCTGTGGCATGCCTGTTTAGGACATGTCAATTTTCAGTACTTATGTTTACTTTTTCCCTCTTTGTCTAAGACTTGTAAAGACAAAAGGTTTACCTTTGAGACTTGTGAGTTGTCTAAACATATTCGTACTAGTTATATTTCCCATATGAGTCGTGCACCTTGTATGTTTGATCTTATTCACTCTGATGTTTGGGGACCCTCACATGTTACTGCTTTATCGGGTCATAAGCACTGTAACTTTTATTGATGATTTCTCTAGATGAAGGTGGCTATATTTATACAAACATAAATCTATTAACTTTTTTGTCTAATTCCTCCAAATGATTAAAACACAATTTAACACCAATGTTCGTGTAACATTCGGTCTGATAATGGGAGAGAGTATATTTCTGATGCTTTTCGTTCACAACTTAACCAAAAGGGAATTTTACAACAACTTATTTGCCCCTACACTCCGGAGAAAAACAGGGTGGCGGAACGTAAGAACCGTCACTTAATGGGAATGGTTCGGTGCCTTTTATGGGGTATGCATGTTCCTAAGTCTTATGGGCACCTTGCTCTTCTCACGGCCACATTTATTATTAATCGCACTCCCACCAAAGTTTTAAATGGCAAAACACCTCTTCACTCTATTTATCCTACTGCCCCCCTTTTTCCTATATTACCCCAGGTCTTGAGGGTGTGTGCTATGTTCAGGATCGGCGCCCCTCACGTCACAAACTTGATGATAAGGCCATTAAATGTATTTTTGTGGGCTATCCTACCATGTCTAAAGCTTATAAATGTTATGATCCTCTCTCTCGTGATGTTACCTTCCATGAGGATACTCCATTTTATGGTAGGTCTGCTACTCCGCCACCCCCACCCCCTCCCCCTCCTCCCTCCTCTTGGGAGGTTTCTCCGGTGGCCCATCCTATCCCTTTATTGGATGTTTCTCCCTCGCTTCCTGAGGAACCCCCTTTGCAGGTCTATGCTCGTCGCCCTCGGCCGCCCCTGCCTCCTCCTCCTACGGACTCAGGTACTGTTTCTACTCCTTCCCCACCCCCCATTCTACCTATTTTTGTTGTTCAGTCCCCCCCCCCCCCCCCTCCCCCACCTATTTCTGGTTTTCAGTGTCGTTATCCCACTCGTAATCGTCGCCTTCCTGCTCGGTATGTTAATTCTTGTAGCACTAATCATTCTATTCTTGAGCATCTTTCCTATGCGGGTCTTTCAGAGTCCTATCGTGCCTTTTTAGCTTGTTTTGATTCTATTTCTATTCCCCAGTCTTTGCATGAGGCTCTCCAGAATCCAAAATGGGTAGCTGCCATGAAAACTGAGATGGATGCCTTGGAAAATAATGGTACTTGGGAGTTGGTGGCTCTTCCTCCAGGAGAGAAACTTGTTGATTGCAAATGGGAGTTTAGTGTTAAATAGTTGGCTGATGGCTCCGTTGAGCGATATAAGGATCGTATTGTGGCACGTGGCTTTACTCAGATTCCGGGTAAAGACTTTGGTGCCACCTTTGCCCCGATTGCTAAGATGACTTTTGTTCGTCTCCTTATATCTCTTGTCGTATCTCACTCTTGTCCGTTGCATCAATTGGATATTAAGAATGCCTTTCTTCATGGGGATCTTACTGAGACTATCTATATGGCATCTCCTCCCGATTTTCGGGCTGAGGGAGAGTATATAGGCAAGGTTTGTCGCCTTCGCAAATCTTTATACGGGTTAAAACAGTCTCCCCGAGCTTGGTTTAGCCGATTCAATTTACCTCTATGGGATTCTCCAGATGCCAATCCGATCATACTTGCTTTATTCGACGTCAGCCCGACCAGCGGTGTATTATCCTTTTGGTCTATGTTGACGATATCATTATTACCGGTGATGATCTAGAGGGGATTGCCCAAGTAAAGAAGGACATTGGAGTGGCTTTTGATTCTAAGGACTTGGGTCCTCTTCGGTATTTTCTGGGGATTGAGGTGGCGAGATCTCGTCGTGAGATTTCCTTGTCACAAAGGAAGTATGCTCTTGATCTGTTACAGGATACAGGGATGATTGGTTGTCATCCAGCTTCTACTCCTATGGATCCGAATGTGAAGTTGACTTCTGAGTATGGGGATTTACTTTCTGAGTCGTCTACGTATCAGCGTTTGGTTGGTCATCTCATCTACCTGACCAACACTCGTTTTTTTTTCTAGGTATAAGCGTTTGGTTGGTCGTCTCATCTACCTGACCAACACTCGTCCTGATTTGGCCTTTGCTGTGAGTATTTTTAGTCAGTTCATGCATGCTCCTCGCACCACCCATCTTGATGCAGTTCATCATATCTTGAGGTATCTCAAGTCTTCACCGGGTCTTGGTCTCTTCTATGCTTAAGGAGACCAAAGGGGTCTCTCTTGCTTCACTAATGCCGATTATGCGGGATGCAGGACTGATAGGCGTTCTACTTTTGGCTTTTGTACTTTCTATGGTGCTCATCTCATCTCATGGAAAAGTAAGAAGCAAACGGTTGTTTCTCGTTCTTCAGCGGAGGGGGAGTACCGTGCAATGACCCATGGTACATGTGAGCTCTTGTGGCTTCGATCAATTTTGGGTGAGCTCGGCTTTACTGAGGACGGTCCTTCTGATTTGTTGTGTGATAACAAATCAGCTATTATGTTGTCATCTGATTCGGTTCTTCATGAGAGAACCAAACACATTGAGGTGGATATTCACTTTCTCCGTGAGAAAGTTTCTACGGGCATATCATTAATCCCTCATTCGTCCCTTCATCAGCTCAGACTACAGATTGTCTCACCAAGGCAGTTGGACCCTCTTTGCTTCACTCATCTATTGGCAAGCTGGGCTTAGTAGATATCTTCGCTCCAGCTTAAGGGGGAGTGTTGAATATTAGATCAGTGTTATGTATTTTATTATTAGGCCCACCTGTTTGGGGCTTCAATTATTAGACTCTTTTTGTGACTTCTTTTTTATTTTTTACCTTGTACTTCTTGACCATTCTATTAGGTAATAATAAGTACGATAATGTGGCACCATTATTGGTAAGCCAATACATCACAAAACTATTTGATGGTTCATACATGTGTAAGGGTAATCCCGAAACCATAGACCACGAGGGGCGATAATCAAGTCCCTTAAATGTTAGTTACTCAAAAGACCTTACTCAAGTAATTTAATAAAATATTAATAACTGGCCACATAGGATGTCGTCCCCCCTAAAGTCGAGGTGCTAAAGTTTGAATCGCTCACTCGAGTAACTTATTATTCAACCACGCAGGTATCCCCATGGTCAAGGTGCTAACCAAAACCCACAACAAAAAGGAGCAACATATGACCACTATGAGTGTCATCCCCAAAGGTCGAGGACCATTAAGACTAAATCACTCTGAAGAAGTGAAATTTAGGTAAACTGGTAAAAATCCTAAATATAGCTAAGTGCCACCAATTTATATCTTTTTTATAACTAATAATTGTTCGATTAGGCAAAACTCGAGTCTTCTTTTATGGGACCTCTTGAGGTTTTTTACTTGAAGGATAAAGAACAAAATCTTGTTGGAGCTCCACTCAAAACTACTCTACATTTGAGAGAGACAGACACCGCATTCTTGCTCCTTAGGAAGAATACACCTCTCAAGTTGTGGTTAAGCCTAGCGAAACTTAGCCATCATTACACTAAAGAAAGTACCAATCAGGCACAGTCCAAAACATTTTGCCTTCTCAACAAAACTAAGACAACCCGTAATGTATAGGCAGAGTAACTTACGCACAGTTAGGAATAAACAAAGATGACTCATAGTGGTTGAGAGAACCAATATCCTAGGGACGCATCATACCAAAAAGAGCGCTCACACAGTCTAATTCCTCGACCTTTTCCTCAATTTCTCATAAAGCCTCTCGATAGTAAGCCTCAAACTCCCTATATTCATCCTTGATTTGCTCAACATAACCTAAATCACTATGTTGTCTCCAAATCGGGTGTATGGTAGAGGTGGGATATTCGAAAAAAGTGAGGGAAGCGAGAAGGATAGTTTCAGGAATTTTAGAAAGCCTAGGGGTTGAAATGGAATTTGAAAAGTTAGATGGAGGGCTATAAATTGTGCTTCATAGGCACGGGATTAGGTTTACAATTTTAAAAAGATGGTTGAGGCTCACAAAATTCTAGGGTGCTTTTGAAATTTTCCAAATAACTTTAAACCTTGAAGCAGATGAAATGAGGGATTTTAAACTTGATGGGAGGGGCTTTGATATTCTCAAATGAATTTATGGTAAATGAGTTGGTGTCAAAAAGTATTAGGGGTTGTTTTGCAAATCCCAGAAGTACTCTGAGAATTTTGAGGGCTTGATACATAATTTTCGATATCTAAAGAGATTTTGTGATGCAGGAAGACCACACAAAAGAGAGACCAACGCATGAAGCTGGTAACTCCCAGAAACATTTTTGTTTGTATAGTAGCCGAGACGTGACTCACACCCTGAAGAGAAACAGAAGTCTTATGACCAACCATTGTTGATTATGTACCGAGACGGACAGTGGCGGAGGTTTGTGGAATCTGGGGGGTCAAATGTGCCCCAAAGGATCTCTCAAATACTAAAACAAAATTTTATATATATATACATGCACACGCACACACACACACACATATACAAGATTGACCCCTTTGTTTTTTATACCAAAAAAAAATTATTTTGAGCAGATTTTTAATGTTTAACCCATACAAAAACATCAAAAAAATGGATTTAAAAAAAAAAAACTGCACACTCGTACTTAAACCTCACAGGAGACTTTCTCACACATACACATTGAGGTCTAAAGTAAATTCAAAAATAATTTAAGGGAGAGAATGTAATTTGTAATAGTGCCCCACCCAAAATTTGTTTCTGATTTTGTCCCTTAAATTTTCTTTACATAAATTTATTTTCCTTTAGGGTTTCGTTACTGATTATTGGTTTTGTGCATGCTATTGTGATGCAAGTTTGTTTTCTTTAGTTACAACTGATATTTAAGTAATAAACTTAAAAATAACCCTTTGAAAATTTCGCCTTCCTAAACCTCCATCGGTGGCACACCTCATGGCCCCACACATAATTTTTTCTTGCTCTGCCAGTGGTGATGGTGGAGCATTTGTTAATAAAATTACAAAGTGGCAAGGAGTTAAAAGAGACCTGATTTGGGGGCATGTTTTATGTTATGCTCAATTCAGAGTAGTAGGAGTGGGGAAGAGGCATGGTAAGTTAAGGTCTAATTTGTAAGGTTGTGTGTTTGGTTGATTTTGGTGTAAGTTTAGGCATGGTAAGTGAAGGTCTAAATTTCATAGACATTTTATAATTTGTTCTACCTAATTATACATGTAATGGTTTTAAATTAGTACCTGGAGACTTCTACGCAACACCCTGTAAGGGAATCATGCCAGTGTTCCTAGCATAAGCAAAAATGCCACCAGCTTCAATAACAGGACCCGCATCCCCAATAGGCTTCATCTTATACTCCTTCCCAGTAGTATGATTGATCAACAAGTTCTCTCCCAACTCAATAGTGACCACATCCCCAGTCCTACACTCCTCACAAATCCTCCCTTCCGATTCCAAGGGATAAACCTCGCCCGTGGCCACCGAGTTTCTGAAAAATATCCTGGCGTAGGATTCGGCCACCACGGCAGCCACACCGGCCGCCCCTAGGGCCACGGGGGCATGCTCCCTGGAAGAGCCGCAGCCAAAATTATCACCAGCAATGAGAATAGAGTATTTAGATTTGAAGTCTCCCGGGGGAATAAATCGGGTTTGGTATGTGGAAGGGAGACCGATTAAAGCGTAGGAACCGAGTTTTTGGTATTCGTCGGGTTTGGAGGGGACGAGGGTGAGGTATTCGGCTGGGATGATTTGGTCGGTGTCGATGTTGTCTCCGACGACGTAACATAGTCCGTGGAATGTTGTGGTTGATGGGGTAGTGGGGGTGGGGGAAGGGGAGTTTGTGGCGGAGATGGGGCGGAGAGGATGGGAGTGGGAGTGGGAGATGAGGGATTTGAAGATGGGTTTGGGGGAAAGGGAGAGTTTGAGGTTGGATGGAGGGGAGAGGGAAGATGGGTTGTGTAGATGGGGAGAGGAGAAAGCGGGGGTTGAGAGAGATGAAGAGGTGGCCGCCATTGTTGTGAGCTAAGCTGAAAAAAGTTTGTTTTTCTGCTCAGAAAGAAAGAGGAAAGATGTGGTATTGTTAATTATTATAGTTCGGGGAGATGGGTGGCGGCTTTTTGTTTGGTTCCCGTTTTACACCCTCGTTATCAGCGTGCTTATTTCTAATAGTTTTTTATTGCGTTTAGTTCCAAAGTTTACTAGAAAATGAAACTTATTTCATAATTGTGATAATGAGATCCATAATTAAAAAAATTAGGTGTAAACCGTGCGACCAGGTGAGTTTATTGATTGCAGCCGATCTGACGTTTGAATTAAAAAAGTATTCAACAATAATTGACTTGAAATTGAAACATCAAAATTTTATAAAAAAATGGACTATCATAAAAAAAAAAAAAATAACTTGCACAAAAAAATGAGATAAAATTTCACAATTAAAAACTATGTCAGTATCACATCTATTTTCCTATAAATCACAAAACTCAAATTTGTCTTCAGAGTTAAAACTAAAAAAATAGAAATTAAAAAAAGATTTTTCTGGCAATTGAAATTTCAAATCCTCGAACATAGTTTCAAACTGATTTTCTTCTCCTCTTAGAACCATTAAACAATTAAAATGGTCATTCCATATTGAATCAAACTCCAAAAAAAATTGTCCTGGGAGTTAGCAAGTGAAATTTCAAATCCTCCAACGCAGTCTGAAACTGATTTTCCTCTCTTTTCAGAACCAGTGGGTTGAAGCCTACAAAAATTATTCACTACTTAAATATATACTTACGTGATATAGACAAAGATATATGCTTAAAACGTATAATCAACATTAAATACATCTATGTTCATTGATTATTATTCTCAAATCTAAGATGAGTGAAGTAAAAGACCACATTTGAAAGAAAAATAAATATACACATTGGTTATTTTTTTTTCTAAATTCATTTTTTATTTACGTGATTTAAAATATTCGACGAAAACTTTTTTTTACTGTTTTTTCCTCATAAAACTTTACAGTGTTTTTAATAAATAAAAAATCTAAATAAGAACTGTTTTTCTAAAACACTAAATAAAATTTATTTTTTTAGTAACTTATTTTTCTAAAACTATAAATCAATTTTTTTTTAGTCTATTATTTTTCTAAAACTGTAAATAATTTTTTTTCCTTACACTCTAAATAAAAACTGATTTTTAGTAACTTATTTTAGTAAAAATTGTAAACAAAAAGTATTTTTAGTAACTTTTTTTTTACTTGATTTAAATTTTTTTTCTAAAACGTTTTTTTTTTTTAAAAAAACTAAAATAAGTACCCAAAAAGGTATTAAGAAAATCAACTAATCCAAACATATACAAATCGACCAAAATGCCTTAAAAAAGAAATCCTAAATTTTGAAATCAAAATATAAAAAAAATACAAGAAATTACATTCTAAAGACGGTTCTTGAATATGGGCTTTCGACTCCTCCTTTCAATTCACCTTCCAACTCAGAAAAGTTAGATCCCATATGAATGTGGTTCCAACCTGTTATCATCAAACAACATTTTTTAATCACTCCCAAAAGTTCATTTCAATTAACAAAACAAAATTCATTTCATACAATTTATTCAAAATTTCAAGTACCCATCAGAAGCCATCTTAAATTCCTGCTTGAGGTCAACCTTGAGATCAATCACAATGATCTTGCTCTCCAAATCCCAAATATTGATACTGAAAAGAGACAAAGATTATAAAAAATAAAAATAAAAAAAGGTAGTATAATAAGAATGTTTTTTCAAATAAACTAATATAATAACTTAACATAAATAATAGAAAAATGGAAATTGTAGATACACAAAACCCATTTCTCAGTCAACTATTAAACTAAAATGTGATAAAATGCAAATCTCAAAAAATGGGTTCAAATATATAGATCTAAAACCTTATTCATTTGAGCTAAATGGATTCAAATATGTAGATCTAAAATCTCATCAAAATATACAGTTCTGTGTATAATAATATGAAAAAAATGGGACAAAACACCTCTTATTGCAGATTCACAATTAGTTCTCTGTGTGTGAAACAACGGCGTTTCTCTCCACTTTCCCTTCCTCTCTCTCACCGTCAAAAATCCCCGCCGGCGAACCACCTCCTCCTCCTTTAAAACCAGCGTCGCCAGCTTTATTTCACTCGCCCAACAAATGCAACATATTAGAACATCAAAGACCCAACCCAATACAACGAATTACACGCGTATGATTAAAATAAACTAATTCAATATGTGGTGATATCCTCTATAGCATCAAGGTTTTACATTCCAGCACGAATAAAAAAGACATGGGTAAAACCATTTGATCTGACAAACCACAAAACCATACCAACAACCATTAGTATTTAATCCAAACAAACAAACATCAGACAAAAAAACAACGATCTAGAGCAAGAGCCCCGTCCCAACTCAACTCCAAAAAACCCTCCACCTTCTTGAGCAGATCCAACCCTCAAAAACACTATTTTTGGCCTCCTGTGTATATCTATTTTCTTTTAACTATTCGAAATGGGGACTAAAATTTATCACGAAGTAAAAGAACAAAATATTTTAGTAATAAAGCAAAATTTTAAAACTCACCATTGATGTTTATTTTCAGTAGTAAAGACACCTGCATAGTAAAACGAACATCGAACAATATATTTAGTTCATTGAGGGGAAAAATAAAAACAAAAACAAAAAATAGAAACCCTTTTGAGAAAACAAAACAAAAAAAAAATTCATTACAAATCAATGGAAATGACCATAACAGTGTTGTACAATTCAATGGATATGAGAGATGGATATAACAAATCAGTGGATATAACAACATAACTAAAAAAATGGAAATGAGAGACGCAATAAACGATGGCGTGACTTATCTTTTTTTTTCACGCAACACGAACACAACACAATACTAAATGCGTAGATTATCTACACATTACAGTATGACATAATAAAAACAGAAACCTTATAAATTACTTGAAGGCCGAGGCAAAAAAAAAAAAAAAAACTTATAAAGATTACCTAACGGGCAACATGAAGTCAACACAAGTGAAGGCCAATAATGGCTTGTCAAACAAAACTCTAATTACTGTTGGTCTGCAATAGAGGTATAGATTAAATCTATAAAACATGGAAAAAAATTAAATGGGTTGAGATGAAGGATTATCTGAACCGATGATAAAAATATAAAAAGATATCTATTTTTTAAGACACAAAAGAAAAGCAAAAACAAAAGCTCATTTCTCATTTCTTTACACACATAAACTTCTCATTTCTCACTCTCCCTAACACCATCGCCGGATTACAAAGCTGAGATCTGAAACTAACATCGGAGTCGATATTTGATCCGCTAATTTCGTAGGAGTTTTTTTTAAAGTTAGAAAGGCTGAGATTTTGTTTTTTCAAAATCAAAATAAAAACATAATATCAAAAATAGAGAGATGAAACCCAGTTATGAAAATAAAATAAAAAATATATACCAGATCAAACTACGTATACAAACACGTGGGTATTGGAAGAACTTTCACCGCCTCTCTTGTACCTACACAATCCACCTCGTATATGTGGTTGAGAAGAGGAGGTTTTGTGCGTGTCTACACTTGTAGAGTTGGCTTACTTTTGTTGTCAACTGAACATTGTAGGCTTCAATATCTGGGTTTTCTCTTCGAATTTTGCTATGAAGTAAGCGTTTTCATCGCCAAAGACTGTTCGGGAGGACGGTTTCGGTTGGGAACATGCGACTGCGAGTGTTTGTGGAGATAGAGTTGGAAAGGGTAGCGGCACAACATCCCATATTTGGGTTTGGGAAGTCGTGGGTTTGTGCTGTTTGTTTTTCATATTTAAAAGGAAAGATGGAAGGCCCATTTGGATAGTGGAGTTGGGTTGTATTATGTGCCACGTGGATAGGCTAATTGCAAAGCATAATAAATGTCTTGTTTTACATTTTATAGTATTAAGAGATTTAAAGTATAGAAATTAGTGTAAATAATTTATTTTTTTAAATAGACTTTCGTTTTTATTTAGGTAAAATACAAATTTAACTCGAAAGTTTGGATCACTTTGATATCGAGTCTATCTTTTTTTAATTTTGAAGTTTATATTTTTTATAATGTTAACCCTTCGTTTTAACTACGCAAAAAAACTCGAGAATGAGTGACTCGGCATCCAAGTTGTCACCTTATTGTCACAAGATTATTAAGTTGTCTATTTATTAATTAATGCATGGCATAAAAATATATATATATATATATATAAATTAAACACCTCAATAGTATCTAATATCTAATCTTTATCTTTATCTTTATATTCTATAAAATGCCATACAAGGGAGTTAATGACTCCTCTCTTCTCAGAGTGTCCACGTGGACAGTATTACCTTTCTTTATTTTCTCTATAATTAATATTGGTTGATGGAGAAGGTGTCCACGAAGGACTGTTCTCACTACACACCATTTAATTTTCTCTCTTTAAGGATTCCACGTGGAGTTAATGACTCATCTCCTCTCTTCACAAAATAACCTTTTGGTTCATCTGATCCCTCCCCACCCCTTCATTTTATCTTCTGCGTAAACTCATTAAAAAAAGAATACTCTTCATATTCCAATAAATCTGTCCATTCCTTTTCCCCACTCTCTCTATTTTTTTATTTATACATAAATGCAAATATCATTCATTAAAGTCACGTTTTTCGTTCGTTCTCCCATCTCAACTGGAGTTTCCCTAGGTTTTAGACTTACCATCACAATCGAAAGCGATGCGACAGGTATTTCTTCACTTAATTGGTATCCATTTGAGTTGTTTATTTTTGTTGAGAAATTAGTTAACTTGGAAAGATTAAACCCTCCTTTTTTTCATGAGCTTCACCCTGCCCTACCCCTTTTTAATGAAATAAGAGTAAAATCTGGGGGAGGGCGGTGGGAAGGAAGGAAGGAAGGAAGGAACAGTAAAGGCGCTACCTTGGCAACGCTATTTTCTTACAATGTTGTCCAAGCTTTTTCAGGAATCCGCCTTTCTATTTTGAGCTTTCTTGATTCCATTGGCTTTGAATGAACATATTTGAGGACTCGAGATTGAGGAGCGTATTCAACAATTGCAACTTCTAACTACTATTGCCTTAATTTTTGGAGGGTTACTTTATTTGTTGATCTTAAATTTGTTACTGATGTAATTTAAAGAGATGGGAAAATGTATTAGGGAGTGCGACAAATAAGTGATTTTAAGTGAAAAATATAAAACATGTAGAATATAAATGGAGACCTAACATTTTTTTTTAGTAATAAGGTAGCCAATTTGTTTATAATTCCAATTTTTTAAATTAACTTAAAAAATTTGAAAGTAAAAGTCTCCTCAAATATATTCCTGTCTAAAGTAAAATAGAAAAAAATTCCATGAGAAATATCAAAATCGATTCATGAAAGAAATTTAATTTTATAATTTCGCAGTTTCTTTTAGACGTATTTTTCGATTTGAATTTAGCATGGAAAAAATGTTTTAGTTTTTCACTATCCGGGACTATATAAATGTTATTTTTTTTTAAATTGCTTCAATGATTATTTCATGTTCAAATATATTTCATGCGTGTGAAATTACCATTATAATCGTTTACCCGCGCATCGCTCGGATTTATACCTTTTTATAGTACATACTTAAAGTTGTTATTATAACACAACGTCAACATTTGTCGCGTTCACACGATAACACGTGTACACTTCATAAATTGTCATATTAAATGAGCGTGTAATTGGTTGAATCTCCACTTAATTAATGCTTTAGGCATTGCATACCCACTTTAGACATCTCTTTATATCTCCTCTAAATATGTGAAAACCTTTTTTCCTTTTATGCATTTGTTCCTTTACTATGTGACTTTTTCTTGTCTTTGACTTATGAATTTCAATGGCTCTTTTAATGCATGCTTCATAGGAATTTGAGTCATCTCTCTTTCCACCTTTCGGACCTTTCTCTATAGAAAAACTCAAGTGATTCATTTAGTGTATTAATTCTTATTTTTTCACATTTTTTTAATCTCCGACAAGGTATAGACATAATAAAAGGATCACTGATTCATTATCTTTATGAACTTTATCCATATATATTTTCCTTTAAAGACATTTTTCCATAACACTCTCTGTTGATGCAAAAAACTGGACCGAATCCCATTTTTATGATCACAGATAAATAGATGAAAGCAATCCAATCAAGCACATAAGAGACAAAGATTTTTAAAGTGGTTCGGCTATGAATAAAGCCTACGTCCACTGTTATTTTATTCCCAGGGGTTTACAATAGCACCATAAGGTGTAGAGAGAGAAAGGATGTGTATCTTGTGTATGGTGTTTCTAGGTTCTCCCGGATCTCCTTCGGATCTCTTTCATTCTCCCGGATCTCCTCCTTTTGGCTAAGGGGATACATGTATTTATAGTGATGGGAGATAAAGAGATTCATTGTATGTAGACATTTATGTCTACATTCAACGAATCTAATTATTGAATTGTTTGGTATGCTATGTGTTGTCATCTATTAATACAGTATAAATGTACATTAAGGCTCATTAAATGCGCTGCCATCTTCATTAATGCACATTAAATGCATAGTCATCCTTTGATCTTCCTGGTTGGTATGCCGACCAACTATCCTCGGGTGCCGACTAACTCTCCTCGGGTGCCGACCAACTCTCCTCGGGGGCTGACCAACTCTCCGAGGGTGCCGACTAATTCTCCTAGGGTATTGACCAACTCTCCTCGGGTGCCGACTAACACTCCTCGGGTGTCGACCAACTCTCCTCAGTGTCGAATATTGCCACGTAGGATGATATTTGTCCTTTTCTGATTGGTCCTCCTAGATGGAGAATTTTTGCGTTAACAGAAGCCCCCAATGCTCCATGATTGATGGTTTACTTGAAAGGATGGAGTATTTATTCTTCAGTGTTGCTCGGTGCTCGTGAAATTCTTAATCTACCTTCTTGATTTGTTCAACATAAAGTGCATTATCTCATGGACGACATATGATGCAGGCTGATCGATGGTTGCTAATCTTTCTTTTGAGGAACTCCGTGTGTTATATATCACCCCTGGGAATTTGGATGCAGCCATGCCATAGTATGCAGCTTGTAGCTTGTCATAATCTTCAAGTATGTTGATTGGTTTGTTAGCCGACCAACTGCCTGCTGTGTCGAGCAACTGAGTGCTAACTTCACGTTCTTGATTCTTCTGATTTATGATCCTCTGAATACTTTGTCGAGTAACATACTAGATTTTGAACCCAACTCTTCAATCTGATTAGTACCAAGCTAGTGGTGGACTTCGAAACATTTTCATACAACTTCTTCTTCAATGTTGGTCGAGACAGTAGTAGCAAAGATCTCAGTGCTGTAGATGCTAAATTTGACTTCTGAACTTCAATAGCATGTGCATAATAACTCCTGAATATGCCTCATGAACTTCTGAATTCCTCTTGAACTTCAATATACCTCCTGAACTTCAATAGCCTCCAAGTGTGGAATGTGAACTTTGAATGCTTTTTGCTTGATCGCTTTCACATACTCATAAAATGTTTCCGACCAACTGTAGTTGACAGCTTCTTATTTCCGGCCAACCTGAGTTGGTCGATTTTTTCTTAACGAGCAACTTTGACACTTTCTGGAATAATTTTATCTCCCGAGGAATACATAGTTTTACTTCCCGTAGGAATACATAGTTTTACTTCACGTAGGAATACAAGTTTTACTTCACGGAGGAATACAAGTTTTACTTCCCAGAGGAATACAAGTTTTACTTCCCAGAGGAATACAAGTAGCTTTACTTTCCGGAGGAATACAAGTTTACTTCCCGGAGGAATACAAGTAGCTTTACTTTCCGGAGGAATACAAGTAGCTTTACTTCCCGGAGGAATACAAGTTTTACTTCTCGGAGGAATACATTTACTTCCTAACCAACATAAGTTGGCATTTTTAGGAATATATTTCCTAACCAACATAAGTTGGCATTTTTAGGAATAGTTTTTTGATAATAAATGATAGAGACTTCCTCGGAGCTGACCAACGGATTGTTGGGAATAAGATATAATAAATGCTGGAGACATCCTTGGAGCTGACCAACAGATTGTTGGGAATAAGATAATATATACTGGAGACCTCCTTGGAGCTGAATATATGATTATAAATATTTGTCGAGCTCCATGCTGAAATAAGAATAGAATATGCATCCAAATAGATATAAAGAATAATTAAAAATAATAAAGTGCCTCGTTGATCTGTCGAGGTAGAATTATATAATGCCGAACAAGAATAAGATCTTCCAGAACATAAGAATATGGCCGAGAACGTCGTCAGGCCTGAATATAAATAAGAATTATCCGACCAACTATCCGTTGGGGGTGAAATACAACGAATGTTGTAATTCTCCTCAAAGCTGAATAAGTATCTTATCGAGGCACAATTGCATAATGCCGAATAAGAATAATATTTTTCAGAACATAAGAATATGGCCGAGAACTTTGCTGGGCATGCATATAAATAAGAATTACCCCGACCAACTATCCATTGGGGGTGAAATATAATAACTGTTGTAGCTTTTCCTCGGAGCTGAATATGATAATAAGTATTTCGCCAAGCTCCATGAAGAGATGAATATAGAATATGAATCCAAACGGATATATAGAATAATTCGTGCTTGAGCACAAATCAAAGCAATAATAAAATATATAGTTCCTTGCTGAGGTAAAATTTCATAATGCTGAGCAATGATAATAGTTTCCAGATTATTTCCGAGCATTCGTCGGCGTTGAATCTTGTACCTGTAAAAATTAATAATTTTCTCTACCATATGTGTAGGCTGAATTGATTAAGTCATGAGAATAATTTACTCATCCAATCAATATATGATATGTATATGCTTGAAAAATAAAAATATTAATTTCAAAAAATGAAATAATATATGTTGGCTGATATGTCGAGGTAAAACTGCCTGATGTCGAGCAATAATAGTTTCCAGAGGTTTAAGATTGTGGCTGAGATTTCGTCAGGATTGAATCTCGTCCCTATGAAATTTTAATAAGCTCCCCGAGCACCAGTCGAGACTAGATCAAATAATTATTATCATGAGAACAATTATTCAGCCAAACAATATGTGATGTGTATCAGCATAAGGCAATAAAAATTTCAAAATATGAAATAATATGTTTTGTGCCAAATGTGTGTGAGATGGAGAAATTTTTATTAGATATGCGCCATAAATAAGACATAAAGTTTTTTGTAAATTTATTTAATCTCCGACAACTAATCAGGTATAAGTTGATGTTTGAAAATTATTTACCACTTGGTTTTAAAAATATTTTTGGGGTGATCACAAGTTAAAAAAGACTTAAGCCCCCTGTTTGTCCCCGAGCTGAACTCGTGTTTAAAGAAATATCTGGGGTGCTTCGCATTTTTTAATACCCCAAGATTCTACTGCTACCGACAAACGGCATGGATGTTGCCGACCAACATTTAAGGATATCTCAAGTTATAGAATATATGGTGCCGACCAAGAAGCAAATGGTCCATAACCAGCTGAGCAATTTCGCCGATCAACAAAAATGGTGCATTGACAGCACCGAACAACATTAGATGTCACCGATCAAAAAGTGGATGGTTGGATAGTTGTCGACCAGTAAATTGAACCCTCCGAACAAGACTGAGATGTCGCCGATCAAGAAGTAGACTATCGTCGACCTGCAATTGGTTCCACCGAGCTACAATATGGGGCTCCAATCAATAATAAGATACCTCGTAGTTGGATAAAATTATTTCAACGTTGCTGATGGATCTTCAAATCTTATCTCCGACAAACAAAAATGGTCTGGTTAAGCTTCCCTTTAATAAAAGATGGCCCAAGATGATGCCGACCAACAATATGGATGGATGACCAGAAATAGGGGTTGTAAGTGGACGATTCCGGACAGCCATATGAGCCGCGGTGAATAATTTTTCGTGAGATTGCTATGTCCCAAAATATCTCGAACCAATAGATCAAAAAAAAATATTCGATGTAAAATTTAAGCATTAAGAATGTTAATTAAATGAATAATTATCTAATCCACTAGATCGTGTGATTTTGACAAAGAAACCCTGTGATGTTATGAACGAGGGGACAACATATCAAATTTGTACCCAGAGTCTTGATATGGTCATGATTGTTTTACTGATCCTCTTTTACAAGAGATGGGTAATGATTTTTTTTTTGTTACATAAATTTTTTTTTATATTGATCCCTTCCTATTCCCCATTTGCATAGATAAAAATATGGTGAATGATCGAAATTATTACCAAATTTATATAAAAAATCAATCAATTTTGACTTTATTAACATAGATGGAAGATGAGCCAAATATAGTTCATAAAAATGAATGCAAAGAGACTCAAATTTGAAGAGAGAGAAAGTAGATCTGGGTCATGATTTCCATGAGAAAACTTTTTATTGTCTTTAACCTTTTCCCATTCTCTGATTAAAAATGTAATGGGAATTTGAATAGTCATCAAAGATCTTTCAAAAATTATTTCAAAATCAACAATGAAAATTATCAAATCTTATCATCGTCGTATATATTGGTATATGTAATCATTTAAAATATTGATTCTATGATATAAAATTGAAACTTGAGAATTAAGCAAAAGGTTATGATTTATGAAATCCACCATTTTTTAGGTTTCTAAATAAGAATTAATCTAACAGTTATACACACGACACGACATAAATCGTCCTCTGACCCGTTTAAACTGTCGGCCCTGACACATTATGTCGCCACAAATTTTAATACCCGTTTTTATCTTAGGCATTAATTCTCAATTTCTCAATTTATAATCACCCCACCCTTTTAATCGATGTGAGATCCTCAAAATACCCCTTAGTCCCATACCTAAGGGTCCCCCGAGTTATCAATATGTCCTATCCTATGTATAGGAGGATTTTCTAACATAAATCTTAACTTATTCTCGTACTTAGGCTATCGTAACGACGATAAAGTAATAAAAATCAGCCCACCCTCAAGATGATAAAAACGCGATAATCTACCCTCACTAGTCCCATACCTAGAAGGCATTCTAAAATATAGGGAGAGCAATAATACCCAACAACCCGTCGTCACAAAGGCAACATCATAATGCCAATAAGTCACACAAACAAGCATAATTAATCAATATATAAAACTACGCATGATATTTTAATTCAATTAATTCTTTAATTTAATTATCACCTCGTCAACAATACCCAATTAATCTCATTTAATTATTTTAAATTAAATATACCAAGTTTTCATCATATAAACATCAAAAACCAAATTTTATTTTCTATGTGTATTACATGAGTTGTACGCACCCAAAAATCATTTATTTTTAGAACTATGGTTTTTTCTACATGCAACCTACACCAATAAAACCCAAAATCACTCATCAATCCTACGTATCCAAAGGGTTATGAATATTATTCAGATTAAAAGATTTTATAAAAATAGCCCCATAATTAGTATTCAATTTTTCTAATTAAGTTACTAATTATTTTTAAGAAAACATGTAATTAAGTGTTTAGGCGACACTTAAAACGCATAATACTAAAGGAAAAGAATAGAGTATTCATGTCTGAATAAAAGTTGGTTTAGAAATCTGATCTTGAATGTGTATTCCTCTCAAAATTTGACAAAGATTCGTTCTTGACGCGTCTTGAGAAAATCCGGTTAATCTTGACAAAACTTGAGTTGAAAGTTATGTAGAATGGGGCTAGGGTTTTGAGGTTGAAGAAGATGAAGAAGATGAGAGGATTCTGATTTTTGAGAAGGCTAAAATGTGTTTTAAAAGATCTAAACTCGTCACTTTATGTTTATATACCAAAAAGAATTAGAGTCCTAATCCAATACAAATACTTGAAAAAATCATTACGGGCGATTGGACCGTTAGAATCGCTTGAAATTTTAGTATGTTGTAGCGAACGGCGAGACAGGAATGCTGACAAAAATTCAGCTTGATCGGACGGCCGGATTTCTAAAAATATTATTTTTACAAGAAAGTTTTATGTTTTGAGGACTCTTAGAGAGTTTTATATTGAGGACTCTTCTAAGTAATAAAAATTCAATTAAATCTCCATTTTAATTCGGATTTCGAGACCGTTTAAAATTTTATTTTTCAAATATAAAAACCAACACTTTAAATTATAAAATTTATAAAATCCAAAATTTTATTTTTCTTCGATTTCCAAAATTAATTTAAAAATTCCCATTTAAAAAATCCGGGTTGTTACATACTTCCCCACTAGCAAAGAATTTCGTCCTCGAAATTAAACGAAGCATACACATAAACACTTAAAGATCAACACAAAAGACCTACAGAATCTTCTCCAAGATCCTCCAAAAAATAGCCCCAAGAATACCTCTAATTTAAGGTTGGAACTCACAAATCTCAAGGGCCAAAGTATATATAAAAAGAAGAGGAATATAAAATATATTTGTTGCCAAAATTTATGCCAAAAGTATGTTAAAAAGGTTGCCCACGACTCCCTTTTATAATGCAAAGAAATCAAGAGTTGGAATCCAAAAGACTCCTTTAAATAAGGCAAAGAAATGAAGAGTTGGAAGTCAAAACAACTCCAAGAGTTAAAAACATTTAAAAATCATTTTAAAATCCGTTTTAACTCCGATTTCGAAACCGTTTGAAATTCTCGCCTTTAAAAATAATAACCAACATATTTGAGCAATAAAAATAATTTTATCAAAAAATTTATTTTCCTCCATTTTCCAAAAATTAATTAAAATAGCTCAAAAATTATGCGGGTTGTTGTACTTCCCCACTAGCAATGGAATTTCGCCCTCGAAATTCGCCGAATGCCTAACTCTAAAAAATCAGGCCACTACACTAACTCCAAAAATAAATCACGTCTCCAAAAATAAATTCCTCACCTCTAATCTCGAAACCTATCACGAATATCACCTAAAATTTGCTATCTCCAAAAATTGCTAACCACACAATGAACCCAAAACTCAAGCCCCGAGGGTTGTCGTATACCTAATCTATGATACCATTTGTAACACCCCGCCCGCCCGGGGAAAGCGAACGGAGCGCTAATGTGATAAAATAAATCCAAATCCACAAGTGACAAGGTATAGAGCATCTAAATAAACCCAAAATAATATAAATCCACTAATCTCAATCTCTTCAATTACAACAAGTCTCTCGAATTAAAATTACAACTATCTAACTCGAATAAAAATACAAATCTCTAATGCTCTATACAACAAAATAATACAAATTTTTCCCAAACAATCCTCGCTAAAATCAATCTCCATAGCGCCCCAAAATCCGCGCTAACCTGCCACTAAAAGAAAATATGGGGAAGTACACAATACGACAGGAAAGATGCTCAACAAATAAATTAGCGATGAATAAAACGTAACAACACGAGTACGAATATTTAAATCAAAATGCAAATCTCAATAGCATTTCATCATTATAATTTCTCAACAACACTTTAACCGGGTCACCGGGCCTCACCACATCCGTATATGCTTTATCAAGCCATAGCTCGGGAAACAGGAATTTTGGCGGGTGCCCAACATCCGTGCCATATTAAAATCTCATGACAACGTGCTCATCAACAATATAATGATACCACATGAATCAAAATAATTTCAACAATTATTTTCCAGATTTCAATGAATTTATCAATTCAAATATGAATTCAATTAAACAAGAATTGCTTGGTATGCTATGTGTTGTCATCTATTAATACAGTCTAAATGTACATTAAGGCTCATTAAATGCGCTGCCATCTTCATTAATGCACATTAAATGCATAGTCATCCTTTGATCTTCCTGGTTGGTCTGCCGACCAACTATCCTCGGGTGCCGACTAACTCTCCTCGGGTGCCGACCAACTCTCCTCGGAGGCCGACCAACTCCCCTCGGGTGCCGACTAATTCTCCTCGGGTATTGACCAACTCTCCTCGGGTGCCGACTAACACTCCTCGGGTGCCGACCAACTCTCCTCGGTGTCGAATATTGCCACTTAGGATGACATGTGTCCTTTTCTGATTGGTCCTCGTAGATGGAGAATTTTTTATGGAGAATTTTTGCGTTAACACTCTCATCTTTATATAAAAGCCATTCACGTCACCACAAAATAGTGGTCATATTTGACCCGTCGAAAATAATTTATATTTACATCATCATATAGAGGAAAGTTGCAACGGGAGGAAAAAAGGATAGATAAAAATTAACAATGTAATTTGAGAGGCAAGCAAAAAACCTATATAAATTTGGAGCTTTATTGCATTTCATATTTTTTTTCTAAAATAATATTTGTTTGGGCTGGTAAAATATCATATTATCCATTATATATGTTAAACCCAGCTACTATTCTTGGCTTTGAAGCTTTGTGTGGGCGATTATGGGTACAAAGGCTCTTAATGTTTTCTTGAAATGTGTAGTTAGTTTCGCTTTTTATTTTCATTATGCACAGTAACCATTTAATAAAATACCTTCAAAAAAGATAAATTCATATGATAATATTCTAGTTTTTTTATTTTGATATGATAAAGCATTTCATTGATGAGAGTACTGTACTCTTTCAAAGCTCAATTTTATTGCAAGTACACGCACTTAAAAGCCCTTAGTTATATCTTATATGTTTGTATTTAATTTTTTGTTAATCTACTTACATTATCATCAATGAGACTTAGTCTACTCATCATATTTCAAATAACATGATTTTAAAGAACCGAGTTATATATATGATTAAATTATCCAAAATATTATATATGAATTACCATCGTTCTGGATTCACCCGAACGATGGTTTCTTCCAGTTTCATGCCACGTGGATTCTAATAAACTCCTTAATGAGCCTTTTTTTCTCTTTATATTCGCAACCATAAGGTTCATATTTATATTAAACTTTCTATAGCATCACTCCCTATTATCAAATGGCATCACTCTCTATCTATGCCCCCACTGACTTATATCAATCTCTCTGCTATGGCCTTTCATTTTCCAACAATTAATGTCATTACAACACATTTATACTATATAAAGGATAACTCAACACCAATACAAGGAAAATGAGTAATAGTAAGGAGACCCATTTTGTGGACTTTTTATTGGGTAGTATTTGACTTCACACGAGGTCTATTATAAATGTAATCATATGTGTGTTTGACACATCGCTAAGTTTGGAAAAAAGTTTACGAAATGAATCTCTCTAGTATTACTCAGGGCAAATTTAACTGAAGCCCACATTCCTTTTCTTCGTTGAATACCCTATTTTCATTTGAGATAATTCTATACGCACCAAGTTTTTATACCCAAAGTGGTTTACCAAGTGCATTAAAGTGGTGTACACTACTATAAGTGCAATAGTTTAATGCACTTGGTAAACATCTTTTGTTGTAAACACTTGTTACGCATACCATTTTCCTTTTATTTTTAGATCATAAACCCCAAAGCTACATCATCGTCACACAAAGTGTCATGGTCAATGGAGGGATTAAAGACGAATATATATGTGTGTGTGCGTGTGTGTGCATGTGTGCGTGTGTGTGCGTGTGTAAGAGAGAGAGAGATCGTATAATCTCCGACGAATCATATCATTTTACAATCATATTGAATTTCCACATGCAATATAACGCAAAAGAAGTGAAACAGTTACATAAAGCAATTGAAAAGTGGGTATAAACTTCTAATTATTAGACGTCTAAAATTATTAAAACAACCTAGGGGTTTTGGTTGTGAGGTGTTTAGACCCTAAGTTCTATCACTGTTTAAATAAAATCAAGATTTGAAGGTGTATGCTTTTGTTGAATTTTGTTCACTCACACATATGTTCTCGTGGACTCAGGTTTGACACCAATCTATTGACATATATTATTCAATTATATGGATACTTTGATATTAATTTTGTATCATCGAATATCGACTTATATATATTTCTACAAATGCAATGAATAATTTTACATGTGTCTAACATTTCATAATTGAGTATCTGTAAATTGTAGACTTTAACAATTATTGATTGTTTTCAAAATTAGGATAGTACAACCCTCACCTGTTACTGATTAAAAATTTATTGACTCAAAAGCAAGTAGTAAAAGTAGTGATGCTCAATAACCCCCTCGTCTGTGATGCACTTTATCTTCCGATGGTAGGTAGACGACACAACCCTCACGGCATGCATCCATCCTCTACCAAGTATAGCGTTGTATAGGGAACCTATATCTACCAAAGGGAACTCCATAAGATTAAATACTCCTCCTTTTCGGACGGGGAGAATAACCTTCCCTAGGGGCAAAGTCATCAGTCGTACAAAGTCGACAAGAGGCACATTGGTTTCTCGCACGTCTTCTATGCTCAGGTTCAATTGGTTGAACATCTTGAGGTACATTACCTATGTGGAGCTTCCCCGATCCACCAATAACTTGTCCACATCCCAATTAGTAGCCTTGAGAGTGATTATAAAAGTGTCATGATGGGGAGTCCTTATTGTGACACCTGCCCTCTTGATTTCAATTGTACTCGTGTAATTTCGTGACTTGTTGTGATTCAAATGAGCTTTAGACTTTATAAGATGAATTAGGGTTAAATTTGGATAATATCGTGCCTTTGTGAAATTAATTGGATTTAGAATGGCTATATATTTATTTTGGAAGAAATTAAGATCGTTCGAACGATAGGCCTCCTTCGTTGGAACAAAACTCGAATGACCTTCCAACAACATTCACCTATTTGAAGAACCTATCCTCGTGAGAAGTACGTTTGAACGAGACTGGTTCTTGTTTGAACGAGATCCAAATCTCGTTCTAATGAGAAAACATTGTCACAATATAGACCATTGGATTTGCCATGTGTCACATTCTCACGTAGTAGACCAACTCGGGATTAAGCTTTGGGGAATTTTTAGTATTTAAATGCTAAGGGTTTGGCGGTATTTAAGTGAGACTTTGGCCCATTCTAGGGAATTTCTCTCTCTCTCTCTCTCTCTCTCTCTCTCTCTCTCTGCTCTTGAAGCCTCACCACTACCCAACCACCTTCCTAAACCCTAGCACCACCACTCATAATCCCTAAACCACCATACTTTAATCATTGTCATCGCATTTAAAACTATAAAATCCATCTACACCATTTGATGGGCAAGATATAAATTTATAAAGATCTTATTGGGTATTTTTGGAGAAGAAAATAAGAAGAAATTATGGAGTTTGAAAGGGATTTTTGGAGCATCCAAGGATACAAGCTTACTGGAGCTAGGCAACCTCTTTAAGGCCACCTTAAGAGGTGGGAGGTTTTCATCTTCTTCTACATCTCATCCACCGTTTTCTGGAGATTCAATAAGGTGGGAAACTTTACTCTTAAGTTTAAGAACTCTATTTCCTTAGTTGTTGGTCACGTATATAGGATTTTAAGAGTACGATGCATGTATGTTATAAAAGGCTACTTTCTCATGATTTATGCAAAATGGTTTTTACCAATGGTTTCATGGTTTTGATAAAATGATATATTTTTAAGAAAAACTTAGCGTTAAACATTTTATGTAATAAAAAAAAATAATAATTATCTTGTTGAGATATTTAGTGAACAAGGTCTTAAAGTGTTCTTTGAAAAATGAAATTTTGTGAAATTAGACATTTATTAAATTTTGAAGAACAAAAATGTCTTTTAACCTTAGAAAAAGCATGTTTTTGTAAACGTTATGAAATTTCTTGAATAAATCATGTGTTAAACTAATTTTATTAGATTTTTGGTCTTAAAATCCCTCTCCCCGTGTATATAAACTTCTACTAATTTGGCAATGGGAATATGAACAAGTTTAGTAAATGTATTCATGAGTTTTAACATGAAATAAAGAAAATATAAATTTCAGCTCTTAAAATGTATTAATAAATGTAAAAAATGTGATACGTGAATGTTTTCAAACTACACGTGATTATAAAGGAAAATGGTAATTTTTCAAGTAAAGTAGTCTTTAAAATGCCAAATAATTTCATTGATAAAGAGAGTAATGGAACAAAGAGATTTTCAATTTGATAAGTGTGTTACTCCAAAGTATTAAAGGAATGTTAAAAACATTCAAGAAGTTGGTATGTATAACTTAATGATATTTTTGGAAAATAACACTTGTGAAAATAGAGGAGAAGACAAGTTTAGAAACAAATGGGTAAAATGATAATTTTTCGTAAAATGAAATAAAAAATTTGGAAAAGTTGTTACACAAAACAGTCCAAATGGGAGTATTTTCAAAATGAAATCAATGTAAAGGTGTAAATGACATGAAATGGTGATTTTCTAAATTGTTAGTCCCTGGAGTTTTGCCTTCGAAAGGTAAAAATGGAATAATGTGGACATAGAAAAGTGTTAAAATACAGGATAAATGAAACTCAAAAGAACTAGAAAAAATTAAGAAAGACCTGGAGCTCTAGGGTGAAAAATTAAAAATCACTGGCTAGAGCATATGGTGGCGTCACCGACGGTGTGGAACTCGTTAAAGTGCGCGGTATTGGCACGTTCCGAGCAAAAGATAATGAGTAAAAGTGGAACGTAATGAACAAATTGGTTGTGCTAAGAAATTGAGAAAATGTGACCTTTATGAAATGAAATTGATAAATATTCTTATTTCGAAAGGGTAATTTGGACAAGAAATGAGAAAATGACTAAGTCCAAGTAAAGTGCGAGTTAATGACATAAGTGAAGTGGATTTGGTGGTAATAAATGAGAAATTTTGGTAAATGCACTGTCTTTCCCAAACAAATGCTATTTTATTTAAGTATTTAATTGGGCGCATTAAATCGGAAAATAAATGTTAAGTCAAGTAAAAAGGGGTCGTTTATAAGATTAATGTGATTTAATCAAATCAAGTAATGTCTCAAAATAAACAAATTCATGCATTAGTTTATGTATATGTATAGATATATGGCATTTGCTTATACACGTAGGCAGTACGTTATATAGTCTTTTTTCAGTCGTTTGATTTTATGATGCATTGTTGTATTTCTCACTGGGCATTCGGCTCATTCCCTTATTTTGTTGGGTGCGACTCCGTTATTTGAGAGCGTTATACAGGTAAGTATTTTTTTATTTTACGTTAGTATCATATTATATGCTTGGATTTTGGGGAAGATTTTCACGGGTCCCCACACGTAACTTGATATAAATTGGAATCGCATGCCAAACAAGTAAAATGTTAATTAAATAATTCCTGACTAGCAAGATTTTTTAGGTTGTCTCATTGCACTTTACACCTAACATTCGGGTTGAACCAGGTTGAAAACGGGTAATCCATAAATCTGGGCGGGGGCATTACAAATGGTATCAGAGCACTAGGTTCAAGATTCCTTTCGGGAGTGACGTTGTGAGGTCGGTAGTGAATCTTTGATGTCAGTGTTGGTTTTGGGTTAGTTTCATTAGATAGGTGATGGTTTTGGTTCGTGTCTCGATCATGGACTCAAAAATATTAGCACGGCGGGTAATTCATTGCCAAGTAGCAAGCTAGTTTCCATTAATAGTTCTCGGAGCTTTTGATATAGACGTGTTAGTAATTTACGAATGTTTGCGTAGGCCATTAGTGGCGACACCGTGTTCTCTAGTGTGAGGTGCTTTTGCGTCAACCCTTGATGATGTGAGAGGTCTGTTAAGGTTTTAATAAACGTCCATTGAATTAAAGGTGTGAGTTGTTTAAAACCAACTGTGGAGTTTGGTGACTAAGTGGCATATCTAAGCAGTATTGATTTTGTGATAAGGATGCATTAGGTTCCTTGGTTGGGAATACATGGGTGGCTAATAGTGGTGATGTGATTAAGTGAACTTGATCCTTGCGGTGTTGTCATATCATGGGTATTTGACAATCCGGTAGGAATGTAGACCCGTATTGGCAATTACTGGAGAATGTATACTGGGGCCTTAGTTGATATGATGCTACCATTGTAGATGAGTGCCTTAGTAATTATCGATTGATGGGTGTGTATCGTAAGCTATGATAACAGTTATAAGCCATTGGCGATAAGTATGTTATATGTGTAACAATAATGATGAAATGACATAAGAGTAAGCCTTAGGCAACCTTCTATAATGTGGTTTCGGGCAATACGCTGCGACATTTAAGGAATAGGATCCCTCGTGACATCGATAGTGTGGACTTAGAGGCTTATATGTTATACACGACATCTTATATCCTACCAGAATCCTTCGTAATGTCAACTTCCTTGGAGTACCCTTGGGACTTATTGCATGTGGAATCCTTGGGAATAAGAGTTGACTCGTTATGACGTCTTGAGGTGTTCAATGATTGTAGTTCCTCATGTGTAGAGACTTGTAGGATAGTCATTCGAATGAGATACAGAGGTCGTTCGAACGAGAGATACAGGGTCATTAAAACGAGGTTCCCACGATTGAACGAGTTGATTTTTCATTCTTCTCTGGAGTATCGTTGGAAGTTGGTTAGAATGACATGTCATTCGAATGAGGAGCATAATTGCTCGAACGAGTGCATGAAAAATTATTTTATTTTATTTGATCTTATCCAAATCTCTAATGTTTTTCCAACCAATTTCCTTATAAATAGAGATGCGGAATTAGAGTTCTTATGAGTATTTAATATTCGTGGGATGAATATTAGGAAATTGGTAGGGCGTACCTATTATTGCGAATCATAGGTGATGAAATCTCGTCAGGTCTTTGGAGGCAATTACATTGGGGTATGCTCGGTATCATTAGGGAACCAGTTACGTTCGGTATTTTGGAGTACAAGTGTTCCAATAATGGTTGTATTAATGGTCATGTGATGAACTCTAGTTATTGGTTAAGTTCAAAGGAATCAAATTATGTAGTCCATGATGATGTCATCAAATTTGGTATAAATAGATGATGCAACCTTCTAAGGAAAATTGGAGATTAGTGACATAATTGGGCATGATACCCGTTTGTCGTAAGTTGACTAGTGTAAAAAGTGTTGTACTTGATTTGATGAGTACTGGGAAATGTGTTGGAGACTTAGATTAATTATGCCATGTTAAGGACCTGAAAATAACACCCCGTATGGGATATCGAAGTATGATTAGAGTATCGACAGTGTAAATCGAAATAACCCTAGTAGGGGAAGGATTAGTTCTTAGCATGTCTTTCCAGGCTTGTACGGATTAGGAGGTGTACACATGCATATTACTTGTTATCCTTAAAATGCTAATGATGATCGGTGTGGTCGTCACATAGATTCAGTTTGGGTAAAATTTAGAGATAGGCATAGTGACGACATGGTGTCATTAGTCATTGCTTGGGTTATGTTATAATACAATCATCGCTTGATAAAGTCGATAGTAACCTAAGTGTGTTAGGTTGGTCATGAAGTCAAATTGACTAGACAAACGGACAAGGTTGGTGTTGACAAAGATGCTTGGCATTCATCAATCAGAGCGATTTGTGTTTGTCAAGAATGAAAGGAGGAAGCAATACTCTGAAGGAGGGAGGCCCAGTTTGACTTCCCAAAGAACAATAGGTTTGTATGTAACTTTTATCTCGTGGAGATGAATGGTTCGTGATCCGATTCATCATGGTTGGTGACCCAAGCTAGGGTGTATGTCTAGGCTAAGATATAATGAGAGCGTCTAGGAGGAAGAGTCGACTTCAAAGCATATGGCATAGGTTCGCTTTTCATAAACCCTAGCTCGTTATATGTGGATAGGATTCCCTCGGGAACAGTTATTTATTCATTATAATTCGTTGTATTCCTTCAGTTTTGATAGTCGAGGATTATGTTCCCTCGATTGTGGTATCTTGGGATTGTATCATGTTGTTATTTTGGTGCCGATACGGTCTGGCTCAATAAGAGTGCGTTTGGACATGGCATGGTCAATGTAGCTCGGTATTGGGTGCGCCTTTGTTCGAAGTATCCTTTTGTTTGCACATGTTTCGTGCACGTGTGATTACGCATTATATCTCAGGGTTGCTCGTATTATCCACTTCCTTAGGATTAACGACCTTATAGATTGGCCGACATGACGATTAGCCGCTCTAGTTGTAAGGAGCGGGATTATGATTTTAGGATATTATAAGGTGTAAGAACCCAAGGAAACATAACATATAATGGTGTTTTTGCCATAGTGAGTGGATTGGTGCAATACTCATATTAGTATTCCATAATCGGACACCTAGAGTGATCTTAGCTTCATAAAGGGATTTCATGGAAGGTATTAGTCGGACGCATGAATTGTGACTTAATTAGAACGTCGCTCCTCGGAGTGAGTAACTAGCGATGTAAGGTTAGTATCAAGTTCAAGTGAGTTTGTGTGGTTCAGATGACCCGAGATTTTAAGGAGACACAAAATATGTTGTCTTAAGAATTGAAATAATTTATGATGATGGATTGAGACTTAGTTGTATGTCATTTTCTCTTTGGGTGAACTGTCGATCACTAGAGAGTGTTACTCTGATAAGTATATCGGTATGCCTTGGGTGTTAGTAAATAAGCCTTAGGGATTGATTGAGCGTGATCATCGGGTAAGTGGAGACCCGAGGACTGTTATATGACTTTGATGGCTAGTCTGATGGTAAGCATTAAAATATGTTGCATGTCGAGCTCTTTAGTGACAACCCCTTTGAAAGGACGTGTGTTGATTTCTTAGTGATTGAGTATTTCGATGACATAGCCTTAAAAGATCCATGTGACATAAAATAAGAATTGATAACTTCCAGGAATTGATGGATTGAGAATTTAGAGGATGAGATTCCCTAAGGAAGGAAGAATGTGACACCTAACCCCGTGATTTCTAGCATACCCATGTAATTTGGTGACTTAATGTGACTAAATTGGGCTTTAGACTTTATAAGATGAATTATGGGTCAAATTTGGGTAATATCATAGCCTTGATGCAATTAATTGGATTTAGAATGGCCTTATATATATATTTTGGAATAAATTAGGGTCGTTCGAATGAGACCACTGATCGTTGAAACAACAGACCTTTTTCGTTCAAACAAAACTCAAACGACCTTCCAACGACATTCACCTATTTGGAGCACCTACCCTCGTGAGAACCTCGTTTGAAGTATGTTCAAATGAGAGTTGTTCTCGTTCGAACGAGATCCTAATCTCTTTCGATTAAGAAAATGATGTCACGATATAGACCATTGGATTTGACATGTGTCACATTCCAACACAACAACTCAACTCGAGATTAAACTTTGGGGCATTTTTTAGATTTAAACCCTAAGGGTTTTGGGGTATTTAAGTGAGACTTTGGCCCATTCCTGGGCATCTCTCTCTCTCTCTCTCTCTCTCTAAGCTCTTGGAGCCTCACCATCACCCAACCACCTTCCACCACCCCAGCAGCACCACTCATCAGCCCTAAACCACCATACATTAATCATTCTGCACCACATTTAAGACTATAAAATCCATCTAACCATTTGTTAGGCAAGATATAAATTTATGGAGATGTTGTTGGGAATTTTTGAAAAAGAAACGAAGAAGAAATCATGGAGTTTGGATAGGATTTTTGTAGCATTCAAGGAGACAAGCTTAGTTGAGCTAGGCAACCTCTTTAAGGCCACCTTAGGAGGTGGGAGGTTGCCATCTTTTTCTACATCCCATCCACCATTTTTGGAGCTTCAATGAGATGGGAAACTTTTACTCTTTAAGTTTAATAACTCTATTTCATTAATATTTGGTCTTTTATATAGGGTTTTAAGAGTAGGATGCATGTGTGTTATAAAAGGATATTTTCTCATTATTTATGCAAAATGGGTATTACAAATGGTTTCAAGGTTTTGAGAAAATGATATGTTTTCAAGAAAAACTTAGTGTTAAACATTTCACGAAATAAAGTGTTTTAAAATAGTAATTATCTTGTTGATATATTTCGCGAACAAAGTCTTGAAGTGTTCTTGAAAAAAATGATTTTTTTGTGAAATTAGACATTTATTCAAGTTTGAAGAACAAAAATGTCTTTTTAATCTTAGAAAGCATGTTTTTCTAAGTGTTATGAAATTTCTTGAATAAATCATATGTTAAACTTATTTTATTGGATTTTTGGACTTAAAATCACTCTCCCTGAGTATATAAACTTGTAAGATTCTGACAATAAGCATATGAAAAGGTTTAATAAAGGTATTAATGAGTTTTAACATGAAATAAAGAAAATAGAATTTTCAGTCCTTAAAGTATGTTAATAAATGTAGAAAATGTGATATGTGCATGTTTCCAAGACTACACATGATGATAAGAGAAAATGGTATTTTTCTTATAAAGTAATCTTTAAAATGTCAAATGAATTCTTTGCTTACGAGAGTAATGGAATAAGGAGATTTTCAGCTTGAGAAGTGTGTTACTCCAAAGTATTAAAGAAGAGTTAAAAACATTCAGGAAGTTGGTACATATAATTTAATAATGTTTTGGGTAAATAACACTTGTGAAAATTGAGGAAAAGACAAGTTTAGAAAAGGTGTTACACAAGATAGTCATAAATGGGAGTGATTTTCGGAATGAAATGAATGTAAAGGTGTAAAGGATATGAAATGCTGATTTTCTAAAGTATAACACAAATATGGAGTGTAGTCCCCGGGATTTTGGCTTCGAGCGATAAAAGTGAAATATTATGGACACGAAAAAAGTGTTATAACACGTGATAAAGGAAACTCGAAATAATAGGAAAGAATTAAGAAAGGCACAAAGCCCTTGGATGAAAGACTTAAAATCACTGTCCATAGTATATGGTGGCATCACTGGCAGTGTGAAGCCCATTAAAGTACCTGATATTAGTGCTTTATGAGCAAAAGATAATGGGTAAAAGTGGAATGTGATAAAGAAATTGACTGTACTAAGAAATTAAAAAAAGACAACCTTTGTGAATTGAAATTGTTAAATGTTCATGTTTCGAAAGTGTAATTTGGACAAGAAATGTGAAAATGACTAAGTTTAAGTAAAGCGTGAGTTAATGAAATAAGTGAAGTGGATTTGGTGTGAGTGTAACATCCCATATTTCTGAGTATTTAGAAAAATTAACTAATTCATAGAATTTCACATGTGTCGTAATTTAGTTAAATTAATTATTACGTGTTGATTAAAATATTAATCGGGAGAGGTAATGATTAATATTTATAGAATAATTCACTAAGTGACTAGTAAATAAGTATTTTACGCCATAACGAGTGACAATAGTGTGACAGTGTTATACCTCAACCAGGAGTCGAGTGTTGACTATATGAGGTCAAGATGAAAAACTTTGGTAGAGTGACTCGGATGGCGATTTTGAGGTCACGGTTGGTTCTGAATGGGTCGAAATACTCAGAATAGTATTCCTAGGTGTGCTAATTGGGTCCCGGGACGATTTTAGATCAATCTGATACTAAATAAGGGCGTTTTGATCATTCGAGAGTTTGTGGTAGATGTAACTCCGCAAATTTAAGAAGTATATCAGACCACTGGAGTGGGAGGCTAGGGTTAGAACACTTTAGAGAGAGAGGGGGCCATAAGAGAGGAAGAGGAGAAGAAAACTAGGCCTTTCCACACCATTTGGCACCACGGACATCGCTGGAATCAAGATCGAAGCCAGGGAAGAGAAACTCCATCATTAATTAATGAAAATCAAACCTAATGGACCAAGGCAGGTGTTTATCTTGCAATTCTTTTAAGCATGTTATAATACCTATGTAATGTGGCGTTGAAATTACATGATTTGGGTGTATTCTTGGAATTTCTTTGGGTGTAATTCATGATTTGGAGTAGGATTCAAATATAATTAATCCCTTTATGCAGATAATATGAAAACTAAAATTATGTGATGAGTAAGTTGAAAGAAATCTGGGTATATTGATGAATATGCATGAAGAACACTATGAACTGGAATTTTGAGAATTTTGGAATTTAATCTGTTCTTGGGTAGATTTCTTATAGGTTTGATGTGTTATTTTCATTAGAAATTTCCCCTAGACATGTGTTTGAGGTTTGGGTATGTTGGGTAGGAGCTGGGAAGAGTTTCATGAAGATTTGAGGTGTTAACCATGGAGAAAAATGACTTTGGGACAAAGCAGTCATAAATCGCTGAGATCATTCGAACGAGATTAAACGAGATATGAATGACATTCGAACGAGATTAGTATGTCGTTCGAATGACCCTAGGTTTTAGGTCATGGAGATAGATCTTTTCGTTACGAACACGTGACCGCCAGTTTCGTATTTTTCTAATTTTTTTGAATTAGTTATGAATTTTCTACGGAAGGGTATCCAAGATCGAAATCTTTAATGGGAAATTAAATCAGGGTATTGAATGATTTATGAACAATATGAGGACTTTGAGAATATTTCAATAAACCTATAGTTGGGGCTTAGGCTTAGTCATAATGAGGGTAAAATAAGACTAGGGCCTACGAGATTTAAACAATTGTATTAAGTATAGAAAATTTAAAACAGGTTACGGAAAGTGTAGATGATAAACCATAATTTATATGAGTAGGTTAGTGATGTTTTAACTACTGAAATTTTGTAAGGGATAATTGGGACCCTTCGGGTAGTGAGTGATGCTAAAAAATTATGAATATAATACAATGTGTGAATTGTTAGTACGTTGAGTATTCAAGAGATATAAATACAATGTACTGGATATACTCATAAGTTTTGTGTATACCTACTATATATATGTATATATATATATATATATATATATATATATATATATATATATATATATATATATAGGTTATGTGAATACCTATGATGTAATTTGTTATGTGTGTGAACATACCTACGTTGCCTGCTATCATGGGAGGTTCCGCGCAGAGGGTGATCCCACCTTGGCAATTCTAGCGATGTCTGGATTTATTCTCCAGAACATAGAACTTAGGGCGGCTCACTATGTGTAGTGTATTAGTGGGACCGGCATGCTATTTGGGTACGTTAGGTATGTGCATATCCCAAACGCTTGTAACCATATTCGCCTCCATCGTATGTTGAAAGATTTTTGGGTTCGAGGAGACATGTCGAACCAACAGTCCTTGATTTGATACGAGAGGTACATGGACTTGATAGCAGAGTATGCCAGCATCACTAGGGGTCATTCCGGGGATGCTATAGTTGTATATATTATATGTGTGATAAATATATACAAGTGTGATTTATTTTAATTATGTGTGATAGTAGAAAAGATAGATAGTGTATATCTAAAAGTAACATAAAAGGGATGAACCTTAATCAATTGTGTTATGATAATATGTGATTATTCTACTTGTTTGACAGTAGGAAGATAAATAGTGCATATCTAAAAGTGATTTAAGTTTGGCAAACTTAATAAAATAATTCAATAATAATATGCAGGAAATATTTATTATTAGTAGTACGGTAGCGTATTATATGGACAGTATGACGAAGTTGAACCTTTTACGCTTAGTTAGATACAGATGTCTAGTTAGGTTGGGTAGCATAGCTAGGTAGGATGCGTTAGGTGTGCACTTTAGATGAGAGGTGAGGAACTTAAGGAAGTGTACGAGGAACTAACATGTGTATCTAATGACTATTTTTAAATTGCGATTTAAATACTTGTTAAATATTTTCAAAAGGTTTTCTCGGGCTCTTACCTTTGTCAATTATATTTTATATTTTCCAAAATATTTTAGGTGTCTAGCCATAGGGACGCCAAGCTTGATGACTAGTTCCAAGGATACGTAGCTGCAGCATTGTGGAGGCTTGCAGGACTTTATGTAGACGCTTCAGTTATTTATTCTTAGATAAAAATTTATTTCAGTATTTCATTTTGGCATGTTGCCCCTTCAGAATGTTCAATATTTCAGTTATACAGTATTTATCAGACTTGGTTTTATTTACTTTAGACTTGTATATGAATATTGTTTTGGGAACCAATGGTTTATTCGATATTTTTTATTCAGTTATTTATCACGTGATGTTTTAGACTCTATTATTGTGTGGATTAGGGGTGGACAAAAAAAAGACCGACCCAATTAACCCGAGTGGACCGGACCCATATTTATAGGCTTTTTTATAATTCGGTCCTAAATTAATAGACCCGAAAAACTCGATTCGGTCTAAAATATTTATTTTAAATTCGGTCTTAGGACCGGACCGGACTGTTGGATTTAATATAATATAATATATATATATATCAAATATGTTTGTTTAGACTTAAATAACTAAACCCTAAAAACTTTTAAAACACTACACGGACGCATACCTCACATTTCTATCTCACCTCACATTTCTCTCCCTTTCTCTAACTACACGAAGAAAAAAAACACAGCTCAATCCGGCGACACACCTATAGGTTGTCCCCCTTAACACACAGATCCGACGCAACACAGATCCGGATATCACTTCCTCCCTCAACACTTCACTTCCTCAACACATATCTGTTTTTGAAGTCACCTCAACACAACCCAACACAAATGGAAATGACATCAGATCCGACAACTGTGACGGCAACAACGACTAAAGATCCAACGGTATATTACTTTACCTTAACTATTTGTTGTTTTCTTCTTGATTTTTATTGTATAAATAAACTAAACACTAGGTTCCCTAACTCATGTGTCTCCAACTAAACTGGTGTTATGATTTGTTGTACACTAAACTGATTTATTGAGATTTTTTGTACATTGAACTAATTTGTTGTGATTTCAAATACACTAGGGTCCCTAACTCATGTTCCAAAAGATGGAGCGCTGGTTGGTTCCGAACTAGTGTTGTTCACCACAAAAATACACTGAACTGATTTGTTGTGATTTTATAACTTTTTATATTTTTCTTTTTGGTTTCAAATATATTATTCATGGTTTGAAATAACCGATATTTTTCTATTTGTTGATTTTATATTTTGTTATTTTTTTCTTCATGTGTAGATGGATGGACTGAGTGAAGATCCGGCTAATACTACTTTACATGGTTTGTCAGCGCCGCCAAGAACTCATCCCGTGCAACACAAACGGAAAATAACTTACTTTTGAAGCTATTTTATTTTTATTCTAGATTATGGGACTTGTAATGTTAAATTTAAATTTGGTTATGATGGACATGTAATATTTTCTTATGGTGTTTGGAATGTTTTAATTTTGAAGCATGCTGCTATATTTGTTGTGAAAAACAGTCCCAAATCGAATTGAAAACTTGAAAAAATTTCATATCTTATAAAAAATAGTCCCATGGGTAAGTAGCTTACTAGCTTATAAAAAATTTCATGTCTTATAAAAACTAAAAACAGCCCCACAGGTGCAATACAGCACATTTGGAGGTGCTAAACAGGACAGAACCTCAAAAACAACATTTTAAAATTGCTAAAGCGGGACAACACATTTGAAGCCTTCAAAACAGCATTTTAAAAGGTTCAAAACAGCCTTAAAAATAGCAAACAAATTACAAGTTTTTATTTAAAATATATAAATAAATGTAAATGCGGACCGATTATTAACCGAACCGGAACGAAAATATCCTAGACCGAATAAATAGGCTAAATCGATTAAATCGGTCCGAGTTCGGTCTTCTCAAATATAGGACCGAATAAATCGGTCCGATACTTAAAATGGTCAAAAATTGGACCGCGCCCACCCTAATGTGGATGGTTGAGATTATTTTATTTCTCTTGTTGTTGTGTGATTAATGAAAGGTAAAATTTTAACACCGGCTTAATTTAACATAGGTGGTTAGTAAATAAATAAAAAAGAGTTTTCGACAGTGATGCTAAGAATGAAGCCAATGATATTCCAGGTTATTTTAATAAATGCCTGATCACCCGTGATTAAAATAGGCGGGGCGTCACGACGAGTAAATGAGAAATTTTGGTAAATGAAGTGTTTTTCCCCAACAAATGCTATTTTATTTAAGTATTTAATCGGGCGCGTTAAATCAAAAAAGAAATATTAAGTCAAGAAAAACGGGGTCTTTTATAAGATTAGTATGATTTAATCAAATCAAGTAATAATTCGAAATGAACGGATTCATGCATTAGTGTATGTATATGTATAGATATACGGTATTTGCCTGCAGACGTAGGCGGTACATTATAGAGGCTCTTTTCTGCCGTTCAGTTCTATGTTTCATTGTTGTATATCCCACTTGGTATTCGGCACATTCCCTTCCTTTGTTACGGCAGGTTGGGCATGACTCTGTACTTTGAGAGCATTATACAGGTAAGTACACTTTATATTTTACGGTAGTAGCTTTGTATGTTTGGATTTCAAGTACGATTTCCACGCATAGTTTAATTTAAATTGAAATCGCATGCCAAACAAGTGATATGTTAATTAAATAAAATCGGACTAGGAACATTATTTAGGTTGGCTCATTGAACTTCAACCTAATGCTCGGATCGAACCGGGTTTACCATAGGTAACCCATAAATCTGGGTCGGGGGTTACACTTACTCCGACCAAATCATCGTTAGTGAAAACAATGTTCTTCGAACCATCAATATGTCCAGGTCACCGAAGTTTTCCCGCAATAGGATTGGCCGGGTTAAAAGCCTCCATAACTGCAGGGAGTTTTTTACTTCCATTCTGAGGGCATTCAACTTGATCTAGTTTGGGTTTAAGTCTCCATAAATCACTATGAATTCATGACCGAAACATTCGCTCGAGATGCTATCTGGTCTTGGTATCCCCATGGATTATCGTGAACTCGTGTCCCATGTCATTGTTTAGGCCATTGTTTGATCTCTGGTCGTACACAAGCTGTGCTTAACCTTCCTTCTTCTCCACGAAATCGTTCAGATGCCCAGTATGGACCAGTTCCTCGAGGTGGGACTTGAGTGCCTTACAAATTTCAATATTGTGGTTGTGATCTTTGTGATATGCACACTTTATTGCAACATTCCTCTTCTTAGGATCACTAAACACCTTCTCAGGCAAGTTGAAGTATGATCGGCCTATGATCTTATAGAAGATCTTGTAGACCGATTAAAAAAACAATGTAAATGGCCTTGAATGCCTTTTCAGTATCCTTATTCTTGGTTCCCTTATGTTTTTCGTTATGCTTTCTCTCTCTTTCATTACTCATCCCCTCCTTGTCTCTGTTCTTGAACTGTTTCTATCGATCTCCTTCCCGATAAATCCCGGTTACTATATCTTCAACCTTGGCATACTTTTTTATTCTAGCCATAAGATCGTCAATAGTAACGACCTCTCACTTAGTGAGAGACTGATACAGCATAGATTTTCTCGACATACCAATATTAAAGAATGCTACCGTAACTAGTTTGTTCAATCCTCCACCTCATTGTACACCTCCTAGTACCTTTTGGCGTACTCGCGGAGTGTGTCCCAAGCCTTCACAAACCACTTCTAGGAAACATATCCAAGACAGGAAGGAAATATCTGGCACATCAATCCTTCATAGGTATTCTACAACGTCATTTCCTGGCGATATTGTGTGACGTGATTGGTGGGGTCAGTTTTTTCGTCGTAGATTTTGACTCGAGGGGGAGTAGTGTAACAACCCGAATAAAGATATGATAAATTATATTGAATAATTCTTACCTTATGTGACATGTATACTGTTTATTTATATAAATAATGTTATGTTATTATATTTTAGTCTAATTGTACCTTTAAAAATCAAGAAATATCAAAATGGTTATAAACAACGAGATTTTAAAGATTTTGGTAAGAACGTTCATGCTTGAGACTAGTTTTGACCCATATAATGTGACAATATGGTAAGGTAAAAACTATATAGTTGTGGATATATGAGTTAGGGTTTAGGTTTGTAACCCAACAAACGGTGTGTCAAACGGATGTCCGAGTAAGAAGTTATATCGAATTTACGAATCAAGGGCAAAGCTATCCATCCTTTTAAGTGGTTTTTTGTCTTTTAGTATAACAAATGTCTTAATTTGATTAGTTGGAAGGGGAGGATTGTTTGGCCGACTTAAACATCTTAAAATTTCCTCATTTTCATCAAATTCAGCATTGGTTAAGTTTGAAGTATATTTGGTTTGGCGAGAGAGAAAAGAGGAGCTTAAGGAAAAAAGTTAGGTTTTCTACGAAAGAAAAATTCTTCAAAAATAGAGATTAATTCATAAGGTAATTCTTCTTTAATTAAAGTTGTTTATTGAGTTGTGTGGATCATTTGTCCAGTTTAAATTATTATTTTGGATTTATTTTATGTTAGTGCATTTTAGGGCCCTATTAACTTGTGTATGCTTTATAGGACTATCTAAATGAGAATAAACATAACTCCTAAAACACAAGTCGTGTTATTACACGAGAGGAACACAATTATGTAATTTAATATTTTATTATTATTTTAATATGTCACTCGTCAAGATCCATATTAACAAAATATTAATTTTTAACGGGTTATCAATTTATAATTTTATATGTTGACGATAACACAAGTTGTTGGACTCAATTTATAGAGTATGCTGGTATGACTCTCTGTATTAACTTCATTAAGACTGGATTGATCATGATTAGTGTAAGATTTAAATTAATTATTGATATATTAACCTCTGGTTATCACGGATTAGTATTTTTGTATCATTTAATAATGTTTAATGAGATGATTGTGAGCAGCATAGTTGACTATAAATACGGGGAAACATATGAATGGATGATGTGTTTTAGTTGAATTAGTAAGTTTATGAAAGATAATCGTATTTTATAGGTCACTAATAGTGTTGAATTGTTAGGTTCGGGCACGCTGTTGGTGACTACGACTGAGGCTGACAAAGGAAAGAATAAGTAACACCCATCTGAGGTGAGTGTACTAACTAAGTTGATTATGGATACGATATATATGTATTATATGGATACGTTATGGCTTATTAAAAGTCAAGAGATGGTGGGATGTTATGGCTTTATAAATGCCAATATATGTTGGGTTTCTATGCAATTTAAGAGATGTTGAGTTACTAAAACCTATGGATGTGATTATTGCCTACGAGCAGGAGATGTGGGGTTTATTAAGCTCCGGATATTTGTATGGCCTAAATTGGTACAGAGATGGATATGTTGATATACTACTTTTACTCTATAGAGATTTAGTACATTCATTAAGTTTTTAAACTCGTGGTTTTATATGTTTACATTTGTAGGTTTTGAAGCTGCCACTGTCAGGTCTAGGGGTTTAGGTGAATAATAGCAGGATCTCGTCAATTTTTGAATAATGTAATAGCTGTTATTAAGTTAGATTATTTTGGAGTTTTGTTTAAATTATGTCTCCTTAAAACGATTGGATTTTTAGTTTTCCTCACTTAAACCTTGGAGTTATTTTAATATGTATTACAAAAAAATAATAAACAATAAGTATGTTTTATGAACTATTTAGTTATTTTTATGCTGGTGGGGATAGGGTGTGACAATTTGGTACCAGAGCTTTCGGCTTATATATTTTTGAGTTACAGAGTCTAGATGTGATAGTGGCAGAAATGACGCGTTGAAAGTCATTTATGTTGACTTGTGAAAAATACTAACCATTACGTAAGAAATAAATGTTGTACACTTGTTTCTATAATTGTGATTTATTATAGATAGTAAGATATGGAATGAGCTAATTTTTTGAGGAGGAGGCTTCAAATACACCAATTACAATTGAGGTAAATAAACAAAATCAAAACAATGTAGAGGGGCACCTGAATAACTTACAGATATACAGCGAATGGATCGTGCCATGACATTAATGGTGGAACAACAAAACAGGTTTATGATGCAAATAACTGAACAACAAGCCACGTACTTGGAGGTGGAGACTTTAGCCAGAACAGAAAGGGCAAGACAACGAGAGGAAAATAATGCTATGTACGAGAAGTTTATCAAATTGAACCCCCCAACATTCTCAAACTCTGTAGATCCTATAGAAGTTGAGGCTTGGGTTAGAGACACATAAACTATCTTCGGGGTGATGAATGTAACTCGTACGTAAAAGGTAATTTTGGCTACTTTCATATTAAAATGCGAAGCTAAATATTAGTGGGAGTCTTCCAAACATTTATTTCTTACTTCGGATTGAGGTGAGCTAATTACTGTCTATTCCTATGTTAAAGACTTATATAAAAAGTATTTTCCTCGCATGTATCAGAAGCAAAATAAGAGAGAATTTTTGTCATTGAATCAAGGGAATATGTCAATGAGGGAGTATGAAAATAAATTTATATCCTTGTCTAGATTTTCATTGATTTTCTTACATGATGAGGAGGACAAATGCACCATATTTCAGGATGGATTGAATTGAATTATTAAGTCTAGACTCATTGCACTTAAAATGGTAGATTAAACCTTTTTAGTTAATAAAGCTATAATAGTTGAAGGAGATACTAATGATACAATAAAGAATAGCGAACAAAGGGGAAAGATGAGTCGATTTGATCCATCTCAACAAAAGGAATGTAATATAGAATACTCAAAATAGGAGAGTCAAATATTTCGGTGCGGTAGAGGGACTAAAAATTATGTTCAGAGTAGGACATCAGGCAATTTTAGGGGTGCAGGATCAATGGGCCAACATAATAGACATCAGGACAATGGGAGTGGATAATCGCATCATGTTATATGCTATTTTTGCAAAGATGAGGGTCACATGAGTCCAAATTATCCCAAGTTAAATGGGGTAGATTGTTATGAGTGTCACTAAATTTGTTATACCAAAAAGAATTGTCTTATGTTAATAAGAAGGACTCAAACAGCTAATGTTAGTAGAGGTTCATCACCTAAAGGCATAGGGAGAGGAGGAGGTAGAGAACAAGCTAATAGTTTTAGGTCTCCTGGAAGAGTATTTTCTATGACTCTGCAAGATGCTCAAGTTATTCCAGAGGTGGTAACGGGTACATTTTTTATCATAGATAAACATGCTTATGTGCTTATTGATCCCGTTCTACTCAATCATTTGTAGCACTATCATTTACCATGCATTTGGTTAGACCATATTCTTACTTAGACCATTGTTATAATTCTACACCTATGGGGGATGTGATGTTAGTGGAGCTTGTGTGCAAAAGTTGTGTATCGTATGTGGGGGATAGAGGGTTGATTGTTGATTTAATTCCACTAGATATTTGAGATTTTGATATTATCTTGGGTAAGAACTGGTTATCTTCCTACCGTACATCAATTGAATATTTTTGCAAGGAAGACACTTTTAACATGCCTGGGGAGGCAGAATTCAGATTTATTAGGGAGAGGAATGTGGTTCCAAATTACCTTATTTTTGCCCTTCGGGCTAGGAAATTGTTAAATAAGGGTTGTTTGGGATTTTTAGCATATATTGTGGATACAAACAGGAAATTGCAAAAATTAGAAGATATTCCAGTAGTTAATGATTTTTCAAATGTGTTCCCAGACGAATTACTGGGGTTGCCACCTAGTAGAGAGGTAAATTTTACTATTAATTTAGTGCCTGGTACAACTCCAGTTTATATTTCTCCATATAGATTGGCACTTATAGAACTGAAGGAGTTAAAGATTTAACTGCAAGATTTGCTAGATATAGGGTTTATTTTACCCTGTATATCACCATGGGGTGCTCCGGTATTATTTGTGAAGAAGAAAAACGACACCATGAGACTTTGCATTGATTATCGATAGTTGAACAAAGTAACCATTCAGAATAAATATTCGCTTACTCATATTGATGATTTGTTTGATCAATTACAATGTGCCAAAGTATTTTCCAAAATTGACTTGAGATCGGGTTATCATCAATTAAGGGTGAGAGATTGAGACATTTCTAAAACAACTTTTCGTTCCCATAATGGTCATTATGAATTTTTAGTGATGCCATTTGGGTTAACAAATGCTCCTGCGGTGTTTATGGATCTCATGAATCGAGTATTCCCTCCGTTTAAAGATTCATGTAATTGTCTTTATTGACGATGTTCTGATATACTCACATAGACAATAGGAACATGATAAGAACCTAAGAGTTGTATTGCAAGTCTTACGAGATAGTAAATTATTCCCTAAGTTTCGCAAATGTGAGTTTTGGTTAAATCATGTAGTGTTTCTGGGGCATGTAGTTTTGAAAGATGGAATTTATGTTGATCCTAAGAGGGTAGAGGCAATTGTGCAATGGGAAAGACCAAGTAATGTAACAGAGATACGAAGTTTCATAGGGTTGGATGGATATTATGGAAGATTTATAAATGGATTTTCATTTATAGCCTTACCGTCAACTAAATTAACCAGAAAGGAGATGAAATTTCTGTGGAGTAAGGAATGTCAATGCAGCTTTGACGAGTTGAAAGGAAGGCTAGTATAACTCCAATTCTTACTTGTTCCATCCAGTGGAGAAGGTTTTATGATTTATACTGACGCTTCATATCAGGGATTGGGTTGTGTTTTCATGTAACATGGAAAGGTAATTTCGTATCCATCTAGATAGTTAAAGACGCATAAACGTAATTATCCTACACATGATTTAGAACTTGCAGCTATTATTTCTGCCTTGAAGTTGTGGAGACATCATTTATATGGAGAGACTTGTGAAATTTTTAATGACCATAAAAGTTTGAAGTAATTATTTACACAGAAAGAGTAAAATTTGAGACAAATACGCTGAATGGAGTTAATTAAAGACTATGATTATACCATTCACCATCATCCTGGGAAGGAAGATATTGTTGTAGATTTTCTAAGTCCAAAATCATCGGGGAGTTTGTCTTGTATTCAATGTGCACGAGTTGGGAATATTATGGAATTAAGACTGATGGGAGCAGAGTGGAACTTGACTAAATGAGGGTGTTATTTGCGCACGTTATAGTGAGACTGATCGAGGGTGAAAAGTAGCGTCGTGTCAGAACTCCAATTGTTGAATTCAATTCACCGCCTCAATACAAAAATCTAAACTATGACTACACTCTTTAAGGGAGTAAAGCGGCCAATCCGGGTATCGAATCCACATAAAAATGTTGCTAGACTTAAATTGGTTTATTACTTCTCAATAAAAGTGTAAAAGATGTGGGATAAAAAAAAGAAATATTATTCTAGGCATGCATGTTTAAGCTAAGATTATGAAAAGGGGAAAAACTATAGATTGTGACTAATATCCCTCGCCTCGAGTTAATTAGTATAAATGGTTACATGGGAAGACAAGTCTACCAAGATTAAATCTCATTTCATCAATTAATTAAATCGAGAGTTATCACCCCCTTAAATTATCTTAAAAGCCTACTATGATTTTGGCGTCAATAAATACTCCGAAAATTACACACGCAAGATCGTAAATACGGTGCATACATGATATACACCGCTAAATCTCATAGGCCTAAAATCAAGAACAACCCTATCAAATTAAACTCATAAAACCCATCACCAAAGCAAAGCAACCAAATCAACCCAAGTTGAGTTTAATCAATCACAACCTAAACTAAGTGAGATAAAAAGCATGTTGAATGATATGTATTAAATGAAAGCGATAAATGCAAGAAAGTAAATGAAAGCAATAAATGTAAGTTACAAAGCAACCAAATTAACACAACAATAAAAGAACAATGGAAGCTTGAATTTAAGGAGAGAGCTGATGAATAGTAATTACATATACCCAAATGGGTTGAAACCCTTGAGAGAGAATGTCCCATAGAGAACCTGAAAAATCTGATTTATAATGAATTATTATCCCCAAATACCTCCCCCCCCCAAACATTATATTAATACCCCAAAATAAACCCCCAACAAAACCAAGCAAAATCACACAAAATAAGTCAAATTTTGTCAATATTTGATGGGACCATTCGACGTTTAAAAAGGGCCGATCAACTTGGTCCTGGAATTTTACCTTGGGTTGTTGGCAGCCCCCTTTCCCTCTTTGATCCAATTTTGACACGTCGCACGGAAATGGCTATAACTCCCTCATACGGAATCAAAATGATGCGTGGTCTGAACCGACGCGAAGCTAACTCAATTATTTACATGATTCTACTTTGAAACCCTCCAAATTATGCAGTATGAAGTTATCAAAATGCCCTTGAAATAGAAGCAAGTACCAAAACCATCTGAAAAAGGTCATAACATCCTAAACCGGGGTCAGAAAGAAGCACGGTCAGTGGCCATGCAAAGATAATTTGAGGATATACATGTTTGTATCTTCATTTCATATAAAAGTATGGGTTTAAAAATAGCAAAATTTCCTTGAAATTTCCTTTTGCGACGAAACAATCCTGAAATTCATCCAACTTCACATTGTGCATCCATAATACCTACAAAATCTCAAATATACCTCACAAAATATATAAACTGTCACACCCCGAACCCAAATCCATTCAAATCCTTTCATTTATATTATAATTAAATCATAATCTTCAGTCCATTCAAAATATAATTCATTTATCAATATTTTGTTTCCATGTATAATAAACAAAATCATGTTCTTTGTACCATAACGTAAGTAACATCAAAGTCATAATTAAATAAACATGCTATATTATATTTGACTATGATTAAATATTACAATCATCAAATCAACCCATGCTAACTCAATATGTAAGATGTGCGAGTGTAGTAAAACCTCAGTGTGCCAATGATAAAATCCCCACATCTAATCCCCAGATCTTTCTAAGGGTGCAACTCTCAAATCACCGATCATATGATATCTTAGTTGGCAGTGTACAAACCTGAAAATGTTAAAATATAACCCGTAAGCATTAAGCTTAGTGAGGTACTCCTTCCCTGAGATGAAATAATAGTTCTTTATCAAATCTGTGGATATAAAATCCAAATAATCCCGCCATGTTATGAAATAGCAATTCTATATTAAATCACTAGATATAAAATCCAAACAATCCTTCCCTGTTATGAAATAACAATTTTATATCAAATATGTGGATATATAATCCAAATAATCATGCCCTACTATGAAATAACCGTTCTATATCAAATCTATGGATATGAAATTCAAACAATCCTGCCCTGCTATGAAACAATAGTTTTATATCAAATATGTGGATATAAAATCCAAACAATCCCGCTCGTTGGCAATAATAAATCCTGGAACATAAGTTCCAAAAAATCATTGTCATAAGACAAATCAAATCATTAGATCTTCGTCTAATTCCAATCCTGGATCATAAGACCCAAACAAATCCTAGATATTTTATTATCCAAAAAAATCCTGCATACCGAAGTATTCAAACCAATCCTGAATCATAAGACCCAAACAAATCCTGAATATTTTAATATCCAAACAAATCCTGAATACTGAAGTATTCAAACCAATCCTGGATCATAAGATCCAAATAAATTATGGATATTTTAATATCTAAACAAATCCTGAATACCGAAGTATTCAAACCAATCCTGGATAATAAGACCCAAATAAATACTGGATATTTTAATATCAGAACAAATCCTGAATACCGAAGTATTCAAACCAATCATGGATCATAAGACCCAAACAAATCCTAGATATTTTAATATGCAAACAAATCCTGAATACATAAGTATTCAAACAAATCTTCTCTTAGAGCTATATTCATATTTATATACGAAACAAATCATAAGTACACTCACCTTTGCAACTTATGAGGCTTTTCCTTTTCCTTTATCCGACACTTGTTCAAACGGTTCTTATTACCTTCCTACCATTCTTACACTATTAGTATAATCATAAGAATATCAACAATCCAAGGAATATCTCAAACATAACTCAATTCATAAGCATCATATGATTATATTCAAATCATTTATCACAAGTGAAGTTCTATCCAAATTCATATTAATATATTTGACATATCCAAATCAGAAACCAAACATACATTCATTTTTTCTTCGTCATTCAATCCTAATCATATTACGGTTCCAATACAAAGGACGGTGCATCGTTTCAAGTTTCCTAGAGCAAGATAGGCCCATTTCTTTACTACATAGCAAATTTGCCCTATAGGCTCCTCTATCGTTCAATCAACTTTCAGGAATTTTCATAATTTTTACGCATCATAACTTTGTATAATGTTTCACCAAACATCAATAAACATATTTAATAACACGAAATTAAAGTTTCATAATTTTTAAGGTTCATTTGCTATGTCAAGAAAAACATCGAACACGTGGTGTGCATACTTATACTTTTGGGGTAAATTTTATACCTGAACTTAAAACTATCACTAAAGATTCATTTGTTGGTATTTTCACATAATTTTTGGGTATGTTACACATATATGAGTCTATTTTCATCTTCAACTCGAATTATTCAATTCCAATAAATATACAAAAATATATAGAAGTTTGAATACACAAGGTTTCCAATCGAAGCAATATACAAGATTTACACGTTCAACTTTGCTTAAACTCGCATCTATCCATACGTATATCTCAAGACATGGAAGTTTAGTAAACAAATGATAATTTTTATCATTTAAATCAATAATACCAAAAATATAATAAGATTTATGAGTAGAATTACCTTAGGAACTTTTTCTTAATTTCCTACGAATTGTTCTCCAACTGTCTTCTTTTCCTTCTTCTCCTTAGTCTTGCGGTTCTCTCTCTCTTTAGGCCAATTCTCTCATGAATGCATTTAGATGAAGGAATAGGTGATATAGAGAGGTTTAAGTCATCATAAGGTCACCTCCCCTTGGTCCAATCAAAGTATAACGTATGGATCCATATAAAACAAAATATCATTTAAACAGATGGACAAATTTTCCCCTTTTTCGTAATTTTAGCATAAATCTATACTCGAACCATTGTTTTACACACCGTTTGTTGAGTTACAAACTTAACTCATATATCTATAACTATTTAGTTTTCACCTCGAGTCAGCTATTATATTATAAAGTTCAAAACTAGTCTCTAACAAGAGCACTCCTACCGAAACTTCAAAATTTTGTGTCTGTAACTAATTCGATATTTCATGCATTATTAAAGTGGGATTAGACTCAACATAATAACTTAACATTATATATATATATATATATATATATATATATATATATATATATATATATATATATATATATATATATATATATATATATATATTAATGACACAATTCCCATATCTCATAAGCTAAACATGATTCAAACATAATCAATCATAATTGTATTCGGGTTGTCACAATTCTCCCCTCGTTGAGAAATTTCATTCCCGAAATTGACATACCTTTTTTGTTCGAATCAAACGAATACGTATAATGCATCTTCATGCTATCATCACTCTCCCATGTAGATTCTTCCATGGAATGCCTTCTCTTCACAGGTGGGATCACTTTGGATCTCAATATTTGTTCCTTCCTATCTACAATAGCAAGTGTTTCTTCCACATAACTCAAGTCTTCCTTTAACTCAATAGGTTGTTCCACCAAAACATGTGAAGGATCCTCTATATACTTTCTCAACTTAGAAATATGGAAAATATCATGTAATTGGGCTAATTCTGGTGGCAATGCTAACTTGTAGGCTACCACTCCGACTTTCTTAAGGATTTTATAAGGTCCAATGTAGCTTGGACTTAATTTTTCTTTCTTTCCAAACCTTATAACTCCTTTCCATGGCGATATTCGAAGAAACACATAATCCCCTTTTTGGAATTTTAAATCCTCTCGTCGTTTATTCTCATAACTTTTTGTCTGCTTTAAGCTGCTCTCATTTTATCCTGAATAATTTTCACTTTTTCAGTAGTGATTTCAATCAACTCTAGACCATCTATCTTCCTTTCACCAACTTCAACCCAATATATCGGTGTACGGCATTGTCTACCATACAACGCTTCATATGGCGCCACACCAATAGTAGATTGAAAACTATTATTATATGCAAATTCTATCAAAGGCAAATATATATCCTAATTACCTTTGAAATCAAGCACACAAACTCTAAACATATCTTCCAAAATCTGTATGGTTCTTTCAGACTGCCCATCCGTCTGAGGATGAAAATCTGTACTAAACTATAAGTTAATACCCATAGCATGCTGTAAACTATCCCAAAATCTGGATGAAAAAGTAGGGTCCCTGTCGGAAATAATAGAAACATGTGCTCCATGCAATCGAATAATTTCATTAACATATAATCTAGCATACCTATCAATTCTATACATAGTCTTGACTGCAAAAAAAATGAGCTGACTTGGTCAATCTGTCCACCATTACCCAAATCGAATCTGACCCCTTCTGAGGTCGAGGAGGCCCAACCACAAAATCTATCATTATATGATCCCATTTCCATTATAGTATTAGTAATGGTTGAAGCAAACCCAAAGTTTTTGATGTTCCTCTTTCACTTGCTGACATATAAGGCATCTAGCAATAAAATCAGCTATTTCCTTCTTCATATTATTCCACCCATAATGCTCCTTAAAATCCTTATACATTTTAGTACTACTAGGATGCGTAGTATAAATGGAATAATGAGCCTCATCTAAAATTTCCTTTTTCAATCCATCCATATTAGGAACACATAATCGTTGCGTATACAATAAAGTTCCATCATTAATAATACAAAAATCATCAGACTTACCATCTCTGACATCTTGTCGTTTCTTTTCAAGAAAAGGATCTTGACTTTGCAAATCACGAATACGAGTAGCTAACAACGACCTCACGCTTACATAAGCAAGGAATTTATCCCTATATTCTAGTTGTAACTCGACTCCCATCAATCTCAACTCCATAATGTGAGCAACTATAGAATATTTAGTACAAGATAACCTGCTCAAAGCCGTTTTACTCAAAGCATCTGCAACTAGATTTGCCTTCCCTGGATGGTAGTGATTTGCATAATCATAATCTTTAATTAACTCCATCCGCCGCCTCTGCCTCAAATTTAACTCCGTCTGAGTAAATAAATACTTAAGACTTTGATGGTCAGTAAAAATTTCGCATACTTCACCATATAGATAATAACACCATTAAAAGTTGTTACTTAAGTCGTTTAATTTAGGATTAAACTGTCTAAGTAACCCTGAACGGTTTTTTGGAGAAACTCTTTTCTTTAAATCAAAGCAGATTAATCACAAGATGTGTTTAATAAAGAATATACGAGAGATGTCCCAGATTATGTAACAATTTTTGAAAAATAAAACTAAAACAGTTAAATCATCACACATAACAGAATGAGATGAGGAGATGTAGAAAGATTAAATACAAGGAGTTTTTAACGTGGTAAAACCTCACTCAACTGAGGAAACATCCACGGTGACTTCTAACTCACAAACCAAAAATCCACTAAAACAAAATATACAAGTTACAAACTATTTAACACATATGCACACAAAACAGGCATATGCAAGATTAGAATATGTACCCACTGGTTTGATTCTAACTTTTCTGCAGTTCTGATGTTGACGTGGCTTTCTCAGCTTGCTAACTTTTCCACACTTTGTTCCAACTTTACGTCGATTCTTGACGTTTCAAGATCTTATATCCAACACTTCTTGTGTTGTAGTGTGACAAGTGTTTATGACAGTGTTCTAACACATGCATGCACACACGCACACTTATTTATACAAACAAGTCCTATCAAATTACATAATAGATATAAGTGATAAGGTTTTCAGTTTTTCTCTTCTTTAGAAACTTATAGACTTTCTTGGTCTTTCAGATAATCCCAGAATCCAAGGTTACCTTGCTCGAAAGACTGCCAAGGTCTTCAATAATTTCAGAGGGTTCTGAAAATGTTTTTTGAAATTGTAAACCACCGATTGCGATTCCAACTATATCAAAAGTCTTGTTTCATAAAAACTTGAAACAGAAAAGAATTTGTTGATTCTTATAATTGTGAAAAACATTTACAGAAAAAAATAATCAACAAATTAGATTTCTCAAGATGAGAAACTAAAATAATGCAGATCTAAGTGTAATATGACATGCAATAGTAAGATCTACTGTTTCTATTAAAAAAAAAGATCAAACCTAAAATGTCTAAGTTGGATATAAGATCTCAAACTCAGAGGATTCAACCCACAAACAACTTTCAACCCACTACCAAACTAACTCTCAAACACTTGAGTTTGGTGTTTGGTGTAAACTGATTTTGGAAAGGAATTTTAGGGTTTGAAAATGAGATTAGGGTTTGAACGATTTAGGGTTTTCTCTCTGGTTTCTCTCTCTTTTCTCTCTCAACTGGCCAAAATTTTCTGAAACGAAGAGGCTCAACCTCCTTTTATACTGAGCGAGGAAGGTTAGAGAATAACTGATCAAATCCAAAGGCTGAGATTTGGTCTTGAGGGATTGACGATGATCCAACGGTTTAATATAAGCGGTGATTTAAACGACCTCTGATTGGTCTAAAGGGGGTTCACTGGGATTGGGATAAAACACATGCAGACCATCGATTAACTAAATCCAAGGGATGAGAATTCGCAGAGGTTTTGAGTGTATAAACAAACACAAATACGACCGATGTAAGAGTGACAGGTGTAAGGATTTAATGCACCCAGACGCGCGTGTTTTCAAAATAATTACACAGACACCCTGAAGTCTCAAGTGCTTTCGAATTCTACCCAACCAAACTTTCAGGTATGAAATGGTAAAACCAGTAATCACAGAATGACCCCAAAAGTTTTAAAACCCAAATTTTAATTTCTAAAAAATCATTTAAAAATTATTTAAAAATTCTCAAAAATTATTAAAAGCAAATTTGAAAGGGAATTAACACACACAACTCACACATAAGCAAATAATGCAATATATATGCAATCCTAGTGTGTGTGTGTGTGTGATTGAGATTTTACCTTCAAATGAAACAAGTGAGGCATCATGCGAAGAATCTGAGGCTCTTTGGTATCTAGGGAATGGGACACAAATTTTGTCACAATTTCTAAACTAGATGAGAACTTATACAATATGGACTTAAGTGAGTTAAGATTATAAGGTGCTTCAATCTCCCCCTTTGGAAATATGAGATAAAATCTCCTTTGAGTCATCTAGGACTCGTAGGGCTACGAAAAAGAATAAGAAAAACCTATTCCTATACAAAATCTATCAACCCATTTCCTAGAAAAAGAAAATTTTATAACTTAACTAATTACAAACCAATATCCTAATTATATCTGTTGAAGACAACGATATAGATTCCTGCAAATAACACTAAGATCAAGATTTTCATTCATATATACAAGAAAAAATGAACTCATAAGACTCTAACTTCTCCCCCATTTTGTCTCAAATAGACAAAGGGACAAAATATTTAAGTCACGCGAGATTATTCAACACAAACCATTCCTATCTATTTTCGCAAAGAATGAAATCTATTGTAATCCAAAGGTTTTGTAAACATATCTGCGAGCTGCAAATCAGTAGGAAGATTATTAATTTCTAATTCCTCAGTCTCAACTAATTCGCATATAAAGTGATGTTTAATTTTTATATGTTTTGTTCACGAGTGTTGAACAAGATTTTTAGAGATATTGATCGCGCTTTGATTATCACAATAGAGATGCAGTTGGTCTTCTTGAATACCATAATCATTTAGCATTTGCTTAAGCCAAAGTAATTGAGCACATCAGCTACCAGCAGCTATGTATTCAGATTCAGTTGTAGATAAAGAAGTGCAGTTTTGTTTCTTACTACTCCATCCTACCAAATTGTTACCGATATAGTAACACGCTCCTGATGTGCTCTTACTATTATTTGTACACCCTGCCCAATCGGCATCAGTGTATCCTATTATGGTACTAGGAGTATCATTGGTGTACTAGAGTACTAAATTTAGAGTGCCTTTTATGTATTTAATGATTCTTTTTACACATATTAAGTGGCTCTCTTTACGATTATTTTAATAACGGGCACAATCGCAAACTAGGTACATAATATCTGGACACGGGGCAATAAGGTATAATAAGGTTCCTATAATACTACGATATAGAGTAGGATCTATGGATTTTCCACTCTCATCTTTGGATAATTTAACCGAAGTACTCATGGGAGTTCTAGCTTCTTTGGCACTTTCAAGCCCAAATTTTCTAACAATCTCTAAAGCATATTTCGATTGCGAAACAAACAAACCTTCTGAAATATGTTTGAATTGAAGACCCAGGAAAAATTACAACTTCCCCATAAGAGACATTTGAAATTCTTTATGCATAATTTTAGAAAATGATTTAACTTCTTAAGGGGAAGTTGATCCAAAAATGATATCGTCGACATAAACTTAAGCTATAATAATATCTTTGTCAAATTGTTTGACAAATAGGGTTTGATCATTTCCACCTCTCTTAAAATCTTTATCTAAGAGAAAGTTGGAAAGACGCTCATACCAGGCTCTTGACGCTTGTTTTAGACCATACAATGCCTTTTTAAGACGATAAATATGATTTGGATACTGAGGCTCAATAAACCCTTTAGGTTGTTGAACATAGATCTCTTCAGTCAAGATTCCATTAAGGAATGTTGACTTTACATCCATTTCGTAAATCGTAAAATGCAAGTAACGGGCTATGGCAAAGAGAAGATGAACAAATTCTAAGCGAGTAACAGGAGCAAACGTCTCGTTAAAATCTATTCCTTTAATTTGAGAATATCTTTGAGCCACTAATCTGGCTCTGTTTTTAATGATTATCCCACTTTTATCCGTTTTATTTTTAAATAGCCAACGTATTCCGATAACCTTTTTATGATCAGGCCTAGGTACAAGTTATCAAACATCACAAATGACAAGTTGAAGAAGTTCTTCCCGCATAGAAGAAATCCATTGAGGTTTATTCAATGCCTCCTTTACATTCTTTAGTTCCACAAGGGAAACAAAACATGCATAATGAGCATAGTTTCTTAGTTGAGATCTTGTAGATACAGGCTCACAAGGTTTACCAACAACATTATCTATGGGATAATCTTTAGAAACCCAGTTAGGTACTTCAGGTTTCTCAATTTGTAAAGAATCATCTATTTCTGCAGAGTCTTTTTTTAAAACATTTTCAGACTCTTCAACAATAGTTGGTTCTTCAGTCTTACTCTCAACAGTAATGTTACTTACAATAACATTTATGGATTATATTAAAGTCTTTGTGCGAAGATTATAGACACGGTACGCTCTACTGTCAGGAGAATATCTTAAGAAAAAAGTTTTATCTCCACGAGTCTCAAATTTGGATAGGTGTTCTCTGTCTTTACAGACATAACATGTACTACCAAAAGTTTTAAGGTATTTAAGATTGGGCTTCTTCCCATACCATAGTTCGTAAGGAGTTTGTTTTGAATTCTTCCTAAGATAGACCCTATTAATAATGTGATAAGCAGTACTGATTGATTCTACCCAAAAATATTTAGGTAAACACTTGGCATGAATAATAACTCGTGCCATCTCTTGAAGGGTGAAATTCTTTCGCTTTGCAATTCCATTTTGTTGAGGAGTCTTAGGAGAACTAAATTCATGTTTGTAACCATTATAGTCACAATACTCTATAACACATGTATGTATGAATTCTCCCCCTCTATCACTACGAATCCTATTTACTTGAGTGTTCTTCTCATTTTCAATACGAAGTAATATTTTCAAAAAAGTTCTGAACGTGTCTGACTTTTATTTTAAGAAGGCTACCCAAGTAAACCTGGTGAAGTCATCTACCATAACTAGAATGTAATTGTGTCCACATAGACTAACAGTACGAGAAGGACCCATTAGGTCCATATGGATGAGCTCCAAGAGTTTAGAGGTAAGGATATCTTTAACTTTCTTATGAGGTGCCTTAACAATTTTTCCTTCCCGACATAATCCACAGACAATGTTAGAAATAGGTTTGATCTTTGGAATTCCTCTAACTATTTCTTGTGAAGAAAATCTACTAAGGCTATCGTAATTTATGTGACCCGTCCTATTATGCCATATTTCATTGTCATCCATTCTGGCAATGTACAGACCTCAATACTATTCTGGACAGTATAACAATTGTCAGGAGTCTCGAGTCCTGTAATTATGCACTCACCTTTTTCATTTAAAATCTTGCAATTATTCTTTGAAACGGTGATAGTATGATTTGAGTCACAAAATTGCGAGATACTAAGTAGATTAGCCTTAAGATATTTTACTAGAAGAACATTTTCAAGCACATGCCTTCCTTCTTCTTGGAGTGTTCCTTTACCAATGATTTGAGATGATACACCATCACCAAAAATAACTTTTCCTCCACCAAAGCTGGTTTTGTATCATCTGCAGTCATATGTTTTGAACACCCAGAGTCTAAATACCAACTAGAGGGAGCGTGTTCAGCTTTTAAAGCAGTAATCACAATGTTACACTTCATCTCGAGCAACAACTCATCTTTTATAACCCAAATAGCTCTTGTTTTAGTTTTGCGCATATTTGCTCTTATTTAATAAAATTTACGAGCATTAGATTTTTGTTGAAAAATATTTTGCACATGAGTTTGAATTTTATGGAAAATATAAGCATTTGGTTTAGGAAAGTGCCTTGTTGTCCTTCTTGGAAATGATCTTTTAGGTTTGGTCTTTCTCTTTCTATAGTTAGAGTTTTTGTCTGGTTGTCTAGGAAGGACATAATTGTTACGACTTCTCCTAGAGTAGTTAAATTTTTGGTATAAAGGAGTATTACAGACAGGATTAACTAAACGTCTAGAGTATCAACCTTTTAAATAATGTTCGTATACGTCATAGTAAGAGCAATACAAATTTATTGAAGGGGGTATCTCCTTAGGAAAATCTCTAAACATAGGTTTGAAACGTATATTCACTCTTCCTAATTCGAGGGCAGACGTATTTAGCCTTAGGCAAACTATCACACTTAGAGTGACTTGATTCCCCAATATCCAACTTTTATTATTTTTTTATCAAACTCGTCATTCAAGGCTTGAAAATTTGGACAGATTTCTATAGGTCTTTTTCCACCTGACACAAACTTGATTGGTTCAAAAAATTTAATTTGTGTCTTTGAATTTGGGCAAAATCTTATTCCAGTTCGATCATCAGAATTGGTTTTTGAATCAGTAACAAAATCATCAAAACAATTGGAATTATTTTCAAACTTAGCAAATTTTTCGAAAACAGTTGTTGTCTTTTCTTTAGCTTGTTCCAATTCTAATAATGTCCCTTTATATTTTTTCTCTAGAGCTTCATTAGTTTCAATCAAATTTTCTAGCTTTTGATCAAAACTTTTGACCTCATTTTCATGAGTTAGACATTGGGTAGTATACTATTCAGCGTTAAGTTTAACCATTAGACTTAGGTCTTCTAATTTCTTAGTGAGATCTTTCACTATCTTCTCTAGTCTAGAGCTTTTCTTGAGAGTTTTGGCATAACGTATGTGAATATCAAGGAGGTCTTCAGTGTCTGAATCACTAAGTGTAGTCTGTGAAGTGACCCCTAAGGATTCAATTCTTGAACTCACACACACATTGACATCGCCATTATCGCTTTCCCTTGGACTCACACACCCCGCTGTAGAACTAGCATTGTTCTCAGAAATTAAAGCATCTAAACCAGTAGCAGCATGATTCATAACAACAGAAGTAGACCTATTATCATTATCCTCATACTTAGGCATAGGCATATCATCATTATAGACTATCTTAGCAAAGAAAGACATCCAAGGATCAAAAACATTAGATAACTCAGGTTCCTCATTATCAGAATCACTTGAATCATCCCATGTCTTGCAAATTTTGGCCCTAGTATGTTTATTGGTTGTGTTCAAGTTAACTCTACAATCTTGTGCTATATGAACCAATTTACCACATCTAAAACATTCTTAAAGTCTTGACCTTTCTCATGGAGTTTGTGATTAGACTGAGTTGGATAATTTGGCTTGCCTTGTCTGTTCGCCATTTTATTTCTAAATTTTACAATTTTTTAAACTGCTTTGACATCAAGTCAATCTGATTCTCCAAACTATCTATATCACATTCCTCATCAGAATCATTTTTGGGAATATTAAGCTCATGTTTTATCAGCTTAAAAGAAAAACTCAAATTGGAACTAGTCTGCTTCCTATAGGACTGGGTTAATTATTTTTTAAATTTTAGTTCCATTTCCACAGTTCTCAGTTTACTACTGAGTAATTCAGGAGTGAGATTTTGGTCACTCATTTCCTCAATAGCATATCTTTTGTTATCAAATCTCTGTGGTAATGGCCTTAGAATTTTTTAGACAATTTCATGTCTATCATAAGTTATCCCATTAGCATGTAGTTATACTACTGGATAAGTATCTGTGCTTTAGCAAGCTTAACTCTAGTGTCACCTTCATGTGCAGTAACCAATGTATCCCAAGCTTCCTTAGAAGTGGTACAAGATGAGATCCTTTTGAACTCATGTTTATTTATAGACATAAAAATGGCATTCTTGCCTTTGTTATTGTTCAGAGAAACTTGCTTCTCTTCTCGAGTAAATTCACTTAATACTTTCTTAATCCTCTCATTGCTTCCTTCAGTGGCTGGTTTAGTAGGATAAGTATATCCATTTTCAACAATATCCCATACATCATCTCCCAAGGTTCCTTGTATGAAATCAACCATCCTTACTTTCCAGCAAGGGAAGTTATTTCCATCAAAGAGAGGAGGTCTGGACAAGTTACCAAATCTTTCAGATTTCTCGTCCATTGTTTGATTTTAAGAAAATAATTTCAGAAACACAAGATCTTTAAAGAAAATTTTCCAATCTCTGGTACTAATTGAAAATCTGTTACTTAAGTCGTTTAATTCGGATTAAACTGTCTAAGTAACTCCGAGTTGTTTTTTGGAGAAACTCTTTTCTTTAAATCAAAATAGATTAATCACAAGATATGTTTAATAAAGAATGTACGAGAGATGTTCAAGATTATGTAACAAATTTTGAAAAACAAAACTAAAATAGTTAAATCAACACACCAACCGGAATGAGATGAGGAGATGTAGAAAGATTAAGTACAAGGAGTTTTTAACGTGGTAAAACCTCACCCAACTGAGGAAATATTCACGGTGACTTCTAAGTCACAAACCAAAAATCCACTAAAACAAAATATACAAGTTACAAACTATTTAACACACATGCACATAAAATAGACCTATACAAGATTAGAATATGTACCACTGGTTTGATTCTAACTTTTCTACAGTTCTGATGTTGATGTGGCTTTCTCAGCTTGCTAACTTTTCCACACTTTGTTCCAACTTTAAGTCGACTCTTGACGTTTTAAGATCTTATAGCCAACACTTCTTATGTTGTAGTGTGACAAGTGTTTCTGTCAGTGTTTAAACACATGCATGCACACACACGTACACTTATTTATACAAACAAGTCCTATCAAATTACAGAATAGATCTAAATGATAAGGTTTTTAGTTTCTCTCTTCTTTAGAAACTTATAGACTTTCTTGATCTTTCAAATAATCCCAGAATCCAAGGTTACCTTGCTCGGAAGACTGCCAAGGTCTTAAACAATTTTAAAGGGTTTTGAAAATGTTTTTTGAATTTGTAAACCACTGATTGCGATTCCAAGTAGATCAGAAGTCTTGTATCATAATAACTAGAAACAGAAAAGAATTTGTTGATTCTTATAGTTGTGAAAAACATTTACAGAAAAAATAATCAACAAATTAGATTTCTCAATATGAGAAACTAAAATAATGCAGATATAAGTGTAATATGACACGCAATAGTAATATCTACTATTTCTATGAAAAAGAAATAAGGATCAAACCTAAAATATCTAAGTTGGATATAAGATCTCAAACTCAGAGGATTCAACCCACGAACAACTTTCAACCCACTACCAAACTAACTCTCAAACACTCAGGTTTGGTGTAAACTGATTTTGGAAAGGAATTTTAGGGTTTGAAAATGAGATTAGGGTTTGAATGATTTAGGGTTTTCTCTCTGGTTTCTCTCTCTTCTCTCTCTCAACTGGCCAAAACTTTCTGAAACGAAGAGGCTCAACCTCCTTTTATACTGAGCGAGGAAGGTTCGAGAATAACTGATCAAATCCAAAGGCTGAGATTTGGTCTTGAGGGATTGACGATGATCCAATGGTTTAATATAAGTGGTGATTTAAACGACCTCTGATTGGTCTAAAGGGAGTTCACTGGGATTGGGATAAAACACATGCAGACCATCGATTAACTAAATCCAAGGGCTGAGAATTCACACAGGTTCTGAGTGTATCAACAAACACAAATCCGGCCGATGTAAGAGTGACAGGTGTAAGGCTATGATGCACCCAAACGCGCGTGATTTAAAAATAATTACACAGGCACCCTGAAGTCTTAAGCGCTTTCGGATTCTACCCAACCAAACTTTCAGGTATGAAATGATAAAGCCAGTAATCACATAATGACCCCAAAAGTTTTAAAACCTAAATTTTAATTTCTAAAAAATCATTTAAAAATTCCCAAAAATTATTGAAAGCAAATTTGAAAGGGAATTAACACACACAACTCACACATAAGCAAATAATGCAATATATAAAATGTATGCAATCATAGTGTGTGTGTGATTGAGATTTTACCTTCAAATGAAACAAGTGAGGCATCATGAGAAGAATCTGAGGCTCTTTGGTATCTAGAGAATGGGACACAAATTTTGTCACAATTTCTAAACTAGATGAGTAGTTATACAATATAGACTCAAGTGAGTCAAGAGTGTAAGGTGCTTGAACCATAATTTCAAGGCAAACACAATAGCCGCAAGTTATGAATCATGTGTAGGATAATTACGTTCATGTGTATGCAACTGCCAAGAAGCATGGACAATAACCTTACCATGCTACATAAAAGCAAAACCCAACCCCTGATGTGAAACATCAGTATAAATAATAAAACCATCTCCACCGTGTGGAATAGTAAGAACCGGTGTGGTTACCAATCTCGTTTTCAATTCTTCAAAACTATTTTCACAATCAGAATTCCATTCAAACTTGACATCCTTCTAGGTTAATTTAGTCATCGACAAGGCAACCGAAGAAAATCCCTTAATAAACCTCCTATAATATCGAGCCAAACCTAAAAAATCCTCACCTCAGTCACATTTTTGGGCCTCTCCCATTTTACAACAACTTCTACCTTTTTAGGATCAACATATATACCATCTCCGAAAATAACATGGCCTAAAAATATAACTTTTGATAACCAAAATTCACATTTGCTAAACTTAGCATACAGATCGAGTGCGAAAAGTAACGCATGTAAAGACGTTAATCGTTGTTTTCGTTTCGCCTACTAAATACAAACAAACCTAAATTACAACTACACTTGCGGGGAAAGTAGAGCGGTAAGTTGGGTATCGAATATCCACAAGGACAAGATGCTAGAATTTAAGTGATTTAATATTCCGAAATAAAAGTGTAAAAGATGATTAAAAACTAAAAAAGAAAAGATTCATGAAAGGGAAAGATTAATCTAGGCAATGTATTTAAACTAGATTAAGAAAGCGAGTAAAACTATAGGTTGCGTCGAATATCCCTCACCCGGGCTAATTTGTATAAAATGTTTACATGGATCGACGAGTTATTTAGAATGCGTCTCGTTTAGACAGTTAATTGAACCAAGGGTTGTCACGTCCCTAAATTCGCATAAAAGCCTAATATGATTTTGGCGTTAATAAATATCCCAGAAATTGCGTACGAAAGGTCGTAAGCACGGGACATACATGATATGCCCCGTCAAATCTCCTAGGCGCAATAACTAGGACAACGCACCCGAAATAAACCCGTAAACACTATCACCAAGCAAAGCAATGCGTTAACCCGAGTGAGTTCCATTCAAACACAACCTAATTTAAATTACCTAAAAAGCATCGTAAAAATGCGGTAAACAAAGCGGTACAGAAACGCGATAAATCTACACTAGAAAGCGATTAATCAAAGCATGTAAACCTATTTAACAAAGCATGTAAATTATCTAGAAAACAATAAATGAATAAATACAACTATATTAAATGGTAGGGGAGATGAATAGTTAACTTACAATCCAAATGGGGTGTCAAACCATAGAGAAATGAAAAAGAACTAAGCAAAAACCCCAAAACCCTAAGCCAAACTAACCTAAAACTATCTAAAATCGTGTATATCTGTTTATTACAACAAAATTGTTATTTATAGTAAGTTGGAATTAAAATAGAAAAGAAAAGAGAAAAGAAAAGAAATGCCAAAATATCTCCTGAAAACAGGAAATAGATCGATCGACAAAAGGATCGATCGATCGCCAAGCAGAAGCACACTTCATTCCTCTTCTTCCCTTTTCTCCTCCTCTTTTGATTCATTGGTTTTCCCTCTGCTAAAATTGCCGTAACTTCTTCATATGGACTCGGAATCGCGCACCGTTCGCGACCACGTGAAGCTAGCGAGGAGGGCTACAACTTTCGTGAAATTTTGGGCCAGGTACCCAAGCTGTGAAAAGAATAAATTCCCTTGAACGTACGATTACGTACGAAACTTCACCGGAATGCATCTGAACTTCATACTTAGCATCCAATTGCCTATAAAAGCTTAATTAACCCCTGCAAAACATGTTAACGTAGAAATCCGAGGTTGTCTGGTTAACGAGTCTAAATATAGGGAATAAGATACCCGAGGGGGCTAAAATGCATCCGTTCGGAGGATGAAATATGTAATATTTGCGTATCATCACACCCCCTAACTTACACATTGCTAGCCCCTAGCAATGAAATAGGATGCAACAAGAACTAGAATCAAACCAAAAGTAGGAGATAGTACAAAAGTATGGTATAAAAGCAATAAAAGATAAGTCCACTTTCGCGGGCGAATCGATTACATTTAGCGTGTGCAATAAGTCGTTAAACCCCTTGGTCACCCTAGTGGACGAGTGTCGTTTCGTGAGGGTTTTCAGAGATGGTACCCACAAACATCACACGATTTCCTCAAAATATGCCCAACCCAACATGCGGCAAGCCCAATAATGACAAAATGTTTTTCATACACATTATTAGCACATTGAATGAATTCAAACAAAAGTCCAAATCATTAACATTATAGAATGAATCTCATAGAATTGAAACTTTAAAATGTGGGAGGGGAGCTAGAACATGCAAATTATGAGTTGGCGAAAAACTTATATAAACCGGATACTAAATAAAATCAAGCATACATTCAATCCTCACGGGAATTACACTCATAAAGCGAAATTCACTCGAAATAGGGAGGTAACACACGGAACATGCGGGCATAAGGAGTAAATGTAAATGAAAACTAGGCCGCACACATGTCACAAATGAAGAACGCTGTATATAAACTGAAAAACTGTAATCTCAATGAAAGATGTCGCACACTAAAAGAGGCGAAATGCATTTTCACAAATTATCAAAACTATTTAAACTTTTGAATTACATCAACCTAAGATCACATAGGACTTTAATAGGGTTGTAATGTAGGTTAGGCGAGGGTACGAAATGAAGGAATGCATGTACGGATTCAAAGTGTTCGAAATGAAAACTCGGGATAATGGGATAATCTGGGAAATATCAAAATTGAAAAACGAGTTCCAAAACGGCATTAGATATATCATCGGGGAGAGTAATCAAAGCTTATTGAACACTATACAACATTTACAACTTTCTCTTTCTTTTTCTTTTTCTTTTCTTCTTTTTCATGTTTTCTTTTGCTTTTTTGCTTTCTCTTTTTCTTCACTTTTTTCCCTACTTTCTTTTCTTTACTTTTCAAACTCTCATATGCCTAAATTAAAACCGACATCAAAACAACATTATTCAATCCCAAGTAACATTCCAAACAAAGGTGTGGAAGGTGTATGTATGGTTTAAAACTCAAATTTAGAGTTGGTTATAGGAATTGGTTATGAAACGAAAGGCTATATTTAGGCTCAAAGGGGTTAACGAGGGTAAATATATAAGGGTGAGGTCAAGACTAATATGGGTGATATAACAAAGAATGCCTATGATCATTTCATAAAGTTTACGCAATTCTTGAATCAAAATAATATATGAAAATCATGCTCAAATAACACATTTCAAGTATGAACTCAATTAATGAACGATCAAATGAAAGAATAATGAGATTACCAACGAATTCAACGTTTTAAATGAGAAAAGAATAGTGTATACACTCATAAACGACGAAAGGTACAAAGCTTACTCGGTGTAAGTATATACAATGCAACAAAAGATTACCGAGTTATAAAAATCCTAAACCAAATCAATAGAGTGATAAAAGTGCATGTGCTCGTGGGATTAAAGTTTAATTCATGAAGTTATTCATAATATCAATAATTGAGACTAAAGTCTAATAACTTCTAAAATCGAGAACATGCATTATTGGGTTGTCTATTGGATCGGGCAATTATTGAAATTTATCATCGGAAACAAAGGCAAAATGCCCAAAAAAGGAGAAAAAAAAAGAAAATCTTTTTGAAATTTTTAATTTTTCCTAGAAAAGCATACTAAGTAACTAACATGTGAGCAAAAACGTGGACTAAAATAAAGAAATGGATAGAATATCCCACACCCCCTAACTTAAAACTTGACATTGTCCACAATGTGAATTAAGAACCAAGTTAAAGAGAGGAAAAGAGCAATATTACCCAAAAGTGGAGCGATCCCCATAAGAACAAGTCCAAAGAATCTACAAAACAAGTTAGTACCGAGCATAGAAAAAAAAAACAAAAAGTTAACTAATTAAACTAAACTAAATTAAAAAGGAAAGAAAAAATAAGAAGAAAGAAAGCTAATTATATACAACCTACTATTTAGGCTTCACATTAACTATACACTAGAAGTCCAAATAGCTGAGGATCCACCGTAAAAACGATTGGACTTTGGAGGATAACCGGTGTACCCTCACAAACAAGCATGCCCTCTGAAAAATATGAATTCTGTTTTAATAACGGAAGGCATGTGTAAGGCATAAGAAAGGAACCATCGTCAATTAAAAGTTTTGGAGGGACGATGGGGGTTTTGGATTAAACGGGTGACAAAAACAAGTGGGGACCGAGAAAAGCAGAATATCCTCCCAATGATTTTGAAATTGGAATGGGAGGCGGCGCACACAAAGGCAAAGATGCGATTGTGGAGGGCGACTCGAGCAAGTACTCCTCATCGACGAAAAGGTTTAAAACATTAAAGTTTAAAACCGAATCATCGGGTACTTGTTCCGGTGTGATAATAGAGGATGAAAATGGGGATGAAAGAAATTCAAACTCATGAGATGAATCATCATTGCAAATAGATATTACGTCATTATCATCCTCACTTTCAATATCTATTACGAGATGGGCAAAGTCAAGAATGGTTTGTTCCAAAGTAGGCACAAGTACCTCATTTGGTTCAAAACATTCTTCGACCTCGAAAGTCTCGAAAGCAAAATCGTCGTCGGACTCAAAATATAAATCCAATTCATGTTCCCAACAACGATTTTCTTCCCGATAACGATTTTCAATTTTCTCATTCTCGTACATACGCAATCCCTCACCGAATGTCATAGGTCGAGGTGCGGATGCATGAAAATGGGAACTTTGAAAGTTGCCATCGGACTTAAACGAAAACTCATTATTATAGGAATTTTGAAAACTATTTGAATTCGTTTCAAAATTCCTATTATAAGGAGGTAAAGGCCTAAAATCATTATCGTCATCATCATCAAAATTCCAATAACCTAAATTTTGATTTTCGTTATACTCTCCCAAAGTCATATTTGAATTTGTTATACTTTGAAATTCTAAGTTTTCACCGAAAGTCATAGGTTTGCGAGAATTGTGAGAATTATAACAATGATTACCGAAATTGGAATAAGACATGCTTACCCCAAAAATGGCTCGAAGTGGCGGATTCCACAAAGTAAGTGCGCGCGGAAAATTCAAGCGTTTCTAAGTGCTCAAATGTGGAAGTTCTGCAAAAAGGATAGCAAATAATACAAATAGAAAGAAAATACTATGAAATACTAAATCAAATAAAGTCTAAAACAAACAAGTCCCCGACAACGACGCCATTTTGATCGAGTACAAAAAGTAACACATGTAAAGACGTTAATTGTTGTTTTCGTTTCGCCTACTCAGTACAAACAAACCTAAATTACAACTACACTTGCGGGGAAAGTAGAGCGGTAAGTCGGGTATCAAAAATCCACAGGGACAAGATGCTAGAATTTAAGTGATTAAATATTATTCCGAAATAAAAGTGTAAAAGATGATTACAAACTAAAAAAGAAAAGATGCATGAAAGGAAAAGATTAATCTAGGAAATGTATTGAAACTAGATTAAGAAAGCGAATAAACTATAGGTTGCGTTGAATATCCCTCACCCGAGCTAGTTTGTATAAAATGTTTACATGGGTCGACGAGTTATTTAGAACGCGTCTCGTTTCGACAGTTAATTGAACCAAGGGTTGTCACGCCCCTAAATTCGTATAAAAGCCTAATATGATTTTGACGTCAACAAATAACTCAAAAATTACGCACGAAAGGTCGTAAGCACGGGACATACATGATATGCCCCGTAAAATCTCCTAGGCGCAATAACTAGGATAACGCACTAGAAATAAACCCGTAAATACTATCACCAAGCAAAGCAACGCGTTAACCCGAGTGAGTTCCATTCAAACACAACCTAATTTAAATTACCTAGAAAGCATCGTAAAAACGCGATAAATAAAGCAGTAAAGAAACGCGATAAATCTACACTAGAAATCGATTAATCAAAGCATGTAAACCTATTTAACAAAGCATGTAAATTATCTAGAAAACAAGAAATGAAGAAATACAACTATATTAAATGGTAAGGGAGATGAATAGTTAACTTACAATCCAAATGGGGTGTCAAACCATAGAGAAATGAAGAAGAACTAAGCAAAACCCCCAAAACCCTAAGCTAAACTAACCTAAAACTATTTAAAATCGTGTATATCTGTTTATTACAACAAAATTGCTATTTATAGTAAGTTGGAATTAAAATAGAAAAGAAAAGAGAAAAGAAAAGAAAAGAAATGCCAAACGTGGGATCGATCGATCGACAAAAAGGGTCGATCGATCGATCAAAGTAAAATTTTGGCTGTACAGAAGGATCGATCGATCGACCAAAATGTTCGATCGATCTATCAAGCAGGGGTGAGCCAGGCATCAGCACACTACATTCCTCTTCTTCCCTTTTCTCCTCCTCTTTTGATTCATTATTTTTCCCTCCGCTAAAATTATCGTAACTTCTTCATACGGACTCAGAATCGCGCACCGTTCGTGTCGACGTGAAGCTAGTGAGGAGGGATACAACTTCCGTGAAATGTCGGGCCACGTACCCAAGCTGTGAAAAGACTAAAATGCCCTTAAACGTGCGATTGTGTACGAAACTTCGCCGGAATGCGTCCGAACTTCATACTTAGCATCCAATTACCTATAAAAGCTCAATTAACTCCTGTAAAACATGTTAACGTAAAAATCTGAGGTTGTCTGGTTAACGAGCATAAATATAGGGAATAAGATACCCAAGGGGGCTAAAATGCGTCCGTTCGGAGGATAAAATATGCAATATTTATGTATCATCACATACAACTGCTTATCTTTCAACGCAGTCAAAATAGTTTTGAGTCGCTTTTCATGTTCAACCATATCACGTGAGTAAATCAGAATATCATCAATAAAAACTATCACAAATGAATCAACAAAAGGATGTTATACCCGATTCATAAGATCCATAAATACAGTTGGAGCATTAGTCACCCCAAAAGACATCACCATAAACTCAAAATGTCCATACCAAGTATGTAAAGAAATTTTAGAAATATCTTTCTCCTTGACCCTCAACTGATGATAACCCGATCGCAAGTCGATTTTTGAAAACACTTTAGCACCCTGAAACTAATCAAATAAATCATCTATAAGAGGTAAAGGATACTTGTTCTTAATCGTAGCTTTATTCAGTTGCCCATAATCAATACACAAACGTATAGTACCATATTTCTTTTCACAAATAAAACTGGTGCACCCCATGGGGATACACTAGGTTGGATGAACCTGCTATCAAGTAAATCTTGTAACTGAATCTTGAGTTCTTTCAATTCAGTAGGTGACATTTTATACGGTGCCATAGATATAGGGGTTGTCCCCGATGCTAATTCGATAGTAAATTCAACTTCTCTCTCTAGAGGTAACCCAGGAAACTCACTAGGAAACACTTCTAGAAAATCTCGTAAAATAGGAACATCAACTAATTGTAAAGCCCGCTTCGTAGTGTCAAGAACATATGTAATAAAACCCTCACAACCTTTACTCAACAATTTCCTTGTCTGAATAGCAGGCATGATGCAACTGGGAACAATTTTCCTTTCTCCCATAAATTTAAATTCAGACTCACCAGGCATATTAAAAATAACTTCATTAAGGAACAATCCATAGATGCATGATATTTAGATAACTAATCCATTCTGCTAATTATATCAAAATCCGAGATATCCAATGGAAGTAAGTCTATACATGTATCTCTAACCCCCACAGTCAAAACACAATCACGAAAAACATATTCAACTACGATCATATCCCCCATGGGCATGGAAATACCCAAACCCACATCTAAACGAGTACATTGTCTATTCAGATATATAGAAAATGCACACGACACAAAAGAATGTGTGGAATCGGGATCAATCAAAATATAATCACTTCTATCAGTAACAGAAAGTGTACATGTCACCACATCCAAAGTAACCTAAACTTCTTTCATCGTAAAGACTCGTCCACTTGGCCTGGAACCATTGGATTGCCCCATGCCCTAGGTTTCATCTATAACAATCGAGTCATAATAACCAATACAAACAATTTGTAATATTGGTTAGTACATAAACAATTCATAAATATCAAATCAACTCAATAACTGCCATTTAACCGTCACACACGTCCAGAATTTATAACCTAGATGCTCTCATACCACTAATTGTCATACCACAAACCCAAATCCGTAAAAATCATTTCATTTATATTATAATTAAATCATAATCTCCAGGCCATTCGAAATATAATTCATTTATCAATATTTTTTCCATGTATAATAAACATAATCATGTTCTTTGTACCATAATGTAATTAACATCAGAGTCATAATTAAACGAACATGTTATACTATGATTGACTGTGATTAAATATTACAATCATCAAATCAACCCATGCTAACTCAATATATAAGATGTGCGAGTGTAGTATAACCTCAGTGTGACAATGACAAAATCCCCATATCTTTCGAACGGTGAAACTCTCAAATCACCGATCATGTGATATCCTAGATGGCAGTGTACAAACCTAAAAATGTTAAAATATAACTCGTAAGCATTAAGCTTAGTGAGGTACTCCTTTCCTGAAATGAAATAACAGTTCTTTATCAAATCTGTGGATATAAAATCCAAATAATCCTGCCCTGCTATGAAATAGCAATTCTATATCAAATCTCTAGATATAAAATCCAAATAATCCTTCCCTGCTATGAAATAAAAAATTTATATCAAATATGTGGATATATAATCCAAATAATCATGCCCTACTATGAAATAACAATTTTATATCAAATCCGTGGATATGAAATTCAAACAATCTTGCCCTGCTATGAAATAACAGTTTTATGTCAAATCTTTGGATATGAAATCCAAACAATCCTGCCCGTTGGAAATAACAAATCTTGGAACATAAGTTCCAATAAATCCTTGTCATAAGACAAATCAAATCATTGGATCCTCGTCCAATTCCAATCCTGGATCATAAGACCCAAATAATTCCTGGATATTTTAATATCCAGACAAATCCTGAATACCGAAGTATTCAAACCAATCCGGGATCATAAAATCTAAATAAATCCTGGATATTTTTTATATCCAAATAAATCCTAAATACCGAAGTATTCAAACCAATCCTGGATCATAAGATCCAAATAAATCCTGGATATTTTAATATCCAAACAAATCCTTAATACTGAAGTATTCAAACCAATCCTGGATCATAAGACCCAAACAATACTGGATATTTTAATATCCAAACAAATCTGAATACCGATGTATTCGAACAAATCTTCTCTTAGAGCTATATTCATATTTATATATGAAACAAATCATAAGTACACTCACCATGGCAACTTATCATGATTTTCCTTTGTCCGACGCTTGTTCAAACAGTTCTTCTTCCCTTCCTATCATTTTTACACTATTAGTATCATCATATGCATATCAACAATCCAAGGAGTATCTCAAACATGACTCAATTCATAAACATCATATGATTTGTTCAAATCATTTATCACGAGTGAAGTTTCATCCAAATTCATGTTAATATGTTTGACATATCCAAATCACAGACCAAACATGCATTTATTTCTTCTTCGTAATTCAATCCTTATCATATTACGATTCCAATACAAAGGATGATGCATCGTTTCAATTTTGCTAGAGAAAGATAGGCCCATTTCTTTATTATATAGCAAATATCCCTATAGGCTCCTCTATCGTTCAATCAACTTCTAGGAATTTTCATAATTTTTATGCATCATAACTTTGTATAATATTTCACCAAACATCAATAAACATATTGAATAACAAGAAATTAAAGTTTTATAATTTTTAAGGTTCATTTACTGTGTCAAGAAAAACATCGATCGCATGGTGTGCATACTTACACTTTTGGGGCCGATTTTATACCTGAACTTAAAACTATCACCAAATATTGATTTCTCGGTATTTTCACATAATTTTCGGGTATGTTACACATATATGAGTCTAGTTTTATCTTCAATTGGAATTATTAAATTCTAATAAATACACAAAAAGATATAGAAGTTTGAATACACAAGGTTTCCAATCGAAGCAATATACATGATTTACATGTTCAACTTTGCTTAAACTCGCATCTATCCATACGTATACCTCAAGACATGGAAGATTAGTAAAAAAATGATAATTTTTATCATTTAAATCAATAATATCAAAAATATAATAAGATGTATGAGTAGAATTACCTTAGGAACTTTTTTGTAATTTCCTACGAATTGTTCTCCATCTGTCTTCTTTTCATTCTCCTCATAAGTCTTACGGTTCTCTCTCTTTAGGCCAATTATCTCATGGATGCATTTGAATGAAGTAATAGGTGATATGGAGAGGTTTAATTCGGCATAAGGTCACCTTCCCTTGGTCCAATCAAAATATAACGTGTGGCGCCATATAAGATAAAATATCATTTAAACGGATGGACAGATTTGCCCCTTTTTTGTAATTTTAGTATAACTCTTTACTCGAACCTTTGTTTTACACACCGTTTATTGAGTTAAAAACTTAACTCATATATCTACAACTATTTAGTTTTCTCCTAAAGTAAATTATTATATTATAAAAGTCAAAACTAGTCTACAACATGAGCATTCCTACCGAAACTTCAAAATTTTGTGTTTGTAACTAATTCGATATTTCATGCATTATTAAGGTAGGATTAGACTAAACATAATAACTTAAAATTATATATATATTAATAACACAATACCCATATCTCATAAGCTAAACATGATTCAAACACAATTAATCATAATTGTATTCGGGTTGTCACATAAACATATACAACACGGGTTATCCAATGTGTGAGCTTAAATATAGGAATTAATGGACAAGAGAATGCTAGAATGTGCGAGAATAAAGACTACTAAACGCAATATTCACGACTAATCAGAGACCTTTATTGGAAGAATGCATACGAGAATTGCAATACCAATATACATTTTTAGAGAAGAAATGACTGGAAACCCAAGGAGGTGAGACAACTCATTTTTGTTGTTGTTAATGGTGGAATTATTTAATATAAAAAGAGCATTCGTGTTCCTAATGATACAACATCAAAAAGAGATATTCTTGATAAGGCACATAGTTATGTGCATTATTTAAACCCATGGAGCACTAAAATGCATAGAGATTTGAAGGAATATTGTTGGCGGAATAATATAAAATGTGAGATTGCAGATTTTGTTGCCCAAGTGTTTGACATGACAACGGGTTTAGGCAAAACGTCAAAACCCGGCAGGGTTACTACAACCATTATTTATTCCAGAATGGAAATGGGAGCATATTAGTATGGATTTTGTGATGGGACTTCCTAGCTCTTAGAAGGGGAATGATTTTATCTGGGTGATAGTTGACAGATTAATGAAGTCAGCACATTTTTTCCCTGTCAAAACTACTTACACAATTTATAGGTATGCACATATATTTGTTGATGAGATTATATGCTTACACGGAGTACCAATGTCTATTGTATCTGATAGAGATTATACTTTACTTCAAGATTTTACCCAAGCTTGCAACATGCTATGGAAACTAGTTTGAAATTTAACACTGCATTTCATCCACAAACAGATGGGCAGTCAGAGAGAACTATTCAAATACTTGAGGGTGAAAATATATTACGTACGTGTGTACTTGACTTTAAAGGCAGTTGGGATGATTACTTTCCATCGATAGAATTTACTTATAATAACAATTTTCAGTTTTCTATTAGTATAGTTCCATATGAAACCTCATATAGTAGAAAGTGTAGAAATCCATTGTGTTGGGGTGAGGTGGGAGAAAGGAAATTATTGGGTCCAAAATTAGTGGAGATGATTGTTGAAAACATAAAAGTAATTCAGCAACGTATGAAAACTGTTTAAAGTAGACATAAAAGTTATGCAGATAAGGGTAATAAGGACTTGAAATTCCAACTTAGAGATTTTGTATTCTTGCGTGTCTCACCTTAGATTTAGATTGTGAGGTTTGGAAAGAAAGAGAAATTAAGTACTAGATATATCGGACCTTATGAAATAAAATAAATAGTGGGAGGGGTATCATATAAATTAGTTGTAATACCCCGTATTTTCATGGCTTTTAAATTTAAGGATTTATTAAATTTAATTGAGATAAATTAATTTAATTATAATCCGAAATGTTGTTTTAAATATTTACTAGCGTGACAAGAGTTAGTAATTATTGGGAATATATTATTTATTGCATATTACTGGATGATTATAGTAATATATGAGATTTATTTTTATAATATTGTCACGTGTGAATAAAATGACAATTGTGGAAATTTAAGTCGGGACGCGCCTGTGTCGTGTCGGGACTAAATGTGGATTAATAAAAGTGAATATTTTATAGATTATTCGTATGGTCGTTTTGAGTGTGCCAACGCGCCCGGAAGGGTCGAGATAGTCAGAAAAGTATACCCGCGGGTTTGATTTGGGTCTCGGGGCGTTTTTAGGCCTAATTAGTACCCCGGGAGGGCATTTTAGTCATTTTGTATTTTTGAGTAATTAAACCCACGAAAATTAAAGGGGTTATATCAGATGTTTAGGTTATCTCCTAGGGTTAGATAACTCAAAACACTAGAACGGCCATTGGAGAGTTGAGGAGAGAGCTCTCAAGGCATTCCAAGGCTCAAAACTCATCCGTTTACACCACCGCCAACGCGTAGATCGCGAGACGGGAAACGCAACCACACCAAATTCAACACCAAACCAGATTTCTGAAAATCCCAGGCAAGTGTTTATCTTTCTTATTTCGTTTATGCATCATCCATATTAGTTTAGGAGTTATTAGGATGAGATTTATGGAAGAAAAACTCAATTTGAGATGGGAAATTTTCATGTAGTGATATATGATATTCTGGAAACCCTTTGTCATGTAAAGGATTAAGAGTTTGATTAAGAAAAGAGTTCTAATCATATACAAACACTAAAACATTTATTCCGGACGATCGGACCGTTGGAATTGGATGAAATCTTACAGAGAATTAGCTGAAGATGAGAGGAAGCTATAAAAAAAATTCAACTCGATCGGACCGTTCAATATTTTTTAATATTTTTTTTGCTAGAGAGTTTTATGTTTTGAGGACTCTTAGAGATAGTAAAAATTCAATTAAAACTCCATTTTAATTCCGATTTCGAAACCGTTTGAAATTCTCATCTTTGAAAATAAAATTCAAAATCCTTTAATGTAAGGCGAAATCTATATTTTTGGGATATTTTGCATAAGGGATAATGTAAGTATATATTAAAGGGGAGAGACACGTAAGAGAGAGTTACGTTGGAACATAAATGGATATCTACTGAATTGTACATTTGGAAGAATAGAGTCCATGAGGGTTACATAGTAAGTTGAAAAAACCCTTCGAATTAAAGTTAGAAACGAACAATTATACTTGATAAATAATAATGGGAAAATAAGGATAAATGTTGTGAATGTGGGTTATTGGATAAACCTAAATTGATATAATAAAAGTGGTATATTTATATGATTGTGTATGCATATATTATATACTTGTGAAAATCATGCCCGCGCTACTTGCTATCCGTGAGGTTACCGCGCTGGAACGATCTTATCTCGTGTGCCTTATGGGGGATATTGACTCGTACCCTAGAAGATAGGAATCCTAGGTACAGGCTATCGAATCGGTAGTCACGGTCCTAAGAGACGTGAGGTTATGTACTGACCTCTTGGACTTGGAAACTATGCTTCGCCTTAATATTGTTTGTGTATGTATTTATACAGTTCGAGAGTGATTCCGAACTTGTATTCCCTTTAGTACGATTGATACGGGGATTGGATAGCAGAGTATGCCCGCACCATAGTTTTTATGTGGGGTGCTGTTATGATATATATATTATACGAGTAGTTAATATATATATGAAATTTTGAAATCTGGAACTGCCTACTGTGATTTGATATGTAGGACATGGTTGATGACTCAAATTATAAATAATTGTTTTGAGAAAGTATAATATGACACTGGAAAACTTTATTGATTAATAAAGTTAAAAGGAGAACCTTGGTTACAAATTGAAATCTTACGTTTTAAATACTTGTGTTGTTCAGTTGTAAATCCTGCGAATAACCTAAGATAAATTAAATCATTGGGGAAAGATAGTGTGATATGTGATGAGATAAACCATTGGGAAGGTTAGTGCGATAGGAGTGCACATTAGAAGAGAGGCGAGAATTTCTCAAGAGAGTGTCGCACTAATATGTTGTTGCATTAGCCTGTAATCAATTTAAATACTTGCTGAACGAATTTTTAAATCATATACACTATCGGGCTCTGACCCGTTTCCATTTCTCATTCTCTTATATATATATATATATATATATATATATATATATATATATATATGTATATATTACAGGTGCCCAGCCACCGGGGCGTCTTGCATAGGGTCCTTTGGCAGGAACGCGCTGCAGCTTAGGTGGGAGTTGCAGGCCTGTTGTTTAGACGACTTCATCCATTTTATTATACTCCTAGCATGTTCATTATTGGTTTTCAGTTGTTATTTGGATATTGTACTTCATCTATTTCTAGTATTGTCACTTTGGGATTTATTATATTCTGGATGGTTTACTTTAAGTTTTATTGTTAGTAGCCAGTTGTTGAATGTTAAATTATTGGATTGATTGTTTAATAAAATAAATAAATAAAATTTGAAAGGAATGTTAAAAATGGTTTTGACACTTAGCTTAATTAATTAGGGTGTTTAAATTGGAACGACGGTGATGCTAAGAATGATCCAACTGTTCACCTTGATTTTAATTTAATAAAGGAGTGATCGCCCGGTATTTAATTAGGCGGGGTGTCACATTAGTGTTACCTCCAAAATTACCTCGATTGGATGATGTATTCCATATATCTATGCTTCAAAAATACATTTCAGACACGTCTCACGTGTTGACAGCGGAACCTATTTAATTGAAGGATGACTTGTCATATGTTGAAGAGCCTGTTCAAAATTTAGACCACAAGGAACAAGTGTTGAGAAATAAAGTCATTCCTTTTGTTAAGGTGTTATGGAAAAGTCATAAGATTGAGGAAGTGACTTGGGAAGGAGAAGAGAATATTAATAAGCAATACCTCATATTTTCAGTAAGTAAACATGAATAATTAATTTCGGGGACAATATTTTCTTAGGGGGAGAGTTGTAACAACCGGAATAAAGCTATGATAAAGTATATTGAATAATTATTACCTTATATGATATGCATAATGTTTATTTATATAAATCATGTTAGGTTATTATATTATAGTCTAATTGTACCTTTTAAAATCAAGAAATATCAAATTGGTTATAAACAACGATTTTTAAGAATTTCGATAGGAACGTTTATGTTTGAGGCTAGTTTTTACCTTTATAATGTGATAATTTGGTCAAGGTAAAATATAGTTGTAGAGATTTGAGTTATCTTTGTAACGCAACAAACGGTGTACCAAACGGATGTTCGAGTAAGAAGTTATACCGAATTTATAAACCGAGGGCAAAATTGTCCATGCTTTGAAGTGGTATTTATGACACCCAACCTATTTTAACCACGGGTGATCAGTCCTTCATTAAAACAAACATGAATCCCATTTGGTTCATTCTTAGCATCACTCTTATTTTTTTTAATTACTAATCACCTATGTCAAATTAAGTTGATGTCAAAATTTATCTTTTATTATGACCTCGTGCAGAAATAAATTAAATGAACTAAACCATTCACACATAAATATAGTCGGAACAATCACACGACGGATATATAATTAAGTGAGACCGAATAAACCGTCGGTTCTCCAAGTACATAAACCAACGACAATCTGAAATAAGTAAAACTAAAATCTGTATACAGTCTGATGCGCAACTGAATAAAATAAATAGTCTGAAAGGCAACACGCCCAAATGAGCTACTAAAGAAATCTCCTATCTAGAATGAATGAGCTGAAGCGTCTAAAGTAATCTCATGCAAGTTTCCATAACGGTTGCAGCTACACATCTCTGGATATAATCTCTAAGTTTGGCGTCCCTGTGACTGGACACCTAAAAGGTTTTGAAAATATTTTGACATGGGTTAGAGCTCAAGAAAGCAGTTTGAAAATATTTTGCAAGTGTTTAAATCACAATTTAAATCAATTATTTATTACACATGTAAATTCCACGTACACTCTATTGAGATCCTCACCTCTCAACTAATGTGCACGCTTAACGTATTCTATCTAACTATATTACTATAAGGACATATCTTATATTGTTCGGTTTACAATTAGAGTATGTCGTATACCGCTACAACCGTCGAAGAAAAGTTGAAGTTCAATTATGCATCAAGACGAATTCGAATATTAACATTCTTTAACAAAAAAGCCTCTACGAGATAGATTTTGGTAAGGTTGTGTTTAAGTCCCTTAACGGTTCATTTAAAGTATTGGGATAATTTTTCTAAACTCGTTTTAAACACCCGATGCGTCGTGTTTCGTTAAAAAAAAAAATTTCTAACTGTGAGGCGGAGTTTTATAAAATATTTTTTGACGTTTAGGTCATTCGAGCGACATCTTACTGTCATTCAAGTGAAATAGCCACGTCGAGCGATGTCCTCGTTCGAGCGACATCATGTTTTTATTTGAACGAGATCACCGACTCAATTTTGTTATATATACCTGATTAAATGAGTCATTTTTCCTTAAGAAGAACTGACGTTTTTTAATACACGAAAATTGCAAATTGCAAAATTATTCTGTCTTCTTCATTTAGGGTTTAAACTTTATTTTCAATTCACAAAAATCCCAGTAGTTTAGTGAATTATTTTAGAACCCAAGATACGATCTTGTTGAAGTTTCTCTTGTAGAGAGGATAAATCTACGGCTAACGACTGCGTGTCATTGGGAGTACTTTGAGGTGTTCCTTGCTGATTAAGAGTTGTGTGTTCTTGTGGATTTGCTACGATTGATCCATTGCTGAATCTAGGTTGTGTGTCTACGTGAGTGTCTGCGGGATATTTATTGTATATTTCCTTGTGTATGTAAGTTGCAATTTACTTTTGTATAGTGAAATAAAAAGGTCTTCCGTTGGGGGGTTTTCCTGAAATTCGTGTGTTAGCAATTTATTTGTGATGATTTGATTTACCCATTTAGATGCATGTTTTAGGTTTCTCTAAAGTTGACTCCAAATAAATAAATTTAAAATTGGAATTTATGAATTGGTTGAAATCGATATCACATAGCATTCTCAAATTGGTATCAGAGCTTTTTAAGCGATCTTGCCATTTATCAATTACCCTTACCAACTAGACAATGTATCCAACCACTCTCGATAGGTCTAGTTCACTTGCATTCCCCATACTACGTGATACTACAGTCTCAATTATAAATTTATTTATTCCTATTTTATTATTGAGTCAATTAATTAAGTTTCACTACTTAACTCTTTTAGATATACACAATCTATCCATTCTACAAACACACATAAGTAGATACACCACATTTGTATATATCTAAAACACATCTAATATATATAATTATAGCATCCCAGGAAGGGCCCCTCGTGATGCTGGCATACTCTGCTATCGAGTCCAGTACCTCTCGTACTAAATCATGGACAAACGGTTTAGCATGTCACCTCGAACCCAAATAAATCAATACACAGTGGAGGCAAACATGGTTCTAAGCCTTTGAAATATGCATATACCTAACGTACCCAAACGACCTATCAGTCCCACTAATACACTACACATAGTGGGCCTCTCTAAGTTCCATGTTCTGGGATGTAAATCTAGACCTCACTGGAATCGTCAAGGTGGGATTTCCCTCTGCACGAAAACCTCCTGATAGCAGGCAGCGTAGGTATGTTCAAACTCACAATCAAATCATATCCATAGGTATTCACACAACCCATATACATATATTATTCGATAGGTATGCACACAACACAATTATATAAACTCGTACGCAGTATATATCGCTAATATATTTGACGTACCATTAATTTCAATTATAATTAGAATTTATATAATTTTGAGTATCGCTCCCTACTCTAAGGGTTCTAGTTACCCCTTACTTAGTATTAGTAACTATTCAAATCATACGCTATATGTCGTAATCATAGTTTGACTCGTCACTCCGTGACCCGTCACGAATTTCATTATTTCATCAATTATTGGCATTTTCTCATTTATCCCTATCCTTAACTCGTCTCAATTTATGTAAACCTAATCCCCACCATAGGCCTACTAACATTTTCATATTCCCCTCTACTGTTTGAAAATATCCCCAAACTCCCCTCATGAATTATCCACAATTTTATGGCTTAAAACAAAAGGAAAAATTTTCAATTATGGTCAAACCAAATCGATAAGGCCAAAGGCATAATCGATTCGAAATGTATCAGGTGCCTTCTTCTCCAATCCGCTGTTACGATTTTCTACACACAAATTCTTCAAACTTTTATATGATTATCCCAAACTCCCAACCAACATAAGTACACATCAATTATATATGTAGGGGGATTTTTAAACGTAAAACATGTACTAAATCCATACAACTTTTATCCAAAATCAGAATAAAACTCCGTGACTCATTTAAACCCTAAATTTTTGTGTTCTTCATCTAAGTTTATCAAAACCCAGATTTATCTCAAACTCTCAATCCCATAATTTCTGATTTCGTCTTATCTATACCACTGAATTCATTCTACATGCAATCCTATTACAAATTATGAGTTATATTCATCAAATCAGAAGAATAGTATCAATTAACCTTAATTCAAAGACCCTACTCTACATGGGTATTATAACTCATACAAATATGCAAGATAAACACTTGACTTGTACAAGAATGATCTGATTTCATTCTCTTGAAGATGATTCCCTTCTAATCCACACTCTAAGGGTGATGGTGATGCAAGAATAAGGCTGAAGACTTCAAGAATCCTCTCGTAAGCTCCAAGAATGCTCTCCATTTATTCTCTAATGGCCTCCGAGTGTTTTCTATTCCTCTCACCCTAGCCTCTCCCAACTACAAGTTAATATAATATTTGAAAATTCGTAGCTCCCTTAACATTAGGCTACCAAATGACTAAAATGCCCCCTCGTGGTTCCTGTTTGGTCTAAAACTGTTCCGGGACACAAATTATACACCCGGGTATACTATTTTGACTATTTCGATCCTTTCGGACTCAATTGTGATCTCGTAATTACCATCCGAGTTACTCAAAAATAATTTCCTTTTTTGACCACATATAGTCCACACACGACACTCCGTTGAGACAAAGTATTGCCACTCACTATCACTTGTTATCACGCCAATTGTGTAGTTACTATTCAATTAGTAATTTTATTCGATAAACATTAATCATTTCTCTCTGATTAATAATTTAATCAGCACATAATGTTTAATTTCCATTAAATTACATCACGTGTGTAATTTAAATTTAACCCAATTAATTCACTTTTAATTCCTCAAAAAAATTTAATTTCTATTAAATTACGTCAAGCGTGTAATTTAAATTTAATCCAATTAATTCACTTTTAATTCCTAAAAAATATGGTTGTAACAATATTTCGTCTTTCAGTACAACAAATGTCTTAATCTGATTAGTTGGAAGGGGAGGTTGGTTTGGCCGACTTAAACATCTTAAAATTTCCTCATTTTTAATCAAATTCAACCTTGGTTAAGTTTGAAGCATATTTGACTTGATGAGAGAGAAAGGAGGAGCTTATAGAGAAAAGTTAGGTATTTTACACAAGAAAAAATCTATAAAAATCCAGATTAATTCATAAGGTAATTCTTCCTTAATTAAAGTTGTTTATTGAGTTGTATAGATCATTTCTACCGTTAGATTATTATTTTGGATTTATTATATCTTAGTGCATTTTAGGTCCTCTATTAACTTATGTGTGCTTTATAGGACTATCTAAATGAGATTAAACATGACTCCTAAAGCAGAAGTTGTGTTATTACACGAGAGGAACAAGATTATGTAATTTAATATTTTTTTATTATTTTGATATGTCACTCGTCGAGACCCGTATTAACAAAATATTGATTTTTAACGGGTTATCTATTTATAATTTGATATGTTGACGAGAACCAAAGTTGTTATACTCAAATTATAGAGTATATTAGTGTGACTTTCGGTATTAATTTGGTTATCATCATCATTATCATCATCATCATCATCATCATCATCATCATCATCATCATCGTCATCATCCTTGCCTTAATCCCATCGTATGGGCTTGGCCACATGGATTATCTTTTTCCATTTTAATCTATTATATACAATATTATCATTCAAGTTTAATTCCTTTAGATCTCTCCTAATAATTTCCTCTCACGATAGCTTAGGGTGACCTCTATCTTTTTTACCCTCTATTTTCAACAATTTCCCTCCTGTTATACGGGCATCTACTGATCTACACAACACATGTTTGTACCGCCTAAGATTTAAATAATTAGTGATATATTAACCTCTGGTTAGCACGGATTAGTGTTTTTGTATCATTTAACGTGTTATCATTTAATAATGTTTAACGAGATGATTGAAAGCAGTATAGTTGACTATAAATGTGGGGAAACATATGAATAGATGATATATTTTAGTTGAATTAGTAAGTTTATGAAAGCTAATCGTATTTAATAGGACACTGATTGTGTTGGATAGTTAGGTTCGGGCACGTCGTTGGTGACTACGACTGAGGCTGACAAAGGAAAGACTAAGTAACAGCCATCTGATGTGAGTGTACTTACTGAGTTGGTTATGGATATGATGTGTATGTATTATATGGATACCTTATGGCTTATTAAAAATCAAGAGATGTTGGGATGTTACGGCTTTAAAAAGGCCAAGATATGTTGGGTTGCTATGCAATTCCAAAGATGTTGAGTTATGAAGACCTATGGATGTGATTATTGCCTACGAGAAGGAGACATGGGGTTTATTAAACTCTGAATATGTTTATGGCCTAATTTGGCACATAGATGAATATGCTGATATAGTACTTTTACTATATAAAGATATAGTACATTAACTGAGTTTTTAAACCTGTGGTTTTAGATGTTTACATTTTCAGGGTTTGAAGCTGACGCTGCCAGGTGTAAGGTGTTCGGTGAATAATAACAGGATCTCGTCAGTTTTTTAATAATGTAATAGTTGTAATTAAGTTATATTGTTTTGGAGTTTTGTTTAAATTATGCATCCTTAAAACTATTGGACTTTTTATTATTACGCACTTAAACTTTGTAGTTGTTTTAATATGTATTAAAAAATAAATAAATAATATATGTGTTTTATTAACTATTTAGCTATTTTAATGCTAGTGGGGATAGGGTGTGACAAGTAGACTTTTTAGGAGGATCAAACCCGTCTATAGACACGCTAAAAAGTGACTTTATCTGATAAACAAGAACTCTCCTAGTAAGCTCCTTGGTTTTGCGAGCCCCTTGGTGGGCTCGATGTCTCTCTACCTCCCTTCAGATGAAATCGTAGAGCTCTCTGTCTCCTCACCATTCATTAGAGCGTGGTTTCCTACCAGAAGACCTTTTTTGCGAGGAGGAGGGGGGATTCCTCCTATTGTCAAGTGATCATTTCTCAAATACGAGCTCTGCTTGCCTTTGGGTTATAATTCATCGGCATGTGCTTGCATTTTTCCCTATGGGCTTGCTTTTATAACTTTCCAGGTACCGTTGGAGCGCAACATTCTGCTCCAAATGGTGCCTGTTGGCTGGCTGCACGTCTCGAAGTCATTTCTCATAATTATCAATGAGCCCTGAGAGATGGTTAGATCGCTCAATCTCATCACCATCGATTGTTTTTTCCTCCTGGTGATGATACCGCGCATCAGAGTATTGGTAGTAATTACCAATCTCATATTTGAACCTCTAGGATGGAGGAGATGACTGACAACCCTCCAGGCAGTCACAAATGTCAAAAGGGAAACTATCCTCGTCCCTACACCATGTTGTTGATGATCCTCTTTGTCATCGAGATTTTGGTGATATTGGTTGTGTGAATGAGACATCTAAAAAAATTGACTAGTGGCAAAGAACTCAAAACTTTCTCACAAACAGCGCCAATTGTAGGTGGTAATTTTTACAGGTGAAAGTATCTAATACACACAAGCCAGATATAGGTGAATATGACATAGAGTAATAAAATCACACACAACACATGATGTACCTGGTTCGACAATGTGCCTACGTCTACGGGGTTTAGAGTTTGGTATTTATTACTTTAGAGAACTAATCGGCAAAATTGTAGTACTGCTGGACGCTACAATATCACATGCCCCCTCAAGAGGGAGCAATTTTACATTTATATGGGAACTTAGGAGAATCCTAAGCTTCGTCAATAGCTATTCCTAAGATTTCGAACCTATCATTTATCAATCTCTGATATTCAAAGTGATAGATATGTGGGAGTCTTTTCCGACCTCGACTCTCCATAAACTTTGAGCGCACGTAGCTTGGGTGTTTGTGCCGTGCACGTGCCGATATAAATATAGTTTCCACGATCATTAAAATCGTGGTACTTGCGAATCGAGTTATTCTAATCAATTCTCACGTAAATAGATTCAAATCGAGTTAAGACTGAGTTTGGGTTTAAAAATGGGACCAAAGCGACATTTGTAGATAACCGTTGAAAGGAATCATTTTCTTCTTCTACGTAAAGACTAAAATAAGGTGTCAAGGTTCACAAAGGAATGGCGAAGCTCCATTTTCGAGAAATTTGTAAAAAATGGGAGGTGTTTCCGAATCTGATGGATTCTTTTACAACATGAATACAAAGAAAACTATATAGGTACGTATAAGTAGAACACCTAATACGAACTCCTTAATTGACTAAATACTTCAATTTTGTAAACTAAAATAAATCATCCTCTAATTCTTTGCATGCACTTTTCTCTACTCATGAGCCTAATATTGATCTATTTATACTGCTCAAAGTGTCAAGGCATGTGAGAAATCCTAACCTATTCACGCATGTTTGATTTGATACACTATTTCTATTGATTCTTGAATTTCTTATACTATTTTGTAGATATGCTTAGTTTCCTAGATTGTTCAGTTTTATCCAAACATGTTTCGTTGCTTTCATATATATGTGGTGGCAATATCATTGTAATTTTCATTTGTAGGCTTGGATAATGGAAGAAGGATTTCTTAAGTATGGGAAGATCAACCAGAATTAAAGAGAAGTTTTAATTTAATTTCACGTCTAAATAACCAATTATATTGCTTGATGGTGAGGAAAATGGCCCACTAGGTTTATTGTGAAGATGAGATTGAGGATGATAGTATTAGTGATCACAACACCATTGAAAGAAATGAGATGAAAATAGTGACATAAATGATAATGCTAACTAGATCTCTCATTGGCTGTGTCAAGTCGAGTTTTATCGGGATCGTGTCTCGACAGGTGATTTTTTTATCGCGTTACCATACCGTGTCATGATGAAGAATTATTTTGAATAGTATATAGGCTGCCATTTTAGCCTATTATTACACATAATTAAACCTATTAATTCATTGACATTATTAATTTTTTTTATTTAGCAAAATTCTTTATGATTAAATTAACATTAAGCTACACAAATTCTGTAGAAATCCCAATGATATATCTTATTTACCAAAATTAATGGTTGTTAATAGATCTTAATGGATGAAGGGGGTTAACACTAACCTGACTCCTTAACTAGCGTGTCTTATCGGGTTAGCACTAATATGACCCGAAACTATTAAGGATCCATCAATTGACTTATAACTTCATATCGGTTCGTGTCGTGTTATCGTGTCGTATATCATTTTGCTAGGTCTAATACTAACACCATTGACAAAAATAAAGATGTTAAAAGTCGCTTAAATGATAATGAGAACAAGGATAGTTCTGAACAAACAAATGATGAAGTTATTCTACAATTATAAGGACAAAATTAAATTTAGAGATTTTGCTAGTGGAACTAAAAATATGTATGAAGAGGAAGACAAAGAGGAGGATTGCCAAGGTGGCAATTTAGACATTTATGATAAATTGGAATTAAAAATGATGGAGGACTACATGGTGTTTTTGAGGGAGAACGCCATTAGTAATCGAATACAAGAACAAGAAAATTGGTAAGTTGAAGATGAACATTGTGAGTAAGTGGAGGATATATGTTAGGACAATCCCTAATGAACATACAACTCTTTTGAGATCATATATGGGGTAGAACGCAATTGAATCTGATGAGAAATAGGAAAAATTCATTGGCCCGTGGTTGTTGGATTGCTGATGAGATAGAGTACTGTATAAGAAATCACAAGGGATTTAAGCCTGGGGATATTGAGTCAGAAATTTGGCAGAAGTTAAGTTGTCTTACGTTACCGCAAAAAATGTTATGATGACTTTAAAAAAAATATGGAAAAGTATGATGAAGGGTAAGAGTTGTGTAAGTAAGTCAAGGTTTTGTTATTTTTCTTTTATAAAGTAAAAGTATGTTAAGGCATTTGGTTATTATGTGCAAGCCGGTTGTATATTAATGACATAATGTTGTGTTTTATGTACACGTGGATTTTATTATCAAGCAAGTTTGAGGAACAAAATTACCATTTATCATTTATAATTGACAGAGAACTTTTATTACAGTCACTATACTCGTTTCACATTATAATTGACAATCCATGCCACATGTTGCCGGGTCAGTCTCATTTCCCTTCAGCTACAATAATAGTTCTTTGAGTGCAATATCCTCGATTAAACCACATGTTATCATGTCCTTCTTAACGATCTCCCCCGAAATCAATTTTGTTCAACCTGTTTCCTTAATATTACTCTCTGCATTTAACCAAATCACTATTCTTTCTGAACCGAACCATTTAAAATGGTTTTTCATCAATATAAATTATATACGAGATGATTCAAATATTTTATAAATATATTCCAATTTTATCCCTTTTAGTTTATCGCACGTCGATCTTAACATTTGCATCTCCACTACACTAGTTTTTAAGCGTGTTGCTTTTTTATTGTACCCCACTTAACTGGAAAAAAAGAAGAAGAAATGAATATACATAAAAAGGGAAGGAATAAAAAAACTACCCATCTTCCTCATACAGAAAATAAAATAAAGAAAAAAAACTGAGGCAGAGCGAAGTAGAACCCGAAACCTTAAATAAAATACTTTATAAAATCCAAAGACTTTAGCAGCAGCTCCCACTCTCACTTTGTACTCTCGTAAACTAATATGACGCGAGGATTGTACTATGATTCCAACCCACATGTTGACTATTTTATATCACAATATTTTGAAGTGTTTTTATGTTGACACCCATAAAGAGGCCATGAGTTCCCTCTCTCCTGCACCTCCTTTGAATTATCCTTTCATATAAAAGGTGGCCCACGTTTAGGACATGTAAGGAGTGAGAGGAAAATTTATTATATTTTAGGACATTAAAGTATTTAGTTAATTAAGAGAGCATATACTTCCTTAAATTAGTTTCCTTCGTAGGCAAGGACTCATTGGCCTATATATAGAGGAAGGTTTTCATTGTATACGTTTTGATATTAATAAGAATACGTTTTGAGTTTATTTTTTAGTATTGGTTATTATTTCTGTTGCGATATACATATAAGTAATCCAAACTCACATTTATCTTAAAGCCTTCTTCGGTTGTGCATTTGGTGTTATCAACCATTCATAATTTCCATATTTCAAACATATTAATCATTATTTTGCCTTGGAGTCCTTAATCTCCTATACGTTAAGAACCATATTGATTAATAGCACCTTGCCTATAAATCCATAATACAAGAGTTGTATAAAAAATTAAGTTTCATATTTATGATATTGAACAATGTTTTATAAAAACAATTATACATTGACCTTACAACTTAGTGATTGACATGCCTTCTCCAAATTCGAAAACAACACCCACTATGACGACTTACTGCAAAATGGATCCTTTTTTTTCCTCTGTAAATCCTAACAACATGTTTCATTCTTGAAGTAGAGGAAGAAGATTGACTCTTTCCAACGGTTTCCTAGTTTGAAGAGTCGGATTATTTTTCTCTAGTCTCAAACATTTATGGTGTCACTATCTTTAAAGGATCATATGTAACCCCATAGAAAATGGGATATTTTTTTGTTTTCGTTTGATATTTAACGGTACCACCGTTCAACATGGGGGTCAAAATCTTATATTGAACAAAATTGGGGACTAATGTTTGTTTGACGCATACTTTTGAAGTTGCGATTAAATGTCCCTTACTAATATGGTTTGTTAATTATAATGGTCCATTTGATTAATAAATGAAAAAATGCAAATGATTCTAGGACAATTGATTATAGGGCAAGTAATTTCAAGATAAATGAATATTTTTCAACAAGTGTCTCTTTGATACAACTTGAAAATTCATCAATCTTTCACATTTTCTATCAAACACAAAAGCTAAAAAATAGAAATAATTCGAAATATTTGTTTACAAATTATAAATTATTTCCAATATATATATATATGTATGTATGTGTGTGTGTGTGTGACGACCCGGGTATGATTATGATAAACCATGTTTAAATCATGCTTACCGTATGGGATGGGGATAATGTGTTATTAGAATATATAATTTTAAGTTGTTTTTTTTAGTCCAATCCTACCTTCATAACTTATGAAATATTTAATTAGTCACAAACATAAATTTGTGAAGTCTTCGGTAGGAATGTTCGAGTACGGGACTAGTTTTGGCCACTATAATATAATAATTGACTTGTGGTGAAAATGAGATAGTTGTACATATATGAGTTAATTTTGTAACACAATAAACGGTGTGTAAAACAGAGGTTAGATCAAGAAGTTATGCTGGAATTACGAAGCGGGGGCAAATCTGTCCATTCGTTAAGTGGTATTTTGTCTTATATGTATAACAAATGGATGAATTTCATTGGTGGGAGGGGGGGGCAAGCTTGGACGACTTAAGCCCCTTGAAATAACCTTCTTCTTCAGTCAAACTCATCCATTAGAGAGTTTGGCCTGAAGAGAGAGAAACGGGAAGTTTAAGAAGAGAAAGGCGAGGAAAAATGGGAGAAAAATCCGTAGGAAATTACGAAAACATCCCTAAGGTAATTCTACTTGTAAATCTTGTATATTGTTGAAATTATTGATTTAAAATGATATAAACAATCATTTGTTTACTAAACTTCCATGTTTTGAGGTATACTTATGGATAGATGCGGGTTTAAGCAAGGTTGAACGTTTAAATCATGTATATTGATTCGATTGGAAACCATGTGTAGTCAAACTCCTATAACTTTTTGTATATTTATTGGAATTGAATAATTCCAGTTGGATATGAAAATAAACTCATATATGTATAACATATCCGAATATTATGTGAAAATACCAAGAAATTAATCTCTGGTGATAGTTTGAAGTTCATATATTAAATCTGCCCCAAAGGTGTAAGTATGCACACCAGGTGTTCGATGTTTTAGTTGACGTAGCAAATGAACCTTAAAAATTATGAAACTTTAATTTTATATGGTTTCATATGTTTATGGATGTTGGGTGAAATATCAAAGGATGTTATGATGCAAAAAAATTATGAAAATTCTTCAAAGTTGACTGAACGATAAAAGAGTCTATAGGGCAGATTTGATTTGTAATAAAGAAATGGACAAATCTTGATTTAGGAAACTTGAAATGATGTGTTGTCTTTTATATTGGGAATCTAATATGATAAGAATCAGATTACCAAGAAGAAATTAAAGTATATTTGGGCTATGGATTAGATATGTTAAATATTTTAACATGAAATTGAATGAGACTTCATTTATGATAAATGATTAGAATGGATGATATGATGCTTATGAGTATGGTCAAGGTTAGGTTATTCTTTGGATTGTTAATATCCTTATGATGATACTAATATTTTAAGACTTTATATGTGAAAGGAAAGAAGAACCGGTTGAACAAGTACCTGACAAAGGCAGGGGAAAAACACACGAAGTGGGCAAGGTGAGTGTACTCAGTGTAAAAAGATGTATTATACATGACAATAGAGATGATCTGAATATTACTCACGGGTAAGTTGTATTACACATGGTTATGGATACGATTTGAATATCACTCACGGGTAAGATGTATTATGCATAGTTATAGATAAGATCTGAATATCACTCACTGGTAAGGGGTATTATACATGGTTACGGATATGATCAGAATATTATTGATTATGCATTTATTCATTTCGGTTTACCGAAATGAGGGGTTAATCCTCGACCGGGAATGGGGGAGATTTGTCTATTAAAGACAAGGGGTTACTCCTCGACCAGGAATGGGGGACAATTGTCTATTGCAAACGGGATATGTGAATCATGATTTGGATAAGTTGGTCATTCTTTATGAATGAGCCGAATAAGTATATAATTGGTCATTCTTTATGAATGAGTCAAACAAGTATATAATTGATCATTTTTATAAATGAGCTGGATAAATATATAATTGGTAATTCTTTATGAATGAGGCGGATAAGTAGATAATTGATCATCTTTATGAATGAGCTGGATAAGTATATAATTGGAAATTCTTTATGAATGGACTGGATAAGTATGCATATATCATCACGGGGATATTATTTATTGCATTTAATTTTATGCAATATTTAGTGTTGTAGTGATGCATTTGCTGAGCTATTTTGCTCATGGTTCCTATGTTTATATTTTTCAGGTATTGTGATATCACTGCCAAATCTAGGAGTTCGGTGGGGTTAGCAAGGGATGCATAAAACCATGATTTGGTCAAACGTAAATGGGGTAATTTAAGACAACTTATCTTTTCAGTAAGTTAGGACAAGCATAATTACCTTAATAAAGGTGAAGGGCTTTTAGTTTTATTGATGCATGTTAATAATTAAATAAAGATACTCGTGTTTATGGTTTGATTTAGGTAATTATGATTTGACTCACTTTGACTTTCAAACTTAATTATAAGTAACTGGGTTGGGGTGTGTTAACTTTGGTATCAGAGCCTAGGTTTTAGAGGTTCTGGGTGAGAAACGCCTAGATTTGGCAGTGGAAGTAGAAATTGTTTTGAGTCAGAAGTAAATTGGCTTTTGTTAACTAACATTTGTTAGTTATAAATACATATTGTTGTATGAGATGTGAAATGCAAGGATCTTGCAGGAAAGAAAATGAGATGTTAAGGTTTATTCGGGGATGACAGCGAATACAGGTATTTTTGTATGAATCATTGCATTGTTTTATTTGTGGTATGGACAAACATGTCATTGAAGGAAAATTTTTAGACACAAAATGTTGTATATGAAAACTATGAAGTATTGGAAGTAATCCCTTCTTATACTGGAATATGTAAGCTTGAGTAGTGTCACTTATTAATCCATGGTTTGGTGTGTGCCCATTTATGTGGGAGAGTGAGGTACGGGAACCCATATTCTGTTAAAGGATGAGATAGTAGATTGTTAGAGTATGAATAAAATGAAGATTCATATGGTAAGGGTGAAGTGAGGATTAGTAGTTGTATATGTTTAATTTTAATATGTGAAATGGTCCGAAATTCAATTACTAGTCAATATATAATAATTGATTCGAATATGGGTTTATATTGAATAATGATAAGTAGAAGAAAATATTAATAAGAGTTAAAATGTACTTTTTTTAATAGTATGAGTATATGTAGTGGATATTACACTTGTAATGTTTTGAAATGCTAATATGAATAATAAAGTTGAGATAAGGTGTTAAAGAGTTGGAAGTCTAAAAATATTGGGGAGCCCTTTTAAAAGTATGTGTTGTGTATGAGTATGGGAAAGATGCTAATCGGGTTGGAATCTTGACAGCTGGTTTGGGTGGATATTGAGTTGTATTAGTCATTGTACGTACGTTTTATCATTAAGAGTATGGCATATAATGAATATGATTGACATTATACGGAGTCACCAAGAAGTATGTGTAAGGATAAGATATTCTGTGAGATACCATAATGTGATACATTAAGGTATTTGTTCAAGTTATTTGAAAGAAAAACGACATATAATAGTTAAGATAAGTATTATGGGGTTGGTATGTGTGGTTAAAGTTTTCAGTGGTGATGTTATATTTAACATCCATGTTACCAAACAGGTAAGGTGAGTGTATTAATAATGTTGTATAAGACTATAATGTTAATAAGGATCGGGGTAAGATTATTATTGTGAAGTTATTGTGTTGGATAAATGACTTATTAAGGTCATTGTATGCTTAGTTAAAGAACAATCAATTGATACTGAAAAAGGGAATATAGTGAGAAGTTAGATTGAGTTTATAGTGCATGACTGCATAATATACATGAAGGTGAATATGAAATCTCGGTTAAGAATAAATATTGAGTGAATGATTGTTCAGTTTCGATATATGAATAGTAGTTAGGCTATATTTAAATTAAGAAATTGTAAGGACGAGATTTAACATACTCTTAAACATCAGAAATGATATGGATAGTAGTTAGGGTCAAACACATGTATTTGATGTTCAATGGAGGATGAGAAGATGGCATATAATAAGCTAGTCTTGTAATATGATATTTATGAATTAAAATATTAAATGGGAGTTGGAGAAAGTAGATATAAGAAGTTAGTCTTGTAATAGAATAATTGTTATTTGAAATATTACACGTTAATAAGGATGGACCATGGGTATATGAGTTGGGAATTGACTTCCATTTATAAGAAATCATTAGATGATTATTCTTACGCGTAAGTGATAAATTCAATGAAGATGATATGAGAGAAGATTTTTTAGGCATGAGGAAATAGTATTCCCAATTTGTTGTTAAGTGAAATTCCTCCTAAAGTTCGGGGACGAAATTTTCTAATGGGGGGAGGTTGTGACGACCCGGGTATGATTATGATAAACCATGTTTAAATCATGCTTACCGTATGGGATGGGGATAATATGTTATTATAATATATAATGTTAAGTTATTTTGTTTAGTCTAATCCTACCTTCATAACTTATGAAATATTAAATTAGTCACAAACACAAATTTGTGAAGTCTTCGGTAGGAATGTTCGAGTTCGGGACTAGTTTTGGCCACTATAATATAATAATTGACTTGTGGTGAAGACTAGATAGTTGTACATATATGAGTTAATTTTGTAACAAAACAAACGGTGTGTAAAACAGAGGTTCAAGCAAGAAGTTATGCTGGAATTACGAAGCAGGGGCAAATCTGTCCATTCGTTAAGTGGTATTTTGTCTTATATGTATAACAAATGGATGAATTTCATTGGTTGGAGGGGGGGGGGGGGGGCAAGCTTAGCCGAATTAATCCCCTTGAAATAACCTTCTTCTTCATCCAAACTCATCCATTAGAGAGTTTGGCCTAAAGAGAGAAAAATCGGAAGTTTAAGAAGAGAAGGGCGAGGAAAAATGGGAGAAAAATCCGTAGAAAATTATGAAAATATCCCTAAGGTAATTCTACTTGTAAATCTTATATATTGTTGAAATTATTGATTTAAAATGATATAAACAATCATTTTTTTACTAAACTTCCGTGTTTTGAGGTATACGTATGGATAGATGCGGGTTAAGCAAGGTTTAACGTGTAAATCATGTAAATTGATTCGATTGGAAATCATGTGTAGTCAAACTCCTATAACTTTTTGTATATTTATTGTAATTGAATAATTCTAGTTGAATATGAAAATAGACTCATATATGTATAACACATCCGAATATTATGTAAAAATACCAAGAAATGAATCTTTGGTGATAGTTTTAAGTTCATATATCAAATCTGCCCCAAAGGTGTAAGTATGCACACCAAGTGTTTGATGTTTTGCTTGACGTAGGAAATGAACCTTAAAAATTATGAAACTTTAATTTTATATGGTTTCATATGTTTATGGATGTTGGGTGAAATATCAAAGGAATTTATGATGCAGAAAAATTATGAAAATTCTTCAAAGTTGACTGAACGATAAAAGAGTCTATAGGGCAGATTTGATTTGTAATAAAGAAATGGACAAATCTTGCTCTAGGAAACTTGAAATGATGTGTTGTTTTTTATATTATGATAAGAATCAGATTACCAAGAAGAAATTAAAGTATGTTTGGGCTATGGATTGGATATGTTAAATATTTTAACATGAAATTGAATGAGACTTCATTTATAATAAATGATTAGAATGGGATGATATGATGCTTATGAGTATGGTCAAGGTTAGGTTATTCTTTGGATTGTTAATATCCTTATGATGATACTAATATTTTAAGACTTTATATGTGAAAGGAAAGAAGAACCGGTTGAACAAGTGCCCGACAAAGGCAGGGAAAAACACACGAAGTGGCCAAGGTGAGTGTACTCACTGTAAAAAGATGTATTATACATGGCTATGGAGATGATCTGAATATTACTCACGGGTAAGTTGTATTACACATGGTTATGGATACGATTTGAATATCACTCACGGGTAAGATGTATTATGCATAGTTATGGATAAGATCTGAATATCACTCACTGGTAAGGGGTATTATACATGGTTATGGATATGATCAGAATATTATTGATTATAAATTTGTTCATTTCGGTTTACCAAAATGAGGGGTTAATCCTCGACCAGGAATGGGGGAGATTTGTCTATTAAAGACAAGGGGTTACTCCTCGACCAGGAATGGAGGAGAATTGTCTATTGCAGACGGGATATGTGAATCATGATTTGGATAAGTTGGTCATTCTTTATGAATGAGCCGGATAAGTATATAATTGGTCATTCTTTATGAATGAGTCGGATATGTATATAATTGATCATTTTTATGAATGAGCTGGATAAGTATATAATTGGTAATTCTTTATGAATGAGAGGGATAAGTAGATAATTGATCATCTTTATGAATGAGCTGAATAAGTATATAATTGGAAATTCTTTATGAATGGACTGGATAAGTATGCATATATCATCACGGGGATATGATTTATTGCATTTAATTTTATGCAATAGTGTTGTAGTGATGCATTTGCTAAGCTATTTTGCTCATGGTTCCTATGTTTATGTTTTTCAGGTATTGTGATATCACTGCCAAATCTAGGAGTTCGGTGGGGTTAGCAAGGAATGCATAAAATCATGATTTGGTCAAACGTAAATGGGGTAATTTAAGACTACTTATCTTTCAGTAAGTTAGAACAAGCATAATTACCTTAATAAAGGTGAAGGGCTTTTAGTTTTATTAATGCATGTTAATAATTGAATAAAGATACTCGTGTTTATGGTTTGATTTAGGTAATTATGATTTGACTCACTTTGACTTTCAAACTTAATTATAAGTAACAGGGTTGGGGTGTGTCAATATATATATAGTCAGGTTCTCCAACATAACTCATTAAACATACATATGAACATACCTATTTTTTTAAAATAGTAAAAATATAATTTTGAGTTGATATTTTCTATATGGATTCATGACATTTCAGTGTACCTCTGCAAAAATATTCAGCTCAAAATAATTTTTATTTTTATTTTTAAGAAACATGTAAAAAAAACTGACAGTATCAATTTTTTTACCTATTTTGTAAAAATAACAAAAAATATTATTTTTTGTTGATTTTTTTTACATGGGCACATTGAAGTATTATGAACCCATATAAAAAATATCATCTCAAAATTATATTTTTTACTATTTTAAAAAATGGGTATGTTAATAGGTATGTTGCTAGAAGGTGTGTTGGAGAGTCCGACTGCATATATATATATATATATATATATGACATATAACAAATTTTTAAAAATTATACGAAAGATAAGAAGAAAATATAAGCAATATATAAAATATTAAAATATACGAAATATATTAAATATATAAAATATATGCAATATAGGCACTATACATATACAAGAAAATATATGAAATATACAAAATATATACATCACATCATACATGACACCTAGTTGTAGGTCCTAAGAAACTTTGTTTTCATATTTTTTTTTTATCTTTAAATTAACCTTCGAATCAACCCATATTCAAAACATTAGGTCAAAATATATTTTGCAGCTATTTTTATAAAATTCACAAAAAACTGTTGACACGGACACTTATAAATAAGTTATCTTGAGCAATTTTTTGTGAATTTTTTAAAAATAGCTACACAATATATTTTGACCTCATTTTTTGAACATGGGTTTAGTGGAAGGTTAATTTCAAGAGAAAAAAAATTAAGCCCTACAACTAGGTGTGATGTGTGAATGATGTATAGAGCATGTTGTATGTGAGAATTCTTCCATATATAAAATATACGAAATATACAGACAATATATATTCATATATTTATGAAATATATAGAGTTAAAAAAAATATTTTTGAGTGATTTGCCACCCAAATGTGGCAATTAAAAACCTGCCCCCACCCAAAGAATTTGTTTACACCCAAATATGACAAATTGTTCTTAAGGGGTGATGTACGTGGAAATAAATTCCAAGTCAAATTAAGGCTATCAAAGAGCCTAAAAGTTGGAAATTTAAAAAAAAAATCAACTTTTTAGAATTCGCTATGGATTTGAGGTGCTATCAAACGGAGCTTTGAGTGTATCACCAAAGCTGCAAAATTTTAGAAGGAAATTACTTGAACATTTAATAATTTAATTTAACACCGTTTCATCATATGTGTTTCGAAAAAATGACTAAATTCAAAACTTATGGGTTTATTTGTGTTCATTAAGTGATAAGCTTTTGCATACGATTGCGTCTTTCAAACTTCTGATAATTTCCGGCAAATGTGAAGTTCTCTTGTTATGTATTTTCCCTCTTAAGGAATTTTTTTTGTGGGGCTTCATTTGTCAAACTTGTTTACTCCAACAAACATATATCTACTGATAGCTGCTAACTTTTCACAGGATTATAAAATTTCAAAATGATACTAACTGGATGGAACATTCATTTGTCAAAGGTCTTGTCTAGTCTATCTTTGAATACATTAAAATAATGAAAAAGGAACATGATAGGCTACAAATTCTATATTTTTCACAATTATAGAAATAAAAAAAAAATTGGATAAGATTGAGACACATCTAGCTATTATGATGCTTATATATCTTCAGATTATGTGTAAGGTATTTATGATCTCGGTAAGGTATTTCAACTGCATCCAAAACTTCTTTCCCCAGATGGATAGCATAAAAAAAATTCACCATAGAGTTGTTTTTGTGAATCCAAAAAACTAAGTGAACTTCACGCAGTCAGGGACTTTTACAAGGGGCCAATCTAAATTTTCTATGTATTTAATTATTACTGGTAATCTCTGTTTTTTTTAAGGCACTGAAGAAGTTGAGTGTTCAAATGGAGACCAACATAAACAAGAGTTAATCTCCCACCAAACCTAAATGGATAAAAGTTTCATATCTTACATTAGTTAAATACGTCGAAGCTTTTTCCTTACAACTTGAGTAAAAATATAACATTTCATTTTGAAGAGACTGAAGTTCCATAACATCATGTGATTATGCAATATTAGCTTTCGTTATTCCTTAAAAATGCTAATGTAAAGCACAAAGATTTGTTAGTTGCTATTTAAAAGTTACTTTTTTTCAATGTGGTATGAGATAAGGTGGTAAGGAGGGATGTTATTAAGGGTATTTGTGTTTTAAAAAAAATTCTCCCGCATATTTCATTATAATAATCCACATCATTATACATTTAGCTGAGGAATCATAAGAGGTGGCCTAATCATATATAATTATATGTTTCCTTTTGAGAGAAATTTAATTATGTGTGATAATTTTTTTAAAAATAAATAGTATGCCAAAATATTTATTTATTTGTATTTATATGGTTTTAAGGTATAGGTTGATAAAACATTGTAAAGGTAGTGGTACTGAACACAATACTTGACTTGGATGTAGGTTTTGCTTGATCTCGCAGGGTGTAGGTGAATCACATAGACATTGGTACCGGAAGTTGGGTTGTATTGCTCAAATCACTTATTAATATTGTTTCAAATTTGTAGCTTTTTTGTTTATATGGAATTTTTATTATGGATTTTGATGAATTGTGCTCGGTGATGTTGCCTTTTATATTGTTAGGGATTTTTCATAATGGATTGTATGTCTTTTTTTTATTATATTTTATGCATATGATCTTTAACTAATTGTCTTATATATTAGGTAAAATATTTTTGACTCTGCTAATGCAAATATATATTTTGCATTTCAGTCCCAAGCCCAGATAAAAGAAGAGAAAAGAGGTTTAAAGCGATATTAGTTAGACATGTTTAATATTCTGAATTATATATAAATGGTTATTTATATAATAAAAGAAAAATAGTGCTTGTTGGGATGATGTTTTAATGTGTGATGAGTAGGGGTTTAGATTAAATCTGGGGGAGATAAAGGGTCGATGAAAGAAATTAAGTTTTGAAATTGAATGTTATATAAGAATGTCATATATATAAGCTCTCATATTCTAGAGACTCCACAATCTATGTGAAAAGTATTTACATTACACATTCTCCCATACAACTTTAGTTTAAACCCTTAAACCCCACATTCTCCTAGTCCTTTTGCTTTAATTCAAAACACTTATATTTCTTACTCAGTTACCCATATGAAACCAACTACTCTCGGTCTATCTCTCATATGACCCTCAAGTACAACATTTCTCTATCCCAATACCCCACCATCGAGCGTTCGCTAGATCTCAGGCCCTCTCACCATCATTCAATCGAGGAAGATTACAATTCTAGCATTTTGTAGATTTTTAAGATTTGTATAAGCAGTGTATCAAACATTGTCGGTGCTCTATCAACTTTTTATTTTATTTTTGCATGTATGAATTTATTTACTTGGGGTTTCTATAATAGGGGTATAATTATTTTTTAGCATTTTTATCGTTGTTTCTCTATATATTGTATGTAAAAAAAACTTGTTGAACATATATATACCCAGAATGGCAGTTTAGTTCAATTTGATAAAGGTGTAAGTTATTAGTTAGGTTATCTATTTCTTTCATATATGTAGACCTGGGAAAACCATCCTGAATTATCCAAAATTACTTATTTCTGCCCGATTCGGGTTAAGTTTGGGACCGCTATTTCAAAAAATGGTTTGAATGTGGATTGTAGGAACAAGTATACATGGGCTTAGTTCACTACATTTATACCCAAAATATAACCTAAAATGAAAACCCCAAAACCAATTTGAACCTTGAGATCTCTCTATATTCATTTTTAATTTTGACTATTCAGATCTCTCTCTGTTTCTTTCTCTATGCAATAAGCTCTATGTTGAGAGTCTTCATGTTATTCTATATATATATGCCGGGTTAGGGTAAATGATCAATTTGTGTTGTACTTTATTAATTAGATCTCATGTTTTAGGAGTATTCGTTCGTATTTCTCTTTCTCTCTCTCTCTCTCTCTCTCTCTCTCTCTCTCTCTCTATATATATATATATATATATATATATATATATATATATATATATATATATACACATACACACATAGGTTGTATAGTACTACTACTACTGCTACTACCACCACCACCACCACCAATAACATAATTAAAAAATATTCTCTTTTTATAGTTGGCAACTTGAGGATTACCGAATTAGGGATGTACCATATTATGAAGTCTTTAATAGTGGGAGGCATCCATTTTGTAAACGAATGCTGAAGAAAGATGAAAAGAAAGGCAAGAATCATAAAAAGAAGTATTGAGAGTGTAACTTAAACGCGAGGAAGATGAAAATGGTCAATTGAAGAGATATGCACTTCACATTATGGCTTCAAAGACCAATAAGTCATATGAGAGATTAGTTTTTTTGGGGTACCGTCGTATCGGTACCTAATACAAGTTTTATTATATTTCACGATGCCCGAGTGTTGGTTAAGCATTCCTTCCATGCCATAGGAAAATGATAAAGGACCCCAGAACATTTTAAGGTTAAGCACGTCAGTGTGGCATAAAGCTTTCGGGGGTAACTATGAGAAATATTTTTTATAATCATGATGTGCGGGAACCTGTAGGAGCGTGCCACCCGAGACATTTAAATTGATTGTCAAACTTAAGAGGGGATAATCCTACGATAAGATGTAGGTGATGATCCGTCTAGAAGAGGGATTCACTTTGAAGTATATAAATAATGCCCTTATGTGGGGAATATTAGGATTAGGGTGTGAAATCTATGCCAAATTGTAGTCTCTGGCACTCTAATTGACAAAAGATCTCTTCCACTCAATGGGACCAAAAAAGCCAAGGCTAACAAAAAAAGACAATACAATTAGGGAGTCGAGATTCATTATCTCTTTTCGCATGCCCTCGAAAATATAAAGTAGGTGAAAATTCTCCCAATTTGTGGTTTACCATGATATCTGGGCATAAGGCCATTTAGAGGCCAACTTCACCACAACAGAATGCCTATTATAAGGTGGCTCTTGTGATACCCCGACTATTTTAACCATGGGTGATCAGTCCTTCATTAAAACAAATAGGAATCTCATCTCGTTCATTCTTAGCATCGCTGTCAAAAAACTTTTTAATTACAAATCACCTATGTCAAGTTAAGCCGGTGTTAAATTTTATCTTTCATCATTATAACAACATGCAGAAATAGATTAATAAATGAAATTAACTAAATCATCCACACAATAATAGTCTGAACAATCACATGACGTATATATAAATAAATAAGACTGAATAAACCATCGGTTCCTAAAACAAATCCAAATACAAGTCCGACATACTAAAACTAAATCTATATAAAATCTGATACATAAACTGAAGAAATAAATAGTCTGGAGGGCAACGCGCCCAAATGAAATACTGAAGAAACTCCTATCTAGAAGTGAATAAGCTGAAGCGTTTAAAGCAAGTCTTGCAAGCCTCCACAAATGCTACAGTTACGCATCCCTGGATAGAATCATCATGCTTGGCTTCCAGTGTTTCGACACCTAAAAGATTTTGAAAATATTTTGACACGGGTCAGAGCCCAAGAAAACAATTTGAAATTATTTTTTGAATGTTTAAATCACAGATTAAATCAGTTATTAAATACACATGTTAGTTCAACGTACACTCCCTTGAATTTCTCACCTCTCAACTAATGTGCATGCCTAACATTTATTTACCTAGCTATGTTACCCAGCCCAACTAGATAAAGTATCTAACTATCCACAAAAGGTTTAACTCCCTCGTATAACATCTACGACGTTACCACAATATCAATAATTGATATTTTCCATGTATTATTATTGAGTCAATTATTTAAGTTTATCAACTTAAATTACTTTCAGACAAGGTTCTAAAAAATGCAGGGCGTGATCGAGGCGTGGAGGCCAAGCCTTAGAAGCCTAGGCGGACCTTAGACGTAAAAAGGCGTGAAAAGGCGTTTAGGCATTCTTAATATATTTTAATATTTTTTTAACCATAACAAGGCTATTAAAACACTAAAATTATACATATCATAAAAATATGTCTGAATATATGCAAATTAAAATACTCTTCGATTATTTTGGATGAGATAATAGTCCGGTTAGTAAAAAAATTCTTTAAAAGGAGATATCGTCTCACTAAAGCATTGTTGTTTTTAGAAAAAAAAGGCGCCTTAAGGGTTTTACCAAGAATAAGGCGTAAAAAATTTAAGGCGGGGCATTTCTCCCATGCCTTAAGCCTAGGCGGGTTTTTTAGAATAGTGCTTTCAGAAATACGCAATCTATCAGTTCTACTATCACACGTAAGTAGATATATCGCACTTTTATATATTTAATACCCATATAATATATGCAATTATAGCATCCCTGAAATGACCCCTCGTGATGCTAGCATACTCTGTTATCCAGTCCATATACCTCTCATACTAAATCAAGAACTATTGGTTCGACATGTCTCCTCAAAACCAAAAATCAATCAACACACACTAGATGCGAACATGGTTCTAATACTTTGAGATACGCAGATACCTAACATACCCAAATGACACGCTCGTCTAACTAATACACTCCACACAGTGAGCCTCCCAAGTTCAATATTCTAGCATCGCAGAGAGACTTAAATCACAATAATAGGCATTCACATAACCTATATGTATATATGATCAGTAGGTATACAATAATCCATCATATAAGGTCATACATAGTATATCTCTCTCTTATACTCAATGTACTATCAATAACAATATTAACCTCTTATTATATATTTACAAGTATCTTTCACTACCCGAAGGGTCTTAGCTACCCCTTAATTTATTTCATTAGCGAATACACATACATGCTATTGGTTTAAATCTTAGGTTCATTCATTTCTCCATGACCCGTTATAAATTTGACGAATTCATTAACTATGGATATATGCCCGACAATCCCTAGTCTTAACCCTCTATAATTTAGGTAAACCTCAACTCCATCATAGGCCTACTGATATTCATTATGTCCCTCTCTGTAATTTAAGAATACATTAAAATTCTCTCCATGAATTATTCACAAATTCAAGGCTTAAAAAGGAAAAATTCACAATTTTGACAAATCGGATCGACTCGCCCAAGGGGCTGAACCGATTCAAAAAGCAACAGGTCTCTTATTCCTCAATGCAATTGCATCTTTCACCATTGTCATATTTTAAATCTTCATGCAAGGTTTCCAAACTACCAACTAACATTACCAATCATCATTCGTATGTACTGTGATCATTTTTATCGTTATTAATATAATAAATCCTCCACAAATCAGCCCAAGAACGGATAAAAACTCGTTATTTATAAAAACCCTAATTTTCATGTTTTTCGCGGATGTTCCTCAAAACCCAGATTTCTTTCATGGTGATTATCATATAACTTCTTATTTCGTGTCCTCTATAGATATGGATTCACTCTACATGCAAATCCTATTCGAATTCATGATTTATATATCTCTACAGCTCAACAACATCATTTAATTCAATTATTTGAAACCCTACACTACATGGGTATTATAACTCATAAATTCATGCAACATAAACACTTGCTTTATCAGTATCAGGTCTGATTTCCTTTTTAGTGTGATGAGGATGCCTTACCTTCCTTTCGATCACAATTTCGGCAACTTTGGTAGAGAGAAAAGGTGTTGCACCTCCAAGAACTCACTTCTTGTCGTCCCTTGTGGCCTCCTTTCTCTCAATATTGATATAACCCTAGCCCTACACACCAATGGGCTGATATACTCCTTTAAATTTTTGAATTCTCTCCACTAGAAACTCCCGAATGACAGAAGCTCCCTCTCGTGGTGCCTGTTTGGTCTAAAATCTCCCCGGGACCCAATCTATACGCTCGGGTATACTATCCCGACTATTTTGAACTCAATCGTGACCTCAAAATCACCATTTAAGTCACTATAAAATGATTTTCTATATCGACCACATATAGTCTACACATGACACCTAGTTGAGATATGCCACTGTCACGTCACTATCCCTCGCTATGACGTAAAATACTAAATCACTATTCACTTAGTAATTTTATTTAATAAACATGAATCATTTCTCTCTAATTAATAAATTAATCAACATGAAATATTTTATTTCATTAAATTATGTTATGCATGTAATTTAAAATTAAATCAATTAATTAAATTTTAAATACTAAAAAATACGAGGTGTTACATACTTTCCCCTTATAAAGGAATTTCGCCCTCGAAATTGGGATGTACCTACGGTGAATAACTCTGCATACTGCTCGTGCATGTCATCCTTCCGCTCCCACGTCGACTCGTCCACATTGTAGTCCCCCCACTGAACTCTAACTAAGGGTACCACCTTAGATCGCAACTTACGCTCGCTACGATCAAGTATCTCTACCGGTTTCTCCTCGTACTAGATATTTGTTTGAAAGTCGATCTCCTCTAATGAAACATATCAGAAGGCTCGCTCACTCCTCTGGCACTTCTTTAGCAATAACACATGGAATACATCGTGGATCCGCTATAGGTTCTTTGGTAGTCCCAACCCATATGCCACTGGTCTTACCTTCTCAATGATCGTAAATGGTCCTACATATCTCGACACTAGCTTCCCCTTCTTGTCGAAACTCATGGCCCCTTCATAGGAGACACCTACACCAATACCTGGCCACCAACTTCAAGCTCTATGTGCCTCCTGTCTGCATCAGCCTAACTTTTCACTCTGTCTTGAGCTATACGGATGCGCCCTCGAATCAATTCAACCTAGGCGGTGGTGTCCTGAATCATCTTTGGCCATAATAACTTGTTGTCCCCCACTTCTAACTAACAAGCGGGCGAATGAGAAGGTCTACCATACAGTGCCTCAAATGGTGCCATGCCGATGGTGAACTGGTAGGAGTTATTATACGCAAACTCTACCAAAGGAAGATGCTGCTCCCGTCATCCCATGAAGTAGGGGTGTTCGTGGTCCGGTCCGGTTCAGTTTTGAGTTTTTTTTTTACCGAACCGACTTAGTTAGTCCTCTAAAAAAATGGACCGAGATCGGACCGATAATGTCGATTAACCGACCCTAAATGGTTCGATTTTTTATAGGGTCGGTCCTTACATGAATGATTTACATCATTTATAATAATAAAAATATACCCGACTCTATTTTTTTCCAAACATTAAAAACTAAAAAATATCAAAATTTCCAATGAAAACAAACCTAGTATTGGATTAAACTATAATTTAAACTAATCAAATATTAAAATATATATTATCACTATTTATTTATCTTATATATATACATATATATGTAAAAATATATTATTTTATATAAAGTCGGTCCGGGTCGGTCCTAACAGGATTTTTGAAACTGTAAACCGTGGACCGGACCGACTAGGTCGGTCCGCCAAAAAAATAAACCGAGACTGGACCGATTAAGAAAAAAGATAAAAAAAAAGAGTCGTTTCAATCAGTCGGTCTTATCGATTTTTTTAATACCCCTACCCTGAAGTCAAGTATGCACATCCGTAACATATCCTCAACCATCTGATTAACCCTCTCTGCCTGTCGATTTGTCTGTGGGTGATACGTTGTACTCAACCGTAAATTTTTGTCCATCGCTTTATGAAAGCTCTGTAAAAAATAGGACACAAATATCTTGTCCCGATTGAACACAAAATTAATCGAAACCCCATGTAACCCTACTATCTCAGTAATGAATAACTGTGAATACTGCCTCGTCTCAAAATCTGTGCGAACCGGAAGAAAATGGGCCACCTTAGTCAATCGATCAACTTTCACCCATATGGAGTCATGTTCTCGCTGCGATAACGGTAACCCATTATGAAATCCATGGAGATACTCTCCCACGCCATACGGGAATCTCTAGTGGCTGCAATATCCTTGTCGGTCTCTGGTGGTCTACCTTCACTAGCTGGTAGGTAGTAGATTTCGAGATAAACTCTGCTATCTCCTGCTTCATCCCCGACCACCAATATTGCATGTGCATATCCTGGTACATCTTATCCCCACCGAGATGTTTCGTAAATTTGGACCGTGAGCCTCTGACATCACTCCATATCTTAAATCCTCATCCTCTAGAACCACCCGTCTCGTATTAAATTGCAAACCACCCTCTGAATTGATCGAGTACGACTGTGCTCCATCAGTTAACAACTGGAGAACCCTGTCTTAGAAATACTGATCCCCTGCCTGTGATTTTACCACCCTCATCACAATCTCGAGAGTAACAACTAATACGAACATACAGGCCCTAGCAATCTTATCATCTTGCCAAAGCTCTCTCCACTTCGCCTTCCAAACTACTGCTATCTCCCCGGCAGGTCGTTAGCTCAACGCGTTTACCACTACGTTAACCTTCCCAGGATGATACTGAATATCAAACTAGTAATCCTTTACGAACTCCAATCATCTCCTCTGCCTCATATTTAGATCTTTCTGCGTGAAAAGATACTAAAGGGATTTATGGTCCGTAAATATAGTAAACTGCTCTCCCAATAGATAGTGCCTCCAAATCCTCAAGGCAAATACAACCGCGACTAAATTCGAATCATACGTGGGTTAATTCCTCTAATGTGGATTAAGCTTGCGAGATGCATAAGCTATAGCCCTCTACTCCTACTGTAATACACCACCAAGTCCTTGCAAGGATGCATCAGTGTAGACATGGTACTCGACCCCTCCCCTAGGCAGTGCAAGTATAAATGTTGAGTTAATTTGTCCTTTAGTTCATCGAAAGCTAACTAATAATGGTCGTCCCAAATAAATTGCCCCCTTGCGAGTCAGATTCATTAGCGGATCCGAAATCTTCTGGAAAACTAGAATGAATCATCTATAATATCTGTCCAACCCCAAAAAATTGCAAATCTCGATCGGTGTCATGGGTTATCCCCACTCCTTTACCGTCGATACCTTACTCAGATAAACTACTATATCCATGTTGGACACAATGTGGCTCAGAAACTGCACCTCCCTAAGCCAAAACCCATATTTCTCAAATCTGGCATACAATTAGTGATCCCGTAGAGTCTGTAAAACCATCTGCAGATGCTTGGCATGCTAATCCTCAAAGCAAGAGTAGACCAGAATATCGTCGATGAACACAATCACAAACTTGTCAAGGAATTCACTAAAACCCCAGATCATCAAGTCCATAAATACTGCTGACGCATTGGTGAGCCTGAATGGCATTACCATAAACTCGTACGACATATACCGTGTTAGAAAAATAGAATTCGAAATGCCCTCCTCTCTGATGCGCAACTGATGATAACCGAACCTCAGATCTATTTTGGATAAGTAAGTTGCTCCCATCATCCGGTCGAACAAATCATCGATCTGAGGCAGTGGGTACTTATTCCGGATCGTGACCTTATTCAACTCTTTATAACGATACACAATTGAAGCGATCTATCCTTTTTTTTTTACGAACAACATCGGTGCACCCTACGGTGAAGTACTCCGTCTGATGAAACCTTACCCAAGAGATGTTAAATATACTCCCTCAACTCTCTTATCTCAGATAGGACCATGCGATAAGGTGCTCGGGCTATATGCCTCGCACCCAACACTAAGTCAATTACGAACTCAATTTCCCATCTAGGTGACAACCCGAGTATATCTTGTGATACATACTCAAACTCCCTCACCACTAGAATCGAGTCTAACGAAACAACCACCTCCTGTGAAGTATCCTCCTCAATGTAGTATAAATGTGTGTTCGACCCTACCTCAAGAAGAGGCATCGCCACTAAGAATATCTCCTGCCCTGGAATGGAGAACACAATAGTCCTCCCGAAACAATCCACCATCGTTCGGTATCCAGCTGGTCAATCCATACCCAAAATAACATCATAGCCCTCCATATCTAAAATAGGAAGGTCAGCGGCTAAACATAATTTACCCACATCGATATTCACACCCATACAAATCGAGTGTATCAACGACCCACTACTCAATGATGACTCCACACACATAAGGAGACTAGAGATTGTCTCTAATAGGCCGACAACTCGTGCAAATCTGGTCACTATGAAAGAATGTGATGCCCCAATATCAAATAAAATCCCACCATCAAGCCCGTGAACAGGAAACATACCCTCTATTGCTGGTGGTGCCTACGGGGCCTGCTATATGATAACATCTCAAATGTTATAAACACGTTCGTACTGCAATTGTCCCTACTACGATGGGGCGGTAGGGCTGGTGTTGTAGGTGGCCTCTATGTCTGCTACTCCTGCGGGGCACCCTGCTGCTGCGGTGCTCTGCCCTATTGCGGGCAGTCCCCTCCTCCCGTGACCCTTCTATCCACAAATAAAGCAATGATAGCCCTGACGGTGTTGACCCTGCTATTGGCCCTGCTAGCCTAGACCCTACTGACCTCCCCCATTATTCTCTTAGCTCTGATGGCCCTGAGGAATATGCTGCTGATGACCTTGTTGGCCATGCCTACAACCTCCCTTAGGTCGATAGCCCCTAAATCTAAACCTCTTAGCCTGATCCCCCTATCTGGAATCCTGCCCCTAATGTCTGTCTGCCTGTTGCTGCTGTAGTAGTGCTCCACTAGCATCACTCCCTCCTGTCTTGCTCAGCTGGCTAGGCTCACCTCCTCTCTTGCTTCCCTTTACATAAAAGTGATGGTCCTAACAGTGTAAAAGTGTGGTATTGACGACATTGGTATAAGTCACCAATGTGGGTTTGCTAATCAATTATTGCCTGATCCTCCAAGCCAGACCATCCATAAACTTTACCTTCTTCCTTTCCTCACTGTTCACCTCATCTATCATAAAATTAGCCAAATGAGTGAACTCATCCTCATATCTTGACTACTGAACTATCACCCTGAACCACTTTACTGAACCTCTTCATCATCTTTATCTCAACTGCTGGCGAAAAGTATATGTGGTCAAACCGCACCCAAAGCTCGGTAATGGAAACTGTGTCCCTCTCCTCCATTGTGGTAACTGATTTCCACCACTATAATGTTGCTTTAACCAGCCTAGATGTGGACAATATCCGTTTTTGTGCCTCTTTACACTCAACCATGAGCAGGTGGCATTGAATATCTTTCTTCCACTGGCACGCCACGATCACATCTAAACTACCCTGAAACTCGGGTGGGTGGCCCTTTTGAAAAGCCTCCCTAACTCTCTGCCAATCTGACAGCCCCGGTGAGCCTGGACAGTCGGTACCACTGGATGCGGTGGCTGCTGAACCTGAGTAAAATGGAGAGCCATGGCAGTCATCACTGCAATAACTGCCTGCACTACCATTGCCACCACCTCCGCTATTGACCTTGACCCCTGTGGTGGTTGTGGCTATGGTGCCTGTGGCTCCTGTTGAGCCTCCCTCACATTATCCCTATCTGCTGCTCTCGTCGCTCATTTTATCTTGGGAGGCATATGAAAACAGATTGAATTATATGAATTCACAGTCAATAAAAATATAATAGCATAAGAACAAAATCTCAAATGCGTAATCATGATTGCAATATTCCTAAAAATAGGGCTCTATGTCAAAGAACGCTACGCTCAAATCGTAGTAAGCCGTCCAGATCCTATGGACACTAAATGCTGATGCTTTGATACCATTTGTGACACCCTGCCTATTTTAACCACAGGTGATCAGTCCTTTCTTAAAACAAACATGAATCTCATTTGGTTCATTCTTAGCATCACTGTCAAAAAACTTTTTAATTACTAATCATCTATGTCAAGTTAAGACGGTGTCAAATTTGATCTTTCATCATTATAACAACATGTGGAAATAGATTAATAAATGAAATTAACTAAATCATCCACACAGTAATAGTCTGAACAATCACACGACATATATAAATAAATAAGACCAAAGAAACCATCGGTTCCCAAAGCAAATCTAAATACAAGTCCGACATACCAAAATCGAATTTGAATAAAGTCTGATACATAAACTAAAGAAATAAATAGTCTGGAGGGCAACACGCCCAAATAAAAGCCTTAAGAAACTCCCATCTAAAAGGGAATAAGCTAAAGCGTCTAAAGCAATTCCTGTAAGCCTCCATAAATGCTGCAGCTACGCATCCCTGGATAGAATCATCAAGTTCGGCGTCCCTGTGGTTGGACACCTAAAAGGTTTTGAAAATATTTTGACATGGGTCAGAGCCCAAGAAAACAGTTTAAAAATATTTTGCAAGTGTTTAAATCACATATTAAATCAGTTGTTAGATACACATGTTAGTTCAACGTACACTCCATTAAGTTTCTCACCTCTCAACTAATGTGCACGCCTAATGTTTCTTACCTAGCTATGCTACCCAGTCTAACTAGATAAAGTATATAACTATCCACAAAAGGTCTAACTCCCTTGTATAAAATATACGACGTTGCCACAGTATCAATAATTAATATTTCCCACTTATTATTATTGAGTCATTTATTTAAGTCTCTCTACTTAAATTACTTTTAGATATACACAATCTATCTATTCTATTATCACACACAAGTAGATATATCACACTTGTATATGTTTAACGCCCATATAATATATACAACTATAGCATCCCCGGAATGGCCCCTCGTGATGAGGGCATACTCTGATATCCAGTCAATGTACCTCTCATAGTAAATCAAGAACTATTGGTTCGGCATGTCGCCTTGAACCTAAAAATCAATCAACACACACTGAATGTGAACATAGTTCTAAGACTTTGGGATACACACATACCTAACGTACCCAAATGACACGCAGGTACCCACTAATACACTGCACATAGTGAGACGCCCTAAGTTCCATGTTCAGGGGCACACATCAAGATACCTATTTGAATCGTTAAGGTGGGATCCCCCTCAGCGCAGAAACCTCCTAATAGCAGGTAGCGTAGGTATGTTCACACATATAACCAAATCAGAACAATAGGCATTCACACTACCTATGTGTATATATGCTCAGTATGTATACACACAACCCATAATATAATCTCGTAGTTAGCATGTATCTCTCACATACTAAACGTACTATTAATTACAATATTAGACTTTTATTATATATTTTCGAGTATCACTCACTACCCTAAAGGTCCTAGTTACCCTTAATTTATTTTAGTAGCGAATATACTCACATACTATTGGTCGGAATCTTAGGTTCACTCATCTCTCCGTGACCCGTTCTAAATCTCGTGAAATCATTAACTATTGATATATGCCCGACAATCCCTAGTTTTAACCCTCCTCAATTTAGGTAAACCTCAACTCCACTATAGGCCTACTGATATTCACTATATCCCTTTTTATAGTTTAAGAATACCCAAAAAGTCTCTCCATGAATTATTCACAAATTCAGGGATTAAAAGGGAAAATTTCACAATTCTTACAAAGCGAATAGATTCGCCCAAGGGCCCGAACCTATTCGCCTACCAAATCAATTCACCCTTGGGCCAAATCAACTCGAAAAGTAGCAGGTGTCCTCTTCCTATATGCAGTTGCGTTTTCCACCATTATATTATTTTTAAATCTTCATGTAATGTTCCGAAACTCCCAACTAACATTACCAATCGTCATTCATATGTACTGGGATCATTTTTATCATTATTAACATAATAAATCCTCGAGAAATCAGCCCAAGAACGGATCAAAACCCATTACTTATAAAATCCCTAGTTTTCATATTTTTCACGGATGTTCCTCAAAACCCATATTTTTTTCATGGAGATTATCATATAACTTCTGATTTCGTTTCCTCTACAGATATGGATTCATTCTACATGCAAATCCTATTCAAATTTATGAGTTATATATATCTACACCTCAAGAACATCACTTAATTCAATAATTTGAAACCATACACTAGATGGGTATTATAACTCACAAATTCATGGAAGATAAACACTTTCTTATTAATATTAGGTATGATTTATTTTTGAGTGTGATGAGGATGCCTTCCCTTCCTTTTGTTCATAATTTCGACAACTTTGGTAGAGAGAAAATGTGTTGCACCTCCAAGAACTTTCTTCTCTTCCTCCCTTATGGCCTTTTTTATCTCAAGATTAATATAACCCTAGCCTTACACTCCCATGGGCTGATATACTCCTTTAATTTTTGGAGTTATCTCTAGCACAAACTCTCGAATGATCGAGACGCCCTCTTGCAGTGCCGGTTTGGTCGAAAATCGCCCGAGACCCAATCTAAACGCCCGTGCATATTATTTCGACTATTTTAACCATTTAGGAATCAGTCGTGACCTCGAAATCACCATTCCAGTCACTCTAAAATGATTATTAATCTCAACCTCATATAGTCTACACACGACACCTGGTTGATATATACCACTGTCACGTCATTGTCACTCGCCATGACGTAAAATACTAAATCACTATTCACTTAGTAATTTTATTCAATAAATATTAATCATTTCTATCCGATTAATAATTTAATCAACACAAAATATTTTATTTTATTAAATTACACCACGCATGTAATTTAAATTTAACCCAATTAATTAAATTTTAAATACTTAGAAATACGGGTGTTACAACTCTAATGTCTCACACTTGGCATGGCCTCTAAAGGCATTAAAAGACCCTATTTTTGTGGACAAGTTCCGCTCCGTTGCTTATTCGTAGTCGCCACATATACAATTTGCGTAACTACATACATATTGTATTTTATATGTGTGATTTGCTAGATTCTTTATAGGTTTGTTTTATATTTTGTCCAGTGTGATTAGTCATTCCAATTTCGTGACTTTGTTCACTTAAATAAACACATATTATAAAATATAGTCATTTTTGCACGAGTTCTGTCACTTAGACAATAGGATAAACTTTTCTCATAAATGTGGTTCAAAATATATTATTCTTTGTAACTTAGAAATAATCTTGATTTGGGTAGCTACCTTTGAGAGCCACGCTTTATCAATTGGTGTATTTAACCTCCGCATTTTGTCACTTGTATAGTTAAAAAATTACAAAAGGACATAAATCACACAAATAAAAAGCATAAAAATAAAATTGTGAAGAAAGACAATAACTAAATTAAGAACAAGAGACATTTTAGGGACTAATTAAACCCAAGGTCATCTCTAACTTATATGTTTCCAAAATGTATTTCATCCTATTTCACGCATTGATTGTAAAAATCCACCTTATCCAGTTATCATTGTTTAAAACCGATTGTTGATGTAAAAAACTAGATTTGATCTAATTATTTTAATCACAGATAAAAATGAATAAAGAAATACTAGACAATAGATTTTTAAGGTGGTTCAGTCTTATGAGAATGGCCTACAGCCACTATTTTTATATTGCTGACTGTTTGCTTGGAATTCTCGATAAAAATGGTTTTCTCAAGAAATTTCGGTCCCGCTATAATGAGAAGGTTACAATGTATGTATACCCTTAAGGTTGCACAAATGAAAGGACCCTGCACTGTTGTCTAGTAGACATGTACATCTATATGATAATAATGAGCATTTAATGTGCAGTCGTCTCTTTGATTTTCTTGTTCTGCACGCTAAGTTGATCGGGCCGCCTGAGTTTCTCGGACCTCTCAAGTTGCTCGGTATAATGAAGTTCCTCAGAGAACATGGGTTGCTCGGGACGCCTGAGTTGGTCGGGGAGTTTAAGTTCCTCGGAGTCAGTATGTTGTTCATTGAAAGTGTTTGTAGGTGCCATGTAGGTTGACACATGTCTCCACATAATTGATCCATGTCAGCAGACTAAATTTGGTATCAACAGAAGCCCCCAATGTTTCATAGTTTGATGTCGAAGAAAAGTATGGGACATTATTCTTAAAAATTGCATAGATTATCGGTTTGTATGGTTTTTAGGGAAACGATCGTTGTATATAACTCCTTTCTGAATGCATAGTATTAGGCCTCATAAATATTTTAAATGTTCACGACCGCTTCGATTTTTATTCCCCTTTTCTTCTTTTTAGCCGCCGGATACGCAAATGTCCGCTCTTGTAATCATTGCTTTTCTCGATTCCCGAGGTAAAGTATTTAATTGCGGCAAAAATCCTATCGTCTTTCACCTTTCAAATCTGTATCTTTCAGCTCTTCATTTTCTCTCTATCTTGTGCCTTTGTTCTTTTCATCGTTCGTTGTCAGTTGATCTCTTTTTCTCCGTAAGATTTTTTTCCCTTTCTTCTATTTACTTTGTTCATCATGGTTTATCTTGTTGAGTCATTGGATAAATTTCGGTCTGAATTTTCAATCACTTCGTGGATTATTCTGGAAGAACTTTCTGAACCCTCTGATTATTTTTCTTTGGTTGAGGGACATTGGTTCCCTAGTCTCTTTGTGGCCGAATGTGGCTTTTCTTTTCCTCCAAATCCCCTATGTTTGGAGTTTTGTCAATATTTTGACGTTGTACCTGCAAAATTAGCTCCAAATACCTGGACGATAGTTAATGGTGTTCATATATTGAACCAACTCCATGGAACCCGTTTAGGGATTCCAGAGATTATGTACTGCTATAGATGGGTTGTCAGTGATTCCACATTTTATTTGAAAACTAGGTTTTTGAATAGGGCGTTAGTTGTCAATCTTCCAGACGCCAATAGGGATTACTTTGAGCATGGGGTTGTTATGAAAAATTAGCAACATGCTCCATTAAATAGATATGATGTATATCAGGGTCCCAGGTGTCCCCCTTATGGCAATGGAATATGTTGTTTGTATTTTTTTAAATATTGTTTTCTTAGTGTTTGATAAAATGTATCACTGACATTTATTTTTATTTTGTTACAGTTGACACTAAAAGAAAACCTCCAAAAGAAGCTGACGTTAATTTAAAGCATTTGAAACTTATCTGGGATTTGCACCAATCTGTTGCTGAGGAACATATTAGACCTGCCTCTTATTTATTGCAGTATAAGAGTTATACCTCGTCTTTCACTGCTCGTTATTGTCCAGTGGTAATTAATTTTGACCAAGTACCAGCTTCTGAGACTAGTGTAGAAGGTTCTTCCTCTGAGTCAATTGCTCCCATCAGTAACCTAATGAAGAGAAGAAGAGCTCCTGCCTTCTTTGATAAATCTGCCTCTACCAATGTGGAAGCAAAGAAAAGCAAACAAAATGTTCCAAAATAAGGGACGAGAATTATTGATGCACCACCTCCTGCTGCTACTGAGAAAGATGTTGAGAATCCCCATGTGGCTCCGAGCGAGATTGTTGTTATTACTCCTCCGAGTGAGGTTATTTTCATATCACCAACAAAGACAATGTCTTTAGTTAAGAATGTTCTTGCTCCTCCGAGGAAGTTAAAGAAAAATTATTCTGAGAGACCTGCTGAACTCGTCTCTCAACCTTCAACTGTTGAAGGTGGTGTTCCAACCTTTGTTTCTCCGAGCTTCGCTGTGGGCTTGGTAAAATCCTGAACTATCCCAGAAGTCCAAGGCATTGAGGATTCCCTTTCTCGTGAGAGAATCACTACACTGGTTGCTCAACACATTGCCTCGGTAAGTATTGTTAGCATAATTCTTTCGCTTTCTAATATTATGTTCATTTATTGACTCATCGTTATTTCTTCCTCCAGCTGGTGACGTGTTTCAACAGCCTTTTGAAGAAGGATGAAGCAATCAAGGCTTCAAGTTCCTCGGGAGGGGCAGAGGAAGCCTTCGTTGGTCTGACCTAGTCTTTAAAAGACTCTCGTCAAAAGTACGAGGAAGATAAGGTTACCTGGGAAAATCAACTCAAGTCCATTGAGTTGGACAAAAATCAAGCTGAGAATGCCTCCAAGGAATTGGAGAAGAAATTGAAAGAGTTTGTTCTGAGCAACAAAAATCTTGAACAGAACAACAAGGAGCTTGAGGCTAAACTCAAGGTTGCTGAAAATGAGGTTGTTGCTCTTAAAGATGTTGAGCGATAGAAGAAGGAGATGGAGGAGAAATTGAAGGATGCTGAGGAGCTTCTTAGGGAAAAGACATCCTCGGAGAGGGAAAAAAGGAAAAAAAGCAGTTAAAAAGTCTTTCAGTGCTGGTTGGGATAAAGGCTGGAACAAAGGCCTGGCTGCCATGTCTTCTCAAATGGAGTATGCCAACCTTAAATATTTTAGGACGGATGGGTCGCAGCCTTGCAAGAGCTGAAAGTTGCTGAGGATTCTGAATTATTCCAGCGACACACTCATGGCCCTCCTCCCTCTCCTGGAGAAGAAGAAGAGGACGAAGATGACTCAGATGAGTCTTCCATAATGATTGGAGATCAGGTTCCTGTTGTTCCAGTTGTTCAGCCTACCGAGCAACTCCAACCAACCAGTACTTCCGCCAAGCAGCTATTATTTTCTTTTGAGCAACCAGCCCATTCATCCAAACCTTCTGAGGAAGTCATAGGGAACAAAGAGAAGGTGTAAAGTTGCTCGGATTTTTATTTTGTTGTTCTGTTGAATGTAATCTAAGACTTTGTATATTTTCTTATGATGAAATAAAATTCAAATTTTTGGTTGGTCATCTCGAATTTATCCCCTACTTGCTCTGTCTGCATCCTTATTGATTCTTTATACTTCTCTTTGCTAGTTTATGGTCAGGATGGAGCTCTTATCAGCTCATGATACATAATTAATGAAGAAATGCAATGACTATTTTAAAGCGGGTCATACAGATCTTAATGAGACTCAAATCATTGATATCCTGGGTTCAGATGCTTCTGAACGGGCAGTTGAAGCTTACCAATATCTGAAGTGCTTGCTCGACTGCGCTGTTGCTAATAATGTGGCTTACTATGATATGATTGAGGACCTCCAAGGAATAATCGAGGAACTACAGCAGCAGTACAAAGAATCCTCCGCACTTCTGCATCAAGGGTACGAAAAGAAATTTCAGCAATTGAGTGCTGAAAAAGGATATGATAAATTCATCTCTGCTTATGAGAAGAAAGAGAGCGTTCTGAAGCTTGAGGTTTAATAGCATAGGCATATTGCTAAGTTGTTGGAGCAGGAAAACATTGTTTTGTAAGAAGAGATTAAACAACTCAAGTCTTCCGCATCTTCCTCGGGGGGCCTGGTCCCTGTTAATGATGAAGGTTTCTCTTTTTTGAAGATAGAAAATGCCAACTTGCAAGATGAGTTGGAAACTTTGAAAAGAACTGAACCCTCCACCTCTACTCGTGGATGAGCAAGATCTTCTTCTCGGGGACGAGTAAGGGCTGGTCGGGTTTCTATTGAAGAAGCAAGAACTCAAGTAGCCTTGGAGAATCAGGCATTTCAGTTGGTAGCGAAGAATCAAGCTTTGGCAGAGATGTCCAAGAAAATCCTGAACCTCAGCGAACAACTTACTACCCAGCGTTCTGACTTGGAAAATAAGGAAATCCTGGTGAAGAATCTCCACAAGCAACTGGAGAGGTTAACTTACTAATTCCACAAATAACCCAGAGAATTTTGGATAGTTGGGTATAATGAAGCCCTTTACCATCTTGATGATCGGATCCAGCAGTCGAATAATGAGGGGTACAAGAAAGGATGGTTGAATGTTATGTGTGTGCTGAAATTGGAGCAGGGGCACTACTTATGGGATTATTATGAGCCTGGAGTGCTCGACTTGCCCGTGCCTCCTTTTAAGCTTGATTTTAGTTGGATACCTGCTCGGGCCATTCCTCGATGCATAATCTCCAAATATCTTGATGACTACAATCTTCATGCTAACATTGATATATCTCACCCAGAGCATTTTCTTGATTGGCCTTCTGTGATGAATGTCAGAATGCTGAGAGATGTAAATTTTACAAATTCTCTTTATGCCTTAGAAGACCCTCCTGCTGGAGTAGAACCTGTTTTAAAGGCAGAAGGGAAAAAACCGATATAATAGGATTTTTATTGTAATGAAGTATATTTTTCACATCATGTGTAATTCTATTCGTTTTGAATGAAATTTTTTGCCATTTCATTATCTTCTAAATAATTTGTAGAATGTTCTTACTTGATGGTTGATAATTATGTGTATATATAATACTTATCCCATTTATTGTTTAATTTGAGTTAATTGCTTTCCGACCAACCGGAGTTGGTGGTAAATAATTTTCTGACCAACCAGAGTTGGTGGTAAATGTTTTTCGACCAGCCGAAGTTGCTGGTAAATAAGTTTTTGACCAACCGGAGTTGGTGGTAAATGCTTTTAGACCAACCGGAGTTGGTGGTAAATAAGTTTTCGACCAACCGGAGTTGGTGGTAAATGCTTTCCTACCTACCGGAGTTGGTGGTAAATAAGTTTCCGACCAACCGGAGTTGGTAGTAAATGCTTTCCGACCAACTGGAGTTGGTGGTAAATAAGTTTCCGACCAATCGGAGTTGGTGGTAAATAAGTTTCCGACCAACCGGAGTTGGTGGTAAGTGCTTTCCGACCAATCGGAGTTGGTGGTAAATAAGTTTTCGACCAACTGGAGTTGGTGGTAAATAAGTTTCCGACCAACCGGAGTTGGTGGTAAATGCTTTCTGACCAACCGGAGTTGGTGGTAAATAAGTTTTCGGCCAATCGGAGTTGGTGGTAAATAAGTTTCTGACCAACCGGAGTTGGTGGTAAATAAGTTTCCGACCAATCAGAGTTGGTGGTAAATGAGTTTCCGACCAACCGGAGTTGGTGGTAAATAAGTTTTCGACCAACCGGAGTTGGTGGTAATTGCTTTCCCGACCAACCGGAGTTGGTAATTGCTCTGAATTCGATGTGTAGTGTGTAGCACTAATATTCCGAAAAAAAATTCAACCAAAGAAATAAACCGGATGAAGCATCACTTTATTTATATTAAAGAAACTGCATTACATATGAACTACAATCATTGATAATACTTGCGTAGATGCTCTGCATTCCATGCATTCTTGAATTCTTCTCCTTCCAAGGTTTCAATCCTGTATGTCCCTGGGCGAACAACTTCTGCTACTCTGTAGGGTCCGTGCCAGTTGGCTTCCAATTTTTTTTGCTTTTAGATCACTTTCTTCAGCACATAATCCCCTTCTTTCAAATCACACTTCTTCACTCTTTTGTTATAGAACAAAGTTGTTCGTTGTTGATATGCTGCATTCCCGATCGCTGCTTCTTCCCTAACTTCTTCGAGCATATCTAGGTCTAATATTCTCATCAAGTCACTGACATGAGAGTTGAAATTTAGTACTCTATGCATAGGCAGACCCAATTCAGCCGGTATGACAGCCTCACTCCCAAATGCCAGTATGTATGGGGACTCCCCAGTTGTTGTTCGCGGTGTGGTGCGATAAGCCCATAACACAAAGTGTATTTCATTAATCCAATTTGCTTTTACACTATCTAATCGTTTCTTCAATCCATTTAGTAGTGTTCTATTTTTCACCTCAGTTTGTCCATTGCTTTGGGGATGACCTGGTGCAGAATGAGTTTTCAGTATATTGGATTGATGACTATATGCAGCAAACTCCTCATTGTCAAACTGGGTTCCATGGTCAGTGATGAATGCATATGGGAGACTATATCTGCAAATAATATTTTTCCAAATGAATTGATAGACTTTGTCGTATGTCATATCAATAAGGGGCTCAGCTTCCACCCATTTTGTACAATAATCCACAACAACCACAAGGTACTTGAATTTTCCCCTGGTCGTTGGGAGTGGCCTGACCAAGTCTATCTCCCACATGGCAAATGGCCAAGGGGACGTTATGGGTGTTAACAATGCCTGAGGAGTTCTTCGGATGGACGAAAAACGTTGGCATTTATCGCACTTCTTAGCATAAGCTACGCAATTAGCTCTCATTATCGGCCAGTAGTACCCCTGCATGGTTATTCTTCGTAAGAGCGTCCGACCAGCTACATGGGCTCCACAAGACCCTTCATGAACCTCTTCGATAAAATCTTTCACTTCAGAGGGATGGACGCATCTTTGTAGCCCTGCTATAACTCCTCATCTGTACAAAATGCCACCGGTCAATACATAACGAGCAGCTTTAAACTTTAGTTTTTTGGCTGCGAGTTTATCAGTTGGTAAAGTCCCATCTTTAATATAGGCCCTGATGGGATCCATCCAAGATGGTCCAAATTCGATGGCAATAAAATTCATCATTAGATCTTCGTCTATGCTCCAACCAACTAGGATTTCTATTGGGATGGTTCTTCGTAGCTCGGTGCGAGTGGTTGATGCCAATCGACCTAGTGAGTCTGTACTTGCGTTCTCCAATCTTGGTATCCTAATCAACTGTACTGCAGTAAGACTTGATACAACCTCCATTGCTTTGGCATGATACTTGATCATTGATTCTCCTTTTTCTGCATACTGTGACACCCCGACTAATTAAATACCGGGTAGCTACTCCTTTATTCAAATTAATTCAAAATGTCAAGTTGGTTCAGTACGTAGCATCACTGTCAAAAACGTTTTAACAATTACTAGCCACCTAATATTTAAAAAGTGAGTTGTCAATTTTAATTGAATTCGATTTACATACAACCAAATTAAATTATGAATTACTGATACCACAACCACATCACAGTCATTATAAATAACGATGTAATAAACTGAATCTAGAGGCATACACCTCACAACAATCCGAATACTGAAATAAACAAATACAAGCCTGAATCATTAATTTAGTTACAACCAAAAATATAAAATAAAAACTGAGTAAATAAGATGTCTCTGAAAGGAAAGGGGCGACATGCCCTACAGATGGATGAATCTGGAGTAGAGTCAAGATAAAAAGTGGAGGCGTCTACTATCGAGGTCCTGTAACTTCCACATCAGCTACAGCACGTCGCGGGAATATAACTCCTATGCTTGGTGTCCTTGTGGCTGGGCACCTAAAAAGGTTTTTACAAAAATAGATTCGAAAGCAAACGGGTCAGAGCCCGATTGTGAAAAATAGTTTAAAATACAGATAGTGTTTAATATAATTAAACAGTGAATATAAAGTACATGATAGTGCGTGCACTCACATGAGTTCCTCACCTCTCAACTAATTGTGCACTCCTATCGTACCCGTACCCGTTCTAGTTATTCCCATATCTAACTATTCCAATACATAATCTAACATTTCTATACGATTCACGATTTAAGTCCCGACATCTTAATTTAAACAGAGAGTTTTACTTTCCTTCTTATTTACCATATTAGTCATGCTAATCACTAGAGATTTTCTATTTTTAACTCTACTAAAATATTGCTATTATTCACACTTACATTTATTCATGACAGTACATTTCAATTAGCAGTATTTTATTCTCATCATAAATATACATTACTATCACTCCGAGACTAAGCTGCGGTGCACACATGCTATCCAATCCCGGTACATCACGTACATAAGGACCACATATTCCGAATCTCTCAGGAATCTTTTTCAATAAACAACAATCACACATAATGGAGGCGAACATAGTTCACATCACATGGGTCACGCACATACCTACGCTCCCATGATCAGCAGACTTGTTAACTTCTCAATAAGTCCTTCTCTGACCTATGTCCTCGAGGTACCAATTTAAATCCCCTTGTAGGCACACAAAGACAAGATGGCCCTGATCGAACGCCGATCTCCCGTGATAGCGAGTATGGTATGTATGTTATACACAAATAACTACATATACCAAGCATTCACACATCTTCGGTATCCCATAATATTAATAGAGGTATATTTCTCACTCCTATACCGTCATTTCATGTTACACGTTACAAGTCCCCGATTTATATACATTAAAGTTATCAACTCTTCTCACGTCGTAATTTTAGTTACTTATACCATAACCCATAAATGTCATCCGGTTTACTACTAAATCCCAAGTTTTAATCCTCAACGTACTTCCAATCTCACAAATATATCCACTAGTCGACAAGGAAAGGTTAACACTCAATTATATAAGTCTACTAGAAGTTTTAAATAAAATCAGGCCTAAAAAGGCATTCTGTCAACTCGTTAGAAATCTCGTTCGAACGAGGTCGTTCGAACGAATGGGTTCGAATGAACTACCAACTCGTTAGAAGGGGTACTGTCATCTCGTTAGAAGTCTCGTTCGAACAAGGTCGTTCGAACGACCTGGGCAGGTCTTCTAACGAGATGGCAGAATAAGCCCAGAAAATTTCCAATTCGTTTTCCCCAATTTTTCTCTTCTCTAAATTCATCCTAAGATCATCCCAATCGCATTTTAATGTTCTTAAACTTCACTAAATCCTCTTAGGCCGTTTCCTAACATATTTTTGGGGTCAAATCCTCCTAAACAGCATGTAATTATCATTAATCCCCAAATATTACCCCAAACCCTATGAACATGAACCCAGAATTTTATTATGCCTAATTACTCATCATAAATCCATTTTTAAATCATCAAAGTTAAGTCTTCGAATACCAATTTCGTCCATAACCATTCTACATGCAATTCCTAACCCAATTTTAGATTTCTACAACAATTTCATTAGTTTTCCTCAAAACTTTCAAGACAAAACAGTTTCTACACTAAACATGGAAGAAATATTCAATGCACTTAAAAATATCAAAACACTTGCCTCAGATTTGTTCTTCAGATGTGTTGTCGGTGTTTCAAGGTTGATTCTTCCCTCTTTATGGTCACAATCTCTTCCAAGGATGATGGTGTTGGGTGTTTTTGGTTTGGAATTCTATGATAACTCCTCTCTAACTCCCGTAGCCCACTTTTAATGCTTTTGGCTGGTAATGGCCTTAGTGGCCCCTTTAAAAATATAAATATAAACTCTAAATTTCGTGGGTTTTAATTCCCTTATTTTTAAAATTACCAAAATACCTTTCTAGGTTGTCGGTTTGGCCTAAAAATGCCCCGGGACCCAAATTAAACCCCCGGCTAGTATTTTCTGACTATTTTGACCCTTCCGAACACGTTGGCGCACTCAAAATGATCATTCGTTTGATAAAAATACAATTCATTTTTTAATTTAAATAATTTCATTCCTGACGCGACTGACGCGCGCGTCCAAACTAAATTCCCCAAATTATCGTATTTCAGCCTCGCGACAACTTTAATATTTTCAATACATATAGTACCATATGTACTCAGAAATATTCAATTTTTGATATCATAATCGAATACTAACTCACATCTCGCTATTATTTATATCCGAATTAATTCCCAATTAATTCTCATTTAATTTAATCAATCCCTTAAATAAAAATCAATAAAATTACGGGATATTACATACTTCCCCCCTAATAACATAATTTCATCCCGAAATTCGGAACTAAAGAGTACCTGGTAAAAATAACTCCGGATAACGCTTGCGCATCTCATCCTCGCGCTCCCATGTGGACTCCTCGGCATTATGATGTCGCCACTGAACACGTACTAATGGTACTATCTTTGACCTCAGTTTTTGCTCGCTTTGGTCCAAAATAACAATTGGCCCCTCCTCGTAGGAACTATCTGGCTGAATATCGATGTCCTCTAAAGCAATGTGAGTATGGGCCAAATCGTCCCTAAGATATTTCCTTAGCGAGGAAATATGGAACACATCATGAATCCTATGCAAGTGCTCTGGTAACCCGTGTCTATACGCAACTGGCCCAATCCTCTCGATGATAGGAAATGGCCCCACGTATCTTGGTGCCAGTTTCCCCTTCTTCCCAAAATGCATGATCCCCTTCATGGGAGATACTCTGAGTAACACCTGGTACCCCACCTTGAATTCTCTGAAGAACCTCTTGGCATCAGCATAGCTCTTCTGCCGGTCCCGAGCTACCCGAATACGGCTCCGTATCATCTCTATCCTTGTCGAAGTGTCCTGAATCACTTCCGGCCCAAGTAGTTTGTTATCCCCCACCTCTAACCAACATGCTGGGGAAACGACAAGGTCTACCATACAACGCCTCAAATGGAGCCGTGCCAATGGTGAACTGGTAGGAGTTATTATAAGCAAACTCCACCAGTGGAAGGTACTGCTCCCATCCACCTCCAAAATCTAGGATGCACATACGCAACATATCCTCCAACATCTGGTTTGTCCGCTCTGTTTGCCCATCAGTCTGCGGGTGATATGTCGTACTCAGCCGCAACTCTGTACCCATGGCCTCCTGAAAACTCTACCAAAATCGTGAAACAAATATCTTATCTCTGTCAGACACGATATTTAGAGGCACACTGTGAAGTCTCACTATTTTCGCAATGAAAATCTGGGCATACTGTCCCGTGGTGTAGTATGTCCTCACGAGCAAAAAATGAGCAACTTTGGTCAACCTATCCACAATTACCCATATAGAGTCGTGACCCCTTTGTGACGTAGGTAACCCCGTGATAAAGTCCATGGATATGCTCTCCCATATCCACATCAGAACCTCTAACGATTCTAGAAGTCCTGCCGGTTTCTGATGATCCACTTTTACTAACTGACAAGTGGCGCATTTAGAAACGAACACAGTGATATCTCTCTTTATCCCGCTCCACCAGTACTGTCGTCTCATGTCTTGGTACATCTTATCCCCACCAGGGTGTACCGCGAACCGTGAGCCGTACGACTCTGTCATTACCTCGTATCGCAAGTCTTCCCCTTCCGAAACAACCAATCTCCCATTGAAGCGTAATCCCCCATCTGAACTAACGGTATAGGACTCGGCTCCCTCTGCTAGTAATCGAACTATCTGCTCCTGACAGAACGAGTCATTTTCATGTGCCTTTATCACTCTCGTAACAATCTAAGGTGTAACAGTCATCATAAACATGAACGATCGGGCCACTGCATCCTGGTGTCCTAACTCCTTCCACTTAGTTTTCCACACCTCGGCCACCTCATTTACTGGCCTACGGCTCAACGCGTCTGCTACCACGTTAGCTTTCCTTGGGTGATATTGGATATCAAACTGATAATCCTTCACAAACTCAAGCCACCGACGTTGATGCATATTCAGTTCCTTCTACGTGAAGAGGTATTGTAGAGACTTGTGGTCTATGAACAACCGAAATTTCTCCCCCAGGAGATAGTGTCTCTAAATCCAAAGAGCGAAAACTACTCCCGCTAACTCCAAGTCGTGGGTGGGGTAATTATTCTCATGAGGCTTAAGCTTAAGGGAAGCGTAAGCTATGGCCTGACTCTCCTGTTGTAGCACACCTCCAAGTCCTTGTAAGGACACATCGGTGTAGACTAGATACTCAACTCTCGGTCTGGGCAATGCTAACACAGGCGCTGAGGTTAGCTTGTCCTTCAACTCATCAAATGCCAACTGACAGGCATCGCTCCAGATGAATGGTACACCTTTGCGAGTCAGATGTGTCAAAGGACCCGCTATCTTTGAGAAACCCCGAATAAACCTTCTGTAGTATCCTGCTAGGCCCAAGAAACTACGAATTTCAGTCGGTGTCGTGGGTTGTCCCCACTCCCTCACCGCGGATACATTCCCCGGATCAACAGATATCCCCCGGTCTGAAATGATATGCCCCCAAAACTGAACCTCCTTAAGCCAAAATCCACATTTCTCGTACTTTGTATAAAGCTCGTTCTGATGCAGCGTCTGTAAAACCTACCTCAAATGCTTGGCGTGCTCCTCTTCTGTCTGGGAGTAAACCAGAATGTCATCAATAAAGATAATGATGAACTGGTCTATGAACTCTCTGAATACCTTATTCATCAAGTCCATAAACACGGCTGGAGCATTGGTCAAGCCAAAAGGCATAACCCGAAACTCGTAGGAACCATATCTCATCAAGAAAGTAGTCTTCGAGACGTCATGTTCCCTGATACGCAACTGATGGTATCCCGATCGCAAATCAATCTTTGAGAAGAAGCAAGCTCCTCTCAACTGGTCAAATAAGTCATCGATTCGGGGCAATAGATACTTATTCCGTATCGTGACTTTATTCAACTCCCTGTAATCTACACATAATCTCAACGATCCATCCCTCTTCTTTACGAACAACACAGGGGTACCCCACGACGAAGTACTCCTTCGGATAAACCCCTGACCCAACAACTGCTCTATCTGATCCCTTAGCTCTCTCATCTCCGCTGGAGCCATACAGTAAGGTGCACGGGAAATTGGCCGAGTGCCCGACGTCAAATCGATAACAAAATCTATCTCTCTACTAGGAGGTAATCCAGGTATATCCTGAAATACGTCAGCAAACTCCCTAACGACTGGAATCGAATCGAGTGGTATTACCACTTCCTTAGAGGTCTCCTCCTCTATGTAGTACAAATGGGTGGACGATCCTCCCTCAGGGAGAGGCATCGCCACTAAAAACATCTCTTGCCCGGGAATGGCAAAAATGATACTCCTACTGAAATAATTAATCATGGCTCGGTATGCAACTAGCCAATCCATACCAACAATCACATCATACTCAGTCATCTCTAATACTAACATATCAGCAGGTAAAGTAAATCTCCCGATCTCAATACCCACACCTCTACAAATAGGGGAAATCACGAAACCCCTATTCAACGGTGAATGTACGCAAGTAATCGTGCTCTTCGCAGTCTCTAACAACCCCAAAGTGCGTGCAAATCTCGTGGCAATGAAATAGTGTGTGGCCCCCGTATCAAATAAAATACACCCCATAGTCCCCTGAATAGAGAACATACCCTCAATGGCAGGTGGATCCTGTGGGACTGCGGCATGCTGGAGTTGGTAAACTTGCCCGTACTGAAGCTGTCCCTGCTGGACTGGGACTGCTGGGATGGGTGGCAAAGCTGGCATCTGTGGTGGCGCTGGGAGGGCGGCGGGAAACATAGGTCTTTGGGGCTCTTGTCGAGCACCTTGCTGCTGCTGCTGCTGCTGTGGGGCCCGACCCCTATCAGGACACTCCTGACGCTTGTGGCCAATATTACCACAAATGAAGCATTTCCCCGAAAAGTTCCCCCCTCTCTGACCCTGTTGCCCACGGCCCTGGTGGCCGTTGCCATTCCTCCCCTGGCCATGCTGGCCCTGATGAAATTGCTGCTGTTGGCCCTGTTGGGCGTGCTGACCCTGTTGGCCCTGACGAAAACCTCCCTGACCATTTCTGAAACCCCCAGATCTGAACCTCTTAAAATCTCCTTGCTGGGAACTCTGATCTCCCTGCCTAAGCTGCCCCTGAGCAGATTGTGCCCCGTTGGCACCATTTCCCCCTGTCCTGCCCTGATGGCCGGACTCTCCTAACCACTTACTCTCTGACATGTGAAAGCGGTTGTCCTGGCAGTGAAGCAGTGCTGCGTTGACCACATAAGAATAAGTGGCCAACGAGAGATTACCCAACAAGTGCTGACGGATCCTCCAAGTCAACCCATCCATGAACTTTTGAATCTTCTTCTCCTCGGTTGGAATCTCATCAGGAATGATGTTCAAGAGATTAGTGAACTCAGCCTCATACTCGGCCACGGTCCTCCCCTCCTGATTGAGGTTCATTAACTTCCTCCTTATTTCAGTGTGAACGGCTGATGGAAAATATTTGCGGTCGAACCGCACCCAGAATTCCTGTATAGAAAGGACATCTCTCTCCTCCGGGGTGGTAATAGACTCCCACCACTGCAACGCTAATCCTACTAGCTTAAAAGTAGCCAGTATCTGCTTATGTACCTCCATGCACTCATACATCCTCAAATGTCTTTGAATGTCCTTCTTCCACTGGTTGGACACAACAACATCGGAGCTACCTGCAAACTCCGGAGGATGTGCTTTCTGAAAAGCATCACGAACACGTTCCCAAGCAGACGGGAATGCATGAGCCTGAACTGGCACTGCTGTCGGCGCCTGGGGTGGTGCCTGCTGCACAACTGCGAGGGCGGCATTTACTGCTTGGGCTATAATAGCGGCAAACTCTGCGGCATTCATGGTGCCCTGGACTGGTGCAGGCTGTGGCTCGGGCTGAGCATCCCTAGGAACTCGCTGTGCACGTCGTGGAGGCATCTGAAATGAGAGTAAAGTCTTATAAGTTCGCAGTTATTATATCAAAATAACTGAAGAGCGAAATATACACAAAAGAATACAACAATCCTAAAATATAGGGCTCTACATCAACGAAAGCTCAGCGGAAACATAACAAGCCGTACAGATCCTAAGGACACTAGAACCTGATGCTCTGATACCACCTGTGACACTCCGACTAATTAAATACCGGGTAGCTACTCCTTTATTCAAATTAATTCAAAATGTCAAGTTGGTTCAGTTCGTAGCATCACTGTCGAAGACGTTTTAACAATTACTAGCCACCTAATATTTAAAAAGTGAGTTGTCAATTTTAATTGAATTCGATTTACATACAACCAAATTAAATTATGAATTACTGATACCACAACCACATCACAGTCATTTATAAATAACGATGTAATAAACTGAATCTAGAGGCATACACCTCACAACAATCCGAATACTGAAATAAACAAATACAAGCCTGAATCATTAATTTAGTTACAACTAAAAATATAAAATAAAAACTGAGTAAATAAGATGTCTCTGAAAGGAAAGGGGCGATATGCCCTACAGATGGATGAATCTGGAGTAGAGTCAAGATATAAAGTGGAGGCGTCTACTATCGAGGTCCTGTAACTTCCACAGCAGCTACAGCACGTCGCGGGAATAGAGCTCCTATGCTTGGTGTCCTTGTGGATGGGCACCTAAAAAGGTTTTTACAAAAATAGATTTGAAAGCAAACGGGTCAGAGCCCGATTGTGAAAAACAGTTTAAAATACAGCTAGTGTTTAATATAATTAAATAGTGAATATAAAGTACATGATAATGCGTGCACTCACATGAGTTCCTCACCTCTCAACTAATTGTGCATTCCTATCGTACCCGTACCCGTTCTAGTTATTCCCATATCTAACTAGTCCAATACACAATCTAACATTTCTATACGATTCACGATTTAAGTCCCGACATCTTAATTTAAACAAAGAGTTTTACTTTCCTTCTTATTTCCCATATTAGTCATGCTAATCACTAGAGATTTTTTATTTTTAACTCTACTAAAATATTGCTATTATTCACACTTACATTTATTCATGACAGTTCATTTCAATTAGCAATATTTTATTCTCATCATAAATATATAATACTGCCACCCCGAGACTAAGTTGCGTTGCACACATACTCTGCTATCCAATCCCGGTACATCACGTACATAAGGACCACATATTCCGAATCTCTCAGGAATCGTTTTCAATAAACAACAATCACACATAATGGAGGCGAACATAGTTCACATCACATGGGTCACGCACATACCTACGCTCCCATTATCAGCAGACTTATTAACTTCTCAATAAATCCTTCTCTGACCTATGTCCTCGAGGTACCAATCTAAATCCCCCCCGTAGGCACACAAAGATAAGATGGCCCTGATCGAACGCCGACCTCCCGTGATAGCGAGTATGGTATGCATATTATACACAAATAACTACATATACCAAGCATTCACACATCTTCGGTATCCCATAATATTAATAGAGGTATATTTCTCATTCCTATAACGTCATTTCATGTTACACGTTTACAAGTCCCCGATTTATATACATTAAAGTTATCAACTCTTCTCACGTCGTAATTTTAGTTACTTATACCCTAACCCATAAATGTCATCCGGTTTACTACTAAATCCCAAGTTTTAATCCTCAACGTACTTCCAATATCACAAATATATCCACTAGTCGACAAGGGAAGGTTAACACTCAATTATATAAGTCTACTAAAAGTTTTAAATAAAATCAGGCCTAAAAAGGCATTCTGTCAACTCGTTAGAAATCTCGTTCGAACGAATGGGTTCGAACGAACTACCAACTCGTTAGAAGGGGTATTGTCATCTCGTTAGAAGTCTCATTTGAACGAGGTTGTTCGAACGACCTGGGCAGGTCTTCTAACGAGATGGCAGAATACGCCCAAAAAATTTCCAATTCGTTTTCCTCAATTTTTCTCTTCTCTAAATTCATCCTAAGATCATCCCAATCGCATTTTAATGTTCTTAAACTTCACTAAATCCTCTTAGGTTGTTTCCTAACATATTTTTGGGGTCAAATCCTCTTAAACAACATGTAATTATCATTAATCCCCAAATATTACCCCAAACCCTATGAACATGAACCCAGAATTTTATTATGCCTAATTACTCATCATAAATCCGTTTTTAAATCATCAAAGTTAAGTCTTCGAATACCAATTTCGTCCATAACCATGCAATTCCTAACCCAACTTTAGAGTTTCTACAACAATTTCATTAGTTTTCCTCAAAACTTTCAAGACAAAACAGTTTCTACACTAAACATAGAAGAAATATTCAATGCACTTAAAAATATCAAAACACTTGCCTCAGATTTGTTCTTCAGATGTGTTGCCGGTGTTTCAAGGTTGATTCTTCCCTCTTTATGGTCACAATCTCTTCCAAAAATGATGGTGTTGGGTGTTTTTGGTTTGGAACTCTATGATAACTCCTCTCTAACTCCCGTAGCCCACTTCTAATGCTTTTTGCTGGTAATGGCCTTAGTGGCCCCTTTAAAAATATAAATATAAACTCTAAATTTCGTGGGTTTTAATTCCCTTAATTTTAAAATTACCAAAATACCTTTCTAGGTTGCCGGTTTGGCCTACAAATTCCCCGGGACCCAAACTAAACCCCCGGCTAGTGTTTTCTGACTATTTCGATCCTTCCGGACACGTTGGCGCACTCAAAATGATCATTCGGTTGATAAAAATATAATTCACTTTTTAATTTAAATAATTTCATTCCTGACGCGACTGACACGCGCGTCCAAACTAAATTCCCCAAATTATCGTATTTCAGCCTCGCGACAACTTTAATATTTTCAATACTCATATATTACCGTATGTACTCAAAAATATTCATTTTTTGACATCATAATCAAATACTAACTCACATCTCGCTAGTATTTATATCCGGATTAATTCCCAATTAATTCTCATTTAATTTAATTAATCCCTTAAATAAAAATCAATAAAATTACGGGGTATTATACATACACCCACAGAACTTGATTTATAATTAACTGAGAGTCACTGTACACAACGACTTGCTCTGACTTCATGGTTTTGGCCAAGTTTAGTCCCACGATCATTGCTTTGTATTCGGCCTCATTATTAGAAGCTTTAAATTGAAAGCGCAGAGCATACTCCACATCAATCTCATTCGGACTTTTCAAAACAATCCCTGCTTCACTGCCCGCAGTGCACGAAGAGCCAGCCACATACAAATTCCATATGGGTAACTTATCATCGAAATTTTTATCAGAGAGAGTTCCTCGGTGGAATATCCGATACTTCCTTTTGTCCTTCTTTAGTACTTCTCGCTGCTCATCAGTCATCTTTTCCTGCTCGACTGGTCGTTCTTGCTGCTTGCCTACCGACGTAAGTTGGTTGGGGTTTGCATTTGATGATCCTATAATATCCACAAGTTGATCAGTATTCAAATTCTGTTCTTCGGAGGTATTTTCTTGACTAAACTCTGCGATAAAGTCCGCTACTACCTGCCCTTTGAGCGACGACCTAGGCTCATAAATTATATCATATTCACTGAGCTCCACTGCCCAATACATCAATCTTCCTGATTTTTCCGGCTTATGCAGAGCTTGCCTTAATGGCATGTCGGTGTATACCACTATAGTATGGGCTTGGAAGTATGGCCTCATTCTTCTGCTTGCTTCAATCAACGCTAGTGACAACTTTTCCAACCTTGGATATCTGATTTTTGCTCCTCAGAAAGCTTTGCTGGTGTAGTAAACTGGTTTCTGCACTCCATCCTCCAATCTTATCAATGCCGAACTAATAGCATTCTGTGAGACTACTAGATACAAGTACAGTCTTTCTCCCATCACTGGCCTGGACAACAATGGGGGTGTCCCTAGATATTTTTTCAACTCTTGAAAAGCTTTCTCTCATTCATCATTCCACTCAAAAGTTTTTCGGAGTGTTTTGAAGAATGGGAGGCATCTATCAGTTGCTCGTGACACAAATCTATTAAGTGCTGCTACTCGCCCTGTGAGGCTTTGTACTTCCTTTTTCGTGGTTGAAGATCATAGCTCTAATAGAGCCTTGATCTTTTCAGGGTTCGCCTCAATCCCTCGTTGATTAACAATGTATCCGAGAAACATACCTTCTCATACTCCGAATATGCATTTGGTGGGGTTCAGCTTCATTTGATATTTCTCTAGTTGATCAAAGGTCTGACCTAGATTAACTAGATGATCAACAGCGTTCTTGCTCTTCGTCAGCATATCATCAACGTAAACCTCCATGTTATGACTGATTTGCTCTGCAAACACCTTATTCATCAGCCGCTGATATGTTGCACCTGCATTTTTCAATCCAAAAGGCATAACATTATAACAATATGTTCCCCTTAGGATAATAAAGAGGTACTCTCCTTATCCTCACGCTTCATTTTAATCTGGTTGTACCCAGAATAAGCATCCATGAAACTCAACAATTCATGTCCCGAGGTAGCATCCACCAGTTGATCGATTCGGGGAAAAGGAAAATGATCCTTTGGGCAGGCTTTATTAAGATCAGTGAAGTCCACACACATCCTTTATTTGTTATTTTTCTTCTTCACCATTACCACATTTACTAGCCAATCAGGATATTTGACATCCTCAATAAAAGAGGCTTTTTGCAGTTTCTCTACTTCTTCCTGTATGGCTTGGTTTTTCTCAGGACTGAATACCCTTCGTCGTTGCTTCACTGGCTTGATTTCCCTGTTCACGTTGAGCTCGTGACACGGGAAATTTGGGTTTATCCCTGGCATATCTTCGTGACTCCATGCAAAAGTCTGCTTTCTGCGTCTTAAAAATACTATCGGCTCTTATTTTATTGATACATCTAGTAATTCACCGATTTGAGTTGTTCGTTCTGGATGCTCGTTGTCCAGAATGATATTTTCGGTAACTTCCATGACCTGGCCTTTAATGAGTTGAGACTCGTCTCTTGGGTCTAAAGTTTCAATCTTCGTATCCTTTATTTTATCTACCTGATAAGTAGTAGTCTTCTTCATGGACTCTTCACACTCCTCCTGCTCGGCAGATGAATAGTAGCATTCACGAGCTACTTTTTGTTCGCCTTTCACAATTCCCACTCCAAAATTGGTTGGGAATTTTAAATATTGATGTACAGTAGATGGTACTGCTTCAAACTTCTTCAGTCCTACTCTTCCCATGATGATATTATAAGCTAATTGGACGTTTTTATCCATTACAAAAAAGCATACTCTTTCTGTTCGGTAAGCAGGCCATGTACCGATAAGCATATCCAACTTGATCGTCCCAAGTGGAAAAACCTTTTCGCCAGTAAAACCAAAGAGGGGTCTATGATATGGCTCCAACTAGGATAACTTTAGATTCAAACTATCAAAACATGGATATAACATGATATCTGCCGAGCTACCATTATCCACTAATACTCGTAAAATCACTACTTTCTTCATTCTCATTTTGATCACCAATGGGTCATCATGAGGATATAGCACACCTGCTAGGTCGTTCTTAGAGAAACCAATGACCAACTTGTCTTTATTTACCTTTCTCGGGCGATCTTCTTCAGCTAGATTTATTCGTTGAATGTACGAGCAAGCTCGAGCTTCATTGAGGTAAGTTTCCTCTCCGCAGTAAGGTCTCCACCTCCTACATCTCCACCTGTAATAACATTACAATCAAATGACCCAAAACGAATAGAAAATACCTCACGTTCTGGTTGTTTTGGTTTTTTTGGGGAGATCGGGATCATCTTGATCCTCTTATGGATCTTCTTCATGACTTCTTTTCTTGTCTTCTTTTGCTTGACGAGGAGATTTAGATCTTCTTCTTCCTCGGTCGTTGGTCTTTCCACCATTTTGGCGATCAACATACTTAGTCAATTTTCCTCGTCTGATGAGTGCTTTAATTTCATTCTGAAGAGCTATGCACTATTTGGTCGTATGACCATAGTCTTTGTGGAATTCGCAATATTTGGACTTGCCTCTTCTGTCCGGATCTGCTTTCATTTTCGCTGGCCAGGTTAGCTCCTCGCTATTCTTGATTTCCTCCAGAATATGATTTATATCTACCTTTAAAGGAGTGTAATTTCCAAATTTCTTCATCTGTTCTAGTGTTTGCTTTGCCTTCGATTGCCTGTTACCACCATTGTTCTTCTGATCCTTTCTTTCGATTTTACCATCTTCCACCTTGGTCTCCTTAGTGTCTGCGTTCTTCTTCGCAACCATGGCTTCCTAGACATTCATGATTTTGGCTGCTTTCGCCATCAGTTATGCCATGGTCCTGGGCAGATCTTTGGCTAAAGTGTAGTATAATTTATTGGGCAACAGTCCACTCATCAGAGCAGTAATTGCTATTTTTTCCTCATAATCAATTACTTCAAGTTTCTCGTTATTGAAACGAGTAATATAGTCCCTGGTGCTTTCACCTACCTTTTGTCTAACACTTAGCAAGTGTGCTACTCTTTTGACTAGTTTTTCTCCAAATAGAAGTTCCCGATAAAGAGCTTTGCTAATTGAAAGAAAGTCTCGATCTTCCCCCGAGGAAGGTTGTTGTACCATATCTGAGCTAATCCGGTAAGAGTTCCTGAAAACGCTCTACATTTCATCTCGTCCGGCACTGCATAGATATCAGGAGCCGCTTGGTATTGTTCTATATGAAGCACAGGGTCAGTTTTTCCATCATATTTAGGTGTCACTACAGGAGCTTTGAATTTTGATGGTGTGGGGAAATCCACAATTGCCTGTACAAATGGTGTTCCTTGAACAAAAGTTCTTTGTAGAGGATTTTTTGCCTTAGCCATTTCCCCTAATATGTATTCCAACCTCTGAATAGAGCCCTTCCATGCATCATTTCCCTCCTCGGGCCTATTGGTTCGAGCCACTGATAGCACTGAATTTGCCTCTTGAGACCTTTCATGACGAGCAGTTGGTCGTGATTGGGCAGAGCCTTGTAATACCCCGTATTTTCTGTGATATTTATTTTTGGGGATTAATTGAATTAAATGTCTATTAATTGGAAATTAATCCGGATAAAAATATTAACGAGATGTGAGTTAGTATTTTATTATAATGTGTATACTTGGCATTATATGAATATTTGTAATATTGAAATTGTCACGTAATTGAAATACGTCAATTTGAGAATTTTGCTTGACGCGTGTGACCGCCACGTCATGGTATTTTGTTATTAAATTAAAGAGTGAATTTTAGTTCCATTAACCGTATGGTCGTTTTGAGTGCGCCAACGCGTCCGGAAGGGTCGAGATAGTCAGAAAACACTAGCCGGAAGTTTAGTTTCGGTCCCGGGGTATGTGTGGGCCATACCGGCATCAAAAAGGGTATTTTGGTAAATTGCATTTTTGGGAATTAAAAAGTGACGAAAATAGAGATTACAATCTGACTATTTCATCAACCCACTTAACCCACTAACCACACTATATGCCATTATGGGCTACGGGAGAAGTTGATATATCATTCCAACTACCAAAAACCATAACACACCTCCACGCTCCATTATCTTCAACCTTGAGAAGAGCTTGAGAGAGAGAGAGAAGGAAACCTTGGGAAGAGCTTGAGAGAGAGAGAGAAGGAAGAGAATTCTGCAGAAAAACAGAGGGAGAACAACCTAACTTCAAGATTCTACACCAAATTCTGAGATAAATTAAGGCAAGTGATTTAAACTCTTTTGATTCAAGATATGTTTCCATGTTTAGGAATTTTCGAAATTGATTTTTTGAGATAAATTAGACCCATGAATTGAAAGTTAAAGGCCATGAATGATGTAAGAATTGCATGTAGTATATTCTGGACGAATTTATATGTTATAAACAGAACCTTGATGATCTAAAAGTAGAATTAGAAGAAGTTTGATGATGTTTCTTGAATGGAAGAATTCTGGAAATTATTTTGATGTAGTTTTGATCTAAACTAAGCTTTTAAATGATGAATTATGGGACTTAGAATGTTAATACTGTTGTAGGATGTTAGTATAATGTTAGAGTAACCTTATCTTGGAGTTTCATGCTTAAAAATGGAGTTTTGGGTCGAAACTGTAACTGCAAAACGAAGCAGTCCGTAACCATACCTGTGCAATCGATCGATCGACATTCATCAGTCGATCGATTGACTACCATCGATCGATCGAAGGCAAAGGTCGATCGATCGACCTTCCCTGAATGAATAAAGTATTTTCCCTAATTAAATTTTTATAATGTTAACCCTTGGATAATATTATTGGAGACATTGTGAATACCCTTAACCTTAAGGAAGACCAGTAGGCATGATTATGAGATTAGACTTTACTTGGAATTTAATTTGAGGTATTATTCTAAATTAATGAAATTCGTTATGTGAGATAATCTTTGGGTTAATAGTACAAATTCGAATAATTTGATGAAATAAGGTTTGGGGCAGAAGTAAAGACCTTAGGTTTGAAGATGTATATGTGGGAATTATGGGTACTTAATAGTCTAATTGAGATAGGTTTTAAGTTTAAGAAATTACGATGTGAGACGTGTCGACTATTTAAATTATATATTATCGAGATACTTGAATTATATGAATTTGGAATAATGGTATAATGAAGTAGGATATACCCTTATTAATATTGAGATATCTAAGATGTGTGAATGCTTAGTATATAACTTTATGTGTATGACATACCTACCATACTTGCTATCACGGAGGTTTACGTTCGCTTAGGGCCTTCTTATCCTTGTGTTGCCCGGATTTAGATTGGTTACCTCGATGGACATAGGTCATTGAAGGACTTATTGGGATATTAATAAGTTTTGCTGATCATGGGAGCGTAGGTATGTGCGTGACCCATGTGATGGTGACTATGTTCGCCTCCATTATTTGTGATGTTATCTGAACGATTCCTGAGAGATTCGGAATTTGTAATCCTTATGTACGTGATGTACCGGGATGGATAGTAGAGTATGTGTGCATCGTAGCTTAGCCTTGGGTGCTTGTATTGTATAATTAAGATGTGAAAATATACGGTTATATGAGAAGGAATTTACTATGTTAAATTGTGAGTATAATTATGGTAATGTTTTGAAAAGATAAAAAGGGAACTTTTATCAATAAATGGTTTTGTTAATGATTGGGAATCCGGGAATTAGCGTAGAACTCTCTATTCAATTGTTAAGATTGGTAAATAAACGTGAACCGAGTAGTAGTGTTAGAAACTCTTAGATAGTTATGAGTTAACACATGAATGGGTACAGGAACGTTAGGAGTGCACAATAGAAGAGAGGTGAGTATCTCATGTGAGAGCACGTCCTAACATGTATTTTGCGTATACTGTTTTAAATGTTTTTAAAGCACTTGCAGGTTTTTAAAATATCTCCACATTCGGGCTCTGACCCGTTTGCTTTCAAATCTATCTTTTTGTAAAACCATTTTTAGGTGCCCAGCCACAAGGTCACCATGCATAGGATTCTCATTCTGATGACGAGCTGTAGCTGCTTGTGGAAGCTACAGGGATTTGCTTTTAGACGCTTATATCATTTGGATTCCTTATTCAGTATTCCTCAGTTGTAGGGCATGTTGCCCAAATTCTATTAGATACATTTCCATTTCAGCTTTTCAGACTTTGGCATGTATTCATTCAGTATTTAGTATTTCAGTATTTACTTCAGTGTGGGATTATATTATGAGGAGTTTTTTCCTCCAGATTTATTTATATCATGTGTCAGTTATTCTATTTACTTCATTATGGTGAATGTTGTTTTTATTCTTCTTTATACTTGTTGCATGTTAATTAGACTTTAATTAAAATTTGGCAACTTACTTTTTAAATACTAGGTGGTTAGTAATAATAAAATGTTTTCGACAGTGATGCTATTAACTGAGCCAACTTGGCGTTTTGATTTAATTTAATAAAGGAGTAGCTACCCGGTATTTAATTAGTCGGGGTGTCACAGGTGGTATCAGAGCATCAGGTTCTAGTGTCCTTTAGGATCTGTACGGCTTATTATGTTTCCGCTGAGCTTTATTTGATATAGAGCCCTAATACTAGGAATGTTGTATTAATCTCTACATTGGGAATTCGTACTTCCGCGATTTGGTTATTTGAATGATGAACTCATCCAAATTTACTTAAATTTTCAGATGGACCGTCCTGAAGAACTAGCTAAAACGGTTAAGGGAGTCAACGGACAAGATCGACTCACACCTCAGGTATCTCCAGAGAGAATATCAACCGCTGAGTTAGCAGGTATCGTGGCACAAGCAGTTACCACTGCAGTTCTACAATACCAAGAGCGCAGCATACAACTTAAAAGAGGCAAAAGACCTAGAGAGGTTAGCCAGATGCATGTGAATAAAGCTGAAAAATGTGCGAAGACCCCGAAATTTCGACAACAAACTACCCAAGACCGAGTCAGTTCTGGTCAACAACGTGGTAAAATGGAACAGTTTCGAAAGAAGAATAAAGTCCCAAGTCAGCAAGGCCAACACCGACAGCAACAGGGTCAGAGGGGGTGTAACATCAAAGGCCGATGTTTTGCGTGTCGCGAGCATGGCCATCATCGTTATGAATGTCCTAATAAGGGCAAGACCCCACAGCAACAGAGTGTTCGACAAGAGTTGCAGAGGCCTATGTTTCCCGCCGCCCTCCCAGCACCAGCTCAAGTACTAGCCCTAACAACTTTTCCTGTAGCTCCAGTACAGCAGGGGCAGTTACAGTACAGACATATCTATAATATCAACCAGGCAGCCGCCCCACAGACACCACCCGCGATTTGGGGTATGTTTTCTATCCACGAGACTTTTGGGTTGAACTTTGTTTGTTACTGGGATAACTCAATTATTTTATAATTACATATTATGCGAAGACCTTAGGGTTATTAACCACATTATTGAGCACTGTAACGTAGATAGACTCACCCCTGGGGAAATGGTTTATTTTTATGCCGGAGAGTGGGAGTAGATATTGGTAAATCGACATTACCTGCAAATATGTTAGTATTAGAGATGACCGAGTATGATGCCATTATTGGTATGGATTGGCTTGTTGCGTACCGAGCCATGATTGACTGTTTCAGTAGGAGTATTATCTTTGCTATTCCCAGGAGGGGATGTTTTTGGTGGCAATGTCTCGTCCCGAGGGAGGATCGTCCACTCATTTATATCATTGAGGAGGATACCTCTGAGGTAGTTGTGATTCCTTTAGATTCGATCCCGATTGTCAGAGAGTTTGCCGAGGTATTTCAGGATATACCTGGATTACCCCCCAGTCGTGAGATAGACTTTGTTATAGACTTATTGCCAGGTACGAGACCATAGCACGCGCACCATACCGTATGGCTCCGGCAGAGATGCGAGAGCTACGAGATCAAATTTAGCAGTTGTTGAGTCAGGGGTTTTTACGAAAGAGTACTCCACCATGGGGTGCCCCTGTATTGTTCGGGAAGAAGAGAGATGGTTCACTGAAATTGTGTGTGGACTACCGGGAGTTAAACAAGGTCACGATACGGAACAAGTATCCGTTGCCTCGAATCGATGACCTATTTGACCAGTTGAGAGGAGTTTCTTACTTCTCAAAGATTGATTTGCGATCTGGTTACCATCAGTTGCGCATCAGGGAGGAGGACGTCTCGAAGACTGCGTTCTTATCGAGATATGGTTCCTACGAGTTTCGGGTTATGCCATTTGGTTTGACCAACGCTCCAGCAGCATTTATGGACTTGATGAATAGGGTGTTCAGGGTTTACCTAGACCAGTTTGTCATTGTCTTCATCGATGATATTTTGGTTTACTCCCAGACAGAGGAGGAGCATGCTAAGCACTTGAGACTAGTTTTGCAGACACTGCGCCAGAATGAGTTGTATGCAAAATATGAGAAGTGCGGGTTTTGGCTGAAAGAAGTTCAGTTTTTGGGGCATATTATTTCCGACCGGGGAATATCGGTTGATCCGGGGAAGGTATCCACGGTGAGGGAGTGGGGACAGCCCACGACACCGACAGAGATCCGTAGTTTCTTGGGGCTAGCAGGATACTACAGGAGGTCTATTCGGGGTTTCTCCACGATAGCGGGTCCCATGACACATCTTACCCGAAAAGGTGTGCCGTTCATTTGGAGTGATGCCTGTCAGTTGGCATTTGATGAGTTGAAGGACAAATTAACCTCAGCACCTGTATTAGCATTGCCGAGATCGGGAGTTGAGTATCTTGTTTACACCGATGCGTCCTTACAAGGACTTGGAGGTGTACTGCAGCAGGAGAGTCAGGCCATAGCTTATGCTTTTCGTAAGCTTAAGCCTCATGAGAAGAATTACCCTACCCATGATTTGGAGTTAGCGGCAGTGGTATTTGCCCTTCGTATTTGGAGACACTACCTGTTGGGGGAGAAGTTTCGATTGTTCACGGATCACAAGTCCCTACAGTACCTATTCACGCAGAAGGAATTGAATATGCGGCGGCGGAGGTGGCTTGAATTCGTGAAAGATTATCAGTTCGATATCCAGTATCACCCGGGGAAGGCTAACGTGGTGGCAGACGCGTTGAGCCGTAGACCGGTAGATGAGGTGGCAGATGTGTGGAAGGCCAAGTGGAAGGAATTGGGACACCAGGATGCAGTGGCCCGATCATTCATGTCTGTGATGACTGTTACACCGCAAATTGTCACGAAGGTGGTGAAGGCACAGGCAAATGACTCGTTCTGTCAGGATCAGATAGTTCGATTATTAGCAGAGGGAGCCGAATCCTATACTGTTAGTTCAGACGGGGGATTACGCTTCAATGGGAGATTGGTGGTTCCGGAAGGGGAGGAATTACGGCATGAGGTGATGGCAGAGTCGCACGGCTCACGGTTCGCGATACATCCCGGAGGGGACAAAATGTACCAATACATGAGACGTCAGTATTGGTGGAGCGGGATGAAGAGAGATATTGCCGAGTTTGTCTCAAAATGCGCCACTGTCAGCTCGTAAAAGTGGATCATCAGAGACCGGCAGGACTGCTACAGCCTTTAGAGGTCCCGATGTGGATGTGGGAGAGCATCTCTATGGACTTTATCACGGGGTTGCCTACGTCGCAGAGAGGTCACGACTCCATTTGGGTGATTGTAGACAGGTTGTCAAAAGTCGCTCATTTTCTACCCGTACGGACAGACTACACTGCGGGACAGTATGCCCAGCTCTTTATTGCAGAGATAGTGAGACTTCACGGTGTGCCCTTAAATATCGTGTCGGACCGAGACAAGATATTCGTTTCACGCTTTTGGGAGAGTTTTCAGCAGGCCATGGGCACGGAGTTGAGGTTGAGTACAGCATACCACCCGCAGACCGACGAGCAGACCGACCGCACAAACCAGATGTTGGAGGACATGCTACGTATGTGCACCATTGACTTTGAGGGAAGATGGGAGCAGTACCTTCCACTGGTGGAGTTTGCCTACAACAACTCCTATCAGTTCACCATTGGCATGGCTCCATTTTAGGCATTGTACGGTAGACCTTGTCGTTCCCCAGCATGTTGGTTGGAGCTGGGGGACAACAAACTACTTGGGCCGGAAGTGATTCAGGATACTTCGGCAAGGATTGAATTGATTCGCAGTCGCATTCGGGTGGCTCAGGACAGACAGAAGAGTTATGCTAATGCGAAGAGATTTTTCAGAGAGTTCCAAGTGGGGGACCAGGTTTTGCTCAGGGTATCTCCTATAAAGGGTATTATGCGTTTTGGGAAGAAAGGGAAGTTGGCACCGAGATATGTGGGACCATTTCCTATTATTGATCGGATTGGGCCAGTTGCGTATAGACTTGGGTTACCGGAGCATTTACATCGGATTCACGATGTGTTTCATATTTCCTCGCTTAGGAAATACCTTAGAGATAATTTGGCTCATTCTCTCATTGCTGTGGAGGATATTGATCTCCAGCCGGATAGCTCCTACGAGGAGGGGCCTATTGCTATTCTGGACCGAAGTGAGCGGAAGCTGCGGTCAAAGATAGTCTCGTTAGTGCGTGTTCAGTGGCGACATCATAATGTCGAGGAGTCAACATGGGAGCGCGAGGATGGCATGCGCGAACTATATCCAGAGTTATTCTTACCAGGTGCTTACTAGTTCCGAATTTCGGGACGAAATTCAGTTATTAGGGGGGAAGTATGTAATACCCCGTATTTTCTGCGATATTTATTTTTGGGGATTAATTGAATTAAATGTCTATTAATTGGAAATTAATCCGGATAAAAATATTAACGAGATGTGAGTTAGTATTTTATTATAATGTGTATACTTGGCATTATATGAATATTTGTAATATTGAAATTGTCACGTAATTGAAATACGTCAATTTGGGAATTTTGCTTGACGCGTGTGACCGCCACGTCATGGTATTTTGTTATTAAATTAAAGAGTGAATTTTAGTTCCATTAACCGTATGGTCGTTTTGAGTGCGCCAACGCGTCCGGAAAGGTCGAGATAGTCAGAAAACACTAGCCGGAAGTTTAGTTTGGGTCCCGGGGTATTTGTGGGCCATACCGGCATCAAAAAGGGTATTTTGGTAAATTGCATTTTTGGGAATTAAAAAGTGACGAAAATAGAGATTACAATTTGACTATTTCATCAACCCACTTAACCCACTAACCACACTATATGCCATTATGGGCTACGGGAGAAGTTGATATATCATTCCAACTACCAAAAACCATAACACACCTCCACACTCCATTATCTTCAACCTTGAGAGGAGCTTGAGAGAGAGAGAGAAGGAAACCTTGGGAAGAGCTTGAGAGAGAGAGAGAAGGAAGAGAATTCTGCAGAAAAACAGAGGGAGAACAACCTAACTTCAAGATTCTACACCAAATTCTGAGATAAATTAAGGCAAGTGATTTAAACTCTTTTGATTCAAGATATGTTTCCATGTTTAGGAATTTTCGAAATTGATTTTTGGAGATAAATTAGACCCATGAATTGAAAGTTAAAGGCCATAAATGATGTAGTAATTGCATGTAGTATATTCTGGATGAATTTATATGTTATAAACAGAACCTTGATGATCTAAAAGTAGAATTAGAAGAAGTTTGATGATGTTTCTTGAATGGAAGAATTCTGGAAATTATTTTGATGTAGTTTTGATCTAAACTAAGCTTTTAAACGATGAATTATGGGACTTAGAATGTTAATACTGTTGTAGGATGTTAGTATAATGTTAGAGTAACCTTATCTTGGAGTTTCATGCTTAAAAATGGAGTTTTGGGTCGAAACTGTAACTGCAAAATGAAGCAGTCCGTAACCATACCTGTGCAATCGATCGATCGACATTCATCAGTCGATCGATCGACTACCATCGATCGATCGAAGGCAAAGGTCGATCGATCGACCTTCCCAGAATGAATAAAGTATTTTCCCTAATTAAATTTTTATAATGTTAACCCTTGGATAATATTATTGGAGACATTGTGAATACCCTTAACCTTAAGGAAGACCAGTAGGCATGATTATGAGATTAGACTTTACTTGGAATTTAATTTGAGGTATTATTCTAAATTAATGAAATTCGTTATGTGAGATAATCTTTGGGTTAATAGTACAAATTCGAATAATTTGATGAAATAAGGTTTGGGGCAGAAGTAAAGACCTTAGGTTTGAAGATGTATATGTGGGAATTATGGGTACTTAATAGTCTAATTGAGATAGGTTTTAAGTTTAAGAAATTACGATGTGAGACGTGTCGACTATTTAAATTATATATTATCGAGATACTTGAATTATATGAATTTGGAATAATGGTATAATGAAGTAGGATATACCCTTATTAATATTGAGATATCTAAGATGTGTGAATGCTTAGTATATAACTTTATGTGTATGACATACCTACCATACTTGCTATCACGGAGGTTTACGTTCGCTTAGGGCCTTCTTATCCTTGTGTTGCCCGGATTTAGATTGGTTACCTCGATGAACATAGGTCATTGAAGGACTTATTGGGATATTAATAAGTTTTGCTGATCATGGGAGCGTAGGTATGTGCGTGACCCATGTGATGGTGACTATGTTCGCCTCCATTATTTGTGATGTTATCTGAACGATTCCTGAGAGATTCGGAATTTGTAATCCTTATGTACGTGATGTACCGGGATGGATAGCAGAGTATGTGTGCATCGTAGCTTAGCCTTGGGTGCTTGTATTGTATAATTAAGATGTGAAAATATACGGTTATATGAGAAGGAATTTACTATGTTAAATTGTGAGTATAATTATTGTAATGTTTTGAAAAGGTAAAAAGGGAACTTTTATCAATAAATGGTTTTGTTAATGATTGGGAATCCGGGAATTAGCGTAGAACTCTCTATTCAATTGTTAAGATTGGTAAATAAACGTGAACCGAGTAGTAGTGTTAGAAACTCTTAGATAGTTATGAGTTAACACATGAATGGGTACAGGAACGTTAGGAGTGCACAATAGAAGAGAGGTGAGTATCTCATGTGAGAGCACGTCCTAACATGTATTTTGCATATACTGTTTTAAATGTTTTTAAAGCACTTGCAGGTTTTTAAAATATCTCCACATTCGGGCTCTGACCCGTTTGCTTTCAAATCTATCTTTTTGTAAAACCATTTTTAGGTGCCCAGCCACAAGGTCACCATGCATAGGATTCTCATTCTGATGACGAGCTGTAGCTGCTTGTGGAAGCTACAGGGATTTGCTTTTAGACGCTTATATCATTTGGATTCCTTATTCAGTATTCCTCAGTTGTAGGGCATGTTGCCCAAATTCTATTAGATACATTTCCATTTCAGCTTTTCAGACTTTGGCGTGTATTCATTCAGTATTCAGTATTTCAGTATTTACTTCAGTGTGGGATTATATTATGAGGAGTTTTTTCCTCCAGATTTATTTATATCATGTGTCAGTTATTCTATTTACTTCATTATGGTGAATGGTGTTTTTATTCTTCTTTATACTTGTTGCATGTTAATCAGACTTTAATTAAAATTTGGCAACTTACTTTTTAAATACTAGGTGATTAGTAATAATAAAATGTTTTCGACAGTGATGATATTAACTGAGCTAACTTGGCGTTTTGATTTAATTTAATAAAGGAGTAGCTACCCGGTATTTAATTAGTCGGGGTGTCACAAGCCTTCCTTTAAATCAGATGGTCTTTGAGAGTTCCTCGACACAATCCTAGGGGGACTTCTATTCCTCCTAGGTCCTAAACGATCAAAATGAGAGATTATACTCAACTTTTCAAGGGCACTTGTCCTCTCTAGAGATAGAGTGACGTTTTGTTGAGTGTCTGTATCTCGTACTGAGGAAGTCCGTCCAGGCTAATAAGAAGGATCATTAGATTTCTCAGTACGATAGGAATCGGTGTGTCTGGATCGAGATTCCTCTGGAAATAATGTTCGCCTATTTCGCGAAGAAGGTAAACGAGTATTTCTATGAACGCTTCGTTGTCCTGATTGGGCTGGCACTCGGCCTTGAACAGTTTGTATGAGTTGACGCATGGTTTCTTGCATGGCCGTCTGGTCTTGGGCCAAATTAGCCATTATACCTGCCAGATATGAGAAATTTGGGGGAAAAGAAGGGTTTGGAAGAATTTCAGTGTTTCGATTACTGAATTCTGGATTATCAGCCATTGATGATGAATTGTTTTGATGAAAAACGCTAAGTACTGTCGTTTCCCCCAGACGACGCCAATCTGTTGATGTAAAAAACTAGATTTGATCTAATTATTTTAATCAAAGATAAAAATGAATAAAGAAATATGAGACAATAGATTTTTAAAGTGGTTCAGCCTTATGAGAATGGCCTACATCCACTGTTTTGTATTGCTGACTGTTTGCTTGGAATTCTCGAAAAAAATAGTTTTCTCAAGAAATTCCGGTCCCGCTATAATGAGGAGGTTACAATGTATTTATAGCCTTAAGGCTGCACAAATGAAAGGACCATGCACTGTTGTCTAGTAGACATGTACATCTGTATGATAGTAATGAGCATTTAATGTGCAGTTGTCTCTTTGATTTTCTTGTTCTGCATGCTAAGTTGCTTGGGCCGCCTGAGTTGCTCGGACCGCTCAAGTTGTTCGGTATAATGAAGTTCCTCGGAGAACATGGGTTGCTCGGGACGCCTGAGTTGGTCGGGGAGTTTAAGTTCCTCGGAGTAAGTATGTTGTTCATTGAAAGTGTTTGTAGGTGCCATGTAGGTTGACACGTGTCTCCACATAATTGATCCACGTCAGCAGACTAAATTTGGTATCAACACCGATAGAATCATGTTTGAAATTTAATCTTCCATATTGTGTGTCTATCTATTTGACGTAAAAAAAAAAAGAAATTCGTTATAAAAAAAACAACCAACTTATTCCTTCAAAAGGGAAAACGATGATTACTCAAATGAATCCAGAGCAATTATTTTGCGAAATTTTTCGTGGTAGTTACCAAAAACATATACCGCCTAAAAGAATCGCGGGTAGCTCTATGTATGATTATTAAATTATAATCATACATAGAGCGGGTAGCTCTATGTATGATTTTCAGTAACAAAACTTGTCTACACAAGTCTACATGGAAATTGTCATTAAATCAAATTTTCCTTAAAATAAAAATTTGAAAATGCCTAAATTAGAAAATAGCATGAGGGTTGGTTGCCACGTCGAGGGAGACACTAAGGCCAATAATACATTGCCACTTCATCTTTTCTCGTGTAAGAAAAAGAGTTGAAGAAATAAAAAGTCGGTTGATCTGTGGGTAAAAAATGGTGTCTTGATATCACTGCTCTTTGATCTCAATTTTGCCACTCTTCCAATGGCCGCTCCTTTCTTTTCCACACCTTTTCAACCTTTCGTTTATCAGGTACTCTCTTCTCTCTATATGTATTTGTATTGTCAAAGTTAGGGTTTTTAAGTTTTGTTTGTGCATCTGATCACTATTTGTATCGTTTATATGTGTATACGTGTGTGGTTGGAAGTTGAGAAATTGTGCCAATTTTAGTTTTGGGTATCTTTAGTGTTTGATGACGAGGAATCAAGTTTTTAATTGGAATGCTTGGCATTGTTGTTTTCTGTATGTAATTGTATGTTATGAGTCATCATTGAGGTTTAGTTTAATTAAATAGATTAAGGGCTGGTTTGGGTGTGTGAACTGTTTTATCATATAAATTTGTCATTGTCGACGTATTCATTTGAATGGATTTAAATCCAATTTCTGCCGCGATTGGAAAAGTAAAGGGGAGTTATTCACTTCTTACTATATATATATATATATATATATATATATATATGGATCAAATAGCAAAAAGTCCCTCAAACATTTTTTAATACACATTTAGTCAAAGGTTTTTATTTTGTACCACTTGGCAAAAAAACATGGTGAAGGACTTTTTGGTACAAAATAAAAAGGCTTGAACTAAATGTGTATTAAAAAAAGTTCGAGGGACTATTTGGTATATGCCCCTATATATATATAGGGAAAGGATCAAGTGTGGTCCCAGTTTGAGGTGTCCTTGAATGAGGTTCATTTTTTTAAAATATAAAAAAAAATATTTTTGGGTTGATTTTTTTTATGGTTTATAGACATTTCAGTAGGACCATAAAAAAAATAATCAGTTCAAAATGAATTTTTTTGCTATTTTAAAAAAATCAGTCAAACTGTGTAAAAACTGTTAAAAACTATCAAAGTCAATCAAAGTTTGACTGATTTTTTTTATATGACCCTCCTGAAATGTTTAAAAACCATATAAAAAAATCAGCAATTTTTTTTTTTTTTAACTATTTTAAAATAACGGACCTCATTCAGGGACTTAAACTGAGGGACCTCATGAGCGAGGGAGAGTAGTCCATTTAAGACTCGTGAATTTAATTTTTTGTATCGAGTCTAACACCCATAATTTTTAATTTTTGGGCTTTGACACCCAATTTGACAGATTTCACCATTGAGTTTGACTGTTAAAGTATTTCATTAATTGTCTAAAATACCCTTGCATTTTTTTATTTATTACCTAAATTACCCTGCATCATATATTCCCCTAAATATGGTCACTGGAAAATAGACGCTGGAAATAAACAAGGGTCGTTGGGAATAATCAAATCCAAAACAAAGAATAAGTGTGTGTGCGTGTGTGAGAGAGAGAGAGTTGGGGTTGGGGGAGATGAGAAGCTAAACTCGGATGAATCATAAATCTGAAAAATATCAGATTACAAATGGAGGAACAATTTGCTTAGGAAAGAAAGCAGTATACGAAATTATTAGTAAAAACCCAACTTCTAACTTTTGGAAACCCAACTTCTCGCGGACCTTGAAATTGCCGACAACAACCACATCTCCTTCCCTATCGCCTCCATTGACAACCACCTCTTCTCCCACCACCATCGTCCTCTTTCTCCCATCTACCGATGCGGACTAATAAATCACACGAAAATTCACCTCTTTGGGCTTGTTCTTTGTCGAATTCAAACTCAGAAGCCTCCGTAAAATTCACCCCTGTTGTCGACCATAGCTTCCTCATCTTCGCTGTCGACTACTGATCTCCGGCAGCCCCTTATCCAAGCTCTGCATCCTCACCCTTTCACCTGCCGTATTAAATCCCGACGATAAATAGATATAGTAATGATTTATTATTTAAGGTTTGGTCCCCGTTAGTTTTGGAGGGGTATTTTAGGAGCAACATAGGTGACAAATGAGATTTTTAAAGGTCAATGACGGAATCTGCCTAAATGGGTGGGTGTCAAAGTCCAAGAATTAAAAATTATGGGTGTTAGACTCGATAAGAAAAAATAAATAGGTGCCAAACCCCAAATAACACTAAATTTAAATTATGCAATTTCTAGTTTTGGGTGAAATTTGCTAATTTGAGTGTTTGTTTATGAATTAACTTGAATTAGTTAATTTTTGAATCTATCCATTCTTTGTAACCGAACAAGACGATTTGAGCCCGTTCATTCAATTTTTTAACTTGGTCAATTTGGAAATTAATAGATTATGGATTCATTTGTTTGAAATGGATTAAAATCCAATTTATGTATGGTTTGGAAAAGTAAAATAGAGTTTTTAAACATTGATACATGTGTATATATATATATATATATATATATATATATATAGAGAGAGAGAGAGAGAGAGAGAGAGAGAGAGAGAGAGAGAGAATTGTCTATATTATAGATACATGTATTTATATATATATGTAAATTAGTTCATTTATACCTATATTATAGATTTAAATTGTGCAATTTCAAGTTTTTTGTAAAATTGGCTAATTTAAGATTTTATGAATTAGCTTGAATTGATTAATTTTTTAATCTGTCAATTCTTGCGACTAAACGGTAAGAATAAGACAAGTCATGAATGAGCTGATTTTAAATGAACTAATTTACAATTTTTGTGACAACCAAATAGGATTAATATTAAATGAGCTAATTTACAATTTTGGAGACAACCAAACGTTTCATAGAGAAGAATTTTGATTGGATTTTAGATGAATTGTGGCTGGGAGATACAAAATCATTAGGTTAGATGAGTTAAAAGGAAAAAAATGTGGATATACAAGAGAAAATAGGCTTGAAGGCTAATGCAAAAATGTCAAATATAAAAGATATAGTATTAAAATTGTAGAGATATTCGTAGAAATAAGTAGAGAATTATTGATTGTGGAGTTGATGAAGAAGAGAGAGAAAACGAACTTAAAGTGAAGCCCAAATGCTCGTCTTTTCAATGTTATAGTTGACAGGGATCATGGTTCAAGGTCCCGGTTTCATTCTATTGCTCGACCGCCCAACTTACAACTCAGACTCGGTATAAGTATCGGTTTCGAGCAATAAGCAACGATATGTTGTTTAGATAGCCCAATATTTTTAATCACTTGGATAAAAGATAGAAAAGCTTAGAAATTAAGTATAATATTAATTAGATAATCACAAAATCGTCATTTAGAATGCATAGCATTGCCAAATTGAGTCATGATGCACTTGTCAAAAGTTACAAGTTAACAAACCGCACGATGTGTGGGCTTTTTACAAAAAAATAATTACGTAGATAATTGTAATATAAGAAGTATCTTAATTCTGTGATAATTATAATGTTGAAATTTCTCTTTATTATATAATTTAATTAACAGAAATTAATGTATTAATGTGTATAACACAAATAGATGAGTTTGACTAAAGAATAATCATGAAATATTAAACCTTGTAATAAAACTTGATTAACGTAAAGCGATAAATAAAATAAGTTTCATTTTGCATCGGAATAATGTGGACAGACAAATAGGGATAGCAACGGGTTGGTATGGGGGGGGGGGGTGGCCAAACCCTACCCCGCCCTGTGAAGGAATATGGTGCCCTCGAGCCCATCCTAACCCAGTATGAGTTTTACTCCCCCAAACCCGAACCCGCCCCGTTTACGTTGAAGGAAGCGAAAAGAATATGCTCGTCCCTTTGAGGAGAACAACTAACTTTAGAAATCCATGGAAATAATGGCAAGAACACATAACAAATAAATGCAGGATAATGTATATCCATTGGAACATGATTATGCAAGAACATTTGAAATTTACATTCTACAATAGAACACAAAAAACCCTAGATTTTGAAAAAGATTTGAAATAAAAAATCAAAACCAAAACTTACCTCTCACTTAAATGGATCAATGGTTCAAATGTGTAGATCGATGGCTTGAGAGAAAAACATAAACCAAAATGTTGTGGTGGTTAAATCGATTTATCGGCATAAGAACAGAGATGTTGCTGAACTTGAGGGGAGATTGGACTGAAGAACGGGGCTACTCGACGTTGGAATGAAGTTGCTAATTGTTGATGTAAAAAACTAGATTGCTCTAATTATTCAATCACAGATAAATAAATAAGACAAAGAATTTTAAAGTGGTTCGGCTAGGAATAAAGCCTACGTCCACTGTTATGTTATTGCTGAGTGTTTGCAGAATTCTTGATTACAAGTTCTCTCAAGAAATTCCGGTCCCTTTGAATGGGTTTGATACAAGGTATTTATAGCCTTGAGGCTGTACATGAAAGGTTCGATACATTAAATGATATACATGTGAAAGGGTAATACATTTAATGCAGCGTGCGCGTCAAGAATATAAGCATTCAATGAATATCTGAACTGTTGATTATCTGGCAATTAATGATACGACCGAGGTGCAGCTCGGACCGCCATAGCTGCTCGCTGATCAGGAGTTCCTCGGAGAACTAGAGTACCTCGGTGCTCTAGAGTTCCTCGGTGCGCTAGAGTTCCTTGGTGTATCCTCGTTGCTCGGAAAGAAGCATGGTTGGTCGGGAAATGAACTTCCTCGCTGCTATCGTGCCACGTAGATTGACACGTGTCTTCGTATTATTCGTCCACATCAGCATATTAATTTTGGTATCAACAGAAGCCCCCAATGTTTCATATTTCGAACTTTGAGGAGTATGGAACATTCTTTCTCGGTATATGGCAATATTAAATGACTTTTCCTGGGTTTCAGGAACATTGTGTTCAAATTTCCTTCTCATTTCGCAGCTTCCGCCCTTTTTTTGAATTTTTTATAAGCGCTTCGATCTCCGTGCAGTTTTTGTCCTTTTAGCCGCCGGAAGTTCAGTAGTTTCTTTTTGGTAATCATTTCTTTCGCCGCTTCCCAATGCAAAGTATTTAAACTTCTTAGGTAACCATACCGTCCTCTACATTTTCCAATTTTCTGCCTTCAAGCTTTCTATTCTCTCCTTCTCTCTTGTGCGTTCATCTTTTCCTTCGTTAGTTGTCAGCAGACCTCCTTCCTTCCTGTAAGATTTTCTTCCTTCTTCTTTATTAGTTTTTGGCCAGAATGGAATTGATATCTGCTCCTGATACTGAATTGATGCGACAATGCAATGGCTATTATAAAGCTGGTCATACAGACCTAAGTGTATCAGAGATTGTTGACATCCTTGGTCACGATGCCTCAGAACAAGCAGTTGAGGCTTACCGGTATCTGAAGGATTTACTTGATAGATCTGTGGCCAATAATGTGGCATACTACGAATTGATCGAGGAACTTCATGGTTCCATAGACGATCTTCAAAATCAACACAATGCATCATTGGCTTCATTGCACAAGGATTATGAAAATAGATACCAGCAGCTCTCTTCTGAAACAGGCCATAAGAAGATCATTGCTGGATATGATATTAGGGAAAGGACCCTAAAAGGTGAAGTTGAAGCTTGCAGGCAGATTGCCGAGATCCTAGAACAAGAAAATAATAATTTACAGAAAAAGTTGGCTCAATATGAATCTGCAGCGTCATCTTCCAATGCTCTAGTGCCCGTTACTGATGAGGGTTTCTCTTTCTTAGAGGTCGAAAATGCCAAATTAAGGCAAGAGCTGGATGATTTAAGAAGATCTGCTGTTTCTGGGACTGCTCGTGGACGAGGAAGAGGTTCTCGGGGACGAGGAAGAATTGGCAAGGAGCAAAGTTCTCCAGTTGCTTCTCGGAGCCGATCAAGAGTTCTTAGTCGCAACGTTGAAGAGGCTCGCACACAATCTACTCTGGAAACTCAAGCGTTCCAACTGAAGGCTAAGGATCGTGCTCTGTCTGAATTGTCCAAGAAAAACTTATCTTTAGAAGATCAACTGGCTGCGACAAAGTCTGCTCTTCATACTAAGGATCTTTTTGCCAAAAACCTTCTCGAGCAATTGGATAGATTAACCTTTCAATTTCATAAACAACCCAGGGAATTCTGGATGGCAGGATATAATGAAGCTCTTGTTCATCTGGATGCTCGTATTGAACATGCCAACAATGAAGGTTACAAGCAAGGATGGTTGAACGCACTGGGTGTGTTAAAATTGGAGCAAGGGCATTATTTATGGGATTATCATGCTCCAGGATTATTAGACTTGCCTGTATCACCTTTCAAATTGGACATAGCATGGATCCCAGCTCGTTCCATTCCTCGTAGCTTGATTTCAAAGTACCTTGGTGATTATAGCCTTCATTCTCAGGTTGAATTGTCTCGTCCTGAGCATCTCTTGGATACACCTTCTGTGATGAACGTCAGAATGCTCAGGGATGTTAATTTCATTAATTCTCCTCTTTGCCTAGAGGATTCTCCTGCTGGCGAGGAGCCTGTTTCAAAAAATAAAGGAAAGAAACCAATAGAATAGGTTTTCAATGTAACAGTTAGTACATTCATGTAACTTGTAATTTATTCTGGATTTTTAATAAAAAAAAACTTTCATTTTCTGTTTGCCAATTTTGCTATTGTCTTGTGTTTATCAAACACCTTTATATTTGTGCATATGTATCTGTTAAAAAGATAACAATATTGTGCTGTCCATCAACTTAATAATAAAAATTTACAAGTATCAAGGTTGTTCAATCACTTAATAATAAAGTAATGAGTATAAATTGTTCAAACTGTTTCCAACCAACCAAGGTGGATAAATAATGTTTGTCGACCAACTACAGTTGATGGATTTTCATCCCCGACCAGCCATACTTGGTTCAATTTCAAATATAAAAATGTGTCCGACCAACTAAGGTCAATAATTTGTCCTCGTCGACCAACTACAGTTAGTGGGTCTTTATCCCCGACCAACCATACTTGGTGTATTTTGGAATATTTTGTTTTTCCTAACCAAAGGAGTATTTTTTGGCTCCTTAGAGCGCCTCCTAACCAAAGGAGTATTTTTTGGCTCCTTAGAGCACTTTTTTGGCTCCTTAGAGCTTTTGGCTCCTTAGAGCACTTTTTGTGTGCATAGTGTATTACACTAGTATTCCACGAAAAACTTTCAACCAGAAAGAAAATGGCGAAACATCCTCGCTTTATTCATAATGAAGGGAATGCTTTACATTTTACATTACTGATAATACTTGCGTAGGTGTTCAGCATTCCACGCATTCTTAAATTCTTCTCCTTCTAGAGTTGCTATTCTGTAAGTTCCTGGACGAACAACCTCTGTAACTCGGTAAGGTCCATGCCAGTTTGCTTCCAACTTATTTTGCTTCTGAATGACTTTCTTTAGCACATAATCCCCTTCTTTTAAGTCACATTTCTTCACCCTTTTGTTGTAAAACAGAGCTGTACGTTGTTGGTAAGCAACATTTCTAATGGCTGCCTCTTCTCTAACCTCCTCGAGCATATCCAAATCCAATCTTCTCATCAAATCGCTGACCGGGGAATTAAAATTCAGTACTCTATGCGTTGGGAGACCCAACTCGGCAGGTATCACAGCCTCACTTCCAAATGCTAGCATATATGGTGATTCTCCAGTTGCTACTCGGGGAGTTGTTCGGTAAGCCCATAGTACTGATTGGAGCTCATTGATCCAATTTGCTTTAGCTTCACTTAACCTCTTCTTCAGACCATTTAGTAATGTTCTGTTTGTCACCTCAGTCTGTCCATTGCTTTGAGGATGGCCTGGTGCTGAATGATACTTCAAAATGTTCGATTGATGACAATAGGCAGCAAATTCTTCATTATCGAATTGTGTTCCATGGTCTGTGATGAATGCATGGGGGAAACCATATCGACAAATGATGTTCTTCCAAATGAACTGATATACCTTCTCGTACGTCATATCAATTAGTGGTTCAGCTTCCACCCACTTAGTAAAATAATCCACTGCCACGACGAGATACTTGAACCTTCCTCGGGTCGTCGGCAATGGTCCAACCAGATCAACCCCCCACATGGCAAATGGCCAAGGTGAAGTTATGGGTGTTAACAATGCTTGTGGAGTTCTTCGGATGGAGGAAAAACGTTGGCACTTGTCACACTTCTTGGCATAGGCTATACAATCAGCCCTCATCGTCGGCCAGTAATATCCCTGTGTCATTACCCTTTGCAAAAGTGTCCGACCTGCTACATGAGCTCCACAAGATCCTTCATGGATTTCTTCAACCAATTCTTTGACTTCTGATGGATGCACACATCTCTGCAAACCTGCCATAATTCCTCGTCTATACAAAACACCATTAGTTAACACATACCGAGCAACTTTATACTTCAATTTCTTTGCAGTTAGCTTGTCCTCTGGTAATTCTCCTTCTTCAATGTATGCCCTGATAGGATCCATCCAAGATGGTCCTAAATCAAGGGTTATTATATTCACCATCAGGTCTTCTTCTATGCTCCGACTTTCTAATACTTTAATTGGTATCGTTCTTCGTAGCTCGGTGCGCGTAGCTGACGCTAATCGGGCTAATGCGTCTGCTCTAGCATTCTCCATCCTCGGTATTCTCACCAATTGAATAGCATCAAATTCTGCCAATAACTCCATCACCTTCGCATGGTACTTCACCATTAATTCTCCTTTAACTGCATATATTCCCATCATTTGATTCACAATTAATTGAGAATCGCTGAAAACAATTATTTGCCGTGCCTCCATAACTTTCGCCAAATGAAATCCTGCTATCATAGCCTCATACTCAGCCTCGTTATTGGAAGCTTTGAATTGGAATCTCAGGGCATACTCCATGTCAATATCATCTGGGGTGTTTAAAACAATTCCTGCTCCACAACCAGCTGTGCACGATGATCCATCTACATATAATTTCCATGTAGGTACCTCGTCTTCAAATTTCTTGTCCGTCAGAGTTCCTCGGTAAAATATCCGCTGTTTTGTTTCATCATTCCCTGGTATCTTTCGTTCCTCATCGGTCATCTGTTCGCGCCCTTTTATCAACCTTAGTTGGTCTGGGTTTGAATATGATGATTTTTCTATATCCACAAGTCCTTTTACCAACCTTAGTTGGTCTGGATTTGTGTCAGTTGATACTGTATCGTCCACAGGTAGGTCAGCAAGTACCTTTTGTTCCTCGGGGGTATCAGGGTATGTGAACTCTGCTATAAAATCTGCTACAGTTTGCCCCTTCAATGATGATCTGGGTTCATACACAATGTCATATTCACCGAGTTCTATTGCCCAATACATCAATCTTCCTGACTTTTCTGGCTTGTGAAGGGCTTGTCTTAATGGCATGTCGGTATACACAATGATTGTATGGGCCTGGAAGTATGGCCTCATTCTTCTACTTGCTTCAATTAATGCCAATGCCAATTTTTCTAGCTTTGGGTACCTGATTTCTGCACCTCGGAAAGCTTTACTTGTGTAATAGATAGGTTTCTGGACTCCATTCTCCAATCTGATCAATGCTGAACTAACTGCATTCTCTGATACTGCCAAATACAAGTACAGCTTCTCTCCAGTTATTGGCCTAGACAACAATGGTGGGGCTCCCAAATACTTCTTCAAATCTTGAAAGGCCTTCTCACATTCATCAGTCCACTCAAAACTTTTTCGCAGTGTTTTGAAGAATGTGAGGCATTTATCAGTTGCTCGGGATACAAATCTGTTGAGCGCTGCAACTCGTCTGGTAAGACTCTGTACTTCTTTCCTCGTCGTTGGGGATCGCAGCCCTAAAAGAGCTTTGATCTTTTCTGGATTTGCCTTAATACCTCGTTGATTGACGATGTATCCGAGGAACATTCCTTCTCGTACTCCAAAGGTACACTTCGTCGGGTTGAGCTTCATTTGGTATTTGTCCAGTTGATCAAAGGTCTGGCCTAAGTCAACTAGATGATTAGTAGCTCTCTTGCTTTTGGTGAGCATGTCGTCGACATAGACTTTCATATTGCAACTGATTTGTTCGGCAAAAACCTTGTTCATCAGCCGCTGATATGTTGCACCTGCATTTTTTAAACCAAAAGGCATAACATTATAACAATAAGTTCCCCTTGGGGTGATAAAAGAAGTACTTTCCCTGTCTTCCGGCTTCATTTTGATCTGATTGTAGCCAGAATAAGCATCCATAAAGCTGAGTAGCTCATGTCCCGAGGTAGCATCCACTAGTTGATCAATTCTGGGCAATGGAAAATGATCTTTTGGGCATGCCTTGTTGAGATCAGTGAAATCAACACACATTCTCCATTTGTTGTTCTTCTTCTTTACCATCACCACATTTGCCAACCAATCTGGATATTTCACATCTTCAATGAATTGGGCTTTCTGAAGTTTCTCGACCTCCTCTTGTATGGCCTGGTTCTTCTCGGGACTAAACACTCTTCTTCTTTGCTTCACAGGCTTGATCTCCTTATTCACATTGAGCTCGTGACATAAGAAGTTTGGATCTATACCTGGCATGTCTTCATGACTCCAAGCAAAAGTATTCTTCCTGTTTCTCAAAAAAGTTATCAACTCCTGTTTTATTGAAACATCCAGCGACGATCCTATCTGGGTTACTCGTTCAGGATGCTCGTCGTTCAGAATAACAGTTTCTGTAGACTCCACCACCTGTCCTTTTACAAGTTGAGATTCATCCCTAGGGTCAAGAGTTTCAATTTCTGTACCCTCCTCCACTTGATAAGTAGTAGTCTTTTTCCTTGATTCTTCTTGCTCGGCAGACGAATAATAGCATTCCCGAGCTACTTTTTGATCACCTTTCATAATTCCGACTCCAAAATTCGTTGGGAATTTCAAACACTGATGTACTGTAGATGGAACTGCTTCGAACTTCTTCAATCCAACTCTTCCCATGATGATGTTGTAGGCTGACTGCACATTCTTATCCATCACAAAGAAGCGTATTCTTTCTGTTCGACAAGCAGGCCAAGTTCCAATGAGTATATCCAACTTGATCGTCCCAAGTGGAAAAACTTTCTCGCCAGCAAAACCCAGAAGGGGTCTGTGATAAGGTTCCAATTGAGATAATTTTAAATTCAAGCTATCAAAGCATGAATAGTACATGATGTCTGCCGAACTACCATTGTCTACTAACACCCTTGAAATGACCACATCCTTCATCCTCATTTTGATCACCAAAGGATCATCATGAGGGTAAAGAACACCTGCCAGGTCGTTTTTTGAAAAACCAATCACTAGCTTCTCTTTGTTTACCTTCCTCGGACGATCATCCTCGGCCAGATTTATTCGCTGAATATATGAACAAGCTTGAGCCTCTCCGAGGTAAGCTTTTCTTTCTGCAGTAAGGTCTCCTCCTCCTGCATCTCCTCCTGTAATAACATTACAATCAAATGACCCAAAACGAATGGAAAATACCTCTCGTTCAGGCTGCCTTGGCTTCTTGGGAAGATCAGGGTCATCATCTGGATCATCTTCATGATCCCTCTTCTTTTTCTCCTCTGCACGACGAGGAGATCTAGATCTCTCTCTAGTTCTGTCATCATTCTTCCTTTCACCTCTACGATCTACATATTTTGACAACTTTCCTCTTCGGATGAGTGTTTCAATCTCGTTCTGAAGGGCTATGCAATTTTTGGTCATATGGCCATGATCTTTGTGAAACTCGCAATATTTGGCCTTATTCCTCAGATCGGGATTTGTCTTCAGTTTCTCTGGCCACTTGATTTCCTCGCTATTCTTGATTTCTTCCAAAACATGATTAATACCCATTTTCAATGGGGTATAATTATCGTACTTCTTTAGGACTTCCAACGTTGTCCTATTATTCCTGTAATGCTTGTCACCACCATTACCTTTCTGATCTTTCTTCTTAGACTTGTCGACCTCCACTTTTACTTCTTTATCCATATTCTTCTTCGCAGCCATAGCCTCCTCGGCATTCATAATTTTGGCTGCTTTTGCCATCAACTCGGACATAGTTTTAGGTGGATCTTTGGCCAAGGTGTAGTACAGCTTATTAGGCAGCAAACCACTCATCAAAGCAGTGATTGCTGTCTTTTCTTCGTAATCTACGACTTCCAACTTCTCGTTATTAAAACGAGTTATGTAGTCTCTAGTACTTTCACCTGATTTTTGTCTAACACTTAACAAATGTGCTACTCGCTTTATCGGCTTCGCCCCAAAACAAAAATTCCCAATGAACAACTCGGCTAATTGAATAAAAGTTGAAATCTTACCCCGAGGAAGATTGTTATACCATATCTGTGCAGATCCGGTAAGAGTTCCCGAGAATGCTCTACACCTCATCTCGTCGGGGACGGCATATATGTCGGCGGCAGCTTGGTATTGTTCTATATGAAGTACAGGATCTGTCTTTCCATCATACTTGGGGGTCACCACAGGTGCTTTGAATTTCGATGGTGTAGGAAAATCCACAATGGCTTGCACAAAAGGTGTCCCTTGAACAAAAGTTCTCTGTAAGGGGTTTCTTGCCTTAGCCATTTCGCCCAGTCTATCCTCCAACCGCTGAATGGAACCTTTCCATGCTTCATTTCCTTCCTCAGGCCGCTTAGTCCGAGCAACTGATTGTTCTGACGTAGCTTCCTGAGATTTATCTCGACGAGTAGCTGGTCGTGATTGTGCTGATCCTTCTCTCAAACCTGATGGTGGCCGAAAACTTCTCGATGGAGCTCTAGGTGGACTCATATTCCTCCTTGGTCCTAATCGACTGAAAGGAGACGCCCTGCTTAATCTTTCCAAAGCGCTGGTTCTCTTCGGAGAGAGAGATATAGGTTGATTTGTATCCGTAGCCCGTATCGATGAAGTTCGCCCAGGTTGATAAGAAGAATCATTAGACTCCCCATTGCGATATGACGCAGTACGTCTGGATCGTGATTGCCCACGATCACTCCGTTGTCCTGAATAGGTAGGTGCACCGCCTTGAAGAGTTTGAATGAGTTGCCTCATAGATTCTTGCATGGCGGTTTGTCCTTGAGCCAGATTTGTCATAATTCCAGCCAGATCTGGAGTTGCAGATGGATTTGGAGGATTTCCAGCATTTCCAGCATTTCGATTACTGGATTCTGGATTATCTGCCATTGATAACAAATGATTTTTGCGAAAAACGATAGTAACAGTCGTTTCCCACAGACGGCGCCAATCTGTTGATGTAAAAAACTAGATTGCTCTAATTATTCAATCACAGATAAATAAATAAGATAAAGAATTTTAAAGTGGTTCGGCTAGGAATAAAGCCTACGTCCACTGTTATGTTATTGCTGAGTGTTTGCAGAATTCTTGATTACAAGTTCTCTCAAGAAATTCCGGTCCCTTTGAATGGATTTGATATAAGGTATTTATAGCCTTGAGGCTGTACATGAAAGGTTCGATACATTAAATGATATACATGTGAAAGGGTAATACATTTAATGCAGCGTGCGCGTCAAGAATATAAGCATTCAATGAATATCTGAACTGTTGATTATCTGGCAATTAATGATACGACCGAGGTGCAGCTCGGACCGCCATAGCTGCTCGCTGATCAGGAGTTCCTCGGAGAACTAGAGTACCTCGGTGCTCTAGAGTTCCTCGGTGTGCTAGAGTTCCTCGGTGTATCCTCGTTGCTCGGAAAGAAGCATGGTTGGTCGGGAAATGAACTTCCTCGCTGCTATCGTGTCACGTAGATTGACACGTGTCTTCGTATTATTCGTCCACATCAGCATATTAATTTTGGTATCAACACTAATGGAGTTATTGACAAACTGAAGATGAAGATTGCAGTTGCTAAAATGGAGTTGCTACCGGATAGTTTTGTAGAGAGAGTGATGTATGAGAAGTTGAGAGTTAAGAGAGTGCGTGCATGTTTGAGTTTTTGGAATATTAGGAAGGTATGTAGAGTATTATATACCAATATTAAGGGTAAAATAGTGAAACTATTATATAAACGGGGAGGGGCGGGTTTGGGATAAATATGTGAAACCCGAACCCGACTAGGGGTTAGTTTCTAAAACCCATACACACCCGAACCCGACTAGGGGTGTGTGGGGCGGAAAAGTGCCAGGGCGGTTGCCATCCCTACAGACAAAATTCCACAAAAATCTGAGATCCAAACCTCATTTCTCCTAACGGGGAGAGAGAGAAATGGGGTTTGGAGCTCATTGTGAGTGTACGGTACATTCATACATCAACCTAATACAAGCCCCCGTGTCAATTAATTTTATCTATTTTTTTTATTATTTTTTAATTCTATTTTTAATCCTGTAATGAAAGGTGTATGAGCTTTGGTTAGAAGATGTTTTGTTTCATCAAGAGTGTAGATTTTGTCGGCTTCATCAACGGAAAAAACCCACCACCGCCGGCAACTGATCGGCGACGGAAAATGGGAGGTCCGGTGGAGAACGCAGATTATCTTTCTTAGAGAAAATTAGACCGGCTGTTAAAAGGTTGGAATTTTTTATCGCCAAGTGAAAATGCGATTGCGTGATGGGGTTTAACTCGATAAGAGATGTTTGGAGAAAGCTTGAAAGTAGCTATGGTTGATTTTCAAAGGGATATGTCATACAAATAGAGTATAATTATTTTAAAAAAAACTCAAAAGCGTCTAACTATGTCAGATGAGTACGAGACATTAGATGCATTGAATGGATTAAGAATAATGGAAACATTTAATGAGTTCATCAGTTCATGTACAAGTGTAAGAGAGAGATTCAAATCAATTAATTGGGGAAGCAATTTACCGCAAAAGTGCGAAAGGAGAGACTAAAGAAAAAATGTTGTAGTGTATATTTATCGATACGTGGCACAGTTATAATTCAAGGCTCCGATACATAAGCACACGATCTCCAATTTTTTTTAAATTGAAAACAATTTGAGATAAATTGCAAATAATAAACTTATAAGTATAACTTAATCAATATGTATCATTAGTTAAAATGTCTATAACCAAACGAGTACAGCCGCTTAGGAAACGAACGAGCGAGTCACTAGTGCAAGTGGATATTTAGGCCAAGTTCTCCGATAGTTCGACCTAGACGCCGATATTTAGGCCTAGTCGCCAATATTTAAACCGAGTATATATTATTTTGTCTACTTCACGACTCATGACTCAAGCTTGGTGCCCTGCTACCTAGTCTAACTTGGCCAAGTTGTCTAGTTGTCTCGGTTTCATCTGATACTTTGAACCTTGATGGGGATGGTCTGTTGCTTCAGTTTCTATGAGAAAGTTATTGACACCAAGATCTCCCTCTGATTCCCACCCTCCCGTGGCCCACACTACCTCCAATACTGTCTCACGAAGGCCCATCCAATCCCAACCTTTCATCTTGTATTTATGAGGTAGATGTGCATATAATGAAAATTTAATGTGAAGCTGGATTAGCCAATTGACTCCTTAGATTCTCCTGCGATTACAGTTTCTTCTTTTGGGGAGTCTTCCTGTAGAAGATTTAAAATAATGTACAACTGTTACCTACATGTTGACGTAGGTCGAAAATGTCAAATGGAACTTTTGCAATTTGAGTTGCAACTTACCTTCTGGGAAGGAGGATACCGTATGTAATATGAAACTCTGTCAAATGTTGTATAAGCTAGAATATTTCTGTAACCGAAACATGGTCAGAATCCCGCTACGAACAATTTCACACACCTTTTGTGCATATTTGATATGGACAGGGCGTCGTGTAGCTCATCTTCTTTCGTTAATAAAAGAATTGCTCTAGTTGGGGATCATTTCCCAGCTAGAGTATTTTTTGTATCCAAAAATTTAGGCACGTGATGTAAAATATATTTTGAGCACTACAGTCCTTCAGGGAAATTTCACTTTTCGTATTTTTTGTCTTTTTCAAACTTAAAAGAAATAAGAGTTCTTAGAAAAAAAAAATAGAGATGCACAATTGAGTTCAAGTCTTTCTAGTTTGCATTGTGGGTGGAAAGTAGGAAATTGATATTTGTTTCTAGTCGACCTTCATTATTTATACTTAACGGATTATTTTAAGGGACGATGAGTTCCCCTTTTCCTATAAGTGACACAAGTAGCACATTTGTTTTAATCTGAACTAGCAAAATTTTAGCTGTCTATGTTGATTCTTGCTTATTCTTTATTTTGGAAAATCTTGCTTATTCTTTTCTATTCTGGGACTCATGGGGATGCTTTGTTGCTGTAGAGTCAACAAGAGTCTGTGATACCTTTTCAGATATTGGGTGGTGAAGCTCAGATAGTTCAGGTATTTACAGTAATGATTCCATTTTTCTTTTGTAAAATATACTATTTTGCTTCTTACAATTGAAATTCTCAAGTATATTCTTCTTTCTCCTTTTCTTTTGGTGCTGTTTTTTTTCCATTATCAGATTATGTTGAAGCCACAAGAGAAAGTTACTGCAAAGCCTGGTAATATGCTTTTGAATGGACTTCTTACAATTGGCTTGATGTGTTTGATGAATAATGTTTAAATTACACGTTAGCTCTTAATGGTATCTTTAGATTTCAATTTAGTCCCACCAAACAAATATGTCTCCATTTAGTCCTCAAACAATTTATCTTTTTCAATCCTCACCTTGGCGTATCCATTCTAATTGCTTAGAGAAAATGTCACATTCATCTCGCAAGCCTAGGGAAACAGGGCAGCTAAAGCTGAGATATGAACATTACGATTTAAAGAAAGGCGATAAATTTAAGAAAAGAGAACTTGAAAAGGAGTGACACCCAGCCTGAATTGTGAACCCTCCCCATTTCAAAGCTCATAAGCCTGTGGAAGGAAGATAACCCGCGAGACCTATTTCCATGGATCACCATAAGAACTTATAACCACTGTATTAGATTCCCAACTTTTAGCTTGAAGTCCAAACTTCTAAATATTGGACATGAAAGAGTCTTTTATTCCCATGGAAACCACCATTAGTTACTTTTGAATATGGGTGTAAGTGGTTAAGGTGGGACGAGTTGAATTGTAGGTTTTTCATATTTAGTTTGTATAGCTTAACAAGCTTCACTCGTTTATTTTAAGAACTGAGCTCGAACGAGTTTTTAAGTGAGCAAACACAAGTTGAGCTTGGGTAGCTTGATTTTGTGTTACTATCTTATGTTTATTAATAATCGAGCCAAGTTTGAGGTGAGTTTAGAGTTAACTAGCTTAAAATAGTTTAAATATATGTTCAAGTTTGACTCGTTTACATTACGAAATGAGCTCAAAAGAGTTATTTTCCGAAAAAAAACGACCTCTCAACGAAGCAAATGATCTTTCCTGCCGTCATTCACCCCTTTCCAAAGAAAATTCCTTATTAGTCTCTCTTAAATACTCACCGCTAACTACTTTGAAGGAATTCTGGAGACTGATAAATAGTAAATTCGAAAGGTAGCAGGAATTGGCTGAATCAACGTTTGTCAACCATCTAGACAAAAATCCTTTCCTCCACTCTGCAACACTCTTACTAGCCCTTTTTATCACTCGATTTCGTAAAGTCAATGGACAAGGACTGCTCCCCCATAGCATTCCTATATAATTAAAACTTCACTCACCCACCTCACACCCAGCCCATCTTTGCTAAACTGACCAACTTTTGATGCTTTGAATTTATCCCGACAGCAATGCTTACTTAAACCTTTACGTTTCCCAAATACTTCAGTAATCTTATTTAAAGTTTGAATCTTTTCTTACTAAGACACAGGTAATGGTATCATCAACAAACTAAAATGTGTGATAAACCTACCATATCCTTGCCGATCTCATACTCCTGAACTAACCCACAAGAACAGGTTATCTCCATCAATTTACTCAAAGAATCTACCACTATTAAACAAGGGTATCATCTACAAGGGTTGTATAACATTATAAATTTTTTTCAAAAAGTTTCTTAGTGGGAGGAAGGTGAACAAGCTCATGAATAAAGCTGAAGGGGGAGATGATCAATTCTCGGAAAACGTTAATGAAACTGTTGAAGAAGTTTTGAAGTATCTTTAAAAATCTTTATAAGTGGGGACGTGACGGTTTGGTTAGAGAGGTCTTTTGAAGAAGACAAGACTAAAATGTCTTTGATGGGATGTTGCCGCGATAAGGCCTTGTGTTCAGATGGGTTTACGTTGGACCAACTCAAGAGTTGGGATTACATTAACGAGTATTTGATGAGAGTGAGGTATTCCACTAGAAGGGATGTTGTGTTGTGGCACGCGATCCTAGGATTCTGACTTTGTATACAAGTTGAATTATACAAAGAAATTGATGTGGAACAGCAGTGCTGTTCATATAAACAGTGACCGAGGTACTGTTCATATGAACAGTAACAGTAGAGTAACGGTCTGCCTTGAATTGAATAAACATAAATCAAGTGCCTCTTGCACTATGATAAGTGGCAAACCTATGTGAAGTGATAAACCACAAAGACCCCTTCTATAATTTTTAAAAATTTCTTTAAATGGGTGGTTTAGGTGTTAATTCATCTCCTCCATTGCTTTCTCTAGTGGGTTAAGTGTGTATTATTTTATTGTTTTTTTTTACTTTCCTATATATATGCAAGAGATGTAAGCTTGTAATCACATCATTCATACTAGCGGTATAACTTGGAGTTAATTCACTATTTTGAGGTCTTGTGAGGCTTCTACCTTGTGGATTCAAGGGTTTAGGGTTTGATCCCTTTATTTCATCGCTTTTCGCTACGTCAGAAATGTTGCTAAGATACACATGTTGTAAAAGCCGTACTTCTGATTGTTGAACAACTCCATGATGTCAGACAAACGTTGATCTCTTAAAACGTGATTTTGCAATCTTTCACACTATATCCATGATAGGAAACGACGTGCGATCTGAGGGTGGGCTTTGATTACCATCCCTATATCGAACATCAAGAATATTAAAAAACAGAAGACGAAGATGAAAATTGCCTGGCTTCCGGTAACTTTACCAATCAAAAGGTAAGCTCAATTGATGGAAGTGCACATTGCTGTTGCCCTCCTCTCACTGAAATTTGTAGGTTTTGGTATTGTGTGTGAGACTGAGAATGTTTATATATAAGTTTAAAGTGGGAACCCAAGATGAAAGTAGCCAATTTCAAATGGGATCTGGGAATTTCTGTATTAACTCCAGAATAAGCATCCTAATTCCATTAATTACAATTCATTTCTCTAAAGAAATGCACTTGCACTCTTATCTCTTGTTTTTATATATATTTTGAACTCTGTATAATTGAGATAGATGCAAAATAACTCCTCATGTTAAGATCAAAGATATTCGGTAATGAAATTAAATTACTGAAAATTTTATCTCATTAATTTCTTATTATCTTTGAGTGTCTCATGCTTAATTATTTGATGTCTGAATTTACAAAATCTACTGTCCATATTTGACAGAATTAAAACTTGTAAGCAAGTTTTAGCAGATATCATCAATTTCATGAACCGAGACCTGGTTTCTATATTGAAAAATAATGTTCACTGCACTCGTATTATTATTATTATTATTATTATTATTTGGGTCTTTTACTCTGGCATGTCATTAATTTGCATTATCAGACTTTAATACATTTGTTAACTTTTTAGACTTTGGTACGTTATTTGTCGCTGATTGTTATTTTCAGTGGGAAACTTTACCATTTAGTGACGAAATAAGTATCAAAGTAAAAAAAAAGTTATTATCATCATCATCATTATTATTATTGATACTTTGGTACGTTATTTGTCACTGATTGTTATTTTCAGTGGGAAACTTTACCATTTAGTGACGAAATAAGTATCAAAGTAAAAAAAAAAGTTATTATTATCATCATCATTATTATTATTATCATCATCATTATTATTATTATTATTATTATCATCATCCAACTTACAGAGTCCGTTGAACCACCAACGGGATCTCAGTCTCGCACCTTATATGTAGGATGGGGGATTTGGATTGGGAGGACGATTGACATGCTTTTAGTATTGATATGGTGGTTTTAATAGAGAGGCCTTTTGAGGAAGATGGAAATAGATTGACTTTGCTAGACTGTTGCGTCGGAAGGCCCCTTCAAATGGGTTTTCGATGGTGGCCCTTCAAAAGTTGGGATTGTGATAAAGGGGATTTGATGGGTGCGGTTTTAGAATTCCATGAAATAGGGTAGTTTGATCCTAAGACAAGCTCCTCCATGAAGCTTTGAGATTTAAGGCCAATTTGATTTGTGACTTGCTTCTATAAATTGCTAGCAAAAATGCTTTTCATAAGGTTAAGAAAGGTTTTGGGAGATGCTATAGCTCAATCGCAAGGGTGTCAAGGGATGACAGATTCTAAATTTGTTCTTAATTGGAAGGTTGTAGAGAAATATAGGTACAAGAAGGAGGATGCGGTGTTTAAGGGAGGTTACTAGAAGGCATGTGATCAAGATGAAGGAAGTGGATAGAAGGTTGTTTGAGTTCTTCCAACCTCTTGGTGATGGTCAGCTGAAGGCTGAGTGTTAAGTTTGGGGTACTAGGGGCCTTTGGCAGGGGATCCTCTCTCAAGAGAATGTCCAAGAAAATCTATCTCCTTGATTTCACTTAAGAACCACTCCTTTTTCAATCTAACATCACCCAAACATCTTTGTTATGTGACCTTTCTTATAATATCACCTAACCTTTTATAATATAAAGCCTTCCTTCCCCCTAAATTAAAACCTTCCCACTGCACCGCACTTCCTCCCACTAAGATCTAAAAGAGCTTTAGAATTTTTGATGAATAACCACATGTTCTCAAAATTCAAGGGACCCATCTACTCGAGCAAGAATCCAACACCAAAGGACTGGTGTGAGACCGCTCTAAGCAAGGCCTCCAACCTTACGCTTAAAAAGGTATTTCCACAGATGAAAACAGAAATCTATTGCAGTCTAGAACTAATAAGTTTTACAAGTCTGATCCCAAAAGACACAGACCAGGTGTATGTTGCATCGTATAGATTTATGTCGGTTCATCTCTCTAACTAACTTGTCAGACTTACTCGTACTATTAGCAGCCCCCCCCCCCCCCCCCCCCCCCACCACCACCACACACACATCTAGGTTTACGCCGACCATACAGATGAAAACCACAAAGTCTCACTGTCTACGTATGTAAATTGGACTTGCAGAAAAATCCATAGGATAAAATCCTATGCTTTCATTACTTTGACACCCCCACACAATCAAAAAACACCCACACCTACTAACTTTGTGTCTATTTTGTAGCTTTTTGCACAACAACAATGTTTGGAATTTCATTTGTAACCAAATATCTAATTACTCTCCTTTTAACTCTAGACCTCTGATGTTCAACTTAATATCTTCATAACTAAAAATCCCATTCCTCCCCACCCACTCCACAACTATCATAAATTATTCCACAGACCAAAGTTTAGTTCCCTCTCTCCCTTCCTCTCTTATTTATTTTTGGCTGTTTTCCTCTTACTGCTATTTAGATTTAAAGGAATAGTGCCCAGCATTTCTTATAGTTATGATCAATGTTTTAAAAATCACTCGAGGAGCGCCTCGAGGTGAAGCAGAGAAAAATCTGGCCTCGGGGGTTACAAATGAGGCTTACGCCTCCATGTGTCAAGGTGCACCACCTCAAGGCAGGTTGAGGCGAGGTGCATGATTTCAAGGTTAAAAAAAAAGATGGAAGTCTGTAAATCAAAAGACGAAACTAAGTCGGAAGGAAATGAATGAAACCTAAACTGCGTGTCAGCTTACCTCTTTCTCCTCTCTCGATCAGTTTTTTTACCTTTTTTTTTTAATTTCTCGTCGGCTCCAATTTTTTTGGGGCTTAACTTGTTAGAACATTTCTTCTCTTTTTGTCGGCGTACTTCTCCAAGTTATCTTTAGAGGGTTTTTTCAGTAATAGATATTTGCTCTGGGTTGAGTTTTGTGTGTTACAGCTGTAAACACAGGAGATATCTTTGTGTTACAGCTGTAATAGTTTAGTTTAGTTTAGTTTAAAACTTCAATCTTTTTTGTACAAATTAAAATATATTTACATTTGACTTATGTTAAAAGTTTAATTTTTTTTACAAGACAAAAGTTAACCATTATGTAAAAATGAATAAAAATTTTGGTATAGAAAATAAAAATATGTTTACAGCTCTAAGCTCACTTATGTTTAAAAGTTTTTTTTTTGTACAAAATATAAATGTCTACAGCTCTCTTAGATTTTAAAAGTTCATTTTTTGTAAAAAATAAGTTAACTATGTTGTAATAAAATTACTAAATTTTGTTGGTACAAAATAAAAAATGTTTACAGCTCATTTTTTGATTATCAATTATTAATCAATATATGCTAAATAATAATTTATATTTACAATATTTTTTTGGTTCACAATTATTAATTAATAGGTATTAAATAATTAATTACTTGATGATGATACACTAATTTATTTTGCTAAAGCTGATTCTAGATCTTTTAGTGTTATTGATATTAATTATGGATCTTTTTGGTGAAAATTGTTATGTTACATTACTTTTATGATTTATTGGAATTTAAAAAAAAATAATGGTATTTTTTAAAAAAGTTGAGGCTTACGCCTCGCCGTGGCAAAATGCCTCGCCTCTGCCGCGCGCCTTTTTAAACATTGGTTACGATTTGAATTTGTCCCAAATTCTTGCCTTTCATATAAACCCTTCCCCTCTTTTTTCCCAAATCAATATTACGGAGTTCCTTCAGATAATGGTTATGGCAATACCTCTCTTCAAGAAAATAACTTATGCCTCTGGCTGAAAAGAAGCTCACGTGAAGTCTCAGCCCCATTGTCCGATGACATTTGAAAAATTTGCAGGTACCATGTGCTATATGTCTGGATCCGTCCAAATGGAGCATGTTTATGTCCCTGAAAATGAAGCGGGTATGTGGCAGTGGCTTTTTGGCAAGACTGTTACCAGCATAGTTCTCCAAAGTACTGGTTCAAGTGATGGATTTGTTGGAATTGCTGCCCCTTCTCTAGCAAGAATTCTTCCGGTTTGTACCATCCCACATTTTAGTGCTGCAAGCCACTTTTCTTGCTTTAGAACTAATTTACAGGGATTGCTTGTGATCCTGAGTTTTATGTAAAAATTACTCTCTTTTATATTCTGATTCACATTTATTCTGCAGATTGATTTAGCGTTGTTTGGCGGTGAAATGTTATGCCAGGTACAGGCAACTCTCTATTTCCCCCCTCCCCGCCCCCCCTTTTTTTCCTCTTGAGAAGTTATTTCTCCTATACTTTCCCTTATTCAACTTGGATGGTAATTTTTTTCAAAAAATAAATAAATTAAAATCTCTGTAAGCTGGATACATGTGTGAATTTTACATATTGTTTTATAGCCAGATGCATTCCTTTGCTCGATTAACGATGTGAAAGTCAGTAATACAGTTGATCAGAGGGCACGTAATATTGTAGCTGGTGTCGAGGTAAGATGGGGTCACCTGTATGCCACTTAAATTTCTAACAGTCTTGAAGATCTGTAAATTCATTTGACCGAGTTAATGTTTCTGAGAGGCGTGCTTGTAACGTTTCTAGGGATTCTTGAGACAAAAAATATCTGGCCAAGGGCTGGCATTCGTAATTGGAGGTGGATCAGGTATGCATTATAAGAATTAACTCACTTTTGAGTTCCTTGACAACAAATTGGAAGTGTTCAGGTCTGCCCATAATATTCAGGGAATTTCAGGAGAGCATGTTGTAATGTTTCAAGTAGGGACTTACAATTGTAAACCTGAAGAACTAGCACATTGACATCATTTCTTTACTTAGAAACTGATTTTTCCATTTCTGTTTTGCAATGATTTGGGCTTTTATTTTAGTAAACTAAAAAAAAGTTTTTAGCATATACAAGCTAAAAAGACTCGTAATGATGGAGTTATTTTGAAACCTGGGCAGTTCACATGTTCTATAAAAGATCTTCAAGCAAATGGTGAATTCTTTTAGTTAGAAATTATAGAGTCACATTCTCCATGCATATAGTGTATTTTATAATATATTTCCAACCAATGGAGTTTTTTCTGTTTTCCTGAAAGAGACATTGTGAACTATCCACTTATAATGCCTTTGGTGAAGGTTTAAGATTTATCCAGTAGGGGAATTCTATTCTCTAGCATATTTGGGTGCTTCTTCAGTAATTCATACGAGGAAAATGTACTGGAGGGGAAAAACAGAAGCCCCCCCCCCCCCTCTCCCACAACCCACACCACCACCACACACAACCACCACCAAAGGGAGGGTAATATGTTGATAATAGAATTGCATTCTCCTTTGTCTTTTGCACAGAGTGCGATTTTTATGTTGAGACTAGTGTTTTTTTATTTTTTATCGGAATCATGGTTGAAACTAGTGTTTATTTGTTTAATGTTCCTTTCTGCTGCATCTATTGGACCTTGTAAGCTAAGATAGTTTGTACAAGCAGAATCAGTTGCTTTTCAAGTTCTCCTGTTTAAGAATGAGCTGCTTTTCAAGTTAACCTAGTAATATATATATATATATATATACACACACATTAATATTGTAGCAAGAAAAAAAAGGTTCTATGTTTTTAGTGTTTGGTTTTTCTTTGCCTTGACAAATTATTTAAAATCTGTGCGTCTAATTTTTCTTTCTGTGGTGTTAGTGGTACAGAAAAATCTCGAGGTGGGTGAAGTACTCTCGGTTGACATTTCTAACATTGTCACAATGTCAGCAACAATTAATGTACAAGTCAAATATAATGCTCCCATAAGAAGGGTGGTATTTGGGGTAATTTCCTATTATTTCTTTGTTTTCTGCTGTCTTTGTTTTTTCTTGCTCTTTTCTTTCTTGCTTGTTTAGAAGAACCATTTAAGTTATATTTGAGTAGATTGACTTTTGAATCTTAAATATCTTTTTTATAAGAATTTGAACATAATGAACCTTAGTTGGAATATAAAATCCAATTGTCATTGCTAGTTACTTTAAGGTTTGAGAAGACAATTAGTAAGCAACAATAGATGATTATGAACTTTATTATTAAGGTGGCTGGGCTACGTGCAACAAACACTATAATTGCTTTAGTATCAGATATTGTGATAACCATTGATGTCTATGAAGCATATATATTTCTTTAAAGGATATTTGTTCATATTGGATATTATTACTTTAGTGGATATACATACCCACCCGATATTTCTTTGATGGGTTCATGATTTAGTTAAACACTCCTTAATTTTGTACACTCAATCTGCACTTGCGCCCTCTTATCCAAACGGAGGTGCCCGTACAGTTGAATCCCAGATTGAATAGTTACTTTTAAAAATGTATTTTACTTTATTGTTGGTTGGATAGATAGATTATTCTTTAAGAAGATCTACGTTTGATTAGCAGTAGATTAGAATTTTAGCCTTTGAGGTGATTTTGCTTGGAGGCCAAGTCCATGGGCCTCCTCTAAATATTCACTTGTAGCTTCTCTTGTAATTAATTTACTATGGATATTGATTGGGAGTTTGTGAGTGTTGTTCAAGTCTTTAGATGTGTGTGTTCGCATCACGACAGACACTATGAAGCCAAGAATTTGATTCTATCCCATATCTCTTACTTCTATAAATTGACTATGAATATGAATTGGGAGTTTGTGAGTGTTGTCTAAGTCTTCAGATGTGTGTGTTCACATCACGACAGACACTATGAAACCAAGAATTTGATTCTATCCCATATCTCTTACTTCTATGAAAAATTATATTCAAGGGTTTTGCAATTTCTTATAATCCATAAGTACCAAAATGACGCCAACACAATGCCTCTCGTCTTCACATCATTTTCCTCCTATTAAGATGACCAAAGGCGATTTAATTTACCTCCATAAGATCTGCAGAATATCGTCGGAGCAAACCTATATTACTGAACACATTCAAGCTTCTGAACTGTCTATACTCCCTCCATCCCAAGTTAATGGTCGTTTGAAAGTAACATTTGAAGAAAAGAAATTACTTTTCTGAAAAGGATTAGTGCCTTTGAATGCAAGACATACACTTGGATCATTGTTCCCTTATCCGCATTATTCGGATGGGGAAATTTGAAATCTCACCTAGTTTTATGTACTATTTTAGAAACAAGATTTAATTTGGGACGGACCAAAAAGGAAAGCAAGGACTATTAGCATGGGACGTAGGGATATTATTTTGTTTTGGGCCGAGTGATCGATTTGTTGCTAGGCCTTTGTTATTCAGTCCCATCCTCTCCTTGGTTATTTAATCTTCTTTGTTGTTCGTCTTCCTTATATTTGGAAACCTTGTATTAATCTGCCCACGCTTCTTTGTTCAACATGTCACTCTTTTGCTTAGCATTATTGAAACATTTTTATGGTGATTGGCATTGACGAGCACATCTTTTGATGTAAGCGGAATCATTTTCAGGCATGGTTCGAAGTCTCGGTATCGGTACCGGAATTGGACACCCAATTTTCAACTCGGTCGCGGTATCGGGCAATACGCAAAGATACGCTATTTAGAGAGCGCAAAAAATTCCGGAAAAAATATAGAAAATTTTTAAAAAATAAGATTAACAATGTGGACCAATGAGATACATTCAAACCCATCATGATATATGCATTGCATTGTAGAATTAGTTATAATGAAGCGCGGCAGAGTTGTCAGATTCAATATTGCATAGTAAATCAATAATAATATTGAAAAACAATCTAATGCCACATAAAACTTGATAAAAATGTACATGGAAGATAAATAGAAATGATTGCAATGTTTCGTCATTTTCATCTCCCTATCTAGTTGCGGTAGTATCCACGTTCCCATCCGATATCTAGTTTTGGAGCCATTCTACAAAATAACATCCAAAAAATAAAGTTAAAAAATGTTCAAGTATTATCTACCAACATAATTTTTTTAAAAAGCAAACAAACTCTACCAAAAGCATAGAGTTAAAAAAATAACCATTTTTTATAACATTTCTTTTAAAAAATAACAATTTTTATAACATTACTTTTAAAAAATAACATTTTTTTATAACATTTCTTTTGAAAAAATAACATTTTTTTATAACATTTCTTTTGAAAAAATTACATTTTTTATAACATTTCTTGTAAAAAATAACATTTTTTATAACATTTCTTGTAAAAAATAACATTTTTTAATAACATTTTTTTATAACATTTCTTTTAAAAAATAACATTTTTATAACAACTTTTTTAAAAAATAACAAAATTTAAAACATTTCTTGTAAAAAATAACATTTTTTATAACATTTCTTTTAAAAAAACAACATTCTTTATCACATTTTTATAACATTTTTTTAATAACATATTTTATAACATTTCTTGTAAAAAATAACATTTTTTTATAACATTTCTTTTAAAAAATAACCTTTATTTAATAACATTTTTATACCAATTCTTTTAAAAAAAACATTTTTTATAACATTTCTTGTAAAAAATAACATTTTCTATAACATTTTTTTATAACATTTTTTATAACATTTCTTTTAAAAAAATAACATTATTTATTACATAAGGCTTTACTTTAAAACACAAACACAAGGCTTTACTTTAAAACCAAAAAAAAAAAACACAATAGAAGGAAAGACCCAAACAACATGCACGGCATATCTTTAAGACAAAAAAAAAAAGCCCTAATTACCTTAATACACTACACCGCAAGCCACGGCCACAACAAATCCCACACAGAGCAACCGGAAAGACCCAAACCACACCCCCAAAAGATTTCGTCCGACAACAGAAGAGAAGAAGAGAGAAAATTAATGAAACTACAAAGATTTCGGGGAAGATTTGGTTTGCATAGCTGAAGATTTCGAACAAGATTTGAATTATAGAGAAATTTCTTTCAACCCGTGACAATCTTCCGTCTTCTCCGGATAAATCTACTGCCAAAAGGTATGTCCAACACAAAAACCCGTGGCTAGTTGAGATTCTTTCACTGTTGTTGTTTTTTACTTCTTCACTTTTTTCTTTTACATCAACTCACCCGAGACAATACAGTATCTTCCGATATCTCGGTCTGTTAACTCGTAACGCCCGATTTATCGGCGAGTTAGGGATATAACGTCCGATATATATTTTTTTTCGTAACGTGACTCGGTTTCGTATCGTTGGCTGACGATTCCGAGTTGACTCGGCCGATATCGAGTCAACTCAGCTGAGTCTTTGAACCATGTTTTCAAGACAGTAAAATAAAAAAGGTTTTTCTCTCAATCAATCATAGATCTCCAAAAGTAAAGTGATTACAAAGAATGGCGAATGGCCTTGTTTAACGGCAGAAGTATTTTGCTAATCAAGACAATCATAAACTGTAAAATGACTGAAGAGGGCACACTAAATGTCACCCTTTAACCTCATATAACAACTAAAAGAGAGAAATAGCATAATAAAACACGAAAATAAAAACAAATCTCGGGATTCTCGTACACGTCACTCTCCCCAACTGAGAAGAGCATACCCATTAGCATGGAATAGGAGAATTGATCATTGAAATCATACAAACGCCATTGTTCTCCCAAGTGAGAAACGTAAATGTCCTGAACTTTTGATTGGAGCCATTGATTCTTCTTCCCATCTCCTCTTGATTAGAGCTGTTGGGTCTTCTTCCCATTTCCTTTGGCACGGACCATACCCAACCATGGTTGGGCAAAATCACATGAGAGAAAGAACCTCTTGGTTGAGTTCCCTGGAGGACAGAATAACACTACTACTATGTGACTAGGAGCGGATGACCTCCTTCTTTTTCTTGGATAGTGTCCCTTGTATGTGCCACATTCCTAATCAAAAGATAGGAGAGTACCCCCTTTAGAGTTGCCATGGATTGATAAATAGGTTGGGCTGCCTCCCCAGCATATTAGGTAGCACGAAGGTGAGGGCGAGTGATCACAAATCCCAATCATGATCGAAGAACCCAAACTTGGGATCTCTGCCCCGAAGCTTACCATTATGAAAATCAACACGCTGCCGTCTAGGAGACGGCCAACAAGGCCAAACGAGGCCCATGTCACCTACAATGACTCTCTTTTATGCTAGATACTGAAAGTCAATATCCGAGGGTGCCTTAAATGCCTCCCATAATGTGTGTCCACGTTCTCATAAGCAACCACATCATTCCACAACAACGAATCAATCTTTGCACCAGTAGAAACCATCCCAACAAAATCCTCTTCAATTTCAGATTGTGGAAAGAAATCACCAACACTCTACAATGCCACCTCCTTGAATGTTATGTGAGACACTCACCTATATCCTCAACAAATATCGAAGAAATCCCCGATATAGAACTCAATTATCTTTTTCCCCAAAGATAAAAGAAGTCTCCAAGCTAACACACCTTAAATCTCTTAATATTTGGTATTTGACCGAGTGACCAAACGATCCTCATAGGATATGTCGAAGAAATCTCCAATATGATACTCGCGAGGATCATTAACAACCACTAGCTGGCGTGGCACGTCGATTGGCAACACGATAGAGGAGGGGAAGAGGTCATTCGAAGCACTGGTAACGGAGGCCAATGAAAATAGCTCCTCTACATTCTGCCCACTGGCGGCAGCCGCAATGACAGCATGGTACTCAGCTCAATGTCCCTGCCATCTAAACTTCATCTCCGTTCTCTAATAATGGGCCTCTCTATCGCAATACTCTAGTTGTAGACAACACTCCTCATACCGAGAATGAGTAATGAGTCCTAACCAGTACCCCATGACCTCAAAGTAGGAATAGCAACACATCTCAAGTTCCTTAACCATCTCCCCCAACAACAGGAGAGATTATACGAAGCTTCGAACATCCTAAATTCTCTCAGTTGGCTCAAAATGGTCCAATCTGTTGTACACGGCTTTCGAATCAGGTGAATGGTAAATGGTGGGTGCCCGAGGGATGTTAGAGGGGTGGAATTGGAAATTTGAGGAAAAGAAGGGATTTTCGGGCCTTTCTAGAAGGTGTGGAGACTAAAGTGCATGGAGAGGGGTGGTTGGGTGTGAGTTTTGCAAGGGGCTTGGTATTCGCAAAATTTAGTGGGTGTTTGTGTTAAAATTTGAAGACCAATGGGGGCACAACAACAATTAAAAAGGGAAGGGGAATAAGGATTATAAATAGAAGGGCTAAAAGAGGAACGAATTTCAGAGGTTAGGGTTTGGGTCAAACCTAGTGGCCATCCCCAAAGAACATGTTGTTGGGCTTGCTGAAAATGGTCCATTCTTGTCTTGCCTCCTCCCAGCTCAACATTGGTAACCCAAAAAGCGTCAGCTGCTACCCAAGAGTCTAAGAGTCCAAAGGAGCTGCCGGAACGAAAAAGGCCTCCGATCCACACCAGTAGGTCTCGCTGTTGACCGGTGAAGGCAGGTACCAGCCGTCGATCGCAAAGAACCCTCAGATCTAGAGTTTCCCACTACTTCTCACTGCTGTGGTCTAAAGGAGTGGCAGATCCAGGTATCGGGGTGATCGGCGGTGTACTCCAAGATCTGACCGATCTCGCCTCCCCTTGGCGAAGGTCAGCGGAGGTGGATGATGGCGACAGACCCTCATCGAAGGCAGGTCTGCTATCTCAATGATCTTTGGTGGCTGAGGCTGGTTGTTGTGGTTGTGATGGGTCAGTTCAGGGTTCCAGGAGGTCGCTGGAGGGTTCTTCCCCCCCTCTCCCCCTTTGACTGACACCGGAAAATGGTGGTATTTTCAGATCTGCTGGGTTTTGGGGTGGGATATGGTGGTGCCACTTTACCAGTGACGACAGGGGGCTGGTTTGGAGTGGTCCGCGTTTTCTCGGAGTCTTGTCCATGGCTCTACAACAACTTTGGCGAACACCTCTGGAGTGTTCGCTCTGATACCAATTTCCAATTTGATGTAAGCAGAAGCATTTCACAACATTAAAATAAAAAGATTTCTCTCTAAAGCATTCATTCATCTCCAAAAGTAAAGTGATTACAAAGAATGGCCTTATTTATAGTTGGAGTTATCTTGCTGTCATCTCTTTAGTTTGGCATTTGCCTAAATCTTCTTTGAATTGGTGACAGCTCGGCAATCTTTCTTGTTCAAAATTTTGTTCGCTTGGCATTTTCTTTTATGTGGTTTGCGGCTTAGGCATCTCATTGCTTCATGTCTGAGTAACTAATTTGATTTTGGACCATTCTCATCCCTTTGACGGCCATTTTGGCATTTGTTGATGGGTATTATATCACCCATTCGTTATTTGGGCTTTATCACCATTTTCTGGTTCAAATTTGGCTGTTGATTTAGCTTCTAGCTTGTTACACCCCTGCTTCTGTTCAAATTATCGGCCTGGATTTGGATTTTGGATTTGGATTTCTGCATGGTATCTCTCTCCCACACCCCCACACATGCACGTACTCAAAGAAAAAAAAAGAAAGAAGAAAAAACATCCTGCACACATTTGTGTGATTATTTTGTGCTTTGGGCAGCATAAGTGGTAACTTTGTTACCTTTTGTTACCATCTATATTGTTTTGTTTCCTTCAACACTTGTTTCTGGGTGTTTCTTCTCCTGCCGGTGTTACTCTTCGGCACTTATTTTAAGCTAGCCATGTTTGTTTTAACATGTTCAAACTTGAGGGGAGTGTTAAAGAGTGTAAGAGGTGTTTATTGTTATTATCCAAGGGGTAAGGGTTAATGGGTATCAAGCCTCGTTGACCTGGTCAATGATGCAAGAAATCCTTTGACTGGATCAATGGTGTCAAAGGTCCTATTTGCCGACTCAGCGCACTAAAATGACCAACGTGCCCCAAATATCTTTGACAGCAAACTACCTTGTTTTTCGTAAAAAAACCATCAAATCTTTAAAAGTCCATAACTTCAAATCTACAAATCCAAAATTCACAAAATTTATATATTTGGAATCTACTCGTCAAGATCTATCAAACAACAATCATATTCGATATTTTTTGACGAAAAAAATCGAAACACGTAAATTTATTGTTTATGTAAAGCCTCCATTTTTTTCTGTGAAAAAACTTCTCCTCCAACTCCGGCGATAGTGTCGTTGGCGTATATTAGAAACTGAACGAAATAAACGCAGAGAGAGAGAGAGAGAGAGACACTCCAACGAAGATGTCCAGTGGCCTCCGGCAAGCTTCTCTGGCATACTGTTCCTATGAGTCTCTGGTGGGGTGGGGTTGAGGCTTCTAGAGAGAGAGAGAGAGAGAGTTAAGTGGGTTTAAAATGGGTACGAGTGTGGCGTACATTTGCCTAAACACGTGCTCAATAATAAAAAAGGACTGTGTATTAAAAAAAGTCAATGGGAATTTATGCATTTTTGACCCAATAAATGAGACTAGCCCATCATAATGCCTTTTATATATTAGCTATTAAGGGCATTAATATACTTATCTCTCATTGGTAATATCATTATTGTGCACGGGGAGATATAGGGTGAAAGTGAGGATGTTAGGTGAAGAAGCCATGCGAAGGCAGAAGATTGGATAAGTTGAAAGAAAAAACTTGGGCTAATGTTGTAGCTCCTAATAAAGACAAGATGATGTGAATAAAAAATTAGGAGTTATTTTTAGTATTTTTAGGATTTTATTGTATTTTTGTTATTTGTTAGTCTTTCTTTTATTTTAGTATTTCATTGTATTTTCCTTTTTTGTTAGTATTTAGAAGAAGGAAGGCTATTGGCTCTTAGGGACATAAATGTAATTAGATTCTTAGCTTAGAGGCCAAGCAACCTCCTTTGTATAAATACACATATGTAGCCTCATTTGAGGTATTCTTCAATTTTATGAGATATTGATTAGAGAGAGTTTGAGAGAGATTTATCTTTTCTTGCTCCCATTTGGCGTCATTTACGTCAATTGGTATCAGAGCCTAGTCGCTCCACCGGTTGTTGTTGTCGTAAAAAAAACAAAAATTCGTAAACAACGTTAAGGTGAGTCCAAGAAAAGATCAACACCTCCGCGACAAATCCTTTCGATCAAATCATGGAAGCGCTCAACCAATTGAAGGTCCAAATGGATGAGATCAATGCACGAAATCCACCACCCAAATTACCATCACACCACAACCCCCATCTCCTCCAAATTTCGACCTACCCCCGCCACCACCCCCAACGACACCTTGAGCCACCCACCACCAATAACCCTAACCCTAGTCCCTAAACCCCTCTACCTACGCTTCCGCAACCCATTTAGCACCACCACCCCAACAAAATCCAAACCCTAACCCAGTTTCACCCATCAGCACATCAAAAACCACCATCCAACCACCCTCTCCCACCCCTTCCCCACACCAACAACGGCAGAACCCTTGCCCAACCCCACCCGACCCGCGGGCTAGCCTTGCTCCCGGACGAAGCCCCCCAGTCCCAATCTCTTGGTCGAACCACCCTGGTGGTGGCCTATGAACGCCCAAATGCCTCATTCCTAATCCGCCAACGGTCGAACATCCCCTCCGGCAGTCGTCGGGTACCAGACAACATGGACGAACCGTTTCCGGCCTCAAATGGCCTTAGCCGACCCCCGATTTCCAGTGACAGGCCAGATCTGCCCCAGATCCAATTTGGCGTCCAAGAATTTAAAAAAACAGGGCCGACCTGCTCCAATCAGGGCTGCTCTGTTCCTCCGGCTTGCGTCCGGCCCTCGTCGACATTTCCGACCCTTTTCCGGTGGACAAACAGGCCAACCGACTTCTGCTTACTCCAATCTTAGCAGGTGAGCACCTTCTGGCTCCGATCGGTGCAATTTCTGTGATCAAAACCCTAGGACAACCCTGTTATTCATCAATCCATGGTCCGATCACTCAAATGATGGTCAATGACAATTTTTTTGTTAAAAAATTGGTGTTTCTTTATCCTAATCCATTCAAGAACCCTTCTCCCACAAAATTAATTCAATTTCAGCCCATTTTACCCCAATCCTCTCAAGAGTAAATGCAAGAACTCGGGTTTGGTACCAAAACCTTGGTTTTTGACCTCGGGGGTAGATAATTTTGATGTTGTACATAAGCGGTATGAGGAAGAAGATGAAAATTGATGCAAGAATTGACGAGTCTTCCTTCAATTTTCAGAAATTACGTTTTGGCCCCTTAAGTTTTGTCTCTTCCGCAATTTTTGGACATTTTGCATTCAACCACAATTTTAAAGTTCGAGGACGAACTTTTTCGAAGGCGGAGAGAATGATGTGAATCAAGAATTAGGGGTTATTTTTAGTATTTTTTATTATTGTATTGTATTTTTGTTATTTGTTAGTATTTTATTGTATTTTCTTTTTTTGTTAGTATTTAGAAGAAGGAAGGTTATTGGCTCTTAGGGACATAAATGTAATTAGATTCTTAGCTTAGAGGCCAATCAACCTCCTTCCTATAAATACTCATATGTAGCCTCATTTGAGGTATTTTTCCATTTTATGAGATATTGATTAGAGAGAGTTTGAGAGAGATTTATCGATTCTTGCACCCATTGACGTCATTTACATCGCAAGAACTCTGGATTAAGATAGGACCCAATTCAAGTAGCAAGAACATAATATGGGAAATCATGTGTGGTCAATCGATGAGATTTAAAGATGGGATAATGCTATTAGAATGTACGTGCTTGACATAAAACCCCTAATTAATGTGATGAAAGGATATCTACTGAGGAAATGGGGTAGATATGGAAAGTGATTTGTTTCTTCTAAAACCTGGAGTGTGTGGTTTCCTTTGATGAATGTGAAGCCAGAAACACAATCTCAGATTTGGCCCTTTAGATTGGTTTTTTTCTATATGGAAGGGATGATGGATCTCTCTCTATAAGTCAAGTTTCCAAGGCTCAAGCTACATTAATGGTTGGTACACATGCTTAGTAGCATTGATAGCACCATAGGGAGTCCTTTTTCAACTGAGAGTTTAACTGCAAGAAGATCGAGCTGACTTTTTGCAAGGATGTGTAGTGATCAATGTGGAAAATGAATTACTATATCTCATCCCCATTTTTGGGCCAAATGGACAATTCTTTAGAGAAAAAGTAAAGTGTGAATGGATCACACAAATTTTGGACATTGTAAAACGTTTGGGCATGCAGAAGAGAGGTGTGGGGTGAAGCATAGAATAGAACAAGATTGGATAGCCAAAAAGAATGATGATAATATCGGCACTACTGGTGGGGATTAGTTTGAAGGGAAATTTCAAAATAAAGATGCTGAAAATCCACGCAAGATCACTGAAGATACAAATGATAGCGGTGAACAGCAAATCATAGCTGTGAGAAATGAGACAGAGCAGGGGGAAAAAAAGGAATATAAAGAAAAAGACATCCTTTTTATCCATGATTATCAAGTTTGAGAAGGGGTGGTAGCTCCACATACGATGGTGGTTGTTGGCAATGCCTTTGAACTTTTGCATAGCAAGTATGATGAAATACATCATGATTAAATTGATAGAAGCATGTAGAGAAAATAATGATGAAAAAGCCGACTCCAATTGCCCCGTTTGATGCACAGGATAAAAGAGTGGGATCAGATACTAGTTATCCCTCCCAACGGGATAAAATAGTTCAGGTTTATTTAGGATAAGTTATCCCACTTGAAATTCTATCCTATCCAACACCAAGCATGAGATATGATAAAATTATCCATACCACCTCCTTATCCCACGCATCAAGCGGGGCCTTAAAGTAAAAGACAAACAGGGCAAGGGATTTGCTAAGCAGAAAGGTGAGGGGATGAAAAAGAGGAAATAGGTATGTGGCTATGGTAGGACTAGTACATCATAGTGCACAAATTTATTATCTTTGTAAATTCCATTACTTTCATATTTTTTGAAGCAGTGAAGGGTATTAGCTTTAGGTCCTGAATATGTTTGGGGAGTTGTATTTCTTCTGGGCTGGGAGTAACTAGTTTTGTACGGTATGTATGACCCTGTATGGTTTAAAGTTGGTTTACTCTTTCAATGAAGCTTACATCTTACCAAATCATACTCAATTCAAGTTCTATATATGTGCAATGGATGATATAGCATTTTTTGGAGGTGTTTGGGGGAGGGGTGTGTTGACTTCTCAACTCTCTCTCTCTATCTCCACTAAGGCTTCTGGCGTGCAGGAAATAATAGAAATGTTATATAATCAAAAGGTGAGAGGCCAACGTCTGTTGGTAAATGTTTCTTGTTTCTTTATCATTGAAAATTTATCTCAAAATTGAATCTTTGTTATTTCCTTAGGATGGTAGGACCGTAATTCATTCCCTTCAAATAATATCAAATATGCGTGAGAATATACAAAGCGCTAATGCCATAATTTAACTCAAGAGTTGTGGGTTTTCATAAAAACTTGTTTATATTTTCATGACCTTGAATTTGTTCTTTTGCCTCATTTTTTTTATTTCTTTATTTATTATTTTATTTCTGTTCTCTGAATCATACTCGCACTTTGTACTGAAATTGTAGGGTGAAAATCTGGTAACAGCAGTCCTAACAGGACCGGGTATTGTCTTTATTCAGAGTATGCCATTCCATCGTCTTTCTCAACGCGTTGCTAGGTAATTTCTTGTACCTGCATGAATGCCTTTAATCGTTTGGATCAAATCTTTCTCTATCCGCGCACACACATCCACAAAAACATACATCTATTGATTTTCGTGTAGGTTTAATAAATTGAGTGGTTTTGGTTTGCAGGGCGGTTACATCTACAAACATGAGGGAAAATCCAAAATTCTTAATTCAGATAGCGATTTTCTTCTTTTTAGCATATGTTGTGGTGGTGTCATCATTAATTTTGACTGATATATGATCTTTTCTTTCCTCCTTCAGAATAATCCTATAGAGCTTATCATATCTCAGTTGCCTTGTTTTTAGTTCTGATGTTGCTGTTCTCTTGTAATTTGATATATAGGGAGGATAATGTAAGCACATGGCTTTACATTGCTTTGTTTTATTGGAAATATTTACCTTTATGGAATATTTCTATTCAATCAGAGGTCTTTTATCGCTGGGTAATTCTTGTTAGTTGGGTTTTAAGGAGAGGAATCTAGTAATCATCATTTGTTTTGGGACCTTTCATATAAGCTCATGTAATCGTTTAAATATAGCCCCACACAAATGGGATTATACCCTATTAAACCACCCCATCAAACTGGGTGTATAAAATAATGAAAAAATAAATTAAAAAAATAAATTAAAAAAATATATTATACGTACGGACAAAACGAACTCCAAAGAATATCTTCATATAATCACACCTTTGGCACACACACTCTCCCAACCTCTCTCCGGGAGAACACTGTCAACAACTATGATTTGGGTTCTCTATCCATTTTCTTTCATTCGTCAAATTGCATATAAGTTTTAGAACGAATCAGTGTGATCATCACCGTAATAATTGGAGCCAATGATACGTTACAATCAGACGATTTTGAAATTGAACTGGCAATTAGAGTCGAGTGTTTGCTCAAATTCGTTGGCTGCTATCTTAATCGTGTAGGCAGCTTTATCATTGGGAGGTGTATGTGGCGTGCGGTGGTGGGTGTGTTAAAATTGACATCAGTGTTTTTAGTAGCTTTTTATTCAAAATGATAATTGAGGTTTGTAAAACTTTTCGTGGGTTTATACAAAAATACTCCTTCTTTTTAAGGAAATTTTAAATGAACCAATCGAATCTTTCTTCTCATATATTAATAAGCTTGCAGTTTCCTCAACTATTTTTTTAACCAATACATGTACTTTTCGTAATTAAGTGGGCAAGTACTAAAAATAAAAGAGTAAATTACATTAGTGGCCTTTGAATTTTGACTAGTGACGTTTTGGCCCTCAATTTTTATTTTATTATTATTTTTTTTGTAACAATTAAGCTCCTAAACTATGTTATGTTTGCACAAGTGTCTCTTTTTTCCATTTTTTCATTAAATCTAAGGGTCCGTTTGGTTCGGGGTAAAATATATTTTAACACGGTGAAAAGTAATATGGTGAAATACGTTTTCACTTATTTAAAGTTAAATTTTTGTCTCAATTCTTGTTTAAAGTTTCATAATTATAGGGTGTGCACTTATTCACAATGTCAACCCAACAAAAATTTAATTTTAAAGATGTGAAAACGTATTTCACCATATTACTTTTCACCGCGTTGAAACATATTTTACCCTGAACCAAACGGACCCTAAAGGAATTCATTGACAAAAATATTTTTTATCACTCCCATACAAACCCATTATTTGTAAAATAATAGCATGCCCTATCTATATTTTTTTTGTTTATGTGGAGTTATTTTGGGTGTAGGGTTTGGATATGAGGGTGATAAAAGACATATATGCGATGATATATTAAGGGAGGGGCTATCCCCACACCCCTCCCATCTTCCCCTATACCATTTGAGTGACAAATGACATTTGTGCCTTTATGTTCATTCTTCCCATCTTCCCTCACACCTTTTGGGTGACAAATGGCATTTTTGCCCTTATATTTATATAATTTAAATGTTATATTTTTTCACTTCCAATTAAAACAAATACATTTAATAAAAAACTGATTTTTTATTAAAAGAAAAATGGTTAAATGTAAAATCTTATCTATTTTTTTTCATTAAAAAACTATTTATAAAACGTAAAATTTGTTTTCTTAAAAAAGAGTTTTTTTTTTACAAATTTTTTTTTGATTATTTTTTTTTTCTTTTTTTAAAAATGATCTTTAAAATAGACAGTTTAAAAACTGTTTTGATTATAAAAAAAACTGTTTATTTTTTTTATTAAAAATTGTTTTGATTAAAAAAATGTTTTAATAAATAGTTAATTTATACAATTTAAAAAAAAAACAGTTTTCTTTCATAAACAGTTAAAAAAACTGTTTATTAAAGAAAACTATTTTTTTAAATTGTATAAATTAATTGTTTATTAAAAAAAGCTCTTTTTTATAACTATTTTAACAAATAAAAAAATAATTTCCATTGTCTTAAAAAAAATTAACTATTTTTAAAAATTATTTCTAAAAACTAAAACAATGTTTATATAATATAAAAAATAATTTTATTACAAAAATAAATTGTTTTAGTTGTTAAAATAGTCTTTTATATATAAATTATTTTAAAAATAATCGTTTTACTATTAAAAAAATGGTGTCCGCCAGCTGTATGTATATGCAGTCTGACCACCTATACATACCGCTGGCACGGATTAACATATTAAAAAAAATTGTCCGCGCCAACTGTATGTATAGGTGGTTTGACAGCCTATACATAACACTGCCGTGGACCATATTATTTTTTAAATAGTCAAGATTATTTTTAAAATTATACAAAAAAACAGTTTTTAACCAAAAATAAAATTTGTAAAGAAAAAAAACACTTTAATAAGAAAACATTTTTTTAAGCAAACAAATTTTACGTTTATAAACAGTTTTTTAATAATAAAAAAATAGATAAGATTTTACGTTTTATAAGCAGTTTTTTTTTTAATTATAAAAAACAGTTTTTTTATTTAAAATATATATTTTTTTATTAAATATATTTATTTTAATTGGAGGTGAAGAAATTGACCATTTAAATTATATAAACATAAGGGCACAAATGTCATTTGTCACCCAAAAGGTGTGAGGGAAGATGGGAAGAATGAACATAAAGGCACAAATGTCATTTGTCACGCGAGAAGCAGGGCCTCAAGCGACATACCACTGCTTTACAATTGCAGGTCACGCGGACTAATTATCGAACGAGATGGAGAATTCGTTCAACAACTTGGTCTTTTCGTTCGAACGATGTAAATCGAAAATGTTTATATCAGATTGCCCTTGTGCGCTGTGACATTTTTTGCCATTAGATTGTTGTGCTGTCAAGCCCAGATCAGCCCAGATTGGGCAAAACGGGAATTTAGGCTTGAGAGGGTTTTATAAGGGTGTGTTTGGGGTTATTTGAGGGTAAAAATGGAAGAAGAAAGAAAGAGAGATGGGTGGGTGGTCTTCCACCTCCTCCCACCAAAAACCACCATCCCTCCACCATTCCACCACCATTTTATGTAGTATTCCACCATGTTCAAGCCTACAATACCCATATACACCATTGTAGAAGAAGAAATACGAATTTTGGAGGAGTATTGGTGGATTTTTGGAGAAGATGAAGATGGTTTTTTATAGCTTTCGAAGTGGGTCGTGCTTGGAAGCTTTGATGGAGCACATTTTAGAGCATTTTTTTAGGGTGCATTTGGTAACCCCTTAAGGCCACCTTTGGAGATGGGGGTTGCTCCTCCTAAATTAACATTTCTACAACCATGGAGCTATTAGAGGTGAAAAAATCAAACTTTAGTATTAAGACTCTATTTTACATTATTTGTAGTCTTATAGTTAGTTTACATGGGTAGTATGCATATGATTAGATGATAAAATTGTATCTACTAAATAAGAAACACTTTATGAAATAAAAATGTTGAAAAAATGATATTTTGTTGAAAATAAAGAATGAATAAATATTTCAAAGTTTTGAAGTATAAAATTTGGTATTTTATGATAATGGTGTATTTTCTAAAAAGATTGATGCTAAACCATTTATCAAATAAAATGTTTGAAAATAATGATTTATTTTGGTAAACATTGGTGAAATAATGTTTCCTGCAAAAAGGAACATTTTATGAAAAATAGACATTTGTTGAGTTCGAAGAAATTAAATGTCTTTTATGCCTTGAAAAGTATGATAAATTTCTAGAATGAAAAATGTGTTTTACCAATTTAATAGGATTTTAAGGTTTAAAGTCCATCTTCTCATGCATATAAACTTGTAGTATTTTGTCACTAAATGGATAAACAAGCTTAAAGAAGATTTTGTTGGGTTTAAACATGAAATAAGAAAAGTAGAAATTCTTATCTTTAACGTGTGTGAAGAAAAGGGGTTTAAAGTATGATAAGTACGAAGTTGTAAGACTACATGTAAAATAAAGAAAATGGTATTTTTCTTATAAGAGTAGTCTTAAATGTAAATGAATTTCTTGAACGAAGAAAGTAAAAAGATGTGTGGTTTGAGAAATTGTTAATAAAGGTGTTGAATAAGTATTAATGGGTAAACATGAAAAAGTTAGTGTGTATAACTTAGTAATATGGCAAAGGATTGACGCTTATGAAATTAGAAAGGAAATGATGGGATAAAGATATTTTTAATTAAGAAGATTATTACTCCAAGGTTAAAAGGGCGTTAATGTGTTAAAACACCTAAGAAGTTAGTGTGGGTGACTTAATAGTTTTTCTGGTAGAAATTAACACTTGGAGAAATGGAGTAAAAGGTGATTTTAAAAACAAATGGGTAAAATGGTACTCTTACTTAAAGTGGAACATATTTATAAAATAAAAATATATAAAAGGTTGTTGCACAAAGTGGTTCTAAATGAATATGATTTTTGGAATAAAATCAAGATTAAAGTGTAAAGGACATGAAATGATAATTTCAAAGTGTAACACAAGTTGGGGAAAAACCCCGGGTTTTGGCTTCGGACGGGTAAAGGAAACACTACACCAAAATCAGCAATTTGGCACACCCTGATATTAAAAATATGACACAGTTTAAAAGTGTGCCAGATTTTGGCACGGTTTAATAGCAATTTGGTACACTTTAAAACAGTGTCAAAATTTGGCACTATTTTAAAGTGTGCCAAAATTGAGTACACTTACTAAAATATATAATACCCAAAAAAACAAACATTACACTCCCCACGGTTCCAAGCATGCTCTCTCTCTTGTCCCCGCTCACTCTCTCTTCGCTAGGGCTCACTGTCACGTGGTCGGAGCTCACTTTCTCTCTCTCTCTAGGTCGGCGGTCAATCTATTTCTCTAGGTCGACGGTCGAAATATCAGTCTCTACGGTCGATGCTCTCTCTCTTCGGCCCACTCTTTCTTTCTCCGATCACTGCACTGTTCTCTCACTCCACTCATCCCAATCAGATAATTGTTTAAAGCATCTGTATTTTTTTATCCTAAGTTAGGTATAAGATTTGATCCTAGAGTTTATGATATGCGTGATTTGATTCGTATTTGCTTTATAGGATTTTATATATACATTTTTAAATATTTATTATTTTTTTTAATATGTGAGTTTTTTGTGCAAATTGAATGTTGATAATGAAAAAAAATAAATAATTGGGTTTTAGATGGACCTTGGAATCTTTTAGTGGTAAATTATGTTTTTATGTTCTTACCCTTTTATTTAAAATGCATATTTGATCTGATTCGTATAGGTTATGGAGTTTTAAGAAAATTTAAGTGCTAAATATTCAATAATAATATAAAAATAACAAATTGAAAAGTAGGCACCCCACTAATTAAATGGATAAATGAGATTATGTATTGGAAATTTAAGAAAAGGCAAAAAAAAATATTTAAATAGTAAGTAGACATTAATACTAAAAATTCAATAATGATGTGACACATGTAGAAAAACCTTAGACCCGTTCAAGAGGTCTCACTATGAATGTGGTGAGAACTCTTAAATTGTCCTATTTTTGGACAGTTTGGAAATGTAAAAGTTTGTATTGTATATAATGTTTATTCATGTCCTATTTTAAAAAATTCGGTGGCATCTCTTTATGTTCTTTGGGTGAATACTAGATTGATGTAGTGTTTTGTGTTTTCTTGGTTGAAAAACTTAAGTAACACATGAACACTCCCAATTTAAGTTGTGTACTTGAAGAACTGTAGGGAGATGCTGGCGAAATTTTCCAGATTAGGACATGGCATGAGACATTATGAACAATACAAAATATGCATTTTCGAATGGGATAGGACCCTTACCCTGTAGAGGAGATGGAGGAATATAGGAGATCAAATATATACATATTTACACTTGAATAAACTTAAATATATATACAGTAAGCGTTTATATTATAATGTGTGTTCTTTAAACTTATCAGGATGTCGTCGGGAATCAACAAAGAGTGGATAAATGAGAAAAATATCGAGATCGATACATATAGAGATGGGGTGTTACAGTTTTTACATTATGTGCGTAGTAATAGTTCGAATGCTAAACATTCATGCCCCTATAGACGTTGTCGAAATGGGAAAGGACATGTTGTTATAGATGATATATTCGTTCATTTAATGACATATGGTATGGATAAAAACTATACCTTATGGAATTTTCATGGTGAGATATTAGTTATTGATCAAGTCCAACCGCCATCGCAATCTGTGACACCGATAGAACACGCTGATGTGCACAATATTCCAATTTTGAATGATCTTGTGAATGATGCTTGTGAGATGTTTATGGGTGAAGAGGAACCTAGTGAACCTAATTGTGTAGGCTGTGATGAATCCCCCCCAACTTTTGAGGTTCCCAATGATTCGCACACACATAAATACAAAGGCACGAAGTATGATCGTTTACATCAACTCGCACAGGAGCCATTGCACCCAACTACTGGTTCTTCGCATCATACCACAATATATGCTCTTATAAAGTTGAATGATTTGAAAACACAATTCAATTTATCGGATGGTGCTACATGTGGAATTCTTAAATTGTTAAATGAACTACTTCCTGAAGAGAACAACTTGACAACTAGTTATATAGAAATAAAAAACACCGTTAGAGTTCTCGGTGTGGATTATGTTAAGTATGACGTATGCATTAGCAGCTGTATGATATTTTGTAAAGAGCATGAAAAATCTACTAGATGTTTAAAATGTGGTTCTTTACGCAACAAGTTTACTTGTCTAGACGAGGACGGGGTAGAAATTAAGAATACTAATGGAAAAAAAGTACTCTAGGGTTCCTAAGAAGGTAATGCAACATTTCCCTCTAATCCCTAGGCTAAAACGGTTGTATACCATAAAATGGATAGCAGAGAAAATAATTTGGCACGCTCGTGCAAGCTCTTGTTTGGAATTCTTGCGTCATCCCCGAGATTCAGCAGAATGGGTAAATTCAAACATTATGTGGAGAGATTTTGCAAAAGATCCGCGAAATATTCGACTTGCAATAGCAACTGATGGTTTCATCCCGAATAACATGTTTGGCCGTAAGTATAGTTGTTGGCCAGTGATAATTCAACCTCTCAACCCTCCTCCATTAATGTGTATGAAAAGTGAGTTTTCAATGTTGTCTGTATTGATTCCCGGACCAAAGTCACCATCAAGTAATATTGATTTCTTCCTCCAATCGTTGGTCGATGAGTTAAAGATCTTATGGTCTGGAGTTGAGGCTTGGGATGCATACAAAAATGAGAAATTTCAGTTAAAAGCCATGTTGTTGTGGGGTATACATGATTTTCCAGCTTATGGGATATTAGCAGGTTGTTCAACTTAAGGTTACAATGGGTGTCATGTTTGTTCTACAAATACACCTTCTCAATATCTTCCTAAGTCAATGAAATGTTGTTACCAATTATCTCATATGTTCCTTCCTAAAGACCATCATTACAAGTTTGACACATCAAAGCAAACATTTAATGGTAAAATAGAGAATGCTATGGCTCCAAGAAAGTTAAGAAGTGTAGAAGTTGAGTAGATAGTGTCACTTATCGCTCGAGAAGGTGTTCAAAGAGAGGGAGAGGGAGACAAAAAGGGAAAGGCAATGGGAAAGGGAAAGGGGAAGGGGAAAGGGAAGGAGAAGGAGGATGTCGTAATGGAAGATGACGATTATCCAAGTGAGGGTGAAGATGAGAATCTAGCGGGTACCGAGGGTTTTTCAAGGATGTTAATTTTCTTTGACTTAGAGTACTGGAAGGATCATGATATTAGACATAATTTAGATGTTATGCATGTTGAAAATAATGTCACAGACACTCTTTTAGGTACAATACTCTCGATGAAAGGTGCATCAAATAAAGATACGGTCAAAGCCCGTGAAGACTTGAAAGTTCATTTGAATCTTAAAAGGAAATTATGGATGAAAGATGTTGAAGGCAGTAACAAAAGGCTTATGCCAAAGGCACCTTTCGCATTAGGAAAGGAAGAGAAATAAGCCTTTTTTCGTACACTAAAAACATTAAAGGTAGCGATTGGATTTTCATCAAATTTCAGCAACAATGTTAACCTCGATCCACCTGGATTTACCAATCTTTAGTCCCGCGATTATCACGTCATTATGCAACGATTGCTTCCTACGTTGCTTATGCATTCATTTTCGGATGATAAGCCTTTGTTTAAAGATATACAGCGGATAAGCATATTCTTTAATGTGTTGTGTGCCAAAGTGATATTTAGGGAACATCTTTTGAAGGCTAAAAACACATTGGTAGAGGCACTTTGTGTCTTTGAAATTTATTTTCCACCTTCCTTTTTTGTGGTGATGATCCACCTCATGCACCATTTAGCCGATGAAGCTTTGACAGCTAGGCCACCAAGATATCGGGCGATTTGGTTGTTTGAGAAAGAAATGGGAAGATATAAAAAGTGGTTACGAAATAAGAGGTACATTGAAGGGAGCATTGCTAATGTATATTTGTTATATGAAGCTTCTTTATATGCCATGGAGTACATATCGAAAAGAGATGAAGGAACTCATAAGAGGAATCTTGAGGATTTTCTTGATAATGAGTTTAATGACTCGGAATGCCAACGAGCATTGGGTAAAAGTAAAGAATTGATCTTAAATAATGTTTAATATGAGCAAGTGCGAATATGGGTTTTATCTCAATGCGACGGTGTTGATGAATGGAGAAGGTACACACTTAGTTCTATGTTAATTCATAATAATTGATTGTAATGTGATATTTCTTAATTTTGAAACTAATTTTTTGTAGAAAATTTATGGTAACTGAGACTCAATCGAGGCATAGAATATATGATTTCATCCCTTGGCTAAGGAACGAGGCAAGTGTTTATATATACATGTACTTTTTTATCAACCGTAATTATTTTTAATGAAACTCTAAAAAATTATCAATTCCTTAAAGGCCTCAAGATTTAATGATACGGGAATTTTGCCATATGTCGATGGTTCGCTCCATAGGGTTACCAGTTATGAGAAATTTCAATGAAATGGGTACACCTTTTGTACTTCTGGACATGAAGAGAATCATAACTTTCAGAGTAGTGGTGTATCCACTAAGGCCTTTAATAAGAAGGGGATTATGACAACCTTTTATGGAGTTATTAAATAAATACTCGACCTCAATTACATTGAGTTCGCGCATACTGTCTTTTATTGTGATTGGGTAGATGTTGATGATAAGAATGCTTGCAAAGTTGAACCCACCTTAAAATTGGTGATGGTGAATCTTAGTAAGATCGTGAGTAAAAATACCATTCACGATGATCCGTTGCATCTCAAGCCAGTCAAGTATTTTATTATCAAGATGTAAAGCTAAAGGGGTGGTCAGTTGTTTTACGCTCTCCCAAGAGACTGACAAAAGAAATAGATGCAATTGATATTGACCATACGATGTATGACTTCATTCTCGAGGAAAATGATAAATTGCTGGAGCTTTTGGACATGGATTTCTAGTGCAATGATTTAGTTCTATACTTGTTTTTGAATATGCAATATTCTATTTATTTCGTTTGTTGTTGTTGTTGTAAACATTTAATAGTTTATTGTTGTTTGAACATTTAATATAGGTATGGCTGTTTGAACTTGTAATTCTATGTTTACTGATGTTTGGACATGTAATTTATACTGGTGTCTATTTGAACATGTAATATTCTTGTAAATATTTATTCTGATTATTTTGGTGTCTAATAGTCACTTTTTTCCAGATAAATGTCTCATATGGGTGATACTTCGCAACCGTCAATAAATGGGGAGACACCTATATCAACCTCCCGTTCTAAGGTTGCTTCGAGTGCTTCAAGAGTAAGTGATGACTCTTCCACTAAGAAATTAAAATTTAATGAGCACGGCCTTCCAGTTGGTGAAGACTCATATACACTCTCAACCAGGCTGGGAGACTTAGGAAGGACACATGTTCCCATTTCTTATACTAGTTGGAAACAAGTGGATGTGCGATATAAGAACTCAGTTTGGTCATCATTAATGGTATACTATTCCTTTCTATTCCAAAGAATGTAAATTCAATTATGTGATGTTTTAATTTTATTTCTTCATATATTATAGAAAGAGTTCTCAGATGTGAGCGAAAGTTAGAAGCAAATTTTTATGAAAAAAGCGAAAGATGCTTGGAAAAAGTACAAGTCAAAGCTAAGGGTTAATTTAAATGATGGTGATGTTGGAAAGTGGAAGGAGAAAGTGCCACAAAATGTCAAATCTGAGGAGTGAGAGGTGTTTTACAATAATGAAGCTTTAGAGGTTCAAAAAACTTTGCGAAGAAAGAACAAAGAGACTAAACAAAATTGTGTGAGAAAGATAACTCATAACACAGGTCGTCATCGTTATGACCGAGCTTCAGAGAATTGGAGAAAGGAGCATGGGCGTGCACCCACTCGTGCTGAATTGTGATTGGCAACTCATATAATCAAAGGAGATGGTTATGCCCCTCATGATAAAATATTTACGGTAATTTAAATTTTTTAATGTTCATTTTGTCTAAAAAAGTATCGTATCATCAAACCTAATGTTAATATATTTTTTTACATGACCAAATTCAACTGCTTCTGGATATATACAAATCGAGTGGTTAGGAGGAGACCTTAGATGTCGGTCCTATTTTTGAGGTTTTCAAAAAAGATACGCGGGGACGTGTTCATTATGTTGGGTCCACAATTTCGAGAACCGCTATATTAGGGTCGGCATTTGCTAGAGAAATGCTTGAGTAGGTGAAAGAGGACACCGAAAATTGGAAGGATCATGTTGATCACCTTAGGAGTGACATAGAGGGGATAAAGTCCTCATTATCAGAATTCATTACTGACTTCAAAATCGGGAAATTTTCATGTGTTGGACACAACGTTCAGGAGTTGCCTACTTTAGGCACTGGAACTCCTTCATGTTCTCTTTCCTCCCCTGTATTCGAGGTTCCAAATTTCACCTCTCTAATTAAATGCAAAATACTATCCCACACACGTGAACTTATTAGTTATGGGAGGAAAACGCAACCAGGAGCCGTCTCGACCATTCACTTCCATACGTTGAGAAAGAATGAAGTGCGAGTTTTACTCGATGACATCAAAGTGCCCGAGTATCCAGTTTGGGGTGGAAACAAGCTCATTGCGAGAACTTGGAAGATGTTGGTAAAAATGGAATTATGTATTGGCTCGACGACCTTTGTCCTCCCATTGGTGACACCGACGAATGACCTTTGTCCTCCCATTGGTGACACCGACGACCTACGCCACCTTGCTTCGAAGTACTTCCCTATAAGGTAAAAATCTACAAAATCTCTACTTATATTCCTAATTTATGCTTCTATAATCCTGCTCCATCACCTACTGAATTGAGTTATGTTGTTTCTGTTTATAGCATTAAGGGATTTCTTATTATTCCAATTTTAATATCATTTATTTATTGCCAAATGAAACTGATCATAACCCCCATATATTGAATTAGTCTATTGAATTGAGTTATGTTATTGCTGATTTGTTTGGCACTCTTGCATTTAGTCATCAACAGTTGCTCAGATCACAAGTGAAATTTGGTCTGCACTTGCAAGCATGTCCTCCTTCTTCCACAGAGCTCATCTCGGACCCCTCAATGTACATATTCAGTTGTCATGTATTTATTACCATATAGAATCTGTATCAAATTTATAGTCATCGTTAATTTCTTTTGTATCTTTTGAACAATAGTAAATGAAATTATAACTACTGAACTTATTGAGAAATATGTTTATCATTATGCTAGCAACTAGGAAAATCATTTGTTCTCTGTAGAATTTATATGTCTTACTTCCTAATTTGCTCAGTTATCTTTATGCTGGAACTACTGACATGGAACATCTAGAACCAGTTAGTCTTGCTAGCAATTTGTTGAATCAAAATTTTATCTAATGCACACAGTGAATATTTTAATGAAGGAAAAGCATTGCAGCTAAAACAACTTTAGCTATTACCAAGTTGCTTCAGTTGTGCACTTATGTACAACTAGCTTTAGCGTGTAAACAAGGAGACGACCAGTTGTTATATATAACAACGGTTATATATAACAAATGTTATATATAACAGAGCTGTTGTATATAACAGTGGTAATATATAACAGAGTTGTTATATATAGCAACTGTTATATAATGGGCGATCCAGGGATTAGGTGTAGGTGTGTAATTAAGGAAAATTTTAAATCTCAGGGAAAAGGGGCACTTGATACGTAATTAAGTTGGTTAAGGGAAATCAAAGGCTTAAGTGAGGGACTTATTCACCCGAGTTCAATAGCAAAATATTTTGCTGTTTGCTAACTATAGGAAGCAATTTCATGTCGTTGTTACTCGGGCTAAGTTGAATGAAAAGGAGGAGCAACGAATTAATCAGCCCCCAAACAGCCCCGAAAGAGCACAAACACCTCGCACGGGACCAATGTAACTTGTACGAACTGACTGCGTAGTCTCGGGTCTCCCGATTTGAGAATATGACGATAATTTATAAATACGTAGATTAGGCTTGAAAACAAGCCGTTTGAGAGTGAAAACCCAAACCATCCCCCAAACGGTCCCGTAAGAGGCACGAACACCTCACATAGGACCAATGTAACTCGTACGAACTGACCGCGTAGTTCCGGGTCTCCCGGTTTGAGAATATGATGATAATTTCAAAATACATAGATTACGCTTGAAAACAAGCCGTTTGAGGGTGAAAACCCAAACTAGCCCCCAAACGGCCCCATAAGAGGCACGAACACTTCGCACGGGACCAATGTAACTCGTAGGAACTGATCACGTAGTCCCGGATCTCCTGATTTGAGAATATGACAAAAAATTTAAAATACGTAGATTAGGCTTAAAAATAAGTCTTTTGAGGGTGAAAACCCAAACGGCCCCGTTAGAGGCACGAACACCTCGCACGGGACCAATGTAACTTGTACGAACTAATCGCGTAGTCTCGAGTCTCCCGATTTGAGAATATGATGATAATTTCAAAATATGTAGATTAAGCTTGAAAACAAGCCGTTTGAGGGTTAAAACCCAAACCATCACCCAAACGTCCCCGTAAGAGGCACGAATACCTCGCACGGGACCAATGTAACTCGTACGAACCGACCGCATAGTCCCGGGTCTCTCGGTTTGAGAATATGATGATAATTTCAAAATACATAGATTAGGCTTGAAAACAAGCCGTTTGATGGTAAAAACCCAAACAAGCCCCCAAACGGCCCCGTAAGAGGCACGAACACCTCACACGGGACCAATGTAACTCGTACGAACTGACCTCGTAGTTTTGGGTATCCTGGTTTGAGAATATTATGATAATTTCAAAATACATAGATTAGGCTTGAAAACAAGTCGTTTGAGGGTGAAAACTCAAACCAGCCCCCAAACGGCCCCCTAAGAGGCACGAACACCTCGTACGGGACTCATGTAACTCGTATGAACTGACCGCGTAGTTTTGGGTCTCCCGGTTTGAGAATATGATGATAATTTCAAAATATGTAGATTAAGCTTGAAAACAAGCCGTTTGAGGGTGAAAACACAAACCAGCCCCCAAATGGCCCCGTAAGAGGCACGAACACCTCGCACGGGACCAATGTAACTTGTACGAACTGACTACGTAGCCCCGGGTCTCTCGGTTTGAGAATATGATGATAATTTTAAAATATGTAGATTAGGCTTGAAAATAAGTCGTTTGAGGGTCAAAACCAAACCAGCCCCCAAATGACCCCGTAAGAGGCACAAACACCTCGCACGGGACCAATGTAACTTGTACGAACTAACCACGTAGTCTCGGGTCTCCCAGTTTGATAATATGATGATGATTTCAAAATACATAGATTAGGCTTGAAAATAAGCCGTTTGAGGGTAAAAACCCAAACCAGCCCCCAAACGACCCCATAAGAGGCACGAACACCTCACATGGGACCAATGTAACTCGTACGAACTGAATGCATAGTCTCGGGTCTCCCGATTTGAGAACATAATGATAATTTCAAAATACGAAGATTAGGTTTGAAAATAAGCCGTTTGAGGGTGAAAAGACAAACTAGTCCCTAAACGGCCCCGTAAGAGGCACGAACACCTCGCACGAGACCAATGTAACTTGTACGAACTAATCTCGTAGTCTCGATTTGAGAATATGATGATAATTTCAAAATACATAGGTTAAGCATAAAAATAAGCCGTTTGAGGGTGAAAACCCAAACAAGCCCCCAAACGGCCTCGTTAGAGGCACGAACACCTCGCATGGGACCAATGTAACTCGTATGAAATGACCGCGTAGTTCTGGATCTCTCGATTTAAGAATATGATGATAATTTCAAAATATGTAGATTAGGTTTGAAAATAAGCGGTTTGAGGGTGAAAATCCAAACTAGCCCCCAAACGGCCACGTAAGAGGCACGGACACCTCGCACCGGACCAATGTAACTTGTACAAACTAACCGCGTAGTCCGATTTGAGAATATGATGATTATTTAAAAATATATAGATTGGGCTTGAAAATAAGCCGTTTGAGGGTAAAAACCCAAACCAACCCCCAAACGGTCTCGTAAGAGGCACGAACACCTCGCACGGGACCAATGTAACTTGTACGAACTGATCGCGTAGTCCCGGGTCTCCCGATTTGAGAATATGATGATAATTTTAAAATATGTAGATTAGGCTTGAAAACAAGACATTTGAGGGTGAAAACCCAAACTAGCCCTCAAACGGCCTCGTAAGAGGCACGAACACCTCGCACGGGATCAATGTAACTTGTACGAACTGTGTGACAACCCGAATATAATTATGATAAATTATATTTAAATCATGCTTATCTTATGTGATATTAATAATGTGTTATTAGTATATCTAATGTTATTTTATTATGTTTATTATAATCCTACTTTCATAAATCATGAAAGGTCGAATTATTTACGAACACAAAATTTTGTTGTTTTCGGTAGAAATGTCCCTGTCAGAGACTAGTTTTGACCCTTATCACATTGCATTTGACTTGAGGTAAAAACTAGATAGTTGTATACATGTGAGTTAGGGTTTTAAAAAAACAAACGGCGCATCAAACGGATGAACAAGGGGTAAATCTGTCAATTCCCTCTAAGTAGTAAATTGTCTTTTATTAAACCAAATGGTTTAATTTGATTGGTTGGCTTTGGAGGCAGCCTTGGCCGACTTAAAACTCTACCTCTAACATATTTCTTCAGCAAAACAAACCCTAGGTTCAGTTTGAAGAGTGTTGTTAGCTTGAGGAAAGAGAAGGTAGAAGTTTAGGAAGAAAAGTGAGGAGAAAAAGTGTAGGAAAATCCGTAGAAATTACGTAAACGTCCCGAAGGTAATCCTAATTGCAAATCTTGTTATTTTTCATATATTTATGATTTATATGATATAAATCCTTTATTTGTTTATTGACCTTTCATGCTTGGGTGCATATGTATGAATATATGCAAGTTTAAGTTAAGTTGAATGCATAAACCCTTAAAAATTGCTTTGTATTGAAACCCCTTGTATTCAAACTTGCATATCTCTTTGTGTGCTTACTGTAATTGATAAATTCCAATTGGATATGAAATTAGACTCATATATTCATATAATATCTGAAAATTAGATTTATCTCCTTGTGGTTAGGCCGTAATGATGATTTCAAGTTGGTACATGGTTTCTGTTTTTATACTTCATTTTGGTATGCCCTGAGTTTAGTCAAGCTTTTGAGATAGCAAATGAAGTCAAACAATTATGAAACTTTAATTATGTACTATTCAGTATGTGTACTGAAAATGGAGTGAAAATCATGGAAAGTTATGCAGGAGAGAAATTATGAAAATTCTTGGAAGTTGAAGGAACAATAGAGGAGCTTGTAGGGAAGATTTCTTGTGTTGTAAAGAAATGGCCATAACTTGCTCTAGGAAGCTTGAAAAATTACACCGTCACTTGTACCGGAAAGTATATTCATATATGTTTTCATATTGATAAGGTTGGACCCCTGTATTTACACAATTTAGGAATATATGATGATTAAGTATGTAAGACAATAATTTCAGGCCATACTGGATACCCCTTGAATGAATGTTTGTATTTCGTCCTTACAAAGAGTACTTTGAGTACATGTTTCATGTGTATATACATTGAGAAGTATAATTTCATTTTTACTTGACTTTGGTTATAAATTCCTTATAAGGTATTTCCTACGGTTGAATGTCCATAACTTTATCAATATGTATATCATTGTTTTGCCTTTACTTATATTTTATGGCATGTGACTTAATTGGAATTATATTGTTGATGTATAGTCATGGAAAGTTACATAATTATGTTAGGATAATATTTATGATTGAGGTTCAATACTAATTTAGTTGGATTGACAGGTGTAAGGTATAATCAACCCAGTTCAGCTCCACCAGAAGGAAACGTGAATACATAGTTGTCAACCAAGGTGAGTGTACTCACTGGAAAGAGATATTTGTATCGTGTTATTGATATGATAATAATATAATGAATACGAAATTGTTCATTTCGGTTTACCGAAATGAGGGGTTACTCCTCGACCAGGAATGAGGGAGAATTGTCTATTTAGATAGGATATGTGAATCATGATTCGAAAAAGTTGGTCATTCATTATGAATGAGCCGGATAAGTTAATACATAAGTATATGGACATGATTTATTGCATTTAAATTCATGCAGTAGTATAGTAGTGATGCATTCACTGGGCTATTTCGCTCACGGTTCCTTTGTTCACAATTTTTCAGGTAACGCGATGTCACTGCCAAATCTAGGAGGTCGGGTTGGGTTAGCCAGGAATGGGAGAAACTATGATTTTGTGTAAATGTAAATGATGTAATTAAGTTAACTTATCCTTCAAGAAAGTTTTTATGGACATGATTACTCTGATATTGTAAAAAGGTTTTCAGTTATATGGATTTACAATGATGACTCTGAAATCAAAACTCGTGATTATGGTTTGGTTAGATTAATTATGGTTTGACTCACTTTGACTTTCAAACTTAATTATAAGTAACTGGGTTGGGGTGTGTCAGATTTTGGTATCAGAGCCTAGGTTTTAGAGGTTCTGGAGTGAGAAGAGTCTAGATTTGGCAGTGAATGTTAGAAATATATTTTATTTGATACTAACGATTATGTTAGGAAAGATATGTATATCTGCATGTTGTTATATCTTTGATTCATTTCAGATATAAGAGAATGGAACGAGGGAATGTTAATGTGAGATTAAAAGATGAGGCTTCAAATATTCCAGCAGAAGCGGAGGTTGAGCAACCTGTTCAGATAAATGTGGAACCCGAGCCATAACAACTGACAGATATGCAAAAAATGGCACGTGCTATGACGCTAACGGCAGAGCAGCAAGCTCGATTTATGGCTCAGATGGAAGAACAACAGACCAGGCAATTGGAGGCACAAGACTTATCTAGGGCTGAGGAGGTGATACACCGGGAAGAAAGAAGTACTTCACATGAGAAATTTATTAAGATGAACCCACCATTGTTCGAAGGAGCAGTTGATCCCGCAGAGGCAGAAGTTTGGGTTAAAGAGATTGAACTTATCTTTGGGGTGATGAGGATGCCTGAAAATCAACGAGTGACCTTGACGACGTATATGCTGAAAGGAGAAGCTAAATATTGGTGGGATACCACAAAACATTTGTTGATTACTCCAGAAGGTGGGAATGTGATCTCATGGGCTGCTTTTGTCAAAGCTTTGTATGATAAGTATTTTCCCCCAATGTATCGAAAACAAAAGGAGAAGGAATATTTCATATTGAATCAGGGGAGTATGACAGTTAGAGAATACGAAGCTAAACTGACAGCATTATCTCGATTTGCTTCGAGGTTTATACAGAATGAGGAAGATATGTGCAGCCGATTTCTCGATGGGCTTGAGTTAGTCATTAAATCTAGATTGTCGGCTTTAGAGACTTCTAAATATTCCTCCTTGGTGAACAAAGCCATGCTAGTAGAAAGGGACGTGAATGAAGCTAGAGGGAATCGAGAGCGAGGTGTAAAGAGAAGCAGATTCGATCCAAGTTATCAAAAGGGCAGTGATACAGAATATTCGAGACTTGGAGGGCAAAAATTACAGTATGGTAGAGTCATGGGAAGTAGTTTTCAAAGGGGTGAATCAAGTGGTGGAAGAGGTTCAAGAGTTTCATCGCAAAGAGATCCAAATTTTATTTCTTTTGTGGGACATCGGGTCATGTAAAGAGAAATTGCCCAAAGCTACTGAATATAGAATGTTTCAACTGTCATCAGAAGGGCCATCTGAGAAAGAATTGTCCAATGTTATCAAGAGCGATTTCAATCAGTAGTGTGGGGCCTCATAAAGGATCCTCTCTAGACAGTGCCACCAGGGGGAGAGGTACAGAACAAGCAACTGGATCGAGGGCAGGAGGAAAAGTGTTTGCGATGACGTTGCAAGATACCCATGCTACACCTGAAGTGGTTATAGGTAAACTTTCTATTGCAAACAAAGATTTATATGCGCTCATTAATCCTGGATCTACGCATTCATTTGTGGCATTGGATATTGTTTCATATTTGGGTAGACCATGTTCATTTCTTAATTGTGCCTTATATATTTCTGCCCCTATGGAAAGTGTAATTCTGGTTGAGCATGTTTATAAAGATTGTGTCTTATGAATGGGTGAACGAGATTTCTATGTTGACTTGATACCATTGGCCATTCGGGATTTTGATATTATACTGGGGATGGATTGGTTATCATCGTATCATGCTTCCATTGATTATTTTCGAAAAGAAGTTTCGTTTCATCTGCCTGGTGAACTTGAGTTTAAGTTTACAGGAGAAAGGAATGTTGTCCCTAATTGTCTTATCTCAGCAATTAAGAGCAGAAAGTTATTGAGTAAAGGTTGTACAGGGTATTTGGCTTATGTTGTTGATACTAATAAAGAGACAGTTAAAATTCAAGATATACCCGTGGTTAGAGAGTTTTTTAATGTCTTCCCTGAGGAATTGCCAGGATTGCCACCCGATAGGGAAGTAGAGTTTTCTATTGAATTAATTCTAGGTACTGGTCCAATTTCTCTTTCTCCATATAGAATGGCACCAGCGGAGTTGAAAGAATTAAAAGTGCAATTACAAGATCTGATAAGCAGAGGTTTCATTCAGCCTAGTGTTTCGCCATGGGGAGCACGAGTGTTATTTGTGAAAAATAAAGATGGGACAATGCGATTATGTATTGATTATCGACAGTTGAATAAGGTGACCATTAGAAATAAGTACCCTCTACCTCGTATCGATGACTTGTTTGACCAATTACAGGGGGCCATAGAATTTTCGAAGATTGATTTGAGATCGGGTTACCACCAACTGAAAGTGAAGGATATTGATATTTCCAAAACAGCTTTTCGGACTCGATACGGGCAATATGAGTTTTTGGTGATGCCATTTGGATTGACTAATGCTCCGACAGTTTTTATGGATATGATGAACCGAGTATTCCGCCCTTTCATTGATTCATTTGTGATTGTATTCATAGACGATGTGTTGATTTACTCGCGTAGCATGGAGGAACATGAGAAACATTTGAGACTTATATTGCAGATTTTGAGAGAGAAGAAATTATTTGCTAAATTTAGCAAGTGTGAGTTTTGGTTGAATGAAATTGTGTTTTTAGGGCATGTTGTCTTGGGAAATGGGATATATGTTGATCCAAAGAAGGTGGAAGCAATCGTCGAATGGGAAAGTCCTAAGAATGTGACAGAAATTAGGAGTTTCCTAGGATTGGCAGGTTACTATCGCAGATTCATTAAGGGATTTTCAGCAATAGCATTACCACTGATAAAATTGACTCGTAAAGAAGTGAAGTTTGTATGGGATGAAGAATGTGTGAGGAGTTTTAAAGAATTAAAGAATCGGTTGGTTTCAGCCCCTATACTTACTATTCCATGTGGGAATGAGTCTTTTGTGATCTATACAGATGCTTCATTTCACGGTTTAGGATGTGGTCTTATGCAGAATGGGAAGGTAATAGCATATGCTTCCAGATAATTAAAGACGCATGAACGAAACTACCCTACACACGATTTGGAGCTAGCAGCCATTGTTTTTGCTTTAAAGTTGTGGAGACATTACTTGTATGGAGAAACTTGTGAGATATTTACTGATCATCAAAGTTTGAAATACTTGTTTACACAGAAAGAATTAAATTTGAGATAAAGGCGTTGGATAGAGCTGATTAAAGACTATGACTGTACCATCCATCATCACCCTGGGAAGGCCAATGTAGTAGCAGATGCTTTGAGTCGAAAATCATCAGGGATTCTTGGTTGCATACGGTGTGCCCGTGTTGGAAATATTCTTAACTTGGCATCGATGGGGATTGAATTGAAGTTTTCAAAAAGTGAAGGATTATTAGCACATGTCACAGTGAGACCTTTATTGGCCGAACGCATACGAAATTTGCAGACGAGTGATCCATTCCTTGAGAAGAAGAAACAAGATGTCCTAGATGGTGAAGAGAGTGACTTTGAAATTAAGAATGATGAATCGTTGTGTTATAAAAATAGGATTTGTGTACCGAATAATCCACCCTTAAAGAAAGATATATTAGAAGAGGCACATAGTTCTATTTACTCTATGCATCCGGGAGGTACCAAAATGTACAGAGATTTGAAAGAGTTTTACTGGTGGAACAATATGAAACGTGAGATTGCAGAGTTCGTAGCTAAATGTTTAGTGTGCGAGCAAGTAAAGGCGGAGCATCAGAAGCCGACAGGATTATTACAGTCATTGCCTATTCCGGAATGGAAGTGGGAGCATATAACGATGGATTTTGTTACAGGATTACCCCGGTCACCAAAGGGGAATGATTCTATTTGGGTGATTGTAGATCGATTGACGAAGTGAGCTCATCTTCTTCCAGTTAAGACCACCTACACTGTTGACAAGTATGCACGTATGTACGTTGATGAGATTATTCGTTTACATGGGGCACCAGTGTCAATAGTATCAGATAGAGATCCAACGTTCACTTCTAAGTTTTGGCCTCGTCTCCAGAATGCCATGGGCACAAGTTTGAAGTTCAGCACTGCATTTCATCCACAAACTGATGGGCAATCAGAAAGGACGATTCAAATATTAGAAGACATATTACGAGCCTGTGTATTTGACTTCAAAGGTAGTTGGGACGATCATTTTCCATTGATGGAATTTTCATATAATAATAGTTATCCATCGACTATTGGTATGGCTCCTTATGAAGCTTTATACGGGAGGAGATGTAGAATGCCTTTGTGTTGGGATGAAGTGGGTGAAAGGCAAATTTTGGGTCCTGAATTGAGAGATATGACAACTGAAAAGATCAAACTGATTCTTGAACGGATAAAGATAGTGAAAAGAAAGCAGAAATTTTATGCAGATAAGAGGAAGCATCCATTGGAATTTCAGAAGGGAGATTTTGTATTCCTGCGTATTTCACCATGGAAAGGTGTTATGAGATTTGGGAAAAAGGGAAAACTAAGTCCAAGATACATTGGACCATATGAGGTGTTGGAAAGAATTGGGGCCCTGGCATATAGATTAGCATTGCCCTCAGAGTTGTCTCGTTTACATGTTGTGTTTCACGTATCGATGCTTCGTAAGTATTTGGCGGATCCATCTCATCAGTTGAAAACTCAACCAATTGAACTGAAGGAAGACTTGTCATACATCGAGGAACCAATGGAAATTACAGATCGTAAGGAGCAAGTATTGAGAAATAAAGTTATTCCCTTAGTTAAAGTTATGTGGATGAGCCCTGGAGTTAAAGAAGAAACTTGGGAAATGGAGGATAGCATGAGGAAACAGTATCCCCATTTGTTTGGTAAGTGACCTTTATATTAAATTTCGGGGACGAAATTTTCTAAAGGGGGGAAGTTGTGACAACCCGAATATAATTATGATAAATTATATTTAAATCATGCTTATCTTATGTGATATGAATAATGTGTTATTAGTATATCTAACGTTAATTGATTATTTTTATTATAATCCTACTTTCATAAATCATGAAAGGTCGAATTATTTACGAACACAAAATTTTGTTGTTTTCGGTAGAAATGTCCCTGTCAGAGACTAGTTTTGACCCTTATCACATTGAATTTGACTTGAGGTAAAAACTAAATAGTTGTAGACATGTGAGTTAGGGTTTTAACAAAACAAACGGCGCATCAAACGGATGTGCGAGTAAGAAGTTAGGCCAAAATTACGAACAAGGGGCAAATCTGTCAATTCCCTCTAAGTAGTAAATTGTCTTTTATTAAACCAAATGGTTTAATTTGATTGGTTGGCTTGGGAGGCAGCCTTGGCCGACTTAAAACTCTCCCTCTAACATATTTCTTCAGCAAAACAAACCCTAGGTTCAGTTTGAAGAGTGTTGTTAGCTTGAGGAAAGAGAAGGTACAAGTTTAGGAAGAAAAGTGAGGAGAAAAAGTGTAGAAAAATCCGTAGAAATTACGTAAACGTCCCGAAGGTAATCCTAATTGCAAATCTTATTATTTTTCATATATTTATGATTTATATGATATAAATCCTTTATTTGTTTATTGACCTTTCATGCTTGGGTGCATATGTATGAATATATGCAAGTTTAAGTTAAGTTGAATGCATAAACCCTTAAAAATTTCTTTGTATTGAAACCCCTTGTATTCAAACTTGCATATCTCTTTGTGTGCTTAATGTAATTGATAAATTCCAATTGGATATGAAATTAGACTCATATATTCATATCATATCTGAAAATTAGAATTATCTCCTTGTGGTTAGACCGTAATGATGATTTCAAGTTGGTACATGGTTTCTGTTTTTATACTTCATTTTGGTATGCCCTGAGTTTAGTCAAGCTTTTGAGATAGCAAATGAAGTCAAACAATTATGAAACTTTAATTATGTACTATTCAGTATGTGTACTGAAAATGGATTGAAAATCATGGAAAGTTATGCCGAAGAGAAATTATGAAAATTCTTGGAAGTTGAAGGAACAATAAAGGAGCTTGTAGGGCAGATTTCTTGTGTTGTAAAGAAATGGTCATGACTTGCTCTAGGAAGCTTGAAAAATTACACCGTCACTTGTACCGGAAAGTATATTCATATATGTTTTCATATTGATAAGGTTGGACCCCTGTATTTACACAATTTAGGAATATAGGATGATTAAGTATGTAAGACAATAATTTCAGGCCATACTGGATACCCCTTGAATGAATGTTTGTATTTCGTCCTTATGAGTACATGTTTCATGTGTATATACATTGAGAAGTATAATTTCATTTTTACTTGACTTTGGTTATAAATTCCTTATAAGGTATTTCCTACGGTTGAATGTCCATAACTTTATCAATATGTATATCATTGTTTTGCCTTTACTTATATTTTATGGCATGTGACTTAATTGGAATTATATTGTTGATGTATAGTCATGGAAAGTTACATAATTATGTTAGGATAATATTTATGATTGAGGTTCAATACTAATTTAGTTGGATTGACAGGTGTAAGGTATAATCAACCCAGTTCAGCTCCACCAGAAGGAAACGTGAATACATAGTTGTCAACCAAGGTGAGTGTACTCACTGGAAAGAGATATTTGTATCGTGTTATTGATATGATCATAATATAATGAATACGAAATTGTTCATTTCGGTTTACCGAAATGAGGGGTTACTCCTCGACCAGGAATGGGGGAGATTTGTCTATTAATGACAAGGGGTTACTCCTCGACCAGGAATGGGGTAGAATTGTCTATTTAGACAGGATATGTGAATCATGATTCGGAAAAGTTGGTCATTCATTATGAATGAGCCGGATAAGTTAATACATAAGTATATGGACATGATTTATTGCATTTAAATTCATGCAGTAGTATAGTAGTGATGCATTCACTGGGCTATTTTGCTCACGGTTCCTACGTTCATAATTTTTCAGGTAACGCGATGTCACTGCCAAATCTAGGAGGTCGGGTTGGGTTAGCCAGGAATGGGAGAAACTATGATTTTGTGTAAATGTAAATGATGTAATCAAGTTAACTTATCCTTCAAGAAGTTTTTATGGACATGATTACTCTGATGTTGTAAAAAGGTTTTCAGTTATATGGATTTACAATGATGACTCTGAAATCAAAACTCGTGATTATGGTTTGGTTAGATTAATTATGGTTTGACTCACTTTGACTTTCAAACTTAATTATAAGTAACTGGGTTGGGGTGTGTCAAACTGACTGCGTAGTCCTGGGTCTCCCAATTTGAGAATATGATAATAATTTCAAAATACGTAGATTAGGCTTGAAAACAAGTCGTTTGAGGGTGAAAACCCAAATAAGACCCCAAACAGCCCCGTAAGAAGTACTAACACCTCGCACGGGACCAATGTGACCCGTAGGAACTGATCAAGTAGTCATAACTTGCGTAAGATTTTCAATTTTAGAATATAATAATAATTTCAACTCCTAATATCATCTCTTTTTTGTATCATATTTTTTTTGCAGGATAACATTTTATCGTGAGCCTTTATTCACGTGGAACACACAGAGAACTCAATGATTTACAACAAGGGGTTTATTCATGATTCTATTTTTTTGTGTTATGGTCGTGTGGGCTTTTGTAGTTTTATTGTTAACTTTTATGGTCGTGCGGGCTTTTGTAAGTTTATTGTTATATTTTGTGGTCGTGCGGGCTTTATGTTACGCAGGTTTTATATTAGCAGGTTTTAGAATGTCCAGAAAATAGAGGAAGCTCTGCCCAATTTTTTTTGGTTTGTGAACTACTAAAGACTTGTAATATTTTGAAGTTTATATGTACAATAGTTTATCAACAACATGCAAGATTTGCAATTTGTGAATTTTCTTATTTTCAAATAATTTTTTTTCTTTTTATCAAAAAATTAGCACAGTTAAAAACCATGCCAAAAGTGTATCAAATTTTGGCACGGTTTTGAACTGTGCCAAAAGTTTTTCGAACTGTGCTCAATCTGGTACAGTTTAAAACCGTGCCAGATTTGATCTGACACAGTTTTAAACCGTGCCAGATTCCTGTTTTTGGTGTAGTGAAAGAAGGAATAATGTGGACATTTGGAAAATGTTAAAACACATAAAAATGAACTTGGATGACATCGGGATAATTAAGGAGGGCCCAAAGCCCTATGGTGAAAAACTCAAAACAATTGGCCAGAGCATATGGTGTGCATTGTTGGCGGTGTGGAGCCCGTTAAAGTATGCGGTATTTGGAAGATTTAGAGAAAATATAAAAGGAATAAGGAACATGTCAAGAAATGAGTTGCGTGGTGAAATGTGTTAATACAACCTAACTTGAATGAATTAATAATTGTTACGGTTAAGGTTAAAATGGACAAGTAAATTTATAATTGATTAATGTCCATAAAGTAAGGCAAAGGGTAAAGTAAGTGGGTAAATGAATGATTAAGAAACCTAAGTGATTTAACCCATAACTAACACTACAACGTGTTGAAAAAGGTTCTCAAAGATTAAATAAGTATTTTCTAACACGGTGTTCGCTTGTGTTGAAAGGGTGAGTTTCAACGAAAATATTAAAGTATGTTGGATAAAATAAAAAATGGTGATTTCGATAAATGAATGATTTCGGGTAAATCAGATGTAGTGGTTTCAAGTGTTGAACCGGGCGTGTTAAATAAAGTGAGAAATGCTAAAATGAGAAACAGACAGTCTTTTATAAGACTAAGGTAAATTAATCTAGATAAATAAGGTTTTCGAAAGTAAAAACCATTTCATGCATTTAGTAAATGTATATGTATGTGTGTGTATATATATTTATACAACGTAGTTTCATGTGCCCGTAAGCATACAATGTTTGAGTCTCCTTTCTACCATTCGATTCTATACTGTATTTGTATATTTTCCATTGAGCATCAGCTAACACCCTTGCTTTGTTACGATAGGTTGGGAGAAGTTTTGTATTTTGAAAGCATTATACAGGTAAGTAGTTTCTTTATTTTACGTTAATAGCTCTGTATGCTTGGACTTCGGGGTGCTCCCCATGAGTTCCTCACGTAGTTTAGTTTAAAACTGAAATTGCATGCTAAATAAGTGAAATGTTAATTAAAATAAAACTGGACTAGAAACATTATATAGGTTATTTCATTGCACTTCACACGTAATGCTCGGGTTGGACCGAGTTGACTACGGATAACCCTTAAATCCGAGTTGGGGCGTTACAAATGGTACCAGAGCTCTAGGTTCAAGGTACCTTTCAGGAGTTACGTGGTGAGGTCGGTATCAGATCTTCGACATTAGTGTTGGTTTGGGCCGGTCATACTAGTTTGATGACGGTTTAGTTTGTGTCCTCAACAATAAAGTCAAAGAGGTTAGCACGATAAGTGAGTTAGTGCCAAGTGGCATGCAATTAAGTTGATAGTTATTAATCGCTTTCGCGCTTCTGACTAGAGTTGTGGTAATTTACGGTTATCCATGCAAGCCAATAGTGATGACATCATGGTTATTAGTGTGAGATGCTTGTGTTATATTCTTGATGATATATAATCATTTGAGGTGTCGACAGAGTGAAATAATTCCCATTGGGAAAGTGGCCAAGTTGCATATAGTCAATGGTAGAGGTTGATGGTTAGGGTGTCTCGACTAGGCATTAATGATTAGTGATTGAAAGGTATATAGTCCTTAGGTGCGGGGCTTACAGGTAGCTAACGTCGATAACATAATTAGGCAAATTTGATCCTTGGGTTGATATCGTAATTGATGGTAGCTCGGTGAACACATGACGTTATGTAGGCTAATAGTGGCAATATTGTGATCCTTTGTGTGAGATGTCTTGTGTGATGACTTTGGTGACGATAGAAGCCTTGGTAGTGACAACAACGACTAGTGTTCGTTGCGGCCTAACTATAATGGTTGAATATTTAATGTATAGAGGTTAGATGACGGAGTGATGTTCACAAGTATTGATTCTGTGGTGAGAACATATTGGGTCCCTTGGTTGAGTAATTAGGTTTAGCGTATCGTGATTATGAGGTGGAATTGAGGAATAGTATCCCGTGTGGTGTCTATGGTATGAGGCTATGGTATTTATAGGCAATACCCGATGTCCCGTATCCTACCAAGATCTATATGGTCGGGTTAACGTGTAGATTAACACATGGTGTGATGTTTATATGGTGATGTAATTTAGTTGTAGTGGTTGAACATTCATTTGGAATTAGATGAGGAAGACATTAGGGTTTATAGGTTGAAGACGATGTCCTACACCTTGCCACGATCCGTAGTTGCGCTGGTTGTGGTGTGTACGTGGCTTATCATCACGTCCGCTTGGAAGAAAGATAAGATTATTATCTAGGTGTAGAGACTAATTTTAGCTACCGAGGTAATGGTTTGGTGTGAGGTAATCATAGTGTGAGATTAGTTTATAAGCACTTGAGGTGCCTATAAGACAAATTGTGTGTGTGGCGTCACTGAGGATAAAGATCGAATGTTGTGGTGCCTTGAGGTGTTTGATAATTAGGTTCACTATAGGTAGAAGCTCGTATACTAGTGTCTTTGCGAGCACCGAGTAAATCGTATTGTGGGTATTAAAAAGTTTATAGGGCGCACCTACAATGATAGAGGTAAGGATGATGAAATCTTATCGGGTCTTGAAGACGATTACATAAAATGTGTTTAGTATCCTTAAGAGACCAGTTAGTCCAGTATGAAGGAACTTTAACATTCTAGTAACGATTGTGTTGAGGTTCAGGTGATGATCCCAGATTATTGGTTATACGTGCCGATATGACATCCCAAATCGACACAGATGGGTGGTATGATCCCTAAGGTAGGGTGATAGTCGTGTCGTTATACGAGTGATAATAGGATGTCACTGAATGACTAGTATGGGTGTGATGATACTCGATTTCAGGATGTTCTAGGAAATATATTCGAGATTTGGAGCGATGACGCCATGTGGAGACTTGAAAATGATGGCCGAGGTGGGGTAACATCGAAACATGATTATGTCAACGTGTCGAATGTATATTCCGGGATAGCCTTAGCAATGCGAGAATTAGTTCTTGACACGTCTTTCCAAGTTGTTACGAGTTGGAAGATGTAGCCCAGTGTGGTGTATACCACCCTTAGAATACCAATGGCGATGGGTGTGGCCGTCGCGTAAATTTTGTGTGGGTAGAAACCAAAGGTGAGTTTGGTGGCAACCTCGTGTGTTTAACATACATAATAAGATGAGTGTTTCTCTTGAACTAAGTAGTGACTATGGAAGTTTGGGATTTCGATCACGCTTTGATAAAGCAGGTGATAACCTAGGTACAGTAGGTAGGTGACATCGTCACTAGTGATTGGACAAGGTCATTGTAGACTAGAGCGTGAGTTGTTCGCCAATCGGGATGGCTCATATACGCTAAGGATGTGAAAGGTAGGGCCTTGCTCCCATGGAGGGAAGTCGAGTGTTGACTTCCTAAAGGACTATCTTTTCGTAAATTACTTTCGTGTTGTGAGAATAAATAGTTGTGTTTCGATTCGCACTACTAGTGACCCAAGCTGGGGTATGTGACTAGGATTCGTGCTCGGTGAGAACCTTAAGAATGAGTGGCATGACTTCAAGTATAGGACGTAGGTTCGCTTCCGTAAGTCAGAGTCGGACACCTATGGGCGAAATTCCTCGGGACAGTTGCTTATTCCTTCTGACTCTCGTGTGTTCCTTTTGCTTACTGTAATCGAGAATTTGTATTATCACCTATGAGGTGACTCAGATTGGTGCCATGTCATAGTACGTCGCGGTTGGGCTCGGTAAAGCGCAGTGGATAGGGTTTGATCAATGCAGCTCGATAACCACGTGCGCCCATCTGAGGTGTTCTTACTATCGCATAAAGTTTTATGTACGGGTGGCTGATCCTTGGGCCACACGGTTTGCTCGTAGTATTGATATTTCTTAGGATTAGTGGACTTTTCATTAGCCGGCACGACAGTCAACGGATCTGGTTGCGAAGAGAGGGATGATGACAAGAGGATACGGTATAGTGTGGGAAATCGAGGAAACTTAGCATACGATGTTTCTTTTCTACGGTGAGTGGAATAAAGTGAGACTCTGGCGAGTACTCAAGGATGAGACACCTAGGGTAGTATTAGGTTCGTCAGTGTGACACAGCGGAAGGTGAAAATTGGGCATACGGTGATGACTTGATGAGAATATTCGATAATACCCCGTACTTTTAAAGATATTTAAATTACAAAAGTGGGCGTAATTTGGTAATTTGAAGAATTACTGTGAATAGTTATTTTGGAATTTATAAGTCTAATTAAATAAATTTAGAATATAAAGTAAATAAAAAATATTATTTTGTAAGTGTGAGATTAATATTTTCATGAATTATATTTTTCTTACAGGACTAAGTATATGAGTGGATTATTTTGATTACATGTCGTAGTTGGGTAAAGCGATAAAGGAAAATATTTTAATTGGAAAACACGTGTATTGAAATGTGTTGGGTTTAAGTAGTGAAATTTATTTAAGTGACTCGGATGGAGATTTCGAGTGCGCGGTTGGTTTCGGAATGGCCGAGATAGTCAGAATAGAGTATTCGGGGGTAGCGTTTAGACTCCGGAGATTTTTGGACTAGTAGGGACTCATAATTGAGTACACGGGTCATTTCACAATTGGGTATACAGCCAATTTTGGGTTTAAAATAGGGGAGAACCCTCATTTCTCCCACATATCATCCCTAAGAGAGAGAAAGATAAGAGAGGAAGGAAGAAAGGGGGATTTCCGACCAAGCTCCGCGGGATTCGACTCGGGGTCGTCGGATTTTATCCACGAGGAAAGTGTTTAACTTGCTTTATGATTTAATGTGTTTATTTCTCATATTATAGTTGGTGTAAAACTATAAACATTTTTGCGTTGGATACAGATTTTTGGAAGATTAAACAAATAAAACTCGGTTAATACCTAATTTGAGAAACTCGAGAATTAAATAAAATTAGTTATTGAAAATCGGTTCTAGGATGATTAGAACCCCTTTGATGTATGTAGATGTTGTTGATGGAGGTTGGAGGATTTTAGGAGATTAGATAAAAGCTTGGGGGAAGCTTTAATGGTTGAACAGCTTCTTGGAGAAGAAGCTGCCCACATCGATCGATTGATCGATGGCCAGGGATCAATCGATCGATCCTTCAGGAGTTTTGGCGATTTCGGCTTGTTTAATTTAAATGGGATAAATTCCAAATTTAATTATTCCTAGCTTGTTTATTTGAGGAAATAAATATCCAACTAAGAGAAATTATTCCTAACCATTTAAGGGAGTTAATTGGGGTTAGGAAGGTGCAAAAATTGTATGGCACATAATATGTATTTTTGAGAAATATAAATTATAGAGTTAAACAATTGGGGTTCCTAAAAATAGTGTGGCGACTTCTAAATAATTATTCGAGTGAGGCGTGTACCTTGGGTTAGTTGAAAGTAAAATCCAAGACTTACCAAAATAGCGGTGTTTGGGAGGAGTAACACTCGGGGTGGTATTTCTGTAGGCAATTTTAAATACGTAATTGTGCGCATAGAAAATGTAATTATACGCCAATTTTTGTTGAGTAAAATCCTATGAGGTGACTATGATGAAATTTAGGATACGGGCTACATAGAATTGAGCAGTTGTCCTATACGTCTATTGACGACAATTATTATAGGTGATGAGATACCTACGGAATCAAGATACGCAGTGCGTAAGCTATTTAATTATTACAAATTGGTATATTCGGGATTATATATACAAATCCTTATGAAGTGATTAAAGTGCGATTTGTATATTAATTAAGAGAGTACTTATCGTGGTAGTATTTTAAGCGTATGAATGTTTATATTATTACGAATGGGAACATTCGAGGTTATTGGTTTTCGCTATAAGAGTTTGGCAATTATAGCCGTAATGTATTGAGAAGTGATATAGATTATATATACGATGTCGTTAAAGTATATATAATATGAGATGAATAAATATATAGGTGATATTGGTATTATCATCGTGCGGTGAAAAAAAAGCTCGAAAATAATATATTGAGGATTGGTCATAATCGATAAATGCGTAGGATATTCGAGATATAAATATACTACGTATGGAATTTATTATATGGGTTGTGCGTATGCCCTGATGTTATTATGTATATGGGTTAAATGAATACATATGGGGATTATATATAGGTGAGATGAATAACCGTTGTTAATATATGTACAGGTGAGAGGAATACCTATCGTTATCATATGATTGTGTGAATACCACATTGATGTTATATTTATATAGGTGGATTGGGTACCTATATTATTGTTTATTATGCATATGACATACCTACCTTACTTGCTATCACGGGAGGCCGTAGGAAGAGGACAATATTATCTTGTGTGCCTTTGGGGGGATTTATATTTGGTACCTTAAGAACATAGGACTGTGAACGACTTATTTGTGAGTCGATAAGTCTGCTGACTATGGGAGCGTAGGTATGTGCGTGACCCATAGGTATGTAAACTATGTTCGCCTCCAATATGTGTGATTTGTATTGATATAGTTCCTGAGTGATTAGGAATGCGTGATCCTTATGTACGTGATGTACTGGGATTTAATAGCAGAGTATGCACGCACCGCAGCTTAGACTAGGGGTGTTATATATGTATATATGTACTGAGAGTAATATATGTATACTTGTGATGTTCCATTATTGCTTAGTAGATGATAAAGACTAAGCTACTTATGTTATATCTCGGTGGATTGATTATTATACTTGTTGCGTATAGTATATTGTTTATATATGAAATGAGATATCATATAACGTAAACTTGTATAAAGTGAAAAGAATGAATAAAGTGATTTTCTCCTTCCGGTAGATTTATATCCGGATTTATATGAATATGGAACATAGGTTCTAGTGAGAACTATGTGTGTGTGTGTGTGTGTGTGTGTGTGTGTTTGTATATATATATACATACATATACGGGATGGATAAAATGTGGTATGTACTGAGGGTCTGATTGATCCCGACGATCAATATTGTCACGTAGTAGTGTATCGGGGAGGGGGGGGGGGTTCCTTGTTTGGATTTCGCTTCGTGAGACACCCCTCGCACGAACGTAACGTAATGTTGGGAATGGGGAGAAGTTTAGTCCTTAGTACTCGGTTTTATGAGGATTTTTAGAAGATGGGTGGAATACATTAGTTAGGCAGGGTAGCTTGACTTGGTTGCTTAAAAGGTATGCGATAGTCGTGCACTATTATAAGAGGGGTGAGGTGTATCTCATGAGAGTGCGATACCAGTTTAAATATGACAAATATCATATTTTAAAATATGGATTTTAAGCACTTGCTAAAATATTTTAAAACTCGTGCTCTGACTCGTTTCTCTATTTTTCCCTCTCTTGGTATATATATATAGGTGTCCAGACACAGGGACGCCTGGATGATGATTCCTTCGAGTCAGACATTTGTTGCAGTAGTTGTGGATGCAAGCAGATTTATTATAGACGCTTCTATCATTGAGATCTAGATAAGAGATATTATAGAAACATTCGGGTTGATGGCCCAACTGTATTAATTTATTCCTTTACCACATTTTAGTGCGGCATTCGATTTGGTTGTATTATATTGTATCGAGTGTTCGGTTATCTTATTTCCTTTCAGTTATTGCATATAAACTCTTGTGATTGATTTATCTGAATGGTTTGGTTAAAAAGATTAGTTAAGTAAAACATTTAATGCCAGCCTAATAGGTTATTAGTAATTAAATTGGTTTTCGACAGTGATGCTGAGAATGAACCATATGAGACTCCTGTTTTAATTTGGTATAGGAGTGATTGCCCGATATTTTATTAAATGGGGTGTCACAGGTGATATCAGAGCATCAGGTTCTAGTGTCCTTTAGGAATCTGTGCGGACGTACTATGCTTTCAGCGTTGCTTTTGATTTGACATAGAGCCTTATGATTAGGATTATTGATTCCTCTTGTGAGATTTCGTTCTCCTACTATTATGAAAGATTATAGTAAATCTTTTACGCGCTCGTTCGAGATTAGTGTGCTGATCGACGAAGGGTGACCAGGGAAGGCCATTGTGAGGGCAGCAGGAGGCGGGGCTTAGTTGATATTGTAAAATATATTTCAGGGATGACGACCGTAGTCGAGGTCACCTCCATTGTGTTTGAGCAGTTGATGCTTCTACGTGAAGGGAGCTAAAAGAATTTGTGGAATTTGTTAGGGTGTAAGACTGGAAGTAAAGGTGTTAGTGAAACACCACGGGGAGAGACCCATGTGGGGGATCCGTTTAAACGATGTAGATAATTGAATTCTGATCGAGTGACGGTGAATTCGGTCAGGGCTAGTAAGGCGAGTAGTGTATTCCCTGGGACCAGCGGAGCTAAAGGAACAACGGGGGTCCAACGTGTCCACAAATATGAGGGATTTTATCAAGAGATATTTTTATATGAGAGTGAGACCGCACGTATTAATTTTGCCCAAAGCGAGTAAAGGGACATGAGTATGGTGCCTAGCAGGGCAATGATTAAGATAGTTTTGGGGTTCGGTTCGGGCAAGGGTGTTATGTCCGAGAACCGTTTGAGCAGCCAGGGAGATTGGCAAGGTAGAAATATGAGTTGTATCCTCGGGAGAATGAGGTATATTTTGGTGTGACCGAACGAGTCATGATATTTTGATTAACGCTAGATTCACATGTGAGACGAGTTTAGTGGTTATATCGATACATTATTATGTGTACATATTATGCCGTTGTGTAGCGGGGTTATCATTGAATTCATTCGTAGGGGAGAGGGTATGGACTTACTCGTTTTAGTGATGTGTTATACGAGTATGATATTCTCCTGGATATAGACTTGTCAGTAATGGTTTGAGCGGCAGTGGGCCGTTAGTCAAAGGCTATCGTGTTCGCTATTCCAGGGCAGGATGTGCCATTTGACAATTCCTCACCTGAAAGAGGGTTGAGATCGCACTTATGATACATTTTGTTGGGGACTTTGGAGAGCATAGAGGTCTCGTTACAGTTAATCCCGGTGTGTAAGGACTAGATTGATATGATTCAGGGTATACTGGGTTACCGACGAGCGGAGAGATTGAGCTCGTTATTTTGTTTAGCGCTCAGTACTTAGTGATAGAAAGAGTGCATTGTTATATCACTCCTTTAGAGACGCGGGAGTTGAGAGATGTGTTGGATGCTAGGGTAAGGGATAACACTGTAGTTGTTACTCGTTTTACATGTGGAGAGAACACGTGAAACTGAGAGATATTATGCAAATAAGGCATGTGAAGCCTGAAGTGCCTTGAAAAAAAAAAGCACTGAAAATTTTCCTCTCACCACAGGTTGAAGGGTGAGACGATGTCGAGGAAAATTATATTATGATTAGTGGGGTGATCCCATGTTTTTATGGGCACAGATGATATGCACGGATTATATTATGGTTGTGTAAATATGCACGAATGATAGGGTGTATGGGCACCCTGGTTAGTTAGTTCCAAAGATGTCCGAGATAGAAGGACGTGAAAATGAATGTGTAGAATATATGCCTGAGTGGCATCTATAAACAAGGTTAAAACAGTATGACGGATTGAATGTCGTATGAGAATGACGATAATTCAAGCATATATGTGCAACGAGAGCTAGCACACCCGAGATGGGTTGAAAGGTTGTGGAAAGCCATTTAAAAGACACCTCTTGATAAAAAGGATACCAAATTATTGTAGTACCGAATTCTGGAAGAGTATATGAGAATTAATACTTTAATTATTCGGTATAGAGAATGTACCTTGAAGATTACGAGAGAGATAGTAATCTGAATATTTATATAATACGTAACAATGAGAATAAAATACGTATGGTAAGTATACAAATAGGTTGGGAGAATGCCTATAAATTTTAAAAGGATGTATGTATGCCTATTATTTGATATTTTTGTTAAGTGCACTAATGGGTGATAACCCGGGGGTGCAAGGTTATGTTGTTTTATACACTAAAGGGTGATAACCCAGGGGTATAAAATTTTATTAAGTGCACTAATGGGTGATGACCCGTGGGTTCAAGGATATTATTATTATTAAGAGCACTAATGGGTGATAACCCGGGGGTGTAAGAATATTATTGTTAAGTGTACTAATGGGTGATAACCCGGGGGTACAAGGATATTATTGTTAAGTGTACTAATGGGTGATAACCCGGGGGTACAAAGATATTATTGTCAAGTGTACTAATGGGTGATAACCCGGGAGTACAAGGATGTTATTGTTAGGTGCGCTAATGGGTGATAACCCGGGGGTACAAGAACATTACTGATTAAGTGCGCTAATGGGTCTTAGCCCGGGGGTGCAGGATTAGTATATATATATATATATATATATATATATATATATATATATGTGTGTGTGTGTGTGTGTGTGTGTGTGTGTGTGTGTGTGTGGATTTGTGAATATTTCTACTGTGTGAGACTATTAGATGTGGTGTTAATAATAAATGTTTTGCGTCAAGTGGTCTTAACATAAGGGTGTAGGATTTGTGTAAATATAGAGGAATGATGAGACTATATATATATGAGCATACTTGGGGAACTTTCTACTTTGTGATTTTAAAAATCCTAAGTTTAGTACCAGCATTGTCCTAATTTCGGGGACGAAATTCCTTTGTAAGCACTACACCAAATCTGTCAAATTGTCACGGTCATTGACCTTGACAATTTCAACTTGTCAAGGTCAATGACCGTGACAATTCTGAGCGAGACAACTTTTTTTGTCACGATCATGTCACGGTCAATGACCGTGACAAGTTCATTATAATTGTCACGGTTAAGGACTGTGACAAGCCTGTGATATTTAATAAAAAAATTGTCACGGTCAATGACCGTGACAATTCTGGGCAGAATTAAAAAAAATCTGCTGGGCAGTATGGCCACTGCCCAACAGTATATTTGTACCTATTATAGCAACGTTGTACCTGTTCAAATATCATATATCCAAATAAACTAGAGATAATGCAAATATACATTCAAAATAAAAACAATATGCATCATGATATAATCCAAATATAATTCAAATGTACAAACTTAAAAACAATTCAAATGTACCAACTAAAAAACAATACAATTCAATTAAAATAATGTCACTACATGTCTTGGGTAAGGTTAAATCCGAGGAGGTGAGTAGGCCACACGATATACGAATTGACACACCCACTCATATACATCATGCCACATTGTTCGCGCTACCACAACGAGGAGTTCTCCTTCCCGGGTATCACATGCGTGATGAGCACCCTGCACTCGATGTCTTGAAGCTCACGTCCATGAACTAGTCCACCCTGGACGATATTCGGGTCCCCCAATCCCCGCCCTATTCGCTGGCCTTCAAATATGTCCAGTATAAACACACTCGGCCAACCAAGAGTCGACATCGATTGGTCGAAGGGAGCCAAATAGGAAAGTGGATCATCAAAGTCCGCACGTGTTGGCGATGAAGCAGCGAGGTCCACATCCTCATCATCCCGCACCTCGTCCTCCCGCACCCCCTCCCCCCACCTTCTCCTTCCCTTTCCCCTTGCATTTTCTACCGCCCAACGAATGCTTCATGAATGAGAATATATCTTGGACCGTCGCCTCTAAATGGGACAGCTTCGCGTCATGAGAGTCCACCGTTCGAGCCAACCCGGTGTCGCTCGTCTCCAATCAGATGATCCTAGATTTGTCCACCCGCGAGCTCTCCCCCCTTGTCCTCCCCTTGCGATCAGAGCCAAGCACTTGGCTGAGTGCGTCTGTGGACAAAGATGCCTTGTCGGCATCAAACTACGACTCATGCACTTCTTTAAGCTTTGCCTGAAATGACAAAAAGCACATGATTAGTAAAACAAGTAAATTAAAAAATTATAACGTAATTAACAAAAAGTAAATTGAGGTATTACTTACAATCGTGGCCGCGATGCTCGGGGACACCTCCTTGTCCTTCCCCTTCTTCGTTCGAAGAGCCACATAAGTATCAAGCCTATGTGGCCAACCCCCAGAGCCACTCCCTGTCCCCTGAAATAAATAAAGTAAAATTAGTATCGGCCCCGCAAAGTAAAATAATGCAGAATAATATATTTTTGTAGTTATAGAAAAATAAAATCTTACCATCATCCTATGCTCCACCTCGGCGTAAGACGTCCGGCCGGAGTAGTGCGCGTCCATCTTTTTTTCCCGATTTTCCCTCCTTGATTGGCGTGATGCCAATTGTCGATCCCCGATCTCATTGTTAACGAACTTTTGTCATTGTGCCAATGAGATCGTCTCCTTCGGCGGGACGGATTCACGCCTTTGGATAATGGACTCTCGTGTCTTTCCAAAGTACCGGGTCCGCATATTTTTCTTCCACGTCTTGTGTAGCTTTGGATCCACGCTGAATTGTTCATGTCCAACAAATACAATATTAGTTTCAAATAAATATAAATATAAATATTAAATGAAATTGAATTCAAAATTGAAATATTCAGATGGATATGAATATAAATATAAATATAAATATAAATACAAATACATTACCTGTAGTGCCACCCAAACTGCTAACTTGAGCTCATATGGCACCTCCTTCCAACTAATGTACCCCGAATCGATGATCGTCTTTACCAGCTCGAGGGATCTCGCTAATAGCCCTGACTTGTTCTTGATGGCCATCCCCAATTTGCCATATTTGGGGAGCCTAGGGGCCGAGGAGCCCTCGTCGTCTCCACTACCACCAAGCCCAGACGACATCATCATAACAAGCATCATCATCCTCACCTTAATACCTGAAGGAGACATTTGCTGTAAAAAAATATTGTTAGTAGATATCAAAATGAATTAAAAGAAGACATGCAAACAAACTAACAATTAAAGTACACAATTATTAATTTACTAATTTACAATGAGGGGCAATCATATATTATATTAATTTACTAAAAAAATTAATAACCAATCAATTCGTTTACAAGGGAGATTACGCACAAACACGCACATACACGCACACTACACACATATATACACACCCGCGCACATACACACACATACCCGTGCACATTCACACACACATACACGCAACCCCTACCCCTCCCCCCCAATCTCCTCCTAAGGGTGAGTTCAAGTATGTTTCATTTAATTTCAAGTAATTTTCAAAAAAAGGTAAAAAATACCTCGATCCAATATAATCCCGTACTCCTTATAATTCATCTACTCAATTAATTCATTTCATCAGTTAAACTAACAATTAAAGTATAACAATTATTAATTTACTAATTTACAATGAGGGGCAATCCTACTTTCATATGAAATGGTCACTAATTATTAATTTACTTTCATATAAAACTATACAATTAAAGTTACAATTAAAGTTGTATAATTTATTAATTAAAGCTATACAATTATTGAGATTGCCCCACCACACACACACCCCACCCCACCACCACCACCACCACCACACACACCTCAATTTTGAATTCCAAAATAACAGCATCTAGCTCATAATATGTACAAGAGTGAAACATCCCCACCCCACCCCCACCCCTACTGCCCATACACACGCACACTACACAAGAGTGATACAAAGTAATTTTTTAAAAAAAGTTGAAAAATCCCACCCCCATATGGACATTAATCCAGTGGTCATACCACTTCTAAAATTAACCAACCCAACATCGATCCACTATAATCCAACCACAACAATAAATGTGTATCCCGTACTCCTTCTAATTCATCTACTCAATTAAATCATTTCATCAATTAAACTAACAATTAAAGTATACAATTATTAATTTACTAATTTACAATGAGGGGCAATCCTACTTTCATATGAAATGGGCACTAACTGTTAATTTACTTTCATATAAAACTATACAATTAAAGTTACAATTGAAGTTATAAAATTTATTTTATTAACGCTATACAATTAAAGTTATTTCGAATCTCAACAATTATCTGTTAATGAGGGGCAATCCTACTTGCATATGAAAGGGTCAATACATATTTTATTAATCAATTTGTCCGTTTCAATTGTTGAGATTATCCCACCACACACACACTCCACTCCACCCCCACCACACACAGACACCCACCACCACCACACACACCACACCACCCCCTGCCCCACCACACACGCGCACACGTACACTCACACACACCACACCACCCCCTGCCCCCTCCCCCCACCACACACACACGCACACACACACACACACACACATACACCCCACCACACACACACACACCACCACCACCCCCTGCCCCCCACCCAGCCCATTATCCCTCCCCTCCCTAGCCCCCTGTCCCTCCCCCTCCCCCCACCACACACGTGCACACACACATGTGCACACACACCCCACCCCACCCCCACCACCCCCTGCCCCCACCACACACATATATACACACAAATATAGTAATGAAAGAGAAAGAGAGGAAAAAACATACCGTAGAGAGAGAGAGAGAGAGCTCGAAATCGCTTAGAGAGAGAAAGAGAGGGAAACCAAAAACGGTGGGAAAAAAAGAAAACGTATGGATTTTTTTATTGAACATATTATCACGGACGCGTCACGGTCATTGACCGTGACAAGTGTAGTTGTCACGGACTTGTCACGATCAATGACCGCGATAATACGTTGTCACGGGCAATGACCGTGACAAAAAACGCGTATTTTTTTATCACGGTCAATGACCGTGACAAGGCTAGCCGCTGAAAGGGTGCCTATTTACCCATTTTGGTGTAGTAAAGTGGGGGAGTATGTAATACTCCGTACTTTTAAAGATATTTAAATTACAAAAGTGGGCGTAATTTGGTAATTTGAAAAATTACTGTGAATAGTAATTTTGGAATTTATGAGTGTAATTAAATAAATTTAGAATATAAAGTGAATAGTAAATATTAGTTTGTAAGTGTCAGATTAATATTTACATGGATTATATTTTGCTTACGGGACTAAGTATATCAGTGGATTATTTTGATTACATGTCGTAGTTGGGTAAAGCGACTAAGAAAAATATTTTAATTTGAAAACACGTATTGAAATGTGATGGGTTAAAGTAGTGAAATTTAGTTAAGTGACTTGGATGAAGATTTCGAGTGCACGATTGGTTTCGGAATGGCCGAGATAGTCAGATAAGAGTATCCGGGGGTAGCGTTTAGACTCCGGGGATTTTTGGACTAGTAAGGACTCGTAATTGAGTACACGAGTCATTTTACAATTGGGTATACACCCAATTTCGAGTTTAATAAGGGGAGAACCCTCATTTCTCCCACATATCAGCCCTAGGAGAGAGAAAGAGAATAGATAAAGAAGAGAAGAAGGAAGAAGAGAAGAGAGGAAGGAATAAAGGGGGATTTCCGACCAAGCTTTACGGGATTCGACTAGGGGTCGTCGGATTCTATCCACAAGGCAAGTGTTTAACTTGCTTTATGATTTAGTGTGTTTATTTCTCACATTATAGTTGGTGTAAAATGATAAAGATTTTTGGATTGGATTTTCGTGAATCAAACGGGTTTTCGAAAGATTAAACGGATAAAACTCGGTTAATATCCAATTTGAGAAAGTTAAGAATTAATTAAAATTAGTTGTTGAAAATTGGTTCTAGTATGATTAGAACCCCTTTGATGTATGTATATGTTGTTAATAGAGGTTGGAGGATGTTGGGAGAAGAGATAAAAGCTTGGGGGAAGCTTTAATAGCTGAACAACTTCTTGGAGAAGCAGCTGCCCAGATCGATCGATTGATCGATGGTCACGGATCGATCGATCGAACTTTCAGGATTTATGGCAATTTCGACTTGTTTAATTTAAATGGGATAAATTCCAAATTTAATTATTCCTAGCTTGTTTATTTGAGGAAATAAATATCCAACTAAGAGAAATTATTCCTAACCATTTAAGGGAGTTAATTGGGGTTAGGAAGGTGCAAAAATGGTGTGGCACATAATATGTATTTTTCTAAATAAGTATTCGAGTGAGGCGTGTACCTTGGGTTGGTTGAAAGTAAAATCCAAGACTTACCAAAATAGGGGTGTTTGGGAGGAGTAACACTCGGGGTGGAATTTCGACAGGCAATTTTATATACGTAATTGTGCGCGTAGAAAATGTACTTATATGTCGATTTTGTTTAAGTAAAATCCTACGAGGTGACCATGATGAAATTTAGGATACGGGCTACAGAGAATTGAGCAGTTATCCTATACGTCTATTGACGATAATTATTATAGGTGATGAGATACCTACGAAATCAAGATACACAGTGCGTAAGCTATTTAATTATTACGAATTGGTATATTCGGGATTATATATACAAATCCTTATGAAGTGATTAAGGTGGGACTTGTATATTAATTAAGAGAGTACTTATCGGGGTAGTATTTTAAGCGTGTGAATGTTTATATTATTACGAATGGGAACATTCGAGGTTATTAGTTTTCGCTATAAGAGTTTGGCAATTATAGCCATAATATATTGAGAAGTGATATGGATTATATATACGATGTCGTTAAAGTATATATAATATGAGACGAATAAATATATCGGTGCTATTGGTATTATCATCGTGCGGTGAAAAAAAAGCTCAGAAATAATATATTGAGGATTGGTCATAATCGATAAATGCGTAGGATATTCGAGATATAAATATACTACTTATGGAATTTATTATATGGGTTGTGCGTATTCCCTGATGTTATTATGTATATGGGTTAAATGAATACCTATGGGGATTATATATAGGTGAGATGAATAACTGTTGTTAATATATATACATAATTGTGTGAATACCACATTGATGTTATATTTATATAGGTGGAATGGGTACCTATATTATTGTTTATTATGCGTATGACGTACCTACCTTACTTGCTATCACGAGAGGTTGTAGGAAGAGGAAAATCTTATCTTGTGTGCCTTCGGAGGGATTTAGATTTGGTACCTCAAGAACATAGGACTGTGAACGACTTATTTGTGAGTCGATAAGTCTAGTGACTATGGGAGCGTAGGTATGTGCGTGATCCATAGGTATGTGAGCTATGTTCGCCTCCAATGTGTGATTTGTATTGATACGGTTCCTGAGTGATTCCGAACGCGTGATCCTTATGTACGTGATGTACTGGGATTTGATAGCAGAGTATGTGTTCACCGTAACTTAGTCTAGGGTTGCTATATATGTATATATGTACTAAGAGTAATATATGTTTACTTTTGATGTTCGATGAGAATGACTAAGATACTTATGTTATAGCTCGGTGGATTGATTATTATACTTGTTGCGTATAGTATATTATTTATATATGAAATGAGATATCATATAATATAAACTTGTATAAAGTGAAAAGAATGAAAATAATGATTTGTCTTAGAGGATTTCCAGGACTTAGAATATAAATTAGTGAACCAATAAGATTGAGGATTAATAGATCGAGAATTTTGGAATAAAATTCCCTAAGGAGGGACGTTCTGAATACCCTGTTCCAGCAATTCAATTAAATTATATATTAAGAGGAGTTAAAGATAATTATGAGAGAATTGTGGGTTAATAATTTAATAAATAAAATTATGGGAAAGGGTCGTTAGAAAGACTGTAGGGGGTCATTCTAACGACATCTCTGCGCCATTAGAAGCGAGATGGATGTCACGAGAAGCTGGGCTTCAAGCGATATACCACTACTTTATAGTTACAGGCCGCGCGAAGGGTCGCACGAACTAAGCGTCAAATGAGATGGAGAAGTCGTTCGAACGACTTTGGGTTGTCATTTGAACGACGTAAATTGAAAATGTTTGGATCATATTGCCCTTGTGCGCTATCATAGTTTTAGCCATTAGCTCGTTGTGCTGTCAAATCCAAATCAGCCCAGATTGGGTAAAATGAGAATTTAGACTTTATGAGGGTTTTATAAGGGTGTGTTTGGGGTTATTTATAGGGAAAATGGAAGAAGATAGATAGATAGATAGATAGATAGATAGATAGATAGATAGATAGATAGATAGATAGATAGATAGATAGATAGATAGATAGATAGATAGATATATAGATAGATAGATAGATAGATAGATAGAGAGAGAGAGAGAGAGAGAGAGAGAGAGAGAGAGAGAGAGAGAGAGAGAGAGGTGGGTGGTCTTCCACCTCCTCCTACCACAAACCACCATCCCTCCACCATTTTATGTAGTATTTCACCATGTTCAAGCCTACAATACCCATTTCCACCATTGTAGAAGAAGAGCTACGAATTTTAGAGAAGATAAAGATGGGTTTTCATTTAGTTTGAAGATGGAGCATATTTTGGAGGGTGCAATTGATAACCCCTTGAGGCTACCTTTTGAGGCGGGGGTTGCTCCTCTTACACCAACATTTCTACCACCATGGGATATATTAGAGGTGGTCAAATCTATCTTTAGTATTAATACTCTATTTTGCATTATTTGTAGTCTTGTAGTTAGATTATATGGGAAGTATGCATATGATTAGATTATGAAATTATGTCTAATAAATAAGAAATATTTTTATGCAATAAACATGTTAGAAAATGATATTTTGTTGAAAATAGAGAATGAATAAATATTTCAAAGTTTTGAAGTATAAAAGTTGGTATTTTATGAAAACTATGTCTTTCTAGAAAGATTAATGTCAAACATTTTATGAAATAAAATCTTTCAAAATAATGATTTATTTTGGTAAACATTGGTGAAGTAATATTTCTTGCAAAAAGGAAGATTTTATGAAAAGTAGATATTTGTTGAGTTTGAAGAAATTAAATGTCTTTTATACCTTGAAAATGTATTTTTGCAAGTATGATAAATTTGTGAAATGAAAAATGTGTTTAACCCATTTAATAGGATTTTAAGGTTTAAAGTCCATCTTCTCATGCATATAAACTTGTAGTATTTTGGCAATAAATGTATAAACAAGTTTAAAGAAGAGTTTGTTGGGTTTAAACATAAAATAATAAAAGTAAAAATTCTTGTCTTTAAAGTGTGTGAAGAAAAGGGGTTAAAAGTATGATAAGTACAAAGTTGTAAGACTGCATATAAAATAAAGGAAATGGTATTTTCTTATAAAAGTAGTCTTAAATGTAAATGAATTTCTTGAATGAAGAAAGTAAAGAAATATGTGGTTTGGGAAATTTTTAATAAAGGTGTTGAATAAGTAATAATGAGTAAACATGGGAAAGTTAGTGTGTATAACTTAGTAATATGGTAGAGGATTAACACTTATGAAATTGGAAAGGAAATGATGGGATAAATATATTTTCAATTAAGAAGAGTATTACTCCAAGGTTAAAAGGGTGCTAATGTGTTAAAACACCTAAGAAGTTATTGTCGGTGACTTAATTGTGTTTCTGGGAGAAATTAACACTTAGGGAAATGGAGTAAAAGGTGATTTTGGGGAAAAAAATGAGTAAAATAGTAATTTTACTTAAAGTGGAACATTTTTATAAAATAAAAATGTTTGAAAGGGTGATACACAAAGTGGTCCTAAATGAATATGATTTTTAAAATAAAATTAATATTAAAGTGTAAAGGACATGAAATGATAATTTCAAAGTGTAACACAAGTTCGAGGTGAAATCTCGGGTTTTGGATTCGGCCGGGTAAAGGAAATAAGGAATAATGTGGACATTTGCAAAATATTAAAACACATGAAAAGGAACTCGGATGATAACGTGATAATTAAGGAGATGCGCATTGCCGGCGGTGTGGAGCCCATTAAAGTATGCGGTATTTGGGAGATTCCGAGAAAATATAAAAGGAATAAGGGACATGTCAAGAAATGGATCGTGGGGTGATACAACCTAACTCGAATGAATTAATAATTGTTCCGGTAAAGGTTAAAATGGACAGGTAAATGTGTAATTGATTAATGTCCATAAAGTAAGGCAAATGGTAAAGTAAGTGGGTAAATGGGTGATTAAGCAACCTAAGCGGTTAAACCCATAACTAACACTACAATGTGTTTAAAAAGGTTCTCATAGATCAAATAAGTATTCTCTAACACGGTATTTGCGTGTGTTTAAAGGGCGTGTTTCAACGAAAATACTAAAGTATGTTGGAGAAAATAAAAAGGGTGATTTCGGTAATAGAATGATTTCGCGTAAATCAAATGTAGTGGTTTTAAATGTCGAACGAGGTGGGCTAAATAAAGTGAGAAATGAGAAAATGAGAAAAAAGAAAGTCTTTTCTGATATTAAGATAAATTAATCTGGATAAATATGGTTTTCAGAAGAAAAAAACGTTTCGTGCATTGAGTATATGTATATGCATATGTGTGTGTGTGTGTGTGTGTGTGTGTGTGTGTGTGTGTATATATATATATATACACACACACAACGTAGTTGCACGTGCACATAAGCATAACGTGTTTGAGTCTCCTTTCTGTCGTTCGATTCTATACTGTATTTGTGTATTTCCCACTGAGTATCGGCTCACACCCTCGCTTTGTTACGGCAGGTCAGGAGTGGCTTCGTATTTTGAGAGCATTATACAGGTAAGTACTTTATTTATTTTACGTTAGTAGCTCTGTATGCTTGGACTTCGAGGTGTTCCCCATTGGTTCCTCACATAGGCTATTTTGAAACTGGAATTGCATGCTAAACAAGTGAAATGTTAATTATAATAATATTGGACTAGCAACATTATATAGGTTGTTTTATTGCACATTACACCTAACGCTTAGGTCTGACCGAGTTGACTACGGGTAATCCTTAAATCCAGATCGGGGCGTTACGCTTGAACATTGGCATCCAGGTATAACCAATCAAACACACCAAGATGGAATAATTTGGTTATGCGTTATTCACTCTTGGAGTGGTTCAGGTTTGTAAGTCATTTCTCTCTGCTTGTGGTACTTTACCTACTAGTGCAAGGTGTCAATTTGGGCCGAGATTTTTTTCTGTTGTGGGATTTTCCTCGTATAAATAATTGTCTCATATTTATGATTTACTATTCTGCATTTTATTTATTTATATGATTAATGGAGATATGTTAATAAAAGAATCAATTTGGTAAATCACATTGTTATCACTTAGACATTAGAGTTAACTTTTACTCGAATTTAGATTAAAGAAAAATATTTTTTTAACTAGAAATAATTTAATTTGGGTAGTTGTTATTCAGATCCGCACACTCTCAATTGGTATTTGAGCGGGTCCCTTTATTTTTAGGTTTTATAACCTAGGGTGGATCCTTATGTGTACGAAATGGTGGGAAGTTCTTCGAAATGACGATCGTTTTTTTATAGTAGTAACTATTCATATTGGAAAGCTAGAATGGGAACTCATTTACATTCCATGGATGAAAAATATGATATAGTGTATATCATGATTGGGAATACTTTGTTATTGTTGTCCATGGATTTAAAAATAAAAAGAGTAAACTTAATTGGGACTATAATGATAATCAAAATATTCGGTGGAATGCTAAAAGCTTAAATGTTATCTGTGGAGCCGATAATATTGGTGAGTTTAAACGTATAACAAATTGTATAACGTCTAGGAAAGCATGTGATGTTTTGGGGTTTACTCATGAAGGCACCATGTCCATAAAGCATGCTAAGCTTAAATGGTTGACTACATCTTTTGAAGTCTTGATCATGAAAGACAATGAAAGTTTTCATGATTTCTATTCATGTTTAAGTGACATAGTGAACTCGTCGCCTGCCTTGAGAAAACAAATTCGAAATAGATGTTAGTGATGAAATCTTACGATATCTACCCAAGAGGTTTGATGTAAAGGTTGATGCTATAAATAAAGTTAGAGTAGTTACTAATATCCCTTTGCGTGTGGATGAGTCAGTGGGTTCACTTTAAATATATGAGGCGGATTTGGATCGTCGGTGTTGATGTAAAAAACTATACTGGATCTAATTTTCTAATCACATATAAAATATATAACGATAAGTAAATAGAGATTTTTAAAGTGGTTCAGCTATGTAAGAAAGTCTACGTCCATTGTTATTTTATTGATCTTTGTGGTTACAAAAAGCTAGTTACTCTTGTAGATAAGAATATCCTAGAATGCATTCGACCATGCCCTTGATGAAAGGGATACAATGTATTTATATTGACCCGGAGATCAAGGGTTGGAATGTCAAGGGATGGAATGCTTTTATATAATTAAGCATTTACATCCTTACATAATAAATGTGATGATTAGTTGTATAAACCACGTGTAGTATGAGACACTCCGCCTAATTAAATACCGGGTGATCGGTCCTTTATAAAATTAAACCAAAATATCCGGTTGGTTCAGATTATGCATCACAGTCGAAAGTCATCAATATTTATTTAACAAAGCTAACCACCTAATATTTAAAAAAGGTTGATGTCAAAATTTTATCTTGTTATTAATCATCATATGTAAAAGGAAATATTTAATCATCGCCATACATCACAATAGCAATAAGGAAAGAATTAACTGAGTTTAAATAAAGAACTGGAGTGAACACTTCCAGTCGAAATCCCATACAACAATCAAATAACCCGAAATCAAAGTCTAATGATAGAATAAAATAACTCTAAATCCCTGACTGTAAAATAGGAGGGATGACATGTCCAACTGAAATAAATGACTGATAGATAAGGAGAAATAGTCTCAGAAGTGTCTATTAGCAATATCTTGTAACTTTCACATCAGGTACAGTTCGACAAATGAATGGAATCTCCTAAGTCCGGTTCCCCTATGGCTGAGCCCCTAAAGTAATAAAACAAGAAAAGAGATTTCAGAAAAACGGGTCAGAGCCGAGTAGAAAATAGTTTAAATATAGCAAGTGATTAAATTGATTAATTAGCACTGTTGATACCAAATTTAGTCTGTTGACGTGGATCAATTATGTGGAGACACGTGTCAACCTACATGGAACCTACAAACACTTTCAATGAACAACACACTAACTCTGAGGAACTCAAACTCCCCGAGAAACTTAGCGTGCAGAACAAGAAAATCAAAGAGACGACTGCACATTAAATGCTCATTATTATCATACAGATGTACATGTCTACTAGACAACAGCGCATTCTCCTTTCATTTGTGCAGCCTTAAGGCTATAAATACATTGTAACCTCATCATTATAGGGGACCAGAATTTCTTGAGAAAACCATTTTTATCAAGAACTCCAAGCAAACAGTCAGCAATATAAAAACAGTGGATGTAGGTCATTCTCATAAGGCTGAACCACTTTAAAAATCTATTGTCTAGTATTTCTTTATTCATTTTTATCTTTGATTAAAATAATTAGATCAAATCTAGTTTTTTACATCAACAAGCACAATATTATTCATGCTAACTTAGCGTACTCACTTGGGATGCTCACATCTTATCTAATGTGCACACCTAGCTAGCCCAACTACCCATATTAGTCTCAATACACTACCTGACTATACGTAGTTTAATCACTATACCTGATAAAATATCTAAATAACTCGAAGCCAATATATTTTCATTATTTAGGAGTAGGTTTAAATATGTCTTAACTCATTCTCCTAGCATTTTTAATTCTCAACTGGTGACCCAGTACGTATACACTTTAATAAAGTAGTCAACATGAAACACGTAATAGGAACTCAGTATACATATGTAAAATCTCTCTATGTATACATATAAATATATATATATATATATATATATATATATATATATATATATATATATATATATATATATATATATATATATATATATATATATATATATATATCAATACTGCACCCATGGTTAAGAAACCCTGGTGTTAGGCATACTTGTCTATCTAGTCCCATTGCAAACGCTCGCGCATAAAGGACCGAATCGATAAAACATATACACATATTTGAGGCGAAAATAGTCCCAAGCCGATGGGCTACGCACAAATACTACCGACACCATTATCGTTCTCACAGATAACCCGTACCTAGGTTCCATGCTCTAGTGATACGACTCAAAATCCCCCGAAGGCACACAAGATATGTTCGTCCACAATGCGCTAACCTCCGTTCGATATCCAGTAGCTAAGTATGCCGTACACATAATATTCCAAGTAATAAGTAAGCTCACAACTTATTTAACTTAATAGGCATTCACGCAACCCAATTACCATAATACGTAAGTAATATTAATGTCTCTACTCTCCACGATATCCATTTATATATATAACCTCTCTAGGACTTACATTCTCTCCTGGGTTTCCATACAAACTAAATACCTCGAGTATCATTACACCTTTAATTCCCTAAAACTTTGGATTTTAAGTCACCCGCTACTCACATAGGTTAATACACTCGCTTGGGTTGGATAAACCTAGGATGATTTTTTAACTCGAACAGACCCTAAAAACCCATTCTGGAATCTCGTTAGAAGTTAAGAGATTCTCATTCGAATGAGGTCGTTCGAACTAACTCAGCAACTCGTTAGAAGGCTCGTTGGAAATCTCATTAGAAGGTTGTTCGAACGAGGTCGTTAGAACGACCTGGGTAGGTCTTCGAACGAGATTTCCAAACTGGCCCTGTTCTTCCCGAAACTCGTTTTTTCCAATTTTTATTCTTCAATCTCATTCCAAACTCAACCCAATACTAATGTAATTGTTTCTAAACTATTCTAAATTACCATAGGACACTTCCTAACACAAATTGGAGGTTAAATCCTTATGGAATCAAGGGAATCCAACAAATTACTCAAGTTCTTATAAATCTCTTTGATATGAACCCAGAAATTTCTAATCCTTCAAAACCCCCAATTAATTTCGTGATTTCAACATTTAATTACCAACATTAACAGTTCTAAGAAGGGAATTTCTTTTACATGCCAACCAATCTCCAATTCATGGGGTTTCTTTACAAATAAGTCAAATTAAACTCTAGTTTTCATTACAATAATTTTATATCATTTAATCTAAATTAACAGGAATAATATATGCTAAAAGAGGAGCAAGATAAACACTTGCCTTGGAATGGATTTCTGATTCTCGAACTAAAATGGGTATGTAGTTGATCGTCTTGTCGCGATCTACACTTTGGTGTAATTCTTGGTGGAAAACCTTGAGTTCTTGGCTTAGTTCTCCAATGGAGTTCTTCTTCCTCGTTGGTTCTCTCTCTCTCTCTCTCTCTCTCTCTCTCTCTCTCTCTCCCACATAGGTTGAAACTGGAAATAACCTCTAATCCACGTACAACCTTTATTTTAATTCCTAATTTTCATCCATTTAAATTCTCAAAAATATCAAAAGACCTAAATACCCCTCCGGGGTGTCATTTTGGGCTAAAATGCCTCGGACTTCAACTATAACGTCCGAATAGTGTTTTCTGACTATTTCGACCCTTCCGGACACACTGGCGCACTCAAAATAATTGTTTGAGTTATATAAAAATAATTTACCTTTTTAACTCCCAAATATATAAGAGTGACGCGACTCATACGCACGTCCCAAATAATTATATCCTAACTGTCGTGTATCTCATCCCCGACCATATTATTATTTCTGAAACTATCTATTATGTTACTCAATACGTAATGTTCAACATAATCATTACTCAACATGATTTCAACATAATTATTTTCGATAACTACTAACTCTCGTCACGCTAGTAATTATTACCATAAAGTTGGATTAATTATAAAATAAATTTTCTCTCTTGAATTAATTAATCCCAATTTCCATAATTTCATAATAAAATAAATATGCGTAAAAATATGGGGTATTACATAGTATGACCCTTGGTATGAAGACACTTCGTTGTCTTGTTGGTCGGCCTTCTTTGTGTTGGTCGGCATTCCTTGTGTTGGTTGGCATTCCATGCCTTAGTCAGCAAATTTACTTTTTACTGACTAGAATTTTGGCCACGTAGGAGGACACATGTTTACTTCTGATTGGTCCACGTAGGCGGATAATTTTTTGTATCAACAGTCGGTAAGGGTCAAAGAAAGATAAATATTTTTTTCAAAGTTAACTCTAACTAAGACTCTAGTAATTTCTTTTACTTTGAAGAAGAATATGAAGCTTACTTCAATAAAAAGTTCACTAAGTTGTGGAAAACTAAAATTAAAAAGGAGGTAAATGACAAGTGTAAGTCAACCAAATATTATTTAAGTCAAAGAAGTGGGTTGAAGAAGGTTAAATCCATAAACGATGTATTGACTTGTGGACAATGAAGGCATGTGTCCCACCAATGGACTTTTATTCCCATTGAGCGGAGAGGTGCTAGAATATCAAGAGGCATCATTAGTGATACGAGTTCGGACTTTGATAATGACACCTCTCCAAAGGAGGATACTTTTACGACTTTTATTTCCAAGGAAGGTCATTTAATTTTTGACGACATACAGGTTGATGGGCACACCTAAGTTGATGATACTAAGACCTCATATTATTTTCTCTATAGAGAATTTCTCGACTTTAGGATTAAAAGCCGCAAACTTTCTTACCCCACACGCAGCTACCAATATCGAAGGCAACCAATACCCTTTAGGGATACTAAAGAGCACACAGTGTCCCTCTACAAGTTCGACTATGACCCACTAGGGAATATTATTGGGAAATATAACCTGGGATTGACATCTAAGTGTGAAAAAATTCAGCCCTAAAGATCTTTGATTAATCATGCCTTGAAAAGAAAAAAAACAAGAACTAGGTTTAAAGATTAAACCTAGGGTTTCAATATTACAATATATTTTTTAATCTTGATGTGATTATTACGAGGAGACAAAGGTTGATGATGATAAAATTATTAACCTCCAAGGTATCTGAAAAACCTTGATTAAACCTTCTGTATGCAAGGATCTTTTAGTGTATAATCCTTCCCAAAGTCAAGTAGGTGTGTGGACACCTTTTAAGATAAAAGCACTTTCTTATGAGTGAGATATGATGGTCTCTCTCTAGGCCTATTTACAAAAATATGAATAGTATATTCTTTCACCCATATCCAACCCTAATGAACCACTATGATTAAAACCCCTTTTCATACCTTTATATACAAGTACAAAGGCGAGCTTGGGCCAAACTGGATTTTTTGAGAGTATGGGTATAACTACTCAGGTATATAGACTACACTAGGGATCCAAGACAAATAATTAAATTAGCTCCAAATAAATATTCGAAAATCTCAAATTACATTTACCGTAATTTTTTTCCTTTCTTTATTTAATCGTAAATTAACTCCACGGAATATTCATGATTGAAATCTAATTTAATTATCTCAGAAATCACTTGGATATAATGCGGTCTTATTTGCAAAGTTTATTATGGTACATAATATGATTCCCCATTGTTGATGTAAAAAATTAGATCACTCTAATAATTCAATCACAGATAAATAAATGAGACAAAAGATTTTAAAGTGGTTCAGCCTTATAAGAATGGCCTACATCCACTGTTGTTTTATTGCTGAGTGTTTGGGAATTCTCGATTTATGTTCTATCAAGAGATTCCGATCTGGATCCCTTACAATGAGGATTGTACAATGTATTTATAGCCCTGAGGCTGTAATGTGAAAGGGTAATACATTAAATGGTATACATATGAAAGGGTAATACATTTAATGCCCTTTTTGCATGTGCGTCTGAATGATAAGAATTTAATGAGCAGTTAAACTGTTGGTATCCTGCTTCGAGGTGCAGCTCGGACCGCTTGAGCTTCTCGGTGCTAAAGAGTTCCTCGGAGAGTTATGTTCCTTGGAGTATATGAGTTCCTCGGAGTAACATGGTTCCTCGGAGCGTGTGATCATCTCGGAAGTGCTTGTTGTTGCCATGTAGATAGCCACGTGTCTTCATATGATTGGTCCATATCAGCAGATTAAATTTGGTATCAACAGAAGCCCCCAATGCTTCATAGTTTGAAATTTGAGGAGTATGGAACATTCTTTCTCGGAATATGGTAGCTTTAAATAGTCTTCCTGATTTTTAGGAGCGTTTCCCTTGTATTTATTTCTCCTTCCTAGTTCGTAGAATCATGCTTTTTTGGACTTTTCTGCGTGCTTCGATTCCCGCGTCACTTTTCGTCTTTTTAGCCGCTGTTGCCCGCTCTGATTCCCGCGCCACTTTTCATCTTTTTTAGCCGCCGGTAACGTAATCATCCTTTTTTGTAATCATTACTTCACCATTTCCCAAGGCAAGGTATTTAAGCTTCACAGATACTCCCATCGTCTTCTACTTTTCAAATTTTTATCTTCGAGTTTTTCATTGTCTTCTACTCTCTTGTGCGTTCATCTCTTTCATCGTTCGTTGTCAACAGCTCTACTCTTTTTCTGTAAGATCTTCTTCCTTTTTCTTCATTTCTTTATTCACCATGGTTTACCCTGTTGAGTCTTTTGAGAAGTTTCGTTCTGATTTCTCCGTTCCGTCATGGGTTGTTTTGGAAGAGCTTTCTGAGCCTTCTAATTACTTCCATTTGGCTGAGGGACATTGGTTCCCCAGTCTCTTTTTTGCTGAGTGTGGATTTTCTTTTCCACCAAATCCTTTGTGTCTGGAATTCTGTCAGTACTTTGACGTTGTTCCTGCACGAATAGCCCCCAACACATGGAGAATAGTTAATGGGGTGCATAGATTAAATCAAGTGCATGGAACTCGTATAGGAATTCCAAAAATCATGTACTGCTATAGATGGGCAGTTAATGATAATATTTTTTTATTTAAAACTAGATTTTTAAATAGGGCCTTAGTAGTCAACCTCCCTGATGCCAATAGGGATTATTTTGAGCATGGGGTTGTCATAAAAAATTGGCAACACCTTCCATTATCTGGAGATGAGGTTTACCAGGGTCCCAGATGCCCTCCTTATGGCAATGGGATAGGTTATTTTTATTTCGTTTTATTTATTTTGAAATCATGTTTCTTTTGTGTTTGATAAAATGTGCCACTGATAACAATGTTTATTTATTTGCAGTTGATAGCAAGAGAAAGTGCCCAAAAGATGTAGATGTCAATATAAGGCATTTGAAACTTATCTGGAGTCTGCATCAAAGTGTTGCTGACAAGAACATTAGATAGGCTTCGTATCTGCTCCAGTACAAGAGCTACACCACTTCTTTCACTGCTCGTCCAGTGATAAGTGAGTCAGAGCCAGTACCAGCTTCCACCAGCTCATCGCCTGAATCCCATATTCCTTTAAGTGAAAGGATGAAGAAGAGAAGACCTCCTACCCTGTTTGAGAAAACTGTCTCCGGTTCTGGGGAGGCAAAAAGGAGTAGGATTGATGTCCCAAGGGAGGGGACGAAGAAGAATGATGCAGCTCCTCCAGCTGCTCCTGCTAAAGTTGCAGAGAAGCCCGCAGTGGCTCCGAGTAGCACTGCTGCTCCTGGAGAGGTGATTGTGATATCACTGACCAAGGGTTCTTCCTTGGTTGAATCTGTACCTGTTCCCCCGAGGAGGCTGAAGAAGAGCTCCTCGGTCAATTTGGCAGACACCATTACTCAACCCCCAGCTGCTGGGACTGGAGTTCCCACTTTTATACCCCCGAGCTCTGCCATGAGCTCGGTAAATGTGACACCCCGCCTAATTAAATACCGGGCGATCACTCCTTTATTAAATTAAATCAAGGTGAACAGTTTGGTTCATTCTTAGCATCACTGTCGTAAAAATAAACTTTCCAATTTAACACCCTAAATAATTAAGCTAAGTGTCAAAACCATATTTAAACATTACTTTCCAAATTTTTATTTAAAGAAAAATGATTTATTTATTTATTAACAACATTTCAACAATTAAGAATCACACCACAATAAACCTGGAACACAATCCAATTAATTTAAAACATTCGTCAATCGAATGTCAACATGCGAAATATAAAGTAACACAATTCAAACTCAATAAATCCCATAGTGACAATACTAGAAATAACTGAAATACAAATGTCCCAATAACAATGAAATAATGGAAAGGGCGACACATGCCCAATAAATGAGAATGCTAGAAGTGGAGTCAATAAAGGAAGCCGTCTACGCAAGTGACCTGCAACTCCCACCTAAGCTGCAGCACGTTCCTTTCAAGGGATCCTAAGCAAGACGCCCCTGTGGCTGGGCACCTGAAATATATACATATATATACAAGAGAGAGGGAGAAAAAGAAACGGGTCAGAGCCCGATAGTGTGTATGATTTAAAATTTGTTTAGCAAGTATTTAAATTGATACAGGCCAATGCAACAACATATTAGAGCGACACTCTCTTGATAAATTCTCACCTCTCTTCTAATGTGCACGCCTATCGTACTAACCTTCCCAACGATTTATCTTATCATTTTATCATACTAACCTTCCCAACAATTTAGCTTATCTTAACTTACTCATAAGATTTCAAAACCGAACAATATCATTGTTTAAAAAGGATACTTCCAATTAGCAGCACAACTCTCGTTTTAGCTTTATTAATTTATAAAGTTTCCCTGTGTCATATTATACTTTCACAAAATAAGTATTTACTATTTGAGTCATCAACCATGTCCTACTTATCAAATCACAGTAGGCAGTTTCAAATTTCCTAATCTCATATATATATATTAACTACTCGTATAATATATATATAAAATAACAGCACCCCAAATAAAACTATGGTGCGTGCATACTTCTACTATCCAAACCCCATACCACTCATATCAAGGGGAATACAAATTCGGAATCACTCTCGAACTGTATTAACACATACACAAACAATATCGAGGCGAAGCATAGATTCCAAGTCTCTAAGAGGATGGCACATACTCGCGTCTCTTAGAACCGTTTGAACTATCAATTCGATAGCCTGTACCAAGGATATCTATCTTCTAGGGTACAAGTCAATATCCCCCATAAAGGTCCCATCGAGATAAGACTGTCCCAGTGCGGTAACCTCAAGGATAACAAGTAGCGCGGTATGTTTTTCACATGTATATAATATATGTACACACAATCATATAAATATACCACTTTTATCATATTAATATAGGTTCCTCTCGTCACCCATAATTACAACATTTATCCTTAATTTCACATTATTAGTATTACGTATAAGGTTTCATCTCTAACCTTAACTCGAAGGGTTTTCTCACTTATTACGTGACACTCGTGGACTCTATCCTTCCAAGTAGAAAATTCAGTAGGTATACCTCTATTCACTATCGTAGCTATTCGCCGTAATCTCTCAATTGAAATACGTAGTTTCATCGTTCATTATATAATTATCCCAAAAGAAAAATTCTCATCTTATAATAAAGTTCCCAACACTTATTCATATGTCCTACTGGTCTTTCCTATCTCCCAAACCTTTTTATTAAGAATACCCAAGAATTATTTCACGATAAATTTAATTTAACTAATTAAACAAGGGAAATAGGAGTCTGCCAGGAGGGTTCGATCGATCGAGGTCTGGGGCTCGATCGATCGAACCTTCGATCGATCGAAGCTCTAGGCTCGATCGATCGATCAAGCAGGTATTTTGATTTCTGCAGAATTGCAGTTACGGGTTCTACCATCTATCTTCATCCAAATCCATATTTTTCAACTCCAAACGTCCCAAAAATTCTACTACTAACATTATAACATTATACCAGATGTTTTCAACGTAAAGCATGTGTATTTCTATCATTAAACATGGATAATCAACCCAAAATCTTATCTAATCATCAAGAACCCTAGAGTTTTCTTAATCGTGGTTCTAATCTGTTTTTACCAAAATTTCCTTCTAATACATCATCAAAATTTCGTGGGTTATTCGTCTACATCACTAAAGATTTCCAGAATAAGGTTTAAGTCTTTACTACATGCAAATTCCTATCAAAATTTGGGTTTTCTTCCATATATTTCATCCCTAATCATTCCTAAACTAATATGGAAATTGCACCAATGAAAATAGCAAGATAAACACTTTCCTGGGATTTTCAGAAGTCTGGTTTACGGCTGATATTGGTGTGGTTGCGTTCCTCGTCTCGAGATCTACGCGTTGGCGGAGACGGCGGTGCAAACGGGTGGCTTTTTGGCCTTGAATTGCCTTGAGAGCTCTCTCCTCTCTTCTCCAATGGCCGTTCTAGGGTTCTGAATATTCTAACCCTAAGTGACAACCTCAATATCAGATATAGTCCCTCTAATTTTCGTGGGTTTAATTACCCATAAATGTAAAATGACTAAAATGCCCTCCTGGGTTACTAATTAGGCCTAAAAATGCCCCGAAACCCAAACTACACCCCCGGGTACATTTTTCTGACTATCTCGACCCTTCCAGACGCGTTGGCGCACTCAAAACGACCATACGGGCAACTTATAAAATATTCACTTTTTATTTATCAAAATTTAGTTTCGACGCGACACGAGCACGTTCCGACTTAAATTTCCGAAATTGTCATTTAACTCACTCATGACATTCAATATAACCAATATAATATATTACTTTGCTCATTAGTAATATTCAACAAGTTTCCCATAATTACTTACTCTCGTCACGTTAATAATTATAACATAATTAATTTCCGGATTTTTATTAAATAATTCATTCACATTAACTTTAATAAATCCCCAAATTAATATAGCATAAAAATACGGGGTATTACATACTTCCCCCCTAATAACGGAATTTCGTCTCGAAATTTGGAAAATAAGGCATACCTGGTAAAAACAACTCTGGATATCTCTCGCGCATATATGCCCCGCGCTCCTAAGTGGATTCCTCCACATTATGATGCTCCCACTTGACCCGCACAAGTGGAACTATCTTCGACCTCAATCTCCTCTCACTATAGTCTAGGATAGCCACCGGTCTCTCCTCGTAAGAGCTGTCAGGTTGTAAGTCTATCTCATCTATCGCAATGTGAGTATGGCCCATATCATCCCGAAGATACCGTCTCAACGACGAGATGTGGAATACATCGTGAATGCGATGTAAATGCTCTGGCAGTCCCAACCTGTATGCAACCAGCCCAATCCTCTCGATGATGGGAAATGGTCCCACGTACCTCGGAGCCAACTTCCCCTTCTTCCCGAACCTCATCACTCCCTTCATAGGAGATACACGCAATAACACTTGGTCCCCCACACTAAACTCCCGAAAGAACCGTTTCGCATCGGCGTAGCTCTTCTGCCCGTCCTGGGCTATCCGAATGCGACTCCTGATCATCTTAATCCTCGCGGAGGTCTCCTGAATCACCTCCGGTCCTAGAAACTTGTTATCCCCCACTTCGAGCCAACAAGCTGGGGAACGACAAGGCCTGCCATACAAAGCCTCAAATGGAGCCATACCAATCGTAAAGTGATAAGAGTTATTATAAGCAAACTCTACCGGTGGAAGATGTGGCTCCCAACCTCCTCCAAAATCAAGAACACACATGCGTAGCATATCCTCTAACATCTGATTAGTATGCCCTGTCTGTCCATCTGTCTGTGGGTGATAAGCTGAACTCAACCTCAACTCAGTACCCATAGCCTCCTGAAAGCTTTCCCAGAAACGTGAGACGAAAATCTTATCTCTATCTGATACAATATTCAGGGCCACCCCATGTAATCTGACAACCTCAGCAATGAATAACTGAGCATATTGACCCGTGGTATAGTCTGTTCGCACTGGCAGAAAATGAGCCACCTTGGTCAAACGGTCTACAATCACCCAGATAGAATCGTGGCCCCGCTGTGATGTAGGAAACCCTGTAATAAAATCCATGGAAATACTCTCCCACTTCCACGCGGGTACTTCCAATGGCTGAAGCAATCCTGACGGTTTCTGGTGGTCCACCTTTACCAGTTGGCAGGTAGAACACTTGGACACGAACTCGGCGATGTCCTTCTTCATCCCACTCCACCAGTATTGTCGCCTCATATCCTGGTACATCTTATCCCCTCCAGGATGCACCGCAAACTGGGACCCGTGAGATTGGGTCATCACTGCATGACGTAATTCATCCCCTTCAGGAACTACCAATCTCCCATTAAACCGCAAACCTCCATAGGAACTAACAGAATAGGACTCAGCGCCCTCGGCTAGAAGTCGCACAATCTGCTCTTGGCAAAACGGGTCTGTGGTCTGTGCCTGTATCACCCTCGTAACAATCTCGGGTGTGACTGATATCACGGATATGAAAGAACGTGTTACTGCGTTCTGGTGACCGAACTCCTTCCACTTTGCTTTCCAGACGTCCGCTACATCGTCTACCGGTCTACGGCTCAACGCATTAGCAACTACGTTGGCCTTCCCCGGATGATACTGTATTTCGAACTGATAGTCTTTCACAAACTCTAACCACCTGCGCTGACGCATATTCAGCTCTCGCTGAGTGAACAGGTACTGCAGTGACTTGTGGTCTGTGAACAAACGGAATTTCTCCCCCAATAAATAGTGCCTCCATATCCTCAATGCAAAGACGATTGCTGCTAACTCCAGGTCGTGGGTGGGGTAATTCTTCTCATGCGGCTTAAGCTTGCGGGAAGCAAAAGCTATAGCCTTCTCTTCCTGCTGAAGTACTCCCCCAAGTCCCCGTAAGGACGCATCGGTGTAAACCAGGTACTCCACACCCGGCTTCAGTAACGCAAGGACTGGCGCTGAAGTAAGCTTGTCTTTCAGCTCATCGAAAGCCAATTGACAAGCGTCATCCCACACATATGGTACTCCCTTGCGAGTCAGATTCGTCAATGGACCCGCTATTTTGGAGAATCCCCGAATCAATCTCCTGTACTAACCAGCTAACCCCAAGAAACTACGCACTTCCGTCGGTGTCGTGGGCTGTCCCCACTCCCTCACCGCTGATACTTTACTCGGGTCAACTGCAATCCCCTGCTCAGAAACAACATGTCCCAAGAACTGTACCTCTCGCAACCAGAATCCACACTTCTCGTACTTAGCATACAGCTGATGCTCTCGTAGAGTCTGAAGAACCTGCCTCAAGTGCTCGGCATGCTCCTCCTTGGAGTGTGAATATATCAAAATGTCATCTATGAAGACAATGACAAACTGATCCAAGAACTCTCTGAATACTCGGTTCATCAAGTCCATGAAAACGGCTGGAGCATTTGTGAGTCCGAACGGCATCACCCTGAACTCATAGGACCCATATCTCGTCAAGAAGGCAGTCTTTGAAACATCTTGCTCTCTAATACGTAACTGATGGTACCCCGACCTCAGATCTATCTTCGAAAAGAAAGTTTCTCCCCTCAACTGGTCGAACAGGTCATCGATTCAAGGCAACGGATACTTATTCCGTATCGTGACCTTGTTCAACTCCCGGTAGTCCACACATAACCTTAGTGAACCATCTCTCTTCTTCACAAACAAAACTGGAGCGCCCCAAGGTGAGGTACTCCTGCGAATGAAGCCCTGACCTAACAGCTGCTCTATTTGATCTCGTAGCTCTCGCATCTCTGTCGGAGCCATAAGGTACGGTGCGCGTGCTATAGGTTTCGTATCTGGCAATAAATCTATGACAAAGTGTATCTCTCGACTGGGGGGTAGGCCTGGTATCTCCTGAAACACATCGGAGTACTCCCTGACAACTGGGATCGAATCCAAGGGAATCACAACCTCCTTAGAGGTATCCTCCTCTATGTAATACAAATGAGCAGTCGAACCTCCCTCTGGGCGAGGCATCGCCACTACAAACATCTCTTGCCCCGGAATGGCAAAAACAATGCTCCCACCGAAGCAATCAATCATGGCTCTATAAGCTGCGAGCCAATCCATACCAATAATCACATCATGCTCGTGCATGTCTAAAACTAACATGTCTGCAGGTAATACCAAGCTACCAATATCTACCCCCACTCCCCGGCATATAAAGAAAATAAGCGACCCACTCCCAAGTGGTGAGTCTACACATGTCACAATGCTCTCTGTTGTGGCTAATAACTCTAAGGCTTTCACAAAATAGGTAGATATAAAATAGTGAGTTGCCCCAGTATCAAACAAAACTCGACTCATAGTAACATGGATAGAAAAATAAACCCTCAATCACGGGTGGTGCCTGCGGAGCTGCTGCCTGTGGGAAGTTATAGACACGTCCGCCCTGTAGCTTTTTCTGCTGAACTGAGGCTGTTGGAAAGGGTGGTGGAGCTGGCTTCTGGGGTTTATTGTTAGCACATTCCTATCGTGGGGCCCTATTCTTCTCTAGGCAATCCTGACGCCTATGGCCATTCCTGCCACATTGGAAGCACCTCCCTCGAAACTGTTTCACTTACTTACGGTATTGACTAGTCTCGCTTTTTCCCTGGTCTTGCTGGCCTTGAGGGGAAATCTGCGGAAAAACTATGTCAGGGCGAGGATAATCCATCCACTTGTGACCCCGTTGTACACATTTATAGCAGAGTTTCGAAATTCTTCGCTGGTCAGATTGTAGTTTATCCCCAGTCTGATTCGGACAAGATTTACATTTGTGATCGTCCATTCCACAACCGAAACACCTCTTGGTGATTTCATTCTGAACCTGACTTCGTTGGCCCTGACACTTTTGTCCCTGTACATAAATCTTGTTACTTCTGGAACTGACTCGATCTTGATTGCTTTGTTATCCCAGATTCGGTGCCTTCGTACAATTCTCAACGTTAGTCACATGCATTTGATTAACCTCTCTAGGTCTTTTGCCTCCTTTAAGTTGTAAGCTGCGTTCTTGGTATTGTAGAACTGCACTGATAACTGCTTGTGCCACGATACTGCTAACTCGGCGGTTGATATTCTCCCTAGAGATACCTGAGGTGTGAGTCGATTTTGCTCGTTGACTCCCTTAACCGTCTTAGCTAGTTCTTCTTGACGATCCATCTGAAAATTTAAGTAAATTTGGATGAGTTCATCATTCAAATAAACAAATCGCAGAAGTACGAATTTCCAAAGTATAGAGATAAACACAGCATTCCTAGTATTAGGGCTCTATATCAAGGAAAGCAACGCTGAAAGCATAATAAGCTGCACAGATCCTAAAGGACACTAGAACCTGATGCTCTGATACCACTTGTGACACCCCGCCTAATTAAATACCGGGCGATCACTCCTTTATTAAATTAAATCAAGGTGAACAGTTTGGTTCATTCTTAGCATCACTATCGTAAAAATAAACTTTCCAATTTAACACCCTAAATAATTAAGCTAAGTGTCAAAACCATATTTAAACATTACTTTCCAAATTTATATTTAAAGAAAAATGATTTATTTATTTATTAACAACATTTCAACAATTAAGAATCACACCACAATAAACCTGGAACACAATCCAATTAATTTAAAACATTCGTCAATCGAATGTCAACATGCGAAATATAAAGTAACACAATTCAAACTGAATAAATCCCATAGTGACAATACTAGAAATAACTGAAATACAAATGTCCCAATAATAATGAAATAATGGAAAGGGCGACACATGCCCAATAAATGAGAATGCTAGAAGTGGAGTCAATAAAGGAAGCCGTCTACGCAAGTGACCTGCAACTCCCACCTAAGCTGCAGCACGTTCCTTTCAAGGGATCCTAAGCAAGACGCCCCTGTGGCTGGGCACCTGAAATATATACATATATATACAAGAGAGAGGGAGAAAAAGAAATGGGTCAGAGCCCGATAGTTTGTATGATTTAAAATTTGTTTAGCAAGTATTTAAATTGATACAGGCCAATGCAACAACATATTAGAGCGACACTCTCTTGATAAATTCTCACCTCTCTTCTAATGTGCACGCCTATCGTACTAACCTTCCCAACGGTTTATCTTATCATTTTATCATACTAACCTTCCCAACAATTTAGCTTATCTTAACTTACTCATAAGATTTCAAAACCGAACAATATCATTGTTTAAAAAGGACACTTCCAATTAGCAGCACAACTCTCGTTTTAGCTTTATTAATTTATAAAGTTTCCCTGTGTCATATTATACTTTCACAAAGCAAGTATTTACTATTTGAGTCATCAACCATGTCCTACTTATCAAATCACAGTAGGCAGTTTCAAATTTCCTAATCTCATATATATATTAACTACTCGTATAATATATATATAAAATAACAGCACCCCAAATAAAACTATGGTGCGTGCATACTTCTACTATCCAAACCCCATACCACTCATATCAAGGGGAATACAAATTCGGAATCACTCTCGAACTGTATTAACACATACACAAACAATATCGAGGCGAAGCATAGATTCCAAGTCTCTAAGACGATGGCACATACTCGCGTCTCTTAGGACCGTCTGAACTATCAATTCGATAGCCTGTACCAAGGATATCTATCTTCTAGGGTACAAGTCAATATCCCCCATAAAGGTCCCATCGAGATAAGACTGTCCCAGCGCGGTAACCTCAAGGATAACAAGTAGCGCGGTATGTTTTTCACATGTATATAATATATGTACACACAATCATATAAATATACCACTTTTATCATATTAATATAGGTTCCTCTCGTCACCCATAATTACAAAATTTATCCTTAATTTCACATTATTAGTATTACGTATAAGGTTTCATCTCTAACCTTAACTCGAAGGGTTTTCTCACTTATTACGTGACACTCGTGGACTCTATCCTTCCAAGTAGAAAATTCAGTAGGTATACCTCTATTCACTATCGTAGCTATTCGCCGTAATCTCTCACTTGAAATACGTAGTTTAATCGTTCATTATATAATTATCCCAAAAGAAAAATTCTCGTCTTATAATAAAGTTCCCAACACTTATTCATATGTCCTACTGGTCTTTCCTATCTCCCAAACCATTTTATTAAGAATACCCAAGAATTATTTCACGATAAATTTAATTTAACTAATTAAACAAGGGAAATAGGAGTCTACCAGGAGGGGTCGATCGATCGAGGTCTGGGGCTCGATCGATCGAACCTTCGATCGATCGAACCTTCGATCGATCGAAGCTCTAGGCTCGATCGATCGATCAAGCAGGTATTTTGATTTCTGCAGAATTGCAGTTACGGGTTCTACCATCTATCTTCATCCAAATCCATATTTTTCAACTCCAAACGTCCCAAAAATTCTACTACTAACATTATAACAGATGTTTTCAACGTAAAGCATGTGTATTTTTATCATTAAACATGGATAATCAACCCAAAATCTTATCTAATCATCAAGAACCCTAGAGTTTTCTTAATCATGGTTCTAATCTGTTTTTACCAAAATTTCCTTCTAATACATCATCAAAATTTCATGGGTTATTCGTCTACATCACAAAAGATTTCCAGAATAAGGTTTAAGTCTTTACTACATGCAAATTCCTATCAAAATTTGGGTTTTCTTACATATATTTCATCCCTAATCATTCCTAAACTAATATGTAAATTGCACCAACGAAAATAGCAAGATAAACACTTGCCTGGGATTTTTAGAAGTCTGGTTTACGGCTGATATTGGTGTGGTTGCGTTCCTCGTCTCGCGATCTACGCGTTGGCGATGACGGCGGTGCAAACGGGTGGCTTTTTGGCCTTGAATTGCCTTGAGAGCTCTCTCCTCTCTTCTCCAATGGCCGCTCTAGGGTTCTGAATATTCTAACCCTAAGTGACAACCTCAATATCAGATATAGTCCCTCTAATTTTCGTGGGTTTAATTACCCATAAATGTAAAATGACTAAAATGCCCTCCCGGGTTACTAATTAGGCCTAAAAACGCTCCGAGACCCAAACTACACCTCCGGGTTCACTTTTCTGACTATCTCGACCCTTCCGGACGCTTTGGCGCACTCAAAACGACCATACGGGCAACTTATAAAATATTCACTTTTTATTTATCAAAATTTAGTCCCGACGCGACACGAGCACGTTCCGACTTAAATTTCCGAAATTGTCATTTAACTCACTCATGACATTCAATATAACCAATATAATATATTACTTTGTTCATTAGTAATATTCAACAAGTTTCCCATAATTACTAACTCTCGTCACGTTAATAATTATAACATAATTAATTTTCGGATTTTTATTAAATAATTCATTCACATTAACTTTAATAAATCCCCAAATTAATATAGCATAAAAATACGGGGTATTACAGTAAAGTCCTGGATCATTCCCGAGGTCCAAGGTACTGAAGAAAATCTTACTCGGGATATGGTCACCTCGCTAGCTGCTCGTCACCTTGCTTCTGTAAGTCTCTTTACTTTGAATTTTTCATATTTCCTTTGTCATTTCTGTTTCTAAGTTGCTTTCTTTTTCTGTTCACAGTTGACGAGCTGCTTCAACATAATCCTGAAAAAGGGTGAAGCAATTAAAGCTTCATGCTCCTCATCCAGTGTGGAGGGAGCCATGGAAGAGGCTATCAAGTCTTTGGAAGACTCTCGCCATAAGTATGCCACTGATAAGGCTATTTGGGAGAAGAATCTTGCCTCCAACGAGCAGGAGAAAGCTCGAGCTGTTGATGCCTTCAAGGAGTTAGAGAAGAGAATAAATGCCTTGGAGATGGCAAATAAGGAGCTTGAAGAGAAGCTCAAAACTGCAGGAGAGTTTGAAGATAAACTCAAGGCTGCCGATGAGGAGTTGGCTCAACTTCGGGAAGTAGGTCGGCAGAAGGAGGAAGCTGAGAAAAAACTGAAAGTTGTTGATGACTTGTTGTCCGAAAAGCTTGCCTTGGAGAAGACCAAGAGGAAGATGGATGTGAAGAAGTCCTTCAGCTCTGGCTGGGACAAGGGGTGGAACAAGGGGTTGGCTGCCATGGTGTCGCAAGTGGACTATGGCAGTCTCAAATACTTTAGGGATGGATGGGTTGCTGCCCTTCAGGAGATGAAGGTCGACGAGTCTTCCGAGCTCTTCCAGAGATATATCCCTGGTCCTCCTCCAACTCCAGAAGACTTAGAAGAGGACGAAGCTACCTCCGAAGAGTCTTCGATGGTGATGGAAGATCATGCCCTATCCATCCAGCCTGCTGCTGAGGGAAATCAGCAAATCGTTTGTTCCTCCAAGCAACTGCCTACTCTCCCCGAGCAACTATCCCTTCCCTCCGAGCAACCTACCTCTTCATCCCAGCCTCCCGAGAAGGTTTTGGGAGATAAGGAAAAGGTGTAGTGTTGTTAGGGTTTCTCTTTATTTTGTTTCTTTTTATCAAATGTAATCCAGAATATGTAACTCTGAATTATGATCTAATAAAACTTGAGTTCCGTTTGCGGACTGTTGTCTATTTTCTATTCATACTCTGCTTGTTTCTCTTATTGATGATTGCTTTTCTTTCTCTACTAGTTTCTGGCCAGGATGGAACTGTTATCTGCCCATGATACAAAGTTGCTGCGACAATGTAATGAGTACTTTAAGGCTGGTCACACAGACCTGAGTGCTGCACAAGTTATCGACATCCTTGGTCATGATGCTTCAGAACAGGCAGTGGAAGCATATCAATATCTGAAGTGTCTGCTTGATCGGGCTGTAGCCAATAACGTTGCCTATTATGAAATGATCGAGGATCTTCAAAGCACCCTCGAAGACCTTCAGCTTCAATACAAAGAATCCACTGCCTTGTTGCATGAGGGGTACGAGAATAAGTACTAGTAGATCATTGCCGACAAGGGCTATGAGAAGCTTTTTGCTGGGTATGATGTAAGGGAGAGAACCTTGAGAGGCGAGGTCGAAGAATGTAGACAGATTGCTGAGTTGCTGGAAAAGAAAAACAATAACCTGTAAAAGGAGCTGTCACAACTGAAGTCTGCAGCTTCCACTTCTAATGCCTTGATCCCTGTGACCGACGAGGGATTTTCGTTCTTAGAGGTTGAGAACGCCAAGTTAAGGGAAGAGTTGGACACCTTGAAGAGGTCGGGACCTTCCACATCTTCTCGGGGACGAGCAAGAGAAGCTCGGGTTCTTGTCGAGGAACAGAGGACTCAGTCTGCCTTAGAGAACCAGGCCTTCCAACTAATGGCGAAGAACCAGGCGTTGTCTGATATGTCAAAGAAGATTAGGGACCTGGAAAAACAGCTCTCCGCGCAGAAGTCAGTCTTGGAGAATAAGGAGCTTTTCATCAAGAATCTCCACGAGCAGCTAGAAAGGCTAACATATCAATTCCACAAACGGCCCAGGGAGTTCTGGATGGCTGGATACAACGAAGCACTATTCCACTTGGACGATCGTATCCAGAATGCCAGCAATGAGGGCTACAAGCAAGGCTGGCTGAATGCCTTAGGTGTGTTGAAGCTCGAACAAGGTCATTATCTGTGGGACTACCGTGATCCCGGGTTGCTCGACTTGCCTGTGCCACCATACAATTTGGAGATGGATTGGATCCCTAATCGGGCCATTCCTCGGAGCTTAATTTCAAAGTATCTCGGTGACTACAATTTACATTCTCAAATCGAGGTATCTCGTCCCGAGCATCTTTTAGATCGACCATCCGTGATGAATACAAGGATGTTGAAAGATCTTAATTTCATCAATTCTCCTCTGTCTTTAAATGATTCGCCTGCTGGCGAGGAACCTATGTCGAAAGCAGAGGGGAAGAGACCAGTAGAATAGGAATTTTTGATGTAATAGTTAGTATACATTTCAATATCAATGTACTTGTAATTTATTTTGAATTCAATGAAAGACTTTCATTTTGTTTGCAAATCTTGATTGCTATTGTCTTGTAGTTATCAAACACTTTATATTTGTGTATATCTGTTAAAATGATAACAATATTGTGTTGTTTGTCAACCAACTCAGTAATAATTAAAAAGTTACAAGTATCATTACTGTTGCTCGATCACTTAATAATAAAGTAATGAGTATAAAAATGTTGTTTAAAATTTTTCCAACCAACCAAGGTCGTTAAATTATGCTTGTCGACCAACTACAGTTAGTGGGTTTTTATCCCCGACCAGCCATACTTGGTAGATTTTTCATAAAATGTGTCCGACCAACCAAGGTCGATAAATTCTTCTTGTCGACCAACTACAGTTAGTGGGTTTTTATCCCCGACCAGCCATACTTGGTAACTTTTGCACTTTCTGGAATAATCTTACCTCCCGACCAACATAAGTTGGCATTTTGAGAATATTTTTGCCTCCCGATCAACATAAGTTGGCATTTGCGAGAATATTTGTACTTCCTAACCAACATAAGTTGGCATTTTTAGGAATATTTTGTTTCCTAGCCAAACAGGTTGGCATTTTTAGGAATATTTCATTTTCTAGCCAAACAGGTTGGCATTTTTAGGAATATTTTGTTTCCTAGCCAAACAGGTTGGCATTTTTAGGAATATTTCGTTTCCTAGCCAAACAGGTTGGCATTTTTAGGAATATTTTGTTTCCTAACCAACCGAGGTTGGCAGTTTTAGGAATATTTTGTTTCCTAACCAACCGAGGTTGGCATTTTTAGGAATATTTTGTTTCCTAACCAACCGAGGTTGGCATTTTTAGGAATATTTTGCTGAGCAGTCTGAGCTTTACCGAGTAGTGTGTAGCACTAGTATTCCCCAAAAAATTTCCAATAAAAAGAGAGACTTGCAGAATATCTTCATTTTATTCATATCGATGGAACTGCGTTACATGGGAATACACATCACTGATAATACTTGCGCAGGTGCTCTGCGTTCCATGCATTCTTAAACTCCTCGCCTTCTAAAGTTGCTATTCGATAAGTGCCTGGTCGAACAACTTCTGTAACTCGGTATGGTCCATGCCAGTTTGCCTCTAGCTTATTGTGCTTTTGAATGACTTTCTTCAGCACATAATCTCCTTCTTTCAGGTCACACTTCTTCACCCTTTTTTGTAGAACAGAGTTGTTCGCTGTTGGTAAGCAGCATTTCTAATGGTTGCTTCTTCTCTAACTTCCTCGAGCATGTCTAAATCCAGTCTTCTCATTAAGTCACTGACGGGGGAATTGAAATTCAGAACCCTGTGTGTTGGGAGGCCCAACTCGGCAGGTATAATAACTTCACTTCCAAACGCCAGCATATATGGTGATTCTCCTGTTGTTACTCGGGGAGTAGTTCGGTAAGCCCAAAGTACTGATTGTAACTCGTTGATCCAGTTTGCTTTTGCATCATTCAATTTTTTCTTCAAGCCGTTCAGCAGCGTTCTGTTTGTCACTTCAGTTTGTCCATTGCTTTGAGGATGACCTGGTGCTGAGTGGACCCTCAAAATATTTGATTGATGACAATAGGCGACGAACTCCTCGTTATCAAATTGTGTTCCATGGTCTGTGATGAAAGCATGGGGAAGACCATATCGACAAATGATGTTCTTCCAGATAAATTGGTACACCTTCTCGTACGTCATATCAATAAGTGGCTCAGCTTCTACCCACTTAGTAAAATAATCCACTGTGACGACGAGGTACTTAAACCTTCCTCGGGTCGTTGGCAGTGGCCCAACCAAGTCAATTCCCCACATGGCAAATGGCCAAGGGGAAGTTATGGGTGTCAACAATGCTTGTGGAGTTCTTCGGATGGAGGAAAAGCGCTGGCACTTGTCACATTTCTTTGCACAGGCTATACAATCAGCCCTCATCGTCGGCCAGTAGTATCCCTGCGTCATCACCCTTTGCAAAAGCGTCCGACCTGCTACATGTGCTCCACAGGACCCTTCATGGATCTCTTCAATTAATTCTTTCACCTCGGAGGGGTGTACACATCTCTGCAAACCTGCCATAATTCCTCGTCTATATAAAACACCATTAGTTAATACATACCGAGCAGCTTTAAACTTCAATTTTTGGCTGCGAGCTTGTCAATTGGCAATTCTCCCTCCTCGATATACGCCCTGATGGGATCCATCCAAGATGGTCCTGAATTAAGGGTGATAAAGTTCATCGTCAGATCTTCATCTATGCTCCGACCAGCTAACACTTCAATTGGGATTGTTCGTCGTACCTCGGTGCGAGTAGCTAATGCTAGTCGAGCTAGGGCGTCTGTTCTCGCATTCTCCATTCTTGGTATTCTGACCAGCTGAATAGCGGTAAATTCTGACACCAGCTCCTTTGCCTTTACATGATATCTGATCATTAATTCTCCTCTAACTACATAAACTCCCTTCATTTGGTTTACGATTAATTGAGAGTCACTGAATATCACAACCTGCTGAGCCTCCATAATTTTTGCCAAATTAAGCCCTGCAATCATGGCCTCATATTCAGCCTCATTGTTGGAAGCTTTGAATTGGAAACGCAAGGCGTATTCCATGTCGACCTCGTCCAGAGTGCTCAAAACTATCCCCGCGCCACATCCTGTAGTACAAGATGAGCCATCTACATATAGCCTCCATATAGGTAACTCGTCTTCAAATTTCTGATCAGTCAGAGTTCCTCGGTGAAATATTTGCTGCTTCCATTCCTCCTCGAATTTTTCTTGCTCTTCGTCGATCATTTCTTCTTGCCCTTTTACCAACCGGAGTTGGTCTGAGCTCGAATTCAATGATCCTGTAACATCCATTTGGCCTTTTACCAACCGGAGTTGGTCTGAGCTAGTGTCTGTTGATCCTGTAACATCCACAGGTTGATCAGCGAGCAACTTTTGTTCCTCGTCCGGAGTGCTCACAACTTTCCTTGCATCACATCCTGTAACATCCACACGCCCTTTTACCAACCGGCGTTGGTCTGAGCTTGTGTTTGTTGATCCTGTAACATCCACAGGTTGATTAGCGAGCAACTTTTGTTCCTCGGCGGTATCAGGATAAGTGAACTCCGCTATAAAATTTGCTACAGCCTGCCCTTTTAATGATGATCTGGGTTCATAAATTATATCATATTCACCGAGCTCTATTGCCCAGTACATCAATCTCCCTGATTTTTCTGGCTTATGAAGGGCTTGTCTCAATGGCGCATCGGTATATACTACTATAGTATGAGCCTGGAAGTATGGCCTCATTCTCCTACTCGCCTCAATCAGCGTCAGTGCCAATTTTTCCAACCTTGGATATTTGATCTCTGCTCCTCGGAAGGCCTTACTTGTGTAGTAAATTAGTTTTTGCACTCCATTCTCCACTCTGATCAATGCCGAACTAACTGCATTCTCGAACACTGCAAGATATAAGTATAATATTTCTCCCATCACTGGCCTGGACAACAGTGGAGGTGCTCCCAAGTATTTCTTCAAGTCTTGAAAAGCCTTCTCACATTCATCATCCCACTCAAAAGTCTTTCTGAGTGTCTTGAAGAATGGGAGACATCTATCAGTTGCTCGTGACACAAATCTGTTGAGTGCCGCTACTCGTCCTGTGAGACTCTGTACTTCCTTCTTCGTCATTGGAGATCGCAGCCCCAATAGAGCTTTGATCTTTTCAGGATTTGCTTCAATGCCTCGTTGATTAACAATGTACCCGAGGAACATGCCTTCTCGTACTCCAAAGATGCACTTTGTCGGGTTCAGCTTCATTTGATATTTATCTAGTTGATCAACAGTCTGACTTACGTCAACTAGATGATCGGCAGCTTTCTTGCTTTTCGTCAGCATATCGTCAACATAGACTTCCATATTGTCACTGATTTGTTCAGCAAAGACCTTGTTCATCAGCCCCTGATATGTCGCACCGGCATTTTTCAAACCAAAAGGCATAACATTATAACAATAAGTTCCCCTAGGGGTAATGAAAGAAGTACTCTCCCTGTCTTCAGGTTTCATTTTAATATGATTGTAGCCAGAATAAGCATCCATGAAGCTCAGCAGCTCGTGTCCCGAGGTAGCATCCACCAGCTGATCAATTCGGGGCGATGGAAAGTGATCCTTTGGGCATACTTTGTTGAGGTCGGTGAAGTCTACACACATCCTCCACTTGTTGTTCTTCTTCTTTACCATCACCACATTAGCTAACCAATCTGGATATTTAACATCTTCAATAAAACAAGCTTTCTGGAGCTTCTCGACTTCCTCCTGTATAGCTTGATTTTTCTTGGGACTGAATACTCTTCTTCCCTGCTTCACATGCTTGATCTCCTTATTCACATTGAGCTCGTGACATAAGAAGTTTGGGTCTATCCCAGGCATATCCTCATGACTCCACGCAAAAGTTTGTCTTCTGCTTCTAAGGAAAGTTATCAATTCCTGTTTTAGTGAGATTTCCAACGATGAACCTATTTGAGTAGTTCGCTCAGGGTGCTCGTCGTCCAGAATGATGTTTTTAGTAGCTTCCACCACTTGACCCTTCACGAGTTGCGATTCATCTCGAGGATCCAATATTTCAATTTCTGCACCTTCATCCACTTGATAGGAAGTAGTCTTTTTCTTTGATTCTTCTAGTTCTTCTTGCTCGACGGATGAATAATAGCATTCCCGAGCTACTTTCTGATCACCTTTCACAACTCCTACTCCAAAGTTTGTTGGGAATTTTAGGCACTGATGCACTGTAGATGGTACATCCTCGAACTTCTTCAATCCTACTCTTCCCATGATGATATTATACGATGATTGGACATTCTTATCCATCACGAAGAAACGTATTCTTTTTGTCCGACAAGCAGGCCACGTACCAATAAGTATGTCCAACTTGATCGTCCCAAGTGGAAATACTTTCTCGCCAGCAAAATCGATGAGGGGTCTGTGGTAAGGCTCCAGTTGAGATAGCTTTAGATTTAAACTATCGAAACACGAGTAGAACATGATGTCTGCCGAGCTACCATTGTCGACCAGTACTCTTGAAATCATAACCTCCTTCATCCTCATTTTGATCACCAGCGGGTCATCGTGAGGATATAGAACACCTGCAAGGTCATTTTTTGAAAAACCAATGACCAATTTCTCCTTGTTCACCTTTCTCGGGCGATCTTCCTCAGCTAGATTTATTCGCTGAATGTACGAGCAAGCTTGAGCCTCACCGAGGTAAGCTTTTCTTTCTGCAGTAAGGTCTCCTCCTCCTGCATCTCCTCCTGTAATAACATTACAATCAAATGACCCAAAGCGTATTGAAAATACCTCTCGTTCTGGCTGCCTTGGTTTCTTGGGAAGATCGGGGTCATCCTCTGGATGAACTTCATGGTTTCTCTTCTTGTTCTCCTCTACTCGACAAGGAGATCTAGACCTCTCTCTAGTTCGGTCATTGTTTCTTCTTTCGCCTCCCCGATCAACATACTTTGCTAGCTTTCCTCGTCGGATGAGTGTTTCAATCTCATTCTGAAGAGCTATGCAATTTTTGGTCATATGGCCATGATCCTTATGGAACTCGCAATATTTTTCCCTATTCCTCGTGTCAGGGTCTGCCTTCATTTTCTTTGGCCAGTTTAACTCCTCGCTGTTCTTAATTTCTTCCAGGACGTGGTTGATATTTGCCTTCAAAGGTGTGTAATTATCAAATTTCCTCAAGACCTCCCATGACGACCTATTTTTGGATTGTTTGTCACCACTATTGTTCTTATGTTCTTTCTTCTTAGCCTTATCACCTTCCACCTTGGTTTCTTTGGCGTCCATATTCTTCTTCGCAGACATAGCCTCCTCGGCATTCGTAATCTTGGATGCTTTTCCCATCAGGTCCGACATAGTTCGAGGTGGATCTTTGGCCAAAGTGTAGTACAACTTGTTTGGCAGTAGTCCACTCATCAAAGCAGTAATCGTTGTCTTCTCTTCATAATCAATGACTTCGAGTTTCTCGTTATTAAAACGAGTTATATAATCTCTGGTACTCTCACCAGCTTTTTGTCTAACACTTAACAAATGTGCTACTCATTTAACTGGCTTTGCTCCAAAGCAGAAATTCCCAATGAATAACTCGGCCAGTTGAAGAAAAGTTGAAATCTTACCCCGAGGAAGATTATTATACCATATTTGAGCAGATTCGGTAAGTGTTCCCGAGAATGATCTGCATCTCATCTCATCTGGGACATCATAGATGTCGGCTGCAGCTTGGTATTGTTTTATATGAAGGACAGGGTCAGTCTTCCCATCATACTTGGGAGTCACAACAGGTGATTTGAACTTTGATGGTGTTGGAAAATCAACAATGTCCTGGACAAAATGTGTTCCTCGAACAAAGGTTCGTTGTAGAGGGTTCTTGGCCTTAGCCATTTCCCCTAATCTATCCTCCAGCCCCTGAATAGATCCTTTCCATGCATCATTTCCTTCCTCGGGCCTATTGGTTCGAGCAACTGATCGCGTTGAGGTGGCTTCCTGGAATTTATCTTGACGAGCAGCTGGTCGGTCATAGGATCTATTTTGACGAGCAGCTGGTCGCGACTGAGCAGATCCTTCCCTTAAATCTGATGGTCGTCGAAAGTTCCTCGACGCTGCATTAAGAGGACTTTTGTTCCTCCCAGGGCCTAATCGGTCGAAAGGAGAAACCCTACTTAATCTTTCCAATGCGCTGGTCCTTTCTAGGGAGAGGGTGACACGTTGTTCAGTATCTGTGGCTCGCACTGACGAAGTTTGTCCAGGTTGATAAGAAAATGTAATACCCCGTATTTTCATGGCTTTTAAATTTAAGGATTTATTAAATTTAATTGAGATAAATTAATTTAATTTTAATCTGAAATGTTGTTTTAAATATTTACTAGTGTGACAAGAGTTAGTAATTATTGGGAATATATTATTTGTTGCATATTACTGGATGAGTATAGTAATATATGAGATTTATTTTTATAATATTGTCACGTGTGAATAAAATGGCAATTTTGGAAATTTAAGTCGGGACGCGCCTGTGTCGTGTCGGGACTAAATGTGAATTAATAAAAGTGAATATTTTATAAGTTGTTCGGATGGTCGTTTTGAGTGCGTCAACGCGTCCGGAAGGGTCGAGATAGTCATAAAAGTGTACCCGGGAGTTTAGTTTGGGTCTCGGGGCGGTTTGAGGCCTAAATAGTAACCCGGGAGGGCATTTTGGTCATTTTACATTTTTGGGTAATTAAACCCACGAAAATTAGAGGAGTTATATCAGATATCTGGGTTATCATCTAGGGTTAGAAACTCTAAACACAAGTGACGGCCATAGGAGAGGAAGGAGAGAGCTCTCAAGGCTAATTCAAGGCCCGAAACTCAACCGTTTGCTCCGCCGCCACCGCCAACGCGTAGATCGCGAGACGGGAAACACAACCATACCGAATTCGACGCCAAATCAGAACGTCAAAAATCCCAGGTAAGTGTTTATCTTGCTTATTTCGTTGGTGCATCTTTCATATTAGTTTAGGAGTAATTAAGATGAGCTTTAATGGAGGAAAACCCGATTTATGATAGGAAAATCCATGTAGTATTGGTCTAATTGATAAATCTGGAAACCCTTGCCATGTATAGGAATTTAAACCACGAAATTATGATGTGTATAAGAAGAGAATTCTGGAAATAATTGTAAAAACCATGTTTAAGAGAAATTTAGGGTTCTTGAGATTTTTGCATGAAATTGGGGCTGTTAATTCATGATTTAATCACAGAAATACACATGCTTTACGTTGAAAATACCTAATATGATGATATAAGGTTCACTACACCAAAATGGGCAAATTGTCACCTTTCAGCCAGCCAGCCTTGTCAAGGTCATTGACCGTGACAAAAAATACGCGTTTTATGTCACGGTCATTGACCTTGACACGACCGTGACAAATTTACTTATCACGGACTTGTCACGGTCAATGACCGTGACAATAATTTAAAAAGTTGTCACGGTCAAAGACCTTGACACGACCGTGATAATATTTGCAACAAAAACCCTATCCCCCTTCTTTTTTCCCTCCCGCGCCGTTCCCTCCATCTCTCTCTCTCTCTCGACGCTGCTCTCTCTCTCTCTCTCTCTACTTTCAGGTCCATTTTCTCTCTCTCTCTCTCTCTTCCATTTATATATATATTTGTGTGTATATTTATGTGTGTATGTGTATATATATATGTGTGTATGTGTGTACGTGTGTGGGGGGTGGGGTAGGGGGTGGGGCGGGGTGGGGGAGGGGGTGGTGGAGGGGGGCAGGGGGTGGGGTGGTGTGTGTGTGTGTGTGTGTGTGTGGTGGTGTGTGGTGGTGGAGGGGGGGAGGGGGTGGGGTGGGGTGGAGTGTGTGTGTATACATAATCTAAAAATTCTAACTCAGATTCAACTAGAAATAAACCAAACCAAAGTAAATTGCCACCAATTTCAACTCTATTAGTTAAATTATAAATGTAATAGACTTAATCCATATAAATCAGATTTTAATCACAATTAGGTTTTAGAGTTACATAGATAGGCATAATCTAAATCAATTTCACTCCTACAAATATTCTAATTAACTTGCCTCAAATTTGATGAATAACAAGGGCTAAAAGTAGGTGCGTGTGTGTGTGGCGGGGGGAGGGGGGCAGGGGGTGGGGCACCTATTTAATAACTCTTTAAATATTTGAAAAAAACATAATAATACAAAATTGAAACGAAATGGTATTGACGTAGGTGGGGCACCTATTTAATAACTCTTTAAATATTTGAAAAAAACATAATATTACAAAATTGAAACGAAATGGTATTGACGGAACTTACACATACGTTATGTACTGTGCTCTTACGTTGAAAATTATTAGATAGAAAAAGAAAAATATAAATTGAGATAACCTTAGAATCTAATTAGGCTAAAAATATAATGGCATCAACTAACATATATACACAACACTAAAAGTAGACATCAATTTTATAAATAATTGATAATAGTTGGATAATAATTGGATAATAAACATCGGGAGGGGGTGGGGGTGGGTGGGGTTTTGAATATTATTTACATTCAAAATAAATAATTGATAATAGTTGGATAATAATTGGATAATAATTGATATTTTCATTCAAAATAAATATTTCATTAAAAAATATTGGATAATAATTGATATTTTCATTTAAATTGATAATAATTTTATTCATGAAATTAATTCAATTAGGTAAAACCCATGATAATGAAATTTATGCTACAATTATAATTATCTCATGTCATAATTTTATTGATAAACAATATATGTAGTTGTCACGGTCGTGGTGGGGGGAGGGGGTGGGGGTGGGGTGGGTAGGGGTGGGGTGTGTGTGTGTGTGTGTGTACGTAGGTGTGCGTGTGTGTGTGGCGGGGGGAGGGGGGCAGGGGGTGGGGGTGGGGGTGGGGGTGGGGCACCCATTTAATAACTCTTTAAATTTTTGGAAAAAACATAATATTACAAAATTGAAACGAAATGGTATTGACGGAACTTACACATACGTTATAATATAGACAGAACATTTTTTATCTGTACTATTAATTCAATTAGGTAAAACGAAATGTGTACTATTAACATTTTTTTTTATCTGTACTAATAACATTTTTTTTACAGCAAAAATATCTCCTTCAGATGTTAGGGCGAAGATGATGATGCTGTTTATGATGATGTCGTCTGGGTTCGGTGGTAGCGGAGGCGACGAGGGCTCCCCCGCCCCTAGGCTCCCCAAATATGGAAAATTTGGGATTACCGTCGAAAACAAGTCGGAGCTTTTAGCGAAATCCCTCGAGCTGCTAAAGACGGTCATCGGCCCGGGGTTTATGAGTTGGAAGGAGGTGCCGTATGAGCTCAAGTTAGCTGTTTGGGCGGCACTACAGGTAATATTTATATGAATATTTCAATTTATATTTATATTTATATTTATATTTATTCGCAACTAACATTGTATTTGTTGGACAGGAACAATTCAACTTGGATCCAAAGCTACGCGATTCCGTCTTGGAGCAGTTGAGGGAGCAACACAAGACGTGGAAGAAAAATATGCGGACACGGTACTTTGGAAAAATACGAGAATCCATTTTACAATGGCGCAAATCCGTCCCGCCCAAGGAGCCGATCTCATTGGCACAATGGCAAAAGTTCATTGACAATGAGATCGAGGATCGACAATCGGCATCTCGCCAATCGGGGAGGGAAAATCGGGCTAAAAAGACGGACGTGCACTACTCCGGCCGGACCTCTTACGCTGAGGTGGAGCATAGGATGAAGGTGAGATTTAATTTATCTATAACTACGGAAATATATTATTGGATATTATTTTACTTTGCGGGGCCGATACTAATTCTACTTTACTTTATTTTATTTCAGGGGGTAGGGAGTGGGCCAGGGGGTAAGCCACATAGGCTCGATACTTATGTGGCTCTTCGGACGAAGAAGGGGAAGGACAAGGAGGTGTCCCCGAGCGTCGCGGCCACGATTGTAAGTAATCCGACAGTTTAATTATTGTTAATTACGTTATAATTTCTTAGTTTACTTATTTTACTAATCATGTGCTTTTTTTCGTTTCAGGCAAAGCTTAAGGAAGTGCATGAGTCGCAGTCTGATGCCGACAAGGCATCTTTGTCCACAAACGCACTCAGCCAAGTGCTTGGATCTGATCGCAAGGGGAGGACAAGGGGAGTGAGCTCGCGGGTGGCCAAATCTAGGATCATCGGATTGGAGACGAGCGACACCGGCTTGGGTCGAACGGTGGATTCACACGACGCAAAGCTGTCCCGTTTGGAGGCGACGGTCCAAGATATGTACGCATTCATGAAGCGTACGTTGGGTGGAGACCGTAAAGGGAAAGGGAAAGGGAAGGAGAAGGCGGTGGAGGAGGAGGTGCGGGAGGACGAGGCGCAGGATGACGAGGATGTGGACCTCGCTGCTTCATCACCGACACGTTCGTACTTCGACGATCCACTTCCCTATTTGACGCCCTCCAACAGACCATTGTCGACAATTGGTTGGCCGAGCGTGTTCATATTGGACATATTTGATGGCCAGCGGATAGGGCGGGGGTTGAGGGACCCGAATATCGTCGAGGGTGGAATAGTCCATGGACGTGTGCTTCAAGAGATGGAGTCCAGGGTGCTCGTCACGCATGTCATACCCGGGAAGGAGAACTCCCTATTGTGGTTGCGCGAACAATGCGGCACGACGTATATTAGTGGGTGCATCAATTCGTATGTCGTGTGGCCTACTCACCTCCTCAGTTTTATCCAAGACATGTAGTAACATTATTTTCAAGTTTGTCCATTTTAATTATATTTGGATTATGTCGTCATGTATATTATTTTTACTTTGAATATTTGGATTATACTGTCATGAATATATATTTGCATTATCTTTAGTTTGTGTTGGATATATGATGTTTGGAACAGGTACAAAGTTGCTATAACAGGTACAAATATACTGCTGGGCAGTGGCAGTGGCCATACTGCCCAGCAATTTTTTTTTAAATTCTGCCCAGAATTGTCACGGTCATTGACCGTGATAATTTTTTTGAAAAAAGGTCACGGCTTTGTCACGGTTATAAACCGTGACAAACGTGTCACGATCATTGACCTTGACACGACCGTGACACAAAACGCGAGTTTTGTGTCAAGGTCAATGACCGTGACACGACCGTGACAAAAAAAGTTTTCTCGCCTCGAAATGTCACGGGCATTGACCTTGACAAATGGGCAGATTTGGTGTAGTGGTTAGTAGCATCAATTCTGGGATGATTGGGATTAGACAATATGGAAATTGTTGGTGTTTGGAAATGAAACCCGTAACTGCAGAATTTCAGTTTTCGCAGACCTGCTTGATCGATCGATCGAGCCCAGAGCTTCGGTCGATCGAAGGTTCGATCGATCGAGCCCCAGACCTTGATCGATCGACCCCTCCTAGCAGACTCCTAATTCCCTTTTTAAATGAGTTAAATTCAATTTATCGTGAGATAATTCTTGGACATCCTTAATAAAATGTTTTGGGAGATAGGGAAGACCAGTAGGACATGTGAATAGATTTTGGGACCCTTGATGTCGGGTAAAGATTGTATTTTGGGATAATTACATAAGGGTCGGTGAATTTATGATTTAAAGAGAGAGACACGTAAGAGAGTTACTTTGGGACAAATGTGTATACCTACTGAATTTTATACTTGGGAGGATAGAATCCATGAGCGTTATGTAGTAAGTGGAAAAGTTCCTCAAATTAAAATAAGATGGGAATGGTTATACGTGATAACTAAATAATGAGAAATAAATACAAATGTCGTAATTATGGGAATTGAGAATTTACCCATTATTGATATGGTAATATTAGTATAGTTATATGATTGTGTATGCATATACTATCTATGTGTGAAAATCATGCCCACGCTACTTGCTATCCCTGAGGTTTTCGCGCTGGGACAGTCTTATCTCGATGGGACCTTTATGGGGGATATTGACTTGTACCCTAGAAGATAGATATCCTTGGTACAGGCTATCGGAATGATAGTTCAGACGGTCCTAAGAGATGCGGGTATGTGCTTTCCTCTTGGAGACTTGGAATCTATGCTTCGTCTCAAATTGTTTGTGTATAGGTATCCTTGGTACAGGCTATCGCAGTGATAGTTCAGATGGTCCTACGAGACTTGGAATCTATGCTTCGCCTAAAATTGTTTGTGTATAGGTATCCTTGGTACAGGCTATCGCAGTGATAGTTCAGACGGTCCTACGAGACTTGGAATCTATACTTCGCCTCAATATTGTTTGAGTATGTGTTAATACAATTCGAGAGTGATTCCGAATTTGTATTCCCCTTAATGCGAGTGATATGGGGTTTGGATAGTAGAGTATGCCCGAACCATAGTTTTATTTGGGGTGCTGTTATGGTTTATATATATATTTTACGAGTGGTTAATATATATATGAAATTCTGAAAACTGGAACTGTCTACTGTGATGTGTTATGTAGGACGTGGTTGATAACTCAAATTATAAATACTTGTGTTGAGAAAGTATAATATGACACTGGAAAACTTTATTGATTTATAAAGTTAAAAATGAGAACCTTGGGTTGCTAATTGAAATATCCTTTTTAAACTATTGAATCGTTAAATTTTGAATCTTACGAGTATGCTAAGATAAGTTAAATCATTGGGAAGATTAGTGCGATAAATGATAAGACAAACCGATGGAAAGGTTAGTGCGATAGGTGTGCACATTAGAAGAGAGGTGAGAATTTCTCAAGAGAGTGCCGCACTAATATGTTGTTGCATTGGCCTGTATCAATTTAAATACTTGCTAAACGTATTTTAAATCAAACACACTATCGGGCTCTAACCCGTTTCTCTCTCTCTCTCTCTCTCTCTCTCTCTCTCTCTCTCTCTCTCTCTCTCTTGTATATATATGTATGTATTACAGGTGCCCAGCCACAGGGGCGTCTTGCTTAGGATCTCTTGGAAGGAACGCGCTGCAGCTTAGGTGGGAGTTGCAGGTCTCTTGATTAGATGACTTCGTTCATTCGGATCCACTCTTAGTACTTTCATCTAGTTGGGCATGTGTAGCTCTTTCCATTATTCCATTGTTATTGGACATTTGTATTTCAGTTATTTTCAGTATTGTTACTATGGGATTTATTCAGTTTGGATGTGTGACTTTAGATTTCGTATGTTGACATTCGATTGACGAATGTATTAAATTAATTGAATTATGTTGCAGAATTTAATGTGGTGTGATTCTTACTTATTGAATGTTGTTAATAAAATAAATGATTTTTCTTTAAATAAAATTTGGAAAGTATGTATGAAAATGGTTTTGACACTTAGCTTAATTATTTAGGGTGTTTAAATTGGAAAAGTATTTTTACGACAGTGATGCTAAGAATGAACCAACTGTTCACCTTGATTTTAATTTAATAAAGGAGTGATCGCCCGGTATTTAATTAGGCGGGGTGTCACGGAAAAATCTTCAGATTCCTCATTGCGATATGAATTAGTACGCCTAGTACGCGAAGAAGGCGCACAGGTATTTCTTTGAATGCTTCGTGGTCCGGAATTGACTGATGCACCGCCATGGAGGGTTTGGATGAGTTGTCGCATTGTTTCTTGCATGACAGTCTGACCCTGAGCCAGATTTGCCATTATTCCAGTCAGATCTGGAATAATTGGTGGAGCAGATGGATTTGGAGGGGTTCCAGCGTTTCGATTGCTGGATTCAGGAATATCCGCCATTGGTAATGAATTGTTTTTGATGAAAAATGATATTATCAGTCGTTTCCCACAGATGGCACCAATCTGTTGATGTAAAAAATTAGATCACTATAATAATTCAATCACAGATAAATAAATGAGACAAAATATTTTAAAGTGGTTCAGCCTTATAAGAATGGCCTACATCCACTGTTGTTTTATTACTGAGTGTTTGGGAATTCTCGATTTATGTTCTATCAAGAGATTTCAGTCTGGATCCCTTACAATGAGGATTGTACAATGTATTTATAGCCCTGAGGCTGTAATGTGAAAGGGTAATACATTAAATGGTATACATATGAAAGGGTAATACATTTAATGCCCTTTTTGCGTGTGCGTCTGAATGATAAGCATTTAATGAGCAGTTAAACTGTTGGTATCCTGCTTCGAGGTGCAGCTCGGACCGCCTGAGTTGCTCGGACCGCTTGAGCTTCTCGGTGCTAAAGAGCTCCTCGGAGATGTGTCTTCTCGGTGCTAAAGAGTTCCTCGGAGAGGTATGTTCCTCGGAGCGTATGAGTTCCTCGGAGTAACATGGTTCCTCGGAGCGTGTGATCATCTCGGAAGTGCTTGTTGTTGCCATGTAGATAGCCACGTGTCTTCATATGATTGGTCCATGTCAGCAGATTAAATTTGGTATCAACACCCATGTTTAGTATCCGATACCCGCTTGGTCAAATTAATTAACTATTAATTGATTTTAACCAACATCTAATCAATTCCCTGATTGTCAGCCTTAACTTATTTGTCACTCCACTAGGATTATAAAATAATCCATCGACTGGGTTTTACTTGGTGGAAACAAAACATATAAGTCTACCAGAGAGTATCACAATCCACGGTATTCCCTGGACATGGATTCCTCCGAATTGTGATCTTAGACCAACTTGCATAATTATTGCCCAATTGCGGGGATTATTTGATTCATTCTAATATTGAATCGCACCCAGAGCAATCAAAGTGACAACTATGTAGGCATATCAATCCTCATAATTCTCGGGATTAAGAATCTATTCACCATTTGCAAGTAGTGTGAGATTACCCAAGTCTAATCAAGATATACCTTATACTCAAATATCATGGGTGACCCTGTTCAATACATTCCCGAAATGTACCAATCAAAATTCTATATCGAACTATCGAAAGAGTTCTCAAACCATTAAACAGGTTCCCGTAGTTTAAGATAAACTACTAGGATTGCATCATAACCGTTCCGATAGGATGTCAACTCTCAATATAGGTTGTGAAAGTATCAATAATGTTAGATTCATAATTCCAATATCCTTATGATAAAATCGAAGTCACATCACTATAGTTCGTACTAAACTCTATTGATCGGTATGTCTACAATATATTCAAACCAAATTCTCGTAACTAAAATGTAATACCCCGTACTTTTGGCTATATTTATTTTTGGGATTAATTAATTAAATGCGTATTAATTGGAAATTAATCCGGGTTATAAATACTAATGAGATGCGAGTTGGTATTTGATTATGTGCATATATGATTATATATGAATTTGGAATTATGAAATTTGTCGTGAGATTTATATACGGCAATTTGGAAATTTTATTGAGACGCGTGGGACCGCCGCGTCACGGTGTAATATTTTGATAATAAAAGTGAATTTAAAATCTATAACCCGTATGGTCGTTTTGAGTGCGCCAACGTGTCCGGAAGGGTCGAGATAGTCAGAAAACACTAGCCGGGGGTATAGTTTGGGTCCCGGGATATTTTTAGGCCATACCGGCAACTTAAAGGGTGTTTTGGTAATTTTACATTTTGAGGAATTAAAAGTGACGAAAATTGGTTAATTAAATCTGATGTGGATTTGACCCACTAAGCCCATAACCAACCCATATTAACCTAGAAGGCTACGTAGGTTATCATTTAGGTTTTCTAAGTTCCCCAAATCAAACCCTAGCCACCTTAAGCCACCATTGGAGAAGGAGCTTGGAGAGAGGAGATTCTGCAGAAAAACATCATCAAACCTACACCAAAGTCAGAAATCAAACCAAGGCAAGTGACTTTATTCCATTTAAATTCAGAGAATGTCTTTTCCATGTTAGAAATTGAAGAATTTTGATTGTTCTTGAAAGATTAAAAGAAAACCCATGAAATTGGAAGTTATTATTTAATTTTGGGATAGGTCTGCATGTAGAAACATTGTTTGAAGATTGAATTCAGAGATTTCATATCTATGTGATGTATAAACGGATTAAAATCTGGGAAATTATGATGAGAAAAATCTAGGGTTTAGGTTCTTGAAGAAAATTAGGGAATAATGTAGAAACTTGTGATTTATTGATGTTTAGAAGGTATTAAACCCTTAAAAGATGTTAGTATATCTCCTTAGCATGATTTAGTATGATTAGAGGACTTAATACATTGTTGGAACGAATTTTAGAAGAGACTTGAGGAGTAAAAATGGTGGAAAACGATTTTTGGGAAAACGAATTTAGTATTATTTCAGTATTCAGTTATTTATTTCTGTTATGGGATTGTAGTGAGGAGTTTTCCTCCAGACTTTATTTACTCTATTGTGATGGTTATTCGTTTTACTTCAGCATGGTGAATGGTGTTGTTTATTTCTTCCTTACACTTGTTGCATGTTAATCAGACTTATATTAAAATTTGGCAACTTACTTTTTAAATACTAGGTGGTTAGTGATAATAAAATGTTTTCGACAATGATGCTATATACTGAGCCAACTTGGCATTTTGAATTAATTTAATAAAGGAGTAGCTACCCGGTATTTAATTAGTCGGGGTGTCACATAAAATTCTTATTTCAAAATTAAAATAACACACCTTTATCGAAAAAGGACCGTCATACATGGTTTTAAGAATAAAACCACAACAAATGAGATGATAAAGTTTAAACTTTTCAATAGTATATTCATTAATAACGTACACCACTGTTGACGATAACAACTCAAGAGGAAAAAAATTTAGAACTACAGAAAAAATGACGAAAATGGAGTGAAGTTTGCTTATAGTGAGAGTCGGGGTAATGAAAGCCCCTCTCCAAAGTATACAAGTTTTGAAATGAGGAGGAAAGAGAGGGAAATTATCATTTTCATGGTAAATAGTGGCTTTACAACTCCCAAGGAAAATAATTATGACATGCACATGACAACACCCGAAGCGACGATGACGTTTCCCCTATGGCTAAGTAAACAAGCCATATTTCCAAATGTGCCCCTGGAGCACTTAACGGGTAAAACCTTTTAGTTTTGGGGGCATTTACAAAATTTCCATCCTACATATAGTAACCTCCGACCAGAAGAAAAACCTTACTACTCCTACATATAGTAAAAACTTATTAAGCATAAATAGCCAAGCAGATGCACAAAGCCTCATAACCTCGATGAGTCCCTGGACTTTGGGGGCAATTGTGGGGTCAAAAATCACGCTGACACGTGTTCGACCACGTGTGCTTAGGCCATGTATGCCTCTAATTAATGAATACTCCAAGTCAAAGAAGAATCCTTCATCTTAATCACTTATAATGGGTGGTCAAAATATATGATAAGTTTGAACTATTAAGGATAGCTATAAATGAGGTTTAAGACTCTGCCCTATAATTGTGACTCGACTCACATGAGAGAGACATGCATCATTTTAATGTCAAGCAGTACTACAACTCTGCCTATATGAGTTCTTAAGTAATAAAGAACAAACCCTAGCACCCCTGCGTACGTAGGTCCATTGCCGAACCACGTACATCCCATGTTATGTGTGTGATCTCATTATTTTCTATCATTATTATTCTTGATTTACTTGTGTACATGACATATTATCACTCGTAGGAAATTACCCATATGGGGTGTAAAATGAAATGTGAAATGAGTCAGAAGGAAAATTTTGAGGGGACGGTTCTTAACGGATTGAGCATTTTAAAACCGCCTAATACTCAAAGGGGGTAAAATGGGACGAAAAAAAGAATAAGGGATAAATTAAAATCAGGTAATAGTTTATGGGATATAATTGTAATTTATTATTTATTTTAAATTATTTATGAGTTGAATCTCATAAAATAATGTTTCTTCAGTCCATTTATTGATTAAAAATAAATATTTTTTTATACTAAAATTTTTTGGGAGAAAAAATTAACGAGAGAGTAAATACATACATATGTGCACACACACACATTTTATTGCGTGGTAGTGGATATTCTCATGGTATACTAGGTTGCATCCCCGCGCGATGCTCGAGTGCTTTATAAGGCTTGTTGAATAAATTATATAATAAGAGTTATCAAAATTTGAATTTTAGTGAGCGTAACTATAGTTAAAGAAATATCACTTTTACGAAAAGGGATATACATTGTGGAATTTGAAAATATCATATTAGTATAGTTTCAATATTATTACATTTCATTATCGTGATTCATTTAAAATACATTGAGAAGTTATCATATATACCATTGCTTTATATATGCAATGCGATTATTTATTTAAATATTATATATGAAAAATCTATACTATACATATTATTTTAATTAAAATATAAAATGATTAAAAATAGTAATCTCACATTAATTTTTATTTAAAAAATTATAAGTAGTTTAAAATACTAATTCAAGTTCAACTTTGATTTCTTTTCTTGAACTTAGAATTCCTTGACAGGTCATAAATGTAATTTATATACCTCACAATGTAAAAAATAACTTAATTTTTTTTACAAAGTGATCAATAGATGAAGAAGGGAGAGGAGAGGCTGGTTTTTCAATACCGAATTTATTGAAAACTCTTTAAGGTAAATTTATCATGGTGTATATGATATAATATTCTTAATGGTTTTCCAATAAATTCGGTATACACATTTTCGGAATGTATATCTTTCAATATATAGTGCGAGGCAATGTTTCCCTATCATAATAAAAATAAATAAGCAAAGTTGCCTCTGTTATTCATGGTCCAATTTAGAGGAAGCCAAGGTATTCAACACAAAAGTTAATGACATCAATCTTTGATAAATTATTTGTGCTCTTGAACAATTCAACCATAACAATTGTAACACTTGATATAAAGATGAATAACCAACACTTGGATTCTAGTGCATGTATTAGTATTCAATCTCTTTACCTAAGACAATATTGACCCCATCCAATTTCCATCCACGATTTCTTCTTAATCTACCCTAAAACCCATTTTCACATTGTCCACCAAATTATATTTTTCATTAACACCTATAGAAAGTAGAGCATTCAGAGTTCACTCAAAATAAAATAGCATACAACATGGACTACAAAACAGATAAAACAAACAAAAGTGATTCAGTTTTTCATGAAATGAACTTTTTACCCTATTTTTATTGAAATATATACACTTAAGAAATATAAATAATGAAAAGAACAAAAGCACCACAATATATAATAATTGTCCAAATGACACCAAATTTTCCTCAAATATGAATAAATGAACACTAGGATGAATCCGTTATCAATAAAATCATTGAATTTAGAACCTGAGATTATTTATCTATATCTATATAATAAAAATTCAGAAGGAATTATAATTTGAAACCATATTTTACTCATCTTTAAATGTGTGGTATATTGCTCTGTTACTATATACCAAGCCCCTAAAACTCTTTTTTTAAGAATAGAAAATCTATTATGATCTACCATAAAGAAATAAACTATTACATAACTATCATAATTTTGATGTCCAATATTAAATAATAATTGTCCAAATGACACCAAACTTTTCCTCAAATATGAATAAATGAACGGTGGGATGACACCATTATTAATAAAATCATTGAATTTAGAACCCAGAATTATTTATCTATTTCTATATAATAAAAATTCAGAAGGAATTATAAATTGAAATCATATTTCACTCATTTGTAAATGGGTGGTATATTGCTCTGTTACCATATACCAAGCCCCTAAACCCCCTTTTTCAAAATAGAAAATTTATTAAGATCTACCATTAAGAAATGAACCGTTATATCTATCTATCATAATTTCGATGTCCAAGAAATAAACCTAAGGTGTCTAGTGAAAAAAAATGACTAAACTCTAGTGGCAACAAATCCATATGATAGTTTCAACAACAGACATCCTTACCGGAGGGGAGCACATGTTGGTAGGGTGAGATTGAGATGTCTTCTATGTTGGCTAATCTTCATGTCAGATCTGGGTCGATATTTCGTTTGTTTGGAGTTTCTTGGTGGTGCGTTGTGATTTTTGGATGGGGTTTTTCTCATTCGTTCCCCCATCTGCTGCTGGTAGTTAGCGTTGGATTTCATGGTGGTCGGTGCTGGATTTTGTGGTGGTTGCCAACTTGCGCCGGAGGTTGTCATGTTTGGTGGTTGGGTCTTGAGCCCACATATTGGGTAACGGAGTAAATATAAAGGATACCCATCTTAGGTAACAAACCAAATGTAAAGGATATCCATATTGCCAACTTGCACAAAAGTTTGTTGATGAGACCTTTATAGTACTCAGATAAGGTGGGGCGAACATACATAAGAGAGAAAGTGAGGAAACACCAAGTGTATCATAGGCGAAGCAAAAAAAATAAAATATATTTTCTGTATATAACATAAAATAGACTACAAATTAATTAAAAATTTCAAAACTTACCACCATAGCCCTTGTTCTCAACATCGACATAGGAATCCGGTAGACCCAAAAGAACACCAGGTGAACCTATAAAAAATATTAGTTAGAAGTGTAAATGTCAAGAATACAAGCAAGTGCAAAACACTACTATAAATGAATAAAAATAATGCACAACAAACCTTCAAGCTTATTTAAGGAATAAAAAAATCACCATGAGAAGGATGCTGCATAATGAGATTGAAGAGAAAGGTTCTGTAATCTGAACGGATTATATAAAGTAACTAAATGGACTTTAGAATAACCAACCGTTCAAATCTGAGATATAAAAGGCAACAATATAAAATTCATAACCAATAAATGCTAAGTTACTACAATATAACGTGGGAGATTTTTTAAAAAGACATCATTTTTTATATTATATATTAAATTGTTTGATTTTCAGAAAGATATGAAGATTTTAAAAAGAAAAATAGATGAAGAAAGAAGAAAAAATATTAAAAAATAAAATTATAAAATTTAAATACTTGGGTAAGATTTGAATTTTTCCCAACCAAAATTTGAGGAAAGAAAAACTTGCCCTAAAATCTAAACGCGCTCATGTTAGGTGGGTAGTGACAACATTCGTGTCCCCTAAGTAATGTAATTGTTACATTACCGCCTATATATATCCCCACATTAAACCTTTTCATTCATTACTTGGCAAAAACAAATACCCACCAAAGCTTTTCATCTCATGCTTCCCCCCCGAAACCCTAACTTTCATTCGCCTCCTCTACGCGTTCTCCGCTTGGAAAATTAAATTCATCAAATCAGTCCGTTCAATTCAACGGATTTCGTTATTTCTATTTGAAGATGGCATAAAAATCCGTGTTCGAGCGATTAATTCCAAATTAACACTCGAGATTTTGAAGAAGTGATTAGCGGCTATTGCTAATCGGATCGGTTCGTGAAAGTTGAAGCTTCGTTGGATTTGGATTTGAAGATCTTTGTTTTGACGGAAAAGCGTATTCGATTTTTGCTGCAAAATCTATTAGATCTGATTGGTGGAGAAAGTTTGTTTATTCAACAATTAAATCTCTCGTTCGAGTTGAAGAATTCGAAGATTTGCTTTCGAAGATTGAAGTGTGTTATTGAGTCGGTTGGATCTAGAGAAAAAAAAAATAAGAGAAAAAAAGTAGAGTTGCTTTAATTTTGTACTGTTATATATATTTTTTTTGCTTTAGTTCAATATCAGGCTTTATTTTTATTATTGTTTTTGTTTTGACGGAGTTTATTGAATTCTAGGGCATTGTGTTACTTTGTTATTGATTTTTCTCTGAGGGGAAAACGATTTTAAAGAATAATGGCAGTGTATTATAAGTTCAAAAGTGCAAAAGATTACGACTCTATTGCAATCGACGGTCATTTCATATCAGTTGCCATTTTGAAAGAAAAAATATTTGAGTCCAAGCATTTGGGCAGAGGTACTGACTTTGACCTCGTTGTCACCAACGCCCAGACTAACGAAGGTTGGTTTGATTCTCTACAATTAGTATTTAGTACTAATTCTCATTTCAAATTTTGTAATATTTAACTAATAATCATGGGGGTGGATATTGGATGATAGCTAAAATACTGTTCTTTGCTTCAAATTTGGTTCAGTTGTTTCCTTGAATGGACAGGCTCATGAATACTTTGTAATAAGATTTTTATATGGGTATTAACTAGGTGAAATGTCCCCGATTAGAAGAGAGATAGTGAAGAAATAACTATAAACTCTTAGTGAGTAATGCTTGGTGTACCCAAAACATGGACCCGGAAAACAAACCCAATTGAGTTGGGGGTGTCATGGTGTGTGGGGTTCACCCGGTGTACATTAAGAACATAATTTTGTGGGTGTGCCTAGTATTACTCTTAGCTAAAAAGCTTTTTGTTCAAAATTGAATGTTAGGTTGTTAGTAACTCTAGTTGGCCTACTTGAGGTGGCAAAGTTGGTCCATTCAAGGCAAGGATGGGTCAATTCGGCAGTACTACCAGTAATTGGGTTAATGGCAACAATGCCAGTAACTTGGTTAATGGGTGTATGACGACGAGATTGCTTCCTTTGGAATATTATATACTATTCAGTTACGTGTGGGGGGAATTGGATTGATCTCTTTGCAGTGTTTCATATTTGCTGTTTTGTAATTTCAGAGTATCTTGATGAAGCAATGTTGATTCCAAAAAATACTTCTGTTTTAATTCGTCGAGTTCCTGGAAGGCCTCGCATGCCCATAGTTACTGCACCAGTCCCTATTCCCGACGAGTACTGTCTCAAACTTTATATTTTCTCACTCAATTTTTTGTTTTCCAGTTAAATTTATTGTTAAAGTTAATTATTTATCTTGGGGGCTTAGCTTGGCACTGTTTACCTAAGACCACTTTTCTACGTGGTTATGTAAACCGTTTCATGGTTCTGTGACATGTTATTTACCCCTGATGCGTGGGACAAATTCTAGGTGTTTAGTTGAGTTTGGTCTTTGTGCTTTGTACTGCAGACCTATGATGGAAAGTAAGTGGGATGATGTACAACCAGAGAAGAGTAGCATCCCTGGAGTTGATTCTTCTGTCTCGAAATATGTAAGCTTTGATCGATTGTATTTTACTCGGAGTCCGGATTTTATGTATGAGTTACATGTCAACTCAACGTAATATGTTAATTGTTTGGAATTTGTAGCCTGAGGATACCGACTGGGATGAATTTGGGAATGATTTGTATGCAATACCGGATGTCCTTCAAGTTCAGTCGAGCAATCCTTTTCATGATGCTCCTCCTCCTAGTAAAGCTGATGAAGACGACAAGATCAAAGCATTAATTGATACCCCTGCCTTGGATTGGCAGCGGTGAGAAGTCCTTGTATTTCATTTCATGTCATTGTGATGATTTGGATTATTTGGCTATTGGAACTGGAACGATATTTCTTTGAATCCTACTATATAGTGAATTTATTTATTTTCTTTAATTTGCAGTCAAACTTCTGATGGCTTTGGCCCTGGTAGAGGTTTTGGACGGGGTATGGGTGGTAGAATGATGGGTGGACGTGGTTTTGGTAATTATCTTATAATCCTCTCCCCCCCCTCTCTTTCTCTCTCTCTCTCTCTATATATATATATAGAGAGAGAGATATTTCTTTGAATCCATTTCATGTTGCTCAATGGTTTAGACGTTTATCACTTGATCACATTTAATCTTTTTTTATTATTTTTATTTTAAATTGTGAGTTGGTCATCCAGTGATGTGGTGGATTAGCCTGTTAAATTGGGCATCCGCTTGATACACTCATAGAGAGACCAAATGGATTATACTTTTAAAAATCCAAGAAATTAATACAACTTTATATAATATTAAGCTTTTCTATCTTTTTGTAAATTTTGTACTAAATAATTATGCTTGTGAGACTGAAAGTGTGTTTTACTTCAAAGGTCGAGGAGGAGGTGGATTGGAGCGGAAAACACCACCACAGGGCTACATATGCTACAGGTGCAAGGTTCCTGGTAGGTTCATCTTCACGATTGCTGTTATTTCTTGTAAAAGTGAAAATCAGGAGAGAGAAATTACCTGTTAGGTTGCTAGGTGTAAATGTCGTATTAATGTACTAAATCACAACATCCTCTTATGTAGGGCATTTTATTCAGCACTGCCCTACCAATGGTGACCCCACTTTTGATATCAAGAGAGTGAAACCTCCAACCGGTATCCCCAAGTCTATGTTAATGGCAACCCCAGATGGCTCATATGCATTACCAAGTGGTGCTGTTGCTGTTTTGAGGCCAAATGAGTAGGCAGAATTCTTCACTTGTTATGGTCCTTATGGATCTTATTTCTTCTTACTGCTTAAAGAATTGCTTCTACTAACAAGTTTTACTAAACTGGTGGATTTACAACAGAGCTGCTTTTGAAAAAGAAATAGAGGGGATGCCTTCAACTCGTTCTGTTGGTGATCTTCCCCCGGAACTTCACTGCCCTTTGTGCAAAGAAGTGATGAAAGATGCTGTGTTGACAAGCAAGTGTTGTTTTAAGAGTTTTTGTGATAAATGTAAGATTCTTTGGTGTTATATTTGGCACATTCAAGTATGTTGGTTGTGGTATAATGCAAATTGGCATATCATTAGTTAACATTTTTCACTTCCAACTCTATAATTCTTCTCTCTCATAATCTTAACTGCAAATTTTCTAGAAGCTATTATGTGGTGCTTTTTTTTTTTTTTTTGATAATATGCAGTATCACTGTATTATTAAGGTCTTCCAAGGCTTCAGAATAAATGTATTATTATCATGCGAAATCAGTGTTTTATTGAGCTTATTTGTACCAAACGCTTTCAATGGTCTTGAGATCCTTGATTTGATTACCGAGTATTACTTTCAGGTATCAGAGATTATATCATCTCCAAATCGATTTGCGTCTGTGGGGCCACAAATATACTTGCGGATGATCTTTTACCTAATAAGACACTAAGGGATACAATCAGTCGAATATTAGAGTCCAATAACAGCAGTGGAGAAAATGGTGGCAGTGTTTTCCAAGTACAAGGTTTGTGTGTTATCAGTGAATTTGATATGTTTGTGAATCTCTGCGATATTGTGACAAAAAGATTGCAAGATAGTTCATTATTACGAGAAATCAGAAAACGAGATAAGTGGTTTGGTGAGACATTCTCTTGCTTTCCATTTTTTCCAGAGAATCCAATTCTTTGGGGGATGGATAAGAATTGTTTTCCACTGAAAATGAGGGAAGGATGGAGCATCTCATGTTTAATACGATTGGTTCCATAGGATATACTTGCAATTAATTGATCACCACAAAAAATAAAAATGAGTAAAAAGACGTGCGCTCCATGAAAATATTGTAATGTTTAACACCCTAAAGCAATTTTTATCCCTTCAGATATGGAGTCGGCCCGCTGTCCACAGCCTAAGATTCCTTCCCCTACGCAATCTGCTGCCTCAAAGGGGGGGCACCTACCTCCTCAAAATGAAGAGACTACAAAAATACAAGTGACTCAAGAACAGGGTAAGGCTGTTAATGTCTCACAGCAAACCTTGGAGAAAGAAGTCAATGCTCCACAGCAAACCTTGGAGAAAGAAGTCAATGCTCCACAACAAAGCTTGGATAAAGGAAGGAGTGCAAAAGTTGCAGAAATGTCCGAGGCTACACACGAGTCTATGAGCGTGAAGGAACCAGCGTCACAAGGAAGTGCTCCATTGGCTGATGAGGAAGTGCAGCAGAAACTAGCTTCTGGTGAGGCAGGTAAATGATGTAAACCTTTCGTAGGTACTTGTGTGTTAATTTTAGCTAATGTTCCCTTCCAAGCATGATTGACATTGTTGGGCTCATTATGCCTCTATCAGCTAGCTGCTGGTCATCTAAGTGAAAACAGTATTTTTCCAAACTTTGTTTGAAAAGTTTAACAAGCTTAAAAATTTGTTCAAGCTTTTCTTGTCTATATCACAGGCTATTTTAAGCGAGTTAATTAGTGAGAGAACATGATTTGCACTACTAGCTTATTTTTTTTTATATACTATTTGGGTATGGTTATTGATAACCGAGCTGAATTCATTTGCCATGTTGCTCTAAGTTACTGAAGGATGTATGCATGTGGTTCGGGAATACATTGGGTGAAACAATTCAAGCTGAGTTCACTAAGTAGAGAGTGTAGAAATTTGTTAAAAGTGTAGTTCCTTTATTTTAGTAGTAGAGCTTGAGTAGCTTGGTTCGTTTTATTTCCTTAAAGAAGTTGCTTCAAAAGCCTGTCTAATGGACTCAACAATGTGTACGATGGTCTAGATTTATAAGTTTTGACTTTTGTAACCAATTCCTTGGTTTCTAAACCCCCTTGAATTATGCAATTTTTGCAAGAAACTCTCATGAACTAGCATGAGAGTTAACTAAACTTGTATAACAAACATTAGAACACAGTGGCATCGTGAAGGGAAATGAATTGGTCCTTAATCTCTGTGACGGGGCATGATTTTCATCTCACATTCATTATTTTTGCATTCCAGGAAAGAAAAAGAAAAAGAAGAAAGTCCGTGTGCCTCCCAATGGTATGTGTTTCATTTTGTTTGATACCTTAAAGGCATCTAAGCTAATGCTGGAATAGGTTTCTGAGCGAGCGTAATTTAGTTACTGAATATTTATCAAATTGATTGTGGTTTTCCGTATTCTTAATGATGCGGATGTCATTTGGTTAATTTTTGGGTGCCTTTCAGCTGCAGAGATGCAGTGGAGAACCTCTCAAGACTTTGGAGCTGAGAACTATTTGATGCCTCCTCCGGGTCCTTCTCCTTATAATCCATACTGGAATGGCATGCCGCCTGGAATGGATGGATTTGGAGGTCCTTATGCTGGTGCCATGCCCTATATGGGTTATGGGCTTGGGCCCATGGATGTTCCATTTGGGGGTGTCTTTCCTCAGGACCCATTTGGAACACAAGGCTATATGATGCCTCCTTTTGTCCCACCTCAGAGGTATGCTTCATGTTTGTTTTTCTGTAAATTAAATTAGGATTATTTGAACTTTGGGATCCATTTGTTATTTGTTATTTGAGTTATGAGATTGGGGTCCAAAATTTTCCTCACGAGTTTAGGGTCCAAAGTGTCATACATTCTAAAAACGTCATAAAAGATCCTCAAAAGGCATCTTAAAAAATACTTATGACACTTTTTGATCCAAACTCACTCTGCACAACTAATGGACCTCAAAGTGCAATTAGCCCTTAAAATTATTGCTCATTCTCTCTCTCTAAAATTGGAGCATGGGATTTCGCTCATGATGTGCATTTTTTGCCAGAGTGCTGATTGGAATGCTATATCATGTTTGATATTTGGTATGCTTACATGTACATATAAGTTAGATGTCTAATTAAATGATAACTTCGATTAAATTTAGGGACCTTGCTGATTTTGGGATGGGCTTCAATGTTAGACCCCCCATCATGAGCAGAGAGGAGTTTGAAGCCCGCAAAGCTTTCAAGAGGAAGCAGGAAATGGAGAGACATGGCGGAAGGTAACCTGTGACTTCTTTATTCCCTCTCATTCTGGTTTGCGGTTAACTGCACATTGCAATTATATAATATGTTAAAATTTCATGCTCGTGTTTGGTATGATGCTTCGGAACCACTATTATATATAAGCTTCTTGTCAAAATAGGTGCTTGAATTGAGTTTATCTATCTATCTATCTATCTATCTATATATATATATTTTGTATACACAAATAATAATTTCAAGGATATCACCTAGCCTTGGTCGCTTTACTGAGAGTGTTGGGTTGGATTGGATTGACTATGCTTCGGAATCGCTTATTTATATTTCAATTTCTCTTCAAGATGGTGTTTTTTATGTTAAAAGAATATATAATAATAATAATAGTAATAATAATAATAATAATAATATCGACAGTGAGAATTAGACGTTGTCCCCTTTACTCGGCGATAAAAGCCGCTTTCAAACTTGAACTCACAGCAAATGGTGTCCGCAAGCAATGACTCTTGAAAATAGCCGCTTGTTGTATATCTTGGTTCCGATCAATTCCACAGAAGCCTCGGTAATCCAACCTTTTGACGTAGTATTGATTTCGTGCACAAAAAAATGACGACAATATATTACTTAGAGAATAACAAAAATAAAAAATGTACTTGCAATTTTTTCTTTTGAAAAATAAAGTTTATTTGCGCTTTAAGGTCCATTTCTGATTTGTTCTATGAAGTTGAGATTTAATGTTTTTAATGACAAGGTTGGGGTCTACAAAATGTCATAAATACATTTTGTGATAGTTTTTGAGTATTTTCTGTTTTTTTAAAGTACATTTTGGTCTTGCAGCAGGGAGGTATTGAGAGATGGGGAATTCAGAAGGGAAGTGAGCAGCAGTGGGGATGTTTCTTCAATGAAACCAAAATCTGTATGTTCTTTTGTTGTCCAAATTCCCTTTTTTTACTTTGTTTTGTTTTCTGTGTATCGCAGTAGTAGGCGCACCAATGAATATTGGCAACTTAGGAGATCACATTGATTTGGAAGGGGAAACTTTGTGAAGAGACTTTACAATTTTTTCTTTCCGTTTTATAGAAGAAGAAAACAGTTTAGTTGCCACAGTTGGATCCAATCAAATTTTCTTTTAGCAAAAAAATTAAACATTGAGGATTTTTGTAGGACCATTTGGACTTTGGACCCCATTTATTTTGACAGTGCTAGTAATATATACTATTTGACTCACATGAGCTTCACAAATCTTCAATAAAAGTCATAACAAATCATTCAGAGGGTTGATTACTTATAAAAAAAATCATTCTGAGGCTTAAATGAAAATTATTGCTAGCTTTGGCACCTCAAAAATGATTGTATTTGTATGTACTTATTGAAGATTTATTTTTAAGGATGCTTTTGTGAATCAAATGTATAGTACTTGCATAAATGTAATAGGTAAAGATTAATTGGGGGGTAAAATTTAAATCACCAGTTATTTCTGGCATTTAACAAAAAAACTATGTTTTTTCTAAAATAATTTTTAGATTAAATTCTTAAATTATTTTTCTATCCATAACATCAATTTTAATTTTTTAAGTTGTCCTACACATGGCAGTATTATGTAATCTTTGGCTGCCACATCGGCATTTTCCAGTGATCTTGACCCTAAAGTTGCCAGAAAAACTGACATGTTATTGAAATACTAACGGGGCCTCGCGATCACTGGTTTGTCAGTTAGCGGTCCAAGTGGCACAACTAATGTCACAATAATATTTATAATGGTTTTTTGTTAATTTTAAAAATGAAGTAGGTTAACAACTAAATGGGATAATTCTTGGCGCATATACCAAATAGACCCTTGAACATTTTTATAACACGATAATCCAAGTCTTTTCCTCACCACATAAAAACACTAAAAAAAGAGTTTCGGTGAGAGTCGCCGGAGCTCCCTTGGGGGGTGGGGGGTTTCACTAGCGCGGACCTTTAAAAATAAGAAAATATTGGTTAAATGAGTGCTTGAGGGACTTTTTGGAAAGCCTGATCTAAATGTGTATTGAAAAATATTTGAGGAACTTTTTGGTAATTTGATCCATAATTCTTTACGGACAAATAGTATTTAACCCATTTATTTTGTACTTTGTATGGAGTGGGTGGCTGGAGCTCATAATTATTTAAGCCTACGCGTTCGGTGGGTACATTGATGAATTTAAATCAACTACTCAACTCATGAAATAATGTTATACAATTCATTTATTAGTGTTTTAAGTGGATTTACGCACTGCTGTTATACAATAATCGTTGCGCTTCCTGACCCAACGTTCTGGCGACAAAGAGCTCATTTTGTTGTCCCCCAAACACAAGGGATGTATATTTTGAAGTTTAATATTCAGATAATGTATTAGTGGAAATTTATTCACACCTTGTCAATGCTGAGTGATTTGAAACCAATGTTATGTATGGTCAAGTAAAATTTTATTTTGTTTAATACACGATTTATATATATTTCAAAATTCAAAGAGTTCAATCACATTATTATTTTGCACAACCAAACAGGCTGCTTCAATATTGCTTGCTGGAAATTAGCTGGAAATGAATGAAACCCACGAATTTAAATAACTATAATTCAACTGGTAACAAGTTACAAATTTATCAGCATTGGTATGACGCTTAAACATGGAGTGACAGGGTTTGTAATTACAATACAAACAGCTGAGAAGTTATTTGGTTGTACTTTCTCATGTCTTGGCATATATATTTTCTAATGCATCCCAAGGTCCGTTTGGTTGTGTTTAAAAAACCAAAGAGAGAAACAAAAATTGCAATAATTGAACCTCTTAATTTACCAGATTGGATGCGGAATATGTAAGTTATTTTAAGATTTTTAAACATTAACTTTTGTAAAACGTTCAAAGAAGTTGGATTGGTAAGTTAATATCAATGGCAAAATCAATTATTAAAATGATTGATGTTTTTGGGACAATCAAACTATAAAAACTGTTCCTTGGTTTTAAAGTGTTGTAAACTCGGAAGGAAAATGTTAGACACATCGGGTGCTAGAATCAGTACTGCTTTCTTTGTTTGTACTATGGTGTGGATCCAGACAGAGAATGCTGTAGGTACCATCAACGTGCAATCAAATAACGCGCATTTGGTACTAAACAGGTACTTGGATCTGGTAATAGTATCATTACTCAATTCGGCTGAACCAATTGAGTAAGAGTAATGATACTTTTATCGGGTGTAAGTACTGGTTTAGTATCAAATGCGCTTTATTTGATTGTACATTGGTGGGACCTATAGTATTCTCTGACTGGACCCACACCATAGTATAAACAAATAAAATAGTACCGATACTCAATCGGTACTAACTCTCGGTGTGTCTAACATTTTTCATTGAGTAATTTCTAGGCGTCGTTATTGTACACTTCTATAATGAAGGATGAACTTTGTCGTGTCACAACCTTTGTTTGATTTTAAATGGAACAAAACTTTTGTCAAACTAAAATGGCAACTGAAAATACACCAAGTACAAACTATTTACAGTACGTTACTTTGCTTAAAACTAAAACCAATCTTGTTTCAACAATAACATATCCAATCTTTTCAACGAGTCCTATCCAATCTTTTTGTTCTTAAATAGGCCAGGTCCGTACCCGAACAAGTTTTGAAATCTTAATTCCATAAAAGAATTATGGAGAGAGAAATGCGTAATAGTCCCCCCAAACTCATCTTCCACGTGGCTTCAAATTTGTAATAAATTTATAGTCAAGCTTGGATCGTTGGGTCAAAACTAATGTATTATTGTTTTATCTTGTGTTCTTTGTTGGTACAGAAGTCAAGTGTTCCGCCAGCGTCAAATACGGATAACCACCGCTACCACTCCCACAGATCCGAGAGACCATCACCAGACCGTCAGACCCGCGACCCAGAACCACCACGCCCATCCTCAAAAAGAAAACCCGATTACGACCACCACCGTTCAGACTCATCCACCGTCACAAGACCACAACCAACCTTAGAGCCACCTCCCAAAACCACCAGCACCTCCGACCGTAAACAAAAAGCCAGTGTGTTTTCTCGCATAAGCTTCCCAGAAGAAGAAGCTGCAGCAGCCAAAAAGAGAAAGGTAACGACATCATCTGATGGAGAACACACCCACAGGTCAACATCAAATGGGTATCATGAAGACCATTACAAACCCGCACCGGTGGTCTGCAGAAAAAGTAGTGGTGTTAGTGTAGATTATGAGTCAAGTGATGATGATAGGCATTTTAAGAGAAGGCCTTCCAGGTATGAGCCGTCACCTCCACCGGTTGTTGTGGAGGAGATGAGGCATTCTAGAGGATCAAGGGACAGAGAGAGGGAAAGGGAAAGGGAAAGAGAAAGAGATCGTGGTGGTTACAGTAAGCATAGATAGATTCTGAGTTTATTTCTCTCTTTCTTTCTGAATCATTGTAAGATGTATATGGAAAGAAATGATGATGCCCAATTTGGGATTTTATGTGTTACGACGACGAGCTTTGAAATACGGAGATGTGTAATTTGCTTTTTATTATGTAATAATAATTGCATCTTTACTCCTGTTTTTACTTGAATTCGCTCTTTACTTTTTGTCTTTTATATTCCCATGCTTAGAGATGTTTTAGTTGCAAATTGTGTTTCTAACATGATATTATATCCTAAATTTAGCCCTTAAAAACAAGGGTCAATTATTAAATAGTTCCTACTATAAATATATATTTTTTAAAAAGGACACATATTTTTAGTTTAACCCATTTAGTCCCTCAAGCACTCAATATCCTCTTATTTTTAGAGGTCCGCGCCAGCGGCACTCCCTCTCCAAAATATGTGGCAAATGACTTTTTGAGGCAAAATAAAAAAGTTTGGCCTAAATGGGTATTAAAAAATGTCCGAGGGACTATTTGGTATATGTCCCTAAAAACAAACCATATGAGGTGTCAATTATACTTTTAAAATCGACGCACAATACGATTCGAAATAAAATTATAAATAAATGGATTTAGACTTATTGGGTTTGAGTCAATATTTGGTCACACGATAGATTCGTATAGACAATAGTTCGGGTTTGAAAATTTTGATAAATTTGTGTGTACTTATCAAAACCTGTGAATACTATTCTAACTCTTTGTTGATAACTAAGTTTGATACATTTGGTAATATTTGTTATATATATGAATTTGGGCAAATTAAACTTTGTTGTCGGGGGATGTAGAAATTATATATAGTATGTTATTATGAAGAATTTTAGTTATTTAATGGATCTTAATGGTTTGGATCGAGTGACCAGTTAACAATAACGGTTCGGATTTGAGTTTGTCATTTGAAATCTATTTGTTAACGGGTCGTGTATGTTGATGAGTTTTTGACATGAATCCGTTATCACACGAACATAACCCAACGCAACCCTTCAATAATGAATTTGGTGGAGCTAAGTATATGTAATATATAGTACCCTTCAATCTAATTATTTGCACCTAGGCCCCCATTTATTGTCATTTGGGAATTGACCAAAAATTAATGCACCATTACCCTCTAATCTTTAACAAAATTCATAAATGAATCAAATCCTTGTTCATCAACTCATTGTTTTGTGGAAAATTTCCTTACCCCTTCTCTCTCGCTAGCGTCCCCTCTTATAACAACCATGCGAGAAGCTTAAGCTTCAATTTCCATACAATTTATGAAAATTCCCTCATCCCTACTTTTTTTTCCCCTAAAAAAATGTCATAATTTTTTAACACTGGATCAAAAAATTATTTCATCCTTTTTTTTACACTGTTAAAATAAGTTGGGACTTAAGCCTTACCAAATATGCCTCGCATTACATTGAAAACCTGAAGCACCACCACGAATGCTCTCACACCCGCCTGTGGTCCGATAAGGCACCACCCTATTGTGCCAGCAGCCAACTCCGGCTGCCTGGTTCACTGAGCTGCTCTTGCTGCCCTCTTAGGAAGGATAGGATTTCTCATGGAATCTTCAAGTGACCAGCAAATCAGACCAATGATCAGGCTTGAGGGAATCTGCAGCCAAGCCGACAAGGCATCCTAGCATCATTCTTATAAACCATTTGATCGCAGTCATCTTGCGTGGAAGGAGCCAGATGACAAAGACTTTTCTTTTCTCACCCTCAATATATACTATTATACTGCGTCGGCCACCCGATCGATGAAAGTACAAGGACACAAGTATTTATAGTGGTTCAATACCTCTGCTGAGGTACCTACGACTACTTTTAAGGTGTTCCTCTATGATATATATAATATAATAGTGTGAGAAATCTTGGACTTTGATGAAGGTGGTTCAAAAAGGGGTTTAAGGTCTTTGGGAGCAGAGATCTTACCAAACAACTGATTGACTTTTGTAGTTACTTCTTACTCACTTAACTATTTTACAAATGCTAAATATAATTCTTAATACTTCTCATGATAAATAATAATTTGAAATTCGATCTCTGCAATCTTCACCAAGTGTTTTTTTATATATCCAACTGTTAGGAGTAATTGAGAGTGATGTTTGAAGCGTGGGTGGTCATGAATGAGTTTTGCCGCTACAATATAAGGTTTGAGCGTTAGTGGCAGGAGTTGCACGTTGGTGATGGTTGTTGGGAGCATTAAATGTCAATTAATGCTCCACGACAAACTGCATAAGGTGAGTTGGGAGTGATTGAACAATGTCTGTATTTTATACCAACTTCCCAAATTGATATAAGAGCCCTTGCCTAAAGGGTTAGAAACGACACGACACGACACGAAATTGACCCGAAGTTGATACGATATTTCGTGTTCGTGTCGTATTTTTTTGACACGAAGACGCATCGTGTCGTATTCGTGTCAAAATTACGAGTCGTGTTAATCGTGTTTTTTTTGGGTTTTCGTGTCTATTTATGTTTAATTTAGTGAAAAATTTATGAAATTGTGTTAATTGTGTCATATTTTAATCGAGTCATGTTCATGTTAGATAAAAAATACGAAGTCATGTCGTGTCCAAAAAATCATTGTCGTGTCATGTCGCGTTGGCCTGTGACCTAACCCCAAAATATGAATTATCACCCCTACCTTGCCTGGCTGTCTAGGACCATTTCTGAGATTGAGGTTTCCATAACGAGCTACCAGGGATGGATCGATCATGCATAAGTGGGTCTAAGTCCTATTGTGGTCTGGAGATGAAGACCGAGGTAGGCGATCCCTTAGAGGGGACATCACTAAGCTTTTGCAACCATTTTCATGATGTATGGACATGATTGTAAATCTAAAGAAGCCTTCTGAAAGTCTTTCTGAACCCGCTATGAGCATTTTATAAAGTGCGAATGACAATGGCTGAGGTCTAATGAAGCTACCGTATACTTGGCACCTCTTTTTTTCTTAGGGAGGATGTGTGTGTGTGTGTTGGGGGAGGGGGAGGGTCTTGGATAGGCCCTGCCTAAGCTTTGGGGGATAAAACTATATTGCAGTCATGGAGTAAAGAGTGTGGTCTCCCTCTTTATATTATGACCCCAACTTACGACTTTGACCTCTTTCAAAAGTTTGCGATCAAAGATCATACTTGGTATCATCAACATCCCTTACTAAAACTTATTCATTAAGATCTGTAGAAAATCTCATAGCTTAGGTTAAGGGTCCGGAGATCTCAGCCCCCCCCCCCCCCCGATCTTGTTTCGATTTATGGGTAAAAACCTCATAATTAGGTTAAAGGCCCGAGGACCCCGAGACTTTAGAGCTAAGGCAAGAATTCTTGAAACTCTTCCCAAATAGGAAATTCGAACTTAATGCCCCATATAAAATGGATCTTATTCATTCACACAATAAGATTATATCATTTAAACTATTGTTTCAAATATTCAATGTTCTATGGGTAGAGGAGTTCATTACCCCCATGATATTTTAGATAATAGCACCCTAGCCTAACTATCTATGTGACAATATATGGTCCTTTTCATTCGGGCCCCAGTTCCTTTGCTTCGGTTCCATGTGGTTATATTGACTTTTCAAAGGATCAAATATCCAACTTATAATTCTCCATGGCGCACATTTGATTGAAGTGAGTTCATCTAAGGTGAGTCTGATGCCTTCTGAATTTGCCATGGTTTTGAGATGTGCTTCCTTTTGAGTGGAGACCTCGATCTTTCGAAATCACTACCCCTGTCCCATAGGTTAAGGAGAAGGGTGTCTTTCCCATGGGATATTTGACTTTGGTCCTATATGTCCATAAATGTTTGATAGTTCACGTGCATATAGTCCTTTAGCCCGTTCTAGATTTGTATTTAGGCTTGAAAATATAGTTCTATTAGTGACTTCCACTTGTCCATTTTCCTAATGGTATCCAGGTGGTTGAAGATGCTGTAACTTGTGTGAAAATCGTAAAGGGATGGATTGTCAAATTTCTTCCTACTGTTTGAGATGACGGCCCTAGGTAGACCAAATCGACATATTCCGTCTTCTAGATAAATCTCATCGTTTTCCTCTATATAATTGTGCCCAATGACTTTGCCTTAGCACACTTCATGAAATAGTCTATGGCCACTATGCATAATTTGTTTTTGCCTTCCTGAGAGGTATCCATGCCTCATTATGCAAAGGTCTATGGACTTAACATGGGTACTATTTCCGTTGGATGCTTTGGGACGTTGGCAAACCTCTAACATATATTTTACCATTGCACCAGTGCTTTAGCCTATTTTCCTAAGTTTGGAAAATAGTTGCCCTTCGTTAAGACTTTATAGGAAAGACCTCTAAGACTAGAGTGAGCACCAAAAATTGCTTCCTAGACGTATCTTAGGGCACACACTTCTTAATTTGTTCCCAAACACCTTTGAGGAGAATGGTTGAAGACGTTGGACAACACGCCCTAACCGAGGTAATATCATGATGCTAGAGACTTCAAATGTCTACCTTGGAGTTTATTGTTAGGTAATAGGCCAATATTAAGGTATCTTTTAATTTGTGTAGTCTGTAAGAGTATATTATACTCTTTATGCTCCATAGAATAGATTGTTTGAATTGCTTAGCCAAAACATATTTCAGTCTTGATCCTAGAGGTCACTGAAAAACTTCATCAACGAACCAGATTCACTCAATTGTGTATTTCAAATAGGCACGTTCATGCAAAAAATAAGCATACTTGGAGATTGCCTCAAAACATATTTTTAAAAAATCTTCTAAAGGAAAACTAGACAAAATTTGAACACATGCGCGACTTGCTTCGCCTCAGCGACGACTTGCCTCGCTGTAGCGAAACTTGTTGCCATCACATTTTTTTCACATTTCAAAATCTCTGAACAAAGGCTCGACTTATTCTGTCACGGTTCCGCCGCAACGATGGTCTCCTTACTGCAACGACACTGTCTCGTAGGATGATTGTGTCCCCTTGCAAAAAGTATGAATAAATGCACGACTTGAATCGCCTCAGGTTCGCCGCAGCGACGCACTTTCCCATTGCAATGACCTTGTGACGAAACGAGTCTGACTGGCTTCGAAATTCATTTTTTCACAAGGGTAACGTGTGTCAAGCGTAACGTTTTGGGTAACTTAGACCCTTATGTGACTACTTGACACCTTAGGAGCATGGCACCTAGCATTTTGACATTTAAGCATTTTCAAAATAAAAGTCCTATAAGTTAAGGTGCTGTAATACCCCGTAATTTTGAGGACTAAGAATTTAATTATTTTGGGAGACATAAAATTTATTTGAATTGGAGAATTTTAAATTTGGCAATTGAGGTTAAAATTTGAGGATGTTATAAAGTATTTTGGATGGTGATTTTGAGTATACGGTTGATCCGGGATGGGTTAAGATAGTTAAAATGATTGTCCTTGGGTTTTATTTCGATTCCGGAATATTTTAAGCTAGTTTAACTCGAATTGGAGTAAACGAGTCATTTAAAGTGTGTATTATTATTTAAAGTAAGGTATTTGGGGGATAAGGCTTATAAAGCCTACGTGAGATAACAATCTCATTTGTGAGATTGAGAAAGCCTTAGAGAGAGAGAAGAGGAAATGAAGAAGAGAAAGAGGAGATAAGCTTGGGGATTCCAACCAATACGCGATTTGGAGGACGATTCAACCTTTACAACTTTGAGGCAAGTGATTAAACTTGCGAAATAATCTATGTGTGTAATTTATTTCACGACTTGTGGACAAAAATATGGATTTTGGGTTAATATGTCAAAACCTAAATTTTGTGTATTAAATCTTGCATTTGATGTTTTTACACGAGATTGATGGTATATAACTTATGGGATGAGTTTTGATGCTAGAAACATATTTGGGTGGAAGAATGATGGAGAGAAGATGATAAATTTAGGTTTTGGAGAAAATAAACCATTTTGTAGCTTACTGAACAAGCCGAATCGATTCGCCCCCTTTACGAATCGATTCGGAATGTCGCAGACTTACAGGTCTGTGTGACCGAATCGATTCGTATACAAAACGAATCGATTCGGCCTAAGACAGACTTACAGGTTCTTTGGACCTAATCGATTCGCATATGAGCGAATAGATTCATTTTTAGGACCGAATCGATTCGAACTGGGCCGAATCGATTCGGAATGGGCCAAATCGATTCGAAAACAAGACTGTTTTGTGAAGTTTTTCTAGAGTGAGTTTTACTCCATTTCCATTGGGTTTATCGATTTGGAGCACACTTATATGATGCGAGAAACACTTTTTGGAGGTTTATTGAGACTTCCTTATGTGATGTGATCTTGGAACGTATCGAGCTAATTTGGGGATATGTAAAATATATATATATTTATATATATATATATATATACATATATATATATATATATATATACATATATATATATATATATATATACATATATATATATACTGGAATTGTCTCATCGATTTAGTGAAGAATCACCCTAGTGATGGGAATCCTACTGTAATAACTCGCCCTTTTGGAGACGATTAAATCCCATAATTAAGTATAATTTGGAATTTGGAGAATTTCTCGAAATAGTGATTTTTGGGATTTTCGAGGATTTAATGATTTTCGAAGGGTGTTATAAATTATTTTGGGACCATATAGGTCGAGATATTTTATTTATATGTCGCCACGGAGTATAATGACAAAAGAAGTGAGATTTTGAGTAGAACACCGCATTTAATTATTTTGGGTTGGAATAGTGATTTGCGGTCAAGTACCTCGGATGGGAATTTCGACTGCGGCATAATTCTCGGAATGGCCGAGATAGTCGGAAAAGAGTGTCTGATTGTCGAAAATGAGTTTCGGGTAATTTTAGAGGTAAAAGTAACTCGTAATTGGGTAAACGAGTCGTTTTTGGGTTTTAAAGGGTTAAAACCCTTTTCTCTATATATAAAGAGGAAGAGAGGGAGAAAAAGAAAAAGAAAAGAAGAGAAAGAGAGAGAAGAGAGAGAGGAGGAAGAAAAGAGGAAAAAGGGGGAGATTCCGGCCAGCCTCCGCGGGATTCGGCTCGAGGTCGTCGGATTTTATCCACGAGGCAAGTATTTACTTGCTTTATTTGTTTTTATGCATAAATATCTCATATCATTGTTGGTATAACAAACCCTAATGATTTTGGGTTGGATATTCGTGGATAAAACGGGTTTTTGGGAGTTAAAACGAATAAACCCCTAAAAATGGTAAATTGGAGAAGCTTAGGTTTTAATTGAAATTTATTGGTAATTCCGGGTTCTAGGATGTTTAGAACCCTTAATATAGGTGTATTGGTAGTTGGTTGAGGTTGTAGGACGTTGGGTGACGCGTCAAAAGCTTGGGAGAAGCTTTAATGGCTGAAACCTTCTCGAAGAAGGTGATGAATAGTAACCCGCAGCCTTTAGGGTCATTTTTGACTAGGAAAAGAACTGATTTAGCTTTCGGTCAAAACACGAAAGTTGTAGATCTTTTCGATACGGTCGCGTGGGCACCGACCGCGTATTTTTCTGATTTTTCTACGATTTTATATGATATTTACAAGATGACAGCTCCGGGTTGAAAGTACCAACTCGGAAATCAAATCGGGAATTGGAAAAATAAAGGCTAGAAATTATTGTGTAGATGTTTGGGATGATTTTTGGTGTAGAGTAGAAACCATGAAAATGAATTTGGATTGATTTTTGGGTATTTTAGAGTTTGAGAAATCGCCCAAACTGTGACCCTCGAACAGGCCGAATCGATTCGGGTACAGGCCGAATCGATTCGCCTAAGGGGAATTGGGTTTCTGCAATGGGCCGAATTGATTCGGGTACAGACCGAATCGATTTGCCATTTACAGACCTGTTTGCAGAATACTTTCCGAATCGATTCGGATTGGGAACCGAATCGATTCGCCCACCCGAATCGATTCGCTAAAGGGGCGAATCGATTCGCTTAGGCCAGAATTTCTAGTTTTCTCCCTTTAGGAGTATGGGGAGTTGAATTACCATTTAGGATTTTTATGGGGATTCCTAAATAAGGGTTTTGAGGATAAATAAACCTTTAAGAGATGATTGAGGTAATTAGTATTGAACAAAGTAAGGAATACTTTGGATTTAGAATCATGCAACTATGAATGCATGATTACGATTCCTGGAGGGAATCTTTGGGATATTTGGTCATCGCTAGATGCTATAGGCCACTATGGCCGTATAAATATATTCTAGGAAGAATATATAGGATATGTATATACTGTGTGTTTTAGGTATATATATGATGATGGAAATGATTTTGAAAATATATAAATGAATATTTTCAAAATGGAAAAATAAATGTTTTCATAATTAATAAAATATGGATTACACACCTCTCTAAATCGCTATCATAAGGGAAGTTGCGTTCGTATGGTGAAGCCCCCTGGCTAATGATGCAGGGTGGATATAGTCCTAGGCCATGGGAGCGCTTATGGTTGTATATTTTCTGCGGGGGTAGGGAGATTCCGGGTGTGGTCTTGGCTACCACGCAGGCTCATGGCCGCTTCCCGACGTGTTTCGATATAGGATCCCAGGTTGTCTTGGAGGCCCTGGAAGATGATAGCCATTTAGGGGCGCGCACAGTGGAGAAATCCGGACGGGCGGTCTTAGAACGCGTTTATTAAAGCAGTTCATAATAATGGATTTGCTTTAAATACATTTCCTGGATATAGGAAGGGAAATGGGTTATATTTAAATTGGCTTCGGTAACACTTCCCGGATGGAAGAAGGGATGTGGAAGCATATGTTATGATCAAAGCATTTTTATGATAATGAAAATGTCTTTGAATACATTTCCTGAGTATAAAAAGGGAAATGGGATATTTGATAAGGAAAAGCATTTTATGATAATAAAACTGGCTTTTGAAAAGGTATATGATTTATTAAAGCAATTCATGATAATGAATTGGTTTTTAAATACATTTCCTGGATATGAGAAGGGAAATGGAAGTTTTTGAAATGAAAAGGATAAGTATTTATAAATACTTTATATATCAAGAAATCATCAGTCCGGGAGATATTTATATTATCCGGAAGTATATTGTAGATGTATGTATATGTATAAACTGGGTGCCGAGGGTCTAATGAATCCCGACGATCGACCGTGCCGCATAGTAGTGTATCGGGGGGGTTCCTTGTTTGGATTTCGCTTTGCGAGACACCCCACGCACGAATATGGCACAGTGTTGAGACTGGGGAGAAGTTTAATCCTTAGTGCTCTTATATTATTAAATGTTATGGTATATATATAATATATCTTTCTGTACTGAGGGACTGGCGGATCTCAAAGATCGACCTTGCTGCATAGTAGCGTATCGGGGGGGTTCCTTGTTTGGATTTCGGTTCGCGAGACACCCTACGCACGAACATGGCATAGCGTCGAGATTAAAGTGAAGTTTAGCCCTTAGTACATCTGTTTGACTATCTAGGTTAGATAGGGGTTGGGTATTAGATTAGTTTAGCAGGGTAGCTTGACTAGGAGGTTTATAGGGATGCGCTAGGGGTGCACTGTTAGGGGAGAGGTGAGGGGTATCTCACGAGAGTGCGATACCAATTTAAATATGAGATAAAACTATTTTTCTAAAAATAAAGCATTTATGCACTTGCAAAATATTTTCTAAACATTCAGGCCCTGACCCGTTTGTCTACTCTCCTTTCTTTCTCTATACTGTATATATATAGGTGTCCAGACACAGGGACGCCTGGATGGGAACTCTTTCGAGTCAGACGTCTGCTGCAGCAGCTGTGGATGCTTGCAGGTTATCGGTAGACGTTTCTTTCCTTGTACTCTAGATAGGAGTTATTGTATAAACACTCGAGCCAATGGCTCAATTGCATTTATTTATTCTTTCAGTACATCATTCGATATGGTTGTATTATTTGGACCGAGTGTTCGGTTATTTTAGTTCTTTTCTTTTCTATTTCAGTTCATTACGCATTTAATTGTGAATGTTTTAATTTGTGCGCTAAAAAGAGTAGTTAGATAAAAGTTTTTTAACGGCCACCTAATAGGATATTAGTAATTAATTGGATTTTCGACAGTGATGCTAAGAATGATCCATATGAAACTCCTGTTTTAATTTAATATTGGAGTGATCGCCCGGTATCTTATTAGGCGGGTTGTTACACCTACTTGGAGACTAAACGTAAGTTGTTACATGATGTGACGTTAGGGGCTTATCGAGGTGGTTGTGAAGGTATGACTTAGAATTGTAATGCTGATTTTTGTGTCGAATTCTCCTATCATCAGGATTTTATTTAGATATGATTGGGGGACCAATGAGAAAGAGGTCGTGTATCCTTAGTGACGATAAACTTAGGGGTTTAATCTAAAATGCGATAACGTTAAGGGTCCACATGAGCAATTGAACCGTAATCTAAATTGAGAATGATTGGATGTATTATCGACTAGAATGAGTTGTGTTTATACGTATATCTGGAATAACTATCGTATATCTATGTTCAATTAATGATAAATATTCCAATGCGTGACGGGATCAAAATGAATTGGGATTGAGCTTGTGGATTACCGACTAATAGTTATGTGCGTGCTTATAGTCGGGATAATTATTATATATCGGTGTGTATACGGATATAGATGGTGTATGAATGATGATTTTTGTATACATTCGGCAATAAGATAGTATCCGTAATGTTGATCAAATTGGGAGATTATTCATATCATAGGTGTGATGGACGAGTAAGTTTCAAGTGATGGATCGTATTATAAAATGAATTGGGAAAGTATACGTTATAGCGTCGGTTAGTATAATGAGAGTTATATACCTATAGCCGAATTCATTACTTTTATACATACGGATGGAATATATTATGTATATATATCATATGTGTGTATATAATTATGGCGTGAATGTATTTACCTTGTGTGATGGTTTGTATCTATGATGTGATCGCATATATATCTAGTGTGAATGATATATATACTTATTGTGTGAGCATACCCCTCCAGTGCTATTAAGGGAAGTTTCACGATGTGGGTGAGCCCCTGGCTTGAGGAGCAGGGAACGTATAGTCCCCAGGTCATAGTCGTCCATTATTTATTGCGTGATTTTATTCTGGGTGAGAAGTCTTGGGTATGATTCGTTCTCACTTTCAGGTTCGAAACTATGATCGCTTCCCACACGTTGTGTTTTGTTGGAATACGAGGGCGGTGTGATAATAGTTCGGTGGCTGGTAACCCAGGATAAAGTGAATAATTCCTGGAAGATGATAGCATTGCGAAGTATATTTATATCCTATAAGTGACTGTGTTCTAGATATTTAAATGCACGCTAAGTGTGTTATGTGTACGTGCTTTTTAGAGTTGAATGAGCTAGACTTATATATAGAAATAATGTTATATAGACCCTAAAGGTTTTGTGTGATATCATACTTATGTACTTAAAGATATTGGTACATGATAAGTAGCTGAGGTTATATGTGTTGTGGCTGAGGGCATAATGGATCTCGATGATCAACATTGTTAAGGAGTAGTGTATCGGGGGGATTCCTTGTTTGGATTCTAATTTGCGAGACGCCCCACGCACGAAACGTAGAGCAATGTTAGGAGTGGGGAGAAGTTTAATTCTTAGTACTAGGGTTTATTCGTTATGGTGAAATATTTCTTTATAAGTATGTAAAGATGATGTGTGACTACTCTGATGTTAATAACTTGTTTAAGTTAATAATTAGAACCGATGAACCCTAGTAAAATATATGTGAATATATAAATACGTTAACATATAAATTTGGGCGTAAACTTGGGATATGATAGAAGAAGAGGGGTTTGGTTATATTTGAGATCGTGGGTTACGCGGGCGTAGATTATGCATAGATTAAGATTGAGTTATCCCTAGAATGTGTCAGGTAGTTTAATTAAGGTTCATGTGTATACGTTTAGGTGCACACTTTAGTCGAGGGGTGAGTTTAAGTTCCACGAGAGTGCGACTCCACGTTAATCATGAAATTGTGCATTTATAATTATTTTTCTTTTTATTGCACTTGCTAAAAATATTTTCACACCTCGGTCTCTGACCCGTTTATATTTCTCTCTTGTTCTGCATATATTGTAATATATTATAGGTGTTCCACCGCAAGGACGCCAATGATGCTTTCTTTCCAGTGTCCTCGGAGCTGTTGCGGATGCGGACTGTTGCGGGAGTTTGTTATAGCGGCTTCCTATCTTTTGTAATCTAGTTAAGGATTTATATTTTATATCGGGATTATACCTAAGGTTTATAGGTAGCACTTTTATATTTCTCTCCTTTGGTTTGTTTTATTGTCTGTGACCCGATAGCATATTCGAGTATACTTTTTTTGTTGTACTTATTACGTTTTATATGAGTACTTCTTTTATCATGGCACGTGCGTACATTTTATCATGATCGGTAGTTACTGTATTTCTAGTATGATGTTCATTGTATGTTAATTTTTTTTTTGGTATCCGCTTATTATAGTATTGGGTAGTTAGCTATATTTATTTTAGTATCGATAGTTGATGCTGAGAATGATCCACTTGAGATTCCTAATTTATTTTAGTATAGGGCTGGCTACCCGTTATCATTTTAAGCGGGGTATCACAGGTAGTATCAGAGCATCAGGTTCTAGTGTCTTAGGATCTGTGCGGGTTTCCCGTGTTCTTCCGTAAGCATTTTTGATGTAGAGCATTATTATTAGGACTGTTGTGTTCATCGTGCCTATATTTCCTTTTGTGATGCGTAATTACTTGAATGGCGTTCTGATACATTTGCTCTTGTTTCAGATGCCATCGAGAAGAGGTCGTCCAGGCAGGGCAAACAGAGGGGCTGAGAATATAGAACCCCAAATGCCTCAAGGGACTGTGACTGCCGTCGAAGTTGGCAATATTATGGCACAAGCAGTAGATGCTGCCATTCCTGCGATGGTACATCAAACTGCAGCCCTGGTAACTCAAGCCCACCCAGGGCCATCTGTGTGGGAAGTAGTACAAGAAGCCTTTAGGAAAGGACATCCTCCGAAATTTTTTGGGGGAGTTAATGCAATAGTTACAAGTCAGTGGAAGAAGGTTTTGAAAAGACACCTTCGGATGGTTGAGTGCAGTGAGGTGTAGAAATAAATACTCGCCACCTTTAAACTAACGGGTTCAGCTCTCCAATGGTGGGAATCCATCAACACATCGGAGTAGAGATATGCAATTCCCATAATAGAATTTACTCGATTAGTGAATTTTGTGCCCGACGAGGTAAATGCGGAGGAGAAGCAAATAGTGAAGTTCTTGGGAGATTTAGATTGGAAAATTCGTCAGCATTTGTTGGCGAACTCGACATTACTGACTTTTACCGATGTGATGAACGCGACGTTGTTACATTGTCAGGAGTATCGTCTTCATTTAATGGGGAGTAAGGGGTTCGAAAACTCAGGTTCATCAAGTAGGTCTGGAGGATATGATGCCAGTAGGGCAAGATCATCATCGCAATAAGGTTATAGGCAGGATTATCGAGGGCCGCAACAGTGTTTTGTTTCTCAGGATGGTCACGAAGGATTTTTTGGGAGATGTTTCTTTGTAGAGAAATAGGCCATAGGAAGAGGGATTGTCCTGGAAGAGGTAAAGGGCAACTTTTTGAGGAGGTTTTGGATATGCAACCCCTACAACATTTCATAGGCTAGTTTAGGCAAGAGAACTTTGAACAGGAATCCATCGACAAAGTGAGGCAGTTGGAGTATGGAGGTAAAATGTAAAGTATTTTCTTTTGTGCTTAGGTCATGCATTAATGAGAGGATTCAAGGTTTAGCAGGTTCATTATTGAGCGAGGAATTTTAGCTCATGGTTGTGTTAGTTATGAGAACTAGGTGTTGGTAAGAGTATTGTATTTGTTGGCGCCTTGTGTCTTGAACATAAGGTATTTGATTCGTATGTCGAAAGACATCAAACTATTTTATAGTGCATTGTTTTATAGGCCTTCGGGCAATATCAAAAGGATTCAAAAATATTTCTAAAACACTAGTCCTGATTTAACAGATCTCAATTCCCGACAGAGCTGCATAATAGTGTATTGGGAGGGTTCCTTGTTTGGATTTCGCTTGCGAGACCTCCCCCACATGAAAGTAGCGAATTCTAGGAATTGAGAAGAGTTAAATATTCGAACATTTTGAATTTTTGTCATATACTTAATACGTTATAATGGATTCCATTGTTGAGAGTTATATTATGATTTGAGGCAAGTGGAGCCGAGTAATATTTTTACAGATTGAGCTCGGGTAGAGGGTGTATGGGCGCCCTGGTTAACTAATTTAATTTTAAAATAAAATAATTCGCCGTGAGAAGTGGGAGATATAAGTGTAGTGATCTTAAGGTAAGTGACGTAGGAACTAGTTGAGGTTTGGAGTACTAGGCTTAACTAAATTTCGAGGACGAAATTTCTTGTAAGGGGGAAAGTATGTAATACCCCGTGCACTTGAGGACTAAGAATTTAATTATTTTGGGAGAAATAAAATTTATTTGAATTGGAGAATTTTAAATTTGGCAACTGAGGTTAAAATTTGAGGATGTTATAAAGTATTTCGAATGACGATTCTGAGTGTACGGCTGATCCGAGATGGGTCGAGATAGTCAAAATGACTGTCCTTGGGTTTTATTTTGGTTCCGAAATATTTTAAGATAGTTTGACTCGAATTGGAGTAAACGAGTCATTTAAAGTGTGTATTATCATTTAAAGTTGGGTATTTTAGGGATAAGGCTTATAAAGCCTACGTGAGATAACAATCTCATTTGTGAGATTGAGAAAGCCTTAGAGAGAGAGAGAGAGAGAGAGAGAGAGACGAGGAAAGGAATAATAGAAAAAGAAGAGAAGCTTGGGGATTCCGACCAATACGCGATTTTGAGGACATGTAACTTATTTCATGATTTGTGGACAAAAATATGGATATTGGGTTAATATGTCAAAATCTAGATTTTGTGTATTAAATCTTGCATTTGATGTTTTTACATGGGATTGATGGTATATAACTTGTGGGATGAGATGTGGGATGAGTTTTGATGCTAGAAACATGTTTGGGTTAAAGAATGATGGAGAGAAGATGATAAATTTGGGTTTTGGAAATTTGGGTTTTGGAGAAAATAAGCCATTTCCTAGCTTGCTGAACAAGCCGAATCGATTCGGAATGTTGCAGACTTACAAGTCTGTGTGACCGAATCGATTCAGATCCAAAATGAATCGATTCGGCCTAAGATAGACTTACAGGTCCTTTGGACTGAATCGATTCGCATATGGGCGAATCGATTTTCTTTTAGGACCGAATCGATTCGGACTGGGCCGAATCGATTCGAAAACAGGGTTATTTTGCAAAGTTTTTCTAGAGTGAGTTTTACTTCGTTTCAATTGGGTTTATCGATTTGGAGCACTCTTACATGATGCGAGAAACACTTTTTAGATATTTATTAAGACTTCCTTATATGGTGTGATCTTCGGAACGTCTCGAGCTAATTTGGGGATATGTAAAATATATATATGTTTTGGAGTTGTCGCATCGACTTAGTGAAGAATCACCCTAGTGATGGGAATCCTACTTGGTGACTAGACGTAAGTTGTTACATGATGTGATGTTAGGGGCTTATCGGGGTTGTTGTGAAGGTATGACTTAGATTTCTTATGTTGATTTTTGTGTCAAATTCTCCTAGCGACAGGATTTTATTTAGATATGATTGGGGGACAAATGTGAGAGAGGGCGTGTATCCTTAGTGACGATAAACTTATGGGTTTAATCTAAAATGCGATAACGTTAAGGGTTCACATGAGCAATTGAACCGTAATCTAAATTGAGAATGATTGGATGTATTATCGACTAGAATAAGTTGTGTTTATACTTATAGCCGGAATAACTATCGTATATCTATGTTCGATTAATGATAAATATTCCAATGCGTGATGGGATCAAAATGAATTTTGGATTGAGCTTGTGGATTACCGACTAATAGTTATGTGCATACTTATAGCCGGGATAATTGGTTTATATCGGTGTGTATACGGATATATATGGTGTGTGAATGATGATTGTTATATACATTCGGTTATAAGATAGTATCCGTAATGTTGATGAAATTGGGAGACTATTCATATCCTAGGTGTGATGGACGAGTAAGTTTCAAGTGAGGGATCGTATTATAAAATGAATTGGGAAAGTATGCGTTATAGCATCGGTTAGTATAATGAGAGTTATATACCTATAGCCGAATTCATTACTTTTATACATACGGATGGGAAAAAGTATGTATATATATGTGGGTATATATTTATGGCGTGAATGTATATACCTTGTGTGATGGTTTGTATATATGATGTGATCGCATATATATCTAGTGAGAATGATATATATACTTATTATGTGAGCATACCCCTCTAGTGCTATCATGGGAAGTTGCGCATTGTGGGTGAGGCCCCTGGCTTGAGGAGCAGAGAGCGTATAGTCCCCAAGTCATAGTCGTCCATTATTTATTGCTTGATTTTATTCTAGGTGAGAATTCTTGGGTATGATTCGTTGTCACTTTCAGTTTCGAAACTATAATCGCTTCCCATACATTGTGTTTTGTTCGATTACCAGGGTAGTTTGATAATAGTCCGGTGGCTGGTAACCCGGGATAAAGTGAGTAATTCCTAGAAGTTGATAGCATTGTGAAGTATATTTATATCCTATAAGTGATTGTGTTCTGGATATTTAAATGCACGCTAAGTGTGTTATGTCTACGTGCTTGCTAGGGTTGAATGAGCGTGACTTATAAATATAAATAATGTTATATAGACCCTAAAGGTTTGGGGTGAGATCATACTTATGTACTCAAAGATAGTGTTACATGAAAAGTAGCTGAGGTTATATGTGTTATGTGCTGAGGGCATAATGGATCTCGACGATCAACCTTGTCAAGGAGTAGTGTATCAGGGGGGTTCCGTGTTTGGAGTTCGCTCTGCGAGATGCCCAACGCACGAAACGTAGAGCAATGTTAGGAGTGGGGAGGAGTTTAATTCTTAGTACTAGGGCTTATGCGTTATGGTGAAATATTACTTTATAAGTAAGTAAAGATGATGTGAGACTAGTTTGATGTTAATAACTTGTTTAAGTTAATAATTAGAACCAATGAACCCTAGTAAAATATATGTGAATATATAAATACGTTAACACATAAATTTTGGTGTAAACTTGGGATATGGTAGCAGAAGAGGGTTTTGGTTATATTTGAGATCGTGGGTGACGCGGGCGTAGATTATGCGTAGATTAAGATTGAGTTATCCCTAGAATGTGTCGGGTAGTTTAATTAAGGTTCATGTGCATACATTTAGGTGCGCGCTTTAGTCGAGGTGTGAGTTTGAGTTCCACGAGAGTGCGACTCCACATTAATCATGAAATTGTGCATTTATAATTATTATGCATTTTAATGCACTTGCTAAAAATGTTTTCACACCTTGGGCTCTGACCCGTTTATAATATTTCTCTCTTGATATATATATATTGTAATATATTATAGGTGTCTCACCCAAGGATGCCAATGATGCTTTCTATCCAGTGTCCTCGGAGCTGTAGCAGATGCGGACTATTATGGGGGTTTGTTATAGCCGCTTCCTATCTTTTGTAATCTAGTTAAGGATTCATTTTTTATATCGGGATTATACCCGAGGTTTATAGGTAGCACTTTTATATTTCTGTCCTTTGGTTTGTTGTATTGTCTGTGACCCGATAGCATATTCGAGTATACTTCTTTTGTTGTACTTATTATGTTTTATATAAGTACTTCTTTTATCATGGCACGTGTGTACATTTTATCATGATCGATAGTTACTATATTGCTGGTATGATGTTCATTGTATGCTTTAATTTTTTTTTGGCATCTGCTTATTATAGTATTGGGTAGTTAGCTATATTTATTTTAGTATCGACAGTAGATGCTGAGAATGATCCACTTGAGATTCTTGATTTATTTTAGTATAGGGATGGCCACCCGTTATTATTTTAAGCGGGGTGTCACAGGTGATCTATTCTCTTTCAAACTAAGTGTGATATCCTTGAAAAAATATTTTTGTTGATAAAAACATTTGATATTTTTAAGAGCATATTTTTTCACGCTTCTTTAGTTTCTTGGCAGCCATTGTTTCTAATAGAGGTATATTTACTCATCTTGCATTAAAATCCAATCTTTATTGGTGAGTAAATATTTTCTCTTTCTTGACTTGGGAAAACTCATTTTTGAGATTTAAAGCACCACACCCTTTACAAACACCCCAACATCCATATCTATTGGATTCCCTCGAAAAATCCTAGATGTAGCGTTTTGGTTGCTTGAAGGTTTCGTCACAGAAAAAATTTGTTCTTCAAAGTTTAAATGAATAAATTTTCTTCTACTTTTAATAAGAATCATTTGGCCAGAGGATTCAAAGACATTGGTTACGGACCAAAATCGTTCACGATTATGCAACGTACTCCATCTATTGGCGCTCTTTTTAGAGAATATGAGGGGGGGGGGTGTTTAGTCGGTTTAACATCATGAGATTATAAGTCTATTTCTTCTAGTTGTAAAACTTTGCCATAGTGCATTTATCATTCTCATCGGCCTGAGTTTTTTTTCCGTTAGTGTTTTTTTTATATTGTACATCTCGTCTTGTGCTTATTTTACTCTTTTCGCATCTTTTAGAATCACCGTCTTAGTTAAGTAGATAAAACTTGAGAGATTATAAAATTTAGTAAAATACTTTGTCACATAGCCTTTTGAATTGTCAAACCCTTTTGTAATAATAAATTAACAACCTTTTTTCTTGAATTAGGAGAATTAATTTTTATTTGGGTAGATATTGTCGAGAGGCACAGTCTCGTAGTCAAATCTAGACTGATTAAGAACATTTGTATCAATCTCGTTCGAAGAGACCACCCTTTCTAGGTGGTCAACTTTTGAGTTTTCTACTTCGAGGACTCATTTGATGACGAACTTCGGGATATTGAGGATGAGCCCCTTGACAGGTTTAAAGGTAATTGACCATGCGGTCCCCTTTGGCTTTATATAACTCAATGATATACTTTGAGATTTCAAAATTTTGATGGTAGCTACCCAATTAAAAATTAATTATCAATTTAAAGTTAACTTTCTTTTTTAAAATCAACAAAGGGTACGATCATCGTAAAAGTCTATGTGCAAATGTTTTATTAATGTTGAAATCTAATATAATTTTATCTTCTAATTAAGACAAGTGATTCTAATATTGCGAAAAATAAACAATTCACACATCGGATGTAAGGGAAAAAACCTTGAGTCGAAATGAACTTTCAAGTAACCACCAATAAAATTTTCTTTGAAGTGGAAGATCACTTTACTTCATGGAAATGTCACTTCTGATTAACCACCGACTACAACTAGGATGTGTGAGGATATCTTATGTTTGAAAAGATGTTTTGAAAAATTTGAGTTTGTTGAATTCACAAAGTATATTTTGAGCTTGAAAAAGACTACTCAAGAACAAAAAGTTTTTGAAAATAAATTTATGAAAACTATCTTGTATAATCTTCTTATTTGTTTTTCACAACTGAAACTAAAAAAATGAAATACACAATGGGAAGGATCTAAGAATTTTTGCTATTTCAAAATTTAAATTCTCTTTCTTTTCTTATTATAAAATTTATCTCTTCTTCTCATCTTTATAAGAGATATGAAACAACTCTTTACTCTTTATTTTCATACACAAGTGTTTGAAGAAAAGTGGGATATAACTTAAGTGAGGAAAATTCAAGGGACATGACACAATCTGTTTGGCTGCCTATCCACGATTTTGTCTTTGCACAATCTCCAAGACAATATTTAGAAAATATTTTAAAAAGTACACAAACCTAGTGGGCTCGCAGGCTTGTTCACTGCAACGATGAATTTTTCTCTCTGGAAACACATCAACGAATAAGATTACGCAAGTAACAATGGATTTTTCATTGTGTCACCAGTGATCCCGACCAACGAGGAAGACGCTTCGTGTCAGCGATGTCTTGCTTCACCGTGACAATAAAAAAGGTCGCACCTAGATCTAAAGTTTACCCTGTTTTGATGATTTTCACAAAACATAGAATTTTCTTGTTTGACCTATGACCACGTTAATTATAAAAATAAAAAAGATTCATTTTAAGTTTTATATATGAAGAATTTACCGCATCATGTATTTGGCAATCTCAAAAACCTCAAAGTTTTATATAAATGATTTTTAAATTTAGACGAATATTTAACCGAGGGGATAAATATACTCTAGGGAATACAACTTTATCCTAAGTGATTAACTCGGGGAAACGAAATTAATTTTCTAGAATGGCTTTCATGACATTTTCTGGCGATCTCTTGGACCGAGGTTCCAAATTAGGTATGGCTCATGAGTATACATATACTCTTATAATCTCCCCCTTTGTGTAATCCATAACAAATCATACAAATACTAAAATTATGAGAAATTGAATAAAATCTATTACATGAAACACGACTCACCTATTTTCACGTGCCTTTTCATCAAAGATCCTCTTATTCCTATAAATCCAAGTTCTTCAAGGATATCTTCGAAGATCCTCTAGTGCTTATTTTCCCGTTGCACAATAGTAAGATAATCAAATAACAATATATAATACAAATAGTGAAAAATATAAGTAATAAGATGAATAATGTGAATATGTCAAATTAACTCCCAATTAACTATGCAATTACTCACAATAAACATGATCACATAAAGGCGCTCTACCTAACCCAACATTATCCATACAAACATCTACCATATTGACAAACTGCTCCCCATTTTTGTCCTGAATGAGATGAAAGAAAGAATTGGGAATATAATGAGATCGGAACTAAGAATCTAGTGAGATTAAAAATTCTAATCAAACCAAAAAAATGGGATGAAACCATACAGGGAGCGAGCAATCGATATGAAGATCTAGGCTGGATGTGATAAACATGCCTAAGATAAACACATCAATAAATACAAATGGAGACGCGCAATATATATAAAATAGATATATATTAAAGTCATGCTAATAAGTAATAATCATTTAAAAACAAACTATAGTTATAGGATTACAAAATATGCAAAAAATTATTCACTAAATCCTAACTTACATACTATAAAGTCTAAAATAAAAACTACATATCACTCTCCTTTCTTTATTTTAAATAGAAACTCAACATCCCAAACAATTGATTGAACATCATGTAAGGCATCGTGAATTCGATTTAGCTCAATGTTATTATTATGTTAATATCCATCAGAAGACTGCAAATATGAAGAACCCAAAGATGAAAGAATATATTGATACTCATCAAAGGTTGGTGAAAGCCAAGAATGTAAAGACAACGACAACTGAGAAGCTATCTCATCCAACTCTTCTTGATCAATAAAATGTGATTTAGGGCCACGATATACCCGAGAAGGACACAATGAATGAGGAGGCGTAATATGTCATGATTTAGGAAAATCCATGTAGTTTCCTAACTGAGAGATCGATCGATAATACGACATCCTTGTGATAGTTCCATCAGCTTTTTTTGTTGCTTCAACTGGAAGAATTGGATTCCTAACTCTTGAAGCAAGCGCACGATCAAACAATAAAAGGGATAAGCGCTAGAATTAATTTTGTCCTTAGAAATAGCAATAATTAGAGAATAAAAAATGACTATAGTTAATCCATACTATATCCCTTTCTGACAGCATACAATAGACGTTCATGTTAAAGAGAAATCTCATGAGAGTGCATAATAGGAAGGATACAAGAGGAGACTACCATATTAAGAATATAGAATCTATTTTCCCTGATGATTTGAGGAAGTTTTTTCATATGCCAAATATGACACTGACCATCACTAAAAAATGAGATCACAATCTCATTGGAGGGGCACAAGTCTTAGATAGAGAATTCAAATCAATAAAATGTTCTCAATGCATTGAGCACTGAAAGAAGAGTTTGTCAAATTTGGAACAAAAGCTTGATGATGTTGGCGGACGTGAACGAGTTTAATAAGCCCCATGAATAGCATGTAAAATATAGGGACATATACCAAATAGTCCCTCGGACATTTTTTAATACCCATTTAGTCCAAACTTTTTTATTTTGCCTCAAAAAGTCCTTTGCCACATATTTTGGAGAGGGAGTGCCGCTGGCGCGGACCTCTAAAAATAAGAGGATATTGAGTGCTTGAGGGACTAAATGGGTTAAACTAAAAATATGTGTCCTTTTTAAAAAATATATATTTATAGTAGGGACTATTTAATAATTGACCCTAAAATATAAACCAAGACAAATCACACAAATCTTATGAGAAAATAAATATCATAAATAGTTAAACGAAATGGTCCTATACTAAAAATATTAGAAAGAGCTTCATATAAGACAAGAGGTTAAATAATCATAAAATCTGCACGTACTTGACACTAGAGTAACACCGTCCTAAAATGGGTAGAGCAGAGTAAGAAATCACAAAGCCAAACTCATAAACCACTACTCTAAGTCAATGCAGTTTATCTTAATATAAATAAATTCATTAATCATTAATAAAAATTCAGCCAAAAAATAAAGACCTACAACACCAAACCTTAACATCTGAAAAGGATAAACTCTCAAAATTTAGAAAAAACACTTATCATGATGATGAATAGTTGTTAGATCTAGGAATAAAGCACATAAACATAAAAAGTATGAATCTGGTAGGAAGAGAGATGGAAATGGGCAAGGAAATATCTTGCTTTTAGGGGGAATGAGTAAAAATGTGAAGTAGGTTCTTAAAAGCCACTAAACACATTCCAAACATTTTGCTAATGCAAAGAAAATTGTTTTTTGAGGTGAGCCCATCGCTATAACGAGCGTAAATGTTCACGGGTTATGAACTTAGTCAAGGATTCGAAAATGTGAAGGAATAAAGGAACATAGATTTGCATATCTCAGTTATCTTAGCTTAAGCATGCAAACAACATCCCTTTAAAAAAATAGACCGTGATGTGAGCAAGTATATTTTCAAAAATCATAGTTAAGGCTTATGGCTATATCAAATACTCTATACAAAGAATAATTTAGCATTCAAAGGACTAAAAGTGAAATGTTAAACATTTATCTAAAAAATAATTTAAAGACATATCTCATGATAGAAGTTAATAAAATGAGCATTAAACTTTTAAAATTAGAACGAAAATCACTTTTGAAAAATTTGGGTTTATTTAACTTAGAAAAGTGTTAAATCTTTACACAATTTTGAACTACCACTTTTTTCCTCATCAAGTGAGTTATGTTTAAAATCTTAAGAGTCATATATTTGTTTTTACCTATTTTTTGATAAATAGAAATCCTTGAGACATCACCTTTAAATGATTTAGCAAGTTGAGACTTTCACCCAATAGCAAAAGGCGGGGAATTTATTTCAATTGTCAAAAGTAAGCTTACCTTTTGACCCAGAGTCATTGTCTTAGACACTTATTCTCTCTTTGTTTTTGAATATACAATAATCACTTCTTTAACTCCAACCATGAAGGAATTTTATCATACACAAGGATTATAAATGACACCCTTTGATAGAAAACCGCATAAAACTTATAATTTCCCTTAAAAGTAGAAAAAAATCCATTTATTATATTTTTTTATGGAAATTGCTCAAGATGTAGTGTGGTGTAAAGTGCATGAATATGACAAACATTCCAAAATTTCAAGCTTATTTACCCAGGCATTTATATTTATTGAATTCTAAACATGAAGTATATAATATATAAATGAAATCGATTGCACAATATGTAATATGTAGGTTAAAAGTCAAGCATATGAAAGATATGAATACCTACAAGCATATAAGATCAAAATTTCACAATAACAAGGTGTCTGGTATGAACAGCCAAAGAATAATGCATGAAATAGATAATATTGAAACCAAACCTAAATACTACTAAGGAAAAGATGAGAAATATAAAACACATATTAGGAATATCTAAAGGTCCTAACTCTATTCACTCATAGGAGGGAAACGACCTCCAATGCTTTGGAAGGATGTCGACTTCTGTACGATCCACGTCAAGGTTCCTAGATAAACTCCGTTGTTTTCAAAGTGTAGAGTGATCGAAAATGACTTTAGGTGCAACCACCGTGATTATTTTTGTTAGCGACCTTGAGAGGGGATCCTACCTTCTTTTTACCCATATTATCATTACTCTTACTATCCTTAAATTCTCTAAAGGAATGCATTATTGAATAAAAATAAAAAACTATCCTTAAACTCTTTCACTTCTTCTTACCTATTCAACCACTTATGAGAATGGGTACATTGATAGGGTTTAGGCTTTACCAAAGTGATAAAGTGTTTAAGAGAATGTTTCTATCATTTCAATCAAAACTCTTTTAAATGTCCCACTTTATTACAATAGGACCATGTGAACTTTACCATCCTTTTGTTCTTCACGGATGAATTAGTTGAAGAAGAACTCTCCAAGGTGGGTGGTAAAAAGGGTTATGATGCGGGAATCACATAAATAGGCCTGTCATAAGATGAGGGAATCTCATGATCAAAACTTAAGATACTCTTATATTTTAATAATCTCCCCCCCAAATAATCTTCTCTAAGTTTTTAAGATCTATCCTTTATATCCAACTTCAAAGTGGATGCGAACAAAAACTCGATCTCAATCATAGAGATTTTGTTCATAAAGGAGATCTTGGATTTTTCACTCTCTTGCAATGATCTCCTCATGTACTCAATCTAAACATGAAGAAGGATGTTATTACTTCCCTCTATTATAAGTGGTTCACCAATTACCACATTTGTAACATCAAAATTGCTTGAAGTACTCTCACTCACCAAAGTCCTTTCATTTTTTATGTCGGGTAACATAGTAGAGAGTTCTACATCTCGAGTTCTATAGGATCCATGAAAAGTTGGGCATATGCGGTGATAATATCATTATTTACACCTTTACTATCATCCAAAGAGGTTTCAGTGATAATATTGACACTTGTGGGAGGAGCATCAAATCCCTCCAAATCATCTAACTCGTTAAGTTTTTTGCCAGTCCATAAATGCCATAAAGTGATTATTGACAGAATCTTGATATGACTATGATTCATTATCACTAAAAGTGGCTTGATAAGCATGTTTGCCACTAATTTTACTCAGTTCCTAAGTACGTTGATTGGAATAATGTCCTTTACCACCATATGTGTAACATGTGATGACATTTTGGATATTTTGATTATTTTACCCACTTCCTTGACCAGACTCATACATAAGAAGTATGATTCGGTATTGACTTTCATTGTAAACCATTTTTTCCAAGTATTGGAAAATTTATCAATAAAATATATATCCTCTTCACTATCGCTGTTGGACCCTAAAGGAGTAACCTTGTGAGATTTTTCCTTAAAGGATATGCCCTTTTCTTTAATTGGTTCTCTGGTACGATTGTTCACATTCTCCTCTTAGGTTTAGAGGGAACCTACTAACTTATCCACTTTATTAGGAGAAATTTGTAAATCTCAAACCTCTCTAGTGGTATCAAACTTTCCATGGAACTTAAAAGTATAGGATAAATATATTATTGACTATGATATTCTCTTTGATCATCTCACCTAAGGTGAAAGACGAATTAATAATGTCACAAAGTTGAACATAGAATTCATAAAATTGTTTTGTGTGAGGATTTTAAATTGGATGATGAGGCCTTAAATCGTTTCATACTTCACGACAGAGATGCCTTCATAAGTTATTTCCAAAACTTCTCATGCCTTCTTTGATGTAGAGCACGTCGAAATGTGATAAAAGCTCAAGAAGAGTGACACAACTAAAATTTGCATTTTTGATGAACCTAAGCTACTGAACTCTTATTTCCTTTACCACTTTCTTCATTTGGAGATTATTTTGGGGGTTTTGATTCACCTGGAGTTCATATTCTGATACGAATTTCATATTTCGGGTCATTTTAGGTAGTTCAACGATATATCAACACTTGGTACTAATATATGGGGGTGGTGGTAGAGCATACAATCACCATGTCGGACATGATAGATAACCAGTCATCTAATTGGTTTAATAGTAGAGGGTGGGATCCTATTCTCATGGTTATTACATTAAGCTATGTTGATATGGTTCGAGAGTTTTATTTTTATGCCCGAGTAATTAGGGAGTTCATGATTTCTTGGGCTAGAGGTGTGTTAGTTATGATTTTTCTTGACACCATTGCAATTATTTTTGAGATACCTAGAATGAGTTTCCTAAAGTACCCTAGGGACCAAGACCATCAGACTTATATTTATAATTTCTACATGACCAACCACTACATCTCTATCAATTTTGATAAAAATCCACCTCATAACATACATATATACACCAACTGCTGCCTCCTTAATAAGATTGTAGGCATAATATTTTCGCCATTATACATGAATCTACCAATAGTGCGGATCATATTCATATATTAAATGGCATATGATTTGGTCTTTCCATCGACCTTATTTCTATCATCTAGAGACAAATGTCCTCTATTAGTAATGATGGATACACTAAGTTGAAAATGTTTCTTGTATATATGATGATTTTTTCCTCCATTATCGTCGACATTGAGGTACCACTTGTCTAAAGTGAGCACACCGAGTATTGTCTTGGTAATTTGAGTTCGACCACTGTCCATTAATCTCGTTCTCATCTCTGGGACAATGAACCAATCATAATTACCTACTATACATATGATGATGATTTTGAGATTGATTCTCCCATTGAGTTATATTAGCATATTCCCTCCACACATGCGCCAGCCGCCAGCACTTCCTCACCTATACCGAGTCAATCGTAACCAAAGGAGTTAAATTTATCTCTTAAAACACATTGTTCAACACTTTAAGGGTCGTTGCATAAGGAGATATCACAACACTTGGACATGAGATTTAATGCTCACACTCGTACAATGGACGAGTCTTTAATGGCAAAGATGAGGACTATTACTCCGATTCAGCAGAAGATTCTCACTATGCTTGAGTGTGATCAAATTTCTGTTGGAAACAACTGTCTTCACAGCTGTTATAATGGTGCAAAAGCTAAAAGTGGTAGTGGGGCCTTATAGCCACCCACTTAAAAGTTGAAAGTGGTAGTGGGGCCTTATAGCCACCCACTTAAAATGTCTATCCGGGTTTTACTCAATTTTGCAAAAGTTGAAAGTGGTAGTGGGGCCTTATAGCCACCCACTGAAAATGGCTATCCGGGTTTTTCTCCCACAATCTTTTTTTTTTCTTTGACCGTTATCCTCCATTTTTTTATATATGGCCTGAGACTCCATTATTAAGAGGGAAACAAAACTGAAAAAAATTCTACAACTGTATTCTACTTGTTCCAGCCAATTTAAAAAAAAAACACTTATTTCCTACACAAATTGATACACAGAACAGGGAATAATTAATCTTTCACAAGATTAATTATATTTCAGATTCGAGTAATATATATATAACTGAATGGGTGTTCATTGAACGAATTGGATTGTGCAACAAATTCGTATTTTCTTGGAGGCTGTTTTATCCTGGGGGTGATGAGGCTATTTAGACTGTCGGCAAAATTTGGGTAGAGCCGCGAAACACTTTAAAGAGAGAGACTTTGTCTGCGACTCAGCCATATTTATAGACTGTCCAGTTACGGATTTCTTATATTTTTTCGGCCTCGGTTTATCAGCTCTTAATTGGGTAATTTTGTTCCTTATTTACTTCTGCATTTAAATTGCTGCAACAACAGTTTTAAGGTGTGTCTATTCTTCCATGGACGAAATTAACTCTAGCAACCTTAACAAGCCTTTCAAATACTAAGGCACCCATTTTAAAAGTTGAAGCAAAAAATTGCTATTTTATTTAACTACGAAAAATGTCGCATCATGTGTTCAATTTGACAAAGCTGTAGTAAATAATCCACCTACTATTGAGGAAAGCAAAATGATTAGAACTTGGGAGGAAAATGATATGCTGTGCAAGAACTATATTCTGAATGCTCTAAGTGACGAACTTTATGACTATTATGCCAATTATAAAATTGCAAAAGATGTTTGGGATGCACTGTTTAAAAAATATGACACGGATGAGGCGGGCGCTAAAAAATATGCCTTCAGCCGTTATTTGAAATTTCAAATGACGGATGACAAATCTGTTGTTACTAAAACCCATGATTTGCAAATGATTACCCATGAAATTATTTTCGAGGGCATGGTTTTAGATGAGCAATTTTAGGTGGCTGTAATTATTGATAAATTGCCTCCATTGTTCAAAGAGTTTAAAAATGTTTTGAGACATAAGTCTAAAGAATTTTCACTAGAGTCACTCATTACTAATTTGATAATTGAGGCGGAATCTCAAAAATAGGACTACAAAGATGAAATTCTTATTGTGTTTAACAACAAAAATCAGAAAAAGAACCACACTCCAGTTGTTTTAAAGGCAAACGGGAAAAGTATGAAATTTCAGAAAAGTGCCACAATTAGAATTTAAAAAATCAGACTCAGACTCAGAATAAGAATAAGAACCATGGAAATGGACAGTCTAGCAACTCGGGACAATTTCTATGTTTCAAGTGTGGCAAGCCTAGCCATATGGATTTTAAATGTCGCAATGTGCCACAAGCACAAGCGAATTTGACCGAGGAGGACCTATGTAATATGATTTCTGAAATCAACATGGTTAGCGGTGGCGAAGGGTGGTGGTTGGATACTGGCGCTTCCCGCCATATCTGTTATGACCGTACTCTGTTTAAAACTTATTTTGAGACTGCAAATAAAAAGGTGTTGTTAGGTGATTATCACTCCACTAAGGTTGCGGGTACTGAAAATGTAGAATTAAAGTTTACTTTGGGAAAGACTGTTATCCTCAAAGATGTTCTTCACACTCCCGAGATAAGAAAAAATTTGGTTTCGGGTTATCTTCTCAACAAAGCTGGCTTTACTCAAACTATTGGTGGTGATTTTTTTACTTTGACCAAAAATGGAATTTTTTTAGGTAAGGGTTACGCCACTGATGGGATGTTTAAGTTGAATGTTGATGCTAATAAAATTTCTCCTTTCGCTTATATTGCTTGTTCATTTAATGTTTGGCATGCAAGGCTTTGTCATGTTAATAAATGACTTGTTAAAAATATGAGCACTTTAGGATTAATTCCAGGATTATCATTAAATGGTTTTGAATAATGTGAATGGTGTACTCAAGCAAAAATCACTAAGACACCACATAAATATGTTTTTAGAGAATCTAAACCACCTAATTTAATTCATTCAGATATTTGTGAATTGGATGGTGTCATAACTAGAAATGGCAAACGTTATTTTATAACTTTTATTGATGATTGTACTGATTATTCATTTGCATATTTAATGAAAAATAAAAGTGAAGCGTTTGATATGTTTAAAATTTTCCTAAATGAAATTGAAAATCAATTTAATTGGAAAATAAAAAGGTTACGTAGTGATAGAGGCACTGAATATGATTCTGGACCATTTATTGAATTTTATAAAACCCATGGTATTATTAACGAAAAAACTGCCCCTTATTCTACCAAAATGAACGGTAAAGCCGAAAGAAAAAATAGGACATTAACTGAATTAGTTGTTGCTATTTTATTAAATTCAGGGGCTGCCTCACATTGGTGGGATGAAATTATCTTGACTGTGGGTCACATACTTAATAGAATTACTAAGAGTAAAATAAAAATATCTCCTTATGAAATTTGGAAAAATATTAAGCTCAACGTGTCGTACTTTAGATGTCACGACCCCTCCCCAATTTAGTAGCAGGGCAACGAGTGTCTTGACATGCCACTAAGACAACATATATTCTGACATAATTGTTTCCTTAAATAAGTGCAACGGAAATAAAATCACATGGTTATGAATCGTAAAATACTGAAAGTAAAGGAATTACGTCATCAGATCTTTCTAAAGAAAACTTCATTTGTATTAAAAGTAACGATTAATTACAACTTTAAGACAAACTTTAAAAACTTATTACAAGGGAGCCAGACATGCTCTAAATCATAAAAGAAACATAACAACAAAAGGAGCTCTAAAGGCTAAATCTTCAACACAGTCCCTTTTAATTCCCTCCGCGAACCTACTTATTTCCTGAAAAATGAATATTTATACAACATCAGCTAAAAGCCGATTGAGAATTGATCTCCAGACATTCCATGATTTTTCAGAAAATTGATACCTATTCAATTTAAAACAGAAGGCATATACAAATATGGACAAGAATTTGCAGTAAAATATATAAGGTAAATTGACAGTATATATTTACAGAATAAACAGTTTAGAACAGAACAGATAAAAAAATTGAGCAATATGTCAATTGTTCAATTTTATTTTGATGGCCATGTACGCTCTAATACCCAGATAAACAGATAGTGTTACCAAATATTTCCACCCGACAACAACACAGATAAAAAATCATGATATCTGAAACACTGCCTTATTTAGGGCACACCAGCGATGAACCAGATGGGAAGGTACCACCCAAATATTTCCACCCGGTAGTCAAGGCCAACATAGTAAGAGAGTTTCCATAGGCCGAATCAATAATTTCAGAATTCAAATCAGATGTTTATATCGAGAGATATAGACATATAACAAACGATGGAATCATCGGTATCAGATGTATTTGAGAATAAAATCATTTCACAAAATATATGTAGTTTGCATAATATCATATAATCAAAATACGCAAGGAATGTCACAGAGTACTCACCTAGAATAGATATTCGAAGTTACAGAATCAGAGTATTGGATCGCTCGTTAATCTTAAGACGAAACTTCTTCTTAAATTTCCTCACACTTTCTCTCACTATTTATATTTGATATTTGTAGTGGATTTCGTATAAGAACTGACCCTAAGGCTTCTATATATAGTTTTCCAAAGTTATTTGGGTGTTGACACGTGCCCCGATGACTAAGCACTCATTTTGGCGAGTCAGCATGTCGCGTAATGGGGCTATCTTGCAGTTTTTATTTCACCCGATGCCGACACATGTTTTAGCCTTATTTAATTGAATGACATGTGTTTTATCCTTATTTATATGGATGACACGTGTAAGGTGTGGTGGTAAAAGTATATCACGAGGTGTCAAGCACGAGGTGTAAAGTTATTAAGGGTATAAGGGTCATTTTACACATGAAGGGTATTCTAGTAATTTTACACCATATATTTTCAATATTTCTTAGAGGTCCTTGAAAATATTTTATTTACAAAAGGGTCATTTATATATTTTCATTTTAGTCTTTGAAACTTTATTTATTTAAAAATTAAGTCCCTAAAGTTTCATAAATTTATAATTTCTACCCCAAAACTTATCATTTAGCTTAGGATATGCCATAAGACTTTGATTTAGTCCATTTTGATGAAGAAGGAGGTTATTTCAAAGTGTTTAAGTTGGCCAAACAAGACTCCTCTTCAACCAATCAAAATATTACACATGGTGTAGTAATAGGACAAAATACAACTTAAAGGATGGACAAATTTGCCCTTATTTCGTAATTTCGACATACCTTCTAGCACGGACCTATGTTTAACACATCGTTTGTTATGTTACAAACCTAATTAATATATCTACAACTTTATTGTTTTCACCTCAAGTCAATTGTTATATTATAATAGTCAAAACAAGTTTCCAACATGAACATTCCTACCGAAAACTTCAAAATTTTATGTTTGTATTAATTTGACATTTCATGATTTCTGATGGTAGGTTTAAAATAATATAATAAATTAACATTATTCATATAACATATGAAATAATACAACATTTAAAACTATATATAAAAGTGGGGTCATTATATCATACCCTCCTTATAAAAAGTTTGGTCCCCAAACTTTACTTACATTAATTCCCAAACAAATATGGATATTTCTCCTTTATTTCATCTTCCCATTCCCATATTGCTTCTTCAATGGAATGATTACGCCATAACACTTTGACCAATGGAATTACCTTGGTTCGTAATATTTTATCCTTGTGGTCCAAAATCTCTGTTGGATGCTCAATGTATGACAAATCTTCTCTAACTTGAAGAGGTTCGTGACTTAGGATATGCGTTGGATCTGAGATGTATTTCTTCATCATTGACACATGGAACACATTATGCACACTAGAGAGTTCAGGGGGTAACTCTATTCTATATGCAACAGCTCCTATCCTTTCAAGGATTTCAAAAGGCCCGATGTATCTTGGATTCAATTTCCCTTTCTTTCCAAATCAGATTACTCCCTTTGCTGGTGATACTCGTAAGAACACATAATCTCCACTTTGGAATTCCAACTCTCGTCGGCGATTGTCAACATAAATCTTTTGACGGCTTTGAGCGATTCGAAGTCGGTCTTGTATCAATTTAACTTTCTCTGTTGTGATCTGGATCAATTCTGGTCCTAATAATTTTCTTTCTCCAACTTCTACCCAACATGTAGGGGAACAACACCTTCTACCACATAGTGCCTCATACGGAGCCATTTGAATACTTGATTGATAACTATTATTATACGCAAATTCCACTAACGATAAATGATCATCCCAATTACCTTTAAAATCAAGTACACATGCCCTAAGCATATCCTCTAAGGTTTGAATGGTTCTCTCAGATTGTCCATCCATTTGAGGGTAAAAAGCAGTGCTGAAATTCAATTTTGTTCCCATGGATGTTTGTAGGCTTTTTCAAAAGCGAGACACAAATCTAGGGTCACGATCAGAAACAATTGAAACTGGGGTTCCATGAAGCCTAATAATTTCCCGTACGTACAACTTGGCTAACTTTTCTAAAGAATGGGTAATATTAATGGAAATAAAATGAGAAGATTTAGTTAACCTATCAATAATTACCCAAATAGAATCATTACCATTTGAACTCCTTGGTAAACCTGTCACAAAATCCATAGTAATATGTTCCCATTTCCACTCAGTGATAAGTAGGGGTTGTAGTAATCCTGATGGTTTTTGATGTTCAGCTTTTACTTGTTGCAAAACCAAACACTGAGATACAAATTCCGCTATCTCCCTTTTCATGTTATTCCACCAAAATACTTCTCGAAGATCTCTATATATCTTTGTATATCCGGGATGAAATGTGAAGAGTAATGACTTTCTTCCAAAATTTTCCTCTTTAATTGGGCGTCAAATGGCACACACACTCTATTTACAAATCTCAATATATCATCTCATATAAAAAATTCAATCCTCTTCCCTTCAATAACTTCCTCTCTAATCTTCTTCAGTTGTGGGTCATGTACTTGTGCAATTTTTATCCTTTCCATCAACATGGGTTGTACTTATAAGTTTGTAATTATTCCTGCTTTGCTATAGATACGTACATTTATTTCCATACTTCTCAAATCCTTCAACAGTGCTTCCTGGCTTGTAATAAGACAAGCTAAATTTGGAGTAGACTTCCTACTTAAAGCATCAGCTACTATATTTGCTTTCCCCAGGTGATAATAAATATTCAAATCATAATTCTTCATTAATTCTAACCACCTACTTTGTCTCATGTTCAATTCTTTTTGGGTAAAAATATATTTCAAACTCGTATGATCGATATAAATCTCACAAGTCTCACCATATAAATAGTGTCTCCAAAACTTAAGAGAAAAAATTGCAGCTGTTAATTCTAGGTCATGGGTTGGATAATTCTGCTCATGGGTTTTCAACTGTCTCGATGCATAAGCTACTACCTTTCCATTTTGCATTAGCACACATCCCAAACCATTTTTTGAAGCATTACTATAAATCACAAATCCCCCTATCCCGGAAGGAATAGTTAAAATTGGGGCAGTTACTAATCGATTCTTAAGTTATTAAAAACTATTCTTGACTTCCTCAGACCATTCATATTTCACCTTCTTTTGGGTTAACCTAGATAGAGGTTTGGCAATACTAGAAAATCCTTTAATAAATCTTCGATAATAACCTGCTAATCCAAGAAAACTACGAATCTCCATCACATTATTTGGTCTAGGCCAACCTAGTATAGCCTCGATCTTTTGAGGGTCAACCGACACTCCCTCCTTAGAAATGACATGTCCTAAAAAAGAAACGCTAGGCAACCAAAACTCACACTTCTTTAATTTTTCATATAATTTCTCCTTCCTAAGGATTTGTAATACCGTCTCTAAATGCTTTTCATGTTCATCAATACTTTTGGAATAAATAAGGATGTCATCAATGAAAACAACCACACACCGATTCAAATACTTCTTAAACACTCTATTCATCATATCCATAAAAGCGGCTGGTGCATTAGTTAGTCCAAATGGCATCACAAGAAATTCATAGTGATGATATCTAGTACGGAAAGTGGATTTTGAAATATCATCTTCCTTAATCTTCAATTGGTGATAGCCTGACCTAAGGTCAATCTTTGAAAATACTTGCGCACCTTGAAGTTGGTCAAACAAATCATCTATACGAGGTAAGGGGTATTTATTCTTAATGGTCACCTTATTTAGTTCATGATAATCTATACATAACCTCATTGTCCCATCCTTCTTTTTAACAAATAACACTGGAGAACCCCAAGGGGATACACTTGGTCTAATAAAACCCTTGTCTAACAAATCTTGTAATTGAACTTTTAATTCCCTTAATTCTAAAGGTGCCATACGATAAGGTGGTTTCGAGATTGGTATAGTTTCGGGAATAAGGTCAATCGCAAACTCTATTTCTCTACTAGGAGGAAGACTTAGTAAATCATCTGGAAAGTGTTTAGCTATAGGAATATCTTCTAAACTAGGCTCTTTTGTTTGCAGATCAATAACACTCGCAAGGAATCCTCGACATCCCTTCTTAAGAAAACTACAAGCTTGCATTGCAGAGATAATACGAATGGGAGATAGGGTGCCTGTTCCTTCAAAACTGAATTTTGGTTGGTTAGGTATTTGGAAAGTAACTCTCTTCTCAAAACAATCTACCTTAGCATGATACGATGCTAACCAATCCATCCCCAAAATGACTTCAAAGTCTTTTATGTCTAAAACTATCAAATCAGTAAATAGTTTATGACTACTAACATCTATAGGGCAAGACTTATATACTAAGGTTCCCATCAATAAATCCCCCGAAGGAGTAGAAACGTGCATGCTATGATTCAAGGTTTAGGGCCTATTTGCAAAGCAATTAACAAAACGCATAAAAACAAATGAATGGGTAGAACCAGGATCTATTAAAACTTGAAAAGCTTGTGCACATATAGAAAGTGTACCTGACACTACTGCATTAGAGGCTTGGGTATCAGAAAGTGAAAAAACTCTACCTTGTCTTCCTTGGTCCTTCTTTTTACCTAAAGGCTGTATCGGAATCCTTGCTGGGATTGGGCAGTCTTTTATCTAATGCCCTTTCTCTCCACACCTAAAATAGGCTCCTGTGTCCTTATAACAAGGTCATCCTCTATGCATCTTTCCACATTACTGACATATCTTTTTATTATACCGTCTGTTATCACTTGCTCCCCCAACATTAGATGTGTTCCTAAAATTATTTCTATTATTTGGGATCTTCCCTATTTGTTCCCCAAACTTCCTCTTACCATCTCTAATTCAATTGTACTCCTCGCCACCCTTTTCAGCTATTATAGCCCTAGCCACGACGTCACTATATGATGTTAACTTTAGGATGGAAATTCTACTACGAATACTCAACCTTAGCCCACGTTCAAACTTTTTGGCTTTTAGAACATCAGTTATCACAACATAAGGTGCAAAATGGGATAACTCAGTAAACTTTGCCTCATATTGACTAACCGTCATATTCCCTTGCACTAGGCTCATGAACTCATCTACCATTTCATCCTTCACCGTTTCATGGAAATATGTCTCATAAAAGATCACCAAGAAGTCCTTCCAACCTATACAAGTATTCCACTCCTCGTGTATTCTCTTAGCCATTCTCCACCAATGTTCAGCTTTACCTTCTAACATAAATGTTGCAAATGAAACCCTTTGTTCATTAGTACACTTAAGAACATCGAGCATCTTTTCCATCTGCATCACCCAGCTATCTGCTTCAGTGGGGTTAGGAGTGCCTTTAAAAGAAGGCGGGTTCAACTTCTTGAAATGCTCAATGGTACAGCTAGTTAGTTCCAGATTCCTTGGTGCTCCATTATTCACCTGATGCTCCATAATCTTTGCTAGACTCTCAATCGCCTTGTATGCACCGTCCAGCCCTTCCATACTTGAACCACTTGTTCTCGCAGTTGATCTTGGCTTGCTCATTTTCTACAGTCATGGCCAAACATAAGACGTATTATACTAACTCAAGATTGTAATTTAGAAGAATAATTATGTATGAATAATTATATGTAGACTGTAAGACATATGGAGGGTTATCACATAAGTCGGATATTTAATCCTATATCCTATGTATGGAGACTTAATTCGATAACTGTTGATGTAAAAAATTAGATTGCTTCTAATTATTTAATCACAGATAAATATAAATGAGACAAAGAATTTTAAAGTGGTTCAGTCTTATAAGAATGGCCTACGTCCACTGTTTCTGTTATTGCCAAGTGTTTTAGAATTCTCGATATGCAGTTCTATCAAGAAATTTCGGTCCCTTTGAATGAGGGTGATACAATGTATTTATAACCCTTGGGCTGTACATGTGAAAGGGTAAACAATTAATGCCCTTTAAGAGTATACGTCTGTATGATTAGCATTCAATGAATAGTTGAACTGTTGAGTTTCTGGCAATTAATGCTGTGGCCGAGATGCAGCTCGGACCGCCTTAGTTACTCGTCGCTCAGGAGTTTCTCGGAGCGTTGGTGTTCCTCGGAGAGTTGGAGTTCCTCGGTGTACACTTGTTGCTAGGAGTGTGTAGGACTTGGTGAGGAAATAGACTTCCTCGCTGCTATTGTGCCATGTAGATTGGCACGTGTCATCTTATGATTCGTCCACATCAGTATATTAATTTTGGTATCAACAGAAGCCCCCAATGTTTCATATTTCGAAATTTGAGGAGTATGGAACATTATTTCTCGGTATATGGCAATATTAAATGACCTTCCTGGTTTTTAGGAGCATTTCCAAATTCGCAGAATCCGCCTTTTTGAATTTTTATAAACGCTTCGATCTTCGCGCATTTTTTGTCCTTTTAGCCGTCGGTAGCGTAATAATTTCTTTTTTGTAATCATTTCTTTCGCCGTTTCCCAAGGCAAAGTATTTAAGCTTCATAGGCAAAACCACCGTCTTCTACCTTTTCCAATTTTCTGCTTTCGAGTTTTCCATAACTTTTCTCTCTTATTGTGCGTTCATCCCTTTCTTCGTTCGTTGTCAACAGATCTCCCTTTTTCCTGTAAGACCTTCTTCCTTCTTCTTCATTTCTTTTATTCATCATGGTTTATGTTATTGAATCTCTTGAAAAATTCCACTCTGATTTTTCTATTCCATCCTGGGTAACTCTGGAGGATCTTTCTGAGCCTTCAGATTACTTTCGTTTGGCTGAGGGACATTGGTTCCCCAGCCTCTTTATTGCTGAATGTGGATTTTCTTTTCCACCAAACCCTTTATGGCTAGAATTTTGCCATTATTTCGATGTTGTTCCTGCAAAAATATCCCCTAACACATGGAGAATAGTTAATGGAGTATATAGGTTAAATCAAACTCATGGAACTCGTATAGGAATTCCCGAGATTATGTACTGTTATAGATGGGCTGTTCTAGACAATATTTTTTATTTAAAAACTAGGTTTTTGAATAGGGCTTTAGTAGTCAACCTCCCTGATGCTAATAGGGATTATTTCGAACATGGGGTAGTTATAAAAAACTGGCAACATGCCCCTTTGGTTGGAGACGAAGTATATGAAGGTCCCAGATGCCCCCCATATGGCAATGGGATAGGTTATTTTCATTTTATTTTATTTCTGAAATTATGAACTCATTATGTTTGATAAAATGTGTGATTGATATTTCTATTTCAATATGTATTTGTTTGCAGTTGATAGCAAGAGGAAAACTCCAAAAGAAGTTGACGTAAATATAAAACATTTGAAACATATCTGGAGTTTGCATCAGAAAATTGCAGACGAGCACATCAGATCTGCTTCATATTTGTTGCAATATAGGAGTTATACAACATCCTTCACTGCTCGCCCTGTGATCAGCACTAGTGAGCCAGTACCAGCTCTTGAAGATTCTTCACCTGACTCTCATATTCCTTTGAGTCAAAAAATGGGCAAGAGAAGAGTTCCTGCTCTCTTTGAGGAGACTACCTCTGCTGGAGATGGGAAAAGGAACAAGACTGATGTCCCAAAGGGGACAAAGAAAGTAGATGCTGCCCCTTCTGTTGCTCCTCAGAAGGCTGCCGAGAAGCCCCCAGTGGCTCCGAGCAAGAAAAGTGTTCCTGTTGAAGTGATAATCATCTCCCCCACCAAAAGTTCTTTGGTTGAAACTGCTGAAATGCCACCGAGGAGATTGAAGAAATCCTCCTCGGTCAATTTGGCTGAAAACATTTCCCAGCTCCAAGTTAGTGGAGCTGGTGTTCCAACTATCATTCCCCCGAGCTCTGCAATGAGCTCGGTAAAGACTTGGACCATTCTTGAGGTTCAAGGAATTGAAGAGAGTATGTCTAGGGATGTGCTTACATCTTTGGCTACTCGTCACCTTGATTCAGTAAGTTTCTCATACTTTGAATTTTCTTTCTTTCTATCAATACGTATATCTCTGTACTGAATTATCATTCTCTTATTTTTTCAGCTGGTGAGTTGCTTCAACACCATTGTGAAGAAGGATGAGGCAATCAAGGCCTCTAGCTCCTCATCTGGAGTAGAGGATGCTTTGTTAGGTTTGACCAATTCTTTAAAGGAGTCCCGTCAAAAGTATGACGAGGATAAGGCTGAATGGGAGAAGAAATTGGCTGCAGTTGAGGCAGCAAATGTACAGTTGGAAAATAGAGTGAAAGACTTGGAGGGAGAGAAAAATAAATCTGATGAGAAGCTTAAGAGCTTTGGGGAGCTTGAGGACAAGCTGAGAGTGGAAGAAGAAGAGTTGTCCCTTCTGCGAGAAGTGAACCATCAAAAAGTAGAGGTGGAGGCTAGGTTGAAGGCCACCGAGGATCTTCTGTCCGAGAAGCTCTCCTCGGAGAAAATGAAAAGAAAGCTGGTGGTGAAAAAATCTTTTCGCACCGGTTGGGATAAAGGATGGGACAGGGGGTAGCAGCTATGATGACTCAGGTGCAGTATGGGAGTTTGAAGTACTTACGAGATGGTTGGGTCGCTGCCTTGCAAGAATTGAAGGTTAGAGAGGACTCTGAGCTATTTCAACAACATCTCCCTGGTCCTCCCCCAGCTATTGAAGATGAAGAAGAGGACGAAGCTGCCTCTGAAGAATCTTCAATGGTAGTGGGTGATTCCATCCTTACCCAGCCTGCTGACGAGGAGCTTTCATCACTGCCTGCTCCTCCTAAACAAGTTCCAACTCCAGCCGACCAACTCGTTGTTCCCACCGAGCAACCGAGCTCCTCATCCCAGCCTCCCGAGAAAGTCTTGGGAGATAAGGAAAAGGTGTGACGTTGTTCGGTATTCTCTTTCTATTTTTCTTCTTTTTCAAATGTAACCAAGATCTTTGTAACCATGCACTATGATCTAATAAAATTTGAGTTCTTTCCATACGATTGTCTCTTCTCTATCTGTACTCTGCCTTGATCTTCTTTATGATAATTACTTTTTCTTTCTCTGTTAGTTTCTGGCCAGAATGGATCTGCTGTCTGCTAATGACACAAAGCTGAGGCAGCAATGTCATGAATATTATAAGGCTGGTCACACAGAACTGAGTGCATCAGAAGTTGCCGACATCCTTGGTCACGATGCTTCAGAACAGGCAGTCGAAGCTTATCAGTACCTGAAGGGCTTACTTGATCGAGCTGTGGCCAATAACGTGGCTTACTATGAAATGATCGAGGATCTTCAATGTACTTTAGAAAATCTTCAGAATCAGTACAAGGAGTCAACTGCCCTTTTGCATGAGGGGTATGAGAAGAGGTATCAACAGCTTTCTACCGAGACAGGCCACAAAAAGATCCTTGCTGGGTATGATGTCAGGGAGAGAACCCTAAGGGGTGAAGTTGAAGCATGTAGACAGATTGCCGAGCTGCTGGAGCAAGAGAATAACAATTTGCAGAAAGAACTAGCACAGTATAAGTCTGCAGCTTCTTCTTCAACAGCTGTAATCCCAGTGACTGACGAGGGATTTTCATTTTTAGAGGTTGAGAATGCCAAATTAAGGTAAGAGTTGGATACCTTGAGAAGGTCGGGTACTTCTACTGCTACTCGGGGACGAGGAAGAGGTTCTCGCGGACGAGGAAGAGTTGCTCAGGATGTTGTCGAGGAACAAAGTACTCCACCTACTCGGGGTCGATCAAGAACTCTTCGTCGTACTGTTGAAGAAGCTCGTACTCAATCTACGCTGGAAAACCAAGCATTCCAATTAATGGCTAAGAACCAAGCCTTGTCTGAGCTGTTTAAGAAAGTTAGAGAACTGGAGCATCAAATCTCTGGAGATAAATCAGTGTTGGAGACTAATGGACTTTTCATCCAGAGTCTTCAAGAGAAGCTTGATAGGTTAACATTTCAATTTCACAAACAGCCCAGGGAGTTCTGGATGGCTGGATACAACGAAGCATTATTCCATTTGGATGATCGTATCCAGAATGCCAATAATGAGGGCTACAAACAAGGCTGGCTGAATGCCTTGGACGTGTTGAAGCTCGAACAGGGACATTATTTGTGGGACTATTATGATCCTGGGGTACTTGACTTGCCCGTGCCACCATATAATTTGGACATGGAATGGATCCCAGTTCGTGCCATTCCTCGGAGCTTAATTTCAAAATACCTTGGTGACTACAGTTTACATTCTCAGTTTGAGGTATCTCGTCCCGAGCATCTTCTGGATCGTCCTTCTGTGATGAACGTTAGGATGCTGAAGGATTTGAACTTCATTAATTCTCTTCAGTCTTTAAATGATCCGCCTGCTGGCGAGGAACCTGTATCGAAAGCTGAAGGGAAAAAACCAATAGAATAGGAATTTCTGATGTAACAGTTAGTATACATATCTATGTAATTATCAATGTAACTTGTTATTTGTTTTGAATTTTATGAAAGACTTTCATTTTTGTTTGCAAATTTGTATTGCTATTGTATTGTATTTGTCAAACACTTTTTATTTGTGCTTGCATAACAATATTATGTGGTTCACCGACCAATCTAGTAATAAGAAAGTTACAAGTATCAATAATGTTGCTCGATCACTTAATAATAAAGTAATGAGTATAAAAATGTTTAGAATTTTTCCAACCAACTAAGGTTGTTAAATTATGCTTGCCGACCAACTATAGTTAATGAGAGTTTATCCCCGACTAACCATACTTGGTAAATTTTTGTCTTTTTTATAAAATGTGCCCGACCAACCAAGGTCGATAAATTCTCCTCGTCGACCAACTACAGTTAGTGGGTTTTTATCCCCGACCAACCATACTTGGTTCAGTTTGGAATATTTTGTGCTTCGAGGAACTTTTGTAATAATCTTACCTCCCGACCAACATAAGTTGATGTTTGAGAGCATATCTTGCTTTCTAGCCAAACACGTTGACATTTTTAGGAATGTTGTTCTCGCTCTTTTACCAACCGGAGTTGGTCTGAGTTCGAACTATCATGTCCACTCGTTCTTTTACCAACCGGAGTTGGTCACGCTAGTGTACGCCTCCTAACAAAAGGAGTATGATTTGTTCTTGCTCTTTTACCAACCAGAGTTGGTTTGAGTTCGAACTATCATGTCCACTCGCTCTTTTACCAATCGGAGTTGATCACGCTAGTGTACGCCTCCTAACCAAAGGAGTATGGTTTTTTCTCGCCCTTTTACCAACCGGAGTTGGTCGTGGATTTGAACTATCACCTCCTAGCTAAAGGAGTATAGTTTGTTCTCGACCTTTTACCAACCGGAGTTGGTCGTGGGTTTGAACTATCGAGTATATTTTGTACTGCTGAGCAGCATTGTGTTGCACACTAATATTCCCCGAAAAACTTTCAATAAAAGAAAAAGGATGGTGAAACATCATCGTTTTATTCATATTGATGGAACTGCTTTACATTTTACATCACTGATAATACTTGCGTAGGTGTTCAGCATTCCATGCATTCTTAAACTCCTCTCCTTCTAGAGTCGCTATTCGGTAAGTTCTTGGTCGAACAACTTCTGTAACTCGGTAAGGTCCATGCCAGTTTTCTTCCAACTTATTGTGCTTCTGAATGACCTTCTTTAGCACGTAATCTCCTTCTTTTAAGTCGTATTTCTTCACCCTCTTGTTGTAGAACAGGGCTGTTCGTTGTTGGTAAGCAGCATTCCTAATGGCTGCCTCTTCTCTAACCTCCTCGAGCATGTCCAAATCTAATCTTCTCATTAAGTCGCTGACTGGGGAATTGAAATTCAGCACTCTGTGTGTTGGAAGACCCAACTCGGCAGGTATTACGGCTTCACTTCCATATGCCAGCATATATGGTGATTCTCCAGTTGCAGCTCGGGGAGTTGTTCGGTAAGCCCACAATACTGACTGTAGCTCATTAATCCAATTAGCTTTAGCCTCACTTAGCCTCTTCTTCAAACCATTTAGTAGTGTTCTGTTCATCACTTCAGTCTATCCATTGCTTTGAGGATGGCCTGGCGCTGAATGAACCTTCAAAATGTTTGACTGATGACAATAGGCGGCAAACTCCTCGTTATCAAATTGTGTTCCATGGTCTGTGATGAAGGCATAAGGGAGACCATATAAGCAAATGATGTTCTTATAGACAAATTGGTACACCTTCTTGTACGTCATGTCAATGAGTGGTTCAGCTTCTACCCACTTAGTAAAATAATCCACTGCGACGACGAGATACTTGAACCTTCCTCGGGTCGTTGGCAGTGGCCCAACCAAATCAATTCCCCACATGGCAAATGGCCAAGGGGAAGTTATGGGTGTCAACAATGCTTGTGGAGTTCTTCGGATGGAGGAGAAGCGCTGGCACTTGTCACACTTCTTGGCATAGGCTATACACTCTTCAATTGGTATCATTTAAGGCAGTTTTACAATTCTCCATTTAAAAAAGCAGTTTTAACATCCATTTGGTTTACAATTAAATCATTTAAGGCAGCTATTGCACATAGTACACGTATAGACGTTATTCTAGTCATGGGTGAAAATGTACAAAAAAAGTCTATGTTTTCTCTTTGTTTAAAACCTTTGGCAACAAGACGTGCCTTATATTTTTCAACACTGCCATCGAGTTTTAATTTCTTTTTAAGAATCCATTTACACCAAATTGTTTTACACCCAGGAGGAAGGTCCACAAAATGCCGAGTTTTATTTGTTTCCAAGGAATCCATTTCATCATTAATAGCTTCTTGCCATAAATTCGTATCCAACGCAGATAAAGCTTCTTGAAGAGTGTTAGGATCCTCCTCTAAAGTGTACGCAAAAAATTCGGGACCAAAATATTTTTCCATACGAGGCCTTTTACTTTTTTGAATTTTTAAAATGGATTCATTTTTTTCTTTATTTGTATTTAAAGAAATATTAGTGGATGACTCGCCCCCACTATATCTCAATTTAAAATAAAATTTATCTTCATAAAAATCGGCGTCATTTGATTCAATAATTACTTGATTTTTCAAGTCAAAAAATCGTTATGCTTTGCTATTAATAGCATAGCCTATAAAAAACGCACTCATATGCTCTACTCGCCAATTTAGACCTTTTAAGGTCGGGTATACGTACATAGGCTAAGCACCCCCACGTTCTAATGTAATGACCCCACTTTTATATATAGTTTTAAATGTTGTATTATTTTATATGTGATATGAATAATGTTAATTTATTATATTATTTTAAACCTACCTTCAGAAATCATGAAATGTCAAATTAATACAAACATAAAATTTTGAAGTTTTCGGTAGGAATGTTCAAGTTGGAAACTTGTTTTGACTATTATAATATAACAATTGACTTGAGGTGAAAATAATAAAGTTGTATATATATGAATTAGGTTTGTAACATAACAAACGGTGTGTTAAACATAGGTCCGAGCAAGAAGTTATGTCGAAATTACGAAATAAGGGCAAATCTGCCCATCCTTTAAGTTGTATTTTGTCCTATTACTACACGATGTGTGATATTTTGATTGGTTGAAGGGGAGGCTTGTTTGGCCGACTTAAACACATTGAAATCACCTCGTTCATCATCAAAATGGCCTAAATCAAAGTCTTATGGCATATCCTAAGCTAAATGATAAGTTTTGGGGTAGAAATTATAAATTTATGAAACTTTAGGGACTTAATTTTTAAATAAAGAAAGTTTCAAGGACTAGAATGAAAATATATAAAGGCCATTTTTTAAATAAAACATTTTCAAGGACCTCTAAGAAATATTGAAAATGTATGGTGTAAAATTACTAAAATACCCTTCATGTGTAAAATGACACTTATACCCTTAATAACTTTACACCTCGTGCTATACTTTTGCCACCACACCTTACACGTGTCATCCATATAAACAAGGATAAAACACAAGTACCTGAAGTGTCTACTTGACCGAGCTGTGGCCAATAACGTGGCTTACTATGAAATGATCGAGGATCTCCAGTGCACGCTCGAAGACCTTCAGAATCAATACAAGGAATCAACTGCTCTGTTGCATGAGGGGTACGAAAAGAAGTACAAGCTGATCATGGATGACAAGGGATACTAGAAGCTTTTTGCTGGGTATGATCTGAGGGAGAGAACTTTGAAGGGTGAGGTCGAGGAATGCAGGCAGATCGCCAAGTTGTTGGAGCAAGAGAACAACAACTTGCAAAAAGAGCTATCACAATTGAAGTCTACAGCCTCCACTTCCAGTGCCTTGATCCCAGTGACCGACGAGGGATTCTCATTCCTAGATGTTAAGAATTCCAAGTTGAGGGACGAGTTGGAGACTTTGAAGAGTTCTGGCACCTCTACATCTTCTCGTGGTCGAGCAAGATCTCCTCGGGGGCGAGGAAGAGCAGCTCGGGTTCTTGTCGAAGAATAAAGAACTCAATCTGCGTTAGAGAACCAGGCTTTCCAATTAATGGAGAAGAACCAGGCTTTGTCTGATATGTCAAAGAAGATTAGGGACCTGGAAAAACATCTCTCTGAGCAGAAGTCAATCTTGGAGAATAAGGAGCTTTTCATCAAGAATCTCCACGAGCAGCTAGAAAAGCTAACATATCAATTCCACAAATCGCCCAGGGAGTTCTGGATGGCTGGATACAACGAAGCACTATTCCACTTGGACGACCGTATCCAGAATGCCAACAATGAGGGCTACAAGCAAGGCTGGCTGAATGCCTTAGGTGTGTTGAAGCTTGAACAAGGTCATTATCTGTGGGACTACCATGATCCCGGGTTGCTCGACTTGCCTGTGCCACCATACAATTTGGAGATGGATTGGATCCCTGCTCGGGCTATTCCTCGGACCTTAATTTCAAAGTATCTCGGTGACTATAATTTACACTCTCAAATTGAGGTATCTCGTCCCGAGCATCTCTTGGATCGCCCATCCGTGATGAATACAAGGATGTTGAAGGATCTCAACTTCATCAATTCTCCTCTGTCTTTAAATGATTCGCCTGCTGGCGAGGAACCTGTGTCAAAAGCAGAGGGGAAGAGACCAGTAGAATAGGAATTTTTGATGTAACAGTTAGTATATATGTCAATGTAACCGTAATTTTATCATCAATGTAATTTATTTTGAATTCAATGAAAGAATTTCATTTTTGTTTGCAAATCTCCATTGCTATTATCTTGTAGTTATCAAACACTTTATATTTGTGCATATTTGTTAAAAAGATAACAATATTGTGTTGTTTGATAACCAACTCAGTAATAATTAAAAAGTTACAAGTACCAGTACTGTTGCTCGATCACTTAATAATAAAGTAATGAGTATAAAAATGTTGTTTAAGATGTCTCCAACCAACCAAGGTTGTTAAATTATGCTTGTCGACCAACTACAATTAGTGGGTTTTCATCCCCGACCATCCATACTTGGTAGATTTTTCTCTTAAATGTTTTCGACCAACCAAGGTCGATAAATTTTACTTATCAACCAACTATAGTTAGTGGGTTTTTATCCCCGACCAGCCATAGTTAGCAACTTTTGCACTTTCTGGAGTAATCTTACCTCTCGACCAACATAAGTTGGCATTTTTGAGAATGTACGTACCTTCCGACCAACATAAGTTGGCATTTTTGAGAATGTACGTACCTTCCGACCAACATAAGTTGGCATTTGCGAGCATATTTTGTTTCCTAGCCAAACAGGTTGGCATTTTTAGGAATATTTCGTTTCCTAACCAACCGAAGTTGGCATTTTTAGGAATATTTCGTTTCCTAGCCAAACAGGTTGGCATTTTTAGGAATATTTCGTTTCCTAGCCAAACAGGTTGGCATTTTTAGGAATATATCGTTTCCTAGCCAAACAGGTTGGCATTTTTAGGAATATTTTGTTTCCTAACCAACCGAAGTTGGCATTTTTAGGAATATTTTATTTCCTAACCAACCGAAGTCGGCATTTTTAGGAATATTTTATTTCCTAACCAACCGAAGTCGGCATTTTTAGGAATATTTTGTTTCCTAACCAACCGAGGTTGGCATTTTTAGGAATATTTTGTTTCCTAACCAACCGAGGTTGGCATTTTTAGGAATATTTTGCTGAGCGGTCTAAGCTTTGCCGAGTAGTGTGTAGCACTAGTATTCCCCAAAAAATTCTCAATAAAAGGAGAGACTTTGGCAGAATACCTTCATTTTATTCATACTGATGGAAACTGTGTTACATATACATCACTGATAATACTTGCGCAGGTGCTCTGCGTTCCATGCATTCTTAAACTCCTCGCCTTCTAAAGTTGCTATTCGATAAGTTCCTGGTCGAACAACTTCTGTAACTCGGTATGGTCCATGCCAGTTTGCCTCCAGTTAGTTATGCTTTTGGATTACTTTCTTCAGCACATAGTCTCCTTCTTTCAGGTCACACTTCTTCACCCTTTTGTTGTAGAACAAAGCTGTTCGCTGCTGGTAAGCAGCATTTCTAATGGCTGCTTCTTCTCTGACTTCCTCGAGCATGTTTAAATCCACTCTTCTCATTAAGTCGTTGACAGGAGAATTGAAATTCAGTACCCTGTGTGTTGGGAGGCCCAACTCGGTAGGTATGACAGCTTCACTTCCAAATGCCAGCATGTATGGTGATTCTCCAGTTACTACTCGGGGAGTAGTTCGGTAAGCCCAAGTACTGATTGTAGCTTGTTGATCCAGTTTGCTTTTTTATCATCCAATCTTTTCTTCAAACCGTTCAGCAGCGTTCTGTTTGTCACTTCAGTTTGTCCATTGCTTTGAGGATGGCCTGGTGCTGGGTGTACCTTTAAAATGTTTGACTGATGATAATAGGCGACAAACTCCTCGTTATCAAATTGTGTTCCATGGTCTGTGATGAAGGCATAAGGGAGACCATATAGGCAAATGATGTTCTTATAGACAAATTGGTACACCTTCTTGTACGTCATGTCAATGAGTGGTTCAGCTTCTACCCACTTAGTAAAATAATCCACTGCGACGACGAGATACTTGAACCTTCCTCGGGTCGTTGGCAGTGGCCCAACCAAATCAATTCCCCACATGGCAAATGGCCAAGGGGAAGTTATGGGTGTCAACAATGCTTGTGGAGTTCTTCGGATGGAGGAGAAGCGCTGGCACTTGTCACACTTCTTGGCATATGCTATACAATCAGCCCTCATCATCGGCCAGTAGTATCCCTGTGTCATCACCCTTTGCAAAAGCGTCTGACCTGCTACATGTGCTCCACAAGACCCTTCATGGATTTCTTCAATCAATTCTTTCACCTCGGAGGGATGTACGCATCTCTGTAAACCTGCCATAATTCCTCGTCTATATAAATCACCATTAGTTAATACATACCGAGCAGCTTTAAACTTTAATTTCTTGGCTGCGAGCTTGCCAATTGAAAATTCTCCCTCCTCGATATACGCCCTGATGGGATCCATCCAAGATTGTCCTAAATCAAGGGTGATAAAGTTCATCATCAGATCTTCATCTATACTTCGACCAGCTAACACTTCAATTGGGATTATTTGCCGTAGCTCGGTGCGAGTAGCTGATGCTAGTCGAGCTAGGGCATCTGCTCTCGTATTCTCCATTCTTGGTATTCTGACCAGCTGAATAGCGACAAATTCTGACACCAACTCCTGTGCCTTTACATGATATCTAATCATTAATTCTCCTCTAACTGCATATACTCCCATCATTTGGTTTACAATTAATTGAGAGTCGCTGAAGATCATGACCTGCTGCGCCTCCATAATTTTTGCCAAATTAAGTCCTGCAATCATGGCCTCATATTCAGCCTCATTATTGGAAGCTTTGGATTGGAAATGCAAGGCGTATTCCATGTCGACCTCGTCCAAAGTACTCAAAACTATCCCCGCGCCACATCCTGTAGTGCAAGATGAGCCATCTACATATAGCCTCCATATAGGTAACTCGTCTTCAAATTTTGAATCAGTCAGAGTTCCTCGGTGAAATATTTGCTGCTTCCTTTCATCCTCCCCGAATTTTTCTCGCTCCTCGTCGATCATCTCTTCTTGCCCTTTTACCAATCGAAATTGGTCTGAGCTCGAATTTGATGATCTTGTAACATCCTCGAATATTTGCTGATTCCTTTCATCCTCCCCGGTTATTTCTTTCTCTTCGTCGATCATCTCTTTTTACCCTTTTACCAATCGAAATTGGTCTGATCTCGAATTTGATGATCTTGTAACATCCACTTGCCCTTTTACCAACCGGAGTTGGTCTGAGCTTGTGTTTGTTGATCCTGTAACATCCACAGGTTGATCAGCGAGCAACTTTTGCTCCTCGGGGGTATCAGGATAGGTGAACTGCGCTATAAAATCTGCTACAGCCTGCCCTTTTAATAATGATGTGGGTTCATAAATTATATCATATTCACCGAGCTCTATTGCCCAGTATATCAATCTCCCTGATTTTTCTGGCTTATGAAGGGCTTGCCTCAATGGCATATCGGTATATACTACTATAGTATGAGCTTGGAAGTATGGCCTCATTCTCCTACTCGCCTCAATCAGCGCCAGTGCCAATTTCTCCAGCGTTGGATATCTGATCTCTTCTCCTCGGAAGGCCTTACTTGTGTAGTAAATTGGTTTTTGCACTCCATTCTCCACTCTGATCAACGCCGAGCTAACTGCATTCTCGGACACTGTAAGGCACAAATACAATTTTTTCCCATCATCGGCCTAGACAACAGTGGAGGTGCTCCCAAGTATTTCTTCAAGTCTTGAAAAGCCTTCTCACATTCATCATTCCACTCAAAAGTCTTTCTGAGTGTTTTGAAGAATGGGAGACATCTATCAGTTGCTCGTGACACAAATCTGTTGAGTGCCGCTACTCGTCCTGTGAGACTCTGTACTTCCTTCTTCGTCGTTGGAGATCGCAGCCCTAATAGAGCTTTGATATTTTCAGGATTTGCTTCAATGCCTCGTTGATTGACAATGTACTCGAGGAACATGCCTTCTCGTACTCCAAATATGCACTTCGTCGGGTTCAGCTTCATTTGATATTTATCTAGTTGATCAAAAGTCTGATTTAAGTCAACTAGATGATCGGCAACTTTCTTGCTCTTTGTCAGCATGTCGTCAACATAGACTTCCATATTGTTACTGATTTTTTCAGCAAAGACCTTGTTCATCAGCCTCTGATATGTCGCACCTGCATTTTTCAAACCAAAAGGCATAACATTATAACAATAAGTTCCCTTAGGGGTAATGAAAGAAGTACTCTCCCTGTCTTCAGGTTTCATTTTGATCTGATTGTAACCAGAATAAGCATCCATGAAGCTCAGCAACTCGTGTCCCGAGGTAGCATCCACCAATTGATCAATTCGGGGCAATGGAAAGTGATCCTTTGGGCATGCTTTGTTGAGGTCGGTGAAGTCTACACACATCCTCCACTTTTTGTTCTTCTTCTTTACCATCACCACATTAGCTAACCAATCTGGATATTTAACATCTTCAATGAAACAACTTTCTGGAGCTTCTCGACTTCCTCCTGTATAACTTGATTCTTCTCGGGACTGAATACTCTTCTTCTCTGCTTCACAGGCTTGATTTCCTTATTCACATTGAGCTCGTGACATAAGAAATTTGGGTCTATCCCAGGCATATCTTCATGACTCCACGCAAAAGTTTGTCTTCTGCTTCTAAGGAAAGTTATCAATTCCTGTTTTAATGAGGCTTCCGACGATGAACCTATCTGAGTAGTTCGCTCAGGGTGCTCGTCGTCTAGAATGATATTTTCAGTAGCTTCCACCACTTGACCCTTCACGAGTTGCGACTCATCCCGAGGATCCAAGGTTTCAATTTCTGCACCTTCATCCACTTGATAGGTAGTTGTATTTTTCTTTGATTCTTCCCATTCTTCTTGCTCGACGGATGAATAATAGCATTCCCGAGCTACTTTTTGATCACCTTTCATAACTCCTACTCCAAAGTTGGTTGGAAATTTTAGACACTGCTGCACTATAGATGGTACAGCCTCGAATTTCTTCAATCCTACTCTTCCCATGATGATATTGTACGATGACTAGACATTCTTATCCATCACGAAAAAATGTACTCTTTCTGTCCGACAAGCAGGCCACGTACCAATGAATATATCCAACTTGATCGTCCCAAGTGGAAATACTTTCTCGCCAACAAAACCGATGAGGGGTCTATGGTAAGGCTCCAGTTGAGATAGCTTTAGATTTAAACTATCAAAACACGAGTAGAACATAAGGTCTGCCGAGCTACCATTGTCGACCAACACTCTTGAAATCATTACTTCCTTCATTCTCATCTTGATCACCAGTGGATCATCATGAGGATATAAAACACCTGCAAGGTCATTTTTTGAAAAACCGATGACCAATTTCTCCTTGTTCACCTTTCTCGGACGATCTTCCTCAGCTAGATTTATTCGCTGAATGTACGAGCAAGCTTGAGCCTCACCGAGGTAAGCTTTTCTTTCTGCAGTAAGGTCTCCTCCTCCTGCATCTCCTCCTTTAGTTCTAAATAAGATTTAATCAAATCTATAGCTAGATGAAGGGAATAAGATCTTCCATAGGATTTTTTTTCAAATGGTGTAATGTTGGAAGAGAATCACATTCTTCTCAATTGCGGTGAGCTCTTATTGGGGTTTTATTCTTTAAACCATGTATGGAGTTCATTTTTCAATAATGCTATGTCAAGTTCATTTCAAAATAAATCATATTTATGTGAATGGATTTAAATATATTCTATGCAATGTTGGTCAATTGGATTTAGTAGGAACTCCAGTGAGTTGGGGTTGGTGTGATCACAAAAGATTGGAATTTTGGTTCTAGTACAATCAAACAAACCACAACCTAGATATGGAGTTGACATCCTATCAATAAAGTTGTAAATGCAATCCTGGTAGTCTATCTTAAACTTTGGGAATATATCTTGTGGTTCAAGAACTTGTTTCATAGCCCAAAGAGGATTGTAACTAGTACATCAAGAATGTATTGAACATGAACACGGTTGAGATTAAAGTCTAAGTGTTGACTAGATTATATTTTCATAATGTCACAGGGTTTCTAAGAGTAAATAGATTATTAATTTCGAGGGTTTTGAGGATTGGAATGCTTGCACAATTGTTTTTTTTATTATTATAGGCGCGATACAATTTTATTAGATATAAATCTCTGAAAGTCGGGCAATCGTTGTGTGAGATCATAATTAGAAAGGATTTCGCATCCAAGAAAGATCTTGGATTATGATACCCATTTAATAGTGTTATAAATATTGATTCTACCAGTAAACATGGACAACGGATTTATATCCGGTAGAATATCAGATAAGTCTAGTATGAGATAAAGGAATCAATAAGAATTTGGTTAAAATTATTTATCAAAAAATTGATTTGACCAAGCAGGTATTTTACGCTTAACACTGGGAATCATATTATGAACTACATTTTCAAACAAGACCTCATCATTCGAGTAATTTTAAGATAATTAAATTGGAGCAAAACCATGATTATATAGTGGAATTAATTGGATTAAATAGAAAAGGAAAATAAATTACATGGATGTAATTTTTGATTTGAGTATTTTTTTGAAAGCCAAATTAATTATTTAGTCTTCTGTCCCTATGATAGTCCATTTACCAAAGTAGAAGGCCCAAACTCTCTAAAAACCCAATTTAGCCCGATCCCACAATTTATGCCTATATATTGGTGTAATCTAGGATTTTAGTCAATATAATCATTATTGAGGGTTAAAGAGGGATGGGAAAATAACTATTTTCGCATTGTGAAGGGATGTGGAGAGATAATGTCATATCTCACTCAAAACACCAACTATTCATATCCAAGAGTACCCACACGAATAGTCTGCTCTGGGAGTATCATATACTAGAATATATAAGGCATTCAGTATATTCAAACAAGGTTTTTGGAGACCTTGGAAGGTAATTAAGTTAAACCTTTAAATCAACTTATTGCCTCTGTATTTTATCACCTATAGGGTTCGCAAAGCTATTATGATTCGATGCCTAAATCCGTGATTCATATCTAGTTATTTTTTTCTATAGATTGATCAATCTAAGATCAAGGGGAATCAAGGTTTTTACAATGTAATTCCCAATAAGTGGTATTAGAGCTCATATTTTAGATTGATCACGTGTCGGGAAAGATCCATGTTATCTAGCAATGAAAACCCTTCATTTGCATGTTAGAAATTATGCACGGATTCAATCCCTAGCAACAAACATCATATTCTAAAAGGAATTCAAAGACTGATTTAAAATTAACAAATTGAGTTTATTGGAAGTTGATGCACTTCCATTCCGTGAATCATATTTGGAAGGTAAAGTAACCAAGAGGCATTCCATGGCTAAAAAATACATATCCAAAGATGTGTTTAGAATGGTTCATTTCGATTTGTGTGGCCCCGTGACTATCCGGTCAACTAGTGGTTATGTGTACTTCATTAATTTCGTTTGATGATTACTTAACATATGGATGTGTTTACCTTATGTACCATATGTCTGAAGTCTTTGATTAATTCAAAGTGTATAAGACTAAGGTGGAGCATAGGTGAGGTAAACTAATCTAAACTCCACGATTTGATTGTGGTGGTGTATATCTCTTGGGAGAGTTTATGAATTATTTATCGTAGGTGGATATCCCAGTTGTCTACACCGAGTATTCCACTTGAGAATGGTGTAAAGGAGAGAAAAGAATATTTTTCTTTTAGATATGATAACAACCATAATATATTATCAATGGATTTTACACTATATACATCTATGTCCATTCTGAATTGAGTTTCAATTGAATCTGTCTCTTCAAATCCGGTGGAACTGTGGAATGAGCGAAAGCTTATTATAGGACATGTTTGGATCTAGGGTAACTGACAGTAGTGCTACAGAAGGAGCCACAAAAGTTGGAATCAAGGATAAAATATTGTTTCTTCGTTGGTTATACAGAGGGTTATAAAGATAGTTAATGTCTTATTTCTTAGCGCAAGAAGGCCATTTATGATATCCATGTCTAGTTTTTGAAATATGATCCTATAATAAGCCACGGGCCCAGGAGTAATCTATACTTACAAGACATTAAAAAGGCACATCATATTACCGCTATTTTTAGACCAACCGTATAGGATTAAATACAACCTAATATCGGTAATTCATTACCTAGAGGTAGAGGGAGCATTATTAATGATTAGGTAACATGTGTCACTTATTCTGGATCACAAAGTGCCGTGGCATAATGGGAGTATCGAGATATATCCTGATGTACTTGTATAAGATCCTAAGCGAGCACGAATTGGGGCCCAATAAATACAATGAGGCATTCTAAGACATAAACATTTAGCTTTGACTTAATACTATGGATACTAATAAGGATTCAATGTATTCAAATCAAGTTTTAGGAACTTATAAACTTACTGGTGGGATTAAACCCATCGGGTGCAAGTGTATCTACAAGAAGTTGAATTATGGATATATGGGAAGGTGAAAACCTTTAATGAAAGGCTTGCTGCAAAAATGGTTTACTCGAAAATAAAGGGATTGACTATGAGCAAACCTTGAATGATTGACTATCAGGATTCTTTTAACGTCAAGACTGAATTTTTAAACGATTGTCCCGATGAATGAGACTTTATGGTGCAACCCAAGGGATTCATATTAAGAAGTCAAGAAAGCAAAGTGTGTAAGCTTAAGTAGTGCATTCATAGACTTAAGCTAACATCAAGGTATTGGAGCATTCTATTTGATCATGCAATAAATTTTATGATTTTGATCAAAGCCCAAATAATACTTGTACGTATAAGAAGTACAACAAATGTGATGGTATTTTTGGTTCACTTGTGGATGTTATTCTCCTAATCGGGAACGGGGTGGGTGTATTATTTTCCATAAGAGTGTATTTGTCCAGGTAGCTTAATTTAAATAACGTAGGATACACTACACCAAAAATAGCATTTTGGCACACCCTGATATTAAAAATCTGGCACAGTTTAAAACTGTGCCAGATTTTGGCATGGTTTAATAGAAATTTGGCACACTTTAAAACAGTGCCAATATTTGGCACTGTTTTAAAGTGTACCAAAATTGAGTACACTTACTAAAATATATAATACCCAAAAAAAACATTACACTCCTCTCTCTCTCTCTTGTTCCCACTCACGCGTTCCCGCCCCGCTCACTCCCTCTTCACTAGGGCTCGATCTCTCTCTCTCGCCTATTGGTCGGAGTTCACTCCCTCTTCGCTAAGGCCGCAGGCGGTCAACGTCCATTCTCTCTCTAGGTCGACTGCAGGCTGTCCATTCTCTCTAGGTCGGGATCCATTCTCTCTCTAGGTCGCATCTAAGTCACTGGTCGCAATATGTACGACCGACACTCTCTCTCCAGCCCATTCTCTCTTTCTCTGGTCACTGCATTGTTCTCTCACTCCACTCATCCCAATCAGGTATTTGTTTAAAGCATTGTATTTTTTTTAACCTAAGTTAGGTATAAGATTTGATCCTAGAGTTTATGATATGCGTGATTTGATTCATATTTGCTTTTTAGGGTTTTATATATAAATTTTTAAATATTTATTATTTTTTTTAATGTGTGAGTTTTTGGTGCAAATTGAATGTTGCTAATGAAAAAAAATAAATCATTGGTTTTTAGATGGACCTTGGAATCTTTTAGTGGTAAATTATGTTTTTATGTTCTTACCCTTTTAATTAAAATGAATATTTTATCTGATTCGTACATGTTACGGAGTTTTGAGAAAATTTAAGTGCTAAATATTCAATAATAATGTAAAAATAACAAATTGAAAAGTAGACACCCCACTAATTAAATGGATAAATGAGATTATGTGTTGAAAATTTAAGAAAAAACAAAAAAAACTATTTAAATAGAAGTAGATATTAATACTAAACATTCAATAATTATGTTACACATGTAGAAAAACCTTAGACCCGTTCAGGAGGTCTCACTATGACTGTGGGGAGAAGTCTTGAATTGTCCCATTTTTGGACAGTTTGGAAATGCAAAAGTTTGTATTGTACATAAAGTTTATGCATGTCCTATTTTGAAAAATTCGATGGAATCTCTTTATGTTCTTTGGGTTCATACTGTATTGATGTAGTGTTTTGTGTTTTCTTGGTTGAAAAACTTAAGTAACACATGAACACTTCCAATTTAAGTTGTGTACTTGAAGAACTGTAGGGAGATGCTGGCGAAATTTTCTAGATTAGGACATGGAATGAGACATTATGACCAATACAAAATATGCATTTTCGAATGGGATAGGAGCCTTACCCTTTAGAGGAGATGGAGGAAATATAGGAGCTCAAATATATACATATTTACACTTGAATAAACTACAATATATTTATAGTAAACGTTTCTATTGTAATGCGTGTTCATTAAACTTATCAGGATGTCGTCGGGAATCAACAAAGAGTGGATAAATGAGAAAAATATCGAGACCGATACATATAGAGATGGGGTGTTACAGTTTCTACATTATGTGCGTAGTAATAGTTCGAATGCTATACATTCATGTCCCTATAGACGTTGTCGAAATGGGAAAGGACATGTTGTTATAGATGACATATTTGTTCATTTAAGGACATATGGTATGGACATGAACTATACCTTATGGAATTTTCATGGTGAGACATTAGTTGTTGATCAAGTCCAACCACCACCGCAATCTGTAACACCGACAGAACACGCTGATGTGCACAATATTCCAATTTTGAATGATCTTGTAAATGATGCTTGTGAGATGTTTGAACATTTAATACATGTATGGTTGTTTGAACTTGTAATTCTATGTTTACTGATGTTTGAGCATGTAATATACTGGTGTCTATTTGAACATGTAATCTTCTTTATATTGCTATTTGAACATGTAATATTCTTGTAAATGTTTATTCTGATTATTTTGGTGCCCAATAGTCACTTTTTTTCAGATAAATGTCTCATATGGGTAATACTTCGCAACCGTCAATAAATGGGGAGACACCTATATCAACCTCCCGTTCTACGGCTGCTTCGGGTGCTTCAAGAGTAGGTGATGACTCCACTAAGAAGTTAAAATTTAATGAGCACGACCTTCCAATTGGTGCAGACTCATATACACTCTCAACCAGGTTAGGAGACTTAGCAAGGACACATGTTCCCATTTCTTATACGAGTTGGAAACAAGTGGATGCGCGATATAAGAATTCAGTTTGGTCATCATTAATGGTATACTATTCCTTTCTATTCCAAATAATGTAAATTAAATTATGTGATGTTTTAATTTTATTTCTTCATATATCGTAGAAAGAGTTCCCAGATGTGCGCAAAAGTCAGAAGCAAATTTTTATGAAAAAAGCGAACGATGCTTTGAAAAAATTCAAGTCAAAGCTAAGGGTTAATTTGAAGGATGGTGATGTTGGAAAGTGGAAGGAGAAAGTGCCACGAAATGTCAAATCTGAGGACTGGGAGGTGTTTTGCAATAATGAAGTTTTAGAGGTTCAAAAAACTTTGCGAAGAAAGAACAAAGAGACTAAACAAAATTGTGTGAGAAAGACAACTCATAATACCGGTCGTCATGGTTATGCCCGAGATTCAGAGAATTGGAGAAAGGAGTATGGGCGTGCACCCACTCGTGCTGAATTGTGGTTGGAAACTCATATAATCAAAGGAGGTGGTTATGCCCCTCATGATAAAATATTTGCGATAATTTAAATTTTGTAATGTTCGTTTTGTCTAAAAAAAGTATCGTATCATCATACCTAATGTTAATATATTTTTGTACAGGACCAAATTCAAATTCTTCTAGATGTATACAAAGCGAGTGGTCAGGTGGAGACCTTGGATCCCGGGTCTATTTTTGAGGTTTGCGGAAAAGATACGCGAGGACGTGTTCGTTGTGTTGGGTCCACAATTTCGAGAACCGCTATATTAGGGTCGTCATTTGCTAGAGAAATGCTTGAGGAGGTGAAAGAGGACACCGAAAATTGGAAGGATCATGTTGATCACCTTAGGAGTGACATAGAGGGGATAAAATCCTCATTACATGAATACATTACTGACTTCAAAATCGAAAAATTTTCATGTGTTGTACACAACGTTCAAGAGTTACCTACTATAGGTACTGGAACTCCTTCGTGTTCTCGTTCCTCCCCTGCATTCACGGTTCCAAATTTCACCTCTCTAATTGAATGCAAAATACTATACCACACACGTGAACTTGTTGGTTATGGGACGAAAACGCAACCAGGAGCTGTCTCGACCGTTCACTTCCATATGTTGAGAAAGAATGAAGTGCGAGTTTTACTCGATGACATCAAAGTGCCCGAGTATCCAGTTTGGGGTGGAAAACAATCTCATTGTGAGAACTTGGAAGATGTTGGTAAAAATGGAATTATGTATTGGCTCGACGACCTTTGTCCTCCCATTGGTGACACCAACGAATGACCTTTGTCCTCCCATTGGTGACACCGGCGACCTACGCCACCTTGCTTCGAAGTACTTCCCTCTAAGGTACAAATATGTAAAATCTCTACTTATATTCCTAAGTTATGCTTCTATAATCCTGCTCCACCACCTATAGCATCAAGAAATTATTGAGTTATCGTTATGCAATGAACTATTGAATTGAGTTATCGTTATGCAATCAACTATTGAATTGAGTTAGCGTTATGCAATCAACTATTGAATTGAGTTATCTTTATGCATTCAAATATTAAATTGGGTTATCGTTATGCACGGAAGCGCGAGCAAGCTGTTATATAGAACAATTGTTATATATAAGAGTTGTTATATATAACACCTCAGTTATATATAACACCTATTATATATAGCAGAGGTGTTATATTTAACACCTGTTATATATAACATAGGTGTTATATATAACAACTATTATATATAACAACTCTGTTATATATAACAACTGTTATATATAACAGAGCTGTTATATATAATAACTGTTATATATAATATAACATGTGTTATATATAATAACTGCTATATATAATATAACAGGAGTTATAAATAACAGTGCTATTATACATAACAATTGTTATACATAACAGCTTGCCCGCGCTTCCACGCATAACGATAACTCAAAAACAATTATTAGTATTCTCTCGTTGATTTCTTAAAAATAGGCCGTTAAAGGGTGAAAACCCAAACCAGCCCCCAAACGACCCCGTAAGAGGCACGAACACGTCGCACGGTACTGATGTAACTTGTACGAACTGACCGCGTAGTCCCGGGTCTCCGAGTTTGAGAATACGATGATAATTGGCAAAAATCAACACTTAGACTTAAAAACAGGCCGTTAAAGGGTGAAAACCCAAATCAGCCACCAAACCGACCCGTAAGAGGCACGAATACCTCGCACGGGATCAATATAACTTGTACGAACTGACCGCGTAGTCCTGGGTCTACCGATTTGAGAATACGAGGATAATGGCAAAAATCAACACTTAGACTTAAAAATAGGCCGTTAAAGGGTGAAAATCCAAACCAACCCCCAAACGACCTCGTAAGAGGCACGAACACCTTGCACGGGACCAATGTAACTTGTAGGACTGACCGCGTAGTCTCGGGTCTCCCGATTTGAGAATACATTGATAATTTGTAAAAATAACACTTAGACTTAAAAACAGGCCGTTAAAGAGTGAAAACCCAAACCAACCCCCAAACGATCCTGTAAGAGGCACGAACACCTCGTACGGGACCAAAATAACTTGTACGAACTGACCGCGTAGTCCCGGGTCTCCCGATTTGAGAATACGACGATAATTGGTAAAAATAAACACTTAGACTTAAAAACAGGCCATTAAAGGGTGAAAACCCAAACCAGCCCCAAACGACCTCGTAAAAGGCACGAACACCTCGCACGGGACCAATGTAACTTGTACGAACTGACCGCATAGTCCTGGGTTTCCCGGTTTGAGAATACGATGATAATTGGCAAAAATAAACGCTTAGACTTAAAAATAGGCCGTTAAAGGGTGAAAACCCAAATCAGCCACCAAACGATCCCGTACGAGGCATGAACACCTCGCACGGGACCAATGTAACTTGTAGGAACTGATCGCGTAGTCCCGGGTCTCCCGGTTTGATAATACGATGATAATTTGTAAAAATCAACACATAGACTTAAAAAAAAGCCGTTAAAGGGTGAAAACCCAAACCAACCCCCAAACGATCCCGTAAGAGGCACGAACACCTCGAACGGGGCCAATGTAACTTGTACGAACTAACTACGTAGTATCGAGTCTCCCAGTTTGAGAATACGATGATAATTGGAAAAAATCAACACTCAGACTTAAAACACAGGCCGTTAAAGGGTGAAAACCCAAACCATCCCCCAAACGACCCCGTTAAAGGCACGAACACCTCGCACGGGACCAATGTAATTGGTAGGAACTGACGGCGTAGTCTCGGGTCTCCCGGTTTGAGAATCCGACCATAATTTGCAAAAATAACACTTAGACTTAAAAATAGGCCGTTAAAGGGTGAAAACCCAAACCAGCCCCCAAACGATCCCGTTAGAGGCACGAACACCTCGCACGGGACCAATGTAACTTGTACGAACTGAACGCGTAGTCTCGGGTCTCCCAATTTTAGAATACGATGATAATTGGCAAAAATCAACACTTAGACTTAAAAATAGGCCGTTAAAGGGTGAAAACCCGAACCAACCACCAAACGGACCCGTACGAGGCACGAACACCTCGCACGGGACCAATGTAACTTGTAGGAACTGATCGCGTAGTCTCGGGTCCCTCGATTTGAGAATACGACGATAATTGACAAAAATTAACACTTAGCCTTAAAAATAGGCCGTCAAAGGGTGAAAACCCAAACCAGCCACGAAACAGACCCGTACAAGGCACGAACACATCGCACGGGACCAATGTAACTTGTAGGAACTGATCGCGTAATTCTGGGTCTCCCAGTTTAAGAATACGATGATAATTTTAAAAAATTAACATTTAGACCTAAAAACAAGCCCTTAAATGGTTAAAACCCAAACCAGCCCCCAAACGACCCCGTAAGAGGCACGAACACCTCGAACGGGACCAATGTAACTTATAGGAACTGACCGCGTAGTCCCGGGTCTCTCGGTTTGAGAATATGACGATAATTTGGAAAAATAACACTTAGACTTAAAAATAGGCCGTTAAAGTATGAAAACCTAAACCAGCCCGCAAACGACCCTATAAGAGGCACGAACACCTCGCATGGGACCAATGTAACTTGTACGAATTGATCGCGTAGTACCGAGTGTCCCGATTTGAGAATACGATGATAATTGGCCAAAATCAACACTTAAACTTAAAAACAAGCCGTTAAAGGGTGAAAACCCAAACCAACCCCCAAACGGACCCGTAGGAGGCACGAACACCTCGCACGGGACCAATGTAACTTGTATGAACTGACCGCGTAGTCTCGGGTCTCCTGGTTTGAGAATAAGATGATAATTGGCAAAAATTAACACTTAGACTTAAAAATAGGCCGTTAAAGGTTAAAAACCCAAACCAACCCCAAACGATCCCGTAAGAGGCACGAACACCTCTAACGGAACCAATGTAACTTGTACGAACTGACTGCGTAGTCCCGGGTCTCCCGATTTGAGAATACGATGATAATTGGAAAAAATCAACACTAAGACTTAAAAACAGGCTGTTGAAGGGTGAAAACCAAAACTAGCCCCCAAACGACCCCATAAAAGGCACGAACACATCGCGCGGGACCAATGTAACTTGTAGGAACTGATCGCGTAGTCTCGGGTCTCCCGATTTGAGAATACGACTATAATTTACAAAAATAACACTTAGACTTAAAAACAGGCCATTAAAGGGTGAAAACCCAAACCAGCCCCCAAACGATCCCGTACGAGGCACGAACCTCGCACGGGACCAATGTAACTTGTACGAACTGAACGCGTAGTCCCGGGTCTCCCGATTTTAGAATACGATGATAATTGGCAAAAATCAACACTTAGACTTAAAAATAGGCCGTTAAAGGGTGAAAACCCAAACTAGCCACCAAACGGATCTGTACGAGGCACGAACACCTCGCACGGGACCAATGTAACTTGTAGGAACTGACCGCATAGTCCCGAGTCTCCCGATTTGAGAATACAACGATAATTGATAAAAATCAACACTTAGACTTAAAAACAGGCCGTTAAAGGGTGAAAACCCAAACCAGCCATGAAACGGACCCGTACGAGGCACGAACACATCGCACGGGACCAATATAAGTTGTAGGAACTAACCGCATAATCCCGAGTCTCCCTGTTTGAGAATACGATGATAATTTGAAAAATTAACATTTAGACCTAAAAACAAGCCGTTAAATGGTGAAAACCCAAACAGCCCCCAAACGACCCCATAAGAGGAACGGACACCTCAGACGGGACCAATGTAACTTGTAGGAACTGATCGCATAGTCCCAGGACTCCCGGTTTGAGAATATGACGATAATTTGTAAAAATAACACTTAGACTTAAAAATAGGCCGTTAAAGGGTAAAAACCCAAACCAGCCCCCAAACGACCCCGTAAGAGGCACGAACACCTCGCACGGGACCAATGTAACTTGTACGAATTGACCGCGTAGTCCCAGGTCTCCCGATTTGAGAATACGACACTAATTGGTAAAAATCAATACTTAGACTTAAGAACAGGCCGTTAAAGGGTGAAAACCCAATCATCTCCCAAATGACCCCGTAAGAGGCACGAACACCTCGCACGAGACCAATGTAACTTGTACGAACTGACCGCGTAGTCCCAGGTCTCCGGATTTGATAATACGACGATAATTTGCAAAAATCAACACTTAGACTTAAAAACCAGTCGTTAATGGGTGAAAACCTAAACCAGCCACCAAACGTCCCCGTAAGAGGCATGATCACCTTGCACGGGACCAATGTAACTTGTACGAACTGACCGCGTAGTCCCGGGTCTCCCGATTTGAGAATATGACGATAATTTCCACTCCGATATGTAATTTTTTAGTTTGAGTAAGTTTTTTTTTGTAAATTACTGGGTTACTAATATCGTATCTTTTTTGTATCCTATTTTTTTTGCAGGATAACATTTTATCGTTGGCATTTATTCACGTGGAACACACAGAGAACCCAATGGTATAAGGGGTTTATTCATGATTCTATTTTTTTGTGTTATGTCCATGCAGGCTTTTGTAGTTTTATTGTTAACTTTTATGGCCGTGCGGGCTTTTGTTAGTTAATTGTTATATTTTGTGACCGTGCGGGCTTTATATTTGGCAGGTTTTGTATTAGCAGGTTTTGGAATGTCCAAAAAATAGGGGCAACTCTGCCCAATTTTTTTTTGGCCTATGAAGCATTAAATATTAAAGACTTGTAATATTTTGAAGTTTGTATGTACATTAGTTTATCAACAACGTGCAATATTTTCAATTTGTGAATTTTCGTGCTTTCAAATAATGATTTTTTTTCTTTTTGTAAAAAATTTGGCACATTTCAAAACCGTGGCAAAAGTGTATCATATTTTGGCACGGTTTTGAACTTTGCCAAATTTTTATGAAAATGTGCTAAATATGGCACAGTTAAAAACTGTTCTAAAAGTGTGCCAGAAATATCAAATTCTAGCATGGGTTAAAAGTGTGCCAGAAGTGTTCCTGTTTGGCCAAATCTGGCACACTTTTGAACCGTGCCAGAAAAAAAGGCCATTTTGGAACACCTGATTTTGACACAGTTCAAAATCGTGCCAGATTTGATCTGGCACAGTTTTAAACCGTGCCAGATTCCTATTTTTGGTGTAGTGATAATCCATCTAAATCCTTATAATAAATATTCCTCTAGATCAGATAAAATAGATGTTGGGCTTATCCCAAACCACTTATATTGATGTTGTGCTCATAATTGTAGAATCGGGATTCTAAGAAAGAATTTTCTTTTCAATTATGGAATCACTCAGTCTAGGGATCTATTTTCTAAAACACTTGATCAGATAGAAAGGATGTGGCATGCACCTTACACTTCGGTGGTAAGAAGCCTCATGTATGCTATGTTGTGCACTGGACTGAATATATGTTTTCCCATTGGCCTAGTCAGAATATTTCAATCTAATAGTCTTGTATTATTTAGGTACAAATACTCTATTTTTAATTAATTAAATATTCCAAGTTTTATACTTTGGGATCTTTGTTTAACCTAGTAGGTGAAGCTATAAGTTGGAGGAGTGTGAAACAATCATAAATTACTAACTCCACTATGGAGGCTAAAGTTATAGCCATTTTCGAGGCAACTGAAGAGTCATATGGCGCGAGAATTTCCTAAGTAACTTGCGTAAGGTTCCTTTAAGTTAAATTGTCTATTGCACTGTATTGTGTTTATTACAAAATGATTGCAAGTTCGAGAGAACACATAACCCATAAAAGGGTTAATCACATTGAGCGCATGTTTCACTAAATCTAAACGATCGAACAAGGAAGGAAATCAGTTTATTACCAATCTTGCATCGGATAATAAGCGTTTAATACTTCTATGGGTAGGTCAATAGACTACCAAGTAGATGGATTGGGAGTTTGATGCATATGGACATGGCTTTAATACTAAGTGGGAGATTGTTGGGGTTTTATTCTTAAAACCATGTATGACATTTATTTTTTAATAAAAGTTTATTAGATTAATTTGAAATGAGAATCATGTCTGTGAGAATGCCTTAAATTTATTGTTAAATATATTGTATGCAATGTCGGTCAATTGGAGTTAATAGTAATTTCAGTGAGTAGGTTCAGCTTGATCACAAGAGATCCGAATTCCTGTTCTAGTACAATTGAACAGTTCACAACCTAGATAGGGAGTCGACATCCTATCGGTAAGGCTGCGAGTGCAATCCTAGTTGTCTATCTTAAATTAAGGGAATATGTGTGATGGTTCAGGAAGTTTTCTCATAGTTCAAAGATGTTTGTAACCGGTACATCAGGAATGTATTGAACATGAACATAGGTAGGATTGAAGTCTAGGTACTGACTAGACTACGTTTACACAAGCTCACAAGTTTGTAAAGAGTGCATATGTTCTTAATCATGAGAGTTATGAGGATTGGAATGCTTACACAATTGATTCCTTAATTACTGTAGGTGCGATTACATTTTATTAGATCTAAATATCCAAAAGTTGGGAAATTATTGTGTGAGTATGCTTGAGATCGTAACTTAAAGGAATACACATCCAAGAAATATCTTGAATTGTGATACCCTTTTGATTGGCTTATAAGTTTTTATTCTACCGTAAACTTGATCAGCGGATTATTTTATAATGTAGAGTATTAAAGAATTTATGTTTGAGACCAGAAGTTGCTTTAAATTAAATAGCGACGAATTTATTTAAGCAAGTGGGAATTATATGCTTAACACGGGGAATCATATTATGTACCATATAAACTTTGTAAACAAGACCTCATCATTCGAGTAATTTTCAAATAATTAAATTAGGTTGCAACTATAATTATTTTGTGAAATGAATTGCGATTAAATGGAGAACGGAAATGAATTGCAAAAATGTAAATTGGGATTTATGAGTACTTATTAGGAAGACAATTTAATTATTTACTTTTGGGTTCCTAATATAGTCCATTTACCCAAGTCACATGACAATACTATTTGAAAACCTAGTTTAGCCCAAACCCACTACGTAACAATAAAATACTATAAAATGGACTCATGTACGATTTAATCTCTTATTCAACCATGCTACCACATGGATACCTAATTCATCATCTTATCTCCGTTTAACATACCCTTTCAATACCTTCCACAAAGAGGGAACATACATGGAATCAAATTTATTTATGATAATTTAACGTTACGATGAATTAATTTATAATTATAGAGTTGGTTCGGTAATTTAATAAAGTTTAATGGGTTAAAGTTTAACATTAAAAATATTGGGGTTTATTGGGTAATTTTATTAAGTTATATGTTGAATTAGACTAATGGGGGACTTTGGGAAAATCTTAAAGGGAAGGATGGTCCTTTTGTTATACTTGGGGGATAATATATGGTTTAATATGTTAAACTTTAGAGCTAAGCAACCACCAAAGCAAAAAGGGAAGCTTGCGCCTGGGCCACGACCATGGCTATGAGGGCCGCCACCCCGAGTGTCATTGCCGCAACTACGGCCAAGTTGCGACTAGTTCGCTGGATTATTTGCATCTTATATTGCGTTTTACTTCTTATGCATTTTTGAATAAAAATAAAGCTGATATGCTCTCATTTTATGTTTCTTTCTCCACCAGGAAACCCTAAAACTCTCTAAACTCTCCATCAAGCAATATTTTTGCCATTAATCAAATCAAAGAGATTTTCATAACTTTCAAGTAAGGATTTAAATGTGGTTTTCTAAGCAATCAAATCAACGTTTTTCAACAGGTTTCATTAGGAATTTAAGGCTAACTTTTCAAGATTTCATCTCCTCAATTAAAATAAAGCTTCCAGTCATCTTCCAGGCAAGATGCTAAACTAGTCCTCTCCTTTTATATATACACTTCTTTATTTCATCAAAACTCTAGTCTGAAAAATGATAGGACCCCTAATTTTAAATTTTACAAAAAGTAATTCCCTTTTAGATGCGAAATAGAGATGGTTCAACTAAACAAGTACATAAACCAAATTTTAATTTCTTCACAAATTAAAAATAAACAAAAGTGACTTTAAATTAATCAACAAATTGATTTTCAGTTAAACATATTAGCTCGACCCAAGTCCTAGAAATTTTCCTAACAATTAATTAATTCATTTTTTCAAATTAGGGCACACCAAATTTTATTCAATAAAATTAATGACTTGAATTAAATTAACTTTTATCCAAACCAATTTATCACCAAATTAACTATTCCAATTTTATCTTTTACCTAAGCATGCATCTAATGTGAATTGGCAAAAGATAAAATAAACAAACCACTACGCTACGATGTACGAGGAAAAACCCACAACGGGAAAAAACCTCGGACGACCCTAGCCTTAAATCCACTGAGTACAGTTTTACAACTACAAGACAAAAAGACTTATAAACACCCGCTTTACTCCGTCCAAGCCCCGACGCTCCTTCTTGTGCACACCTCTGCCTGGGGAATAACCACGGAGGTCCACCGCGGTCTCGGAATCCACCGATCGGACTTTTCGGTCAACACCGCCCCAACAAGAAGCCTTTCTCCTAGTGGGTATTTCACAGCAAACAATCTTCTTCTTTGTGGGATGTATAAGCAAACCCAAACTTCTCTTATTTGAGGTGTAGAGTAAAACCTGGTGCCAAACACTCCAAGCAAGGATATATTTATTGAAACTTGTAATAAACGATATGGGTGTAAACCAAAAGTGTTTAAGGATGATTTTCTTGGAAAACAAAACACTCAAAACATGAACCTTTTCATTGAAAAAAATTAAAACTCTCAAAACTCTCTCTAGGAGATAAAAGAATATGAAAAAGTTACTTGGAAAAGGTTGGTTCTCACACTTAGAAAATCTATCAAAAAGTAGTGGGGAAAAGGTAGTGGGAACATGGAGAAAACTATAAAAAACTGTCAAAAATTTTTTCCCGCCAAAGTCGTTCGAATGACTTTACTAACGATGTTCCACAGAGACAAAAAAGAAATCTTGTTCGAACGACCTGGCAATCTCGTTCGAATGAGATGCCAGTTTGTTCAAACGACAGGGCAATCTCGTTCGGACGAGATGCCAGTTAGTTCGAACGACGTGTCAGAAAAAAATAAAATTCTTTTTAAACCCAAAACTTTTTATGAAAAGTTCTTTAAAAATATTTTCTGAGTAAAACAAAGTCATTACAAACATTTATAAATTTTTTATAAAATGCACCCAATAAATTTCCATGCTCTTATATATATATATATATATATATATATATATATATATATATATATATTTGCATTCATACTTTAGGAGCATTGGAACTAATGTTGCTGACGTAGAAATGAGGCACACTAAACCCGACATATGATGAAGCTTTATACTCTTGGCCACTACATTTTCAACTAACACGTCATAGGCTTGGATGGATACACTTGAACACTATCCTATGACTAAAATATTTTTGTACGGAATTGATCCAACACTACATTAAGACTCAATGGAGACTTGTGTCCTTACATAGTCTTTGGTTTAAATTGTGTTAAAACCATTTAGGGTTTTGAGATACCTAATTTTATTATCTTTTTTTAGGTTAAATTGGTTATCCTCACATGTTATATATGTTAAGTTAATTTCGAAATCGAACCCTTAGTAGTAAATTGACATATTAAGGTTTGAGGTTAAATCTTATACTTATGTAAGTTTGAAAGTATGATGAGTAATTTGGATATGATTAAGACTGAATTGGTATTTAAATTCATGTGCTAATTAGGGTTGTACCTTTATCTTTATGAGTAGTAAGTTTGGTAAGAAATTCCCAATTAATGAAATTCTAAGCATGCTAATTTATAATTATTGCCTAGTTACTTTTGAAATTCCATTATTGTTTATTAGCCCATGTTTATACTTTTAAAATGTAAACAGAATCCCTTTTATTGAATTATATTCTTGAAATTGAGAATTGAATCAACTTGCCTAAGAAATCGATGTAAGACTATATCACTTGCCTCATTTTGTTGAAGATGAATTCATTGCATAATACATTTTGGAATGAGTATGGGATATAAGTTTGTTGGCTTGTTGGTTTGTGGTTGTTGTTGGCTTTTGTTAGACATATGCAGTTGGATTTGAAAGTTGGTTATTTAATTCGCTTAACCTCTCAATTCAAATTTATCCCAATAAATCCTTAACTAATTAATATCTAAATGAAAGTGTATCGGGGGTTCCTTATTTTGATTCTATTTATGAGACGTCCCACACATTGAGTTTAGCGACGGGTAGAAGTTATGACTTTTTGAATATTTAATTTACATGTCTTTTTATTTATAATGCATAGATTAAGCAGTAGTCCCATATTTGACACATCATCCCTTTAGTTTTTAATGAAATGACATAACATTTGGTTTAGAGATTCTATTATAATGGCCTGAAGGGCCATGTGAAATAACAATGTAACACTAAGTTAAGAGTGAAACTTGGAACACTGATGAAGTAATAACGTTACATACTTTTGAAAGAGTGAAATAATTAATGATGTTTATGGGTGTGTGCCGAGAGAAAACAATCTTACCCGCGTGTTCTCCGAGAGTAAGATTTTATGTGAAATTTGGGTCATCACTCGAGTTGTGGAGTTTCAGCCATGCAAACAATCGGCGGCGATGGTATGTGTGATGACATTTTGTGTGCATCACATGGTGTTGTGGATTTCTGTCCATGTGAGTAACCGGTCATGATGGTATGTGTGACGGTTTTATATGTGCATATCACATTTTTCTTGAAATGTTCGGGGAGATGGGGCGCATGTCGGTTGTAATTAATTAAGAGGTTAATTGTTTTTATTAAAACTAAATTGTTAACTAAAATGGATTGTGAGGATTTTGTGTCACGTGTTGTGTTATCATAGTATGCTAGATAACTGTGGATATATGACTTGCATATATATATATATATATATATATATATTATATATGTGTGTGTGTGTGTGTGTGTGTGTGTGTGTGTGTTTTATATTGCATAACTTTGAAAACTTGCCAGTTTTTGACCCTTTGATTTGTGGTAACCTTTTAAGTGATAGAGTTGGTTAACCCATGCAGACTATCTCCAACTATCACATATCTTCCACTCTCTTCTCTCCAAAAATCATCATTAAAGATTGATATAGGTTTATCTCCCTAGTAGACTATCTTTTATATTTTAGCCGTGTGAGTTGTGCATTTTGGATCTGAAGAGTGCTGACTGTGTGATAATTGATTAAATTAAATTCGCAAGTTTTCAAGTACCCCTTATTTAATTAGAGTCCCTAAACATGAATCTAAGGTGAGTGTTTCAACCCATAAATAAATAAAGCATGTGACACAAAAATATGCTGAGACACAGATTTCCGAAAAAAAACCCTTTCGGGTAAAACCTTTATTTCAATATGAATATATAAATCGCAACTTACAATTACATAGAGAAATCTGCAATAGATCAATGCGCAACCAACCCACAAAGACCGCAGTCTTGAACTCAGCAAGAGAATACACGCAACACCCTCCAAGGACTCGCAACCCAAACAACAAAGGAAGAACATCAGCTCTCCTCAATGGCACGCAGCCATAATATTTTGTAGAGACTCCCTCAACAATGACACGCAACCCTCGGTTGCAAAGATCTCCCTACAAAGGTTGAACAATTAGCAAAGCTTGTGTTCTAGGGTTTCAAAAGATTCACAAAAGTAATTCGGATTTTTGTGTGTGAATAAAAAAGATGTTTGGTACATCAAAAATCGAAGTTTTGTTGTGTTTGTACTCTTAGAAACGTTTTCTCAAAGACTTAAACAATACACCACCGAAATAGGTATATATATAGGAATTTTGAGATGGTGTTTAAATCACTCATGGACCTGTTCGATTTTATCCCAGACGGTTCGGTCCGGTATGGAGGCGGATCGATCCGACCTCGGATTGGTTCGTTTTTCAAATGGCCTTTTCGATTTGCCTGCGATCCGGGGTATTATGGTGCAAAGCGGATCGGTTCGGTAGGGAGGCGGATCGGTTCGTTTAAAATATGGGCGAACCGGTCCGATTTTTCAGAAAAATAAAATTCTTTTAAAAACTTCATTTTGCTTGAAAAAACTTACTTCTTATTTTTTATAAAAACATTTTATAAAAATTTCCCAATACTAAATATGAAGCTTAAGGAACTTAAAAACAAAACTTTACCAAGTTCATTCTCGCAGAGGTTATGATGTTGAAGACGCTTTGATATTCGGATCCGTTGATGTAGATGCGATCTTAAATTTCTTCAACGGTGTAACGGCGTATGACATACGAATTGATAATGGAAAAAAATATCCTTACAGGATCCAGTTGGCATGTACTATTGAGGAGGTAGGACTTTGGCATGTATGATTGAGATAGGAACTTAGCATATATATATATAGGGAGAGAGAGAGAGAGAGGTCACAGTTTGAGGTCCCTGAATGAGGTCCATTATTTTAAAATAGTAAAAAAAATATTTTTGGATGGATTTTTTTATGGATTTTAAACATTTTAGTAGGACCAGAAAAAAAAATCAGCTCAAAATTACTATTTTAAAAAAATCGATCAAACTGTGTCAGTTTTTAAGTTATTTTAAGCTGTTAAAAACTAACAAAGTTTGATCCATTTTTTTTAAAATAGTAAAAAAATTCAGTTTGAGCTAATTTTTTTATATACCCCTACTGAAATGTTTAAAAACCATAAAAAAAATCAGCCCAAAGATATATTTTTTACAGTTTTTTAAAAAATGGACCTCATTCAGGTGTAATACCCTGTATTTCTGAATATTCCAAATATTCTATTTAATTAAATTGGAGAATTAAATGAGAGAATACGACTTAATTTAAATTATGTAAGAGTAGTAATTTAATGAGTTTTATTTAAAAGTGTAATTATGAAATAAAACTCGAGAGGTAGATACCGACTTATATTGCCTCATTATATTTACTTAGTGTGAGTGGTGAATAGTTACTTGACGCGTGTAGATCGTGTTGGGGTGAGAATGAGTAATATTTTTTAAGTGACTCAAATGATAATTTAGAGGTCACAGATGAGTTCGGAAGAGACAAATTAGTCAAAATAGTATACCCGGGGGTACTAGTTGAGTCCCGGGGTAATTTTGGACTAAATCGAGACTGTTCGGAGGTGTTTTGGTCTTTTAAAATAAGAGGGTATGAAGACCTACGAATTTGAGAGCCTTTTTATCAGCCGTATGAAAGAGGGGTTAGGGTTAGAAAACCCATGTAAACACCAATACCATTAAAGAGAAGGAGAAAACCAATTCCAAAGCTTAAGAAGGGATTCTTGAAGAATTGGACTTGAATCTTACACCCTAGGAGCGAAAGGAGGAAGGATTGAAGAAGAGAAGCATCAATCCATCATCAACTCCAAGAAATCAGATTCCCTCTGTCAAGGCAAGTTGTTTATTGTAAAAATTATAAAGTTATAATACACATGTGTAGGGTTTTTGAATAGTCTTGTTTAAATCAATATCTTGATAGGAGAATAATGGTATTTATACATGTTGGGATAGGAATCGCATGTAGAATGATTTAACATATGTAGAGGATTCTTTTGGGAAGATTTTTAATACAAGAGAGAAGACTTGTATTTATTTATTTTGATGTATAGAGCATTGGAGATTCATTTTAGTATCGAGATAGATAGTTGTTTTAATTCGAGAGACTTGTTGTTTTAATTGAAGAGATTTGAGATTAGTTGTTTCTCTTATTTTATTGTGGGAATTAGATGCTCTATACCTTGTGATTTATGGAATTGATTTAGTTATTCGATAGTAGCGCTCCGTTCGCTCTCCCCGGGCGGGCGGGGTGTTATAGAATGGTATCAGAGCTTAGGTATACGACAACTCTCGGGTCTTGGGTTCTGGGTCTGTTGCATTTTTGTGATGCGTATTTTTGGAGATAGAAATTTTTAGAAAATCGTTTCGTGTTAGGCATCTAGATTAGATGTGAGAAATTATTTTTTGGTGACGAGATTATTTTTAGAGATTGTTGGCCTGATTTTTGAGAGTTAGGTATTCGGAGAATTTCGAGGGCGAAATTCCATTGTTAGTGGGGAAGTGTAACCACCCGCGTAATTTTGGGATATTTAAAAAATATAGAGGAAAATAAAGTTTTTGGTAAAATTATTTTTATTGCTCAAATATGTTGGATTTTATTTTTAAAGATGAGAATTTCAAACGGTTTCGATATTGGAATTAAAATGGAGTTTTAGTTGAATTTTTATTATATAGAAGAGTCCTCAAAACATAAAACTCTCTAAGAGTCCTCAAAACATAAAACTCTTTAGCAAAAAAAAAATATTTAAAAATATTAAACAGTCCGATCAAGCTGAATTTTTTTTGTAGCTTCCTCTTGTCTTCAGATAATTCTCTGCAAAATTTTATCCAATTCCAACGGTCCGATCGTCCGGAATAAATTTTTTAGTGTTTGTATCTGATTAGAACTCTTTTTTTAATCAAACTCTTAATCCTTTATATATCAACAAATTCGTGGCTTGGCTTTTCAAATCACTTTTTCTCAAACTTTTCAACCATAAGACCTCTTCAAAATTACTCCCTTTCATATACAAACCACAGTCCCAAACTTATTCAAGATTTCAACCTTAGATTAGAAGGCTTATTTGGTGTTTTCTCGAGTTTGGGCTAGTACGAGATTTAATTATTTTTGTGAGAAGAACGTGATGGTGTGATTAGATTTTGAGGCTGATAATTATGTGATGATTCATGTTGGTTCCTTTTGGTGGTTTAAGGTATGGAGTTTTGCACAATATTCTCCTAAATCTCGCAAGTATTATTCTCGTTGTTTTCTTGTGATTATTGACTCATATTTGAATTGATAAATTCATTTGGAAATCTGGAAATATGTATTGGAATCTAATTTTGATTCATGTGGTATTATATTTGGTGTTGAGCATGTTGTCATGAGATTTTAATATGGCACTGAGGTTGGGCGCTCGCCAATATTCCTTTTTCCAAATATGCTAAAAAATGCATAGGCGCGGTATGGTGGTGAGGCCGGGTGACCCGGTTAATTTGTTGTTGAGAAATTATATTGGTATAATTGCTATTGAGATTCACATTTGATTTTAATATTCGTACTCGTATTGTTACGCTTTATTCACCGCTATTATTTGTTGAGCATCTTTCCTGTCGTATTGTGTACTTCCCCATATTTTCTTTTAGTGGCAGGTTAGCGCGAATTTTGGGCGCTTGAGATTTATTGGAGATGGATTTTAGTGTGGATTATTTTTGGGAAGGATTTTTTAATACAAGATGAGAAGACTTGTATTTATTTTGGTGTATAGAGCATTGGATATTGGTATTTTATTTTCAAGATAGTTAGGTTGTTGTTAATATTTCGAGAGAATTGTTGTATTAATTTGAAGATTGAGATTAGTGGTTTCTCGTTTGTATTGTGGGATTTTTAGATGCTCTATACCTTGTTGTCTGTGGATTCAGTTAGTTTTATCGTAGTAGCGCTCCGTTCGCTCTCCCCGGGCGGGGTGTTACATCAGGGACCTCAAACTTGGCGACCTCATGAGATATGCTCTCATATATATATATATATATATATATATATATATATATATATATTTCCTTTGGGTCGAGTTTTCAACTTTAGACTTATATTAACATGTATTTGAGATCAGTGTGTAGTTGTAGAGATATCTCTCATTCCATCGTAGTTGATGATGCCTCTTATGTGTTTCATATTGAAGGTTTATCATATCACATTCCTATATTATCATATGTTTATTTTATTTCCTCTCATACTGAGAATGATATTTAATTTTTTTACAAGTTATGTATTTTAATGTTAAGATTTGATTAACCTTAAGGTTAAAATATATATTTCCCTACTTACATTGTCTTAATCACTTTTCAAAACTATGAATACTAGTCCCTGAGGTTATTCCGACAAAGATTCATACAAACCATTCATTGACGTAATCACTACCTAGCTACGACATTATATTTTTTGTATGCACTTTAGGAAAAGGTAAAATGATTTAGATGGACTCACTACACTCTCTACACCTTGTATTACACTTAAGTATAACTCCTTTTGCATGTGTGTATCTATTTATGGCTCTTGGATTAATGACATATCTTATTGAAACTAACTCATTTTATACTAAAAATATTTTTCTCATAAATTGCATAAAGTATATCATATAAAATAAAATTGAATTCTATGATTCAAAGTTAATTTATGGGATTTTTGTCAAACTCCTAGTGGATTCGTTGTAGTGACAGGTCTCCATTGCTCGTGGAGTTGCCTAGAGGTTTTTGGGTAGATTTTGTATATCTTTTGAAGGAATGTGCATACAGAGAGGGTCTACCCAATTAAAAGTATTACCAAAATGATGGTAATGTTTGTTTTAATCTAAATATGAGAAAAAGTTCATCCTAACATCTAAGTGACAATATTGATTTATAAGTTGATTTAACTTGACAATATATATATTCAAATTTCAGTCGAGTTTGAACTTTTTGGTGAGCATGATCCAGGTTCCTTACTAGCAGAAGCTACTGACCAAGGATCCTCTGGGGCTAATCAGGGCAAAGCTTCAGAAGTGCCGGAGCAGGTGAAAGAAAAGGAGGCCCAAATCTAGTTAGGAATAGTAATCTATAAAATCCTTGTATTTTCTTTTTCTCTTGTTTGTTTGTAAAGGCTTAACTCCAACTAATTATAACGAAAAACTTTGCAGATGTTTAATTTTATCTTTATTATTACTATTGATTATTTTTATTTCGTTCTTATAGCTTGGTCATATATCTTCAAGGATTATTTCTTTTGCTGGTGATATGGATTACATCCTTTATTAGGGATCTAATACTCAATCTCTCCATGATTTTTCTTTTTGCTCGGAAATCCCTTCAAAAAATGACCAAGGCCTATAAAGAATAATTTTCCTTGGTTTATGAGTTAAAAGATGATGTTAAGGATGTCGGTGATATCGGTACACTCATGCAAGATGAGATTAACTCTTTGAGGGGATATATTATTGAAGACAAATACATAGGTGAATGTTGGCGCACTCCTGCAAGGTAAGAATGATTCTTAGATGAAATAGCTTTCCGAAGTTAAGGAAGATCTAACAAGGGAGGGGGTGATCAAAATAGGGATAAGTCGCGATATAATCAAGTTTCGTTACCTCTTTTAGAAACGTCCTCGCGCGATATGGGCTGCTGGCTATGATGACGGGTTCATGGATGCCCCTGTTAGGATGGACGAAGAAAAGTAATTGATTATAAACACGACAAATTGAATGCTTTGGTATCCTTAGAAGTTCCAAAGGACCCTGAGCTTTAGCTTTGTAACCAGGTTGATTCTTTAGCCTATCGCCATCCCCCTTTGAAAGTGAAGAGAGCTGGGTTCCTCTAGATGTCATTCTTTTTCAGTTGTCCAAGATTATTTTTCATCACATGAGAGCTACGATGAATTTCGACCAAATCCTGATGATGGACGAAAAGCGACCGTTGCTGAGGCGATTGCTCGCCAGGGCAGTAATTGTATTATTTTGTTCTTTCAATATTGTAAATGATTTTTGCGTGAATCGTAACTTTATGTAACAACATGGTATTTGTATAATTCCACATTTTGCATTTTTCCATTTCGTTATTCCAAGCATGTGTTTATTGTCTTATATTACCTTTTAGGTAGTGTTGTCACACTATCTTAGCCCTAAAGAAGACTGGCAAAAAATGCACCTAATTTTAGGGCCACCCACCCGTTTAGGATTTTTATCAGACCAAGGTCAGTTTCACTCAGTTCCTAGGGATCCCCGTAGGTCTTTTAATTGTCTGGGCAATTCATGAGGTTTTCGTGTTTTTCATGATGAAAGCTGAGAAACCTTGGGTTTAATTGTAATCAAACATTTTTAATTATAATTAAACTAAGGATATATTTATTAATGTTTGACCATTAACAAAAGTGTAAGCCTACCACTTTGGAACAATGTTAAATAGTAAAATGAATAATTTGGACTTGTACTTTATTAAAAATTCTGGAATAGACTGCGAGCAATATAGGCGTTGGAAATAAAATTTGCAAAAAATAAATAAGCTAAAAATAACTAGGTAAGAGAAAATTTAAAAGTAAAACTTCTTGAGGTTGGTTGTGTTCCATTATTTTGGTATCTCCTTATCCTTAATTTTTTCCAAATAGTAGACTCTTTGCAAATCGTCTCTGATGAACTTGAATGATCCTTTCCAATTAGGCCCCAACTTTCCATTCGAAGCTTTTTTAGCATCTCCGGAGACTTTTCTGAGGACATGGTCACCGATCTAGGATTTTCTTAAATTCACACCCTTGTTGTACTTCTTAGCTAGTTATTGTTGGGAAGAGGCCATCTTTATCAAGGCCTGCTCCATTCTCTCCCCGGCTAAGTTAAGCTCAGTCCTCACGGCTTCTTCATTCAAACCCTTCTCGACAATAGTGATTCTCATGGTTGGCAGACTACCTTCCAAGGGAATAACAACCTCCACCCCATAGGTTAGAGTGAAATCCGTTTCCCCAGTAGGCCTTTTAGGCACAGTACAATATGCCCATAGGACCACTATACCAAAATGCGCCATTAGTAACACAATTTTATCGTTACTAAAAACATTAGTAATATAATTTTTTTGTTAGAAAAAAGGCGTGGGGCATGAAGGTAGTAACTAAATTTTACTGTTACTAAGAGTAAGGTACAATTCAGAATTAGTAACGGTAAAATTCTGTTACTAATAATAATGGTACAATTCAGAATTAGTAACGGTAAAATTCTGTTAATAATAGTAACAGTAAAATTCAAAATTAGTAACGGTAAAATTTGGTTACTAATAGTAATGATAATATTCAAAATTAGTAACGATAAAATTCTATTACAAATAGTAACGGTACAATTCAGAATTAGTAACGATAAAATGCTGTTATAATTATAACAGTAAAATTCGGTTACTAATAGTAACGGTAAGATTCAGAATTAGTAACGATAAAATTCTGTTACAAATATTATTACATATTTAAAAAAATATTATTCAAGATCCAATATCCTGAATTTAAACAAATTGAATTACTTTTATCACACCTCATCAATTATTTCTACCCACTAAACAATCTGTTAAGGAGAACAACGGTAAAGAAAAACTCGAATTCAATTCTTGGATGGAGATGTTCTTCCTTAATGCTTGTCATTTTCCCCAAAAGATGCAATCTAAGACCGACAAGAGAGAGGTCAAGCTTTTTTCTGACCAACCAAACTGCTTTTTCAAATTATGAAATTTCACAATTGTAGAGAGAGTAGTCTCGGGACCCTCACATGAAGGGTACAATTTTTCGATTGCTAATTTATTATATTGATTATACTTCTTATTGCCGACATACAATTTTTTAGAGAATCCTTCCTGGCCGGGTTCTATATAATGTTATTCGTGCATTCCGTAACATGCGTCAACTAAGTTTTGTAACCTTTCATTTTCATTGTTATCAGCTTCATAATATCCTTCACAATCAATAGGTTCTACTATGGGACATGTTAGGTTCGATGATAGTGTTTCACCATGCAAAACTCACTTAGTATATGTCCTGTCTATACCATGCATTATCAAATGACCCTTAGTATCTATCGCTGTGAAACGCTTCTTATTTCGGCATTTAACACATAGATAAGGAAAGGTCGAGAACTGATGGCCATTGTTTGCAATTGCAAAATTAAGAAAAGACGCAACTCCATTTTTGTACACCTCACTTATTCTATTCCTCTCATTCATCCACTCTTTGTTCAATGTTTGTGACATCCTGCACTACAAAAAAAAATCATGGTTTACACATAAGTTATATGACAATATACAAAAAACAGAATTATTGATACATATAAGTAAAATCACAACTAAAATTTTGACATGCTTTTGGTTACGAAGAAATTTCTAAACGGATTAAAGGGCATATAAGTTACCAAATGTACACTAAAATTTCCACACTTATCTATATTTTGGCGGAGAAATTTCTTAAAATCAGAACATGTAAAAATTAAATTAATTATAAAACCAAAACATGTAAATCATCTTGTTAACTATGGATAATAATCTCAGAACATGTATTATATTTTTTAAGAAATGAATTTCATTACAATTGAGGTTATGCTTTAGAACCTTTTGTAAGTTGGACCGTTAAGTTGTGAAATGAACCTTTTGTAAAATATTTGCACCCAGGAAATTGCTAATTGTGCTCAATACACAAATAGTTCACCATGACTTGATGCATGCGAAAATACAATGCTAGGATAAGGCAAAAATTATCGAGTTAATGAAAACCATGTTTTCAGATCAGTTGACATTTAATTAGTAAGAAAAAGTAACATCAGTTGCACCATTCCTTACACTATAACTAAATTTCCAATGTACACACACTGCAACAACATACTACAAAATACAACCCCATATGTTGACCAACACACAAATATTAATAAAACTTAATTTTTATCTTGGACCAAATCACTCACTAACAAGATTAATGCAAGAAAAAAAATCATGTCACCAAATGGGAAAAAGGAATCAATAAATTCAATAATACAAAGCTAAGTTTAAACAAGACCTCTCAAGACAAAATTTACCAAAACCAACTTACCACCCAGAACAACCAAGTGACATTCCACCAAAGTGTGATAACATCAAATATTAAACCATATAAAGATATTAATAAAAAACACTACTTCTAGCTAGTAAATCATACATGTACATGGCAATTGGAGGTTATATAGATAACATATGCATTCTCTAACCAATATAAATTTAAATAATTATCTTAAATCCGGGTTTAAAAACCCTAGAATAACAGAAGCTGAGAGAGGGACCAAAAAATACCTTGAGCGATAGTCATTGGGTTGCAAAAGCAGTAAATTATGGTGAGACGCTTCAAAAATTCCCGTTACATCAAGAATGGAGCTTAAAACTTCTGTATAAAAACAGAACTTAAAAATTCCTATACAAAAACAAACACCTGAACATCAATTTCACAATGATGTTTGAAATATATTTAACCACAGAGCTTAAAAATTCCAGTACAAAAACAGATCTCATGTAAACCTTAATATATTTGTACCTAAAATTCAACAAAATGCATAAATTTAACCAAAAGCTTTCCAAACTCTTTACGAAATGATGTTCATCTACTGAATTTTAGATACAATAAGATTTATGAGTAGAAAATATATCGTTACGGGATTTTTGTACACTTACAGTGCAGGGTCGATGTCCAAGTGAAACAAAATGGGCCTCCTTGTTCTCCACACATTTCAACTTGGAACCAAATATCTAGTATAGAATCAAAAAGAAAGATATCATCAATAAATTATACAAATTGACACATACATACATACATACATATAGACATACATACATACATACATACATACATACATACATACATACATACATACATACATACATACATACATGTAGATTTGATTACTGTTGAGGTTGTAATTGATGCTTTGTGAAGGCTTGTGGATGAATTGGAAAGAGATGGTGTGTCGAGTAATGAGGAAAAATGTTAAAAATGTGGAGATAAAAAACTATGAGTGAATCTAATGGCTTTGTTCAAACAAAACTTTAAAATCCCAAATGGCTTTCTTCAAACCGCCAATTGGGTTTCTTCGAATAGTCAAATGGGTTTATTTGGGTAGGTGGTAGGCAAGAAAGATATATATATATAGAGAGAGAAAGAAGTGCACTCCGTAGCTGGAACCCTAGACTAACAAATGAACAAATGGAGCGGGGTTTCATGTGTGGGCGGTCAAATCTGAGAGAGAGGTTTTTTTTGAGAGTTTGGGGTAAATTTTAGTTGGAGTCATTTATTTTGTTAGCGAAAAAATAGCTCTTAAAATATTGAATCAATATTAGTAACACTTATATTATATTACTAACACTAATTTACAGTGATAAATAGTAATGGTAAATTACTGTTAGTAGTAAAACAATTAGTCTGTTACTAAAAACTTGTTTTGGTGTAGTGGACGTTAGAAGCACATCCGTCCAAGCTCCCTTTACCTTCTCTAATCTCTTCTTTATGCCATTTAACATCATTTTATTAGAAGCCTCCGCTTGCCCGTTGCTCTGGGGGTAGGCCACGGAGTTGAAGTGATTCTTTATGCTATGGCTGTCGTAAAACTGCTAGAATGGCATTTTTTCAAACTGTGTGCCATTATCTGTGATGATCGCTCTTAGTACGATAAATCATGTCATGATATTCCTCCAGATGAACCTGATCATGTCTTAATCTGTAAAATTTTCCAATCATTCTGCTTCAATCCATTATGTGAAGTAGTCTGTGCTGACCAAGAGGTATTTGTGATTTTTTAGTGTTATTGGGAGTGAACCTACGATATCCAAACTCGATTGGGAGAACGACTATGGATAGTCAATGACTTGAAGTCGTTGGACGGATGAGGGAGCATGGGGTCGAAATTCTGGAATTTTTCACACTTCTTGATATAGGAGATTGCATCTTTTTGGATATACGACCACCATTACCCTTCTTTGATTGCTTGACAAGCCAGAGACCTCCCTCTAGCGTGGCTACCATAAATTGCATCATGAATTTCGTATAGAACTTGGTCAACATCACTTGGAATCATGCATAAAAGGTAGGGAATGATGAAAGATCTTTTGTAGAGTTTTCCTTAGGGTGTTAGGTAAAACCGTGAAACTTTTACCCTAACCCAGTGGGTTTGCTTCTTATCGGGCTGTAGAATGTCACTTGGCAGATAAGTGATTACTAATTCTATCAAGCTAGGACTTTTCTTCAAAACGAGAATCTTTTAGGTGGCCACAGGCTTTGTGACACTAGGCTTGGCGAGGAATTCCACTCTAATGGTTCTTCTAAGATCAGAGTTTACTGCTGACCCTAAGGTAACTAACATATCGACATGGCTATTATGAACTCGGTGGAACTGTTGAATGTGGACTTCCTCAAATTTGAACATCAATTTTTGGGTGACCAGGAGGGCCATTCGTTCATCCACGATGTTAAAATCTCATGTTACTTAATTGGATAACATATTCGAATTGTAATATATATGAAGATGGCTGTCCTATAGTGAGTAAGCTTTGTACAGTCTGGCGGCGAGGGTTGCGTACTCAGCCACATTTTTGGAAGCTTCAAAGACAAGTCTAATCCCCTTCTTGATCATGGTATTTTTCAGGAAAATAAGAACAATTCCTACTCCTGCCTCCTTGGAGTTGGATACGCCGTCCGCGCAATTATCAACTTTTTGGACTGGTCGGTCACCCGATATCTTAACTAAACGGCTACACCTTAATCCCTGGGCTCCTCTCCTCCTATAAATTTGATAATGAAAATCTTCCAATACCTGACACTTAATTGTCATTCTTGGTCGATAGTGTATATAAAATCTTCCTAGTTCAATCGAACATTTAGAGATCTGTCTAGATAGGTCGACCTTTGGAAGAACGTCTTTGAGGGGGAAGGAACAGAGGATAATGATTAAGTGAGCTTCAAAGTAGTGCTTTAACTTGAGTGATGCAACAACGAAGGATTATGTCAATTTTTCAAATGGGAGGTTGCATTTCTCGACGACGAGGAGTGTTTTGATGATGTAGTAAATGGGGGGATTGACGCCCCCTATCACAAACCAAGGACAAACTAATTGGATGGCTTGAAACTTTTAGGTAGAGATAAAGAAGATCTTATAGATCTAAAATAGTCAGTAGATGAGGTTTTCTCAGGTAGGATTTGATTTCCTCGAGGGCCTTAGAGAATTTGTCAGTCTAAGTGAGGCCTTTTTCCTTCTTCAACAACTAAAAAAATGGTCGGCATCATGCAAAAGACTTTGAGATGAAATGGTTAAGGGATTCTAACATTCCTCTTAACTTTTGGATCTCATGTAGCACCTTCGAGGGAAAAACGTTATTGAAGTAACTATCTAGTCGGGGTTGGCCTGACTAAGTACCCTAAGAACTTTTTAGATTGAACCCCAAAGGATCATTTATCCACGTTGAGCTTCATTTGGTAGTGCTTGAGGATCTCAAAAGTTTTCGCTAAATCCTTTATATGATTAGCTTTTAGGTTTCTCTTGACGAGCATGTTACCAATATATACCTCCAATTTTTCTCCCAACTGTTGCTTGAACATCTTTATAACCAACCTTTGGTACATGTCTCCTATATTTTTTAGGCCAAAATGCATGGAATTGTAACAATACAAGCCCAGAGTAATAATGAATCGGTTTTTATCTTGGTTGGGGACGAACAAAGGGATGTGATGATACCCTAAGTATGCATCCAGAAAACTCATCCATTCATGATTAGCTGTGGCGTCAATCAACTGATCGACCTTAGATAGAGGAAAAATGTCTTTGGGGCAGGCCTTGGTGAGATCGATGAGGTCAACGCATACTCTCCAGTTATCATTAATCTTTTTTTACCACCGCTGGGTTTGATATACATTTTAAAAATTTAACTTCTCTAATGGACCCTGCCTCTAGAAGTTATTTTTCCTCTGTTTCCTCTGCTTTTTCTTTCGTTGTATTAGTTCAATGAGCCTTTTATGTGATCAGTGGATACGTGGGATCAACATGATGTTTGTGGAATGCGACTTAAAGGTCGATCCAAGGCATATCATATGATTTCCATGCGAATACGTCTTCAGTTCCTCCTTTTTTTACTTAGACAATATGGTGCTGATCCAGAATATCCTTTTTGATCGAGTCTCATTAAAGGCTATCACTTCTAATTTCTCCGTGACCCTATCTGCGGGGTCAACTCTCATCTCTTTCAATCTCGATCTTCCATACTTTAGTTTATATTTGGATGGTGCAGCCACGTCTTAAGACGTTTTAATAATGACTTCCTTTTATTTCTTTTTCTCTTGTTTAAGCCTGATGGCGATGATAAAACACTTTTGAGAAATATCCTGCCTCCTCTGATTTCTATTATTCCCCGTTCTGTGATGTGCTTGAGTTTTTGGTAGAAAGTGGAGGGAACAACCTGCATGGCATGTAGCCATCCTCTCCCAAGAATGGCATGATAGGGTGAGTCAATGTCTACCATCAAGAACTCAATTAATTTTAAGATACTCCCATCTCTAACTGGAAGAATCAACTTTTCCAACGAAATAGTCATTTTATAGTGAAGCCAACCAGTGGGATGGTCATTTCCTTCAAGTTCTCCAACTTCAGCTTGAGCTTGATAAAACATTCCAAGTATATGATTTCAGAGGAGCTCCTTTGATTGATTAGTAGCTTATCCACATTCCAATTTGCAATCCTGAGGGTGATTACTACCGCATCATGGTGTGGGGTCCTCACTCCTGTCAGATTGTCTTTCATGAAGACTATATGTTTATTGGGTAGTCCACGTCTTCTGGTCGCCTACGCTTGTTAACTGAAATTTTTGCAAGCTCAATTTGGAAGGCCTCCATAACAGTAGTGACCTTTTTGAGTTCCATTCGAACAATGTTGCCTAAGATATGCTTGGGACTCGAAGCACCATGGATAACAATGGACTCATGCTCCAACTCGTGCTTCAAAATATTATATGGTTTTTGGTCAGCGCTGGGGGCGACCTTGTCACGTTTCTTTTCTACGTACTTTATTAAATGTCCCATCTGGGGTAACTCCTAAAGATGGAACCTGAGGGCCTTATAATTCTCCATTTTTACCCGTTTTCTTTATAATAGGTGCATCTGAGTGAGCTATTTCTCTTACTTGGTTCTCCACCCATCTTCTTTGTCTACTTAAGAAACTTTTGGTCTTTGATCTTACCCAAAATCTTATAGAATAGTTCTTTGAAAATAGTGTTGATCTACTGAAAAGCTTTGGACAGGTCTACCTTGTATCCATTCTTTGATCCTTCGTTCCTCTTTTTCCCCTTCTTGGGGGTAATCTCTTTATCGTTCTATTTGGCCACCTTCGTGCGGCCGTTATCGCTTTGGCTGAGGGAGACCACATCATCCTCCTTGGCATATTTTTTTATGCACAACATAAGATCGTTGATAATGTCTGGTTCATTTTTAGTGAGGAACTATTGCAACATGGAGTTATGGGGTAACCTTATCTTAAATGATGCTACGATAACTTGCTCTGAGCAATCTTCAACTTCATTGAAGGCATTCCATTAGCTCCTGACGTAATTCCACAAAGTCTCCTGGGGTTTCTTTCTCACGATGAGGAGAGAATCCATTCTCTTTGGGTGAGAATTATTTGTAATAAAGTAAGTTGTGAAGGCCTCCATGAGTAATTTGAAGGTCTTGACTAACGTGTGTGGCAGCCTCTCAAACCACTTTTGTGAAACATCTCCTAGGATGAATGGGAATATACGACACATAAGGGTGTCGTTGTGGTTCCACAGGGTCATTGCTTGCCTATATTGACGCACGTGGTCTATAGGATCGGTTTACTTATCGTATACCTTAAACTTTGGGGTTGGAAACTTCTTTGGTGGATCTTCCTCCTTAAATGTCCTCGATAAGGGAGACTACTTCTGGGTGATGAGTTCCCTTCTTGTAGTTCCTTGGTATATGTAATACAGTGATTACCTAGGTGTTGAACCATCCCTTTCGGACTAGACCTTTGATACCGTATCTATGATGTCCTTCATCTTGGTTTTGCCTTACCAGGTGGTTTATTGCTCTGAATAATCCTGTGCATGGTGTGAATCCTTCCTCATCTGCGAATTTTACTTACCTAAGGGCTAAACGTTTGACCACGACGCTCGCCTTTATCTCCGCAGAGTTCTCACTCCATTTTTTCCAGGCATTTTTGGAGACGCATGTTTTCATACATATTGAGACGTGTTGCCTTATATTGTTGATGGAGTTATTCTTTATAAACATCGAACATTCATGAGATTTGAGTTCATCTGGACTGCGCATTCTTTTTCTCAAAAGGCTGCTCTTGTGGGCGTAATCGTGGATGGCCGATGGCCTGATATATATCCAGGTGGATCTTAGGCCTGACTCTATATAGTGAGAGTGTGTGTTGCTGATCACCCAAAATAGATGCATTATTGAGGGTGATACAATTGTAGAATCGCTACAGTGGAAATATTGTGACTTTTCAAATAAAATCCAATTTTAATTATTCCCAAATTTTAGATAAACCCTAAAACATGCATCTAGATGATTTATCCAATAAAATAAAGCATGCATGATAAAACAAACAATTTCAGGAAAAATCCCCGAAGGGCAAAACCTTTTTGTTTCACTATAATTTGTAAATAACAACTTACATGGATTACAATGAAATAGGGTGACACACGAATACCCTTTGGTGTTGGTCGGCATCGTTAGCAAGGGAACAAGCACATATACTCCACAAGAACACGCAGTTATATCTTCAGCAATGAATCCACACGTAGAGAATCCACATGGACACGCAGTCCTATCTTCACAGAGACTCCGTCCACAATAGGATGCAACTCTCGGTTATAGAGATCTCCCCACAAAGAATAAATTTCAACAAATTTGAATCTAGGGTTCCAAGACAATTCACTAAAGATTGGGAAGTTTTGTGAATTGAAAACAAAAGGTTTAAAACCTAAAAGAAGAAGACAAAAACCGTTTCTGTAGTAGCAGTTTTTATTATGAAATTATGTAGGTCTCTTTATGAAAAACGGAGTTGGAGACTCCTATTTATAAAAAACATAAGTCGGGGCGTCGCTCGAATGAGATAGCTAAGTCGTTCGAACAAAAAGGCATTGTATTTTGAACGACATCGTGCGACAACTTATCGCGAGATAGCAATGTCATTTGAACGACATAAGTAGGTCGTTCGAATGACCTATCAAATGAGATCTTAGGCCATGATAGTAGATAATTTTGATACAAACGCGTGGCCGCCAATTTCGTATTTTTCTGATTTTTCTACGAAAAGGTGTCCGAGAACAAAATATTTAGGAAAATATTTGATAAAAATATCCCAACACTTCAAGTGAAATGCTAAGGAATTAAAACCCAACCTTACCAAACATAACCTTGCGGAGGCTTGAATGTTGAAGATCTTGATATTTGGATCCGTCTTTGATGCTTGAATGTTCTTGAATGCTCTTCAATGGTGTAGCGGTATGAGACATACTAAATTGATAACGGACTTATAAAATAATGTCCTTATAAATCTCCCCTTATGTTTATTCCGATACAAAATAAAAACTCCGAATTATCAAATTAAAGTGCGTATACAAATCTAATATCCCCCATGAACCCAAAAATGGAAAATACAAAAATTTGCAAGTCTTCAAATTTTCTTCAAAAATCTTCAAGTTCAAATCTTCAAACCTTTAAGCTTTTCTCATGAGGGTGTGCAACATACGATCATCACTTTTGTACTTACACACACGAGATAAAGCAAATACCTTCGTGATGCATCGAGTTGAAAATGATATAAGAATAAATCAATTAATATAATCAAATCTCCCCCATAATGCAAACTCCCTCATAAAATCATAATTCGTTCCCCCCTCTTTATTATGTCCCCAAATAGACAGATTAGAAGAAACAAACTAAACATGGAATGTCACGATAAAAGTGCATAGAAAATATGAATCAAACTACGCGTATGAAAATGTGTAACTCAAAAGATTTCCACAAACTATTTTTTACTTTTCAATTTTTTCAAAGAAAAAATAATGATACAAAAATCGCACCATGGATTTATACTAAAACAACCAAGTCATGGAAATGGAATGTATGGGTGTGAAAACATTCGGTAGGTAAATCAACTCAATCAATCATATGTGCATGATGAATACGTGTACCCCTAACAAATAAACATAAAAAATATCGTTAGGTGTAAAATTATTGAATTTGGATGACATCATCTTAATCAAATCAAGAAATCAAAGTCTAAATGATGTCCACACCAATAACGTCCAAAACTATTTAGTGCCGTTTCGAGAACTTTTCAAAGGACATGCAAACCCATTGATATATCCATCCAAAACTCCCTCATATATAATAATGCAATTTTATTTTTCTAATGAGGTTCTAATTTCTCAACTTAGAGAAAACCTATTGGCCCAAAATTTTGGCATATTTCATTTTTTTATTGCCTTCATTTTTTTGTGCGGGCTCTTCTCAAACGTGGCTTTCACGACGTGATTATTATTCACCCGCAACCCTTTCCCGTGTCACTCATCATTTTTTTTAAAATTTAAACAAATTCCTCACGGGCAATGGTTTTTACATGCACTACTTTTATTCCTCTCCTATTATTGCACTTGGCTCATTTTAAGGACAAGATTGAGATGAAAACACTCGACCAACATGTGATGGATAAGTACAATAATCAGACAAATTCGTGCAAATGTGCAGTAAAGGATATATTGAGTCAAACATGTAGGAAGTATAATCTAATAACATCTCAATGACTCCAAACATTGTAAAGCACGTGGATGAATTGATATACTGTCCCAAAACACTATCAAAAAAAAAAAAACTACAAAATGATACATCCAACAATAGGCATATAATATCGATATGAGCATCATCCTATGCTAGCAAATAGTAATCACACAAATGAATCAAGAATCAAATCAGGCGTGATAAACCAACAAATGCACTGTTAGCAACTAAGCATATATAGCAAAAAAGACTGCATATAAACTGTCCGAAGCAACCAGTAGTACCAAAACATTATCATATGAACACTAGGTACTAAAAACAGAAGGTAAGCAAAAATTCTAGACATATCGCTCAAACGACTCAGCTCTGTCGCTCGAACGACAAGGGCATGTCGTGAGAAGCGACTTCGCGCGAGACAGAGCTGTCGCTAAAATGACCTATAGATATCGCTTGAACGAGAAAGACAAAACTTTCCAGAATGCTCAGAAAATCATACAGTTTTACCCAGTGAAAAAATTTCGTGAAAACAGCACCTGTAAGGGGCAAATAGATCCAAAACAGTGCTCAAATAGTAGCAAAACACACAAATGAACAAATAAACGAATGTGAGCTACATCAAAGTGAGTCATAACACTAGAAAGAATATAACATGATGCATCACTAGTGTATGTCAAACATCTAACACAATCATCCAAACGATCTAATATGGGGTGAATCACGAGCAATCAAACTAGAATCATGAACAAATAGACCATAAGCCTCTAAATCTGATTTTCTAACCCAAATAGATTTGTAATGACATGTAGGGGTGTACGAAATCGAATTTATTCTTATATTAACATGCCTAGGTCCTTTTAAAAGCTTGTAACAAAAGCACCTAAGATGACCTTGCCTACCGCAATGTGTGCAAGTGCAGATTGGGCGGTGAGTGTTACCTAAAGGTGGCCCTCTCCTCAAATTTCTTGGTTGCTCTCTCCGAATTTTCCTAGGTGGATCTCTCCTAATGATCCTAGTTGGCTCTCTCACGATGTGCCTAGGTGGTTCTCTCCTAACAACCTTTGGAGTCTATCTCTTAACAACCCTAGGTTGTGTGGGGTTGGCTTTGAGAATTTGTATAACCCTCTCATCGAAGCCTATACGACCCTTATCCTCCTTAGTTTGGACCGTGCCTAACATTTTATCTATATTTTTCAACCTAGACTCCAAATCAAATTTCACCTTCCTTGATTCTCTTAAATTCTTCTCAAGCTCACATATCCTAGACTCGAGTAAACGTCTAGAATCTTCAAATTCTAAAAGATCCTTTTTTAAAGCCTCCATCACATCTCGAAGACTATCTCTATCACCCTCAACATATCCTAATTTTTCTTTAAGCATCTCCTCACATTCCTTAAGATCCTTAATCAACGAATCAGTATTATCATTATCTAAAGTACGTTTCTTCAATTCAGCTTCAAGTTTCAAGTTTGCTAATTTTGTCTTTAAAGATTCAAAATACAAATTATTATAGGCAACTTGCAATTCACTAAATTCTTCTTCTTCCTCCTCCTCACTCTCATCACTAATCACACGGATGGTAATCTCTCGCCTAGAAACATAAAAGAATTCTTCTTCCGAATCATTATCACTAAAGGTATAAACATGAGAGATCGGTTTATTCAATTTCTTCTTTAAATTTGTGGTACACTCATCTAACGTGTGACCAACACCCTCACAACAAGGACACCTCCCAGATTCGTTTTCAACATAAGATTTAAAATAAGAGTTCGTGTGAATTTTCAGATTAACCTTTTCAAAAAGTTGACATAAAAAATCATCAAGACCACCAAAAGCCATTTTTGTGCAAAATCAGGATCAAAACACAATAACTTAGTGCAACAGGCACTGATACCAATTTTTAGAATCGCTATAGCGAAAATATTGTGACTTCTTAAATAAAATACAATTTTAATTATTCCCAAATTTTAGTTGAACTCTTAAACATGCATCTAAATGATCTATCCAATAAAATAAAGCATGTAAGATAAAACAAAATTTTTTAAGAAAAATTCCCTAAGGGCAAAACCTTTTTATTTCACTATAATTTGTAAATAACAACTTACACGGATTACAATGAAATAGGGTGACGCACAAATACCCGCAAGTGTCGGTCGGCGTCGTCAGCAATGGAACAACCACAACTAGTCAACAAAACACACAGTTCTATATTCAGCAATGAATCCACATGCAACGAATCCACATGGACATGGAGTCCAATCTTCACAGAGACTCCCTCCACAATAGGATGCAGCTCTCGATTGTAGATCTCCCCACAAAGAATAAATTTCAACAAAGTTGAATCTAGGGTTCCAAAACAATTCACTAAAGATTGGGATGTTTTGTGAATTGAAAATAAAAAGGTTTAAGCCCTAAAAGAAGAAGACAAAAATCATTTATGCAGTAGAAGTTTCGTTTCCAAAAATTATGCAGGTATCCTTACGAAAAACGGAGTTGGAGACTCCTATTTATAAAAAACTTAACTCCGCGCATTGCTCGAACGAGATAGCTAAGTCGTTCTAACGAAAAGGCATTGTCTTTTGAATGACATCGCACGATAACTTCTTGCGAGATAGCTATATCATTTTAACGACATAAGCAGGTTGTTCGAACGACCTATCAAATGAGATCTCAGGCCATGATTGCAGATAATTTTGATACAAAGGCATTGATGATACGTAAATATTGCGTATTTCATCCTCCGAACCTACGCATCTTAGCCCCCTCGAGTATCTTATTCCCTATATTTATGCTTGTTAACTAGACAACCTCATATTTCTACGTTAACATGTTTTGTAGGGGTTAATTGAGCTTTTATAGGTATTTGAATGCTAAGTGTGAAGTTCAAACGCATTCCGTTTGATTTCCTTACACGATTGCACGTTCAAGAGAATTTTAGTCTTTTCACAGTTTGGGCACCTGGCCCAACATCTTCACGGAAGTTGTAGCCCTCCTTGATATACCCGTTTATATCCTCGGCTTAGATGAGGATTGCCTCCGAGACGGACGACCCTTCACCAGGCCCCAGCTGGCCACCACCGGGCCCAGACGACCTTACGAGGGGACGACCCTTCACCAGGCCCCAGCTGGCCACCACCGGGCCCAGACGACCCTACGAGGGGCCGACCCTCCACCAGGCTCTAGCCGACCCTACGAGGGGCCGACCCTCCACCAGGCTCCGGACGACCCTACGAGGGGCCGACCCTTCCTCAGGGCTCCAGACGACACTACGAGGGTACGACAGTACGAGGCCAGAATCAAACCAGACTCCCTACCGGAAGGAACTTTGCCCTCGGCCTCGGCTCATAGGCCGAGGGTGACATCATGACAGCGCGTGGTCCGGGACGCACGTGGAACAGTGCGCGTCAGGCTCATATGACACGTGGCAGACCGTTATAACGAAATCACCCCCTCACGTGAGGGAATATTATGTCATCATTTGGCATCTACAGGTGTCAACAGGGAATTGGCTAGATCATTATTCACATGCACCATGCTTACTTGGGGGGTACACTACACCCCCCAAGACCTATATATACTTGTCACCCCCAACCCTACAGGGGGTCGATCCAGGAACGGTAGCCCTAGCTAAAACTCTGCTTGTACACACACAGTAGAGAGAGAGAGAGGGTTATGAGCATTGTATTCAAGGCCATTAGTGCCCATACTTAGTGGATCACACACTCACAGTGGATGTAGGCCAAATTGGCTGAACCACTATACATCATTGTCTAAATTTCCTCTTATACTCATCCCCTTCTATACATTCATATATCTCTATGGCTGCCATGGCTGCTACTGCTTGAGCTCACTAACACTTATCTGGTGGTGCTAAATCTCAGCATCATCAGTTTGGCGCCGTCTGTGGGAACGAGAAGACATCTCTTACTTTGTACAGCTTGACCTCACTGGGCACTCTGGTGGTGAACCAACACTCCCCCTGAGAGGAGGTGTTTCACCATTGAAAGAGACCCACTAAGGTTCCCAAGCTCACCAGTATTTTCTTCAGTTTAATTTTTCATAGCTCAAGCACATGGCACCTGAGATGCCACCACCACCACTTCCCCCACCGGATGAGGGGGGAAGACCCAGTTCCAGTCAGCCGCCGCCTCAGTCTGAGATGGCTGATGTGGCGGCAGCCCTAAAGTCTCTGGCAGCAAGCCAACGGATGATGCAGGAGCAGTTCACAGCTCTGAGCCAGAACATACTGAGACCACCAGGGGTCTCACCTGAGATGATTACTCCGGCAGCAGCCCCAGGACAACATGAGGCCAGGGGACCACCCCAGGCACCACGCAAAGACCTGCCACCCCCTCAGCGGCGTAGGGATGTTGCTGACCCCAGTCGTTTACGCCTGGGGAGGCAAGGAAACCCTTGCCCTGAAGACAGGTATGACGATATGGAGGGGGAGGAGGCCCCAATAGAATGATGGGAACCCTATGAGGTCTCCAACAATACTGTGCGACCCCTCTAGGACAGTAGAGGAAAGTGTGGGAGACCAAACCCTGATGATCGTCCAAGAGGCTCTGCTTTTGATCGCTTGAGCAGGGGGTCGGCCTTTGAGAGGCTAGGCCCAGTAAATGACCTGCGAGAACAGTTGTCCAGGCCAAGGAGTGCTGCAAGATCCAGGAGGGAGGCGGCCGATGGCCGACCCCGAGGACGAGATGACGGCCAAAGGGAAGTGAACAGCCGACACAGGCCTGCTGCAGCAGAACCCTCCGTCCACCTCGGAGAGGCAGCAGGGGATAACATCGGCCAGGACGACCCTGCGAGGCCCTGGAATGACTCAATCCAGCGGTTAGAGGATAAGATTGGTGATATATTGAAGAGCCGAGACCCTCTTCAGAGGGGATACACCATAGGCTCACCCTTTGTGGCAAAGATAGTCAACTTCCCCACGCCGTCAAAGTTCAAGCCACCTATGGTCACCCCAAGGTATGATGGGAGCACCAACCCCGTCCACCACATGGAGATGTATCAGTCGGCGGCAGACATATACTCTATCTCAGATGAGATGAGGTGTCGTGCCTTCTCTGGTACCCTGACAGGGGCTGCGCATGTGTGGTACACGTCTCTTCCAAAAAATTCCATTGGAAACTTTAAGCAGTTGGCAGACCTGTTCATCCATAATTTCTGCTTTGGGGTGAGGCCACAGAAGAAGACCACCCACCTGCTCTATGTCAAGCAGGGGAAGAGTGAAAGTCTGAGGGACTATATAGCCAGATTCAATAAGGAGAAGCTGGAGGTAGAAGACTATGAGGAGAGCATAGCTATGACAGCCCTGATTGGAGGACTCCAAAAGGGGAAGCTGTTATGGAAGCTTGCTGAAGACCCTCCGAGGACGATGGCCGAGCTGTTGTCAACAGCAGGAAAGGTGATGAACGCCGAAGAGGCGATGGCTGCAAAATATGAAGACGAAAGAGGAGGTGCTAGTGGGAGTAAATACCCCAAGAAGAACAAAGAGGGGAAGAAGAGAACCATGGATGATAAGTTCGCGGGGTACACCCCTCTGACGGTCAGCTGTGAACAGATCCTCAATGAGATAAAGAGTGACCGGACGCTGAAGTGGCCTGAGAAGCTGAGGGCAGCCCCCGGCAAGAGGAATAAGAACCTGTGGTGCGAATTTCACCAAAACCACGGACACGTGACAGATAAATGCTTTGCTCTGAAAGACGAGATTGAGAAGATACTGAAAGAAGGGAAGCTCAGAAAGTACGTCGACAAAGCCGACTTCAAGAGGGGCCGAGGGGACGACCCCAGAAAGAAGCGAGTCGATGCCTGCAGAGAAGGTCCTCAAAAAAGAGGGGACGACCCCTCTGATGATGAGGACGACCCTGACCTCCCGCCGAAAGACGACCACGGCCCTGTCAAGAGGCTCAATATGATCTCCCTCGGAGTGGGAATGATCTCCGGGGGACTTGCAGGAGGAGGGTCTGAGGTCGCTGACAGGAAGGCCCATGTGGCTGAGGCCAAGGCAGTGGCGAAGACGGTACACGCAACCTCCCTGGAGGTCAAGTCAGAAAAGAGGAAGAAGGTTGACATGGACACTTTGATAGTGGGATTTTCAAGGATGGACTTCAAAGGCCTCTTGGCCCCGCATGATGACCCTCTTGTCATCACTACCAGGGTGCACGGGTGCGAAGTGCCGAGGATCCTGGTAGATGGGGGCTCATCCGCAGATGTGATGTTTCGGCCATGCTTCAAGGCCTTGGGCCTCAGTCGTGCCAGACTTGTCCCATACCATCATCCATTGATTGGGTTCAGTGGGGAGAAGGTTCACCCCCTGGGAATATATGAGGCTGATGTCAGGATGGGGGACGAATGGCCGAGATGGCTCACCAAGAGGGTCAGTTTCTTTGTGCTGGATGAGCATGTGTTTTCGGCATACAACATCATACTGGGACGTGTGGCCCTCAAGGGGTTTGAAGCTGTGCCGTCCACAGTCCACCAGATGGTTAAGTTCCCTACCCCTTACGGGGTGGGGGAAGTTCAGGGAGACCAGACGACAGCGAGAGAGTGCTACTATAACTCCGCTGAAGAAAGGGAGGCACACAAGAGGGCTACAGCCACTTACAACATTGATACCCTAGACCCCAGGGATGAGACGAAGCTCAAAAAAGGAGAGGCCGCTGAGGAGGTAGAACCCATCATCCTCGATGAGGATGACCCAGGAAAAACCGTCCAAGTTGGCAAATCTCTGAAGCCCAGTATCAAGGAAGACCTCATCAAACTGTTGAGGAGAAGATGAAGCGTCTTCGCATGGAGTCATGTAGATATGCCAGGGATCAACCCTGAAATCATGTGCCACAAACTCAATGTGGTAGAGGGAGTGAAGTCGGTAAAGCAGAAGAGGAGGATTTACTCTAGAGAGAAGTATGAGGTCATCAGGGATGAGGTTAAAAAATTAGAAGACGCTGAATTTATCAGAGAGGTCATCTACCCTGAGTGGCTGTCCAATGCAGTCATCGTCCCAAAGGCCAACGGCAAGTGGAGAATGTGCGTGGACTTCACAGACCTCAACAAGCACTGTCCCAAAGACAGCTTCCCTCTCCCCCGCATCGACCAGATGGTAGACGCTACCACAGGCCATGAGCTCATGAGTTTCATGGATGCCTACTCAGGGTATAACCAGATTTTCATGAACCCTGAGGACTCGGAGAGGACCGACTTCATCACTGACAAGGGGACATACTGTTATAGGGTCATGCCCTTTGGCCTAAAAAATGCGGGGGCAACGTACCAGCGCCTCGTAAAGAAAATGTTCGAAGACCAAATTGGGAAGTCTATGGAGGTTTACGTAGATGACATGCTGACTAAGAGTCTGAAGGCAGAGGATCATGTGGCAGACCTGGAAAGGACCTTTAATACAATGGACAAGTACAAAATGAAGCTCAATCCGGCCAAGTGTGTCTTCGGGGTCGGAGCGGGGAAGTTCTTGGGGTTCATTGTCAATCAAAGAGGCATCGAGGCCAATCCTGAAAAGATAAAGGCCCTTATTGAGATGAAGACCCCCAAGTCCATTAAAGACGTTCAGAGGCTCATAGGGAGAGTGGCTGCCTTGAACAGATTTGTGTCAAGGGCTACAGACAGGTGTCTACCATTCTTCAAGATCCTCAGGAAGGCCTTCGAGTGGAGTAAAGAGTGTGATGAGGCTTTCAGGGAGCTAAAATCATACTTAGGGTCTCCCTTGCTGCTGTCACGACCTGTGCAGGGTGAACGACTTTACGTGTACCTTGCTGTCTCAGAGTCCGCTATCAGTGCAGCAATCGTAAGAGACGAAGACGGGATACAGAAGCCCGTATATTTCAACAGCAAGGCACTCCAGGGGGCAGAGCAAAGATACCCGAGGATGGAGAAGTTGGACTATGCTTTGATCCATGCCTCAAGGAAGATGAAACCGTACTTCCAATCCCATACTATGGTCATCCTTACTGACTCTCCTCTTAGGCAGGTCCTACACAAGCCTGAAAAGTCAGGAAGGTTAATGACCTGGGCTATAGAGCTAGGGGAGTTCGATATTGTGTATCAGCCTAAGACAGCCATTAAGGGGCAGGCATTGGCAGACTTCGTGGCTGAGTTCACCTGGGAAGATGATGAGGCCGAGGGTGGGACCCTCGGGAAGACGGATACAGAAGACAAACCCGCAGACACACCCGCAGATAGGGCTGAGACGAGTACAGCTAGAAGGAAAGCGACTGAAAACGAAGAGGGAAGATACATCTTTAGAAAGGGGTCCCTCTCTAAGGGAAATTTTTCCTCAGGAGAGACTCCGTGGAGCCTCTTCGTTGATGGGTCCTCCTGTGATAGCGGAAGTGGTGCTGGACTGATACTGTCAGCACCCGATGGCACAGACGTCGAGTACGCCCTAAGGTTCAACTTCAAAGCCTCCAACAACGAGGCTGAATATGAGGCCTTAGTAGCAGGCCTCACCTTGGCCAAGTCTCTTAGCGTCGGCCAGATTTTGGTCCATAGTGATTCAAGACTAGTCGTGAATCAGATACTAGGAGCCTACGAGGCTAAGGACGAAAGGATGGCTAGGTACCTCGAGAAGGTGAGGTCATTACTGAAGGGCTTCAGAGAAGTGAAATTAAGGAGGGTACCTAGGCTTGATAATGGCCGCTCTGATGCCCTTGCTAGACTGGCCTCGGCAATAAGAACAGACATCAGGAGGACGGTCCCAGTAGAAATTTTGCTCCGACCGACTATTGAGGACACTGAGGGAACACCTAGCAATTGCCTAAGTGTTTCCCAAGAAGCTTCGTGGATGGGCCCCCTTATCAGATACATTAAAAAGGGTGAGATGCCAGAAGCAAGGCAAGAAAGGAAGAAGCTGAGGTACAGGGCGGCAAAATTCACTGTCATCGGAGACACCTTGTACAAAAAGGGGTTTCTGCTCCCCTTACTTAGGTGTGTGCATCCCTCAGAAGTCCCTTCCATTTTGCAAGATGTGCATGAAGGGTCGTGCTCAAGCCACATTGGGGGTAGATCCCTAGCGAAGAGGGTAATCACCCAGGGGTACTGGTGGCCGACCTTGGGGAAAGACGCAGCAGCATACGTAAAAAAGTGCGATAAATGTCAAAGATTTGCCACCATCCCTCACCAACCCCATCAGCCTCTTACTTCCATTACATCCCCATGGCCGTTTGCAGTGTGGGGGATCAACCTAGTAGGACCCTTGCCTAGGGCCATCAATAAATATCGATTCCTCGTCGTAGCCATTGATTATTTTTCAAAATGGGTGGAGGCGGAGCCAATGGTGACAATCACAGAGCAGAAGACCTTCCAGTTCATCTGGAAAAACATCATATGCAGATACGGTCTCCCCAACACCCTCATCTCGGATAACGGGACTCAGTTCAAGAATGCCTCTCTACAGAAATACTGTGAGAGGGTAAGTATCAAACAATTTTTCTCCACCCCAGGCCGACCTCAGGCCAATGGGCAAACCGAAGTTACGAATAGGACAATCCTAGATGGGATTAAGAAGAGGCTTGAGGAGGCAAAAGGAAGATGGGTCGAGGAGTTATATGCAGTGTTGTGGGCGTACAGGACGACAATAAGGACCTCTACTGGGGAGACCCCATTCATGTTAGCTTATGGATCAGAAGCAGTCATCCCCACCGAAGTCGAGTTTCCCACTCATAGGCTCCAAGTGTATGACCCCCAGGGAAATACAGAAGAGAGGAGACTTGACCTGGACTTGATTGAGGAAAGAAGGGAGGATGTCGAGATAAGGCAGGCTTCCTACCAACAGAGGACCGCAAGGTTCTATAATCAGAGGGTGAAACAGAGGCCCATCGCAGTGGGGGACTTGGTCCTCAAGAAGACTTGGCAAAAGCCCAACAAGCTCCACCCTAATTGGCATGGCCCATATAGGGTCATCGATGAAGTCATCCCTGGGACCTACAGGCTAGAAAACCTGGAGGGGGAACCTTTCTCAAACCCCTGGAATGCAGACCATTTGAAAAAATACTACCAGTAGTGTTTTAAGGTCTTGATAAGCCATAGTTGTAATAAGCATTGTTTCGACAGAACACATTGAAGATTAATGAGAAGTATCAGTGTTTCCCTCATCCAGTGGTTATCAGTTCTAGTATACATGCAAAGAAGTTGAACCCTCGGCTCTAATGAGGACCAGTGGAGGGGACGACCCCTCCACTGTTCTCAAGAAAGACGAGGGTAGACTTCGTTAAAATCCATTAATTTGGTAAGTTGAACCCTCGGCTATAATGGGGACCGGTGGAGGGGACGACCCCACCACTGCCCTCAAGAAAGACGAGGGTAGACTTTAATTAAAAATCATTAATTTGGTTGGTTAAACCCTCGGCTATAATGAGGACCAGTGGAGGGGACGACCCCTCCACTGCCCTCAAGAAACACGAGGGTAGACTTTATATATACCATTAAATTGGTTAGTTGAACCCTCGGCTATAATGGGGACCAGTGGAGGGGACGACTCCTCCACTGCCCTCAAGAAAGACGAGGGTAGACTTCATATATACCATTAATTTGGTAAGTTGAACCCTCGGCTATAATGGGGACCAGTGGAGGGGACGACCCCACCACTGTCCTCAAGAAAGACGAGGGTAGACTTTAATTAAAAATCATTAAATTGGTTGGTTAAACCCTCGGCTATAATGAGGACCAGTGGAGGGGACGACCCCTCCACTGTCCTCAAGAAACACGAGGGTAGACTTCATATATACCATTAAATTGGTTAGTTGAACCCTCGGCTATAATGGGGACCAGTGGAGGGGACGACCCCTCCACTGCCCTCAAGAAAGACGAGGGTAGACTTCATATATACCATTAATTTGGTAAGTTGAACCCTCGGCTATAATGGGGACCAGTGGAGGGGACGACCCCACCACTGTCCTCAAGAAAGACGAGGGTAGACTTTAATTAAAAATCATTAAATTGGTTGGTTAAACCCTCGGCTAAAACGAGGACCAGTGGAGGGGACGACCCCTCCACTGCCCTCAAGAAAGACGAGGGTAGACTTCATATATACCATTAAATTGGTTAGTTGAACCCCCGGCTATAATGAGGACCAGTGGAGAGGACGACCCCTCCACTGTCCTCAGGAAAGACGAGGGTAGACCATAAATACCATTAATTTGGTAAGTTGAACCCTTGGCTATAATGAGGACCAGTGGAGGGGACGACCCCTCCACTGTTCTCAAGAAAGATGAGGGTAGACTTCGTTAAAAATCATTAATTTGATTATTTGAACCCTCGGCTATAATGAGGCCTGATGAGGGGACGACCCCACATTGGTCCTCAAAAAGACGAGGGAAGGGTTAGTATCATCATCATCAACGAAGAAGCAAATTAGCAAGGAACAAACCATAGCAGAATTAAATATGGAAGACAGCAGTTATGGGAGACAGTTGTGAAAGGAAGAGACGATGGTATTAATATAAAGCCTCAAGTGTTTTACAATACATAGAACAAAAATACAAAAACAAGGGTATGGGCTACAGGCAGCCACCCTATGGGACGACATCAGAGGGCAGAGCCTCAACATCAATGGGAATGGTCTCCTCTGCTACCAGCACCGGATGATCTTCAGATGTATTCGAGCTGGACTTGGGACTCCACCTGGTTGAGGGCCTCGGCAATTAGGGGATCGTCCAATTGAACACCCTCCAGTGATGGGCGAACGGAGGAAACCACATCGCCAAATTTGAGGACGACCCATCGGCAGGCCGTCCTAATCCCCCTTTCAAGATATTCAAGTCCGAAGCCTTGAAATTCATCCGAAGTCTTGTATGCCTCCACAGCATCAGCCTCAGCTTTCTTGATGGCTGCTTCCAGATCAGTCTTATGCTGGGCCTCCAGGTTGATCAGAGCCTCGTCCTTGTCCTTGATCAACAAGTCCTTGTCCTTGATCAATAAGTCCTTAGCCTGCAGATCGGCGTCATGTTGCTTCGTCAGCTCATCAAGGACTCTAGCGTGCTCAGTCCTTGTGCTCTCCAGCTCGGCCCTAGCAGTGTCCAACTCTGTCCGTAGGTCAGCCTCTTGTTGAATGGCCCTCTCAGCTTCATGGAATTTCTGTTGGTTCTCAGCCATCCACTTGGTGGCTGAGGTGAGGGCACAGACGGACTGCAAGAAAAAATGAACAAATGTCAAGAGGGGCCGAGGGAACAGTTAATGAAAGAATGAAATTAAAGGTCAAGACCAATACCTGAGCAAGGGAGTGCAGACCGTCGTACACTTTAGCTGGAGGCATCTTTGCCAAGAACTCGAAGTCAGAGGCCGATGGTGCAGAGAACATCGAGGCCTTGGCCGCCCTCAAGTTGGCAATAAGGGATGAGGGGTCGGCCCTCAGATGGGACAGATTCTGAGACCAGAAGGCCCCCATGCTCGACGAAGAGGTCGTACCCTCAGAGGATTCGACCCTTGCCCTCGTCCTTGGATCAGGCCGATGCTCAACAGGAGTCTCAGGCTCCTTCCTCTTGTGGCTATCAGAGGTCGGCTCAACAACCGTCGGCCCTGAGGCCCTCATCTTCTTTGGAGCTTGCTGAGGCTCCTTCCCCTTTTTCTTCGACAAACCAACAAGTAGGCTTGGAGCAGTCATTTCCCAGAGGTGGTCTGCTGTACCTGCAGGACGATCTGATAAGAGGACGACATGTCAGGAGAGTTCAGAGATAAAGAGAGAACACTTCAAAAATAAGTAAAGAAGGGAAAATGTTCAGTATAACTCACATAGTTCTGTCAGAGGGCCGACCCTCAGACCAGCTTCTTTAAGGAAGCGAGGAGTCACCAGATCTTCAAACTTTTGGATCTCACCCTCTCTCCCTCGTCCCCTCAGATACTCAACAATATCCCTTTCCTCTAGGCTAAGTCCGGGGTCTGACCTAGCTTTCATTGAGGGATTAGACCATTTGTCAGGGACCCTCGGACCATCGGCAGAAGGGGACGCCTCGGCGGAGCGCTCCCACGCCCCAGATATGAAGAAGAATATCTTCTTCCAATCATGATTGGAAGTTTGAGACACGTGAAGAAGTTTCTTCTCAGACCTTCTCGCCCCAAGATGATAATATCCGGGCTGTTTAGATGAAGAGGTGATATTATAGCAAGCTAAGAATACGTCGGACGAGGGCTCATCAGTAAAAGAGTTTTTCCACAAGGAAATGTAACCCAAAATCGTCCTCCAAGAGTTGGGTGGAAGTTTAGAGGGGGAGACGCCCAGAGCCGACAGAATATCGACAATGGCAGGGTGGAAGGGAAGTCTGACACCTACCTTGAACATTTGCTCGTAGAATGCAACCTCTGCCTCTTCACCCTCAAAAATCCTCTCAGTCTCAGAGGGAACCCTCATAGTTACCCCAGAGAGCACTCCGTAAGTATGCCTCCATATCAGAAGGTCCCTATCCCTAACGGAGGAGATAAAAGACGAGGCGTGGGAAGTGTCAACCTCATCATCTGTATCATCGTCCTCGTACTCATCCCCCTCCATCTCATCACCTGCAGGAGGACCCTGAGGGAAAGCCACTTGGAAGGCATTGGGGGACAGGGTTGTCACAGGGACAGCCTCAGAGGGGATCGTACCCTCGGCCTCTCGGGGAGGGCTAAGGTCAGGCGTGTCCCTTCTACCAGACGTTCCAGCACCAGTTGGGGAGGAGGTTCTCTCGTCCATTTCACTTGGTTTGGGAGTGTCGGCAGGACGAGACGACGACCCACAAGACTCAGAGGGTTCAGATGGTCTTATTGTGGCAAGAGGAATGGGAAAGATGGGTCATACCCAATTAGGGTCGGCCCCTCGTCTCCTCTCTTCCTCCTCCTCTATCCGTCTGATCTCGGTAAAGAGTTTCTCTCTCAGAGATGGGAATTCAGACACTAAGTTGTAAAGCCTCCTAAGCATTAAGGGGAAGACCCTACACTTGGAGAAATTATACTAGACTTGGCTAATTCAACTACAAACACTTGGGGGATTGACCAGGTTTGACTTTTGGATCAAACCAAAGAACTCAAACGTTTTTCGTCAAGAATGTTCAAGAACTACCAACCGGAGAAGACACCGGAAAAAGGCAATAGGGGAACTCTAAGAAACTGCCGACCTACGACCCTAAAAAATATACAGAAATGAAGACAAAAGAAGGCACGGGGAGAAAAAGGTTACCTGATGACGAGAGAACAAGAGCGCAGTGAGGCCTGAGAGATTGAAGGCTGCAAATGGCGACTGGTTCTAGAAAGAGAAAATGGTTAGGCGCGAAGAAGAAGAAGTTGGAAAGAGAGTTTAAAAATTGCTTAAATACTTTGGTAATGAGTGGACCCATTTACCAAAGAAAGCTATAATTAGGGCACAAGGCCCCAAGCACACTGCACAGCCGCCGTGCCTTGGAAACTGGAACAGCAATGAGTATCTGCACAGGTGTCACTCACCTAACTGATCACACGCGTCTCGAATTCATCAAATATCCCTCAGCCATCTCAATGACACCTATGGCTAAGGGCTGGGGGGTGATTGATATACCCGTTTATATCCTCGGCTTAGATGAGGATTACCTCCGAGACAGACGACCCTTCACCAGGCCCCAGCTGGCCACCACCGGGCTCAGACGACCCTACTAGGGGACGACCCTTCACCAGGCCCCAGCTGGCCACCACCGGGCCCAGACGACCCTACGAGGGGCCGACCCTCCACCAGGCTCTAGCCGACCCTACGAGGGGCCGACCCTCCACCAGGCTCCGGACGACCCTACGAGGGGCCGACCCTTCCTCAGGGCTCCAGACGACACTACGAGGGTACGACAGTACGAGGCCAGAATCAAACCAGACTCCCTACCGGAAGGAACTTTTCCCTCGGCCTCGGCTCATAGGCCGAGGGTGACATCATGACAGCGCGTGGTCCGGGACGCGCGTGGAACAGTGCGCGTCAGGCTCATATGACACGTGGCAGACCGTTATAACGAAATCACCCCCTCACGTGAGGGAATATTATGTCATCATTTGGCATCTACAGGTGTCAACAGGGAATTGGCTAGATCATTATTCACATGCACCATGCTTACTTGGGGGGTACACTACACCCCCCAAGACCTATATATACTTGTCACCCCCAACCCTACAGGGGGTCGATCCAGGAACGGTAGCCCTAGCTAAAACTCTGCTTGTACACACACAGTAGAGAGAGAGAGAGAGGGTTATGAGCATTGTATTCAAGGCCATTAGTGCCCATACTTAGTGGATCACACACTCACAGTGGATGTAGGCCAAATTGGCTGAACCACTATACATCATTGTCTAAATTTCCTCTTATACTCATCCCCTTCTATACATTCATATATCTCTATGGCTGCCATGGCTGCTACTGCTTGAGCTCACTAACACTTATCTGGTGGTGCTAAATCTCAGCATCATCACTCCTCGCAAGCTTCGCGTGGCTATGAACGGTGCATGATTTTGAGTCCGTATGAAGAAGCTTCGGGGATTTTAGCGGAAGAGAAAGGCAAGCAAGCAAAAACAGCAATGCAGTGTACTGATACCTTCTTGATCGATCGCTCGATGAATTGGGTCCATCGATCGATCCTTCGCGACAGTGGGCTATTTTTTTCATGATTGATCGATCGACGATTTGGGTCGATCGATCGATCCCCTGTTTCCAGGAGATATTTTGCCTTTTATTTTCTTTTTCCTTTTCTTTTCTTTACTTATTCCAACTTACTATAAATACCATTTTTTGTTCTAATAATCAGATATCAAGCTTTAGAATAGATTTTAGAGAGTTGTAGGTTAGTGTTTGGGGGATTTGAGAGTTCTTCTTCTTCCTCTCTTGGATTGACACCCTTTAGGGTTTGTAATTGGTACTTTCATATTTCCCTCTCCATTAATATATTTGTATTTCATTATTTCTGGCTTTCTAATTTAGTTTATATGCTTTCTTTACATGCTTTGATTTAATCGCTTTCTAGTGTAGATTTATCGCGTTTATTTATCTCTTTCATTTATCGCGTTTTTAACATGCTTTCTAGGTAATTTAAATTAGGTTGTGTTTGAATGGAACTCACTCGAGTTGACGCATTGCTTGGCTTTGGTGATGGTGTTTACGGGTCTATTTCGGGTGCGTTGTCCTAGTTATTATGCCTAGGAGATTTGACGGGGAATATTATGTATGTCCCGTGCTTACGACCTTTCATGCGCAATTTTTGGGATATTTATTGACGCCAAAATCTTATTAGGCCTTTATACGGATTTAGGGGCGTGACAACCCTTGATTCAATTAACTGTCGAAACGAGACGCAGTCGTAATAACTCGTCGGCCCATGTATCCATTTTATACAAAATAACTTGGGTGAGGGGTATTCGATGCAACCTATAGTTTTACCGCTTTGTTAATCTAGTTTCAATACACTCACCTAGATTAATCATTTCCCTTTTATGGATATTTTTCATTTTTAGTTTGTAATTCACCTTTTGCACTTTTACTTCTGGAATATTGAATCATATAAATTCTAGCAACTCACCTCAGTGGATCTTTCGATACCTGACTTACCGCTAGACTTGCCCCTTCAAGTGTAGTCATAATTTAGGTTTTTGTATTGAGGTGGTGAACATAAAACAACGATCAATGCTTGACACGCGCTACTTTTCACCCTCGATCACGCGTGGCCGCCAGTTTCGTATTTTTTTTATTTTTCCCTGAATTGATATGATTTTTCTGCGCAAAGGTGTCCGAGAACAAAATCCTTAAAAAAATATTTGATAAAAATATCCCAACACTTTGAGTGAAATGCTGACGAATTAAAACACAACCTTACCAAAATTAACCTCGTGGAGACTTGAATGTTGAAGATCTTGATATTCGAATCCGTATTTGATGCTTGAATGTTCTTGAATGATCTTCGATAGTGTAGCGGTATACGACATACTAAATTGATAACGGACTTTTAAAATAATGTCCTTACAACATCGCTTAGCATTCTGATTTTGATTTGCTTAGGAAAAAAGTCATTTCCCATAGACGGCGCCAACTGTAAGTGGAAATAATCACAATGAATGAATCTAAGCAAATAAAACCAAATAAGGAATAAAACAATGTCACAACAAAAGAATTTTACGTGGTTCAATAACTGCCTATGCCCATGGGATGTTTTCTCTATTTTATTAATTCTTTTTAATTTGTAAACAAAGAATTACATGCCCTTTTGCCTTGGGATGATGGTCTTATTTATAGTGATAGAAGTGGTTAAGTTATGTTGAACTTCTCCCAACAGTGGGTTGGCTCGTTTCTTGATTTATTCTAATCTTCTATGAGATTCTAGATAACAATTTTGAGACCTCCATACTTATACCTTGTGATATTAATATTAACTTGATTAATATGTGTCTTTTTTTGGGTTGGCCCAGTTAGGCTACGGTGATTTGGGCCGTTACGATTTCCACCCTATGGTTATTTTGAGAGAGAGAGGATTATTACTTATCTGTTATAATTTGTGTAATTTTATACTTTAGTATCCTTGGTTTATACATTCATGGAATTATTGCAATACTTTACTTCATATACATCATATATGATTATTTATTTTCATTGCTTTTGAGTATTGTGATATTACTGGCACTATAAATTTCATTAAGTTATCTTTGATGCTTTATTTATTTTTACTCATATATATCCTTGCCTAGTTATTTCTATATCACTTTTTATGTGCAATGATGAGTTGGACTACATTTCTTGGAGTATATATGCTTACTTAATCAATTAGATTTTTTTTTGTATATTTTAATGAACCTATCATTCTTAACTTAGTGTTCTTTCATTTGTCAATTCCATGACAAAAAGGGGGAGAGGGTTAAATTAATGGAGCTTCATGAAGTAAATTCTATGAGAACTTTCATAGGATAATTAATAAGAAAGACTATATAGATCAAAGAATTGACTACAAAACATGATTGTATATCTTATAATATGCTACTCTTTGATATATCTTTTGTAATTGATGAATTTAATCTCTTAGTGTACATCTTTTATTCATCTTCTTACATCCTATTTATCTTTTACCCTATAAACATTGGTATTCTGTTCCTCTTTGCTAGTATATGTCATATTAAAATGTATAGTTCTTACTTTGGATGTATTGAGTTCTTGTTGTTGGATTTTAGTAGTATTAGTGAATCTTTTGCCTTTGGTCTGCCCATGTCATGTGTCATAGTTCGTTAGATTTACTTATAATGCTTGTATTTTTTTTTTAATTTTGTCATTGAATCGAAAAAGGGGGATATTGTAAGAGTATAAATTTACTCATTGTGCCCTACTTAATTTATTTATATTAATCATTTTTCCATAACATACTTTGAGTACTAGTCCTTAAAGTCGTTCTGGCAGAGTTTTAACAAATCATTCAATGAATGTCTTCATTATATCTCTCAAACATTATATCATTTTATGCAATTTAGTAATGGGTAAAATGACTTTGATGAACTGCAACACCCCTCATATTTTTCCATTGAGGGTGATCAAGTCACAATGCTAATATATGCAGGATGTTAGAATTAAAATATAATTCTTAGCATGTGATAGAAAAATGAGACTTTTAAAACATTTTCCACAATATATAATTTGAAACAATCCAAAAATAAAAAAAATCTTCCGCCACAATAAAATCCATCACCATGGTGAAACTTAAATGAAATAAATTTCATCAACATAATGTTTGCAAATAAATCCATAAACTATATGTGGTGTCGAATGACCCATAAAATCCAATACAACTGTCTCATAAATAAAGCTACTAGTATGGAAAACTGTGCAATAAAAAAAATCTTTAGCTGCAAGTCCTGTAAATCTCCAAACTATGTAGCTACCCCATAACCTATCTTGAAAGGTTAGTCAACTGCAATTAATGAGGTCCCACTACAATAATACCAGCTAATGCTCCCAGATAGGGTCCATGAACCCATTCATAAGCACTATAAAAAAATATATAACTCAATAGAAGATTATAATTTATGAAGCATAATATCAGTAACGATGTGAGTAAAACTAAATCAACGCACTACCCATACAGAGTAAACCAACTCAACTACCCGTCTAGCCAATTACGTTCCTTTTGGCATTTATCACCATCTTTTCATTATCTTTCTCAATATTATTTATTATCAAGGCGACCCCACTATAGCTAGTTTGTCTTTCCTACGACCCTGCACATACTATGGTGCGCCATTCGTCTCATCACATCATATTAAATTCACATACATCACTATAACCACACGATCCAAATTGTTAGCCTGCACAAATCGTGATATACCCAACACAAAATCATAATGGCTAGTCAACACTAAGTCCACGTACATATCATGACACCCACATAAAATAGTTACTATAGCCAGTTTGCCTAGGTCCCTCACACATCATAATGGTTAGTCAATACTAAATCCCGCACATACCAATATGCTCTTATTTAATTAAAATTACAAATTTATAAATCATTTAATTAATTAATTTGATCCAAAAACGGGGTATTACATGGACTCACTATGCTCTCAACACCTTTTATCATACTTAAGTAATATTTATTAATTAGAAAATTAAAATTTTTATGTGTGTATCACCTTTCATACAAAATATGAATTTCTTATACGTTGAATAAAGTGTGTGTGTATATATATATATGTACTATTGCATTTTAATACTCAAAATTATTTTATAGGCTTTCTGACAAACTACACTGGCTTCGTTACAAGAAAGTTATCGCGAAGCACTGCTTTGCTGTAACAATAAGTCTTCACTTCTAGAGGAGTTTCTTGGACTTCTTAGAATTTTATGCCATGACCCCCATCGATGTGACATCGCAATAATGATGCACACATTAGCTGTAACAAATATTGTTTTATTGTACTGTGGTGTTAGGTCTTCCGAACAATACTGGGGGGGAGCGGGATGCAATGCATGTGTGTGGAAGGGAGGCATGTTGCACCAATCCACATGTGGGTATTAGTGTGATCCTTGTGGGGATGTAAGAGTGCTTGTCTTTCGGATCGTCGTTTCCCCTGAGGCCGGGTTAGTTGTGATATCCTAAAAGTTATTCGACACCATATCTAGTTTGGTTTACACGCCTCTTTTTAGGCCTAAGACTATTCTTTGTGTAAGGGGTTGTCGGTTAATTAGATTCTCCAGTTTATTTTATATAAAAACAAACAAAATGAGCAGGGTTAGCCCTTTCGGGCTTATCCTTATGGAGAGTTTACACATGTGAATGTCCAAGGATTCTTAGTGTGGGTTTGGGAACTAGGTTACGAGTAAGGAAGGTATTAGGCACCACATTTATTACTTATGATTTCTTATCTATATAATTATTATCGCAATTTACAGTTATAATTACTTTTAGTTTATTTTAAAACATATTTAAAGACGTTAATTTGAGAATCCCTTAAAACACAGATATGTGTTTAGAATAAAAAGGGCGTTTGTGAGAGGGGTATGAATGCCACTAAACTAGCATGGATATACAAGAGTGCTTGTATAAGAATATGTGTTCGGATAATAGGTGGTCATTATTATGTATATGGAAAGGTGCGAGAAAGCTCGACTTGTATAACAGGAGGTTGTTGATGTGTGTATGCACGAGAAGTTGTGGGCTTGAAATAATTTGATTTCTCGTTAGACATGTGAGAGAGGGATAAAAAGGTAAGGGATGAGAGATAAGAAATGGGGGAATCTCTATGGGAAAAAAATACCAAAAGATGTATTGTCATGTTTTTTTCTCACGAGAAGGACTCAGTATTGTGCCTGCGTACTCGAATTTCCCCCAGATCAAAGCCTACAAAGTTTGGTTTATGAAGTGAGACGCATGGAAAGGTTCCAACATAATGTATGTTCAAGTGCGAGGATTTGTCTTGAAAGGGGAAGAAGCTATCTGAGATCCAGGAGGTTGACTCTAGTATGGGTGAAGAATAGAAGTGGACAAGAAGTCACCGATAAAGACATTCATATATGTTAGGTGATCAATAACTCAGAGGTATTGTTGAACCTTCGGGTTGGTTTTCATATGTGAGAGATGTAATATTTTAGCCATACTTTACTACCAGTAGAGATAGGGTGGAATTGGAGTGGACCAGAAGTCGCTAACAGAGATCCAAGTATCTCTTATCTAACGGTTAAAATTCCAAAGGTGTCGTGGGGCTCGGGTTGATTCAAAGTGATAAAGATGAACACTTCTTATGAAAAGGGGGTTTGGACTAGATATAGTGGCATACTTAAAGATAATAAACCAATAGATGTATTTTGAGGCTTGGGTTCACGAGTGTAGATCGATATTACGCCTACGCACCTGGAGATTTTGGGATCAAAGCCAACGTAGTTCCAAAAAAGGGGGCATATTTACGAGTGTAGTTTATGGAATATCGGGTATAAACTATAAAATATTATTGTATTTCGAGAGTGTAGTCCTTTATATAAAATTTCAGATGTGAGCCAAAGTATTATATTCATACGTTAAAAATATGTAATAAAAGACAGGTGTTTGATAAGTATTCCAAGAAAAAACAGATTCCCCAGTGCCCATGTTGAGACGGGAGTGTTCTCTATGAGAAGTGATGAAGAGGATTCTGATCTTAGACATTGGTTTTAGAAAAGGTTCGGAGTAATTGGTTCACGGACACTTTCCTGAGAATAATTTTGGAGAAGTATGTTTTTGTGTCTAACTTGGTTGAATCAATTTTGATTAGAATTATTTAACATATGACTATTTTATTTAGCTGAACAAATAGAAGTACTGGGTAAAAACTATACATTAAAATATAAATGCGGTAAATTCATATCCGGTCCCCTTACGGGGGTCAGATTAAATTTTTTAGGCGTATATGTACAATTCTACATCACATTGTTTATTTATTTATGATATTGACCCGAGTTTTATTTAGAGTTTTTACCCTTTGAGCGTGAGCTGCATTTTTCCTGGGGTTGTGTTCCCTATGAAGTGGCCCCGTCTTTACGGGATGAGCATAGAGGTTTGCCTCGATTTATTGGAGGAAGAGGCTCTTTCGAAAGTCAAAATTTATTTCAGTATTTCAGAAAAAAATTCGAGATTCTTAGACGCTTGGGGTTGAAGAAAGTAAGAAAACTGAATCAATGTTGGGTTTTTGGGTCCATTTCCTAATGGGGTGGGGCCTTTATTTAAAGTTTTCAGCTTGAGGACATCAACCGTGCGGTTGAAGCGCTGACCAACCATGTAATTAATGTATAAAGACACATGTTGTGTTGGATGGGCTCCAATGGGACACACGTAGTGATGGGTGAGTTTTGTTGGGGCAACTTTCCCTGATGCACTACGCGTGTGATTCTAACATCAACCATGTGGTTATTGGTTTTGATTTGGTAATGATTACCTCGTGATCTTGAATCATGCAGTTGAAGAATAAAACCTTTGCGGTTTTTTCTTATTGCATGATATTTTTGGATATTTTCATTTTTACCCGCTTTATTTATATATATATATATATATATATATATATACATATATATTAGTGTGACCCAATAGTTAGGGTATTTATATTTCGATCCCTATGTGATTTTGTGGTATCTGTGATTGAAAAGGTAAGTGATATGCCCTATATGTACCCAACAACTCAGAGACATCAACCTCGAACAGGGAGATGGCCGAGGTTAGAAGGGCCCCAGATTGGCGACCAGCGGTGTCGTCCTAAGCAAGGTCGGCCATGGCCGACGTTACTAATTGCCTCACAGCCAGGCAACAACTGAGGTCTTCGTGATCCATGGAGATGGTAATCCATCAGGTCGGTTGGAGCCGACATCACGCCTATATCGTACAGCAACCTCGACTGGATGTAAGCCGAGGAAGCAACGACTACACAATCATCATAATCAACCTCGACTGGGAATCAGTCGACGTTCCTGCTATTCCACCATAACCTCGGCCCAGGCCGACATTACAACTCCACCTGCCTTACCTCGACTTTCCTACTAAGTTAAGATCATCGCGGATAACCTCTGATTGGGCAGTTTCCAGACTTCACCAACCTCGTACTCTTCCAAGCCGAGGTTGGTATCACCCGAAGACAACCGAGCTTTTACACGTTCGTGTATAACTTGGAACACGTGAACAAATCTGTTATAAGTGAATTATTCCCTCCATGTAAGGGAGTATTGAGGTCATCATTACTTAGTTGAGATCATCCAGGTGTCACTCTCATATTGTCTCAAGGCTCATGCACATGCTCATTGTATGCTCGAGGGGAACATTACACCCCCCAAGCACTATATATAGAGGTCATCCTCTACCTTGTAAAGGGATCCAAAATTACAATCTTAGCTGAAACTCTATCATTTTACACAGTAGAGTGAGAAAAGCTTGAGAGATTGTATCCATGGCCATTAGTGCCCTATTTTAGTGATATTACTCACACACTCACAGTGGACGTAGGCCAGATTGGCTGAACCACTTATATTCAAGTGTTCATCCTCTTCTCCTCACCTCAATCTCTTATATTTAGGATACTTTTGTACTGCCATTATTATCACTGGTTTGATCTTACAAACACCCTGACTGGTGGTGCTATTACTAGCATCATCATTTTGGCACCGTCTGTGGGAACGAGAAGCTGTCTCTTCCTATTTTTTCCGCATAACCTCACCGAAGACTCTGGTGGTGAACCAGGCCTCACCCTTTGTGTGGAGCTGTTTCACCATTGAAAGAGGTCCATTAAGGTACAAAGCTCATTTACTCTACAAGATCTTTAGTGTGAACACATGACACTAGAATTACCACCATCTCTTCCACCGCCTAGTGCTGGAGGGCCTAGTTCCAGCCAGGCACCGCCTCAGTCCGAAATGGCGGAAGTGGCAGCAACCTTAAGGTCTTTGGTTGCAATGCAACAAGTAATGAAGGAGAAGTTTGCACAACTCAGTCAAAATATGATGAGACCACCTGGGGTCTCACCGGAGATGATTACTCCTGCAGCTGTTCAGCCTCATCCTGATGCCAGAAGACCACCCCAGGCACTGCGTAAAGACTAACCTACGCCTAAATGGAGGAGGGATGTTGCTGACCCTAAACGTTTGTGTCTGGGGAGGCAACGACATCCTTGCCCTGAGGATAGGTATGATGATTTGGAGGCAGAAGATGCTCCAGAAGATTGTTGGGAGCCGTATGAGGTTTCAAATAACACAATACGTCCTATCCAACAGAGCTGAGGTTTGTGGAGGAAGAAGAGGTGAAGAAGCCCAATAAAGAGGGTCAGCATTTGATCGATTAAGCAGAGGGTTGGCCTTTGAAAGGCTCGGCCCAGTAAATGACCTGCGACCGAGGTTATCTAGGTCTAGAAGTGTATCCGTCTCACAAAGGGAAGAGGGGCAACATCAGCCTCATCAAGGTTGACTTAACACAGGACGAGGTAGGGACCAGGAAGAGGTCAATAGCCGACGTTGTGTTGCAGTTGGGGAGCCCTCAGTCCACCCCATGTAGGTGGCTAGGGATAACCTCGGCCAGGACGACGTTGCAAGCCCATGGAATGACTCCATCCAACATCTTGAGGATAAGATAGGATACCTCATTAAAATTCGGGACCCACTGCAAAGAGGTTTCTCACAAGGCTCTCTGTTCGTGGCTAAAATAGTGAGCTTCCCTACCCCAGCCAAGTTCAAGCCACCTACGGTGTCTCCCAATTATGACGATAGAACCAACCCTGTACATCATATTGAGATGTACCAGTCTGCTATGAACATTTACTCAATACCGGATGAGATGAAATGTCGGGCCTTCTCCGGGACTTTGACGGGAGCTGCACACATCTGGTTTACCTCTCTTCTGAAGAACTCATTAGAGAACTTTAAGGGTTTGGCTGAACGGTTCATTCATAACTTCTATTTTGGGGTAAGACCTCAAAAGAAGGCTACCCATCTGTTGTATGTCAAGCAAGGTAAGAACGAGAACCTAAGGGACTACATTACTAGATTCAACAAGAAAAACTCGAGGTTGAAGACTACGAAGAGAATATAGCCATGATCGCCCTCATAGGAGGTCTTCAGAAGGGGAAGTTATTGTGGAAACTTGCGGAAGACCCTCCCAAGTCCATGGCAGAACTATTGGCAACTGCGGGCAGGGTCATGAATGATGAAGAGGACATAGCTGCAAAATACGAGGATGAGAATGGCGATAACAACGAGAAGTTCCAAAGAAAGAGGGAAGGAAAGAAGAGTTCAGCTGACGATAAGTTTACACACTATGACCCTCTAACTGTGAGCTGCGAACACATCCTCAATGAGATCAAGAGTGATCTGTCTTTGAGATGGCCAGAGAAGCTGAAGGCTCCTCCATATAAGAGGAATAAGAACTTATGGTGCGAGTTCCACCAAGACCATGGCCATGTTACAGACAAGTGCTTCGCTTTAAAAGATGAGATCGAGAAGATGTTGAAATCAGGAAAGTTGAGGAAGTAAGTTGATAGAAAGGATCCTAAAAGGGGAAGAGATGACCCTAAAAAGAAGAGAAATGACAGATGTCATGATGATACTCCGGCAAGAAGAGACGATGACTCAGAGGGTGATGATGAGGACGATCCAGACCTCCCACCAAAAGATGATAGTGCCCCGGTGAAGAGGGTCGATATGATCTCCTTTGGTGTTAACACCATATGCGAATGACTCGTAGGGGTGGTTCTGAAGTGGCTGGTCGAAAAGCTCATGTGGCGGAGGTTAATTCAGTGGACAAGCCAGAATTTATAAATCTGACGTCTTCTAAAACCAAGAAGAAGAGAAAGAAGGTGGATATGGACAATCTTATAGTTGGGTTCTCCCGACTCGACTTCAAAGGAATCCTAGCTCCGCATGATAACCCTTTAGTAATCACAATAAGGGTGCTTGGATGCGAGGTACAAATAATCCGTGTAGATGGAGGAAGTTCAGCAGATGTGATGTTCTGGCCCTGCTTCAAAAGCCTTGGCCTTAGCAGAGCTAGGCTGGTACCCTATCATCATCCGTTAATGGGATTCAGCGGTGAAAAGGTCCATCCGTTGGGCATGTATGATATGGACATGCGAATGGACGATGAGTGGCCTAAGAGGTTAACCCAGAAGATCAATTTTTTCATTATGGATGAAAACATCTTCTCGGCCTACAACCTCATCATAGGAAGAGTGGACCTTAAGGAGTTTGAGGCCGTGTCATCGACGTTCCACCAAATGCTAAAATTTCTGACCCCCTATGGGGTAGGGGAATTGCAGGGTGAACAGACCATAGCACAGGAATGCTACTTCAACTCAGCCGAAGAGAGAGAGGCCTATAAGAGAGAAACTACCACATATAACATTGATATACTTGACCCTAGAGATGAAATGAAGTTGAAGAAAGGAGAGCCTGTGAAAGAGGTAGAATCCATCGTCCTCAATGGGGACGAGCCAAAAAAAACCTTCCAGGTCGGCAAGGCCTTAAGAGATGATAAGTTTATTAAAGAAGAGGCAGAGTGTCTTCGCTTGGAGCCACATGGACATGCCTGGCATCGACCCTGAGGTTATGTGCCATAAACTCAATGTGACTAAGGATGCTAAGCCAATCAAATAAAGACGAAGAGTTTACTCAAGGGAGAAGTATGATGTCATCCAAGAAGAAGTCAGGAAGTTGGAAGAAGCTGAGTTTATAAGGGAAGCTGTATATCCAGAGTGGTTATCAAACGCAGTCATTGTGCCCAAAGCTAATGGAAAATGGAAGATGTATGTATAATTTACTGACCTGAACAAATCTTTCCCAAAAGACAACTATCCCTTACCTCAGATCGATCAGATGCTGGATGCCACTATAAGGCATGAGCTCATGAGATTCATGGACGTGTATTCAGGATACAATCACATCTTCATGGATGCTGAAGACTAAAAAAGAACGCCCTTCATCACTGACAAGGGGACATATTGCTACAAGGTTATGCCCTTCGGATTGAAAAATGTGGGGGCGATGTATCAACGTCTTATGAATAAGATGTTTGAAAATCAAATAGGCAAGACTATGGAGGTGTATGTAGATGATATGCTGACGAAGAGCTTAAAGGCCTGTACTCACGTGGCAGACCTCGAAAAGACCTTCGATACCATAGACTTGTACATAATGAAACTCAATCCCGTGAAATGTGTCTTCGGGGTAGAAGCTGGGAAATTTCTTAGATTCATTGTCAATCAGAGGGGAATAGAGGCGAACCTTGAGAAAATTAAAGCTTTTCCCAACATGAAGACACCAAGAAGCATCAAGGACGTTTAGAGGCTCACTGGAAGAGTAGCTACACTCAATAGATTTATTTCCAGAGCGACGGACAAGTGTCTTCCGTTCTTTAAGGTGCTTAGAAAGGCCTTCGATTGGGACAAGAGTGTGATGAGGCTTTTAATTAACTCAAGTCCTACCTCGGATCTCCCTTGCTCTTATCTCGGCCCATAGTGGGAGAGAAGTTGTATGTTTATCTAGCAGTCTCTGAATCAGCTATAAGTGCAGCCATAGTACGGGAAGACGTTGGGGTCCAAAGGCCTGTATACTTCAATAGTAAGGCCCTTCAAGGGTCTGAATAGAATTATACTCGGATGGAAAAGTTAGCCTACGCCTTGATACATTCTTCTAGGAAGATGAATCCCTACTTTCAAGCCCATTCTATGGTCATCCTCACTGACTCCCCACTAAGACAGGTCCTCAACAAACTCGAGAATTCGGGTAGATTGATGACATGGGCCATTGAGTTGGGGGAGTATGACCTTACTTATCAACTCAGGGTGGCCATTAAAGGGCAATCACTTGCATATTTTGTTGCTGAGTTCACATGGGAAGATACCGAGGTTGAGAATAACCTAGAGGTTGCTGAGGGATCAAACAACAACGTCTTCCAACACCCGGAAGAGGTTGTATCCAATAGAGACAAAAATGGAATAGCCAAGAATGAGGAAGAAAGATACATCTTCAAGCAAGGAATCATGTTAGAAGGGGCTTCTCATTAGATAAAGACATCTGGAACCTCTTTATTGACAGGTCTTCTTGTGAAAGTGGAAGCGGGGTGGGGCTGATAATCTCAGCCCCGAATGGTACCAACATTGAATACGCCCTAAGGTTTAACTTCAATGCATCAAACAACGAGTCAGAATATGAGGCCATGATAGTAGGCCTCTCCTTGGCAAAGACCCTTAGGGTAAGACGACTCCTGCTTCACAGTGACTCAAGGTTGGTTGTTAACCAACTGTTGGGGATTTATGAGCCAATGATGAAAGGATGGCCAAATATCTGAAGAGGGTAAGAGTGATATTATAAGGTTTAGAATAGGTAAAGATGAAGAGAATACCTCGATAAAATAACAGACACGCAGATGCACTAGCAAGGTTGGCTTCAGTAACAAGGACAGACATTAGAAGGACAGTTCCAGTCAAGATCCTACCCAAGGAGACCATTGAAGAAGAAGAGGTTAGTAAACCTTGCCTCAATTTGAACTTAGGGGACTCATATATGGATCCCCTTATCAGATATATCAGAGAGGGAGAGCTGCCGAAATCAAAGCTAGAGAGGAGGAAACTGAGGTACAGAGCTGCAAAGTTCTTAATAGTAGGAGACATCCTATATAAGAAAGGATTTCTATTACCTCTCCTCAGATGTGTCCATCCCACATAAGTTCTCTGCGTCTTAAAGGAGGTGCACGAAGGTTCTTGCTCCAGTCACATAGGAGAAAGACCTTTAGCCAAGAGGATTATCATGCAGGGATACTGGTGGCCTACCTTGGCTAAGGATGCTGCAACCTATGTGAAGAGGTGTGATAAATGCCAAAGATTCTCCACTATCCCCCATCAACCTCATCAGCCTATGACGTCAATAAGTTCTCCTTGGCTGTTTGCAGTATAGGGAATCGACTTGGTGGGTCCCTTACCAAGAGCGGCGGGCAACTACAGTTTTTGATAGTTGTCATTGACTACTTCTCCAAATGGGTAAAGGCTGAGCCGATGATCACGATTACAGAGCAGAAGACCTTCCAATTTATTTGGAAGAACATCATATGCAGATATGGTCTCCCAAACACCCTCATCTCGAACAATAGCACCCAGTTCAAGAATTCTTCCTTAGAAAAATACTGCAAAAGAGTTGGGATAAAGTAATTTTTCTCTTCTCCTGGCCGACCTCAGGCAAACGGTCAGACCGAAGTCACCAACAGAACTATCCTCGACGGGATTAAGAAGAGGTTAGAAAAAGATAAGGGAATATGGACTGAAGAGGTATATGTTGTGTTATACGCCTACAGAACAACGGATAGGACTCCAACGGGGGAAACCCCATTTATGTTAGCACATGGCTCAGAGGCCGTCATACTAACCGAAGTAGGGATCCCTACTTATAGGGTTCAGACTTGTGATCTTGAGAGGAATGGGGAGGAGAGAAGACTTGACCTAGATTTGATTGAAGAGAGAAGGGAAGACACAGAGATCATACAGGCAGCTTACCAGCAGAGAACAACAAAGTTCTACAATCAAAGGGTACGATCAAGACCCATAGCCGCGGGAGACCTTGTGCTGAAGAAAACATTACATAAGGCAAACAAGCTCCACCCAAATTGGCATGTCCCTTACAAAGTAACCGAGGAGGTTGTACCCGGGACCTACAGGCTAGAAAACCTTGAAGGGGAACCTTTCTCTATTCCTTGGAATGCTGATCATCTAAAAAAGTATTACATATGATGTTACAAGATTTTCTATGAAAATGTATCATCTTATGAAGATATTATTAATGAGAAGAGCAGTTTTCGCGTCAACTCTTAGTTTATTACGCTTTAATGGTAGAATTTATGAGGATAACATCTTAGTTGATGACCTCAGACCTTAGACATCATTAATTTGGTGAATATTTTATGGGGGTAACATCTTAGTTGATGACCTCAGACCTTAAGCATCATAATTTGGTGACAAGGTCTGAGGTAAGACATCATACTTGGATGACCTCAAACCTTAGACATCATTAATTTGGTGAATATTTTATGGGGGTAACATCTTAGTTGATGACCTCAGACCTTAAACATCATAATTTGGTGACAAGGTCTGAGGTAAGACATCATACTTTGAGAACGTCGTGTAATATCGATTTAAAAAAATAACTCACAAGTTTTCAAGTAACCCTTATTTAATTAGAGTCTACTTTTAAATCAAATAAATTCAGCCCCTAAACATCCATCAACGGTGCGTGTGTCAACCCATAAACAAATAAAGTATGCGAAACAAGTTTAAGGAAAAATCCCCGCAGGGCAAAACCTTTTATTTCACTATAATAAGTAAATCGCAACTTACACGGATTACAATGAAATACAGTGACACACGAATACCCGCAGGCGTCGGTCGGTGTCGTTAGCAATGAATCCACACGCAGCGAACCCACATGAACATTAGTCCAATCAACAAAGGAAGAACCGCAGCACTCCTCAATGACACGCAACCGTAAAACTTTATAGAGACTCCCTCAGCAATGAAACGCAGCCCTCGGTTGCAAAGATCTCTCCACAAAGGTTTGAACAAACACAAGGTTGTGTTCTTGGATTACCAAAAAGATTCACAAAGGTTTGGCAATTGTGTGAATCAAAACATGAGTCTTGGGACTCAAAAATATGAAGACTAGAGTAATTTGGACTATCAAAAACGTCTTCTAAAGTCTTGCAAAACAACTCCCCCGATGTTGGTATTTATAGGAAAAAATATGAAGAGTCCCATGTTCTTAAAACTCTAAAATTCTATCCAGCGTACAAAAAAAACAACATTCTTTAAGGAATTTTCTCTATCTTCAAAAGGTCATAACTCCTTCATCATAGCTCGGATTGAGGTGCCGTTTTTCCAGTATCTTTGTTGCGGCGAGATATTCAACTTTCTAGTTGACCAGACCTCCGAACTATGGATGTGAAATTACGAAAATGCCCTTGAACACTCCTATCGTGCCTTTTTTTACTGTTTTGACTTCCCTTGCGTACCACTTGCATTAAGTCCCTAAAATCTTGGACCGTGAAGTCGTTGAGGCAGATGTGGGACATATTAATGGAGATGTTGAATGCTTGATTCCCGGAATTCAGATTGAGGCCGTCGAGTGACATCTTGAGGTGACGTGCCAAATGTAGCGGCGTACGACATACATAAATGTAACATGTTGGACATGAGAAAAATGTCCTTATAAATCTCCCCCTATGTCTATGCCGGTATATACATAAAAATCCGAATTATCAAATATGAAATTGCCTATACAAATTTACCCTCCCATGAACCCAAAACTGGAAAAGGTACAAATGAATAGTCTTCATCGTTTGTTCTTCAAATCTTCAGGAATCTCAAATCTTTTCTCATCAGGGTGTGCAATTCAGAGATCATCAATGTAGTACCTACACACATGAGATAAAGAAAAAATTACCAAGTGACGTATCGAGTTTGAAATGAGATAAACATAGATACCAATATATGATAAGCATAAGTCAAATCTCGAAACTCCCCCAAAATTCAAACTCCCCCATAAAATGATAATTCTTTTTCCCCCTTTTTACGATGTCCCCAAATAGACAAATAAGAAGAATGAATCAAACAAGCAAAATCGGGGTGTCACGGTATACAAATCAAGGCATCAATAAATATGGTAAACGTGCTCTAGCAAGGAGATGCTCAAAAAAAACTTTCACAAACTATTTTTTGATTTTTCAATTTTTCATACAAAAAATAGATACCATTTTGAAAAAAAATGTAAAACATGATACAAAAATCACACCATGGATTTAGACTCAAACAATCAAGTCATGGAAACGGAATGAATGGGTGTGAACACATTCGATAGGTAAATCAACTCAATCAATCATATGTGCACGATGCATATGTGTACCCCTAACGAATGAACATCAAAAGTATCCTTAGGTGTAAATTTTTTTTGTTGAATTTAGATGACATCGTCTTATGCAAATCAACAAATCAAAGTCAAAGTGATTTCCACACCAATAACGTCCAAAACTATGTAGCGCATTTTCAAGCATTTCAAGGACGTGCAAACCCGTTTTAAATTCTCCAACCAAACTCCCTCATATATATATATATATATATATATATATATATTCTTTTAGAGGTAATCTAAATTCTCAAACTTTGGAGAATTGGTGCAAAAACCTAAATGGCCCATAATTGGCATGATTTTTTTTTTTGCCTTTAAATTTTTTTCGGGCTCTTTTAACCTCTTTGGACCTCGGATAATAAAATTCCTCAATTCTTTAGGTCCAATTTAACGGTGGCTTAGTATTCGCAAAGGTAAAATGAACCTTTCGCAGCCCTTCCCCGTTTTTTAAAGAAAGCACACAAACTCACAAAGCGGTTTTTATATGCACAATTTCCTTATAAAAAATTATCGCGCTTGGTTCGTTTTAAGGACAGGATTGAAGTGAAAACACCCAACCAACATGTGATAAGACAAGCACAATAATCAAACAAATTCGTGCATGTGTGCAATAAAGGAAACATGAGTCAAACATGTAGGAAGTAACACTTAATTACATCTTAATGACTCCAAACATTATAAAGCACATGGATGAATTGACATATTGTCTCAAAACACTATCAAATAGTCACATGAAAAAATGGAATGATGTTGTGACTCGGTCATCCAAAGTGTTCATCCATAAACGGTGCAACAAAAAAAAATCTTTTTGTATTTTTCAAAATTTTTCAAAAAAATATATACAAAAAGTTCATGTCACAACGCTAGCAAAAATATATCAAAAAGCATAACTAGCGTATGACAAACATGCAAACACAATCATCTATATGATATGGCAAGAGAAGAATCATGTGCAAGCAAACGGGAATCAACTTGTCTAAAATCTAGTTCCTCCAAAAGTGATTTCCTAACCCAAATGGATGAAATACGTCGACAAGGGGTTTTGGGAACCAACAAAATACTAGACTTCGAATTCCTAGGACCTCTTCCAAGATCAAAACAAAATCGCCTAAGGTGACCATTCCTACCACAATATGAGCATGTGTAAACGGGTGGGATGACACCGAAAGTGTGATCTTTTCTAGCGTCCTTGGAATTAGTTGACCCTCTAAAACAAATAATGGTTTTGGCTTTAGCATTAGAAGCATGAGAACACGATGAGCCATTACCATCACTATCAAACCTACTTGAGTCTGTCAAATCATTTTTTAACTTCAAAATTTTTGACTCAAGCAAAGAATTAGACTCTTCCAAATTAAGGGACGCCTTCTTCAAATTATCAATTAAACTTAACAGTTTATCACGCTCCCCCTCAATTAAAACAAACTTATTCCTAAGAGTCTTTTCGCGTGCCGTAAAATCATCGATTAATTTTTTATCCTCGGCGGCACAAACGGGAACCCTAGAATTTTTTAAGTCCTCCAATTCCTTCTCTAAAACTAGGACTCTCTCATCACTCTTCTTTTTGACAATTTTTAAAGAATCAAAATCAGTACACAAATTACCAAAGTGCTCACGACAAATATCACTTTGAGTTTGAAACTCTTGCAAATATTCAATCTTACTTTTAAAGAGAGAATTTTCTTTTTCCAAAACTTTAATTCTTTTGCAAAGTTTCAAATTCAAACTTTTTAATTTTTCAGCATGGTCGTGAAAATTTTCAAAAATAGGTTCCTCATTAAATGGGCGTTCCATTGAAAAATTGCGATTTTTCATAAAACTGATTTTTAAAAAAAAAATCAATATCACACAATTTTTGCGGAAAATAGGAATACGTGATAAATTTGCGCAACCTGCTCTGATACCAATTTGAGAACGTCGTGTAATATCGATTTAAAAAAATAACTCGCAAGTTTTCAAGTAACCCTTATTTAATTAGAGTCTACCTTTAAATCAAATAAATTCAGCCCCTAAACATCCATCAACGGTGCGTGTGTCAACCCATAAACAAATAAAGTATGCGAAACAAGTTTAAGGAAAAATCCCCGCAGGGCAAAACCTTTTATTTCACTATAATAAGTAAATCGCAACTTACACGGATTACAATGAAATACAGTGACACACAAATACCAGCAGGCGTCGGTCGGTGTCGTCAGCAATGAATCCACACGCAGCGAACCCACATGAACCTCAGTCCAATCAACAAAGGAAGAACCGCAGCACTCCTCAATGACACGCAGCCATAAAACTTTGTAGAGACTCCCTCAGCAATGACACGCAGCCCTCAGTTGCAAAGATCTCTCCACAAAGGTTTGAACAAACACAAGGTTGTGTTCTTGGGTTACCAAAAAGATTCACAAAGGTTTGGCAATTGTGTGAATCAAAACATGAGTCTTGGGACTCAAAAATATGAAGACTAGAGTAATTTGGACTCTCAAAAACGTCTTCTAAAGTCTTGCAAAACAACTCCCCCGAAGTTGGTATTTATAGGAAAAAATATGAAGAGTCCCATGTTCTTAAAACTCTAAAATTCTATCCAGCGTAAAAAAAAAATAGCATTCTTTAAGGAATTTTCTCTATCTTCAAAAGGTCATAACTCCTTCACCGTAGCTCGGATTGAGGTGCCGTTTTTTCCAGTATCTTCGTTGCGGCGAGCTCTTCAACTTTCTAGTTGACCAGACCTCTGAACTATGGATGTGAAATTATGAAAATGCCCTTGAACACTCCTATCGTGCCTTTTTTACTGTTTTGACTTCCCTTGCGTACCACTTGCATTAAGTCCCTAAAATCTTGGACCGTGAAGTTGTTGAGGCAGATGTGGTACATATTAATGGAGATGTTGAATTCTTGATTCCCGAAATTCGTATTGAGGCCGTCGAGTGACATCTTGAGGTGACGTGCCAAATGTAGCGGCGTACGACATACATAAATGTAACATGTTGGACATGAGAAAAATGTCCTTACATACTTGGATGACCTCAGACCTTAGATAATATTATAAGGCTAAAAAAGGCACCATTATATTGGGACTTCAGGACTTAACACAAATACATTGCATGATAAAGAAAACCATTCAAAGAAACATTCATCAAGGGAGAATGAAAGCCCCCTTCAGAGGTTGATGTAGCATAAAGTTAAGAGTTAACATAATTTGTCATCAGAAGTTACAGATCAATGTTAAAAATTATAAGGGGTTCACAAAATGGATTTAAGTGTCTACAGTCTCAAGGTTAGTTGCCATGACACCATCTCCCTGGCTGAGGTTGGTCACCTTCACCCCATCATCCTAAGGACCAACGTCTTCAGTCCTAGTATGCTCTTGAGGATCAGTCTCAGTAGGTGCGGCGCCTTCTTCCTCCTCGACCTCTTGTAAGGCCTGAGAAAACTGAGGATCGGCGTATCTTAGACCAATGAAGTCAGAGGCTGCCAGGCTCACTGATTGTTTCTCCTTCATTACAGCCCATTTGCCAGTGGCCTTAACACCCCCTTCGAGGTACTCGAAGACGAAGCTGATAAATTCATCAGAGACCATGCAGTCCTCCAAGATCTTCTCTGAGGCATCCTCCAGAGCATCCTTCACAGCAATATGAACCTTCTATTGGAGAGAGTCGACCTGAGTCTTTAGAGCAGAGGTATGATCTTTTTTAAGCTTGCCTATGTCTTTCTCCAGCTGCTTGACATTGGCCTCAGACTTCTCTAAGGAGGCCTTCAGACACTCCACTGCAGCATTTAGAGTGGCCTTGGTCTTTTCTGCCTCTTTGCCCTTTTCAATCAGAGGAAGTTTCCTCAGAGTCCAGTCAATAAAACGATGCATGGTGAGGATACCATGTAGAACATGTCCAGAGATGTCAGTTTAAGATTTGGTATAATTCAAAGACGATGTTACACTTGGATATAATTCAGCAGTAAAAACAAAAGTCCAAAGTCTTACTTGGATAGACCGATGGAGGGCAAACTCAGCCAACAGAGGCCTATCCAGAGAACGACAGAAGCTTTTGTTAGAGTCGGTCATGACGTTGCCAATAGCATCCAGGGCCTTCAGACTTTGGTCGATAAGACTGTCACCAATCTTTAGTTGCTACAGAAGGGCAACAAGCACGTCCTCAGAAGAGATGGGGATAGCATGATCCCCCTTTAAAGTTTTCTTCTTCTGCCTCTGATCCTCAGGGGCAGGTTCAGTAGATCTCCTCCTCTTGGAGGCCTCAACCCTTGAAGTTGTATGAGGAGGAGGAGGTGCAGCTAGAACTGCTTTCTTCACAAGCTTGGTAAGAGTGGGGGCTTCCATCTCCCAAAGGTCGTCAAAAATTCCTTTTGGGCACTCTGCAAAAATAAAGGTCTGAGTTAGAAAATCAGAGACATAACAAAGTCAGAGGTATAACTTATTGAAATAATAAAATAACTTACGGAGCTTGATTAGAGGACTCCCCCCAAGGCCAGTCTCAGAGAGGTAGTAGGGGGTCATCAAATGCTCGTACTTGACCAGCAAACCATGCTCCCCCTGATCCTGAAGGTCTTTGACCTTCTGAAGGTTATTTTGTCTTAACCCAGATTCAGACCTAGCAGCCATTGTCACCATTCCCCATCTTAGGGGTATTCTCAGCTCTAAGGATAAAGAGGGGGCACATGGACCAAACTCCCATGGCCCTGAAGTCAAGAAGTAGCGGGGTTTCCAATTATGGTTCGAAGTTTGGGTAACCTATAACATCTTCTTATTGAACTTCTGAGCTGAAAAGTGGTAGTAACTCGAATGATTCCTGGCAGAGGAGGGGACGTAGCACCCTGTAAATACCTGGACGGGAAGGTCTGAATGATGGACTGCCCTCTATAAGACTATAGCTCCAATTATCACCCTCCAGGATTGGGTGATAACTGGGAAGGAGCCAAGTTAATGTAGGATAATATATACCTGATTATTGGATGAATGGGAAGACGAAATCCTAACTTGAACATCTGCTCATATAAGAAGATCTCACCATCTCGGTCGCTGAAGGCCCTCTCGTCCCTCAGAGGTCTCCTAAGTTTTATGGAGGGACTTATAAAATACAGATGACTGAAGGCTAGAAGGTCAATTTCGCTGACAGTTCTCTCTATCTCGACTGCCTATGAGGTGTCAACATCGCTTTCGCTACCATCATCCTTATCCCGATCAACGTCGGCTTGAGCAGAGGAGGGAGCACCACCAGGGAACCTTTGAGCAAACTTAGCTCCTATGGAAGCCGACAGAGGAATAGAGTCTAGGATTGGGGGAACAACCACACTAGGTCCTATAATCTCGACATCAGAAGAAGAATGCAAGGTGCTCTAACTCTTGTGAGATGAGGCACGGCTAGAAATAGTCCATGGCCTCTTGGAAAGAATCCATAGACATAGGGTCTGAGGTTGATGACTCAGACTCAGACATCGAAACAGGTTTCACTAGGACCTCTGTAGACACAGATGTCTCAGGGTATATCACCTTCAGAGGGGGTGGGAATATAAGCTTGAGAGGGAATGCCTCTGCCCTACGAGCTTCCTCTTGGGCTCGTTCTATTTGCCTAATTTTATCTAAGGTTTTCTCCCTAAGAGTTCCTCTAAGAGTTGATAAAGAGGTCTGAGCATATGGGGACGACCCTACACTTATGGACTCAAGTAAAAAACAAACAGGATGAACACAACAGTGAAAGATCTAATAAGGTTATTTGAAAATAAAGTTACCCAAACATAGTCAAGAACAGCTCACCGGAAAACTCATAAACCTATCGGAAAACTCAAGCCGAGACCGAAAAATGCAACAAATAGAAAAAGAAGTCTGAAAAAATATCAAAGAAGGGGTAATAGGCAGTACCTGATGAAATATGAAGTGAAGAGTGGGAAGATTGGCAAGGAAAAATCCACCAAACGCTCCCTCAATCAAGCTCTGGAAGAGAGAGGAAACAAAGAAGGTTCAAGGTGGAGAATGAAAGAAAATGAAGAAGAAAGAGAGAGAAAAGGGTTAAAACTCTTACAAAACACTTGCACGTATCGCAAGGGCCATCATTGCCTTAGGAGCCCAAAAGACCTTAATCATTGCATTTGCCAAGCACACAATCAACTTCAGACGCTGACACTTGTTAAGAAAATATTGGCACCTAAAGAAATCCAACCTCAGACACACATACCCCTTAGTCACCTGATCACACAGGTAACTAAGGGCTAGGGGTGATTGATATGCCCTATATGTACCCAATAGCTCAGAGACACCAACCTCGGACAGGGAGATGGCCGAGGTTAGAAGGGCCCAGATAGGCAACCAACGGTGTTGTCCTAATCAAGGTCGGCCATGGATGACATTACTAGTTGCCTCAAAGCCAGGCAACAACTGAGGTCTTCATGATCCATTGAGATGGTAATCCATCAGGTCGGCCGGAGTCGACATCACGCCTACATTGTAAAGCAACCTCAGCTGGATGTAGGCCGAGGAAGCAGAGACTACACAATCATCGTAATCAGCCTCGGCTGGGAATCAACCGACGTTCCTGTTATTCCACCATAACCTCAGCCCAAGCCAATATTATAACTCCACCTGCCTTACCTCGGCTTTCCTACTAAGCCGAGATCATCATGGATAACCTCTGATTGGGCAGTTTCCAGACTTCACCAACCTCGTACTCTTCCAAGCCGAGGTTGGTATCACCCGAAGACAACAGAGTATTTATACGTTTGTGTATAACTTGGAACATGTGGACAAATCTGTTATAAGTGAATTATTCCCTCCCCATGAGGGAATATTGAGGTCATCATTCCTTAGTTGAGATCTGCCAGGTGTCACTCTCATATTGGCTCGATGCTTATGCACATGCTCATTGTATGCTCGAGGGGCACATTACACCCCCCAAGCACTATATATAGAGGTCATCCTCTACCTTGTAAAGGGATCCAAAATTACAACCCTAGCTAAAACTCTATCATTTTACACACTAGAGAGAGAAAAGCTTGAGAGATTATATCCATGGACATTAGTGCCCTATTTTAGTGATATTACTCACACACTCACAGTGGACGTAGGCCAGATTGACTAAACCACTTATATTCAAGTGTTCATCCTTTTCTCCTCACTTCAATCTCTTATATTTAGTATACTCTTGTACTGCCATTGCTATCACTGGTTTGAGCTTACAAACACCTTGAATGGTGTTGTTATTTCCAGCATCATTAGTAAGCCTCGATTAAAGATCTTTGTGTCCACATGTGAGAATCTGTTTGTGCAAAAAAGTGCTTTTTGGTTAGATTTCGTGTATCTTTTAGGGTTGTTCGTATAAAATCAAAACTGCACCCAAAAAAACCTTATGACTTCAGTGCTTAAATCTCGTTTGTTGGCTACTCTTACCTATTTGTCCCCACAACTTCTCTTGTAAGTTGGTGTGTATACTTGCGTAAGTTTTTGTCTATTCTATAAAATTGATGTCAAGTGCATTAAAGCTATAGAAGTGAAGAAGAAGAGTTGATGATTTTGAAGAGAAAAATATATATATATTTTTTTGCTTTTTCCTCTTTATATTTTAAAATTATTTAAATATTTTTCTTCGATCTAAAATCTCATTGATGTGATTTATTGCTTCAACTTTTAAAACCCTTAACAAATTCTTATTAAATTGGTTCTTGTGTTATTTTATATTTTTGTTATCTAAAAAATATATTGTGAGTTTTAAGCAAGTGAAACTTGTACTTTCAAACCTTTAGGATTATCACACCCTTAAAAGTGGTATTCCCACATTAGCGATTTCTCATCCCGTTCCATTGTTGTGGAACACAAATTTCTTTCACTTTAATGGAGCATTTTGTGTTCTTGGGTAAACTAAGACATTAGTTGCGTCCAAAACCGGTAGCGGATGTGAAGCGTTATCGAACTATTGACGTCTTCCTGTAATGTAAGACTTGGTGTGAAAAGTGTGTTAGTTTAAGTTATGCATTAGTGTTGTAAGATATAGTTCCATCTCTTTAATTTCTTCCATAATTCATTTGTCGTTCGTTCGGCCCAAGGTTTTTTCCCGATGTGGATTTTTCCACGTACACCATGTGTTATTTGAATTCTTTACCATTTTCGCATTTTTATTAAATGAACTAATATTTACGATAAACTTTGGTGTTATTGAGTTGGTAGATATTTTGTCACATAGATTGTTCTTCTTGTGCCCTAAAAGGAATTAAAAGAAAATTGTGTCTCTTTCTAGACAATTGCTTTTGATTTGAGTACCCTCTATCCATCTTGGTTTCGAGCACATGCACTCTCAATATTATTGACACAATTTATGTTATTATCATTCTTAGAATGATTATTAATTGTTTGACACAAATAAATTATGTGTTTAGGATAGACCACCCTAAATGTGAAATTTACGTGTTGTCACATGAACGAGGTGGGGACTCTTTGTTATTTTCTTGGTATTGAAGTACCATATTATCCTACTTGTTATTTTAGTCCAAAGATGTTGCAGATATTCTGGAGAGAATTAGTTCAACTGACACTAAGACTATTGATACCTCTCTTGAACTTCATGCCCGCCTAACTCCCCCTAATGGTACCTTTTGGAGTATCCACTATCAGTAGAGACATTGTTAGTAGCTTGGTTATTCAGCGTCCTTATATTACTTATGTTGTTCATGTAGTAAGTGAGTTGTCCCTGCCGCTACTTTTGTTCATAAGGCAGTAGTTCTTAGGATTATTTTTGGGTTTACTAATTCCTTGCTCATCATCTCTTAAACTATGGGAATAGTTTTTGTGTCGATTGGCCAGGTGAGGTGATTACTGATCGTAAAACCACAATTGGATATTGTATCATTTTTGGTGATTGTCTTATATCTTAGTAAAATTAGAAGCAAGATGTTATCTCTACATCCTTAACAAAGATTTAATATCCGGTAATGGTTGTTACTACTCAAGAAGTTGTCTGACTTCATCCCCCGCTTGTTGATTTCAAAATAAAAAATTCTAATGTGATCGAATTTTTGACAAAATTTTTATGGACACTCTGATGTGGCGGATTTTTATTGATTGGTTTTTGAGGTCTATTCTAGTGGGACCTAGAAACCAATCAATAAAAACCTGTCACATCAGTGTGTCCATGAAAATTATGTCAAAAATTCAGTGACAATAGATAAGTTCTTTCAGGATATCTTTTTCTAGTTAACTCCCATATATCACGACAACCGAAGTGCAACGTCCAAATTTGTCTTTTACGAGTGTACAAAACACATTGAAATTGACTCTCTCTTTACTTTCCAGAATTACCAATAACTGGTTGTTCTTCTGTCCTCTGTTTCGTTGCAAATGCACCATAAGGGTGGGGGTTGTTAAAGTCTCTATAATTCATCCTTAACCAACCACCTCCTTCTCTCCCTATAACCTCCCTATAGACTCCATGTTTGACTTCATCACCGTACCAACCACCACCTCTCCATAGGTTTCTACATCTATATCCCACCTTTAGTTCCTCTCATTAGTCTCGTCCCTTTTATATCATATTCATTGCTTTCACTGTAGAAGAAATCATCCAGTTTTGTAATATGCATATCTTTGTATGTAATATAAGTTTAATATATAGAGTATCACAGGTAACATCATTGTTGAATACTCTGTATGTCCCATATAAAGTTTTCAACTTTCCTTATTGAGGTGTCCCAACTTAATAGTTCACTTTGAAACTTAAAATATAAAATTTTAATTTCTTGTGAGTTTTAATTTTGGTAGTAGATTACATTAAAGTCAATGTTTTGCTACAAAAGTTTGACTTTTAAACCAGAGCTCTTAATTGGGATTGAGTAGAGGAGATATATTGGGTTCCTAAAGCACAAGGCATTATAAAATTTATTTTAGTATATTATTAAGTGTTATTGCGTGATCGGTTCATGTAGCAAATGCAATCACAAGGAAATTGGTGATTTACACTTGTAGAAATTGTTCATTCCTTTATTTATAGTTTTACCGCATTTACTGTTTCTTTTTCTTATTATTATTATTTTCTAATCATCAAATAATTGATGATGCTATAATCAGCACCACCAGATTAAGATGAGATTATGAATAGCTTAAGCTCAATCACAGCACAACTATGGAGATGGATATATGTATATATATGAAAGAAGGATATGAGGATAAGAAGATGAACTCAATGATTTAAAGTGGTTCTGCCAATTAGGCCTACATCCACTATGTAACTGTGTGATAAAACCACTAAACAAGGGCACTAATGGCCATAGATACAACACTCAAAGTTCTCTCTCTCTCTCTCTCCCTCTCCCTTATGTATACAATTGGACAAAGTTCTATTAGGGTTTTAAATTAAGAGAGATCGATCCATTCTCATGGAGAAGATGAAGTGTATATATAGGGCTTGGGGGGTGTAATGTACCCCCTAAGCATGTAATCATCATGTGCATGAGGAAACTCCCAATAAGATCAAGACACCTGTCCTTGGCACATGGATATTATAATGATGTAATATTCCCTCACATGAGGGAACGATCTTGTTATAACATAATTATTCACGTGGGCATGCCACTTCTGTACTTGCATATGCTTGCCTTTCTTGGTATCGTCTGCTGGGATCTAGGCCTAGCAGGATACGAGGTTGCTAACTCCGATAGGATGGTCCCATGCTCACAAACACAAGTATGACCTCAGCTGAATAGATCAGGTTGAGGTTGGATTAACGCGATCACTCCTGTTATAGGCCATGGCAGAGTACGAAGCTGGTCCTTGCTGAACACATGATGCTTTTACGGTATCGGCTTTCCATATAGCCTAGAATTATTAAGACGAGGTCGACCTTTATCCGGACGATCCCACCATAGGACTGTGGGACTCTTATGGTGACTTTACAGTGAGATGTGATGATACTCTTCCTCCAAGATAAGGGTTCACTTCGGTCATATCCATCACCCCTAGCCCTTAGCCTTCTGTATGAATAGGAGGTTTAGGGATACATGTTGTTGAATGCGTGATGAGACATCTCTAACGTGTTGGCTGTATAGGGATTGATACATAAGTGGGTGTCACATGTCACTGACCTGATTGGCTAGCGTCTGCCCCAAGTAAAGTCTAATGGCTGTACGCTTGGGGTTTCGTTCCTTTCATGATGGAACCATTGGGAAATGTTCATAATCATTGGGGGAGTATTTAAAACAGAAACGAACAGAGGTTTTCTCTTTCTTCTTAAACAAACCTTCACGCCTTTTCCATTTTGGCAAAACCCCCATAGCCTTTCAAATCTCAAAACCTGCAAATCCTCCAATCTTAAGTCGCCTCCTTCTATTCCCCCTATCTCAAGAGCTTAAGTTTGCTCAGGAATCCTCTTCACCCCCTATTTTCTTCATTTCTAGTAATTCCAAACTTTGCATTACTTTTTCGATCAACTTTTATATTTTTCGGCGATAGTTTTTACCATAATTAGGGGTTTTTGGGTTGAAGAGGGTAGATTATCGATGGTTTTTAGGTTGCTTGTGTGGTCATTAGAGTTTAGTAAGCTTAGGCTACCATTTTTTAGGTTTTCAGGCAAACTCCGATCATCATATCCAATTGGTCAAGTTAGGATTATTCTTGGTGTTCTTAGGAAAACCTTTCAAATTCCCAAGGTTTGATCCTTGAGTCAACTACAGTCCAACTTTTAAGTTATTTGCCCTTTATTAACTTTTCCTGTTTTACCCAAGTGTAGCCTCGTCCTTCAGATGCTATGACCCGTATACAAGTTAGCAGATGACTTCCCTATCTTAAGAGAGAAGTGCTTTGACAAGATTAGGCAGATAAAGGAAGACCAAGCCGAGAGTCAAAAGGCTAAGGCTTTTCCAGGTTATCCTATCTTTCCACCACTCTTGGCGGTAGTATACCCCCAAGTCGTTGATACTTGTGAAACAATGTCAGAGTCATCTGCTACCGACCCTATAAACACTTCTCAATGAGCTGAGAGTGTGGATTCATATGAAGAGGCTATGGATTATTCTCCTACACAAAGTGTAGAGTCTGATGTTGAGGAGGTTTCATCTCATATCTCATCTTCTAAAGGAGTCGAGTCACCACATGACTCTGATTCTGTGGAAATATTAGAACCCAATATTGCATTACCTCCTCTAATATATGCCATCCCATTATCGATCGTGACTGGAGCTGAGTTTATTGAGAGGTTCCCTAGCAGTGACCCGAATAACACCCATGCTGAGGTCCCGAAGAATAACAGTGAGGGGGAGAGTGAGGTTGACACCTCCATCGCCGCTTAGTATGAGAGTTCTATATCTGAGGCTGATCTCTTAGTCTTCAGACACCTCTACTACATAAATCCAACTATTTTTATGAGGATACCTCTTGAGAATGAGAGAGCCTTTCACGAGCGAGATGGTGAGATATGCGCCCATGAGCAGGTGTTTAAGTTAGGTTTTCATTTGCCTATTCACCCCACAATCCGAGCTATGATTGCTCAGATAAACCTTTCCCCTTCTCAGCTATCTTCGAATGCGTGGAGAGTTATGATTGGATCAATCTTCCTTTAGAAGGAGGTACATCAAACTGACCTTCCAATTCACATATTCCTTGGTTGTTACGCACCATCGTCTTCCAAGACACATCCAGGCTACTACCAATTTGTTGCCAGGAAGTCTGAAAAGAAAATCTTATTAGTGACTCAGACCTCCAACCACAATTGGAAACCCCGGTACTTCTTCATTTCGAATGCTTGGGTGTTCGTCCCAAACCAAGCTTGTGGGACGTTTATGCGTAGAACTCCTCTAAGGTGGGCCAAGCTCCCCATATTGGCCAAAACTGACCCGGTATTGAGCCTTGATGACTACAAGAAGATTAACAAACTTGTTAGACAAGGTGATAAAGGTCATATTATGAAGTTTGAGCATCTGAAGACCCCGTACTACCTTGATCGGATGGGTCTGGTGGGTGGCCCCCTAACTGAACTTCGTAAGTTATTTTATTATTATTGCTAAGTAATGCCTCATACCTTTGTGTAGCCAATACACTGATTTAAAGACTTTTATTTTTGTAGAGCATCCAGAAGGAACTTTAGAAGATCTTTAGAACATGTCGACCCCAAATTTGAGCAAGCTTACTGACAGGCGTGGAAATAAGACTGCTCCTCCAACTGTACTATCAAAGAAGACTGTTGTCTCCAGTAGAACCGATGGTGCTGAGAAAAAGAGGAAGGGTCATCCAATCGATCTAACCTCCACTCAAACTTCTAAAACTCAGTGTTCTGACCATGCCATCCCTATTTCATCGAACGATGCTCTCGCTGCTCCTGTCACAGCTGAAAATAAGTGATAACAATGTCATTGGTCATAGTCTAAAGGCTGCAGAAGCCCTCGGCTCCCTCATCTCAGAGGATGATAAACATTTCCTTCAATCCATAGACATCCCTCTGCTGGATGAATTCGCCATTCATCAAACTATCCAAGTATGTTTAAGAAAAAAACATTCACCGAAGTGTTGTACCTTTATTTCTTGTGTCTCGTACTTAAGTGTTTGCCTCTTATGTTGCAGGGTGCGGTTTCTCTTCACCGCTTAGTCAACTGGACTCTGAAGAGGCTGCCTTTAATCTAAAATGGCTAAGATGCTGAAAAAGCAAAGAAGGTATGGAAGGCTGACCTTAACAAGGTCAAGGGGGATCTGAAGAAGGAGAAAGATCTGGTCACCACTCTGAAGGCCGATAATGATAAAGCTCTTAAGGCTAAGGACGAGAGAATGAAGGCCAACACTGATGCCGCCTTTAAAGATGCCTGGACCTAGGCTACGGACCAAATTATTGCCGACTACATAGTTTTTGGAAAATTTATGGACTTCGGCTTTGACTATGTTGAAAGGGGCATTAGGGCTCCTGGCCAGTGGGCTACCCTTAAACACGCTGAGACTAGGAGCCTATCCTCGGATGGCTTTGTAGGCCTTAGTTTTGGTGACCCTCGTCTCAGAGATTTTTTGGCTGAGGTTAAGAACACTGTTGCTACCATTGCAGAGACCAGCACTCTGGAGGTTACAGAGAACCTTGGGGACGATACCACTCCAGATGTCCATGACGATGGGGTTGGGGCCATTAGTGTCAGAGCCACTGAAGTGGTTCAGACTAGTAATGGGTCAGCCCCAGTCGAAGGTGGCGTTTAGCCTTGAGGAGTCCTTGGTTACTAGTTTTCCTGTTAAGGCAGTCAGCCCTGAGGGCTTTTTGTACTTGCACTTCCTTTTGCAACCTCTGTTTATGGAATTTGTAACCTCGTATTTGATGTATGAAATTCTGCTTTCCATATTTTTTTTCTTCTACTTGCTATCTTTTGAAGTATGATACCACCAACTAATGATGTTTTATCTCCATCTCATATCCACCAAATTAATGACGTTTAAAGGTCCAAGATCACCAAACTAATGATGTTTCATCTCATATTCACCAAATTAATGGTGTTTAAGGTCTGAGATCACCAAACTAATGATGTTTCATCTCATATTCACCAAATTAATGATGTTTAAGATCTTAGATCATAAAACTAATGATGTTTCATCTCATATCCACATATTCACCAAGTTAATGCTGTTTAAGGTCTGAGATCATCAAACTAATGATGTTTCTTCTCATATATACCAAATCAATGATGTTTAATTAATGAACCACACCAAAGTGATTTTGAATTTGGACACACCAAATTATGGTGTTATGCCATACCCCCTCTCGTCATTTTGAGATTGCATGGTTGAGTATCGTCTCGCCCATGCACGGTCGTCTCGATCGAGAGAGGTTTTCTCACTAAATTAATGATGTTTTAATAATGAATCACACCCAAGTGATTTTGAATTTGGACTCACCAAATTATGATGTTATGCCATACCCCCTCTCATTGTTTTGAGAGTGCATGATTGAGCATCGTCTCGCCCATGCACTGTCATCTCGACCGAGAGAGGTTTCTTCGCCAAGTTAATGATGTTTTAATAATGAAATTGGCCCCTCCTTATGTTATTAAAAGTCCATGGATGGGGTCGGCCCCTCTAGGTTATCATTTCAGTAAGGTTGGGTTATTGCTATCTCACCACGAATGATGTTTTATAGCTTGAGGACATTTGGAACATATAATTTAATTACTACAAACAAGATATGAGGGAACACATGCAGGATAATTTTCATTTATAGACTATATCATACAATGGAAAAAGTTTAACATACAAGATAATCTCCAAGATCTTTTATTGGTAGTATCTTTTTAAATGGTCAGTATTCTAGGGGTTGGAGAAGGGCTCTCCCTCTAGATTTTCTAGTCGGTAGGTCCCTGGGACGACTTCATCTGTTACTCTATAAGGACCATGCCAGCTGGCATGGAGCTTGTTAGGTTTCTGCCATGTCCTTTTCAGAACTAATCTCCCACAGCTATCAACTTTGCTTTGACCCTCTTATTGTAGAACTTTATCGCCGCTGCTGGTAGGCTGCTTGCCTAACCTATGCATCTTCTATTCTCTCTTTAATTAGATTAAGGTCAAGTCTTCTTTCTGTCATATTTCCCTTAGGGTCACACGTCTGAACTTTGTGATTGGGCAGACCAATCTCTGAGGCACAACAGCTTCTGAACCATAAGCTAGCATGGACGGGGTGTCCCTTGTCAGCATTTTCACTATCGTCCGATAAGCCCATATTACAACTTGTACCTCTTCAGTCCATTTCCCCTTAGCATGTTCCAACCTTTTTTGATTCCATCAAGAATAGTTCTATTGGTGACTTCAATCTGACCATTGGCCTGAGGTCGGCCTGGCCCTGAGAGGAATTGCTTGATGCCAACCCTTTTATAATATTTTTCTAGGGAGATATTCTTTACATGGGTACCATTATCTGATATGAGTGTATTAGGCAAGCCGTATCTGCAAATGATATTCTTCTACATGAACTGAAAGGTCTTTTTTTGTGATCTTGCTCATGGCCTCGGCCTCTACCTACTTTGAAAAGTAATATATCGCCACAATCAAATATCTATAGTTGCCCATAGCCCTTGGCAGAGGCCCAACCAAATTAATTCCCCACACTGAAAATGGCCATGGAGAGGTGATAGATGTCAGAGGTTGATGGGGTTAATGAGGTATGGTGGCAAACCACTGGCACTTGTCGTACTTCTTTACGTACTCCTTGAGTGATGCTCCTCTTTGCTAATGATCTTCCCCCAATATGGCTTAAGTAAGAACCTTCATGAACATCCTTCAAAATATAACCTACTTCGACTGGGTGGACACATCTGAGCAGAGGTAAAAGAAACCCCTTGTTATATAGCACGTCCCGTAAGATAAAGAACTTAACGGCTGTGTATCTCAACTTCTTTCTTTAGGCCTTAAGCTCTGGAAAAATACCGTCTCTGATATACTGAATAAGGGGGTCCATCCAAGATGGTCCCAGGTTTAAATTGAAGCAAAAATTCATCTTCATGTCATCCTCTTCTATGGTCGGCCGAGGAAGGATTTTTACTGGCACCGACCTCTTGGTCTCTGTCTGTGTGGCCGAGGCTAACCTTGCCAGAGTGTCGGCTCGGCTATTATCCAGCCGAGGCACCCTTTTAACTTTGATCTCATCAAATTCCTTCATCATCTTCCTCACTTTTTCTAGGTACCTTGCCATTCTGTCGTCTTTGGCTTCATAAATCCCTAGGACCTGATTAAATACAAGCTGAGAGTCACTATTGATTAAAAGTTGGTCGTCATTGAGAGCTCTGTCAAGGTAGATTTTATTTATGAGGGCCTTATACTCTGACTCATTATTTGAATCCTTAAAGCTGAACCTCAATGCGTACTCTATATCTATTCCGTCTGGGGCAGATAGAACCAGGACTGCTCCACTACCATTTTCGCAGGATATACCATCAACGAATAAGTTCCACATTACCCCTTCTAAAAATGGCCCTTCTTAGATAACACCATTTCTGAGAAAAAACTTGTCAGTCTCGACTGTAAGAGGTCTCATCGTGCTTTACTCGGCCTCTGTCGGTTCGGTTCTTATTTTGGCTGACCTTTCAAGACTGTCTACTTCTTCACTATCGACTTTAAACAAGGTGAAATCCTCCACAAATTCTACTAAGGCCCGTCCCTGAATTACCGCCCTCAGCTGATTGACTATGTTATATTCTCCCAGCTCAATGGCCCAGGCCATCAACCTTCCTGATTTTTCGGGTTTATAGATGACCTATCTGAGGGGTGAGTCGTCAAGATGACCATAGCGTGGGCTTAGAAGTATGGATTCATCTTTCTTGAATCATGGATTAGGGCATAGGCTAATTTATCCATCTTTGGATACCTCTGTTTCTGCCCCCTAGAGGGCCTTGCTATTAAAATACACTAGTCTTTGCACACCCTCATCATCTCGTACTATCATCGCACTAATAGCCGACTCAGATATGACCAAGTATAGATAAAGTTTCTCTCCTTGGATAAGATGAGACAGTAAAAGTGGAGAGTCGAGATAAGACTTTATCTCTATAAAGGCTCTCTCGCATTCCTCGTCCAATTCAAACGATTTTTTTGAGCACTTTAAAGAATGGAAAACATTTATTAGTGGCTTTAGATATGAACCTATTTAGAGCAGCCACTCATCCAGTAAGCCTCTGGACGTCCTTGATGGTCTTTGGGGTCTGCATTTCTATCAAGGCTTTAATCTTCTTAGGGTTTGAATCTATTCCCCTCTGATTTATGATGAATCCCATAAACTTACCAGCTCCAGACACACACTTAGCTAGATTGAGCTTCATTCTGTACTCGTTCATGTGTTGAACGTTCTTTCTAGGTCGACCAAATGTGTGTCGACCTTTAGACTCTTTGTAAAAATATCATCGATATATACCTCCATCGTCTTCCCTATCTGATATTTGAACATCTTGTTTACTAGACGCTGATAGGTAGCATCAATATTCTTCAGACCAAAGGTCATGACCTTATAGTAGTAGGTCCTTTTATCGATGATAAAAGTTGTCTTCTCTTCATAGATCGGGTCCATGAAGATTTTGTTATAGCCAAAGTATGCATCCATAAAAATCATCAATTCATGCCCGTCCGTGGAATCTACCATCTGATTAATACGAGGTAGAGGGAAGCTTTCTTTAGGACAAGACATGTTCAAATCAGTGAAGTCCACGCACAGTCTCCACTTGCTGTTGGCTTTAGGGAACATTTGAAATTCATTCATGGTATATCACCTCTCTGATGAACTCAGCTTTCTCAAACTTTTTAACCTCGTCTCTAATGCCCTTGTACTTCTCCCTATAGTATATCCTCCTCCTTTGATTTATCGACTTTACACCATCAATAACATTCAACTTGTGAGATATTACTTTTGGGTCAATCCCATCCATGTCATCGTGACTCCACGCGAAAATGCTTTGTCTCTTCCTCAGAAATTCAATCATCTCATTCTTGATCTCTTATTTTAGGGCTTTATCGACCTGGACTATTTTTTAGGCTCCTCCTCATTGAGGGCGATGGATTCTACCACTTCCACAGCCTCCACTTTCTTGAGTTTTGTCTCGTCTCTGGGGTGTCAATATTGTACGTGGTTATTTCTTTCTTATGTGCTTCTCTCTCCTCTACTGAGTTAAAATATCACTCTCGTGCCAACGTTTGGTCACTTATAATTTCCCCTACTTCATAAGGAGTCGAGAATTTTATCATTTGGTGAACCGTCGAAGGCACGACCTTAAACTCTTTGAGAGCTAATCGTACCAATATGAGGTTGTAAGCTGAGAAGACGTTCTCATCCATCATAAAAAACTTGATCTTCTTGGTCAGCCTCTTTTACCACTCGTCTCCCATTCTGAAATCCATTTTGTACATCCCCAGAGGGTGAACCTTTTCTCCACTGAATCCTATAAGAGGATGATGGTACGAGATGAGCCTAGCCTGGTTAAGTCCTAAGCCTTTCAAGCACGTCTAAAATATGGGGTCTGCAGATCTTCCTCCATCAACCAAGATTCTCGGTACCTCACATCTATATACCCTGGTGGTAATAACGAGCGGATCGTCATGAAGGGCTACGATACCTTTAACATCTAGGCTTGAAAAGCTGACTATGAGGGTTTCCATATCCACTTTCTTCCTTTTCTATAACTTAACATCAATAGAGGACGAGTTTACAACCTCGACCTTAGTTATTGCCTTTGCCTCGACCACGTGCGCCTTGCGGTCGGCCACCTCAGAGCCTCCTCCTGCTAGGCCACCACAAATCATGCCTACACCAAATAAAATCATGTTGAGCCTCTTCATTGGGATGTTATCATCATTCGGTGGGAGATCTGAATCTTCACTATCATCATCTAAAGGGTCATCCCGCTTGGATGGAGCATCCTCTCTGCATTTATCATTTCTCCTCTTTCTAAGGTCATCTCGTCCTCTTTCTCCTGAACCGCTCTTATCAATATATTTCCTCAACTTACTAGACTTCAGCATTTTTCTATAATGTCTTTGAGGGTGAAGCATTTATCGGTGATGTGCCCATGATGTCGGTGAAATTCGTATAAAAAATTTATATTTCTCTTGTGAGGAGCTGTCTTCAACTTTTTCAGCTACGTAAGAGATCGATAATTTTTATCTCATTTAAAATGTACTCATAACTAACTGTCATAGGGGTATAGTATGCAAACTTGTCGTCTATCGGCCTTTTCTTTCTATTCTTCCCTTTAGACTTCTGGAATTTTCCATCACCGTGGGCTCTCTTTTCTTCATCTTCTTTGATAGCCATCGCCTGCTCTACAATCATGAGTCTCTTGACCATAGCCAAGAGTTCAGCCATGGACTTTAGAGGGTTCTCGTCCATCTTCTAGAGTAGCTTTCCTTTCTGAAGATCGCCCATAAGGGCTGTCATTGCGATACTTTTTTCATAATCTTCGACTTCCAGCTTCTCCTTGTTAAAACGGTCAATATATTCGCTCAGAGTCTCGTCCTTCCCCTGTTTAATGTAAAACATGTGTGTCGTCTACTTCCTAGGTTTCACCCCAAAGCAGAAATTGTGGACAAAACTATTGTCTAGCTACTTGAAACTCCCTATTGAGTTCTTGGGAAGGGAGGTGAAACATACGTGGGCTTCCCCTGTCAAGGTGCTAGATAATGCTCAACATCTGATCTCATTTGAAATTGAATAGATGTCAGTAGTCGATTGATACATCTCCACATGTTGCACCAGATTCGAGCTCCCGTCATACTTCAGAGTAACCACCAGTGGCTTGAACTTGGTCGGGGTTGGGTAGTTCAGTATCGTTGCCACAAATGGAGATCCTTCAACATATCACCTCTACAAGGGGTTCTGACTTTTTATAATATGCCTTATTTTGCTCTCCAACCTCTGTATGGACTCATTGTAAGGCTTGTCTATTGCAACGTCGACTTTTATAGGGATAACATTTTTCCCGTCCCCTTTTCTATCGTCTGATCGAGATGATCATTTTTTATTAACTGGACGGGACGAGGGTACCCTCTGAACACCTAGGTCGGCTGATGCCCTATCTTTTCTCTTCTCGATCTTGGGGAGTTCTGCAGTCGTCTCTCCTCTCATTTCTTCTTGAGCCGACAACACTTCTTGATCTAGATAAATGGTTCCTCAGTTCTCCCTAAGGGTCTACCCCATGCTTATCCTATCCAAGGCTGATCTTCTTAGTATGTAGTCCTGAATCTACCAACGCTCTTTCTCCTAACTCGATTATAAAGGGTGAATAGTTCCCCTAGAGATCCGATATGGTTCCCAGCATTATTTCTCTTCTTTGTCCTTATAGAGGTTGTCTCCCACCCTATCATCACGGAGTTCTTGAATCTGCCCCCCCAATCGTAAACGCCTAGGGTTAATAATCTCTCTCCACCTCTGTTGTGGAGGGATATCCTTTTCTAGTGCCGGGGGCGGTCCCCTGGCTTATTGACCTGGGATGCTTTCTCTAACAACCGGAGTTACGAAATCAGCTCCAACGCCACCAGTTTTGGCCGCGAAATTCTGGCTAAACATGGCGAATTGATTTTTCATTTGCTATTGGCTGGCTATGAGGGAGCGGAGCGCAATCACTACCTCATCCATCGCCGATTGGGGCGGTTCTTGATTAGAGCTTGCACCACCTCCATGTGGTGGTGCCAGTTGATTCTCAAGAAGAGGAGGTGGATCCATTGCCATGGGTGTAAGCTATTTTATCTACGAGCCGGAGAAAGATGGCTTAAATGCTCAACAAGAGCTCCTTCAATGGTGAAACAACTCCATAAAGAGGGAGAACGAGTTTTCCACCAGAGACTCTGATGAGTATAAGCTAAAATAGGGAAGAGATGGATATCTTCGTTTCCACAGATGGTGCTAAATTAATGATGCTTTAATCAACACCACCAGATTAAGATGAGATTATGAATAGCTTAAGCTCAATCACAGCACAACAATGGAGATGGATATATGTATATATATATATAAGAGAAGGATACGAGGATAAGAAGATGAACTCAATGATTTAAAGTGGTTCAGCCAATTAGGCCTACATCCACTGTGTGAGTGTGTGAGAAATCCACTAAACAAGGGCACTAATGGCCATGAATACAACACTCAAAGCTCTTTCTCTCTCTCTCTCTCTCCCTCTCTCTTCTGTATACAAATGGACAGAGTTCTATTAAGGTTTTGAATTAATAGATATCTATCCCTTCTCATGGAGAAGATGAAGTGCATATATAGGGCTTGGGGGGTGTAATGTACCCCCTAAGCATGTAATCAACATGTGCATGAGGACACTCCCAATAAGATGAAGACACCTGTCCCTCGTACATGGATATAATAATGATGTAATATTCCCTCACACGAGGGAACAATCTTGTTATAATATAATTATCCATGTGGGCATGCCACTTTTATACTTGCATATGCTCGGGATGCTTGGTATCGTCCGCTGGGAGCTCGGCCTGGCAGGATACGAGGTTGCTAACTTCGATAGGATGGTCCCATGCTCACAGACACAAGTATGACCTCAGCTGAATAGATCAGGCCGAGGTTGGATTAGCGCAATCACTCCTGTTATAGGCCATGGTAGAGTACGAAGCTGATCCTTGTTGAGCACGTGATGCTCTTGCAGTATCGGCTTTCCATATAGCCAAGAATTATTGAGACGAGGTCGACTCTTATCCAGACGATCCCACCATAGGACTGTGGGACTCTTATGGCGACTCAACAGTGAGATGTAATGATACTCTTCCTCCAGGGTAAGATTTCACTTCGGTCATATTGATAATTAAATGAGAAATCATTTATCCCCTCTTATAACCTGGTTTTAATTTGTGTAATCTATGCTGAAATATCCATTTTCTTTATGGACAGCACGATGTCCTTCTGGTAGAGTTATGAACCTAATTAAAAGAAGGTTCTTTGGATATATAGCAATGCTGGCTATCATGGACACCTGACTGCGTTGACAATGTTTTAAGAACGTGCTTTATATGGATGCTTGATATATGTACTCAATTACTTTTATAAAGGTTAATCTTGAATTCATCCACCTATTATGTAAGTATATCCACTAAAAAATAATTAATAAGTTAATTCACAAAAATGCGACATCCACAAATGGAGTATCTATAAATATATTTCCCATTTTGGTGAATTAACGTAATAATATATTTAAGTGGATGTATGTACAAAAGTTATGGATGGATCCACGATCACTTTTCATAAAATGGTAATTACTGTTCATATTTGGGTGTAATGATCACCACCTTTATATTCTGCAGTTGAGTAAAGAACAAAAAAACTATCCATATTGATCTATGTTTTCGTACTTGGCATTTCCTAACCTTTTTTGTTCTTTCTTCCTCATTAAGGTTGTTTTCAGTTGTCCCAAACATGGATTGATTGATGATTTCATGTGATACTTAAGATTTAGCTTAGATAGTGTATTATTACGTTTTCGATGAATCTGATTGATTATCTGAATCATCCACACTCAAATAACTTTATAAATATTTGGAATATCGACTTTGCACCCTATGTTATGACCCGCATTTTATGTTTTCACTCACTTCTACATATATGCATTTACACCTGCTATTACAACATTTTAGGAAGGGCAGGGTGTAGGCACACATGAATGACTTGAAAATATCGACTTTCCACCCTATATTTGAGATAGGCATGCCACAAATCTATGCGACTTGGAATGTGTTGAGGACAAGGGTGATATGCCCCAAGTGTTACCTCGGCCCCGGAGTTACCAACCTCGGCCGAGAATGATGGCCGAGATATTGATCAACCCAAGATAAGCCATGGGCCCACGATATCATCCCTCGGCCAGACCAGGGTCGGCCCAGGCCGACACTACCATCTACACTGCCAAGGGGCACTGCGCGCATCACAGTCATCAACAGCACTCTCGTACACCTGGGTATGGCAACCTCGGCCAAGGGTGGGCCGAGGTGACAGGGAGCCTACCCTCAACTTGGAACCGGTTCAACCTCGGCTTGGGCCGAGGTCACAAGAGGCCTTAGTAATCACCAGCATGGGACTATCCCTTCCTCGGCTGGGGCCAACCCAACATAATGCCTCGGTTAGGATCAGGCCGAGACCCCCTATGACACCTCGGATTGAACGAAGAACACGCCTTTATAGCTCGGCCTCTCTTAGGCCGAGGTCATCCACCAACTTGGTGGCCGAGCATCTGTTGAACATTTGGATAGGGACACATGGGCACAAATCAGTTGTAACAAGATTATTCTCCACATGTGGGGAGAATATTTCATCATCATTACTTACATGTGGCAGTGACAGATGGCACTCCCCCATTGGCGAGGCTACCACACACATGCACATTACATGCATGGGGGGTACATTACACCCCCTAGGCACTATATATAGGGATCATCCCCTACCTTGCAAAGGGATCCCAATTATTAAACCCTAGTTGAAACCCTGTCTAAATATACAGTAGAGAGACAGAGAGCTTGAGAGAATTGTATCCATGGCCATTAGTGCCTTCATTCAGTGATATTACTCACACACTCACAGTGGACGTAGGCCAGATTGGCTGAACCACTCATATTCCGGTGTTGATTCCTCATATCCTCACCTCATTCTCTTGTCTCTTTATATAGCTGTGCTGCCATTGTTATCCATATATTGAGCTTGGAAACACCTTATCTGGTGGTGCTGATTCATAGCATCATCATTTTGGCGCCGTCTGTGGGAACGAGAGGCTATCTCTTCCTCTTTTTCTGCTTTACCTCACCGGAGACTCTGGTAGTGAACCAGGAACCACCCCTTGTGTGGAGCTGTTTCACCATTGAAAGAGGTCCTTTAAGGTATTAAACTCACCTGCTACTCAAGCTCTATAGTGATAACACATGGCACCAGACTTGTCGCCGCCTCTTCCGCCGCTCGGAGGTGGAGGGGCTAGCTCCAGTCAGGCTCCTCCCCAGTCCAAAATGGCGGAAGTGGCAGCAGCCTTGAAATCTTTGGCTGCAACACAACAAGCCATGAAGGAGCAATTTGTCCAGCTCAGCCAAACCATGATGATGAGGCCACCTGGAGTCTCACCGGACATGATCACTCCGGCGGCATTTCATCCACAACCTGACGCTAGGGGACCACCCCAGGCACCGATGAAGGACCAGCCTGCACCTCAGCGGAGGAGGGACGTTGCTGACCCTAGGCACTTGCGCCTGGAGAGGCAAGGAAACCCTTGCCCAGTGGACAGGTATGATGACCTAGGAGCTGAAGAGGCCCCCGAAGACTGCTGGGGGTCGTATGAGGTGTCCGATAACACCATACGACCCCTTAGGCAGAGTCAGGGATGTGTCGGCCAAAGAAGAGAAGAGGCCCAACGAAGAGGGTCGGCTTTCGACAGATTGAGAAGAGGGTCGGCCTTCGAGAGGCTGTGCCCAGTCAATGACCTGAGACAGAGGCTATCGAGGTCAAGGAGCGCGGCAGGCCCTCAAAGAGGGAATAGGCAGGCTCGGCCAGATCAAGGCCGACCCTTGGAGAGAAGATCCAGGGAGTAGGAAGAGGTCAACAATCAATGAATTGTGGCTGGGGAACCCTCTGTCCATCGCAGAGAGGTGGCAGGGGATAACCTCGGCCAAGTTGATGAGAGAAGACCCTAGAATGACTCAATCCAACGTCTCAAGGAGAAGATAGGGGACCTCATAAAGAGCAGGGACCCATTACAGAGGGGCTACTCGAAGGGCTCCCCGTTTGTAGCTAGGATAGTGGGGTTCCCAACCCCAGATAAGTTCAAGCCTCCTACAGTGACTCCTAAGTATGATGGAAGCACTAACCCAGTGCACCATATCGAGATGTATCAGTCGGCGGCAGATATTTACTCGATACCCGATGAGATGAAGTACAGGGCCTTCTCAGGAACCTTGACAGGGGCAGCGCACAAGCTGGTTCACCTCTCTTCCGAAGAACTCGATCGAGAACTTCAAAGGCTTAGCTGAGCAGTTCATCTATAACTTCTGCTTTGGGGTAAGACCTCAAAAGAATACTACCCACCTCCTATATGTCAAACAGGCTAAAGGTGAAAGCCTAAGAGACTACATAGCAAGATTCAACAAGGAGAAGTTGGAGGTGGAGGATTACGAAGAGAGCATAGCCATGACCGCCCTTATAGGAGGCCTCTAGAAGGGAAAGCTACTGTGGAAACTGGCGGAAGACCCTCCTAAGTCTATGAAAGAGCTGCTGGCAACCACGGGGAAAGTGATGAATGCGGAAGAGGCAATGGCCGCCAAATATGAGGAGGAGAAACGTGGTAGCACAGGGAGGTCCCAGAGCAAGAAAGAGGGGAAGAAGAGGTCAGTAGATGACAAGTTCGCTCATTACACTCCTCTGACTGTGAGCTGTGAGCACATCCTTAATGAGATCAAGACTGACCGGACTCTGAGGTGGCCAGAGAAATTGAAGGCCCCACCACATAAGAGGAATAAAAACCTCTGGTGTGAGTTCCATCAGGATCACGACCATGTCACAGATAGATGCTTCGCTTTAAAGGATGAGATTGAGAAGATGCTGAAATATGGGAAGCTGAGAAGGTATGTGGATGGCAAGGCTACAAAGGGTGGAAGAGAAGACCCTAAGAAGAGAAGAAATGACCGATGCCGTGGCGATGTCCCGATCAGAAGGGACGATGACTCAGAGGGCGATGATGGAGATGACCCGGATCTCCCGCCAAAGGATGACAACACCCCGGTGAAGAGGGTAGGAATGATCTCCTTTGGTGTTAGCACCAAATGTGGGGGATTCGCAGGAGGTGGCTATGAGGTAGCCAATAGGAAGGCTCATGTAGCAGAGGCCAAGTCAGTGGCCAAGCCTGAGGTTGTGAATCTGACGTCTTCTGACGCAGTGCAGAAGAGGAAGAAGGTAGACATGGACACCCTCGTGGTGGGGTTCTCCAGACTCGACTTCAAGGGCATCTTAGCCCCCCATGATGACCCTTTAGTCATAACAACAAGGGTGCATGGGTACGATGTAGGGAGGATCCTCATAGATGGGGAAAGCTCAGCAGATGTGATGTTCTGGCCTTGTTTCAAGAGCTTGGGTCTTAGCAGGGCAAGGCTGGTTCCCTACCATCACCCATTGATAGGCTTCAGTGGTGAGAAGGTACACCCATTGGGCATGTATGAAATGGATGTACGGATGGGAGATGAATGGCCTAAGAGGCTGACCAAGAAAATCAACTTTTTTGTTATGGACGAGAATGTCTTCTCGGCCTAGAACCTCATAATCGGAAGAGTGGCCCTGAAAGAGTTTGAAGCCGTGCCGTCGACGGTCCATCAGATACTAAAATTCCCGACTCCTTATGGAGTAGGGGAAGTTCAAGGGGATCAGACCATGGCGCGGGAGTGTTACTTCAACTCAACCGAAGAGAGAGAGGCCCATAAGAGAGCAACCGCCACTTACAGCATTGACACTCTTGATCCCAGAGATGAAACAAAATTGAAGAAGGGCGAGGCCGTGGAAGAGGTAGAATCCATCATCCTCAAGAGGACGAGCCGGAAAAAACCGTCCAGGTCGGTAAGGCCCTAGAGCAAGGGATCAAGGAAGAGCTGATAAACTTCCTCAGGAGGAGGCAAAGTGTCTTCGCATGGAGTCACGCAGACATGCCTGGTATCGACCCTGAGATCATGACCCACAAGCTCAACGTGGACAGAGATGCCAGGCCTATAAAGCAGAGGCGAAGAGTCTACTCCAGGGAGAAGTATGAGGTCATCCGGGAAGAGGTGAAAAAGTTGGAAGAGGCCGAGTTCATAAGAGAGGTTACTTATCCAGAGTGGCTCTCAAATGCAGTCATCGTGCCTAAGGCCAATAAAAAGTGGCGGATGTGTGTAGATTTCACAGACCTGAACAGGTCTTGCCCGAAAGACAGCTATCCCTTACCCAGGATAGACCAGATGGTGCATGCAACGGCAGGGCACGAGCTCATGAGCTTCATGGATGCTTATTCAGGTTATAACCAAATCTTCATGGATGCCGAAGACTCTGAGAAGACAGCCTTCATTATTGACAGGGGGACGTACTGTTACAAGGTGATGCCCTTTGGTTTGAAAAATGCGGGTGCGACCTATCAACGTCTTGTCAATAAGATGTTCGAGGAGCAGATAGGTAAGATCATGGAGGTGTATGTGGACGATATGCTAACGAAGAGCCTGAAAGCATGTACTCAGGTGGCAGACCTTGAAAAGACCTTCGATGTCATGGACTCGTACAAAATGAAGCTCAACCCAGCGAAGTGTGTCTTCAGGGTAGGAGCCGGCAAGTTCCTGGGGTTCATAGTTAATCAGAGAGGGATTGAGGCAAACCCTGAGAAAATCAAAGCGTTGCTCGACATGAAGACTCCTAGTAGTATCAAGGATGTCCAAAGACTCACTGGAAGAGTGGCGGCCCTAAACAGGTTTGTTTCCAGGGCAACAAATAAGTGTCTTTTATTCTTTAAAGTTCTAAGGAAGGCCTTCCAATGGGACGAAGAGTGTGAAAAAGCCTTTGATCAACTCAAGTCCTACTTGGGGTCTCCCTTGCTGCTGTCCCGGCCCATCACGGGGGAAAGGTTGTTTGTGTATCTGGCAGTCTCTGAGTCAGCCATTAGCGCGGCCATCATACGGGAAGAGGATGGGGTTCAGAGGCCTGTGTACTTCAACAGTAAGGCCCTGCAAGGGTCTGAACAAAACTATACCCGAATGGAGAAGCTGGCTTATGCCCTCATACATGCTTTAAGGAAGATGAAGCCTTACTTCCAAGCTCACTCCATGGTGGTCCTTATAGACTCCCCATTAAGACAGGTTCTGCACAAACCTGAGATGTCCGGGAGACTGATGACCAGGGCCATCGAGCTAGGAGAGTATGATCTTACCTACCAGCCCAGGACAGCCATCAAGGGGCAGGCCCTCGCAGACTTTGTTGCAGAGTTCACTTGGGAAGAGGCCGAGACAGAGAGGGGCTTGGATGGCGGTGAAGAGACGAACCGAAGTGTCTTCAGAGATTCGGAAGAGACTGCCCTGTACGTCTTCTGAGGTCGAGAAGAGGTTGTCCCAGGCAAAACTCGGAGCAGAGTAGAAGAAAACGAAGAGGATCGATACCTCTTCGAAAAGGGGGTGATGAGAGAAGGGGTCTTCTCATCAGATGCAGACGTATGGAGCCTCTTCGTTGATGGCTCTTCCTGTGACAGTTGAAGTGGCGCGAGGCTAATACTCTCGGCCCCAGATGGCGCCAACATTGAATACGCCTTGAGATTCAATTTTCAAGCCTAAAAAAATGAGTCTGAGTATGAGGCCATGATAACAGGTCTCTTATTGGCAACAACTCTTCGAGTAAAGCGACTCCTGCTTCATAGCGACTCAAGGTTGGTTGTCAATCAAGTGTTGGGAGTATACGAGGCCAAAGACGAAAGGATGGCCAAGTACTTAAAAAAGGTAAGAGGGTTACTAGAGTACTTTGAAGAGGCAAAACTAAAGAGAGTGTCTAGGCTGAGCAACCATGATGCTGATGTATTGGCAAGCCTGGCCTCGGCAATGAAAATAGATTTGGGAAGGACCATCCCAATCGAAGTCTTAGGAAAGGCAAGAATCGAGGAGGACGAGGTATGTAGTCCTTGTCACAATGTTAACCCAGGGGACTCATGGATTGACCCACTTGTCAGATACCTAAGAGAGAGGGAGCTACCTGAGTCCAAGCTGGAAAGAAGAAAGTTGAGATACAGGGCTGCCAGGTTCTCATTGGTAGGAGACGTCTTGTATAAAAAGGGGTTTCTCTTGCCCCTCCTAAGATGTGTGCATCCCATGGAGGTACCCCGGGTCTTACAGGAGGTTTATGAGGGGTCTTGCTCTAGACACATAGGGGGAAGGCCCTTAGCCAAGAGGATCGTCACTCAGGGATACTGGTGGCCTACCTTGTCTAAGGACGCTGCTGACTATGTGAAGAGGTGTGACAAATGTCAGAGGTTCGCCACTATCCCTCATCAACCCCATCAGCCTATGGCGTCAATCTCTTCTCCATGGCCGTTTGCGGTATGGGGAATTGACTTAGTAGGACCTTTGCAAAGAGCAATCAACAACTATAGATTCTTGATAATTGCCATTGACTGATTTTCAAAGTGGGTAGAGGAAGAACCGATGATAACAATTACAGAGCAGAAGACCTTTCAGTTCATCTGAAAAAACATCATATGTAGATATGGCCTCCCAAACACGCTCATCTCGGATAATGGGACCCAGTTCAAGAACTCCTCCTTAGAGAAGTATTGCCAAAGTGTGGGGATTAAACAGTTCTTCTCATCTCCTGGTCGACCTCAGGCAAATGGCCAGACTGAGGTCACGAATAGGACTATCTTGGATGGAATCAAGAAGAGATTAGAAGACGCGAAGGGGAGATGGATAGAAGAGGTCTACACTGTGCTATGGGCTTACAGGACCACAGCAAGGACACCCATATGAGAAACCCCATTCATACTGGCACAAGGCTCAGAAGCCGTCATACCAACGGAAGTAGGACTACCAACTCATCAAATTCAGACCTACGATCCTGACAGCAATGGGGAAAAGAGGAGGTTAGAACTGGATCTTATTGAAGAGAGAAGAGAAGACGCAGAGGTCAGGAAAGTAGCCTACCAGCAGAGGGCAGCGAGAATATACAATCAAAGGGTGAAGTCAAGACCCATTGCAGTGGGAGACCTAGTGCTAAAGAAGACCCTACAGAAGACAAACAATCTACACCCGAACTGGCATGGCCCCTACAAAGTAACAGAAGAAGTTCTGCCCGACACTTACAGACTAGAAAATCTAGAAAGAGAACCTTTCACTAACCCATGGAATGCTGACCACCTGAAGAGATATTACATATGATGTTGCATAGGATTTGTAATTTGTAAATGTACCATCTTATCGAGAAGAGGTTATTAATAAAGATCAGTTTCCATGACAAGTTCTTGTTCCATTCTTAGATTAGAGACATTACATGGGGATAACATCAGAGGTGATGACCTCAGACCCTCATAACATCACTCGGTGGTGACGAGGTCTGAGCTCAGACACCTTGGTTAGATGACCTCAGACCCTTAACATCATTAATTTGGTGACATTTATTATGAGGCTAACCTCTTAGGTGATGACCTCAGACCCTCATAACATCACTTGGTGGTGACGAGGTCCGAGCTCAGACACCATGGTTAGACGACCTCAGACCCTTAACATCATTAATTTGGTGACACTTATTATGAGGCTAACCTCTTAGGTGATGACCTCAGACCCTCATAACATCACTCGGTGGTGACGAGGTCTGAGCTCAGACACCTTGGTTAGATGACCTCAGACCCTTAACATCATTAATTTGGTGACATTTATTATGAGGCTAACCTCTTAGGTGATGACCTCAAACCCTCATAACATCACTCGGTGGTGACGAGGTCCGAGCTCAGACACCTTGGTTAGACGACCTCAGACCCTTAACATCATTAATTTGGTGACACTTATTATGAGGCTAACCTCTTAGGTGATGACCTCAGACCCTCTTAACATCACTCGGTGGTGATGAGGTCTGAGCTCAGACACCCTGGTTAGATGACCTCAGACCCTTAACATCACTCGGTGGTGACGAGGTCTGAGCTCAGACACCTTGGTTAGACGACCTCAGACCCTTGACATCATTAATTTGGTGACATTTATTATGAGGCTAACCTCTTAGGTGATGACCTCAGACCCTCCTAACATCACTCGGTGGTGACGAGGTCTGAGCTCAGACACCTTGGTTAGATGACCTCAGACCCTTAACATCATTAATTTGGTGACATTTATTATGAGGCTAACCTCTTAGGTGATGACCTCATACCCTCTTAACATTACTCGGTGGTGACGAGGTCTGAGCTCAGACACCCTGGTTAGAGGACCTCAGACCCTTAACATCATTAATTTGGTGAAGTCGGTTATGAGAACAACATATTAGGTAATGACTTCAGAGCTTAATAGCATTCAGAGGCATTCAAATATAAAAATAAAAGAAGAGATTATATAACATTCAGAGGTGTTACAAATTACAAGCTCAGTTACAAGTAAAAAATTACAAGTTACAAAATACAAATTTGTTACAAGTTAAAGGTCTGAGGGGGGAGCATTGACAGTCTCGGCTGGGTTGACCTGATCAGCGTTGGTCACCTCAGCCACATCATCAGCAGGGTCAGTCCCTCCGAGATCAGTCCCTCCCAGAGTAGCAGTCTCACCAGGGGCAGCAGCCTCGTCTTCTACCTCTTGCAGTGCCTGGTCAAACTGAGGGTCGGTGAAGCCGAGGCCCACAAAGTCGGAGGCCTTTATAGTGCCGACCTCCTTCTCTCTGACCTCGGCCCATTTGGTAGTGGCTTTGATACCTCTTTCGAGGTATTCAAAACCAAAACCCACGAACTCCTTAGAGACCTTGTAGTCAGAAATTATTTTCTCTGAGGCATCTGCAAGGGCAGCCTTCACAGCCGCGTTGACCTTCCGCTGCAGAGCATCATCTTTATCTTTCAGGGCCTTGGCATGGTTTTGGACGAGCGCGGAGATATCTTTTTCCAAACCCTAGGCCTTATTTTCAGAGTTCTTGGCCTTATTCTCAGAATTCTGCAACTCTGACTTCAGACGGTCAACCTCGGCATTCAGGGCACTCTCGACGTTCTCAGCCTCCTGCCCCTTCTGAATGAGGGGAAATTTCCTCATGGCCCAGTTAGACAATTGGTACATGGCAGTCACTCCCTGCACATTTAGTGAAGAGGTTAAGTGGGAGGAAATTCAGATGTTGCACTTGTAAAATTATTGACAAAAGGAACAAGTCATACCTGGACGACTCGGTGAAGGCTGAACTCAATCATCACAGGGGTGTCCATGGCTCTATAGAAACGCTTGTCTGCCTTGGTCATTACTTGGGCAAGTGCGTCCATGGCCTGTCGGCTGTTGCCGATCACGCTGTCAGTTAACTTCAACTGCTCCAGACGAGCCGTCAGAATGTCAGCTGAAGAAATTGGGATCGCAGTGTCTGAGGTCTTCTTTTGTCTTAAGGTCGGCCTCTGATCCTCAGAGGCCGGGACCTCAGGGGACCTCTTCTATGATTTGGATGTTGAGGGAGCTGGAGGAGGAGCGTTCAAACCAGTCTTCTTTGCAAGCCTTGCCAAACTTGGAGCTGCCATCTCCCACTGTTCGTCTGGGATACCTGGTGGTTTGTCTGCAAAAGTTAAAAGATAAGGGTTAGAGATCAAATATAAATGAGTTCAGAGGTTAAACTTGAAAAAGAAAAATCCTTACCAAAGTCAACAAGGGGGCTACCACCCAGGCTCGTCCCTGAGAGAAACCGAGGGGTCAGCAAATGCTCGAACTTAACAAACAAGCCATGTGCCCCTTGGTCTTGCAAGGCCTTCACCTTTTTGCTATTTTGAAGACTTAGGCCAGGATCGACCCTTGCATACATGGTGACCTTACCCCATCTGAGGGGTATCCTCAGCTAAAAAGTGGAAGAGGGAACAGATGAGCCAAATTCCCATGGCCCTGAGGCAAAAAAATATCGAGGCTTCCAATTGTGATTCGAGGTCTGAGTGACCTGGAGCATCTTCTTCTCAGGCCTCCGAGCCACGAAGTGATAGTAGCTCGGGTGGTTTTTGGCCGAGGTAGGGACGTAACAACCAGCAAAGACCTGAACTGGGAGGTCAGAGTGGTGGACTGCCCTCCATAAGATGATGGCCCCTATAATAACTCTCCAAGCATTGGGAGAGAGCTGCGAGGGGGCCAAGTTGATGAAGGAAAGAATGGACCTGATGACGGGGTGAATGGGTAGGCGAAACCCTAACTTGAACCTCTACTCGTACACGCATATTTCTCCATCTCGGCCATGATAGGCCCTTTCTTCCCTCAGAGGTCTCCTTAACTTGATGGAAGGGCTAATGGAGTATAAGTACCTAAAGCACAGAAGGTCTACCTCAGTGACTGTACTCTCGAACTTGGATGCTTCAGAGATGTCAACATCACTTTCAGCATCCTCATCATCGTCAAGCTCAACGTCGGCTGGAGCAGACGTAGATGGGTGACCTGGGAATCTCTGAGCAAACTCAGCCCCTATAACGGCCGACAGAGGGATGGCATCAAGGATGGGTGGCACAGCCACACTTGCCTCAACAAGTTCAACCTCTGAAGAAGAATCTGAGGTACTTGAGTCATTTTGGGATGAATCTCGGCTAGATACCTCGGCCTGATCAGGGACTTGGTCAGGCCGAGGTGTAAAGTCCATGGCTTCTTGGAAAGAGTCCACAGACATGGGGTCTGAGGTGGAGGACTCAGACTCAGACATCGGCAATGGGTTAGCAGAGACGTCTGTCTGATAGAAGATCTCAGGAGAATCAGGGTATACCACCTTGAGAGGTGGGGGAAAGATAGGTCTAATAGGAAACTCCTATGACCTACGAGCTTCCTCCTGAGCTCTCTCTATTTGCCTAATTTTTTCTAAGGTCTTCTCTCTAAGAGAGGGGAAATCCTCAAGAAGCTGGTATAGGGGTCTGAGCATCAGAGGACGACCCTAAACTTGGGATAACTTCCTAAGCTACAAACAGGACGTGCTTATAAAATAGAGGCGTTTAAAGATCGAACATAGAAGTTTAAAGAAAACCTAGTTCGCCTGAGTTAATGGAACTCGCCGGAAAACTCAAAAATACGCCGGAAAACGCAAACCAAATAGCAGAAATAGAGGAAATGGAAAGAAAGAAGTACTTGGAAAATGAATCGACGAGTGAGATGAGGAATACTTGCGAGAAAATCGATGAAGGCTTCTGCAGAAGGGCGCTGGATTGAAGAAGTTTTTGAGAGAGAAATTCGCAAGAACAATATGCGTGGGAAGGAAATGAGGAAGAAGAAAGAGAAAGGGAGGGTTTAAACCCTTAAGTACTTGGGCACACTTCCCAAGGCCCATCATTGCCTTGGGAAACCCAAGGGACAACTGACAGCACACTCCAACCAAGTTGGCACGCCCTAGCTTGGGACAGGTGTCATGCAGGTATAAGCCTTGGGACGGACAGGCCTCGGAGGTGAAGCAATCTCCTAGCCACTTGCTCTCGCATATGACTAAGGGATGGGGGGTGATTGATATGCCCCAAGTGTTACCTCGGCCCGGAGTTACCAACCTCGGCCGAGAATGATGGCCGAGATATTGATCAACCCAAGATAAGCCATGGGACCACGATATCATCCCTCGGCCAGACCAGGGTCGGCCCAGGCCGACACTACCATCTACACTGCCAAGGGGCACTGCGCGCATCACAGGCATCAACAGCACTCTCGTACACCTGGGTATGGCAAACTCGGCCAAGGGTGGGCCGAGGTGACAGGGATCCTACCCTCAACTTGGAACCGGTTAAACCTCGGCTTGGGCCGAGGTCACAAGAGGCCTTAGTAATCACCAGCATGGGACTATCCCTACCTCGACTGTGGCTGACCCAGCATAATGCCTCGACTGAGATCAGGCTGAGACCCCCTATGACACCTCGGATTGAACGAAGAACACGCCTTTACAGCTCGGCCTCTCTTAGGCCGAGGTCATCCACCAACCATGTGGCCGAGCATCTGTTGAACATTTGGATAAGGACACATGGGCACAAATCAGTTGTAACAAGATTATTCTCCACATGTGGGGAGAATATTTCATCATCATTACTTACATGTGGCAGTGACAGATGGCACTCCCCCATTGGCGAGGCTACCACACACATGCACATTACATGCATGGGGGGTACATTACACCCCCTAGGCACTATATATAGGGATCATCCCCTACCTTGCAAAGGGATCCCAATTATTAAACCCTAGCTAAAACCCTGTCTAAATATACAGTAGAGAGAGAGATCTTGAGAGAATTGTATCCATGGCCATTAGTGCCTTCATTCAGTGATATTACTCACACACTCACAGTGGACGTAGGCCAGATTGGCTGAACCACTCATATTCCGATGTTGATTCCTCATATCCTCACCTCATTCTCTTGTCTGTTTATATAGCTGTGCTGCCATTGTTATTCATATATTGAGCTTGGAAACACCTTATCTGGTGGTGCTGATTCATAGCATCATCAAAGGGTTACAACACAAATTTCCTAACGTGGGCAAAAATGAAAAGTACGGGTCAAAATGTGGATGCAAAGTCAAATCCGCCTTTACCACTAGTGTTGTGTAATATATGGTAAACACCCACTTCCGATTCATTTACATTGCACTATTTTTTTTTAAAAACTTTTTATTTTTCCTTTGTCGTCAGTATCGCCCGATTCACGATACATATCGGCCGTTCGATTCGATACACAACAAAAATGATACGTATCGCTGACATGAATTTAAATCATCAATTTGTCGTGAGAATCAGGAGTGTATCGCGATTTGATACGTGAATCATATAAATCGGGTATTTTGGAACCGGGAGTTTAAAAACAGAAAAAAAAACATTTTTTTTCCTGGCAAAAAAATAGTATAATAATATTTAAAGACCTTTTAACCCATAAAGGAACAAAACCCTAAGTTTAAAAGGTTTATTACTCATTTTTCTTGTGCTTCCTACCATTATTGTTATGTCCACTTCTTTCAAACAACACTTACTGATCATTTTCCTCAAGTTTTTGCAAAGAGAAGCTTCTAACTGATTTAGTATCCTTTGTCTTGGATGTTTGGTAAGTAATATAGTTTATTATTTATTTTTCCTCACTTTCTCAACCTATTTAATACGTTCCTACTTATTTATTAAGATGTCTTTATTTATTTATTGTTTTAGTAGCTTTGATCTTCAATATTTCCTCTTTATTTATTTTGGAAATGACTAAAAAATAGAAATGTTGTGGTTGCCTCACATGGGATTATTGTGATAAGGTGAATGATAATAAATTGCATTTAAGACGTAATTTTTGTAAGGATGCAAAATGGGTGGTATTTTTAGAATAAAGCACAGTCTTGCTACGGGAAAAGATGTAAAAAAGTGTATGCAATGCCCCAAAGATGTTAGAAATAAGTTTGCAAACATTTTAGGAGTAAATGAGGAAGATTGTAATGAATAAGGTGGGCAAAAAAATGAGGGTGAAGAGGAGTTTGAAGTTGAGCAAAATTTGATATCAGCAAACGAAACTATGGATGCATATTTACAAAAGTAACTAGTGAACTAATAAGATGAAGTAATTAATGTATATTTTGGCATTTTTTTTTATATAGGACCAAGGAACTTGAATGCTAGGAGGAAAGGACAATCAGTTCATGTTGATGAATATGATGTTGAAATTGTTGATGATGATGATAATGATGATGATGATGATGAGGAGGAGGACGAAAAAGAAGAGGATAGAATCGTTGTAGAAGATGATGACACTACACCAAAATGCTAATTTTGTGACTGCCCTTTTGTGACTGCTAATGGGGGTGACAAACTTATCACTCCCAGGAGCAGTCACGAAACCATTTGTAACTCCCATTAGGGGTGATAAAATCAATGGATAATAAAAAATTTGAGTCAATTAGTTTGTCACCGCTAATGAGAGTCACAAATGTTACCATATAATTAATTTGTGACTCCTATAAGCAGTCACAAATTTATAACTGTCACAAGCAGTCACAAATTTATCAGTAGGCCTAAGTTATGACTCTTATGAGCAGTCACAAAATTATAACTGCTATGAGGGGTCACAAATTTTGGTATAATACTAAGTTTATGACTGCTATCGACAGTCATAAATTTGTAACCGCTCTCATCAGTCACAACTTTTAGTCTAATACTAAATTTGTGACTGCTATTGACAGTCATAAATTTGTAACCGCTCTCGACACTCATAAATTTTGCCTAATACTTAATTTATAACCGCTATTGGCGGTCACAAATTTACTTTAATTTCCCTCTTCTCTCTCATCTCTCTCTTTTACCACTCCCGCCCCTTTCACAAAATGTTTCACTCCCGCCCTCGCCCCTTTCTCTTTCAATCTCTCTTCACTCACTTAGGGCGATTAAACGATTTCCACTGTCCCAAACTTCACGCCGGGGAAGTTGGGTTTTGACTACATTTCCACCAACGATCTGGCCTTGTGGACCCGCTCGGGAAATGGTAAACCCGTTCGTAAAGGGTTGTAGAGTTGGTGACGTCATTGACGGGAGTATGGTGGCGGAGATGGAGAGTATGTCCAAACGGTCGTGGAAAGTAACGGTGGCGCCTGGGGTGGTGGAGGGTTGGCGGAGGGTAACGTTAGCGACTGTGCCCGACCCGGTCAACACGCAAAGACCCGTGTTTCATTTTCGGCAAAAACGGGTGATGGAGTCGACTATGTCAGCGCCGCTAGCGAGTTTTAAAACATAAGGGCTCATTGATGGATCGTCTTCACGAGTTATGATGACGGGGGCTTGGGTTTGTTTTTGGAGACAGGGGGCGGCCTCTTGGGCGGCGGACAACCTCGATGCTTGCTCCATCGTTGTTGGTGGGGGCGCGGCTAGGGCTTCTACTACGGCTATCTGCTTCCTCCGAGGCTTGACATTCACGGGCTAGTTGGAAGTGGTGAATTTGTCGTTGCTGATTATTAGGAGGATTGGGCTAGTTGGAAGTGGTGAATTTGCTGATTATTAGGCGGTTAAACAACTACGGTATTGGGTGGGTGAGTATTGGGTTTTCCTTCTGGAATTTGGATCTATTTCCACTAACCAGAGCTTCTAGAACCTGCTATTCTTCATTTCCATTTCGGTAAGTTCTAAATATGCTTATAAGCCCTAAAGTTTGACTTATTTTTGCAGATTAAGTTGATGTATTTTTCTTATACATTTGGGTTTCAGTCTGTTATTATCTGTATCTATTGCATTGCAGATACTATTATCACAATGAATGGGGTAGTAGCTTCATATTAAGAAATTATCAGGTTTGATTTTTCTTCTTACATGTTGAATGTGTGGTTATGGTTTCATAAATTCAAAATCTGGGTGGACTTAGGTTATGGTTTTGATATACATGCTGAATGTTTTCCTTATGGTAGAAGTCCAACTAATTTATAATACTTTTTCAGAATAATACTCTAATTTTGATGAGAGTTTTAATTTCTTGTCTAAATTATAGCCTCACCGAGTTGATTTCCAACATTTTGAAGAGTTGTATTTCTTATAGGTTGTAAGATTAAATTTATTTTATTTTTTGTTTGACATCAAATTTTAGTACTCTGACGGGAGAGCGGGTATTCTTTGCATCATTGTTGTTGGTAATTTTAATACTCGAGTTCTTATTTAACTAAAAGCTCTTATTGTTGGTAATTGTTGATAACTAAATAGAAAATAATTATTGTTGGTAATTTTAATACTCCAGTAGTTCTTATTGTGTGTTGTGGTGGATTGGAATTTTTTTTATCTGATTTTGGTTTAAATTTTCTATACTCTTTGTTTTGTTATAGAGGAACTTTTGTTTTTGGACGTACACATGCCAAAAAAACCCTAGATCTGAAGACTTTTGGGGGGGTTTTTACAATTTTGATTGATTTTTGGTTATAAACATAGTCGTTTGTGGGTTTTGATACATGAATGTTTTTATCACACACGAACATATCTGTCTCACACACAAGCATAAATCTGATGATGTGTATTAAAGCTTCAATTGGATATTTTGAATGCAAACTGAATCTTACAAAGTGCTTAATTTTTCATTTAATTTTTTTCTCTTTACGTGTTCCGCAGATATAATGTGTGCAAGTGATTTTTTCTCATTTGTTGTTTTTACAACCTATGATTATATAATTGAGAAACTTGACAGTTCACTTGGATATGGCAGGTAGCCCAGAGGTTGCGACATATTTTTTTTAGAGCATAATCAGTATATTCAGGTAAGTTGAGACATTTGGTAATTTTTTGAAAAACAATTGTAGAAACTTTGGATTACAATAGTTTCACACATTTTAGTAAGTTGGTTTCACTTATGATTTGAATTAGGAATTTAAGGTCTTTTTCTTTTATGTCATTACATGAAAATTTTCAAGATTCCCAAATTAATGTGATCCAAATGAACGTATAAATATATTACACTGATCCAAATGAACGTATAAATATATTATAACAACAGTAAAATATAAAAACTATTAAATATATTATAATGATGTGATTACATAGGGCACCATTGGTTGAGGCCAACCTCCCAGCATAGTAGACCTTATGTGATGAATGTCACCCATTTTCCAAGTAAGCCACCAATGTCATTTGTGTTTGCTTGAAAATTTGAAAGGAGATTTTAGTTTTTTGCAATTTTGAAATCGATTGAAATTTGTAAGACTTGGTATTTATTATATTGTTTTACTTTTTTACTTATTTGGTATCCATGAGCAACTTGAAGGTATGAAGCATGTATTTTACTTTATGGTATCCACTAAATTTTTTTTTATATTGTTGGAGAGTCCCTTGAGAAGGGTGGATAGTCCAATAAACAAAGGAGACTCCGCCCAATTTTTTTAAAACTTTGACACTTTATTTTTTTAAAACTTGCATCTACATATTTTTGTTCGTTCATATGTTAATTAAAACCTTTTTTTATTCAATTAATGATTAGTGTTATTGCTATAATGTTTTAATGCTATATGTGAATTAATGATTAGTTTTAATGCTATAATGTTTATGAGATTTTTTTTCTGTCTTTTTTATAAGATAGTTTGATCAACAAGTATTTTTCACTATTATCGTAGTTTTACATTTTTTTTGCGTATGTTATTGACAAAGATTTATTTAAGATGCTTGTCCATATTGGTCATATGTTGTAACATTTTTCATAGAATCTGTCATCTATATTGATTTACTCAACTTTGTTTGTTTCTAACCAAGGTGAATAAATCCCACATATAGGAAGATGGGATGAGCAGAGGAGTTCGTGAATAAATCCACATGTAGGCTCTATGGAAGCAGTTAACTCTATAGCAAGCCCTGTAGCATACGAAGAAGCAACCATTGATTTATTTGATTCGAGTTCAACTTCAATCGTGGTCATTGTCGTTTATTAGCTACTCCATATGCTATTGTTGCAAGTCTGACATCGCTTCTTGAAGCCACTGCTGCCCTCATCCCGCTGTCGCAAAAAAGGTAATCTCTCCCACATATGTTCTCACCTACATTTTTTTTGGAAAAATTAATTTTTTCTTGGTTTTGCCGCTGCAGTTTCAATTTTGTTGTTTCGATTCTTCATCTTTGGTAGAATATCTGAATATTGCATTTCATGTTTCTCGAGCTCAAGAGGTGGGCAGATTTAAATTTTTTTGGCTATGAATTGCATCAGGTATGAAGTAGTAGCAGGTGGGCATTGGGGGGGGGGGGGGGGGGGGGGCAACAGGTAGGGGGTGATTGGGGGGGGGGGACTGAGTGGTGATGGGCACTAGTAGGTAAGGGGTGATGGCGGCTTGGGGTGACAGGTGGGTCGGAGAGGGGGGGCATCAGCAGGTAGGGGATGATGGGAAGCAAAAGGTGGGGGGGGGGGGGGGTGTGGGAGAGGGGGGGGGGGGGGGGGGGGGCAGCAACAGGTGGGGGTGGGGTGGGGGAGGCCGCATCAGGTGAAAGCATTGAAGGATAGAATTATTTTCTCAGGTTTGCTCACATCCGATTTCAGTTTATATATTTATTTTTTTAAGATGTTTTTTCTATTGAAGCTTTTGTTAGGCGATTTTTTTTATATTGTTGGATTTGTCATTATCCCTTGAGAAGGGTGGATAGTCCAATAAACAAAGGAGACTCTGTCCAATTTTTTAAAACTTTGACACTTTTTTTTAGACAATGAGAATTCATTTGATGAATATTAACTATTTGAATGTTGTTGGAAAATTTGTTGTTTGTTAAGCATGGTGAATAGTTTATCAACAAAGGAGATTATGACCAATTGTTATAAATTACTCTTTTTTTTGTTTGGAACGATATTTTTACCGTTTTGCAATTATGTACTTCAAAAATTTTTGCCGTTTTGTAATTACGTGCTTTCGAAATTTTCGCCGTGCCTTCAGGCACGGGCATTTCGCTAGTATATATATATATATATATATATATATATATATATATATATATATATATATATACATATATATACATATATGAACATTCTGACCCATTAGACACACTAACACATATGGGTAACTCGGACTTGTTATATATAGAAAAATACATGATTTGAACTCGAAAAGGACTCGATACGACATGAACTGAACTATCCATGACTTTTTAACATAATTATATGGATTGAGCAATGTTTGATACTGGCCCGATGTGACTTGGACCTGATACTTCATAAACCATTATCATTCTACGCCAAAATTCTGTTAACAGGTATGGTTAGTACTCTGTCTAATTTTTTTTCTGTGTTTCCCTATATTTGTCTATTAGTTATTGACGTCAACATAATTTTTTGAATGTAAATGATTCATAGTTTAACCATAACTCTTTTATTTTCTGATTTCATGTACTTGAACCTCCCCGTTGTTGGGGAAGGTACATTGACTTTGAGATATTAGAGGGTGATTAAGAAAGAACCAGAGCACTTGAAGCTGTCGATTAGTTATGTAAAGTTTGAAGCATCTTATAGGGAAGAAGAATCTCTTTGTGAACAGAAGCTGCAATTCCTTGAGTGTGCCAGAAGGATTTTTGATAGTGCAAATAACTACTTCAAAACAACTGCTCCTGATCTGAACGAGGGAAGAGCTATGCTACATGAGGAGTGTCCTGCATTCCAGAGAAGTTTTGGAGAACTTGGAGATGTGAATTTAGTTTGAGTGAAGCATCCGATGTTACATGATCATGACATTTCATGTCATCGAAGTGTTGTGTCGTTATTTTTTTAATTTATTTTTTATTCTATGTTCATTTTGTACTTGGCGCCCAAGAAGGGTTTATTTGATGTTAAATTAAGTTTAAACAAGTTTTATGTGTACCGGATATTTGGAATCTCATAAATATAAATGAAATGTTGTTGAATTTTTTAGACTTGTTATCATGATATTTATTTTACTTTCATTATTTCATCATTTTGTAAAAATATAAAGATATTTGTAATAGTTCTTATCACATTTAACAAATTCAATTTCGTAATTGCTAATAGCAGTCATAAATTTGTCACTATTATCAATTTTGTAACTGCTAACAGCAGTCACGAATCTTATATTTATGACTGCTGTTAGCAGTTACAACTAGCAGTTATAAATTTGGGTCACCAGTCATAACCCCGTAGGGGTTATAAAAATTTGTGACTGCTGCTAGGAGTTATAATTTTTCTTTTGTCACCCCCTAAATTATGACGGTAAATAGCAGTTATAAAGGCCATTTGTGACTGCTAACAGCACTCACAAATCTCCCATTTTGGTGTAGTGTGAAGACGATTATGATAATGAACAAAACATTGATGATGATGATTAGGATTTAGAAATAATTAGAGGAGTGATCAGGATGATTATTTTTTTGGATATATTTTGGATTTTGGTTATTATTTTTTGGATACTATTAAGGTATCATCATCATAGTCGAGGATGGCACCATGACGATACTTTAATAGTTACTTAGCGATATAAATATGCCCCATGGTTTCTCGTTTTGATATGACCTGTGGAGAAGTTTAAATCATATATACCTGATTGTAAAGTGTTCTCTATACTTTTATTTAATTTTCACAATTTTTTTGTGTCATATCTTACGATACGTATTGCGATACGATTCATGATACATAGGGTTTTCGATACACGATACGTATCATGATTCAATAACTATGCATTTTGCCCTTTTTTTTAGAGAATAGACGTACCCATATGCGCTGCCACAGGGAGTATATTATTATGCTTGCTGTTGTGAGTGTGTTGTTTCTCCGTGTAAATAGGTGGAGTACGAGGCGCATAAGATTTCACAAATTATCCAATCTAGCAGCCTTGCCATCAGTACCCCCAACCCATGCACACACCCACCCATCCATTCTTGATCCATCCCATCTCCACCCCCACCCCGCCACCACACACACACACATTGAAAGTTCGCCAGTGAGGAACTAAAGTCGAATACAAAGAATTCAGTGAAGGAAATCGTCTTCTTAATAAGCAATAAACTTCAAAAAAATTGTAGCAACTTCATAATTCTTCAATCTCAGGTGGCATTCAATAAAAACACAACTATTTTTGGTGCAATTTACAGGAAATCATAACTATTAAGATGCCATAGAAACATTTCTTTGAAGTAAGCATCTTATGCATGATCTAATTGACTAATGAACTAGATGACGTGTTTAAAAAATAGGCTGTGAGAGTTAAGGTTCAAGTGAACTAAGGACAAATTTAGTACCAAATGAATATAGATTTCATACGTAATCATAGTTTGAAACAAAAGAGTGAGGTCAGACCTATCTATGGCTAGCTGGAAAATGGACAACGACCCTCTTAGGCTACATAATAGGAAAATAAACACTTCCTATTTATAAACTAGAACAGGTCACAAAATGTCACACCCCGAGCTCAACCCGCCAAGGCCTTGACATGACAATAGCCTATGCTCATAGGTATATGATGGAAACGAGCTACCCTAAAATCATGGCTGCGGATTAGACTTACATCCCAACTTTACAATCAATCACCACAATATATGATAGAATCCACAATGACCCAACGACGTTCCTCTATTCGTCTGAAGTCCCTCAACACTCCAAATTCTCTTCTTATAATATGAATAAGAATTACTTATAACATGAAACTAATTCTTACAAGATCTTCAATATTATCACGCAATCACAATTTCAATTTTAACTACAAATTATATGGAAAAATACATTTTTCCATGAAGCTTTGAATTGTTGTTCCTAAAATATCCTTGTTGTTCATTCTTCAAGATCTTATCTCTTCCTCCCAAATGATCCAGAATCACTCTTGAAAAATAACCAGAAATCCAAAATATGAAAAATTTGGAAAATTAGTCTTTTCCCTTCCTAGCCCAAATATATTTTGTGTCTTATTGTGTATCAATTAGTGGATATTGGTTCACTATATATAAGGTGGAAGGGGACCTGAAATTCTCCTTAAAACTCATCATCTACCATCCACTAAACAAGCTAAAGGGACACACAAATATACCAAAAGTCATGTGACCTTTGGAATAATAATTTTCTAAGCTTAATACATTAATTTAATCGAATTTGTCCCCTTATTAGGACCACAATAATTAGGATAAATAATTAATTTATTTAATCTATAATTACAAAATTTGGCCGAATTTTATAATTATTAAATAATTAAATATTAATTCTAACAGTCTCCCACTTGGTCCTAATAAGTTTATACATAACGAATCCATTAACATAAGTTGCAATGCACATTCTAATAAACATCATACATATCCTATTTGATTTGGACCATGTATTGTAAATTAACACATCATCCTCACTGCTTTGTTTAGTAATATTAGCGGGTTCATCATTAAGAAGTGCTATATCAATGTCCATAACACCAAGGCTAAATTCAATTTGCTCGCACCATTCCGACAGATTAGTTCTGTCAAATTTCGAAAAGGCTGGGGCTTGAGAAAACGGGTTAATATTTGCTGTAAATGCTCACTCTAATTAAAAATAACACACATAACTAAAATTACAAGGAAATGAATATATAAAATTGTCAAATTTTGATGGCAGAATTATAACAAATGTGTCATAAATTGACCTTTAATATTTATTAAATCACAAAATCATAAAAGCAAAATATCTTTAATGGAATTTTAATATTAAAACTTGTGATTTAACAAACGCATTATTGGACAATTCAATATTCAATTAATAATTCTAAAGTTGATTAAATCTTTATAATAACAAACTTTAGAATAAACATATATTTTATATTTTTTGTATTGAGTCATTTGCCTGTGTTTGGCAAGGGATGCTTTAAACAAAATTTCAAAACCTCAATATTTAATATCCTTCCAATGCTATGAATCACTGGCCTGTGTTTGGCACGTGACTTATAAAATATGAATATTAAATTTTAAATTTTTTATATTTTTAACATTCGATGTTATGAATCATTGATCCGTGTTTGACACGAGACTCATAAAAATATCAATATTAAAAATGCTAATATATTTAAAATATACTGTTATGAATCATTGCTCGTGTTTGGCACGAGACTCATAAAAATATGAATATTAAATTAGCAAAAGTCTAATATCCTATTATATGAAATATGTTGGCCTGTGTTTGGCATGAATATTCAACTAAAACAGGATCATTAGAACAAGGTTTATAAAATAGTTCTAGATACAACACATATTCAATATAAAAACATGAAATTTTGTCAAAAATGAAAAAAATTGAGTTAGCAACATGAATCTATAGAAAATTACTCCAGAACCTCAAAACTTTCGATGGAATTCAAAAATAATTTTTTTTGTAGTGAGTTCTTGCCCCCGAGATTATTTTCATAAATGACAAATTCCAAGTTTTAACGGCCTAAACGATCTCGGATCGCCAAAGAACAGTTTACATCATGACCAAAGGTCGTGAAAATCGATCTCTGGCCCGTTTCCAATCAAACTACAAAATTTCATCGCATTCCGAGCAAGTTCGGGGATAAAAACACAATTCACTGCAAGCGCTTTTTGAAAGTTTTGTTCCCAAATTGCTTGAAATTCGTAGGGTTGATTAAAACGAATTAGGTAACCATTAAAATGACATCAAAACGACATAGAAATGGTTTCAGCACATCAAATGAAACTGTTTTTTACAAAAACAAATTTTAACAAATTTGTTAAACAAGTAAACTGTTTTCAACATATTTGTTAAATAGATTTTCAACAGATATGATAAACAAATAGAATTATGTTCAGCAGATTGATTAACAATAAAAAAATATTTTAAACAAATCAAAACAAACAGGACTGTTTAAATCAAATTTGTTAAAAATCAAAGAAGAATTCTTAACATATTGAAAATCAAACAATAAAACTGTTCGTAATCAGAACTATTAAAATCAAACAAAGTCTTAATATATGACAAAATGAGTATGTTCCATAAGAACAATTTATTTTATAATTTAACATGTAATACAGATGTACATATTGTCATGATAAATCTAAAAAATTAACACGTAACACTACTAATTATTATAACCAAATTCGTGTTAAAATTGTCACGAAAATATTATTAATCATGATAAACAAATCAGTAAACAAACAGTGCGGAATTAATCAAGAAAATCTGGGTTTATCAATATATAATATGATCATTTGAATTCCGTAAAGGGATAGCATGACAATATTTAAACTAGGCTCTGATACCACATGTAATATGAATAAGAATTACTTATAACATGGAACTAATTCTTACAAGATCTTATATATTATCACGCAATCACAATTTCAATTTTAACTACAAATTATATGGAATTATCCATGAAGATTTGATTTGTTGTTCCTAAAAGCTCCTTGTTGTTCCTTTTTCAAGGTCTTATGCCTTCCTCCAAAATGATCAAGAATCACTCTTGGAAAACAACCCGAAATCCAAATTATGAAAAATTTGGAAAATTAGAATTTTTTCCTCCTAACCCCAATATATTTTGTGTGTCATTTGCAACAACCCGAATTTTTTAAATGGAAATTTATAAATTTATTTTAGAAATCGAAGAAAAATAAAATTTTGGATTTAATTATTTTTATAATTAAATATATTGGTTTTTATATTTGGAATTCGAAAAGCTAGATTACAAGACTCCTAATATGAGTATATATAAGTCTTCGGCCGTTTAGAAGAGTCCTCAAAACACAAAACTCTTTAAGAGTCCTCAAATAATAAAACTCTCTAGAAAGAAAAATATATAAAAATATTTGACGTCCGATTGAGTTGAAATTTGTTGTGCAACTTACTCTTGTCTTCAGCTACTATGTTCCTAAATTTCAGCCAATTCCAACGGTTTGATTTTTCGAAATATTTTTTTTAGTGTTTGTATCTGATTAGAACTCTTTTCTTAATCAAACTCTTAATCCTTTATATATCATAACAAATTCGTGGCTTGTCTTTTTGAATCATTTTTTCATCAACTTTTCAACTAGAAAACCTCTCCAAAATTATTCCCTTTCATCTACAAACTTTAGCCGTAAACTTAATCAAGTGTTTGACTCAATATTTGAAGGCTTAATTGGTATTTTCTCAAGATCATTCAAGAGCGAGTTTTGATTATTTTCGTGAGTGGAACGTAGTGGTGTGATCAGAATTTTAAGGTAGAAATTTTATGGCTTTCATGTGATGATTTTAAGTTACGGAACTTACACAATATGCTCCTAAATTCTCTCGAGAGTATTCCGTTTGTTCATGTGTTAATTGAACTCATGTTAAATTGATATTCATTTGAGAAATAATTGTTGGAATCTATTATTTTGATTCATTGATATATTGAATTCTTTATTTGGGCATCGTGTCATGATATTTTAATATGACACGGAGAATGGGCACCCGTCGGTAGTTCAAAATCTAATATATGGCTTGAGAATGTCTAGAGGAGGTGAGGTGAGGCCTGGTGACTCATTGATGTGTTGTTGAGAAATTAATATTCGCACAATGCTTGAGTATTACATTTGATTCATATATGTTGATTCGTATTGTTTCGCTTTATTCACCGTTATTATTTGTGAGCATCTATTCTTGTCATATTGTGTACTTTCCTGTATTTTTTTAGTGGCAGGTTAGCGTGAATTTGGACGCTACAGATTATTTGGAGGATTTTTGAGAATGGAGTTTGGAAGATTATTTTTGTATACCTTGGCAGTGTAGTTTATTTGGGGACTTTTGTATTATTTTTGAGTTGAAATATTGTAATTATTTTGGAAGTGTAAATTTTGGATTCATTAGATTTATTTTGTGGAATATACATGCTCTATACTAATTGTTGAGGATTTAGTTTAGTTTTAATAGTAGTAGCACGCCGCGTGTCTCTTTTCGGAGGCACGAGGTGTTACATTATTGTGTATCAATTAGTGGAGATTGGTTCACTATATATAGGGTGGAAGGGGACCCGAAATTTCCCTTAAAACTCATCATCTATCATCTACTAAAGTAGCTAAAGGGACTTACAAATATACCAAAAGTCATGTAACCTTTGGAATTATAATTTTCTAATATTAATACATTAATTTAATCAAATTCGTGCCCTTATTTAGACCACAATAATTAGGAGAAATAATTAATTAATTTAATTTATAATTATAAAATTTGGCCGAATTTTGTAATTATCAAATAATTAAATATTAATTCTAACAGTTCTTAGTCCACGCCATGAACCATGACTGCAATCCTTCCCACACGCCAAATGTCAGCTCTATAAAGACTATCCACAACCACTTTAATTAGTTTTTTTCTCTAATACATTGCCAATTTTCAATTTTAGACTTCAATATAGTTTTAACTTTACCAACTTTCCGCCAATGGAGTATTAATGTTAACTTCTATGTGTCATTTTAAAAAATAAAAAAATTTAAATTAATTAAAAATCCAAAAAATCTTTAAATATTAAAAAAAATCAAATATCAAAATACTAAGAATAAAAAAAAAATCTTTAACCGAAAACAATTGTACGGCAACCCCAAAATTAAAACAATTAGTAATTTACTAAAGTCTTAATTCGAGATGGTGGATCGTTACACATGTTTTGATCCTAACCTTTAATTAGTTTTAATTTGATACGGTGGGAGTACTGTCAGGGACGGAGCCAAGTGGGGGCTTAAGCCCCCATGTTTAAAAAAAAAATTATTTTAGTAGGTAAAAAATTATTTTTTATAAAAAGTAGGGCAAAAACTGTAAATACCTTAAACCTTTAACTTAAAATCCTATTTGAAACAAAATACGCACTTTGACAAAATTGTTGAATTTTAGGGCTGAATTTTTTATGGTTGAATTTTGTGTTTTAACAGTTATTATATGATTGCTGAAATTTATTAATTGCTGAAATTTATTGCTTATTAATTGGTGTATTAATTGCACATTGATTGCTGAAATTTTGAGGTTTAATTTTAGGGCTGAAATTTTAGTGTTGAATTTTAGGGATAAAGTTGCTTAATTTTATGGTTGAATTTTGGGGCTGAAATTTTTATGGTTGAATTTTGTCTTTTAACAGTTAATTCATGTTAATGTTTGTTAGAGCTTTCTTTAAAGTTGTTGCTAGTTTTTATTTTAGGGGATAATTAAGGATATTGTTGGTTTAAATTTGGGGCCGAAATGCTCATTTAAATATTTATTTCTCCTTTCATTAGATTAAATAAATTACGTTATTTTTGTCAAATACTCAAAAATAACCTCAAAAAAGTTCGTCTCGAGGGCTCCCGCCCTCGAACTCCCGAAAATCACTGCTGAATTAGCCCCCATTAACAAGAATTCCTCGCTACGTCCCTGAGTACTGTATTAACTTCATCTTAAAAGTCACTTGAAGATCGAGAAGTCTCACCCCTCTTGCAAACTTTGAAGAGCTACCTGACGCTTTGTAAAATGTGCTGGAGCTGTAAATGCTGAAATGGCACTTTAATTCTATGAAAATAACGTCTCTAGCAATAAAATTCGGGGCGTAATCGTATCATCTCACATTGCATAGTTAGTAGCTCATCAGAGATCCACCTAGAGCACAGTTTGATATATATTGTTTTTATTCAAGTTTCTGTAAAATTCAAATGAGTGAGCCAGTGAGGTGAGGCCTAATTATCGCTAGGTGAACATTAACCCTCGCAGACTACATTCAAGTTAACAACTTTTAATACAAATATACAACCAGCTAAACTCGGCATATACGTAAACAATAATCCAGAGAGCGAAGTTGAATAACCAAATAACAGTACCAAAGATAGAGGGAAAGTGCATCAAAGAGAGTAGTTAAGCACTTTTATCTACAATGTAATTAACATCTCAAAGGTCAAAAAGCCGTGGACCCACAAATTCAAGCTGCTATATTAAAACAGAGCTTAGTCTCATTCCACGGACCATTAATCTCAAACTTGTACACTTGAATCCTTATCAGCCAATAAGGACACAACAAGTTAACAATAATTTAAAACCCCCAACAAGAACATAAAAATCAACCCATTTAAACTATAAATAAAACCCAGAGCCACCGCCATCAACCCAAACCCAAACGAGTGTTGGTTTTGGCTCTACTATTTTTTCACTTTTGGTTTATTTACAAATTTTCCATTTTGGCTCAAACCTATAAATACAAGTGTTATTTATAGGTTTTGCAAGTGTGGGAATATTTGAGAGCTAATTAAAGACAAAGAGAGATAGAGAGCTACTTTGATCAAGTTGAGTTCTTGAGGTTGTTTAGTGATTGAATTTTGAGAGAGATAAGTGAGGTGTGTGTGTAACCATTGGTTCCTAGACATTTATCTATAAAAGAAGATATCCTACCATTTGTTGATGTATCCCAAAGCTTGGGTGAACCACATAAATTGTTGTTGCTTTGATTGTTTGTTGCTTGTATGTTTTTATTGTCTCTTCATTGATGCTTGGTTGAATTGATTGGGAGTTTTCACACCAGTTCATTTTAGGAATAAGGTCTTGGGTGTTTTTCGCACACTAAGTGTTTGATAAAATTCCCGAGTGAGTTTTATTGTCTTTGTCGCTAGAAATAGTCTTGCTTTAGCGCAACAACGAGAACCAAAGATGCAATATAAAAGAGTATTTCTTGATACAATAAGTAACCAGTGGAGTAAAGAGGGAAACATGCAAGGAGAACAACACAATAGAAAAAACATGAATCCTTGATGGGACACGAGAGGCAACAAAAAGTGAAGCCACTGTAACAGCATTTAAAAAGACATGACCCGCGAGGGTAGGATTTTTCAGAGCCCCAAGAACTTTCACAGTGGGCACCGCATAGTCTTGAAGGAAGAGATGGAGTACGATAAGCAAAGCTGTGAGTGACCATATGGAATCGGAGCTTATGGACCGGGTAAGCGTGTGGTAAATAGGAGACAATGCCTATAAACCCATTAATGAAAACAATATTTTGACAAGATAATTGATAAGGAGACGAAAAGAAAGCTTATCTGCAGTTATGAGAAGAATAAAGAAACTTGTTATGAGGAGGCTTACATAAAGAAGTATAAGATGGTTCGCATTTAAAAGATGATCCAAGAGTATAAATCCAAACCAAGATCACAAGAGCAACGATGCAAAGATATTGAGAGATGGAAACTGAGTCAAGCATCACCTTTAGCACATTTTGTTTCACAACATTACCTTACCGAGATCATAAATACCTTATGCATAATCAGAAGATATATAAGCATCATAATAGCAAGATGTATTTCAACCACATCCATTTTTTTTTTCTATTTCTCTAGGGAAAATTGTGAAAAATCAAGAATTTTGACGCGACCATAAATGTGTCTAAAGTGCGTGCTTTATAGGCTCAAGTGCAAGCTTGTCGTGTTAGTAATAATCCGATAAGTCGGGATCGTATCCACAGGGAGTAGGACTTACAAATCTTAATGACGAAGGAGTAATGAATTTTAACCTTAACTTGATTCTTAAAAAGAAAAGAAAAGATGAATATTTGTGATTTTTGAAACTCTTTTATGACTAAATTGCAATGAAATTAAATTCTAAATTAACTATGCTAACAGGAATAGTGACACAAATGGAAAGATGCTTGTTATGAATATAAGATAAATTAGGTTAGAATACAATCCTCCAATCCTTAGTAATTACTTAGCAGAATACTAAAATTATAAATTAGAAGTTTGAATGAATCCAGTCTTTATAGATCCTAAGCATTACATATATAAGGTTCAATCCCGCATCATATGAAATCAAAGGGAAATATAAAGCGGTGCTACACAATTTTACGCACATTATATTCTTAAACATCCCAAGTACCTAGGACAATAGAGATTAAAAGACCTATAATGATTGTCGAATTATCTTGCACGACTCTTTCAAAAATTTAATATAAATTCTATTTTCTACATATGTAATTTACATTGGGATGGGTTCATGCATCCCAACCCTAAAAAAAACTTAGCTAGACATGATTTTATTAAATGAAAACAAAATTTTAAATGTGCAAGAAGTCATAGGTCTATTATGCATTGAAAAGAAACTTGAATTGAGAAACAAAATTAAACTACAAGAGCAATTTAAACTTACAATATGGAAGAAATGGAAAGTAGAAATTAGAAATACTTGAATAGAAGAAGGAAATATGAACTTGAAACTTAAATCTTGAATAACTCTTATTCAACTTACAAACTAGGGTTTCTAAATCCTAAGAAACTATGAAATTATATGCCAAAAGGAACTTCCTCCTCTTCCTGTCTTCATTACTCTAGGGCTTGGCTTTTTATAATACCCAAATATGAATTTTTCAATGCCTCTCCATGTTTTAAAACTAATAAAAAGGAATTTTACAAGAAATTTTAAGAGTTGAAACTTTTGTGCTTCCAAAATTTATTTCAACTTAGACTTTCTTTCTCCAACTTTGACTTGCCATATCTTTTGATCCAGAGCTCCGATTTGACAGTCGTTTCATCCTACACTCTTGTGATTTGATTATCTTCAACTTTCATTTAGGCTTCAAATCCGAACTTCGGGTGTAGAGTTACTCTTTTGCCCTTTGACTTGTCGTCCTTTGTTCTCTTTCTTTCTTTCGATTTCTTTCTCTCTTTTCTTTGCACTAAATATCTGTAAAAATAGTAAGAAATACACGAAACTCAGGGTACTTGTTAGAAGAAGTCATTAGCAATGATATGGGATAAAAACAAATCAATTACGTTGTTCGAGGTACTAAAACTACCAACTTAGGAGGACAAATTCAGAAGAATTTATGCTTAGTCAAATTTGTAACTTATCCTGTTCCTATTTCATTCTTCTAATGTATTTAAAAATAGACAATTAGAAATGACATCTCCGAGAAATGAATGTTCCATCCAGTTAGTATCATTTTGATATTTTAGAGTCCTGTGGGAAGTTAACAGCTCTTAGATAAATGTTCGTTGGAGTAAAGAAGTTTAACAAATGGAGCCCCATAAAAAAATTTCCTTAAAAATGGGGGAAAACATAACAAGAGAATGTCACATTTTCCTGAAATTATCATAAGTTTAAAAGACACAGTTGTATGCAGAAGCTTATCACTTGATGAACACAAAGAAACCCATAAGTTTCGAATTTAGTCATTTTTCTGAAACTCGTGTGATGAGACAGTGTTATATTTAATTATTCAAGTAATTTATTTCTAAAATTTGCAGCTTTGGTAATACACTTATAGTTAAAAAATTATATTAGTAAGGGACATTTAATTGTGACTTCAAAAGTATATGCCAAACAGACCTTAGTCACCAATGTTGTTTAATATAAGACTTTGACCCCCATGTTGGACGGTGGTGCCATTGCATATCAAACGAAAACACAAAAATATCCCCTTTTCTAAGGGGTTGCATATGATCCTTTAAAGACAAGTGACATCACATATGTTTGAAACTAGAGAAATATAATCCGGCTGTTGAAACTAGGAAACCATTGGAAAGAGTCATCTTCTTCCTCTACTTCAAGAATGAAGCAGGTTTCTAGGATTTAGAGATAAATGAAGAGGATCCATTTTGCAGTAAGACGTCATACTGGGTGTTGTTTTCGAATCTGGAAAAGGCATGTCAATCACTAACGGCTTTAATTTCAGCAAGAACATAAAATTTAAGCTGTTGTATACACCAAGGGTCAATGTCTAATTGTTTTTGTAAAACATTATACAAAATCATAAATATGGAACTTATTTTTTTTATTTAACTCTTGTATTATGGATTTCTAGGCAAGATGCTATTAATCAATCTTGCTCTCAATGTAGATTAAGGACTCCTAGAAAAAAAGATTGATTTCTGTGTTTGAAATGTGGACATTATGAATGGTTGATACCAACAATTGCACAATCTGAGAAAGCTAGTATAAGGATTAAGATCGATGTCAGTTTGGATTACTTATGTGTATAACGCAACGAAAATTATAAAAAATACTTAAAAATAAACTAAAAAAGGATTCCGATTAATATTAAAACGTATACAATGAAAACCCTCCTCTATATATAGGCCAATGAGTCCTTGCCTACAAAGGTAGATATAAGGAAATATGCGCTCTTTTAATTGACTAAAGACTTTAATGTTCATATAATAAATTTTCTCCCACTCATTGCATGCCCCAAATGTGGGCTAACCTTCATACGAAGGATAACTTAAAGGAGGTGCGGGAGAAAGGGAATTTATGATATCTTTATGGGTGTCAACGTAAAAACACTTCAACATTTGAGTTGTAAAACAGCCAACACATATGGGTTGGAATCATAGTACAATCCTTGCGGCATCTCAATTTACGAGGGTGCAAAGTGAGGCTGGGAGTCTGCTTTGGATGTGGTAAGGTGTTTTGTTTAAGGTTTAGGGTTCTACTTCGCTTTGCCTCCGGGTTTTTATTTGCACCTGTTTTCTTTTCTGTATGGGGAAGATGTGTAGGGTTTCTGTTCCTTCTCTTTATATATATATATATATATTTTAATTAAGTGAGGTACAATAAAAAAGCAACATACTTAAAAATGAGTGTAGTGGAGACGCAAATGTTAACACGACGTGCAGTAAATTCAAAAGGATAAAATTTGAATAGATTTATAAAACATTTGAAGCATCTCGTATAGAATATATATTGATGAAAAAACACCTCAAATGGTTTGGAAAGAAGAGTGATTTGGTTAAATGCAGAGAGTAATGGTAAGGAAACAGGTAGATCAAAATTGACTTCAGGAGAGATTCTTAAGGACATGATCGCATGTGGTTTAATCAAGGCTATTGCACTCAAAGAGAGTAAAAAACATAAATATTATTCTTGTAGCTGAAGGGAGATGAGATCGAATCGTCCCATAAGGCATAGCACGTGGCATGGATTGCCTAAACTGCCATTAGGCTATAATCGGCCACCAACTCAACACAGGCCGATTAAGGTTTGATTCCTCCAGACTCACAAAAATAACATTCAACTATTTCTGTAGTATCACAATTTTATATTGGCTCAATCGAAACAATGGAGATGAGCTAAAAGAGTGGCCAATTACATAAGAACTTATCGTAAATAGTGATGGGACTAGTTAGCACTCTCTACTTGTATATATAAGATCCACTGTTAACAAGTTGATAACCTATTAACTTGCACCACATTGTGTTTGGAGGCTTAACTAACAACCCTAGCACTCCAATTTGTCCTCTCTCTTAGTAAACAAACACCCCTCTTTCCCCGTGGACGTAAGCATTGCCGGCTTGCTAAACTATATGTATTTGTGTCAATTTACATTCTACACTACATTCTAGGCATAAATGGTATTTAGCACTGTTGTAGAGTAGAATCCCTACAGTGACAAGTTATTGAAAAAGGCGTTATTGAGTAGGGTCATGTTCAATGGAACTAGTTTTCTTTGAACTTTGCTTCTTATATCAATAATGTGGCTATGTTTTCTTATTTAAATAAACAAAACTCAGAAAGTAAGTTGAAGCATGAACTAATAATGTGAAACGGGTATAGTGACGGTGTAATAAAATTTGTGTATCAATTGAACGATAAATGCAAATTTTGTTCCTCAACTTGATTGACAATAAAATCCACACATACATAAAACATGACATTAAGTCATTGATATACAACCGACTTGCACATAACAGCCAAATGTATTAACATACTTTTAGTTACAACGCCTCTTAAAAGAAAATCACAAAACCTTGACTGACTTACACAACTCTTACCCTTCATCATACTTTTTCATATATTTTGTTTTTTGGAAAGTTATCATAACATTTTTTGCTGTGAAGTCGGACAACTTCACTTTTGCCAAATTTGTGACTAAACATCCTTAGGCTTAAATTCCTTATGATTTCTTATACAATACTCATCTCATCAGCACCACGGGGCAATGAATCTTTTCCATTTCTCATCAGATTGGATTGTGTGCTGCCCCATATATGATCTCAAAAGAGTTGCGTTTTCATTGGTGACTTTCCTAACATATATCCTCCACTTACACAAAATGTCCATCTTCAAGTTATCATTCTTCTTCATTTTCTTGTATTCGATTCCTAATGGCATACATCCTCAAGAACACCATGCAGTCCTCCATCATTTTCATTTTCAATTCCAATTTATCATAAATGTTTAAATTTTTACCTTAGCAATCCTCCTCTTTGTCTTCCCCTTCATACCCATATTTAGTTCCACTAATAAAATTTCTAAATTCAATCTTCTCCTTCTAATTGTAAAATAGCTTCATCATTTGTTTGTTTAGAGTTACCAGTGTTCTCGTTATCATCTAAGGCACTTTTATCATCTTTATTTCAACCAATGGTGTTAACATTAGATTTGACAAAATAACACACAACACCAAAATGACTAAATTGTTTGATATTGTTCATTAACTTGTAATAAATTCTATAGATAATCCCAATAGTTTCCGATCCCGGAAGAAAATTATAACCTTTGGTTTGAACTCTAAGACTTAAAGCTCTACAAAGAAATCTTTGAAGTTGAGTTTTCTCCTTTAATTCATCCGGAAATTTAGAGGCAAACTCAATACTTCTATCAATAGGGAGTATTTTCCCTTCTCCAATGTTGTGCTCTAAGAATCGAATATTTGTTTGAAATTTTTTTATTTTAGGGGCGGAGATAACTAACCCATTAGTTTTAATTACATCTTTAAAAATTTTCATTTTAGGGGCGGACTCTTAAGTTCACCGGAATATGGCCGGATTATCCACAAACTTATTACAAACAGAGAGAGAGAGAGAGAGAGAGAGAGAGAGAGAGAGAGAGAGAGAGAGAGAGAGAGAGAGAGAGAGAGAGATGTAAGTAAGTGGTTAAAACTTAACACTTTATCCCATGCTGATTCTGACTCAGAATTAGATATCTCTTTGAAAGAAGTTCAGGATTTTGAACATTCTTTCGGTGATCCTGAGGATCATATCAATAAAATTACTTATAGTAATAATATTGGCAATATCGGTCCTGCTAGAAATTACTATCATCGACCAACTCCCCAGGAACTCCTAATTGAAGAATGCCTCCATTGTTGGCTCAGTGGGAAGATTGCTCAGAAAAATTACTCTACCATTAAAAAAGAAATTCTTTCGGTTGTTAAATGCATTTCAAAATTTCAAGATGATTTATTAAATCAGAAATTTTTACTACGGATTGATTGTAGTGCTGTTAAACAGGTTTTGCAAAAAGATGTTGAAAACATTGTTTCAAAACAGATTTTTGCCAGATGGCAAGCAAATTTATCTGCATTTGATTTTGATATTGAGCATATCAAAGGTGAAAACAATTCTCTTCCTGATTTTCTAACCAGGGAATTTTTGCAGAACCAATGAGTGGCCCCTCTAGAGGGCGTGGCAGAGGCCGTGGGCAATCCCACCAAAGGCCTGGAAAAGAAAAAATGGTGATCAATGATAATCAATATCCTCCGATATAGGATTACATGGAATTTCTTCGCTAGAGCGCGCAGAACGGAGGGAAGAATACCCCTCCACTTAACCCCTTTAGCAAAAAGAAATCTGCCAAAGAGGTCTTGGAAACAATTAAGTACGATTTCATTCCTAATAAAAGGACTTCGGAATTGATACTTATCCACAATGATGAGGACGAGAAGCAGATGACTTCTCCCTGGGAAATTAAGTCCCTTTATCTGGATACACATAATTATGATGTGCAAGAAGGAAAATACCGGACGGTATATGAGGCTATCCTCGAAGAATTTGAATCAGTGGTTTTTAATCATACTAATAAACACCAGGGAAATTTTAAATACCCCATTGCTTATAGCAAGGCTGTTTTGAAAAAAATCATTTCTCCCCGAGAATGGGGAATTCATCATTTGAAAGCGCGAAAATTGAGTTCGCAAGTTGGATCCTATAATTATTGGGATTACGTCCAGGCTTGGACTAAAGATTTTTATTAGCAAAATGCTGAGCACAAACATACTTGGTTTTTCGTTTTGTGCCCAAACTCTTTAAAAAACAGTTACCCAGGATGGGTTATCAATTGGTGGGACAAATTTGGCCCAGGAATGATATGTTCCCTGATGAAATTACCAAGGCCAAACTTTTTCTTCCTTGGACTCAATTTCATCCTAAATTAAGAGGGAAAAACAAAATTCCAGTAGGTCTTAACACCCTACTCTTTTTCACTGAGATCAGTATTCCTTGGATCTCCAGATGAGATCTTCAATGTAGAGTTAACAATCTCAATGCTCCTCTACTTGAAAGAATATTTTATTATCGATGGTGGAGTGGTATTGATATGATTTCTACCATTAATCAAATAAAAGATAGTTTAAAACACTATATGTCCATGGTGGAGGAGTCACCCCCTCTATCTCCAATAAGCAAGAAGGTACTGTCTAAAAAAATTCCATTGTTACAGATGGCAACCTTAGTTAATTTGTATTTGATGCCCATGCTATCGCCACTAGCATTAAACAAAGACTAAGCAGTCTTCTCAAAGTATTCAGTAGGAACAATTCCTTCTTGAATACAATTCATATCAGCACCGCTATCAACAAGGGAAATGATGTTACTCAAGGTAAACTCTTTGTTGATAACTAAGTTAACAGTAGTATACCATTTTTGGCTTGGTACACGGTTGATAACACCCAAATAATCCACAGAATCTTCAGTGTTCGGAGTAGTGTTTGAAGTTCCGGATTAGAATGCTTATAGGCATTCTTGAGATTAGTGATCTCAATTTTCATGTTATTATGCTGATCCTTAAGTTGTCTTAACTCATTTATAAGTGTATTGACTTCATGCCTTAGATCATTATGAGTAGCAGGCTTGTTAAATTCTCCAGCTTTTTCTAAGCGATTATGACCTCAGTTAAGATGGACAATCCTTTCTTTTGTCTAGCTGGAGAGTCTCAGAATCCAGAAGACGATGAATTCATTGGTGACATGTTTGACACCAATCTTCCCACTGAGCCAACAATGGAGTCACTGAGTTCAGCATTTCCAACAGGACGGTTGGATGGAACCTTTCCTTGCCCAGACGTGGATGGCCTAGATGATTTGAGATAGCTGGCCAACCTGGCCCCTGTCAGATGGACCACCTGGCCCCAGTCAGATGCTCGCCGACGCTTTAAGACAAAGCTTTCCCCTCTCGATGATAGTGGTAGGACCCACTGGCCCACCTTCAGTTTCCCCGTGACAATTGTTGGCCCCACTGGCCCAACAGCCGACGCTTGAAGATAAGAGACTTTGCCAGTCTCGAATATGGAGGGACCTACGGGTCATTATCTTAGGAATTATTTATTCCTTTCCTTTTTGTATAAATAGAGGACCTCTCTTCCTCATTTATCACCACTTACTTACATCTCTCTCTCTCTATCTCTGTTTGTAATAAGCTTGTGGATAATCCGGCCATATTCCGGTGGACTCTTAAGTTTGAAAGTTTTTAAGTTTGTTTTGTAATAAAAGTTTGTAATAATATTCCGGTTATATTTCCGCTTATTGATCCTCTTATTTATTCAGTTTCTTCGAGGATAGCCTCATATACCGTCCGGTATTTGCCTTCTTGCACATCATAATTGTGTGTTTCTCGATAAAGGGACTTAATTTCCCAGTGAGAAGTCATCTGCTTCTCGTCCTCATCATTGAGGATAAGTATCAATTCCGAAGTCCTTTTATTAGGAATGAAATCGTAATTAATTGTTTCCAAGACCTCTTTGGCAGATTTCTTTTTGCTAAAGGGGTTAAAAGGAGGGGTATTCTTCCCTCTCTTCTGCGCGCTCTGGCGAAGAAATTCCATGTAATCCTATATCGGAGGATATTGATCATCATTGATCACCATTTTTTCTTTTCCAGGCCTTTGGTGGGATTCCCCACAGCCTCTGCCACGCCCTCTAGAGGGGCCAATAATTGGTTCTGCAAAAATTCCCTGGTTAGAAAATCAGGAAGAGAATTGTTTTCACCTTTGATATGCTCAATATCAAAATCAAATGCAGATGAATTTGCTTGCCATCTGGAAAAAATCTGTTTTGAAACAATATTTTCAACATCTTTTTGCAAAACCTGTTTAACAGCACTACAATCAATCCGTAGTAAAAATTTCTGATTTAATAAATCATCTTAAAATTTTGAAATGCATTTAACAGCCGAAAGAATTTCTTTTTTAATGGTAGAGTAATTTTTCTGAGCATCTTTCCAAGATCCCGAAGTAAAACGAACAAGTTCTTCCTTTTTAGTTAAAGAATTTATTTGTTTTAAAATACCTCCATAGCCTAAATCTGAGGCGTCAGTTTCAATAATTTTGAAAAACGAAGGGTTGGCTAAAGCGAGACAAGGTAATTGATTGACTTTCAGTTTAATTTTCTGGACTGCTTTAGTATGCTCTATAGTCCAAGGAGCTGGGTTCTTTTTCAACCTTGTGTAAAGAATTGCACTATCCTGTGCAAGATTCTTGTAGTAATCACTAATATAATTGAGACTACCAAGAAATCTTTGAAGTTGAGTTTTCTCCTTTAATTCATCCGGGAATTTAGAGGCAAACTCAATACTTCTATCAATAGGGAGTATTTTCCCTTCTCCATTGTTGTGCCCAAAGAATCGAATATTTGTTTGAAAAATTTTCATTTTAGGGGCGAAGACAACTAACCCATTAGTTTTAATTACATCTTTAAAATTTTTTAGATGTTTGAAATGCCGATCAATTGATTGTGAAAAGATAAGGATATCATCAATATAGACAATGGAAAAATCAGAATAAGGATTAAAAATATCGTTCATGATATTTTGAAATTCGGAAGGGGCATTCTTAAGCCCAAAAGGCAAAACATTCCATTGGTAATGACCAAATGGAACCACAAAGGCAGTTTTATACCGATCTTGTGGGGCAATTTGGATATGCCAATATCCAGATTTTAAATCAAATTTGGAAAAGATAGTGGCAGAGTTAAGCCTATCAAGTAAATCCTTTTTATTGGGAATTGGATATCTTATCCATTGCAACACATTGTTAAGAGGCTTATAATTAATAACAAGCCTAGGAACACCTCGTTCCTTCTCAGCAGCCTTGTTAACATAAAAAGCAGTACAACTCCAAGGAGAATAACTTTTAGTTATAAGCTTTTTATTTAAAAGACTCTGAATCTCATTCTTACAAAGGTCAAGAAATTCAGTCTTTATTTGACTGGGTCTGGCCTTAGTAGGGATGGATTTTTCATTGAAATCAGCTTCATAGGGAAGGGAAACAATATGCTTATTCCTATCCCAAAAAGCATTAGGAATATCACTGCAAACTTCTGTTATTAATTGATTTTTAACAACATTAATTTTTTGCATGATCTGTGGAGACATCAATTTCTGTTTGATGTTAAGGAAAGAGATTTCTTTCTGAAGAAAATTTAAATGGTTTTCTTTGAAAATAATATTATTTGTCAAAGAGTTAATTTTCTTAATCTCAGGTCTGGTGATAAATTCAAAAACAATTTTTTGGTTTTGAATAGTGGTATATATGCCACTAGAATCAATTTGATCAATTGGCATAAGCAATGATAAAAAAGGAGTACCTAGAATCAATTTGAAGTAATTCTCTATTACGTTCTTTTTGGTAATCTCCACTGCTTTCGAATGATGAATTCCCCATTCTCGGGGAGAAATGAATTTTTTCAAAACAGCCTTGCTATAGGCAATGGGGGATTTAAAATTTCCCTCGTGTTTATTAGTATGATTAAACAACACTGATTCAGTTTCTTCGAGGATAGCCTCATATACCGTTCGGTATTTTCCTTCTTGCACATCATAATTATGTGTATCCAGATAAAGGGACTTAATTTCCCAGGGAGAAGTCATCTGCTTCTCGTCCTCTTCATTGAAGATAAGTATCAATTCCGTAGTCCTTTTATTAGGAATGAAATCGTACTTAATTGTTTCCAAGACCACTTTGGCAGATTTTTTTTTTGCTAACGGGGTTAAGTGGAGGGGTATTCTTCCCTCTGTTCTACGCGCTCTGGCAAAGAAATTCCATGTAATCCTGTATCGGAGGATATTGATCATCATTGATCTCCATTTTTTCTTTTCCAGGCCTTTGGTGAGATTGCCCACGGCCTCTGCTACGCCCTCTAGAGGGTCCACTCATTGGTTCTGCAAACATTCCCTGGTTAGAAAATCAGGAAGAGAATTGTTTTCACCTTTGATATGCTCAATATTAAAATCAAATGCCGATAAATTTTCTTGCCATCTGGCAAAAATCTGTTTTGAAACAATATTTTCAACATCTTTTTTGTAAAACCTGTTTAACAGCACTACAATCAATCCGTAGTAAAAATTTCTGATTTAATAAATCATCTTGAAATTTTGAAATGCATTTAAAAACCCAAAGAATTTCTTTTTTAATGGTAGAGTAATTTTTCTGAGCATCTTTTCAAGATCCCGAAGTAAAACGAACAAGTTCTTCCTTTTTAGTTAAAGAATTTATTTATTTTAAAATACCTCCATAGCCTAAATCTGAGGCGTCAGTTTCAACAATTTTGAAAAACGAAGGGTTGGCTAAAGCGAGACAAGGTAATTGCTTGACTTTCAGTTTAATTTTCTGGACGGCTTTAGTATGCTCTATAGTCCAAGGAGCAGGGTTCTTTTTCAACCTTGTGTAAAGAATTGCACCATCCTGTGCAAGATTCTTGTAGTAATCACCAATATAATTGAGACTACCAAGAAATCTTTGAAGTTGAGTTTTCTCCTTTAATTCATCCGGGAATTTGGAGGCAAACTCAATACTTCTATCAATAGGGAGTATTTTCCCTTCTCCAATGTTGTGCCCTAAGAATCGAATATTTGTTTGAAAAATTTTCATTTTAGGGGCGGAGACAACTAACCCATTAGTTTTAATTACATCTTTAAAATTTTTTAGATGCTTGAAATGCTGATCAATCGATTGTGAAATGATAAGGATATCATCAATATAGACAATGGAAAAATCAGAATAAGGATTAAAAATATCGTTCATGATATTTTGAAATTCGGAAGGGGCATTCTTAAGCCCAAAAGGTAAAACATTCCATTGGTAATGGCCAAATGGAACCACAAAGGCAGTTTTATACCGATCTTGTGGGGCAATTTGGATCTGCCAATATCCAGATTTTAAATCAAATTTGGAAAAGATAGTGGCAGAGTTAAGCCTATCAAGTAAATCCTTTTTGTTGGGAATTGGATATCTTATCCATTGCAACACATTGTTAAGAGGCTTATAATTAATAACAAGCCTAGGAACACCTCGTTCCTTCTCAGCAGCCTTGTTAACATAAAAAGCAGTACAACTCCAAGGAGAATAACTTTTAGTTATAAGCTTTTTATTTAAAAGACTCTGAATCTCATTCTTACAAAGGTCAAGAAATTCAGTCTTCATTTGACTGGGTCTGGCCTTACTAGGGATGGATTTTTCATTGAAATCAGTTTCATAGGGAAGGGAAACAATATACTTCTTCCTATCCCAAAAAGCATTAGGAATATTACTGCAAACTTCTGTTATTAATTGATTTTTAACAACATTAATTTTTTGCATGATATGTGGAGACATCAATTTCTGTTTGATGTTAAGGAAAGAGATTTCTTTTTGAAGAAAATTTAAATGGTTTTCTTTGAAAATAATATTATTTGTCAAAGAGTTAATTTTCTTAATCTCAGGTCTAGTGATAAATTCAAAAACAATTTTTTTGTTTTGAATAGTGGTATATATGCCACTAGAATCAATTTTATCAATTGGCATAAGCAATGATAAAAAAAGGAGTACCTAGAATCAATTTGAAGTAATTCTCTATTATGTTCTTTTTGGTAATCTCCACTGCTTTCAAAGGATGAATTCCCCATTCTCGGGGATAAATGAATTTTTTCAAAACAGCCTTGCTATAAGCAATGGGGGATTTAAAATTTCCCTCGTGTTTATTAGTATGATTAAACAACACTGATTCAGTTTCTTCGAGGATAGCCTCATATACCGTCCGGTATTTGCCTTCTTGCACATCATAATTATGTGTATCCAGATAAAGGGACTTAATTTCCCGGGGAGAAGTCATCTGCTTCTCGTCCTCATCATTGAGGATAAGTATCAATTTCGAAGTCCTTTTATTAGGAATGAAATCGTACTTAATTGTTTCCAAGACCTCTTTGGCAGATTTCTTTTTGCTAAAGGGGTTAAGTGGAGGGGTATTCTTCCCTCTGTTCTGCCCGCTCAGGCAAAGAAATTCCATGTAATCCTGTATCGGAGGATATTAATCATCATTGATCACCATTTTTTCTTTTCCAGGCCTTTGGTGGGATTGCCCACGGCCTCTGCCACGCCCTCTAGAGGGGCCACTCATTGGTTCCGCAAAAATTCCCTGGTTAGAAAATCAGGAAGAGAATTGTTTTCACCTTTGATATGCTCAATATCAAAATCAAATGCAGATAAACTTGCTTGCCATCTGGCAAAAATCTGTTTTGAAACAATATTTTCAAGATCTTTTTGTAAAACCTGTTTAACAGCACTACAATCAATCCGTAGTAAAAATTTCTGATTTAATAAATCATCTTGAAATTTTAAAATGCGTCTAACAACCGAAAGAATTTCTTTTTTAATGGTAGAGTAATTTTTCTGAGCATCTTTCCAAGATCCCGAAGTAAAACGAACAAGTTCTTCCTTTTTAGTTAAAGAATTTATTTGTTTTAAAATACCTCCATAGCCTAAATCTGAGGCGTCAGTTTCAACAATTTTGAAAAACGAAGGTTTGGCTAAAGCGAGACAAGGTAATTGATTGACTTTCAGTTTAATTTTCTGGACTGCTTTAGTATGCTCTATAGTCCAAGGAGCTGGGTTCTTTTTCAACCTTGTGTAAAGAATTGCACTATCCTGTGCAAGATTCTTGTAGTAATCACTAATATAATTGAGACTACCAAGAAATCTTTGAAGTTGAGTTTTCTCCTTTAATTCATCCGGGAATTTAGAGGCAAACTCAATACTTCTATCAATAGGGAGTATTTTCCCTTCTCCACTGTTGTGCCCAAAGAATCGAATATTTGTTTGAAAAATTTTCATTTTAGGGGCGAAGACAACTAACCCATTAGTTTTAATTACATCTTTAAAATTTTTTAGATGTTTGAAATGCCGATCAATTGATTGTGAAAAGATAAGGATATCATCAATATAGACAATGGAAAAATCAGAATAAGGATTAAAAATATCGTTCATGATATTTTGAAATTCGGAAGGGGCATTCTTAAGCCTAAAAGGCAAAACATTCCATTGGTAATGACCAAATGGAACCACAAAGGCAGTTTTATACCGATCTTGTGGGGCAAATTGGATATGCCAATATTCAGATTTTAAATCAAATTTGGAAAAGATAGTGGCAGAGTTAAGCCTATCAAGTAAATCCTTTTTGTTGGGAATTGGATATCTTATCCATTGCAACACATTGTTAAGAGGCTTATAATTAATAACAAGCCTAGGAACACCTCGTTCCTTCTCAGCAGCCTTGTTAACATAAAAAGCAGTACAACTCCAAGGAGAATAACTTTTAGTTATAAGCTTTTTATTTAAAAGACTCTGAATCTCATTCTTACAAAGGTCAAGAAATTCAGTCTTCATTTGACTGGGTCTGGCCTTAATAGGGATGGATTTTTCATTGAAATCAATTTCATAGGGAAGGGAAACAATATGCTTCTTCCTATCCCAAAAAGCATTAGGAATATCACTGCAAACTTCTATTATTAATTGATTTTTAACAACATTAATTTTTTGCATGATATGTGGAGACATCAATTTCTGTTTGATGTTAAGGAAAGAGATTTCTTTTTGAAGAAAATTTAAATGGTTTTCTTTGAAAATAATATTATTTGTCAAAGAGTTAATTTTCTTAATCTCAGGTCTGGTGATAAATTCAAAAACAATTTTTTGGTTTTGAATAGTGGTATATATGCCACTAGAATCAATTTTATCAATTGGCATAAGCAATGATAAAAAAGGAGTACCTGGATTAAATTTGAAGTAATTCTCTATTACGTTCTTTTTGGTAATCTCCACTGCTTTCGAAGGATGAATTCCCCATTCTCGGGGAGAAATGAATTTTTTCAAAACAGCCTTGCTATAAGCAATGGGGGATTTAAAATTTCCCAAGTGTTTATTAGTATGATTAAACAACACTGATTCAGTTTCTTCGAGGATAGCCTCATATACCGTCCGGTATTTGCCTTCTTGCACATCATAATTATGAGTATCCAAATAAAGGGACTTAATTTCCTAGGGAGAAGTCATTTGCTTCTCGTCCTCATCATTGAGGATAAGTATCAATTCCGAAGTCCTTTTATTAGGAATGAAATCGTACTTAATTGTTTCCAAGACCTCTTTTGCAGATTTCTTTTTGCTAAACGGGTTAAGTGGAGGGGTATTCTTCCCTCTGTTCAACGCGCTCTGGCAAAGAAATTCCATGTAATCCTGTATCGGAGGATATTGATCATCATTGATCACCATTTTTTCTTTTCCAGGCCTTCGGTGGGATTGCCCACGGCCTCTGCCACGCCCTCTAGAGGGGCCACTCATTGGTTCTGCAAAAATTCCCTGGTTAGAAAATCAGGAAGAGAATTGTTTTCACCTTTGATATGCTCAATATCAAAATCAAATGCAGATAAACTTGATTGCCATCTGGCAAAAATCTGTTTTGAAACAATATTTTCAACATCTTTTTGTAAAACCTGTTTAACAGCACTACAATCAATCCGTAGTAAAAATTTCTGATTTAATAAATCATCTTGAAATTTTGAAATGCATTTAACAACCGAAAGAATTTCTTTTTTAATGGTAGAGTAATTTTTCTGAGCATCTTTCCAAGATCCCGAAGTAAAACGAACAAGTTCTTCCTTTTTAGTTAAAGAATTTATTTGTTTTAAAATACCTCCATAGCCTAAATCTGAGGCGTCAGTTTCAACAATTTTGAAAAACGAAGGGTTGGCTAAAGCGAGACAAGGTAATTGCTTGACTTTCAGTTTAATTTTCTGGACTGCTTTAGTATGCTCTATAGTCCAAGGAGCAGGGTTCTTTTTCAACCTTGTGTAAAGAATTGCACCATCCTGTGCAAGTTCTTGTAGTAATCACCAATATAATTGAGACTACCAAGAAATCTTTGAAGTTGAGTTTTCTCCTTTAATTCATCCGGGAATTTAGAGGCAAACTCAATACTTCTATCAATAGGGAGTATTTTCCCTTCTCCAATGTTGTGCCCTAAGACTCGAATATTTGTTTGAAAAATTTTCATTTTAGGGGCGGAGACAACTAACCCATTAGTTTTAATTACATCTTTAAATTTTTTTAGATGTTTGAAATGCTGATCAATCGATTGTGAAAAGATAAGGATATCATCAATATAGACAGTGGAAAAATCAGATTAAGGATTAAAAATATCGTTCATGATATTTTGAAATTCGGAAGGGGCATTCTTAAGCCCAAAAGGCAAAACATTCCATTGGTAATGGCCAAATGGAACCACAAAGGCAGTTTTATACCGATCTTGTGGGGCAATTTGGATCTGCCAATATCCAGATTTTAAATCAAATTTGGAAAAGATAGTGGCAGAGTTAAGCCTATCAAGTAAATCCTTTTTGTTGGGAATTGGATATCTTATCCATTGCAACACATTGTTAAGAGGCTTATAATTAATAACAAGCCTAGGAACACCTCGTTCCTTCTCAGCAGCCTTGTTAACATAAAAAGGAGTATAACTCCAAGGAGAATAACTTTTAGTTATAAGCTTTTTATTTAAAAGACTCTGAATCTCATTCTAACAAAGGTCAAGAAATTCAGTCTTCATTTGACTGGGTCTGGCCTTAGTAGGGATGGATTTTTCATTGAAATCAGTTTCATAGGGAAGGGAAACAATATGCTTCTTCCTATCCCAAAAAGCATTAGGAATATCACTGCAAACTTCTCTTATTAATTGATTTTTAACAACATTAATTTTTTGCATGATATGTGGAGATATCAATTTCTGTTTGATGTTAAGGAAAGAGATTTCTTTTTGAAGAAAATTTAAATGGTTTTCTTTGAAAACAATATTATTTGTCAAAGAGTTAATTTTCTTAATCCCAAGTTTGGTGATAAATTCAAAAACAATTTTTTGGTTTTGAATAGTGGTATATATGCCACTAGAATCAATTTTATCAATTGGCATAAGCAATGATAAAAAAGGAGTACCTAAAATTATCTGTTGAGATAAATCGCCAATAAGCAAGAAGGTACTGTCTAAACAAATTCCATTGTTACAGATGGCAACCTTAGTTAATTTGTATTTGATGCCCATGCTATCGCCACTAGCATTAAACAAAGACTGAGTAGTCTTCTCAAAGTATTCAGTAGGAACAACTCCTTCTTGAATACAATTCATATCAGCACCGCTATCAACAAGGGCAATGATGTTACTCAAGGTAAACCCTTTGTTGATAACTAAGTTAACAGTAGTATACCATTTTTGGCTTGGTACACGGCTGATAACACCTAAATAATCCACAGAATCTTCAGTGTTAGGAGTAGTGTTTGAAGTTCCTGGATTATAATGCTTATAGGCATTCTTGAGATTAGTTATCTCAATTTGCATGTTATTATGCTGATCCTTAAGTTATCTTAACTTATTTTTAAGTGTATTGATTGCATGCCTTAGATCATTAATTGTAGCAGGCTTGTTAAATTCTCCAGCTTTTTCTAAGCGATTAAGTACCTCCTTGAGGCTGTACTCATTAGAAAGGGAATTTGAAGAATTAGGAATATTTTCCTGGTCATAACAAGTCTTAATAAGTTTGAGCTTAATGTCAGGGTCAATAACTTGATTAATAACATCAATCATAGTTTGTTGCTGACTTGTAAGGACATTAAGACTTAATCCATTTAACTGAATTATGGATTGTAGATGATCGCATCTCTTGGTCAAAGCATTACATTGGCAATCTCCTTTTTCGGAGATGTCTGAGTCACTAGAGCTTTGGATCTGGTAAAGCTCATCATCACTCTCAGAGGAGTCCTCTATCTCTTCAGAGGAACTGGAATTAAGCAAGAGTTTGCTTAATTGGGTCTTGAGATGTTCATCAATCTGAAGGTTATTAATTTTTGTTTCCATTTTGCATCTGTTTGCATAATGACCATACTTACGACATTTAAAACATTTGGGGTTAGACTTGTTAGGTTTCTTTCTAACAGATTTCTTTTTATACCTATCTCCTTGTTGTTTAGAAATGTCAGTCCATTTTTTCTTATGTTTATATGAGGATCTTTTAGGAACTTTGTTGGTCCTTTTAGAGACTCTATGAGTAGAAGTCTCTTGAGTATTATAAGTAAATTGATCACAAAACTCACCAATCTCTTTCTTTACAGAAAGATTTTGTTTCTTAAGCTGTCTCTGAAGCTTAAGGTCATTGCAAAGAGAAAGACCCTCTTGAATGACAACCCTTATAAGTTGACCATAAGTGTAATCGGAGTAATTGATAGAGATGCTATCATTAGCTTCTCTTAACTTTTTTCGAACTTTCTCGGCAAAGAAAGTAGGAAGGCCATCAATGAATTTGGCTTTCCAATGCTCAGAGTTACCATCTGCTCTCTGAGTGACCCTAGCTAGGAACACATCCTTGTACCACCTAAACTGGCTAAGGGTAGGACATTTAAGATTTTGAAGTAATTCTCTATTACGTTCTTTTTGGTAATCTCCACTGCCAACAAAGTGATGAATGATTGCGAGCATTAGGGTATAAACAACATCCTGTATCCCTTGGTCTTGCATATGTTCATTTTTGACAATTTTTATGGCATTAAGAATTTCATTTCTTTGGTTTTCCATGAGGATATTTCCCCACCAACCCCTAATGGTTCCAGTAAATCCAGCAGTGATCATTTGAGCAATGCTATGATCAGAAGCATCGTTATGATTGCAAATGGTGGAATACCTGGACATCTAATGAATCATTTCATAAATTTGGGATTCAGATTTTCCATCGAGATTCCAGTCATAAATGGATTTGCCATGAAAAGTGTTTTGCATCACAGTGCTTTCTTCAAAGAGGAGGTCCTGGGGAGTTGGTCGATGGTAGTAATTTCTAGCAGGACCGATATTACCAATATTATTACTATAAGTAATTTTATTGATATGATCCTCAGGATCCCCGAAAGAATGTTCAAAACCTTGACTTCTTTCAAAGAGATATGTAATTCTGAGTCAGAATCAGCATGGGATAAAGTGTTAAGTTTTAACCCTTTGAGATCTTTCTCGATCTCTTTAAGTTGGGACATAAACTCCGTTTTTGTGCCCATTTTAAAACCTTTAATTCAATAGGAGGTTGAATTATAGGTTTGTCAATACTTTTAGCAAAGTCTGGGGGATTCCTAGCGGTATTGTGTATCTGAAGGTTCTCAATTCTATTGAGCTGCTTTCCTATCGTGGTAAGGATAAGGTTAGTATAATTAAAGCGGGTTTAACATATTATGATATGTGACAACTTTAGCTTCCGTTTCAATGTTAAGAAAGGCATTCGTTCCTAACCTAGGAGAACTACCGCTTTTACTGGTGCTTCCAATTTCAATGGAAAAGGGCTCAGTAGGAGGGTGAACAGCAAATATAATCTGTTTATTCACAGTGGTCCATTTTGTCAAATGTTTTTCATCAGTTTTAAGAGTCTGTTTATTCTCAGTTTCAAGAACAAAAAGATGCTTATCTTTAGAAAACATTTGAAACCAAACCACAAAAGAAGTAACCAATTGGTTTTCTTCAATCCAATTATAAAATTCATTTTTATAATTTTCCAATTCATATTTGTTGTATTTATTAAAGTACCAAGTTCTAAAGCTAGCGTATCCTTGCAGGTTGAACTCAGCACTGATTTCTTTCCTATTTATTGTAAAAACCATAAAAAGGAAAGGGGGTTAAAGTCTGACATTCATTTCAGACGGCGTAGGAGATTCTCTACGCTGAGAAGTATTCTTCTCATAAATACCATGCGGTATTTGGTCATTGGTAAAAATTCCATGAAGATTCATATCGTCTTGATATGATCAGTTTCTAGGATTATCTTCACAAACAGAATGTCGTGAAGCAGATAGAGGATAGCTAACAAAAGGGGCTCTAGAAGATTGATCTCTAGAGGATTGACACCTATTGAATTTCCTAAAATTTAGGAAAATGACCCCATCTTTGTCCTCAATTATGTCTTCAACATCATTATTTTGACGTGGTTGAGGAGGAACAACATTTTTTATGGCCCAAGTCTCTGGGAAATCAATTTCTTCCCAACTTATAGTTCTAGGTGTGTGTACATTAGAATCTATAAGGTGTGTGTCAATTAACACAGTTTTACCAAAAGGACTAAATTGTTTGATATTGGGAGCCATAGTATTCATTAACTTGTAATAAATTCTATAGATAATCCCAATAGTTTCCGATCCCGGAAGAAAATTATAACCTTTGGTTTGAACTCTAAGACTTAAATCTCTACAAAGGTGCATATCAGTTAAAGACAAAGTTATGTTTGGAAACACATCAAAATAGACAGGTCCATTGCATAGACTAGTTTCAATTGCTCCCATCAAAGATTGTCTAAAATTAGTACACCTACCGTCACGTAGAGTAGCTTGTAGACAGGCGTTCATACCAGAGAGGGTCAAAGGTTTAAAAGCAATTTGTATTAAACCAACATGAATAAAATGATAATTTTTATCTTTTATATGATCTTTAAGATCATCCCATTTAAAAAGCTCGATAGACTTATCTTGCTCATTGAGACTAATGGTTTGTTCCATAGTCTTTATAGCGTACTTGCTACGAAAGTTATACCAGTTAGTGTTATAAATAGTTTTAAGTTGGACCTTAGGAATAGTACACCTGTTCAGATCCTTCTGAACATCAAATTCAATTAAGGAAGAGTTCTTCATGAACTCTTGTGAAGTGTGTGTATCCATGGTGTTTAATTCCATAATACAAATGTTAATATTTAGAATAGTAATAACCTCATAATCTGAAATAGGAAAATAATATGCAAATCAAAATTCTAGATTTAGATGAATATAATAAGCCGAATTAGAATAACTTCTGACACCCAGTGGTCAATGGTTTACATCGGGAATAAGCCTCAACGCCACACAGGCTAACACGGCAACCCATCTACGCGATAAATACCAGTCCATATCAAAACCAGATTTCTTTTTCTCCTAATTATATTCATTTAAATTAGATTTTTAATGTGAATAGTAAATTAATATTCACGTCGGTGAACAGTAATTTACTATTCATATGAATAGTAAGTTTCTGTTACAGCCTAAATTTCCGACCATTATTATTACTAGCCTAAAGATTAACACACAGTTTAGCCAATCATGGATCTGATACCACAAATAAGAGGATCAATAAGCGAAAATATAACTGGAATATTATTACAAACTTTTATTACAAAACAAACTTAAAAACTTACAAACTTAAGAGTCCACTGGAATATGGCCGGACTATCCACAAGCTTATTACAAACAGAGAGAGAGAGCTATGTAAGTAAGTAGTTATAAATGAGGAAGAGAGGTCCTCTATTTATACAAAAAGGAAAGGAATAAATAATTCCTAAGATAATGACCCGTAGGTCCCTCCATATTCGAGGCTGGCAAAGTCTCTTGTCTTCAAGCGTCGGCTGTTGGGCCAGTGGGGCGAACAATTGTCACGGGGCAACTGAAGGTGGGCCATTGGTTCCTACCACTATCATCGAGAGGGGAAAGCTTTGTCGTAAAGCGTCGGCGAGCATCTGACTGGGGCAAGGTGGGCCATCTGACAGGGGCCAGGTTGGCCAGCTATCTCAAATTATCTAGGCCATCCACGTCTGGGCAAGGAAAGGTTCCATCCAACCGTCTTCTTGGAAATGCTGAACTCAGTGAGTTAAAGAATGCCTCCATTGTTGGCTCAGTGGGAAGATTGGTGTCAAACATGTCACCAATGAATTCATCGTCTTCTGGATTCTGAGACTCTCCAGCTAGACAAAAGAAAGGATTGTCCTTCTTAACTGAGGTCATAGATGTATCATCATCATCATCGGATGGGAGAGGAATGGGGTTTTGATTGTCAGGATCATCACTAAAGGAAGGTTTGATTCTATCACCAGGAACTCCAAAAGCAGACTTAAATTGGTTATGGGTGTAATCCATAACTTTCTGCAATAGCTCCTGCTCCGTTGCTCTAGGGAACTGCTTCTTCAGAACAGTCTTTAAATCCTTAATTGGATTGGCAGCTGGTGTCATCTTCTCCACAGGAAGGGGTGACTCATCCACCATGGACATATAGTGTTTTAAACTATATTTTATTTGATTAATGGTAGAAATCATATCAATACCACTCCACCATCGATAATAAAAGATTCTTTCAAGTAGAGGAACATTGAGATTGTTAACTCTACATTGAAGATCCCATCTGGAGATCCAAGGAATACTGATCTCAGTAAAAAAGAGTAGGGTGTTAAGACCTACTGGAATTTTGTTTTTCCCTCTTAATTTAGGATGAAATTGACTCCAAGGAAGAAAAAGTTTGGCCTTGGTAATTTTATTAGGGAACATATCAATTCCTGGGCCAAATTTGTCCCACCAATTGATAACCCATCCTGGGTAACTGTTTTTTAAAGAGTTTGGGCACAAAACGAAAAACCAAGTATGTTTGTGAGTAGCATTTTGGTAATAAAAATATTTAGTCCAAGCCTGGACGTAACCCCAATAATTATAGGATCCAACTTGCGAACTCAATTTTTGCGCTTTCGAACTCCATAATTATAGGGTCTGATACCATAAATAAGAGGATCAATAAGCAGAAATATAACTGGAATATTATTACAAACTTTTATTAAAAAACAAACTTAAAAACTTACAAACTTAAGAGTCCACCGGAATATGGCCGGATTATCCACAAGCTTATTACAAACAGAGAGAGAGAGAGATGTAAGTAAGTGGTGATAAATGAGGAAGAGAGGTCCTCTATTTATACAAAAAGGAAAGGAATAAATAATTCCTAAGATAATGACCCGTAGGTCCCTCCATATTCGAGGATGGAAAAGTCTCTTGTCTTCAAGCATCGGCTGTTAGGCCAGTGGGTCATACTACTATCATCGAGAGGGGAAAGCTTTGTCGTAAAGCGTCGGTGAGCATCTGACTGGGGCCAGGTGGGCCATCTGACAGGGGCCAGGTTGGCCAGCTATCTCAAATCATCTAGGCCATCCACGTCTGGGCAAGGAAAGGTTCCATCGAACTGTCTTGTTGGAAGTGCTGAACTTAGTGAGTTGAAGAATACCTCCATTGTTGGCTCAGTGGGAAGATTGGTCTCAAACATGTCACCAATGAATTCATCATCTTCTGGATTCCGAGACTCTCCAGCTAGACAAAATAAAGGATTGTCCTTCTTAACTGAGGTCATAGATGTATCATCATCATCATCGGATGGGAGATGAATGGGGTTTTGGTTGTCAGGATCATCACTAAAGGAAGGTTTGATTCTATCACCAGTAACTCCAAAAGCAGACTTAAATTGGTTATGGGTGTAATCCATAACTTTATGTAATAGCTCCTGCTCCGTTGCTCTGGCAAAGAAATTCCATGTAATCCTGTATCGGAGGATATTGATCATCATTGATCACCATTTTTTCTTTTCCAGGCCTTTGGTGGGATTCCCCACGGCCTCTGCCACGCCCTCTAGAGGGGCCACTCATTAGTTCTGCAAAAATTCCCTGGTTAGAAAATCAGGAAGAGAATTGTTTTCACCTATGATATGCTCAATATCAAAATCAAATGCAGATAAATTTTCTTGCCATCTGGCAAAAATCTGTTTTGAAACAATATTTTCAACATCTTTTTGCAAAACCTGTTTAACAGCACTACAATCAATCCTTAGTAAAAATTTCTGATTTAATAACTCATCTTGAAATTTTGAAATGCATTTAACAACCGAAAGAATTTCTTTTTTAATGGTAGAGTAATTTTTCTGAGCATCTTTCCAAGATCCCGAAGTAAAACGAACAAGTTCTTCCTTTTTAGTTAAAGAATTTATTTGTTTTAAAATACCTCCATAGCCTAAATCTGAGGCGTCAGTTTCAACAATTTTGAAAAACGAAGGGTTGGCTAAAGCGAGACAAGGTAATTGCTTGACTTTCAGTTTAATTTTCTGGACTGCTTTAGTATGCTCTATAGTCCAAGGAGCAGGGTTCTTTTTCAACCTTGTGTAAAGAATTGCACTATCCTGTGCAAGATTCTTGTAGTAATCACCAATATAATTGAGACTACCAAGAAATCTTTGAAGTTGAGTTTTCTCCTTTAATTCATCCGGGCATTTAGAGCCAAACTCAATACTTCTATCAATAGGGAGTATTTTCCCTTCTCCAATGTTGTGCCCTAAGAATCGAAAATTTGTTTAAAATTTTTTCATTTTAGGGGCGGAGACAACTAACCCATTAGTTTTAATTACATCTTTAAAATTTTTTAGATGTTTGAAATGCTGACCAATCGATTGTGAAAAGATAAGGATATCATCAATACAGACAATGGAAAAATCAGAATAAGGATTAAAAATATCGTTCATGATATTTTGAAATTCGGAAGGGGCATTCTTAAGCCCAAACGGCAAAACATTCCATTGGTAATGGCCAAATGGAACCACAAAGGCAGTTTTATACCGATCTTGTGGGGCAATTTGGATCTGCCAATATCCAGAATTTAATTCAAGTTTGGAAAAGATAGTGGCAGAGTTAAGCCTATCAAGTAAATCCTTTTTGTTGGGAATTGGATATCTTATCCATTGTAACACATTGTTAAGAGGCTTATAATTAATAACAAGCCTAGGAACACCTCGTTCCTTCTCAGCAGCCTTGTTAACATAAAAAGCAGTACAACTCCAAGGAGAATAACTTTTAGTTATAAGCTTTTTATTTAAAAGACTCTGAATCTCATTCTTACAAAGGTCAAGAAATTCAGTCTTCATTTGACTGGGTCTGGCCTTAGTAGGGATGGATTTTTCATTGAAATTAGTTTCATAGGGAAGGGAAACAATATGCTTCTTCCTATCCCAAAAAGCATTAGGAATATTACTGCAAACTTGTGTTATTAATTGATTTTTAACAACATTAATTTTTTGCATGATATGTGGAGACATCAATTTCTGTTTGATGTTAAGGAAAGAGATTTCTTTTTGAAGAAAATTTAAATGGGTTTCTTTGAAAATAATATAATTTGTCAAAGAGTTAATTTTCTTAATCTCAGGTCTGGTGATAAATTCAAAAACAATTTTTTGGTTTTGAATAGTGGTATATATGCCACTAGAATCAATTTTATCAATTGGCATAAGAAATGATAAAAAAGGAGTACCTAGAATCAATTTGAAGTAATTCTCTATTACGTTCTTTTTGGTAATCTCCACTGCTTTCAAAGGATGAATTCCCCATTCTCGGGGAGAAATGAATTTTTTCAAAACAGCCTTGCTATAAGCAATGGAGGATTTAAAATTTCCCTCGTGTTTATTAGTATGATTAAACAACACTGAGTCAGTTTCTTCGAGGATAGCCTCATATACCGTCCGGTATTTTCCTTTTTCACATCATAATTATGTGTATCCAGATAAAGGGACTTAATTTCCCAGGGAGAAGTCATCTGCTTCTCATCCTCATCATTGAGGATAAGTATGAATTCCGAAGTCCTTTTATTAGGAATGAAATCGTACTTAATTGTTTCCAAGACCTCTTTGGCAGATTTCTTTTTGCTAAAGGGGTTAAGTGGAGGGGTATTCTTCCCTCTGTTCTGCGCGCTCTGGCAAAGAAATTCCATGTAATCCTGTATCGGAGGATATTAATCATCATTGATCACCATTTTTTCTTTTCCAGGCCTTTGGTGGGATTGCCCACGGCCTCTGCCACGCCCTCTAGAGGGGCCACTCATTGGTTCTGCAAAAATTCCCTGGTTAGAAAATCAGGAAGAGAATTGTTTTCACCTTTGATATGCTCAATCTCAAAATGAAATGCAGATAAATTTGCTTGCCATCTGGCAAAAATCTGTTTTGAAACAATATTTTCAACATCTGTTTGCAAAACCTGTTTAACAGCACTACAATCAATCCGTAGTAAAAATTTTTGATTTAATAAATCATTTTGAAATTTTGAAATGCATTTAACAACCGAAAGAATTTCTTTTTTAATGGTCGAGTAATTTTTCTGAGCATCTTTCCAAGAACCCGAAGTAAAACGAACAAGTTCTTCCTTTTTAGTTAAAGAATTTATTTATTTTAAAATACCTCCATATCCTAAATCTGAGGCGTCAGTTTCAACAATTTTGAAAAACGAAGGGTTGGCTAAAGCGAGACAAGGTAATTGCTTGACTTTCAGTTTAATTTTCTGGACTGCTTTAGTATGCTCTATAGTCCAAGGAGCAGGGTTCTTTTTAACCTTGTTTAAAGAATTGCACTATCTTGTGCAAGATTCTTGTAGTAATCACCAATATAATTGAGACTACCAAGAAATCTTTGAAGTTGAGTTTTCTCCTTTAATTCATCCGGGAATTTAGAGGCAAACTCAATACTTATATAAATAGGGAGTATTTTCCCTTCTCCAATGTTGTGCCCTAAGAATCGAATATTTGTTTGAAAAATTTTCATTTTAGGGGCGGAGACAACTAACCCATTAGTTTTAATTACATCTTTAAAATTTTTTAGATGTTTGAAATGATGATCAATCGATTGTGAAAAGATAAGGATATCATCAATATAGACAATGGAAAAATCTGAATAAGGATTAAAAATATCGTTCATGATATTTTGAAATTCGGAAGGGGCATTCTTAAGCCCAAAAGGCAAAACATTCCATTGGTAATGGCCAAATGGAACCACAAAGGCAGTTTTATACCGATCTTGTGGGGCAATTTGGATCTGCCAATATCCAGATTTTAAATCAAATTTGGAAAAGATAGTGGCAGAGTTAAGCCTATCAAGTAAATCCTTTTTGTTGGGAATTGGATATCTTATCCATTGCAACACATTGTTAAGAGGCTTATAATTAATAACAAGCCTAGGAACACCTCGTTCCTTCTCAGCAGCCTTGTTAACATAAAAAGAAGTACAACTCCAAGGAGAATAACTTTTAGTTATAAGCTTTTTATTTAAAAGACTCTGAATCTCATTCTCGTTTGACTGGGTCTGGCCTTAGTAGGGATGGATTTTTCATTGAAATCAGTTTCATAGGGAAGGGAAACAATATGCTTCTTCCTATCCCAAAAAGCATTAGGAATATCACTGCAAACTTCTGTTATTAATTGATTTTTAACAACATTAATTTTTTGCATGATATGCGGAGACATTAATTTCTGTTTGATGTTAAGGAAAGAGATTTCTTTTTGAAGAAAATTTAAATGGTTTTCTTTGAAAATAATATTATTTGTCAAAGAGTTAATTTTCTTAATCTCAGGTCTGGTGATAAATTCAAAAACAATTTTTTGGTTTTGAATAGTGGTATATATGCCACTAGAATCAATTTTATCAATTGGCATAAGCAATGATAAAAAAGGAGTACCTAGAATCAATTTGAAGTAATTCTCTATTACATTCTTTTTGGTAATCTCCACTGCTTTCAAAGGATGAATTCCCCATTCTCGGGGAGAAATGAATTTTTTCAAAACAGCCTTGCTATAAGCAATGGGGGATTTAAAATTTCCCTGGTGTTTATTAGTATGATTAAACACCACTGATTCAGTTTCTTCGAGGATAGCCTCATATACCGTCCGGTATTTGCCTTCTTGCACATCATAATTATGTGTATCCAGATAAAGGGACTTAATTTCCCAGGGAGAAATCATCTGCTTCTCGTCCTCATCATTGAGGATAAGTATCAATTCTAAAGTCATTTTATTAGGAATGAAATCGTACTTAATTGTTTCCAAGACCACTTTGGCAGATTTCTTTTTACTAAAGGGGTTAAGTGGAGGGGTATTCTTCCCTCTGTTCTGCGCGCTCTGGCAAAGAAATTCCATGTAATCCTATTTCGGAGGATATTGATCATCATTGATCACCATTTTTTCTTTTCCAGGCCTTTGGTGGGATTGCCCACGGCCTCTGCCACGCCCTCTAGAGGGTCCACTCATTGGTTCTTCAAAAATTCCCTGTTTAGAAAATCAGGAAGAGAATTGTTTTCACCTTTGATATGCTCAATATCAAAATCAAATGCATATAAATTTGCTTGCCCTCTGGCAAAAATCTGTTTTGAAACAATATTTTCAACATCTTTTTGCAAAACCTGTTTAACAGCACTACAATCAATCCGTAGTAAAAATTTCTGATTTAATAAATCCTCTTGAAATTTTGAAATGCATTTAACAACCGAAAGAATTTCTTTTTTAATGGTAGAGTAATTTTTCTGAGCATCTTTCCAAGATCCCGAAGTAAAACGAACAAGTTCTTCCTTTTTAGTTAAAGAATTTATTTGTTTTAAAATACCTCCATAGCCTAAATCTGAGGCGTCAGTTTCAACAATTTTGAAAAACGAAGGGTTGGCTAAAGCGAGACAAGGTAATTGCTTGACTTTCAGTTTAATTTTCTGGACTGCTTTAGTATGCTCTATAGTCCAAGGAGCAGGGTTCTTTTTCAACCTTGTGTAAAGAATTGCACTATCCTGTGCAAGACTCTTGTAGTAATCACCAATATAATTGAGACTACCAAGAAATCTTTGAAGTTGAGTTTTCTCCTTTAATTCATCCGGGAATTTAGAGGCAAACTCAATACTTCTATCAATAGGGAGTATTTTCCCTTCTCCAATGTTGTGCCCTAAGAATCGAATATTTGTTTGAAAAATTTTCATTCTAGGGGCGGAGACAACTAACCCATTAGTTTTAATTACATCTTTAAATTTTTTTAGATGTTTGAAATACTGATCAATCGATTGTGAAAATATAAGGATATCATCAATATAGACAATAAAAATCAGAATAAGGATTAAAAATATCGTTCATGATATTTTGAAATTCAGAAGGGGCATTCTTAAGCCCAAAAGGCAAAACATTCTATTGGTAATGGCCAAATGGAACCACAAAGGCAGTTTTATACCGATCTTGTGGGGCAATTTGGATCTGCCAATAACCAGATTTTAAATCAAATTTGGAAAAGATAGTGGCAGAGTTAAGCCTATCAAGTAAATCCTTTTTGTTGGGAATTGGATATCTTATCCATTGCAACACATTGTTAAGAGGCTTATAATTAATAACAAGCCTAGGAACACCTCGTTCCTTCTCAGCAGCCTTGTTAACATAAAAAGCAGTACAACTCCAAGGAGAATAACTTTTAGTTATAAGCTTTTTATTTAAAAGACTCTAAATCTCATTCTTACAAAGGTCAAGAAATTCAGTCTTCGTTTGACTGGGTCTGGCCTTTGTAGGGATGGATTTTTCATTGAAATCAGTTTCATAGGGAAGGGAAACAATATGCTTCTTCCTATCCCAAAAAGTATTAGGAATATCACTGCAAACTTCTGTTATTAATTGATTTTTAACAACATTAATTTTTTGCATGATATGTGGAGACATTAATTTCTGATTGATGTTAAGGAAAGAGATTTCTTTTTGAAGAAAATTTAAATTGTTTTCTTTGAAAATAATATTATTTGTCAAAGAGTTAATTTTCTTAATCTCAGGTCTGGTGATAAATTCAAAAACAATTTTTTGGTTTTGAATAGTGGTATATATGCCACTAGAATCAATTTTATCAATTGGCATAAGCAATGATAAAAAAGGAGTACCTAAAATTATCTGTTGAGATAAATCGCCAATAAGCAAGAAGGTACAGTCTAAACAAATTCCATTGTTACAGATGGAAACCTTAGTTAATTTGTATTTGATGCCCAAGCTATCGCCACTAGCATTAAACAAAGACTGAGTAGTATTCTCAAAGTATTCAGTAGGAACAATTCCTTCTTGAATACAATTCATATCAGCACCGCTATCAACAAGGGAAATGATGTTACTCAAGGTAAACTCTTTGTTGATAACTAAGTTAACAGTAGTATACCATTTTTGGCTTGGTACACGGTTGATAACACCCAAATAATCCACAGATGCTTCAGTGTTAGGAGTAGTGTTTGAAGTTCCTGGATTAGAATGCTTATAGGCATTCTTGAGATTAGTGATCTCAATTTGCATGTTATTATGTTGATCCTTAAGTTGTCTTAACTCATTTTTAAGTGTATTGACTTCATGCCTTAGATCATTAAGAGTAGCAGGCTTGTTAAATTCTCCAGCTTTTTCTAAGCGATTAAGTACCTCCTTGAGGCTGTACTCATTAGAAAGGGAATTTGAAGAATTTGGAATACTTTCCTGGTCATAACAAGTCTTAATAAGTTTGAGCTTAATGTCAGGGTCAGTAACTTGATTAATAACATCAGTCATAGTTTGTTGCTGACTCGTAAGGACATTAAGACTTAATCCATTTAACTGAATTATGGATTGGAGATGATCGCATCTCTTGGTCAAAGCATTACATTGGCAATCTCCTTTTTCGGAGATGTCAGAGTCACTAGAGCTTTGGATCTGGTAAAGCTCATCATCGCACTCAGAGGAGTCCTCTAGCTCTTCAGAGGAACTGGAATTAAGCAAGAGTTTGCTTAATTGGGTCTTCAGATGTTCATCAATCTGAAGGTTATTAATTTTAGTTTTCATTTTGCATTTGTTTGCATAATGGCCATACTTACCACATTTAAAACATTTGGGGTTAGACTTGTTTGGTTTCTTCCTAACAGATTTCTTTTTATACCTATCTCCTTGTTGTTTAGAAATGTCAATCCGTTTTTTCTTACGTTTATAGGAGGATCTTTTAGGAACTTTCTTGGTCCTTTTAGAGACTCTATGAGTAGAAGTCTCCTGAGTATTATAAGCAAATTGAGAACAAACCTCACCAAGCTCTTTCTTTCCAGAAAGATTTTGTTTCTTAAGCTGTCTCTGAAGCTTAAGGTCATTGCAAAGAGAAAGACCCTCTTGAATGACAACACTTATAAGTTGACCATAAGTGTAATCGGAGTAATTGATAGAGATGCTATCATTAGCTTCCCTTAACTTTTTTCGAACTTTCTCGGCAAAGAAAGTAGGAAGGCCATCAATGAATTTGGCTTTCCAATGCTCAGAGTTACCATATGCTCTCTGACTGACCCTAGCAAGGAACACATCCTTGTACCACCTAAACTGGCTAAGGGTAGGACATTTAAGATTTTGAAGTAATTCTCTATTACGTTCTTTTTGGTAATCTCCACTGCCAACAAAGTGATGAATGATAGCGAGCATTAGGGTATAAACAGCATCCTGTATCCCTTGGTCTTGCATATGTTCATTTTTGACAATTTTTACGGCATTAAGAATTTCATTTCTTTGGTTTTCCATGAGGATATTTCCCCACCAACCCCTAATGGTTCCAGTAAATCCAGCAGTGATCATTTGAGCAATGCTATGATCAGAAGCATTGTTATGCTTGCAAATGGTGGAATACATGGACATCTGATGAATCATTTCATAAATTTGGGATTCAGATTTTCCATCGAGATTCCAGTAATAAATGGATTTGCCATGAAAAGTGTTTTGCATCACAGTGCTTTCTTCAAAGAGGTGGTCCTGGGGAGTTGGTCGATGATAGTAATTTCTAGCAGGACCGATATTACCAATATTATTACTATAAGTAATTTTATTGATATGATCCTCAGGATCCCCGAAAGAATGTTCAAAACCCTGACTTCTTTCAAAGAGATATCTAATTCTGAGTCAGAATCAGCATGGGATAAAGAGTTAAGTTTTAACCCTTTGAGATCTTTCTCGATCTCTTTAAGTTGGGACATAAGCTCCGTTTTAGTTCCCATTTTAAAACCTTTAACTTCAATAGGAGGTTGAATTATAGGTTTGCAAGACTTTTAGCAAAGTCTGGGGGATTCCTAGCGGTATTGTGTATCTGAAGGTTCTCAATTCTATTGAGCTGCTTTCCTATCGTGGTAAGGATAAGGTTAGTATAATTACCTTATTTATAAAGCGGGTTTAACATATTCTGATATGTGACAACTTTAGCTTCCGTTTCAAGGTTAAGAAAGGAATTCGTTTCTAACTAAGGAGAACTACCGCTTTTACTGGTGCTTCCAATTTCAATGGAAAGGGGCTCAGTAGGAGGGTGAACAGCAGATATAATCTGTTTATTCACAGTGGTCCATTTTGTCAAATGTTTTTCATCAGTTTTAAGAGTCTGTTTATTCTCAGTTTCAAGAACAAAAAGATGCTTATCTTTAGAAAACATTTGAAACCAAACCACCGAAGAAGTAACCAATTGGTTTTCTTTAATCCAATTATAAAATTCATTTTTATAATTTTCCAATTCATATTTGTTGTATTTATTAAAGTACCAAGTTCTAAAGCTAGCATATCCTGGCAGGTTGAACTCAGCACTGATTTCTTTCCTATTTATTGTAAAAACCATAAAAATGAAAGGGGGTTAAAGTCTGACATTCATTTCAAACGGCGTAGGAGATTCTCTACGCTGAGATGTATTCTTCTCATAAATACCATGAGGTATTTGGTCATTGGTAAAAATACCATGAAGATTCATATCGTCTTGATATGATCAGTTGCTAGGATTATCTTCACAAATAGAATGTCGTGAAGCAGATGGAGGATAGGTAACAAAAGGGGCTCTAGAAGATTGATCTCTAGAGGATTGACACCTATTGAATTTCCTAAAATTTAGGAAAATGTCCCCATCTTTGTCCTCAATTATGTCTTCAACATCATTATTTTGACGAGGTTGAGGAGGAACAACATTTTTTATGGCCCAAGTCTCTGGGAAATCAATTTCGTCTCAACTTATAGTTCTAGGTGTGTGTACATTAGAATCTATAAGGTGTGTGTCAATTAACACAGTTTTACCAAAAGGACTAAATTGTTTGATATTGGGAGCCATAGTATTCATTAACTTGTAATAAATTCTATAGATAAGCCCAATAGTTTCCGATCCCGGAAGAAAATTATAACCTTTGGTTTGAACTCTAAGACTTAAAGCTCAACAAAGGTTCATATCAGTTAAAGACAAAGTTATGTTTGGAAACACATCAAAATAGACAGGTCCATTGCATAGACTAGTTTCAATTGATCCCATCAAAGATTGTCTAAAATTAGTACCCCTACCATCACGTAGAGTAGCTTGTAGACAGGCGTTCATACCAGAGAGGGTCAAAGGTTTAAAAGCAATTTGTATTAAACCAACATGAATAAAATGATAATTTTTATCTTTTATATGATCTTTAAGATCATCCCATTTAAAGAGCTCGATAGACTTATCTTGCTCGTTGAGACTAATGGTTTGTTCCATAGTCTTTATAGCGTACTTGCTACGAAAGTTATACCAGTTAGTGTTATAAATAGTTTTAGGTTGGACCTTAGGAATAGTCCACCTGTTCATATCCTTCTGAACATCAAATTCAATTAAGGAAGAGTTCTTCATGAACTCTTGTGAAGTGTGTGTATCCATGGTGTTTAATTCCATAATAGAAATGTTAATATTTAGAATAGTAATAACCTCATAATCTGAAATAGGAAAATAATATGCAAATCAAAATTCTAGATTTAGATGAATATAATAAGACGAATTAGAAATCACTTCTGACACCCAGTGGTCAACGGTTTACATCGGGAATAAGCCTCAACGCCACACAAGCTAACACGGCAACCCATCTACGCGACAAATACCTGTCCAAATCAAAACCAGATTTCTATTTCTCCTGATTATATTCATTTAAATTAGATTTTTAATGTGAAGAGTACTATTCACGCCGGTGAACAGTAATTTACTATTCATACCAATGAAATCGTACTTAATTGTTTCCAAGACCTCTTTTGCAGATTTCTTTTTGCTAAAGAGGTTAAGTGGATGGGTATTCTTCCTTCTGTTCTGCGCGCTCTGGCAAAGAAATTCCATGTATTCCTGTATCAGAGGATATTGATCATCATTGATCACCATTTTTTCTTTTCCAGGCCTTTAGTGGGATTGCCCACGGCCTCTGCCACGCCCTCTAGAGGGGCCACTAATTGGTTCTGCAAAAATTCCCTGATTAGAAAATCAGGAAGAGAATTGTTTTCACCTTTGATATGCTCAATATCAAAATCAAATGCAGATAAATTTGCTTGCCATCTGGCAAAAATCTGTTTTGAAACAATATTTTCAACATCTTTTTGCAAAACCTCTTTAACAGCACTACAATCAATCCGTAGTAACAATTTCTGATTTAATAAATCATCTTGAAATTTTGAAATGCATTCAAAAACCGAAAGAATTTCTTTTTTAATGGTAGAGTAATTTTTCTGAGCATCTTTCCAAGATCCCGAAGTAAAACGAACAAGTTCTTCCTTTTTAGTTAAAGAATTTATTTGTTTTAAAATACCTCCATAGCCTAAATCTGAGGCGTCAGTTTCAACAATTTTGAAAAACGAAGGGTTGGCTAAAGCGAGACAAGGAAATTGCTTGACTTTCAGTTTAATTTTCTGGACTGCTTTAGTATGCTCTATAGTCCAAGGAGCAGGGTTCTTTTTCAACCTTGTGTAAAGAATTGCGCTATCCTGTGCAAGACTCTTGTAGTAATCACCAATATAATTGAGACTACCAAGAAATCTTTGAAGTTGAGTTTTCTCCTTTAATTCATCCGGGAATTTAGAGGCAAACTCAATACTTCTATCAATAGGGAGTATTTTCCCTTCTCCAATGTTGTGCCCTAAGAATCGAATATTTGTTTGAAAAATTTTCATTTTAGGGGCGGAGACAACTAACCCATTAGTTTTAATTACATCTTTAAAATTTTTTAGATGTTTGAAATGCTGATCAATCGATTGTGAAAATATAAGGATATCATCAATATAGACAATGGAAAAATCAGAATAAGGATTAAAAATATCGTTCATGATATTTTGAAATTCGGAAGGGGCATTCTTAAGCCCAAAAGGCAAAACATTCCATTGGTAATGGCCAAATGAAACCACAAAGGCATTTTTATACCGATCTTATGGGGCAATTTGGATCTTCCAATATCCAGATTTTAAATAAAATTTGGAAAAGATAGTGGCAGAGTTAAGCCTATCAAGTAAATCCTTTTTGTTGGGAATTGGATATCTTATCCATTGCAACACATTGTTAAGAGGCTTATAATTAATAACAAGCCTAGGAACACCTCGTTCCTTCTCAACAGCCTTGTTAACATAAAAAGCAGTACAACTCCAAGGAGAATACCTTTTAGTTATAATCTTTTTATTTAAAAGACTCTGAATCTCATTCTTACAAAGGTCAAGAAATTCCGTCTTCATTTGATTAGGTCTGGCCTTAGTAGGGATGGATTTTTCATTGAAATCAGTTTCATAGGGAAGGGAAACAATATGCTTCTCCCTATCCCAAAAAGCATCAGGAATATCACTGCAAACTTCTGTTATTAATTGATTTTTAACAACATTAATTTTTTGCATGATATGTGGAGACATCAATTTCTGTTTGATGTTAAGGAAAGAGATTTCTTTTTGAAGAAAATTTAAATGGTTTTCTTTGAAAATAATATTATTTGTTAAAGAGTTAATTTTCTTAATCTCAGGTCTGGTGATAAATTCAAAAACAATTTTTTGGTTTTGAATAGTGGTATATATGCCACTAGAATCAATTTTATCAATTGGCATAAGCAATGATAAAAAAGGAGTACCTAAAATTATCTGTTGAGACAAATCGCCAATAAGTAAGAAGGTACTGTCTAAACAAATTCCATTGTTATAGATGGAAACCTTAGTTAATTTATATTTGATGCCCATGCTATCGCCACTAGCATTAAACAAAGACTGAGTAGTCTTCTCAAAGTATTCAGTAGGAACAATTCCTTCTTGAATACAATTCATATCAGCACTGCTATCAACAAGGGCAATGATGTTACTCAAGGTAAACTCTTTGTTGATAACTAAGTTAATATTAGTATACCGTTTTTGGCTTGGTACACGGCTGATAACACCCAAATAATCCACAGAATCTTCAGTGTTAGGAGTAGTGTTTGAAGTTCCTGGATTATAATGATTATAGGCATTCTTGAGATTAATGATCTCAATTTGCATGTTATTATGCTGATCCTTAAGTTGTCTTAACTTATTTTTAAGTGTATTGACTTCATGCCTTAGATCATTAAGAGTAGCAGGCTTGTTAAATTCTCCAGCTTTTTCTAAGCGATTAAGTACCTCCTTGAGGCTGTACTCATTAGAAAGGGAATTTGAAGAATTAGGAATATTTTCCTGGTCATAACAAGTCTTAATAAGTTTGAGCTTAATGTCACGGTCAGTAACTTGATTAATAACATCAATCATAGTTTGTTGCTGACTTGTAAGGACATTAAGACTTAATCCATTTAACTGAATTATGGATTGGAGATGATCGCATCTCTTGGTCAAAGCATTACATTGGCAATCTCCTTTTTCGGAGATGTCTGAGTCACTAGAGCTTTGGATCTGGTAAAGCTCATCATCGCACTCAGAGGAGTCCTCTAGCTCTTCAGACGAACTGGAATTAAGCAAGAGTTTGCTTAATTGGGTCTTCAGATGTTCATCAATCTGAATGTTATTAATTTTAGTTTCCATTTTGCATTTATTTGCATAATGGCCATACTTACCACATTTAAAACATTTGGGGTTAGACTTGTTAGGTTTCTTCCTAACAGATTTCTTTTTATACCTATCTCCTTGTTGTTTAGAAATGTAAGTCTTTTTTTTCTTATGTTTATAGGAGGATCTTTTAGGGAACTTTCTTAGTCCTTTTAGAGACTCTATGAGTAGAAGTCTCCTGAGTATTATAAGCAAATTGATCACAAAACTCACCAAGCTCTTTATTTCCAGAAAGATTTTGTTTCTTAAGCTGTCTCTGAAGCTTAAGGTCATTGCAAAGAGAAAGACCCTCTTGAATAACAAGACTTATAAGTTGATCATAAGTGTAATTGGAGTAATTGATAGAGATGCTATCATTAGCTTCTCTTAACTTTTTTCGAACTTTCTCGGCAAAGAAAGTAGGAAGGCCATCAATGAATTTGGCTTTCCAATGCTGAGAGTTACCATCTGTTCTCTGAGTGACCCTAGAAAGGAACACATCCTTGTACCACCTAAACTGGCTAAGGGTAGGACATTTAAGATTTTGAAGTAATTCTCTATTACGTTCTTTTTGGTAATATCCACTGCCAACAAAGTGATGAATGATAGGGAGCATTAGGGTATAAACAACATCATGTATCCCTTGGTCTTGCATATGTTCATTTTTGACAATTTTTACGGCATTAAGAATTTCATTTCTTTGGTTTTCCATGAGGATATTTCCCCACCAACCCCTAATGGTTCCAGTAAATCCAGCAATGATCATTTGAGCAATGCTATGATCAGAAGCATCGTTATGCTTGCAAATGGTGGAATACATGGACATCTGATGAATCATTTCATAAATTTGGGATTCAGATTTTCCATCGAGATTCCAGTCATAAGTGGATTTGCCATGAAAAGTGTTTTGCATCACAGTGCTTTCTTCAAAGAGGTGGTCCTGGGGAGTTGGTCGATGATAGTAATTTCTAGCAGGACCGATATTACCAATATTATTACTATAAGTAATTTTATTGATATGCTCCTCAGGATCACCGAAAGAATGTTCAAAACCCTGAACTTCTTTCAAAGAGATATCTAATTCTGAGTCAGAATCAGCATGGGATAAAGTGTTAAGTTTTAACCCTTTGAGATCTTTCTCGATCTCTTTAAGTTGGGACATAAACTCCGTTTTAGTGCCCATTTTAAAACCTTTAACTTCAATAGGAGGTTGAATTATAGGTTTGTCAAGACTTTTAGCAAAGTTTGGGGGATTCCTAGCGGTATTGTGTATCTGAAGGTTCTTAATTCTATTGAGCTGCTTTCCTATCCTGGTAAGGATAAGGTTAGTATAATTACCTTGTTTATAAAGCGGGTTTAACATATTCTGATATGTGACAACTTTAGCTTCCATTTCAAGGTTAAGAAAGGCATTCGTTTCTAACCTAGGAGAACTACCGCTTTTACTGGTGCTTCCAATTTCAATGGAAAGGGGCTCAGTAGGAGGGTGAACAACAGATATAATCTGTTTATTCACAGTGGTCCATTTTGTCAAATGTTTTTCATCAGTTTTCAGAGCTTGTTTATTCTCAGTTTCAAGAACAAAAAGATGCTTATCTTTAGAAAACATTTGAAACCAAACCACAAAAGAAGTAACCAATTGGTTTTCTTCAATCCAATTATAAAATTCAATTTTATAATTTTCCAATTCATATTTGTTGTATTTATTAAAGTACCAAGTTCAAAAGCTAGCGTATCCTGGCAGGTTGAACTCAGCACTGATTTCTTTCCTATTTATTGTAAAAACCATAAAAAAGAAAGGGGGTTAAAGTCTGACATTCATTTCAGACGGCGTAGGAGATTCTCTACGCTGATAAGTATTCTTCTCATAAATACCATGAGGAATTTGGTCATTGGTAAAAATACCATGAAGATTCATATCGTCTTAATATGATCGGTTTCTAGGATTATCTTCACAAATAGAATGTCGTGAAGCAGATGGAGGATAGGTAAAAAAAGGGACTCTAGAAGATTGATCTCTAGAGGATTGACACCTATTGAATTTCCTAAAATTTAGGAAAACGTCCCCATCTTTGTCCTCAATTATGCTTTCAACATCATTATTCGAGGTTGAGGAGGAACAACATTTTTTATGACCCAAGTCTCTGGGAAATCAATTTCGTCCCAACTTATAGTTCTAGGTGTGTGTACATTAGAATCTATAAGGTGTGTGTCAATTAACACAGTTTTACCAAAAGGACTAAATTGTTTGATATTGGGAGCCATAGTATTCATTAACTTGTAATAAATTCTATAGATAATCCGAATAGTTTTCGATCCCGGAAGAAAATTATAACCTTTGGTATGAACTCTTAGACTTAAATCTCTACAAAGGTGCATATCAGTTAAAGACAATGTTATGTTTGGAAACACATCAAAATAGACAGGTCCATTGCATAGACTAGTTTCAAATGCTCCCATCAAAGATTGTCTAAAATTAGTACACCTACCATCACCTAGAGTAGCTTGTAGATAGGCGTTCATACCAGAGAGGATCAAAGGTTTAAAAGAAATTTGTATTAAACCAACATGAATAAAATGATAATTTTTATCTTTTATATGATCTTTAAGATCATCCCATTTAAATAGCTCGATAGACTTATCTTGGTCGTTGAGACTAATGGTTTGTTCCATAGTCTTTATAGCGTACTTGCTACGAAAGTTATACCAGTTAGTGTTATAAATAGTTTTAGGTTGGACCTTAGGAATAGTCCACCTGTTCAGATCCTTCTGAACATCAAATTCAATTAAGGAAGAGTTCTTCATGAACTCTTGTGAAGTGTGTGTATCCGTGGTGTTTAATTCCATATTACAAATGTTAATATTTAGAATAGTAATAACCTCATAATCTGAAATAGGAAAATAATATGCAAATCAAAATTCTAGATTTAGATGAATATAATAAGCCGAATTAGAAATCACTTCTGACACCCAGTGGTCAACAGTTTACATCGGGAATAAGCCTCAACGCCACACAGGCTAACACGGCAACCCATCTACGCGACAAATACCAGTCCATATCAAAACCAGATTTCTATTTCTCCTGATTATATTCATTTAAATTAGATTTTTAATGTGAATAGTAAATTACTATTCACGTCGGTGAACAGTAATTTACTGTTCATATGAATAGTAAGTTACTGTTACGGCCTAAATTTCAGACCATTATTATTACTAGCCTAAACATTAACACACAGTTTAGCCAATCATGGCTCTGATACCATAAATAAGAGGATCAATAAGCGAAAATATAACTGGAATATTATTACAAACTTTTATTGCCAAACAAAGTTAAAAAGTTACAAACTTAAGAGTCCACCGGAATATGGCCGGATTATCCACAAGCTTATTACAAACAGAGAGAGAGAGAGAGATGTAAGTAAGTGGTGATAAATGAGGAAGAGAGGTCCTCTATTTATACAAAAAGGAAAGGAATAAATAATTCCTAAGATAATGACCCGTAGGTCCCTCCATATTCGAGGATGGCAAAGTCTCTTGTCTTCAAGCATCAGCTGTTAGGCCAGTGGGTCATACTACTATCATCGAGAGGGGAAAGCTTTGTCGTAAAGCGTCGGCGAGCATCTGACTGGGGCCAGGTGGGCCATCTGACAGGGGCCAGGTTGGCCAGCTATCTCAAATCATCTAGGCCATCCACGTCTGGGTAAGGAAAGGTTCCATCGAACTGTCTTGTTGGAAATGCTGAACTTAGTGAGTTGAAGAATACCTCCATTGTTGGCTCAGTGGGAAGATTGGTCTCAAACATGTCACCAATGAATTCATCATCTTCTGGATTCCGAGACTCTCCAGCTAGACAAAATAAAGGATTGTCCTTCTTAACTGAGGTCATAGATGTATCATCATCATCATCGGATGGGAGATGAATGGGGTTTTGGTTGTCAGGATCATCACTAAAGGAAGGTTTGATTCTATCACCAGGAACTCCAAAAGCAGACTTAAATTGGTTATGGGTGTAATCCATAACTTTCTGCAATAGCTCCTGCTCCGTTGCTCTAGGGAACTGCTTCTTCAGAGGAGTCTTTAAATCCTTAATTGGATTGGCAATCTTTAAATCCTTAATCCGGCCATATTCCGTTGGACTCTTAAGTTTGTAAGTTTTTAAGTTTGTTTTGTAATAAAAGTTTGTAATAATATTCCAATTATATTTCCTCTTATTAATCCTCTTATTTATGGTATCAGAGCCATGATTGGCTAAACTGCGTGTTAATGTTTAGGCTAGTAATAATAATGGTCTGAAATTTAGGCCGTAACAATAACTTACTATTCATATGAATAGTAAATTACTGTTCACCGGAGTGAATAGTAATTTACTATTCACATTAAAAATCTAATTTAAATGAATATAATCAGGAGAAATAAAAATCTGGTTTTGATATGGATTGGTATTTATCGCGTAGATGGGTTGCCGTGTTGGCCTTTGTGGCGTTGAGGCTTATTCCCGATGTAAACCGTTGACCACTGGGTGTCAGAAGTGATTTCTAATTCGGTTTATTATATTCATCTAAATCTAGAATTTTGATTTGCATATTATTTTCCTATTTCAGATTATGAGGTTATTACTATTCTAAATATTAACATTTCTATTATGGAATTAAACACCATGGATACACACACTTCACAAGAGTTCATGAAGAACTCTTCCTTAATTGAATTTGATGTTCAGAAGGATCTGAATAGGTGGACTATTCCTAAGGTCCAACCTAAAACTATTTATAACACTAACTGGTATAACTTTCGTAGCAAGTACGCTATAAAGACTATGGAACAAACCATTAGTCTCAACGAGCGAGATAAGTCTATCGAGCTCTTTAAATGGGATGATCTTAAAGATCATATAAAAGATAAAAATTATCATTTTATTCATGTTGGTTTAATACAAATTGCTTTTAAACCTTTGACCCTCTCTGGTATGAACGCCTGTCTACAAGCTACTCTACGTGATGGTAGGGGTACTAATTTTAGACAATCTTTGATGGGAGCAGTTGAAACTAGTCAATGCAATGGACCTGTCTATTTTGATGTGTTTCCAAACATAACTTTGTCTTTAACTGATATGCACCTTTGTAGAGCTTTAAGTCTTTGAGTTCAAACCAAAGGTTATAATTTTCTTCCGGGATCGGAAACTATTGGGATTATCTATAGAATTTATTACAAGTTAATGAATACTATGGCTCCCAATATCTAACAATTTAGTCCTTTTGGTAAAACCGTGTTAATTGACACACACCTTATAGATTCTAATGTACACACACCTAGAACTATAAGTTGGGACGAAATTGATTTCCCAGAGACTTGGGCCATAAAAAATGTTGTTCCTCCTCAACCTCGTCAAAATAATGATGTTGAAGACATAATTGAGGACAAAGATGGGGACGTTTTCCTAAATTTTAGGAAAATCAATAGGTGTCAATCCTCTAGAGATCAATCTTCTAGAGCCCCTTTTGTTACCTATCCTCCATCTGCTTCACGACATTCTGTTTGTGAAGATAATCCTAGAAACCGATCATATCAAGACGATATGAATCTTCATGGTATTTTTACCAATGACCAAATACCTCATGGTATTTACGAGAAGAATACTTCTCAGCGTAGAGAATCTCCTACGCCGTCTGAAATGAATGTCAGACTTTAACCCCCTTTCCTTTTTATGGTTTTTACAATAAATAGGAAAGAAATGAGTGCTGAGTTCAACCTGCCAGGATACGCTAGCTTTAGAACTTGGTACTTTAATAAATACAACAAATATGAATTGGAAAATTATAAAATTGAATTTTATAATTGGATTGAAGAAAACCAATTGGTTACTTCTTTTGTGGTTTGGTTTCAAATGTTTTCTAAAGATAAGCATCTTTTTGTTCTTGAAACTGAGAATAAACAGACTCTTAAAACTGATGAAAAACATTTGACAAAATGGACCACTGTGAATAAACAGATTATATCTGCTGTTCACCCTCCTACTGAGCCCCTTTCCATTGAAATTGGAAGCACCAGTAAAAGCGGTAGTTCTCCTAGGTTAGAAACGAATGCCTTTCTTAACCTTGAAACGGAAGCTAAAGTTGTCACATATCAGAATATGTTAAACCCGCTTTATAAACAAGGTAATTATACTAACCTTATCCTTACCACGATAGGAAAGCAGCTCAATAGAATTGAGAACCTTCAGATACACAATACCGCTAGGAATCCCCCAGACTTTGCTAAAAGTCTTGACAAACCTATAATTCAACCTCCTATTGAAGTTAAAGGTTTTAAAATGGGCACTAAAACAGAGCTTATGTCCCAACTTAAAGAGATCGAGAAAGATCTCAAAGGGTTAAAACTTAACCCTTTATCCCATGCTGATTCTGACTAAGAATTAGATATCTCTTTGAAAGAAGTTCAGGGTTTTGAACATTCTTTCGGTGATCTTGAGGATCATATCAATAAAATTACTTATAGTAATAATATTGGTAATATCGGTCCTGCTAGAAATTACTATCATCGGCCAACTCCCCAGGACCTCCTCTTTGAAGAAAGCACTGTGATGCAAAACACTTTTCATGGCAAATCCATTTATGACTGGAATCTCGATGGAAAATTTGAATCCCAAATTTATGAAATGATTCATCAGATGTCCATGTATTCCACCATTTGCAAGCATAACGATGCTTGTGATCATAACATTGCTCAAATGATCACTGCGGGATTTACTGGAACCATTAGGGATTGGTGGGGAAATATCCTCATGGAAAACCAAAGAAATGAAATTCTTAATGCCGTAAAAATTGTCAAAAATGAACATATGCAAGACCAAGGGATACATGATGCTGTTTATACCCTAATGCTCGCTATCATTCATCATTTTGTTGGCAGTGGAGATTACCAAAAAGAACGTAATAAAGAATTACTTCAAAATCTTAAATGTCCTACCCTTAGCCAGTTTAGGTGGTACAAGGATGTGTTCCTTGCTAGGGTCACTCAGAGTGAAGATGGTAACTGTGAGCATTGGAAAGCCAAATTCATTGATGGCCTTCCTACTTTCTTTGCCGAGAAAGTTCGAAAAAAGTTAAGAGAAGCTAATGATAGCATCTCTATCAATTACTCCGATTACACTTATGGTCAACTTATAAGTGTTGTCATTCAAGAGGGTCTTTCTCTTTGCAATGAATTTAAGCTTCAGAGACATCTTAAGAAACAAAATCTTTCTGGAAAGAAAGAGCTTGGTGAGTTTTGTGATCAATTTGCTTATAATACTCAGGAGACTTCTACTCATAGAGTCTCTAAAAGGACCAAGAAAGTTCCTAAAAGATCCTCCTATAAACATAAGAAAAAACAGACTGACATTTCTAAACAACAAGGAGATAGGTATAAAAATAAATCTGTTAGGAAGAAACCTAACAAGTCTAACCCCAAATGTTTTAAATGTGGTTAGTATGGCCATTATGCAAACAAATGAAAAATGGAACCTAAATTAATAACCTTCAGATTGATGAACATCTGAAGACCCAATTAGGCAAACTCTCGCTTAATTCCAGTTCCTCTTAAGAGCTAGAGGACTCCTCTGAGAGCGATGATGAGCTTTAACAGATCCAAAGCTCTAGTGACTCAGACATCTCCGAAAAAGGAGATTGCCAATGTAATGCTTTGACCAAGAGATGCGATCAGCTCCAATCCATAATTCAGTTAAATGGATTAAGTCTTAATGTTCTTACAAGTCAGAAACAAACTATGATTGATGTTATTAATCAAGTTACTAACCCTGACATTAAGCTCAAACTTATTAAGACTTGTTATGACCAGGAAAATATTCCTAATTCTTCAAATTCCCTTTCTAATGAGTACAGCCTCAAGGAGGTACTTAATAGCTTAGAAAAAGCTGGAGAATTCAACAAGCCTGATACTCTTAATGATCTAAGGCATGAAGTCAATACACTTAAAAATGAGTTAAGACAACTTAATGATCAGCATAATAACATGCAAATTGAGATCACTAATCTCAAGAGCGCCTATAAGCATTCTGATCCAGGTACTTTAAACACTACTCCTAACACTGAAGATTCTGTGGATTATTTGGGTGTTATCAGCCGTGTACCAAGCCAAAAATGGTATACTACTGTTAACTTTGTTAACAACAAAGAGTTTACCTTGAGTAACATCATTGCCCTTGTTGATAGCGGTGCTGATATGAATTGTATTCAAGAAGGAATTGTTCCTACTGAATACTTTGAGAAGACTACTCAGTCTTTGTTTATTGCTAGTGGCGATAGCATGGGCATCAAATACAAATTAACTAAGGTTGCCATCTGTAACAATGGAATTTGTTTAGACAGTACCTTCTTGCTTATTGGCGATTTATCTCAACAGATAATTTTAGCCACTCATTTTTTATCATTGCTTATTCCAATTGATAAAATTGATTCTAGTGGCATATATACTACTATTCAAAACCAAAAAATTGTTTTTGAATTTATCACCAGACCTGAGATTAAGAAAATTAACTCTTTGACAAATAATATTATTTTCAAAGAAAACCATTTAAATTTTCTTCAAAAAGAAATCTCTTTCCTTAACATCAAACAGAAATTGATGTCTCCACATATCATGCAAAAAATTAATGTTGTTAAAAATCAATTAATGACAGAAGTTTGCACTGATATTCCTAATGCTTTTTGGGATAGGAAGAAGCATATTGTTTCCCTTCCCTATGAAACTGATTTCAATGAAAAATCCATCCCTACTAAGGCCAGGCCCAGTAAAATGAAGACTGAATTTCTTGACCTTTGTAAGAATGAGATTCAGAGTCTTTTAAATAAAAAGCTTATAACTAAAAGTTATTCTCCTTGGAGTTGTACTGCTTTTTATGTTAACAAGGCTGTTGAGAAGGAACGAGGTGTTCCTAGGCTTGTTATTAATTATAAGACTCTTAACAATGTGTTGCAATGGATAAGATATCCAATTCCCAACAAAAAGGATTTACTTGATAGGCTTAACTCTGCCACTATCTTTTCTAAATTTGATTTAAAATCTGGATATTGGCATATCCAAATTGCCCCACAAGATCGGTATAAAACTGCCTTTGTGGTTCCATTTGGCCATTACCAATGGAATGTTTTGCCTTTTGGGCTTAAGAATGCCCCTTCCGAATTTCAAAATATCATGAACGATATTTTTAATCCTTATTCTGATTTTTCCATTGTCTATATTGATGATATCCTTACCTTTTCACAATCGATTGATCAGCATTTCAAACATCTAAAATTTTTTAAAGATGTAATTAAAACTAATGGGTTAGTTGTCTCCGCCCCTAAAATGAAAATTTTTCAAACAAATATTCGATTCTTAGGGCACAACATTGGAGAAGGGAAAATACTCCCTATTGATAGAAGTATTGAGTTTGGCTCTAAATTCCCGGATGAATTAAAGGAGAAAACTCAACTTCAAAGATTTCTTGGTAGTCTCAATTATATTGGTGATTACTACAAGAATCTTGCATAGGATAGTGCAATTCTTTACACAAGGTTGAAAAAGAACCCTGCTCCTTGGACTATAGAGCATACTAAAGCAGTCCAGAAAATTAAACTGAAAGTCAAGCAATTACCTTGTCTCGATTTAGCCAACCCTTCGTTTTTCAAAATTGTTGAAACTGACGCCTCAGATTTAGGCTATGGAGGTATTTTAAAACAAATAAATTCTTTAACTAAAAAGGAAGAACTTGTTCGTTTTACTTAGGGATCTTAGAAAGATGCTCAGAAAAATTACTCTACCATTAAAAAAGAAATTCTTTCGGTTGTTAAATGCATTTCAAAATTTCAAGATGATTTATTAAATCAGAAATTTTTACTATGGATTGATTGTAGTGCTATTAAATAGGTTTTGCAAAAAGATGTTGACAATATTGTTTCAAAACAGATTTTTGCCAAATGGCAAGCAAATTTATCTGCATTTGATTTTGATATTAAGCATATCAAAGGTGAAAACAATTCTCTTCCTGATTTTCTAACCAGGGAATTTTTGCAGAACCAATGAGTGGCCCCTCTAGAGGGCGTGGCAGAGGCCGATGGCAATCCCACCAAAGGCCTGGAAAAGAAAAAAATGGTGATTGTTGATACCAAAATTATTATGCTGATATAGACGAATCATAAGAAGACACGTGTCGATCTGCGTGGCACAATAGCAACGAGGAAGTTTATTTCCCCGACCAAGTCATACACACTCCGAGCAACAAGTGTACTCCGAGGAACTCCAACGCTCCGAGGAACTCCTGAACGACGAGAAACTTAGGCGGTTCGAGCTGCATCTCGACCACAGCATTGATTGCCAGATAATCAACAGTTCAACTATTCATTGAATACTTATCGTACAGACGTATACTGTTAAAGGGCATTAATTGTTTACACTTTCACATGTACAGCCTAAGGGCTATAAATACATTTATTCACCCTCATTCAGGGGGACCGGATTTTCTTGATAGAATTACATATCGAGAACTCAAAAACACCGGGCAATAACAGAAACAGTGGACGTAGGCAATTCTTATAAGGCTGAACCACTTTAAAATTATTTGTCTCATTTATATTTATCTGTGATTAAATAATTAGAAGCAATCTAATTTTTTACATCAACAGATTGGCGCCGTCTGTGGGAATGATTATTATTATCATTTTTCACTAAAAATCATTCATCATCAATGGCTGATAATCCGGAATCTAGAAATCGAAACGCTGGAAATGCTGAAAATCCTCCAAATCCCTCTGCACCATCAACTGCTCCAGATCTGGCTGGAATTATGATGAATCTGGCTCAAGGACAAACCGTCATGAAAGAAACAATGCGGCAACTCATACAAATCCTTCATGGCGGTGCACCTGCACATTCAGGACATCGAAGTGGTCAGAGGCAAACCTATTTACTTTCTTCACGATCCAGGCCAACTGAGTCATATCGTAATGAGGAATCTGATGATTTCTCTTATCAACCTGGGCGAACTTCGTCAATACGGGCTACAGATACTGAGCAACGTATCACTCTCTCTCCAGAGAGACCCAGTGCCTTGGAAAGACTGAGCAGGGTGTCTCCTTTCAGTCGATTAGGCCCTAGGAGGAATAGAAGTCCACCTAAGACCATGTCGAGGAGTTTTCGACAACCATCAGATCTAAGAGAAGGATCAGCACAATCACGACCAGTTGCTCGTCAAGATAGATCTCAAGAGGCCACGTCAGATCAATCAATTGCTCTAACTAATAGGCCCGAGGAAGGAAATGAAGCGTGGAAAGGTTCCATTCAGCGGTTGGAGGATAGATTGGGAGAAATGGCTAAGGCGAAGAATCCCTTACAACAAACTTTTGTTCAAGGGACACCTTTTATCCAGGCCATTGTGGATTTTCCTACACCGTCAAAATTTAAAGCACCTGTGGTGACCCCCAAATATGATGGAAAGACAGATCCTGTTCTTCACATAGAGCAATATAAAGCTGCTGCCGACATCTATGCTGTCCCCGACGAGATGAGATGCAGAGCATTCTCAGGAACTCTTACTGGATCTGCCCAGATATGGTACAACAATCTTCCTCGGGGTAAGATTTCAACTTTCTTTTAATTGACCGAGTTGTTCATTGGCAATTTCTGTTTTGGAGCAAAGCCAGTAAAACGAGTAGCACACTTGTTAAGTGTTAGACAAAAATCTGGTGAGAGTACTAGAGATTACATAACTCGTTTCAATAACGAGAAGCTGGAAGTCATAGATTATGAAGAAAAGACAGCAATCACCGCCTTGATGAGTGGGTTATTGCCTAACAAGTTGTATTACACTTTGGCCAAAGATCCACCTACAACTATGTCAGAGTTGATGGCAAAAGCGGCCAAAATCATGAATGCCGAGGAGGCTATGTCTGCAAAGAAGAATATGGATAAAGAAACCAAGGTGGAAGTCGACAAATCTAAGAAGAAAGAGCATAAGGGTAATGGCGGTGACAAGCATTCCAAAAATAATAAGTCGTCGTGGGAAGTCCTGAAGAAATTCGATAATTATACTCCTTTGAAAATGGGTATTAATCATGTCTTGGAAGAAATCAAGAATAACGAGGAGGTAAGGGGGCCAAAGAAACTGAAGTCAGACCCTGACAAAAGAAATAGAGATAAATATTGCGAGTTTTATAAGGATCATGGTCATATGACTAAAAATTGCATATCCCTCCAGAATGAGATTGAAACGCTCATTAGACGAGGAAAGTTGTCAAAGTATGTTGATCGTAGAAATGAAAGAGGAAATGAAGACCGAGCAAGAGAGAGATCTAGATCTCCTCGTCGGGCAGAAGAAAACAGGAAAAGAGATCATGAAGATGATACAGAGGATGACCCCGATCTTCCCAAAAGGCCAAGGCAACCAGAACGCGAGGTATTTTCAATACATTTTGGAACATTTGATTGTAATGTTATTACAGGTGGAGATGAAGGAGGATGAGATCTTACTGCTGAAAGAAAAGCTTACCTCGGTGAGGCTCAGGCTTGCTCATACATTCAACGGATAAATTTGGCTGAGGAGGATCGTCCGAGGAAGATAAACAAAGAGAAACTGGTTATTGGTTTTTCAAAAAATGACCTTGCAGGTGTTTTTTACCCTCACGACGACCCTTTGGTGATCAAAATGAGGATGAAAGAAGTAGTGATTTTAAGGGTTCTGGTAGATAATGGTAGTTCAGCAAACATCATGTTCTACTCATGCTTTGACAGTTTAAATTTAAAATTATCTCAATTGGAGCCTTATCACAGACCTCTCTTGGGTTTTGCTGGCGAGAAAGTTTTTCCACTTGGGACGATCAAGTTGGATATATTCATTGGAACTTGGCCTGCTTGTCGAACAGAAAGAATACGCTTCTTTGTGATGGATAAGAATGTGCAATCATCTTACAACATCATCATGGGAAGAGTTGGTTTGAAGAAGTTCAAAGCAGTTCCATCTACAGTACATCAGTGCTTAAAATTCCCAACAAATTTTAGAGTAGGAGTTGTGAAAGGTGATCAAAAAGTAGCTCAGGAATGCTATTATTCATCTGCAGAGCAAGAGGAGCTTGAAGAGTCAAGGAAAAAGACTACTACCTACCAGGTGGATGAAGGTACAGAAATTGAAACACTGGATCCCAGAGATGAATCCCAACTTGTAAAAGGACAGGTGGTGGAATCTATCGAAAATGTTATTCTGGATGACGAACACCCTGAACGAACAGATAGGTTCATTGTTGGATGCTTCAATAAAACAGGAGTTGATAACTTTCTTGAGAAACAGAAAGAAAACTTTTGCATGGAGTCATGAAGACATGCCAGGAATAGATCCAAACTTCTTATGTCGTGAGCTTAACGTGAATAAGGAGATCAAGCCTGTAAAGCAGAGAAGAAGAGTATTCAGTCCCGGGAAGAATCAAGCTATACAAGAGGAGGTCGAGAAGCTCCAGGAAGCCCAATTCATTGAAGATGTGAAATATCCAGACTGGTTAGCAAATGTGGTGATGGTAAAGAAGAAAAACAATAAATGGAGAATGTGTGTTGATTTCACTAATCTCAACAAGGCATACCCAAAGGATCACTTTCCATTGGCCAGAATTGACCAGCTAGTGGATGCTACCTCGGGGCACGAGATGCTCAGCTTCATGGACGCTTACTCTGGCTACAACCAGATCAAAATGAAACCTGAAGACAGGGAAAGTACTTCTTTTATTACCCCTAGGGGAACTTATTGTTATAATGTTATGCCTTTTGGCTTGAAAAATGCAGGTGCGACATACCAGTGGCTGATGAACAAGATTTTTGCCGAACAAATCAGTTGCAATATGGAAGTCTATGTCGATGATATGCTGACAAAGAGCAAGAAAGCTGTTGATCATCTAGTTGACTTAGGTCAGACCTTTGATCAACTGGATAAATACCAAATGAAGCTGAACCCGACGAAGTGCACATTTGGAGTACGAGAAGGAATGTTCCTCGGGTACATCGTCAACCAGCGAGGCATTGAGGCGAATCCATAAAAGATCAAAGCTCTTTTAGGGTTGCGATCTCCAACGACGAAGAAAGAAGTGCAGAGTCTTACAGGACGAGTTGTAGAGCTCAACAAATTTGTATCCCGAGCAACTGATAGATGCCTCCCATTTTTCAAAACACTTCGAAAAACTTTCGAGTCGAATGATGAATGTGAAAAAGCCTTTCAAGACTTGAAGAAATATTTGGGAGCACCTCCACTGTTGTCCAGGCCACTAATAGGAGAAAAGTTGTACTTGTACCTGGCAGTACCAGAGAATGTAGTCAGCTCGGCATTGATCAGAATGGAGAACGGAGTCCAGAAGCCAATTTATTACACAAGTAAGGCTTTCTGAGGTGCAGAGATCAGGTACCCAAAGCTGAAAAAATTGGCATTGGCATTAATTGAAGTAAGTACAAGAATGAGGCCATATTTCCAGGCCCATACCATCGTCGTGTATACCGACATGCCATTGAGACAAGCCCTTCATAAGCCAGAAAAATCAGGGAGACTGGTGTACTGGGCAATAGAGCTCGGTGAATATGATATTGTGTATAAACCCAGATCATCACTAAAAGGGCAGGTTGTAGCAGATTTTATAGCATAGTTTACTTATCCTGATACCCCCGAAGAACAAAAGTTTCTCGCTGATCAACCTGTGGATGTTACAGGATCAACAAACACAAGCTCAGACCAACTTCGGTTGGTAAAAGGGCGAGTGGATGTTAAAGAATCAACAGACATAAGCTCAGAACAACTCCGATTGGTAAAAGGGTGAGTGGATGTTGAAGGATCATCAAATTCGAGCTCAGACCAACTCCGGTTGGTAAAAGGGCGAGAAGAGATGATCGACGAGGAGTGAGAAATATCAGGGAAGGAAGAAAGGAAACAATAAATATTTCACAGAGGAACACTGTCAGATAAGAAATTTGAAGATGAGTTACCTACATAGAGATTATATGTAGATGGGTCATCTTGCACAACAGGTTGTGGAGCAGGGATTGTTTTGAACATCCCAGACGAGATTGACATAGAATACGCCCTGCGATTCCAATTCAAAGCTTCCAATAATGAGGCTGAGTATGAAGCCATGATAGCATGTCTTAATTTAGCAAAGATTATAGAAGCGCAACAAGTGATGGTATTCAGTGATTCTCAATTAATTGTGAATCAGATGATGGGAACATATGCAATTAAAGGAGAATTAATGGTCAAGTATCATGCAAAGCTGATGGAATTATTGGCAGAATTTGATGCCATTCAGTTGATCAGAATACCAAGAATGGATAATGCACGAGCAGACGCACTGGCCCGACTAGCATCAGCTACACGTACCGAGCTGCGAAGAACGATACCAATTGAAGTATTAGAAAGTCGGAGCATAGATGAAGACCTGATGATGAATATTATTACCCTTGATTTAGGACTATCTTGGATGGATCTCATCAGAGCATATATTGAAGAGGGAGAATTACCGGAGGATAAGCTCGCTGCCAAGAAATTGAAGTTTAAAAGCTGCTCGGTATGTACTAACTAATGGTGTTTTGTATAGACGGGGAATTATGACAGGTTTGCAAAAATGTGTACATCCCTCCGAGGTGAAAGAATTGATTGAAGATATCCATGAAGGGTCCTGTGGAGCCCATGTAGCAGGTCAGACTCTTTTGCAAAGGGTGATGACGCAGGGATATTACTGGCCAACGATGAGGGCTGATTGTATTGCCTATGCCAAGAAGTGTGACAAGTGCCAGCGTTTTTCATCTATCCGAAGAACTCCACAAGCATTGTTGACACCCATAACTTCCCCTTGGCCATTTGCCATGTGGGGAATTGATTTGGTTGGACCACTGCCAATGACCCGAGGAAGATTCAAGTACCTCGTCGTCGCAGTGGATTATTTTACTAAGTGGGTAGAAGCTGAGCCACTCATTGATATGACGTACGAGAAGGTGTATCAATTTGTTTGGAAGAACATCATCTGCCGATATGGTCTACCTCATGCCTTCATCACAGACCATGGAACACAATTTGATAACGAGGAGTTTGCTGCCTATTGTCATCAGTCAAACATTTTGAAGGTTCATTCAGCACCAAGTCATCCCCAAAGTAATAGACAAACTGAAGTAACAAAAAGAACATTGCTGAACGGTTTGAAGAAAAGATTGGATGATGCAAAAGCAAACTGGATCAACGAGCTACAATCAGTACTCTGGGCTTATCGTACTACTCCCCGAGCAGCAACTGGAGAATCACCATATATGCTGGCGCAACACACAGAGTGCTGAATTTCAATTCCCCAGTCAGCGAATTAATGAGAAGATTGGATTTGGACATGCTCGAGGAGGTTAGAGAAGAGGCAGCCATTAGGGATGCTGCTTACCAACAACGAACAGCTCTGTTCTACAATAAGAGGGTGAAGAAATGCGACTTAAAAGAGGGAGATTACGTGCTAAAGAGGGTCATTCAGAAGCACAATAAGTTGGAAGCAAACTGGCATGGACCTTACCGAGTTACAGAAGTTGTTCGACCAGGAACTTACCGAATAGAAACTTTAGAAGGAGAAGAATTTAAGAATGCATGGAATGCTGAACACCTACGCAAGTATTATCAGTGATGTAAAATGTAAAGCAGTTCCATCAATATGAATAAAATGATGATATTTTGCCATCTTCTCTCCTTTTATTAAAAGTATTTCGGGGAATACTAGTGTTACACACTACGATGCTCGGCAGTAAAAACAACATGATAGTTCAAGCTCAGACCAACTCCGGTTGGTAAAAGGGCGAGAACATGACATTCCTAATTATACCAGCTCCGGTTGGTTAGGAAACCATACTCCTCTGGTTAGGAGGCTGACACTGGCTCAGACCAATTTTGGTAAAAGGGCAAGTGGACATGATAGTTCGAACTCAGACCAATTCCGATTGGTAAAAGGGCGAGAACACGACATTCCTAAAAATACCAGCTCCAGTTGGTTAGGAAACCATACTCCTTTGGTTAGGAGGCTGACACTGGCTCAGACCAATTTTGGTAAAAAGGCAAGTGGACATGATAGTTCGAACTCAGACCAACTCCGGTTGGTAAAAGGGCGAGAACAACATTCCTAAAAATGCCAACGTGTTTGGCTAGGAAGCAAAATACTCCTAAAAATGCCAATCTCGGTTGGTTAGGAAACAAGATATGCTCTCAAATGCCAACTTATGTTGGTCGGGAGGTAAGATTATTCCAGAAAATACAAAATATTCCAAACTGTACCAAGTATGGTTGGTCGGGGATAAAAACCCACTAACTGTAGTTGGTCGACGAGGAGAAAATATTCCAAACTGTACCAAGTATGGCTGGCCGGGGACAAAAACCCACTAACTGTAGTTGGTCGACAAGCACAATTTAACAACCTTGGTTGGTTGGAAAAATTTTCAACATTTTTATACTCACTACTTTATTATTAAGTGATTGAGCAACATTACTGATACTTGTAACTTTTTTATTACTAAGTTGGTCGATGAACCACACAATATTGTTATGCAAGCACAAATATAAAGTGTTTGACAAGTACAAGACAATAGCAATACAAATTTGCAAACAAAAATGAAACTCTTTCATTGAATTCAAAATAAATTACACAAATTTATTACATTGATATTAAATTTTGTACTAATTATTACATCAGAATTTCCTATTATACTGGTCTTTTCCCTTCTACTTTCGAAATAGGCTCCTCGTCAGCAGGAGGATCTTTCAGGCAAAGGGGAGAATTAATGAAGTTAGGATCTTGAAGCATTCTGACGTTCATTATTGAAAGTGTATCCAGTAAATGCTCAGGACGAGATAATTCTGCCTGTGAATAAAGGGCATAGTCACCAAGATACTTGGAGATCAAACAACGAGGAATGGCCCGAGCATGGATCCATCTCACATCAAGCTTGAAGGGCGGAATTGGTAGATCGAGCAGCCCAGGAGCATGGTAATCCCATAAATAATGACCTTGCTATAGTTTCAGTACACCCAGGGCGTTCAACCATCCCTGTTTATAGCCTTCATTATTAGCATTTTCAATACGATCATCCAAGTGACAAAGGGCCTCATTGTAGCCTGCCATCTAGAATTCACGAGGTTGTTTATGGAATTGGAAAGTTAGTCTCTCTAACTGCTCATGAAGATTGACAAAAATATCCTTATGATCCAAAGCAGACTTCGTCGCAGCAAGTTGATCCTCCAGAGTTTGGACTTTCTTGGATAGTTCAGACAAGGCTTGATTTTTTGCCATCAATTGGAATGCTTGGTTTTCTAACGCTGATTGAGTACGAGCTTCTTCAATAGTAGGACAAAGAACTCTTGGTCGTCCCCGAGCAGGTTGAGTACTTTGTTCCTCGACAACACTCTGAGCAACTCTTCCTCGTCCACGAGAACCTCTTCCTCGTCCCCGAGCAGCAGTAGAAGGGCCAACTCTTCTCAAAGCCTCTAACTCTTCTCGCAACTTGGCATGTTCAACTTCTAAAAATGAGAATCCTTCATCGGTGACAGGTACCAAGGCAGTGGAAGATGAAGCAGCAGACCTCAGCTGAGCTAGTTCTTTTTGCAGATTATTGTTTTCTTGTTCCAATAGCTCAGCGATTTGCCTGTGCTCTTCGACATCTGTTTTCAATGTTCTCTCTCTCACTTCATAGCCAGCAAGCATCTTGTCATAGCCTTTTTCAGCACTAAGTTATTTGATTTTCTTCTCATACCCTTCGTGCAAAAGAGATGAAGACTCTTTATACTGATGCTGAAGTTCATTGAGAGTACCTTGCAAGTCTTCAATCATTTCATAATAAGCCACATTATTGGCTACATCACGATCAAGAAGACATTTCAAGTACTGATATGCCTCCACTGCTTGGTCTGAATCCTCTCGACCAAGAATCTCTATAATCTGGGATTTATCCAAATCAGTGTGGCCAGCCTTAAAATATTCATTACATTGTCGAAGCAGAGTTGTGTCATGGGCAGACAGCAATTCCATTCTAGCCATAAACTAGTAAAGAAGAGAAGGCAAGAGTTAATAAAAAAGCAGACAGAACATCAACAACATAGAGGAACAAAAAAAGAACAACATCGAAATAATGACAGAACTTTAAGCACAAAGGATTTGGTGGAAAAGAAAATCCACATTCAGCAATAAAGACGCTCGGGAACCAATGTCCCTCAGCCAAATGAAAATAATCTGAAGGCTCAGAAAGATCCTCCAGAGTTACCCAAGATGGAATAGAAAAATCAGAACGGAATTTCTCAAGAGATTCAATAACATAAACCATGGTGAATAAAAGAAATGAAGAAGAAGGAAAAAGATCTTACAGAAAAAAAAGGAGATCTGTTGACAACGAACGAAGAAAAGGATGAACGGACAAGGGAGAGAAAGACTATGGAAAACTCGAAAGAAGAAATTGGAAAAGGTAGAAGACGGTGGGATTGCCTATGAAGCTTAAATACTTTGCCTTGGGAAACGGCGAAAGAAATGATTACAAAAAAGAAACTATTACGCTACTGGCGGCTAAAAGGACAAAAAGTGCACGAAGATCGAAGCGTTTATAAAATTCAAAAAGGCAGATTCTGCGAATTTGGGAGGAAATTCGAATACGAAGAAAATGCTCCTAAAAACCAGGAAGGTCATTTAATATTGCCATATACCGAGAAAGAATGTTCCATACTCCTCAAATTTTGAAATATGAAACATTGGGGGCTTCTATTGATACCAAAATTAGTATGCTGATATAGACGAATCATAAGAAGACACGTGTCGATCTGCGTGGCACAATAGCAACGAGGAAGTTTATTTCCCCGACCAAGTCATACACACTCCGAGCAATAAGTGTACTCCGAGGAACTCCAACGCTCCGAGGAGCTCCTGAACGACGAGCAACTAAGGCGGTCGAAGGTGCATCTCGGCCACAGCATTGATTGCCAGATAATCAACAGTTCAACTATTCATTGAATACTTATCATACAGACGTATACTCTTAAAGGTCATTAATTGTTTACCCTTTCACATGTACAGCCTAAGGGCTATAAATACATTGTATCACCCTCATTCAGGGGGACCGGATTTTCTTGAAAGAATTACATATCGAGAACTCAAAAACACTGGGCAATAATAGAAACAGTGGACGTAGGCCATTCTTATAAGGCTGAACCACTTTAAAATTCTTTGTCTCATTTATATTTGTCTGTGATTAAATAATTAGAAGCAATCTAATTTTTTACATCAACAGTGATCAATGATGATCAATATCCTCCGATACAGGATTACATGGAATTTCTTCGCCAGAGCGCGGAGAACAGAGGGAAGAATACCCCTCCACTTAACCCCTTTAGCAAAAAGAAATATGCCAAAGAGGTCTTGGAAACAATTAAGTACGATTTCATTCCTAATAAAAGGACTTCGGAATTGATACTTATCCTCAATGATGAGGACGAGAAGAAGATGACTTCTCCCTGGGAAATTAAGTCCCTTGATCTGGATACACATAATTATGATGTGCAAGAAGGCAAATACCGGACTGTATATGAGGCTATCCTCGAAGAAACTGAATCAGTGGTGTTTAATCATCCTAATAAACACCAGGGAAATTTTAAATCCCCCATTGCTTATATGAAGGCTGTTTTGAAAAAAATCATTTCTCCCCGAGAATGGGGAATTCATCCTTTGAAAGCGCAAAAATTGAGTTCGCAAGTTGGATCCTATAATTATTGGGATTACATCCAGGCTTGGACTAAAGCTTTTTATTACCAAAATGCTGAGCACAAACATACTTGGTTTTTCGTTTTGTGCCCAAACTCTTTAAAAAACAGTTACCCAAGATGGGTTATCAATTGGTGGGACAAATTTGGCCCAGGAATTGATATGTTCCCTGATGAAATTACCAAGGCCAAACTTTTTCTTCCTTGGACTCAATTTCATCCTAAATTAAGAGGGAAAAACAAAATTCCAGTAGGTCTTAACACCCTACTCTTTTTCACTGAGATCAGTATTCCTTGGATCTCCAGATGGGATCTTCAATGTAGAGTTAACAATCTTAATGTTCCTCTACTTGAAAGAATCTTTTATTATCGATGGTGGAGTGGTATTGATATGATTTCTACCATTAATCAAATAAAAGATAGTTTAAACACTATATGTCCATGGTGGACGAGTCATCCCCTCCTGCGAAGAAAATGACACCAACTGCCAATCCAATTAAGGATTTAAAGACTGCTCTGAAGAAGCAGTTCCCTAGAGCAACAGAGCAGGAGCTATTGCAGAAAGTTATGGATTACACCCATAACCAATTTAAGTCTGCTTTTGGAGTTCCCGGTGATAGAATCAAACCTTCCTTTAGTGATGATCTTGACAACCAAAACCCCATTCCTCTCCCATCCGATGATGATGATGATACATCTATGACCTCCGTTAAGAAGGACAATCCTTTCTTTTGTCTAGCTGGAGAGTCTCAAAATCCAGAAGATGATGAATTCATTGGTGACATCTTTGACACCAATCTTCCCACTGAGCCAACAATGGAGGCATTCTTCAACTCACTAAGTTCAGCATTTCCAACAAGACGGTTGGATGGAACCTTTCCTTGCCCAGACGTGGATGGCCTAGAAGATTTGAGATAGCTGGCCAACTCGGCCCCTGTCAGATGGCCCACCTGGCCCCAGTCAGATGCTCGCCGACGCTTTACGACAAAGCTTTCCCCTCTCGATGATAGTGGTTGGACCCACTGGCCTACCTTAAGTTGCCCCGTGATAATTGTTGGCCCCACTGTCCTAACAGCCGATGCTTGAAGACAAGAGACTTTGGCAACCTCGAATATGGAGGGACCTACGGGTCATTATCTTAGGAATTATTTATTCCTTTCCTTTTTGTATAAATAGAGGACCTCTCTTCCTCATTTATCACCACTTACTTACATCTCTCTCTCTCTCTCTGTTTGTAATAAGCTTGTGGATAATCCGACCATATTCCGGTGGACTCTTAAGTTTGTAAGTTTTTAAGTTTTTAAGTTTGTTTTGTAATAAAAGTTTGTAATAATATTCCAGTTATATTTCTGCTTATTGATCCTCTTATTTATGGTATCATTGCTTATGCCAATTGAACAATTTTAGGTACTCCTTTTTTATCATTGCTTATGCCAATTGATAAAATTGATTCTAGTGGCATATATACCACTATTCAAAACCAAAAAATTGTTTTTGAATTTATCACCAGACCTGAGATTAAGAAAATTAACTCTTTGACAAATAATATTATTTTCAAAGAAAACCTTTTAAATTTTCTTCAAAAAGAAATCTCTTTCCTTAATATCAAACAGAAATTGATGTCTCCACATATCATGCAAAAAATTAATGTTGTTAAAAATCAATTAATAACAGAAGTTTGCAGTGATATTCCTAATGCTTTTTGGGATAGGAAGAAGCATATTGTTTCCCTTCCCTATGAAACTGATACCGAATTAGAAATCATTTCAGACCATAATACAAATGTTAATATTTAGAATAGTAATAACCTCATAATCTGAAATAGGAAAATAATATGCAAATCAAAATTCTAGATTTAGATGAATATAATAAGCCGAATTAGAAATCATCTAGGTCATCCACGTCTGGGCAAGGAAAGGTTCCATCCAACCGTCTTGTTGGAAATGCTGAACTCAGTGAGTTGAAGAATGCCTCCATTGTTGGCTCAGTGGGAAGATTGGTGTCAAACATGTCACCAATGAATTCATCGTCTTCTGGATTCTAAGACTCTCCAGCTAGACAATAGAAAGGATTTTCCTTCTTAACTGAGGTCATAGATGTATCATCATCATCATAGGATGGGAGAGGAATGGGGTTTTGGTTGTCAGGATCATCACTAAAGGAAGGTTTGATTCTATCACCAGGAACTCCAAAAGCAGACTTAAATTGGTTATGGGTGTAATCCATAACTTTCTGAAATACCTCCTGCTTCGTAAATAAGAGGATCAATAAGTGGAAATATAACTGGAATATTATTACAAACTTTTATTACAAAACAAACTTAAAAACTTACAAACTTAAGAGTCCACCGGAATATGGCCGGATTATCCACAAGCTTATTACAAACAGAGAGAGAGAGAGAGATGTAAGTAAGTGGTGATAAATGAGGAAGAGAGGTCCTCTATTTATACAAAAAAGAAAGGAATAAATAATTCCTAAGATAATGACCCGTAGGTCCCTCCATATTCGAGGCTGCCAAAGTCTCTTGTCTTCAAGCGTCGGCTGTTGGGCCAGTGGGGCCAACAATTATCACGGGGTAACTAAAGGTGGGCCAGTGGGTCCTACCACTATCATCGAGAGGGAAAAGCTTTGTCGTAAAGCGTCGGCGAGCATCTGACTGGGGCCAGGTGGGCCCTCTGACAGGGGCCAGGTTGGCCTGCTATTTCAAATCTTCTAGGCCATCCACGTCTGGGCAAGGAAAGGTTCCATCCAACCGTCTTCTTGAAAATGCTGAACTTAGTGAGTTGAAGAATGCCTCCATTGTTGGCTCAGTGGGAAGATTGGTGTCAAACATGTCACCAATGAATTCATCGTCTTCTGGATTTTGAGACTCTCCAGCTAGACAAAAGAAAGGATTATCCTTCTTAACGGAGGTCATAGATGTATTATCATCATCATCGGATGGGAGAGGAATGGGGTTTTGGTGGTCAAGATCATCACTAAAGGAAGGTTTGATTCTATCACCAGGAACTCCAAAAGCAGACTTAAATTGGTTATGGGTGTAATCCATAACTTTCTGCAATAGCTCCTGCTCCGTTGCTCTAGGGAACTGCTTCTTCAGAGCAGTCTTTAAATCCTTAATTGGATTGGCAGTTGGTGTCATCTTCTCCTCAGGAGGGGATGACTCGTCCACCATGGACATATCAATACCACTCCACCATCGATAATAAAAGATTCTTTCAAGTAGAGGAACATTGAGATTGTTAACTCTACATTGAAGATCCCATCTGGAGATCCAAGGAATACTGATCTCAGTGAAAAAGAGTAGGGTGTTAAGACCTACTGGAATTTTGTTTTTCCCTCTTAATTTAGGATGAAATTGAGTCCAAGGAAGAAAAAGTTTGGCCTTGGTAATTTCATCAGGGAACATATCAATTCCTGGGCCAAATTTGTCCCACCAATTGATAACCCATCATGGGCAACTGTTTTTTAAAGAGTTTGGCCACAAAACGAAAAACCAAGTATGTTTGTGCTCAGCATTTTGGTAATAAAAAGATTTAGTCCAAGCCTGGACGTAAATTGCAATACTTATAGGATCCAACTTGCGAACTCAATTTTTGCGCTTTCAAAGGATGAATTCCCCATTCTCGGGGAGAAATGAATTTTTTCAAAACAGCCTTGCTATAAGCAATGGGGGATTTAAAATTTCCCTGGTGTTTATTAGTATGATTAAACACCACTGATTCAGTTTCTTCGAGGATAGCCTCATATACCGTCCAGTATTTTGCCTTCTTGCACATTATAATTATGTGTATCCAGATAAAGGGACTTAATTTCCCAGGGAGAAGTCATCTGCTTCTCGTCATCATCATTGAGGATAAGTATCAATTCCGAAGTCCTTTTATTAGGAATGAAATCGTACTTAATTGTTTCCAAGACCTCTTTGGCAGATTTCTTTTTGCTAAAGGGGTTAAGTGGAGGGGTATTTTTCCCTCTGTTCTGCGCGCTGTGGCGAAGAAATTCCATGTAATCTTGTATCGGAGGATATTGATCATCATTGATCACCATTTTTTCTTTTCCAGGCCTTTGGTGGGATTGCCCACGGCCTCTGCCACGCCCTCTAGAGGGGTCACTCATTGGTTCTGCAAATATTCCCTGGTTAGAAAATCTGGAAGAGAATTGTTTTCACCTTTGATATGCTCAATATCAAAATCAAATGCAGATAAATTTTCTTTCCATCTGGCAAAAATCTGTTTTGAAACAATATTTTCAACATCTTTTTGCAAAACCTATTTAACAGCACTACAATCAATCCGTAGTAAAAATTTCTGATTTAATAAATCATCTTGAAGTTTTGAAACGCATTTAACAACCGAAAGAATTTCTTTTTTAATGGTAGAGTAATTTTTCTGAGCATATTTCCAAGATCCCGAAGTAAAACGAACAAGTTCTTCCTTTTTAGTTAAAGAATTTATTTGTTTTAAAATACCTCCATAGCCTAAATCTGAGGCGTTAGTTTCAACAATTTTGAAAAACGAAGGGTTGGCTAAAGCGAGACAAGGTAATTGCTTGACTTTCAGTTTAATTTTCTGGACTGCTTTAGTATGCTCTATAGTCCAAGGAGCAGGGTTATTTTTCAACCTTGTGTAAAGAATTGCACTATCCTGTGCAAGATTCTTGTAGTAATCACCAATATAATTGAGACTACCAAGAAATCTTTGAAGTTGAGTTTTCTCTTTTAATTCATCCGGGAATTTAGAGGCAAACTCAATACTTCTATCAATAGGGAATATTTTCCCTTCTCCAATGTTGTGCCCTAAGAATCGAATATTTGTTTGAAAAAATTTCATTTTAGGGGCGGACACAACTAACCCATTAGTTTTAATTACATCTTTAAAATTTTTTAGATGTTTGAAATGCTAATCAATCGATTGTGAAAAGATAAGGATATCATCAATATAGACAATGGAAAAATCAGAATAAGGATTAAAAATATCGTTCATGATATTTTGAAATTCAGAAGGGGCATTCTTAAGCCCAAAAGGCAAAACATTCCATTGGTAATGGCCAAATGGAACCACAAAGGCAGCTTTATACCGATCTTGTGGGGCAATTTGGATCTGCCAATATCCAGATTTTAAATCAAATTTGGAAAAGATAGTGGTAGAGTTAAGCCTATCAAGTAAATCCTTTTTGTTAGGAATTGGATATCTTATCCATTGCAACACATTGTTAAGAGGCTTATAATTAATAACAAGCCTGGGAACACCTCGTTCCTTCTCAGCAGCCTTGTTAACATAAAAAGCAGTACAACTCCAAGGAGAATAACTTTTAGTTATAAGCTTTTTATTTAAAAGACTCTGAATCTCATTCTTACAAAGGTTAAGAAATTCAGTCTTCATTTGACTGGGTCTGGCCTTAGTAGGGATGGATTTTTCATTGAAATCAGTTTTATAGGGAAGGGAAACAATATGCTTCTTCCTATCCCAAAAAGCATTAGGAATATCACTGCAAACTTCTGTTATTAATTGATTTTTAACAACATTAATTTTTTGCATGATATGTGGAGACATCAATTTCTGTTTGATGTTAAGGAAAGAGATTTCTTTTTGAAGAAAATTTAAATGGTTTTCTTTGAAAATAATATTATTTGTCAAAGAGTTAATTTTCTTAATCTCAGGTCTGGTGATAAATTCAAAAACAATTTTTTGGTTTTGAATAGTGGTATATATGCCACTAGAATCAATTTTATCAATTGGCATAAGCAATGATAAAAAAGGAGTACCTAAAATTATCTGTTGAGATAAATCGCCAATAAGCAAGAAGGTACTGTCTAAACAAATTCCATTGTTACATATGGCAACCTTAGTTAATTTGTATTTGATGCCCATGCTATCGCCACCAGCATTAAACAAAGATTGAGTAGACTTATCAAAGTATTCAGTAGGAACAATTCCTTCTTGAATACAATTCAAATCAGCACCGCTATTAACAAGGGCAATGATGTTACTCAAGGTGAACTCTTTGTTGATAACTAAGTTAACAGTAGTATACCATTTTTGGATTGGTACACGGCTGATAACACCCAAATAATCCACATAATCTTCAGTGTTAGGAGTAGTGTTTGAAGTTCTTGGATTAGAATGCTTATAGGCATTCTTGAGATTAGTGATCTCAATTTGCATGTTATTATGTTGATCCTTAAGTTGTCTTTACTCATTTGTAAGTGTATTGACTTCATGCCTTAGATCATTAAGAGTAGCAGGCTTGTTAAATTCTCCAGCTTTTTCTAAGCGATTAAGTACCTCCTTGAGGCTGTACTCATTAGAAAGGGAATTTGAAGAATTAGGAATATTTTCCTGGTCATAACAAGTCTTAATAAGTTTGAGCTTAATGTCAGGGTTAGTAACTTGATTAATAACATCAATCATAGTTTGTTGCTGACTTGTAAGGACATTAAGACTTAATCCATTTAACTGAATTATGGATTGGAGATGATCGCATCTCTTGGTCAAAGCATTACATTGGCAATATCCTTTTTTCGAGATGTCTGAGTCATAAGAGCTTTGGATCTAGTAAAGCTCATCATCGCTCTCAGAGGAGTCCTCTAGCTCTTCAGAGGAACTGGAATTAAGCAAGAGTTTGCTTAATTGGGTCTTCAGATGTTCATCAATCTGAAGGTTATTAATTTTAGTTTCCATTTTGCATTTGTTTGCATAATGGCCATACTTACCACATTTAAATCATTTGGGGTTAGACTTGTTAGGTTTCTTCCTAACTGATTTCTTTTTATACCTATCTCCTTGTTGTTTAGAAATGTCAGTTGGTTTTTTCTTATGTTTATAGGAGGATCTTTTAGGAACTTTTTTGGTCCTTTTAGAGACTCTATGAGTATAAGTCTCCTGGGTATTATAAGCAAATTGATCACAAAACTCACCAAGCTCTTTATTTACAGAAAGATTTTATTTCTTAAGCTGTCTCAAAGCTTAAGGTCATTGCAAAGAGAAAGACCCTCTTGAATGACAACACTTATAAGTTGACCGTACGTGTAATCGGAGTAATTGATAGAGATGCTATCATTAGCTTCTCTTAACTTTTTTCGAACTTTCTCGGCAAAGAAAGTAGGAAGGCCATCAATGAATTTGGCTTTCCAATGCTCAGAGTTACCATATGCTCTCTGAGTGACCCTAGCAAGGAACACATCCTTGTACCACCTAAACTGGCTAAGGGTAGGACATTTAAGATTTTGAAGTAATTCTCTAGTACGTTCTTTTTGGTAATCTCCACTGCCAACAAAGTGATGAATGATAGTGAGCATTAGGGTATAAACAGCATCCTGTATCCCTTGGTCTTGCATATGTTCATTTTTGACAATTTTTACGGCATTAAGAATTTCATTTCTTTGGTTTTCCATGAGGATATTTCCCCACCAACCCCTAATGGTTCCAGTAAATCCAGCAGTGATCATTTGAGCAATGCTATGATAAGAAGCATCGTTATGCTTGCAAATGGTGGAATACATGGACATCTGATGAATCATTTCATAAATTTGGGATTCAGATTTTCCATCGAGATTCCAGTCATAAATGGGTTTGCCATGAAAAGTGTTTTTGATCACAGTGCTTTCTTCAAAGAGGAGGTCCTGGGGAGTTGGTCGATGATAGTAATTTCTAGCAGGACCGATATTTCCAATATTATTATTATAAGTAATTTTATTGATTAGATCCTCAGGATCACCGAAATAATGTTCAAAACCCTGAACTTCTTTCAAAGAGATATCTAATTCTGAGTCAGAATCAACATGGGATAAAGTGTTAAGTTTTAACCCTTTGAGATCTTTCTCGATCTCTTTAAGTTGGGACATAAACTCCGTTTTAGTGCCCATTTTAAAACCTTTAACTTCAATAGGAGGTTGAATTATAGGTTTGTCAAGACTTTTAGCAAAGTCTGGGGGATTCCTAGCGGTATTGTGTATCTGAAGGTTCTCAATTCTATTGAGCTGCTTTCCTATCGTGGTAAGGATAAGGTTAGTATAATTACCTTGTTTATAAAGCGGGTTTAACATATTCTGATATGTGACAACTTTAGCTTCCGTTTCAAGGTTAAGAAATGCATTTGTTTCTAACCTAGGAGAACTACTGCTTTTACTGGTGCTTCCAATTTCAATGGAAAGGGGCTCAGTCGGAGGGTGAACAGCAGATATAATCTGTTTATTCACAGTGGTCCATTTTGTCAAATGTTTTTCATCAGTTTTAAGAGTCTGTTTCTTCTCAGTTTCAAGAACAAAAAGATGCTTATCTTTAGAAAACATTTGAAACCAAACCACAAAAGAAGTAACCAATTGGTTTTCTTCAATCCAATTATAAAATTCAATTTTATAATTTTCCAATTCATATTTGTTGTATTTATTAAAGTACCAAGTTCTAAAGCTAGCGTATCCTGGAAGGTTGAACTCAGCACTCATTTCTTTCCTATTTATTGTAAAAACCATAAAAAGGAAAGGGGGGGTGAAGTCTGACATTCATTTCAGATGGCGTAGGAGATTCTCTATGCTGAGAAGTATTCTTCTCATAAATACCATGAGGTATTTGGTCATTGGTAAAAATACCATGAAGATTCATATCGTCTTGATATGATCGGTTTCTAGGATTATCTTCACAAATAGAATGTCGTGAAGCAGATGGAGGATAGGTAACAAAAGGGGCTCTAAAAGATTGATCTCTAGAGGATTGACACCTATTGAATTTCCTAAAATTTAGGAAAACGTCCCCATCTTTGTCCTCAATTATGTCTTCAACATCATTATTTTGGCGAGGTTGAGGAGGAACAACATTTTTTATGGCCCAAGTCTCTGGGAAATCAATTTCGTCCCAACTTATAGTTCTAGGTGTGTGTACATTATAATCTATAAGGTGTGTGTCAATTAACACAGTTTTACCAAAAGGACTAAATTTTTTGATATTGGGAGCCATAGTATTCATTAACTTGTAATAAATTCTATAGATAATCCCAATAGTTTTCGATCTCGGAAGAAAATTATAACCTTTGGTTTGAACTCTAAGACTTAAAGCTCTACAAAGGTGCATATCAGTTAAAGACAAAGTTATGTTTGGAAACACATCAAAATAGACAGGTCCATTGCATAGACTAGTTTTAATTGCTCCCATCAAAGATTGTCTAAAATTAGTACACCTACCATCACGTAGAGTAGCTTGTAGACAGGCGTTCATACCAGAGAGGGTCAAAGGTTTAAAAGCAATTTGTATTAAACCAACATGAATAAAATGATAATTTTTATCTTTTATATGATCTTTAAGATCATCCCATTTAAAGAGCTCGATAGACTTATCTTGCTCGTTGAGACTAATGGTTTGTTCCATAGTCTTTATAGCGTACTTGCTACGAAAGTTATACCAGTTAGTGTTATAAATAGTTTTAGGTTGGACCTTATGAATAGTCCACCTGTTTAGATCCTTCTGAACATCAAATTCAATTAAGGAAGAGTTCTTCATGAACTCTTGTGAAGTGTGTGTATCCATGGTGTTTAATTCCATAATACAAATGTTAATATTTAGAATAGTAATAACCTCATAATCTGAAATAGAAAAATAATATGCAAATCAAAATTCTAGATTTAGATGAATATAATAAGCCTAATTAGAAATCACTTCTGACACCCAGTGGTCAACGGTTTACATCGGGAATAAGCCTCAACGCCACACAGGCTAACATGGAAACCCATCTACGCGGCAAATATCAGTCCATATCAAAACCAGATTTCTATTTCTCCTGATTATATTCATTTAAATTAGATTTTTAGTGTGAATAGTAAATTACTATTCACGCCGGTGAACAGTGATTTACTATTCATATGAATAGTAAGTTACTGTTACGGCCTAAATTTCAGACCATTATTATTACTAGCCTAAACATTAACACACAGTTTAGCCAATCATGGCGCTGATACCATAAATAAGAGGATCAATAAGCGGAAATATAACTGGAATATTATTACAAACTTTTATTACAAAACAAACTTAAAAACTTACAAACTTAAGAGTCCACCGGAATATGGCCGGATTATCCACAAGCTTCTTACAAACAGAGAGAGAGAGAGAGAGATGTAAGTAAGTGGTGATAAATGAGGAAGAGAGGTCCTCTATTTATACAAAAAGGAAAGGAATAAATAATTCCTAGGATAATGACCCGTAGGTCCCTCCATATTCGAGGCTGGAAAATACGAAATTATAAGTTAACGAGTGAACTCTTGATGATTTTGGATCATATCATCAGTGCTAAACTCGATCAGACTTTGATAGTTAACAAGTCGAGTTAGTATTGACCCCCTTCACCCGTTAAGATCCGTTAACACCTATTAATTTAAGTAAATAAGATATATTGTTGGGACTTCTAAAATGTTTATATAGCTTAATGATAATTTAATCATAAAGAAATTTACTAAATGAAAGATTTAGTAATGTCAATGAATTAATAGGTTTAATTATGTTTAATGGGCTAATATGTCAACCTATATACCATTCAAAACAATTCATTATCTTAATGGGTAATAACAGGTGAAAAGAACACAGGACACTACACGTTAAGTTAATAGGTTAGGCTTGAATATTGTTTATTCATATGATAAAAAAGTAACCCGTTTCGACATGAACCCACTAAAACCCGACTCCACACCTAAGTCTAGCTGATCTTCTCATACTTAAGAAAACCCTTTCCTCTTTAAAGGAGAAAATCTACTTCTTCCATTATCCAACCCTAAGAAAACATAGAAACAAAACTTAAATGGATTAAATTGAACAATCTAGAAAATTAGGCATATCTACAAAATAGTAGAAGAAACTCAAGAATCAATAGAAATAGTGTATCAAATCAGACATCCGTGAATAGGTTAGGGTTTCTCACATATCTTCAAAATGTAATAGAATAAAAAAGAAAATTGACCGTAAACCTTGAATTCAAAGATAAGAAATTCGCAACTTCTATGAACTTATTAAGGGTGTGTTTGATTAACATGGATTTTTTTATTGAAATTAGTTATTTGGACTCATGTTTTCTCTTATATTACCTTGATTGCAAACACTTTATATAAGAACAATCACCATTCAAGTAGCAAGTGATCCATCTTAAACCTCATTTTTATTGGAAAATATTTCTTATCCACCCACCAAAGAATTGATTTCCATGGAAAATAGAGAAAATAAGACCAAAAACTCGTATTTTTTTCCCCTCATATTCTTACTTCTCATCCAAAGGAACTATTTTCAACACCCTGAGAGTTGTTAAAAAAAGTTATTAAATTTTTTATTACCAATCTTAAATGAAGTAATAATACGAAATGAATTTAAAAATATCAAGGTCTTATCAATTTGAAAATTTCCAACAAGAATACTTCATAAACTCCAAACAATACACTCAAATTATGTTTAAATCAATTCAACTCAAGATTGTTTTTTTTTCCCAATTATTTGAGATCCGCTAAATGAATTCTATTTTTTCATTCTACTTTGTTCGTCATAGTATTTTCGTTTAAACCACATAATATCATATCATTTTTTTGCAATATCCCAACAAGTCAATTTAAACATACATTTATCCTATCAATACCGAGGTTGCATTTATTTTTTCATTTGAATCTGAAATCTAAAGTCTAAGGTGTTATTTGTTTTTACCTCTAAGTATAAATTTGAACCATTCAGACCTAAAATGTATCAAATAATGTTTTCTTTTTTAAATGCTTAAGAGGTTAACGACTATTTTTGCCTCTGAATGATTAAGAGGTAAATGAACCTATGAAGTCTGAATCAGTCTAAATTCATTTATTCAAAGGTCATTCAAACATAAATACAAACGTATTTTCCAGATTCAGCTTTTAGACTAGAGATTTCATATTCAGATGACAAAACAAACTCAGCCTAAATCTGAAGTTTGAAATAAGTTTTTTATACTCTATTCATCGCAATATCATGGATTAAATCACATAATATCATATTTTTTTAACAATAAACTAACAAGTCAATTTAAACATACTTTTATCCTATCAATACTAACTTAAACCATTCAAAAAATTTATTTTTGACAAACAAAACTACTAAATTTTGGAGAGATAATATCGCAATATGGGAATTATTCCATGAAAATAATAAAGAAATTTTCTTAAATAATATAAAAGCTGGGAAAATGGCATATCTAACATGATTTGTTGGACGATCAGTGACGGAGCTTCTTTGCTAATAAAATATAAGGGTATAATTATTTAGTCTTAAAATTTAGGATAAAAAATTATAATTTTATCTTAAACTTTTAAAATATACACACTTTACATGAAAAGCACAACATGATAAAAGGGAATTGTCTAAATAACAAGAGTCAATTTATATTGCTTCAAATTAAAAGTTAAACTTAAACATAAATAACTCAAGTAAAAATTTGCACCACTTTCAAACCGATTATTGTGTTAAAACATATTAACCGATTATATCTTTATCTTTATCTTTATCCTAAAGCATGCATCTAGGTAATAGAAGGATAAAATATATCATTCACATAAAACGCCTATGTACGAGGAAAATTCATAACGAAGAAAACCTCGAATGACCCATCCACGTAATTTAGTATTATACGAATTTATATAAGTTGTAAGATGACTTACCCAATGACTTGACTCCACGCATGCGTTGATGCATCTTCAATCTTCAACCGCTCCTCCACAGCGAGGATGTAGGAATCCACCCACACAAGTTGTCACACCCTGTGAGTCCACACATGCTTCGGTATCCACCGATCCAGGCTCGGCAACCATCTACGAATATGAACGTGAAATCCTCCATTTCTTCACCGCAACACCACACCACGAAATTCACCGTGTGTAAACAGCAAACTATATAAGAAGTCCACCGCGCTTAATTAAGATGAAAAGAATAAACTTCTTGTGCCCACAAAACAAGATCTCAAAGCATATAGAACGATGAAACTTGGATTTCAAACAAGGTGTCTCTCTAAAAACATTTGACTTCACGCCCACCCTTTATACATAAAGCACTTTTTTTGAAGCAGCACAATTTTTGAGAAAGTTTGTTTGAATGAAAATAAGACCTCATTCGAATGAAGCTGCAAACTCGTTCGATCCAAATCAAACCTCGTCCAAACAAACATCCATTCTCATTCGAACCATCTTCGAACGAGCTTCAAACGATATAAGTTTTGTAAACAGATAAAACTCGTTTGATGTTCATTTGAACGAACTGCTAAACTTGTTTGAACAAAATTCATAGAGTCGTTTGAACGACTTTAAAATAAAAAATATTTTTCTTTTAAATCTGCTCCAAGAAATTTATAAGAAAAAACAAAAAGAAAGTTCCAAGGATCAAAATTCATATGCATTCATACCTGAGAGTTCCTAAAAAAATCGAAGACGAAATGTGGCACAAAACACGATGCGATATGTAATCTCTCAAGCTTTACCACTATGTCCTTAGTCAAACACATCCCTGACTTGATAGGTCAAATAATACAAAGCCTAACTTACGGCTCAAACTGTTTTGATCGGAATTAAGCCAATACATAAAACACGATTTAACTGAAAATTTATCCCTACAAATCTCCCCCTTTGTCTATTCCGAGATAAAATAAAGAACAAAAACATTTATGGGCCGTTAATCTCTCTAAAAGACTCAATTTTCAACCCCCAAAGAAAAAAGTACAGATGCTTGACAAACACATACTGTGAGTATTTTTGCACACTTGTAAACCTTTTCACATGTTGTAAACCTACACACTTAAACACACCTTCAAGTCAAAGAGAATTTAATAAGTATAAAATCTGCATAAGAATAAAACTCCCCATTTCTCCTAAGATAAAGATTTCCTAAAACTAAAGTAAAAGATACCATTTTTCCTTCTTTTTTTGTTCAGGAGTAGACAAAGTAAGAATGCATACAACTATTTCTCTCCCCCCAAATATGATACCAAGAGAAATTAAGGAAGAAGGAATAATTTCATGCGATGGTGTAAAGTTCAACAAAACATAATAGGGCAACACAAGAACAAATTATCCGCATAATGATCAATTAATACTAATATTGATGCAAATATGACACCAACTTTAACACGCAATGAATAATCATATATCGATGAAAATAAGCAATAAAAATGCCAACATGATCTTATAGCATGAATATTGGATCCAAAGATAAAACATATGACACACATGGATAAAATGCACATACAAAGGCTCAAAAAAAAAAAAATACCATATGTATATATGTATGTATATATATATAAACAACCACAAACTGACACAAAACACATAGGCATCACACGCTAGCATAATATCGATATGTCTAAACACGTGGGATGGAAAGAATGGGCATGAACTAGATACAAATGAATTATGACCCAATCACTCTAATATATTCAAGGAGTTCTATTTGACCGCAAAACTTTATTAAACTAAGATTTATCCTCAAGTGAAAGATAAAGTGAACTCAATGAAAAAACAAGCACAATACACTATTTTGATGATTTTGCAAATCGATAGCCTTATTATACAATAAGAATAACTAGGATTCATGGTGCAAACCCATTGATATTCAGCTATTGCACCCTCAAAAGCTAAACATATATCATATATTTTTTTCACTTAATTCTTTTGAAGATACCATTTTTAAAATTCAATCAAGCAAGCTGGTTGGCCTTCAATCTATTCTATTTTGCCTCCTATTTTTTAGGGTCTTGCCAATGGTGTCTTTTCCACGACGAAGATTTTCTCATGTCATATCCCTTTTCGATGCACCTTCATATATTCAATACAAAATAAACATACTCATAGGAAATAATTCTTACATACACAAATCCCCTATAGTCACAAAATATGTAGATGACAAGATTGATGGGAGAACATCTCACTTAGCTCAAATATAAAATGTGAAGTTAAAATTCAAAAGCGCTTGTGCATGTGTGTGTAGTTTCATATACAAAGTGAATCCATTATGCAAATCAAAGTCGAACAATATGCCACACAAATCAAAGCAAAGCAAGCATGATTAAGAACAATCTAAGCATTGGAAATTATAATCAAATGTCTTAGTCAAATGGAAATATAAAACTAAGTAGATTCACATACACTAATATGCCACATAAAATATATAAAACTAAAATACACATAAGCCAAAAATCTTTTTGAGTTTTTAAATGTTTTTTCAAAAAATTCCAATTTAAAAAAACTAATAAAATCTTTTTGTATTTTCAAATAAGACCCAATAAATGAAAAATCAAAATACAAAAGATTCAAAACACATACAACTAAGAAACACATATATCATGAAGTCCAAATGCTAACGTAAGAAAAATATGCAAGCAATCACCCATAAGATATAGCATGTGAAGAGTTATGCGTAAGCATGCTAAAAATCAATCAGTCTAACATTTACAACCTCGAAAATATATTCTAACCTAAATAGATAAATACTTAGCGCGTCGAGTTTTGGGAACGGAGGGGACATTATACTTCAATTCCACATTGATAAATCTTCCTCAAAGAAGACAGTGACAATGATTTATCAATAAAATAGAGATTAATGAAACAAAAAGGTTAAACGAGAAAATATATCAATACTTACAGGATCCAATCTAGGCACTTTAAACAACCCAGGTGTTGGGTTAGTAGCGTTTGGAGAAGTGATAATCGAGTCATCATAATCTCTCACCGATTGCTACTCAAGTTTTAAAATCACATCCCTTAAAGATGATGAAAAGGATAAGGTATCAGTTGAGTGATTTGCATTGATGGTCAGAAACCCAATGTCATCTGAAGATATGATAATCATAGGAAAGTGTACTTCCATAATCAACAATTTTTTCTTCAGGTGATCTTGGAGTCGAGTATGCTCTCGAATCTCTATTACTTTTATCTTTATAAAATAAGCAACAAATGACAATGACACCTTCCACAGGTTAAGAAGTAGTTTAATTGGTTAGTTGAGGAAGAGTTACTTCAATAGAATCATATCCTTGCTCGCAGACAGTTTAAGATGTTTCTTCAATGCCAAAAATGTCTGTATCAGAATGTCATAGTTGCCCGAGTCTTTTTCCTATTCGCTTTAGTTTTGACATGAGACATGGGTGAGGAAGGCCCACCAATTTTCTTTGGAATAAAGGTGGAAACATCTGTGTCAGTATGTTTTCTTTTTAAAGAAGCTTTAGCCTTACCCATGCCTTGGGACTTTGATTGTTTGTCTTCTAATATAGGATGCTTTGAGAGGGAGTCACCTTACAAATAGGGTTTACCAAAAATGGACTGACCATATCAAGAGAAGCCCTTACAACCTAACCATAATTCCATGATTCTTTGAGAGTATGCTTAGTAAGATATTTGTCAAAAGTGGGGATAGCCTTAATAAATTATTTACGTGGGACATCTTGAATACAAGACTTAATAAGATGGATCTGACATTGCCAAGGCATAAACCATGAGCAACTGATGAATGGTAGATACTCACAAGAAGATTTAAGAAAATTCTTAAATCGTGAAGTTTTGCGGACCATGACCTTGGAAGGGAAATTCGAATAAAACTTCCTATACATCTTCTCAGGAGAAAGATTGGTGGGGAAGTCATAAGAAAAGGTTCCTTCATCATAACCATATTGTCTTCTCACCTGCTTGGAGTGATAAAATTCCATTCCCTAATCGAACTCGGTCAAATATCCTAGAATGAAAGGTAATAAGGCCATAATAGGTACATATAGGTAGTCCCTTACCGACTCAGTACTCGCGGGAGGATTCAAAGGTTGGGAATAAGAAGAAAAAAAGTTATCGATAAAATTATCTCCCAATCTCCTCGCGTAAGGGATAAAGCATAACTAATCAATATTGTCGAAGAAGGGACTAAGTGAACTCTTGGTAGTTTTTCTATACCACATGGAAATTCGAGTAGAGCTATTGTGCAACGAATGAAGTTTTCAGGCCAATTTAGAAATCGATCGAACAAAAATACCATCAAGATAAAAGACTTGATAGAATTAAAGACATCATAACGCCCATGAGACCTCTCCACGTCAACATGAGTTTGTTCTAGCCTAAGTGTACATATAATCGAGAGTTGTGGATACGAGCGACACACTTTTTCCACGAGAAAGCCTAACTTCCAGATAAAATAGAAGCTCACGAGGGAATTTATTGGGTCTCCCATGAAATAAAAATCTCGATAAAAAATTGGCAAAAATGTAGCAAGATATCCTTTGGCTTTAAACGTAAGACCATCCTAACTCTTAGGAACTTTAATTTTGGCCTCATCCTTTAATAATGGTTCCAAGTCTCTAAACCAATACTTTTTCCATTTGGAAAAAGGAGTGCATAATCTTGCCCGTGCGAGTAAGCCCCACATAGTGAATACATTCCCTTAGTGACTTGTGCAACTCCCCGCATAATGATTTTTCTTTAGTGTCTTCATAGGCATTAGTAAAGACATGGCCTCCCAAAATAGACATGCCCATGAGTTTATAGATATCCTCCAAGGTAATGGGTAACTCTCCCCAACTAGTGACAAAGTGTGGGTATCAATGGTCCAACGAGACACCCGGATGTTTAGAGCGCTCGTGCTCTTTATAATTGTACAACTTTTTAAACTTTTTGAAGTTGTCCCTAGACATAACTCCTCGATTGTTTTACGGTAACTTTCCATAGACATAAAATAATTGACCCAAGACTCCCATTCCTCAGGGGCTCCACCACAAACATCAAAGTTAATATTAGAGAAGGGAAATCAACCTTATCTACTCGGTTTCTCAATATACTGTTAGGCAAGAAAACTGGTGTATCCCTAGATTTTGGAAACCCTAAAATTGGTTGATGAAACACCATAAAAAAAAAACCAACCTCAAATGTCTTGAGTGAATTCATGATGTTTTCATATCTACCAAAACACAGAGCAAACCTATAAGTAATAAAGTCACTCCTTGATCATGCCTCCAAATATTGCTTGTGATATTTCCCTATGGAATAAGAACCACTAACTTTTCCTTGAGAGGTACTCCCACCCCCACCAATGGTGGGGGAAATAAAAGTGGTAGCAAGCATCGCAGCGGTGACGATGGAAACCCCAGTTACAACAGAAGTTTCCATGATGATTTGGATGGGTAAAGAACCCATCATCATCTTAGTGACATTGGTAGACGCTTCCGATGAAACATCATTGGAAGAATATTCCATTGAAATCAGTTAATTGATGAAGAAAAGACAAAGATGTTTGATGGAAATGGAGAAAAATAAGAACTACACTATTATATACGTTTATAAGACATGTCACACCAAGACACTATATAGAAATATAGCACTCGCAATATATACAATCGCATTTTTGAATGTCCTCCACATTCTGAAAGAGAGCTAACTAGTATCCTATTGTGCTCCAGGAATGTCCACCAGATTCTGAGAAAATGGGTCAGAATCTCACTATCGGACCCAAAAATCACAAATGAACATTGAAGGCGGTCATGGCCTTAATCTCGTGGTCATAACCGCACCAAATTATTCCACGGTTCTCCAACCCTACATCAAACGGGAGTGCACAACACCTATGACCCTGGGAACGGTACTACCTCTGCAGGGATTTTCTAGAGTGACCTCCCACAGTGCACAACCTCCCTGATAGCATAACGAATAGGATATGTATGCTTCATATAAATATCATACATACATATATTATTCATATTAGTATATATATATATATTGTCTCTATACCTGCATATATAAATTAAATCACAAAACCCATGCCTATCGCACAAAGGACTAGCTTAGAAATCCTAAGTCTATCTCATGACTCTTAATTAATTAAATTCTCATCCTTTAATTTTAATACAATAGCGTCACCTTGCTAAAATACCCGAACTTACCAAACCAGCCCGTTGTATAATAATTCGAGTTTATAAAGTAACATTATTCCGGACAAATACCCAGAATTAACCCAACCAACCCGTTCATTTATTTTCGAATTCAAGTCATCAGTTCGATATTTAAACGTTATCGTCAATTATATCTCTCACAATTTATAATTTGAATTTAATTATCCACTCACTCCTAGGCAATAAAATCTCTTTAAATCACCCCACTAAACTCTCTCTAACCTTTTGGGCTTATTAATTTCATTTGGAACTCCCCTGACTTTACCCAATCACCAAACTCTAAAATTCTCCAAAAATTAGATATCATCGATCAATCGATAATCCCAAACTACTCAAGTTGTGGTTCTAATAATTTGTTTCAAGTTTCACATCTAAATTAACAAAATTTCCATTTTCTAAACAGCCGAATCAGGCCGTAAATTTTCTAGCAGATTAAACACCTTGTAGTAAAATTGTGATTTCTCCCTCTACAAAACTCCAAAAGGCCTCATTCCAATCTCATTGGAAAGATAAGACCTATTCCATACATCTATGGCACACAATCTAATTCTAAGTAGAATTAAAATGACATAAGTTTAAAGTAATGTCAAAAATTCTGGTAGATTGATATGCAGGAAGATTAAACACCCTGTAGTAAAATTGCGATTTCTTCCTCTACAGAACTCTAAATGGCCTCATTCAAAGTTCATTGAAAGATATATCTAGACCTTTCCAGGCATTTATGAACACAATCTAATTCTATGTACAATTAAAATGTCATAAGTTTAAAATAACGTAAAAAATTCCAACAGATTGTCATCTTATATTCATCAATTTAAACCCTAAGTTATTTAAGATTCATGTTTCAACCAAGAATACATCTTTATGTGTATTAATTTTTTTTTTTTGAAATATAATCTAATTCCAGCAATCATAAATGGTTTTACTTCATCAATTGATCATCTAAACTACCCATGATATCAATTTCATTAAAAAAAAACCATTTACATGTGAGAACCCTTGCCAAAATTTATTTTATTCTACACCTACCATGATATGAACATGAGTACACCTCAATTTGATTTAAAGAAAGTTAATTACACGCCTTGAATTATTTATAGGGTCTGATCTCTCTCTTGTGTGTGTTGATTTGATGTTGGAATCCTTGATTTTCCTCCCAAATTAGCCTATTCTAGTTTCCTCCTTTGATTTTATTATTCCTCATCTCTCCCTTCTCTCTTAGGGTTTAGAATAAATGTTACAGCTTCGTCATATCTCTAACCTTTATATTTTAATTCACTAATCCCGAAATTAGGTTATTAGCCTCCATTAAAATGACCCAAATACCCCAACGTGAACCCATACTAGTTTAAAAAGCTCCAGAAACCCAATTTATACCCCCCGTGTATATAATTCTGACTATTTCAACCTATTGTAGATCAATCGTTCACTTAAAATCACCATCCGAGTCACTAAATGTAATTATCCTATTTCATCCAAAACATAGCATCCACAAATGCCCCGGTTGCGATAACGTCAATTACCATCGTTTCTACTCACATACGATGCACTACAATTGACTTAATTAAATTTACTTAAACACGATAGTTAATTTATTACACATACATTTATCCTATTTGTCACAAATTAATATTTATTAATTTCACATTATTTCCCATTTATATTAAATTACGTCACATGTGCGATTTAACCGCTAAAATAAATTACTCATGATTACGAGGTTTTACACCAATTTTGAGGGTCGAGGAAAATTCTGAGGACCTTAAGTTGGGATGACCAATTCTAAGGACCTTAAATTGTGGTGACACATTCTGAGGGCCGAGGTCAATTCTGATGACCTTAAGTTAGGACGACAAATTGTGAGGGTCGAGTTGTAATTTACAATTCTGAGGGTTGAGTTCAATTCCGAGGACCTTAAGTTGTGATGACCAATTCTGAACGTTGAGGTCAATTCTGAGGACCTAAAGTTGTGACGACCAATTCTAAGGACCGACATAAATTTTGAGAATCTTAAGTTATGACGATCAATTCTGAGGTCTGAGGTCAATTCTGAGGACCATGAGTTGTGACGACCAATTCTGATGGTCGAGGTCAATTCTGAGGACCTTAAGTTGTAATGCGGGAAATTGCTCTCCTAGAATTTTTTTTAGTTATTTTGGTGGTGCTGATGCACTATTGGTTCCGCTGGGACTGTGTTCCCTTGAAACTCCACTATGGGCTATTTAATTTTGGTATTTTGACTGGGAATTATAGTAGAGTTAGATGTGGGCGCATCGTTGGTTCTGTTGTCGGATACATCGAGGAGAGGGGTGTAAGATTAATCCTGCTGGAGATTTTATTGGGGATAAGAGCGTACGATTAATCAATCTGCATATTTTGAGAGTTTATAAGGGGCTTAGTGCTCTAAAAAATGATTTTCTCGAGGAAATGGAGGCTCCATATTTTTTGAGAGTTTTGGGAATTTTTTAGGCAATTTTTGATTATTTTTTTAAAATTTTTCTGGCAGTTTTTTCTCAAAATTTGGAAGGGGGTGCCGATAGGCAGTCTTGGGAGGGTGCTAACGGATAAGGTCACGGATTCATGAACTTCCTTGGGAAGAGGAAAAGGTGGATGACGATTGATAAGGGTCGGGGTGGATTGTTGAATCTTTGTTGGGAATGTAGGTGACCTTTTACCCTTAGAGTTTTCCTTCGGGGGCTGCAGGGGCTAAAGGGTACATAGGTGTAGATATGGAGATTGCTGGTACATGGGATGGTGAAATGAATGAGGTGACATCCATCTCTAGTTATTTCCTTTCGATATTTTCTTGCATATACATTATCATTTATCATGTTGTGTGATTGATGTAATGGCATTGCACCTGAAAAGAGAGACTCAATAAGGCAAAAAATATTCATCTTTTGTTTGATTATAGTAATTTAATGGATTAATCGATATGCACTTTAATTTGGTGTCGAGGTTTTGTTTTGAGAAAAAGACAAAGAATTGAATGTTTTGGAATTTTTAAGTAGAGAAACCCGTTCAAGGCTTGGTTGCAAAAAGCTTCGCTTTGAAGGGATTTATTTTGAGAAAAATATGTTCTTAGAAATCTTTGGATAGAGGAAGGACTTAGATGCTTGGTTTGTATATTGATGAGGATATTGAAAGCTTGATAGCCCCAGTGTAGGGGGTATGCCCGATTTCTCTCATTCTCCCCGAGTATTCCTGTCGAAGTTCCTTCACATTATCCCTCGAAGGCTCGACCGTTGGTTATCGGAGGGGTTATTTATCTTTAGTTGGTTATGTCTTTAGTGCGCTTAAGGGATTTTGAGGATGCTATCTTTGTCAGAGCTATTTTTTTGGTCCGTAGTACAAGGCTTTTATTGGTGAGAGAGGACTTAATATGCTAATCCCCAAGTGGCTGCGACAATGACAATGTTTTCTTATTGCCATGATCCTCAACTATATTTTTCCGAGATAAACATTTAAAAATTATTTTGAAGCCCATAAAGTTTTTAAAATTACGGTTTCTCCCCCTGAAGTTACTAAAATTATAATTTTAAGTCGCATTTTATTCAAACTTTCATATTTCTCTTATTTTATAAAAATGACTCTAAAAGCTCATTATTTAAACAATGGGTCTAACAACTTCTATATTTGGGCATAATTTATACAAAATAATGCACTCATCAAATACCCCCAAACCTAAACTTTTCTAGTCCTCGAGCAAAACTAAAATTTTAAATTTAACTCACTTTCGTAGGAATCACGATTGCGCTTAGCATGTGCAACAAGCCGTTAGACCCCTAGGTTACCCTAGTGGACGAGTTTTGTCTCGTGAGGGTTTACAGTGAATATACCAACAAAATTCAAAAACTCGACTCAATACAAAAGACTCAAAAGAATATAACCAAGTTTGAATGGAAATATCATAAATATAATAGAACTTCACTTTTCAATCTCAACTTATCGTGTGTGTGTGTGCATAGCCAATATAACCGTCCATTTCAAAAGATTTGATCGTTATATTTCTTATCCAAAAGTTCGTTTTGATTTCAAAATCTCGCGGGATACACTCTCAATTGAACACTCGGAAATCGGTTATTTTCTCTCGGTATATGTGAATAAAAGAGTAAATTTAAATGAACAAATTTCACATATACATGATGAAAAATAGACTTTTATGATGGATGGATATGATCTCATGAATGAAAGATCGATTACTTTTTGAGAACGTTGAATCACACCATAGATCCTATTCATCTTCTCTCCACACGTTAACTAATTTCACTTGAGATCGATTTGGACTTTCTTTGGTTGTATTATAGGCTCGAATTTTGGCTGGAAAGAATGGTATTTGGAGTTCAAAATTTCTGCCAATATAGAGGTTTTTCAGAATTTTGACTTTTAGGCACTTTTCTTCTAACCTCCATTTTCTTTTCTTTTTCTTTTCAAACTCACATTTTTTCGTCTTTTTTTTTCTTCTTCCCCTTTTTTTCGTTTCTCTTCACACATTATTTTTGCAACCTCGTTTGCTTTTGGTCTTTTTCCTAACATAATTTTACCCTATTATTCTCAGAAAATGGGTATGTCTCTTTTTATGGGATTTAAACTCCCAGTTGGAGTTGGGTAGGATAGTATGTTTTCAACAAAAGGCATATCTTCTTTTTGGCTCAAATGGGCTTTTAATGTAAAAATGTTGGAGTTTGGGATTAATTTTTGGGCTTTCAAATGATGGCCTAATCTCATTTCTCAAGTTTCGTTGAGTTCATTTGTGTCTCAACACGACTTACTAAGACTTCTAGTGCTTAAGATTCACATTTTGACTTTTTGTTTTTAATAATCAAACAAATCAATGAATTTGAGATCATCAACGAATTTGTCACTGAAGGAAAGTTTGAGTTATTTTAACTGGAATTGATTTAAATATCTCAAAAACGATGAATGGCACAAAAATCTCACCAGTATAAAATCTTCACATTTATTCGTTAAGCATATTAACTTTCGCCTCGATATTCATTTTCGATCATATTATATGGCTAAAGTGTAAATTTTTCATAAGTTGAGAGATCCATGAATTAATTCTATATTAAGAAATCGTTTCAAAACTCAATTATATTGAAAATCTTTTTTAGATTTCTGAACTTTTTCTGATTTGTTTTTTCAAAGCGGAGAAAAATGACCTCAATACCCCCAAACCTAATTTCTACATTGTCCTCAATGTATAAGCCAAAAATTTAAAAGGGGGGAAAGATATGAAAGATATTACCGTAACGAGGGACTTTTTCCAACGCACAATTCCTGTAAAACGAAAATTATGATACAACAATAATGACCCAATTTCATGTTCAATCTTGGTTCCGATCTCGCAATTCTAGATATGGCTTTAACCTTTGACCATTAACTTTAAAAATTTCACCATTTTTAGGATTCTCTATGTCAACCGCCCTATGTGGGTAGACTGTCCTAATAATAAAGGTACCGGACCATCTAGACCTTAACTTACTGGGAAAGATACGCAATATAAAATTGTACAAGAGAACTTTGTGTCCAGGATCAAATGACTTCCATAGGATGGACTTGTCATGGAACATTTTAAGTTTCTCTTTATACAATTTTGCATTTTCATATGCATCATTCCGAATCTCTTCCAACTCATCGAGTTGGAGCTTTCGGACCTCTCTACAGCAAGTAAATCGAAATTAAAGGTCTTAGTGGCCCAATAGGCCTTGTGTTCTAACTCTACCGGAAGGTGGAAGTCTTTTTCGTGGACAAGCCTATACGGGGACATACCAAGTGGCGTTTTTTAGGTAGTGCGATAAGCCCGCAGTGCATCCAATAACCTTAAGGACCAATCCTTCCGGTTCGGATTCACCGCCTTCTTAATGATTTGCTTGATTTGCCTATTGTAAACTTCAACTTGACCACTTGTTTGAGGGTGATTAGAACACCTTACTTTGTGTGGGACCGAATACTTTTTCATGAGACTCTCGAAGGATTGATTATAGAAATGGGTTCCCTGATCACTAATTATGGCTAAAGGCGTACCAAAATGAGAGAAAATGTTTTTTCGAATTAATTTGACCACCACGTGGCGATCATTCAGCCTACACGGTATGGTTTCCACCAATTTAGACACATAATCAACTGCCAAAAGAATATAAAGATTCCCGTAGAAATTTGGGAATGGACCCATAAAATCACTACCCCAATAGTCAAAAATCTCGATAATCAGATGGGATTTAAGGGCATCATGTTCCTATGTGTGATATTTCCTAACCATTTGCAACAGTCACAACTCCTGCTGTAATCATTCGAGTCACAAAAAATGGAGGGCCAATAGAATCCACACTGCAAAATTTTTACAATGGTATTTTTAACACTAAAATGACCTTGACGGGCTTGGTCATAGAAGAAAAAGATTACGCTTTAAATCTCGTGATTGGGTACACACTTTTGAATGATTTGATCTGGACAATACTTGAAAAGATATGGGTCATCCCGAAAGAAATGCTTGGCTTCCTTTAAAAATTTGGAACGATATGGCTTAGACCAATGCATTGGCATTTTAACCATCACAAGATAGTTTACAATATTGAAAAACCATGGAAGCTGAGAGACAAGCATCAGTTGCTCATCAAGAAAGGACTCATTTTGCGATAATCGATTATCAGATGATTCAATGGTTAACATAGATAAGTGATCAGCCACTACATTCTCCCATGCCTTCTTATCCCGAATTTCAAGGTCAAACTCTTCCAGTAATAGGATCCACCTAATGAGATGGGAATTAGCATCCTTTTTAGACAAAAGGTATCGCAGGGCCAAGTGATCGGTGAAAATGAAAACTTTAGATCCTATCAAGTAAGACCGGAACTTCTCAAGAGCAAAAACCACAACGAGGAACTCTTTTTTCGTCGTGGAATAGTTTAATTGGGCATCACTAAGAGTCCTACTGGCATAGTAGATGACATGAGGAAGTATCTCATTACGCTAACCTAGAACCGCACCTATGTCATAATCGAAAGCATAACACATGATCTCAAATGGTTGACTTCAGTTGGGGGGTCTCATAATGGGTGCAGAAGTTAATTCCTTTTTTATCCTTTCAAAAGCTTGAACGCATTGATCAGTGAAATCAAAGGGTCTGTCATTGGCAAGAAGATTTCGCAAGGGTCAAGAGATTTTTCTAAAATCCTTAATAAATCTCTGATAGAAATCGACGCGTCCTAAGAATGATCAAATATCGCACATAGTTTTAGTGGGTGGAAGATTAGCAATGAGATTTATTTTAGCTTTATCTACCTCGATACCCTTTTCAGAAATGATGTGAGCTACCACTATGCCTTGTTTGACCATGAAGTGACACTTCTCCAAATTAAGCATAAGGTTCTTTTTCTTACAGCTCTTCAAAATGAGGGTGAGGTGATGGAGGCACTCATAAAAACTAGACCCAAATACAGAAAAATCATCAGTAAAGACTTTGAGAAAACGTTCCACCATATCCGAAAAGATACTCATCATGCACCACTGAAAGGTAGCGGGTGAATTTCATAACCCAAAGGGCATGCATCGATAAGCAAAATTACCAAATGGACATGAGAAAGTGGTTTTCTCTTGATCCTCAGGAGCGATGGGAATTTAATTGTAGCTAGAGTAACCGTCGAGAAAACAGTAATATAGATAGCCGACTAATCTATCTAGCATTTGGTGTATGAACGGAAGAGTAAAGTGATCCTTTCATGTAACAACATTCAAATTCCTATAATCAATACACTCGTGCACCGGTTTGAATCCTAGTGGGTACTAACTCATCATCGTTATTTTTCACCACCGTAACACTGGATTTCTTAGGGACCACTTGAACGTGACTGACCCATTGGCTATTAGAGATAGGGTAAATGATACTCGCATCGAGAAATTTTAGTACCTCGGCTCGGACGACCTCTTTCATATTGGGATTAAGTCTACGTTGTGCTTCACGGGAATTTTTAGCATTATTTTGTAAGTGTATCCTATGCATGCACACCGAGGGACTTATCCCCTTAATGTCGACTATGGTCCATCCAATGGCTTCCTTGTGTTCTTTGAGAACACATAGTAGTTTACCTTCATCTTCTTTGTCCAAATCAGACGCGATGATAACAGTTAAGGATTCAGAAGGTCCTAAGAACCAATACTTGATAGTTTAAGGCAGGGGCTTCAATTCTAGCTCGGGAGCTTTCTCAATCGAGGGAGGAATAGGTGATGAGTAAAGTGAGAGGGGCTCAAGCTTATACTTCTAACTCCCTACTTCCATCATAAGGGCGGAGTCGAGGAGGGAATTGACTTCTTCGATTGACTCTTCGACATCAAATTCGGACCCAAAAAAGGCAAGATAAGATGCTAAAGGGTCGTCATTATAAGTTTGCTCAAAAGTCTCTTGAACGATGCTGTCAATCATGTCGACATCCACGGGTTCATCGTCATCGGGTGGTTATTTAGGAAAATTGAACACATTAAGGTCAATAGTCATGTTCCTAAAGGATAGGTTCAATTGGCTGCTACAACACCTAATGACGACATCAGATGTGGCGAGGAAAGGATGACCTAAAATAACTGTGACTTATGCCATAGGATTTTGCACTTGTTGGGTGTCCAAGACAATAAAATCGACAGGAAATATAAAGTCACCCACTTTAATTAGGGCGTCCTCAATAATACCTCTCGGTATTTTCACAGAACGGTCGGCTAAGGACACGGTAATCCTAGTTGGTTTCAACTCTTCCATACCTAGTTTCTCGTACACGGTATACGACAGAAGATTTACACTTGCTCCTAAATCTAGAAGGGCTTTCTCAATGAGGTGCTCCCTATCTTAATAGAGATCGTTGGAGTACCGTGATCCTTATACTTGATGGGAGTTCGATAAGAAATGATCGAGCTTTCTTGCTCGGCGAGAAAAGCTTTCTTCGGTATGTTGGTGCTTCTCTTGAAGGTACAAAGGTCCTTTAAAAATTTGGCGTAAGATGGGACTTGTTGAATAGAATCAAGTAGTGGGATATTGATTTGTACTTTCTTGAATACTTCTAACATTTTATCAACTTGTGACTTTTTCTTTTATGGCACCAAATGCTGGGGGAATGGAGCTTTTGGGACACAGGTCTCTATTGATGGATCGGATGTCAGGAGGAAGTTGGATCCATGGGTGGATCTTCCTTCTCCTTACCTTTCTCGGATTCACTCTCGATCGGTGGTGAAATGTTTTTCTCTACGTCCTTACCGGACCTAAGCGTGATGATGGCTTTCGCATGCTCTTGGGTGTGTGATGCGCTCGTACCATCTTGAATTACAAATTGAACCCTGGGCATGTTACCCTTTGGATTGAGTTCGGGCTAACTCAGGAATGTTCCCTTGTTCCTCTCACTCAACGCGTTAGCTAGTTGGATCATTTGAACCACAAGTTTGGTAATGGCTGAGTATTCGCATGCATGCTTTGCTGGGTGGATTAGAGGACATTTTGAGTGGTTTGCTGGAATTGAAGAGTACTTTGGGCAGGAAAGTTCATCGAATTATCTAAAGATTGGATCTTTTGGGATGAAGGATTCGAGGGTGCGGTGGCATTCTTTTGGAAACCATGGGGTGGGTTACCGGAAGATTGACCTCCACTTCCTTGGTATTAACCCTTGGACCATGAAAGATTGGGGTGGCCTCGCCATCCCGAATTATATGCATTGGAATACGGGTCATACTTTGGCCTATTTTGGTAGAGGGCATTGGCTTGCTCGGTGAGTGCCTTATGGGCCAGAAGGGTGGGGCAATTCTCGATTAAGTGGTCGAATGCATCGCAAAGTATACACATAGGGAACCTACACATTGAACGTATGCATATGCGGTTCGATTACCCTCTTTTCTCTTTTCTAAAGCTTATAAACGTCGGGCCAATGTGGCCACTTTGGCATTTAAATCATAACTTTGTTCGACTTGGTGGGAAAAACCCTCATTGAGTGTGGTGGACCCAGATTCTCTATTGGGTGCCCATCGCTGGAACTTTTTCGTTACGGCTTCTAGGAATAACCATGCATCAACATCACTTTTTTCAGTAAAATCACCGTTACATAGCGACTCGAGCATAGTTCAAGTATTACAATCGAACCCCTCATACAAAATTTGGGCTTGGCGTTCCATCTCAATCCCATGATGCGGAAATTGCAGTAGTAAGTCCTTGAATATCTCCAAATACATCCATAAGGCTTCTCCCTCCTTTTAGCTAAATGTGTTGATGGCGTGATGTATTGGCGCCGTCTTTTGGTTGGGAAAGAATTTTTGCAGGAAGGCGGCACTCATTTGGTTCCAAGTGGTGATGGATTCGGGTGTTAACAGGTTAAACCAAATCTTGTCCTTGTCTTTCAACAAGAATGGGAACAATTTAAGTTTGACAATCTCATTGGTGAGTTGTTGATACTTAATGGTCCCACATATCTCCTCGAATTCCCGAATATGAAGGTAGGGATCCGCTTTGTCGGTACCTCGAAACACGAACAACATTTGGATTGTTCCATGATGGAATAAGAAATTATTCGCAGTGTGATCGGGTAGACGTATGCACGAAGGTTGGCTCGACCTAGTCGAATAAAGGTAATCTTTAAGGGCACGTGGCACTGACTCGTCTCCCATATCGGTGAAAATAAAAAATCTACCTACGTAAGTATCGGGAATGCTAGTATCCACACTCGACAAACGACCGGTATGATCTCGAAACCAACTTCACATACACTGAGCTCACTCAATTTTTTTTAATTTTAATTTTAATTTTATTTTATTATTTTATTTTATTCTTTTATGTGATGAAAATTAAAAAAATTGACTCGAACCACGTTATTCCTAGCTAACAGAAATCAATTTGAAATATATAATTTAGGTGAGGGGAATTTTAATTTTAAAATCTAGTTTTTCCGAGATTAATCGACGACACATGGGTCTCCAAATTAATCTCCCTAATTAGACAACTCCTGCTCTTTGACAAGTGAGAATTTAAAAGACGACCAACTACGATTATCGCCTAAAATCTCGCTTTTTTCTCCAGGTAGATGGTCGATACGAAGACACATTAAGAACCACCAATACTAGACAAGGTGAAACGGGATCGATTTGACGAGTTAGCATTGGAGTAACTTTTAATTCTAGCCTCGTTAAGAGGTTTCCTATGAGCTATGTGATATCCTAAGACTAATGTCTACTTGATTTTAAATTAAATGTGATGGCTCGGGATATGTAAATGCTGGGTTAATTAGTGATTTTCGGGTCAATGAAGGGTGATGAAATCCCCACCTTATCATTCACACATGTTTTGCCCTTAAGTCAACTTATGCAACGTGCTAAATTAAGTGCGAAATTAAATCACGTAGAAGCCCACAAAAACGTACCTCCGACCGGACCAAAGTTTAAGTTGACGTCGATCGGAGGGAAACGCCGCCTACGTTTCAGTCGTCCCTGAGAGTTCCTTACGCACCGTTAACACTTTTTCGAATTTTTCTTCACTTTTTTCTTTTTTTTCTTTTTTTTTTGAATATGCTCCTGAAAAAAAAGAACTATACCAATCGTAAAGTGCGACACACAGAGAAAAAAATTTAACGAAAGAGAAGAACAAAAAAAAATGACACACGTGCTAGTGGTGTATTTAACACAAAAAAAAAAACAAAGCACACTTATGAAATAATTTTTTTTATACTCGAAAAAAATAAAATTACTGCTGGGAAACAAAATTGAATTTTCGAATTTTTTTAGGGTCTACCTACTGAAAAAAACAAATTTGAAAATTCCAAAAAAACATTTTTTTTCAATTTTTTTTTATTGTATTTTAGGATAAACATAGTGCTAAAAGTGCTATTTATTAAAAAAAAAACTTAAAATCTATTTTTGTTTTTTACCCAGAAAAATAGAAATATTGTTGTTGATTTTTTCCCCCCAGAAATTTCTACTTTTTTTTTGAAGAATTTTTACTAACAAAAATGCGAAAGTAAGTAAAAAAAAATTAGTCCGAAAGTCACAACTTATTTTTTTTAAATTCGAACAAATTTCCGGTAATCGCGCCAAAAACTTGTTGTCAATTTTATAAAATCCCGCAAGTGCACGGGTTATCGTAGAATAGCGAATGTAAGTACGGGTTGAACCCAGGAGGATTTATCAATTTTTTCGTTAAAAGTTATTGTGACTGTCCAACTAGACGAAATGGGTTTCAAGATGAGATATAATATTAAACTAATCAACACAAACAAAAAATATGATTACGAGAGATATAATCAACTGTACGTGAAAACTAGGACGTTGGATCTATTTATCACGTTAAACTAACACTGTGCAATAATTTAAATTCGCCATTTCCAATTTTATAACTCGAATTAAATCGAGTCTCGTCATATTTAATTCAGAAAAATAACACGTTAGAAGTCTAAAATAAAATTTTACGTCTCTAAATTTAGACCCCTAAAATCCCTATTCCCTTAAAAAGTTCACTTTTAAATTTCAAAATATAGTTTTTAAGCAAGGGCTACCAATCAATTTAATTAAAATATAACCCATCAAAAAGTATTCATACTTACAAATAAAAACATATTTTTTTTCCAAACAATGCTGAAGGTTTAAAACGCACTCTCGTGTCGTTTTAAATGAATATTGAATTTTCTTAGAACCTTTAGCACATATCGGGAACTAAGACAAATTTAAATCACACATAATATTAATCATACATGATAAATTTCACCTAGTCCTAGTAAGGAAATTAAGCTAGCATAATTGTAGACATAATACATTTTCAACAATGAATACTAATTTGCATTAAATGAACGAACTTACAAATGGTGTGTCACAAATATTCTTGACAGAATTTCACCCACAAAATATTTATTGGCCCTCAATAAAAATATACTCTCAAAATAAGGAACCAAAACTATTTCTAAATCTCTCTCTAAAATAATGAACTCAGGGGTCCTATTTATAGGCTTAAGGGTAGGGTATTTGAGTCATGCTAAAACACTCAATTAATTGGCTTTATTTGAATTAATAAAAATTCAAGACCACATTAATTAAATGTTCCCACGAAATGAGCATTTTAAAAACAATAGGACTCTTCCTCATTGGAGAATGACATTGGATTCGATTTGCTAAGATAAGTCCAAATGGTTTTAGAAGTTAACCGGTACTAGGAATCCTTGACCAAGCACTTAACTATGACACCCCACCTAATAAAATATCTGGTGATCAGTCCTATATCAAATTAAACAGGAATCTCACCCGGTTCATTCTTAGCATCACTGCTGAAAACTTTTTAAAATATTTCTAACCACCTAGTATTCAAAAAGCTGGTGTAAAATTTTATCTTTTTAATTAAATAGCCCAATATGCAAAAATATAAACTAAACCAATGACATTATCTGGAATTGAACAAACGGAATAATTAATAAAATACTTGCTTAATAAACTATCGGCTAAAATTTCAAACCAAATAAAAGCCCAACAATAATAAAAAAATTCAAAAACTGCATCTAAAAATAAGTGGGCAACATGCCCTACATGAACAGTGACTAGTAATAAATCCATAATCTAGGAATAAAGGAATGAAGCGTCTAAAATAAACACTGATAGCATCCACATGTATCGCAACTGCGTGTCCCTGTAATAGATATCAAGTCTGGTGTCCCTGTCGCTGGACACCCAATAGGTTTTGAAAATATTTTTATAGAAAGAGTTAGAACCCAAAATATGTTGAAAATATTTCGCAAGTGAATTAAAATGTAGCATTTCAAAATGCATGAATTCTCTTCATATTTAGGTTAGTATTTCATGTAATACCCCGTACTTTTATGGATATTTATTTATGGGATTAATTAAATTAAATGGGTACTAATTGAGAATTAATTCGGATAAAATACTAACAAGATGTGAGTTGGTATTTGATTATAATGTGTATACATCTGACATTATGTGAATATTGAATATATTGAATTTGTTGTGAGATAGAAATACTGCAATTTGGGAAATTTTGTTGGGACGCGGGTGACAGTCGCATCAGGAATATAATTATTTTAATTAAAAAGTTAATTTTATTTTTATCAACCGTATGGTCATTTTGAGTGCGCCAACGTGTCCGGAAGGGTCGAAATAGTCAGAAAACACTAGCCGGGGGGTTTAGTTTGGGTCCCGGGGCATTTTTAGGCCATACCAGCAACTTAAAAGGGTAGTTTGGTAATTTTGAAATTTTGGAATTTATGACCAACGAATTTTTGGGAGTTTATAATAGGAAATTTAATGACCCACTAACCCATTACCAACACTTAAGTTATTAGAGGGCTACGGGAGTTTCATGAGAAGTTAGGAGAGGTTCCAAAAAGAGAAAATCTTAACCTCCATCTTCAACCTTCAACCTTAGGAGAAAATGGAGAGAGCAACCTTCATCAATCCAACACCAAATTCAGAGAATAATCCGAGACAAGTGGTTTAATTACGTTAATGTCAAGCGAATGTTTCCTTCATGCTTAGAAATTTATATAATCGCATTATTTTGGGAGATTTATAAAAACCCATGAATTTGAGGATTAAAACTAAAAACCATGTTAGGATTTGCATGTAGACATATTCTGGATGAATTATGAATTCATACTATAGCCCCTGATAATTCAAAAATGGATTTAAGAAGAGGATTATTGTTGATTTTGAAAGAAATAGAAAACTAGGGTTCTTGATGATGTTTTGATCTACATAAGGCCTTTGGGTGATGATTAATTAGTTTTAGAACGTTAACAATGTTGTAGGATGATTATTTGATGATATTATAACGTTAGAATGAAGTTTCATGCATTGTAATGAATTTTTGGGACGATGTGAGGACTGTAAAACGAAGCAGTCCGTAACCTATCTGGTGCAATCGATCGACATTCATCACGGTCGATCGATCGACCTTCCCAGAATGAGTAAAATCTTCCCGTTTAAAATTTTAAGGAAGTTAACCCTAGAAAATTATTGATGGAGACTTTTTGAGTATTCTTAGACTTAAGGAAGACCAGTAGGTATGGTTGTGAAATCGGACCTTAATTCGAATTTAATTTGGGATAGTTGTCTAAAATCCAATAAAGCTCGACGAGTGAGATAATATTAGGGTTAAAAGAGTAAATTCTAATGATTTGATGAAATGAGGTTTGTGGCAGAAATAATGACCTTAAGAATAATGAAATTAAATGTGGAAATAATAGGAGACTTAGTAACCTCTTTGAGATAGGTTTTAAGTATAAGAAACTAGGACGTGAGATGTGTCGACAGTCTACATTATATATTATCGGAAGACTTAAAATGCATAAAATTGGAATAATGGTATAGGGATGTAAAATATACCTTTATTAATATTAAGATATCTAAGATGTGTGAATGCTTAGTATATGACTTATGTGTATGACATACATACCATACTTGCTATCACGGAGGTCGTTGTTCGTGTTGGGACAACTAATCTTCGTGTGCCTACGGGGGGATTTAGATTGGTACCTTAAGAACATAATACTAGAATGACTTATTTGTGAGTTAATAAGTCAGCTGACTATGGAGCGTAGGTATGTTCGTGACCCATGGATATGTTGAATTATGTTCGCCTCCATTTTTGTGTGTTGTGCTTATTCTAACAATTCCTGAGAGATTCGGAATTTGTAATCCTTATGTACGTGATGTACCGGGATGAGATAGCTGAGTATGTGCACCGTAGCCTAGACTAGGGGTTCCTATAATGTATATTTATGATGTGAATAATATACAAATAATGTTCAATGATATAATTATTGAAGCAACGATGTGTATACTTGTGCTATTTTAGTAGAGATTAAAATGAGAACTCCACACAATAAAAGGTTATTAATAGGGAATTAAGGCACACACATGGTATACTTTAATGACATGAATAAACCCTTAAACCTATAAAGTGAAGCCAGGTTTTGTATTAGACTAGTTAGTTAGTAGCATAACTAGTACGAGCTATGGATGTGTTAGGAGTGCACATTAGTTGAGAGGTGAGGAGCTCATGTGAGTGCACGTCACTAACATGTATTTGATATTCACTGTTTATTTGTCATTAAAGCACTTGTTGTTTTTAAAATACTCTCCACTTTCGGGCTCTGACCCGTTTTCTTTCAAATCTATTTTTGTAAAAACCTTTTTAGGTGCCCAGCCACAAGGACACCATGCATAGGAATTCTATTCAGGTGACGAGCGGTAGCTGTTGTGGAAGTTACAGGGACTTGACAATAGACGCCTCTTTTCTAGTCTTGACTCCATATTCAGTTTCATCATTTGTAGGGCATGTCGCCCATTTCTTTTAGAGACATTTTATATTTCAGTTATTCAGAATGTGGATTGTAGTTAATTCAAGATTCTGACTTGTTTTATTATTTCAGTTGTGGGATTGTTGTGATGAGTATTTCCCCCAGACTCTTTATTACTTGTTGATTACACTATTGGGACTTTATTGTGTATGGTTATGTTATTCTTTTATTCTTCACTTACTTCATGTTAATCAGATTTAATTTAAAATTGGCAACTCGCTTTTTAAATACTAGGTAGTTAGTAATCATTAAAATGTTTTCAACAGTGATGCTATTAACTGAACCAACTTGGCATTTTGTATTAATTTTAATAAAGGAGTAGCTACCCGATATTTAATTAGTCGGGGTGTCACAGGTGGTATCAGAGCATCAGGTTCTAGTGTCCTTTAGGATCTGTGCGGCCTATTATGCTTCCAGCGTAACTTTCTTTGATATAGAGCCCTATGTTTAGGATTGTTGATTCCTTTAGTAAAATTTCGTTCTCCTACTATGATGTATATGATAGCGAATCGTATTGCGATTGGGTGTATTTGTGTGCCGAACAATGTAGTACGTCAGGCGAAGACAGTTGGGTGAATAGCAGGAGGCAAATATATATTGAGGTTAATTGATTTATTTAAAGAAGGATGACCGTAGTTGAAGTCACCGATATTATGGCACGGAAGTCCTGGATGATATAGAAGGCTAAGGCGCGACTTGATACTTCCGAGTACAGCTATAGTAGGAATGGGGTCAAATTAGACACATCCAACAAGGATGGAATGGGAGAGAAAGAGTTAGGTGTAACATTGAAGAGAACCAGCAGTAGCAATACTCGAAGGGCGAAGACGGCATGTGCTAGCCAAACGAACGCAATGTATCCAAAGGCTTGGACCTATGTCAGGATATGACCAATTGAGAGTGAAAACTTAGAGAAATTTTTCCTTGACTCGTAAGAGCGGAGATTCAATGGTGAGAAACAAGCAACCCACTTAAAAGTGGAATGTGGTGTCGAGAGGGTGTACACGTATGGTTTGACCATAAGTTCCTTCATCAGATGTTTAGGTTGAAAGGCGAATGTTATTCTGAACTCACATAAGAGGGCCAAACAGGGGTCAACTTGTGAGGAGAAATTTAATGTTGTAGCGAACCTTACATCGGGTGGAGAAGGTGGTATGGAGAAGAGGATGTTAAAGGGAGAATCTACATACAAGAAGAATTGGTAGCTCTTATGGGGAATTCTGCTTGGATGATAAACACAAATAGTAATAATATTGTGTGGTATAAATTTGGAGGTAAATGTTCCCTTGGGTAGGGAGATACAAAAATTGAAATTTTTTTATAAAATAAGACTGGGAAAATGGTGTTGGAGAAACACCACAAGGAGGAAGACCCAACGGAGAAACCGTTAAAATAATTAGATAGCGGAATTACTACCGAGCGATGGTAATTTCAGTAAGAGAGGTGGAAAACTAGTAGTGTGTTCCTTAGGTACATCAAACTACGGGAACAATGGAGATAGTCTTCAGAGTTGAGACTACCAACGTCCGAGGAAATGACCACTTTAACATGGTCAGGGTGACTGAAAATAAGTGGAGTATGTGTAGAGGTACTTTGTGGGAGTGAAAATCCATACATTATAAATGTCTCCCAATGCAAGTGTAGGGATAAAGGTATTATGCCTGGAAAGGGCGACAGTTATTGAAATGTTTGGTGTGGTACGGACAGGTGTTAAGACCAGAAACCATTAGAGCAGCCAGGACGATTATCAGGATGAAAGTAGGAGTTATATCCTCAGATGATGTTGCATGTTGGTTGTGATATAAACAGGTTACTACAATGGTTATTGTTGTTATTGTCACTTTTTCTTGAGAGTTGAGTTTAGTGAGTATCGGCAATTTTGTTTATGTGAACATTTTTCGCTGATAGTGTGGGGTTCCTTGTATTATTATCCGTATGGGATGAATGGGTATATTGATAGAAGTACATGATTGATTGATTGAAATTACTCGTTTTAGTGTTGTATTATACAAGTATGATTTTATCCAAATTGTGTTTTTATATAATTGTACCGATAATTTGCTGGTATTACAAGTTTATTGAAGTTACTACCTTGGGGTAGAATGTTTTGGTTGTGGAGAGGCCCCATTTGTGAGAGGGCCGGGCTCAAAATTATACTATTGTATATATGTTTATATATATAAATATTACTGTGATTTCAAAGGCATAATGGTCTAGGATACTTAATCCTAGTATGCGCGGAGATTTAAATGATATTATTAGTATGTAATTTATTTACTAGTTAGCAAAACAATTTAGTTGGTTATTGTAATTAACACTCAAGATGTCGTAATAAGTATAGTGCATTATTTTATCACCATTTAGAGATCTGGGAGTTTATACTCATAGTTGTGTACCTGGGGACGGGATTTTGAGATCCCCGAGTATAATTTCATAGTGTATATGGAATGTGATTACCATCAATGTCAAGAAAAAGTGTCTTTCGGAATGAGTTCCTTGTTTAAGTTAAATTGAGAAAGGAGATGTAACTTTGTTGTTAAGAGATGGGAACATAGGGGTACGTGTTATGGACTGAGGGCTTAATAAATCTCGATGACCAACAATGTTAGGTAGTAGTGTATCGGGGGGGTCCTTATTTGGATTTCTCTTTACGAGACACCCCGCGCATGAAACTTAGCGTAAGGTTGGTAGTAAGGAAATATGTGGCCCTTCGTTCATGATTTGGATACCTCTATCGTTAGGGGAGTACGTAGTTATAACGGGAAGTTACAAGGAGTAAATTATGATGTACGACCATTAGAGCCAGTTGTTAGTAAATTACGATATAAGTACTAATAATGTTTGTTTTGTCATGGCGTGTTGAAGGACGCATTGAGGATAAGGAAAATTTAGGATTTCTAATTCAGAAGCGATTGAGAACGCCCAAGTCGTATAGCACCGTTGTATTTACAGTGACAATAAAGAGTTTGGGATTTGTATGAAGCGTATATAATGTTTGAAAAAAAACCCGTATGGTTGGGTTATAAGGGGCGTAGATGTCTTGATTTGCTAAAGTGTAAATCAAAGGAAGAGGGAATATAGACGGGTGAGATTATTACTTATGAGATTAAACGTCATAAGAAAAGGTGTAAGTGAATATCATGTGTAGTCAGTGTAGCACGTTCAAATGTGGAGGAAAGGCAGTAGAAAGCCATTTAATAAAAGGATATCTCTTGAGAAGGCGAATAAATTATTATGAGCAATTTGGAATAGACTTCCGATCAATCGAATGTTGAGGGTGACTCAAGAGTAATTAGAGTGAGAATGTTAATAAGGTATACGGAGTCCGGATTTTCACAAAGAGGTGAGAAAGTGTAAGGGTCGAAACTTTGGCATACGCCAAGAGAAGCAGAAGATCGTTTATACGCCAAGAGGAGCAGAAGATCGTTAAGTATCACTTAACGGGAAGGAACATTTACAAGAAAGTCAGCATTTAAAGGGGTGTAGTAAGTAGTAGAACGGTTGGGTGTTACATGATTAACCAATTAATTTTGTATCCAACCGATGATACCAGGGATGGAAGAGTCAAGTTAGTAAATTCCTTGAGGGGTAACAAATTCCTACAAATACATGAGTCATGTCGTTCAGAAGGAGATAAATTGTTATATACTTGAATGATTTACACTATTAGATAGTGAACACGCCGGTACGTGGTTCGACGTAGTATTATTTAGAACTGGGATGAAATCCCCGAAATCCACATTTAGGTGGGGTGATAATAAGTAGTGGGAAATAACGATTCAAACTGAGGGTTGTATCACCTATAACCCGAGGTGCAGGCGCAAGGTGACTAACGACTGATGGATTGTATGAAAGAAATTTTGGATTCATTACGATATTTTCAATTCCAAATCGGGTATAACTAGTGACGTATATTGTAGTCATGAGGAGGAGATATTACCTAATGGTAGAGTTGGGGGAAAAGAACCCGTATCTATTTATGGTGGACAAGGTGCTTACAAAGGTTTGTGTGACACCAACAGGCTGGAATGGTTTTCCCTTGTGTAAAAGTCACAACGTCGGGATATTTCAAGGAATGGACAAGCGTAGTCAGATGTGTTATTGATTCATCCCAGGATGGGAGTTTGGAGTTTTGATAAATGCGGGAGTTAGTAGTGAGGTGCGGACTCACAATACTAATAAAAATAATGCGGCTAATGATGTATAGGCTATTTTTATTCGAATGTTTTTTAATTAGATCACAACGTGAGGTGCATTTATCGAAGATTATTTTGATAAGGTATCAAGTATGTTAAACAAGATTATTGTGAAGCGAGGGTTTTAGTGATTTGGGCTTTTCTTTATAATTGTTTTGAATACTGGAGGATACCTAATTTTTCCAGGTGTGCCTTACTTATCCGAATTTCGGGACGAAATTCTGTTATTAGGGGGGAAGTATGTAATACCCCGTACTTTTATGGATATTTATTTATGGGATTAATTAAATTAAATGGGTACTAATTGAGAATTAATCCGGATAAAATACTAACGATATGTGAGTTGGTATTTGATTATAATGTGTATACATCTGACATTATGTGAATATTGAATATATTGAATTTGTCGTGAGATAGAAATACGGCAATTTGGGAAATTTTATTGGGACGCGGGTGATAGTCGCGTCAGGAATATAATTATGTTAATTAAAAAGTGAATTTTATTTTTATCAATTGTATGGTCATTTTGAGTGCGCCAACGTGTCCGGAAGGGTCGAAATAGTCAGAGAACACTAGCCGGGGGTTTAGTTTGGGTCCCGGGGCATTTTTAGGCCATACCGGCAACTTAAAAGGGTAGTTTGGTAATTTTGGAATTTTGGAATTTATGACCAACGAATTTTTGGGAGTTTAAAATAGGAAATTTAATGGCCCGCTAACCCATTACCAACACTTAAGTGATTAGAGGGCTACGGGAGTTTCATGAGAAGTTAGGAGAGGTTCCCAAAAGAGAAAACCTTAACCTCCATCTTCAACCTTCAACTTTGGGAGAAAAAGGAGAGAGCAACCTTCATCAATCCAACACGAAATTCAGAGAATAATCTGAGGAAAGTGGTTTAATTACGTTAATTTCAAGCGAATGTTTCCTCCATGCTTAGAAATTTGTATAATCGCATTGTTTTGGGAGATTTATAAAAACCCATGAATTTGAGGATTAAAACTATAAACCATGTTAGGATTTGCATGTAGACATATTCTGGATAAATTATGAATTCATACTATAGCCCTTGATAATTCAAAAACGGATTTAAGAAGAGGATTATTGTTGATTTTGAAAGAAATAGAAAACTAGGGTTCTTGATGATGTTTTGATCTAAATAAGGCCTTTAGGTGATGATTAATTAGTTTTAGAACGTTAACAATGTTGTAGGATGATTATTTGATGATATTATAACGTTAGAATGAAGTTTCATGCATTGTAATGAATTTTTGGGACGGTTTGAGGACTGCAAAATGAAGCAGTCCGTAACCTATCTGGTGCAATCGATCGATCGACATTCATCAGTCGATCGATCGACCACCATCGATCGATTGAACATACACGGTCGATCGATCGACCTTCCCAGAATGAGTAAAATCTTCCCGTTTAAAATTTTAAGGAAGTTAACCCTAGAAAATTATTGATGGAGACTTTGTGAGTATTCTTAGACTTAAGGAAGACCAATAGGTATGGTTGTGAAATCGGACCTTAATTAGAATTTAATTTGGGATTGTTGTCTAAAATCCAATAAAGCTCGACGAGTGAGATAATATTAGGGTTAAAAGAGTAAATTCGAATGATTTGATGAAATGAGGTTTGTGGTAGAAATAATGACCTTAAGAATAATGAAATTAAATGTGGAAATAATAGGAGACATAGTAACCTCTTTGAGATATGTTTTAAGTATAAGAAACTAGGACGTGAGATGTGTCGACAGTCTACATTATATATTATCGGAAGACTTAAAATGCATAAAATTGGAATAATGGTATAGGGGTGTAGAATATACCTTTATTAATATTAAGATATCTAAGACGTGTGAATGCTTAGTATATGACTTATGTGTATGACATACCTACTATACTTGCTATCACGGAGGTCGTCGTTCGAGTTGGGCCAACTAATCTTCGTGTGCCTACGGGGGGATGTAGATTGGTACCTTAAGAACATAATACTAGAATGACTTATTTGTGAGTTGATAAGTCAGTTGACTATGGAGCGTAGGTATGTACGTGACCCATTGATATGTTGAATTATGTTCGCCTCCATTTTTATGTGTTGTGCTTATTCAAACAATTCCTGAGAGATTCGGAATTTTGTAATCCTTATGTACGTGATGTACCGGGATGAGATAGCAGAGTATGTGCACCGTAGCCTAGACTAAGGGTGCCTATAATGTATATTTTTTATGTGAATAATATACAAATAATGTTCAATGACATACTTAGTAAAGCAACGATGTGTATACTTGTGCTATTTTAATAGAGATTAAAATGAGAACTCCACATAATAAAAGGTTTTTAATAGGGAATTAAGACACATACATGGTATACTTTAATGACATGAATAAACCCTTAAACCTATAAAGTGAAGCCAGGTTTTGTATTAGACTAGTTAGTTAGTAGCATAACTAGTACGAGCTATGGATGCGTTAGGAGTGCACATTAGTTGAGAGGTGAGGAGCTCATGTGAGTGCACGTCACTAACATGTATTTGATATTCACTTTTTATTTGTCATTAAAGCACTTTCTGTTTTTAAAATACTCTCCACTTTCGGGCTCTGACCCGTTTTCTTTCAAATCTATTTTTGTAAAAACCTTTTTAGGTGCCCAGCCACAAGGACACCATGCATAGGAATTCTATTCAAGTGACGAGCGGTAGCTGTTGTGGAAGTTACAGGGACTTGACAATAGACGCCTCTTTTCTAGTCTTGACTCCATATTCAGTTTCATCATTTGTAGGGCATGTCGCCCATTTCTTTTAGAGACATTTTATATTTCAGTTATTCATATTGTGGATTGTAATTAATTCAGGATTCAGACTTGTTTTATTATTTCAGTTGTGAGGAGTAGTTCCTCCAGACTCTTTATTACTTGTTGATTACACTATTGGGACTTTATTGTGTATGGTTATATTATTCTTTTATTCGTCACTTACTTCATGTTATCAGATTTAATTTAAAATTGGCAACTCGCTTTTTAAATACTAGGTGGTTAATAATCATTAAAATGTTTTCGACAGTGATGCTATTAACTGAACCAACTTTGCATTTTGTATTAATTTTAATAAAGGAGTAACTATCCGGTATTTAATTAGTCGGGGTGTCACATTTCACTCTCTTAAGGATATACTCACCCCTCCACTAATGTGCACATATAATGGTTCCTATCTAATCACCCTAGTTATACTACCCCGTGTAACACCCCGCCCGTTCGGGGAGAGCGAACGGAGCGCCACTGTCGATAAAACTAAACTAATCCGCAATAGAACAAGGTATAGAGCATCTAAAAACCCACAATAAAAATAAGAGAATCTACTAATCTCAAATATCTTCAAATAAATACAACAATTCTCTCGAATAAATTACAACATCTAACTCGAAAATAAAATACAAATCTCCAATGCTCTATACATCAAAATAATACAATCTTCTCATCTTGTATTCTCGAATATTCTTCCCAAAATAATCCAAGCTAAAATCCATCTCTGATAAATCCCAAGCGCCCAAAATCCGCGCTAGCCTGCCACTAAAAGAAAATATGGGGAAGTACACAATACGACAGGAAAGATGCTCAACAAATATTAGCAGTGAATAAAACGTAACAATACGAATACGAATTTTCAAATCAAAGTGAATCTCATAAGCAATTATATCAATATAATTTCTCAACAACACATTAACCGGGTCACTAGGCCTCACCACCATACCGCGCCTATGCATTTCTTTAGCATATCCGGAAAAAGGAATATTGGCGGGTGCCCAACCTCAGTGCCATAGTAAAATCTCTTGAAAACATGATCAACACCAAATATAATACCACATGAATCGAAATTAGATTCCAACAAATATTTTCATATTTCCAAATGAACTTAACAATTCATATATGAGTCAATAATCACATGAAACCAAAGAGAGAAACACTCGCGAGATTAAGGAGCATATTGTGTAAAACCCCATTCCTTAAAATCATCACATAATTTCAGGCTTAAAATCTAATCACACCATCACGTTCTTCTCGCAAAATTAGTCCAATCAAGTTCTAGCCCAAACTCGAGAAAACACCAAATAAGCCTTCTAATCTAAGGTTAAAATCTTGAATAAGTTTGGGGCTATGGTTTGTATATGAAAGGGAGTAATTTTAAAGAGCTCTTCTGGTTGAAAATCTTGAGAAAAAGTGATTTAAAAAGCCAAGCCACGAACTAGTTGATATATAAAGGATTAAGAGCTTGATTAACAAAAGAGTTCTAATAAGATATAAACACTAAAACATTTATTTTGGACGATCGGACCGTTGAATTGGATGAAATTTTACAGAGAATTAGCTGAAGATGAGGGAAAGTTCTTCAAAAAATTTCAGCTCGATCGGACCGTTCAATATTTTTAAATGTTTTTTTGTTGCTAGAGAGTTTTATGTTTTGAGGACTCTAAGAGAGTTTTATATTTTGAGGACTCTTCCATAAAATAAAAATTCAATTAAAGCACCATTTTAATTCTAATTTCGAAACCGTTTGAAATACTCATCTTTAAAAATAAAATCCAACATATTTGAGCCACAAAAAGAATTTTACCAAAAATTTTATTTTCCTCTATATTTTGAAAATACCTCAAAATTACGCAGGTTGTTACACTTCCCCACTAACAATGGAATTTCGCCCTCGAAATTCGCCGAATACCTAACTCTCAAAAATCAGGCCACAATCTCCAAAAATAAATTTCGTCTCCAAAACTAAATTCCTCACATCTAATCTAGATGCCTAACGCGAAACGATTATCTAAAAATTTTCTATCTCCAAATATACGCGCCACAAAAACGCAACAGATCCAAAACCCAAGACCCGAGGGTTGTCGTATATCTAAGCTCGGATACCATTTTGTAACACCCCGCCCGTCCGGGGAGAGCGAACGGAGCGCCACTGTCGATAAAACTAAACTAATTCGCAATATAACAAGGTATAGAGCATCTAAAAACCCACAATAAAAATAAGAGAATCTACTAATCTCAAATCTCTTCAAATAAATACAACAATTCTCGCGAATAAATTACAACATTTAACTCGAAAATAAAATACAAATCTCCAATGCTCTATACATCAAAATAATACAATCTTCTCATCTTGTATTCTCGAATATTCTTCCCAAAATAATCCAAGCTAAAATCCATCTCCGATAAATCCCAAGCGCCCAAAATCTGCGCTAGCCTGCCACTAAAAGAAAATATTGGGAAGTACACAATACGACATGAAAGATGCTCAACAAATATTAGCAGTGAATAAAACGTAACAATACGAATACGAATTTTCAAATCAAAGTGAATCTCATAAGCAATTATATCAATATAATTTCTCAACAACACATTAACCGTGTCACCAGGCCTCACCACCGTACCGCGCCTATGCATTTCTTTAGCATATCCGAAAAAAGGAATATTGGCGGGTGCCCAACCTCAGTGCCATATTAAAATCTTATGACAACATGCTCAACACCAAATATAATACCACATGAATTGAAATTAGATTTCAACAAATATTTTCAGATTTCCAAATGAACTTAACAATTCAGATATGAGTCAATAATCACATGAAACCAAAGAGAGAAACACTTGCGAGATTTAAAGAGCATATTGTGTAAAACCCCATACGTTAAAATCATCACATAATTTCAGTCTTAAAATCTAATCACACCATCACGTTCTTCTCACAAAATTAGTCCAATCAAGTTCTAGCCCAAACTCGAGAAAACACCAAATAAGCCTTCTAATCTAAGGTGAAAATCTTGAATAGGTTTGGGGCTATGGTTTGTATATGAAAGGGAGTAATTTTAAAGAGCTCTTCTGGTTGAAAAGCTTGAGAAAAAGTGATTTGAAAAGCCAAGCCACGAACTAGTTGATATATAAAGGATTAAGAGTTTGATTAACAAAAGAGTTCTATTAAGATACAAACACTAAAACATTTATTTCGAACGATCGGACCGTTGGAATTGGATGAAATTTTACAGAGAATTAGCTGAAGACGAGAGAAAGCTCTTCAAAAAATTTCAGCTCGATCGGACCTTTCAATATTTTTAAATATTTTTTTTGTTGCTAGAGAGTTTTATGTTTTGAGGACTCTAAGAGAGTTTTATATTTTGAGGACTCTTCCATAAAATAAAAATTCAATTAAAGCACCATTTTAATTCCGATTTCCAAACCGTTTGAAATACTCATCTTTAAAAATAAAATCCAACATATTTGAGCAACAAAAATAATTTTACCAAAAATTTTATTTTCCTCTATATTTTGAAAATACCTCAAAATTACGCGGGTTGTTACACTTCCCCACTAATAATGGAATTTCGCCCTCGAAATTTTTCCGAATACCTAACTCTCAAAAATCAGGCCACAATCTCCAAAAATAAATTTCGTCTCCGAAACTAAATTCCTCACATCTAATTTAGATGCCTAACGCGAAACGATTATCTTAAAATTTTGTATCTCCAAATATACTAGCCACAAAAACGCAACAGATCCAAAACCCATGACCCGAGGGTTTTCGTATACCTAAGCTCTGATACCATTCTGTAACACCCCGCCCGTCCGGGGAGAGCGAACGGAGCGCCACTGTCGATAAAACTAAACTAATTCGCAATATAACAAGGTATAGAGCATCTAAAAACCCACAATAAAAATAAGAGAATCTACTAATCTCAAATCTCTTCAAATAAATACAACAATTCTCTCGAATAAATTACAACATCTAACTCGAAAATAAAATACCAATCGCCAATGCTCTATACATCAAAATAATACAATCTTCTCATCTTGTATTCTCGAATATTCTTCCCAAAATAGTCCAAGCTAAAATCCATCTCCGATAAATCCCAAGCGCCCAAAATCCGTGCTAGCCTGCCACTAAAAGAAAATATGGGGAAGTACACAATACGACAGGAAAGATGCTCAACAAATATTAGCAGTGAATAAAACGTAACAATACGAATACGAATTTTCAAATCAAAGTGAATCTCATAAGCAATTATATCAATATAATTTCTCAACAACACATTAACCGGGTCACCAGGCCTCACCACCGTACCGCGCCTATGCATTTCTTTAGCATATCCGGAAAAAGGAATATTGGCGGGTGCCCAACCTCAGTGCCATATTAAAATCTCATGACAACATGCTCAACACCAAATATAATACCACATGAATCGAAATTAGATTCCAACAAATATTTTCAGATTTCCAAATGAACTTAACAATTCAGATATGAGTCAATAATCACATGAAACCAAAGAGAGAAACACTCGCGAGATTACGGAGCATATTGTGTAAAACCCCATACGTTAAAATCATCACATAATTTCAGGCTTAAAATCTAATCACACCATCACGTTCTTCTCTCAAAATTAGTCCAATCAAGTTCTAGCCCAAACTCGAGAAAACACCAAATAAGCCTTCTAATCTAAGGTTAAAATCTTGAATACGTTTGGGGCTATGGTTTGTATATGAAAGGGAGTAATTTTAAATAGATCTTCTGGTTGAAAAGCTTGAGAAAAAGTGATTTGAAAAGCCAAGCCACGAACTAGTTGATATATAAAGGATTAAGAGTTTGATTAACAAAAGAGTTCTAATAAGATACAAACACTAAAACATTTATTCCGGACGATCGGACCGTTGGAATTGGATGAATTAGCTGAAGACGAGAGGAAGCTCTCCAAAAAATTTCAGCTCGAGCGGACCGTTAAATATTTTTAAATATTTTTTTGTTACTAGAGGGTTTTATGTTTTGAGGACTCTAAGAGAGTTTTATATTTTGAGGACTCTTCCATAAAATAAAAATTCAATTAAAGCACCATTTTAATTCCGATTTCGAAACCATTTGAAATACTCATCCTTAAAAATAAAATCCAACATATTTGAGCAATAAAAATAATTTTACCAAAAATTTTATTTTCCTCTATATTTTGAAAATACCTCAAAATTACGCGGGTTGTTACACCCCGTCTAACTAGCCTTGTTCTGACCTTATCGACATCCTAATCTAACCCGAGTAAGTCATAATATTACTTCCTAAGTTAATTTTGGCATTAACTTAATTTACCACTTTAAAATTGACCTATATAACGTCTCATTATTTATATATAATTAATACCACTCACTTCATCGAGTTTGCCCGTATATAAAATATCTACACTTCTATATATGCATCATATATAAAAATATTACACTATGTATTTTACCTGTATGTAAATATACATAATATTTATGTATCATATACTACAACATTCACACACATGTCGTATATATACTATCCTCCCGAGTAATAACACACCAGATGCTTTCTCTAAAATGTTATCACTCCAGGTAACTCACTCTAACCTGGTCACCCTAAGTTAGACTCTATCACGAACTTGGTGAAAATACAAGCGTAGTGGAGGTGGTTATAACTTCTACCTGAAAGTGAGAACGAATTATACCCAAAACTTCTCACCCATAATTTGGACGATTATAACCTAGGGACTATACTCTTCCTGCTCCTCAAGCCAGATGATTCACCCATATCACGTAACCTCTTGTGATAGCACTAGAGGGGTATGTATTCACGTAAATACTATTCGCGCTAATGTTTATAAATTTCCAAATATATATATATATATATATATACTACACATCACCGCTTATATATATTTAATTTAAAACCGGCTAATCCTTGCTCAAATCCCATAGCATCAGCCCCAAATACCCAAGTCTATATCCCGACTTGTAATTTAATTAATTACACATGAATTAATTATCATCTAAGTGGTGTCACCCAACTACATTACCCCGACTTACTAATTAGGTCCGTACCTTTACCCTTTAGGATTTATTACGTCAGGTTCCACTATTAAGGTTAACACCTCTCATTAAATGTAAAATTCAATAAATTATTATATATCTCTATAATTAATTTATCCGTCTACTCTGTGCCAAAACTCCCATCGCACTAGCCCTTAATATCTGAGTCTATATACCGAGCCTTTATTAAATTATTTTTTCACATTAATTAATTTATTCAAGTAGTGGCACTAAACTACCGGGACGCATTCACTTAGTGCGTAATTTAACCCTTTAAAATTTATTTCACATAATTCCGTTAATAAGTTTGACACCCTTATTAAATTTAATATTCCTTAATACTCATCTTATACGACTCTAAGTATTCGGTTCCATTTAATTTCTATCAATTAAATTCCATCTTAAGATACCAGTCCGTATGCTAAATTCATTCGAAATTCCCATTCGAACACGTTCATATATTTTTGAGTGTCGTTCATTCTAAATACTCCTAAATTAATTCCCCGGATTCATCCCTATCTAATCCAAATATACAATAATGTTCCTTAATATTTTTCCAAAGTCCTTCACTCATCTACGGACATCTCCAAATAACCTAAATTTATTTCTTCCTAAAGATGCCGGTCTCATGCACACTTTCGTAGAAAAATCATATCAAATCCAAAACAAATCTAAAAAATACGAGGGCGACGCCCACATGATCGTGACAAAAAGATTTACAATCTCATGTTTTACAATAACTGAAAGGGATGATCGATCGACTCCTTAGGTCAATTGATCGATTGACCAGATATCTATCTTCTTTCCTGATTCTGTTTCCACTATTTTTGAAACCTCAAGCCTTTTAATTCTCTCCCAAACATTTACCCAATCTTAATCAACATTCAACTCATGAAATAGTAGGTTATAAACACCCTAGAAACCTTGAATTATCAATAAATTTAGATAGATCTAATGTTTACCAAATTGGGTATTTTTCGGGTTTATCCACCGATTTCAATTTTTATATCTTGTATTACGAGAAAAATATGTGGGAAAGATATGGACTATAGTTAGTTGGCACTGATATAAACTAGTTAGTGAGGAACAATAACTAGTATGGTTTAGAGATACGATAGGCGTGCACTCTAGATGAGAGGTGAGAATATCATGACAGAGATTCGGAGAATCTAACATATATATAATAATTATTATTTATTCACTTGCTGTTTTCAAAATATTTTACAATCGGATTCTGACCCGTTTTCTTGCATATTCTCATCTCCCTTGTATCTTCTATAATAGGTGTCCAGTCACAGGGATGCCAGACATAGACGATTGGATGCTTGACGTACTATGGATGCTATGGAGTTGCAGACTTTGCTTAGACGCTTTTATTCTCTTGATTCATACATTTGTAGTAGTTAGTTCATATAGGGCATGTCGCCCAAGGATTCTAGTTATATATATTCTATCTCAGACAGTGGTATTACTTATGTCAGTTTTGATACATTCAGTTTATTTTTTTATCAAAGAGGGACGGAACCCCCACACATATTATTGATATTCAGAGATGGAATAGCCCCATCAAAGTGGCTTACAAGAAAGAAAGAAAACTTAAAAATTAAAAGAGGTTTTTACAACAAAGCCCTTACAATTTCTAAAGGCAAAACAAAAAGAAAAATTAAATCAGATACCAAGGATACTCAATACCAAGGATATTCAGTTTATTTGGATTGTGGTATTGAGATATTTAAACCGTGGAGTTTATTCCAGTTACATTTAATTCAGATGTGATGTTACTTATCTATTATGCATTATTGTGGAGTGGATTACATGAAATTATTTTTAATGGTAAAATAGAATTTTATTAAATTAAAATTTGAAAGTTTTTAAAGCCAGCTTAATTGAGTATTAGGTGATTAACAAAAAAAAAGAAAATATATTTTGATAGTGATGCTAAGAATGAACCAACTGTATACTCTAATTTAATTGGGTATAGCACTGATCACCAGATATTTAATTGAGCGAGGTGTTACATTAACAAGCTGAATTCTGGAAAAAATCTGCCACGCATGTGCCAAGTCCTTGTTTGGCTTGGCTTTTAAGGCCTTAGCCATATTTGATTTTAACAAATGAGGGGTCCTGGGAATCGAACCCAGGACAAAACTGTAGCCTTTCCGCATGTCCAGCCACTAGACAAACATGCCTTTTTGTTAATTTATCCACTCCAATCAATTATATACCAAGTACTTTTCTTAAAATTCCTTTTTCATGCTTTGACCCTAAGATTGTTTTACTTCTTTTAATTCTTCTCACAACCTTTATATCTTCACCAAATGACCTCGGATGTTCACCAAATTTCAGAGGTACATGTAAAATATAAAATAACTTATATTAATTAAATCCAGCTCCATAAAGTTTAGGAAATTACCAATTTTACCCTTAATTGCAATTTAAACCCCGAAATTCATAACTTTTCCATTTTAACTCCAAATTCAACCAAATTTTAGGGATAACTTTATTTTGCCTAGATAAACATTTAAAAACTATTTTCAGGCCCATAAAGTTATTGAAATTATGGTTTCACCCCCTAAAGTTACTAAAATTGCAATTTTAACTCGAATTTTATTCAAACTTGCATTTTTCTTTTATTTTACAAAAATGACTTACAAAGCTCATTATTTAAGATAAAATGGGCCTCACAAGGCCTATATTTGGTCATAATTTATACAAAATAATGCACTCATCAATACCCCTTGGATACTGTGGAGCTATTTATGACCAAGGAGAAGGGTGAAACATGCAGGTTTGTCAAATACTTGGAACTCGATGATAGGATTAATAGGGCCAGCCCCTACTGCGAGTTTTATGGACCCCATTTCATCTCTATGGGTGTTGTCGTAAGCACGCACATTGGCGAAAGTGGGAGTGAGATCATTAACTTTCAATCCCAAGTAATTGAAAGTTCTGAAAGGACAAACATTGAGGGCATATTTGTTATTAACAAGTAAGAGTGGGACTGTCTTTCCCAATACTTCAACAGAGAAGTTGATGGTATAATTGTGGCCATGGCTGATCTGTGGTATCTTTGGTTTGATTAAGGAGAGGGTTCGGGAGGAGGTTAAGGACCCAACATATTTAATTCTTCTTCGAGAGTGGTGGAAGGGTGGAGTGTAGGCGTGGTGAGAAGTTTTATCAGAGCATTCTGGTGCAACTAGGAGGACATAAAAAGACTCCATAGGGTGATATTGGTTTGGGTTTCCTTGAGCTATTCAAGGACTTTACTTTGTTCGATGGTCATTCCTGGTATGGAATGATCTTTGAAAACTCCATTTCCTTTATCTGTCTCGATCACATAAGGAATCAGATATTTATAGTGTTTCCCTGACCTGGTTATGTAATTAACTGAGGTAGGGAGGAACAAGAACCCTGTGCCTGTATCTACCTCTAGCTGAATGGTCACCTTATTGATTTCCCCTAATAGATCTTTGAAGGATATTATTCCATATGGAGTGGCTACTAAATTGGTTTCTTCCTCAATGGGTTCGTCATCTGAGCTATCAAAGTCATCCCCCCCCCCCCCCCATTCAATGGAAATTATGTCCTCTTTCCAAGAGAAATCAATACATTCAATAACCTCGGCGACTTCATTGTACAAATCTTACCATTCAATGGGAAGGTGAAGGAGTGAAAGGACCAATCATCCTTGAAGCTTCAAAACTGTGAGTAGCTCATCATTACTGTAAATTTACATGCACCGACCAGTATCTGTACCACATCATCGAGATTGACTTCTTCAATAGGTACCACCCATTCATCTGATTCTCAAGTCCATTTTTTGGATTCCATAAAAAGCCACTGAATTTACGACGCTCAATAGTCATCTCGACGAGCAATTTCAGCACAACTCCAAAAGTTAGTTCAATATAGCTGGTAACTCCATATACTTCCCTTCAAATCAGGTACGAAAGATAATATAGGCCCTTGTAAGGAGTGGAAAAGCTTGGTCGACGAAGCAGGTAGGGTATAAGAGAAAATAAGGGAAAACCTTGAGCAATTTGGGTGAGATTATGGGTATGTTGGGTACTTTGTTAGGCATAATTTAAGCACATTTAGATGGATCAAATTCTGGGTCACTCTCTAGAAAGATGGCATTTCTATTGGTTAGAAGTGGGTTACGAATGGTATAGGGTTTAGAATTAGCTGGTAGGGCGATAATACCCGTATACTTAAACGTTGGATCACATTTGTAGGTGGAAGCACAGGTCAGTAATATGTCCAGTAGACTAGTGGAAAATATATCAGGTGATAGGCAGGGTTTTGTCGCTGCACGAGAGTCACCTACGCGCCGGTCGTTTTGTGTTCGGCTCACCTGAACTATACAAAAACCTAAACTAAGACTACACTCAACGGGTGAGTATAGAGGTAAGTCAGGTATCGAAAATCCACAGAGACAAGTTACTAGAATTTAAGTGATTTAATACTCCGAAATAAAAGTGTAAAATATGATTACAAACTAAAAGGAAAAGTTAATCTAGGCAATGTGTCGAAACTAGATTATGAAAGCGAGTAAAACTATAGGTTCCGTCGAATATCCCTCACCCAAGTTAATTTGTATAAAATGGTTACATGGGTCGACGAGTTATTACAAGTGCGTCTCGTTTTGATAGTTAATTAAATCAAGGGTTTTTACGCCCTAAATCATCAAAAAAGCCTAATAAGATTTTGGCATCAACAAATATCCCGAAAATTACGCGCGAAAGGTCGTAAGCACGGGACATACATGATATGCCCCGTTAAATCTCCTGTGACACCCCGACTAATTAAATACCGGGTAGCTACTCCTTTATAAAATTAATTCAAAATGCCAAGGTTCGCTCAGTTAATAGCATCACTGTCGAAAACATTTTATTATATCTAACCACCTAGTATTTAAAAAAACAAGTTGCCAAATTTTAATTTAAGTCTGATTAACATGCAAGAAATAAAATGAAGAAATAGATAACACCATTCACCATGCTGAAATGAAATGAATAACCATCACAATAGAGTAAATAAAGTCTGGAGGAAAACTCCTCACTACAATCCCATAACTGAAATGAATAAACTGAAACAATAATAAAACGTGCTAAAGTCTTAAAACTGAAGTATAAAAGATGTCTCTAAATAGAAATGGGCAACATGCCCTACAATGGATAGATAGTGACTCTGGAATCCAAAAGATAGAAGCGTCTACATGCAAATCCCTGTAGCTTCCACAAGCAGCTACAGCTCGTCACCTGAATGAGTATCCTATGCTTGGTGTCCTTGGGGCTGGGCACCTAAAATGGTTTTACAAAGAAAAGGAGATTTGAAAAGCAAACGGGTCAGAGCCCAAATGTGGAGTTATATTTTAAAAACCTGCAAGTGCTTTAAAAACATTTAAAACATTAAATGCAAAGTACATGTTAGGACGTACACTCGCATGATATTCTCACCTCTCGTCTAACTGTGCACTCCTAACGTAAGTACCCATCTATAACTACCCTTTCCACTAGCTAAGTGACAACGTAACTAGCTAGACTACCAAAGGTTCTACCCATAATACTTGGTTCCCTTATCATATAACGCTCTTAATCAAATAGGTTTTAGTTTAACTCAGATACTCAGTATACACTATATATATTACTATTAGTCAACTCACTATATAACTCAAAACAACACCGTAATATATTTACAACATTAACATGAGGATTCCCATTAATATAATGTATATTATTCATCTCATAAATATACAATACAAGCACCCCGCAATTTAAGCTGTAGTGCACACATACTCTGCTATCCATCCCGGTACATCACGTACATAAGGATCACATACTCCGAATCTCTCAGGAATCGTTCAGATAACACAAATCACAAATAATGGAGGTGAACACAGTCACCATCACATGGGTCACGCACATACCTACGCTCCCATGGTCAGCGGACTTATTAATATCACAATAAGTCTTTCTATGACCTATGTTCATCAAGGTACCAGTCTATATCCCCCCCGTAGGCACACAAGGATTAGAGGGTCCTAAGTGAACGAAACCTCCCGTGATAGCAAGTATGGTAGGTATGTCATACATACAATCCATATATCACTACTAATAAACACACATCTTAGTAATACCGTATTATATTCGTAGTACATATTGCACTCTCGTACTAATTATAATTATCACAACTTATTTTATTCCGGTTCATAATTATACGTGCCATAATTTATCCTCACATCGTAGTAGACACTCATGTCTCAACCCAAACGGTTCATTGAGTATAACTCTAGTGTATGATTTACTCATCTCAATAACCCAAAAGTCCCAAATCAATCACTATATCATCAAAGGAATACTAATTCTACCCTTGAACCAATTCCCGGGACTCCAAAAGTCAAAACAGTCCAAAAAGGACCAAACTGTCAACTCGTTAGAAGTCTCGTTCGAACGAGGCTTCGAACGAGTTTGGACTGTCAGGTCGTTAGAAGTCTCGTTCGAACGAGGCTGTTCGAACGAGATCCCAGTTCGTTCGAACGAACTGACCCTTCTAACGATATCTCGTTCGAACGAGATATCGAACGAAAATTCCTACTCGTTAATAACGACTGGTCAACTCGTTAGAAGCTCGTTCGAACGAGCTCCTTCGAACGACCTGGGGGCTGCTTCTAACGAGTGGCCAGTTTCGGCCCAGATTTTTCCCCAATTCATTTTTCACCATTTTTACTCCTCAAACCTCTTCTAAAATTCATTCCCACAATATATTGAGTTCTCTAATCATCCTCAAACATGTTAAGGGGCTATACTAACATCATTAAAGGGTTTAATATCTTCTAAACATCATTAAATCACAATTTCTACATTAATTCCCAATTTTCTTCAAGAACATAAACCCTAACTTTTTCTCATCATAAATTCCTAGATTTTAATTCGTTTATACATCACCTAGATATGAAATCTCCGAAATTAAATCTCCCAACAATGTTTCTACATGCAAACCTATCCCAACATTCAATAATAACTTCAAATTTCATGGGTTTTCTTTTAATCTTTCAAGAACAATCAAGATTCTTCAATTTCTAACATGGAAAAGACATTCTTCGAATTTAAATGAAATAAAGTCACTTGCCTTGGTTTGATTTCTGAATTTGGTGTGGATTCGGTGTAGAATTTCTGCAGAATTCCTCTCTCTCTCTCCTTCTCCAAGCTTTCTTCTCCAAAAGGCTATGGTGGCTAGGGTTTGCTTTGGGGAAACTTATGAAAACCTAATTTAATAAACCTCCGTAGCTTGTTGGGTTAATAAGGGTTGGTTGGGGTCAATCCTTATCAGATTACAACTCTCAATTTTCGTCACTTTTAATTACCCAAAAATACCAAATTACTAAAATACCCTTTATGGTGCCGGAATGGCCTAAAGATACCCCGGGACCCAAACTATACCCCCGGCTAGTGTTTTCTGACTATCTCGACCCTTCCGGACGCGTTGGTGCACTCAAAACGACCATACGGATGATAGATTTTAAACTCATTTTTATAAACAAAATATTATACCGTGACGCGGCGGTCCCACGCGTCTCAACAAAATTTCCAAATCGCCGTATATAAATCCCACGACAAATTTTATAATACCAAAGACATATATATTCATATATGCACTTAATCAAATACCAATTCGCATCCCATTAGTATTTATAACCCGGATTAATTTCCAATTAATACACATTTAATTAATTAATCCCAAAAATAAATATAGCCAAAAAGTACGGGGTATTACATACTTCCCCCCTAATAACTGAATTTCGTCCCGAAATTCGAAACTAGAAAGTACCTTCTAAAAATAGCTCTGGATAACGCTCGCGCATCTCATCCTCGCGCTCCCATGTGGACTCCTCGACATTGTGATGTTGCCACTGAACACGCACTAACGGGACTATCTTTGACCGCAGTTTCCTCTCGCTTCGGTCCAAAATAGCAATTGGCCCCTCCTCGTAGGAGCTATCCGGCTGGAGATCGATGTCCTCCACAGCGATGTGCGAATGAGCCAAATTATCTCTAAGGTATTTCCTCAGCGAGGAAATATGGAACACATCGTGAATCCGATGCAAGTGCTCCAGTAGTCCAAGTCTATACGCAACGGGTCCGATCCGCTCAATAATAGGAAACGGCCCCACATATCTCGGTGCCAACTTCCCCTTCTTCCCGAATCGCATAATCCCCTTCATCGGAGATACCCTGAGCAGAACCTGGTTCCCCACTTGGAACTCCCTGAAAAACCTCTTCGCATCAGCATAACTCTTCTGCCTGTCTTGAGCTACCCGAATGCGACTCCGAATCAACTCAATCCTTGCCGAAGTATCCTGAATCACTTCCGGCCCAAGTAGTTTGTTGTCCCCCACCTCCAACCAACATGCTGGGGAACGACAAGGCCTACCGTACAATGCCTCGAACGGAGCCATGCCAATCGTGAACTGATAGGAGTTGTTGTAAGCAAACTCCACCAGTGGAAGGTACTGCTCCCATCCACCCCCGAAGTCAATAATGCACATGCGTAGCATGTCCTCCAACATCTGGTTGGTGCGCTCTGTCTGCCCATCGATCTGCGGATGATAAGCCGTACTCAACCGCAATTCTGTGCCCATGGCCTCCTGGAAACTCTCCCAAAACCTCGAAACAAATATCTTGTCTCTGTCAGACACGATATTCAGGGGCACACCGTGAAGTCTCACAATCTCTGAAATGAAGAGCTGGGCATACTGTCCCGTAGTGTAGTCAGTCCTTACGGGTAAGAAGTGAGCGACCTTGGACAACCTGTCCACAATTACCCAAACAGAGTCGTGACCCCTCTGTGACGTAGGCAACCCCGTGACAAAATCCATGGATATGCTCTCCCACATCCACACCGGAACCTCCAACGGCTGTAGCAATCCTGCTGGTCTCTGATGATCCACTTTTACAAGCTGACAAGTGGCGCATTTTGAGACAAACTCAGCGATATCTCTCTTCATACCGCTCCACCAATACTGCCATCTCATGTCCTGGTACATTTTGTCCCCTCCGGGATGTACCGCGAACCGTGAGCCGTGCGACTCTGCCATCACATCGTGCCGCAATTCTTCCCCTTTCGGAACCACCAATCTCCCATTGAAGCGCAATCCCTCGTCTGAGCTAACGGTATAGGACTCGGCTCCCTCTGCTAGCAATCGAACTATCTGCTCCTGACAGAACGTGTCATTAGCCTGTGTCCGTACAACCTTCGTGACAATCTGTGGTGTAACGGTCATCACGGACATGAAAGATCGGGCCACTGCATCCTGGTGTCCCAATTCCTTCCACTTCGCCTTCCACACCTCTGCCACCTCGTCTGCTGGCCTACGGCTCAACGCGTCTGCTACCACGTTAGCCTTACCCGGGTGGTACTGGATGTCGAACTGGTAGTCTTTCACAAACTCAAGCCACCTACGCTGCCGCATATTCAATTCCTTCTGCGTGAACAGATACTGTAGTGACTTGTGGTCCGTGAACAGCTGAAATTTCTCCCCCAAAAGATAGTGCCTCCAAATCCGTAAGGTAAATACCACTGCCGCCAACTCCAAATCATGTGTGGGGTAATTCTTCTCATGAGGCTTAAGCTTACGGGAAGCATAAGCTATGGCCTGTCTCTCCTGCTGCAACACACCTCCCAGTCCTTGCAAAGACGCATCGGTGTAAACCAAATACTCAACTCCCGGTCTCGGCAATGCTAACACAGGTGCTGAGGTCAATTTGTCCTTCAACTCATCGAATGCCAACTGACAGGCATCACTCCAAATGTATGGCACACCTTTACGAGTAAGATGTGTCAAAGGACCTGCTATCTCCGAGAAACCCCGAATAAACCTCCTGTAGTATCCTGCCAAACCCAAGAAACTACGAATCTCCGTTGGTGTCGTGGGCTGTCCCCACTCCCTCACCGCTGACACCTTCCCCGGATCGACAGATATTCCCTGGTAGGAAATAATGTGACCCAAGAACTGGACTTCCTTCAGCCAAAACCCGCACTTCTCATATTTTGCATACAGCTCGTTCTGACGAAGTGTCTGCAAAACCTGCCTCAAATGCTCGGCGTGCTCCTCCTCTGTCTGAGAGTAAACCAGGATATCATCGATGAAGACAATGACAAACTGATCTAAGAAATCCCTGAACACTCTGTTCATCAAGTCTATAAACACTGCTGGAGCGTTGGTCAAGCCGAAAGGCATAACCCGAAACTCGTAAGAACCATATCTCGACAAAAACGCAGTCTTTGAGACATCCTCCTCCCTGATACACAACTGATGGTATCCTGACCTCAAGTCAATCTTCGAGAAGAAAGAAGCTCCTCTCAACTGGTCGAATAAGTCATCGATTCGAGGCAACGGATACTTATTCCATATCGTGACCTTATTCAATTCTCGGTAGTCCACGCACAATCTCAGTGAACCATCCCTCTTCTTCACAAACAAAACTGGAGCGCCCCAAGGTGAGATACTCCTACGAATAAAGCCCTGCCCTAACAGCTGCTCTATCTGATCCCGTAACTCTCGCATCTCAGCTGGAGCCATACGGTACGGTGCACGTGCTATAGGCCTCGTACCCGGTAGCAAATCAATAACGAAATCTATCTCTCGACTGGGTGGTAAGCCTGGTATCTCCTGAAACACATCTGAATACTCCCTGACAACCGGGATCGAATCTAAAGGAATAACAACCTCCTTAGAGGTATCCTCCTCTATGTAATACAGATGAGCGGTCGATCCTCCCTCTAGGCAAGGCATCGCCACCACAAACATCTCTTGCCCCGGAATGGCAAAAACAATGCTCCCGCTGAAGCAATCAATCATGGCCCTATAAGCTACGAGCCAATCCATACCGATGATCACATCGTGAACATGCATGTCTAACACTAACATGTCCGCAGGCAATACCAAACCACCAACCTCTACCCCCACTCCCCGGCATATAAAGAAAATAAGTGACCCACTCCCCAATGGTGAGTCGACACACGTCACTGTGCTCTCTGCCGTAGCTAACAATCCTAAAGCTTTCGCGAAGTGTGTAGCTATAAAACAATGTGTAGCACCCGTATCAAATAACACCCGACCCATAATGCCATGGATAGGAAACGTACCCTCGATCGCGGGCGGTGCCTGTGGAACTGCAGCCTGGTGAACGTTGTAGACACGTCCATACTGTAGCTGCCCCTACTGAGCTGGGACTGCTGGAATGGGTGGCAAAACTGCCATCTGCGGCGGTGCAGGAAGAGCAGCGGGAAACATAGGTCTCTGTGGCTCCTGGCGAGCACCCTGCTGCTGCTGCTGTGGGGTCCTGCCCCTATCAGGACAATCCTGCTTCTTATGGCCGGTTTTGCCACAAGTGAAGCACTTCCCTGGGAAGTTCCCTCCCCTCTGCCCCTGCTGTCCCCGGCCCTGGTGGACGTTACCATTCCTCCCTTGGCCCTGCTGGCCCTGATGGAACTGCTGCCCATTCTGCCCCTGCGGGCCCTGATGGCCGTTTGGACCCTGATGGCCCTGGCGGAAACCTCCCTGTCCCTGCCTGTAGTTCCCTGACCGAAACCTCTTATTGTCCCCCTGTTGGGTACCCTGCTCAGTCTGTCTCTGCCCCTGACCGGTTTGTGCCCCGCTGGCACCATGTTCTCCAGTCCTGCCCTGATGGCTAGACTCCCCTGACCGCTTGCCCTCGGCCATATGAAAACGGTGGTCCTGGCAGTGTAGTAATGCAGCGTTAACCACATCAGAATACGTGGCCAACGATAGGTTCCCGAGCAGATGCTGTCGGATTCTCCAATTCAACCCATCAGTGAACTTCTCTATCTTCTTCTTCTCTGTTGGAATCTCGTCTGGAACGATATTCAACAGGTTAGTGAACTCGGCCTCATACTCGGCCACGGTCTTGCCCTCTTGCTTCAAACTCATTAGCTTCCTCCTCATCTCTGTATGAACTGCGGACGGAAAGTACTTACGGTCGAACCGCACCCAGAACTCCTGAATCGTGAGGGTATCCCTCTCCTCCGCGGTGGTAATGGACTCCCACCACTGCAGTGCAGATCCCACTAGCTTGAAAGTAGCTAGCACCTGTTTCTGGACGTCAGTGCACTCATGCATCCTCAAATGCCTCTGTATGTCCTTCCTCCATTGGCTCGAGACTACCACGTCTGAGCTACCTGTAAACTCTGGCGGATGCGCTTTCTGAAAAGCGTCTCGTACAAGTTCCCAAGCAGACGGAAATGCATTAACCTGTGCTGGCGCGGCAACTGGCGCCTGAGGCGGTGCCTGCTGAATCATGGCAATCGCGGCATTTACCGCTTGGGCTACAATAGCGGCAACCTCAGCGGCGTTCAACATACCCTGAACTGGAGCGGGCTGGGGTTCGGGCATTGCATTCCTGGGAACTCGTCGTGCACATCGTGGAGGCATCTGAAATATGAACAAAGTTTATAAGTTCACGGTTTATAAACTTAAAATAGCTGAAGAACGAAGCATACACAAAAGAGTACAACAGTCCTAAAATATAGGGCTCTATATCAAAGAAAACGTAGCGGAAACATAATAGCCGTACCGATCCTAAAGGACACTAGAACCTGATGCTCTGATACCACCTGTGACACCCCGACTAATTAAATACCGGGTAGCTACTCCTTTATAAAATTAATTCAAAATGCCAAGTTGGCTCAGTTAATAGCATCACTGTCGAAAACATTTTATTATATCTAACCACCTAGTATTTAAAAAAACAAGTTGCCAAATTTTAATTTAAGTCTGATTAACATGCAAGAAATAAAATGAAGAAATAGATAACACCATTCACCATGCTGAAATGAAATGAATAACCATCACAATATAGTAAATAAAGTCTGGAGGAAAACTCCTCACTACAATCCCATAACTGAAATGAATAAACTGAAACAATAATAAAACGTGCTAAAGTCTGAAAACTGAAGTATAAAAGATGTCTCTAAATAGAAATGGGCAACATGCCCTACAATGGATAGATAGTGACTCTGGAATCCAAAAGATAGAAGCGTCTACATGCAAATCCCTGTAGCTTCCACAAGCAGCTACAGCTCGTCACCTGAATGAGTATCCTATGCTTGGTGTCCTTGTGGCTGGGCACCTAAAATGGTTTTACAAAGAAAAAGAGATTTGAAAAGCAAACGGGTCAGAGCCCGAATGTGGAGTTATATTTTAAAAACCTGCAAGTGCTTTAAAAACATTTAAAACATTAAATGCAAAGTACATGTTAGGACGTACACTCGCATGATATTCTCACCTCTCGTCTAACTGTGCACTCCTAACGTAAGTACCCATCTATAACTACCCTTTCCACTAGCTAAGTGACAACGTAACTAGCTAGACTACCAAAGGTTCTACCCATAATACTTGGTTCCCTTATCATATAACGCTCTTAATCAAATAGGTTTTAGTTTAACTCAGATACTCAATATACACTATATATATTACTATTAGTCAACTCACTATATAACTCAAAACAACACCGTAATATATTTACAACATTAACATGAGGATTCCCATTAATATAATGTATATTATTCATCTCATAAATATACAATACAAGCACCCCGCAATTTAAGCTGTAGTGCACACATACTCTGCTATCCATCCCGGTACATCACGTACATAAGGATCACATACTCCGAATCTCTCAGGAATAGTTCAGATAACACAAATCACAAATAGTGGAGGCGAACACAGTCACCATCACATGGGTCACGCACATACCTACGCTCCCATGGTCAGCGGACTTATTAATATCACAATAAGTCTTTCTATGACCTATGTTCATCAAGGTACCAGTCTATATCCCCCCCGTAGGCACACAAGGATTAGAGGGTCCTAAGCGAACGAAACCTCCCGTGATAGCAAGTATGGTAGGTATGTCATACATACAATCCATATATCACTACTAAGTAAACACGCATCTTAGTAATACCGTATTATATTCGTAGTACATATTGCACTCTCGTACTAATTATAATTATCACAACTTATTTTATTCCGGTTCATAATTATACATGCCATAATTTATCCTCACATCGTAGTAGACACTCATGTCTCAACCCAAACGGTTCATTGAGTATAACTCTAGTGTATGATTTACTCATCTCAATAACCCAAAAGTCCCAAATCAATCACTATATCATCAAAGGAATACTAATTCTACCCTTGAACCAATTCCAGGGACTCCAAAAGTCAAAACAGTCCAAAAAGGACCAAACTGTCAACTCGTTAGAAGTCTCGTTCGAACAAGGCTTCGAACGAGTTTGGACTGTCAGGTCGTTAGAAGTCTCGTTCGAACGAGGCTGTTCGAACGAGATCCCAGTTCGTTCGAACGAACTGACCCTTCTAACGATATCTCGTTCGAACGAGATATCGAACGAAAATTCCTACTCGTTAATAACGACTGGTCAACTCGTTAGAAGCTCGTTCGAACGAGCTCCTTCGAACGACCTGGGGGCTGCTTCTAACGAGTGGCCAGTTTCGGCCCAGATTTTTCCCCAATTCATTTTTCACCATTTTTACTCCTCAAACCTCTTCTAAAATTCATTCCCACAATATATTGAGTTCTCTAATCATCCTCAAACATGTTAAGGGGCTATAATAACATCATTAAAGGGTTTAATATCTTCTAAACATCATTAAATCACAATTTCTACATTAATTCCCAATTTTCTTCAAGAACATAAACCCTAACTTTTTCTCATCATAAATTCCTAGATTTTAATTCGTTTATACATCACCTAGATATGAAATCTCCGAAATTAAATCTCCCAACAATGTTTCTACATGCAAACCTATCCCAACATTCAATAATAACTTCAAATTTCATGGGTTTTCTTTTAATCTTTCAAGAACAATCAAGATTCTTCAATTTCTAACATGGAAAAGACATTCTTCGAATTTAAATGAAATAAAGTCACTTGCCTTGGTTTGATTTCTGAATTTGGTGTGGATTCGGTGTAGAATTTCTGCAGAATTCCTCTCTCTCTCTCCTTCTCCAAGCTTTCTTCTCCAAAAGGCTATGGTGGCTAGGGTTTGCTTTGGGGAAACTTATGAAAACCTAATTTAATAAACCTCCGTAGCTTGTTGGGTTAATAAGGGTTGGTTGGGGTCAATCCTTATCAGATTACAACTCTCAATTTTCGTCACTTTTAATTACCCAAAAATACCAAATTACTAAAATACCCTTTATGGTGCCGGAATGGCCTAAAGATACCCCGGGACCCAAACTATACCCCCGGCTAGTGTTTTCTGACTATCTCGACCCTTCCGGACGCGTTGGTGCACTCAAAACGACCATACGGATTATAGATTTTAAACTCATTTTTATAAACAAAATATTATACCGTGACGCGGCGGTCCCACGCGTCTCAACAAAATTTCCAAATCGCCGTATATAAATCCCACGACAAATTTTATAATACCAAAGACATATATATTCATATATGCACTTAATCAAATACCAATTCGCATCCCATTAGTATTTATAACCCGGATTAATTTCCAATTAATACACATTTAATTAATTAATCCCAAAAATAAATATAGCCAAAAAGTACGGGGTATTACATCTCCTAGGCGTAATAACTAGGAAAACGCACCCGAAATAGACCCGTAAACTCCATCACCAAAGCAAATCAACGCGTTAACTCGAGTGAGTTCAATTCAAACACAACCTAATTTAAATTACCTAGAAAGCATGTTAAAACGCGATAAATGGAAAGCGGTAAATAAATTCGGTAAATCTATACTGGAAACCGTGTAAATCAAAGCATGTAAATAAAGCAAGAAAACCTAAATTAGAAAGCTTGTAAATTATACTACAACAATGGAAACAAAGGAAATACAACTTAAATTAAATGGAGAGGATGATGAATAGTCAATTTACACCACAAATGGGGTGTCAAACCAAGTATAAATGAAGAAGAACCATCCAAAATCACCCAAACCCTAACTACCACTCTCTACAATCTATTCTAACTAAGTATATCTAAATTAAAACCAAAAATGGGTTTATATAGTAGGTGGGAAAAAGTAAGGGAAAGAGGAAAGAGCCCAAAATATCTGGCACTACCGGTCGCAGGGGTGCGGTCGACCGGCCCCTTAGGCAAAAGCATACTATCTCCTTCCCACGGCAAAAGTTGAAACCGCGGTCGACTGGTCCCAGGGACGCGGTCGACCGGTACTCTATTTTCAGGCTGCATTTGGTCCATGATGAGGGGGAAAAGGTCCATTACGGAAACGAGCCTAGCTTCTTCGTCCGAACTCTAAACGACGCACCGTTTACGGCCACGCGATGCTAACTCAATGAAATACGCATCCGTGGAATTTCCATGAGCTGGATAAGAAATGTGAATTGACTAAAATGCCCTTGAAGTAGCATCCAGCGATGGAACTTCTCTGAAATGCAACCGAACCTCACTTTTAGCGTTCCAATACCTACAAAAGCACAAATAACCCCTACAAAGCATGTATATATCCAAATTCAAGGTTGTCTGGTTAATGAGCATAATTATAGGAATTTAGGAACGTAAAAGTGCTAGAATGCATAAAGATAACGGGTGGAAATATGCAATATTCAATACGAATCACACCCCCTAACTTAAACATTGCTAGTCCCTAGTGATGAAACAAGAAAAACTAGTCCCCAGAAAGAAATACAAAATGTATATATGCATCGAAATATAATTGCCACTTTCGTAGGGAACACGATTGCATTTAGCATATGAAATTAGCCGTTAAACCCCTAGGTTACCCTAGTGGACGAGTGTCGTCTCGTGAGGGTTTTCAGAGATGGTACCCACAAACATCATATGGTTTCCTCAAAATATGCCCAAACCAACGTGCGACAAGCCCAACAAAAGCGAAAAGGATTTCATACACATTATTATCACATTGAATGAATTCAAACAAAAATCCAAATCATTAAAATTATAGAATGCACCTCATAGAATTGAAACCTCAAAATGTGGGAGGGGAGTGAGCACATGCAAAGTGTGATTTGGTAAAAACTTATATAAATCGAATAAACGTTAAAGCAAGCATATATTCAATCTTCACGGGCATTACACTCATCAAGCGAATTCACTCGAAACAGGGAGCTAACACACGGAACATGCGGGCTAAAGAGTAAATGTAAATGGAAACTAGGCCGCACACATGTCACAGATGAAGAACGCTATATATAAACTGAAAAACTTTAATCTCAATGAAAGGATACCACTCACTAAAAGAGGCGAAATGCATTTTCACAGATTATCACAACTATTGTGACTTTTAAATTACATCAACCTCAGATCACATAGGACTTTAATAGGGTTATAATGTAGGTATGGCTAAGGTACGAAACGAAGGAATATATGTACGAATTCAAAGTGTACGGAATGAAAACTCGGGATAATGGGATAATGCGGGCAATATCAAAATCGGAAAACAAGTTCCAAAAAGGCATTAGATATATCATCGGGGAGAGTAATCAAAGCTTATTGAACTATATACAACATATACAAACTTCTCTTTCTCTTTCTTTTCTTCTTTTTCTCATTTTCTCTTTTGTTTTCTTTTGCTTTTTGCTTTCTCTTTTTCTTCACTTTTTTTTCACTACTTTCTTTTCTTTACTTATCAAACTCTCATATGGCTAAATTGCAACCGGCATCATAACAACATCATTCAATCCCAAGTAACATTCCAAACAAAGGTATGGAAAGTATATGTATGGGCTAAAACTCCAATTTAGAGTTAGTTATGGTAATGGGGTTATGAAACGAAAGGCTAATATTTAGGCTCAAAGGGGTTAACGAGGGTAAACATATAAGGGTGAGGTCAAGGATAATATGGGTGATATATCAAAGAGGTCCTATGATCATTTCACAAAGTTTACGCAATTCTCGAGTCAAAACAATATATGAAAATCATGCTCAAGTAACACATTTCAAGTATGAAATCAATTAATGAACGGTGAAATGAAAGAATAGTGAGATTACCAACGAATTCAACGTTTTCAATGAGGAAAGAATAGTGTATAACACTCACAAACGACGAAAGGTACAAAGCTTACTCGGTGTAAGTATATACAATGCAACAAAAGATTACCGAGTTATAAAAATCTTAAACCAAATCAATAAAGCAAGGAAAGTTCATGTGCTCATGGGATTAAAGTTTAATTCATGAAGCTATTCATCATATCAATAATTGAGACTAAAGTCTAATAACTTCTAAAATCGAGAACATGCTTCATTGGGTTGTCTATTGGATCGGGCAATTATTGAAATTTATTATCGGAAACAAAGGCAAAATGCCAAAAAAAGGAGAAAAAATAAAGAAAATCTTTTTGAAATTTTTGAATTTTTCTAAGAAAAGCATACTAAGTAACTAACATGTGAGCAAAAACATGGACTAAATGAAGAAATGGATAGAATATCCCACACCCCCTAACTTAAAACTTGACATTGTCCTCAATGTAAATTAAGAACCAAGTCAAAGAGAGGAAAAGAGTGATATTATCCAAAATTGGAGCGATCCCCATAAGAACAAGTCCAAAGAATCTACAAAACAATTAGTACCGAGCATAGCAAAAACAAATAACAAAAAGTTAACTAATTACACTAAACTAAATTAACAAGGAAAGAAAAAAATAAATAGAAAGAAAGAATAAAAAGCTAACTATATACAACCTACTATTTTGGCTTCACACTAACTATACACTAGAAGTCTAAATAGCCGAGGGTCCACCATAAGAATGATTTGACTTTGGAGGATAACCGGTGTACCCTCACATACAAGCATGCCTTCCGAAAAATATGAATTCCGTTTTAACAACGGAAGGCATGTGTAAGGCGGAAGAAATGAACCATCGCCAATAAAAAGTTTTGGTGGGACGATGGGGGGTTTGGATTTAACGGGTGACAAAAACAAGTGGGGATCAAGAAAAGCTGAATATCCTCCCAAGGATTTTGAAGTTGGAATGGGAGGCGGCGCACACAAAGGCAAATATGCGATCGTGGAGGGCGACTCTAGCAAGTACTCCTCATCGGCGATAAGGTTTAAAACATTAAAGTTTGAAACCGAATCATCGGGTACTTGTTCCGGTGGGGTAATAGAGAATGAAAATGGGGATGAAAGAAATACAAACTCATGAGATGAATCATCATCGCATGAAGTTGGAATTTCAAAGGAAATAATATTATTTTCAATGAAATGTTCTTCTTTGGGGGCCAAAGAAGAAATCATTTCATTGCAAATAGATATTATGTTATTATCATCCTCACTTTAAATATCTATTACACGATGGGCAAAGTCTAGAATGGTTTGTTCCAAAGTAGGCACAAGTACCTCATTTGGTTCAAAACATTCCTCGACTTCGAAAGTCTCAGAAGCAAAATCGTCGTCGGACTCAAATAATAAATCCAACTCATGTTCCCACGAACGATTTTCTTCCCGATAACGATTTTCAATTTTCTCATTCTCATACATACGCAAACCCTCACCGAATGTCATAGGTCGAGGTGCGGATGCATGAAAATGGGAACTTTGAAAGTTACTATCGGACTTAAACGAAAACTCATTATTAAAGGAATTTTGAAAACTATTCGAATTCATTTCAAAATTCCTATTATAAGGAGGTAAAGGCCCAAAATCATTGTCATCATCATCAAAATTCCAATAACCTAAGTTTTGACTTTCGTTATACTCGCCCAAAGTAATATTTGAATTTGCAAATTTTTGGGATTCTAAGTATTCACCGAAAGTCATAGGTTTGCGAGAATTTTGAGAATTATAACAAGGATTACCGAAAGAATTGGAATAAGACATGCTTACCCAAAAATGGTTTGAAGTGGCGGATTCCATAAAGTAAGTGCGCGCGGGATGGATTCAAGCGTTTCTTGATTCTCAAGTGTAGAATTCCTACAAAAATGTTAGGCAAAAAATACAAATAGAAAGAAAATACTATGAAATACTAAATCAAATAAAGTCTAAAACAAACTCGTCCCCGGCAACGGCGCCACTTGATAGACAGGGTTTTGCCGCGACGCGAGAGTCACCTACGCGCCGGTCGTTTTGTGTTCGGCTCACCTGAACTATATAAAAACCTAAACTACGACTACACTCAACGGGTGAGTATAGCGGTAAGTCGGGTATAAAAAATCCACAGAGACAAGTTGCTAAAATTTAAGTGATTTAATACTCCGAAATAAAAGTGTAAAAGATGATTACAAACTAAAAGGAAAAGTTAATCTAGGCAATGTGTTGAAACTAGATTATGAAAGCGAGTAAAACTATAGGTTCCGTCGAATATCCCTCACACTTCTTCAATAGGTACCACCCATTCATCTGATTCTCAAGTCCATTTTTTGGATTCCATAAAAAGCCACTGAATTTACGACGCTCAATAGTCATCTCGACGAGCAATTTCAGCACAACTCCAAAAGTTAGTTCAATATAGCTGGTAACTCCATATACTTCCCTTCAAATCAGGTACGAAATATAATACAAGCCCTTGTAAGGAGTGGAAAAGCTTGGTCGATGAAGCAGGTGGGGTATAAGAGAAAATAAGGGAAAACCTTGAGCAATTTGGGTGAGATTATGGGTATGTTGGGTACTTTGTTAGGCACAATTTAAGCACATTTAGATGGATCAAATTCTGGGTCACTCTCTAGAAAGATGGCATTTCTATTGGTTAGAAGTGGGTTATGAATGGTATAGGGTTTAGAATTAGCTGGTAGGGCGATAATACCCGTATAATTAAACGTTGGATCACATTTGTAGGTGGAAGCACAGGTCAGTAATATGTCCAGTAGACTAGTGGAAAATATATCAGGTGATAGACAGGGTTTTGTCGCGGCACGAGAGTCACCTACGCGCCGGTCGTTTTGTGTTCGGCTCACCTGAACTATACAAAAACCTAAACTACGACTACACTCAACGGGTGAGTATAGAGGTAAGTCAGGTATCGAAAATCCACAGAGACAAGTTACTAGAATTTAAGTGATTTAATACTCCGAAATAAAAGTGTAAAATATGATTACAAACTAAAAGGAAAAGTTAATCTAGGCAATGTGTCGAAACTAGATTATGAAAGCGAGTAAAACTATAGGTTCCGTCGAATATCCCTCACCTAAGTTAATTTGTATAAAATGGTTACATGGGTCGACGAGTTATTACAAGTGCGTCTCGTTTTGATAGTTAATTAAATCAAGGGTTTTTACGCCCTAAATCATCATAAAAGCCTAATAAGATTTTGGCATCAACAAATATCCCGAAAATTACGCGCGAAAGGTCGTAAGCACGGGACATACATGATATGCCCCGTTAAATCTCCTAGGCGTAATAACTAGGAAAACGCACCCGAAATAGACCCGTAAACTCCATCACCAAAGCAAATCAACGCGTTAACTCGAGTGAGCTCAATTCAAACACAACCTAATTTAAATTACCTAGAAAGCATGTTAAAACGCGATAAATGGAAAGCGGTAAATAAATTCGATAAATCTATACTGGAAACCGTGTAAATCAAAGCATGTAAATAAAGCAAGAAAACCTAAATTAGAAAGCTTGTAAATTATACTACAACAATGGAAACAAAGGAAATACAACTTAAATTAAATGGAGAGGATGATGAATAGTCAATTTACACCACAAATGGGGTGTCAAACCAAGTATAAATGAAGAAGAACCATCCAAAATCACCCAAACCCTAACTACCACTCTCTACAATCTATTCTAACTAAGTATATCTAAATTAAAACCAAAAATGGGTTTATATAGTAGGTGGGAAAAAGTAAGGGAAAGAGGAAAGAGCCCAAAATATCTGGCACTACCGGTCGCAGGGGTGCGGTCGACCGGCCCCTTAGGCAAAAGCATACTATCTCCTTCCCACGGAAAAAGTTGAAACCGCGGTCGACCGGTCCCAGGGACACGGTCGACCGGTACTCTGTTTTCAGGCTGCATTTGGTCCATGATGAGGGGGAAAAGGTCCATTACGGAAACGAGCCTAGCTTCTTCGTCCGAACTCTAAACGACGCACCGTTTACGGCCACGCGATGCTAACTCAATGAAATACGCATCCGTGGAATTTCCATGAGCTGGATAAGAAATGTGAATTGACTAAAATGCCCTTGAAGTAGCATCCAACGATGGAACTTCTCTGAAATGCAACCGAACCTCACTTTTAGCATTCCAATACCTACAAAAGCACAAATAACCCCTACAAAGCATGTATATATCCAAATTCAAGGTTGTCTAGTTAATGAGCATAATTATAGGAATTTAGGAACGTAAAAGTGCTAGAATGCATAAAGATAATGGGCGGAAATATGCAATATTCGATACGAATCATCAGGCATTGGCTTTGAAGTTTCTAAGGAGTGTATTTAGTAATAGACGAGGTTCTAACGGTTTGACAAGGTTTCAACTTAGCAGGGACTGATAGGCTTTGGATAGGGAAGCACAGAGCTCATTATTCTCTTTATTAGTAGGTTTGGGGCGACGTTTTGGTGCCCATGAGGTAGCAGGTTGGGAAATGTTATTGATTGTTAAGACTGTAGCACTGGCGGGCTTCTCATACTTTCAGGAAGTGAATTGTCTGATAACTTTCTTTGGCTCCGATTTGAATTTGGTAATTCCTTCCTCAATTTCTACACCATCTTCCTAAAGGGCTCGAAAGCATGGGTATTACTATCCTCCCATGGATGCTCAGATGTGAGGCAAGAAGTTCTTCTTTACGATATTGACTTGTTCATCCTCGGAGGGTCTCTTGGTCATGGTAGCAGCTTTATCGCTTCACTACGAAAAATTTCCCTAAGGTCATGGTAAAAAAGCTCTAAATCTGAGTGTGTAACCTCTAATTCCTCATTGTACTTGTACTGAGATATAAATTTTCGAGCGACATCCTCCCAACTCTAGATTCTGGAATCTTCAAGGGATAAAAACTAACGAAGGGTTCTTTCCTTCAAGGTATATTGGAACATATAGGCAATTATATCTTTGAAGGCACCAAGGAGGGTCATGTCTCGATGATAGCTTTGAAGGTCAACAATTGAGGGTCCTCTTCCTCCTAACTTCTCGATATCTGACCTTTTGAACTTTTTTGACAGTCTGTCTTTAGAATAGGGAGACATATGGGTGTAGTCCATGTAGTTCCCAAGTATCTTAAATTGGTCAAACTTATTAGACAACAACTTGAGGTCTTCCTTGACCTAATTCAGTTCCCCCTCCTTAGGATCTGTGGGTACTAGAAGGTTAGCCCTTGGTTGGGCAAGGCTCGAAATGAGTATTTGAGCTGGCGGTGGCCCACTGGTAGGTAGGGATGCGAAGCATTCTGATACTCTTTTGGGACACAAATAGGCTTAAGAACGGGTGGACCCATGGCACGAGGAAAGAGAACCTTGAGTTCTTTGGGAATTTGAGCCCAGAGAAAATGTATCTTGTGGACCTCAATTTAAAGGTTGTCAATATTAGCATTGAGTTAGGCTAAGATGGTCATCAAATCGAGATTCACACTCGGTGCTTGGTCAGTGTTCTACATGAAGAGCTCATAAAGGTAAATCCGAAACTCAGATGAAGTACAAAAATAATTGGCAAATCTTCGAGGCGATTTGATAGAATACTGAAGTTAATAGGGAGCCAAGTCAAAATTTGGTATGCGATTGACTTGAGAGGGAAAATGACTCAAATGTATTTTCAAAGGAAGGTGGGAGAAAATTTTGGGTATTTTGGGAGGAGGAGAAAAATATTTTTAGTATTTTTGGATTTTCAAAAAAAAGAGGGAAAAAGGAGAGGAATCTCTGCATTGTTGTTATTAATGTTATTATTAAGTTCTCACTTGTATTAGGTTTGCCTAAATGCAGAAAAAAATGCCGAACAGGTCCCGATTCTGGGAATATAGGGTTTGAAAATATGTTATACACAGTTGGACTTGTTTCCAAGCTCACGAACGGCGTCCTGTTTTGAAAAAGGCGAAATAACGCGAAAATTCGAGAAACATATTAACTAAGAATTTTGGTAGAGCTTCGCGTGGTAACCGAAAAAATAAATATGAATGTCCTAGGTTTGACATCTATATGAGGTTTATGAAATTATTGGGTTAGTGCAAGGGTTCTCCCCTTTGGCATAACTTCCACGATATACCTCTTGCCTATAAGGGCAATCATTCATCAGTACGTGTGGAAAAGCCATTTGATATTCCTGAGTATATATGAATTTCCTCACTATATACCTCATGGGGATAGTACATGTGAGAGAGAATTTGATATAATTGACGTACATGAATAAGTTCCCTACTATATGCCCCCCATCGTGAGTTCGATCAAGCGATATGATGTGGAGGTAACCGTTCGATATACATCGAAGGTACGAGGTCATTGGAAGGTGAGAGTAATTTTGTTTAGGATAATTACGACCCAAAGGACCAGCTCCCATCACAAAGTGACCCCCAATACGGGACAAAATTTTGGTCAATATTGCCATGCTCTTGGTGATGTAATGTGCAAAAATACATGAGTCTTAATTAACATATTATGGATAAAGTGTAGTTTTTCTCATTTTTTATTAGAATGATGAGTAAAGGGAATACTACACTAAAGGGGGAATAAAAAAGTATTATGAAAACTAAATCTAGCATGAAGACTATACAACGCATGGATACATATGAGTGAGTAAGTTACATGGGAATATACACAAATGAGTGTGTGTGTAGTAGTGAGCCTATACATGGATCAACTACAAGTGATTTGTGGTATGTGTAAGTGAGCATATATACAAGTGTAGGAAGTGTGGTTGTGTAATAGTCAAGCCTAAGCATGGATATTCTAAGTCGTGTGTGAAGCATGTGAGTAAAAGTGAGTGTAAGTTTGTGAAGTATACATGGAGAGTATATACAAGTGTGTGAAGTGTATAAGTGAGTGGAAAGTGATATATACACGCGAGATAGATATAGAAAAAGGTAAATAGAGGATAAAAGGGAACATATAGGTAGGTGCAAATGCACACATGTCGAAAAGAATACCACCCATGAAAAAATAGAGTCTAGTCCTCTTAAAAGAAAATCCCCTGCAGAGTCGCCATTGTGGTCATCCTGAGGGTTTTTTCGAGGGGTTCAGGGGAAATGTATCTCCCGAGGTGATCCCTCCTTCCTTCCCCTTTTTCTAGAGTGTGCGTGGGATTACATCCTTTATTGGGGCACTCAGTCATCGTCAATGTGGGGTGATATATAAAGATATAGTCTCCAACCAATTTTGCATAAAACAGGCAAAATAATTGTCATCCCCTTGAGAGAACGAAATCAAGGACAATACTGATGCTTGCGAAACCAGGTAGTTCAAGGATCCAGGGACTAAGTTAAGGAATGGGAAGGTGTTAAGAACCCAACCCGCCCTTTCGGTTTCTTATGGTCATGTGTTAATCTTCTGATATTGAACTCCATGATGTGTGTGCTTTCACAAAATAGTAATTCAAAGTATGATGTATGTGTATGCCGATTCACAAGTCGTTATAGAAGAACTATTGCGTATATCAAACAAGACACAAGGAGCAAGATATAAAATACATAAATTATGACTATATGATAAGAACAAAGTAACAACTGTACATGGGAGGACTCGAGTCTAGGGATTTACCCAAGATGCCTACATAGCCCGAAGTCCACATTGTTAGAAGAGAAGATGAGTTGGGGTTTAACCCATAAATCCAATCAGGGACTTTACTATGTGTGTGTGTGTAGAAAAATGTCTTTTAGTGTGAGAAAGTGTGATGAGAAATCCTTGTTTGGAATTTACAAGTGAACCCTCTTTTTCTTATTTTGGGGGTTTTCGATGAAAATAAAGTATGTGAGAATACTAATAATAAAAAGTTTGAAATTAAGGTATGTAATGTAATGAAGTATACTACAAAAGTGAAAATGAAGTAACTAATATAAAAATATGAGAATTTAAAGACAAAGGGAAAAAATTAGACCTCTTTGTGAAGACTTGAAATCGATCTTGATTTTATACACAATGATCTCAAGATGAGATGATGGTGGTTTGAGGAGGTGGGTGGGAATTTACTCAAACTAGTATGAAAAGGATGGAAGGAATGTGGGAAATTGGCTCTTAGGGAAGGAAGAACTCTGAATTCGAGAGAATTCTCTCAGAATTGCTGAGAGGGGTGTTCAAGGGTGCATTTCAAAGTGATATAATGGCCTCTATTTATAGGGCGTAGGGGGTGCCGACCATCATGGTCCTAGACCTTCCTATCTGCATAGAAACCTAGACACACTACTGATAGGTAGGGTTCTGAGGTTGCCATGAAGAAATTTGAGACAGGTTTTTCGAAAAACTGGTTATAAAATGCGAACCATAAGTCAGAATCGTGCACGGGGTGGACCGTTGGAAAAGGTATTCAAATCCTTTTAATAAATTATGAGTCACTTTTGTGTTTGGGAGTTAACCTAGGTCAAATGAGGCTCAAAAGCGCCCATTGGTCACTTTACAGGAAATACCCGGAAGAAAATGGATCATTCTTCCAAATGTAATGATGATTTGCACACGAGATGGACTAATGGAAAGGGTATCTAGTGCCCTTAAAGACTTCATTCATCTTCATTCGGTTCGGAGAGTTTACCATGGTCAAATAGAGCTCAGAAGCTCCCGATGACCCTTCAAAGTAAAATGGTTCGTTCGTTCGTACCATAAGGCTAATTCGTTCATGGGGTAGACCATAAAAAAAGAATTTAGAGCCCTTTGAATATTCATTCAGCTTCATTCGAGATGAAGAGTTGACAGGAGTCAAACAGATCTCAGGAGCGTCTGGTGGCTTCTGTATCAATTTTTAGGATAAAATGGACCGTAAGGCTGATTCGTGCATGGGGCAGACCATTGGAAAGGGGATTCAGTGCCCTTTGAAAATCTATTGAGTTATACTCTGACGAGAAAGTGGAGCGAGTTTAAATGGGCCTCAAGAGAACCTGGTGGCCTTTAGATCAGTTTTTGGGGTATGCCCTAGGTTTTGTGGTGAATGAGTCAGTGTTAGGGGCCTAAGGAGGTGCTTAGATGGGGTCCTACGACGGGGTGTCTATAATTGTCATTGTCGCATGTTTAAGTCTTTCTGAATGGACAAGTACTAAAGACACCTGTGATCACTGAAGAGCTTGAACTTCTCATCCCATAAATTAGATCTCCAAATATGTAGTGCAAATATTACTTCCATTAATTATAAATCATGTGGCGAATGGTTACTTGCACGGGTCTTCAACTTTCGAGATGCATAGGAAATAAAATGATCCTATTACATCAACACCCCACGTAGTACCTATAGGAAGGCATCAGTGTATAGAAAATACTCAGCCCCAATCCTAGGAATAACCAACACTAAAATCAAAGTCAACTTCTCCTTGAGAGTGTCGAAGGCATGCTGGCTCCTCTTAGTCAAAATAAACCGAATACCCTTCTAAGTCACCTCAATAAATGGTCCTTATATATTTGAAAATCCTAAAATGAACCTTCGGTAATAACCGTCCAACCCCCAATAGCTATAAACCTCCGTAGGTGTCTAGATCGATGACTTCTTCGGATCCACCGAGAGTCTTAACTCTAAAACTACATGACAAAAAATTATACCTCAAGTATCCAAAACTCACACTTTTAGAATTTAGCATATAACTTATGCCCTCATAATATCTGAAGCATAACTCTGAAATGCTCGACATGCTCCTCATCAGTCCCCGAATACATCAAGATGTCATAAATGAAGACAATGATAAACTGATCCATGTACAATCGAAACGCCCAGTTCATCAAATATATAAACATGGATACGGAATTTCTCAACCCAAATGGATTGACCCTGAAATTATAGGAACCACAACGAATTAAAAAGGTTGTATTTTGATCGTCCTCCTCCCTTGCTCTCAACTTATGATAACCTAATCAATAATTTATCTTCAAGAAGAACAAAGCACCCTATAATTGATCAATTAAATTATAGATCCCTGGTAAATGGTAATTATTCCTCACCATCACTTTGGTCAAATCATGGTAGTCACCATACAACCGCAGTGAACCATCTCTCTTTTTTACAAAGAGAATCAGAGCTCCTCATGGCGATGTGTTATGCCGAATGAATTCATGCTCCAATAATTGCTTAACCTATTCTCTTTACTCCCTCATCTCCAAAGGAGTCATTCGATATGGAGCCCTGGAAATAGACTCTAGTGTTGAGAGATAAGTCCATCATAAAATCAATCTTTTGGGATGATGGTAAGCCTTGACACCTCCTCTAATATATTGGTAAAATCCTGGTCAATTGGTATCGAGTCTAACAAAATGGTACTATCCTCCTGATCCTCCCCATTAATGAAATAAAAGTGTGTAATGGCGCTACCCTTAGTCCTAGGATTAGCTATGATTACATCTTTGTAAGAGTATGAATTATATTCATGAGACCCATAGGATTAGTATTGTCTTATTTCCTTGACCAAAACCCACTTTTTGTTTCTAGTTCAAGAGGTCATTCCGAAAGCTTTATTTCAATACTTATTCAATGGAATTCATCAACTTTATTCTGATATCATTCACTTTTACATCCATGAGAATGATACTTTGGGGTAAGGTAAATGGGCTCATATGAAATAGAACATCCATGGTTTAACAAAACTCAATTTGGATTGTCTTAAATTGGAAAATGTGTTAAACTAGTGTGTGTGTGTGTGTGTGTGTGAGGCGATGTTTTTGAGTTTTGTCTTATACTTATGCCATATAGTTTTAGTATATAAAAATACTTTGAAAAGGTCATATTGTATACTTAATAGAATTCTTGTACATTTTAAAATTACTTTAAAAACCTGTCTTGGGACGTTGTAGTGAAATTTTACTTTGTTGGTCGCATTTTGTGCAAAAATAAAAAACTAGTCATCGATATGACCTTATCACTGGCGCATTGCTAAAGTGAGGGATTTCATCATTGTGATAAGTAATTTTGTTGCTAGGGTGACACTACGCTGACAGAGTTTACGCCTATATTCAGTGATAAATCGAACAACAATCTAATGCCTTTTTCAAGAAATGTTTGGTCACGAACTTTGTGCAAATTACCTTTTCAATCATATCATTTGTGTAGATTTTCTTTTGACTATTTTGTTGGAAAAAAAGCCTCAAAACCTTTGAAATATTGTGTCCATAAGTTCATTTTCATCTTATTGGCTACTTAATGTGGTCTTCTTTTTCAATACAAAATAGAGGTTAGTTTTTACAAAAGCTTAAGTTTTAGAGAGAGAAAAATATATACTAAAATCACTATTCACCAGAGTTTTTCTTCAATCTTGTTTAAGTGTACTTGAGATATACATTGATATTATTACTATTTAAAGTCATTTGAAGTTTTATTACTTCTTCTCAAGATTTGAACAAACTTTGACAAATTTATTCTTGAGAGACTTCAATATTTTTTTAATATCTAAAATATAAATGTAAGTATATTTTTTATTAACCAAACTCCTAAAAACTTCCATCAACCTTTAGGAATCCAACATCCTAGAAGTACAAATACAATTGTGGCTTCCTATAATTTTTTAAGACTTGGAACACAATTTTTCTTCAAAATCTAAAAGAATAAATTTACTTCTACTTTGAAAAAGAAAGTTTTGGAACGAGGACTTTATGACATTGGTCGCGAACTAAAACTAGTTGTGATTATATAGCATTCTCCAACTGTTGGCGCTCTTTACGGAATATATGGTGGAATAGAATGTTTAATCGATCTTAGCATTGAGAGGGTGAAAGTCTATCTTTTAGTTATAAAACTCTACTATAGTACATTTGTCGTTCTGTCTGCCCGAGATTTTTTGTTTTACGCATTCGTGTTGTTCTATGTTATTTACCTTTTTGCACTTAGATTAAACAACTTAAATATTGAAGATAAAATTTGATGTAATATATTTGGAAAATAATTTGTCACATATACCGTTGGTGTTGTGTGTTTAACCTTAATAAAAGAGGAAGAAAAGAAAGAAAAAGAGAAAAGGGAGAGGAGAAGAAAGAAAGAGAGAAAAGAGGAAGAAAAGGTGGATTCCAGCCAAATTCCGCGTGATTCGACTCGAGGCCATCGAATTTTATCCTCCAGGCAAGTGTTTACTTGCTTTATTTAATTTAGTGTGTATATCTCATATCATAATTGGTAAATTATGTAACTTTGGTTAGAACCCTCAAAGTGAATTTGGGAATATCTGAGTATGAGTTTACAAATCGATGTACTGCAAACTTTAAATGATTTTTAGGGTTAAAACCATGTAAATGGATTTGTAAAATTGAATTGAGATGGGAGAAATGTCAAACTAGGGTTTTATGGTTTAAAAAGGTTTAAACTTAAGAGAAATGGTTTAATACCATAAATTTATTGAAGTATTAGTTGTAAATCAGTGTTAGGATGATATTAGGGTCGTTGGTTGAGATTAGAAACCACAAAAATGGTGGTTTGGTTGATAATCGGGTATTTTGGAGATTAAAAAATCGCCCAAACAGTGCCCCTCGAACAGGGCAAATCGATTCGGGCCTAGGCCAAATCGATTCGCATGAGGGAATTTGTAAGGCTAACTTAGGCCGAATCGATTTGGATTTAGACAGGATTGATTAGACTTTGAGGACCTGCTTGTAGAGCACTTTCCGAATCGATACGGATTAGAAGCCGAATCGATTTTCCAGCTCGAATCGATTCGTATTGATGGCGAATCGATTCGCTTTTGCCAGAATTGTTAGTTTTCTTCCCTTAAATATGGGGAGTTAAATCATAATTTGGGGATTTGTTTGGGGATCCTATTTATGATATTGGGACTCCTAAATGATGGTTTTGAGGGAAAGTAAACCTTTTGATGAAAGAGAGAACCATGGATTAATTTAGGGTGCAATTCGAGGGACGGACCTAATAAGGATTCGGGTCGAGTAACATTCGACAAAGAGGTTTACAATAATAATATAGAGATATGTACGTGGTTAGAATGTTTATGGGCTAAATGCACTAGGATGTGGATAGATGGAAATTGAGGATAGGGGCTAGAGATTCATGAACGACTATCCGGCGTCGGCTGACGACGGACATGAGACCTAAAGGATTAAGAATAAGCTCAGGGTATACTTATTTAATTATTATGAATTGGTAAATTTCGAGGTTATTGGCTATTGCTATATGAGTTTGGCAATTATAGCCATATGTTTATACTGAGAAGTGATATATACTATATATACGGGAGTTCTTACTGTATATATATGATATAATTGTATATATATCTATGTGTGAATGGTATATATATATTTATGTGAAGCATACCCTCTCTATGATATCATGGGAAGTTGCGCGATGTAGGTGAGGCCCCTGGCTTGAGGAGCAGGGAGATGGATTAGTTAGCCCTTAGTACTCGGTTTAATTAAGACTTTTAGAGTTTGGGGTGATGGATTAGTTAGGCATGGAATTTGACTAGGTTATTTAATAAGAACGCGATAGCTGTGCACTATTAGAGGAGGGGTGGGGGGTATCTCATGGGAGTGCGATACCAATTTAAATATGAGATAAAACATATTTTTCATAAATAAGGCATTTATGCACTTGCAAAATATTTTAACAACTCGGTCTCTGGCCCGTTGATCTATTTTCCTCTTTTTTGATATATATATATATATATATATATATATATATATATATATATATATATAGGTGTCCAGACAGAGGGACACCTGGATGATGATTCCTTCGAGTCAGACGCAACAGCTGTGGATGAATGCAGGTTTCTTTTAGATGCTTGTATTCTTGCGATCTAGATAGGAAACATTGTAATATCACTCGGGTAAAAAACCCAACTGTATTTATTTATTCTTTTACCGCCTTTTATTGCGGAATTCGATTGGGTTGTATTATTGTTAAATCGAGTATTCGGTTATTTTTATTTCATTTTCAGTCTTATATATAAACTGTGTGATGGTTTTAGTTTGTTGGTTTGATTAAAAAGATTAGTTTAATAAAATTTTGACGCCAGCCTAATAGGTTATTAGTAATTAAATTGGTTTTCGACAGTGATGCTAAGAATCGACCATATGAGACTCTTGTTTTAATTTGATACATGATTGATCGCCCGGTATTTTATTAGGCGGGGTGTCACAACTAATACTAACTTGAAGACAAAATGATAAATGAGGGCTAGGTTGTAATAATTTTGATGTTTTATTCCAGAAAGAAAAATATTTTTGTGAAAGATTCTTGTCAAAACGAGACAAAAAACAATGAAAAAAGAAACTTTAGCATTTCAATATAAAGGAATTTTTTTCTAATCATTTTAAAAAGAAGAAAGGTTTTGTAAACTTCAAGTTTATTATAAAAAAATCACGCGTTTAGTCATAAAAGACCTAAAAAAAACTTTGTTTATTCATATTGTCACTATAAAGGTTGACTTAGAGATTTTTTTTACGAGTTGGATAATCTTTAACATTTTGTAAAGGTTGGTCCTAAACCTAAAACCTAATTGACCAGACCTACAATATTTAAATATGATCATTGTCACAAAATTAGTCATTTGAGGGAGTTTTGTTTTTTTCTCAAACCAACCTTACCTTTGCATCAAGGTAAGAGTGGTCAGATTTTTTAAAGGACCAAAAATTATAAAAGGATTTTGATTCTAGAGAATTTGCTGCGATACTCATGAAATTAAAAACTATAGGTCAATAAGAATCAAAATGTTTTTTAGAAAAATACCATAATAAGAGGGATAAAGAGAAGAAAAATATGCCTAATATCCCATTTAAACCTTAAAAACCTCGTGTGAGTTATGTATGGGTAAGGAAGGACATTTTGGGTCAAATTGAACTTGAAAATAAGAAGATTATGAAATTGAATCCCTCCACCTCTACGCGCTAGAGGTTGTTTTGTTTATGGTCATAGTCTTTGTTAGCATGTCATTTTATATATCTTAAACTAGGCTATACATTTTTTATTCATACGTGAATTTATATCTCATTTATATCATCTTTGATAACTCATATATGATTTTTTTTATCTTCTTCATTTGTTTTGGCTTCACATCTTGAATAATTCAAAAAATAAAAATTTAAATAATTTGCTTTGCTTTTACCAAAAATCTGCTTAGGATTGTCACAACTAATTGAAAAATGTACCTTATATTCTTAGGCATATTAAAAATGTTTTCATTTTACCTTGGATACAAATTTATTGCTTATGTTTATGATACTTGGTTTTTTATAATCTTGTACAAAGTTGGTCTTCTATGGTTGTCAGTTATTATTTAATTCCATGAGCTTAAATGCAAACTTACATGCTTATTTATTATACTAATGATTTTATTTATGAATTTTAATACTCCATTCTTAAAATGTTTATAGACTAAAATTCCTTAATAAATTGACCTTGCTATTTTAGAGTATTTTTTTATAACTCGTGCACTTCTACTTTACACCACATAATAAACTTGAAGATTTCCATGCAAAATATAATGAATTAATTTGTTTTCTACTTCTACCATAAATTAAAAGTTTTATACGATGTTTTTATGAAAGGATGTCATTATTTATCCTTAACGTATTAGAGCTTTTATCATTATGGTTGGAGTTAAAAATTCATGCGTGTTCAAAATCATGATTGATGATATGGCAAGGGCTACAACTTTGGGTTGTGAGAATAATCTTTAAACAATTGATAATATATCCCAATCCTTTGTAATGAATGAGTAAAGGCCTCTACGTGATTTTTTTTTATCAAAAGTGATGTCTCAAAGTTTTTTATCTATAAAAATTGAGTAACATTAAGGATATGAGACGTAAAAGGTTTTAATCATAAATTGCTATTTGAGGGAGAAAATTCATAGTTGAAAATTTTATTTATTTTCAAGAAAAAATAAGGCTTTCTCTTTATTTCATAAAGTCAATTTTTTTTCAACAGTGAGTTCAAACATTGATCGATTTTACGGCTCAATCTTCATTTATTCACATTCTATCGCGAGTTATGTCTTTGAATCACTATAATTTCCAAATGTCTTTAATTTGATCTTAGGCCTTTGAATGTTAAACATCAGGCTCATTTGGCTTCCTCTGGCTCCTCAATGTGCTCAACAATATGTGACACATTAACAACAAATCATTTTGGTGCCGGGTCGGTGCTCTCATCCCATAACACCACCCGCGCAGACCATTATAAGCAGTAGATAACCTTTCCATCGGGTAAAACCACTTGTTTACAAGTTCAGGGAGGCTTAGCTACTTCCTCCACCTTCCTCTTCCCATTTACCATGTGGGGAATTACCTTTTCCCCCAAGCTATCATGAATAAATTTCTTTGGTTGATCAACTCCCCCTACTACTTGCTTTCCTTCTAGCCATCATATAGAATTTCTTCTTTCCTCATCTAGTTCAGTATAAAAAGATACATCTACTTGATGGGCCTCCTCGATGGAGAAAGGCTTCTGAGTCGCTTTGATGACTATCTATGTGCCTCTAATGTTAGCCTTTGCACACTGATGGTAGGTAGAAGGCACTATGCCATGGGTATGCAGCCATACCCTCCCGATGAGTAGTTGGTAACTGGTAGTGGCATTGATGATATTGAATTTAATGTGGGAAGTGAAATTCCCCAACTTAATTACCACGTCACGTATCCAATGGATTGCATTCCGGCACTATCAAATCCAGAGATCACTAATGGCACTGACACTACTTTCTCTTGGTCAATTTCTGTCTCATACAATGTATTGATCGGCATGATTTTAATAGATTCTCCTCCATCCATTAATGCCCTGGGGAATGACAAGCCATTGATCACAGCTGAAACATACAAGGGACAATTATGAAAATAAGGCACTTGCCTATCTTCCTCCGAAAACACTACTTCGGAAGTACATCTCTTAATCAACCTTTCAATTGGCCCTTACCAATTTAGTGAGGGAACTCCCCACTGTTGCACTGCCTCCAAAACTTTTCTTGTTATGAGCACCCTTGTGTCGTACTTCACTCCTATTTGATCGAAGAACCACTTGAACTTGGGGCTCCTCGCTATGGCTTCACACTCAGAGTCTAGGTATACTTCGTATGTTTGGGCATTACACACATATTCTTCGGATGTCCCCCTCGTCTAGGGCAAGGATAACATCCACTTCACGCTCTATGATGTTGACCTGCTCGAATTCCTTGCCTTCCTCATTTTCTTGATCTAGAGTGAAGAACCACTCTTCAAGTTTTCTTTATAGCTCACTCTGGTGCTTACTTCTCAAAGTTAACTTCTCTAACTCTTATGATATCTCGTCACCATTTTCCCATTCCATCGTCTCTTAGACTAACTCGTCATCATACGCCACTACTATGTTGGTAGTGCCAAACTGATGTGCTGGAAGTGGATTTTTGTTAACATCCACTAGGGGTATTTGCAAGGTACCATTGGCCACTTGCTCACCAAATTCTTCTCAAATAGTAGCAATCCTGAGTGGAGTATTGCACCTGCTGGTGTTACTCACAATACTTAGGGTTGGCTTTATCTTCTGATGTTGGAGTTTTTCCATTCAGGTGAGGGGGACCTGATACCCTCTCCTGCACCAATGTGCGATAACAATCCATAGCCCCCGCTACACTGCAAGGTAGAGATGGTGGAGCATCTTCTCCAAACTTTCTCTTGTTGCTAGGGCTGTTGTTCTTACATCCAGAACCTCCCTTCTTGCCTTTGGGATTTCCATCCACATAGTTAACTGCTTATCTCCTCGAGACGTGAAATCTTCCGGAAGTAAGCAGTACCTGTGTCATCTAACCTGAGGTCCTTGGTTTGATTATCATGGCTATGTTGCTTGTGACCTTGGTGAATTCTCGAAAGGTTCCATCTCTAGTATCATTAACCAGATAGAGTTTGTATTCCTACAGGAGCCCTTCGACACAAATTTGAAGCAATCTCACCTTTGCCACCTCCTGGTGGACATCAAGTTCTCTCTCATGAAAGTGCTTAATGTATTGCATCAACTCTTCGCCAGGATTTTGTACGTATTCCGCCAAGTGCCTTAGCATGAATTCATCTTTCGTCATAAAGAACTTTTAGAGGAACTACCTTTGCATCTATTCCCAAGTAGGGATGTTATTGGGTGCTAGGTGGGAGTCCCACGTGTAGGCCTTCCTCGTGAGGGTCTGGGAGAACTCCCTCTACCTCAGTTTTTTATCATTCACATGCACTCCTAAATATTCAACAAACATCTTCACGTGTTATTTCGGTTCTCCCTTTTGCCAATAAATTTGATAAATTTTGGTGGGACATACCCTTCTCGGTACGATTTCTCATTCACTTCCTGTGGGTATGGGTCTTGTAATTCCTCATACAAGTGAGAGGCCTCCTTTTGAGATGAGGATAGTAGCCTCCTCACCTCCTCCATCGTAACAGCCTTGGGGGGGATTCTTCTAGACCCAAGCCCTTTGCTGGTGGTGAGCTTAACACTGTTGGAACTTGCTTCGGCGCCACTTTTTGAGGTGGGGCTATTTCTGCCGGAGCCTCCATCGGGGCCACTGTCCCTTTAGAGAGGGTTGTTGTCGGTGTTATGCATCCTTGACCCAAACTTGCAAGGTTGAAATTATTTTGTTTCAGAAAATCAAAAAACATGCTCATAAGACTCATACCTGTCACCGAAGCTGTTGTTGGTGAACTGGTCTGCCCTGCTGGAGGGGAAGATGTCCTTGCTCAAATAACCACCACATCTTCATGAATGGTCTGGTCACTCTGAGTTACCTTCCCAGAAGGATTTCCATAAGAAACTAGTTATTTAGAAATGTTCAAACCTTCTTTGTCTATGGATGTAAGAATACCTCCCCAGTTGAGTCACCAAATGTAAGAGGGTAGTGAGGCCAAGGTCTATGAATAACTGGAAAGGGTGAGGCTTGACCTGCTCCATTGGACGCTGCCTTCAAGGTTCTCAAGCACTCTTAGAAAAGTCTTTGGTAAAACCTTCCCAATCTGGTAACAATGGAACCCAAACTGTAGTATTCACCACAATAATAGTAACTTTACCCAAGAGAAACTCTTGAGAGTGATGACTGTCAGGTGGAGTGAAATAACAAAGAACTTAACACTTTAGAGAGATAGAGCAGGGAGAGAACACTTAGTGGTCTGGAGTGATGTTGACAGAATAATGGTATGACTTGAGTTATGATTATGACTTTACCTTGCCCAGGGGTCTTATTTATACTTGAGCATTAGGGCCGAGTTAGCACTTTTTAGGCGCCAAACTGAGGGGGTTGGTGAGGGGCAAGGTTTGCAATGTATCTTTTGTCCCTAACTGTGTGCAACTGCCTGTCTCCTCTGACAGGTGCCACCTGGTGTGAACCAAAGTCAAAAAGTAAATGTGTCTGCGTTTGAGGATAAAATATCTGATTTGGTGAATATAATTTTAATATGTTAACTTGTTGTACAAACTTTGTAAACTTGAGTAGGGGCCTCTAGGACCACCTCCTCTAAAATCTTTGTTAACTTGAGGAGGGAGGTCTCAAGGACCACCTCCTGTAAAATCTTTGTAATCTTGAGGAGGGAGGTATCGAGGGCCACCTCCTCTAAAATCTTTGTAAACTTGAATAGATGTCTTAAGGACCATCTCATCTAAAATCATTTTCCAAACTGTTCATTTCTTGTGAGAAACCCTTGGTTGCTCACTTTAATTATAATTGGGTGTGGATTGTGTGAGGAATGGGTGACTACTAGGGTCTGTTTACTAGTGTTCTCTCAATCTTAAGGTGTTAAGTGGTTGAGCTTTCTTAACAAACCTTTTTTCTTAGCCACCAAGCCAAAACTCCTAGGATATCCCATCTTTCCTAGTTGAGGCCTTCCTACTCAACTAGGCTACCTGTATAAGAAAGTAATATGTCATTACTTTGATATTTATGTGAGTAATAAATCTTGGGAAATAGGTCACTCTAAATGAACCTTCTAACCCACTGGTTCTATTCTGTAAGGAATTCTAATTTCTAGGGTGAGGACCTTTTGTAGTGAGCTTCTTCGTTGAGATGTGTTATTTGAGTTATTTGGGGTGAGGGACCTTTTCTAATGAGCCTCCTCGCCCAATATTCCAAATTGTGAATTCTTGGGTACTTTGGGGCGAGGAACCATTTTTGAGTCCCTCCTCGCCCAAACTCTAATTTTGTGAGTTTTAAGGCTTTTGGGTGAGGAACCCTTTCTGAGACGCTCCTCGTCCGTTTCCATTTCCATTTCTGTTAGCATTTGAGGATATTGGGGTGAGGAGCACCTTCTAGGGCCATCCTCGCCCATTTTCATTTTTTGTGAGCATTTGAGGATTTTGGGGCGAGGAGCCCTTTCTGGGGCCCTCCTCGCCCATGTTCATTTCTATGAGCCTTTGAGGGACTTGGGGCGAGGAGCTCTTTTTGGGGCCCTCCTCGCCCATTTCCATTTCTGTGATCATTTGATGGTCTTGGGGTGAGGAGGCCTTTCTAAGGCCCTCCTCACCCGTGTTCATTTCTGTGAGCCTTTGAGGGTCTTGGGGCGAGGATCCCTTTTTTGGGCCCTCCTCGCCCAGGCTCTTGAGCTATCAAGTGTGTACCCCTCTACATAAGGATTACTAGATACTTGGATTGCAATCATGGTTCAAGGGAGGGGAGGAAAAACTAGTTCCACATATGTCTAGTCGTAAGACTAAAGAGCTGCAACCTATTGTATGTTAACCTATAATCTTCTAACAGTGGGTCCTAATATACTAATATAAATTTGTATTTTGGGGCAAAGGGCGTAGGACCTAGGTTGCCTTGCCATTTAGATTTACAAGGGATATGTTGCATCCCATTTGTGTTATGAGATTTTTTATTCTTGTTTGCGCTTCTTGTGTCAAGATTCATGCCTTCACTGGATGATTTTCTCTTTCATGCACTATTTGGCGCACCCATAAATCTTTGGAATATGTTAACATAAATTTGGGGTCGTGGAGTGGATCATGGTAACATTGTCCCTTGGATGATGGATCTGCCAAATTTTGGGCTATCATCCATGATTGGCTTTTTGGTGAGTGTGGATCCTTTATTGTAACGAGATTTTTCATCGAAGAGGTAGCATTTACAGGTCTCCATTAAGGGATATTCCCATATGTGGATTAAAATCAGAGAGATGAGACGACATATCTAGTGGATTATACGACCTCAATGTACACCTTTTCCATTTGTAGTAGTATAACATATTGCTTGCTCACGAGTTATCTCAAACTTTAGGAAAAAAAGTACGTGGTCATAATGTTATTATTAAATTAGACATGGAAAAGGCTTATGATAAAGTATATTGTCCTTTCCTATGTCAAGTTTTGAGGAAATTTGGGTTTAGTGAAAAGTTTATAGACATGATTTGGAGGTTAATTTCTAATAATTGGTTCTCTATTTTCATAAATGACCAAAGTAAAGGCTTTTTTCAATCTTTTAGAGGGTTTAGGCAAGGTGACCCCCTGTCTCCTAGTTTGTTTATTATAGCTGCTGAATGTTTTAGCAGAAATATCGATAATTTGTTCAAAAATGGTAAAGCTACTCCTTTCTCCCATCCTAGGAATTGTAATCTGATTTCTCATTTGGCTTATGCTGATGATATTATAATCTTTGCTAATGGGTGCAAGAAAAGTTTACTTGCTATTTCTAAATTGATTAAAACCTATGAAAACACCTCCGGTCAGTCTATAAATGTCTCCAAAAGCTCTATTTATATTGATCGTAATCTCTCCCCGGCTATTAGATCTAAGGTGGGAACTAATTCTGGATTATCTATTAAATCTTTTCCTATGAAGTATTTAGGTTGTAACATTAATAAAGGGAGGATTAAGCTGTCTCAATTCTCTGATCTTATGAACTCTATAAGAGATAAGCTTAATTCTTGGTCGTCTAAGTTGATATCTCAAGCAGCTAGGGCCACTCTGATTAGAAGTGTTCTGTTAACTATCCCTATTCACATCATTTATGTTATTAGCCCCCCTAAAACTATTATTAAAAGATTGCACAATATCTTTTCAAAATTTTATTGGGGTGGTGTTAATAAAGATAAACCTTACCAATGGTCAAATTGGGATAAATTGTGTTTTCCTTTTGAAGAAGGAGGTTTAAATTTTAGAAGAATGGACGATATCATTAACGCTTCTAGCATGAAATTATATTGGAAGTTTTTATTTGATAAAGGTATTTGGGCATCTTTTATGAGATCTAAATATCAAAATAGAATGTTTTCGAAGTCTGGATCCTCTACTATTAGAAGAATTAAATCTATATCTAGCATGGCTGATGATCACATTGATTTAGAAAATCAAATTTGGATTCCTTCATACTCTGGGGATTTCTCTTTGAAAGATGCTTTTCAAATATGTAGGAAAAATAATCCTATTTCTCTCACTTGGAAAATAAATTGGGCTATAGATTGTCCCATAAAAATTTCTAATTTTATTTGGAAACTACTGAATAATTATGTGCCTTTTGAGAATGAAATCCAAAAAATTGGTATAAGACTCGCTCCTGTTTGCAGGGAATGCTTAGCTAATGATGATAGCGATAAACATGTTTTGCTTGATTGTAATTTAGCTAGAAAAGTATGGCAATATTTTTGTCATCTATTCAACGTTTCTCCTAAGTATACTTCTTGCAGGTCTATGCTGTTATCTTGGTGGATGATTAAAAATAAAAAAGACTTTCTTCAAGTTCTTTTTGTCATAACTCCTAAAATTATTTTTTGGGAATTATGGAAGGCTAGAAATAGATTGGTTTTTGAAAACTCTAAGTCTTCTGATAATTTAATAATAAATCAAATTATTTTTTTAGCCTCTTCTTCTCTACAAAATTTAAAAATCTATGATAGTCCTAAATCAGAAGATTATCAAATCACAAATCTATTTCAAGTTCACATTAGTCCTAAAGTTGTTCAGATAATAAAATGTGTTTGGTCTAATCCCCCAAGTGGAGTGTTTAAATTAAACATTGATGGAGCCTCGAAAGGAAATCCGGGTAATAGTGGTATTGGAGGGGTAATTAGAGATTCCAACGGGAATTTCATTGTTGGGTTTGAAAAATCTATAGGCGTTCAAACCTCATTTATTGCTGAAAGTTTGGCCTTCGTGGAAAGCATGAAATTGGTTACTCAATTAAATATCCAAAAAGTGATAGTGGAATCTGATTGCAAGCTATTTATTGATGTGTTATTGAAAAAGGCTAAACCTCCTTGGCAAGCTCGAAAGATTCTTCGAGACTTCCAATGTTATGATGAAGTGATTTTCAAACATATATGGAGACAATCAAACTCAGTTGCTGATCATTTTGCTTCGAGGGCATCTCTTTTTAACACGCACTTTATATACTGGGATCAAAATTCTCTTCCGAGGTTGGCTAAAGGATTACTTAAGCTAGATAGGCTGCAAACTCCACAAATAAGGCATAGAATCTTTAAATTGTAAATGGGGATGAGATAAATCCCCATATTTATTTCAAGTTTTTTCATGTAATGGGGTTATTATAAATCCCCATATTTATCGCTTTCTGGCTAGAGTATTGGACCCAACCTCTAGTTTTTTTAGTTTGCTTGGGTTTGTAAGCTTTTGAGAGGCTTTTTCTCCTAACTATTATTAATAAAACGTGTGGGGGTTCCGTCCCTCTTTGCTAAAAAAAAAAAAAAAAAAAAAAAAAAAAAAAAAAAAAAAAAAAAAAGAGAGAGAGATAAGTAATGGGTGGAGGGAGAAAATTTAAACTGATTAGGACATAAATTTAATAATATGGTAATAGCTTATTTCTTTAAATATCCTTTTTAGTGAGTATCAATGTGTCCATTGATTAATTCCATGTGGTTTAAACTAATGTCAATTATTTATTACTTTCTACTTTTGAATTGTTAATGTACAAAATTTCGCATGTTGAATTTTAAGATAATTTTTCATATAATATTACTCACTTGTTGTGCAAATGGAAATTAAAATCGTAGTTTCATTCTTTTTATTGAGACTCCCACTTTAGTCTTTCCTCATTAAGATTTTCCTGCTCTAGTCCACTAATATTTTTTGGCAATAAGGTCAATCAATTCTTTATATAAACCTTATATGTCAAAGTATACACAAAACTAACTCATGTAGTTTATGAAATTCATGTTTACATTATAAATTCCATGCATAAATTAAAATATTTGGATAAATCTTACTAAAATTTGTGCATGAATTAAAAACATGTGTACACCTTAATTGAATTTTTTTAAGTATTCACTGCACACAAAGACTAGACTAAAATTTTCATAACGCCTTAAACCCCAAAAAAAACTTTTTCACTGGGGAGTAAATCCAAAAGAACATATTTTTTAAAATAAAAAAAGCGATTAAAAATTTATTAAGGAATATAACCATACATTGCTTTTTTTCTTTTTATATTGATGATGTTGAGAGCCTTGAAAACTTATCTAGTATATCCTATTTTCATATTTACTAAATTTTAAGATAAAAATAATAAATCTAGAGAGAGTTTTGCACTTTTGAGATTAAGCGTTATTTGAGAGAGAGAATGATCTTCGAGTTTTAGACAATTGCATTTTTATTAGAAGAAAATTGTTAGAGTTTTAGAAAATAAAATGATGAGAAAAAAATTGAGGAACAAAGAGGTTAGGGACTTTAGAAAATATTTCTATAAGGAATGCAAGAGTTTCACTTCTTATGATCAAACAGGGTCTACGGTTGGCCAAAACCTAAACTTTATCGAGTATAATATTCAACATTGTGAACCCGACCCATTAAATTTTAATTCATTGGTGACGCTTCAGTAACTCATCCAACTTGCTCATCTTGTACGCTATATGATATTAATCACAATATTTTTAATTAAACATTGCATTTCATAATAGTACTAGTAAAACTAGACTATAGAATGCCAACTTTTTTCATCAAGTTGCAGGTGCAGCAGGTGCAGGAAGTTATGCCCATTATAATTGGGTGATTTTAAAGATAAAACCTTCCTAAAAATGCCATAAATTCTTCATTATACATCGGAATCATGCACCGTCAGTGGCCGCGTGAAGATAAATCAAAGGGTTTCAACTTCCGTGAAGAGTTTGGTATTAAAATCCAAATTCTAAAATTACTAAGATTCCCCCGATGTTGCAATATTCAACGAAACTTTTCCGGAAAGCGACCAAACTTCACGCTAAGCACTTTAATACCTAAAAAAGCTCAATTATACCTAATATATCATGTAAACATATAAAATGGAAGTTGTGTGGTTAACAAGCATAAATAGGAATTAAGTTACCCGAGGAGGCTAAAATGCATAAGTATAGGGGTGAATAAATATAATATTTATGCTGAATCACACCCCATAACTTACACATTGCTAGTACCTAGAAATGAAGTACAAAGAAAGAAGAAATACAAGTAAACCCCAAAAAGGAGATATGTACAAAGGGGATATATGCCACTTTCGCGGGCGAATAATTGCATTTAGCATATTGAATAAGTCGCTAAACCCCTAGGTTACCATAGTGGACGAGTGTCATATCGTGAGGGTTTTCAGGGATGAATCCCACAAACATAAAAGTTTCCTCCAATATATGCCCAAAAAAACAAAATAGACATGCTCAACAATTACAAACAAGATTTCATCATGTTATTAGCATTGTGAATGAATTCACACAAAAGTCCGTAATTATTAACATTATAGAACGAACTTCGTAGAATTGAATCCTTAAAAGTGGGAGGGGAACGAGCCCATGAAAAATATGATTTGACAAAAACTTATATAAACCGAATAAATATAAAGCATGCATATATCAATCCTCACCGGGCATTACACTTAACAAATAAAATCACTATGAAAGGGGAGGTAATACACGGGACATACGGGCATAAAGAGTAAATATAAATGAAAACTAGGATGCGCACATGTTACTAATGAAGAACGCTATATATAAAATAAAAAACATGTAATATCAATGAAAGATACCACTCATTAAAGGAGGCGAAATGTTTTTTCACAGATTATCAAAACTATTTAAACTTTTAAATTGAACTCACCCTAGGATCACATAGGACTTTATAGGGTTGTAATGTAGGCTAGGCTCGGGTTATGAAATGAAGGAAATATATACGGATTCAAAGTGTTCGGGGATGAAAAACTTGGGATAATGGAAAATTGTGAACAATTTTAAAATTGAAAAATGATTTCCATAACAAGCATTAAATATGAAATTGGAGAGTGACAAGGATTATTGAACACTATATACAACACATACAAAAGTTTCTTTTTATTTTCTTTTCTTGTTTTTCTCTTGTTTTTCTTTTGTTTTTCACTTCTCTTTTTCTATTTTTCACTTCTTTCCTTTCTTCACTTTTTCACTCTTTTCATGCTTTATTGCAATCGCAAGACAATAACATCATTCAATCCCGAGTAACATTCCAAAAAAAAGGTATGGAAGGTAATATGTATGGTTTATAACTCCAATGTGGAGTTAGTTATGGGATTTTGGGATTATGAAACGAAAGTCTAATATTAAGGCTCAAAGGGGTTGACTAGGGAAATATATAACGCGAGGTCAAGGCCAATATGAGTGATATAACAAAGATGGCATATGATCATTTCCTATAGTTTACGCAATTCTCGAGTCAAAATAACTTTGAAAATCATGCTCAAGTAACACATTTAAAAAATAAGCTTAATTAATGAACGATAAAATGAAAGAATAGTGAGACTACCCATGAATTCAACGTTTTCAATGAGGAAAGAGAATTTTATAACACTCACAAGCGAAGAAAAACCCAAAGATCACTCGGTGTAAGTAAATACAATGCAACAAAATATTATCGAGTTATAAAAAGCTTAAGCCAAATCAATAAAACAAGAAAAGCTCATGGGATTAAAGTTTAATTTATGAAGTTATTCATATTATCAATGATTTGAGGACTAAAGTCTAATAACTTCTAAAATTGAGAACATGCATTATTGAGTTGTCTATTTTATCGGGCATTTATTGAAATTTATCATAGGAAACAAGAACAAAAAACCCAACAAGACAGGAAAAAAAAAATATTTTTAAAAATTTTAATTTTTCACAAGAAAGCATGCTTTGTAATAAAATGTGATGAAATCAATGGGACAAAACAAATAATGGATAGAATATCCCACACCCCCTAACTTAAATGTTGCATTGTCCTCGATGCTAATCAATATCACAACATAAAGAGAGGAAAATAAAGATATTACCCAAAATTGGAGCGATCTCCGATAAGCACAAGTTCGTTGAATCTAAAAAACAAGTTAGTAACAAGCATAACAAAAAAATAACAAAAAGTTTAACTAATTAGACTAGACTATAATTACAAAGAAATAAAATAAAAAGAAAGAAAGAAAAACTAACTATGTACAACCTACAATTTTAACTTTTAAATAACTATACACTAGAAGTCTAAATTTTTGAGGATCCACCCAAAACACGATTTGAATTTGAAAGATCCACGGTGGACCCTCCCTTTCATGCATGCCTCTCGAAAAATAGGAATTTCGTTTGAACAACAGAAGGCATGTGTAAGGCGTAAGAAATGAACCTTTTCCAATTAAAATTTTTGCCCGGATGATGGGGGATTTGGATTTTGAGGGGGAGAAGTACAATTGGGATACAAGAAAAATATAATCACCTCCCAAAGGTTTTTCAAGTAGAATTGGAGGTGATTCACACATAAGGGAAAAATCCATCTTGGAAAATAGTTCCGACAAAGAGTCATCATCGGCAAAAGGTTTAAAATTCTCAATAATTTCGATCGACTCATAAGAATCACTCGGTACTTATAATGGTTCAATAATGGTAAAAGAATATGGTGATGAAATAAATTCAAACTCAATCAATTCATCGTCACAAAGAGATTGAATTTCGGGGGAGAAAGGCTCACTTTCGATGAAATATTCTTTTAAAATTTTAGGTAAAACACATGGTTCCACTTCTTCATTGATTTCCACAAAAGAATCAATATCATTGCAAGGTGCTTTAATTCTCAATCCAACACCAATAATGTTATCCACTCCTTTGGTCAAAAGAAGAAATGATTATTCCAAAGCAGGCTTCCTTGGCTCTAGATCCTCGAATTTCTCATTTGGTTGAGACTCTTCTTCAACTTCATGAGTACTGGAAGAAAAAATGTCATTGGATTCGAATAATTCATCTAACTCAAGCTCCCCAAAATGATTTGCTTCCCGATAAATATTTTCAAGCCTTTCATTCTCAAGAATTTGAAGACCCTCATGCACGGTAATAGGTCGAGGTGATGATTCTTGAGGATAAAAAGTATGAGAACTATTCCCATATGAACCATTATAATTACTGACATTATTATAGAAATATGACATAATTACCGACTGGTTTGTATATGGAAATCCACGTGGAAAGGTTTGCGTCCTAGAATTCAAAGTTTCCTAGCGCTCAAATGTGCAATCTGCAAAAAAGGTTAAAACAAAGAATATAAATACAAACGAAAAAATTCTACGAAATAATAAAACGATTACAATATAAATCAAAACACTCCCTGACAACGACACCATTTTTTATGAGGCACGAACCGAGTGCTCGTGTGAGGACACCGTCGTTGTTTTAGGTTCGCCGCCAACATGCAAAAAACATAAACTCTAACTAAACTTGTTTTATAAGTATAGCGGTAAGTTCGGGTATCAAGAATCCACAGGGAGTGTCGTATAGATTTTAATAGATTTATCACTTCTAAAATAAAAGTATAAAAGATGATAGGTTGGAAATGGTCAAAAGGAAAAATAAGAAGTTAACCCTATACTACAATTAATGAAACGAGGGTTGGAATCACATCCTCGCTATGGGCTAAACAAGCGAATTAGAATTTCGGTTTGAAAACATTTAACCGAGAATTTTCAATTAACTATAAACATCACGCATGAAGGAATTTAACCCAAAAATGAGAGATAAAATATTTAATAAAAAATTGTCACACACGGATTAAATTCGGATTATCGCCATAAACACTAACGTTGCATGACAAAGAAAGTTAAACGCATAATAATTTGACTTTAATATGCGAGGTTTTAATTAAATGCAATTTTATACAAAAACAAACTTTCGGAGCTCGACGCACATTAATGGCGGAGAAATGACCCCAAATGTTTAAACTACTCACTAGGCCTCATTAACCAAACAATAAAACTAATTAATTAAAGGAAACAACAAATAAACTAACTACAACTAATTATGAAAGCTTGTAAATTAACATTAAAGCAAGAAAAACAACAAAAAAGAGCATGAATAATAACTACACTTACATAAATGGGTGATAACCTAAGGGAAAATAGAGGAGGAGCTCTCAACACCCCAAAAATCTAATACAAAATGAAGATTATAAGATGGTTCTCTTACAAAATGAAGATAAAAATGTACTTAAACTAAACTCTAGTGGCAAAATTATAAAAAGAAAAATAATGGAAAGGGGTCTGAATCGATTCGGTTTTGGCTGAATCGATTCGGTTTATAGCAAGTCTGCAATTCAACTTTGCCCAATAATACAGAAAATGCCATAACTTCTTTGTTATAACTCGGAATTAGGCAGGATCGAAGGCTACATGAAGATAACTTAGAGGTCAATAAATCCAAGAAGGAATTATGCCAAAAACCTAAATGAGTAAATGACTAAAATTCCCTTGAATGTCCCCTTGAGTGTGATTTTGAAGACAACACCATCCTAAAAATTCCATAACTTCTTCATTATGAGTCAAAATCATGCACCGTCGGCGGCCACGTGAAGAGAATAAAAGGTCTTCAAATTCCTTGAAGAGTTAGGGATTAAAACTTGAATGTTGAAATTATTAAAATGCCCCTGAAGTTGTAATATTCAACGAAACTTTTTCGAAAAGCTACCAAACTTCACGCTAAGCACTTTAATACCTACAAAGTCTCAATTATACCTCATATATCATGCAAACATATAGAACAAAGGTTATCTGGTTAACGAATATAACTATAGGAATTAAGGGACTCGAGGGGGCTACAATGCATAAGTATAAGGTGAATAAATACAATATTCGTGTCAAATCAAGTATTGTATCATATTCTCTTCATGATGACTTGTAATTTAAAATCGCTACCTTCGCACTTCAATCATTATTCCTTGTAATCAATTAATATACAACTTTCCCCTTTTCCCATGGATGTAGGTAGGATTATATGTTGAAACACATACATCTATGTGTTAAAATCTATATTGCATTTGTTGTGGGTTCAGTATCCACTATTATTTGGTTTCATCTGTGGGAAAATATTTTAACTCATTTAACTTTTAAACATCAACCCGACAATAATATGAGTGCTCACCAATATCACTTTTCACATCCAAAAAGTCATATCCATTCTTTAATAGGATTTGTCATGAGGGATCAAACTCTTTTGAGGTCCACCTCCCACTAAAATGAGGTCAAATGTACGAATAACTAATGATCTAGTCCTAGTTGGTGAAGATACGCATAACATGCATAGCCACCTGAGGGGAAATCAACCATAATTAGTCTATCTATATAAAGAGCACATCAACGATCATGATGAAGAGATCACCCATTTGAGAATAAAATCAACCAAAAAATCAAAGGAGAGCGACTCTAATTCTCATAATTTGGACTGACGTATAAGGAGTAAGATTCTCTCCTCTAGACACTACAAATCTAACTAGGCTGGTAGGGCTTTCAGTCAAGGAGCCCTCATGCAGTATAGTGTAACCGACGGCATAGAAGTCATATGCGGTGCATCACTCTTTTAGCTAAAATTCTTTACATATTTAACCAATAAAATTAGCACACGGTAATTAGATAGGCCAATCTAAGTTTCCATTAAAGAAGTTGGAAGTGATGCTATCAAGGATCTCATAAAAAAAGAATTAGAAGGGAGGTTGAATCCCAATTTGGCATGAACTCCAAAGGATCTTCATAGGAGAGAACTTAGGCATGACTCATCCTCATCATTTTTACTATGGAGATAAAATGTTATAAACACCAAACAATTTTCTCTCTCAAAGATTACAATATATAATGGAAAGGAAGTCCCCTTTCACCACAGTAGAAACTGGCTATAGCTAATGTCTTTATGTAGACACTGTGATACACTTATGTATCGTGTCTTTCCCTCTGCTTTGGGGGAAATTGGACTCACGTGGTTTAATAAATTGACCCCAGGTCAATTTCCTCATTCATGGAGTTGACCAAACATTTTACGACCCGATTCATCACTATCTAATAAGCAGTCAAATAGGTTAATTTTCTGATCACTTCGAAGGGGAAAAAAAGGGAATTCCTCAACAAGTATGCTTAAAAATATATAGAACCATTTAATAAGATCCATAACTACAACGAATGATTCGAGATCTCTTCCTTTAAAATTGGATTCTTTAGATTAGATATATTTACCAATCATTGAAAACAACTTTAACCATTGATGTCCTTATGCCATATATTAAGAAATAGACAAAGGTGATGAGCTCCTAAGTATCAAGGCTTTAGTAGATCAGAGTTCTAAGTAGTCAAAGAAGAAAGACCCATAGAAGTCGTCCAAATGAGGAAATTCGTGAACTCTAATAAATAAAGGATCAAGCATTGATACTTCCAAAGGAGCTTCCAAGATATATAATGATGAAATAACTAACCAGTAAGAAAAAGCCTTATTGAAGAAACCAAACTACAAATTGATTCCATAGATAAAGAATAATACATTGTTCAAGAGAATAACCAGGATGGACATTGACCCAAATAATCGGGATGCCAATCTTAGATGTACTTATTAATAGGATTATGGTCAAATCATAGAAAACTACAAGATTCTAAAATGGAGCCTCAAAGACCTTATTCAGTCTGGGCACCTTAAGGAGTATATTAAACCACTAAGACAAATTCCTCAGCTCGAGTGAATGAAGTTAAGAAAGTTAACGACAATATCCCACTTATAAGAATGGTCATGGACATTCACGGATAAACCTATCCTTCATAGTTAATCAAAAATAATCTTAGCAAAAGGGTGATGATTGTGGCTTGCATCTAAGAGGCCTTCCAGGTAGAACTCTCTAGCCCTTTCAAATTAAGTGGGTGTTGGGACATAGACTTTGATTGAGTAATAATGTTATAAAATAATGACTTATTTGGCATTATTTTTCTCTAGGAGAACGACTTGGTTCTTCTATGTGAATAGTGAACTTTGACATAAAAAGGATACTGGTTAATCAGGGTAGATCTTCGTAAATTATTAACCTCAACTTGCTACTCAAGATCAAATACATTATATGGCATCTAAACACCAAGTTGTATCCATTAATCCATTTTTATGTAAACATGGAGACCATAGTTGGTAAAATGAAACTACCTATAAATGTCAAACATGTTAATCATGATATATATTTTCACATAATCCAATCGGAGTCACCCAACAACGCCATCCGACATACTGGTTGAATCTATACTATGAGGGATGCCCCCTCTTCTCTTCATAAAAAAATAAGTTTTTGAGCATGGAGATTAAGGGAGATTATTCAATAGATCATAGTTGTTTTGTATCACCCATTAAAGAAAATATAAGTAGGTCAAGAAGAGTCAAAATAATGACAATTTAGAGGACGACCAATCTAAGTAGAAATCAAAGGGATTGAAATAATAAATTAGCCCTCGTTGAATGAGTAGTGTACGAACTCATCACAGTTTATTTAGATTTATATAACCGAATAAAGCCTTTTGGTCAGATAAAGTTTCCCAAGGAAGAAAAAGTTCATTTGCTTTCTCAGGATAAATATTGACATTTTCTTCTAATAACTTACAATCTTCTAGGTATTGATCCGTACATTACCTATCATCGAATACATATGGATCTCACATATAGAAAGATCAAGTATAATCCAAGTAAGTCATTAGTAGATTAAGTAAGAGACATAGAGAATGAAGTCATTTCGGAACTATGAAACTAAAGATATTTAACCCAAAAGGATTTTATAAGATAACAAATTTAATATAATACACATTTCATTCTCTCCTCTCTAATGTACTTGAAATTAAAACAAGAACTCCATAAATTATGAGATATGTTACGATAAACAAATCAACCATTCAACCATGCTCAAGTAGTACTAGGATAATGAAGATCCCAATCAATACAATGGTGACTCAAAGCATTCATCAAACCCTTGAAATATCATCTATTAAACCTCAAGTGTTGTTCAAACATCAATCAGTCAATCAAAGATGGATATGTACCTCATCCCCAACCTATGATCATCAGTATTATGCAATCACCACATCATATGCCCACATTAGATAATATAATCAAGTTGAAAGAATGCTCAAAATCCTTGATGTTTATTAATATATTTTTGTAGTACTTTAGGAACTATTGTACATAAGTAGAGTTCACGTTTTTACATGTAAATGATCAAAACCTACCCACTTAAATCGACTATAGAGCTCCCTAAACATTACCTAAGGAATGGACCCATACCCAAACACCCTTTTGGCCTAAAAACACAAAATTTTAATCAACTAAACCCTAGTTTTAGTCAACTAAAACTAGTTTGTCTAGCTAAACTTTGTGGCAACCAACTAAACCTAGTCAACGTACTAACCCAAAGGAGTTTTAGTTGACTAAAATTCACTCTTAGTTAACTAAAGTATCAGGATCTCAAGAATTATTTTGGTAAAACCTTCCAACCTTTTATCGTAATATCGTAATCATTTTTAATATAGTTACCTACCTCTTAAGAACATTTTGTTGCATCCTAATAATATAAATAATCCTTTAAACCTTCAGCTCAAATCACTAAGACTCAAACCAAGATTATGTTTTCTTACTTGAAATCTCGAAGAGAGAAACCAAATTTCCAAAACTCTTTCCATTTATGTGAGATTCAAACCCAAATCTCCATTGTATATAAAACCCCATTGAATTAAAGCTTCGTAGATCAAACCCCTTATATCCAAGTTTCAAATTAAACCCCATGAGTTCCAAGAATCAAACCCATTTCATCCAAGTTACACACCCCAAAGATACTTAAGCCGAGTTATTAATAATCCTAGAAATAATTAATTTTTATAGAGAGAAGGTGCCACCCACTTTACACGATTTCTTTTGAGAAACAAACCCATCGAAACACCCAGTTGTGTTTTAACGTGATTTAAATAAAAACTCACTCTTGAACCAATTTTCCCCCAAATAACATAAGTGCTAGGAGATTGAAACATAAATCTCCTATGATATAGATCCAAACATAAATACCACCATGCGCAAAATACATGGGAACTCTTATTTGTTTACTTTTATATAAAGTGAAAATAAACCCATTTCACCATTGTTTTCGAAAAGAAACTTTGTTTTACATTTTGAATACCAATCTTTTAATATTGATTACGGTTGAACTTCATTGTATCTTCATGACTGGTAATGTCGTTATTGTGTGTAGTTGAGGAGTTTAAATACACTGGGCTAGTGTGCGGGTACCGCTAGGGAAAGGACGAGGGTATCGTCTTGTTATTTGCAATGCGTTGTTCCTTTTGATGTCTTGGTTACATAATAAGTGAATTGGATATAGTGAAATTTTTTAGTACCATCTCGAGCATGGATATAGTTAGGTTCAAATCACGTTAAAACCTCGATATCCTCTCCCATCCCTTACTATATTTACATTCATGATTTACTTTTGTATGTTTAATATTTTTATTGCTTGAATGTGAATATGAATGTCTATAAATTCTAGAAAATAATGGATAAGTCATTTTATCAAGAAACTAAGAAATGGTTTTTAATAAGTTGTATTTTTTTAAAATGAGAAATAAAAGAAAGAAAGATATATTAATTTTGGAAAAGTAAAATAAACGTCATAATCCCATTTCACCCCCTCTTAGGATTATTTTATACCAGAAATTGGTATCAGAGCCTAGGTCATAGACACTTGTTTTGAAAAAGTATATTTTATATTTAAATATCACATTCAAAAGAGGGAATTTTTGAATTGGTGATATTTTTTAAAAAGATGGATTTTTCTTGAAGAAATAAGAGTTTTGAAATAATGACGTGTAAAAAAGGAATGGAAATGTTCTTATCTATGAAAACGTTATTGTGAAAAAGTTGTGTATAAGAAATAAAGTACCTTTGATACAAAGCAAAGGTAGGGTCTTAAAAAATAATTTGGGTAAAAATGAGTTTATAATATTATTGTTGAAAAAAAGTCCATACACATTCTCTTTCATATTGAAATATAAGTCCCTTATTCTAGCATTATTATTATTATCCTTGGTAATATCTCACATGTGCTATTTACACACTTAAGAAAAAATGTAACTCTAAATCATCAAAATCTTTTTGAACACGTATTTCACCATATCATTACCCCCACTTAGTAGTTAAAATTTATTATTAATAATTCACACTTATAAACTTGCACGTTGTGAAAGACTACTCACTCAGACAAATCATAATCGATAGAATTTTTAACAAACTTACCACATCGTCACCATACATAGAAGTCGTAGTAACGTGAAGATAAGACCCACATAAGTTACCACAAATTAAACTCCCAATTTGTGAGTAAATAAGTTATTGAATCCTTATTCTAAAAGTTTATGACATAAATAAAATTTTGTTAAAGAAACCAAGAAAAGGATTTGAAAAAGAAAAATAAATTTGTTAAAGAGATTGATAGTTGCAAAAACCCAGTTGCACAAGTTATGAGAGAAAAATATTTTTGAAAGAGAAATAAAACTGAATTTTCATACCCATTAAGAAATGTGCACATTAAAAAAATTTCCTTGAAAAAAATCAACTTTATCAAGAATTTTTTGGAATAGATACATATAAATGTTGGAAGAATAGTTTACACTAACAGTGGCAATATTGGACCCATTTAACTAAAATACTCATATAAATCTAAACACTAAAATATGGGGCCCATATTTTAAAAGTATAAAATAATATGGGGCCCATATTTTAGAATTAATGGCCCAAATAAAAATCCAAGTTATAACCCATATTTTAGCAAAACACGGTCAAGCCAAGCAGCAAGTTACAAGTTGCTTACAACCTAAAAAGTTACAACCTAAAAAGCAGCTGTCATTGACATAAGACTTTCATCTCTAACCTAAAAACCTCTAAATATTCATAGGACATAGCCATTTTCATCTTTCCGAACACAGACGAAAATTCACATCGGAGCTACACCAGACGATGTGTGCTACACCAGACGAAAATTCACATCGGATCTCAATAAACCTGACGCTATGTGATGCTGCGTGAGCTCATTTACCGGAGTTCTTGTGTGACGGAAATTCACATCGGAGCTCAATAACACCAGATTTCTTGCCGGATCTCACACCGAATCTGTATGTTTTCATTTTTTTTTAATTTTCTGTATATGATTTGTTCATTTTCTGTAAATCATTATTGATTCATGAGAAAATTTACCTTGATCTCTAAATGATGTAAATAAGATATAATAATGAACAAAACTGGATGTTCGAATAATTTTTTTTCATTTTTGGATGATTTTTTTTGCATTTTCTTTAACTAATTAAAATGAACTTAATTTTTTTAACTTATTAAATATTCATTTTTTATCTAATTAAATGATGACTTATTTGTTCATTTTTTTAATTAATTAAATGATGACTTAGTTGTTTATTTTATTTGACTAATTAAATGATCATTTTTAACTAATTAACTATTATTTAGGTTATTCTCGGAACAAAATTGATGTCGAAAAATAGTGAGCAAAATTCTTCCGCTAGTAACAAACGTTCTAAGAGAACCACTTCGGTAGTGTGGGAGGATTTTGAACTATTGCCAATCGGGGAAGATGAGATACAAAAGGCAAAATGTAGGAGGTGTGGTGTTGTTTATGTTGCGAAAAACAAATCCGTCACAAGTAGCATGTTACGCCACTATTTAAAATGTGGAAAAGAGCTTACACATGAATTTAATCAGGATATGTTTCGTGAGAAATTGGCTACAGCACTAGTGAAACATAATTTACCATATAGCTTTGTGGAATATGAAGGAATTCGTGACTTGATTAGCTATTGAAAACCTGAAGTAATTCACATTTTAAGAAATACAGCCAAGTCCGACACGTTAAAATTGCATGATGTAGGGAAGGAAATGATTAGGTATTGTCTAAACTCAATTCCTAGTCTAGTATGTCTAACGTCTGATATGTGGACATCTATTTCCACAGATGGATATTTGTCCCTTACAACTCATTACATGGATGATAATTGGGTTTTGAAAAAATGGATATTGAATTTTCGCCATGTCCCCCCTCCACACAGTGGACCAATATTGGCACAATAAATCATCCATTTGTTGAAATACTGGGGCATTGATAAGAAAATATTTTCTATTACGTTGGATAATGATAAATATAATGACGGGTTGTTAGAAACTTTAAAATGTCATCAACATTTAACCAACTCGTCAATATGTGACGACGAGTTTTTTCATATCCGATGTGGTGCACACATTTTGAATCTAATAGTGAAAGCTGGCTTAAAAGTTATCACTGAATCCGTACACAAGGTTCGAGAATCCATGAAATATGTCAAGGCAACTGAAGGCAGAAAAATAAAATTTACCGAGTGGTATATATAGCCTTTCATTGGACTGCTGAAAAAAGGTTCGACAAGATATGCAAATTAGATGGAACTCCACGTATCTAATGCTTGAGATCGAACTTGTGTATCGTCGTGCATTTGATCGCCTTCAATCAATTGATCCCCAATTCAAGACATGCCCAACCAATGAAGAATGGACGAAGATTGATCAAACCAGTAGGTTGTTGAAACCTTTCTATGAGATTACAACATATTTCTCTGGAACTAAATATCCAACCGCGAATTTGTATTTTTCTTCTATTTGGAGGATACAATTACTGTTGGCATAAGAGATGGAAAATTCAGATGAAATTATAAGTGCTATGGCTCATCAAATGAAACTCAAATATGAAAAATATTGGGAATCTTATGCAATGGTTTTATCATTTGCTGTTATTTTGGATCCTCGATACAAGCTACAATATGTTGAATTTTGTTTTAACAAATTGTGTCCCGCGACTAGTTTGGAGAAAAAGAAAATTGTTCGGGAGAAGTTGTATATGCTCTTTCAAGAGCACGTAAATATATCCCCTCCTACTTCAACACATGATCATACGTCAATTTCAAGCTCCAGTCGTGTGAGCGATGATATAATTGATGAAATGGATGTAAGTTTATTCATTTAATATTAATTTTTAAAGATATAATTATCATTAAAATTTATTAAATTTTGATGTCATTTAGGAGTTTGATGCCTTTGAAAGTCTACATTATGGTCAAAGCAGAGTTAAATCTCAGTTAGACACTTACCTTAACGAGACCAGACTTGATCGAAAGCAACACGCTCAGTTAGACGTTCTTAGTTATTGGAAAGATAACACAATTCGTTTCCCGAATCTTTCTTAAATTGCACGTGATGTATTAAGCATTCCTATTACAAGTGTCACTTCTGAATCTGCTTTTAGCATTGGTGGACGTATAATTAGTAAGTATCGTAGTTCAATTTTGCCCAGTAATGCTGAAGCATTGGTTTGCACCAGAGACTGGTTGTATGGTGTGCCATGTAATTTACGATATTTTTTTAATTATATATATCTTTTAATATATATTAAATCATTTTGTTTATATTAAATGCATGAATTCATCTCCAGAAAATTCAGATGATGATCTAGTTGAGGATTTTTCATCTCTTGTTGAACGAGTTGCTCAAGATCAAGGGCGTTGGTGAGATAACTCGTCTATTTATTTATTAATTTTATTAAATTGAGGATTTTGGTAACTCATTTATTTATTTATTAATTTTGCAGGGAGTAATGTGCATGAGTTGAGTGCACATCTTAACTAAGTTGAATTGATGATGTTGAGATAATTAATTAAATTTCTCAATGTATTATTGCGTTATTAGCTATTTCTTTTCAATTTTACTACATACATTTTTTTTGTAGGGATTGAAGTGCATTGTTTTGATTTTCAGATGCCATTGCGTGAAATTGTAATAGTGTAAAGTTAATATATGGACTTATATTAAGAACACTTTTATTTATTTGTATTGGACTTAAATTAGACATTTTTATTTGTTTGTTATATTTTTTATGCTTTATATGGTGGACTTAAATTGGACATTTTTTATTTAGTATTTTTGTTAAATGGTTTTATTTATTGGAATTAGTTGAGACATTTTAAGTGGATTTACTGTAACATTTTAAATTAGATTGAAAATTTCATTTTTAATTTTAATCTATTGGAAAATAACTGGAAGAACAAATTGCTCAAGTATATTGGAAAATAACAAGTTTAAACAAACTGAGTACATGAAAACTAAAATATTAACAGATTTCTTATTTTTAAAAAAGCTATTTTTTTCTTTTTAAAAAAAACTGTTCGAAAAAAAAACGGGTCAACCCAGCCCAAACCCGACCCATAACATATTTGGCCCATATTAGGCCCGCCCATAACAGTCCCAGCCCGCTTGTTTACCAGTGCTAGTTTACACACCTAAACCTATTTGCTCCCTTAATTTATCTCTATATATTATCACACATACCTATGATGTTAATACCTTATTAATTTGAAACATGGCATCACTAAGTGTTTTCACACATGCATCAAATATGAATATTTATATTTGTGACACATGCATCTTGTTTGTACTTACACTATTAATCTCCTTATCCTCGACACATGCTACAGGAGTATCACACATACCTATGATGTTAATACCTTATTAATTTGAAACATGGCATCGCTAAGTGTTTTCACACATGCATCAAATATGAATATTTATATTTGTGACACATGCATCTTGTTTGTACTTACACTATTAATCTCCTTATCCTCGACACATGCTACAGGAGTAGGTCATGACGATGATGTATTCATTAAACTAATATTTTATTATTTCTATATGACTCAATGGCTAATGTTATTCAATTTACGATGCCATTGCCTAGAAATTGTTGCTAGTCATTAGTAATATAAACTTAATACGATATGATATATCCCATGAGAATAAAATTTTACATCTATATAATCATACTTACACCTATATTACCACATGCTAAAAAATATTGCCCAATGTGCTCATGTAATTATATTGGCAAAAAAAGGACATGTTTAAGAAAGTCTCATCGGAGACTCAAAATTGAATGCTAGAGAAAATACATAATTGAATATCTTTCTCATAAAACGTCATAGGTTGTTAGACATCGGATATACAATAAATCCATACTTCAAAACATGTTCATATAATTTGAAATTTGATGGCATTCCCATCATTGTCAAAATCGAGTGGAAATCCCACTCACGCGGTCAAGGTGGGAATCCCCCTTTAGTGAATATCAAATAATATTCCCATACATATGATATTTTGGTAGCACTCCTATCCATTAATATTTGTAAGGAAATTCCTTCTCATATAAGAACATAATTAAATTGAAAATATATTCTTACTTAGGACCTGATGGAAATCCCATTATTGTTGTATATACATGCTTAGTCGAATAATGATATACATGCCTATTCAAATATTTATGCTAATCCCATCACCTTAAGACATTGCTTATGAAATAAATCTATAAAATATGACATTGCCATGTATAAATTTATGTCTCAACACTTGTAAGAAAGTGATAGTAATGGAAATCCCATTACATTTCCAGAATATACCTTCATTGATATTTGAGAAGCCCAAATATTTGATGTATGACTTATGACTAACATTGTGATATTAAAAAGATCATACATGATATTATTGACATTACATATACTTATGATACTAATGAAAATATTTCAAGTGCATATGTGTAAATAGGGATATTGAGGATCAATGAGGAGAGGAAAGTATAGTACATATAAACCAAATAAGGAAACTACGAGCTATCCTAAAAAAGGCAAACCTTTCGCAAAAGGCATATGAAAAAGAAAAGCATATTAACTTTGGGTAACCAATATGAATTTTTATATGCACACACATCTCAATTTCAAAACACACTTTGATTAAATCTCATGCACCTTGGGATATGAATCCCACTCATCTTTTTATGAGAGAAACAAATCTACAAACTAACCATTTCTTGAAGAAGAAAATTAATAGATTTAAATGAAATGTTCTCCAGAGGAAAGAAAAGATAAGACCACATTCCAAAGAACTATTTTTCATAAAATACTCTCATTATATCAAGCGGTAAAATTGTACACACTCTTGTGTTGTACATTGACTATAATGAGTATTACAGCTAAGTGGGATAAACAAATAGAAATACGTTTTTTTTTTATAAAATTAGCCAAGAATCCACTCATGAAAGAAAATACTGCTGAAAAATCTACCAAACAGCTGGATTTCTCATACCATCTTAGGAACCAAATGGATTTTCAAATATTTCCTTATAAAAATTTAAATTTAATGTGTTAATACAACTATGATTTCTATAAAACCAAAAGCTTCGTGCAACAATACCCAAACTCTTTTTAAAGATAGAATTTTTCTAAACAAATAATGCACTTCTTAAACTTGGGGAGAAAATTAATACCCACTTAGTTAATATTTACCTTCACACACCTTGGTACATGGATATAATTATTACACTTAGTTCACATGATACTCTAATATTTAGTACGAAGTCAAATCCCTTAAACATGTTCAATATACATTGACCCGTGCGCCAACAACCCATTACATAAGAAAGAGGAAAGCATACTTTTTCAAAGAAATCATTGTACCATCCCATATAAGATAAGTAGAAAAAAACATAAATGACATGTGCATAACTACTTTTCATACATATGAATTATCTACTTCTGTATATGTTATATTACCATCATTGTAGCTAGTACACTTTCGTACACAAAAGATACCCATCTCTTACATCATAGGAAAATACACTTTTTAAAATAACCTCACCCTTTTTGAAAATAACAAAGGGGGATAAAAAGATATGAGAAAACGATGATACAACAAAGGGTGAGAAAATAGTTTTTATAAAATCATGTAAAACCAAGTCTCAAAATAAGGGTGAGACTTTTAACATTTTTCTCAAACTATATCAATTGTATTGTCAGTATAGAAAAGGGGGAGATTATGAAATCAAAGGTGTTTGAACCCAAAGGATTTTATATGATGACAACACATATAATATAAAATCACACTTTAATATCTTCTCTATAATGTACTTGATATTAAAAAAAGAACGCAATACATTATGAGATATGTTGCAAGAAACAACAACCTTGATAAAAGAGTCAAGTACAATGAAGATCCCAATAAATACAATGACGACTTAAGGCATTCATTAAACCCTAGAAATATCATCTCTCAAGCCTCAAGTAATGTTCAAACATCAACCGGTCAATCAAAGCTAGCAGTGTACCTCATCCCATAAACCGTGGTGATCAAGCTCATGCAAGAATCACATCATAATGATTCAATAAAGTCAAAATAATGGTCAAAATACCTAATGTTTTTTATTTTATTCTTGTTGTACTTTAGGAACTATTGCAACAAATTAAAGAAATATGTTTTTACACCTATATGCTCAAAACCTACACACCTGAACATACCCTAAAGCTCCCTAAACCCGACACCATTTTCCCAAAACCTGGGAGGTTTAGTTAACTAAAATTGACTTAAAATAGTTTAGCCAACTAAATTTTTTGATAGATATCTAAACCTAGCCAACTTATAAAACAGAAAGAATTATAGCCGAATAAAAATTTCTTTAGTCAACTAGAAATGTCAGGATCTCAAGAATTCATTTTGGTAGAACCTTCCAATCTTTTATCCTAATACCCTAATATTTTCCAACCTAATTACCAACCTTTGGTTGCATACTTACACTATAAATAATCCTTCAACCTTCGTTTAAAATCTCCAAGAGTCAACCTAAGATTGTTTCTTCCTACTTGTGTTTTTTAAAAGATAAACCAAATTTCCAAACCCCTTTCATTTATGTGAGATTCAAACTCAAATCTCTATTGTATCCAAAAATCTATTGAAGTAAAGATTTATACTTCAAACCCATTATATTCAAGTTCCAAACCAAATCCCATGAGATCTAAGAATCAAAATACACTTCATCCAAGTTACACACCCAAACCATGTTCGTGATAATCTTAGAAATAGTGCATTTTTAGAGAGAGAAAGTTCCACTCCTTTTACAAGATTTCTTTTGAGGAACAAACCCATCCAAACACCCACTTACATTTTAAAGTGATTTCAACACAAATTCACTATTGAACCAAGTTACCCTAAAATAACATATGTGCTTAGTGATTAAAATAGAAATCTCCTAAGATATAGATCCGAACCCAAATACTCCCTTGAGAAAAATACCTCGAAACTTTTTTTTTAATTTTCTAGAATGAGAAAGAAAACCCATTTAACAATGGTTTTATTAAACCACCTTTGCTTTAGGTTTTTATTTCCATTCTTATACTATTGATCATGGATGAACTTCATTATATTTTCATAACCGATAGTGCCATTTTTGCTGGTAGTCAAGGCATTTAAGGGCCATGTGTTATTACATGGGTACCACTTAGGCAAGGATAAGGGTATTGTCTTGTTGGTTGCGATTTTAAAAGGTGTTGTTCCTTATGAGGTTCTGATTCCACTATAAGTAAACCATAGATGGTGAAGTTCTTAATTATTGTCTTAAGCGTGGAGATAGGCAGAGCTGAACCACATTAAAATATCAATTTGTAAAGTTCTTTTAAACCGTCTCCCCTTACTATATTTACATTCATGCTTTACTTTAATATGATTTATATGGTTATTACATGAATCTGACTATGAATGTGTGTGAATTCTAGACAACAATGGAGAAGTCATTTTATCAACAAACTAAGAAAATGTTTTTACTAAGTTGTAAGGTTTATAAAATGATAAAAAGTAAAAAAAATTGTAATTTGCAAAAAGTTGAATAAATATCATAATCCCAATTCACCCCGGATTATTTGGGGTAACAAGCTCCATCAAATAAGTCTAATTCCCAAACTGGATATCCAATATGGTAGTGATCAGGTAAATTAACAGAAAATAGATGGTCTACATCTTTCACCGACCTTAATAAGCATTTCCCAAAGGATAATTTTCCATTACCCCGGATCAGTCAGCTCATAAACTCAATGATCAAACATAAGAAGATGACCTTCATGGATACCTACCTTGGATACCATCAGATACCTCTATTTGGTCCAGATCAGGAGAACACTTCATTAATCATAACTTTGGGGGATTAATACTCCAAGGTTAGCCCTTCAACATTAAAAATGTCGGGTGAACTTATTAACTCCTAGTCACTAAGATATTTAAGAGGAAAATTGGGACTACCATGGAAATATACATCGATGACATGCATAACAAAAAAAGGGAAGTCGATTACATAAAATATGAGAAAGACATTCAAGATGTAGAGAGGGTGTAATATGAGGATAAACACTTCCAAGGGTGTCTTTGGAGTCAGATCCATTAAATTTCTGGGATATTTATTGACAAAAAGGGGGATAAAAGAAATTTTGGATCAGATCAAGGCCTTGCACAATTTAGGAGACCAACCACAGTCAGAGATATTCAGTTCCTCATTAGGATGTTATCCTCCTTCAACTGGTTCATATCTTAGTCATCAAATAAATTCCATCCTTACTTTAAATCTCTAAAGAAGGAAAGCGCGAAAGTCAGAATAGAGGAATAGGGTTGGGCATTAAAATTTATTTAGTAGTACTTTGCATTTCCTCCCTTTATTTAAAACCCTTCCAACCGAGAGGAACTTTATTTATATTTGTCCATTTCATAACATTAAACCAATAGGGCATTTGCACGAGATCAACTACCAGTAATCTATGTTATTCATACTCTACTTAAGGCAAAAAGGATAGATGACTATTGAGAAGATGGTCCTAGCCCTAGTAATGACTGCAAGAACAATACAACATTACTTTGATTCCTACACAATAGTCATCCTAATAACGTACCCACTCGAGGAATTTCTCAAGAAGGTAGATACGTCCAATAAAATAACAAAGTGTTCTTTAAAGATAACACAATTCAATATCAGGTATTAACCATGAACATCCATCAATGGGAAATTCATATATGATTTCATCGCTAAATTCTCAACCTCAATATCAAAAAAGGAAAAGATGCAGCCAAATCTAATTCATGCTCATCATACCTGAGGATGATCAATAATAGGGTTAAAAATTATTCATGTGTAAGGCATCTAATTAATGAGGGATCAAAGTTGGATCATCTTTATTACAACCCGAGAATGTATAATTGAGTAGGAAGTTGGACTTGAGTTTAAAGGATCTAACAACGAGGCTAAGTATAACACTATGATTGATGGTCTGTAATGGGCGATCAGTATGTGAGAGATGAAATGTTGCAAAAGTGATCGTTTGATCTGCTTTAGGCTTCCCAATTAAATTTTGATAATATTCTAGTTACCTTAAACCTTAGATTATAGTCGATATAAATGAGGTTCATTGGCTAATCAAAGAAATTTGTAAATCCAATTAATGAGTAAATTAATTAACCGACCATTCAATAGATAAATATTAATAACCTAACTATCAAGGCTTCTGCCTATTCTATGTCGACCAGTACAACTTGAGTTGTACAATCATTTTTAAGTAGGTATGTGACCAACTTATCTTTAAGTTATACCTATTAGTTATTAAACGGGTTTACATATATTCTAGACTGACCAGCCCAACTTGGGTCTTACCACTTTTTTTCAGGTGGATTTTATACCAAATGTACGTGACCAACATATTTATATGTCAAACCACTTAATTTTTAATCGGATTGGTGCTTATTCTAGGTTAATCATCCTAACTTGGGTTATACCACCGTTTTTAGGTGGGTTTTGTACCAACGTAGGTGATTAACTTAGTTTAAATTATACCAATTAATCCTTAAGTGGGTTTATGCCTATTCTAGGCCAATCAGTACAACATGGGTTGTAACAAATTTTCAAGTGGATTTGATGCTAAAGGTATATGACCAACTTATTTCTAAGTTATACCACTTAATTCTTAAGCGGATTTATGTCTATTTTAGGTCGACCATCTCAACTTGGGTTGTACTATCATTTACACCTGGGTTTTATGATAAGGGTAAAGGACTAAATTATTTCTAAGTTGTACCACTTAATTTTTAAGTGGGTTTATACATGTTCTAGGTCGAACAACCCAACTGGTTGTACCACTATTTTTAGGTGGGTTTTGTTTTATAGAAGAATATTATCATCATATTATGATAACTAATGCTTTTATTAACATGAATCACTTTATTGAAACATTTACAAAAGAAAATCTTCCAAATTAATAATATAAAACTTCTAAGGCTCATGGAATTCTTTGAACTTAGTACTAATGTATCATCTAGTTTTTCCAAGTGGTATGATTTGCCTCCTCCTTTTGACGCTATTATGTATGGAATTTTCCAGTTCAATGTTATTTTCCTGTCTGACGACTTATTTTCCACTGATAAGATTTTTCTTAGAACTGAGTCTCCAACTTAAAATTATTCGACCTTGAATTTCTTGTCATATTTCTTGGTGAGATCTTATTGGTAGGAGGCGATATGTATGAGATATTATCCTCTTTGTTCCTCCCCTAAATCCAACTCCTAGGTCAATCGATTATCACTATGCCCATCCTTAAAAATCTCCATTCTTAAGGTTGGGAGGTTGACATCTAGAGGGATGACCACTTAAAATCCGTATGATAAAGAGTAAGGTATTTCTCACGTCGGCCTCCTGGGAATTGTTCTATAGACCCAGAGGATAAATGGGAGCTCATCCACCCATCTCCCATTATATTTTTCCAATCATCGCTTGATCACGATGAGCGAATTTTTGTTGGAAATTTTGGCCTACCCATTCCATTGTGGAAACGCGGCTGAAGCATAGTGAATCATATCCTCACACTCTACATAGACTTCTCTAAAGGTGTCATTATCGAACTAAGCATCATCGTTAGTGACCAAATATGTGGTGATTCCAAATCTAGTGATAATATTCCTCTACGCGAATCGCCTTGTGTATGTTTCTCTAATGTGGGTGAGAAGTTATACCTCCACCCACCTAGATAAATAATCAGTGTAGGTGATTATTTACTTTCGATTTCCTTGAGCAACAAAAAAATGTCACATGATGTCCATGCCCTAGAAAGAGAAAGGCAATATACTTGTGAGGGGATTAAGAACATCGGTCAGTTGATGGATGATGGAGGTATACTTCAACATTTGGCACACTTGGGAACAAACTTAAGGGAGTCCTCTTGCATTAAAGGCCACTAGCATCCCTACGATATTTCCATATAGGCGAGTGGTCTTAAGTCTAATTGTGTTCTAAAACTAACTCCGTGCATCTTACTAATAATTCCTTCCACTTGAAGTGGATGGACTCATTTGAGGAGGGAACTCATGAATGAACATCGGTATAGTTTGCCTATAGAGTTAATGTAGAATCTTATTGACAAGATTTTCAACCTATGGGACTCCTTACCATTTGACAGTAAATCATTGTCCTATAAAAAGGATATGAATGGGCCCATAAACTTTGGTTCATCAATGCTCGATCGATCTACATTTTCTATTGAAATGTTCCACTGATGATGATCTGAAGAGGTTAAGAAATTATATTGCTTTATCTTAATAAGATCACATTTTAAGGTCCTCAGCCTCATACTCACTGCAGAGTGATTTGAAATCAAGAGGGAGTCACAGTATACTACCACATTAGTTAGATCAAATAATATTCACTACGTCTTAAATAAATTAAAATGCGAAAGAATAGACATGAGAGACAATATATTGCTTTCATTTCCGAGAAAATAAAATTGATCAAGGCCTGAAGACTATCAAATTGGTTAAAAAGAGATAACAAAAATAAAATAAAAAGTGGGGGTGACCTCCCCCTAACTGCCAAAGGAGCATCCTTCAAGAAAACGTCAATTGCTCTATCACTCAAAGTAGTAGGGTAAAAAATGGTTTGATTGGCCTCAGCATTAGGATCCAAGATGGCATCATCCCCCCGAAAATAGGTCGTATTAAAAAAGGGTGCTCGACATAGTCAGATTGAACTTAGGTACATTTCCCTTTTGAGCCTGATCACCCAACCAAGGTTGAATGCAAATGATTCATGGAAGTCCAATTATGAGGAAACCTCCTCTATCTCTTCCTCAAATTCCCCGTCATAGGCATTCTTTAAGACAGTCTCCCCCTTCGATTTCGAAACACATTTTTTCCTTTGTAATTTTTTTAAAGTCTTCTAGGTGAAGGCCTCCTTAAGGTCAGATAATTCATTGCCAACCGTGCTGAACTCCATTTGAGTTCGTTTTACCTCTTTCACTACCTTGTCCTTTGAGGAATTTTCTTCCTTTAGTTTATCTTTGAAGTCCGTAACTTTATTTTTATATTCATTGATGGAATTATTCAAGACATTTCTGCTATCAAGTAGATTGACATTCCTTCTAGCTAAGTGGTCGATCGAAAAGGAAAATTCATGCATAGTTTTCATAGTACATGGAAGATAAATGGAATAAACAAAAGTTAGGCAAAGAAATAACTATTTTAGTGATTATAAAGTGAAATGAGGCTTTCTAGTACATTGTGACAAAGCTCTTCCTTTTGAAGGAACTATAATGAAAATGTCTTTAAATAATCCCTGTCAAAGCTTAACATGGAAGCTTGGGTGATCGAGTACCAAATGTCCATATCAGATTAGGTAGAATCTGTGTTAGTTAATGTAGTATTTTTTTCATGAAGGTAATCCTCCAAGGATACGTCCTGGATGTAGTCAGCAGGGGTGTCCCTTGGCGACTTTTCTATTATGAATGGATAATCAATGGTCGATTTTCATTCACGAGTGAAGTTAGAGGAGTGGCATTGGGAGAAAACTTTCGTGTTCTTTTTTCTTTGCCAATTCAGTCGATCATTCCTTCTCCCCCTGATGTTCTAGTTCAATAACTTCTTTTTCTTTAAGGGTAATCACCCTCTTCTTCATACTAGACGCACCTTATGGTAGCTTGGATTATTAGGCCACATTTCTTCTTCTTATTGGCCCATGTAATAACCAAGTCTAATGTTCGGCATGGGCATTTGTTCATCTCTAATGGGTGCTTAAACCTATCGGAGTTTATTTATTCTAACATATCTGAAGGTTGTGAAATTTGACTTCAATATATCTAGGTTTTCTTTTTCAATATGGATCTGCATATAGAAGAATATATCGATTATTAAAATAAATAAATAAATTGAATTCAATCATAAAAATGGTGGATGGCCAACCAAGAGACTGGTCCTAAGAAGACAGAAAAAAACCTATTTATCCCTCCCCATAAAGTGACCTAAAAAACACTAAGACATCCTTATCGGTGTCTTTTTGTGGTCTGGGCAACCATGTTACAAGAATATAATATTTATTCTATCCTAAAAATGGTAAATACCAAATATAGGAAAACTCCTCAAGTCATAACCATACCCGATTTTATTTAGGACAAGATTTGTCCCACAAATCTATTTTACAAGGATTGTAATAATAAAAATCTGAAAGAAACATCCATTTGCTTGGATTGGAAGTATTTCAAAGAAATAGAGTACTTCCACCAACAATGGCTGAATGGGGAAACTTACTTCCCCCCTTAATTCTGGAAACTATTATAAAATCCACTTTGTCATCACTGTTTTAGATGTATGGACATTTTTATGTATGAGATACTTAATACGAAAATATTCTTTGAAATAACTTCATACTTTCTCAAAGTCCTAGAGATGGAAAGAAAATGTCACAAAGAAGAAATGAAGAAGAAGGAGAAAATGATTTATTATTTTTGAAAAATTCTAGAGATAGTGAGAGAAATGAGAGGTCTAATTAGAAATTGAAATAAAAAAGATAAGGTCTATAGTTTCTTCAAAACCTTATATCTTTTGTCTTCAAAACAAAAGGAACGACGACTTGCCTTGGGTAGGGAACCCTGATGCAATGGTCTCATAGGCCACATGCCATATGCGCAATCATTGCCTAAGGGATAAAACTGACTTCTCGTATAATCCTAGGTGTGAGGATTTTGCGCATTAAAAAATGATTATACCCCCACTTGTGCAAGTGGGAATGTTTCAATTTATTGTGAATGTTTAAAGAAACCCTGTGGACACATGTACAACTTATGATAAGATTAGGTCGACTAGGTAAAGAATGATCACCCGAATCTTGGGGAAATAAAAGGTAAGTTTGGTTGATTATGCCACAAGGGTTTAAACATGGCACTTAGAACTTGATGCAGTGTAGTCAGTTGAATATCCTGGGATTGATAATGAAGAATTAAGTAAGATTATAAGTAAGTATGGATGAATCAAGTAACCTATGACTATAAGACTTCAAAAATATGATCAATGAATAAATACCTAGATTTCTAGGTACCTTATGTTTATAAATAGGGGTGACCCCAACCCATTTGGGGTATCGTATTCTCCTCATGAAAACTTGACTATTATCTAGAAACCCTAAAACTCCAATCATCCTTCCTTGTTCTCAATTAATATACAACTCCCCCTTTCCCCGTGGACGTAGGAAGGACGATATGTCGAACCACGTACATCTGTGTGCCAATTTCAATATTGCATTTATATTTAGGGGCCGATTAAAAATACTGCATTTATTATGGGTTCGATATCCCCCATTATAATTGATATATTTCTTAATCATTCAAACCAAATTAAGATCGAGTTGATTAGATTAATTAAACAATATTAAAATTTGGCTTTTATATATATAGGTCCCATTTGAAAATATTTTCCACAAATTAGTCGCCTTGACTATTCAATCCTGAAATGGGTCATAGTCCTATTTTTTTTTTTTTGGGGGGGGGGGGGGGGGGGTGTTTGGTATTTCACAAATATACCTTTTTGAACCACTCGTCCGTACTTATTGGGAGGAAATATATTTAGGTGGTTAGAATTTTTTCTTCATTTTTAAACTCAAAATGCTATAAATTTTGATTTACAAATAAATTTTTTGAAAAATTATTATTTTTCAAACCTACTCATCGATCTATCAAACAAGTTCCATCAAGAATATATAATTCTGAAGAAAGTTTTTTGTGTATAGTGAATATTTACCATGTTAACAAATATAATCATACATAAAATATTTACTCGTAGCCTTGATATTTATTATACTAAGGAAAAAGCTTGAAAACGTAGAGAATACTAAGGATCAAATTGCAATGTAAATGATTATTATTAGCATAATATATAGACAAAAACAAAATCTAAATTTGTGGTTAACATTTACCATAGAAAATAAATAATAAGAAAGTGAAAACTAGCAATGATTTACTATTACATGAGTACATATAGTACATATTTACTGTTAGAGCAAAATCATAGTAACTTAAAGGATTCTATAGACCTTCAATATTTACTATTTGAATGAAACCCAGGTGAAATATTTACTGTAATGAAACATATTTACTTTATAATGAAAAATAGAAAATGAGATGCTATGAATACAAATTGACCTTTGATAGTAAATATATAATGGGATAGTAAGTATTTACACTATTTGTAATATTAACATGTCAAAAATATATAACTACTTTACTATTTATAGACATTGAGGAAATAAAATAAAAATTAATATCAAATTGAAAATTAATATTTTCTATAAGTCTCAACAAAATTAAGAATTTTTTAATGTGATAGTAATTTCAATCACAAAGAAAAAAAATAAACAAACAATAAATATTTGTTGTTTGTGTAACAAATTCTAACACTATAAAGTGACTAGACATATATATTCACTATCCGAGCAACATAACAAAATACTAATACAATGTTACAACTTCTCTAGATCACCAAACAAAGAAAAATAAATCAAAAATCCACATACTAGAAGCCTAACCATTTCTTTCATCATCATCGTCTTCATCGTCGTCGTCGTCATCATCATCGTCATCGTCATCATCAACATCAACATCATCATCATTATCGTCATCATCCTCATCAACATCATCATCATCATCTCATCACCTACTGATTCTACAACCTTGTAATTAAATTACATCACCGAAATAAACATAAAAACTCCTAAAATATATGGATAACGAGACAGAAAGAGTGTGAGAATAATCACACCTCTCGTCGGAGTTATCATTTGTATGACATTGTGTGTAACAGTGAGACAAGGAAATAGTTTAGGAAGTTTGGCCTGGGGAGATAGAGAAGAAAGATAGATAAATGATTAAATTTATTCAAAGGAGTTATTTTGGGGTATTTTTGTCATTTAAGAGTAAATATATTAAATATAGGACGTAATTAATGGTTGATATAACACCCCCTATTCTTCACACCTAGTTGATCAATCCAGGGACAAAATATAGAGAGAGCTAAAACAATTTGTATCATTCTGACCATCAATGTAAACATAAAAAAGGCGATAAATGAAAAACAATCCAAAATAAAAAAACTCAATAAAGTATGACAACAAGGATAACTAAACTGAGATAAACTGAGACTCTACCAAAATCCGAATCCACTAAAACACGAATCTATTTGATACATATTTCTCAATTGAAATAAAAGAATTACTATAGTAACCACCTCTAAAACAAACTCCTAAATACAAGTGACTACTACAAAGAACCAATGATTTATACTCTAAGAATACCAAGTTGAATGTACCCTATTGCAAGTTTGATCCCTCAGCCCTACTAAACCAGTATATAAAAATAATAATACATGTGAGAGTGGTGGCAAGGATTCATAGATTAGGGTCAGAGCCCGAAAGTTTCTAGAAATAACTTAAAGTATCGAAACAATAATATTCGTGTAAAATTTATGAAAAACATGCCATCTCATCGGCACAGACTTGCTATGAATACTCTACCTCTCATTTAAGTTAAATACTATGAGCATGTCCGAACCTAAGGTATAACTATCGTAAAAGTCTCCATTTCTAGACTAATAAGTGCTATCACATAACAAATAAGTATCAAGGCATTCATTTAACTACTTAAGTAGAATACAGCCCAATGCCCAATCATATATTCTTACTAAGATACACATGATATCATAAATGCAAAAATTCTCTTATCTTAACATCTTTTTCATTACAACTTTTCATTATTGAACTATAACGTATATATAAAATCCAATCTTGAATCAATACCCGCTTATGTCGCCATAAAATAAGATACACAAAATCTCATAAAAAGCATATAAATGTGACATAGGGATATAATCAAAGCATCCATCTCCGAACTGCATCATAAACACGTAGATAAATCTCATAGCAACCAAAAGAAGGCATCTACGTTTAGGGACCCTCTCGTGCTTCTATTGGTAAATCCATAGGAATCCCTCGCCTAATGAATTTCAAAAGAAACATACACAAAAGAAGGGGGGATCATTACGAAATAACATCATCAACTAGTCCATTCCAAAACCCACTCGATGCATCACAAATCGATGACTATCTTGAACGTATGATCTTAACATGTCATCACGTAATAACACCATAATCTATTCCGCATGTTGTATCGATTCGTCTGTATCCCCCATCATGAGGCCATGCTCATCCAGACTGCGTGATCAAGATCATCAACCTCCATAAAGTCATTTTTCATCTATCAGGAGTGCATCACATGATCACAAATAAAATCATCAAAACCGACTGATAGATTCCCCACGAATAACTTCTATGTTCACATAATCAAATAGTTTATATATATATATATATATATAATCATAGGATAATGCATACCCTTAAGCGGACTCAAATAATCCCAATACCCCAACGTTGGATTGCCAATTTACTTATAGGTTTATTGTCTTTCAAAACCTTAATTAATCCTAAGTTTAGAATGTATCACATGTACATTACAAATCAGGATACCACGTACTAAAGATTTCCCAATAATCCTACTTCCCATCTCTCGATTGTCTAATACATTCCTAGGTTTATTAAACACTCAAACATTATCAAAACTAAACCTTAAAGCATACAATATCTACAATAAACTAGGATACACATACTTTCAAGTGTACTCGAAACTATCTTAATCCCCATTTTCAGATTATCCCAATTAATTAAAGTATTAATAAACTTCCACCTTATTTAAAATTGACAAATTTAGTCTCTCGATTTATACTCTAAATAAACCTAACTACTGCCATATACCAATCATGTCTTATACAATGATTCAACCACTTGAATTAACTAAAAAAAATATACACAAAACCACGACCCGACCTCAAACCATCCTAGGGGACTAATTGATTCGTCCCCAAGTCGAATCGATTCACGCAGGATGGAAGCCATATGTTAACCTAAAATGAGGGATTTACCCCCCAAAACCTCCATCAATGTCACTTTCAAGCCTCAAATTGACTAAAAATACATATATGGGCCTCCGTGACACTTCAAAGACCCATCCCAAAGGTAATACCTCTCATACACATGATAATACCTCATAGTGTATAAAATACACACTTAATTATTTTACACGTTTCACATAGTTCAATATCATATGATTAATATTACCAATTAATTATTTATAGAACATGTCACAAAACACTCATCACACATATAACTTAATTACCATATAAATTATGTAATTTTATTATTACCAAATCACAAGAGTAATATTTGATTCCATTTATTAACTTAATTCTCACCTAATAAATAATAAATAAAAGCCATAAAATACGGGTATTATAGTTGACTAGTCAATGTGACTTAAATAAGGATAATCTATTCAAATATGAACTATATATAATAAACTTATTAGAATTTATCACCCTTTGTTTATCTCCAATCATAAAACAATATTCAAATATTGAAGACTTAATAATATAAGTTATAGGTTTCAAAGGGTATGTGTTTCATTGAGTAATTTTTTTTTCTAATTTATGTTTTCTTATAAAGAAAATAATTTATATACTCGTAATGGAAGATGATAATTTTACTTTCAAATATTATTTCAAGAATTTTTTGTGGACAAATTTTTTTTATCATTTGCATTTTATTCCAAAATAGAATTAGTTATCTTTTACTTCCATAAAGCCTATCTTTTTTTATCACTCTGGTCCATGAATTTCCAAAATACGAGACCATTATTTCTTATTCATAGTTTGCAATGTCACCCAACTTTGAACCGAGCTGTCAAGAACTAACAAAATTAGATGAAATACATACACATGACATTTTTAAAAGGTTAAATTGTCGCCATGCATGCAAACGAGTCATGATACTTTATAAAATCACATAGATAATATAATACGACCTTTATTCAACTAAAATTATAATACGTAATGTAACAGATTTAAACAGAAACTCTTACGTCAAAGTGAAACAATTGGAGGGTTGATTAAGAGCACGAAATACAATCTATCGATAAAAAATATTATTTTTCATTTTATTTTGAAGGTAATGATTTTATTAAACATTCCCCCGTACATGTTCATTGCGAAGTTTTTAAACATACCTCAACAAATTCATTGTTAGACATATTCATGTTATGTAGCATACATTCTCCATCATATATAACTCATAATTTGAATATATAATACATCCTTTTATAGGCATATTTCTAAATAGTATTAAAGGTCTATCTAATGGGAGGGAGTTTGTCTAATTTTGAAATGTTGGGGAAACTCTATACATAATTATCTCAAGGGTTTAGATTCAATAAAGGCAAAAGAAGAAAGAAACCTCAAATGGAGGCTTAAAAATTAATAATAATCGGCATACCAGATAACATCATATATAATATATAATCATCTATGTATCTATATAACTATATAAAAACTATAGACCGAAATCTTCTGAGGATGACACGTGGCATTGACATAAATGCAAATCTATATAACTATAACATGTGGCAGTAATAAAGACTTACTAAATACATTCATCTCCCCCTCTCTCCCGTCATTGAAATTAACGTACTATTTCATATTGAGCAGTCATTTGGAAGTTGGATAATCTAGAAAAGGAAGAGACCCAGGCTTGGTAAATACATTCATCTCCCCCTCTCTCCCATCAGTAAAATTAACTTGCTCTAAGAATCATTGTTGATGTAAAAAATTAGATCACTCTAATTATTCAATCACATATAAATAAATGAAACAAAGAATTTTAAAGTGGTTCATCCTTATAAGAATGGCCTACGTCCACTGTTGTTTTTATTGCTGAATGTTTGGGAATTCTCGATTACAAGTTCTATCAAGAAATTCCGGTATGGATTCCAGGTTTTTTTTTACAATGAGGACTGTACAATGTATTTATAGCCCTGAGGCTGTAATATGAAAGGTTAATACATTAAATGAGGTACATATGAAAGGGTAATACATTTAATTCCCCTTAAGCGTGTGCGACTGAATGATAAGCATTTAATGAATCAGTTGAACTATTGGTTATCCAGCTATTAATGCTTTGTTCGAGGTGCAGCTCGGACCGCCTGAGTTGCTCGGATTGCCTAAGCTTCTCGGTACTTAAGAGTTCCTCGGTGAGGTCTTGTTCTTTGGAGCGTGTGAGTTCCTCGAGAAAATAGTCTTCCTCGTTGTAGTCTTATTCCTCGGAGCGTGTGAGTTCCTCGGAAGTGTTTGTTGTTGCCATGTAGATTGACATGTGTCTTCATTCAATTGGGCCATGTCAGCAGACTAAATTTGGTGTCAACAGAAGCCCCCAATGTTTCATAGTTCAAAATTTGAGGAGTAGGGAACATTCTTTCTCGAAATATGATAGCTTTAAATGGTCCTCCTGATTTTTAGGAGTATTTCCTTCGTATTTATTTCTCCTTCCAAATTCGTACAATCATGCTTTTTTGAATTTTTATAATCGCCTCGATTTCTGCGTACTTTTTATCCTTTTAGCTGTCGGTAGCGTAATCGTTTCTTCTCGCTTCGATTGTCGCGCCCTTTTTGTTCCTCTAGCCGCCGGTAGCATAATTGTTTCTTTTTGTAATCATTACTTTACCATTTCCCAAGGCAAGGTATTTAAACTTCACAGACACTCCCATCGTCTTCTACCTTTTCCAAATTTGTATCTTTGAGTTTTCCATAGTCTCTTTCTCTCCTGTGTATTCATCTTCTTCCATCGTTCGTTGTCAACAGATCCACTTTTTTCTGTAAGATCTTCTTCTTCATTTCCTTTATTCACCATGGTTTACCCTGTTGAATCTCTTGATAAATTTCGCTCTGATTTTTCCATTCCCTCCTGGGTTGTTTTGGAAGAGCTTTCTGATCCTTATGATTATTTCCATTTGGCTGAGGGACATTGGTTCCCCAGCCTCTTTATTGCTGAGTGTGGATTTTCTTTTCCACCAAATCCCTTGTGTCTGGAATTCTGTCATTACTTTGACATTGTTCTTGCAAGAATAGCCCCCAACACATGGAGAATAGTTAATGGGGTTCATAAATTAAATCAAGTCCATGGAACTCGCATAGGAATTCCAGAAATCATGTACTGCTATAGATGGGCAGTTAATGATAACATTTTTTATTTAAAAAATGTATTTTTAAATAGAGCCTTAGTAGTCAATCTCCCTGATGCCAATAGGGATTATTTTGAACACGGGGTTGTCATAAAAAATTGGCAACACCCTCCATTAACTAGAGATGAGGTTTACCAGGGTCCCAGATGCCCTCCTTATGGCAATGGGATAGGTTATTTTTATTTCGTTTTACTTATTTTAAAATCATGTTTCTTTTATGTTTGATAAAATGTGCCACTGATATTTCAATGTTTATTTATTTATTTGCAGTTGATAGTAAAAGAAAGTGTCCAAAGGAAGCAGACGTTAACATAAGACACTTGAAACTTATCTGGAGTCTACATCAAAGTGTTGCTGACGAGCACATTAGGTCGGCATCATATCTGCTGCAATACAAGAGCTACACCACCTCTTTTACTACTCGTCCAGTAATAAGTGAATCAGAGCCAGTACCAGCTTCCACCAGCTCCTCGCCTGAATCTCACGTCCCTTTAAGCGAAAGGATGAAGAGAAGAAGACCTCCAACTCTCTTCGAGAAACCTGCCTCTGGTTCTGGTGAGGCAAAAAGAAGTAAGGTTGATGTCCCAAGGGAGGGGACAAAGAAGAATGATGCAACTTCCTCGGCTGTTGTCGTGAAGGTTGTCGAGAAGCCCGCAGTGGCTCCGAGCAGGTCTGCTGCTCATGGAGAGGTGATTGTAATATCACCGACCAAGGGTTCTTCCTTGGTTGAATCTGTTCCTGTTCCCCCAAGGAGGCTGAAGAAAAGTACCTCGATCAATTTGGTTGACACCATTACTCAGCCCCCAGCTACTGGAACTGGGGTTCCAACTTTTGTTCCCCCGAGCTCTGCCATGAGCTCGGTAAAGTCCTGGATCATTCCCGAGGTCCAAAGTACTGAAGAAAACCTTACTTGGGACATGGTCACCTTGTTAGCTGCTCGTCACCTTGCTTCTGTAAGTCTTCTTACTTTGAACTTTTCATATTTCCTTTGTCATTTATATTTCTGACTTGTTTTCTTTTTCCTTTCACAGTTGACGAGCTTCTTTAATATAATTTTGAAGAAGGATGAAGCAATTAAAGCTTCATGCTCCTCGTCCAGTGTGGAGGGAGCTTTGGAAGAAGCTATCAAGTCTTTGGACGATTCTCGCCAGACATATGCTACTAACAAGGCTGTCTGGGAGAAAAAGCTTGCCTCCACCGAGAATGAAAAAGCTCGAGCTGTTGAAGTCTCCAAAGAGTTGGAGAAAAGAATAAAGGACTTGGAGGGGAGAAATAAAGAGCTCGACGAGAAGCTCAAGAATGCTGGAGAGCTAGAGAATAAGCTCAAAATTACTGAAGAAGAGTTGTCTTAACTTCGGGAGGTAAATCGGCAGAAGGAGGAGGTTGAGAGAAAGTTGAAAGCTGCTGATGACCTGCTGTCCGAGAAGCTTTCCTTGGAGAAGTTGAAGAGGAAGATGGTTGTGAAGAAGTCCTTCAGTGCTAGCTGGGACAAGAGGTGGAACAAGGGGTTGGCTGCCATGGTGTCGCAAGTGGACTATGGCAGCCTCAAATACTTTAGGGATGGATGGGTTGCTGCTCTCCAAGAAATGAAAGTTGATGAATCTTTTGAGCTTTTCCAGCAACACATTCCTGGTCCCCTTCTAACCCCAGAAGATCTTGAAGAGGACGAAGCTGCCTCAGAAGAGTCTTCTATGGTGATGGGAGATCATCCCCTAGCCATCCAACCTTCTACTGAGGAACCTCAGCAAGTCTTACTCATCCAACCTTCTATGGTGATGGTGATCGGAGATCATCCTCCGAGCAACTTACTTCCTCATCCCAGCCTCCCGAGAAGGTTTTGGGAGACAAGGAAAAGGTGTAGAGTTGTTCGGGTTTCTCTTTATCTTTTTCTTTTATCAAATGTAAACCAGAACTTGTAACTTTGAATTTTATGATCTAATAAAACTTGGATTTTTTGCATACTGTTGTCTATCTTCATACTCTGTCTTGATTCTTATTGATTATTGCTTTTTCTTTCTCTTCTAGTTTCTGACCAGGATGGAATTGTTATCTGCCCATGATACAAAGCTGCTGCGATAATGTAACGAATACTTTCAGGCCGGTCACACAGACCTGAGTGCAGCACAAGTTGTAGACATCCTCGGCTAAGATGCTTCAGAACAGGCAGTTGAAGCATATCAATATCTGAAGTGTCTTCTTGATTGAGCAGTGGCCAATTATGATATGATCGAGGATCTCCAAGGCATCCTCGAAGACCTTCAGCAACAATACAAAGAATCAACTGCCCTGTTGCATGAGAGTTACGAGAAGAAGTACAAGCTAATCATTACCGACAAGGTCTACGAGAAGCTTTTTACTGGGTATGATGTAAGGGAGAGAACTCTGAAAGGTGAGGTCGAGGAGTGAAGATAAATTGCTGAATTGCTAGATCAAGAGAACAACAACTTGCAGAAAGAGCTATCACAGTTGAAGTCTGCAGCCTCTTCTTCAAAAGCCTTAATCCCAGTGACCGATGAGGGATTTTTGTTCCTAGAGGTCGAGAACGCCAACTTGAAGGACGTGTTGTAAACCTTAAAGAGAGTTGGCCCCTCTACATCAACTCGTGGATGAGCAAGAGGTCCTCGGGGACGAGCAAGATCACCTCGGATTCCTGTCGAGGAACAAAGGACTCAGTCTGCCTTAGAGAACCAGGCCTTCCAACTAATGGCGAAGAACCAGGATTTGGCTGAAATGTCAAAGAAAATCAGAGACCTGGAAGAGCAGCTCTCCACGCAGAAGTCTACCTTGGAGAACAATGAGATCTTCATAAAAAATCTCCACGAGCAGCTAGACAGGCTAACATATCAGTTCCACAAACAGCCCAGGGAGTTCTGGATGGATGGATACAACGAAGCGCTCTACCACTTGGACGATCGTATCCAGAATGCCAACAATGAGGGTTACAAGCAAGGCTGGTTGAATGCCTTAGGTGTGCTGCAGCTCGGACAGGGTCATTACCTGTGGGACTACCACAATCCCGGGTTGCTTGACTTACCTGTGCCACCATACAAATTGGATATGAGTTGGATCCCTGCACGGGCCATTCCTTGGAGCTTGATTTTAAAGTATCTTGGTGACTACAATCTCCATTCACAAATCGAGATATCTCATCCCGAGCATCTCTTAGATAGACCATCCGTGATGAATGTCAGGATGTTGAAGGATCTCAACTTCATAAATTCTCCTCTGGCTTTAAATGATCCGCCTGCTGGCGAGGAACCTGTGTCAAAAGCAGAGGGGAAAAGACCAGTACAATAGGAATTTTGATGTAGTAGTTAGTATACATTTCAATGTTAATGTAACTTTCATTTCATTATCAATGTAATTTATTTTGAATTCAATGAAAGACTTTCATTTTTGTTTGTAAATCTTAATTGCTATTGTCTTGTAAAACACTTTATATTTGTGCATGTGTATCTGTTAAAAAGACAACAATATTGTGTTGTTTGTCGACCAACTCGGTAATAATTACGAGTATAAAAAAATGTTGCTTGATCACTTGATAATAAAGTTTTGTTTCTCTACCAACTTAGCAATAAAGTAACGAGTATAAAAAATGTTGCTCGATCACTTAATAATAAAGTTACGAGTATAAAGAAATGTTTAAAATGCTTCCAACCAACCACGGTCGTTAAATTATCCATGTCAACCAACTACAGTTAGTGGGTTTTTATCCCCGACCATCCATAGTTAGTAGATTTTTCTCTTAAATGTTTCCGACCAACCAAGGTCGGTAAATTTTCCTTGTCGACCAACTACAGTTGGTGGGTTTTTATCCCCGACCAGCCATAGTTAGTCTTTTTGAAATAATTTTACTTCCCGACCAACTCAAGTTGGCATTTTCGAGAGTATATTTACTTCCTAACCGACATAAGTTGGCATTTTTAGGAATACTTTTATTTCCCGAGAAACACAATTTTATTTCTAGTAGGAATATAAGTTTTTCTTCCCGGAGGAATACAAAATTTTTTCTTCCCGGAGGAATACAAGTAGCTTTACTTCCCGGAGGAATATTGGTAGCTTTACTTCCTGAAGGAATATTGGTAGCTTTACTTCCCGGAGAAATATTGGTAGCTTTACTTCCCGGAGGAATATTGGTAGCTTTACTTCCCGGAGGAATATAGGTAGCTTTACTTCCCGGAGGAATATTGGTAGCTTTACTTCCCGGAGGAATATAGGTTTCTCGACCAACCTTAGTTGGTATTTTCGAGAAAAAATTTGAGTAGCCTGAGCTTTGCCGAGTTTCCCGAGTAGTGTGTAGCACTATTCCCCAAAAAACTTTCAATAAAAAGAAAGAATTCGGCAGAATATCTTCATTTTATTCATCACTGATAATATTTGCGCAGGTGCTCTGCATTCCAGGCATTCTTAAACTCCTCGCCTTCTAAAGTTGCTATTCGATAAGTTCCTGGTCGAATAACTTCTGTAACTCGGTATGGTCCATGCCAGTTTACCTCCATCTTATTGTGATTTTGAATGACTTTCTTCAGCACATAATCTCCTTCTTTCAGGTCGCACTTTTTCACCCTTTTGTTGTAGAACAAAGTTGTTCGCCGCTGGTAAGCAGCATTTCTAATGGATGCTTCTTCTCTAACTTCCTCGAGCATGTCTAAATCCAGTCTTCTCATTAAGTCGCTGACAGGGGAATTGAAATTCAGAACCCTGTGTGTTGGGAGGCCTAACTCGGCAGGTATAACAGCTTCACTTCCAAACGCCAGCATATATGGTGATTCTCCTGTTGCTACTCGGGGAGTAGTTCGGTAAGCCCAAAGTACTGATTGTAGCTCGTTGATCCAGTTTTCTTTCGCATCATCCAATCTTTTCTTCAAACCATTCAGCACCGTTCTGTTTGTCACTTCAGTTTGTCCATTGCTTTGAGGATGGCCTGGTGCTGAGTGGACCTTCAAAATATTTGATTCATGACAATAGGCAGCGAACTCCTCGTTATCAAATTGTGTTCCATGGTCTGTGATGAAAGCATGAGGAAGACCATATCGACAAATTATATTCTTCCAAACAAATTAGTACACCTTCTCGTACGTCATATCAATGAGTGGCTCAGCTTTTACCCACTTAGTAAAATAATCCACTGCGACGACGAGGTATTTGAACCTTCCTCGGGTCGTTGGCAGTGGCCCAACCAAATCAATTCCCCACATGGAAAATGGCCAAGGGGAAGTTATGGGTGTCAACAATGCTTGTGGAGTTCTTCGGATGGAGGAAAAACGCTGGCATTTGTTACACTTCTTGGCATAGGCTATACAATCAGCTCTCATCGTCGACCAGTAGTATCCCTGAGTCATCACTCTTTGCAAAAGCGTCCGGCCTGCTACATGTGCTCCACAGGACCCTTCATGGATCTCTTCAATCAATTAATTCACCTCGGAGGGATGTACACATCTCTGCAAACCTGCCATAATTCCTCGTCTATATAAAACACCATTAGTTAATACATATCGAACAACTTTAAACTTCAATTTCTTGGCTGCGAGCTTGTCAATTGGTATTTCTCCCTCTTCAATATATGCCCTGATGGGATCCATCCAAGATGGTCCTAAATTAAGGGTAATAAAGTTCATCATTAGATCTTCATCTATACTCCGACCAGTTATCACTTCAATTGGGATTATTCGTCGTAGCTCGGTGCAAGTAGATGATTTTAGTCGAGCTAGGGCGTTTGCTCTCGCATTCTCCATTCTTGGTATTCTGACCAGCTGAATAGCGACAAATTTTGACACCAGCTCCTTTGCTTTTGCATGATATCTGATCATTAATTCTCCTTTAACTACATATACTCCCAATATTTGATTTACGATCAATTGAGAATCACTAAAGACAATAACCTGCTGCGCCTCCATAATTTTTGCCAAACTAAGTCCTGCAATCATGGCCTCATACTCAGCCTCATTGTTGGAAGCTTTGAATTGGAAACGCAGGGCGTATTCCATGTCGACCTCATCTGGAGTGCTCAAAACTATCCCCGCGCCACATCTTGTAGTGCAAGATGAACCATCTACATATAGCCTCTATATAGTTAACTCGTCTCAAATTTTTGATCAGTCAGAGTTCCTCGGTGAAATATTTGCTGCTTTCTTTAATCCTCCCTGGATTTTTCTTTATCTTCGTCGATCATCTCTTTTTGCCCTTTTACCAATCGTAATTGGTCTGAGCTCGAATTTGATGATCTTGTAACATCCCCAAATATTTGCTGCTTCCTTTCATCCTCCCCGGTTATTTTTTTCTCTTCGTCGATCATCTCTTCTTGCCCTTTTACCAATCAGAATTGGTCTGAGCTCGAATTTGATGATCTTGTAACATCCACTTGCCCTATTACCAACCGGAGTTGGTCTGAGCTTGTGTTTGTTGATCCTGTAACATCCACAGGTTGATCAGCGAGAAACTTTTGCTCCTCGGGGGTATCAGGATAAGTGAACTCCACTATAAAATCTGCTACAGCCTGCCCTTTTAGCGATGATCTGGGTTCATAAACTATATCATATTCACCAAGCTCTATTGCCCAGTATATCAATCTCCCTGATTTTTCTGGTTTATGAAGGGCTTGCCTCAATGGCATGTCGGTATATACTACTATGGTATGAGCCTGGAAGTATGGCCTCATTCTTCTACTTGCCATAATAAGTGCTAGTGCTTACTTTTCCAGCCTTGGATATCTGATCTCCACTCCTCGGAAGGCCTTACTGGTGTAGTAAAATGGTTTTTGCACTCCGTTCTCCACTCTGATCAACGCCGAACTAACTGCATTCTCTGATACTGCTAAATACAAGTATAATTTTTCTCCCATCACCGACCTGGACAACAGTGGAGGTGCTACCAAGTATTTCTTCAAGTCTTGAAAAGCCTTCTCACATTCATCATTCCACTCAAAAGTCTTTCTGAGTGTCTTGAAGAATGGGAGACATCTATCAGTTGCTCATGACACAAATCTGTTGAGTGCTACTACTCGTCCTGTGAGACTCTGTACTTCCTTCTTCATCGTCGGAGATCGCAGCCCTAATAGAGCTTTGATCTTTTCAGGATTTTCTTCAATTCCTCGTTGATTGACAATGTACCCGAGAAACATGCCTTCTTATACTCCAAATATGCACTTCGTCGGGTTCAGCTTCATTTGATATTTATCCAGCTGATCAAAAGTCTGACTTAAATCAACTAGATGATCGATAGCTTTCTTGCTTTTTGTCAGCACATCGTCAACATAGACTTCCATATTGCAACTGATTTGTTCAGCAAAGACCTTGTTCATCAGCCGTTGATATGTCGCACATGCATTTTTCAAACCAAAAGGCATAATATTATAACAATAAGTTCCCCTAGGAGTAATGAAATAAGTACTCTCCCTGTCTTCAGGTTTCATTTTGATCTGATTGTAACCAGAATAAGCATCCATGAAGCTCAGCAATTCGTGTCCCGAGGTAGCATCCACCAGTTGATCAATTCGGGGCAGTGGAAAATTATCCTTTGGGCATGCTTTGTTGAGGTCGGTGAAGTCTACACACATCCTCCACTTGTTGTTTTTCTTCTTTACCATCACCACATTGGCTAACCAATCTGGATATTTAACATCTTTAATGAAGTAAGCTTTCTGGAGCTTCTCGACTTCCTCCTGTATAGCTTGATTCTTCTCGGGACTAAATACTCTTCTTCTCTGCTTCATAGGCTTGATCTCCTTATTCACATTGAGCTCGTAACATAAGAAGTTTGGGTCTATTCCAGGCATATCTTCATGACTCCATGCAAAAGTTTGTCTTTTGCTTCTAAGGAAAGTTATCAATTCCTGTTTTAATGAGGCTTCCAAAGACGAACCTACTTGAGTAGTTCGCTCAGGATGTTCGTCGTCCAGAATGATGTTTTCAGTAGCTTCCACCACTTGACCCTTCACGAGTTGAGACTCATCTCTAGGATCCAATGTTTCAATTTCTGCACCTTCATCCACCTGATAGGTAGTAGTCTTTTTCCTTGATTCCTCCAGTTCTTCTTGCTCGGCGGATGAATAATAGCATTCCCGGGATACTTTTTGATCACCTTTCACAACTCCTACTCCAAAGTTTGTTGGAAATTTTAGGCACTGATGCACTGTAGATGGTACAGCCTCGAACTTCTTCAATCCTACTCTTCCCATGATGATATTGTACGATGATTGAACATTCTTATCCAGCACGAAGAAACGTATTCTTTCTGTTCGACAAGCAGGCCACGTACCAATGAATATATCCAACTTGATCGTCCCAAGTGGAAATACTTTCTCGCCAGTAAAACCGATGAGGGGTCTGTGGTAAGGCTCCAGTTGAGATAGCTTTAGATTTAAACTATCGAAGCACGAGTAGAACATGATGTCTGCCGAGCTACTATTGTCGACCAGTACTCTTGAAATCATTACCTCCTTCATTCTCATCTTGATCACCAGTGGGTTATCATGAGGATATAGAACACCTGCAAGGTCATTCTTTGAGAAACCAATGACCAATTTCTCTATATTCACCTTTCTCAGGCGATCCTCTTCAGCTAGATTTATTCGCTGAATGTACGAGAAATCTTGAGCCTCACCGAGGTAAGCTTTTCTCTCTGCAGTAAGATCTCCTCCTCCTGCATCTCCACCTGTTATAACATTACAGTCAAATGACCCAAAGCGTATTGAAAATACCTCTCGTTCTGGCTTCCTTGGTCTCTTGGGAAGATCGGGGTCATCTTCTGGATTAACTTCGTGGTTTCTTTTCTTATTATCCTCTCCTCGACGAGGAGATCTAGACCTCTCTCTTGCTCAGTCATTGTTTCTTCTTTTGTTTCCACGATCAACATACTTTGACAGCTTTCCTCATCGGATGAGTGTTTCAATCTCATTCTGAAGAGCTATGCAGTTCTTGGTCATATGGCCATGATCTTTATGAAACTCGTAATACTTTGCCTTATTCCTCTTGTCAGGGTTTGCCTTCATTTTCTATGGCTAGTTTAGTTCCTCGTTGTTCTTGATTTCCTCGAGAACATGGTTGATATCCTTCTTTAAATGAGTATAATTATCATATTTCTTCATTACATCCCATACCGACCTACTTTTTGAATGTTTGTCATTACCATTGTTCTTATGCTCTTTCTTCTAAGCTTTATCACCTTCCACCTTGGTTTCTTTAGCATCCATATTCTTCTTCGCAGCCATAGCCTCCTCGGCATTCATAATCTTGGACGCTTTTCCCATCAGGTCCGATATGGTTCTAGGTGGATCTTTGGCCAAAGTGTAGTATAACTTGTTCGGCAGTAGTCCACTCATCAAGGTAGTAATAGCTGTCTTCTCCTCATAATCAATGACTTCTAGTTTCTCGATATTAAAACGAGTTATATAATCTCTGGTGCTCTCACCAGCCTTTTGTCTAACACGAAACAAATGTGCTACTCGTTTAACTGGCTTTGCCCCAAAACAGAAATTCCCAATGAATAACTCGGCCAGTTGAAGAAAAATTGAGATCTTACCCCGAGGAAGATTATTATACCATATTTGAGCAGATCCGGTAAGAGTTCCCGAGAATGCTCTGCATCTCATCTCATCTGGGACAGTATAGATGTCGGTTGCAGCTTGGTATTGTTCTATATGAAGGACAGGGTGAGTCTTTCCATCATATTTGGGGGGTCACAACAGGTGCTTTGAACTTTGATGGTGTTGGAAAATATACAATAGCCTGAACAGAAGGTGTTCCTCGAACAAAGGTTCGTTGTAGAGGATTCTTGGCCTTAGCCATTTCCCCTAATCTATCCTCTAGCCTTTGAATAGAGCCTTTCCATGCATCATTCCCTTCCTCGAGCCTGTTGGTTCGAGCAGCTGATCGCGTTGAAGTAGCTTCCTGAGATCTATCTTGTCGAGCAGCTGGTCACTCATAGGATCTATCTTGACGAGCAGCTGGTCGCGACTAGGCAGATCCTTCCCTTAAATCTGATGGTCGTCGAAAACTCCTCGATACGACTTTAGGAGGACTTCTATTCCTTCCAAGTCCTAATCGATCAAAAGGTGATACCCTCCTTAACCTCTCTAGCTCACTAGTCATTTCTGGAGAGAGAGTGACACGGTGTTCAGTATCTGTGGCTCGCACTGACGAAGTTCGTCCAGGTTGATAAGAAAAATCTTCAAATTCTTCATTACGATATGAATTGGTATGCCTAGTACGTGAGGATGGTGCACGGGTGTTTCTTTGAATACTTCGTGGTCCTGAATGGGCTGATGCACCGCCATGGAGAGTTTGGATGAGTTGTCGCATTGTTTCTTGCATGACGGTCTGGCCTTGAGCCAGATTTATCATTATTCCAGCCAGATCTGGAATATTTGGCGGAACAGATGGATTTGGAGGGGTTCCAGCGTTGCGATTGCTGGATTCCGAAATATCAGCCATTTATAATGGATTGTTTTTGGTGAGAAACGATATTACCAGTCGTTCCCACAGACGGCGCCAATCTGTTGATGTAAAAAATTAGATCACTCTAATTATTCAATCACAGATAAATAAATGAGACAAAGAATTTTAAAGTGGTCCAGCCTTATAAGAATGGCCTACGTCCACTGTTGTTTTATTGCTGAATGTTTGGGAATTCTCGATTACAAGTTCTATCAAGAAATTCCGTTATGGATTCCAGTTTTTTTTTTACAATGAGGATTGTACAATGTATTTATAGCCCTGAGGCTGTAATGTGAAAGGGTAATACATTAAATGAGGTACATATGAAAGGGTAATACATTTAATGCCCCTTAAGCGTGTGCGTCTGAATGATAAGCATTTAATGAATCAGTTGAACTGTTGGTTATCCAGCTATTAATTCTTTGTTCGAGGTGCAGCTCGGACCGCCTGAGTTGCTCGGACCGCCTAAGCTTCTCGGTACTTAAGAGTTCCTCGGTGAGGTCTTGTTCTTCGGAGCGTGTGAGTTCCTCGGGAAAATAGTCTTCCTCGTTGTAGTCTTGTTCCTCGGAGCATGTGAGTTCCTCGGAAGTGTTTGTTGTTGCCATGTAGATTACCACGTGTCTTCATTCAATTGGGCCATGTCAGCAGACTAAATTTGGTATCAACAATCATATTGAGCAGTCATTTGGAAGTTGGATAGTCTAGAAAATGAAGAGACCCATCAATCATTATACGCATATAGTTATGATTCTCACATGTCATTAGGAAGAACAAACGTTCATAGGGAGGGTGGAAAGGAGGAGAAACAATCACTAGAGCTCTGCTAACTGATTTTAAATAGGAAAGTTAAAAATGATGAATTGTTCTTGTGTGCAACCAAACCACCATATAGGATTGAAACACGACAAACCTTGGAAAAACCCACCCACCTTGGGCACTTATCAAGGTACAAACAGACCCATAATGATTATTGGAAAAAAAATGATGCACCTTGATGAAAAAAATTAACCAGAGCTTCCTCCGACAAACCACAAACTGACAAAAATTCATAACCACCGACCCATCTCGGGTATCCTTTCAGGTACAAAACAGGAGCACCATTAACTCCGACCCAACATCGGGGTTTTAAAATCGACGAACATGGGTGACCTCCGACGAACCTCTGCAAATAAGTAAATTTCAAAATCCAACAGAGTTGGGGGTTAGGGATTGAAATCAAACAAAAACGGTAGGAATTAATAACTCAGAATCGTCGACGCCAAATTGGGTAGATATTCCGATCAACCTCTGTTTCACCTTTATTCATTTCCCTTGCATGGAGATCCATCACATCCACTTCTCATCTCACACCTCTTTACTCATTTCCCCACCAGGTATTTCTTTTTTATTATTTCAACCTTATATTAAAATTTCTATCTATGTATGTAATGAAATCAGGGATAATGAAATCTGGGATTCAGTTTTAATTTTGTTCACTGTTCTTACGTCACATATTCCAAACCGTTCCACTTAATCTTATTTATTTGGACTGTTCTTGAACCACTCGGGAACTCCAAAAATTTCCCTCAAAACCGTACCACTGTTATTTTTGAATCTAGAAAAACGGTGCTCTTATTTATAAAGAAGGGCATGATAACATGTTTCCAAAGGCACACACAAGTTATCATTTTCCTTGATTATATATGGGTTTGGCATATTCTCTCTTAGTGTGTTATGTATGCTTTTGTTTAATAATTATAACATGATGTGTTGGCAGTGAATTTGGAGACACACTGCATAACCCACCATATGGTTGACTGTTTTTCCATGGTTTATTTGTTTGTTTATTATTTATATGTTTAATGGGAGATTTTATTAGTTAGATGAAATTGTCATATTCAATGAATTGGTGGGGGTAAACAAAATAAAAAATGGTATAATATATTTGATCAATGGGCTTGCTCCATGGAATGATGGTTCTTGAAATTGCTGGAGCAAGAAGTAATGTTGAAGAAGTTGGAGCGACACGCACGACTGAATTATATAGCGTTCATGGTCGGAACACTGCAGGTATCTATGATTTTTTATTTATTTTTCTCCATTTTTATTATTTTAGTCATTTTTAATGTATTAAATTTATTTGTATATTAGTTCTTTAATTGTTTCTGACTTTTTTTATGTACACGGTTTCAGAAAAAATCTCCCATATAATATACTCAATTTTGTTATTAAAAAAAAAAGATTTGAGTTCTATCAGATTTTTATTTATTTTCTTTTTGTTCAGATCACTCGCTAGATAAAAAAAATGTATTAATGGTGGTGAAAGTAACTATTTACCTGTGAACGCAAATCATTCATCACCGGAACAATACAGGTACCTATGATTTTTTTTTATGATTTTTATTATTTTATTCATTTTTATTATTTTAGTCATTTTTACAATCAAATTTATAATTTCAGTAGTAATATATAATTTGTAAAGGAATTTTTTTTTCAAATCATCTCTTGCGACTTAGTTATTTTTTTTTATGTGTGGATTTTATTTTTTAAGTTGAGACAGCCATTAATGAAGCTCCCAAATTCAGGTATGATGTTTTTTCTATTTATTTAATATGTATATATATATATATATATATATATATATATATATATATATATATTGTTGATACCAAATTTAATCTGCTGACTTGGACCAATCGTATGAAGACACGTGGCTATCTACATGGCAACAACAAACACTTCCGAGGAACCCATGCGCTCCGAGGAATAAAATTACAACGAGGAAGACTAGTTCCCCGAGGAACACTGCTTACCCGAGGAACTCACACGCTCCGAGGAACAATGCCTCTCCGAGGAACTCTTGAGTACCGAGAAGCTTAGGCGGTCCGAGCTGCATCTCGAACAAAACATTAATAGCTGGATAACCAACAGTTCAACTGATTCATTAAATGCTTATCATTCAGACGCACACGCAAAAAGGGCATTACATGTATTACCCTTTCATATGTATACCATTTAATGTATTACTCTTTCATATTATAGTCCCATGGCTATAAATACATTGTACAATCCTCATTGTAAGGGACCGAATAAAAACTCTGAAATCGAGAGAGGAATTTCTTGAGAGAATTTGTAATCAGGAATTCCTAAACTTTCAGCAATAACACAACAGTGGACGTAGGCCATACTTATAAGGCTGAATCACTTTAAAATCTTTTGTCTCATTTATTTATCTGTGATTGAATTATTAGAGTGATCTAATTTTTTACATCAACAGATTGGCGCCGTCTGTGGGAAACGACTGGTAATATCGTTTTCTAACCAAAAACAATCCAATACCAATGGCTGATATTCCTGAATCCAGCAATCGAAACGCTGGAACCCCTCCAAATCCATCTGCTCCACCAATTGTTCCAGATCTGACTGGAATAATGGCAAATCTGGCTCAGGGCCAAATCGTCATGCAAGAAACGATGCGAAAACTCATCCAAACCCTCCATGGCGGTGCATTAGCCCATTCCGGACCACGAAGCATTCAAAGAAATACCCGTCCGTCTTCTTCGCGTACTAGGCATACTGATTCATATCGCAATGAGGAATCTGAAGATTTTTCTTATCAACCTGGACGAACTTCATCAGTACGAGCCACAGATACCGAACAACGTGTCACCCTTTCCCCAGAAAGGACCAGCGAATTGGAAAGATTAAGTAGGGCTTCTCCTTTCGACCGATTAGGCCCTAGGAGGAACAAAAGTCCTCTTAATGCAAATTCGAGGAGCTTTCGACAACCATCAGATTTAAAGGAAGGATCTGCCCAGTCGCAACCAGCTGCTCGACAAGATGGATCCTATGACCGACCAGCTGCTCATTGAGATAAATCCCAGGAAGCCACTTCAACGCGATCAGTGGCTCGAACCAATAGTCCCGAGGAAGGAAATGATGCATGGAAAGAATCTATTCAGAGGCTGGAGGATAGATTAGGGGAAATAGCTAAGGCCAAGAACCCTCTACAACGAACCTTTGTTCGAGGAACACCTTTTGTCCAGGACATTATTGATTTTCCAACACCATCAAAGTTCAAAGCACCTGTTGTGACTCCCAAGTATGATGGGAAGACTGACCCTGTCCTTCATATAGAACAATATCAAGCTGCTGCCGACATCTATGTTGTCCCAGACGAGATGAGATGCAGGGCATTCTAGGGAACTCTTACCGGATCTGCGCAAATATGGTATAATAATCTTCCTCGGGGTACGATTTCAACTTTTCTTCAACTGGCCGAGTTATTCATTGGGAATTTTTTCTTTGGAGCAAAGCCAGTTAAACGAGTAGCACATTTATTAAGTGTTAGACAAAAAGCTGGTGAGAGTATCAGAGATTACATAACTCGTTTTAATAATGAGAAACTCGAAGTCATTGATTATGAGGAGAAGACAGCAATTACCGCTTTGATAAGTGGACTGCTGCCAAACAAGTTGTACTACACTTTGGCCAAAGATCCACCTCGAACCATGTCAGACCTGATGGGAAAAGCGTCCAAGATTATGAATGCCGAGGAGGCTATGTCTGCGAAGAAGAATATGGACGCCAAAGAAACCAAGGTGGAAGGTGATAAAGCTAAGAAGAAAGAGCATAAGAGCAATGGTGGTGACAAATAATCCAAAAATAGGTCGTCGTGGGAGGTCTTGAGGAAATTTGATAATTACACACCTTTGAAGGCAAATATCAACCACGTCCTGGAAGAAATTAAGAACAGCGAGGAGTTAAACTGGCCAAAGAAAATGAAGGCAGACCCTGACACGAGGAATAGGGGAAAGTATTACGAGTTCCACAAGGATCATGGCCATATGACTAAAAATTGCATAGCTCTTCAGAATGAGATTGAAACACTCATCCGACGAGGAAAGCTAGCAAAGTATGTTGATCGGGGAGGCGAAAGAAGAAACAATGATCGAACTAGAGAGAGGTCTAGATCTCCTTATCGAACAGAGGAGAACAAGAAGAGAAACCATGAAGTTGATCCAGAGAATGACCCCGATCTTCCCAAGAAACCAAGGCAGCCAGAACGAGAGGTATTTTCAATAATCTTTGGGTCATTTGATTATAATGTTATTACAGGAGGAGATGCAGGAGGAGGAGACCTTACTGCAGAAAGAAAATCTTACCTCGGTGAAGCTCAAGCTTGCTCGTACATTCAGCGAATAAATCTAGCTGAGGAAGATCGCCCGAGAAAGGTGAATAAGGAGAAATTGGTCATCGGTTTTTCGAAAAATGACCTTGCATGTGTTTTATATCCTCACGATGATCCACCGGTGATCAAGATGAGAATGAAGGAGGTAATGATTTCAAGAGTGCTGGTCGATAACAGTAGATCGGCAGACATCATGTTCTACTCGTGTTTTGATAGTTTAAATTTAAGGTTATCTCAACTGGAGCCTTACCACAGACCCCTCATCAGTTTTACTGGTGAGAAAGTATTTCCACTTAGGACGATCAAGTTGGATATATTCATTGGTACGTGGCCTGCTTGTCGGACAGAAATAATACGTTTTTTCGTGATGGATAAGAATGTCCAATCATCGTACAATATCATCATGGGAAGAGTAGTATTGAAGAAATTCGAGGTTGTACCATCTACAGTGCATCAATGCCTAAAATTTCCAACAAACTTTGGAGTAGCAGTTATTAAAGGTGATCAGAAAGTAGCTCGGGAATGCTATTATTCATCCGCCGAGCAAGAAGAACGAGAAGAATCAAAGAAAAAGACTACTACCTATCAAGTGGATGAAGGTGCAAAAATTGAAACCTTAGATCCTCGGGATGAGTCACAACTCGTGAAGGGTCAAGTGGTGGAAGTTACTGAAAATATCATTCTGGACGACGAACACCCTGAGCGAACTACTCAGATAGGTTCATCGTTGAAAGCCTCATTAAAATAGGAATTGATACCTTTCCTTAGAAGCAGAAGACAAACTTTTGCGTGGAGTCATGAAGATATTCCTGGGATAGACCCAAACTTCTTATGTCACGAGCTTAATGTGAATAAGGAGATCAAGCCCGTGAAGCAGAGAAGAAGAGTATTCAGTCTCGAGAAGAATTAAGCTATACAGGAGGAAGTCGAGAAGCTCCAAAAAGCTTGTTTCATTGAAGATGTTAAATATCCAGATTGGTTAGCTAATGTGGTGATGGTAAAGAAGAAGAACAACAAGTGGAGGATGTGTGTAGACTTCACCGACCTCAACAAAGCATGCCCAAACGATCACTTTCCACTGCCCCGAATTGATCAACTGGTGGATGCTACCTCGGGACACGAGTTGCTAAGATTCATGGATGCTTATTCTGGTTACAATTAGATCAAAATAAAACCTGAAGATAGGGAGAGTACTTCTTTCATTACCCCTAGGGGAACTTATTGTTATAATGTTATGCCTTTTGGTTTGAAAAATGCAGGTGCGACATATCAGAGGCTGATGAACAAGGTCTTTGCTGAACAAATCAGTGACAATATGGAAGTCTATGTTGACGACATGCTGACGAAAAGCAAGAAAGTTGCTGATCATCTAGTTGACTTGAGTCAAACTTTTGATCAACTAGATAAATATCAAATGAAGTTGAACCCGACGAAGTGCATATTTGGAGTACGAGAAGGCATGTTCCTCGGGTACATTGTCAATCAACGAGGCATTGAAGAAAATCCTGAAAAGATCAAAGCTCTATTAGGGCTGCGATCTCCAACAACGAAGAAGGAAGTATAGAGTCTCACGGGACGAGTAGCGGCACTCAACAGATTTGTGTCGCGAGCAACTGACAAATGTCTCCCATTCTTCAAGACACTCAGAAAGACTTTTGAGTGGAATGATGAATGTGAGAAGGCTTTTCAAGACTTGAAGAAATACTTGGGAGCACCTCCACTGTTGTCCAGGCCGGTGATGGGAGAATAATTATATTTGTACCTTGCAGTGTCCAAGAATACAGTTAGCTCGGTGTTGATCAGAGTGGAGAATGGAGTGCAAAAACCAATTTACTATACAAGTAAGGCCTTCCGAGGAGCAGAGATCAGATATCCAAGGCTGGAGAAATTGGCACTGGCGCTGATTGAGGTGAATAGGAGAATGAGGCCATACTTCCAGGCTCATACTATAGTAGTATATACCGATGTGCCATTGAGACAAGCCCTTCATAAGCCAGAAAAATCAGGGAGATAGATGTACTGGGCAATAGAGTTCGGTGTATATGATATAATTTATGAACCCAGATCATCGCTAAAAGGGAGGCTGTAGCAGACTTTATAGCAGAGTTCACCTATCCTGATACCCCCGAGGAGCAAAAGTTTCTCGCTGATCAACCTGTGGATGTTACAGGATCAACAAACACAAGCTCGGACCGATTCCGATTGGTAAAAGGGCGTGTGGATGTTACAAGATGTGATGCAGAGATAGTTGTGAGGACTCCAGACGAGGAACAAGAATTGCTTGCTGATCAACCTGTGGATGTTACAGGATCGACAAACACTAGCTCAGACCAACTCAGGTTGGTAAAAGGGCAAGTGGATGTTACAGGATCATTAAATTCGAGCTCATACCAACTCCGGTTGGTAAAAAGGCAAGAAAAAATGATCGACGAGGAGTGAGAAAAATTCGGGGAGGATGAAAAGAAGCAGTAAATATTTCACCGAGGAACTCTGACTGATTCGAAATTTGAAGACGAGTTACCTATATGGAGGCTATATGTAGATGGCTCATCTTGCACTGCAGGATGTGGCGCGGGGATAGTTTTGAGCACTCCGGACAAGGTCGACATGGAATATGCCTTGCGTTTCCAATTCAAAGCTTCCAACAATGAGGCTGAATATGAGTCCATGATTGTAGGGCTTAATTTGGCAAAAATTATGGAGGCGCAGCAGGTTGTGATCTTCAGTGACTCCCAATTGATCGTAAACCAAATGATGGGAGTATATGCAGTCAGAGGAGAATTAATGATTAGATATTATGCAAAAGCAAAGGAGCTGGTGTCAGAATTTTCCGCTATTCAGCTGGTCAGAATACCAAAAATGGAGAATGCGAGAGCAGACGCCCTAGCCCGACTAGCATCAGCTACTCGCACCGAGCTACGACGAACAATCCAAATTGAAGTATTATCTGGTCGAAGCATAGATGAAGATCTGACGATGAACATTATTACCCTTGATTTAGGACCATCTTGGATGGATCCCATCAGGGTATATATCGAGGAGGGAGAATTGCCAATTGACAAACTCGCAGCCAAGAAATTGAAGTTTAAAGCTACTCGGTATGTATTAACTAATGGTGTTTTATATAGACGGGGAATTATGGCAGGTTTGCAGAGATGCGTGCATCCCTCCGAGGTGAAAGAATTGATTGAAGAAATCCATGAAGGGTCTTATGGAGCACATGTAGCAGGTCGGGCGCTTTTGCAAAGGGTGATGACGCAGGGATACTACTGGCCAATGATGAGGGCTGATTATATAGCCTATGCCAAGAAGTGTGACAAGTGCCAGCACTTCTCCTCCATCCAAAGAACTCCACAAGCATTGTTGACACCCATAACTTCCCCTTGGCCATTTGCCATGTGGGGAATTGATTTAGTTGGACCACTGCCAACGACCCGAGGAAGGTTCAAGTGGGTAGAAGCTGAGCCACTCATTGACATGACGTACGAGAAGGTGTACCGATTTGTTTGGAAGAACATCATTTACCGATATGGTCTCCCTCATGCCTTCATCACAGACCATGGAACACAATTTGATAACGAGGAGTTTGCCGCCTATTGTCATCAGTCAAACATTTTGAAGGTTCATTCATCACCAGGCCATCCTCACAGCAATGGACAAACTGAAATGACAAACAGAACACTGCTAAATAGCTTGAAGAAAAGATTGGATGATGCAAAAGCAAACTGGATTAACGAGCTACAATCAGTACTTTGGGCTTATTGAACTACTCCCCGAGTAGCAACTGGAGAATCACTATACATGCTGGCATTTGGAAGTGAAGCTGTTATACCTGCCGAGTTGGGCCGCCCAACACACAGGGTACTGAATTTCAATTCCCCTGTCAGCGACTTAATGAGAAGATTGGATTTAAACATGCTCGAGGAAGTCAGAGAAGAAGCATCCATTAGAAATGCTACTTACCAGCAGCGAACAGCTTTGTTCTACAACAAGAGGGTGAAGAAGTGCGACCTGAAAGAAGGAGACTATGTGCTAAAGAAAGTAATTCAAAAGCATAACAAACTGGAGGCAAACTGGCATGGACCATACCGAGTTACAGAAGTTGTTCGACCAGGAACTTATCGAATAGCAACCTTAGAAGGCGAAGAGTTTAAGAATGCATGGAACGCAGAGCACCTACGCAAGTATTATCAGTGATGTATATGTAACACAGTTCCATCAGTATGAATAAAATGAAGATATTCTGCCAAAGTCTCTCCTTTTATTGAGAATTTTTTAGGGAATACTAGTGCTACACACTACTCGGCAAATCTCAGACTGCTCAGCGATATATTCCTAAAAATGCCAACTTCGGTTGGTTAGGAAACAATATATTCCTAAAAATGCCAACTTCGGTTGGTTAGGAAATAAAATATTCCTAAAAATGCCAACTTCGGTTGGTTAGAAAATAATATATTCCTAAAAATGCCAACCTCGGTTGGTTAGGAAATGAAATATTGCTAAAAATGCCAACTTCGGTTGGTTAGGAAACAAAATATTCCTAAAAATGCCAACTTCGGTTGGTTAGGAAACGAAATATTCCTAAAAATGCCAACCTGTTTGGCTAGGAAACGATATATTCCTAAAAATGCCAACCTGTTTGGCTAGGAAACAAAATATTCCTAAAAATGCCAACCTGTTTGGCTAGGAAATGATATATTCCTAAAAATGCCAACCTGTTTGGCTAGGAAACAAAATGTGCTCGCAAATGCCAACTTATGTTGGTCGGAAGGTACGTACATTCTCAAAAATGCCAACTTATGTTGGTCGGGAGGTAATATTATTCCAGAAAGTGCAAAAGTTGCTAACTATGGCTGGTCGGGGATAAAAACCCACTAACTATAATTGGTCGACAAGTAGAATTTATCGACCTTGGTTGGTCGGACGCATTTTATGAAAAAGATAAAAATCTACCAAGTATGGCTAGTCGGGGATAAAAACTCACTAATCGTAGTTGGTCGACAATAAAAATCTACCAAGTATGGCTGGTCGGGGATAAAAACCCACTACCTATAGTTGGTCGACAAGCATAATTTAATGACTTGGTTGGTTGGAAAAATTTTAAACATTTTTATACTCGTGACTTTATTATTAAATGATCGAGCAACATTATTGATACTTGTAACTTTTTAATTATTATTGAGTTGGTCGACAAACAACACAATATTGTCATCTTTTTAACAGATATGCATAAATATAAAGTGTTTGATAACTACAAGACAATAGCAATGAGGATTTGCAAACAAAAATGAAAGTCTTTCATTGAATTCAAAATAAATTACATTGATAATGAAATTACAGTTACATTGACATGTATACTAACTATTACATTAAAAATTCCTATTCTACTGGTCTCTTCCCCTCTGCTTTTGACACAGGTTCCTCGCTAGCAGGCGGATCGTTTAAAGACTGAGGAGAATTGATAAGGTTAAGATCCTTCAGCATCCTGACATTCATCACGGATGGTCGATCTAAGAGATGCTCGGGACGAGATACCTCGATTTGAGAGTGAAGATTGTAGTCACCGAGATACTTTGAAATTAAGCTCCGAGGAATGGCCCGAGCAGGGATCCAATCCATCTCCAAATTGTATGGTGGCACAGGCAAGTTGAGAAACCCGGGATCATGGTAATCCCACGGATAATGGCCTTGTTCGAGCTTCAACACACGTAAGTCATTCAGCCAGCCTTGCTTGTAGCCCTCATTGTTGGCATTCTGGATACGATCCTCCAAGTGGAATAGTGCTTCGTTATATCCAGCCATCCAGAACTCCCTGGGCTGTTTGTGGAATTGATATGTTAGCCTTTCTAGCTGCTCGTGGAGATTCTTGATGGAAAGATCCTTATTCTCCAAGTCTGACTTCTGCGCAGAGAGTTGTTTTTCCAAGTCCCTAATCTTCTTTGACATATCAGACAAAGCCTGGTTCTTCGCCATTAATTAGAAATCTTGGTTCTCTAACGCAGACTAAGTTCTCTGTTCCTCGACAAGAACCCGAGCTGCTCTTACTCGTCCCCGAGGAGCTCTTACTCGACCGCGAGAAGATGTAGAGGTGCCAGAACTCTTCAAAGTCTCCAACTCGTCCCTCAATTTGGCATTCTCAACCTCTAAGAACGAAAATCCCTCATCAGTCACTGGGATTAGGGCTGTTGAAGAAGAAGCTGCAGATTTCAACTGTGATAGCTCTTTCTGCAAGTTGTTGTTCTCTTGCTCCAGTAGCTTGGCAATCTGTCTGCATTCCTCAACCTCACCCTTTAAAGTTCTCTCCCTTAGATCATACCCAGCAAAAAGCTTCTCGTAGCCCTTGTCAGCCATGATCAGCTTGTATTTCTTCTCGTAACCCTCATGTAATATAGCAGTTGATTCCTTGTATTGATTCTGAAGGTATTCGAGGGTGCACTGGAGATCCTCGATCATTTCATAGTAAGCCACATTATTGGCCACTGCTCGGTCAAGTAGACACTTCAGGTACTGATATGCTTCAACTGCCTGTTCTGAAGCTTCCTGTTCGAGGATGTCGGCAACTTGTGCAGCACTCAGGTCTGTGTGACCAGCCTTAAAGTACTCATTACATTGTTGCAACAACTTTGTATCATGGGCAGATAGCAGTTCCATCCTGGCCAGAAACTAGCAGAGAAAAGAAAGAGCAATCATCAATAAGAGAAACAAGCAGAGTATGAATATAAGATGAACAACAGTATGGAAAAAAGTTCAAGTTTTATTAGATCATTATTCAGAGTTACATCTTCTGAGTTACATTTGATAAAGAGAAACAAAATAAAGAGAAAACCGAACAACACTAAACCTTTTCCTTATCTCCCAAAACCTTCTCGGGAGGCTGGGATGAAGAGGTAGGTTGCTCAGAGGGAAGAGATAGTTGCTCGGGTAGAGTAGGCAGTTGCTCAGAGGAGGAAACAATGTGATGATCTTCCTCGACAGCAGGCTGGATGGTTAGGGCACGATCTCCCATCACCATTGAAGACTCCTCAGAGGTAGCTTCGTCCTCTTCTAATTCTTCTGGAGTTGGAGGGGGACCAGGGATATGTCTTTGGAAGAGCTCGGAGGACTCGTCGACCTTCATTTCCTGAAGGGAAGCAACCCATCCATCCCTAAAGTACTTTAGACTGTCATAGTCCACTTGAGATACCATGGCAGCCAACCCCTTATTTTACCCTTTGTCCCAGCCAGAGCTGAAGGACTTCTTCACAGCAGCTTTTCTCTTCAGCTTCTCCGAGGAAAGTTTCTCGGACAGCAGGTTCTCAGCAGCCTTTAATTTATTTTCTACTTCCTCCCTCTGCCGACCTATTTCTTGAAGCTAACCCAACCTTTCCTCAGCAACCCTGAGCTTATCTTCGAGCTCTCCAACAACTTTGAGCTTCTCCTCAAGCTCTTTATTTGCCTTCTCCAATGCATTCTTTTTCTTCTCCAACTCCTTAGAGGCATCAACAGCCCGAGCTTTTTCTTGCTCGGAGGAGGCAAGCTTCTTCTTCCAGACAACTTTATCATCAGCATATTTCTGGCGAAAATCTTCCAGAGACTTAGTAGCTTCTTCCAGAGCTCCCTCCACACTGGACGAGGAGCAAGAAGCCTTAATCACTTCATCCTTCTTCAGGATTATGTTGAAGCAGCTCGTCAACTGTGAACAGAAAAAGAAAGCAAGTTAGAAACAAGAAATAACAAAGGAAAATATGAAAAATTCAAAGTAAAGAGACTTACAGAAGCAAGGTGACGAGCAGCTAGTGAGGTAACCATGTCCCGAGTAAGGTTTTCTTCAGTACCTTGGACCTCGGGAATGATCCAGGACTTTACCGAGCTCATGGCAGAGCTCGGGGGAACAAAAGTGGGAACTCCAGTCCCAGCAGCTGGGGCCTGAGTAATGGTGTCAGCCAAATTGACCGAGGAGCTCTTCTTCAGCCTCCTCGGGGGAACAGGTACAGATTCGACCAAGGAAGAACCCTTGGTCGGTGATATCACAATCACTTCTCCAGGAGCAGCAGACCTGCTCGGAGCCACTGCGGGCTTCTCAGCAACCTTCACAACTGCAGCAGCTGAGGATGGCGCATCATTCTTCTTCGTCCCTTCCTTTGGGACATCAATCCTACTCCTTTTTGCCTCCCCATAACCGGAGGCAGTCTTCTCAAACAGGGTAGGAGGTATTCTCTTCTTCATCCTTTCACTTAAAGGAATATGAGATTCAGGCGATGAGCTGGTGGAGGCTGGTACTGGCTCTGACTCACTTATCACTGGACGAGCAGTGAAAGAAGTGGTGTAGCTCTTGTACTGGAGCAGATACGAGGCTGATCTAATGTGTTCGTCGGCAACACTTTGATGCAGACTCCAAATAAGTTTCAAATGCCTTAAATTGACATCTGCTTCTTTTGGCCACTTTCTTTTGTTATCAACTGCAAATAAACAAACATTGTTATCAGTGGCATATTTTATTAAACACAAAAGAAACATGATTTTAAAATAAATAAAATGAAAATAAAAATAACCTATCCCATTTCCATAAGGAGGGCATCTGGGACCCTGATAAACCTCATCTCCAGTCAATGGAGGGTGTTGCCAATTTTTTATGACAACCCCATGTTCAAAATAATCCCTATTGGCATCAGGGAGATTGACTACTAAGGCTCTATTTAAAAATCTAGTTTTTAAATAAAAAAATATTATCATTAACTGCCCATCTATAGCAGAACATGATTTCTGGGATTCCTATACGAGTCCCATGCACTTGATTTAATCTATGCACTCCATTAACTATTCTTCATGTGTTGGGGGCTATTCGTGCAGGAACAACGTCGAAGTACTGACAGAATTCCAGACACAAGGAATTTGGTGGAAAAGAAAATCCACATTCAGCAAAAAAGAGACTGGGGAACCAATGTCCCTCAGCCAAATTGAAATAATCAGAAGGCTCAGAAAGCTCTTCCAAGACAACCCAAGAGGGAATGGAAAAATCAGAGCGAAACTTTTCAAGAGACTCAACAGGGTAAACCATGATGATGAATAAAAGAAATGAAGAAGAAGGAAGAAGATCTTACATGAAAAGAATGGATCTGCTGACAACGAATGACGGAAAAGATGAAAGCACAAGAGAGTAGGAAGAGACGACGTAAAACTCAAAGATGAAAATTTGAAAAGGTAGAAGACGATAGGAGTGTCTGTGAAGTTTAAATACCTTGCCTTGGGAAATGGTGAAGTAATAATTACAAAGAAGGATGATTACGTTACCGGCGGCTAAAAAGATGAAAAGTGACGCGGGAATCAAAGCGGGCAACAGCGGCTAAAAAGTTGAAAAGTGATGCGAAAATTGAAGCACGTAGGAAAGTCCAAAAAAGCATGATTCTACGAATTGGGAAGGAGAAATAAATACAAGGGAAACGCTCCTAAAAATCTGGAAAACTATTTAAAGCTACCATATTCCGAGAAATAATGTTCCATACTCCTCAAATTTCGAACTATGAAACATTGGGGGCTTCTGTTGATACCAAATTTAATCTGCTGACTTGAACCAATCATATGAAGACACGTGCCTATCTACATGGAAATAATAAACACTTTCGAGGAACCCACGCGCTCCAAGGAATAAAACTACAACGAGGAAGACTAGTTCCCTGAGGAACACTACTTACCCAAGGAACTCACACGCTCCGAGGAACTCTTGAGTACCGAGAAGCTTAGGCGGTCCGAGCAACTCAGGCGGTCCGAGATGCATCTCGAACAAAACATTAATAGCTAGATAACCAACAGTTCAACTGATTCATTAAATGTTTATCATTCAGACGCACACGCAAAAAGGGCATTAAATGTATTACCCTTTCGTATGTATACCATTTAATGTATTACCCTTTCATATTACAGTCCTAGGGCTATAAATACATTGTACAATCCTCATTGTAAGGGACCAAATAAAAAATCTGAAATCGAGAGAGGAATTTCTTGAGAGAATTTGTAATCAAGAATTCCTAAACTTTCAGCAATAACACAACAGTGGACGTAGGCCATTCTTATAAGGCTGAACCACTTTAAAATCTTTTGTCTCATTTATTTATCTGTGATTGAATTATTAGAGTGATCTAATTTTTTACATCAACATATATATATATATATCCGGTCACGCATCGCGTGACCTTCATGCTAGTATATATATAAAACTATAGTCTTACAAATGATAGAATGGCATGTGGCATTTTTAATTAATTACCTCTCTCCTTAAAAAATCACAATCTCCCGAATTCTCAAAAACACAAAAAAATAGACTCTATACCTTCCTCCCTCTATTCATTTAACCTATTAACACCTTATCCTTTCCTCTTCTATAAATATTAAAACCATAAAGGCATCGGGGATCATGGGCGGAGCTACACTAGGACGAGTGGGTGCGGACGCACCCACTGAAATTATGAGATTTCTGATTTTTTTAATACCTTTGTTTAATAACTTAATTGTTGAGGTGAAAATGTTAATTTCTGAAACCTTAATCATTTATATGAAAGAGACCTTCATTTCTTTAATAGCCAGCCGACCCTATTTTTCAAGAGAACTCTTATTCTTTCTCTCCATTGAAGAACAAAGCTTCTTAACCTCCTTAACCATCCATTATCCAAGTCTTGCTCACCATTATCCACATAAAAGGTAAGTTAACTTTTATATTTATGATTTTTTTTTTCAGCCGGCCATTAGATTTGTTAGATTTTTTAGACTAATAATCTTTTTTTCTACCGGCCATTAGATTTCTGAATTTCTTAATTCTCTTACACTAATAATGTTAGACCTTTATATTAGATTTGTTAGCTGATTTATTTGACTTTTACAGTTTGGAACTTTAGACTTCTACAATTTGAAACAAAGCTTAAGATTAATTCTTTTAATATACAGATTTATTAGTTGATTTATGTTAGATTAAATTTATTAGGCTTTTTATTGATTTATGTTAGCTGATTTATGAATATTAATGCATTAATATTTTGTTGAAATTTTCTTTAGTACTAGATTTATGACAAAAAAAGTAAAAATAGCTTCAAAAAATTTGCCTCAGGGGCTCCCGCCCCCGAACCCTCGGGATTCGTCAGCACTTTTGCACCCACTCACTCATAATCCTGACTACGCCATTGTCGGGGATTATTGGCGTTGTAATATCTAAGAGAGTGAGGAAAGGGGCGTTCTCTTGCGACTAGGGGGGACGGAGAGAGGAAGCCGATCGTTTTCAAAACAGAGCTATAGAGTGAGATAGGACTGGTTAATGTCACCTGTGAGTATTTCTTTGTTGTAATGCATATGAAGCTTTCACCTTCAAATCCCCATTGACATTGTTATTCACTCTCCAACCTTCAATCTTCATTATTTCCATGTTTTAAACAATACCCGTTTAGTTGGTATATTATATTTATAGTTGTTATTTATTTTTGGTACAGTTTTGCAATGGAAAATGTGATTCACATAACCATATACTATTGTTCCGGCATATATACAAAACTTATTTGTATATTTGGATAAAAAAATTATTATCAAAGTATTTAAATAATAAAAATATTTGACACACCAAGCGGACAATACATGCCCTCTTTAATTTGTTGGTTTATAAAAATATTTTATTTACGAAAATACTCCTACTTACAATTTCCATCCTATCTTTATTTTAATGATGTCTTTTTAACTTTTCATAAGTTAGGGGGTTGATTTTAATTAGAACTTATGTTCTTTTAGACACGGTTTGACCTATTCATTTGGACTTTAAAATTCGAATATCAAAACTTGGTGTTCTTCATGTATTTAAAAATACCTAATTAAAATTTTTTATCTCATAATTTTTGTCCTAAAATGGAATTATAGTTTTAATTATTATATTAAACTACTTCAATGATTAAAAATATTTTTTTAGTGATTATAAAAGTGAATGGAAATTAAGTTATAATGTATTCTCAAAATTAAAAATATCGATTGCACTTATTGAATGTCATTCATATGACTTTTGATATTATTTTAAAATTCATTCTTTTTTAGAATATATTTAGGCGTCGTTTGGTTCGTGGTAAAGCTGGATGAAATCTGATTCCTTCTGAACATTCTTAGGAAAGTGTAAGATTACTACGTTTGGTGTGAGGTTAAGCTGCATGTGAATATGGTCCCCAATGGAATCAGATTACCTCCGTTGTGGAAAAGTGGGTGTGATAAAAATCCATCCAATATAGGTGAGATTCTTACTTTCCCATGGGAATACTTACAAATAATTTTTGTGAAGACAAAAATGCCCTTAAAAATATTAAAATTATAAAAACTACCTATACGGTCTAAATATTTATTTTATGAAGACAATTTTGTTATGCCAGTTTGTATTAAATTTAAAATCGAGCAAATTTTATTTTGACTTTTTTTTTCTACTCATGTAATAATTAAAACTTACAATATAATACACGCATAACAACAATAAATTATTATATTTGTTAAATATTGGAAAAATATATATTTAAAAAAACATACTTGAGTTCATACATTTATAAATAGTGAACCGTAATATTGTATATTTATACGTGTGTTTGTACAACACACACACACACACACACACATATATATATATATATATATATATATATATATATATATATATATATATATATATATATATGTGTGTGAAAGGGTTTTATTGATATGAAAAATTATATTTGCACCGATAGAATTTGTACAGAATTTGTACTGAGTGAGGTGGATCACTAAAAGACAAAAAAGAAAGGAGGAGTTAATGCATTATTTTTTTGAGATTTATCTAACTTTTTTATTTTAATAAAAACTAAAAAATTGTATTTTTAATAAAAATATTTTTTTAAATTGTTTTAAAAAAATATATTTTTAACTTTTTATAGTTGTTTTAAAAAAAAAAAAAAAACATTTCACTATTTTTAAAAAATTATTTTCAATAAAAGTCATTTTATTAAATGACCTGGGTTCGCGTCATCAACACTAACCAATCGCGATGATGATGTGGGTCCGCGTCAGCGTCACTAATCAAACGCGACAATGATGTGAGTCCACGCCAGCAGCACTAACCAATCGCGATGATGATGTGGGTCCGCCCCTGCGGCGCTAATTAAACGCGATGATGATGTGCGCCCGCGCTAGCGACACAAACCAAGCGCGATGATAATGTGGGTCCGCGTCAGCGACACTAACCAATCGCGATGATGGTGCGACTTCACTCCAGTTTTAAAAAAATAGTTTTTCATATTTTTAATAAAAAATGCAATTTTTTTTTAAAATGTAATTTTTCTTATGTTTTTTACTTTGTATAAATGTTTTAAAAAAAACACTACACTATTTTTTTTTAAAAGAATTTTATTGAAAATTTGTATTTTTAATAAAAGTCGTTTTAAAAAAAAGAGTTTAAATGATGTGGATCCGCATCAGTATTTAAAAAATAATTTTTCATACTTTTATTAAAAACTGTTTTTATTTAAAATGCAAATATTTTACTTTTATTTTAAAAAAAAAAAATTACTTTTTTTTTTGTTTAAATGGCACTTAACCAATCCATGCTTATGTGCAAATAGAAACACTCTATTGATATATATGATACATTACCATGTCACTTTTCATGCACGGACCAAACACAAATTCTTTACTCCCAATAGAAATCCATTGGTTAACTAAACAAAATGAAAGGATTTAGAATCCTAATAAAAGTTTTTTGGTAATTACTTTCCTGATAATCATAATCTATCCAAAATATTACCGCGAACCAAACGTGGCATTAGTGAAACAAGTTACACCAACCATTTATTTTGAACGCCTCTTTGTATGGCTCTCTTTGTTCCTCTCCCTAAAACCAACCCATCTTTCTCTCTTTTATACAGAACACTCCAAACTCCCCGTCAAAGTATATAAAGGGAACCTAAATCTTCTAAGGGTCCGTTTGGTTCGTGGTGAAATATTTTTTATCGCATTAAAAATAATTCACCTAGATAAAATATGTGTTTGGTTGGGCATTTAACACGGTGAAATGTGAGGTGAAACTTTAACCATTTTAAACCATAGGTAAAGTGAATAATTTAACATGTGAAAACAATGCAATTTATCTTATTACCAGACTAACCTTTCTTATTACCACTTACAACTATCACACATTCATTTCTCCCTCTCAATTAACACTCATTAAATATTCATTTAATTTTTTTTTAAAATTTCATTTTTTATTTTAAAAAAATTAATTTTATTTTAAATAATTAAATTTTTTAAAAATATATAAAAAAAATGGAATATCTATTCCTACACCCTCTATGTCTTCCCCCACACCATTTTCAATATTTAAATACTAAAAGATCAGAAGACCTCTATGCATATATGATTTGAACAAATATAATCTTTTGCCCAAAAATCTATTACTTGAAAAAAAACGTAATATTATAAAAAAAATAAAAACATAATATTTTGAAAATAAAAATCCTAATATTCTAGATAATTAAAATTTTAATATTCTGAAAATATAAAAAATATAAAAGTTATTTTTTCATTTTAAAAACTTTATGCTATTTATAAAAAAACATATTATTTTTTATTTAAATGGACCTTGATAAAAAACTGTTTCGTTATTTATTTAAAAATGGACATTCGTTTTATCATTTCTAGTTAAAAACTGTTTCTTTTATTTATTTAAAAAAATTGTTTCGTTTTTTATTTTTTCAGTTACAAACTGTTTCTTTTACTATTTTAAAAATAATCATTTGACTGTATAAAAAAATGGTCCACGTCAGCGGTATGTATAGGGAGTCCGACCACTTATACATACCGTTGGCACGGACCAACATATTTGATAAAATACTCCGCGCCAGGCGGCGGACAATATTTTTTCAAAATAGTAAAAAGATTATTTTTAATATAGTAAAAAAAAAATTTAACCAAAAATAAAATTTGTAAATAAAAAAAATACTTTTTTAAGAAAACGGACTCTTAAGAAAAACAATTTTACGTTTTATGTACAGGTTTTTATTAAAACAAATAGATAAGATTTTACGTTTTATAAACAGTTTTTTATTATTATTTATAAAAAACAGTTTTTTATTGAAAATATAATTTTTTGTTTTTATCAAATGTATTTATTTTAGTTGGAGTTGAAAAAACTGGACATTTAGATTTTGACTAATGCTATACTACCCGGGACTTAACCCCGGGTTAGTACATGGAGGGAATCTTTTTTTTTTCCTTTGGTTTTTTATGTGATTTGTTAGCATTATTTGACTTTTTTTTATTTAAAACAAACTGTTTTATTAGAAAATAATATTTGTTATAAACTAAAAAAAATGTATTGTTTAAAAACACTATTTTAATATAAAAAGATTTTTTTTTCTGAAAAAAACTGTTTCAAAAAAGAAAAGTTGTTTAATATAAATATCTTTTTTACATTTTGAAACAGTTTTATGAAATACAAAAATTGTTTTAAATGTTGTAAAATTTAAAAAAAATAGTTTAAAAATAATGGGTGCCGCTGGCGCGGACCTTTAAAAATAAGAAAATATTAAGTAAATGAGTGTTTTAGGGACTAAATGAGTTAAAAATAATTTTAAAAAAAAATAAAAATTCGTATTAGAATAGTTTTATTTCTAAAAAACATATTTTTATTGAAAATACAGATTTATATTTTTTTGGAAAAAACTGTTTCAAAAAATAAAAGTTAGTTTAATATAAATAAATTTTTTTTTTACATTTTAAAACAATTTTTAGAAATACAAAGAGATGCCGCTTGCGCGGACCGTTAAAAATAAGTAAATATTGAGTAAATGGATATTTGAGAGACTAAATGAGTTAAGATAACAAAAAAAAAGGGAAAAAAAAAATAATACTAGACAACCCGAGAGATAGTGTCGGCTAATTAAAAACAATAAACTTAAAAATAATGGATGCCATTGGCGCGGACCTGTAAAAATAAGATAATATTAGATAAATGGGTGTTGAAGGGATTAAATGAGTTAAAAATAATTAAAAAAAAAAAAAACTATTGTTTTATTTTTAAAAAATATATTTTTATTGAAAATAAGGATTTTATATTTTTTTTGAAAAAAACTATTTTAAAAAATAAGATGTCAACTAAATAAATGAAGTGCCAACTAGATAAATGGGAACAAATGAGAACCAATAAAACTGCCAACTAGATGCCCCGGGTTGTCTAGCATTTTTCTTAGATTTTATAAATTTAAGGGCACAATTGTCATTTATTATTCAAAGGGTGTGGGGGAACATATGGAGGGTGTGGGAATAGCTATTCCCATAAATAAAAAATGAATATTTGTTTGGCGCATGGTAATGTGTTCGGAATTTTTTTACTAATTGTGACGGTTTCATAGTTGAGAATTATTTTTTTTAAATTCTTTTAATTGGAACACTTTTTTTCATAGTTGGGATATTTTTTTAATTGTGACTGTTTTTTTTTTTGAATTAGGGCTATTTTTTTCAATGTTGAAAACTTTTTTTTTTAATTGGGATTGTTTTTTCATTGTTGAGAACTATTTTTTTTTATTGTGGACTATTGTTTTTATAGTTGGCTCTTTTTTTTTTAATTGTGATTTTTTTTACAAATGACAGTTTTTTTTCATTGTTGGAAACTTTTTTTTTTAAATTGGGACTGCTTTCTTTTTTTATTAGGACTTTGTTTTTAATTGGTACTTTGTTTTTACTTATTTGTCTTGCGTAGCCAAATATGACTAGCGGTGTGTTTGGGGGGGGAGGAATTGTGTCAAATTTGAGTTTGAGGTAAATGCATATTTTGTAATGCTCATTGACACTTGTGTGATGAAAATCAAAATAGTTATGTACATTTGAAGTATGAGGGTAATATGGTCATTTTATGTTTTCACTATATTTATCTTCACCATCCAAACAACAATTGGTGGAAAAGTTAAAAAATTTCACCTAGTGAAAACTCGACCATCCAAACGGAGATGGTGAAAACAAAATCACCAAGCTAATAATTCACCTTTTACTTTTAACACGATGAAAAGTATTTTACCACGAACCAAACGGATCCTAAAGTTGTAAATTCATCCGAGGTATAAATCCTCCAATTTATTAATTTATTTACCATGGCCATTTTTAGTGCTTTTTGATTAGTCAATTTTGTAAGTTTTTTCTTTTTTACATCCATTTTGTTAACTTAGACAAATGTTATGGTTATCATATGTTTTCCTTGGGTAGAGTTGCCTTGTATATTGTTTTTCAAGTTGTTTAGCCAGATTATAACTCTGCTACGATGATGTATGTGTTTCAATGGTAAGAATGCTTCTAACCTATGGAATTGAGTTGTGTTCTTTGTTTAATTGTGTATAACAGGTGAAGGAGTTAATTTGAAGAAGGGAAACAAATGTTTATAGAACCCGAAGATCATTAAAAGGAGATATAGATTTTTTATTTATTTATGCATCTTCAATAAAATTTATTTCTTGAATTTCTTTTTTATAAACTATTTGGCTCTAATTTTTTTTATCTTTTAAAGTCGTTTCCCTCACATCTGTTTTTAAATTTACTATTTGTTCAAGTTAATTTTGAGATGGATGGTTGACGGGTCCTCTGTAAATATCCATGTGAGGTGTCTTATGATTTATTGAGCTGTTAAGTTCTTAGAATATCTCTTCTTAATTTGATATGGATGTTTCGTACGCTCAACCCATGTATTTATGTGTCGGGGGTAAAAGAGTAATGCTAGGGAGACCCACTTCGTGGACACATTAAAAATTTGTACCTATTTTTGTCTTATTCACGGGTCCACGAAATGTGTCCACGAAGCGAGTCTCTCTAGCATTTTCCGGGGTAAAAAGCACTTTCTTAGTAAGCCAATATGTTATAATTTTTTCATGTGATTTCTTTCCATTTTATTTTTGGGTGTATATTTTTCATGTGTTGCCACAAAATTTTAACAATTAATCAGATTTTTTATATTATTGATTTGTTTTATCAATTTTATCAAGATTCTGCTCAACGGATTACTGTTAGTTCAATTTTCCATTGTGATTTTACATTTTGGAGTTTTAATAGTAAATTTTATAATGTTTTGTTTTTAATTATCTTTATTAGAAGATTACATATAATAATTTTGAAATGCTCGCTCACCGTGAGTGGCTAAAATATAGTTTAATCATATAAAGGAAAAGTCTCCAATCTTCATCTTTGCTACATGTATAATGATTAATAGCATCAACCATTAATCCTTACTGTTTCCATTTGATGTATTTGTAGGAGATAATATTACTTCGCCTCTTTATTCTCCTCTATCCATCTACCAGCCAATTATAGACGTGGGGTCTTTAACATTAGCTTTCCTCCCTCTCTCCCACCCACTATGACTATATGAAACTTGTAGGTTCTTCTTTAAGATTTAATGTTGTTGCAGTAATAAACAATTAAATGCAGAATTAAATTCAGGAACGAAATTACCCAATTGGAGCATATAATTCTGGGGCAGAAAAATAATATAAGAATTCCGGAAACTGGACAGCGAAGAACACGGCTGAGTCGCGGACTAGGTCGCTCTCTTTAAGGTGTTTCGCGGCTCTGCCTCTAATTGTGCCGACAGTCTGCAGCCCCGTCACCCCCAGGATAAAACAGCCTCCAATTAAATTACGGATTGATAGCACAAGAATTAATCCGGTCTGATCACACCCATTCTGTATTAATTGCTCGATTCTAAATATAATTAATCTGTAGAACAAACAAGATTAATTATTCAGGGAGAAGGAAAAGAAAATTATTCTGGGCGGATTTTTTTTTTTTCAGAACTGTAGGGTATTTTCTGTGTTGAAAGCTGTATTGAAAACGGAGGTCTCAACCTCTTTTTATGCAAAAAGAAATTACCGTTAGTGGGCTAAAACGTGGAGAGAAATCTGGAAACGTGGGTGGAACAATTCAATCAGTTAAAGGCCCACGTTTTTTCGGAATTAATTACCGTTAAAAAATAATTTTTAAAGCCCAAAAACGTTAATTTATTTGTCCAAAAAATTAATTCTTAATGAGCCCAAGCCCAAGACCCGGACCCGGACACGGGCACGGGCCGGGCCGGACGGACGGCGGCGGCGGCGCGCGCGCGCGTGTGACTTGGCCCATTGGGTCTGCCCCACATACCCACAAAAACTTGAATGCCCAAAGGGCTGAACCTTTGTTCCCAAAAAATTGTAAATATACACAACACTTTTGAAGCATCCCACCGATGTGGGACACGGAGAGAAAGCCAAAAGCCAAACTTATTGTTTTGCATCTTCAAACAACAGCTGTCTAGGACAGCTGTTTTCCAACAATCCCCCACTTGCAAAACTTGAAAACATTTTATCGAGCATTAATCTATAGAATTGTGCTTAAGCAAAGGTGTCTTTCGACTTGAACCTTTACGTAGTAAAGATGATTCAGAATATACTAGAGTAACCGTAGTTTTGAACTCTATCTCTGACAACATCCCACACACAACCCTACTTGGGTGTAAGTCTAATAGCTAGCACGTTACGGCCATGTGCTTCTATCCCAGTATAGTGAACGCTTTAGGAATTTGCCCAAAATATCCATAGGAAGCGGCCACACTTCAACATTCACATAGGTGAGTCTATCAAGAATACTCCTGTAGCTAAGTACCCCACTCAAATAAAGCTATAGATCTCATTAAGAGTTATCATAACTCATCCTTAACTCGCTTCAGGATATCATGCTCCATAGGGATGGACTCGGAGTAAAACCCCGTTCTATATTAATTAATAATCGCATGATTCAACCCATATCACTTGTGACTTGTTATTACCCTTTGAACATATTTCTTGGGATCTCCAGTCTATATGTTGGGTCACCATCACAAATGACTCATTTATCCAAGGGCTTTAGTCCCATCCCTTTCGTGGTGTTCCACACCTTTTCCCTAGCTAGTCCTTTCGTCAAAGGATCAGCTAAGTTCTGTTCAGACCGTATATGATCCACCCTCACAGCACCCGTAGAGATAAATTCTCTAACAGTACTGTGCTTACGACGTATTTGTCGTTTCTTACCGTTATAATAACGGTTCTCAACTTTTGCAATAGCCGCGGTACTATCACAATGAATCAAAACGGCTGGAATCGGTCTTTCCCATAATGGGATATCTGACAGAAGGTTTCTTAACCAACCTGCCTCTTCACTAGCAGCAGCTAGTGCTATCATCTCAGACTCCATAGTGGATTGAGCCAAAATAGTTTGTTTCTTAGATTTCCAAGAAACTGCACCACCAGCGATGCTAAATATATATCCACTAGTAGCCTTAGAATCATCAGATAGGGTGTTCCAATCAGCATCACTAAATCCTTCAAGGACAGCGGGATGCTTATTATAGTGTAATCCGAGGTTCATCGTCCTTTTAAGGTACCGCATGACCCTCTCAATAGCATGCCAATGCTCCATACTAGGTCTACTAGTAAATCTACATAGTACTCCCACAGCATAAGCTATGTCAGGTCTAGTGCAATCTGTAGCATAACGTAAGCTACCAATAATGCTTGCATAAGCATTTTGGTTTACACTGTCGCCAGTGTTCTTAAATAACTTTACACTAGGGTCAAATGGAGTACTAGCAGGTTTACAGTCAAAGTAATTATATTTCTTTAGAACTTTCTCAATGTAATGAGATTGATCCAAAGAAAGTCCCTTTTCTGACCTAGTAATATTAATTCCTAATATTACACTAGCTTCACCCAAATCCTTCATATCAAAGTTGGCACATAATAATGATTTAACATTTTCTACGGCATGATTATTGGAACCAAAAATAAGCAAGTCATCAACATAAAGACATATGATAGTGCAAATGTTCTCAACATATTTATAATAAATGCATTTGTCACTTTCATTAATTTTAAACCCATTAGAGATGACTAAGCTATCAAATTTATCATGCCATTGTTTAGGTGCCTGTTTGAGTCCATAAAGAGATTTATCTAATTTACATACTTTATTTTCTTGACCGTGTACAATAAAACCTTCAGGTTGATCCATATAAATCTCTTCTTCTAATTCTCCATTTAAAAATGCAGTTTTAACATCCATTTGGTGTACAATTAAATCATTTAAGGCAGCTATAGCAAATAGTACACGTATAGACGTTATTCTAGTCACGGGTGAAAATGTGTCAAAAAAGTCTACATTTTCTCTTTGTCTAAAACCTTTAGCAACAAGACGTGCCTTATATTTTTCAACAGTGCCATCAGGTTTTAATTTCTTTTTAAGAATCCATTTACACCCAATTGTTTTACATCCAGGAGGAAGGTCCACTAAATGCCAAGTTTTATTTGTTTCCAAAGAATCCATTTCATCATTAATAGCCTCTTGCCATAAATCGGCATCTAAAGAAGATAAGGCTTCTTGAATAGTGTTAGGATCCTCCTCTAAGGTGTAAGCATAAAAGTCGGGACCAAAATCTTTTTCTACACGAGCCCTTTTACTTTTTCGAATTTCTAAAATGGATTCATTATTTTCTTTATTTTTATTTAAAGAAACATTAGTGGATGACTCGCCCCCACTATTCCTCAATTTAAAAGGAAATTTATCTTCATAAAAATCGGCGTCATTTGATTCAATAATTACTTGATTTTTCAAGTCATAAAATCGGTATGCTTTGCTATTAATAGCATAGCCTATAAAAACGCATTCATATGCTCTACTCGCCAATTTAGACCTTTTAGGGTCGGGTATACGTACATAGGCTAAGCACCCCCACGTTCTAAAGTATGACACGTTGGGCTTAATATTTTTCCAAATTTCATAAGGAGATATTTTCATTTTAGTCTTAGGAATTCTATTAAGCACGTGACACACAGTCAAAATAATTTCACCCCACCAATGTGAGGCAGCCCCAGAGTTTAATAAAATAGCAACAACTAATTCAGTTAAAGTCCTATTTTTTCTTTCGGCTTTACCGTTCATTTCGGGCGAATAAGGGGCAGTTTTTTCGTGAATAATACCGTGGGTTTTATAAAATTCAATAAATGGTCCAGAATCATATTCGGTGCCTCTATCACTACGTAACCTTTTTATTTTCCGATTAAATTGATTTTCAATTTCATTAAGAAAAATTTTAAACATGTCAAACGCTTCACTTTTATTTTTCATTAAATACACAAATGAATAATCGGAACAATCATCAATAAAAGTTATAAAATAACGTTTGCCATTTCTAGTTGTGACACCATCCAATTCACAAATATCCGAATGAATTAAATCAAGTGGTTCAGATTCTCTAAAAACAGATTTATGTGGTGTCTTAGTAATTTTTGCTTGACTACACCATTCACATTTTTCAAAATCATTTAATGATAATTCGGGAATTAATCCTAAAGTGCTCATATTTTTAACAAGTCGTTTATTAACATGACAAAGCCTAGCATGCCAAATATTAAATGAACAAGCAATATAAGCAGAAGGAGAAATTTTATTCATTGCATCAACATTCAATTTAAACATCCCATCAGTGGCATAACCCTTGCCTACAAAAATTCCATTTTTGGTCAAAGTAAATAAATCAGCACCAATAGTTTGAGTAAAGCCAGCTTTGTTGAGAAGATAACCCGAAACCAAATTTTTCCTTATCTCGGGAGTGTGAAGAACATCTTTGAGGATAACAGTCTTTCCCGAAGTGAACTTCAATTCCACATTTCCAGTACCAGCAACCTCGGTGGAGTGAGAATCACCCAACAACACCTTCTTATCTGCAGTCTCAGAATAAGTCTTAAATAGACTACGGTCATAACAGATATGGCGGGAAGCGCCAGTATCCAACCACCACCCTTCGGCACCGCTAACCATGTTGATTTCTGAAATCATAGCACATAGGTCCTCTTCGGTCAAATTCGCTTGTGCTTGTGGCACGTTGCGACATTTGCGAGCCATATGGCCAGGCTTGCCACACTTGAAACAGAGAAACTGTCCCGAGTTGCTAGACTGTCCATTTCCAGGGTTCTTATACTTATTCTGAGTCTGAGTCTGATTTTTAAAATTCTGGTTGTGGCTCTTTTTCTGATTTTTCATGTTTTTCCCGTTTGCCTTTAAAACAACTGGAGTGTGGTTCTTTTTCTGATTTTTGTTGTTAGACACAACAAGAATTTCATCTTTATAGTCCTGTTTTCGGGATTCCTCCTCAATTCTCAATTTAGTAATTAATGACTCTAGTGAGAATTCTTTAGACTTATGCCTCAAAATATTTTTAAACTCTTTGAACAGTGGAGGCAATTTATCAATAATCACAGCCACCTGAAATTGCTCATCTAAAGCCATGCCCTCGGAAATAATTTCATGGGCAATCATTTGCAAATCATGGGTTTGAGCAACAACAGATTTGTCATCCGTCATTTGAAATTTCAAATAACGGCTGACGGCATATTTTTTAGCACCCGCCTCCTCCGTGTCATATTTTTTAAAAAGTGCGTCCCAAACATCTTTCGCAGTTTTATAATTGGCATAATAGTCATAAAGTTCGTCACTTAGAGCATTCAGAATATAGTTCTTGCACAAAAAATCATTTTCCTCCCAATTTCGAATTGTTTTGCTTTCCTCAACAGTAGGTGGATTATTTACTACGGGTTTGTCAAATTGAACACATGATGCGACCTTTTTCGTAGTTAAATAAAATAGCAATTTTTTGCTCCAACGTTTAAAATGAGTGCCTTCATATTTGAAAGGCTTATTTAGGTTACTGGAGTTAATTTCGTCCATGGCAGATTATAGAACACCTTAAAATTGTTGTTGCAGTAATAAACAATTAAATGCAGAATTAAATTCAGGAACGAAATTACCCAATTGGAGCATATAATTCTGGGGCAGAAAAATAATATAAGAATTCCGGAAACTGGACATCGAAGAACACGGCTGAGTCGCGGACTAGGTCGCTCTCTTTAAGGTGTTTCGCGGCTCTGCCTCTAATTGTGCCGACAGTCTGCAGCCCCGTCACCCCCAGGATAAAACAGTCTCCAATTAAATTACGGATTGATAGCACAAGAATTAATCCGGTCTGATCACACCCATTCTGTATTAATTGCTCGATTCTAAATATAATTAATCTGTAGAACAAACAAGATTAATTATTCTGGGAGAAGGAAAAGAAAATTATTCTGGGCGGATTTTTTTTTTTTCAGAACTGTAGGGTATTTTCTGTGTTGAAAGCTGTATTGAAAACGGAGGTCTCAACCTCTTTTTATGCAAAAAGAAATTACCGTTAGTGGGCTAAAACGTGGAGAGAAATCTGGCAACGTGGGTGGAACAATTCAATCAGTTAAAGGCCCACGTTTTTTCGGAATTAATTACCGTTAAAAAATAATTTTTAAAGCCCAAAAACGTTAATTTATTTGTCCAAAAAATTAATTCTTAATGAGCCCAAGCCCAAGACCCGGACCGGGCCGGACGGACGGCGGCGGCGGCGCGCGTGTGACTTGGCCCATTGGGTCTGCCCCACATACCCACAAAAACTTGAATGCCCAAAGGGCTGAACCTTTGTTCCCAAAAAATTGTAAATATACACAACACTTTTGAAGCATCCCACCGATGTGGGACACGGAGAGAAAGCCAAAAGCCAAACTTATTGTTTTGCATCTTCAAACAACAGCTGTCTAGGACAGCTGTTTTCCAACATTTAAGATGGGTATTACTAAACAATAAGGTAATTCTTACTATAATTCTAGGTAGGCGGTATTGCCCAGTTCCTGTCAACAAATACGTCGCCTCTTATTACCTATGACGTTGCTAATAGTCCTATTTTTGAGAATCTATGTTTTGCAATTTTCCATGGATGTGAAGACGAGGATGGATAATCTGATGAAAAGGCCATTGATGGTGGTTGTTTTTATAATTTTTCAAGACAAGATAATAATTTCTGTTTAACTGATTAGTTCATTCATCAACTTACCCATCTCAAAAACCAAATGGAGGATACCCTTTTGATTTCAAAAGTTTGCTTAAATGAATAATTTGAGTCCAAGGGAGACATTTTTAAAAACTAGTTTTTTTTACTTTAATTCCATCTCCAAAGATTTATAACGCCTACTCCCATGTATTTTTAAAAGGGTGTTTTTATTTAAACTCCACTTTTCTTTTTCTAGCCCCCACTTATAATCAACCCACATTAACGGGTTGATCTACATTTAGGACACCAATTGATAGAGTTTATAGAATTAAAAGGGAAGCTTCTATGTAAACATTCAAGGTTTAAAGAATCCATATTCATAAACCCCTATTTCCCATTCCTTGAAAATGATAAACCTATGCGGATACTTACATAGGGACCTCCGTTACGGTATGATGAGGTTCATTGAGGATGTTTGTTGAGGTTGTTCCTTGAAAGTTAACATTTTTTTGTTGTGATGGATTCATAAATTGGATGAAAATGCAAAAGAATATTACTGTATCTGACATATTGGAATAAGGAGTATTACGAAGGCAGGTTTTAACATTCTTTTGGGGCTTTTTCCATTTTATCAGAGAATGATATTGAGTAAACATCTTTTGTTCCATTCTTAATATCAAGTTAAAGTAAGTATCATGTTCTATTTGTACTATTCTCAAAGCAGTGTTCTACTTGAAGTGTGGTGTTTTAATTGAGATAATGTGGTCATTATACCTGCAACAACGTTTAAAACTCAAATTTTACTACCGGGGACTGTTAAAAGATAACTAGGGTGAGAATAAAAATGCCCTTTTAAAATTGTAACAGGTTCTATAACCACCTAAAACTACCTATAATTGCTATGTAATCACCATTTTTTTTTTTTCCAGAGAATGACATGTGTCACATATTTGTTACAATAAGACTAACAACTTAAAACATAAAAACATAGGACCAAATAACTAGAGATTCCTTTTAAAACTCGCAAAAGATAAGAATGTTGATATATATACTAGATTTTTTGTGATCAGTCAGTACTCCCATGTTTTACAAAGGACTGGTCCTACATCTTTTTCTTTTATTGTTGGACGTCCTAAATTTTCAACCGTTATACTCATTTTTGCCTTTTTTTAAATCAATTGCTCATCTTTCCATGAGTAAGCAGTTTTTTTACACTCAGCACCTTTGTATGAATAGTACTAACATCTAAAATAAAAAAGGCTGGAATTGATCACTAAAAAATCTCATAATGTAGGACTAAATGTTTTTGAGCGCTATATATACACATACTGAGAGACACACACACTAACACTAAAGGCTTGCTCGTGCCGATAGCATTGTGGTAAACCGCCACACACGCTTAGGACACTAGACATTTCTTGTACATCATGTATGTTAGAGCTATACCACGTGACACGCATAAACCTCATTAATTTGGAATTTGAAGTGAGAATAAAAGTTAGCATCCATGTGATCACATACGAATGTGGGATACATAATTGATTATAGACTTGTACGAACCAACATAAACATGCACTAATGAGTTATTTCTCTATTAACATTTTGGCAGACAATACACAGTGACCAACCAAATACACAAACCACACTTAATTTATACAAGGGCGTAATACTTTAGTTCATGCACAAATAAAGTGATAGGGAAACAACCCATACTATGTACTGTATTAGTAATGAACCTTAAATGTGTGATAACGAAAATTATGACAAAGTGGGGATGCAGTTTGGCTTTTTGCCTACAAAATTGAATAGATCCACATGCAAAATTAATGTCATATAAGTTGATAAGATTTGAGTTGCTAGATAGAATTCTATATTAAGGCATACATTTTACTAGCATACAACCTGTACGATACACGGACGATGTATGATAAATAAATATAATAATAATTATAAAAATTAATATATGTCATAAATTTAATATCTTATCTTAAAGCCATTATAAAGGGTTAATTTTTTCATAAATAAAATATGACTATTATTTTTAAATGTTTTTATTACATAAAAACTATTTTTTTATAAACAAAAACTTCAAAACAATTGTACGTATTTTATATAAAAAAAATTCATATTTTTATTTGTTTTTAGTTTATAAAGTATACGTCAATTATAGATAAAAAAAACTTAAAAGTTTTTTCTATAATTAAAACGTCAAAAATATTTTTATAACCAAAAACTTGTTTTTATTTATATGAATTTTTTTTTTGAAATTTTGAAAACTTGTTTTAACTTAAAAACTATTTTTTTTTAAATAAAAACTTCAAAAAAACTGTACGTATTTATATTGAAAATTATACATATCTTTATTTATTTTTATTCTAATAAACTTTATGTCATTTATAAATAAAAACTTAAAGTTTTCTCGTATAAATGCAATGTTAAAAATATTTTTATTATCAAAAACATTTATATTTATATAAAAATAATTTTAAAATTTTTGAAAACATTTTTTAAACATTTTTCTAGAAATAAAAACGTTATGTAGATGTAGTAGTATTAGTAGCATTGTGTAATGTGATTTGAGTGGAGAATAATGAAAAGAGATTAAGTGAATCTAGATTGTGTTGAATTGAGAAATTAATTAATGGAGTATTGGATCAACTTTTTAGTTTTGAAAAGACTTTTGATTTATTCATTTTTTTATTTATTTTGAAGAGATTTTTTAGTAATCCATTTAGGTAAAAGGGATTATTGATTTTAAGAGGAAGGAAACGTATCTAGATAGGGAGCATTAATTATCATTTACAGAGGTATAACTTATTTTTAGTCCGCACGATGCGCGAGTGTTTTTCAATTAACGTGAAAATAATCATCATTCCAAAGCTTAGAACCAAGTTAAGACATATCTAGATTTGTAAAGTTGTGAAAATAATAATCATCATTCCAAAGCTTATAACCAAGTTGAGACATATCTAGATCTGTAAAGTTATAAACTACCATGTAAAACTTGTAAGCTATATTTAACAAGAGACTTCCCTCTTCACTTTGCAGTTGTAAACTACAATGTAAAATATCAAAACAAATGGATAAATGTTTGAAGAGAGAATTATTATATAAACTATTTCTTCCAGGCACATAATCCACAGAAGTGTTAACATGTTCACAAAGATTATTAAAGATATCATTCAATAACTATAAGGCATCAAAAAAGATAAACAAAGAATTTACGATAAGGCAAGCGGTTAGTTAACATTCATTTAACTCCCTAAATTATCTATTCATCATAAATCTTAGCAATTTTATTTTTTTTTTGGAAAGAAAAACAAATAATTTACACCAAGAATAAACCCAGTTATATGCATAGAAAATTTGAACACTCAGTCCATGAATGTAGACAATAGAGCTGAAACCCAATCAATGTAAAACTTAAATAATGCCGTAAATACCCTTACCCCAATCTAAATAATTAAACCAACCCACTAACCCCAAACCCACAACTACAGCAAGCAAAACTTAAAAAAATTCAACCCGTAATTGCTATTTTACAACAGGACCGTTCGTTAAATGGCCAACATAATCTACAACCCAACATTTTTCCAAATCCAAGCCTTTTATTCGAAAGCTAATCTTAACCCGATCTAATCCAAATTAAAATCCAAACCCAATACCCAAACCGCACTCACACTCAGACACCAAATTCACCTCATTCACAAATCGGATCCATTACTCAAAGATCAACTTCGTGCTACACATTCAAATCCCCAAACTCAAAACTCAAACAACAAAATCCACTTGTTTGAAATCTATACCTGCCATCAAACGCATTCACACCAATTTAATCTGAGGTTGAAAAACTCAGATTAAAGTTGCGCTTAGCGGTAAAAAATGAAAAGGTTATATAACATAAATTCCGTAGTTGGCAGACCGGTAGTGGGTTTGCAACAATGATCCCAAGTGATAAGAATACAACTGGGACGATCCATTAAGGAAAATAGAGGTGTGCTGCAATGTCACGCCCCAATGGAATACGAAAAATGTGGGGTTGCTTAGTCGGGGAATAAAGAATAAAAAATGTAAGTAAAAATGCCTCAATAGAAGATGAAGAAATCGAAAACTTTCCCGTGATTCCATTTGGGAATAGAATTTGATCAGTGGAAGTGCCTTTATTGTACATAACTTTTATAAGAGAGAGATAGCAAAGGAAAGGGTGAGGGGAGACTTACGGTCGTTTATATCTGTTGGGTTTGTTGATCTATTACCAGCAGAGCATTAGACTCTTTATATCTGTTGGGCTTGTTCGAGTACTAATATGGAACAAAGAGAATGGAGCATCAACTTTGGAAAGTAAAAAGACAAAACCAATTACACAATGCATATGATAAAAAAAAGGGGGATGAAGAGTCTAAAATTAATTTAGTTACACAGAATGAAATGCCACTTGAACATGCTAGTTGTAAAGCAGAAGTAAATGCATCCTCTTTTTCCATTTTACAGTATTATATAAATTATTTTGCACCCTGAGATCAAAGGACATTTAAACCAAATATATTTATCTAGATTAATTCCACAAATTCCAACCAAAAAGATAAATAATTGTATCATGGTATCTTTTGTAAAATTTAACCCGATACTAGCAGAGTAAAATGGCAATGTCACTTCTGTGAAATTATCGTGGTAAAGCATGGATGTGGTCTTGTCAACTCTCATTGAATAATCAAACATTATTAACACTTATTTCACATAAATGTCCAATCAAATTAGATTGTTTTACATTCAAAACTTATAATTTTTATCCCCTTGCAACTTGTAATAAAGAATTATAATGTCCCCCAATATGGGGTTCTTCTCCTAAATTTTAGCTCCATATATTCTTATGCATGGTAACAAACAAATAATGTTCCTTCCCTTTCACCTTCCAGATGCATAATGGAAATTGCCATATGTTAAAAGGAAAACTTAAAAATAATAAAAACAGGTTGATATGATGCTTGGTATGCTAGAAATGGAGGAGAACCTATCGAATTTGTATCTAAATCTAAATTCAAAGAAATTAGATTTCCTATATTTTCCCTAAAAAATAATGTTAAAAGTTTTGGTTGGCAAACGAACTATGCTTTGATGTCAAGGAATCAAAAGAAAAAATGCAAATAAAAACTAAATTAATACCATATTTAAATCTTTTATATCCTCTAAAATGCTTTACAGCGTTTTAAAATAAGTTAATTATACTTTCATGTAAGGATGTCCACGTGGACAGTATCACCAACTCTTCCGCCCCCTCATCTTCCCTCTCAAGCGTGTGCATGAGACGTCCTTTCGATCTCTCTTTACACGTACAGCTATCCATTAGTGCTATTGCTTCTTATCTCTCCGAAAATAACAAAACTTCAATACCAAAACACCTAAATCCCATAAAGGCTTCTCCTCTATCCATAACCTTCCAAATTCCAATAACTTTCTCTCTCGACTTAGTTTTCTTCCAAAACCCATTTCCCAAACCCCAAGTATATATTTGTTGAGATTTATAAATCCCTCCTATCCCACACCTCCCAAATCAAATCAAATGTAACTTCTCTCTTTATCTCTCCTATCTTGGTCTTCGTGTCATACGAATTTTAATATGTTGATAGAGGAGCTATGAACATCAAATCTTTGTATTTTTATGGACGTCAAATATAAAAAAGATGCACTATGTTTCTTTCAACACTGGATCCATATATCTCCCTCTCAATCAAAGATGGATTTCAATCATTTTGGATTTTGACTTCATGTATGTTCGATCGGAATCTAATATAGTGTGTATGATTACTTTTATGTGATTTTGAAGTACATATTTGAGGATGTTCAAATATTCATAAATTTATTTGAAGTATAAACCCAAGGAATTATAAACCTAAGGAATTCTAGTATATTTTGATACTGAAGTATAAATGTAGGGATTTGAAGGATAAATCTGAGGAATTAAAGTATAAATATTGGGTTTTTATATATGCATTGAAGCGTAGGCTTGAGTTCTTTTTGGTTACATTCATAAAATAAAGGTGAGTTTTTATTAAGTTGGGCGTTGTGTAATTGTCAAGTATCGTGGGCAGTGGTGGTGGTTCCTTGGAATTTTTAGGATAATATTTTTTTAGAATTGAGTATGTTTGAAATGATCCAAAGGTCTAATGAGTACATTTATTAGTTATTCCAAACCAATACCACGCTTATTTCTTGTAATTTTGAAATTACTTTGCCAAGCTAGGTCCCTTTTCTATGACCAGTTATGTCTGTTTCGTTATTTTTTTTTATAAGGGATGTAAATATTTCTTACTCTGTTTCTAAAGTGTGCTTAATACTGATCTAGAAGTTTAATATCTGATACACCAATTTAATAGAAGTTTATATCTCATAGATGAATATAAGGTCAGGAAATATAACAAAATACGTGCGCTCTAATTTTTAGGCAATATGAATTCATCAGATTTTATCTTATAGAGCCATGACCATGGTCTTCTATTTTTTTTCCTTTAAAGAGTGATGAATCTCTACCCTAGGCATCAAACGTGGGGGACTGAACTGAGTCAATTAGTTGGACGGACATCGGGACGGTGTGATCGAGCAACGTTGGTAGGGGATTTACGGGCCAAGTCTTTGCCGATTTTGATTTTGATTTTAACTACAAAATCAGGCATTAATATATACTCACCTTTTGTTCTTTAAATCAATTTTATGTATATATAGCTGAACAAGAATGATAACACTTGAAAGAGTCATAATTTTTTTCAATGCAAATAGAAGGTTTGTTGTTCAAAATACTCGTAGACCGTCTGCACTTATAATTATAATTGTTGATCAGATTTTGACACCAGAAGGATGCTATGTTTGTAGAAATATAAGGATTTAAACTGATTTGTTTTGTTTGCTAATAGCATATAAGAGAAAAAAAGTTAAACTACTTTGGAAATATTTAACTAAAAGCAGTGTAAAGTAATCTACTGCATAGATGGCCCCTTTCTCGGATGGATATAGTGATTCTCTGTCTAGGTAAGAAATAAATGTAATCATGCTTTTTTTTAATGGTGAGACCAATAGAGATAATTGCATAATACCAAAATTGTTATGTTTATTTTAGATTTTTTTTTATTCATTTCAATTCTTTTTTGATTTTGCAAAGGCATGATAATATAGGTCATATTAGTTATATAAGTATAAAAAATATAACTAATCTAGGATTAATTTATGATTGTAAATTTGACCATTATGATATGAAGAGAAATGTCACTAGTGGAGGAAATAAATATTTTTTAGCTTTTATCGATGATTACAACATATATATATATATATATATATATATATATATATATATATATATATATATATATATATATACTTAAAAGTAAAGATGAAGTATTCAATAAATTTCTTAATTTTAAAGCAGAAGTTGAAACTCAACAAAATCAAAACATCAAAGTTATACGATCTGATAAAGGTGGTGAATACTATCCAATGAATTTATTCAATTTTGTAAAACTCATGGAATAATTCATCAAGTTACGACACCATACACGCCTAAAAAATGGAATAGTGAAAGAAAAAATAGGACTTAGGTTGAAATGATAAATGCAATATTAACCTTTGTCTATATGGGGTGGAGCAATTTTATCTACTTGTTATATTCTAAATATATTTCCATTGAAAGACAAGGATATTACACCATATCAATTATGGTTTAATCGTAAACCTAATCTTAATTGTCTCAAAGTTTGGGGATGCCTTGCTTATATAAGAAAACCCGAACCTAAAAGACCCAAGTTAGGTAACGCGACCACAAATGTGTCTAGTGTGCGTACTATATAGGCTCAAGTGCAAGCATATCGCTCAAGTAAAAATCCGATAAGTCGGGTATTGATCCTCAGGGAAACAGGACGAACGAAGTCGTGACGACGTTGGAAAGACGAGAGTAAATTAACTTTGGCTCTAAAAAGAACGAAAAGGTGATTTTGGGAAACATAACACTACAACTAGATGCAAAATTTGAGAATACTTAACTAATGAGATTACGACTAAATGAAATGCAACTACTCTAATAAACGAAAAGCTGATGGCAATTTGACTAAAACTTTAACTATGAAATTAGAAAAATAGGTTGGGTTATAATCCCCCACACCTTAGCAATTCACTTCGTAGGATACTAGATTTGGAATTAGGCCCTTAAATGAACCCGGTCTTTAGTACTCCTAAATATTACATATATGAGGTATCGTAGCCCGCACAGTATGTAAGCAAAGGATGAGTAAAGCAGTGTCGCAGTAACCAATACTCGCGTCTCACTCTTAAGCATCCCAGTTACCTAAGGCAAATGAGATCAAAAGTCCTACGATAGTTATACCAGTTATACGACACGATTCATCTAAGATTTTTATTCCAAATAACTATTTCCACTATCGTGAATTACATTGGGTGGGGGTCATGTACCCCAACCCTTAAAAATTTAGCCGGACATATTAAAATAAGAAGAAAACATGCTTTTAATAAAAGAAAACATTTTAATTAATGACTTAAGATTAAGAAGAATGAAATTACCAACTAATCTATTAACTACAGTATTAATGAAAGAAATAATAGGAACAACTTTACTTGAATTGCAGAACTGGAATCAAAGCTACATAAAAATTAGGGTTTCTTATTGTTCTCTCCCCAAAACTAATTACAATGCTTCTCTAAATGAATTATAAGCTACCTTAATGTCTGGGAGGAGTTAGAAATTTATACACTATGAAAATACAAGAGTTGGAGTCATGCAAGACTCTATCTTGAAGAAGATAGCTCCAAAATCTCGAACCCCGGATCGATCCGGTTAGGATATTTTGGGTTGGCTTAGGTGATAATCGGATCGATCCATTTTTCATTTCACCTTGATTAGTCCACTAAACAGGACTTATGAAGAGATCTTTGGGGGCCGGATCGATCCATTTTTTAGGAGGACCAGATCGGTCCAATAGATGCAACTTTATTCAGGGACTTCTAGTACCCGGATCAATCCATTTTTTGTGCCAACCGGATTGGTCCGGATTTTCTTCTCAATTTGTATTCATTATCTTTTTAAAATCTCATGATTATCTCATATCTTCGGGTGTTTATAACTTCTATTATAGAACTCGGATTGGAACGCCGTTTCTTCCTTCGCTTTCGTAAACTTGAGATCTTCGACTTTTATTTTGGGTCCTCAACCGGATTCCTGGTAAAAGTTATGCTTTTGCCCTTTTGATTCGTCTTCTTTCTTCTCTCTTGCTTCTTATAGTTTCTTTCTTTATTTCATGTATTAAATACTTGCAAAATCAATAAAAAAATACACGAAACTCGGGGTACTTGTTAGACGAAGCCACTAGCAATGTTATGAGATACACAAACTCAATTTATGTTGTTCGGGGTAATAAAAGATTCTAAATTAAGGGATAGATTTGGACGAATTTATGCCTAATCAAACCCCCTAACTTAGAACTTTGATCGTCCCGAGCAATGTAAAAGAATCAAAACATGATCCAACTCTAAAATGGAATAGAATACCTCGTTTGCGGGTGAGCAATTGCATTTAGCGTATGCAACAAGCCTTTAAATCCCTAGGTTACACTAGTAGTACGAGTTGTGTCTCGTGAGGGTTTGTAGTGAATATACCCACAAAATTCGACTAAAGAAAAATTCAAAATGTGCAAAAATTGTATAATTCAAACTTTTACAGAAAATAGTCATCATCAATTCAAGTTCAAGGGTCTCAAATCATAGTGCATGTGTGAGAAGCTAGGGATTTAACCTCGAATTTCCATCGGTAAACCATTACGTTACTTATCCAAAAATTTGTTTTGATTTCAAAATCTTCCAGGATTCTCTCACAAATGAATCTTTCAGAAATGTGGCTATTTCTCTCGGTGTGCGTGATGTAAAGAGTGAATGCATTGGAACCAAGTTCACACACACAATAGAAAGACGAAATTTTATGGTAAATGGATCTCATCATCGGATTACGGTTATAGGGAAACGGGAATATCGCCTCTACTTCACACATTTAGTCACTTTTATTATCTTTTTGTGTTTTAGCTCTCCACGCGGTAATCAATTTCGCAATTTGAACTCGGTTAGGACTTTATTGGGTCATAAGGTGTAACGGGTACAAGGAAAGGGGCTAAGGAAATTTGGAATTGGAATCTATGCTTAAGATATCCATTAGTGCTTTTCCGGGCTTTTGCTCATTTTTCTCTTATTTTTCTGTTTTTCACGCTTTTCTTTTCTTGCTATTTTTGTTGAGCATTGTTATTCTTTTTCCCCTTTTTGTTGTACTTTTCGAACTTAAATTATGAGATTTTCAATTTTCTCAATTCTGGGCTAATTTTGTGTTTTTGGGTTGCCAAATGAAAATGAAAAAAATTTATTCAACTCAACTGGGTTATCAAAAGGGATAATTTTTCATGAATTTTTCTGGCCCTTATTTTTGGGTGACAAACAAGGGCCTACTTCATTTTCTAGAATACTAATTGTGTAACCATATGCGTCTCAAGATTAGTTTAATTTAGAGATTTTTAGCACGTTTTTCACAACAACATTTCATTTTCCATAACCGATCTAAACAAGGGTATTGAGATCGCGACGACTTTTTCGATGCTGAATTAGAACTTTGAGTTAATCATTAACTCAGATTGATTTATAAACTCACAAAAATGAAAGGCTAGAATCTCACCGGGTTGGTTAATCTCTACATTTATTCATTAAGTCGTTTATATTCGCTTAATTTCCATCTTTGGCCAATTTCGACTTTGTGTACTATGTTTTTACAATTTGAGATTTTAAACCGAATTTAATGATATTTTTGAAAATTCTGAATTTCAATTTTTGTTTATTTTGAAGAAAAATATTTTTGGATTTTTCAAATTTTTTTTATTTTTTTTAAAATTTCTGGGCATTTTTGAAAATTTGTAAGTTTTAGAAAGACGCACTTGTGACCCCCCCTAACTTATACTTTTGCATTACCCTCCATTAAAAAGGACTATAATCTAACTCAAAGAGAATTAAAAGTGCGAATAAATAAAACGAACAAATATGGAAAACGCATAATTTTATATAGATAGACCAACATGCAGTACAAATGGAAAGGAAAACAAACAACCATGTGATAAGAACCAATAGTTACACAACCAATTTTCAGAAAAAATGTCATTGGGGTGGGGGATTAGAGCTACCAATCGCGTTGGGATCATATGGGTCATAGAAATAGGATGGTGGTGGTGCGCCCATAGTCATCTGATACATCTCCGCTTAGAGACGGTGCATCATGCTGGTATCCCTTTGGTAGGCCTCTTGGTCCTTATTGTATTGTGTGAGAAACCCATCAAATCGTGATTCAATTGCCGAAAGACACCGATTAATTTCTTCACTGGAGGGTGAAAAATATGAATCCTCATCACTGTCATAATCCGCGTCACCCTCGCCCACCACGATATCCTCCTCATCTTCCTCGCTGCTCTTGTCATCACCTCCCATTTTCGCTTCTTTGTCACTATCCTCATCTTCATCATCACTATCCTCCGGGGCTAAACGGGCTTGGATGTGTGCATGTTGTCTTTCACGTTTCGTCTCGATTGTTGCCCCAAAAGGGGTTGGGAGGCGCGGGAAATCCTGTGGGGGTGCAATTCCGGAATCGGCTAACATGGACGTGATGAGCCGAGCATAGGGAAGAGGGGTGATGCCCTTTTTATCCTTGGCGGCGAAGAATATGTCCTTAAAAATGCAGGTAGCCAGGCTGATGGGGGTGTTGTGGTCGAAGAGGTGATATACGAGGGTGGCTTGACGCGAGCGCATCGCCGAGTTATTGCCCGTTCGGAGAATGTTTGTGCACACGATTTTCAAAGTGAGGCTCGCTTTCTCGCTTAGCTGGCCCACCGGGTACGTTTCGGTGATCCAGTGAGCATTGGGGTCGATGCGGGACATGCATACGTCTTTTTTCAAGAGGGAAAATAAGGTTTGGGTAAATGTATTGATGTGGGGTTGGGACATATTTGGCAGCCAACTTCTGATTCAAAAGTTCCAAAGATAATGGGATGCGGATGCCGCCAATGTAAGCTTCAACCACGTGGTGCCCAGTGCGAACAAGTGAGCCATAGAAGGTGCGCATTGCGTTTGGCCATACCACATTATGAGGTTCATTGAGGAAGCGACACCACCCCCGGGCCATAAAAATAGCAGTGGCTGAATTAGGCATGTCATTCCAAATGACTTGGGCGCTCTATTTGGAGTTTGCGAGGTTGGCCGAAGAAACGTTCACACCACATTTTCTCTTGAAGGGATCGATAGCCGACGGCTCCGTCGCCGAGAATTTTGACAGAATCGTATTTTTGGGGAAGTGGTTTATTAGCCATGGTTTCAGGAGTGAGTAGGAGTGCTGGACGAAAATAGTGAAAGAGAGCAAGGGAGTGAGTAGTGGGGTGGGGAAGTTGTTGATTTTATTGGTGGGGAGGGGAGAGGGTAGGGTAGATTTTTAGAGGGAAAAGGGGGTTGGGAAGGGTTGGGGACGAAATGGGAGGGAAGAAGAGGGATTGGGGAAAAGGGGGTGAACTTAAGGAATTTAAGGAGTTGTAGAAACCAGATCGATTCGGGTTCCCAGGACCGGATTGATCCGAACCCCTTAATTTTTTATTTCGATAATTCCCAAAACGAACCAATCTGGGTGCCCAGGACTGGATCGATCCGGTGCCCAGATTATCTCTAGTTCACCTATTGGATGGTATACTCCTCTCTTATGACTTTCAGCTGCTCCTACCGATGATCCTACACCTTTTTGACATTGATAACCTCTCACCTCAATGCTGGGGTTTCTAAATGCTTGCCTCGTAAAGCGTATTGGTGCTCGAATTCCTTTCCTTTTGTGATGTGATCCTACGGACTCCACTATCCTATCCTATGTGCAGCTACTATACACAAGAATTCACCCCATATACGTCGGGGGTGCGAAGACCTCTCAGTTCGAGCTCACTCTACCCGTAAATGGGGTTCGATAACCAAATGGTGTCGATCTCTTCTACGCATGCCTCAGCTTATGGCTTTATGCGCTGTCCATTTACTTTGAACCTGTTCCCCCCTTTTGGATCTTCCAATTCTACTGCTCCGTGGGGGAATATGCTTTTCCCAATGAATGGACCAGTCTATCGAGATCGCAATTTACCCGGAAATAGATGAAGCCGGGATTATAGAGGAGTACCTTTTGTCCCGATCAAAACTCTTCCTGTCTAATAATCTTATCATGTGCGAGTTTCATTTTGAAATCTTCGCATTCTCATACGCATAATTGCGTATCTCTTCTAACTCATTTAGTTGAAGCTTACGGGCTTCACCGACTTTGTCCATATCACAATTTACCCTCTTAATTGCCTAATACACCTTGTGCTCCAACTCAACGGGAAGATGGCAAGGTTTTCCATACACAAAGAGGAATGGGGACATTCGAAGTGGGTTCTTATATGCGGTACGATAGGCCCATAGAGAATCGTTCAATCGAAGGGACCAATCTTTCTGGTCAAGATTGACGATCTTCTCTAGTATGTGTTTGATTTCATAATTTGCCAACTCATCCTGCCCATTCATTTGTGGGTGAGAGGTCGTTCTAACCTTGTGAATGAAACCATACTTCTTCATAAGTTTTACGAACGGCTTGTTACAAAAGTGCATACCGTTATCACTGAATACCGCTTTAGGTGCACCAAAGCGAGAAAGTATGTGTTCGTGGAGGGACTTTATCACCTCTTTATTGTCATTAGTCTTAGTAGCTATACCTTCAACCCACTTATAAATATAGTCTACCACGACTAGGATGTATAGGTATCCGAAGGACAGGGGAAAAGGGCCCATGAAGTCAATACCCCAGCAATCGAAAACCTCAATGATGAGAATCGGGGTTAATGGCATCATGTCTCGTCGGGTAATCTCCCCCATCCGTTGACACTTGTCACAAGATTTGCAATAATCGTTGACATCGCAGAACATTGTGGACCAGTACAAATCACTTTGGAGAATTTTAGCGACTGTCTTTTTCACCAAAAAGTGGCCTCCACATGCTTTCGAATGACAGAATTGGATGACTTTTGGAATTTCGTCATCCGGTATGCATCGTCGAATGATTTGGTCGGTGCAATATTTAAAAAGGAATGGATCATCATAGAAAAATATGCGCGACCAAGCGATGAACCTCTTCTGATCTTACGGTATCCAATCGGGGGGACGGCTCCCGTGGATCTTACGGTATCCAATCGGGGGGACGGCTCCCGTGACAAGATAGTTCACTATATCCGTAAACCAGGGCAAAGACGAGGTGGTAAAGAGTTGTCCATCTAAAAAATACTCGTCTATGGGTGTAGGATCACTAGGTATATCGGATGAAAGCCGTGATAAGTGATTGGCGATGACATTTTCTACTCCCTTTTTATCTTTAATGGAGAGATTAAACTCTTGAAGGAGTAGGATCCACCTAATGAGGTGCGAATTTGAATCTTTTTTTATGAGTAGATATTTTAAAGCCGTATGGTCGGTGAAACAAGTTATGGGGGAACCGATAAGATAGGATCGAAACTTGTCAAGAGTGAAGACTACCGCTAGCAATTCCTTCTCTTTGGTGGAGTAGTTTAGTTGTGGTCTAGTAAGAGTTCGTCTAGCGTAGTAGATAACATGAGCCTTGTTGTCTTTTCTTTGGCCCAAAATAGCCCCTATCGCATAATCGCTAGCATCACACATAAGCTCGAATGGTAAGGACCAATCCGGAGCTTGCATGATGGGAGCAGAGACAAGCATGTTTTTTAATTTTTCAAAAGCACTTTGGCATGCTTTTGTCCACTCGAAAGGGGTATCTTTCATAAGAAGGTTGCTTAAGGGTCTAGCGATGGCGCTAAAGTCCTTAATGAACCTTCTATAAAACCCCGTGTGGCCCAAGAAGGAGCGCACGTCTATTAGCGATTTAGGTGGGGGTAGTTCAGCTATGACATCTATTTTTGCTCTATCAACCTCGATCCCTTTGGATGACACGATGTGGCCAAGAACTGTACCCTCAGTTACCATGAAATGACATTTCTCCCAATTCAGCACTAGGTTCTTTTTCACACATCGGACTAGTAATTTTTGAAGATTAGCTAAACATAAGTCGAAAAAGGTGCCAAAACACTAAATTCATCCATAAACACCTCTATCCCTCTCTCAACCATGTCACTGAATAAGCTCAACATGCACCTTTGAAAGGTTGCCAGTGCATTACCCAAACCAAATGGCATATGCTTGTAGGCAAACGTTCCAAAGGGGAAGGTGAAGGTTGTCTTCTCTTGATCAAGTACATCTACCTCAATTTGGTTATATCCGAAATAACCATATAGGAAGCAATAGTAAGGGTGGCCCACTACTCTTTCAAGTATTTGTTCGATAAATAACAAGGGGAAATGGTCTTTCCTTGTTCCCGCATTGAGTTTTCGGTAATCAATGCAAACGCGCCACCTAATGGTGGTATGTTGGGGAACTAACTCAGCTTTGGCATTTTTGATCATAGTCATGCCCGACTTCTTCGGGATGACTTGAATGGGGTTTATCCACTTGCTATCCGAGATTGGGTAGATAATCCTGGCATCCAACAATTTTATAATTTCAGTCCTCACCACATCTTTTATTGTGGGGTTTAGCCTTCTTTGCATTTCTCTCGAGGGCTTAACATCCTCCTCGAGGTGAATCTTATGGGTGCAAATTAGAGGGCTTATCCCCTTTAGTTCAGCTATACACCAACCAAAAGCACTTTTGTTCTTCCGCAAAATCTTAAATAGTTTACCCTCCTTCTTTTCATCTAAGTTAGAGGAGATCATAATAGGAAATGTCTCACTCTCTCCTAGGAAAGCATATTTAACATTGGAGGGTAGCTTCTTCAACTCGAGAGTCGGGAATGTGTCGCTAGAGGGCACCATGCATGCCTCCCTCAGTGATAACTCTTCAAATTGAGAAACCCAACTAACATCTCTAGCATCCTCGTCCGATGCTCTCTCATCGAGTAAGCCTCTCAACTCCTCTATCTCCTTTTCAAACTCGGTGTAGGCACCCTCACACTTGTGACTAGACACTAGGCAAGCTTCTAAGGCTTCTTCACAATAATTTTCCTCAAAGTGCTATTCTACGATCTCATCAATTAATCTTACCGCCTGAATATCATCTTCTTCCCCTGCGTGTTGGGCTATGTTGAAGATGTTTGTTTCTAAACTCATATGTAATACCCCACATTTTTTATTGAATTAAAATTGAACTAATTGAAAAAAAAACTATGCCAGTGTATATATTTGAAATGTTTGGAAATGAAAATTTAAAATGAATTAATTGAGATGCGAATGTGCGACTTAAATATTAGAAGCGAATTAACGCGTAAAAGGATCGAGAGGGTTAAATTTGGCGCAATGACAGTTTTGTAAATAAACTAACCCTAGATACAAATAGAAAAGAAGACAAGAAGTCTTCATTCTCTCATTTCACAAAGGGGGATTGGTTTTGGTAGAGAGAGAGTAAGAAGAGAAGAAATCTAAGAGGATTTCAGGAGGATTTTAATTCCTCCATACAATCCAAGGCAAGTTAATAACCTATATGTGTATAATATGTATCTATAATGAAATTTCACATGAACATGTATTTGGATCCCTAAATTAATATGAAATTTATGTTAAAAATGATATGAAATGTATTAGGATCATCCTCCATGTAGATTCAAATGCAATAACATCATTATAGGTATTAAGTTGTAGAACAACCTTTGAATTTGAGAAATCTAGGAAATTGAGTAAATCGTCATATTAAAAACTATTTTGAGCTGTTTTGGTTCCGAAAATGAATGTTTCGTCCGAGCTTCCTGATAGAAAATCATATTCTAGACAAGTTTTTAGTTTTAAGTTTTTTTAAAAACGGATCGAAAAATCCTCGAATATGCATTTTACGATTCTCCGCAGAAAGTTATCGTGAACAGGTCCGAACTGTATATGTTAGTTTAGGCTCTGTTTTATGCGGGCTACGATAGTGTGCTTGCGTGTCCTAGTAGAAAATCACGTTTCGAACAACTTAGTAGTTTTAAGTTTTTCTAACGGATCGAAAAAGCCTCAAATCGGCGTTTTAAAATTCTGGGCAGAAAGTTGTCGAAAACAGGGGAGAATATTATATGTTAGTTTCGGGTCTGTTTTATGCAGGCTATGGTAACGTACTCGCGTGTGCTTATAGAAAATCACGTTCCGAACAACTTTGTAGTTTTAAGTTTTTCCAAAAACGGATCGAAAGAGCCTCGAATCTGCATTTTAAATTCTGGGCAACATGTTGTTAAAATAAGAGTGGTAATGTTTTTCATGTTGTTAGTAAGATAATTGTGATGTTGTGCCTAATATCCTAACTTGATCACATACTTATGGTTATTAGGGATATATAACCTTGAAATGATTTGATGTTGAATTCATAAATTAATGATGTAAATTATGTTATATTGTAAATAATGACTATTGTATAACTCGAGTGAGAGACTTGACACGATTGTATATATACATAAGCGTGAAATTGTTTTACATGTGTATTATCGAGTATACACTAGACTAGTCCTCCGATCGACGTAGGCACATGTTGAATGCAATTTTTTGTGATTGATCCGGTTAGGTTCTGCTCGAGTGCCGTATCAGAGATAAACCACTGGAACCGGACACATGGTTGTAATGCGGGTCGGATAGAAAGACCTTGAAACGCCATGTGATTTAGGACTTAGTATGATTTCCCTTGACACGTAATGTTGGGGAATATTCGTATGTAGTCCTAGTGTTACGACTTGTTCCCCCGGGTAACGATAGTGACCCGATATGACTTGTTGTGTGAGATATTATGTTTGTGCTTAAAGTAATTTCCCTAATCGATGCATTTGATATTATACTTGAAGGAAATATTTTGATACGTTAAATACTGAAATGAGATTAATAATGATTAATCATGATACGATATGAGTCAACACGTTACTCGAGTTTGGGTTGGGCAGTCATGACATAGGAGCATTGGTTGGGTAATTGAACAACTTAATTACTGGAGACGAGTAACGACTAGTGTACTTTCATTATAAGTACATCTTATAATCTTATAGCTTGTTTTCTTTCTTTGACGTTCGTCTATCTTGCTTCTTGATCCTCTCCCATATATATATATGTATTATACAGGTCCTCGCGCCGTTGGACAGTAGACCGTGGAGCTGGATGACCTCACATTTATTCTTAGGATCTTGTAGTGGTGGACGCTGATCCTTATCCTATTTTGTCACTCTTCCTTAGAGTGTGGTATCATAGATTTCCCATTGTTAGGGATTTGATAGTGTTGAGAGGTTTACATTACACACTTTACCTAGTTTATCTTTGGGCCAGTATGTTTGGGCATTTTATATTCAGTACTTATATTACTTGTGGATCATATACTTGTTATGATGTGATTTGGTTACACGTATGTGAGTGTACATGTTTACTTTACTGTATTTATTTTAAATTCTGTTTCTAATGCCAACATATTGACGCTCCTCTTTAATTTAATTGGGCGAAGCTAACCGAATTAGATATAAAAGATAAGGGTTATCACAGTTGGTATCAGAGAACGGTTATAGAGCCTTGAGGGATCTGAGGGCGTCCGTTACGTTTTTTGCGCATCGTTTCCTTGATACGTAGAGCCTTATGATTAGGTCTTGTATTCGATGATTTGGAAGATCTTCACGCTGCGATTTCGACTGAAGATTCAGAGCTAGCCTCGTGTATAGGGAGGGTTCCATGTTTGTATTTCATTTATGAGACGTCCCACGTATGAGGTGAATCTCTGATCGACCATATGATAGTACGCGTGAGGTCCATGTGTGAGTACTTGTTGTAATTATGACTAGTGATCCACTTGAATAATGTTTTTTTTGGATACGTGTTCAGTTACTATCTTTTAAGATGGTGATTTCATGAGACGTGGACTCTGGGAGAGTAAAGGGTCCAAGAATTTTATGAGACCCCAATTCGCGTGCAACTATCATAGTTGCATCGCCCACCAGTTGGCAAGAGAACCGATGTATAACTCAAAGATTGAGTTGAATTTTGGTGCTTTAGGGGGAGGAAACACCCGTATATTTTCTATGCATTATCAACTTTGAATATCGTCGCTCTTATGGCTGTAAGGAAGTTGGTATAAGTTATAGCCCACCCTGTAGTACCACTGAGTTGTTGGTACCACTTGCGTGTGTAGTTGTCTGAAGTTGTTTCCAATGTGGAAGGGTAGAGCTTTAGATATGTCATACCTCAAAATAATGTGGTCCAGTTGTTATTGTGACGTTTTCTTTAGAAGGAATTATCACGCTCCACCCTTGATGTACAAACTATCGAGGCATTTGATGACGTATTAATCAGTGAATGGTTGATGAAGTATGTCTTGTGGTAATAAGAGTATATTATTACTCACGAACATGTAAATGAAGGGTTGTGATTTGAGAAAGGACTACTCGAAATTGATGTATGTACCACCCCGTCAAAGGATGGCCCGAGGGGTCCAATTTTGGTGTACGCAAGAGTGTTATCATACTTGTGAAAAGCACAAACTAGATTCATCCGTTTTATGATGTTCAATGGGAGATTGATGATCCTGAATCTGGAATGGATAAGTGATTATCCTTGAAATATTATGTTGGTATCAGGGAAGTTTGGTAGGCGTGTAAACCTACACGTTGTCCACACAATCGATATATGTCATACTGGGGTAGCATAGTGGTTTTATGGAGTTTTGATCGAATAAAATCTGTAATGGAATGAAATTATGGCCGATTAGGTGTGTGTTCAGTCATATACAAGATATATTAGTGGGTTGGGTACTCACTTCTTCAGAGTGGAATGTTTCGGCGAGTTATCTCGAACAAGTTCGTGAGAATGTATCAGTAATGTTGTGATGTCTTGGCCATATTCACTAGGGATGAGGAAGTCCGTACTGCAAGGTCATCCGAGGATTGACATTGGAGAAGTCCAGAATTTTTGAGGGAGTATTCTTTCCTTATTTGGTAACGATTGGAGTTCAGTGTTCTTCGTAAAGCCCTAGATTGTAATGGGTGTTCGATAAGATGTGGTTATCTTGCTTTGTAATATCGGTATATTTGTTAAAAGTTGTTGAGACCGGGACATGAATATGGGTGTGCTAAGGGATGGACTTAAGTTGGAGTTACCAGTTGTGAACCCTACAGTGAGTAGCAAATATCGAGGGACGAGTTGTCAAGTGAGAATATCACGAGGGAGTGTTCAATAGGCATTTCATTTTATGCGAGTGTGATCTCTTGAGTTGGTGATATATCCCCTAGTTCGGTTTTATGTTATCACCCGGTGATTGGGGTACTAATTGGTTGCACCTTGATAATGGTGGTGCTTGATTTTGAATCCATCAGATATGGTAATGTGGCTATGTTGTGGCCCTCATTATGTATTAATGTGAATTAGAGCATGAGTGAGTAGTTAGTGACATGTTGTTTACTTAGATCGTGTGTGATTAAAGACGCGTTCCGAAACCAAGTGTAAGATGTTCGATTTTGGTGATGTATAGACTAGTGAATAGTCATATAATGGTCTTGATGGTCTTTTGATAATGGTAGAGTATGTGTGCACCGCTGTTAAGCCTATGGGTGCCGGATATGGATATATGTATTGTGATTAACATACATGTGTACTTGAGATAATCCATGGTTTCTTAGTAAATGAGAATGGCTAAGTTATTTATATTATAACTCGGTGGATGGATTATTATACTTGTTGCGTATAGTATAATGAATATATATGAGATAAGATATCATATATTTGTCTCTAGAGTAAAGACATATAAGAATGTTGATTGAATCTCATTCCAGGAAATTAAATCCGGATTAGATTGTGATGAATAGATTAAAGTGAAAATGAAGCGTAGATAATTACATATGTATATAGACTACTCTGGATATCGAGCGCATAATGGACCTCAACGACCAACATTTCCAAGGAGTAGTGTATCGAGGGGGTTCCTTGTTTGGATTTCGCTTACGAGACGTCCCACGCACGAAATGCAATGCAATGCAATGTTGGGAGTGAGGAGAAGTTAGTCCTTAGTGCTCATATTTATATATTAGTATATCTCTAAAATTGATAGTGCCAAGGAGTAGTGTATCGGGGGGGTTCCTTGTTTTGATTTCGCTTGCGAGACGTCCCACGCACGAAACACCGGTCACTGTTGAGAATTGTGAATAATTAATTATTTATATTATTTTAGTAAATTGGGGTTATACGCGTCATGCATTGAGGGCATAATGAATCTTGACAATCAATACTGCCAAGAAGTAGTGTATCAGGGGGTTTCTTGTTTGGATTTTGCTCACGAGACACTTCACGCACGAAACTTAGCGAGTCGAGACTTGGGGGTATTGATTTCTGGATCAGCTTAGTAGTTCAGTTATATTAGGCTTCGTGGTGAGAGTTCGGTTGTACATTTAGAAATGGGAAAGAATATCTATGAATTTCATTGTTGGGTTGCCAAGATCGCAACGCGATCATGATTCGATTTGGGTCATCGTCGACAAACTGAAAAAGGTGGCTCATTCCCTTCCAGTGAGGATGGATTATACGACAGCACAGTACACCACAGTGTTTATTAACGATATTGTGAAGTTGCGTGGGGCACCACGTGATATCGTGTCCGATCGTGGTAGTGTCTTCATCTCGCACTTTTGAGGCAGTCTTCAGGAGGTGATGGGAGTACAGTTGAGTTTGAGTACCGCATTCCACCTTCAGTCTGATGGTCAAATGGATCGGATGAATCATATTTTGGAGGACATGTTACGAGTTTGTGTGTTAGACTTCAAAGATGGTTGGGATATGCATTTGCCACTGGTGGAGTTCACATACAATAATAGTTATCAATAGACTATTGGTATGGCACCACACAAGGCTTTGTACGGCAGGCCTTGTCGATCCCCTACATATTGGTTGGAGTTCGGAGAGCATCGGATACTGGGTCTAGATATTGTTAGGGAGACCTCAGAGAAGGTTGACTTGATTCGTGAATGGATGAAGACCGCGCAAGATCGTTAGAAGACTTATGCTGACATAAGGCGGAGGAAGTTAGAGTTCGCCGTTGGGGACCAAGTGCTGTTTAGGGTCTCACCCATGAGAGGTGTTGTTTGCTTTGGTGCCAAAGGGAAGCTTTCACTGCGATACGTGATTCCACTTATAGTGTTGGACAGGGTGGGACCGGTTACTTACCGTTTAGCCCTACCTGACCATCTCCAGCGGGTACATGATGTTTTTTCATGTATCCATGTTGAGGAAGTTCTTACGTCCCGAGGACTCACACCTACACATAAATTTAGACGGGGTCGAGTTACAGCCCGATGGGAGCTACGAGGAGAGGACAGTCAGGATACTAGATCGTCGTGAGCAGCAGTTGAGGTCAAAAGTCATTCCTCTTGTTCGTGTTATGTGGAGTAATCATGATGAGTCTGAGGCCACTTGGGAGAGAGAGGATGACTTGCAAATTAGTCACCCATATATCTTCATGGAAGGTACATGTGAAACTACCTCACTTGACTTGACTTGATTTGTTTTATATCGTATTTCGAGGACGAAATCTCGTTCGTAGAGTGGGAGAATGTAATACCCCGCATTTTTTTATTGAATCAAAATTGAACTAATTGAAAAAAAACTATGCCAGTATATATATTCAAAATGTTTGGAAATGAAAATTTAAAATGAATTAATTGAGATACGAATGTGCGACTTAAATATTAGAAGCGAATTAACGCGTAAAAGGATCGAGAGGGTTAAATTTAGCGCAATGGCATTTTTATAAATAAACTAACCCTAGGTATAAATAGAAAAGAAGACAAGAAGTCTTCATTGTCTCATTTCACAAAAGGGGTCTAGGGTTTGGTAGAGAGAGAGAGTAAGAAGAGAATAAAGCTAAGAGGATTTTAATTTCTCCATACAATCCAAGGCAAGTTAATAAGCTATATGTGTATAATATGTATCTATAATGATATTTCACATGAACATGTATTTGGATCCCTAAATTAATATGAAATTGATGTTAAAAATGATATGCAATGTATTAGGATCATCCTCCATATAGATTCAAATGTAATAACATCATTATAGGGATTGAGTTGTAGAACAACCTTTGAATTTGAGAAATCTAGGAAATTGAGTAAATCGTCATATTAAAAACTATTTTGAGCTATTTTGGTTTCGAAAATGAATGTTTCGTCCACGATGACAGACAGAAAATCATATTCTGGACAAGTTTGTAGTTTTAAGTTTTTTTAAAAACAGATCGAAAAATCCTCGAATATGAGTTTTACGGTTCTGCGCAGAAAGTTATCGTGAACAGGTCCGAACTGTATATGTTAGTTTCGGGTCTGTTTTAAGTAGGCTACGGTAGCGTTCTCACGTGTCCTTGTAGAAATTCACGTTCCGAACAACTTGTAGTTTTAAGTTTTTCCAAAAAAGGATCGGAAAAGCCTCAAATCGGTGTTTTAAAATTCTGGGCCGAAAGTTATCGAAAACAGGTGCAAATATTATATGTTAGTTTCGGGTTTGTTTTATGCAGGCTGTGGTAATGTGCTCACGTGTGCTTATAGAAAATCACGTTCTGAACAACTTTGTAGTTCTAAGTTTTTCCAAAACCGGATCGAAAGAGCCTCGAATCTGCATTTTAAATTCTGGGCAGCATGTTGTTAAAATAAGAGTGGTAATGTTTTTCATGTTGTTAGTAAGATAATTGTGATGTTGTGCCTAATATCATAACTTGATCACATACTTATGGTTATTAGGGATATTTAATCTTGAAATGATTTGATGTTGAATTAGTAAATTAATGATGTAAATTATGTTATATTGTAAATAATGACTATTGTATAACTCGAGTAAGAGACTTGACACGATTGTACATATACATAAGCGTGAAATTGTTTTACATGTGTATTGTTGAGTATACACTAGACTAGTCCTCCGATTGACGTAGGCACATGTTGAATGTGATTTTTTATGATTGATCCGGTTAGGTTCCGCTCGAGTGCCATGTCGAAGATAAACCACCGGAACCAGACACATGGTTGTAATGCGGGTCGGATAGAAAGACCTTGAAACTCCATGTGATTTAGGACTTAGTATGATTTCCCTTAACACGTAATATTGGGGAATATTCGTATGTAGGCCTAGTGTTACGACTTGTTCCCCCGGGTAACGATAGTGACCCGATATGACTTGTTGTGTGAGATATTATGTTTGTGTCTTAAAGTAATATCCCGAATCGATGCATTTGATATTATACTTGAAGGAAATATTTTGATACGTTAAATACTGAAATGAGATTAATAATGATTAATCATGATACGATATGAGGCTACACGTTAATCGAGTTTGGGTTGGGCAGTCATGACATAGGAGCATTGGTTAGGTAATTGAACAACTTAATTACTGGAGACGAGTAATGACTAGTGTGCTTTCATTATAAGTACATCTTATAATCTTATAGCCTATTTTCTTGCTTTGACGTTCGTCTATCTTGCTTCTTGCTCCTCGCCCATATATATATATGTATTATATAGGTCCTCGCCCCTTTGGACAGTAGACCGTGGAGCTGGATGACCTCGCATCTATTCTTAGGATCTTGTAGTGGTGGACGCTGATCCTTATCCTATTTTGTCACTCTTCCTTAGAGTGTGGTATCAGAGATTTCCCATTGTTAGGGATTTGATAATGTTGAGAGGTTTACATTACAAACTTTACCTAGTTTATCTTTGGCCCGTATGTTTGGGCATTTTATATTCAGTACTGATATTACTTGTAGATCATATACTTGCTATGATGTGATTTGGTTACACGTATGGGAGTGTACATGTTTACTTTATTGTATTAATTTTAAATTTTGTTTCTAATGCCAATATATTGATGCTCCATTTTAATTTAATTGGGCGTAGCTAACCGAATTAGATATAAAAAAGCAGGGTTATCACATCATATTCCCAAAAGTGAGTTGCATCTGTCCATTTTGAGTATTGATCAATGCGTTAGCCGTAGCTAAGAATGGGCGCCTATGAATGATGGGAACATGCTTTTTCGAGGCGAAGGAGGGTTCCGTGTCCCAAATGACAAAATCTACCAAGAAGTAGAAAGTGTGCACTTGGACTATCACGTCCTCAACTATACCCCTCGGTATCTTCACGGTTCGATCCGCTAACTGGAAGTGATCCTTGTGGGCTTAAGATCACCCAGATCAAGTTGCCTATAAATTGAATAGGGGAGGATATTAACGCTCGCTCCCAAGTCGAGTAAGGCCTTTTCGAATTTATTCTCTCCAATGGTGCAGGAAATGGTGGGTGCACCTAGATCTTTATATTTAAGTGGGAGATCGTTAAGAAGAACTGAACTCACGCTCTGTGCTAGGAACACGTTTTCTTTACCTTCGTCCTCCTCTTGATAGTCAGTAAGTCCTTTATGACTTTTACATAGGCTAGAATTTGCCTTATTGCGTCGAGAAAAGGTAAGTTCAATTTCACGTTTTTAAGGACTTCTAGAAATTCATCACTTATGGTCCCTTTATGGGAGGGATCCAATCTTTGCGGAAATGGCGCAGCGGAGGGTGGCTTTACAACTACCTCGGGCTCACTAGTGTTTATTTTGTCACTCTAGTTCAAGGATATATCTTCGGCCTCTTTCGTTCCGGGAGAATTCTCCTTATCTTTTGAAGTGTCTTGTGGGGGAGGGGATAGATCAACAACTCTCCCACTACGAAGAGTGGTTACAACTTGACACTTTTCTTGATGTTCGGTGGATGTGGAGCTAACATTAGTTTGACCTTGGGGAGGTCTTTGGCCCTGGGCAGGAAACTTTCCCTTCTCTTGGATACTCAACGATGATTGCAATTTGGAGATGTTCGCATTCATGTCGGCGAACATGCGTTCATATCTAGCATTATTTGCACTTTGAGAATTTATGAACTGATTTATTGTATCCTCAAGGGTCCTCCGAGGTGGAGCTACATATGGAGCTGGAGAAGGTGTTGCTTGCTTAAATAAAAAGTCCTACGACGGTTGTACCAGTTATACGACACGATTCATCTAAGATTTTAATTCCAAACAACTATTTCCTATTGTGAATTACATCGGGTGGGGTTCATGCACCCCAACCTTTAAAAACTTAGCCGGACATATTAAAATAAAAAGAAAACATTCCCTTAATAAAAGAAAACATTTTAATTAACGACTTAAGATTAAGAAGAATGAAATTATCAACTAATGTATTAACTTGAGCAATAATGAAATCAAGAATTGGAAAAACTTTACTTGAATTGCAGAATTGGAATCAAAGCTACATAAAAACTAGGGTTTCTTGTTATTCTCTCCTCAAAGCTAATTACAATGCTTCTCTAAACGAATTAGAAGCTCCCTTAATGTCTGCGAGGAGTTAGAAATTTATACAGTACGAAAAATATAAGAGTTGGAGTCATGCAAGACTCTATCTTGAAGAAGATAGCTCCAAAATCTCGAACCCCGGATCGATCTGGTCAGGATATTTCAGATTAATCTGGGTGATAACCAGATCGATCCATTTTTCATTTCACCCGGATTGGTCCGCTAAACAAGATTTATGCAGAGATCTTTGGGGGACGAATCGATCTGCTTTTTAGGAGGACCGCATCGGTCCGGTAGATGCAACTTTATTCAGTGAATTCTAGTACTCGGATCAATCCATTTTTTATGCCATTCGGATTGGTCCGAATTTGCTTCTCAATTTCTCTTCATTATCTCTTCAAAATCTCATGATTATCTCACATCTTCGAGTCTTCATAAATTCTATTCCAGAACTCGGATTAGAACGCCGTTTCTTCCTACGTGTTCATAAACTCGAGATCTTTGACTTTTATTTTGGGTCCTCAACCGTATTCCTGGTAAAAATTATTCTTTTACCCTTTGGATTCGTCTTCTTTCTTTTCTCTTGCTTCTTCTGGTTTCTTTCTTTCTTTCATGTATTAAATACGTGCAAAATCAATAAGAAATACACGAAACTTGGGGTAATTATTAGACGAAGCCATTTGCAATGATATGAGATAAAACAACTCAATTGACGTTGTCTGGGGTAATTAAAGCTTCTAAATTAAGGGATAAGTTTAGAAGAATTTATGCCTAATCATTAGAAAATAAGACATGTGTTTTAATTGGATACTTTAACAATAGTACGACCTATATATTTTTGAATCTAGAAACTTAAGAAATTATTGAGTCGGTGAATGTGAAATTTTTTGAACATCTAACAAAATCAAGTACTTTGAATCAAAGATTGGAAAACAATAATACGACTATTGCTGCCTTACCTTCTAATGCTTCATCACAACAAATATCACCTTTCGAATTAATGGATGACGTTAAACCAAGAAGAAGTAAGAGACAAAGAACTGAGAAGACATTTGGATCTGACTTTGTAATTTATCTTATAGAGTAGATGCGAATGAGACTAAGAATAAAACCAAGTTTGTTCTGAATGTGGAAGATGAACCGACTACATTTCATAAAGCGGTAACATCTAGAGATGTTTTCTTTTGGAAAGAAGCAATTAATGATGAAATGAACTCAATTTTGTCGAATCAAACTTGGGTTATCACATATCTTTACCCTAGAGCAAAACCAATTGGATGCTAATTGATATTTAAAAGGAAATTAAATCCGAATGGTTCAATTAATAAATTTAAAGCAAGATTAGTTGCTAAAGGATATAAACAAAAATATGGAATTGATTATTTTGACAAATATGCACCCGTTGCACGCATAACTTCCATTAAACTATTAAAATCTCTCGATTTTATTGATAATTTAGTGATTCATCAAATGGATGTAAAAACAACCGTGATTTGGAAAAAGATATTTATATGGAACAACCTGAAGGGGTTGTTTTGCCTGTCCAAGAAAAGAAAGTGTATACTAGTTAAATCTATATATGGCCTTAAACAAGCTCATATAAAATGGCATGAAATGTTTGATAATAATAAGATCCCATTGTTTTAAAGTAAATGATTTCGACAAATGCATTTATGGTAATTTTAATAATGGCATTGGAGTCATTATTTGCTTGTATGTGGATGACATGCTTTTATTTGGGTCCAGACTCAAATATGTGGAAGAAACTAAGAGGTTTATATTATCAAACTTTGATATGAAAGATTTAGGGGAAGCTGATGTGATTCTAGGAATCAAATAGTAAGGATTGATAATGCATTAGCATTATCTCAATCTCACTATATTGAAAAGGTTCTTAAGAAATATAATTATTGTGGGTACCCGAATTTAGCTTTATGGGCCCGGACGAGTAGCCTAATAAAAATGGCCCAAAATTCGAACCCCTTGCCTTAACTGAATAGAATTACGACTTAGTCTCCTCCTATGTTCTCGTATAAAGATGATCTAGGAGAAGATGGTAAACGTGGGGGAGTCCAACACCCCCACTCCCCGAAGACAGACATGTATATAATAAACCCTAAGTCTGGGGCAAAAGACACGTACTGTATTCTCTGTAAACGCTCCCCGGAGTATATAAAAATAATACTGACTGCACCACAGTGGACGTGGGAATTCTTGTTGAACCATGTACATATTGTGTTGTGTAATTGACATTTTATCTTCTTTATTTTCCTTGGTGGTTGCGCTTCTCTCATTTATTTGTGTTGAATATAACTATCACCACAATTGACGCCATCTGTGGGAACATTTGTCTTCCCTGAGAAATCCCACACCAACAAAGAAGTTCAAAATGTCTGGTCACAGCAGTAACGCTCCTCAGGCAGGAGATGTCCAAGAACAACCTGCTCCTCGCAGGATCAGATCTGAAGTTCGACGTTCAGATCAGAGGGCTCACTCGGAGAGGCCAGCCTCAGGGGAAAGCCAAGGACCAACGAGGTCCACGCAAATCTCCAGACTGATTGATGCCTATGAGGCAAGGCTCCAAGAGCAAAGGGAGTCCTCTTGCAAGCAGGAGGCTAAGAATGCTCGCCTCAAAAGGAAATTAGAGAGGATGGAGAAAGAACTCCATTGCAGCACTAGGCGACGTTCGTACCGCACTCCTAGCCCTCAGGCGAGCAAGTCTCGCAGCCGAGGAAGGATCCCTAAGCGTGGATACCAAAAGAGTGAGAGACAAAAGTCATACAATGACTCACTCGAGCACCAGCGACCGGCCCGCTGTTACAGGAGCCCAGCTCGCACCAATGAGAACATACGAAATTTGGTCCGAAGAGAGATGGACCAACACCTAGCACATCGCAGCACAAGATCGACCAGGGAGCTTGCTAGATGAGCTCTCAAGACCAGATGAAATCCCATTTCTCGAGGGAAATAGAGGAAGAATAAGCCCCCAAGAAATTCGCTATTCCAAGATTCAAGATTTATGATGGAAAAACTGATCCTATTGATCGCGTTAGGCAGTACAGGCATGCCATGACCCTCTGGAACCACCGAGATTCGCTGATGTGCCGAATTTTTCCCTCGAGCTTGCATGACGTGGAACATAAATGATTCGAAAGGCTCCCTTATAGGTCCATCAAGAGCTTTGAGTCCCTGGCCGAGCTTTTTACGACCCGCTTCATTACTAGTAGCTCCTATACTAAAAGGATGGATGCTTTGCTAACAATGAAGAAGACATCTCAAGAGACCCTCCGAGACTACGAAAAGAGGTACTGGGAGTTATTCAACGAGGTCGAAGACTGCTCAGAGCAGGTAGCAGTGGCCTCCTTTAAAATTGGGCTACCCAACTCTTCCCTGCTATACCAGTCCCTGACAAAGAAAGAGTCCACGACCATCGACGACCTGATGGATCGCATCGAGAAATACGCCAAGGTGGAGGATGTGACCCGCCTCAGCACAGGAGAGAATGGTCGAACTAAGCTCGCTGCCAAAGGCAATGACAAAGCTGAGAACCAGAAGAAAGGAGTAAAAAATGGGGGAAAGAATGGCTCCAAGAATGGAGGCAGGAACGATGTGGCAAAAGCATTTGAGACAGTCAACACTGTCTTCAGAGAACCGATTTATAAGATTCTCGCAAAAATCAAAGACGAGCCATTTATTAAGTGGCCCAAAAAGATGGGATGAGATCCCTCAAAGAGAAATAATGCGCTGAGATGCGCTTTTCATAAAGAAGGAGGACATAAGACTGAGCATTGCAAAGCTCTTAAGTCCCACCTCGAAGAGCTGTCCTAGTCCGAGCATCCAAACAAATTCGTAGAAAAGAAGGCAAAGAAAGTCACTGCTAATGGAGAAGCAATACCTGACAATGTACTTGAGGATGATGCTGGCCATGAATTCATAGTAATTCATAGGGCATCTGATGTGAAGCAGATTCAGGGGAATTCAGATCAGATGGAGGTAAAAAAAGCTTACAGTAGTGATGTAAGCTTTCCAAATTGATCCAGTAAAGACCCAATCAGGAAAACATCGATGAGAAGATGACGTCGACTATAGCAAACATATCGTGTTCACAGATGAAGATTTGGTGGGAGTAAGAACCCCACACCATGACGCCTTGATCATTACGCTCAGGATTGCCAACTACGACGTCGATAAGTTGCTCGTCGACCAAGGAAGTTCATCCGAGGTAATGTATCTCGATATGTTCAGGAAACTGAAGTTGAGCATCGCCGACCTGAAGGAGGCCACTGTCCCTTTAATTGGCATCGCTGGAAAAGTGACTATCCCACTGGGAAAGATTGTGCTACCCGTAAGGGCAGGAAGTATCTCCAAGATAATTGAGTTTCTGGTAGTCAACATTGACTCGCCGTACCAAGCCATCCTTGGAAGAGGATGTCTACATGCGATGAAGGCAGTCCCCTCGACCTACCATCAGAAACTCAAGTATGTGACCAAGCGAGGAGTAATGGATATCCATGGCGATCAAGCGATGGCAATGAGGTGCTTCATAGCAGCCATCCGCCCTAGACCAGAGAAGAAGGCCGAGAAGCCCAATGAGCAGGTCAAGGAACATAAAGGTCTGATACCCTCAAAATAGCAGTTAAGGTATGGAAGATCCGTAATGGAGGAGACCAGGATACTCCCCTCTGAGCGGGTCGTGGAAAACCTGGTGGAAGTTACAGCGGGTGATAGCAAAAAGGACAGGGTATTTTTGATTGGAGCTTCCCTCACAGATCAAGAAAAAAAGGAATTGGCGATTTTATTGAGAAGCAACGTAGACGTTTTCGCATGGGAACCATACGAGCTGCCTGGAATTGATCCTAGTGTGATTTGTCATCCATTGCATGTCGATCCCACCTTCAAACCTATCACCCAAAAGGCACGGCGAACTGCGCCCGAGAAGGCAAAAGCCGTAGAGAAAGAAGTAGAAAAATTACTGGATGCAGGATCCATACGGGAAGTCCAATTACCCATGGTTATCCAACCCAATAGTAGTTCCAAATAATAACGAGAAATGGAGAGTCTGCATCGTCTTCACTGACCTTAACAAGGCTTGCCCTAAGGACAGTTTCCCCTCCTAAAAATTGACCAATTGGTGGATGCCACAGCAGCTCATGAAAGAATGAGTTTTCTGGATGCATATTCGGGGTATCATCAGAACCCTATGTATGCACCTGACCAGGATAAGATAACATTCATCACCACAGCCGAATTATACTGCTACAAAGTCATGCCCTTCGGGCTCAAAAATGCAGGGGCAACCTACCAGCGGCTGGCCACCAAGATGTTCAAAGACCAAATGGGAGACACCATGGAGGTCTACATCGACGATATGCTCGTCAAAAGCAGAAGTAAAGAAGACCACCTCTCAGACCTATCGAGTACCTTCGAGATCCTCAGGAAATACCGAATGAATCTCAACGTGAGCAAGTGTTCTTTCGGTGTCCAGTCAGGAAAATTTCTTGGTTACTTGGTCAGTAAGAGAAGCATCGAGGCTAACCTGGACCAGATCGATGCAATCAACAGAGTACAACCCCCTCGCACAATACGAGACGTACAAAAGCTCACCGGCATACTCGCTGCCTTAAATCGTTTCATCTCGAAATCCTCTAAGAAATGCAAACCATTCTTCCATCTCTTAAAGGGAAATAAGACAGTAAAATGGAATCTAGATTGCTCGCAATCATTGAATGAGCTCAAGAGCTACCTTAGCTCACCACCCCTGCTCGTTATACCTCAGGAAAGAGATTCCTTGTACTTATAGCTCGCCGTTTCCAACCACGCCGTGAGTTCTGCGCTGGTATGCGAGAAAGCAGGAATTCAGCACCCCGTTTATTACGTGAGCAAGACTCTATTAGAGGCTGAACAACAGTACCTACCACTAGAGAAGCTCGCCTTTGCACTTGTATTAGCTTCAAGGAAGTTGAAGCACTATTTTGAAGCTCATACCATTATTGTTCTTACATCGCACCCCATTAAAGAAATCCTAAGGAAAGAGGATTTGTCAGGCATACTAACTAAATGGTCAGTCGAGCTCGGACGATTTGACATCTAATTTCAACCAAGGAATGCAATCAAGGGATAAGTCCTTGCTGATTTCATAGCTGAATTCACAGGCGAGCATCTTCTAGACCAACTTCAACCCATGAAGCAAGGAGAAAACCACGCAACATAGGGAGTTTGGAAATTGTTTATTGATGGAGCCTCCAATTCAAAAAGGGCAGGAGTGGGCATTGTGCTTGTTACTCCAAAAGGTACAACCCTCGAATAGGGAATCAGGCTTGGATTTGAAGCCTCCAACAACGAGGCGGAATATGAAGCTTTGATAGTCGGTCTCTAGAAAGCACACACTTTGGAAGCAAAGCAGTTACAGGTATTCGGCAACTCACAATTAGTCTCCAATCAGATAAGTGGGGACTATAACGCAAGAAATGAAAGAATGGCAACCTATCTCACCTTGGCCAAGAGGCTAATGGTCAGCTTCGAAGAAGTCAATGTCCAGTAATTTCCCAGAGGACAGAATAACCGTGATGACGCCCTGACAGCCCTGAGTTCGACAATCAATTTTGACTTGAAAAAAATAATCCCCATCGACTTCCTCGCTCATCCAAGCATCAACCAAAGAGATGAGCTGACAGGCGGGGAACATGTGCTCCAAATTGAGTTGGCACCTAGTTGGATGGACCCTTTAAAGAACTATTTAAGGGATGGTGCACTTCCAAGTGATAGGAAGACCACTCATCAGATAAGAGTCAAAGCTGCTCGCTTTCACTTATCTCCTGAGGGTAAGCTGTCTAAGAGATCGTTCTTCGGCCCTTACCTAAAATGTGTTCACCTGGGTATGTCGATAAGATTATACACGAGATCCATGAAGGAATCTGTGGGAGCCATATTAGAGGAAGATCACTAGATTTTTTAGCTATGAAGGAGGGCTACTGGTGGCCGTATATGCAAAAAGATTCATCAGTATACGCCCACAAGTGCAAGAAATGCCAACTACACGCTCCTATGGTTCACTAACCTGCCAGCAACCTAAGATCACTCACCAGCCCCTGGCCCTTCACCCAATGGGGAATGGACATCGTAGGACCACTTCCTACCACCGCTGGCAACCGCAAGTATCTGTTGGTCGTAACAGATTACTTCACCAAATGGATCGAGGCAGAGCCACTAGTAAACATTCGAGATGCAAATATGATGAGATTCATATGGAAAAACATAATTACCCATTTTGGAATCCCCAGAACCATCATCAATGACAACGGAACACAATTCGAAAGTGGCCCTTTCCAAGGCTTCTGTAATGAGCACGATATCAGACACTATTTCAGCTCGGTGGTGTATCCTCAGAGCAAGGTCAAGCGTAGGCCTATAACATAACAGTGATCGATGGGTTAAAGAAACGATTAGAGCGAGCTAAAGGCGCATGGGTAAACAAACTGCCACATATTCTGTGGGCTCACCGCACTACCCACGTCGGGCAACGGGGGAAACCCCATTCTCACTAACATATGGAATGGAACCGATCATCCCATTAAAAGCAGGCCTACCAACTATGAGGTCCACCCTTGTCGACCAGGGCCAGAATGATGCAGCATTGCTCACGGAACTCGACCTAGCCGATGAACGCAGAGAACTTGACTTAGTAAAATTAGCGAGCTATCAACAACAGCTCGCAAAACACTATAACAAGAAGGTTAACCCAAGGGCATTCCAAGTTGGTGACTATATCCTAAGGAAAGTCCTTGGCAGGGCAGTAAAACCATCAGATGGCAAGTTAGGGACAAATTGGAAAGGACCATTCAAGATAACAAGAGATGACCAGTAAGGAGCCTATCACTTAGAAATGCTAGAGGGCAGAGAGATACCCCGAACATGGAATGCAGCGAATCTTAAGAAATTCTATTTTTAGTTTTTTCTTTGATCTTAAAAAATTCTATTTCTAGTCTTTTCTTTTACTTTTTTACCAGATTAATAAAATTTGTTAGGCAGTTGCATTCTATGAGGTGTTAGTTAACTAATAAGTAAACTTTCTAACTTGCACACCCTTTCCAAGTAACAGGCACACTACTCAGTACGCTATAGCAGGGAAAACACCCTCCTCAGGTTTTCGTTATGAAACACGAACAACCTCTTACCATTGCCCCTGGCAATTTATGAAGCCCTACAGGAGATCCTTAGGCAATTCGGCTAAGTCAAATTGGTTGCCAAACAATGTTTGGTCAGCAAAACCCTGATCGGATAGAACATCCAACACCAGGTGTGTCCTCGCTAAGTGCCACACTTAGGCCTAAAGGAGTGTGATGAAATGACCTAAAAGGTAAAGTAAGGAAGAATGTTATCCCATAAGCATACTGGACTAGAGGGACACTTACTCGACAATGCAAACTTACCAATCTAGTCGGCCAAGAGAGGCCCAAGATTATTAAGCAAAGAATAAATGATGCAAGAAATATAGAACACTTGTTTAATCGACAAGTTCGCCCAAAACATAAATTTTATATTACTTCGTCACAACAAAAATAAATAACCCATGTATAATCGGCGAAACCACCCAACGCATCAATACTACATTGATTCATTACATATGTGTACAGATTTATAACTGGAAAAATATTAATGAGGCCGAGGCCTCTGTACAAGATAATCAGCAACTTGGGCTCTTCGACCGTCGTCCGAATGAGGAGTTAGTCCCTCCTCGACCTCATTTGTATCTGACTCCAACAGCTGCCGAGGGATGGCATTGATGGGGACCCACTGATCATCCCTATTGAAGGGATTAGGCCTTAAAGTGGAAGGGGATATATAGAGTTCCTTGGAACTTGTAGGTCCCTTAGGGCACTCAACCATCCCCTGATAAAAGCGAGCTCTTCAAACTTTGTCAGCCTTGTCGGAGCATCCACCCAACCTTGGTCGTAACTATCAGCCCATACTCGCCGCGGCCCTCTCTTAAACAGATGCCTCAGCCGTGTGACATCCCTTTGAAGCCCAATAGCAATAATATAAGCCCGACGAACATCTTCACGAAGTTCATCCATTTCCCTAGCTGAGCTTCTTGCATTTGTACCAGCTCGTGGAACAGTCGATGGGGTAGAGCCTCATATCATCGGAGGAATGTCACTCGGTCATGCGCCAATTCACGATGAGGAGGAACCCCTTAGAACGCTCGGCGCAGTGCTCGACGCGTGCTCCCTGAGAAGCAACACTTCCCTCCTCAAAGACTCATTTTCTCGTTGTAGGATTTCTCTAACTTGGTTAATCTCGGTAGCATCGAGGAGTCTTGCTCTCAGAGTATTCACCTCCTCTTGAACAGAAGCTCCAACATCTTCCATCTCCTAGAGCCTGTCTTTCAGTTTAACAACGAGCTCAGTCTACTCTATGAAACGCTTATGCCTCAATCGCAACGATTTGCAAATTCTCACAAAGGTATGACGAACTTCGAGACTCACATCAGGACCAAGCATTCTTCCCAATTGAGAAGGGGCTGGTATATAGTCATCTACATCAACCAACTACAGGCCATAAAAGAGCAGTAAAGGAGAAAACAAATCAGTACACTGAGGGAAGAAACCTTCTCATTTCATTAATACTTAAAGGGATCAGAGTACATCGAGAAATAGAAAAAACATTACAAACAAAAATACAAGAGGAACCCTAAGGATAAATCAACTGGCGACCTCGAGTTGCTCAGAAGAAGCTGGCTGCTTCCCCTTGTCAGCAGCAGTAGGAGCACCTCCCTTAGCTGGGATAACTTCTGTCGCCCGAACAGGAAGGGAATCAGTAGGAACTGACTAGGAGGCAGGGTCAGCACCTTATCAGTTGTAGTAGGAGCACCTCCCTCAACTGGGACAACTTCTGCCGCCCGAACAGGAAGAGAATCAACATGAACTGACTAGGAGGAAGGGTCAGTACCTTCGATGGCTAGGGCAAGGGCAAGGGCTTCATCCATAATTGGTTTTGGGCCTGAATCGTGCTCATCAAACAAGGGAGAGGCAACATCCACCCCGGCAGCCAATAGGGCTTTGTTCCAGCCTTTCTTGAGGTTTAAACGACTGATGTAGCCTATCTGAACCTCGACGTCTTCGTATGCGGTAGCCCACCCGGAGTTGTAAGAGTCTTCCTTAATGGTGGCCGCCTCAGACTCCTTCTCCTTTAGCTTCTCGTTCAACACCTTGTTCTCTTCCACGACCACTAGCTTGCTCGAACAGACCAAATCATAGGCCTGCCGCAGCTCACTCAGTTCTTTATCCACCGCCTCCCTTTCTCAATTGACTTTGACAAGGGCCAGGTCAGAGGACGTACGGGCAGCATCAGCATCCTTCAAGCTAGCGTCGAGCTCAGCACTCTTCACTCTCAAAGCAGCATTTTGCTTCTCCAGCTTGACGTTCTTATTGATCAGCTTGTCACGAGAGCGATAGAGCATAGAAAAATCAGTCACAAACTGTGAATAGAAGAAAGTATTAGAAGAAGGAAATAGGCAGAATTTGACTGGCATTATAAAAGAGAAATAGACTTACTAAGGCTAGCCTCTGACTCGCCTGCAGGGATAACTGGTCAGTCCACGTCGCCCTTTGGCGATCAGGAGGAAGGACTGCTCTCTCGAGCAGCGCATGGGCTAATTGATGAGAAGTGGCAACCGAGACCCCCTATGGCAACGCGAACACAGGCACTAAGGCCTGCCCAGCCTTTGTCCTCGCCTCTATTTTTATCCTATCTTCCTCCCTTTTCTTCTCCTTCTCTATCCTCATCCTCTCCTTAACTTTCTTCTTCTCCTCAATCTTCTTCTTCTCTTCTTCCCTCTTCCTCTCTCTCTCTCTCTCTCTCTCTCTCTCTCTCTCCTTCTCTTGTTCCTTTCTCTTCTTCTCCTGCTCCTGAGCAGTAGACCGAGAACCAGTAGCAATAGCCCCACTGCTGGACTTCCACTTCTTAGACCTTTGAGCAAGGAGCACATCATCATCATCACGGATCAAGTTTTTTCTTGGGGGAATCATTTCCTCACTAGAGCTGTTGGATGTACTTGAAGGTTCTTGGGCTTTAGAAACCATTTCTGAGATAGAAGAACTGTCACTTTCGGAGCTCTCCTCGCCGGAACCACCTTCAACACCTCCTCTGATATCACTCTTAGAACTGCTCTCTTCCTCGTCCAACTGAATGGGATCGGCAACAACTTCTTCAAAAGTATCAAACTCAGGAATGCTATCCACGGGACTTGCAATAAAACTGGACCCAATGTTCTTATACTCAAGCAAGAAGGCAGCAGACTGGGGATGTTCACCGTCAGCCAAGGGTTCCTTGATATTCCAAGCTTTAATCAGCTCGGAAGTTCAAACCTCGCGAGGGCGGGCTCCAAGTTCTTTATCCATTGAAAGGGCAGAGCAAAGACTATTATGTACTCTTCCCCATAAAAGGGGACAGTGAATCTATCAGACCTCGACCCCTCAGTATGTGGGGAGAACTGCCAATTCCTAGTAAGAAGGCCATCTTGTCAGTAAACCTTGTGGGAATTAGGTAAATTTACTACCAACACCCTATCAGGACTCCTGGCCTTGAGGTAAAGAAGACCAGAGCTAGTTCGAGAAAAGGAATAACAAAAGAAAACTTCAATGAGCCCTAATGTAGTGCCATAAAGTTGATTTATTCTATGGACACCATTGATTATCTTCCATACATTGGGCGAATACTGTGCAGGGACAATGTTGAAATAACCAAAGAAATGAAGGAACAAATTATTTAGAGGAAATGTAAAGCCCCTTGAGAGAGTAACAGGACATGAATCCAATGAGCACCCTCTATCTCTCTAACATTCTTAGGGAGAGAGACGCACTCAATCTCGACCCATTCTGGGATATTATAGAACTTCCTAAACTCAGACAATGACCTATTACCTATCTTTGACATTTGTAAACCCTAAAAATAGCAAGTTCAGAGAAAACTCAACAGAAGAAGCACAAAGAAAGAGCAAAGAGGACTTACGAGATGAAAGATCACAAGCCCAGATGATGAGAGAGAGTAAAAGCGAAGAAAATGAAGGTCCAGAGGAGAAGACACAACAGCTGAAACTCGCAGAAGGTGAATGAACACAAATAAATTTGAAACGACAACTATGGGACGCTGCTCCAGGTTGCTCTTAAATGTTCCCAATCATCGTGCACAAGACACGACGCAACTGCCGCCTAGATCAACTCTCGACTTTGGGAAGAGTTACACGATTCACGAAAGTGTCATTATGGAAAATCATTTAAATTTATTGAGCCCAACTTGTGGTCCAATAACTTTAGGGGCAATTGTGGGTACCCGAATTTAGCATTATGGGCCCGGACGAGTAGCCTAATAAAAATGGCCCAAAATTCGAACCCCCTTCCTTAACTGAATAGAATTACGACTTAGTCTCCTCCCATGTTCTCGTATAGAGATGATCCAGGAGAAGATGGTAAACGTGGGGGAGTCCAACACCCCCACTCCTCGAAGACAAACATGTATATAATAAACCCTAAGTCTGGGGCAAAAGACACGCACTGTATTCTTTGTAAATGCTCCCCAGAGTATATAGAAATAATACTGACTGCACCACCGTGGACGTAGGCAATCTTGCTGAACCACGTACATATTGTGTTGTGTAATTGACATTTTATCTTCTTTATTTTCCTTGGTGGTTGCGCTTCTCTCATTTATTTGTGTTGAATATAACTGTCACCACAATTATTTTGAACTTAAGCCATCAACTACACCTGTTGATCCTAGTATCAGATTATTAAAAAATACTGAGCGTATGATGGATTAACATAAATATGCTAGTGCCATCGGAAGTTTCATGTATGCAATGCATTACACTACACCAGACATTGCCTATGCGGTAGGAATGTTATGTAGGTTTACAAGTAATCCAGGACAAGAACATTGGAATACAATTTTTAGATTACTTAGGTACCTAAAGAGGACTATGGGTTATGACTTACATTATGTACGGTATCCACATGTATCAGAAGGATATAGTGATTCCAGTTGGAAAAACCTCAAATCAAAATCCAAGTCCACAACTGGTTGGATATTTACATTGGGAGGAGCAACCATTTCTTGGGGATCTAAGAAACAAACATGTGTGTTTGATTTAACAATGCAACCAGAATTCATAGCCCTAGCAGATGCAAGTAAAGAAGGAAAAATTTATTATTTGATATTCCGTTATGGAAAAGGCCATCTCCCACTATTATGATTAATTGTGATAACCAGACTACAATTTACAAGGTTTCAAACAAAATCTATAATGATAAATCTAGACATATTAGTTTAAGACATCAAATTTTGAGGCAATTACTCAAAGAAGGAGTAATTACAGTTGACTATGTTGAAACGAACATGAATTTAGCAGATCCCCTGACTAAAGGTCTTGTTAGAGAACTGATATATATCACCTCAAAAGGAATGGGACTAAAGTCTATAAAATAAATCAACTATATTTAATGGGAACCCAACTTATGTCTTGAAAATATAGACAAAGTTGAATGTGGTACTAACAAGTTAAATGATAGTTATGGAACACTATGAACTTATATGTAAAAAATCATTCGTACGTGCCTCGCAGAATCACTGAAGTTGATTTACTTATATGAGTTATGAAAGCGTGTTCGCTTCGTATGGAACTAAGACCGATCCTAAGACACTCATAAAATCAGGATAAACACAAGGTCGTAAATGTGTATACTAATAGAACACTCTTCAACACAAAGACTAGTATGTGTAATGGTTCCGGCTCGTCTCGAAGGAAACTTGGCTCAAGATACGTTCACCACAACACCTTGATGATGCTTTGATTTATTTTCACTAAGTGGAAGTTTAAGTTTGAAAGACACTTCTCATTTATGTACTAGATTTCAACGATAATGCCGAAAACTTTATTACTATCTATATACTCTCGTATCTTAAATTTCTTATTTATGAGTATTTTGTAATATCGGGGGATCGTTGGAATTTTAAAATATGATTTATTAATTAAGTTAAATTATTGATTGTATTTTTAGAATATAATTTAGTATTAATACCGTGTAAGTGAGTTTTATTTATCGGGTTTTTATATTGGGTCTTTTAGTAGAGAGAGAAGGCTAAAGCAAAATGGGTGTAAATGAGGTGTGTATGATTTTAGTGTCCCACATAGAAACTTTACATGAAAGTGGAAGGATATATAACTAAAAGACAAAAGATGACTTTTAGTCTTCTAGTCAAATATGCTATGCTATGGTGCTTTACGGTGGTGCGAAGCACCACCAATCGCGACACGCGGTGCGCGATCGTGCGATTTGGTGACTTAGGGCGCTTTGATGGCGCACTTGGCACTTCACATCCATTCGCTTATGATGAAATGCCAAAATCTAGACCGTGCGATTAAAGGATTTTCGAAAAGACTTGATCCAACGGTTGCTGAATCGCATGCCTGAAAGGAGGTGACTCTTCATGAACAACCACCCTAATGGCTATAAAAAAAGTTCTAGGCCTCTGTTTTGGACACTGAAAATTGCTCTGTTCTCCTATCTCCGTGCTCTACCTTGTGGCATTATTAGGTTAAGATTTCACATTGTTCTTGGTTTGAATAAACCGTACATAGTTTGAATCAAACAAGAAACATCATTGCATTGAATACTGAAGGCAAATTTCTACTTTAACTCCATAGTGTACTCGCGGTTTTTATCCGGAAGGGGAGAAATATCGTCTAAAAGACAGAGTTCCTAGAACGTGCCTTATAGTAACTTAGATTCATAATGATTATAATTCCTTTATAAATTTCCAACATACTTCGTGTATACGAGTTTTCGCCCCCTTAGACAGATTGTTTATTGAAATCTTTTACTTACAAAAAAAATAAAAATAAAATAGTAGGGCGGAGCTCGTAGACTATTGCAGTTGTGGTGCATAAAAAGGTAAACAAAGCTCCTACTATAGGGCTGAGTTTCCTGGAAGTGTTGTAGTTCAAAATAATAAACTAATTGGTATTAATCTTCTCTTTGGGGCATATATATGTTTTTTTTAGTTTTACTACTCCATGTTCACAATTCCTATTAAGAAGAGTAGATGCCAATTAGTTATAGTTTATTGATTAATTATGTGTTTGACGCTAAGGAAATATTCCGAGAACAATTCTATTATGTATTTTTTTTAGGTATTATTGATGTGGAAAATAAAATATATTGGCCTATGATATATATATTGTTCTATTAATTGTTTATAGCGATGTACCGAGATTCACAAGTTTATATAACTAGGTTTACTGTAAAAAAATGTAATTTATTAAATATGGGCGGCAAGTCGTGTTTTTGAGTTACATTTTTGTCTCATATAACATGTCACTACAAAAATTATATTTACTCAAACACGATTTGTCACAAAATCGTGTTTCTTTAACTTGACATAAAAACGATCCATTTGAAACATAATATATCTAACACCTAAATAATTACACCTTCATCTTAAAAAGCATCAAACGGGCAAGACACTATACAAAAACACGACATATCATGTGGTTTTTGAATTACTAATCTAAAACATCCAAATATAAAACCCATTAGCAATTAAAATGTAGCAAGAGTTCATACATAAACTTTAAATAGTAGTAGTGCGATGAATTTCGAATCATCCACGAGCAGCATTAAAGTGTTGGGACCCATACTATATGTCGAACACTTAATGCTATTTTGGAGATAGTTTTTTTGGGAGGCGAAAGCATTTCTCTTTAAATAATTGTAACTAATGTTCCACAGATTGACAAGAGAATAATGGCATGCTGATGCATTGGTCAATGTATTACGTTTCAAGACGCCTTTGCTCGACAACACCTGATGATCCATTTGATTCGACCCAACGGTGAATTCGTTTATGATCGTCACTTTCATGTTCTTTATTTTTTCCCCTAGAATTCCTGTAAACTTTGCAGAGAACCCACTCGTCCAACTGTGAATTAAAAAAGAAAAAGTTAATATAGTTATTCACTGGAGCATTCAATATTTTGTAAATAAACTTGTTGTTTTACAATTTCAAGTCCTATAGCATTGCAAATATACATCTTATATTTTTACTGTAAATGGTGGCACTATAACACACCAAATGTCTCTTCTATTTGATACATGAATTTAGAAAGTAGATATTCTAGTATAAATGCTGGATTAGCAAAGTAACAAGCATAATAACATGGTATATTTGTTGGGGTTGAGAGAGAGGTCTTGATACTCCTCCTGATTCTAGTCATTAAGTTTTGTAGTTTAATTTGGGAAATCTCTAATTATACCAGCAAGAAATTAAAAAAATTATATTTTAAACATAAAAAGTTACTTTTTTTTTTTTTTGTAATGCAGAGCGTACTTTACCATTTTTTATTTAATAATTAATTACAAAATTATTGTGCTTTCCCCCTATAACTTTAAACGTGTATTACTTGGCTTTGACAGCTTCAAATTTTTTGAGCATTTTTTGACTTCACTCCCTAATGCTAATACATAAGTTGAGTTAATTCCTCACTTTCATAATTCTTTGATTTCAGCCTTGTAGGAGTGAGCAAAATTTTTAGACTTACCCCTATATTTTATGAAATAATTTGATACTCCCTCGTGCAGTAGGCAAAGCCAAAAATTTATTAAGACATGGTAATTCGGACAAAATGAGAAAGTTTAGGGGTGCTAAATGATATGAAGCCCCTAAAGTTGTAGAAAGGAAAAATATAGAACAAATGTACATACCTTCGTGTTACTAGAGCTTGGAGGATACCAGGCTTCTGCTACTGTATATTCGTGCATTTTCCAAGGGGTGGTTGTGGCACTTTCGTTATCCTCTACAATAAAATCTAATGCTGTTTTATATCCAACTAATTTGGCATTAAAAATAACCTTTTTCTTTGCAAGAGTAGGTTTCCAATATCCACCATCAGCTTTTCTGTTTGGCCGAGCGACACCAGTAGCTTTTTTTATCTTTCTTGAGCTAAAAAAGTACCACTCGCATTCTTTTACCAACTCGTACATATCTGAACATAACAGGAGATATATAAAATAATACATTTGAACAAATAAAAAGTTTGCGATATAAAATCATGGCTAGAAATTTAGGGAACATTAGAAAATTAGAGTTAAAAATTAATGTTACAGAATGTTTTAGAATTTATTTAACGTTTTACTATAATTACAATTTTATATTAACTTATAAATTAAATTATACGTAGCACTCCTTATCTCCTATAATACCAGGTTAAACAAGTCATGATAATCATCACTCTCGGTTTTATAGTACCATTGTAATGACAATGCTGTAAAATAGCTTAGGCGGTCGCACCATGATCAACACAGCTGGTGTTGTCTATCACATAGAGTTGTACACAACATTCAGGATACCAATCACAATACTAGTTTTCTTTTTATTATTTATTTTTTATGTAGGACAGACTTTTAATTAAAGAAATCTTACATCTAGCATTTCACTGCCTTAGCTGAGTTATAGGGTTTCTCCCAACTTTACTGAGGTCGGTCTGTTTTTAGGCCCCTTAGTGTTTGAGCCTCCCTCCTTAGTGCTGATGTTTTTGACGAGTTTGTCTGACATTATTCCATCGTCTGTTTGCCTTGTGCACAGACTTTGTTCGGAACGGCTCGCCCTCTGGTGCCTTCGGTACCAGTTTCTTGGTTTTATTGCTGCGATATGTCGTGGACAGATCCAAAAATCTGTCGGTTGTATTTTAAGTATTTTGTTAGGTTTTGTCCTAATTTCCCTGTTTGTTCTACGTTATTTTCTCTTCTATCCCTTCTACTTAACTCGAGCTTGTTTGAGTTGTGTTGTTCATCTTTTCTGTTACCATACGTTACATTAATGAAATCCCATTTGGGACGATTAAAAAAAAAACTCGTCATCTCTTTTTTTATCTCCATTGTTTTAGTTGGAAGATTCCATAACAAGCCTGACCACCTTTCGATTCTTTCATTTTTGTCTAAGATCATTTTAATATCAGTCATTAATTCACACCTGAAACTCATTAAAGTTTTATTTAATTGTTGGTACGTAAGAATTTCAGAATCAGATATATCATAACATGATAATTACATTAGTGTCTGCTAAAATCCTACAACGAGATAGGAGTGTAATCCATATTTTTATTGAAGGGTATGCGAATCATGTATAATCATGCAAAATTATTTGCCATAACATATCAAGAATAATAATCAAAATTAATATTATTTAGGTCAATGTTTACGGTAATTGTGATATTTAAGACTCACCACATAGCAAAAAACTGTATTTGTTTAATTGAACCCCAAAATAGTGTGTACCCACACAGTTTCAGTTTATCCAATTAAATGCCTACACACGGGTATACAAACAAACACTTAATACTATTGTAAAAGACTATTATCTTCCTAAAAAAAAGAGGAATTCAATCTTGACATATTTGGTGTTTTCCACTTCCAAAAATATATGATCAGTAATACAAGACTAAAATCTCCTCGCTGAAATCACATAAAGAAGTGGAAAGAAAGAAAAAGAAAAGAAATAAGAACTGGAAAGCATGTACATATATAATTTTATGTGGTTTGATTCATCTTGACCAACACCCTAGATTTATTTCTAAGACGCTAATCGATAATTCTGTGAATGTGTTGAGGGAAGTTCAATCATGATCATCAACATCTATGATCTTCCACACAATGGCAGAAAAGTAATTAGGGAAAAAAAATTCAAGAACCGGAAACAAGTTGATATATACTAAAAGAAAAAAGTACTAGAAATAACTCACCCGTGAGAGTTTGAGGATTAAAACTGTAGAAATCCACCTCATGGATGCGATTATTGGGTAAAGGCAGTTTATGAACCTTGTTCATGAGGTAGTGCATTAACAACTCCTCATCGGCAGGGCAAAATCTATACCCTAGGGGAAAATAATAGTCAAAATCTATAGAAGATGAGGGGTTGTTATTGCTTGTAACTTGCGTTTGTGGGTGGCATTGGAGGAAAGAGGGACGTTGGTTTTCCATGGCTCAAAGTTGAGAGAGAGAGAGATAGGGAAAATTTATCCTAAGTGAGACAGGATTTGTTCACGGTATAGAGAGGTTGATGCTTAAAGAGTAGTATTTATATAAAGATTAGGGTTCTTTTAATTATAAAAATTTAGTACGGACTTGCATCACTTACAAATCCTTTATTGACGTGGAAACAGTGCCCCCCACCCACCCATCCACACAACCACCACCCGGGCACGCGCGCGCACGCGCACACACATATACATATATATGGAGGGAGAGAGAGAGAGAGAGAGAGAGAGAGAGAGAGAGTACATATTTAGCTTTATCCATTCTGAGTTGTAGGAAAATGGATTTTACGTATTGTCGTTGACAGAAGTTGTTTTCATTTTAGAATATCAACTTTTACATAAAATAATGTTGACTATGGCCATAAAATTAATTTTTATTTTTTAAATTAATTTTATTATTTTAAAAATACCAATTCTATCATTATATTAAACAAAACGAATTAAGTTTATGTTGCTATTATGCTTTTAGACGATCAACACTGTTTTATATAAAATTAGTGCCCCTTTCTTTTATACTTATTAAAAACAATTATCCTTTATAAATTATCTTTTTGTCAGTTGTTTTTTTCTTTCAAATGTAGTCAGTGATGGAGCTACCTTTTTTTTGGGGGGGTGGGGTGGGGTGGGCTTTTACTGTCGAGTCACTAAACTAATAATTTTAGACTCTAAACTCAAGCCCAACAAATTTTAAATGATTAGGTCCAACATATAAATATTGTCGAACTTAAAACAAACATGCACTTCATAGAAATTCAAACGTCAAAAACACTTTATTCTCTGTTCGATTAAAACCCTAACTGTACTGTCTCGTCGATCAAAACCACCAAATGATTCTCATTCTCAATCAAATTTTGGGTAAACAACAACATATAAATACCCCTGAATTTCAGAACAAACACACTTCACATAAATTAAAGGAACACAAAATCCTAATAGTGGAAGGTCTACCAAGCATTTCACATTCTCAATCAAATTCTTCCAAACAACACTAACAAGTATGTATACATGCTCATATATATGTTGTTAAGTTTTGTACTTAAAATTATACCATACACTATGTATATGTTGTGTTCTTAGCATTTTATTTCTGATATCAAATGTTTGTCCTTACATATTTTGTGTTTACATATGTATAAATTTGTAGACATTACACATGGACTGATGAAATCGCATTATTCTTCTTCATGATATGAAAAAGTTCATTTGTTGCCCTTTTTTTTAAATGCAAAACACACTTTTTGCATGTTACATTTATGAATTTCATCATTGTTCATTTCCTCATGTATACATCATTTATTGAGGACTGAGAATATATACATGATTGGAATATGTACATACTCTTTGTATTTATATAACTCCTATATTAATTGTGCTTCGCACCAGCGGTATTTATTTAGGACTGCATGTAGTTTATGAATTTAAGTGTTGTACTTGCACAAACCCTTTATTATTACGTGTACTTTGTGAATTTTGTGTGTACTTTCAAAAAGTACAAGCAAAACTCACAAAGTACATGTACATTGAAATTGAATTGGTTCAATCCAATATGCGTGTTATGTACTATGCATGTACTTTATACAATATATATGCTATCTCCATATTTAATTAATCTTACACACTCTTTATATTTGTGCAACTCCTATATTAATTATGGTCCGCGTCAGCGGCATTTATTTACGACTGTATCTAGTTTATGAATTTAGGTGGTGTATTTGTATAGGTCTTGTATTATTGTGCGTACTTTGTGAATTTTGCGTGTACTTTCAAAAAGTACACACAAAATTCACAAAGTACATGCACATTGAAATTATATTTGTTCAATCCAATATGCTTGTACTTTTATGCACTATTCGTGTACTCTATATAATATATATGTCATATCCATATTTAATCAATCCTATGTTATTTGGTTCGCGCCAACGGCATTTGAATGATATTCCATAAGTTTGTAAGAAGTATTATTGTTATGTTATTGTTTAGGAATCATACCAGAAAGTATGTTCAACTACAAAATTGTTACTTGCACCTTTGAAGATCATAACAATACAAAACATTTCACATTGGCAGAAATTCGTTTCTTTCTTCGCATCAATGATAGAGCGACAAGGTTACTTGATTTTTCTACTTCTATGAAGACACTAAGTGCACTTTTGATGTGCAAAAGCTTCAAGTATACTACAAGAAAAAAACAATTTTATGACCTTTTTTAAGTGTCATAAAACGCATTTTATGACGCTTTATTTGTCAATAAAAAGCTCCATAAGTTTGAGTGTCATAATTGATACCCATAAAAAGTGTCATACTAGGTAACGGTTATATATGACTTTTTTTTCAAAAATATCATAACTGCTATAAAAAAAACGGTCATAATATCCTCTATAAGATGTCATATTTGATTTAAAAGCATCATGACAGACAATTTTCAAATATTAAAAAAGGTCATATAAAATATTTCATCACATGAGGGTTAACATAAACGGTTATAAATTAAACATATAATAAAAAAAAACAATTAATATTAATATCATAGTTGACAAATAAATCTAAACACAAATCAAAATTGATAGAATCATTTATTCCACATTCAATGTTACGATTGATACATTATAGATTATATCATTTAGCCAAAAAATACAACGCTCCCACCAATATATTTTTTTGTCTCACATTAAACAAAACTACATTAAATCAAATTGAGCTAACAAATCAACCAAATTAAATTTGTCTATCAAAATTAAGTGTTCCTCTGTCGTAATAATCTCTTCATAATTTTAGGCAATAATGCGTCAAAGTCCTCTTCCCGCTTAAGTTTACTATCATGTTATCTGACAGTGATATACCTTTCACATCCCTCTAAGTATATGCTCGTGTATAAGTTCAAAATATCATATATAAATCTCTAGTGCAATGTAAAACACAATATATGAATTCCTGTTTTTTCAAAGTATTAAGTCGTGCATAATTTAAGTCAAAAAGATTTTTGATATAAAACAAAGAATTGTAAACAATTTTTAAAAAATTGGGAAAAATTTCGCCAGTTTATAGGACTATCCGACCTGTTTAAGAAATAACAAAAAACTCCAACAACAATATTGAAAAAGACCCATGTGTGTGTTGTCTCTATCAACTTCTCAATTTTCCACTAAAAATCTCGTATTCGGAATTTGAAACCTACCAAATTCTTTAAACTATCAACTTTATAAATTACTCAAAGTCAATAATTTTGAAACACAAATAATCATGTGTTCATTAAAAAATTGAATATAAAAATTACCTTCTTATCGAGCTTATCAACTTCCAAATCCATTATAATCTCTCTCTAACTATTTATTTTTCCGCCGTGCGCGCCTGTTTTCAAACATATGGTAGAATCGAAAGAAAAATCCCCAAGATCAATTAGCTTTAATACAACCAAAACACAAAACTTAGTAGATAACTTTTTGAACTTTTAGTAAAATATAACTTCTAGGTATGTAACGTCTAATCATACCAGAAAATAAGTCATGTAATTACACCTTCACTTAATCGATCTTCTCATGAATGCCACATGTACGAGATTCTTCAAGAGTTTTTAGTTCCTTCGTCCATGCCTACATAACATTCAAAAAATTAAATCATAAAAACAAAAAAGACAATTACATAGTATTAAAGATGTCAATTGCATACTATATAGGCCTTATTAAAATTATTGCAGTTCAGATTATGAATATTGCAACATTAAAAGGCACCCATTCCTTGCTGAAAGTTCATACATAGTATTAGAGATTAAATTTTAATCATTTTATATGCCCCATCCATACAACTCATCTTGGATCAGTATTTAATAAAATTATTAATGAAACTGTAAAAACATTGGCAACCATTTATTTTCATAAATCAACTCAGCTCAAGTAGTGAAATAGAATTGATGGTGAGTCACCTAAACTTAGCACTAATAAAGAACAACAACTTCTTGTCACATTTTTTATTTGATTTTGTGTACATCTGTTACATAATGTATAGTAAAAAAATGATTGGAATTCTAAATTCGTGTAGAATTACTCTATAAATGCCTTTGAGATTAAAATTTCCAAACGCACCCTTAGTTTCAACTTAATTTCTAATTAAAATGGAGCACTACTTTCTTGATTTTCACCCTCAATTTGGATAAATTCGTGCTTCAGAAATTTGCATAATTTTACCTGTTTATACAACATAACTCAGACCAAACCTCTTTGATTTTAAAGATTCTCATTATTGATATTTTCTATTATAAATAAATGTACACGCTATAATTTTATGTTTCGACAAAAATAGTGAACAAAATTTAATTATAAATAGTTGAAAATTCCCTTCAATCCAAACTAAAGGAACCTGAACTGTTAAGCATTCAATTATTTTCATAGGAAAATTCAGTTCGTTTGTCTAAAACTCATTCAGGTATGGGATGTTACGAGAAGTCAAGTATTCACGAAAATGAGGGAGCATGAGAGGCGGGTGTGGTTCGTGGACTTCTCACTAGAGGATCTGACATTGTTTGCCAGCAGGAGTGATGATGATTCTGTTAAACTCTGGAATATCAATCAGGCTACTCTATTTTTTCACTTAGTGGATGTCAGCTTTGAAACTAAATGTAATTGCAATCATCTAAATACAATTTTTGGGTAGATTAATTCCTACATGTGTAATAAGACATTTTTCTTACATGAGTTACTATTGCAGGGACTAAGTGTTGGTACCATTAAAACAAAGGCTAGTTTCTGTTGTGTTCAATTACCCTCCGCTTCTAGTAACTACCTTGCGTATGGTTAAAAGGATCATAAGATTTATAATTATGATCTTCGTAACTCAAAAATTCCATTATGCACGTTGATTTTACACCATAAAATTATGAGCTACGTCAAGTTTGCGGACTTGACCACTCTTGTATCTCTGTCAACTGATATGACTCATATGAGTAACCATAATTCTTATGAGCATTTTGTGTGCTTGGCAATTCGTTTAATACGCTGAAAAATGCGTCGACATATTAAATATGCGTGTAATATGAGTCATTTATCAACATCTAATATGCTGACAATAAAGGTACCTTAATTTACCTGAGTGATGGACTTGTTCGCCGCAAGTTCATCAACATTGCCTATGTTCACCTGAACAGGTTTAACGAGATGATCACCAGCTACTTTTCTCACTTCTTTGGGCCAAATCACTGTATACATTAGAGTTAGCCTGCGAAGAGGTATCTCATTGATAATCTTCCGAATTTGAGGTTCAAATCCCATGTCAAGCATCTGACAGCCTCATCAAGAACAAAAAGGGAAACTTGCCTAAAGTCAACTTTTTTTATTTCAAGGATGCCATTCAGCTGACCAGGAGTTGCCACAACAATATCTGATCCTCGATCCAGTTCTTTTAACTGAGGTCTCTTAGGAGCTTCACCATACAAGCACTTAAACAAATAATAGAATATTAAAGAACGATTCCATAAAAAAAGTTTTAGTTCAGTGCACCCATTTAGTTTTTTGCTTCATAAAAATGTTCCCTATTATAGAGATGCTGAATAAGAGCATTTGGATGTGGTCCAAATACTTTACCGAAATCACAAACACCTTACCAGTATGTTTGGATGCCCAGAATTGAAAATCGATTACAATTTTATGATTGAATTTTAATCCCATAGCGTTGGAATTCAATGAATTCGAATTACATTGCGTTAAAATTTATTTGTATTGGCTTCGGTGTGGAATTAATGGGAATTATTTTATGAGAATTCTAAAAATTGTTGTGTTATAGTGTTGAGTGCGTTAAACTGTGAGCACAACCGTGTGGGTGGGTGTGGAAAACTATGTACATTGTGTAAACTGCAAGGTGGGTGGGTGGGCGAGTGCATTTTCAATGTGTGAAAATTGGTGATGTTTTTTTTTTGTGTGTGAAATTATGTCTTCAAAATGTGTGATGTAGCGTGTGAGTGTGAGTGCATGCCATGTGCGCTTGTGTGTAATCAGTTCCAACCAAAAAATTGTAATTATTTACTTTTACTTGAAATTCTAAGAACTAGAACCCCGTGATAATTCCAAACTTAGTCTTTCCTAACCGATCAATGAAATCGGAATTCAAGACCCCAATCCCAATTCAATAGCTTGGATTGGGGTTGCCAAACACACCTTACATATAATCTAAAAATATCTGAACCACATCCTAATAGCTAAAATTATCGGAAGTTTTTTAAGATAAAATGAATTCCCAGGACCTAAGTGAAAGATCTAACAAAAAATGAGTCACATAATGAATCATAGCTACATAAGGCAAGCTAAGAATTAGATAAGAAGGGTTGAAAGATGGGCAATGAAAACTGAGGACACACCATGCAAGAAAGCCTAGAAGATCGACCAAACTTGATGACCTCCTCTTAAATTTGTGTTGCAAGCTTCCGAGTCAGGGCTAGAACCACCATTGTGGAGGCATTATATGGATTGTTTCAGTAATGTCTGAGAAGCATGAAGCAAGGGATCAAATAACCCAATGTTTTACCAGACTCGGTCTTTGCGATAGCTACAATGTCCCTATTCTGTAGTGCAATCAACCATGTTTGTGCCTGAATCAACGTCGGAGAAGCAAAACCAGCAGAGTGAATTTGAAACAAACCATACGTAATGAACTCCATAGCAAATCAAGTTATGTAATTATAACCATGTTTTATTATAATAACAAAGAATCACATCCTATACCCTGTATAACAAATCAAAAGGGGGAAGTAAAAGAAAAAAGATTGCTAAAAACCCAGAGGGTATGCAATTGCTTACTGAAGGAACTCGAGGAAACAAAATTTAAGACAGAAGAGGAGAAAATCCACCCTTCTAGAAGTTGCCCAAGGAAGGCTCCAACTGTCCATTTTTCCAGCCTTAAAAACTCATAACAGCCGTTGCGTTATTGCGCATAGTAGTGAAGCGTATGACATATGCTCCTCCTCTGGAGCAGATATTGCACTTGCGACAAGTGAAAACTGTTAAGCTTAAAATACAAATTAAGCGACAAATATGAAATCGAATGAAACGGATCCGGGAAATCCTCTATACTGCCCTAAAACATAAAACCCCGCTTGATTCAGGGTTACATACTTTCACCTGGGCAAAAAGTAATGTAGTAAAAGTAACTTTACCTATTTTGAATTAAAAAAATTAAGAAATATAATTAAAATATGTTCACTGTTTTGTCCATAAGCATACCGTTGTTACATACACGCATTTCTAATATTAGATCAACAAAAACCTCAACCTTAAATAGATGAAAATTATTTTCACCATTTTACTTATCAAATAAATGCAAAAAGAAAAAAATCACGCCAAACCAATGGGGCCTAAAAGAACAGTCAGAGTTCAGTGAACTACTTACCTCTCTCAATAATTATGTTGGAAATCTAGTAGCTTCAAATGACATGAATGAAGGTGGAACATTATCACCCTATGCAATGTTTTTCAAAAATCAGCCGTAACAATCTCAAACTGATTAATCACAATATTGGGTTGAAAGAAACTAGGTGAAATAGAGCACACCAACAATTTGTTACTTCAATTCAGGGTGTGTACAAATATTTACTAAACAAAATATTGTATGGTTGTGAACGCTAAATTTCTCAAAGATCATTCATGTGCACTAATAGAAAGATGTAAGAAAAGATGACCACGATCTTAGCATCATGGAGATCATCTAATGTAAAAGGAGATCTTTAACCTGGATGTTTCGCTTGATTGTGATGTTCCGTATGTTCATAATTATGTTGAATACATGAGTTTCTAGTATGAGTGAACGAGATATACAATATAGAATGGGTATGTGAGAATTATAAATTTAAACAAATATTATGTGAGGAAATTCCATGGGAATTCAGATATTACTAACGAATTGATTCAAACCAAATATCTCGAGAAATGTGATTTTAGAACCTTTTGGCCTTTTATTACCCACAAATAAAAATTTCCTTCAATGGGAAAGAATTCATGTACAACAAGATAAAATAATTAAATGGGCAAAGAAGAAAGAAACCTTTTTGTTGCCACATTCCATATAATAAATCCAAATTGATACTACTATACAACTACAATTTAACACATACACGCCTAAAAGGTAAAATATATATATATATATATATATATATATATATATATATATATAAGTAACACATTTGTGCCTAACGAAAGACATATAACACATCCGTGCCTAATAATAATGGAGATAAAAACCGATATAACTGCTTGACTCGTGATATACTCCTTTGAGAAAGTGGCCAACTTTAGTAATGTGTAAATTCACTATAACATCTGCTTCTATGATAGGTGTAATTAAAAATAACATCCAAGATCATTAAACTAAACTTCTAAAATAAGTTGCACACTTTACCGGAGGAACAAAGTGATTAATAATTAATCATCACCCACACTTACTAATGTATGTGCAACACATACGAGTCCTAATACAAAGCTCTAAGGTGCATAAAGGTATAACTACTATACAACCATATTCTAGAATATGACAAAATCATTCATGGAATACTCCATTTATTATATGTTGCTCTTCTAAGACATGCTTCCCTATCTCACATATGTGCTTGGTATAATATTCTACTTAACGCTTAGGTATCTCATTCTCCTTCTTTCTTACCTTTCTCTCTCACTAGTTCATGTAGAATATTTCTAGTTTGAACATGAATATATAGAAAACTACATATATAAATATATAGCAAAGTTGTATAAGAACTTCAACAAATTATATCCATTACATTCAACATCACACGGTAAGAGCATTCTGATAAGTTAAAATACAAGCCGATGCTGTTACTTCGTGCTTTTGACGGTAAACTTTAGCAGATGGCAAGTTAATAGCATCTGGAGTTTCATTGATCAATGAAATACGTCGGCTCATCATATAATTATTTGGGAATGATGGACCACCAGCTGGATGACTATAAGCGCTATGTAAGGTGGACCCTGGGACAGTATTCAGTCCACCCGAAAGACCAGGTGAGGAATTTTGATGAGGAAGCACACCCATCCTCATATCCTGATACCCAAGCAACGCACTATCAGCAATCACGTAAAGTACTGTCAATCTGTAATGGCAACAGAAAGTATTTGCAACAAGTGAAATTATGTTGATCAGTTATTCCCGAGTTCAACATAATCAAAATTAGGCCTGGCAATTATATATAGGGACATGATCAAAAGCGAACATAAAAGATGAATGACGAACCTTAACAAAAAACACCTAACGCCCATTCAATTTTAATTCTTATGTTGCAATTGGTCCGCGACAATGGACACGCATGTCACACGCTTGTTCGTTGTCCCTGGAGCGTGTCACATACATCTTCGTTGCCGCTTGGGCGGACCGGTTACAACATAGGAATTAAAATTAATTGGGTGTTAAGTATTTTTTTGTTAATGTTCATTAAAATGTTCATCTTTTAGGTTCACTTCTGAACCTCTCCATATATATATATAGTAATGCTCATGTGCGGACTGACCCGCACATTAATAGTCCGGACTGGACATGTGGCACCTGACGGTGAGCCACCAAGAGAGAGAGAGGGGACTGATAACTTTGCGGATAATTTTGTAGGCAAATAAATAGGTATAATTTGAAGGGTTTGTATTATACATGTGCGGGTCAATCTGCACGGGATCATTTTCGTATATATATATATATATATATATATATATATAATCCTAGCCTTCCAAGGAATATTGCCTTTATCGAACAACCCTCACACAACAAACCCCCATCTCTCAAGATGTATGAAGTACAAAAGTTCCAAAACTATTCTCTTTAAGTTGATGAAAATATATGTTGGAACTGCAAAGCTACCTCGTTGAGATGAATGAAGATCATATGTTAGAACTGTCAAGGGTTGGTGAACCCCATGATTGTTCACGTATTGTGCAATTTCAATCTCCACGAGAAACCCCGCATTATGTTTCTCTTAAAATCAAAATTAAGAGGCAGGAAGGTTGAAAAAATTAGACACATGAATAGGTTGATTTAAATACAGTTAGCTTGCTCAGCTTGTTCAAAGTTATCGAGATACCCTGTCCTCCATAATCCTCACATGTGAGTTATTAGGGCTAAGGACCTTAACCCCATTTCATTTGTCCAATCAAAGTGATAAACTTATGATATGCAGTAATAAGATCAAGATTTCCCTATCATGCCAAAAGGTTGTTCTTGGATAATACTAGCAAGCTCATATGAGGGGATATATGGTTGGGTACATATTTTCCTATCATGCCATCAAATTTGAATGGATCTAGAAATGCAATTTAAAATACACGAAAAAACACAAGAAAATATATCAAATGGAATCCTTACATTGCTATGGCTTGATAATGTTGATCCATCAAGAACAGACAACTTCCTCAAGGGAAATTTTATAAAGGAAGAAATTATTTCGATTTTCATCCTAAGCACTCCGTGTATATGCTATATGTTGCAACATAGTCCTATAATGATCAAACTAAAATGTTGTACGTGACGTGATTCAATAATGATTTTTCGAAAGGTATGGGGATCCAATACTTACCATTGTGAACGTTTTGAATAATGGGGCTATCAAAATAGGGTATACAGTCATCATCATCACAAAAGACAGAACAGGCATAGATCCCCAAAGAGAGATAGCCAAGTAAGGACCTATTTTCTGGAAGAAGGAAAAAAAACATTAATAACTTGTATTTTAAAGGGGAAAATATCTGTATAGATATAACAAATGGACAAGGAATTTATAAACACAATTTTGATTCAATAGGGGGTAGGGGACAAATAGGTTGATAAACATTTTATACAAAATCATGCAGCGACCAAGTCATCATGTATCAGTACCAATCTAATTGATAATAAAACAGATAGTGTGTAAATACTGCATATGACAGTGCTTGTTATATGATAATGACCAAATCATCATGTATATAGGAAAAAAATGGATTATTGTTTAAAGAGTAAATTTTACCCATTGTCTCTAAAAAAGTTCTTACTCCCACTTTTAACCCCCAAACAAGCCTATACTAGTTAATTTCGGCAATCGGGAGCCTTAAGATAACGCAGTCACTTCCCATGAGTTATCCCCATGGGATGTCGATGCCACTTAACGCCCAATTTCAACCCAAAAATAAGACTAAACTAATTAATTTTGGAAATTGGGAGCACGGTCACTTCCCACATGTGACTTTTATGCCATATGGGGTGTCCATGCCACTCTCCGCCCACTCGATCTTTGTTTTGAGTTTTCACCCCTTAATTCCCACTTTTTACCACAAAACGAGCCTATACTAGTTAATTTCAGCAATCGGGAGCAAGGAGAGGACACAAACACTTCCTACGGGTTACTTTAATGCCCCATGGGGTGTCCATGCCTCTTAATGCCCACTTACACCTAAAATCCTCTTCCCACCAATTATAACAAAGTTACAAACTATAATTTCATGTTGAAAACGTAAGTTTTTATACAAGATAATCATTTATGATCCATATACCACATATGATTATACAAAGTAACTTTTAAATATAACAAATGAATTGAAATTATAAATAACACTAACACTAAATACAGAGAGGTTAATCCCATGTATGGGAGAGGCGGATGCTAGCTGGCTTTACCCTCATCTGTGGAGATGTTTATCCCATGTCTCAAACCCGAAACTTACTGTAGCTTGAGCGAGGGAACTTGTCATCACACCAAGGTAATAAATTATAAAAGTAAGTGGGCATTGTAAAAGCATCAACAGCCAACAAGGAGAAATTCACATGGAGGATCCCACCACCATTTTATTTTAGAATGAACTGCCGCTAGTAGTAATCCATGCGATGAACGAGTAAGAGTAAGTATTACACATATTACTAAGTTTCAAATAATGGACAATCGACACAAACAAATTGCAAGTAGTTGATATTTCTTATTAGGTATATAGTCTATGCATACACCAACAAATTGTATATAAAAGAAAAAAAGTTTGCAATACAAAAATAAAATAAAAAATATACATAATAAGATTATTTTATACACAAAATGTTTAGAATACAAAAATAGTAGAAGATTCAAATCCATGTATAGTAGGTATTATAATAAACTGCAAAAAAAGTACAACGTAATGATAAATATAAGTGACTTTAATTGGTTTATAAATATAAAGTCAAAATTTGAGTTAATCCATGCAACATTATATCAAACTATATGTACAAAAAAGCTTCAAATAATTGTTTTTATACCATTTGAGTTACTCCATACAACATTGTATCAAAATGAAATTAACCTAAATTGGGCAACCCCATAGTGACATTAACCTAAATTGGAACCCCTAGCTTTGAAGTATAATATCGAGGGCTTAGAAAAAAATATCCTCACAGATAATAATATGCACACGAAAAAAGATAACCTAGATTTGTGTGAAGAATAAAACTAAAAAAATTAACACAAATAACACGATTGTTCATTATAATATTAAAACACATTCACATGAAACTTCACATACTAATGACAACATACCTAAATTAAGTTCAATTATCTTAACAAAGTATATCCAACCAACAAGTTAAAATTAAATATCATCATTTTGTTTATAGACTATTATTCTCTTAAAAGCTTTAATTTTAACATGATTCAAAGAAAAAGCTTAATCTAAACATAAAGTAAAGCACAAAACGAGAGTCCAAATTGAAAAAAAAATATCTAGATTGGATTATTACCTTTAGAAATACAGATTGCTAGATAATATAAAAAGGTTGAGTTCTAAATGTACTGTCAACACCAAAATGACCATTCAAGTTGTTAAATTGACGAATTATTATGTATGAACCAATGAGGGTTTAATACAAATGTTCATGTGCATATGTTTATGTTTGTTTATGAGAGGGAGAGAGCGCTTACCGAAAATCTCTATCCAAGATCTTGTTGACCATAGGAGGACGGCGACGAAAATCTATGGAGTACGATAATGGAAATCGAAGGAGGATAATGGGATCATGGATGATTTTGGAGGTCGTGTGTGGCTGATATTTTGGGAGGTTAGGTCATTTAGGAAATAAATGTTTCTGGGGTGAAAGATTCCTCCAAAGTTTCTCTATACACAGGCGTCAAATTATTTTTGAGAAAAAAAGGCATAAAAATAATATTTATAAATATATAATGACACTTTATAAAAAAAATATGTCATGTAAGTGATAATATTATATATTTAATCACAGTTTTGTTAAAAATGTCTTAAAGTCATTTTTTAAAAGTGTCATGAAAAGGTATTTTTCTTGTAGTGGTAACTGAATCGAAAGCGAAGGATTTAGAGAAACGAATTAAGCAGTATTGCTTAAGATGTTTTGAAAACGTTGGCGATTTTAGCATGGAGCTATTTTATCACTTCTTTTCTGAATATGTTAAGAACAGATAATCTTGTTTGTTCACTTGTCAAACAACATGTATTAGGTATTACCATGTAACAGATGATATATATTGTTGATGTAAAAAACTAGATGCAATCTAATTTAATCAATCACAGATAAAAAATGAATAAATAAGACAATTGGTTTTTAAAGTGATTCGGCTTTGAAAATGTCCTATGTCCACTGTTGTTGTATTGCTGACCATTTGCCTTGAATCTCGATGATCCATTTACAAAGAGATCCCAAAGTCCCCTTTTATGACTGGGTTACAATGTATTTATAGCCTTGAGGCTGTACATATGAAAATGTAATGTGTCGTCCTCTAGTAGACATATACATCTGTACAATAATAATGCGCATTAAATCTGACGTTCATTGAATGCGTAGTTGCCTCTTTTGGTTTTCTTGGTTAGATGCTCTGCACGCTAAGTAGCTCAGATCGCCTGAGTTGCTCGGTACGCTTGAGTAGCTCAGGATTCTTGAGTAGTTCGGGACGCCTGAGTAGCTCGGTGAAAATATGTATTTGCCACATAGGTTGACACACGTCTTCAGACAATTGGTCCACGTCCTGTTGACTAATTTTGGTATCAACAGATGCCCCCAATGTTTCACAGTTGAAGTTACATAAAAAAGTGTGGAACATTTTGCCTAAAAGATGCTTGGATTACAGATCTCCAACACTTGGGAAATTTTTGTTGTATTTCTTTCCATTTGAGCGCGTAATGGCAAACATGTAAATATTTTAAATTTTTAGCAGCCGCTTAGACATTTGCGCCTTTCTCATGATTTAATCATCGGAAACGCAAACGTCTTTCCCGATAATCATTTCTTTTCTCTTTACCCGATGCAACGTATTTAAGAGCGACAAAAATCCCATTGTTTTCTACTTTTCACATCCATATTTTTTGAACTCTTTACTTTCTCTCTCTATTTCGTACTGTCATTCTTCCGTCGTCCGTCATTAGCAGATTTCTCCGTTCGTTGTAAGATTTTCTTCCTTCATCTTTCTTTGCTTTAGTCATTATGGTTTACTTAGTTGAATCTTTAGATAAATTTTGGACTGATTTTTCAATTCCCTCTTAGGTTATTTTGGAGGAGCCTTCTTGTCCTTCTGATTTATTTTCTCTGGCGGAGGGACATTGGTTTCCCTCTCTTTTTGTAGTGGAGTGTGGCTTTTCTTTCCTGCCAAATCCTTTGTGTTTGGATTTTTGCCAATATTTTGATATTGTACCTGCAAGGGTAGATCCAAATACATGAAGGGTAGTTAATGGTGTATATAGGTTGAATCAAATTCATGGAACTCATTTAGAAATTCCTGAAATTATGTATTATTATAAATGGGTTACCAGTGACACTATTTTTTATTTGAAAACTAGGTTTTCGAATAGAGCTTTAGTTGTCAATCTTCCCGATGCCAACAGAGACTATTTTGATCACGGGGTTGTGATGAAAAATTGGCAACACCCTCCATTAAATGGAAATGATGTGTATCAAGGTCCCAAATGTCCGCTTTATGGCAATGGGATAGGTTGTTTTTAGTTTTTAAATTTAGCTTTCTTCATGTTTGACAAAATACGTCACTAACATTAATTTTGTTTGTTATAGTTGACAGTAAAAGGAAGCCCCCCAAAAGAGATTGACGTTAACGTAAAAGATTTAAAACTTATCTGGAGCTTGCATTAATCAGTTGCTGGAGAGCACATTAGAGTTTCTTCTTATTTGTTGAGGTATAAATACACCACCTCGTCTTTCATTGCGCGTCCTATTGCATCTCCTACGGTAATCGATCCTGATCAACCGCCAACGTCTCGAGCAAGTGTGGGAGACTTCTCGTCTGATTTGGATACTTCCATTATCGATTTAATGATGAAGAAAAGGAGGATGCCTGAGTTCTTTGTCAAAGATTCCCCTGGTGTTGATGGGGCAAAGAAAAGTAAAGTGGATGTCCCAGCTGAGGGGAAGAATAAAATGGACATTACTCCATCTAAGGGAACAACTACAACTGTGAAGGAGGTGGGTAAGAAGCCCCCGGTTGTTCCAAAAGAGGCAGCACCTTTGATTGAAGGTGTTGCTATTACACAAGGAGAGGCAGTACCTTTGATTGAAAGTTCTCCTCTAAGGAGACTAAGAAGAGGTCTCGCTGAAAGACCTATAGAAAATGTTGCTCAACCTTCTGATATTGAGGGTTATTTTGGAGCTAAAGCTCCAGCTCTCGTCGATCCGATTTCGGCCAAGGGCTTGATCAAATCTTGGGTCCTTCCCGAACATCGAGCTGCAGAGGATTCCCTTTTTCGGGAGAAGCTCACTGATTTATCCGCCCAACATATTGCGTTAGTAAGTATCTTCATCCCTATTACTTCCTCGTTTCTACATATTGCATTCATATTCTAAGTTGAACTCTTTTCTTTTTTAGTTTATGTCTTGCTTTAATGAAATCTTGAAGAAAGATGAAGATATCAGGGCTTCCACTTCCTTGAGTGGGATGGAAGAGGCTTTTACTGGTTTATCCCGCTCTTTGAATGAATCCCGTCAGAAGTACGAGGAGGAAAAAATCGTTTGGGAGAATGAACTTCAATCTGCCAAGACCACTCGAGATCAAGATATAAGTGATTATAAAGAGTTAGGGAACAAATTGAAGGCTGTTGATAGCAATCTTGAAGAGGTTGAATGACGTAAGAAAGAGCTTGAGGATAAGCTGGAATCTGCCGAGGAGGTTGAGGCCAAGCTTAAAGAGACTGAACGGCATAAGAAAGAGCTAGAAGAAAAGGTGAAGCTTGCCGAGGAACACGCTTCATTGGAGAAAGTGAAGAGGAAAACTTGCTGGGACAAAGGATAGAACAAGGCCTTAACTGCCATTACTTGTCAGATGGAATATGCCAGCCTAAAGTACTTTAGAGATGGATGGGTTGCAGCCTTGAAAGAATTGAGTGTTGCAAACGATTCTGAATTGTTTCAAAAGCACATTCATGGCCCTCCTCCTATCATTGGCGAAGAAGAAGAAGAAGAAGAAGATGATGAAGCCCTATCTGATGAGTCTTCTGTGATGGTAGCAGAGCAAATACCTGTTGCTGTCATTCCCCAACCTTCTGAGCAAGTTCATCAAGCATAAACTTCTTCCGAGCAACCTGCACTGCATCCTGAGCAACCTGCCCTTCCCTCCAAACCAACTGAAGATATTGTAGTGAATAAGGAGAAGATGTAAAGTTGTTCGGTTCTTATGTTATTTTTTTTCCTTGGTTGTAACTTGGAATGTATTTTCCTTTTGTATGATGAATAAGAATGAAATTTTGTTATTTATCTCGCGTCTTTCATTGACTTGTCTTGTATCGTTGTTGATGCATTTTATTTTCTCCTTGCTAGTTTATGGCTAGGATGGAACTCTTATCAGCTAATGATACAGAGTTGATGAAGAAATGCAACGATTATTTCAAAGCTGGCCATACAGATTTTATTGAGGCCCAAATAATAGACATCCTCGGATCCGATGCCTCTGAACAAGCAATTGATGCTTACCAGTACTTGAAGTGTCTACTTGATCGTGCTGTGGCCAATAATGTGGCTTATTATGAAATGATTGAAGATCTTCAAGGAATGATCGAGGCACTTCAACTTCAGCACAAGGAGACCACCACACTTTTGCATAAAGGTTATGAGAAAAGGTACCAATAATTGAATGCTGACAAAGGTTATGACAAGTATATTTCTTCCCATGAGAAAAAGGAAAGTGTGTTAAAACTTGAGATTGAAGAGCATAGAAACATCGTCAAGCTATTAGAGCAAGAGAATATCACGTTGCAAGAGGAAGTGAAACAACTCAAATCTGCTGCCTCCTCTTCTTCAGGAGCCTTGATCCCAATCAATGATGACAGTTTTTACTTTTTAGAAACTGAAAATGCTACTTTAAGGGAAGAGTTAGAGACTTTGAAACGAGCTAGAATTTCCACACCTGCTCATGGAAGAGCAAGGCCTTCTTCCCATGGGAGAGCAAGGGCTGGTCGGGTTAATATTGAGGAGACGAGGACTCAATTGGCCTTAGAAAATCAATCCGTTCAATTGACAGCAAAGAATCAGGCATTGACAAAAATGTCTAAAAAAATTCAGAGTTTTACCGACTAACTCTCCAATCAGAGTTCCGTGTTGAAAAGTAAAGAGATTCTGGTGAAGAAGCTCCACGAGCAGCTTGAAAAATTGACTTATCAATTTCACAAATAGCCTAGAGAGGTTTGGATGGAAGGATACAACGAAGCTCTATATCATCTTGATGCTCAGTTGCAACAGTCAAATAATGATGGGTACAAGCAGGGATGGTTGAATGCTATGTATGTGTTGAAACTGGAGCAAGGACACTTATTATGGGATTATTATGAGCCTGGAGTGCTTGATTTTTTCGTGCCTCCCTTTAAACTTGATCTTAGTTGGATTCCAGCTCGTGCTATTCCTCGGTGATTGATTTCCAAATATCTTGGTAATTATAGTCTTCATTCTAATTTTGAGATATCTTGTCCTGAGCATTTTCTTGATCGACCATCCATAGTTAACGTTAGAATGTTACAAGATATGAATTTTATAAACTCTCCCTATACATTAGATGATCCTCCAGCTGGGATGGAAATTGTACCAAAAGCAGAAGGAAAGAAGTCCATAGAGTAGGATATTTGTATATAATGAATCAATTTTCATTTCATATGTAATCTGCTTGGTTTTATTAAAGAAAGATTTAGTCTTTGTGCAATTAATTTTGTTATTTGCTGATGACTATATGTATATATATATTTGTAGAAGGACAAAGTATCCTGTTTTGTTTTAGACAATGGAATTTATCCCATTTATTGTCTGATTATAGTGACTTGTCACTCTTTGTGCCTAAGCAATGGAATGATTTTCATCCCATATTCATGCTTAATTGTAGTAATCGTGCCAGGATTACCTTGTTGCCTAGACAGTGGATGCCCCGGGAGGTCACCCACCTTCTTGTCTAGTTTGGGGTGTCCCTTGAGATCACTCGTGATCAAACAGGCTTTTGCCTTGTATGATTTTTATTTATCGACCAACCGGAGTTGGTGGTTATTGAATTGCCATCCAACTGAAGTTGGTGATTGCTGAATTGCCGACCAACCGGAGTTGGTGGTTGCTGAATTGCCGACCAACCGGAGTTAGTGGTTTGTGTAGTGTGTAGCACGAATACTCTAAAAAATTTCAACAAAAGAGTGAAATGGGCAAAACATCACTTTTATTCATATTGAAAGAAATGGGTTACACGTGAATTTTCATTACTGATAATACTTACGCAGATGCTCTACATTCCACGCATTCTTAAATTCTTCTCCCTCCAAAGTTTCAATTCTGTATGTCCCAGGATGAACAACTTTTGTTACTCGGTAAGGCCCATGCCAGTTAGACTCGAGTTTATTGTGCGTCTGGATTACCTTTTTCAGCACATAATCTCCCTCTTTCAAATCACACTTCTTCACCCTTTTGTTGTAAAATAAGGTTGTTCGTTGTTGGTAGGCTGCGTTCCTGATCGCTGTTTCTTCTCTAACTTCTTCTAGCATATCTAGGTCTAAACGTCTCATCAAATCGCTAGGGGAATTGAAATTAAGCACCCTATGCGTGGGTAAACCCAATTCAGCAGGTATGACGGCTTCACTTCCGAAGGTTAACATGTACGGAGATTCCCCAGTTGCTGTTCATGGTGTAGTGCAATAATCCCACAATACAGAGTGTAGCTCATTAATCTAGTTTCCCTTTGCATTATCTAGACATTTTTTCAAACCATTCAGCAGAGTTCTGTTCGTCACCTCAGTTTGCCCATTGCTTTGGGGATGGCCTGGTGTAGAATGGATCTTCTGTATACTGGATTGGTGATAATATGAAGCAAACTCCTCATTGTCAAATTGGGTTCCATGGTCAGTAATGAATGCATGTGGGAGACCATATCTGCAAATGATACTCTTCTCAATAAACTGATAGACCCTGTTATACGTTATGTCGATGAGAGGTTCAAATTCCACCCATTTGGTAAAATAATCCACATCAACTACCAGATACTTGAATATCCCTCTGGTCATTGGAAGTGGCCCGACCAAGTCTATACCCCACATTGTAAATGGCCAAGGGTACGTAATGGACGTTAACAATGCTTGGGTTGTTCTTCGGATGGAAGAGAAATGTTGGCATTTATTGCACTTCTTAGCGTAAGCTTCACAATCAGCTCTCATCGTTGACCAGTAATATCCCCATGTCATTATCCCCTGCAAAAGCGTCCGACCTGCTATATGAGCTCTGCAAGATCCTTTGTGAACTTCTTCAATCAAATCTTTAACTTTGGAGGGATGCACACATCTCTGTAGTACTGCTATAATGCCTCTTTTATATAAAATACCAAGGGGCAGTACATAACGAGAAGCTTTAAACTTTAGTTTCTTAGCTGCGAGTTTGTCAGTTGGCACAATCCCCTCTTCGATATAGGCCCTGATGGGTTCCATCCAGGATGGACCCAAGTCGAGGGCAATGAAGTTCACCATCAAATCTTCGTCTACGCTTCGATCTGCCAGAATCTCTAGTGGGATGGTTCTTCGTAGCTCGGTGTGTGTTGACGAGGCCAACCGAGCTAGGGCGTCAGCTCTTGCATTCTCCAATCTCGGTATTTTGATCAACTGGACTGTGGAAAAAGTTAATACAACCTCCATAGCTTTTGCATGATACTTGAACATTAATTTTCCCTTCGATGCGTACAACCTGAGAATTTGATTTACAATTAATTGTGAATCACTAAATATGATAATCTGCTCTGTATTCATGATTTTGGCCAAACTAAGACCCACGATCATAGCTTCATAATCAGCTTCATTATTGGAAGCCTTAAATTGAAAACGTAGAGCATACTCAATATCAACTCCATCGGGACTATTTAGGATTATTCTTGCTCCACTACCTATGGCACACGAAGAGCCATCTACGTACAAATTCTGCACAGGTATATCATTATCAAACTCTTGGTCAGACAGAATTCCTCGGTGGAATATTTGATACTTCCTTTTATCTTCTCCTATCCTTGGGCAATTACCCGACATTTCTCGTTGCTCATTATCTATCTCTTCCTGCCGATCTACTAGTGGATGTTGGTCGAGGGTTGCCTTCAATGATCCCGTAATATCCACGGGTTGCTCTGTATTACGCTCCTTCTTTTTGAGGATGTTAGAGTAAGTAAATTCCGCAATAAAGTCCGCTACTGCCTGCCCTTTAAGAGACGACCTAGGCTCATAAACTATGTCGCATTCACCAAGTTCCATCGCCCAGTACATCAATCTTCTCGATTTCTATGGTTTGTGCAGGGCTTGTCTTAATGGCATATCAGTATACATTACTATAGTATGGCCTTAGAAGTATATCCTCATCCTTATACTTGCTTTGATCAGTGCTAATGCCATCTTCTCTAACCTTGGATATCTGACCTCTGCTCCTCGAAAAGCCTTGCTTGTGTAATACACCAGTTTTTGCAATCCGTCCTCCATTCTTATCAATGCCGGGCTGACTGTGCTTTCTAACGCTGCAAGATACAAGTATAGTCTTTCTCCTATCACTGGTCTGGATAATAATGGAGGTGTCGCCATATATTTCTTCAACTCTTGAAAAGCCTCCTCGCATTCCTCATTCCACTCAAAAGTTTTTCAAAGTGTTTTGAAGAATGGGAGGCATTTGTCTGTTGCTCGTGACACAAATCTGTTAAGTGCTGCGACCCGTCCTGTAAGAATTTTCACTTCCTTCTTCGTACCTGGAGATCATAGTTCCAGTAGTGCCTTTATCTTTTTAGGGTTCGCCTCAATGCCTCGTTGATTAACAATATACCCGAGAAACATGCCTTCTCATACTCCAAATATGCATATGGTGGGATTTAACTCCATTTGATATTTCTCTAGCTAATCAAAAGTCTGTCCCAGGTCAACTAAATGATCAGCAACTTTCTTGCTCTTTGTCATCATATCGTCAACATAAACCTCCATGTTATAACCGATTTGCTCTGTGAATACTTTATACATCAACCGTTGGTATGCTGCAGCTTCATTTTTAGGTTCGAAAGGCATAACATTATAGCAATAAGTTCCCATTGGGGTGATAAAAGAGGTACTTTCCCTGTCCTCTGGTTTGATCTTAATCTGGTTGTAACCAGAATAAGCATCCATGAGGCTCAACAATTCATGCCCCGATGTAGCATCCACCAGCTGATCGATTCGGGGCAAAGGAAAATGATCCTTTGGGCAGGCTTTATTAAGATTAGTGAAGTCCATACACATCCTCCACTTATTATTTTTCTTCTTTACCATCACAACATTTGCTAGCCAATCATGATACTTAACGTTCTCAGTAAAAGAGGCATTCTTCAGTTTCTTTACTTCTTCCTGTATGGATTGATTCTTCTCTGGGCTGAACACTCTTCTTTGCTGCTTCACTGGCTTGAACTCCTTATTAACATTGAGCTCGTGGCACAGGAAAGTCGGGTCTATCCCTGGCATGTCTTCATTACTCCATGCAAAAGTCTATTTTCTACTCCTTAGAAATGCCACTAGTTCCTGCTTTATTGATAGGTCCAATGACGCACCAATTTGGGTTATTCGTTCTGGGTGTTCATCGTCCAGAATGATATTTGTAGATGGGTGTCTATTAATAAAAAAAGCAAATAAAATAAAATAAAAATGCTTCTTTTATTAATAACATCCGAGAGGTGCCCGCGAAGGTCACCCAGAAGTCCAAAAGCCATGGGAAGGTTTAGCGCCACTTCAAGTGTCAGCGCTGTCGCAAGTGTCCACGCCGCTGCAAGTGCCGGCGCCGCTCCAAGTGCCTACGCCGCTACAAGGGCCGGCGCCGCTTCAGGTGCCAGCGCCGTCGCAATGGTTGACGCCGCTGCAAGTATCCGCGCCGCTGCAAGGGTCGGCATCGCTACAAGTGCCAGCGCCGCTGCAAGCGTCAGCGCCGCCGCAAGTGTCCGCGCCGCTGCAAGGGTTGGCGCCCCTGTAAGTGTCGGTGCCGAAATAAGGATCAGCGCCGCTGCAAGTGTCGGCGCCGCTGCAAGTGTTAGCGCCGCTACAAGTGTCAACGCCACCACAAGTATCTGCGCTGCTGCAAATGTCGGCGCCGCTTCAAGTACCAACGCCGACATAAGGATCAACGTCGCCGCAAGTGTCGGCGCCGTTGCAAGTTCCTGCGCCGCTACAAGTGTCAGCGCCGTCGCAAGTGTTGGTGCCGCTTCAAGTACCAACGCCGCTGTAAGTGTCAACGCCACTGCAAGGGTCGGCGCCGCTGTAAGTGTCCGCGCCGCTGCAAGGGTCGGCGTCGCTACAAGTGCCAGCACCGCTGCAAGTGCCATCGCCGCTGCAAGTGTCCGTGCCGCTGCAAGGGTCGGCGCCGTTTCGAAAGCCAGCGCCGTTGCAAGTGTCGGCGCCGCTACAAGTGTCAGCGCCGCCGCAACTGTCCGTGCCGCTGCAAGTGTCGGCGCCGCTTCAAGTACCAACGCCGCTGCAAGTGTCAGTGCCACTGCAAGGGTCGGCGCCGCTGCAAGTGTCCGCGGCGCTGCAAGGATCGACGTTGCTATAAGTGCCAGCGCCGCTACAAGTGCCAGCGCCACTGCAAGTGTCCGCGCCGCCGTAAGGGTCGGCGCCGTTTCGAAACCCAGCGCCGTTGCAAATGTCTGCGCCATTGCAAGGGTCAACGCCGCTGCAAGTATCGGCGCCGCTCCAAGTGCCAGCACCGCTTCAAGTGCCGGTGCCGCTGCAAGTGTCAGCGCCGCCGCAAGTGTTCGAGCCGCTGCAAGTGCCGGCGCCGCATCAAGTGCCTACGCCGCTGCAAGGGCCGGCGCCGCTGCAAGGGTCAGTGCCGCGTCAAGCGTTCGCGCCATTGCAAGTGTCGGCGCCGCTTCAAGTACCAGCGCCGCTGCAAGTGTCCGCGCCGCCACAAGGGTCGGTGCCGTTTCAAGTGCCAGCACCGCCGCAAGTGTCCGCACCGCTGCAAGTGTCGGCGCCACTTCAAGGGCCAGCGCTGCTTCAAGTGTTAGCGCCGCTGCAAGCATCTATGCCGCTGCAAGGGTCAGTGCCGCTTCAAGTGCCAGCGCCGCTGCAAGTGTCAGCGCCGCCGCAGGTGTCCACGTCGCTGCAAGTGTAGGCACCGTTTTAAGTATCAGCGCCGCAAGTCAGCGCCTCTACCAGGGTCGGCGCCGCTGCAAGTGTCCGCGCCGCTCCAAGGGTCAGCGCCGCTTCAAGCGTCAGCACCACTACAACAAGGGTCACTACAGCAATAACATTCGAGAGGTGCCCGCGGGAGTCACCACAAAAGTCCAAAATTGAGAAGTACCACTGCAAGGGTCAGCGCCGCTGTAAGGGTCACTGCAGTAATGACAGTCGAGAGAGTCAGCGTCACTTCAAGGCTCAGCGCCACTGCAAGGATCACTGCAGAAATGTTATTCGAGAAGTGTTGCTACAGGGGTTTGGACAGAAACTCATATTGAGGAAGTAGCTATCGCGAACAACTCCTCATCATGAAACATCTGTCTCTAAATGAACAACATCACTAACACTTTACTTTCTTGTACAGGTTGCCTAGTCGAGCAAGCAGGGCTCGAACAGGCGCGTTGGGACCTCCTGGGAGTTTTGTCTTGGCGGCTAAGGGGACAAGGTATGTTGAGCAAGATCAACCACTTAGCACTATAAGATTGAGAGAATACTAGTAGGAAGACCCAGAAGTCACTCGAGACTACGCACACTGCACACTTGGTCACAAGTGAAGTGAGCAGCCAAAGAGCTGGCTACTCAAAAGAAATAAACTCTTTACAAGAAAATGACTTTTCCAAAGAGGGGGTCCTCGAGGTACCTCTCAAGAAAAATAACACTTTTAGAGGAGATGAGTCCTTAAGGTCTCCTCTCTCGAGATTTGCCAAATTGCACCACAAGTTACCGTTTCAAAAGATAACTACCAAATCTGATATTTTGTCTCCATTAGGGGACATATGTGCTTTTTTGAGTTTTGGTCGGCGCCAGTTGGCGCCTGCAGAGGGGACAGGCAGGCGGCCTACAAGTAGGGACAAATGGTACACTTCAGACATTGTTCCCCACCAACTTTCTCAGTTTTGGCACCCAAAAAATGCCAACTCACCCCTAACACCCTAGTATAAATAGACCTCTGGGCAAGGTAAGATAGAGAGAGACAATAGAAATTACACTGTTACTTTGCCAAAATACCACCAGACCTACCTGAGTATTCTCTCCCTGCTCATTCTCTTAGTGCTGAGTGCCTTGTTCCTTCACTCCCCACTGACAGCCATCACTCTCAGGTGTTTCCCTTGAGAAAATTACTATTTTTGCTGTGAAAGTTCATCTTCTTGCAGGGAGTGAGTTGAAGCTTGAGTTCCATTGTTACCAGAAGGAGAAGTTTTCTTCAGAAGTTGCACCAGGAGACCTTGAAGACCTTGCAGGCAGCGTCCATTGGAGTGGGTCACGCCTCACCCTTTCCAGTTATTCATAGACCCCAGTCTCACTACCCTCCTACATTTGGTGACTCCGCTGGGGAGGTATCCTCATTTCCATGGACAAAGAAGGTTTCAATGTCTCTAAGCAGTTGGTTTTTGAGGACATTCCGTCTGGTAATGGAGCTCACAATGACCAAACTACTCAGGAAGAAGTGGTGGTGATAGGAGCCAAGGAACCAGCACCTCAGGGAGGTCAGACCAGTTCGCCGGCAGTGGCTCTAATGGCAGGTATGAACCTTATGGCATTATTTTTTGACTTTTTAAAGAAAAAAAATGTGGATCTATCAAACTTGGGTCAAGGTTGTGTGACACCTGTTGCTGCCCCTTCCGGAGAGGTAGCCACTCCTATTACGATTCTGGCAGAGACGATTCTATCTCGAAAGGCGGCGCCGGAGCAGGTCCTAGCGCCGATAGGTTCTCCTGCTCCTAAAAGCACATGTTTGGAGGAGTCACCCTCTAAGACTGTTAATATGGAAGAAGTTAGGAAGCTCCTCTCCTCCTCTCAAAGAGAGGGTTCCCACCTATACGAGGAGTTTCAAGACCCCTATCCACAGGAAGTAAGTGAGAAACCATACCCTGAGGGGTATATTCCACCAAAATTTATCAAGTTTGGCGGTAGGGGGGAGAACCCTAGAGAACACGTGAAGAGGTTCGTCGAGTACCTGGGAGTACACTCTGGCGACAAGAACCTGAGGTTGAGGGAGTTCTCTAAAACTCTCACTGTGAAGGCTTATACATGGTATTCCCACTTGGCGCCTAACAGCGTCTGAGAGTGCAGCTACAGCGGAAATATTGCGACTTCTCAAATAAAAAAAAAACCAATTTTAATTAATCCCAAATTTTAGTTAAAACCCTAAGACATGCATCTAGATGATTTATCTAATAAAATAAAGCATGCAGGATAAAACAAACAATTTCAGGAACGTGTGTGCTCGCGTTCAAATGATCAAGTTATATATTAAACCCTTTTAACACAAACAAACCCTAAACATGCAGCAGTATGTGATTGAATAAGATGATAATCTAAGCAAGAACATTCAAACACATGCAATTAAGGAAAAATCCCCCTCAGGGGCAAAACCATTTATTTTCACTATAATTTGTAAGAAAACGGCTTACAATCGGATTACAATGAAAATACAAGTTGACTAAGAATTACCCTCGGGTATCGGATTCTGTAGTCACGGCTGGAATTATCCCTTTCCAGTAGGGCTGGCGGCTGGAACTATCCCTGTCCAGTAGGGCTGCAATGAAGAAGAGAAACGGCTTCTCCACAAGTGTGTGACACAGAAATACCCGCAGGTGTCGGTTCCTATGTCAGCGGCTGGAATTTTCCCTTTCCAGTAGGGCTGCAATGGAGAAGAAGAACGGTCTCCTCCACAAGGGTTGAACTGCAAAAACTGCGTTCCTGGGTTACCAAAAGGATTCACAAATGTATGTAATTTGTGTGAATAAAAATACCTAGAGTATTGGTACTCAATAGGTGAAGGCTTAGGGCTTTCTCTGCTCTGGAAATCGTGTATCGAAGTCTTCAAAAATAACTCTCCCGAAGTTGGTATAAATAAGAAAACTAAGGAAAGAGTTTTCAAACACTGGGACTGCTCATAATTATCCCAAGCGGACCGGTCCGGTTGATGGGCGGATCGGTCCGGTATACCGGATCGGTTCTTTTAATTGCAGGCGGATCGGTCCGGTTGACATCGGATCGGTTCGACTTTTTATCTTCATCGGTTCGCTATGGATCCGGGGTATACTGGCCTTACTTTAGCAGTCAGATCGGTCCGGTCTCTTTAGGCGGATCGGTCCGATCCTCAGGAACCAGATTCCTTTCGAGGAATTCTCTCCATCTTCAAGGGGCCATATCTTCTTCACCGTAGCTCGGAATGAGATGCCGTTTCTTCCAGTATCTTTGTCGCGGCAAGCTCTTCAACATTCTAGTTGACCTATCCTCCGGACGGTGGATGTACAATTACCAAATTTCCCTTGAACTTCCATATCGTGACTTCTTTAATTGATTTGACTTCTCTTGCATACCACTAGCATATAGACCCTAAAGCATGAAATGTGAAGTTGTTGAGGACAATGTGGGACACATAATGGAGATGTTGGATGCTTAATTACCGGAATTCGGATAGAGGCCGTCATGTGAGATCGTGAGGTGACGTGCCAAATGTAACGGCGTACGACATACATAAATGCAAAATGTTGGACATGAGAAAAATGTCCTTACAAATCTCCCCCTATGTCTATGCCGGTACATACATAAAAATCCGAATTATCAAATATGAAATTGCCTATACAAATATACCCTTCCATGAACCCAAAACTGAAAGAGTACAAGTGAATAAGACTTCATCGTTTGATCTTCAAATCTTCGGAAATCTCAACGCTTTTCTCATCAGGGTGTGCAATTCAGTGATCATCAAAGTAGTACCTACACATATGAGACAAAGCAAAATACCAAGTGACATATCGAGTTTGAAATGAGATAAATATAGATATAGATACCAATTTATGAGCAAACTCAAAACTCAAAACTCCCCCAAAATAAGATAAAATAAGAAGAATGAATCAAACAAGCAAAATCGGGGTGTCACGGTATACAAAAAAATACACAAACTATTTTTTATTTTTCAAATTTTTCATACAACGATAGGATACCAATATGAACAAATATGATACAAAAATCACACCATGGATTTAGACTCAAACAACCAAGTCATGGAAATGGAATGAATGGGTGTGAACACATTCGATAGGTAAATCAAATCAATCAATCATATGTGCACGATGCATATGTGTACCCCTAACGAATGAACATCAAAAGTATCCTTAGGTGAAAAAAATTGTTGAATTTAGATGACATCGTCTTATGCAAATCAACAAATCAAAGTCAAAGTGATTTCCACACCAATAACGTCCAAAACTATGTAGCGCATTTTTAAGAATTTCAAGGACGTGCAAACCCATTTTAATTCTCCAACCAAACTCCCTCATAAATATTTTCTTTTAGAGGTAATCTAAATTCTCAAACTTTGGAGAATTGGTGCAAAAACCTAAATGGCCCATAATTGGCATGAAATTCTTTTTATTGCCTTTCAATTTTTTCGGGCTCTTTTAACCTCTTTGGACCTCGGATAATAAAATTCCTCCATTTTTTAGGTCCAATTTAACGGTGGCTTAGTATTCGCAAAGGCAAAATGAACCTTTCGCAGCCCCTCCCCGTTATGAAAATATACACACAGTCTCACCAAAACGGTTTTTAAATGCACAATTTCCTTATCAAAATTTATCGCGCTTGGTTCGTTTTAAGGACAAGATTGAAGTGAAAACACCCAACCAACATGTGATAAGACAAGCACAATAATCAATCAAATCCGTGCATGTGTGCAATAAAGGAAACATGAGTCAAACATGTAGGAAGTAACACTTAATTACATCTTAATGACTCCAAACATTATAAAGCACAAGGATGAATTGACCTATTGTCTCAAAACACTATCAAATAGTCACATGAAAAAAATGGAATGATGTTGTGACTTGGTCACCCTAAGTGTTCATCCATAAACGGTGCAAACAAAATACAAAAATCTTTTTGGATTTTCTCAAAATTTTATCAAAAATAAAATCTTTTTGTATTTTTCAAAAAAATTCAAAAACAAGAATTTATACAAAAAGTACAAGTCAACACACTAGTAAAAATATATCATGAAACCACAACTAGTGTATGACAAACATGCAACCACAATCAACCAAAAGATTTCACATGGGGTGAATCACGTGCAAGCAAACGGGAATCGTGGACAGATAAACCATAAGCCTCTAAATCCGATTTTCTAACCCAAATTGATGTGTAACTGAGTGTGGGGGTTTTGGGAATCGAATTTATTCTTTCATTAACCTTCCTAGGTCCATTTAAAAGCTTGTAACAAAATCGCCTAAGATGACCTTGCCTACCGCAATGTGTGCAAGTGTAAATCGGGCGGTGTGTGTTACCTAAAGGTGGCCCTCTCCTCAAATTTAACGGTTGCTCTCTCCGGATTTGCCTAGGTGGGTCTCTCCTAATGATCCTAGGAGGCTCTCTCACGATGTTCCTATGGGGTGCTTTTTTAACAAACTTAGGTGCCTCTTTCTTAACAATCCTAGGAGGCTCTCTCACACGTGTGGGAATGGGTGCAACATATTTTTCAAGACCAATCCTACCCCTATCAGTTTTGATCTCGACCGTGCCTAAAATCTTATCAAGTTTTTCAGACCTAGACTCCAAATCAAATTTCACTTTACTTGAATCTTTCAATTTCACCTCAAGTTCACCTATCCTATATTCAAGTACTCGTTTAGAATCCTCAAACTCTAAAAGCTCCTTTTTCATAGTCTCCATCAACCCTCTAAGACTATCTCTCTCACCCTCGACATACTCAATCTTCTCTTTCAAAATTTTCACATGATCCCTAAGTTCTTTAACTAAAAAATCATTATTTTTTATGGCACACTCTTTCAACTGATCTTTCAATTTCAAATTTTCCTTTTTTGTTTTCAAAGTTTCAGCATAAAGTTCATTGAAAGCAGTTTGCAAGTCATGCTCATCTACACTTTCCTCCTCACTTTCATCCACACTCCCATCACCTTCACTATCACTAATCACATGGATGGGAAACTCTCGCCTAGAAGCATAAAAAACTTCTTCTTCTGAATCACTATCACTAAGGGTAGAAATATGAGAAATCGGTTTATTCAATTTCTTCTTTAAATTTGTGGTACACTCATGTAACGTGTGACCAACACCCTTACAACATGAACACCTCTCAGATTCGTTTTCAACAGAAGATTTAAAACAAGAGTTCGTGTGAATTTTCCAATTAAATTTTTCAAAAATTTGACATCGAAGATCATCAAAACCATCAAAAGCCATTTTTGCAAAATCAGGATCAAAACACAATAACTTAGTGCAACCCGCTCTGATACCAATTTGAAAACGTGAGTAGACAAATTGTATCAAAAAGTAAATCCTCGAAAAATCAGGATCACGCGATAAATTAACGTAACCCGCTCTGATACCAATTTGAGAGTGCAGCTACAGTGGAAATATTGCGACTTCTCAAATAAAAAAAAAACCAATTTTAATTAATCCCAAATTTTAGTTAAAACCCTAAGACATGCATCTAGATGATTTATCTAATAAAATAAAGCATGCAGGATAAAACAAACAATTTCAGGAACGTGTGTGCTCGCGTTCAAATGATCAAGTTATATATTAAACCCTTTTAACACAAACAAACCCTAAACATGCAGCAGTATGTGATTGAATAAGATGATAATCTAAGCAAGAACATTCAAACACATGCAATTAAGGAAAAATCCCCCTCAGGGGCAAAACCATTTATTTTCACTATAATTTGTAAGAAAATGGCTTACAATCGGATTACAATGAAAATACAAGTTGACTAAGAATTACCCTCGGGTATCGGATTCTGTAGTCGCGGCTGGAATTATTCCTTTCCAGTAGGGCTGGCGGCTGGAACTATCCCTGTCCAGTAGGGCTGCAATGAAGAAGAGAAACGGCTTCTCCACAAGTGTGTGACACAGAAATACCCGCAGGTGTCGGTTCCTATGTCGGCGGCTGGAATTTTCCCTTTCCAGTAGGGCTGCAATGGAGAAGAAGAACGGTCTCCTCCACAAGGGTTGAACTGCAAAAACTGCGTTCCTGGGTTACCAAAAGGATTCACAAATGTATGGAATTTGTGTGAATCAAAATACCTAGAGTATTGGTACTCAATAGGTGAAGACTTAGGTCTTTCTCTGCTCTGGAAATCGTGTATCGAAGTCTTCAAAAATAACTCTCCCGAAGTTGGTATAAATAAGAAAACTAAGGAAAGAGTTTTCAAACACTGGGACTGCTCGTAATTATCCCAGGAGGACCGGTCCGGTTGATGGGCGGATCGGTCCGGTATACAGGATCGGTTCTTTTAATTGCAGGCAGATCGGTCTGGTTGACATCAGATCGGTTCGACTTTTTATCCTCATCGGTTCGCTATGGATCCGGGGTATACTGGCCTTACTTTAGCAGTCGGATCGGTCCGGTCTCTTTAGGCGGATCAGTCCGATCCTCAGGAACCAGATTCCTTTCGAGGAATTCTCTCCATCTTCAAGGGGCCATATCTTCTTCACCGCAGCTCGGAATGAGATACCGTTTCTTCCAGTATCTTTATCGCGGAAAGCTCTTCAACATTCTAGTTGACCTATCCTCCGGACGATGGATGTACAATTACCAAATTGCCCTTGAACTTCCATATCGTGACTTCTTTTATTGATTTGACTTCTCTTGCATACCACTAGCATATAGACCCTAAAGCATGGTATGTGAAGTTGTTGAGGACGATGTGGGACACATGATGGAGATGTTGGATGCTTGATTCCCGGAATTCGGATAGAGGCCGTCATGTGAGATCGTGAGGTGACGTGCCAAATGTAACGGCGTACGACATACATAAATGTAAAATGTTGGACATGAGAAAAATGTCCTTACAGCGTCCCTACTTGGGAAGAGATGCACAGGCAGTTCCTTCAGAAGTTTTTTGTAACGGAGGATGAATTTACACTGAGGCACCTGGCGCAAGAGGTCCAGAAGCCAGGAGAAGAGTTGATGCACTACATCAAGCGATTTTACGAGAGGGCCTTAGATGCTCACGAGGACGTGGCGGAGGCCAGGTTGCTACAGATATGTGTGGAAGGACTCTTGGAAGAGTACAAGCTGCACTTGATCAACGAAACTAGAGATGGAACTTTTAGAGAATTCACCAGGGCCGCCAGCAACATAACTATGATAATCAAACCAAGAGCCCCGGGTTAGAGGACACAAGTTCCACTGACTCCCGGGAGGTTTCAAGTTGTGAGGAGGCAAGCGGTTAACTATGTGGACGGGAGTAACAAAGGGAAGAAGGGAGGCTCTGGGGCCAAGACTGACAGTTCCGGTAACAAGAGAAAATTTTGGGAAGATGCCCCGTCGCCACTACCGTGTAGCGTAGCTGAGGCTATGGACTGTTACCGCACCTTAGTGCGAGAAGGCGTAGTAGGACCTCCCCACCTAAAAGGAGAAACCCCCACTGCAGCTGACAAGGCCAATCCAAAGTACCGTGAATTGCACCAACGAGTGCAGCACTCTACCAAGGATTGTTACTACTTGAGAAGGATCATTGGTGAGCAGATGGCCAGCGGTACCTTGCAGATACCCCCTGTGGACGTTAACGAGAACCCACTTCCTACGCATCACTTTGGCACCGCCAATATGGTAGTTGCCTACGATGAAGAAGCTACAAGAAGTCTTGTAAAGCGGGAGAGTGGCGAACAGTTATGCAAGGAGTTAGAAAATCTATCACTGAGCAGACTTGAGCTAGAAAGAAAGCAAGAGGAGTGGTTCTTCACTCCGGAACATAAAAATGGATGTGGGGAAGTTGAGGAAGTTGCTCTCTCAGAAGGTGAGGTAGACGTCATCCTCGCTCTAGATGAGGGAGGGACCTCTGAAGCGGAGTATGTTTGCAGTGCCCAGACGTACGAGGTAGACTTAGATTCTGAATGTGAGGCCATAGCGAGGAGCCTCAAGTTAAAGTGGTTTTTCGACCAGATAGGGGTGAAGTACGACACGAGGGTGTCCATTACGAGGAAAGTCTTGGAGGCAGTGCAGCAGCGGGGAGACCCTTCGCTAAATTGGCAGGGGCCAATCGGAAGGATGATTAAGAAGTATACCTCTGAAGTGGTGTTTTCAGAAACAAATAGGGTGGTGCCCTACTTCCACAACAGCCCGTTGTACGTCACATCCATAATTAATGGAGTCTCATTTCCCAGGGCGTTGATGGACGGAGGAGCATCCATTAACATCATGCCCATCAGTACATTATATGAAACAGGAATTGACCAGGAGAAGGTGGTTCCGGTACCGCCAGTAATTTCTGGATTCGACAACGCCAGAGTGCAGTCTATTGGATACGTGAATGTGGGAATTAAGTTGGGAAATTTCACCTCCCACATCAAATTTCATGTTATTAACGCTAACACCAGCTACCAATTACTCATTGGAAGGGTATGGATGCACACTCATGGCGTAGTGCCTTCCACCTACCATCAATGCGCGAAGGCAAACATTAGAGGTACAGAGATAGTGATCAAGTCCACGCAGAGACCCTTCACCGTTGAGGAGGCCCACCTGGTAGATGCTGCCTTCTATACCAAGTTAGATGAGGAAAGAAAGGTCTCTACAAGAAAACTAGTAGGAATCAAGGTAGCCGAGGGAAGGGTACTACAGAAGAAATCCGTTCATAACCGTCTAGGGGAGAGGATAATCCCCCATATGGCAAAAGGCAAGAGGAAAGCAGAGGAGGTAGCTAGACCCCCTAGAACTTGCAAGAAAGTGGTCTTGCCCAATGGAAAAGTCATCTACCGTTTATAACGGTCTGTGCGGGCGGTGTTCTAGGACGAGAGCATCGACCCGACGCCCGAGTGTTTTATTGTTGATTAATCCCATATTATTGAGCATGTTGAAGAACCAAAAGAAGCGCCAGAGTGCGTGCAAGATGGACCCAGAGAGCAGTGGCAAAGAAAGACAAGACCCAAATCAGAATCTGTGTAGATTTTCGCGACTTGAACAGGGCGTGTCCTAAGGATGAATTCCCACTATCCAGCATAGACAGCTTAGTGGATTCCACCGCGGGACATGGGATGTATAGCTTCATGGACGGGTATGTTGGCTATAACCAGATTAAAATGGACCCCGCCGACGTAGAGAAAACTGCCTTCCGCACACCGTTAGGGAACTTTCACTATACAGTCATGCCCTTCGGATTGAAGAACGCTGGGGCCACATACCAGCGGACCATGATGGCAATTTTTCACGACTTGTTTCATGATATACTAGAATTCTATGTGGATGATCTGGTGGTGAAGTCTAGGAAAGAAAACAAGCATATTCAGGATCTCAGGAGAGTATTCGAAAGGTGTCGTCGGTATAAGATGATAATGAACCCCTCAAAGTGTGCCTTTGGGGTTACTGCAGGGAAATTCTTAGGTTTTGTGGTAAATAGACAAGGGGTGCAAGTGGATGCAGAGAAGATGAAAGCCATTATGATGATGCCACCGCCCAAGAGTCAGAGACAACTTAAGAGCTTCCTGGGAAAGGTATCCTACCTGCGGAGGTTTATACCTGCGTTGGCAGAAGTAACTCATCAGTTCGCACCTCTACTAAAAGACAAAGCCAAGTGGGTTTGGGGAGAGAGGCAAGAGAGTGCGTTCGAGAAGATTAAAGAAATCATAGCCTCTCCGCCCACGATGATTCCCCCCGAAGCCGGAGCGCCGCTGCTGCTCTACCTTACTTCTACAGAGAGGTCGATAGGGGCCCTCTTGGCACAAGAGAAGGAAGGAGTGGAAAAGCCGGTCTACTACCTGTCAAGAGTAATATCCGGAACAGAATCGAGATACACCAGCGTTGAGAGCCACTGCCTGGCGCTGGTATTTGTAGCCCAGAAGTTGAGACACTATCTTCTAGCCTTCACCGTTTACATAGTCACCAAGTGTGATCCCATCAAGTACCTCCTCGCGCGAACTATACTCATGGGACGAGCATCAAGGTTGTTTTTTATCTTGTCAAAATACGATCTAAAATGCATAGTGCCTAAAGCCATTAAGAGCCAGGCAGTAGCAGATCTGCTGGCCCACTTCCCGAGTGGGGTCTTCGAACCACCTAGTGAAGAGCTGCCCAGAGAAAGTTTCCAAGCATGCATGGCGGAGGAGGTGAAGAAGTGGTTTATGGAGTTTGATGGTTCCAGTGATCAAGGAACAGGTGGGGTCGGCATCATACTGTTAGATGGGAAGGAGAAGATTACCCTCTCTTTCAAGTTAGATTTTAAATGCTCAAATAATGAAGCTGTGTACGAAGCCCTCATTCTAGGGATGTTGGAAGCACTCAGAAGAGGGATCGGGGTACTGTGTATACGAGGGGACTCCAATCTGGTAGTAAGGCAGGTCAATGGAGAGTTTTCCCTTAAACATGCCAACTTAGCGCCGTACAGACACATCATCCGAAGACTGTTGGGACAGTTCTTAGAAGTAATTGTGGAGAGGCAGGCGCGAACGATGAACAGACACCCTGACGCGCTCGCCACCATAGCACAAAAGTTAGACATGAAGGAGTCAGAAGCAACCATCACAGTGAGGCGGAGAATGGTACCCACTACCGTAAAGTCCTTATTCCCATGTAACGAGCCGGAAGATTGGAGGCATCTGGTAGAGAAGCAACCTGAAACCAGGGAAGGGACAATGAAAATATTAGAGTTAGCCAACTATCATGTGCTGCAGGGAACTCTCTACTTCAAGAGTCCTGGAGGGTTTCTGGCAAGGTGCGTAGGGGAGCAAGAAGCCAAGGAGAGGTTAATAGAAATGCACTAGAAGCACTGTGGAGATATGGATATCCCCCTTTACAGACGACTGCAGCGAAACGGGTATTTTTGGCCCGCCATGATCGTAGAAGCGGCCCGCTTGCAACAAAGTTGTTTAAAGTGACAAGCTAATTTTGACCAGCCGACGGAGGCTAACTTCGTGGAAGCCTTCGAATATTGGAGACAGCCGTACCTAGCATATCTAAAAGATGGGGAGCTGCCCGCCGAGAGAGCGGATGAAATTTACCTTAGAAAAAGGATAGCACGTTTCTACTTGGTCAAAGGAGAGTTATATAGGAAAGTGTACAATGAGAAGGCGCTAAGGTGCGTAGCCAAAGAGGAATTGGAAAGGCATCTGAAAGAAGCTCATGAGCCCTCCCACATGGGAGGCGCCAAGCTGTATGATCAACTGATGACTCTGGGATACTACTGGCCGACCATGGAGGCTGACTCCATTGGATATGTGAAAAAGTGTAGAGCATGCCAGGTTCATGGAAAAATGGTGCACGCTCCCTCCGTCAGTCTACAAAGCTTGGCGGCCCCTATCCCTTCCATACATGGGCGTTCGACCTGGTGGGAAAGATCGCCCCAGCATCTCACGACAAGGCTTTTATCATTGTGGCTACAGAATTGTACACCAAATGGGCGGAGGCCATTCCTTTAAGGAGAGTCACCGCCCAAGTGGTAACCCAGTTTATAAAGGAGTATATCATATGTAGATTCGGTATACCCAAAGTAATCCTAATGGATAATGGGAAGCAATTTGTATGCAAAGAGATGGCCATTCTCACGGACAAGTATAAGATTGTGCATAATATATCAACCATATCCTACCCCGAGGGCAATGGCCAAGCAGAAGCTACTAATAAGACCCTGATAAATATTTTGAAGAAAATGCTAGAAGACATGCCGGGAGCATATGATGAGAAGTTGCCTATGGTGTTATGGGCCTACCGTACTTCGAAAAGAAAGCCAACAGGGTTCACTCCTTTCTCTCTAGTATATGGGACCGAAGTTGTCCTACCAGTGGAACTGGCGGTACCTTCAGCCAGAATTTCTCTTAGCAATGGGCTCATCCCAGACCCAAGGCATGTGCAACTGGAGGCGCTAGACGAGCACAGAGACAAGGCGAGAGAGAATTTCAAAGTCTACACTCAGCAACTGTCCAGGGCCTACGAAAACTTGGTTAAGCCTAGGGAATTCCAGGTGGGAGATCTAGTCCTGCGAGCATCAACTCACCATCTCCGTAGCATGTCGGCATCAAAATTCAAACCTAACTGGGAAGGCCCTTTTGTTGTCAGAGGAGTGGGGAAGTCGGGCTACTGCCAAATATCAGAACCAGAGAGTGATTGCCTCCAGTCCATCAACTGCAAGTGGCTGAAGAGGTACTATGCTTAGTAACAACTAACAAGTTTTGTTTGTGTTTTGCATGTCTGTAATGGATTTCGAGGATTGCTCCTATACCAGAAAAGTTTTTTGTAATTTTTTTTAAGAGCAATACTACACTGTAAATAGCACACAAAGGTAAAGAAATGAAATAGCAACACTTTTGATCATTGTTGACATTTGCTTTGCTTGCTCATTTATACATACATATACACTCCCTATTAAGTTAGAAGAGAGTACAAAAAAAAAGATCAGGAACTTTGCTCACTACACTTGGGAGGTAAGTCCATCCTAAGAGAAAGTATACTGAGCAAAGTCCCCCAGACATAAATTAATACAGTTCTTTATAATAAAATCAGGCTTCCGGAAAGGGGCAGGGGTCACCCTCCTCTCCAACCTAGCCTCTACGACTATAAGCAGTAATGTGTAGGAATTACCCCACAGACAGGAGGGGCAACCCAAGAAAGTCACATGCCAACACCTCACAGCTACAAGAGGTGCATTTTCAAAAAATATATACAATATGATAATACATAACTTTTCATATCAATGCAAATACCCCGCAGTATATGGGGTAGCCACCAGTATACTAAATGCTCACAGAAATTAGAGCAAGTCATATAAAACAAACACCCACAGTATAAAGGGAGAACAAAGGAAAAAGAAAGTGCAGAAGAAACAAAGTGTCTCATACAGGAATGATAAGTGATGTACATATATAATTCTGAGCACTACAAAGAAAGAAGTATCCTATCTTCTAGAAACCACAAAAAAAAATCATCACGCGCGATGGCGCCAGCGTATGACGGACCAGCTTCCCGCAGAAACTCTTCCTCCAACCTGACGAATTTAGCCTCATCCTCCTCATCACCAGACTCGAGTCTGGAAAGCTTCACCTGCAGTAGGGCGATCTGATTCCGGATCCTCGTAGCCTCAGCGTGCCGTTGCTCAACTCTAGACTGTCGGGAAGTGTGAAACCTCACTATCTTTCGAAATGGACCACTCAGAAAGGGGCGAACCCCTGCATCAAGCCAATCCAAACGAAAGTGATAAAACTGCGTTAAGTCGCGGAGGGCATCCAAGAATAGCAAAATAGAAGAGCTAGTCAGCTTAACAGGGGAGGTAACCAAGAACTCATGAACATGGCTGGCAAGAGACCTTAGGTTGAAGGTCGTAAGACTGTCAACCTGAAGTATACTCTGAGAAGTGAACGTCTCAGGATGGTGCTCCAAGATGAGATCCAAGAGCTGACGCTCATGTACCCTGAATCATCTTGGTAACTCCTCACGCCATAGCCTACTAGAAATAGTCACAGCATCCTCTGCTTCATCATCGCCATCGGAGTGGAGAGACCCCGCCTCAGAAGGAAGAAAAGAAGACTCCCCACCAGAATCAGCGTCACCGACCAAAGGAGTGAACTCAGAACTATGATCTCCCTCCACAGTTGCCCCACTACCAGTCTCCACAGTCATCGGAGTACCCTCATACACCTAGAAACAATGAGACAAGGGCGAAATGAGAATGCTTGCACAGTATACGCAAGAAGAAAATAGGGGAATAGTAAAAAGAGGGGGTATGCCAGTCTAATACCTCTCTCGCAGTTGCCCCACTTCTAGACTCCACAGTCACCGGAGTACTCTCATGCACCTGGAAACAATGAGACAAGGGTGAAATGGGAATGCTTACACAGTATACGCAAGAAGAAAAGAGGGGAATAGTAAAAAGAGGGGGTATGCCAGTCTAATACCTCTCTCGCAGTTTCCCCACTGCCAGACTCCAAAGTCATCCGAGTACTCTCATGCACCTGGAAACAACGAGACAAGGGTGAAATGAGAATGCTTGCACAGTATACGCAAGAAGAAAAGAGGATAATAGTAAAAAGAGAGGGTATGCTAGTCTAATACCTCTCTCGCAGTTGCCCCACTGCCAGAATCCACAGTCAACAGAGTACTCTCATGCCCCTGGAAACAATGAGACAAGGGTGAAATGAGAATGCTTGCACAATATACACAAGAAGAGAAGAGGGGAATAGTAAAAAAAGAGGGTATGCCAGTCTAATACCTCTCTCGCAGTTGCCCCACTGCCAGACTCCACAGTCAACGGAGTACTTTCATACACCTGGAAACAATAAAACAAAGGGGAAATGAGAACGCTTGCACAGTACACGTAAGAAGAAAAGAAGGGAAATAGTAAAAAGAGAGTATGCTAGTTTAATACCTCTCTCGCAGCCATCTCATTATCTAACTCCACAAGTATTGGAGAAACTTCATCCGGCTCCTTAGTCATCATAGCAACCTCGCTCACCTGGAGACAATGCAACAAAGGTGAAAAGGGGAATGCTTGCGCAATTTAAACAAAATAATAGAGACATAAGAATGACACGAGAGAAGTAGATACTCTTATACACGGTACCTGAATAACGCCCTCCGTAACGGTCATAAAAGGAGGAGTAGGGGCTCCCATAAGGGCAACAACACTGATCGATGCTCCAGAAGGGGTTGTCTCAGTGATCAGTGAAGAAGCTACCTCAACCTCAGGCACTTCCGAAAGAACGATCTCAGCGACGGAGGGCGCGAGGGGTAGGCGAGGCTGCGAGTGACAAGAAAGGGCGAGAGTTAATAAATCAGTTATTCCATGAATGATGAATACTTCAACTGAAAAAAAACATGGAGAGGGAAACTAAAAAAAAAAGCACCACAGAGACACCTACCTGAAGGAGCACGATAACGGGACAAACTGGCCCATGTATAAAGGCTGCTGAAGAGACAGTGGCAGGAGCCGCATTCGAAATAGCGCCAAGGGATAACTGTGACAAAGTAAAAGAGGGCTACGATAAGCACAGGCTGGATAAATAAGAAATATAGAACTAAGAAAATAAGAGAGTACCTGAACCCCATCCATGGGGGAAGCGCAAAAAAAGACGGTCGATGCAGTAGGGGCTGTGCTGATAGCCTGCAAAGAATGAAAGTATGTTATTCATCACGTGATCGAGGAGTAATAGATTCCATGCTTCAGCGAAAAGGCCTTGACCTGAAGCGTAGGCTCGCTGGTTGAAGCCACAGTAAATATCGGGCCGCGAGAGATCGCCTGAACCAAAGGTCTACCGTCCATAGATAAACGGATCCTGGGGATAGAAATTCTCCTTGAAGAGGATAAACCCGGGACGGTAACGCCAGGTAAGGAAGGATCCCATCCCTGAGAAGAAAGTCCAAGAACCATTAGGAATCCTATTAAAAAGAAACAAATATTCAAAAGTAAAAATGCGTACCTCAGGTGAAGAGGCCTCCAGGGGCTCTGCTGCAGAAGCGCCCACCGTCGAGACAAGAGAAGATGAGGTGACAACGCCCGAAGACACAACTCTCTACGCATGGTAAATGGGTAAATAAAAGGAAGAAGTAAAAAAGAAAATGGCACAATGAAAGTTTTGAAAATAGCGAGGCATACCTGAGGAGAAGGGGAAGCCACAGGGGTGGTCCCGGTGACAGTAAAGTGCACGGATGAAAGCTGCGGGGAAATGACAGTGTACGCAACCAAAAGGCAGTTAGAAGACAAATAAATTATCACAAATGGTAAAAGAATTAAGAAGACAACAAACCTCTCTAAACAGGCCTCGGGAAGAAATGAGCATGGAGTTCCTCTCCCGCTTAAAGGGCGTCGGTCGTAGTGGGGGAAGAGGAGAACTACTTGCCTCTACGGAAATGACCTGCACAAATATGACAGAATGCTTTGATTGACAAATAAAAAAATATATAATGAGGGGAAGAAAGAAAATCATATGCAAAAAAAATATAGACAAGTAAAGGGTGAACGCTTACAGTAGCAGGGCGCGTAGTCTGGCTATAAGGGAGATGGGTGGGGCTAACCCCCCAGGAGAATGGGAGGCCTCATCATCACTAGAAGACTCTCTGGAGACTGATAACAAATCATAAGTGTCAGTAGTGCTTTCGCTATGGAAACCCAGGCCGCCCATATCACCCGAAGAAGAACTATGGTCGTCATAGGAAGGGGTGCTCCCATAATCAACTAGTTCCTATTCCAATGAAGGGGAGCCAGATAAAGAAACTCTGAGAGAACCAGATCAACTAAGTAAAGAATGTCGTGATATAGTACCTTCCGCAATGCGAATAGACGCGACCCGCGCCTCTTGGGAAGCAAAGCTCGGTGAAGAGTAGCCTTTCCCTCTCACTACTTGGGAAGTCTTCCCCGCCCCAAGATTGCCAGTATCAGACTCTTGATCCACTGTAGAGGAAGCATCCATACCAACGCCATCTCCTTTCTTTTTCTTCGCAGCCCGGGTCCTCACAGGAGAAGAAGGAGGAGAAGCAGTAGTAGCAGGAACAAAATTGGATACGTCGGCGTCAGGGTGTTTCCTTTTGCTTGTAGTAGAGGTGCTCATTTTCCCTCTGCTTTTTGGTTGGTTTCTAGACTTCACAGGGGGAAGCTCAGCCGGTGGAGACGGAAGTGACTCGTCAATGAGAGGTTTCACTAAAATGGGAATGGCATGATCCAAGGGCGGCGTGGAGGTGGTGCTGAGAAACCAAGGATCTTTTTGCGTCCGCCTAACCAAAAACTGAGCTCTAGTATATTTAATGGGGTTAGTCTCATAAGGAGGACCAACTACACATTCTTGGATAAGACGGACCTACTGCTGCCAAAGAAGGAACCAAGATGAAGTGAATGAAGGATGATAATCGGAGGGAGGCACATAGAGGCCACCCAAACCACTGACCCTATGGAATAATACATGAAGAGTAAAGCCAGTAAACGCCTCTGAAAATGACTCAGAATGACTGCTGTAGGTAGGAAGAGGAGGGGCATGAACGCCCTGATCATAACCGAACTGTCATCTTGCCCTCTCGGAATGATAAGATTCAGCACGCGGACCTAACTCGGTCCAAGAAGGGAGGTGACATGGTAAGAGCATCGTCACCACATTAATATGAGGACACGTGGAAACCAACCCCACTACTGAAGGGCAATAGAAGGTCCCGCTGTCGCCGGGGAAAGAAAGCCAGCTGAAAGTACCCCCAGGGCGCCTGGTGTAAGGCCGAAACTGAAACACCTTGATATCATCAATCAACATTCCCAGAGACTGCTTGGGAGTTTTCTTATGCCACCGAAGAAGTCTCGCAGCGTCGCTATGACAAGCGTGAGCCCCTGAAGTAAAGTGGGGGAAATGCTCAAACAAAAAGGCCATAAAGAGAGGGGCGTTGGCATGATTAGCAACATCATACCGACCGCAGGACCTCTCTACATCTATGTGTGCTCGGTCCATCCAGGTGTAAAGAGAACCTAAGGTCAGGGCAGCCATGGGTACCGACCTACCGCGAGACAACCGTACAGCCAATCTAAAAAGAAGTTCGTGAGGACAGTCTTCGGGCTTACCTGGTAAAAGGAACCGAGTCAAAAACGTAACGAGGAAAGTGGCTAAATGTGAAGGAGAGTGGAGCTTAGGACCATCCTGGGATCTGGGGGCTGCACGAGAAGTCTCCCCCTTCTGCAACTGTTCAAAATCTCTGAACCAGTATCTTTGCTATTTGGCAAAGGAATGCTTGGAATGACCAGTTATATTTATGGCCACATACCTCGAGCACTCTCCGAGAGCTGACCGTAACTCCCCCACCATCTCCTGCTCTAGAGAGTCCTCGCAGTCATCAGAAAAGACCTGCTGCCCAAAGAAAGGAAGGGCATACAATTCACATATATCTTCTAGGGTAAGGGTAAATTCCCCCCAGCCTGTGACAAAGGTGTGAGACTCCATACTCCACCGAGACAACAAGAGATTGAGCGAAGAACCATGCTTAAATATGGTGCAGGACTTCAGGCTGCTGACGGCTATAAAGAGTCCCACCTCCCTAAGAATAGCCACATAATCAGGAACGCTCAGAACATAATCAACCCAGCTGGCCCACTCCTCTGTGGGTCCACCCGGGGTTTTAACTTCAACGTTGGAATAAGGAAAGTCACCGCGGTCAATGCGGACTCGGAGAATGGAATTCGAAGAAATAGTAGGAAGGTCAGCAGACTCACTTAACCCCACATGAGAACGTTCGAGAACAGCACCCGAATATTTTTCCCCAAAATCAGAAAGTGAAATCATGAAACTGTCAGTAGGACCAAAAAAAGGTGCACGACGATAAATACCAAAGTCTCGCCCTTGGCGAATGAGCATATAGTCCTTCCATGCCTGAGAAGAAGTTGGCGTAGCTGATGAACCACCAAGAGCCATTGGCTCAAGAAAAGAACTCATCCTAGTGGGGACTCCGAGCGAGGGACCCTGGGGGTCCCCTGTCGCAAAAAAAGAAGTGGAGGCAGAAACCCCAGCAAAATCATGTGAAGAGCCCCCGGTCAGTGGCATGCTCTCCGTAACACCAATAGTCGGCGAGATACCCTGGGTCATGGAACCCTCGAGGTAACAAAATGTCGAGACACCCCCTTGCACGAACGAGAGACCCGTGGACGCGAGGCCAAGTCGCGAGGGCCCCGACTGCTGACGAAAGGTCACCATGCTGCCATAAGTTGAAACCCCCATTTCAGAAATAGTCAAAGGCATCGAGACACCCGAGGTTGAGATGCTTGCATCAGCACTAATACCTGTCGAGACACCCCCTTGCACGGGCTAGAGACCCGTATGCACTAAACCAGGCATCGATACCCTCATCTCGCTGCAAGGGTTCCCTCGTGAAAAAAGGGGGTCGAGACCCCATCTGATTCAGAAAAGTTCACGGGCGTCGAGATCCCCTCCCCCCAAGCTCATTGGACAAAGAGCTCCCCGCTCCTAGCTCAACGCGCGAGGAACCGCTATTGGCACCAGACATTTCCGAGATACCCTTATCCAAACCAAATGGATAAATTTCGTGAACCGAGGTCGAGATACCCCTCCCAATGCAATTGATTCTCTTATCGGAACCCAAGACAACATGCGAGAGACCCTCGGACGAGAGGTCCGTTCGCTCCGGGCCCTCGTCAACAGCCATATCAAAGGGGGCGGGCGAGATACCAATCTCCAACTGAGCTCCGCTGCTCGAGATACCCTTATCCAAACCAAATGGATAAATTTCATGAACCAAGGTCGAGATACCCCTCCCAACGCAACTGATTTGATTATCGGAACCCAAGACAACGGGCGAGAGACCCTCGGACGAAAGGTCCGTTCTCTCCGAGCCCTTGTCAATAGCCATGTCAAAGGGGGCGGGCGAGATACCAATCTCCAACTGAGCCCCGCTGCTCGAGATACCTGAGATTTGAATATGGTCCGCGAAAGGAAATCGCGAGGAACCCATGAGGGTTCTCGAACCTCCAACCGATGGAAAAAGGGCGGGTAGCACGGAGGCGTCGACGGCGGTAATAGGGACGGTCGAAACCATTGAGATGGGCAAGGAAGAAGGTATAGAACTTAAAACCATGGAGGTTTTGGAGGGGTCTAAATTTAAAGAAGTATTGCTTGGATTAGAATCCATGAATGAGAAGCTATGGTAGTTGGAAAAGTTAGAGCAAAAATGAGGAGATGGGTGGCTATGGTGTTTTAAAAATTCCTTTCTCACTCTCTCTCACTAGAAACCCAAAAGTATCTTATGTTTTTTTGAAGAAGATGAAAGAGCCTAAGAAGAGGGGCTTATGTTTTTTTGCACCAAAATGGGAAAACGTGCAGGAAGGCAAAAAGGTGATGACCTTTTTTTCCCAAATGACGAGATGACAGTTCCCACATTGACGCGTGGGTTCTAAAAAAAAATTAAAAACCTCGGATAAAGGGACATCGCAGTTAATGATCCTAGGATCCCTCAGAATATATATATATATATATATATATATATATATATATATATAATTATTGAAACCAGATTTATAGCGTACAAAGTTTTTTTAGTCTACCCAACCAAAAAATCTTTGCACGAGGGGCTAATGTAGATGGGTGTCTATCAATAAAAAAAGCAAATAAAATAAAATAAAAATGCTTCTTTTATTAATGACATCCGAGAGGTGCCCGCGAAGGTCACCCAGAAGTCCAAAAGCCATGGGAAGGTTTAGCGCCACTTCAAGTGTCAGCGCTGCTGCAAGTGTCCGCGTTTCTGCAAGTGCCGGCGCCGCTTCAAGTGCCTACGCCGCTATAAGGGCCGGCGCCGCTTCAGGTGCCAGCGCCGTCGCAATGGTCAACGCCGCTGCAAGTGTCCGCGCCGCTGCAAGGGTCGGCATCGCTACAAGTACCAGCACCGCTGCAAGCGTCAGCGCCACCGCAAGTGTCCGCGCCACTGCAAGGGTCGGCGCCGCTGCAAGTGCCAGCGCCGCTCTAAGTGCCTGCGTCGCTACAAGTGTCAGCGCCGCCGCAAGTATCTGCGCCGCTGCAAGTGTCGGCGCCGCTTCAAGTACCAGCGCCGATATAAGGATCAGCGCCGCCGCAAGTGTTGGCGCCGCTGCAAGTGCCAGCGCCGCTCTAAGTGCCTGCGCCGCTACAAGTGTCAGCGCCGCTGCAAGTGTCGGCACCGCTTCAAGTACCAACGCCGCTGCAAGTGTCAGTGCCACTGCAAGTGTCCGCGCTGCTGCAAGGGTCGGCGTCGCTACAAGTGCCAGCGCTGCTGCAAGTGCCATTGCCGCTGCAAGTGTCCGCGCCGCCGTAAGGGTCGGCGCCGTTTCGGAAGCCATCACCGTTGCAAGTGTCTGTGACATTGCAAGGGTCAGCGCCGCTGCAAGTGCCAGCACCGCTTCAAGTGCCGGCGCCGCTGTAAGTATCAGCGCCGCCGTAAGTGTCCGCGCCGCTGCAAGTGTCGGTGCCGCTTCAAGTACCAACGCCACTGCAAGTGTCAGCTCCATTGCAAGGGTCGGTGCCGCTGCAAGTGTCCGCGCCGCTGCAAGGATCGGCGTCGCTACAAGTGCCAGTGCCGCTGCAAGTGTCCGCGCCGCCGCAAGGGTCGACGCCGTTTAGGAAGCCAATGCCGTTGCAAGTGTCTGTGCCAATGCAAGGGTCAGCGCCGCTGCAAGTATCAGCGCCGCTCCAAGTGCCAGCACCGCTTCAAGTGCCGGTGCCGCTGCAAGTGTCAGCGCCGCCGCAAGTGTCTGCGCAGCTTCAAGTGCCGGCGCTGCTTCAAGTGCCGGTGCCGCTTCAAGTGCCTACGACGCTGCAAGGGCCGGCTCCGCTGCAAGGGTCAGTGCCGCTTCCAGCATCCCCGCCACTGCAAGTGTCGGTGCCGCTTCAAGTACCAGCGCCGCTGTAAGTGTCCGCGCCGCCGCAAGGGTCGGCGCCGTTTCAAGTGCCAGCGCCGCCGCGAGTGTCAGTGCCACCGCAAGTGTTCGCGCCGCTGCAAGTATCGGCGCCACTTCAAGGGCCAGCGCCTCTTCAAGTGTTAGCACCGCTGTAAGCGTCTATGCTGCAGCAAGGGTCAGAGCCGCTTCAAGTGCCAGCGCCGCTTCAAGTGTCAGTGCCGCCTCAGGTGTCCACGCCGCTGCAAGTGTAGGCGCCGTTTCAAGTACCAGCGTCGCTGCAAGTCAGCGCCGCTACCAGGGTTGGCGCCGCTGTAAGTGTCCGCATCGCTCCAAGGGTCAGCGCCGCTTCAAGCGTCACCGCCACTACAATAAGGGTCACTACCGCGGGAGTCACCACAGAAGTCCAAAATTGAGAAGTACCACTGCAAGGGTCAGCGCCGCTGTAAGGGTCACTGCAGTAATGACATCGAGAGAGTCAGCATCACTGCAAGGCTCAGCGCCACTGCAAGGGTCACTACAGAAATGTTATTCGAGAAGTGTTGCTACAAGGGTTTCGACAGAAACTCATATTGAGGAAGTAGCTATCGCGAACAACTCCTCATCATGAAACATCAGTCTCTAAATGAACAACAACACTAACACTTTACTTTCTTGTACAGGTTGCCTAGTCGAGTAAGCAGGGCTCGAACAGGCGCGTTGGGACCTCCTGGGAGTTTTGTCTTGGCGGCTGAGGGACAAGGTATGTTGAGAAAGCTCAACCACTTAGCACTATAGGATTGAGAGAATACTAGTAGGAAGACCCAGAAGTCACTCGAGACTACGCACACTGCACACTTGGTCACAAGTGAAGTGAGCAGCTAAAGAGCTGGCTACTCACAAGAAATAAACTCTTTACAAGAAAATGACTTTTCCAAAGAGGGGGTCCTCGAGGTCCCTCTCAAGAAAAATAACACTTTTAGAGGGGATGAGTCCTTAAGGTCTCCTCTCTCGAGATTTGCAAAATTACACCACAAGTTACCGTTTCAAAAGATTACTACCAAATCTGATATTTTGTCTCCATTAGGGGACATATGTGCTTTTTGAGTTTTGGTCGGCGCCAGGTGGCGCCTGTAGAGGGGACAGGCAGGCGGCCTACAGGTAGGGACAAATGGTACACTTCAGACATTGTTCCCCACCAACTCTCTCAGTTTTGGTGCCCAAAAAAAGCCAACTCACCCCTAACGCCCTAGTATAAATAGACCTCTGGGCAAGGTAAGATAGAGAGAGACAATAGAAATTACACTGTTACTCTGCCAAAATACCACCAGACCTACCTGAGTATTCTCTCCCTGCTCATTCTCTTAGTGCTGAGTGCCTTGTTCCTTCATTCCCCACTGACAGCCATCACTCTCAGGTGTTTCCCTTGAGAAAATTACTATTTTTGCTGTGAAAGTTCATCTTCTTGCAGGGAGTGAGTTGAAGCTTGAGTTCCATTGTTACCAGAAGGAGAAGTTTTCTTCAGAAGTTGCACCAGGAGACCTTGAAGACCTTGCAGGCAGTGTCCATTGGAGTGGGTCACGCCTCACCCTTTCCAGTTATTCATAGACCCCAGTCTCACTACCCTCCTACAATATTCTCCATAGCTTCCATGACCTGACCCTTCACGAGCTGAGATTCGTCTCTAGGATCCAATGTTTCAATCCCTGCATCTTTTGTTTTATCCACTTGATACGTAGTAGTCTTCTTCTTGGATTCTTCCAGTTCTTCCTGTTCGGTAGATGAATAGTAGCATTCCCGAGCTGCTTTCTGGTCGCCTTTCATAACTCCCACTTTGAAATTGGTTGGGAACTTTAAACATTGATGTACCATAGATGGCACTGCTTCAAACTTCTTTAGACCTACCCTCCCCATGATGATGTTATAGGCTGATTGGACGTTTTTATCCATTACGAAAAAGCGTACTCTTTATGTTCGATAAGCAGGCCATGTACCAACAAGCATGTCCAACTTGATCATCCCAAATGGAAAAACCTTTTCGCCAGTGAAACCGAGGAGGGGCCTATGATATGGCTCCAACTGAGCTAACTTCAGATTCAAGCTGTCGAAGCATGGGTAGAACATGACTCAAGCTGTCGAAGCATAGGTAGAATATGATATCTGCCGAGCTACCATTATCCACCAATACCCGTGAAATCACCACACCCTTGATTCTCATCTTGATCACCAATGGGTCGTCATGAGGATATAGTACACCTGCCAGGTTGTTTTTAGAAAAGTCGATGATCAGTTTATCCCTATTCACATTCCTCGGGCGATCGTCTTCAGCCAAATTTATGCGCTGTATGTAAGGGCAAGCTTGGGCCTCATTGACGTAAGATTTCCTCTCCGCAATAAGATCTCCAGTTCCTGCATCTCCACCTGTAATGACATTATATTTAAATGATCCAAAATGGATTAAAAATACCTCGCGCTTGGGCTGCCTTGGACTTTTGGGGAGATTGGGGTCATCTTCTGCATCATCTTCGTAATATCTCGTCTTGTCATCTTTTGCTCGGCTAGGAGATTTAGATCTTTGCCTTCCTCCTCGTAATCAATCACCTCAAGTTTCTCATTATTGAATTGAGTAATATAATCCCTGGTGCTTTCTTACGCTCAGTAAGTGTGCTACACTTTTAACCAGCTTCGCTCCAAAGCAGAAATTATGAAAAGCTCTGCCAGCTGATGGAAAGTCGTAATCTTCCCCCGAGGAAGGTTGTACCATATCTGGGCTGACCCAGTGAGAGTTCCTGAAAATGCCCTTCATCTCATCTCATCAGGAACTACATAGATATCAGCAGCAGCTTGGTATTTCTATATATGGAGGACATAATCAGTTTTTCCATCATATTTAGGTGTCACCATAGGAGCTTTGAATTTTGATGGTGTGGAAAAATCCATAATTGCCTGCACGAAGGGTGTCCCTTGGACAAAAGTTCATTGTAGGGGATTCTTGGCCTTCACCATTTCCTCTAACCTGTCTTTCCAACCTTTAAATAGAACCTTTCCATGCATCATTTCCCACCTCGTACCTATTTGTCTGAGCAACTGATCGCGCTGAGTTTTCCTCTCAATACCTTTTATTACGGGCTGTCAGGCGTGATTGGGCAGAACCTTTCCTTAGATCGGATGGTCGTTGAGAGTTCCTCGACGCAATCCTATGAGGGTTTCTATTCCTCCTAGGGCCTAATCGATCAAAAGGAGAGACTTTACTCAACTATTCAAGAGCAATAGCCCATTCTGGAGTTAGAGTGACATTCCGTTGAGAATTCATAACTCGTACTGAAGAAGTACGATCAGGTTGGTACGAAGAATTATTAGATCACTCGGTATGATATGAGCTAGTACGCCTAGATTGAGAAACCTCTGGGAATAACATTCGTCTAGTTCTTGAAGACGGCAGATGGGTATTTCTCTAAATGCTTTATTGTCCTGACTGGGTAGGCATTCCATCTCGAATAGTTTGTATAAGTTGACGCATGTTTTCTTGCATGGCGGTTTGCCCTTGGGATAAATTAGCCATTATGCCAGCCAGATCTTGCATATTTAGTGGATTAGAGGGGTTTGAAGGGACCCCAACAGTGTTTCGATTACTAGATTCTGGGATCTCATCCATAGATGATGAGTTTTTTTGGTGAAAAACGCTAAGTATAGTCTTTCCCACAGACGGAGCCAATTTGTTGATGTAAAAAACTAGATGCAATCTAATTTAATCAATCACAGATAAAAAATGAATAAATAAGACAATTGTTTTTTAAAGTGGTTTGACTATGAAAATGGCCTACGTCCACTGTTGTTGTATTGTCGACTGTTTGCCTTGAATCTCGATGATCCGTTTACAAAGAGATCCCAAAGTCCCCTTTTATGACTGAGTTATAATGTATTTATAGCCTTGAGGCTGTACATATAAAAAGGTAAAGTTTTGTCCTCTAGTAGACATATACATCTGTATAATAATAATGCGCATTAAATTTGACGCACATTGAATGCGTAGTTGCCTCTTTTGGTTTTCTTGGTTAAATGCTCTGCACGCTAAGTAGCTCGGACCGCCTGAGTTGTTCCGTACGCTTGAGTAGCTCAGGATTCTTGAGTAGTTCGGGACTCTTAAGTAGCTCGGGACGCCTGAGTAGCTCGGTGAAAGTATGTATTTCCCCCTGTAGGTTGACACCCATCTTCAGATAATTGGTCCACGTCCTGTTGACTAATTTTTGGATGAACATATATTACAGCCTTTAGTATGAATTTTGTTTTGACTTGTATGAAGTGTTTATGAGAATATTGCATGTACTTTTGTTAAATATGCATGTATTTTATTATTTGAGTCTGTATTTTATTCTAATTCGCGTGTATTTTATTTTTTGTACATGTAACTTATCATGATAGGTTAGTAATTTAAATTTTGTTTTTAGATTAATAGAATGGGGATGAAGATGAGGGAAAGAAAAGGAAAGAATGATAGGAAGAACAGTTCTGAAGAAATTTCTTCAAGCAGTGCTACTGTGGTTGTGGAATATACATGTGGTGTGAATAAACACGACCAATATAGGTCGAATGTTGTTAGTTTTTTTAGGATTTTTCTGGTATTAAAAAGAAAATAAACGATAGGCATATTGAACTGCTTAAGAACAATCCATTCTGGAATCTTTTCAATGCCTACTATAGAGAGGAAGTAGTAGATGCGCAAATCAAAAAATCGATAAAAATATTCTATCCAATATCAAGCTGTACAAAAAGAAAATCAACAGTTTTAAGATGAAGAGTAGTATTGAAATAAGCCCAAGAGATATAAGTGGAATATTTGGGATCCCAATGTTTGGGGGGAAATAATCAATAAATCTGAAAAAGAGATTGGATACTTCTCAGAAACATGAATTCCTTGCCCAATACTTCGAAGCTAAAAAAATTGGAAAGTAAGAAATAAGTAAGGGTTAAAAATTGGTAGAGTTGGACACAGATGAGGGCATTAATGATTTTATAAAACTTATTTGTCTCCACTTCTTGACGATGTTGTTTTTCTCCAACCCAAACTTCACATTAAGAGAGTTTTTGACAACATATCTTAACAGTATTGATGACATGAATAACTATGAATTGGCATTTTTCGTGCATGAGTTTCTCACCAATTCACTCAACAAAAAAGTAAGTTCAAAACCTAGAATAACAACTGGATGTGTCATTTCACTATTAGTGAGCAAAACATACTAATGTAATCCAACAAACAATTGGAATTTAGTTTTGAAATTCTGAGTTCACGTGTACTTTCAAAGTACACATGATATTTTTAAAGTACCCGCATTATTTATTTGACCTGTTCATATAAATATCAGGTGTACTTTCAAAGTACACGTGATATTTATAAAGTACACATATTATTTATTGTAACAACCCTTGCTTTTGGGAGCCCATTCTATATTTATTTACTGTGTTGAGTAGTTGCATATATAAAATGCCGGATGTGGGTAAGTATTAATTCGATGAAATAAGTTAATATTTACTAATGAGTTGTATAATTACCATGTGTGTAAGTAGTTGTTACCATTTGGTGTTCTATTTTGTCATGAAAATAAAAATGGCAATTTGAATTAAAATGAAACCGGAACTTAAAATGACTTATAAAATTTCCAAATGATGATTTGGAGGGTGTAGATAGTTCCGGGAGGTATGAGACAGTCGAAATGTGTGCCATATTGCATTTTGAGATTTTGGGCACTTTTGACTGGTTTTGGCATATTGCGTATAAAAAAAAAATTAATTATTGCGGTATTGACATTTAAATGAGAGACCTTTAATCTAAGGCCACGTTTTATTCTTTACCAAGCCTTTCATTTCCTCTTATTTGCCCTAAGTGTTCTAGCCCTAAGAGTGAGAGAGAGAGTGGAAGAACTTGGGGAGAAAAGGGAGAGATTGAAAAATTGGTAGTTTGATCTTGCTTTCCTCTTCAACCAAGACTGAATTTAAAGCCCCCAAGGAAAGTTTTCTACTTGCTATTATATGGTTTAAGATGGATAACTAGTATGGTTAGTTATATATAGTTTTGATGTAATATAATTGTGGTTTTGGTTAGATTTATGGGTATCAACATCTTTGGTAGAGATTGATTGTTGAAAGAAGTAGAAAAATGTTGATGGGAGCATTTATGATCTTTTAGTATCATTAAGTGAGGTTTGATTGGGATTGGTTGATAGTTGGTTTTGGGTTGGTATGAAAGAAATAGGAAGATTGGTCTAGGTCTGCAATAACCGGTCGACCGCGTTTCTCAGACCGGTCGATCGGGCCTTCGGAGGAGGGCACACTGCTTTCTTTCAAAGGCATGAAATTAAGGGCGCTGTCGACCGGCTCGTCCGAAATGAGTTTTTTGCTTTTCAGTGTAGGCTAAAAATTGAGACGCGGTCGACCTCGGTCTTGGGACCGGTTGACCGGTCCCATATTTCTTACCCAATTTCCTACTTTTGTTTTTCAATCCCTTTCGTCCCCTAGGAACTTAGGACTCTTCTTGAATGAAGTAAACCTTGGCTTTTAGAGTCCTAGTTGAGTTGGTTGTCACCCTAGTATTAAATGGGTTTCACTTGGGGTTAAGTCCGGGGGAGGGGTTGTCCTAAGTGATGTTAAGGCATCACTTTTCTTTGTGCATCCTAATAATATGGATGGGAGTTGTAGGCCCATACTTGGAGACGTTAGGGGCTTGAATTGAGGCATATAAGACCTTAAGCTCAGGAAACGAAAATAATCCCTTGGATACTTATTCGAGGCATAACCTATGATGAAAATAAATGAAATATTCTACGATCATGGTTTCAAATAAAATGAAACACATAAATGTTAATGAAAATGAAAAGTATGGTTTTTATAGTAAATGCTAATTTACTTAAACACACGTCTCTAAATGCTATCATAAGGGAAGCTCGCGCATGAGGTGATGTTCCTTGACTAGTGAATGCAGGGAGACTATAGTCCTCGGCCATATGCGGGTTTATTATATGTATTTTCTGCGCTAGTGAGGTAATTTCGGGTGTGGTTATGACTCACTCGCAGGCATAAGGCCACTTCCCGACGTGCGTTAGGTACCCAGGCTGCCTTGTTTGATGGGCCCCTGGAAGATGATAGTCATTTAGGGGCGCGCCCAGTGGGGAAACTCGGAGGGGCGGTCTTAGAATCGTTATATGTATAAGAATATAACTTTTCTAATCTCAAGTGGGACTTGAGGGTTGCATATTTCCACTGAATTGTATTATGATAATTACTTTCCTGCTAAGGAATAAGAATTGGAAAGAAATAAGAAAACAATGATATTGTATTCCTGTTAAGGAATTGAAACTGGATTAAAGTGGAAATTGGTGAATAGAGGTTTTTAATTTATTAATGCATCATTTCGTTCTCTTGCATAGTTTTATCTTAGGCATGTCATTTTAACTTTCTCATTTATATTTCCTTGTTAGGTTGTTAGATTTCTGATGTTCATTCTCATGATTGACTGTTCATATCTAGCATGCTTTTTGTTCATCTGGGAACTATATTAAAACTGGGTCCTGACCCGTTCATTTTCTTCTATGTTGTGCATGTTATTGTATCCACCCAGGTGCTCCTCCGCAAGGACGCCCGTGTTGATATTCCTACTCTTTTGCTTTTAAGGACCTGTTTGAATTTGCGGATATTACAGGATGTTTTGCTAGACGCCATCATTTTTTATATCTAGTTATGATCGGGTCTGTTAATCGGGCGTGTGGCCAGACTTTGTAATTGTATAATGAATGTACTAAGTACCTATAACTGTTGCAAATTCTTTTGTGTAGCTGTGGACCGACAGCATATTCGGTCCTCCCCTTGTATATTTCCGTTTTAGTTGTATGTTATATATGTTTCTTTGAATTCCACTAATTTCTAGAATGGGTTGTTTAAATTGTTTTCTTAACTTAACTTTTAAAATCAATTAAATTGTTTTGACAACCCGTTTTCTGAAGTAATGGGTGGTTTTCTCGGTTACTCCTACTATATTTGTGGTGCTGAGTATGATTTCCATCCATGGTTCCCGTATGTGTCGGAGTATAGGGCTGGTCACCCCTTACCTCGGAGTGCGGGTTGTCACAGATGGTATCAGAGCACTGGGTTCTAGAGTACTAGGATCTATGTGGACTCGTCACGATCTACCGTAGAGTTCTTTGATATAGAGCCTAATGATAAGATTGCTTTTTTGCTTATAGTTACGATCTTCCGTGAAATAGATTGTTGTGAATAGTTTTCTAACACTATTGTCCCTTCATCTCAGATGACGCCTAAGAGAGGTCGCCCTGCGAGACGCAATAGAGTTGTAGAAGAGGATGTTGGTCCTCCACCGCCCCAAGGAACTTTTAATGCTGCGGACGTAGCCAACATTGTAGCCCATGCAGTCAATACTACCATGACCGCAGTAGCTCAACAGATGACACAAGCTCAACAACGGGCGCAGGATGCTCAAGCACTTACGGGACCTTCTCCGTGGAAAGAGTAAAGGAGTCCTTTTTAAAGGGCCATCCCCTCGAGTTTGATGGAGGCTCTGATGTTGTTCGAGCAAATCAATGGAAGAAAGATATGCAACGCCATTTACGAATGGTGGATTGTAGTGAGGAGAAGAAGCAAGTCCTTGCTACTTTTAAGATGGTTGGGGCAGCATTACATTGGTGGGAGTCGATGACTACGCCAGAACAGAGAGACACTATGTCGATCACTGATTTCTGGGTCTTGTACGACCGGAAGTATTTTCCTCTCGCGATTCAAAGGGAGATGAGAAGGAGATTGCAGGATCTAGTTCAGGGAGAACGGTTTGTTGCCAAATACGAAGAGGAGTTTACCCGACTAGCTAGTTTTGTGCCGGAAGAGGTGACTCCGGAGGAAAGAAAAGTCTCAAAATTTATGGGAGGTCTAAACTGGAGAATCCGGCAACATTTGCTGGGTAATCCGACTTTGCAAACTTTTGGTGAGGTTATGAATGCGGCATTGCTTCATTGCGAGGAGCATCGGTTGTTTATTCAGAATAGCAAGAAAGCTACAGGGATGGGGCAAGTAGGGAAGCCCGGGGTGAGTGGGAATGGAGGAGGAGCCTTTCCTTCGTCCCAACCTACGGGTAATAAGCAGCGAGACAGGGATCCCCAGCCAGGGGACGGGTCGAAAAGACAACGCTTTGGCGGGTTTAATACTGGTGGTAATGCAAACAGGCAACGTCAGGGTATAGCGCCACAACAAGCGGGTAGGGGTGGTTAGGAGGTAGAGGCCATCCGGGCCAAGGTTTTGGACAGTTCAGAAATAACAGAGGTCGAGGTCAAGAGAATATGGTGGGGAAGTGTTTTCAATGTGGGGAAGCGGAACATTATAAGAAAGATTATCCTCAAGTGATTGGGGGACAACCTCCTCGAGTTCCTCAGCAGCCTTATGTTCAGTTTCCTCCACAGACACCAAATCCAGTTGTCCCTCTGCAGCAGGGTCAACTGCAATATGGGAGAGTCTACCACATTCAAGATGCTATGCTTCCTCCTATTCAGCCAGCGCCGCCAGCTATAGAGGGTAAGTTCCTTATTCAGGGACATATGGGTCGCGTTTTGTTTGATACTCGTGCGACACATTCCTTTATTTCTAGAAGTTGTGCTCAGTCCACAGAGTTGATAAAATTTACTGAGATCACTTTCACTAGTGTTGAGTCTTCTATGGGTGACGGTTCACTCATTTTCTTTGTTTGCAAATGCATAGGGATCACTCTTGGAAATTTGTGTTTTGAGGCCGATTTACTCGTCCTAGATATGGTCGGGTATGATGTGATTTTGGGCATGGATTGGCTTGTTAAGTATCATGCTATAGTAAATTGTTACGGGAAGAGTATAGTCTTCGCCGTTCCGGGACAAGATATGTTCTTGGTGGTTATGCCTCGTTTAGAGGGAGATACTGGTACTTATTTATATTGTATTGCGGATGAGATTTCTCGGGATACAATTGTTCCCTTAGATTCTATTCCTGTTGTTCGAGATTTTGAGACGTTTTCCGGGAAATACTGGGTTCGCCTCCTAGTCGAGAGATTGAGTTTGTGATTGACTTAGTGCCGGGAGCTCGGCCGATTGCTCGAACTCCTTATCGTATGGCTCTTGTGGAAATGAGGGAGCTAAGAGATCAAATTCAGCAGTTGTTGGAGCAGGGGTTTATCAGACGTAGTACGTTGTCATGGGGTGCTCCTGTGTTGTTTGTGAAGAAAAGAGATGGTTCTCTCCGGTTGTGTGTTGACTATAGAGAGTTGAATAAGGTCACCATCCGGAATAAATACCCTTTGCCTCGCATAGATGACTTGTTTGATCAGCTCAGGGGAGCGACCTACTTCTCTAAGATAGATTTGAGAACGGGGTATCATCAGTTAAGGATACGGGAGCAAGATGTATCCAAGATTGCTTTTCTGACAAGGCACGAGTCTTATGAATTCTTGGTTATGCCTTTTGGGCTAACCAATGCCCCTGCCGTATTCATGGATCTTATGAATAGGGTATTTCGGGACTTCCTGGACCAATTTGTTATCGTGTTTATCGATGACATCCTTGTGTATTCTCAAACAAAAGATGATCATGCTACTCATTTGGGGTTGGTCCTGCAAAGGCTAAAGGATCACCAATTGTACGCTAAGTTTGAGAAATGTGGTTTTTGGTTGCAGGAAGTGCAGTTTTTGGGTCATATCGTGACTTCACAGGGTATATCGGTGGACCCAAGTAAAGTTATTGCGGTGAGGGAGTGGGGTCAGCCCACGACACGTACCGAAATTCGCATTTTTCTGGGTTTGGCAGGTTATTACCGCCGATTTATTAAGGGATTTTCTAAGATTGCTAGTCCTTTGATAAATTTGACCTGGAAAGGGGTTAGATTTGTTTGGGATGATTCCTGTCAAGCTGTATTCGATGAGCTTAAAGATAGATTGACTTCAGCTCCAGTCCTCTCTTTGCCCAAGCCAGGGTTGGAATATTTAGTCTTCACCGATGCATCGCTACAAGGTTTGGGAGGTGTGCTTCAGCAGGAGCGACAAGCTATTGCCTATGCTTCCAGGAAGCTCAAGCCTCATGAAAGAAATTACTTGGTGCATGACTTAGAATTAGCCGCAGTTGTCTTTGCCTTGAAGATTTGGAGGCACTATATTCTCGGGGAGAAGTTCAGTCTTTTCACGGACCATAAGTCGTTGCAATATTTATTTTCTCAAAAAGATTTGAATATGCGACAGGGACAGTGGTTGGAGTTCGTGAAAGATTATCAATTTGATATTCATTATCATCCGGGTAAGGCGAACGTGGTGGAGGATGCCTTGAGTCGGAAACCCGAGGGAGAACTAGCTGATGTATGGAAGGCTAAATGGAAAGAACTCAGCTATGAGGATGCGGTTGCTAGGGCGTTTATGTCCGTGATGACCGTTACTCCGACGATTGTGGTAAGGGTTGTGAGAGCCCAGGGCAGGGATAAAGAATGCCAAGACCACATTCGCCGATTGTTATCTGAGGGAGCGGAGTCCTACTTGGTAAGCTCGGAGGGTGGGCTACGCTTCCATGGAAGGCTTATTATTCCGGAGGATGGAGATTTGCGACGGGCAGTGATGGCAGAATCTCACGGTTTAAAATTTTTGGTGCATCCGGGAAATGATAAAATGTATCAGGATATGCGCCGTAAATATTGGTGGCCGGGTATGAAACGAGATATTTCGGAGTTTGTATCTCAATGCACTACTTGTTAGTTGGTTAAGATTGATCATCAGCTACCGGCAGGTTTGTTGCAACCGTTAGAAATTCCCGTATGGAAATGGGAGAGTATATCAATGGATTTTATCACTGGCTTACCGATGTCACAAAAGGGTCACGATTCTATATGGGTTATCGTGGATCGCTTGACAAAGTCGGCGCACTTCCTTCCGGTCCGTACCGATTATAATACTGCTCGTTATGCTCGGTTGTTTATTGATGAGATTATTAGATTGCATGGGGTGCCTTTGAGTATTGTTTCTGACAGAGACAAAATATTCGTTTCCCACTTTTGGCAAAGCTTCCAAGAGTCCCTGGGAACAGAATTGAGATTGAGCACTTCCTATCATCCTCAGACAGATGGGCAGACCGAAAGGGTTAACCAAATGTTGGAGGATATGCTTCGTATGTGTATGCTTGATTTCAAAGGTAGTTGGGAACAATATCTTCCCTTGGTTGAGTTTGCTTACAATAACTCATACCAGTTCACTATTGGGATGGCCCCCTATGAAGCCTTGTATGGTAGGCCATGTAGGTCTCCCACGTGTTGGTTGGAGGTGGGGGATAACAAGTTTCTCGGACCTGAAATGATTCGGGATACTTCTTCAAAGATCGAGCTTATTCTAAATCGCATTCGGATAGCCCAAGATAGATAAAAGATCTATGTCGATGCGAGAAGAAGACAGGTGGAATTGGAGGTTGGAGACCAAGTGTTGGTTCGAGTGTCGCCTATGAAAGGCGTTAAGCATTTCGAAAAGAAAGGGAAGCTTGCACCGCGTTTTGTTGGACCTTTTCCCATGATTACTAAGGTGGGTCCAGTGGCGTATCAACTTGCCCTACCGTAACCTTTGCAACAGATTCACGATGTCTTCCACATCTCTTCCTTGAAAAAGTATGGTGTGATGGTGCCCTTTGGCACATTCCTTTTGAGGATATAGAGTTACAACCCGATGTTTCTTATGAAGAGCAACCCGTGGCCATATTGGAGCATGGGGAACGTAGATTGAGATCTTGAGTGGTGCCCTTGGTTAGAGTACAATGGAGCCATCACAGTGCTGAGGAATCTACTTGGGAGCGTGAGGATGATATGCGGTAAAAGTATCCGCATCTTTTTATCCAAGGTACGATTGAATTTTGGGGGTAAAATTCCCTTATAAGGGGGGGAGTATGTAACAACCCTCGTTTTGGGAGCCCATTCTATATTTATTTACTGTGTTGAGTAGTTGCATATATAAAATGCCGGATGTGGGTAAGTATTAATTCGATGAAATAAGTTAATATTTACTAATGAGTTGTATAATTACCATGTGTGTAAGTAGTTGTTACCATTTGGTGTTCTATTTTGTCATGAAAATTAAAATGGCAATTTGAATTAAAATGAAACCGGAACTTAAAATGACTTATAAAATTTCCAAATGATGATTTGGAGGGTGTAGATAGTTCCGGGAGGTATGAGACAGTCAAAATGTGTGCCATATTGCATTTTGAGATTTTGGGCACTTTTGACTGGTTTTGGCATATTGCGTATAAAAAAAATTAATTATTGCGGTATTGACATTTAAATGAGAGACCTTTAATCTAAGGCCACGTTTTATTCTTTACCAAGCCTTTCATTTCCTCTTATTTGCCCTAAGTGTTCTAGCCCTAAGAGTGAGAGAGAGAGTGGAAGAACTTGGGGAGAAAAGGGAGAGATTGAAGAATTGGTAGTTTGATCTTGCTTTCCTCTTCAACCAAGACTGAATTTGAAGCCCCCAAGGCAAGTTTTCTACTTGCTATTATATGGTTTAAGATGGATAACTAGTATGGTTAGTTATGTATAGTTTTGATGTAATATAATTGTGGTTTTGGTTGGATTTATGGGTATCAACATCTTTGGTAGAGATTGATTGTTGAAAGAAGTAGAAAAATGTTTATGAGAGCATTTATGATCTTTTAGTATCATTAAGTGAGGTTTGATTGGGATTGGTTGATAGTTGGTTTTCGGTTGGTATGAAACAAATAAGAAGATTGGTCTAGGTCTGCAATGACCGGTCGACCGCGTTTCTCAGATTGGTCGATCGGGCCTTCGAAGGAGGGCACACTGCTTTCTTTCAAAGGCATGAAATTAAGGGCGCGGTCGACCGCGGGTCCCCTACCGGTCGACCGGCTCATCCGAAATGAGTTTTTTGCTTTTCAGTGTAGGCTAAAAATTGAGACGCGGTCGACCTCGGTCTTAGGACCGGTCGACCGGTCCCCTGTTTTCTTACCCAATTTCCTACTTTTGTTTTTCAATACCTTTCGTCCCCTAGGAACTTAGGACTCTTCTTGAATGAAGTAAACCTTGGCTTTTAGATTCCTAGTTGAGTTGGTTGTCACCCTAGTGTTAAATGGGTTTCACTTGGGGTTAAGTCCGGGGGAGGGTTTGTCCTAAGTGATGTTAAGGCATCACTTTTCTTTGTGCATCCTAATAATATGGATGGGAGTTGTAGGCCCATACTTGGAAATTTTAGGGGCTTGAATTGAGGCATATAAGACCTTAAGCTCGGGAAACGAAGATAATCCCTTGGAGACTTATTCAAGGCATAACCTATGATGAAAATAAATGAAATATTCTACGATCATGGATTCAAATAAAATGAAACACATAAATGTTAATGAAAATGAAAAGTATGGTTTTTATAGTAAATGATAATTTACTTAAACACACCTCTCTAAATGCTATCATAAGGGAAGCTCGCGCGTGAGGTGATGTTCCTTGACTAGTGAATGCAGGGAGACTATAGTCCTCGACCATATGCGGGTTTATTATATGTATTTTCTGCGCTAGTGAGGTAATTCCGGGTGTGGTTATGACTCACTCGCAGGCATATGGCCACTTCCCGACGTGTGTTAGGTACCCAGGCTGCCTTGTTTGATGGTCCCCTGGAAGATGATAGTCATTTAGGGGCGCGCCCAATGGTGAAACATGGAGGGGCGGTCTTAGAATCGTTATATGTATAAGAATATAACTTTTCTAATCTCAAGTGGGACTTGAGGGTTGCATATTTCCACTGAATTGTATTATGATAATTACTTTCCTGCTAAGGAATAAGAATTGGAAACAAATAAGAAAACCATGATATTGTATTCCTGTTAAGGAATTGAAACTGGATTAAAGTGGAAATTGGTGAATAGAGGTTTTTAATTTATTAATGCATCATTTCGTTCTCTTGCATAGTTTTATCTTAGGCATGTCATTTTAACTTTCTCATTTATATTTCCTTGTTAGGTTGTTAGATTTCTGATGTTCATTCTCATGATTGACTGTTCATATCTAGCATGCTTTTTGTTCATCTGGGAACTATATAAAAATCGGGTCCTGACCCGTTCATTTTCTTCTATGTTGTGCATGTTATTGTATCCGCCCAGGTGCTCCTCCGCAAGGACGCCCATGTTGATATTCCTACTCTTTTGCTTTTAAGGACCTGTATGAATTTGCGGATATTACAGGATGTTTTGTTAGACGCCATCATTTTTTTATATCTAGTTATGATCGGGTCTGTTAATCAGGCGTGTGGCCAGACTTTGTAATTGTATAATGAATGTACTAAGTACCTATAACTGTTGAAAATTCTTTTGTGTAGCTGTGGACCGACAGCATATTCGGTCCTCCCCTTGTATATTTCCGTTTTAGTTGTATGCTATATATGTTTCTTTGAATTCCACTAATTTCTAGAATGGGTTGTTTAAATTGTTTTCTTAAGTTAACTTTTAAAATCAATTAAATTGTTTTGACAACCCGTTTTCTGAAGTAATGGGTGGTTTTCTCGGTTACTCCTACTATATTTGTGGTGCTGAGTATGATTTCCATCCATGGTTCCCGTATGTGTCGGAGTATCGGGCTGGCCACCCCTTACCTCGGAGTGCGGGTTGTCACATTTATTTGACCATGTCCATATAAATATCATGTGTACTTATAAATTACATGTGATATTTATAAAATACACAAGAACCTAAGTTTATTACATTTACCATGGTTGGAATATCACCTGTACTTTCAAAGTACACATAATGTTCCTACAAATTCACGCCTGTACTTTGTATATACCACCTGTACTTTGAAAGTACACATAATATTTATAAGGTAAATGCTTTGTGTCCCAAACAACTCCCCCAAATCCTCCCCCAAATAGCATTAAGTGTTATACCTTATGGTATGGGTCCCGCCAGAGCACAACTCATTAATGCTATTTGGGGGAGATTTGGGGGATTTGTTTTGGTACCCATAACATCACTCTATTTATAAAGTACAAGTGATTTTTACAAAGTACATGTGATATTTACAAAGTACACTTGTTGTTTCAATTATGAATAACTAGATAATAAAATTATTAATATCATTTTGTTTTTTGCATGATCACAGTATTGGGTATGTGGGAAGTTTGATATCATTCCTCCTGTTGAAGAAAAAAAAGAGAAGACACCAAAACTTCTTAGACGGAACTTATCATCTTTGAAATATTGGTTTGCGGATAATGATATCGCTTCAGCAAATTTGAAGGAGACTACAAATAAAGCAGCTAGTAAGGAGAGTGCAGTGGAAAGTGAACCTCAATATGAAGGGCCCACTTTCTCTTTGAACATTTCTGAAGCAAGTCCTATACATGATGATTCATCGCCGAAAAAATTTGCTAAATAATTTGATGACAGTGACTTTTCGTCAGGTTGGAATATTATCTATAAGAACATTGTGATTCCTTTAAAAAAGAAGGGAAATGATCAACCAAAAGAAACCGAGAATTTTGAAATGTTTGAGAATGTTGGGAATTATGAATCAACAGATACTAAAAATTTTGAATCAAGAGATTCTGATAATGCTGAGAAGTTGAATTTTGAGGAACAAATTGCTTCTTTGAAAATGGAGTTGTTAGAAAAAATGCCCAACTATCTAAAGCTGCTGAAGAACTTGATTGTGCACTAAAGAAGGTGAATTCTTTAGAGGCAGATATTGTCAACCTTATAATTATGAATATACAGTTGGAGATAGATAGTTGTCAACTTGTGAAAACACAAGGGGAATTGAAGAAGTTGGAGGTGAAAACTTCTCAACTTTTGAAAGAAAAAGAGTTACTAAACAAGTTGGTGGTAGAAAATGCCCAACTTGTTGAGTTAAACAATTTTTTTAAATGAAAAACGTGTTCAAGCAATAATCAGTGACTCAGAAAGAATTAAACAATTGGAAATATCATTGAATAAGCAGGTTGAATCATAAAAAATGCTGGATCAAACGAATGCCTATCTATTGAGACTAATAAAAATCTTAAGAAAATGTATGAAGATGTACTCCAAAATTCGAGAGATGGTGACCTTGAAATGGTGACGTTGAGGCTAAATCTTCAAGAATCAGAAGCGAAAAAAAATTGAAGAGGTACTTTTGATTAATTTTCGAACTGAAAGCATCATTATTTTATAAAGTACAAGCAGTTATTTTATAAAGTACACGCATTTTTATCAAAATACACGCAATATTTTGATGAAAGTACATGCGTTTTATATTATAGAATAATGATGTTTTCATAAAGTACATGCAATTTTCACAAAGTACACGTAGTTTTCCTAAAGTACACACAATTATTAATGTTGTTTTTATCTTTTGTTTCATTTATTTCAATTTGTATTCATTTTTATTTGACATTATGTTTATCAAATATTGCTTATAATCTAACATTCTTTTTATATATTAAGAGAATAATAAATCTCTCAATGACAAAATTTCGGAGTTGAAGAAAATTCTTGAAGAATCACAACTGAATAAAACAAAACATGTATCTATAAAGTACAAGAAGTTTTTATTAAGTACATAAAAGTACACATAATGTTTAAAAGTACACTCATTTTTAAAGTACATGATCTTTTTTATTAAGTACAAGTAGTTATTTTATAAAGTACACGCGTGTACTTTATAAAATACACGCATTATTTTGATAAAAGTACATGCATTTTATCAAAATACACGCAATATTTTGATAAAAGTACACGCATTTTATCAAAATACACGCGGTACTTAATTCAAAGTATACGCATTTTACATTTTTGAATATTATGTTCTTTGAATTCATGGTTATCAAAAAAATATTTACAATCTAATATTCCCTTTTTAAATATATTAAGAAAACACTAATGAAAAACTTAAGGATGAAATTTCGAACTTGAAGATTGTACAAAACTCGATGTACAAGAGAATCCATGAGAGAAATTATAGAAAAAAAGATAAGGTTATTATATTTATAAAGATGAAATAAAGACACTACATACCACCCCCGAAATACTCTAAATAAAAGGGACTGTTACTAGAGGGCAGAAGAATAAAAAAGATTACAATGAAATTGAGAAGAATCACCCAATTAAAAAACAGAAGCTGAGAAAGCCGAGAACAGGAAATCTAACAATAGCTCAAAAATATAAAGAAACTCACTTCGAGCCTGAAACAATCAATGCATACAAATATCTCAATGAAGCTGCAAAGAATAAAATTGAAGAGTTCATTCAAAAGGTTGAGCCAGGGTAAAGTGAATTGTTTAATGATTTATCACTTCACTTATTTATACTTTTTTGGTGCAAAAGAATAATGATATTCTTATTATACAATTTTTATTGCTTATATAAAATGCAGGAAATTTATTTACCAAAGGCTGGTTTCGTATGTCCCATTAAAAGATTTTGTTAAAGTCCTCAAGAATCAAGAAATATCAAGCCAAGTATGTAAACCAAATATTATACATTCTTAAAACTTCAACATTATTATATCCTCGCCATTTTATATTATGTGAAATAGATAATAATCACCTTTAATGAAGTAATGAGGTTAAAATTATTAAAGGAAGGGATCCCACTCACACACTTTTTCTGATTATTGTTGGGAAAGTAAAATTTAATCGAAAGCTTTGTGAATCAAAATCAAACACTTTTTTTTTATTAACACAATGCCTGTAATTTTTTTTCAGATAGAAGCTTCTAGAAAAAATGAAGTCAATAAGAAGGGCGAGTTTTACAAACATTTGTTTGAATACTTAGGCAATTGTAATAATTTGTGCATTGTATTAAGACCTGACATAGGACATTTCACATTACTTACGATATACAGAGACCAAAAGAAAGTCATCCACAAAAGGTGTGTCGAACTAAAATACACAAAAAAAAATCTTTTTGAGTTTAAAAGTTTTTTAACCAAACATACCAAAATATTTACTCAAAAGACAAACAAAAATCATTTTGTATTTTTTATTAAGTCTAAATTACTAATAAGGTAAAACACAAATGATAAACAAAATCTTTTTGTATATTTCATTTAATGCAAACTAAAATGAAAAGAATAAAATACAAAAGATATACACAAATAATAATTCTAGCATGTGATTAATCATGGAGCATAGACTGGAAAATGACAAAAAAAAAAACATACAACTAGCATGAACATATAGCATGGAAAAAAAAACTAGAGTATGCAAAACAAAGCTAACACATTAAACTTTTAGATTTTGTAAGGGAGGAAGCATGTGAAAGAAAATGAGAATAAAAAATTCTATTTTTTAAAGCAACCAAGTTGGATCACCTAACACAAACTAGTGAAGAGTGACAATCTCGGGATTGGGTGATCTTGGCTACCTCGATTACCTTACTATTGGATTTTTTTAGAAATTATTTTAAGATCAAAACAAAATTTTCTAAGATGACCTTTTCGACCACAATTTGAGCAAGTAAAGACACGTTGAAAAGTAGTACCTAAGGATTGACCTCTAGAAGTGTTCCTAGGTGATTCTCTCAAAAACTTGGTTTTGGCTTTATTATTGGAATCATTACAAGAATATAAGCCTAAACCACAAATGTCATTTTTGACTTGAACGGTTCCTAATATTTCATCTAATTTAGCGCACCTACATTCCAAATCGAATTTGACCTCCATAGAGTCTCTTAATTTTTCTTCTAACTCTAAAATTTTAGACTCTAACAAAATATTTCTCTTCAAACATGAGAAGCTCCTTTTTCATAGATTCCATCAATCCTATAAGGCTATCTCTCCCGCCTTCTACATATTCAAGCTTCTCTCAAAGAGCTCTCTCACGTGTCATAAGGTCTTCCACTAATGCACTCTCATCAATGACCTTGGCACGCTCTCTTAAACTAGATTAGAACTTCAAATTAGCCCTTTTTTAATTTAATAGATTCTTCATATAACTCTCTAAAGTCAATTTGAAGTTCACTCTCATCAACCTCTTCTTCACTTTCACTTACTCTCACAACCATAAAAAATAAGGGAATCATAAACTTTGGCCTCGGTAGTGTCATGTATTTTAGTGTTATCATTGGACGAGCTCTCACTATCACTCACATGACTTGCCATGAACGCGATAAAATTGCGCTCATTGGGGGAATCGGGTCCCTCTTCTTTCTCACTATCACTAAGGGTAGCATTGTATGAAATTGGATGTTTGCGTTATTTCCTTAGTTTAGAGGGGAACCCTCTCACCCTATGGCTATAATCCTCACAACCATAACCTATTTGACTCTTCCCTATTAAGATGTTCATTATATGTGTTAGGGATATTTTCAACTTTGTCATGCTTAAAATTTTCAAATTTCTTATAGTCATTTTTAAATTTATCTTTATTAAATTTAAGAAATTTTATAACTTTTCTCGCAAACATAGCCATGTCCTCTGAGTCACTATGACTCTCATCAACCATTACTTGTTTCTCCTCCTTTCGGTTTTTCAAAGCGATGCCCTTATCTATTTTGTTTTCATTTTTGGAGGGGAACATATCTAGTTCATAGGTTTGCAAATCACCTACTAACTCCTTAAGTTTGATAGAGTGCAAGGTGGGTAGAGAATTTAAAACGGTCACTTTAGGGATACACCTATCGAGTAGGGACCTTAAAATTTTCTTTACTACACGATCGTCGGGTATTTTCTCTCCCACATTAAGTGATGAGTTAACTATATCAGAAAGTCTAGCATAAAATTCATCAAAGGTTTAATTTTCAAGCATTTTGATGGTTTCAAATTGAGTGGTAAGGTTTTGGAGTTTTGAAGCATTAACGACATTAGTTCCCTCATGAGTGATTTATAATATATCCCAAGCTTCTTTAGCGGTTTCACAAGTAATGATACGATGGAATTCATCCGGTGTAACCGCACTAAATAAAGAGTTCAAACCTCAGGAATTAAAGTTAGCAAGTTTTAGTTAATTCTCACTCCAATGCTCGACGGGTTTGGGGACACGCTCATTTTTTTATCAAACATGTGAGTGGGGTCCACCCATTAACAACTTATTGTCAAAATCTCTCGTCTATGGACTTAAGTGCCAATTTCATACGTGCTTTTCAATACGCGTAATTGAAGCAATCAAAAACAGGAAATTTTGAAAATGGAAAAAATTCCATTTTTGACAACAACACAACAAATGACCATAACGCAATAAATTAGCGCTTCGGCTCTGATACTAATTTGAAAGAGGCAGGAACCCCCGTATAATTTAAAATTCTTCTTTTAAAAACTAATTTCCTTTAAATACAGAATAATATGGTTCAACACAAAAAAACTACACACACTACAAATTTTAATTTCTTTCAAACTAAAATTAAACTAAACTAAAAGTGACATTAAATTAATCCAACATAAATTTTAACTTAAAAAAATTTAATTGAACCCAAGTCTTCAAATTTTCCTAACAAGATTAATTCATTTTTCTATTTAGGCCAACCCAAATTATATCAAATTAAATTGTCTTGACTTGAATTAAATTAACCTAAAATTCACCCGAACTAATTTAAGACAAAATTAAACAATTGTGTGATTAAACCCAATTTTATCTTACTCAAACCTAAGCATGCATTCTAAGGTGATTTGAAAGATAAAAATAAATCAAATCACACTACACACCGATGTACGAGGAAAACCCAAATAGGAAAAATCTCGAACGATCCTAGCCTAACAAATCCACTAAGTATGGAATTAGAATTACAAGACAATAGACTTACACCAACAACTTGACTACGTCCAAGCCTTGACGCTCCTTCTTGTAAACACCTCCGCCTAGTAGATAACCATGGACTCTTCCACGGTCTCGGAATCTACCGATGGGTCTCTTGATCACCGTCACCCTCACATGAAGCCTTTCTTCGAGTGAGAACACTGCAGCACGTAACCAAACTCCTTTTGGGTGGAGAAGGACCCAAACTCTCTTCTTTAATGGTGTAGAGATGAACCAATAGTGCCAAACACTCCAACCAACATATATATATATATATATATATATATATAGATAGATAGATAGATACTTGGATTGAACAGAACAATGGGTGTAAGAGATGTTTTGGAACTTGGAAGGCATTAGACTGAGAAAGAAGTTTTTCGGGTCTGACTGGATTATTCTCCGTGGTGGTAAAAACTGTTTCTTTGGAGGAGGTGGCGCTAGCGGCGGTAGACCCGGAATCTGAACCCGTAAGCGGTATATTGTAAACGGGTCAAGATTTTAAGGGCGAGTTCTTCTTGGTAGACCCAGGATTAACTCGGTTGAGTTTTCTTCTTTCATTTGTTTTTGCTTGTGTGTGTAGAAGGTTTGTTTTTCATGGATGTTTTGCACTCCACTTAAAAATTTCATCGTTGATTTCCATTACCGGTGGTGCCTAGTATTGATATGGTCCGGTGGTGTAAAATGTAAAGAAATTCGAGTGGAGAAGACCACTACATGATCTTCCGCACAACAACGACGAGAGGGAAATTGGAGAGATATGAGGGTTGTGTTTTCAGATTAGGAATTTACACAATATGACAGAGGAAGAGAATATATGTCTTTATATATTAATCAAGTGTTGGATACGGGAAACAAAAACATTTGAGATGTGATGGAGAGAGAGAGTCCGGGTTATTTAAAGATATATTAGATGACGACTCAAATCTCACAGTCATTTCCAATCCCAGTCGGTTGCCAGGGAAAGAGAGAGAGAAATGAACATGAAATGATGAAATCCACATGGATAGCTTGGTTGAATATAACTCCTCAATGCTTGTATAGTATATTAGAGCATTATAGAGATTTGATTAATTGAAAACAAATACATCAACCTATTTTAATTTCTCAACATGAAAAACATTTATTCATAACATGTATAAAGTTACAAATAATCGAATTAATGCAGTTGAAATACATCAACCTATTCTAATTGATCGACATGCAAAACATTTCTTCATAATAAGTATAAACTTACAAATCATCGAATTAATGCAAAGGATAATCTAGGTTAAACAAAGCGAAAATAATTGATTTCTTCGAACAAAATGATAACTTATTTCTTTGAGAGAACAAAGTTGGTTGAACAAAAGTGAAAAGAAATCATAAGATCCTAAGTTATTGGAGAGAACGAACCTGTTTGAAAGAAATGGAAGGAAGAAAGAGAAGATCCTAGATTTTCGAAAATGCTGTCAATCGATGATTTGGTCAATGATAACAAAACGAATGAAATGTAGTAAAAAGTATTTTTATGGATGAAATCATTTAAAATTGGTTTGACCCAGTTAAAAATTCCCAACCGTCCAGTCAAGGGACTAGACTGTAAAAACCCTTTTTTTCTTTTTTCTTTTTTTTTGGGGGGGCGGGGGGGGGGGGGGGGGGGGGGGGGAGGGCAAGTGTCCCATCCAAGAATTAAAAATAAAATTAAGTTTTGTGTAATTCAGAAAACTCAAAAACTTAAGGGTCAAATATAAAAAGTCATACAACTCAAAACTCATTTCATTTTAACTCACACACACAAAACCCAAAAACTCAAAATAAACAACTCAGCCACCTATATTTCAAAGCCAAACAACTCAAAACCAAAAAAAAACATTTAATTTTAACCACCATCGGTTAAGTTGGCTCAAATGGCCATTTTGTTTTAAGTGTTCATTTTGAAGGTAACTTAAGTGATTGAATATATATTATATATAAATAGTGGATGTTTTAATTTTTTTTTTCTTTTAGGGGTTGATTTTATTTTTGTTAGGTGCTTATTTATTTGTAGATTAATTAAGTGTTGTGTTCATTTTATTTTTTTCTTTTATGGTTGATTGCTAACTTGCTATTACCTCATTATGGATTAGTGGATTTAATTCTCTTAGGGTATTTTTTTAGTCTCATAATATTGTGGTTCTTTATATTATTGAGGAGGTGTTAAAATTAATTGTTGTTCAGAGTTTTGCAATATGTATAATTTTTATAATATGCCCAATTTTAAATCTCATAATATTGTGAATGTTGAGTTGATTGTAATTATAATTATTTTTGAATATGGAGAAATATTTTAAAAGAACTCATGAAAAAGTTTCTGATGATATGATGCCTCCATCCACCAAAAATATTGATGTTCAAGTGGAATGTACATTAAAAAAGTTAAGACGAGATCTCATTATGTGTGACCTATCAAATATTCCTTATGATCTTGCTTTAAGACCTCATATTTCGGATTATGATCCGAATGATATTGATAATATTAGATGAGCCTATTTACAAGTGGGTCCTTATCACCCTGTATGAAAACATTTCCTCAAATGATGTTTGGATACAAGGCTCATTTTTCAATCCAAAGTCAACATTTTATGTGCATTAGTTTGCATAACAACTTCAATTGACACTTGTTCATGTTGCAAAAGATCTTGACCTCGTTACTGAATTATTCTTCTTAGTTAATAGTATGGTGAATATTTTTGGGCCATCGAGACATTATCTACGAAAAGGAAGTCGAACGTGTTTTAAAGAAACTAAAATGTGGTGAATTATCAAGCAGTTAAGGGTTAAATCAAAAGACTGGTCTCAAGCGACCTAGTGATACACGATGGGGATCATACTATGGTTCACTAATAAATTTGATTGTTATAATTGGATTCGTTTTTGATGTCCTTGTTGATTTGGTGGAGGATTCTCCGGACAGAAAAGATAAGGCATTAAATTCTCATAAAACAATGGAAACTTTTAATTTCATCTTCACTTTGCATTTGATAAAGAATGTACTTGGATTCACTAATAATATTTTGAATGTATTTCAACAGAAAGATCAAGATATTGTGAGTGCTATTATTTTTGTTAGACCTTCGAAGATGCATTTGCAGAAAATAAAAGAGTGTGGATGGGATAATCTATTAATGGAAGTTTATTCTTTTATACAAAAAATGATATCCCCATTCCTAATATGGAGCGTAACTATATTCTTTTAGGAAGATCAATAAGAGGACCTTTGATAACAAATATACATCATTATCGAGTTTACATGTTCTACCTTTGCGTGGATAAGTAACTTGTTGAGCTTGACAACCATTTTGATTTGGTGAAATTGGAACTGCTTATGTGTATATCATGCTTAAACCCAGGTGATTCATTCACTTCTTTTAATATCATTAAATTAGTTCATCTCTCTGAATTCTATCTCGTTGATTTCATGGAACAACAATATATTTCCCTTGAGAATTAACTAGAGACATACGAATTTGATATGAAATATTTTAAGTTATAAGTAAAAATTGGATTAGAGAAAGACCGCCAAGGGGGCAAAACTGGTGTACAAGAAAGATACACCATTAGAGAAAAAGAAAAAGAAGGGGCCTATACAAAGGAGCTCTAAGACACCAAGCTATCTTACATATCACGATTCAACTCTGAAAGGAATGTAAAAAAGGTAGGAATGAAAGTAATATGATTTTCTTTATGCTGAACCAAAATAGAGCTCAAGAACAATTAGTTAAGCCTCAGAGGGTCAATTTCCTTCCCCTAAAATAACCTTTAATTCTTCTCCCGCTAAATCATCCAAAAGATATAATGAGGGACATGACTCCAAATATCTCTATTACCCTTCCACCACTACAGGGAATGCCACGAATCTAACATATCCCTCATAGTAAAGGGCACCACCTATGCAATCTGGATGAGGGAAAATAATACCTCCCACATACCTCTCGTCGCCCAATAGTGCAGAAGCAGATGATTGGTTATTTCTTCTACCTTCTTACACAACTAACACATGTTAACCATCAGCCTTCTCCTCTTCTACAGGCCCTCGATTGTCAAATTCTCTTGTCTAGTCAACGTCCAAGCAAAGAACATGACTTTTGAGGGGCTTTCACCTTCTAAATCTCTCTCCACGAAAAATTTATGACCTTATTCCCAATTTCTCTTAAAACATAATAATACTCTCTTACCGTGAAAACATCCCTTACGCCTAACCCCCAACCCAGCTCATATTTGCTCCCGACGGGATAGGGTCCTCACCTAATTAATTGAAAAAGTTATTCGCCCCCTCTAATTCCCAATCCCATAATCTTCTTCAAAATTAGGATTCCACGCTACTCAATCTTCGACCCTCGATATGTTCTCAATAACCATCCCTTCCTTAATTATCCCCTCTGATGTTGAACATCCCAGAAACAATTCCATCAAGGTACCATTATTAACCAACTTATCCTTCCAAAATCTAATCATGCTACCACTCCTCGGAATAAACTTTAAACGACGAAAATAATCTACCCATCCCTTCGAAATATATTTCCACAACCCCACCCCATGGGCAAAGTAACCCAAACACGGACCTCAACCCAGATTCCTACACCCCATAGCTTCCACCACTCTCCTCTATTACCTATTCTGCTCACGAGAGAATCTTGAAAGCCACTTATCTAATAGTTCTTTGTTGAAGCACTCCAAGTTCTTCACTCCCGCCCCCTGAATTATCTTGCATACGTCCTCCTACCCCAAGAGACTATGCTTAAATCGCTCTTCATTCCCTCTCCATAGAAAGTCTCTTATCTTCTTTTCCAACAACTTTTATATAGAGCATGGAAGAGTTAAGATGGAAAGGAAGTAGGTTGATATGTTACACAATGTGCATTTTTTTTTTATCAAAGTTAACCTCCTTCCTTAAGACAAATAGAAATTCTTCCACCCTGTCAATATCCTTGTCACCCTTTCTTGGGTCCCATATAGATTTACTCTTGAATTTAGCGCCTAATGGAAAACCTAGATAAATGCATGGAAACGATCCCACCATATATCCTAACTTTATAGCCAGAAGACCCATTTTCTCCAACCCGCAACCTGAATCATCTCACACTTCCCGACATTAATATGATGCCCCAACACAACCTCAAAGAACACCAAAAGGAGTCTTAGAAATATCACATGCCCAACCTCTGCATTGTAAAAGGCAATCGTGTCGTCGATAGACGAAAGGTGGACGACCTTTATAGGATTCCCATCCAGTAAACCAATCATAAATCCATTAATAAAACTCGCCTCAGCCACATGGCCCATCATCCAACTAAACGCCTCCATAACCAAAATGAATAGAAATGAGATAGAGTTTCCTCCTGGAGAAGACCCTGTGAATTAAGAGAGAATCCCTCAGGGATCCCATTAATATGGACTAGAATCTCACAGATGAAATAAAACTCTTAATCTATCCATATCACCTCTCACCGAAACCTATCATCCTCATTAAGTATAACATAATACCCTAATTGACGTGAACATATGTCTTCTCAATATCTAATTTTCATAGAATACTAGGCTGCCCACTTCTAACCGTCTCCTCCATGAACTAATTCTCCACAAGGACCGCGTCAAGGATTTTCCTTCCACCCAGAGAAGAATTTTGAGATTTTGAAATGAGGGTATCTTTAACTCTCCTGCACTTGACAAACATGACATTAGTCATGATCTTGTAAAAAATCCCAATCACATTGATAGGTCTAATATCCCGCATGCCAATCGATCAAGGTATTAACGCCACATTAAGACTCCACACAAAGGAGAATCTAGCGTGAAACTCCGCGAAGAACTCCATTATCTCCTCTATCACAATAGGCTAACAATGCTGAAAGAAGGAAACAATATAGCCATCCGTTTGTCCGAATCATGCAAGGGACATACCGTTTGAAAGGAACTTTAAAGACATTTAAGAGTCCTTTAGACTTCTCCTTGGTCCGGGAGTTGACTTTGGGTCAAATATGACTCGAAAGCGGACGTCAATCCTTTGGGCATAGGTAGTTTGCCGTATCTGAAACCATAGATGGAGGTGATGTGGTTTTTTCCCCAAGATAGTTCGAGCTTATCGCTCAATGGAATGTCTGTGTCACTCCATTCAGGCAGGGGAAGTTTGGGGACCCCAGGATGTGGATGATGATGGGCCCAGTTCCTCTGGCAGCTGCGAGTAGGATATGTGAATCTTTTGTAATGGGTGTGGTTATGTGTATGGAAATAATTTGAGGGTTATTTTGGGAGTAGCGGGACTTTCTTTTATTTTGATTTTAGGAAGGTACGAGTATGCTTGACGAGGGAAGTCGTTTGACTCCCTATGCCAATGTAATCATACTGAAATTTTGAATAATGAAATAAAGGAGTTTTTTTATCATCTAGTTGTGCCTCTTGATGAGTTTTGCATTTGAATTATCTATACCAATTGCTAAGGCACACATATTTCTTCTGTTCATGTATATGTTTAAACAAACTATCATTCTCGGGGATAAAAAAATAATATCATTTGTGAAAAAATATGGGGGTCGTGCTCATGCAAGGCGGATGAGCTGCCTACGTACCTATGAGGGTTTTGAAATTTTTTTGAAATTCATTTTTTCAAAGAAAAAGGGGTTAAATACCTTTATAACTTCTGCCTTTATAACTTTATAACTTCTGCCTCGAAGTGTAACCCATTTTCTGATACCAGCTCGTGCGAAACCCCATATTGACAAATGATATTTTCCTTGATGAACTTGTCCACTTTCATGGCATTCATGACTGCATATGACTCAACTTTGACCTATTTTGTGAAGTAGTCAATGGAAACTAGGATAAGGTTGGACAATTTTGGTGTAACTTTCCATAAAATGTCGATGCCCCATGTGGAGAACGGCCAGGCAGGGGTCCTATTATACAATTTCACTGGATGTAAGTGTTGTAGGTTGGAAAACTGCTGTCATTTTCGAACGTAGGCTATGCAATCCTGAACCATGGTAGTCTAATAGTAACCCCGTGGGACGATCTTGTTGGCGAGCATATGGTCATTCATCTGGGGTCCACACTCCTTTCTTTGGATTTTTTGCATCATTTCTTCAATATCATCCCCTGTGATGCAATGCAAATGGGTTCCATCGAAGTTTCTCTTGAATAGTGCTTTATCGCAGATAATGTACTAGGTAGCCAATCTACGGAGGGTTGCTCGGTCTTTCATATCAAATCCTTGGGGATACCTACCATGTTTGAGGAGACAACAAATATCATAGTACCAACAGTTGATTATCTCGAGATCTTCCTCTGTGTTGAGCTCAATGTGGTAGCAATGGGTTTATTTATCTTGCTTTTGGGCTAGGAAAAGGGCCATGGTTATTCCTTCGGGCATGTCAATTATGGAGTCTAAGGTAGCAAGGGCATCGGCTATGTTATTCTTTTCTCGGGGTAGGTAGTGGAAGGTGATTTCTTAGAATTGGGAAGCTAGCTCTTCTAAGTGATCATGGAAGGGTAAGAGTTTCTCATCCTTGACTTTCCATCTTTTGAGTACTTGACCGATGATGAGGGTTGAATCCCTGTCGATATCGAGGTATCGAATTCCTTTCTTAAGGAAAATTTGAGGCCTACCATACATGCCTAATATTTAGTCATGTTGTTGGTGCAAATAAAATACAGCTTGATGGGAATTGGAGTGTGAGAGTCATCAAGGGTAATTAGAAGTATCCCAATGTCATACCCATTCTTGTTGGCAGCATCATCAAAGAAAATTTTCCATCGAAGGTCTTCTTGGGATGTATAAAGGATATTCTCATCTGGAAACTCAGAGATCCAGACATCAACTTCTTCCATGGGGTAGTCAACAAGGTAGTCAGAGATGGCTCTTACTTTTATAGATTTTTGTTTAACACATATAATATAAAATTTAGATAGGAGCATCAACTAATGAGCCATTCGGCTGGACAGTTAAGGATTTTTTAATAGGTACTTGATTGGATCCATTCACGATACAAGTTTGACAGGAAAGGCGAGCATGTAGTGTCGTAGCTTTTGGGTAACCCAGACAAGAGCGACACATGCTTTCTCTAAGGCCGTGTAGTTAACTTCGTAACCAACCAACTTGCAACTGGGAAAGTAGATATCTCTCTCTTTGCAGGTTTCTTCAAGGTATTGGGCTAATAAATCCCCAGTTGCAGTATCGGTTATGGTTAGGTATAGGAATAATGGAAGACCAGATAGTAGCAGCATGAGTACCGGAGGTCTGGTTAGGTATTGCTTGATTCAGTCAAATGCTTCTTGGTAAGCTTCATTCCAGACCTTGGTTGAATCCTTTCGGAGGATTTTAAAGATGGGTTCACAGATGGAAGTCAACTAGTTGATGAACCGATTGATGTAATCTAATTTCCCAAGGAATCCCCAGACTTCCTCCTCCATTTGGGGTGGTGTCATATCAAGTATGGCTTTCATCTTGGCAGGATCTGCTTCTATCCCTTTCTCACTAACCATGAATCCGAAGAGTTTTCCTTTGGTAACGTCGAAGACACATTTCTGTGGGTTCAGTCGCACTTGGTACTGTCGCGGTCGCTTGAAGAACTTTCGAAGAGTGGGAGCATGACCGTCCTTAGTCTTGGACTTGATAATCATGTCGTCTACGTATACCTCGACTTCCTTGTGTATCAAATCATTCAAAATGGTTGTGGCAGACCTCTAATGGGTATCCCCTACTTTTTTTAGACCAAATGGCTTGTATATATATATATATTTACAAGTTCAGTTTAAGTGTAGGGTTATGTTGTCGATCAATCCCTAGGGAAGGAGGCATATGATGCCCTTTATAGTCATGAGGGTGCACAATATCACCCCTCGACATGTACTCCAGGTGTTAGTGAGTGATTAGTTAATGAGCGTGTGATGCCTATAAAGATATATGTAGAAGCCATGATGGAAAAATATCCCCCACCCCACGTGCTGGTTGATTTTCCATAACAGTTTTGGTTGGATTTTTTAACAATACCCTTTTCATGATTTCCACGCGTGCATGTGATGTATGAAGCTGAGGGTCTCAGGCTGGATAAGACTCCTAGAACTTTGATCTTGTAAAGAGTATCCAAGATGAGACTGGCTTCATATCTAATTGATATGGAGAACAATAGAGGCTCGACTTCCTTGTACCGTTTAAGGCCGACACTGTGCATAGACTATTGGTGAGGACAACACTATAGGTAGACTACTGTGAGGCTAATATAGAAGGTAGACTTCTACTGAATTTTATTATGTTATTGGGTCATCTTAGAAGTTGAGAAAACTTAGGATAAGACTAGTAATGAGAACTCTTGAGGGATAATGAGTTTGAGGGCAAGTATGAGGGGATATGACACCGCAATGGGTGTTTTCCAGATGAGACTAGACTTATGTATATCAATCACTCCTTAGACCTTAGTGTTCAAGGTTAATGGGAGGCCGAGGTATAAGTAATTCAACTATCTCGTCCCATCCGAACTCAAGCTTCTAGGGTTATTTCAAGGCTATAATTTGGGTGGCCTGGTTTGACTTTCGAGAGGATAACTTAAAAAGGTTATGAAAACCTCTTGGTTGTAATACCAAGTCAAGTTGGTTCTAATTTAGCTAAATCTCAAATAAATGTTGAACGTGGGGAGGATAGCTCATTAAAATTAAATACAGAGTTTTGTGGGTTACAAAAGCTTGGGGGCTACCCAAATGCAGAAAATGTGTGCCGGTCCTACACGAAACCCTAAAAATGGTGAAATCCTAAGCCAACCATCTCATTGCCCGCCTAAATGGTTAAACCTCAAGTTATCATACAATAAATACCATATAATCCAAGAAGACCATAAGATTGACCAATTATAATCATACAATATTCGAAGAAGAGGGGTGAAAACCCTAAAAGCTTGATAAGACGAATGATCACGTACCTTCGAATGCAAAAAGGGAGTTGAAAGCATACATAATAACACAATAGTTGTACCAAAAAATGGAGATGAACGATGAAGACGAAATAGTCTCATTCTCTCTCTAAAAAGACACTTAGAAAGTTTAAAATGATTTGGATTTTAAACGATGGGGGATTAATCCTTTAAATACTTTGAGTTTGGTGGGAAAACATCACTTGACATAATTGCGTTATCTTGGAAAACGAAACAAATGTTGTAGGTACACTGCACAAGAGCGCGTGTCATTCCAAGCATGCGTGATGATTACTCGTGATGTCGGTTTGAACATCTGACACGTGTACACCTCATTCATAAATCATAGAAGTTAATTTGTTCGGTATAGGTCGAGGAGAAATCAAGATGACGAGATCTACTTAAGTCGACCAATGATTAACACTTCATCTATTCATTTCACCTAGAAACCACTCTGAAAAGGTCATTATTTTAAAAAAACTACGACAAGTTCCAAAAATGCATGAAGTCTTAAGGTCTCTTGTTATAAATGTAGAGAACCATCTAGGCATCTTAGGAGGTGACATATGTCGTTATTAAGGGAAAAAAGAGAGGTCGGCTTAATACATAACCTGATTGGCCAGAGGAATTGAGGTCAGTTCAGGTAATATTGTGCTCAGCCCTGCTAATTCATTAACATCTTTCTATTGTTAGTACAACGTTAATTAACAACGTGAACATACTTTGAAAATTCCCACCTCATACCATCTTGCATACATGGAAGAATATCATCACTCGCGTACATGAGGAAGTTACTCACTATCCCACCTTTATCGTGCTTTAACAAACTCATCATTATTTATTCCCCATCATGTAAATGGTGTAACTATCTGACCTATTAAAGCACTTCATCTTTCCTATAACATTATCTCTCTAATAACTATATATAAATAGCACTCAATCTGAGAGGACAGGGGATCCAAAATTATTTTATAGACGACTATAGGAAAACCTCTCATATCTTGTATTCTTAACTTTCAAGACTATTTTTCAGTAATATACAGAGAACCAACATTGCACATGTGTATGTAGGCACCATATTGGTCCAAATCATGTAAATACCTATTTCCTTCTTCGTCTCTCATCTCATTCTGTTCCTCCTGATTTAGCAGGGTTGTAGTTATAATTTTCTTATATGTTATTGCTTATCATTAGAATTTCTCAACTAAGATAATTAATTGATAGACCAATTTTAGACGATAATAGGAATATTTTTCATTAAAATTTTAAAATGTTCCAATTGTTATTTTATATATAAAGTTTGAGCACAACAATTATTAGTGGCAATATATCCAGCTATTTCCGTACACAAAGCAACGAAATTTTATTTCTTACTAGACTATGTTACTAGAGAGTGTTTAAGAAAATAATAAGTTCCACTAGTGCCTTTTCTATCAATTGTGCATCCAATAAAATCAGCATTCGGGTAACTAATTAAATCGAGAATACAATAGTCTTAAGTCCATTGTACCAAGAAGATATCTAAAAATACATTTAATGACACACAAGTGAGATTATTTAGGATTAGCTTGAAAGTGTACACATAAGCAAACCTTAAACATAATGTTCGGCCTATTAGACATTAAATAAAGTAGGCTACCAATCCTAGCATGATATAATGTCATATCTACCGATTTTTCATTTTCATCTTTATCAAGTTAAAGATATGTACTCATGTGCCAAGCGATTTATCATTATCCAATCCATATTTTGCAAGAAGATTTTTAATATATTCCGATTGGTTTATGAAAATACCATTTTATTTTGTTTAATTTATGATTCCAAAAACAATTTAGCTCACCCAACATACTCATTTTAATTTATTTTGAAAAAAAAAACACAAAGACCTATCATACTCATTTCAAATTCTTTTTGTATAAAGCTAGCAAAATCTCTACTCAAGTTTTCATTAGGAGAACCAAAAATAATGTCATCCATATAGATTTGTACAATAAGCATATATTTTTCATGAAATTTAATTAATAAAGTAATCCATATTTCCTCTAACGATATCATTTTGTAATAAAAATCCACTTAATCTTTTATACCATGGTTTTAGTGCTTGTTTCAATCCATATAATATTTTATTCAATATATATACATGATTTGGAAATTCATGATTTTTAAATTAGGGGGTTATTTGACGTAAACTTCTTTGAAAACATATCCATTTAAAAAGGTTCTTTTAACGTCCATTTGAAAGAGGCGAAATTTTTTATAACATGCAAATGCAAGAAATAGGCAAATAGCTTCTAATCTAACGTCGAGAGCATATGTTTCTTCATAATAAATTCCTTCTTCTTGATTCTATCCTTGTAATACTATTCTATCTTTATTTCTAATAATTATTCCTGATTCATCCTTTTTATTTCTAAAAATCCATTATTTTTCAAGAATTCTATTATCTTTTGGTTTAGATACCAAAGTCCAATCACCATTTCTTTCAAAGTTTTCAATTCTTCTTGCGTAGACATTGATCAAAATTCATCATTTTTGGTTTCATGTGTATTTTGAGTTTGAATTTGAGAAACAAAAGACAAATTACTACCCACATTTTTAATAGATGACCTAGTTGGTATATCACTAATGGGTTCACCTAAAATTTGATCACTATGATGATTATATACAAAATTTCAACTTTTACACAAAATATTATTAGTATTTTCATCCTTAATATTTACATAATTATTAGGAGTTTGCATGCTAATATAAGGTCCATTAATACGATTATTATCGTTTTTATTTATATCAAGTTTATTAACAGCTTGTCCCAACTTATCAACATCATTATCATCGTCATTCGTTTTACATGCAAAGTGGTTGATTTCATCAAAAGTAACATGTATAAATTCTTGAACAACTAATGTTATTTTATTAAAAACTCTATATGTCCTACTATTCAAAGCATAACCAATAAAAATAGCTTCATCCAATTTGGCATTAAATTTTTTCAATTTCTCTCTATCAATTAGTATATAACATTTACATCCAAAGACTTTAAAATAACTATATTGGGCATTTTGTTTTTTAAAAGTTCATAAGGTGTTTTATCAAATCTTTTTCTAATGATAACATGATTTATTACATGACATGAAGTGCTAACGACTTCGGCCCAAAGATACTCCGACAACTTATGTTCATTAAGCATTGTTCTTGCCATTTATTGAAATGATATATTTTTCCTTTCAACTACACCATTTCTTTGGGGTGTTATAGGTGATCAAAAATTATGTTCAAAATCATTTTCATCACAAAATCTTTATTATTATCGAATTCTCTACATCTATCACTTCTAACAAATGTAATAGTATAACCTTTCTCATTTTAAACTTTTCTACAAAACTTTGCAGAAACATGGTGAATTTCACTTTCATGTGCAAGAAAGAATACCCAAGTAAATCTAGAATAATCATCAACAATAACAAAATCATAATTTTTTCCACACAAACTAGTTACATTAATAGGGATAAATAAATCCATATATAAAAATTTCTAGGGTCTACATGTAATGATATCCTTTTTCTTTTTAAATGATGATTTAGTTTGTTTACCAAGTTAACATGCATCATAAATTTTATCATTTACAGAATTAGTCTTAAGAAAGCCTCTTACTAAATTATTTTTTGACAAAGTAAGAATTAATTTCAAATTAGCATGTCCTAATCTTCTATGCCACAGTCAACTAGTTTAATTTAATGTGGCTAAGCATTTAACATTTTGTTGAGATAAATCATCAAAATCAAGAGTGTGCACATTATCATGTCTATACCCAACAAGTAATACACTATCATCTTTATCTTTCTTGACTAGGCAATGATCTGATTTAAAGATAACTTCATATGCTTTATCACATAGTTGACTAATGTTAATTAAATTATGTTCCAAGCCATCAGCTACTAAAATATTATCAATGCAAGGAAAATTTTTCTTACCAATCTTATCCACTGCAATTATGTTTCATTTGGAGTTATCGCCAAATGTGACATTTCCACCATCTTTGGCTGTAAGACTTAAAAATTTATTTTTATATCCGGTTATATGCCTTAAACATCCTCTATCAAGGAATCACTTAGACTTATGTGTAAAAGTTATCATGCATACATATACATATATTTGAATAACTTTTCATTTGGTACCCAAAAGTTGTTGGATCCATTAGTGTTAACAAACACAGCAGTTCCTTTAGGAATCCAAGTTACTTTGTTAAATCTCATTTTTTCTATAATGACAGTAATCAGATAAATGGGTATGTCTACCACAATAATAATAAAAAAGAGTTAGCATGATTAGAAGTTTTAGAATTGTTAAAAAAATTCTCATTTATATTAAGATTATATCATATTCTGTCTCTATCAAACATCCATCTATAATTACCCAAAAGTTTGTTTAACTTATCTCTCCCATTTACAAAATTTTCTAGCATGTCTGACAGGTCTTCAAGTTTCTTTTTTAATTTAAACATTTTAGATTCAAGAGAGTCGAAAATACTACTAGTCTTTTTCCCTTTTTCAAAGTTTCAAGTTCATTTTTTAAGGAATCATTTGCTAGTTTTAAATCATCAATATTTTTTGAAAAAGAATAATTTTGTGTAGAAAAAGATGAATGATTCTTTTTAAGAGTGATATAATTATTTTTAAGCTCATCTGAAATTACAATATAATTCATCAAAGAAATTTTATAATTCATCATAATTTTTTACTAAATCCTCATCAACATCACTAAAAGAATCATAGTTAGGGTGTACTTCCTCCTCCTTTGCCATAAGACAAAGGTTAGCCATCTCAGGATCATTTAAATGATTATCAAAGTTTTTACTATCGGAGTCACTCGATGTAGTATCTTCAATAGCCTCATTTCCTTGGCTCTTTTCTCTTCTATCACTTCTTTTCATTATGTCCTCCTTGTTGTCTTTTGATTTTGGACAGTTTGGTCTAATGTGATAAATTCATTACAATTGTAGCACCTTGGCTCCGATTTGGAAGAAGATTTTGCTTCATTGTATTTTCTTGAGTAGAACCTCTTCATTTTTTCTCCATTTTTTCCTTTTCTTTTAGCAATTGATTTTTAAATTTTTAATCAAAAGAGAAATATCATCATCCTCATCTTCTTTTACATAAAAAATTTCATCATCTCTATTTGAAGATTCAAAAACAAGAATTTTATTTTCTTTGGGTTCCTCTTCCTCTTTAAATTCCTTCAACTCCATCTCATGAGTAATAAGTGAGCCTAGAAGCTCATCAATATTTATAGGTCTTTCTTTAATAGCTTATTTGATAGTTAGTTTCTTGGAGAAATTTTTTCTTCCTTTTTTAGAAGTGACCTAAGAATTTTTTTCACATTTTCATTATTAATATAAGATTTTCCAAGAGACTTTAAACCATCAATAATATTAGTAAATCTGATAAACATATCCAGAATGGATTCATCCGGTTTCATTCTAAATAAATCATAACCGCGAACAAGCATATTAGCCTTATCTTCTTTAACTTGACTAGTTCCTTCACGGGTAATTTTTAATCTATCCCAAATTTCTTTTATCGATTCACAACAATAAGTTATATTATATTCATTTAAATCTATGGCACAATTTAAAATGTTCGTATCTTTAGCATTAACTTGAATTTTTTTAGTGTCTAATTCATTCCATTCACCTTTTTCTTTAGGAATTGGATTATTTTTAACAGTTTTCATAGAAATTTTGGGTCCATTTAAGATGAACTTCCAAGCTTCATAATCATTTAATGGAATAAAAAAATTCATTTTGTTTTTTCTATAATTATAGTTATTTTCATAAAATAAAGGAGTCCTATTTATGAATTGACCTTCACCAATGGTAGGGTTAGAAACGTTGGCCTTAATCTTCAACACTTAGATAGTTAAATCAGAAAATAAAAATAGAGCCCTAGATCTGATACCAATTGTTGCCCAGAAAAATACCCAAGATGGAGGTGAATTAGGTTTTTACAAACTTTTTGGCTTTTTTAAAATTATTAATTAATTTGATTCTGGATAAATTAATTAAGTACAAAATTAATTAATAATATATTTTTAAAAAATAATTATATATTTTGGAATAAATGAAATGGCTGAAAGATAACCACATTAAATAAGATAAATAAGCAATAAAGAAATGCGCAAGACTTATAGTGGTTTGGCTAAAAAACGGTGAGCCTACATCCATTCTTCAAGTTGATCGTGTCTTTTTGAGTTCCACTACCTTAATCCTTTGAGGGTTGGATCAAATCACCATGTACAGACCATATAGTGTAATCGAGCTATAAATTACAACCGGAAGCTTATAGTCAAACTTCAACAATATTCAAATATGTGCATTAATTTTTGTACGATGACAACTCAATATAATACAACTTTAAATTTGAGTGTATCTCTCTTTCAACAAGACGTAAAAATATTTAAGCATATACTTTTTCTTCTTGTAGTTGTTAAGTGTGTTATTGAATGATTTTCTTCTTTTTAATCTCAGAAGTGTTGTGTTTCTTATTTTCTCTTGGTCTTCTATTTATAAGAACCAAATAAAATACAAATATTAGAGTAAAATGAGTTAGATTGAGTCTACTCCATAATTGCATACTCTCATAAGAAGTCTAGGTGTGATAATAACCCCCCCGCCCCCACCACCACTACCACTACCACCCACACAAAAAAAAGAACTAACGTATGATGACTAGTCATGCATAAGTGTCTTGCACTTGATGTCTTTGAAAAAATCAATAGGGACAACATTTCATAAAATCTATAAAAGATTAGCCCACAATACAAGAGTATGTATATACATATATATAGTCCTAGTCTCCTTTAATATCCTAATAAAATTATAACCAATGTAAGATACTAATATAAATAAAAAGTTAGACTGGATGAATAATTTTATAAAAGCATTTTTATTTTTAAAGAACAAATTATAATATATATATATATATATATAGTCAGGCTCTAATGCGGACGTAACTTGCGAATTTAACTTGCGGATGGATTTTTGTGTATTTTTTAAAACTAGCAAACAATCAAATTTCGACTTGATTTATTTTCTGTGGTATTTAAACATTTCAGGGACCCCTGTAAAAAATTCAACTCAAAATGAAATGTTTTACTATTTTTAAAAAATCGGTCAAACATATGTTAGTTTTAAAGAGCTTTAAAAACTGACCTATGTTTGACCGATTTTTTAAAAATAGTAAAACAATTCATTTTGAGTTAATGTTTTTTATAGGGGTCCTTGAAATATTTAAATACCAAAAAAAAAAAATTAAGTCCAAAAAAGTTTTTTTATTATTTTTAAAAAATAAGAAAAAATCCGTCCGCAAGTTAAATCCGTAAGTTGCGTCCGCATTAGAGCCCTGTGTGTGTATATATATATATATATATATATATATATATATATATATATATATATATAAGAGGAACAACATATATTGGTATTGTTGTGTGTTAGTGTGCCTACATGTCTAGTTAAAAAAGAAATTGCGTGAAAGTACGATTGTAAATGCATCTGATCGTATATTATGTTGGAGTTTTGTTATGGAATGAACGAAATATAATAATTAATTTCTGCAAGGCACGTTCTTGGAACGCTTTCTTTTAGGCAAAATTTCTCCCAACCCGGTTGAGACAGAACCAGAACCGCGATTACACAATGGGTTTTATAGAATCTGCCTTCAGGATACAATGCAGTGTATGAACAGTTGTTTGATTCAAACTATGTACTGTTTGATTCAAACCCGAGAACACTCTGAATTTGTAACTTGATAATGCCAAAGTATAGAGGACGGAGAGAGGAGAAACTAGCAATTTTCGGTGTCCAAAACAGAGGTCTGGAACTCTTTCTATTGCCATTTCTGTGACTGTTCTTCAACAGTCACAGCTCTTCATGGAGTGACTCAGCAACCGTTGGATCGTGCCTGTTTGGAACAGCTGCGATCTAACGGTTCAGACTAGGCGTCCCATCGTAAGCGAATGGACATCCCCTACACGAAACGCTACGAGTTCATCTAACGGTTTAGTATAAGCCATTTCGGATTTTAAAATCTTTGATCGGATCGTTTAATCACAACCGTTGATCTGTTTTACCTCGTCAAAACTTTAAGCGTGCGCGTCAAAGCGCGCAATGCGCCCTAAGTCGCCCAATCGCCCTTTCACGCGCCGCGTGTCGCGCTTACGCGTGTCGCGATTGGTGGTGCTTAAGCACCACCGCGATGCGTAGGATCATAGCCTCTTATTTGACTTGTCAACTAAGAATCTTAGTTGTCCTTTAGTTGATATACCACTACCTTTTGTAGTATTCTTCCAATGTGGGACAATATGGGATTTTGAGCACTCCCCATATCTTTCACACCCAGTTGCTCATGTTTCTACTTTCTAAATTAAAACCCAAACTATGTTTAAATAAAACACATATAATATAATAAAATATTAACAACTAAAAAATAAAATATCAATAAATATTGGAATTAATCCAACATTCCCCCACCAATTTCAATATACACAAGAGAGCAAAGCAAAAAGACAATAAATAACTTTTGACATTATCGCTAAAATCTAGTACATAAATGAGAAGTGTCTTTCGGACTTGAACTTCCATATAGTGAAAATAATTCAAAGCTTCATCAAGGTGCTGTGGTGAACGTATCTTGAACCAAGGACCTTTTGAGACTAGTCGGAACTATCACACATACCGATTTCTGAGTTTATAAGTGTTCTTCTAGCATGCACTTTTATGGCCTTGTGCTAATCCTGATTTCACGAGCGCTTTAGGATCGGTCTTGATTTCATAGAAAGCGGCCACACTTTCGACACTCGAATAGGTAAATCAACTTTAGTGATTCTGCGAGTCACACTTATATGATTTATTAAGAAGTAACCTTCATCCTCTAACATGCAGAAAACCAACACTAGGCATATAGGATTGGAACTTTTTGTTTTATATAAATTCCTAGTGTTCCATAACTATAATTTAACTTGTTTGTACCACATTGAACTCTATCTATATTTTCAAGATATGAGTTGGGTTCCCATTAAATATAGTTGTGTTATTTAATAGACCTTAGTCCCATTCCTTTTGAGGTGATATATATCATCTCCCTAACAAGACCTTTAGTCAGAGGATCTGCTAAATTCTTGTTCGTTTTAATATAGTCGACTGTAATTACTCCTTCCTTGAGTAATTTTCTTATAATTTGATGTCTTAGACTAATGTGTCTAGATTTTCCGTTGTAAGTTTTGTTCGAAACTTTATAAATTGTGGCTTGGTTATCACAACTTATCATAATAGAAGGTGATGGCTTTTTCCATAAAGGAATATCATACAACACATTTCTAAGCTATTCTGCTTCTTTACATGCATCTGCTAGGGCTATAAATTCAGATTGCATTGTTGAATCTGATACACATGTTTGTTTCTTGGATCCCCAAGATATAGCTGCTCCTCCTAGCGTAAAAATCCAACCAGTAGTTGACTTGGATTTTGATTTAAGATTATTCCAACTTGAATCACTATATCCTTCTAAAACAGATGGAAATCCTATATAATGTAAGCCATAATCCAAAGTCCTCTTCAGGTATCTAAGCACCCTAGAAATTGCATTCCAGTGCTCTTGTCCTGGATTACTTGTAAATCTACACAATACACTCACTGCATAAGCAATGTCTGGCCTAGTGCAATGCATGGCATACATTAGACTCCCAATAATACTAGCATATTTAAGTTGGTCCATAGCACGCCCAGTATTTTTCATTAATTTGATGCTAGGATCCACTGGTGTAGCAGCTGGCTTAAGTTCAAAATGATTATATCTTTTAAGAACTTTTTCTATATAATGAGATTGAGATAACGCTAAAGAATTATCCTTTCTCACAATTTTGATTCCTAAAATCACATCAGCTTCTCCAAGATCTTTCATATCAAATTTTGATGAAAGAAACCTTTTGGTTTCTTCAACATATTTGAGATTAGACCCAAATATTAACATGTCATCCACATATAAGCATATAATAACACCAACACCATTTTCAAATTTACTATATATACATTTGTCGGCATCATTAACTTTATATCCATGGGATATAACAATATTATTAAACTTCTCATGCCATTGCATAGGAGCTTGTTTAAGGCCATAAAGAGATTTAACCAATTTACACACTTTCTTTTCTTGGCCAGGCAATACAAACCCTTCGGGTTGTTCCATATAAATATCTTCTTCTAAATCACCATTTAAAAATGCAGTTTTAACATCCATTTGATGAATAACTAAATTGTGAATAGAAGCAAGAGATATTAATATCCTAATGGAAGTGATTCGAGCAACAGGAGCATATGTATCAAAGTAATCAATTCCATGTTTTTGCTTATAGCCTTTAGCAACTAGTCTTGCCTTAAATTTATTTATAGAACCATCCGGATTTAATTTTCTTTTAAATATCCATTTGCACCCAATAGGTTTAGACCCGGGGGGAAGATCGGAAATAACCCAAGTTTGATTTGACAAAATTGAGTTCATTTCATCATTTATTGCTTCTTTCCAAAAGACAGCATCCCTAGATGTTACCGCTTCATGAAATGTGGTCGGTTCATCTTCTACATTAAGAACAAATTTAGTTTTGTTCTTAGTCTCATTTAAATCCCCTTCAACTAAATAAATAACAAAGTCAGGCCCAAATGTTTTTTCAGTTCTTTGTCTTTTACTACTTCGTGGTTCAACGTCATTCGTTGTTTCTGAAGAAGATATAGGTTGTGAATTTTCTTCTAAATTTGAGGAGTCAACAGTCGGATTATTATTTTCTAAACCTTAATTCAAAGTACTAAACTTTGTTAGATGTTGAAAAAATTGCACATCTACCGACTCAATGATTTCTTGAGTTTCAAGGTTTAAAAATCTATAAGTCGTACTGTTACTAGAGTATCCAATAAAAACACATTTGTAAGTCCTATTTCCTAGTTTAGGTCTTTTAGGTTCGGGTTTTCTTACATAAGAAAGACATCCCCAAACTTTAAGACGTCTAAGATTAGGCTTACGATTAAACCATAATTCATATGGTGTAATATCCTTGTTTTTCAATGGAACTCTATTTAAAATATAACATGCGGATAAAACCGCTTCTCCCCACATCGACAAAGGTAAACCAGAACTGATTAACATTGAATTTATCATTTCAACTAAAGTCCTATTTTTCCATTCTGCCGTTCCATTTTTTTGTGGCGTATATGGCGTCGTAACTTGATGGATTATCCCATGAGTATTACAAAATTGTATCAACTCACTCGGGTAATTTTCACCACCCCTATCGGATCGTAGGACTTTAATTTTTCGATTTTGTTGAGTTTCAACTTCTGCTTTAAAAATTAGGAATTTCTCGAAAACTTCATCTTTACTTTTAAGTAAATATGTATATGCTTACTTAGAGTAATCATCAATGAAAGTTAAGAAATATTTATTTCCACCACGAGTCATATTACTCTTCATATCACATACATCACTATGAATAAGATCAAGCATTTCGGATTTCCTCTCAACAGATTTGAACGACTTTCTAGTTATCTTCGATTGAGCACAAATTTCACATTTAGAAAGGTTATCAAATTTACAATCCGAGATTAAGCCGAGTTTAGTCATATTTTTTATACTTCTATAATTCACATGACCTAATCTACTATGCCATAAAGAAATAGACTCAACCATATAAGCAGAACTAATATCATTGATTACATTAATTTTAATCATGCCGTTACAAGAGTACCCTTTGCCAATAAATTGGCCATTCTTAGACAATACAAACTTATCAGACTCATACACTAGTTTGAAACCTCTCTTATTGAGAAGGTCCCCAGACACAAGATTTTTACACATATCAGGTACATGAAGTACATCAATTAGAGTAAGTGTCTTTCCATAAGTTAGCTTCAATTCCACTGTGCCTTTTCCAACTACATTGGCACGAAGATTATTTGCCATCTTCACTTCTTTTCCATCAATTTCTTGTTATGTTTTGAATGAAGAGCGGTTTTTGCATATGTGGACCGTTGCGCCGGTATCCAGCCACCATCCACTTTCATTATCAATTGAATTTTCTTCGCAAACAGTAGCAATAAGATCTTCAACATTGTTGGTTTCCTTCGACCCTTGTGTTTCCTTAAATGCCTTCTTTTTAAGACGAAATTCTCGAGAATAATGGCCCGGTTTGTCACAGAAGAAACATTTTCCCTTCTTTTTCTTATTTGCACCTTGGTTCTTGAATTTGGAATCATTCTTTGCTTTAAATTTTGAGTCTTTGGTAATCTTGGATTTTTGATCCTCAACAATATTAGCTTTTGAATGACCCTCATTTTGTTCATCCTTCTTTTCTCGAATACGAGTATCATCTTCAATATGAAGGTGACGAAGAAGGGATTCCACAGTATAAGTCTTTTCATCATGATTAATTTTCTTCTTAAAGCCATTCCAAGAGGATGGAAGTTTTGAAACAATCACCCCTACTTGAAATTCATCTTGAAGATTAATACCAGCGGCTTTAAGGTCACCAACAATTTGTTAAAGTTCATGGGCTTGTGCAACGACAGATTTATCATTATTCATTCTAAAATTCATATAGTTTGAAATTAGAAACTTACGATTGCTCGCTTCCTCGTTTTGATACTTTATCTCCAAAGCCTTCCATAATTCCTTTGTCGTCGGAATCATTCGATGAGCGCTATAAACAGTTTGAGACAAGGCATTGAGGATGTGTCCTCGACACATAAATTCGTTTTCTTTCCTCTTCACACGTTTTTGCTTTATTTCTTCGGTGTCTTCGGGTGTGGGCTCGGGAATTTGTTCAAGGTTATCATCTAGAATGTATGCAAGTTTTAGTGATGTGAGGAAGAACATAACTTTCTCTTGCCAACGGGTGAAATTTCCGCCATCAAAACGGTCGAGTCGGATTAAGTCTTGAGTCATGACTTGGATAGATTGTGCCACAGTTCCTTCCATTTGAGTGGAGTAATAAGAATATAAGATTTTGCCTAAAACTATTGGAGTTTGTTATGGAAAGAACGAAATATAATAGTTAATTTCTGCAAGGCACGTTCTTGGAACGCTTTCTTTTAGGCAAAATTTCTCCCAATCCGGTTGAGACAGAACCAGAACCGCGAGTACACAATGGGTTTTATAGAATCTGCCTTCAGGATGCAATGCAGTGTATGAACAGTTATTTGATTCAAACTATGTACTGTTTGATCAAACCCGAGAACACTCTGAATTTGTAACTTGATAATGCCAAAGTATAGAGGACGGAGAGAGGAGAAACTAGCAATTTTTGGTGTCCAAAACAGAGGTCTGGAACTCTTTTTATAGCCATTTCTGTGACTGTTCTTCAACAGTCATAGCTCTTCATGGAGTGACTCAGCAACCGTTGGATCGTGCCTGTTTGGAACAGCTGCGATCTAACGGTTCAAATTAGGCGTCCCATCGTAAGCGAATGGACATCCCCTACACGAAATGCTACGAGTTCATCTAACGGTTTAGATCAAGCCGTTTCGGATTTTAAACCCTTTGATCGGATCGTTTAATCACAATCGTTGATCTGTTTTACCTCGTCAAAACTTTAGGCTCCCACGCTCCAAGCGACGATGCGCACGTGCGAAGTGCTAAGTGCGCGTCAAAACGCGCAATGCGCCCTAAGTCGCCCAATTGCCCTTTCGCGCGCCGCGTGTCGCGCTTACACGATCTTAAGCACCACCGCGATGCGTAGGATCATAGCCTCTTATTTGACTTGTCAACTAAGAATCTTAGTTGTCCTTTAGTTGATATACCACTACCTTTTGTAGTATTCTTCCAATGTGGGACAATATGGGATTTTGAGCACTCCCCATATCTTTCACACCCATTTGCTCATGTTTCTACTTTCTAAATTAAAACCCAAACTATGTTTAAAATAAAACACAAATAATATAATAAAATATTAACAACTAAAAAATAAAATATCAATAAATATTGGAATTAATCCAAAAATTAGTGTATATATATATATACTAAACTATAATGTTAATAGACTATGAATTCATATCTAACATTAGTTTATGTAAATGCATCGCACTCAAGTCCAGTTTTAACTGTTATGGTCAAGCTTATATATATATATAAAATAAATGGGAACAAAAATATTTGCACTGCCAAAGGGTGAGATAAAGTTGAGGAGCTTTGATAAAAGCCATTCAGCTAAGAGATAAAGAAAACAAAATCCTCGGTTTTAACAAAAGGTAAACATACACTTTGCAAACATTTAGCTCAAACAAAAACAAAATAGAAGGGTGCCTCGGTTAAAAAACAAAAACTGATATTTCACTTAAAAAAGAAACATTCGGCAGATGCGAGATAAATAAATAAGGTCTGACCAGTTAGATAAGCGAGGACAAAATAATTCATTTGTCATGTGTTTAATCATGGGGAATTATTCATGTAAAATATCATGACACTAGTAAATGAATTGCATACTGAATGGGAACAAGCTAGTCGTGCCTATTTTGCGTGGAATATCTCACCAAATAAACTTCCACACTACTTTCTCAAATGATATTAAGAGATAGGTTTTTTATGGCGTCTGGGACCATCCTTCTCTTCTAAATAGAGCTTAATATTCTCTTTCCATATTCTATATGTAGGATATATTTTTCAAAAAAAATAAGACAAATATATATATATACTAGCGGAATGCCCGTGCCTGAAGGCACGGGAAAAAATTTCCAAGGTATTGAATGTGTTAAACAATTTAAGTCACAAATGTGAACAATTTTGAAAACTTGAGAAGAAATTACTTTGTTTATAGGACTATCCACCATGTTAAAAAATAAAAGTAGTACACAACAAAAATATTATTAGTACGTACTGGACCTCGCATAAACATCATATTCATCAAATAAGTCATTAAAGTTTTTTACAACACAAAAATGTAAACATTTTAGAAAATTGGGAAGAATTTTCTTTGTTTATAGGACTATCCATCCTGTTAAAGAAAAAAAAAATAACTCAACAAAAACAATACCATCATAATTATTAAATCATGACAAAAAATATCAAATGAACATCTACTTGAATATACACTAATTTTGTGATCAACATTTTCTTCTAAGGGTCCGCGGGACTTTTCGTTGCGCGGCAACATCAAGTATTTCAAGTCCTACCATAGCTGGGACACTGCACAAAACAAACAAATAATCAAATAATTAAAAAATAACTTGTATGCTTTATAGACATTTGTATGCTTAAAACACAATGGGATGTGGATGAGATAATATACCTGCAATTGAAGTAGCTGGAATTATAATGCATCAACCAAAAATAAATAATAAAATCAAGAACTCGAAATAATTGTGAGATAAATGAAATGATTGGGCCATTATAGAATTAAAGCGTTGTTTGTATACATGGCAAGAGTAGCACAAACCTAAAACATCAGATATTCTACTTATAAAAAAATAATAAATTTTGTTCATATAGGTATGTAACTTAATAAACATCCACATAGTTTCTCAAGTCTATCAAGTACGTTCATATCATACTTGGTTCCAGTATTACACATTTCCTTTCTTTCTCTCTTTTTGGTCTTCTCTCAATTTCTTTCATCCCACTTTACTCTATCCTTGCATCTTATTCTGAAAAAAATAACCAAAAGCATCAAAGTATCACATGATTACACTTAAGATAAAAACAAAATCCTTAAATGAGGTTACATCAATTTATATAAAGTCTTTGTGTATATACCATTACCGAACTTAACTGTACCAGATATGCAAAATAAATAATTCATTCATCGTGATTTTGCTTTTTTTAGCACCCCAAAAGCCTGGTGTGGACTTGTACTCTAGAAGTGCTTGGGAGTTAATTTCTTAAAATACATACAGAAAGTTCAGAATACAGTTTCTCAACACATTTGATAATGATAGAGAAATTTACATTTTCCACCTCAAATAGTATTTGTGAGCTGAAGCAGAGCCTGGGTACATAATTTATTTGAATTCTAATATGTACAGTACTGAATATACCCAAGAAGTTGTTTAACATGGAATGCTTATGGAGCCTGTAAAGTACATAATTTATTTGTACATATGTTGTTAAACAATACTGAATGCGCATGACTTGTTAAACGTGGAATGCTTATGACTATGTAACATTATAGTACTTGTTAAACAGTACTGTACTTGTTTAGCAATATATGCACATAAAAGCTTATGATTTGTTTAACAGTACACTAAATATGACTTGAACATTATGGCACTCGCTAAAATTGTAAATGATGTAAAGATGGAGTAATATGACTTGTGAAATAATTGTTGTATCTAATGTGTCGAGAGCCTTGTTTAAGTAATTCAATTGCTAATCATAATTTAGAACACTAATAATGCTCCCGGTCCAATCCAAATACTTGGATTGATACACGACTTATGCAATTGAACAAAGATAAATAGCAAATATTGGTAAAAATAGTAAAAATGCGTATAGAATTATTATAAAACTTGAAATGCTTATAGCATTATAAAACTAAATCAGATATTAGAATGAAATGCTTATAGAAGTAGAGTATTAAGAATCATATAAGGCAAACGCACCTGTTTAATATCTTTTACCGTGATGTGATACACGAAAATTGCCAAACCTAGTCGAAGAGCGACAAATCCAATCACCAAAAGCATAGTACAATTTCATTATGTGCTTTATTCCTCACAACCATAAATATCCACTTGATTTCTATACAAATTTTCAGGCTAGTATTTATACTAACATGGTGTTAAGCCATTAAATCAAATGTGGAAAATCAGATGCTCCACTGGGAAAATCTGGTCCATCTTCCCTCTGCCCAAATCAGATTTTAATAAGGCTATGTAGTTTCCTTTGCAAATGCATAAGTTGTCAACAGAGCTTTTAATAAGGCCTTGGGGGAGCAATGCAATGCTAGATATGAAAGGGAATTCATGAAAGAAGAGAAACAGAAAAAGAAATTTCATGAAAGAAGAGAAACATAAAGATTATTTTCATATTTCTTTGTCTGTGGTTAATAAAGGAGTATAGCGAGGGCTTGATCGGTGACTATGTAGTAGTGAGTTTCTAAAGGATTGGGAATCTGGAATATTTCTTTATGCGTCCTGGAACTTAGCAATAGCCCTTTGTGCATCTCGAAACTTAATAATAGCCCTGCAAAAACACAACCATGTAACATATGCAAAATAGAAAAACCGGTATATTCTATATTAAAAGCATAATAAATAGCATATCGGAATCCCATAGACAACACCATTCTAAAACTCAAAACTGGTCTTTAAATGCTTGAATATTTTAACACTGAACAAAACTTGTCTTTACAATTTTGAGGGTGTCTCGAGCTCGACACTGAACAAAACTGGTCTTTAATATTCTACATCAATTTGAAATGAAAACGGTCTAATGGCACTCTTTTATAATCTTACGTCCTAGGTGAATACTTAAGTTTATTTATCAACTGAAAGGAACTGAGGTTAAAAAGGAAGCTGGATGGAGTTATATATAAGACATGACATGTTCATAGCCTTTTTACACAATCTTCATATCTAAAATTTTAGTTTATTGTCCTTTAATGAAGTTAATATTGTCTAAAATATCATTACTAAGCCAAGGATCAAACCTGGGACCACTTTTGGATAATATTTGGGCAATATAAAAGGTCGTGTTGCGCTTCATATCCTGTGGTAGGATTGTAGGAAAATATTTGATAACTTTTCACCTACCAAATCCCTACAAATGAAAACCCCATGATTCAATAAAATTTCCATAGAAGATCTGTGGCGGCCCCGTAGGAGCTCCATAGCGGCCCTGTAGCATCCTCTTAGTAGATATTACCAAAGTAACCCTGTAGCAGCCCCATATCATCCCTATAGAAGTCCCATAGCAGCCCCATAGAAGTTCCATAGAAGCCCCATAGCAGCCCCGCAGCGTCCTCATAGCAGCCCTGTAGCCATCACCCTTTTTGCACCCCGTAGCATCCCCATAATAGCCCCGTAGCCATCACCCTTTTTGCACCCCGTATCATCCCTATAATAGCCCCGTAGCAGAATTTCTCCAGCATGATGATAATCTGAATTACCTATTGAAATTACAAAATAAAAAATAAATTGAATTTTTTTTATCAAAATTAGGTACATTGTATTAAACCACAATATCTACCATATTTTTTTATAGTTACCTCATTGTAACACTATTTTTCCATGCCTCTTGAGCCACTCGGTCCCTATTTTTCCTGTGAAAAGTGACAGATTTGAACAATGCCTACATATATATGGCATAATTAGAAGATTTTGAAGTTAAGTAGTGTGGGGAGGGAAGATATATGATATGATGCACTTTTAGGCAAGTGGACAACACCTGCTAGTGGGGTTCAACACCAATCAGCCAACACCCACACTTCATAAATGCTAGAGGCAGAGGTAGTTGAGCCACCTGAATTTAATACTAAAAAATGAGGAATGCACATATTAGACATTGTTTTAAGTTTGAGCAATCCATCACTTTTTTATAAAAAGAAAAAAGAAATATTACATGACGAAACATAATAATAGATATTTGAGAGACTGTGCTAAAGTCATCTTAATCAGTAGGACTGAAGTTAAAATCACTAAGTGCGTTCAAGAAATAGTAATTTCTAAAATTATAAATAATTAAAAGAAAGCATGCAATAAAATACTAAGAAATGAACATGTGGCCTTAAATATTCATTTTAAACCAACCTCGGTCAAATTTTTTGGATGAATACGTTCACCTTTTGTTAACCTTAATGCTATGCTGTTGCAAAACTCAACCAAGTAAAGTGTAGGTCGCATTCCCCGAAAAAATAATAGTTCTACAAATTATTCCACACCTGTGAAAAAAACAGCGAATAATAAAATATCATCGTCCCCCAAGCTCCTCACCCAAAATTCAATATTATATGATTTTGTCAAATTAAGTGCCCTAGGTCAGTTACATGCATTTTGGTAAATTATAATGTGTTGTGACTTGATACACATGTTTTACCTGCCAAGTACGACGTTAAGGAAAAATTTGTTACTCTCCATATGTATTCAAAAGGTACATAAATAAATATTGCATATACATCTAATTTGAGTGCATAAAAAACATAAAGATCATCAAGTTTCGTAAAAAATGGAAATTAATTATTCAAACTCTTAAATAATTGAGAGAATCAGAATTAAAATAAATAAGAAAAATGGATAAGCCATCAATAGATAGTTTAATTTGATAAGGCCTAGTGCTTTTTGGATGATCAACAGATCAACCAGTTGGGGATTCAAAGAGATAGATCAATATATGTTCTTCCAGATATAAAAATTAATTGATATGGATGATGAGATTGTGAAATAGAAACTGAAATGAAATTCTACTAATACTACAAATAATAATATACAGTCAAAATAAAAATCCGACATAATACAAAAAAAAGTCTAACATCAAAACCCACCTTAAAGTTGAAATTTTGAAAGGGAAGAATCTTATGTCAACACGTGTGTGATGGAGCTATGATGTTGCTTCGGGCTGTTGGGTTTCTTTTTCCCTACTACACGATGGCCTGGGCCACAATTGATAAAAATCACTTCTAACCCCTTTAACAATCTAGATTCCAAAATCACAAAACCTAGCTCACTCAAAAACCCACATCAACCCCACTCTCTCTCAGCAAAATCGTGAAGCTGTCGAAAACCCATCAACCCAAAATAATTCTAAAACACACACATAAACATTCCCATACATAGTCAGTAATTACCAAAAATATATGTCTTGGCAAAACATTAATTTAAACCAAAACAATCCAAAAAATCTCAACGGAAGAGAGAGAGAAAAAAATGGATAGAATGTTTACCTCATTAGATTTCAATCCCCCAAAACATAAACAAAAAAAAAACAAATTGTAACCACAATTGATAACAAAAAAGACTAATATGCGCACACATAAAGAGATTACCTTTGAATGAGATGAATCCGGCAAAGGTGTTTACCCCCCAAACCATTTACACCCCTGTTCCATCTGTAACTAAGTAAAAAATATGGTCAGATGAACAGAGATTTGACCATTAAAAATTTCATGAACTGATACCCCTGTTCTGACATGGCTTCCTCCTCCTGTACAACGATTAGCGATAAAAAAATAAAGCAAATCAATACCACAATCAAACCTCCTCCTATACAACGATTCATGAACTGGACCCTCTTGGATATTGGGTACAAAATAATAACTTGAAACCACAATCAAAATGAAAAAAAAAATCGATGATGGATCCCCGTTCCTCTTCATCGGCGCCGGTAGAAACATGGAGTCTTTGAATGTGTGTCTGTGTGTGTGATTCCAAAAAGGATCTGTAAAAAATAACAACTCCAAATAAAAAAACAATGAGTTGACAACCTCAAAATGTCCCTCAAGCTCTGATATGGTTACCTCAAGCTCTGATGAAATCATTTACCTTAAGCGTTTATGAGCGAGGAAGCAAGAAGATTTATGGGTGGAGGAGTTCAGGCGACCGAAGATCAAAGAGGGTTGAATCGTTTACCTCAAGGTAGTGGGTACGGGTGTAAAGAGATAGTATGGTAAGCAAGTTTGCATCGATAAGAGGGGAAGTGGGTACCTTCCAGTAGAGATAAAGGAAGTTACTAATTTAGCCCAAGTTTTGAATTAAAGTAAGAGAGAGAAATCAATTTGGAGTGAAGCAAAAGAGGGGGAAATCAAAATTGAAGGGGTAAAAGAGTAAAATATAATAAATCAATCTCCACCCTTGATTTTTTGCCTTGTTGGATTAATCTGGACCCCTACTTAGCTTATCCTACTTATGGAATAGTAACAAAGTTCTACTCCTTATTATATATATATAATGTACAAAAATAATTATATGTACGAAAACAACTATATTGCTATAAAACAAATGATTATATGTACCAAAAAATAGTTTGATATTGTCAAAATAAATAAGTTGATAAATAAGTGCTAATTTAAAAATTCCTTAATAGGGAGTTCTTCAGCGAGTCCTTTCCCATTATATGCATGCCTACTTGCTGATGGAAGAACCGGACCTCTTTAGTAACGTCTTGATTGAGTTATGCGATTTATGGACGCTAGGAAGAACATAATCCCTTTTACTTCATCCACTTCTATCATGGTGGTTATTTCATTGATTCATGATAGTAGTTCCTCAAATGAAACCATCCCACAAAAGGAGGTGATCGCGTTGTTATTCCCATTATCAAGTTCATCGTTTGAATCATCTGAGGGTTTTGAGTCATCACCTCACTCGGTGGAAACAACCTCCATTCTTATCGGGATTACTTCAGTCTCGTTTCCTATTAGACGATTGGCGAGTGAGGGAGCTACTAAAAAAGAGTGGTGCAAGCTTGGAAAGAGGGGTGTCTGGCTCCCACTATTTCTGAGTCAGGGAGGTGGTGTAGAACCCAAAGTGATGTCATAAAAGCCTTTTCCTAGTTTGGAAGGAAATAAGCGTACTGCTTAAGGCCTCCCTAATTGATAGGGAGGACCCATTTTATTTCCCATGCGTATAGTCAAGTCTTGTCACCCTCGGATTTTCTATGATAAGAAAGGAAGGGCCTCCGAGTCATTTTGCATGTCGAAAAAAGAAAAACCATGGTCTTGAGGCATCGGTCATCTAGGAATTAGTCCATATATCACCCAAGAACTCACTGTTGAAATTTCGGGAACTTGTTCACTTTGTTTTATTATACATTATGATAAAAGTTGACGAGTGAGGCAATGGGATTGTTTCTCTCAATAGACTAGGTCTTGAGTCCCCTATGGACAGTACAGTGCGCTAGCATCATCTTCGACAAAGAAATATATCCTTGGGGATATTATCTTTCCCCAAGAAATTAATACATTCTACAACTTTAACTGCTTCATCGTACAAATCTTCTCAGTCAACGGAGAAGTGTTGAAAAGAGGAAACCAGGTATCCCTTGAGTCCTAGGATGGTAAGTAGTCTCGAAGTTGTACATATTTTCCCCTCATTGACACAAAACAATCATATGAATATCAGGCCCACCCCCGAGATTTCATGTATGCATTATTAATTCTTTCATAATTGTTCTCTCCGAGGATCATCTCAAGTTGTAACTTTAGCCCAAAATCTCTTAATTGATCCAAAATAGTTGGTAGCTCTACTCTCCCCCTTTATGAGAGGATTAAGGCGACGATAAAGGCCCTTGTCATGAGGGATGAGGTGTGTTCTGGATAATTTTTAGGGTGAAAAAGGAAAGAGGGGAAAATTTTATTAAGTTTAGGGGAATTGCCAGATGGAGCAGGTGTATTGATGGGTGAAATATTTGTGTAAGGAGAAAAATTAGGGTTTTCATCACTCAGGATGGCATTTACACTAGTCTGGTGTTTATAGAAAAGAGTTTTGAGTAGTATTGGGTTTAGTATTGGATGGAGGATCGATAACCCCCTATAAATGAGGATTAGTCAATGGTATACCCAAAGATCTTATGGAAATCAAATAAGCATCATGCTTAAAGTTCCTTGGAAGTGTGTTTGTCAATGTATGAGGGTCCAATGGCTTGATGAGGTTTCTTACCAAGAGGTCTTAGTATACATTCAATAGGGTATAATGGAGCTCGATGTATTTATTTCTAGCTTTAGTGGGGTGATCTTCTGGTGTTCAGGATGTAGTAGGATGAGAAGTTCTAGTAATGGGTGAAACATTGGTATTAAGTAGTTTGCAAGGAGTGAACCACCATGTTGTCTTCTTCAACTCACACTCGACTTTCTGATTGCTGACTCCCAGAGGGATATGAATTGTGGATAGTATTGGCTTCCTATTGATGTTCATATATGTGGCAAAAAATTGTTCTTCATGTTATTCACTTGTTCCTCCTCAGAAGGTCGATTCATTATGCTAGCGAATTTTTCTCTCCACCTGATGATAAAGTTGTTGATAGTCTCTCCCGAATTCTTCTTAAGTATCTCGACGAGTGATTTCTAGCTCCTCGTTATATTTGTATTGGTCCATGAATTCTCAGTCCACATCCTCCCAACTTTGGATTCAAGATTCTTCTAATTTCAAGAACCATCAAAGAGCAGTTTTTACAATAGTATGCTGAAATATGTGGGCCATTATCTCCTCGGTGGACCCTAATAGTATCATGTAACGGTGATCGTTACGAAGATGGCAAGGTTTTCCATACACAAAGCAGAAAGGGGACATGCCGAGTTGATTTTTATATGCGATACGATAGGCCCATAGAGAATCGTTCAATCTAAGTGACCAATCTTTCCGGGTAGGATTGACGGTCTTTTCAAGAATGTTCTTGATTTCCCAATTTGCTAGTTTGGCCTGCCCATTCGTTTGTGGGTGATAAGTCGTTCTAACCTTATAAACGACACCATACTTTCTCATTAGCTTCTCGAATGGCCTATTGCAAAAGTGCGTGCCATTATCGTTGATTATGTCTTTTGGTGCACCGAAGCGGGAAAGTATGTGTTCTTGCAAGAACTTTATCACCACTTTATTGTCATTTGTTTTGGTAGCTATAGCTTCCACCCATTTAGAAACGTAGTCTACTATGACAAGGATGTATAGGAAACCAAAGTATGGGGGGAAGGGACCCATGAAGTCAATACCCCAATAGTCGAAGATCTCAATGATGAGTATGGGGGTAAGAGGCATCATGTCTCGTTGGGTAGTGGCTCCCATCCGTTGGCACCTATTGCAAGATTTACAAGCAGCGTTCACATCCCGTAATATTGTGGACCAATAGAGGACGCATTACAGAATTTTAGCGGCCGTGTTTTTCGTCGAAAAGTGGCCTCCACAAGCTTCCGAATGACAAAATTGGATGACCTTGGGGATGTCGTCATCCGGTACACATCGTCGGATGATTTGGTCGGCGCAATATTTAAAAAGGAAAGGATCATCATAGAAGAACATGTGCAACCAAATAATAAACCTTTTATTATCTTAAGGTGTCCAGTCGGGAGGGACGGCTCCTGTGACAAGGTAGTTCATTATATCCGCAAACCAGGGCAAAGAAGAGGTAGCAAAAAGTTGCTCATCCAAAAAGTATTCATCTATGGGTATGTGATCACTAGGTACTTCGGACGAAAGCCATGATAGGTGGTCGGCAATAATGTTTTCTACCTCTTTCTTATCTTTAATGGAGAGATTGAACTCTTGTAGGAGTAGGATCCACCTTATGAGGCGCGTCTTTGCATCTTTCTTTGTAAGTAGGTATTTCAACGTCGCGTGGTCGGTGAAGCAAGTAATGGGAGAACCGATAAGATATGATCGAAATTTATCAAGGGCAAAGACTGCTGCTAGAAACTCTTTCTCCGTAGTAGAGTAGTTGAGTTGTGGTCCGATAAGAGTTCGGCTAGCGTAGTAGATGACATGAGCTTGCTTATCTTTTCTTTGGACCAAAACAGCCCCTATCGCATAATCACTAGCATCACACATAAGTTCGAATGGTAAAGAACAATCCAGAACTTGCATGATGGGAGCGGACACAAGCATGGTTTTCAGTTTTTCGAAAGAGCTTTGGCATGCTTCCGTCCACTCGAATGGGGTGTCCTTCATGAGTAGTTTGCTTAAGGGTCTAGCAATGGAGCTAAAGCCCTTAATGAACATTCGATAAAACCCCGCGCGATCCAAGAAAGAGCGCACGTCTTTGAGCGATTTTGGTGGGGGAAGATCATATATGACATCTATTTTTGCCCTATCAACTTCTATTCCCTTGGATGATACTATGTGGCCAAGAATTGTTCCCTCGGTGATCATGAAATGGCATTTCTCCCAATTCAGCACTAAGTTCTTTTCCACACACCGGGCAAGTACTTTTTTTAGTTTTTCTAAACAACGATCGAAAGAGGTGCCAAAAACGCTGAAATTGTCCATGAACACTTCGAGTCCTCTCTCGACCATGTCGCTAAATAGACTCAGCATGCACCTTTGAAAGGTCGCGGGTGCATTACACAAGCCGAATGGCATATGTTTGTAGGTAAACGTACCAAAAGGGCAAGTGAAGGTTGTTTTCTCCTGGTCAAGTACATCTACCTCAATCTGGTTATATTCGGAATAACCATCAAGGAAGAAATAGTAAGGGTGGCCCTCTACTCTCTCAAGCATTTGATCGATAAATGGTAAGGGGAAATGGTCTTTCCTAGTTCCCGCATTGAGTTTCCAGTAATCAATGCAAACGCACCACCCGATGGTGGTACGTTGGGGAACTAGCTCTACCTTAGCATTCTCAATCACTGTCATGCCCGAATTCTTCAAGACGACTTGAATAGGGCTCATCCACTTGCTATCCGAGATTGGGTAGATAATCCCGACATCCAATAACTTGATAATTTCGGTTCTCACCACTTCTTTCATATTGGGATTTAGCCTTCTTTGCATTTCTCTTGAGGGCTTGACATCCTCTTCGAGATGGATCTTATGAGTGCAAATCAAAGGACTGATCCCCTTCAAATCAGCGATGCACCAACCAAAAGCACGTTGGTGCTTCCTCATAATTTTTAACAGTTTACCCTCCTTCTCTTCGTCTAGCTAGAGGAGACAACAATGGGAAATGTCTCATCCTCTTCTAGATAAGCATATTTAATATGGGAGGGGAGTTTCTTCAATTTAAGGGTTGGAAACTTTTCGTCGAAGGGAACCATGCGTGTATCCCTCGGTGGTAATTCCTCGAATCTAAAAACCCAATTTACATCTCTCGCGTCCTCGTTCGACGCTCTCTCATCGAGTAACTCCCTCAACTCCCCAACCTACCTCTCGTAGTTGGTGTACATCCCCTCACTCTCATGTCTCGACACTAAACAGGATCCTAAGGCGTCGCCACAATAATTCTCTTCAAAGTACTCTTCTACTATCTCATCTATGAAGCTCGCCGCGTGAAGATAATCTTCTTCCCCCGTATGTTGGGCTATGTGGACGATGTTGGTCTCTAAGGTCATGTTCCCAAAGGTGAGTTGCATTCGACCATTCTGAGTATTGATGATTGCATTATCCGTAGATAAGAACGGGCGCCCAAGGATGATGGGAACATGGTTGCTCGAGGTGAAGGAGGGTTCCGTGTCCCAAATGACAAAGTCTATCAGGAAGTAGAAAGTGTCAACTTGGACGATCACGTCCTCAACTATACCTCTTGGGATTTTCATGGTTCGATCCTCTAATTGGAGAGTGACTTTTGTGGGATTGAGATCACCCAAATCAAGTTGCCTATAAATGGAATAAGGGAGGATATTTACACTTGCTCCCAAATTAAGTAAGGCTTTTTCGATTTTATTTTCTCCAATGATGCAGGAAATAGTGGGTGCACCGGGATCTTTAAACTTATGCGGGAGACCGTTCAGTAGAATGGAGGTCACGTTCTATGCTAGAAATACATTCTTCTTTACCTTCGTCTTTCTCTTTACTGTCAACAAGTCTTTGATGACTTTTTCATAAGATGGAATTTTCTTAATGGCATCGAGGAAAGGTAAATTCATCTTTACTTTCTTTAGCACGTCCTCACGTGGGTTTCCTTTATGGGAGGGAATAAACCTTTGAGGAAATGGTGCCACGGAGGGTGGTTTCACGACTATCTCGGGCTCACTAGTGTCTTCTTTATCACTCTCATTCAAGGGGACATCTTCAGCCTCTTTCGTGCAGGGCGAAGTCTCCTTGTCTTTCGTTGTGTCGCATGGGGGAGGTGATAAATCAACAACTCTCCCACTACGAATAGTGGTTACAGCTTGACATTGATCCTGATGTTCAGTAGAGGTGGAGCTAACACTAGTTTGACCTTGGGGAGGTCTTTCGCCTTGGGCTGGAAACTTGCCCTTCTCTTGAACACTCAACGAGGATTGTATCTTTGACATACTTATATTTATGTCGCTAATCAGCCGATCATATCTAGCATTGGTTGCAGTCTGGCTAGTGATAAATTGATTCATAGTATCCTCGAGAGTTCTCCGCGGTGGCGGGATATATGTTTCTTGAGGAGGTGGTTCTTGCACATGTCCTTGCATGTGTGGAGCTTGTTGAAAGTGTTGTGGTGGAGAAGGGGTAACATGTGAAGTAGGGTTCATCGCAGCATGTTGTTTCCCATAACTAAACCCAGGATGGTTTTTCCAAGAAGGGTTGTAAGAATTCCCGTGCGGTGTACCGAAATTACCCTTAAATCCTCCTATACCACTAACTTGCTCTTGAAGCATCACTTTTTAGGCGGGTATAGTCGGGCATTCCTCAGTTGAATGTCCCGCCTCACAAATTTCACACACCTTCTTGACGGGGTTTGGCATGGATCCAGTTGGTCCTCTTCCATATACCTCACATAGGTCTCAAAATCCTTTTTCTAGCGTATCTAATCGACTGTCCGTCATAGAATTCTTATTTACGTAAAATAGCCCAGATGCCGCTGGAGTGGTGGTCACTTGACGATTTCAATTTTGAGCATTATGATCTGATGTATCCCAGAATTGGGTAGTCTCGGCGACGTACCTTAGGTGAAGCTCAACATCGTGGGCATCTAAATCGACAAACAGACCACTACCCATGGTTTCAACGAGTTGCTTGGATGTAAGGTTCAATCCATTATAGAGAAAAGAAATGATTTGCGCCGTATCAAATCCATGATGGGGGCATAAAGCAACTAACTCATTGAAATGCTCGTGACATCGATGAAATGGCTCATTTTCAGATTGCTCGAATGCTTGAATTTGAGCCTTTATGAAGATTGTTCGATGTGGTGGGAAGAATTTCTTGAGAAATCTAGATTGTAACTCGTTCCAAGATGGAATCGAGCTTGGAGGTAGAGACCATAGTCTTCGCTTTGTCTTTTAGCGAGAAGGGGAAGATTTTGAGGCGGATCACCTCTTGCGTGCAAGTTTGATCACTGAGAGTACCACACACATCTTCAAATTCCCTGATATGGAGATATGGCTTTTCAGAATCCATACCATGGTAATGGGGTAGCATTTGGATTATCCGATTTTTGAAACAAAATTGCCCGGCATTATACCGTAGTATAATGCACCCCGGAGTGACAGTGCGCTCGGGATATAAGATTTCTCTCAGAGGACGGTATGGGGCCTCTTCCTCACCAGTAGTTGCACTACCGTGTTACGACATCTCTATCTCTCTTAATGACTCGGTGTCCTCACTTGGTGTGCTCGAAGTGTGCTCAGAGGTATGTCCTAGGAAGGAAAACGGATTGTTATTTGAGATTGAGTGTGACGGTGTGGGAGGTGGAATCCAGAACTGTGGGGTGTTAGGAGTGTGGGGGCTATCGGGATTGTACTCAACGATTGGATTTTCGTGAATGCTGGTTGGAGTATTATAGGGTGTGGGAGTGAGTTTAGAATTTTTCATTAAAGCTTGTGAGAGATGATGGTGAATCTTTTTGTGCTTTTTGAAATTTTGTTTATATGTTTTTGGATTTTTTTTGAAATTTTTGGTCGAAGTTTTAGATTGACTCGATCTAATCCTAAGTCTACCTAATTCCCCGGCAACGGCGCCAAAAACTTGACGCGACTCAGAAAGTGTCTCTAATGTGCGTTCACTCTAGGCTCAAGTGCAAGCCTGTCGCATTAGTAATAAATCCGGTAAGTTGGGATCGTATCCACAGGGAAATAGGACAATGGAATTGTAACTACGTTGGACAAATTAAATCATTTTTCCTTTTCCTTTTTAGAGTCAAAATTAGGATTCATTCATCTGTCCAACGTCGTTACACTTCCATTGTCCTATTTCCCTGTGGATACGATCCCGACTTACTGGGTTTATTACTAACACGACAGGCTTGCACTTGAGCCTAGAGTGAACGCACATTAGAGATACTTTCTGAGTCGCGTCAATACACGCACACACACTTCACGGAGAAATTAAGGAAGATAGTAACATAAGCCCATAAGAGACTGAAAGGTTAGGATTGGTGCCTAACACCTTCCCATTCCATAACTTAGCCCCTGAACCTTTGAACTATTGGTTTCGTAAGCATCAGTTTGTCTTTGATGCCACTCTCTAGAGGCGACGACATGTTTATTTTCTTATTTTATGAAAAACAAGATGGCAACACCATGTCTTTACGTCACCCCACGTCAACGATGGCCGAATCTCTCCTAAGAATAGGGCGCTAGACCTTCGCTCCCCCCTAAGAACGGGAGGAGAGTGACCTGAAGGGAAGGGCTGGACACAGTGGTGACTCCATTGGGGATTTATTTATCATAAGAGAGCTAGACTCTGTTTGCATGGGTGTTATCATTTTCTTCTTGTGTGCGTATGCACCTAGCTGTATGTTGCCCTTTTTCTCCTCTGTTATTTCTTGTATATATTTACCTCCTACTTATATCACTCACACACTTGTAAATACTCTCCATGTACACTTCACACTGCTTCCACGTAGGATCACTTATATCCACATATTGCACACACCACTTAAAATATCTATGCATAGGTGTCACCAACATACACCTCCACTTATCACACTTGTATATATCCATTGTCACTCACACTTATCACACCACTTGTAGTTGATCCATGCTTAGGTTCACTGCCACACACTCACTTATAGATAATCACACATCACTCACTCTCACATATCCATTCTTAATGTAATATTCATAATGGATTTACTTTTCATGATACATATACATTCTTCCCTATTAGTATATTGATCATCATGCCAAATAAAATACTATGTCCATAATATACTAATCAAGAATCATGCATTTTTCACACTACATCACCAAAGAGTATGGCTATTGTGAAAATTTTGTCCCATAACTGGGGGGTCACTTTGTGAGGGGTGCTGGTCCGGCAGGTCGTAGTTAGCCTAAGCAATATGACTCTCACATTCCTTTAGCCAAGTACTTTTGACGTATATCGAACGGTTCCCCCCGCATCATACCGATTGACTGAATTCATGACAAGAGGTATATAGCAGGAAACTCGTTCACGTATGTCGAGTATATCGAATTCTTTCTAACACGTACTATCCCCACAAGGTATATAATGAGGAAATTCGCGTACACTCTGGTAAATCAAATGGCTTGTCCACACATACCGATTGCCCTCAAAAGAAAGACGTATATCGTGGAAGTCATGCCAAAGTGAGGAACCTTTCCACTAACCTAACAAATGAATACCCTCATATAGGAGTCAAATCTAGGGCACTCATATTTAGTTTGTCGATTACTACCTGAAACTCTGCGGAAATGATGGGTTACCATGTCGCCCAAATTTTCAAGCAATTTCTTCTTTTTCAAAATGGGACCTTGTCCACGAGCCTGGAAATAAGTCAAACCATGTTTTACGTATTTTATTTTTCAAACCCAATTTTTTCGGGCTCGGGTCCCGCCCGACATTTCTTTTGCATTTAGGTAAACCTAATACAAGTGAAAACATAATAATAATAATAATAATAATAATAATAATAATAATAATAATAATAATAATAATAATAATAATAATAATAATAATAATAATAATAATAATAATAATAATAATGTTGAGACCTTTCTCTCATTTGTCCTCCTTCCTTACCAAAAGTGTCAAAAACATTTTCTTTAATTCTTTTATCAAAATACCTAAAAACATTTTCCTTCCTTATCATAAATGTCAAAAACATTTTTCCGCCTTTTATCGAAATACCTAAAAAACATTTTGTCCTTTTTTTTTCTAAAAATGTCAAAAACATTTTCCTCCTATAATAAAAGATTTTTTTCCTCTTATCTTTCAAAAATAAATTCGAATCGTTTTCCTTATTAGGTTGATCGCATACCCTTGGACTGGCTCCCTAATGGCTTCGAGTCTGGAATTCACCTTCACCCGCTCTCCATGGAGAACGCAGACCTAGTACCGAATATGTAGCCTGATTTTATGATGGTCCTAGTTCAACTTACTTCCAAGATTGGCAACCTCCAAATCGATATTCAAGAGATGCAGCGAAACCAGGTCCCTATTACCGAAGAGCCAAAGGTTCTCTTCCCTCACGCTATGGGTCCCCCCACACTTGAGCCTATTTGGGTATCGAAAGAATATCAGCCAGGGGCTAACCTTCCTATGACCAATGATCCGAAGGAAGAAGAGTTGAACAAGGTCAAGGAGGTCCTTAAGCTATTGACTAGGTCCAAATCTCCATGAACAACATGGATTACACATATATGTCTCCTTACCCTAAAGCAAAGTTGCCATAAAGTTCAAGATGCCTAATATTAAGAAGTTCGGGGGTAGCAGACCCCCAATTGTCCATCTCCAAAGTTACCACCGCGCCATGACCCTCCTAACTACCTCTGAGAAAATAATGACCCAAATGTTCCAATAGACTTTGAAGGATAATGCTCTTCGATGGTTCCTATCCCTCAAAGAATCTAGAATTCGCTGTTGGGAGGATATTGCTCATGAATTCATGTCGTAGTATAAATACAATGAGGAATTGGAGGTTACACACCGTAATTTAGAACTTCTCGAGCAGAACCCTGGCAAAACTATCAGTAATTTCATAGAAATATGGAGAGAGAAAGAGACCGCCATAACCAACCAGCCTTCCAAAGAGGAACAAATCGGTATTGTGAAGAAGAACATCTTACCCCATGTCCGAGTGACGATGGGAGGACAGTATTACCCTCATTTCTGAGACCTCTGGGAAGAAGGAGTGTAGATCGAAGAAAGTCTCTCCAAGACAGAAGTTGAGCCAAAGAAAGTATCCGGATAATTCACTCTTAGAAAGTATGAGAAGCTTGCCAATACTGCAATTTCAACCATCAATAACATCTCTCAGCCAGCACCTTCATGGGCACCAGAAAGTCACCCTAACCCAGTCAGAAAATAATATACCAAGATTCATGCTCCCCTCTCCAAAATCTACCAAGCCCTTTTGAGACGAAATCTCATTAATCTCTTAGACCCTTATCCATTACCAAACCCACTTCCCCAAACTTTCAAAACAGACGCCCATTGTGATTTTCACTAGACTATCGTCCATACCATTGATCAGTGTTTCCATCTTCAGAATATAATCCAAGGTGTGATATTGGGGTACCATCACCCCACCAACCAATCCTAAGACAAAAACTAAGCATAAACCACTTCCAAATCATTCAAATGCTATCTTACTAGAACAAGACCGAAGATTTGATACATTTACCCAAATTGTATCCAGTAAATCACCTATTATACCCATATATTCCCTTAAACCCCTCAACATTTGCCCGTCATTTCTCCTACATCCTATATGTTTTGTCAATCAGGCCTTATCACTTCTTACAAGAGCATGCATTGTTGTTCATACTCGTTCTAGGGGAAAATATATGGAATTGCCAGTGGTATTGAATAATCTCCTAGAGTTCAGGAAAAAATTTCCCTTGGAGATTACCATTAACTTCCAGAAATTCAGTGCACTGTTCTTGGAAGCTTGAAAGTGGGCTCGAGAGTCAGATAATTGGGTGGTACCCACTGACGAAGTCAACTTAAATGATGTTATCCATATTATGGCAGACTTATTCCAAAAAATTGATAAAATTTGCAGTATCTCCTAGCTAATTGATACTCTGAAACTACAAAGGTGCTTGGTTCCTTGACCTCTAACTCTCCCCGTTGATTTGGAGGATCTATATAAAAACATTGTTGAGGTTGTAGAATGCATTAAATTCTTGTGGAAGGATGACATCATTGCCATTGGGGGAAAATTTGATAGTTCACATGAAGAGCCAAGCCAGGAAAATGTCAGTTCGATAATCAGTGTATGTGGGATGATATCGTTTGAAGATATACTAGGGGAGATCAACAATGTGGAAAAACAACCTGAGATAGATGAAGAAATAGGGTTTCTATTTTCCCCCTCTTATGTGAACTATATTATTAGATCTGGGAGGAACTATCATCTTCTGAACCCTCAATCAGTAACAACCGATAAGGGAAAAGGTGTTGAGAAACTCCCTATGCCAGAAATGACCCTTGAGGAAAGCAAGATCCTTGATCAGTTAAAGAAAACTCAGGATAACATCACTCTGTGAGGACTCTTTGTGTCTTCCCCACTGCACCAAAATACCTTGATCAACCTACTTATCAAGCCCATAGTCCCTCCTTCCACCATACCAGAAGAAGCAGTAAATCTAATTGAATCTCTAACCTCTATTAGAATGTTCTCCTTCTATAAAGAAGAAATCCCTAAGTTTGGTCCAAATCACAAATATGCTCTCAATATCTCTGTCGAGGTCATGAGAAATACCATCCCGCTTTCACTTGTCGCCAATAGATGAACACTTAATGTTTGCCTATTAAGAACCCTCAAATCCATGGGATTGAAAGTAAGCAAACTTTCTCCGACTTTCATTACGGTGCGTGCTTATGACAATACTCATTGAGAAGTCTTGTCATTGAAGGTAGACATTGAAGAAAGAGTTTCAAATAGAAAATAAGACGAATGAAAAATGATGAAGAAAGGAAGCATGGTAGAGGAACGTACAAGGAAAAATGGTGTAAGAAAACTTTATAAGTATGGAGAATAAGAAGGAGGGGCCAGAGCTAAGTTCATAGAGAAAAAAATAGTTGGAACACAAAGTGACGGTTGCTTACAGTTGAAATACGTTTAAACCTCGTGCAAATGATGAGAAATAGTTACCAAGAAGGATTTTGGCGCTTCGGGCATAGCTCAGACTAGCGCACCCCCATCATTTTGAGGATATTATAAGTTTACCTTAAAATTAGCTCGGATGAGAGCATCCTCAACAATTTAGGGGTTTTATCAAAATGACATATCGGTTTTCAATAGTTCTAGGTTATGGGATTGGAACTTAAAATATGTTGGCCCATCATTTCAGTCCAAAGATTTTAGCGGCAATTATGGGGGGAATTTTATGGATCAAGCCCAATCGTGCAGCCAGCCAACCTAGTAAATAGATTGGACTGCCCGACCTAATTAAAACATTAGATTTTTTACCATGTATTTAACATGTGCTTAAATACATGGCGACATGGCCAAATTGGTTACCAATAATCTCGAGCAGATATTGAGGGACACCTACGAGCTATCCATAAGATGAATGAATCACTTGTACAATTCAACCACTTAATTACCACTATAAATGTAAACTCGGACCCTAGGGCAAAGGGGATGTAATTTCGATTACTTAAGACAAACCAATAAAGAAGATTAACCTCTCCGTGGACGTAGTCACATTTTCGAACCATGTACATCTTGTATTATGTGTGATCATCTTCAATTTTTTCATTCGTATACATTCTGTGATTATTTTTTGTGATAATTTTGTACTCATAGCTATGGTCCATGTCTAGGGCGTGACCATTATGGAGACAATATTATGCTAAAATTTCCAACAATTATGGTCACGGTCGTTGGTCGTGACCATGTTCATGACCACGGTCAAAATTCCTTCCGACTTTGGTCACGGCTTTGGGCCGTTACCATTTTGAATTATTCAAGACTGGGGGTCATGGGCCGCGATTAATCTAATTATGATGACATGGTCACGAATGATGACGTGGAAAAAAAGGGTCATAGGCTTGATCCATGACCAACCCCTTTATTTATAAACCCAAAACCCAGCAGCCATTTCACACGCAGACTCATTCTCTCTCTCTCTCTCTCTCTCTCTCTCTCTCTTAAATTGCAAACCTATCTTTTTCTTCGACTTTCCTCTGGCCTTCCCTTGGCTTTTCTCTCTCTTTTTTCGGCTTCCTAGCTTTCACTTTCTTGGGTAACATTACACACACACACATATATATATATATATATATATATATATATATATATATATATATATATATATATATATATATGATGTGTATATTTGTGTGTGTATATGTGTAAATTAGTGTGTTTATGTGTGTATGTATACTATGTATATGAGTGTGTATATATACACACGTATATATGTGTATATGTCTGTGTATATATTGTGCATATATGTATATTTGTGTATATGTGTATGTGTGTGTATTTGAACCCTAATTAAAATTTGCCTGAAGCCCTATTTACTAAACCCCAATTTAGTTAGAAAAGACCCTAAATTTAAATTTAAAATTTGCCCAAAACTCTATATTTTAAATTTTCAATTCTTAAACCCTAATTAATGGAAATTTTGCCCAATTTTAAAAACAAATTAGTGGGAAAATGCCCTGTTTATTAAATCATAATTTAAAACTAATTTAGTCCGATAATATACTAAACCTTATTTACTAAACCCTAAATTATTGAGAAACTACCCTAAACACTAATTTGGTGAGAAATTACACTAATATAGTGAGAAACTACCATTTTCCCTATTTGCTAAACCCTAATTTAGTGGGAAACACCCATGATTCAGTGAGAAACTAACCAAAACCCTTTTTACAAAACCTTAATTTATTGAGAGACTACCCTAAACCCTATTTATAAGCCCTCAAACGGCCCCGCAAAGGGCACGAACACCTCACACATGACCAACGTAACTTGTAGCAACTAATTGCATAGTCACGGGACTCCCGATTTGAGAATAGGACCAAAATTTGTAAATTGCCACACTTATGCTTGAAAATGTGTCGCTAGTGAGCGAAAACCCCGAACAGTCCCCAAACGGCCCCGCAAACGACAAAAACACCTCACACCTGACCAGACGAATGTAACACGTAGTAACTAACCGCGTAGTCGGGGGACTCCCAATTTAAGAATAGGAACAAACATTGCAAATAGCCACACTTGGGATTGAAAATGTGCCGCTAGTAGGCAAAAACCCCTCATAGTGCCCAAACGGTCCTGCAAGGGGAACAAAGACCTCACACCTGATCAATGTAACTCATATCAATTCGTGAGACTCCCTGTTTAAAATAGGACCAAAATTTGCAAATAGCCACACATAGGCTTCAAAACGTGTCGCTAGTGGGTGAAAACTCCGAATAGCCCCTAATCACCTCACAAGAGGCACGAACACCTCACACGTGACCAACGTAACTCATAGCAACTAACTACATAGTCATGGGGCTCCCGGTTTGAGAATATCAAATAGTAATAATTAGGCTTGAAAATGTGTCGCCAGTGGGGGAAAACTCCAAATAACTCCCAAACGGCCCCGTAAAGGAAACGACCACCTCCCTCGTGACCAACGTAACTCCTAAAAACTTATCACATAGTCACGGTACTCTCAGTTTGAAAATAGGACCGAAATTTGCAAATAGGCACACTTAGTCTTGAGTTACAATCCAAGCCCAAGTGTGTCGCTAATGGGCGAAAATCTTGAACATCCCCCAAATGGACTCTCAAGGGGCATGAACACCTCTCACGTGAAAAACATAACCCATAGAAACTTACCATGTAGTCACGGGGCTCTCAATTTGAGAATAGGAACAAAATTTGCAAATACGCACACTTGGGCTTGAAAACATGTCACTTGTGGGCGAATACCTCGAACAACCCCAAAACGGCCCTGTAAGAGGCACAAACACCTCGCAAGTGACCATCATAACACTTAACAACAACCTCATAGTTGTTGATACCAAATTTATTCTGATGATGTGGACTAATTATGTGGAGACACGTGTCAATCTACATGGCACCAGCAAATATTTTTGAACAACACCTTGACTCCGAGGAACTCAACCTCCCCGACCAACTCAGGCGCTCCGAGCAATAAGTGTTCTCCGAGGAACTCTATTGTACCAAGAAACTCATGTCTACCAAGCTACTTAGGTGGTCCGAGCAGCTTACGTGGTCCGAGCTGCATCTCGTACAAAGCATTCGTATTTGGATAATCAAGAGGATGACTGCGCATTAAATGCTCATTATTATCACATAGATGCAGACGCCTATTGGACAGCTATGTATTATTCTTTCATTTGTACCACCTCAAGGCTATAAATACATTGTAACCTCCTCATTAGCGGGGAACTGAGAATTTCTTGGTAAACCCATTATCGATAATTCTGCAAACAGTCAGTAATAACACAAACAGTGGACGTAGGCCATTCTTTCAAGGCTGAACCACTTTAAAATCTTTTGTCTTGTTTATTTGTATATGTGATTAAAGAATTAGGCCAAATATAGTTTTTTACATCAACAGATTGGCATCGTTTATGGGAAACGACTGCAATTATCATTTTTCACCAAAACAATTCATCACCAATGACTGATCATCCTGAATCCAACAATCGAAATGCTAGAATTTCTCCGAATCCATCTACTCCTCCAAGTGTCCAAGATCTGGATAGAATAATTGCTAATTTGGCTTAGGGCCAGACCGCCATGCAAGAAACCATGCGACAACTCATGCAAACTTTCCAGGGTGGAGCGCCCGCCCAGTCAGGACATTGAAGCATTCAGAAAAATACCCGATTGCCTTCTTCGCGAACTAGAAGAACGTCACTCTCGGAAGAATCTCATTCTAGAAGCACCGATTCATATCGTACTGAGAGATCCAATGATCCTTCTTATCATCCTGGAAGGACTTCCTCGGTACGAGCTACAGACACTCAACAAAACGTCACTCTATCTCCAGAAAGGACCAGTGCTCTTGAAAGATTGAGTAGAGTCTCTCCCTTTGATCGTTTGGGTCCTAGGAGGAATAAAAGTCCCCCTAGGATGGTGTCGAGGAACTCTCAATGATCCTCTGATTTAAAGGAAGGTTCTGCCTAATCTCGACCAGCTGCTCGTCATGAAAGATCCCAAGAGGTAAATTCAACATGATCAGTTGCTCGGACCAATAGGCCCGAGGAGGGAAATGATGCATGGAAGGGATCTATTCATAGGTTGGAAAATAGGTTAGGGGAAATAGCTAAAGCCAAGAATCCTTTACAAAGGACTTTTATCTGAGGAACACCATTCATACAAGAAATTGTTGATTTCCCCACACCGTCAAAATTCAAAGCCGCAGTAGTAACACCAAAATATGATGGAAAAACTTATTCTGTTCTCCATATAGAACAATACCAAGCAGCTGTCGATATCTATGCTGTTCCAAATGAGATGCGATGTAGGGCGTTTTCAGGAACTCTCACTGAATCTGCTCAAATATGGTACAACAATCTTCCTCGAGGAAAGATTGCAACTTTCTTTCAACTGGACGAGCTCTTTATTGGAAACTTCTATTTTGGAGCAAAACCAGTTAAATGAGTAACACACTTGTTAAGTGTTAGACAAAAAGAAGGTGAGAGCACCAGTGATTATATTACTCGTTTCAATAACGAGAAGCTCGAAGTTATTGATTACAAAGAAAAGATAGCAATTACTGCTCTGATGAGTGGATTGTTGCCAAATAAACTGTACTACACTCTAGCCAAAGATCCACCAACAACCATGGCAGAGCTAATGGCAAAGTAAGCTAAAATTATGAACACGAGGAAGCTATGGTTGCGAAGAAGAATATGGACCCTAAAGAGACCAAGATTGAGGGTGATAAGGCTGAGAAGAAAGAGAAGAAGAATAATGGTGGTAACAAGCAGTCAAAAGAAAAGCAATCATTGGAAGAGTTGAGGAAATTTGGAAACTATACTCCTTTTAATGTAGATATAAACCACATTTTGGAAGAGATCAAGAACAGCGAGGAGTTAAACTGGCCTGAAAAAATGAAGACAGATCCTGACAAGGGATAAATCCAAATATTGCGAGTTCCATAAGGATCATGGTCATACGAACAAAAACTACATAGCTCTCCAGAATGAAATTAAAGAGCTCATCAGGCGAGGAAAATTAAACAAGTATGTGGATCACTGAAATGGTGGAAAGGGCAACGACCGAGCAAGGTAGAGGTCTAGATCTCCTCGACGAACAAAATAAGATAAGAAGAAAAATCATGAAGAAGACCTGGATGAAGATCAAGACGACCCCGATCTCCCCAAAAGACCAAAACAGTCAGAACGTGAGGTATTTTCTATCCGTTTTGGATCATTTGATTGCAATGTTATTACTGGTGGAGATGCAGGAGGTGGAGACCTTACTGCAGAGATGAAAGCTTACCTCAACGAGGCTTAAGCTTGTTCGTATATTAAACGGATAAAAATAGATGACGATGATCGCCCGAGGAAGGTGAACAAAGATAAACTGGTCATCGATTTCTCTAAGAATAACCTCACAGGTGTGCTATATCCTCATGATGACCCATTGGTGATCAAAATGAGGATGAAGGAAGTAGTGATTTCGTGAGTCTTGGTGGATAATGGCAGCTCGGCAGATATTATGTTCTACCCATGTTTTGATAGTTTGAACCTAAAGCTATCCCAGTTGGAGCCATATCATCGGCCCCTCCTCGGTTTTACTGGCAAGAAAGTTTTTCCACTTGGGACGATCAAGTTGGATATGTTCATCGGTATATGGCCTTGCTTGTCGAACAGAAAGAGTGCGCTTTTTTGTGATGGATAAAAATATCCAATCATCTTACAATATCATCATGGGAAGGGTAAGTTTGAAAAAGTTTGAGGCAGTACCATCTACAGTACATCAATGTTTAAAATTCCCAACCAACTTTGGAGTAGGAGTGGTGAAGGGCGACCAAAAAGTAGCTCGGGAATGCTACTATTCATCTGCCAAGCAAGAAGAGCGTGAAGAATCTAGAAAGAAGACTACTACTTATCAGGTTGATGAGATAGAAGATGCAGAGATTGAGACTTTAGACCCAAGAGATGAGTCTCAGCTCGTTAAGGGTCAGGTCATGGATGCTACTGAAAATATCATTCTGGACGACGAGCATCCATAATGAATAACTCAAATTGGTGCTTCACTAGATGTGTTAATAAAATAAGAGCTGATAGTGTTTCTAAAAAGCAGAAAATATACTTTTGCATGAAGCCACGAAGACATGCCAGGGATAGACCCAAATTTCCTATGTCACGAGCTTAATGTGAATAAGGAGATCAAGCCAGTAAAACAAAGAAGAAGAGTGTTCATCCCCAAAAATAACCAAGCTATACAATAAGAAGTCGAGAAGCTCCAAAAAGCCTGTTTTATTGAGGATGTCAAATATCATGATTGGCTAGCTAATGTGGTGATGGTGAAGAAGAAAAATAACAAATGGAGGATGTGTGTAGACTTCACCGATCTCAATAAGGCATGCCCAAAGGATCATTTTCCTCTTCCCCGAATCGTTCAACTGGTGGATGCTACCTCGGGGCACGAATTGCTGAGTTTTATTGACGCTTACTCTGGTTACAATCAGATTAAGATGAAGATTGAGGACAGGGAGAGTACCTCTTTTATTACCCCAAGGGGAACTTATTGTTATAATGTTATGCATTTTGGACTTAAAAATGAAGGTGCGACATATCAGCGGCTGATGAACAAGGTGTTTGCGGAGAAAATCAGTCATAACATGGAAGTTTATGTTGATGATATGCTGGCGAAGAGCAAGAAATCTTCTGATCATCTAGTTGATTTAGTCCAGACCTGTGATCAACTAGAAAAATATCAAATGAAGCTGAATCCAACCAAATGCATATTCGGAGTACGAGAAGGCATGTTTCTCGGATACATTGTTAATCAACGAGGAATTGAGGCGAATCCTAACAAAATCAAAGCTCTATTGGGGCTGCGATCTCCGACGACGAAGAAGGAAGTGCAGAGTCTCACAGGGCGAGTTGCAACACTTAATAGATTTGTATCACGAGCAACTGACAGATGTCTACCATTCTTCAAAACACTCCGAAAGACTTTCGAGTGGAATGATGAATGCAAGAAGGCCTTTCATGAATTGAAGAAATACCTGGGAGCACCTCCATTGTTGTCCAGGCCAGTGATGGGAGAAAGACTATACTTTTATCTGGCAGTCTCAGAAAACGCAGTAAGCTCGGCGTTAATAAGATTGGAGGATGGAGTGAAAAAACCAATCTATTTCACAGGCAAGGCTTTTCGAGGAGCAGAGATCAGATATCCAAGGATAGAAAAGTTAGCACTGGCATTGATCGAAGCAAGTAGAAGAATGAGGCCATACTTCCAAGCTCATACTATAGTTGTGTATACAGACATGCCATTAAGGCAAGCTTTGCACAAACCAAAGAAATCAGGAAGATTGATGTATTGGGCTGTAGAGTTGGGTGAATACGACATAATTTATGAGCCTAGGTCGTCACTTAAGGGGCAAGCAGTGGAAGATTTTATTGCAGAATTCACCTATCCAGATACCTCCGAAGAGAAGAAGTTAGATACCAACCAGCATGTGGATGTTACAGGATCATTAAACTTAAACCCCGCCCAACTTAAGTCGGTAGAGGAGAAAGAGAAGATGGTCAACAAGCAGCAAGAAGTGATAGAGGAGGATATAAGGAAGCATCAAATATTTCACCGAGGAACTCTGCCTGACCAAGAATTTGATAATGAGATACCTGTGTGGAATTTATATGTAGATGGTTCTTCGTGCACTACAAGAAGTGGAGCAGGGATTATTTTAAACAACCCAGATGAGATCGACATTGAATATGCTCTATGCTTTCAATTTAAAGCTTCTAATAATGAAGTTGAATATAAAGCAATGATTGTTGGTCTTAGTTTGGCAAAAACCATTAAGGCTGAGGAGGTTATCGTATTCAGTTACTCACAATTGATTGTAAATCAAATGCTGGGGGTATATGCAGCTAAAGGAGAATCAATGATCAAGTATCATGCAAAAGTAATGGAGATTGTATCAAGCCTGATTGAAGTACAGTTAATTAGAATACCAAGATTGGAGAACGCAATAGCAGATGCCTTAGCTCGGTTAGCCTCAGCCACGCGCACCGAGCTACGAAGAACAATCCCAATAGAAATCTTGACTAGTCAGAGCATTGAGAAAGATCTAGAGATGAACTTCATTGCCCTTGATTTAGGACCATCATGGATGGATCCTATCAGGGCCTATATTGAGGAGGGGGTTTTACCAAATGATAATCTCGCAGTCAAGAAACTGAAGTTTAAAGTTTCTCGTTATGTATTAACTAATGGCATTTTATATAGACGAGGAATTATAGAAGGTCTGCAAAGATGTGTGCATCCCTCCGAGGTGAAAGATTTGATTGAAGAGGTCCATGAAGGGTCCTGTGGAGCTCATGTAGCACGTCAGATGCTTTTGCAAAGAATAATGACACATGGATATTATTGGCCGATAATGAGGGCTGATTGTATAGCCTATGCAAAAAAATGTGACAAATGTCAACGTTTCTCTTCTATCCGAAGAACTCCCCATGCATTATTGACACCCATAACATCCCTGTTGATACCAAATTTAGTCTGCTGACATGGCTCAATTGAGTGAAGATACGTGGAAATCTGCGTGGCAACAACAAACACTTCCGAATAACACCTTGACTTAGAGGAACTCAACTTCCCCGACCCACTCAAATACTCCGAGCAATAGATGCTCTCCGAGGAACCATACTGCAATGAGGAACTCTGCTTCCCTGACCAACTCAGACGCTCCGACCAATAAGAGCTCTCCGAGGATCTTTAATACACAGAGAAACTTATTAATACCGAGCTACTTAGGCGGTCCGAGCAGCTTAGGCGGTCCGAGCTGCACCTCGAACAGAGCATTAATAACTGGATAACCAACAGATTGATTGCGTATTAAATGATTATTATTATCATATGAATGTATACCCGTAAGGTACAACTATGTACTACCCTTTCACATGTACAGCCTGAGGGCTATAAATACATTGTATCATCCTCATTGTAAGGGGACCGGAATTTCTTGATAAAACTTGTAATCGAGAATTCCCAAACAGTCAGCATTAACAGAAACAGTGGATGTAGGCCATTCTTATAAGGCTGAACCACTTTAAAATTTCTTTGTCTCACTTTATTTTATCTGTGATTAAATAATTAGATATAATCTAATTTTTTACATCAACAGATTTGTGCCTTCTGTGGGAAACGACTGGTAATATCGTTTTTCATAAAAAACAATTCATTACAAATGGCTGATAATCCAGAACCCAGCAATCGAAACGCTAGAAGCCCTCCAAATCCATCTGCTCCGCCAGACGTTCCAGATTTGGCTGGAATAATGACAAATCTGGCCCAGGGCCAGACAACCATGCAAGAAACTATGCGACAACTCATACAAACCCTTCATGGCGGAGTATCGACCCATTCAGGACATCAAAGTGTTCAAAGAAATACCCATTTACTTTCTTCGCGTACTAGGCGTACCGATTCATATCGTACTGAGGAGTCTGAAGATTTTTCTTATCAACCTGGACGATCTTCGTCAGTACGAGCCACAAATATTGAACAACGTATCACTCTCTCTCTAGAAAGGACTAGTGCGCTAGAAAGGTTAAGCAGGGTATCTCTTTTTGATCGATTAGGTCCTAGGAGGAACAAAAGTCCTCCTAAGGATGCGTCGAGGAGCTTTCGACGACCATCAGACTTAAGGGAAGGATCTGCCCAGTCGTGACCAGCTGCTCGTCAAGATAGATCCCAGGAAGCCACATCAACGCGATCAGTTGCTCGAACCAACAGGCCCAAGGAAGGAAACGATGAATGGAAAGGCTCTATTCAGAGGCTAGAGGATAAATTAGGGGAAATGGCTAAAGCCAAGAACCCTCTACAACGAACTTTTGTTCAAGGAACACCTTTTGTCCAGGCCATTGTAGATTTTTCCACACCATCAAATGTCAAAGCAACTGTTGTGACCCCCAAATATGATGGAAAGACTGACCCTGTCCTTCATATAGAACAATACCAAGCTGCAGCCAACATCTATGTTATTTCAGAAGAGATGAGATGCAGAGCATTCTCGGGAACTCTTACCGGATCTGCTCAAATATGGTATAATAATCTTCCTCGGGGAAATATCTCAACTTTCTTTCAACTGGTCTAGTTATTCATTAGGAATTTCTGTTTGGGGGCAAAGCCAGTTAAACGAGTTGCGCATTTATTAAGTGTTAGACAAAAAGTTGGTGAGAGTTCCAGAGATTATATAACTCATTTTAATAACGAGAAGCTCGAAGTCATTAATTATGAGGAAAAGACAGCAATTATTGCCTTGATGAGTTGACTATTGCCCAACAAGTTGTACTACACTTTGGCCAAAGATCCACCTAAAACCATGTCAGAACTGATGGGAAAAGTGGCCAAGATTATGAATGCCGAGGAGGCTATGGCTGCGAAGAAGAATATAGATGCCAAAGAAACCAAGGTGGAAAGTGATAAAGCTAAGAAGAAAGAGCATACGAACAATGATAGTGACAAACACTCAAAAATAAGGTCGTCATGGGAAGTGTTGAAGAAATTTGATAATTATACTCCTTTGAAGAAAGACATCAACCATGTTCTAGAAGAAATCAAGAACAACGAGGAATTAAACTGTCCAGAGAAAATGAAGGCAGACCCTGACAGGAGGAATAAGGCAAAATATTGTGAGTTTCACAAAGATCATGGCCATATGACCAAAAATTGCATAGCTCTTCAGAATGAGATTGAAACACTCATCAGACGAGGAAAACTAGCAAAGTATGTTAATCATAGAAATGAAAGAGAAAATAGCGACCGAACAAGAGAGAGGTCTAGATCTCCTCGTCGAGCAGAGGAGAACAAGAAAAGAGACCATGAAGTTGATCCAGAAGATGACCCCGATCTTCCCAAGAGACCATGGCAGCCAGAACGTGAGGTATTTTCGATACGTTTTGGGTCATTTGATTGTAATGTTATTACAGGTGGAGATGCAGGAGGAGGAGACCTTACTGCATAGAGAAAATCTTACCTCTGTGAGGCTCAAGCTTGCTTATACATTCAACGAATAAATCTAGCTGAGGAGGATCGCCCTACAAAGGTAAACAAAGAGAAATTGGTCATTAGTTTCTCAAAGAACGACCTCGCAGGTGTTCTATATCCTCATGATGACCCATTAGTGATCAAAATGAGGATGAAGGAAGTGATGATTTCAAGAGTACTGGTAGATAATGGTAGCTCGGTAGACATCATGTTCTACTCGTGCTTCGACAGTTTAAATCTAAAACTATCTCAACTGGAGCCTTATTACAGACCCCTCCTGGGTTTTTCTAGTGAGAAAGTTTTTCCACTTGGGACAATCAAGTTGGATATATTCATTGGTACATGGCCTGCTTGTCGAACAGAAAGAATACGCTTCTTCGTGATGGATAAGAATGTCCAATCAGCATATAATATCATCATGGGAAGAGTAGGATTGAAGAAGTTCGAGGATGTACCATCTATGGTAAATCAATGCCTAAAATTTCCAACAAATTTTGGAGTAGGAGTTGTGAAAGGTGATCAGAAAGTAGCTCGGGAATGCTATTATTCATCCGCCGAGCAAGAGGAACTGGAGGAATCAAGGAAAAAGACTACTACCTATCAAGTGGATGAAGGTGCAGATATTGAAACATTGGATCCTAGAGATGAGTCACAACTCGTGAAGGGTCAAGTGGTGTAAGCTACTAAAAACATCATTCTGGACGACGGGCAACCTGAATGAACTACTAAAGTAGTTTCGTCGTTAGAAGCCTCACTAAAACAAAAATTAATAACTTTCCTAAGAAGCAGAAAGCAAACCTTTACGTGGAGTCATGAGGATATGCCCGGGATAGACCCAAATTTCTTATGTCACGAGCTCAATGTGAATAAGGAGATCAAGCCTGTGAAGTAGAGAAGAAGAGTATTCAGTCCCGAGAAGAATCAAGCTATACAGGAGGAAGTCGAGAAGCTCCAGAAAGCTTGCTTTATTGAAGATGTTAAATATCCAGACTGGTTAGCAAATGTGGTAATGGTGAAAAAGAAGAACAACAAATAGAGGATGTGTGTAGACTTCACCGACCTCAACAAAGCATGCTCAAAGGATCACTTTCCGCTGCCCCGAATTGATCGACTAGTGGATGCTACCTCGGGACACGAGCTGCTGAGCTTCATGGATGCTTATTCTGGTTACAATCAGATTAAAATGAAACCTGAAGATAGGTAGAGTACTTCTTTTATTACCCCTAGGGGAACTTATTGTTATAACGTTATGCCTTTTGGTTTAAAAAATGCAGGTGCAACATATCAGCGGCTGATGAACAAAGTGTTTGCAGAACAAATTAGTTGCAATATGGAAGTCTATGTTGACGATATGCTGACAAAGAGCAAGAAAGCTGCTGATCATCTAGTTGACTTAGGCCAGACCTTTGATCAACTAGATAAATATCAAACGAAGTTGAACCGACGAAGTGCATATTTGGAGTACGAGAAGGCATGTTTCTCGGGTACATTGTCAATCAGCGAGGCATTGAAGCTAACCCTGAAAAGATCAAAGCTTTGTTAGGGCTGCGATCCCCAACGACGAAGAAAAAAGTGCAAAGTCTTACATGATGAGTAGCAGCACTCAACAGATCTGTATCGTGAGCAACTGATAGATGTCTCCCATTCTTCAAAACACTCTGAAAGACTTTTGAGTGGAATGGTGAATGTGAGAAGGATTTTCAAGACTTGAAGAAATATCTGGGAGCACCTCCACTATTGTCCAGGCCAATGATGGGAGAAAAATTGTACTTTTATCTGGCCGTGTCAGAGAATGCAGTTAGCTCGGCATTAATAAGAGTGGAGAATGGAGTGAAAAAACCGATTTATTACACTAGCAAAGCCTTCCGAGGAGCATAGATCAGATATCCAAAGCTGGAAAAATTGGCACTAGCATTGATCGAGGCAAGTAGAAGAATGAAGCCATACTTCCAGGCTCATACTATAGTCATATATACCGATATGCCATTGAGGCAAGCTCTTCATAAACCAAAAAAATCAGGAAGATTGATGTATTGGGCAATAGAGTTCGGTGAATATGACATAATTTATGAACCCAGATCATTGCTTAAAGGGCAAGCAGTAGCAGATTTTATAGTAGAGTTCACCTATCCTGATACCCCCGAGGAGCAAAAGCTGCTCACCGATCAACCTGTGGATGTTACAGAATTATCAAACTCAAGCCCAGACCAACTTAAGTTGGTAAAAGGTAAAGAAGTGATGATCGACGAACATCAAGAAATATTAGGAGAGGGTGAAAATAAGCAACAAATTTTCCACCGAGGAACTTTGTCAGATCAGAAATTTGAAGACGAGTTACCTATATGGAGTTTATATGTGGATGGACCATCTTGCACAACAGGCTGTGGGGCAGGGATTGTTCTTAACAGTCCAGACGAGGTTGACATGGAATATGCCCTACGCTTCCAATTCAAAGCTTCGAATAATGAGGCTGAATATAAAGCCATGATTGTAGGTCTTAGTTTGGCAAAAACCATGGGGACAGAGTAGGTTATTGTCTTCAGTGACTCACAATTGATCATAAATCAAATGATGGGAGTATATGCAGCCAAAGGAGAATTAATGATCAGGTATCATCCAAAGGCACGGGAATTGGTATCAGAATTTACTGCTATTCAGCTGGTCCGAATTCCAAGAATAGAGAATACGAGGATAGACACCTTAACTCGATTAGCATCAGCTACTCGTACCGAGTTACAAAGAATAATCCCGATTGAAGTTTTAGCTGGTCGAAGTATAGATGAAGATTTGACGATGAATTTTCTTACCCTTAATTTAGGACCATCTTGGATGGATTCCATCAGGGCATATATTGAGGAGGAGGAATTACCAACTGACAAACTTGCAGCCAAAAAACTGAAGTTTAAAGCTGCTCGTTATGTACTGAATAATGGTATTCTGTACAGACGAGGAATTATAGAAGGTTTGCAAAGATGTGTGCATCCCCCGAGGTGAAAGACTTGATTGAAGAGATCCATGGAGGGTCCCGTGGAGCCCATGTAGCAGGTCGAACTCTTTTACAAAGGGTGATGATGCAAGGATACTACTGGCCAATCATGAGGGCTGATTGTATAGCCTATGCTAAGAAATGTGACAAGTGTCAGCGTTTCTCCTCCATCCGAAGAACTCCCCAAGCGTTGTTGACGCCCATTAGTTCCCCTTGGCCATTTTACATGTGGGGAATTGACTTGGTTGGACCACTTCCAACAACCAGAGGAAGATTTAAATAGCTCTTTGTCGAAGTGGATTATTTTACTAAGTGGGTAGAAGCTGAGCCTCTTGTCGACATGACGTATGAGAAGGTGTATCAATTTATTTAGAAAAATGTCATTTGTAGTTATGGTCTTCCCCAAGCATTCATTACCGACCATGGAACACAATTTGACAACGAGGAGTTCACCGCCTATTGTCATCAGTCAAATATCTTGAAGATCCACTCGGCACCAGGCCATCCCCAAAGAAATGGACAAACTGAAGTAACAAAGAGAACGCTACTGAATGGCTTGAAGAAAAGACTGAATGACGCGAAAGTAAATTGGATCAACGAGCTACAATCAGTACTATGGGCTTACCGAACTACTCCCCGAGCAGCAACATGGGAATCTCCATATATGCTGGCATTTGGAAGTAAAGCCGTTATACCTGTCGAGTTGGGTCTTCCGACACACAGAGTACTGAATTTCAATTCCCCTGTCAGCGACTTAATGAGAAGATTGGATTTAGACATGCTCGAGGAAGTTAGAGAAGAAGCAGCCATCATGAATGCTGCTTACCAACAACGAACAGCTTTGTTCTACAACAAGAGGGTAAAGAAGTGAGACTTGAAAGAAGGAGACTATGTGCTATAGAAAGTGATTCAAAAGCACAAAAAATTGGAAGCAAACTGGCATGGACCTTACCGAGTTACAGAAGTTGTTCGACCAGGAACTTACAAAATAAAAACTTTAGAAGGGAAAGAGTTTAAGAATGCATGGAATGCAGAACACTTGTGCAAGTATTATCAGTGATGTAAACTCTCAAACATTTTTGTTAGTATGAATAAAGTGACAATATTCTGCCCAGTTCTCTCCTTTTGTTGGAAATTTTCGCGAAAAACTGTGCTACGTATTCAGCAAAAATACTACTCAGACTACTCAAAAATCTATTCCCCTAAAATGCCAGCTAAGGTTGGTCGGGATTTCAGAAATCTATTCCCGAAAATGCCAACTAAGGTTGGTCGGGAAGTAAATCTATTCCTAAAAATGCCAACTAAGATTGGTTAGGAAGTAAATCTATTACTAAAAATGCCGACTAAGGTTGGTTAGGAAGTAAATCTATTCCCGAAAATGCCAACTAAAGTTGGTCGGGAAGTAAATCTATTCCTAAAAATGCCAACTAAGGTTGGTTAGGAAGTAAATCTATTCCTAAAAATGCCAACTAAGGTTGGTTAGGAAGTAAATCTATTCCCTAAAACGCCAGCTAAGGTTCGTCGGGAAGTAAATATATTCCCGAAAATGCAACTAAGGTTGGTCGGGAAGTAAATCTATTCCTAAAAATGCGAACTGAGGTTGGTTAGGAAGTAAATCTATTCCTAAAAATGCCAACTAAGGTTGGTTAGGAAGTAAATATATTCCCAAAAATGCCAACTAAAGGTTAACTATAGTTGGTCAGAAGCATTTTAAAATATGAGTATGTGAAAATGATCAATAAGTTGGTCGAGAAACAAAGTATCATCAATTTTGGTTAGTCGTCAAATGATTACGACAAATTCAAGATAGTCGACAATAAGTTTTAACAAACTCCAGTTGATCGACAAATAACACAATGTTGTTATCTTTTTAACAGATATACATGCACAGATGTAAAGTGTTTTATGATTACAAGACAATGGCAGTCAAGATTTGAAAATAAAATTATTTCATTAAATGTAGAACAAAATACATCAAGAATGAAATACAAATTTATTACATCAAGATTCCTATTCTATTGGTTTCTTCCCCTCTACTTTTGAAACAGGTTCCTCGCCAGCAGGTGGATCATTCAAAGCATAAGGGGAATTTATGAAGTTAAGATCTTTAAGCATCCTGATGTTCATCACAGATGATCGATCGAGTAGGTGCTCGGGATGAGATATCTCAACATTGGAATGGAGATTGTAATTGCCAAGGTATTTGGAAATCAAACACCGAGGGATGGCCCGAGCAGGGATCCAACTCATGTCAAGCTTGAATGGTGGAACTGGTAGGTTTAGCTGCCCAGGATTATGGTAATCCCACAGGTAATGACCATATTCCAGTTGCAGTACACCTAAGGCATTCAACCATCCCTGTTTGTAACCCTCATTATTTGCATTTTGGATACGATCATCCAAATGGTAGAGAGCCTCATTGTAGCCAGCCATCCAGAATTCTCTGGGCTGCTTGTGGAATTGATATGTCAATCTTTCCAGTTGCTCGTGGAAAATTTTTATAAAGAGTTCTTTATTCTCCAAGGAATACTTCTACGCAGAAAGCTGTTCGTCTAGATTCCTGATCTTCTTAGACATTTCAGCCAATGCCTGGTTCTTTGCCATCAGTTGGAAGGCTTGGTTCTCCAGAGCAGATTGAGTTCTCTATTCCTCGACAGTAATCCGAGCAGCTCTTGCTCGTCCCCGAGTAGATGTAGAAGGGCCAGCTCTCTTCAAGGTTTCTAATTCATCCCTCAGGTTGGCATTTTCGACCTCTAAGAAAGAGAATCCCTCGTCATTCACAGGGACCAAAGCGTTTGAGGTGGAAGCTGCAGACTTCAACTGAGACACCTCTCTTTGCAGGTCATTGTTTTCTTACTCTAACAACTCAGCTATCTGTCTGTGCTCTTCGACCTCAGCCTTTAAAGTTCTCTCCCTCACATTATAAGTAGCAAATAGTTTATCGCATCCCTTATCAGCACTGATTTACTGATACTTCTTCTCCTACCCTTTGTGCAAAAGGGCTGTTGATTCCTTATATTGTTGTTGAAGTTCTTCAAGGGTGCCCTGGAGATCTTAAATCATATCATAGTATGCTATGTTGTTATCCACTGCACGGTCGAGCAGGCACTTCAAATACTGATAGGCTTTAATTGCTTGCTCTGAAGCACGTTGACCGAGGATGTCAATGATTTAGCTGCACTCATGTCTGAATGACCAGCTTTGAAATACTCATTGCATTACCTTAACAGTTTTGTATAGTGAGCAGATAATAAGTCCATCCTGGCCAGACTAGTAAAGGAAGAAAAAGCAAGAATCAATAAGAGTACAAACAGAGAATGAAGAAGAGAATCAACAATATGCATAAGCAAAAGTTCAAATTTTATTACATCATAAAGGAGAAGTACAAAGTTCAGAGTTACATTTGACAAAGAAAAATAAAATAGAGAGAAATTCGAACAACTCTACACCTTTTCCTTGTCTCCCAAAACTTTCTCGGTAGGCTGGGACGAGGAGGTAGGTTGCTCGAATGGAACAGAGGTTTGCTCGGGAAGTGCTGGAGGTTGCTCGGATGAAGTAACGAGTAGTTGAAGTTCCTCGCCAGTGGGCTGGATAGCTGGGGGATGAGAAATTTGATCTCCCATCACTACGGAAGATTCCTCAGAGGCAGCTTCGTCCTCTTCTTCTTCAGGAGTTGGAGGGGGGCCCGGGATGTGTCGCTAAAATAGTTCAAAATTTTCATCAACTTTCATCTCTTGCAGAGCAGTGACCCATCCATCTCTAAAGTATTTGAGGCTGCCATATTCCACTTGCGACATCATGGAAGCCAAACCTTTATTCCACCCCTTATCCCAGCCAGTGCTGAAAGACTTCTTTATAGCCAACTTCCTTTTCGCCTTCTCCGTGGAAAGCTTCTCGGAAAGAAGATCCTCGGCAGCCTTCAGTTTATTCTCCATTTCTTCTTTCTGACGACCTACTTCCCGAAGTTGACCCAACTCTTCCTCAGCAGTTTTGAGCTTACTTTCAAGCTCCTCAGTATTTTTGAGCTTCCCTTCGAGCTCTTTATTCTTCTCCTCCAAATCCTTCATTTTCTTCTCCAACCCCTTGGAGACCTCGATAACTTGATCCTTCTCATGTTCGATGGAATTAAGCTTCTTCTCCCAAATAGCTTTATCATCATCATATTTTTGACGAGAATCCTTCAGAGACTACGTCAAGCCCACCAAAGCTTCCTCTACACCAGACAAGGAGCTTAAAGCTTTAATAGCTTCATCCTTCTTCAAAATTGTATTAAAACAGGTCCCCAACTGGGAAAATAAAAGCAAGTCAGTGCACAGATACAAAAAGAAAAAATGAAAATTTAAGACTATAGGACTTACAGAAGCAATATGACGAGCTGCTGATGTGGTAACTATGTCCCGAGAAAGGTTTTCTTCAATACCTTGGATCTCGGGAATGATCCAAGTTTTCACCTAGTTCATAGCAGAGCTCGGGGCAACAAAAGTGGGAACACCACTAGTCGGGGGCTGGGAGATGGATTCAGCCAAATTGATAGAGGAGCTTTTCTTCATCCTCCTTAGAGGAGCATCAACGTTCTCGACTAACGATGTAGTCTTAATCGGAGAAATGACAATCACCTCGCTTGGAGCAGCAGCCTTGCTCGGGGCCACTAGGGGCTTCTCGATAACCTTCACAGGAGCAGCCGAAGGAGGTGCATCAATTTTCTTTATCCCCTCTCCTGGGACATCAAGCTTACTTTTCTTTGCCTCTGCAGCACCAGAGGTAGATTTCTCAAAAAGGGTAGGAGGTCTTCTTTTCTTCATCCTTTCACTCAAGGGAATATGTGACTCAGGTGAAGAACTTGTAGAGGCTGGTATTGGTTCTGCGTTGCTTATCACCGGACGAGCAGTAAAAGAGGAGGTGTAACTCTTGTACTGCAACAAATATGAAGCTGACCTAATATGCTCTTCGGCAACAGTCTGATGCAAACTCCAGATAAGTTTTAAATGCCTTATATTAACGTCTGTCTCTTTTGGAGATTTTTTTTTGCTGTCAACTGCAAATAAATCAAAATTAAAATATCAGTGACACATTTTATCAAACACAAAGGAAGCATAATTTTGAAAATAAAATAAAAACAACCTATCCCATTGCCATAGGGAGGACATCTGGGACCCTGGTAAACATCAGCTCCAGTTAATGGAGGGTGTTGCCAATTTTTCATAACAACCTCATGCTCAAAGTAGTCCCTATTGGCATCTGGGAGATTGACCACTAAAGCTCTATTTAAAAACCTAGTTTTTAAATAAAAAGTATTATCACCCACAGCCCATCTATAACAAAACATAATATCAGGAATTCCTATACGAGTTCCATGAATTTTATTTAATCTATAAACTCTGTTAACTATTCTCCATGTATTGGGGGCTATTCTTGCAGGAACCACATCAAAGTATTGACAGAATTCCAGACATAAAGGGTTTGGGGGAAAAGAAAATCCACATTCAGCGATAAAGAGACTGGGGAACCAATGTCCCTCAGCCAAACGAAAATAGTCTGAAGGCTCAGAAAGCTCTTCCAAAATAACCCATGAGGGAATAGAGAAATCAGAGCGAAACTTATCAATCGATTCTACAGGATAAACCATGATGAAAGAAGGAAATGAAAGAGAAAGAAGAAAATCTTACAGGAAAGGGATGAGTCCGTTGACAACAAATGATGAAAGAGATGAACGCACGGGAGAGAGAAATAATGGAAAACTCAAAGAGATAAGAATGAAAAAGTAGAAGACAATGGGATTTTCTACAACGTTTAAATACTTTGCCTTGGGAATGGGTAAAGATAATGATTGCAAAAAGAGACGGTTACGTTATCGGCGGCTAAAAAGACAAAAAAGGGCGCGGAAATCGAAGCGGTTATAAAAATTCAAAAAGACCGATTCTACGAATTTGGAAGGAAAAATAAATACAAAAGAAAATACTCCTAAATTTCAGGATGATCATTTAAAAACCGCCATATTTCAAGAAAGAATGTTCCACACTCCTCAAATCTCGAACTGTGAAACATTGGAGGCTTCTGTTGATACCAAATTTAGTCTGCTGACATGGCTCAATTGAGTGAAAACACGTGGCAATCTGCGTGGCAACAACAAACACTTCCGAACAAAACCTTGACTTCGAGGAACTCAACTTCCCCGACACACTCAAATACTCCGAGCAATAGATGCTCTCCCAGGAACCATACTGCAACGAGGAACTCTGCTTCCCCGACCAACTCAGACGCTCCGACCATTAAGAGTTCTCCGAGGAGCTTTAATACATCGAGCAACTTATGAATACCGAGCTACTTAGGCAGTCCGAGCAACTTAGGCGGTTCGAGTTGCACCTCGAACAAAGAATTAATAACATGATAACCAATAGATTGATTGCGTATTAAATGCTTATTATTATCATACGGATGTACACGCATAAGGGACAGCTATGTACTACCCTTTCACATGTACAACCTGAGGGCTATAAATACATTGTATCATCCTTATTGTAAGGGGACCGGAATTTATTGATAAAACTTGTAATCGAGAATTCCCAAACAGTCAGCAATAACAGAAACAGTGGATGTAGGCCATTCTTATAAGGTTGAACCACTTTAAAATTTCTTTGTCTCACTTTATTTTATCTGTGATTAAATAATTAGATATAATCTAATTTTTTACATCAACAATCCCCTTGGCCATTTTCCATGTGGGGGATAGACTTGGTCGGGCCACTCCCAACGACAAGAGGAAGGTTCAGATACCTCGCCGTCGCTGTGGATTATTTTACTAAATGGGTACAAGCTAAACCTATTATTGATATGAATTATGATAGGGTATATCAATTTATTTGGAAGAATATCATTTGCAGATATGGTCTTCCCCATGCATTCATTACTGATCATGGAACCAAATTTGACAACGAAGAGTTTGCTGCATATTATCACCAGTCAAACATATTGAAAACCCACTCTGCACAAGGTCATCCCCAGAGCAATGGACAAACTGAGGTGACGAACAGAACGCTACTGAATGGTTTGAAAAAATGACTGGACGATGCAAAGGCAAATTGGATTAACGAGCTACATTCTGTGCTGTGGGCTTATCGTACTACGCCGCGAGCAGCAACAGGAGAATCTCCATACATGCTGGCATTTCAAAGCAAAGCTGTTATACCTGTCGAGTTGGGACTACCCACACACAGGGTGCTGAATTTCAATTATCCTATTAGTGAATTGATGAGGCGATTGGATCTAGATATGCTCGAAGAAGTTAGAGAGGAAGCAGCAATCAGGAATGCTGCATACCAACAACGAACAACTCTGTTTTACAACAAGAGGGTAAAAAAGTGTGATTTGAAGGAAGGAGACTACGTGCTAAAAAAAGTAATTCAAAAACACAATAAACTGGAAGCTCACTGGCATGGATCCTACAGAGTAACAGAAGTTGTTCGTCCAGGAACCTACAGGATTGAAACCTTGGAGGAAGAAGAGTTTAAGAATGCATGGAATGCAGAACATCTACGCAAGTATTATCAGTAGTAGGAAATTTCTATATAATGGAGTTTTCTTCAGTATGAATAAAGTGTCAAAAGTTTTACCCATTTCTCTCTTTTTGGTTAAATTTTTTCAGAGTATTAGTGCTACACACTACACATCATGTTCAGAACAAAAATCACCCAACTACGATTGGTCGGTAAAATAAAATCCTCCAACTACGGTTGGTCGGTCCACTAGCTACGGTTGGTCAGTAAATAAAATCCCCCAACTACGGTTGGTCAGTAAAATAAAATCCACCAAATACGGTTAGTCAGTAAACAAAAATCCCCCAACTACGGTTGGTCGGTCCACCAACTACGGTTGGTCGGTAAAATTAAATCCCCTAACTACGGTTGGTCAGTCCACCAACTGCGGTTGGTTGGTAAAATAAAATTCCCCAACTACTGTTGGTCGGTCTACTAATTACGGTTGGTCGGTAAAATAAAATCCACCTACTACGGTTGGTCGGTAAATAAAATTCTACGGTTGGTCGGGGAATAAAAGTTCACCAACTCCGGTTGGTCTGAAACAAAAATCTCAACCAACTCTAGTTGGTTGGTAAGCCAATTTCAATCAACTCCGGTTGTTTAAATTAGGCAATACCATGAAATGTAAGTTGTTTTATTACTTAGAATTAAAGATTGATAAATCACTATAATGAGATAAGTATGTCATAAACATATATATACTTACCAACCAACAAGCAAAAACATTATACAAATTATTTAGAAGAAAATGAAATGACAAAAGACAAATTTTCATTCACACTAAGTAGAATTACAAATGATGTGAGAAATGTATTTCATTACCAAAACTTTTCATTCAAATCGAGAATGATTCACATATGCTGGAAAAAGAAAAAAAAACCATTACATAAAAATCCTATTCTATTGGTTTCTTTCCCTCTGCCTTTGAAACAGGTTCTACTCCAACAGGAGGATCGTCTAAGGCATAAGGGGAATTTACGAAGTTTAGATCTCGAAGCATCCTGACATTCATCACAGTTGGCCAATCAAGTAGGTGCTCTAGACGAGATATGTAAAAATTAGAATGGAGGCTGTAATCGCCGAGGTACTTTGAGATCAGGCACCGAGGAATTGCTCGAGCAGGAATCCAACTCATATCAAGCTTGAAAGGAGGTACTGGAAAATCAAGCAACCCAGGATCATAATAATCCCATAGATAGTGGCCCTGCTGCAACTGTAGTACACACAGTGCATTCAGCCATCCTTGCTTGTAACCCTCGTTATTTGATTACTGGATCCAGTCATCGAGATGATAAAGAGCTTCACTGTATCCAGCCATCCAAAATTCCCTGGGCTGTTTGTGAAAATGGTAAGTTAGCCTCTCCAGTTTTTCATGGAGGTTCTTCACTAGAAGATCTTTATTCTCCAAGGTAGCGTTTTGTGTGGAGAGTTGCTCGCTAAGGTTCAGAATCTTATTGGACATCTCTGACAAAGCCTGATTCTTCGCCACCAACTGGAATGCTTGATTCTCCACAGCTACTTGAGTTCTTGCCTCTTCAATAGTAACCCGAGCATCCCTTGCTCGTCCCCGAGAAGCTCTTGCTCGTCCTCGAGCAGAAGTAGTCCTTTTTAAGGTTTCCAATTCATCTCTCAAATTGGCATTTTCAACCTCCAGGAAAGATAAACCTTCATCATTGACAGGGACCAAGGCTCCCGAGGAAGATGCTGTAGATTTTAGTTGGGATATCTCTTTTGGCAAAACATTATTTTCCTGCTCCAACAGTTTAGCGATCTTCCTGTGCTCCTCAACCTCAAGTTTCAGAATGCTCTTTTTCTTCTCGTAAATAGTGATGAACTTATCATATCCTTTATCAGCATTGAGCTGCTGATATTTTTTCTCATACCCCTGATGCAAAAGGGCAGAAGATTCCTTGTATTGTTGTTGGAGTTCCCTGATAGTTCCTTGAAGGTCCTCAATCATCTCATAGTATGCCACATTATTGGTAACAACTCGATCAAGCAGGCATTTCAAATACTGATATGCTTCAACTGCTTGTTCAGAAGAATTTGGACCAAGGATGTTAATAATTTGAGCCTCGTTTAGGTCAGTATGGCCGGCCTTGAAGTAGTCATTGCATTTTTTCATCAATTCAGTATCGTGATCTGACAAGAGCTTCATCCTAGCCATAAAATATTAAAGAGAAGAGATAGAAAGAATCAATAAGAATGCAAACAGAGCAAGCAGAGCAGAGACAAGGAAAAATCAAGACAAATAACCAAAGTTCAAATTTTATTTCATTATAAAGAGAAGTACATAGTCCAAAAGTACATTCAACAAAAAAGTAAAAGAAAGATCCGAACAACTCTACACCTTCTCCTTGCTTCCCAAAACTTCATTGGGAGGATTGGATGAAGGGGTTGGTTGATCGGAGGGCAAAGAAAGCTGCTCGACAGGAGTAAGGGTTGGTTGGGGTTGCTTAGGGCACGATTGAACCGTCGGAATAGTAAGAGCCTGATCTCCAACTGCCATGGATGATTCCTCTGAGGAATCTTCATCCTCTTCTTCTTCTCCGGAAGAGGGAGGAGGGCCATGAGTATGTTGCTGAAATAGGGCAGAATCTTCAGCAACCTTCAGCTCTTGTAGGGCTGCCACCCATCTATCCCTAAAATATTTTAGGCTGGCATATTCCATTTGTGGTGACATGGAAGCCAAACACTTATTCCAGCCCTTATACCAACCTACGCTGAATGATTTCTTAACAGCCTTTTTCCTTTTAACTTTCTCCGAGGAGGTCCTTTACCTAAGGAGCTCCACGACAACCCTCAATTTCTCCTCCACCTCCTGCTTCTGATGACCAACATCATGAAGTTTATTATTCTTCTCTTCAGCAACTTTGAGCTTATTCTCAAGCTCTGCAGTATTTTTGAGCTTCTCCTCCAGCTCCTTGTTATTATTCTCAAAATCTTTCAATTTATTATCCAAACCCTTGGAGGCTTCCATAGCTTGATCCCTCTCCTGCTCAACAGACTTAACCTGCTTCTCCCAAGCAATCTTGTTCTCCTCATACTTCTGATGAGATTCCTTCAAAGACTGGGTTAATCCAGTAAAAGCCTCCTCTACACCTCCCAAGGAGACTGAAGCCTTGATAGCTTCATCTTTCTTCAGAATAGTGTTGAAACATGTTACCAGCTGAAAAAAGAAAATAACTTTGAGTCAGTGCGAGGACATAGCATTGAAAAATGAAAGCTTTTATTAATAATACTTACTGAGGCAATATATTGAGCAGCCAAGGTGGTGACCCTGTCATGAGTAAGAATATCTTCAATACCTTGGACCTCGGGAATAATCCAAGACTTCACCGAGCTCATGGCAGAGCTCGGAGGAACAAAAGTGGGAATACCACTTTCAGCATTCAAAGACTGAGAGACAGGTTCTGCTAGTCTCTCAGACAAAATTTTCTTTAACCTCCAAGAAGGAGCAGGAACGTTCTCAACCAAGGGTGTTGTCTTGGTCGGTGATATAACTATGACCTCACTTGAAGGAGAAACAGTCACAATCTTACTCGGGGCCACTGGGGGCTTCTCGATAATCTTCTTAGCAGCAGCAGGAAGGGCTGCATCAATATTCCTTGTCCCCTCATCTGGGACATTGGGCTTACTTTTCTTTGCCTCTCCAGCAGTAGAGGAAGACTTATCGAAGAAGGGAGAAACTTTTCTTTTCTTCATTATGTCGCTAATAGGAATGTTTAATTCTGAGGACGAGCCTTCCACACTAGTCTCAGCAGCTGGTATCGGGTCAAGACTAACCACCACTGGACGAGCAGTAAATGATGAAGTGTAACTCTTGTATAGCAACAAATAAGAGGCCGACCTAATGTGTTCCTCGGCTACACACTGATGCAAACTCCAGATAAGTTTTAAATGTTTTAAATAACCTCTGTGTCCTTTGGAGACTTTCTCTTGCTGTCAGTTGCCAATAACCAAAAATTAAATGCCAGTGATACATTTTATCAAACACAAAGAAAACAAGATTTCAAAAAACAAAAACAACCTATTCCATTGACATAGGGGGGACACCTGGGACCCTGATATACAGCATCTCTATTTAATGGAGCGTGTTGCCAATTTTTCATGACAACCCCATGCTCGAAGTAATCCCTGTTGGCATCTGGGAGATTGACAACTAAAGCCCTATTTAAAAATATAGTTTTTAAATAAAAAGTACTATCACTGACGACCCATCTATAACAAAACATAATTTCTTGAATTCCTAAACGGGTTCCATGAATTTGATTTAACCTATGGACCCCATTAACTATTCTCCAAGTATATTAAAATATTTTCGACAGTGATGCTATTAACTGAACCAACTTGGCATTTTGTATTGATTTAATAAAGGAGTAGCTACCCGGTATTTAATTAGTCGGGGTGTCACAGGTGTAAAAAATTAGATTGCTCTAATTATTCAATCATAGATAAATAATATGAGACAAAGATTTTTAAAGTGGTTCAGCCTTATATGAATGGCCTACGTCCACTGTTATGTTATTGCTGAATGATTGGAAATTCTCGATTACAAGTTTTATCAAGAAATTCCAGTCCCTTTGAATGAAGGTGATACAAGGTATTTATAGCCTTTAGGCTGTATATGAAAGGGTGATACATTAAATGATATACATATGAAAGGGTAATACATTTAATGCCCTTTAAGCGTGTGCGCCAAATGATAAGTATTCAATGAATAGTTGAACTGTTGATTATCTGGCAATAAATGCTATGGCCGAGGTACAGCTGCTGTGGCCGAGATACAGCTCGGACCGCCTTAGTTGCTCGTCGTTCATGAGTTCCTCAGAGTGTTGGAGTTCCTCGGAATACGCTTGTTGCTCGGAGTGAGTATGACTTGGTCAGGGGAAATAAACTTCCTCGTTGTTATTGTGCCATGTAGGTCAACACGTGTCTTCTTATTATTCGTCCACGTCAGCATATTAATTTTGGTATCAACAGAAGCCCCCAATGTTTCATATTTCGAACTTTGAGGAGTATAGAACATTCTTTCTCCATATATGGCAATATTAAATTACTTTCCTGGTTCTTAGGAGCATTTCAAATTTCCTTCCAAATTCGCAGAATCCGCCTTTTTTATAAGCGCTTCGATCTTTGTGCACTTTTTGTCTTTTTAGCCGCCGGTAGCGTAATAGTTTCCTTTTCGTAATCATTTCTTTCGTCGTTTCCCAAGGAAAAGTATTTAAACTTCATAGAGTACACCACCATCTTCTACCTTTTCCAACTTCTGCTTTTGAGTTTTCCTTAATCTTTTTATCTCTCTTGTGCGTTCATCCTTCGTTCGTTATCAACATATTTCTCCCTTGTTCCTGTAAGATCTTCTTTCTTATTCTTCATTTCTTTCTTTTATTCATCATGGTTTACGTTATTGAGTCTCTTGAAAAATTCCGTTCTGATTTTTCTATTCCATCCTGGGTAATTCTGGAGGATCTGCCTGAACCTTCAGATTACTTTCGCTTGGCTGAAGGACATTGGTTTCCCAGCCTTTTTATTGCTGAGTGTGGATTTTCTTTTCCACCAAACCCTTTATGTTTAGAGCTCTGTCGATATTTTGATGTTGTTCCTGCAAAAATAGCCCCAAACACATGGAGAATAGTTAATGGGGTACATAGGTTAAATCAAACTCAGGGAACCCGTATAGGAATTCCTGAGATTATGTTCTGCTATAGATGGGTTGTTTTAGACAATGTCTATTATTTAAAAACTAGATTTTTGAATAGGGCTTTAGTAGTCAATCTCCCTGATGCTAACAGGGATTATTTTGAACATGGGGTAGTTATAAAAAATTGGCAACATGCCCCTTTAGTTGGAGACGAAGTATATGAAGTTCCCAGATGCCCCCCATATGGCAATGGGATAGGTTATTTTCATTCTATTTCTGAAATTATGAATTCATTATGTTTGATAAAATGTGTGATTGATATTTCATTAACTCTCCTCAGTCATTAAATGATCCTCCTGCTGGCGAGGAGCCCATTTCAAAAGCTGAAGGGAAAAAACCAATAGAATAGGAATTTTTTATGTAATTGTTAGTATAAATATCCACATAATTGTCAATGTAACTTGTAATTTATTTTGAATTTTAATGAAAGACTTTCATTTTTGTTTACAAATCTGTATTGTTATTGTACTGTACTTGTCAAACACTTTATATTTGTGCTGTCATAACAATATTATGTTGTTCATTGATCAACTTAATAAAAAATTTACAAGTATTAGAAATGTTGCTCGATTACTTAATAATAAAGTAATGAGTATAAAAATGTTTACAATTTTTCCAACCAACCAAGGTTGTTAAATTGTGCTCGTCGACCAACTACAGTTAGTGATAGTTTTATCCTCGACTAACCATACTTGATAGATTTTTGTATTTTTCATAAAATGTATCTGACCAACTGAGGTTGATAAGTTTTCCTCGTCGACCAACTATAGTTAATGGGTTTTTATCCCCGACCAACTATACTTGGTTCAGTTTGGAATATTTTGTTCTTCGAGGAACTTTTGCAACAATTTTACCTCCCGACCAACATAAGTTGGCATTTGAGAGTATATTTTTTTTTCAAACCAACCGAATTTGGCATTTTTAAGAATGTTGTTCTTGCCCTTTTACCAACCAGAGTTGGTCATGGGCTCGAACTATCATGTCCACTAGTTATTTTATCAACCGGAGTTGATCACGCTAGTGTACGCCCCCTAACCAAAGGAGTATAGTTTGTTCTCGCTATTTTACCAACCGAAGTTGATCACGCTCGAACTATCATGTCCACTAGTTATTTTATCAACTGGAGTTGATCACGCTAGTGTACGCCTCCTAACCAAAGGAGTATAGTTTGTTCTCGCTATTTTACCAACCGAAGTTGATCACGCTCGAACTATCATGTCCACTAGTTATTTTATCAACCGGAGTTGATCACGCTAGTGTACGCCTCCTAACCAAAGGAGTATAGTTTGAGGTCTACGGGAAAAATGTTGATATTCAAAGCATCGAAATTAATGGGTAGATTTTATTAGTATCAAAAGGTAATTGGAATAAAAAACATGGGGGAATACATACACATATGAATTCTAATAGTTGAGAAATATAACATATGATACTCGTTTCATTTTTTTAATTTTCTTCAACTTCTTCAATGCCAAGACGCCACTAACAATACCATTTCCATGTTTTAAAAGGAAAAATATAAACACAATATGGCAAAATAATTTACTAACAAAAAGATAATCATATTCAGAAAACTATTGTATACACATTACTTTCGCATGTTTGTACAAAAAGTAGGATCAAGAAATCCTTAGCTTCTATCTATTAATATTAGAATACCAAGTACTGCATGACATCTACACACATATGACTTTCAGTTGATGGGTGAGTTTTTTTTTAACATCTAAACATAGATTTCATAAAGGGGCAAACAACTGTCAAAAAAACATACAGGAAAAATCAAACCACAACCAAAAGCCAAACCATCCAACTACACCAGCACCACAGACAGTCCAAGAGTTCAATCAGGGATGGCAATTTTCCCCGAATTTTCGGGTCCCCGCGGATACCCGAAAAAAAATCCCCGAAAAATCTCCGAAAATTCGGGTATCGGATCGGGTTCGGGGAGTGGAAAAAATCCCCGAAAAGTTTCGGGTCGGTTTCGGGTATACCTTCGGGTCTCCACGGGGATACCCGAATTACTAATGTATAATAAAAAATATATATTTATATTATAAAAAATATATAAAGTAACTAACCCTAGGCTTATTATTGCCTCACACACACATCTGCTAAGCCACCATCCGCTTCCTTCCTCACTCCCTCACCGTGAGAGCTTACATCCGTTTTGTTCCCTCACGCCCTCACTCCTTCCCTTCCTCAATCCATCACACCGCTGCAGACAGCTCGCAGCTCTCACTCACGCTGCTCCCTTCCTGCTAAGCTCGCAGCTCTCGCCTCCGCAGCTAAGCTCACAGCTCTCACTCACGCTGCTCCCTTCCTGCTCTAACGCCGTCGCAGTTAGGCAGCCTCAACCCTCGCCTCTCTCACTCTCCACCGCAGACAGTCAGCCTCAACCCTCGCCTCTCTCCTCCCAGCTCTCTTACAGGTAGATCTCTTTTATCTACCTTTATTTATTTTATCTCTTTCCTTTTGGGTCTCAAATGGTGAAAAGCCCTAGATTTGTTGATTGTTTCATGGATTAAACTCTAACGTTAGATTTTTTCTAACGCCCTATTTCTCTAAAGCCCTAGATTTGTTGATTGTTTCGTGACAGCATAGATTTGTTGATTGTTTCATGGATTAAACTCTAACGTTATAATGACACTTTCAACTGCATCTTTGAAAGTGTTAGATAAAAGATTGTTTTGTTTCATACAAGCACTTTCAAGAGGAAAAAAACATTAAGGTTTGCTAAACTTATCAAAAGCTGTAAGAATTTATTACGTATTAAGAAAGAATAGTAAGACTAGTTCTGTAAGCATTTTTTTTTTTTTGGGGGGGGGGGGGGGGGGTTGGGGAGGGGTCTTGTCTTGTTTGTTTGTTTTTTCAGATTATTTTTTTGGAGTTGCACTTTACTTGTGTTTAATCATTTTCTAATTGAGATGTAATTTAAAAGTAACTTTTACTTAGGTACCTAAAGAGGTGTTGAAAAATAAAAAAAATAAAAAAAAATCAAAACGGGTTCCCCGCGGGGAATCCGATACCCGTTTTAAACGGGGACGGGGATCCCCGAACCCGTTATAACGGGGAACGGGGCGGGGACGGGGAATGGTTTTTCTAACGGGGATGGGGACGGGGAGTTAAAACCCGACCCCGAACCGACCCGTTGCCATCCCTAAGTTCAATCGACTTAAAACCAAAAGAGAATTTTACTATTTTACTACTATTCCTTTGATGACAGAGCAATACAAATATGAACCCAGTTTTGTATTGCAGATAATGATAATGAAATGGCATACACCTTAATTTCACTGCCGATATACTGAAAATTAGAAGAGAGATGCGGTTGATAAATAAACCTCTCATATATATAGTGTAACCGTGGTGTACGAAGTGGCCCAGCATAACTCTACAGACGGATGATTAATGGAAGCTGGATTGTACAGACGAATGATTATTGGGAGGCGGAAGATGAAAGGGATGCAGTGGGAGGTGAATGGGTATCAATGTTGAGAATGATACAAACACCTCTGGTCCATTTCCAGTAAATCTGAACCTCCATCAACTCGAAAAACCTCCACCATTTCCAATAGTTATGCACCGCCCCCTCTGCTCTACCGAAACCACCATTTCCGGCCATTGATGGTGGTTTCGTCTGTCATGGTTGATGTTGTGGTTTTGGTCAGAAATTGAGGGTAAGGTTTTTTGTTTTGAGCCAACAATACCATTGTTCTTTTGTTCATCCTTGACGTATTCTTCTTGGATCTTGATGAGCTTGGGTTGGTGTTGGAGGGATTTGAGGCGGCTGTACATATCGTCTTCGTCGGGGCAAGGGGAGGATGGGTCGGAGTGGGAGGGTGGCCGATGGCGGGTGGCTCTGATAAGGGTTTGGGGTCTCCACTTCAAACCCATTTCTGCCAAGGCAGTTCTGATAAGGGATCGGGTCTTCGTTGAATTTGAAGAGTTGGGGAGGGAGTTAAATAGGTAAGAGGAGTGATAACGTCGGGAAAATAAAAAGTTGCAGAAAAAATGTGTTGGAAGCATAAATAAGAGGAGAATATAAATAGTCGCCCCTTTTAATTTTTGCTTACGCTGATGCATGTACATCATTTATTATAGAGAAGTAAAGTGATGTGCCATGTGGATAGGCTAATTGCAAAGCATAATAAATGCCTTGTTTTGCATTTTATAGTATTAGAAGATATAGATTAGATATTAGATAAGTAGTTATATATGATACGATCATATAATTTTTAATGTTTTAATTAATTATGTAAAAGAATCACCAAAAAAAAGATCAAATTTATAATGAGTCAAAAAATATGTACTGTATATTGAAACTGTAAGAGTGAGAGAGAGATTTTTTTGGGGGAAAAGCTGTTTTGACTGAATTCAATTATATAACTAAACATGACAAATTTATAATGAGTCAACAGATTGCTTTTCCGTCCGGCCAAACTCCGGCAGGCAGTGGTGGTCGGAGGTGGCAAAGAGCTCTCCGTTTGATAGGAGAGAGAATCTCACTGGGTGGAGACTCCACTTCGCAACACAAGGGCCTGCATTCCATTTCAGTGGCAGCTCTTTAATGGCACCACAATGTTTTTTGGATTGGGGTTCGTGCATGTGTGTATATTTATTTATGAGTATTTTATTTCCATTCAAATTTTCTATCTAAACACTGCTAAAAAACTTTTAAAGTTTAATACAATGAGCGTTATAGAACGAAAATCGGGATTTATATAAAAACACATTTATTTATTTCTCCTATAAGATATCAAACATAAACCTAAACATTGTTTTTGTATATTTGACTTGAATCATAATTCTTTCATTCTTGTATATTTGAAGACCCGTCTAAAATCTTTTTAAAATTTAGGGCATGTTTGATTGAAATTTCTGGATTTTTTATTGTTTATGAATTTTAACTTTATAGTTTTTATAATTCCTAACTTTATAATTTTAATAGTAAAATGTAACAATGCACATTTTGAACATTTTTCATGAAAATATTTTCCTTGAAAAAAAGCCACGCATTCTGATTAAGCACAACCTTAGTGCTTTTTTTGTTGGGGTTAGAAAAATAATTATGCAAAATTTATTAAACTTGAATACAAATGAAGAAGTTTAGTATTTTGGTGAGAGGAAAAGTGAAATGCTTATAACACTTACGGTGTGTTTGATAACACTAATTTTTCATGAAAAATATAATATATGGAGTCATTTTTCATCTTTTGGATGTTTGATAAACAAAATTTTTCATGGAATTGATTTCCTTAAAACAAGTCACAAAATCACTTTTTTCATAAAAAGTTGGAATTAAAAAACCTCCTCCCAACTTCTTATTCATTTTCTAGGAAAAAGAATTGTCACACCAAAAAAATTGATAAAAATTCCAAAAAATGAATAAAAACCCAAAAATAAAAAAAAAAATCCAGAAAGTGAATGAAACCCCAAAAATAATGAAAAAAATCCAGAAAATGAATAAAACCCAAAAAATAATGGAAAAAATCTAGAAAGTGAAAAAAACTCAAAAATAATGAAAAAAAATACAGAAAGTGAATAAAACCAAAAAATAATGAAAAAAAATCAAGAAATGAATAAAAACCCAAAAAAAATGAAAAAAATCTAGAAAGTGAATAAAATCCCAAAAATAATGAAAAAATACAGAAAGTGAATAAAAATAAAAAAAAAATAAAAAAATACAGAAAGTGAATAAAATCCCCCAAAAATGAAAAAAATTCAGAAAATGAATTAAAAACCAAAAATAATTAAAAAAATCTAGAAAGTGAATAAAAACCCAAATATAATGAAAAAAATACAGAAAATGAATAAAACCCCAAAAAATGAAGAAAAAAAATCAGAAAATGAATAAAAATCCAAAAATAATGCAAAAAAATCTAGAGAAAGTGAATCAAAACCCAAAATTAATGAAAAAAAAATGCAAAAAGTGAATAAAAACCCAAAACTAATTAAAAAATTACAGAAAGTAAATAAAAACCATAAAAATGAAAAAAATCCCGAAAATGAATAAAATCCCACATATAATGAAAAAAAATCCAGAAAGCGAATAAAAACCCAAAAATAATGAAAAAATGCAAAAAGTGAATAAAACCACAAAAACAATGAAAAAATCTAAAATATGAATAAAACCCCAAAAATAATGGCAAAAAATCCAGAAAGTGAATAAAAACAAAAAAATAATGAAAAAAAATACAGAACGTAAATAAAAACCCAACAATAATGGAAAAAATCTAGAAAGTGAAGAAAAACCCAAAAATATTGAAAAAAATTCTAGAAAGTGAACAAAACCCAAAAATAATTTTAAAAAAATACAGAAAGTGAATAAAAACCCAAAAGGAAGGAAAAAAAAAGTCCAAAAAATGAAAAAACCCCAAAAATAATAATAAAAAAATACAGAAAGCGGATAAAAAAAGAAAATAAATATTAACCTCGGAATTAATTTAAAAAAACACCAAAAAATTTACTAAAGAGTGAGAAACTTATTAATTAAGAAAACAAATAATAGAAAATAAAAAAAAACGCTCCGAAAATTTAAAAAATACAGAAAATGAAAAGAAATACATAAAATTGATATTAGTCCCAGAATTAATTTAAAAAAACACCAGAAAAAAGTGACAGAAAAAAAATCTATGAAAAAGCAAAAATAATGAAAAAAAATACAGAAAATGAGTAAAAAACTAAAAAATAAATATTAACCCCTGAATTAATTTTTAAAAAAAACCCAAAAAAATTTAAGTCGGAAGTTTATTAATTAAGAAAAAAATAAAAGAATATATAAAAGCACTCAAAACATAAAAAAAAATGGAAATGAATAAATACCCTGGAAAACTAATAAAAATGCAAGTATTTGAAAAATATTAAAAGGACAAGAGGATTAAAAAAAAAGAATAGTCATGGCGATAGGGAAGAGGAAGCAATTGGGGGTTGGGGGTTGGGGGGGGGGGGCGGGGGGGGAGGATTTGGTTTTTATTCATTTTTTGTTTTTTCTTAATAATCTTAATACATTTTTTCTATTTTTTTTATATTTGTTTTTTTAAATTTCATTCTGGGGTTAATATTTATTTTCTAGTTTTTTTATTCATTTTCTGTAATTTTTTCTTTTTTTTCTTTTTATTCATTTTTGTGATTTTTTTTATTTTTCTAGTTACTTTTATTATTTTTTTGGTATTTTTATTAATTTTCTTGAATTTTTATTATTTTTTCTGTTTTTTATATATATTTTTTCTACCTTTTTTCCTTGAAAAATATTGAAAATCAAACACATAAAAGATGGAAAATAAAACATTTTCCACCTGGAAAATAATTGCAATCAAACAACATCAACAATTTTTTTCCATGGAAAATATTTTCAAGTTTTCATTTCCATGGAAATTGATTCTTAGCACTTATTTTTCATCTTATTTATCAAACACACCCTTAGTTAAACATTCACTTGGACAGACTTCATATATTATATTTCCTTGTTGCAAACTAATATGAAAGCTTACATTTATATAGGCAATACTTCATCGGTGGATTTTCTCCACTTAGACTACTAAGACAAAGAGTAATATAACATGGGTGGATTTCTCCACTAAACCAATAAGAAAAAATTCATCCAGATTTAGCTCCTTTGTTGGGTGATGATGCATCCATTTATTCTTGCATAATTCATCCACTAGCTATAATATAATTGCACATTACTTTTGACACCCCTTCTTAATTTGCAATTTTGTTGAACTTTTTGAATTACTCCAATTTTTCTGAAGAGGCTGGTTTCGTGAAGCTATATGCCAATTGCTCATTGGTGTTGACAAAAATCATTTGAATTTCTTCTTTGTTAACCAAACTTCTGATAAAATGATGATGGAGTTCAATGTGTTTCGTTCTAGCATGAAAGACTGGATTTTTTGTCATGGAAATAGCATACATATTATCATAGTAGATAACTGTGAGCTTCTTTTGTTATTGTTTGAGATCTGCAAAAATTATTCTTAACCTGACTGCTTCACAAGTTGCATCAGTAACTGCAATATACTCTACTTTAGCTGAAAAGAGGGCCACAGTCCTTTGCTTTTTGGAGGACCAAGAAATTGGTTTTTTACCCATGCAGTATAAATAACCCGATGTGTTTTTTCTATCATCAATGGATCCTGCCCAATCACTGTCGGTATATCCAACAAGATTGCAATTAATTTCTTTGACATATTTAATTCCAAAAAAATTCGAACCTTGCAAATACCGTAGTATTCACTTTATCGCGAATTAATGAACTTGGCTTGGCTCATTCATGAACCGGAAGATCATGCTGGAAGGATGGACAATATCATGCCTTGTGTTGGTAAGATACATCAATGAGCCAACTAGGTTGTGATAAAGTGAAGCTTTTACTTTCTGTGCACCATCTTTTTGTTGGAGCTTTTCATTCACCGCCATTGGAGTTGTTAAAGTCTTGCACTTTGACATGTAGAGTTTTTTTAACAAATCTTCAGTGTATTTTTCTTGAGAAATAAATATTTTCCCTTTTGACTGTCGTACTTGGATGCCAAGAAAATATTTCATGGGACCCAAATTTGTCATCTCATATTCTTTCATAATGGCCTTTTTAAATTCTTCCATTATCATTGGATTAGTTCCAGTATATATAAAATCATCAACATAAAGGAAGACAATAATGAAATCACTTGTACCTCTCTTTTGACAAATAAGGATGGTTTATTTGGGCTTCTTTGAAACTCATTTTGGAGGAAGTACTTGCCAATTTTGCTATTCTAGGCTCGTAGTGCTTGCTTTAGGCCATACAATGCTTTGTTCAGTTAGTACACCTTATTTTCTTTTCTTTCCACTACGTAGCCTTGAGGTTGTTCCACGTAGACTTCTTCTTCAAGTTCACCATATAGGAAAGCTGATTTTACATCTAGCTGAAAGACTTGCAATTCTTATTGTGCTGCCGATGCCCAAACTGTGCGAATTGTTTCCATGCGAGCAACTGGTGCAAAGGTTTCATTAAAGTCTATTCCTGGCTGTTGCAAATAGCTTTTGCTACACGGAAGGCTTTGTGCTTCTGAACTAAGCCATCTTCTTTGAACTTTGTTTTTTAGATCCACTTTAGTCCAACGATATTTTTTTATTTGGGTTGTTCAATAAGTTCCCAAGTATTATTTTTTTTCGATAGTTTCAATTTCTTCATTGCCATACTTGGTCTTTAACCGCTTCTTCAAATTTTCGTGGCTCACAAGAGAAAAATGCAACGTTACATGAATCTTAAACATCTCTTAATGAGCGTACCTTCCGAAATGATGACTCGAAATCTGAATCACTTTCTGGATCAGTGCCATCAAAAGTATTTTGATTTGATGGTGGTGAGCCTGGACTTTGCGACGAAGTTGGCTCGTCTTGTTCTTCTTTTTTATTAGCTTCAAAATATTTTTCCTATTAAGACATTTGATTTTCCCATTCCTAGGCTTTCATTTCATCAAATTGGACGTCTCTTGAAATTACCAATTAGTTGGATTTTGGATCGAAAAAATGGTAGGAATTTAATTCTTCACTATAACCGATGACGACATATTTCCCTCCATTTGCATCAAATTTTTCCATTTTTTGTGAGGGAATAAGAGAATAGGCGATGCATCCAAAAATTTTAAAAAAGTTAACATCTCGCTTGCGTCTGTGTCAGGCTTCATAAGGAGTTCTGTTGAGAACTTATTTTCTTAGAAAGTGATTTAAGATGTAGACCGCGGTGTTGACTGCTTCTGGCCAGTAACTGTTAGGGAGTCCTTTTGCTTTCAACATACTTTGTGCCATCTCAACAATGGTACGATTTTTTTGTTTTGCTAAACCATTTTGTTGAGGAGTATAATGAACTGTCAGCTTCCATTTAATCCCTTCATTTTTGCAATGATTCATGAATTCTTTTGATATGAATTCACCACCACGATCAGTTCGTATAGTCTTTAATGGTTGCCGCCATCTGTTTGAACTCCAGGAATCGTTTAGAAAGCTTCTGAATTTTGCTCAAGGAATTAAACCCACATCATCCTGCTAAAATCATCAACAAAGAGAAGAAAATATTTGTTATTTTGAAATGATGGAGTTCGTGTAGGTCCACATATGTCTGCATGTACCAGTTCAAGAGGATCTTTTGCTCTCCAGGTAGTTTTAGGGAATGGTAGTCTGTGCATTTTACCATATATACATCCTTCACAAATTGTATCTTCTTTTTCAATTTTCGGGAGGTCGAAGACCATATTTTTTTGTTTTAACAATTTCAGTCCTTTGTAGTTCAAGTGTCCATAAAGCAATTGCCATAGTAGAGAGTCATCAATTTTGTCCTTTTTTAAGACAATCTTTTCATCAAGTAGCATGACAAAGAGAAAAACTTTATTTGGTTCCATTTTCACTTTATCATGAGTGTTTTATTATGGTAACTGATTTTGCATTTGTCCCTCTTAAAATTAATTGAGTATCGATTTTTGATTAATTGACCGACACTCAGTAAATTTTGAGTCGAAGCAGGAATATATAAAACATCATGAATGAATTTAGTGTTACCTCCCTTTGTCTGTACAACTACAATTCCTTTTCCTTCAACGGGTAGTATCTTTCCATCTCCCAATTTTACTTGGGAAGAAATATGGTCTCTCAATTTAACAAAATTCTTTCGACTCCCAATCATGTGATTACTGCACCCGCTATCTAAGTACCACGTGTTCGATGAGTCATGTTGTGAACACATGCAAGAATAGAACAATTGTTTAGTAGTACTTTCTTCAGAAAAATTTTCATCCTTTTTATCATCATTTTGTTAGAACCAGCAATCTCTTTGTGAGTGGTTTGGAATTTTTTATCTTGTACACTTATATTTTCAATCTGTGGATTCATGCCCAGATTTGTTGCAAACAAAGCATGCAAAATCAGATTTGAAATCTACGCCATTATTTTGATGGGTGAAGCTTGTAGAACCAGAACCAGTTTTGATATTACCGCCATTATTTCTGTCACGACCCCGTCCCAAAATAGTAGTGGGGAACGAGTGTCTTGACATGCCACCAAGGCAACAAATATTCTGACTTAAATTGTTTCCTTAATTAAAGGCAATGGAAATACAATTTTATGGTTATGAATCGTAAAATACTGAAATTACAGGAATTACGTCATTAGATCTTTCTAAAAGGAAACTTTATTTATATTACAAGTAACGATTAATTACAAATTTTAGGACAACTTTAAAAACTTAATACAAGGGAGCCATACATGCTCTAAATGATAAAAGAAACATAATAACAAAAGGAGCTCTAAAAGCTGAATCTTCAACACAGTCCTTTTATGTTCCCTCCACGAGCCTACTTATTTCCTGAAAAATGGTTAGTTATACAACATCAGCTAAAAGTCGAGTGAGTATTAATCTCCAGACATTCCATGGTTTTTCAGAAAATTGATACCTATTCAATTTACAACAGAAGGCATATACATATATGGACAGGAATTTGCAGTAAAATATATAAGTTAACTTGACAACATATGTTTTCAGAATAATCAGTTTCAGAACAGAATAGATAAAACAGTTTGAGCAATATGTCAAGTATTCAATTTATTTTGATGGCCATGTACGCTCTAATACCCAGATAAACAGATAGTGTTACCGAATGTTTCCACATGGCAACAACACAGACAGAAAATCATGATATCTGAAACAACGCCTTATTTAGGGCACACCAGCGATAAACTAGCTGGGAAGGTACCACCCAAATATTTCCACCCGATAGTCAAGGCCAACAAGAGAGTTTTCATAGGCCGAATCAATAATTTCAGAATTCAAATCAGATGTATATATCGAGAGATATACACATATAACAAACGACGGAATCATCGGTATCATATGTATTTGAGAATAAAAATCCTTTCACAAAATATATGTAGTTTGCATAATATCATATAATCAAAATACACAAGGAATGTCAGAGTACTCACTTAGAACAAAAATCTGAAGCTACAAAAACAGAGTCTTAGATTGCTCGTTAATTCTTGAGACAAACTTCTTCTTAAACCTTCCCCGCACTTTCTCTCACTATTTCTCTCTTATCTTTGGAATGAATTCCGTATGGGAACTGATCCTAAGGCCTTATTTATAGTTTCCCAAAGTTATTTAGGTGTTGACACGTGTCTTAGGTGATAAGGTTTCACTTTGGTGAGTCGTCGTTCTCATCTCGTGCAACGGATAAGCCTTTCTGTCTTAGTTTCCCAAATGGCGACACGTGTTCTAACTTTTCTAAAGGATTGACATGAATCTTATCCTTTCCGATAGAGGTGACACGTGTGCAGTGGATATGTTCAAACGAAAGCTCGAGGTGGAAAGCTATTAAGGGTATAAGGGTCATTTTACACCTGAAGGGTAATTTATTAATGTTACATCGTATATTTTCAATATTTCTTAGAGGTCCTTGAAAATATTTTATTTGCAAAATTTTCCTTTACATATTTTCATATTAGTCCTTGAAACTTTCTTTATTTAAAAATTAAGTCCCTAAAGTTTCATAAAATTTCATTTTTTACCCCAAAACTTATCATTTAGCTTAGGATATGCTATAAAACTTTGATTCAATCCATTTTGATGAATAAGGAGGTTATTTTAAAGTGTTTAAGTCGACCAAAGTCACCTCCCCTCGGTCCAATCAAAGTATTACACATGGTGTAGTAATAGGACAAAATACAACTTAAAAGGTGGACAGATTTGCCCTTATTTCGAAATTTCGACATAACTTCTTGTTCGGACCTCTGTTTAACACACCGTTTGTTTTGTTACAACCCTAATTCATATATATACAACTTTATTGTTTTCACCTCAAGTCAATTGTTAAATTATAAGAGTCAAAACAAGTTTCTAACATGAACATTCCTACCGAAAACTTCAAAATTTTATGTTTGTATTAATTTGACATTTCATGATTTCTGAAGGTAGGTTTAAACTAATATAATAAATTATAATTATTCATATCACATATGAATTAATACAATATTTAAACTATATATAAAAGTGGGGTCATTACATCCTACCCTCCTTATAAAAATTTTGGTCCCCAAACTTTACTTACAGTAATTCCCAAACAGGTACGGATATTTAATCCTATATCCTAAGTATGGAGACTTAAAATCGATAACGTTCGAAACTTATGTTCAGTAGTCTACGGGTTCATAACCTATGCTCTGATACAACCTCTGTCACGACCCCGTCCCAAAATAGTAGTGGGGAACGAGTGTCTTGACATGCCACCAAGGCAACAAATATTCTGACTTAAATTGTTTCCTTAATTAAATGCAGCGGAAATACAATTTTATGGTTATGAATCCTAAAATACTGAAATTACAGGAATTACGTCATTAGAGATTTCTAAAAGGAAACTTTATTTATATTACAAGTAACGATTAATTACAAATTTTAGGACAACTTTAAAAACTTAATACAAGGGAGCCAGACATGCTCTAAATGATAAAAGAAACATAATAACAAAAGGAGCTCTAAAAGCTGAATCTTCAACACAGTCCTTTTATGTTCCCTCCACGAGCCTAATTATTTCCTGAAAAATGGTTAGTTAGACAACATCAGCTAAAAGCCGAGTGAGAATTAATCTCCAGACATTCCATGGTTTTTCAGAAAATTGATACCTATTCAATTTACAACATAAGGCATATACATATATGGACAGGAATTTGTAGTAAAATATATAAGTTAACTTGACAACATATGTTTTCAGAATAATCAATTTCAGAACAGAATAGATAAAACAGTTTGAGCAATATGTCAAGTATTCAATTTATTTTGATGGCCATGTACGCTCTAATACCCAGATAAACAGATAGTGTTACCAAATGTTTCCACCTGGCAACAACACAGATAGAAAATCATGATATCTGAAACAACGCCTTATTTAGGGCACACTAGCGATAAACTAGCTGGGAAGGTACCACCCAAATATTTCCACCCGGTAGTCAAGGCCAACATAGTAAGAGAGTTTCCATAGGCCGAATCAATAATTTCATAATTCAAATCAGATGTATATATCGAGAGATATACACATATAACAAACGACGGAATCATCGGTATCAGATGTATTTGAGAATAAAAATCCTTTCACAAAATATATGTAGTTTGCATAATATCATATAATCAAAATACACAAGGAATGTCAGAGTACTCACTTAGAATAGAAATCTGAAGCTACAGAAACAGAGTCTTGGATTGCTCGTTAATTCTTGAGACGAACTTCTTCTTAAACCTTCCCCGCACTTTCTCTCACTATTTCTCTCTTATCTTTGGAATGAATTTCGTATGGGAACTGATCCTAAGGACTTATTTATAGTTTCCCAAAGTTATTTAGGTGTTGACACGTATCTTAGGTGATAAGGTTTCACTTTGGTGAGTCGTCGTTCTCATCTTGTGCAACGGATAAACCTTGTCGTCTTAGTTTCCCAAATGGCGACATGTGTTCTAAATTTTCTAAAGGATTGACATGAATCTTATCCTTTCCGATATAGATGACACGTGTGCAGTGGATATGTTCAAACGAAAGCACGAGGTGGAAAGCTATTAAGGGTATAAAGGTCATTTTACACCTGAAGGGTATTTTAGTAATTTTACACCGTATATTTTCAATATTTCTTAGAGGTCCTTGAAAATATTTTATTTGCAAAATGGTCCTTTACATATTTTCATATTAGTCCTTGAAACTTTCTTTATTTAAAAATTAAGTCCCTAAAGTTTCATAAAATTTCATTTTCTACCCCAAAACTTATCATTTAGCTTAGGATATGCTATAAAACTTTGATTAAATCCATTTTGATGAATAAGGAGGTTATTTAAAAGTGTTTAAGTCGACCAAAGTCACCTCCCCTTGGTCCAATCAAAGTATTACACATGGTGTAGTAATAGGACAAAATACAACTTAAAAGGTGGACAGATTTGCCCTTATTTCGAAATTTCGACATAACTTCTTGTTCGGACCTCTGTTTAACACACCGTTTGTTGTGTTACAACCCTAATTCATATATATACAACTTTATTGTTTTCACCTCAAGTCAATTGTTAAATTATAATAGTCAAAACAAGTTTCTAACATGAACATTCCTACCGAAAACTTCAAAATTTTATGTTTGTATTAATTTGACATTTCATGATTTCTGAAGGTAGGTTTAAACTAATATAATAAATTATCATTATTCATATCACATATGAATTAATACAACATTTAAACTATATATAAAAGTGGGGTCATTACATCCTACCCTCCTTATAAAAAGTTTGGTCCCAAAACTTTACTTATAGTAATTCCCAAACAGGTACGGATATTTAATCCTATATCCTAAGTATGGAGACTTAAAATCGATAATGTTCAAAACTTATGTTCAGTAGTCTACGGGTTCATAACCTATGCTCTGATACCACCTCTGTCACGACCCCGTCCCAAAGTAGTAGTGGGGAACGAGTGTCTTGACATGCCACCAAGGCAACAAATATTTCTCACTATCACATTTTAATTGAGTATTCACACAACTCCAAGGTCCCTAGTTACCCATCCATTCATTTCAGTAGTTAAGTTATCTCCAACCTACTGGTATACTCCTTGGAATGATGTTTACTCTCTTCGTAACTCAAATCCCAAATCTCCGATGCACTACTCGATCGATTTATCGTCGTCGATCCGTCTCTTCAAATTTTGCACTTAATGATTATAACAGACCCCACTATACACCTAGTGGTACTCTCTAAGTACCTACATAGGTATAATATCATCACTACGGTTCCCTTAAAGCATCGACAATCGAATATAACTCAACCAACAAAAGAACCCAAAATCAGCCTGGTTCGATCGATCGATCAGGATCATGGATCGATCGACATTCAAGGGTCGATCGATCGATCGAGCAGATGCAGGTGAAGTTTGTCTTCTTCATGCATGTTCTGACCATCCCCAATTATCCAACTTACATTATAACACACCAAACTTGGAAGCAATGATTTCTAACCATTCCTACATACTCTATGATGATTTCCAACAATTTAAAAAATCTTCACGAATTTAGCCCAGAATAATACCAATCCTCTAATTATTCAAGAACCCTAAAAATATGTTCTTCCTATATTTTAAATCATAAACCCATATTTTAATTCGTATTAACAATCATGATTCCTCTGATTTTCAATCGTCTACAGATATAAATCTAACTACATGCTATTTCTACCCAAACATGCAATTAATCAATTCTTTTTCTCCAAGAATATTAATCAAAATCGATTATTCATAAATCCTACGCATGGATATTATAACTCAAAATAATTTGCAAATAACCACTTGCCTTATTCAGAGATGATCTAATTTCGTGATTGTTGTCGGTGATTGATTGTCTTTCTCCTCCAATATTCCTTCCAAACTAGTTTGTGGTGCAAGAACCCTTTGAATCCTTCACCAATTCTTCCTTAAGCTTTGAGAATTGTTTCTCTCTTCTCTCAATTGTCTTTTCTTTGTGTTATGAGGTTTCTAACCCTAACCCCACTTTTAATCAGCTGATAAAACACTTCAAAATTCATAGGTCTTCTCACTCCCATATGCCAAAAGACTAAAACGTCCCCGTTCAGTCTCGGTTTAGCCCAAAAGTGACCCGGTACCCGACTAGTACCAACGGGTATACCATTTTGACTATTTCAACCCTTCTGAACTCATCTGTGACCTCTAAATTATCATTTGAGTCACTAAAATATATTTCTCATTTCTCACCTCAAAATAGTCTACACGTGACTCCCTGTGAGATAATAATAAATACGCCCATATCACTCGCTATGACGTATATCAAATTTACTATTAATATTTACTATTCACACTCATAGTGAATCTAAAAATATAATATTAATCAGTCTATGACTCTCAATTAATATATAATCATCACATTTATCATTTAATCACATTAAATTACGTCACACGTGTAATTTAACTAAAACATATTTTCCTAATTAATTTCTCAATTAATTAAATTTTAAATACGTAGAAATACACGGTATTACATTATTATGTATAGTAAGATGATGCACTAAGCCAAGGTGTAAACTCCACGACATTGATATGAGGTGTCAAATGGGATGATGGATGAAGTCTTGATTTTTTTTAGGATCATATGGAAAATATTTTAAGGTGTTTTAATGGGGATTGAGGTATTTTCTTGGTTGAGGACTCTAGCTGAGATCGAGTGTTAGAATTATTTAAAAAATTAATTCTATAAAATATGATCCATAATTAGATTAATACTAAGAGTCACTTTGATTAATAAAAGGGTACTCCAAATACCAAGAGTCAAAATGACTCGTGGTTATTTATCTTGATGGACAGTTAAGATTACGTGACTGATGGAAATTTGGGTCTTGTCTCTCCCTGTAAAAAAGTGTCTGACTATTCATCATTTAGACACATGAAAAGACAACATAATGAAATTATAGGATAAGGGAGACAAATCCAGAGAATCAAGTTTATGTTAATTTAGAAATACTATTTTGGGTATAAAAGAAGATCCAACATTTGGAACGTGTTGAAATTGGAATATGTTCTTGTCGTACACAAGAGGAAGTCGTGATCCAAAATTCAGCCCGATCAAACATCGCTAAGATCGATTGCTCCGTCAATCTTTCCATTTGTGACATGATGGAGGTATGTCATTATACTATCATTTTGTATTCCTCATGATAATTGTATATGAAAATCATGTTGATCTAAGATCCTAATGTTAACGTATAATACATAGTATTTTTGTATTATTAAAGAACAAATAACATATAGAATTGGATATTCATACGTTAATTTATAGATCCATATAAAATTGTTAATTACAATTTCTTTAATTTATGTTTACTTGTGGTATCAAAGCAATGATTTAGATCACATAATTATTCTTTATGTATAAATATGAAAATCATATTTTATAGGTGATTTTATATTCAAAATTTTGAGACTTATGTGATATATTTATGACCCTAATTTGGATTTAGTTTGAAATCTGACTATTTTTATGAATAAAACTTTCTGCGAGATTCTGATTTTCTGTCGCTTAATCTGTCAAGTGTTATATGTAAAACTACCTGCGACGTTCTGATTTTCTGTCGCTGAATCTATTTATATTAATGTGTAATATAAACATTATCCACCTCCGCCCTCGAAAGCCTCTTGCAGAAGTTCATACTTGTGCAAGATCAAGCCACTCAACTTCAAAATGAAGCCCTCCAAAAGCTTGAATACCGCTTTAATAAAATTGAGTGTGAGAGAGAGTCGGACTTCACTCCAAGTCAGCCCATTTTTGCCCCCACGTGGAGTGATGGTGCATCGTCTTGTGCCACAAATTTTGAGTGTGATCAGCCCTACCACCTCGAGAATCTTGATGTTGAGACCATTCCATGGTCCGGGCCTCAAGTTGACACTTGTGTTGATTTATCCATCGATATTGAGGCTGATCAAATCCCACCATATCCACAGGAACCCATCATTGTGGTTCACATTCCTTTTCCCGTTGAATCCAAAAAAATGCCCGAGTCTATACCTATTGAGCCCACCGCTTGTGTTCCCGAGGAACAACTTTATCCTAGGTTATCTCCGGCCATGAGTGCTCACTATTGTCCCGAGATAGCATTAGAGATGTTTCCCACCTCTCTTGATATGGATATTACCCCGTCATATTTGCTCCCTTTGAGACAAATATTGATGTAGATTCACCTATCTCAATTCTTAGTGGCTCATTTGAACCAACCACCCCATTCATCGATGATATTCTTGAGGAGAAGTTGACCACTCCATCTTTAGATACCACACTCTCTAGTGAGTATTCCTTTACTCGTCCCGACAAGTGTGTGTCCCCTACACTTGAGTTGGATCATCTTCCCCCACCCTTTATCCCACCCGATCCACCCTTTATCCCACCCAATACACCATTTATCCCACCCGACCCAACCATTGTCCCTTCTATCCCATCACCTTCTTTGGATCTAGATCTTCTCCCTTTCATGTTCCCAACCATATATTTGGATCCTCACCTAAAACCATCTTCCACGCATGAGAGTATTTATGGTTCTACTATCCACTTTTGTGACACCGAGCTTGTTATTCTATGCCTGCCACTCTCTTGTGGTGTTGATTTTTCCTATCGACAGCTCCCTGGTGTGTCACGGCGTGGCCATTATCATCTTCCATTCATAGAATGGGCGTGTGATTTATATGATCCCCACCCCATCACTATTGACAAACCATTCCGCCTCCCTCACCAACTTGAGCACCATTCTTATAGCGCGCCTGTTTCCCTCACATTTTGGCTCAATAAGGCCCGTGATCGATGCATAATCACCAATGACTTTCTCACTCTTACCTTCATCCCCACCCACCCATGGTCTACTGATGCTTTGCATCGTGTGATGCACCCATACAAGTGCATTGGTGTAATACCCCGTGACTTTGGGACTGAGAAATTTGATTTTTTGGAGAAATAAAATATATTTAAAATGGGGAATTTTAAATTTGGAAATTGAGGTAAAAAAAATTGAGGATGTTATAAAGTATTCCGGATGATGATTCTGAGTGTGCCATTGATTACAAATGTCGTGATAGTCGAAATGACTGTCCTTGGGAGTTATTTCAGTTCCGGAATATTTTTAAGTGGCTTGACTCGAATTGGAGTAAACGAGTCATTTAAAGTGTGTATTATAAATTAAGTTGGGTGTTTTGAAAGATTAGGCTTATAAAGCCTTTGGGAGATTTAAAGTCTCATTCGTGAGATTGAAAGAGAGAAAGAAGAGATAGAAAAGCCCTAGAGAGAAAGAAAGAAGAAGAAAGGAAGAAAGAGAGAGGAGAAAGCTTGGAGACTCCGGCCAACACGTGATTTCGAGGACGATTCAACCACTACGATTTCTAGGCAAGTGTTTAATCTTGCTAAATATTTCATTTGTGTATTTCATTTCATAATTTGTGGATAAAAGAAATGGATTTTTGGGTTATATGTGAAAAACTCGATTTTTGGGACTAAAACTTGAATTTAATGTTTATACATGGGATTGATGACATAAAAATTGATGGGATGAGATGTAGGATGAGTTTTAATGTAAATAATATGATTGAGTTAAACATTGGGGGTTAGATGATGATATTTGAGTGTTTGGAGAGTTAGGGTTTTGATCAAAATGGGAAAAAGGGCAAGACATATGGTATGGCCGGTCGACCGCGGTCAGGGGACTGGTCGACCGTACCTTAAGGGAAGAGATTACTGCATTCTTCGTAGGGCATAATTTTAGTCACGCGGTCTACCGGGGGCCTGGGACCGGTCGCCCGGTCCCCTGTTTTTAGCCCAGTAATGGGATTTTCTTCTACCACCTTTCTCTTGGGTTTTATTCTTAGGGGCTTGCTTAATGGACTTATTCTGGAGGGTTACGACATAATACGAAGGGATTCATGCCTTACGATGAATAAGGGCTTTCGAACCTACGTAAGAATTGGATTTTGGGGATCGGATGCCTCTTTTAGTAATAAAATGATTATGGGACCGAATGGGTTGGCGGATTATCTTAATATGATAGGGGTGGGCTATCATGAAATAGTTATAGATTGTGGAGATAGTCCCTTTATGTTTAGGGGCATATTAATAATCGATATTTCGAAGTATAGTGGGGAACCTCATTGAGGATGGAAGTTCTATTTAGAGGTCATAAGTGAGTTTAGATATGATTTAAGGTTTAGGACTCTTTGGGAGAGTGGTGAGGGTATTGCGTGACAATGTAGGCCAATGTTTGTGCCGAATCCTTAAAGTGACAGGATTCTATTTAAGGTAAGATTGGGAACCGAGGATAGAGAGAAGTCGTGTATTCATTAGTGGTGATAAACTCAAGGAATAAAATCATAAACAAGTTAATGTCAAGGGTCATAGGAGGAATTGAACCGTAATCGGAATTGGGAGCGACATGATCATACTATCAACTAGAATAGGGTGTGTTGTACATCTAGTTGGGATAGTTGTTATATATCGGTGTGTGATTAACAAAGGGGATTCCAATAATTGATGGGAACCATGGAATGAATTCAGGATTGAGCTTGAGGTTTGTAGACTATTAGTTATGTGCATACTAATAGTCAGAATTATTACTAGATATATCGATGTGCTTTCGGATATAGATGGGATGTATAGTGGTTGACACATCCGTTAAACTTTGGGTTGACAACCTTAATGTGGGATGTATTGGAAGACTATTCATATCATAGGGGTAATGGATGAATATGATTCAAGTGAGTGATCATATGTATATAACTAATTAAGTTAATTATGCTTGGAGTGACGGCTAGTATAATGAGTATTATGTACACGTTTAGACGAGTTTATAAATCTCATACATACGGACGAGAGATAGTGTGTATATATGTGTATATGTGTATATCTATGTGTGTAGATATGTATACGTTTGTGTACATATGGCGTGATTATCTATACCATATGTGATGGTTTATATATATGATGTGATCATATGGATGTATATGTATATAGTGTGAATGATATATATATATATACATATCGTGTGAGCATACCCGACACATGCTATCATGGGAAGTTGCGCGATGAGGGTGAGCCCCCGGCTTGAGGAGAAGGGTGTGGATATTCCCCAAGTCATAGTAGTCCCTTTTTATTTGTGTGATTTTATATTTAGGGGGTGAGAAGTCTTGGGTATGATTCATTCTCACTTTCCGGTTTGGAGCTATGATCGCTTCCCATACGTTGTGATTTGGTTTGACCACGAAGTAGGTGATATTTAGTCCTACCAATGGTCCCCAGGATGGTATGTGAGTGAGGCCCTGGAAGATGATAGCATGGTGCAGTATTTTGGCAACCTATAGCCATTTAGATTATATGTATTGCAAAGTATACATTATGTGTGTTATGTAGACGTGGCTATAGGAATGAATGACTTCTTATATGTATTGGGTGTATATATATATATATTGGTAAATCTTATAGATAATGAGGATTTGAGGTTTTGATGATATACATCTTGGGTGATTATGGTGTACTAGTTTATTGGGGTCGAAGGATCGTACTTAGAGACAATTGCGGCTATGTCGACCCAAGGATTTAATAAAGAATTATATTTTTTTTCTTAGATAATAATCTATATTTATAGTAGTTGCAGTAATAGAGTTTGTGTGAATGACATAATTGATCCCTACAATTGACATTGTCAAGGAGTAGTGTATCGGGGGGGGGGGGGTTCCTTGTTTGGATTTCACTTTGCGAGACGCCCCACGCACGAAACGTAATGCAATGTTGAGAGTAGAGAGAAGTTTTATCTTAGTACTTGTATGTGTGCTGCTTAAAGAATACACTTTTATATTGAAGCTTAATGTTAATGTGTGACGTATTAAGACTTATAGATGGTCTAAGTTAATAATTGGAACCACTATAGCCTAGTAAGGCACATATGTAAAAATATATTTAAGTGTGATTAAAATGGAAAGGATTCAAGGGTTATGTTAGAATGGCAGGTCATGTGGGTATTGTCCGTGCGTATGGTAAGATAAGTTATCCTTAAGTGGGTGGGGTAACTTAATTAAAATTACAAGACGTGATTAGGTGTGCGCTATAGATGATAGGTGAGTTGGGGGTTTCATGAGAGTGCGACTCCACTTTAATTATGAAATAGTGCATTTATATTTATTACGCACGGTTAACACACTTGTTAAATATTTTGTACACCTCGGGCTCTGACCCATTTATATTTCTCTTTTGTTATATATATAATGTACTACAGGTGTCCTACCGTATGGATACCGGATGCTTTTCTATCTAGACTCTTGGGAGCCGTAGCAATTGCGGACTGTGGTGGGATTTAGATTGTAGTCAATTCCTACTTACTTGTATATCTAGATAGGATTTTTTTTGTGTATCGGGTTTACACCCAAGAGTCATTTGTAGCATTTTATATTTCTTCTTTATGGTCGTTGTATTGTCTGTGACCCGACAACTTATTCGGGTATAGTTGCTTTTGTGTATTCTTTTTATTTTAATTTTAGCACTTCGTTTATCGTGGTTCATGTGTACATTTGACATTTGATAGTAGTTTTATTTTTTGGTTTGCTTTCCATTACATTTTTTTATTAAATTTTGGCATCCTCTTTTATGGTTTCGGGTTGTTAGCCTTATCTGTTTTTAGTATGGTTTGTTAATGCTGAGACTGAGCCATATGAGATTCCTGATTTAATGTAGTATAGGGATGGTCACCCGTTATTATTTTAAGCGGGGTGTCACAGATGGTATCAGAGCATCAGGTTATAGAGTCTTTAGGATCTGTGCAGGTTTTCTGTGTTCTTCCGTTAACGTTCTTGATGTAGAGCACTACTAGTAGGATTGTTGTGTTCACTACGTATATTTTCTTCTACGATGTGAAATTATTTGAATGATGTTCTGACACAGTTTCTCTTGTCTCAGACGTCACCAGGAATAAGTTGTCCCGAAAGGGGCAAAATGAGAGGTACCATATCCATAACAAATTTTGGGTACGTTTTGATTGGGGGTATATTTTTTTTTCGTGATTCAGGTGGAGATAAGGAGGAGATTTCTAACGGTGATTTCAGGTGATCTGGCGGAGGTCGAGTGAGAAGGAGTTATCGGGGGTCGCAATAGCGCCTTATCGTTCAAGATTGTTAGGAAGGACTTTCGGGAGGTTGTTTCTATAAGGAAATTTAGGCCTTAGGAAGGAGGGTTTGTTATGGAAGGAGTAGAGGGACTCAGGTATGAAGTGAGGTAATTGAATTATGGAAGTATAAGGTAGAGTACCTTTCTTTGGGTTTAGGTCACGCTTTATGTGGTAGTGGGAGCGTCGCGTGTAAAGTTTTATGAGTGGTTAGATGTTATAACCATTGTGTGTGTAGAATTTTCCTTGGGGGAAGGAGTGAGTAAGTGCGGCCTTTGTATTGAATCTTTTGGGATAATAGACCGTCTCGTGAGGAGCTAGTAGAGAGTTGTGTTATTGATTTCCGGAAGTGCGGATTGTTAAGGTTGTTGAGTAGTAACGATAATGTTATTATTTTATAGATAGGCTAGGGAAGGAATAGTGGTATTCCAGTGAGGGAAGGACTTACTTTGTGGCAATACTTTAATGAGATGTAATGTGAAGGATTTGTATAACTGAGAAGATTCAGAGTTTAGTAGATTCACTGTTGAGCTGGGAATTTTGCTCAGGGATTGTGCTAGTTTTGAGATCAAGTTGGTTGGTGAGAGTATTGTATTTTTGGGGCTTTATGTTATGTATATGAGGTATTTCTTTGGCGTGTCGAAAGACATGGAATTATTTTATATTATATTGCTATATAGGCCTTCGGGCAATATTCATAATTCGAAAATCTTTTCATAAAACCTAAATCATGGTTCAACCGATCTCAATCCCTCACATAGCTACACAGTAGTGTATTAGGAGGGTTCCTTGTTTGGATTTCACTTGCGAGACCTCCCCCGCATGAAGGTAGCTTATATCAGGAATTGAGAAGAGTTCAACCATTGGAAATTTCAAACTTTTATATATACTTATTATGCTGCTATAAGTAAATTTATTGAGAGTTATATTACGATTTGAGGCTAGTGGAGTCGCTGTATGTTTTACGAGTTGAGCTTGGGTACAGGGTGTATGGGCACCCTGGGTAGCTAGTTTGATTTCTTAAAATCTATATGGTTCGATGTGAGAACTGGTAGAGATGGGTATAGTAATCTCGAGGGTAGATGTAAGGAATAGATGAGATTCGAAGTCCTAGGCATAACTTAAATTTCGCGGACGAAATGCTTGTAAGGGGGGAAGTATGTAATACCCCGTGACTTTGGGACTGAGAAATTTGATTTTTGGGAGAAATAAAACATATTTAAAATGGGGAATTATAAATTTGGAAATTGAGGTCAAAAAAATTGAGGATGTTATAAAGTATTCCGGATGATGATTTTGAGTGTGTCATTGATTCCGGATGGGTCGTGATAGTCAAAATGACTATCCTTGGGACTTATTTCGGTTTTGAAATATTTTTAAGTTGGTTTGACTTGAATTGGAGTAAACGAGTCATTTAAAGTGTGTATTATAAATTAAGTTGGGCGTTTTGAAATATTAGGCTTATAAATCCTTTGGGAGATTTAAAATCTCATTCGTGAGATTGAAAGAGAGAAAGAAGAGAGAGAAAATCCCTAGAGAGAAAGAAAGAAGAAGAAAGGAAGAAAGAGAGAAGAGAAAGCTTGGAGACTCCGACCAACACGCGATTTTGAGGACGATTCAGCCACTACGATTTTGAGGCAAGTGTTTAATCTTGATAAATATTTCATTTGTGTATTTCATTTCATAATTTGTGGATAAAAGAAATGGATTTTTGGTTTATGTGTGAAAACCTAGATTTTTTGGACTAAAACTTGAATTTGATGTTTATACATGGGATTGATGACATAAAAATTGATGGGATGAGATGTAGGATGAGTTTTAATGTTAAGAATATGATTTAGTTAAATATTGGGGTTTAGATGATGATATTTGAGTGTTTAGAGAGTTAGGGTTTTGATCAAAATGGGAAAAAGGGCAAGACATCTGGTATGGTCGGTCGACCGCACCTTAAGGGAAGAGCTTACTGCATTCTTCGTAGGGCATAATTTTAGACACGCGGTCGACCAGGGGTCTAGGACCAATCGATCGGTCCCCTATTTTTAGCCCAGTAATGGGATTTTCTTCTACCCCCTTTCTCTTGGGTTTTATTCTTAGGGGCTTTCTTAATGAACTTATTCTGGAGGGTTACGAAATAATATGAAGGGATTCGTTCCTTAGGATGAATAAGGGCTTTCGAACCAATGTAAGAATTGGATTTTGGGGGTAGGATGCCTCTTTTAGTAATAAAATGATTATGGGACCGAATGGGTTGGCGAATTATCTTAATATGATAGGGGTGGGCTATGATGAAATAGTTATAGATTGCAGAGATAGTCCCTTTATGTTTATGGGCGTATTAATAATCGATATTTCGAAGTATAATGGGTAACCTCATTGAGGATGGCAGTTCTATTTAAAGGTCATAAGTGAGTTTAGATATGATTTAAGGTTTAGGACTCTTTGGGAGAGTGGTGAGGGTATTACGTGACATTGTAGGTTGATGTTTGTGCCGAATCCTTATAGTGACCGGATTATATTTAAGCTAAGATTGGGAACCGAGGATAGAGAGAAGTCATGTATTCCTTAGTGATGATAAACTCAAGGAATAGAATCGTAAACAAGTTAATGTCAAGGGTCATAGGAGGAATTAAACCTTAATCGGAATTGAGAGCGACGGGATCATACTATCAACTAGAATAGGGTGTGTTGTACATCTAGTTGGGATAGTTGTTTTATATATCTGTGTGTGATTAATAAAGGGGATTCCAATAATTTATGGGAACCATGGAATGAATTCAGGATTGAGCTTGAGGTTTGTAGACTATTAGTTATGTGCATACCAATAGTCGGAATTATTACTAGATATATTGATGTGCTTTCGGATATAGATGGGATGTATAGTGGTTGACACATCCGTTAAACTTCGGGTTGACAACCTTAATGTGGGATGTATTGGAAGACTATTCATATCATAGGGGTAATGGATGAATATGATTCAAGTGAGTGATCATATGTATATAACTAATTAAGTTAATTATGCTTGGAGTGACGACTAGTATAATGAGGACTATGTACACGTTTAGCCGAGTTTATAAATCTCATACATACGGATGAGAGATAGTGTGTATATATGTGTATATGTAGATATCTATGTGTGTAGATATGTATATGTGTGTGTACATATGGTGTGAATATCTATACCATGTGTAATGGTTTGTATATATATATATATATATATATATATATATAGTGTGTGTGTGTGTGAATGATATATATATACATATTTTGTGAGCATACCCAACACATGCTATCATGGGAACTTGCGCGATGACGGTGAGCCCCTGGCTTGAGGAGAAGGGTGTGGATATTCCGCATGTCATAGTCGTCCCTTTTTATTTGTGTGATTTTATATTTAGGGGTGACAAGTCTTGGGTATGATTCGTTCTCACTTGTCGGTTTGGAGCTATGATCGCTTCCCATACGTTGTGATTTGGTTTGACCACGAAGTAGGTGATATTTAGTCCTACCGATGGTCCCCAGGATGGTATGTGAGTGATGCCCTGGAAGATGATAGCATGGTGCAGTATTTTGGTCGCCTATAGCCGTTTATATTACATGTATTGCAAAGTATACATTATGTGTGTTATGTATACGTGGCTATAGGAATGAATGATTCCTTATATGTATTGAGTGTGTATATATATATTGGTAAATCCTATAGATGATGAGGATTTGAGGTTTTAATGATATAAATCTTGGGTGATTATGGTGTTCTAGTTTATTGGGGTCGAATGATCGTAATTAGAGACAATTGGGGCTATGTGGACCCAAGGATTTAATAGAGAATTCTAATTATGGTCTTAGATAATAATCTATATTTATAGTAGTTGCAGTAATGGATTTTGTGTGAATGACATAATTGATCCCTACAATTGACATTGTCAAGGAGTAGTGTATCGGGGGGTTCCTTGTTTGGATTTCGCTTTGCGAGATGCCCCACGCACGAAACGTAGTGCAATGTTGAGAGTAGAGAGAAATTTTATCTTAGTACTTGTATATATGTTGCTTAGAGAATACACTTTTATATTGAACCTTAATGTTAATGTGTGACGTATTAAGACTTATAGATGGTCTTAGTTGATAATTAGAACCACTATATCCTAGTAAGGCACATATGTGAAAATATATTTAAGTGTGATTAGAATGGAAAGGATTCGAGGGTTATGTTAGAATGGCTGGTCTTGTGGGTATAGGTCGTGCGTATGGTAAGATAAGTTGTCTTTAAGTGGGTGGGGTAACTTAATTAAGATTCCAGGATGCGATTAGGTGCGCGATGGAGATGAGAAGTGAGTCGGGGCTCTCACGAGAGTGCGACTCCACTTTAATTATGAAATAGTGCATTTATATTTATTATGCACGTTTAACACACACATGCTTAATATTTTTACACCTCGGGCTCTGACCCGTTTATATTTCTCTTTTGTTATATATATAATGTACTACAAGTGTCCTACCGCCTGGAAAAGCCGTAGCAGTTGCGGATCGTGGCGGGATTTAGATTGTAGTCGCTTCCTACTTCCTTGTATATCTAGATAGGATTCTTTTTGTGTATCAGGTTTACACACAAGAGTCATTTATAGCATTTTGTATTTCTTCTATATGGTTGTTGTATTGTCTGTGACCTGACAACTTATTCGGGTATAGTTCCTTTTGTGTACACTTTTTATTTTAATTTTAGCACTTCGTTTATCATGGTTCATGTGTACATTTGACCTTTGATTGTAGTTTTATTTTTGGTTTGCTTTCCATTACATTTTTTTTTATTAAACTTTGGCATCCGCTTTTATGGTTTCGGTTTGTTAGCCTTATCTGTTTTTAGTATGGTTTGTTGATGCTCAGACTGAGCCATATGAGATTCCTGATTTAATGTAGTATAGGGTTGGCCACCCGTTATTATTTTAAGTGGGGTGTCACAATTGACAATTTTAGTCTTTATCCAACAAGACTGACACTTCAGTCTTGTTTGAGGATGATTCTCATCACCCATTTTTTCTGCCATCCCGTGCTTTTATTGATCTTATCTTTAGGGTGAGAATGATTTGGTGTGGCTAAAGACATTAAACTTAGCTCTACCGAGAGGCAGCCTATTCTTTCTAGTCATCTTGTTTAGGGGTGGGGTTTCACATCACCCTATTCTTTCCATGATTATAGATTTGTACATATATTTTTTATCTTATCATTTATTCAGGTTTATTTTGGCTTCATCTGTCCACTTCATTAGCTGTTGATTCTGGTAATTTCTTTCCTTCCTCCTGCTCTCAATTTTAAAAATTATTTTACTTAACATCGAGGACGATGTTCCTTTTTGTTTTGGGGGTGGGGAAATTTATCAACATCGTACCTCTTTTGAAAATTTTGATATTTGAACCTGATTTTTAAAATTTTCGTGAAGTTTCTTTCATCTCACTCATTGGTGTAAATTTTCTGTCATCCATCTTTTTAAGTCTAGGAATCAAGCTAGAGGATTTATCTTTTTTATAAATAGCTTATGTAATACATAACAAGGCATATTTCACTATAAATTTCTAGACTCAACAAAATTTGCGCACTTATCACGTCAGTACGGTTTAGAGTTGAAGAGTGCTACAATTCCCAAGAGAATCTTAAGGATCATTAGTAGAGGTTTTAGCTAGTGAGATTCGTGCCTTTCACCTTTCAGAGAGTTTTACACAATCTCCGAGTCACAAGTTCATTCAACTCTGTTTGGGTCCTCACTTAAATCATTGTATGATCTCATTATTCTTCATTAAAAAATTCTTGTCTTGGTCACCGAGAACGACATAACTTTCGAGTTGTAAGAGACACGCATCTTAAAATTTGTCCCGATCACTACATTTTCATCCATACACCAACCAATCAACCATTCACTTCACCCATTACACTACCATATTCTTCCATATTTCCATATATTCCCCTCACCATCCATACACCTTTCCACTCCATTTATATATCATCCATCATTTTTGAGAAAAAAGAGTGTTTTTCAAATGTAAAATGTCTTCCATGTTGAGAGTATAAAAAAAAAGCGAGAAAAAAAAGAAAAAACAGAAAAGAGAGAAAAGAAAAGAAAAAAAAAGAGCTTGTAGTCAAGTTCTTGTGTAATAAAGACATTTGTGCCTAAAGTGTTATACTATCTTCTCACACATCCATCATTCCTCCATAATCCATCATCACCACCATATCCTACCTACCTCATCCCATCCTTCTCATCTCATTTCCCACTCACCCATAAGCATCCATATTTCTCCTAGGTGTTCGGGCAAATAATAGTCTACGTGTTGAAGCGTGAGTAATAGAATTTTATTTCTAAATGTTCGTTCATTCTTATATGTGTGTGAGACGTTTGAACTTGCTTACATTTACTCACCTCCTCACACACAAGAGCGATACACTTACCCAAATCTCGAGAGTTCGTTTGAGAGAGAGAGATCTGTGAGATTTTGAAGTTGAAGCGTTGATTCCAAAAAGGCAATCTAAGAATTATCCTAGTGATACTTGACCCTTTTTGACCGATTCACACTACACACGTTGAGTTCTAGGAAGGATGTGCCTTGTGTACTCACATAGCTAAATTTTTATACACTTTTAGCTTGTATTTATCAAAATATTTACTTCGTGATGGATTGTGCGATTATTCTACGTCTAATAAGGGATTCACTATCGTTTGAAAATAAAGAATTTGGTGGGTATATTCCCCGTAAATCGTCACGAGACAAAACTCGTCCTATAGGGCAACCTATAAGTTTAAAGGCTCGTTTCACATGCTAAGTGCATTCACAAGTGCTCGCGAAAGTGGTACACTTTTGGTTACTTATCTTTTTCTTTATCTCTATATTTTACTTGAGGACTAGCAATGTTATGTTTGGGGGTGGTGTGATAAGCACTCAAAAGTGTTATATCTATATCCCGAATAGACGTATTTTAGTTGCTAATTCTCGGTAATTTGGAGCTTATGCGCGTAATTGTTTAATGCGCAGGCTTGATCGCCGTTTGCAAAAGTTCGACGCTTATTTCAAGGCAAATATGCGATTTATGGAGCTAATTTTCCAGTCCCATACCTTACCCGAGCCTAAACCTTCACCTGAGCCCGTGTGTGTTTAGTTTGTGCTTTTTAGATATTTATTTTGAGTCGCTTTTATTTTTAGGATTTATTTTAGATTTATTTACAATTTTCTAGAATTTATTTTATATTTCTTTTTATTTTATATTTTTATTAGTTTTTATTTTTATGTTTTTATTTTATTTTATTTTATTAGGATTAGATTTTTTTAGGAATTCATTTATTTTTAGTTTTATTAGATTTTACATTTTTTTTAGGATTTTAGTTTTTTGTTTTAATGGATTTTTATTTTTATTTTCATTTCTTTTTAGTTTCATTTTTTTATTTGTGTCTTTTATTTAGTAGATTTTAATTTTTAATTTTATTAATTTTATTAATTTATTTTTTTAGTTAGGTAGTTTAATTTTTTAGGTGTACATTAAAGACACACACTTCTTATACTTAACATACACAGATACACCTAAACTAACTCCTCACCCACATCCTATTTTCCTATACATTACTACACCTAATCAAACCCATAATCCACTATTCATCTTCTTCCTACACCCCACTCTCTCACCTCCCTCCATAACAAAAACACCCAACATCTTCTCTCTCTCTCTTCACCCATCTACAACCTTACCAACTCCAACACCAAACCCGCAACACCCTGACCCGAAACTCCACCATCTCCATACCCACCTGTCAACCACCCCAAACCCAGAGAACCCCATACTCGTCGGCGTCCAAAAATACCACTCCTAACCCGCGAAAACCATAACGCCAAACCCATAAACCAGCCGACCCCCAGCTTAAATCCAAACCCGATCCACCACCCGCAACCCCCTTCGGCAGCCACCTGTCCATCTTAAACCGAAGCCGACCCATGCCACGAATCTTACCCGAGTTGAACCTGTTACTTCCATTCCTCCGTAGACCCATTTCACTCCCCATTACCCAAATCGATTTTAGCTGCCAAGACCAAAAGACCAAAGTCCCCACTTGTGCACATGTTAATACCTTTTATCACCCAATTTCAAAATTACCCCCAACTAACTCCTTTTACCCCAATACCCAAATTACCCTCATAACCAAATCTGATATTATCCTCACCTATACTCCTCTCACCATTTCCATGCACACTAAAATATAACCTACCCAATTTACCCTTAGTTCAATTTTCCTCACTATAAATGAAGACCCAAAAGCTCATTTGGGAAAAATCTAGAAGAGACTTGGAGAAGAAGAGAGAGTTTAGAGTAGAAAATAAAATAGGAAAAAAATAATTTTGTAAATAGTTTTATTTTTATTTTTTTAGAGAATTGGTGAGATTTAATTGTGAGAGATTTGATTTGTATTGAAGAAGATAGAGTTTAAATTGCCAATTTCAAGGAGACTTGTTGAAGATTTTTTCTCTTTCTATACTCCTCTATTTTATATGCCTTTGATTATTTGTTCATCAAGTTTAATATCATGTTAGGCTAAAACCCCTTTCAAGGGGTGGGGTGACCAAATATTTGATTTTAATCCATTTTAATTAGTTTATTTACATTAAATGTCCCTTTGGTGATTAATTTTGCACTCTTACATTTTAATTTACGCCTCGAGAGAGGGTAAATAATTTTCGAGAGAAAATCAAAATTCTAGTTATAATACCCATTTTAGATTTGAATTAGAGATAAGGGTTTCTCAAGTGTGGTATTATTCCTTTAATTTCAACTCCATACTTACTTTAATGATTTAAACTAGTTTAATCGATCGATCATAGCAGATGATTTGTTAAATGATGTTGGATCTACTTTTTAAGAGTTGTAGGAGTGTTAAAATTAATTTTCTAAAATGTTATTATTAAAATTACATTTGCAACGAGAGTTGATTTATGATTTTGTTACTAACTTGGTATAATTAATTTTAATGAATTAATTAAGTTTAATTAACTAGAATATATGGTGTCATCCTATCCCTTGTTAGCCCCCACTTTTATTTCCTCACCATTTTCATATTTTAGATTTTTAGTTAGTTAGATTTATTTTGCATCTTCACTTACTTTTTAGTTAGTTATTTACATCTTTGATTTAGTAGTCTTATTTCACCATAATCTCAAAATTGTTTTAATATTTGAAAAAGCTAAAAAAAATAGAAAATGTAAAAATCGAAAAAGAGAATAATAAACAAATGAATTACATGTGTTTTCCTCTCGTTTCATTCCTTTGATTTGGATTGATACATCACTTACCACTACACTTTAGTTTATTATATTTTGTAAGTATTTGAGATTTTTTATTAGAGGAGCTTTTCAAGCAACGACAAATGACAAAAAACATGCAAAAGTTTCTCTATCAGTGATCCTGAAAATTTTATTTATGTTACTATAATGATTACTCAAAATTTCCCATTTTTGGAAAAAGAAATTTTCTTTTGATATTTTATGATATAAATCACTACATATAATTTTTCTCATTAAGTGGTTGATCTAATATTCATGTTCCATATTATTTGGTATTGACTAAAAGGTCAATATAATGTTTTGAATATTAGATATATGATTAGGGGTTTGATAATAACAGTTTCTGTATATTAGATTATTGTGTATAATCTATATTTTTTTATCGAAGGGTCCTAATATAATTATGAATTAATATTTTGACACTAATATTTATATGATGTTGAATTATGGAGAAAGTGTCTTAATTTGTAGTTATAAAAATTAAAGTATTATGGATGCATATATATTTGGACCGTTGATTATCCACTAAGTTTTGTGCGTAATATCTTTTGGAGTATTGATTTTTATAAACATTACGTAATATGTGTGTGCATGTATGTTCCATGAAAGTAAATTTTTTGCACAATCTATGAATTAAAAGTTTAAGCGAAATTAATGATAAATCAATTTAAGATATCTGTCATAATGATAAATAAATTTAAGATATCTGTCAATGAAGCCAACCGAATCAATTGGTATATCAGTATAATCACATAATTGTTTTTTTCATAAGATGAGATTTTGGGTACCATATTTTTATGAGAAAATACGAATTGATTTTGGTTCCCTTATTAAGATTTTCTTTTGTGACTATTTTAATTATTTCTTTAAAGATGCTTATTTTATAAAACAATAAATCTCAATATTTTAAGACATTTTCGGTAATAATTTTCTTATGCCTCTAATAAGCAATAATTGAGATTAAAATTTTCGACTTACCCGATATTGATGATTTTTTTATGTCAATCCGAACGGATTTAATGATTAAAAATGAACATTTTTTTAGTGATGAACGTTGTTTTGACTATTTGAGCACGTTTAAGCTCTCAAAACCTTAAACATGTCATATTTGGTAATAAAGTTGACAGTTATTTCTTTCTCGATTTTTTTTTAAATTAAACTTATTGGAGATTATTTTTAAGAGTTTTCTTAACTCTTTTAGAGTGATTACCCAAATTTTCCATTATTGAAAATTATGGATTTCTCCATTTTAATAAATACATCAGTTGTCTTATCTTATTTGGCTGTCATATATATCAAATATTGTTATGACTATTATAGTTATGGTTAAGGTTTTAAAATTAATATTTACATTATGTTAGTTTAGGTAGCCTATTAAAATGCCTTAATTTATAATTGTAAACAATAAATTATTATGTATAACTTTGGCTGTCAATAGATCAAATTAGAATCATGAATGCTAGATTGTTGATGTAATGATGATGTTGTTTGTTCATTGTAAGATTGATCAAAAGAATAATTTCAATTATCAAATAAATGTTAATGAGTAAAAAAAAATCCATTCAACTTACCCTTGAATTATTTAAATATTTTTTTGAGAATAATATTTACGTGAAGTTTAATCAGTGTTAAAAATAGTAAATATTAGATATAATATGCATATGCTTATTATGTAAAATATGAGTAATAGAATTTTAAAAGTATGCCTTAAGGTTTTCATCTCAGTATTTATTAGGTTACGATTCCACCAAAGTGGTCGATTATAATAAATTATAAATGTTGAATTTTGCGACAGCATTCAAATAGTATGTCATGGTTGCTCCAAAGACTCCGGAGATTTTGAGTGTAAGGATTATTAATGATTTAATTATGATTAAGTCATTATTATTTGGTTTCTTTAAAGAGTCTGGTTGCAATGGTGAAGTTAATATTAAGGGGCAATATATTTATTTATTAAGTTTGGTATATGTTGCTCCTAAGAGTTCATAACCTTCCTTAATTTACAAGTACACTGTCCATTTTTGTCTTTTGAAAACATTAATGCTTGCTGAAAATATTATACAACCCATAAAATAATGTACTATTCATATAATGGATAATTTAATAGTCACTAAGTGGCCTAGTTATAATGCTTATGAATATTAAATTTAGAGCTAAAAGTTGTAGTAATAACTTATCACTAGATTTTATCCCGCGCGATGCACGAGCACTTTGTCGAGCTTGTTTCATAAAGTAATAACATATTAATTAATGGAAATGTTGTGTGGTAAGGTTTCTTATGGTTTTCATTGTAAGCACATTTTGCTTTGTGTTGCTACATCACTTGTATCTTTGATTTCTTTACAACAGATATTGGTTACTTCTATATATTTGCAATTAGTAGGATACATTACATGAAAAAAAACATTAGAACCAAATAAATTTAAAATAACAAACAACTCACTAAATTTCATTTCATAAATTTGTATTAATTTATGAAGAAAATTTATTTTAGTTATAAGAACGAATCATAGTGGGTGACAATAGACATATTCATTTAAGGGGAGTTACTCAATAGAATGCAAATATATCAACTACCAACGAAGATGGTAAACTTTTGTTGCATACAATGCTTTGAAAACTACAAATAAATTTTTTATAAAGGCATTCGACATGTATAACTAATCCCTAAAACAAACATTGTATCCCACCTCAAAGCAAAATTTGACACAAATAGTTGGGAAATGTAAAAAAAAAATCAATCTAATAATGAAAAGCATCTCTTTTAGTATTTTCAACACCACCACTACCACCAACAAAATAAATATCTACAAAATTCTATCCTACCAACCCCATTAAAATCACAGAAAATTAAAATTTAGGGCTCATTAGATTTAAGACATCATTTCCCTATCGTGAAAAAAAGATTTGTCCACCATTATACCTACATCCTCCAAGACATAAAAGCATTATTAGATTATCATGAACCTGAAAAGCATCACTGGATTGCAAACTCAAGACTTCGTGTACACCTAGTTACGAACTCCATCGCCACTGTCCTTTATAATTAAAAGAACTCGATTAGTTCTGCATGTTCTTTTCACACAATTTGATGGGGGGATTAAAGGTAAGGATGATAGCTAAAAAAAGACCCATTTGTTTTATTATTATTGATTTCTTTGCATAGAACAAAATAAAGAGAAGGAATGGGAGAGAGAAGAGATAATACATGATTTGGTTTGCAGGGAATGAGTGTGAGTCAGTATATGACAAGAATTTGAAGAGAATATGTCATGTGAGAAGTTTTAGGTTTAAGTGTGGGTAATCCAAGAGAATATAAGAGGAAGGAAATAACATAGAAATTAAATAGTTGCAAAAGAGAAAGGGTGAGATAAGGTACATTTTGTTTAACATGAGAGCCGCTTTGGAGCCAATATTGCAGGATTTATTATTGATACGTGGTACAATAATATCAAGAGGCTCCATTTTTAAATATATATCAGATTGCAAAGACATTAATGGGGAACATTTGATTTATTTCGTCAGGCGAGATAATTTTCCAAAGAAAATTTATTTTGAGTAACTGAAATAAATAAAAACTAAACACAATTAGGTGGTGATGGGGTATCCTAGATAACATGTCCATTTAAATTACATAAATTGGTACCCAATCAAGTCATATATAAATATTTAAAGTCATTACAAAAGAAAGCCCACATTTACAAAATGTTATTAATGTACGTGTTGTCAACTCATAGCATTATTGTAGTGAGCTATTTATTTTATTAATTTTATATTACTTTATTTATCTAAAACTGCATTTTTTTTATCCGTTTTAATGTTCTTGAGACTGACTTAAAGAAGTTAAGTTTCACTTAAAAAGGTTGAATCTTAATAATTCTGTTTTACTTAAGGGACCCAATATTAATAAATTAGTGAGTGAAACTCTTTTAAAGTTTTTGAAAAATTTAAATGGATTAAGCATAAAATTTATGGAAAATCTCATAATGTTAGAGATTAATATATGAGTACCCATTATGTAATATACATTGTGTGAAATATAATGTGTCATTAGATATTGATGAAATAATTTATTTCATTTTTCAAAGACTAAAGTGTTATGAAACATTGTTCTAAATCGATATAAGGATCCTTACAAGACAAACCATAAAACAAATGATAAATTCTTGGATTCTTTTTCTTATGTTATTTTGGAATCATTTCAAATACCCCTCAGTGACCTTTCAAAATATTTTTCTCGAGTATATAAAACATCTTTAAGTTTATATGAGAATATATTTTCCTTAATTATAGTGTTCTCAATGATGGTTTGTATAATTATGTTTTTGATAAAACTTTTACTAGAAAAATGATTTTGATCCTATATCATAATGTTGAACTTCAAAGTAGCTTTATTATTAAAACTTTTTAATCTTGTAGCATAATTAAATATCAGACTCTTAATAGACTAGATTGTCTTTGGATTGTCACTTATGAATCATAACACTCGTGTTTGCTCTTAAGGTTTTACGATTTTAGAACGATCTATGCGGCCTAAGTTGGAGATTATAGTCCTTGGATAGTGGACCTACATAGATTATGGTCGTTACAAAATAATAAGTCAAACGTAATAAGTCTATATTCTCACAACATTTATTCACTGAAAAATGAATATATATTGTTACAAGTTTATTATATAAATTCCACTTTACTTACCCAATTTGACATGCCCGTATGATTGGGAATGCCTAGTACATGCATGGATTAGAATTCACTACAAGAACTAGAATTTACAATTATGTCCACACTTTAAAGAGGGTACACTAATTACTTTCAAAATCGAAAATGTCAAATGTCAAATTCTTTAAAGAATGGTAAAATTAGTGAGAGTATTAAATCACCTAATGTGATTATAAAAGAAGTTAAGATACTCATGTCATTCGTTTAACATCCAAAGTAATTTTTTTTGGTTCATGGATATGAATAGTTTTAAGAATCTCTTAAATGAGTTTGCTATTCTAAATGATTGTGAGATTTATCCCAAGAAGACGAGTTTTATAGAGGAGTGAGAAAATATTCAATTTTGATAATCAACGATATAAAGATAAACTTATAGTCAAAGTTTTCATTACGAAAGAGGTGTAAATAAATATTTTCAGCTACATCTTAGAATATTAAAATTTTATAGATTTAGTAGCTCCTTTTGAGTAAGAGTAACATTTAGTGTGAAAACTTATGAGAGTTTAAGAAAAGAATTGTGTATGTTGAGAAATTACTATATAAACTTATGTAAGTTTCCCATCAATGGTATTTTAAGAATACTTTATGTATTTTGATTAAGTATATATATACCTTAAAGTCAATGGGACTAAATTTATATATTTCTTGAATATCTCTTAGTAGTGATTCGTAGATTAGAGAAATAAAATAGTTTAAGAGTATAAAGTAATGAGATGCTTAATATTTTATATGCTCACACTTATGATAATTATTCTCTCTTGATTAAGTAGGTTTGTTTTGGCCTAGTGAACAATATTATGAAAGAGTGAGAGACAGTTAAATATTATATGTAGCATGCTTTGGGGCTATAATTTATGTATTATGCAGCGGAAAATTTATTTTTGGACTTGGAGTTGTCGACACTATTAGCAAGTCGCTGAAATATTATGATATTTTCGCTGCACTCTTCATTATGAAAAACTTATAGGTATTTTAAATAACCTAGGCACATTAGAATATAATAGCTATATGAGAACGAAGAAGTTCAGAAACAACAAGTGTCAGTCAAACACATTAGTATAACTGTTAACGTAGCATATCCACTAATAAATAGACTATCACCAAAGGACATTTATGAAACATGCTTAAGATATGAGTCTTGCGTGTAGCTAATTAAGTATAAATGTTAGTATATTGTTTGGTTCTTATATTCTGGCACTATACTTGATATCGATTAAAGTGTATTCTGAACATTTCAATTTCAGTCTTACAATATAAGTTTACAGGCATGTGAATTGATGAATGTGACATAAATAGTCTTTTATGTAAGACATTATTGGACCATTATTGAATATCCTAATTTATAAACCTTGTTGGATGAATTGTTAATATTGTGGTACATGGAAGCGATCATGCTCTTGAATTAGTATGCGAGCACCACGACCCGGATTAATGGTTTGTTTGATTAAGGTATTTATGAAAAACTATTTAAGGATGACTAAAAGATTATTGCGCACCTTATGATAATTATGGAACAAGTGGGAGAATGTTAGAATTATTTTAAAGAATAATTCTACAAAATATGATCCATGATTAGATTAATACTATGAGTCAGTTTGGTTAATAAAAGGGTACTCCAAATACCAAGGGTCAAAAGGACTATTGGTTATCTATCTTGATGGACGGTTAAGATTACGTGACTATTGAAGATTTGGGTCCTATCATTGCCTATAAATAAGTGTCTGACTATTCATCATTTAGACACACAAAAATATAATATAATGAAGTTGTAGGATAAGGAAGAGAAATCTAAAGACTCAAGTTTATGTTAATTTTGAAATACTATTTTGGGTATAAAAGAATATCCAACCGTTGAAATGTTCTAAAATTGGAGTATGTTCTTCTTGTATACAAGAGGAAGCCGTGGCCCGAAATTCATTCCAATCAGACATCTCTAGGATCGACTGCTCTGTAAATTTCCATTTGTGACATGATGGAGGTATGTCATTATGATATCATTTTGTATTCCTCTTAATAATTGTATGTGATAATCATGTTGATCTAATATCCTAAAGTTACACAATGTTTTTATATTATTAAGGAAGAAATAACATATAGAATTGGATATTCATACGTTAAATTTATATATCCATATAAAACTGTTAACTACATATTCTTTAATTTATGTTTACATCGAGGACTTTTCATGGCTTTTCCTTATTTCTCTAATCTTATCCCATGTTGAACGATGATGTTTATACCATATAAGCATATCTAAATTACACTATATAAATGAGAATTTATATCTTGGAGAGTATATAATGAATACACGTAGGAAAAACTAAGATGTTTATCACATTTTAATCTTTTATATCTAGTGATTTGAACTATCATTACTACATCAATCGTGTGTTATTAATTTTTCTTTATATTTTTTTATTTAGATATACATTGTTAATTTATATTATTTGTTGATCAACGTGGATATATACATGCATTTTTTCACAACGTTCTAATATTCAAATTACGTTACAGACTAAGGTCATTCGATATGACTTATAGAGTAAGGTATGTGACCAAGATGTTTGACTAGTTGAATACCATCAACACGTGATAAGTTGAGGCGATGGTTAAATTTGATAAGGAAGTGTATTTTGTGGCATTATGAGGAAAACCTAATTCAGTGATGGAAGAGGAGTGTCGAAAAATTAATCAAGAGGCTTGTTTTATGATTCAGTTGTATTTTTTAATGGAAGATTAAACATTAATTAATGGTATGTATATCAATAAATAAGATTAATTGATGACAAAAACATCAACAAAAGATATTTAAAACAAGATTAAAAAGATTATTTATTTAAAAATAACACTATAAGAATTCTTGCTTTGAGTTAAGATAATTCTTTGCAACTAAATCCTTGATAGTCGCCACTAAATACATTTAGTGATAACATATAACTTTTCATTGTAACTCTTCCCCAACATATAAATAGTAGCGCCTTTGGTCCTAAATATATTTATTACCATTATTTAAAACTAAAATATTATCAATAAATTTTTTGATTAGTGAGAATAAATTTTGTGCTAACTAAATAACTATTTCACCATTAAACATATATATATTAGTGAGAATTCATTTTGCAACAACCAAATAATTTGACTCACATTTCTTTTCATTTAGACCTATCTTAACATACACATAATGTTACAAAAATGTTATTTAGATTATTTGTAATTACCATACACACAATTGATGCGAATCACGGTTGGGGATCACGTATTTTGGCTATGACCATATTCATTTAATAAAAAAATATTTTTTGACACCCCCTCCCCCCCCCCCCCCCCCAAAAAAAAAACCTATATTCAGCAACTAATTCATATACAATTAAGCAATATTATAACCATGGAGTTTAAAATTCAAAGAAAAGCACTATGCCATCTTAGTTAACTCATAAATCATAGTAAACATTCATAATTCAAACCAAACATTCATAAATCAAACTAAAATTCATAAGTCAAACTATAATGCCAATATAGAGCCAATATCATAATAGGATACGATTGGGATAAAAATAAGATTGTCAAGGTCTAGTATAATACGAGTTACATTGGTCCGGTGACTACGTTTCCAGTTCTTACAAGTTACATTGGTCTCGTGAAAGGTGATCATGCCTCTTACGGGCCCGTTTGGGGACTGTTTTGAGTTTTCGTCCTCTAATACCATGTTTTTAAGCCTAAGTCTATATTTTTAAAAATTATCTTCATATTCTCAAACCGGGAAATCTGTGACTACATGATCATTTTTTATGAGTTATATTAGTCATGTACGAGGTGTTCGTGTCGCTTACGGGGCCATTTGGGAGTTATTTAGGTTTTATTCCTTTAGCGACATCTTTTTAAATTTAAGTATAGATATTTATAAATTATCATAATATTCTGAAACTAGGAGTCCCGTAAATACGCGATTAATTCTTACGAGTTATAGTGGTCCCTTATAAGATGTTTGACTCTCTTATGAGTCCGTTTGGGGTTGTTTGGGTTTTATCACTCTAATGGGATGTTTTTATGCCTAATTCTAGATATTTATAAATTATCATTATATTCGCAAATATGGAGTCTTATGACTACGCGGCTAGTTCCTACGAGTTACATTGGTCCGGTGCAAGGTGTTCATCACTTTTACGAGGCTATTTGGTGAGTGATTTGGATTTTTTCCCTTTAATGACATGTTTTAAGCCTAAGTAATGAGATTTGTAAATTATCATTATCTTTTCAAATTGGGACTCCCGTGACTTTATGGTAAAATCCTATGAGTTATATTGGTCCCGTGCGAGGTGTCCGTGCCTCCTATAGGGCTGTTAGGGGGATGTTTTGCATTTTCAACCTTTAACGATTTTTTTAAGACAAAGTGTAGATGTTTGAAAATTATTATCACATTCTCAAACTGGGAGTCCCGTTTGGGGGTTGTTTTAATTTTCTTCCTCTAACGACATGTTTTAAGGCTAAATCTATATATTTTAAAATTATCTTAATATTGTCAAATGGGGAGTCCCGTGACTACACGGTAAGTTTCTATAAGTTACATTGCCCTTATGTGAGGTGTTCGTGTTTCTCACAGGGCTATTTGGGGGTTGTTTTGAATTTCCCCCCTCTAACGACAAGTTTTTAAGCCTAAGCCAAGATAGTATTAAATTATCTTCATGTTTTTAAACCCGAATTTCCATAACGTGATCAGTTCCTATGAGTTACATTGATCCCGTGCAAGATGCTCCTGTCTTTTACAAGGCCATTTGGTTGTTGTTTGGGGATTTCACCCTTTAATGACATGTTTTTAAGCCTAAGTCTTGAGATTTAAAAATTATCATCATATTCTCAAATTGTGAGTCCTATGATTTCGTGGTCAGTTTCTACGAGTTAAGTTAGTTCCTTATGAGGTGTTTGTGCCCTTACAGGGCCGTTTGGGGTCATTTTTTATTTTTGTTCTCTAACAACATATTTTTAAGCCTAAGTCCAGATATTTACAAATTATCTTCATATCCTCAAACTGGGAGTTTTGTGACTATATCTCATGTCCTATAGGTTACACTACTCCCGTGCAAGGTGTTTAGTGTCTCTTAAGTTACCATTTGGGGACTATTTGGGTTTTCACCCTCTAACGACATGTTTTTATGCCTAAGTCTAAATATTTTCAAATTATCCTCATATTCTCAAATCAAGTTTCTCATGACTACACGAGCAGTTCTTATGAGTTACATTGATCCCATGCGAGATGTTCGTGCCTCTTAGAGGCCCATTTGGTTGTTATTTTTTATTTTCACCCTCTAACGACATGTTTTTAATCATAAGTCTTGATATTTTGAAATTAGCATTACAGTCTCAAACCGAGAGTCCCGTGACTACGCGGTTGATTCCTACGGGTTACATTGGTCCCCCATAAGTGCCTCTAATAGGACTATTTAGTCCTTGTTTTGGGTTTTTACCCTCTATCAGCATGTTTTTAAGCCTAAGTCTTGATATTTTCAAAGTATCGTCATATTCTCAAACTGGGAGTTCTGTGACTATGCGGTCAGTTCTTACGAGTAACATTGGTCTCGTGCGAGGTGTTCGTGCCTCTTATGGGGACATTTGGGGGTTATTTTGGAATGTATTGAGAAACGAATTCATATAAAATTAACCAATATTGTAACCGTAGAGTTGACAAAGTGAAGCACCATGCCATCATAGTTAATTTATAAAGGATATTAAACATTCTGAATTCAAACTAATGTGTTAATATAATGCTAATATCATAATATGGTAAAATTTGAACCCAAATAGGATTGTCAATGGACAATATAATAATACGACAGAAATATGATTGTCAAGGGTAAAGAAAATCATACTTAGTCTTCCTCTAAATCAACTAAAATATCCTTTAAATTAGGGTCATCATTAAGAAAATAATGGAATTCTTTAATATTCTTTAATGCGTCTTCTTGAGTAGTAATACTTTTTGGTGCATGTATGACAATAGATCAATTGCCATAGTTTATGCACTTTGAGTAGAATACCCTTTTTACATTCTAAAAATCACAAATAAAAGGCTCGTCAACTATGTGATCTTTACTCTTTATCATCTACCGTGATAAGTTTTAAGTGAGAATCAAATTTATACGCATTCCTAGTGTCTTCCACCTTACTTAGTCTTAATAGAATATATAGGAGGGTGGTGGTATTGGGGTCTATGAATATACTGAATTGGGTGAGGCATGATCCACTCCAATGGAAACAACCTTCAAGGTGTTCAAAGTTTGAAGAGAAGACGTAAATCAAAACTAACTTTTGCAATATAATAATAAACTTTTAATTACAATATGAGGATGATAATGATTACATATAAACCTTTCAATAATAACAAAAATAATGGAATCACTTGAGAGTGATGATTCTTTGAGAATAAAGATACAAGCACTTCAAGTACCTTAAAGAGAGAAGAGAGAGAATACTTTTTGTTTGAATTTGTGAAGAAAAATAATGCCCAAGTTATGGTATGATTTGACCTTGCCCGTGTTCTCTAGTTATAGCCAAACACTAGGGCTGACATGGTTCATGCGCACCAAAGGGATATTTTCTTGCGACAATATCTGAGCAGTGCGTTTTTTCCTATTTTCCTATTTGTCGCTATCCACTCTGATAGGCGACATCTGGTGTAACCAAAGTCAAAAGAAAATATATCGAGCATAGTGGCAAAAAATATGATTTGTGAATATTTCAAAAGGTTTCTTGGTAAACAATCTTGAAAACTTATGAGCGTCCTTGAGGGCCACTCACACATGCTATAATTTGAAATGACTTTGTAAATAGTGCCTTGACTGCTCGCCCATTTTACTAAGTGTGAGTTATGTAAGTGTTTGTGAGTGTATGAGTGACCTCTTGGGTCCGCCATCTTAGTATTATCTCTTTTCTAAGGTAGTGAACTTGTTGAGCCTTAGCTTGCTCAACAAGACTTACCTCTCATCCTCCAAACCAGAACTCTCAAGAGATGCCAACTGGCCATCTTCTCGAGCCCTGCTTGCTCGACTAAGGCTCCTTGATAAGTACTCATGTGTTCAGTCAATAAAAGTGTTAGTAAATATTTTTTTACATAAACGTCACTCTTGAAAAGACTTGGGGGTTACTCACATAGCACCCCCTCACCACTTAATATTGAACTTATGGCATCCCCTCAATTGTGTGGCCTTATTTTTATGATTTGGGTAATGATTACCCCTAGTTTCAAATCGTTAGGCGTGCATGTTTATGTCTTATAAATACCTATGTCCTTATAATTTTAAAATTTTCACTTATCAGTAGCTTTTATATTTTAGGGAGAGAAACTTTGAGAGATTTTCAGAGTTTGAGCAAATAAGAAGAAAAACCCTCATTTCCTTGTCTATTCATTCTTCAACCTTCCGATAATGGATTCTTCTCAGTTGAACATTTTATCCGTCTCTGTTACATCTGTGGGTAAGGTTTTAGTGGGCTCATTTTCTATCAACATGAATGTCACCATGCCTATGGCCACCCGTGCCACCTCTATTTCCTCCTCTATAATGGTTTCATCAATTGCTGGTTCCTCTCTAGGTGATGCCTCTGCCTTGTCGAAGGGGAATATGAAATTTTTAGAAGTAGATCAAAGGGGAATTTTCAGTTTATCTCCTTGCCACTTTCTTTAGAAAGGATGATGATTTCATGCCGTTGCTTGATAGGTTTCAGATTGAGTTTGTGGATAAGATTAAGAGCGACCACTCTTGGGATTTAATGAGTTTGAGGATACTTCTGTGGTTATGAGTGATAGCATTCTGTGTGTTCGAGTAGATGGAGGTGACTTTTTTTCCTCCAATATGAACATTGATGTTTGTGGAGGGAACAGGATAAGTGGGCACTATGGGTTGATTATGTCATCAATGTCCCAGCCTACTTTACCGTTATTGAGGGCTTAGGCTCGACCTTAACCGTTACAAGTTTAAATGCCTAAATTGTCCCTAAAAATACGAGCACTTATAATTTTTTACTTTCTCGATGGAGTGTGGATTCTCGCTCTTTTGTTACCAATTGAGGGGAATTGTTTTTATCACATTTAAAGATATTAGTGAGTTGATCGCTTCGACCATCTTGGGAAACCACATGTTTATTGAAGGCTATGAGGCCTCTACAGAATAGGAGATGTGAAAGGACCTCTATCAAGCCTTGGCATATCATATTCGTTATTTTCCTATCACCCAAACTATGGCAAGCAAGCATTATTTTGCCAAATGGCAATGGTACTAGTTCAAAGATTTTGAGCCACTATCAAATGAAGAGTCCTAGGCCAAAACACCTAAGAGCCAAGATGGTCCAAAACTCTAATCGTGGACACATTTGGCTAATTTCTTTGTCACATTCCTAAGTCGATTTATATTTCAAGTGAGTCCAAATGATTCCCCTCGCTAGCTACTTTTTCGTTTGGTTGTCAAGCTTGCTTGTGGCAGGAGTGTGCCACTCGCTACTCTTACTTTGGGATTTATTTATACTTGACTAGATCAAAACCATGTTGATATAGAACACTCGCATGGCCATTTTGATATGGTAAATCTTATCAATTCCTTTATGTTGATGGTTTTCCCCTTCGAGTGATTTCCTAATTGGGCCTCAGAGCCTCGCTCACTACATTGTCAGGCTCCTTGCATTGTTAGGCAGAATAAAAAGTCCCCTAAGAGATCACTTAGTCTATTTTTCTTCCTTACTCAAAGTGAGTGGGTGGGATGTTTTCTTGCTGCTCTACTCTGCTTCACATGTAATTTTTTTCTCTTCAACCAATGCTAATTCTATGAGTGATTGCCCTCACATCTTAGTGATCACATTTTTTCTCCCATATATACTCCTATATTTGACTGAGATTGGAGAAGGGTTTGAATTATCACTCCGAGGGCACTACACTAAAACGTGCTAGTTGTCATGATAATAGACCTTGACAAGTTGAACTTGTAATGGTCAAAGGTCATGGAAGGAATGAGGCTAATAATTGGTTTTGTCAAGGACTTGTCATGATCAAAGTCCGCAATTTTTTTTCATTTGTTATGGACATGTCACTGTCAATGTATGTGACAAGTTTTTCTTTGTCACGAACTTTGTTCATGATAAGTCCTTAAAGAAGAAAAACTTGTCATGAACTTTAACTGTGACAATTCATTGACAAGTAATTCTGATTAAGGACTTGTCATGATCAAAGTTTGTGACAAAATTGGACAACATATTGAAAAAAAAAACGTTAGGCAGTATTGCCACTACCACTGCCCAGAATATATTATTTAACCTGTATCAAGAATTGAAGATTTATACTAACATTAATCAACAATAATCAACACCATTATTAATAAGATTCAATCATTAACCAAATATAAATAAGGAACATAATATATTAACCTGAATTTTAATGTTAAATATAAATTATTACGTAAAAGTAAATGTTCATTGATTCTCATTGTTGATGTCCAAAATTGGTAGAGATTTTATCTTAGCTAATAATCACCAAATTTTTAATAATTGATAATTAGTTAAATAATGTAAATGAAAATAATAAGGAACAATAAATATTTTTAAAGTGGTTCAGCTTAGGGCAAGACTAGGCCAACTATTATGGTATTACGATTGAAGTTGGTTGTATAAAATTCTTGGTAGTCTTGGGTGTGTGTGATAGACTTATCCCTAGAGCTAAGGGAAATAAGATATTTATAATGGTCCTAAAAACCAAGGGGAGGAATGCCTTTATATATCCAGACATTTACACCCGTACATAATGAACGAGACTATTGATCTTCTAAGGCACGCGTGGAATGTCTCTTGATGATTCCCATGTGAATGACCTTTCTTCTTCCTATTGGTTCATTATGAAGATGGTCGGTTAGTATGTTGACCAAGTAGTTCTAGAGCAGACCAAGTATAAATAAATCACAGAGGTGTATACTCATGAGGATAGGTGTCCCGACATCATAGGTCCATGTGGCACGAGTAATTGGGCCCACAACGCTCATGTTGGAGGAGAAAGGTAGGCCATATAACATAAGAACCAACACATCACTCAATATGTTTCATGACACATTGTTCATTCAACAATAAGGTTTCATTTTCTTTCCCCACCATAACATTAGTGATGCGAACCCAAGCCCCGTGAGGTTACAACAGAGAGTTATGCACCACAAAACTTAAGCGTTTACTTTGTTCCCTCAATGCCCTGGCAATTATATTTCCTCCTCATTAGTCTACTAAATAGACTTTATCCCAACCAATTGTAAATCGATTCTATACAGTTGTGACGAGGGGGCAGGACAATAAGTCATACAAAGATGAGTATTCTATCAGTAAAGGTGAGAAAGAGTGAGTAATGACCCCCCCATCCACTACTTTCTCCTTGACCTTCCCTCGACTGCTTCCAACTCAACCTTGAATAGCATGCTTAGCCATCAAAAACATTTTATTCAATGTTGTTTTATGTTGTCGAACTTTTGGATCTTGTTGGTATTCAACTCGTTGACCTTGCGTGATAATATACTATTGCTTGAAGATGTACTCAGAGATTTCTTGTTGGCATCACTCTGGGAGTTATGGACATCTTTAAGCTTTTCTTGAAATAACAAACAAGTAAGTGATTAGATGAAATAACAAAAAAGTATGTGATTATAAATAATAAATCAATAACATAAATACAATTAGTGGCGTCCACAGACGAATTGACCTCTTTATCCTTCCTTTTCTTCGTTCAGATTGCCACATAGGCATCGAGCCTATGTGGCTTACCCCCAGGACCACTCCCCTTCTCCTAAAATAAAATAATGCAAAATTAGTGAATTAGTATATAATTACCACCAAATAGAATACAATAATAATAAAATGAGAAAACATTCAAAACTTACCATCCTATGCTCGACCTCGTCATAAGACGTATACCCAAAGTAGTGCAGTCAACCTTCTTATCCCGGTTTGCCCTCCCTGATTCATGAGAGGAAAACTGCCTCTTTAGTATTAGTGAAAAAGTGTTGCCAATTTGTCAATAATAATGGCTCCTTCTCGGGGACCATGTCCCTATACCGTAAGATGGAATCCTGGTCCGTGCCAAAATACCATGCAGATATGTCTTACTTCCACATTTTCCATTACTCCCTTAGTTGTTCCAATGTGGCATCACGTGATTCTAGGGGTAAGTCAAATTGTTCCTATCCAACAAATATAAAAAAATATTAAAGTAAGTGACTTAATAGTATTTAAATTATGAAATAAAATTTAAATATTATTGAATCAAGCATATACATGTAATGGCTCCTAAACAATCATTAGAAGAATAAAAATTCATATCATAAACCAAACTAGGAATTGTTTCAAATAATGCTTAAAGTGAATTAAATCTAAATTAACATATTCACTAACTAACTAACAAAGATTGATTTAAATCCCAAAAAACTGATCAAATCCAAATGAACGAAGCATTAAACTATCATCCAATATTAATATATTCAACAAAGCATTAAACTGGATAAACCAACGACATTAGAAGAATACAAATTAATAATTCACATTAAAAGTATACAAATCTATATCATAAAACAAACTAAGAATTGTTTTAAATAATTAGAGTCCTTACTATAAATTTAAGAATTATTTTAAATTCGGGTTATCATCCAAAATGGATTAATATTCGGTAGGAGTAGCAAATTCATCCACGCTACTGGTTAGACGCATTTGAGTATTTAAGACGATTGATCAGGACTCGTTATCGATATAGTCAAAATAAAACACTTGTTGGACCTTTTGAAAAGCATAAACAAATTACTGATTGCTCACATGCTCGTTACTCTTTATCTTGGACAAGTCAACCGTGATTAAATTGATACCTGAATTAGCTTTGCAAGCATTGTTTTCCTTAACTCTTACCCAATCACATTAAAACAGAACCTTTTTAAAGCTTATATATTCTAATTAAAATATATTCTCAATAACACCATAGTAAGTCATTTTAGCTTTAACGAGATTTTAATCTTTCGCACTTGTTCAAAAATAAGTAAGGGACCTATATGCCCAAGTCTTGTACATTGGTTATTTTCTCGTACACCCTTGAATCGAATACATAACCATTCAATCGATATTTTTTTACTCATGTGTCATGAAATTGGATCCAGTAGCGAGACGAGCAATCCTTGATGTCACATCATCCATCATTAACAACTGAGATTATAGATAAATTAATTAGGTTAGTTTTAAAGCTTTCTTGAAATTTGTCATTAAGTAAGGGAAATTATCATAGTAATGACCTTATGTAACACCCATATCCTAAATTAACTGTCTTATTGTGACATCATTCTTCGTCTTTTATTGTTCCCAAATGATTCATATTCCCTACATTGACCGCTCGGAACATATCATGGAGTTAATCAAGTAGAAAAGTTAAAATAATGTATATAGACAACATAAACTTGATTTTTCCATTCATCGATATCTTCATGAGTTTCAAATAGATAACGAGCTACTTGTTCATACTGTAAACTTGTTAATTTCACTCGTGTTCCCATCAATGTTATCTACAATTCTTGGGTTGGTTATACATTCCTAAGCGAAGATTGATGACTCCACAATAATGTCTTCCTCTACAATTGATCCTTCTATGTATCATGTATTCTTAACATCATTTTTAAAAATTTCATTAACCTTTCAAATGGGTACATCCATTGATATCTAACTGGAGCGCAAATAAGTGCCTCGTAACATAAGTGTACTAATAAGTAAATACTTATGTCAAAAAATGATGGGTGAAGTACTTCTCCAACACACAAATTTCTTTAGCCATAACAAATTTTTGTGGCCATGATGTGCTTTCGATTAACTACATTTTACATAAAAGTGTTAAGGAGATACTAAGTTACAAAATGTCCCTCTATAAATCCTTATGCCTAGAGAAATAGTGCTTAAACAATAAAGTAACCAAATCGCATGCAAATCATGAGACTTGCACTTATGTAAATAGTAGGAGGCATAATTAACAAACCATTGAAAGTTGGATGAATAGTAGAGGAAACTTTCAAATTATATACTATGTCTAAAATCACATTTCTTTCCTCAGTCGATAAAGAAAATGCACCAAGGGGAATTATTTTCCTTCCGCTTTGGCTTAAGTTTCAACATTTTAAGGTCATGTCATGCATTTTCTCCATCCTTGGAATGACTCTCGCTTAGGCATGTGCCCAAAAGATATTGGTGATGTTCTTTTCTGCATGCATTACATCTAATATACGACGCATCGAGTTACCCTTGTTGTCACACCCCAAAGCCAAATCAATTCTAATAATATGTTTTACAATCATCCATCATATGGTGTGCTAGCTGGAAGTAACACAAACCTAAAAAATGTTAAAATACAAACATTAAGCTATAAGCTTAGTGAGGTAATTCTTCCCTGCAGTAAAATAACAGTTCTATATCAAATCTTTGGATATAAAATCCAGAAAATCCTGCCCTTTATGGCAATAACATTCCTGGATAAAAAATTCCAACAAATCCTTGTCATAAAACAAAACAAATCATTGGATCTTTTTCCAATTCCAATCCTAAATCATAAGACCCAACCAACCCTGGATACTTGAGTATCCAAACAAATCCTCAATACGGAAGTATTCAAACCAATCCTCTCTTAGAGCTATATTCATATCCATCATATCAATTATATATATATATATATATATATATATATATATATATATATATATATATATATATATATATATATATATATATAACAATCACAAGTACACTCACCTTGGCAACTCAATAGGCTTTCCATTTTCCTTTGTTTGGCACTGGTAGATCGGTTCTCCTTCCCTTCCTATCATTCTTAAAATATTAGTATCATCAGTAGTATTAATAATCCAAAGAATAACTTAAATGTAACCCAATTCATAAGCATCACAGGATCCCATTTAAATTATAGCCCAAACATGCTTTAATTTCTTCTTTCTAATTCAATCTTTATCATATTAGGTTTTCAATACAAAAGACGGCGCATCATTTCAAGTTTCCAAGAGCAAGATAGGCCCCTTTCTTTATAACATAGTAAATATGCCATATAAGCTCCTCTTGTATGTAGCCAACTTCAATCAACTCTGGACCCTCTATCTTCCTTTCCCCAACTTCACCCCAACATACCGGTGTACGACACCATTTACCGTACAATTCTTCATATGGAGACATATCGATAGTATACTAAAAACTATTATTATATGCGAATGGTTTAAGCAAACCTGCAGGTTTCTGATGCTCCACTTTTACGTGTTGACATACGTGGTATCTAGAAACAAAATCAATTGTTTATTTATTCATATTATTCACAAATAATGCTGTCCCTATACATTTTAGTACTACTAGGATGCATATTACAAATGGAATTATGAGCCTCATCTAGAATTTCCTCTTTTAATCCATCCACATTCGGCACACATAATCATTGCTTATACCATAAAGTGACATCATTAACAACACAAAAATCATCAGACTTACCATCTTTGACTTCTTGTCATTTCTTCTCAAGAAATGGATCCTTACTTTGCAAATCTCGAATACGGTTAGCTAACAAAGGCCTCATGCTTACATGAGCAAAGAATCTATTCCCGTCTGTATGCTATAATTCCACTCCCAATAATCTCAACTCCATGATGTGAGAAACTCTAGCACATTTAATACAAGTTGACCTTCTCGAAGCCTTTCTATTCAAAGCATCTGCAACTATATTTACCTTCCCTGGATGGTAGTGAATTGTACAATCATAATCTTTAATTAACTCTATCCACCGCCTCTACCTTAAATTCAACTCCTTCTGAGTAAATAAAAACTTAAAACTTTGATGGTTAGTAAAAATTTCACATACTTCACCATATAAATAGTAATGCCAAAATTTCAGAACAAACACAATAATAGCAAGTTCTGAATAATGCCTAGGATAATTACGTTCATCTGTACGCAACTTCCTAGAAGAATAAGTAAAAACCTTACCAGGATGCATAAAAACACAACCAAACACCTGATGTGAAGCATCGGTATAAATAACAAAATCATCTCCACCATGTGCAATAGTAAGAATTCCATTCAAACTTAACATCTTTCTGAGTTAATTTTTTTCATTGGCAAGGCAATCGAAGAAAATCCCTTTATAAACCTACTATAATACCCAGCAAAACCCTAAAAACTCCTCACCACAGTTATATTGTTAGGCCTCTCCCATTTTACAATAGCTTATACTTTCTTGGGATCAACACATATACCATCCCCATAAATAACTTGGCCTAAAAATACAACTTGTGATAGCCAAAATCCACATTTACTAAACTTAGCATACAACTTCTTATCTTTCAACACATTCGAAATGATTTTGTGATGCTTTTCATATTAAACCATATAACATGAATAAATCACAATATCACCAATAAAAACTAGGGGATCTTCCTATTAAGTCCTATTTACATGGGACATTTCCAAATAGGTCCTATCGCAACATTTTTTTCCTTAATAGGTTCTATCATATAGTGAATATTCAATGTATGTTTACAAATAGGACCTATTGGAACAAAAATCTTTTTTCATAGGACCTGATGGAGAAAAAAAATGTTAAGACGTATTGAACTACATACTTAGTAAACGGGACTAATTGGTAAAAGACCCTAAAAAACTATCACAAATAAAGCAATAAAAGGATGAAGTACCTGATTCAGAAGATTCATAAATACAGCTGGAGCATTTGTCAGTCCAAGAGGCATCAGAAGAAACTCAAAATGACCATATCATGTACGAATAGCAGTTTTAGAAACATCACTCTCATTTACCCTTAACCGATGATAACCTGATCGCAAGTCTATCTTTGAATACACTTTAGCACCTTACAACCGATCAAATATATCATCTATACACGGTAAAGGGTACTTGTTCTCAATTTTAGCTTTATTCAGTTGCATATAATCAATACACAAATGCATAGTGCCATTTTTCTTTTTCAAAAATAAAACTTGTGCACCCCGTGGAGATACACTGGGTTGTATGAACTCCCTATCAAGTAAATCCTGTAATTGAATCTTGAGTTCTTTCAATTCAACAGGTTCCATTATATACAGTGCTATAGAAATAAGGGTTGTCCCCGGTGCTAATTCAATACTAAATTAAACTTGTCTCTTTGGTGGTAACCGAGGCAACTTACTAGGAAACACCTCTATAAAATCCCATACAGTAGGAACATCAACTAATTATAATGCCCCCTTATTAGTGTCAGGAACATATACTGTAAAACTTTCGCTACCCATACTCAATAATTTCTTCGTCTGAATAGTGTAAGTAATGCAACTGGGAACAGTTTTTCTTTCCCCCGCAAATTTAAATCCAAACTCACCGTGTATATTAAAAACAACTTCTTTGCAAAAACAATCCATATATGCATGATATTTAGATAACCAATACATTCCTAGAATTATATCAAAATCAGATATATCTAATGAATGTAAGTCTATAACTATATCTCTAAGTCCCACAGTCAAAATATAATCACGAAAAACATATTCAACTATAACCATATCCCCTATAGGCATATAAATACCTAAACCCACATCTAAACGAGTATATGATAACTGGTCCACTTGGCCTAGAACGAGTAGTTTTTCCTCTGCCCATACTTGTAAGGACACAAATTTCCAATTGATTCCATATATAATTTTGGCTCAATTCCGGACAAAAACATTCATTCATAGGATTGTATTTAATTGTTATATTCTCAACCCTATGAAGTGTTTGTTGAAGATGTAGCAGCAAAGAGTGTAAAGCTTCATCAATATACCGATTTGCGTGCCTCGTTTCTACGTCATCGACTATGGTTCCATGCTCCCAAGGTATGAATGCAATATTATATATATAGGAGCTTGGAATAAGTTTTATTGCGTGTTAGGTTTATATAAAACTGATGTTTTAATTTCATAAAGATTTTATCAAACTTTAAAATAAAGTATATAAAGTTTCTGGGCTAAAATCGAAATTTATGAACTTTCTGGAAGATCGTTCGATATGTCGTTCGAACGAGTTTTTCATTCGAACCAGATGTCGTTCGAACGAATTTGCCAACGAATTCCCAGTATAGGCCTTTGAAATGTCATTCGATATGTCGTTCGAACGAACCTTATGTTCGAACGAGATATCCAACGAGATTTCTAACAAGTTCAATCTGGAACTTCGTTAGAAGTCTTGTTCGAATGAGACTTCGTTTGAACGAAATGTCGTTCGAACGAAATACCAGGCCGGAACAGTTTTTTGGCAGTTTTTCACTCACTTCCCCACTTGGTTCTTAACCAACCTTTCCAGTCTTTACTATGTGCGGGAATAACATTTTCCAACTTAACTTTTCCATTCGAGTTCATCTCTTAGAGAGAATTTGAGAGCAAAATTGTTTAAGGAAAATGTTCTTGTTTTGAGTGTGCTTTTTATCAAAGAGAAAAATGTCACACCCTGCCTAATTCTGGCGTCGGCCGCCACCAAAACTAAGCCGGGCGTGAACTAAATAAATACCATTCTTAGCATGAGACAGATATGAGACATAAATAAATCAGTCCATAAGATAAATAATTGGTCAATCTCAAATGATCACAAATAACTAAGCGATAAAAGATCCATCACATGCTAACTCCAAAGATCCAATCTCCAATAATGATTAAATAAAATCTGAAATAATCCCAAAATAAATCCTCTAAACAACTTTGGAACCGAATGGCCCAATAAAACTCAAATGAAGTCTCATAATACGACTGGAAAAGAAAGTCTAACTAAACTATGCCATAAAGTAAATAACTCCAGCTGCACCTCCAATGATAACTCCGATAAACTTATACAGCTTCTCCAAATTCTAATCCTGAAAAAGATTAGTCAACGCATGGGTCAGAGCCAAAGCCCCGAGCAAGAATACACACTACTCCCCTCAAATAGGATCCTTGAATCCAGACAGTAGCATTATACGCAATAAATATCACAATAGAATATTTTAAATTAAACGGGATAATTAAACGCGATAGATATAAATCACTAACTACCCGCATAAATCCCCATTTATAAAGGCACACCAATATGATTTTAAATTCCAAAGTCCCACGATGTGAATTTAATTATATTAACCAACTTTTATTATTGTTCTCACTTTTTATTAAAGTGTCACACTTCCCCTTGTCAATCGCCCTCTGACCCGTTTACTGTCGGCCCCGACACATGACAATGTTACTCTTGTCAATCGCCCTCTGACCCGTTTACTGTCGGCCCCGACACATGACAAGGTTCCACACACGACACGACATAAATCGCCCTCTGGCCCGTTTAAACTGTCAGCCCCGACACATTATGTCGCCACAAATTTTAATACCCGTTTTTATCTTAGGCATTAATTCTCAATTTCTCAATTTCACAATTTATAATCACCCCACCCTTTTAATCGACGTGAGATCCTCAAAATACCCCTTAGTCCCATACCTAAGGGTCCCCAAGTTATCAATACGTCCTATCCTATGTATAGGAGGATTTTCTAACATAAATCTCAACTTAGTCTCGTTCTTAAACTATCGTAGTGACGATAAAGTAATAAAAATCAGCCCACCCTCAAGATGATAAAAACGCTATAATCTACCCTCACTAGTCCCATACCTAGAACGCGTAAATCATCAAAAGGCATACCCACTAGTCCCATACCTAGAAGGCATCCTAAAATATAGGGAGAGCAATAATACCCAATAACCCGTCGTCACAAAGGCAACATCATAATACCAACAAGTCACACAAACAAGCATAATTAATCAATATATAAAACTACGCATGATAGTCCAATTCAATTAAATCTTTAATTTAATTATCACAACGTCAACAATACCCAAATAATCTCATTTAATTAATTTAAATTAAATATACCAAGTTTTCATCATATATTCATCAAAACCAAATTTTATTATCTCTACGTGTATTACATGAATTGTACGCACCCAAAAATCATTTATTTTAAAACTAGAATTTTTCTACATGCACCCTACACCAATAAAACCCAAAATCACTCATCAATCCTACGTACCCAAAGGGTTATGAATATTATTCAGATTAAAAGATTTTATAAAAACAGCCCCATAATTAGTATTCACTTTTTCAAATTAAGTTACTAATTATTTTTAAAAAAACATGTAATTAAGTGTTTAGGCGACACTTAAAACGCATAATACTAAAGGAAAAGAATAGAGTATTCATGCCTGAATAAAAGTTGGTTATTCCTCTAAAAAATTTGACAAAGATTCGTTCTTGATGCGTCTTGAGAAAATCCGGTTAATCTTGACAAAACTTGAGTTGAAAGTTATGTAGAATGGGGCCAGGGTTTTGAGGTTGAAGAAGATGAAGAAGATGAGAGGATTCTAATTTTTGAGAAGGCTAAAGTGTGTTTTAAAAGATCTAAACTCGTCACTTTATGTTTATATACCAAAAAGAATTAGAGTCCTAATCAAATACAAATACTTGAAAAAAATCATTACGGACGATCGGACCGTTAGAATCGCTTGAAATTTTAGTATGTTGTAGCGAACGGCGAGACAGGACTGCTGACAAAAATTCAGCTTGATCGGCCGGTCGGATTTCTAAAAATATTATTTTTACAAGAAAGTTTTATGTTATGAGGACTCTTAGAGAGTTTTATATTTTGAGGACTCTTCTAAATAATAAAAATTCAATTAAAACTCCATTTTAATTCCGATTCCAATTCCGTTTGAAAATTAATTTTTCAAATATAAAAACCAACACTTAAAATTATAAAATTTATAAAATCCAAAATTTCATTTTTCTCCGACTTCCAAAATTAATTTAAAAAAAATTCCCATTTAAAAAATTCGGGTTGTTACATACTTCCCCACTAGCAAAGAATTTCGTCCTCGAAATTAAACGAAGCATACACATAAACACTTAAATCTCGCAAAAAAAGAAAGTAAGGCTCACATATGCCTACCCATAGAATGCCATAATTGGGCGCCCATACACCCAATTCTACGCGCACCTACCCCACGAGCAACAAAATATTATATATTGCCTATATACATACACATAACTATGAAAATAATGGCGTACCACATACTCTCAAAATTCTTCGCTCGATCCTATATCCGAAAGTCATTAAAATTATAACTTCCTCAAATTAAATTTCAACATCAAAAATCGATACATACGGTACCTAACATCTGTACTAAAACTCAAAAATAATTATTGTCTCCAAAATCCATTATAAGGATCCCCACATCAAGCTTACTAATTCTAAACTCAATGTCTACAACGTCCTTAACTCAAAACTTCACATCTCCAAGAAACACATCTAACATGTATGCTAGACCCTCTACCTTAAGAAGTACGAATCATCAAAGGGAATCAAAGATCGGCAACGCGGAAGCTAAACGGACTCATAACCTACGAGACCTAAGACCATGCTCTGATACCATTCTGTAACACCCCGCCCGCCCGGGGAGAGCGAACGGAGCGCTAGTCATCGATAAACTAAATCAATTCCACAAATAATAAGGTATAGAGCATCTAAAAATCCCATAATACAAACGAGAAACCACTAATCTCGATCTTCAAATAAATACAACAATTCTCTCGAAATAATTACAATAATCTAACTATCTCGAAAACAATTAAATCTCCAAATGCTCTATACATCAAAATAAATACAAGTCTTCTCTCTTGTATTAAAAATCTTCCCAAAATAATCCTCGCTAAAATCAATCTCCATAGCGCCCCAAAATCCGCGCTAACCTGCCACTAAAAGAAAGTATGGGGTTTTACACAATATGCTCCTGAAATCTCGCGAGTATTTATTCCGTTGAATTCTTGTTAATTGAACTCATATTTTGAATTGTTAAATTCTTGAAAATCTGAAAAAATAATTGTTGGAATTATTTTCATTCACGAGGTATTATTCATGTTGTGTTGAGCACGCTGTCATGAGATTTTAATATGGCACTGAGGTTGGGCACCCGCCAAGACTCCTTTTCCGGCTACTTGATAAAGTATGGCGCGGTATGGTGAGGCCTGGTGACTCTGATTAATGTGTTGTTGAGAAATTATATTGATAAAAATGCTATTGAGATTTGCATTTGATTTGAATATTCGTATTCGTATTGTTACGTTTTATTCATCGCTAATATTTTTGTTGAGCATCTTTCCTGTCGTATTGTGTACTTCCCCATATTTTCTTTTAGTGGCAGGTTAGCGCGGATTTTGGGGCGCTATGGAGATTGATTTTAGCGAGGATTATTTTGGGAAGATTTTTAATACAAGAGAGAAGACTTGTATTTATTTTGATGTATAGAGCATTTGGAGATTTAATTGTTTTCGAGATAGTTAGATTATTGTAATTATTTCGAGAGAATTGTTGTATTTATTTGAAGATCGAGATTAGTGGTTTCTCGTTTGTATTATGGGATTTTTAGATGCTCTATACCTTATTATTTGTGGAATTGATTTAGTTTATCGATGACTAGCGCTCCGTTCGCTCTCCCCGGGCGGGCGGGGTGTTACAAAAAATATACACCACTCTAGTTTACACCCAAATTAGTTTCTTCCAAGTTCCCATAATCATATATCTTGCTTCGACTTTGGCATCGGTTTCATCTCTTCCGTTCAAAGAGAAGTTTCGGGTTTTCTTCTACATCCCATAAAGAAAAGAGAAGAGTTTTGTTACAATATTACCCACTTGGATAAAGGCTCCTTACTCGGGTGACGGTGACCATATAAAGTCCGATCGGTGGATTCCGAGACCGCGGTGGAGCTCCAAGGTTATCTGCTAGAAAGAGGTGTCTACAAGAAGAAGCGTCGAGACTTGAGAGGGATCGAGTCGTGTGTTGTAAGACTTTCTGTCTTGTATTTGTAAATCCGTATCAAGTGGATTTGTGGCTAGGGCCGTCCGAGGTTGTTTCCCGTCTTGGGTTTTTCCTCGTACATTGCGGCGTAGTGGATTAATTGTTTATTTTATCTTTTGCAAAATCACCTAGAACGCATGCTTAGGTAAAAAGATAAAAATTGGTTTAATTTAATCTCTACGTGTTTAATTTGGGTAATGTGTAGTTAATTTATTCAAGTCAATTAATTTAATTATTAAAATTTGGTTTGGCCTAATTTGTTTAAATGAAAAATATGACTTAGGAAAATTCTAGGACTTGGATGAATTTACTTGATTTAAGTGAAATTGATTTTAATGGATTAATTTAACTTCACTCAGTTTTATTTTAATTTGAAATAGAAATTAAAATTTGGTGTTTGTTTATTTTGTGAACCATCCAATTGAACCATCTTACGCTTTCGCATCAATTTCATAAAAAAGAAAAATTAGTTCTTAAAGAAATTAAAAAGGGGGCCCTCCGGGCGACTACAATACTTTTCACTCCACTTCCTGGAGATAACACTCTACTTGTTGCAAGACTTGGTGCTGCAGGAGTCTCTACCAACTACAAAAAACTCTTCATAACATGCTCCACTTAGTGACAATGGTATCATTCTAGTCTTTTATGCTTAGTCCACTCAGATTTATAATGCCCTTCCTCTTTACAAAAAAAAACATGTAATAACTCCCACGGAAACCTCACCTCTTCCCGACCTCCTACCTAGATTAGAAGATCCTCCACCCCTGTATCTTTACTAAATCTCCCAAAATATCTACCCCTATCTCCACCTCCTCTATGAAATTTATGATATTCCACCTTAGTACTTCTGCCCTCACCTCCCTTAGATTAAGATTAGTCAAATATATTTTTCTTAAAACTCTCTCTACTCACCACCCTTGGTTCATCTGTCTTTCTGTTATCATGACTTTGTTTGCCAAAGAAGAAGAATATTCTAATTCATAAGTAGCCACTCTATTATGAATGGGACAATCAGCCCCTTTTTGAACTTACTGCATTATCTTCCTCATCCTCCCCATACGTAGGAGCAAATATAGACAAAGCTGTAAATTTAGCCTCATACTCCCTCACAAACATTTTTTCTTGGGTCAAATTTGTAAACTCCTTCACTTTCTTCTTCCTATAAACTTTAGGAAAATAATTATCATACAAATCTTTAACAAACTCACCCCAAGTAATAACATTTGTACCTTCCATTCGGAGCACCAAATGTTTGTTAGCTTCCAACAAATACTTAGCCTCTCGTTTCAGCCTAAACACAGCCAAATTTACCTTTTGGTTATCTGGAACTTTCATCATTGTAAAAATAGTCTTCAAGTCTCTAACCCACATCTCAACTTTTGTAGGTTCAACTGATTCTGAATATTCTTGAGGATTCAACTTCAAAAACTTTTCATGCATGGTATCTTTAATTTCCTTCCTTGCCTCTTGCTCAATTATGGCTACAGTATTTGATTCCATATATTAAGTTTGTTATTCTACCTTTAATTCCATATTTTTTCCTGTTGTTCTTACATCCTCATCATTGCTTGTGCCATTATTTGCATCTCTGTAGGCTGGTCATGCTCTTTAGCCCTTCTTATAGCACTCTGCTCTATTTTAATATCCTCGTCTGCATGAGAAGCTGCTCCCTCTTCTCTCCCCAGGTTCCATCTGTATATATATATAATACAACAAAGTTCTAACAACTAACATATATAGTTTATAATACTAAATTATTAGTTAGTAGACAAATAATTCAATAATATCAAATCAAACGATTAACTACCATCTAACCGTCACACACGTCCAAATTTTATAATTTAGATGCTCTAATAAGACTAATTGTCACATCCCAAACCCATATCCATTCTAATAATTTATTTTACAATAATTAAATCATAATATCCAACCAAATAATATATAATTAAATTCATGACTATCATGTGTAATATACATAATGAACATAATCACGTTCTCTGTATCATAACGTAATTAACACTAGAGTCATAATGAAAGCATATACAATGATATGATTAACAATTACAATCGTCAAATCAAACCACGATAAATATTTATATACAACGTATGAGTGAAATAAAACCATAAGTGTGACAGCAATAAAAATTCCACACCCCAGCTATCTCTGACGGTGAAACTCTCAAAATCATTCATTGTATGGTGTCCTAGCCGGAAGTAACACAAACCTAAAAAATATTAAAATACAAACATTAAGCTATAAGCTTAGTGAGGTACTTCTTCCCTCTAGTAAAATAACAGTTCTATATCAAATTTTTTGATATGAAATCCAAGCAATCCTGGATATTTTAATATCCAAACAAATTTTGAATATAGATGTATTCAAACCAATCCTCTTTTAGACATATATATAACAATTATAAGTACACTCACCTTCGCAACTCAATGGGCTTTCCCTTTTCCTTTGTCTGGCACTGGTTTGATCGGTTCTCCTTCAATTCCTATCATTCTTGCAATATTACTATCATCATAAGAGTATTAATAATCCAAAGTATAACTTAAATGTAACCCAATTCATAAGCATCACAGGATCCCATTCAAATTAATTATCATAAATAAAGCTCAATCTAAATTCATGTTAAGATATTTAACATATCCAAGTCATATCCCAAACATGCTATAATTTATTCTTTCTAATTCAATATTTATCATATTATGTTTTCAATGCAAAAGACGGGGCATCATTTCAAGTTTCATAGAGCAAGATAGGCCCATTTCTTTGTAACATAGTAAATATGTCATATAGGCTCCTCTAGTATGTAGTCAACTTCTAATAATTTTCATAATTTATCTCCATCGTAACTTTCTTTGATTTTCCATGCAATCTCCATAAATATATTGAATAACAAAAAATTAAAATTTCATAATTTTTAAAGTTCAGTTGTTATGTCAAAACCCTTACCAAACTCAGGGTATATCTAAATGCATTTATGCAAACAACAATAAAGTCTAACCACGAGGATTTTAATTATAACTTTTGGATATTCTATGTGTATGTGAGTTCAATTCCATCTCCAATTGGAATTTCACAATTTTAGTAAGTACATAAAAAGATATAGAAGTTTTAATGCACAACGTTACTAAATAAAGAAATATAAAGGGTTTACACATTCGACTTTCTTTAAAATTGTATCTATCCACACATATATATCAAGACATAAAAGTTTAGTAAAAAATTGATGATTTCTATCATTTCAATCAGTAATACGAAAAAAATAACAAGATTTATGAATAGAATTACCTAAGGGACTCTTATGTAATTTTCTATGAATTTTTCTCCAAATTCTCTACTCACTTTCCTTCCTAAGCTTCACTATTCTCTCTCTTCAAGACAAAATTATCTCATAGCTGAATTTGTTGAAAAAGGAGGTAATTCTAAGGAGGCATAACCAGCTCCCTTTCCAACCAATCATATTGAGACATTTGTTGTACTAAAAGATGAAATACCACTTAAACGAATGGATAAATTTTCCATTAGTACGTAATCTCAGTCTAGCTTCTTACTCGTACCTCCATTTGATACGTCGTTTATTACCTTACAAACCTAACTCATAAGGTAACCAATTCGATATTTCACGATTTTTGAAGGTAGGATTAGACTAAATATAATCACCTAAAATTATATATATTAATAACCCATTTTCCATATCACATAAGGTAATCATGATTCAAATATAATTTATCATAATTATATACGGGTTGTCACAACTCTCCCCCCATTAGGAAATTTTATCCCCGAAATTGATATTCCATGGTTGCTCAAGTCATTCAAATACGGATAACGCAGCTTCATACTATCCTCTCTCTCCCTTGTAGCTTCTTCTATGGAATTCCTTCTCCACATAACTTTGACAAGTGGAATTTTCTTAAATCTTAACACTTGTTCTTCCTATCCACGATAGAAATTAGTAATTCCACATAGCTCAAGTCTTCCTTCAACTCTATAGGTTGCTCCACCGACACATGTGAAGGATCCGCTACATACTATCTCAACATAGAAACATGCAACAAAACCATGTAATGAGGCTACTCTGGTGGCAATACTAACTAGTAGGTATCCCTCCCGACTTTCTCAAGAATTTAGCGTGGACTGAACTTCCCTTTCTTTCTAAACCTCATAACTCCTTTCCATGGCGATATCCGGAGAAACACATAATCCCCTTTCTAGAATTCCAAATATTTCCACCGTTTATCCGCATAACTTTTCTTTCTGCTTTGAGATGCTGTCATTCTATCTTTAATAATCTTTACTTTTTTAGTGGTAACTTCAATTAACTTTAGACCCTCTATCTTCCTTTCACCAACTTCACCCCAATATACCGGTGTATGACTCCGTCTACCGTATAATTCTTCATATGTAGCCATACCAATAGTAGACTGAAAACTATTATCATATGCAAATTCTATTAAAAGCAAATATTCATCATAATTTCCTTCGAAATCAAGCACACAAGCACTAAGAATATCATCCAAAATCTAGATTGTCCTCTCAGACTACCCATAAGTCTGAGGATGAAAATATATACTAAACTTTAAGTTAGTACATATGGCATATAGGAAACTATCCCAAAATTGAATAATTTCATTAACATAATATTAAGCATACCTATCAATTGTATACGTACTCTTTACTGCTAGAAAATGAGTTGACTTGGTTAACCTGCCTACCACTACCCACATCGAATCTGACCCCTTCTGAGATCAAGGAAGCCCAACCACAAAATCTGTCGTTACATGATCCCATTTCCATTTTGGTATTGGCAATAGTTGAAGAAAACCCGTTGGTTTTTTATGCTCCACGTTTACTTGCAAACATATAAGGTATCTAGCAACAAAAACAGTTATTTCCTTCTTCATATTATTCAACAAATAATGCTCCTTTAAATTCCTATACATTTTAATACTACCAGGATGCATAATACAAATCGAATTATGAGCCTCATCTAAAATTTTTGCTTTTCATACATCCACATTGGGCACACATGATCGTTTCTTATACAATAAAGTGCCATCATTAACAATACAAAAATCACCAAACTTATCACTTATGACATTTTGCCAATTCTTCTCAAGAAATGAATCCTGACTTTGCAAAATATCGAATACGGGTTGCTAACAAAGGCCTCACGCTTACATGAGCAAATAATCGATCCCTATCTTCTAGCTGTAATTCCACTCCCATCAATCTCAACTCCATAATATCAGCAACTCTAGCACACCGAATATAAGATGACCTACTCGAATCCTTTTTACTCAGAGGATCTACAACTACATTAGCGTTCCCTAGATGGTTGTGAATTGTACAATCATAATATTTAATTAACTCCATCTATGGCCTCTGCCTCAAATTCAACTCCTTCTGAGAAAATAAACACTTAAGACTTTGATGTTTAGTAAAAATTTCACATACCTTACCATATAAATAATGACGCCACAATTTCAAACCAAACACAATAGCAGTAAGTTTTAAATCATGCGTAGGATAATTATTTTCATGTGTACGCAACTTCCTAGATTCATAAGTAATAACCTTACCATCCAACAGAAAAACACAACCGAACCCCTGATATGAAGCAACGGTATAAATAACAAAACTATCTCCACCATGTGGAATAGTAAGAATAGGTGAAATTATTAACCTCTTTTTCAATTCTTCAAAACTATTTTCACAATCAGAATACCATTCAAAATTAACATCTTTACAGGCTAATTTTTTTCATTGGCATGGAAATCGAAGAAAATACCTTTATATACCTCCAATAATACCCAGCCAAACCCAAAAAACTCCTTACCTCAGTTACATTATTGGACCTCTCCTATTTTAGAAGCTTCTACTTTCTTGGGATCAACACATATACCTTCCTGTGAAATAACATGGCCTAAAAATACAACTTGTGATAAACAAAATTCACATTTTCTAAACTTAGCATACATCTGCTTATCTTTTAGCACATTCAAAATAGTTTTGAGGTGCTTTTCATATTCAATTATATCACGTGAATAAATCAAAATATTATCAATAAAAAACTATGACAAATGAATCAATAAAAGGATGCAGGACCCGTTTCATAAGATCCATAAATACAGCTAGAGCATTTATCACTCCAAAAGGCATCACAAGAAGCTCAAAATGACCATAGCGAGTGTGAAAAGCTGTTTTAGAAATATCACTCTCCTTCAGCCTCAACTAATGATAACCTGATCACATGTCTATCTTTGAAAACACTTTAGCACCCTGTAATTGATCAAATAAATAATCTATACGAGGTAAAGTGTACTTGTTCTCAATTTTATCTTTATTCAGTTGTCTATAATCAACACACAAACGCATAGTACCGTCTTTCTTGTTCATAAATAAAACTAGTGCACCCCATGGAGATACAGTGGACTGTATGAACCCCCTATCAAGTAAATCCTACAACTAAATTTTGAGTTATTTTAATTCAATAGGTGCCATCCTATATGGTTCCATCGAAATAGGGGATATCTCCGGTGCTAATTCAATACTAAATTAAACTCCTCTCACTGGAGGTCGCCCAGGCAACTCACTAGGATATACTTTTGGAAAATCCTGTACAATAGGAAAATCGACTAATTGTAAGGCCTCCTTCTTAGTGTCAAGAATATATGAAATAAAACCCTCACAACCCTTACTCAATAATTTTCTCGTAAGAATAGCAAAAATAATGCAACTATGAACAATTTTCCTTTCCCCCATAAATTTAAATTCAGACTCATCAGGCATATTTAAAAAAACTTATTTACGAAAGTAATCCATAGATGGATGATATTTAGATAACCAATCCATTCCCATAATTATGTTAAAAATTAGATATATCTAATGGAAGTAAGTCCATAATTGTATATTTAACCCCCATAGTCAAAACACAATCACAGAAAACATATTCAACTACAACCATATCCCCCATAGGCATATAAATACCCAAAACCACATCTAAATGAGTACACAATCTACTCAGATATATAGAAAAAACATATTACACAAAAGAATGTGTGGAACCGGGATCAACCAAAACATAAGAACTTTTATTAATAACAAAAACTGTACATGTCACCACATCTGAAGTAACCTAAGACTCTTTCATTGTCAAGACTCGTCCACCTGGACTGGAACCACTAGTTTGTCTTCTGCCCACACTTGTCACTTCAGTGCCTGGAGGTAATACTCTGCTTGTTGCTTCACTTGGTGTCTTTGAAGTCTCTACCAACCGCGAACAATTCTTCGTAAGATGCCCCACGTGGTGACAATGGTAGTATTCCAGTCTTTTAACCTTAGGACATGTAGATTTATAATGTCCTTCATCTTTATAAAAAAATATGTAATAACTCCCACTGAAGCCTCACCTCTTCCCGACCTCCTACCTAGACTAGAAGATCCTCTACCCCTGTATCTCTACCAAATCTCCCCTGACCTCTACCACTATCTTCAGTACCTCTCTGAAATTTATGAGGTTCCACCTTAGTACTTCTACCCTCACCTCCCTTAGACTGAGAGGATTCAAATCTAATTTTCTTAAAACACTCTCTACTTATCACCCCTTAGTTCATCTTCCTTTCTGCTATCATTGCTTTGTTCACCAAAGAAGAATAATCTTCTAACTCATAAGTAGCAACTTTATTTTTAATGGGCTAGATCAATCCTTCTTCGAACTTACTGCATTTATTTTTCTCATTCTCCACATACTTAGGATAAAATCTAGATAAAGCAGTAAATTTAGCCTCAGAATCCCTCACAGACATTTTTTGTTCGATCAAATTTATAAACTCCTTCACTTTCTCTTGCATATAAACTTTAGAAAAATATTTAACATACAAAGCTTTAATAAATTCATCCCAAGTAAACATTTCTACCTTCCATTCTAGGCAACAAATGTTTATTGGCTTCCCACTAATACTAGCCCTTCCTTTCTGTCTAAACATAGCCAAATCTACCTTCTGACTATTTGTAACTTTCATCACTACAAAATACTCTCTAGGTCTCTAACCCACATCTCAACTTATGTAGGTTCAACTGATCTTGAATATTCAGGAGGATTCAACTTTAAAAACTTTTCACGCATGGTATCTTTAATTTCTTTGCATGTTTCTCAATTCTAGCTACAGTTTTTGATTCCAGATATCTAGTCTATTGTCCTCCCATTAATGCCATATTTATTTCCTATTGTTCTGTCATCCTCATCATTTTCTATGCCATTATATGCATCTCTTTAGGCTACTCATTCTCTCTAGCCCTTCCTGCAACACTCTACTCTATTTTAGTATCCACGTCTGCATGAAAAGTTACTCCATCTTCTCCATGTTGTCCATCCCCAGGTTCCATCTTTAATTATCCATAATACAACAAAGTTCTAACAACCAACATAAATAATTTATAATACTAAATTATTGGTTAGTACATAAACAATCCAATAATATCATCAAATCAATAACTTACATCTAGCCATCACACAAGTCTAGAATTTATAACCTAGACGCTCGTATACCACTATTTGTCACACCCCAAATCCAAATCCATTCAAATAATTTATTTTACAATGATTAAATCATAATATACAACCAAATGAGATATAATTCATTTCACGATTATCATGTATAATGAGCATAATTATGTTCTCTGTACTATAACGTAATTAACATCTAAGTCATAATTAGAGGATATACAATCTATGATTAAATATAACAATTGTCAAATTAAATCACAGTAACTCTTTATATACAATGTATGAGTAAAATAAAACAATAAGTGTGACAGCAATAAAAATCCAAAATCTAACCCCATCTCTCTCTAACGGTGCAACTCTCAAAATCATCTATGTATGGTATCCTAGATGGCAGTAACACAAACCAGAAAAATGTTAATAACAAACATTAAGGTATAAGCTTAGTGAGGTACTTCTTCACTACAGTAAAATAACAGTTATGTATCAAATCCTTGGATATAAAATCCAAACGATCCTACCCATTATGACAATAATAATCCTGGAATAAAAGTTTCAACAAATCCTTATCGTAAGACAAAAAAAATCATTGGATCTTTGTCCAACTCTAATCCTTAGCCATAAGACCCAACCAATCCTGGATGTTTGAATATCTAAACAAATCATGAATACTGAAGTATTCAAACCAATCAACTCTTAGATCTATATTCATATTCATCATATCATTTTCATATATATATATATATATGAAATAATCGTAAGTAAACTCACCTTGGCAACTCAATGGGCTTTCGCTTTGTCTTTGTCTAACACTAGTTCAACCGGTTCTCCTTTCATTATGATCATTCTTACAATATTAGTATCATCATAAGAATATTAATAATACAAAGAATAACTTAAATCTAACCCAATTTATAAGCATCACAGGGTACTACACGAAAAAGACCAAATTCCCACCCTTTAGCCGGCCACCCTTGTCACGGTTAATGATTGTGACAAAAAAAGAATGCATTTTTTGTCATGGTCATTGACCGTGACAAGTTCGTCAGTCAATGACCGTGACAAGTCCATGACAATTGTACGTTTTACGGACTTGTCACGGTCATTGACCGTGATAACATTAGAAAGTTATCACGGTCAAAGACCTTGACAGGTTCGTGACAACTTTTCAAAAAAAAAAAAAAACTTCCCTCTTTTTTCCCACCTTTTTGTTTCCCCACCTTCTTTCTCTCTCTCTCTCTCCCTCTCTCCTTTGTGTGTATATGAATATGTGTGTATGTGTGCATGTGTGTGTGGTGTGTTGTGGGTGTGTGTGTTGCGTGTGGGTGTGTGTTGCATGTGTTAGTGTGTGCAGGTGTGTGTGCGTGTGTGGGTATGTGTGCGTGTGTGTGGGGGGGGGGGGGAGGGCTAGTGTGTGTGTGTAGTGTGCTTGTGTGTTGGCAGTAGGGGGCAGTGCGTGTTTGGGTAATGGAATAATTAGGGTTTCATACGTAAATGTGCAAATACCCAAATATATGTTGTACCCTTAAGTATAAATACCCAAATATTGTCGGCTAATACATAATGATAAGTAATTAAACCTTGATTTCAAACGTAAATGTGTAAATGACGATTCTCCCCATGTTTAAGAGGCTTAAAGTTAAATTTGATATTTTCCTCACGAAATAGTCATAATAGGAATTGGAATTGGGACTTATAATTATTGTTGTTAATTTAATTATGACTTTAATTGGATATAAATGAGTTAGGAGCCTTTAGATTCCCCTTATTAATTGTTGGTTTTAAATTAGTAAGTAGTTAGTTTGAATTGATGTTTAGGATTTTTAGTAATTGTACATATTATGGGTTAGATGTTGTTATTTTGGAATTCAGAATTAAGTTGTTAAACATTAATATTACACCGTGACACTTGAAACAGATAAGTTGATTAATAAAATATAGCTTTAATTGTAATTTTAATTGTAACTTTAATTGTATAGCTTTAATTGTGCAGCTTTAATGATGATATATTTATAAGACGTGATGAAATGCATTAATTGAGCAGATGAATTGAAAGGAGTACGGGATACACATTTGTTGGTTTGTTATTGCTGTTGCTGTTGGATTATAGTGGACCGATGTTGGGTTGGTTAATTTTGGAAGTGGCATGACCACTGGATTATTGTCCAAATGTGTGTGTGTGGGGGGGGGGGGGGGGGGAGGGGGGGGGGGAGTTTTCAACTTTTTTTTAAATTACTTTGTTTCACGAACAATATATCATTAATTCATATATATCGTATGTTTCATTTATGATAATTAAATGATACATACTTGAAATTACATATAATGTGCATAGATACTAGTTTTCCAGTTCTTATGCGTACGCATTCAATAGCCCTTAGACCCGTTCGAGAGTCATTACCCCTGTAATGAGATCCCTCCAATTGTCCCATTTGGATAGTTTGAGACTGTATAATTTATGTATAATAATATTCTTTATGGCTTAAACTTGTTATTTTTGGAGGAAGTTCTGCAGTTGTATCCTAATGTTCTCTGGGTAGATGTACTTGGAGAACTATGGGGATATGGTTCCGAATTTTTCTCAAATCGTAATAATGTGCATGGGCTGTTAAGTATATTACATAAATAGGAAGTCTTGAATGGGATAGGACCACTGACCCTTTAGAGGAGATGGAGGAAATAGGAATTAATATTATAAATTGAATTTGAATTTGAAATTTAAAAATCGAATATAAATAAGACATAATTAAATAAAACATACTATAAATCCAAGTTTTGTTTATACTAATCCACGAAAATACGCTTTTTACCTTTATTAGGCGATTGTTTGTAGTAGTTGTGATGGGATATCGTAAATACAAAGAGTGGATAGGTGAGACAAATAGATTGGGGGATGTGTTTCGCAGAGGTGATAATGAATTTGTGAAATATTCAAAGAGATATCATAAGTCATGAAGAGTTTTCGTCTAATTTTTCGTCCAACTAATTTGAAGGTTCCATCTAATTTTTTGTCTAACTTGCAAAGTATTGTGAATTATGCTACCCATGATTTACATATGTGTAAGTCCCACGGTTGGCATGTGATCATGCAATCGGTTCCTCTATTATTTAAGTACTATTTCTCCAAGCATAAGGATTTGTGGAGGGATATTATGCAAATTAGTATCTGCTTATCACTTTTGTGTGAGAAGGTATTCAATGGAAAAAACATAGTGGCTATAAAATTGGTGGTGATCGAAGCGATTTGCGTGTTGGAGAAGTACTTTCCCCCATCATTCTTTGACATAAGTGTTAACTGTAACAACCCGCGTAATTTTGGGGGTATTTTCGAAATTAAGAGGAAAAATAAATTTTGAGATAAAATTATTTTTATTGCTCAAATATGTTGGTTATTATTTTTAAAGGCGAGAATTTCAAACGGTTTCGAAATCGGAATTAAAATAGTGTTTTAATTGAATTTTTATTATATAGAAGAGTCATCAAAACATAAAACTCTCTAAAAAATATTTAAAAATATTCAACGGTCCGATCGAGCTAAAATTTTTTTGACAGCTTTCTCTCGTCTTTATCTAATTCTCTGTAAAATTTCATCCAATTACAATGGTCCAATCGTCCAGAATAAATTTTTTAGTGTTTGTATCTGATTAGAACTCTTTTCTTAATCAAACTCTTAATCCTTTATATATCAACTAATTCGTGGCTTGGATTTTCAAATCACTTTTTCTCAAACTTTTCAACCAGAAGACCTCTCCAAAATTACTCCCTTTCATATACAAACCATAGCCCCAAACTTATTCAAGATTTCAACCTTAGATTAGAAGGCTTATTTGGTGTTTTCTAGAGTTTGGGCTAGAACGATATTTGATTATTTTTGCGAGAGGAACGTGATGGTGTGATTAGATTTTGAGGATGAATTATGTGATAATTTTGAGGTATGGGGTTTTACAAAATATGCTCCTTAATCTTGCGAGTATTATTCTCGTTGTTTTCTTGTGATTATTGAGTCATATTTGAATTGATAAATTCATTTTGAAATCTGGAAAATATTTGTTGGAGACTAATTTCGATTCATGTGGTGTTATTTTTTCTGTTGAGCATGTTGTCATGAAGATTTTAATATGGCACGAAAGTTGGGCACCCGCCAATATTCATTTTTTCGGATATGCTAAAAAAATGCATAGGCGCGGTACGGTGGTGAGGCGTGGTGACCTGGTTAATGTGTTATTGAAAAATTATATTGATATAATTGCTTATGAGATTCATGTTGATTTGAATATTCTTACTCATATTGTTACGCTTTATTCACCGCTAATATTTGTTGAGCATCTTTCCTGTCGTATTGTGTACTTCCCCATATTTTCTTTTAGTGGCAGGTTAGCGCGGATTTTTGGGCGCTTTGGATTTTTTGGAGATGGATTTTAGCGTGGATTGTTTTTGGGAAGTTTATTCGAGAATACAAGATGAGAAGATTTGTATTTATTTTGATGTATAGAGCATTGGAGATTCATTTTATTTTCGAGTTAGCCGTTGTATGTAATTCGAGAGACTTGGTTGTATTTGTATTTGAAGAAATTGAGATTTGTGGGTTCTATTTTTGTTGTGGGATTTTTAGATGCTCTATACCTTGTTATTTGTGGATTAGTTTAGTTTTATCGAACAGCAGCGCGCTGCTCGCTCTCCCCGGGCAGGCGGGGTGTTACATTAACTTGTTGGCACACCTATGTGACGAGGCACTTTTTTGTGGTCCAGTTAAATATCGGTGGATGTATCCATTTAAAAGATTGATGAAAGTTTTCAAAGATTACGTCAAGAATACATGATACATTGCAGGATCAACTGCATAGGAATACATCACCGTGGAGTCATCAATCTATACTAGGGAATATATGCCTGACTCGACCATAGTTGATGACATTGATGAGTTCGTCGATGAGGGTGTCCATGTGATGGGCAAACGAGTGAAATTAACGAGTTTGCAACATGTACAAGTAGCTCGTTATCCGTTTGACACACATGAAGATGTCAAATAATGGAAAAAGAAATTTTAAATTATTTTAAGTTTTACATTATTTTAGATTATTTTATACATGATTAATTTTGTAATACGTTCGTCACATTAATTTTATGCAGAAAATATGAAGCCTGTGAGAACAATAAAAAATGAAAAATAATGGCACAATCAGACAACGAATTTAGGCTGTGGTTGTCACACGAGGTAATTATAATTAAAATGTTTGTTATATAAAGTTACATTATAATAAATCTTTACAACTAACCTAATTAATTAGTCTATATTCTCAGCTCTTAAAGACGGGTGATGCGATATCAAGGCTTGCTCATCTAGCCACTAGACCTTTGTTCATGGAACAAGAGTAAAAAAGTATCGATTAAACGGTTACGTATTCGGCGCAAAGGGTGTACGAGAAAAGTAAAATGTACAAAACTCGGGCATTTCATACAAGGCTCTTACTTTCTTTCGAGTGAGCGCAAAAGATAAAAACCTCGTTGAAACTGAAATGACTTACTATGGTGTAATTCAAAATATATTTGAATTGGACTATGTAAGATTCAATGAGGTTGTATTTTACTGTGATTGGGTAAGAGTTGAGGATAAAAAATCTTGTAAAGTTGATCCTTGCAACAATATGATCATATGTGTAAGGACATAATTTTATAAATGTCCGGGGCAGATTCTAGGAAATTTCTGTTTTCTCCTAGATCACAGTTCATATGTCTGATACCGCTACATTCGGCACGTCAACACGATCATCCTCGACGGCCTTTATCCGAATTCAATGCATCTACTTTCTTCATGTGCATCATGCTACATGCAATGTGCTGCTCAGCTCATTCCCACTACTCCATTACGCTCTATTAGTAATATATTTTGTTGGAGCTTTAAATATTTGGGAAATGTTTTTGAAAATTATTTTTGAAGTCTGGTTTTATTTTTTATCAAAAGCAGAATCTTTCTAAGTGTAGAAGCGAATTGCCTCGATTGATGAGATCGCTCAAACGACTTTTAAAGTCGTTCGCGCGAGATAGGCATGTCGTGCGATATCATTCGAACGACTTTTGTCCTTCGTTCGAGCAACATGGCTATCTCGTTCGAACGAGCCATCACCTCAATTTTTGTATAAATATCTGATCTCCTTCTACACATTTTTCAAGTCTTTTTGCAATCTCAAAATTCTGCGAAAATATCCCAGAATAAGACTTCACTTTTTAAGGTTTTCTAAACCTTTTTGATTCACAAAACCATTCCCATATATATGTGTGAATCTTTAAACCTTCAAGATGATCATTTACTCATCTGGAGTAATTTGTGAGGAAGCCGCTCTCTTCTTCACTGCTGCCCTACTGGAAAGGGATAGTTCCAACCGCCGACAACAGAATCGACACCCGAGGGTATTTCTGTGTCATATATTTTCATTGTAATCCGTGTAAGTCGTACTCTTACAAAATTATTGTGAAAATAAAAGGTTTTGCCCCTTTGGGGGATTTTTCCTGATATATGTGTTCTTGCACGTTTCATCATCGTATTTAATCACATATAATGCATGTTTAGGACTTATGTGTTAAAAACTGTGTTTAATTAAATAACTTCCTTATTTGAACGCAAGCGCACTCTTCTCAAATTGATATAAGAGCCAATTACACAAATTTACCGTGTAATTTTTCGCAAAATTTTTCTAAGACATCAATTTTCTGAAAAATTGACTTTTGAAAACGAGTGTGTTCATAATGGAGAAGTTATATAATAAAATGCCAGTTTTTGACGGGACAAACTATGCATATTGGAAAGCCCGCATGAGATCTGCATTAAAAGCCATTGATGAATGTGTCTGGATTTTGGTTGAAAGAGGGTGGACACCTCCCTCCGTCACTGTTGATAATGTGATCAATTTAAAACCTGTCACTTCTTGGACTGAAGAAGAATTTAAATGGTCATAATTCAATTCTAAGTGTCTAAGTGCTATTTCTGGGTCTGTCACACCTGATGAGTTCAAATGCATAATGACGTGCACCACGTCAAAAGAGGCTTGGGATGTTTTACAACTCACCCATGAAGGAACTAATGCTGTGAAAGAGTCTAAATTGAAAAAATTGACAACTCAATTTGAAACCATCACCATGCATGAGACTGAATGTTTTGATGATTTTTATGCTAGGCTTTCTGACATTGTTAATACTAGCTTTAATCTTGGTGAACATATTCCTAATGCTAGAGTTGTTAAAAAGATTCTTCGTTCTCTGCCTAACCGTTTTATCCCTAAAGTCACTGTGCTAAATTCTATGGGTAATTTAAATAGGCTAAAATTGGAAGAACTTGTAGGAGACTTGCAAACATATGAAATTGATATGTTCCCTAAAACTGCTAGGTCTAGAGATAAGGAAATTGCACTTAATGCCCAAGAGAGAAAGAGTGAGGGGTCGGCTAGAAAGAGGGGAGAGTCAACTAGAAAAAGAGAGACTGATTCGTCTAATTCTGAGTGTGATTTTGATTTAGATGATTTGCCTCTTTTTGTAAAAAATTTCAAGAGGATTTTCAAATTCAAGAAAAATGGTAATTTTAAAGATAAAAATAAATTTGAGAAAAATAAGTTTGAAAAGAAAAATGAAAAAGATTTTAAGGATCCTCCTAAGAAAGAAAGTGAGAGATGCTTTGAGTGCGACGGTAGGGGTCATAGACCTTTTGAGTGTGCTACTAGGCTAAACAGTGAAAAGGGCAAAGTTGTCCTTAATGCTACCCTTAGTGACGACAGTGAGGTCGAGTCGGTGGATTCTGGAGTTGAGTCACCGCATGAGTGTAACTTCACCGCATTCATGGATAGTCATGTGAGCACTTCTAGTTCTCCTCACGACAATGAGGATGATGCATCACAGGTACACCTCGACAGTGAGATCGATGTGAGTGAGGGGGAGGATGACACAAGTGAGAGCGAGAGTGATATTCAACGCGCCTAGGTTGAGTTATATTCTGGGCCATTTAAAACTAAAAAGCGTAACAAAGCGTTAGTTCTTAAGATCACCGGCTTAGAGGAAGATTTAAGAAAAGCGAGAGAGATAGTCCTCCACCTGCACCACCCTGAGAGAGAGAGATTCTGCCTGTGTTGAGAAAGAAAGTCTGTTTATAGAGAGAGAGAGAGAGAGAGAGAGAGAGAGAGAGAGAGAGAGAGTTATTTTGAGAAAGAGAGAGGGGACTTGACTAAACAAGTGGCTAGTCTTACGAGTGAGCTTTATTCCTCTATGAAGACTCGAAAGAAACTTGAAGCCCTTGTTTCCCAGCTTACTCATGATCTGGAGAGAGCATGGGAAGTCAAGGTACAAATCGAGGACAGATCTGGGAAAATGGGAAAAATGCTCCTCAGCCCCGCTTTAGGTTTTAGTGATAGGCAGGGAATAGGTTATGATGGTGCCTCCACGTCCCAAATTGCACCCGAACCAGTTCCTGAGTTTACTACGACTTCTTATGGCCATCGTCAAAAACCTCGAAGGAGAGTTCGATCAAGAAAAGCAAACCAAGGTCCGCCTTTGACTGTGTTCTTTTGTACTTATTGCAAAAGAAAAGGCCACCTCAGGGAGTTTTGCTATAGTATGGGTCGAACACGACGTACTACTGCTCCACCTCAGCATACTGATGAGTTTACCAGTCTGAGAGAGCGAGTTGAGTTTTTAGCTGCCACGTCTTAGTGTTTGATGGAGGAATTCTGACGGATGTCTTTGCCGTCAGTGAATGCTTCTCACATTCCAGCTAAAATCAACAACAACAAAGGAAAACAAAAGGTCACCACTTCTTGGGTACCTAAGAAAGATAAAAAGGCCTTTATTGTTCATGTCGCTCTCAAAGCACATAATACCTCGCAGTGGTATTTTGACAGTGGGTGCTCCAGACATATGACAGGTGATGCCTCATTTTTTACATCTCTTAAGGATTATCAAGATGGCAGAGTCACCTTTGGAGATGGGAGCAAGTATAGCATTATAGGACGTGGTACTGTCGAGTTACCTGGATTTCCTAAGATAGAAAATATTTTGTGCATCAAAGGTTTGAAAGCAAACCTTCTCGGCATTAGCCAGATGTGAGACGCTGACTTTGCCGTAAAGTTTGATCGGGACGCTTGTAAGGTCTATAATCAAGCCGGTAAACTTTTAGTGCAAGGGGTGAGGACAAAGGATAATTTCTATGGGACTGAGCCCACATCCTCACTTGTCTGCAACAGCGCCACGATCACTCCTATGGATCTGTGGCACCAATGTCTAGGTCACGTAAATATTAGAGATCTAACTCGCTTAGCTAAAAAGGACCTAGTACGTGGCTTACCATCTCTTGGAAGGCCAACTTCGACGGTTTGTGGACCCTGTCAGTTGGGAAAACAAATTTGTAGTCCCCATAGGAAGTTGCATTCCATTACCATCTCTCGTGTTCTTGATCTTATACACATGGATCTTATGGGTCCCACTCGTACCGAGAGTCTGGGTGGTAAGAGGTATATCCTCATGATGGTGGATGATTTCTCCAGATACTCCATCGTAGGTTTTCTGAGAGAGAAATCCGATGCTGTAGAGTTTTTAACGACCAAGTGCTGTGTCCTGCAAAATCAACACAGAGTCACTATTAACAGGATACGTAGTGACAATGGCACTGAATTTAAGGAAGCAAATGTATATTATTATTGTGATAGCCTTGGGATCAAACATGAGTTTTCTGCTGTGAAGACTCCTCGGCAAAATGGGATTATTGAGAGAAAGAATAGAACGATCCAGGAGATGGCTAGATCTATGCTTCTAGGTCGTAAAGTTTCTAGGAGATTTTGGGCGGAGGTAGTGTCTACTGCATGCCACACGGTGAATAGGGTTTATCTGCGTCCACACACACTTCAGACTCCTTATGAGTTGTGGACTGGCAAGAAGCCCAACCTTGCATATTTCCGTGTTTTTGGGAGTAAATGCTACATCCTACGGGATAGAGAGAAATTAGGAAAGTTTGACTCCCGAAGTGACGAGGGAATACTACTGGGATATTCATCGAATAGTAGAGCGTACCGAATTTTCAACCTAAAGAGCTCTAAGGTTATGGAGTCAATAAACGTCACCGTGCAAGATGACGAACCTTCGGCATTTATTGACTCTAAACTTCAGTGTGAGGTTGAGGATATTTCTAGCAGTGATTTACTTGTACCTCACCCACACTCTCTGGTACTCCTGTGTTAGGGGACACACCCGCTTCGGTTCGCAAGAGTCATGACCCTTCTTCCATTGTTGGTGATCCCACTCTAGGGGTCAAGACTCGTGGTCAGCTAGAGAACATTGTCAGCCATTTTTGCTACACGCCCAAAGTCAAGCCCAAGAATCATAAAGAAGCACTCAAGGATGAACATTGGATATCTACTATGCAGGATGATTTCCTTCAGTTTAAAAAGAATAATATCTGGGAACTTGTCCCCCGACCTAGTAAGACAAATGTGATAGGTACCAGATGGATCTTTAAGAATAAAATGGATGAAAATGGTACCATAATCAGAAACAAGGCTAGGTTGGTTGCTCAAGGCTACACACAGATATAAGGTGTAGACTTTGGGGAGACATTTGCTCATGTTGCAAGGCTTGAGTCCGTCCGTCTACTTCTTGCCATCGCATGTCATCTGCGTTTCAAGTTATATCAGATGGATGTCAAGAGTACCTTTCTTAATGGCATTCTATAGGAGGAGGTTTACGTGGAACAACCAAAAGGGTTTGAAGTCCCTCAACACCCGGAGCATGTCTACTATCTGAGGAAAGCCTTGTATGGTTTGAAGCAAGCACCCCGTGCTTGGTACGATAGGCTTACTTCCTATCTCTTAGCCCATGGCTTCAAGAGAGGGGGAGTTGATATGACGTTGTTCGTTAGTAGAGATGACGATGCAATTTTGGCTGCCCAGGTCTATGTGGACGACATAGTCTTTGGATCCACGTTCTCTCAACATGATCATCACTTTGAAGAGGATATGAAAAGTGAGTTTGAGATGAGCATGGTTGATGAGCTTACTTTCTTCTTTGATCTCCAGGTTCGTTAGCTAGAGGATGAGATGTTCATCTCCCAATCCAAGTATGCTAGAGACCTAGTGAAGAAATTTGGGTTAGACTCCGCTAAGCATGCACGTACACCTATGAGTACCACTACCAAGCTTAATAAGGACACTTCAGGCAAGGACGTAGAGCAAACCTTATATCGGAGTATGATAGGTAGTCTTCTCTACTTGACTGCCAATAGTCTCGATATAGCCTTTAGTGTTGGAGTCTGTGCGCGATATCAGGCATCCCCGAAAGAGTCACATTTACTTGCGCTAAAACGTATTATTAAATACGTGAGTAGGACTCTCTCATACGGTATTTGGTATTCCTTTGATATTGATGACCGTTTATCCGCCTATTCAGATACCGATTGGACCGGGGATGTAGATGGTTATAGGAGAACTTCTGATGGGTGTTTCTATTTTGGTTCTGCTCTTATCTCCTGGCTGATCAATAAGAAAAATTCCATCTCTTTGTCCACTACGGAGGCTGAGTACATAGCTGCCGGGAGTTGTTGCACGCAACTCTTGTGGATGAAGCAAATGCTGGAGGATTATGGGATTTCACAGGACACCATGACCATTTCATGTGATAACATGAGCGCGATACACATATCCCGTAATCCAGTCCAACATTCTCGCACAAAGCACATCAGGATATGTGAGCACTTTATACGATAGTTAGTTGAGGAGAAAGTCGTATCCCTGAGTTTTGTTCCCATCGACCGCCAGTTAGCCGAAATTTTCACGAAACCTTTAGATGCCCTTAGATTTGAGAGTCTTAGGAAGTCTTTGGGGTTTGCACAGTTGACTGAGGGGTTGGTCTATGTCTAGGATAGGATGCTTTTTCATGTTCATATCATATTCTTCCTATTGCTAGTTTATTTTATATGTATTTTTGCTTTGTTGTATAGCTATTTATTTATTCTTTTGAAAAAACCAAAAAGATTTTCTTGATATATAAAAATTTTAGAAAAGCCCAAAAAGATTTTTGTATTTTTTATGAACCTTTTGTGGATGGACATTTAAGATAGCCAAGTCACAATTTCATTCCATCTTTTCATGTGACTGTTTGATAGAGATTTGAGACGCTACATCATTTCATCCATGTGCTTTACACTACTTGGAGTCTTTGAGATGTGATTCGTGATATCTTGTCTACATGTTTGACTCCTATCTCCTTTATTGCACACATGCACGACTTTATTTGATTATTATACTTGTCTATCACATTTTGGCTTGAGTGTTTCCATCTCAATTATGTCTATACAACTAATAATATGCGATAAAACTTGACAAGATTGGAATGCATGTAAAAATCGTTTTTGTGAGACTGAATGTTTGTTTAAGAACGGGGAGGGGCTGCGAAAGGTAATTATCTATTCTTTGCGCAAAATCCACTGTTCATAAGGACCTAAAAATGGAGGAATTTTATTATCCGAGGTCCAAAGAGGTTAAAAGAGCCCCGAAAAAAATGTAAAGGCAATAAAAAGCAATTCATGCCAAATATGGGCCATTAGGTTTCACCATCAATTCTCCAAAGTTTGAGAATTTAGAAAGCCTCTATTCAAAATTAAAATCTGAGGGAGTTTGGTTGGAGAATATAAACGGGTTTGCACTTCCTTGAAAGTCCTGAAAAAGCATGAAATAGTTTTGGACGTTATTGATGTGGAAATCACTTTGAGCTTTGATTTGTTGATCTTATTGAGTCAATGTCTCATATTACCACCTTTTTACACCAAAGGAATACTTTGAGTTCATTCGTTAGGAGTATCCGATATTCATCGTGCACATATGTCATGTTTGTATGCCTTGATTATCCTATCGAATTTGATCACACCCCTTTATTTTCGCTATCATTGACTTGGTTGTTTTTGTGATCTTTCATGGTGTGATTATTTCTTTGTATACTATGTGTGAAAAATTTTGAAAAATACAAAAATAGCAGTTTATTCCCGTGTGTCATTCTCCATGTGCATTCATTTCTGCTTCTCATATCTGTCTATTTAGGGACATCATAAAAAGGGGGAGAAGAATTATGGGGGACAATTGTTTTGGTGTTTGGTTACTGCATGAATGATTTGCTTAAACTTAATTGATCATCAATTTTTTCTTATCATTATACTTCAATCTGTTGCTTATCACGGGTATTTGTTTTATCTCATGTGTGTAAGTACATCATTTGCTCATTATTTGATTACACACCCTGATGAGAAAAGCTTTGAAAGGTACCGGAGAGCTGACATTTTTGGAAGACATGTCATTTAGTATTCTCAGTTTGAGGGTTTAATGGGGATATTATCTTGTACGTCATTTGATTGCATAATTCGGATTTTTTATGAATGTACCGGCATAGACATATGGGGAGATTTGTAAGGACATAATTTTATAATTGTCCGGGGTAGATTCTAAGAAATTTCTATTTTCTCCTAGATCACAGTTCATATGTCTGATACCGCTACATTCGGCACGTCAACATGATCATCCTCGACGGGCTTTATCCGAATTCAATGCATCCACTTTCTTCACGTGCATCATGCTACATGCAACGTGCTTCTCAGCTCATTCCCACTACTTCACTACGCTCTATTAGTAATATGTTTTGTTGGAGCTTTAAATATTTGCATAAATATTTGGGAAATTCTTTTGAAAATTATTTTTGAAGTCTGGTTTTATTTTTTATCAAAAGCAGAATTTTTCTAAGTGTAGAAGCGAATTACCTCGATCGACGAGATCGCTCAAACGACTTTGAAAGTCGTTCGCGCGAGATAGGCATGTCGCACGATATCGTTCGAACGACTTATGTCCTTCGTTCGAGCGACATGGCTATCTCGTTCGAATGAGCCATCGCCTCAATTTTTGTATAAATATCTGATCTCATTATACACATTTTTCAAGTCTTTTTGCAATCTCAAAATTCTACGAAAACAGCCCAGAATAAGACTTTACTTTTTAAGGTTTTCTAAACCTTTTTGATTCACAAAACAATTCCCATATATGTGTGTGAATCTTTAAACCTTCAAGAGGATCATTTACTCATCTGGAGTAATTTGTGAGGAAGCCGCTTTCTTCTTCACTGCTGCCCTACTGGAAAGGGATAGTTCCAGCCGTCGACAACAGAACCGACATCCGAGGGTATTTATGTGTCATATATTTTCATTGTAATCCGTGTAAGCCATACTCTTACAAAATTATTGTGAAAATAAAAGGTTTTGCCCCTTTGGGGGATTTTTCCTCATATATGTGTTCTTGCATGTTTCATCATCGTATTTAATCACATATAGATGCTTGTTTAGGACTTCTGTGTTAAAAACTATGTTTAATTAAATAACTTCCTTATTTGAACGCAAGCGCACTCTTCTCAATATGGTTGGCTTGTCCAAGTTGAAGAGCAACGAATACGTGAGCGATGAGCCATTTGTTTGTGCATTTCAAAAGGTCGAGCAAGTGTTTTACTCGGAGTATATCAACAACGAGCCATGATCAATTGTCCTACATGCACCCAAATGTCTAAACAGTAGTGTGGACTACATGTTTGCTCCTACCGAATACCAATTCATTTTTTATGATAACCTGAATTTGCAATAATTTTTAGATTTGTAATAAATATTCCAATTATCGGACAATAGTTTAATGCTTTTAATTCATTTGTACTTGATCAGTTTAGTGGATGTATGTGACACCCCGACTAATTAAATACCGGGTAGGTACTCCTTTATTAAATTAATACAAAATGCCAAGTTGTTTCAGTTAACAACATCACTGTCGAAAACATTTTAAAAATTACTAACCACCTAGTATTTAAAAAGGAAAGATGTCAAATTTTAAATTGAGTTTGATTAACATGAAATAAAAGAATAATGTAAGAACAACATAATCCATTCACCATAACTAAGTAATGAAATAACCAACAATCAATAATAAATCCGGAGGAAAACTCCTCACAACAATTCCACAACTGAAATGAATAAAACAAAGTATCCTGAATTAATTACATGCCAAAAAGTCTGAATATCTGAAATATGAAATGTCTCTAATGGAAATGGGCGACATGCCCTACAACTGGTGAATACTGAATATGGAGTCAAGATGAAAGAAGCGTCCACTAGCAAGGCCTTGTAACTTCCACTAACAGCTACAGCTCGTCGCCTGAATGAGAATCCTAAGCATGGTGTCCTTGTGGCTGGGCACCTAAAATGGTTTTTACAAAAAAATATATTTGAAAGCAAACGGGTCAGAGCCCGAAAGTGGAGAGTATTTAAAAATAGCAAGTGCTTTAATAACATTAAAACAACGAATGCAAAATACATGTTAGGACGTGCACTCACATGAAATACTCACCTCTCGACTAATTGTGCACTCCTAACGTATAGCACCCATCTAAGTGATAATTATATCTAACTATACCGATATGAGTTCTAACCTTTCTACTCGGTTCCCATTATACATCCTACGTTATCAATTAAATAGGGACTTTACTTAAACCCGGATTCTCAATTAAGCAATACAATTCATTACAGGTTATCCCTTTATATTTTCTCAAAGCGTTTCCATATTTATACACACAATACTACATGAAAGTTCTCATTAATTAAGTGTATATTATTCACGTCATAAATATACAATACAAGCACCCCGAGACTAAGCTGCAGTGCACACATACTCTGCTATCAATCCCGGTACATCACGTACATAAGGATCACGCATTCCGAATCTCTCAGGAATCGTTCTCAGATAACAACAATCACAAATAATAGAGGCGAACATAGTCACATCACATGGGTCACGCACATACCTACGCTCCCACGATCAGCAGACTTATTAACAACCCAATAAGTCCTTCTTTGACCTATGTTCTCGAGGTACCAATATAAATCCCCCCCGTAGGCAACACAAGGATAGATGGCCCTAAGCGAACGCAAACCTCCCGTGATAGCAAGTATGGTAGGTATGTCATACACATAAAATCATATACATATACGAAGTATGCACACATCTTAGTAATCACCATAATTTATTTGTGGTACACTTCTCGTTTTCGTACCAACTTATAATGTTACACGATATACATATCCACGGTTAATATAATTATTCAAGATGTCAATTATTCTCACGCCGTAATAGACACTCACGTCCTAATCCATAATTTCCATTTGGTTCAAATCACACACCTATGTTTTACTTCTCATTATATCCCAAATATCCCAAATATATCAACTAATCATCAAGGAAATTTTATCTCTACATTTGAACAAGGTTACGGGACACGCGAAAACAAAAAGGCCAAAAAGCCTAAACTGTCAGCTCGTTAGAAGTCTCGTTCGAACGAGGCTGTTCGTTCGAACGAAGTGGGCTTTCTAACGAGATCTTGTTCGAATGAAAGGTGTCGAATGAACATCCCCTCGTTAGAAGTCAAAGGTTAACTCATTAAAAGCTCGTTCGAACGAGCTCGTTCGAACGACCTGGGTAGGTCTTCTAACGAGAGACTAGTTTCGAGCCCAGATTTCCCTTTTTCATTTTTCCATCTTTTCTTCACATCTAATCTCACATAAAAATCATCCCAACATTATTTTAAGGTTTCTAATCCATACCAAACATTCGTAGGTCATAATTAAACAATTATATAGGGCCAAATCTTCCTAAACATCATCAATTCCCTTCATTTATCCCCAAATCCCATGAACATGAACCCTAAAATTTTAAAGTCACCAATGGGAATAATTAAATCCGTTTTTGTTTCATACCAGGTATATTATCATCAGAATAATCACCTAAATACAATTCTACATGCAAATCCTCATCAAAATGTATGTTCCAATTCCAATTTAAATGGGTTTTTATCAATCTCCCAACAACAATGAAATTTCAGAAATGTCTAAGCATAGAGAAAACATTCAATGCAATTAACGAAATTAAACCACTTGCCTTATGTCTTTCTCTGATTTTGATGTCGAATTGATGAATTGTTCTCTCTCTCTCTGCAGGATTTCTCCTTTCTTTTCTCTCTACAAGCTCTTCTTCTCCAAGGTGACAATGGTGACTAGGGTTTGCCTTAGGAAACTCTTGGAACTAATTCTAATAACCCCCATAGCCCATTAGGTCTTAAGGTGTAGTTAGTGGGTTTAGTGGGTAGTTACCAAATCAGATTTTTATTTCCTAATTTTCGTTGGTTTTAATTCTCAAAAATCTAAAATTACCCAACTACCCTTTTACGTTGCCGGTATGGCTTAAAAATACCCCGGGACCCAAACTAAACCCCCGACTAGCGTTTTCTGACTATTTCGACCCTTCCGGACGCGTTAGCGCACTTAAAATGACCATACGGTTAATAGAATTAAAATTCACTTTTTAATTAAATAATAATATTCCTGACGCGACTGTCACACACGTCTCAACAAAATTTCCAAATTGCCGTATTTCAATCTCACGACAAGTTTCATTTCATAGTTCAATATTCATATAAAGTCATATATACACATTATAATCAAATACCAACTCACATCTCGTTAGTATTTTATCCGGATTAATTCCCAAATTAATTCACATTTAATTTAATTAATCCCAAAAATAAATATCATGAAAAATACGGGGTATTACAATGTAGTATTGAGATTTAATTCTTAAGCATTAATTCAAAGTCCGTGTCTAGTGGGTGTATTATTCTAGTGTTTTATTATTATTAAACATTAGTTTAATGTTTTAAATTCATTTGTACTTGATAATTTTCTCTCTTTCTCTCTTTCCTTTGTATAGATGTGTGTGTGTGTGTGTGCAGGTTTTGTGGGGGGGGGGGGGGAGGGGAGTTTTAAACCTTTTTGTAAAATATCTTCGTGTCACGACCCATTCGAAAGTGGCACGACCACATAAAATATTTGTATGTCTTCTTCGGGCGTGTGTGTGTGTGCAGGTGTGTTTGTATTCTTCTAATTCATTTGGATTTGTACTACTAACAACAATTTTTTTACGAAAAATGTCTCCCTCGGATATTAAGGCAAGTATGATGATGATGATAATGATGATGTCTTCTTTAGGGCTCGGTGGTAGCGGAGGCGACGAGGGCTCCTCAGCCCCTAGTATAGTTGCAATCACACAAGACATAATATTTACGTGGTTCGGAAAATTACCTACATCCACGGTGGTGCTCTCTGATTATATTTCTCTTTTCTCTAGGAGAGTGTTTACAAAATCACATACCCTTTGCCCCGGGCTGGGGGGTTTATTATATACATGTAATTCTCAGAAAGTGGGGGTGTTGGGGACCTCCACGTTGGCCCATAATCCCTAGAATATCTCCTGAGAGATTTTAGGGGCTGAATGGGTCACTGCTAACTAACTGTTTATAAGGCTTGGGAGTTTGGACTTGGATTTTCCTATTTTTGATAGGACTTAGCCTGACTACTTCTCTTGGCCGAGATAAATAAACGTGGTACCCACAATTGCCCCTAAAATTTTTGGGTCACAATTTGGGCTCAATAATTTTAAATAAGAGCTCTAGTGGTATTTTTGTGAGTTGCATGATGCCTTGGGGATCGAAACGTCTTCCTTTAGCAGATTCATGCGGCAGCAAATTTACTTCATTCTTTGTTCATCATGATTGTGAAGGTTTAAAACTTGTTTGAAGAAACCATTTCTATCTTCGTTTCACAACCTCTCGAATTTTCAAGATATCTCTTGCTTCCAACTGCATTTTCTCATCTCCAGGTCTCTCCTTTCGTCTTCGAGCTTCTTCCTTATCTTCCCATCTTCCTTGCTTGTGGCTTTGTGTAGTCTCAAGTTGGTTTTCAATCCGTAAGTTACCCAAACTTCTCTTCCTTTCTTTTCTGTTGAAATTTATTTATTATCGCTGCTAGGGTTTTTCTTTTCCGATAGCAAGAATAGGTAATAAGTTGTAACACCCCGCCTAATTAAATACCGGGTGGCCAGTCCCATACCAAATTAAAACAGAATATACAGTTGGCTCATTCTTAGCATCACTGTCGAAAACATTTACAACTCACCCAATACCCAATTAAGCTGGTGTTAAAAACTTTCCAAATTTTAATTCAACAAAAACATTTTTAGTTTAAGAATAACACAACACATTTTATTCTACAACACTGATAACTGAACAGATAACACAAACGAATATAAATGCAATTAGAATAAATATTCGCAAATAATATTAATCCATTACAGTAATCCGAACAATAACAAATGTATTTAAAATGACATGATTACAAGAGTATTTGACTCAGATAGAAAAGAGATAACGGAATTCCTTTGGGCGACATGCCCAAACTATAAGAATACTGTGAATCAAATGAACATAGGCGTCTAAGCAAAACTCCATAGCTCCATAGCTCATCATAATCCGCTAAGGTTGGCGTCCTTATTGCTGGACACCTGATATAGATGGTACAATAGAAAAGAAAATATGAAAGGAAACGGGTCAGAGCCCGATTGTGAAAATGATTTTTAAAACAACAAGTATTTAACAAGTGCAATAAAGCATTTATTATGCACATGTTAGTATCCAACTCTCACTTGCTATTCTCACCTCTCAACTAGAGTTCACACTTAACATTTCCTATTAACCTCCTAGTTAATGTTTCCTCTTTACCAATTCCATAATATGATTCCATTCCCATTTCATAACCCCGTATGTCCCATACCATACGTTATATAATCATTCTTATACATTTCTCATTTATATGAATCGTTTCTCATTAACATGAATCATTTCTCATTAATATGAATTAATCTTCTCACTAAATATTCTTTAACTTATTTAAATTGTTTTCTTAATTCACCGTTATCTACAATTATCACGCAGTAGATGATTTAACCACAATATAACAATTCATTCATTTAAATTCATTATATATATATATATATATATATATATATATATATATATATATATATATATATATATATATATATATAATACGTCACCCCGAGTCACAGCTGCGGTGCAATGCATTACTCTGCTATCATATCCCATCATCGCTGGTCGTCGAATAGGGGACAAAAGGTTCAGTAAGGATTCCTCGAACCACAAACATCAACAAACAATTTGGAGGCGAACATAGTTCTCGTATCCATTGGTCACGCACATACCTACGTACCCATAGTCAGCGAACTTATCAACTCCCCGATAAGTCTTTCATAGAGCTATGTTCTTGAGCGACAAATCAAAGATCCCATGGATTCATCAGGATATGACTGCCCTCACGCGCAAACCTACCCATCGATAGCAAGTAAGCTAGGTATATCATACACATAATTTATTAATCAATCAAATAGGCATTAGCATACCTATAATATACTATCAACAAGGTACTCACATTACCCTTAGATTATTCCCATACGTAGCATTATATCTCTTTAAATCCCACGTATTAAAATATCCTAACTTTACTTCTTAATTTAATTATCCCCGAGCCTCACTCAATACTCAAGGTTCAAATAGGTTTTTCCTCAACATATATTCAGTAGGAAGTCACTAATACCCTACTGGTCCATATCATCATATCTCCCGAATTACTATGAATTAAACTCTCCTTTTAATTAGGGTTAAAACCGATAATTTCACATCTCTTATAAACACATCTTCTTTCACTTAGGATTAAACCCTCTTCTAAACTTAAGGATACCCAGGTGTTATATTCAATCACCCCTACTGGTCCTATCTTTAATCCTCATGCATACCAATTAGAATCCAACAAATGAATCTAGCAACCAAAATTCCTTTAAATTAATTATCATTATTCTCATCAATTAAATCCCAATCAAATTAATTGAAATCTTAACTAGGGCTTACTAATTTTCTTTAAGTCCGATTATATCCAATTAATAATCACCAAAGATCTACAAAAGGTTTGGGATAAGAACAAGCATTAAAAAGAAACAACTTTAGGAATTCTGGGGAGGTCGATCGATCGATGGCAGGGGGTCGATCGATCGATCGCCTAGGTAACCGTCCAGTTTTTCTGAATTTCATGTAATAACGGGTTTAACCATTTTTGATCATTCAAACCTTTGTATTAACAACCCAAATCACTTATAATCCTTAATAAATGATATATCAACATATATAAATAATTTCTAATCATCCAAACATCCTAGAATCATCAAGAGATTGAATTAAAAGCATGTTTATCTCCTCTTTTTCCAGAAAATTATCAACATAATATCTTCAAGAACACATAAATGGTTTTCATAATTTCTTCAACATATTTATGATTATTTAGTGGATTACTAACTACCTACAACATGAGTTTTATTCCCATATATTTTCAGTTTCCATAAATCCATTTAACAACTCCATCTTTATCTTTCAAACATGAAAAATCATCTCTTTTTATAACTATTCTAACATGGACAATATACAAACTTAGATTGCCATTATAAAACACTTGCCTCTAATGAAGTTCTGATCCTTTGGTGTAGTATATCTCAGGTGGTTCTCCCTTCTCCGATCAACCTCCGGTGGTGGTTGGTGGTGGTGACCCTTGGTTCTTAGTTCTTCTCCTTCCCATGTAAACTCTTCTCTTTCCAAGCAACCTTTCACTCTCTCTAGGAAGATGACTTCTCTATTTTGTGTAGAAGAGATGAATAACCCACGTACACTTAATCTCCAAATACTTATAATAGGACAAAATCCAAAATCATTATTCATCTCCCCTATAAAAATGATCAAAATGCCCTTTTGTATTGTCTATTCATTTCCAAATGACCCGAGACCCAAAACCAACACCCAACTAGACTTTTCAGACTATTTGAACCCTTCCGGATGCAATGACGTAGTCTAAATGACTATAAGGTCGATAGAAAATAAACTCCCTTTTTAATTTAACAAATTAGTCCCGACACATCCCATACCGCGTCCGACTAAAATTAAAATTACCGAATTTATATCTCACCGTAATTATCAATAATCATCACATTCATTTATTACCTAAATATATTTAAGTAATATTCAGAATCATAAATTTTAATATCCTCAATTCGGATAAAACCCAAATGAATTAATTAATAATAAAATCCAATTAATCCATTAATTTAAAATATAACCCATTTTAAAAGTCATTAAAATCACGGGGTATTACATAAGTCGATAGATGAGTTTCGGGAGTTTGACAACATTCCAAACTGGATGGACATTGAATATGACCATGTCCCTTGTAATGTTCGAGACATTGAGGACGGGCATTGGATTCATGTTCTTCTGTTGTCCCATGGGGGTTTGACCTTTCCCCCAAATCGCTTATTTTTGCAGTTTTTAGTTATTTCTATATAGTCCCTGCCCAATGTTCTTCGAACGTCTGAAAAATTATGAATGGTGTACATTGGATCAATCAGCTCTATGGCAACAATCCAGGTCTTACTGAAATTTGTTATTACGATTCCTTCTCTCGAACAAGCTTTTGATCTCCTCTATCTGAAGGCTAGGAGTCCTGGCGGGGTATTGGTAGTCAATCTACCTGATTCCCACAAGGACTATTGGCAAGAGGGATTCATTTCCAGGAACTGGCAGTTCCCTCCCCCCCAAACTGAAGGGGTGAGGTATAGGGACTTATGATTCCCTTTTATGGGGAGGAGTACATAGGTAGGCATAGATCTTGTTCTTCTTATTGTTTTCCTATTAGTGTACTGTCTTTCTTACATTTTCCTTTTTTCCTTTTTGGCGAAGACCAAGAACTCAGAACCTGCACTTCGCAAATTTCGGACTGCTGAGCTAATCAAAGCTTGGAAGATTAGGGAATGCTTATCTGACGATGAGCATCCACGATCAATTGCATTCCTTTTAGAGTATAAGAACATTGGGTCCATCTTCATCGCTCGACATGTGGATAGTATTCCTCAGCTAGATATCACAGAAGAGGTTACTGCTGAACCAATCCAGTTGGACAAAAAGGAGAGCAGGTCTGGTGAAGACAACGTAGGGGATGACAGAGGTGAAATTAAAGGTGACTCTAGTGAAGAGAGTTCAAGCGGTGAAAAATCTTCCAGTTTGTAGGAGGGTTCAGAGGTTTCGGAGGACTCAGAGGATTCAGGTAGCTCCAGCGAGGAAACTACGGCCCCTCCTAGGAAAAATTTGATCCAGGATGATGATGAGGACAATATGGAGCTTGCTCAAAGGTTAAAGAAGAAGAAGTCTGGAAGTGGGGATACTAACACTATCTCCCATACTATCACTCATGAGCAGGAGAGGAGGAAGAAAGAGGAGGCATTGACGAAAGAGAGAGAGAATGAAATAAGAAGAGAGGAAGAAGAAGGAGAGAAAGGAAGAGAGGAGGAGAGGAGGAGAGAATAAGTGAGGACCAATACGGGGCAATATTTAGTGCTTGTGTCTGCCCTGGATGAGGGGCCTTCTGTTTCTCTTTCCCCTCAGCTGGCTCGGCGGTGCTCGAGAGAGGAGTCTTGCCAGCTGATCGCCACAAGTCGTCGGGTATAGGGATCAACCAGTTAGCCCTAAAGGCAAGTTAGGGGCTAGCCCTGGTAAGTATATTTTTACTTCTTTACTCTTGGAGTTCTTCTTTTAATATCTTATTCGTTAAATGTTTTCTTTTTCTCTGTAGTTTGTGTTTGATTTCACCATCCTTTATCCCAGCCGTGATGAGTTGTCGAGGAAAAATGTTGAGTTAGAGGCGAGCTTAAAGGCTGCCAGTGCTACTTAGAAGTCTTCCGATATTAATTTGGCTAAAGTTAATAAGGCAAAGTAGGCAACGTTTAAGGATCTGGAGGAGTTGAGGCAGTCTTACGACTTGGTCTGTACGAGCAAGCTAGCGGTGGTCGAGGAGAACAAGGAGCTTATTGAGAAGATGAAAAAGATGGAATCTGAAGCTGCCACTCTTAAAAAGAGCTCGTATAATTCTGGATGGGTCATAGTGTACGAGGATGTTGAGGCTCGGATTGGCTATATTATCCGTCTCAACTTTAAGAAGGGTTGGGACAAGGCCTTACTTGTTGCCGAGGTGGATGTTTATTCCCCCCTCTTTGACGAGCACAACCCTGGCCCCAAGCCTGTTATGGATGAGGTGCCTCCTCCTTCTTCCAATGAAGGTGCCCCAGTTGTCCCGAACACTACTGCTGACACTCCCCTTGATCAGAGGATGGTGAATGCTCAATCTGAGGGAGGCGTACTTGGGGCTGCTGCAGATAAGGGGAAGCAACCAGAGCGGACTGAGGTTGCCAGCTAGTCTTCTTAAGGAGCCTTTGTATTTTTGATGTACTTGAACTTTCTTTTAAGGAAATGAAATTTTATTCGCTTTCGTGTACTGATTTATTTATTCTCCAACGCTTATATGGTTTGTAGCTCATCGATGTTGAGGAATATATTCCTGCTACCTCTCAACTAGGAAAAATTCTTGGTCCCGATGTGAGCAACCGAGTTCGTTGTACCTTTATAAAAATCTATAAGTATCTTAGGTCGAGGAATCAAGACTGTAAGGACCAGTCAGAGCTCGTTGCCAAGATGAAAGATAGGCTTCAGGAGATGGAGGAGGTCGGCGCTTCTGTTCAAGAAGAAATGGATGCTCTGAAGACTAAGATTTTGGATGCCTCCGAGGTTAATCAAGTTGAAGAGGTACTTTAACAAGAGAATGACGCTCTAAGGAGGGAAGTCTCGCAACTTAGGGAGAATGCGCCGAGCATTACCCCTCGAGTTTCACGTGGTTCCTCTTCATCGACTGGGCCGCGAGGTGGTACTGATGACAGTGGCTCATCTAGGCAGATTATCTAGCTTTGAGGTGATGTTCGTAGGGCTTACGTGATAGCTTGAGATCTTCAAAGAGATGTTACCTCGTTGAGGCACCTGTTCAAGAAAGGTACTCGGCAGGTGTGGGCTGATGGTTATGACCAGGGTTGAACTGATGCTCTGAAGAAGTTGAAGGAGGTCGAAGAGTTATTTTTCATAAGAGGGTGGTTGAGTGCTCTTAGGGAGTTATGAGTCCCTAGGAAATCTATCCTCTAGTACCGGCATGAGATCTCCCCCTCAACTTTGATGCTGAACCCGTTTAGGAGGGATGATCGATGGGTTCCCATAGATGCAGTCCCAAGGAAGCTCATGGAACCAAATTCAGACAAAGTCGAGGAGGAATTAACTCCTCACCCAGAAGATGGTCGAAGAGCGCGAGTGGGTAACTACCTTGCTCAGCGAGTTAGGTTTTATTAGGGTTTAAATTTCTTAACATATGTAACTCTTTGTGTATGTAATGATGTAATAAGACATTTATGTTTTGGGAAATTTTTCGACTAAACATGTGTTATGTTATCTTTTACTTCATTGATCTCTTGTTCAATTATCTTGGACCCTTTCAGTCGACTATATTTGGTTTAGGCAGAGTTAGTTATTGAGTGAGTATCCCCCAAGTCCAGTATGCTTTTTAGTGTACCATTCTGCCTTACTTTACCTTTTAGGTTGTGTCGTCACACTTCCTTAGGCCTATGTGAGGTAATGACGAGGATACACCTGGTATTGGATGTTCTATTCGAGAAGTATTTTTTAGCCAAACAATGTTGGTGACCAACCTGGGTTGGCCATGTTGCATAAGGGTCCCCTATAGGGCTTCATGTTTTGCCAGGGGCAAGCTACGAGGTCATTCGTGTTCATTGATGAATGCCTGAGGAGGGCCATTACGTAATGACCTTGTTGAAATAAGTTTCTCATGATCTTAGTTTCTTATGTTAAGAGGGGAGCCTCTGACTTGGAAAGGGTGCACGAATTATAATGTAGTTGAGAAAAATCAACACTCCATAAAATGCTACTGCCAATTTTTTATTATTATTCATAAATGAATTAAAAATTCAACACTGAGTTTAAAAAGAAAAGAGAGAACTAGAAGTATAATTTCTTCAGATTGGCTGTATTCCAAGCTCTAGCTATCTCCCTACCCTCCAGCGTTTCTAAGTGATAGGCTCCTTGTAGGTCGTTTCTTATGACCTTGAATGGACTTTCCCAGTTTGGTCCTAGCTTTCCATTCGATGGTTTTACAGCTTTACCAAGAACTTTTCTCAGGACGTAGTCCCCAACCTGGAATGCTCTTGGATTGACCTTTTTATTGTAGTGCCTCACTAGCTGTTGATGATAGGCTGCTAGTTTCACTAGAGCCAACTCCCTTCGTTCTTCAGCTAGGTCAAGTTCAACGAGAAATGATTCATCATTCTATCCTTGGTCGACCAGGGTAGACCTCATGGTAGGGAGGCCATCCTTTAAAAGGATAATTGCCTCTATCCCATACGTTAGTGCGAACGGTGTTCTGTCCTCTGGGAAACTGTTGGTACATCCCTTATGGGGTCCATCCAACTGGGGGTTGTCTCAATCTGGAGAATATGCCCTATGCTCGGTAGCTCATCGATCTGGTTGATACTTGACTGGGCAAGGAAATTAATCTGAATTGTCCTCTTCAAGTTGGAGTTGATCGCTGAGCTTAAGGCTGTCAGGGCATCAGCATGGCTGTTTTGTCCTTTGGGAAACTATTGGACGCTGACTTGTTCAAAGTTGGTCATTAACTCCTTCACAATGGAGAGATAGGCTTCCATCCTCTCATTTTTAGCATTAAAATCGCCACTTATCTGGTTAGAGACCAACTGTGAGTCACCGAACACTTGGAGTCGCTTTGCTCTGAGCGTTCGCACTTTTTGTAAGCCCGCGATCAGTGCTTTATATTCTGCTTCATTGTTGGAGGCTTCAAATCTAATCTTGATTCCTTACTCGAGTATTGCATCTTCAGGGGTAATCAACATGAAGCTTACTCCTGCCCCTTTAGAATTTAAGTCTCCATCAATGAATAATCTCCAGATGCCTGATGCCGGGGGAACTTCATTCTGATGAATGGTTTGGTGATGGTCGCAAGGATGTTCTCCGATAAATTCTGTGATGAAATCAGTGAGGACCTGCCCTTTGACGGCATTCCTTGGATGGGACTGAATGTCAAATTAGCCAAGCTCGATCGACCACTTTTATAGTCTTCCTGACAGGTCTATTTTTCTAAGGACTTCTTTAAGAGGATGGGACGTAAGTACGATGATGGAGTGGGCTTCGAAGTAGTGTTTTATTTTCCTTGAAGATACCACTAGCACAAAGGCGATTTATTCTAGTGGTAGGTATCGCTACTCAACATCCAAAATAGTCTTTCTCGCGTAATAAACTGGGTGTTGGATCCCTGTTCTTTCACATACTAGTGTAAAGCTTACAGCATGACTGGATACTTCAAGGTAAAGGTATAGAGAATCATTCTCTTGAGTGATTATGAGCAAGGGTGATTTGCTGAGGTAAGCTTTGATCTCCTCTAATGCCCTTGAGCAATCCTCGTTCCACTCCACCTTTTTGCTTTTCTTCAATAATTAGAAGAACGGTTGGCACCTTTCAAACGACTTTGAGATGAACCAATTTAGGATAAAGAGAATCTCGTGAGCTTCTGCACGTCTCTTATCGTACGGGAGGATACACCAATTTGATGGCATCAATTTGGTTTAGGTTGGCTTCAATGCCTCTCTGGATGACCAAGTATCCAAGAAATTTCCTGACTGAACACCAAAGGAACACTTACTTGCGTTAAGCTTTATTCGATACTTCCTGAGGATTTCGAAGGTCCTTGATAGGGCAGAGATGTGGTCTTCTTTGAGCTTGATCTTGACGAGAATATCATCGATGTAAACTTCCATAGTGCTTCCCGTTTGGTGTTTGAACATCTTGGTCACCAACCACTGGTAAGTTTCTCCTGCATTTTTGAGCCCAAACGGCATAACCTTGTAGCAATATAACCCAACTATGGTGATAAATGATGTTTTGTCTTGATCTGGCTCATGTAGAGGGATTTGGTGATACCCGAAGTATGCGTCTAGGAAAATCATTCTTTCATGAGCTGCTGTGGTATCCACTAACTGGTCAATCTTCGGGAGAGGGAAGTTGTATTTAGGGAAAACTCTATTAAGGTCAGTGAAGTCAATGCAGACTCTCCACTTTCCATTGCTTTTAATGACTACTACTAGGTTATAAAGCCACTTGGTGAATTGAACTTCCTGTATGGATCCTGCATCCAGTAGCTTTTCCACTTCCTTCTCCATAGCCTTGGCCTTTTCGGGGGTAGACCGTTGTTCCTTTTGTACGATTGGCTTGAAAGTCGGATCAATGTGCAGCCGGTGATAAGCCACCCTGGGATCAATCCCAGGTAGATCGTATGCTTCCCACACGAAAACGTCTAAGTTACTCCACAAAAGTACTGTCAGTTCCTTCTTCTCTCGATTTGTGAGAGAGGCTCCGATAAAAAACATCCTATCTTTATTATCGCCATTGGCTGCGACTTCCTCCAGGTCCTCAATGACCCTCTCAGAGGGTAGGAGCCTAGTCTCCTCCACTCCTGGTCTCCCATATCTTAGTTTCTATTTGAAGGGAATTAGCCTCTCCTGCTCTTCTTTCTTACTCATAACTTTCTCAACCTTCTTCTCTGGCTTACGACGGATGGCTGCTATGAAGCACTTTCTCACCATCGCCTGATTTTTGTGGATCTCCACCACTCCTCGTTCAGTCACACATTTGAGCTTCTGATGGTAGGTAGAGGGGACGACCTTCATTACGTGTATCCATCCTCTGCCAAGTATTGCTTGGTAGGGTGAATCAATATTGACCATGAGAAATTCAATCATCTTCGATATGTTTCCTGCCCTTACTGGAAGGACAATCTTTCCTAAGGGGATAGTTATTTTTTAAGCGAAGACAACTAGAGGAACAGTAGCTTCCTTTAAGTTGGCGACACTCAACTTCAACTTCTTGAACAGGTTGAGGTACATTACTTTGGAAGAGCTATCTTGGTTGACGAGCAATCTGTCGATGTCATAGTTAGCTATCTTGAGTGTAATGATTAATGCATTATGATATTGGGTTCTTACTCCCACTAGATCTTCATCCATGAACATAATGTGTTTTCTATAATCGACATCCTCTGCTCACTGACGCTTCCCTGCTTGCATTTTGGCTGGATCAATTTGAAAAGCTTGCATTACTGTTGTAAGCTTTTTTATTTGCATTCGAGCCTTATTCCCTTGAATCTGTTTGAGGTCGGACGCTCTATGAATTACTGTGAACTCATAGCCGATGTCTTCCTCAAGCACGTTATCGGGCCTTTGATTTCCATTGGCAGCTACCTTCTCTGCCTTTTGCTCCACGAATTTGCTCAAGTGTCCATCTTGGGCTAGCTCCTCAAGGTGAGATTTGATAGCCTTGTAATGCTCGGTTTCTTGCCCTCTTTGTGGAAGGCACACCTTAGGGCGTTGTTCCTATTTGAAGGGTCTCCACCCATCTTCCTGGGACACTTAATGAAAGGTTCATCCTTGATCTTCACCAGAATCTTGTATATCGACTCTCTGAGAACTGTATTTACTGCTTGGAATGCCTTCTAGGCATCACTCTTACTCCCATTCTTAGGGTCATTCCTGCCCCCAATCTTACTTCCTTTTTTTTACCTTCATTCTTGCCTCTTCCCTTGCTGGTGACCTTAACGCGGCCATTTTCCCCTGTACTAGGATGAGGTACATCTTTGACTTTGGTATATTTTTCAATACGAGCCATCAAGTCATCGATGGTTGTGGCCTCCGTCTTAGTGAGGGATTTATGCAAGAGGTAGGAGTTGGGTGAACCAATATTAAAGGATGCCATGGAGACTTGCTCCGAGAAGTTCACTTCATTGAATAGCTCCCAATACCTCTTTGCGTAGTCTTTGAGGCTCTCCTGGGGTTGCTTCTTTATTGTCAACAAAGCGTCCATCCTTTTCGGATGGGAGCTGCTGGTAATGAAGCGAGTTATGAAGAGCTCTGCCAGGGACTCGAAGTTCCTAATGGATCTGTGAGGGAGTTTCTCAAACCACTTGTGGTCCACGTCATGCAATCTTGATGGAAAAATCCGGCACATCAATGCGTCCTTGTGGTTCCAAAGGGCCATAGCCTGCTTGTACTTCCTGACATGGTCGATAAGATCAGTCTTTCCATCGTAGATCTTGAATTTGGGCATTGAGAACTTCTTAGGGGCTTCTTCTTCCTCTATTTCCCTTGAAAAAGGGGACTTCATCTGGGTTCTAAAAGCTCGTCTATCTAGCTCTCTAGTCGACCTAGCACCCCGATGTGCTAGGTGTTGGTCCATTTCTCTTTGAACCAAATTTCGTATGTCGTCACTTCCTCGACCTGGGCTCATGTAATGACAAGCTGATTGTTGTTGTTCAGACCAGTCGTTATCTGACCTGTGTCCCTCAATTCTTTGAGATCCACGTCTTGGGCTCCTTTCTCGGCTGCGAGATCTGCTCGCCTGAGGGCTAGGAGTGCGATAATGATGTTGCTTTGTGCTGCGATGGAGTTCTCTCTCCATCTTCTCCAGTCTCCTTTCGAGGTGATCATTCTCGGCTTCCTGCTTTCGAGTGGATTCCTCTTGCTCTTTTATCCTGGGCTCGTAGGCATCGATCAACCTAGAAACTTGCGTGGACCTAGTGGGTCCCTGACTTTCTTCTAAGGCTTGCCGTTCTGGGTGAGGCCTTGGGTTTGAGTGTTGAACTTCAGACTTAACCCTATGAGTGGTAGGTTGCTCTTGAATATCCTCTGTTTGAAGGGAATTTCTGCTATGACCAGATATCCTAGTTTCTTGTTAGTGAAGGCTTTCTTAAAGGAAGAACAATCGCTTCCCACAGACGGTGCCAATTGTGGTGATAATAAATCTCAACACAAAATATAAGCAAATGCGATCACCAAAAAAAGTAAAGAACACAAATTAGAATAGTTGCAATCACACAAGACACAAAATTTACGTGGTTCGGCAAATTGCCTACGTCTACGGTGGTGCTCTCTGATTATAACTATCTTTTTTCTAGGGGAGTGTTTACAAAATCACATACCCTTTGCCCCGGGCTGGGGGGTTTATTATATACATGTAATTTTCAGAGAGTGGGGGTGTTGGGAACCTCCACGTTTGCTCATAATCCCTAGAATATCTCCCGAGAGATTTTAGGGATTTAATGGGTCACTGCTAACTAACCGTTTATAAGGCTTGAGAGTTTGGGTCGGGCTTTCAATATTTTTGATAGGCCTTAGCCTGACTACTTCTCTGGGCCGAGATAAATAAACGTGGTACCCACAATACATTATCCATATCACATAAGGTAAGCATGATTTAAGCATAATTTATCATAATTATATCCGAATTGTCACACTTCTAATAAAGCAAGTTAACTAACGTTGACCTCCTAGACCATGCCTTTTTTCTCAGTTTCATTCTCAAATGGAGTCTTCTTATGCTTGACATTCTTCAGTTTAGGATTATTTCCTGGAATATTAGGTGCACAATTAGAATATTTACTCTTAATTTCTGAACCTAAAAGTTTTCTCAGAGGTAGCCTATGTTCAACCCCATTCGGCAAATCTAAAATTATAACCGGGGGTAAAAACCTCTTATGGGAATGATATATAATTTTTTCACTAGCCTTGAGATGTTGAGATAAATCTCCTCTACACATATAGGGTACCCTAAATAACCATGAATTATACAACTAGATAATCTCCCATAAGCTGAAAAATCATGAATTGCCCAAATTAACATAACTTTAAGTGTAAACTCTTATTTTTTACAAGTGTCAAACGCTTTTACACCCTCTAACCACAACTCATTTAATTATTCTACTAAAGGAGTTAAACAGACATCAGTGTCTTCACTTGGTGCCTTTATCCCAGGTGTTGACAAAGACAACATCGAAAATTCTAGTCTCACAATCTCTCACGGAGGGAGGTTGAGTGGTGTTAGGATAATGGGCCATACACTCTAATTGATGCTTAGATTTTCAAATAGATTGAAACCATCAATCGATATTTGCAAACGAACATTATGTTGTTCCCAAGAAAAGTCATAATAATCATAATTTATCCTTTTTCAAATTGTAGAATCAATAGGATGATGCATGAGATTATCCCCTACTTCTGCCCTAGCATGCCAAGTCATGACCTTTTCTATCCATGTTAATGTGGAAAATTTCTTTAATCTAGGTCGAATAGGAAAATAATTTATTACTTTTTAAGGAATTTTTAAAACCGTCACTTCCTTTTCAGTAGATTGAACATATCTAGGTTCCCCGCATACCAAACACCAATCGAGATTTTCATGCTCTTTCCGGTATAGTATGAAGTCATACTTACAAGTATGAATTGATTTATACTTTATTACCAAACCTTTCAAACTATTCTTTATACTATAATAGCTATTTGAAAGTGAATTCTGCTTAGGTAGAAAGCCTTTCACCCAATTGAGAATTTCCATCACACTATTGCCGGACAAAATATGTTATGTCTTTGAACTATGCAAACTAACCATGGCATGCAAAGTTGCTTGATATTTATCACAACCAGGGTACAACGGTTGGATCCCCTTAAATTTTAAACTTTAGTAGTCATTGTCAAGGTTTATCCCAATACCATCATGAGCACCAGAACCTTCTACATTGTTACTGACCTCATTTTCTTTCACTTCATGAACTCCATAAGCATCATCAACTAAATCCTTTAACATATTATGATCTATATTATCCTCCTGACCTTATATATCTATCGTACTTGATGATTGTTGTGAAGATTGCTCAAGGACAAAGGGAATATGCATTTTCCTGTGAAAAACCCACAACTGATAATTATCTTTCATACCCCATTTAAGTAGATGCAGTTCAACTATTTTCGAGACAAACACCTTACCATTCCTACAATGTGCATATGAACACGGGAATCCTTAATCACTAAGACATATCTTTGCGCATTTGACAAACTCGTTAGCACCTCTATGATACTCGTCTCCTAGTTTATTTGTCTCTCCCATCCAGTCTTTGTATAGAGGATATCCATTAAAGCTACTATGAACACACAAATACGTATGGATTAATATCATGGACTATGGGTCAGAAGCATATATTCATGGATTGAAAATGACCCATCAACATACCAATTTCTAACATACAATCATACTTATACAAATAAATTTCTTTTAAAATATTGTGTACGAATTTGAAAATGACCCAAAACTTTAATGTTAATTTTGCACTTTACCCTATTTCTTACTTTCTTATAAATTCAATATTTGCAGCCAACTTATAAGTAAACCTACTGAACCTAGGGATACTTCAATAAAGTTTACTGTTGAAGTAGCCTCAAATAATTAGTTTAGTTACAATTCAGAAGATGTAAAATAAGTTTTTTACGGTTGTATATATTTTGTTTAAATGGCCTACAAATAATTTTGAATACTTGGTATCGATCAATTGTGTCATCATCATGATACACGGATATGTTCTAGTCACATTACACTGGCACCCCAAAGTGATGAATAATCTTAACACATTTACTTCCTTACTATGGATATATCTAGTATACATATATATGAAATTATACGCTCCACGTTATAATACCAAACACATATAGAGATTTGATTTCACCTTGATTCATAGAAAAATTCAAAGGTAAGAACTACACACAATATTCAACTGATATAATGTATCATACACAAACTCTTGGAATATGTCATAAAAAAATTGATTCAAATAATGTTCAAATTATGTGAGCTTGTAGATTTAAAAAATCATTTCATAATATAAAGGGAAAAATTACGTTTAAGATATTAACATTATAAAAAAAAACACCATGAGATTATAAATAAATATACATCCACGTTCACTTATCAATATCAAACCAAGTGTTCTTGAACATTAAATACATTTCTAATAATAAAACTAGGTCAATTATTTATTTACCACAAATCACACCTTTTAATAAAAACAACTTTAAAGATTGAAATCTTTACACATTAAAAGAGAAAGTACAATGACAACATCAATACAAATTAAAACCTTAAGAACATATCCATTCACGAATATGCATTCACAATTACAATACTCGACATCTGGGTCCGTGGCCTAGTCTTTTGATAGTAAACAAAATCGTAGCCAACATCACACCTCGTCCTGTAGGTGATTCGGCTAAGGAATTCCTATGCATTATCCAATAATAATAATAATCATTATATCATTCGCTCAATTTAAATAAATTCCATATTTAATTCTCATAAATCAAGAGTACATATTTTCACCCAATTTCTGTAACCTAACATGCTCTTAAAATCAACTAGTTTTGTTACCCCAAACTACACGACATGAAAATAACACATACAAAATGGAGCAAGAATAAATATAATATACGGGCACGAAATACATATAAATGCAACACATATCATGAATATAAATATAAAATCAAGGTTGAATAAGTGTAAGACACTAAATTAACCACGGGAGAATGAAACTACCTCAAGAGAGTCAAAATTCACAATTGTAGGCTTATTTTGAACACACAGAAAAATTATCTCTGAGCATTATCCAAACTGTCAATCCAACTTCAGATTTGGATTCTACACGAAAAATTGAGTCGGGTATGTGTTTTGAGCGTTTCTCAAATCTCATCCGAAAGCCTCGAAAAGAAGATCTAACACACTCCAAAATAACTCTTCTCATTCCACTCGTTTTTTCCTCTTTGGATTTGATTTTTGGCCTCTCTATTTCATCTTTCTTTCCTTATAATCAACCATAATATTTCTTATATCCCCTCCCTTAAATCCTAGCATGGAGTCTAAGCAAACGTATATTACTATATTTTCCTTTAATTTAAAATTATCTATTATAAAATGTTCAACAACCATTTACATTTAAATTTAAATGTTTGATTCGATTTGAGACCAAAATAATTTTTTTATTTAAAATAAAATATCCAAATTGAAATCTTATATACTATTCGTAAATAAGACCTTAAAATAACGGGGCATAACACTGAGGTGGAGAGAGAGAGGAGAACGGTCCTTTGTGGAGAGAGAAAGAGTAGAACGGTTTGTGTGGGTTCAGGAGAAAAAGGATGAGGGTTTAATTAAACTCAGAATTATTGTCACGGTCTTTGATTTTGCACGAACGTGACAAGTCCATGCGTGTGAAAGGTGACAAAGTCCATTTTTGGTGTAGTGACTCTAACTTAGTCAAGATAGATACAAAGAGGCCTAAAATTTAGGATACCTAGGTCTATAAATGAGGTCGATCTAGCTCATATGAAACTAATTGTGACCTCCACGTGACAGTTTAGACTCTCAGCTAATAACCCTAACACTCCAAATAATACCATCATTTGACGTTAATAAACTAATCTCCATCCCTTTTGTCGTGAACGTTGGCCAACCTTACAACCGAACCACTTATATTTTGTCTTGTTAATATTTCTATACTCTCAATCTTTTTAAGGCCACACTACAATAATAACATTTATTGTGGGTCAATAACCCCTACAAAAATGTTATCAAAATAATATTTAAAATGTTTTGAATAAATAAAAACGTTTATAAAATATTTTTTATAAAAAACTTAAAAAGCATTTTTCATACAAAAAGTGACGTTTTTATTTACAATACCTTTTTATAAAAACAATTTCTATATAAAAAATGTTTCATTTATTATACTGGTTTTAAATTTTTATTTACAATAACTTATATTCTTAGAATAATTTTTATATAATTTTTTTAGATGACATCCATTTTTTTTAATACATACATTTTTTTAAAATACATTAAAAAAATAGAATTTAAAATTATTTTTTAAATAAAAAAAATATTATTTATTAAAAAATGTAAGATATTTCTAAATAAATTAAATTTATTTACTATAAATAAAAGGGTAGCACTATTTTCACTTCTAGCGTTACATTTCTATCCAGCCTTACATGCAAATAACACAAATACCTTTTTCTCCGTCTCTAATAGAAAGCCACCAGTGTAATTCTATTTCATTTTCTTTTGGTGCATGAGAGACTAACAAGTGAAAACTTATAACCATCTATTACTCTATTTTTTTTGTAGTTCAGTAACATTTTGAATGCGAGGTGTTAATACTCTCTCTATTAGAAGAAAAAAAGGTGACTTCTTATAAGGTTTTAAATTGAAAAATATAATACTATTTGTGGTCAGCACAAAATAACAAGAAAAAGCAATCACCAGAACAAATAAAGAACGTAAGGAATGAGAATCACACAACATAAAATTTACGTGGTTCAGCAAGAATGCCTACGTCCACGGTGGTGCTGTCAATATTATTTCTCTTTACTCCGGGGAGTGTTTTATAAGAAAAATAATACATGTCCTTTACCCCGAGCTGAGGGTTTGTTATATACATGTTCGTTTCCAGGAAATGGGGGTGTTGGAATCCCCCACATCAGTCCATAACCCCTAGAATATATCCTTACGAGATTTTAAGGAATTTGACTGGGTCGTAAGTGAGTTAGTTGAGGCGTGAGGCTTCCAGACTTTGGGCCGTATTTTATTCGGCTACTCGTCTGGTCCAAGGTGACAAATCGAGGTACCCACACTATTATATATTCAAAAACAGTACTAATATTTAGTTAAAAATTATAATAGAAATTAAAGTATAAAAAAATGAATATTAATAGAATTTATTTTTACCTAAAATGAACACGACACATATACTCCTTCATCTGCTAACATGTTATTCACTTTTTTTATGATGAATTTTTTATCATAATGTTTCCTCCATATTTGTGAGCATCCCAACATATATTTTTCAAAATTGAATTTATGTTTGGTAAAAAAAATATTTTTTTCGTCTCTCTTTTATTTGGATCGTGTTTCTATTATATAATACAAAATGATTTCGTATTGTGTCATGTAGTATTGCATTTTAATTATATCATATTCGTATTTATATGTATTAAGTATTTATTAATTTGAAACACGAGCTATTTAGATTTTTTGCAAAGGACAAAGGGAGAAAGATAATGAAGAGTGATGTTTGCAAGGATTTTGTGGTCATTTATGGAGTTAAGGGAAAAATGAAGCGCTTGAGTAGTCTTTGGGAGCGCGAATAGTATCACAAAAAAAATCTATAAAAAATGTCCTTAACTATTATTTATTTTAAAACAAACTCTTTTTTCCATAGAAAAGAGTTAAAAAAATCAATTTCCATAAAAAAATAGCTTTTCTGGGGAAGTTGCCATTCTTATTCTTGAAATTTTGCTTGGGGAAACAGTTGATGACTTAAGGTTTTGGAATTACAATGGGGAATGTGTTGCTGAGAAGAGATGTTTGGTTAAGCTTTCTAACTTTACTTGGGGAATTTGGAATTTTTCTGGGGAAACTTTTTTATTTAGCAATTTCTACTGGGGAGGTGGGTAGCTCTACTGAGGAAATATCTGATTTTTGAGGATGAAGTTTTTTGAGATTTTGCTGTGGAGTTGTCAATGGCCTTTGCGGGTGCACTGGGGAAAAATGTGGTAATAATCCTATCGGGGACTTGGGAGTTTAAAAAAAATCTTGGTGAATAAATGTTGTGATACTTATTTGGCAATTTTAGGAATTTTTCAAGGAATTTTTAGAATTTTCTAGGATTTTTTGAACGAAATTTCAGGGGGTTGGCGACCGACATGTTGTAAGGGTTACCAAATGGCAATGGTACGGCCTTCTGGACTACCTTGGTAAGGGGAAGGGTCCACCTCTATCTGCGTCCACCACTTCAAGTAGCATTTTCTGGGACTGGGTGCACTTGGAGTGGTGTGTCAGGGTGCCCTTAGCGTTAGGCAATGAGAACGCCTTTGATCTGTTTGAGCCAATTGCTGACGAGAATACTCTTCTGCGTGAGCCTTCGTAATATCGATCGTCTAGGGTGAGGAACCCTGAGGGTTTTGTAAGTACCGTGTGACTTTTGATATTCCTTTTCGCATTTTTCTTTTGTAATTTTTTATTTCTTCAAATTTTGATCAAAGGTCTCTCTTTTGTTTTGATAGACTGATATTGTTGCGACGAGTCTTCTCTTTCGGGGGACTATGGGGTTTAGAGATGTGTGGGATCACCTTCTTGGATTGGTGCGTGGGATGGTTTCTTTCGCGAATTTCGATAGCTTAGCATCTGCATTGGATGAGACGCCACGTTCTACAGTGGTTTTATGTGCTTTAGGGAAGAGGTGGTGGGGTACTACACACACCATACATTTGGGCTTTAGGGAGATAACAGGGACCCCCATTGATGTACAACAGCTATTAGGGACAAACTGTGAGTGGACGTTGATAGAGGTAGACCAGTCCCTAAGATTGACACCGACGACGGTAGATGTGGCACTAAGCGATGTTGGACAGATAGTCTCGGGGGAATCGATTCGTATATCTCTTCTTTGAGTGGTTTTACTGAGTCAACATATCACGATCCTGACGTGCTTTAGGTGCGTCAGATGGCCCGTTTATTTATTCTTTTGCTGTTGGGAGGATTGTTGGTGGCATTGAGTGGCGACGTCGTCCACTTATGGCTTTTACCATACTTGAGGGTATTTTCGAATATCCCTCTCTTTGACTGGGGGATCCTGACTTTTGCATCGCTTTATTCATCTTTGGATACTTTTAGTCGGTGTTGTCGGCATACTTTTAGTGGAGCCACGTAACTTCTGGAGTATTTTTATTCCTTTTGCACTTTTCCTTTATGCTTTTCCTTTTGTTCCTCTTTGATTTTTTGTGATTGTTGACTTTCATCTTTTGGAAATGTGGTTCTATGAGGTGATCGAGATAAATTCCCATTTGATTGGCTTATGTGATGAGTCAATGGGAGACTTCTTTCGGATGTATCAGTCTCGGAAGTCCAACTAGCAGTCAAAGCGGTCTCTCTCTTTGAATGCAATGCGTCAGGTTATGAATGCCTTAACGAGTGCCCATGTTATTTCTTCTTCTCTCGTAAATACTTATATTCATTTCATTTTATTGGCAATTATTGACTTTATCCTGGAAAAATGTAGGTGACATTCTATCCTTAGGGGATGACCAGGAAGCACACGAGGGTGATCGGGATGCACGTGTAAATGTACCGAGTTCTGGTGAAGGAGTTTGGACAATCTTGGTATCTGGGAGAGAGAGTAGTCCTACAGATTGTGGAGGATGAGGTGGCCATCCCATCGATAATGCCTCTAAGTTATATGAGGCGTGTTCGAAAAATATCGAAGGAGGCCCAGGTGGCAGCAATGATCGGTGAGCCCTATTCGTTTTACATGGACACGGAGGTGACGTATGATTATCTTGATTTCGTGATGAGCTAGATGATGCCATCATGTATCAATGATGCAGTGAATATGCCCCCGCCTCCTACGACTTCAGGCAGGGGTACGAGTCGGCCAGTGGGGTCTGCCCATAATATTCGTGGTGCATCGACATCAGTAGCGACGGTGACATCAGAGGTTCTATTTATCCGCCTTGCTCCCCCCTCCTACAATATCATACTATCTGGGGGGTGATCGGTGGGTATGCCGCCCTAACGCGATGGACCTAGAGGTGTTGGGGTGACGGAGGACGTCCTCCAATCAGAGGTATATTTTTGTCTTTTATTTTTCTGATTTCCTCTTTACATCAGACTGACTGATTTTCTCTTTTTGTTTTTCTTGGAGCAAGACCGAGTGTCGGCTACCTGGCTGAGGGACATCTGGGACTGGGTGGTTTCCATGACAGCTCATATCCGTGATTCGATCCTAGTTCCTTCCTATTTTGTGCCATCTTCTTTGTCTGAGGAGGGATCGGGATTTGGTAGTGGAGGCTCCTCGGCTCGTCACCGGGGGAAGCACGTGCGTCATAAGGAGAGAGAGAGAGAGAGAGAGAGAGAGAGAGAGAGAGAGAGAGAGAGAGAGAGAGAGAGAGAGAGAGTTTGGGGGTATCGGGTTGAGTCCCGTTATTTTTCTTTTTCTTTTTTTGTAAAAGCAATGTAATGATGGAAACACATATATATGAAATGGATTTATCTTTGAATGATTTAATCTACATTCATTCTTTACGTTGTTTACTGAGACTGTAGAAGAGGAAAAAGAGAATTTATTTTAAAACAGGACGAGTTAAAATATGAAGAGAAAAATTGAATTCTTTGAAATAAGGATATGAGTTTTTGATTTTGACAAAAAAGTAAAGATGTAATTTTCTAAAAGTGGGTGGGGGGGGGGGGTACCAATCAGCATACCCCTTATCCTACCTATCGACAGGTCAGTCCAGTCAAATCACCCAAGGCATTGATTATATTTTCTTCATCTACTTTGTTTTTGGTGGGGTAGAGTTTCATCCGAATTTTGTAGAACCATTTTCTTTAACAAAAAAATTCAAGTATAAAAGGAGGTAAGGTGGAGAGTTTTTCTTCACCCATACACATTTTCTTTCTCTAGCTTATTTCTTTCTAGTGTTTTGTTTCTTTCAAATTAGCCCTTCCCATAAGTGATAAATTTACTTCTTATCTCGAGAATTTAGAGGCTATGTGTTCGTACAATGTAGACTGTGACGCTTTTAACCTGTACCGAGTTTCTTTGTGGCGTAACCAACCCATTAACTGGAACATGCTGACGACAATAGCTCAACTCTGGTACTCTGAGGATCATGTTTTTTATTTTGTTTGGGATGACGTTTGCTCGACTTACGAAGAATTTTCTTCTATATTGGGGGTATACCCCAGTATGGAGACGGCCATGCCAAAATTATCTTGATATCCTTGGGCACTATTGGAGGAATTTCTCCATATCTCACCCTCGACGGCTCTATCATTGGTCACTAGAGGAATGATCTCCCTCCCAGTTGTGTTATATTCTGTGCATCTGCGGGATGCAATGATGTGGGATATGTTAGCGTCGTCGCCATTGGCTTAATTTAAAGCTACTACTTGTGATCGGGGATCATCTTATGGACCCTTAAATTGTTTCTATTACTACGTGGATGTCGTATCATCGCAATCTTGTGGAGGTGACAATGGCAGATACTTTGAATGGTCTAGATTCTTGGTAGGAATGTCATTTTGATTTTCTTAGAGATAGCCCAGTTATGCTATTCATGTGGCTGCCTAAGAGATTTTGTTTGGAAGTACCCCTAAATCCATTGGCAGATATGCCTAATTTCTTCACTCGCTATTTTCTTAGATTTGGCCCAAACATTGAGAACTGGATAAATTAGTTTGTGGAGCATGGGGCTCAATGTTTGCGCTGATCGGTACCCTGGTGGGGGGAGCTGCAGCCTATTTTAGAACTAGAGGAATACTAGTATGTTCTGTTAGTTGGCCTCCATCAGACTTCTTTCTATTTTCCATGGCATCTCTTGCATCAAATCGATTGGGAACAAATTGTGCCCTCCTGTACCTTAGACTTCTTCCCCGTGGAGGATTTGACAGAAGTTATGCGCATGAGCATGCGGTTGGGCTCTTATGGGAGAGTCGTCGTCCGTCGACCCATCCTTCCCAATCTATTGGTAGAGTTTGGCATGTTTTTAGGGACTATGGATGGAGAGGAGGGTAGTGGCTAAGATGTTGACCGAGGAGACTGGAAAGAGATGGTTTGCCATGTTTGACACTATGGAGGGGGCGTAATGGTTTTCTCTAGGCTAGTTCTAGATTACCATTCCATGGAGTGCCTTCGGCATACTATCCTGGAAGGGGAAGTTTGGGGACCTCAAGACGTAGACGATGACGGGATTGGATCTTCTGGTAGCTGTGGGTAGGGTCTTTTGTGAAGCTGGTGATATTTGTGAAGCTTTTGTGTGTTAGGTTATGTATTTGGTCATTTTGAAATTGTTGGGAATAAATTTGGGAAGGTTTCGATTAGCTTATTTTAAAAGCAGTTTGGTTTGCCTTATTTTTTGGATAGTTAGGTTAGCAAGGGGGTAGTTGTTTAACTCACTATGCTGATATTTTGTGTAATCGTTTTGCACCTTCCCATAATGGAATAAAAAAGTATTTTAATTATATTGTTGTGCCCTTTGATGAGTTTTTCTTTTGAATTATCTATACCAATCGCTAAAGCCTACATAATCCTTTTGTTCATGTAAATTATAAAATGAATTGTCATTATGAGAGGTAAGAAAAGAATAGCATTTTGTGAAAAAGAAGGGGGTCGTTTCACCTATGCAAAGCGTATGAGCTGCCTACGTACCTCTGGGGGTTTTAAAAAAATTTAGAGTTTCATTTTGAAAGAAAAAAGGGTTTTTAAAGGATCAGGCCCCACGTAGTTATGAGTAGAGTAATATGAAGAATGTATATATATATATATATATATATATATATATATATATATATATATATATATATATATATATATATATATATATATTTAGAAGGGAGATGAGAGGAGTTGTAGCGCACTCAGATTTTGGACTAGGGATAAAATTTCTTGAGATAGCCCAGGTTGACTAGCGGGGCCATCTCTTCTCTATCAAGGTCAGTTAGCATAGTGGCGCCGCCGAATAGGATTTTCTTTATGATGTAGGCTCCACTCCAGTTTGGCTTGAACTTCCTTCTAGGGTCCCAGACGGGTTCTACAACTTCTTTACGGGCTAAATCCCCTTCTCGGACACCACGGTCCTTGAATCTCTTGTTAAATAATCGCGTTATTCGGCAATGGTATCCCTATATGTGATATAGAGACTTTAGCCTTTTTTCATCTAAGGGCGACAACTCGTTAAGACGACTCTGATGCCAGTCTTCTTCATTGACTTTGCTTTCAAGCATAACGCGTAGTGAACATATTTCTAGTTAAATGGGTAGGACTGCTTTCAGGTCGTATACAAAAGAGTGAGGTGTAGCCCCAGTAGATGCTCGAACTAAAGTGAAGTAGTCCAAAAGGGCGTAAGGGATCCTATCGGCCCAATCTCGACAAGTCTCGATCATCTTACTGATGATTGCTTTAAGGTTCTTATTGGCGGCTTCAACTACTTCATTGGTTTGTGGTCAGCAGGGAGAAGATTTGTGTCTCTGAATTCCATACTCTTTGACTAATTACGTGACCTCTGCTTTGAACTGCAACCCGTTATTTGATACTATATTGTGTGAGACCCCATATCGGAAGATGATATTTTTCGGATGAACTTGGCTACATTTTTGGCATTCAGCATTGCGTATGACTCAACTTCGAACCATTTGGTGAAGTAATCATTGGCAACTAGGATAAACTCATGCCTATTGGAGGCTTTAGGGGTGACTTTCCTTATGATATCGATGCCCCATGTCGAAAACATCCCGGGATAGATCATATTGTATAATTCCCGTGGAGGTAAGAGCTAGAGATTGGAGAACTATTGGCATTTAAGACATCTCCAAACATAGGCGGTGAAATCTTGAACCAAGATAGTATAATAGTAACCTTGTCGAATAGTCTTCTTGGAGAGCATATAGCTATTCATGTGGGGTCCGCATTCTCCGCTGTGAATTTTCTGCATCATCTCTTCAATGTCAGTCCATGTGATACAGTGCAAGTGGATTCCATCGAAATTTCTCTTGAAGAATGATTTATTGCAGATAATATATTAGGTAGCCAGCCTACGGAGGGTTGCTCAATCTTTCTTATTAGCATCATGGGGGTGCCTACCGTACTGGAGGATAGACGAAATTTCGTAATACCAGCACTCATCCATATCAGGGTCCTCTTCTATGACGAGCGCAATATAGTATCAATGGGTTGGTTTAGCTTGATTCTGGACTAGAAAATGGGCCATTATTATTCCCTCAGGCATATCGACCATGGAGGCCAAGGTAGCAAGGGCATCCGACAAGTTGTTCTTTGCTCGGGGAAAGTAGTGGAAGGTGATATCTCAGAACTGGGAGGTGACCTCTTGTAGTTGAGCATGGAAGGGTAAGAACTTTCTAACTTTAACTTTTCATCATCTAAGGACTTGGCCTATAATGAGGGTTGAATCACTACAGACATTTAGGCATTGGACTCCTTTCTTGATAGCGACCTTGAGGCCTATGGTGCATGCCTCATATTCGATCATGTAACTGGTGCAAGGAAAATCTAACTTTATGGCAATGGGAGTGTGATAATCGTTAGGGACGATCAAGAGTATCACAATGTCGTATCCTTTCTTATTGGCAATGCCATCAACGAATATTTTCCATCAAAGGTCTTCTTGAGAGGTGTAAAGGATATCTTCATCTGGGAATTCAGAGATCCAAACATCGACTTCTTCCATAGGGTAATCAATAAGGTAATCAGAGACGACGCTCCCTTTTATGGCTTTCTGCATGTCATACACAATATCGAACTTGGATAGCAGCATTAACCATCGGGCCATTAGGCTAGGCATGGCAGGTTTCTCGAGCAAGTATTTAATAGGATCTATTCGGAACACAAGTCTGATGGGAAAAGAGAGCATGCAATGCCATAATTTCTGAGTGACCCAGACAAGGTCGACACATGCCTTCTCTAAGGTAGTGTAGTTGACTTCATACCCGACCAATTTGCGACTGGCATAGTAGATGGCCCTTTTTTAGATTCTTCAATGTATTAGGCGCCAGAAAACTCCTAACTGCAGTGTCTGTTACGATCAAGTATAAGGGGCAGAGGGAGACCAGGCTGGAGTGGTATGAGTACCGGAGGTCGGGTTAGATACTATTTGATTTGTTCAAAGACTTCCTGACAAGCTTCATTCTAGATTTTGGTAGAATCCTTTCGAAAGAGTTTGAAGATGGGTTCACAAATAGAATTCAGCTTTCTAATGAACCGACTGATATACTGTAACTTTCCCAAGAATCTCTGCACTTCCTTCTCCATTCGGGTGGTGGCATCTCAAGTATGGCTTTCAATTTGGCAAGATCTATTGTAATCCCCTTCTCTCTAGCAATGAATCCCAAAATTTTTCCTTTCGTAATTATAAAAACATATTTTTATGAGTTCAGTCGCATCTGCTTTTGCCCCAGTCGTTCGAATAACTTTCGGAGAGCAAAAACATGACCTTCCCGAGTCTTAGACTTGATAATCATGTCATCCACATAGACCTCGACTTCTTTGTGTATCAGATCATGCAATATGATTATGGTAGCCCTTTAATAGGTAGCCCTTGCATTTTTAAAACCAAACGACATAAGTGTGTAACAGAAGGTTCCCCAAAGGGTGATAAATGTGTTTTTTTATGATCAGGGTGCATCTTGATTAGATTGTATTCGACAAACCCATCAATGAATGACTTGAGAGCATGACTAGTGTGACACCCTGCCTAATTAATCCCGGGTGATCAGTCCTAAATCAAGTTAGAACAGGTTTCTCATTTGGTCCATTCTTAGCATCACTGTCGTCTTATTTAATTACTAACCACCTAAGTGAGAAAAATAGACTGGTGCCAATTTTTATCTTTCATTATTTAAACAAACACCCATGCGGAAAATAAAACTATATAACAATCACAGATAACTGAATTAATCATCCACAAGTAAAAATAATTGACCGAATAAACCAACGGTCCAAATAATGAATCCCATAAAGACAAGAATAAACTCCCAACAAGTCTAATACAAATAAATGGAAAGTGAGCAACATGCTCGAATACTAATCATGAACTTCTACATTTAAGAATGAAGAATGAGGCGTCTATCAAAACCCCGCAACATCCACATATGCTGCAGCAACGGATCCCTGGAATATAGTCAAGGCTGGCATCCCTGTGGTTGGACACCTAAAAGGTTTTTAAAAGTTTTTATAGCAAGGGTTAGTACCCAAAATATTTGAAAAACATTTAACAAATGATTAACTTGCAGTAATAAATAAATATGCATGCTCTTCATATTTTTAGTTAATATCGCACTCTCTTGAGGACTTCCTTACCCTTCCTCTATTATACCCTACGAACGCTTTAATTAAATTACCTAGTTACTCATCTCATGACTAGATAATTAACAAAGTTCCTTTATACCCACCCTACTCTAACTGAGTATGTAGTGATTATGATTTTTAAGTTATTAGTAACATCAACTTAACTAAATCATTTCCCTTTTTAACTTCATATAACTTCTACACTTGTTATACATGTGAAATAACTCATATTTTTCATTAATAGCCCGTATATAATTTATTATCCAATTATATACTTATAATCATATTTCAGCATTCACAATCATACTGTAATATATATATAACAACTTGCATCCTCCCGAGCAAAATACTCCCTGAACGTAAATTCTATAAAGTGCTATCCCACTAGGTACAATCACATAGCCTAGTTATCCCAAGTCAGAATTTTCACACCAACTTGATAAAATAAAATAATTGGAGACGGTCATATTCCTTCCCTGAAAGTGAGATGTCCCTCACCCATATAACGGACGCTATGACCTCGGGAATATACTCACCCTACTCCTCAAGCTAGGGGATTCATCCACTACGCGCAACCTCCCCCTATAGCACTATAGTAACAAATATCTAATCACTGATATTAATTGTGCACACCATATATATATACTAACGCCTCCGTATATATAAATATAAAAGTCCCGGCTATACCGTTCGCTAAAATCCGTAACATAAGCCTATTAAAATCATTAAGAGTTTATGGTCCATCTCTAAATATTAATTAAATTGCACTTTAATTAATTTAGTTATTTTTGGTGTCGCCCCCACCATAAATTTGGACTTACTCCCGTAGCCCAAAATAAATTTACCCGAGTCACAATTCCCGACTCTAATTTATTAGCCTCAAACCCTAATTAATTTATCTACAATTAATTAGATTTAAACTCATGTATTTAATTTCTCAATAATTAATTACATAAGATTTTTATATAAATTTTCCCTCTTATATAACCAACTGGCGAAACTGCCAGATTCTGGCGACCGTCGATCGATCGACCCAGACCGTCGATCGATCGATCGAACAGGTCTTCGTCTTCTTCGCGAAGACAGGGCAGCCATGGACGAGATTTCTTAAACCCTAATCTCTTTTAACATGAATTTTAAGCCTTTACAACACCAGTACATATTAGAAACCTTATTAGGACTCCCCAGAAAGTCCACAACGATCATCAATTCGTCCATAAACTACTAATCCATAATTTTGGGGAAAAATCTGTCTGTATCTTTAAACCCACTTTCATTCCAACTTTCTTCATCAAACTCGTTCTAATTTATCCGGATATCCTTCTAACAGATACACATCAATATTCCATTATCATATTTTTACATAAATCCTTATAAATTCCGGCAAATCAGATTCATGTTTTCTTTTGTATTTTCAAAACCCCATGTTTATGCCATGAAACCCCAAAACGAATTTTAATTCATTACATCACATAAATACGAATTGAAAGACAGATTTAATGCTATTGCAAGTTATTCACTTTCCTTAGGTTTCGTAGTGTCTGAATATGCGATGAATTCCAAGGTTGAAGATGACCTTGTTGGCTCTTTTGAGATCCCCAATTGGCTTTGGCTGCTGCTAGGGTTTCCTAACCCTTTAATTCCTTTCTTTCCTTAAGCTCAGCCAGCCCTTATTTCTTTTTATTAAGTTAATTAATCCATTCCCGTTTTTTGACTAATGGGCCAAGCCCAAGTGACCAAAATGCCCCCGAGTGGGCCCGACTATGTCTAAAAACGTCCCGTGACCCGTTTACTACCCCCGGGTACACTTTTCCGACTATCTCGGCCCATCCGGACTCAACTGTACACTCAGAATTTGCATCCGAATTAATTTATAAAAATTACTTATCCCCCACCCAATATAGTCTATACCGACTTCCGGATGTGATAAGTACATACCTCGTCATTAATACTCGAAACGACGAAATTACATTATTACTATTCACTCAGTAAATAATTTTCCCTAAATATTAACCATTCAATCCCAGATTAATATTTATATATTATTCTATCATAATTAATTCATTAAATTACAACACACTAGTAATTTAGAATTTTCGAATTAATTAAATTTTAAAAGTACCAAAAATACGGGGTGTTACATACTCCCCCCCTTATAAAGGAATTTCGTCCCCGAAATTAGATCGTACCTGCGTTGAAAAGCTCTGGATATTGTTCCCGCATATCCTCCTCCCGCTCCCAGGTAGACTCGTCAACATTGTGATGACCCCACTGTACTCTAACCAATGGAACAACCTTGGATCGTAATTTCCGCTCACTATGATCCAGAATAGCTACCGGCCTCTCCTCATACAAGATGTCTGGCTGTAAGTCGATCTCCTCAAGTGGAACGTGCCAAAAGGCTCTCTCGCTCCTTCGATATTTCTTCAGCGATGCCACATGGAATACATCGTGTATCCGCTGAAGATGTTCTGGTAACCCAAGCTTATACGCCACCGGTCCCACCCTCTCAATAATAGGGAAAGGTCCTACGTATCGCGGTGCTAACTTACCCTTCTTGCCGAACCTCATCACCCCTTTCTTTGGGGATACCCGGACTAAAACCTGGTCCCCAACTTCTAGCTCCACATGTCTTCGAGAAGCATCAGCATAACTCTTTTACCTGTCCTGAGCTATCCGAATTCTTCCTCGAATCAACTCTATCTTGGAAGATGTTTCTTGAACAATCTCCGGCCCCAAGAGTTTGTTGTCCCCCACCTCTAACCAACAAACGGGCGAACGACAAGGTCTCCCGTACAGTGCCTCAAACGGTGCCATGCCAATCGTGAATTGGTAAGAGTTGTTATACGCAAACTCTACCAAAGGGAGATATTTCTCCCATCCTCCCCCGAAGTCCAAAATGCACATTCTGAGCATGTCTTCCAGCATCTGGTTAACTCTCTCAGTCTGTCCGTCCGTCTGTGGGTGATATGTTGTACTCAAGCGCAACTCCGTGCCCATTGCCTCCTGAAAGCTCTGCCAAAAGTGGGCGACAAAGATTTTGTCTCGGTCGGATACAATATTTATAGGCACTCCATGCAGCTTAACAATCTCTGCTATGAATAGCTGTGCATAACGCATCGTCTCGAAGTCTGTGCATACCGGCAAAAAGTGGGCCACCTTAGTCAACCGATCCACAATAACCCATATGGAGTCGTGACCCCTCTGCGATACAGGTAACCCTGTGATGAAGTCCATGGAGATGCTCTCCCACTTCCACACGGGAATTTCGAACGGCTGTAGCATCCCTGATGGTCTCTGGTGGTCAACTTTCACAAGCTGACACGTGGCACATTTCGAAACAAACTCCGCTATGTCCCTTTTCATTCCTGCCCACCAATGCTGCCTCCTCATATCTTGGTACATTTTATCCCCACCGGGATGTACCGCAAATTTCGAACCATGGGATTCTGTCATAACAGCGTGCCTCAAATCCTCATCCTCTGGCACCATTAACCTCCCATTAAAGCGTAGGCCTCCTTCTGAGCTAATCGAGTAACCCTCTGCTCCCTCAGCTAACAACTGGCCCACCCTATCCCGGCAAATCTGATCCTCCGCCTGAGCCTTCACAACTCGCATAATGATCTCGGGTGTGATGGATAAAGCTGACATGCAAGCCTTGGCTACGTCATCCTCATATTGGAGCTCTCTCCACTTCGCTTTCCATACCTCTGATATCTCCCCAGTCGGCCTTCGGCTCAATGCGTCTGCTACCACATTGGCCTTACCAGGATGATACTGAATATCAAACTGGTAGTCCTTCACGAATTCTAGCCACCGCCTCTGCCTCATATTCAGATCCTTCTGTGTGAAGAGATACTGAAGTGACTTGTGATCCGTGAATAGAGTAAACTTCTCTCCTAGAAGATAATGCCTCCATATCCTCAAAGCAAAAACGATTGCTGCCAACTCTAGGTCGTGAGTGGGGTAATTCCTCTCATGGGGCTTTAGCTTCCTGGAAGCATAAGCTATAGCCCTCTCCTCCTGCTGGAGTACACCCCCAAGACCCCGTGAGGATGCGTCTGTGTAAACCCGATACTCTAGCCCTCCCTTTGGCAATGCAAGCACGGGTGCAGATGTCAACTTGTCCTTTAGCTCGTCGAACGCTAATTGACAACTATCATCCCACTTGAAAGGTACTCCTTTCCGAGTCAGATTCGTCAAAGGTCCTGCAATCTTAGAGAATCCTTTAATGAATCGCCTGTAGTAACCGGCCAAACCCAGGAAACTGCGCACCTCGGTCGGTGTCGTGGGCTGTCCCCACTCCCTCACCGCCGACACCTTATTCGGATCCACTGCAATACCCTAATCTGACACGACGTGACCAAGGAACTGTACCTCCTGAAGCCAGAATCCACACTTCCCTAATTTGTCATAGAGCTGATGATCCCTCAGTGTCTGTAAAACCATGCGCAAATGCTCTGCGTGCTCCTCCTCGGTGCGCGAGTAGATTAGGATGTCATCAATGAACACGATGACAAACTGATCTAAGTACTCCTTGAAAACCCTATTCATGAGGTCCATGAACACTGCTGGTGCATTGGTGAGCCCGAAGGGCATCACCCTGAACTCATATGATCCATACCGCGACAAGAAAGCGATCTTAAGAACATCCCCCTCTCGGATACGCAGTTGATGATACCCTGACCTCAAGTCGACCTTGGAGAAGTAAGACGCCCCTCTCAATTGGTCAAATAAATCATCAATCCGAGGCAACGGATATTTATTCCGTATCGTCACCTTGTTCAGCTCCCTATAATCCACGCACAAGCGGAGTGAACCATCTCGCTTCTTCACAAACAACACCGGTGCACCCCACGGTGATGTACTCCGCCGAATAAAACCCTGACCCAGTAGTTGTTGAATCTGTTCCCTCAATTCCCGCATTTCTGAAGGGGCCATTCGGTAAGGTGCCCGAGCAATCGGCCTCGTCCCTGGTGCCAAATCGATAACAAATTCGATATCTCTGCTGGGCGGTAACCCTGGTATCTCCTGGAATACATCCTCAAAGTCCCTCACTACAGGAATAGAGTCTAAAGGAACTACCACATCCTGTGAGGTTTCCTCCTCAATGTAGTACAAGTGAGTGCGCGACCCTCCCTCAGGAAGCGGCATTGCTATCAGGAACATTTCCTGTCCCGGAATGGAGAACACGATTGTCCTCTCATAACAATCCACCGTAGCTCGGTAACCTGCCAACCAATCCATGCCCAAGATGACATCATACCCCTCCATATCTAACACTAAGAGGTCTAATGTTAAACTAAGCCTCCCAATCAAAATGTCTACTCCTCGACAAACCGAGCGAATCAAAGCCCCGCTGCCTACTGGTGACTCTACACTCATACAGAGGCTACCCGCTGTCTCTAATAACCCAGCCCGTTTAGCAAAATTAGATTTAATGAATGAATGTGATGCTCCCGTGTCAAAAAGAATGCTACCCTCATGACCATGAATGAAAAACATACCCTCAACCGCTGGCGGCGCCTGCTGTGCTGGAGGATTGGGAATATCCCGAACGTTGTACACACGTCCGTAGTGCATCTGCCCCTGCTGCTGTGGGGCGGGTGGGGCTGGTACTGCTGGCGGCATCTGACCCTATTGCCCCTGCTGGTCACCCTGCTGCTGGCCTCTGCCCCTCTGCGGGCACTCCCTCTTGAAGTGTCCTGGCTGGCCACAGGCGAAGCAGCGTTTTTGGTCGTCACCCTGCCGTTGGCCCTGCTGGCCCTGATGTTGCTGGCCCGATTGGCCTCCCCCATTGTTCCCTTGGCCCTGACGGCCCTGAGGAACCTGCTGTTGCTGATTAGGGCTTGGTTGCCCCTGCCTGAACCCCTGTCCTCCCGGTCGGAACCCACCAGGCTTAAACTTCTTAGCCTGATTCCCTTGCTGAATGATGACCTGCTGCTGTGTGCCACTCGTCTCACTACTAGTGACCGCCTTGCCGTGCTGTCTCGGCTCACTTGCCTTCTTGTTCCCCTTAGCATGGAAACGATGATCCTGGCAATGTACAAGTGCGGCATTAACGACATCTGTATAAGTCACTAACGCCGGATTTCCAATCAAGTGTTGCCTGATTCTCCAGGCTAGGCCATCCATGAACTTTGACTTCTTTCGCTCCTCATCGCTCACCTCATTTGGCACAAAGTTTGCCAAACGGGTGAACTCCTCCTCATATTCTGCTACTGACCTGTCACCCTGTACCAACTCGCTGAATTTCTTTCTCATCTCAGACTCTACTGCTGGAGGGAAGTACTTGCGGTCAAACCGCACCCATAATTCAGGAATCGGCATCGAATCCCGCTCCTCAGCGGTGGTTATGGACTCCCACCACTGTAAGGCTTCCCCTGACAGACGAAAGGTAGCCAGCATCTATTTCTGCACCTCTGTACCCTCTAACATGCGCATATGGCGCTGAATGTTCTTCTTCCAGTCACAAGCCTCGACCACATTGGTGCTACCTCGAAACTCAGGTGGGTGACCCTTCTGAAAGGTCTCCCTCACTCGCTGCCAAGATGGTGGCCCCACTGGAGCCTGAACTGCTGGAGCCAATGGAGGCGGTGCCTGGGGCTGTGGAAAATGAGTTGCCATAGCTCGCATTGCTGTCTCGATCGCTTGGGCCACTATCACTGCCACCTGAGTGGTAGAAATCAACTCGGGTGGGGGTGGTGGTGGCGGTACCTGTGGCTCCTGGCGAGCCTCCCTCACCTCATCTCTAGCCTCAGCCCTCTCCGCTCTCTGTCTCTTTGGCGGCATCTGAAATAGATTGAATTGTATAAGTACACAATTTATACAAAAACTAATAGCAGGAATACGATATCTCACAAGCGGAAAATATAATCAACAGTCCTAATAATAGGGCTCTATAACAACCGAACGTACGCTGAAACGTAGAAAGCCGTACAGATCCTAAGGACACTAGAACCTGATGCTCTGATACCATCTGTGACACCCCGCCTAATTAATCCCAGGTGATCAGTCCTAAATCAAGTTAGAACAGGTTTCTCATTTGGTCCATTCTTAGCATCACTGTCGTCTTATTTAATTACTAACCACCTAAGTGAGAAAAATAGACTGGTGCCAATTTTTATCTTTCATTATTTAAACAAACACCCATGCGGAAAATAAAACTATATAACAATCACAGATAACTGAATTAATCATCCACAAGTAAAAATAATTGACCGAATAAACCAACGGTCCAAATAATGAATCCCATAAAGACAAGAATAAACTCCCAACAAGTCTAATACAAATAAATGGAAAGTGAGCAACATGCTCGAATACTAATCATGAACTTCTACATTTAAGAATGAAGAATGAGGCGTCTATCAAAACCCCGCAACATCCACATATGCTGCAGCAACGGATCCTTGGAATATAGTCAAGGCTGGTGTCCCTGTGGTTGGACACCTAAAAGGTTTTTAAAAGTTTTTATAGCAAGGGTTAGTACCCAAAACATTTGAAAAACATTTAACAAATGATTAACTTGCAGTAATAAATAAATATGCATGCTCTTTATATTTTTAGTTAATATCGCACTCTCTTGAGGACTTCCTTACCCTTCCTCTATTATACCCTACGAACGCTTTAATTAAATTACCTAGTTACTCATCTCATGACTAGATAATTAACAAAGTTCCTTTATACCCACCCTACTCTAACTGAGTATGTAGTGATTATGATTTTTAAGTTATTAGTAACATCAACTTAACTAAATCATTTCCCTTTTTAACTTCATATAACTTCTACACTTGTTATACATGTGAAATAACTCATATTTTTCATTAATAGCCCGTATATAATTTATTATCCAATTATATACTTATAATCATATTTCAGCATTCACAATCATACTGTAATATATATAACAACTTGCATCCTCCCGAGCAAAATACTCCCGGAACGTAAATTCTATAAAGTGCTATCCCACTAGGTACAATCACATAGCCTAGTTATCCCAAGTCAGAATTTTCACACCAACTTGATAAAATAAAATAATTGGAGGCGGTCATATTCCTTCCCTGAAAGTGAGATGTCCCTCACCCATATAATGGACGCTATGACCTCGGGAATATACTCACCCTACTCCTCAAGCTAGGGGATTCATCCACTACGCGCAACCTCCCCCTATAGCACTATAGTAACAAATATCTAATCACTGATATTAATTGTGCACACCATATATATATACTAACGCCTCCGTATATATAAATATAAAAGTCCCGGCTATACCGTTCGCTAAAATCCGTAACATAAGCCTATTAAAATCATTAAGAGTTTATGGTCCATCTCTAAATATTAATTAAATTGCACTTTAATTAATTTAGTTATTTTTGGTGTCGCCCCCACCATAAATTTGGAGTTACTCCCGTAGCCCAAAATAAATTTACCCGAGTCACAATTCCCGACTCTAATTTATTAGCCTCAAACCCTAATTAATTTATCTACAATTAATTAGATTTAAACTCATGTATTTAATTTCTCAATAATTAATTACATAAGATTTTTATATAAATTTTCCCTCTTATATAACCAACTGGCGAAACTGCCAGATTCTGGCGACCGTCGATCGATCGACCCAGACCGTCGATCGATCGATCGAACAGGTCTTCGTCTTCTTCGCGAAGACAGGGCAGCCATGGACGAGATTTCTTAAACCCTAATCTCTTCTAACATGAATTTTAGGCCTTTATAACACCAGTACATATTAGAAACCTTATTAGGACTCCCCAGAAAGTCCACAACAATCATCAATTCGTCCATAAACTACTAATCCATAATTTTGGGGAAAAATCTGTCTTTATCTTTAAACCCACTTTCATTCTAACTTTCTTCATCAAACTCGTTCTAATTTATCCGGATATCCTTCTAACAGATACACATCAATATTCCATTATCAGATTTTTACATAAATCCTTATAAATTTCGGCAAATCAGATTCATGTTTTCTTTTGTATTTTCAAAACCCCATGTTTATGCCATGAAACCCCAAAACGAATTTTAATTCATTACATCACATAAATACGAATTGAAAGACAGATTTAATGCTATTGCAAGTTATTCACTTGCCTTAGGTTTCGTAGTGTCTGAATATGCGATGGATTCCAAGGTTGAAGATGACCTTGTTGGCTCTTTTGAGATCCCCAATTGGCTTTGGCTGCTGCTAGGGTTTCCTAACCCTTTAATTCCTTTCTTTCCTTAAGCTCAGCCAGCCCTTATTTCTTTTTATTAAGTTAATTAATCCATTCCCATTTTTTGACTAATGGGCCAAGCCCAAGTGACCAAAATGCCCCCGAGTGGGCCCGACTATGTCTAAAAACGTCCCGTGACCCGTTTACTACCCCCGGGTACACTTTTCCGACTATCTCGGCCCATCCGGACTCAACTGTCACTACACCAAATCTGCCCATTTGTCAAGGTCATTGACCTTGACAAATTCACCTTGTCAAGGTCAATGACCGTGACATTTCGAGGCGAGACAACTTTTTTTATCACGGTCATTGACCTTGACATAAAACTCGCGTTTTGTGTCACGGTCGTGTCAAGGTCAATGACCGTGACACGTTTGTCACGGTTATAAACCGTGACAAATCCGTGACCTTTTTTCAAAAAAATTGTCACGGTCATTGACCGTGATAAGTCCTTGACAGATCTTGTCACGGACTTGTCACGATCAATGACCGTGACAATTCTGGGCAGAATTTAAAAAAAATCTGCTGGGCAGTATGGCCACCGCCACTGCCCAGCAGTATATTTGTACCTGTTATAACAACGTTGTACCTGTTCCAAACATCATATATCCAACACAAACTAAAGATAATGCAAATATATATTCATGACAGTATAATCCAAATTTTCAAAGTAAAAATAATATACATGAAGATATAATCCAAATATAATTAAAATGGACAAACTTAAAAATAATGTTACTACATGTCTTGGGTAAATGTGAGGAGGTGAGTAGGCCACACGACATACGAATTGACGCACCCACTAATATATGTCGTGCCGCATTGTTCGCGCAACCACAGTAGGGAGTTCTCCTTCCCGGGTATGACATGCGTGACGAGCACCCTGGACTCCATCCCTTGAAGCACACGTCCATGGACTATTCCACCCTCGATGATATCCGGGTCCCTCAACCCCCGCCCTATCCGCTGGCCATCAAATATGTCCAATATGAACACGCTCGGCCAACCAATCGTCGATAATGGTCTGTTGGAGGGCGTCAAATAGGGAAGTGGATCGTCGAGGTATGAACGTGTCGGTGATGAAGCAGCGAGGTCCACATCCTCGTCATCCTGCGCCTCGTCCTCCCGCACCTCCTCCTCCACCGCCTTCTCCTTCCCTTTCCCTTTACCTTTCTCTTTACGGTCTCCACCCAACGTACGCTTCATGAATGCGTACATATCTTGGACCGTCGCCTCCAAACGGGACAGCTTCGCGTCGTGTGAATCCACCGTTCGAGCCAACCCGGTGTCGCTCGTCTCCAATCCGATGATCCTAGATTTGGCCACCCGCGACCTCACTCCCCTTGTCCTCCCCTTGCGATCAGAGCCAAGCACTTGGCTGAGTGCGTCTGTGGACAAAGATGCCTTGTCGGCATCAGACTGCGACTCATGCACTTCCTTAAGCTTTGCCTGAAACGACAAAAAGCACATGATTAGTAAAATAAGTAAACTAAAAAATTATAACGTAATTAACAATAATTAAACTGTCGGATTACTTACAATCGTGGCCGCGACGCTCGGGGACACCTCCTTGTCCTTCCCCTTCTTCGTCCGAAGAGCCACATAAGTATCGAGCCTATGTGGCTTACCCCCTGGCCCACTCCCTACCCCCTGAAATAAAATAAAGTAAAGTAAAATTAGTATCGGCCCCGCAAAGTAAAATAATATCCAATAATATATTTCTGTAGTTATAGATAAATTAAATATTACCTTCATCCTATGCTCCACCTCAGCGTAAGAGGTCCGGCCGGAGTAGTGCACGTCCGTCTTTTTAGCCCGATTTTCCCTCCCCGATTGGCGAGATGCCAATTGTCGATCCTCGATCTCATTGTCAATGAACTTTTGCCATTGTGCCAATGAGATCGGCTCCTTGGGCGGGACGGATCCGCGCCATTGTAAAATGGTCTCTCGTGTTTTTCCAAAGTACCGTGTCCGCATATTTTTTTTCCACGTCTTGTCCCTCAACTGCTCCAAGACGGAATCGCGTAGCTTTGGATCCAAGTTGAATTGTTCCTGTCCAACAAATACAATGTTAGTTGCGAATAAATATAAATATAAATATAAATATAAATATAAATATAAATATAAATATAAATATAAATATAAATATAATTATAAATATAAATTGAAATTGAAATATTCATATAAATATTACCTGTAGTGCCGCCCAAACAGCTAACTTGAGCTCATACGGCACCTCCTTCCAACTCATAAACCCCGGGCCGATGACCGTCTTTAGCAGCTCGAGGGATCTCGCTAAAAGCTCCGACTTGTTTTCGACGGTAATCCCAAATTTTCCATATTTGGGGAGCCTAGGGGCGGAGGAGCCCTCGTCGCCTCCGCTACCACCGAACCCAGACGACGACATCATCATAAACAGCATCATCATCTTCGCCCTAACATCTGAAGGAGACATTTTTGCTGTAAAAAAATGTTATTAGTACAGATAAAAAAAATGTTATTAGTACAGATAAAAAAATGTTTCGTCTATATTATAACGTATGTGTAAGTTCCGTCAATACCATTTCGTTTCAATTTTGTAATATTATGTTTTTTCCAAATATTTAAAGAGTTATTGAATGGGTGCCCCACCCCCGCCACACACACACGCACACCTACGCACACGCACACACGCACACACACACACACACACACACACCACCCCTACCCACCCCACCCCCACCCCCTCCCCCCACCACGACCGTGACAACTACATAAAATTATGACATGAGATAATTGTAGCATAAATTTCATTATCATGGGTTTTACCTAATTGAATTAATTTCATGAATAAAATTATTATCAATTTAAATGAAAATATCAATTATTATCCAATATTTTTGAATGAAATATTTATTTTGAATGAAAATATCAATTATTTATAAAATTGATGTCTACTTTTAGTGTTGTGTATATATGTTAGTCTACTTTTGCTTTTTTTTTTTTTAAATAATCAATTAACCAAATTTCATAATAGTGAATAAGGGTTAATCCTAGCCATTGATTAAGTGTATTATTAGTAAGTACAAAAATTAAATATGGACTCTTAATCTAGGATATAAGGAGTATTTGTTAGTGAAATAATAATTTAGTGATAAAAACACACTCGAACACTACCAAGTTTTGACGACACGGGTCTCTAGAAAGAAAAACAAGCATTTCCAAATTAATATGTCCTCTTTCTTGTTTAGTGTCTCGTGAATTGATAGTATGATTTTAAAAATAGTATACAAAACTAGGTGAGATTTTAGAATTACACGTCGAAATAATACATGTTGTATAATAATAATACAAGTGCATGCTTTGCAATCAAAGGTATTTATCTTTATAAGGATAAAATTATCTTAAAATGATTGGTAGGGAATGTCTATGAGGTGGATGATAATTTATTTGATAATTTATTTTATTTCTTTTGGTTAGGTTATTAAGAGTTTATTTGAATTGATATCTTAGTAATTATTATTTAATATTTATTTTGAGCAATTATCTTATAGTAGGATTATTATCCTAGAAACAATTCTAACATTCCATGAAGGAAAACTTTTATTGGATGGCTGAAAAGACAATAGTTCCAATTCATTTTCATTTATTCCCTTAGTGCTACAACAATAATTTGAATTCATTTCATATGATTTCCCACCCCACCCCACCCCTCCACCACCCCCTCCCCCACCACACACCACCACACACACACACACCCCACCCCACCCCACCCCACCCCACCCCCTGCCCCCCTCCACCACCACACACCACACACACACACACACACACCCCACCCCACCCCACCCCGTCCCCCACCACACACCACCACACACACACACACACCCCACCCCACCCCACCCCCTGCCCCACCCCTCCACCACCCCCTCCCCCACCACACACCACCACACACACACACACACACCCCACCCCACCCCCTCCCCCACCACACACCACACACACACACACACACACACACACCCCACCCCACCCTCCACCACCCCCTCCCCCACCCTGCCCCACCCCGCCCCACCCTGCCCCACCCCCTGCCCCCCTCCACGCACACACATACACACATATATATATACACATACACACATAAATATACACACAAATATATATATAAATGAAAGAGAGAGAGAGAGAGAGAGAGAGAAAATGGACCTGAAAGTAGAGAGAGAGAGAGAGAGAGCAGCGTCGAGAGAGAGAGAGAGAGAGAGAAATGGAGGGAACAGCGCGGGAGGGAAAAAAGAAGGGGGATAGGGTTTTTGCTGCGAACATTGTCACGGTCGTGTCAAGGTCTTTGACCGTGACACGAATTGTCACGGTCATTGACCGTGACAAGCCCGTGACAATTAAACTTGTCACGGACTTGTCACGGTCAATGACCGTGACAATTCGTTGTCACGGTCGTGTCAAGGTCAATGACCGTGACATAAAACGCGTGTTTTTTTGTCACGGTCAATGACCTTGACAAGGCTGGCCGGCTGAAAGGTGACAATTTGCCCATTTTGGTGTAGTGTGTACACTCAGAATTTGCATCCGAATTAATTTATAAAAATTACTTATCCCCCACCCAATATAGTCTATACCGACTTCCGGATGTGATAAGTACATACCTCGTCATTAATACTCGAAACGACGAAATTACATTATTACTATTCACTCAGTAAATAATTTTCCCTAAATATTAACCATTCAATCCCAGATTAATATTTATATATTATTCTATCATAATTAATTCATTAAATTACAACACACTAGTAATTTAGAATTTCCGAATTAATTAAATTTTAAAAGTACCAAAAATGCGGGGTGTTACAACTAGCCGTGTTATCCGCAATTATGTCGATATTAGATAGCAGGTAATCATCATTTGGAGAAGCCTTGTTCAAATCTTCGTAGTTAATGCACATGCGAACCTTTCCTCCTAAGTTCGGCATGCACACGATGTTGTCCAACCATATGGGATATTCTATTAATCGGATAAATCCTACGTTCAACTATTTGACAATCTCTTCTTTAATCTTGAGCGACCATTCGGTGCAGAGATTTTATAGTTTTTGTTTGACCGATTTACATTATAGAAGCCTTGGAATCTCGTGCTGAGATATTTCGGGATCAATACCGGTCATCTCGTCATAGGACCATATGAAGACATTAATAAACTCCCTCAGTAGTTCTTCAAGTTGCGCGTGCTCATGCTCATCAAGGGTAGACCTTTTCCTAATCTCGCGCAGTTGGCTACTAGAATCGAGATTAATAACAACAGTTTTATCTTCATTAATTTAAACGTGGCTATGTTTTTTGTAATTAACCTTATTAAGATCAGTTAATAATTGTTCATTTGCAAAATCATCATCATCAAGAGTTTGATTAGAATCGAGACAATTAATGTAAGGCACGAAAAGATACTCAAAATATCCGTTTATTTAATTCTTAGAAAAAATAGCATGAAGATCCTCATTAAAGGATACCTCGATTACATTGTGATCAGAGCAAGGAGGAACAACCGAAGAAGAAGAAATAGGATAAACCTATAGGTATTGGGTTGCATTTCAACAGGTAGTAGTGGTACAACATTCTAGTTGAGGAGGGGGTATCAACAGCTTTGATGAGGATGGATGGATCCGATGATTTAGTGCCTGAGTGGATCATGTAAAGTGTTAGCCCCAGTGTTTGCAAATTGAATGAGTCATCGGAGTCACTTCCTTCAGAAATAGTATTTTCAATGAGTGGTTGTACATAATTCTTGGAGTATTTAGCCCAGGAGTAGCTGTCTTGGAAGAAGATCTTTATTCCCAACTTTATTTTCTTATCTACATGATCATACGATGGTTCGGAAAAACCACAAAAGGGAAAATCTTTACCCTCTTGGAAGAATCTTCCATTTAAGGAATCCCCTGAGACAGTCTTGGCACTTTCCTACCTTCTCTTCAACTGAGGTTAGTGGAGCATTCTGAGTTCCTATGATGATGATTGATATCCCAGACCACATAGAGGAAAGGCCTTATTCAATACTATGGGCTAGAGTATCCCCTGTTATCGTTCCTCTAGCCCCAGTCTAGGCATGAAGTGCATATTCTTGAACATCTATATAACGTTGATATTACCGTGAAGGTTGTGCTCTGGACAGACTCTATCTTTGAAATCATCCCCTATTGGGACTGGAAGTTGTTTGGCTCGAAATCCAGACAAAAGCATATCATTCGCCCCATATTGTATCTCTAGCACCGGATTACTGGTGCTTACATTCTTAGTGTTATCGTCATCACCTAAAATGGCGACGACCTGCCCGTTAGCGAAGAACTTCAGTTTCTGATGGAGAGAGGAAGACTCTACTTTGATGCTGTGGAGCCATGGTCGACCAAGCAATAGGTTAAAGAAAGTTGGTATGTCGATGACTTAAAACATAGTAACGGGATTTATAGGGCCAACCCCTATTGTAAGCTTTATGAATCCCATCACCTCTTCATGAGTATTATCATAAGCACGTACCGCGACGGAAGTTGGAGCAAGGTCCTTACTTTCAATCCTAAGATGTTGAGGGTCTTTAATGGGCAAACATTAAGTGTTGATCAATTATCGATGAGTGAAAGCGAGACTGTCTTCCCCATCACCTCGATAGAGATATTGAGAGCATAGTTGTGATTATGACCAAACTTAGGGATTTCTTCCTTGAAAAAGGAGAGCATTTTAGTAGAGGTTAGGGACCCGACTAAGTTCACAACTTCTTTCGAAGTGGTAGAAGGAGGGACTGTGGGTTCGGTAAGTAATTTAATCAAAGAATTTTGGTGCAGTTGGGAAGCACAAAGATCCCCCACAGAGTAATGTTAGCCTGAGTTTTCTTCAACTGGTCAAGGATCTTACTCTCCTCGATGATCAATGCAGCATGGGGAGTTTCTCGACAACACTTTTTCTTTGATCCGTCGTTGCTGACTGAGGGTTTGGACTCTGGTAGTGCCTCCAAGATCTTGTCATATGATTCAAAGAAGATGGGAAAGATAGAAACCATGTTTCTTCATATATCTCGAGTTGTTCGTCCACTTTGTTGATCTCTTCTAGAAGATCTTCAAACGATATCATTCCACATATACTGACTACTGGGCTTGGTTCTTCATTTGAACTATCAAATTTGTCCCCCCACCCGGTGGTAACGATGTCATCCTTCCCAAGAAGTCAATGCATTCTACACCTCAATGGCCTCTTCGTATAGATCCTCCCACTCAACAGGGCAATGTGGAAGTGAAGGGACAAGCTGGCTTTGTAGTTTCAAAGCATCGAGTTATTCGTAAATATAAAAGATTTCATCGGTCTGTCAAAACAAGTCTGCTATAATCTGGATAACATAATCTAAAATGACTTCATCGGTGGGTACCACCTAATAATCTGACTCTTGAGCCCACTTCTGAACTTTCATGAACAATGTGTTGAACTTTTGGCAGTCAATGGTCATTTATGAGGGAAATTTCATCCCAAACTCTAGGAACTAGTTCAGTTCTGCTGGCAATACTATATATTTCCCCCCGAAAATGAGTATGAACGACAATGCATGCTTTTGTAAGAAGTGATAGGGCCTGATCGACAAAACAAGCATGGTATAGGAGAAAATAAGGACAGAATTTAAGGGATTTGGGTGAATATACGGGTATAATGGGTGATTTACTGGGTACAATCTAGGTAGATGGGTCAAATCTTAGGTCATTTTTTAGGAAGATAGCATTTCCACGATTTGGAAGTGGATTATGAGTAGTGTTTGGCTTAGGATTGCCTAGCGGAGCAATGACACCCCAGTCAATCAAACCATGGATTACATTTCAGAGATGGAAGCACTAATCAGTGGTATGGATGGCATTCTGATAGAAATCACAATGGGCGTAGGGTTAGAAATTTTTAGGAAGTGGGTTTGGTAATGGACATGGGTCCAAAGGCTTAATGATATTTTGGCTTAAAAGGGCTTGGTAGACTTTGGAGAGGGGAGCATGAAGCTCAGTGTATTCCTTTCTAACAGTGTTAGGGAGGTTTTCTAGTGCCCATGAAGTGGCAGGCTGAGAGATGTTATTAATGGTCGAAACTGTGGTATTGACAGGATTGTCATTCTTTCTTGAGTGAACTATCTGGATATTTTCTTTGGATCAACTTCTGTCTTGGAAAGACTTTCTTCAATCTCCACTCCTACTTCTTGTAGGGCTCAAAAATGGGGGAAATATTATCCTCCCATTGTCGCTCGGAAATGGGGTAAGAAGTTTTTCTTCATAATACTAAGTTGCTCATCTTCGAAAGACCGGTTGGTCATGGTGGCCACTTTCTCCCTCCACCTTGATATTAAATTACTGATGGTTTTCCAAATATTCTTCTTTAGAAGTTCTAGATAACGGAGTGTAACCTCCAATTCCTCATTGTACTTATTTTGCAACAAGAATTCATGAGACCCCAACTGCGAATTCTGGATTCCTCAAGGGATAAAAACCAGGGAAGAGAGTTATTCTTTAAAGTTTGTTGGAACATCTAGGCCATTATTTCCTCAGATGCACCTAGGAGAGTCGTGGCTTGGTCATAACTTCAGAGATAGACAATTGGGGGCTCGCTACCCTCAAACTTATAAATGTTGGGCATCTTTAACTTTTTTGGCAGCCTTTCTTCAGAGTAAGGAGACATATGGGTGTAATCATGTAGTTCTCGAAGATTCAGACTTGGTCAAACTTCTTAGTCAACATCTGAAGGTCCTACTTGACCTTGTTCAAATATTCTTCATACAGATTGACAGTCATTGGTAGGTTAGCTGCTAGCTGGGCAAGATTCAACATAGAGAGTTGAGTTAGTGGTGGCCCATTGGTAAGAGGGACACATGGATCATGATGATATTCATCTAGGACCCAAATAAGCTCAAGTGTGGTAAGAGCCATAGCATGAGGGAAGAAGACCTCAGGCTCTAGGGGAATAGAGACCCGATTTCACTGCATCTCATGAATCTCGATTCGAAGGTTGTCAATCTTAGCGGTAAGTTGGACTATGACCTCCATAAAATCAGGTTGCGTATTCGGTACTTAATTTTTTTATCCATGGAAAGAGGGTGATAGTGGATTCCAAAATCATAGGAAGTAGTTAAATAACTGACGGAGCTTCGGGGCAGTTTGACGGAAGACCGAGGCCAATAAGGTGCTAGGTTAAGGGTCGGGTATGCGATTGACCTGAGAGGAAAAAATTATTCGAATTTATTTTTGAAAGAGAAAGGGAAGAATTTTTTATAGGAAAAGAGGAAAATATTTTTGACAAATTTTTGAACAGAGAAGGATAAAATATTTTTGGTATTTTTTTTGTTGATAAAGGGAGGAAAAATGCTTTTGCTATTTTGAAAAGAGGGGGGGAAATTATTGTGACACTTTTGTTAAGGATGGGAAAAAATGAGAAAATGGTCTTAACATGATTATTATTATTTTTATTATTATGTTTTCCATTGTATTAGGTTTACCTAAATGCAAAAGAAGTGGTGGAGGGGAAAATTAGGTTTGAAAAATGTGTGAAACACGGTTTGACTTGTTGCTAGGCTTATGAACAGGGTCCTGTTTTGGAAAAGATGAAATTGCACAAAAATTTGGGCATGCCGACCTATCATTTCGACAGAGTTTCGAGTAGTAACCGATAAACTATTTATGAGTTGTTGGGTTAGTGGAATGGTTACCCCCTTTGACATGACTTCCATGATATATGTCTTGCTTTTGAGGGCAATTGGTACATGTGGACAAGTCATTTGATATACTTGAGTGTATGTGAATTACCTTACTACATACCTCGTCGGGATAGTACGTGTGAGAGAAAATTTGATATACTTGACATACGTGAACAAGTTCCATGCTATATACCTCCCGCCATGACTTCGGTCAATCAATACGATGTGGGGAGAACCATTCGATATACGTCGAAGATACTTGGCCAATGGAAGGTGAGAGTCATATTGCTTAGGCTAATTACGACCCGCCGGACCAACACCCATCAGAAAGTGATCCCCTAGTACGGGATAAAATTTTGGGCAATAGCCATGCTCTTTGGTGATATAGTGTGCAAAATGCATGATTCTTGATTAGTATATTAAGGAGAGAGTATTTTATTTGCCACTATGAGCACTATACTAATAAGGAAGAATGTACAAGTATAATGAAAAGTAAATCTAGCACGAAGCATTAATATTACACTAAGAATGGATATGTGAGAGTGAGTGATGTGTGAATATCTATAAGTGAGTGTGTGGTAGTGAATCCTAAGCTTGGATAAACTACAAGTGGCGTGTGATAAGTGTGAGTGATGATGGATACATATAAGTATGATAAATGGGCGTGTGTGTGTTAGTGACACCTAAGCGTGGATATTCTAACTGGTGTGTGGAACATGTGGATATAAGTGAACCTATGTGCAAGTGTAGGTAGTGTGAGGTGTACGTGGAGAGTATCTACAAGTATATGAGTGAGGAATGATATAAGCATTAGGTATATATATAGAGGAGAAAAAAGGGGAATATACAGGTAAGTACATACGCACACAAGTAGAAAATGATAACACCCATATAAACAAAGTCTTTACTTCTTATGTAAAGTCCTCAGCGGAGTCACCATTGTGGCCATCCCTCCTTGGATTTTTCCTCCCGCCTCGATTTCGATGCTCACGCGCGCGCACTAGGAGAGGGAGAGAAGGTCTCGTGCCCTTTTCTAGGATCGCTTCGGCCATCGTTGACGTGGGGTGATGTAAAAAGATGGAGTCGCTAGCCTATGTTGCACAAAACAAGAAAAAGAACATGTTGCCACCTCGAGAGAGTGGCATCCAAGACAAACTCTGATGCTTACGAAACCAATAGTTGAGAAGTTCAAGGGCTAAGATACGGAATGGGAAGGTGATAGGCACCTATCCTTCCCTTTTGGTATCTCATGGGCTTATGTTACAATTTTTATTAATTTCTCCGTGGAATTTGTGCATGTGTATACATAAATGTAGATCGGAATCGCTCCACTCGCATCACGGAAAGGATGAAATGAGGCCATCCATAGGAATGTTCCCAAAATAATAATTAGAATTTATAATATGTGCGTTTTTCGAGATATTGATCGTTGTGATGAAATGCTAATATATGTTAGATAAAATGCGTAAGTATGAATCACAAATATGATATATATGAGTAATGTATGGATAAAATAATGTAAAGAGGACAATAAGAAAATTGGAAAAATTAGAAAATTGGACTCCAATTTCGGGTTTTAGCCTGAAACACCTACGTAGCCTATAAAGACATCAAAGTGCACGTAGTTCGCATACGGGACAAGGGTGCGATTTATCCCATAAATTCAAATTGTGGTTTATTATATGTGTGTGTGTAGAAAAGATATTTTTAGTTTTGAGAGAAAGTGATGAATAATCCCGTTAGAATTTATAGGTTTAAACCTCTTTTTTTTTGTAGAAAATAAAGTATGTGCAATATAACTAATAAAGGATGAGATGTTTTATGTGTATGATCTAAAGTAAAATCTCAATCGAGAATTCATAAAACTAATGCGAAAATAAGGAAATTTAGAGAGATAATGATGTTTAGACCTTCTTTGGAGACTTGAGGCTTGATCTTGATCCTTGATGAATCCTTTGCAAGTTGGGATGGATGTTAGATGAGAGATAAGGGTATTTTTGCTAAATTGGATATGAAAATGATGAGAATGATGGAAAGGAATTTCACACAAGAAAACTTCGTTGATTATAGAAGAATGTTGTTGAGATCACTGATATTGGTGGATCTGAGGTGTCGATTGGAAGTGAGCTCATGCACTCCTTATATAGGGTAGGGGGACTGTCGATCGGCATATTCCTATCCCTACCAGTCGATAGGTGACCCAAGATACACTACCGATTGGCAAGGAAATGGATCTGCCAATCGACAATCTCAGGCTAATTTTTTTGAAAAATGCCGTAGAACGCAATCCCTAAATACAAATATCACACGGGTCATACCATTAGAAAGGTAATTTAGAGACCTTTAAGAGTCCTTTGGTCCGTTTCCAGATCCAGGATTTCACTTTGGGTTATACGGGGCTCGAAAGTGCTCGTCAATCCTTTGGATATGAGATCGTCAGACGATAACAGATCATTCTTCCAAACCGTAAGTTAGAATCACGCACAGGGTGGATCGTTGGAAAGGTTATGTGAGATACATAGACATTCCAAAGATATTCACTTGGTTTGAAGAGTTTATTTTGGCCAAATTGGGTCCGGAGTCGCCCAGTGACCTTTTAGAGTAAAATAGGTTGTTCGTTCGTACCGTAAGGATGATTTGTGCACGAGGTGGACCGTTGGAAATGTTATTTAGTTCCCTTAGAGGATTCAATCAGTCTCATTCTATTTGAATTGTTGACTTTGGTCAAACATAGTCCAAAAGTGCCCAATTGCCTCCGGATCAATTTTTGAGGGAAAATGGATCGTTCATCCGAACCGTTATGTCATTTTGCACACGGGGCAGACTATTGGAAACGGTATTCAGTGACCTTAGAAGATTTATTGATCTTTCACTTTAACAATGGAGTTTACCAGAGTAAAATGAGGCTCGGAAGTGCCTGGTGGCATCTAGTTCGGTACTCGGAGTATGACCTATGATTTGTAGTGAATGGGGGAGGTGCTTGGGAAAGAAGGAGAGACTTAGGGAAATCCTAGAATGTTGTGTCTATAGAGGGATGTGAGGTTTTCACTTATGGAAATAAGGCTCTAATGGCCTTGGTTGTACAACATTCAAGCTCTCTCTCTATATTCTATATTATAAATCGGACAGAGTTTGGCTAGGGTTTATAATTTATAAATCTCTTCCATTGGGGAGGAAGATGGGTATACATATTGCTGGGGGTGTGCATTATACCCCCATGCATGTAAAAAGCATGTGCATGGTGAAGCTTTAATAGGGTGTGGACACCTGTCCCTGGCACAAGTATGTAATGATGATGTAGTATTCCCCCATGTTCTCCTGAGATCTTATTAAAGCATTAATAGGGTGTGTACTCTACCAAGTATCAAGTGTCAGACATACCGGTCCAGGCCGAGCCTAGTCGTCAGGTTAATATTCTGATAGAATGGTCGTCGGTGTGCAGAGTTGAGTCTACATAGGATCCTCGACCTCCATGTCATGGACCAGATCGAGGAGACATTAATGGTATTTGAGATCATTGATGTTGTCATGTGATTGAGTTATGGCCGAGGATGAGGCCCCTTATGGTGGGAAACTGAGTCGTTATATGTTCAACTTGATGGTTTGCCAAGGTTTGCCTTGGCCGAGTATGTCACTTCTCAGGACGAGGTCATACTTGGGTATATCATGTATTACTATTGTATTCCATAGCAAAAAATGTTCCAATAAAAATATTCCAAATATGTTCCATCCTTAGTTATATTTTATATTGTTGAATTGTAGCAAAGGTTACATTTACTCATATGCATAGAAGTTATAAAGTAACGCTCAGTTATATTTTGTATGGTTAGCAAAGCTTATATGTTTTTTTGTATTTTTTATGAGCTCTGACTAATTAGCAAAGTTTATTATGGTAGGAAAATAACATGAGTGATGTTTATTATATTTCTCACTAATTTTCAGATTTAGTCACAACTTGTATCCTATCTTTGAGGCTATTATGTTCTCTTATTTGGATTTTTTGATTAAAAGAGTCACGAATTTTGTTCAAGTCTTCAAATGTCGCGTGGTTTATTTTTTTTTTTGTATTTTGTATATTTTAATCAACAATGGTTTTAATATTTGGTATCGAAACTTGTACAAAGTTTTACCGGAATCATAATATTAAAATTTGTACCATATTTATCGTATGCATAAATCGACTTGTAATTCTGGTATTTATTGGGGAAAAACAAAATTATGGAAACCAAAAAATATCAAAATTATCGAAAAAATTGAAAAATCAATCGGTTTGGTTTCTATTTTGATGTATCGATCAGTAAATAGTTTTACCATTTAAATTATGGTATTGGTATTGGTAAGGGGTTGTTACTGACCAAACCGTATCGGTTGCACCCCTAGTCAGAAGACAATGAGTGTGGAGCAGTAGAGAGAAGACATTATGTTTAGTATTTGGTTTTAAAGAGTGAGAAAAAAAATTGTGTGCAACTTTAAGTAGGGGTATTTAAAGTTTTCTTTTGGAGGTGGGATTTTTTCTTAAGAGAAACCATATACTATGTTGTAAGAATAATTTGAGAGGGTCTTTCATTACTGTGAGATGGTCATTATATTGTGATAGAAGATAGATTATTTTGTGTGTGGAGAAGGAACAAAAAGTCCTTGCAATTTATAATCTCCTTCTCTATTTAGCGATAGGGTCATCATGGCCTGTGGACATAGCTTAACTTATGATTGTGAACCATGTACATCTTGTGTTATGGTGTGTTATTTTTCTATCACTTTTTACATAACTTATTTTTGGATTTGCCGTTATTATTAGTAAATTTATTTAGAACATGCTTGTGCACAACAAATTGGTATAAGATCTCTAAGGTTGCAAACTTTGGTCTTGTTCTATTATTATCTTCCAAAATAAAGTATGATATCGAGAGATTTGACAGGAAAAATAATTTGGGATTATGGTAAGCAGAGTTGACAGACATCCTAGTAAAAAAGGATTTAATTTAAGCCTTAGAGGGAAAACTCGACATAATGAATGAAGAATAGTGGAAGAAAAAGAAGACATGATTCGAGTATGTTTGTCAAAAGAGATCAAACACAGTGTTATGACATTCAATGAAAATGATTTAGGAAAAGCTTAAAAAGCCTTATTGGGAGAATTCTTTGATAAACCGGATTAATTACAAGAATGAGTTCTACCATTTTAGCATCAAGGCTGGTAATTCGTTGCAAGACCATCTCAATGAGTTTAATAGGCTTCTCTGAGAGGTATCAAATATGGAGGTGAAGATAGTGGAAGAAGACAAAATCAAAATTCTTTTGTCTTTTCTTACCGAGCGATATGATCATTTGGTGACTATGATGATATAAGGGAAGAGGAATATTATCTAGAATGAGGTCACATCAACCCTTCTCTCCAATAAAGATCGGAGGAAAGCAGTGGATGGTGGCGTAAAGGGCGCGAGCTTAGTTGTGAGAGGAAGGTCATAAATTCTAGGATTTAATTTGAGGATTTCAAGGTACAACTCGAGAGATCACAAGGACAAAGAGTGTTATTATTATCACGAAATTAGTTACATTATTATGGATTGTCTCACACTGAAAGATATGTAAGGGAAAGAGAGGTTCAAAAGGCAACATTAGTGGATGCTACCGCGAGTGATTCGAAAGATGAAGATTATGCTCTCATGGAAACCTCAAGTTTGGAAAAGTCAATTAATGACAATTAGGTTCTTGATTCTGGTTGTTCCCTTCATATGTGTACCAATAGGGATTCTTTATCCTCCTACAAAGAGGTGAAAGTTGGTTATATTTTGTTGGCCGATGGGAGAACCATTAAAAATTTTGGAATTGGAACAATCAAAATTAAAACACATGATGATTTGATGAGAACTTTATGTGGCATGCGACATGTTCCAGGTCTTTAGGTGGACCTTATTTCGGTGGGTGTGCTAGACTTTAAGGGTTAGAGAATTGTAACAATAAGTGAAACTATGAGGGTAATGATGGGTTTTCGTGTGGTGTTAAGGGGAACCAAAGTAGAAAATTTATATTTTCTACAAGGGAACACAATATCAAGTGGAGCTGGTGGGGAATATTCTTCAGTGTCCGAAAGCTCACATTTGTGTCTTGGCAAAGAAAGAGGCAAGCAGGGCTTTTATAATTTTAAGAAGAGTAGCGATCTTTATTCTTAAATATTTTGTGAGGGGACTACACAACGAGATGGGAGAATTAAATTCGTTTTCAGATGGAAAATAAAATTTCGTCAGTCCTTACATGGAGGTAGACCTATGAGGACATACATGATGTTGTTTTGTGATAATCTTGGTGGCAACAAGATAACCCATTCAAGTGATATTAAAATGTGTTGGCGACAAGCAATTAGTCATGATGAAGATGCGAGGGAAGGTCAGGGACGTCTTATTCTTAAAAAGGGGGAGAAGATGACTTTTCATTACCAACCGATGGTTCATGGGTTGTTGGCAAAGATTGCCAAAAAATATATCAAACTTAGTGATTTGAAGGTACATTGGCGGTATTATGGGATTTGACAGAAATGATGGAGGCATTTTTGTGGTTGTGCAAGACCTGCATCAATTAAAGAGTAAGTCGAGAGTTTTATTTGAAGAGGACTTAAACTTAACCAACATTCTTCATTAGTTTTTCCGGCGACAAAGATGATTGCGTATTTTTTTAGGTGTTACGTTGTGATTGATTCTATATGGTAGTGTTTTTTGCCAAGGTATAGATTGTTGCTTTCGGTGACTCATAATGAGCCAAACCCACCACCATTATTTTGACCATTTTTCAATGTTTTTCTCCATCAAATGCTCAATGTCCCCTCCTTTTCGTCTACATGTGAGTATTTGTTTAGCTATAAGATAAGACATTTGGGTGGACATAAGTGAAGGAAAGAAAATGAGTGTGGAGGTGTAGGGAGAAAAAAATTATTTAATATTTTGGTTTTAGAGAGTAGAAAGAATCTTTTGTGTGCAACTTTAAAGAGGAGTATTTAATATTTGCTTTTGGGATGTGAGTTTTTTTTAAGAAAAATTATATACTATTTTGTGAGAATAATTTAAGAGGGTCTTTCATTATTATGAGATGGTAATTTTATTGTGAGAGGAGATATTATTCTATGTAAGGAAGCAACAAAAAGTCTTTTTAATTTGTAATCTTTTTCTCTATTTAGTGAAAGGGATCATCATCGCAATTTAAAGTAATTCCATTTGTAAGGATGAACCATTTAGATTTTGTGTTGTGGAGTAATACTTTTCTTTCATTTTTCACAAAACTTTATTTTTAAATTCGTCATTAATGTTGATAATTTTATTTGTAGGGCGACAAAGATGATTGCGTATTTCTTATACTCTCTTAAGTTTTAATTTTTGAAGGGATTTAATTTTATCCATCTCCTGCAAATTAAGTATGTTTTTTAGTCACGGGGGATTTCTAATTTAATGAAGCCTGATTAAAACGTAAACCTTATCTACATCATATTAACTAAAGAAGAAAGAAACAAGAAACAAGTAAAAGGACAAGATATTCGGGGAAGAATGGTCTTTTATCAAGAATATGACACCTTATGGCCCATATCTACAATGGCTTCAAAGACACGTACAAGTTTCTTTTCAAAGTGAAAACTATCACATGACTTCCTTTGAATCTATTCTCCAAACACCAAAATATTCTTCGTTCCGCTTCAATCTATATAACCCTCCCACTTTCTTCACACAAAAGAGAGAACATAACTCAAAACACGTCAATATGGGGTTGCAGCTGGTTGCTCTAGCAAAGCTCACCCTCATTTCCACCTCTCACACCAACCTAACAACCACTTCAATGGTCGCAACCTTAGTGTGGCCCTTTGTGCTCAAACTGATATTAAACTTGAGGTCACTAAATGGGGTTTATGATAATAATATTGTGGTGCATAATTGGAGGTTTTTCCTCTTTCAACTTCAACAGATTGCTTTCCCGTTGGGCCAAACTCCGGCCGGCAATGGTGGTCAGAGGTGGCTAAGAGCTCTCCGTTTGGTAGGAGACAGAATCTCATTTACTCGAGGGTCCCCTTCACAGGCACACGAGGGTAGCCTGCATTCTATTTCAATAGCCGCCCTTTAATAGCACCGCAATGTTGTGAGGTGGCAGGCAGGGTGCTGTCACATATGCGTCAAAAGTGTTTTATAACACTTTAATATATATATATATATATATATATATATATTTTATTTTTGTATCATATAACGTGATGTTCAGGAGAGCGTTAAGCGCATCTCGACGAATTCATATTCGTGGTTTGTGGCTTTCGCTAACCAAACATTATTTTGACAGTGCTGAAAATCGAACTAGGAACCAAATCCAATCCACCCTCAAGACTATCCCAATGACAATCTGAACGAAAAAGCTTGATTAGTTGTATTTAATGTATTTTGAAGCCAGACTTTGGACAAAATTATAATTTTGAAAGATTTACATTATATGTTAAATTATATGGCGGAATCTTTCCATTGTTATTTTTAGGAGCTTATTGTTAAAACTTGGCTTGAATTAATATGTCTATCCTCTTTTTTTATGATGTACTCTAATATGTTTCCTTAGAACATATTCCTTTAGTTTCAAATTAATAGCTCTTTTTTTAGTGTAATCGATAAATCAATTTCCATCATAATAAACACGACTTGATTTTGGCCATTGATTGAATGAATTTTCAAAAATTGTCATTTTCAAATAACAACTATTAATTTGGGACGAGAGATACTATTATTTTTTGGCATGTCTACTTGTAATTATGTTCCATTATGGAATAAGCTTTTAAAACTATGTATTTAAACAAACATTTAAGGTGCAAAGAAGGTATATTAAATTAGTGAGAATATTTATGGGGAATTTGCCGACAACCCTCAATTCTTTGTTTATTTACACTATGGACATGCGAAAATCTTTTCGTCACCTTAACGACATGATACTTTTAATTAATTTTCGATCTATGTAGTTACACTTTAACACAAGTACATCTAAGATAAATCCATATGACTAAAAATGGACAATAGGTACATAGTTACTTTAACACATTAATTTAATATAAATTTACTTTTCCCCCCATAATTTTAGGTGTTGTAAAAATATGTAGATATTCTTTATGGTAGAAACAAATACAAATGAAAAAAAAGTATGCCGATTGTATATAATTACATTAGTCACTAAAAATAATTTTACATAATTTTTATTTAGTGATGGTGTTGTGATAATATATGCATACATTTTGATTGCAGGGACAAATAAAATCTAGGAAAATATTATGTAAATATATTTTCTTGTGGACTTATTAATGAATTGTTTTTAGCATATCCTTATCATTAATTTCTAAAGAATCTAGATACTTTTCACCATGTTTTCAAATATTAATTTCTTAAGGATTATATTGGTTTGAAGAAATAATATATGTATGTGTGTACATATATAAAACGCCACGCACACACACATGCACACCAAATTAGACTTTTGAACATACCTCCTAGAAGCATACTTATTTTTTTTTAAATATTAAAAAATATATTTTTTGACCAAATTTTTTATATATGATCTCCATAATGAGGAAATCATCTACAAAAATAATCATCAAAAAGTTCAAATCGAAAAATGGGTGAATTGAAAAGTGGGTATATATGAGCATTTTCGGCCGTTTAGATCTTTGTCATCATCTCACCCACTTCCGTGTTGAATTTTTTGTTAACTTATTTTGTAAATGATCCACCACACCAAAAATGTCAATTTGTCACCATTCAATCGGCCACCCTTGTCACAGTCAATGACCGTGACAACTGTACTTGTCACGATCATTGATCGTGACAACGTTAGAAAGTTGTCACGGTCTAATACCTTGACAAGTCAGTGATAACTTTTCCACTAAAAAAACCCTTCCCTCTTTTTTTTCCCACCGTTTTGTTTCTCCCTTTTCTCTCTCTTTCTCTCTATGGCGCTGCTCTCTCTCTACTTTCAGGTATGTTTATCTCTCTCTCTCTCTCTCTCTCTCTCTCTCTCTCCTTTGTGTGTGTATGAATATGTGTGTATATGTGTTGCGTGTGTGGGTGCGTGTGTTGCGTGTGTGGGTATGGTGGGTGGGGGGGTGGAGGGGGTGGGGGCAGTGTGTGTGTGTACTGTGCGTGTGTGTGGGCAGTAGGGGTGGGGGGCAGGGCGTGTGTGTGTACTGTGCATGTGTGTGTGCATGCGTGCGTGTGTTTGTGCATGCGTGTGTGTGGGTAATGGAACAATTAGGGTTTCATACGTAAATGTGTAAATACCCAAATATATGTTGTACCCTTAAGTATAAATACCCAAATATTATTGGTTAATACATAATGATAAGTAATTAACCCTTGATTTCACACGTAAATGTGTAAATGATGATTCTCCCCATGTTTAAGAGGCTTAAAGTTCAATTGAAGATTTTTCTCACGGAATAGTCATAATAGGAATTGGAATTAGGACTTATAATTATTAATGTTAATTTAATTATGACTATAATTGGATATAAATGAGTGAGGAGCCTTTAGATTTCCTTTATTAATTGTTGGTTTGAAATTAGTAAGTAGATAGTTTGAATTGATGTTTATGATTTTTAGTAATTGTACATATTATGGGTTAGATGTTGTTGTTTTGGAATTCAGAATTAAGTTGTTAAACATTAATATCACACCGTGACAGTTGAGATGGACAAATTGATTAATAAAATATAACTTTAATTGCAACTTTAATTTTATAGCTTTAATTGTATAGGTTTAATGATGATATATTTATAAGACGTGATGAAATGAATTAATTGAGTAGATGAATTAAAAAGAGTACAAGATACACATTTGTTGGTTTGTTGTTGCTGTTACTGTTGAATTATAGTGGACCGATGTTGGGTTGGTTAATTTTGAAAGTGGCATGACCACTGAATTATTGTACGAATTAGGGAGGGGGGGGGGGGGGGAGGGGGAGTTTTCAATTTTTTTCTGAAATTACTTTGTGTCACGAACAATATATTATTAATTCATATATATAGTATGTTTCATTTATGATAATTAAATGAAACATACTTGAAATTACATATATTGCGCATAGATACTAGCCTTCTAGTTCTTATGCATACGCATTCAATAGCCCTTAGACCCGTTCGAGAGTCATTACCCCTGCAATGCGATCTCTCGAATTGTCCCGTTTGGACAGTTTGGGACTGCATAATTTATGTATAATAATATTCTTAGCGGCTTAAACTTGTTACTTTTGGAGGAAATTCTGCAGTCGTATCCTAATGTTTTCTGGGTACATACTAGATTGGCAAGTGTAAGTGTTATTTCAATTGATAAATTGAAATAACACTCGCACTTGCGAATCTACGTCATGTACTTGGAGAACTATGGGGATATGCTGCCGAATTTTTCTCAAATCGTAACAATGTGCATGAGTTGTTAAGTATATTATAGAAATATGCGATCTTGAATGGGATAGGACCACTCACCCTTTAGAGGAGATGGAGGAAATAGTAATTACTATTATAAATTGAATTTAAAATTAAAATTTAAAAATCGAATATAAATAAGACATAATTAAATGAAACATACTATAAATCTAAGTTTTGTTTATACTAATCCACGAATATATGCTTCTTACCTTTAATATGTGATTATTTGTAGTAGTTGTGATGGGATATCTAAAATACAAAGAGTGGATGGGTGAGACAAATAGATTGGGGTACGTGTTTCGCAGAGGTACTAATGAATTTGTGAAATACGCAGAGAGATGTCGTAATGATGAAGAGTTTCCGTGTCCGTGTGCTAGGGGTGAGAATGGTAAGGTGTTTGAGTGGAAAACAGTTGAACTACATTTGTTAAGATAGACTATGTAAGCTTCAAAGAGGTTGTATTTTACTATGATTGGGTAAGAGTTGGGGATAAAAAATACTTGTAAAGTTGATCGTGGCACCAATTTGATCATGCTTGACTTGTCCAAGTTGAAGAGCAACGAACACGTGAGCGATGAGCCGTTTGTTTGTGCATTTCAAAAGGTCAAACAAGTGTTTTACTCGGAGTATATCAACAACGAGCCGTGGTCAGTCGTCTTACATGCGCCAAATCGTCTAAACAGTAGTGTGGATGACTTGTCTACTCCTACCGAATATCAATCCATTTTTTATGATAACCCGAATTTGAAATAATTTTTAGATTTGTAATAAGTATTCCAATTATCGAAAAATAGTTTAATGCTTTTACTTCATTTGTACTTGATCAGTTTAGTGCATGTACTATTTAGATTTAATTCTTAAGCATTAATTCAAATTCCATGTCTAGTGGGTGTATTATTCCAGTGTTTTATTATTATCGGACATCAGTTTAATGCTTTTAATTTATTTGTACTTGATTATTTTCCCTCTTTCTCTTTTTCCTTTGTATATGTGTGTGTGTGTGTGGGTGGGGGGGGGGGGGGGTCAACTTTTTTCTAAAATTACTTCGTCTCACGACCCATTTGAGAGTGGCACAACAATAGAAAATGTTTATATGTCTTCTTCAGGTGTGTGTGTGCAGGGGAGTTTGTATTCTTCCAATTAATTTAGATTTGTACTAATAACAATATTTTTTATAGAAAATATATCCTTCGGGGATTAAGGCAAGGATGATGATGATAATGATGATGTCTTCTTCAGGGCTCGGTGGTAGCGGAGGCGAGGAGGGCTCCTCAGCCCCTAGGCTCCCCAAATAGGGAAAATTGGGGATATTCGTTGCGAATAAGACGGGCATATTGACTAGATCCCTCGAGCTGGAAAAGACGATTATCGGCTCAAGGTACACTAGTTGGAAGGAGGTGCCAAATGAGCTCAAGTTAGCTATTTGGGCGGCACTACAGGTAATGTATTCATATTCATATTTATATTTATATTTATATTTATATTTATTCGCAACTAACACTTACTTTGTTTTTGTTTTGTATTTTTTTGACAGGAACAATTCAGCCTGCCCCCAGAACTCAGCGATTCTGTGTTGGAGCAATTGAGGGAGCAACACAAGACATGAAAGAAGAATTTATAGGCCCGATACATTAGGAAGACCCAGGACTCCATTCTCAGAATGCGTGAGTTCGTCTCGCCGAACGAGCCGATCGCATTAACACAATGGCAAAAGTTCATTGACAATGAGATCGAGGAGCGACAATTGGAACGCTTATGTGACAATTCGTACAAAGAAGGGAAAGGATAAGGAGGTGTCCACGAGCATCGCGGCCACGATTGTAAGTAATCCGACAGTTTTTTTTTTTGAATTACGTTATAATTTTTTTATTTACTTATTTAACTAATTGTGTCCTTTTTGTCGTTTAGGCAAAGATTAAGGAAGTGCATGAGTCGCAGTCTGATGCCGACAAGGTATCTTTGTCCACAAACACACTCAGCCAAGAGCTTAGCGCTAATCGCAAGGGGAGTATTAGGGGGTGAGCTCGCGGGTGAGCAAATCTAAGATCATCGGAATGGAGACGAGCAACATTGGGTTGGCTCGTCAGGTGGACACACATAATGCGAAGATATCAAGGTTAGAGGCGACGATCCTAGATATGTATGCATTCATGAAGCGTCAGTTGGGAGGAAAGGGAAAGGTCAAGGGGAAGGAGAAGATGGTAGAGGAGGATGAGGACGTGGACATCGTTGCTTCATCGCCGATACGCACAAACTCACTGCTTGATGATCCAATCCCCTGCTTGGCTCCCGTCCAGAGGCCTATATTAACAATTGGTTGGCCGAGCATATTTTTACGCGACATATATGATGGCCAACGGATAGCGAGGGGGTTTAGGGACCCGAATACTGTCCTGAGTATGCCGGTTCATGGAGGTACCCTTCAAAACATCGAGGCCAAGGTGCTCGTCACGCATGAGATACCCAAAAAGGAGAACTCCGCATTGTGATTGCGAGAACAATATGGCGTGCCGCATATTAAGGGGTGTCTAAATGCACATATCGTGTGTCCTTCCTTCCTCCTCGAACCTACCCCAGACTCTATGGCGTGACATTATTTGTATCTTTTTTTATTTAGACACTTGGATTATATTTAAATTGTTTTGATTTGTTACATTTTGGTTTGGATATGGATGATATTTTTATTTTATATGGATATGGAATTATATATGCAATGATTTGGTGCATTCTTTATATTTTATTTGGATATATGTTGTTTGAACAGGTACAATGTTGCTATAACAGGTACAAATATTCTCCTAGGCAATGGAAGTGGCAAAAATGCCCAGAAGATTTTTTTTTAAATTCTTTCTAGATTTGTCACGGTAATTGACCGTGTCAAATTCGTGACAAAGGAAAGTTGTCACGGACTTGTCAAGGTCAATGATCATGACAATTTTTTAGAGTTTGTCACTGGTTTGTCATGGTCTTTAACCGTGACAAAACTTGTCCCGGTCTAAGACCGTGACAAACTTAATGAACTTATCATGGTCATTGACTGTGACGAGCCCGTGACAACAAAAGTTATCACCCACAGACTTGTCATGATCATTGACCTTGACAAGTTGGAATTGTCACGGTCAATGACCTAACAATCCTGCAGTTTTGGTGTAGTGATCATCTTACTATATAGATCATTATATGAAGTTTGGTTAAAAAAGCTCAGTTTTTTATAATTTAAAAAAATAAGTATGTTCTTTGGTATTTTAAGTGAGATATGTTGGAGAGCCTGACTATGTGTGTGTGTGTGTGTGATATTTAAACATTTCAACAAACCTATAAAAAAATCAGCTCAAATGAATTATTTTACTATTTTTAAAAAAGCGATCAAATATATTTCAGTTTTTCAATTATATATATATATATATATATATATAAACTAGCGGAATGCCCGTGCCTGAAGGCACAACGAAAATTTCCAAAGTAACTAATCGTAAAACGATGAAAATTTTAAAAGTAGATAATTGCAAAACGGCAAAAATTCACATATCACAAATTCACATGCAAGTCATAAAGTTTTTTTACAACACAAATAAGGGTAAAAAAATTTAATATTTGGGCAAAATTTTCGTTGTTTATAGGACTATTCAACCTGTTTAAGAAAAAAAAATACTCTAACAACAACAATAATAATAGCTCCTCTTGAACATCATACAAAAACCATCATCGATTTAACTCAATTCGTGTAACAACAACAATACATCAATAAATAAATAGAATGAGTGTGAGATGCACAAACTTAGTCTAAAGGCATAGCGAAAATTTTGAAAGTACGTAATCGCAAAACGACAATTTTTTTTGAAATACGTAATTGCAAAAAGGAAAAAATTTCGTTCCCCAACAAAATAAAGTATAATTTTTAAAAAACTGGTAATAATTTCCAAAGTCGTACGCGTGCCAAAAGACACAACGAATTTTCTCCCTGGTATGAATTGTGTGCTCAAGTCATAAAAAATTTGTATTATAGTATAATTTTCCAAAATATCAATCGTGGTCAATTTTTCGTAAAATACAACACCATGTAAACATTTTAAAATTTTTTAGAAAAATCTCATTTGTTAATAGGACTATCCACCCTGTTTAACAATTAACAAACAGTCCAACTATCAACTTGATATGTTTGTGGCATGTCAATTTAAAAAAAAATTATCAATTAGTTTAGTTTACTAAGTATGTAGGTTAAGACATTCTACCATTTTATTTATGCTCCAAAATATGTCCCTTGTAAAAAACAAATCTCCAATTGATCATATTTGTAAACATAAAGTGAATATTCACTACATCTATAATTAGGACTTATTAGGAAAAACAATGCGAAAGGCTCTATTAGAAAAAAAAAAATTATTTGTGACTGTTTAATAGCATTTATTGATTAATTAAAAAGACACACAGCAAAATCATATATATGATACCGAAATAGAGATAAGTCATATCCTTGTAAAAACTAAATATTTTATATAATGTCCACAATTGCTTTAAAAAAATAACAAAAAACTTATTTATTATTTTTTTTCTACCAATATCCATGAATTTGAAGGATTAAATCAAGTTCAAATTTTATTTATATCTTAAAGAGAGCATGAAAGAACATTTGACACTGCATTCCCATTTTCATTTATGCCCTCCTTTTTCATTTTTTTTGCAGGATCTTTTTAATATCCCTATATACTCCCTCCTCTTCGCCTACGTTTGCAGAACAATCCCCTCCATTGGTTCACACAATCATTTTTTTAAAATTAAAATCAACAAATCCAAGTGGCAACTATAATAAGTTATCCTTTGCTTTAGCTCCAAATACCCACTTTCAGAAGGGGCTTCACATTGTCCTTTACTTTACAGATTCCTTCCTCACCGAGATCAAAACAGAAATCACAATAAAATTATAAATGGATGATGCCATGTGATACAAATATTAAATAACATTATGCAGATAAATAATATAAATGCAAATATAGTGTACTCTGAACATAAAAAAGCAAGTTAATTTTGAAAAATACAACTTCATAACTAATATAACTGTTCAATTATATTTTTAAATCAAGTTGGGTTATGTACTTTCCCAAGATGTAAAACTGAAAAGGTTTTCAAATATCACAAAAAATGGTAATTTTGTAACATCCACATCATTTAAAATAAAAATATTACTAAAAAGGTGGGAAGAAGTAACAAAAAGGAAAAAAAAAAAGAAATGTGAATAGACTAACAAACACCCAAGAAACAAAAAAAAAACAAAAAAAGCATCCAACAGGCTAAAATACACAGATATACAAACAATGGATTCTACATAATCTATTCACTTTTACATAATATGTTATTTATGAGTACATCTTTCTCAAATGAGAAAGTGTAACAACTCTCTGCAAATATTTTTATGGGTTCACAATAAAATCTTGAAACAAAAACGAAAATCAAACTTGTGTTTTGACGATGTTGCTGCTGGGTGAGAGAGACCCATTACGGCCCATGTTCTTGCTTTGCTCAATGTCCCAAAAACACGGTGAAACCTCCATAAAACCTATCTACATAAAGAAGCCACAAAAGTGAGATCTATAACCCAAAAAATACAAATAATCTACAGTTTCAAAAAACTTTATTTGAACGTAACTAAGTTTAGAATGTGGCAAGTTCCTCAAACACAAACACCGTTAAAAGGATTTAAGAAAATAAGCTGAACATAAATGTCTCTCACCCTTTACCACATCCGCTGTGAGTTGAAATAAGCTACAACAAAAGGATTCAAGTTCAACCATCTCTTCAGCTGTGAGTTTTACTGCCAAAGCCTCAAAGTTGTGGGTGGAAGCAGGTTGGGGGAGCTGTTAATTGTTGCCAACAGAGAGGGAGAGAGAGATGCTTTGGGTTTTTGAGAAAAGGTGAGTGTGAATTGTTGCCGAGAGAGAGAGAGTCTCTGGGTTTAAGGAGTGATTTGGGTAGTGGGTGAGAAACAGAGTCGGGGATGGGACACATATGGGAGTGGCTCGAGGAAGTTCGTGATGTAAGGGAGAGAGTAGAGAAAATATTATCAGATAGAGTAGTTGAGATATTAAAGCTGAAATACCTATCTAATCCACGTGAATTTGGTTTTCTGGCCTGACATTAATACTGCGGTGTAAAACCAAAAGCCAAAAAGGTAGGGAGTTGATCGCAATCGTCCGTTTCCTGTCTTGTTGGCATTAATCCTCACAATGAAATGTCTTAGAAACTTATTGAACAGTAAAAACACCCTTACTACTTATATATATATATATATATATATATATATATATATCGTCTGCGTGTGTGCGTGTGCGCGCGCGTTCTTTAAGAGTGGTCTTTGTTGGAAAATTGGACTTAAAAGTTGGACTTAAAAGCTGTCTAGATTTTTTGGACACACTTTTGATCAACTTTGAGCTCAAATTTAGGTGGGACCCACAGTATAATAATTGTGGGACCATATACGAACGTATTCTCCTTCGCAAGGAGATTAACGTGGTATATTCACATGTCCAATTCCATTAAGTTATGAATGATATATTTGTGTCCAAAGTGACTCATAAAACAATGAAAGTTAATGAATTGGGTTTGTTTTAACTCTTGCCCCACATTGGAAGAGTAATGGAAAATTGAAGAGTTAATAACACCCAAGTATGGACTAAGGCTTGGATGCCTTTGGGGTATCCCAACTCTTTGAAGGGGAGATGACCTACACTATGCATGTGTTGGGCTTTGGGACAAAAGCCCACACGTACATGTCGTATGTCTGTCCCATCGGCTCAGCTCGGCTCGACTCGGTCCGGTTCGGGCTTGGGCTTGGGTAAAAATATCTTTCCTTTTTGGGTCGAGTTTAGTTAATTTTCTGGGCTTCTATTAATTAATTACAAAATTACTTAATTATTAATTAACTGTTTGTCAGTTAATTGCTAATGGCTAACAGTTAACGAAATTAACTGTTTTGAAAATTAATTTCGGTTTTGACTGTTCCCAATAGTCAAAACCTTTGCTATAAAAAAAAACCTTTCCCCTACACTTTTAGACTAATGAAAAATTCCCCTCCAAAAATTTCGAAAATGCTTCTGCCTTATTTTCTTCATCCAGAAAATTCTTTCTCCTATTTCTGCATTGCATATTACTATTCTGGTTGAGTACAAAAATACAGATTTGTTTTCGTTGAAATTAATTATTGTCGAGCTACATAATTCATCTCAAAAATCCGTTCTATCTTGGGAGACAGTATTCATCAACCTCAAAGCACATTTGAAGGAATAAATTGTCTTAAGGACACCGTGGAAATTCACAGGGCTCGAATTCTTTTCCATTTATATTATTATTTCTGCAAATTCAAGTAAGTTTTATTTTCAATAATTTCATTTTATTTTCTGTAATTATAATAATAATTCGTAATTCTGTACTGTTGTATTTATTAAATAGTAGACATAACAATCTTAAAAAAATTTATTATATTTCTACTGTTTATATTATGTATAGAATTTTTTTAAATTACAGAAATTTTTTATATAAAATAATTCTGTTTTACAGAAAATGAATTTTATTTATAAATTTTGGGGGAAATCTGTTTATATAAGATATTTTTTTATTAAAATTTGTATTCTGTTTTGTACGGATGTTTTTTATTAAAAATAGTTTTTCACAAATTTTCTTAATTTAGACTAGTAATAACTAGTGTTTAATGTTTACTTTAATTTTGTGTTATATAATTCAAGATATTATTTAGAATTATTGTTAGAATTCAGTTAATCTTAATTATATTGGAGGAAATTGGTATACAGAATTTTGTATTCTATTTTGATAATTTCATTACAAATGAATACTATCATTGATAAAAATTATGCTTTTGTAATAGAAATGGAATAAGAAAATGCAATCAGAGTTCCACCACCTACCGTGAACATTCCACCTACCGTGAATGTGATACATGCACCTGTTGTTGCCCCTGTAACCATGCCACATGGGGAGAAACCGGAAAAATTTACCGAGGCTGACTTCAAACGTTGTCAAGGACATATGTATTTTTACCTCACAACTTTCCAATTGGCAAGGTTCGTGTATAAGGATTGTCCACCTTTGAAAGAAAGGATATGAGACTGAAAAAGTTGCTGCAGTTAAAGGATGGAAATATTCTGATTATTTGTGTCGTAACTACATCCTGACGTACTTGGACAAGACGTTGTATCACGTGTACATCACTATGAAAAACGCAAAAGAATTGTGGAATTCTTTGGAGAAGAAGTACAAAACTGAAGACGTTGGTACGAAGAAATTCATCATGGGCCGTTTTATAGACTTCAAAATGGTTGACTCCAAGCCGATTATTGCACAAGTTCAAGAACTTCAGGTTATTCTTCATGACATTCATGTTAAGGAATGTCAGTTAGTTACACTTTTCAAGTGGCAACTACAATTGAAAAATTGCCTCCATCTTGGAATTTGTTCAAAAATTAACTACAATTGAATGTCAGTCATATAACTATAATTAAATGTTGAAAATTGGTAGTGCGGTTGCCGATTGAAGAAGACAATCGTGAATCTCAAAAGAAAAGTTGGAAGAACATCATGGAGTCCAAAGCTCATGTGGTTGAAGGTCCTAAATCCAAATGTAAGCGTGATGGGGAAGGCACATCTAAACAAAAAAAGAAGTTCAAAGACAAATGCTACAATTGCGACAAGCCAGGACACCGCTCAAGCGAGTGTCGCAAACCAAAGAATGCTAGAAAGAACAATGCTCGAGCATATGCGACGGAGGGTGAGGACATTTATGATGGTTTCGCAGACATAAATCTTTTGGCTGTTGTCTCTGAACTCAATTTGGTAGGAAATACTAAGGAATGGGGTGTGGACACTGGGGCTACACGCCACATTTATACAAATAAATAGATGTTCACTAATTATAAGGCTTTGAAAAATGAGGAGACTCTCTTTATGGAAAATCTTCGAGTTCTAAGGTCGTGGGACAAGGACAAATTATTCTGAAGATGAGTTCGGGAAATGAGCTTACTCTTGACAATGTGCTGCATGTGCCTGACATTCGCAAGAATCTGATTTCTGGATCGCTTCTAAGCAAGAATAGGTTTAAACTTGTATGTGTTTTTGATAAGTTTGTGTTGTCTAAAAATGATGTGTATGTGGGAAAGGGCTACCTATCCGAGGGGTTCTTTAAAATGATTGATGCCTAAGGCATCCCCTATGATTGAAATTTCTAGTCTTACTTATATGATTGAGTCATCTAATATTTGGTATGCTAGATTAGGACATGTTAATTTTGATACCTTGCGTAGATTAATTAACTTGAAATTTTTGCCAAAATTTAATATTGATAAAAATCATAAATGTGATATTTGTGTGCAATCAAAATTAGCTAGATTACCTTTTCATTCTATTGAAAGGATATCCGAACCACTAGATTTAATTGACATGGATATCTGTGATTTAAAATTTGTACAAACTAGAGGTGGAAAAAGTATTTATTACTTTTATTGATGATTGCACAAAATATTGTTATGTATATTTATTACATAGTAAAGATGAGGCTATTAATGCATTTAAACAATATAAGAATGAAGTTGAGAATCAATTAAGAAAAAAAATAAAGGCTGTTAGGAGTGATAGAGGGGGTGAATATGAATATCCGTTTGAGGAATTTTGTTCCAAAAATGGAATTATTCATCAAACCACTGCTCATTATTCTCCTCAATCGAATGGCACTGCTGAACACAAAAATCGTACATTGAAGGAAATGATGAACTCTATGTTAATAAGTTCAGGAGCTCCAGAGAACTTGTAGGGGGAAGCCTTATTATCTGTTAATTATATTCTTAACAAAATACGACACAAGAAAACTCATAAGACGTCTTATGAGTTATGGGAAGGTCGAAGACCTTGCTATAAATATTTACGAGTGTGGGGGTGCTTAGCCAAGGTAATGGTTCCTAAACCTAAAAAGGTAAAAATAGGGCCAAAGATAGTTCACTGTGTATTCATCGGTTATGCTACTAATAGCAATGCATATCGTTTCTTAGTTTGAAAATATGAGATTTTGGATATTCATGTAAATACGGTTATTGAATCGAGGGATGCTTCATTTTTTGAAAATGAATTCTAGTATAACATAAATCGAGAATCTGGTCCTTCTAAAAGGACAAATCAAGATACTACAAGTGGTACTCATCAACCTATTGAACCAATAGAGGATGAACCAAGACATAGTAAGAGAGAAAGAACCTCGACTTCTTTCGGTCCGAATTTTCTAACATATCCGCTAGAAAATGAACCTCAATCGTATAAAGAATCCATATCCTTACCCGATGCTTTGAATTGGAAAGAAGCAATTAATAGCGAAATTAAATCCATATTACAGAATCACACATGGAAAATAGTGGATCTTCCATAGGTTCAAAACTGTTAGGTTATAAATGGATCTTCAAAAGAAGTCGATGGACGATGGATCAATTGATAAATATAAAGCTAGACTTGTAGCTAAAGGCTAGAGGCAAAATGAAGGGTTGGATTACTTCAACACATATTCACCAGTAACAAGAATTACGTTTATTCGGATGTTAATAGCAATAGCTTCTATTAATGGACTTGAAATACATCAAATGGATGTGAAAATCGCATTCTTAAACGGTGAACTAGACGAGAAAATTTATATGGAGAAACCTGAAGGGTTCAAGGCTCCCGAACAAGAAGGAAAAATATGTAATCTTGTTAAATAACTTTACGGATTAAAACAAGCACCTAAGAAATGGCATGAAAATTTTGATAATGCAATGTTATCAAATGGCTTCAAAATTAATGAATGCGACAAATGTGTTTACTTTAAATACATTCAAAATGGATATGTCCTTGTACACCTCTATGTTGATGATATGCTTATCATAGGTAGTAACCTGAAAATTGTCAAAGCTACAAAATAAATGTTGAGTAGTCGATTTGACATGAAAGATATGGGTATCGCCGATCCTATATTAGTAATTAAAATTTCTAAACATCGGATGGACTTGAATTATCTCAATCTCATTACATAGAGAAAGTAATTGAAAAATTCAAGAAGTATGACATCAGTCCTACCAAGCCACCTGTAAATGTAAATTTACATCTAGCAAGAAATAATAGTGAAATCATATCTCAACTAGAGTACTCTCGTATTATCGACAGTTTAATGTATATCATGAACTGTACACGACCGAATATAGCATACTCAATAAGTAAGCTAAGTCGATTTATCAGTAATCCATGAGAGATCACTTGAAGGAAATATTGAGAGTTTTGGGTTATTTGAAATATACTCAAAACTATGGACTGCACTCCTCAAACTATCTAGCTGTTCTTGAAGGACATTGCGATGCAAATTGAATATCCAATACAATAGACTCCAAGTCTACGAGTGGGTATGTGTTTACCCTTGGAGGTGCAGTCTTGTCTTGGAAATCCTCAAAACAAATGTGCATTGCTATATCGACAATGGAATCGAAATTCATTACACTAGACAAAGCTAGAGAAGAAGCTGAATGGCTTCGAAATTTCTTAGAGGATGTTCCAAATTGGTCAAAACCTGTGCCCGCAATATGTATTCATTGTGATAGTCAATCAACGATTGGAAGTGCACATAATCACATGTATAACAAAAAGTCATGACATATTTGTCGTCGACACAATACCGTTAGACAACTTCTCTAAAGAGAAATTATCTCAATTGACTATGTAAAGTTAAAAGATAATATAGCGGATCCACTAACAAAAGGTTTAAACCGAGAGCAAGTGAAAGATCATCAAGAGGAATGGGTCTAAAGCCTATAAATAAATAAGAATCAATATAGTGGAAAACCAACCTAGATGACTGGAGATCCTAAGATCTAGGTTCAATGGGCAAACCGAACAACATTGTATTCAATAAGCACTAAAGGATATTTAATCACATATATTCCAAAGATGAGACAGTCCACATCTGCCATGTAATTAGGATAAGTTATTATTTTAATGACATCCATATCTTAGTATATCTAAGTGGGGTATTACAGGATACTCTTTATGGAAGTCACCTGCGTGAGTAAGAAGGAGGCCACTTCTATGAGAATAATCAAAGGCATATTCTCTAAAATACACACGAAACCAAGTGGTGTTCATGCCCAAAATGAACACAAGCATGAGAACCAAGTGTGTTGAAGAATTATTGTGTGAATACTGTTGTCTAGGTTTACAGAAATGGTTGACGGTTCAAGGACGTGAAGTCTACTGAATAACCAAGTAAATTCGATAGTATATCACTAAGGAAAGTTTAAGGCCACTAGGCTACTTCTTCCGATACAATAAATCTTCTATTTTACTCAACCTGTGTCTGCATTTGCATTAGCATCTGTTTTGTTTATATATATAGCGATATATCATTCATGTGGGGGGTTGTTAGAAAATTGGACTTAAAAGTTGGACTTAAAAGCTGTCCAGATTTTTTGGACATAATTTTGAGCAACTTTGAGCTCAAATTTAGGTGGGACCCACACTATGATAATTATGGGATCATAAACGAGCATGTTCTCCTTCACAATGAGATTAACGTGGTATATTCACATGTCCAATTCCATTAAGTTGTGAATGATATATTTGTGTCCAAAGTGCTCATAAAGCAATGAAAGTTAATGAATTGAGTGTGTTTTAACTCTTGTCCCACATTGGAAGAGTAGTGAAAATTGAAGAGTTAATAACACCCCAAGTATGGACTAAGGTTTGGTTGCCTTTGGGGTATCCCAACTCTTTGAAGGGGAGATGACCTACACTATGCATGTGTTGGGCTTGGGCCAAAATCCCATATGCGCATGCGCGGTCCGTCCATCCAGCCGACCAGCTCGACTCGGCTCGGTTCGGGCTTAGGACTGGGATTGTGTAAAAATATCTTTCCTTTTTGGACCAAGTTTAATTAATTTTCTGGGCTTTTATTAATTAATTACAAAATTAATTAATTATTAATTAACTGTTTGTCAGTTAATTGCCAAGGGTAAACAGTTAACGAAATTAACTATTTTGACAATTAATTTCGGTTTTGACTGTTTCCAACAGTCAAAACCTTTACTATAAAAAAAACCTTTCCCTCACAGTTTTAGACTAATGAAAGATTCCCCTCCAAAAATTTCGAAAATGTTTCTGCCTTATTTTCTTCATCCAGAAAATTCTTTCTCCCATTTCTGCATTGCATATTACTATTCTGGTTGAGTACAAAAACACAGATTTGTGTTCATTGAAATTAATTATTGTCGTGCTACATAATTAATTTGGAAAATTCATTCTATCTTGGGAGAGAATATGCATCAACCTCAAAACTCATTGGAGGGAATAAATTGTCTTAAGGACACTGTAGAAATTCACAGGTCTCGGATTCTTTTCCATTTATATTATTATTTCTGCAAATTCAAGTAAGTTTTATTTTCTGTAATTTCGTTTTATTTATGTAATTGTAATAATAATTCGTAATTTTGTACTGTTGTATTTCTTAAATAGTAGACATAACAGTCGTAAAGGATATTTCGTAATGAGATTCTACTATTCGAGAGCAAAAATTGTATATACTATTTGTTGGTAAACTTTAGGAGATTATTGAATGGATTTTTCCTTTAACTCTAAGAGATTAAGAGGTTATATTTTGGGGAGAGATTAATAATCATGTATATGAGGAACCAAAACATTCTTCAAGTTATGATCTTTTGTTATTACTGGTACAATTTAGGGTTGCCACATTAATCTTGTGCTTTTTATTTATTATATAAAACCTTTTTATTTATATAGTTATCCTTGGTGTATGTATTTTGTTGATCATAAAGACTCTGGCCACGTGCTTTCGTATAGTAAATTTTAATTAAACGTGGACTAATAGGTGGTTATCTTATACAAGGATGATTCAAGCAGTTCTTAGAAGTATTAATATTTACTGGATAAACATTTTTATTCTCCCTAAAAAAGTCATCAAAGATATTGATTAGGTTGTAAGGAGATTCATTTAGACTGGAGTTAATCTAAGGAAAGTTGGTATTAAAGTTACTTATGAAGACATATGTTATCGGGGGTTGGGGATTAAATAAATGGTAACATAGAATAAAGCTTGTATGATGAGGCGTATATGAAATTTAAAAGGTAAAAAGACTTTCTCTTGGTTAAATGGGTGCATACTATCATTATTAAGAACAAAACACCGAGATCAGCCAAGTTAACAATTGATTCATCTTGGACATGAAGGAAGATGTGGAGAATAAGAGATAAAGCCAGGAATGTCATTACATATAATATTGATAAAGGAGGCAGGAGATACTTTTGTATTGATAATTCGCATGAAAATGTCCCTATTATTTACTATTATAGCTATGATGCTCCAACTATGAGAAAGCTAGAGCCTCAGAACTTATTAATGAGAATGGGTGGATTCTTCCTAGACTTGTTTCTAATGATTTGATTGATATTTCTAGAACCATAATTACTCCTCAATGTAATAATGAAGATCGGGTTAGTTGGGTGATTGCTAAAAAATGGTATATTCAATTACAGAAATACTCTGGAGAATCTCAGACATAGGAAGCCTATGGTGCAATGGGCTAAAACAATTTGATTCAACAAAAGAATTAAAAGTTGCGTGTTTATCCAATGGATTGCATGTCATGATAAGATATTGACCAGAGACAAGTTAAAAAGTTGGGGGATAATAAATTATGATCTATGTGTCCTTTACGGGATAGCCATTGAGAACAGGAATCACTTATTTTTTGAGTGCTCCATCTCTAGTCAGATTTAGGGCAGGGTGTTAAATACTAACATAATTAGTGGAAGCATTATGAGGTTTGAGGATGGAGTGAAGAGTTTAAACAATTGAATAAATAATTTTACTAATGTGATACAGAAGCTTTATTTGTCTATTACTGTCTATAACATATGGAGGGTAAGAAATGAGAATTTTTTTTAAAAATAATCACGTCAGCGTGGATTATATTCTTAGTAAAATTGAAAAAATGGTCGAGGAATGTATATATAGATGGAGAAAAATTAAATAAAATGGAGAAAATGAAGAATTATTTAGGATATGGGGAATGAATTAAAGGATACTTAGCTTAGAGATGTTGGTTGTGTATACAGTATCCACACTGTTGCATGGGTTGAAAATCTACCAGGATGATAGATCTTTGTTGATGATTGATAGTACAAATATAGCACCCTGCCGCGAAAGGTATTCAGCACTGCACATGCTTATATGTCGCGGCCCGTCTCAACATAGGGCGCGGCCCTACTGAACTTGGGGTCCGACCCTACCTAATACAGGGGCGCGACCCTCCTCAACACAGGGTACGACACCTTGTCTTTAGCCTATTACAGGTTGCAGCACTCATATTGCTTGCCTTACGGGCTGTATCCCTCTCTATTATAGCAACTCCAGACTTTATATACGTCTCGTGCTCAGAGCACGTTGGCATACCTCCTATAAATAGAGGATTACACCTCAAAATGAGGGACCAATTTTGGACGGATTCCATACACCCGGCGCAGATTCTACAATACATACTCCCTATACAACCTCAACCTACAGCTTGGGGGCCAGTGGCCGGAATCTCAACCATCTCTTCGACACACCAGAATCCTCAATACTATCATGTATTCTCCTTTATTCTCATACTTGTATGCCTCTTTAGGCACGATTATATTGTTCAATGCAACGCATATAATGAGAGCAGAGCAACACAGTGAATGTAGGCCCATTTTAGAGGCTGAACCACTCTATATCTTGTGTTCATATCTCCTTACTTGCTTTACTTGTTTTATTTTTGTTCTTTACTTGACTTGCTGATATGAGAACGACAAGTGGACAATTTCTTGTATCATCAATATGGCGCCAGTGTGGGAATGAGATATTTCAATCTTATTTCTCTGTGTTTCGAGTTCTTAAACACCTTATTCTATTCACGGGGATCCTCTGGATCATCATCCCATGAGTAAATTTTGGTTATTGAACTTAGTTTTACATTTACACCCTTGAATAGGTATTTTTTATATTGAGATCTGCTTTTGGGTCTTCATCTCACGACCTTAGATCTGTTCTACATACCCTTATGATATCATTCCATCTAGATAATCCTGAAAAGCATGATGGGCTTTTGCCCCGAAAAGGTGAATAATTAGGGAAGGATTATATTTAATCTTTTTTTGTTGTTATGCGCTTATGATCTAGGGTTTATCATTAGAATTGTGCCATTTTGTGCACTAAGAGGTTATTCTCTCATGGATAGACCCTAGTAGGTATGCTCTCCACGAGTTTCGGGAGAAAAACTCAGTTTTTGGGTTTCAATTTTGGGGTTGTCCCTTGACTGCCTAAGTAGGGATGCGGCGTGGTAGTTTAACTACCTTACATACCACGGCCTCTACTAGGGCAGTTGTATTACAGAAGCCTCAAAACATCCAGGAATGGACTCAGGTGGTCTCTAGCTCAACCTTGGTGAATATCATACAAAGGCCACGACAGTGCACCTATGTGCTATACTGGACGCGACCTCATCAGCAATACCATGTAGCAGTGTATACGCTGCTTTCCCATTTCCTACTTGGTTACTCTAATACTCTTGAGATTACTCACTTCTGTTAGTTTTGTCTCAGATTATATATACTTTGTAAAGATTAACAAAAGCATAAATGGAGGGAGAATCCAGACAGAGAAGAGAAGTCAAAGATGAGATTGTACAACTGTACAATCACCTCAACCACCTCTAAGACAGTCATGCCTCGCTCCAGACCCGGGTCAACTATTTGACTCAGAGGGTCCTAATGCTAGAGGTCGCGACCTTACTCAATGTGGGTGTGGCACCCAGAACTGGTGTTGCCGCAGCCCCAGAAGTTCCACCTGAGGAAGAGCACGAGCTAAAAGCACTAGCCGCAGAACCCAAGGTCGTGGCTAGGGTCCTAAAAAAGGAGAATGGAGAAGACATAAAAGAAATCTGAGGCCTACACTCCATTGGCCTTCACAATTGAAGATATCTTTGAGTTCATCAAAGAATACAAGTTGTTGATGTGGCCAAAAAACATGAGAGCTCCACCCTACAAGAGGAACAAACCTACTTGGTACGAATTCCATCAGGACCATGGCCATGACACTGAGCAATGCTATGCTCTAAAGGATGAAATTGAAATGCTAATTGGGCAAGGAATGCTGCGGAGGTTCCTCAAATATGTTTAGGGGATGCTGTCTAGTCTCAAAGACCGCATGCCCATTTTTCATGCTTATATCTTATATTCCATCTGTCCCTACTTTACAGTGACAACTCTTCTTATGCTATATCTAATTAAGCTTTATATTGTCACCACAACGTCATGAATATATAAGTATAAATATATGAAATCGAGTTCACTCTTATAATGTCATGTTTTGATTCTCATTTCCATGATATGCTATCTTACAAATGATCATTTTGTCTTAATCAGAAACACATGCATATCTCGATCCGTGAGAAGGTTATATCGGGAATGATAATATCTAAATGGGCCCACAAACGCCCGACAAGGCGCCTGATTATCCGAAAGCAGATGATAATTGAAAATGGCAAAAGCAAATACTGAAAGCAGTTATCCAAATCGGACTGCAACATCACTCATAAGGGCATACAATGCCCGTTCTTAGCTTTCGGGATGCGTCATTAGCTACAAGGGCTTCCAATGCCCGTTCTTAGCTTTTGGTATACGTCATTGAGTCGGGAGACTTGTAATATCTAGTCAGGGATGACTTTATATATATCCATAGCTGTGGGTGGCTTAATAACATAACCCAGCCTAGGGAGGCTTGAAAGTATCCTGTATGATAGCTGTGGGTGGCGTAATAATATAACCCAGTCTGGGGAGGCTTGAAAGTATCCTGTATGATAGCTGTGGGTGGCTTAATAACATAAACCAGCCTGGGGAGGCTTGAAAGTATCCTGTATAATAGCTGTGGGTGGATTAATAACATAACCCAGCCTGGAGAGGCTTGAAAGTATCATGTATGATAGCTGCGGGTGGCTTAATAACATAACCCAGCCTGGGGAGGCTTGAAAGTATCATGCATGATAGTTGTCGGTGGCTTAATAACATAACCCAGCCTGGGGAGGGTTGAAAGTATCATGTATGATAGCTGTGGGTGGCTTAGTAACATAACCCAGCATGGGGAGGCTTGAAAGTATCCCGTATATTTATAAAAGCCCGGGGAGGCTTGATAATATCCCATTTACAGTGCTAAATAAGATAAAAGTCATTACCGTAAAAGGCAATTGAAGCGACTAGAGGAAATCCATGAAAGGCAACTGCTGTTTTGTTGCAATCACAAAAGCAGACCAAAGCTACAGAATCTCCCAAGGGCTAAATATACAGTCGCGATAATTAAATAAATCCATTAAGCGATAGGCCAGCAGTAAAGGTTAACCTGCTGCAGCCATGATCAAGAAGTATTATTATAATGATCCAGATGTAAGGTGTCGCGACCTATGTAAAGTGAAATTGTGGTAATCTACAATACAGTGCAGCCATTAAAGAGACTAAGGGTTGATGCGATAATGACTTGGATTTAGGTCGAATTAAAGCTGCAACCATAAAGCTACAGAAGATGAGTTCCAAACACTCAAAGGTGATGCGGCCTATTAGAGGCTACGACCACTTTCAAACATTCAAGATTGTACGTAGAAGGAAAAAGGGGCGCATCCCATTCACATTACAATGCCGTGACCTTAAGTTTTATTTCATTTTGGTTTCTTAGTATGGCCGCAACCCATGGCCCAAATGTTTGCAAGAAGTAGATGCATTATTCAAACAAGCAAAGATGTATAGAGAAAGAATTCATTCAAGTTTCAAAGTAAGCAGTGAAGAAATTCAAAAGCTACTAGAAAAGGAGGCAGAAATAATAAACATTGAAGGTGGCCGCATCCTTGATAATATCAGTTTTAATATTACAGATAAGGGGGCGACAACCACTATAAAGAGTTTAGCATGGACGCAACCCATGACCCAAATGTTTTGCAAGAAGTAGATGCATTATTCAAGCAAGAAAAGATGTATAGAGAAAGCATTCATTCAAGTTTCAAAGCAAGTAGAGAAAAAATTCAAAAGCTACTAGAAAAGGAGGCAGAAATAATAAACATTAAAGGTAGCCGCAGCCTTGATAATATCAATTTTAAGATTACAGACAAGGGGTCCACAACCACTATAAAGAGTTGAAAAAAGTGACGAAGGGACGTAGCCCTATATTGATAGGCAGATAAATAATTTAGCATTATACAAGTTACAAGATTATGAGGCTACATCATCATTGATGCCCCCTTCATCACCCTCCGTAGCTGTCTCAGTCTCGTCTTCAGTTGTAGCCTCTTCAGCAAGCTTCCTTGCCCTTTCCTCTATCGCAACCCTAAGTTCATCTATATATAAGTCGTGCTCAGCATCACCCAGTTTTTAGGACATGATTTGATCCTTGGACTCCAGGAAGTTCTTGACAACTCTGTGCTGCAACTCTTGAAAGCTGCAGAGGTAGGCTTTGTTTTTTATCAGAAAAAAGTCCTTTGACTTTTTGAAGTTTGCCACGATAAAATCCGCAGCTTGGCTTAAGGCTGCGACGTGATTTTCTTCCTTTAGCCTATTAGCCTCAGAGTGATGGATCTCAAGACTTTTGAGGGCCGCGGTATGATCGACAACCATCTTCCCTGAGCTGAGGCCATGGACGACCATCAGACCCAACCCTTGCCTAACTTGAGGGGATGGAAAGTTGGCATTTACAACCATGACAGTGCGCGGAGGGGAAAATTTGGCAAAAATAACAGGTGAGGTGTCGCATCCACCAGTATGGTCAGTTTCAGTAGGCAGTAGGCCGACCACGGCCAGGTGTTTGCCAATATCATCATCATATTGGCCTTCTCTCTCTGATGCCATGGAACCACCATCGAATACCTCATGTGTCGTAGCCCTCCCAAGGGTGGGATTTGTAACATCGGCCTCATCCACGGCAGTTCGATCAGTATATTTTGAAACTGTGGCAGGTGCCCTCTTTCTCTTTCTTCGTCGCTTAGCAGCATTATTGAGGGCAGCAGCATCCTGGTCCATTTCTGCTAATTGATCTTTCAAAAGATCTCTATCTATCTCCTCACCTGAAGAAAAAACAAAGAAAAAATTCTAAGTACTTATGATTTGAAGACAAGTGCTGCGGAGTGCTAAAGAAAGATGATTGTTACCTTCCGCAACCATCTTTGTTGGGAGATACTTGCTGGGGAAATAGCCTGCCTCAAATATGGAAGTAAAGGTAACTAAAGTGATGAATTTTTTATCTTTATCCTTGATGGCCGCAGCCCTTCCCACTGTTCTCTCCTTCCGCTCACTGAGTTGTAAATTATCAAGAGTTGCACAAGAGGATTATGTTAATACAATCCAATAAAAGGAACCCTGTGAATTGTGAAACAGGATGCGACATGTATTAAAGGTGTAGCCCTAAGTACCTAGTTTGGAGGGACGTCCCCACTACCGCAGCATCCTATGTGATCTCTCCCTCTCAGATTCCTCTGGATGAATCTCCCATCCTTGTCCAGAAACATAAAAATACTTCCCTTTCCAATTTTTTGCACTGGTGGGCCTCCCAATGTAGAGGGTCTCGTCCTTGTTGCGTACAGTAAGGTAGTAATACCACGCAAATTTCACGAAGTTCTCCTTTGGCATGTAAAAGTGGAAGAACTCCGCGGGAGTTATGTCCCTGTTAAACTTATGTTTCCATAATACTATTGAGGAAAGAATTTCCCTCCAACCATTGGGGTCTACTTGAGCTGGGGCCAACTTCATTGCTTCAAAAATTCTTCTAATTGGAACTAGGACAGGTAGCCATAGCCCATACACAAATGCATGGAGAGGGAAACAGACCCCATCATTAACAAGGGCCGTGCAGGGCCTTTGTTCCGCGGCAGGAGCTGAGCACATCAAGCCCTCAGGAAACTCGAAGGCCTCAACTACTTAATAACCCATTGTTGGGTCATAATACTACGAATATCAAGTGCAGCAGGAGGTCTCTTAGCTCTCCCAGAGGGACCAGCTGGTTCATCCCTAAGTTGGTTAGTAGAATTGGCTTCCTCTTCCATTATTGTGGTCTTTAAATCCTCCCTACAGGTAGAGTCCGCGGAGCCCGAATCTAGTACTACGCAGTTAGGGAAACCCTTCAGGTTGAAAGGCCCTATTGATTTAAGAGGAGGTACGGAAGGGAGTTCAGGAGGAGAGGCTCCAAAATTCTTTGCCCAAAAGCCTCTCAAAAACTCATCTGGGTCAAATCTCATATGGCTACAATAGTACCTGAAAAGCACTAGCCATAGTTAGGTGCCGCAGCCAGTATGGTATAGAGGCCTCTTAGTGGCCACGGTAGGTTCAATGGAATATCAAGATGAACAGGAAATATTGTGGCCAAATGGGCAAGTGTGGGGTTTGAGCCCTAAAAGATAAACATTGTCGTGGCACATTGATTGGATTGGTTTTACAGTGCCGCGACCACTCACTCAACGACAGCTGTGGGCTAAAGCACCGCGGGGTCTAAATCTAAGAGCCTAAGGGGCCGCAGTCAAACTCGCCATAATCTGTGGCTAGGGCTCAAATCAAGGAATATTTGAAGGATTAAAGTCAACCCTATATTACTAAGTTATATTCTATCATGCCGTGGCCATTCACTCAAACAATTTAGTGCCTAATATTTATTCGTTTACAGATTGAAAGCTCTGAATATAAAGAGTTTATTTAAGAACATCAAGAACAATTATATGATTTCGTGGGATTCAACACCGATACGTGCTATGTTATCCAAGCATACGAAGATTGATTCAAAGAGCAATGTGGCAATAATTACTACAACTATTTATCATGCCTACGTATTCGATTCTTGAAAATTAGAAGATTATTCAAACAAAACCCTAGATTCCTATCAAGCAATGCAGAAATTCATGTGTTCGACTATTAAAGAAGAATGACGAACTGCTAAAGTTATTAAAAAGGATGTTGGTTGAAAAATTACCTGTAATTGAAGGAGATGGCGATGATCAGCCTCAAACCGCCTTGGAACCACCACACTCAGCCTTGGAAGGACGTCAAAAATAGTAAGAGGATAAATGCACAGAGTTTAACTTTCGATATGCTCTCAAGGATTTGGAAAACGTAATGAAGTCCACGGCCTAAATAATTTATATAAGAGAGCGCGGATTATGAATCGTCGCCTTGGAAGTACCACGGCACCTAAGAGGATTGAACTAAGCAGCAGCGCCAATCGCCATCTATAAATAGAGGATTGGGGGCTTGTTGATAGTACGAATATAGCACCCAAGGATTGGCGCTGCTGCCCAATTCATAGTGCCAAGAGGTGCTAAGAGGTGCTATATTCGTACTATCAACACTCACATTGCTTGCCTTACAGGCCGCATCCCTCTCTATTATAGCAACTCTAGACTTTATATATGTCACGTGCTGAGAGCACGTGGGCATACCTCCTATAAATAGAGGATTACACCTAGAAATGAGGGACTGATTTTGGACTGTTTCCATACACCCGGGGCATATTCTACAATACATACTCCCTATACAACCTCAACCTATAGCTTGGGGGCCACTGGCCGGCATCGTAACCATCTCTCCGGTACGCCAGAATCCTCAATACTATCATCCATTCTCCTTTATTCTCATACTTGTACCCCTCTTTAGGCACGATTATATTGTACAATGCAACGCATATAATGAGAACGGAGAAACACATTGGATGTAGGCCCATTTTAGAGGCTGAACCATTCTATATCTTGTGTTCATATCTCCTTACTTGCTTTACTTATTTTATTTATGTTCTTTACTTGACTTGCTGATATGAGAACGACAAGTGGACGATTTCTCGTATCATCAGGGATACTTGCATGTGAGGTTGGATGATGGAATTACTATTTTGGACCCGTATTTTGCTTTATTCTTGGTTGCATTGTATAAGGATCTTCTATTTGAACCTCCTTGGCTTTTATGCTGATTTTAAGGCAGTGTGTTCTTCTTTGCCTAGCTAAAATGAAGTTTTTCATGGTTGTGAATGGTTGTATATGTTAGCTTAACTTTAGTTTAGCCTGGTTGCTCAAAGATGTATGGTAACTTCAAAATGGATCGGGTTCTTTCTTTCTTTTTTTGTTGATGCATTGGTTTACATCGTGATTTGTATACTGCTTGTTGATCTACTGGTTATGGGTTAAGTTATTTTAACTTTTGGTTCTCCATTTTCTTGGTTGAAGATGAATTTATAGTCTGATGGATTTTTTTCATTTCACTTTCTCTCATACTAGAAGATGTCTGGTTGAGTTCTTGTTCATAGTTAGCCACTTTTGTTGTTTAGGGGCATTCGTCATTGATGTCCATAGGCTTGTGATTGGCTAGTTTTAAGTTGGCTTAAAATCGGGTTATGTCAGCAAGTTATGATGACGTATGGAATTTACATGCATTTATTGGGCTAGGTGGGGTTGTAACAATAATTTTGTTTTGTGGTCTCGGGTGAATTTGGTCTTTTGTATGGCTTGTGTGCCTTTGGTAGATTGGTAAATAGTTTTGTTTTGGGCCGGTTGTTTGGACTTGTTGTGTGGGTTGGCAAATTGCTACATGTTGGATGTTTGCACTTTTTGCAATTCTTGTTTGGTTTTGGCCTGTTTAATTAAATCACATTTCACCAAAAAAACTAAGGTCATTCGAGATGGATAGTGTGTTATATAGAAGTCTGATAACAAGCGAAACTTCATCATTTGATTGGCATTTTTATTTGACAAGGCTTGACTGAAGCATTGGAATGAAAACAAACTTATTAGTGGAAGAAATATAAAAAATTTTACCAGTACACACACATACACATGTGTGTGTGTGTTATATAGAAAGTCTCCTGTAAGGACTACATATGGTGCAGAGCTCGGTACATTCCATTTTTTTTAAATAGTAAGAAAATGATTTTTTTTATGAAACTTCATGGATATGCTGTCCATGGTTAGAAGATCACCTCCAACGTTTTTCATCAAAAAACTGTTGAGATGAAGTGATATGTGAAAAATGGTATAAATATTCAATTTCAACCGTTGTAATGTTGGGTCGGCGCCAGCCACATTATTGATTGAATTTTTGTATGAAACTTCGTGGATATGATCTTCTCACGGTCGAGATCATATCCATGAAGTTTCATCAAAAAATTCAATCAAAAAGTGGGTGAGATGGTCGCTAATATTTCAACGGTCGAAAATGCATATTTATACCAATTTTTTACATATCACCTCATCTCAATGATTTTTTTTATTGAATTTTTGTATGAAAACAACTAAAAATTATCTTCTCACTGTGGAGATCATATTCGTAAAGTTTCATCACAAAATTCATTTTTTTACTATTTTAAAAAAATGGTATGTACCGGGGTCTGCACTATAAGGAGTCCTTACAGGAGGGTCTCTCTCTCTCTCTCTCTATCTATCACAATACCAAAAATAACAATTTGGCAGACCTTGATATTAAAAATCTGGCACAGTTTAAAAGTGTGCCAAATTTTGGCACGATTTAATAACAATCTGGCACACTAACACTTAACTAAAAGATAAATACCCTAAAAAATTCTATTTTTTTCTAATTTTGATCTCCCTCTCTCTCTCTCTCTCTCTCTCTCACACACACACACACACACACACACACATCTGCCACTGTGTAGAATCCATAACTCTCCCACTAGGGTTTGGCTGACCGAGTGCAATTCACAACTCAGAAAAATAACGATAAAGCATCAGACAACTATAGGGTGAGATGAATGGCATTCACTTCTTGTTTTATCTCCAGATCCACTCAACAGGTATATACTCACACTTTTTTTTTACATTTCTATACGATTAACCCTTCAATTTATAGATCAATGTCGTTAATTGGATTCCTATTCGATCTCTGCCATTTTTGTTTAAATCTATTGATATCAATATTGTTTTTAGATTTATAAATCTAAATCAATGGAATGTTGTTTGCAAATGATGTAATTTTAGTTGATTGAAACTATAGGAGACAATCTTGATATATATATATATATATATATATATATATATATTTGCAGAAATGGAGACATGATGCGGAATATTACACGATGAGGAATAATGAATATTTACAGAGGCAACCTTAGAAATATTTGCCAATTCAGATTCTACTACTACTCACTTCTTTTAATTTCTCTATTCCTTGATAGTCTGATATTAAGAAAAAGGATCTTGATGGATCCACTATTTGGGTTCTTCCTTAAAATGGATACACGGTGAGGAAATATGCGTAAATATTTTTTTTACTGTTAAGAATGAGGAATATCGGATCAAACGACGAATACAATATCTTTTGTTACTTTCATAATTATCTCGTTGAGTAACTTTTATGCTTTGAACTTTTTCAATTCGAGCAATCTATGCGTGCTTTTGGATCAAGAAAAGTCCCCAAACATTTTCGGGTGAAGTGAGTTGTGTATTTTGGGAAGTGGAGCAACAACAGTTGTGTTACCTACTAGTACTTATATTTTTTATTTTAAAATGAACCCAACAATTTATATGAATCGTATCTTGGTAACTTGGAAGAAACTACTAACCCATTGCTGTTAAAGGATCCCGCGGGAGGATAGGTAAACGAAATTGCATTCTTTTCCTTAGTAAATACGATGAGCTACAATATTCCACTAAATAAACAATATAATATGATGCATCCGATGAGAAATTAGTAAGTTAATGGTCCCGTAATGATAAATTTCATATCTAATGGCACTCTAGACTATATGCAACATATTAGCCAACATATGCTCACATCATTTCATCATTTACAAGCCACCTATCGATTCTCCTAAATGGTTCCCCTATTGTCTTATTTAATTGATTTAGAAGACGCATTATCTCCCCTCCTCTTTTGTTTTCCTGAAGAGGTTCTTGGTGGCGGCCTTACTCATCTAGTAGAGGAAGACAAGATTAAGACAATTTTTAGTCAAAGGGGATTTAAAGAACCCACTCATTTATTATTTTTGAATGATATCATGCGTTTTTGTAGAGGTAGTGACTCAGATTTAGTTGTTTTGGTTAATCTCTTTAACTAATAGGCTCTCGAATCTGGTCAGTGTTTTAGTAAAAAAAATTCAAAGTCTTCATTAGCGGGGGAGATGCTCATTAAACTTCCTCTATTTAAACTATTCGTCAAATGAATGTGGGTGGAGATTCTTTTAGTTATCTGGGAGTTCCTATATTCAAATGCAAGCCTAAGTCTTATCATTTAAGACTAAGTTTAGATAAATTCAAGAATAAACTTGAAGGGTGGATGGGGAAATCTATTTTTATGGATGGAAGACTTGATTAGGTGAAATCACTTATATATCCCTGCTTCTCTATAGTTTTAGAATTTATAAATGGCCTCAACTTCTTCTTAAAAAAAATCAACAATGGACTAAAGTTTTATTCTCAAACAAGTCTATGACTTAGTTTTTAAACTCTCTAGTTGGTCTACCTTTATCCTATCAAGATTTAGAAATCTATAGGGAGGTTCTTATTATAAGACAAGTTCTATTTGCTCTTGTTTGAAGGATTTCTTTTGCACATATCCATGTTAACTCCCAGTGGATAGTAAAGTTGTAAATGATTTCTACCTTTTCTTTGTCAGAAAAACATAAGGTAATTATTAATGTTATTTCTTTGTTTCTATGTTTATACAGAACAGATAATGCTATGAAAAATAGATTCTCCACCTTATGTAAGAAGAGGCCAAAACATTAGGCCTTAGCAAAAGAGAAGACTTCTTACCTCAACTTAAACAAAAAAGGGTATTATTTCAAAATGGGTCAGCGCTGATGGAATATTAGAAAATACCGCTCCATAGAAGAAAAGGTATAATTGATGTAGCAATGTTCCATTTCCCAGATTACAGTGAATAAGATTGAAGGTTACATAGTAACTCTTTAAGTTTTGTGATTTAAAAAGAACCACATTCCTGATATAGCAGAAAATCTGAATCATGGAGAATGATTACTAATGGAATGCGGTACGACAAATTAGCAGCTGAGACCTCCATTTTCAGTATTAGTCCAAAACATCAACAATGCGAGCAGCTTGCCAACTCATAATTTTCACAATACCAAGAAGACCTCCAAAGAACGTAATTTGCCTCAAGAAATTTTTTTGGGCAATTAACAAAACTTGATTAGGTTGTTTATATGTCATCTGAAGGCCACATTAGATGAAAGTGTATGAGAATAGTACACTTTCATATTCTAATATTTATGTTTTTGTTTTTAATTGTTATCTATAATGCTTAATGTTTTTTCATCCTTTTAGACAATTTAGAGTTGTACAATGCTTGATTACATAAATGCAAAGTTATAGTAATTCCCTTTCTTTGATTTAAAAGCAGGCAATGGTAAAATGATTCAAGGAACATATCTCAAGAAGGATTATCCAAATATTATTGCTATTTTTGCAGGAACAACGTCAAAATATTGACAGAACTCCAAACATAAAGGATTGGGAGGAAAAGAAAATCCACACTCGGCCATAAAGAGACTTGGGAACCAATGTCACTCAGCCAAAGAAAAATGGTCAGAAGGTTCAGAGAGTTCCTCCAAAATGACCCATGAAGGAATCGAAAACTCAGAACAAAATTTATCAAGCGATTCAACAACATAAACCATGATGATCAAAGCAAAATAAAAGAGAGGGAATAAAATCTTACAGGAAAGGAGCGAATCAACAGACAATGAACGATGGAAGAAACGAACGCACAAGATAGAGAAGAAATGGAAGTTCAAAAATACAGATTTGAAAAAATAAAAGACGATAGGATTTTCTGTAGCGCTTAAACACTTTACCTTGGGAAAAGGGAAAAACAATGATTACCAGGACGGACGATTGTGTATCCGACGACTAAAAAGAGGAAAAGGTCACAAAAAACGAAGTGGTTATGGAAATTCAAAATATTTATAAAGACTGATATTGTGCATTTATAAAGGAGTTATATACAAAAAATGCTTTCCTAGAAACCATACAAATCGAAAATCTAAGCAACAGAATGTTCCATACTTTTCTTCAACATCAAACTATGAAACATTGGGGGATTCTGTTGATACAAAATTTAGTCTGCTGCCGTAGACCAATTACGTGGAGACACGTGTCAATCTACATGGCACCAGCAAACATTTTTGAACAACACCTTGAATCCGAGGAACTCAACCTCCCCAACCAACTCAGGCGCTCCGAGCAATAATTATTCTTCGAGGAACTCAATTGTACCGAGCAAATCATGTATACCGAGCTACTTAGGCGGTCCGAGCTGCATCTCGTACAGAGCATTCATATCTGGATAATCAAGAGGACGACTCCGCATTAAATGCTCATTATTATCACACAGATGCACACGCCTATTGGATAGCTATGTATTATTCTTTCATTTGTACCGCCTCAAGGCTATAAATACATTGTAACCTCCTCATTAGCGGGGGACTGAGAATTTCTTGGTAAACCCATTATCGACAATTCTGCAAACAGTCAGCAATAACACAAACAGTGGACGTAGGCCATTCTTTCAAGGCTGAACCACTTTAAAATCTTTTGTCTTGTTTATTTTTATCTGTGATCAAAGAATTAGGTCAAATCTAGTTTTTTACATCAATAATAGTCAAGTGACTCATGGTTTAATAATAGGACCGAACTTTGCAAACTTGCACACTTAGGCTTGAAAACATGTCGCTAGTGGGTGAAAACCCTGAATAGCTCCCAAAAGGCCCCGCAAGTGGCACGAACACATCGCATGTGACAAATGTAACTTGTAGAAACTAACCGTTTAGTCTTGGTACTCCCGATTTAAGAATAGGAACAAAAACCCCGAATAACCCTCAAACGCTCCTGTATGGGGAATGAACACCTTGCATGTGACAACGTAACTTATAGAAACTGACTACATAGTAATGGGACTCCAGATTTTAGAATATGACTGAAATTTTCAAATGGGCACACATAAGCTTGAAAACGTATCGCTAGAGGAGAAAACCCTGAACAACCCCTAAACGTCCCTACAAGAGGCACGAGCACCTCACACATGAATAAAGTAACTCGTAGAAACTGATCGCGTAGTCACGACACTCCCAATTTGAGAATAAGACCAAAGTTTCCAAATAGGCTTACGTAGTCTTAATTTACAATTCAAACCTAAGTGTGCCACTAGTGGGAAAAAACCCCCCCAAAACCCCAAATGGACTCACAATGGGAAGAATACCTCGTGCATGACCAAGGTAACATGTAGAAACTGACCGCGTAGTCATGAGACTCCCAGTTTGAAGATATGACCAAAATTTGCAAATAGGCACACTTAGGACTGAAAACGTGTCGTTAGTGGGCAAAAATCCCGAATAACCCCCAAACGGATTCGTAAGGAGCACGAACCCCTCGCACGTGACCAACATAACTCGTAGCAACTAAACGCATAGTCAAGGGACTCTCGGCATAAGAAGAGGACCGAAATTTGCAAATAGGCACACGTAGGCTCGAAAATGTGCCACTAATGGGAAAAAAATCCCGAGAATATCCCAAATGGCCCCACAATGGGAACGACCACTTCGCACATGGCCAACGTAACTCGTAACAATTGATCACGTAGTCACGGGACTATCGGTTTGAGGATAGGATAGAAATTTTCAAATAGACAAACTTAGACTTGATTTAAAATTCAAGCCTAAGTCTACCACTAGTGGGCCAAAATCTCGAACAACCCCAAAAACATCCCCGCAATGGGCATCAACACCTCACATTGACCAACGTGACTCGTAGAAACGAACCGCACAGTCATGGGTCTCTCAGTTTTATAATAGGACTAAAATTTCCAAATAGTCACACTTAGGCTTGGAACGTGCCACTACTGGCCGAAAACCAAGAGCAACCCCCAATAACCTCCGTAAAGGGCACGAACACTTCACAAATGATCAATGTAACTCTTAGCAACTGACCTGAGGGACTCCCTGATTAAGAATAGGGCCAAAATTTGCAAAGAGGCACATTTAGACATGAAAACATGACGCTAATGGGAGAAAAACCCGAACAACCAATAAACGGTCCCGCAAGGGACACGAACACATCGCATGTGACTAACGTAACTCGTAGCAACTAACCGTGTAGTCATGGAACTCCCAATTTTAGAATAAGATCAAAACATGTAAATAGGCACACAAAGGCTTGAAAATGTGCCGCTAGTGGGCAAAAAATCCAAAAAGTCCCCAAACACCCTTTCAAAGGGCACGGACACCTCGTACATGACCAATGTAACTCGTAGCAACTGAAATCATAGTCACAGGACCCCCGGTTTGTGAATAGGACCTAAATTCAAAAATAGGAATACTTAGGCTTAAAAACGTACTGCTGGTTGACAAAAATCCAGAACAACCACGAAATAGCCTCGAAAGGGAAACAAACACCTCGCATACCTCGTAGCAACTGACCGCATAGTTGCAAGACTCCTGGATTGAGAATAGGAAAAAAAAATTAAAATAGTCACACTTAGGTTTGATTTATAATTGAAGACTAAATGGGTCGCTAGTGGGAAAAATCTCCGAATAGCCCCCAAACGTCCCTGCAAGGGGGATGATTTCATGTGACCAACATAACTCATAACAACTGATCGCATAGTGATGGGCTCCTGGTTGTAGAATAGGACCGAAATTTTCAAAGAGACAAACTTAGGCCTAAAAATGTGCCACAAGTACGCAAAAACCTCCCACAGCCCCAAAACAAAAGTGAAAGGGGAAAGAATACCTTGCACGTGACAACCATAACTCATATCAACTAACTGCATAGTCACGAGACTACCGGTTTGAGTATAGGACCCAAATTTGAAAGTAGGCACACTTAGGGTTGAAAACATGCTGCTAGTGGGCAAAAATTCTTAACAACCTCCAAATGGCCCCGCAAGGGGCACAAACCCCTTACACGTGACCATCGTTACTCGTAGTAACTCATCGTGTAGTCACGAGACTCCCACTTTGAGAATATGACTAAAATTTGCAAATAAGCACACTTAGTCTTGAAAACGTCCCGCTAGTGGACTAAAACCCTGAACATACCCAACCGGACCCACAAGAGGGACAAACAACTCACACGTGATCAACATAACTCCTAGAAAGTGACAATATAGTCAAAGGACTTCCGGTTTGAGAATAGGCCCAAAATTTGTAAATAGGCACACCTATGCTTGAAAAAGTACCACTAGTGGGAGAAAACCCCGAACTACCCCCAATTGTCCCATAAGGGGCACATACACGTCTCATGTGATCAACGTAACTCATAGAAACTGACCGCATAGTCACAAGACTCCCGATTTGAGAATAGGATGGATTTTTGAAAACAAGCAAACATAGGCTTGAAAACGTGCCGCTAGCAGGTGGAAACCCAGAAGAGCCCCCAAACAGCCCCATAAGGGGAAAGAACACCTCGCACGTGACTAATGTAACTCATAGTAACTAACCGTTTAGTCATGGGACTCTCGATTTGAGAATAGGACCAAAATTTATAAATAGGCATATTTAGGCTTTAAAATGTGCCGCTACTGGGTAAAACCCCCGAACAACCTCCAAACGGCCCCGCAAGGGGCACTAACACCTCACACATGACTGACATAACTCATGAAAACTGCTCGCGTAGTCGTGAGACTCGGTTTGAGAGTAGGATAAAAAAATTCAAATAGTCAAACGTAGTCTTGAAAATATGCCATTAGTGGGGGAAAACACCGAAAAAACCCAAAATGATCCCACAAGGGGTACGAACACCCCGTATGTGATCAACGTAACTCCGAACAACTGACCATGTAGTCATGGAACTCCCGATTTTAGAATAGGACAGAAATATTCAAATAGGAACACTTAGTCTTTAAAACGTGCCACTAGTGGGAAAAAACCCCAAACAGTACCCAAACATTCTCGAAGGGCCCCGACGACCTCGCACATGACCAACGTAACTCGAGCAACTGAACGCGTAGTCACAGGAATTTGGAGTTAAGAATATGACCAAAATTTGCAAAAAGGCACACTTGGGTTTGATTAAAAATTCAAGCCTTAGTGTGCTTCTAGTGGGCAAAATCCCCGAGCAACACATAAACGACCCCGTAAGGGGAACGAACACCTCACGTGCTATTAACATAAATCGTATCAACTAATCACATAGTTAAACGGGAGTCCCCGTTTGAGAATAGGACAAAAATTTGCAAGCAGGCACACTTATGCTAGGAGGTTTAGGGTTAGAACCTTAAGGTGTTAACGTGCAAGAAATTCCACTCAGGGCACACTCCCTCCAAGGCTGTTGTCGCCCCTCTGAGGTATTTCTCATATTAATTTTTGGAATGTTTTTTTTTTGTGCTTAACAATTAACGGTATTTCTCTCACCTCTCATATAAATCTATATATTCATTATCTTCCCATTTTGTATCTTTACTTTCTCTCTCTATATACACACACACACACACACACACACACACACACACACAGGACTTGCGTTGCAATAGCAAGTGAAGATTATTGTGTAATTGCATCCGACACCCGAATGTCCACTGGATACAGTATTCTCACCCGGGATTACTCCAGAATCTGTAAAGTGTAAGCTAAATTAAATCTTCTCTTCTTATTTTTTGTTTAAATTATTTACCTGTTGGTATAAATTAGTGGGTTGTTGGGTCTCTAGGTTAATCATTAGTCATTGTGTCAACTTCTTGATTTGGTATTTCAAATATAGGTTTTCACATGATCTGACCTAATTTTAGGATTTAAGATTTGTTGGATAAGAATTTGTATAAAATTAATTAGAAGTCATCTGTATGGAACAACTGAAAACAAATTAAGTTAGTCAGATAAAAGTGGTATGCGTGAAAAGTTACATTCTTAGCATCGTGGTTGAATATAGGGTAAATTGATAAGAGAAGAAACACATAAACCCCTAGAACTACTTTTCGACCAAAAAATGATCTGGCTCCAAAGACACCAGTGTCTAAAAAATCATTACTCCTTTTTTGGACCATTGAGCTTTTGTCTCTCAATAAATTACTTGGACCAGTTCCTATCATCTTATAAACTACCTGTAAGTTCATAACATAGGCTAAATGTAGATTTATTAATATTTAAGTGTTTAATGCTGATTGTGCTTGTTCATGTTTGTGACATTGTTAATGTGCACATAGAGGGGTAAAGCTTGGATAGTCCAATTGTTAGTTGTGGCATGTTTTTCACTAGAAACAAAAATGAAGGAGATTGAAGTGCCTCCCATTGTTGATTTACAGGTGAGAGAAAAATTAATGTGAATATTTATTTATTTCATTATATATTGAACAATTTTCCTTTCTGATATGTTCTTATATGCACGTCTCACGTGATCAATGTAACTCATAGCAACTGACCGCATAGTCACAAGACTCCCGATTTGAGAATAGGATGGATTTTTGAAAACAAGCAAACATAGGCTTGAAAACGTGCCGCTAGCAGGTAGAAACCCAGAAGAGCCCCCAATCAGCCCCATAAGGGGAAAGAACACCTCGCACGTGACTAATGTAACTCATAGTAACTAACCGTTTAGTCATGGGACTCTCGATTTGAGAATAGGACCAAAATTTATAAATAGGCATATTTAGGCTTTAAAATGTGCCGCTACTGGGTAAAAACCCCGAACAACCTCCAAACGGCCCCGCAAGGGGCACTAACACCTCACACATGACTGACATAACTCATGAAAACTGCTCGCGTAGTCGCGAGACTCGGTTTGAGAGTAGGATAAAAAATTTCAAATAGTCAAACGTAGTCTTGAAAATATGCCATTAGTGGGGGAAAACACCGAAAAACCCCCAAATGATCCCACAAGGGGTACGAACACCCCGTATGTGATCAACGTAACTCCTAACAATTGACCATGTAGTCATGGAACTCCCGATTTTAGAATAGGACAGAAATATTCAAATAGGAACACTTAGTCTTGAAAACGTGCCACTAGTGGGAAAAAACCCCAAACAGTACCCAAACATTCTCGAAGGGCCCCGACGACCTCGCACATGACCAACGTAACTCGAGCAACTGAACGCGTAGTCACGGGAATTCCGGGTTAAGAATATGACCAAAATTTGCAAAAAGGCACACTTGGGTTTGATTTAAAATTCAAGCCTTAGTGTGCTTCTAGTGGGCGAAAACCCCGAGCAACACATAAACGACCCCGTAAGGGGAACGAACACCTCACGTGCTATTAACATAAATCGTATCAACTAATCACATAGTTAAATGGGAGTCCCCGTTTGAGAATAGGACAAAAATTTGCAAGCAGGCACACTTATGCTAGGAGGTTTAGGGTTAGAACCTAAAGGTGTTAACGTGCAAGAAATTCCACTCAGGGCACACTCCCTCCAAGGCTGTTGTCGCCCCTCTAAGGTATTTCTCATATTAATTTTTGGAATGGTTTTTTTTTTGTGCTTAACAATTAACGGTATTTCTCTCACCTCTCATATAAATCTATCTATTCATTATCTTCCCATTTTGTATCTTTACTTTCTCTCTCTATATAGACACACACACACACACACACAGGACTTGCGTTGCAATAGCAGGTGCAGATTATTGTGTAATTGCATCCGACACCCGAATGTCCACTCGATACAGTATTCTCACCCGGGATTACTCCAAAATCTGTAAAGTGTAAGCTAAATTAAATCTTCTCTTCTTATTTTTTGTTTAAATTATTTACCTGTTGGTATAAATTAGTGGGTTGTTGGGTCTCTAGGTTAATCATTAGTCATTGTGTCAACTTCTTGATTTGGTATTTCATATATTAGTTTTCACATGATCTGACCTAATTTTAGGATTTAAGATTTGTTGGATAAGAATTTGTATAAAATTAATTAGAAGTCATCAGTATGGAACAACTGAAAACAAATTAAGTTAGTCATATAAAAGTGGTATGCGCGAAAAGTTACATTCTTAGCATCGTAGTTGAATATAGGGTAAATTGATAAGAGAAGAAACACATAAACCCCTAGAACTACTTTTCGACCAAAAAATGATCTGGCTCCAAAGACACCGGTGTCTAAAAAATCATTACTCCTTTTTTGGACCATTGAGCTTTTGTCTCTCAATAAATTACTTGGACCAGTTCCTATCATCTTATAAACTACCTGTAAGTTCATAACATAGGCTAAATGTAGATTTATTAATATTTAAGTGTGTAATGCTGATTGTGCTTGTTCATGTTTGTGACATTGTTAATGTGCACATAGAGGGGTAAAGCTTGGATAGTCCAATTGTTAGTGGTGGCATGTTTTTGACTAGAAACAAAAATGGAGGAGATTGAAGTGCCTCCCATTGTTGATTTACAGGTGAGAGAAAAATTAATGTGAATATTTATTTATTTCATTATATATTGAACAATTTTCCTTTCTGATATGTTCTTATATGAACGTCTCATGTGATCAACGTAACTCATAGCAACTGACCGCATATTCACAAGACTCCCGATTTGAGAATATGATGGATTTTTGAAAACAGGCAAACATAGGCTTGAAAACGTGCCGCTAGCAGGTGGAAACCCAGAAGAGCCCCCAATCATCCCCATAAGGGGAAAGAACACCTCGCACGTGACTAATGTAACTCATAGTAACTAACCGTTTAGTCATGGGACTCTCGATTTGAGAATAGGACCAAAATTTATAAATAGGCATATTTAGGCTTTAAAATGTGCCGCTACTGGGTAAAAACCCCGAACAACCTCCAAACGGCCCCGCAAGGGGCACTAACACCTCACACATGACTGACATAACTCATGAAAACTTCTCGCGTAGTCGCGAGACTCGGTTTGAGAGTAGGATAAAAAATTTCAAATAGTCAAACGTAGTCTTGAAAATATGCCATTAGTGGGGGAAAACAGCGAAAAACCCCCAAATGATCCCACAAGGGGTACAAACACCCCGTATGTGATCAACGTAACTCCTAACAATTGACCATGTAGTCATGGAACTCCCGATTTTATAATAGGACAGAAATATTCAAATAGGAACACTTAGTCTTGAAAACGTGCCACTAGTGGGAAAAAACCCCAAACAGTACCCAAACATTCTCGAAGGGCCCCGACGACCTCGCACATGACCAACGTAACTCGAGCAACTGAACGCGTAGTCACGGGAATTCCGGGTTAAGAATATGACCAAAATTTGCAAAAAGGCACACTTGGGTTTGATTTAAAATTCAAGCCTTAGTGTGCTTCTAGTGGGCGAAAACCCCGAGCAACACATAAACGACCCCGTAAGGGGAACGAACACCTCACGTGCTATTAACATAAATCGTATTAACTAATCATATAGTTGAACGGGAGTCCCCGTTTGAGAATAGGACAAAAATTTGCAAGCAGACACACTTATGCTAGGAGGTTTGGGGTTAGAACCTTAAGGTGTTAACGTGCAAGAAATTCCACTCAGGGTACACTCCCTCCAAGGCTGTTGTCGCCCCTCTGAGGTATTTCTCATATTAATTTTTGGAATGTTTTTTTTTTGTGCTTAACAATTAACGGTATTTCTCTCACCTCTCATATAAATCTATATATTCACTATCTTCCCATTTTGTATCTTTACTTTCTATCTCTATATAGACACACACACACACACACACACACACACAGGACTTGCGTTGCAATAGCAGGTGCAGATTATTGTGTAATTGTATCCGACACCCGAATGTCCACTGGATACAATATTCTCACCCGGGATTACTCCAAAATCTGTAAAGTGTAAGCTAAATTAAATCTTCTCTTCTTATTTTTTGTTTAAATGATTTACCTGTTGGTATAAATTAGTGGGTTGTTGGGTCTCTAGGTTAATCATTAGTCATTGTGTCAACTTCTTTATTTGGTATTTCATATATTAGTTTTCACATGATCTGACCTAATTTTAGGATTTAAGATTTGTTGGATAAGAATTTGTATAAAATTAATTAGAAGTCATCAGTATGGAACAACTGAAAACAAATTAAGTTAGTCAGATAAAAGTGGTATGCGCGAAAAGTTACATTCTTAGCATCGTAGTTGAATATAGGGTAAATTGATAAGAGAAGAAACACATAAACCCCTAGAACTACTTTTCGACCAAAAAATGATCTGGCTCCAAAGACACCGGTGTCTAAAAAATCATTACTCCTTTTTTGGACCATTGAGCTTTTGTCTCTCAATAAATTACTTGGACCAGTTCCTATCATCTTATAAACTACCTTTAAGTTCATAACATAGGCTAAATGTATATTTATTAATATTTAAGTGTGTAATGCTGATTGTGCTTGTTCTTGTTTGTGACATTGTTAATGTGCACATAGAGGGGTAAAGCTTGGATAGTCCAATTGTTAGTTGTGGCATGTTTTTCACTAGAAACAAAAATAGAGGAGATTGAAAGGCCTCCCATTGTTGATTTACAGGTGAGAGAAAAATTAATGTGAATATTTATTTATTTCATTATATATTGAACAATTTTCCTTTCTGATATGTTCTTATATGCAATGGACATATGGATTTTTGTGAGTAGGTAGGAGATCCCAAGTTTTTATTTGAAGGAAAAACCATACAAATAATGGAGACTCTTGTTTTGAGCACCTTGAAGTGGAGGATGCAAGCTTGCACCCCTTGTTCTTTTATAGACTACTTTCTTAAAAAGACTAACCATGATCATCTTCCATCACAATCTTTGATCTCTAGATCAATTCAATTCATCTTAAGCACAATCAAAGGTAGATTATTCACTATAAGCACAAATGTCTTAATTTATATCGATACATATCCATATAATAAAGCACAATATAACGCGTGTCCTAATGGCACGTAAAGATACCCAATTATACTCATAAAAGGGACATGTTATCAATTTCACCCACGAGTGTGTATAATCATATATGGGTACTGAAATATTAAAGAGTTTGATCTAGTGCTAGGTGGGAATTAAATGCAGGTATTGGGGAGGTTCGGAGATCAAAAGGCCAACATAGGCTACCAGTGATTTGTTTGGCTTTGTTTTATAAAGGTTCAACTCAGGCCAGCTCCATCCAATCTTAATCAAGTTACTACAGGTAACTATTATTTAGTACCCATTTATTAACCTTTTAAAATGCGATGAATTATCTCTACTCAGCATTTATAGTTTGTCTTTTTCATTCTATATCTGATCATTCCTTTTGAACTTTGAAAATCACTTTATGGACACAATAATTAAAAGTATTTATGTTCAATGTATCTCTTCTTTTCTTCTTCTGGTGCAACAAGGTTCTACTCAAGGGCCAATATAACTTGTAGGAACTGACTGTGTAATCACGGGCCTCTCGGTTTGAGAATATGACGATAATTTGAAAATATATCGATTAAGCCTTAAAAAGCCCTTAAAGGGTGAAAACCCGAACCAGCACCCAAACGGCCCCGTAAGAGGCACGAACACCTCACAGGGGACCAATGTAACTTGTAAGAATTGACCGCGTAGTCACGGGTCTCCCGATTTGATAATATCATGATAATTTCAAAATATGTAGACTAGGCTTAAAAACAAGCCGTTTGAGGGTGAAAACCCAAACCAGCCCCCAAACGGCCATGTAAGAGGCACGAACACCTCACACGGGACCAATGTAACTGGTACGAACTGACCGCATAGTCGCGGGTCTCCCGATTTGAGAATATGACGATAATTTCAAAATATATAGATTAGGCTTAAAAATAAGTAATTTAAGGGTGAAAACCCAAACGGCCCCATAAGAGGTATGAACACCTCGCACGGGACGAATGTAACTTATACTAACTGATCGCGTAGTCACGGGTCTTCCAGTTTGAGAATGTGACGATAATTTCAAAATATGTAGATTAGGCTTAAAAACAAGCCGTTTGAGAGTGAAACCCAAGCGGCCTCATAAGCGGCACCAACACCTCGCATGGGATCAAAATAACTTGTATGAACTGACCGCGTAGTCGCGGGTCTCCCGATTTGAGAATATGACGATAATTTTAAAATATCTAGATTAGGCTTAAAAATAAGCCATTTGAGAGTGAAAACCCAAACCTGCCCCCAAACGGCCCCATAAGAGGCACTAACACCTCGCACGGGACCAATGTTACTTGTACAAACTGACCGCGAAGTCACGGGCCTCCCGATTTGAGAATATGACGATTATTTCAAAATATGTAGATTATGCTTGAAAATAAGCCATTTGAGGGTGAAAACCCATACCAACCCTCAAACAGCCCCGTAAGAGGCATGAACACCTCGCATGTGACCAATGTAACTTGTACGAACTGGTAGCGTAGTCACGGGCCTCTCGATTTGAGAATATGATGATAATTTGATAATATATGGATTAAGCTTAAAAAAATCACTTAAAGGGTGAAAACCCAAACCAGCCCCCAAACAACCCCGTAAGAGGCACGAACACCTCACACGGGACCAATGTAATTTGTATGAACTGACCGCGTAGTCACAGGTCTCACAGTTTGAGAATATGACGATAATTTCAAAATATGTAGATTAGGATTAAAAATAAGCCATTGAGGGTGAAAACCCAAATCAGACCCCAAACGGCCCCGTAAAAGGCACCAACACCTCGCACGGGACCAATGTAACTTATACAAACTGACATCATAGTCGCACGGGTCTTCCAGTTTGAGAATATGATAATAATTTGAAAATAAGCTTAAAAAATAGCCCTTAAAGGGTGAAAACCCAAACCAGTCCCCAAATGACACCGTAAGAGGCACGAACACCTCACACGGGACCAATGTAACTTGTGCGAACTGATCACGTAGTCACGGGTCTCCCGGTTTGAGAATATGATGATAGTTTCAAAATATGTAGATTAGGCTTAAAAATAAGCCATTTGAGGGTGAAAACCCAAACCAGCCCCCAAACGGCCATGTAAGAGGCACGAACACCTTGCACGGGACCAATGTAACTTTCTCGAACTGACCATGTAGTCGCGGGTCTCCCGGTTTGAGAATATGATGATAACTTCAAAATATGTAGATTAGGCTTGAAAACAAGCCATTTGAGGGTGAAAACCCATACCAGCCCCTAAACGGTCCCGTAAGAGGCACGAACACCTCGCATGGGACCAATGTAACTTCTACGAACTAACAACGTAGTCACGGGCATCTCAATTTGAGAATATGATGATAATTTGATAATATATGGATTAGGCTTGGAAACAAACCGTTGAAGGGTGAAAACCCAAATGAGCCACCAAACGATCCCGTAAGAAGCACTAACACCTTACACGAGACCAATGTAACTCGTAGGAACTGATCAAGCAGTCATAACTTGCGTAAGATTTTCAATTTTACAAAATAATAATATTTGCAATTCATATATGTAATTTTTTACCTTAAGTAAGTTTTTTTTTATAAATTAGTTGGTTACTAATATCGTATCTTTTTTGTATCCTATTTTTTTTGTAGGATAACAATTTATCGTTAGCATTTATTCACGTGGAACACACAGAGAACTCAATGGTTTACAACAAGGGTATTATTCATGATTCTATTTTTGTGTTTTATGGCCGTGCGGGCTTTTGTAGTTTTATTGTTAACTTTTACGATCATGCGGGCTTTTGTAAGTTAATTTTTATATTTTGTGGCCGTGCGGGCTTTATATTACGCAGGTTTTATATTAACAGGTTTTAGAATGTCCAAAAAATAGAGGAAACTCTGCCCAATTTTTTTTGGTCTGTTAACTACTAAAGACTTGTAATATTTTGAAGTTTGCATGTACATTAGTTTATCAACAATGTGCAAAATTTGCAATTTGTGAATTTTCTTGTTTTCAAATAATTTTTTTTTTCTTATATCCAAAAATTTGTCACAATTCAAAACCGTGCCAAAAGTGTATCAAATTTTGGCACGGTTTTGAACTGTGCCAAAAGTTTAACAAAATGTGCTCAATCTAGCACACCTCAAAACTATGCCAAAAGTGTGCTAGAAATATCAAATTCTGGCACGGTTTAAAAGTGTACCAGAAGTGTTCCTGTTTGGTCAAATCTGACACACTTTTAAACCGTTCCAGAAAAAAATGGCCATTTTGGAACACCTGATTCTGTCACAGTTCAAAATCGTGTCAGATTTGATCTGGCACAGTTTTAAACCATGCCAGATACCTGTTTTTAGTGTAGTGATATCTTCTCATTTTAGCAGGCGTCACTCTTTAAAGTTGGATTGATACCCATACTTACCACAATACAAGTTGTTTAACAATATTTGTAGGTAATTCAAGGATTTTTATTGGCTTGGAATTGAAGACAATGACATCAGCACAAAAACCAAGTTATTAGTGTAGTAGGTGGAACCCAGAAGGTACGCGCATTTGCGGTGCGTGGGCTATCAGAGGTAAGCTCGATTGCTGGATTCTCGTGTAATCTAGGAATGATGGGATTAGGAAAGAGTGCTTTGCATTTAAGAATGGAAAGGGTATTTTTAGATTTTTCTGATTTTTTTATAATTTTTATTTTAGGTATGTTTTTGCTTTTTGGATTTTTTTTAAGAATTAGAGTCAAAGTATTTGATTAACTCGACCTAACCTAGTATATCTACCTAGTCTCTAGCGACGGTGCCAAAATCTTGACGCGACTCAAAATGTGTCTCTCGTGTGTGTAAATATGGTTAAAGTGTAAACCGGTCGCAAAAGTAATTATCCAATAAACCGAGTATTGAATACAAGGACTAAGATAATATCTCATGACGAATACTATAGAAGATGACTAACCCTAACAATTAACTCACAAAAAAGAAAAGAAAATATGATTATTAGTGAGAAATTATCCTACTTATAACAAAGGCAAAATAATCCCTAAATAAATTAACTACGCATGCAAGGACTAGAGAATAAGTATTTGAAATTGTGTGAGAAAAATTGGATTGGAATACTATCCCCAGACCTTGGGTAATTACACCGAATATAAAACATATCAAGAATTAAACATCTAGTTAAAAATAAATCTTAACTTCTTTCAAGAATTACATATATCGGGGATTTAACCCTCACAATATATAATCAAGAATAAAAGTAAAGCGCGTGACAAGATTGTCTATACGCACGTCGCATTCTTAAACACTCCGGCTACCTAGGGAAAATGGAGTTAAGAGTCCTACGAAGTTAACATCAACAAAATATCACGTTTCAATTAGTTATTTAATTCATGAATAAATTTTGTGTCAATGCATAATACTTTAGGTTGGGTTCATGTATCCCAACCCAATAAAAATCTAGCCAGACATGGTAATATGAAGATTAAACAAGAATTTTACATAGAATGGAATCATGATCATCATTAAATTATATCTAAGCATGCGAGAGATTCTTATCACGCTAAAGAAATAATAAAAAATATGCAAAAGAACAGGAGCAAGGTGAGAAGGAAAACTTCATCAAGTAAATACTTGAAATCAATCCATAATAATGTAACTTGATGAAGAATAGATTGTCAATGGTTCTTTCATTTTTATTTCTCTACAAATTATGTTTCTAACCTTCTCACTAACTCTACAATAATGTGGGAATAAAGTTCCTACCTTTTTACATGAGTTTGACATATGTACAACTCTAAATTTAAGTGGATAACCTTCAATTTTTGCACACAGATTTTCGAATTCGTTCCTTTAAGAACTGAACCGGTTCACTTTTCCAGTATAGCCCAAGTCTTTTTAGTTGAACCAGTTCCCTTTGGAACCAAACCGGTTCGCATTTCCACTGTTCTCGACTTTGGTACTTAACTTCTTCTTATCTTTACATACTCGTAACTTTCCAACCATATCTCGGATTTGGATGTCGTTTCTTTCGATGTGTTTGTGATCTCAATGTCTTCTACTCCTCTTTAAGTCCCGTATCTGGATTCTGGATGTACAATTACGCATTTTCCCTTGACTTTACCTTTTTTCTTTCTTGTCTTTAGTCCGATTTATCTTTTACATTCAAGTGCACGAAGTAGACGTGGAATGTAAGAGAAATACACGAACCACGATGCACTAGCAAAAAAGGTTAGTATCAATGATATCAGATAAGACCATCTAATTTACATTTCATAGAATGATAAAAGTACTTAAATTATGGCGATAATAATGAAGAATTTATGCCAAATCAGGGGCCATACGTCGAGGTGGTGTCCTTGGGGTAATCAAGCACCTGTGGAATAGGGTGGTCAAAGAGGATATCCGAGGACATAGAGGCAACACCAACAGTTAACATCTCAGGGAGTTATAGCACCATCCATACTAGCACTAGTCGTCCCACCTCAGGGGAAGCCGCTATAGCTGCAGTACTGACGAGTGTACCACTTTGAACGAACAAAGGGATCAATGCTAGTTCAGGCAGTAGAGGGTATGTTCCCTATCTTTAGGCATATGGGTCTTATTTTGTTTAACACAAGTGCATCTCATTCATTCGTTAGAGCTGTTTTTGCACGTAAGACTGGGATGATAGACTTTGCTTCTGATATTATACTACACATAGATTCACCCGTGAGTATAAGGGAACCCATACATTTGGTATGTTAGGGCATAGGAGTTGAGATTGGGCAACTCATATTTGTGGAAGACTTACTGGTACTAGATATGCATGAGTACGATGTCATATTAGGCATGGATTGGCTAGCTATGTACAAAACCTGTGTTGATTGTTATAGTAGGTTTATCGTCTTTGCCATTCGGGTCAGTAGATGTACCGAGTTGCAATGCCACACCCAGAGGGTAAGTTGATCACACACTTATACTATATTGAGGAGGAGACTTCTTCGCAGGTCATTGTGTCGCAGTTATACTATATTGGTAGTTATAGAGTTTTTAATGTATTTGGGGAGATACCAGGGTTGCCACTTACTATAGAGAAAAACTTCGTGATTAATTTGATTTCGGGCAAGAAACACATGGCATGTACACCTTATCAAACGGATCATCTAGAGATGAGGGAGCTTCGGGGCCAGATTTAACAGTTATTGGGATGGGGATTCATTAGGAGGAACGCTTCTCCGCGAGGTGCTCTAGTTTTCCTTATCAAGAAGAAGGACAGCTCCTTGCGAATTTGTATCGACTACAGGGAGTCGAATAAACTCACTATACGGAATAAATATATTTTTCCTGCATTAATGATTTGTTTGGCTAGCTGATAGGTGATGCATATTTTTTTAAGATTGATTTGAGATCGGGCTATCATCAGCTGAGGGTCCGAGAGCATGATATCTCAAAAATGACATTTCTCACGAGATACGAGTTATATGAGTTTTTTGTTATGCTATTTGGGCTAACCTACACACCGACATTATTTATGGACTTGATGAATCGAGTATTTTGGGATTTTTTGGACCGGTTCATTATAGTATTTATTGATGACAACCTACTTTATTCTCGGACTGTGGAGGAGAACGCACTGCATTTGCGAGTAGTCGTACAGACATTGCGAGACCATTAAATTTATGCTAAGTTAAAAAATATGGTTTTTAGTTGTGAGAGGTGAAGTTCTTGGGCTACATCATGTCTGAGAGGGGCATATCAGTGGACCCTGGGAAGGTATCTGCAGTATTACGGTGGGGATTGCCCATTACATCCATTGAGGTGCGTATATTTTTAGGATTAACCGGCTACTACTGTCGCTTCATTTAGGGGTTCTCAAAGATTGCTGGACCCCTAATGATCTTGACGATGAAGGATGTGTTAGTTATATGGGATGATGCGTGCTAGTGAGCATTTGATGATCTAAAGGCTCAGTTGACTATAACACAAATTTTGGCACTACCTCAGGCAGGGATAGACTATAAGGTCTTCACAGATGTGTCCTTGAGAGTACTTAGATTGGTATTGATGTAGTAGGAGAGGCCAATAGCTTATGCTTCACGTAGGCTAAAGCCTCACGAGGGACATTACCCCACCCACAATTTGGAGATGGCATCCGTGGTGTATACTTTGCAGATATGGAGGCATTCTCTCATAGGGGAGAAGTTCTAGCTATTCACAGGCCATAAAAGCCTACATTACTTGTTCATATAGTAAGAGTTGAACATATGGAAGAGGAGATGGATAGAGTTTATGATGGACTACCAGTTCTACATTTGGAACCACCCTGGGAAGGTTAATGTGTGGTGGATGATTAGAGACACAAAGTGATATAGGAGTTAGTGGCGGTATGGAAGGCGGAGTGTAAATAACTTTATGGGGATAATGAGTTGATTAATGCATTTATTGGAATTGTGACCATCATACATGAGATCATTATTCGGGTCTTGAAGGTATATGCAAGTGATAAACTTTTTCAGGAGCGGGTTAGGCAATTGTTAGCTGAGGAGGTAGAGAATTATTCCATTGGGAGAGATAGCAAATTGAGATTTTAGGGTAGGCTGGTTGTCCTAGATGATGAGGAGTTGAGGCTAGATTTTATGTTTGAGGCTCACGATTCATGCTTTGTGGTATATCCCGAAGGGGATAAGATGTACCATGACATACGATGCTAGTATTACTGGGCCGATATGAAAAGGGGCATAACAGTCTTTATGTGTAAGTGTTTTATGTGTTAGTTGGTGAAGGTGGACCATCAGCATCCTGCAGGTGTGTTACACCCTTTGGAGATATAAATGTGGAAATGGGAGAGCATCTCCATGGATTCCACCACTGGGTTACCTACATCACAGGGGGGCATGATTCCATCTGGGTGATCACTGGAAATTGACGAAGATGGATCACTTTCTACTGGTCCAAATAGATTACAGTTCAGAACAGTACGCTAGGATTTTCCTCATAGAGATTGTAAAATTAAATGGGTACCTCTCAATATTGTATCGGAGAGGGACATGACGTTTGTGTCCCATTTTTGTAGGATCTTTCATCCTTAGACCGATGGCCAGATGGAGAGGGTGAACTTGATTCTTGGAGGATATGCTACGAATGTTCATATCAAACTTTAAGGTGAGTTGGGAGAAGTACTTGCCCTTGGTGGAGTTTGCGTACAACAATAGCTACCAGTTCATAATTGGGATGACACCTTTTAAGGAGCTTTATGGGAGACCTTTCCATTCACCTTCATGCTGGTTGGAGGTGGGGGAGAACAAATTTCTCGGGCCATAGTTAATTCAGAATACCTCAGAGAAGGTGGAGATGATTCGGGCCAAGATTTGGATTTCCTAGGATAGGTAAAAGAGTTATGTAAACATGGACTGAATACATTTAGATTTTAATATCGGCGATCATGAGTTGATTAAAGTGTCTCCTATAGAGGGAGTGGTGAGATTTAGGAAGTAGGGAAAACTGTCTCCACGATATGTGGGACCATTCCATATCATTGAGAGGATTGGGCATGTACCATATAGGTTGGGAGTACCAAACCATTTGACGCGTATGCACGACGTCTTTCACATATCATCATTGCAGAGGTTGCTTAAACATGGGATAGCCTACAAGACTATCGATATGGATGAGATAAAGCTCCATCCAGATGATACTTACGAGGAGAGACTCGTAGCCATTCTGGAACATAGGGAGCATCGACTTCGATCTAAGGTTATTCCGTTGGTACGTGTATAATGGGGACATCATAAGGAGGATGAGTCAACTTGGGAGACAGGGGACGACATGCGAGCAAAATATCCAGAACTCTTCTAGCCATGTAATTTTTGAATTCCGAGGACAAAATTCGTTATTAGGGGCCCCATATTTTTAGAATAAAATAAAATTCATACTATTTAAATTAAATTGGTGAATTTAATAAATTAGGTTGTGAGTAAATTAATTAATTATTATTTCAAGTTATGTGAGTTTGACTTTGCATGTTAAATAATTTCGGTAGAAAATAATTACATCTGGATTGAATAATTTATATATGATGTGTGACACAATTGAAAAATATACTTGTTAAATAAAAATATTTGGGACATTTCGGGAAGCTTTATGGGCTCGTTTAGGCATTTCAGACCTTTTGTAGTGACCTGATTCCAAAATAATAAAATATTATTAAGTTAGTTTCATATATAATATTAGTGACGCAACACATGTAGTAAAACATTAAATTTAATCACGTGTAAAAAAATAATAATAATAAAATTGTACAAAAGTTTCTTTTTAATAATAATAATAATAATAATAATAATAATAATAATAATAATAATAATAATAATAATAATAATAATAATAATAATAATAATAATAAACATATATAATTAATGGTGGAAGATTTTGAATTAGTTCAAAGTTGAATGTAAAAAAAAAAGATTATTGTCTAGCGTATATGACAAGTGTTTAGCTTATTGTCTATTCCATGTTAAAACCACGCATGCAAAACAACTTCAAAGGCTCATGGTTTTATCTAAAATAGTTATCCATTTTTATGAGACAAATTAAAACAATTCCTATTATACTCTAACAAATAAAAAGAAAAGGGAGAAAGAGAGAAGAAGAGAATGAGAACAAGAAGAAGAAAAATGAAGGAAGTCCAAAGAAAATAAAATATAGATTACTTTAAACTCATTTTTTAGATGAAAATTATCTTTTCCTTTCAACTCATCTTTTTTAAGTATAGTTTTAGTAATGGACGACCATATAAGCTCTTTTGAAGCTTCAATGGCAACATGGAGTGAGAAAATCTAAAACCCACCCCTAATATCTTAAAAATAATTTAAATAATTATTTTAGTACCCTATGCTAGTCTGAAATAACATACTAAAATTTCAGCCCCATCTATTTTTCTTGAAAATTTGGAGTATGATGAGTTTTATTTCAACTTTAGATCTAAGTAAGCTATTTTTTTAATTTATTTATATTTTTACTGGATAGAACATAAAATTATCTTTCTTTGGACACCAAAATCGTAATTTTTGGACAATAAATAGGTGAGATATGAATTTTTGACGTTTAGTATATAAATTTGAAAATCCGTGTTAAAAATTATTACACTATGTTATATCTGAATTTATTTAAATTTTTAGGCTTATTATTTATGTCCAAAATTTTTTTATGTAATATATTAACTCATTTTAGAACCTTATATAATTTATTGGGATCAAATTAAGTAGATATATTAATTTTAATAAAATGTTAAAGTTTGAGTTAAATTGCTGTCCCACTTTTATTAGTGGTAATAGTTATTCATATAATTTAGGTTGTATGAAAAGACCATCCCGAAATAAGTGGAATAATTGTGTGTGATGTAAATAAAATTTTATGTTCGACATATTATTTTTGGTGAGTATTTAAGTGGATTTTTAAATAAACCTTTAATATGAAAATATGATGTCATGATAACACCAGAATTTTATCGGAGTAAGCCCCTAAGTTATAACACATCAAAATAATTGAGAAAAATATTAGTTGATTTCTTGTATCGAGTAAATTAATGTCAAATGTGTTTTATCTTATTCAAGTTGTTAAATGAGTATATGCAAGTTGGTTATACCGAGGGCCGAGGCCATTAATTAAGTTGTGACATATTATCACCTAATATTGTTGTTATTGAACTTGAGGTTCCTTCTATATTGGCCAGGATTGAGATAATCCTATAGTTAGTGCACTAATATAGAAGTTGTCTAGTGTGTATAGGTATACACATATTCAAGTTGATGTGTGTACTGTGTTCTAAGGTCAACGTACCATAGAAGTTCCTAGTGTACCTGTCGTAATATTTCGTTAATTCTTACCAGTAAATTTTTTGATTCAATAAATTGGAAATGTTGAGTTAAATCGTTTATCAAGTGATTATATTTTATCCCTGCTTAAGTTTATTGACGCAAATTTTAATAATTGATATATACAATGAAAATCATTGTTATTAGTATAATTGGGGGATGAATTTTGGGCAGAAGTGTCTTTTCATTGGGTTGCGTTACTCATGATGCTACGCACTTTTCCTTTTAGATTTTGTGCAGGATTGAGGCTCTTTAAAGTTCGTTTTTCCATAGTCCAACGTATTTTGGGGCGAACTTCTTGCTTAATTATATTTTTATTTCCTTATGAAAATATAAAGTACTTCTTTAGACGTATGTAATATTAAAATGTTATTGTATATATGATGTTATTAATTTATTTCTGTCAACTTGCTGAATGCATTGTCACGTATTCAAATTATAGTATTGATTTTTAATTATTACCATTTTCTATAATTTGGGGTGTGACAAATTTAGTATGAGAACATAGGTTTGTCGTAGAGTTGTTAGATTTTCTTATTAGGTTAGTTTAAGATCGGGCAAAATTGTCTTAGCGATTGATACATATTTGATCCTTTGTTCCTGATACGTGCAGGTACTTATGGATCAAGGATTGTGGGATGATGATCTAGTTCATACGGCATTTGGCCATTAGCTTAGAGATATGGGGGCTTACCTTGACTTAGTAGATTCACAGGTCGAATGGAGGGTATTTAAGGAGGCCCGTGATGTGAGCAACTCTTGGTTACATTATACACCTGAGATGCAACGTGCATTAGTATATACCTGTGTCATGTCACTCATGAGGGTTGCTTCATCTATGCTTACCATTATCAGTACCTTAACTCGATATCAGGGCGTACTACAAAGAGTCGTAGATGAGGGAGGGATGGTGTGGCACCCAGCATAGGCACCCTCTCCTGTTGACCCACTTCCACCAGTTGATCCTGATGTACCTATTGTAGCTGTTGATCATATGGCGCCCGATGTACCACCAGAGCCAGATGTCGGAATCCACCCGAGTGATTCTCTAGAGCCGACCATTTCATTCTATTACGAATCCACGGAACATACAGAGGAGTCTGCAACTAGTCATTTGTGCTGAAGTCGGGGGGGGGGGGGGAGGAGTCAGTTTTGACATGATAGTGGTTCTCTTTTTTGTATGCATTTTTGAGGAGTTAGTGTAGAATTTCTAAATTTTGTCTAGGTTGCTCTATGTTTATGTTATATGACGGGTTTATATATATATGACCTAGGATTCCCATGTATCTTTTTATTGCATATTGTATAAGCAACTGATTGTAAATTAACTCATGTAATTATATGCATTTTATTATATGATACAAATGAGCATTACATGATCCTATTTTTATATCATGTGTTTACCTTATAGAATTTTTTTATTAATAAGTAATAAACAACAATATAAAAATTATAATGGGTTGTTATAGAGGAAATATAAGGACGTCCGCCTTACCTCATTCTTTCTTTCAACTTAAGATAATGGCAGAGGGAACTAGTACGGGAGACCAAAACACTCTCTTAAGGGAATTTGTTCAACAGATGGAACAAATGATTTCCCATCGATCTAGTCATGTGGTAGATGATGATAGGCTAATAAGACTTTTAGCTCAATTTAAGAAACTCGAACTAGGCAAGTTTGAAGGCACAACAGACCTGATCGCTACGGAAGGATGGATCCAATAGATGGAAGATATCTTTGATGTTATGTAGTGTTTGGAAATTGAAAAACGGAAGTTGGCAGTATTTAAATTATCTATAGAGGCAAAGAATTGGTGGAAGTTGGTGAAGACTATGGTTGGAACTGAGACTGCCAATACCATGACCTGGACTATGTTTCCGAAGAATTTTTTGGATAAGTACTTCCTAGACATAGAGAAAAAGAATAGATAAATAAAATTTGTCAAATTAAATAAAGGATCAATGACGATTGTTGAGTACCAGAACAAGTTTGAATCCCTTGCAAGATTTGCACCAGAATCACTTATTACTCCATAACAATGTGCCTGCAAGTTCTCACGGGGTTTAACTCCATTAATTCAACAAATGGTGATCGGAAATAGGCTAAAGATGTGTGAGGAAATAGTTAATGAAGCTCTAAACCTTGAGGTTGACAATCTATAATACAAGAAAGAAATGGAGACCAAGAATAAGGGAAAAGCAATGCAATGGGGAAACCAGAGTTTTAAGGACAACCAATATGCATGGAAGAAGCAGAAAGAAAATAATGGAACTTTTAGAGAAACTTTGTCTGCACATTCGGGAATCCTAAATAAGCTGACAGCGAAGTGTTATAATTGTGGAGAAATATGACGCCTAATGAGGGATTGTACCAAGATGCGTGTGTCAAGAGGGGTTTGTTTTAATTGTGGAGAGAATGCTCATCATATTAAAGATTGCAAGAAACCAAGGAAAAACAACCAAGCACAACAAGGTGGCCAAGAAACGGTACATGCAGTGGTAGGAGAACAAGTTGGGGTTGAAGGTAACCTATCTATATTTAATTATTATGCAAAGGTTGTATTTGACACTAGTGCTACACATTATTTTATTTCATCTCCTTTGTAAAGATGTTAGGAACAATGCTTGATCATTTAGACACACCTTTAGTGGCCAGTTCCCCTTTAGATAATTTTTTAACCCTTGTCCAATTCTGTAAGGATTGTCAAGTGAGCATTAAGGGTAGAAAAATGCAAGCTGAATTGATATTACTTGTGATAGGACATCTCAATGTTTCTTGGCATGGATTGGCTCTCTGCCTACCATGCCATATTAGATTGCTTTGAGAAAACAATAACCTTTTTGCATCCCAGACTAACCACCATTTACTTTTTGTTATATCCGCCCATATGATGATTTGATCGAGAGTTTTCTAACCCACATCGAGTATGGTAATGAAGAAGTAGCCATTAGTCGAATCCCGTTAGTATGTGAGTTTGTTGACTTGTTCCAGAAAATCCTTGGATTTCCACCAAAGAGGGAGATTGGTTTTTGCATAGAACTTATTCTCAAAACTTTCCTTGTGTCTCTAGAACCGTACTGCATGGCACCGATTGAAATATTATAACTAAATAAGAAAATTAAAGAATTGTTAAGCTAAGATTTTATCAGACCAAGATCATCGCCCTAGGGAGCCGTTGTTTTGTTCGCGCCGAAGAAGGATGGGTCCCTTAGATTATGTATCGACTACCTCTAGCTAAATAAGGTCAATATAAAAAATAAGTACCCGTTGCTGAGAATTGATGACCTATTTGACCAACTTTAGGGTGTAAAAGTATTTTCGAAGATTTATTTAGGGTCTGAGAACCATCGACTCTTAGTTAGGGAAGAGGACATTTCGAAAACAATATTTCCAACATGATATAGGCACTATGAATTTTTAGTTATGACTTTCGGAGTAATAAATGCCCCTGCTACTTTTATAGATTTGATGAATCAAATGTTTTTCCCCTACCTAGACCAATTAATTATTGTCTTCATTGATGATATTTTGATTTACTCAAAATCAATGGAGGACTACGAGCACCATCTTCGCTTTGCACTTCAGATGTTACGAAAGAATCGTTTATATGCTAAGATAGAAAAGTGTGAGTTCTAGTTACCCTAAGTAAAATTTCTCATTCATATGGTATCGAAAGACGGTATTTTGATGGATTCGTCCAAGGTTATAGCAGTTTTGAAGTGGGCACAACAGAAGACACTTACGGACATTCGAAGCTTCCTTGGTTTAGCAGGATACTACCAAAGATTTTTTAAAGGGTTTTCTCGTATAGCTTCACTACTCACCCCCTAATGCACGAGGATGTAAAGTTTATTTGTGACGATGGCTATGAGAGAGTGTCTTCTGTTGTGCCCACTTCAAAACTGCTATAACCTTGGACGAATCCATCCTAAATCAGACTATGGAACAAACCCTTAGTCCGGATGAGCAAGATAAGAGTATCGAGCTCTTTAAAAAAGAAGACCTTTTAAGTCATATAAAGGATAAAAATTATCACTTTATACATGTTGGTTTAATTCAAATTGCTTTTAAACCTTTGACTCTTTCTGGCATGAATGCCTGTCTCCAAGCTACGCTTCGTGATGGAAGATGTACTAATTTTAGACAATCTTTGATGGGAGCAATTGAAACTAGTTTATGTAATGGACCAGTTTATTTTGATGTGATTAATCAGGTTACTGACCCTGACATTAAGTTAAAGAGATGGATATTCCTTGGATATAGTCCACCTGTTCAGATCCTTCTGAACATCAAATTCAATTAAAGAAGAGTTTTTTGTAAACTCTTGTGTTGTGTGTGTATCTATGGTTTGTTCTTCCATAATACAGATGTTAATGTTTAGAAAAGTAATAATCACATGGTCTGGAATAGGAGTGTATTAAACAAATCAAAATATTTATTTAAATAAAACAATATGCAAATCAAAATTCTAGATCTAAATTGAATTAATATTTAAATCGAAATTCGCCAGTTAAATGAATATAATAAGCCGAATTAGAAATCACTTTTGATACCCAGTGGTCAACGATTTACTTTGGGAATAAGCCTAACGCCTCCCCGGCTAAACGGCAACCCGGTTACGCGACAAGTTACCAGTATATCACAACCAGACTTCTATTTCTCCTTATTATTATCATTTAAATTAGGTTTTCAATATGAATAGTAATCATTTAAATTAGGATTTTAATGTGAATAGTGGACATCTAAAATAGTATTCTGATGTGAATAGTAAAATACTATTCACGCCGGTGAACAGTGATTTACTGTTCAAACGTGCATTATACCGGACAAAAGTAACAGTCATTACTTCCGTACATCGAGAACATCATATCTTTTACTGTTCCGATGCCTGGAAGATCATAACGTTACTGTTCCGTGATAATACATCAGACCAAGATTACCTTCTAAACACTAACACACAAATTAGCCAAACCTGGCTCTGATACCAACAAGTAAAGGATCAATATGCGGAAATATTATAACTGAAAATTATTACTAACTATTACAAACTGGAATTAAAGACAGAAATTAAAACTTACAAAGAGAAGAGAAGTCCACCGGAATGTAGCCGGGAAGGAAGGAATTGTTCCTACTGAATATTTTGAGAAGACTACTCAATCCCTGTTTAATGCTAGCGGAGATAGCATGGGCATCAGGTTTAAATTAACTAATGTTGCCATCTGTAACAATGGAATTTGTTTAGATAGTACCTTCTTGCTTATTGGCGATTTATCTCAACAGATAATATTAGGTACTCCTTTTTTATCAATGCTTATGCCTATTGATAAAATTGACTCCAGTGGTATTTACACCACTATTCAAAACCAAAGAATTGTTTTTGAATTTATCACTCGTCCTGAGATTAAGAAAATTAACTCTTTGACTAATAACATTATTTTCAAAGAAAACCAACTTAATTTTCTTCAGAAAGAAATCTCTAATCTCAACATTAAAAAGAATTTAATGTCCCAGAATATTATTAGCAAAATTCAGATTGTAAAAAATCAATTAACCTCTGAAATTTGCAGTGATATCCCAAATGCTTTTTGGGACAGGAAAAAACATATTGTTTCTCTTCCTTGTGAAAAAGAGTAGGGTGTTTAATCCTACCGGAGCTTTGTTTTTCCCCTTTAAAAGAGGATGAAATTGATTCTTCTGCAGGGGGCGGCGAATCTTACTGAATATTTGTAATAACTCTCTTCCCGATTTTCTAACTCGAGAGTTTTTGCAGGACCGATGAGTGGCCCCTCTCGTGGGCGTGGCAGAGGCAGCGGGTATTCTCACCCGCCTGGAAAAGAAAAGATCATCGTGAATGATGATCAATATCCTCCGATACAGGATTATGTTGTGTTCCTCCGCCAGAGTGCGAAGAACAGGGAGAAGAATGCTCCCCCTCTTAACCCTTTCAATAAAAAGAAATCTGCGAAAGAGGTTTTAGAGACCATCAAGTACAAATTCCTTCCTAATATCAGGACTTCGGAATTAGTACTGATTCTCAATGATGAGGACAAGCAGCAGATGTCTGCTCCCTGGGAAATTAAGTCCCAGTATCTTGATACTCATTGTTATCAAGTGCAAGAAGGCAAATACCGGACGGTATACAAGGCGATTCTCGTGGAAACTGATTCAGTGGTGTTTCAACATACTAACAGACACCAGGGAAATTCTCATTCCCCCATTGCTTATAGCAAGGCTGTATTAAAGAAATTTATATCTCCCCGAGAATGGGGAATCCATCCTTTAAAAGCGCAAAAATTAAGTTCGCATGCTGGTGGATCCTATAATTATTGGGATTATGTCCAGGCTTGGACTAAAGCATTTTATTACCAAAATGCAGAGCACAAACACACTTGGTTTTTTGTTTTGTGCCCAAACTCTTTGCGAAAATCTTACCCAGGATGGGTGTTCAATTGGTGGAACAAATTTGGCCCAGGAATTGACTTCTTCCCCGATGAAATTACCCAGGCAAAACTTTTTCTTCCCTGGAATCAATTTCATCCTCTTTTAAAGGGGAAAAACAAAGCTCCGGTAGGATTAAACACCCTACTCTTTTTCACAGAGATGGATATTCCTTGGATCTTCAGCTGGGATCTGCGTTGTAGAGACAATGACCACAATATTCCTCTACTTGAACGCATCTTCTTTTACCGGTGGTGGAGTGGTGTAGATATTGGTTCCACTATTGGGCAAATGAGGAGTAGTCTGAGTAACTACATGAACTTCGTCGATGATTCGCCGCCCCCTGCAGAACAAATGTTTCCTGCACCTAATCCAATTATGGATTTGAAAACTGCTCTGAAAAAGCAGTTCCCTAAAGCGACTGAGCAAGAGATTTTGCAGAAGGCTATGGAGTTTACCCAGAACCAGTTCAGAACTGCTTTTGGAGAAGGTGTTCCAGCTAACCCCTGTTTTAACCCTGTTACACCTAACCCTATCCCTCTACCTTCGGATGATGATGATGATGCATCAATGGCTTCTACTCAAAAGGATAATCCTTTCTTCTGCCTGGCCGAAGAATCCCAGGACCCTGATGACGACCCCTTTCCACCCAGTGGCATTGACATTGGTGATAAGACCAATATTCAGCTGAGACAAGCTTTCTTCGACTCACTGAGATCGGAGCTCCCAACACGACGGTTGGATGACTCATCTCCTAACACTGGCGCAGTTGGCCTAGATGATTTGAGGTGACTGGACCACCTGCCCCCAGTCGGTCCCAGAGAATATACTCGCCGACGCAAAGCGACAAGGCTCACTACTTTCGGTGGTAGTGGTAGGTCCCATTCTGTGACTTCTCAACCCACAGGTAGTTACCCGTGACTTGTTTGGTCCCACCTGGCCCACCTGGCCCATCAGCCGACACAAGAAGACAAGAGACTTTTTCAAGCCTTTCAACCTGGAGGGCCCCATCTGAGGAATTATTTATTCCTCTCTCCGTGTATAAATAGAGGGCTTCCCCTCTTCATTTCTTACGCTTTACTTTCAGCACTTCTCTCCCTCTCTCTCTATATTTGTAATAAGAACTTCCCAGCTACATTCCGGTGGACTTCTCTTCTCTTTGTAAGTTTTAATTTCTGTCTTTAATTCCAGTTTGTAATAGTTTGTAATAATTTCCAGTTATAATATTTCTGCATATTGATCCTTTACTTGTTGCCTCAAAATATTCAGTAGGAACAATTCCTTCTTGAATACAGTACATCTTCTTTTACCGGTGGTGGAGTGGTGTAGATATTGGTTCCACTATTGGGCAAATGAGGAGTAGTCTGAGTAACTACATGAACTTCGTATATAAATCGCCAATAAGAAAGAAGGTACTATCTAAACAAATTCCATTGTTACAGATGGCAACATTAGTTAATTTAAACCTGATGCCCATGTTATCTCCGCTAGCATTAAACAGGGATTGAGTAGTCTTCTCAAAATATTCAGTAGGAACAATTCATTCTTGAATACAGTTCATATCAGCTCCGCTATCAACAAGGGCAATGATGTTACAAAGAGAAAACTCTTTGTTGATTACCAGGTTGATAGTAGTATACCATTTCTGGCTTGGTACAAGGCTGATAACACCTAAATAATCCACAGAATCTTCAGTACTAGGAGTAGTGGTTGAAGTTCCTGGATCAGCATGCTTCTGAGCATTCTTGACACAATCAATCTCAGTTTGCATTTTGTCATGCTGTAACCTAAGTTGTCTTAACTCAGTTTTAAGTGTATTAACTTCATGTCTTAGATCATTAAGACTAGCAGGCTTGTTATTAGTGCCAGATTGTCCTAAACGATTAAGAACCTCCTTAAGGCTATAATCTTTAGAAGAATCAGGAATACGAACTTCTTCCTGGGCATAACATGACTAAATTAGTTTTAACTTAATGTCAGGGTCAGTAACCTGATTAATCACATCAATCATATTCTATTGCTGACTGGTAAGAACATTAAGACTTAATCCATTTAATTGAATTATGGATTGGAGATGATCGCATCTCTTGGTTAATTCATTACACTGACTGTTGATACCAAATTTAATCTGCTGACGTGGACCAATAATAAGAAGACACGTGTCAATCTACATGGCACAATAACAACGAGGCAGTTTATTTCCCCCGACCAAGTCATGTTCGCTCCGAGCAACAAGGATACCCCGAGGAACTACAACACTCCGAGGAACTCCAGCGCTCCGATGAACTCCTGAACGACGAGCAACTAAGGCGGTTCGAGCTGCATCTCGACCACAGCATTGATTGCCAGATAACCAACAGTTCAAAACTGTTCATTGACTGCTTATCATCTTGACGCACACGCTTGAAGAACATTAAATGAGTTACCCTTTCATATGTATATCATTTAATGTATCACCCTTTCAGATGATAGCCTCAAGGACCTTTCATATGTATATCATTGAATGCACCACCCTTTCATATGTAAGCCTCAGGGCTATAAATACATTGTATCTCCCTCATTCAAAGGGACCGGAATTTCTTGAGAGAACTTGTAATCAAGAATTCTGCAAACACTCAGCAATAACATAACAGTGGATGTAGGCTTTATTCCTAGCCGAACCACTTTAAAAATCTTTGTCTTATTTATTTATCTGTGATTAAATAATTAGAGCAGTCTAGTTTTTTACATCAACAGATTGGCGCCGTCTGTGGGAACGTGTTACAAGCATTGTTCTCCATCAAAAGCTAAGTTTTTATTTTCTCTACGTATAATCAATTATACATAAATCTTTTGATTCAATCATGATTTTTATGTTTATATACATAAATTAATTGTCCAATTTTTATCTGCAAAATGTTGCATATCATGATTTTTAAATCATAACTGTTAGATTAATTCTTATTTAGAAATCTGAAAAATAGTAGATTTCATAAATCATAATTCTTTGCTTGATTCTCAAGTTTTAATTTTATATCATGGAATAAATATTTTAAATGATTACATATGCCAATATACGCGACGATGATAAGATTTGATCATTTTCATTGTTGATTTTGAAATAAATTTTGTAAGATATTTGATGTCTATTCAAATTCCCATCATATTTTTAATAAAAGAATGGGAAAAGGTTAAAGACAATGAAAAGTCTTTTCATGGAAATCATGACCCATATATATTCTCTCTCTCTTCAAGTTTGAGTCTCTTTGCATTCACTTTTATGAATTATATACTTAATTTGGTTCATCTTCCATCTATGTCAATAAAGTCAAATTGATTGATTTTTGATATAAATTTGGTAATAACTTTAATCATTCACCATATTTTTATCTCTCCAAATTGGGAATAGGAAGGGATCAATATAAAAAATAATTTTCTCTCACCTGAAAAATCATTACCCACCTCTTATAAAAGAGGATCAGTAAAATAATCATGACCATATCAAGACTCTGGGCACAAATTTGATATGTTGGCCCCTCGTTCATCACATCACAAGGTTTCTTTGTCGAAATCACACGATCTAGTGGGTTATATATTTATTCATTTAATTAACATTCTTAAGGCTTAAATTTTACATTGAATGTTATTTTTTGATCTAAAGATTCGATATATTCTGGTCATCCAACCATATATTCTATAACTTGAGATATCCTTAAATGTTGGTCGGCAACATCCATGTCATTTGTCGGCAGCAGTAGAATCTTGGGGTATTAAAAAATGCTAAGCACCCCTGATATTTCTTTAAACACGAGTTCGGCTTGGGGACAAGCAGGGGGCTTAAGTCTTTTTAACTTATGATCACCCCAAAAATATTTTTAAACAGCAACTAATACCTGATTGATTGTTGGAGATTAAATAAATTTACAAAAAACTTTACGTCTTATTTATGATGCATATTTGATAATAATTTGTCCATCTCACACACATTTGGCATAAAACATATTATTTCATATTTTGAAATTTTTATGCTGATACATATCATATATTGATTGGATGAGTAAATTATTCTCATGACTAATCAATTCAGCCTACACATATGGTAGAGCAAATTATTAATTTTTACAGGCACAAGATTCAATGCCGACGAATGCTGAAGCACAAATTATTCTATATCCGTTCGGATTCATATTTTATATTTATCTCAGCATGGAGCTTGAAAAATTTCTTCTCTCTATATATATTCGGCTCCGAGGAAAAGCTACAACAGTTATTATATTTCACCCCCAACGGATAGTTGGTCGGGGTAATTCTTATTTATATTCAGGCCCAGATATCTGCTCCAGCACAAATGATTCTATATATCCATTGGGATTCATATTCTATATTCATCTCAACATGGAGCTCGGCGAGATACTTATTATCACATTCAGCTTTGAGGAGAACTATAACATTTATTATATTTCACCCCCAACGGATAGTTGGTCGGGGTAATTCTTATTTATATGCAGGCCTGACAACGATCTCGGCCATATTCTTATGTTCTGAAAGATCTTATTTTTGTTCTGCATTATATGATTCTACCTCGACGGATCGGCGAGGCACTTTATTATTTTTAATTATTCTTTATATCTATTTGGATGCATATTCTATTCTCATTTCAGCATGGAGCTCGACAAATATTATATCTTATTCAGCTCCAAGGATGTCTCCAACATTTATTATATCTTATTCAGCTCCAAGGATGTCTCCAGCATTTATTATATCTTATTCCCAACAATCTGTTGGTCATCGCCGAGGAGGTATCCTGCATTTATATTATATCTTATTCCCAACAATCTGTTGGTCATCGCCGAGGAGGTATCCTGCATTTATTATATCTTATTCCCAACAATCTGTTGGTCATCGCCGAGGAGGTATCCTGCATTTATATTATATCTTATTCCCAACAATCTGTTGGTCATCGCTGAGGAGGTATCCTGCATTTATTATCTGTTGGTCATCGCCGAGGAGGTATCCTGCATTTATTATATCTTATCTGTTGGTCAGCGCCGAGGAGGTCTCTAGCATTTATATTATCTTATTCCCAACAAATCTGTTGGTCAGCGCCGAGGAGGTCTCCAGCATTTATATTATCTTATTCCCAACAATCTGTTGGTCAGCTCCGAGGAAGTCTTCATCATTCATTATCAATTACCACCAACTCCGATTGGTAGATAAAATCCAACTCCGATTGGTAGACAAAATCCAACTCCGATTGGTAGATAAAATCCAACTCCGGTTGGTATTGGTCGATAAATCTCATTCAAAGTTCACATTCCACAGTTGGGGGCTTCTATTACAGATATATTTGTTCATTTGGTGGCACATTCTTATATCATCATGCAGTCGAGCATCAAATTCAACCCCGACTAATCACTTTCTCAGGAATTACTTTTGATATTGAAGTTCAGGAGGAATATTGAAGTTCAGGAGGTATATTGAAGTTCAGGAGGAATATTGAAGTTCAGGAAGTATATTGAAATTCAAGAGGTGTATTCAGAAGTATCAGGACATGATGAAAGAAAGCGAAAATTATTCCACCGAGGAACTCTGTCAGACCAGAAATTAGAAGACAAGTTGCCTATATGGAGGCTATATGTAGATGGATCATCTTTCACTACAGGCTGTGGGGCAGGGATCGTTTTGAACAGCCCTGATGAGGTCGACAGGGAATACGCCCTACGTTTCTAATTCAAAGCTTCTAATAATGAGGTTGAGTATGAGGCCATGATTGCAGGTCTTAATTTGTCAAATACTATGGAGGCACAGCAGGTTATTGTCTTCAGTGATTCTCAATTGATCGTAAATCAAATGTTGGGACTATATGCAACCAAAGGAGAATTGATGATCAAGTATCAAGCAAAGGTGATGGAGTTGGTATCAGAGTTTGTTGCTGTTCAACTGGTAAGAATATCAAGAATGGAGAATGTGAGAGCATACGCCTTGGCCCGATTAGCATCAGCTACTCGTACCGAGCTGCAAAGAACGATACCAATTGAAGTATTAGAAAGTCGGAGCATGGATGAAGACCTGACGATGAATATTATTACCCTTGATTTAGGACCATCTTGGATGGATCCCATCAGAGCATATATTGAGGAGGAACAATTACCGGAGGATAAGCTCGCTGCTAAGAAATGGAAGTTTAAAGCTGCTTGGTATAATGGTATTCGGAAGATAAGCTCGCTGCCAAGAAATGGAAGTTTAAAGCTGCTCGGTATGTACTAATTAATGGTATTTTGTATAGACGAGGAATTATGGCAGGTTTGCAAAGATGTGTACATCCCTCCGAGATGAAAGAATTGATTAAAGAGATACGTGAAGGGTCCTCTGGAGCCCATGTAGCAGGTCGAACACTTTTGCAAAAGGTAATGACGCAGGGATACTACTGGTCGACGATGAAAGCTAACTATATAAGCCTATGCCAAGAAATGTGACAAGTGCCAACGCTTTTCCTCCATCCGAAGAACTCTATAAGCATTGTTGACACCCATAAATTTTCCATGGGGGATTGATTTGGTTGGACCATTGCCGACGACTCGAGGAAGATTCAAATACCTCGTCATCGCAGTAGATTATTTTACTAAATAGATAGAAGCTGAGCCACTTATTGACATGACATACAAGAAGGAAGGTGTACCAGTTTGTTTGGAAGAACATCATCTGCCGATATGGTCTCCCTCATGCCTTCATCACAGACCATGGAACACAATTTGATAACGAGGAGTTTGTTGCCTATTATCATCAGTCAAACATTTTGAAGATTCATTCAGCGCCAGGATATCCTCAGAGCTAATGGACCAAAAAGCTCGTATGAGCCAAAAAATACTCCTTTGGTTAGGAGGCGACACTAGTGTGACCAACTACGGTTGGTAAGATATCTAGTGGACAGCTCGTATGAGCCAAAAAATACTCCTTTGGTTAGGAGGCGACACTAGTGTGACCAACTACGGTTGGTAAGATATCTAGTGGACAGCTCGTATGAGCCAAAAAATACTCCTTTAGTTAGGAGACGACACTAGTGTGACCAACTACGGTTGGTAAGATATCTAGTGGACAGCTCGAAAGAGCCAAAAAGCTCGTATGAGCCAAAAAATACTCCTTTGGTTAGGAGACGACACTAGTGTGATCAACTACGGTTGGTAAGATATCTAGTGGACAGCTCGAAAGAGCCAAAAAGTTCGAAAGAACCACTACTACTCCTTTGGTTAGGAGGTGTACACCAGCATGATCAATTACGGTTGGTAAGATAAAAATATACTCTCACATTACAACTTATGTTGGTCGGGAGGTAAGATTATTACAAAAAGTTCTTTGAAGAATAAAATATTCCAAAATACACCAAGTATAGTTGGTCGGGGATAAAGACCCACTAACTATAGTTGGTCGACGAGGACAAATTATTGACCTTAGTTGGTCGGACACATTTTATGAAAAAGACAAAAGTCTACCAAGTATGGCTAGTCGAGGATAAAAGCCCACTAACTATAGTTGGTCGACAAGCATAATTTAACAACCTTGGTTGGTTGGAAAAATTTTAAACATTTTTATACTCATTACTTTATTATTAAGTGATCGAGCAACATTATTGATACTTGTAACTTTTTATTACTAAGTTGGTCGATGAACAACACAATATTGTTATCTTTTTAACTTATACATAAGCGCAGATGTAAAGTATTTTACAAGACAATAGCAATTAAGATTGCGAATAAAAATGAAAGTCTTTCATCCAAAAAACAAAATACATTGAGAATGAAAATGTATACTAACTATTACATTGAGATTCCTATTCTATTGGTTTCTTTTCCTTCTACTTTTGAAACAGGTTCCTCGCCAGCAGGAGGATCATCTAAAATATAAGGGGAGTTTATGAAGTTAAGATCTTTCAACATTCTGATATTCATCATAGATGATCTATCCGAGAAGCATTAGCTCATTCCCGAGAAGCACTTGCTCGTCCCTGAGAATCACTTGTTCGTCCCCGAGAAACTCTTGCTCGTCCCCGAGCAGAGGTAGAAGTCAAAATCAGCATCTATAGCACTGCGATCTTTGTTAATACTGTCTCGACCAGTAATGAAGAAGAATTTATGTGAAAATGTTTCGAAGTCCACCACTAGCTTGGTACTAATCAGATTGAAGAGTTGGGTTCAAAAGCTATATGTTACTCGACAAAGTAGTCAGATAAGAATAAATTAGAAAAATCAAGCACGTGAAGTTAGCACTCAGTTGCTCGACACAGGAAGCAGTTGGTCGGATGGCAAACCAATCAACATACTTGAAGATTATGACAAGCTACAAGTTTCATACTATGGCATGGCTGCATCCAAATTCCCAGGGGTGATACATAGCACACGGAGTTCCTCTAAAGAAAGATTAGCAACCATCGATCAGCCTGCATCATACTTCGTCCAGGAGATAATGAACTTTATGTTGAACAAATCAAGAAGGTAGATCAAGAATTTCATGAGCACCGAGCAACATTGCAGAATAAATACTCCATCCTTTCAAGTAATCCATCAAGCATGAAGCATTGGGGGCTTCTGTTGATACCAAATTTAATCTGCTGACGTTAACCAATAATAAGAAGACACGTGTCAATCTACATGGCACAATAACAACGAGGAAGTTTATTTCCCCCGACCAAGTCATGTTCGCTCCGAGCAACAAGGATACCCCGAGGAACTATAACACTCCGAGGAACTCCAGCGCTCCGATGAACTCCTGAACGACGAGCAACTAAGGCGGTTCGAGCTGCATCTCGACCACAGCATTGATTGCCAGATAACCAACAGTTCAAAACTGTTCATTGACTGCTTATCATCTTGACGCACACGCTTGAAGAACATTAAATGAGTTACCCTTTCATATGTATATCATTTAATGAATCACCCTTTCAGATGATAGCCTCAAGGACCTTTTATATGTATATCATTTAATGCACCACCCTTTCATATGTAAGCCTCAGGGCTATAAATACATTGTATCTCCCTCATTCAAAGGGACCGGAATTTCTTGAGAGAACTTGTAATCAAGAATTCTGCAAACACTCAGCAATAACATAACAGTGGATGTAGGCTTTATTCCTAGCCGAACCACTTTAAAAATCTTTGTCTTATTTATTTATCTGTGATTAAATAATTAGAGCAATCTAGTTTTTTACATCAACACTGACAGTCTCCATTCTTGGAGACATCTGAGTCACTAGAGCTTTGGATATAACAAAGCTCATCATCGCTCTCAGAGGAGGAGTCCTCTTGTTCTTCAGAGGAACTAGAGTTAAGCAAAAGTTTGCTTAACTGAGACTTCAGATGTTCATCAATCTGAAGGTTGCTAATCTTAGATTCCATTTTACATTTATTAGCATAGTGGCCAAATTTACCACATTTAAAGCATTTAGGGCCGGATTTGTTAGTTTTCTTTTTAACAAATTTCTTTTTATGTTTATATTCTTTTTCTTTAGGAATATAAGCCCTTTTCTTCTTACGTTTATAGGTGGGTTTTTTATAAACCTTTTGAGTCTTTTTGGAGACTTTTTTAGTGGAGGTTCCTACATCAAAACCGAATTATTCGCAAAACTCACCAAGCTCTTTCTTTCCAGAAAGATTCTGCTTCTTAAGTTGTCTCTACAACTTAAGGTCATTACAGAGGGAAAGACCCTCCTGGATGACAATACTTATGAGCTGACCATAAGTGTAGTTAGAGTAAGGGATGGAGATACCACCATTAGCGTCTCTCATCTTCTTACGAACTTTCTCAGCAAAGAAAGTAGGAAGGCCATCAATGAATTTGGCTTTCCAGTGCTCAGAGTTGACGTCGCCTCTCTGAGTAACCCTAGCAAGGAACACATCCTTGTACCACCTAAACTGGCTAAGAGTAGGACATCTAAGGTTTTGTAATAATTCTCTATTACGCTCATCATGTGACTCAGTACTACCAATAAAGTGATGAACAATGGCGAGCATAAGGGTATAAACTGCACCCGGTACACCGATGTCTTGCTGTTGTTCGTTCTTTACAATTTTTACGGCAGTAAGAATCTCATTTCTCTGATATTCAGTCAGAATATTACCCCACCATCCTCTGATGGTACCAGTAAAACCAGCAGTTATCATCTGCGCAATGCCATGGTCCGTAGAATTATTCTGCGTACATATGGTGGCATACATAGTCATCTGATGAATCATCTCATAAATCTGGGATTCAGTTTTACCATCCAGATTCCAATCATAGATAGATTTTCCGTGAAAAGTGTTTTGCATCACGGCGCCCTCTTCAAAGAGCAGATCTTGGGGGGTAGGCCTATGATAGTAGTTTTTAGCTGGGCCAACCTGATTACTATAAGTAATTCTGTTAACCTCAGGAGGTCTACCAAAAGAAAGTTCAAATCCTTGAACATCTTTTAAAGAGATGTCTGATTCAGAATCAGAATCATCATGGGATAAAGTATTAAGCTTTAATCCTTTGAGATCTTTCTCGATCTCTTTAAGATGGGACATAAATTCTGTTTTAGTTCCCATTTTAAAACCTTTAACTTCAATTGGAGGTTGAATTAGAGGTTTAACAAGACTTTTAGAAGAGTCTGGAGGGATCCTAACAGAGTTATGTGCCTGAGCAATCTCAATTCTATTGAGTTGTTTACCTATCGTGTTAAGGATAAGGTTAGTGTAATTACATTGTTTCATCAAAGGGTTTAGATCCTTAGTGTGTCCAAGGATTCTGGTATCAGTTTCTATCCTGAGAAAGGCACTAGCTGTTATGGTAGGGGCTGTGCTATTTTGGCTGGTGCTGCCAATTTCTATGGATAGGGGTTCAGTCGGAGGGTGAATAGCAGATATAATCTGTTTATTCACAGTGGTCCATTTAGTTTCATGTTTAATATCAGTTTTAGGCTGATTTTCTGTTTCAAGAACAAAAAGTTGCCTATCTTTGGTAAACATGAGAAACCAAACAGCAAAAGAAGTAACCAACTGGTTTTCTTCCACCCATTTATAAAATTCATTTTTATAAAATTCTAACATGCTTTTATCATACTTTTTAAAGTACCAAGTCCTAAAACTATCCCATTCTGGTAAGTTAAACTCAGCACTTATTTCTTTCCTGTTAATTGAAAAAATCATTAAAAAGCAGGATACTACCAAAGATTTTTTAAAGGGTTTTCTCGTATAGCTTCACTACTCACCCCCTAATGCACGAGGATGTAAAGTTTATTTGTGACGATGGCTATGAGAGAGCATTCCAGGCGCTAAAAAGAAAATTAATTACTGCACAAGTCCTCACTATTCCAAAGAGTGGGATGGAGTTTATATGTTACACTGATGTCTCTTACCAAGGTTTATGATGTGTATTGATGCAAGATGGGAAGGTAGTTGCTTATGGTTCACAACAACTCAAGCCACATGAATAGAACTACCCCACTCATGATTTGGAACTTGCAACCACGATCTTTGCCCTAAAGTTATGGTGATACTATTTGTATGGTGAAATGGTAGATCTTTTCTCTGACCACAGAAGCTTAAAGTACTTGTTTCCCAAAAAGGAGTGGAATATTAGGTAACGAAGGTGGATGGAGTGTCTAAAAGACTATGACTTTACCTTTCATTATGATCCAGGAAATGACAATGTAGTCGTTGAAGCCTTGAGTCATAAGTTACGTGGTATCATTTCCCTTCTGATGGTGGAAGAATGGCGTATGACTAAAACTCTAGAAGAATTAGACATTTAACCATCGATACATAGAATAGAGGATTATCTTTGTAACCTTATGCTTCAACAGACATTGATCAGCACAATCCTGCAAGCACAAGGCCAAGATGAAAAATTACAATCGAAACTCATAAAAATGGTAGCACAGGAACCAACTAGATGGAATGTTGGAAGTGATGGAGGATTTAGATTTAGTGAAAGGTATTGTGTTCCTGATGTGGATGACCTAAAGGAATAAATTTTGAAGGAGGCACACCATTTAAGATATACAATCCATCCTGCTAGAACAAAGATGTACATGGGTCTTAAGAGGAGCTATTTGTGGGAATGAATGATTCGTGACATTTTTTAGTATGTGTCAAAGTGTTATACGTGTCAACAAGTGAAGGCGAAACACCAGAGACCCGTAGGGTTTCTACAACCACTTCATATTCTAGAATGGAAATGGGAGCATATAACCATAGACTTCATCATTGAACTTCCAAGATCGAGGCAGGGTCATGATGCAATATGGGTTATTGTAGATCATTTAACGGATTCATTTCAGTTCATCCCTTATTGTGTTACGTACACTATAGACCGCACGAGTAGGTTGTACATTCAAGAAATAGTGAGACTTCATGGGATACCGGTTTTGATCGTTTCAGATCGTGATTGGCGTTTCACTTCTCACTTTTAGGCAAGTTTCCAAGAGGCATTCAGTAAATCATTGAATCTTAGTATTTCTTTTCACCCTCAATCAGATGGACAAATTGAGTGAGTAAACCAAATTTTGGAAGACATGTTATGGGCATGTGTTTTAGATTTTGAGAACACGTGGGAGACTCATTTTCCATTAGTCGAATTTGCCTATAATTATAGATACCATTCTAGCATCGACATGGCTTCGTTTGAAGATTTATATAGAAGATCGTGTTAATCACCAATTTGTTTGGCAGAAGTCGGAGATAGGGAACTACTTGGGCCTAACTTAGTTCGTGAAACTACTCACAAAGTTACAATTATAAGGGATCGTTAGCTTGCAGCACAGAGCTAATAAAAGAGCTACGTAGATTGTTCGAGAAGGGACAAAAACTTTGAGATTAGTGATAAAGTGTTGCTAAAGGTTTCACCAACTTGTGCGATAGTGCGCTTTAGGAAGAAGAGAGGAAAGTTATCACCGAGGTTCATCAGGCCATTCAAGATATTAGAGAGAGTCGGAAAGGTGGCGTATCGACTCACACTGCCTCCTAATTTGTCAAGGATACATAATGTTTTTCATGTCTCCATGTTAAAAAAAATACTTGCACGGTGTGTCCCACACTATTAATTTCAATGATATTGAGCTGAATGAAGATGTCATATACATTGAGAAACCAGTTTGCATCCTTGACCGAAGGCCGAAGAAGGTACGGACAAAGGCGATTACGTTGGTTAAAGTGCAGTGGAGTCATCACGACGAAAGCGAGGCTTCGTTGGAACTTCAGTCAGAAATTCAAGAGAGATATCCACATCTCTTCAATAACTAGGTACGTAAATTTCGTACACGAAATCCTTTTAAGGGGGGATAGAATGTAGTAACTTGATTCCAAAATAATAGAATGTTATTAAGTTATTTTCATATATAATATTAGTGATGTGACACATTTAGTAAAACATTGAATTTAATCACGTGTTAAAAATAATAATAATAATAATAATAATAATAATAATAATAATAATAATAATAATAATAATAATAATAATAATAATAATAATAATAAATTGTACTAAAGTTTCTTTTTAAAATAAAATAATAATAAAAATAACATATATAATTAATGGAGGAAGATTTTGAATTAGTTCAAACTTGAATGTAAAAAAAAAAGATGAGTGTCTAGCTTATATGACAAGTGTTTAGCTTATAGGAGACGTGTCCAACACTTGTCTACCCTATGTTAAGATCACTCATGCAAAACAACTTGAAAGGTTCATGGTTTTGTCTAAATAGTTATCCTCTTTTATGAGCCAAATTATAACAATTCCTATTATACTCTAACAAATAAAAGAAAAGGGAGAAGGAGAACAAGAAGAATAAAAATGAAGGAAGTCCAACGAAAAGAAAATAGAGAGGACTTTAAACTCATTTTTTTAGGTGAGAATTATCTTCTCCTTTCAACTTGTCTTTTTTAAGTATAATTTTAGTAATGGATGACCATGGAAGCTGTATTGAAGCTTTAATAGCTAATTAGAGAGAGAAAATTTAAAACCCACCCATAATATCTTTAAAAAATTTAAATAATTAATTTAATACCCTATGATAGTGAGACACAACATACTAAAATTTCAGCCCCATCTAAGTTATGTATTTTTCTTAAAAATTTAGAGTATGACGAGTTACATTTTAAAGTTGGACATAAGTAAACTATTTTTTTGTTTTTAAATTTCTTTATATTTCTACTGGATAGAGTATAAAATTATCTTTCTTTGGACACTAAAATCGTAATTTTTGGATAAGAAATGAGTGAGATATGAATTTTTGAAGTTTAGTATATAAATTTGAAAATTTGTTTTAAAAATTCTGACAACATGTTATATTTGAATTTATTTAAATTTTTAGGCTTATTATTTATGTCTAAATTTTTTTTGTGATATATTAACTCATATAAGAACCTTATATAATTTATTGGGATCAAATTAAGTAGACATAATCATTTTAATAAAATGTTAAAGTTAGTGTTAAATCGATGTCCCAATTTTATTAGTGGTAATAGTTATTCATATAATTTAGGTTGCATGAAAATAGCAGCCCGAAATAAGTGGAACAATTGTGTGTGATGTTATAAATAAAATTTTAAGTTTGACATATTATTTTTGGTAAGTATTTAAGTGAATTTTTTAAATAAACCTTGAATATGAAAATATGATGTCATGATAACACCAAAATTTTATTAGAGTAAGCCCCTAAGTTATAACACGTTAAAATAATTGACGAAAATATTAGTTGATTTCTTGTATCGATTAAATTAATGTCATGTGTGTTTAATCTTATTCAAGTTGTTAAATGAGTATATGAAAGTTGGCTATACCGAGGGTCGAGGGCATTAATTAAGTTGTGATATATTATCACCTAATATTGTTGTTATTGAACTTAAGGTTCCTCCTAATCTGGTCGGGATTGAGATAATCCTACAATTAGTGCACTAATATAGTCTATACCACCGAAAGTTGTCTATTAGGTATAGGTATACACATATGCAAGTTGGTGTGTGTGCTGTGGGCTAAGGGCAACGTAAACTAGAAGTTGCTAGTGTACATGTCGTAATATTTCATTAATTCTTACCAGTAAATTTTTAGATTCAATAAATTAAAAATATTGATTTAAATCATTAATCATGTAATTATATTTTAAACTTGCTTAAGTTTATTGACGCAAATTTTAATAATTAATATATAAAATAAAAATCATTGCTATTAGTATACTTGGGGGATGAATTTTGAGCATAAGAGTATTCTCATTGGGTTACAATACTCATGATGCTACACACTTTTCCTTTCAGGTTTTGTGCAGTATTGAATCTCTTTAAAGTTCGTTTTGCTATAGTCCGATGTATTTTGGGGCAAACTTCTTGCTTAATTATGTTCTTATTTCCTTATGTAAATTTAAAGTACTTCTCTAGACATATTATATTCCCTAGTAGCAGGTTGAAATATATAATGTAAAAACCTCTTATGTATTAAGACCTCCTTTGTAATATTAAAATGTTATTGTATTTATGATGTTATTAATTTATGTATGACAACTTTTGAGTGAATTTTCACATATTCAAATTATAGTATTATTCTAAATAATTACCATTTTTTATAATTTGGGGCATGACGCCTTTAGAAATGGTCTTGGAGTATATATATACATATATATATATATATATGATTTAGGAGGTTATTCGGGTAGTTGAGTTACATATTTGGCCCCATAGGGGTCCAAAGTTAAGGATTAAGGCCCTACTCTAGATTTGAGTCTTAATTATATTTATTATCAGTTTAATAACTCTCTCTCATTCGTATTCAAGAAACCTAAAACGCATTTTTGGGAAGATATAGGCAAGAACATTGGTAGGAGAATTGGGAGAGAAAGATTCAAGAAGAATTCCAAGAAATCAATCAAGAAATCATCCAATAATTAAGGCACGGATTTTATTTAGCCAAAATTACTTTCTTAGTCCATTGTGTCTTGTATCGCATGTAGAAATTCTGGAAATCTAGGAATCTGTGATGATTCGATGATGACATTAAACTATATTCATAAAGGGTTTGATTATGATAAAAGAAAAGAAATCTAGAATTCAGGATGGTAGATCATAGGGTTTTAAGTGATATAAATTCATTATCTAGGAACCTTATTATGATTATTATGATAAGACACATGTAGATATTACATCCATGATTAAACCTCTGAGATTCTTATAAATTATAACCCTTGTATGTGGTAGAAGTTAGAGAATTTAGGGGACCATATCTGAATTTTTATGACAATGTTTATAGGTTTAAATCCTATGACTTGGGATTTTTAATTGGGTATTAAAACACATAATAAACTATTCTAAGAGGGAAACAAAGTCATGAGGACCTGTTTGAGTAATTATATTAAGGATCAAACTGTTGGAATTACGTTTTAGTGAAATATTGTATATCTCGTTCTTGAAATATTCTGGGAGAGTTGCGAAGTCGCCCAGGGGACAACCAGTTCGACCTCTGGGGGGACAGGTTATGGGGCCCATAGTTGTATCCGGGGGAATTTTAGGTGTTCATATGAGTTCATGGGACTGTGTATGGATAATCTTGGAATTTATTAAAAATGAAAACTTGATGGTACTAATAAAATGAAAGTTAAATAACTAGATGGTTAATTGTAGTTTACAAAGAAAGGAAGTTAATAATTTACGCAATGGTTAATTATTAACTAAGGGTAATTACGGATAATCCTTACGGGCAGGTAGAGGGTAATTATTAGGATAATTACCTTTACATATTGTAATATGTGACTATATTTTTTTAGTGGACATACCTATGTTTATGGATTGTCCTATCAGTTGGGGTATGCGCGTTCGGGACCGTAGCACACGTCGGCACATGTGGTTTTGGCGTGGTGTAGGTTATATCTTAGGTACTACTTAGCAACTCCACTTATGAGAGATGGGTGTTGAAGCTAGGATCCATGTGTCATTACAAGGTATGGGTCGTGCAATGGTGTACTACGTAAGTACCGCCCCAACTGTATGTGTATTGTATTGTCCGTGTTGGATAGGAGACTCCTCTAAACTTACTGATAGAGCACGAATGGCACACTATTGGTAGATGCCTTAGTGTCGTATATATGTAAGGACATATATATAGTTAATGAAAATGAGTGGAAGAATTTCGTAAGTCTAATGATGTAGACTATAAAACACAGACCCAATAGTACGTAGTATGTATGATGTTTGATGTCGTCATTTTATGGGTACTATGTCTGGGATAATTTACGAAATAGTAACTTAAAATGAGATAATTCTATTACAGTGTGTTTATCTTGCTAAATGCATTCTCATACTTTTTCTAGCATTATCCATCATCTATATCAGGACTTGGGTGGTTATACGTGTAACATTGTTTTTAGATGAGGGGTGAAACATGTTACGTATGTGAGTGGCGATGGGAATCATTCACTTTGAATTAATTGTAGTTTTTCACAATAAATTTAGTAAGTTAATTATTTCACACTTTAGGGTGGTGACCAAAAATTATAAATGTTTTCTCTCCCTAGATGCTCCTAGACATGGATAACATGACTATTGACACATTAACCTTGCAGTCTCACCTTGCGTAGAAGATATAAGATAATTGATTCTAGATTAGGTTGATACTCTCCTTCAATTCCTTTTATCTTTGGACTATTAAGAGAGAGAGAGAGAGAGGGTCATGCTCCAGTACATACCAATTTTTTTAAAATAGTAAAAAGAATATTTTTTGGCTTAGTTTTTATATGACGTTTAGACATTTTAGAGGAACCATGTAAAAAAATCAGCTCAAAATAATTTTTTTTTTGCTATTTTAAAAAAATTGGTCAGAATTTTGTAGCTTTTAAATTGCTTTAAATGTTACGAAAGTTTGACAAATTTTATTGAAATAGCAAAAAATATGTTCTTTTAAGATGATTTTTTTATATGGATCTCTTGAAATGTTTAAATATCACACAAAAAAACTCAACTCAAAAATATTTTTTTTTATATTTAAAAAAATAGTTTGCTCCAGCAGTATGTATACTTGGTATGTATGATAGGCGTGCTCTCTCTCTCTCTCTCTCTCTCTCTCTATATATATATATATATATATATATATATATATATATATATATATATATATACAGTCAGGCTCTCTAACATACCTATGAACATACACATTTTAAAAAATAGTAAAAAAATGTATTTTTCAACTAAATTTTCTATACATGATATACATAGTAAAAAGATCATCTACAAGAACTCAATCCGAAAGCGGGTAAGATGATAGAAAATTTTAAAAGCTCTAAAATACACACATATACCCACTTTTCATTTCACCCACTTCCAGGTTGATTTTATGTATACTAAATTTAATTGAGAAATATATTTTTTACTATTTTCTAAAAATGAGAATTTTCATAGGCATGTTAAGTGAGGTATGTTGGAGAGTCTGATTGTGTGTGTGTGTGTATAATATGAGAGGAGGGTGTTTTACTATTTCAAAATATCAACGATCGAGATCGAATTTTTTTCAGACAATTTAAGCATCTTAGATTGTGCCATGTCACCATTTATGCATTATGACGTGGCAAATGAGAGAAAAACATAACCCCCTTATAAACCCAATCCCGCTTTTCAATTCCCCCACATCACAAATTCTCCCTTCTAGACCCTCACGATCTCACCCGCCTCTGTCCTCGACTGCAATCTTCAACCCTCCACCCACCTTTGCCTACCTCTGCCTGCCTGTGACGCCAACCTCCATCAAAACCCCTCCTGCCTCCCTTGAGCTCCAACACTGCCAACCTCCCTCCACCTCCAAGGTGTCCGCCTTCAGGTAATCTCTCTCACTCTCTTACGCACACTCACATGTATGCATATATGCCTCCCTCCATCATCTATCTGTACATCCGCCTCTCCCTCTAACCGTTTAACAGATCTAGAGATATTTTGAGTTTCTTAAAATTTTAATTTGTTTTTTAGTTATAAACATAGTTGATTTAAAAAAAAAAATATTTTGGGATCTTTTGAGTTATAAACACGGTTTTAAATTTTGATTTGGGATCTTTTGAGTTATAATCATAGTTGATTTTTTGGTTATTTCAAAATTTTGATCTTGCAATCGATAAACATCTCAGTTCTACATCTTGGGGAATTTTGAGCTTGCATCAGGTATACATCCTGGGAATGTTAAAATCTAGGGTTTAGGCTAGATCTGGGTTCAAATGAAGTATCTGATGTTTAGGTTAGATTTTTTAGTTATTTTTAGGTTAGATTCAGTAAGTTTAATGATTGTTATTTAGAGAAAAATAATAATGTAGTTTCTTCTAGTTATGGCATTTATATAATATGGTTTTCCGTATTACCGAAGTTGCGATAATTTTATAAAATATAACTCAATGTTCAAGTTTATTGTTTCTACTGAAGTCACTATCAGCTGTTTTATGTAGTGGTAGAAAGTTGTATAGCAGGAAACCATTATTCTAGCTGGAGGAGAATATGGAAGTTGAAATATTTGAGATTGGGCTGCCAAGGTCCCAATGCTATATGTTTGTTATTAATAATGTTTTTGGCGCTTTTTCAGAAAAACGTAATGTATGCTACTTATTTTTTAATGGTTTTGCACTTGCACTACATTCTCTAAACCAAGCGTTGGTTTGCTCTGCCCATTCTAATACAGAAACTTCTAGGCGTACTTCACTTCAATGATATTTTTTCTTCTGCCTTTGTAGATAAAGGACCACTACGTCTCAGGGTTACGTAATTTGACTTATATTTATTTCCATTCCTAATATATGTTTATTTATTGTAGGAATCATTATTGGACTTTGTACAACAGTTGTAATTAAAAAAGTTGTAAATCAGATTCTTTTCTATTGCATTCATTACATTCTCTATATATACTTTTCTTTCTGATATATATCTCCCACACCCATGTAATACACGCGTACATTTTTACTTATTTTCCCATATTATGCAGAGTAAGAGTTATTTTAAATTAAGAGCATGAAATTATGCAAGTTCTTGAAGAACTTAATTGAAGATACTTTACCGGATTGGAGGGATAAATTTTTGTCATACAAAGATTTGAAGATTCATGTAAAGCTTATTTATCCTAAAGAAGGGAAAAGTAGCAATCGAGCGAGTAAAATGATGAGATTAGGCAATGAAATGGACTCGACGTCAGTTGAGGTTGTTGATTTTGCCAAGGTGTTGGAGAAAGAGATTAAAAAGTTTAACGCCTTCTTTTTGGACAAGCAGGAAGAGTATATCATCATATTAGAGGTATTGTTCAAATTGACCGCATTTTCAGTATAGGGAATGTTTAGTTTTAGTTATTTCATTATAATTGTTGTACTAATGTAAGTTTTTCACTGTGGTTGAGTTCAGGTGCTGGCACAAAGGGTAGGGGTAGCAAAGGCTAAGGATTAAAATGAAGAGTCGATGAAAGTAGGAAGAGAGATTGTGCATTTTCGTTGAGAAATGATGATGTTGGAGAATTATAACGCCCTTAAATATACACCTTAACAACAGAGGTACATACATGTCCTTTTTCATGTATAATGTTAATTGATTTGAAAAATTATTCACTTCATGGAGAAATGATTGCATCTTGAACTAATCTTTAGCATTCGGGGCAGATAGTGTTACTCGAAAGTCTTGACATACATGTTTTATCTCTAAAAAAATAATTTTTGTTGTGAAAATGGTATTTGAGATATCTCTAAAAAATGATTTTTGTTCAAAGGGAAGAAGATAAAGTGGATTGCAAAATCCATTTCCGATATTGAGTGCACCAAAACAAAACAAAAACATTGAATGATTGAAGAAACCTATTAAACCCAAAAAATTATCTATTGAACGCCGATCAATTGTACAACATGTACCAATTTTCATTTATTGAATTCCCCTACTCAGGTGACTTGAGATATGCCGCTAAGATATGCCATTGTTTATTCATATTTATTTTTGTAATTAACAGTGAATTTTAATATTATATTAATATGTTATGTATGACAAACTTCACGAACTTGCCATAGTCATATAACCTTATAATATTGTATTGCATAGGGTATGGGTATGTACATGCCCGTGGGGAAGTTACAATAGTGCAGTGCCATGGTCATACGAATTTAGACTATTTGACAATTTAGACTATTTGACAATATGAATGTTTGACAATTTGTTATTTGTGTAGCAGGGTGGATAGTCCTATAAACAAAGGAGATTATGACTAGTTTTTTTAAAATTACACTTTGTTTTGTTCGAGAACGATATTTTTGCAGTTTTGAAATTACGTACTTAAGAAATTTTTGTCGTCTTGCGATTACATACTTTGAAATTTTCAACGTACCTTCAGGCACGAGCATTCTGCTAGTGTATATATATGGACCATGTTGACTCTTTATATACATAAAAAAAACAAGGTTGATTTTTTGGGGCTATTTTGATTTAACCTCCAGTATATAACATCGTATTTGACATAACTTAGAGTTTCATAATCTCTTTGATATAACCTCTAAATTTTTAATACATACAGAGATATGTTAAAAAAATTGTATTTCATTATTAGACTTAACCCCAACTCAAACTTTTGATCAAAATATTCTCATTTTATCTTTTTTCCCAAATCAAAATCCTAACTTCTCATCCAATACTAAATCATCTACCGCCACCCACCACCCACCACCCACCATAAGGCTAATATAATTTTGATAAGAAATCATGAAGCTAGAATTAATTGTCTGTTGTTTATATCCATTTCCTTACAGAAAAACCCTAAAAACCCTATGTGGATGAAACTATTCTTTTCACCTTAGAATAGTTGCATGTAACTCTTAGAACAAAGTTTTGAGTGGTGGTTTGTTCCTAAAGTTTTGCACCTCAAAAACATCCTCTCTCCCTAATTGATTATTAGGGGAGTTTTGTTTGGAGAGAGAAAAGTTTGTTTTAATGGGATCGAGTGAAGACATAAGGAAAGGTACGACACAAAACATATTGGATCAAGAATCTTTCAAGTGGGTATTCATAAGAAGCAAAGTTGGAGTGAGGAAGACCACTTGAAGCTTCATAACATCCATCATTCTCTCTAGAGTAAGACCATTTTTTTTATTATAATCTCAACTGACCCATTTGTTTTAGAAAAAGCTTTTTTTGGTATTCGTGCGAAAGACTCTCCTATATCACACCTAATTCTAGGCCCTAAGAATTTTTTTATTCCAATTTTTATATTTTTATAGTAAAATTAACCTTTAAATAAACATGTGTCAAAATCATTAGATCAAAATACATTTTCTAGATATTTTTAAAAAATTCACAAAATTCTGGTGGCGCAGACCCTTATAAATGAGATATTTTCAGCAGTTTTTGTTTGGATTTTTAAAAAATAGCTAGAAATTGTATTTTGGACTAATTTTTTGAAATGTGTTGACTGAAGGGCTAAATCCATGGATAAAATTAAAAAATTGAAAAAAACGTTTTTTGGGGCCTAGAATTAAGTGTGATGTATGGGTGATGTAAGAAGCATGATGTATAGGTGCCTAGCTCTCTCTCTCTCTCTCTCTCTCTCTCTCTACACACACACACACACACACACACACACACACACATATATATATATATATATATATATATATATATATATATATATATATATATATATATATATATCAACCATTAGTCAAGTGAGATAGAAAATATTTTTTTGCAGTTTCCACATCTTTATTTCGTTGTGTGACTTATGTTTTTTCCACATGAACTCCTCTAATGAGGAATGGTATCATAAAAGATTGAACTATATATATGCATGGAATTTTTAAAACCAACTACATAAATACATGGAATTTTCACGCTTTAATTTCACATTGTGAAATTGACACTTGAGTTTTACACTATGATTTCACATTGCGAAGTTTGAAATTTTACAATGAGAAATTTTAAATTTCACATTGCAATTTCATATTGCGAAAATTTATAACCAGGACACATGCCGAAAATTGCATTGCGAAATTTCAAAATTAAGTATTGTTCATGGATTTTTTTATTGATCTCATCGAGACCTTTCCAAATATGTAATTTTTTTTCAAACGGAATTATATTATTTAATTTTAATGTTTACATTGTAAAACAAATAATGATGAGAGGCAAATCTATCCCAAAAAGGCTTTAGGCTTATTAGGGGATTGTCAATAAGAATGTTTTATGGCTATGGTGTTTGTTCCACATGTTTAACATGTGGAGAGGGGGAGGGTAGGAGTTACATAAAAGAGCTTTAAAATATGATATATTTGTTCAACATAACCTTGACTATAATTTTCTCAGAAAATCATTAGGTAAGACATTCAACAAACACATAAGCTGAAAATTGTTTATTTCCTTATTCGTAAAGTTATAAAATATGTAAAAATGGTAAGAATAATTGCAAACCGATACACAAATTATTATGTCAACAACTTCTTGATAGTTGGAAGTGTCACGAGGGAAATATTCATAAAACCATCATTTTAATTTTTCCTCCCATTAAGTAACCATTCTCAAAGCTCAATCTTTCCACCTCTCTCCTAAATATCGCACTTTAATATGTCTAATTAACTAAGTTTGAGATTGGTAACCTTTAATTATCTTTTACTTTTGTACCTTCTTCATCAAGGGTTAGTTATACATGATGGTCGTGTGCTTTGCACATGACCTGCAGAAAAAAAATAAAAAAGAAATTGGTAAAAATAATAAAAAATTAAAAATGATGTAAAATAAAGAGACATAAAGAGAATTTAAGGATAATGTATCATTATGCGTTGAAACACAATAAGTATCACCCTCTTTATAGGACATGGTGATGTATTCCAAAAGATATATATAGAGAGAATATATGTTGATATCCATAAAATACAAATTTTTCAACACTCCCAATGATTGTCATTAAAACCTTACTAAAGAACTAGAGTGAAAAACACCAAAGTGAAGAAAAAAGAGTATAACTATTATCATCATTGAATTGGTGTTGTACTTGATTAAGGCTTACTCGTTAAAAGCTTTACTAGAAAAACCTAGCTAAAGTAAAAAGAGTACATCACACATATGCCCAAAAAAATATGTATTTATGATTCTACCCTTGATTTTCATATCTCATTTTGTCTGTTGGTGAAGTCGGGGCATTTCAATTTCATGTACAATATTCTAGAATGTTGTTTCTAAAGTGACTTGGTGAACACGTTAGCTAGGTTGTCACTTGAATGCATTTGCTTAACTTTAATCTCATTTTTATTTTGAAGCTCGGGAGTGAAGTTTATTTTATTGAAACCCTCTTAGTTATGTCTCTTGATCAATCCTTCCTGTATCTGGGCTATGCACATTGCACTGTCTTCATATATGATAGTACGAGCATATGTAATAGGAGGCAATGGATAAAAACTATGAGATCTCATCCATGAAAATCCACAATTATCTTCATGAAGAGCTTAATTTTAGAGTGGTTAGTATAAGTAGTTGCTAAAGTTTGTTTCGTAGAACACTAAGAAGTTGCAGTATTACTAAGAAGAAATACATAGCCTGTTTGAGATCGAACCCTATAAGGATCAGAGAGGTTTCCAAAATCTGCATAACCTACTAAACCATAACCACTCGAATGATTATAATAAGTGTTATTTGGGTTTTGGCCGCCACTAGATATACCCGTTTGTGGTTTGTCCCACAATTAAAAATTATTGTATATTTACCCCCTTTTTTCACTTTTCGCGATACTTTTTGGGAAAAAATCTCTAAAAGTGTAGCTAAAAGTAAAAATGGGGGCCACCACTCAATAGTTTTAATTGGGGACAAAATCGAGACAAGTATAACTAGGAAGGGCCAAAATCCAAACAAACTTTAGAGTATAATAATCCCATATCAATGGTTTCGTGTATATCTATCAAGAAAATGTACTTATGGATGTGTTTTGTCAATAATAAATATCTTCAAGACTTTTTGGGTATAATTAGACATGTGGACAAAAATTCCACTAGAATTCCTCTCGATCTGTAGGGCGAGAATTTTTTTATTTTCTCGAGGTCTTTCATCTTATATTCCCGCTTCAAATAATTAGTATTTTTTTCAAAATCTTCTCGAGTCCCGATTAAATTTATACAGTCCACATAAAGTGTAACTATTTTAGATCCCATTGAGGATTTCTTTATAAAGAGGCATGGGCAAATTGAATTGTTTTCATAACCTTCCTTAAACAATTATCCGCTAAGACGATTGTACCACATCCTTTTGGATTGTTGTAAGCCGTACAATGAGCTTCTTAATCAAATTGAGTATTTACTCCTTGTCTTTTCTACAGATAAAAAGAAAAATCCTTCAGGTTCATATAAATTTTAGTGCCTAAATCACTGTATAAATAAGTGGCCACAATATCCATGAGTATCAAATCTAGTTTTCTAGAAATTGCTAAATGAATCAAATGTCATAAAGTTATACAATCCATAATGGGGGGGGGGGGGCATATTTCCTCATAATCTATCCAAGGTTTCTTTAGGAAACCTTATGCCACAATTCGTTTCTTATATGAAATGATTTTATTTTTTTCATTACGCTTCCTTACAAACACCCATTTGGAACCTTCCAAATACTCAGTTCTTGTACCACCATTCTTGTAATCCTTATGTACCTTCATAGGTCCCAAACACAGTTCCTTCAACCCTCGAACCCCAGTCTTTCCCTTCAAACCCTAAACTAGAGGTCATCGAATTCCTTTGGGATCGATTTAAATTTGGTAAACTCTCGAAATCAACAGTAGCTCAATTCAATTTAATAGGGATCCGAATACCCTTTCCAATAGTCCATATCGTGTGTGAACCTACCTTACGGTTTGTATTTACTTGTCCTTTTACTCCAAAACCATAAATAATAGGCCACCAGACCTTTTTGGGCTTCTTTTGACTTCGGACAACTCTCAAAATCGAGATTCTTAACTTTTAAAGGTCTCTTAATACCCCATTTTACATCTTATACCACGAGTAAATATGACTTAGGGTTCGTATTTACTTGCCTTTTCCTCCGAACCCCTAAGCTAGAGGTCACTGAGCACTTCCAAGATCCATTTTGACTTTGGTTAACTACGGAACTAGAAATTTTCTCAATGAAATTTTGTATATCTCTGAATCCTCTTTCCAACGGCCCTAACCATTCATGAATCAGACTTACGGTTTGCATTTTATGCTAGTTTTTCTAATAAAAGTATATTTTTGACTGCCTAAGGCATCCCTGGCCCTCTGCCTATCGGCATAGGGGTGGTTTACTTAGCCTGAAAGTCAGGGGGTATACCGATAGGAAGTTTTAGTCTTAGGCCAATCGATAGAACCCCCAACCCTAAAAAATCCTATTTAAGGAAGTCATGACCTCATTGTCAAGGACCTTTTTTGCCATATCCCAAGACCTTCTTTCATTAAAATCAATGCATAGCCTTTTACACATCACTATCAAAGTTTGAATTCAAGCTTCATAGAAGGTCAAAATCCTATTCATTCAAACTTGTTACTTTAGTGCTATTACTTCGTTTTCTACTTACTATTACATTATTCACATTTAGTTATCATTTACTCACCTTAATCACCTTTTTACTATCTATATTTTCATTAAATTTATTTTCATAAACTTTAAAAAACAAAAAAGCGAATTTGATCCTTAAACCCCAAGTTAGAACTTTCCTTCCATTTCCACTACACTTACCTCACTAATGCATGTTTTTGAACAAACAAAAACAAGAAAATTTTAGTTTTGGATTCATGCGCTACACTTCATCCTTATGTGTTTTCATACTATGTGAATTTTGGTGTCATTTCTAACTACATAGGCTTCTCGAGTTTTCCTTAGGATTCGAGTCCTCTTTGCTTGCTTTTTTTACTTTATTCATTATCATTTTTAATAGTATCATATATAGGTATGTATATACTAGTTTATATGTTCTTAGAAATCCCATTATACACGTGTATTATCTTTCTCACAGTGAATCCTGATATGGTGTGTTATTTACATTATAATATATTTTCATATTTTTTTATTCTCTTTTATTTTTGCCATTCTGGCAGACATGAATATCCATTTTCCCATACTCAATTATGATCCGATTTATTTCATATGCCGTAACCTTTTTCTATTATATTATAATAGCCCCATCAGATATGTGTATTCAATTCTTAGCGATGGATTGTGATCTGGTGTGCAACTCACATTTCGACTACCTTTTAGATAATTTTTTCTTTACTTTATTATTTATACTTCTTAGAATAACTCATCCATGTCGTCTCTATGACGTAGGTATGACGATCTCTTCTCTCACCTGTTTCCCTCCTCACATATTGTGCACGTGAATTGAACTTATGAGAAAAAGGAAAATACTATCATATCCCATGAGAGACCGAAAGGGAGTAATGGGTTCCTAACACCTTATCATTCCATAACTTAATCCCTGAACTCGTGATCTATCTGGTTTCATATACATCAGTTTGTCTTTGATGCCGTTTCTTCGACGGCTACATCTTTTTCCTATTTTGAGTCAAATAGGGTGGCGAATCCATTATTTATATTTTTACACCCCTCGACGATGACTAATTTATATACGTGGGAGCCCGATAATGTTGCGTGAGTGGAAAAAAGAAGATTTTCTTCCTTGATCCATGCACGCCATTACAATGGCAACTTTGTTGGTGATTTATTATTTTTAAAGGACTAGTATCTATTTACATGGATTTTCTTTTCCTTTATCCCCTTTTCTCTATTTCTCTACATATGTGTATATATCTCCACTTGTATATTGTTCTTACTTATATGTTGTATATATGTGTTGTTCATATCATGCTATCTGTGGGTACCCTGAATTTAGCACCATAAGGCCTGGACGAGTAGCCCCTCCTTAACGGGCCCAAATCCCAGGCCCGTCACCTCTTGTACTCATCCGATTACCCCACGATCCCATGAAGAGAAGTTGGAAGGGAGCAAGATCCCATGTAGGGGAGATGGCTAATAAGAAGGAACCCATCACCCCCACTACTCCAACATACACATGTATAAATTAAACCCTAAGTCCGGGGCAAAGGACAAGTTGTATTCTCTGTACTTATTCCTCAGAATATAGAGAAATAACACTGACTGAACCACCGTGGACGTAGGCATTTCTTTGCTGAACCACGTACCTCCGTTGTTGTGTGATTGGCTTGTTATTTATCTTTTCTTGGTTGTTACCTCTTTCATATTTATTTGTGTTGCATAATAATTGTCACCACAATTGGCGCCGTCTGTGGGAAACATTTATCTTTCCTTGAGAAGAGCCCACGCCAAGAAAAAACCTAAGATGTCTGGTCACAACAGCAACGCTCCTCAAGCAGGAGATATTTAGGAGCCACCCGCTCCTCGCAGGATTAGGTCTGAAGTCCGACGTTCAGACCAAGGGGCTCGCTTAGAAAGGCCAGCCTTAGAAGAAAGTCAAGGACCAGCAAGGTCCACTCAGATATCCAGATTGATCGATGCATACGAAGCAAGGCTCCACGAGCAGAGGGAGTCCTCTCGCAGGTATGAGGCTGAGAATGCTCGCTTGAAAAGCAGACTGGAAAAACTGGAAAAAGAACTACGTCCTGATACCAGGAGACGCCCCTATCGCACTCCTAGCCCTCAGGCGAGCAAATATCGCAGCCGAGGAAGGAGCCCTAGGCGGCAATATCAAGGGTTCGAAGGTGGCGACTCAGACGACGACCTCCGCGAGCAACTGAGAAAAGCTCGCCGCTATCAGAGCCCTGCTCGCAGCGACGACAACATACGGAACCTATCCGCAGAGAAATGGACCAACATCCAGTGCACCGCGGCACCAGGTCAACCAGAGAACTCGCCAAGAGAGCCCTCAAGACCCAGATGAAATCGCCCTTCACGAGGGAAATTGAAGAAGAAGAAGCTCCCAAAAAGTTTGCTATTCCAAGGTTCAAGATTTACGACGGGAAGACTAATCCCATTGATCATGTCAGGCAGTATCGGCAGGCTATGACCCTCTGGAATCATCGAGATGCACTGATGTGCCGTATTTTTCCCTCGAGCCTTCATGACGTGGCCCAAAAATGGTTCGAGAAACTCCCTCACCGATCCATCAGGAATTTCAAATCCCTGGCCGAGCTCTTTACAGCCCGGTTCATCACCAGCAGCTCCCATCCCAAAAGGATGGATGCTCTATTGACGATGAAGAAAACTCCTCAGGAGACACTTCGAGACTACGCGAAGAGGTACTGGGAGTTATTCAACGAAGTCGAAGACTGCGCGGAAGAGGTGGCAGTGGCTTCATTCAAAATTGGGCTACCTAGCTCTTCCCTCCTTTACCAGTCCTTAACAAAGAAGGAAGCAACCACCATTGATGACCTGATGGCCCGGATTGAGAAATACGCAAAGGTGGAAGATGTCACCCGCCTTAACGTAGGTGAGAACGGTCGAGCCAAGCTTGCCACGAAGGGAAGTGAGAAAGTTGATAACCAGAAAAAAGGAGGAAAGAATGGGAGCAAGAATGGCCCCAAGAACGGAGGAAGCCCTGACGTTGCAAAGTCGTTCCAGGCGGTCAACACCGTCTTCAAAGAACCAATTTACAAAATTCTCGCTAAGATCAAGGATGAGCCGTTCATCAAATGGCCCCGGAAAATGGGAGGAGACCCATCGAAAAGAAACAATGCGCTAAGATGCACCTTCCACAAAGAGGGAGGACATAAGATCGAGCACTGCAAGGCTCTTAAGTCCCACCTCGAGGAGTTGTCCCAATCCGAACATTTGAATGACTTTGTGGATAGGAAGGTAGAGAGAGTGACTGCCCACAAGGAGGCAAAACCCGACAACGTATTAGAAGACGACACCAGACACGAATTCGCAGTAATCCACGGAGTATCCGATGTTAAACAAATCCAGGGCAACTCAGCTCGGATGGAGGTAAAGAAGCTGACAGCAGTAATGCAAGCTTTTCAAATTGATCCAGCGAAATCACAGGCAGGAAAACACCGCCGAGCAGAGGACATCAACTACAACAAGCATATTATTTTCACGGATGAAGATCTTGTTGGAGTGAGGACCCCACATCACGATGCCCTAGTCATTACACTCAGGATAGCCAACTTTGATATCGACAGGCTGCTCGTCGACCAAGGAAGCTCATCCGAAGTAATGTACATCGACCTGTTCAGGAAATTGAAGTTGAACATCGCCGACCTGAAGGGAACCACTGTTCCTCTGGTCGGCTTCGCTGGAAAAATGACCATGCCTCTGGGCAAGATAGTACTACCAGTGCTCGCTGGAAATGTTTCGAAAATGATCGAATTCTTGGTGGTCGACATAGATTCACCGTACCAAGCCATCCTCGGCAGGGGATGGCTTCATACAATGAGGGCAGTCTCCTCGACCTACCACCAGAAGCTCAAATATGTCACCGAGCGGGGAGTGATAGAGATACATGGCAACCAGGCGATGGCGCGAAAGTGCTTCATAGAGGCCATCCGACCAAGGCCAGAGAAAAAAGACGTTCAAACCAGCAAGAAAGTGGAGGAAGGTGCAATCCCTTCCAAATAGCAATTAAAATATGGAAGGCCCGGAGTGGAAGAGACCAGGCTCCTCCCCTCCGAGCGTGTTGTAGAGGACCTGGTAGAAGCAATTGCTAGAGAAGGCGACAACAGCAGAGTCTTCCTGATCGGGGCATCACTCACCGACCAAGAGCGAAAGGATTTGTTAACCTTACTCAGAAGCAACATAGATGTTTTCTCTTGGGAACCCTATGAGCTGCCTGGAATCGATCCCAATATGGTCTGCCATCGGTTGCACGTCAATCCCACATTCAAGCCAATAGCATAGAAGGCACGACGAACTGCTCCCGAGAAAGCCAAAGCAATAGAGCAAGAAGTCAAAAAACTGCTGGATGCAGGATCCATACGGGAAGTACAATTCCCCAAATGGTTATCCAACCCAGTGGTAGTTCCAAAAAGCAACGGGAAGTGGAGAGTTTGCATAGACTTTACTGACCTCAACAAAGCCTGCCCCAAGGATAGCTTCCCTCTTCCGAAAATAGACCAACTAGTAGACGCCACTGCAGCTCACGAACGAATGAGTTTCCTGGACGCGTACTCAGGCTATCACCAGATTCCCCTGTATGCACCAGATCAGGATAAAATGGCGTTTATCACGACGGTTGGTTTATACTGTTACAAGGTCATGCCTTTTGGGCTAAAAAATGCAGGGGCAACTTATCAGCTGCTGGTTACTAAAATGTTCAAGAATCAGATGGGAGACACAATGGAGGTCTACATCGACGACATGCTCGTCAAGAGCAAGGAGAAAGAAAACCACCTTTCAGACCTGGCAAGTACCTTTGAAATCCTCAGGAAATACCGAATGAAGCTCAACGCGAGCAAGTGTTCCTTCGGTGTCCAGTCAGGAAAGTTCCTTGGGTATTTGGTCAGCAAGCGTGGCATAGAGGCAAATGCGGACCAGATTGATGCAATTAAACGGGTGCAACCTCCTCGCACAATCCGCGATGTACAGAAGCTCACTGGAATGCTCGCTGCTCTAAATCGTTTCATTTCTAAATCCTCCGAGAAATGCAAGCCCTTCTTCCAACTCTTAAAAGGCAACAAAACGGTAGAATGGACCCCAGGTTGCTCGCAAGCATTAGGCGAGCTCAAATCCTACCTAAGCTCCCCACCACTGCTTGTCATACCACAGCAAATGGACCCTTTGTACCTCTACCTCTCTGTATCCAGCCATACTATCAGCTCAGCGCTAATGTGTGAAGTTACAGGGATCCAACATCCAGTCTATTACGCGAGCAAAACCTTACTAGACGCCGAGCAGCGCTACCTGCCATTGGAAAAGCTCGCATTCGCCCTGGTAATGTCCTCGAGGAAACTGAAGCATTACTTCGAAGCTCACATGATCATTGTCCTTACATCACACCCCCTCAAGGCTGTCCTAAGGAAGGCGGATTTGTCGGGCAGACTGTCTAAATGGTTAGTCGAGCTCGGCCGGTTTGACATCCAATTTCAACCAAGGACAGCTATCAAGGGTCAAATCCTTGCTGACTTCATAGCGGAATTCACAGGCGAAGAGCCCTTCGACCAGCCTAAACCAATAGAACAAAGCAACCAGGCTACAAGGCAAGGCTGGAAACTATTTGTTGATGGAGCCTCCAACTCAAAGGGGGCAGGAGTAGGAATTGTTCTCATCACTCCAGAAAATACAGTCCTCGAGCAAGGAATCAGGCTGGGATTTGCAGCCTCCAACAACGAAGCAGAATACGAAGCCTTAATAGCAGGTCTCCAAAGGGTGCAAACTCTAGGAGCAAAGCATTTACAAGTATTCGAAGACTCGCAACTAGTTTCCAATCAGATAAGTGGAGACTACAACGCGAAGGATGAGAGGATGGCAGCCTACCTCTCCTTGGTAAGAAACTTAATGACAAACTTTGAAGAAATCAACATCCAACAGTTTCCCAGGGGGCAAAACAGCCACGCTGACGCTTTGGCAGCCTTAAGCTCGGCAGTTGATTCAACCCTTAAAAGGATAATCCCTATCGATTTCCTTAGCTGCCCGAGCATTTACCCCAACTGCGAGCTGACCAAAGCGAAACAAATACTCCAATCGGAACCAGCCCCAAGCTGGATGGATCCCTTGAGAGACTATTTGAAGAACGGAATGCTCCCAGAGGATAAAAGGACCGCCCACCAGATAAGAGTCAAAGCTGCTCGCTTTCACTTATCCACGGGAGGCGACTTGTATAAAAGATCTTTCTCCGGCCCCTACCTTAGATGCGTCCACCCAGGCGATGTCAAGACAGTGCTTCACGAACTTCACGAAGGAATCTGCGGGAGCCACGTCGGAGGAAGGTCTCTAGCCTTCCGAGCAATAAAGGAAGGTTACTGGTGGCCATATATGCAAAGGGACTCCGCAGTATATGTCTGCAGATGCCTGAAATGCCAGCTTCACGCCCCCATGGTCCACCAGCCTGCCAGCGAATTGAAATCCCTAACCAGCCCCTGGCCCTTCGCCCAGTGGGGAATGGACATCGTGGGACCACTGCCCACCGCTGCCGGCAATCGCAAATACCTGTTGGTCACAACTGATTACTTTACCAAATGGATCGAGGCAGAACCACTGGCGAACATCCGAGATGCTGACATGATGAAGTTCATATGGAGAAATATAATCACTCGATTCGGGATCCCCAGAACCATCATCACTGACAATGGAACACAGTTCAAGAGTGGCCCTTTTCAGAACTTCTGCGAATAGCACGGGATCAGGCACCACTTCAGCTCAGTAGCTTATCCTCAAAGCAACGGACAAGCTGAGTCTTCCAACAAAACAGTGATCGCTGGGTTGAAGAAGCGGTTAGAGCGAGCAAAGGGCGCATGGGCAACTGAGCTACCACATGTCCTATGGGCATACAGAACAACTCCTAGGCGAGCCACAGGTCAAACGCCATTTTCACTAGCATATGGTATGGAAGCGGTCATCCCATTAGAAGCAGGATTGCCTACAATGAGATCCGACCTTCTCGAGCAGGGTCAGAACGATCAGGCTCTGCTCGCTGAACTCGACTTAGCCGACGAACGCAGGGAACTAGCCCTAGTAAAACTAGCGAGCTATCAGCAACAGCTCGCGAAGCACTACAGCAAAAAGGTCAATCCGAGGAAGTTCGAAGTTGGAGACTATGTCCTAAGAAAGGTCCTGGGCAACACAGTGAAGCCATCAGATGGTAAACTGGGCCCAAACTGGGAAGGACCTTATGAGATAATTAGAGACGATCTGCAAGGTGCATATCATTTGAAAATGATGGAGGGCAGAGAGATACCACGAGCATGGAACGCAGCTAATCTCAAGAAATTCTACTTTTAGGAGTTCAATTGATTAGATCTTTTATTGTACTCAATATGAGAAAAGACAGTTTATTTCTCTATTTATCAATAAAAATCTCTCAGTTGATCATTCTCTAAAAAGTAACAATTATATCTTATTGCACATCCTTTTCAAATCACAGGTATAATGGTTGACATAGCAGGGGAACACCCCTCCTCAGGTCATTGTCACGAAGCACGACAAACCTCTTAGCATTGCCCATGGCAATATATGAAGCCCTACAGAGTATTCTTAGGCATCAAACCTACTTTGGTTAAACAAAATCCTGACCGGATGAAGACATCCAATGACAGGTGTGTCCTCGCCAATTGCCCCTCTTAGACCTAAGGGAGTGTGACGAAACGACCTCAAAGGTAAAGAGAGAGCACAATGGTATTCTTAATACTGGACTGGGCGGACACTCACATGACAAGATAAAGATTGCGAAGCTGCAACAATATAACAAAGATTGGATAAACACGTTTAGTCGGCAAAATCGCCCAAAACTCAAACTTTCCATTAATCTTTTATATTTACAAACAATAATAGTACATGTTTAGTCGGCAAAGGCTCGCCCAAAGCATTTACAATTATACAAAAAAAAACAAAATATCAAGAAGGTGGAAGCCTCCGAGAAAGGTAGTCGGCAACCTTGGCTCTCCTCCCGTCATCAGGGGCAGGATCGAATTCCTCAACAACCTTATTTGTGTCCAACTCCAGTAGTCGCCGAGGAATAGCATCGATAGGAATCCATCGATCATCTCGCCTGAATGGATTGGGCGTCAGAGTAGAGGGAGAAACCTCGTGCCGATACCACAATATCGAGTTCCTTGGGACTTGCAGCTCTTTGAGAGCACTCAACCACCCCCTGATGAAGGAAAGCTCCTCGAACTCTGATAATCTCGTGGGAGCATCCAACCAGCCCTGATCATAGCCACCAGTCCACACTTGGCGAGGGCCCTTCTTGAATAGATGCCGCAGTCGGGTGACATCCCTCTGGAGCCCAGCAGCAGTTACATAAGCTCGCCGGACATCGCCGCACAGCTCTTCCATTTCCCTCTCACGCTGCTCCTCAACTTCCCTACTCCTACCCCGTGTACTCCTACCAGCACGCGAGAGGGGAGGCCGAGCAACTCGCGACGAGGAAGAGCCTTGTAGGACTGCTGAAGCGGTGCTCGGCGAATGCTCCTTAAGCTTCAAGACCTCCCGCCTCAGGTCGTCATTCTCCCGCTGAAGAAACTCCATGACTTGATTGATCTCGGTGGCCTCCAGTAACTTTGCTCTCAGCTCACTAACTTCTTCCTGCACTGAAGTTCCGATCTCTTCCATTTCCTGGAGCCTGTCCTTCAATTTGGCCACCAGCTCGGACTGATCTTTATATTTCTGGTTCCTTGACTTAGCAAACCTGCAAAGCCTAGCAAAAGCCTGGCGAACTGCAGGGCTTGCATTAGGACCCAGAGTCCTACCTAATTGGGAGGTAACAGGAACATAGTCATCCACATCAACCAACTACAAGTAAAAGCAAAAGGAAAGAAAGGGATCAACATAAACAAAAATAAAGTCTTTTCATTGATAACGAGCGAGGTTACATCAGAACAAAAAAAAAAAAATACAAAGAATCCCTATCACTTAGCAACCTCGGTGGATGGACCTTTGTCTTTATCAGCATCGGCAGGGGCATTACCCTCTGCAGGGGAATCCACTGCCTCCTCGACCAAGGGAACATCATAAGAGGTCGCCCGAGAAACAGGATTGCTGCCTTCAGCAGTTGGGGCTGGGTCCTCATCCACGATCGGCTTTGGCCCTCGATCATGCTCGTCAAAGAGTGGGGATGCAACATCCACCCCAGTGGCCACAAGGGCCTTATTCCACCCTTTCTTGAAGTTCAGACGGCTAATATAGCCTATCTGAACCTCGGCGTCTTCATACGCAGCAGCCCAGCCAGAATTGTATGAATGTTCTTTAAGAGTGGCTGCCTGGGCTTTCTCAGCCTCCAGCTGCTCGGCAAGAACCCTGTTCTTCTCCACAAAGTCCATCTTGCTCGAGCAGACCTGATCATACGACTTCCTCAGCTCGCCGAGCTCCCTAACAGCATTATCTCTCTCGCGAGCAGAATTAGCAAGGGCCGAGGCAGAAGAAGCTCGAGCCGCATCAGCAGCCTTCAGATCGGCCTCCAGCTGAGAACCTCTGGCCACCAGAGCAGACTTCTGCTGCTCCAGCTCGGTGTTCCTTCTCAGAAGCTCGTCGCGAGAGCGATAGAGCACAGCAAAGTCAGTCACAAACTGCAAAAAACAAGGAAAGGATCAGAAAGAAGAAACCATCAAAACGGATTAGAAAAAGTTGAGAAGTAGAAAAGGAACCTTACCAAGGCAAGCCTCTGGCTAGCTTGCAAAGCCAGTTGATCGGACCCTGACGCCCTCTTACAATCTGCAGGGAGGACTGCCCTCTCAAGCAGCGCAGGGGCGAGCTGAGGAGAGGTGGCCACCGAAGCCCCCTCAGGCAGAGCAGATACTGGGACCAAGGCTTGACCGGACTAGGTCCTCAGTTCCATCTTCCTCCTCTCCTCCTCCTTTTCTTTCTCCCTCCTCTTTCTCTCTTCCACCTTCTTCTTCTCCTCCTCCTTTTTCTTCTCCCTCTCCCTCGCCTGCTCCTCCTCCCTCTTCTTCTTCTCTTGCTCTTGAGGGGAAGGCCGAGAACCAGTAGCTATGGCCCCGGAGACAGTCTTCGATTTTTTGGACCTCTGTGCAAGAAGCACATAATCATCATCATCATCATCATCTCGGATTAAATTCTTCCTGGGAGGCATTTCTTCACCTGAATTGCTGGTAGTACTCGAGGAACTGCTACTATCAGCACTACCTCCACCCAAATTACTCACAACACCTGCAGGCTCACTCTCCGAGCTGCTCTCTTCTTCGTCCAATTGGATGGGCTCAGCAGAAATCTCTTCGGAAGAGTTAAAATCCGGAACAGTATCCACAGGTCGGGCTATGAAGCTGGAGTCTGTGTTCTTGTATTCAAGCAGAAAAGCAGCAGACCTAGGATGCTCGTCGTCACCCAAGGGTTCCCTGATGCTCCAAGCTTTCACCAGTTCTGAGATACGAACCTCGCTGAGAGCAGGCTCCAAGTTCTTTATCTTCGCTGTAAAAGAAAAAGCAAGAAGAAGTTAGAAAAACCACAAAGTCAACAAAGGTTGAAACAATAATACAACATCTACCTATATATTCTTCCCCATAAAAGGGAACAGTGAACCTCTCAGACCTCGACCCTTCAAATTGGGGGGAGAATTGCCAATTCCTAACAAGAAAACCTTTTTGCCAGTAGTCCTTATGGGAATCAGGTAAATTTACTACCAATACCCTATCAGGACTCCTATCCTTAAGGTACAGGACTCCTGAGCTCGTTCGAGAAAAAGAGTAACAAAAGCAGACCTCGGCAAGACCTAACCTTGTGCCGTACAATTGATTTATCCTATGAACGCCGTTCACTATTTTCCATACGTTGGGCGAACATTGTGCAGGCACAATACCAAAATAGCTAAAGAAGTGCAGAAACAAACCATTGGGGGAAAGGTAAGACCCCCCTGAGAGAGCAATAGGACGTGAATCCAATGTGCATCTTCTATATCCCTAACGTTCCTAGGCGGCGAGGCACAACACTCAATCTCTACCCACTCAGGAATACTGTAGAGTTTTCTAAACTCAGTTACTGACTTATTTCCAATCTTCGCCATTGGAGAAATACAAGAAAAACTATAAACTCGAAAAAAAGGCACAAGAGACTTACAAGAAAGAAGATCAGGTCAAATGGCGAAGAAGCGACGAGAGTGGAGACCGAAAACAGAAGTTACAAAGCTTAAGAGTTCTCAAAAGATAGAAGATTGCTGGAAAAGCTGAAGCGACGAAGAGAAAATGTGTCTTATTCCAACAAGCTTTCAAGACTAATCATAACGCACGGATAGCGAAGCGGGTGCCGCCAAAATAACTTCACAGTTTTCGAAGAAATCGACCATCATAACTGATTATTTAAATTCATTGGACCTGTAAAAATGGCCCAACAAATTTAGGGGCAAATGTGGGTACCCTGAATTTAGCACCATAAGGCCTGGACGAGTAGCCCCTCCTTAACGGGCCCAAAGCCCAGGCCCGTCACCTCTTGTACTCATCCGATTACCCCACGATCCCATGAAGAGAAGTTGGAAGGGAGCACGATCCCATGTAGGGGAGATGGCTAATAAGAAGGAACCCATCACCCCCACTACTCCAACATACACATGTATAAATTAAACCCTAAGTCCGGGGCAAAGGACAAGTTGTATTCTTTGTACTTATTCCTCAGAATATAGAGAAATAACACTGACTGAACCACCGTGGACGTAGGCATTTCTTTGCTGAACCACGTACCTCCGTTGTTGTGTGATTGGCTTGTTATTTATCTTTTCTTGGTTGTTACCTCTTTCATATTTATTTGTGTTGCATAATAATTGTCACCACACTATCCATGTGTATTTCTCTCTTTCTACCATGCTCCTCTTTTCTCATCACGTGTATATAACACCTTTTTCATCACATGTTTCATGGTTTATGAACACTCTCACTTGTGTATACTTATCATGTTGTTGCACTCCCATTATTCATATTTTCACATGCTCCATATCACTAGTGGATATCCATGCTTATTGCGACTTGTATATTCACATGATTCACCTATCACATACTTCATATATCATTTGCATATATACCCATGTTCTCTACACTTTCACGATAAATATTTTCGTGTCACTCTCACTTTGCACATATATCTCCCTCACTTGTATATATTGACATGTCTCACACTGTGTGTACATCATCATTCTTTGTATATTTTTCGTGCTTCACTACACCAAAATAGGTGGATGGTTACAGATTCAGGCCATGACCATACCTCCAGGTCACGAATCCGATCCGTGACCAGAAGGGGTATGACCAAAGTCGTTGGTCACGAACTTGATCCCTAACCAAAAAATAAAGTCACAAACCCGAGCGTGGGCTAGTATACGGCATGCTAATCGTGGACAAATGCCGTGACCAACTTTGAAGCTATAGTAACAGACCCAACCCATGACCAGGTTTGAAACCATGGTCACAGACCTAATTCGTGACCTATTTTTTACATAAGGTTTAATGTGGTTATGGACCTAAGTCGTGACTAATTTTCTACATAAGGTTCAATGTGGTCACGGCCCTAATCCGTGACCAGATATTTATTACTAAAATATATTAAATATGGTCATGGTTTATGCCTGTGGCCATATTTATTTGAAAAAAATATGCGCGCGGTGTTTTTTCTCAAATCGAGAGTCTCATTGACTATGCTGTCAGTTGCTACGAGTTACATTAATCACATGTGAGGTGTTGGTGCCCCTTTCGGGTCCGTTTACGGGATGTTCAGGGTTTTTACCCACTAACGGCACTTTTTCAAGCCTAAGTGTGCCTATTTAAAAATTTTAGTACTATTATGTTGGTCACGTGCGAGGTGTCCGTGCTCCTTACGGGACCGTTTGGGGGTCGTTTAGGGATTTCATCCACTAACGACATGTTTTCAAGCCTAAATGTGTCTGCTTGAAAATTTCAGTTCTATTATCAAACTGGGAGTCATGTGACTATATGGTCAATTGCTACGAGTTACGTTGATCACGTTCGACGTGTTTGCACCGCTTGCAAAGCCGCTTGGGGGCTGTTTGAGGTTTTCGCCCACTACCGACACATTTTGAAGTCTAAGTGTGCCTATTTACAAATTTAATTCCTATTCTCAAACATTGAGTCCCACGACTATGCGGTCAGTTGCTATGAGTTACGCTGTTCACGTGAGAGGTTTTCGTGCCTCTTATGGGGCCGTTTGGGGGTTGTTTAGGGTTTTCGCTCACTAGCACACTTTTTAAGCCTAAGTGTGATTTTTTACAAATTTTAGCCTTATTCTCGAACCGATAGTCCCGTGAATACTCGGTCAGTTTCTACGAGTTACTTTGGTCACATGTTAGGTGTTCGTACCCCTTGCAGGGCTGTTTAGAGGATGTTCGGGGATTTCATCCACTCAATGCACGTTTTCATGCCTAAGTGTGCCTATTTACAATTTCAAACATTTTCTCAAATCGGGAGTCCTGCGACTACGCAATCAGTTGCTACGAGTTATGTCGGTCACGTGAGAGTTATTTATTCCCCTTGTGGGATTGTTTGGGGTCTGTTCGGAGTTTTTTCCATTATCCGTACACTTAGTATTTGAATTGTAAAGAAAGTTTATGTGTTCCTATTTGCATTTTTTGGTTCGATTCTTAAACCAAGAGTCCTGCGACTATGCAGTTAGTTTCCATTAGTTATGTTGGTCATGTGCAATATGTTCGTGCCCATTGTGGGGCCGTTTGGGGGCTATTCGGGAGTTCTCCAACTAAGGGCTCGTTTTCAGGCCTAAGTGTGCCTATTTGCAAATTTAGATCCTATTATCAAATTGGGAGTCCCTTAACTATGCAGTCAGTTGCTAAGAGTTACATTGGTCACGTGTGAGGTGTTCGTGTCCCTTACGGGGATTTTTAAGGGTTATTTGGGTCTTTCGCCCACTCGAGGCACGTTTTTAAGCCTAAGTGTGCTTATTTCCAAATTTTTATCCTATTCTCAAATTGGGAGTTTCGTGACTACACGATCAGTTAATACGAGTAATGTTGGTCACATCAAGCAGATCGTGCCCCTTGTGGGGCAATTTGAAATTTTCTCCCACTAGTATCACACTTAGGTTTGAATTGTAAAGCAATTTAGGTGTGCCTATTTGCTTATTTCGTTCCTAAATCGGGGGTCTCGTGACTATGCTGTAAGCTGCTACGAGTTTTATCGGTCATGTGTGATGTGTTCGTGCCCCTTACGGGGTTGTTTGAGGGCTATTAAAGTTTTCACCAACTAGAGGCACATTTTCAAGCCTAAGTGTGCTTATTTGGAAATTTAAGTCCTATTCTCAAATCGGGATTCCCACAACTACGCGCACTAATTTTTATGAGTTTTTTAGGTCTTGTACGAGGTGTTCGTGCCCCTTGCAGGGTCGTTTGGGAGTTGTTCTGGATTTTTTCGTCTAGCGGTGCGTTTTTAATACTAAGTGTTCTTATTTACAAATTTTGGTCCTATTTTCAAATCGAGAGTCACATGACTACGTGGCTAGTTGCTTTGATTTACGTTGGTCACTTGCAAGTTGTTTGTGCCCCTTGTTGGGGTTTTTGGGGGATGTTCGGGGTTTTCTCCCAATAGTGGCCTACTTATGCTTGAATTGTAAAGCAAGCATAAGTGCCTCTTGATGATGAAGGGTCGTCCCCTGAGGGGTCGTCTGGAACATGATGAAGGGTCGGCCCCTGAGGGGTCGTCTGGAACCTGATGAAGGGTCGGCTCCCTGAGGGGTCGTCTGGAACATGATGAAGGGTCGCCCCCCTGAGGGGTCATCTGGAACATGATGATGGGTCGGCCCCCCGAGGGGTCGTCTTAAACCTGATGAAGGGTCGGCCCCCTGAGGGGTCGTCTGGAACATGATGAAGGGTCGGCCCCTGAGGGGTCGTCTGGAAGCTGATGAAGGGTCGGCCCCCTTAGGAGTCGTACGATCTGGAGGGTATATATGGGTATATCAATCACCCCCAGCCCTTAGCCATAGGTGCTGTTGAGATGGCTGAGGGATAGTGTTGTAATTAAGATGTGTGTATGATCAGTTAGGTGAGTGACACCTGGGCAGATACTCATTGTTGTTCCAGTTTCCAAGGCATGGCGGCTGCATACTTTGCTTGGGGCTTTGTGCCCTAATGATGCCTTCCTCGTGGGTTGTGCCCTGCCTTGGTTAATGGGCCCACTCGTTACTAAGGTATTTAAGAGATTTTTGAACTCCCTCTCTCTTCTTCTTCTTCGCGCCCAAGCTCTCTCTCTCTAGCCTTTCACCAGTCTTCATTGCCATTTCTGCAGTCTTTGATCCTCCAAGCTTAGCAACTTTGGCAGTCTTGCTCTCTTTTTATTAGGTAATTACCCTTTGCCCCAGCGCTCTCTTTTATCTTCATTTCTGTTTGCTTTTTAGGCTCGTAGGGCTGCATTTTCCTTGGGCTGTCTCATAACTTTTTTCGGTGTCTTCTCCGGCAACTAGTTCTTGAGTGTTCTTGATCAAAACCCTTGAATTCCTTTGTTTTAATCCAAATTCCAATCTGGTCAACTGCCAACTTGTTTGTAGCTAAGTTTAGTTAAATTCTCTAAGTGTAGGGTCCTCCCTTTAATGCTTAGGAGGCTTTATAGTTTAGCATCTGAATTCCCATCCTTGAGAGAGAAGCTATTTGCAGAGATCAGACGAATAGGGGAAGAGGAAGAGAAGAGATGAGGGGCCGACCCTAACTGGGTACGACCCATCTTTCCCATTCCTCTTGCCATAATAAAACCATTTGAACCGTCTGAGTCTTGTGGGTCGTCCTCTCGTCCAGCCGAGAGTCGTTCAAGTGAGAAGGACGAGAGAGCATCCTCGCCAATTGGCACTGGACCTTCCGGTAGGAGAGAGACATCTGACCTAAGCCCAGGCCGAGAGGCCGAGGGTATGGTCCCCTCCGAGGCTGTCCCTGTGACAACCCTATCTCCACATGCCTTGCAGATGGCCTTTCCCCACGGTCCTCTGGCAGATGACGAGGCCGAGGGAGAGGGGACTGAGGACTAGGGCGATGATACAGATGACCAGGTTGATACCTCCCATGCCTCGTCCTATATCTCCTCCGTTAGGGATCGCGACCTCTTGATATGGAGGCATGCCTATGGAGTGTCCCCCAATATAACTATGAGGGTTCCCTCTGAGTCTGAGAGGGTCTTTGAGGGTGAAGAGGGAGAGGTTGCAGTATACGAACAAATGTTTAAGGTTGGTGTCATATTCCCTCTGCACCCTGCCATCGTAGATATATTGTCAGCTCTTGGGGTTGCCCCCTCTCAGCTTCCTCCCAACTCTTGGAGGACGATCCTGGGCTACATCTTCCTGTGGAGGAATGCTTTCACAGATGAGCCCTCGGCTGACGTATTCTTGGCCTGCTACAATATCACCTCCTCGTCCAAACAGCCTGGGTACTATCATCTAGGGGCGAGGAGGTCTGAGAAAAAACTTCTCCATATGGCACAAACCTCCAACCACGATTAGAAGAAGAGATTCTTCTTTATCTCTGGGGAGTGGGAGTTCACCGTTGAGGCTCAACTTGTAGCCGATGGTCCGAGGGTCCCCAGAAGATGGTCTAACCCTTCAATGAAGGCCAGGTCAGACCCCGGACTTAGTCTGAAGGAGAAGGACATCGTTGAGTATCTGAGGGGACGAGGGAGAGGTAGTGAGCTTGCAAAATTTGAAGATTTGATGACCCCCCGGTTCCTCAAAGAAGCTGGTCTGAGGGTCGGCCCTCTGACAAAACTATGTGAGTTATACTGAACGTTTTCCATTCTTTACTTATTTTTGAAGTGTTTCCTCTTTATCTCTGCATTTTTCTGACGTGTCGTCCTCTTTCTAGGTCGTCCTGCAGGTATATCAGACTATCTTTGGGAAATGACTTCTCCCAGCTTATTATCAGGCTTGGCCAAGAAGAAAGGAAAGGAGCCTCAGCAGGCTCTGAGGAAGACGAAGGTCGCTGGGCCGATGGTTGTTGAGCCGACCGCCGATAGCCACAAAAGAAAGGAGCCTGAGATTCCTATTGACCCTCGGTCGAATTACCGGACGAGGGCCAGGGTCGAAGCATCTGAAGGGGCTACTTCTTCGTCCAGCATGGGGGCCTTCTGGTCCCAGAACCTAGCACATCTCAGGGCCGAGCCCTCATCACTGATCACAAACTTGAGGGAAGCCAAGGCTTCAATGTTTTCTGCTCCCTCGGTCGCTGATTACGAGTTCCAGTCAAAGATGCCTCCTGCCAAAGTGTACGACTATGGTCTGCACGCCCTTGCACAGGTATTGGTCTTGACCCACTTCTTTAATTTCATTCTTTCACCAACTATTTCCTCGGCCTCTTGACATCTGTTTATTTTTATTGTGCAGTCTGTATGCGCCTTTACTTTTGCCACCAAGTGGATGGATGAGAACCAAGCAAAGTTCCATGAAGCCGAGAGGGCTATTCAATACGAGGCAGATCTTCAATCGGAGCTTGATACTGCAAGGGCCGAGTTGGAAAGTACCAGGACTGAGCATGCAAGGATCCTGGACCCGCTGACGAGGCAGTACGATGAGGACCTTAAGGCCAAAGACTTGCTTATCAAGGAAAAGGACGAGGCCTTGACCAACACGGGGGTCAAGCATAAGACTGAGCTTGAAGCAGCCATCAGGAAAGCTGAGGCTGATGCTGTTGAGGCTTACAAAATTTTTGATGAGTTTCAAGGCTTCAACCTTGAATATTTGGAGAGAGGAATCAGGACGGCCTGCCGGTGGGTCGTCCTCAGGTTTGGTGATGTTGTCTCTTCCATTCGTCCTTCTCTGGAGGCCATTCAACTGGATGACCCCCTAATTGCCGAGGCTCTAAACCAAGTGGAATCCCAAGTTCAAGTCGAGGGGGTCGGCACATCTGAAGATCATCCAGTTGTGGTCATTGAGGAGACCCCTCTCGTAGATGTTGAGGCCCTTACCTCTGATGTTGTTCCATAGGGTGGCTGTCTGTAGCCCATACCCTCTTGATGTAATCAAAATTTTTGTACTCTATTTGTAAAACACTAGATATTTCATTTAGACTATCGTCTCCTTTACTGTCTTCCTTATTTGCCTTTTGTATGGTTTTCTTTGTCTTTGTTAATGCCACTAACCTATCCCTCGTCTTTCTTGAGGGTGAACGAGGGGTCATCCCCTGCATTGGCCCTCATTATAGCCGAGGAGTCAAATTACCAAACTTTGGGTTTTTAATGAAGTTTTCCCTCATCTTTCTTGAGGACAGTGGTGGGGTCGTCCCCTCCACTGGCCCTCATTATAGCCGAGGGATCAGATCACCAAACAAATGGTTTTAATGTTTTCCCTCGTCTTTCTTGAGGACAGTGGTGGGGTCGTCCCCTCCACTGTCCCTCATTATAGCCGAGGGATCAAATCACCAAACTAATGGTTTTTATGTTTTCCCTCGTCTTTCTTGAGGACAGTGGTGGGGTCGTCCCCTCCACTGACCCTCATTATAGCCGAGGCTTCAACTTACCAAATTAATGGTTTTAATGTTTTCCCTCATCTTTCTTGAGGACAGTGGTGGGGTCGTCCCCTCCACTGGCCCTCATTATAGCCGAGGGATCAAATCACCAAACAAATGGTTTTAATGTTTTCCCTCGTCTTTCTTGAGGACAGTGGTGGGGTCGTCCCCTCCACTGGCCCTCATTATAGCCGAGGGATCAAATCACCAAACAAATGGTTTTAATGTTTTCCCTCGTCTTTCTTGAGGACAGCGGTGGGGTCTTCCCCTCCAGTGACCCTCATTATAGCCGAGGGATCAAATCACCAAACTAATGGTTTTTATGTTTTCCCTCGTCTTTCTTGAGGACAGCGGTGGGGTCGTCCCCTCCACTGGCCCTCATTATAGCCGAGGGATCAAATCACCAAACTAATGGTTTTAATGTTTTCCCTCGTCTTTCTTGAGGACAGTGGTGGGGTCGTCCCCTCCACTGGCCCTCATTATAGCCGAGGGATCAAATCACCAAACTAATGGTTTTTATGTTTTCCCTCGTCTTTCTTGAGGACAGTGGTGGGGTCGTCCCCTCCACTGGCCCTCATTATAGCCGAGGGTTCAACTTACCAAATTAATGGTTTTTAACAATGTATTCCCTCATCTTTCTTGAGGACAGTGGTGGGGTCGTCCCCTCCACTGACCCTCATTATATCCGAGGGTTCAACTTACCAAATTAATGGTTTTTAACAAAGTTTTCCCTCGTCTTTCTTGAGGACAGTTGTGGGGTCGTCCCCTCCACTGACCCTCATTATAGACGAGGGTTCAACTTACCAAATTAATGGTTTTTAACAAAGTATTCCCTCGTCTTTCTTGAGGATAGTGGTGGGGTCGTCCCTTCCACTGACCCTCATTATAGCCGAGGGTTCAACTTACCAAATTAATGGTTTTTTACAAAGTATTCCCTCGTGTTTCTTGAGGACAGTGGTGGGGTCGTCCCCTACACTGACCCTCATTATAGCCGAGGGTGGTTCTCTATAGATGTTTCCATGCGTACTAGAACGGATAACCACAGGATGAGGGGAAGCACTGATATTTCTCATTAATTTTCCAAGTGTTTTGTTGGAGCAACTCTTATTACAATTATGGTCTATCAAGGCCTTACAACACTACTGATAGTATTTCTTCAAATGATCTGCATTCCAGGGGTTGGAAAAAGGTTCCCCTTCTAGGTTTTCTAGTCTGTAGGTCCCAGGGACGACTTCATCGATGACCCTATATGGGCCATGCCAATTAGGATGGAGCTTGTTAGGCTTTTGCCAAGTCTTCTTGAGGACCAAGTCCCCCACTGAGAAAGGCCTCTGTTTCACCCTCTGATTGTAAAACCTTGCGGTTCTCTGCTAGTAGGCGGCCTGCCTTATCTCAGCGTCCTCCCTCCTTTCCTCAATCAGGTCCAAGTCGAGTCTCCTCTCTTTCGCATTTCTCTGGGGGTCATATATTTGGACCCTATGAGTAGGAAACTCAATCTCGGTGGGGATGACGGCTTCTGAGCCATAAGCTAGCATTAATGGGGTCTCTCCAGTAGAGGTCCTCACTGTCGTCCTGTACGCCCACAACACGGCATATAACTCCTCGACCCATCTTCCTTTTGCCTCCTCAAGCCTCTTCCTAATTCCATCTAGGATTGTCCTGTTTGTAACTTCTGTTTGCCCATTGGCCCGAGGTCGGCCTGGGGTGGAGAAAAATTGTTTGATACTTACCCTTTCACAGTACTTCTGTAGAGAGCTATTCTGGGACTGAGTCCCGTTATCCGAGATGAGGGTGTTTGGGAGACCATATCTGTATATAATATTCCCCCAAATGAACTGGAAGGTCTTCTTCTCTGTGATCGTCACCATCGGCTCCACCTCCACCCATTCTAAAAAATAGTCAATGGCTACGATGAGGAACCGATAGTTATTGATGGCCCTAGGCAAGGGTCCTACTAGGTCAATTCCCCACACTGCAAACGGCCATGGGGATGTAATGGAACTAAGAGGCTGATGGGGTTAGTGAGGGATAGTGGCAAATCTTTGACATTTGTCACACTTTTTTACATATGCCGCTGCGTCTTTCCCCAAGGTCGCCCACCAGTACCCCTGGGTGATCACCCTCTTCGCTAGGGATCTTCCCCCGATGTGGCTTGAGCACGATCCTTCGTGCACATCTTGCAAAATGGAAGGGACTTCTGAGGGATGCACACACCTAAGTAAGGGGAGCAAAAACCCCTTTTTGTACAAGGTGTCTCCGATGACAGTGAATTTTCCAGCCCTAGACCTCAGTTTCTTCTTTTCCTGCCTTGCTTCTGGCATCTCACCCTCTTTAATGTATCTGATCAGAGGGTCCATCCATGAAGATTCTTGAGAAACACTTAGGCCATTGCCAAGTGTTCCCTCGGCGTCTTCAATAGTTGGCTGAAGCAAAATTTCTACTGGGACCGTTCTCCTGATGTCTGTCCTAGTTGCCGAGGCCAACCTCGTAAGGGCATCAGCACGACCGTTGTCGAGCCTAGGTTTCCTCTTTAATTTCACTTCTCTGAAGCCTTTTAGTAATGACCTCACTCTCTCAAGGTACCTAGCCATCCTCTCGTCCTTAGCCTTGTAGGCTCCTAGTATCTGATTCACTACTAGCCTTGAATCACTCTGGATCGAAATCTGGCCGACACTAAGAGACTTGGCCAATGAGAGGCCTGCTACCAAGGCCTCATATTCAGCCTCGTTGTTGGAGGCTTTGAAGTTGAACCTCAGGGTGTATTCAACGTATGTGCCATCGAGTGCTGATAGTATCAGTCCAGCTCCACTTCCGTTATCACAGGAGGACCCGTCAACGAAGAGGCTCCATAGAGTCTTTCCCTCTAAAAAATTTCCCCCGGAGAGGGATCCCTGTCTAAAGATGTATCTTCCCTCTTCGTTTTCAGTCGATTTCCTTCTAAAGGTGCTTGTCTCAGCCCTATTTGTGGGTGTGTCGGTGGGCTTGTCTTGTTGTGTATTTGTCTTCCCGAGGGTCTCACCCTCATCTTCATCACCTTCCCAAGTAAACTCATCCACGAAATGTGCCAGCGCTTGCCCCTTAATGGCCGTCCTAGGCTGATACACAATGTCAAACTCCCCCAGCTCTATAGCCCAGGCCATTAACCTACCTAATTTTTTTGGCTTGTGTAGTACCTGCCTAAGAGGAGAGTCGGTAAGGATGACCATTGTATGGGACTGGAAGTACGGCTTCATCTTCCTTGAGGCATGGATCAAGGCTTAGGCTAACTTCTCCATCCTCGGGTATCTTTGCTCTGCCCCCTGAAGTGCCTTGCTGTTAAAATATACAGGCTTCTGTACTTCATCTTCGTCTCTCACAATGGCTGCACTGATTGCCGACTCTGAGACGGCGAGGTATACATAAAGTCGTTCACCCTTCACGGGTCGTGACAGCAGCAAAGGAGACCCTAAGTATGACTTTAGGTCCTTGAAAGCTTCATCACACTCTTCACTCCATTCGAAGGCCTTCCTAAGGATCTTAAAGAATGGCAAACACTTGTCTGTGGCCCTAGACACGAACCTGTTCAAGGCAGCAACTCTCCCTGTGAGTCTCTGAACGTCTTTAATGGACTTGGGGGTCTTCATCTCAACAAGGGCCTTTATCTTTTCAGGATTGTCCTCGATGCCTCTTTGGTTGACAATGAACCCCAAGAACTTCCCTGCTCCGTCCCCGAAGACACACTTGGCCGGGTTGAGCTTCATTTGGTATTTGTCCATCGTATTAAAGGTCCTCTCCAGGTCTGCCACATGATCTTCTGCCTTGAAACTTTCAGTCAGCATGTCATCCACATAGACCTCCATAGACTTCCCAATTTGGTCTTCGAACATTTTATTTATGAGACGCTGGTACGTTGCCCCCGCATTTTTTAGGCCAAAGGGCATAACCCTATAACAGTATGTCCCCTTGTCAGTGATGAAGGCTGTCCTCTCTGAGTCTTCAGGGTTCATGAAGATCTGGTTATACCCTGAATAGGCATCCATGAAGCTCATGAGCTCATGGCCTGCGGTAGCGTCTACCATCTGGTCAATGCGGGGGAGAGGGAAGCTGTCTTTCGGACAGTGCTTGTTGAGGTCTCTCAAGTCCACACACATTCTCCACTTCCCGTTGGCCTTTGGGACAATGACTACATTGGACAGCCATTCAGGGTAGATGACCTCTCTGATAAATCCAGCGTCTTCTAATTTTTTAACCTCGTCCCTAATGACCTCATACTTTTCTCTAGAGTAAATTCTCCTCTTCTGCTTTACCGGATTCACTCCCTCTACCACATTGAGCTTGTGGCACATGATTTCAGGGTTAATCCCTGGCATATCTATACGACTCCATGCGAAGACGCTTCTCCTTCTCCTCAACAGTTCAATGAGGTCTTCCTTGATATTGGGCTTCAGAGACTTGCCGACTTGGAAAGTTTTTTTCGGGTCATCCTCATCGAGGATGATGGATTCTACCTCTTCCACGGCCTCTCCTTTCTTGAGCCTCATCTCATCCCTTGGGTCTAGGGTATCAATATTGTAAGTGGTCGTAGCCCTCTTGTGTGCCTCCCTTTCTTCAGCAGAGTTGTAGCAACATTCTCGCGCTGTCGTCTGGTCTCCCTGAACTTCCCCCACCCCGTAAGGGGTAGGAAATTTAGTCATCTGATGGACCGGAGACGGCACAGCTTCAAATCCCTTGAGGGCCACACGCCCCAATATGATGTTGTAAGCCGAAAACACATGTTCATCCATCATAAAGAAACTGACCTTCTTGGTAAGCCATCTCGGCCACTCCTCCCCCATCCTAACATCAGCCTCATATACCCCAAGGGGATGAACCTTTTCCCCACTGAACCCAATCAATGGATGATGGTATGGGACGAGTCTAGCACGGCTGAGGCCTAAGGCTTTGAATCATGGCCAAAACATCACATCTGCAGAGCTACCCCCATCTACCAGGATCCTCGGCACCTCACACCCGTGAACCCTGGTAGTGATGACGAGAGGGTCATCATGTGGGGCTAAGAGGCCTTTGAAGTCCATTCTTGAAAATCCCACTATCAGAGTGTCCATATCAACCTTCTTCCTCTTTTCTGACTTGACCTCCAGAGAGGTTGAGTGTACCGTCTTCGTCACTGCCTTGGCCTCAGTCACATGGGCCTTCCTATCAGCGACCTCAGACCCTCCTCCTGCTAGACCTCCGGAGATCATTCCCACTCCGAGCGATATCATATTAAGCCTCTTGACAGGACCTTGGTCGTCTCTCGGCGGGAGCTCAGGGTCGTCCTCATCATCAGAAGGGTCGTCCCCTCTTTTTTGAGGGCCTTCTCTGCATGCATCACCTTGCTTCTTTCTGGGGTCGTCCCCTCGGCCTCTCTTGAAGGCACCTTTGTCGACGTACTTTCTTAGCTTACCTTTTTTCAGCATCTTCTCAATCTCATCTTTCAGAGCAAAGCATTTGTCCGTTACGTGGCCGTGGTCTTGGTGAAATTCACACCACAGGTTCTTATTCCTCTCGTCGGGGGTTGCCCTCAGCTTCTCAGGCCACTTCAGGGACCGGTCACTCTTTATCTCATTGAGAATTTATTCACAGCTGACCGTTAGAGGGGTGTAACCAGCGAACTTGTCATCCGTGGACGTCTTCTTCCCCTCTTTGTTCTTCTTAGGGTATTTACCCCCACTAGCACCTCCTTTTTCGTCTTCATATTTTGCGGCCATCACCTCTTCGGCGTTCATCACCTTTCCTGCTGTTGACAGTAGCTCAGCCATCGTCCTCGGAGAGTCTTCAGCAAGTTTCCATAACAGTTTCCCCTTTTGGAGTCCTCCAATCAGGGCTGTCATAGCTATGCTCTCCTCATAGTCTTCCACCTCCAGCTTCTCTTTATTGAATCTGGCTATGTAGTCCCTCAGACTCTCATTCTTCCCCTGCTTAACATAGAGCAGGTGGGTGGTCTTCTTCTGCGGCCTCACCCCAAAGCAAAAGTTGTGGATGAATCGGTCTGCCAACTGCTTAAAGTTTTCAATGGAATTTTTGGAAGAGACGTGTACCAGACATGCGCAGCCCCAGTAAGGGTATCAGAAAAGGCACGACACCTCATCTCATCTGAGATAGAGTATATGTCTGCTGCCGATTGATACATCTCAACATGGTGGACAGGGTTGGTGCTCCCGTCGTATCTTGGGGTGACCACAGGTGGCTTGAACCTTGATGGCATAGGGAAGTTGACTATCTTCGCCACAAAGGGTGATCCTATGGTGTATCCCTTCTGAAGAGGGTCCCGGCTCTTCATTATATCACCGATCTTATCCTCTAGCCGCTGGATTGAGTCATTCCAGGGCCTCACAGGGTCAGCTTGGCCGATGTTATCCCCTGCCACCTCTTTAAGGTGGACTGGGGGTTCTGCTGCGGCGGGCCTGTGTCGGTTGTTTACTTCTCTTTGGCCGTCATCCCGTCCTTGGGGTCGGCCATCTGCTGACTCCCTCCTGGACCTCGTAGCACTTCTTGACCTGGACAATTGTTCCCGCAGGTCATTTACTGGGCCTAGCCTCTCAAAGGCTGACCCCCTGCTCAAGCGATCAAAAGCAGAGCCTCTCGGGCGATCATCAGGGTTTGGTCTCCCGCACTTTCCTCTACTATCCTGGAGAGGTCGTACAGTATTGTTGGAGACCTCATATGGATCCCAGCACTCTATAGGGGCCTCCTCTCCCTCCAGATCGTCATACCTGTCCTCAGGGCAAGGGTTTCCTTGCTTCCCCAGGCGTAGACGCCGGGGGTCAGCAACATCCCTACGTCGCTGAGGGGGTGGCAGGTCTTTGCGTGGTGCCTGGGGTGGTCCCCTGGCCTCATGCTGTCCTGGAGCTGCTGCCGGAGTAATCATCTCAGGTGAAACCCCTGGTGGTCTTAGTATGTTCTGGCTTAGAGCTGTGAACTGCTCCTGCATCATTCGCTGGCTTGCTGCCAGAGACTTTAAGGCTTCCGCCACATCAGCCATCTCAGACTGAGGCGGCGGCTGACTGGAACTGGGTCTTCCCCCATCATCCAGTGGGGGAAGCGGTGGTGGTGGCATTTCAGGTGCCATGTGTTTGAGCTATGAAAAGCTGAACTGAAGAAAAGACTGGTGAGCTTGGGAACCTTAGTGGGTCTCTTTCAATGGTGAAACACCTCCTCTCAGGGGGAATGCTGGCTCACCACTAGAGTACCCAGTGAGGTCAAGCTGTACAAAGGAAGAGATGTCTTCTCGTTCCCACAGACGGAGCCAAACTGATGATGCTAAGATTTAGCACCACCGGGTAAGTGATAAGGAGCTCAAACAGTAGTAACCATAGAAGCCATAGAGATGTATAAGTCTATAAGTATGTATAAGGGGATGAGTATAAGAGGAAATGAGACAATGATGTATAGTGGTTCAGCCAATTTGGCCTACATCCACTGTGAGTGTGTGATCCACTAAGCATGGGCACTAATGGCCTTGGATACAATGCACATAAGCTCACTTTCTCTCTCTACTGTGTGTACAAGCAGAGTTTTAGCTAGGTTTACAATCAATTGATCCATCCTCCTGTAGGGTTGTAGGTGACAAGTATATATAGGTCTTGGGGGGTGTAGTGTACCCCCCAAGTATGCATGGTGCATGTGAATGATGATCTAGCCAATTCCCTGTTGACACCTGTAGATGCCAAATGATGACATAATATTCCCTCACGTGAGGGTGTGATTTTGTTATAACGGTCTCCCATGTGCCATGTGAGCCTCACGCGCACTATTACACGCGTCTCCCAAACCACGCGCTGCGGTGATGTCACCCTCGGCCTATGAGCCAAGGACGAGGGCAAAGTTCCTTTCGGTAGTGAGTCTGGCCTAATTTAGGCCTCTTACTGTCGTACCCTTGGAGGGTCGTTCGGAGCCTGATGAAGGGTCGGCCCCTTAGAGGGTCGTTCGAAACCTGATGAAGGGTCGGCCCCCTGAGAGGTCGTCTGGAACCTGATGAAGGGTCAGCCCCCTGAGGGGTCGTCTGGAACCTGATGAAGGGTCGCCCCCCTGAGGGGTCGTCTGGAACATGATGAAGGGTCGGCCCCCTGAGGGGTCGTCTGGAACCTGATGAAGGGTCGGCCCCTGAGGGGTCGTCTGGAACCTGATGAAGGGTCGGCCCCCTTAGGAGTCGTACGATTTGGAGGGTATATATGGGTATATCACCTCTATTTGCAAATTTTGGTCTATTTCTCAAATCGGTAGCGCCATAACTACTCAGTTAGTTACTATAAGTTATGTTGGTCATGTGGGAGGTGTTGTGTCCCTAGCGGGGCCATTTGGGGTTGTTCGGGGTTTTTTTTTGCCCACTAGCGGCACGTTTTCAAGCCTAAGTGTTCCTATTTATAAATTTTCATCATATGATCAAATCGGGAGTCTCGTGACTATGTGTCAATTACTATGAGTTACGCTGGTCATGTGCAAGGTGTTCGTATCCCTTGCGAGTCTGTTTTATGGCTATTTAGCATTTTCGCCCACTAGCTACACGTTCTAAAGCCTAAGTGTGTCTATCTACAAATTTCAGTCCTATTCTTAAACCGAGAGTCCCATGACTATTTGGTCAATTGTTATGAGTTATGTTAGTCACGTGAGAGGTACTCATGCCCCTTGTAGTACCGTTTAGGTGTTGTTCGGTGTTTTCGTCCACTAGCGGCACGTTTGTAAGCCTAAGTGCGCCTATTTTAAAATTTCGATCCTATTCTAAAATCAAGAGTCCCGTTGTGACTATGCGGTTAGTTGCTATGAGTTGCGTTGGTCACATGTGAGGTGTTCGTGCCCCTTGAAGTGATGTTTGGGGGTTGTTTGCGATTTTCAACCACTAGTGGTACATTTTCAAGACTATGTTTGCCTATTTGCAAATTTTGATTCTATTATAAAATCAAGAGTCTCATAACTACACGATCAGCTTCTAAGAGTTACGTTGGTCACGTGAGAGATGTCCCTGCCCCTTGCGGGGTCATATGGGTGTTGTTCGGGGTTTTCACCCAGTAGTGACAGACTTAGGCTTGAATTGTAAAGGAACCTATGTGTTTCTATTTGCAAATTTTGGTCCTATTCACAAACTGAGAAGCCTACAACTACATTGTCAAGTGCTATGAGTAACGTTGGTCACGTATGAGGTGTTCCTGCCCCTTATGGGGCCGTTTGGAGGTTGTTCGATATTTTCGCCCACTAGCGGCACGTTTTCAAGACTAAGTGTGACTGTTTGAAAATTTTGGTCCTATTCTCAAATCAAAAGTCCCATGACTATGGGATTAGTTGTTATGAGTTAAGTTGGTCGTGTACGAGCTGTTTGTGCCGTTTGTAGGGCTGTTTGGGGGCTATTCGGTATTTTCACCCACTTGTGGCACTTTTTTAAGCCTTAGTGTGCCTATTTATAAATGTTAATCCTATTCTCAAACTGAGAGTCTTGTGACTACGCGACAGTTGTTAAGAGTTATATTGGTCACGTGCGAGTTGTTCATGCCCCTTGCGGGGCTGTTTTGAGGGTTGTTTGAGGTTTTCAACCAGTAGGGACACATTTTCTAGCCTAAGTGTGCCTAATTGCAAATTTTGGTCATATTCTGAAATGAGTAAATCCACGACTATGCAATTAGTTGCTATGAGTAACCTTGGTCATGTGTGAGGTGTTCGTTATCCATGCGGGGACATTTTGGGGCTATTTGGGGTTTTACACCCACCACGTTTTCAAGCCTAAGTGTACCTATTTGCCAATTTCGATCATATTCTTAATTTGGGAGTCCCATGACTTTATGATCAGTTGTTACGAGTTAAGTTGGTCACGTGCGAGGTGTTTGTTCCCCTTGTGGGGCCGTTTGGGGGTTATTCAGGGTTTTTTCTCACTAACATCACATTTTCGAGCCAAAGTGTTCCTATTTAAAAATTTTGGTCCCATTCTCAAACCGAGAGTCATGTGAATACGCGACCAGTTGCTGCGAGTTACGTTAGCCACGAGCAAGATGTCCGTTCCCCGTGCGAGACCGTTTGGGGGTTTTCGCCCCCTTAGCGGCCCACTTAGGCTTAAATTATAAAGCAAGCCTAAGCTTTCCTATTTGCAAACTTGGGTCTAATTCTCAAGCAGGCATCTCCCGACTACACGGTCAATTTTTATGAGTTACATTGGTCATGTGTGAGATGTTCGTACCCCTTTCGGGGCCATTTGGGGATGTTCGGGGTTTTCGCCCACTAGCGGCACATTTTCAATCCTAAGTGTTCCCATTTGAAAATTTTGGTCCTATTCTCAAATTAGGAGTTTTGTGACTACACGGTCAGTTGCTATGAGTTATGTTGGTCACGTGTGAGGTGTTCGTGCTCCTTGAGGGGCCGTTTCGGGGATGGTCTACGTTTTCGCCCACTAGCGGAACATTTTCAAGCCTAAGTGTGCCTTTTTATAAATTTCAGTCCTATTCTCAAACCGGGTGTCCCCTGACTATGTGGTTAGTTGCTACGAGTTATGTTCATCACGTGCGAGGTTTCGTGCCCCTTGTGAGGCTATTTTGCAGTTGTTCTAGGCTTTTTCCCACTCAATGCAAGTTTTCAAGCCTTAGTGTACCTATTTGCAAATTTTGATCCTATTCTCAAATCGAGAGTCCTGTGACTATACATTTTCAATTTTTACGAGTTACTTTTTACACGTGTGAGGTGTTCACGCCCCTTGAGGGGTCGTTTGGGGGGTGTTATAGATTTTTGTCCACTAGCGGCACACTTGGGCTTGAATTGTAACTCAAGCCTAAGTGTACCTATTTGCAAATTTTAATCCTATTTTCAAACTAGGAGTCCCATGACTATGCGATCAGTTGCTACGAGTTACTTTGGTCACGTTTGAGGTGGTCGTGCCCTTTGTGAGGCCGTTTGGGAGTTGTTCGGGGTTTTCTCCCACTATCAACTTATTTTCAATCCTAATTGTGCCTATTTACAAATTTCGGTTCTATTCATTAATCAGGAGTCTCATGACTACGAGGTTAGTTGCTACGAGTTACGTTGGTCATGTGCGAGTTGTTCGTGCTTTTTGCGGGGCCATTTAAGGAATATTCGGGGTTTTAACACACTAGTGACACATTTTCATGCCTAAGTGTGACTATTTGCAAATTTGGTCATATTCTAAAACCAGGAGCTCTGCGACTATGCAATCAGTTGGTATGAGTTACATTGGTTACATGAGAGGTGTTCGTGCCCCTTGTAGGACCGTTTAAAGGTTATTCGGAATTTTCCCCTTCTAGCAACACATTTTCAAGATTAAGTGTGCCTATTTGCAAATTTTGATTGTATTCTCAAACTGGGAGTCCCATGATTATTCAATCAGTTGATACGAGTCACGCTGGTCACATGCAAGGTATTCGTGCTCCTTTAGGGGTAGTTTGGGGGTTGTCCGGGATTTTTATCCACTAACATCATGTTTTCAAGACTAAGTGTGCCTATTTGCAAATTTCGGTCTGATTCTCAAACTGAGTGTCTTGCGTCTACGCAGTTAGTTGCAATGATTTGTGTTGGCCACGTACGAGGTGTTCGTGCCCCTTGTGGGGTCATTTTAAGATTGTTCAGAGTTTCGCCCTATAGCGACACACTTAGGCTCGAATTGTAAAGCAAGCTTAAGAGTGCCTATTTGCATATTTTCATCCTATAACTACGTGGTTAGTTTCCACGAGTTACATTGGTCACGTGCAATGTGTTTGTGCCCCTTGTGGAGTTGTTTGATTTTTCACCAACAAGCGCCACGTTTTTAAACCTAAGTGTGTTTATTTGAAAATTCTGATTATATTATCAAACTCAGAGTCTCGTGACTATGCAGTTAGTTGCAGCGAGTTACGTTGGTCATGTTTGAGGTGTTCCTGCCCCTTGCGAGGCCGTTTGGGGGTTGTTCGATGTTTTTGCCCACTAGCTTCACGTTTTTAAGCCTAAGTTGCCTATTAGCAAATTTCGGTCCTATTCTCAAATTTGGAGTCCGGCGATTACACGATCAGCTGCTATGAGTTACGTTGGTCACTTTGAAGGTGTTCATACCCCTTGCGGGGCCGTTTGGGAGTTGTTCGGGGTTTTCGCCCTCTAGCGGCACGTTTTTAAGCATAAGTGTTCCTATTTGTAAATTTAGGTCCTTTTCTAAAATTGAGAGTCCCATAAGTACGTGGTTAGTTGATATGAGTTACGTTGGTCATGTGCGAGCTATTCGTGCCCCTTACGGGGTCATATGGGTGTTGTTCGATGTTTTCGCCCACTAGCGACGCACTTAGGCTTGAATAGTAAAGCCAGCCTATGTATGCCTACCTGTAAACTTTGGTCATATTATTAAATCTGGAGTCCTGCGACTACGCGATTAGTTGCTATGAGTTGAATTGGTCACGTGCAAGGTGTTCGTTCCCCTTACAAGGCCGTTTGGGAGTTATTCGGGGTTGTTCGCCTACCAGTGGCACGTTTTTAAGACAAAGTGTGCCTATTTGAAAATTTCGAGCATATTCTAAAATCGGGAGTCCCTTGACTAGGCACTTAGTTGTAACGAGTCACGTTGTTCATGTGCGAGGTGTTTTGTGCCCCTTGTGGGACTGTTTGATTGATGTTCGAATTTTCACCCACTAGCGGCACGTTTTCAAGCCTAAGTGTGACTCTTTGCAAATTTCGGTCCAATTCTCAAACCAGGAGTCTCACGACTATGTGGTGAGTTGCTACAAGTTACATTGGTCATGTGCGAGGTGTTCGGGCCCTTTGCGAGGTCGCTTGGGAATTTTGGGGGTATTCGGCCACTAGCAACATGTTTTCAAGCCGAATTATGCCTATTTCCAAAGTTTAGTCCTATTCTCAAACAAGGAGTCTCACGACTATGCGGTCAGTTGCTACGAGTTATGTGAGTCACATGCTAGGTTTTCGTTCTCCTTGTGGTGAAATTTGGGAGCTATTCGAGGATTTTTGTCCACTATCGTCATATTTTCAAGCCTAAGTGTTCCTATTTGTAAATTTTGGTCCTATTCTTAAATCAGGAGTCTCATGACTATGCATTCAATTGCTACGATTTGCGTACGAGGTGTTCGTGCCCCTTCTGGGGCCATTTGGGGGTTGTTCGGGGTTCCCCACTACTATCACACTTAGGCTTGAATTTTAAATCAAGCCTGAGTGTGTCTATTTGAAAATTTTAATCATATTCTCAAATCGGGAGTCCCGCGGCTACATGGTCAGTTGCTATAAGTTAATTGGCCATGTCCGAGCTGTTCGTGCCGCTTGCAGGGCCATTTGGGGGTTGTTCGGGGTTTCTCCAACTAGAGGCATGTTTTCAATCCTAAGGGTGACTATTTATAAATTTTAGTCTTATTCTCAAATCGAGAGTCCAGTGACTATGCAGTCAGTTGATACAAGTTACGTTTGTTATGTGTGAGGTTTTCGCGACCCTTACGGGTCCATTAGGTGGCTGTTCGAGGTTTTCATCCACTAGCGGCACAGTTAGTCTTGAATTTTAAATAAAGCCTAAGTGTACCTATTTTCAAATTTTGGTCCTATTCTCAAACTAAGAATGCATTTTACTGCTATGAGTTATGTTGGTCACATGAGAGGTGTTCGTGCCCCTTGCGGAACTGTTTGGGGTTTTCGACCACTAGCGGGACATTTTGAAGCCAAAGTGTTCCTATTTTGAATTTTTTGTCCTATTCTCAAATTGAGAGTTCCGTGACTACACAGTCTATTTTTACGAGTTATGTTGGTCAAATCCGAGGGGTTTGTGACCCAATCGTTCCATTTGGCGACTGTTTGGGGTTTTCACCCCTAGAACCATAAGTTCAAGCCTAAATGTGCCTATTTGCAAATTTCGGTGCTATTCTAAAACCAAAAGTCCCATGACTATGTGATTAGTTTTTACAAGTTACATTGGTCATGTGCAACAGGGTTTTTTCGGGGTTGTTAAGGGTTTTCGTGCACTAACGACATGTTTTCAAGCCAAAGTTTGCCTATTTACAAATTTTGGTCCTATTCTCAAATCGGGAGTCCCGTGACTTTTTGGTCAGTTGCTATGAGTTACGTGTGTCACGTGCGAGGTGTTCGTGCCCTTATGGGACTGTTTGTGGTTGTCCACTGGCGGCACACTTAGGCTTGAATTGTAAAGCAAGCCTAAATGTGCCTATTTGTAAATTTTGGTCCTATTCTAAAACCAGGAGTCTTGCGACTATGCGATCATCTGTCATGAGTTACGTTCATCACGTGCGAGGTGTTTGTGCCACTTGCGGGCTATTTGGAGACTATTCAAGGTTTTAACCCACCGGCAACATGTTTTCAAGCCTAAGAGTGTATGTTTGGAAATTTAGGTCATATTCTCAAATAGGGAGTCCCGTGACTATGCATCCAGTTGGTACAAGTTTTGTTGCTCATGTGCGAGGTGTTCAACTCCTTGTGGGGCCGTTTGGGAGCTATTTAGGATTTTTGTCCACTTGCGGCACGCTTTCATTCCTCATTTTATAGGAGGGTAAATTAATTTAAGAAACCTTTTGTAACAATTGTGGTTGCATATTGGATTATATTATTCAACTTAGTAATGTGATATTTTAATTGATAGGTTAAATTTTAGGTTTATGTTAATATCAGTGGGTAATGTTTTCAACTAAAATTATTTTTTAAATGAGTTCAAATAATTAATACCATACCTCCTCGTAAACTTAATAACATATTTTTCGGGATACTCTTTCTAGGAAACTATTTGAAAAAATAGATAATAGAAAAAATAAGACGTTTAGGACCAATGAAAAAAAAAACAAAATGAAACTGTATTGAATGAGTAATTAACTAAACCTGTCCAAAAAATTAATAAAAATATATATCAATCATTTACCAATCAGTTTCTTATAAGATAAAGAAAACTATCAGACCCCCCCCCCCCCCCCCCAAATGCTCAAACTTAAAACCCATCAATCTAAACATCACCTCAATAATTTGTTTACTCCAACCTTTACAGGTTGTTCCATTTTTTAAATAAATATTAGGAATTTTAGGAAACAAATATTTTAGTGTTCCATAGAGGAAGATATATAACAGATAATACAAATAGACGATTCCCCCCTCCGATCTCCTAACCTCATCCTTGACAACCTTAGTACTAACCCCAAACCTCCTGCGACAAAGGAGGGGAGTACGACGGAGACGCTGCGACAAAGGACACGAATAGGAATAGGGGGCGAAGATAGTGGCAGAGAGAATGAGAGAGGTAGGGCTTGGGTTTTCGGTCGAGAGAGGGGGGAGCGGGGGAGAAGATGAGGGAGGAGAGAGAAGGGGGAAACTAAACTGTACTAAAATTTTAAGGTATTTTATATTGTAGTCAACTGTTCTTAATTTTGGCCAAATTGTCATTAAACCGTGCCAGAATTTGGCACAGTTTAAAACAGTGCCAAATTTTTAATATCAGGGTGTGTCAAATTGTTGTTTTTGGTGTAGTGTATATGCAATTCACATTCAATTATTTTCATTTCTATTTTTCTTTTAAAATAATTTTCAAGAGATAATGAGACTAAGTAACTAAGTGACTAAAAAAATCAAACACTAAAATTACAGATAAAGTGAGGTAAATAAATGTGGGAGCAATCAAGGAATGGGACTACACCACATATTCTAGTTGTTCTAATCAATTAATTTACTCATTTGAAATCTTCCAAGTTTGTATTGAAATTACAAGTCAACTCTCGTTACAAATGCAATTTTAGCACTAACCTTTTAAAAAATTAAATTCAAGCCCCACAAATCTAGAAAATAGATGTACACTCCTTTTAATAAATCACCTGCTAGGATCGAGTCATCAAAATTCATATAAATCATAGAAAATAAAATTTAGAGTACAAATTCAAGGAATAATACAACACTTGAGAAACCCCTATCTCGAGTTCGATGCTAAAATGAGTATTATATCTCGAAAATCATTTGCCCTATCTCGAGGCATAAATTGAAAGGTGAAGGATCAAAATTAATATTCAAATGAAATTTTTAATAATCGAACTAATTAATTACATGAACATAAAATAAGGGTTCATCCTACTCCTTGGAAGGGGGTTTTAGCCTAACATGATATGAAATATGATAAACAAATGATCAAAGGAATTAAAATATAAAAATGGTAAAGAGAAAGATCAAACCAAATCTCTTTGCATCTAATTGACTCAAATACTTAAATTAGAAGCATACAATCCTCAAATTGAGTGATTAACAAAAATAGAAATGAAAATATCACACTCAATTTAAATCTCACTTCAATTTAATTCCCTAAAATTAAGTCTAAATAAAATAACTACCTAACTCTAAAACTTATTTCTACCTAAAAATATCTCTCTACTTTCTCTCTAGAACTCTCCCTACTAGATTCTTCTAGGTCTTTTTCAAATGGGCCTCGAATATTCTTTTATAATGTGGAAAATAGAGCTGAGGAGTATAAATGGAATGTGGAGGTTTGGGTGTGCATGTGGAAGTAGGGATGGCAATTTAACCCAACCCGAAAGGGTTCCCGACCCAACCCAACACTAACAAGGAGGGTTAAAAACCCATTTAAAATAGTAGTGGTGGATTTTTTTAAACGTTTATTAAATGGGGCGAGTTTGGGTTTAGTATAAATATGTCCGCCCCGCACCGTTTAATACTTAGATTGACTTAAATACCCCTCTTATATTAACTTAAATACACTTCTCTGCACCTATATATATATAAACTTAAAACCTTAAATATAATTATCCCCCCTACAAAAGAGGTTCCTTTCTTCTACCCTATCTCTTTATAAATCAGAGAACTCCTTCTCTCCATTCACCTCCCCCCCCCCCCCCCCCCCCCCACACACACGGTTGTTGCCCTCCTCCGCTAGGTGACTCCCTCCACTAGCGATCAAAGCCACCAGGTGTCGCCCTCCATTCACACACCCTCCACCACTTACCAAAGCCACCAGCGACCATCGCCCCGTTCTCGCCGACTGAAGCCAGAGGCCAAAGCCACCAGCAGCAATAACTGCCCTGTTCTTGTCGACTTTTTATTTTGTGAGAAATATTTTTTTGTCGTTGCTTCAATCATCCATCTGCTAGATATCATTTTGATATATTTAAAATGATTGTATTTTTTTCTCTCTTAACAGTATCATTTGACGCTTGAACACAAGCTTGCGGGGAAATTGATAATAAGCTGTTAGCATTTGTACACAAGATTGCTGATGATTTTAAGCTATTGGTGTTTCAATACAAGGATGTCTGTGCGTGTGTGTTAAATATGGATGTTGGAAAGTGGGCATAGATGAGCAAGTAGACATGATGTGTGTTTATTTGTGGAACAAAAGGAAATGGAACAATGTAAAATTAATCGCATACATGCATTTAGACATGCTTAAGAAGGAAAAAAATGATAAAGAGAACATGAGGTTCCAGTAGGCCATTTCTGATTTTATTTGGATTTATTAAACATAATTTGAAAAAATAAATAAATAATCTTTCACTCATGAAATTAAATCAATAGTTAATCCAACAATGTTTTAACCTACAGGGCGGGGTGGGTTTTTGACCCGTATAATATAAACGGGGCGGGGCGGGGACAAATTTAGAGAGTTTATATTTAATCGAGTTCGGGGCTTAAAAACTAAACTGGTCGCGGGGCGGGGCGAGTTAAATTTTTTTCGTGGAGCGATTTTGGGTTTTGGTAAACCCGCCCCATACCGGACTCGTTGCCATCCCTAAGTGGAAGAGGTGATAAGGGTATTTTTGTAATGCACAAGAGTGATTGTGGATTGAGAGGGTGAGAGGGTAGTTAAGTAAAAAGGAAGAATCTTCATTTAGCACATGTGGGCTTTTATTTTATTTTGGTTTAGTTATTTGCTAACTTGGGTATGGGGTAGAATGGGTAGGAGTTTGGTTGTGGGTGTATGGTTCAATTTCTTGAGTTATTTTGTTGCAGTAGTTTAGGTGCTTGGGTTAAGGAAGGTCGTGGGTTGACATTGCAAGAATGGGGTTCTCGGGTCAGGTGTATGGAGGTATAAGGTCTTAGACATCCTGGTTTATGGTCGGTTTGGGTTGCCGAACAGATGGGAATGGCTTATGGGTCTAAGTCGTTTATGTTATGGCTATGAAGCACGGATTCTTCAAAAGGCCTAAAGAATCCGAATCGGACGCGAGTCGGGTGCGACCTTGATTCGGCCCCGATTCCCACCCAAAGGAGAATCAGATATTAATTAAATAACTTAATTTTCGATTCTGAAAAGATTCGGCAAGAACTCGGCTGGTTTCAAAAAACACATTTTTTTTATTTTTTTTCATTTTCATTTCTCTCTCTCTCTCTCTCTCTCTCTCTCTCTCTCTCTCTCACACACACACACACACACACACACACACACACACACACATATTCTTCTTACTCTCCTTCAACAAATATGAAGTTAACTGAGTTTCTCAATAACTTCCAATGTTTATTTTTAGTTTAATGTTTTAATATTAAATGGGTTTTGTGACCCAAGTTAAATGTTTATTATTATATTATATTAAATTCTAATTTTATAGTTTAATGGTTAGTGGGTGATTATTGTAATATATGTGAAGACTGATAATTCTGTTTCTTAACAACTTTCTATATTTGTTTTTAGTTTAATGTTAAAATGGTTTTGTGGCCCAAGTTAACTTCTTGTTATTACATTATATTGAATTCTACTTTTATAATAAAATGGTTAGTGGGTTTTGGTGGATTATTATAATATATGTGAAAGCTAATAGATAAGTGGGTTTCTTAACGACTTCGTATGTTTGTTTGTTTAATGTTAATTGAGTTTTGCGAAGTTAATTATTTTTATTATATTATATTGAATTCTACTTTTATAGTTTAATGGTTAATGGGTTTTAGTAAATTATTATAATATACGTGACATTGATTGTAGAGTACCCTTTTTTAATATTGTCAATGTGTTGAAAAATAACAAACACCGTTATCATAAATTTTTTAGATACATAATAATAATGGAGCTTATTTGTATTACTTAAAAATAACATAATATAATTTATATTATTATATTATATCTCGCCGCACCCGTATCCTAATTTTTTGAGAATTTTCGAATCGTCGCACCCGCACTGTGGCGCACCTGCACCCCGAACCCAAATTTGTCCTTCATTGTGTTATGGAGTTCATGGGTATGCTCCGGGGCTTGGTTTTGATGTCGCCGACCGGAGCAGGTCCGGTGTGCGGGTCGCGAAGTTGGGTATGTACTGAACCGGTTAGGGTCGAAAGGGGTCAGGGAATGAATTAGTTTCGGGTTTATGTTTTAATGGGGTTATTACCGGATTGAACCTGAGGTTAGGTTGTTGCGTTGATTTGGTGGGTACACTAGTTTTGGTTTTGAGGTTTCGAGTTGTGTATTGTCCGAAGTTTAGGTGGAAATGGGTAGGGTCCGAAGGTGGTTAAGGGCTTCCGAATTTTTTGGGGTAGTGGGTTATAAGGTTGCATCCGGGTTTTGGCTTAGAGGGTAGCTGCCATGGGAGGTGTGGAGTTGAGTGGTGGTATGGCTATCTTGTTAATAGAGGAGAGAGATGATGGAAGAAGATGGGAAATCTAATTTGTTTTGTTGGGTTTGAGTGAGGATTTGGTTTAGGTGAGGTGTACCGTATATGGGGTGTAGGGTGTATGTTAGGGAGTGTGTTATAGGGTGTTCACGTGTATATGGGACTAATGTGTGTGTAGATACTATATTATAAAAAAAAAATATGTGTATATATTTACAATACACAAAAAAAAATTCAAACACATACATATAAAATAGAAAAAAAAGACTCACGATAAAATAAATATAAGAATAAAAATAAAGAAAAAAAATAACTATAAAATAAAGAACAATAAAAATATAAGAAAATGAAATATTAAAAATACACACCTAAGTATATACAAACATTGACATGGCGATACACACGTTAAAATATTTACAAAAAATAAAAATACTAAAAATAAAGACCCTAAAATAAAATAATAATAATAATAATAATAATAATAATAATAATAATAATAATAATAATAATGACACAACTCGAATAAAATATATATCTATAATAAAAATAATAAAAATAAAAATACTACACACACACACTGAACAATTATAGAACAAGCTAGATATGGACTAGGCATGGTTCGGGACAGGTTTAGGGTAGAGGACTGGGTTTAGGCTCATTTAACTGCATCCTTGCCATATTTGATGTACTTGACCACTTATTTATAGAAATTACCTCGAATTAAACTTGACACCTCAAATGCTTATTGACCTACAAAACAAACAAATACCAACATAAGTCTGATTTTAACGAGAACTAGCAAGTAAAATGTGTCCTTTTGAGGTATACATATAACACTTTTGTGTGCTTATCACACCACTCCCAAACAGAACTTTGTTAGTCCTCGAGCGAATAGAGAGAAAGAAAAAGGATAAGAAACTAAAAGTGTACCACTTTCGTCGGCACTTGCGATTGCACTTAGCATGTGCAATAAGCCTTTAAACGTATAGGTTACCCTACAAGACGAGTTTTGTATCATGAGGGTTTGCAATGAATGTACCCACAAAATTAAAAAAATATTGAAAATGGTTTATTTAAAGGAAAGTATTTTATTTGAAAAACTATCCAACCCATCTATAAATACTTCACGGAATACAATGGTCAACTATGAGTGTATGGCATAAAATTACTTAATACCAAAGGTGTAATCCTTCCCAAAAACCTCAGCATGTGTAGGGTGAGACAATCTCTAGTATCATTAGAGTAATTCCTAGATCGTCGTTAATGAATCAACACTTTGACTTTAAATCTCACTAGATATGTCTCTCTGAAGTGAACTCTCTGAGATTTGGGTAAGTGTTTCTCTCTAATGTGTAAGGAGGTGAGTAAATGTAAACAAGGTCAAACTTCTCACACACTTATAAGAAATGACGGATACATGAAAGAATTTGATCTCATGAGCGAATGCTAACCATTGTTTTGAGAATGTCGAGCCATTCACCATATAAACTTCTCGTTTGCGTGAACACCTCACTAAGGATAAAAATGGGATTTAAGTATGGCATAAAGAATGAGATGAAGAAGATTGATGATATTATGGTAAGGTTTTTTAGGAGAGTGGAGTACAATTACTAATGTCTTCATTTTATAAAACTATGATCTCATACTCTCTTTCTTTTTTTTTCTTTTTTTTTTCTATTTTTCACTCTTTTTCACATTTTTTCTATTTTCTAATTTTATTTTTCCTCTTTTTTTTATTGCAACGCATTTTTCTTTTCATAACACAAATGAAGACAATTTACATATCGACTTTCAAACACTCTTTTCCTCAAAAAATGATGGATGGTAATGATTGAAAATTATATATGGATGGTGTGGGACAGGGGAAATATGAAAAGATAATGGGTGAAGTAAATGGTAATTTGATATGGAGAAATGGTGAGTGTATGGTAAAGAATAATTTAGTGTTAGGGACAAACTACAAGACACATGTTTCTTACGAGTCGAAGGTGATGTCATTCTCAGTGGTTATGCCAAAGATGAAGAATAATGAGATCATGAAACGACTAAGTGCGGTACTTAAAGAAAGTTGAGTCATCTTGTGACTCGAAGACACATAAAAATCCTAAAAAATGTGAAAAGCTCGAATTCTCACGGGTTTAAGTCTCCATAAGTGATCTTTTAGGGCTCTCTTGAGAATGTAGTTACTCTTCAAGTTTTGATTGTAAATGTGAAAGTGAAAATTTTCTATGTTTAAGAATTCATAATGCAAATATGCCTGAAGAGGTATTACTTAATTTTATGGTAAAAGCGTAAATTGGGAACGAACAAGGGTAATTTGAGACTTCTAAAAGAGAGATGATAGACAACTCGTGCCAATAAAAAATTGAGTTAAACTGCATAAAAAAGTTAAAATGACTTGTTTTTGATAAAATTTTCATAAGAGGTATGATTTTGATAAATATCCCCACCCCCAAACAAAAGAGAACATTGTCCTCGGTGTTTAAAACTATATATTCAAATTGAAAGCACAAAAGAGGAAAGATGTTACCACAATCAATCGCTAATGAAGTTGGACCATGTGATGGAAACAATGGTAGGACCTGAAGAATAAAGGCAGCATAAAAATATGTACATGTCTATAAAGCATGAAAAAGTATTGGGTGGTGTGAACCACCACCAACAAACAGGATAGAACGCATATGTCAAAACTCGACATGGTCAGTTGCCTTTGGTAGAACTAATTTTAATGTCTTCAGCCAGACTGAACGTAAATCAACCTAAAGATAAGAACTATGAAAGCATAGGTGGCAGAAAAATTGGATGATGAGAATCACCCCAAAATAAGACATAAATGTCAGTCTTGATGGATAAAAGCTACAAAGTCAATGCACTTGTATGTCAAAATACTTCACACGATGCAGAGCATCGGTGGACCAAGGGTGGGTGGGGAGAAGGGTATGGGTAAGAATGGAAAGGGTGAGGGTGAATAAGCACCTATCTCTGGTATTATTGAGCTTAAAAATGAGGGCAACAAGCGATCTGTAAGCATGATACCCAATTTGGTGAGGAAGGAAAAATGGTGTAGCAATATGGATATGGTGGGACGGAGAAAAAGTAAGCGACCATTCTATAAATAGACGATGATAAAGGTTGTGCCTTGTCACATTGATGAGATGACAATATGAAAAATCAACACCACAAGTAAGTGGTGTGCGTGAAGGAACAAGCACAATAGAACAGGTGAGAGTGTGGACCAATTTGTCTTCTTGATCCGGGTTTAAGTCCGAAGAAATTATGACTGGGTGATGTTGGTTTAGGCTTAAGAAATCATATTTCAACTCAGCAAGTAATGGCTTAATCTCGAAACTAGGTCGTGCCTCATGAGAGGCATTAGACTTAGACGCAGAAACAGAGTCTGGGGAAATATCGGGGCATGGGTTAACTGGGTCATCTACAGATAGAAGATTTTCGATAGAGAGAGGCTCAAATGGAGTGTCCCAAGTGAATGTGTCCATAAGTGATGTGGAATCTAACAAGGCATTCACTTTAGAGATGGACGAATCAATATCAAATTCGTTGGCTTTTGTTTAGGTAAAAAGGAAGAATCTTCGTTTAGCACACGTGGGCTATTGTTTTATTTTGGTTTGGTTATTTGTTGACTTGGTTTTGGGGTACAATGGGTAGAAGGTTTGGTTATGGGTATATGGGTCAATTGCTTGGGTTTTGTAGCAGCAGTTTAGGAGCTTGGGTCGACGAAGGTTGTGGGTCAATGTTGTAGGAATGGGGTTCTCGGGTCAGGTGTATGGAGGTATAAGGTCTTGGACATCCTGGTTCGTGGTCGGTTTGGGTGGCCAGACAGGTGGGAATGGTTTACGGGTCTAGGTCATTTCTGCTATGGAGTTGATGGGTATAGCTCCGGGGCTTGGTTTTGATGTAGCTAACCGGAGCAGGTCCTGTGTAGGGGTCATGGAGTTCGGTCTATACTGAATTGGTTAGGGTCGAAATGGGTCAAGGAATGAATTGGTTTTGTGTTTATTATTGGATGGGGTTATTACTTGTTTGATCCTGATGTTAGGCTGTTGGGTTGATGCGGTGGGTACACTAGGTTCGTGTTTGGCAGGGGAACAGGGTCAGTTGTAAGTAAGCTAGAGGTTCGGGTGGTTTTGAGGCTTCAGGTAGTGTACTGTCTGAAGTTTAGGTGTAAATGGGTAGGGTCCAACGGTGGTTAAGGGCTTTCAGATTTTTAGGGGTAGTGGGGTATAAGGTTTCATCTGGGTTTTGGCTTAGGGGGGTAGCTGCAATGGGAGGTGTGGAGTTGAGTGGTGGTATGTCTATGGGTGAGCATACATATCACAAATCTAGTCTCGCGCCCTTCTCACTTGGATGATTATGTAATTAGCTAACTAAGGCGACCACACACACGGTAATCTGCTCACATTAACATATATATCAAATACGCCTCACGGTAACACACAGTACCCTAGTTGAGTTGTGGTGGAATGGAAAGTTATTTCTTAATTGTTAATTATCGATTATAACACTAATCCCGAGTATCCCATAAACCCCCACATTTGGGTCCCCAAACAAGCCCAAAACCATTCCCGGATTTACCCAATAACTCCCCTAATGGTATACATATACCCCAGACTTAATTTCGATGTCTAAAACACCTAAACAAGTCCCCAAATCATCTCAGAACATGCCCAAAATATATCTACCCATTTACATATTTTTATTATTATGTCGAACACCACATACCAATAATTTAATTAATATTGAATTTATTGTCTACAAGTAAATATAACATTCACAAATGCATCAAATAAACATGAAATTCCAACTAAGTAATTTATTCATGAATTTATTTAATTAAATTCTACCAAATTAATTTAATTTCTACTAATTTAATTTATTATAAAAATACAGAGTATTACATTCTTTCCCTTAATAATGAAATTATGTCCTTGGAATTCACTGAGGAATAACATCAAAAATTAACCCTCACAAATAGCATAGGTTTATACTCTATTAGTCTGTGCTTGTATCCCAAATGATAAAATAAAAATGCTCATCTATTCCTACTATAGTGTGATCGAGACATCCATACGCCACATATCACATACACACACACACAAACATTATATATGGATGAACGACATACATCCCAAATGAACCATACAAACCATGCACATCTATGAGGAAAAAAAATACTCGAATATCCTGCTAATCATAACTTAGTTCATCTTGAGATTGTCACACTCATTCTACTAGTAGTGTAAAAATTACCCAGTGCTCTCATCACTGCACTCCTTGGCCTCAGTGGCCTTAACTCATATAACATAACGTCGATCGATGCATTATATCTTCTACCATGTATAACGTCTTAACAGAATATCCTAGAACCCAAGGTTCTTCAACTCCCGACACTTGCTAACTTTTATGTTTGGTACGTCTTTCAAGCAAAATCAAAACAAGGAACCCTCCCGGTACACTAATACATAGCTTAATTGGTTATTGAGATCTATTCTTCCAAGACTAAACATGAAATTATACGCTAACCACATAGATTTCAACTTGTCTCAATTTAAACAAAAGGCTCATCCTTCCAAGAATTACAGTGAACCCTGTTGTATTAATCATTTTAATAATGCCAAGAACATCATGTTCCTTTTCACATATACGATAGGACACCTTCTGTCCATCCTTAAATCTAGTAGAGCGCTTAATCACTCATAAGATTCTAAATATCTACCCATCCCAATAAAGTTTACTATCGCCCATTTTTAATGACAACGTTCCTATTATAACACTATTCATGATAATAAACATCTTCATGTAACCGAGGCCATCTCTATCCATTTATCTCTTAAAGTAATCTAAAACATTTCAATACAAATGCTTATCCTTATGGATATCCTTACCTACTAAAATAAAATCCATCCCTGGATAACCATCGTATTTATTCAACCTTTAGAGTATTCCATCATTAGCATCTAGTCTATGTCTGCACACCGAGTCAGAAATTCATTGTATATCTAAACAAAAAAATAGGTCAATAACCAATCCTAGAATATTTACATTGTTGGGCCTACTCTCGATAAGGAAACCCTCTTCAATTCATGCAAAACTCGCGGCTATAACCCCTATGACCATTTATACTCTCACCATATAGGGTTTATAAAACTCCATCGAACCATCATTCGTCCTATGCTACTATCTCCTTGGACACCTGCTTGTCCATAAACCTTATCCCTCATTAGCACATGAATAAGATAGATGTTTATGATGCACAAGTCACATCATCCTCATATCAATTTTTTAATTGAGGCATCGCCCTTTATTTTTCGAAATCAAACGGTGACCCACTCCTAGGTCCAAACTCTTGCACCTTATTCTCATCGAAATCACGAACGGCTTAACAACACAATAAATCTTGCCCAATCTCAGTGCAACACCAATTCGACATTATTTATTTGGAATCCATCCGTAACCAAATCATTCCTTAAAACACCCCAGTTGCTAAGACATCTCAATATGCTGCTCTATTTTAAGTGCACCAGTTTTCATAAGGTAAACATACTAACCCAAGTTTACATAGCGATCCATTTTACCATAACTAGACCCTAAACATGATAATTTCCATAATTTTTCTCACGTCTATGATGAACAACATTTGTCCAATTCGTTATTCTACACTTGGCCATTAACTCTTAACGACCCCATAATAATTGGCACAAACCATTTAAGTGGCTCATCGATCCATCCCTAGGATAACATCATATTCCATCATATCTAATATGAATAGGTCTACCATAATCTAAGTCTCCATGTGTCAATACCTGTACCTCTACACATGAAACACATAGGTGTCCCTCTACCCATGGGTGAATCAACGTAAAGCACTATGTCAAATGCTAAGTCTACCATCCTTGATGCACTAACAGAGTAATATTAATAATTGAGTACTATGCACAAGTATCAACTAAATATGCCCTACATATCTATGAATAGGGATCATACCCTGCACTATCTATGTTGGTGTTGGTACCTCTTTAGGGGTGATATAAGACATGCCCATACTGTAATTGCGGCTGATGTCCTTGAGGTGGAGCGGGTAGCTCTAGTAGTGTTGGCACTACCGCCACTATCTATATCGATAATGGCCCTAGAGTGAATAATACTCTCATTATCCCCCAGCTCCCGTGCTGCTCAATTTCTTTGAGGTAACTTCCTCTTAAAGTGTCCTTTATATCCATAAATGTAATAATTTCCTTAAAATTGACACATATCCTACTGCTTCCCCTGTTGGCCCTATTGTCCTTGGCCCTGCTGCCACAATCCCTGATGGCCTCTTTATTGCTGGCCCTGGACCGATTGGCCCTCCTCATTCCAATAATAAAAAAACCTTGTGCTTCTTATGCTGATCACCTACCTGTGACCCTTGAACTGTTGGGTCCCCTAACTGCCATTCCCATTCGTCTTACCCTAATGGTTCGACGTCTCTGAGTTGGGTCTCTTCCCCCCTTACTATTCTAAAATTCCTTATAATCCTGATAATGCAGAAAAGTGACATTCACTATCTGTGTGTAGGTGTTGAAATTCGAATTTCCTAACAATAACTTCTTGATGTGACAGTTTGTCCCGCATACAAACTTCTCCATCTTCTTCTCTTCAATGTTTACCTCGTCCCCAGCAAAAAAAGGCAATGAAGTACACTACACCTCACATTCTGCTACTGTTCGATCTTCCTACTTATGGTCCAAGAACTTCCTTCTCATCTGTGGTGAGAAATAATTTCCCTCAAACTTGGCCTAAGACTTATCAATAGTTAACATGTCTTGCTCCTCCAATGTGGTGATAGACTCCCACCACTATAAGACTCCTACCTCTGTAAGGTTGCCCCTACTAGGAAAAATGAAGCTAACATCTTCTTGTGCACTGTAGTTCACTGAACGATCCTCAAATGTAGCTGAATATCCTTCTTCCACTGAGTACCCACTAATATATTTGGACTCCCAGTAAACTCTGGAGGTCAAACCTTAATGAATCCCTCCCTAGATATCTCCCATATCGAGCCCTACTCTTGAATGGGTAGCACCACTTGTTGTAGTAGTGGTGGTGGTGGCTGCTGCTGCAGTGGAAAAAATTACTGTAGCATAGAGGCCATCATCGTAGAGACTTCCTGCATCACTATCAGGAAAATGTTTACTGGAGTAATCCCGGGTGGGGCTGGTGGTGACTATGGGTGTGGTTGAGACTCCTACTGATCTCCCTCTTCTGTAGCCTATGTGATGACACGTCATGGTTTACCTCGCGTACCGTCTTCAATATGAAAACAAATAGGTTTCATATTTGTAACATATTGAAAAGAGTACAATGATTCCTAAACATAACGCTCTACATATCAAAGGAATGAAACGTAGAATGTAATGACCATAACACAAATCTTAAGGACGCTTGAACATTGATGCTCTGATACTAACTGTAACAACCCTCATTTTTCATGTAAAGCTTGGCCAGACACAGTACATCGAAGATGGGGCTTGTCTATCAATCTATATCATTTTCAGCATCAAACCATAACAAAACATCTTTATTTTAAAAAGACATGCGCAATAAAACCAGTTTAATTAATAACTGATAATAAATAAGTCCAACATCCAGATCGTAATAAAAACTCATACATAAGTACTACTGATCTCAATAAGACTGAATAATAAACTTCAGGCTTATGCCCACATAATATGCGAATAATAAAGATAGCAGAAAGGGAAATAATAGCCTAAACTAGAATCAAATGATCTGAATGACTAGTGAGCAAATGTGATCGCAAGTCTGATATCCCGTTAGCCCTATTGTCCCTATCTAGGCAAACCTGCGGTGGAAATTTGTATAATTTAGCTCGGTGCTATGTTGACCAACATGTTGAAAGCCAACCAATTCCATTAGACAAAAGGATCTAAGGAGGCATTTGAAAAGATGAAATAGTCCTTGACCACTCCCTTAATACTTGGGCTAACTAACTTCAATAAAACTTTAATTATGTAGACTGATGCCATAAATGAAGGTATCAATGCAGTCCTAATGAAAATTAACAAACCAGTAGCTTTCATAAGCAAGACACTACTAGATAAAAAAAGGGAATTTCTACCTACGAAAATATTTGTGGGCTATAGTATATGCAATAGAGAAATGGAGAACATATTTTTGTGGGAACCATATTATAATCAATACAGATCATCAAATATTGAAATATCTTTTAAAGAAGAGATATTCTTTAATGTTATAACAGAAATTATTCAACAAGTTGATTTTTTTATTATGCGATTGTTTATTAGAAGGATAGTGAAAATAAGGCTACAAATGCCTTATCTTGAATTATATAAGTGAAACAATATTATAATGCCACTTCAATAATCCAATCAGCTCAGTTAAAAGAGATTAACCATAACATTAATGATGATGCACTAGCTCAATGAGTATTAATGAAGCCCCTCATATAACCAGTTGATGTAAAAGGCTATACTCACACCCTAGGGACTTTGAGATTTAATAAAACACTATATGATGGAGACCAAGGCCATCTAAGACAAAAGATTATGGAAGGAATACATTCTTCTAAATATTGTGAACACTCAGGAAGCAAATCTACCATTAAAAGGGTAGAGAAATATTTTTTATGCTCAAACCTCAAACAACAAATCAATGAGTTTGTTGTATCTAGTGATATTTATCAATAAGCAAATCAAAAAATGTTATTTACTCTTGACTACTTCAACCTCTCCTTATTCCCAATAATCTTGGGTCATAAATATCAATGGATTTTGTTAAAGTCTTGCCTACAACAAATGGTTATGACACCATCCTTATCACTGTTGATAGATTGACCAAGTACGATCATTTAATTCCACTAAACCTCCCATTCTTAGCTTCAAAAGTAGCTCAAGTATTCTTCGAGACCTTAGTCACTTTTGGAGTGAACTTTTTAAACTACTAGGCACTAACATACATATACACTACTCCATTGCCTACCATCCATGGAGTGATGGTCAAAAGGTATAGATAACTACTTAAGGTGCACGATAAGCGATAAACTAACCACATTGTCCAATTAGTTAGCCTTGGAGGAATGGTGGTACAACCCTACCCACTGGTCATGCATTCCAACCATCCCTTTTGATCTCCGTATGGTTGTCCACCCCACCTTGTTATCCCATAATAAACCTCCACCCAAAATTAAGAAGTGGGCCCATTTCTAGAATATTGAAGAATAAGTATACAAATCTTATAAGAGAGGCTTCAATAAGATAGATTCTGGTTGAAGACCTACGTAGACAAATAAACAAGGGAAAATTTTGATTGAACCTAGTGTGATCTTGGAAAGAAGGATGATAAAGGGTAAACAAAGCCACACCATATATTTTGCTGTAATGGTACATTGGCCATCCTGCAGATACGACTTGGAAAGATTATGACGTTATTGGTTGTAAATTACCACAGTTTGATCCTTAGATACAAGGATCTAAAAAGGGGCATGCTTTGTGAGTAAAATATGTAGAGAAGACGACACAATTAGTATAATAGTTATGTTGAATCAATGCAAACCTAGTTGGAGAAGGATAATTATTGTATTGTTAGTAGTTAGTTTAGTGGTTAGTTACAAGTTGTCAGATGTGTCGTTAGTTGGTTTATCTAATATAACTATTTGAAAATGAAGTCTCTTATTATTCCAGGTGGACTAATTAACTTTTTCTTTAATTCATAAGTTAACGCTCCATACCTATTTAGGATTCTTTTCAAGTCCTGTCACCTCCCAAACTTTGCAACTATGAACCGTTGATTTGTAACTCCTCACCTCCTATTCCAATAAAGCATATCGCTCCAAAACAATCTAGAAACCTTATCTCCTTTACGCTTATATTATAACATCAACTAGAACTATTAGGATTGAAGTTCATATTTTCTACCGAAACCACAGTACGGTATTTTTTAAACTTAGTCAAATCAATTGGATTTTGCGATTCAATTGGGTTTTAGATGAATTTAATTGATTCAATTGGGTTTCTACTATTTTTTTTATCTCTAGAGTGGACAAGGCCACAATTGGACAATCCAAACATCATAATCTATAATATATCTTAGGGTTTGGAAAACATAGAATTTAAAATCTAGGGATTTTAAGAGTTAAATAATCTAAAATAAGAATGGTAATTGTTCAATTAGAATCAAAATTTTAGCCTCTATTAAAGTCAATTGAGAAGAAATTTTAATTTGAAATATGATGGTAGGGATTTTATATATTCCATATATACATTCTTATGAATGAGAAACTTGATTATTTGAAGATTGGATCATAGTTTAATCATTTGTGATTAATTAGCCATTATGTATTATTAGCAGTTATTGGATGTCATGGAGAAGATGTGAAATGTTCGTACTTTTGTCTTAGATATTTTTAAAACATTCCAAATTCTATGTTAATTTAATGTATTCACTTTTCTTTCAATACATCTCACAACTTTCTCCATAACCTTTTTAGTCTCATATATAATATTTACCATTTTGTCATCCTTTTGTTTTCATTCTCTATTTAAGTTTTATTTCCTCTTTGGGGTTCATGTTCCTTTTTTTTCACTTTTGACAAACAAGTTGAATACCCAAGCCCCCAAGATGGTTCATGTGCAAAACTCATATTTGATTAAATGACACACTAAAGGTAAAACTTATTTTTAGTTCCTTCGTTTGTTTTGAATATTTCAAAATGCATTTTTAGGCAAATCATTAGGAATTAGGACAATTTTCCTTCGAATATTCCTATCAAAAAAAGTTTTGCTATGTTTTTTTAACAAAGTATTGTTGTGGAATATATACTATGTGGGGATAATAGAAAATTTATGATTCAAAGAGTTGTATTCATTATGACTATATTACAGAGTATTTGACTTACATATTATTTTTATTACTAAAAAATATATTTTGGCCCTAAGAATTAACACATTGTCTACTTTTTCCACTGTTGTGAGTTTGCTTCTTATTTATTGACTCGATTTTTCCTAATAGTTTTGTGTATTTGTTTACAAAACATTATATTACCATAACTATAAATAGCCCGCGTATTGCGAGGTCGAAAACTAGTTCTGGTAATAACAGTTAGGGCTGGTTTTGAGGGGAGGCAAGGGAGGCGGCCGCCTCGGGTCCCGATTTTAAACACATTTTAGGAGCCCCAAAATTTTATATGTATTATATTTATAGTGTCATTTTCCAATTGTCCAAAAAAAATTGTTGAAAACTGAATGGATGAACATTTAAACTTGCTGCAACTCCTAAAAAATAAGTCGGCATCTTTTCAGTTAAAAAAAACAATAATTTATAAATTAATAAAAGAATCTCTTATTGAATCTGAGACCCCCAATTCAAGAGTTCGCCTCGGACCCCTAAAATCTTCGGACCGACATGATTAGTCAAATGGGAAAACTATTTATGTAGAACGCACAGATTCTTGGAGTAGCTTAAATTTTAATTACAAACCCAAATATTTATTTTAGTTTTGTTTTTGATACAGAGTAAATAAGAAATTAGTTGGAAATAGCATACTTGTAATTATAAACAATTATTAATAATAAACTTTGGAACACATGTGAAACCCTATTAAATATTGTATTTGTAGGACAAGTTAAATGATAAATTTAATATGATTGCATATAGTAATTATCTAAGAAATTAACATAACTTTGTGTCTTTTTGTATATAATTTGTTAAAAAATAATTGAATAATTGTAATCATGAATGAAGGGAAGTTTTGGATATTAGAATCGTACAATACATATGGTTCGATTCAGTTTTGTAAAGAAATCTAACAACCAATATTTGAGAATTCTTATGAACAGAGGAATAACATTTACAACCAATTTAAAATAAAACAATATATTAAAATAAACTTGGAGAAAATGATAAATCAGATGAACCAAACCAGGTCTTAAGGCTTCTGTGCAGAAAACATGATAACGAGTTTCTCAACTTTGCTCGTGTAGTTAATAAGACCGCATGATGAGCACAAATCCTCGATCTCCTCTTTTTTCAGATAATTGATGTGACTTAAAATCCTCTGCCACAAAAAATAACAAAATTCCCAAACCATAGTGATGCATTTGATAAAAATCAGGAAAATATTCTGAATAGTCCTAAGAAGCCACTATAAGGAATTTAGCAAGCAAAAGATCATACTAGCAATTTACAAAACCAAAAGCCATATACAGTAAAAGAGAAAAAGCTAGTGTATGCATTGTAAGTTCAATAAACAAACCAGTCTCTCTCACAAGTTTATGATCATCAACAGTCTCAGAAACCCCTTTTATGCGCGTCAAGGGGATCCAGTGAACCACTTGAAAATTTATATCTTTTGATCTCCGTCTCTTCAAGTTTGATGGGCGAGTTATATTGATGGAGAGAAATGGAAGGACTTTGAAATCGTAAGTGATATAGATAGAGAAAAAGAAGAATTAAAGGTCAAGATGCTGAATCTTTGGAATTGGAAAAGTTTTGAAAGGGGTAGTGAATAAGCCATGTAGGAACTACTCTTTAAAGGTTCTATTTTCATATGTTAGCATTTATTAGATAAGTCACATAGCAATCTCTGTGAGGAGATATAGAAATTATATTTAGATATTAGATTTCCATGGCATGACAATCTTCCTGTCATTTGGTTACCTCATTGACAATGTTCTTAGTTGTATGTTGAATATGGTGTCAAGTCATGGTCACCTCCCCCACTAAAATGTTCGTCAACATCATCCTTCGTTTCAAAAGAGAATACATCCATAGCCTATCTGAAAGGTAGACATGCACCGTGCGATAAAATAAACGAATATGGTCAAGGGTGAAGATATTTACGACAATGTTTCACTCCTTAATATGCTTCAGGGCCTTATGAAGGGCTTCCTTTTCATCAGCAGGGGTCTCAAAATCAAAGACATTGATCATGTTGGTATTTTAAAGGGCCTCATCCGTAGGGATCCGAGGTAGAGATGGATTGTATTACCTTAAGTAAATTCTACAAAAACATGGTATCCTATTGCGATAGATTTCTTTGTGCGTGTTTCAAATATATTCATTTTGTGGAAAACGAATTTATCGATCAAAAGTTATAACATATTGATGTGTGAAAAAAGAAAAATAATTATAACTGCCTAAATTTTTTCTCCCACCAATTACACATGAGTTGATTGTAAATGATTTTTATATCAAATAAAAGTCAATCACTTATATATGCTCACAAAATGTTCACATAAGACTTGCCTAAAAACCTATAGATAAAATTTAATAAATATGTAAAGATGTAGAGATCTTCAAAATTTTCTTTAGTACATCCCCAAAAGAATGTGTAGAGGATCGGTCCGAAGTTCTAATATATCATTAAAACTCGTTATCACTAATACCAAAATTATCACTACTACAGGAGAAATCAAAGTTGTAATCCACATCCGAAAGTACCTATTTTTCTGTATCAACCAAATTTGAATAAAAAAAATTCAGATCGATCAAAATCAATATGTTCCTCCAAGGATCTACAAGTATGTAGATTGAAGGTTTCTTCTTGTGATGACTTCTACAAGTTACTTTTTCCATCACTACGTTCAACATGATACAAAGAATCGCATGATTTATTATATTCTTCCATTGAAGGATTAACACAGCTAGTTTCTGTAATACCCCATATTTTTGTGATATTTATTTTTGGGATTAATTAATTTAAATGTGAATTAATTGGAAATTAATCCGAATAAAATACTAACGTGATGTGAGTTAGTATTTGATTATAATGTGTATATATGTCAATATTTGAATATTGAACTATGAAACTTGTCGTGAGATTGAAATACGGCAATTTGGAAATTTTGTTGAGACGCGTGTGATAGTCGCGTCAGGAATATAATTATTTTATTTATAAAAGTGAATTTAAATTCCATTAATTGTATGTCCATTTTGAGTGCGCCAACGCGTCCGGAAGGGTCGAAATAGTCAGAAAACACTAGCCGGGGGTTTAGTTTGGGTCCCGGGGCATTTTTAGGCCATACCGGCAACGTATAAGGGTAGTTTGGTAATTTTGGATTTTTGGGAATTAAAACCCACGAAAATTAGGAATTAATATCTGATTTGGCAATTACCCACTAAACCCACTAATAACCTAATGGGCTACGGAGGTTATTAAAATTAGTTCCAAAAGAGTTCCTAAGGAAAACCCTAGCCACCATTGTCACTTTGGAGAAGAAGGCTTGTAGAGAGAGAAGAGAGGAGAATTCTACAGAGAGAGAGAGAATCGCTCATCAATTTGCCATAAAATTAGAGATACACATAAGGCAAGTGGTTTAATTTCTTTTATTACAAAGAATGTTTCTTCCATGTGTAGGAAATTGACAGAATTTGTATTGTTCTTGGGAGTTTGATAAAAAAACCCATTAATTGGAATTAGAACTGTATATTTTGATGAAAGGATTGCATGTAGAATTGTGTTAGGAGGATTATTCTGATGGAAATACACCTGGTTCATATCAAAAACGGATTTAATTATGCCCATTGGTGACTTTAAAATTTTAGGGTTCATGTTCATATGATTTGGGGATAAATGAAGGGATTTGATGATTCAATGATATTTAGGAAGAATTGGCCCCATATAAACGTTAATATATGACCTAAGTATGTTTAGGAATGATTAGAACCCATGAAAAAAATTGTTGGATTGATGTTTAGAGGTGATTAGAGGTGAAGAAAAGTTGGAAAAACGAACTTGGGAAAATCTGGGCTCGAAACTGGCCACTCGTTAGAAGACTTGCCCAGGTCGTTCGAACGAGCTTATAACGAGTTGACCATTTACTTCTAACGAGGGTGAAGTTCGTTCGATTCCTTTCGTTCGAATGAGATCTCGTTAGAAATCCCACTTCGTTCGAACGAACTCTCGTTCGAACAGCCTTGTTCGAACGAGACTTCTAACGAGCTGACAGTTTAGGCTTTTTTGCCTGTTTTGATTCCGAGTGTCCCGTAACCTTGTTTATATGTAGAGATAACACTTCCTTGTTGATAAATTGTTATATTTGGGATATTTGGGATATAATGAGGAGTAAAACTTAGAAGTGTAGTTTGAACCTAAGGGAAATTGTGAATTATGACGTGAGTGTCTATTACGATGCGAGAATTATTGACGGCCTAAATAATTATAGTAACCGGGAACATATAAATTGTGTAACATTATAAGTTGGTATGAGAATGAGAAGTGTACCAAATAAATTATGGTGATTACTAAGATGTGTGCATACTTAGTATAGGTATATGATTTGATGTGTATGACATACCTACCATACTTGCTATCACGGGAGGTTTGCGTTCGTTTAGGCCCATCTATCCTTGTGTTGCTTACGGGGGGGATTTAGATTGGTACCTCGAGAACATAAATCAAAGAAGGACTTATTGGGTTGTTAATAAGTCTGCTGATCGTGGGAGCATAGGTATGTGCATGACCCGTGTGATGTGACTGTGTTCGCCTCCATTGTTTGTGATTGTTGTTATCTGAGAACGATTCCTGAGAGATTCGGAATATGAGTTCCTTATGTACATGATGTACCGGGATGGATAGCAGAGTATGTGTGCACCGCAGCTTAGACTCGGGGTGCTTGTATTGTATATTTATGATGTGAATAATATACACGTAATTAATGGGAACTTTCATGTTGGTTCCGTGAATATAATTATGGTAATATTTTGAGAAAATATAACGGGTTAACCAATAGTGAATTGTATTACTAAATGAGAATCTGAGTTTAAGTAAATCCCTCTATTTAATTGATAACGCTAGAATGTAATATGGAAATCGAGTAGTAAGGGGTAGAACTTATTACGGTTTGGTTAGATATGTATGTCATTTAGATGGGTATGGTACGTGAGGAGTGCACATGTAGTCGAGAGGTGAGAATTTCATGTGAGTGCACGTCCTAACATGTATTTTTCATTTAATGTTTTAATGTTATTAAAACACTTGCTGTTATTAAAATGATTTCCCCTTTCGGGCTCTGACCCATTTGCTTTCAAATCTATTTTGTAATAACAATTTTAGGTGCCCAGCCACAAGGACACCATGCTTAGGATTTTCATTCAGGTGACGAGCTGTAGCTGTTTGTGGAAGTTAAAGGACTTTGATTGTAGACGCTTCATCTATCTTGATTCCATATTCAGCATTTATTAGTTTAGGGCATATTGCCCATTTCTAGTAGAGACATTTTCCTACTTCAGATTTTTTCAGACTATTTGGCATGTAATTAATTCAGGGTACTTTGTTTATTCATTTCAGTTGTGGGATTGTTGTGAGGAGTTTTCCTCCGGATTTATTTATACTGTTTGGTTAATTCATTACTTCGTTATGGTGAATGGATAATGTTGTTCTTCCAGTATTCTTATATTGCTTGTTAATCAGACTTAAATTAAAATTTGACATCTAACTTTTTAATACTAGGTGGTTAGTAATTATAAAATGTTTTCGACAGTGATGCTATTAACTGAGCCAACTTGGCATTTTGATTTAATTTAATAAAGGAGTAGATACCCGGTATTTAATTAGTCGGGGTGTCACAGGTGGTATCAGAGCATCAGGTTCTAGTGTCCATAGGATCTGTACAACTTGTTTTGCTTTCCGCTTAACGTTTTTGCTATAGAGCCCTATTTTTAGGATTGTTGTATTCCTGCTTTTACGTTTAAGTCTTCAGCTATTTGAGATTGGATGATAACTGTAGACTAATAAACTTTTTCACGTTTCAGATGCCTCCGAGATGTGCTCTGAAAGATAGGCGTGCCCAGGCCGAGCAGCCAGCAGTTCCGACAGAGGGTACTATGAATGCCAACGAAGTAGTCGCCATTATTGCTCAGGCGATGAATGCCGCGATAGCGGTGATACAGCAGGCTCCTCCCCAGGTTCAGGCAGTGGCGCCAGTACCAGCACAGTTTCCCTCTGCATGGGAGAGTGTGAGGGATGCTCTTCAGAAGGCGTATCCCCCTGAGTTCTCTGGTAGCTCCGATATTGTTACAGTTAGCCAATGGAAGAAAGACATCCAATGGCATCTCCGTATGTATGAGTGCACCGACGTGCAAAAGAAGTTATTGGCTTCCTTTAAGCTGGTGGGAGCCGCGTTGCAGTGGTGGGAGTCCACAACCACTTTGGAGGAGAGAGACACGATCCCTATTCAGATGTTCTGGGAGCGGTCCGACCGCAAGTACTTTCCACCCGCAGTGCAGACTGAGATGAGGCGGAAATTGCTGAACCTGAAGCAGGAGAATCTGAGTGTAGTCGAGTATGAGGAGGAGTTTACGAGACTTCTCACTATTGTGCCAAATGAGGCACCTACTGAGAGCAAGAAGATTATGTTGTTTGTCGACGGGTTGGCTTGGAGGATCCGTCAGCACCTTATTGGGAACTTATCCCTGAGTACTTTCACTGATGTACTCAATGCCGCATTGCTACATTGCCAGGATCACCACTTCCACCTTCAGGGAAGCAGGAGAGTCCAGCCAGCAGGGCAGGACCGGGGGTAATGGTGCTAATGGAGCACCATCTCATGGACAGACTCGTCAGCACGAGCAGAGTTCCCATCAGGGGGACCCTGCTAAGCGATTCTGTACATGTGACTCCAGGTAGGAAAATGGGGTTATAGGAAGGGTCGGCAGGGCCAACATCGACAGCAGGGTCAGCATCAGGGCCAGCAGGGTCATAATGGTCAATAGCAGCAGTTTCACCAGGGCCAGGGCAGAAATGGTAACGGTCACCAGGGCCGTGGTCAGCATGGACAGCGAGGGGGAAACTTCCCGGGGAAGTGTTTCGTTTGTGGCAAGACTGGCCATAAATGCCAGGACTGTCCTGATAGGGGCAGGGCCCCGCAGCAGCAGCAAGGTTCTCGACATGAGCCACAGAGGCCACTTTTTCCACCTGCCCTTCCCGCTCCAGCCCAGGTGCCAGCCTTACCAGCCATTCCAGCAGCTCCGGTCCAACAGGGGCAATTACAGTATGGACATGTCTATAACGTCCACCAGGCGACAGCTCCACAGGCACCACCCGCGATTGAGGGTATGTTTCCTATCCATGGTACTATGGGTCAGGTTTTGTTTGATACGGGAGCAACGCATTATTTTATAGCTACACATTTTGCCAAGGCCTTAGGGTTGTTAGCCACATTAGAGAGCACAGTGACGTGTGTAGACTCACCATTGGGGAGTGGGTCACTTATTTTCTTTATATGCAGGGGAGTGGGGGTAGAGATTGGTGGTTTGGTATTACCTACAGACATGTTGGTATTAAATATGCATGTGCACGATGTGATTATCGGTATGGATTGGCTCGCAGCTTATAGAGCCATGATTGATTGCTTCAGTGGGAGCATTGCTTTTGCCGTTCCGGGGCAAGAGATGTTTGTAGTGGCGATGCCTCGCCCAGAGGGAGGCTCGACCGCTCATTTATATTACATAGAGGAGGATACCTCTAAGGAGGTTGTGACTCCTTTAGATTCAATCCCAGTTGTCAGGGAGTATTCCGATGTGTTTCAGGAGATACCAGGCCTACCCCCCAGTCGAGAGATAGACTTTGTCATAGACTTACTCCCAGATACGAGACCTATAGCACGCGCACCGTACCGTATGGCTCCAGCAGAGATGCGAGAACTACGAGATCAGATAGAGCAGCTGTTAGGTCAGGGCTTTATCCGCAGGAGTACCTCACCTTGGGGCGCTCCAGTTTTGTCTGTGAAGAAGAGAGATGGTTCACTGAGATTGTGTGTGGACTACCGAGAATTGAACAAGGTCACGATACGGAATAAGTATCCGTTGCCTCGAATCGATGACCTATTCGACCAGTTGAGAGGAGCTTATTTCTTCTCGAAGATTGATTTACGATCGGGATACCATCAGTTGCGTATCAGGGAAGAGGATGTCTCGAAGATGACGTTCTTAATGAGATATGGTTCTTACGAGTTTCGAGTTATGCCTTTTGGCTTGACCAACGCTCCACCCGTGTTTATGGACTTGATGAATAGGGTGTTCAGAGAGTTCCTTGATCAGTTCGTCATTGTTTTCATTGATGATATTCTGGTTTACTCCCAGACAGAGGAGGAACACGCCGAGCATTTGAGGCAAGTTTTGCAGACACTACGTCAGAACGAGTTATATGCAAAGTATGATAAGTGCGGGTTTTGGCTGAAGGAGGTTCAGTTTTTGGGTCACATTATTTCCGATCGGGGGATATCTGTTGATCTGGGAAAGGTATCGGCGGTGAGGGAGTGGGGACAACCCACAACACCGACTGAGATTCGTAGTTTCTTGGGCCTAGCAGGATACTACAGGAGGTTCATTCGGGGATTTTCGAAGATAGCGGGTCCTTTGACCCATCTGACTCGTAAGGGTATGCCATTCATCTGGAGAGATGCCTGTCAGTTGGCATTTGATGAGTTGAAGGATAAGTTGACCTCAGCACCTGTGTTAGTATTGCTGAGACCGGGAGTTGAGTATCTGGTTCACACCGATGCGTCCTTACAAGGACTTGGAGGTGTATTGCAGCAGGAGAGTCAGGCTATAGCTTATGCTTCCCGTGAGCTTAAGCCTCACGAGAAGAATTACCCCACTCATGATTTGGAGTTAGCGGCAGTGGTATTTGCCCTACGAATTTGGAGACATTATCTTTTGGGGGAGAAGTTTAGATTGTTCACGGACCACAAGTCCCTACAGTACCTATTCACGTAGAAGGAGTTGAATATGCAGCAGCATAGGTGGCTCGAGTTTATGATAGACTACCAGTTTGATATCCAATATCACCCGGGGAAGGCTAACGTGGTAGAAGACGCGTTGAGCCGTAGGCCAGTAGATGAGGTGGCAGGGGTGTGGAAAGCCAAATGGAAGGAGTTGGGACACCAGGATGCAGTGGCACGATCGTTCATGTCTGTGATGACTGTTACACCGCAGATTGTCACTAGAGTGGTAAAGGCACAAGCAGATGACTCATTCTGTCAGGAGCAGATAGTTCGATTACTAGCAGAGGGAGCCGAGTCCTATACGGTTGGTTCAGACGGGGGATTATGCTTCAATGGGAGATTAGTAGTTCCGGAAGGGGAGGAATTGCGATATGAGGTGATGGCAGAGTCGCACGGCTCACGTTTCGCGGTACACCCCGGAGGGGACAAAATGTACCAAGACATGAGACGACAGTATTGGTGGAGTAGTATGAAGAGAGATATTTCCGTGTTTGTTTCTAGATGCGCCACTTGTCAGCTGGTAAAAGTTAATCATCAGAGATCGACAGGACTTCTACAGCCATTGGAGGTCCCGATGTGGATGTGGGAGAGCATATCCATGGACTTTATTACGGGGTTGCCTACGTCACAGAGGGGTCACGACTCCGTTTGGGTCATTGTGGACAGGTTGTCCAAAGTCGCTCACTTTCTACCCGTAAGGACAGACTACACTACGGGACAGTATGCCCAGCTTTTTATCGCAGAGATAGTGAGACTTCACGGTGTGCCCCTAAATATCGTGTCTGACACAGACAAGATATTTGTTTCACGGTTTTGGGAAAGTTTCCAGGAGGCCATAGGCACGGAATTGCAGTTGAGTACGGATTATCATCCGCAGACTGATGGGCAAACCGAGCGTACAAATCAGATGTTGGAGGACATGCTACGTATGTGCATCATTGACTTTGGGGGTGGATGGGAGCAGTATCTTCCACTGGTGGAGTTTGCTTACAACAACTCCTACCAGTTCACAATTGGCATGGCTCCATTTGAGGCGTTGTACGGTAGACCTTGTCGTTCCCCAGCATGTTGGTTGGAGGTGGGGGACAACAAACTACTTGGACCAGAAGTAATCCAGGATACTTCGACGAGGATTGAATTGATTCGGAGTAGAATTCGAGTAGCTTAGGATCGGCAGAAGAGTTACGCTGATGCGAAGAGGTTCTTAAGGGAGTTCCAAGTGGGGGACCAGGTTTTACTCAGAGTATCTCCTATGAAGGGGATTATGCGATTCGGGAAGAAGGGGAAGTTGGCACCGAGATATGTGGGGCCATTTCCTATTATTGAGCATATTGGACAGGTTGCATATAGACTTGGGTTACCGGAGCATTTGCATCGGATTCACGACGTGTTTCATATTTCCTCGCTAAGGAAATATCTTAGAGATGATTTGACTCATTCCCACATTTCTTTGGAGGACATCGATCTCCAGCCTGATAGCTCCTATGAGAAGGGGCCTATTGCTATTTTGGACCGAAGTGAGCGGAAACTACGGTCAAAGATAGTTCCGTTAGTGCGTGTTCAGTGGCGACATCATAATGTCGAGGAGTCCACCTGGGAGTGCGAGGATGAGATGCGCGAACGTTATCCAGAGTTGGTCTTACCAGGTACTTTCTAGTTCCGAATTTCGGGACAAAATTTAGTTATTAGGGGGGAGTATGTAATACCCCGTATTTTCGTGATATTTATTTTTGGGATTAATTCATTTAAATGTGAATTAATTGGAAATTAATCCGGATAAAATACTAACTTGATGTGAGTTAGTATTTGATTATAATGTGTATATATGGAAATATTTGAATATTGAACTATGAAACTTGTCGTGAGATTGAAATACGTCAATTTGGAAATTTTGTTGAGACGCGTGTGATAGTCGCGTCAGGAATATAATTATTTTAATTATGAAAGTGAATTTAAATTCCATTAATTGTATGGTCATTTTGAGTGCGCCAACGCGTCCGGAAGGGTCGAAATAGTCAGAAAACACTATCCGGGGGTTTAGTTTGGGTCCCGGGGCATTTTTAGGCCATACCGGCAACGTATAAGGGTAGTTTGGTAATTTTGGATTTTTGGGGATTAAAACCCACGAAAATTAGGAATTAATATCTGATTTGGCAATTACCCACTAAACCCACTAATAACCTAATGGGCTACGGAGGTTATTGAAATTAGTTCCAAAAGAGTTCCTAAGGAAAACCCTAGCCACCATTGTCACTTTGGAGAAGAAGGCTTGTAGAGAGAGAAGAGAGGAGAATTCTACAGAGAGAGAGAGAATCACTCATCAATTCGCCATCAAATCAGAGATACACATAAGGCTAGTGGTTTAATTTCGTTTATTACAAAGAATGTTTCTTCCATGCGTAGGAAATTGACAGAATTTGTATTGTTCTTGGGAGTTTGATAGAAAAAACCCATTAATTGGAATTAGAACTGTATATTTTGATGAAAGGATTGCATGTAGAATTGTGTTAGGAGGATTATTCTGATGGAAATACACCTGGTTCATATCAAAAACGGATTTAATTATGCCCATTGGTGACTTTAAAATTTTAGGGTTCATGTTCATATGATTTGGGGATAAATGAAGGGATTTGATGATTCAATGATATTTAGGAAGAATTGGCCCTATATAAACGTTAATATATGACCTAAGTATGTTTAGGAATGACTAGAAACCATGAAAAAAATTGTTGGATTGATGTTTAGAGGTGATTAGAGGTGAAGAAAAGTTGGAAAAACGAACTTGGGAAAATCTGGGCTCGAAACTGGCCACTCGTTAGAAGACTTGCCCAGGTCGTTCGAACGAGCTTATAACGAGTTGACCATTTACTTCTAACGAGGGTGAAGTTCGTTCGATTCCTTTCGTTCAAATGAGATCTCGTTAGAAAGCCCACTTCGTTCGAACGAACTCTCGTTCGAACAGCCTTGTTCGAACGAGACTTCTAACGAGCTGACAGTTTAGGCTTTTTTGCCTGTTTTGATTCCGAGTGTCCCGTAACCTTGTTTATATGTAGAGATAACACTTCCTTGTTGATAAATTGTTATATTTGGGATATTTGGGATATAATGAGGAGTAAAACTTAGAAGTGTAGTTTGAACCTAAGGGAAATTGTGAATTATGACGTGAGTGTCTATTACGATGCGAGAATTATTGACGGCCTAAATAATTATAGTAACCGGGAACATATAAATTGTGTAACATTATAAGTTGGTATGAGAATGAGAAGTGTACCAAATAAATTATGGTGATTACTAAGATGTGTGCATACTTAGTATAGGTATATGATTTGATGTGTATGACATACCTACCATACTTGCAATCACGGGAGGTTTGCATTCGTTTAGGGCCATCTATCCTTGTGTTGCTTACGGGGGGGATTTAGATTGGTACCTCGAGAACATAGGTCAAAGAAGGACTTATTGGGTTGTTAATAAGTCTGCTGATCGTGGGAGCGTAGGTATGTGCGTGACCCGTGTGATGTGACTGTGTTCGCCTCCATTGTTTGTGATTGTTGTTATCTGAGAACGATTCCTGAGAGATTCGGAATACGTGATCCTTATGTACGTGATGTACCGGAATGGATAGCAGAGTATGTGTGCACCGCAGCTTAGACTCGGGGTGCTTGTATTGTATATTTATGATGTGAATAATATACACGTAATTAATGGGAACTTTCATGTTGGTTCTGTGAATAAAATTATGGTAATGTTTTGAGAAAATATAACGGGTTAACCAATAGTGAATTGTATTACTAAATGAGAATCTGAGTTTAAGTAAAGCCCTCTATTTAATTGATAACGCTAGAATGTAATATTGAAATCGAGTAGTAAGGGGTAGAACTTATTACGGTTTGGTTAGATATGTATGTCATTTAGATGGGTATGGTACGTTAGGATTGCACATGAAGTCGAGAGGTGAGAATTTCATGTGAGTGCACGTCCTAACATGTATTTTGCATTTAATGTTTTAATGTTATTAAAACACTTGCTGTTATTAAAATGATTTCCACTTTCGGGCTCTGACCCATTTGCTTTCAAATCTATTTTTGTAAAAACCATTTTAGGTGCCCAGCCACAAGGACACCATGCTTAGGATTTTCATTCAGGTGACGAGCTGTAGCCGTTTGTGGAAGTTACAGGACTTTGATTGTAGACACTTCATCTATCTTGATTCCATATTCAGCATTTATCAGTTTAGGGCATGTTGCCCATTTCTAGTAGAGACATTTTCCTATTTCAGATTTTTTCAGACTATTTGGCATGTAATTAATTCAGGGTACTTTGTTTCTTCATTTCAGTTGTGGGATTGTTGTGAGGAGTTTTCCTCCGGATTTATTTATACTGTTTGGTTAATTCATTACTTCGTTATGGTGAATGGATAATGTTGTTCTTCCAGTATTCTTATATTGCTTGTTAATCAGACTTAAATTAAAATTTGACATCTTACTTTTTAATACTAGGTGGTTAGTAATTATAAAACGTTTTCGACAGTGATGCTATTAACTGAGCCAACTTGGCATTTTGATTTAATTTAATAAAGGAGTAGATACCCAGTATTTAATTAGTCGGGGTGTCACAGGTGGTATCAGAGCCTCAGGTTCTAGTGTCCATAGGATCTGTACGACTTGTTTTGCTTTCCGCTTAACGTTTTTGCTATAGAGCCCTATTTTTAGGATTGTTGTATTCCTGCTTTTACGTTTAAGTCTTCAGCTATTTGAGATTGGATGATAACTATAGACTAATAAACTTTTTCACGTTTCAGATGCCTCCGAGACGTGCTCCGAAAGATAGGCGTGCCCAGGCCGAGCAGCCAGCAGTTTCGGCACAGGGTACTATGAATGCCAACGAAGTAGCCACCATTGTTGCTCAGGTGATGAATGCCGCGATAGCGGTGATACAGCAGGCTCCACCCCAGGTTCAGGCAGTGGCGCCAGTACCAGCACAGTTTCCCTCTGCATGGGAGAGGGTGAGGGATGCTTTTCAGAAGGCGCATCCCCTTGAGTTCTCTGGTAGCTCCGATATTGTTGCAGTTAGCCAATGGAAGAAAGACATCCAGCGGCATCTCCGTATGTATGAGTGCACCGACGTCCTAGCTTGAGTAGTATTTTAGTTTGTGATTCTTATGATGTAATTCACAATGCTAGTTTTTGGATATTGTGATGTATCATCACTATTTTTAGGATATTATCACGTAAATAACTAGACGTTAGCTAGTTTTTGGATATGATGTAACTTCACATCAATTTGATTCTAAATATCTTGATATATATCAAGTTAGTGGTATTTATGACCTTGGTTATTATCTGTTTACAATGGTTGATTTGACTTCAAATAACAGTTGTTTATTGATGGATTAATGATTTTTTTTTAATTTTTTATATTAACATTTATGTCAGTTTTGAAAAAACTCTCATAAAATTATTAAAACTGACATAAATGTGATTTTATTTGTGTCAGTTTTTTATGAAAATGATTAAAAACATGTTGAATGTCGTAGTTTTTATGTGTGTTCTTAAAAATTGAGATAAATGTGATCTTATTTATGTCAGTTTTACGAACATTTATGTCAGGACTTTATATGTCAGTTATGAAAATTTCTAAAATTGACACAAATGGTCATTTATGTCAGTTTTTGACTGACATAAATGACCATTTTGATTCCAGTATTCTTATATTGCTTGTTAATCAGACTTAAATTAAAATTTGACATCTTACTTTTTAATACTAGGTGGTTAGTAATTATAAAACGTTTTCGACAGTGATGCTATTAACTGAGCCAACTTAGAATTTTGATTTAATTTAATAAAGGAGTAGCAACCCGGTATTTAATTAGTCGGCGTGTCACAGTTTCTTCATCTAAAGTATTCCCATCCTTTCGATTGATCTGAAATGTCATTTAAACTAGATGATCTTATATCTGGCGAAAGCTCGAAATTAAGTAAATCAAATTGAGTAGAATTATTGTTGTTATCTTTTCCAAAAGCCCCAGAAGTCTCATTGTCAAAACTTTCTTCCATTAAGAATTTCTCCAAGTCTTGAAGTTGATCCTTGTATTGAAAATCATTCATTTGATTATCCTCCACTGATTGTCTTAAGCCAGATTCGGTTTCCTCCAAAGTATCAACATCATATGTTCCTTCTTGTACACTATGCTTACAGTAACCAGTTTCATCTTGTGTAACCTCATATTTATCAATACTAGTATCTCCCAAAGGGTTAATATGAATTTTTTCATCCTTTACACTAGGTTCTTCAATACTAGTGTCATCAGCATATTCACTATCTTTAACCAATCCAATTTGTTCCTTCTCCAATTCTGGTGTTGAATTTTGTGTAACATTAGGATACTTATTGGATAATTTAGTATCAAAATTTTGTTTATCAAAATATCCAGGGCAATTTAATATAGCAGTGGGCCCATACATGGTTCTTGCTGCCTCATCATACGCAATAGCTGCTTCAAATGCAGATGAAAATGTACCTAACCATAGACTGCATGGGTTTTGACCCAACTCGGTACCAATTGTGAGTTCCTGGATCTCAGCTACCCATTTACCCCAAGTACTTTGTCTCACTCCTCTGTATACACAATTTGGATTATCTGGCCCACCTTTGCCTCTCATGCAGCCCTTTTGTGATCCATTAACTTGAAATTTTCTTCTATTCATTTTCATTCCACCATTAATTGTAGTTTCAAGGTGGTGGTTGAAATTCTTCCACTTTAATAGAGTTTGCTCCAGAGAATAGCACCCATTCCTCCTTCAAAATCGTCTGTCTCCAAAATAACCCATGAGAGATAATGTTAAAATAATATAAACGATACCTTAGAATAGGCACAAGATTTAATATAAAAAATAAAATACTTGTAACTCTGAAGATATAATCCTAACTTACTTTTGGATAGCAAAAGGTGTACATTCTAGAATTCATAAGTCTAGAATCCCAAGAGCCAAGAATTTTAAAACTCATTTGTTAATTTAACACATGATTATTGTATACTTGTGGTCAACTAATTGATATGTGTTAAATAAACAGATTCAAATTTTGATAATTTGAAAAGACATCATTTCTAAAATTCCAAAAGGTAATAAAATTTTGAAAATTAAAAAAAAAATCATAATTTAAAGAATTCTAAAAGGCATGGTAGCATGAATTCCAATAGTTGGTAGCATGAATTCCAAAAGTCATAATAGAAGGAATTCTAATACACATAATAGCATGAATTCAAATAGACATAATAGCTGGAATTCTAATAGACATAATTCTTTTATACATGAATTCTAATAATCATAATAGCTAGAATTTTAATAGACATAATTCTATTAGACATGAATTTAAATAGACATAATTCTAAAAGACATGAATTCCAATAGACATAATAGCTGGAATTTTAATAGACATAATTCTATTATACATGAATACTAAAAGTCATAAGAATTCTAAGAGACATGAATAAGAATTCTAAGAGACATGAATACTAAAAGTCATAAGAATTCTAATAGACATGAATAAGAATTCTAAGAGTCATGAATACTAAAAATCATAAGAATTCTAAGAGATATGAATAATAATTCTAAGAGTCATGAATACTAAAAATCATAATATATATATATATATATATACCATAAAATATGAAAAAATAGTTTATTTTTCTCAAAATGGTAATTTTTTAGTTATCACTATAATAACATAAATAATCTTTTGAGGATCACTCTCCAATTTGCGGAATTGTAAAATCAAATTTTAAAAGAGAGTTATAAGCGTTGACATTATTACCAAAAGTGATAAAGATGCATTTTTTGAAGGTCTAAACGGCGTCAAAACGCAAAACTAGGGTGCGTCCCATTGTGAACAATGGGTTTTATTTATTTCGACATTTTCAGTCGACCATGTTAGTTTCGAAAAATTTCTATCAAATTTTGACCTTTCACATTTCGACAATAACAAAATCATTATCTATTTTAATGGAAAATCATGTGTTCTTATCATCCGCTCTGATACCACATTTAAGTTATATTTTATACATGATTCCCAAAATCTTTGAACAACATGATAATCACATCAATACACATGTGAAAAGAGTTATTTACCTCCCTTCAACCCTATGGATTCAGTCGCCCTGTTGAACTTCGCCGTCGAGTGTCGTCGGTGTGATCGCATAAGCAATCCTCTAAGGGAGAATTTGGCTTCTCTCTCCTTGCCTATAAACCTTTAGGTATGTGTTTTTCATTGATATCTTGGATTCATTTTTGATGGAGGAAAGGCATCTATTTATAAGTGGAGAGAGGGCCAGAATTCCAAAGGTCAATTAATCTTAACCGTCCGTCAAAGTTTGAGATTAAGTGGAATTTTAACTCCTTTTTATTCTTTATTTCGTGTGAAATACGAACCATTTATACAGGATATAACATGTATTCTTTATTAAAAATAGATTAATAAAGACCACATTTTGGGGAAGGAAATAAACTAAAAGTTAATTTAATAATTTCCTTACAAATAAGAAACAATAAATCCTTAATGTACAAGCCTAAGATATAAATATAAAATTCATATACGTACTTGAAACATGTAGAACAAACCGTGTGGGAAGAAGAAAAACTTTAATATACAATGAATTGTAAAGTGATGTCTTTCTTACACGGTTTTATAAAAACGAAATCGAGGTTTATGTAGCTCCAAAGGTAACATCGGTATTAATGAAAAATATGAGAAATTTAATAGTTCAGCTTCTTAAAATATGATCAATATATATATATATATATATATATATATATATATATATATATATATATATATATATATATATATATATATATATTGTTTCAAACTTAATAGTTTCGTCTTTTAACCATATTTTATGACAGTGAACCAATTTTGATTGTGATGTGATCCCAACTTGACTTATAAAGATATAATATGTGGTAATAAAAAGTTTTCCTTTTGGTATCATTTTATATAATTCTCAATGTTTTGTTTATACTTTTTATTTGCTGGAAGTTATTTTGGTGTTGAATCAATTAAATAGAAAACCAAATCTTCTAGAAGGTGTAATTTATTATATTCAAATCCACACAGAGATCCATGTATGGTTTTGCATATAACGACGATATTGATGTACGATAGGTATAGAACAAATTAATATTATAAGATGAAATTAAAAATTAATTAAAAATAAACAATAAATCACCCACGAAATACTTGATCAGATTAGAGAGGATCAGACATTCACCTCATAATGGAGTTTGGTATCAAATATAATTTGAATGTGCCCTCAACTTGTCTGATGGAGTAACGATGATTGTTGTTGCTCATTTCGCATTTCCATGGATAATGAAATCCTTTTATCTTTTGCTCTTATTTAGATCTTTCAAACACTACATAACATGTAAAATTTATTATGGATATATATACTTCTTCTTCGAAACTAGACAGAGACAGGGGAGAATAATTATAAAAAAAAGGTAAGGAGGGTAAAATTACTCACTTGTCAGTAATATAAGATGACATGGGTGTTAGGAAAAAGTTAATCTTTAGTTTCTTGTATGTGGGTTTCAGCTTTTTAGGCCGGCTTTATATCGTTCTTTCTCCTATACGATTTGGTTTGTAGAGTTGTGATTGTGACTAGGGTGGATGTGTTTATCGTTTTTGAAAGTCGTAACGTTTTTTTTCTTGGAAATGAAGTAATATTTTTTTCCTTGATGGAGGTAAATGGGATTTATGGGAACTTTTTATAAGGGTGACTGTTGTCGGGTTTTGTAGTAATCCGTTGACGTTTGTGGTCTGGATTTGTATAAAGAGTAAATCTAGGGAGACCCACAAAAAAATCCATTTAGTAAATCGAGTGAATAAGACAAAAATGAGTACAAGTTTTTAGTGCGCATTTTGATGCTCTGGTGGTATCCACAATAATAAGGTATAAGTTTTTAATGCAGTGGGTTTATGAAATGGTTTTTTTTGGGGGTCTCCCTAGATTTATTCTTGTATAAATAGGATCTACAACGGACTTAATTAACGGAGTTCTCAACGGATTTTCATCATATTCCCGAAAAGTGGTCCCCGTAGGGTCCCAAAGTCAACATTATCATACTCCCTTATGGTCCCCTCCTATCTTATAGAAAACCCTTTAAAGACCATACCTTTAAAAGATTTATAATTTAGACCCAAATTGGTATCAAGACCTTAAAGACTTTATAAACTCACCGAATTTCGACCAAACCCTAATTTTGGTATCAGCACCATAAGACGCTCCTTTTAAACTTATAATAAAAAGACTTTAATGCCCTTGGGATTTATCCCTCCCATTTACAAAGATATTTTTGGAACAAACCAAGATTACCAACCTATACCCATAACTGATTTAGACTCGGAAGGTTGCCTAACCTCACACATAGACGGTTGTTCACTTACTGAACAGATCCCAGCCAAACACGCAGATAGTGGACAAGTTACTGCCAGTGCTATTAATAACATAATAGATCAAAATAAGTGTATACTCCTTATTTTAGGACAATTAATAAAAGATACTTAAACTATAGAAATAGAGATAAACATTATCTCTAACAGACTACTAGAAATAGATAGTCAAATCCCAATAGACCTTGTACAAGTACTATAAGAAATAAATATTAAGACTAATCATATAGAAGTACTTAACAAAGACATTTTAGAAATTAAAACTTTGACAAAAAATCAAGAGAGTGAGTTAATTAAACTCACCAAAGAACAAGATAAACTTATTCCTAGGTTAGACAAATATTTACCCAATGGAAATAGTTAGATCAAACTGGAATGAGGTTACTGGAGACCTCTCCATTCAAACCTTAGCAGATTTTTACCAAAGAATTTTAGAAAAGATAAATGATGATAGATTTTATTTTTAGATAAATGAGAATGAGATTGCCAACGCTGCTAAAGCAACTAGACTCATATTAGAAAGATTAAATTTTAATCTCTACATCCATAGAAGCTACCCAAGACTATAATAGCAGCCTTGTTAAAGACTTACATTTAGATTTAAAAGCTAAGACAGAAGGATTAACTACCTTCTACATAGACTTTATTAAATTCCAACAAAATTTTGTAAATTATCTTAATAATATGGAAAGCCATAATCTATCCAAACTGGATAGTATTATTAATGAACTTTGACTAGACATGGCCCAAGTAGAAGAAAAATACGAAGAAATTATGAAGAGAATTAAGTTTATATATAATAAACCTTCCCAAGCAGAATTAGACTCTCCGTTTATTTTAACTCATTTAGATAAAATAGAAAAAACTATAGAAACCATAGAAACTAGGATGGCACACAAATCTGTGCATAAATAAGAAAAAGAAGAGGAAATAAAAGACTATATTCATAAGATTATTAATTCTCTTATTAATACTGGTGTTAAAAATAATAAAGATATTAACAATAATGCTAAAAAAGAGAATAAGACATTTAATGAAGAAATCCTTAGGCAGATAAAAAGACAAAAGGACTATTCAGATTCTTTAGAAAGGATTGAAAAAAGATTTGAACAAAAATAGGTAACCACCTGTAAATTTAGAGAATCTCCTTATGAAGGAACTAGGGAAGGAAAGACCATAACTATAAGAATCATAAATGATTGATTAGATAAGACTAGTAAGATAGTTTTCTCTATCCCAAATATTGGACAGAGCAATTGAATGCTCCAAAGACTTAAGGATTCGTCCTTTAATGTTAGAACATGGTGGAAGGAAAGAAATTTCACCAATCCTCTCCAATGGAAAGAATGGGGTGAAGTTAACTGGAAGATTGTTGAAGATTCCATTCATAATGGACAACTTCCAGTCATTAGATACATAAACTTATTTAAAGAAGGTGCCACTCCTAAGACTCCTAATTATAACACGACTTACCATTATAGGAATCATGTGTTAGACAAATCCTATACTGAGATCCAAGTATTTGACTCATAATGGCTTAGATCTAGAGGAACTGATAGGAAGTTCCAATTCCTAACATTTGAACTCTTTCAAGCAAGAATCCAAGGATTACACAGACCTTAAAATAATATCAATATATTATATTGTTTAGTAGATAAAAGTTGAAAAGATTTTGAGAAAATCCGTATTGGGATAGCCCAACTAGAAATGTCAGACAACCACTACAAGAAAAAATATCATTTATGTCAGTTTAAAAATGAACGTTATGTCAGACAAATGTAAATTGACATAAATAATATTCATTTATGTCAATTTTACTTTGAAAGTAAATTTTTATTTCAATTTAAATAAAATTGACATAAAAAATAAATTATTTATCGCATATTTATATATAGATGACACAAATACATATTAGTTATTTGCCCCTTTGGAGTAAAAACTGAGATAAATTAAAAAAAAAGTCGATCTTTTTTTTTTCATTCCCCGCTCCAAAAATTTGGAGCCTCAAATTCCTCAAAATTCCATGTCTACCGCGTCCCTCTCTCTCTCACTCTCGTACGTGTGCCTTTCTCTCTCTCTCTCTCTCGTACGTCTACAGCGTCTCTCTCTCTCGTAGTCGCACGCCGACTCCCCCACTGGGTCGCACGCCGACTCTCCCTCTCTCTCTCGTGCAACTCTTCCTCATAACTCACAGCACCTCTGGCTCTCTCACGTCTCATCACCTCCGGTGCCGACGAGATTCAATCAATTAGGTACAAAAAGCCCTAATATGGATTTGCAAGGGTTTGTGTATATGTGTTGTGTATATGCGATTTGTTCCTGATACGTGTGTGTGCGATTTCTTGATTTGTGTGTGTGATTTGTGTATATGCGATTTGTTCTTGATTTTTGTATATGTGTTTGTAATATTTTTGTTTGAAAACCTAATTGATTTATCTTCCTTTTTATTGTGTCTTTTATCAGACTTTGCAGCTGGGACGCCTTCCCTCTTCTCCTGTTTTCTACCCCGGCCCAGTCTGCACAGAGAATTTGGGTATGTTATTTTACCAACTCTTTTTACATTAGTAAATAGTTATGTTTGTGCCAAGCATTGTTCAATCCTTTATTTGTTTAGATTTGTTACAACTATTAGCAATAATACTCTTAAAAAACATCATTTATGTCATTTTAAAAATGAGCGTTATGTTAGATAAATGTAAATTGACATAAATAATATTTATTTATGTCAATTTGACTTTTAAAGTAAATTTTTATTTCAATTTAAGTAAAATTGATATAAAAAACAAATTATTTATCTCATATTTATATATAGATGACATAAATATACTTTAAATATTTCAACCTTCTGAGTAAAAACTGAGATAAATGAAAAAAAAGAGGCGGGGATATTTTTTTTCATTCCCGCTCCAAAAGTTTTCTTCCTCAAACCCACGACCGCCCCCTATTCTGCTCCGTGCGTCCCTCTCTCTCTCTCTGCGTCCCTCTCTCTCTCTGCTCGCACGGCCCTCTCTCTCTCTGGCTCGCTGCGTCCATCTCGCACGGCCTTCTCTCTCTCTGGCTCGCTGCATCCCTCTCTCTCTCTGGCTCGCAAGTACAGCCCTCTCACTTCACCTCCGACCCTCTCACATCTCATCACCTCCGGCGCCGACATCAATCGGGTACAAAAAGCCCTAATATGGGTTTTCAAGGGTTTGTGTATATATATGGATTCGATTTGTGTATATGCGATTTTTTCTTGATATGTATGTGTGTGATTTGTGTATATGCCATTTGTTCTTGATTTTTGTATATGAGTTTGTAATTTTTGTTTGAAAACCTAATCGATTACTATTCCTTTTTATTTTGCGTCTTTTATCAGACTCGCAGTTGGGACGCCTTCCCTCTTCTCCTGCTTTCTACCCCGGCCCAATCTGCACATAGAGAATTTGGGTACGTTGCCTTACCAACTATTTTTACATTAGTAAATAGTTATGTTTGTGCCAAGCATTGTTCAGGCCTTTATTTGTTTAGATTTATTACAACTATTAGCGCTAATACTCTTTAAAGAATTGTGTCTATTATAAATTCAGTTTATATATTGTCATTTTTAAAAAAAATACACATTAAAGAAATTGTTGAGTGACATTAGTTTCAAGCGTAATTTTATTTTCTTTTCAGTTTATATGTTCAATGTTTAATAATTTTTGTTAATGACTTGTTGCAAAAAAAAGTAGGGTCATTCGAAGAATAGTCCCTCGACAATTTTATAATTAATATATAGTCCAAACTTTTTATTTTGTTCCAAAAGATCCCTCGCTGCATAAAACAGTTACAAACTTTTTTTTTTATCTTATCCTAAACTTTATGAAATAATTATCAAAAAAAGTAAACAGGGGAGTTTTTGCAAAATTAAAAAAATAAGGTGGATTAAATGTAAAATATACTTAGCTCCTAGCGATTAAACATTAATTGTCCCGGTTGACTTAAAATATTTAAGTTAAATGTAAAATATCTAGTTTTTGACGTAATGCAAAATGTTATGCTTAATGTATAATTTTTAGATGTTTAGAAATGTAGGGTCAATTCATTTAGTGCTTAGTAGTTGAATTTTGGTTAAGATTTTTACCATATTTATTGATGGTCACTATAGATTTATATATGTTTACCTTACGCATCACAAGTTTTAAGCCTTTGATTACGCATAACTATAGATTTATATATGGTCACTATAGATTGCGAGTCTTGCTCGCCTAAGGTCTAGGAGTCCAAGGTTAGAACTTTTGGTTCTGGTAAAATTCTATCTCCATCTCTTCTAGTCGCCGTTGGAGGTAAGAATTTTCTTCAACCTAAAGGCGAGCTATCTCCTCTTTCCGTTGGACCATTACTTCGTAGGCTACGATGAGGCATGAGATTTGAGTAGACCTAGGCTTCCTATATCTTTCCTCCAAAGGTGGTTGTTCTAATCGATACCTTAGGTTCCCATCTTAACGAACCTCAAACCAGACCCTCAGTGGAGCCAAATCGGATCGTACATCTCTAGGCTTTACTCATGTAGGTCTCAAGAGACTTGGAGAAATCGAAGACTAAATAATTTAAGTGAAACTCTCATTCCGTGCTTTCAATTTTTCTTCGTCGGGTAAATAAAAACGCATCCTTCCATTTTTTGTGATCAACTGGTACTAAGGTATAATATTTTTCTTGTCAAATTCACATGAGAAAATATAAACGGATAACAATGTTTCTTTTACGAAAACAACTTAAATATTGTAATGTGGACAATAAGTTTATGTATTTGTTTCTTGTACTTATTTATTCAATTAAAATGGACGTATATTCATCTCCCTATATATACATGTTTTACAATGAAATTTTGGGAGGAATTGAGTTTTATGATGTCTTGGTTAAAATGAGTTTTTGTGACCTATTATTTTGGAATTAATGATGTGAATAAAAGCACTCCTCTGTATGCTTGTAACTTCAACATTTATTATATGTATTTAAGCATCATTATTATAATTTAGAATTTAATCTTGACGGAGCTTGAATAATCACTATCTAATTAACAAGACTATATTAACTTAGAAATTTCCAACTTTTTGGATTAGTTCTTTTGCTTCAACGCATAATAGAGTTTGTAATCTTCGTGTTTTCCCTATTCCCCTGTCTGCGACATTAGAAACTTGATGTTTCGGTGCCCTTATTTTTATTACGGTACAAAAACAAATGTCTTAAATGTGGCACGTTAGATATCCAACTTGGTAGCTCCTCCACACTAGTGTTCTTGATATCCAGGTATTTGTAGGTTTCTTAGACTCTCCACTGACTTGGGAAGATTATTAACCTTGGTTTCCCTGTAAGTTTAAGTACATCAATTAAATAGCCCAACCAACGTGTCAAGTATTATTTTAATAGACACCCCCGATAGGTCAAGGACCTTAGTAACTTAAAATTTGATGATATGTCTCTCAGAGAATGACGAGCATGAATTTGTTTCAAATATGAAGAAAGAGCAAAGATAGTGTGACATAGTTCAGCATAATCAGATGATTTCACCTTTGTTTTAGACTAGGCGCTTGGTATTTTCATTCTAGCCTTAACTCTTTACTGTCATATGTTGTGTAGAAATTCTTTTAGTCTGATGTTGTCACACTCAGAGAATGACGAGAATAATTATGTTTCAAAGATGAAGAAAAAACAAAGATGGTATGACATAGTCCGGCAGAATCGGATGCTTGGTATTTTCACTAGAGACTTAATTATCTACCATCATATGTTGTGCATAAATTCTCTTATTCTGATGTCGATGACAAGCATGAATATGTTTCAAAGACGAAGAAAGAGCGAAGATGGTGTGACATAGTCCGGCATAATCGGAAGCTTTCACCTCTGTTGTAGACTAGGCGCTGGTATTTCCATTCTAACCTTAACTTTCTACCATCATATGTTGTGCACAAATTTCTCTTAGTCTGATGTCGTCACAGTCAATTCTCGCATTATGTCATGAACTCTAAATGTCTTCACCCTCCCACCATCATTAATGTTAGTGACATGGATCATGCTTCGAAAGATAAGTTCCATGAGTTAGTCCTCTACCACCTTCTTCATTTTAATTCTTTTTCTTTCTATAATAAACCCCTCTACTACCTAAATTCGATTCAATTGTTTTTCTTTTGATAGGAAAACCATCATAAAAAACACAATAGTACATGCAACTGTGCACTAGGTAGGATGGTAGGTCAATAAAACTCAAAAAGATTACATTCACATGTTCAAGCATGGAATTGTAGCTCAGTTGCCAATTAAGGCTATCGTGAACCTTCTTCCAGTTGAGCCATTTGTTACTTGAACACATGAGCCTCCCAATTTTTTTATGATAAATTCTCTTTATCTTTGTTCATTGAATTCTAAGTTACCAATTCACAACTTATGTTTGAATTTGAACGTCCAAATTCTCATGAATTAGAAGGAACCGAGATACGAAATACACTGTCTCAAACCGAGAGTGGTAATTTGAAAGTTAATATTTTTAATGAATACTATTATTAATGTAATCATTGGTCAAAATTAAAATATCTAACTAATTTGGAATTTGGTACATTGATTTTGAACATACTTCTCTAAATATGAGACGTACTAAGAAGCAATGTGATATTCCTAAATTGAAAAGGAAGGAATGTATTATTTTTTTTCCAGCACTTCCAAATTCTGAAAGCTAGTAACTGAATACAAAACCTAACAAGACCTTAGTTAAAAAAACCTCAGCTCCTCCACAGGAGATGTAATGAATTTCTATAGACATATCTTTCTTTCTCCTTTTTAAAATTGTCAATTTTTATAGCCCAAAAGTGACAAGTGTGTTTTTAAAGTCATTGTTCTTTCTCATGCGTTCTTTGTTGCAATAAATACTGAATTGACTTCAAAATAATTTAAAAATATTATTTTGAAATACCTAGAACCATTCATTTTTTAGAAAAGATGGAAGCCCCATACTACAAACAGAGACTTCAAAGGACCATATATGTTTTAGTTTATTGCTTATGTTTTGATTTGCTTGCTTTTTTAATCAACATTTGAATAAAAAAAGTATATTGTGCATTATTTTTTCTTGCTTTCACGTGTTGAGTACATGTGATACTAGTGTGTGGGAGTTTTAAATGTCCCTTTGAGTCTGTGCATATGCTTGTAATAAAGAAATTGGTTGTAACTTTGCGACTTTGTGTTCACTTTATATAGTCAGACTTAGATGCATTTCCCTTGTGCGTTAATCTTTCTTGTTTTCGCCTATTGAGTAAACCTGGTATTAGTGTGGGGACTTTTAGAGTTCACTTTGAGATTGTGCATAGGCTTGTAATTAAGAAACCGATTGCAACTTGGTGACTTTGTGTTTACTCGATATAGTCAGGCTCATAGTACAACTCAACTCTGTAGGTTAATCCATTAAGAGGTTTCTGATTTGGAATATTATTATCATCTTGAATCTCAGAAGGAATCATACCTATATGACATTGTAGAATATTGAACAACTAAAAGAAACCAATTCACATATTCAAAAACAGTTGATATAGATCTGGAATTATCCCACCAATGTAACATAAAAAGAATACATAAACATAGATTTTCAAAGATTATAGTGATGCAACTGATCTATGATATCATTCACAAAACAGAACAAAAATAACAAAACCTTAGTAAACATTTATTAGTTTTTTAAAAGAACGTATTGCAATGGAAATTAGTAATAAACATGAACTTACCTTAAAACTTTAATGGCAATGTATTAATGGACATTAACAAACTAAGAACTATGAATGTAGTTTATTGTGTCATCATAAGTCTATGGTATAAAGGATGTACTGTAATAGTCTTCTTGAAAGTCCAATAGAAAGTTTATGAAATCAACAGAGGGAAATCTCATCAAGCGTTACCTGTGTTACATCCAAACCATGTACACTTAATGCATACATTTTAATTGTAAAAATTGCACCAATATAATATTTTCACATTTCAAATGCATAACCACATTGTAATATGGATCAAACGTAGAGGAATCTCGACCCTTCACATGTTAAAGAGTCAATATAATGAAAGCAAATGAGAATGATGTTTAACTAATTCACCCCGATGGACCTACGTCATGCATGAGTCACAAGTAGATGGCAGCTAAATATCATAACACTTAGAGCTATGAGTCGAGCTACAAACTGAACAGTAAGCGTGTAGACTCACAAAAACTCGACGCAAATCAATCTATGCGTCATTAATTTATCTTATATTTTGTGACTCTAAAGACAGTAAGCTATCAACTGAAGAGTAAGATAATTTATTCTTATATTTCTTGAATCTAAAGATAGTTGTTGGATCATGACTCGTGTCATTAATTCTTCTGGGATAGAAGGCCATAATCTAGTGTGAGAGAAGGCTTATCTGACATTCTATGTTCTCTTGATTTCTTTTTTATTTCACTTTCAATTTGTCTCACATTTACATTTATTGGTCATGTTTTGAGGAATGCTTAAATTAATATTTTTTTCCCCCTGAGAATTAGTGTGATTCAATTAACACGTCTTTTGGGCTATGTGTTTTCTTTTATTTAGATACCGTGGAGTTTGTTAAAGATATGTCCAATTTTTAGTTTCATTTTGTTCTATTTTTACTCTCTTTGGGAGCTTTGAAATGTTCTAGAATCGAAACTACATTACTGGATTGTAACCAAGACAGAAGAAAATCTTGATGCAAACATGATGCGTACAAATATTCCTAGGTAACACGTAGTCTCTCTCAATGCATATACATAAGTAGAACAAAAAAACAAAATAGGGCACAGTAATGAACACAAGACCTTTTGATTATTTATATATATATATATATATATATATATATATATATATATATATACTAGGGTATGCCTGTGCCTGAAGGCACGACGAAAATTTTCAAAAAGTATGTAATCGAGAAACGACAAAAAATATACCTATCCTGAAATAAACCATCTTCCAGCACTGAAGTACATGTGTTCTCAAATGAATCTGTAAGATTTCTAAAATCATTAGTCCAGTGAATTAAACAAACAATAGATAATCATACTCATATAATAATGATTAATATAGTAAGGGGAATTGACAATTGTAATAGAGGGTCTGATCAGAATTAAACACCAAAACATCTCCCCACTGGATAGATTTAATGACAACATGATCCACATCCTTACAATTCCTACAAATTCATAAACGATACAAATAAATTATTATAATTCCTTAAATATCTTTCTTAGTGAAATTATAATCACATCAACTTTCTAATTTCTCAAATGCAATCTCGTACAGAAGAAGTTATTAACCATCAAATGCAACCTCGTACCACATCGAATGTGAAATAGCAGTTTCTAAATTTATTGATATATAGATGAGTTCTAAAAAAAACAGCAACACCATTCCTTTTCGTTAAATCATTTACAGTAGCAAGTCACTTCAAAACCCCTTCAAGGCATCAACAATCTTAGCTTATGGAAAATCGATTATTCATGTCATGTTTGAAGTCTAACACAATATATAGATAATTAATGCATGTACTAACATATAAAAGAATGGTGGTTTTGACGTGGGTGCCTCACTAATTGAATTGAAAAGTGACATTCAGATTTGAACTGAACAGATGCGAAAAAGTTTTATATTTATATAGTTATAGTTAAATAAAAAGAAAGATTGAGATAGATGTCTGAGGGAAGGAGGGAGGGAGATACCATTTAGTTTAATGCACTTATCCTGTTAAAGGTGATTCAATTGTGAAGTTTTTACCATGTGAAACGCTGCAATTTGGTATGGTTTAACTTCTGCTCGGTTATAATATCCTGCTTAGTGGGGTCCACAATTGAACCCTGTGGCAACACAGTTTGTAGGATCATCCTCGTTCATTTCCAGATAAAGCGCTGCATCTTGAATGCTTATGCTTACATCGTTGAGAGTGCCGTGAGATCACCAAGATCATTTGATGCGGAGGACTAAAGAACAATCGCAACCTAATCGATAATCATAGTTTGCTGCTGCGATTGCGCTGGTTGCCTGTGCTTGCCTATGATCCACGATTGCGCTGTGAGTGCACAATTGAACAATTTAACAATTGAAATAATAATTGAACAATTAAAAGTAACTACAATTAGAGTTAAAAGTAACTACAATTCTAATTCTTATTCTAATTCTAATTCTAACTACAATTTTACTTCTAAGTCTAGAATTAGACTTAGTCAAGTGTGCATTATTAATTCTAATTATAATTGTGCATATTTGTAGTTCTAATTGAATTAGACTACAATTAGGCTTAGTTAAGTGTGCACAATTGAAATAATAGAAGTAACAGACCTGCACAATTGAAATAATAGACCTTAAATACTACATTAAAACTAAATGGCAGTTTCCAAGAAAGTGATAAAACGTATCAAGAACAATTTTTAACTTACCCAGAGATCTCCACGTGCTTATGGATTCCACATCGTTGAAGACCTTTAGTATCTGAAAAAAAGAGGGTGTGTACACTATGAGAGAAGTGTCAGACTTCATATGTGTGTTGGAGAACCATAAAATTTAACATTTGAAAGAAAGTAAAATAAACCAAAAATATATTTGAAGCTTGAAGTAAGACCAAAAATCTACATGACATCATATTCTCATATATGAATGTTAATTTATTATGTCGTCTGCATAATTCCACACAATAAAAAATGAAATGTACGACTTGAAGAAGAATCTACACCACCATTAACTCTCAATCCCCACCACTGCATTGGATTAAAGACCCCCGCATTATGTAAATGAACTAATACGCGCAACTGGAACAACAGCAACAGGTATGCTTGTGCGTGACATAAATCAGGGCAGCAGGTATGATTGTCTAACATAAGGCAGGGCAGCAGCAAGTATACTGTAACTGTGTAGCGCCAAAATGGCTTGGGAAGGTCAGGCAACCATCATCATGATACCCTGCATATAATAGTCTTGATTACGACTACGATGACCATATATGGCTATAAACTTATGAAATGAAGAAAAAAAACATATCATCCTGAGCATATATAAGCGAAGCTTGATGTCCCCATCCTACAAAAAGTTGGCATCCTGAGCATATATAAGCGAAACTCGTACATGAGAAACCTGACCTGACAATTGCGTAAGTGCATAATCCACAAACAATTTACTCGATCAAACCCCCAACCTACTCCTATAAATCAAACCAATCCAACCCTTTCAGTACCGCCAACGAACATATCCCAAACCCCTTGGCCATCTCTGGGGAAATATTCTCCCCAAAACTAACCTTATTTAAGAACTATTGCTGAATGTAAAACAGTTACAGTAGAAATAACTAACAATACAAATATTTAGAAGGAAAAAATAAGTAAACCAACAAAATGATTGAAAGCGAAAAACAGAGTAAAATAGATGGGGTTTTATATCAGCATACCCAATATAAATGTTTTAATGAAAAACATGTGTAGTGATTTTAGTGAAAGAAAGTTTTTTTTACACCTTACATATGCCCTTTGATGACCCACCCAATACTTCAGTCAACTGAATATCATCTGCAACCAAAACAGCCCCAAGCGCTGCTGAACCCTCTAAAACGGTGATGTTTTCGGTGTAGCCTTCATGTTTTACTGGTTTTCCAAGGTGGAGATCGCTTAAACGGTGACAGCACCACAATGGAATAAACCTATTATATGGATCTAGAACCCAGTAAATGACTGGAATAATTTAGCTCAAAACGTTACCTCATAGAAGGATTCTCCTTTCAATGACCTTGGTCGATCTAGATACCAGTTAACTTCAGATCTAGATCTAGTGACTTTTCTATAAAGGGAATCTTGCATCTTAGGATTGTTGACTGACTTCAGTTCTTTAATCTAAGCCTGGGACTTCACATCTTTAAGCACTGCCTCGTTTATCTCGTTGTATCTATGAATCTTCCTTCCAATTCTATAGGAAAACATTTGTAATTATTTAATTTTAGGGAGACCTGTTTTATCTACAATATCTCCATCAGTTGCATATAAGTGGTTAGTAGCTAAAAGAGAGTATTGGTTTATAATTAAGGCATCTTGACATGTGATTTCTTGATTATGAATTTGTTAGGTATGCTTTTTGATCTTCCATTATCCTATTTGTTTCTTTTTTCGATCATTATCTTGATCAATCCTGGGGTGCGTTACGATATGCTAGTTTTCTTTTGAAGTTTCATTGTCTTGTTTTAGTATGTATATCATATACTCGCTAATGCCTCACTTGTGTGCTTTTATTAATTTTTAGCATTGCCTGTCACATGCTTATACTATGTGCTTTTATTAATTACTTCATTATAATATAGGTATATAATCGCTAATGGTTGTTGCTGTCATGTATAATATGTATAACAATTGTTGTTATACATATTATATATAACATTATAGTATAATATTGTCACACCCCAACTAATTCTGGCATCGGCCGCCACCAAAACTAAGTCGGGCATAAACTAAATAAATACCATTCTTAGCATGAGACAGATATGAGACATAAATAAATCAGTCCATAAGATAAATAATTGGTCAATCTCAAATGATCACAAATAACTAAGCGATAAAAGATCCATCACATGCTAACTCCAAAAATCCAATCTCCAATAATGATTAAATAAAATCTGAAATAATCCCAAAATAAATCCTCTAAACAACTTTGGAACCGAATGGCCCAATAAAACTCAAATGGAGTCTCATAATACGACTGGAAAATAAAGTCTAACTAAACTATGCCATAAAGTAAATAACTCCAGCTGCACCTCCAATGATAACTCCGATAAACTTATACAGCTTCTCCAAATTCTAATCCTGAAAAAGATTAGTCAACGCATGGGTCAGAGCCAAAGCCCCGAGCAAGAATACACACTACTCCCCTCAAATAGTATCCTTGAATCCAGACAGTAGCATTATACGCAATAAATATCACAATAGAATATTTTAAATTAAACGGGATAATTAAACGCGATAGATATAAATCACTAACTACCCGCATAAATCCCCATTTATAAAGGCACACCAATATGATTTTAATTTCCCAAGTCCCACGATGTTAATTTCATTAAATTAACCATCTTTTATTATATCCTCATTTTATTATGGCGGTCCTCCCGCCTCGGGTGATTTCTCCACCAAAAATACACATCCCCTCGTCAAAATGCCGGCTGGCCCGTTTAAACTGTCGGCCCTCGCTGATTGACGAGGTTCCACACACGGCACGACATAAAACGCCGGCTGGTCCGTTTAAACTGTCGGCCCTCGCTGATTATGTCGCCAATATATTTTAATACCCGTCTTATTATCTTAGGTATTAGTTCTCAATTTCTCACTTCATAATTTATAATTTACCCCACCCTTTTATCGATGTGAGATCCTCAAAATACCCCTTAGTCCCATACCTAAGGGTTCCCAAGTCATCAATACGTCCTAACTTATGTATAGGAGGATTTTCTAACATAAATCATAACCTAGTCTCATACTTAGACAAGTGTAGCGACGATAAAGTAATAAAAATCAGCCCACCCTCAAGGTGATAAAAACACAATAATCTTCCCTCAATAGTCCCATTCCTAGAAGGCATTCTAAAAATATAGGGGGAGCAAAAATACCCAACAACCCATCGTCACAAGGAAATATAACAATACCAAAAAGTCACACAACCACGCATGATTAATCAACGTATAAAACTACGCATAATAGTCCAATTCAATTAAATCTTTAATTTAATTATCACAACGTCAACAATACCCAAATAATCTCATTTAATTATTTTAAATTAAATATACCAATTTTTTTTCATCATATATACATCAAAAACCAAGTTTCATTATCTCTAAATGTATTACATGAGTTATACGCACCCAAAAAATATTTATTTTAAAACTAGAGTTTTTCTATATGCAACCTACACCAATAAAACCCAAAATCACTCATCAATCCTACGTACCCAAAGGGTTATAAATATTATTCAGATTAAAAGATTTTATAAAAACAGCCCCATAATTAGTATTCACTTTTTCTAATTAAGTTACTAATTATTTTTAAGAAAACATGTAATTAAGTGTTTAGGCGACACTTAAAATGCATAATACTAAAGGAAAAGAATAGAGTATTCATGCCTGAATAAAAGTTGATTTAGAAATCTGATCTTGAATGTGTATTCCTCTCAAAAATTTGACAAAGATTCGTTCTTGATGCGTCTTGAGAAAATCCGGTTAATCTTGACAAAACTTGAGTTGAAAGTTATGTAGAATGGGGCTAGGGTTTTGAGGTTGAAGAGGATGAAGAAGATGAGAGGATTCTGATTTTTGTGAAGGCTAAAATGTGTTTTAAAAGATCTAAACTCGTCACTTTATGTTTATATACCAAAAGGAATTAGAGTCATAATCAAATACAAATACTTGAAAAAATCATTACGGACGATCGGATCGTTAGAATCGCTTGAAGTTTTAGTATGTTGTAGCGAACGGCGAGACAGGACTGTTGACAAAAATTCAGCTTGATCGGACGGTCGGATTTCTAAAAAATATTATTTTTACAAGAAAGTTTTATGGTTTGAGGACTCTTAGAGAGTTTTATATTTTGACGACTCATCTAAATAATAAAGATTCAATTAAAACTCCATTTTAATTCCGATTCCAATTCCGTTTGAAAATTTATTTTTCAAATATAAAAATCAACACTTTAAATTATAAAATTTATAAAATCCAAAATTTCATTTTTCTCCGATTTCCAAAATTAATTTAAAAATTCCCATAAAAAAATCCGGGTTGTTATATACTTCCTCACTAGCAAAGAATTTCGTCCTCGAAATTAAACGAAGCATACACATAAACACTTAAATCTCGCAAAAAAGAAAATAAGGCTCACATATGCCTACCCGTAGAATGCCATAAATGGGCGCCCATACACCCAATTCTATGTGCACCTACCCCACGAGCAACAAAATAATATATATTGCCTATATACATACACATAACTATGAAAATAATGGCGTACCGCACGCTCTCAAAATCCCCCACTCGATCCTATATCCGAAAGTCATTAAAATTATAACTTCCTCAAATTAAATCTCAACATCAAAAATCGATACATACGGTACCTAACATCTGTACCAAAATCTCCAAAATAATTATCGTCTCCAAAATCTCTTTTAAGGATCCCCACATCAAGCTTACTAATTCTAAACTCCATGTCTACAACGTCCTTAACTCAAAACTTCACAACTCCAAGAAACACATCTAACATTTATGCTAGACCCTCTACCTTAAGAAGTACGAATCTTCAAAGGGAATCAAAGATCGGCAACGCGGAAGCTAAACGGACTCATAACCTACGAGACCTAAGACCATGCTCTGATACCATATGTCACACCCGGCCTAATTCTGGCATCGGTCGCCACCAAAACTAAGTCGGGAATGAACTAAATAAATACCATTCTTAGCATGAGACAGATATGAGACATAAATAAATCAGTCCATAAGATAAATAATTAGTCAATCTCAAATGATCACAAATAACTAAGCGATAAAAGATCCATCACATGCTAACTCCAAAAATCCAATCTCCAATAATGATTAAATAAAATCTGAAATAATCCCAAAATAAATCCTCTAAACAACTTTGGAACCGAATGGCCCAATAAAACTCAAATGGAGTCTCATAATACGACTGGAAAATAAAGTCTAACTAAACTATGCCATAAAGTAAATAACTCCAGCTGCACCTCCAATGATAACTCCGATAAACTTATACAGCTTCTCCAAATTCTAATCCTGAAAAAGATTAGTCAACGCATGGGTCAGAGCCAAAGCCCCGAGCAAGAATACACACTACTCCCCTCAAATAGTATCCTTGAATCCAGACAGTAGCATTATACGCAATAAATATCACAATAGAATATTTTAAATTAAACGGAATAATTAAACGTGATAGATATAAATCACTAACTACCCGCATAAATCCCCATTTATAAAGGCACACCAATATGATTTTAATTTCCCAAGTCCCACGATGTTAATTTCATTAAATTAACCAGCTTTTATTATATCCTCATTTTATTATGGAGGTCCTCCCGCCTCGGGTGATTTCTCCACCAAAAATACACATCCCCTCGTCAAAACGCCGGCTGGCCCGTTTAAACTGTCGGCCCTCGCTGATTGACGAGGTTCCACACACGACACGACATAAAACGCCGGCTGGCCCGTTTAAACTGTCGGCCCTCGCTGATTATGTCACCAATATATTTTAATACCCGTCTTATTATCTTAGGTATTAGTTCTCAATTTCTCAATTCATAATTTATAATTTACCCCACCCTTTTATCGATGTGAGATCCTCAAAATACCCCTTAGTCCCATACCTAAGGGTTCCCAAGTCATCAATACGTCCTAACTTATGTATAGGAGGATTTTCTAACATAAATCATAACCTAGTCTCATACTTAGACAAGTGTAACGACGATAAAGTAATAAAAATCAGCCCACCCTCAAGGTGATAAAAACGCAATAATCTTCCCTCACTAGTCCCATTCCTAGAAGGCATTCTAAAAATATAGTCGGAGCAAAAATACCCAACAACCCATCGTCACAAGGAAAAATAACAATACCAAAAAGTCACACAACCACGCATGATTAATCAACGTATAAAACTACGCATAATAGTCCAATTCAATTAAATCTTTAATTTAATTATCACAACGTCAACAATACCCAAATAATCTCATTTAATTATTTTAAATTAAATATACCAATTTTTTTTCATCATATATACATCAAAAACCAAATTTCATTATCTCTAAATGTATTACATGAGTTATACGCACCCAAAAATTATTTATTTTAAAACTAGAGTTTTTCTATATGCAACCTACACCAATAAAACCCAAAATCACTCATCAATCCTACGTACCCAAAGGGTTATGAATATTATTCAGATTAAAAGATTTTATAAAAACAGCCCCATAATTAGTATTCACTTTTTCTAATTAAGTTACTAATTATTTTTAAGAAAACATGTAATTAAGTGTTTAGGCGACACTTAAAATGCATAATACTAAAGGAAAAGAATAGAGTATTCATGCCTGAATAAAAGTTGATTTAGAAATCTGATCTTGAATGTGTATTCCTCTCAAAAATTTGACAAAGATTCGTTATTGATGCGTCTTGAGAAAATCCGGTTAATCTTGACAAAACTTGAGTTGAATGTTATGTAGAATGGGGCTAGGGTTTTGAGGTTGAAGAGGATGAAGAAGATGAGAGGATTCTGATTTTTGTGAAGGCTAAAATGTGTTTTAAAAGATCTAAACTCGTCACTTTATGTTTATATACCAAAAAGAATTAGAGTCATAATCAAATACAAATACTTGAAAAAATCATTACGGGCGATCGGATCGTTAGAATCGCTTAGAATTTTAGTATGTTGTAGCGAACGGCGAGACAGGACTATTGACAAAAATTCAGCTTGATCGGACGGTCGGATTTCTAAATAATATTATTTTTACAAGAAAGTTTTATGCTTTGAGGACTCTTAGAGAGTTTTATATTTTGACTACTCATCTAAATAATAAGGATTCAATTAAAACTCCATTTTAATTCCGATTCCAATTCCGTTTGAAAATTTATTTTTCAAATATAAAAATCAACACTTTAAATTATAAAATTTATAAAATCCAAAATTTCATTTTTCTCCGATTTCCAAAATTAATTTAAAAATTCCCATAAAAAAAATTCGGGTTGTTATAAATATGTATAATAATTTTGTGAATTGAAGTTCTTCAATGTTTAAAATTGGTTTTGTTTGTATAGTGTTTGGGTGGTGTGTTAGTGTTCTTGAGTTGGTTAGTTATGGTTGATTGAGTCTTATTACTATTAGTTGTTGGTGTCTTTGGTATTTTTTGTGATAGTTTTAGAGGGATATTATACTTTCTACGATATTTTCTAATGGTGTGAATATATTATGTTGTATAATATTGCATTATTTTTAACAATTACATATCTTTTATTGCTTATATCTCACTCGTGGTGGTTTACATACTCAGGCCAGAATGGACAGGTCTTGGATGAGCAAGGACAGATTATCAAAAGAATACATAAAAGGTGTTGATAATTTTCTTAGGGTTGCTCAAAACGCCTCCTTGGATGAGAACTTCATACGATGCCCTTGTAATCAATGTGAAAATAGATTAAAAATGGGTGTTAAAGAAATCAGACAACATTTGTATAGTTCGGGTATCGATCCGAATTATACTGTATGGAAATGGCACGGAGAGGAGGATTATCGTGAAACACTGCCGGATGTTAATATGGGTGATCCTATCTGTGACGATCTTAATATGGATACCATGGAGGATGTTGAAGAGTTGATTGACATGGTGGAGGCTATAAAAGAAGACTTCACAGGAAATGCATAAATTTTTCAAAAGTTGCTTTTAGATGCGGAGAAGCCATTGTATGAAAGATGTAAAAAGTATACAAAGTTATCCGCTATTGGCAAGCTATTCAATCTTAAAGCAAAGAGTGGGATGTCCGATAAATGCTTTTCAAATATGCTGTCAATCATTACCGACATGCTTCCGAATAATAATGTATTGCCTTCATCCAGTAATGAGGCAAAACGTTGCTTATCGGTATTCGGAATGGACTTTCAAAAGATACACGCATGCCCTAATGACTGTATACTCTATAGAAAAGAGTATAAAGAAGCTGTTGAATGCCCCACTTGTGGAACATCCAGGTTCAAACAGAAGAAGAATTTGAAAGAACAAAAAATGGATGAGGGGAAACAAGGTGTTCCTGTGAAAGTGTTATGGTACTTTTCACCCATTCCGAGATTCAAAAGGTGGTTTCAATCTAAAGAGACCGCTAAGTCTCTGACATGGCATGCAGATGATAGAATTGTTGATGGTTTGTTGCGTCACCCAGCAGACTCACCAACATGGAAATTAGCTGATGAAAAGTGGCCCGATTTTGCAGCAGAACCAAGAAATCTTCGATTAGCACTATCAACGGACGGAATTAATCCTCATAGTTCCCTTAGTAGTAGGTACAGTTGTTGGCCGGTCATGTTGAACACATATAACTTTGAACCGGAATTATGTATGAAAAGAAAGTTTACAATGTTGACTACGTTGATATCGGGTCCAAAACAACCGAGGAATAATATAGATGTTTATTTGGCTCCGTTAATAGAAGATCTGAATGCATTGTGGCATGAAGGAGTTAAAGCCTACGACGCCTTTCGACAAGAATCTTTTACTTTGAGTGCAATACTGTTGTGGACAATTAATGATTTTGCAGCGTATGGATATTTATCTGGAAGTGTTGTTCAAGGCTATAATGCTTGTCCAATATGTAGTGAAAAAACGTATTCCATCAGATTACAACACTGTGGCAAGTGCGTTTATATGGGACATAGGAGATACCTTCCACAAAACCATCCATTTCGAAGCCAGAAAAAGGCTTTTAACGGTGAGCAAGAGTTCCAAGCCTCCCCTGAACCTTTAAGCGGCGAACAAATATTGATAAAAGTTGGGAGACTTAAGGTTGCATGGGGAAAGAAGGCAAAAAAGGTGAGGGCGGTTAATTTGAAGAAATCATTAAAGCGTAAGAGACCGAGGAGGGTAGGTAATGGGGTTGAAAAAGGTGGCCCTAGTAACAATAGGGTTGAAATTTTTTGGAAGAAGAAATCTATATTTTTTGAACTTCCTTATTGGAAGGATTTGCCTATTCGACATAACTTAGATGTCATGCACATTGAAAAGAATGTCTGTGATAGTATCATTGGAACCTTGCTTAATATTCCAGGAAAAACGAAAGACGGGGTGAAGTGTCGACTCGACCTTGAAAAAATGGGCTTAAGAAGTGAGTTAGCACCGCAGGTTAATGAAAAAAGGATATACCTACCGCCAGCATGTTATACATTATCGAGAGAGGAAAAAAAATGTTCTGCCAAACTTTGCATGACCTTAAGGTCCCGAATGGGTACTCTTCTAATTTTAGAAGCCATGTCTCTATGGAGGATTTGAAATTGTATGGCTTGAAGTCTCATGATTTCCATATTCTAATGCAACAACTTCTTCCAATTGCAATTCGATCGTTATTGCCAAAACATGTGAGATATGCGATCATGAGAGTATTTTTTTTCTTCATTGCCCTTTGTGCCAAAGTAGTGGACTTGCAAAAACTAAAAGAAATTCAGAATGAAATTGTAATCACATTGTGTTTGCTGGAAAAATACTTTCCACCATCCTTCTTTGACGTTATGGTGCATTTAATGGTGCATCTTGTGAGAGAGGTCGAACTTTGCGGTCCTGTTTTCTTTCGATGGATGTACCCAATTGAAAGGTTAGGTCAATTTACTTTACTATCATGTATTAATATAAGTAAATAAGTGTATCGATTTAGTTTTCTTTTTAATGTGTTAGGTACATGAAAGTATTAAAGGGTTATGTGAGAAATCGTAATCGCCCAGAAGGTTGTATTGCTCAATGTTACATAGCAGAAGAAGCTATTGAGTTTTGTTCCGAGTTCTTATAGGAATTAGATTCAATTGGAATTTCGGCGAGGAAGAATGATGATAAACCGATAGGAGGTTCAGATTTCGTTGAAGTTGATCGCATGTCCTTGGAGCAGGCACATCTTCATGTGTTACATAACACGAATGATGTTCAACCTTATATAGAGTATGACTTTCCTAACCTCTCATTAATATGAAGTTAGTTCCTCACATACTTATCTCATATATTAATAACTAATGTTGCGTTACTCATTAATACCTTGTTAGGGAGCATGAACAGTGCTTGAAAGAAACCCATCCTCGAAAAGGGAAAAATAAGAAGTGGCTTGAAGAAGAGCACAATCGCACGTTTATCCATTGGTTAAGTAAAAGGGTATGATTCAGGGGCATGTTGACTTAACCACCACTTTAATTTTCATAAGACTTTACCCATTTTTTATTTTTCTTTTAAACAATGCCACTGTTTTTTTATTTATTATTTGCAAATCTTAGTGAAAAATAATTTCGAAGTCTAATACCAACCACTGGAAAATAGTGGTAGAGTGTAAAGTAAAACTAAATAGTTGGTGAGGTCTAATATTAAAAACTAAAGTGGGAATAAAGACGAAATATCCCCTTACTTTAATATGTTAATTTGAATTTTGTTTTGTAAGTAACTAAAATTCTTATATTAATAGGTTGCTCTCGAAGAAGAACTCCCAGACAACAATATCTCAGATGACTTAAAATGGATTGCTCGTGGACCTCGTCGAGACGTCATCAAAGTTCACGGATATGTCATTAACGGTGTTCGTTACCTAACAAAGGATCGCGATGATGCACGAGTAACCCAAAACAGTGGAGTGAGCCTAGTTGCTAAGACGTTGCAGATAGCTAGTGCAAAGGACAACAATCCTGTTCGTACCGATATGATTTTCTACGGTGTCATAAGGGAGATATGGATACTTGACTATTTTTCAATTCAGATTCCTTTATTCAAGTGTGATTGGGTTGACAACAAAAACGGAATTAACATAGACGAGCTTGGTTTTACATCCGTCGATCTTGATAGAGTTGGTCATAAATCCGATTCTTTCATCTTAGTCTCTCAAGCGAAACAAGTTTTCTATGTTCCGGACCAAATGAATCCTAAATATTCAATTGTATTGTCAACTCCTCAAAGGGATTACTATGATAAAGATGATGAAGATGATCTCAATGATGGATGTCTCGGGGATGATATTTGCACTACAGTTTTGCCAACTATTGAATCCTTCGACGTGGTTGAGGAATCTTTCGAAACTTATATGCGTGAAGATTGTGAGGGGACATGGATAGAAAATACGCCAACATAATTGTGTTAGACGATGTTATGATGCTTAATGTTTGAATTGTTCTTTATTATTAGTTATAGGTTCTTAAAATGTAAGCTTGTTTGGTGAAGTTGTCCAACTTTTTAGTTTTTTGTGTGGAACCTACTACAGTTGATTGTTGGAAATTGAATGTATGGAATGTGGGCTATGTGACATTTGTTCTAGACTATGGATTATTATTTTCGGCTTAATATTTTGGCAATTGTGCTCTTGTACATTTTAATTAACATAGAATAAAATGGTGAATTTTAATTTGTGGTACATTTCAATAATTGTATTGTTTGCGTATTTACGACTTGTATTGCTGAAATCTATATTATTGCTCTTTTTTGTGTTTCAACAGTTCGATTGTGTGACAACCCGCAATCCGAGATAAGGGGTGGCCAGCCCGATACTCAAACGTAACAGGAATCATGGATGGATATCATTCTCAGCATCACAAATATAAACTGAGTATACGGGAAAACCACCCAATAAATCAGAAAACGGGTTGCCAAAAAGTGTAAATTTTTTTTAAAATGCGGTTATGAAAATTTAAACTAACAACCCAGTCTGACGAGCAAGTGGAATTCCAAAAGATAACATATAATATAACTAAAATGCAGGTACACAAATGGACCGAATAAGCTGTCGGTCCACAGCTACATAAGACAACGTACAACAATATAAAAGGTCTTACATAGTACAACCATTAATCAAATACAATTATTTGGGCCACACGCCCGAGGGACAAGACCCGATCATATCTAGAATAACAAGAATGAAAGCGTCTAATACAACATCCTGTAATAACCCGCAAAGTCTTACAACTCGTCGAAGGTGCAAGGAACTTGAAAAAGTCAAGTCGGGCGTCCTTGCGGTGGAGCACCTGAGCGGATACAATAATATATATACAACAAGGAAGTAAACCGGTCAGGGCCGGGTTCTATATGATTTCTAGAAGAATAAAAAGCATGATAGATATGAACAGTTCTACATGAATAATGAGGATGATCACATGACATGCTATCTACAATTACAAGCAAGGATAGAAGGTAAAGCACTTTAATTTAAAACCCTTCCTTATTAATACAATTTCCATTTCCTTCAGACATTCCTTATTAGGAATAAAACCATATATTTGGTTAAGTCAAGAAGTTATAATTTCTATTCATTAATTAAAACTTCCCATTTTATCTTTCCATTCCTTATTAGGAATATCATTTACATCAAGTGCTCTTTATGGCACATATATTATTCCCGTGCTCTTCCTGGCACATATTCATGCTCTTTATGGCATTTCATACGCTCTTTATGGCATTTAACAACCATCAAGTCCAACTTGATGAAAATATAGTTATATTCATATACATATAACGATATCTAAGACCGCCCGTCCGGGTTTCCCCACTGTGCGCGCCCCTAAATGACCATCATCTTCCAGGGCCTAACATAAGACAACCTGGGCACCTATCGGAACACGTCGGGAAGCGGCCATGAGCCTGCGGGGTAGTCAAGACCACACCCGGAATCTCCTACCCATCGCAGAAAAATATAACAATAAGCGCTCCCATGGCCTAGGACTATATCCACCCTGCATTCATTAGCCAGGGGGCTTCACCTCACGAGCGAACTTCCCTTATGATGTCATTTAGAGAGGTGTGTAACAGTAAATTAACATTTACATTTATCATCATTTTATTTCCAAAAATCCATTTCCATTAATCATGAGATTGGTTCTTTTTATTAAACCTAATATCATTAAACAACGGGGTTCGTTCTAGTTGAACCTATTATCATTAAACTCATATGGGTTCATTTTATGCGAACCTAATTCCCATCGAATATTATCATTTATTCCTCAAATTACAATTCTAGGCTAGGTCTCCAAATGATCATTATGATCCTAGAAATCTCCCAAGTTCATATAAATTTGATAAGCCTATCAGTCTCCAAGTTTGAGCATTTAACTTCCAAACTTCTAAAAGTTTGAATAAAAGAAGTAATGCCTTAACATTACTTTAAACCTCCCCGAAATAAACCCCGGATGAACCCATTTCTAGTCCAGGGTAACGTCCAAACTCCATAACTACTCTAGGACTCTAAGTTTACTTCTTTAAAGAAGTTTCCTAGGTCCTAATCCTAAAGAATAAGGAGGAAAATCAAAAGAAAAAGACCCCCAAAACTGCTGGAACCGAATCGATTCGCCCAAGGGGCCGAATCGATTCGCCCCAGCGAATCGATTCGCTCTGAAAGCGAATCGGTTCGGACAACAAGATTTAGTTTCTGCAAATGACGAATCGATTCGGTCTTAATCCGAATCGATTCGGACAACAAGACCTGGGATTCTGCATCTATGCGAATCGATTCGCCCAAGGGGCCGAATCGATTCGCCCCTGCGAAAATGCCAAGAATGGCGATGGAGTCTTGAACTCCAAAATTTATCCAACTCCAAAACCAAGCCCAACCGAAATCATTGGCTGCAATTTCTACATCCTAAATCCATCTATCTACCAACCTTAAACATCATTTATCATCCAAATCCATTTTTTTAGTGGTCAATACCCAAAAATCCAACAAAAACCCTAACATTTCTAAATCATAACAAATTCATAAATATCAAGACTAATTATTCTACTTAAACCATAAATTTGCAAGTAGATTACTTGCCTCAAGGTAAGAATCTGATTTGATGAAGAAGGAGGCAACAATCCAAGCTCCAATCTCTCTTTTTCTCCCAAGTTCTCTTCCTCTCTCTACTCTCTCTAGGGCTCAATTGTGTAAAATGGAAGAATGGGAATAGGGGTGGGGAAATAAAATGGGGCTTAAGTCTAAAAAGCCCAACTTAAAATGCTAATACGCGATATACTAATACGCGACTACACTATTTAAGCCAAAACTAGTCAAAAGTGCCCGAAATGCCAAAATACAATATGTCACTTATTTTGACTGTCTCACACCTATCGGGACTAACTACACTATCCAAATTATCATTTGGGAATTTTATAACTCATTTTACTTCCGGTTTCATAATAAACCAAAATGTCATTTTTAAATCCTTATGACATAATAAATTACCACATGAACATTTTATCTACTCACGAGGTAACTACACAACATATTAGTAAATATTGACTTGACATATCAATTAAATATTTACTCAGCATCTTATCAGATAATAACTAATTACTACACATGGTAATTAAGGATAAAATGGGCTATCGGAAGAGAGGGTTATTACATACTCCCCCCCTTAAGAGGGAATTTTGCCCCCAAAATTCGGATATACGTCGCAAGAAGAAGTGCGGATACTATTCCCGCAAGTCATCCTCGCGCCCCTATGTCAATTTCTCGACACTCTGCTTAATATATAGAACTCATCCCCCAAGGTACTACCATCGACACCAACGTAACTCTACGCTCTAAGATAGCAACCGACTACATCTAATAAGAACCGTCAAGTTGTACCTACTTCGAAAGGAATGTGCCTAATGGCACCGTCCTATCTCTCGTACTCTCTTGCATGAGAGACAAGGAACAAATTATGAACTTGCCGCAAAATGTTTAGATAAAACGAGCGAATAGTTTATCGGACCCACCGTGACATTTCTAGGAAAGGTACAACATGCGGTGCAAGTTTTCCTTTTCTCCTCGAAACGCATAACGCCCTTCACAGGCGATACTCACCACAACATGTGGTCTAATGACCTCAAACTCTAGATGCCTTTTTCTCGCATCGACTGAGCTTCTTTCTTCGGTCTTGGTTATACGAGAGACTCATCATCTCGTACTTCCAACCAACAAGGGGAAAAAATCAACAAGGCCTAACATACAAGGCTTCTTCTAAAGCGCCGTCCTAATAGTGAATCGACACCAATTCTATATAGGCGAATTCAACGAGCGGAAAGCATTGTTCCCAACTACTCTTAAAGTTAGGCACGCATATAAGGAGTATATGCCTCAGCATATGGTTTATTCTATTGGTCTGGCCATCTGGACAATGACAAGAAGTGATTAACCATAATTCGATTCCCATGACTTCTTGGAAACTTGCCAAGAATGAGAAACGGAAGTCTTATTCTAGTCAGGACTATAATCAAGGGCACCCCAGGCAGCACAACAACCTTTCTATGCCCAGCCAAAAAACACTAGCGACGTACACTTGGCACGATTCGTCATTACCCTGATGCACCGGAATGTTAGAACCGCGCGATTATTCCATATCTGCTTTACTTAAGTCCCTTTTGTCCAGGACAAAATTCTCTTAAAGGAATGCACCCCACCCTCAAGATAGTCTTTAATTTAAATAGGGGATAATACTCCTTACAAGTTTAAACTTGTGAGGCGCATTAACAATAGATCGATACTCCAGTATTATCGCTCCCCATTATGGAAGAGACTTGCTAATGGAATCTACCTTCGAGCTTAATCACATGGCTCAGGGGCACGGGTCAATTCACCCTTTCGTTACCTCCGTAACACTCTACTACGTGAGGCCTCGTCTCCTTCGGTCTTAACCACCAACTTTTCGAAATCCTCCCACTTCACATAACATGGAACCAATCCCTTTATATGAGTTTACGCATGACTTAGTCATGGTCAACTCCCAACAACCCTCCTAATCTTACGTCCCATACTAAAAGGCCCTGCGTCTAAACAATCCTAAAGTCTATCTACCTATACCCTATCTAAGTCGTATACACTTAATGCTAAGTATATCCCTAGCGTCCAAGACCTTTCTCAACTTCCGACATTTGCTCAGTTTCGTGCGTGGGACGTCTCGCCGAAGCGAAATCCAAACAAGGAACCCTCCCGTTACACTACTACCTCGCGTTGTCAGTCATCGAGGGGAACAGGTCTAAGACACATGTTCGGGACCAAAAGATTCTACAGCTACACACTAACTATTTAACTAACAAAAGAATATTAACAATCCAAAGATGACCCTTCGTGAAACCCTAGGGTTATATACCCTATAACATATGCATCTCAATAAATAGCCTTCTATTCAAAGGCATAACCCGAAGTCTCAATTCGACTTCGTACCTCGGTCTCCCTCATATCGATCAGAGGAGAGAACTATGTGCAGTGCTCCTATGTCGCACTTTAATAGCCATCAATCACCCTTGTACGTGATTTTCGGCTAAACTTTCCAATCCCACTTCCAACCATAATTTAATAAAACAAAATAAAATAAAAGGGAAGAATAGCATATCTTCACTCACAACATCGTTAAGTGTTCATGCGGCGGAGTGTCTCGCAAAGCGAAATCCAAACAAGGAACCCCTCCGTCACATGCCTACTTAACTAGTTGATCATGGAGATAGAGCGTAATATACATAAAACAAAAGAAAGGAAAGGTGGTATATCCCCACTCCCAACATCGTTAAGGTTCGCGCGTGGAGCGTCCCGCAGAAGCGGAATCCAAACAAGGAACCCCTCCTATACGCTACCACTCAACTTGTTGGTCGTGGAGATAAGGCATAGCAATTACATACTAATATCACATCATACTCGACCATGTTATGGACGAGTAAATCGGCCTCAAGCACAATTTAATAAGAGAACTTCCTATATACATACAAACAAAAGAAAAGAGCGAACCATTACCCATAGAACTCGATACTAATGAAAATACTCTCAGCAGATATTATGAAATCTGTAATCTGAGAAAAGCTCGTAAAACAAATGAGCGCGTAACACCCGCATCGAATAACATTTAACTCGCGTATCTCTGAGAAAAACTTACCCTCAATAACGGGCGGTGCCGGCAGGGCTGGAGGAAACATAGCCTCCCGATCATGACAAACACGTCCATACTGTAGTTGCCCCTGCTGCGGAGGAACAACCATAATAGGTACCGGAGGTGGAAACTGAACATATGGCTGCTGCGGAGCCCTATGAAACTGACCCCCAATCATCTGAGGACACTCCTTATTGAAATGACCTGCCTCCCCACATTGGAAGCACCGTCCCTCCATATCCTTCTGACCTCGACCTTTGTTATTCCTCAACTGGGAATTGCCTCGGCCCGGATGATCTCTACCTCCAGGGCCACCCCGATCTGCCTGATGTAAAGCACCTTGTCCGTGGCTAATATCATTGCCACTCGCAATAAACTCTCCAAGCTTCCCTACTTGCCTCATTTCAGTAGCTTTCTTGCTACCCTGCATATATAATCGATGCTCTTGGCAATGGAGTAAGGCTGCATTCATAACCTCGCCATAAGTCTGGAAGGCTGGGTTACCCAATAAGTGTTTTCGGATTCTCCAGTTTAGACCTCCCATAAACTTCGAGATCTTCCTCTCTTCCGGAGTCACCTCATCTGGTACAAAACTTGCTAAACGGGTGAACTCCTCTTCATACTCCGCTACAGACCTCTCCCCTTGCTCCACATCTTGCAATTTCCTCTTTATCTCCCTCTGAACAGCGGGAGGAAAATACTGAAGATCAAACAAAGCCCAGAACTCAGTGATTGACATAGTGTCTCTTTGCTCTGGGGTGGTCATCGTCTCCCACCAGTGTAACGCAGATCCGACAAGCTTAAAGGTGGTAAGGACTTGTTTCTTATCCTCACTGCATTCCATCATTCGAAGGTGGCGTTGTATGTCTTTCTTCCATTGATTGGCTTTAATAACATCCGCACCTCCCTCGAATTCCGGGGGATTGCCCCTTAGAAAGGACTCCCTAACCCTTTCCCACGGAGTAAGTCCCGTAGGAGCTTGAACACCTGGAGCCCATGGCAATTGTTGGATCACTACGGACATGGCGGCATGAACCTCTCCAGCCACTATGCTTGCTACATCCGCAACATTAACCGTCCCTTGTAGTGGCGGTGGAGGACCTACTTCCTTCTCTACGACCTTAACACGTCTCGCCGGGCGACCTCTCTTAGACGGCATCTGAGATGGAAGAACAATAGTATTAGAATGCTAGTTAAAACAATCTATCTTGCAGAAGATCGCAAACATAAGCAACAAGAAGTCCTAGCATTAGGCCCTACATCAAAGAACGCTACGGTAGAACGAGACAAGTCCACATAGATCCTAGTACTCTAGAACCTGATGCTCTGATACCATCTGTGACAACCCGCAATCCGAGATAAGGGGTGGCCAGCCCGATACTCAAACGTAACAGAAATTATGGATGGATATCATTCTCAGCATCACAAATATAAACTGAGTATACGGAAAAACCACCCAATAAATCAGAAAACGGGTTGCCAAAAAGTGTAAAAAAAATTTAAAATGTGGTTATGAAAATTTAAACTAACAACCCAGTCTGACGAGCAAGTGGAATTCCAAAAGATAACATATAATATAACTAAAATGAAGGTACACAAATGGACCGAATAAGCTGTCGGTCCACAGCTACATAAGACAACGTACAACAATATAAAAGGTCTTACATAGTACAACCATTAATCAAATACAATTGTTTGGGCCACACGCCCGACGGACAAGACCCGATCATATCTAGAATAAGAAGAATGAAAGCGTCTAATACAATATCATGTAATAACCCGCAAAGTCTTACAGCTCGTCGAAGGTGCAAGGAACTTGGAAAAGTCAAGTCGGGCGTCCTTGCGGTGGAGCACCTGAGCGGATACAATAATATATATACAACAAGGAAGTAAACCGGTCAGGGCCGGGTTCTATATGATTTCTAGAAGAATAAAAAGCATGATAGATATGAACAGTTCTACATGAATAATGAGGATGATCACATGACATGCTATCTACAATTACAAGCAAGGATAGAAGGTAAAGCACTTTAATTTAAAACCCTTCCTTATTAATACAATTTCCATTTCCTTCAGACATTCCTTATTAGGAATAAAACCATATATTTGGTTAAGTCAAGAAGTTATAATTTCTATTCATTAATTAAAACTTCCCATTTTATCTTTCCATTCCTTATTAGGAATATCATTTACATCAAGTGCTCTTTATGGCACATATATTATTCCCGTTCTCTTCCTGGCACATATTCATGCTCTTTATGGCATTTCATACGCTCTTTATGGCGTTTAACAACCATCAAGTCCAACTTGATGAAAATATAGTTATATTCATATACATATAACGATATCTAAGACCGCCCATCCGGGTTTCCCCACTGTGCGCGCCCCTAAATGACCATCATCTTCCAAGGCCTAACATAAGACAACCTGGGCACCTATCGAAACACGTCGGGAAGCGGCCATGAGCCTGCGGGGTAGTCAAGACCACACCCGGAATCTCTTACCCATCGCAGAAAAATATAACAATAAGCGCTCCCATGGCCTTGGACTATATCCACCTTGCATTCATTAGCCAGGGGGCTTCACCTCACGAGCGAACTTCCCTTATGATGTCATTTAGAGAGGTGTGTAACAGTAAATTAACATTTACATTTATCATCATTTTATTTCCAAAAATCCATTTCCATTAATCATGAGATTGGTTCTTTTTATTAAACCTAATATCATTAAACAACGGGGTTCGTTCTAGTTGAACCTATTATCATTAAACTCATATGGGTTCATTTTATGCGAACCTAATTCCCATCGAATATTATCATTTATTCCTCAAATTACAATTCTAGGCTAGGTCTCCAAATGATCATTATGATCCTAGAAATCTCCCAAGTTCATATAAATTTGATAAGCCTATCAGTCTCCAAGTTTGAGCATTTAACTTCCAAACTTCTAAAAGTTTGAATAAAAGAAGTAATGCCTTAACATTACTTTAAACCTCCCCGAAATAAACCCCAGATGAACCCATTTCTAGTCCAGGGTAACGTCCAAACTCCATAACTACTCTAGGACTCTAAGTTTACTTCTTTAAAGAAGTTTCCTAGGTCCTAATCCTAAAGAATAAGGAGGAAAATCAAAAGAAAAAGACCCCCAAAACTGCTGGAACCGAATCGATTCGCCCAAGGGGCCGAATCGATTCGCCCCAACGAATCGATTCGCTCTGAAAGCGAATCGGTTCGGACAACAAGATTTAGTTTCTGCAAATGCCGAATCGATTCGGTCTTAATCCGAATTGATTCGGACAACAAGACCTGGGATTCTGCATCTATGCGAATCGATTCGCCCAAGGGGCCGAATCGATTCGCCCCTGCGAAAATGCCAAGAATGGCTATGGAGTCTTGAACTCCAAAATTTATCCAACTCCAAAACCAAGCCCAACCGAAATCATTGGCTGCAATTTCTACATCCTAAATCCATCTATCTACCAACCTTAAACATCATTTATCATCCAAATCCATATTTTTAGTGGTTAATACCCAAAAATCCAACAAAAACCCTAACATTTCTAAATCATAACAAATTCATAAATATCAAGACTAATTATTCTACTTAAACCATAAATTTGCAAGTAGATTACTTGCCTCAAGGTAAGAATCTGATTTGATGAAGAAGGAGGCAACAATCCAAGCTCCACTCTCTCTTTTTCTCCCAAGTTCTCTTCCTCTCTCTACTCTCTCTAGGGCTCAATTGTGTAAAATGGAAGAATGGGAATAGGGGTGGGGAAATAAAACGGGGCTTAATTCTAAAAAGCCCAACTTAAAATGCTAATACGCGATATACTAATACGCGACTACACTATTTAAGCCAAAACCAGTCAAAAGTGCCCGAAATGCCAAAATACAATATGGCACTTATTTTGACTGTCTCACACCTACCGGGACTAACTACACTATCGAAATTATCATTTGGGAATTTTATAACTCATTTTACTTCCGGTTTCATAATAAACCAAAATGTCATTTTTAAATCCTTATGACATAATAAATTACCACATGAACATTTTATCTACTCACGAGGTAACTACACAACATATTAGTAAATATTGACTTGACATATCAATTAAATATTTACTCAGCATCTTATCAGATAATAACTAATTACTACACATGGTAATTAAGGATAAAATGGGCTATCGGAAGAGAGGGTTATTACAGATTGCTTTAACTTGAAATGGAAGACATTGATCTCGAACTCGTGGAGAAACCTTCACAATATAGTAGTAAAGGCAGAGGTGCGGCGAAGCTAAAGCGATTGACTAAAATAAAGAGCAGTGAAGAACGGATAAGAGTTTTATATAATGATCTTGGTCAACCAATACGTACTAGCAAAAAAGAATTATCAAGTTATGGGGGTTTGATGGTGAAGTGCTTTGTGCCGATAACTTATCCAAGTTGCCCTAAAGTGCCAATCAAATTGAAGAATGATTTGTGGGAGGCAATACAGGTATATATATATATATATATATATATATATATGTGTGTGTGTGTGTGTGTGTGTGTGTGTGTGTGTGTGTGTGACACCCGACTAATTAAATACCGGGTAGCTACTCCTTTATTAAATTAATTCAAAATGCCAAGTTGGCTCAGTGAATAGCATCACTGTCGAAAACGTTTTATTATATCTAACCACCTAGTATTTAAAAACAAGTTGTCAAATTTTAATTTAAGTCTGATTAACATGCAATGAAAGAACAACAAGGAATAAGATCACCAATCACCATAACGAGATAATAGAATAACCATCACAAGATATAAATAAATCCGGAGGAAAAAATCCTCGCAACCAAATCCCACAACTGAAATGAATACTAAAAACTGAATACTGAAACAATACAAACCAAAGTCTGAAAACTGAAATGTAAAAGATGTCTCTAATAGAAATGGGCAACATGCCCTACAACTGATAAGTACTGGAACTGGAATCCAAACGATAGAGGCGTCTAAAAGCAAGTCCCTGCAGCTTCCACAAACAGCTACAACTCGTCATCTGAGTGAGAATCCTAGGCATGGTGTCCTTGTGGTTGGGCACCTGAAAATGGTTTTACAAAAATAGATTTGAAAAGCAAACGGGTCAGAGCCCGAATGTGGAGTTATATTTTAAAAACCTGCAAGTGCTTTAAAAACATTTAAAACATTAAATGCAAAGTACATGTTAGGACGTGCACTCACATGAAATTCTCACCTCTCGTCTAACTGTGCACTCCTAACGCAAGTACCCATCTAAATACATTAACACCTAGCTAAGTGACATAATATCTAGCTAGACCATTGTAAATTCTACCCTCTCTTACTCAGTTCCTGTTATCAGTATAACGTTAACAATTAAATAGGGCTTAACGTATATTCAGGTTCTCACAAAAGTAATACACTCAGTATAGATTATCCCATTTATATTTTCCATAATTATACGCACAATACCATATGAAAGTTTCCATTAATAAGAGTATATTTTCTACAACATAAATATACTGTATAAGCACCCCGAGGCTAAGCTGCGGTGCACACATACTCTGCTATCCATCTCGGTACATCACGTACATAAGGATCACATATTCCGAATCTCTCAGGAATAGTTTAAAGATAACAACATCACAAATAATGGAGGGGAACACAGTCACATCACATGGGTCACGCACATACCTACGCTCCCACGATCAGCGGACTTATTAACATCCCAATAAGTCTTTCTCTGACCTATGTTCATCGAGGTAACCAGTCTAAATCCGGGCAACACAAGGATTAGAGGGCCCTAAGCGAACGCAAACCTCTCGTGATTCCAAGTATGGTAGGTATGTCATACACACAAATCATACATCAATACTAAGTAAACACGCATCTTAGTAATCACCGTAGTTTAATCGTAGTACATAACGCATTCTCGTACCAACTTATAATTATCACAATTTATACGATTCCGGTTTATAATCATACGCGCCATAATTTATTCTCACGTCGTAGTAGACACTCACGTCTCAACCCAAACCGTCCATTTAATTTAACTCTCGTATATAATTTCCTTCTCATAAATACCCAAATGTCCTAATTCTATCATTACATCATCATCGGAATGTTATCTATATCCTCGAACAAGTTTACGGGACTCCAAAAATCAAAACAGTCCAAAAAGGCCCAGACTGCCAGCTCGTTAGAAGTCTCGTTCGAACGAGACTGTTCGAACGAGATTACACTGTCAGCTCGTTAGAAGTCTCGTTCGAACGAGACTGTTCGAACGAGATCCAGTTCGTTCGAACGAACTGTACCTTCTAACGAGATCTCGTTCGAACGAAGTTATCGAACGAAGTTCCCTTTCGTTAGAAGCGACTGGTCAACTCGTTAGAAGCTCGTTTGAATGAGTTCGTTCGAACGACCTGGGGAGGGGCTTCTAACGACCTACCAATTTCGTCCCAGATTTCTCTAAATCTCGTTTTTCACCATTTTTGCTCCTCAAATCTTCTCCAAAGTTCGTTCCAACAATGTTTTAAGTTCTCTAATCATCCTAAAACATGCTAAGGTCATATACTAACATCTTTTAAGGCATTAATGCATCCTAAACATCATTAAATTCACAAGAATCTACACTTTTCCCCAATTTTTCAAGAACATGAACCCTAGATTTTTATCATCATCAATTCCCAGAATTTAATCCGTTTTTACACCACATAAATATGAAATCTCTGAATTCAATCTTCAAACAACGTTTCTACATGCAAACCTATACCCAAAATTAAACTAATAACTTCCAATTTCATGGGTTTTCCTTTAACTCTTAATTAAGATTGATTATCAAGATTTCTAACATGGAAGAAGCATTCACTGTATATAGAATGTAATTTAAATCACTTGCCTTGATTCGATCTCTGATTTTGGTGTTGGTTTGGTGAAGATTTCTGCAGAATTCCTTCTCTCTCTCTTTCTCCAAGCTTCTTCTCCAAAGGTGGCTATGGTGGCTAGGGTTTTCTTTGGGAAAGTTGGAAACCTAATTTGATAACTTCCGTAGCTTAATGGGTCATTTGGGGTTGGTTAGTGGGTTTAGTGGGTCTATTCCCAATCAGATTTACTTCTCTAATTTTTGTCATTTTTAATTCGTAAAAATAAGAAATTACCAAAATACCCTTTATATTGCCGGTATGGCCTAAAAATACCCCGGGACCCAAACTACACCCCCGGCTAGTGTTTTCTAACTATCTCGACCCTTCCGGACGCGTTGGCGCACTCAAAATGACTATACGGATAATAGAAATAAAAATCACTTTTATAATTAATATAATACACCATGACGCGGCGGTCACACGCGTCTCAACAAAATTCTCAAATTGCCGTATATAAATCTCACGACAAATTTCATAATTCAATATTCATATATAATCATATATGCACATACAATCAAATACCAACTCGCATCTCGCTAGTATTTTAACCCGGATTAATTTCCAATTAATACGCATTTAATTAATTAATCCCAAAAATAAATATAGCCAAAAGTACGGGGTATTACATACTTCCCCCCTAATAACAGAATTTCGTCCCGAAATTTGGAACTAGAAAGTACCTGATAAGAACAACTCTGGATAACGTTCGCGCATCTCATCCTCGCGCTCCCATGTGGACTCCTCGACATTATGATGTCGCCACTGAACACACACTAACGGAACTATCTTTGACCGCAGCTTCTGCTCACTTCGGTCCAAAATAGCAATCGGCCCCTCCTCGTAGGAGCTATCAGGCTGGAGATCGATATCCTCCAAAGCAATGTGAGAATGAGCCAAATCATCTCTGAGATATTTCCTTAGCGAGGAAATATGAAATACATCGTGAATCCGGTGTAAATGCTCCGGTAACCCGAGTCTATACGCAACCGGTCCAATCCGCTCAATAATAGGGAATGGCCCCACATACCTTGGTGCCAACTTCCCCTTCTTCCCGAAACGCATAATCCCCTTCATAGGAGATACTCTGAGCAAAACTTGGTCCCCCACTTGGAACTCCCTGAAAGATCTCTTCGCATCAGCATAACTCTTCTGCCGGTCTTGAGCTACCCGAATGCGACTCCGAATCAACTCAATCCTTGCCGAAGTATCCTGAATCACCTCCGGCCCAAGTAGTTTGTTGTCCCCCACCTCCAACCAACATGATGGGGAACGACAAGGTCTACCGTACAACGCCTCGAATGGAGCCATGCCAATAGTGAACTGATAGGAGTTATTGTAAGCAAACTCCACCAGTGGAAGGTACTGCTCCCACCCACCTCCAAAGTCAATAATGCACATGCGTAGCATGTCCTCCAACATCTGATTGGTGCGCTCTATCTGCCCATCGGTCTGCAGATGATAAGCCGTACTCAACCGCAATTCCGTGCCCATGGCCTCCTGGAAACTCTCCCAAAACCTCGAAACAAATATCTTGTCTCTGTCAGACACGATATTCAGGGGCACACCGTGAAGTCTCACTATCTCTGAAATGAAGAGCTGGGCATACTGTCCCGTAGTGTAGTCGGTCCTTACGGGTAAAAAGTGAGCGACTTTGGACAACCTGTCCACAATTACCCAAACGGAGTCGTGACCCCTCTGCGACGTAGGCAACCCCATGATAAAGTCCATGGATATGCTCTCCCACATCCATACCGAGACCTCCAACGGCTGTAGAAGTCCTGTCGGTCTCTGATGGTCCACTTTTACTAACTGACAAGTGGCGCATTTCGAAACAAACTCAGCAATGTCTCTTTTCATACCGCTCCACCAATACTGCCGTCTCATGTCCTGATACATTTTATCCCCTCCGGGATGTACCGCGAACCGTGAGCCGTGCGACTCTGCCATCACCTCGTGTCGCAATTCTTCCCCTTCCGGAACCACCAATCTCCCATTGAAGCGTAATCCCCCGTCTGAGCTAACGGTATAGGATTCGGCTCCCTCTACTAGTAGTCGAACTATCTGTTCCTGACAGAACGAGTCATTTGCCTGTGCCCGTACTACCTTCGTGACAATCTGCGGTGTAACGGTCATCACAGACATGAAAGATCGGGCCACTGCATCCTGGTGTCCCAACTCCTTCCATTTAGCCTTCCACACCCCTGCCACCTCATCTGCTGGCCTACGGCTCAACGCGTCTGCCACCATGTTAGCCTTTCCCGGGTGATACTGGATGTCGAACTGGTAGTCTTTCACAAACTCAAGCCACCTACGCTGCCGCATATTCAACTCCTTCTGCGTGAACAGGTACTGTAGGGACTTGTGGTCCGTGAACAGTTGGAACTTCTCCCCCAAAAGGTAGTGTCTCCAAATCCGTAGGTCAAATACCACTGCTGCCAACTCCAAATCATGAGTGGGGTAATTCTTCTCATGGGGCTTAAGTTTACGGGAAGCATAAGCTATGGCCTGTCTCTCCTGCTGCAATACACCTCCAAGTCCTTGCAAAGACGCATCGGTGTAAACCAAATACTCAACTCCCGGTCTCGGCAATGCTAACACAGGTGCTGAGGTTAACTTGTCCTTCAACTCATCAAATGCCAACTGACAGGCATCACTCCAAATGAACGGTACACCTTTACGAGTAAGATGTGTCAAAGGACCTGCTATCTTCAAAAATCCCCGAATGAACCTCCTGTAGTATCCTGCTAGGCCCAAGAAACTACGAATCTCAGTCGGTGTCGTGGGCTGTCCCCACTCCCTCACCGCGGATACCTTCCCCGGATCAACAGATATCCCTCGGTCGGAAATAATGTGTCCCAAAAACTGGACTTCTTCAGCCAAAACCCGCACTTCTCATATTTTGCATACAACTCGTTCGGACGAAGTGTCGGCAAAACCTGCCTCAAATGCTCGGCGTGCTCCTCCTCTGTCTGGGAGTAAACCAGAATATCATCAATGAAGACAATGACAAACTGGTCTAGGAAATCCCTGAACACTCTGTTCATCAAGTCCATAAACACAGCTGGAGCGTTGGTCAAACCAAAAGGCATAACCCGAAACTCGTAAGAACCATATCTCGACAAGAACGCAGTCTTCGAGACATCCTCCTCCCTGATACGCAACTGATGGTATCCCGATCTCAAATCAATCTTTGAGAAGAAAGAAGCTCCTCTCAACTGGTCGAATAAGTCATCGATTCGAGGCAACGGATACTTATTCCGTATCGTGACCTTATTCAACTCCCGGTAGTCCACACACAATCTCAGTGAACCATCCCTCTTCTTCACAAACAAAACTGGAGCGCCCCAAGGTGAGGTACTCCTACGAATAAAGCCCTGACCTAACAGCTGCTCTATCTGATCTCGTAGCTCTCGCATCTCTGCCGGAGCCATACGATACGGTGCACGTGCTATAGGCCTCGTATCTGGCAATAGGTCTATAACAAAGTCTATCTCTTGACTGGGGGGTAAGCCTAGTATCTCCTGAAACACATATGAATACTCCCTGACAACTGGGATCGAATCTAAAGGAATCACAACCTCCTTAGAGGTATCCTCCTCTATGTAATACAGATGAGCGGTCGATCCTCCCTCTGGGCGAGGCATCGCCACTACGAACATCTCTTGCCCCGGAATGGCAAAAACAAGGCTCCCGCTGAAGCAATCAATCATGGCTCTATAAGCTACGAGCCAATACATACCGATGATCACATCGTGAACATGCATATCTAATACCAACATATCTGCAGGTAATACCAGACTACCAATCCCTACTCCCACTCCCCGGCATATAAAGAAGATAAGTGACCCACTCCCCAATGGTGAGTCGACACACGTCACTGTGCTCTCTGCCGTAGCTAAAAATCCTAAAGCTTTCGCGAAGTGTGTAGCTATAAAACAATGTGTAGCCCCCGTATCAAATAATACCCGACCCATAGTGCCATGGATAGGAAACGTACCCTCAATCGCGGGCGGTGCCTGTGGAACTGCAGCCTGGTGGACGTTGTAGACACGTCCATACTGTAGCTGCCCCTGCTGAACTGGGACTGCTGGAATGGGTGGCAATGCTGCCATCTGTGGCAGTGCGGGGAGAGCGGCGGGAAACATAGGCCTCTGCGGCTCCTGGCGAGCACCCTGCTGCTGCTGCTGTGGGGCCCTGCCCATATCAGGACAATCCTGACGTTTATGGCCAGTCTTGCCACAAATAAAACACTTCCCTGGGAAGTTCCCCCCTCTCTGCCCCTGATGTCCCCGGCCCTGGTGGCCGTTACCGTTCCTCCCCTGGCCCTGCTGGCCCTGCTGCCCATTCTGCCCCTGTTGGCCTTGGTGGCCGTTTGGACCCTGATGGCCCTGACGAAAACCTCCCTGTCCCTGTCTGTAGTTCCCTGACCGGAACCTCTTATTATCCCCCTGTTGGGAGCCCTGCTCATTCTGTCTCTGTCCCTGACCAGATTGTGCCCCGCTAGCACCATGTCCTCCAGTCCTGCCCTGATGGCTAGACTCCCCCGACCTCTTGCCCTCGGCCATATGAAAACGGTGGTCCTGGCAGTGTAACAATGCAGCGTTAACCACATCAGAATAAGTGGCCAACGATAGGTTCCCTAGCAGATGCTGACGGATCCTCCATGTCAACCCGTCGGTGAACTTCTCAATCTTCTTCTTCTCTGTTGGTATCTCATCTGGAACGATATTCAACAGATTAGTGAACTAGGCCTCATACTCGGCCACTGTCTTCCCCTCTTGCTTCAAATTCATCAGTTTCCTCCTCATTTCCGTGTGAACAGCTGACGGAAAGTACTTGCGGTCGAACCGCACCCAGAAGTCCTGAATAGTGAGAGTATCCCTCTCCTCTACGGTGGTAATAGACTCCCACCACTGCAGTGCAGATCCAACTAGCTTGAAAGTAGCTAGCACTTGCTTCTGAACATCCGTGCACTCATACATCCTTAAGTGCCTCTGCATATCCTTCCTCCACTGGCTCGAGACTACCACATCTGAGCTACCTACAAACTCTGGCGAATGCGCTTTCTGAAAAGCGTCACGTACACGCTCCCAAGCAGACGGGAATGCATTTGCCTGTACTGGCGCGACAACCGGCGCCTGAGGTGGTTCCTGCTGAACAACGGAGATCGCGGCATTTACCTCTTGGGCTACTATAGCTGCAACCTCAGCGGCGTTCATCATGCCCTGAACTGGAGCGGGCTGGGGTTCGGGCGTTGCATCCCTGGGAACTCGTCGTGCACGTCGTGGAGGCATCTGAAATAAGAACAAAGTTTATAAGTTCACAGTTTATAAACTTTAAAATAGCTGAAGAACGAAGCATACACAAAAGGAGTACAACAATCCTAAAATGTAGGGCTCTATATCAAAGAAAACGTAGCGAAAACATAATAGCCGTACAGATCCTAAAGGACACTAGAACCTGATGCTCTGATACCACCTGTGACACCCTGACTAATTAAATACCGGGTAGCTACTCCTTTATTAAATTAATTCAAAATGCCAAGTTGGCTCAGTTAATAGCATCACTGTCGAAAACGTTTTATAATATCTAACCACCTAGTATTTAAAAACAAGTTGTCAAATTTTAATTTAAGTCTGATTAACATGCAATGAAAGAACAACAAGGAATAGTATCACCAATCACCATAACGAGATAATAGAATAACCATCACAAGATATAAATAAATCCGGAGGAAAAACTCCTCGCAACCAAATCCCACAACTGAAATGAATACTAAAAACTAAATACTGAAACAATACAAACCAAAGTCTGAAAACTGAAATGTAAAAGATGTCTCTAATAGAAATGGGCAACATGCCCTACAACTGATAAGTACTGGAACTGGAATCCAAACGATAGAGGCGTCTAAAAGTAAGTCCCTGCAGCTTCCACAAACAGCTACAGCTCGTCATCTGAGTGAGAATCCTAGGCATGGTGTCCTTGTGGTTGGGCACCTGAAAATGATTTTAAAAAAATAGATTTGAAAAGCAAACGGGTCAGAGCCCGAATGTGGAGTTATATTTTAAAAACCTGCAAGTGCTTTAGAAACATTTAAAACATTAAATGCAAAGTACATGTTAGGACGTGCACTCACATGAAATTCTCACCTCTCGTCTAACTGTGCACTCCTAACGCAAGTACCCATCTAAATACATTAACACCTAGCTAAGTGACATAATATCTAGCTAGACCATTGTAAATTCTACCCTTTCTTACTCGGTTCCCGTTATCAGTATAACGTTAACAATTAAATAGGGCTTAACGTATATTCAGGTTCTCACAAAAGTAATACACTCAGTATAGATTATCCCATTTATATTTTCCATAATTATACGCACAATACCATATGAAAGTTTCCATTAATAAGAGTATATTTTCTACAACATAAATATACTGTATAAGCACCCCGAGGCTAAGCTGCGGTGCACACATACTCTGCTATCCATCCCGGTACATCACGTACATAAGGATCACATATTCCGAATCTCTCAGGAATAGTTTAAAGATAACAACATCACAAATAATGGAGGGGAACACAGTCACATCACATGGGTCACGCACATACCTACGCTCCCACGATCAGCGGACTTATTAACATCCCAATAAGTCTTTCTCTGACCTATGTTCATCGAGGTAACCAGTCTAAATCCGGGCAACACAAGGATTAGAGGGCCCTAAGCGAACGCAAACCTCCCGTGATTGCAAGTATGGTAGTATGTCATACACAAAAATCATACATCAATACTAAGTAAACACGCATCTTAGTAATCACCGTAGTTTAATCGTAGTACATAACGCATTCTCGTACCAACTTATAATTATCACAATTTATACGATTCCGGTTTATAATCATACGCGCCATAATTTATTCTCACGTCGTAGTAGACACTCACGTCTCAACCCAAACCGTCCATTTAATTTAACTCTCGTATATAATTTCCTTCTCATAAATACCCAAATGTCCTAATTCTATCATTACATCATCATCGGAATGTTATCTATATCCTCGAACAAGTTTACGGGACTCCAAAAATCAAAACAGTCCAAAAAGGCCCAGACTGCTAGCTCGTTAGAAGTCTCGTTCGAACGAGACTGTTCGAACGAGATTACACTGTCAGCTCGTTAGAAGTCTCGTTCGAACGAGATTGTTCGAACGAGATCCAGTTCGTTCGAACGAACTGTACCTTCTAACGAGATCTCGTTCGAACGAAGTTATCGAACGAAGTTCCCTTTCGTTAGAAGTGACTGGTCAACTCGTTAGAAGCTCGTTCGAACGAGTTCGTTCGAACGACCTGGGGAGGGGCTTCTAACGACCTACCAATTTCGTCCCAGATTTCTCTAAATCTCGTTTTTCACCATATTTACTCCTCAAATCTTCTCCAAAGTTCGTTCCAACAATGTTTTAAGTTCTCTAATCATCCTAAAACATGCTAAGGTCATATACTAACATCTTTTAAGGCATTAATGCATCCTAAACATCATTAAATTCACAAGAATCTACACTTTTCCCCAATTTTTCAAGAACATGAACCCTAGATTTTTATCATCATCAATTCCCAGAATTTAATCCGTTTTTACACCACATAAATATGAAATCTCTGAATTCAATCTTCAAACAACGTTTCTACATGCAAACCTATACCCAAAATTAAACTAATAACTTCCAATTTCATGGGTTTTCCTTTAACTCTTAATTAAGATTGATTATCAAGATTTCTAACATGGAAGAAGCATTCACTACATAAAGAATGTAATTTAAATCACTTGCCTTGATTCGATCTCTGATTTTGGTGTTGGTTTGGTGAAGATTTCTGCAGAATTCCTTCTCTCTCTCTTTCTCCAAGCTTCTTCTCCAAAGGTGGCTATGGTGGCTAGGGTTTTCTTTGGGAAAGTTGGAAACCTAATTTGATAACCTCCGTAGCTTAATGGGTCATTTGGGGTTGGTTAGTGGGTTTAGTGGGTCTATTCCCAATCAGATTTACCTCTCTAATTTTCGTCATTTTTAATTCCTAAAAATACGAAATTACCAAAATACCCTTTATATTGCCGGTATGGCCTAAAAATACCCCGGGACCCAAACTACACCCCCGGCTAGTGTTTTCTGACTATCTCGACCCTTCCGGACGCGTTTGCGCACTCAAAATGACTATACGGATAATAGAAATAAAAATCACTTTTATAATTAATATAATACACCATGACGCGGCGGTCACACGCGTCTCAACAAAATTCTCAAATTGCCATATATAAATCTCATGAAAAATTTCATAATTCAATATTCATATATAATCATATATGCACATACAATCAAATACCAACTCGCATCTCGCTAGTATTTTAACCCGGATTAATTTCCAATTAATACGCATTTAATTAATTAATCCCAAAAATAAATATAGCCAAAAGTACGGGGTATTACAATATATATATATATATATATATATATATATCGCTTGCCATCAAGTTTCCGTCGTTTGTGCAATCTTAACTTACTGCTCTGATACCAATTCTTGTCGATTACAATTGGATTTAATTTAATCTCCTTTTATGCAACACTGGTTTGCTAATAGACTAAATTACCTAGCCAGCTGGCCAATCAAAGCTAAGTAATCAACTCATAACAGACTTCCAAACTATTACAGCTAAATTAACAGTAGAAGGTTTGTGTGGTACTTTTTGTCAAGCAATCCGAGTGTGTCGAAATCCAGAACCTAACATATTTACACTGATTTTAAGACATCTTTACACTGATTTTAAGACATGTATTCAACATCTTTCTTTTTCAGATCAAATTTGATATTGATCCGAACAGCAAGAGGATGGTGTTATCCTCTATGGGCTGCAGTTGGAGAGCGTTCAAAACAAACCTCACGAGACTTTGGATTAGACCATTGAGACACCAACGCGAGCTTCTCAAACATCCTCCTCCAAAATACGAGAATTCATTAGTCCAGATGTGTGGACTGAATTTGTTTGCAGCAGGCTAACCAAAGGATTTGAGGTATAATTGAAAAAATAATAGAAGATTTGTATGGTACTTTTTGTTATTCTTTTCTAATTTTTTGCTTTGATTTATAAGATTGCAAGTGAGGCACAAAGGGAAAAGCGATTCAAAGTCACATACAATCATCGTATGAGCAAGAAGGGTTACGTCGGTCTTGCTGAAGATTTGGTATGTTTTAGTTTGAATATTTTCATTAGATTTGTGATGGTTTGAACTTGAACATTGAATTATTCTTTAATAATATGATTTTTTGTTTTACAATTGATACCAGAAAAAGAAGATGGGTTCGGAATATGAAGATGACAAGGCTTTCTTATGGTTGAAAGGCCGTGAAAAGAAAAATGGTGAATATTGAGATGATTCATTAAAAGAGGTGGCAGATAAAATGGTTAGTTTCTATAAATTACGACACGAGTTCCTTTATTTGGTGTCTTTTAGTGTATGATTTGTAATTTTGATAATATTTAGATGACATTCTGAATGATTGAATCTACTTCATTGTAGGCTGAATTGAAAAGACAAGTTAAAGATGGTAGTTTAATCACTGAAGGAAGTAATGATGTTCTTACTATGACATTGGGTACTCCCGAACACTCGGGCCGTGTTCGGGGGTTGGGATTCGGAGTTGTTCCCAGAAGGTACTTCAATCTTCCAAAGCGTGGTTCCAAGAGACATATTACCGAGTTAGAATCTGAATTAAGAGAAGCGAAGAAAAGATTAAAAGATATGGAAGCCCAGTTGAAGTTAAGAAATGAGCCGGTTGCCGCAATCCCAACAGTCGCACCCCGAGCTGAGAAAGTTGCTTCATATATGCGTGAAAGTGAAAATATAAAGCGTTCAAGTTCGGGTGGAAAAATTGCAACACAATCACTTTCTTCAAAGGTATAATGAGACAGATAATTATACAAACGCATACCATTAAGATTTTGTGATTTTTGTTGTAATTGCAATTTGTTTTTATGTTTCTTTGGCATGGTTCACAGATAGTGGTGTAACACATAGTGAAACGTTACTACCTCAATCAGTAGCTGCTGTTAAAAGTAAGAAACCTTCTTCGATAACTAGTGATAAAAGTACGAAACAAGTGTCTTCTTCAAAGGTAATGGGATCACATTTCTCGATGGTGATAACTTTGTAGTTTTACTTGGTTGGATTAGTAGGGTGTTGAATTTTATGTAGTTTTACTTGGTTGAGGCCAATAAATTGCTCAATTTTAACACATTGCTAAATTTTTATGTGATTATTTTTCGTAATTTAGGTTAGAGAATGTAGGTTGGCTATTGGCAATAAAACTAACATCGTTGCCGAGGGGATCGTATTCGATAGGAATGGACCGAACGAGAAAATTCATAATATAGCATTGGGAGAAAACAATGTTCGGGTTTCCATTTCAAAAGTTATTTCTTCTAGTGCCATCCTCCCGATACCTGTTCCAAGTCAAATGTATTTTGTGAAAGAGGCTATTGGGGCATATGTTGCTTGGCCCAAAGAGTTAGTGTTGTTGGGATTTGAGGTAAACCATTGGTTCTTATGTTTATCTATAAGTTTGTGTTTGTTCTATGAATGACATTGATTTCTGACATTTCACATGATTCAATGCAGATTGAAATGGAAGTTAGGAAAAAAGCAGGCCATGAGAAAGAGAAGGATATCTTCGGTGAAAGTAGATGTGATATAGTAAACAAGAATGTTGATTGTGATTTGATAACTGCCTTCACCCATAATTTATTTATAATGAAGACGAATCAAATAACGATTCCACTGGAGAAAGAGATGTTTGGAGAAGATAAGGGTCAATGCTATGTTTTTAAGAACGATTTGTTAGACTTTTGTGCATTGAAGCCTTTAGATGTAACGTGCATTGTTGCATACATGAGGTATAACTTGATTTAATCGTGTTATTTAAAATGCGTAGTGACTAATTTAGTTACTTACTTTTACAGGTTCTTGTATGATAAGTTTCAGTGCTCCCGAGAAGAGTTTCAATTCTTCAATCCCGAGTCTTTCAATGGTACAAAAAAATTTTGTTTAACTCGACTTATTGGAAAAAGGCTGGGGAATGCAAAAAAAAGTCAAATTTGTTTCATTCCTTACAATCTCGAAGATATGTAAGTAGTTAAATTAATTTTTTCCACACGAATAAACAAATCTTTATTATATTCTGGACTATATAATTATGACAAAATTCGTTTTACAGGTTCCATTGGGTATTGATTGTCATTGATTTGTCCACAAGAACTATTTATTGGTTGGATTCATTGAATACGGTACCCAGTGACAAAGATAAGATGTATATCACTACGTGAGTATAATATAATTTTTAATTTTGTTTGACATGCATGATGAGTGCATTATTATTGAACATTACCTAATACACGTCTTTGAATTCTCTTTACATGTAGTGGGATTAACACATTGAACATCGATGGGAAAAGGCATAACGCATCGTGGAGTTGTATTAAGGTAAATTTATATTATATAACATGTATCAACGTTATATATATATACCTTCAAAAGGCTCTGCGGGTCTAATGATAAGGGTGCTCAAGGGGGCACTCCTTTTTTATATATTTTTGCATTGGATATAGTAGCATCTGCCCCTCCTCCAGTGGGAGTCGCCCTCTAAAAGTCTTCTTATATATATATATCAATACTGATTATATGATTATACCTGATATATATGATATATATCATATATATCATACTGATATATATAATACTGATATGATATATATCAGGTATATGATTATATGATATATATCAGGTATATGATTATATGATATATATATACCTGATATATATGATATATATCATAAATATCATACCAATATATATAATACTGATATGATATATATGATATATATATATCAGGTGTATGATATATATATACACACATATATATAGGTATAGGTTTGATCGGTGTCATAGCCCGGCCCGCTGCGACCCTGACAAAAGATCTCCCTTTGTTGCACCAGGAATCTTCGGCTCTTAACCTATAATGATAGGTAGGAGCAATGTTTTTCCTATGCATCTACTTATAAGGATCCTCCCCATACTTATAGAAAAGTTGAAGCGCGTTGCGTTAAATGTGCGTACATTGCGCTTTGTAGAGCATTCTAGAGTTGAGCTGATCTTGAGAAGAATCGGTAGTTGTTAGACTAGCTCTGGCTTGAAAGCGTGAACCTAGCTCGTGTAGCCTATGCTAAGCAAGCCTACACTGGTCTGGGAATTGGCAAGAGCTCTTGGCTAAGGCATTGCTTCGCTTTACCAGTGGAAGTGTCCAGATACCATAAGATGGATGAATCTTCCGCTTGTAGAGTAAAATCTTGTTATCATGCTCAATAAGGCAACCCATAACCATTTTCGAATTCTCATAGGCAATCTTTCCACAAAGTGTGCAAATAGGACTCTTTTGTGGTCAATCATCGGTCATTCTGATCAATACACTCTCCAAATTCTTTGTTAACAACACCCATCAACAAATCACCATTTGAGTTCCTTGCAACATTATTTACCACACTACCCTTCTCTTTCTTATTCGAACCAGAATTCACATCCTTTCTACGGGAGTGACCTGAACCACCAAGGGGCATTATCATGAATTTCTCAGAAGTAGATGGCTCAAGATCCATTGAGATACAATCCCCATCTTTCGAGTCGAGTTCTTTATTACCGTAGCGCATTGTTTTCTTCGTTTGTGTTTCTTATTCCGCATAATTAAAGATGGCCCCAAAAGGATGCTTGCGCTAAGATTCGTGCCTATAGCATAATGCTTCATAATATTCTTGTTTGCCTTCCTGTGCAACCTGGAATCAGAAGATTTCTTGTGTAATGAGATACATGTTGAGCCTGGTATGCTTGATGATCCTGCTGGTACAGAATCTACTATTATGTGGCCATTATCAACAGTTTTTGTAGCAAGTGAATCACCACCAGTACTATTATGTGGCATCCTTGATAACACCATTACTATTCTGTAGCAAGTGAATCACCACCAAAAGCACACCCTGATACCTAATTGCATCCTTGAAGAAAAAAGAGATGAAATTAAACAAAAATCACAACTTCTAATCAAAACATATATTCCAATGTCTGTATCCATAGATAAAAACTATTAAACATATATACCTCTCAATACACAACCTAAGTTTGCAATTAAATAGCAAACTAAGTTTGTAAGTAAATAAGAATAAAACAATTAAACAACAAAACCTCCAAATGTCCAAGCCGGCGAAATTCTTTCAAAAAGTACCTGAGTTTGCAATCTAGCTATATATATATACACATTATACATGGAACAAACTGAGTTTTAAAACAAAAAATGAATCCTTAAAATTGAAAAAGACCAACCCCCAAATTATTGATTCCAATGGAACCAGGATGGTGTTGCAGCCCCCATTCTAGCAGCTCCTAGTGTTGGGTGGATTCCCAGATCTCGCACTAATTGCAAGTGATGGTGGATGGGACATGGCAGTCATACAACCCAAATACTCCATTAATGGATTGGAGAAATTGGAATAACAAAACCACATATGCAATGCTTCTTTTTTGCTCTTTTGGTCTTTTGCGATTTTGCTCAGCAGTACATGTCTGCATATTTTTCTTGTAGTGAATGGAGACTAAAATCATAATCCTCCATAAGCTCCATTAATTATCTCTGTCTGAGATTTAGATCTCACTGAGTGAAAATATGTTAGAGACTTTTGTGATCCAAGAAAACCTCAAACCTTTCCCCATATAGGTAATATCTCCAAATTTTAAGGGAAAAGACCATATTTCCAAGATCTAGGTCATGCATTGGGTAGTTATTCTCATTAACCTTTTATTGGCTTGATGTATAAGTGAGCACATTCTTTCCTTGCATCAATATAACTCCTAAACCTTCCCTTGATGCATCACAATATACAACATAACTTTTTCCTAGCTCTGTGAGGATAAGTATTGGAGATTAATTCTGTCTGGTCTTCAACTCTTGGAAGGAAGTCTAATAATTATCTGTCCACACAAAGCGAACGTCTTTCACGATTCAACACTGTCAATAGTAGAACCTGATCCACCCATTTTCTCCTCACTATCGGGCTCCTCATTCAGGATTCTTTTCTTTGTTGCTGCTGCTACTGCAGGTGGTGTGGCAGTTGCTGCTGCTGCCCCACTATCTGAGTCTGCCCCACTCTATAATTTATCAAAAAGGATGACACTCAACTGTGAATGTGACATCGTAACACAAAGTATAATGACACTTAACTGCGACACTCAACTGTGAATGTGAAGTTGTAACACAAAATATAGCCAATGAATTTATCAAAAAGGATGTCTAGACAATATAATGTATGTTACATTATCTATTAATGTATTTTATAAGAATGAGGTGATATCAGACAAAACATACACAGTAGAATCGACTAAAAAAACTGTTATTCAGACTATTCCCCAAATGTGCCTGGTGAACCCTGTTTCAATAATATGGTTCCCATTCTTGTTTCCTATGAAGATGATGCAATGCTTACTTATATTCCTATATATGTTCGCGCTTCACTTATACTTCAATACTTCCATCACTTAACCCGGATGGTATCATTCCAGTTTGACTTCTATGCCTAAAAGAAAGGCGATATTCTCGATAGTTCTTTCCCCGATTGAACAGAGCTTCTTGCTACATAGAAATGCCCTACAAGACAGAGTAATGGGAAAGGTTAATGCGAACTCAAATAATGGAGAGGGGAGATATTGAACGGAAGCACAAGAACAAGCAAGGGATTACTTGCTAAAGGAATGCTTACCGAGGGGCATAGCCCTATGTATGTATACTACTGCCAGCCTTTCACTCCTCAAGTCAGGAACCAAGCTACGGATGGGCGCTATTTCTCATTCTCAAGGAATTCTCCAAAGCGAGGCTCCTATCCTATTTACTCCCTGAGGCGACTCTCCTAAACGGGAAAAAGAGACTCTCCTAAACGGGAAAAAGCAAGGGCTTACCTTAAAAGCTCTTTTTCAGTTTCCTTTTCACTCTTTCCTAAATCCATTTACCTTGCTATCTATCTAGAGGGAAGGAATCACTCTACTACTTACTAAAGGAAAAGAGAGGGCGCAGGGGACGTTTGCATATGTATACAGTATATATATGCTGTTGTGTATATATATAACAGTAACAGTGTATTTATATACATTATATACATTATATATATGCTGTTGTCAGTGTATTTATATATATATATATATATATATATATATATATATATATATATATATGCTAACAGTGTATTTATATACATTATATACATTATATATATGCTGTTGTCAGTGTATTTATATACATTATATACATTATATATATGTTGTTGTGTATATTTATATTATACATTATATACATTATATATATGCTGTTGTGTATATTTATATACATTATATAAATGCTGTTGTGTATATATATATATATATATATATATATGCTGTTATATATATAATAAATACACTGTTAGCATATATATATACATTATATATATGCATATACATTATATATATGATGTTGTGTGTGTGTGTGTGTATATATATGTATGTTGTTATATATAACAGATATATATATAACAAATATATATAATACTGTTTTATATATATATATATATATATATATATATATAACTGTCAATGCTTCAATCGGTAATCAACTTAATTTTTAGACTCTCAATAACTCACATGTCTTCAATGATACAATATCCAAGAGTTTTTTTTTGTAAGGAATAGACAAATGTTCAATTTTGCTATCATAGAGAATGAGGTAGTTGGCATATGGCCATGTGAATTTGGAATTTAGTTTTTGAGTACAATCATTTTCAGCTAGATGGATGAGGTGAACTTGATAGTTTTGTTGTTGGAGTATTTTATATTTTTTGAGTAGGGTGGATAGTCCTGCAAAGAGAGGAAATTCTGCCCAAAATTATTATAGTTTTTACAATTATTTGTGTTGTATAAAAAATATTTTAGACTTGTACTCTTTTATTATTTGTTCAGTAATAATGTTTTGTGTTAACTAGTGCCCAATGCAACGAAATGGTACTCTTTATTGTGGATATTTTGTGTTGAAGTTCATGAAGTACTTCATGGAGGATCCTTCCATACCTTTTGAAACAAAGGTATGTTACCAATGTTCTCTTTTTGTCCTATTATATAAAATATTGTTTAGTTATTAACTATTATATACCGTAATAATAAATTCAATTCTATCTTCAATTTTTTAGATGAGAAGATTGTCCGATAAAGTGACATACACGTTGAATGAACTAAATGAAGTTCAAATGGAGTTCATTGAGTTCATTACAGATTATATATATTAGGTATTTCCGAGTAATTATATTTTGTTATGTTGTAATGACAATGTGTTGAGATGATTGTGTTTTGATGAAAACTATGTTGATTATATTTGATTGCAGGGTTACTCATTCTGGGTTGGATAGCGTCGAGAACAAATTGGATCGAATATTATGTTCGACAACGTCCTAGCTTGAGTAGTATTTTGGATTGTGATTCTTATGATGTAATTCACAATGCTAGTTTTTGGATATTGTGATGTATCATCACTATTTTTAGGATATTATCACGTAAATAACTAGACGTTAGCTAGTTTTTGGATATGATGTAACTTCGCATCAATTTGATCCTAAATATCTTGATATATATCAAGTTAGTGATATTTATGACCTTGGTTATTATCTGTTTACAATGGTTGATTTGACTTCAAATAACAATTGTTTATTGATGGATTAATGATTTTTTTTAATTTTTTATATTAACATTTATGTCAGTTTTGAAAAAACTCTCATAAAATTATTAAAACTGACATAAATGTGATATTATTTATGTCAGTTTTTTATGAAAATGTGATTAAAAACATGTTGAATGTCGTAGTTTTTATGTGTGTTCTTAAAAATTGAGATAAATGTGATCTTATTTATGTCAGTTTTACGAACATTTATGTCAGGACTTTATATGTCAGTTATGAAAATTTCTAAAATTGACATAAATGGTCAGTTATGTCAGTTTTTGACTGACATAAATGACCATTTTGATTCCAGTATTCTTATATTGCTTGTTAATCAGACTTAAATTAAAATTTGACATCTTACTTTTTAATACTAGGTGGTTAGTAATTATAAAACGTTTTCGACAGGGATGCTATTAACTGAGCCAACTTGGAATTTTGATTTAATTTAATAAAGGAGTAGCTACCCGGTATTAATTAGTCGGGGTGTCACAGTTTATTCATCTAAAGTATTCCCATCCTTTCGATTGATCTAAAATGTCATTTAAACTAGATGATCTTATATTTGGCGAAAGCTCGAAATTAAGTAAATCAAATTGAGTAGAATTATTGTTGTTATCTTTTCCAAAAGCCCCAGAAGGCTCATTGTCAAAACTTTCTTCCATTAAGAATTTCTCCAAGTCTTGAAGTTGATCCTTGTATTGAAAATCATTCATTTGATTATCCTCCACTGATTGTCTTAAGCCAAATTCAGTTTCCTCCAAAGTATCAACATCATATGTTCCTTCTTGTACACTATGCTTACAGTAACCAGTTTCATCTTGTGTAACCTCATATTTATCAATACTAGTATCTCCCAAAGGGTTAATATGAATTTTTTCATCCTTTACACTAGGTTCTTCAATACTAGTGTCATCAGCATGTTCACTATCTTTAACCAATCCAATTTGTTCCTTCTCCAATTCTGGTGTTGAATTTTGTGTAACATTAGGATACTTATTGGATAATTTAGTATCAAAATTTGGTTTATCAAAATATCCAGGGCAATTTAATATAGCAGTGGGCCCATACATGGTTCTTGCTGCCTCATCATACGCAATAGCTGCTTCAAATGCAGATGAAAATGTACCTAACCATAGACTGCGTGGGTTTTGACCCGACCCGGTACCAATTGTGAGTTCCTAGATCTCAGTTACCCATTTACCCCAAGTACTTTTTCTCACTCCTCTGTATACACAATTTGGATTATCTGGCCCACTTTTGCCTCTCATGCAGCACTTTTGTGATCCATTAACTCGAAATTTTCTTCTATTCATTTTCATTCTACCATTAATTATAGTTTCAAGGTGGTGGTTGAAATTCTTCCACTTTAATAGAGTCTGCTCCAGAGAATAGCACCCATTCCTCCTTTAAAATCTTTTGTCTCCAAAATAACCCATGAGAGATAATGTTAAAATAATATAAACGATACTGTAATACCCCGTATTTTTGTGATATTTATTTATGGGATTAATTGAATTAAATGCGTATTAATTGGTAATTAATCCGGGTTAAAATACTAACGAGATGCGAGTTGGTATTTGATTATATGTGCATATATGATTATATGTGAATTTTGAATTATGAAACTTGTCGTGAGATTGAAATACGGCAATTTAGAAATTTTGTTGAGACGCGTGTGACAGTCGCGTCAGGAATATAATTATGTTAATTAAAAAGTGAATTTTATTTCTATTAACCGTATGGTCATTTTGAGTGCACCAACGCGTCCGGAAGGGTTAAAATAGTCAGAAAACACTAGCGGGGGGTTTAGTTTGGGTCCCGGGGCATTTTTAGGCCATACCGGCAACGTATAAGGGTAGTTTGGTAATTTTGGATTTTTGGGAATTAAAACCTACGAAAATTGGGAATTAATATCTTATTTAACAATAACCCACTAAGCCCACTAATACCCAAATAGACTACGGAGGTTATTGAAACTTGTTCCAAAAGAATTCCTATAGCACAAACCCTAACCACCATTAACCTTGGAAAAGAGAGCTTGTAGAGGGAGAGAAAGAGGAGATTCTGCAGAGAGAGAGAGTACCATTCATCAAATTCGTCATCAAATCAGAGATACATATAAGGCAAGTGATTTAATTTCATTTTCTTACAAAGAATGCTTCTTCCATGCGTAGGAATTTATAAAATTTTATTGTTGTTGGGAGATTGATGAAAACCCATTAAATTGGAATTTGAAACTAGTATTTTGATGAAGAATTGCATGTATAATTGTAGGTAGGTGATTTATCTGATGATGTTACATATTTGGATGAAACAAAAACGGATTATTCATGCCCATTGATGATCATAGAAATTTCTAGGGTTCATGTTCTTGAGATTGGGGAAAAGTGTAGAGAATTGATAATTGGATGATGTTTAGGTTGGATTAAACCCACAAAACGTGTTAGTACATGACCTAGATATGTTTAAGAATGATTAGGAACCTTGAACAAGTGTTGGAATGACATTTACAGGAGATTAGAAGTGGAGAGAATTGGGAAAAAACGAAATAAGGATTTCTGGGCTCGAAACTGGTCGCTCGTTAGAAGACCTGCCCAGGTCGTTCGAACGACCTCGTTCGAACGAGCTTCTATCGAGTTGACCATTGACTTCTAACGAGGGTGAAGCTCGTTCGATGAGTTCGTTCGAATGAGATCTCGTTAGAAAGCCCACTTCGTTCGAACGAAATCTCGTTAGAAGACTCAGTTCGTTCGAACGAAGTCTTGTTCGAACAGCCTCGTTCGAACGAGACTTCGAACGAGTTGACAGTTTAGGCTTTTTAGCCTGTTTTGATCCCAAGTGTCCCGTAACCTCGTGTATACATAGAGATAACCTTCCCTTGATGATTAATTGGTATATTTGGGATGTTTGGGATATAATGAGGAGTCAAACCTAGTAGTGTAGTTTGAACCTAAGGGAGAATATGAAGTAGGATGTGAGTGTCTATTACGATGTGAGCTATTGACGGCCTAATTTATTATATTAAGCGGGAACATATAAAGTGGGTAGTATTATATGTCGGTACGAGAATGAGAAGTGTACCACCAATATATTATGGTGATTACTAAGACGTGTGCATACTTAGTATTTGTATTGATTTTATATGTATGACATACCTACCATACTTGCTATCACGGGAGGTTTGCGTTCGCTTAGGGCCCTCTAATCCTTGTGTTGCCCGGATTTAGACTGGTTACCTTGATGAACATAGGTCAGAGAAGGACTTATTGGGATGTTAATAAGTCTGTTGATTGTGGGAGCGTAGGTATGTGCGTGACCCATGTGATGTGACTGTGTTTGCCTCCATTATTTGTGATGTTGTTATCTGAGAACGATTCCTGAGAGATTCGGAATGCGTGATCCTTATGTACGTGATGTACCGGGATGGATAGCAGAGTATGTGTGCACCATAGCTTAGGCTCGGGGTGCTTATATTGTATATTTATGACGTGATTAATATACACTTAATTAATGGGAACTTTCATATTGTTATTGCGGATATATATATTTATGGTAATGTTTTGAGAAAACAAAACGGGTTAACTGATAGTGAATGTTATTGCTTAATTGAAAATCTGAGTTTAAGTAAAGCCCTCTATTTTATTGATAACGCTAGAATGTAATATGGGAATCGAGTAGTAAGGGGTAGAACTTATTGCGGTTGGTTAGTTAAGGATGTCATTTTAGATGGGTATGGTACGTTAGGAGTGCACAAGTAGTCGAGAGGTGAGAATTTCATGTGAGTGCACGTCCTAGCATGTACTTTGCATTTAATGTTTTATTGTTATTAAAACACTTGTTGTTTTTAAAATGATTTCCACTTTCGGGCTCTGACCCATTTGCTTTCAAACCTATTTTTGTAAAAACCATTTTTAGATGCCCAGCCACAAGGACACCATGCTTAGGATTCTCATTCAGGTGACGAGCTGTAGCTGTTTGTGGAAGTTACAGGACCTTGGTAGTAGACGCTTCATCTACTTTGATTCCATACTCAGCATATTATCAATTGTAGGGCATGTCGCCCATTTCTTTTAGACATTTCATTATTCCACTTATTCAGATTTCGGGCATGTATTTTATTCAGGATTCAGACTTGTCATATTTACCTTGAGTTGTGGTATTGTTGTGAGGAGTTTTCCTCCGGACCTCTTATTACTATGTGTTGGTTATTTCATTACTTCATTATGGTGAATGGTTGTTATTCTTTCATTATTCTTACTGCATGTTAATCAGACTTAACTTAAAATTTGACACTTGCTTTTTAAATGCTAGGTGGTTAGTAATTATTAAAATGTTTTTGACAGTGATGCTATTAACTGAACCAACTTGGAATTTTGAATTAATTTAATAAAGGAGTAGCTACCCGGTATTTAATTAGTCGGGGTGTCACAGGTGGTATCAGAGCATCAGGTTCTAGTGTCCTTTAGGATCTGTACGGCTTATTATGTTTTCCGCTGAGCTTTCTTTGATGTAGAGCCCTATATTTTAGGACTGTTGTATTCTTTTGTATATGCTACGTTCTTCAGCTATTTTGAGTTTATAACTGCGAACTTATAAACTTTATTCTTGTTTCAGAATGCCTCCACGACGTGCACAACGGGTTCCCAGGGATGCAACGCCAGAACCACAACCCGCACCAGTTCAGGGCACGATGAATGCCGCCGAGGTTGCAGCCATTGTGGCTCAGGCGGTAAATGCCGCACTTGCCGTAGTTCAGCAGGCACCACCTCAGGCGCCAGTTGCCACGCCAGTTCCGCCGCATGCATTCTCGTCTGCCTGGGAACGTGTACGTGATGCTTTTCAGAAAGCACATCCACCGGAGTTTGCTGGTAGCTCTGATGTTGTTATTTCGAGTCAATGGAGAAAGGATATACAGAGGCACTTGAGGATGTATGAGTGCACTGACGTTCAGAGGCAGGTACTAGCTACTTTTAAGCTAGTGGGATCTGCACTACAGTGGTGGGAGTCTATTACCACCATGGAGGAGAGAGATACTCTCACGATTTAGGAGTTCTGGGTGCGGTTCGACCGCAAGTACTTTTCGTCTGCTGTCCACACGAAAATGAGGAGGAAGTTGATGAACCTTCGACAGGAGGGTAAGACTGTGGCCGAGTATGAGGCCGAATACACCAATTTGCTGAATATTATTCTGGATGAGATACCTTCGGAAGATAAGAAGATACAGAAATTCACAGACGGGTTGACATGGAGGATTCGTCAGCACTTGTTAGGGAACCTCTCGTTAGCCACTTATTCTGATGTGGTTAACGCTGCATCGCTCCATTGCCAGGATCATCGCTTTCACATGGCTGAGGGCAAGCGATCGGGAGAGTCCAGCCATCAAGGCAGGACTGGAGGAAATGGTGCTAGTGGGGCACAATCTGTTCAGGGGCAGAGACAAGGTGATCAGGGTACCCAGCAGGGGGATCACAAGAGGTTCAGGTCAGGAAATTTCAGGCACGGACAGGGAGGTTTCCGGCAGGGCCATCAGGGTCTGAACGGCCACCAGGGCCAGCAGGGTCAGAATGGCCAACAACAGCAGTTTCAGCAGGGCCAGCGGAGGAATGGTAACGGCCACCAGGGTCGGGGGCATCAGGGACAGAGAGGGGGGAACTTCCCGGGGAAGTGCTACGTTTGTGGCAAGACTGGCCATAAACGCTAGGACTGTCCTAATAGGGGTCGGGCCCCGCAGCAGCAGCAGGGTGCTAGACATGAGCCACAGAGGCCACTTTTTCCACCAGCCCTCCCAGCTCCAGCCCAGGTGCCAGCTCTTCCAGCCATTCCAGCAGTTCTTGTGCAGCAGGGACAGTTACAGTATGGACGTGTCTATAACGTCCACCAGGCAGCAGCTCCGCAGGCACCACCCGCGATTAAGGGTATGTTTCCTATCCATGGTACTATGGGTCGGGTTTTGTTTGATACGGGGGCAACGCATTGCTTTATAGCTACACATTTTGTGAAAGCCTTAGCATTGTTAGCTACGGCAGAGAGCACAGTGACGTGTGTGGACTCACCATTGGGGAGTGGGTCACTTATTTTCTTTATATGCCGGGGAGTGGGGGTAGAGATTGGGGGTTTGGTATTACCTGCAGACATGTTAGTATTAGATATGCATGTACACGATGTGATTATCGGTATGGATTGGCTCGCAGACTATAGAGCCGTGATTGATTGCTTCGGTGGGAGCATTGTTTTTGCCATTCCGGGGCAAGAGATGTTTGTAGTGGCGATGCCTCGCCCAGAGGGAGGTTCGACCGCTCATTTATATTACCTAGAGGAGGATACCTCTAAGGAGGTTCTGATTCCTTTGGTTTCAATCCCAGTTGTCAGGGAGTATTCCGATGTGTTTCAGGAGATACCAGGCCTACCCCCCAGTCGAGAGATAAACTTTGTCATAGATTTGTTGCCAGATACGAGACCTATAGCACGCGCACCGTACCGTATGGCTCCAGCTGAGATGAGGGAGTTACGGGATCAGATTGAGCAGTTATTGGGTCAGGGGTTTATTCGGAGGAGTACTTCGCCGTGGGGTGCCCCTGTGTTGTTTGTGAAGAAGAGAGATGGTTCACTGAGATTGTGTGTGGACTACTGGGAGTTGAATAAGGTCACGATACGGAATAAGTATCCGTTGCCTCGAATCGATGACTTATTCGACCAGTTGAGAGGAGCTTCTTTCTTCTCAAAGATTGATTTGAGGTCAGGATACCATCAGTTGCATATAAGGGAGGAGGACATCTCGAAGACTGCGTTCTTAACGAGATATGGTTCTTATGAGTTTCGGGTTATGCCTTTTGGTTTGACCAATGCTCCAGCCGTGTTTATGGACTTGATGAATAGGGTGTTCAGAGATTTCCTAGATCAGTTTGTAATTGTATTCATTGATGACATTCTGGTTTACTCTCAGACAGAGGAGGAGCACGCTGAGCATTTGAGGCAAGTTTTGCAGACACTGCGTCAGAATGAGTTATATGCAAAGTATGAGAAGTGCGGATTTTGGCTGAAGGAGGTCCAGTTTTTGGGACATATTATTTCCGACCAGGGGATATCGGTTGATCCGAGGAAGGTATCCGTGGTGAGGGAGTGGGGACAGTCCACGACACCGACAGAGATTCGTAGTTTCTTGAGTCTAGCAGGATACTACAAGAGGTTCATTCGGGGATTTTAGAAGATAGCGGGTCCTTTGACACACCTGACTCGTAAAGGTGTGCCATTCATCTGGAGCGATGCCTGTCAGTTGGCATTCGATGAGTTGAAGGATAAGTTGACCTCAGCACCTGTGTTAGCATTGCCGAGACCGGGAGTTGAGTATTTAGTTTACACCGATGCGTCCTTGCAAGGACTTGGAGGTGTATTGCAGCAGGAGAGTCAGGCCATAGCTTATGCTTCCCATAAGCTAAAGCCTCACGAGAAGAATTACCCCACCCATAACTTGGAGTTGGCGGCAGTTGTTTTTGCCCTTCGTATTTGGAGACATTACCTTTTGGGGGAAAAGTTTCGATTGTTCACAGACCACAAGTCCCTACAGTACCTATTCACGCAAAAGGAGTTGAATATGCGGCAGCGAAGGTGGCTTGAGTTTATAAAAGACTATCAGTTTGATATTCAGTATCACCCGGGGAAGGCTAACGTGGTAGCAGACGCGTTGAGCCGTAGGCCAGTAGATGAGGTGGCAGGGGTGTTGAAGGCCAAATGGAAGGATTTGGGACACCAGGATGCAGTGGGCCGATCATTCATGTCTGTGATGATCGTTACACCTCAGATTATCACGAAGGTAGTAAGGGCACAGGCAAATGACTCGTTCTGTCAGGAGCAGATAGTCCGATTATTAGCAGAGGGAGCCGATTCCTATACCGTTAGCTCAGACGGGGGATTACGCTTCAATGGGAGATTGGTAGTTCCGTAAGGGGAGGAATTGCGGCATGAGGTGATGGCAGAGTCGCACGGCTCACGGTTCGCGGTACATCCCGGAGGGGAGAAAATGTATCAAGAAATGAGACGACAGTATTGGTGGAGCGGTATGAAGAGAGATATTGCCATGTTTGTTTCTAAATGCGCCACATGTCAGCTGGTAAAAGTGGACCATCAGAGACCGACAGGACTTCTACAGCCGTTGGAGGTTCCGATGTGGATGTGGGAGAGAATATCCATGGATTTTATCATGGGGTTGCCTACGTCACAGAGAGGTCACGACTCCGTTTGGGTGATTGTGGAAAGGTTGTCTAAGGTTGCTCATTTTCTACCAGTAAAAACAAACTACACTACGGGACAGTATGCCCAGCTCTTCATTGCAGAGATAGTGAGACTTCACGATGTGCCCCTGAATATCGTGTCTAACAGAGACAAGATATTTGTTTCACGGTTTTGGGAGAGTTTTCAGGAGGCTATGGGCACGGAATTGTGGTTGAGTACGGCGTATCACCTGCAGACCGATGGGCAGACCGAGCGTACAAATCAGATGTTGGAGGAAATGCTACGTATATGCATCATTGACTTCGGGGGCGGATGGGAACAGTATCTTCCACTGGTGGAGTTTACTTACAACAACTCCTACCAATTTACCATCGGCGTGGCTCCATTTGAGGCGTTGTACGGTCGACCTTGTCGTTCCCCAGCATGTTGGTTGGAGGTGGGAGACAACAAACTACTTGGGCCGAAAGTAATTCAGGATACTTCGGTAAGGATAGAATTAATTCGGAGTCGCATTCGGGTAGCTCAGGATCGGCAGAAGAGCTATGCGGACGCGAAGAGATCCTTCAGGGAATTTGAAGTGGGGGATCAAGTTTTACTCAGAGTATCTCCTATGAAGGGGATTATGCGATTCGGTAAGAAGGGGAAGTTGGCACCGAGATATGTGGGGCCATTTCCTATTATTGATCAGATTGGACTGGTTGCGTATAGGCTTGGGTTACCGGAGCATCTGCATCGGATTCACGATGTGTTTCATATTTCCTCGCTAAGGAAATATCTTAGAGACGATTTGGCTCATTCTCACATTGCTTTGGAGGACATCGATCTTCAGCTCGATAGCTCCTACGAGGAGGGGCCGATTGCTATTTTGGACCGAGGTAAGCGGAAACTGCGGTCAAAGATAGTTTCGTTAGTGCGTGTTCAGTGGCGACATCATAATGTCGAGGAGTCCACCTGGGAGCGCGAGGATGAGATGCGCGAACGTTATCCAGAGTTATTCTTACCAGGTACTTCCTAGTTCCGAATTTCGGGACGAAATTCAGTTATTAGGGGGGAAGTATGTAATACCCCGTAATTTTGTGATATTTATTTATGGGATTAATTGAATTAAATGCGTATTAATTGGTAATTAATCCGGATTAAAATACTAACGAGATGCAAGTTGGTATTTGATTATATGTGCATATATGATTATATGTGAATTTTGAATTATGAAACTTGTCGTGAGATTGAAATACGATAATTTAGAAATTTTGTTGAGACGCGTGTGACAGTCGCGTCAGGAATATAATTATGTTAATTAAAAAGTGAATTTTATTTCTATTAACCGTATGGTCATTTTGAGTGCACCAACGCGTTTGGAAGGGTCGAAATAGTCAGAAAACACTAGCCGGGGGTTTAGTTTGGGTCCCGGGGCATTTTTAGGCCATACCGGCAACGTATAAGGGTAGTTTGGTAATTTTGGATTTTTGGGAATTAAAACCTACGAAAATTTGGAATTAATATCTAATTTAACAATAACCCACTAAGCCCACTAATACCCAAATAGACTACGGAGGTTATTGAAACTTGTTCCAAAAGAATTCTTATAGCACAAACCCTAACCACCATTAACCTTGGAAAAGAGAGCTTGTAGAGGGAGAGAAAGAGGAGATTCTGCAGAGAGAGAGAGTACCATTCACCAAATTCGTCATCAAATCAGAGATACATATAAGGCAAGTGATTTAATTTCGTTTTCTTACAAACAATGCTTCTTCCATGCGTAGGAATTTATAAAATTTTATTGTTGTTGGGAGATTGATGAAAACCCATTAAATTGGAATTTGAAACTAGTATTTTGATGAAGAATTGCATGTATAATTGTAGGTAGGTGATTTATCTGATGATGTTACATATTTGGATGAAACAAAAACGGATTATTCATGCCCATTGATGATCATAGAAATTTCTAGGGTTCATGTTCTTGAGATTGGGGAAAAGTGTAGAGAATTGATAATTGGATGATGTTTAGGTTGGATTAAACACACAAAACGTGTTAGTATATGACCTAGATATGTTTAAGAATGATTAGGAACCTTGAACAAGTGTTGGAATGACATTTACAGGAGATTAGAAGTGGAGAGAATTGGGAAAAAACGAAATAAGGATTTCTAGGCTCGAAACTGGTCGCTCGTTAGAAGACCTGCCCAGGTCGTTCGAACGACCTCGTTACGAGTTGACCATTGACTTCTAACGAGGGTGAAGTTCGTTCGATGAGTTCGTTCGAACGAGATCTCATTAGAAAGCCGACTTCGTTCGAACGAAATCTCGTTAGAAGACTCAGTTCGTTCGAACGAAGTCTCGTTCGAACAGCCTCGTTCGAACGAGTTGACAGTTTAGGCTTTTTAGCCTGTTTTGATCCCGAGTGTCCCGTAACCTCGTGTATACATAGAGACAACCTTCCCTTGATGATTAATTGGTATATTTGGGATGTTTGGGATATAATGAGGAGTCAAACCTAGTAGTGTAGTTTGAACCTAAGGGAGAATATGAAGTAGGACGTGAGTGTCTATTACGATGTGAGCTATTGACGGCCTAATTTATTATATTAAGCGGGAACATATAAAGTGGGTAGTATTATATGTCGGTACGAGAATGATAAGTGTACCACCAATATATTATGGTGATTACTAAGACGTGTGCATACTTAGTATTTGTATTGATTTTATGTGTATGATATACCTACCATACTTGCTATCACGGAAGGTTTGCGTTCGCTTAGGGCCCTCTAATCCTTGTGTTGCCCGGATTTAGACTGGTTACCTTGATGAACATAGGTCAGAGATGGAATTATTGGGATGTTAATAAGTCTGCTGATCGTGGGAGCGTAGGTATGTGCGTGACCCATGTGACGTGACTGTGTTCGCCTCCATTATTTGTGATGTTGTTATCTGAGAACGATTCCTGAGAGATTCGGAATGCGTGATCCTTATGTACGTGATGTACCGGGATGGATAGCAAAGTATGTGTGCACCATAGCTTAGGCTCGGGGTGCTTATAATGTATATTTATGACATGATTAATATACACTTAATTAATGGGAACTTTCATATTGTTATTGCGGATATATATATTTATGGTAATGTTTTGAGAAAACAAAACGGGTTAACTGATAGTGAATGTTATTGCTTAATTGAAAATCTGAGTTTAAGTAAAGCCCTCTATTTTATTGATAACGCTAGAATGTAATATGGGAATCGAGTAGTAAGGGGTAGAACTTATTGCGGTTGGTTAGTTAAGGATGTCATTTTAGATGGGTATGGTACGTTAGGAGTGCACAAGTAGTCGAGAGGTGAGAATTTCATGTGAGTGCACGTCCTAACATGTACTTTACATTTAATGTTTTATTGTTATTAAAACACTTGTTGTTTTTAAAATGATTTCCACTTTCGGGCTCTGACCCATTTGCTTTCAAACCTATTTTTGTAAAAACCATTTTTAAGTGCCCAGCCACAAGGACACCATTCTTAGGATTCTCATTCAGGTGACGAGTTGTAGCTGTTTGTGGAAGTTACAGGACCTTGCTAGTAGACGCTTCATCTACTTTGATTCCATACTCAGCATATTATCAGTTGTAGGGCATGTCGCTCATTTCTTTTAGACATTTCATTATTCCAGTTATTCAGATTTCAGGCATGTAATTTATTCAGGATTCAGACTTGTCATATTTACCTTCAGTTGTGGTATTGTTGTGAGGAGTTTTCCTCCGGACCTCTTATTACTATGTGTTGGTTATTTCATTACTTCATTATGGTGAATTGTTGTTATTCTTTCATTATTCTTACTGCATGTTAATCAAACTTAACTTAAAATTTGACACTTGCTTTTTAAATGCTAGGTGGTTAGTAATTATTAAAATGTTTTCGACAGTGATGCTATTAACTGAACCAACTTGACATTTTGAATTAATTTAATAAAGGAGTAGCTACCCGGTATTTAATTAGTCGGGGTGTCACAGATACCTTAGAATAGGCACAAGATTTAATATAAAAAATAAAATACTTGTAACTCTGAAGATATAATCCTAGCTTACTTTTGGATAGCAAAAGGTGTACATTCTAGAATTCATAAGTCTAGAATCCCAAGAGCCAAGAATTTTAAAACTCATTTGTTAATTTAACACATGATTATTGTATACTTGTGGTCAACTAATTGATATGTGTTAAATAAACAGATTCAAATTTTGAGAATTTGAAAAGACATCATTTCTAAAATTCCAAAAGGTAATAAAATTTTGAAAATTGAAAAAAAAAATTCATAATTTAAAGAATTCTAAAAGGCATGGTAGCATGAATTCCAATAGTTGGTAGCATGAATTCCAAAAGTCATAATAGTAGGAATTCTAATACACATAATAGCATGAATTCAAATAGACATAATAGCTGGAATTCTAATAGACATAATTCTTTTATACATGAATTCTAATAATCATAATAGCTAGAATTTAATAGACATAATTCTATTAGACATGAATTTAAATAGACATAATTCTAAAAGACATGAATTCCAATAGACATAACAGCTGGAATTTTAATAGACATAATTCTATTATACATGAATACTAAAAGTCATAAGAATTCTAAGAGACATGAATAAGAATTCTAAGAGACATGAATACTAAAAGTCATAAGAATTCTAAGAGACATGAATAAGAATTCTAAGAGTCATGAATACTAAAAATCATAAGAATTCTAAGAGATATGAATAATAATTCTAAGAGTCATGAATACTAATACTCATAATTTCTAGCAAGTGTCCATGTCATAATTTTAATATATATATATATATACCATAAAATATGAAAAAATAGTTTATTTTTCTCAAAATGGGAATTTTTTAGTTATCACTATAATAACATAAATAATCTTTTGAGGATCACTCTCCAATTTGCGGAATTTTAAAATCAAATTTTAAAAGAGAGTTATAAGCGTTGACATTATTACCAAAAGTGATAAAAATGCATTTTTTAAAGGTCTAAACGGCGTCAAAACGCAAAACTAGGGTGCGTCCCATTGTGAACAATGGGTTTTATTTATTTCGACATTTTTAGTCGACAATGTTAGTTTCGAAAAATTTCTATCAAATTTTGACCTTTCACATTTCGACAGCAACAACATCATTATCTATTTTAATGGAAAATCATGTGTTCTTATCATCCGCTCTGATACCACATTTAAGTTATATTTTATACATGATTCCCAAAATCTTTGAACAACATGATTGTAACAACCCGCCTAATAAGATACCGGGCGATCACTCCAATATTAAATTAAAACAGGAGTTTCATATGGATCATTCTTAGCATCACTGTCGAAAATCCAATTAATTACTAATATCCTATTAGGTGGCCGTTAAAAACTTTTATCTAACTACTCTTTTTAGCGCACAAATTAAAACATTCACAATTAAATGCGTAATGAACTGAAATAGAAAAGAAAAGAACTAAAATAACCGAACACTCGGTCCAAATAATACAACCATATCGAATGATGTACTGAAAGAATAAATAAATGCAATTGAGCCATTGGCTCGAATGTTTATACAGTACCTCCTATCTAGAGTACAAGGATGGAAGCGGCTATCAAAAACCTGCACGCATCCACAGCTGCTGCAGCTGACGTCTGACTCGAAAGAATTTTCCATCCAGGCGTCCCTGTGTCTGGACACCTATATATATACAGTATAGAGAAAGAAAGGAGAGTAGACAAACGGGTCAGAGCCCGAATGTTTAGAAAATATTTTGCAAGTGCATAAATGCTTTATTTTTAGAAAAATAGTTTTTTCTCATATTTTAAGTTGGTATCGCACTCTCATGAGATACCCCTCACCTCTCCTCTAACAGTGCACACCTAGCGCATCCCTAAAAACATCCTAGTCAAGCTACCCTGCTAAACTAGTCTAATACCCAACCACTATCTAACCTAGATAGTCAAACAGATGTACTAAGGGCTAAACTTCACTTTAATCTCGACGCTATGCCATGTTCGTGCGTGGGGTGTCTCGCGAAGCGAAATCCAAACAAGGAACCCCCCCCCCCCGATACACTACTGTGCAGCAAGGTCGATCTTTGAGATCCGCCAGTCCCTCAGTACAGAAAGATATATAATATATATACCATAACATTTAATAATATAAGAGCACTAAGGATTAAACTTCTCCCCAGTCTCAACACTGTGCCATATTCGTGCGTGGGGTGTCTCGCAAAGCGAAATCCAAACAAGGAACCCCCCCGATACACTACTATGCGGCACGGTCGATCGTCGGGATTCATTAGACCCTCGGCACCCAGTTTATACATATACATACATCTACAATATACTTCCGGATAATATAAATATCTCCCGGACTGAGGATTACTTGACACATAAAGTATTTATAAATACTTATCTTTTTCATTTCAAAAACTTCCATTTCCCTTCTCATATCCAGGAAATTTATTTATAAAAGCCAATTCATTATCATGAATTGCTTTAACAAATCATATACCTTTTAAAAGCCAGTTTTATTATCATAAAAAGCTTTTCCTTTATCAATTATCCCATTTCCCTTTTTATACTCAGGAAATGTATTCAAAGACATTTTCATTATCATAAAAATGCTTTGATCAAAACATATGCTTCCACATCCCTTCTTCCATCCGGGAAGTGTTACCGAAGCCAAATTATATAACCCATTTCCCTTCCTATATCCAGGAAATGTAATTAAAGCAAATCCATTATTATGAACTGCTTTAAAAAACGCGTTCTAAGACCGCCCGTCCGGATTTCTCCACTGTGCGCGCCCCTAAATGGCTATCATCTTCTAGGGCCTCCAAGACAACCTGGGATCCTATATCGAAAGACGTCGGGAAGCGGCCATGAGCCTGCGTGGTAGCCAAGACCACACCCGGAATCTCCCTACCCCCGCAGAAAATATACAACCATAAGCGCTCCCATGGCCTAGGACTATATCCACCCTGCATCATTAGCCAGGGGGCTTCACCATACGAACGCAACTTCCCTTATGATAGCGATTTAGAGAGGTGTGTAATCCATATTTTATTTATTATGAAAACATTTATTTTTCCATTTTGAAAATATTCATTTATATATTTTCAAAATCATTTCCATCATCATATATATACCTAAAACACACAGTATATACATATCCTATATATTCTTCCTAGAATATATTTATACGGCCATAGTGGCCTATAGCATCTAGCGATGACCAAATATCCCAAAGATTCCCTCCAGGAATCGTAATCATGCATTCATAGTTGCATGATTCTAAATCCAAAGTATTTCTTACTTTAATAAATAATACATACTTAAATCCCATCTACGGATTCATTTGGATAACTCCAATTATAGTAATTCACTCTAAGTGAATACACACATATATAAACTCCCAATTCCTCAAGTCCTTTAGGACATAACCCTCCATAAATTTCTAATTTGGAAGGCCTTTAAACATAAACTCAAAAAAAGGAGAAATAATCCTAATCTCCAAAATCTTGGGCTGAAAACAGGGCACCGGTCGACCGGTCCTAGACCCCCGGTCGACCGCGGGTTGTAAATAAGCCTACGAAACAAAGCAGTAGGCCCTTTCTCCTTGACGCGGTCGACCGGCCATAGGGGCGCGGTCGACCGGTCACACCAGGTCACCAAAACTAAAATCCTTAAGTCCCTTATCCAACAACCCAAATTCATTTTCGGGGTTTCTAAACTACCCCAAAAATTAACCCGGACATCTATGACATTAATTCTGGCCGTAATTTTTCCAATTCCCGATTTGATTTCCGAGTTGACGATGTCAACCCGGAGCTGTCATCTTGTAAAAATCATATCAAATCGTAGAAAAATCAGAAAAATACGCGGTCGGCGCCCACGCGACCGTATCGAAAAAATCTACAACTTTCGTGTTTTGACCGAAAGCTAAATCAATTCTTTTCCTGGCCAAAAATGCCCCCAAAGGTGATGGGTTACTATTCATCGTCACCTCCGAGACGATTTCCGCCATTAAAGCTTCTCCCAAGCTTTTGTCGCCTCACCCAACGTCCTACAACCTCAACCAACTACAAATACACTTATAACACGGGTTCTAAACATCCTAGAACCCGGAATCGCCAATTAATTTGGATTAAAACCCTAGTTCCACAAAATTGAAATATTAATGGGGTTTAATTGTTTTAACTCCCAAAAACCCGTTTTATCCACGATAACCCACCCCAAAACCATTAGGGTTTGTTTATAACAAACTACGGTATGAGATATTTATGCAAAAAGATAAATAAAGCAAGTAAATACTTGCCTCGTGGATAAAATCCGACGACCTCGAGTCGAATCCGGCGGAGGCCGGCCGGAATCTCCCCCTTTTTCTTCTTTTCTTCCCTCTCTCTCTCTCTTCCTTCTTTTCTTTCTTCTTTCTTTCCTCTCTTCCTCTATATATAGATAGAAAAAGGGTTTTAACCCTAAAAACCCAAAAACGACTCGTTTACCCAATTACGAGTTACTTTTACCTCTAAAATTAACCGAAACTCATTTCCGACAATCGGACACTCTTTTCCGACTATCTCGGCCATTCCGAGAATTATGGCGCAGTCGAAATTCCCATCCGAGGTACTTGACCGCAAATCACTATTCCAACCCAAAATAAATAAATGCGGGTTTTCCAATTAAAAATCTTACCTCGTGTCGCTTTTCTCCACGACGACATATAATTAAAATATTTCGACCTATATAGTCCCAAAAATAATCACAACATCCTTCGAAAATCATTCAATCCTCGAAAATCCCAAGAATTACTATTTAGGAAAATTCCCCAAATTCCAATTTATATCCAATTATGGAATTTAATCGTCTCCAAAAAGGACGGGTTGTTACACTCCCCCCCTTACAACGGAATTTCGTCCTCGAAATTCGGGTACAACCTACACCACCAATCTTAGGATCACTCCAAATCCTAATACCTCAAGGGAAACAATACTAACCCAATGGTTCCCAACCATATGCTACACGACTACCACAATCGCAAAGTGACTCTTATACGTCACGTAATACCCATCATCTATAATGCCTATCAGCATGAATTTCAACCTTATATACTACTCCCATCTTAGCTAGGCGGTACATCAAACTACCTTACCAAGGTGCCCATACACCTTTCTAACTTGTGCATATCAGCACAAACATTACGAACGTCTGACACGCATCACTCTCTCCCAATAAGGATCTCCTTTCCTTGGTGTAATACTCACCTATGGGTCCTCCGAACCCGCACATTTCAATACTCCTAACCTCGGCGCTGCTAATACTAGCGAACCTATATCCTAAAAATGCTACGATCTAAGCGTTACCCTACCTATTCGAAACTAATATAATCCTAAGTATGTCCCTAGTGCCCAAGGCCTCTCTCAACTCCCGACAAGTGCTTGGTTTCATGCGTGGGACGTCTCGCCGAGGCGAAATCCAAACAAGGAACCCTCCCGTTACACTACTCCCTCGCGTAGTCGGTCATCGAGATATAACGACCCAAGGCACAGAAGCGGGACGTCCTAAATCCTGTTAGGCTAGCCTACGAACGCATTCCTACTATCTTATCCTTCCGCCCATACAGAAGGAAACCTAACTAATCAAGTACCCACTTTCTGTAGAAAGTGTCACGAACATAATACCCAAAATAGAGCTCCTCAAAACTTGCCTTTTTGTTAAGGCCTGACTATTGTCCTCAAATCAATTTCTCTAAGTCCAACCTCACCCACCCATTTGTGGCGAAGGGATCATTTTAGTGCTTTTCCATAGCACAAATTTCCATAAGTATATTGACATTATGTGGCTCATAGCCTATAGTGGTTCATCCACACTATAAGACCGTTCCACATGATCAACATCCTTGCATCTCATAACAGCTCCCCACTCCCGACGCCGTTAAGAGTCATGTGTGGAGTGTCTCGCAAAGCGAAATCCAAACAAGGAACCCCTCCACACATTAACCCTTGACTTCGTTGGTTGTGGAGTTCAGTCATTTCAACATGCAACCGGGATAACCCTATCCCATAATCCAACAAAAGGTGATCTGAAATCCTATCTCTAACTAAGAGTCATACCACCCTGCGCTCGCACTCGTTCCTAAGTCCTTGCGCAAACTAATACTAAGCTAAATCTTATCGCTCAACAACGATTCTGTGGGCCTCAAATTATATCTATAAGGTTGCCACATATACCATCCAAAATAAGGAAGCCTCTGCTCATCGAGGTTCCATAAATCCATAATAGCAAAGGTGTACTCAACCTGTATCAAGGTGAGACACCAGAATAACAACTTGTTCCCTCCAAGAACTGCGGACACGATAGACTTGCCATTATTAGCCTTCTATCGCTCCGTTACACCATATACCGTATACGTATATATACAAAATATAAGCACCCGCCTCTATGGCGAATGAAGGGAAATAAAATTCCGCTATTGCGGAAAACACATAGTCATACATTAAAATGTTATCGAGACCGCCACAACTCAAAATACAGACACGAGTTTAGGGCTAACTAATACCGCGACTATATCTAGTCACGCCAAATACTCACACCATATGCCTCTGCTGAACCTTAGGCGAATAATTCCCAAGGCTGCATTCTTCTCATCCTGCTGATTCATGGGGACTCACGGTTAAAACTATCCGTAAGATCCCTCTGGAACCCTTATCTTTACGGGAAATCCAACTTTAGTACCACTTTCTACCACAGTAGTACTTGGTTGCTCATAACTACTATACTTTAGTAGTCGTCGCAACAGTCCTTAGCATTTGCCACAAGGAGAGTGGCATCTACTAAGGTCCTCGTCCCCAACTTCTCCCAGCTCCCCCAGCTAAGCTCCAACTCCTGCTGCCCTCCGAGCTCCGCACACGATTCTCAAACGAGCGGGCAAAAGATTTCTACAATCTCATAATATGGCAGGAGAACGAAATCTCACAAGAGATATCAACAATCCTAATCCTGGGGCTCTATACAAATCGAGAGCAACGCTGAAAGCGTAGTACGTCCGCACAGATTCCTAAAGACACTAGAACCTGATGCTCTGATACCATCTGTAACAACCCGCCTAATAAGATACCGGGCGATCACTCCAATATTAAATTAAAACAGGAGTTTCATATGGATCATTCTTAGCATCACTGTCGAAAATCCAATTAATTACTAATATCCTATTAGGTGGCCGTTAAAAACTTTTATCTAACTACTCTTTTTAGCGCACAAATTAAAACATTCACAATTAAATGCGTAATGAACTGAAATAGAAAAGAAAAGAACTAAAATAACCGAACACTCGGTCCAAATAATACAACCATATCGAATGATGTACTGAAAGAATAAATAAATGCAATTGAGCCATTGGCTCGAATGTTTATACAGTACCTCCTATCTAGAGTACAAGGATGGAAGCGGCTATCAAAAACCTGCACGCATCCACAGCTGCTGCAGCTGACGTCTGACTCGAAAGAATTTTCCATCCAGGCGTCCCTGTGTCTGGACACCTATATATATACAGTATAGAGAAAGAAAGGAGAGTAGACAAACGGGTCAGAGCCCGAATGTTTAGAAAATATTTTGCAAGTGCATAAATGCTTTATTTTTAGAAAAATAGTTTTTTCTCATATTTTAAGTTGGTATCGCACTCTCATGAGATACCCCTCACCTCTCCTCTAACAGTGCACACCTAGCGCATCCCGAAAAACATCCTAGTCAAGCTACCCTGCTAAACTAGTCTAATACCCAACCACTATCTAACCTAGATAGTCAAACAGATGTACTAAGGGCTAAACTTCACTTTAATCTCGACGCTATGCCATGTTCGTGCGTGGGGTGTCTCGCGAAGCGAAATCCAAACAAGGAACCCCCCCGATACACTACTATGCAGCAAGGTCGATCTTTGAGATCCGCCAGTCCCTCAGTACAGAAAGATATATAATATATATACCATAACATTTAATAATATAAGAGCACTAAGGATTAAACTTCTCCCCAGTCTCAACACTGTGCCATATTCGTGCGTGGGGTGTCTCGCAAAGCGAAATCCAAACAAGGAACCCCCCCGATACACTACTATGCGGCACGGTCGATCGTCGGGATTCATTAGACCCTCGGCACCTAGTTTATACATATACATACATCTACAATATACTTCCGGATAATATAAATATCTCCCGGACTGAGGATTACTTGACACATAAAGTATTTATAAATACTTATCCTTTTCATTTCAAAAACTTCCATTTCCCTTCTCATATCCAGGAAATGTATTTATAAAAGCCAATTCATTATCATGAATTGCTTTAACAAATCATATACCTTTTAAAAGCCAGTTTTATTATCATAAAAAGCTTTTCCTTTATCAATTATCCCATTTCCCTTTTTATACTCAGGAAATGTATTCAAAGACATTTTCATTATCATAAAAATGCTTTGATCAAAACATATGCTTCCACATCCCTTCTTCCATCCGGGAAGTGTTACCGAAGCCAAATTATATAACCCATTTCCCTTCCTATATCCAGGAAATGTAATTAAAGCAAATCCATTATTATGAACTGCTTTAAAAAACGCGTTCTAAGACCGCCCGTCCGGATTTCTCCACTGTGCGCGCCCCTAAATGGCTATCATCTTCTAGGGCCTCCAAGACAACCTGGGATCCTATATCGAAAGACGTCGGGAAGCGGCCATGAGCCTGCGTGGTAGCCAAGACCACACCCGGAATCTCCCTACCCCCGCAGAAAATATACAACCATAAGCGCTCCCATGGCCTAGGACTATATCCACCCTGCATCATTAGCCAGGGGGCTTCACCATACGAACGCAACTTCCCTTATGATAGCGATTTAGAGAGGTGTGTAATCCATATTTTATTTATTATGAAAACATTTATTTTTCCATTTTGAAAATATTCATTTATATATTTTCAAAATCATTTCCATCATCATATATATACCTAAAACACACAGTATATACATATCCTATATATTCTTCCTAGAATATATTTATACGGCCATAGTGGCCTATAGCATCTAGCGATGACCAAATATCCCAAAGATTCCCTCCAGGAATCGTAATCATGCATTCATAGTTGCATGATTCTAAATCCAAAGTATTTCTTACTTTAATAAATAATACATACTTAAATCCCATCTACGGATTCATTTGGATAACTCCAATTATAGTAATTCACTCTAAGTGAATACACACATATATAAACTCCCAATTCCTCAAGTCCTTTAGGACATAACCCTCCATAAATTTCTAATTTGGAAGGCCTTTAAACATAAACTCAAAAAAAGGAGAAATAATCCTAATCTCCAAAATCTTGGGCTGAAAACAGGGCACCGGTCGACCGGTCCTAGACCCCCGGTCGACCGCGGGTTGTAAATAAGCCTACGAAACAAAGCAGTAGGCCCTTTCTCCTTGACGCGGTATACCGGCCATAGGGGCGCGGTCGACCGGTCACACCAGGTCACCAAAACTAAAATCCTTAAGTCCCTTATCCAACAACCCAAATTCATTTTCGGGGTTTCTAAACTACCCCAAAAATTAACCCGGACATCTATGACATTAATTCTGGCCGTAATTTTTCCAATTCCCGATTTGATTTCCGAGTTGACGATGTCAACCCGGAGCTGTCATCTTGTAAAAATCATATCAAATCGTAGAAAAATCAGAAAAATACGCGGTCAGCGCCCACGCGACCGTATCGAAAAGATCTACAACTTTCGTGTTTTGGCCGAAAGCTAAATCAATTCTTTTCCTGGCCAAAAATGCCCCCAAAGGTGACGGGTTACTATTCATCATCACCTCCGAGACGATTTCCGCCATTAAAGCTTCTCCCAAGCTTTTGTCGCCTCACCCAACGTCTTACAACCTCAACCAACTACAAATACACTTATAACACGGGTTCTAAACATCCTAGAACCCGGAATCGCCAATTAATTTGGATTAAAACCCTAGTTCCACAAAATTGAAATATTAATGGGGTTTAATTGTTTTAACTCCCAAAAACCCGTTTTATCCACGATAACCCACCCCAAAACCATTAGGGTTTGTTTATACCAAACTATGGTATGAGATATTTATGCAAAAAGATAAATAAAGCAAGTAAACACTTGCCTCGTGGATAAAATCCGACGACCTCGAGTCGAATCCGGCGGAGGCCGGCCGTAATCTCCCCCTTTTTCTTCTTTTCTTCCCTCTCTCTCTCTCTTCCTTCTTTTCTTTCTTCTTTCTTTCCTCTCTTCCTCTATATATAGAGAGAAAAAGGGTTTTAACCCTAAAAACCCAAAAACGACTCGTTTACCCAATTACGAGTTACTTTTACCTCTAAAATTAACCGAAACTCAATTCCGACAATCGGACACTCTTTTCCGACTATCTCGGCCATTCCGAGAATTATGGCGCAGTCGAAATTCCCATCCGAGGTACTTGACCGCAAATCACTATTCCAACCCAAAATAAATAAATGCGGGTTTTCCAATTAAAAATCTTACCTTGTGTCGCTTTTCTCCACGACGACATATAATTAAAATATTTCGACCTATATAGTCCCAAAAATAATCACAACATCCTTCGAAAATCATTCAATCCTCGAAAATCCCAAGAATTACTATTTAGGAAAATTCCCCAAATTCCAATTTATATCCAATTATGGAATTTAATCGTCTCCAAAAAGGACGGGTTGTTACAATGATAATCACATCAATAGACATGTGAAAAGAGTTATTTACCTTCCTTCAACCCTATGGATTCAGTCGCGCTGTTGAACGTCGCCATCGAGTGTCGTCGTTGTGATCGCATAAGCAATCCTCTAAGGGGGAATTTGGTTTCTCTCTCCTTGCCTATAAACCTTTAGGTATGTGTTTTTCATTGATATCTTGGATTCATTTTTGATGGAGGAAAGGCACCTATTTATAAGTGGAGAGAGGGCCAGAATTCCAAAGGTCAATTAATCTCAACCGTCCATCAAAGTTTGAGATTAAGTGGAATTTTAACTCCTTTTTATTCTTTATTTAGTGTGAAATACGAACCATTTATACAGGATATAACATGTATTCTTTATTAAAAATAGATTAATAAAGACCACATTTTGGGGAAGGAAATAAACTAAAAGTTAATTTAATAATTTCCTTACAAATAAGAAACAATAAATCCTTAATGTACAAGCCTAAGATATAAATATAAAATTCATATACGTACTTGAAACATGTAGATCAAACCGTGTGGGAAGAAGAAAAACTTTAATATACAATGAATTGTAAAGTGATGTCTTTCTTACACGGTTTTATAAAAACGAAATCGAGGTTTATGTAGCTCCAAAGGTAACATCGGTATTAATGAAAAATATGAGAAATTTAATAGTTCAGCTTCTTAAAATATGATCAAATATATATATATATATATATATATATATATATATTGTTTCAAACTTAATAGTTTCGTCTTTTAACCATATTTTATGACAGTGAACCAATTTTGATTGTGATGTGATCCCAACTTGACTTATAAAGATATAATATGTGGTAATAAAAAGTTTTCCTTTTGGTATCATTTCATATAATTCTCAATGTTTTGTTTATACTTTTTATTCGCTAGAAGTTATTTTGGTGTTGAATCAATTAAATAGAAAACCAAATCTTCTAGAAGGTGTAATTTATTATATTCAAATCCACACAGAGATCCATGTATGGTTTTGCATATAACGATGATATTGATGTACGATAGGTATAGAACAAATTAATATTATAAGATGAAATTAAAAATTAATTAAAAATAAACAATAAATCACCCACGAAATACTTGATCAGATTAGAGAGGATCAGACATTCACCTCATAATGGGGTTTGGTATCAAATATAATTTGAATGTGCCCTCAACTTATCTGATGGAGTAACGGTGATTGTTGTTGCTCATTTCGCATTTCCATGGATAATGAAATCCTTTTATCTTTTGCTCTTATTTAGATCTTTCAAAATCTACATAACATGTAAAATTTATTATGGATATATATACCTTCTTCGAAACTAGAGAGAGATAGGGGAGAATAATTATAAAAAAAGGGGAAAGAGGGTAAAATTACTCACTTGTCACTAATATAAGATGACATGGGTGTTAGGAAAAAGTTAATCTTTAGTTTCTTGTATGTGGGTTTCAGCTTTTTAGGCCGACTTTATATCGTTCTTTCTCCTATACGATTTGATTTGTAGAGTTGTGATTGTGCCTAGGGTGGATGTGTTTATTGTTTTTGAAAGTCGTAACGTTTTTTTCTTGGAAATGAAGTAATATTTTTTCCTTTATGGAGGTAAATGAAATTTATGGGAACTTTTTTTAAGGGGGACTGTTGTCGAGTTTTGTAGTAATTCGTTGACGTTTATGGTGTGGATTTGTATAAAGAGTAAGGCTAGGGAGACCCACAAAAAAACCCATTTAGTAAATCGAGTGAATAAGACAAAAATGAGTACAAGTTTTCAGTGCACATTTTGATGCTCTGGTGGGATCCACAATAATAAGGTATAAGTTTTTAATGCAGTGGGTTTACGAAATGGGTTTTTTTGGGGGTCTCCCTAGATTTATTCTTGTATAAATAGGATCTACAACGGACTTAATTAACGGAGTTCTCAACGGATTTTCGTCATATTCCCGAAAATTGGTCCCCGTAGGGTCCCAAAGTCAACATTATCATACTCCCTTATGGTCCCTTCCTATCTTATAGAAAACCCTTTAAAGACCATACCTTTAAAAGATTTATAATTTAGACCCAAATTGGTATCAAGACCTTAAAGACTTTAGAAACTCACCGAATTTCAACCAAACCCTAATTTTGGTATCAACACCATAAGACACTCCTTTTAAACTTATAATAAAAAGACTTTAAGTCCCTTGGGATTTATCCCTCCCATTTACAAAGATATTTTTGGAACCAACCAATATTACCAACCTATACCCATAACTGATTTAGACTCGGAAGGTTGCTTAACCTCACACATAGACGGTTGTTCACTTACTGAACAGATCCCAGCCAAACACGCAGATAGTGGACAAGTTACTGCCAGTGCTATTAATAACATAATAGATCAAAATAAGTGTATACTCCTTATTTTAGGACAATTAATAAAAGATACTTAAACTCTAGAAATAGAGATAAAAATTATCTCTAACAGACTACTAGAAATAGATAGTCAAATCCCAATAGACCTTGTACAAGTACTATAAGAAATAAATATTAAGACTAATCATATGGAAGTACTTAACAAAGAAATTTTAGAAATTAAAACTTTGACAAAAAATCAAGAGAGTGAGTTAATTAAACTCACCAAAGAACAAGATAAACTTATTCCTAGTTTAGACAAATATTTACCCAATGGAAATAGTTAGATCAAACTGGAATGAGGTTACTGGAGACCTCTCCATTCAAACCTTAGCAGATTTTTACCAAAGAATTTTAGAAAAGATAAATGATGATAGATTTTATTTTTAGATAAATGAGAATGAGATTGCCAACGCTGCTAAAGCAACTAGACTCATATTAGAAATATTAAATTTAATCTCTACATCCATAGAAGCTACCCAAGACTATAATAGTAGCCTTGTTAAAGACTTACATTTAGATTTAAAAGCTACGACAGAAGGATTAACTACCTTCTACATAGACTTTGTTAAATTCCAACAAAATTTCATAAATTATCTTAATAATATGGAAAGCCATAATCTATCCAAACTGGATAGTATTATTAATGAACTTTGACTAGACATGGCCCAAGTAGAAGAAAAATACGAAGAAATTATGAAGAGAATTAAGTTTATATATAATAAACCTTCCCAAGCAGAATTAGACTCTCCGTTTATTTTAACTCATTTAGATCAAATAGAAAAAACTATAGAAACCATAGAATCTAGGATGGCACACAAATCTGTGCATAAATAAGAAAAAGAAGAGGAAATAAAAGACTATATTCATAAGATTATTAATTCTCTTATTAATACTGGTGTTAAAAATAATAAAGATATTAACAATAATGCTAAAAAAGAGAATAAGACATTTAATGAAGAAATCCTTAGGCAGATAAAAAGACAAAAGGACTATTCAGATTCTTTTGAAAGGATTGAAAAAAGATTTGAACAAAAATAAGTAACCACCTGTAAATTTAGAGAATCTCCTTATGAAGGAACTAGGGAAGGTAAGACCATAACTAGAAGAATCATAAATGATTGATTAGATAAGACTAGTAAGATAGTTATCTCTATCCCAAATATTGGACAGAGCAATTGAATGCTCCAAAGACTTAAGGATTCGTCCTTTAATGTTAGAACATGGTGGAAGGAAAGAAATTTCACCAATCCTCTCCAATGGAAAGAATGGGGTGAAGTTAACTGGAAGATTGTTGAAGATTCCATTCATAATGGACAACTTCCAGTCATTAGATACATAAACTTATTTAAAGAAGGTGCCACTCCTAAGACTCCTAATTATAACACGACTTACCATTGTAGGAATCATGTGTTAGACAAATCCTATACTGAGATCCAAGTATTTGACTCATAATGGCTTAGATCTAGAGGAACTGATAGGAAGTTCCAATTCCTAACCTTTGAACTCTTTCAAGCAAGAATCCAAGGATTACACAGACCTTAAAATAATATCAATATATTATATTGTTTAGTAGATAAAAGTTGAAAATTTTTTGAGAAAATCCGTATTGGGATAGCCCAACTAGAAATGTCAGACAACATAGGATACTTTAATGTCATTCCGGCATTTACAGTAACGGCAAACACATCCAAATATTTTAAGATAATCTTATATGCTATTGGCTATGAAGACTATATTATCCCATACACTAATATAAATATAGAATTCCAAAGCTATGTGATGTTCTCCCAATTTCCTTATGAAGGAGTGCAATCGGGAATTCCTACCGGTAGACTTAACGAAGAAATCTTAGTTAGAACCAATATTTCAGACTATAATCATACTTATAGTATTAAAAATACTGGACCCATGAAGGAAAAAAGCTAAGACCTTTTGGGAATTACTAGAATTTCAAGAAACTAGGACTATACAAAATAAACCTTTATTTATTGATCAAGACGATGTCACTGAAAATATTACCATCTAGTTTGGCCCTCCTAAGATTATCAATAAGAATATCCAGATTGAAGAAGTTAGATTTAGGAATATGGGAGAAGCCATAATTAATGATCCTTCAGAAGGAGAATGTAGTTGTAAAACTAGTTCTAGTTTACTATGACAAGCCCCACTAATTAGACCTAGAAGATCATTTGAAAACAAAGACTTAGTTAGAGAAAAAGCTAGGATCCAAAACTTTGGACATGAACCCTCAGAATTGGACATGAAGACATTTAAAGATCACCTTAAGAAAATTCAATCTGTTAGATTTCAAGAAAGAGAAATATTTAATATGATAGCTCAAGAGCGTATATTAAAATTAAAAGAATCTAAGAATACTAAAGAACTTCTGAAAAACTTAAGATTAATAGAAGGAGAACAAAGACTAATGCCTGCTACACAAGTAGGTCCTAATAAACAAGAAATAGGAAGTAGTAGTAGGCTAGAAGATAATCCTAGACTTTTTAGTTAACCAATAGGAATAAATATTCCTATATACTCTAACACTTTAGTTAAAACTAAACCTCACTATATAAAACATTTTCCAACTAGTGACAAGAGTTTTACTCCTGTTAAGACTATGGAAAGTCAAGCCATAAATCCAATAGGGATATACCTTAACTTAGACAATATCCGAGATAGGAAGAAAGCCTTAGACGAATGGCATAATTAGAAGAACATGTGCTTTGAATCTAATGAACAATAGGATGCAAGTTCATGTAAGCAGTACGCTGAGCAATCCATTAGAGGTATCGCAAAAGATTATATATATAGTTTAAGAAAGGATACATACGAAGACTCCTTAGCTAAGATTAATAAGATCAAATAGAACTTAGAAGAGAGATCAATTGAATAATATATTCAATTATTCACATCAGAATTCATTGGAGCTAGACATTTAGCTCATATCAATGAATAAGACTTAGTAAACACTAAGTTAGCATTCCTTAGCATTTGCAAACTAGATAAAATCAATGAATATAGCAACAACTACGAACAACTATATTACCAAATTAAAGAATTTGGAGATACTTTAAAAGATGAATACTTTAGAAAGATATTAGCCATATGACAAATCCTAATTAATGAATATAGGAATTGGATAGGAGTAGCTGGAGTTAAAAATAACTCCCTGGGTGAAAGAATCAATTTTGCCAAAGACTATATTATATCTAAGAGACGTGATATAACTCAAGGAAAGTTAATAGAAGAAACATTCAAGCAAATCCCTCCAATCAAAGACGAAAGAGACATCTCTCTAATCCAATGGGGATCTGGATGCGAATTTAAGAAATATAAAAAGAAATTAGAATGGAAATATAGAAAGTTTAAGACTAGACCTTTAGGATTTTCAAAAAAGTATAAATTTAGACCATCTACTACCTTTAGAGAAAGGAACACTAAGACCAAGAAAAATAGGTTTAACCAAAGAAGATACTTTAAGAAGAATACTAGTAAATATAAGAAGGTTCCTAATTATATGAAGGAAAAAGATGTATGCCAATCTAAGACTTCCATCAAAGAACGTTGGACTTGCGGCAAAAAAGGACACTTTCCTAAAGACTTCCCTAGTAAAAAAGATAAAGAAGGTTTTAAGATTATTAATACAATATTAGATAATGCAGGTCAAGAAGAATTAGATATCCTATATGCTATAGAAATATCAGACATAGAAGATGATGATAATACTAGTATCTATAGTGCATATATAGATAGTGATTTGGAAGACTATACTAGTAATACTGATGAGTATGAAGACTCTCAGGATAATTTAGATTTATATATGATGCAAGCTAATCAAGACGATTTAGATGATGAATATATAGACTTCGAAGAAGCTTAGTATAAATGTATATTAAGCCCCTTTTTAAAGAAAAGATGGACAGTTAGTAATCATTAATTACTAACCTATATACCTAGATGGTACTTTGATGAAAGACGTTATTGCACATTTGAAATGAAATTTAGCAAGAAAGACTTTAGATGCGTAAAATGCTTTGAGATTATAAAAACATAATTGTTTATGGTTTGTGTTATTTGCCAATTACATTACCATGAAAACTGTGGGAGAACTAGATTTAAAGCAATCTATACTAGCCAGTATGATGCTCAAATAGACTTCGATCTTAAAACATATTATCAAGATATTGATAAAAATATATCTAAAATATTACAAGAAAACGAAGACTTAAAAGGAAAGGGAATTTCCTATGATTTAGAAGAATACCGCTCTCATAGTAGTTCAGAATACCTAATACCCTTAGATTTTATAGATAAACCTCAAAAAGGAATATCTATTTTAGAAAAGAATAATTTAGGAATCTCTACTAAACCAGATGCTTGTTTTGCAGAGTTATTCATTCAAAACAGAGACTATCCTAAAAGACTTTCAGCCTTTATGGATACAGGACGTTCTCAGAGTATTTACAAGGCTAATGCCTTCCCTAAAGACTACTTTTTAGAAAGTACTCAAGATATATATGGTAAAGTGGCTAATGGAGAACCATTTACCTTATATTTACATATTATTCCTATTTATTTTAAACTAGGAAATCAGACCAACAAAACTGTTAATCATCGGTTTTGGATAATGGATCCTTGTCCTAGTTTCACAGGAAACATTATTTTAGGAAAAGACTTTATTAGTAAATATCATCCTTATACTTAATATAATGATAATATATTAATTAGTGATAAAGAGGAATTTAATATTAAAGCCCCTCTAATAGATCACAAGACTGCCTTTGACCTTATGCAGGTCAAACCCAATTATAGACCCATAAAACATCAGAGTTCTTCAGCTGAGCATGGTGGACCTAGAACTATAACCCAACAAGAAAGCCTATACATTAGTGAACTCTTATAAAAAGACTATAGGTGTCCAAACTAAAAGCGTTCTAAGCAAATAGCGCTTATACAACCAGACATTATAGATCAAGCCCATCACACCTTATTACAGGTCCAAGCTATATCCAAACAAAGGAAATGGATATAGAGGTAGAAAAAGAAAAGATTAGGCAATTAGCAGAGCCCACTTTAGGAGAAAATCCCATCGCTAAGTGGGATAAAGACCAAAGTTATTATGAAATTTTCCTTATTAACCCAGACGCCACTATTAACGGTGGAACCTATAAGAAAGGATATTCACAAGAAGACAGAGAAGAATTGAAAAATGACATAGATAAAATGCTTAAGTTAGGCATTATTAGAGAAAGTAAAAGTAGACATAATAGCCTCGCATTCTATGTTTAAAACGAATCTCAAAAGAAAAGAGGAAAAAGATGTATGGTTATAGATTATAGATAACTTAATAAGAATTGTGAATTTGATTCTTATAAGATACCAGACAAGAATAATTTAATCAATTTGATTGAAGATAGAATTATATTTAGTAATTTTGATTACAAATCAGGCTTCTGGCAAATTATGATGCATCCAGACAGTATTACTTGAACAACCTTTAGTGTGCCCCAAAGAAAATATGAATGGCTAGTAATGTCATTTGGATACTTGAACGCTCCTCAAGTATTCCAAAGAATAGTGGATAATATATTTAGACCATATTCAAAAAAAATTCTTGTTTACATAGATGACATTATGGTAGCCAGTAAGACTGAGATAGAACATGTACTTGGAGCCTCTACCTAGTCTAAATCCTCGACTCGACCTCTAGTAAATATAAGATTGAGGCTGACCTGGGTCATTACGAAGCCCAATGGTATCAGCATCATCTCTTCAAGTCCTCAGCCTCGGCCAAGGGTCACATCAACATAGCTCGTGGATTGGGAGACGCGTGGATCAGCGTACGTAGGACGTATACTCTGTGTGGGTGAAACCATTATAATCGAATCATTACCTCATGTGAGGGAATATTTGGTCATCCTACTCTACATGTGTCACAGCCAGGTGTCTCCAGTGGAGAGGCTAAGAGCAGGGCGTTCATGTATACTACAAGCTTAGGGGGGACACTATAAACCCTAAGCACTATATAAACGTTTCATCTTCTTCATTGTAAAGGATCTCATTATTCACAACCCTAGCATAACTCTGTCAAAATATACAGAAGAGAGATAAAATCTAAAGTGTTGTATTTACAGACCATTAGTGCAATACTTATAGTGTAAACCACCATTCACACTACACAGTGGATGTAGGATCCGACCGAACCACTTAAATTTGGTACCATCTTCTTATTTGCCTCATCTCCTTCTGCATATACATTTATATCTTTTGTACACCATTATTTTCTGGTTTGAGAGTACATACATCATAACCTGGTCATACCATTTTTGTTATTATTAGTCTGGCTCCGTCTGTGGGAACGAAAAGCCTCATATCTTCCCTTTCTTAGCTTATCCTCACTGGAGTATCTGGTGGTGAACCAGTTCTCCCCTTCTGTGGAGCTGCTTCACCGTTGAAAGAGTTTTTATTGAGATACAAATCTTTCACTCTTTGATTATAAGTTCATCCACCATGCTTTAACATGGCATCAGAATTTCCACCACCTCCACCACCAGCTGGTGGCCTTAGTTCCAACAATACCCCTTCTCAGTCAGAAATGGTTGAAGTGGTGGCCGCATTGAAATCCTTGGCAGCAAGCCAATATGCGATATAAGAGAAGCTGGTTGCCTTCAGTCAGAACGTAGTAATCACGCCAATGGGAGCCCCACCGAAGATGATTACTCCGACAGCTGGAGAGCCACATTAGGGAGTAGGGGACCACCCCATGCTCCTCGCAAGGATCTACCTCCTCTTTAGTGACGAAGGGGCGTTGATGACCCATGGTGTTTACGCCTGGGCAGGTAAGGCCAACCCTTCCCGAAGGATCGATATGGTGATTATGAGGCTGAGGATGCCCAAATTGATTGCTGGGTGTTATACGAAGTATCTGGGAATAGGATATTCCCCGTTCAAGGAAGTCTAGGTCGTGATAGGAGGTCGAGTCCAGAGGCCCGACCAAGGGGCTCAACTTTTGATCGATTAAGTAGAGGGTCGACCTTTGAAAGGGTCGGCCCAGTTAGAGATTTGAGAGAGAGGTAGTCCAGGTCAAGGAGCAATGCTGGCTCAAAGAGGGAGGCAGTAGATGGTCAACGAGAGGTGAATTACTGATGCAGATCAGCAGTCGGGGAACCCTTAGTTCGATTTATGGAGGTAGAAGGGGATAACATCGGCCAAGCCTACCCCATTGAAGCTATCGAGAGGCCTTGGAATGACTCCATTCAAAGGCTAGAAAATAAGATTGAAGACATCCGTAAGAGATGTGACCCCTTGCAGAGGGAATACTCAGAAGGTTCTCCTTTCATGACAAAAATAGTCAACTTCCCAACACTTGCCAAATTTAAGCCGCTAGTGGTTACCCCAAAGTATGATGGGAGTACTAACCATGTGCACCATGTAGAGATGTACCAGTCGGCTGTAAATATCTACACCATCTCAAATGAGATGAAATAATGTGAATTCTCGAGCACTTTGACAGGAGCTGCCCATATATGGTTCACCTCACTTTTGAAGAACTCCATTGAAAATTTCAAGCAACTCACAGATTAATTCATCCACAATTTCTTATTTAGGGTAAGACCCCAAAAGAAGACTACTCACCTTCTTATGAGGAAAGTATTGCGATGAAAATGTTAATAGGAGGCTTGTAGAAAGTAAAATTGCTTTGGAAGCTTGCTGAAGACCCGCTAAAGTCCATGGTCGAGCTATTGGCGATGGCTAGAAAGGTCATGAACGCCGAGGAAGCTATGGTAGCTAAATATAAGGATGATAAGGGGACTAGCAGTGGGAAAAAGTTTGAAGAGAAGAATAAATATGGAAATAAGAGATCGGCTGATGATAAGTTTGTTGGGTATACTCCTCTTACGGTCAGCTGTACATCCTTAATGAGATCAAGAACGATGGGTCCTTGAGATTGCCTAATAAGCTAAAAGATCCCCCTCACAAAAGGAATAAAAACTTATGGTGTGAATTTCACCAAGATCACGGGCACTTAATCAACAAGTATTTTTCCATGAAAGATGGGATCGAGAAAATTCTTAAGGCTGGAGAACTAAGGAAGTATGTGAGCAGTGAAGACTCAAAAAGAGGAAGAGATGTCCCCAAAATAAGAAAGGTCGATAAGTGCAGGGAAGAAGTCCCACGGAAGAAGGACGATGCCTCAGATGATGATAATGATGATCCAGACCTGCCACCAAGGTACGATGATCCAAAAGGACGACTCCACATGATATCGTTTGATGTGAAGATGATATGTGGAGGCCTGGAAGGTGGTGGCGCTGACGTGGTTGACCGTAAGATGCATGTGGTCGAGTTCCCCCCCCCCCCCCCCCCCAATATCCAAACTTTAATCACTCTCCACATTTTACTCACGAATAATTAAATTAGTCTTATCTTCATAAAGGCTACAGAAAAAGTCTAAATGATTCCATCAGGCTCTTCTATCTTCTCTAGCGTACGATGATTGTTAAGATGGTCTAAAAGATGAAGAATTGATAGATGTGAGGAAAAAAGTAACAGTTGAAAATGTTGGGGAAGCAATTGCCAATGAAGAAGCTTCTGACAATGATATAGTTAATGCTTCTTCAAGTGAAAACAATGAACAAAATGTCCAGGAATAAAATTTACACCAACCAATTGATGAAGACCGGTAAGGTTTTGATACTTTTTATGCTTACTCGAGTGGTTATGATAGTCCTATTGAAGACGAGGATAGAATCAAAATAATGGGGTCCAACTTTCCACTGTATAATACAAACATGGACATGTCAAAGGAAGAATTTGTATTAGAAATGAGGTTCATAAATTTTCTAAAGTTGAGGGAATGTTTGACATCATTTGTAGTCTCTGGAGGTTATGCGATCATATTTGTGAAGAATTATAGAAGAAGGATCTTAGAAAGATGTGCCAAAGGCTATCGTTGGAGATTATGGGGTTGTAAGATGCAAAATGAGGACGGAATTTGGATCAAGTTACTTAAGAAAGAGCACGTGTGTAAGGACATTCAAACTGAAACTTGAAAATGTTAAGTGGAGAGTGAAGAAATTCAATTCCAAGACAATTGAAGACCCAAATTGGAGGTTGAGGGAAATGCAAGGTGAAGTGTTGGAGAAGTATGCACATAATGTGCTGGCCTTAGAAGATGGCTAATTTGAAGAGATATCCTTTGAACATGTTGCTTCAGAATCTGTGTCATCCTCAAGCACTCCACTTGGTATGGACTCATGTTTGTTCCCAAAAAATACAAATCAATAGATCTTAATCTTTAGGGTAATAGATAATTGCAGTTACCCAATATATTGGTGATCCTCCCCGAAAATCCCAATTATCGGTCTGTCTCTACAATGAGATAGTTGATTGAATCATATTTCATCACCGTTAGAGAGTGGGATAATTCATCCGGGGTAAGGCAAAGGGAGGATTTCAGGATCATATCTCACCAATGAAAAAAACATAGATCAAGAGGTCATATAATTAAATAATATTAAAAAAATAATATGGAATCTGAATCAATATCCTAATTCATTTTAGGTATTGTACAATCTATGCGTGAATAACACGGGATATTATCCCTACTCTATAATATTTAGAAAAAAAATATGCTTGATTGTACGGCACGTGTGTTACACAATATTACTATTCGTAATTATGGATCAATTACTCCATACTATTGTACATTAGAAAGGTTAGCAAAAGAATTCAACCTCATATACAATGATTCGATAGAATTATTTCATGGAATGAGCATTAATGATGTATTAGATATTCAAAATTGTATAAAGGCTGGTAAATACATACTATCACCGATTACTATTTATACCCATTGTGTGGAAAAACATCTAAAGAAGCATTATAAAAAGAGATGGTATATGAGTTATCAATTAAATTATGGAGACGAACTTGTACTACTATCACTTGCTCGTTTAATATTGAGTGAAATGAACCATATACAATATAAAATGGATACTGCGTTTCCGTTCTGTGATGGTAGTGTGACACCCCGTGATCCGAAATAAGGGGTGGCCAGCCAAATCCTCCTATATAACGGAATCATAGATGGAATCATTCTCAACATCACAATAAAAATATAGAGTATCCAGGATAACCACCCGATATTTCAGAAAACGGGTTGCCAAAATTTCAAATTTAAAGTAAATAAAGGAAAACAAACAACCCAATTCCTGAAAAGATAGGGAAACCCCAAGAGTGTATATATATAATAACAACAAGTGTAAGATAAAGGACCGAATATGCTGTCGGTCCACAGAATCTACAACAATATTGAAAAATTCAATAATTTATATAATACATTTCATTAGACATTTACAAAAGCTTGGGCCTCTCGCTCGAGTAAAGAGACTCGATCATAGCTAGAATGCAAAAATTAAAATGTCTATACCAAATGTGTCCCGCAATATCCGCAATGCATCACGGCTCGCCGAGGACATCAAAATGGAAATTCAAATCAGGCATCCTTGCGACGGAGTACCTGAGCGGAGCCAAGATGTAAACACAACAAGAAGTAGAAACGGGTCAGGGCCCGGTTCTATATGACTACCAGATGAATAAAGAGTATGAAAGCTATGTATAAAAATCGTGCTAGAAAGAATAAAATTCTATCTACACATTTATAAAACATAAGCTAAGACAGAAAAGAAAAGCAGGAGTAACATAAATTTAAAAGCTTCCATTTCATTATTATGTTCATTATCAGGAACTCATAATTTCAACATTTATACTCTTTACTAGAATCTCATTCCTTATCAGGAAAATATAATTAAGATTTTAAGCTCTTTATGGCTTTTATTTCAATTACATGCCCATCCTGGCATTACCATTCCTTAGCAGGAATATATCATCATTAAATGCTCTTTGTGGCATTGTACTGTGTTCTTTGTGGAACTTCTTTATGCTCTTTATGGAATATAATCCATCAAGTCCCACTTGATGATGAATAGTTATATTTATATACATATAACGATTCTAAGACCGCCCCTCCGAGTTTCCCCACTGGGCGCGCCACTAAATGACCATCATCTTCCAGGGCCTATCTATACAAGATAACCTGGGCACCTATCGCCATACGTCGGGAAGCGGCCATATGCCTGCGGGAGAGTCAAGACCACACCCAGAATCTCCTCACCAGCGCAAAAAACATAACATATCGCTCATATGGCCTATGGACTATATCCACCCTGCATTCATTAGCCAGGGGGCATCACCAAGCGCGCGAACTTCCTTTATGATGTCATTTAGAGAGGTGTGTATCAACCATTTTATTTACCATTTCCAAACGTCAAGTAAATTATCATTTACCGAATTCATGATTAAGTAAATTATCATTTACTAAAATCAATACCATTTCCATGTATATGTTTCATTTTATTCGAAACCATTACCATATTCTTTATTTGTAAATAATATAACTTATTATCCGGAGCCATACGATAAATTATATCGTTGCTACAACCTCAAAGGAATGAATGAACTTCCAATTTATTCTCCCAACACACTTTTATGGTGTGATTATAAACCATCAAGATTAATGTAGCTCCATTGAGCTCCAAAAGTCTCCCAAATATAATTCTAGGAATCCTAGTTTCATAATAATTAACTAGAAAAAGAGTGCTCTAACATCAATTGGCATAACCCCGAAAAATTTCCCACATAGCCCACTCCTAGTGTAGGGAAAATAACTAAATTAATTAATACTCTAGGACACCTAGTTTACTTCATTAAAGAAGGTTCCTAGTCCCTAGAATAAAAGAAAATGAATTGAAACAAAACTAGAAAATCACTCAAAAGTGCAGGGCTTCCGAATCGATTCGGACCCTCCGAATCGATTCGGTCAAGAGAACCAGCCTTCTGCATAATTTCCGAATCGATTCGGATCATCCAAATCGGTTTGGTTAACCCAGACCTAGAAATTGTCTTACGGTGAATCGATTTGGCCAGGCCGAATCGATTCGGTTCTGCAGAATTGCCTAGTTTTGTTCCAAGTGTTTTGAGCCCTAATTTCTCAAACCTCAAATCTCTTCCATTTTTACACACAGTCAACAATAATTATCTACCCAAAATCATCCCAACATGATTCCTAACTACTAAAATCCACAAATTCATCATCAAACTAAGTTTAAGGTTTAATTCCCACAATTTCCTCATTTAAACCATAAATGTAAATACACAACTAATCATACAATTTATACATCTTAAATCACATATTAGCAAGTAGAAAACTTGCTTTAGGGTTGATATCTCAGATTTATTTGGAGAAGAAGCAATCCCAAATCCTCCATCTTCAATCTCTCCCTCATTTCTCCACTTTTCTCTTCTTCTTTCTTTCTCTCCTTTTCTCTCTATGTTTTAAGACATAAAATGAGGGAATGAAATAAGGGGCAAAGACCAAAAATCGTGGCTTAACATAATTCTCCCAACTTAAGTGGTTAATACCACATTAAGATGACTCGCAAATACGCATATAAGCTAAAACCAGGTAAAAGTGCCTGAAATACAAAAATACAATATGGCACTTATTTTTACTGTCTTGCACCTTTCGGGACTCACTACACCCTCTAAACTGGCATCCGGAAATTTTATAAATCATTTTGAGTTCCAATATTATTTAAACCGAAATGTCATTTTAAATACCTGACACTATAAACATACAACTTGATGATATTTACTTTCAAATACAGTAAATATACATCCACCTAGTAAATATTAACTTTCAATTCATTCAATTAATATTTACTCCAATCCCCACATTTTATATAATTACCTTATGCGGTAAAATTAATATAAAATGAGCCTCCCAGAAACGAGGTTTGTTACATACTCCCCCCCTTATGAGGGAATTTCGCCCCCAAAATTCGGGCATACCCAAATCTCATAAAGGGTATACTACTCTAAACTAGGGATCCACCATCCTAAACAAACCCCTCATTATCGTAACGTCCCAAATGGACCCAGACCAGGATCGACCCTCTCGATCTCAGTCTACAACAGTTGTGCTCAAGCATAGCGCAAAGTGTTCCTTACTAACTATCAATTCTAGCTCCCTACGGCGAAAGGCGATGTCTACATGACTTGGCACAAATAGCCTAACCTCTAGCATCATGTTACAACACACCTCGGGGCACTCATACCAACTCTCAGTGACTTAACCCCAATGCCAATCAACTTTCCCTGGCATTGACGTATCTCATCAAGTCGTACGGCTCAAAAGCCAAATCTTTAAAGAAATGTCCCAAGACCACTCCAAGTCCAGGGAACATATTACCCGTTGGTTTCATTCAACGAGTATGCGAATTAATCAACCGACCACGCTAGGCCACTCACGATACCATGCCTTAGGAAATGATCCTTAAGACCATTCCAAAATCCTAATGGTTGTACGGAAATCTCTATCCATACAATTTCTGCTCCCTTCTACTATGTATACTAAGGTGCCCGTTCGAGATATGCCTTTCGACATAAGTCAATTTCCTCCCTTCATCCATCCACTTTAGGGTGGTAAGGTATGCTCCAGTTCCATACGGTTCCCATTACTTCATGGAAACTTGTACCAAACCTACGAAATGAATATCTAGTCTCGGTCCACCCTATTTTAATAGGCACATCCTACAGTTCTACCATTCCTCCATCAAGAATGGAGCGTACTCTTCTACATGAAGTCCATCCATAATGGCCGGAGATGCAACAGGCTGGTCAAACGATCAACCATTTTCTCAAATAGGATCATGACCAGAACGATCCTAGCACTTAAATGAAAATGTCTATGAATATACCCCTCTTCACCTCACCGCTACTCCTCTTCACATGTGTAGGTGAAAAGATCAATCATAGACCGGAATATTATTACTACAAAGTCTCCCTAATCATGTTTATTTTATTTGGCTTCCTATGCCCTCACCAATTTCTCCGGCGGGTTTTTTACTTGACGCACCTACTACCCCAATCGCATTCCCTTAGCGAATGAGAAAATATCAAATTACTAGTCCTTCTGAACTCCGAGCACCAACTCGATTTCTCCCACGACATATTGCAACAACTTGTTGCTTGCGAGAAAGACCAAATTTCCAGCCTAGGAAGTAGTGCCTTATCTATTTAAGGTGATCACTACCACGGTGAATTTTAATTCAAGCATGGGATAATACTTCCCACAAGTTCAAGCTTGTGAGACGCATAAACAATGGGTCTATGCTATAGTATTATTACTCCCCAATCCTGGCAGAAACTTACTCATTAAACTCACTCTCGAGCTTACTATCTCGGGCTCAGGAGTGAGGGTACACCCGTCCTTTTAAACTCCCCGGAAGTGAAGTCACCACGTAACACCATATCTAAGAAAGGCCTCATCTCCTTCGGCCTAAACTACCAAACCTCTCGACACCCCATAAATCTCGTTCCAAGGAATCAAATCCCTCAGAGAGTTAACCCATGACTTAATTCGTGGTCAACTCCTTACCGCCTTCCTCAATTAACATCAAAAACCCTAAAGACCTAATGTCCTAAATAACCCTATAGTCTATCTACATATATACTATCTAAATCGTAGGCACCTAATACTAAATATATCCCTAGGGCCCAAGACCTTACTCAACTTCCGACATTCGCTCGGGTTCATGCGTGGGACGTCTCACCGAAGCGAAATCCAAATAAGGAACCCTCCCGTTACACTACTATCTCGCATTGTCGGTCATCGAGGTGTGACGGTCTAAGACACATAATCGGGACCGGTAGAATTTTAATTTACGATTTTAATAACAAGATTTTACTTCTAAGTTTTACCATCCAATAATTAAGGATTTCAACTAATAAGACATATACTTTCTGTAAAGTCTTGCAACCATTTATACCGCAACAATATATATATATATATATATATATATATCATTTTAAGTAGCTTTCTTATCAAGGCACAACCCGAAGTCTCAATTCGACTTCGTATTTCAGTCTCCCTCACATCAATCAGAGGAGAGAACTATATACAATGACTATATTTCGCACTTTAATAGCCCTTAATCACTCTACTACGTGATTCTTGCCTAATCCTTCCAATCCCACTTCTAACAAAAAACTAAATAAAAGAAAGAAAAAGAATAGAGCCTCTCCACTCACAACATCGTTAAGTGTTCATGCGGCGGAGTGTCTCGCCGAAGCGAAATCCAAACAAGGAACCTCTCCGACACATGCCCACTTAACTAGTTGGTCATGGAGATAAGCGTATCATGCATAAACAAGGCAAACAAACAATCAACACTCACACAAGATAACACAAAAAAATATATATCCTACCCAACTCAGTCCGCCTCTATAAAGTCTAAACCTGTATCCAGGAGAGAAATTATAGAATAACTAGTTCCCTTCTGAAACTAGAAATGAGATAACCTTGCAATTTATTTGCCTGCTATCACTTCAACCAAGCCAAAATATCTTTACTCGCATATTATACATAAACTAAAAGAAAGGAAAAGTAACATCTCTCCACTCCCAACATTGTTAAGGTTCACGCGTGGAGCGTCCCGCAAAAGCGAAATCCAAACAAGGAACCCCTCCTATGCATTACTACTTAACTTTGTTGGTCGTGGAGATACGTCATAACATCCACATACAATGTAAGCAAACAATAGAACACTCAAACTAAGTAACACATATGACACATATACATTTAAAACATCATCACTCGCTTACTAATGAGTGAAGAAAAGATAGAACTTCCATAGCAAGGAAGTCATATCATTTCCCTTCTATAATACCGTAAATACTACTACAAGTTTAATATACACACCTGAATCTACCGTAGATACAATACTACTAAATCTTATCCTAAGGAATACACCACCCACTAATAAGGTGGAATTCCCACCAACAATTTATACCAAGCACTCCGGGTCAATACTAATGGTTCTCAATCTCCATATATTCGAGCCTTACACGAACCAACATTATTTCCACCAACTCCCCCAACCAGGTACTTTAGTATTGCCCACGTTTTCCACTCAACGAAGTTTAAAATGAGTGGTTCTATACTCCACATCCTAGCCACTATTCCGACTCTGGCTGACATCAATTGCCCACGTAGTCCCTCTTACTCTCTCAGTAAAAGAGGACACGCTCTCGACCTCCTCTTCCTCAGTTCAATGAAACCTCCCTAGGAGGATGTCCACCAACTGGGGTTTCATGATTCTTACTCCATCAGAAGTGTTAACGAAACCTATTCTGGAGCCTATCATTTCATGGTGCACGGTCTCCCTAACCGTATAACATATTATTCACCATCGGTCTTTAACCGAACATTTTGTGAACATTCGAGGATCCACCTTCTCCTCAGTCCCGTTATCCCAGAGCAACTTGCCATTGCAAGTATCCACCGGGCTTCTCTAAGGGCCAAACTTTCGGCAACCACGAATATGGTGGCCACATTTTCACCATCTCAACACTACTCCTTCGGGTGAAGGATTTTCCTCCATTCTACTTCAGGGCACTTCTCCACTTCAATTTAACATCGCTTGAAATCTCAAGCTTACTACCTCCTTCAACTTCTAGCGGTACTTGGGAAACTACATCAACTGTAATTAGTAGTCGTAGTAGCAAGATAAGGAAATGCTACAAAAAGAAAGTAACTTCCGAAGCGGTCCTCATCCCTGACCACAATTTACAGTCCTCAAAGATCCTTCTCATGACGCCCTTATTTAATCGACCTGTTGTTCTCACACGAATGCGCAAAAGATTCTATAAGTTCTACCTCATGGCATAAGAACGAGACCTCACAAGAGAAATCAACGATCTTAATCCTGAGGCTCTATGTCAAATCAGAAGCAACGCTGAAAACTTAAGGCGTCCACACAGATTCCTAAGGACTCTAGAACCTGATGCTCTGATTCCATCTGTGACACTCCGTGATCCGAAATAAGGGGTGGCCAGCCCAATACCCCAATATAAAGGACTCATAGATGGAATCCTTCTCAGCATCACAATAAAAATATAGAGTATCCAGGATAACCACCCAATATTTCAGAAAACGGGTTGCCAAAATTTCAAATTTAAAGTAAATAAAGGAAAACAAACAACCCAATTCCTGAAAAGATAGGGAAACCCCAATAGTGTATATATATAATAACAACAAGTGTAAGATAAAGGACCGAATATGCTGTCGGTCCACAGAATCTACAACAATATTGAAAAATTCAATAATTTATATAATACATTTCATTAGACATTTACAAAAGTTTGGGCCTCTCGCCCGAGTAAAGAGACTCGATCACAGCTAGAATGCAAAAATGAAAACGTCTATACCAAATGTGTCCCGCAATACCCAGAATTCATCATGGCTCGCCGAGGACATCGAAATGGAAATTCAAATCAGGCATCCTTGCGGCGGAGTACCTGAGCGGAGACAAGATGCAAATACAACAAGAACTAGAAACGGGACATGGCCCGGTTCTATATGACTACCAGATGAATAAAGAGTATGAAAGTTATGTATAAAAATCGTGCTAAAAAGAATAAAATTCTATCTAAACAGTTATAAAACATAAGCTAAGATAGAAAAGAAAAGCAGGAGTAACATAAATTTAAAAGCTTCCATTTCATTATTATGTTCATTATCAGGAACTCATAATTTCAACATTTATACTCTTTACTAGCATCTCATTCCTTATCAGGAAAATATAATTAAGATTTTAAGCTCTTTATGACTTTTATTTCAATTACATGCCCATCCTGGCATTACCATTCCTTAGCAGGAATATATCAACATTAAATGCTCTTTGTGGCATTGTACTGTGCTCTTTGTGGCACTTCTTTATGCTCTTTATGGCATATAATCCATCAAGTCCCACTTGATGATGAATAGTTATATTTATATACATATAAAGATTCTAAGACCGCCCCTCCGAGTTTCCCCACTGGGCGCGCCCCTAAATGACCATCATCTTCCAGGGCCTATCTATACAAGACAACCTGGGCACCTATCGCCGTACGTCGGGAAGCGGCCATATGCATGCGGGAGAGTCAAGACCACACCCAGAATCTCCTCACCAGCATAGAAAACATAACATATCGCTCATATGGCCTATGGACTATATCCACCCTGCATTCATTAGCCAGGGGGCATCACCAAGCGCGCGAACTTCCGTTATGATGTCATTTAGAGAGGTGTGTATCAACCATTTTATTTACCATTTTCAAACGTCAAGTAAATTATCATTTATCGAATTCATGTTTATGTAAATTTTACTAAAATCAATACCATTTCCATGTATATGTTTCATTTTATTCGAAACCATTACCATATTCTTTATTTGTAAATAATATAACTTATTATCCGGAGCCATATGATAAATTATATCGTTGCTACAACCTCAAAGGAATGAATGAACTTCCAATTTTTTCTACCAACACACTTTTATGGTGTGATTATAAACCATCAAGATTACTATAGCTCCATTGATCTCCAAAAGTCTCCCAAATATAATTCTAGGAATCCTAGTTTCATAATAATTAACTAGAAAAAGAGTGCTCTAACATCAATTGGCATAACCCCGGAAAAGTTCCCACATAGCCCATTCCTAGTGTAGGGAAAATAACTAACTAAATTAATACTCTAGGACACCTAGTTTACTTCATTAAATATGGTTCCTAGGCCCTAGAATAAAAGAAAATGAATTGAAACAAAACTAGAAAATCACTCAAAAGTGCAGGGCTTCCGAATCGATTCGGCCTAGCGGAATCGATTTGGGTTCAGTAAAGCGAATTGATTCGGACCCTCCGAATCGATTCGGTCAAGAGAACCTTCCTTCTGCATAATTGCCGAATCGATTTGGATCATCCGAATTGGTTCGGTTCACCCAGACCTGGAAACTGTCTCACAGCGAATCGATTCGTCCAAGCCGAATCGATTCGTCCAAGCCGAATCGATTCGTCCAAGCCGAATCGATTCGGTTCTGCAGAATTGCCTAGTTTTGTTCCAAGTGTTTTGAGCCCTAATTTCCCAAACCTCAAATATCTTCCATTTTTACACAAAACCAACAATAATTATCTACCCAAAATCATCCCAACATGATTCCTAACTACTAAAATCCACAAATTCATCATCAAACTAAGTTTAAGGTTTAATTCCCACAATTTGCTCATTTAAACCATAAATGTAAATACACAAATAATCATACAATTTATGTATCTTAAATCACATATTAGCAAGTAGAAAACTTGCCTTAGGGTTGATATCTCAGATTTATTTGGAGAAAAAGCAATCCCAAATCCTCCATCTTCAATCTCTCCCTCATTTCTCCACTTTTCTCTTCTTCTTTCTTTATCTCCTTTTCTCTCTATGTTTTAAGACATAAAATGAGGGAATGAAATAAGGGGCAAAGACCAAAAATCGTGGCTTAACATAATTCTCCCAACTTAAGTGGTTAATACCACATTAAAATGACTCGTAAATACGCATATAAGCTAAAATCAGGTAAAAGTGCCCGAAATACAAAAATACAATATGGCACTTATTTTTACTGTCTCGCACCTTCCGAGACTCACTACACCCTCTAAACTGGCATCCGGAAATTTTATAAATCATTTTGAGTTCCAATCTTATTTAAACCTAAATGTCATTTTAAATACCTGACACTATAAACATACAACTTGATGATATTTACTTTCAAATACAGTAAATATACATCCACCTAGTAAATATTAACTTTCAATTCATTCAATTAATATTTACTCCAGTCCCCACATTTTATATAATTACCTTATGCGGTAAAATTAATATAAAATGAGCCTCCCAGAAACGAGGGTTGTTACATACTCCCCCCCTTATGAGGGAATTTTGCCCCCAAAATTCGGGCATATCCAAATCTCATAAAGGGTATACTACTCTAAACTAGGGATCCACCATCCTAAACAAACCCCTCGTTATCGCAACGTTCCAAATGGACCCAGACCAGGATCGACCCTCTCGATCTCCATCTACAACAGTTGTGCTAAGGGCTAAACTTCACCCCAGTCTCAACGCTATGCCGTGTTCATGCGTGGGGTGTCTCGCAAAGCGAAATCCAAATAAGGAACACCCCGATACACTACTACGCGGCACGGTCGATCGTGGAGATTCGCCAGTCCCTCAGTACAGAAAGATATATATATATATATATATATATATATATATATATATATATATCATAAGCATTTGTAATATTAGACCACTAAGGATTAAACTTCTCCCCAGTCTCAACAGAATGCCATATTCGTGCGTGGGGTTTCTCGCAAGGCTAAATCCAAACAAGGAACCCCCTGATACGCTACTACGCTACAAGATCGATCGTCGGGATCCATTAGACCCTCGCTACATGATTTATCCATATATATACATATTACCGTAAACATCCGGATCTATCTCCCGGACTGAGGATTCATATACCAAGTATTTATCTATACTTTCATTTTCTCAAAACATCCCATTTCGCTTTTTATACTAAGGAAATGTACATATAAAAGCCAATTCATTATCATGAATTGCTTTAACAAATCATATACTTTTAAAAGCCAGTTTTATTATCATAAAAATGCTTTTCCATTTAATATCATCATATTTCCCTTTTTATACTCAGGAAATGTATTCAAAGCGATTTTCATTATCATCAAAATGCTTTGATAAATCACATGCTTCCACATCCCTTCTTCCATCCGGGAGTGTAACCGAAGCTAAATTTGTATCTCATTTCCCTTTTTATACTCACGAAATGTAAATATAAAGCCAATTTATTATCGTAAATTTCTTTAATAAAACTAAGACCGCCCCTCCGGGTTTCCCCACTGGACGCGCCCCTAAATGGATTTCATCTTCCAGGGACTATCTATACAAGACAACCTGGGAACCTACCAACATCGGGAAGCGGCCATATGCCTGCGGGATAGTCATGACCACACAAAGACTCACCTAACCAGCACAGTACAAATAATCGCCCATATGGCCTATAGGACCATATCCACCCTGCATTCATTAGCCAGGGGGCATCACCATAACGAACGCAACTTCCCATATGATAGCGATTTAGGGAGGTGTGTAACCATAATTTATTAATTATGAAAATCATTTATATCATATCATATATACTTTAATCACATAGTATATATATACCATATATTCTTCCTCGAATATATAAATGGCCATATTTGCCAAACCATCTAACGATGACCAATAATCCCAAAGATTCTCTCGAAGAATCAGAATCAGGCATTCATATATGCATGATACTAAACCCAAAGTATTTCTTCACTTCGATAAATAATAATTTCCTTAATCGTCTCTTAAGGATTTATTGGATATTTCCAATTATACTAATTCACTCTAAGTAAATATATATATTCCCAGTTCATCAAGTCCTTTAGGACATAACCTGTATAATACTCTAATTTAGAAGGCCCTTAAACTTTAAACTCAACGAGGAGAAGTAATAATAACCTCCAAAATCTCGGGCTAAAAATAGGGCACTGGTCGACCCGTCCTGGACCCCCGGTCGACCGCGGGTTGCAAATAAGCCTACGAAACAAAGCAGTAGGCCCTATTTCCTTTACGCGATCGACCGGCCTTAGGGGCGCGGTCGACCGGTCACACCAGGTCCTCAACACTAATTTCCTCAAATCCTCCATCCAACAACCCAATTTCATTATCGGGGTTTCTAAACTACACCAAAAATAATCGCAAACATCTACACGATTAATTCTAGCCGTTATTTTTCCAATTTCCGATTTGATTCCCGAGTTGATAATTTCACCCCGGGTCTGTCATCTTATAAAAATCATAACAATTCACAAAAAAATAGAAAAAAATGCACAGTTGGCGCCCACACGACCGTATCAAAAAGATCTATAACTTTCGTGTTTTGATCGAAAGCTAAATCAATTCTCTTCCTAGTCAAAATAACCCCACAAACTTATGGGGTTACTATTCATCACCTTCTTCGAGAAGGTTTCGGCCATTAAAGATTCTCCCAAGCTTTTGTCGCCTCACCCAACATCCTACAACCTCAACCAACAACAAATATACATATTTTAAGGGTTCTAAACATCCTAGAACCCTAAACGACCAATTTATTTCGATTAATTTCTAAGTTTCTCCAAATATGAAATTTTTAGGGGTTTATTTGTTTTAACTCCCAAAAACCCGTTTTATCCACGAAAACCCAACCCAAAATCTTTGGGGTTTGTTTATACCAAACTACGGTATGAGATATTTATGCAAAAAAAGTAAATAAAGCAAGTAAACACTTGCTTCGTGGATAAAATTCGATGACCTCGAGTCGAATCCGACGGAGTTTGGCATGAGATCTCCATTTCTCTCCTCTTTTCTCTCCTCCTCTCTCTCTTCCCTCTCTTCTATCTTTTTTCTTTCTATTTTTCTCCCTCTCCGTCTCTTTATAAAGAAAGAAAAAGGGTTATACCCCTTAAAACCCAAAAACGACTTGTTTACCCAATTACGAGTTACTTTTACCTCTAAAATTACCCGGAACTCAATTTCGACAATCGGATACTCTTTTTCGACTATCTCGGACACTCCGAGACTCACGGTGCAGTTGAAATTCCCATCCGGTGTACTTGACCGCAAATCACTATTTGAATCCAAAATAACTTTATGCGGGTTTTCTAATTAAAATTTTACCTTTTTGTCACTTTTCTCCACGGCGACATATAATTAAATTACTTCGACCTAATTAGTCCCAAAATTAATTACAACTTCCATCGAAAACCATTAAATCCTCGAGAATCCCCAAAATCACTATTTCGAGAACTTCTCCAAATCTCCAATTTATATTTAATTATGGAATTTAATTGTCTTCAAAAGGACGGGTTGTTACATACTCCCCCCTTACAACGGAATTTCGTCCTCAAAATTTGGATACAACCTACATCAACAAAGTAAGATCGCTCCAAATCCTAATACCTCTAGGGGAATGATACTAACCCAATGGTTCCCAACCATATACAATATGACTACCACAATCGTAAAGTGACTCCAACATCGTCACATCGCACCCATAATTTATAGTGCCTAACGGCATAAACTTCAAATTTATATACTACGCCCCTTCTATTTCAGGTGGTATATAAACCAATATTACTAAGGTGCCCATACACCTTTTTAACCTGTGCACATCTGCACATCCATAGTGAACGTCTGACATGTAACACTCTCTCCCATTAAGGGTCTCCTTTCCTTGGTGTAATACTCACCTATGGGTCCTCCCAACCCGCAAAATTCAATTCTCCTAACCTCGGTGACACTAACACTATCGAAATTACGTACTAATAATACTAAGGTCTATTTGATGTCCTATCTACGCGGAATGAATATAATCCTAAGTATGTCCCTAGTGCCCAAGGTCTCTCTCAACTCCCGACAATTGCTTGGTTTCATGCGTGGGACTTCTCGCCAAGGCGAAATCCAAACAAGGAACCCTCCCGTTAGACTACTCCCTCGCGTAGTCGGTCATCTAGATATAGCGACCTAAGGCACACCAGCGGGACGTCCTAAATACTGCCTACGCTAAACTACGAATGCATTTCTACTATCTTATCCTTCCGCCCATACGGAAGGAAACCTAATCAATCGAAGTGCCCACTTTCTGTAAAAGTGTCACGTACATAATGCCCAAAACATACCTTCTCAAAATTTGCCTTTTCATTAAGACTGGTTATTATCCTCAAACCAATTTCTCTAAGTCCAACCTCACCCATCCACTTGTGGCGAGGGGACCACTTTAGTGCATTTCCATAGCACAATCTTTCCATAAGTATATCAACATCATGTGGCTCATAGCCTATAGTGGTTCATCCACACTATAAGACCTTTCCACAAAATCAACATCCTTGCATCCCATAACAGCTCTCCACTCCCGACGCTGTCATGTGTGGAGTGTCTCACAAAGCGAAATCCAAACAAGGAACCCCTCCACACATTGACACTTGACTTCGTTGGTTATGGAGTTTCGTTATTTCAAACATGCAACTAGGATAACCATATCCCCTAATTTAACAAAAAGGTGATCTGAACTCCTATCTCTAACTAAGAGTCATACCACCCTGCGCTCGCACTAATTTAAGTCATTGCGCAATCAATAATGAGCTTTACCTTCAGCTCAATAATAATCCTGCGGCCTTAAATCATATACATAAGGTCGCCATATATGCAAATCACGATAATGAAACCTCTACTCATCGAAGTTTCGTATACCCATAATAAATAAGGTGAACTCAACCTATATCTAGGTGAGACACCGCAACAACAACCCGTTCCACCTTGGAACTGCAGACACGATAGGCTTGCCATTCTTAGCCTGCTATCGCTCCGAAATTACAAAGTACATATATACTCATCATAACACCATACTCGTATAGACATATAAAATGAGTATCACAACCCAGATATATATGTACAATATATCAACACCCGCCTCTATGGCGAATGAAGGAAAATAAAATTCCGCTATTGCGAAAAATACATAAACACACATGATATTATGTTATTGTGATCGCCATAACTCAAATTACACACACGAGTCTAGGGCTAACTAATACCACGACTTTATCTATCCATTCCAAATATACCTCCTCGATTGAGGTAAAACTCATAACAATATCGTTCTCATTCCGACTAAATCGTGGGGACTCACGGTTAAGACTATCTGTAAGGTCCCATTCGAACCCTCAATTTCAATGAGGAATTTGACTTTAGTACCACTCTCTAATTCAGTGGTAATGCGGTACTCCTAACTACCATTATTTAGTAGTCGCAGCCAAAATCCTTAACAATTACCATAAGGAGAGTGACCTCTACTAAGGTCCTCATCCCAACCTTCTATCAGCTGCTCCAACTAAGCCTCACCTCCTTCTACCATCCAAGCTCCGCACACACTTCTCAAATGAGCGCGCAAAAGATTTCTATAATCTCATAATAAGGCAGGAGAACGAAATATCACAAGAGAAATTAACAATCCTTGACCTGAGGCTCTATAACAAATGAGAGCAACGTTGAAAGCGTAGTACGTCCGCACATATTCCTAAGGACACTAGTACCTGATGCTCTAATACCATCTGTGACACCTCGCCTAATAAAATACCGAGTTGATCGAGTGGAAAATCGAGCGTCCATATAATACGCTAGTCGTTGTTATCGGCTTCCATCCTCAATACAAAAAAAAACTAAACTTGTAACTACACTTCTTAAGGAGTATAGTGGCGAGTCTGGGTATCGAATCCACGGGTAATTAGGACGTGTGAACGTGATGACAAAGGTAAGGCAGTTTAATCCTAAAGTTGATGTTAAATAAAAGAAAAAGATGATTGATGGGTTTAAATTTCCAATTGGTGATGAAATAAAATGTGCATAAAAATACTAAGAATTGTAAAGAAAATAGATTTGAAAATGAGAGAAAATAGGGTGGGGTACAATCCCTCAAACCTTAGTAAATTACCGTATAGAATGCTAGAATTGTAAATTGAAATTTTTGACCAAATCCAATCTTTATAGATCCTAAGCATTACATATATGAAGGATCTTGCCCGCATCATGTGAAATCAAAGGTAAATACAAAGCGGTGAATGGACAAATACACTTGCATAGCGTTCTTAAACATCCCAAGTACCTAGGGCAAGAGAGATTAAAAGATTGCCTATGTTTGTATAATTTCCATACACGATTCGGTCAATATTTAATTTACCCTCTATTTTCTAAATGGGTAATTCACCTCGGAATGAGTTCATGTACCCCATCCCTTGAGAATTTAGCTAGACATAATTTTTCTAGAAAACAAATTCATACCAATACATGGAATTATGGATCTAGTAAACATTGGTAACAAATTGCAAGATAGTTGAGAATTGAATTGAAAATAAAATAGAGAATAAATAAGAGAATGAAAAATTGATACTTATATTCAGCAATAGGGAAAGAGATGAACTTGAATCCAGAAAAATTCTTCTTCTTCAAACTTACAAACTAGAAATCCCCTCTCAAATTCGACTATCTCTCTCTAAAATTATATTCTACTCTCTAGAATTCGACTCCCTTGGAAGGATGTAGGGCTTGACCTTTTATACACCAAAAAATGACTGTTCCCATGCCTCTACACGTTTTTCCCTTTTAATATACCTAAATGAGACTCTTCCCATGCCTCTCCACGTTTTAAAACTAATAAAAGCGAATTAAACAATAAATTTCAAGAGTTGTCTCTTCAGCTTCCAGAATTAATTTCAACTTTTGACTTTCTATCTCCAACTTTAAATGGGCGTAACTTCTTCACTGTAGCTCGGATTGGGGTGCCGTTTTTTCCAATGTTCTTGTAATTTAGATATCTTAAACTCTCTAGCTTTACCCACCACCTGAATATATATGTAAAATTACGAAAATTCCCTTCAACTCCCCATTTCTTTGTTTCATTCACTGTTTTGAGTTCTCCTTCGCACTAACTTGCATGAAATACCGGTAAAACACATGAGAAATACACAAAACAAGAAATACTTGCCAAAAAAGGTTAGTAGCATAAATACGAGACAAATCCAAGCTATTTACACTACAGGGATCATAAAAATACCGAAATTAAGGGGATAAATATGAAGAATATGTGTCTAATCACACCCCCTAACTTAGAACTTTGGCGTCCCAAGCAATGTAAAAGAAATTAGTTTAAAGTTCAACTCTTGAAAATTCTTTTATTGGGATAGAATACCTTTTTCGCAGGCAAGCGATTGCATTTAGTGTATGCAACAAGCCTTTAAACCCCTAGGTTACCCTAGTAGGACGAGTTTTGTCTCGTGAGGGTTTGCAGTGAATACACCCACAAAATTCTTTATTGACTCAAATAAATATCAAAATACTTAAAAATTGTACAATTTAAACTTTTTGAAAAATAATCACCGTAAATTCATATTCAAATGTCTCAAACCATAGTGTGTGTGTGTGAAAAGCCAGAAATTAAACCTCAAATTTCCACCGATTGAGCATTACGTTACTTTTCGAAAATTCATTTTGATTCAAATTCTTACGAATACACTCACAAACGAATCACTCGGATTGTGGTTGTTTTCTCTCGGTATGCATGATATAAAGAGTAAATATAATGGACACAAATTCATGCATACAAAATTGAAAAGAAGGAAATATATGGTGAAAAGATCTCATCATCCGAATACAGTTATTAGAAAATGGGAAAAATCATCTCTTAATCACACCATTTTAATCTCTCATATTATCTTTTCATGTCTTAGCTCTCCATGCAGTAATTAATTTTGCCATTCGGACTCAGTTAGGACTTTTCAGGTTATAAGGTGTAAAGGGTAATAATGGAAGTTGACGGAATGTTTGGAATTGGAAAATGTCCTTTTGACCTCCAATAGTGCTTTTTCAGGCATTTGCTAATTTTTCTCTTTCTTTTTTCTATTTTCATTTTTTTTCTTCTTTTTTTCTTCCTTTTTTTTCTCTTGCCCCTTTTTATTGCACAATTTGGACTTACTTGATGAATTTTCTCAATTTTCACAATTCTGGGTTATTTGGGTTTTTCGAGTTATCAAACGAAAAGATAAATTTTATTTGGCTCAACTTGGGTTGCAAAGGGATAATTTTGTTTTTCACAACTTTTTATGACTAATATTTTTGGGTTAAACAAACGAAGGCCTACTTCATTGTCCGAATTGCTCATCACATTACCATATGCATCTCGAGATTAATTAAGCTTAGAGATATATTTAGCACGAATTTCGAGACAACATTTCACACATTTCCCATAACCGATCAAAATAAAGGATTGAGATCATCAACGACTTATTAAAACGCTGAAAAGAACTTTGAGTTAATCATAAACTCGGATTGATTTAAAAACTCATAAAGATCGATAGGCTCAAAATCTCACCGGGTTGGACTAATCTCCACACTTATTCGTAAAGTCATCAATTTTCTTTCAATTTCCATCTTTGGTCAATTTTGGCTTAGTGCAATTGAGATTTAACAATTTGAGACCTCAAACAGAATAAAGGTGATATTTTTGAAATTTTTTTATTCATTTTGAACAAAAATATTTTTGGCTTTTCAACATTTAGAACTTCTTCTTTTTTTTTTTTTTTGGAAAATTTTTTATTTTTTTTTTTTTTTTTGGCATTTTAAAAATTTGTGAAGTTTTAAAAATACGCACTTATCACCCCCCCTAACTTAGACTTTTGCATTGTCCTCAATCAAAAGGATTAAAATCTAAAGAAGAAAAAGAATAAGTGCAACAAATAAAACAAGAAAATTATTAAAATGCAACAAGAACTATATAACACTTATACATGACTCAAAAATACAACAAAAATCACCCCATACGCGTCGGGGGTGCAACGACCTCTCATCTCTCTCCACAAATCACCCGACCCCTTTCACTGGGTACGATGCACTCCTCGTCTCTCCCGTCTTACCATCATAAGTGAATAGACGGAACAAATTGGGCCCGTGCCTATAGATAAAGGAAATACCGGGAGCTGTATTATGATAAACCGGAAAAGGATCCTCTTGGTGCGTAGCACATGGGTTGGTCTCTAAGTCGGAAGAGATTTGATTCTTATCTTCAAGTACCTCCGAAGACTCAAATGGTATGGGTGGATGTTTGGTAAGGAGAAATTCATCAATTCTATTGTCCCACTCGCTTTCGTCTAAATGACGAAATGAGGCCCAGAAAGATTGGACTTCAACATTTAGGCGTGCATCCACCTGTCCTAACTCTCTCTCAAACTCTATTAGGCTCAACTCCTCTAGATCTCTCTCTTGCTTGGTGTCCTCAACCTGCCTTTTGTGCTTACTCGCCGAATTATAGGGTGGTGTGGGTGGGTGGTAATCGAGGAGAAATGTATCGATAATGTCCTGCCATTCGCTTTCCTCTATGTATTTCGATGAGCCTCTCCCGACACACTCTAAATCTCCTCTTTCACTCTTGTTCATGGGCTCACTCATGCTCTCGAATGCATTAACTAAACATACCTCCACTACCTTGCTCTCAATGTTGCAACCACTCCTCTCACTGTGCGTAACACAACCTTCCCCTAATGGCTCTTTCGTGTAAGTTCTTTCTTGCTCGTGTGCTTCCCCCAAAAGATCCAACCCTCGCGATTCCCCTTCGTCACCCTCTCTCTTGGAATTATTAAAGATATTTGTTTCGAGGGTCATGTTCCCGAAAGTTAATTGCATACGCCCACTTCGGGTATTGATAAGAGCATTAGCTGTAGCTAAAAATGGGCGGCCAAGGATAACGGGAATATGATTACTTGGGAGAACGGGGGGTTCTTCGTCCCAAATGACAAAATCCACCGGGAAGTAGAAAGTGTCTATTTGCACAATCACATCCTCAACAATTCCCCGAGGAAGCTTAACAGAACGATCCGCGAGCTGGAGAGTCATATTTGTGGGCTTAAGGGCCCCCAGTTCTAGTTGCCTATAGATGGAATAGGGCATAATGTTAACACTCGCCCCTAGATCTATTAGAACTCTCTCGATTTGATTCTTCCCCATGATACACGAAATAGTGGGTGCACCCGGATCATTATATTTTAATGGAAAGTCACTTGACAAGACTGCGCTGACATTTTGGGCCAAAGAGACGTTCTGGTTTACCTTTAGCTTGCGTTTCACCGTGAGTAAGTCCTTAATAAACTTAGCATACGCGGGAATTCTCTGTATAGTCTCAAGAAAAGGTAGATTAATTTTTAATTGCTTAAGGACTTACATAACTTCATCACGGGAGGTCGTTTTGGAGTGAGAGACCAACCGTTGAGGGTATGGCCCAACAATGGGGGTGATGGCCTTGAGTCCACTAGTGTTTTCCTACTCCTCACTCTCAATTAAAGGGGCATCTTCGGCCTCTCTTGTGCCGGGCGAAACCTCTTTATTGTTAGATGCATTGCATAGGGGAGGTGACAAATTAACTACTCTCCCACTACGTAGAGTAGTAATAGCGCTACATTGCTCTCGATGGTCGTGGGATGTAGTGCCAACACTGGTTTGTCCTTCGGGAGGTCGTTGGCTTTGAGCAGGAAATTTATTTTCCCTTCTCTTGGACATTCGATGCAGTTTGCAACCTTGATATGCTAGTATTTCATTGAACATTCGATCATACTTAGCACTGTTCTCCTTTTGAGATTGGATGAGGTGATTTAAGTTGTCCTCAAGAGATTGCCTCGGTGGGGTAACATATGAACCAGGAGATGGTGATTGCATGGGGGTTGCATATGTGTTAAACCAGGATGATTCCTCCAAGATAAATTGTACGCGTTTCCCTGGGGTGTACTAAAATGTCCGTTAACCCCTCCTATAGCTTCCACTTGCTCAGTGTACATTGCCTTGTAAGCGGGTATTGCCGGACATCTTTTGGTAGAATGACCTGCCGCACAAATGGCACACACCTCTTCTTTTTCAGTTGAGATATGTCTAGTAGCTTCTCTAAACCGAACCTCAAGGATGTCTCTTATCCTCTTTTCAAATTGATCAAGCCGACGGTCTAACAAAGTGTCCTTGTCCAATTGATAAATACCGGAAGCAAAAGGAGTGTTGGACACTTGTTGATGTCTGTTTTGGCTATTGGGGTCAGAAACATCCCATGATTGCGTAGTCTCTGCTACATATTTCAAATGAGCCTCAGCATCGCTCAAGCCTAATTCCGAAAATGGTCTTTCGCACATTGTCTGCACGAGTTGTTTAGACGCCAAAGTAATCCCTTGATGAAAGAACGAAATGAGATGATGTTTCTCAAACCCATGATGTGGGCAAGCACTAACTAACTCCTGAAATCTCTCCCACCACTTGTCGAAAGCCTCGTTCTCATTTTGTCGAAAAGCTTGTATTTGTGCTTTGACAGAATTGGTTTTGTGTCGTGGAAAGAACTTGGAGAGAAACTTGGTTTGCATATCTCTCCAGGATAACACAGAATTCAGGGGTAGCAACCATAACCAAGTTTTAGCTTTATCCTTTAAGGAAAAAGGGAAAAGCTTTAACCGGATAACATCTTGTGGGCAAGCTTGGTCACCAAACGTCTCACATGTATCTTCGAATTCTCGAATATGGAGATATGGTTTTTCAGAATCCATCCCATGAAATGTAGGAAGAATTTGAATCATCCCATTTTGAAACTGGAACTGACCGGGATTATACGGGAGTAAAATGCAACCAGGGGTAACAGTTCGCTCCGGAAATAAAAGATCTTTCATGGGAAGATATGGTATCTCTTCCTCTCCAGCACCAACACCAACACTACCGTGCACCGACATATTGCTACCGAAAGATTCAGAATTCACACTTAGTGTTTGACTCAATGAGCGACTTGTGATTGAATTATTAGGTGAAGGAGGTGGAACACAAAAATGAGGAGACTCAGTGGTATAAGAATTTTCAGAATTTTCTTCGGCAATAGGATTTTCGTGAACTTGGGTGGAAGATGAAGCGCATAAGAGATGAGATGATAATTTATTTATTTATTTTTGAGTTTTTTTAAGGTCAAATTCGGGATTAACCAACCTAACCTAAAGTCTACCTAATTCCCCAGCAACGGCGCCATTTTGATCGAGTGGAAAACCGAGCGTCCGTGTAATACGCTAGTCGTTGTTATCGGCTTCCAACCTCAATACAAAAAAAAACTAAACTTGTAACTACACTTCTTAAGGAGTATAGTGGCGAGTCTAGGTATCGAATCTGCAGGTAATTAGGACGTGTGAACATGACGACAAAGGTAAGGTAGTTTAATCCTAAAGTTGATGTTAAAATAAAAGAAAAAGATGATTGATGGGTTTAAATTTCCAATTGGTGATGAAATAAAATGTGAATAAAAATACTAAGAATTGTAAAGAAATTAGATTTGAAAATGAGAGAAAATAGGGTGGGGTACAATCCCTCAAACCTTAGTAAATTACCGTATAGAATACTAGAATTGCAAATTGAAATTTTGACTAAATCGAGTCTTTATAGATCCTAAGCATTACATATATGAAGGATCTATCCCGCATCATATGAAATCAAAGGCAAATACAAAGCGGTGAATGGAAAAATACACTTGCATAGCGTTCTTAAACATCCCAAGTACCTAGGGCAAGAGAGATTAAAAGATTGGCTATGTCTGTATAATTTCCATACACGATTCGGTCAATATTTAATTTACCCTCTATTTTCTAAATGGATAATTCACCTCGGAATGAGTTCATGTACCCCATCCCTTGAGAATTTATCTAGACATAATTTTTCTAGAAAACAAATTCATACCAATACATGGAATTATGGATCAAGCAAACATTGGTAACAAATTGCAAGATAATTGAGAATTGAATTGAAAATAAAATAGAGAATAAATAAGAGAATGAAAAATTGATACTTATATTCAGCAATAGGGAAAGAGATGAACTTGAATCCAGAAAAATTCTTCTTCTTCAAACTTACAAACTAGAAATCCCCTCTCAAATTGGACTATCTCTCTCTAAAATTCTATTCTACTCTCTAGAATTCGACTCCCCTTGGAAGGATGTAGGGCTTGGCCTTTTATACACCAAAAAATGACTCTTCCCATGCCTCTACACGTTTTTCCCTTTTAATATACCTAAATGAGACTCTTCCCATGCCTCTACATGTTTTAAAACTAATAAAAATGAATTAAACAAGAAATTTCAAGAGTTGTCTCTTCAGCTTCTAGAATTAATTTCAACTTTTGACTTTCTGTCTCCAACTTTAAATGGGCGTAACTTCTTCACCGTAGCTCGGATTGGGGTTCCATTTTTTCCAATGTTCTTGTAATTTAGATATCTTCAACTCTCTAGCTTTACCCACCACCGGAATATATATGTAAAATTACGAAAATGCCCTTCAACTCCCCATTTCTTGGTTTCTTTCACTGTTTTGAGTTCTCCTTCGCACTAACTTGCATGAAATACCTGTAAAACACATGAGAAATACACGAAACAATAAATACTTGCCCAAAAAGGTTAGTAGCATAAATGCGATACAAATCCAAGCTATTTACACTACACGGGATCATAAAAATACCGAAATTAAGGGGATAAATATGAAGAATATGTGCCTAATCACGAGCGATCACTCCTATATCAAATTAAAACAGGAGTCTCATATGGATCATCCTTAGCATCACTGTCAAAAATCCATTTAATTACTAATAACCTATTAGGCTGGTGTCAAAATTTTAACTTTACTACTCTTTTAATGACTACAAAATTAAAACATCCACACAGTTTATGCGTAAATGAAATAAAATAACCGAACACTTGGTCAAATATATACAACCATAATGAATGATGTACCCAAAGAATAAATAAATAAATGGTGTTGGGTTATTAACCCGAATGTTTATACAATACCTCCTATCTAAAGTACAAGGATAGATGCGTCTATCGAGAATCCTGCACGCATCCACAGCTACTGCAGCAGACGTCTAACTCGAAGGATGTGTCATACAGGCGTCCCTGTGCCTGGACAACTATATATATAAATAATATATATATAGCAAGAAAGGAAAAGTAGATAAACGGGTCTGAGCCCGAGTTTGAAAATATTTTGCAAGAGCATAAATGCTTAATTTTAAAAATATGTTTTATCTCATATTTAAGTTGGTATCGCACTCCCATGAGATATCCCTCACCTCTCCACTAACAGTGCACTCCTAGCGCATCCCTCTAAACATCCTAGTCAAGCTACCCTGCTAAACTAGTCTATCACCCAACCACTATCAACCCAATATAGTCCAAGTAATGTACTAAGGGCTAAACTTCACCCCAGTCTCAATGCTATGCCATGTTCGTGCGTGGGGTGTCTTGCAAAGCAAAATCAAAACAAGGAACCCCCCGATACACTACTACGCGGCACGGTCGATCGTCGAGATCCGCCAGTCCCTCAGTACAGAAAGATATATATATATATATATATATATATATATATATATATATATATATATATATATATATCATAAGCATTTATAATATTAGAGCACTAAGGATTAAACTTCTCCCCAGTCTCAACATAATGCCATATTCGTGCATGGGGTGTCTCGCAAGGAGAAATCCAAACAAGGAACCCCCCGATACACTACAACGCGGCAAGGTCGATCGTCGGGATCCATTAGACCCTCGGTACTCGATTTATCCATATATATACATATTACCAAAAACATCCGGATCTATCTCCCGGAGTGAGGATTCATATACCAAGTATTTATCAATACTTTCATTTTCTCAAAACTTCCCATTTCCCTTTTTATACTCAGAAAATGTACACATAAAAGACAATTCATTTTCATGAATTGCTTTAACAAATCATATACTTTTAAAAGCCAGCTTTATTATCATAAAAATGCTTTTTCGTTTAATATCATCCCATTTCCCTTTTTATACTCAGGAAATGTATTCAAAGCCATTTTCATTATCATAAAAATGCTTTGATTAATCATATGCTTCCACATCCCTTCTTCCATCCGGGAGTGTTACCGAAGTCAAACCTTTATCCCATTTCCCTTTTCATACTCAGGAAATGTAAATATAAAGCTAATTTATTATCATAAATTGATTTAATAAAACTAAGACCGCCCCTCCGGGTTTCCCCACTGGACGTCCCCCTAAATGGCTATCATCTTACAGGGCCTATCTATACAAGACAAACTAGGAACCTACCAACGTCGGGAATCGGCCATATGCCTGCGGGAAAGTCATGACCACACCCAGAATCACCTAACGAGCGCAGTACAAATAATCACCCATATGGCCTATAGGACTATATCCAACCTGCATTCATTAGGCAGGGGGCATCACCATAACGCACGCAACTTCCCATATGATAGCGATTTAGGGAGGTGTGTAACCATAATTTATTAATTATGAAAATCATTGGCCTTTTTCCCATTTTAAAAATATTCATCTATATATTTTCAAAATCATTTATATCATATCATATATACTTTAATCACATAGTATATATATATATACCATATATTCTTCCTCGAATATATAAATGGCCATATTTTCCAAACCATCTAACGATGACCAATAATCCCAAAGATTCTCTCGAAGAATCATAATCAAGCATTCATATATGCATGATACAAAACCCAAAGTATTTCTTCACTTCGATAAGTAATAATTTCCCTAATCGTCTCCTTAGGATTTATTGGATATTTCGAATTATACTAATTCACTCTAAGTGAATATACATATACATATATATATATATATATATATATATATATATTCCCAGTTCATCAAGTCCTTTAGGACATAACCCGAATAATACTCTAATTTAGAAGGCCCTTAAACTTTAAACTCAAAGAGGAGAAGTAATAATAACCTCCAAAATCTTAAGCTGAAAACAGGGTACCGGTCGACCGCGGGTTGCAAATAAGCCTACGAAACAAAGCAGTAGGCCCTATTTCCTTGACGCGGTCGACCGGCATTAGGGGCGCGGTCGACCGGTCTCACCAGGTCCTCAACACTAATTTCCTCAAATCCTCCATCCAACAACCCAATTTCATTATCGAGGTTTCTAAACTACACTAAAAATAATTGCAAACATCTACACGATTAATTCTAGTCGTTATTTTTCCAATTTCCGATTTGATTCTCGAGTTGATAATTTCACCCCGGGTCTGTCATCTTATAAAAATCATAACAATTCACAGAAAAATTGAAAAAATGCACAGTTGGTGCCCACACGACCGTATCGAAAAGATCTATAACTTTCGTGTTTTAACCGAAAGCTAAATCAATTTTCTTCCTAGTCAAAATAACCCTACAAACTTACGGGGTTACTATTCATCACCTTCTTCGAGAAGGTTTCGGCCATTAAAGCTTCTCCCAAGATTTTGTCACCTCACCTAACGTCCTACAACCTCAACCAACAACAAATATACATATTTTAAGGGTTCTAAACATCCTAGAACCCTAAACCACCAATTTAATTTCTAAGTTTCTCCAAATATGAAATTTTTAGGGGTTTATTTGTTTTAACTCCCAAAAACCCGTTTTATCCACCAAAACCCAATCCAAAATCTTTGGTATTTGTTTATACCAAACTACGGTATGAGATATTTATGCAAAAAAGTAAATAAAGCAAGTAAACACTTGCCTCGTGGATAAAATCTGACGACCTCGAGTCGAATTCGGTGGAGTCTGGCCCGAGATCTCCATTTCTCTCCTCCTCTCTCTCTTCCCTCTCTTCTCTCTTTTTTCTTTCTCTTTTTCTCCCTCTCCCTCTCTTTATAAAGAAAGAAAAAGGGTTATACCCCTTAAAACCCAAAAACGACTCGTTTACCCAATTACGAGTTACTTTTATCTCTAAAATTACTCAAAACTCAATTTCGACAATCGGACACTCTTTTCCGACTATCTCGGACATTCCGAGACACATGGCGCAGTCAAAATTCCCATCCGGGGTACTTGACCGCAAATCACTATTTCAACCCAAAATAACTTTATGTGGGTTTTCTAATTAAAATTTTACCTTTTTGTCACTTTTCTCCACGGCGACATATAATTAAATTACTTCAACCTAATTAGTCCCAAAAGTAATTACAACTTCCATCGAAAACCATTAAATCCTCGAGAATACCCAAAATCACTATTTTGAGAAATTCTCTAAATCTCCAATTTATATTTAATTATGGAATTTAATTATCTTCAAAAGGACGGGTTGTTACAGAAGGTCCATCTTAATTATAAATCAAGAGAAACTTTTTATAAAACTCGAAGCTATAGTAATAGATAATAAGGGTATTTTTAAGTTAATTACAAATTTCCTATTTTCTGAATATTATGATTCTAAAGGAAATGAATGTACAAATATAATTTTATGTAATATTCCATCATCCATATTATTGACAGATGTACTCCTCAATATATTATATTACGACTTCGCTGATGAGTTTCAACGTGAATTCCCTGAATTGAGATATGATAGGTATAGACATCTTTATAGCTTACGATAAGACTGTTTGTTGGAAAAAATGTATTACTTAACCGATAAACTCGTCGAAATATTTGATAAAATTGAATTAGATGTATATCTTACACCCATTATATCTAGTGAATTAGCCGTGCCATGTCGAGGGGGATCAATTCGTCTAAAAGAAGACGGGACAATTGGTATAATTGAAGATAAAATCTTTATCTTTATGTACTATAAAATGCTCTACAGGGAACTTTAATGCACTTTCACCATATTACGCCACGTATCATCTTAATTCACTTTCATCATATCTATCACTTATAAGCCTTCTTAGGAGGCTTTTCTCATTCTTTCTTGCTACTTCGGTTTCTCCACCCATTTATTTCCTCTTCAAAACTATTGTTTTTTTATAAATTACGTTCAATATTTTTTTAAATAACTCACGTACAGTATTTTTTAAATTACGCACAATATTTTTAACAACATATATATAATTTTTTTATTGTTTTTATAAATTACGTAAAATATTTTTTTAAATAAAAAACAACTTTTTAATTAAAAAAAAGTTTTCTCTTAATTTAAAAAATCATTTTAAGTGTTTTATAAAAAAAAAGTTATTTTTTTAACAAAAATAAAAAATGTTAACCATGAAAATTAGGGGTCAAAATTCGTGTATTTGAGTCATGTTTCGGGTCGATACGACAAGGATTTTTTGGACAAGAACACAACCCAAATAAAAATGACATAACACTACACGGCACGAATAACCCAATTTTTAAAATTTTACGCTAAATTAAACATAAATAGACACGATAACACGGATAAGAACACGATTAACATGACAAGACACGATAACACGACTCATAATTTTGACACTAACACACACGACACGACTTTGTGTAAAAAAAACACGACACGAACACGACATGTGGTGTCAATTTTGGGTCAATTTCGTTTCGTTACGTGTCGTATTTTCGTGTCGTTTCTAAAATTGTCACCCCTAATGAAAATAAATTATTTTACACTATTAAAACATGTTTTTAACTGTTTAAAAACTATTTTTTATAAAGAAATTATTTTTTAAAGATTTTTTAATACATAAAAGAAATGGTTTTAATAATTTTTTACCTTTGAGCTAAAAAATGTTTTAAAATAACTACTTTTACCTTTTTCTCATTGTTTTATGAAATTAAGAAACTGTTTCAAAGTTAAAGAAAAATATTTAACTGTTTAATATAAGAAAAATAAATTAAAATAAAAATTATTTTACTGTTCCTTTTTAATAAAATAAGTACAATATATCTTATATAATAATAGTTTTTTTTATTTTTTAAAAACTGTTCATTTTATTTAAAAAATGTTATAAATATTTTATAAAAAAGTTATTTTTTAAACAAAAATATAAACTTTGCTCTATTTTTGCAGGTTATTTTGTAGTTATATTTTTTTTAGATAACTTGTGATCACAGATACTCTGAAGTTTTTAATCAATTTTCTATTTTTACTTAGCATCCCTTCATGTATTGACAATTCGATAAATGTTTATCGTACACTCAATGTATAACTCGCGCATAATACCATGATATCTTTATTTAAGAAATTTACATTGCTACAAATAGAAATGAGATATGAAAGATAAAGAGGATGTACTATGTATAAGAGGGTAGGTGATCCTTTGTTGTGGAGATGTGTTAAAGAATACCAAATAACAGTACATCCATGGTTTCCTTGTAGAGTAAATCTGACACAGATGAAAGAATATAATCCTAATATCGGTGATATTGCATACCTTTGTTCAGAAACAAGAAAAGGGTTGGCTGTAGCTTTAATGTAAATACAAGAATTAAGGAATTTTGACTTGGTGATGCAATTGTGTATTCGTATTTGTATGATATCAGGTTTACAGCGTTAACATGCCTACTCATAGGAATATCGATGTGGTGGTATGTTTCACCTCCATTACTCTTCAATAAAGTGGAAGCCTTACGATCACCAGATCTGGGCCTAATAGTACGTGTCATGAAGAATCTTTTTCTTGATAAATTATGGTTAGAACATTCAGTTCTAAGCCCTTGTGATTGTGGGGAAGATTTAAACAGAATGGCAAGATACATATTTCAATCAAAAAGCTTTGACCCACTTAACTTAGATAATTTACCAACTAAGAAAGCATTTGCGTACTATATTACTACAATAATAATTGTAATGGCACTTACAAAATCTGTATCAATGAGTGGTGTCATGGTATAAAAAATAAGAAGATTATACCGTACATATAAAATATAAAATAAAATAGGGTTATACAATTCATTCATATTTCATGTCCCAATTCCCATACTTTTATGCCTTAAAAGGGCAGTACCTTCTTCTTAATGCTTATAACATTATTTATGGTTAAAGAAGCAGGGTTGTACCTTTACTTAGCTGATTGTTGAATACTTTAGTCTGTAAGTCATGTCACCCCTGTTTTATGAATACACCATGTACTGAATTCTAAATATGTTACCTTTTTCTCTATTTGGATCTCATAGTTCTTCTCCTAGTCTACTCCATGTTCCTGTATATTCACGAATGAATCCTTCCCTTCTTAGGCCAGTTCCTACTTATCATCCGATTGATGCAAGATATGCTGAAATGCATGAGTTGTTTCATTCCACATGGATCCTTCCTAGTTTCCGTTTTCCTCTACATACACCACCATTAAAGCCTAAAATTAAAGTTATTTTAATACCTGATACTGGATCTTGTACTTCTGCTTTCATCATTCTTCAAAAGATCATTGCAAAGGCTGCCAAATAGGCTTAAAGAAGGTCTCGGATCTATTATATTGGTAACACAAAGTGATTTTGCCCCTGGGGTACCTGAGGTTCAGCGATGCAAAGAGGAATAAAAAATATTTGAGTAATTTAAGTCACGATAGTCCTAGGCTATCCTTCGGAGAGGTTGAGGTCCTATCACACATTGTATGCAGACTAAGTGTATAACTGGGAATTTTAAACCTGAAATTTATTTAGCAATACTTGAACCTACCTCTGCTAAAGAATCTTAGCAACATACTCACTGGAAATTAACAATGGCTGTCAATCCATTTGAAGTAATAGCAGCCCTAAAATATTGTACAAAATGAAAATCTAGAGAGTTTCCCCCAATATTCTCACTTTAATCACTTTCCACATTTTACTCATGAATAATTAAATTAGGTTTATCTTCATAAAGGCTAAATGATTCCATCAGGCTCTTCTATCTCCTCTAGTATACATAGAATACAGAATAGATAAAATTATGACATTTGTTTCTTTTGATAACAATATAGAAATTTCAAGGTATATATTGAAACAACTGCTACCACATTCTTCAAGAAAATAATCTCTCTGCAAACAAACGCAATTAAGATTCACATCAATTTTGACGTTAGATAGCTTACGAATTCCGATAAAACGTACGATCTATATTTAATGGCACAAGTTTGTATATAAATTATTTGTACACAATAATTTACACTAACAATCATATGAAAATGTATTTCTAATAGAGATATCACTATTGACCCCTAAAATTTCATATGATTTTACAACTCTGGAAGACCTCCGTACTCTCAAGGTCGAATCTTTGAAACCTAGGAATTTGAACAGAGATTAGTTAGTTTAGACAGAGCAAACAAAAAGGCCATATTTCATTAATTTCTGATTGGAATGTTACAACGAAATCTAAGCGCTCTTCATGGTCTAATCAATTTAAATGGCACTCTTATATTCCTTTTAAAATATGATTCTTGATGTGGAGATTGATGAACAAATGTCTATCTATATGAGGAGATTTTGACCATTAAACCAAATCTTGAGCCTAATGGAGAACATCATCCACATATTTAGTGTCGTTTGATAAATATATACTCAATAATGGCTTTTATGGACTTAAAAGGAATAGGAAGGATTCAAGCATTAGTCCGAGTCCGGGAGGTGGGAAAACATGCTGTTGTGAACATGAAGTGTATGCAGATCCTTATTCAGGTTATGTCTCGAGCCAGGACATATAGTGTATGCATGTCCGTAGAGGTACTAGTCGACCAAAATATAATCACACGTTGTACATTTACGAAGTTTTTATTTAATGTTTTCCATTGTGATTTATTAATCATACAATGCGCATGCTTTATAACAACAGAAAAACCAAATGATTTTTAAGATAACAATAAAACCATTAAAAGTTTGGCATAGTCATCGTCATTTAGTCCTTTGTTTCTCGTTAGAATACTTTCGGCTGGTGCCTATTATAGTTTTTTTTAATCATAATTTCATAAAGTCTATATCGAATGTTGATTTTGTTAAATAAAATTGTTATGACGTTTCTCTAAAAGAGCAATATATTGAAAGTGAACTTGTGGAAAAATTGTTATGATTATAACAGTATATGATCACAATGATAGTTATGAAGCAAAAAAGTAGGGATTTTGGTGTGAGGATCGAGAATATTTTCGTATAAACATGATCATAGATCAAGTAAATAAGTGGACAACAACTAGTAGCTATATCAAATAATATAAATGGCATATAAAAATCAACATCGGAGTATCAGATAAAATTATAACTTGGGGAGGATCAAGACTACACATTGTTGAGATTACTCTATCAATATTTCAAACCATTGAGATATAGAATATTTTCTTCAACAGGCTTCATAGTGCCAGTAAATTAAATCAAATATAAGTTGTTATGAACTTGAGGTGTATACAGAGCCTTATTTAGGTTATGTCTCGAGTCAGGGTACAAAATTAATCTTGATATGAAAAAAAACATTAACTCAATACTGATACAAAATTAAATTTTATTTACCTTGTAAACAAAATGGCAATTCTTTCAAACTCATAACAAAATACCACACTTGGTGCCCAAATTGTTGTATTTTCCTACACAATTACATATAACAATCAATTAACTTCATACGTGTTTCCTATATGAATTAAAAGTATATTATGTGCATTTTGCCAAAAAAAAAAAACATTAACTCAAGAGTGATACGAAATTAAATTTTATTTACCTTGTAAACAAAATGGAAATTCTTTCAAACTCCAAACAAAATGCCATACTTGGTGCCCAAATTGCTGTATTTTCCTACACAATTACATATAACAATCAATTAACTTCATACATGTTTCCTATATGAATTAATAGTATATTATTTATCTTTAAAAAAAATCATATTAGGAAAACATGACTAAAATCATCCATTCAATTAATTAAGTTCATAATCTGGTAAATATATAAATTATTAATAACAAATATTACTTTAATTATAATATATGACCAAAAGTTTTGACACAATTCAAAATGGGATATAAAATTTATATAAAAAAATACTCATTTGAAGATTGTAGACAATTGACTATTACAGATAAGATTTCAATTATTAAAAAAAATTCCCAATCCAGAAAAGTGGTGGAATACCTACTAATATTTCTTTACTGTGTAAAAATTAGCTACCTGTTGCTTCTTTTAAACATAATGTATTCATCCCATACTCTCTATAATGTGTATGACAAAATGTAACCTATCAATTAGTCTATAACAATGGTATATGTTTATTCTTATTATTATTTAAGCTTGTGTACCCTCAATATTTCAGCAGTAAAGTTAAAAATTGCATATTTAAACTAAGAAGTTAATCACATTTGCTTGTTTTGTTGTAATGTGTACAACTAAAAAAATAAAATTAGTTAACACAGTACATGACAAAAAGAATTAGGAATATTCACCTTGATTTTTGCAGAAGAATAATTTTGCAGCTGAAGGATGGACGAAGCAGATCTAAGATTGAAAGAAAATTAATGATGGAATTTATATAAATAAGTTACAGAGGAATATTTGAGAGTTGGTGATTGAAGTTCCATTTTAAGATATGAATGAACGTGGAAGTTGACTCTTGATTTATCTTTGGGAAAGATAAAAGACAGGGTTGGAACGGGTGATGAGTATGAGTTTCATACATATGTGTTAATGAATATGGGGTATGAAAGGAATTTCAAATTTAATGAGAACATTTTAGTCCTTTATCCATTCAAGAGAAACTCACCTCTTTTTAAAGTAGTAGAGAGAGAGAGAGAGAGAGAGAGAGAGAGAGAGAGAGAGATGCGACTATTATTAGATCCAATAGTTTTGTTTCTAAAACTCACTTTATCCACTGTGTCAAGGTTATCTTGTCAAAATTCGACATGACAATTTTTGTCATGAAAGATGCCATATGGTTGTATTTGATAGCTTCGCGTGGAGATGTCACCTGGTTATGTTTGATGGACTTTTTAACGATTGAAAAATCATTCTTTTGTCAATTTTTTGTATTTGATAGATATGTTTTGCCAATTGTGCTACATATATTTTGTTGTTTTTGGTGTTTGATTGATATATTTTGTCAAGTAAATAAAAATTTTGTCATCATTATTTGGAAATTTTGGAAGGCAAAAATTTTGTTTTAATATATTTAAATGTAACCATTAACGTGTATGAGACAATATCCCTAGAATTAGAAATATTATTGAACAAAGTTGTACATAAAATATTACTGAAGGCAACTTTGTAACATACATTCAAAATACAACTCTCCTAGTTCTCTCACGATTGATTGATGCCTTATCACCCTCGATCACAAAATGCAAATTATCAATTCCAATCGTTAAGGTCCCGTACGGCTATGTAATTAGAAAACATAATTTAGAACCCATTTTTAAATCTAGTTTGCTTTATTTTTAAATATTGGTGTGCATTTGGTAAGTTTGTTTTTAAATCCAATTTTCTAAAAAATTATAAAGCACCACACAATTGGTAAACATGTGTATACATATTATGCATACATATAATGTATATATATGCACATACATAATACATAATACATAAATACATAATATCTATATAATATCTAAAGGGGTGTGTTTTAATGTTCCAAAATATCAACGACTGAGATCGAATTTCCCAATTTTGATCAAAAAATTATAAAAATAAAAAATATTTGTTCAAAACCATTTTTGATATATAAAGCAACTTTTCTTCTCATACCAGGAAAGTAATTTTTTTTTTCTAGTATTATCTTTTTGTCTCCACTAAAATCTAAAACTACATACACCACTACTAATATTTCTACCTAATTGTTATTTCCCTTTGTTAGGAACATCTCTCATGTATGTAGTATTCTAGTTACCCGAAACCTCTATAAAAAGTTACAATCCTGATTTGTGGTTCTTGAATCTACACACCGGGTTATCGTAGACCATGACCATAAATCATGATATAATTTTAAGAGAAAAACCATTGTTTTGTCCTTTTCCTTATAGTCATAGGGAAAAATTGACACCATTACTATTAATGTTTTAACTACTTACAGAGAAAACACTTACTTTTAGGCCTTTTTTCCTACTCCCCAAGGAATATGAACTTTTGTAACCCCAAAAAGATGTCCTTGAGACTTAACCTTCTCATTCTTCCTCATTTTTGGGGAAGAAGTAGAGTGCTTCTTAACAACTAACACCATATCTTAGCTTGTGATGATGCTCATTGTTGGATTATGAAATGGATTAGGGTTTTCCCATCAATTTCTAATCCAAAAAATACTTTGTTCACCTAAGATTAAAACAATCTTAAGAACATGACCATGTGATAAAAATATGAGATATTTAAAACTTTTTCAACAATATAAGATGCGAGAAATAAAATTACGGATAATCGCCAAATATAAAGTCCAACTACAACATTCTCCATAATCCAAAAATATACAAAAGTCTCAAGATAATATCCCAAAACAATTATGGAGTCACAAGTGACTCATGAATCCAAAATTTGTCTCATATGAAATACATAAAGAAAAGGAAACTACACCGTACATAAAAGTAAATCTCCAAAGTCGAATAAATCTCCAAAGTCGATACTTTGCTCCGAGATCCAATCCTCTCCTAAAATATTAAACTTAACCTAAGATGTTAGTCCATGCAAATGTAATACCTCGAATTTTAATGGATCAACGAAATGAGTTATTAATTATTAATTACTCTTGAGAAGGTATCATTTTCATATAATATAACTACATTGTGGGAATTAAGTTAGAACCCTAGGGGTAAATCGTTTGGCCAGTCTTGTTGGCCAAGATATATGAAGGAGGATATGGCAAATTATATCGTGTGCAATGATACGTGGCCTCTGGGTGTCAGGAGGTATAGTCGATCTAGTATCTAAGGAGAGTTAAGTTAGAATATAGGTAGATCACATCACAACACAGACGACTAATCCTGGTAGGACTCTACAACTCAGAGATAGGATCAAAGTAAAGAGACCTATTATTATAACCTTGTACTTATAAATAAGTGTGACCTCGCCCATTTTCGTAGGGGGTTACTGATTTTGTATCTTTCTCACTATGACTTGGACTCTTAGCTAGCAACACTAACACTCCAATTGTCCTTCGTTATTTCAAGAAATAAATAGCTCTTCATCATTTGCCTGTGGACGTAGGCAGGATGATCTGTTGAACCACATACATTTAGGGTCATTTATTTTGTTGCATTCATATTATTAGGCCTAATTCATAATACGTCATTTATTGTGAGTTTGATTTCCCCTATGATTTTGCGACATCTGTGGCAAAATTATGAATTCTCACCACTGTGAGATACAACTCTATTTTAATATAGATACTAACCATGCTCATTATATGTGTGCCACGAGTCATCTCTAGTCTGCGGTATGAATAGTTAGGAGAGAGCAAACTCCAACGAGATCCCCTTCGCCTCCTAAGTCATTGAGGTCAAGTGGGCGTTCACTTAGAAGGTCTGGTCCTCGTCACTGACGTTATACTCCCTTTGCTGAGAGACCTACGGGGAAAGTAGCGTCATGGCTAGTCAGTATTTATAAAGAAAGGTTGAATTATCATGATGAAGAGATTGCCCATCTAAGGAGACAGTTAATTAGACAATCACAAGAGCACAACACATGTTTTCACAATCTGGAGCGACGTAGATGGGAGAGGATTTGTTCCCTAAGGCATAATAAGTCCAACCAAACTCCTCGTGAAATATATTCTAACATGTAGCATATCAACACTCACCGACTCATAATTTTGTTAGTCATAACCGTCCACTAATTCGACCAACTGAGTTTGCACATAGTAGGAGGTCGGCTTGGCCTAGAGTGTTGCTAAAGAAAGTTCGGAGTGATGAACTATGAAACCTCATCAAAAAGGAATTGGAAGGAAGGATGAACCCGAATTTGGCACGAACCCAAAAAGATTTTTCTAGGAGAGTGTTGGGGCACAATTCAACCTCATTATTTACCAAGGTTTTAAAAGGCGCGAGGCGTGATCGAGGCGTTGAGATCAAGCCTCAAGCCTTAGGAGCCTAGGCGTAAAAAGGCATTTTTTCTTTTTTATTATTTTAATTTTTCCAAGGCTAGTAATATAATAAAATAGTACATAACTTGAATTTTGAAAATATATCCATATATTTGGTAGCCATCTTTCTTATATTCATGCTCCATAACCAATATTTGTCAACTAATCCTTTGTTTAAAAAAAAGTATGCCTTAAGCCTTTTACCAAGAATAAGGCGTAGGGGATGCATTTCTCTCAAGCCTCAAGCCTAGGCGGGCCTTTTAGAACAGAGTTATTTACTGTGGAGATAAAATCTCCGGAGCCATTGAAGACATTTTTCATCCCAAAGATCACTACATATGATGGAAAGGCGGATCCTTCTCATCATATTAGGCATTATCGGTAGACTATGTCCCCATGGAGTCACCATGATGCCCTCGTGTGTCTACTTTTCCCCTAAACTCTAGGAGATATGGGCCTCAAGTCGATTAAGAAATTGTCCCCCCGATCAATATCCTCATTCGAAGAGCTAGTAGAATAGTTTATGAACCACTTCATTACTAGCTGCAAGGTAGTCAAAGAGGTTGATTCATTTATTCCTCTTAGAAAGAGGAAAGGAGAGTCCCTTAGGCAGTATGTGTAATGCTACTAGGAGCTGTTTAACGATATTGATGATTATAACAAGCAACGAGCCATCTCATTCTTCAAGTTCGGGCTCTCTAGATTGGATTATCTCTACCAATCCTTGACCAAGAAGTCGGTATCAACTATGGACAATCTCATGGAATGTATTGAAAAATACACCAAGGTAGAAGATGAGCTCCTCACTACAAAGGCTCTAGATGAATAGATTCCTAACAAGTCAAGGAAAAATGCTTTAAAGAAGTCTTATAAGGAAGGAAATCAGCCTGCTCCACTAAAGAAATGATCATAAAATGATAATGCCAATGGATGTTTCAAGCTACATACCAATTAAAGAAGTTTCTAAGTAGTGGAGACCTTCTTCAAAGAGCCTTTCTATAAGTTTATTTCGCATATTAGAGACAAGATGTAGTTTAAGAGATGGACCAAGATGGCCAGCGATCCAAGTGACAAGGGCTTTAATCTCAAGTGCACCTATCACTAAGACCACAGTTAACTTGCGAAGAACTGTAAGATATTGAAGAAGAATTTAGAAGAGATCGTTCAAGCCTGCATCTCAAGGAGTATATTGATATAACCAAGACCAAGTCCTTGGCCAGAGTGAATGAGGTGTAGAAGAAAGATGAAAATCTCCCACCCATAGGAATGGTCATTGCAATATCGCTCCTTTATAATATGTCTACAAGAAATTTAGGTAGATGATGAAGATTGCAACCTATATCCAAGAGGTATTAAAGTTGAAGGTGTTTAAACCCATCCTGTCTAAAATAGAATGCAAAGACATCGACTTTGACCAGGCCATTGTCTTCACTAAGGAAGATCTAGTTGGCATAAACATGCCTAATAAATATAATTTAGTTCTGACCCTACGGGTGGCCAATTTCGATGTCAAGAGAATTTTGGTCAATCAAGAGAGATCTTCAGACATCATGTATATGAGTTTTCTACTCAAGATTGACTATGCAATTCAGGATGTGGATACCTAGGTGGACCATTGATTGGTTTCAATGGGAATATATGGATCCCATTGGGGAAGATCAAGTTATCAGTTAAGGTCAAACCAGTCAATCGCGAGGTAAATATCCATGTTATCCAGTTGAAGTTGCCCTATAATGAAATTTTGGGCAGAGGCTAGCTCTATACCATAAGGGTGATCCCTTCATATCTTCACCAAAAGCTCAAGTTTCTTCACGATCAATGAGTAATGGAGATAATGGGATACCAAGCAAAGGACCGCAATTGCTTCATAACCGCTATCAAGGTAAAGAATAAAAAGTCTAAGAAGAGCCAGAATAATGACAATTCGAAGGATGGTCAACTCAAGTAGTAACCAAAGGACATTCAAACTAAGGTTGAAGAAACCATACCGTCCCCCATCGAATGAGTGATGGAGGAGAGCATCTCAACCATATAATTTTTTTAACTGGATCATAACTACCTAAGGGTGAAGCAGAGCATCTCATTTACTTTTTCAGGACCAATGTCGACGTAGATCCAGACATTTCTTGTCATTGACTAAATGTAAATCCATATTATTGACTGATCAAACACAAGCTGAGGAAGTTGACACCAGGGAAAGTAAGAGTAGTGGAAAGTGAGATTGAAAACCTTCTCTAAGACGGCTCCATTACGGAAGTATAATTCCTTGACTAGATTTCTAACACCATCCTGGTAAAAAAGAAAAGCAAAAAAGTAGAGTTTGTGCATGGATTCTACCAATCTCACCGAAGATTTACCAAAAGATAGCTTTCCATTTCCCCGGATTGATTATCTTATGGAATCAACTGCTGGCCACCAGTGTATGGGCTTCATGGACGCTTACTTCGGGTACTATCAGATACCATTACTCGACCTCGTTTATCACGAACATAGGGATTTAATTTTACAAAGTTTTGCCCTTTAATTTAAAGAACTTCGAAGAAACCTACCAACGAATTATGACAGGATGTTCTAGAAATAGATTGGTGCAACCAAGGAGGTCTACATTGATGACATGCTCATTAAGAGAAAATGAATGGCCTATCACATTAAGGACCCGACGAAGACTTTTAAGATACTCATAAAGTACAAGATGAATATGAATGCCACTAAATAAGTCTTAGGAGTGAGGTATAGAAAGTTTATTGAATACTTGGTGATGCAAAGAGGATAGAAGAAAATCATAATCAGATTAAGGCTCTACAGGATATTATTAGGATAACCACCATGAGGGACATTTAGGACCTCAACAGAATATTGGTCGCACTTAAACGATTCATATCTCGAGTATCGAATAAATGTCGAAGTTTTTTTCAAGCCTTGAAAAAGGAAAGCTTATCAGTTTGGATGGAGAAATGCGACCAACCACTAGATTGAATTCGACAGTTCTTGGTATCCCCTCACTTGTTGCCAATTCATACCACCAAAAAAGACCTATACCTATACTTGGTTGTCACAGTTGGCAACCAACGCAACATTGGTACGAGTACATGATGGAAAATAATTATCGGGTGTGTTATGCCATTTATACTCTCCTTGAGGCAGAAACAAGATATATGCATATTGAGAATAGGGTCCTGGCACTAGTAACATTAACCAGGAAGTTACAACACTAATTTAATGCTCGCACGATAGTCTTCCTAATGACTTACCCATTGAAGAAGATCATTAAGAAGGAAAAACTCTCCAATGAACGATAAAGTGTTATTTGGAGCTAGCCGAGTTTGACATCAAGTATGATCCACGAACAACCATCAAGGGATGGGTCCTAGCTAATTTTTTTGCCAAATTATTAATATCACCGCCGAAAAAGAAGTGCACCGAATCCAACTATAGAATCAATATCCACCATTGACGATGATAAAAATGAAAGCTAGTAGATGGGGCATTCAATGAATGTGGCATCGACATCAGAATCATCTTCGTCACACCACATGGGTGCTTTATCTAGCAAGAAATTTGACTCAATTTCAAAGAATCCAATAACGAGTTTTGAGTATAAAATGGCGTTGTTGCCGATCTTTGGAGCTTGAATAACTTGCGAGGATTACCTATTTGTGATTCATTTGTATTGCACTTTTTATTTTTTTCGTACCATTTATTTTCTTTATTTTAGAAGGCTTGTATTTAGGATTTTTATTTTTGGCTTCTATTGCGGCGCATAGAGACACCATTTATTTTTCATTTAAAATTGTAATAATTGAAGACAAGCGTGATAGGGAAACCGTACAAGGTAGAGAAAGGGCATCCAAAGGCGAGGAAACGAAGCCTCTCTAACTTGGGTCGATAGGACTCCCGGGGACACTGAGATAGGCGTAATCTCCCCCCCCCCCCCCCCCCCCCCCGTCGACTCAAATTTTTTGGCACCCCACGGCCTCAAAACCGTGGGAGGTACATTTCTCTAACACTCGCGCCTCTCCTGTTAGGGAATCAATTCTTTTGTGTGCTTTGTGTGCTCTTATTTGATTTATTCTCGCATTTATTTTCGAATGGTGTGATGAATTAATTGACTAAGACCTACACTAGGTCACTCACGAGAAGGGATTTCATCACCCGACTCACTCGCTTACCATTATGTGCTACCCTAGTCATCATTAAATTTAAAATCAATCAACTAGGTAGCCCACTAGGAGCATAAATTTTGCAAAGGTGATCACAAAGATTTCCGTGATTTTTTTATCACTCACGGACTTAATTAAAATTTGACTACCCTTTCACTAAATCTAAAGATAAAAATTGGCTATGTTCTAGTTAGGATTTATCCTTGACTCGTGTGTGTCCAATTCATTTTTTGGTAGTCGGGTTTTAGTGAGTTCGTGCAAATTCAAGTGTCCATTTTTTCCCCACCTTTTCTTCCAAAAAAATCCAAAAATATTTTCTTCCTTTATTTTTTTTAGAAAAATCCAAAAATATTTTCTTTCCTTTTAAAAAAAAATAAATAAAAAATCCAAAAATATTATTTTCCCCACCTTTTCTTCCAAAAAAAAAAACCAAAAATATTTTCTTTCCTTTTGAAAAAAGAAAAAACTTAAAATTTCCAAAAAATATTTTCTCTCCTCATGGCCGAAGAACGTCCCTTACGGGACTACATTGGTAATTTTCCATTGTCACGGGACTACTTTGATCATTTTCCATTGCCACGTGACACGTGTGAGAGTAATCCCGAGCCGTCTCTTTATGAGATACTTAGTGGTTTCACCTCTCTCACGAATACCGTTGGTACTCTTGACCCATCTATGCACGGACCTCCTACTCCGTTGCCCTCGGTGTCAAGTGTCGACGTGTCGTGTACCTTGTCATGCACCCATTGTTCCTATGCTGATCACATGTCCCATGAGTGTCCATACTCTTCATATCCATACAAACCCACCACGGAACATGTGTATCCATATGACACTGTTCCGGAACCCACCTTGGCCTACTACCCCGCTATACCTAATCCCGAGTTGTGTGAGCACCCGAGCTATTCGTGGAGGCCTGATCACCCTTCCACGCAATACGAATCCCAACCCGAAGTTGTGGATCCTCACACGTTCCAATAGTTGTCATGGCAACCTTGTGCATCTAGTCACGATCATTCCCCTCACTACGAACCCTATGAGTATCAACCCTTTGTCCATCACGAAAGCAATCCTTTCGTGTATGATGAACTTGACCCCACTCCACACACTTTATTTGAGTATTCTCCATACACTCACGATAGTAGCGCATTGTGTCCACCTCACCCACCACCACCACCACCCATCACTCCACCACCATCATCCACCTCCGCTCTCGAAAGCCTCTTGCAAAAGTTCATAGTTGAGTAAGAGCAAGCCACTCAAATTCAAACTCGAGCTCTCCAAAGGCTTGAACAAAGGCTAAATGAATTGGAGTGTGAGCGAGAGTCGGACATTCCCATGGCCCCACCCATCGTTGCAACCGAGTTTGATGATGCTGTGTCCTCTTGTGACACAGATTTTGAGTGTAACCAACCCTACCACCCCGAGAATCTCGAAGTTGAGACCATTCCATGGTCGGGGTCCCAAGTCGACAATTGTGTTGGCTTTCCTTTCAATAGTGAGCCTGATCAATTCCCACTATGTCCATATGAACCCCACTTTGAGGTTCCCATTCACCTTCCCACTCCTGTCATATCCAAAAATATATCTGAGCTTCACCCTTATGTTCCCGAGGAACCAATTTATCCTAGGTTAGCTCCGGGTACGAGTGCTCACCATTTTCCTGAGATGGAATCCGTGATAGTTCCTAACTATCCGGATATGGATCATGTTCCACCTTGCCCGACTCCCTTTGAGCTCGATAATTATAGTGATTCCTCTATCTTAGATCTTGGTGCCTCATCTTACCCACCCACCACATTCCCCGATGCTACTCTTATGTAGAAGTTGAGCACTCCATCTTTAGAAACCACACTCCCTTGTGAGTATTCCTTTACTCCTCCCAATGAGTGCGTGTCTCCCACGCTTGGGTTGGCTCATCTTCCTCCACCATTTTTCCCACGCAACCCACCCATTGTACCTTCCACCCCACCACCTAGTTTGAATCTTGATTTTACACATCTCATACTTCCATCTACATTTTTAGATCCACACCTAAAACCATCCTCCACCACCCATGAGAGTGTTTGTGGTGCTACTCTCCACTTCCGTGACACCGAGCTTGTTCCTCCATGCCCGCCACTCTCTTATGGTGTTGATTTTATTTCTCAACAGCTCCCTATCATGTCACAGCGCGACCAATATCATTGCCCATTCATAAAACAGTCGTGTAATTTCTATGAGCCCCATCCCATTTCAATTACCACACCCTTTTGCCTTCCTATCCAACTTGAGCACCATTCTTACAAGGACCGTGATCGATGCTTAATCACCCACGCCTTTCTCACCTTTACCCTAATACCCACCCACCCATGTCCACCGATGCTTTGCATCGCGTGATGCATTTTTCCATACAAGTGCATTGACATGTTTTAGCTTCTATCAAACAAGACTAATGCTTCAGTCTTGTTTGGGGGTGATTCTCAACACCCATTTTTCTGCCACCCCGAGCTTTCCTAGTTCCTATCTTTAGGGTGAGAATGGTTCGGTCTGGCTGAAGACATTAAACTTAGCGCTACCGGGAGGCAGCCCGCGTTTCTTGTACTAGTCTCATCCTGTTTGGAGGTGGTGTTTCATACCACCCTATGTTTTGTCATGTTTATAGACTTGTACACATTTTTTTCTCTCTTATCATTTTTTATTCAGGTTTATTATTGGCGATATCTGTCCACTTCATTAGCGGTTCATTCTGGTAATCCCTTTCCTACCTTATACTCTCAATTTTAAAAATCATTTTACTTAACATCGAGGACGATGTTCCTTTTTGTGTGGGGGTGGGTAATTTTATCAAAATCCTGCCTCTTTTGAATTTTTTTATTTTTAAACCTGATTTTTAAAATTTCGTGCAGTTTCTTTCATGTCACTCATTGATGTGAATTTTCAATCATCCATCTTTCAAAAGTCTAGGAATCAAGCAAGAGGTTTATATTTTTTCTAAATAGCTTATGTAATAGGTGTCAAGGCATTTTGCACCATGAATTTCTAGACTCAACAAAATTTGTGTACTTATCACATCATTACGTTTAGAGTTGAGGAGTACTACAATTCTAAAGAGAACCTGGAGGATCACTAGTAGAGACTTTAGCTTGTGAGATTCATGCCTTTCACCCTTTCAGAGTGTTTTACGCAATCTCTGAGTCACAAGTTGATTCAACTTCTTTTGGGTCCACGCTTTAAATTGTTGCATGATCTCATTATCCTTCATTAAAATTTTGTTTGATCACAGAGAATGACATCTTTTTTTAGTTGTAAGAAACGCGTGTTTTGAAATTTGTCCTGATCACTAGGTTTTCATCCATACACCTACCACTTTTTCCCCATATCATATTTCCGTTCACTTCACCCATATTCTTCCATATATTCCCCACACCATCCATATACATACCGCACCTCATTTCGTATATCTTCCATCATTTCAAATAAAAGAGTGTTGTTTCAAAATGTTAAATGTCTTCATTGTTGGTTTAAAAAGTGAGAGAAAAAGAAAAGAAAAAAGAAAAAAAATAGAAAATATAGAAAAAAAAAAAGAAAAAAATATATAGAGAAAAAGAAAAGAAAAATAAAAAAAAAGAGAAAAAAAAGTGATTTGTAGTTAATTTTTATGTAATAAAGACATTTGTGCCTAAAGTGTGTACACTCTTATCAATCTTATTGCATCCATCACTCATCCATTATCCATCATATCACTATCCTACCTACCTCATCACCATCCTTACCTCATCTCATATCCCATCCATCTCATTTCATTTCCCCCTCACCCATATACATCCATATTTTCCCTAGGTGTTCGGGCAAATAAAAGTCAACGTGGTGAATAACTCGACGTTCTCACTATAGTGACTAGCATTCTTTCATGAGATCATTTTTCTTTCTAATTGTTCGTTCTTTCTTATATGTGTGTGAGACGTTTGAACTTGCTTACATTTACTCACCTCCTCACACACAAGAGCGATACACTTACCCATATCTCGAGAGTTCGTTTGAGAGAGAGAGATCCGTGAGATTTGAAGTAGAAGCGTAGATTCCGATAAGGCAATCTAGTAATTACTCTTGTGATACTTGACCTGTTTTAACTGATTCACACCACACACGTTGAGTTCTAGGAAAGATGTGCCTTGAGTATTTACTTAGCTAAACTTTTTATGCACTTCTAACTTGTATTTCTGAAAATATTTCTCATGTGACGGATTGTACGATTATTCTACGTCTAATAAAAGATTGACTGCCTTTCAATAAAATTTTGCAAAATAAGAATTTTTTGGGTATATTCCCTGCAAACTCTCACGAGACACAACTCGTCCTGTAGGGCAACCTATGGGTTTAAAGGCTTGTTGCACATGCCAAGTGCAATCGCAAGTGCCCGCGAAAGTGGTATACTTTTGGTTACTTATCTTTCTCTTTCTCTCTATCTTATTGCTCGAGGACTAGCAACGCTCTGTTTGAGGTGGTGTGATAAGCACCCAAAACTGTACAATTTATACACCCAATAGATGTACATTAGTTGCTAATTCTCAATAATTTGGGTCTTATGCGCTTAATTGTTCAATATGCAGGATTAATTGCAGTTGCGGTATCAACAACTATATTTCGGAGCAATTTGCAGTTAAAGTGGAGCTAAATACCCAATCCCCTAATCCTAGCCTACCCTAAACCTAGCCTAAACCTACCCAAACCATGTGTGTGTTTTGTTTGTCCCTTTTTATATTTATTTTTAGATTTTTAGTTTGAGTTATTTTATTTTAGATTTATTTAGTATTTTCTAGATTTTGTTCTATATTTTTCTATTTTATCTTTATTATTATAATTTTATTTTATTTTGATTTTTATTAGCTTTTAGTTTATTCTTATTAGGATTAGTTTAAGAGTTTTTTTTTTAGTTTAGTAGATTTTATATTTTAGGTTTTTTTGTTTTCATATTTTATTACATTTTTCATATTTTATTTATTTTGTTTTTATTATTTTAGTTTTTAATAACTTAGAATTTTATTTTCCTAAGTTTTAATATTTTATTTTTATTTTGTTACTTAGATTTTTATTTTTATTTTATTTTATTTCTTAATTTTTATTTTCTTAGTTAGTTAGAGTTATTTTATTTCATTTTTAATTAGTTAGTGTTATTTTTTTAAAGGTCGAAATTAAGCACACACACATCACCTAAGTCACTCACACCTTATCTTACACCCTCTCCCACACCCCAACAAAACCACTCCCACTTCATCTTCCTCGTCATAACTCTCTTTCTCTTACCACCATAATCACACACCCATCTCCCTATCTATTACCTAAACCCTCGACAGCTCTCTCTCTCTCTCTCTCTCTCTCGCAACTCCGAGCGGAGCCAACTATCGGCATTAAACCGAGCCTCGTCCGCCGGAGCTAAACCAGCAACGCCCCTCACCTTCTCTCTCTCTTCGCGATCCCCTCTGCTGGCGCCCTCCCTTTAACTCCCCTCACCGATGAGCCCCCTCTATCCCCTCTGGCAGACAGCCCCAGCTTACCCGCCGGTGACCCTATCCCCATCTCCCAATCCGACCTCCAGCCGAACCTCCGGCAACGCCTCACCCCGTCCCATTCTCAATCCAACCCGCCATTCCGGCCACCTCTGCCTTACTCCGGCGACCCGTGATCTGTTCAACCCGAGACCTTTGAAAACCAAACCTGACTTCCACCATCCACCAAAGACCCACTTCCCATTTGAGCCTTAACCGATTTCTTCTATCTGTTACAAACCAAAAGACCAAGTCACCTAACAATTACCTCACATGTTTTAAACCATTAACCCTTTTTCCCATATTTCCAAAAATACCCATCAACTACCTATTTTACTCAATACCCAAAATAACCGTTATACCAAATTAGATTTTATACCCTCATTCTCTCACTATCATGACCTTACACCCAAACTACATGCACCCTCCATTAAATTCCTAAATAAACCCTCACCCAATACCTTACACACCCTCTTGCACCTTTGTCTACCCAAAATACCCCTTAGTCCCATGTGTGTCATGCATCTACTATAAAAGAAGACTCAAGACACGATTTGGGAATCATCATCAAATAGAGAGAGAAAATTCTAGAGAAAAGTAGAGAATTAGGTTAGAATAAATTAGGTAGAAATATTTGTAAATAGTTTTATTTTCATTTTTTAGATATTTGTGAGTGATAAATGTGTGAAATTCAATTGAGTTGATTATTGAGTTGATAATTGTTGGATGCTCATATTGGATGGATTGTGCTTAATTTCAAAGAATAGAAGTTTAATTTCACTTCAAGAGATTGTGGTTTGATTGTTCTCTTCTCTTCACATTTATTTTATGCCTTTGATTATTAATTGGTCATGTTTCATATCATGTTAGGCTAAATCCCCTTTCATGGGGTGGGGTAAAACCCTTATTTGATGTTATTTTATTTTTATTAGTTTAATTACTTGAAAAGTCCCTTTGAATGTTAATTTTGATCCCTCACCCTTAAATTTATGCCTCGAGAGAGGGTAAATGATTTTCGAGAGAAAATCAAAATTTTAATTATAATACTCATTTTAGATTCGAACAAGAGATAGTGGTTTCTTGAGTGGGGTATTATAATTTGAATTTGAACTCTAAATTTATTTTCTAAGATTTACATAAATTTTAATTGATCGATTCTAGCAGGTGATTAATTAAAATGAGTGTAGATCTATTTTTCTAAAGTTGTGGGGTGTTAAACTTAATTTTCTAAAAGATTACTATTATAATTACACTTGCAACAAGAGTTGGTTTGTAATTTTGATGTTAATTTGGGAGAATTCAAATAATTAAATTAATTAATTAGAATAACTAAACTTTCTGGTATAATCTCATTCTTTGATTGTTCTCACAATTATTTACCTCACTTTATCTCTTATTTTTAGTGTTAGACTTTATTTTTCATTTTAGTCACTTTCTAGTTAGTTATTTTCATCTTAGTTTAATTTAGTCTTATTTCACCTCACCTAATCCTATTGTTTTAATATTGAAAAAGCTAAAAAAAAGTAGAAAAAGTAAAAAGCCCAAAAAGAAAATAAAAAGTGAATTACAATTGAATTTCTCTCTAGCTTACTCCCTAGGAATTGGATTGATACCCTTACTTACCTCTACATTTTAGATTGTTATATTTTGTAGGTATTTGAGGATTTTGACTAACTTGGCTTTCAACAACGACACATATACGCAAAAGTTCCAGTTATCACATGGATTGCAAGGAGAAATCAACATTAGAGCCAATCATGTGGCAGTGTATTGTGACACAGGTCTGGTCGTGAATCAACTCAACGATGAGTACAAAGCTAGAGATCCTAGAATGCTTGCTTACTGGGACAAAGCGATGTAACTTTTTAAACTCTTTAGGCCATCCTAAGTAGAGGAACTTCCAAAGAACAACAAAAGTCACACAAATGTATGAGCTACCATAACATCTAATATTGACACTGACCTAAAAAGAATTATTGAAGTAGAGTACATAGATCAACCTAGAATTGATGAGCCAGATCCAGTTTTGAATGAGATCTAGTTAGCCTCATCGCCTTTCTAAATAACGATGATCTACCCTTTAGATATCAAAGAGGCTTATAAGTTGAAGATAGAGTCGGTGAGGTTACTCCTTAACTCTGAAGGCAAAATTTATCGACGATTATTCATGGGCCCTCTACTCAAATGCATCCATGCAGACCAAATGGAAGGAATCACCAATGAGATGCACGAGTGAAATTATCACGACACTAAATTCGCTAATTTGTAACACTTACAAATCAAACAGTAATGGTTTTAAACTGTTATAACAGGAGGGGTTATAATTTTTTTGTAACTTTTCAAAACACTTACAAACTGAAATTAATAACGGTTCAATCGGTGAATATTTTCGGATGTATGGGTGCTCTAATTAATCCATTATAAGTGTTTAAAATTGTTATTGTTTTACGTCTTATAAGTGTTTAAAAATGTTATTGTTTAACATTTTATAAGTTTTTAAAACCATTACTGTTTGTAATTTTATAAGTGTTTAAAACCGTTGCAAATATCGATACAAAAAAAAGTCAGCCATAAGGGCCTTATCTAAAACAACTCAATCATCTGAATACAACGAAATCTTTGAAATTTCCTTGTTCAATCAGCAACAAATTAAATTCGTTAAACATTTATTTCATCTAAAAACAAAAATATATCTCCAAAGATAAAATTCAAATAAAAAAACTTCGACCACAATAACCTCGCAACAAAAAATGATTCGGTCACAGATGTATTCGGATCGACAATGGCCTGTTGTGTTATCTATTTTTTCAAAATATTCAGATCAATTATTATTTACTTAATTTATTTGATGTTCAAGTGTTGTTACAAATGATCAAATCTATCAAATTATATAAGTGGATAAAAATTAATTATGGGCATAATTCATATCCATCTTATTAGCCCTACTGATCCCAGTCGACAATGCTAAGCGTCTCCTGCTCCATCACTTCATGGATTGTAGTACAATTTGATTCTCTCATTTTGTCAAACTCATCAACAACACATTTACCCATATCAACCAGCACCTGAAATGGAGTATTGGACAACAAAATTCATTAAGGAATTTGGATAAAGATTCAAGTATCCAAAGTAATTATCTGTAGTTACTAGTTCATTATTCAAATTTACTTGATAGTCCAATTTATTAAACAAAATACATATGATACAATTAAAGTTTGCACACTTTTATACTGAAATCAGGAATACATACGAGATACTTCTCTTTTTGTGCTGTTAGGAGGAAGTCCCTCAATGTAGGGAGTATTAGAAGCATATGGAGGGAGAGGGTCCTGGCCTATCCATTAGATCCACTGGGACCCGACCGCCATACTCCATGAATAAACCATTTGGATCCATTGAAACAAGATCAACTAATCCAAAGGCGGGTCCTCCTCCAATAGCTCTCCCTAAACCAACACCACCATAATTACTCGATTCTCCAAAAGTAAAGGCAGAAGGTGAGTTTTGGAGATAGAGATCCTATGATGATCCCAAACGTCTTCGATTCCTTTACCGTAGGTCCACCTCGGTTATTGTCTTGTGCTAAATAGTTATGCATCTCGAGAGCTAAAGGAAATCCAGAAGGTGGGAGCTCATAGTCAGGGTGATGTTGAATCAGATCAATATTGCTGATATCACCTGCTATTGATCTTCTTCGCTCCAGACGATGTTAGAATTCCATGTTATTTCATGAATATATATTGTAGTTACGCATATTTAAGAATGTTAACCTAGACAATGAAAATTGATTACAAGTTACAACCATTAGGTTTAGCTATATAAATTTTGACACCAATTCACTATTTTTAAAGACCACATATCACGATGCACTTTTTTTCCTCAAAAAGGTGCAGTTCTTTTGACTGCCTCACCATCTGTCCAAGTGAAATTCTTGGAGGGAACATTCATGGACAAAAATATAATAAATAAAATCATCGAAGTTCAGAAATCTGATTAAGAATAGTACCTTGAGTACTCATGCAACAGATAAAGAAAAACTTCAACTTCTAGATATTCCGTTGACAATTTGGTTTTATAAGGAATGCTCATTTTTTTTCTCACACCAAGCACAACATTTCTATAGGTTAGCCTCCAACCCATACCACAAAATATAAAATGAAATCAATCAAATGTAGATTAATCTTCCTTAAAATAATATAGTTATACCAACAAATAATTAATATTTGAATCGAAAGCAATACTTAATATCTTTAGTGATTAGATGTGTTGCATAACAGAAACTTAACATTAACAAAAAAATAAACAGGCTGTCTGGTGATTCAGAATAATCCAACATTAAATTTAGTAGTCAGTCATTAATATATTCTAAAACTAGTTAAATTAATAGTAGTGTAATTTGATAACCTCGTTGTTGATCGAGTATCAGCTACAAGGAAACGAATCTTGATTCAAGAATTGCAATAAAATCCTCCCACTCTTTTGGGTCTTCTTCAATCACGACATAGTCAATATCTGCAGTTTTGCTATTGATTTTAACAAAAGACTGAAGTAACTAGACATGACAAAATTCCAACATCGTCAAAAGATAAAATTACTTGAACAAAGTGGTTGAAAGATTTTAGAAGTATTATAAGTATATATATGTAGTAATGTAGACATTAGCACCTTGGTCCGAAAAGAATTATCTCAATCTCATATAATTCAGAACCTGTTACGAGCTGAATCACATACCGAAGTTTAGGATCACATGTACTTGTAAACATTTCAGACAAGCACATCTCCAATGGGTAGTATAACAGATAAAAATGAAAATATCAGATAAAGGAAATTTTCAATGTGACAGACATAAACACTAAATACTCTTAGGAATTAGAGTGAAATACGAAAATAGAGCAACAAATTTCCAAGGCAAGTTTAAAACATTCTTCAGATGATGTTATATCTATATAGTCAAATGCATACAAGAATAAGAAATTTACAACTTACAGATAGTATACTTATTTTTGTGATATTTTATTCTGTAAATAAAATTGACATCAAGAATTGTTTGAATGGAAAAATAAATAAAATTCAGGTGCCAAACCAACAAATATTCTTTCTCCGCCACTCCTAATAATGTGAAACAACATGCAAAGCTTTCTAGTATCTATAATTTTTAACAGCATACATATCTCGTCATTGATGAACTTATATGGAAAGGTCCAAATTCAGGATAACTAGTCTCACAAGATTCAAGAGACGAATACCTATACACTTACCTTATTCAATCTATACTTTTTATCTTCGTTTAACGCTAAGATAGTCTTAGCTAGCCTAGACAAAGTGTCATTGCTTATGCTTTTAGATTGCATGCTGATAGAATTGTTCAGGATTGGATGAACCTCAGTGATAGTACTAAAGAAATCCATCCCAAGGACCGCAAAAAGATCATTCACGGTGCTCACAAATTCAAATACCTTGTGTAACCTCTCACTCTGCCAGAATAAGCAAAATTAACAACGATGATTGTCAGATTTAGAAGTTAGTCTGTTTTTCTGTTAACTGAATGATTATCACTAGTATGAGTTACCTTTTCTTTTTGAAGTTATTGGAGCTCAGCATGAAATTCATCTAATTTCTTAAGGGATAGGTCAGATTCGTCAACATCAGGGATCCTTACCTTCTCACCAGACCCATCAATTTCTATACATATTTTTTGTAGTGACTATACGTCGAAGAATTCCTTAATACTCTCCTCTTTCTATTTCCACAGTTGTTCTAATGTGGGTGCTATAGCTACAAGTTGTTCATTGATTGTTCCTAAGGTCTTCTCAGGCTGCAAATGGCACCAACCAAAACTAAGAAGTACTCAATAAAATAAATCCCACAATTCACTTAGGAAGCAATACCTTTCAACATATGTTTTCGCTCCAAGTGCTGATAGAGGACTGGAGATCTCAACATTAGCATCTGCCAGTGCCTGAAGTAGATGTGCCCTTAACTTTGTAGCCTGGTCAACCTTCCTTTTGTACACATCCAAACACTCCTGCTCTAATTGAAGAAGCATCTTATCACGTTCGTCATCTTTTTCACCAACCTCATGTTGAATCTGAAAGTGGGTGGGAAACCCACTTCCTTAATTCCTTCCCCTTGTCTCATACTTAATAAAAAAAAAAGAACCCTCAAAACATGGAGCTCATGTTTCATCCGATTTTTACTCCTCATTTTGCTCCATGTCATCTCTTGTCTACCTCAAACATGTATATAAGGGGAGGCATGGAGGATGGTTTGACACACCAAAAATGTGAGTGAAACATTGAAGAGTAAGAAGAAGAAGAGAGTTAGAAAGGGAGAGTTCATTTGGAGTCTTTTGGGTAAACACATTTGTGTAGAAAAATACACATCGTATTTTTCATTTGGAGTGTATTTGTGAGAGTCTCTTTTGCAAGAGTGAATTGATTCGAGTGTCAGTCGACGTAGCCAAATTGGTGAACCACTTAAATATTTTGTCTTCCCGTGTGTGTCTTTTTACTCATTATACTTTTATTGTGAGTGTGCCATATTATTATTTGGGGTTACAGTCAGTATCATTTGTTGACACGCTTTCGCACAACACCTCATTCCAAATTTACTGCATTAAAGCACAAATTATTTTCATTAACCTCGCTAAAAATTAACCCCACGTGTAACAAAATTAATAAGAGCATGCATATACATGTATAAATTACTTTAGTTGGCCAAAAATAATATTTTACAAAATAAAGAGGAGCAAAAACTGAAAACCCATAAAACATATAAAAATGAATTGCCTGTAACTGCTGCAGTAGAGTTCTGCAAGTAGTTTCTCCAAGAAAAGGATTTTGTGCATCCACCCCTACCATCGATTATTACTGCAACCTAACAAGCACCGAAGAGAGTATTCACAAAATTCTTAATCTACTTACTTTATAATGGAATACAACCTTCCAATATATGGGACGCAAAATACAAGTATGAACATAGAGCCATTAAACAAACAAAGAAATCAGATATAATGTTGATTGACAGGAGGCTACATAACCACTTGATGTTTTTCCAAGGCTTTTCAAAAAACAAGATTACAATTCATACCAATAACATATAATACATAAAAACTGTAGTTTTTTCCTGAAACTACATGACTACAAGGATGAAAACAAGACAACTGAAAGTGAAACACTTGTCTAAAGAAAAATGCTAAAAGCCCTCTAATATTTACTACATATGAAAAAATGGAATAGGACCTATTGAGAAAATTTTCTTAGGAAGGGACTAATTAGTAAGTACCATACGTAAAGTGGACTACATGAAACAAACACAAAATATTACGCGTAATTATAGCATAAATTTTAGATCTTCATTCTCTACTTGTTACAAAAACACTTACAAGTGAGAACACAAATTAAGAAATTTACTTCATTAAGACAATGCATAAGAATATTGCATACAAGAACCAACAATAGTAAGTAGAAATCCCAAGCCCTTACTTGGAGTTAGGATTATGAATACACAAGATCATAATGTTGATCCAATTTAGTTAGTGAAAAAAACAGACTAAAATGAGAATGCTCACCTGAAGATCCAATGCCTTTATTTGATATGTCTGTCACAGGTACCTAAAGATCCAATTAAAACACAGAAGTCTTGATACTTTTTCAGTTCTATTACAAACTTAAATGGGATAATGTATAACAACAAAAACATGAAGAAATAAAAAAATGTAAAATGTACAGAATCAGTGGAAGGTGCAAAAGTCGGATACCACTTGCCCCAAATATTATTCATATTTGAGTAACAAACGCTGATTATGCGCAGAATAGTAGGAATTTCTGATTGCCTCTTTAATTAATTTGCAGTTTAAAATGATAAATTTAGTTTTGTCCACAATTGTCTTGTTATGGAAAGATACCGTGTCAATAAACAAATGACATGGTCATACATGCAAAATTGTATATTGCAATGTTATATATCTATTTTGTAACTCCTCTTCTATGACACAATTTCTCATCCATAGACCATCATTCTGATTATGAGACATAAAATCAAGTTATGGTAAATGATCATCACAGAACAAAATGGTAGTAATCAGTAAATGATAACAGTGTAGTACTTACGAATTGAAGTTGGCGAACACTATGAATTTCACTTGGTAGAGGAACCTTCTTATTGGTATCCTATTAACATAATTTAATTAGTAGGTACAAAATTTCAAGAAAATAGTTCAGAGAGATATTTGCAACCAACTTAATAGTATTGGTTCTTACAATTTACCCAAAGTAAGAAGAAAAAGAAGGGGGGGGGGGGGGGGGGGGCTTCAGAACTGTATGGCTTACCTCTCTCTTTACTTGTAGTTCGCTTCACAACTTGCTTCATCTATATTGATGTGAAATACCAAGATACTAAAGAACACTTTAAAAAGTAGAGTAAAAATTATAATTTCTAGCAATAAAAACCCCTTAAAGTAAAATACTGCTCGAGTATATATATTGTATGGTAAATTCCATAAAACAGAGGCTAAATGATATTTTTTCATATAAAAATAATACATATACAGAGAAATATATATACACGAATTGAAATAAATGCCCCTATAAAGTTCCTCATGATCAACCTTTCTTGTAAGTTCTCCTCTGAAGTGAATAGTCATTGATCGTGGAATATGGCCTTTGGGGACATGCTCAACCAACTCCTGAATTTTAACCTAAATCAGAGGACACGCCATTATATCAAATACAGGAAAAATACATTAGCCACTTTCATTTAGAACACATTACAACTAGCTAAACAAATATTTAATAGAAATCATTTAATCATAAGAGAATGTGTAAAGTTAGACCTCTTGAAACTTCAAAAACATAGATTCTCTGAGTTGAAGAATCAAATTTCCTTTGGTGATATTTGTTCTACAGCGATTAAATGGGCATTATACAACCAAACCAAACCATTCGCAATAAAAAAAAAACATATACGGAGTTAATACTAGTTGGAACATAATTGATAGATCTTAATTAAGATAAATCAGCAAAAAAACGAAGACAGGCCTTACAGAAATCGTTTTCATTAGAAAACTAAAACAAAATCCACTTGCATTCAATAATTAACCCATATCAACACTCTTTCCTAAATCAGAGACAAAGCCAAAACATAATCCAATCTTAGAACAAAAAAATTAGAGTTTGGATTTCAATGTAACCAAAATCTTATAACGTAATACACAAACACTCCTAAAAATAGAGATCGTACCAATCTTAGTAAATCATTACCATCTTATGTTCGCAATACACAAATGCGCCTGAAAACAATTAAATGTTCTGATTTCAACCAATCTTAGACCAAAAAAGACAAGCGGATGCACGTAACTGGATGTTACATTATTCGTATTGCGATTATGCTTTAATGCGTGCCTACGCATATGTGATGAACTTATGTAGAATTCTCCCCCTTAATGTGTTAAGGCGTAGTATATCAATATCCTTTTATCCAGCTAGATTTATCAATTATAATATTGCTTTGATTATTGAGTTTAAGACATATTTGTGTTTAAAATACTACAACTTGGAAGAAAAATAAGAAGAAAAGGGGGAAAATGGCAAAGAAAAGCCCAAATGCCTTGAACTTTCGAAACCGATCTAAAATTAAATGACAAATAATTTTTGATTGATTATATATACTAGACCGTGTGTTCAATGTGGTTTATTTCATCATGAATCGTATCATAGACAACCCTAAGTGTTATATTCACAAAACTCTTATTTGATAATACTATATTTGACTTAACCTAAGTTTTTGCAACTAATTAGACATAAAACCTATTTCAATGCAAATCAAAATTTATTTCCATGCAAATCAACCTTTTTTTTTGTTAAATTGATGTTATTTCCATGAAAATCAACAGTTTTTTTGTGAAATTGGTGTTATGTCTAATTATTTGCAAAAATTGGGGATAAATAAAAAATGAGAAGCCAAAAATTAAGCACGTGATGAAACATAGAATATAATGAATGAATACAACCACATATGAATTTAAACTAGTATCGAATGGATTTGAGAATACAAACCTAAATCGCAAGTATAAGAGTTACAAACCCCAACTGAAATTGAAACCCTAATTTGGAATTTCAAAATGTTAATGTCATAAAGCTGAAATCTCAAAAGACTAACCTTGAAATTTGAAAAATTTGTAGTTTCTTTATGGATACAATTACAAATTAGAAAGAAACCTTATTTTCATAAACCTTACAATTATGACAATCATTACCTGAGAGAGAGAGAGAGAGAGAGAGAGAGAGAGAGAGAGAGAGAGAGCAGCGATGAAGATGGAGTCTATGTGCCGAAGATGGTGAGCGGGAATCCAAAGCAGGAAAAAGGTTTTTGACTCTAACAAAGAGGGAATGATGAAAATAGGTGAAATGTTTTTTTAACACTTTAAAGAAGGTATACACGAGCCAATCACGTGTAATATACTCCTGAATGTGTGTTATATTAACAATTTTGTATCACTCATGAACACTTACAAATTTTGTAAGTGATTAAAACCGTTATAAATTTTATAAGTGTCCTGAACACTTATAAATCATTTTTTAAATTAGGTATAAAATAGCCAATTTAGTGTAGTGTATTAAGGGGATCCCATGTAGGTGGAATATCTCTCTCCTATAGGGCAATCTCTTAAGGATACTGGTGGCCTTTCATACAAATGAATGCTCTGTAGTTCATCCTCAATTGCGTTAAATGCTAGGATTTTTTCCCAATCATTAAGCAGTCGAATGGAGACTTGAACCCATTCATGATTCCTTGGCCATTTTATCAATGGGGCATGGATATCGTAGGATATTTACCTGTGGCTCGCGACAATCGAAAGTATCTCATAAACTCCACCAACCACTTTATAAAGTGGGTGGAGGCAGAACCACTCACTCATATAATAAAATTATGTGTCGTACAGTTCGTATGAACGAAAATTATCACAAGATTTGGGATTCTAAGAGCACTAGTCACCGATAACGGAAGATAGTTTGACAACGATATCTTTGGGAAATTTTTTGCAGAATATGGAATCAAGATCCACTATGCATCAGTAGTGTTCCCGTAATGTAATGGCCAGGCTGAGATCACTAAGAAGACGCTGTTGTTAGGAATCAAACGCCAATTGGAAAATTCAAAGGGAAGATGGGTGGACAAACTCCCCATCATACTTTAAGCCTACAGAATAATGCCTGAAAGGCCTACCATGGAAACCTCATACTTTCTAGCATACGAAATGGAAGAAGTTATCCCTTTGGAGATCGGACTTCCAACTCCGAGGACAAAGATCTTTGAAGATGGACGGAATGATGAACGAATAGCTCATGAGTTAGGTCTAGTGGAAGAACGAAGAGAACATGCTCTCATACACCTAGTCACTTACCAATAAGAACTATAAAGACAGAATGACAAGAATATCAAGGTTAGAGAATTCTAGGTCGGTGACTTAGTCTCAAAAAACTCCTCTAGAGGGAAAATAATCAAACAAAAAGCTAGCGACAATCTGGAAGGTTTCATACATAATAGTATTAAAGGGATGCATAGGATATTATCACTTAGAAGAGATAGATAACACAATAGTACCAAGGTCATGGAATTCAATGAACTTTAGAAAATTTTCTCAATAGTTAGGTTTTCATTTCTGCGAACCTTTTAATTTATTTGCGATAAATAAAACTTTTTCCTTTACTACTGTGGACTCGTTACAATTATCCAAAGCATATAACTGACCTAAAAATGGTGGTACAACTTAGGAGGGATGGGCGGACTAGAATAAGCATAAACCCACTTAAGAATTAAGGGGTACAACTTAAAAATAAGTTAGGGGCCTATGTTTGGCATAAAAACCAACAAAAAATAGTAGTACAACCCAAGATGGTTGGTTGGCCTAGAATAGGAATAAACTCACATAATAATTGAGTGGTATAACTTGTAAATATGTTAGGGGCCCACGTTTGGCATAAAACCCACCTGAAAATGGTGGTACAACCCCAAAGAGTTGGTCGGGATAGAACAAGTATAAACCCACTTAAGAATTGAGTGGTACAACTTATAAACAAGTTGGGGAACTACATTTGGCATAAAACCCACCTGAAAAATGGTGGTACAGCCCAAGAGGGATGGCCGGACTAGAACATATATAAGCCCATTTATGAATTTAGTGTTACAACTTAGAAATAAGTTTGGGGCCTACGTTCCGCATAAAACCCACTATAAAATGGTGGTACAACCTAAGAGGGTTGGTCAGCCTAGAACATGTATAAAACCACTTAAAAATTGAGTGGTACAACTTAGAAATCAGTTGGGGCCTATGTTCTGAAAATGGTGGTACAACTCAAGAGGGTTGGTTGACCTGTAACATGCATAAACCCACTTAAGAATTGGGTGATACAACGTAGAAATAAGTTGGGAGCCTACATTTGGCATAATTTTCATATGAAAACGGTGGTACACCACAAAAGGGATAATCAACCTAGATCAGGCATACACCTACTTAAGAGTTAAGTGGTGCAACTTAGAAATAAGTTGGGGGCTTATGAATGGCATAAAACTTACCTGAAAATGGTGGTACAGCCCAAGAGGGGTGGCCGCCCTACAACAGGCACAAATTCACACAATGGTTAAGTGGCGTGACTTAGAAATAAGTAAACCGCCATAAGAAGGGCACTTTGACTCAAATATGGACGACTAGCTTAACTTATAAACTTTTGGTCATCGTCATCTATGAGTTAAAATGATCTATCATTGAATTCCATCAAAGTTCACTACGAGTGTTTTTGTTTGAAAATAGTTTACCAAAGTAAATCATACCGTTAAGGTTATACACAACTGAAAAGAGTGCGCGTGCGTTCAAATAGAGATATTATTTAATTAAACTCAGTTTTTATCAATTAAGTCCTAAACATGCATCTATATGTGGTTGAATAAGATGACGAAACATGCAAGAACATTCAAACACACACATGTGAGGAAAAATCCCCCAAAGGGGCAAAACCTTTTATTTTCACTATAATTTTGAAAGAAAACGGCTTACACAGATTACAATGAAAATATGTGACACAGAAATACCCTCGGGTGTCAATTCTGATGTCATCGACTAGAACTATCCCTTTCCAATAGGGCAGCAATGAAGAAGCGAATGGCTTTCTCACAAATTACTCCAGATGAGTACATGATCCTCTTGAAGGTTTAAAGATTCACACACATATATGGGAATGATTTTGTGAATAAAAAAGGTTTAAAAAATCTTACAAAGATGAAGTCTTATTCTGGACTGTTTTCGCAGAATTTTGAGATTGCAGAAAGACTTAAAAATCGTGTAGAAGGTGAACAGGTATTTATACAAAAATTGAGGCGGTGGCTCGTTCAAATGAGATAGCCAAGTCGCTCGAACGAAGGATAGAAGTCGTTCGAACGAGATCGCGCGACATGCCTATCTCGCGTGAACGACATTTCAAAGTTGTTTGAGCGAGCTCGTCGTTCAAGGCACTTCGCTTCTACACTTAGAAAAAATTATACTTTTGATAAAAAATTAATCTAGACTTCAAAAATAATTTTCCAAAAATTTCCCAAATATTTATGCATATATTAAAGCTCCACTAAACCATTTCATCAATAAAGAGTAGTTTAGTAGTGGGAATGAGATGAGTAGCACGTTGCATATAGCATGATGCATGATGCATGATGCATGTGAAGATAATGAAGATAATGGATGCATTGAATTCTGATAAAGGCCGTCAAGGATGATCGTATTGATGTGCCGAATGTAGCGGTGTCAGACATACAAACTGTGATCTAGGAAAAAAAATTCCTAGATTCTACCCCGGACATTTATAGAATTATGTCCTTACAAATCTCCCCCTATGTCTATGCCGGTACATACATAAAAAATCCGAATTATGCAATCAAATGACATACAAGATAATATCCCCATTAAACCTCAAACTGAGAATACTAAATGATATGTCTTCCAAATCTTCAGCTCTCCATAACCTTCCAAAGCTTTTCTCATCAGGGTGTGTAATCAAATAATGAGCAATGTTGTACCTACACACATGAGATAACTCAAATACCCGTGACAAGAAAGATATTGAAATATAATGATATGCAAAAAAAATGATGATTAATTAAGCTTAAGCAAATTATTCATGCATCAACCAAACACCAAATAATTCTCCCCCATAATTCGGCTCCCCTTTTTATGATGTCCCCAAAAAGACAGAGATGAGAAGCATAAATGAATGTACATGGAGAATGACGCACGGGATTAAACTGCTATTTTTGAATTTTAAAAAAAATTTCACACCTTATATACAACAAAGAATCACACCATGAAAGAACACAAAAAGAACTAAGTCGATGATAGCGTAAATGTAGGGGTGTGAACAAATTCGATAGAAAAATCAATGCATACAAACATGACATATGTGCATGATGAATATCGGATACTCCTAACGAATGAACTAAAAATCTTCCTTTGGTGTAAAGAGGTGGTGATATGAGACATTGACTCAATAAAATCAACAAATCAAAGCTCAGAGTGATTTCCACACTAATAACGCCCAAAACTATTTCATGCTTTTTCAGGACTTTCAAGGAAGTTCAAACCCATTTGTATTCTCCAACCCAACTCACTCAGATATATATTTTGAATAGAGGCTTTTTAAATTCTCAAACTTAGGAGAATTGATGGTGAAACTGAATGGCCCATATTTGGCCTATATTGCTTTTTATTGCCTTTAATTTTTTCGGGCTCTTTTAACCTCTTTGACCCCGGATAATAAATTTCCTCCATTTTTAGGTCCCTTTTAACGGTGGCTTAGAATCGCAAAGGCTAAATGAACCTTTCGCAGCCCTTCCCCGTGTTCAAATAAACACACAGTCTCACCAAAATGGTCTTTTACATGCATTCCAATCATGTCAAGTTTGATCGCATATTGTTAGTTGTATAGATAGAATTGAGATGGAAACACTCAAGCCAATATGTGATAGACAAGTAAAATAATCAAATAAAGCCATGCATGTGTGCAATAAAGGAGATAGGAGTCAAACATGTAGAAATATATCACTAATCACATCTCAAAGACTCCAAACAATGTAAAGCACATGGATGAAATGATGTAGCGTCTCAAATATCTATCAAACAGTCACACGAATAAATAGAATGACATTGTGACTCTGCTATCTTGAAAGCTCATGTAACACCCCTCCTAATTAAATACCGGGTGGCTAGTCCCATACCAAATTAAAACAGAATATGCAGTTGGATCATTCTTACCATAACTGTCGAAAATATTTACAACTCACCCAATACCCAATTAAGCTGGTGTTAAAAACTTTCCAAATTTTAATTTCAACAAAATCCATTTTCAGTTTACGAATAACACAACACATATTATTCTACAACACTAATAACTGAACAAATAACACAAAAGAATTTAAATGCAATTGGAATAAACATTCCCACATAATAATCCAATACATTAATCCCAACAATAGTAAATGTATTAAAATGACACGAGTACAAGAGTATTTTGACTCAGATAGAAAATAGACAATTGAGTTCCTTTTGGGCGACATGCCCTAATTAAAATAATACTGTGAATCAAATGAAGATAGGCGTCTAAGTAATACTCCATAGCTCCATAGCTCCATAGCTCATCAAAATTTGCTAAGGTTGGCGTCCCCGTTGCTGGACACCTGATATAGAAGGTACAATAGAAAAGAAAATATGCAAGGAAACAGGTCAGAGCCCGATGTGAAAATGATTTTGAAAACAACAAGTATTTAACAAGTGAAAAAAAGCATTTATCATGTACATGCTAGTATCCAACTCTCACTTGTTATTCTCACCTCTCATCTATAGTGCACACTTAACGTTTCCTATTAACCTCCTAGTTAATGGTTCCTCTTCACAAATTTCTATAATATGATTCCATCCCATCTCATAACCCCGTATGTCCCATACCATACGTAGTATAATCATTCATATACGTTTTTCATAAACATGAACCGTTTCTCATTAATATGAGTTAAGCTTTTCAATTCTACAAGAATCAACATTAATTAACTTAATTCCATTCTCTTTCTCTATTCACCGTTATCTACAATTATCACCGTAGATAGATTTAACCACTATATACATTCATACAATTCATTATATATATATATATATATATAATGCTCCTATGCGGACTAGTCCGCATTTTAAGAATGCGGACCGGACATGTGTCACCTAGCGGTACCCCTAGAAACTATCGCCTAAATTATAGGCACACTCTCTTTCTTTTCTGGGCTCATCGCCAGGTGACACATGTCCGATCCGCATTCTTAAAATGTGGACTAGTCCGCACAAGAGCAGGACTGTATATATATATATATATATATAAAATACAACACCCTGAGTCACAACTGCGGTGCAATGCATTACTCCGCTATCATGTCCCAATATCGCGTGTCGCCGAATAGGGGACTAAAGGTTCGGTAAGGATTCCACGAACCACAAACAACAACATACAAATTGGAGGCGAACATAGTTCTTGTATCCATGGGTCACGCACATACCTACATACCCAAAGTCAGCGGACTTATCAACTCCCCGATAAGTCTTTCATAGACCTATGTTCTTGAGCGACAAATCAAAGATCCTATGGATTCATCAGGATATGACTGCCCTCACATGCAAACCTCCCATCGATAGTAAGTAAGCTAGGTATGTCATACACATAATTCATCAATTAATTAAATAGGCATTATCATACCTATAATATAATATCAACAAGGTAGTCACATTACCCTTAGATAATTCCCATATGTAGCATTATATCTCTGAAATCCTACGTATTACAATATTATAACTTTACTTCTTCAATTCAATTATCTCCGAGCCTCACTCATTACTCAAGATTCAAATAGGTTTTTCCTCAACATTTTATTCAGTAAGAAATCACTAATATCCTACAGGTCCATATCATCTTATCTCTCTAATTACCACGAATTAAACTCTCCTTTAATTAGGGTTATAACTAATTGTTTCTAAGCTCTCATAAACACATATTCTATCAACTAGGATTGAATACCATCATCACATGGCCCATTGTCTATAGTGTTTCATTCAAACAATATGACTTATCAACAAAATCAATATCCTCGCATCCTATAACATCTCTCCACTCCCGACGTCGTTAAGGTTCATGCGCGGAGCGTCTCGAAAAGCGAAATCAAAATAAGGAACCCCTCCAATACACTACTACTTAACTTTGTCGGTCGTGGAGGTCCGTTAACTTCAAATATGCAACCTGGATACCCTCATTCCCTCTTTCAACCGAATGTGGTCTGAACTCCCATCTCTATCCAGGAGTCATACCACTAAGCGCTTGTACTACACTTAGTCCTTGGCCATCAATAATGAGCTTAAACTCATTCCTTGATGTTCAAATTATAACCCTAAAGCTACCAGGTGTTATATTAAATCTCCCCTACTGGACCTATATTTAATCCTCATGCATACAAATTAGAATCCAACACATGAATCTAGCAACCAAATTTCTTTCAATTTAATTAACATCATTCTAATCAATTAAATCCTAATAACATTAATTAGATTCTCATCTAGGGCTTACTGAACTTCCCTAAGTCCCGTAATATCCAATTAATCATCACCAAAGATCTACAAAAGGTTTGGGATAAGAAAAGGCATTAAAAGAAACAACTTCATCAATTCTGGGGAGGTCGATCGATCGAAGGCAGGGGGTCGATCGATCGATCTCCCAGGTAACGACCCAATTTTTCTACATTTCTTCTACTACGGTGTTCACCATTTTTTATCGTTCAAACCTTCATATTAACAGCTCAAATGACTTATAATCCTTACTACATGATATAGAAACATATGTGAAAGATTTCTAATGCTATAAACATCCTAGAATCATCAAAAGATTGAATTAAAAGCATATGTTTATCCTCTTTTTCCAGAAAATTATATACATGATATCTTCAAGAACACAACATGATTTTCAGGATTTCTTCAACAGATTTATGATTATTTCATGGCTTACTATCTACCTACAACATGAGTTTGATTCCTATATATTTTTAGATTCCAAAAATCCATTAACAACTCTTCATTATCTTCCAAATATGTAAAAATCTCATCTTTTTATAATTATTCTAACATGGAAAATATACAAACTTAGATTGCAATTATCAAACACTTGCCTCTAATGAAGGTTTGATCCTTTGGGGTGGTGTATCATAGGTGGCTCTCCCCTTTTCCGGTCAACCTCCAGTGCTGGTTGGTGGTGGTGACCTTTGACCTTGGGTTCTTCTCCTTTCCAAGTAAGATTTTCTTCTTCTAAGCAACCTTTCACTCTCTCTAAGAAGATGACGTCTTAATATTGTGTAGAAGAGATGAATGAACCCACATTCAACTAATCTCCAAATACTTATAATAAGACAAAATCCTAAATAACTATTCATACCCCTTGTAAAAATGATCGAAATACCCTTTTTGGTTGTCCTTTCATTTCCAAATGATCCGAGACCCAAAACCAACATCCAAATAGACTTTTCTGATTATTTCAACCCTTATGGACACAACGACGCAGTCCAAATGACTATAAGTTAGATATAAAAAAAAAGTCTCCTTTTTAATTTCAAAAATATTAGTCCCGACACGCCCCATACCGCATCCGACTATCAATTCAAATTACTGAATTAGTATCACACAACCACATCAATAGCATCACATTCATATATTACCTAAATATCTTTAAGTAATATTTAGAATCATTCATTTTAATATCCACAATTCGGATAAAACCCAAATGAATTAATTTATAATAAAATCCAATTAATCCATTAATTTAAAATATAACCCATTTTAAAAGTCATTAAAATCACGAGGTATTACATACTCCCCCCCTTATAATAGAATTTCATCCCGAAATTCGGAAGATAAATTATACTGGTAAGGTCAACTCCGAGTATAAATCTCACATCGTAAATAATCTATGTCGTACCGCCCATAGAGTACATTAATGAAAATCTCCATTGATAAGCCTCACCATATAGTTTCGACTAAATCAAATTTAAACTTTGCGCAATCTTCCTTATACCATCCTCGTGACAAAGTAATCCTCACTTATTAAGCAATTAAATCCTCAAGTCACAACTACTTACTGTTTCACAATTACGAAAAATTACTACAATCCAACCATCCAGGGCGCCCATAAACCTTATGGTACAACTTTCATTATAATACGTATCGTAAAGGTTGTAAACTCATATCCTAAAGACCTAACTTATTTCGACTCCCAACAGTTATTAGTTTCATGCGTGGGGTGTCTCGCAAGCGAAAACCAAACAAGGAACCCCCCCGATACACTACTACCTAAAGTAGGTAGTAGGTCATCGAAACTCCTCAGGTCCTTAGTCAGTGGTTTATAACCTCTCTACAGGTTTTATCGATTTCAAATAAAGTTCTACTCATCTACTCTATTGTTAAAGACAAGATGCCGGCTACACGCTCTCATATACCACAAGTCAATCCACGTCGATAGTCACATCATGTTCGGTCATGCCCAAAGTAAGTAATTCCGTGATAAAAATCAAACCCACGTGATGACATGAAAAATATAGGTGTCCCACACCCCTCGGTGAGTCTACGTAAATAACAGTGCTATAGGATAAGTTTAGCAACCCTTTAGCCCATACAATTTTAATTGCTACAAAATCAGTATGCGCCTCATAACTCCTTAGATAGAAAACATACCCTCATTCGTGGGCGGTGGTTGTTAACTCCCACTAATATAACTTTGCTCCGACGAGTCAAGAAAAATTTTACCCCAAATTTTCAGTTCTAGTTCACCACACTCCACTATATGCCCAAGCCTTTGAATATATTGCCTTCGTTAGGTAACACACACAATTCCCTCATTTCAAGAACTTCTAGTGATGACTCTCATCAATTTTCCATAATAGGGGTGATCTCGACTACGGTCATCATACTCGAACATACTTCGTAACCTCCTCAGTACGATCTCCTCTATCCGTCCAATGGCCCTCATCTGCAATACTTCTTATACGAACCCGTCCGAATGCCAATAAGATTCAGTAATATATACGAAATCTTACCAAATAAATCAACAATCCTAAACATAGGGCTCTATATCAAAGAATGCTAAGCTGAAAACACAATAAGCCGCACAGACCCTAAAGGACACTAGAACCTGATGCTCTGATACCACCTGTAACACCCCTCCTAATTCAATACCGGGTGGCCAGTATCATACCAAATTAAAAAAGAATATACAGTTGGCTCATTCTTAGCATCACTGTCGAAAACATTTACAACTCACCCAATACCCAATTAAGCTGGTGTTAAAAACTTTCCAAATTTTAATTTCAACAAAATCCATTTTTAGTTTGCGAATAACACAACACATATTATTCTACAACACTAATAACTGAACAGATGACACAAAAGAATTTAAATGCAATTGGAATAAACATTACCACATAATAATCCAATACAGTAATCCCAACAATAGTAAATGTATTAAAATGACACGAGTACAAGAGTATTTTGACTCAGATAGAAAAGAGACAATTGAGTTCCTTTTGGGCGACATGCCCTAACTAAAAGAATACTGTGAATCAAATGAAGATAAGCGTCTAACCAATACTCCATATCTCCATAGCTCGTCATAATACGCTAAGGTTGGCGTCCCTGTTGCTGGACACCTGATATAGAAGGTACAATAGAAAAGAAAATATGCAAGGGAATGGGTCAGAGCCTGATGTGAAAATGATTTTGAAAACAACAAGTATTTAACAAGTGCAATAAAGCATTTATTATGTACATGTTAGTATCCAACTCTCAATTGCTATTTTCACCTCTCATCTAGAGTGCACACTTAATGTTTCCTATTAACCTCCTAGTTAATGGTTACTCTTCACAAATTTCCATAATATGATTCCATCCCATATCATAACCCCCAATGTCACGTACCATACGTAGTATAATCATTCATATATATTTTTCATTAACATGAATCGTTTCTCATTAATATGAATTAAGCTTTTCAATTCTACAAGAATCAACATTCATTAACTTAATTCCATTATGTTTCTCTATTCACTGTTATCTACAATTATCACCGTAGATAGATTTAACCACTATATACATTCATACAACTCATTATATATATATATATATATATATATATATATATATATATATATATAATACGACACCCCGAGACACAGCTGCGGTGCAATCCATTACTCCTCTATCATGTCCGAATATCGTTGGTCGCCGAATAGGGGACTAAAGGTTCGGTAAGGATTCCACGAACCACAAGCAACAACATACAAATTGAAGGCGAACATAGTTCTCGTATCCATGGGTCACGCACATACCTACGTACCCAAAGTCAGCGGACTTATCAACTCCCCGATAAGTCTTTCATAGACCTATGTTCTTGAGCGACAAATCAAAGATCCCATGGATTCATCAGGATATGACTGCCCTCACGCGCAAACCTCCCATCGATAGCAAGTAAGCTAGGTATGTCATACACATAAATCATCAATTAATTAAATATGCATTATCATAGCTATAATATAATATCAACAAGGTACTCACATTACCCTTAGATAATTCCCATACGTAGCATTATATCTCTCAAATCCTACGTATTACAATATTATAACTTTACTTCTTTAATTCAATTATCCCCGAGCCTCGCTCATTACTCAATATTCAAATAGGTTTTTCCTCATCTTTTATTCAGTAGGAAATCACTAATATCCTACTGGTCCATATCATCTTATCTACCGAATTACCACGAATTAAACTCTCCTTTAATTAGGGTGATAACCGATTGTTTCTAATCTCTTATAAACACATCTTCTATCAACTAGGATTGAATACCATCATCACATGGACCATAGTCAATAGTGTTTCATTCACACTATATTAATTATCAACAAAATCAACATCCTCGCATCCTATAACATCTCTCCACTCCCGACGTCATTAAGGTTGATGCGCGGAGCGTCTCGCAAAGAGAAATCCAAACAAGGAACCCCTCCAATATACTACTACTTAACTTTGTCGGTCGGGGAGGTCCGTCAGCTTCAAATTTGCAACCGGGATACCCTCATCCCCTCTTTCAACCAAATGTGGTATGAACTCCCATCTCTATCCAGGAGTCATACCACTAAGCGATTGTACTACACTCAGTCCTTGCGCAATCAATTATGAGCTTAAACTCAAGCCTTGATGTTCAAGTTGTTATGTCTCCCGTACTAGACCTATCCTTAATCCTCATGCATACAAATTAGAATCCAACACATGAATCTAGCAACCAAATTTTTTTCAATTTAATTAACATCATTCTAATCAATTAAATCCCAATCACATTAATTCGATTCTTAACTAAGGCTTACTGATCTTCCCTAAGTCCCATAACATCCAATTAATAACCACCAAAGATCTAAAAAAGGTTTGGGATAAGAACAAGCATTAAAAGAAACAACTTCATCAATTCTAGGGAGGTCGATCGATCGAAGGCAGGGGGTCGATCGATTGATCGCCTAGGTAACACCCCAGTTTTTCTGCATTTCTTCTACTACGGGTTTCACTATTTTTAAACATTCAAACCTTCATATTAACAACCCAAATGACTTATAATCCTTACTACTTGATATAGCAACATATGTGAATGATTTATAATGCTATAAACATCCTAGAATCATCAAAAGATTGAATTAAAAGCATATGTTTATCCTCTTTTTCCAGAAAATTATATACATGATATCTTCAAGAACACAACATGATTTTCAGGATTTCTTCAACAGATTTATGATTATTTCATGGATTACTATCTACCTACAACATGCGTTTGATTCCTATATATTTTCAGATTCCAAAAATCCATTAACAACTCTTCATTATCTTCTAAACATGTAAAAATCTCATCTTTTTATAACTATTCTAACATAGACAATATACAAACTTAGATTAAAATTATCAAACACTTGCCTCTAATGAAGGTCTGATCCTTTGGGGTAGTTTATCACAGGTGGTTCTCCCCTTTTTCGGTCAACCTCCGGTGGTGGTTGGTGGTGGTGACCTTTGACCTTTGGTTCTTCTCCTTTCCAAGTAAGCTTTTCTTCTTCCAAGCAACCTTTCACTCTCTCTAAGAAGCTGACCTCTCAATATTGTGTAGAAGAGATGAATGAACCCATGTTCAACTAATCTCCAAATACTTATAATAAGACAAAATCCGAAATCACTATTCATCCCCCTTGTAAAAATGATCAAAATGCCCTTTTTGGTTATCCTTTCATTTCCAAATGACTCGAGACCCAAAACCAACATCCAAATAGACTTTTCTGACTATTTCAACCCTTACGGACGTAACGATGCAGTCGAAATGACTTTAAGATCGATATAAAAATAATTTTCCTTTTTAATTTAAAAAATATTAGTCCCGACACGTCCCATATCGCGTCTGACTAAAAATTCAAATTACTGAATTAGTATCACACAGCCACATCAATAGCATCACATTCATATATTACCTAAATATCTTTAAGTAATACTCAAAATCATTCATTTTAATATCCACAATTCGGATAAAACCCAAATGAATTAATTTATAATAAAATCCAATTAATCCATTAATTTAAAATATAACCCATTTTAAAAGTCATTTAAATCACGGGGTATTACATACTTCCCCCCTTATAACAGAATTTCATCCCGAAATTAGGAAGATAAATTATACTGGTAAGGTCAACTCCGAGTATAAATCTCACATCGTAAATAGTCTATGTCGTATCGCCCATACGGTACATTAACGAAAATCCCCATTGATGTTTTACGCCAAGCCTCACCATATAGTTTCGACTGAATCAAATTTAAAATTTGCGCAATCTTCCCTATACCACCTCATGACAAAGTAATCCTCACTTATTAAGCAATTAAATCCCGAAGTCGCAACTACTTACTGTTTCACAATTATGAAAAATTACTACAATCCAACCATCCAGGGCGCCCATACACCCTATGGTACAACTTTCATTATAATACTTATCGTAAAGGTTGTAAACTCATATCATAAAGACCTAACTTATTTTGACTCCCAACGGTTATTAGTTTCATGCGTGGGGTGTCTCGCAAGCGAAATCCAAGCAAGGAACCCCCCCGATACACTACTACCTAAAGTAGGTAGTAGGTCATCTAAACTCCTCAGGTCCTTAGTCAATAGTTTATAACCTCTCTACAGGTTTTATCGATTTCAAATAAAGTTCTACTCATCTACTCTCTTGTTAAAGACAAGATGCTGGCTATACGCTCTCATATACCACAAGTCAATCCACGTCGATAGTCACATCATGTTCGATCACGCCCAAAGTAAGTAATTCCGTGATAAAAATCAAACCCACGTGATGACATGAAAAATATAGGTGTCCCACACCCCTCGGTGAGTCTACATAAAAATAGTAGTATAGGATAAGCTTAGAAACCCTTTAGCCCATACAATATTAATTGCTACAAAATTAGTATGCGCCTTATAACTCCTTAGATAGAAAACATACCCTCATTCGTGGGCGGTGGTTGTTAACTTCCACTAATATAACTTTGCTCCAACGAGTCAAGAAAAATTTTACCCCAAATTTTCAGTTCTAGTTCACCACACTCCACTATATTCCCAAGCCTTTGAATATATTGCCTTCGTTAGGTAACACACACAATTCCCGCATTTCCAGAACTTCTATTGATGACTCTCCTCAATTATCCATAAAAGGGGTGACCTCGACTACGGTCATCATACTCGAACAAACTTCGTAACCTCCTATGTATGATCTCCACTATCCGTCTAATGGCCCTCATCTGCCATACTTCTTGTACGAACCCGTCCGAACGCAAATAAGATTCACTAATATATACAAAATCTTATGAAAAAAACCAACAATCCTAAACATAGGGCTCTACATAAAAGAATGTTAAGCTAAAAAAACAATAAGTCGTACAGACCCTAATGGACACTAGAACCTGATGCTCTGATACCACCTGTAACACCCCGCTTAATTAAATACCGGATGGCCAGTCCCTTACCAAATTAAAATAGAATATACAGTTGGCTCATTCTTAGCATCACTGTCGAAAACATATACAACCCACCTAATACCCAATTAAGCTGGTGTTAAAATCCATTTTTAGTTTACGAATAACACAACACATATTATTCTACAACACTAATAACACAAAAGAATTTAAATACGATTGGAATAAACATTCCCACATAATAATCCAATACAGTAATCCCAATAATAGTAAATGTATTAAAATGACACGAGTACAAGAGTATTTTGACTCGGATAGAAAAGAGACAATTGAGTTCCTTTTTGGCGACATGCCCTAACTAAAAGAATACAATGAATCAAATGAAGATAGGTGTCTAAGAAATACTCCATAGCTCGTCATAAGCCACTAAGGTTGGCATCCCTATTGCTGGACACCTGATATATAAGGTACAATAGAAAAGAAAAGATGCAAGGAAACGGGTCAGAGCCCGGTGTGAAAATGATTTTGAAAAAACAAGTATTTAACAAGTGCAATAAAACATTTATAATGTACATGTTAGTATCCAACTCTCACTTGCTATTCTCACCTCTCATCTAGAGTGCCCACTTAACGTTTCCTATTAACCTCCTAGTTAATGGTTCCTCTTCACAAATTTCCATAATATGATTCCATCCCATATCATAACCCCGCATGTCCCATACCATACGTAGTATAATCATTCATATACGTTTTTCATTAACATGAATCGTTTCTCATTAATATGAATTAAGCTTTTCAATTCTACAAGAATCAACATTCATTAACTTAATTCCATTCTCTTTCTCTATTCACCGTTATCTACAATTATCACCGTAGATAGATTTAACCACTATGTACATTCATACAATTCATTATATCTATATAATAAAGTAGGAAACTTGTGTATGTCATAAGTTTGATTGATGATGCCATCAATATGAATTTTTCATACAGTACCTCTTTTGCCCTTAAATTTTTTTGATATCCCATCTTTTATCTCCTCTTATCAAAGTAATCAAAGGTCTATATTTTGACACTTCAAAATCCAACAGTTGAGATTAAAAGTTAGAATTATGTACGCTACGGTTCACAATAATCCACGGTAAGATAATATTGTTTGAACTAATTGGCCATTCCCATCATAATCACTCACACTCACCAGAGAAGAAGGACTACCTCGAGCCATGTGCTCTCTCTGTCATCACGTTCACTCTCACTATACCCTAACAAACCCAATATTCACATTAACCCTGATAACTCCACCATTCACTTTTACTCTATCTGGATTCACTTTCACTCTCTAGCCCGACACCATACCCCATCTGAGTTCTTCTCCGACCACCAGCTAGCCCAACCCCTGTCCATCCCTACCTAGCCCATATGCCCCGAACTCAGTCAAACCCATCAAAGTGTGTTAGGTCAGGATTTAAGATTTAAGATAGATCTCTACAAATGGAAGTATGTTAGGTCGGCAGATCATGTGATGAATCTTTACAAATCGAAGTATGTTACGATTGAAGATGAATCTCTACAAGTTCTAGAAATTTTTGTCTAAGTTGTCGAAGTATTCAGATTCTTCATCTAATATTCTAGAAATCGTTGTCCGAGTTGTAGATCTCATACCCGTCGGTAACAGGTATATGTAAGTCTCATTATCTTCGTGGTTTTATATTTTTCCCAGAGATTCTATCGTTATCCTTTTTATTTAGTGCAGATCCAATGAGTAAAATGTGAGATTATGTTAGGGTTTTACTGACCACGGTCAAAAATAGAGTTATATTTTTCTTATAATTTACAACCTTGATTTGGGGAAAAATAGGGTCCTGAAGATCTAAACTCGATTTGTTTATAATGTATAGGTGACCAGAAATAAAATTCCAGAAACTTTAAATCATTTTGATTTTTGTTTTATAGTGACCAAAACAAAAACCCAACTACAGGTGTTATGGTTTTATGGATGCAAGAGGTTCTTTCCAACTAAAAAAATGAGGATGTCTTTTATTTCAAGTTAATTAGGTATACAACTTTATTTTGCAAAATAAATTTATGTATGTGTTAGATTTATTTACGTTATTAGGGACGTGTTTCCGTGCTTTTTTATTCCTCATATTTTTGGGGTTGAGAGGTAATGATATTTTTCCCTTTCTTTTGTAGATACTGGTATCCCCTCCCCTTTCACCTTTTTTCTCCACCATCTTCAAGCTTCAGCTTAGATCCCAGTAGTGGGTGAGTTTGGTTGAGATTGGGTTTGAGTTTGGTTTCACTTTAATTTTCAATTTTTATTCATTTTGGTCAAATGAAGGTACCCAAAATTTTCCATATGTATGTCATAACATTCCATATGTACTGGGTTTTGTTTTTATTTATATAGGAATATATTTTTTTGTCAAACTTGATTTTCAACTCAGTAGTAGATTCAACTTGATTTAATTACTGATCCTTTTAGCTACTTTATTACTGGAAACTTGACAACCCCAAAGAGTCGATTTCAAATTCGGAGTGATAAATCAACCTTTTTGTAATTAATGGTTCGTTTCAGATTTGGAGTTCATATTTTACAATAACATTTGTTGAAATTCGATGAACATATGGGATTTATCACTCATTTTACATACCTCAAAGATGGTTTCTCCAGATTTAGAATAACAATGAGATGAATTATATAATCACTTCCATCATCTGTTTGTTCTAACACACTGTTTGTTATTGCTGTTTTTGTAGATCACAAAGTGAGGTAGCCTTTTTAATGCCTATAATGTTAAGCTATTTATGGTTTTTGTTTTTATGATCCTTTCCTTGGATAGGTATATTTCAATATTTATATCCGAGTCTCACCATGTATTGAAAAATTTGATACAATAGGTTTGTCTTGAAGTTCTACATAACTACCTTATTGGGGAACTGGATGAATATATATATTGTGAGTTATTCATATTTTGCTTAATTAAATATTTACGACGCCATGCATATTTATATGGTGAGTTATTCATATAACTCTCTCTTTGTATTTTTTTAAATTTTACTTTTATAGGTGGGTCTTTTTTTATTTGAAATTTGATGTTCATGTTTTGATAGTTTATCATAATGGGTGACTGTTTTGATGTTTTAGTATGTTTGTTTAAAACTTTTGTAGATATTGGTGTGCAAGGAGCGCCACGAGATTATTTGCTACGATGTTAAGCAAGTTTTGTGATGATTGGGATACAAATACAGAGCAACGGGTTGTCGCAAACTGTCTACTTTTGAACACTTCCAATTGTCTTTGTATGTAGGTATTCACATTTGTGAAATGCGGATTTTGAAAGAGCCAATAAAGAATGTCATTTTTCTATATCAAGGGTAAATGCTTTATTGAGTATTATGAGGGTGATTGTTGTATCTTCTTCATTCTTTCTAGAGAATTTGTTTAAATTTGTTTTAGTTTAAAAAATTTGTGGTCGCATCATTGTGTGGAGTTGCAATTGTGAATAAAATGAATATTAATGTGAATATGAAGAAATTGTTCCCGTATTTTGAACCCTAGATCAGGTATAGCTTTGGCAAGGGAACTTACCATCACACGACTCTATGCTTTTTAAAATTATCAGCGTGCCTTCAGGCACGAGCATACCCTAGTGTGTGTGTGTGTGTGTATATATATATATATATATACACACATATATATGTATATATATATATGTATATGTATATGTATATATATATATACATATGTATATATATATATACATATACATATACATATGTATATATATATATGTGTATATGTATATATATATATACATATGTGTATATGTATATATATATATACATATGTATATATATATATATACATATGTATATATAATATGGCACCCTGAGTCATAGCTGCGGTGCAATGCATTACTCTGCTATCATGTCCCAATATCGCAGGTTACCAAATAGGGGACTAAAGGTTCGGTAAAGCTTCCACGAACCACAAACAACAACATACAAATTGGAGGCGAACATAGTTCTCATATCCATGGGTCACGCACATACCTACGTACCCAAAGTCAGCGGACTTATCAACTCCCCGATAAGTCTTTCATAGACCTATGTTCTTGAGCGACAAATCAAAGATCCCATGGATTCATCAGGATATGACTGCCCTCACGTGCAAACCTCCCATCGATAGCAAGTAAGCTAGGTATGTCATACACATAAATCATCAATTAATTAAATAGGCATTATCATACCTATAATATAATATCAACAAGGTAATCACATTACCCTTAGATAATTCACATATGTAGCATTATATCTCTCAAATCCTACGTATTACAATATTAAAACTTTACATCTTTAATTCAATTATTTCCGAGCCTCACTCATTACTCGAGATTCAAATAGGTTTTTCCCCAACATTTTATTCAGTAAGAAATCACTAATTTCCTACTGGTCCATATCATCTTATTTACCGAATTACCACGAATTAAACTCTCCTTTAATTAGGGTCATAACCGATTGTTTCTAATCTCTTATAAACACAACTTCTATCAACTAGGATTGAATACCATCATCACATGGCCCATAGTATATAGTGTTTCATTCACACTATATGACTTATCATCAAAATCAACATCCTCGCATCCTATAACATCTCTCCACTTCCGACGTCGTTAAGGTTCATGCGCGGAGCGTCTCGCAAAGCGAAATCCAAACAAGGAACCCCTCTAATACACTACTACTTAACTTTGTCGGTCGTGGAGGTCTGTTAACTTCAAATATGCAACCTGGATACCCTTCTTTCAACCAAATGTGGTCTCAACTCCCATCTCTATCCACGAGTCATACCGCTAAGCGCTTGTACTACACTCAGTCCTTGCACAATCAATAATGAGCTTAAACTCAGGCCTTGATGTTGAAATTGTAACCCTAAGGCTACCTAGGTGTTATATTAAATCTCCCCTACTGGACCTATACTTAATCCTCATGCATACAAATTAGAATCCAACACATGAATCTAGCAACCGATTTTCTTTCAATTTAATTAACATCATTCTAATCAATTAAATCCTAATCACATTAATTCGATTCTGATCTAGGTCTTACTGATCTTCCTTAAGTCCCATAATATCCAATTAATAATCACCAAAGATCTACAAAAGGTTTGGGATAAGAACAAGAATTAAAATAAACAACTTCGTAAATTCTGGGGAGGTCAATCGATCGAAGGCAGGGGTCGATCGATCGATCTCCCAGGTAACGACCCAGTTTTTCTGCATTTCTTCTACTACCGGTTTCACCATTTTTAATCATTCAAACCTTCATATTAACAGCCCAAATGATTTATAATCCTTACTACATGATATAGAAACATATGTGAATGATTTCTAATGCTATAAACATCCTAGAATCATCAAAAGATTGAATTAAAAGCATATGTTTATCCTCTTTTTCCAGAAAATTATATACATGATATCTTCAAGAACACAACATGATTGTCAGGATTTCTTCAACAGATTTATGATTATTTCATGGATTACTATCTACCTACAACATGAGTTTGATTCCTATATATTTTTAGATTCCAAAAATCCATTAACAACTCTTCATTATCTTCCAAACATGTAAAAATCTCATCTTTTTATAACTATTTTAACATGGATAATATACAAACTTAGATTGAAATTATCAAACAGTTGCCTCTAATGAAGGTCTGATCCTTTGGGGTGGTGTATCACAGGTGGGTCTCCCCTTTTTCGATCAACCTCCGGTGGTGGTTGGTGGTGGTGACCTTTGACCTTTGGTTCTTCTCCTTTCCAAGTAAGCTTTTCTTCTTCCAAGCAACCTTTCACTCTCTCTAAGAAGATGACGTCTCAATATTTTGTAGAAGAGATGAATGAACCCACATTCAACTAATCTCCAAATACTTATAATAAGACAAAATCCGAAATCACTATTCATCCCCTTGTAATAATGACCAAAATGCCCTTTTTGGTTGTCCTTTCATTTCCAAATGACCCAAGACCCAAAACCAACATCCAAATAGACTTTCTTGACTATTTCAACCCTTCCCGACGCAACGACGTAGTCGAAATGACTATAAGTTCGATATAAAAATAAGTCTTCGTTTTAATGTAAAAAATATTAGTCCCGACACGTCCCATACCGCGTCCGACTATCAATTCAAATTACTGAATTAGTATCACACAGCCACATCAATAGCATCAGATTCATATATTACCTAAATATCTTCGAGTAATATTTAGAATCATTCATTTTAATATCCACAATTCAGATAAAACCCAAATGAATTAATTTATAATAAAATCCAATTAATTCATTAATTTAAAATACAACCCATTTTAAAAGTCATTAAAATCTCGGGGTATTACAGCTCATCCATAAAAAGTGCAAATAAAATACAGAAATCTTTTTGAGCTTTTCTAAAATTTTCATAAAAGAAAATCTTTTTGGATTTTTTTTTAAAAATAAACAAATATCTGTACAACAAAGTAATAATACATATAAAATAAACTAGTAATTGGAAGCATATGATATGAACATGAAAAAGCATCCTATCCTAGACACAGACCAACCCCTCAGTCAACTGTGCAAATCCCCAAAGACTTCCTAAGACTCTCAAATCTAAGGGCGTATAATGGTTTTGTGAAAATATCGGCTAACTGACGGTCGGTTGGTACGAAACTCGGGGATACGACCTTTTCCTCAACTAGCTGACGTATAAAGTGCTCGCGTATCCTGATGTGCTTTATGCGCGAATGTTGGACTGGATTGCGGGATATGTGTATCGCACTCGTATTATCACAAGAAATAGTCATGGTATCCTGTGAAATCCCATAATCCTCCAATATTTGCTTCATCCACAAAAGTTGCGTACAACAACTCCCGACGACGATGTACTCAGCCTCCGCGGTGGATAAAGAGAGGGGATTTTTCTTCTTGCTCAGCCAAGAGACAAGAGCAGAACCAAAATACAAACACCCACCAGAAGTGCTGCTACAACCATCTACATCCCAAGCCCAATTGGCATCCGAATAGGCGGATAAACGGTCATTGGTATAAAAGGAATACCAAATATCGTATGAGAGAATGCCACTAACGTATTTGATAATACGTTTTAGAGAAAGTAAGTGTGAATCTTTTGGGGATGTCTGATATCGTGCACAGACTCCAACATTAAAGGTTGTGTCGGGATAACTAGCAGTCAAGTAGAGAAGACTACCTATCATACTCCGATACACGGTTTGCTCTACGTCCTTTCCTGAAGTGTCCTTACTAATCTTGGTAGTGGTACTCATAGGTGTACGAGCATGCTTAGCAGAGTCTAAACCAAATTTCTTCACTAGGTCTCTAGCATACTCGGATTCGGAGATGAACATCCCATCCTCTAGCTGACGAACCTGGAGATCAAGGAAGAAAGTAAGCTCACCAACCATGCTCATATCAAACTCACTTTTCATCTCCTCCTCAAAGTGATGAGCATATTGGGGGCACGTAGATCCAAAGACTACGTCGTACACATAGACCTGGGCAACCAAAATAGCACCGTCATCTCTCGTCACTAACAATGTCATATCAACTCCCCCTCTCTTAAAGACATGGGCTAAGTGATAGGAAGTAAGCCTCTCGTACCAAGCACGGGGTGCTTGATTCAAACCATATATGATGTTCCTCAGATAGTAGACGTGCTCCAGGTGCTTAGGGTCTTCAAACCCTTTCGGTTGTTCCACGTAAACCTCCTCCTTTAGAATTCCATTCAGAAAGGAACTCTTGACATCCATCTGATATAACTTGAAGCGGAGATGACATGCGATGGCGAGTAGTAGACGAATGGACTCAAGCCTCGGAACAGGAGAAAATGTCTCCACAAAGTCTACACCTTCTATCTGTGTGTAGCCTTGAGCGACCAACCTAGCCTTATTTTTTATTATGGTACCAATTTCATCCATTTTATTCTTGAAAATCCATATGGTACCTATCACATTAGTCTCAATAGGTCGGGGGACAAGTTCCCAGACATTATTCTTTTTAAACTGAAGCAACTCATCCTGCATAGCAGATATCTAGTGTTCATCCTTGAGTACTTCTTTGAGATTTTTGGGCTCGACTTTGGACGTGTAGTAAAAATGGCTGACAATGTTCTCTAGCTGAGCACGAGTCTTGACCCCTAGAGTGGGATCACCAACAATGGCATAAGGGTCATGACTCTTGCGAACCCAAGGAGGTGTGTCCCCTAAAACAGGAGTGGGGTCCACAGAGTGTGGGTGAGGTACAAGTAAATTACTACCAGAAACATCCTCATCCTCACACTAAAGGCTAGAATCAATAAACGCCGAAGGTTCGTCATCTTGCACGGTGGCGTTTATTGATTCCATAACCTTAGAGCTCTTCAGGTTAAACACCCGGTACGCTCTACAATTCGATGAATATCCTAACAGTATTCTCTCGTCGCTTCGGGAGTCAAACTTTCCTAATTCCTCTCTATCCCGTAGGATGTAGAATTTACTCCCAAAACAAGGACATATGCAAGGTTGGGTTTCTTGCTAGTCCACAACTCATAAGGGGTCTGAAGTGTGTGTGGACGCAGGTAAACCCTATTCACCACGTGGCATGAAGTAGACACTACCTTCGCCCAAAATCTCCTAGAAACCTTACGTCCTAGAAGCATAGATCTTGCCATTTCCTGGATCGTCCTAGTCTTTCTCTCAACAATCCCATTTTGCTGAGGAGTCTTCATAGCAGAAAACTCATGTTTGATATCAAGGCTATCACAATAAAGATCTACCTTTGCTTCCTTAAATTCAGTGTCATTATCACTACGTATCCTGTTAATAGTGACTCCGTGTTGATTTTGCAGGACACAACAATTGGTCGTTAAAAACTCTACAGCATCAGATTTCTCCCTCAAAAAACCTACAATCGAGTATCTAGAGAAATCAACCACCAACACGAGGATATACCTCTTACAAACCAGACTCTCAGTACGATTATCCATGTGAATAAGCTCAAGAACATGATAGGTGGTAATGGAATGCAACTTCTTATGGGGGCTACATATTTGCTTTCCCAACTGACAGGGTCCACAAACCGTAGAATTTGTCTTTCCAAGTGATGGTAATCCACGTACTAGGTCCTTTTTAGCTAAATTAGTTAGATCTATAACGTTCACGTGACCTAGACGTTAATGCCACATATCAATAGGAGTGATCAAGGAGCTGTTGCAGACAAGCGAGGATGTGGGCTCAGTCCCATAACAATTATCCTTTGTCCTCACCCCTCACACTAAATGTTTACCGATTTGATTAAAGACATTACACGCGTCCTGGTCAAACATTACGACAAAGTCAGCGTCACACAACTGGGTAATGCTGAGAAGGTTTGCTTTCAAACCTTTGACATAGAAAACATTTTCTAGCTTAGGAAATCCTGGTAACTCTACAGTACCTCGTCCTACAATGCTAGACTTGCTCCCATCTCCAAAGGTGACTTTACCATACTTATAATCCTCAAGGTAGGTAAAAAATAAGGCATCACCTGTCATATGTCTGGAGCACCCACTATCAAAATACCACTTTGAGGTATTATGTGCTTTGAGAGAGACATGAGCAACCAAGGTCTTTTTATCTTTCTTAAGTACCCAAGAAGTGGTGACCTTTTGTTTAACTTTGATGTTGTTGGGTTTAGTCAGAATGTGAGAAGCATTCACTGACGGTAAAGACATCCGTCGGAATTCCTCCATCAGACTCTGTGATGTGGAAGCTAAAAATTCAACTCGCTCTCTCAGACTGGGAAAATCATCAGTATGATGTCGTGGAGCAGTAGTACGTCCTGTCCGGACAATACTATTGTAAAACTCCCTGAGGTTGACTTTTCTTTTTCAATACGTACAAAAGAACACAGTCTTAGGTGGACCTTGGTTTGCTTTTATTTGTCGAACTCTCCTTCGAGGTTTTTGACGATGGCCATAAGGAGTCGTAGTAAACTCAGGAACTGGTCCAGGTATAATTTGGGATGTGGAGGCACCCTTATAACCTATTCCCTACCTATCACCAAAACCTAAAGCGGGGCCGAGGAGAATCTTTCCCATCTTTCCAGATTTGTCCTTGATTTGTACCTTGACTTCTCGTGCTCTCTCCAGATCATGAGTAAGCTGGGCTACAATATAGATTTATATTTAAAATGATGGGGATTAGCAAATAATGAAATTCTAGATAAAGATTTCCTTGGACTTCTTTGAAGATCAAAACAAAATGACCTAAGGTGACCTTTCCTACCACAATGCAAGCATCTGTAAACACGAGAAATGTTACCTAAGGTGTGACCCTTTTTAAAGTCCTTGGACAAAATTGACCCTCTAAAACAAACAATGGTTTTAGCTTTAGCAATGGAAGAATTTGAGCATGATGTGCTAGAACCATTTAAACCACTACTAGAGTCTTGTAAATCATTTTTCAATTTTAAAATTTCGGACTCAAGTAATAAATTAAACTCCTCAAAATGATGGGACTCCTTCTTTAAATTTTCAATAATACCTAGAAGGTTAAAACGCTCTCCCTCAGTATGAGCAAACTTGTCCCTACGAGTCTTTTCACGTTTTTCACTCTCTTTCTTGGACTTTTCTAAAATATCAAAATTTGAATGTAAGTCCATGAGCTTTTCACGAAAAATATCTTTTTGAGATAAGGAGATTTGCAAAGACTCAATGTGAGCTTTAAAACAAGAATTTTCATTTTCAAGAAATTTAATTTTTTTTTTTACAAATCTCAAATTTAATTCCTTTAAATTTTCGTTACATTTGTTAAGCCCATTTAATTCCTCTCGAAAATCAAAAATTTCATTTTCATTTAAATTGGACAAATTTTCTTTAAGACGTCCCATCGAGAGATATAAAACAAAAATTGAGAGTGATAAAAATTGAACCACCTAAAAAGGTAAGGAAATACAAAAAGACGAAAAAACGGATCTTTAACGCGATAACTTAACGCTCCGGCTCTGATACCACTTGTTGGGATTTGAGCGTCCCCGGATTTTAAAAAACTTCTTTGCAATTAAAATCAAACTTGTAATTTCCTTTTAAAAATATGCGGAAGCATAAACGTTGAATGATGTGATGGTTCAACTCAAATACTAAAATTCCAATTTTAACATCAACAAAAATAAAGTGAGAATTAACTTAAACAAACTAAGTAATTAATTTACACTTTAAACGATTAAGTCCAATTAAATCCAAGTCCTAGAATTTGCCTAAATTATGATTGTTCATATTTCCAAGTTAGGCCAAACCAAATTAATGCAAGTGACTTGAATTACACAATTTTACCCAATATTAAATTAAAGTCCAATTTTAATATAGTGTGAGAATTAAACCGAATTTTATCTTGAATTAAACCTAAAGCATGCGTTCTAAATTTTGTGAAAGATAAAAATAAACAATGTCACACTACGCCGCGATGTACGAGCAAAAACCCTAGACGGGAAAAAACCTCGGACGACCCTAGCCACAAGTCCACTAGATACGGAATTATACAATTACAAGACAAGAGACTTACAACACTCGACTTGAACCCTCTCAAGCCCCGATGCTCCTTCTTGTAGAAACCTCTTCCTAGCGGACAACCACGGAGCTCCACCGCGATCTCGGAATCCACCGATAGGACTTTGTATGGTCACCGTCACCCGAGTTGGGAGCCTTTCTCCAAGTGAGTAATACCGCAACAAACTTCTTCTTCTTTGTGATGGGATGTAGAAGCAAACCCCAAACGTCTCTTATTTAATTCGGTAGAGAAAAACGGTGCCAAAACTCCAAGTAAAGATATGTATATAGAACTTGGATAAACAACTATTGGGTGTAAACACTAGAGTGTGTAGGATTTTTCATTAAAGAATAACACTCAAAACTTGAACATTTTCCTAAACAATTTTTACTCTCAAACTCTCTCTAGGAGATAAACTAAGTTGGGAAAGTTAGTTTAGAAAATGTGATTCCCGTCCCTCATAAAGTGTGAAAAAGTTGGTTAAAAAACAAGTGGGGAAAGTGGGTAAAAACTGCCAAAAAACTGCCAAAAACTGTTCCCGCCTGGCAGTTCGTTCGAACGACATTTCGTTCGAACGAGACTTCTAACGAGTGACCAGTTTGGACTCGTTAGATACCTCGTTAGAACGAAAAACTCGTTCGAACGACATATCGAACGACTGACCAGTTTAGGCTCGTTGGCAGACTCGTTCGAACGAAACTTGGTTCGAACGAAAAATCTCGTTCGAACGAAGTTTCGAACGACTTCCAGAAATTTTCTATAATTTGTTTTTGGCCCAGAAACTTTTATATGCTTGAATATAAAGTTCTATTTAAATTATTCTGAAAGTAAAACATGGTTTTTATTAAACCTAACACCCATTAAACTTTGTTCCAAGCTCCTATATAAATATAATGACATTTATACCTTGGGAGCATGGAACCATAGTTGATGACATAGAAACGAGGAACGCAAATCGGCATATTTGATGAAGCTTTATACACTTTGCCGCTACGTCTTCAACACACACTTCATAGGCTTGAGAGTATTACAATAAAACACTAACCTATGAAAAAATGTTTTTGTCCGGAATTGAGCCAACACAATACATGGACTCAATTGGAAATTTGTGTCCTTACAAATCTCCCCCTTTGGCTATTCCGGGACAAAAACCAAAACAAAAATCCTAAAGGGCCGTCAAGCTCACTAGACTCAAAACATAACCCGCCCAAACTTGACTTAACCCAATGATCAAACACTTTGCCTTTTAAAGATGTCGCTTTAGTAGAATACCTGCACACTTAAGCAAACTCATCAAATGCATAGGGAATATCAAAATATTAAATGCAATTAATTAAATACTCCCCCTAAAACAATTCTCCCCTTTATCAAACAATGACATTTACTTAGAAAAACGTCTCCCCCTAAGATAAATCTCCCCCAAACTAAGATACAATAATAATATGTTTAGATACCATTTCTCCTCCTATCATCATTCTCCCCCTTTTTGTTCAGGAATAGACAAAGGTTAAAGAATCAAAACATAAAAGCATGTTGAAGCTTAAAGTGTTAAGTCATTAAAGCACATGGACAATAAAAGCATAACTAATCCAAGATAGATACCAATAAAGAAGTATAAGCATGGATGGACTAGAAAGCAAGGCAAATACAAATAAATATCATATATATATAGATACTAAAAATATACTAATAGAGCACTTGCATATATATATATATATATATATATATATAAACACACATGACACAAAATACAATAAGTTTGCCCACTCGTATGGCAAAAATGTGTCATATGGAAACGGAAGTGTAGGGGGTGTGAACTAGCAACAATTAAATTTAGACCCAAACACTTAATAAACGTTCACGGAGTTCTCATTTGATTGCAAACTTCATCACATTTAAATATACCCTCATGTGACAATATAGATTGAACTCAATGAACAAACATACACAATGCATACAAGCCTAGTATATTGATGATTCTTCAAACCAATAGAGTCATGACATGAAATGCGCAACTAGGATAAACGGACATTGTGCAAACCGTTGATATACCACCCAATCTCCCTCAATTTGCATTTTTATTAATGTTGAATGAATATATCAATCAAACATAGGCCTTGGCAATTTATTTTCTTTTTAATGCCATATTTTCTGTTTTTAGGCCTTGGACCACGTATTTATTTTAGGTCCATTAAAAACGGTGGCTTACTATTCGGAAAGGATCACTTAGTCTTTTCGGAGCCCTTCCCCGTGCACATTTAAAATTTTCATGTTTTTCATTTTCACACAAATCTCACATGCAACGGATTTAGTCATGCACTAGTCCTCCTAAGTCACAAATATGTAGATGACAAGATTGGTAGGAGAACACCTCACATAGCTCAAATATACATATGAAGTTAAAATTTCAAAAGAGCTCGTGCATGTGTGAATAGAGGCATATGAAAATAGAATCCATTTAATCAATACAAAATCCAACTACTCCAAAAAAAAGGTAAAGAACATTTTAAGGATTGATAATTTAAACCAAAAGTTCTAGCCACGTGGGAGCGTTAAAGGAGGGATTCAAACACAAGTATATGCCACATAAAGTGTGTCAAACTAAAATACACAAAATAAAATCTTTTTGAGTTTTTAACATTTTTAACCAAAATAAATATATATATACTCAAAAGGATAAACACAAATCATTTGAATCTTTCATTAAGCTCAAATTAGCAAGAGGTAAAATCCAAATGATAAACATAAATCTTTTTGTATTTTTCATTTAAAGCAAACAAAATGAAAGAAATATAATACAAAAGATAAACTTGTCATAATTTCTAGCATATGATATGAAATGAGGCAATGACTAGAAAATGACTAAACAAGCATACATTTAGCATGTGAATATAGCATGAAGTACAAAAGCTAAAGTATGAAAATACTAACACATTCATCCTTTAAATTTAGCAAGGGAGGTTTCATGTGATAGTAAATGAGAATCAACAAATCTTGTATCTAGCGCATTTAAGAGTGATTTCCTAACCCATATAGATTTATATTTAAAATGATGGGGATTAGCAAATAATGAAATGCTAGATAAAGATTTCCTTGGACTTCTTTGAAGATCAAAACAAAATGACCTAAGGTGACCTTTCCTACCACAATGCAAGCATGTGTAAACACGAGAAATGTTACCTAAGGTGTGACCCCTTTTAAAGTCCTTGGACAAAATTGACCCTCTAAAACAAACAATGGTTTTAGCTTTAGCAATGGAAGAATTTGAGCATGATGTGCTAGAACCATTTAAACTACTACTAGAGTCTTGTAAATCATTTTTCAATTTTAAAATTTTGGACTCAAGTAATAAATTAGACTCCTCAAAATGATGGGACTCCTTCTTTAAATTTTCAATAATACCTAGAAGGTTAAAACGCTCTCCCTCAATATGAGCAAACTTGTCCCTAAGAGTCTTTTCACGTTTTTCACTCTCTTTCTTGGACTTTTCTAAAATATCAAAATTTGAATGTAAGTCCATGAGCTTTTCACGAAAAATATCTTTTTGAGATAAGGAGATTTGCAAAGACTCAATGTGAGCTTTAAAACAAGAATTTTCATTTTCAAGAAATTTAATTTTTTTTTTTTACAAATCTCAAATTTAATTCCTTTAAATTTTCGTTACATTTGTTAAGCCCATTTAATTCTTCTCGAAAATCAAAAATTTTATTTCATTTAAATTGGACAAATTTTCATTAAGACGTCCCATCGAGAGATATAAAACAAAAATTAAGAGTGATAAAAATTCAACCACCTAAAAAGGTAAGGAAATACAAAAAGCCGAAAAAACGGATCTTTAACGCGATAACTTAGCACTCCGGCTCTGATACCACTTGTTGGGATTTGAGGGTCCCCGGATTTTAAAAAACTTCTTTGCAATTAAAATCAAACTTGTAATTTCCTTTTAAAAATATGCGGAAGCGTAATCGTTGAATGATGTGATGGTTCAACTCAAATACTAAAATTCCAATTTTAACATAAACAAAAATAAAGTGAGAATTAACTTAAACAAACTAAGTAATTAATTTACACTTTAAACGATTAAGTCCAATTAAATCCAAGTCCTAGAATTTGCCTAAATTATGATTGTTCATATTTCCAAGTTAGGCCAAACCAAATTAATGCAAGTGACTTGAATTACACAATTTTACCCAATATTAAATTAAAGTCCAATTTTAATATAGTGTGAGAATTAAACCGAATTTTATCTTGAATTAAACCTAAAGCATGCGTTCTAAATTTTGTGCAAGATAAAAATAAACAATGTCACACTATGCCGCGATGTACGAGGAAAAACCGAAGACGGGAAAAAACCTCGGACGGCCCTAGCCACAAGTCCACTAGATACGGAATTATACAATTACAAGACAAGAGACTTACAACACTCGACTCGAACCCTCTCAAGCCCCGATGCTCCTTCTTGTAGAAACCTCTTCCTAGCGGACAACCACGGAGCTCCACCGCGATCTCGGAATCAACCGATAGGACTTTGTATGGTCACCGTCACCCGAGCTGGGAGCCTTTCTCCAAGTGAGTAATACCGCAACAAACTTCTTCTTTTTTGTGATGGGATGTAGAAGCAAACCCCAAACGTCTCTTATTTAATTCGGTAGAGAAAACCGGTGCCAAAACTCCAAGTAAAGATATGTATATAGAACTTGGATAAACAACTATTGGGTGTAAACACTAGAGTGTGTAGGATTTTTCATTAAAGAATAACACTCAAAACTTGAACATTTTCCTAAACAATTTTTACTCTCAAACTCTCTCTAGGAGATAAACTAAGTTGGAAAAGTTAGTTTTGAAAATGTGATTCCCGTCCCTCATAAAGTCTGAAAAAGTTGGTTAAAAAACAAGTGGGGAAAGTGGGTAAAAACTGCCAAAAAACTGCCAAAAACTGTTCCCGCCTGGCAGTTCGTTCGAACGACATTTCGTTCGAACAAACTCTCGTTCGAATGAGACTTCTAACGAGTGACCAGTTTGGACTCGTTAGAAACTCGTTAGATACCTCGTTAGAACGAAAAACTCGTTCGAACGACATATCGAACGACTGACCAGTTTAGGCTCGTTGGCAGACTCGTTCGAACGAAAAATCTCGTTCGAACGAAGTTTCGAACGACTTCCAGAAATTTTCTATAATTTGTTTTTGGCCCAGAAACTTTTATATACTTGAATATAAAGTTCTATTTAAATTATTCTGAAAGTAAAACATGGTTTCTATTAAACCTAACACCCATTAAACTCTGTTCCAAGCTCCTATATAAATATAATGACATTCATACCTTGGGAGCATGGAACCATAGTTGATGACATAGAAATGAGGCACGCAAATCGACATATTTGATGAAGCTTTATACACTTTGCCGCTACGTCTTCAACACACACTTCATAGGCTTGAGAGTATTACAATAAAACACTAACCTATGAAAAAATGTTTTTGTCCGGAATTGAGCCAACACAATACATGGACTCAATTGGAAATTTGTGTCCTTACACTTGTAAAATCATGTAATTGAGGAGATTAGGTGTTTGTCTTCTCTAGCCTCTAACGTAGACTTGTGTCTGTGGCCCAATTCCGTTGGATGTGGAACTGGCCCTGCCTTTGACTATGTCACAATATCTTACTGCTAATTATGTAGTCCATGGCCTTTGGTGTTTATATTTCACGCCGTGGCTTTTGTCGTTCCCTTTGCTACTGTTTACTCTAGCCGCGATCTCAAAATTAGTTTTAGGAGTCCATGGACTTAGGGGCTATAAGTAGTTTCGCGGTCTTACCCATAGTACATGTGGATTTTAGGATCTATACTTGTGCTTATTTTCGGAGTTTTTTATTGAAGCCGTGGTCTTCCAAACTTATGCTATCGTTATTTTTCTCATAAAGGTTGTGGTACCTTAACTGTGGAGTTCCCTCTACTTTTTTCAGGTTCTACCATGGACTTATGCATTAGAATACTTGGGAGTACTTGGAGAATTTCTGGATAAGGTATTTCGATGTTCCTCCTCTTGAATTTTTAAACATAAAACCCTTAAAAACTAGGGGGTTGTAAATTAAAAGAGTGCCCAACCTGTATTCACATTAATTCTTAGTCCACAGAGTCTTGTGACTGTAGGGATCTAATAAAGGCTGGGGATGATAGCCATAGAGTCGAGGAGGATACTTTCTCCATAAATAATCTAGTTTCAGTTGATAGGAGTGTCGCAGGTCCTAGTGGATAAATGCCTACTGCAAAAGTTAGGGATGCTAAAGTTGGGCCATCTAGCCTTCGTACTGAGACAACGAGGAATCTTGATTCCCCCAATTATCCTTGAGTAATGAATTACAAGTGGTTAGCAAAATTTCTCGAGGGAACCATATGCGCATTAACTTTCATGGACCATTGATCATGCTCCGTGGTTCTTAATGATGGAGTCTGCTTTCCTTTGCATGTTTTCCTCCTTGGACTGTGGCTTCTAGTGCCTGTTCCCGTCAGGAAGATTCTAAAGGTGACGAGTCTAGATCCATTCCAAGATGACCCCAATGGGTGGAGGGATATCATAGCAGCTTTGGTGTCTTAGAAGAATAAATTTGTGAGGGATATTACTGATGCGAAGTTCTTCAAATTTTACAAGCTAAAAGAGAATACCGTAAATAATTTGTGGCATTACCATATGGGACTGTAGAATGGTAGTAGGTACCTCATTAGGGGGTGGCCTTCCAGTACCAAAAACTATAAAGGTAAATACTTTTTCATTTTTGGCGATAAGTAGGAGACACACACTGAAGATTCTGAAAGAGAGAGGGCACATATGGTTCCACGGTCATGTGGATGTCCCCCTATGGAAGGTAGGACAAATTTCATGATAAGTCCACCACATTTGATTTTCACACTTTAAATAATATTGACATGAATTATTTTTACAGTCCATGCAGGTTTGTCCCCCCCCCCCCCCCCCAAAACATCAAAGTAAGAGGATTGAAGTTGCAGCCTTGATTCCTGACAAGAAAAAACACTTTCCTGCGGTGGTTACCCTTAGGGTCTTGTACAAGCTTATATACTATATTGCCTACGTTGCACCTGTGAGGCAAGCACCGGAAGGTAATAATTTTTCCTTCATAGACTTAGGCCTAATTTTATACTTTTAATTTTCAGTTTCCTCCCTAACTTTTTGTTAGCCAACTCTTGTGCAGCTACATTCATGGATGGGCATCGAGTAATAGAGATTGATAGGGAATTAATTATCTCCCAAATGGAGGAGATGGATAGGTAAGTTCAAACATTGAATCAAGCTTCACAAAATGGTAAGGGTAAAAAGAGGAAGAGGACATCGTACAAAGGTGCTTATCTAGAAGTCCCCATTGGGACCCAAAATAGTGGTTGGTGATTCAAACATACCACATTCTGACGATGTCGTAGTGAACATATCCAATGTAGGATTGGTTTCCCCTATTGTTTGGGAGAAAAATAAAGAACCTACAAACTCTAAGCACATCTCCATTACAAAGTCACCTCCATGGATGTTTGTTTCAAAGGACGCTGGCGTCATAACGCCACAAAGTAATTTCTTTGCTTATTGTTTCCTGCCTCGTATAAGGAAAGAGGACCCAAAATCTCCATGGGATACTACTTCTATCGTGGCCCCCTTGATGATGGGATTGCCAATCCCAATGACCTTAAATGTCTGTTTGAGGAAGATGTTGACTTCTTAGAGTATGTTTTCCTATACCATATACCTCTACGTCCTTTTCCCATGTCTACTTGACTAACTTCTACTCTATTCTTTCCACGCTACTGAGGCTTTATAATATATATAAGGCCGCGAACTCTACACATCCGAATAAAATGTCAAAAACTAAGGCCTTTTCTTTCGAGGCTGGGAAGGCATTTGTGGCAGCATCTTTTAAGGATACTCAACTCTAGGTGGAGGCCATTGATAAAGTCAAAAATAAGGTTGGGGAGAATTTCAAGTACGCCATAGATGCTCTAAAGGTTTCTAGGCCAAAGTTCTTAGAGGCTTCTAAATTGGTCATAGCCACTAAAGAAAAGGTTTTCTAACTTGGGATTAAGATCTAGTCCCTAACCTAAAAGCATGCCATAGCCATGAAGAAGGTGACCGATGATCATGTCGCGGCCTTAAAAAAAGTTGCCAAGAAAATTGTGGGCAGTTTTAAGACCTTCATAACATCTTTATTGGACACAACAAAGTGTACATCTACAGTTATGAGGAGATAAGGCATAAAGTTTCCAAAAACTATCCAAAGGGGAAGGAAAATATTTTTTCTTATAGATTCACTTATGTCGAGCACATTAAGTGTGTGGAGGAGATGAAAGAAGTTGCCGAGCTTGCTAGGAATAAGAAAAAGGAGACCAAGACTATAACACTTGTAGCTAAAAAAACTAAAACTTTCCAGGATAAAGATGATGATGATAAAGGGTATGTGGAGTCTTAGGCTTATTCCGCGATCTTATTTTTTAGTTTGATGGCAAGCATTTTATGTGAAATGGTGCCTGTATCAAACTATGATTTATTAGAATGAATTTTTTATTATGTAACCTTGTATGACTTATTTCTTTGCATATTTCATTTTTAAACTGCAGATTGTATGCTACACTTGCTTTTTTTTTTATCATCATTGATTTGCATGCGTGGGTATCTTCACTCTATAGTTTTATTAGAATTTGCAGCTTTATTACTTGTAGTTTTAGTCTTATATTCCGAACTACATTTAGTTTAACTACCAGGCTTGGTTGTATCTGCAACCTTAGTAATGAAATGTCTTCTAAATAATACTCCGCGTATCTAAGGAGTATAGTGGCACCTAAGGCTTTGGATATTACAATCTTCATGTTCCATGGAATTACATTACTACCGTGGTCTTGTAGCTCTCGCAGTATTCAAAGGCCCATCCGAAGGCTCCAAATAATACTTACAAAATTAAGGGATACAGTGGCCCTAAATGCTTTAGAAAATACTTCATGGACCTGTGGGGTACAATGGCCATTTAAGGCTTCGAGCATGTCTGGTCTTTGTAAACGTGTTCTTGGTTTCGATCATGGTTGCACCCTTAGTAATGAGATCTTGTCCATAGGATTCAGATAAAATTTTGTAGATCTAAAGGGTATGGTAAATCCAAATGCTTTAAAGAATATTCTACGGACCTGAGGAGTATAGTCCCCCCAAGGCTTTGGACATGATTTTTTTACAGTTGCAGACATTTGGATGATGTCTTCAAAGATGTTCAAAGGCTTCAGATTACACTCCGCAGACCTGAGAGGTATAGTGACCCCAAATTCTTTAGAGTATACTCTGCGGACCTAAGGGGTACAATGACCCCCAAGTATTTGTACATGTTTCTTTTTTAGAGTTGTACATGATTAAATGATGTCTTCAACTTTTGTGGTCTTCCATTGCTACCACGATCTCCAAGATTTTCAAATATTCAAAGAATGTGAGCTATAAGGAGCCTCCTCTGGATACTGAGGCTATGTTTTATAATCCACCAGGACTTCATTGTGCTATTTTGAAGTCGACCCCGAGTCTTTGATTGAAGACTCACTATAATCAGGGAACCTTCATTGTAGAGGATCCGACTAGAACCACTAGCATGTGGTTCTTTCCAGCTAGAATATTAATGCAGACTAAGTGTGATTTCTTATGACTTAGGTTTTATCTTTGGAGTAGAATCTCACGTCTTTCAGATCTTAAGTTTAAGGGAAGCTCAGCCTCCGCGGCCGTTGATAGGGTTATTGGGCATTTCTACCTCCATAGGTGCGGTCTTCTTATTATTAGACGTTTATGGGCACCTCTTCCTCCACATCCATTGATAGGGTTATTGGGAAATTCTTCATCCCTGATCATGGTCTTCTTGTTTTTAGGTTTATGGGCACCTCTGCCTTCATAGCTGTTGATAGTGTTATTGGGCATCTTTTTGTGATCTGAAGGACCATTGCCTTTTCTATTGTCATAGGGTGTGATTATTGCTATGCTTCTCGCTAAACTTGTTGAACTAGAATTTGCAAAGGTATTAAAGTAAAATGTAAACTTTTCATTGATATATATATTCGTAGGGAATACAAAATTGATATAGAAGCTATGGCTTTGTAATGATTGCAAAAGTACAAATAAATTAAATTTTCCCTCCAAACTTTTCGAAGGGTTGCGACTGCTTTTTGTTTAGTTGAAGGTTGAAATATTTATGAATCATAGCAACATTCCTTATCTACTAAGACGCTTGACCTAATTCTTTAGGCTCAGGAACTTTTTAGTCATGTGGCCAATGTCTTTATGGAAATCACACCACTTGTTTTTTTACAGGTATTTCAGCTTCCCTGGCCATTTGAGGAGGTTATCTGCGTTGATGCTGGCTAAAAGAGTTTCCAAGTCACAGTTTAGAGGGGTGAACTCCTCATGTAGCCTTTATGGGCGGTCATCAGGATTCCTTATCTTTCTTTCCACTATTTTTGCCACAGTGTTCCTATCAGAGGCTGCTGACATTATCTTTGCGTTGGGGTCTTTACCCATCAGTGTGTTGGTGAAAGTTGCAGACTCAAGCATAAGAATTATTTATTTGAGGTGTTTATGTTGGACCTGGAGTGAGGTCTGATCCTTATACATATGGTTGATGCACCTCATCTAGTGGTCTAGGTATTTATCTTATCGAGGGCCTGATCCTGAGTGGTTTTCCATGATTATTCTCTTTAGATTGTTAGTTCTTTAGAAAATCTTTTCAATGAGCTGAACTAAATAGAGTAAGAAAACCAAGAGTTATAGAATTAATCGAGTCAAACATTGAACAAATATTAGTAATGGGATTTAACATTTCTCATTAAGACCACATCATGTTAATCCTATAAGGGATGAGGTCGTGGCTTTTGTCCTTTACAAGGAGTTGTTCCACTGCGATTGATATAATCGGATGCGATTTTTATCCTAGGACGATTCCATCTGGAGGATAATTTACCGAGTACATGCCCTTGGACGGAACAATAACTAAAAAGTTAGTAAAAACATCTTAACCTATCTTGGGTGGTTTATCGATCCTTAAGGAAATATCCTTGTCAAATTTCGCTCGTGCAATCATCGATTGTCAATGGTACGACCAAGCCTTATGTAATTTATCTCGACTCATAAGCCATAAAACGTGTCACAAAGGTTTTTAAGCATTTTGTGGCATCATTAGTCTAAAATAAAACAATTCTTGCATAAAAAAAGCTAAATATTCTAGAAATATGAGAATTAGCCTAAGCTACTAAATGGTTGCCACAACTTGTAGTACGATAACATGGTCAAACCGCATACAGTAGTGTAAAAACATAGATTCTAACGTAAATTTGCCAAAATGTGATTTTTCTCCCCAAGAGTTTGGCCTAAAAAGTCTTTGGATGTTGAGCCTAGGAATAATAAGTACTTATGTGCAAAATAACACAAGTTTAGTAATAAATTCTCCCTATATAGGTCATAACATGGTAGAAAATGCCTAAAAGAACAGAGAAAGCAAAAAATACGTGCAAAACTAGTTCCCAATTCTTACGAGGCCATGGAATTTTAAGCTTCTTAGAAATATTTAATCATGGGAACATCATTAGGGTAAATGGATCGGCCCCAAAACCTTAAGATTGGCTTGGGAAAATAGATCTGAAAAGATGAAGATACCCTTAATAGGTTTACATGAAAATAAAGGTATAACCACCAAAATCTCACCCATAAGATGTAAATCCTGGGATCCTTATGGATGAAATAAGGCATAATGGACCCAATTTATGAGAAACTCGATAGAATACTTCATTCCCACAGATAGTGCTAAATTGTTATTGTCTAAACATTGTTTATCAAAGTAAATCATACCGTCAAAGTTATACACAACAATCAAAGTAAAAAAAATAGAGTAAAAACCAGATAAAACGAGATTTAGAGTGGTTCGGCCATGAAAATGAGCCTACTTCCACTTTGGTGCCTTATTATCATTAGATACATGTAATAGTAAATGTTTCTTTGGGGGGGCGGGGCTTAGTGGAGTACAAGAGGAAAGAAGTAGGCTAAGTGCATAATATACAAGACCTTTGTAGAGGAGGTTACGAATTTTGTAGCGTAGGCTGAGGGAAGCTATGCCCGCTAGCACTTTAGGTATCGAAGAAAGTGACCAGGTTGCGAACTCTAGTGTAGAGAGAATTTGAACAGAATTTAGCAGAGATCGGGTGCCTAAAATGTTCCACCGAAATGAAGAGGTGAGGGCCTCCCTTTATAGTGGTTGGTGAGGGCATCCCATGCATAGTGCTCATGCCTTGTGGATAAGTATTGTTGATATGTAATCTTTCTAGAAGGTGAAAAGTTTATAGGCTATTGATTACATGTCAACGTCCGCGGCCTATACATCTGAGGATGTGTTGAGGTTGAGGGGTCGCGACCTATCAAAGGCATAACGTGGCCCTCTGATGCAGTCATGTCATATCCGTGACCTATCTATGCACCAAGACATAGTCTTGAGCTTATAAAGGGGAAAATGGAGTACAACCCGTGTCTGGGTCATGTACCGGACGTGGCCTTCTTTATAATTTGAGGCCTTTTATCAGTGGTTGGTATATCTTTTATGTGTTTATGCGAATGCATGTGCCATGTGTTTTATGTCTATTATTTGACATATTTTGGTTATAACAAAAAGTGAACAAAAAATCCCAAAACTATTTACAAATATATTGGGACAAATCAATCACTTTCTTACAGCATGCTTTACATATAATCAAGACGAATCTTTACTGAGCATGTTATAAGAAAAAATGAATTGTGAAGAAAACAACGAAGGAAACAACGAAGGAAACATAATTGCTTATATTTAATAATAAGATGCCTCAAGGACTACAAAGGAAATGACCAATCAATTTACAAATGTCTAAGAAAAAACAACAAAAAACTGAGTTAGGGGTAACCTCCCCCTAATTCGCTGGAGGTGCATCCTCCATAATAGCATCTTCCACTGCCTTAACAGGAGCAGCAAGATCAATGATGATATGATTAATGGAATTAGTGGACTGTATAGACTCATAGAGAGCCTAATTGGTCTCAACAGTAGAAGTATCAGTGGTAGTAACTTCAGGAGCTTCACCCCCCCTCTTTCATTGAGTCCTCTTAAGGTGGGTGTTAAACATAGGCCGAATCGACCTTGAAAATGTTTCCCATTTGAATTTTGGCCAACTAACCCCTTTTGAATGTGGCGGACTCATGATAGTTATATTCTAAAGTAACCTCCTATACGATTGCCTCAAAACCTTCATCATGGGCCTTGTTGATATTGTCTTTGTTCCTCCTCTCTAGAATAAATTTTAAGCTTTCAATGATGAGTTTTTGGAGATTCTTCTAGTAGGAATTTTTCGGGTAAAAAAACTTGATGTCAACCTTGTTGAACTCTACCCAAGTTCATTCATCTTCCTCCATGGATTTTCCTTGGCATCCATCTTATCCCTCGATTTAATTTGGAGGTCTCCAACCTTCATTTTTTCTTCGTTAATTCATTCTTTAGAATGTTATTGTGTCAAAAGAGCATCATTTACTTTTTTCAGATGGTCGACTGGATTATCATCCTCTTGCATGGCCTTTAGAAAAAAGAGTAGCAATTATAAGGGAAGAGTAACAAACAAAATAAGAATTCTTAAAATGGAATTAAAACTTACCAACACACTATGGCTGAGCCCTTAATTTTAAAGGCACTCTAATGGAAAAAAATTCAAATTATCCATGTCAAAAGGTAATATGGCATTCCTGGGCAATGAAGTACACGACCTCTAGATCGAGGTGAGATGAATCAATGGTAGTGCTTGGCTACTTATTTTTTTTTTAAGGAAATATCCCATGGATGAATCCTAGGATTTGGTGGTGGGGACATCCTTTGACGATCCTATGGCTAAGAATGTATCATTACAGGTCGGTTTGTTGGTGATGGTGGAGTTAGGGTACAAACATTGACAAGAGAATCATCTATTCTCCTCATTTGGAATGTTCATCATCTCTCTCTCTCTCTCTCTCTCTCTCTCTCTCTCTCTCTCTCTCTCTCTCTCTCTCTATCTATCTTCTATTTTAACTCCAAATCATTTTTTCCCAAAAGGTCATCACCCTGCTATTTTACACATCTATGCCGTAGGCAGCCTAGCTGGTTTGGCCACCTTAATTTTTCTGAGTGTCCCTAATGTCTACTAAGTCTACATTTCTTATGGTATAATTCTTTATCTCCTTGAGATTATTTAGGATAGGGGGAAATTAAATTCTTCTAGATGAAAGTTCTACTCCTCTTCAATTTCTTCCAAGAGGCGACCAAAAACACTAAGCTTTTCATATGAGAATTATACGACAAAATTATCAAAAATAATCTATGATCCTTCCATATCTTTTCCCTCTTCATCCTGGTCATCATTGGAGTCGATTAAAATAACATAAATGGAGGAGTATTATTAATGGTAAACTCCCCTTGCAGCTTCGCATGTCATAAGGGTATCCGTTAGGATAGACAAGTCACTGACCACTTTGTAACTAGCAATAATAACTTTCAGAATTATTTTGAAGTTATTAGCTGAGGTGATAATAAGACCATAGCTGAGAAGAATGTGGGTCACTTTTTAATGTGGACTCACGCTAACTGGAGTTCTCCTTGTCCAAATGATCTCTTCATCTTATTAGTTAGCTTCAAAATCTTGGAATTTTTTAATTAAGATGGAAATCTTCACATAAGAAAAGATAATTAGTAGCAGAATAAAAGATACGAATTTATGTATAAAATGGTGGATGACCTACTAGGGGATCCGACCATATCAGGTGCCCATAGACCTCTATAGCTTTCACTATACAAAAGCTTAGAGAACATTGAAACATTATTTTCAATGTTTTTTTATGATCTAGGAAATCGTGTACCCAAGCTACGAGACTTATCCTTAGATTGGAAATCCTACACATCAGACCCATTGGAGCCCCTTTAAGTCATATAAGTACCTGGTTTCATTCAAATAAAGGTTGGTCCCATATATTTTTTTTATGCCGACTGTACCCATAAAAATTCGGTTAAAGCTATGATTTTCCTATATTATAAGTATCCTATAAAAGCAAAGAACTTCCCCCCCAGTAATGACTAGAGAAGAAAGAAAAGTCGCCCTTCCATTACAGCAACAATCATAAAAGCCAATTTGCGGTCAAGTCGGAAGGTATCCTCCTTTTCTGGTGAAGTACTAATATAGAAATTATTTGGGATCAATTATTTAATGCCAAATTATTTGAAATCATTTTATGAATAAACTTCAGACTTCCCCAAATGTCTGGATATGGCGGGAGAGTGTGAAGAAAGAAAACATAAAGAAAATAATAGAAGAATAATCTCTCTAGATCTTGTGAGTTCTAGAGAGAGAAGAAAATAGAGTATGCATTAGAAATGAAATAGGTAAAGAAGGTATAAGGATATTCCAAGACTTTATACCTTCTATCACCAAAGGTCATGGAATAACTACTAGGTCTCGGACTAAGAGACCTATAGTGGTTGATCCCTAGGCTACACACTTGCGCGCAACATTACATTGGGCATGAAACTAACGGGGCACGAAACCCTAACTATGAGGATTATTCCCGTCAAATTTTAATGATTGTAACCCAGTCACTTGAGTAGGAATGTTTGGGGTAAATGAAAATAATTAAGGAAACCCACGCCAACACGCGTTCAAGTAACGACAAAACTGGGACAACCTGGCCAACAAGGCTGATCACCCCCTTCTTGGGGGCAATAGAAGGAGGAGATAGCCCATTATGCCACATGGCCTCCGGGTGTTAGGAGGTATTGTCAACTAAGTGTCTAAGGATAGGTAACTTAGAATCTAGGGAGATCATAGCACAACACGAATCATTAATCCTGGTAGGACTCTACAACTTATAGATAAAATCAAAGTAAAAAGACCCAGAACTATAGGAACTTTGTAGTTATAAATAAGGGAGACCTCACTCATTTGGGGGGGGGGGGTATTGATTTGCATCTTACTCATGACTACTTGGACACTAAGCTAGCAAACCTAGAACTTAGATCGTCCTTTTTTATTTTAATAAATAAATAAATGTCCCTCCCTTCTTTGTGGACATAGGCATGACGATCTATCAAACCATGTACATCTAGTGTCCTTTATTTTGCTACCTTCATATTATTAGGAATAATTCATAATATTGCATTTATTGTGGGTTTGATATCCCCTACAATAGGGTTTAAAGAAGGTTAAAATTTTTGTATAGTGTTGTGTAATATTTTTGGGTATAAGTGGCTTTCATTTAGAATAGAGGAAATATTAGTTTTGGTAGAAGAGGGGACTCACAAACGTGAGATATCAAAGTCGCGACCGTATATTGAGACCCCACAACTGCGGTTATAAAAGGCACGACAACAACCCAGTAAGGTTGCCACCTAGTTATATCCCATCTACCGGGAGGCTTGGTTGGGACTTTATATATTATACCTTTTGCATGAAAATAAAGTTGTTAACATTCTTGCCTCTAATAAAAATTAACTAACACCGAATTTCTCCCATAACCTTTCCCTATAAACCCCAAACCTACATTAAAATATATTTTCAAGCTTAGATGGGGCCATTTTAAGACGAAATTGAAGGAGAGTTGGGAGAAGAACTTGTAGATTTCAAAGACGAATTAGAATATCATATTTTATTTCTAGAATTTAATCAAATGAAAGAATACTCTACTTTTCTCCTTTAGTGATTTGTGATTTAGATTTTGCCTAAACATACTTGTTAATTGATTTAAAGGCAATTAGAAACTTAATTATGGTAAGAAGAACATAATTAATCCCATATTGTGTTATATTGATATTAAAACTTGTGAACTCTTTAGGTAATACGAATGCCTAGAAAAGGTATTATCAGAATCAAATGATATAATCGTTGTAAGGATGGTTAGTTTCATTTGTCAAATGGGCCATGCTTTGAATATGTGCCTTGCGAAATTGAGAAACGAAATGCGAAACATGAATACGACTAAACCCGTAAAATTGTAATGTGAATCACTTGTACTTATCTTGGGACACTTTTAGTTGTTGGGACATTTGTAGGAATCCCACTTTAAATGCGTATAAAACAATGTGTAATGCTATTGTAATTGAAACATTTAAAATTTGTTTAATATGCATGTGAATTGGCAATTATAAATAAAAGGAACAAAAGGGGGTGTTATTCGAGGTTAAATTATATTGTAGAAGTTATGGTTCTAAACCTACGTTGTGGGAGTTAGAAAGCTATGTTAACTCATTGTTAATATTGGGGAGATATTTGTTATGTGTTATCGTAACCTATCATAGAGAGTTATGATTGTTGGGGATTTGGTGTCTTTGATAATTGAAGGAATATGGGTTGAGTTATATATGGAAATTGGGGTTGGGTAAATTTTTAAATATAGCATTTGTGCATTTAGTCTTGTTCCCCATTGTCGGTGGGACTTAAGTTATTGGATGACAATGTCGCCAGTTAGATTATAATTATTAAATAAAGGTTTTGGCGATTGTGGGCTATGATGATATATTTATGGTGAACTTTTGGGATTTATTATACTTCTGATTGAGGATGTATATTATTTCGGGATATGTACATGTAGGGTTTGAGAATGTTCATATTGTTATAGATAATTAACATGAGACTTTAAGGTAGTAGTCGCTAGTTATAAGGATTGTTAGAACAATCGGTGTTAAGAGAATTATAAGGTTGTAGTAAATGAGAAGTTTTAGACTAAATGGGAAGCTTGGGAAAATGATGAAATTATTATGTGAGATCATGTAGTTATGTGCTTCATTTAATCATAGAATAAGATGTGGATTCCATGTGGTTGACACGTGTCGGGTTAAGTAGTTTTAATGGATATAAGATATATAAGGATTGGTTTAGATTTTTTCCATTATCTACAACTAACTTATTTAGAATGAAGTGTATTTGGGGGGGGGGGGGGGGTTCATTTTTTAGATTTAATTTATGAGATGTCCCATGCATGGATGTCTAGAGAAGATTAGTTGTTGGGAGTTTAGGATGTTTGCATTGTGTAAAAATTCTCGAAGTTATATTTAGTTGTTATATGTTTTATATAGAGTCTCGATAATCCTTTGACCTTGGCAGGAGTATATCTGGGAGACGGTTGCTTGTTTGGATTTCATTTATGAGGCATCCAACGCATCGGGTCTAGGGAAGGTGGGTGATCGAGCACGAACTGTGCGTTGTGTAATATGCAAACCTTTGTTATCCATTCGGCGACTCAATGCAAAAAAACCTAAACTACAACTACACTTGACAAGAAAGCACATCGGTAAGTCGGGTATCGTGAGAAATCCACAGGGAGTGATTAAATTTTAGATTTTAATTATTTTTCTACTTCAAAAATAAAAGTGTAAAAGGTGATAGGGTGTTATGGTGAAAAAGGAAAAAGTAAAAGAAGTTAAGTCTAAATGAGAATTAATAAAAATGAGAGTCGGGATTGCTTCCCCGCCATGGGCTAAACAACTAATAATTAGAATTTCGGTTAAAAAATATTTAATTGATCATTTTTAGTTAATCATAAACATCACACAATCAGGAATTTAATCCAAAGTTGCGAGATTAAACATTTAACGGAAAATGGTCACACGCGAATTAAATTCGGAATATCGCTATAAACACTAACGTTGTGTGACAAAGAAAGTTAAACGCATAATAATCCGACTTTAATACGCGAGCTTTCAATTAAACGCAATTTTACACAAAACCTAAATTTCGGAGCTCAAAACCCATAAATGGCGGAAACGAAATCCCGATCCTATTTAACTAGTGACAAAGCATGGTACTAAACTAGTTTACACTAATTAACTGAGAAATTAAGAAATAAACACAATAAAATAATTAATAAAGCATGTAAATCTAATTAACAAAGCAATAAATCAAGAAATACAACTATATTGATGGAGAGGATGGTGAGTAGTTTAACTTACAACACCCAAAGGGGTCAATACCAAAGAGAGATGAAGAAGAGATCTCAATACACAAACCCTAACCTAAAATATCTATTAAAACTGAGTACATCCTTTATTACGACAAAAAATCCTTTATATAGTAAGTGGGAAGAAAATAAAGGAAAAAGAAAGGCAAACAAGAAAGCTGTCAAAAATATCAGGGGACCGATCGATTGACCATTTTAGTCGATCGGTCGACTGATCAGAAATCAGCTCACTACTTCCTTTGATTTCCAAAATGCTGAGGGATCGATCCGTTTGGTCGATCGTTCGATCAAGCAGGTATGCATCAAGCTTCCCCTATTTTGGTTGGTTTGAAATCCTCTTTTGCTAAAATCGCCGCAACTTCTTCATTAGGAATCGAATTCGCGCACCGTTCGTGGCCATGCGAATCTTGAAAGGAGGGATATAAGTTCCGTATAAATGTTGGGCTAGTCGCCTGAACTATGAAATGACCAAAATTCCCTTGCGCATGCGGATGTGTATGGAACTTCATCGGAATGCATCCGAACTTCAAACTAAGCATCCAAATACCTATAAAATCTCAATTAACCCCTGCAAAGCATGTATTTATAGAAATATGAGGTTGTCTGGTTAACGGGAATAAATATAGGGACTAAGGTACTCGAGGGGCTAATAACGAGTAGGTTAACGGGTGAAATACGTATATTTGCGTCGTATCAATGGGGAGTTGAGAATTTAGGATATTTATTTTCCTATCATAATTTACCTTAGGCTTATCTGAAAGTGTTGAGTATAGTGTCGACTAACTATCCAATAATTGTATGTCTGATGCCTATACTGGCCGATTACTTTAAAGATTATTGACGACTTTGTGTGTTTACTGGTGTGAGTATAGTGTCTAATGTCTATGCACATATCGTATGTGGATGGGTTAAATTGTCTAACGATAATGATGGTTTATTTTACCTTGGTTTACAAAATTTGGAGTCAAAACACTTATTTATAAATGTGTCACAATTTTTGAGACGGCAGTTCGTTCAAACAAAAATGAGGCTCGTTCAAACGCGAAAGGCAGTTCGTTAGAACAAAAACCAAGCTCGTTCAAACGAATCAACTATCTCGTTTGAACTAACTTGAAACGATGTAAAAAGTACACCCTTGTTAGATGCACATTAGTTGTAGATATCAAACGACCTTTCGAACGATAATGTAAAGTCATTTGAACGAGGTTAAAAATAAAAAAAGTTTATTTTAAAAATTCTAGCCTCTTTTTTCAGTAAACAATACACATCCCAAATAACTTTATGAATAATTTCAAACACCTAATTTTTTTTTTATACCTTCTTGAGATGTAGTGGAGTCTTGAACTTGGAGGTGTTGGTGTTCGGTTCGATGAGTCGGTGCAAGTCGGTTTGTAACGGGATATGCCAAATATGTCAAAGTGCAAATAAAATAAATAAAAAGCCTAAGCCAAAATATTTTTTCTTACAAATATCCCCCTTTGGCTATTCTCGTACAAAAACTAACCAAAACCTAAATTCAAAACAAATACCCGTTAAGTAGTAACTATACACTAATACCCTTCCTAAACCATAGAATGGCATAGAAATATAATATTTGTCTTAAATCTCCACTTATTCTTCTCTTTGTCACTTTGTCTTCATCCAGTGTAATATGATCTTCTGTGAGTAACTATACACATGAAGTGAAAAAAATACCCCGTAATGCATCGAGTTTGTAACAGAACACAAAACTCACAAAATGCAATAGGCAATCTCCCCCATAAATCACAATCATCATCAAATTTCCCCCGTAATTTGTTCTCACCTTTTTGTCTGAAATAGACAAAGGAGTAGAATTTAAACATGAGGAATAGAGCATCACATAGAATAAGTAAGATATCATCATATAAATATGTAAACAACACATGTGTAATGATAATCTTAAAGGCAAAACTCCACCAACTATTTTTTAAAATTTTCATAAAAATATAAATTTTACAAATACAACACGATACTATATATATTATATGCAAACTATACCAAAGACAATCCGACACACATATATAGGTATAAACGACTGTAGAAATCGACAAAAAACACATAAACGTTACACACTAGCATAGTATCGATGTGTCTAAACACGTGGGATGAAAAATGGGTGTGAGCTAGATACAAATGAATTATGAACCAGATACTCAAATATGTTCAGGAAGTTCTAATTGACCGCAAAACTTTATCAAAATAAGTTTAGCCTCAAGTGACAAAATAAAGTGAACTTCAATGAATAAATAAGCACAATGCACCCAAGCGTAGATTATTGATGATTATACAAATCAATAGTGTCATGAAAAAATAAGCATAACTAGAATTCATTATGCAAACCATTTAATCTTCTACTAAACACCCTCAAAAGATAAACATAAATCATATTGTTTTTCCTTTTCTTTTCTCAATTATTTTGAAGTTCTTCTTTTGAATGATCAATTAAACTAAACTAATTTGACCACCTTTTAGCAATTTTTCTGTTTTATTGCCTTTAATATTTTACTGGGCTCTTGCCAACAGTTGTTTTCATGCAAAGGAGATTTGCTTCTTTTGCATCCCTTTTCCGTGCCCACTCATATTTTTTCAATGCTAATCAAACATTCTTACGGGCAACAGTTCTTACATGCACAAATACTCCATAGTCATAAAAACATATACATGAGAAAAATTGATGCGAGAACATCTCATAAAGGTCAAATATACATGTGAAGTTAACATTTAATAAGCTCGTGCATGTGTGTGTGGAGGCATATACAAAGTCGAATCAATAAAGAAAATCAAGTTCGAAATAACTCCATAAACATGGTTAAAAATTATCTAAGTATCTAAAGTTATAACCAAATGTCCTAGCCACATGAAAATTACAGAGTGAATTGGATTCAGACACACCAATATGCCATATCAAATGTGTAAAACTAAAATACACAGAAATTAAAAATCTTTTTGTATTTTTAATTTTTTTTATCAAAATAAAATCTTTTTGCATTTTTCCAATATAACTTAATAAAAGAAAAGTATAATACAAAAGCTACACGTGTCATTACACTAGTAAACATATATCATGAAGCATAACTAAGTACGACAAGTCATGCAATCAATCATCCATAAGATATAGCATGTGAAGCATCATGTACAAGCATGTGAGAATCAACCAACCTATCATTTAGCATCTTCAAAAGAAATTTTCTAACCCATATAGATGTATACTTAACGAGTCGGGCTTTGGTATCCAAGGGTGCGCTAGACTTAAACTTCTTGGGGTATTTTCTAATATCATAGCAAAAATGACTAAGGTGACCTTTCCTACCACAATGTGTGCACGTGCAGACGCAATAAGGAAAGGGACATTCGAGTTGACCTTTTCTAATATCCTGGGATGTTGATGACCCTATACAATAAATAATGGTCTTGGCTTTGGCGACGGAAGCATTAGAAACATGGGAGCCATTACCATCACCACCAAAACTATAGGCCCCTTATTTTTCAAATCAGACATTGCTTTAAGGATGACGAAACACTTTGTCTTTTTGAAAAACTCTTTTTCAAATTTTATGTGCACCAATTTTAACTTGACCAAATTTTATCTTGATTAATCCTAAACATGCATCTAGTGAGGAAAGCAAGTAAAGTAAGGAAAATAATGCTCATAACGTTGGATGTATGAGAAAACCACAAAGGGAAAAAATCTCAAACGCCCTAAACTAGACAATCACCATGGATGTGGATTTACAAGGAATAGACATAAGTCTTACTCAATGACTCAATCCCCACGAGACTTGACACTCTTTTGATCTTCAACCACCCTTCCACAGTGACCATGGAAATCATTTTGTGATACCGGTCCATAGCACTCGCCTCCACGAATGCCTCGGTGTCCACCAATATGGCTTGTAACGTCTACAATGTTGAACATGGATCTTTCGCTTCTCCACTACAAAACCCAACAAAGTTCTATGTAAAACAACTCCAATGGTGCCGACAAAGATCACTATAGCATCTAATAATAAAAGCTCAGATCTTTTAAACTCCAAGTATGTTTTGGACTTAGAAAACCTTAGAAAACTATGTGCATAAAACGTACTAGTTTGTAAAATGTATTTCAGACGGGACCCTTATGAAATTATGAGAAAACACGCCTTAAATAAATTTCTTAACTCAACATCTCGCTCAAACGATGGCTATGATCGTTTGAACGATTGAACATGTGCGTTTGATTTTAACACAACTCTAAACCATCTTTACCTTTTAATAAACGAAGTGTAAAGGTTTTCAAACACTTTTAAAAATATTTTAACATTATTTCTTTAATAAAGTAACACCCCTCAACATTTTAAAATAAATTTTGAGTCCCATTAAAATTATGCATTCATACCTGAGTGATCTGGAAACATAATTAAACTTGAAGACGAAATATGCACCATAAAATGGCATGATAAATCTTTGAAGATTTGACGCAACATCTTCAATAAACTTCAAGACGTCATAGTCTATGTGGGATAATGACAATAAAAATGTACCTATGACTCAAATGTGTTTTGTTTTGGGAATAAGTCAAATAAACGTACAACGGACTCTCTTGGAAATTTTGTCCTTACAAATCTCCCATTTTGACTATTTCGGGAAAAAACCAATAGTGAAATGACTAAGATGGGCCGTCAAGCCATATGACACCGAAATCCCATCCCATAAAACCAAAAATAAAAAATTACAGGACTATACTAGTAAATGATGGTCCGACAAGCATGAATTATCTGAATGTGATGTAGTCTTTAATTCTCGAATCTCTTAAGCATACCTACACACATGAAACAAACAAATACCCAGTGAAGTATGTAGGAAAAAATAGTATAAGACAAATGTAAAATCAAATCCAAATCATTTATTATGTGAGCAAAACATGATATCAATATGTTAACAACATCTAAATTAGGATACCAATTTCTACCGATGCAAAGAAAATATGATACCAATTTGTGTAAACTAATCAATATAATCATGAAAGCATATGATCACAAATATGATACCAATAAGTAATGAAACAAATCTATCTGCTCATCAAACAAACTCTCCTCCTACATCATATACATCTCTCCCGCTTTTTGTCTTGAATAGATAACCCGGTGAAAACATAAACATATTTAGCATGAGATAAACTAATGAAGTGTAACTAGATATCAATGAAATAACCAACTAATAATGATCAAAATATGTCAAATACGTAGCCAGCAAATAAAAATCACACAAAAGGAATTATCAATCTAAGCCGATGTGAATAAACGAACAAAATGTAGTAAAATATGATCAATGATAATCTGCATACAACAAACTGTCCATAAGTTACCCAACAGTACTAAAAACATGTCAATATGAACCAGGTTACTGAAACAGAAGGAAAAAAATTCCCAGATGGTCGCTCGAACCAAATAGCCCTGTCGTTCAAATGACATAGGCTTCTCACTTGAAGTCTTTGTGCGAGATCGATATCTCGCTCGAACGAGAAAAAATCAAAACACAGTTCCAGTTCTAAAAAAACATAAAGTTTCATCCAGTGAAAAAAATTCCTGAAAAGGTTAACTCGATAGATCAGAAACTACCAAACAATTTCAAACGAAAAACAAAACACACAAAATAATGTGAATTACATGCTAACATAGTACGGATGTGCTGAAACATGAATATGGAATGTATGGGTGTGAACTACAAGAAATGAATCACAATTCCAACACATCGAAACGATCAAGAACCTCTAATTGATACCAATAAATCATCAAAATTTATCTTAGACATAAGTGACATTTAAAATGTGAGCTTAATTAAGTAAACAAACATCATGCACACAAATTCGAAATTTTTGACGATTCTATAAACAATAGCGTCATGACACGATTTTTCAATGTTAGGATTCTTTGTGCAAATCCGTTTAATTATCCATCCAAATTCCTTTGAAATAGGCATAAACTAATTTGGCCCATTGTAGCATATTATTCTTTTTATGCCATGATTTTCTTTTGGGATCTTTTAAACAGTGGATTTCAAGTTGAGTCAATTTTGCACTCTCGCAGCCCTTTTTCATGAACACTCATAAATATTTTTCAATTTAATCCTCACGGTAAACGGTTCTTACATGCACACTTCCTCCTTAAGTCTACTTATGTATAGATGACAAAATTGATATAAGAACGTCTCACCAAGCTCAAATATGCAAGAGAAGTAAAACATTCATATAAGCTCGTGCATGTGTGCAAAGATGGCAAATAAACAAAGTGGAATCAAAATGCATATTAAGTTCGAAACAACCCCATTATACAATGGTTAAGATCATTCTAAGCATCAATAATTATGACCAAATGTCCTAGCCACATGGATAACGAAAGGAAGGGGTCCAAGCACACCAATATACCACATTAACCATGTAAATTCATGTCGCAAAAACAAATCAAAAATCTTTTTGTGTTTTTCTAAAAATATTTTGACACAAATAAAAGAAAAATCTTTTTGTATTTTTCTCCAAAAAAATTTAAAACCAAAAATATTTTTGCTTTTTTTAAAATTTTTTGTCAAAAATAAAATCTTTTTGTATTTTTCAAATAAGACTCAATAAATGAAAAATATAATATAACATGATATACATGTCATAATACTAACAAGATATGAATCACGATGCAAAGACTAGCATATGACACACATGGCAACACAATCATCCATTAGATCTAGCGTGGGAAGAATTAAGTGCAACCATGAAATTTTAGTCCTAAAGCCTCTAAGTCCGATTTTCGTACCCAAGTAGGTGTGAGATGACGCATGGGGGTTTTGAGAACCAAAACGACTTTATTCGTAAACTTTGTAGGAGCATTTCTAATGTCATAGAAAAAATGTCTAAGGTGACCTTTCCTTCCACAATGGGAACAAGTGTAAATATGGTGGGAATGATTACCAAAATATTGACCTCTCCTCACATTCCTAGCCAAATCTCTCACACGATTGGTATTGACTTTGGAAATGGGAACAACATGATCATCGTAGCCTATACCAAACCTATCTCTCTTGACTTGGACGGTGCCTAACATCCTATCTAACTTTTCCGATGTAGATTTCAAGTCAAATAACCTTACTAGAGTCTTTTAAGTTCTCCTATAACTCACAAATCCTAGACTCAAGCACATGCCTAGACTCCTCAACTTATAGCACCTTATTTTTCAATGCCTCCATTAAACCACGAATGTTATCTCTCTCTTTCTCAACGTACTCAAGCTTCTCCCTAATCTTCTTCTCCCGTACCCTAAGATCCTCAATAAAAACATCATTATTTTCTATGGCAGCTCATTCAACCTAGCTTGCAATTTAGAGTTTGCCTTTTTCACTTTCATCACCTCGACATACAACTCATTAAATGAAACTTGTAACTCTTTCACATTAATCTCCTCCTCCTCACTCTCTTCACCCTCATGCACTTGGGCTTTACTCTCAACGGCCTTGAAAGTGTCATGGACATGAGAATCTTCGTGGGAAGATTTATCATCGTCGCTCACATGACATTCCATAAATGCAACAAAGTTATGCTCATTGGAGGAACTCTCTCCGTCTTTTGGACCATTATCACTTAAGGTGGAATTATATGCAATCGGGTTCTTGCCTTCTTTCTTATGTCTAGTGGGACACTCGACAACCTTGTAACCATAGCCCTCACACCCAAAACACCTATCCGAATCATCCCTCTTAACTTTATCACTCTTATCCTTAAGGGTGGAATCTACCTTGTTGTTCTTGAATTTCTCAAATGGTTTGGCATCTTTGGATTGATTTTAGAATTTAAGAAATTTTTCGAATTTCTTTGCCAACAAGGAGACATCCTCAAAATCGAAATTGAAATCTTCATTCGAAACTTTAGTCTCCTCCTTATTGGCTTTCAAAGCAATGCCCTTTTATTTCTTTGGCTCTTGCTTGGAGGTAAATGTATCGAGTCCATAGGTTTGAAGGTCACCTACAATCTCCTCATGTTTCGTCGACTCTAGCATACCAAGTGAGTTTAAACAGTCACTTTTGCATCAAAACTTTTAGGAAACGCCCTTAAGATTTTCTACAAATCGGTTATCAGGTATCTTCTCTCCTAGGTAAAACGACGCATTAACAATAGTGGACAACCTAGTATAGATCTCATTAAACATCTCACTATCTAACATCTTAATTGTCTCAAACTGTGTAGTGAGGTTTTGCAACTTAGACGCTCGAACCGTGCTCATGCCCTCGTGAGTGAGTGCATGTGTATCCCAAGCCTTTTTTTATGTTTCATAAGTCATGATTCAATTGTACTCTTCAGGTGTGACATGTTAGGAAATAACGTGCAGACCCTTAGAGTTGTAAAGTGCAAGCCTATGTTCAACCTCAGTCATGACTCAATGGTTTCAGACTAGTGGCCTCACCCTCGTGTAACTGGTGGTGTCCAATCCTTTTCAACCGCTAACCACACATGCTCATCTATGGATTTCAAGGCACTTCTCATTCTCATCTTCCAATAAGCATAGTTAGTACCATAAAAATAGGAGTACGAAAATTTTCATACTTTCCAAAATTCATCCTTAACAGCAAAAGGGGATCAACACAATAAAAATATGTTTCTAACTCCGATACCAATTCTAGCCCCTTATTTTTCAAATCAGACTTTGCTTTAAGGATTATGAAACACTTTCACCTTTTGAAAAACTATTTTTCAAATTTTATGTGCACCAATTTTAACTTAACCAAATTTTATCTTGATTAATCCTAAACATGCATCTAGTGATTAAAGCAAGTAAAGTAAGGAAAAGAATACTCACAACGCCGTATGTACGAGGAAACCACAGAGGGAAAAAACCCCAAAATGCACAAGCCAGACAATCACAATGAATGTGGATTTACAAGGAACAAACACAAGTCTTACTCAACGACTCGATCCCCACGAGACTTGATGCTCTTCTGATCTTCAACCACCCTTCCACAGTGCCCACGTGAATCCATCTGTGATACCGGTCCACAGCATTGGGCTCCACGAATGCCTCGGTGTCCACCGATATGGATTGTAACGTCTACGATGTTGAACACGACTCTTCCTCTTCATAAAACACAGAAAAGTTTTATGTCGAACAAACTCCAATGGTACCAACAAAGATCACTCTATCATATAATAATGAAATCTCCAAGCTTTGAAACTCTAAGGATGTTTTGGACTTAGAAAACCATAGAAAACTATGTGCAGAAAATGTACTGATTTGTAAACTGTATTTCAGACTGCACCCTTATGAAGTTCTAAGAAAACACGCCTTAAATAAATTTCTTAAGTCAACATCTCTCACAAAATACATAGGCATGTCGCTCGAACGACATCCCTATGTCGCTCGAACGATTGTTATGGTTGTTTGAACAACTATACAAGTGTGTTTGATTTTAACACAACTCTAAACCATCCTTATCTCCGAATAAACAAAGTGTAAACGTTTTCAAACACTTTTAAAAACATTTTAACATTATTTGTTTAATAAAACAACTTCCTTAAATATTTTAAAATAAATTTTGATTCCCATTAAAATTACGCATTCATACCTGAGTGATCTAGAAACGCAATTAAACTAGAAGACGAAATATGCACTATAAACAGGCATGATAAATCTTTGAATCTTTTCTGCAACGTCTTCAATAAACTTCAATACGTCATTATTTGTGTGGGATTGTGGCAATAAAAATATTCCTATGATTCAAACGTGTTTTATTCCAGGAACAAGTCAAATAAATGTACAACGGACTCAATTGGAAATTTTGTCCTTACAAAAACTACTATAGTATTATAAATCACCTATTAACTTCAAAATTTTAGACGTAAGGAAAGAATTTGACTCTCTAAGTTTTAGGGTCTCCTTTTTAAAATTTTCAATCATTCCTAGAATGTTATCTCCCCCCCCCCTCCCTCAATACAAGTGAATATATCCTTAAGAGTCTTTTCGCGTGACCTCAAATAAAAAATAAATTTATCATTATACTCAATGACACATGCATTAACCCTATAAATTTTAAAGTCCTCTAATTTTTTTCTCTAAAAAATCGACTCTATCATGTGACACCCCGCCTAATTAAATACCGGACGATCACTCCTTTGTTAAATTAAAATCAAGGTGAACAGTAGGTTCATTGTTAGCATAACTGTAGTAAAAATAACTTTTCCAATTTAAACACCCTAATTAATTAAGCTAAGTGTCAAAACCTTTTTTTTTACATTGCTTTCCAAATTTTATTTTGAAAACAAAATTTAATTATTTACAACAATTGAATATAAAAACATACCACAATAATCCTGGAACAAATAATCCAGATAATTTACACATTCGACAATTGAATCCCAATCATTAAAATTTAAAGTAAAACATCCAGACCATAATGAATCCCAAAGTGTCAAGACTAAAATACTAAATCACAATGTCCAAATAAAATAGCTAAATAATGGAAATGGCGACACATGCCCCAATAACTGAGAATGCTAGAAGTGGAATCAAGTAATGAAGTCGTCTAAGCAAGTGGCCTGCAACTCCCACCTAAGTTGCAGCATGTTCTTTCCAAGGGATCCTAAGCAAGACGCCCCTGTGACTGGGCACCTGTAATATATGCATATATATACAAAAGAGAAAGAGAAATTGAAACGGGTCAGAGCCCGATAGTGTATATGATTTAAAAATTCGTTTAACAAGTATTTAAATTGATTACAGGCCAATGCAACAACATATTAGTGCGACACTCTCTTGAGAAATTCTCACCTCTCTTCTAATGTGCACACCTATCGCACTAACCTTCTCGACGGTTGATCTTATCATATATCGCACTAATCTCTCCCAATGATTTAACTTATCTTAGGTTATTCGCAACATTTAAACTGAACCGCATCATGGTTTAAAAGGATAATTTATTTTAGTAACAAAGCTCTCATTTTAACTTTATTAATTAATAAAGTTTTCAAGTGTCATATTATACTTTTCAAACAAGTATTTTCGATTTATAGCCAAAATTCATTTCTTACTTGCCATAGCACAGTAAACAGTTCCAAATTTCAGAATTTCACATATATATTAAATACTCATATAATATATATATTCTAACAGCACCCCACATAATAATTATGGTGCGTGCATACTCTGCTATCCAATCCCCGTATCTTTCTCACTAAGGGAAATACAAGTTCGGAATCACTCTCGAACTGTATTAGCACATACACAAATAATATTGAGGCGAAGCATAGATTCCAAGTCTCTAAGAGGATAGCACATGCCCCCACGTCTCTTAGGACCGTCTGAACTATCGATTCGATAGCCAGTATTAAGGATATCTATCATCTAGGGTACAAGTCAATATCCCCCATAAAGGTCCCATCGAGATAAGACTGTCCCAGCGCGGTAACCTCAGGGATAACAAGTAGCGCGGGCACGATTTTCACACATTGATAGTATATGTATACACAATCATATAACTATACTAATATTACCATATCAATTTTTGGTACATTTCAAATTCCAGAGTTACGACATTTATCCTCAAATCGCATTATTAGTTATCACGTATAACGGTTCGTCTCTAACCTTAATTCGGGGTACTATTCCAACTTACCGCATAACACTCATGGGCTCTATCCTCCCAAGTATATAATTCAGTAGGTATTCATCTATTCTCTATCGTAACCATTTTACGTAATCTCTCTCTTTAATACGTAGTTTCATCATTTCTTATGTGTAATACCCCCAAAAATACAACTCTCGCCTTACATTAAAGGTCCCAAAATTTATTCATATACCCTACTGGTCCTCTTTATCTCCCAAAACATATTTATAAGGGTGTCCATGATTCATTTCTAATTAAAGTAAATTTCAACTAATTTAAAAAAGGAAATATGAGTCTGCCAGGAGGGGTCGATCGATCGAGGTCTGGGGCTCGATCGATCGAAGCTTTTTCCTCGATCGATCGATCAAGCAGGTATGGCGAATTCTGCAGTTACCAGTTACGGGTTTTCTCACAAAACATCATCCAAATCCTAACTTTCCATACCCAAATGTCCAGAAAATTATACGACTAATTATATAATTCCATTCCATACATCTTTTACGTAAAGCATGCAAATTTCCATTAATAAACATGGATTAACAAGCCCCAAATTCATATAAAACCTCAAGAACCCTAGAATTTCATTAACATGGTTCTAATCAATCTTTTCCAGAATTTTCTTCGTCTACAACATCATAAATTCGTGGTTTAATCCTCTACATGTGAAGGGTTTTCCAGATTTTCATTCAAATCGATTCTACATGCGATTTTCTTATCTCAAACATGGATTTTCTTCTACCAAATCAATCCTAATCACCCTAGACTAGTATGAACGATACATTAACGAAGATAAGTAAGATAAATACTTGCCTGGGATTTTCAGAAGTCTGATTTGTGAATGAGTTTGGTGTTGTTGTGCTCCCCGTCGCGCGATCTACGCGTTGGTGGTGGCGGCGGTGCAATCGGGTGACTTTTTGGCCTTGGATTGCCTTGAGAGCTCTCTCCTCTCTTCTCCTATGGCCGTTCTAGAGTTTTGAGTTTGCTAACCCTAGATGACTAACCTAAATGGCTGATATAGATTACTAATTTTCGTGGGTTTAATTACCCAAAAATACAAAATGACTAAAATGCCCTCCCGGGGTACTAATTAAGCCTAAAAATGCCCCGAGACCCAAACTAAACCCCCAAGTACACGTTTCTGACTATCTCGAGCCTTCTGGACGCGTTGGTGCACTCAAAATGACCATACGAGCAACTTATAAAACATTCACTTTTATTTATCAATAATTAGTCCCGACGCGACACGGGCACGTCCCGATCCAAATTCCCAAAATTGTCATTTTATTCACTCGTGACATTTAATATAACCAATATTATATATTACTTGCTCATTAGTAATATTCAACAAATTTTCCCATAATTACTAACTCTCATCACGTTAATAATTATAGCATAATTAATTTCCGGATTTATATTGAATAGTTAACTCACATTAAATTTAATAAATCCCCAAATTAATGTAGCATAAAAATACGGGGTATTACATACTTCCCCCCTAATAACGGAATTTTGTCCCGAAATTCGAAAAATAAGGCATACCTGGTAAGAACAAATCTCGATATCTCTTGCGCATATCTGCCTCGCGCTCCCAATTGGATTCCTCCAGATTATGATGCTCCCACTGAACTCGTACAAGTGGAACTATCTTCGACTTTAATCTCCTCTCACTATAGTCTAGGATAGCCACCGGTCTCTCCTCGTAAGAGCTGTCAGGCTGTAAGTCTATCTCATCTATCGCGATGTGAGTATGGGCCATATCATCCCGAAGATACCGTCTCAACGACGAGATATGGAATACATCGTGGATGCGATGTAAATGCTCTAGTAGTCCCAACTTGTATGCTATCGGCCCAATCCTCTAGATAATGGTAAATGGTACCACGTACCTCGGGGCCAATTTCCCTTTCTTTCTGAACCTCATCAGCCCTTGCATAGGAGATACACGTAGTAACACTTGGTCCCCCACATTAAACTCTCGGAAGAATCATTTTGCATCAGCGTAACTGTTCTCCCTGTCCTGGGCTACCCTAATGCGACTCCTGATCATCTCAATCCCCGTAGAGGTTTCCTGAATCACCTCCAGCCCTAGAAATTTGTTATCCCCCACCTCGACCCAACAAGTTGGGGAACGACAAGGTCTGCCTTACAAGGATTCGAATGGATCCATGCAAATAGTGAACTGATAAGAGTTATTATAAGCAAACTCTACCAGTGGAAGATGTGGCTCCCAACCTCCCCCAAAATCAAGAATACACATGAGTAGCATATCCTCCAACATCTGATTAGTACAGTCTGTTTGTCCATCTGTCTGTGGTTGATAAGCTTAACTCAACATCAACTCAGTACCCATAGCCTCCTAAAAGATTTCCCAAAAACATGACACAAAAATTTTGTCTCTATCTGGCACAATATTCAGGAGCATCCCATGTAATCTGACAATCTCAACAATGAACAACTGAGCATATTGACCCGTGGTATAGTCTGTCTGCACCGATAGAAAATGAGCCACCTTGGTCAAATGGTCTACAATCACCCAGATAGAGTCGTGGCCCCGCTGCGATGTAGGCAACCTCGTAATAAAATCCATGGACTTACTCTCCCACTTCCACGCAGGTACTTCCAATGGCTGAAGCAACCCTGACAGTTTTTTATGGTCCACTTTTACCAGCTGGCAGGTAGAACACATGGACACGAACTCAGAAATGTCCTTCTTCATCCCACTCCACCAGTATTTCCTCCTCATATCCTGGTACATCTTATCCCCTCCAGGATGCACCGCAAATCGGGAGTCGTGAAACTGGGTCATCACTACATGACGTAATTCTGCTCCTCCTAGAACCACCAATCTCCCATTAAATCTCAAACCCCCATAAGAACTAACAGAATAGGACTCAGCACCCTCGGCTAAAAGTCGTACAATCTGCTCCTGGCAAAACGGGTCTGTGGTCTGTGCCTGTATCACCCTCGTAACAATCTCGGGTGTGACTGTCATAACAGATATGAAGGAATGGGCTACTGCGTCCTGGTGACCCAACTCCTTCCACTTTTCTTTCCAGACATCTGCTACCTCGTCTACCGGTCTAGGACTCAACGCATCAGCAACAACATTGGCCTTCCCCAGATGGTACTGTATATCGAACTGATAGTCCTTCACAAACTCTAACCATATGCGCTGACGCATATTCAGCTCTCGCCGGGTGAACAAGTACTGCAGTGACTTGTGGGAAGTGAACAAGCGGAATTTCTCCCCCAGTAAATAGTGCCGCCATATCCTCAATGCAAAAACGACCGCTGCAAACTCCAGGTCGTGGGTGGGGTAATTCTTCTCATGCGATTTAAGCTTGCCGGAGGCAAAAGCTATAGCATTCTCCTCCAGCTGAAGTACTCCCCCAAGTCCCCGTAAAGATGCATGGGTGTAAACCAGGTACTCCACACCCAACTTCGGTAAAGCAAGGACCGATGCCGAAGTAAGCTTGCCTTTCAGCTCGTCGAAATCCAACTGACAAGCATCATCCCAAACATATGGTACCCCTTTGCGAGTCAGATTCGTCAATGGACCCGCTATTTTGGAGAATCCCCGAATGAATCTCTTGTAGTATTCGGCTAACCCCAAGAAACTACGCACCTCCGTCGGTGTCGTGGGCTCTCCCCACTCCCTCACCGCTGACACTTTACTCGGGTCAACTGCTATCCCCTGTTCAGAAACAACATGCCCCAAAAACTGTACTTCTCGCAACTAGAATCCGCACTTCTCGTACTTAGCATACAACTGATGCTCTCGTAGAGTCTGAAGAACCTGTCTCAAGTGTTAGGCAAGATCCTCCTTGGAGTGTGAGTATATCAAAATGTCATCTATGAAGATGATGACAAACTGATCCAAGAACTCTCTGAACACTCGGTTCATTAAGTCCATGAATACGGCTGGAGCATTTGTGAGGCCAAATGGCATCACCCTGAACTCATAGGACCCATATCTCGTCAAGAAAGTAGTCTTTGAAACATCCTGCTCCCTAATACGTAGATGATGGTACCCCGACCTCAGATCTATCTTCGAAAAGAAAGTTGCTCCCCTCAGCTGGTCGAACAGATCATCGATTCGAGGCAACGGATACTTATTCCGTATCGTGACCTTGTTCATTTCCCGGTAGTCCACACACAACCTCAGTGAACCATCTATCTTCTTCACAAATAAGACTGGAGCGCCCCAAGGTCAGGTACTCCTGCGAATGAAGCCCTGTCCTAACCGCTGCTCTATCTGATCTCGCAACTCTCGCATCTCTGCCAGAGCCATACGGAATGGAGCGCGTGCTATCGGTCTAGTATTCTATAATAAGTCTATGACAAAGTCTATCACTCGACTAGGGGGTAAGACTGGTATCTCCTGGAATACATCGGACTACTCAGGAATAGCTGGGATCGAGTCTAAGGGAATCACAACCTCCTTGGAGGTATCCTCCTCTATGTAATACAAGTAAGCGGTCGAACCTCCCTCTGGGCGAGGCATCGCCACAACAAACATCTCTTGCCCTGAAATGGCAAAGACAATACTCCCACCGAAACAATCAATCATGGCTCTATAAGGTGCGAGCCAATCCATACCAATAATAACATCATGCTCATGCATGTCTAAGACTAACATGTCTGCAGGTAATACCAAGCTACCAATCTCTACCCCCACTCCCCGGTATATAAAGAAAATAAGTGACCCACTCCCCAGTGGTGAGTCTACACACGTCCCTGTGCTCTATGCTGTGGCTAACAACCCTAGGACCCTCACAAAATGTGTAGCTATAAAACAATGCGTCGCCCCAGTATAAAACAAAACCCAACCCATAGTACCATGGATAGGAAACATACCCTCAATCGTGGGTGGTGCCTAGTGGACGTTATAGACACGTCCATACTGTAACTGCCCCTATTGTACTGGAGCTACTGCAATGGCCGGTAGGGCTGTCACCTGGGCTGGAGCTGGGAGGGTAGGTGGAAAAAGTGGCCTCTGTGGCTCATTTCGGGCACCCTGCTGCTGTGGGGCCGTATCTCCCTTCGAAAAATCTTGACGCCTATGGCCATGCTTACCACACCCAAAACATCGATCTTTGAAGTTACCTCCCCTCTGGCCCTATTGACGGCGGCCCTGCCGGCCGTTACCTCCCCGCCACTGGCCCTGTTGGCCCTGATGAGCACACTGTTGGCCCTGCTGCTGACCCTGTTGCTGTCGGTGTTGGCCCTGCTAGCCCTGCTGATTAGGCTGGCCCTGCCTGTAACCCCCAAATCCCTGTCTGGTATCACCTGAATGGAATTTCTTAGCAGGGTCCCCCTGATGGGAACTCTGCTCGTGCTGACGAGTCTGTCCATGAGATGGTGCCCCACTAGCACTATTACCCCCAGTCCTGCCCTGCTGGCCGGACTCTCCTGCTCTCTTGCTTCCCTGCAGATGGAAGCGGTGATCCTGGTAATGAAGTAACGCAGCATTGGGTACATCAGTGAAAGTATTCAGAGACAAATTCTCTACAAGGTGCTGACGGATTCTCCAAGCTAACCCGTCCACAAACAACAAAATCTTCTTGCCCTCAGTGGGTGCCTCATCTGGCACTATGGTGAGAAGTCTTGTGAACTTCTCCTCATACTCAGCAACGGTAGAATTCTCCTGCTTCAAATTCAGTAGTTTCCACCTCATCTTAGTCTTCACGGCGGGTGGAAAGTACTTGCGGTCAAACCGCTCCCAAAATGACTGAATCGGGATTGTGTCCCTCTCCTCCAAGGTGGTGGTGGACTCCCACCACTGCAAAGCGGCTCCCACCAGCTTAAAGGAAGCCAACAAGTATTTCTGCACGTCAGTGCACTCATACATTCGAAGATGCCGCTGGATGTCTTTCTTCCATTGGCTGACTGTGATGATATATGAACTACCAGAGAAGTCAGAGGGATGCGCCTTCTGAAAGGCATCCCTTACTCGCTCCCATGCAGATGGAAGCTATGCAGGTACTGGCGCCACTGCCTGAATTTAGGGTGGAGCCTGCTAAACTACCTATAGCGTGGCATTTATCTCCTGAGCAACAATGGCGGCTACCTCATTAGCATTCATAGTACCCTGTGCCGGAGCTACTGGTTGCTCGGCCTGGGAACGCCTATCCTTTGGTGCACGTCTCGGAGGCATTTGAAACGTGAAGAAATTTATTAGTCTACAATTGTTATCAAATCTTAAATAATTGATGATGTAAACGTAAAAGCAGGAATACAACAATCCTAAAATAGGTCTCTATAACAAAAATGTTAAGCTGAAAGAGAAATAAGACGTACAGATCCTAAGAACACTAGAACCTGATGCTCTGATACCACCTGTGACACCCCGCCTAATTAAATACCGGGCGATCCCTCCTTTATTAAATTAAAATCAAGGTGAACAGTTGGTTCATTCTTAGCATCACTGTCGTAAAAATAACTTTTCCAATTTAAACACCCAAATTAATTAAGCTAAGTGTCAAAACCTTTTTTTTTACATTGCTTTCCAAATTTTATTTTGAAAACAAGATTTAATTATTTACAACAATTGAATATAAAAACATACCACAATAATCCTGGAACAAATAATCCAAATAATTTACACATTCGACAATTGAATCCCAATCATTAAAATTTAAAGTAAAACATCCAGACCATAATGAATCCCAAAGTATCAAGACTAAAATACTAAATCACAATGTCCAAATAAAATAGCTAAATAATGGAAAGGGAGACACATGCCCATATAACTGAGAATGCTAGAAGTGGAATCAAGTAATGAAGTGGTCTAAGCAAGTGTCCTGCAACTCCCACCTAAGCTGCAGCACGTTCTTCCCAAGGGATCCTAAGCAAGACGCCCCTGTGGCTGGGCACCTGTAATATATACATATATATACAAAAGAGAAAGAGAAATAGAAACGGGTCAGAGCCCGATAGTGTATATGATTTAAAAATTTGTTTAGCAAGTATTTAAATTGATTACAGGACAATGCGACCACATATTAGTGTGACACTCTCTTGAAAAATTCTCACCTCTCTTCTAATGTGCACACCTATCGCACTAACCTTCCCGACGGTTGATCTTATCATATATCGCACTAATCTCCCCCAATGATTTAACTTATCTTAGGTTATTCGCAACATTTAAACTGAACCGCATCATGGTTTAAAAGGATAATTTCTTTTAGTAACAAAACTCTCATTTTAACTTTATTAATTAATAAAGTTTTCCAGTGTCATATTATACTTTTCAAACAAGTATTTCCGATTTATAGTCAAAATTCATTTCTTACTTGCCATAGCACAGTAAATAGTTCCAAATTTAAGAATTTCATATATATATATATTAAGTACTCGTATAATATATATATTCTAACAGCACCCCACATAATAATTATGGTGCGTGTATACTCTGCTATCCAATCCCCGTATCTCTCGCACTAAGGGAAATACAAGTTCGGAATCACTCTCAAACTGTATTAGCACATACACAAATAATATTGAGGCGAAGCATAGATTCCAAGTCTCTAAGAGGATAACACAAGCCCCCACGTCTCTTATGACCGTTTGAACTATCGATTCGATAGCCTGTACCAAGGATATCTATCTTCTAGGGTACAAGTCAATATCCCCCATAAAGGTCCCATCGAGATAAGACTGCCCCAGCGCGGTAACCTCAGGGATAGCAAGTAGCGCGGGCATGATTGTCACACTTTAATAGTATATGTATACACAATCATATAACTATAATAATATTACCATATCAATTTTTGGTACATTTCAAATTCCAGAGTTACGACATTTATTTTCATATCGCATTATTAGTTATGACGTATAACGGTTCGTCTCTAACCTTAATTCGGGGTATTATTCCAACTTACCACATAACACTCATGGGCTCTATCCTCCCAAGTATATAATTCAGTAGGTATGCATCTATTCTCTATCGTAATCATTTTACGTAATCTCTCTCTTTAATACGTAGTTTCATCGTTTCTTATGTGTAATACCCCTAAAAATACAACTCTCGCCTTACATTAAAGGTCCCAAAATTTATTCATATACCCTACTGGTCCTCTTTATCTCCCAAAACGTATTTATAAGGGTGTCCATGATTCATTTCTCATTAAAGTAAATTTCAACTAATTTAAAAAGGGAAATATGAGTCTGCCAGTAGGGGGCGATCGATCGAGGTCTGCGGATCGATCGATCGATCAAGCAGGTATGGCGAATTCTGCAGTTACCAGTTACGGGTTTTCTCACAAAACTTCATCCAAATCCTAACTTTCCATACCCAAACGTCCAGAAAATTTTACTACTAATTATATAATTCCATTCCATACATCTTTTACGTAAAGCATGCAAATTTCCATTAATAAACATGGATTAACAAGCCCCAAATTCATATAAAACCTCAAGAACCCTAGAATTTCATTAACATGGTTCTAATCAATCTTTTCCAGAATTTTCTTCGTCTACAACATCATAAATTCGTGGTTTAATCCTCTACATGTGAAGGGTTTTCCAGATTTTCAATCAAATCGATTCTACATGCGATTTTCCTATCTAAAACATGAATTTTCTTCTACCAAATTAATCCTAATCACCCTAGACTAATATTAATGATATATTAACGAAGATAAGTAAGATAAATACTTTCCTGGGATTTTTAGAAGTCTGATTTGTGAATGAGTTTGGTGTTGTTGTGTTCCCCGTCGCGCAATCTACGCGTTGGTGGTGGCGGCGGTGCAATCGGGTGACTTTTTGGCCTTGGATTGCCTTGAGAGATCTCTCCTCTATTCTCCTATGGACGTTCTAGAGTTTTGAGTTTGCTAACCCTAGATGACTAACCTAAATGGCTGATATAGATTACTAATTTTCGTGGGTTTAATTACCCAAAAATAAAAAATAACTAAAATGCCCTCCCGGGGTACTAATTAAGCCTAAAAACGCTCCGAGACCCAAACTAAACCCCCGGGTACACTTTTCTGACTATCTCGACCTTTCCGAAAGCATTGGCGCACTCAAAATGACCATACAAGCAACTTATAAAACATTCACTTTTATTTATCAATAATTAGTCCTGACGCGACACGGGCATGTCCCGACTCAAATTCCCGAAATTGTCATTTTATTCACTCGTGACATTTAATATAACCAATATTATATATTACTTGCTCATTAGTAATATTCAACAAATTTTCCCATAATTATTAACTCTCATCACGTTAATAATTATAGCATAATTAATTTCCCGATTTATATTGAATAATTAACTCACATTAAATTTAATAAATCCCCAAATTAATGTAGGATAAAAATATGGGGTATTACATACTTCCCCCCTAATAACGGAATTTCGTCTCGAAATTTGGATAAAAAGGCATACCTGGTAAGAACAAATCTGGATATCTCTCGCGCATATCTGCCTCGCGCTCCCAAGTGGATTTCTCCACATTATGATGCTCCCACTGGACCCGTACAAGTGGAACTATCTTCGACCTCAATCTCCTCTCACTATAGTCTAGGATAGCCACCAGTCTCTCCTCGTAAGAGCTGTCAGGCTGTAAGTCTATCTCATCTATCTCGATGTGAGTATGGGCCATATAATCCCGAAGATACCGTCTCAACGACGAGATCTGAAATACATCGTCGATGCGATGTAAATGCTCTGGCAGTCCCAACCTGTATGCTACCGGCCCAATCCTCTCGATAATGGGAAATGGTCCCACGTACCTCGGGGCCAATTTACCTTTCTTCCCGAACCTCATCACCCCTTTCATAGGAGATACATGTAGTAACACTTGGTCCCCCACATTAAACTCTCGGAAGAATAGTTTCGCATGAGCGTAGCTGTTCTGCCTGTCCTGGGCTACCAGAATGCAACTCCTGATCATCTCAATCCTCGCAGAGGTTTCCTGAATCACCTCTAGCCCTAGAAATTTGTTATCCCCCACCTCGAGCCAACAAGTTGGTGAACGACAAGGTCTGCCATACAAGGCTTCGAATGGAGCCATGCCAATTGTGAATTGATAAGAGTGATTATAAGCAAACTCTACCAGTGGAAGATGTGGCTCCCAACCTCCCCCAAAATCAAGAACACACATGCGTGGCATATCCTCCAACATCTGATTAGTACACTCTGTTTGTCCGTCTGTCTGTGGTTGATAAGCTTAACTCAACCTCAACTCAGTACCCATAGCCTCGTAAAAGCTTTCCCAGAAATGTGACACAAAAATTTTGTCTCTATCTGACACAATATTCAGGGGCACCCCATGTAATTTAACAATCACAGCAATGAATAACTGAGCATATTGACCCGTGGTATAGTCTGTCCGCACCGACAGAAAATAAGCCACCTTGGTCAAACGGTCTATAATCACCCAGAAAGAGTCATGGCCCCGCTGTGATGTAGGCAACCCCGTAATAAAATCCATGGAAATACTCTCCCACTTTTACGCGGGTACTTCCAATGGCTGAAGCAACCTTGACAGTTTCTGATGGTCCACTTTTACCAGCTGGCAGGTATAACACTTGGACACGAACTCAACAATGTCCTTCTTCATCCCACTCCACCAGTATTGCCTGCTCATATCCTAGTACATCTTATCCCCTCCAGAATGCACCGCAAATCGGGACCCGTGAGACTGGGTCATCACTGCATGACGTAATCCTGCTCCTTCTGGAACCACCAATCTCCCATTAAATCTCAAACCCCCATCAGAAATAACAGAATAGGACTCATCACCCTCGGCTAAAAGTCGTACAATCTGCTCCTGGAAAAACGGGTCTGTGGTCTGTGCCTGTATCACCCTCGTAACAATCTCGGGTGTGACTGTCATAACAGATATGAAGGAACGGGCTACTGCGTCCTGGTGACCCAACTCCTCCCACTTTGCTTTCCAGACGTCCGCTACCTCGTCTACCTGTCTGCGACTCAACGTATCAGCAACTACGTTGGCCTTCCCCGGATGGTACTGTATATCGAACTGATAGTCCTTCACAAACTCTAACCATCTGCGCTGACGTATATTCATCTCTCGCTGAGTGAACAAGTACTCCAGTGACTTGTGGTCTGTGAACAAGCGTGATTTCTCCCCCAGTAAATAGTGCCTCCATATCCTCAATGCAAAAACGACCGATGCTAACTCCAGGTCGTGGGTGGGGTAATTATTTTTACGCGGCTTAAGCTTGCGGGAGGCAAAAGCTATAGCCTTCTCCTCCTGCTGAAGTACTCCCCCTAGTCCCCAGGTACTCCACACCCGGCTTCTGTAAAGCAAGGACCGGTGCCGAAGTAAGCTTGCCTTTCAACTCATCGAAATCCAACTGACAAGAATCATCCCAAACATATGGTACCCCTTTGTGAGTCAGATTCGTTAATGGACCCACTATTTTGAAGAATCCCCGAATGAATCTCCTGTAGTATCCGGCTAACCCCAAGAAACAACGCACCTCCGTCGGTGTCGTGGGATGTCCCCACTCCCTCACCACTGACACTTTACTCGGGTCAACTGCTATCCCCTGTTCAGAAACAACATGCCCCAAAAACTGTACTTCTCACAACCAGAATCTGCACTTCTCGTACTTAGCATACAATTGATGCTCTCATAGCGTCTGAAGAACCTGTCTCAAGTTTTCGACATGCTCCTCCTCGGAGTGTGAATATATCAAAATGTCATCTATGAAGACGATGACAAACTGATCCAAGAACCCTCTGAATACTCGGTCCATTAAGTCCATGAATACGGCTGGAGCGTTTGTGAGGCCAAATGGCATCACCCTGAACTCATAGGACCCATATCTCGTCAAGAAAGTAGTCTTTGAAACATCCTGCTCCCTAATACGTAGATGATGGTACCTCGACCTCCGATCTATCTTCGAAAAGAAAGTTGCTCCCCTTAGCTGGTCTAACAGATCATCGATTCGAGGCAATGAATACTTATTCCGTATCATGACCTTGTTCAATTCCCGATAGTCCACACACAACCTCAGTGATCCATCTCTCTTCTTCACAAACAAGACTGCAGTGCCCCAAGGTGAGGTACTCCTGCGAAAGAAACCATGTCCTAATTGTTGGTCTATCTGATCTCGCAACTCTCGAATCTCTGCCGGAGCCATACGGTATGGAGCGCGTGCTATCAGTCTAGTATCCGATAGTAAGTCTATGATAAAGTCTATCTCTCGACTGGGGGTAAGCCTGGTATCTCCTGGAATACATCGCAATACTCACAAACAACTGGGATTGAGTCTAAGGGAATCACAACCTCCTTGGAGGTATCCTCCTCTATGTAATACAAGTGAGCGGTCAAACCTCCCTCTGGGTGAGGCATCGCCACAACAAACATCTCTTGCCCCGGAATGGCAAAGACAATTCTCCTACCGAAACAATCAATCATGGCTCTATAAGCTGCGAGCCAATCCATACCAATAATAACATCATGCTCATGCATGTCTAAGACTAACATGTCTGCAGGTAATACCAAGCAACCAATCTCTACCCCCACTCCCCGGCATATAAAGAAAATAAGCGACACACTCCCCAGTGGTGAGTCTACACACGTCACTGTGCTCTCTGCTGTGGATAACAACCCTAAGGCCTTCACAAAATGCGTAGCTATAAAACAATGCTTCGCCCCAGTATCAAACAAAACCCGACCCATAGTACCATGGATAGGAAGCATACCCTCAATCGCGGGTGGTGCCTGTGGAGCTACGTCCATACTGTAACTTACCCTGCTATACTGGAGCTTCTGGAATGGCTGGTAGGGCTGGAACACGGGCTGGAGCTAGTAGGGCTGGAACCTAGGCTGGATCTAGGAGGGCAGGTTGAAAAAGTGGCCTCTGTGGCTCATTTCAGGCACCCTGCTGCTGTGGGGCCCTATCTCCCTCCGGACAATCTTGGCGTTTATGGCCATGCTTACCACAACCAAAACATCGACCTTTGAAGTTACCTCCCCTCTGACCCTGTTGACCGCAGCCCTGCTGGCCGTCACCTCCCCGCAACTGGCCCTGTTGGCCCTGATGAGCTTCCTGTTGGCCCTGTTGCTGACCCTGTTGCTGTCGGTGTTGGCCCTGCTATCCCTGCTGATTAGGCTGGCCCTGCCTGTAGCCCCCAAATCCCTGTCTGGTATCACCTGAACAGAATCGCTTAGCAGGGTCCCCCTGATGGGAACTCTGCTCGTGCTGACTAGTTTGTCCATGACATGGTGCCCCACTAGCACTATTACCCCCGGTCCTGCCCTGCTGGTCTGACTCTCCTGCTCTCTTGCTTCCTTGCAGATGGAAGCGGTGATCCTGGCAATGAAGTAACGCAGCAATGAGTACATCAGTGAAAGTACTCAGAGAAAAATTCCCTATAAGGTGCTGACGGATCCTCCAAGCTAACCCGTCCACAAACAACAAAATCTTCTTGCCCTCAGTGGGTGCCTCATGTGGCACTATGGTGAGAAGTCTTATGAACTCCTCCTCATACTCAGCAATGGTAGTATTCTCCTGCTTCAAATTCAGTACAAGATTTAATTATTTACAACAATTGAATTTAAAAACATACCACAATAATCCTGGAACAATTAATCCAAATAATTTACACATTCGACAATTGAATCCCAATCATTAAAATTTAAAGTAAAACATCCAGACCATAATGAATCCGAAAGTATCAAGACTAAAATACTAAATCACAATGTCCAAATAAAACAGCTAAATAATGGAAAGGGAGACACATGCCCATATAACTGAGAATGCTAGAAGTGGAATCAAGTAATGAAGTCGTCTAAGCAAGTGGCCTACAACTCCCACCTAAGCTACAACACGTTCTTCCCAAGGGATCCTAAGCAAGACGCCCCTGTGGCTGGGCACCTGTAATATATACATATATATACAAAAGAGAAAGAGAAATAGAAACGGGTCAGAGCCCCAAATTGTGATTTAGTATAAAAATTTAATAAATCCCCAAATTAATGTAGCATAAAAATACGGGGTATTACATATCATCACTCTCTTTTTTGTATAATTCTAAATTTTTAAAATCACGGTCCATGTCCACAAGCTTCTCACAAAAGAAATCTCTTTGAGTTTGAACAATTTGCAAAAGTTCCATAGCAACTTTACAATGAAAATTTTCTTTTTCAAGAATTTCATTTCTTTTAGCAAACTTCAAATTCAAGTGATTTAAGTCGTCATTACTGTGAGAATCTATCGAAAAAAAAACAAATAAATCATCACAAGAGAGATGAATAAATAACCACCCTAAAATAGCACTAAACGAGGATCTACACGATAAATTAGTGCACCCCGCTCTGATACCACTTATAAGAGATGTTATCAGGGGATAAACTTTTTGAAAAATTAGAATTACATGATAACTTGTGCAACCTGCTCTAATACCAATTTGTAAAAGGGGTAAATTTTCTCTGACACCACTTGTATGAGTAGAAGGCTCTAATACCACTTTGAGAATGTAAAAATAAACATGCTCGATAAGGATGATCACAAACAAAAATTCTATTTTTCTAATTTTTAAATTAAAACCCAATTAATCCTTTCTTGTGAAAACCGATTTATCAAATTTTATCTTTTTATTCTAAACATGCATCTAGGTGATAAAATAGATAAATTAAACATGTAATCACACGACAAATAAGGAAAAATCTCTTTTCAGATAAAAACCTATTTTTTAGCACTTTAGAGAGTTTTACAAGACTATCGACTTACTTGATACAACCTAAAAGTATAATGCGTAATGTCTTCAAAATCTCCAAAGAAAAAAACTCAGTCCAATGTCGTCCACAGGTGGCGATCCACCCTTAGAATCCACCGATTAGCCCTTAGCCTTCTTCTTCAGTTATGATCACTAGGGTCGCATGGTTAGTCGTAAAGAATTCTCTCCACAAAGATGTATTCAAAGATATGAAACTATCTAGGGCTTCAAAGCGATTCATAAAACTATTTTAGGGATGTAAAGCGTGAAACAAAAGGTGTTTTATAACACAAAAAGTTAAAACTTTCGCAACAGATATGTAAGAAACGTTTTGAAAAAAAGTCTTACGAAATTTGGACTCAAAAAAAGTATTTATAAATGCATCACAAATTTTAGGGTGGAGGTTCATTCGAACAAAAATGAGGCTCGTTCGAACGAGAAAGACAATTCTTTAAAATGAAAACCTGGGGCGTTCAAACAAATAAGCTATCTCGTTTGAACCAGCTTCAAATGACATATAAACGATGCAAAACAATACGTCTTGGTTATATGCTCATTAGATGTAGAGATCAAACAACTCTTCAAACGAGAATGTATAGTCGTTCGAATGAGAAACGAATATCATTTGAATGATGTTAAAAATACAAATATTTATTTTAAAAACTTAAAAAATTCTAGCCTCATTTTTCAGTAAAAAATTAGCATCCCAAATAACTTTATGAATAATTTCAAACTCCTAAAAGTCTTTATACATCGGGTCTTGAACTTAGAGATGTTGGTGTTCATTTCGACGAGTCAGTGCGAGCCGATTTGTAATGGGATACACCAAATATGCCAAAGTGAAAATAAAACAAATAAAAAGTCTAATCTAAAATATTTGCGCTTACGATCTTTAGTCCAAATCCCCTTTTCTCAGACTAAGTGATCATCTCTATCACTTCAGACCATCTCGAGGTCCCACAACACCTCCTGGATTTTATTCATGTCGATAAGGGATACATAGATCTTTGTAGGTGACTTATGGTCCACTCCAACTCCAAATACACCCCATCCCCTTATACAACCCCAAACTAGTCTGGATGTTCAACATCACTTTTCTTACCAGTGATCGGTCGACTATCATAATATGATATGTCAATACAAACAAGCTTAGGGTCCTCTCCCATTCTTAACATCCACCAAAGCCACCCTATATATTATAAAAAAGCTTCCCAACCTTTTAATCTAAGTCTTTACTCTTAGACACACATCACGTTAGAATGCTCTCATGTGGCTAACCGTAATAACGTAAATACATAAGATTTGATCTAGCGAATACATGGGTACGTAGGCACAATACCGAGTCCGTATCGTGATCATGAGCCTCAACAATATATCTCTAGATATGTTGTCACAACATACATGCACCCATCTCACATATTACCTTTCAGACTTCTCTTACACCTCGAATGAGATATCAAACTATCTCAAGCCATGACTTCTCACACTCACACATTAAATGACTTCCCATTATATAACCTGAGATTTATCGCACACTTACATATATACTAACGACCACCCATTAACTGAATACATATTCGTACACAAGAACTCTTGTGTACCCACGCTGGTTAACTGATGTTCCAACACCTCTCACTAATACCATTTTCACACCTAAGCATATATCTACGTTTTAAGGGATTCTCAAATTAAGGTCTCTAATCATGTTATAAAATAAACTAAAAAGTAATCACATAATCTTAAAGATAGATAATAAGCATATAATTAAGGAAGCATAAAGAACTGACATGGTGACTAATACCTTCCCCACTCATAACTCGACTCCCTAACCCCACAACGAGAATATCTGCTTCAATCATAAACCTAAACCTGCCTCATGATTATCCCAAAAGGGCTAGTTAAACCTTTTTTTTTTGTTTTTATGTAAATTAAATAGGAGACTCTGAACAACCGACAACTTTTCGCATGAAAAATTAGGCTTATGCCTAAACAGGGGCGTGTAATAAAAATTAGATATGGTGTCTATCAATTTTCAAGGACAAATCGTCGAATCACCAAACTAATAACGCGACCTCAAGGAGAAGTGGCGAATAGAGAGACAAGACCTCTCACGCCCCTGTGGGGGTTGACAAATTTGACAAGCCATTGTGCCTATCTGCACCATTCCTCGCTCTCCCTGAGTCTTGTTCGGGGATCATAACACTAAAGTGGCAACTCTTTTGGGGATACATCAAGCGAGGCAAACTACCCTTATGTTTTTTTCTAAAAATATGCTTAATATCACTCCCCTACATGACTATTTTATACTCATTTTAGAACTATTTAGAGGCCTTAGTTTTAGAGTCCCTCTAAACGTAGATACATGCTTAGGTCCCCATGTGGATTATTGTACATTCTTCTAAATGTATAGGTACGCAGAAAGGACCTCGCGGTAAAACAAACATTTAAAGTATGTAAAAATAAATATTACTTATTTGTATCATGCACTATATTGTCTTAATTTTCATATTATTTCAACCTATACCCTTGAGGCTAGGGAAGGCTAGTCACCGATGAATATTCTCACTATTTTCTCCCATCAGTCTGGTATATAGGGAAACTTCTCTCTCTATCTCAAAGTCTTGGTGAGAGGGAAAGTTTGAACTTCATCCAGAACTGGGGAATATCGAATAAGATTTTGAAATTATTCAATACAAGGGCAAAGTGGTTTCACATACCTTTAAGATTGCTCAGTCCAAGAAGCCTAGTATATCGTGATCCATGGCAATGAAAAGAGATCCTTCGATCCCTATTCACATCGCCTTTTTCCATATAGAAAAATCTTTAGGAACACACCCTATTGCTCAAAGAGAAAAAATACTTACGGCTCGCTGACTTTGACAAAAAAATTCAAAATCTTCAGACAACCGAAGTCTCATTCAAACCACTCAGATTCTATGTTGAATGTCTTCCCATTTTAAATGGAAGTTAAAACAACATGGATGCGCAAGTCATTGCAAAAAAAAATTCATTTACGTTGGATTAACCTACCCACATTTTCTTTTAGAGGAAATAATAGACCATAGTCTATTAATTCCTCTCGCATCGTATAAAAAACAAGTGCTCACCCCGGTTCATCTGAACCAAATGAGACGATGTTTAGTTCTTCCCTTTTGAAGATAATACGAAGCAGAAAACATAAAAACAAAATTTCATCCACATACAGTTAAGTACACATTAAATAATTTCATAAAAAAAGGACAAATAAATGTGAGTCCATAATTCCCCTATGTATTGCCTTTTTGTTAATACTTCAGTCTACAAAATCATGAACAAAATTGCCTTGAATTTTTCTGCAGTTATCATTAAAATCAGAAATTCACACTAAGTTCTTACCCTGGAAACCCGAGTTCACACTCCGTGGAGTCGTCTAATTTTCATCAGTGAGATACCTACTTACAACTGTTAAGTACGTTCCATGTTTACTGAAGAAGACTAGGCTCGATCCGTGATGGATTGGGTTTTAAGACAACTGGAAAATATCATCGCCTCTCAGAATATGATGTAGCAAAAAATTAAGGCACTAGGCTGACTTCAAGTTCGATAGAAAGCGGCTACTGCCACACCCATAATAGGAGAGAACATAATCCCTCCTCCATCCCTAAAATTATTACACAACCTGAGACATCTATCAGACACTACCGACTAATCCTCAGGATCCCCCCTTCCCCAGTATCAACACCGACTACCCCTGCTAACAACAGAACACTAGAATTCCTTACTTCCAAATACAATTTTCCCATCATGGTTACTTTGAACACTACAATTTGTACCCCAAGTACCCACACCCTTCCTATCATCCCCCCCACCCGACACGAGTTGAGTCTATAGTCCCCACCCACCGATGAGGTTATTCCTCCCTCTTCAAATCAAGAGATGACACGTGTTTAGTCTGAATTGCGTCGCCTCTAAAAATCCATCAGTAAGATGAAAACTACTGATGAGTTAACCAACATGAATAAGATGGCCCTCTACCCCTAAGATCCATTACCAGACAAATTTAATATGCCCATCTTCATGACATAAAAAGGATTAGGCTCTCCATATTCTCATTTATCCAACTACCACCTTTATATGCAAGTTCAAAACGTAGACTCCGGGATATTAGAGAAAATATTCTCCTCTCCTCTGTTCGGAGGGGCCCTCACCTGGTATATTGGCCTGAAATGTGAGAGAACCGCCAAAAATTGGAATGTTGTATGTCGTCCTTTTCTTAAGTAGTACGAATACAATGATGATCTTAGTGTCACATGGAAGGACTTAGAAATGATGAAGCGGGAGGAAGGAGAGGTCGTTGGCACTTTCGTCACTCGTTGGAGAGAGAAATTTTATCATACGGTCAATCACCTCTTGGAAAATGATCAGATCGAGATCATAATAAAAAAAACTGTGGAAAGAATTATAAAGAGAACTAGGGCTCACTAGGATCACCGACTTCAAAGATCTCAACTATATAGAGTGCAAGATCGATGAAAGTTTGGATTCTAATGCTACAAAATGTACAAAGGAGTCCTGCATTGTAACAACTTCCATTTTCCATGTAAAGGTTGGCCAACACAGTAAGCTGAAGATGGGTCTTTTCTACCAATTTATATCATTCTCAGCATCAAACCATAGCAAAATATCTTTATTTTAAAACAACATCCACGTTAAAACCGATTTAATTAGTAACATATAATAAATAAGTTCAACATCCGGATAGTATTAAAAACTACAACATAAGTATGACTGGTCTAAAAAGACTGAATAATAAACTTCGGGCGTATGACCATATAATCTCCGAATGATAAAGATAACTGAAAGGGAAATAACAACCTAAATAAGAGTCAAATGATATAAATGACTAATGAGAAAATATGATCTCAAGTCTGATATCCCGTCAACCCTGTTGTCCCTGTCTAGGCAAACCTGGGGGGAAAACATTTTATAATTTGGCTTAGTTCCCTATAGTTACAAGAACTCTCTTACGAAATCAAAATACAATGATGTTGTTAGTTCAAAGTATACACCGCCCATCAACATGCACATGCAAGAAGTATCTCACCCCTTATCTAAGTGAAATATTATACGCATATCAACCCAAGTCCCAAATATGAAAGTTTGAAAACTATAAAAATAAGGTAACATTCGATGCATCTAGTATAATTCTTATACTGAAGATAATTATTTACACATATGTTTCTAGTTCCCAGAGTAACCTTATGATACTACCCACAAGAAGTAACACAACATCCATAATGCAATATGTAGTATTGGGTTCATTATCATTTGTCTATATGATTAGACTTCACATATTAATTCTCAATTAATTTATATAATTATATATGTCCTTATATATATACGACACATAAAGGCATCTACTTTCAGTGTCCTGTTCATACTCTATCGGCAAGTTCAGAGGAGTCCCTCATCTAAATGGACAGTAAAAAATACATACAAGTGGGGTGGTCCCTACGTAGTACACCATTGCATGGTCCATACCCCGATGGTGATAATGGATTCCAGCATCTGAACCTATCTGCTCGTAAGTGGTGTTGCCCACATGTGTCGACGTGTGCTACAGTCCGGAGATATACGTAGCCCCAATAAATAGGCCGCCCACGAACATGGGTATGTTGACACAAATAAGTAAATACATATTTTTAACACATAATATGTATAGGTTATAATTACCCCCAAGAAGTATCATTAATTTTCAATTAATATATTTACTTTAAGAATTAACCATCTGGTTAATTGTTAACTTTCCCAACTAATAAAATATTAACACAAAATTCCTTTTCAAGAAATTATCCACTCAGTTGGATCATCTCTTGCATACTTTCCTATGTTTGTAAAAGTCACCTGAAGGTTTTCTCGGTGCTAACCTGACCTAACCCCTTAAACACAATTCAACCCTGGTTAGTCTATGACACTTTTTAACCCTCATGTTGGATTCCCAAAAATCTAAACTCATCCCCGGACCTAAGATTCCATGCCCTATCCTCAAACAGTCTGAAAAAACATGAGAATAAGTTGGCAAGCCAGTAGAACCGATCTAGTTTGCTGGCTAGATCGAACCGGTTCAGTTAGCGAATTGGTTCACTCCTCCTAAAGAATTGGTTCGATTTGCTGGGCAGCCAGAACAAACTTTTGATGGGATTTTGCCTTCTCCCTACACCCATGGTGGGTCCAACATTCATATAAACCCCACATACAAACTCTAATCTAACCCCAACCATTAAATAACAATTCCCTACATGAAAATCATCCCGAAAGCAGATCTAATTCATTCGACAAAAATCTATGTCAAGAATCATTCGTTATTAAAACCCCAGTTTCAAGATTCAATCTTTTCTCTTTTAAATCATTCAGGAGCCAATCTTTCTTTCTCAGTTTATATTAGATCCATCATTCATATGACATGAGTTTTGATGTTAAATTCCCAATTAACATGATACTAAATTTTTTGGGTTTGTCACCAATTAGTTTAATCCTTAAATGTTATAATCTCATATTTGTTTTTCAGTATTCATAAGGTTTATCCAAATCATGTAAACATCAGTTTATCTAGTAAACCCAGAAATTTCTATGAGAAATACAAAACTGAATTAAGAAACACGTTGAAAATTAATTTAGCAAGAGAATTATTGCCTTAGTTTGACGATTATGGATCTCTTTCTCTTGCATCTTTGATCTCTCTCCCTTATCTAGCCTTGGTAATTTCTCCAATAGGTGTGGGGATGCTAGTGTTGAGTTGTGGTGGAATGGAAAGTTATTTCTTAATTGTTAATTATCCAAACCCCCACATTTGGGCCCCCAAACAAGCCCAAAACCATTCCCGGATTTACCCAATAACTCCCTTAATGGTATACATATACTCCAAACTTAATTTCGATGTCTAAAACACCTAAACAAGTCCCCAAATCATCCCGGAACATGCCCAAAATATATCTACCCAATTTACATATTTTTATTATTCTGTCGAACACCACATACCAATAATTTAGATAATATTGAATTTATTGTCTACAAGTAAATATAACATTCACAAATGAATCAAATAAACATGAAATTCCAACTACGTAATTTATTCATGAATTTATTTAATTAAATTCTACCAAATTAATTTAATTTCTACTAATTTAATTTATTATAAAAATACGGAGTATTACATTCTTTCCCCTAATAATGAAATTATGTCCTTGGAATTCACTGAGGAATAACATCAAAAATTAACCCTCACAAATATCATAGGTTTATAATCTATTAGTCTGTGCTTGTATCCCAAATGATAAAATAAAAATGCTCATCCATTCCTACCATAGTGTGATCGAGACGTCCATACGCCACATATCACATATACACACACAAAAACATTATATATGGATGAACGACATACATACCAAATGAACCATACAAACCATCCACATCTATGAGGAAAAAAAATACTCGAATATCCTGCTAATCATAACTTAGTTCTTCTTGAGATTGTCCCACTCATTCTACTAGTAGTGTAAAAATTATCCAGTGCTCTCATCACTGCACTCCTTGGCCTCAGTGGCCTTAACTCATATAACATAACGTCGATCGATGCATTATATCTTCACACATGTATAACGTATTAACAGAACATCCTAGAACCAAGGTTCTTCAACTCCCGACACTTGCTAACTTTTATGTTTGGTACGTCTTTCAAGCGAAATCCAAACAAGGAACCCTCCCGGTACACTACTACATAGCTTAATTTGTTATTGATATCTATTGGTCCAAGGCTAAACATGAAATTATACGCTAACCACATAGATTTCAACTTGTCTCAATTTAAGAAAAAGAATCATCCTTCCAAGAATTACAGTGAACCCTGTTGTATTAATCATTTTAATAATGCCAAGAACATCATGTTCCTTTTCACATATACGATAGGACACCCTCTGTCCATCCTTAAATCTAGTAGAGCGCTTAATCACTTATAAGATTCTAAATATCTACCCATCCCAGTAACATTTACTATCGTCCATTTTTAATGACAATGTTCCTATTATAACACTTTTTATGACAATAAACATCTTCATGTAACCGAGGCCATCTCTATCCATTTATCTCTTAAAGTAATCTAAAACTTTTCAATACAAATGCTTCTCCTTATGGATATCCTTACATACTAAAATAAAATCCATCCCTGGATAACCATCGTATTTATTCATCCTTTAGAGTATTCCATCATTAGCATCTAGTATATGTCTGCACACCGAGTTAGAAATTCATTGTATATCTAAATAAAAAAATAGGTCAATAACCAATCCTAGAATATTTACATTGTTGTGCCTACTCTCGATAAGGAAACCCTATTCAATTCATGCAAAACTCGCGGCTATAACCCCAATGACCATTTATACTCTCAACATATAGGGTTTATAAAACTCCATCGAACCATCATTCGTCCTATGCTACTATCTCCTTGGACACCTACTTGTCCATAAACCTTATCCCTTATTAGCACAAGAATAAGACAAACGTCTATGATGCACAAGTCACATCATCCTCATATCAATTTTTTAATTGAGGCATCGCCCTTCATTTTTCGAAATCAAATGGTGACCCACTCCTAGGTCCAAACTCTTGCACCTTATTCTCATCGAAATCACGAACGTCTTAATAACACAATAAATCTTGCCCATTCTGAGTGCAACACCAATTAGACATTATTTATTTGGAATCCATCCGTAACCAAATCTTTCCTTAAAACACCCCAGTTGCTAAGACATCTCAATATGTTTCTCTATTTTAAGTGCACCAATTTTCATAAGGTAAACATACTAACCCAAGTTTACATAGCGATCCATTTTACCATAACTAGACCCTAAACATGATAATTTCCATAATTTTTCTCACGTCTATGATGAGCAACATTGTCCAATTGGTTATTCTACACTTGACCATTAACTCTTAATGACCCCATAATAATTGGCACAAGCCATTTATGTGGATCATCGATCCATCCCTAGGATAACATCATATTCCATCATATCTAATATGAATAGGTCTACCATAATCTAAGTCTCCATGTGTCAATACCTGTACCTCTACACATGAAACACATAGGTGTCCCTCTACCCACGGGTGAATCAATGTAAAGCACTATGTGAAATGCTAAGTCTACCATCCTTGATGCACTAACAGTGTAATATTAATAATTGAGTACTATGCACAAGTATCAACTAAATATGCCCTACATATCTATGAATAGGGATTATACCCTGCACTATCTATGTTGGTGTTGGTACCTCTTTAAGGGTGATATGAGACATGCCCATACTGTAATTACGGCTGATGTCCTTGAGGTGGAGCGGGTAGCTCTAGTAGTGTTGGCACTACCGCCACTATCTATATCGATAATGGCCCCGGGGTGAATAATACTCCCATTATCCCCCAGCTCCCGTGCTGCTCAATTTCTTTGAGGTAACTTCGTCACGAAGTGTCCTTTTTCTCCATAAATGTAATAATTTCCTTGAAATTGACACCTATCCTACTGTTTCCCCTGTTGGCTTTATTGTCCTTGGCCCTGCTGCCACAGTCCCTGATGGCCTCTTTATTGATGGCCCTGGACCGATTGGCCCTCCTCATTCCAATAATAAAAAACCTTTTGCTTGTTATGCTGATCACCTACCAGTGACCTCTGGAACTGTTGGGTCCCCTAACTTCCATTCCCATTCGTCTTACCCTACGGGTTCGAAGTCTTTGAGTTGGGTCCCTTCCCCACTTACTTTTCTAAAATTCCTTATGATCCTGATAATGCAGCAAAGAGACATTAACTATCTGTGTGTAGGTGTTGAAAGTCAAATTTCCTAATAATAACTTCTTGATGTGACAGTTTGTCCCGCATACAAACTTCTCCATTTTCTTCTCTTCAATGTTTACCTCGTCCCCAGTAAAAAAAGGCAATGAAGTAAACTACACCTCATATTCTGCTACTGTGCAAAATTCCTACTTAAGGTCCAAGAACTTCCTTCTCATCTCTGGTGGGAAATAATTTCCCTCAAACTTGGCCTAAAACTTATCAATAGTTAACATGTCTTGCTCCTCCAATGTGGTGATAGACTCCCACCACTATAAGACTCCCACCTCTGTAAGGTTGCCCCTACCAGGAAAAATGAAGCTAACATCTTCTTGTGCGCTGTAGTTCACTCAACGATCCTCAAATGTAGCTGAATATCCTTCTTCCACTAAGTACCCACTAATATATTTGGAGTCCCAGTAAACTCTGGCGGTCGAACCTCAATGAATCCCTCCCTGGATATCTCCCATATCGAGCCCTACGCTTGAATGGGTAACACCACTTGTTGTTGGAGTGGTGGTGGTGGCTGCTGCTGGAGTGGAAAAAATTACTGTAGCATAGAGGCCATCATCGTAGAGACTTCCTGGATCACTATCAGGAAAATGTTTGCGGGAGTAATCCCGGGTGGGGCTGGTGGTGGCTATGGGTGTGGTAGAGGCTCCTACCGATCCCCCTCTTTTGTAGCCTATGTGATGACACGTCATGGTTTACCTCGCGTACCGTCTTCCATATGAAAACAAATAGGTTTCATATTTGTGACATATCAAAAAGAGTACAATGATTCCTAAACATAACACTCTACTTATCAAAGGAATGCAACGTAGAACGTAATGACCATAACACAAATCTTAAGGACGCTTGAACATTGATGCTCTGATACTAACTATAACAACCCCCATTTTTCACGTAAAGCTTGGCCAGACACAGTACATCGAAGATGGGGCTTGTCTATCAATCTATATCATTTTCAGCATCAAACCATAACTAAACATCTTTATTTTAAAAAGACATGCGCAGTAAAACCAGTTTAATTAATAACTGATAATAAATAAGTCCAACATCCAGATCGTAATAAAAACTTGTACATAAGTACGACTGATCTAAAAAATATTGAATAATAAACTTCAGGCTTATGCCCACATAATATTCGAATAATAAAGATAGCAGAAAGGGAAATAACAACCTAAACTAAAGTCAAATGAACTGAATGTCTAGTGAGCAAATGTGATCGCAAGTCTGATATCCCGTTACCCCTATTGTCCCTGTCTAGGCAAACCTGCGGGGGAAATTTGTATAATTTAGCTGGGTGCTATGTTGACCAACATGTTGAAAGCCAACCAATTCCATTAGACAAAAGGATCTAAGGAGGCATTTGAAAAGATGAAATAGTCCTTGATCACTCCCTTAATACTTGGGCCAACTAACTTCAATAAAACTTTAATTATGTAGACTGATGCCGGAAATGAAGGTATCAATGCAGTCCTAATGAAAATTAACAAACCAGTAGCTTTCATAAGCAAGACACTACTAGATAAAAAAAGGGAATTTCTACCTAGGAAAATATTTGTGGGCTATAGTATATGCAATAGAGAAATAAATAACATATTTTTATGGGAACCATATTATAATCAATACAGATCATCAAATATTGAAATATCTTTTAAAGAAGAGATATTCTTTAATGTTATAATAGAAATTATTCAACAAGTTGATTTTTTTATTATGCGATTGTTTATAAGAAGGATAGTGAAAATAAGGCTGCAAATGCCTTATCTTGAATTATATAAGTGAAACAATATTATAATGCCACTTTTATAATCCAATCAGCTTAGTTAAAAGAGATTAACCACAACATTAATGATGATGCACTGGCTCAATGAGTATTAATGAAGATCCTCATATAACCAGTTGATGTAAAAGGCTATAGTCACACCCAAGGGACTTTGAGATTTAATAAAACACTATATGTTGGAGACCAAGGCCATCTAAGACAAAAGATTATGGAAGGAATACATTCTTCTAAATCTTGTGAACACTCAGGAAGCAAATCTACCATTAAAAGGGTAGAGAAATATTTTTTATGCTCAAAGCTCAAACAACAAATCAATAAGTTTGTTGTATCTAGTGATATTTATCAATAAGCAAATCAAAAAATGTTCTTTACTCTGGACTACTTCAACCTCTCCTTATTCCCAATAATCTTGGGTCGTAAATATCAATGGATTTTGTTAAAGTCTTGCCTAGATCAAATGGTTATGATACCATCCTTGTCATTGCTGATAGGTTGACCATGTACGATCATTTAATTCCACTAAACCTCCCATTCTTAGCTTCACAAGTAGCTCAAGTATTCTTCGAGACCTTAGTCACTTTTGGAGTAAACTTTTTAAACTACTAGGCACTAACATACATATACACTACTTCATTGCCTACCATCCATGGAGTGATGGTCAAAAGGTATAGAGAACTACTTAAGGTGCACGATAAGTGATAAACTAACCACATTGTCCAATTAGTTAGCCTTGGAGGAATGGTGGTACAACCCTACCCACTGTTCATGCATTCCAACCATCCCTTTTGATCTCTGTATGGTTGTCCACCCCACCTTGTTATCCCATAATAAACCTCCACCCAAAGTTAAGAAGTGGGCCCATTTATAGAATATTGAAGAATAATTATACAAATCTTATAAGAGATGCTTCAACAAGATAGACTCTAGATGAAGACCTACGTAGACCACATTAGTTGTGAATGGACCTTCAAACTTGGTGATTGGGTATTTCTGAGACCATATCCATACAGATGAGCCTCTATTGGTATGATTCATCATGTTAATCTTTCACCTAAGTACTATAGGTTATTTCAGATTATAACTAAGATTGGTACAGTGGCCTATAGGCTCAACCTACATCATAACTCTCTTATCCACCTTGTGTTTCATGTCTAAACGCTCAAATGCAAATTGGGAAAAACGTCACTACCGAAGCGTAGTTACCGATGACAAATAAACAAGGGTAAATTTTTATTGAACCTAGTGTGATCTTGGAAAGAAGGATGATAAAGGGCAAACAAAGCCATATAATACCCCGTATTTTTATGATATTTATTTATGGGATTAATTGAATTAAATGTGTATTAATTAGAGATTAATCCGGATAAAAATACTAGCGAGATGCGAGTTGGTATTTGATTTTAATGAGTATATATGGCTATATATATGAATATTGAATTATGAAATTTGTCGTGAGATTGAAATACGGCAATTTGGAAATTTTGTTAGGACGCGTGTGACAGTCGCGTCAGGAATATAATTATTTGAATTAAAAAGTGAATTTTATTTCTATTAACCGTATGGTCGTTTTGAGAGAGCCAACGCGTCCGGAAGGGTCGAAATAGTCAGAAAACACTAGCCGGGGGTTTATTTTGGGTCCCGGGGCATTTTTAAGCCATACCGGCAACGTAAAAGGGTAGTTTGGTAATTTTGGAATTTTGGGAATTAAAACCCACGAAAATTAGAGTTAAAATCTGAATTAGTCTTAACCCACTAAGATATTTCCAACCCCAATCTAGGTAGTGGGCTACGGGAGATGTTTAGAAACCTTAAACTTGCCAAAAACCAACCTCCACCTCCATTGTCATCCTTAGAGAAGAAATTTGTAGAGAGAGAAAGAGAAGAGAATTCTGCAGAGAGAGAGAGAGGAAAATTCAACCTTCAACATTCAACCTCAAATTCAGAGAAAGATTAGAGGCAAGTGGTTTAATTATGTTATTTACTTCGAATGCTTCTTCCATGCGTAGAAATTTGTAAAAATTGCATTGTTTTGGGATAATGACAAAAACCCATGAAATTGGAGATAGAAATTCAAGTTATGAAGTAGGGATTGCATGTAGAATGTTATTGGGTGATTGGGATAAAAGAAAGACAACTTTTCATGATGTAAAAACGGAATTTATTTATGGAAAATTGATGACTTTGAATTCTAGGGTTCATACTCATAAGGTTTGGGGAAAACTTTGGGAAATTTAATAATTGGGTGTTGTATATGAAGATTTGATCCCATGAATCTGCTAGATTATGACGTAGGAATGTTTACGAATGTTGAGTAGCCCAAAGACTTAGAACTATGTTTTCCTCCATTGTGTGTTGTTTGATTCATGGTTTAAGGAGACATTCCGAACCGTATTCCTAGATTTGGTACGAGACGTACGTGGACTTGATAGCAGAGTACACAAGCATCGTAGTGGTCATTCCAGAGGATGCTAAAGTTGTATATATTATAGTGTGAGGTTCGAGTATCTCCCATGAAGGGGATTATGAGATTCGGTAAGAGAGGGAAGCTAGTGCCGAGATATGTGGGTACGTTCCCTATTATTAAGAGAGTGGGACCGGTAGCATACATATTGGGACTTTCAGAGCATCTTCAGTGGATACACGATGTGTTTCATGTGTCATCGCTGAAGAAATACAGGAGCGTTGAGAGCGGTTATAAATCATGTTCCTTTCAATATTTGGATGTTTAGGACAGTATTTTTCAAGTTTATAAATCGAGTCACCGTGGCACAATAGTAATTATTTGTGTGGTCCCTTTAGTGTTAGGAGTGATATGTTGATTAGTATCTGTTGCCCTTATTGACGAAGTTCGCCCAGGTTGATAAGAGAAATCATCAGACTCCTCATTGCGACGTGACTCAGTACGCCTGGATCGTGAAGAAAGTAAATAAGTTTGCCTCGGACCACTTTGCTGTCCCGAGTAAGGTTATCTTCATTACCTTGCACCTCGAGAATGGTCAAGGACTTGGCCGAGCTCATGAAATAGCTCGGAGGAATAATAGTTGGAACACCAGCTCCACTAACTTGGATCTGGGGAATGGTTTCAGGCAAATTGACCGAGGTGGATTTCTTCAGTCTCCTCGGTGGCAGTTCAACAGTTTCAACCAAAAGACATAGGAATATTGTTGGAATAATTTTTAGAGGAGTTTTGAGGAGAGGAAATTGGTGAAAAAGGAGATAAGGAAATTCTGGGCTCGAAACTGGCCTCTCGTTAGAAGACCTGCCCAGGTCGTTCGAACGAGCTCGTTCGAACGAGCTTCTAACGAGTGACAATTTGACTTCTAATGAGAGGGATGTTCATTCGATGCCTTCATTCGAACGAGATCTCGTTAGATGCCCACTTCGTTCGATTGAGCTCTCGTTCGAATAGCCTCGTTCGAATGAGACTTCTAACGAGCTGACAGTTTAGTCTTTTTGGCCTGTTTTGATTTCGCATGTCCCGTAACCTTGTTTAATTGTAGAGATAACATTCCCTTGATAATAAATTGATATAGTTGGGATATTTGGGATATATTGAGGAGTAAAACCTAGAAGTGTGATTTGAATTGAATGGAAATTGTGGAATAGGACGTGAGTGACTATTACGATGCGAGAATTATTGACGGCTTAAATAATTGAATTAACCAGGAACATGTGAATATAGCTAAGATGTGTGCATGCTTAGTATATATAATTTTATGTGTATGACATACCTACCATACTTGCTATCACGGGAGGTTTACGTTCGCTTAGGGCCATCTAATCCTTGTGTTGCCCGGATTTAGATTGGTACCTCGATAACATAGGTCAGAGAAGGACTTATTGGGAAGTTAATAAGTCTGCTGATCGTGGGAGCGTAGGTATGTGCGTGACCCATGTGATGTGACTGTGTTCGCCTCCATTGTTTGTGATTGTTGTTATCTGAGAACGATTCCTGAGAGATTCGGAATGCATGATCCTTATGTACGTGATGTACTGGGATGGATAGCAGAGTATGTGTGCACCGCAGCTTAGTCTCGGGGTGCTTGTATTGTATATGTATGACGTGAATAATATACACTTAAATAATGAGAACTTTCATGTTGGTATGGTGAGTATAATTATGGTAATGTTTTGAGAAAATATAACGGGATAACCGGTAGTGAATTGTATTGCTAATAATTGAAAATCCGAGTTTAAGTAAAGCCCTCTATTTAATTGATAACGCTAGAATGTATAATGGGAATCGAGTAGTAAGGGGTAGAACTTATTACGGTTTGGTTAGGTATGTATGTCATTTATATGGGTACGGTATGTTAAGAGTGCACATATGGTCGAGAGGTGAGAATTTCATGTGAGTGAACGTCCTAACATGTATTTTGCATTCATTGTTTTAATGTATTTAAAACACTTGCCTTTTTAAAATACTCTCCACTTTCGGGCTCTGACCCGTTTTCTTTCAAATCTATTTTTTTTGTAAAAACCATTTTAGGTGCCCAGCCACAAGGACACCATGCTTAGGATCCTCATTCAGGTGACAAGCTGTAGCTGTTTGTGGAAGTTACAAGACTTTGCTAGTAGATGCCTCATCTATCTTGACTCTATATTCATCTTTCATCAGTTGTAGGGCATGTCGCCCATTTCTATTAGAAACATTTCCTATTTAAGATTTTCAGACTTTTGGCATGTAATTAATTCAGGATACATTGTTTTACTTATTTCAGTTGTGGGATTGTTGTGAGGAGTTTTCCTCCGGACTCATTATTATTTTGTTGGTTATTCTATTACTTCGTTATGGTGAATGGTTGTTATTCTTTCATTATCCTTTTACTGTATGTTAATCAGACTTAATTTAATATTTGACATCTTACTTTAAATACTAGGTGGTTAGAAATTATAAACATGTTTTTGACAGTGATGCTGTTAACCGAGCCAACTTGTCATTTTGATTTAATTTAATAAAGGAGTACCTACCCGGTATTTAATTAGTCGGGGTGTCACAGGTGGTATCAGAGCATCAGGTTCTAGTGTCCTTTAGGATTTGTACGGCTTATTATGTTTCCGCTGAGCTTTCTTTCATGTAGAGCCCTATATTTTAGGACTGTTGTACTCTTTTGTATATGCTACGTTCTTCAGCTATTTTGAGTTTATAAATGCGAACTTATAGACTTCATTCTTATTTCAGATGCCTCCACGACTTGCACAATGGGTTCCCAGGGATGCAACGCCAGAACCACAGCCCGCACCAGTTCAGGGCACGATGAATGCCGCTGAGGTTGCAGCCATTGTGGCCCAGGCGGTAAATGCCGCAGTAGCCGTAGTTCAGCAGGCACCACCTCAGGCACCAGTAGCCGTGCCAGTTCAGGCACATGCATTCCCGTCTGCTTGAGAACGTGTACGTGATGCTTTTCAGAAAGCACACCCACTGGAGTCCGCAGGTAGCTCCGATGTTGTGGCTTCGAGTCAAGGGAGGAAAGACATTCAGCGGCACTTGAGGATGTATGAGTGCACCGATGTCCAGAAGTAGATACTAGCTACCTTTAAGCTAGTGGGGTCTGCACTGCAGTGGTGGGAGTCTATTACCACCGTGGAGGAGAGAGATACTCTCACGATCCAGGAGTTTTGGGTGCGGTTCGACCGCAAGTACTTTCCGTCAGCTGTTCACACGGAAATGAGGAGGAAGTTGATGAGTCTTAGGCAGGAAGGTAGGACTGTGGCCGAGTATGAGGTCAAATTCACAAATCTATTGAATATTGTTCCGGATGAGATACCGACAGAAGAGAAGAAGATACAGAAATTTACAGACGGGTTGACTTGGAGGATCCGTCAGCATTTATTGGGGAATCTATCATTGGCCACTTACTCTGATGTGGTTAACGCTGCACTATTACACTGCCAGGATCACCGCTTTCACATGGCTGAGGGAAAGAGATCGGGAGAGTCCAGCCATCAGGGCAGGACTGGAGGACATGGTGCCAGTGGGGCACAATCTGTTCAGGGGCAGAGACAGGGTGACCAGGGTTCCCAGCAGGGGGATCACAAGAGGTTCAGATCGGGGAATTTCAGGCACGGACAGGGAGGTTTCCGACAGGGCCAGCAGGGTCATAATGGTCAACAACAGTAGTTTTAGTAGGGCCAGCAGGGCCAGGGGAGGAACGGTAATTGCCACCAGGGCCGGGGGCAGCAGGGACAGAGAGGGGGGAACTTCTCGGGGAAGTGTTACGTTTGTGGCAAGACTGGCCATAAATTCCAGGACTGTCCTGATAGGGGCAGGGCCCCGCAACAGCAGCAGGGTGCTCGACAGGAGCCGCAGAAACCTATGTTTCCCGCCTCCCTCCCGGCGCCACCACAGATGGCAGCATTACCACCCATTCCAGCGGTTCCAGTTCAGCAGGGGTAGCTTCAGTATGGGAGAGTATATGAGCTTCAGAAGGCCGCAGTCCCACAGGATCCACCGACCATTGAGGGTATGTTCTCTATTCAGGGGACTCTGGGGCACATTTTATTTGACACGGGGGCTACACACTATTATATTGCTATGAGATTTGCATGCACGATTGGGTTGTTAGACACCGCAGAGAGCACCGCTACTTGTGTAGACTCACCGTTGATTAAGGGTTCCATGATTTCACTTGTATGTAGAGGCGTGGGTATAGAGATCGGGAGGTTTACTTTACCCGCGGATATGCTAGTATTAGATATGACTGAGTATGATGCCATTATTGGCATTGATTGGCTTGTTGCATACTGAGCCATGATTGATTGTTTTAGTAGATGTATTATCTTTGCCATTCCCGGGTAGGAGATGTTTTTAGTGGCGATGCCTCGTCCTGAGGGAGGATCGTCCACTCATTTATACTATATAGAGGAGGAGACCTCTAAGGATGTGGTGATACCACTTGATTCGATTCCGGTTGTTCGAGAGTTTACCGATGTATTTCTGGATATACCTGGATTACCTCCGAGTATAGAGATAGATTTTATGATCAACTTGATGCCGGGCACTCGGCCTATTGCCCGCGTAACTTACCGTATGGCTCCAGCTGAGATGAGAGAGTTACGGGATCAGATTGAGCAGTTGTTGGGTAAGAGGTTTATACGGAGGAGTACTTCGCCGTGGGGTGCCCCTGTGTTGTTCGTGAAGAAGAGGGATGGATCGTTGAGGTTGTGTGTGGATTACCGGGAGTTGAATAAAGTCGCGATACGAAATAAGTATCCGTTCCCCGAATCGATGACTTATTCGACCAGTTGAGGGGAGCTTCTTTCTTCTCAAAGATTGATTTGCGATCGGGATACCATCAGTTGCGTATCAGGGAGGAGGACGTCTCGAAGACCGCGTTCTTAACGAGATATGATTCCTACGAGTTTCGGGTTATGCTCTTTGGTTTGACCAATGCTCCAGCCGTGTTTATGGACTTGATGAATAGGGTGTTCAGAGAGTTCCTTGATCAGTTCGTCATTGTCTTCATTGATGATATTCTGGTTTACTCCCAGACAGAGGAGGAGCACGCAGAGCATTTGAGGCAGGTTTTACAGATGTACGTCAGAATGAGCTGTATGTAAAATATGAGAAGTGCGAGTTTTGGCTGAAGGAGGTACAGTTTTTGGGGCATATTATTTTCGACCGGGGGATATCTGTTGATCCGGGGAAGGTATCTGCGGTGAGGGAGTGGGGACAGCCCACAACACCGACTGAGATCCGTAGTTTCTTGGGCCTAGCAGGATACTACAGGAGGTTCATTCGGGGATTTTCGAAGATAGCGGGTCCTTTGACACATCTGACTCGTAAGGGTGTGCCATTCATCTGGAGTGATGCCTGTCAGTTGGCATTTGATGAGTTGAAGGATAAGTTGACCTCAGCACCTGTGTTAGCATTGTCGAGACTGGGAGTTGAGTATCTATTCTACACCGATGCATCCTTGCAAGGACTTGGAGGTGTATTGCAGCAGGAGAGTCAGCCCACATCTTATGCTTCCCGTAAGCTAAAGCCTCACGAGAAGAATTACCCCACTCATGACTTGGAGTTAGCGGCAGTGGTTTTTGCCCTTCGGATTTGGAGACATTATCTTTTGGGGGAGAAGTTTTGATTGTTCACGGACCACAAGTCCCTACAGTACCTATTCATGCAGAAAGAGTTGAATATGCGGCAGTGAAGGTGGCTTGAGTTTGTGAAGGATTATCAGTTTGATATCCAATATCACCCGGGTAAGGCTAACGTGGTAGCAGACGCGTTGAGCCGTAGGCCAGTAGATGAGGTAGCAGGGGTGTGGAAGGCCAAGTGGAAAGAGTTGGGACACCAGGATGCAGTGGCCTGATCATTCATGTCTGTGATGACTGTTACGCCACAGATTGTCACGAAGGTGGTAAAGGCCCAGACAAATGACTCGTTCTGTCAGGAGCAGATAGTTCGATCACTAGCAGAGGGAGCCAAGTCCTATACCATTAGTTCAGACGGGGGCTTACGCTTCAATGGGCGACTGGTAGTTCCAGAAGGGGAGGAATTGCGACACGAGGTGATGGCAGAGTCGCACGGCTCACGGTTCGCGGTACATCCCGGTGGGGACAAAATGTACCAAGACATGAGACGACAGTATTGGTGGAGCGGGATGAAGAGAGATATTGTCGTGTTTGTTTCTAAATGCGCCACTTGTCAGCTGGTAAAAGTGGACCATCAGAGACCGGCAGGGTTGCTACAGCCATTAGAGGTCCCGATGTGGATGTGGGAGAGCATCTCCATGGACTTTATCACGGTGTTACCTACGTCACAGAGGGGTCACGATTCCATTTGGGTAATTATGGACAGGTTGACCAAAGTTGCTCATTTTCTACCCGTAAGGACAGACTACACTACGGGACAATATGCCCAGCTTTTTATGGCAGAAATAGTGAGACTTCACGGTGTGCCCTTAAATATCGTGTCTGACCGAGATAAGATATTTATTTCACAGTTTTGGGAGAGTTTTCAGCAGGCCATGGGCATGGAATTGTGGTTAAGTACGGCGTATCACCCGCAGACCGATGGGCAAACCGAGCGTACAAACCAGATGTTGGAGGACATGTTGCCTATGTGCATCATTGATTTCGGGGGTGGATGAGAGCAGTATCTTCCACTGGTGGAGTTTGCTTACAACACCTCCTACCAGTTCACCATTGGCATGGCTCCATTTGAGGCTTTGTACGGTAGACTTTGTCGTTCCCTAGCATGTTGGTTGGAGGTGGGGTACAACAAACTACTTGGGTCAGAAGTGATTCAGGATACTTCGGCGAGGATAGAATTGATACGGAGTCGCATTCGGGTAGCTCAGGATCGACAGAAGAGCTATGCTGATGCGAAGAGGTTCTTCAGGGAGTTCCAAGTGGGGGACCAGGTTTTACTCAGTGTATCTCCTATGAAGGGGATTATGCGATTTGGGAAGAAGGGGAATTTAGCACCGAGATACGTGGGGCCATTCCCTATCATCGAGCAGATTGGGTCTGTTGCATATAGACTTGGGTTACCGGAGCATCTGCATCGAATTCATGATGTATTTCATATTTCCTCGCTAAGGAAATATCTTAGAGACGATTTGGCTTATTCTCACATTGCTTTGGAGGACATCGATCTCCATCCTGATAGCTCCTACGAGGAGGGGCCGATTGCTATTTTGGACCGAAGTGAGCGGAAGCTGCGGTCAAAGATAGTTCCGTTAGTGCGTGTTCAGTGGCAATATCATAATGTCGAGGAGTCCACATGGGAGCGCGAGGATGAGATGCGCAAACGTTATCCAGAGTTGTTCTTACTAGGTACTTTCTAGTTCCGAATTTCGGGACGAAATTCTGTTATTAAGGGGGAAGTATGTAATACCCCGTATTTTTATGATATTTATTTATGGGATTAATTGAATTAAATGTGTATTAATTGTAAATTAATCCGAATAAAAATACTAGCGAGATGCGAGTTGGTATTTGATTTTAATGAGTATATATGGCTATATATATGAATATTGAATTATGAAATTTGTCGTGAGATTAAAATACGGCAATTTAGAAATTTTGTTGGGACGCGTGTGAAAGTCGCGTCAGGAGTATAATTATTTGAATTAAAAAGTGAATTTTATTTCTATTAACCATATGGTCATTTTGAGTGCACCAACGCGTCCGGAAGGGTCGAAATCGTCAGAAAATACTAGTCGGGGGTTTAGTTTGGGTCACGGGGCATTTTTAGGCCATACCGGCAACGTAAAAGGGTAGTTTGGTAATTTTGGAATTTTGGGAATTAAAACCCACGAAAATTACAGTTAAAAATCTGAATTAGTCTTAACCCACTAAGCCATTTCCAACCCCAATCTAGGTAGTGGGCTACGGGAGAAGTTTAGAAACCTTAAACTTGCCAAAAACCAACCTCCACCTCCATTGTCATCCTTAGAGAAGAAATTTGTAGAGAGAGAAAGAGAAGAGAATTCTGCAGAGAGAGAGAGAGGACAATTCAACCTTCAAGATTCAACCTCAAATTCAGAGAAAGATTAGAGGCAAGTGGTTTAATTATGTTATTTACTTCGAATGCTTCTTCCATGCGTAGAAATTTGTAAAAATTGCATTGTTTTGGGATAATGACAAAAACCCATGAAATTGGAGATAGAAATTCAAGTTATGAAGTAGGGATTGCATGTAGAATGTTATTGGGTGATTGGGCTAAAAGAAATACAACTTTTCATGATGTAAAAACGGAATTTATTTATGGAAAATTGATGACTTTGAATTCTAGGGTTCATACTCATATGGTTTGGGGAAAACTTTGGGAAATTTAATAATTGGGTGTTGTATATGAAGATTTGATCCCATGAATGTGCTAGATTATGACCTAGGAATGTTTAGGAATGTTGAGGAACCTTAAAATATTGTTGGAATAATTTTTAGAGGAGTTTTGAGGAGAGGAAATTGGTGAAAAACGAGATAGGGAAATTCTGGGCTCAAAACTAGCCTCTCGTTAGAAGACATGCCCAGGTCGTTCGAACGAGCTCGTTCGAACGAGCTTCTAACGAGTGACAGTTTGACTTCTAACGAGAGGGATGTTCGTTCGATGCCTTCGTTCGAACGATATCTCATTAGATTCCCACTTCGTTCGAATGAACTCTCGTTCGAACAGCCTCGTTCGAACGAGACTTCTAACGAGCTGACAGTTTAGGCTTTTTGGCCTGTTTTGATTTCGCGTGTCCCGTAACCTTATTTAATTGTAGAGATAACATTCCCTTGATGATAAATTGATATTGTTGGGATATTTGGGATATATTGAGGAGTAAAACCTAGAAGTGTGATTTGAATTGAATGGAAATTGCGGAATAGGACGTGAGTGACTATTACGATGCGAGAATTATTGACGGCTTAAATAATTAAATTAACTGGGAGATTCGGAATGCATGATCCTTATGTACGTGATGTACCGGGATGGATAGCAGAGTATGTGTGCACCGCAGCTTAGTCTCGGGGTGCTGGTATTGTGTATGTATGACGTGAATAATATACACTTAAATAATGAGAACTTTCATGTTGGTATCGTGAGTATAATTATGGTAATGTTTTGAGAAAATATAACGGGATAACCGGTAGTGAATTGTATTGCTAATAATTGAAAATCCGAGTTTAAGTAAAGCCCTCTATTTAATTGATAACGCTAGAATGTATAATGGGAATCGAGTAGTAAGGGGTAGAACTTATTACAGTTTGGTTGGTATGTATGTCATTTAGATGGGTACGGTACGTTAGGAGTGCACATGTGGTCGAGAGGTGAGAATTTCATGTGAGTGCACGTCCTAACATGTATTTTGCATTCATTGTTTTAATGTATTTAAAACACTTGCATTTTTAAAATACTCTCCACTTTCAGGCTCTGACCCGTTTGCTTTCAAATCTATTTTTTTTTTATAAAAACCATTTTAGGTGCCCAGCCACAAGGAAACCATGCTTAGGATCCTCATTCAGGTGACGAGCTGTAGCTGTTTGTGGAAGTTACAGGACTTTGCTAGTAGACGCTTCATCTATCTTGACTCTATATTCAACTTTCATCAGTTGTAGGGCATGTCGCCCATTTCTATTAGAAACATTTCCTATTTAAGATTTTCAGACTTTTGGCATGTAATTAATTCAGGATACATTGTTTTACTTATTTTAGTTGTGGGATTGTTGTGAAGAGTTTTCCTCCGGACTCATTATTATTTTGTTGGTTATTCTATTACTTCGTTATGGTGAATGGTTGTTATTCTTTCATTATCCTTTTACTGTATGTTAATCAGACTTAATTTAAAATTTGACATCTTACTTTAAATACTAGGTGGTTAGAAATTATAAACATGTTTTCGACAGTGATGCTGTTAACTGAGCCAACTTGGCATTTTGATTTAATTTAATAAAGGAGTAGCTACCTGGTATATAATTAGTCGGGGTGTCACAAGCCACACCATATATTTTTACTGCAATGGTACATTGGCCATCCTGCAGATACGACTTGGAAAGATTATGACATTATTGGTTGTAAATTACCACAATTTGATCCTTAGGGACAAGGATCTAAAAAGGGGCATGCTTTGTGAGTAAAATATGTAGAGAAGACGACACAATTAGTGGAATAGTTATGTTGAGTCAATGCAAACCTAGTTGGAGAAGGATAATTATTATATTGTTAGTAGTTAGTTTAGTGGTTAGTTACAAGTTGTCAGATGTGTCGTTAGTTGGTTTATCTAATATAACTATTTAAAAATGAAGTCTCTAATTATTCCAGGTGGACTACTAAACTTATGCTTTAATTCATAAGTTAACGTTCCATACCTATTTAGAATTCTTTGCAAGTCCTTTCACCTCCAAAACTTTGCAATTATGAACCGTTGATCTGTAACTCCTCACCTCCTGTTCCAATAAAGCATATCGCTCCAAACCAATCTAAAAACCTTATGTTCTTCCCGCTTATATCATAACCTCAACTAGAACTATTAGGATTGAAGTTCATGTTTTCTACCGAAACCACTGTAAGGTATTTTTTACACTTTGACAAATCAATTGGATTTTGCGATTCAGTTGGGTTTTAGATGAATTTAATTGATTCAATTGGGTTTCTACTAATTTTTTTATCTCTATAGTGTACAAGGCCACAATTGGACAATCCAAACATCATAATATATAATATATCTTAGGGTTTGGAAAAGATAGAATTTAATATCTAGGGATTTTAAGAGTTAAATAATCTAAAATAAGAATGGTAATTGTTCAATTAGAATCGAAATTTCAGCCTCTATTAAAGTCAATTGAGAAGAAATTTTAATTTGAAATATGACGGTAGGCATTTTATATATTCCATATATACATTCTTATGAATGAGAAACTTGATTATTTGAATATTGGATCATAGTTTAATCATTTGTTATTAATTAGCCATTATATATTATTAGCAGTTATTGGATGTCATGGAGAAGATGTGAAATGTTCGTACTTTTTGTCTTAGATATTTTTAAAACATTCCAAATTCTATGTTAATTTAATGTTTTCACTTTTCTTTCAATACATCTCACAACTTTCTCCATAACCTTTTTAGTCTCATATATAATATTTACCATTTTGTCATCCTTTTGTTTTCCTTCTCTATTTAAGTTTTATTTCCTCTTTGGGGCTCATGTTCCTTTTTTTCACTTTTGACAAACAAGTTGAATACCCAAGCCCCCAAGATGGTTCATGTGCAAAACTCATATTTGATTAAATGACACACTAAAGGTAAAACTTATTTTTAGTTCCTTCGTTTGTTCTGAATATTTCAAAATGCATTTTTAGGCAAATAATTATGAATTAGGACAATTTTCCTTCGAATTTTCCTATCAAAAAACGTTTTGCTATGTTTTTTTAACAAAGTATTGTTGTGGAATATTTACTATGTGGGGATAGTAGAAAATTTATGATACAAAGAGTTGTATTCATTATGACTATATTACAGAGTATTGGACTTACATATTGTTTTTATTACTAAAAAATATATTTTGGCCCTAAGAATTAACACATTGGCTTCTTTTTCCACAGTTGCGAGTTTGCTTCTTATTTATTGACTCGATTTTTCCTAATAGTTTTGTGTATTTGTTTACAAAAAATTATATTACCATAACTATAAATAGCTCGCGTATTGCGTGGTCAAAAACTAGTTCTGGTAATAACAGTCAGGGCTGGTTTTGAAGGGAGGCAAGAGAGGCGGCCGCCTCGTGTCCCGATTTTCAACACATTATAGGAGACCCAAAATTTTATATGTATTATATTTATAGTGTCATTTTCCAGTTGTCCAAAAACAAATTGTTGAAAACTGAATGGACGAACATTTAAACTTGCTGCAACTCCTAAAAAATAAGTCGGCATCTTTGTAATACCCCGTATTTTTATGGCTTTTAAATTATGGTATTTATTAATTTTAATTGAGATAAATTAATTTAATTTTAATCCGGAATGTTGCTTTTAATATTACTAGCGTGACGAGAGTTAGTAATTATTGGAAATTTGTTATTTGTTGAATGTTACTGGATGAGCATAGTAATATATGAGATTTAATTTTTTATAAAATTGTCACGTGTGAATAAAATGACAATTTTGGAAATTTGAGTCGGGACGCGCCCATGCCGCGTTAGGACTAAATATTGATAAATAAAAGTGAATATTTTATAAGTTGCTCGTATGATCGTTTTGAGTACGACAATGCGTCCGGAAGGGTCGAGATATTCAGAAAATTGTACCCGGGGGTTTAGTTTGGGTCTCGGGGCATTTTTAGGCCTAATTAGTACCCCGGGAGGGCATTTTGGACATTTCACATTTTTGGGTAATTAAACCCACGAAATTTTAAGGGTTATATCAGATGTCTAAGGTTGTCTTCTAGGGTTAGAACAACCAAAGACAAGTGACGGCCATAGGAGAGGAAATGAGAGAGCTCCCAAGGCAATCCAAGGCCCAAAATCCATCCGTTTGCACCGCCACCACCACCAACTCGTAGATCGCGCGACGGGGAACGCAACCACATCAAAATCGTTCGCAAACCAGAACTTCGAAAATCCCAGGCAAGTGTTTATCTTGCTTATATCGTTGATGCATCACTCATATTAGTATAGGAATGATTAGGATGAGTTTTTATGGAAGGAAAACCAAATTTGAGATAGGAAATTTCATGTAGTGATGATTTAAATGATATTCTGGAAACGATTTGACATGTAGAGGATTAAACCACGAAATTTTGATGTTTTATAAGAAGGAAATTCTGGAAAATATTGATTAGAACCATGTTTATGAAATTCTAGGGTTCTTGAGATTTTTATGAAGTTTTTTCCTATAAATCCATGATTAGTGATAGAAATTTACATGCTTCACGTAGGGAATGCATAATATGATATTAGGATGTTAGTAGTACAAATTTTTGGGCGTTTGGGAATGCAAAATCTGAATATGGATGAAGTTATGTGTTAGAACCCGTAACTGCAAAACTGCAGAATTCGCCATACCTGCTTGATCGATCGATCGAGCCAAGAGCTTCGACCGATCGAAGGTTCAATCGATCGAGCCCTAGACCTCGATCGATCGACCCCTTCTGCAGACTCATATTTCCCTTTTTAAATTAGTTGAATTCGATTTAATGAGAGATGATTCTTGGACACCCTAAATAAAATGTTTTGGGAGATATGGAAGACAAGTAGGACATATGATTAATTTTGGGACCTTTAATGTAAGACGAAAATTGTAGTTTTGGGATAATTACATAAGGGATGATAAAATTATGTATGAAAGGGAGAGACGCATAAGAGAGTTACGCTGGAACATAAAAAGAATACCTACTGAATTGTACACTTGGAAGGATAGAGTCCATAAAGGTTACGAAGTAAGTTGGAAAATCCTTCGAATTAAAGTTAGAGACGAATTGTTATATGTGATAACTAATAATGGGAAAATAAGGATAAATGTCGTAATTATGGGTTATGAGATGAACCTAAATTGATATAATAAAAGTAGTATATTTATATGACTGTGTTTATGCATATATTATATACGTGTGAAAATCATGCCGGCGCTACTTGCTATCCTTGAGGTTAGCGCGTTGGCACGGTCTTATCTCGAATGGGCCTTCATGGGGGATATTGAATCGTACCCTAGAATATAGATATCCTTGGTAGAGACTATTGAATCGATAGTTCAGACGGGCCTAAGAGACGTGAGGGTATGTACTGACCTTTTAGAGACTTGGAATCTATGCTTCGCCTCACTATTGTTTGTGTATGTGTTAATACAGCTCGAGAGTGATTTCGAACTTGTATTTCCCTTAGTATGAGTGATACGGGGATTGGATAGTAGAGTATGCCCGCACCATAGCTTTTATGTGGGGTGCTATTAGAATATATATATATTATTAGAGTATTTAATATATATATGAAATTCTGAAATTTGGAACTGCCTATTGTGTTATGGTAAGTAAGACATACAAAATCACTCAAATTGGAAATACTCGTTAAAAAGTATAATATGATACTGGGAAACTTTATTAATAAATAAAGTTAAAATGAGAGCTTTGTTACTTAATGAAATTATCCTCTTAAACCATTATGTTGTTCAGTTTTAAATCTTACGAGTAACTTAAGATAAGTTAAATCATTGGGAAGATTAGTGCGATATATGATAAGATAAACCGTTGGGAAGGTTAGTGCGATAGGTGTGCACATTAGAAGAGAAGTGATAATTTCTCAAGAGAGTGTCACACTAATATGTTGTTGCATTGGCCTGTAAATAATTTAAATACATGCTAAACGAATTTTAAATCATATACACTACCGGGCTCTGACCAGTTTCTATTTCTCTTTCTCTCTTGTATATATATGTATATATTAGAGGTGCCCAGACATAGGGGCGTCTTGCATAGAATCCTTTCGAAGGAACGCGATGCAGCTTAGGTGGGAGTTACAGGCCTCTTGTTTAGACGACTTCATTCATTTGATTCCACTCCTAACATGTTCATTAGTGGGGCATGTGTCGCCCTTTCCATTATTCAGTTGTTATTTGGACATTGTGATTAAGTTATTTCTAATATTGTTACTTTGGAATTTATTCAGTATGGATGTTTTACTTTATGTTTTAAATGTTGGGATCTTGGATGTTGAATGTTTAAATTCATTGGAGTATGTTCCAGGATTATTGTGGTGTGATTCTTTAGTATTGTAATGTTGTTAATAATTAAACCTTTATTTTTTTTAAAATAAAATTTTGAAAGTAATGTTTAAAAATGGTTTTGACACTTAGCTTAATTTATTAGGGTTTTTAAATTGGAAAAGTTATTTTTCAAGAGTGATGCTGAGAATGAACCAACTATTCACCTTGATTTAATTTAATAAAGGAGTGATCGTCCGGTATTTAATTAGGCGGGGTGTCACAATATTTTCAGTTAAAAAAAAACTATAATTTATAAATTAATAAAAAAATCTCTTATTGAATATGAGACCCCCAATTCAAGAGTTCGCCTCGGACCCCTAAAATCTTGGGACCGACATGAGTAGTCAAATGGGAAAACTATTTATGTAGAACGCAGAGATTCTTTGAGTAGCTTAAATTTTAATTACAAACCCAAATATTTATTTTAGTTTTTTTTATACAGACTGAATAAGAAACTAGTTGGAAATAACATACTTGTAATTATAAACAATTATTAATAATAAAATTTGGAACACACGTGAAACCCAATTAAATATTGTATTTGTAGGCCAAGTTAAATGATAAATTTAATATGATTTCTTATAGTAATTATCTAAGAAATTAACATAACTTAGTGTCTTTTTGTATTTATTTTGTTAAAAAATAATTGAATAATTGTAATCATGAATGAAGGGAAGTTTTGGATATTAGAATCGTACAATACATATGGTTCGATTAAGTTTTGTAAAGAAATATACCAACCAATATTTGAGAATTCTTATGAACAGAGGAAGAACATTTACAACAAATTTAAAATAAAACAATATATTCAAATAAACTTGGAGAAAATGATAAATCAGATGAACCAAACCAGGTCTTAAGGCTTCTGTGCAGAAAACATGATAACGAATTTCTCAACTTTGCTCGTGTAGTTAATAAGACCGCATGATGAGCACAAATCCTCGATCTCCTCTTTTTTCAGATAATTGATGTGACTTAAAATCCTCTGCCACAAAAAATAACAAAATTCCCAAACCATAGTGATGCATTTGATAAAAATCAGGAAAATATTCTGAATAGTCCTAAGAAGCCATTATAAAGAATTTTGCAAGCAAAAGATCATACTAGAAATTTACAAAACCAAAAGCCATATACAGTAAAAGAGAAAAAGCTAGTGTATCCATTGTAAGTTCAATAAACAAACCAGTCTCTCTCACAAGTTTATGATCATCAACAGTCTCAGAAACCCCTTTTATGCGCGTCAAGGGGATCCAGTGAACCACTTAAAAATTTATATCTTTTGATCTCCGTCTCTTCAAGTTTGATGGGCAAGTTATATTGATGGAGAGAAATGGAAGGACTTTGAAATCGTAAGTGATATAGATAGAGAAAAAGAAGAATTAAAGGTCAAGATGCTGAATCTTTGGAATTGGAAAATTTTTGAATGGGGTAGTGAATAAGACACATAGGAACTACTCTTTAGAGGCTCTATTTTCATATGTTAGCATTTATTAGATAAGTCACATAGCAATCTCTGTGAGGAGATATCAAAATTATATTTAGATATTAGATTTCCATGGCATGACAATCTTCCTGTCATTTGGTTACCTCATTGACAATGTTCTTAGTTGTATGTTGAATATGGTGTCAAGTCGTGGTCACCTCCCCCACTAAAATGTTCGTCAACATCATCCTCCGTTTCAAAAGAGAATACATCCATAGCCTATCCGAAAGGTAGACATGCACCGTGAGATAAAATAACGAATACGGTCAAGGGTGAAGATATTGACGACAATGTTTCACTCCTTAATATGCTTCAGGGCCTTACGAAGGGCTTCCTTTTCATCAGTAGGGGTCTCAAAATCAAAGACATTGATCATGTTGGTATTTTAAATGGCCTCATCCGTAGGGATCCGAGGTAGAGATGGGTTGTATTACCTTAAGTAAATTATACCAAAACATGGTATCCTATTGTGATAGATTTCTTTGTGCATGTTTCAAATATATTCATTTTGTGAAAAACCAATTTATCGATCAAAAGTTATAACATATTGATGTGTGAAAAAAGAAAAAAAAATTATAACTGCCTAAATTTTTTTCTCCCACCAATTACACATGAGTTGATTGTAAATGATATTTATATCAAATAAAAGTCAATCACTTATATATGCTCACAAAATGTTCACATAATACTTGCCTAAAAACCTATAGATAAAATTTAATAAATATGTAAAGATGCAGAGATCTTCAAAATTTTCATTAGTACAGCCCCAAAAGAATGTGTAGAGGGTCGATCCGAAGTTCTAATATATCATTAAACCTCATTATCACTAATACCAAAATTATCACTACTACAGGAGAAATAAAAGTTGTAATCCACATCCAAAAGTACCTATTTTTCTGTATCAACCAAATTTGAATAAAAAAAAATTCAGATCGATCAAAATCAATATGTTCCTCCACAGATCTACAAGTATGTAGATTGAAGGTTTCTTCTTGTGATGACTTCTGCAAGTTACTTTTTCCATCACTACGTTCAACATGATACAAAGAATCACATGATTTATTATATTCTTCCATTGAAGGATTAAAACTGCTAGTTTCTTCATCTAAAGTATTCCCATCCTTTCGATTGATCTAAAATGTCATTTAAACTAGATGATCTATTATCTGGCGAAAGCTCAAAATTAAGTAAACCAAATTGAGTAGAATTATTGTTGTTATCTTGCCCAGAAGGCTCATTGTCAAAACTTTCTTCCATTTAGAATTTCTCCAAGTCTTGAAGTTGATCCTTGTATTGCAAATCATTCATTTGATTATCCTCCACTGATTGTCTTAAGTCAGATTCACTTCCCTCCAAAGTCTCAACATAATATGTTCCTTCTTGTACACTATGCTTACAGTAACCAGTTTCATCTTGTGTAACCTCATATTTATCAATACTAGTATCTCCCAAAGGGTTCATATGAATTTTTTCATCCTTTACACAAGGTTATTCAATACTAGTGTCCTCATCATGTTCACAATCTTTAACCAATCCAATTTGTTCCTTCTCCAATTCTGGTGTTGAATTTTGTGTAACATTTGGATACTTATTGGATAATTTAGTATCCAAATTTTGTTTATCAAAATATCCAGGGCAATTTAATATAGCAGTGGGCCCATACATGGTTCTTGCTGCCTCATCATACGCAATAGCTGCTTCAAATTCAGATGAAAATGTACCTAACCATAGACTGCGTGGGTTTTGACCCGACCCGGTACCAATTGTGAGATCCTGGATCTCAGCTACCCATTTACCCCAAGTACTTTATCTCACTCCTCTGTATACACAATTTGGATTATCTGGCCCACCTTTGCCTCTCATGCAACCCTTTTGTGATCCATTAACTTGAAATTTTCTTGTCTTCATTTTCATTCCACCATTAATTGCAGTTTCAAGGTGGTGGTCGAAATTCTTCAACTTTAATAGAGTCTGCTCCAGAGAATAACACCCATTCCTCCTTCAAAATCTTTTGTCTCCAAAATAACCCATGAGAGATAATGTTAAAATAATATAAATGATACCTTAGAATAGGCACAAGATTTAATATAAAAAATAAAATACTTGTAACTCTGAAGATATAATCCTAACTTACTTTTGGATAGCAAAAGGTGTACATTCTAGAATTCATAAGTCTAGAATCCCAAGAGCCAAGAATTTTAAAAATCATTTGTTGATTTAACACATGATTATTGTATACCTGTGGTCAACTAATTGATATGTGTTAAATAAACAGATTCAAATTTTGAGAATTTGAAAAGACATAATTTCTAAAATTCCAAAAGGTAATAAAATTTTGAAAATTGAAAAAAAAATTTCATAATTTAAAGAATTCTAAAAGGCATGGTAGCATGAATTCCAATATTTGGTAGCATGAATTCCAAAAGTCATAATAGAAGGAATTCTAATACACATAATAGCATGAATTCAAATAGACATAATAGCTGGAATTCTAATAGACATAAATCTTTTATACATGAATTCTAATAATCATAATAGCTAGAATTTTAATAGACATAATTATATTAGACATGAATTCAAATAGACATAATTCTAAAAGACATTAATTCCAATAGACATAATAGCTGGAATTTTAATAGACATAATTCTATTATACATGAATATTAAAAGTCATAAGAATTCTAAGAGACATGAATAAGAATTCTAAGAGACATGAATACTAAAAGTCATAAGAATTCTAAGAGACATGAATAAGAATTCTAAGAGTCATGAATACTAAAAATCAAAAGAATTCTAAGAGATATGAATAATAATTGTAAGAGTCATGAATACTAATACTCATAATTTCTAGCAAGGGGCCAAGTCATAATTTTAATATATATATATATATATATATATATATATATATATATATATATATATATATATATATATATGTGTGTGTGTGTGTGTGTGTGTGTGTGTGCGTAGTGATTTATACGATAAAATATGAAAAAATAGTTTATTTTTCTCAAAATGGGAATTTTTTAGTTATCACTATAATAACATAAATAATCTTTTGAGGATCACTCTCCAATTTGCGAAATTGTAAAATCAAATTTTAAACGAGAGTTAAAAGCGTTGACATGATTACCAAAAGTGACAAAAATGCATTTTTTGAAGGTCTAAACGGGGCCAAAACGAAAAACTAGGGTGGGTCCCATTGTGAACAATGGGTTTTATTTATTTCGACATTTTCAGTCGACCATGTTAGTTTCGAAAAATTTCTATCAAATTTTGACCTTTCACATTTCGACAGCAACAACATCATTATCTATTTGAATGGAAAATCATGTGTTCTTATCATCAGCTCTGATACCACATGTAAGTTATATTTTATAGATGATTCCCAAAATCTTTGAACAACATGATAATCACATCAATAGACATGTGAAAAGAGTTATTTACCTCCTTTCGATGCTATGGATTCAGTCGCGCTGTTGGTCGTCGCCGTCGAGTGTCGTCGGTGTGATCCCTTAAGCTATCCTCTAAGGGAGAATTTGGCTTCTCTCTCCTTGCCTATAAACCTTTAGGTATGTGTTTTTCATTGATATCTTGAATTCACTTTTGATGGAGAAAAGGCATCTATTTATAAGTGGAGAGAGGGCCAGAATTCCAAAGGTCAATTAATCTCAACCGTCCATCAAAGTTTGAGATTAAGTGGAATTTTAACTCCTTTTTATTCTTTATTTCGTGTGAAATACGAACCATTTATACAGGATATAACATGTATTCTTTATTAAAAATATATTAATAAAGACCACATTTCAGGGAAGGAAATAAACTAAAAGTTAATTTAATAATTTCCTTACAAATAAGAAACAATAAATCCTTGATGTACAAGCCTAAGATATAAATATAAAATTCATATACGTACTTGAAACATGTAGATTAAACCGTGTGGGAAGAAGAAAAACTTTAATATACGATGAATTGTAAAGTGATATGTCTTTCTTACACGGTTTTATAAAAACGAAATCGAGGTTTATGTAGCTCCAAAGGTAACATCGGTATTAATGAAAAATATGAGAAATTTAGTAGTTTAGCTTCTTAAAATATGATCATATATATATATATATATATATATATATATATATATATATATATATATATGTTTCAAACTTAATAGTTTCGTTTTTTAACCATATTTTATGACAGTGAACCAATTTTGATTGTGATGTGATCCCAACTTGCCTTATAAAGATATAATATGTGGTAATAAATAGTTTTCCTTTTGGTATCATTTTATATAATTCTCAATGTTTTGTTTATACTTTTTATTCGCTAGAAGTTATTTTGGTGTTGAATCAATTAAATAGAAAATGAAATCTTCTAGAAGGTGTAATTTATTATATTCAAATCCACACAGAGATCCATGTACGGTTTTGAATATAACGATGATATTGATGTACGATAGGTATAGAACAAATTAATATTATAAGATGAAATTAAAAATTAATTAATAATAAACAATAAATCACCCACGAAATACTTGATCAGATTAGAGAGGATCAGACATTCACCTCATAATGGAGTTTGGTATCAAATATAATTGAATGTGCCCTCAACTTGTCTGATGGAGTAACGATGATTGTTGTTGCTCATTTTGTATTGCCATGGATAATGAAATCCTTTTATCTTTTGCTCTTATTTAGATCTTTCAAAATTCTACATAACATGTAAAATTTATTATGGATATATATACCTTCTTCGAAACTAGACAGAGACAGGGGAGAATAATTATTAAAAAAAAGGGAAGGAGGGTAAAATTACTCACTTGTCACTAATATAAGATGACATGGGTGTTAGGAAAAAGTTAATCTTTAGTTTCTTGTATGTGGGTTTCAGCTTTTTAGGCCGGCTTTATATCGTTCTTTCTCCTATACGATTTGATTTGTAGAGTTGTGATTGTGACTAGGGTGGATTTGTTTATTGTTTTTGAAAGTCGTAATGTTTTTTTCTTGGAAATGAAGTAATATTTTTTCCTTGATGGAGGTAAATGGGATTTATGGGAACTTTTTTTAAGGGGGACTGTTGTCGGGTTTTGTAGTAATCCCTTGACGTTTATGGTCTGGATTTGTATAAAGAGTAAACCTAGGGAGACCCACAAAAAAAAAACATTTAGTAAATCGAGTGAATAAGACAAAAATGAGTACAAGTTTTCAGTGCACATTTTGATGCTCTGGTGGGATTCACAATAATAAGGTATAAGTTTTTAATGCAGCGGGTTTACGAAATGGGTTTTTTTGTGGGTCTCCCTAGTTTTATTCTTGTATAAATAGGATCTACAACGGACTTAATTAACGGAGTTCTCAACGGATTTTTGCCATATTCCCGAAAAGTGGTCCCCGTAGGGTCCCAAAGTCAACATTATCATACTCCCTTATGGTCCCCTCCTATCTTATAGAAAACCTTTTAAAGACCATACCTTTAAAAGATTTATAATTTAGACCCAAATTGGTATCAAGACCTTAAAGACATTAGAAACTCACCAAATTCTGACCAAACCCTAATTTTGGCATCAACACCATAAGACGCTAGTTTTAAACTTATAATAAAAAGACTTTAATGCCCTTGGGATTTATCCCTCCCATTTACAAAGATATTTTTGGAACCAACCAAGATTACCAACCTATACCCATAACTGATTTAGACTCAGAAGGTTGCTTAACCTCACACATAGACGGTTGTTCACTTACTGAACACATCCCAGCCAAACACGCAGATAGTGGACAAGTTACTGCCAGTGCTATTAATAACATAATACATCAAAATAAGTGTATACTCCTTATTTTAGGACAATTAATAAAAGATACTTAAACTCTAGAAATAGAGATAAAAAATATCTCTAACAGACTACTAGAAATAGATTGTCAAATACCAATAGACCTTGTACAAGTACTACAAGAAATAAATATTAAGACTAATCATATAGAAGTCCTTAACAAAGACATTTTAGAAATTAAAACTTTGACAAAAAATTAAGAGAGTGAGTTAATTAAACTCACCAAAGAAGAAGATAAACTTATTCCTAGGTCAGTCAAATATTTACCCAATGGAAATAGTTAAATCAAACTGGAATGAGGTTACTGGAGACCTCTCCATTCAAACCTTAGCAGATTTTTACCAAAGAATTTTAGAAAACATAAATGATGATAGATTTTATTATAATATAAATGAGAATGAGATTGCCAACGCTGCTAAAGCAACTAGACTCGTATTAGAAAGATTAAATTTAATCTCTACATCCATAGCAGCTACCCAAGAATATAATAGTAGCTTTGTTAAAGACTTACATTTAGATTTAAAAGCTAAGACAGAAGGATTAACTACCTTCTACACAGACTTTGTTAAATTCCAACAAAATTTCGTAAATTATCTTAATAATATGGAAAGCCATAATCTATCCAAACTGGATAGTATTATTAATGAACTTAGACTAGATATGGCCCAAGTAGAAGAAAAATACGAAGAAATTATGAAGAGAATTAAGTTTATATATAATAAACCTTCCTAAGCAGAATTAGACTCTCCGTTTATCTTAACTCATTTAGATAAAATAGAAAAAACTATAGAAACCATAGAAGCTAGGATGGCACACGAATCTGTGCATAAATAAGAAAAAGAAGAGGAAATAAAAGACTATATTAATAAGATTGTTAATTCTCTTATTAATACTGGTGTTAAAAATAATAAAGATATTAACAATAATGCTAAAAAAAAGAATAAGACATTTAATGAAGAAATCCTTAGGCAGATAAAAAGACAAAAGGACTCTTCAGACTCTTTAGAAAGGATTGAAAAAAGATTTGAACAAAAATAGGTAACCACCTGTAAATTTAGAGAATCTCCTTATAAAGGAACTAGGGAAGGAAAGACCATAACTAAAAGAATCATAAATGATGGATTAGATAAGACAAGTAAGATAGTTAGCTCTATCCCAAATATTGGACAGAGCAATTGAATGCTCCAAAGACTTAAGGATTCGTCCTCTAATGTTAGAACATGGTGGAAGGAAAGAAATTTCACCAATCCTCTCCAACGGAAAGAATGGGGTGAAGTTGACTGGAAGATTGTTGAAGATTCCATTCATAATGGACAACTTCTAGATACATAAACTTATTTAAAGAAGGTGCCACTCATAAGACTCCTAATTATAACACGACTTACCATTGTAGGAATCATGTGTTAGACAAATCCTATACTGAGATCCAAGTATTTGACTCAGAATGGCTTAGATATAGAGGAAGTGATAAGAAGTTCCAATTCCTAACCTTTGAACTCTTTCAAGCAAGAATCCAAGGATTACACAGAACTCAAAATAATATCAATATATTATATTGTTTAGTAGATAAAAGTTGAAAAGATTTTGAGAAAATCCTTATTGGGATAGCCCAACTAGAAATGTCAGACAACATAGGATACTTTAATGTCATTTCGGCATTTACAGTAACCGCAGACACATCCAAATATTTTAAGCTAATCTTATATGCTAGTGGCTATGAAGACTATATTATCCCATACACTAATATAAATATATAATTCCAAAGCTATGTGAATTTCTCCCAATTTCCTTATGAAGGAGTGCAATCGGGAATTCCTACCGGTAGACTTAATGAAGAAATCTTAGTTAGAACCAATATTTCAGACTATAATCATACTTACAGTATTAAAAATACTGGACCCATGAAGGAAAAAAGCTAAGACCTTTTGGGAATTACCAAAATTTCAAGAAACTAGGACTATACGAAATAAACCTTTATTTATTGACCAAGACGATGTCACTGAAAATATTACCATCTAGTTTGGCCCTCCTAAGATTATCAATAAGAATATCCAGACTGAAGAAGTTAGATTTAGGAATATGGGAGAATCCATAATTAATGATCCTTCAGAAGGAGAATTTAGTAGTAAGACTAGTTCTAGTTTACTAAGACAAGCCCCGCTAATTAGACCTAGAAGATCATTTGAAAACAAAGACTTAGTTAGAGAAAAAGCTAGGATCCAAAACTTTGGACATGAACCCTCAGAATTGGACATGAAGACATTTAAAGATCACCTTAAGAAAATTCATGAATGAGTGCAATCGGGAATTCCTACCGGTAGGTTTAATGAAGAAATCTTAGTTAGAACCAATATTTCAGACAATAATCATACTTATAGTATTAAAAATACTGGACCCATGAAGGAAAAAAGCTAAGACCTTTTGGGAATTACCATAATTTCAAGAAACTGGGACTATACGAAATAAACCTTTATTTATTGATCAAGACGATGTCACTGAAAATATTACCATCTAGTTTGGCCCTCGTAAGATTATCAATAAGAATATCCAGACTGAAGAAGTTAGATTTAGGAATATGGGAGAAGCCATAATTAATGATCCTTCAGAAGGAGAATGTAGTAGTAAAACTAGTTCTAGTTTACTAAGACAAGCCCCGCTAATTAGACCTAGAAGATCATTTGAAAACAAAGACTTAGTTAGAGAAAAATCTAGGATACAAAACTTTGGACATGAACCCTCAGAATTGAACATGAAGACATTTAAAGATCACCTTAAGAAAATTCATTCTGTTAGATTTCAAGGAAGAGAAAGATTTAATATGATAGCTCAAGAGCGTATATTAAAATTAAAAGAATATAAGAATACTAAAGAACTTCTCAAAAACTTAGGATTAATAGAAGAAGGAGAAGAAAGACTAATGCCTGCTACACAAGTAGGTCCTAATAAACAAGAAATATGAAGTAGTAGTAGGCTAGAAGATGATCCTAGACTTTTTAGTAAACCAATAGGAATAAATATTCCTATATACTCTAACACTTTAGTTACGACTAAACCTGACCATATAAAAGATTTTCCAACTAGTGACAAGAGTTTTACTCCTCTTAAGACCATGGAAAGTCAATCCATAAATCCAATAGGGATATACCTTAACTTAGACAATATCCGAGATAGGAAGAAAGCCTTAGACGAATGGCATAATCAGAAGAACATATGCTTTGAATATAATGAACAATAGTATGCAAGTTCATGTAAGCAGTACGCTGAGCAATCCATTAGAGGTATTGCAAAAGATTATATATATAGTTTAAGAAAGGATACATACAAATACTCCTTAGCTAAGATTAAGAAGATCAAAGAGAACTTAGAAGAGAGATCAATTAAATAATATATTCAATTATTCACATCAGAATTCATTGGATCTAGACATTTAGCTCATATCAATGAATAAGACTTAGTAAACACTAAGTTAGATTTCCTTAGCATTTGCAAACTAGATAAAATCAATGAATATAGCAACAACTACGAACAACTATATTACCAAATTAAAGAATTTGGAGATACATTAAAAGATGAATACTTTAGAAAGATATTAGCCATATGACAAATCCTAATTAATGAATATAGGAATTGGCTAGGAGTAGCTGGAGTTAAAAATAACTCCATGGGTGAAAGAATCTATTTTGCCAAAGACTATATTATATCTAAGAGACGTGATATAACTCAAGGAAAGTTAATAGAAGAAACTTTCAAGCAAATCCCCCCAATCAAAGACGAAAGAGACATCGTTCCAATCCAATGGGGATTAGGAAGCGAATTTAAGAAATTTAAAAAGAAATTAGAATGGAAATATAGAAAGTTTAAGACTAGACCTTTAGGATTTTCAAAAAAGTATAAATTTAGACCATCTACTACCTTTAGAGAAAGAAACACTAAGACCAAGAAAAATAGGTTTAACCAAAGAAGATACTTTAAGAAGAATACTAGTAAACATAAGAAGGTTCCTAATTATATGAAGGAAAAAGATGTATGCCAATCTAAGACTTCCATCAAAGAACATTGGACTTGCGGCAAAAAAGGACACTTTGCTAAAGACTTCCCTAGTAGGAAAGATAAAGAAGGTATTAAGATTATTAATACAATATTAGATAATGCAGATCAAGAAGAATTAGATATCCTATATGCTATAGAAATATCAGACATAGAAGATGATGATAATACTAGTATCTATAGTGCATATATAAATAGTGATTTGGAAGACTATACTAGTAATACTGATGAGTATGAAGACTCTCAGGATAATTTAGATTTATATATGATGGAAGCTAATCAAGATGATTAAGATGATGAATATATAGACTTCGAAGAAGCTTAGTATAAATGTATATTAAGCCCCTTTTTAAAGAAAAGATGGACAGTTAGTAATCCTTAGTTACTAACCTATATACCTAGATGTTACTTTGATGAAAGACATTATTGCACATTTGAAATGAAATTTAGCAAGAAAGAGTTTAGATGTGTAGAGTGCTTTGAGATTATACAAACATAATTGTTTATGGTTTTTGTTATTTGCAATTTACATAACCATGAAAACTGTGGGAGAACTAGATTTAAAGCAATCTATACTAGCCAGTATGATGCTCAAATAGACTTAGATCTTAAAACATATTATCACGATATTGATAAAAATATAGCTAAAAGATTACAAGAAAACGAAGACTTAAAAGGAAAGGTAATCTCCTATGATTTAGAAGAATACCGCTCTGATAGTAGTTCAGAATACCTAATACCCTTAGATTTTATAGATAAACCTCAAAAAGGAATATCTATTTTAGAAAAGAATCATTTAGGAATCTCTACTAAACCACATACATGTTTACAGAGTTATTCATTCAAAACAGAGGATATCCTAAAAGACTTTCAGCCTTTATGGATACAGGATGTTCTCAGAGTATTTACAAGGCTAATGCCTTCCCTGAAGACTACTTTTTAGAAAGTACTCAAGAAATATATGGTAAAGTGGCAAATGGAGAGCCATTTACCTTATATTTCCATATTATTCCTACTTATTTTAAACTAGGAAATCAGGCCAACAAAACTGTTAATCATCGATTTGGGATAATGGATCCTTGTCCTAGTTTCACAGGAAACATTATTTTAGGAAAAGACTTTATTAGTAAATATCATCCTTATACTTAGTATAATGATAAGATATTAATTAGTAATAAAGAGGAATTTATTATTAAAGCCCCTCTAATAGATCACCAGACTGCCTTTGACCTTATGCAGGTCAAACCCAATTATAGACCCATAAAACATCAGAGTTCTTCAGCTGAGCATGGTGGACCTAGACCTATAACCCAATAAGAAATCCTAGACATTAGTGAACTCTTACAAAAAGACTGTAGGTGTCCAAACTAAAAGTGTTATAAGAAAATAGCGCTTATATAACAAGACATTCTAGATCAAGCCCATCACACCTTATTACAGGTCCAAGCTATATCCAAATAAAGGAAAATGGATATAGAGGTAGAAAAAGAAAAGATTAGGCAATTAGCAGAACCCACTTTAGGAGAAAATCCCATCGCTAAGTGGGATAAAGACCAAAGTTATTGTGAAATTGTCCTTATTAACCCAGACGCAACTATTAATGGTGGAACCTATAAGAAAGGATATTCACAAGAAGATAGGGAAGAATTGAAAAATGACATAGATGAAATGCTTAAGTTAGGCATTATTAGAGAAAGTAAAAGTAGACATAATAGCCTCGCATTCTATGTGCAAAACGAATCTCAAAAGAAAAGAGGAAAAAGATGTATGATTATAGATTATAGATAACTTAATAAGAATTGTGAATTTGATTCTTATAAGATACCAGGCTAGAATAATTTAATCAATTTGATTGAAGATAGAATTATATTTAGTAATTTTGATTGCAAATCAGGCTTCTGGCAAATTAAGATGCATCCAGACAGTATTACTTGAACAACCTTTAATGTGCCCCAAAGAAAATATGAATGGCTGGTAATGCCATTTGGATACTTGAAAGCTCCTCAAGTATTCCAAAGAATAATGGATAATATATTTAGACCATATTAAAAAAAAAATTATTGTTTACATAGATGACATTATGGTAGCCAGTAAGACTGAGATAGAACATGTACTTGGAGCCTCGACCTAGTCTAAAGCCTCGGCTCGGCCTCTAGTAAATATAAGACTGAGGCCGACCTGGGTCATTACGAAGCCCAATGGTATCGGCATCGTCTCTTCAAGTCCTCAGCCTCGGCCAATGGGCATAGGCCGAGGGTCACATCAATATTGCTCGTGGATTGGGAGACGCGTGGATCAGCGCACATAGGACGTATACTCTGTGTGGGTGAAACCATTATAGTCGAATCATTACCTCATGTGAGGGAATATTTGGTCATCATACTCTACATGTGTCACATCCAGGTGTCTCCAGTGGAGAGGCTAAGAGCAGCGCGTTCATGTATACTACAAGCTTAGGGGGGACACCATACCCCCTAAGCACTATATAAACGTTTCATCTTCTTCATTGTAAAGGATCTCATTATTCACAACCCTAGCATAACTCTGTCAAAATATACAGAAGAGAGATAAAATCTAAAGTGTTGTATTTACAGACCATTATTGCAATACTTATAGTGAAAACCACCACTCACACTACACAGTGGATGTAGGATCCGACCGAACCACTTAAATTTGGTACCATCTTCTTATTTGCCTCATCTCCTTCTGCATATACATTTATATCTTTTGTAAACCATTATTTTCTGGTTTGAGAGTACATACATCATGACCTAGTCATACCATTTCTGGTGTCATTAGTCTAGCGCCGTCTGTGGGAACGAAAAGCCTCATAACTTCCCTTTCTTAGCTTATCCTCACCGGAGTATCTGGTGGTGAACCAGTCCTCCCCTTCTGTGGAGCTGCTTCACTGTTGAAAGAGTTTTTGTTGAGATGCAAATCTTTCACTCTTTGATTATAAGTTCATCCACCATGCTTTAACATGGCATCAGAATTTCCACCACCTCCACCACCAGCTGGTGGCCTTATTTCCAACAATACCCCTTCTCATTCAGAAACGGTTGAAGTGGTGGCCGCATTGAAATCCTTAGCAGCAAGCCAATAGGCGATATAAGAGAAGCTGGTTGCTTTCAGTCAGAACGTAGTAATCAGGGCAATGGGAGCCTCACCGAAGATGATTACTCCGATAGTTGGGGAGCCTCATTAGGGAGTAGGGTACCACCCCAGGCACCTCGCAAGGATCTACCTCCTCTTTATCGACGAAGGGGCATTAATGACCCAAGGTGTTTACGCCTGGGCAGGTAAAGCCAACCCTTCCCGGAGGATCGATATGGTGATTATGAGGCTGAGGATGCCCAGATTGATTACTGGGAGCTATACGAAGAATCTGGGAATAGGATATTCCCCGTTCAAGGAAGTCTAGGTCGTGATAGGAGGTCGAGTTCAGAGGATCGACCAAGGGGCTAAACTTTTGATCGATTAAGTATAGGGTCGACTTTTGAAAGGGTCGGCCCAGTTAGAGATTTGAGAGAGAGGTAGTCCAGGTTAAGGAGCAATGCTGGCTCAAAGAGGGAGGCAGTAGATGGTCAACGAGAGGTGAAATACTGATGCAGATCAGCAGTCGGGTAACCCTTGGTTCGATTTATGGAGGTAGAAGGGGATAACATTCGGCCAGGCCGACCCCATTGAAGCTATCGAGAGACCTTGGAATGACTCCATTTAAAGGCTAGAAAATAAGATTGAAGACATCCTTAAGAGATGTGACCCCTTACTGAGGGGATACTTAGAAGGTTCACCTGTCATGACAAAAATAGTCAACTTCCCAACACCTGCCAAATTTACGCTGCTGGTGGTTACCCCAAAGTATGATGGTAGTACTAACCCTGTGCACCATGTAGAGATGTACCAGTCGGCTGCAAATATCTACTCCGTCTCAAATAAGATGAAATAATGTGAATTCTCAAGCACTTTGACAGGAGCTGCCCATATATGGTTCACGTCACTTTCAAAGAACTCCATTGAAAATTTCAAGCAACTCACTGAATAATTCATCCACAATTTCTTATTTAGGGTAAGACCCCAAAAGAAGAATACTCACCTTCTTATGAGGAAAGTATTGCGATGACAATGTTAATAGGAGGTTTGCAGAAAGTAAAATTGCTTTGGAAGCTTGCTGAAGACCCGCTAAAGTCCATGGTCGAGCTATTGGTGATGGATAAAAAGGTCATGAACGCCGAGGAAGCTATGGCATCTAAATATAAGGAAGATAAGGGGACTAGCAGTGGGAAAACGTTTGAAGAGAAGAATAAAGATGGAAAGAAGAGATCGACTGATGATAAGTTTGTTGGGTATACTCCTCTTACGGTCAGTTGTACATCCTTAATGAGATCAAGAACGATGGGTCCTTAAGATGGCATAAGAAGCTAAAAGCTCCCCCTCACAAAAGGAATAAAAACTTATGGTGTGAATTTCACCAAGATCACATGCACTTAATCAACAAGTATTTTTCCATGAAAGATGGTATCGGGAAAATGCTTAAGGCTAGAGAACTAAGGAAGTATGTGAGCAGTGAAGACTCAAAAAGAGGACGAGATGTCCCCAAAATAAGAATGGTCGATAAGTGCAGGGATGATATCCCAGGGAAGAAGGACGATGCCTTAGATGATGATAATGATGATCCAGACCTGCCACCAAGGGACGATGATCCAAAAGGACAATTCCACATGATATCGTTTGATGTGAATATGATATGTGGAGGCCTGGAAGGTGGTGGCGCCGACGTGGTTGACCGTAAGGCGCATGTGGTCGAGTCTAAGGCCCTCCCAAAGGTTGAAGCCGTTAACTCGGCCGAAGTAGGTACAAATTCATAGAAGAGAAAGAATATAGATATGGACACCTTAATCGTGGGTTTTTTAAGAATTGACCTCAAGGAAATCCTAGCCCCTCAGAATGACCATTTTATAATTACACCTAAAGTACATGGGTACGTCGTGCCAAGGATATTGGTCAATGGGGGAAGTTTGGATCATGTTATGTTTTGGCCGTGTTTTAAAGGTTTGGGACTCAACAGGAAGAGGCTCATCCCTTATCAACATCCTCTGATAGGGTTCAGCAATGAGAAGGTGCATTTATTGGGAATGTATGAAATGGATGTCAGAATGGGAGATGTTTACCCTAAGAGTCTAATGAGGATGGTTAATTTCTTTATAATGGATGAAAGTATATACTCGACTTATATCATTATAATGGGAATACTAGAATTCCTTACTTCCAAATACAATTTTCCCATCATGGTTACTTTGAACACTACAATTTGTACCCCAAGTACCCACACCCTGCCTATCATCTCCCTCCCCCCCCCCCCACCCGACACGAGTTGAGTCTATAGCCCCCACCCACCGATGAGATTAGTCCTCCCTCTTCAAATCAAGAGATGACGCATGTTTAGTCTGAATTGCATCGCCTCTCAAAATCCATCAATAAGATGAAAACTACTGATGAGTTAACCAACATGAACAAGATGGCCCTCTACCCCTAAGATCGTTTACCAGACAAATTTAATATCCCCATTTCATGACATAAAAAGGATTAGGCTCTCCATATGCCCATTTATCCAACTACTTCCTTTATATTCAAGTTCAAAACGTAGACGTCGGGATATTATAGAAAATATTCTCCCCTCCTCTGTTCGGAGGGGCCCTCACCTGGTATATTGGACTGAAATGTGAGAGAACCGCCAAAAATTGGAATGTTGTATGTTGTCCTTTTCTTAAGTAGTACGAATACAATGATGAGCTTAGTGTCACATGGAAGGAATTAGAAATGATGAAGCGGGAGGAAGGAGAGGTCGTTGGCACTTTCGTCACTCGTTGGAGAGAGAAATTTGATCATACGGTCAATCACCTCTTGGAAAATGATCAGATCGAGATCATAATAAAAAAACTGTGGAAAGAATTATAAAGAGAACTAGGGCTCACTAGGATCACCGACTTCAAAGATCTCAACCATATAGAATGTAAGATCGATGAAAGTTTGGATTCTAATGCTACAAAATGTACAAAGGAGTCCTGCATTGTAACAACTTCCATTTTCCATGTAAAGGTTGGCCAACACAGTAAGCTGAAGATGGGGCTTGTCTATCAATTTATATCATTCTCAGCATCAAACCATAGCAAAATATCTTTATTTTAAAACAACATCCACATTAAAACCGATTTAATTAGTAACATATAATAAATAAGTTCAACATCCGGATAGTATTAAAAACTACAACATAAGTATGACTGGTCTAAAAATACTGAATAATAAACTTCGGGCTTATGACCATATAATCTCCGAATGATAAAGGTAACTGAAAGGGAAATAACAACCTAAATAAGAGTCAAATAATATAAATGACTAATGAGCAAATATGATCTCAAGTCTGATATCCCGTCGGCCCTGTTGTCCCTCTCTAGGCAAACCTGGGGGGAAAACATTTTATAATTTGACTTAGTTCCCTATAGTTACAAGAAATCTCTTACGAAATCAAAATACAATGATGTTGTTAGTTCAAAGTATACACCGCCCATCGACACGCACATGCAAGAAGTATCTCACCCCTTATCCAAGTGAAATATTATACGCATATTAACCCAAGTTCCAAATATGAAAGTTTGAAAACTATAAAAATAAGGTAACATTCGATGCATCTAGTATAATTCTAATACTGAAGCTAATTATTTACACATATGCTTCTAGTTCCCAGAGTAACCTTATGATAATACCCACAAGATGTAACATAACATCCATTATGCAATATGTAGTATTGGGTTCATTATCATTTGTCTACATCATTAGACTTCACATATTAATTCTCAATTAATTTATATAATTATATATGTCCTTATATATATACGACACATAAAGGCATCTACCTTCAATGTCCTGTTCCAACTCTATCGGTAAGTTCAGAGGAGTCCCTCATCCAAATGGACAGTAAAAAATACATATAAGTGGGGTGGTCCCTACGTAGTACACCATTGCATGGCCCATACCCTGATGGTGACAATGGATCCCAGCATCTGAACCTATCTCCTCGTAAGAGGTGCTGCCCACATGTGTCGACGTGTGCTACAGTCCGGAGACATACGTAGCCCCAATAATTAGGCCGCCCACGAACATGGGTATGTTGACACAAATAAGTAAATACATATTTTTAACACATAATATGTATAGGTTATAATTACCCCCAAGAAGTATCATTAATTTTCAATTAATATATTTACTTTAAGAATTAACCATCTGGTTAATTGTTAACTTTCCAAACTAATAAAATATTAACACAAAATTCCTTTTTAAGAAATTATCCACTCATTTGGATCATCTCTCGCATACTTTCCTATGTTTATAAAAGTCACCTGAAGGTTTTCTCGGTGCTAACCTGGCCTAACCCCTTAAACACAATTCAACCTAGTTAGTCTATGACACTTTTTAACCCTCATGTTGGATTCCCAGAAATTTAAACTCATCCCCGTACCTAAGATTCCATGCCCTATCCTCAAACAGTCTGGAAAAAACATGAGAATAAGTTGGCAAGCCAGTAGAACCGAACTAGTTTGCTGGCTAGATCGAACCGGTTCGGTTAGCGAATTGGTTCACTCCTCCTAAAGAATTGGTTCGATTTGTTGGGCAGCCAGAACAAACTTTTGATGGGAGTTTGCCTTCTCCCTACACCCATGGTGGCTCCAACATTCATATAAACCCCACATACAAACTCTAATCTACCCCAACCATTTAATAACAATTCTCTACATGAAAATCATCCCGAAAATGAATCTAATTCATTCGACAACAATCTATGTCAAGAATCATTTGTTATTAAAACCCCAGTTTCAAGATTCAATCTTTTCTCTTTTAAATCATTCAAGAGCCAATCTTTCTTTCTCAGTTTATATTAGATCCATCATTCATATGACATGAGTTTTGATGTTAAATTCCCAATTAACATGATACTAAATTTTTTGGGTTTGTCTCCAATTAATTTAATCCTTAAACGTTATAATCTCATATTTGTTTTTCACTATTCATAATGTTTATCCAAATCATGTAACTATCAGTTTATCTAGTAAACCCAGAAATTTTATGAGAAATACAAAACTGAATTAAGAAACACGTTGAAAATTAATTTAGCAAGAGAATTATTGCCTTAGTTTGACGATTAGGGATCTCTTTCTCTTGCATCTTTGATATTTCTCCCTTATCTAGCCTTGGTAATTTATCCAATACGTGTGGGGACGCTAGTGTTGAGTTGTGGTGGAATGGAAAGTTATTTCTTAATTGTTAAATATCCAAACCCCCACATTTGGGCCCCCAAACAAGCCCAAAACCATTCCCGGATTTACCCAATAACTCCCCTAATGGTATACATATACTCCAAACTTAATTTCGATGTCTAAAACACCTAAACAAGTCCCCAAATCATCTCGGAACATGCCCAAAATATATCTACCCAATTTACATATTTTTATTATTATTTCGAACACCACATACCAATAATTTAATTAATATTGCATTTATTGTCTACAAGTAAATATAACATTCACAAATGAATCAAATAAACATGAAATTCCAAATAAGTCATTTATTCATGAATTTATTTAATTAAATTCTACCAAATTAATTTAATTTATTATAAAAATACGGAGTATTACATTCTTTCCCTTAATAATGAAATTATGTCCTTGGAATTCACCGAGGAATAACATCAAAAATTAACCCTCACAAATATCATAGGTTTATACTCTATTAGTCTGTGCTTGTATCCCAAATGATAAAATAAAAATGCTCATCTATTCCTACCATAGTGTGATCGAGACGTCCATACTCCACATATCACATATACACACACACAAACATTATATATGGATGAATGACATACATCCTAAATGAACCAGACAAACCATGCACATCTATGAGGAAAAAAATACTCGAATATCCTGCTAATCATAACTTAGTTCTTCTTGAGATTATCCCACTCATTCTACCAGTAGTGTAAAAATTACCCAGTGCTCTCATCACTGCACTCCTTGGCCTTAGTGGCCTTAACTCATATAACATAACGTCGATCGATGCATTATATCTTCACACATGTATAATGTATTAACAGAACATCCTAGAACCCAAGGTTCTTTATCTCCCGACACTTGCTAACTTTTATGTTTGGTACGTCTTTCAAGCGAAATCCCAACAAGGAACCCTCCCGGTACACTACTACATAGCTTAATTGGTTATTGAGATCTATTGGTCCAAGACTAAACATGAAATTATACGCTAACCACATAGATTTCAACTTGTCTCAATGTAAACAAAAGGCTCATCCTTCCAAGAATTACAGTGAACCCTGTTGTATTAATCATTTGAATAATGCCAAGAACATCATGTTCCTTTTCACATATACGATAGGACACCCTCTGTCCATCCTTAAATCTAGTAGAGCGCTTAATCACTTATAAGATTCTAAATATCTACCCATCCCAATAAAGTTTACTATCGCCCATTTTTAATGACAACGTTCCTATTATAGCACTATTCGTGACAATAAACATCTTCATGTAACCGAGACCATCTCTATCCATTTATCTCTTAAAGTAATCTAAAACTTTTCAATACAAATGCTTCTCCTTATGGATATCCTCACCTACTAAAATAAAATCCATCCCTGGATAACCATCGTATTTATTCATCCTTTAGAGTATTCCATCACTAGCATCTAGTCTATGTCTGCACACCGAGTCAGAAATTCATTGTATATCTAAATAAAAAAATAGGTCAATAACCAATCCTGGAATATTTACATTGTTGTGCCTACTCTCGATAAACAAACCCTTTTCAATTCATGCAAAATTCGCGGCTATAACCCCTATGACCATTTATACTCTCACCATATAGGGTTTATAAAAGTCTATCGAACCATCATTTGTCCTATGCTACTATCTCCTTGGACACCTACTTGTCCATAAACCTTATCCCTCATTAGCACATGAATAAGACAGACGTCTATGATGCACAAGTCACATCATCCTCATATTAATTTTTTAATTGAGGCATCGCCCTTCATTTTTTAAAATCAAACGGTGACCCACTCCTAGGTCCAAACTCTTGGACCTTATTCTCATTGAAATCACGAACGGCTTAACAACACAATAAATCTTGCCCATTCTGAGTGCAACACCAATTAGACATTATTTATTTGGAATCCATCCGTAACCAAATCTTTCCTTAAAACACCCCAGTTGCTAAGACATCTCAATATGCTGCTCTATTTTAAGTGCACCAATTTTCATAAGGTAAACATACTAACCCAAGTTTACATAGCGATCCATTTTACCATAACTAGACCCTAAACATGATAATTTCCATAATTTTTCTCACGTCTATCATGGACAACATTGTCCAATTGGTTATTCCACACTTGACCATCAACTCTTAATGACCCCATAATAATTGGCACAAGCCATTTAAGTGGATCATCGATCCATCCCTAGGATAACATCATATTCCATCATATCTAATATGAATAGGTCTACCATAATCTAAGTCTCCATGTGTCAATACCTGTACCTCTACACATGAAACACATAGGTGTCCCTCTACCCACGGGTGAATCAATGTAAAGCACTATGTCAAATGCTAAGTCTACCATCCTTGATTCACTAATAGAGTAATATTAATAATTTGCTTGAAATTGACACCTATCCTACTGTTTCCCCTATTGGCCCTGCTGCCACAATCCCCGATGGCCTCTTTATTGCTGGCCCTAGACCGATTGGCCCTCCTCATTCCAATAATAAAAAACCTTTTGCTTGTTATGCTGATCACCTACCTATAACCCCTTGAACTGTTGGGTCCCCTAACTGCCATTCTGATTCGTCTTACCCTGCTGGTTCAATGTCTCTGAGTTGGGTCTCTTCCCCCCTTACTTTTCTAAAATTCCTTATGATCCTGATAATGTAGCAAAGCGAAATTCACTATCTGTGTGTAGGTGTTGAAAGTCGAATTTCCTAACAATAACTTCTTGATGTGACAGTTTGTCCCGCATATAAACTTCTAGATCTTCTTCTCTTCAATGTTTACCTCGTCCCCAGTAAAAAAAGGCAATGAAGTAAACTACACCTCACATTCTGCTACTGTGCGATCTTCCTACTTGAGGTCTAAGAACTTCCTTCTCATCTCTGGTGGTAAATAATTTCCCTCAAACATGGCCTAAAACTTATCAATAGTTAACATGTCTTGCTCCTCCAATGTGGTGATAGAATCCCACCACTATAAGACTCCCACCTCTGTAAGGTTGCCTCTCCCAGGAAAAATGAAGCTAACATCTTCTTGTGCACTGTAGTTCACTCAACGATCCTCAAATGTAGCTGAATATCCTTCTTCCACTGAGTACCCACTAATATATTTGGACTCCCAGTAAACTTTAGCGGTCGAACCTTAATGAATCCCTCCCTAGATATCTCCCATATCGAGCATTACGCTTGAATGGGTAGCACAACTTGTTGTAGGAGTGGTGGTGGTGGCTGCTGCTGCAGTGGAAAAAATTACTATAGCATAGAGGCCATCATTGTAGAGACTTCCTGGATCACTATCAGGGAAATGTTTACTGGAGTAATCCCGGGTGGGGCTGGTGGTGGCTATGGGTGTGGTTGAGGCTCCTACCGATCCCCCTCTTCTGTAGCCTATGTGATGACACGTCATGGTTTACCTCGCGTACCGTCTTCCATATGAAAACAATTAGGTTTCATATTTGTAACATATCAAAAAGAGTACAATGATTCCTAAACATAACGCTCTACTTATCAAAGTAATGCAACGTAGAACGTAATGACCATAACACAAATCTTAAGGAGGCTTGAACATTGATGATCTGATAGTAACTATAACAACCCCCATTTTTCACGTAAAGCTTGGCCATACACAGTACATCGAAGATGGGGCTTGTCTATCAATCTATATCATTTTCAACATCAAACCATAACAAAACATCTTTATTTTAAAAAGACATGCGCTGTAAAACCAGTTTAATTAATAACTGATAATAAATAAGTCCAACATCCAGATCATAATAAAAAACTCATACATAAGTACGACTGATCTAAAAAAGATTGAATAATAAATTTCAGGCTTGTGCCCACATAATATCCGAATAATAAAGATAGCAGAAAGGGAAATAACAACCTAAACTAGAGTCAAATGATCTGAATGACTAGTGAGCAAATGTGATCGCAAGTCTGATATCCCGTTAGCCCTATTGTCCCTATCTAGGCAAACTTGCGGGGGAAATTTGTATAATTTAGCTCGGTGCTATGTTGACCATCATGTTGAAAGCCAACCAATTCCATTAGACAAAAGGATCTAAGGAGGCATTTGAAAAGATGAAATAGTCCTTGACCACTCCCTTAATACTTGGGCGAACTAACTTCAATAAAACTTTAATTATGTAGACTGATGACAGAAATGAACGTATCAATGCAGTCCTAATGAAAATTAACAAACCAGTAGCTTTCATAAGCAAGACACTACTAGATAAAAAAAGGGAATTTCTACGTAGGAAAATATTTGTGGGCTATAGTATATGCAATAGAGAAATGGAGAACATATTTTTGTGGGAACCATATTATAATCAATACAGATCATCAAATATTGAAATATCTTTTAAAGAAGAGATATTCTTTAATGTTATAACGTAAATTATTCAACAAGTTGATTTTTTTTATTATGCGATTGTTTATAAGAAGGATAGTGAAAATAAGGCTGCAAATGCCTTATCTTGAATTATATAAGTGAAACAATATTATAATGCCACTCCAATAATCCAATCAGCATAGTTAAAAGATATTAACCATAACATTAATGATGATGCACTAGATCAATGATTATTAATGAAGCTCCTCATATAACCAGTTGATGTAAAAGGCTATACTCACACCCAAGGGACTTTGAGATTTAATAAAACACTATATGTTGGAGACCAAGGATATATAAGACAAAAGATTATGGAAGGAATACATTCTTCTAAATCTTGTGAACACTCAGGAAGCAAATCTACCATTAAAAGGGTAGAGAAATATTTTTTATGCTCAAACCTCAAATAACAAATCAGTGAGTTTGTTGTATCCAGTGATATTTATCAATAAGCAAATCAAAAAATGTTCTTTACTCTGGACTACTTCAACCTCTCCTTATTCCCAATAATCTTGGGTCGAAAATATCAATGGATTTTATTAAAGTCTTGCCTACATCAAATGGTTATGATACCATCCTTGTCATTGTTGATAGGTTGACCAAGTACGATCATTTAATTCCACTAAACCTCCCATTCTTAGCTTCATAAGTAGCTCAAGTATTCTTCGAGACCTTAGTCACTTTTGGAGTCAACTTTTTAAACTACGAGGCACTAACATACATATACACTACTCCATTGCCTACCATCCATGGAGTGATGGTCAAAAGGTATATAGAACTACTTAAGGTGCACGATAAGTGATAAACTAACCACATTGTCCAATTGGTTAGCCTTGGAGGAATGGTAGTACAACCCTACCCACTATTCATGCATTCCAACCATCCCTTTTGATCTCTGTATGGTTGTCCACCCCACCTTGTTATCCCATAATAAACCTCCACCCAAAATTAAGAAGTGGGCCCATTTATAGAATATTTAAGAATAATTATACAAATCTTATAAGAGAGGCTTCAATAAGATAGACTCTAGATGAAGACCTACGTAGACCAGATTAGTTGTGAATGGACCTTCAAACTTGGTGATTGGGTATTTTTGAGACCGTATCCATTCAAATGAGCCTCTATTGGTATGATTCGTCATGCTAATCATTCACCTAAGTACTATAGGTTATTTTAGATTATAACTAAGATTGGTACAGTGGCCTATAGGCTCAACCTACATCATAACTCTCTTATCCACCTTGTGTTTCATGTCTAAATGCTCAAATGCAAATTGGGGGAAAACGTCACTACCGAAGCGTAGTTACCGATGCCAAATAATTAAGGGCAAATTTTGATTGAACCTAGTGTGATCTTGGAAATAAGGATGATAAAGGTCAAACAAAGCCACACCATATATTTTGCTGCAATGGTACATTGGCCATCCTGCAGATACGACTTGGAAAGATTATGACGTTATTTGTTGTAAATTACCACAGTTTGATCCTTAGGGACAGGGATCTAAAAAGGGGCATGCTTTGTGAGTAAAATGTGTAGATAAGACGACACAGTTAGTAGAATAGTTATGTTGAAATAATGCAAACCTAGTTGGAGAAGGATAATTATTATATTGTTAGTAGTTACTTTAGTGGTTAGTTACAAGTTGTCAGATGTGTCGTTAGTTGGTTTATCTAATATAACTATTTAAAAATGAAGTCTCTAATTATTCCAGGTGGACTACTTAACTTTTGCTTTAATTCATAAGTTAACGTTCCGTACCTATTTAGGATTCTTTGCAAGTCCTTTCACCTCCCAAACTTTGCAACTATGAACCGTTGATCTGTAACTCCTCACCTCCTGTTCCAATAAAGCATATCGCTCCAAACCAATCTAAAAACCTTATCTCCTTCACGCTTATATCATAACCTCAACTAGAAATATTAGGATTGAAGTTCATGTTTTCTACCGAAACCACTGTAAGCTATTTTTTACACTTTGTCAAATCAATTGGATTTTGCGATTCAGTTGGGTTTTAGATGAATTTAATTGATTCAATTGGGTTTCTACTATTTCTTTTATCTCTAGAGTGGACAAGGCCACAATTGGACAATCCAAACATCATAATATATAATATATCTTAGGGTTTGGAAAAGATAGAATTTAATATCTAGGGATTTTAAGAGTTAAATAATCTAAAATAAGAATGGTAATTGTTCAATTAGAATCGAAATTTCAGCCTCTATTAAAGTCAATTGAGAAGAAATTTTAATTTGAAATATGACGGTAGGCATTTTATATATTCCATATATACATTCTTATGAATGAGAAACTTGATTATTTGAATATTGGATCATAGTTCAATCATTTGTTATTAATTATCCATTATGTATTATTAGCAGTTACTTGATGTCATGGAGAAGATGTGAAATGTTCGTACTTTTTGTCTTAGATATTTTTAAAACATTCCAAATTCTATGTTAATTTAATGTTTTCACTTTTCTTTCTATACATCTCACAACTTTCTCCATAACCTTTTTAGACTCATATATAATATTTACCATTTTGTCATCCTTTTGTTTTCCTTCTCTATTTAACTTTTATTTCCTCTTTGGGGCTCATGTTCCTTTTTTTTTCATTTTTGACAAACAAGTTGAATACCCAAGCCCCCAAGATGGTTCATGTGCAAAACTCATATTTGATTAAATGACACACTAAAGGTAAAACTTATTTTTAGTTCCCTCGTTTGTTCTGAATATTTCAAAATGCATTTTTAGGAAAATAATTATGAATTAGGACAATTTTCCTTCGAATTTTCCTACCAAACAAAGTTTTGCTATGGTTTTTTAACAAAGTATTGTTGTGGAATATATACTCTGTGGGGATAATAGAAAATTTATGATATAAAGAGTTGTATTCATTATGACTATATTACAGAGTATTGGACTTACATATTGTTTTTATTACTAAAAAATATATTTTGGCCCTAAGAATTAACACATTGGCTTCTTTTTCCACTGTTGCGAGTTTGCTTCTTATTTATTGACTCGATTTTTCCTATTAGTTTTGTGTATTTGTTTACAAAAAATTATATTACCATAACTATAAATAGCCCGCGTATTGCGCGGTCCAAAACTACTTCTGGTAATAACAGTCAGGGCTGGTTTTGAGGGGAGGCAAGAGAGGCGGCCGCCTCGGGTTCCGATTTTCAACACATTTTAGGAGCCCCAAAATTTTATATGTATTATATTTATAGTGTAATTTTCCAATTGTCCAAAAACCAATTGTTGAAAACTGAATGGACGAACATTTAAACTTGCTGCAACTCCTAATAAATAAGTCGGCATCTTTGTAATACCCCCTATTTTTATGGCTTTTAAATTATGGGATTTATTAATTTTAATTGAGATAAATTAATTTAATTTTAATCCGAAATGTTGCTTTTAATATTACTAGCGTGACGAGAGTTAGTAATTATTGGAAATTTGTTATTTGTTGAATGTTACTGGATGAGCATAGTAATATATGTGATTTAATTTTTTATAAAATTGTCACGTGTGAATAAAATGACAATTTTGGAAATTTGAGTCAGGACGCGCCCGTGTCGCGTCAGGACTAAATATTGATAAATAAAAGTGAATATTTTATAAGTTGCTCGTATGGTCTTTTTGAGTGAGCCAACGCATTCGGAAGGGTCGAGATAGTCAGAAAAGTGTACTCGGGGGTTTAGTTTGGGTCTCGGGGCATTTTTAGGCCTAATTAGTACCCCGGGAGGGCATTTTGGACATTTTACATTTTTGGGTAATTAAACCCACGAAATTTTAAGGGTTATATCAGATGTCTAAGGTTGTCTTCTAGGGTTAGAACAACCAAAGACAAGTGACAGCCATAGGAGAGGAAAGGAGAAAGCTCCCAAGGCAATCCAAGGCCCAAAATCCACCCGTTTGCACCGCCACCACCACCAACTCGTAGATCGCGCGACGGGGAACACAACCACATCAAAATCGTCCGCAAAGAGGAACGTCAAAAATCCCAGGCAAGTGTTTATCTTGCTTATTTCATTGATGCATCACTCATATTAGTCTAGGAATGATTAGGATGAGTTTTTATGGAAGAAAACCCCAATTTGAGATAGGAAATTTCATGTAGTGATGATTTAAATGATATTCTGGAAACCCTTTGACATGTAGAGGATTAAACCACAAAATTTTGATGTTTTATAAGAAGTAAATTTTGGAAAAGATTGATTAGAACCATGTTTATGAAATTCTAGGGTTCTTAAGATTTTTATGAAGTTTTTGCCTATAAATCCATGATTAGTGACAGAAATTTACATGCTTCACATAGGGAATGCATAATATGATATTAGGATGTTAGTAGTACAAATTTTTGGGCATTTGGGAATGCAAAATCTGAATATGGATGAAGCTATGTGTTAGAACCCGTAACTGCAAAACTGCAGAACTCGCCATACCTTCTTGATCGATCGATCGAGCCAAGAGCTTCGACCGATCGAAGGTTCGATCGATCGAGCCCCAGACCTCGATCGATCGACCCCTTCTGGCAGAATCATATTTTCCTTTTTAAATTAGTTGAATTAGATTTAATGAGAGATGATTCTTGGACACCCTAAATAAAATGTTTTGGGAGATATGGAAGACTAGTAGGACATATGAATAATTTTGGGACCTTTAATGTAAGACGAAAATTGTAGTTTTGGGATAATTACATAAGGGATGATGAAATTATGTATGAAAGGGAGAGACGCATAAGAGAGTTACGTTGGAACATAAAAGAATACCTACTGAATTGTACACTTGGAAGGATAGAGTCCATAAAGGTTACGTAGTAAGTTGGAAAATCCTTCGAATTAAAGTTAGAGACGAATCGTTATACGTGGTAACTGATAATGGGAAAATAAGGATAAATGTCGTAATTATGGGTTATGAGATGAACCTAAATTGATATAATAAAAGTAGTATATTTATATGACTGTGTTTATGCATATATTATATACGTGTGAAAATCATGCCCGCGCTACTTGCTATCCTTGAGGTTAGCGCGTTGGCACGGTCTTATCTCGAAAGGGCCTTCATGGGGGATATTGACTCGTACCCTAGAATATAGATATCCTTGCTAGAGGAAATTGAATCGATAGTTCAGACGGTCCTAAGAGACGTGAGGGTATGTACTGACCTTTTAGAGACTTGGAATCTATGCTTCGCCTCACTATTGTTTGTGTATGTGTTAATACAGCTCGAGAGTGATTTCGAACTTGTATTTCCCTTAGTATGAGTGATACGGGGATTGGATAGTAGAGTATGCCCGCACCATAGTTTTTATGTGGGGTGCTATTAGAATATATATATATTATTAGAGTATTTAATATATATATATGAAATTCAGAAATTTGGAACTGCCTATTGTGTTATGGTAAGTAAGACATACAAAATCACTCAAATTGGAAATACTCGTTAAAAAGTATAATATGATACTGGGAACTTTATTAATAAATAAAGTTAAAATGAGAGCTTTGTTACTTAATGAAATTATCCTCTTAAACCATTATGTTGTTCAGTTTTAAATCTTACGAGTAACTTAAAATAAGTTAAATCATTGGGAAGATTAGTGCGATATATGATAAGATAAACCGTTGGGAAGATTAGTGCGATAGGTGTGCACATTAGAAGAGAGGTGATAATTTCTCAAGAGAGTGTCACACTAATATGTTGTTGCATTGGCCTATAAATAATTTGAATACTTGCTAAACGAATTTTAAATAATATACACTACCGGGATCTGACCAGTTTCTATTTCTCTTTCTCTCTTGTATATATATGTATATATTAGAGGTGCCCAGACATAGGGGCATCTTGCATAGGATCCTTTGGAAGGAACGCGCTGCAGCTTAGGTGGGAGTTACAGGCCTCTTGTTTAGACGACTTCATTCATTTGATTCCACTCCTAACATGTTCATTAGTGGGGCATGTGTCGCCCTTTCCATTATTCAGTTGTTATTTGGACATTGTGATTATGTTATTTCTAATATTGTTACTTTGGAATTTATTAAGTATGGATGTTTTACTTTAAGTTTTAAATGTTGGGATCTTGGATGTTGAATGTTTAAATTCATTGGAGTATGTTCCAGGATTATTGTGGTGTGATTCTTTAGTATTGTAATGTTGTTAATAATTAAACCTTTATTTTTTTTAAAATAAAATTTTGAAAGTAATGTTTAAAAATGGTTTTGACACTTAGCTTAATTAATTAGGGTTTTTAAATTGGAAAAGTTATTTTTCAACAGTGATGCTGAGAATGAACCAACTATTCACCTTGATTTAATTTAATAAAGGAGTGATCGCCCGGTATTTAATTAGGCGGGGTGTCACAATATTTTCAGTTAAAAAAAAACTATAATTTATAAATTAATAAAAAAATCTCTTATTGAATATGAGACCCCCAATTCAAGAGTTCGCCTCGGACCCCTAAAATCTTGGGACCGACATGAGTAGTCAAATGGGAAAACTATTTATGTAGAACGCACAGATTCTTTGAGTAGCTTAAATTTTAATTACAAACCCAAATATTTATTTTAGTTTTTTTTTATACAGACTAAATAAGAAACTAGTTGGAAATAACATACTTGTAATTATAAACAATTATTAATAATAAAATTTGGAACACACGTGAAACCCAATTAAATATTGTATTTGTTGGCCAAGTTAAATGATAAATTTAATATGATTGCTTATAGTAATTATATAAGAAATTAACATAACTTAGTGTCTTTTTGTATTTATTTTGTTAAAAAATAATTGAATAATTGTAATCATGAATGAAGGGAAGTTTTGGATATTAGAATCGTACAATACATATGGTTCGATTAAGTTTTGTAAAGAAATCTACCAACCAATATTTGAGAATTCTTATGAACAGAGGAAGAACATTTACAACAAATTTAAAATAAAACAATATATTCAAATAAACTTGGAGAAAATGATAAATCAGATGAACCAAACCAGGTCTTAAGGCTTCTGTGCAGAAAACATGATAACGAATTTCTCAACTTTGCTCGTGTAGTTAATAAGACCGCATGATGAGCGCAAATCCTTGATCTCCTCTTTTTTAAGATAATTTATGTGACTTAAAATCCTCTGCCACAAAAAATAACAAAATTCCCAAACCATAGTGATGCATTTGATAAAAATTAGGAAAATATTCTGAATAGTCCTAAGAAGCCATTATAAAGAATTTAGCAAGCAAACGATCATACTAGCAATTTACAAAAGCAAAAGCCATATACAGTAAAAGAGAAAAAGCTAGTGTATGCATTGTAAGTTCAATAAACAAACCAGTCTCTCTCACAAGTTTATGATCATCAACAGTCTCAGAAACCCCTTTTATGCGCATCAAGGAGATCCAGTGAACCACTTGAAAATTTATATCTTTTGATCTCCGTCTCTTCAAGTTTGATGGGCGAGTTATATTGATGGAGATAAATGGAAGGACTTTTAAATCGTAGGTGATATAGATAGAGAAAAAAAAGAATTAAAGGTCAAGATGCTGAATCTTTGGAATTGGAAAAGATTTGAATGGGGGAGTGAATAAGCCACGTAGGAACTACTCTTTATAGGCTCTATTTTCATATGTTAGCATTTATTAGATAAGCCACATAGCAATCTCTGTGAGGAGATATCAAAATTATATTTAGATATTAGATTTCCATGGCATGACAATCTTCCTGTCATTTGGTTACCTCATTGACAATGTTCTTAGTTGTATGTTGAATATGGTGTCAAGTCATGGTCACCTCCCCCACTAAAACGTTCGTCAACATCATCCTCCGTTTCAAAAGAGAATACATCCATAGCCTATCCGAAAGGTAGACATGCACCGTGAGATAAAATAAACGAATACGGTCAAGGGTGAAGATATTGACGACAATGTTTCACTCCTTAATATGCTTTAGGGCCTTATGAAGGGCTTCCTTTTCATCAGCAGGGGTCTCAAAATCAAAGACATTGATCATGTTGGTATTTTAAATGGCCTCATCCGTAGGGATCTGAGGTAGAGATGGATTGTATTACCTTAAGCAAATTATACCAAAAAATGGTATCCTATTGTGATAGATTTCTTTGTGCATGTTTCAAATATATTCATTTTGTGAAAAACGAATTTAACGATCAAAATTTATAACATATTGATGTGTGAAAAAGAAAAAAAATTATAACTGCCTAAATTTTTTTCTCCCACCAATTACACATGAGTTGATTGTAAATGATATTTCTATCAAATTAAAGTCAATCACTTATATATGCTCACAAAATGTTCACATAAGACTTGCCTAAAAACCTATAGATAAAATTTAATAAAGATGTAGAGATCTTCAAAATTTTCTTTAGTACCGCCCCAAAAGAATGTGTAGAGGGTCGGTCCGAAGTTCTAATATATCATTAAACCTCATTATCACTAATACCAAAATTATCACTACTACAGGAGAAATCAAAGTTGTAATCCACATCCAAAAGTACCTATTTTTCTGTATCAACCAAATTTGAATAAACAAAATTCAGATCGATCAAAATCAATATGTTCCTCCACAGATCTACAAGTATGTAGATTGAAGGTTTCTTCTTGTGATGACTTCTGCAAGTTACTTTTTCCATCACTATGTTCAACATGATACAAAGAATCGCATGATTTACTATATTCTTCCATTGAAGGATTAACACTACTAGTTTCTTCATATAAAGTATTCCCATCCTTTCGATTGATCTAAAATGTCATTTAAACTAGATGATCTTATATCTGGCGAAAGCTCGAAATTAAGTAAATCAAATTGAGTAGAATTATTGTTGTTATCTTGCCCAAAAGCCCCAGAAGGCTCATTGTCAAAACTTTCTTCCATTAAGAATTTCTCCAAGTCTTGAAGTTGTTCCTTGTATTGCAAATCATTCATTTGAGTATCCTCCACTGATTGTCTTAAGCCAGATTCAGTTCCCTCCAAAGTCTCAACATCACATGTTCCTTGTTGTACACTATGCTTACAGTAACCAGTTTCATCTTGTGTAACCTCATATTTATCAATACTAGTATCTCCCAAAGGGTTCATATGAATTTTTTCATTCTTTACACTAGGTTCTTCAATACTAGTGTCATCAGCATGTTTACTATCTTTAACCAATCCAATTTGTTCCTTCTCCAATTCTGGTGTTGAATTTGGTGTAACATTAGGATACTTATTGGATAATTTAGTATCCAAATTTGGTTTGTTAAAATATCCAGGGCAATTTAATATAGCAGTGGGCCCATACATGGTTCTTGCTGCCTCATCATACGCAATAGCTGCTTCAAATGCAGATGAAAATGTACCTAACCATAGACTGCGTGGGTTTTGACCCGACTCGGTACCAATTGTGAGTTCCTGGATCTCAGCTACCCATTTACCCCAAGTACTTTGTCTAACTCCTCTGTATACACAATTTGGATTATCTGGCCCACCTTTGCCTCTCATGCAGCCCTTTTCTGATCCATTAACTTGAAATTTTCTTCTCTTCATTTTCATTCCACCATTAATTGTAGTTTCAAGGTGGTGGTTGAAATTCTTCCACTTTAATAGAGTCTGCTCCAGAGAATAACACCCATTCCTCCTTCAAAATCTTCTGTCTCCAAAATAACCCATGAGAGATAATGTTAAAATAATATAAATGATACCTTAGAATAGGCACAATATTTAATATAAAAAATAAAATACTTGTAACTCTGAAGATATAATCCTAACTTACTTTTGGATAGAAAAAGGTGTACATTCTAGAATTCATAAGTCTAGAATCCCAAGAGCCAAGAATTTTCAAAATCATTTGTTGATTTAACACACGATTATTGTATACCTGTGGTCAACTAATTGATATGTGTTAAATAAAAAAATTCAAATTTTGAGAATTTGAAAAGACATAATTTCTAAAATTCCAAAAGGTAATAAAATTTTGAAAATTGAAAAACAAAATTCATAATTAAAAGGCATGGTAGCATGAATTCCAATAGTTGGTAGCATGAATTCAAAAAGTCAAAATAGAAGGAATTCTAATACACATAATATCATGAATTCAAATAGACACAATATAATAGCTGGAATTCTAATAATCATAATAGCTAGAATTTTAATAGACATAATTCTATTAGACATGAATTCAAATAGACATAATTCTAAAAGACATGAATTCCAATTGACATATTAGTTGGAATTTTAATAGACATAATTCTATTATACATGAATACTAAAAGTTATAAGAATTCTAAGAGACATGAATAAGAATTCTAAGAGACATGAATACTAAAAGTCATAAGAATTCTAAGAGACATGAATAAGAATTCTAAGAGTCATGAATACTAAAAATCATAAGAATTCTAAGAGATATGAATAATAATTGTAAGAGTCATGAATACTAATACTCATAATTTCTAGCAAGGGGCCTAGTCATAATTTTAATATATATATATATATATATATATATATATATATATAGTGATTTATACCATAAAATATGAAAAAATAGTTTATTTTTCTCAAAATGGAAAATTTTTAGTTATCACTATAATAACATAAATAATCTTTTGAGGATCACTCTCCAATTTGCGGAATTGTAAAATCAAATTTTAAACGAGAGTTATAAGCGTTGAGATTATTACCAAAAGTGACAAAAATGCATTTTTTGAAGGTCTAAACGGCGCCAAAACGCAAAACTAGGGTGGGTCCGATTGTAAACAATGGGTTTTATTTATTTCGACATTTTTAGTCGACCATGTTAGTTTCGAAAAATTTCTATCAAATTTTGACCTTTCACATTTCGACAACAACAACTTCATTATCTATTTTAATGGAAAATCATGTGTTCTTATCATCAGCTCTGATACCACATGTAAGTTATATTTTATAGATGATTCCCAAAATCTTTGAACAACATGATAATCACATCAATAGACACGTGAAAAGAGTTATTTACCTCCTTTCGACGCTATGGATTCAGTCGCGCTGTTGAACGTCGTCGTCGAGTGTCGTCGGTGTGATCGTTTAAGCAATCCTCTATGGGAGAATTTGTCTTCTCTCTCCTTGCCTATAAACCTTTAGGTATGTGTTTTTCATTGATATCTTGGATTCACTTTTGATGGAGGAAAGGCATCTATTTATAAGTGGAGAGAGGGCCAGAATTCCAAAGGTCAATTAATCTCAACCGTCCATCAAAGTTTGAGATTAAGTGGAATTTTAACTCCTTTTTATTCTTTATTTCGTGTGAAATACGAACCATTTATACAGGATATAACATGTATTCTTTATTAAAAATAGATTAATAAAGACCACATTTCGGGGAAGGAAATAAACTAAAAATTAATTTAATAATTTCCTTACAAATAAGAATCAATAAATCCTTGATGTACAAGCCTATGATATAAATATAAAATTCATATACGTACTTGAAACATGTAGATCAAACCGTGTGGGAAGAATAAAAACTTTAATATACAATGAATTGTAAAGTGATATGTCTTTCTTACACGTTTTATAAAAATGAAATTGAGGTTTATGTAGCTCCAAAGGTAACATCGGTATTAATGAAAAATATGAGAAATTTAATAGTTCAGCTTCTTAAAATATGATCATATATATATATATATATATATATTGTTTCAAACTTAATAGTTTCATTTTTTAACCATATTTTATGACAGTGAACCAATTTTGATTGTGATGTGATCCCAACTTGACTTATAAAGATATAATATGTGGTAATAAAAAGTTTTCCTTTTGGTATCATTTTATACAATTCTCAATGTTTTGTTTATACTTTTTATTCGCTAGAAGTTATTTTGATGTTGAATCAATTAAATAGAAAATGTAATCTTATAGAAGGTGTAATTTATTATATTCAAATCCACACAGAGATCCATGTATGGTTTTGCATATAACGATGATATTGATGTACGATAGGTATAGAACAAATTAATATTATAAGATGAAATTAAAAATTAATTAAAAATAAACAATAAATCACCCACGAAATACTTGATCAGATTAGAGAGGATCAGACATTCACCTAATGGAGTTTGGTATCAAATATAATTTGAATATGCCCTCAACTTATCTGATGGAGTAACGATGATTGTTGTTGCTCATTTCGCATTTCCATGGATAATGAAATCCTTTTATCTTTTGCTCTTATTTAGATCTTTCAAAATCTACATAACATGTAAAATTTATTATGGATATATATACCTTCTTCGAAACTAGAGAGAGATAGGGGAGAATAATTATAAAAAAAAAGGGAAAGAGGGTAAAATTACTCACTTGTCACTAATATAAGATGACATGGGTGTTAGGAAAAAGTTAATCTATAGTTTCTTGTATGTGGGTTTCAGCTTTTTAGGCCGGCTTTATATCGTTCATTCTCCGATAAGATTTGATTTGTAGAGTTGTGATTGTGACTAGGGTGGATGTGTTTATTGTTTTTGAAAGTCGTAACGTTTTTTTCATGGAAATGAAGTAATATTTTTTCCTTGATGGAGGTAAATGAAATTTATGGGAGCTTTTTTTAAGGGGGACTGTTGTCGAGTTTTGTAGTAATCCGTTGACGTTTATGGTCTGGATTTGTTTAAAGAGTAAAGCTAGGGATACCCACAAAAAAACCCATTTAGTAAATCGAGTGAATAAGACAAAAATGAGTACAATTTTTCAGTGCACATTTTGATGCTCTGGTGGGATCTACAATAATAGGGTATAAGTTTTTAATGCAGTGGGTTTACGAAATGGGTTTTTTTGTGGGTCTCCCTAGATTTATTCTTGTATACACAGGATCTACAACGGACTTAATTAACGGAGTTCTCAACGGATTTTTGTCATATTCCCGAAAAGTGGTCCCCATAGGGTCCCAAAGTCAACATTATCATACTCCCTTATGGTCCCCTCCTATCTTATAGAAAACCATTTAAAGGCCATACCTTTAAAAGATTTATAATTCAGACCCAAATTGGTATCAAGACCTTAAAGACATTAGAAACTCACTGAATTACGACCAAACCCTAATTTTGGTATGAACACCATAAGACGCACATTTTAAACTTATAATAAAAAGACTTTAACGTCCTTGGGATTTATCCCTCCCATTTACAAAGATATTTTGGGAACCAACCAAGATTACCAACCTATACCCATAACTGATTTAGACTCAGAAGGTTGCTTAACCTCACACATAGACGGTTGTTCACTTACGGAACACATCCCAGCCAAACACGCAGATAGTGGACTAGTTACTGCGAGTGCTATTAATAACATAATAGATCAAAATAAGTGTATACTCCTTATTTTAGGACAATTAATAAAAGATACTTAAACTCTATAAATAGAGATAAAAAATATCTCTAACAGACTACTAGAAATAGATAGTCAAATACCAATAGACCTTGTACAAGTACTACAAGAAATAAATATTAAGACTAATCATATAGAAGTCCTTAACAAAGACATTTTAGAAATTAAAACTTTGACAAAAAATCAAGAGAGTGAGTTAATTAAACTCACCCAAGAACAAGATAAACTTATTCCTAGGTCAGTCAAATATTTACCCAATGGAAATAGTTAAATCAAACTGGAATGATGTTACTGGAGACCTCTCCATTCAAACCTTAGCAGATTTTTACCAAAGAATTTTAGAAAAGATAAATGATGATAGATTTTATTATAAGATAAATGAGAATGAGATTGCCAACGCTGCTAAAGCAACTAGACTCATATTAGAAAGATTAAATTTAATCTCAACATCCATAGCAGCTACCCAAGACTATAATAATATCTTTTTTAAAGACTTACATTTAGATTTAAAAGCTAAGACAGAAGGATTAACTACCTTCTACACAGACTTTGTTAAATTCCAACAAAATTTCGTAAATTATCTTAATAATATGGAAAGCCATAATCTATCCAAACTGGATAGTATTATTAATGAACTTAGACTAGATATGGCCCAAGTAGAAGAAAAATACGAAGAAATTATGAAGATAATTAAGTTTATATATAATAAACCTTCCCAAGAAGAATTAGACTCTCCGTTTATTTTAACTCATTTAGATAAAATACAAAAAACTATAGAAACCATAGAAGCTAGGATGTCACACGAATCTGTGCATAAATAAGAAAAAGAAGAGGAAATAAAAGACTATATTAATAAGATTGTTAATTCTCTTATTAATACTGGTGTTAAAAATAATAAAGATATTAACAATAATGCTAAAAGAGAGAATAAGACATTTAATGAAAATAATAAAGATATTAACAATAATGCTAAAAGAGAGAATAAGACATTTAATGAGGAAATCCTTAGGCAGATAAAAAGACAAAAGGACTATTCAGAATCTTTAGAAAGGATTGAAAAAAGATTTGAACAAAAACATGTAACCACCTGTAAATTTAGAGAATCTCCTTATGAAGGAACTAGGGAAGGAAAGACCATAACTAGAAGAATCATAAATGATTGATTAGATAAGACGATAGTTAGCTCTATCCCAAATATTGGACAGAGCAATTGAATGCTCCAAAGGCTTAAGGATTCGTCCTCTAATGTTAGAACATGGTGGAAGGAAAGAAATTTCACCAATCCTCTCCAATGGAAAGAATGGGGTGAAGTTAACGGAAGATTGTTGAAGATTCCATTCATAATGGAAAACTTCCAGTCATTAGATACATAAACTTATTTAAAGAAGGTGCCACTCCTAAGACTCCTAATTATAACACAACTTACCATTGTAGGAATCATGTTTAGAAAAATCCTATACTGAGATCCAAGTATTTGACTCAGAATGTCTTAGATCTAGAGGAACTGATAGGAAGTTCCAATTCCTAACCTTTGAACTCTTTCAAGCAAGAATCCATGGATTACACTGACCTTAAAATAATATCAATATATTATATTGTTTAGTAGATAAAAATTGAAAAGATTTTGAGAAAATCATTATTGGGATAGCTCATCGAGTGGAAAAATCGAGCGTTCGTGTAATACGCTAGTCGTTGTTATCGGCTTCCAACCTCAATACAAAAAAACCTAAACTTGTAACTACACTTCTTAAGGAGTATTGTGGCGCGTCTGGGTATCGAATCCACAGGGAATGGTTGATATAATTTAATTGATTTATTACTTCTAAAGAAAAAATGAAAAAGATGATGATGGTTGAAAAGGGAAAAAAAATAGGTAAATAAAGAAATTAAATTAATTAAGATGAATGAGAAAGTAGGTTGGAATACAATTCCCCTAACCCTAGTAATTTACCGTATAGAAACCTAGAATTGTAAATTATAAATTTGAATGAATCCAGCCTTTATAGATCCTAAGCATTACATATATGAGGGAACTAGCCCGCATCATATGAAATCAAAGGTAAATATAAAGCGGTGATAAATAATTTTACGCACATCATATTCTTAAACATCCCAAGTACCTTGGGCAAGAGAGATTAAAAGATCTACAATGGTTGTAAAATTGTCTCGCACGACTCTTTCAAATTTTTAATTTAAATTCTATTTTCTACATAAGTAATTTACATTGGGATGGGTTCATTCATCCCAACCCTTAAAAATTTAGCTCGACATGATTTTATGGGAAAACAATTTCATAACAATGCATATAATTGTAGACCTAAGAAACATGGTAAAAATAAAAATTACAAAATAAGAAAAGATGATTAAATTGAGAATAAAAATTGAGATTAACTAAGAGAATGGAATTTGATACTTGAAATCTGCACTAGGGAAGAGAGATGATTGAATCCAGAAATATTCTTCTTCTTCAACCTTACAAACTAGGGTTTATGAAGATTTCTATGTAAAGAAAAACTAAGAAAACTCTCTAAAATCTGACTTTTTCTCTCTAAAATTCTATTCTACTCTCTAGAATTTGACTCCCTCACTCTAGAATTCAACTCTCCTTGAAATTGAGGTAGGGCTTGGTCTTTTATAGCACAAAGTTGCACGAATTTAACATCAAATTTCGCTTGTGGAACAAGTTTTTGCCAACCAATCACCATAAAATCTGCATAATTAATGACTGAAATCCGCACATCCAGACTCTTCATTATCGCGCAACTTCGAAACATCGTAACTTCTTCACCGTAGCTCGGATTGAGGTGCTGTTTTTTTCTGTATTCTTGTAATTTAGAGCTCTTCAACTTTATAGTTGGCCCCACCTCCAGACTAAGGCTGAAAAATTATGAAAATGCCCTTCAACTCTCCATTTCTTGGTTTCTTTCACTGTTTTGAGTCCTCCTGCGCACTAACTTGCATGAAATACCTGTAAAGCACATGAGAAATACACAAAACAAGAAATACTTGCCAAAAAAGGTTAGTAGAATAAATACGAGACAAATCCAAGCTATTTACACTGCACGGGATCATAAAAATACCGATATTAAGGGAATAAATATGAAGAATATGTGCCTAATCACACCCCCTAACTTAGAACTTTGTGCGTCCCGAGCAATGTAAAAGAAATTAGTTTAAAGTTCAACTCTTGAAAATTATTTTATTGGGATAGAATACCTTTTTCGCCGGCAAACGATTGCATTTAGCGTATGCAACAAGCCTTTAAACCCCTAGGTTACCCTAGTAGGACGAGTTTTGTCTCGTTAGGGTTTGCAGTGAATACACTCACAAAATTATTTATTGACTCAAATAAATATCAAAACACTTAAAAATTGTACAATTTAAACTTTTCGAAAAATAATCACCATAAATTCATATTCAAATGTCTCAAACCATAGTGTGTGTGTGCAAAGCCAAAAATTCAACCTCAAATTTCCACCGATTGAGCATTACGTTACTTTTCGAAAATTCATTTTGATTCAAATTCTTACGGATTGCACTCACAAACGAATCACTCGGATTGTGGTTATTTTCTCTCGGTATGCATGATATAAAGAGTAAATATAATGGACAGAAATTCATGCATACAAAATTGAAAAGAAGGAAATATATGGTGAAAGATCTCATCATCGGAATACTGTTATTAGAAAACGGGAAACATCATCTCTAGTTCACACCACTTAATCTCTCTTATTATCTTTTCATGTCTTAGCTCTCCATGCAGTAATTAATTTCGCCATTCGGACTCAGTTAGGACTTTCTCGGGTTAAAAGGTGTAAAGGGTAAAATTGGGAATGGACGGGAATGTTGGAATTGGAAAATTTTCTTACGATGTCCGTTTGTGCTTTTTCGGGCATTTGCTCATTTTTCTCTTTCTTTTTCAATTTTCATTTTTTTTCTTTTCTTTTTCTTTTCTTGCTATTTTTGTTGAGCATATCTATTTTTTTTTTCTTGCCCCTTTTTATTTCAAAATTTGGACTTACTTGATGAATTTTCTCAATTTTCACAATTCCGGGCTATTTGGGTTTTTCGGGTTATCAAACGAAAAGATAAATTTTATTTGGCTCAACTTGGGTTGCAAAGGGATAATTTTGTTTTTCACAACTTTTTATGGCTAATATTTTTGGGTAACAAACGAGGGCCTACTTCACTGTCCAAATTGCTAATCACATTACTATATGCATCTCGAGATTAATTAAGTTTAGAGATATATTTAGCACGAATTTCGAGACAACATTTCACACATTTCCCATAACCGATCAAAACAAAGGATTGAGATCATCAACGACTTATTAAAACGCTGAAAAGAACTTTGAGTTAATCATAAACTCGGATTGATTTAAAAACTCATAAAAAATTGATAGGCTCAAAATCTCACTGGGTTTGATCAATCTCCACACTTATTCGTTAAGTCGTCAATTTTCTTTCAATTTCCATCTGCGGTCAATTTTGGCTTAGTGCATTTTGATTGTTAACAATTTGAGACTTCAAATAGAATTAAAGGTGATATTTTTGAAATATTTAAATTCTAATTTTTATTTATTTTGAACAAAAATATTTTTGGTTTTTTCAAATTTTTTTAATTTTTTTTTAAAAATACACACTTGGAAAGAACATGTGATCGAATCAATGAATCTAAACAATAAATGGGAAGACTATCCCACACCCCCTAACTTAAATGTTGCATTGTCCTCAATGTGAATCAAGAACAAAACCTAAAGAGAGGAAAAGACAGATATTACCCAAATGGAGTGATCCTCGATGAGTACGAGTCCATTGAATTTACAAAACACGTTAGAACCAAGCATAGCAAAAATAATAACAAAAACTTTAACTATCGAAACTAGACTATAATAAAAAAGAAAAAACAATAATAAAAAAACTAATTATTTACAACCTACAATTTGAACGGCTAATAAATCATACACTAGAAGTCGAAAAATTTGAGGGTCCACCCAAAATACAATTTGACATTGAGGGATTAATTGTGTACCCTCACTATAAAGCATGCCTCCTGGAAAATAAGAATTCCGTTTGAAAAACGGAAGGCATGTGCACAGTTTAAAAAATGAACCATCACCAATTAAAAAATTTAGAGGGATTAAAAATTTGGGTGCACAGGAGGAAAAGTACCATTGGGATCCAAGAAAAATAGAATCACTTCCCAAAGATTTTTCAAGTAGTATGGGAAGGGAATCACACAAACAGAAAGAGTCCATCTTGGAAAATAATTTAAGCATAGATTGCTTGTCCTCAAAATCTTCTCCCCAAAAATTTTCATTGAGACCTCGAGGTGGGGCATGTTCAGAAACAGAGAATTTATCTATCCTTTCATTCAACTCGCTCTCATCTAAGTGACCAAGTGAGGCCCAAAATGATTCAATTTCAAGAGTGATGTTCTCATTCATCGAGCCGAATTCTATCTCAAATGCCGCTAAGCTGAAATCTTCTAGGTCTCCCTCTTTCTTTGTTTCTATCACACCTAGAAGAAATGTATCTATCGTGTCTTGCCATTCACTCTCTTCTAGGTAACCCAATGAATCTCTCTTGATGCCCTCTAAATTTTCTCTTTCGCTAACGCTCAAGGAGTGTTCTCCTATGTCCCGTGGAATGTTCTCAAGATCTTGTCCTCTAAAATTTTCAGTTGGATCTGGTGGAGTGACACGTCTAAGTGTATGGCCCGTAAGATGAAGCATCTCAAAAAAACATTCTCATACAAGAATTAGATCAACATCCTCAAGACATTCATCCAGTTCTTGTGATGGATTTAATGGTTCGATAATAGTGGGGACACAAGGAGACAAATGATCTTCAACCTCAGTAGATTTTGCAATATTTATAAGAGGTTGATATTCAAAAGAAGTTGGATCACTCTCAATGATTTCATTCTCAAAAGTATTAGGTGAAGCGCAAGTCTCGACCTTCTCTATGTTGTCCAAATAATCATTCAACTCCTTGCAAGTTGCTAAAATTTTCAACTCGGTAACGGCAAGGTCATCATATTGCTTTTTTATATCAAGCAAGAGTTCTTCCAAAGTAGGCTTCCTTGGTTCTAGCACCTCGAATTCCTCATTTGGTTGAAAACTTACTTCATCTTCAAAACTATCGGAAAAAAAATCCTCATTGGGTTCAAATAATGCATCTAACTCTTGCTCCCAATAACGATTTTTTTCTCGATATTTTTTTTCAAGTCTTTCTTCTTCAAGCAATTGATTTTGATAAATTTGGAGTTTCTTAGCACTAGGATTGTATTTTTGATAATCATCTTTAGTGATATTGATCCAATGGTCATAAGTCTTGAGTGCCTCCTCCTCACTATTAGCATAATAATTAAAATCACCAAATGAGTTAAAGTAAGACATTTCAAATTGGGCAATTCAAGAACGTGACACCCACATTTTTCTTTATTTTTTAATTATTTACTTTTTTTTTATGAAGTAGTAAGTCAATTATAATCTATAACAAACAGTCCCCGGCAACGGCGCCATTTTTGATCGAGTTGAAAAATCGAGCGTCCGTGTAATATGCTAGTCGTTGTTATCGGCTTCCAACCTCAATACAAAAAAACCTAAACTTGTAACTACACTTCTTAAGGAGTATAGTGGCGAGTCTGGGTATCGAATCCACAGGGAATGGTTGATAGAATTTAATTGATTTATTACTTCTAAAGAAAAAATGAAAAAGATGATGATGGTTGAAAAGGGAAAAAAATAGGTAAATAAAGAAATTAAATTAATTAAGATGAATGAGAAAGTAGGTTGGAATACAATCCCCCTAACCCTAGTAATTTACCGTATAGAAACTTAGAATTGTAAATTATAAATTTGAATGAATCCAGCCTTTATAGATCCTAAGCATTACATATATGAGGGAACTAGCCCGCATCATATGAAATCAAAGGTAAATATAAAGCGGTGATAAATAATTTTACGCACATCATATTCTTAAACATCCCAAGTACCTAGGGCAAGAGAGATTAAAAGATCTACAATGGTTGTAAAATTGTCTCGCACGACTCTTTCAAATTTTTAATTTAAATTCTATTTTCTACATAAGTAATTTACATTGGGATGGGTTCATTCATCCCAACCCTTAAAAATTTAGATAGACATGATTTTATGGGAAAACAATTTCATAACAATGCATATAATTGTAGATCTAAGAAACATGGTAAAAACAAAAATTACAAAACAAGAAAAGATGATTAAATTGAAAATAAAAATTGAGATTAACTAAGAGAATGGAATTTGATACTTGAAATCTGCACTAGGGAAGAGAGATGATTGAATTCAGAAATATTCTTCTTCTTCAACCTTACAAACTAGGGTTTATGAAAATTTCTATGTAAAGAAAAACTAAGAAAACTCTCTAAAATCTAACTTTCTCTCTCTAAAATTCTATTCTACTCTCTAGAATTTGACTCCCTCTCTCTAGAATTCAACTCTCCTTGAAAATGATGTAGGGCTTGGTCTTTTATAGCACCAAGTTGCACGAATTTAACATAAAATTTCGCTTGTGGAACAAGTTTTTGCCAACCAATCACCATAAAATCTGCATAATTATTGACAGAAATCCGCACATCCAGACTCTTCATTCTCGCGCAACTTCAAAACATCGTAACTTCTTCACCGTACCTCGGATTTAGGTGCCATTTTTTTCGGTATTCTTGTAATTTAGAGCTCTTCAACTTTCTAGTTGGCCCCACCAATGGACTAAGGCTGAAAAATTACGAAAATGCCCTTCAACTCTCCATTTCTTGGTTTCTTTCACTGTTTTGAGTTCTTCTACGCACTAACTTATATGAAATACCTGTAAAGCACATGAGAAATACACAAAACAAGAAATACTTGCCAAAAAAGGTTAGTAGAATAAATACGAGACAAATCCAAGCTATTTACACTGCACGGGATCATAAAAATACCGAAATTAAGGGAATAAATATGAAGAATATGTGCCTAATCACACCCCCTAACTTAGAACTTTGCGCGTCCCGAGCAATGTAAAAGAAATTAGTTTAAAGTTCAACTCTTGAAAATTATTTTATTGGGATAGAATACCTTTTTCTCCGGCAAGCGATTGCATTTAGCGTATGCAACAAGCCTTTAAACCCCTAGGTTACCCTAGTAGGACGAGTTTTGTCTCGTGATGGTTTGCAGTGAATACACTCACAAAATTATTTATTGACTCAAATAAATATCAAAACACTTAAAAATTGTACAATTTAAACATTTCGAAAAATAATCACCATAAATTCATATTCAAATGTCTCAAACCATAGTGTGTGTGTGCAAAGCCAAAAATTCAACCTCAAATATCCATCGATTAAGCATTACGTTACTTTTCGAAAATTCATTTTGATTCAAATTCTTACGGATTGCACTCACAAACGAATCACTCGGATTGTGGTTATTTTCTCTCGGTATGCATGATATAAAGACTAAATATAATGGACACAAATTCATGCATACAAAATTGAAAAGAAGGAAATATATGGTGAAAGATCTCATCATCGGAATACAGTTATTAGAAAACGGGAAAGATCATCTCTAGTTCACACCACTTAATCTCTCTTATTATCTTTTCATGTCTTAGCTCTCCATGCAGTAATTAATTTCGCCATTCAGACTCAGTTAGGACTTTCTCGGGTTAAAAGGTGTAAAGGGTAAAATTGGGAATGGACGGGAATGTTGGAATTGGAAAATACTCCTTAGCTAAGATTAAGAAGATCAAAGATAACTTAGAAGAGAGATCAATTAAATAATATATTCAATTATTCACATCAGAATTCATTGGAGCTAGACATTTAGCTCATATCAATGAATAAGACTTAGTAAACACTAAGTTAGCTTTCCTTAGCATTTGCAAACTAGATAAAATCAATGAATATAGCAACAACTACAAACAAATATATTACCAAATTAAAGAATTTGGAGATACATTAAAAGATGAATACTTTGGAAAGATATTAGCCATATGACAAATCCTAATTAATGAATATAGGAATTGGCTAGGAGTAGCTGGAGTTAAAAATAACTCCCTGGGTGCAAGAATCAATTTTGCCAAAGGCTATATTATATCTAAGAGACGTGATATAACTCAAGGAAAGTTAATAGAAGAAACTTTCAAGCAAATCCCTCCAATCAAAGACGAAAGAGACATCGCTCCAATCCAATGGGGATGTGGAAGCGAATTTAAGAAATTTAAAAAGAAATTAGAATGGAAATATAGAAAGTTTACGACTAGACCTTTAGGATTTTCAAAAAAGTATAAATTTAGACCATCTACTACCTTTAGAGAAAGGAACACTAAGACCAAGAAAAATAGGTCTAACCAAAGAAGATACTTTAAGAAGAATACTAGTAAATAGAAGAAGGTTCCTAATTATATGAAGGAAAAATATGTATGCCAATCTAAGACTTCCATCAAAGAACATTGGACTCTCGACAAAAAAGGACACATTGCTAAAGACTTCCCTAGTAAGAAAGATAAAGAAGGTATTAAGATTATTAATACAATATTAGATAATACACATCAAGAAGAATTAGATATCCTATATGCTATAGAAATATCAGACATAGAAGATGATGATAATACTAGTATCTTTAGTGCATATATAGATAGTGTTTTAGAAGACTATACTAGTAATACTGATGAGTATGAAGACTCTCAGGATAATTTAGATTTATATACGATGCAAGCTAATCAAGACGATTTAGATGATGAATATATAGACTTCGAAGAAGCTTAGTATAAATGTATATTAAGCCCCTTTTCAAAGAAAAGTTGGACAATTAGTAATCCTTAGTTACTAACCTATATACCTAGATGTTACTTTGATGAAAGGCATTATTGCAAATTTGAAATGAAATTTAGCAAGAAAGAGTTTAGATGCGTAGAATGCTTTGAGATTATACAAACATAATTGTTTATGGTTTGTGTTATTTGCCAATTACATTACCATGAAAACTGTGGGAGAACTAGATTTAGAGCAATCTATACTAGCCAGTATGATGCTCAAATAGACTTAGATCTTAAAATATATTATCAAGATATTGATAAAAATATAGCTAAAAGATTACAAGAAAACGAAGACTTAAAAGGAAAGGGAATTTCCTATGATTTAGAAGAATACCGCTCTGATAGTAGTTCAGAATACCTAATACCCTTAGATTTTATAGATAAACCTCAAAAAGGAATATCTATTTTAGAAAAGAATCATTTAGGAATCTCTACTAAACCACATGCTTGTTTTACAGAGTTATTCATTCAAAACAGAGATTATCCTAAAAGACTTTCAGCCTTTATGGATACAGGATGTTCTCAGAGTATTTACTAGGCTAATGCCTTCCCTGAAGACTACTTTTTAGAAAGTACTCAAGAAATATATGGTAAAGTGGAAAATGGAGAACCATTTACCTTATATTTCCATATTATTCCTATTTATTTTAAACTAGGAAATCAGACCAACAAAACTGTTAATCATCGGTTTTGGATAATGGATCCTTGTCCTAGTTTCGAAGGAAACATTATTTGAGGAAAAGACTTTATTAGTAAATATCATCCTTATACTTAGTATAATGATAAGATATTAATTAGTGATAAAGAAGAATTTATTATTAAAGCCCCTCTAATAGATCACAAGATTGCCTTTGACCTTATGCTGGTCAAACCCAATTATAGACCCATAAAACATCAGAGTTCTTCAGCTGAGCATGGTGGACCTAGACCTATAACCCAATAAGAAAGCCTAGACATTAGTGAACTCTTAAAAAAAGACTGTATGTGTCCAAACTAAAAGTGATATAAGCAAATAGCGCTTATACAACCCGACATTCTAGATATAGCCCATCACACCTTATTACAGGTCCAAGCTATATCCAAATAAAGGAAAATGGATATAGAGGTAGAAAAAGAAAAGATTAGGCAATTAGCAGAGCCCACTTTAGGAGAAAATCCCATCGCTAAGTGGGATAAAGACCAAAGTTATTGTGAAATTTTCCTTATTAACCCAGACGCCACTATTAATGGTGGAACCTATAAGAAAGGATATTCACAAGAAGACAAGGAAGAATTGAAAAATGACATAGATGAAATGCTTAAGTTAGGCATTATTAGAGAAAGTAAAAGTAGACATAATAGCCTCGCATTCTATGTTCAAAACGAATCTCAAAAGATGTATGATTATAGATTATAGATAACTTAATAAGAAGTGTGAATTTGATTCTTATAAGATACCAGATAAGAATAATTTAATCAATTTGATTGAAGATAGAATTATATTTAGTAATTTTGATTTCAAATCAGGCTTCTGGAAAATTAAGATGCATCCAGACAGTATTACTTGAACAACCTTTAATGTGCCCCAAAGAAAATATGAATGGCTGGTAATGTCATTTGGATACTTGAAATCTCCTCAAGTATTCCAAACAATAATAGATAATATATTTAGACCATATTCAAAAGAAATTCTTGTTTACATAGATGACATTATGGTAGCCAGTAAGACTGAGATAGAACATGTACTTGGAGCCTCGACCTAGTCTAAAGCCTCGGCTCGGCCTCTAGTAAATATAAGACTGAGGCCGACCTGGGTCATTACGAAGCCCAATGGTATCGGCATCGTCTCTTCAAGTCCTCAGCCTCGGCCAATGGGCATAGGCCGAGGGTCACATCAACATTGCTCATGGATTGGGAGACGCGTGGATCAGCGCACATAGGACGTATACTCTGTGTGGGTGAAACCATTATAGTCGAATCATTACCTCATGTGAGGGCATATTTGGACATCATACTCTACATGTGTCACATCCAGGTGTCTCCAGTGGAGAGGCTAAGAGCAGCGCGTTCATGTATACTACAAGCTTAGGGGGGACACCATACCCCCTAAGCACTATATAAACGTTTCATCTTCTTCATTGTAAAGGATCTCATTATTCACAACCCTAGCATAACTCTGTCAAAATATACAGAAGAGAGATAAAATCTAAAGTGTTGTATTTACAGACCATTAGTGCAATACTTATAGTGAAAACCACCAGTCACACTACACAGTGGATGTAGGATCCGACCGAACCACTTAAATTTGGTACCATCTTCTTATTTGCCTCATCTCCTTCTGCATATACATTTATATCTTTTGTAAACCATTATTTTCTGGTTTAAGAGCACATACATCATGACCTAGTCATACCATTTCTGGTATCATTAGTCTGGCGCCGTCTATGGGAACGAAAACCTCATAACTTCCCTTTCTTAGCTTATCCTCACCGGAGTATCTGGTGGTGAACCAGTCCTCCCCTTCTGTGGAGCTGCTTCACCGTTGAAAGAGTTTTTGTTGAGATGAAAATCTTTCACTCTTTGATTATAAGTTCATCCACCATGCTTTAACATGGCATCAGAATTTCCACCACCTCCACCACCAGCTGGTGGCCATAGTTCCAATAATACCCCTTATCAGTCAGAAATGGTTGAAGTGGTGGCCGCATTGAAATCCTTGGCAGCAAGCCAATAGGCGATATAAGAGAAGCTGGTTGCCTTCAGTCAGAACGTAGTAATCAGGCCAATAGGAGCCCCACCGAAGATGATTACTCCGATAGCTGGGGAACCTCATTAGGGAGTAGGGGACCACCCCAGGCACCTCGCAAGGATCTACCTCCTCTTTAGCGATGAAAGGGCATTGATGACCCAAGGTGTTTACGCCTGGGCAGGTAAAGACAACCCTTCCCGGAGGATCGATATGGTGAATATGAGGCTGAGGATGCCCAGATTGTTTGTTGGGAGCTATACGAAGTATCTGGGAATAGGATATTCCCCGTTCAAGGAAGTCTAGGTCGTGATATGAGGCCGAGTCTAGAGGCCCGACCAAGGGGCTAAACTTTTGATTGATTAAGTATAGGGTCGACCTTTGAAAGTGTCGGCCCAGTTAGAGATTTGAGAGAGAGGTAGTCCAGGTCAAGGAGCAATGCTGGCTCAAAGAGGGAGGCAGTAGATGGTCAATGAGAGGTAAATTACTGATGCAGATCAGCAGTCGGGGAACCCTTGGTTAGATTTATAGAGGTAGAAGGGGATAAAATTCGGCCAGGCCGACCCCATTGAAGCTATCGAGAGGCCTTGGAATGACTCCATTCAAAGGATAGAAAATAAGATTGAAGACATCCTTAAGAGATGTGACCCCTTGCAGAGGGGATACTTAGAAGGTTCTCCTTTCATGACAAAAATAGTCAACTTCCCAACACCTGCCAAATTTAAGACGCTGGTGGTTACCCCAAAGTATGATGGGAGTACTAACCCTATGCACCATGTAGAGATGTACCAGTCGGCTACAAATATCTACTCCGTCTCAAATGAGATGAAATAATGTGAATTCTCGAGCACTTTGACAGGAGCTGCCCATATATGGTTCACCTCCCTTTCGAATAACTCCATTGAAAATTTCAAGCAACTCACTGAATAATTCATCCACAATTTCTTATTTAGGGTAAGACCCCAAAAGAAGACTACTCACCTTCTTATGAGGAAAGTATTGCGATGACAATGTTAATAGGAGGCTTGCAGAAAGTAAAATTGCTTTGGAAGCTTGCTGAAGACCCGCTAAAGTCCATGGTCGATCTATTGGTGATGGCTAAAAAGGTCATGAACGCCGAGAAAGCTATGGCATCTAAATATAAGGAAGATAAGGGGACTAGCAGTGGGAAAAAGTTTGAAGAGAAGAATAAAGATGGAAAGAAGAGATCGAGTGATGATAAGTTTGCTGGGTATACTACTCTTACGGTCAGCTGTACATCCTTAATGAGATCAAGAACGATGGGTCCTTAAGATGGCCTAAGAAGATAAAAGCTCCCCCTCACAAAAGTAATAAAATCTTATGGTATTAATTTCACCAAGATCGCAGGCACTTAATCAACAAGTATTTTTCCATGAAAGATGGTATCGAGAAAATGCTTAAGGCTAGAGAACTAAGGAAGTATGTGAGCAGTGAAGACTCAAAAAGAGGACGAGATGTCCCCAAAATAAGAAAGGTCGATAAGTGCAGGGACGATGTCCCAGGTAAGAAGGACCACGCCTCGGATGATGATAATGATGATCCAGACCTGCCACCAAGGGACGATGATCCAAAAGGCAATTCCATATGATATCGTTTGATGTGAATAAGATATTTGGAGGCCTAGAAGGTGGTGGCGCAGACGTGGTTGACCGTAAGGCGCATGTGGTCGAGTCTTAGGCCCTTCCAAAGGTTGAAGCCGTTAACTCGGCTGAAGTAGGTACAAATTCATTGAAGAGAAAGAATATAGATATGGACACCTTAATCATGGGTTTTTTAAGAATTGACCTCAAGGGAATCCTAGCCCCTCAGAATGACCATTTTATAATTACACCTAAAGTACATGGGTACGTCGTGCCAAGGATATTGGTCAATGGGGGAAGTTTGGATCATGTTATGTTTTGGCCATGTTTTAAAGGTTTGGGACTCAACAGGAAGAGGCTCATCCCTTATCAACATCCTCTGATAGGGTTCAGCGATGAGAAGGTGCATTAATTTGGAATGTATGAAATGGATGTCAGAATGGGAGATGTTTACCCTAAGAGTCTAATGAGGAAGGTTAATTTCTTTATAATGGATGAAAGTATATACTCGACTTATAACATTATAATGGGAATACTAGAATTCCTTACTTCCAAATACAATTTTCCCATCATGGTTACTTTGAACACTATAATTTGTACCCCAAGTACCCACACCCTGCCTATCATCCCCCCCCCCCCCCACCCGACACGAGTTGAGTCTATAGCCCCCACCCACCGATGAGGTTATTCCTCCCTCTTCAAATCAAGAGATGACGCATGTTGAGTCTGAATTGCGTCGCCTCTTAAAATCCATCAGTAAGATGAAAACTACTGATGAGTTAACCAACATGAACAAGATGGCCCTCTACCCCTAAGATCGATTACCAGACAAATTTAATATGCCCATTTCATGACATAAAAAGGATTAGGCTCTCCATATGCCCATTTATCCAACTACTACCTTTATATTCAAGTTCAAAACGTAGACGTCGGGATATTAGAGAAAATATTCTCCCCTCCTCTGGTCGGAGGGGCCCTCACCTGGTAATTTGGCCTGAAATGTGAGAAAACTGCCAAAAATTGGAATGTTGTATGTCGTCCTTTTCTTAAGTAGTACGAATACAATGATGAGATTAGTGTCACTTGGAGGGACTTAGAAATGATGAAGCGGGAGGAAGGAGAGGTCGTTGGCACTTTCGTCACTCGTTGGAGACAGAAATTTGATCATACGGTCAATCACCTCTTGGAAAATGATCAGATCGAGATCATAATAAAAAAACTGTGGAAAGAATTATAAAGCGAACTAGGGCTCACTAGGATCACCGACTTCAAAGATCTGAACCATATAGAATGTAATATCGATGAAAGTTTGGATTCTAATGCTACAAAATGTACAAAGTAGTCCTGCATTGTAACAACTTCCATTTTCCATGTAAAGGTTGGCCAACACAGTAAGCTGAAGATGGGGCTTGTCTATCAATTTATATCATTCTCAGCATCAAACCATAACAAAATATCTTTATTTTAAAACAACATCCACATTAAAACCGATTTACTTAGTAACATATAATAAATAAGTTCAACATTCGGATAGTATTAAAAACTACAACATAAGTATGACTGGTCTAAAAAGACTGAATAATAAACTTCGGGCTTATGACCATATAATCTCCGAATGATAAAGATAACTGGAAGGGAAATAACAACCTAAATAAGAGTCAAATGATATAAATGACTAATGAGCAAATATGATCTCAAGTCTGATATCCCGTCGGCCTTGTTGTCTCTGTCTATGCAAACCTGGGGGAAAACATTTTATAATTTGGCTTAGTTCCCTATAGTTACAAGAACTCTCTTACGAAATCAAAATACAATGATGTTGTTAGTTCAAAGTATACACCACCCATCGACACGCACATGCAAGAAGTATCTCACCCCTTATCCAAGTGAAATATTATACGCATATCAACCCAAGTCACAAATATGAACGTTTGAAAACTATAAAAATAAGGTAACATTCGATGCATCTAGTATAATTCTTATACTGAAGCTAATTATTTACACATATGCTTCTAGTTCCCAGAGTAACCTTATGATAATACCCACAAGAAGTAACATAACATCCATTATGCAATATGTAGTATTGGGTTCATTATCATTTGTCTACAACATTAGAATTCACATATTAATTCTCAATTAATTTATATAATTATATATGTCCTTCTATATATACGACACATAAAGGCATCTACCTTCAGTGTCCTGTTCATAATCTATCGGTAAGTTCAGAGGAGTCCCTCATCCAAATGGACAGTAAAAAATATATACAAGTGGGGTGGTCCCTACGTAGTACACCATTGCATGGTCCATACCCCGATGGTGACAATGGATCCTAGCATCTGAACCTATCTCCTCGTAAGTGGTGCTGCCCACATGTGTCGACGTGTGCTACAGTCCGGAGACATACGTAGCCCCAATAATTAGGCCACCCACGAACATGGGTATTTTGACACAAATAAGTAAATACATATTTTTAACACATAATATGTATAGGTTATAATTACCCCCGAGAAGTATCATTAATTTTCAATTAATATATTTACTTTAAGAATTAACCATCTGGTTAATTGTTAACTTTCCCAACTAATAAAATATTAACACAAAATTCCTTTTTAAGAAATTATCCACTCACTTGGATCATCTCTCTCATACTTTCCTATCTTTGTAAAAGTCACCTGAAGGTTTTCTCGGTGCTAACCTGGCCTAACCCCTTAAACACAATTCAACCCTGGTTAGTCTATGACACTTTTTAACCCTCATGTTGGATTCCCAGAAATCTAAACTCATCCCCGGACCTAAGATTCCATGCCCTATCCTCAAACAGTCTGGAAAAAAACATGAGAATAAGTTGGCAAGCCAGTAGAACCGAACTAGTTTGCTGGCTAGATCGAACCGGTTCGGTTAGCGAATTGGTTCACTCCTCCTAAAGAATTGGTTCGATTTGTTGGGGAGCCAGAACAAACTTTTGATGGGATTTTGCCTTCTCCCTACACCCATGGTGGCTCCAACATTCATATAAACCCCACATACAAACTCTAATCTACCCCCAACCATTAAATAACAATTCTCTACATGAAAATCATCCCGAAAACAAATCTAATTCATTCGACAACAATCTATGTCAAGAATCATTTGTTATTAAAACCCCACTTTAAAGATTCAATCTTTTCTCTTTTAAATTATTCAAGAGACAATATTTCTTTCTCAGTTTATATTAGATCCATCATTCATATGACATGAGTTTTGATGTTAAATTCCCAATTAACATGATACTAAATTTTTTGGGTTTGTCACCAATTAGTTTAATCCTTAAACGTTATAATCTCATATTTGTTTTTCACTATTCATAATGTTTATCCAAATCATGTAAACATCAGTTTATCTAGTAAACCCAGAAATTTCTATTTGAAATACAAAACTGAATTAAGAAACACGTTGAAAATTAATTTAGCAATAGAATTATTGCCTTAGTTTTGACGATTAGGGATCTCTTTCTCTTGCATCTTTGATATTTATCCCTTATCTAGCCTTGGTAATTTCTCCAATAGGTGTGGGGATGCTAGTGTTGAGTTGTGGTGGAATGGAAAGTTATTTCTTAATTGTTAATTTTCCAAACCCCCACATTTGGGCTCCCAAACAAGCCCAAAACCATTCCCGGATTTACCCAATAACACCCCTAATGGTATACATATACTCCAAACTTAATTTCGATGTCTAAAACACCTAAACAAGTCCCCAAATCATCTCGGAACATGCCCAAAATATATCTACCCAATTTACATATTTTTATTATTATGTCGAACACAACATACAAATAATTTAATTAATATTGAATTTATTGTCTACAAGTAAATATAACATTCACAAATGAATCAAATAAACATGAAATTCCAACTAAGTAATTTATTCATGTATTTATTTAATTAAATTCTACCAAATTAATTTAATTTCTACTAACTTAATTTATTATAAAAATACGGAGTATTACATTCTTTCCCTTAATAATGAAATTATGTCCTTGGAATTCACCGAGGAATAACATAAAAAATTAACCCTCACAAATATCATAGGTTTATACTCTATTAGTCTGTGCTTGTATCCCAAATGATAAAATAAAAATGCTCATCTATTCCTACCATAGTGTGATCGAGACGTCCATACTCCACATATCACATATACACACACACAAACATTATATATGGATGAACGACATACATCCCAAATGAACCATACAAACCATGCACATCTATGAGGAAAAAAAATACTCGAATATCCTGCTAATCATAACTTAGTTCTTCTTGAGATTGTCCCACTCATTCTACTAGTAGTGTAAAAATTACCCAGTGCTCTCATCACTGCACTCCTTGGCCTCAGTGGCCTTAACTCATATAACATAACGTCGATCGATGCATTATATCTTCACATATGTATAACGTATTAACAGAACATCCTAGAACCCAAGGTTCTTCAACTCCCGACACTTGCTAACTTTTATGTTTGGTACGTCTTTCAAGCGAAATCCAAACAAGGAACCCTCCCGGTACACTACTACATAGCTTAATTGGTTATTGAGATCTATTGGTCCAAGACTAAACATGAAATTATACGCTAACCACATAGATTTCAACTTGTCTCAATTTAAACAAAAGGCTCATCCTTCCAAGAATTACAGTGAACCCTGTTGTATTAATCATTTGAATAATGCCAAGAACATCATGTTCCTTTTCACATATACGATAGGACACCCTCTGTCCATCCTTAAATCTAGTAGAGCGCTTAATCACTTATAAGATTATAAATATCTACCCATACCAATAAAGTTTACTATCGCCCATTTTTAATGACAACGTTCCTATTATAACACTATTCATGACAATAAACATCTTCATGTAACCGAGGCCATCTCTATCCATTTATCTCTTAAAGTAATCTAAAACTTTTCAATACAAATGCTTCTACTTATGGATATCCTTACCTACTAAAATAAAATCCATCCGTGGATAACCATCATATTTATTCATCCTTTAGAGTATTCCATCACTAGCATCTAGTCTATGTCTGCACACCGAGTCAGAAATTCATTGTATATCTAAATAAAAAAAATAGGTCAATAACCAATCCTGGAATATTTACATTATTGTGCCTACTCTCGATAAGGAAACCCTCTTCAATTCATGAAAAATTCGCGGCTATAACCCCTATGACCATTTATACTCTCACCATATAGGGTTTATAAAACTCTATCGAACCATCATTCATCCTATGCTACTATCTCCTTGGACACCTACTTGTCCATAAACCTTATCCCTCATTAGCACATGAATAAGATAGACGTCTATGATGCACAAGTCACATCATCCTCATATCAATTTTTTAATTGAGGCATCGCCCTTCATTTTTTGAAATCAAACGGTGACCCACTCCTAGGTCCAAACTCTTGGACCTTATTGTCATCGAAATCACGAACGGCTTAACAACACAATAAATCTTGCCCATTCTGAGTGCAACACCAATTAGGCATTATTTATTTGGAATCCATCCGTAACCAAATCTTTCCTTAAAACACCCAAGTTGCTGAGACATCTCAATAGGTTGCTCTATTTTAAGTGCACCAATTTTCATAAGGTAAACATACTAACCCAAGTTTACATAGCGATCCATTTTACCATAACTAGACCCTAAACATGATAATTTCCATAATTTTTCTCACGTCTATGATGAACAACATTGTACAATTGGTTATTCTACACTTGACTATCAACTCTTAATGACCCCATAATAATTGGCACAAGCCATTTAAGTGGATCATCGATCCATCCCTAGCATAACATAATATTCCATCATATCTAATATGAATAGGTCTACCATAATCTAAGTCTCCATGTGTCAATACTTGTACCTCTACACATGAAACACATAGGTGTCTATCTACCCACGGGTGAATCAATGTAAAGCACTATGTCAAATTCTAAGTCTACCATCCTTGATGCACTAACAGAGTAATATTAATAATTGAGTACTATGCACAAGTATCAACTAAATACGCCGTACATATCTATGAATAGGGATCATACCCTGCACTATCTATGTTGGTGTTGGCACCTCTTTAGGGGTGATATGAGACATGCCCATACTGTAATTGCAGCTGATGTCCTTGAGGTGGAGCGGGTAGCCCTAGTAGTGTTGGCACTACCGCCACTATCTATATCGATAATGGCCCCGGGGTGAATAATACTCTCATTATCCCCCAGCTCCCGTGCTGCTCAATTTCTTTGAGGTAACTTCCTCGCGAAGTGTCCTTTATCTCCATAAATGTAATAATTTCCTTGAAATTGACACCTATCCTACTGTTTCCCTTGTTGGCCCTATTGTCCTTGGCCCTGCTGCCACAATACCTGGTGGCCTCTTTATTGCTGGCCCTAGACCGATTGGCCCTCCTCATTCCAATAATAAAAAACCTTTTTCTTGTTATGCTGATCACCTACCTATGACCCCTTGAACTGTTGGGTCCCCTAACTGCCATTCCGATTCGTCTTACCCTGCTGGTTCAACGTCTCTGAGTTGGGTCTCTTCCCCCCTTACTTTTCTAAAATTCCTTATGATCCTGATAATGTAGCAAAGCGACATTCACTATCTGTGTGTAGGTGTTGAAAGTCAAATTTCCTAACAATAACTTCTTGATGTGACAGTTTGTCCTGCATATAAACTTCTAGATCTTCTTATCTTCAATGTTTACCTCATCCCCAGCAAAAAAGGCAATGAAGTAAACTACACCTCACATTCTGCTACTGTGCGATCTTCCTATTAAAGGTCCAAGAACTTCCTTCTCATCTCTAGTGGTAAATAATTTCCCTCAAACTTGGCCTAAAACTTATCAATAGTTAACATGTCTTGCTCCTCCAATGTGGTGATAGACTCCCACCTCTGTAAGGTTGCCCCTACCAGGAAAAATGAAGCTAACATCTTCTTGTGCACTATAGTTCACTCAACGATCCTCAAATGTAGATGAATATCCTTCTTCCACTGAGTACCCACTAATATATTTGGACTCCCAGTAAACTCTGGCGGTCGAACCTTAATGAATCCCTCCCTAGATATCTCCCATATCGAGCCTTACGCTTGAATGAGTAGCACCACTTGTTGTAGGAGTGGTGGTGGTGGCTGCTGCTGCAGTGGAAAAAATTACTGTAGCATAGAGGCCATCATTGTAGAGACTTCCTGGATCACTATCAGGAAAATGTTTACTGGAGTAATCCCGGGTGGGGCTGGTGGTGGCTATGGGTGTGGTTGAGGCTCCTATCGATCCCCCTCTTCTGTAGCCTATGTGATGACACGTCATGGTTTACCTCGCGTACCGTCTTCCATATGAAAACAATTAGGTTTCATATTTGTAACATATCAAAAAGAGTACAATGATTCCTAATCATAACGCTCTACTTATCAAAGGAATGCAACGTAGAACGTAATGACCATAACACAAATCTTAAGGACTCTTAAACATTGATGCTCTGATACTAACTATAACAACCCCCATTTTTCACGTAAAGCTTGGCCATACACAGTACATCGAAGATGGGGCTTGTCTATTAATCTATATCATTTTCAACATCAAACCATAAAAAAACATCTTTATTTGAAAAAGACATGCGCTGTAAAACCAGTTTAATTAATAACTGATAATAAATATGTCCAACATCCAGATCATAATAAAAACTCATACATAAGTACGACTGATCTCAAAAAGATTGAATAATAAACTTCAGGCTTATGCCCACATAATATCCGAATAATAAAGATAGCAGAAAGGGAAATAACAACCTAAACTAGAGTCAAATGATCTGAATGACTAGTGAGCAAATGTGATCGCAAGTGTGATATCCCGTTAGCCCTATTGTCCCTGTCTAGGCAAACTTGTGGGGGAAATTTGTATAATTTAGCTCAGTGCTATGTTGACCATCATGTTGAAAGCCAACCAATTCCATTAGACAAAAGGATCTAAGGAGGCATTTGAAAAGATGAAATAGTCCTTGACCACTCCCTTAATACTTGGGCGAACTAACTTCAATAAAACTTTAATTATGTAGATTGATGACAGAAATGAAGGTATCAATGCAGTCCTAATGAAAATTAACAAACCAGTAGCCACTACTAGATAAAAAAAAGGGAATTTCTACCTAGGAAAATATTTGTGGGCTATAGTATATGCAATAGAGAAATGGAGAACATATTTTTGTGGGAACCATATTATAATCAATACAGATCATCAAATATTGAAATATCTTTTAAAGAAGAGATATTCTTTAATGTTATAACAGAAATTATTCAACAAGTTAATTTTTTTTCTTATGCGATTGTTTATAATAAGGATAGTGAAAATAAGGCTGCAAATGCCTTATCTTGAATTATATAAGTGAAACAATATTATAATGCCACTTCAATAATCCAATCAGCTTAGTTAAAAGAGATTAACCATAACATTAATGATGATGCACTAGCTCAATGAGTATTAATGAAGCTCCTCATATAACCAGTTGATGTAAAAGGCTATACTCACACCCAAGGGACTTTGAGATTTAATAAAACACTATATGTTGGAGACCAAGGCCATATAAGACAAAAGATTATGGAAGGAATACATTCTTCTAAATATTGTGAACACTCAGGAAGCAAATCTACCATCAAAAGGGTAGAGAAATATTTTTTATGCTCAAACCTCAAACAACAAATCAATGAGTTTGTTGTATCCAGTGATATTTATCAATAAGAAAATCAAAAAATGTTCTTTAATCTGGACTACTTCAACCTCTCCTTATTCCCAATAATTTTGGGTCGTAAATATCAATGGATTTTGTTAAAGTCTTGCCTACATCAAATGGTTATGATACCATCCTTGTCATTATTGATAGGTTGACCAAGTACGATCATTTAATTCCACTAAACCTCCCATTCTTAGCTTCACAAGTAGCTCAAGTATTCTTCGAGACCTTAGTCACTTTTGGAGTCAACTTTTTAAACTACGAGGCACTAACATACATATACACTACTCCATTGCCTACCATCCATGGAGTGATGGTCAAAAGGTATAGAGAACTACTTAAGGTGCACGATAAGTGATAAACTAACCACATTGTCCAATTAGTTAGCCTTGGAGGAATGGTGGTACAACCCTACCCACTATTCATGCATTCCAACCATCCCTTTTGATCTCTGTATGGTTGTCCACTCCACCTTGTTATCCCATAATAAACCACCACCCAAAATTAAGAAGTGGGCCCATTTATAGAATATTTAAGAATAATTATACAAATCTTATAAGAGAGGCTTCAACAAGATAGACTCTAGATGAAGACCTACGTAGACCAGATTAGTTGTGAATGGACCTTCAAACTTGGTGATTGGGTATTTTTGATACCGTATCCATTCAAATGAGCCTCTATTGGTATGATTCGTCATGCTAATCATTCACCTAAGTACTATAGGTTATTTCAGATTATAACTAAGATTGGTACAGTGGCCTATAGGCTCAACCTACATCATAACTCTCTTATCCACCTTGTGTTTCATGTCTAAACGCTCAAATGCAAATTGGGGGAAAACGTCACTACCGAAGCATAGTTACCGATGACAAATAAACAAGGGAAAATTTTGATTGAACCTAGTGTGATCTTGGAAAGAAGGATGATAAAGGGCAAACAAAGCCACACCATATATTTTGCTGCAATGGTAAATTGGCTATCTTGCAGATACGAATTGGAAAGATTATGACGTTATTGGTTGTAAATTACCACCGTTTGATCCTTAGGGACAAGGATCTAAAAAAGGGCATGCTTTATGAGTGAAATATGTAGAGAAGACGACACAATTAGTAGAATAGTTATGTTGAATCAATGCAAACCTAGTTGGAGAAGGATAATTATTATATTGTTAGTAGTTAGTTTAGTGGTTAGTTACAAGTTGTCAGATGCGTCGTTAGTTGGTTTATCTAATATAACTATTTAAAAATGAAGTCTCTAATTATTCCAGGTGGACTACTTAACTTTTGCTTTAATTCATAAGTTAACGTTCCGTACCTATTTAGGATTCTTTGCAAGTCCTTTCACCTCCCAAACTTTGCAACTATGAACCGTTGATCTGTAACTCCTCACCTCCTGTTCCAATAAAGCATATCGCTCCAAACCAATCTAAAAACCTTATCTCCTTCACGCTTATATCATAACCTCAACTAGAACTATTAGGATTGAAGTTCATGTTTTCTACCGAAACCACTCTAAGCTATTTTTTACACTTTGTCAAATCAATTGGATTTTGCGATTCAGTTGGGTTTTAGATGAATTTAATTGATTCAATTGGGTTTCTACTATTTTTTTTATCTCTAGCGTGGACAAGGCCACAATTGGACAATCCAAACATCATATTATATAATATATCTTAGGGTTTGGAAAAGATAGAATTTAATATCTAGGGATTTTAAGAGTTAAATAATCTAAAATAAGAATGGTAATTGTTCAATTAGAATCGAAATTTCAGCCTCTATTAAAGTCAATTGAGAAGAAATTTTAATTTGAAATATGACGGTAGGCATTTTATATATTCCATATTTACATTCTTATGAATGAGAAACTTGATTATTTGAAGATTGGATCATACTTTAATCATTTGTTATTAATTAGCCATTATGTATTATTAGCAGTTATTGGATGTCATGGAGAAGATGTGAAATGTTCGTACTTTTTGCCTTACATATTTTTAAAAATTCCAAATTCTATGTTAATTTAATGTTTTCACTTTTCTTTCTATACATCTCACAACTTTCTCCATAACCTTTTTAGTCTCATATATAATATTTACCATTTTGTCATCCTTTTGTTTTCCTTCTCTATTTAAGTTTTATTTCCTCTTTGGGGCTCATGTTCCTTTTTTTTTCCTCCACTGTTGCGAGTTTGCTTCTTATTTATTGACTCGATTTTTCCTAATAGTTTTGTGTATTTGTTTACAAAAGATTATATTACCATAACTATAAATAGCCTGGGTATTGCGCGGTCCAAAACTACTTCTGGTAATAACAGTCAGGGCGGGTTTTGAGGGGAGGCAAGAGAGGCGGCCGCCTCGGATTCCGATTTTCAACACATTTTAGGAGCCCCAAAATTTTATATGTATTATATTTATAGTGTCATTTTCCAATTGTCCAAAAACCAATTGTTGAAAACTGAATGGACGAACATTTAAACTTGCTGCAACTCCTAATAAATAAGTTGGCATCTTTGTAATACCCCGTATTTTTATGGCTTTTAAATTATGGGATTTATTAATTTTAATTGAGATAAATTAATTTAATTTTAATCCGAAATGTTGCTTTTAATATTACTAGCGTGACGAGAGTTAGTAATTATTGGAAATTTGTTATTTGTTGAATGTTACTGGATGAGCATAGTAATATATGTGATTTAATTTTTTTATAAAATTGTCACGTGTGAATAAAATGACAATTTTGGAAATTTGAGTCGGGACGCGCCCGTGTCGCGTCAGGACTAAATATTGATAAATAAAAGTGAATATTTTATAAGTTGCTCGTATGGTCTTTTTGACTAAGCCAACGCGTCCAGAAGGGTCGAGATAGTCAGAAAAGTGTACCCGGGGGTTTAGTTTGGGTCTCGGGGCATTTTTAGGCCTAATTAGTACCCCGGGAGGGCATTTTGGACATTTCACATTTTTGGGTAATTAAACCCACGAAATTTTAAGGGTTATATCAGATGTCTAAGGTTGTCTTCTAGGGTTAGAACAACCAAAGATAAGTGACGGCCATAGGAGAGGAAAGGAGAGAGCTCCCAAGGCAATCCAAGGCCCAAAATCCACCCGTTTGCACCGCCACCACCACCAACGCGTAGATCGCGCGACGGGGAACGCAACCACATCAAAATCGTCCGCAAAGAGGAACGTCAAAAATCCCAGGCAAGTGTCTATCTTGCTTATTTCGTTGATGCATCACTCATATTAGTCTAGGAATGATTAGGATGAGTTTTTATGGAAGAAAACCCCAATTTGAGATAGGAAATTTCATGTAGTGATGATTTAAATGATATTCTGGAAACCCTTTGACATGTAGAGGATTAAACCACGAAATTTTGATGTTTTATAAGAAGGAAATTCTGGAAAAGATTGATTAGAACCATGTTTATGAAATTCTAGGGTTCTTGAGATTTTTATGAAGTTTTTGCCTATAAATCCATGATTAGTGACAGAAATTTACATGCTTCACGTAGGGAATGCATAATATGATATTAGGATGTTAGTAGTAGAAATTTTTAGGCATTTGGGAATGCAAAATCTGAATATGGATGAAGCTATGTGTTAGAACCCGTAACTGCAAAACTGCAGAATTCGCTATACCTTCTTGATCGATCGATCGAGGCAAGAGCATCGATCGATCGAAGGTTCGATCGATCGAGCCCCAGACCTCGATCGATCGACCCCTTCTGGCAGACTCATATTTTCCTTTTTAAATTAGTTGAATTCGATTTAATGAGAGATGATTCTTGGACACCCTAAATAAAATGTTTTGGGAGATATGGAAGACCAGTAGGACATATGAATAATTTTGGGACCTTTAATGTAAGACGAAAATTGTAGTTTTGGGATAATTACATAAGGGATGATGAAATTATGTCTGAAAGGGAGAGACGCATAAGAAAGTTACGTTGGAACATAAAAGAATACCTACTGAATTGTACACTTGGAAGGATAGAGTCCATAAAGGTTACGTAGTATGTTGGAAAATCCTTCAAATTAAAGTTAGAGACGAATAGTTATACGTGATAACTAATAATGGGAAAATAAGGATAAATGTCGTAATTATGGGTTATGAGATGAACCTAAATTGATATGATAAAAGTAGTATATTTATATGACTGTGTTTATGCATATATTATATACGTGTGAAAATCATGCCCGCGCTACTTGCTATCCTTGAGGTTAGCGCGCTGGAACAGTCTTATCTCGAATGGGCCTTCATGGGGGATATTGACTCGTACCCTAGAATATAGATATCCTTGGTACAGGCTATTGAATCGATAGTTCAGATGGTCCTAAGAGACGTGAGGGTATGTACTGACCTTTTAGAGACTTGGAATCTATGCTTCGCCTCACTATTGTTTGTGTATGTGTTAATACTGTTCGAGAGTGATTTTGAACTTGTATTTCCCTTAGTATGAGTGATACGGGGATTGGATAGTAGAGTATGCCCGCACCATAGTTTTTATGTGGGGTGCTATTAGAATATATATATATTATTAGAGTATTTAATATATATATGAAATTCTGAAATTTGGAACTGCCTATTGTGTTATGGTAAGTAAGACATGCAAAATCACTCAAATTGGAAATACTCGTTAAAAAGTATAATATGATACTGGGAAACTTTATTAATAAATAAAGTTAAAATGAGAGCTTTGTTACTTAATGAAATTATCCTCTTAAACCATTATGTTGTTCAGTTTTAAATCTTAGGAGTAACTTAAGATAAGTTAAATCATTTGGAAGATTAGTGCGATATATGATAAGATAAACCGTTGGGAAGGTTAGTGCGATAGGTGTGCACATTAGAAGAGAGGTGATAATTTCTCAAGAGAGTGTCGCACTAATATGTTGTTGCATTGGCCTGTAAATAATTTAAATACTTGCTAAACGAATTTTAAATAATATACACTACCGGGATCTGACCAGTTTCTATTTCTCTTTCTCTCTTGTATATATATGTATATATTAGAGGTGCCCAGACATAGGGGCGTCTTGCATAGGATCCTTTGGAAGGAACGCGTTGCAGCTTAGGTCGGAGTTACAGGCCTCTTGTTTAGACGACTTCATTCATTTGATTCCACTCCTAACATGTTCATTAGTGGGGCATGTGTCGCCCTTTCCATTATTCAGTTGTTATTTGGACATTGTGATTAAGTTATTTCTAATATTGTTACTTTGGAATTTATTAAGTATGGATGTTTTACTTTAAGTTTTAAATGTTGGGATCTTGGATGTTGAATGTTTAAATTCATTGGAGTATGTTCCAGGATTATTGTGGTGTGATTCTTTAGTATTGTAATGTTGTTAATAATTAAACCTTTATTTTTTTTAAAATAAAATTTTGAAAGTAATGTTTAAAAATGGTTTTGACACTTAGCTTAATTAATTAGGGTTTTTAAATTGGAAAAGTTATTTTTCAATAGTGATGCTGAGAATGAACCAACTATTCACCTTGATTTAATTTAATAAAGGAGTGATCGCCCGGTATTTAATTAGGCGGGGTGTCACAATATTTTCAGTTAAAAAAAACTATAATTTATAAAATAATAAAAAAATCTCTTATTGAATATGAGACCCCCAATTCAAGAGTTCGCCTCGGACCCCTAAAATCTTGGGACCGACATGAGTAGTCAAATGGGAAAACTATTTATGTAGAACGCACAGATTCTTTGAGTAGCTTAAATTTTAATTACAAACCCAAATATTTATTTTAGTTTTTTTTTATACAGACTAAATAAGAAACTAGTTAGAAATAACATACTTGTAATTATAAACAATTATTAATAATAAAATTTGGAACACACGTGAAACCCAATTAAATATTGTATTTGTAGGCCAAGTTAAATGATAAATTTAATATGATTGCTTATAGTAATTATCTAAGAAATTAACATAACTTAGTGTCTTTTTGTATTTATTTTGTTAAAAAATAATTGAATAATTGTAATCATGAATGAAGGGAAGTTTTGGATATTAGAATCGTACAATACATATGGTTCGATTAAGTTTTGTAAAGAAATCTACCAACCAATATTTGAGAATTCTTATGAACAGAGGAAGAACATTTTCAACAAATTTAAAATAAAACAATATATTCAAATAAACTTGGAGAAAATGATAAATCAGATGAACCAAACCAGGTCTTAAGGCTTCTGTGCAGAAAACATGATAACGAATTTCTCAACTTTGCTCGTGTAGTTAATAAGACCACATGATGAGCGCAAATCCTTAATCTCCTCTTTTTTCAGATAATTGATGTGACTTAAAATCCTCTGCCACAAAAAATAACAAAATTCCCAAACCATAGTGATGCATTTGATAAAAATCAGGAAAATATTCTGAATAGTCCAAAGAAGCCATTATAAAGAATTTAACAAGCAAACGATCATACTAGCAATTTACAAAAGCAAAAGCCATATACAGTAAAAGAGAAAAAGCTAGTGTATGCATTGTAAGTTCAATAAACAAACCAGTCTCTCTCATAAGTTTATGATCATCAACAGTCTCAGAAACCCCTTTTATGCGCATCAAGGGGATCCAGTGAACCACTTGAAAATTTATATCTTTTGATCTCCGTCTCTTCAAGTTTGATGGGCGAGTTATATTGATGGAGAGAAATGGAAGGACATTGAAATCGTAGGTGATATAGATAGAGAAAAAGAAGAATTAAAGGTCAAGATGCTGAATCTTTGGAATTGGCAAAGTTTTGAATGGGGGAGTGAATAAGCCACGTAGGAACTACTCTTTATAGGCTCTATTTTCATATGTTAGCATTTATTAGATGAGCCACACAGCAATCTCTGTGAGGAGATATCAAAATTATATTTAGATATTAGATTTCCATGGCATGACAATCTTCCTGTCATTTGGTTACCTCATTGAAAATGTTCTTAGTTGTATGTTGAATATGGTGTCAAGTCATGGTCACCTCCCCCACTAAAACGTTCGTCAACATCATCCTCCATTTCAAAAGAGAATACATCCATAGCCTATCCGAAAGGTAGACATGCACCGGGAGATAAAATAAACGAATACGGTCAAGGGTGAAGATAGTGACGATAATGTTTCACTCCTTAATATGCTTCAGAGCCTTATGAAGGGCTTCCTTTTCATCAGCAAGGGTCTCAAAATCAAAGACATTGATCATGTTGGTATTTTAAATGGCCTCATCCGTAGGGATCCGAGGTAGAGATGGATTGTATTACCTTAAGCAAATTATACCAAAAAATGGTATCCTATTGTGATAGATTTCTCTGTGCATGTTTCAAATATATTCATTTTGTGAAAAACGAATTTAACGATCAAAAGTTATAACATATTGATGTGTGAAAAAAGAAAAAAAATTATAACTGCCTAAATTTTTTTCTCCCACCAATTACACATGAGTTGATTGTAAATGATATTTCTATCAAATTAAAGTCAATCACTTATATATGCTCACAAAATGTTCACATAATACTTGCCTAAAAACCTATAGATAAAATTTAATAAATATGTAAAGATGTAGAGATGTTCAAAATTTTCTTTAGTACAGCCCCAAAAGAATGTGTAGAGGGTCGGTCCGAAGTTCTAATATATCATTAAACCTCATTATCACTAGTACCAAAATTATCACTACTACAGGAGAAATCAAAGTTGTAATCCACATCCAAAAGTACCTATTTTTCTTTATCAACCAAATTTGAATAAAAAAAATTCAGATCGATCAAAATCAATATGTTCCTCCATAGATCTACAAGTATGTAGATTGAAGGTTTCTTCTTGTGATGACTTCTGCAAGTTACTTTTTCCATCACTACGTTCAACATGATACAAAGAATCGCATGATTTATTATATTCTTCCATTGAAGGATTAACACTGCTAGTTTCTTCATCTAAAGTATTCCCATCCTTTCGATTGATCTAAAATGTCATTTAAACTAGATGATCTTATATCTGGCGAAAGCTCGAAATTAAGTAAATCAAATTGAGTAGAATTATTGTTGTTATCTTGCCCAAAAGCCCCAGAAGGCTCATTGTCAAAACTTTCTTCCATTAAGAATTTCTCCAAGTCTTGAAGTTGTTCCTTGTATTGCAAATCATTCATTTGATTATCCTCCACTGATTGTCTTAAGCCAGATTCAGTTCCCTCCAAAATCTCAACATCACATGTTCCTTCTTGTACACTATGCTTACAGTAACCAGTTTCATCTTGTGTAACCTCATATTTATCAATACTAGTATCTCCCAAAGGGTTCATATGAATTTTTTCTTCCTTTACACTAGGTTCTTCAATACTAGTGTCATCAGCATGTTCACTATCTTTAACTAATCCAATTTGTTCCTTCTCCAATTCTGGTGTTGAATTTTGTGTAACATTAGGATACTTAATGGATAATTTAGTATCCAAATTTGGTTTATCAAAATATCCAGGGAAATTTAATATAGCAGTGGGCCCATACATGGTTCTTGCTGCCTCATCATACGCAATAGCTGCTTCAAATGCAGATGAAAATGTACCTAACCATAGACTGCGTGGGTTTTGACCCGACCCGGTACCAATTGTGAGTTCCTGGATCTCAGCTACCCATTTACCCCAAGTACTTTGTCTCACTCCTCTGTATACACAATTTGGATTATCTGGCCCACCTTTGCCTCTCATGCAGCCCTTTTCTGATCCATTAACTTGAAATTTTCTTCTCTTCATTTTCATTCCACCATTAATTGTAGTTTCAAGGTGGTGGTTGAAATTCTTCCACTTTAATAGAGTCTGCTCCAGAGAATAACACCCATTCCTCCTTCAAAATCTTCTGTCTCCAAAATAACCCATGAGAGATAATGTTAAAATAATATAAACGATACCTTAGAATAGGCACAAGATTTAATATAAAACATAAAATACTTCTAACTCTGAAGATATAATCCTAACTTACTTTTGGATAGCAAAAGGTGTACATTCTAGAATTCATAAGTCTAGAATCCCAAGAGCCAAGAATTTTAAAAATCATTTGTTGATTTAACACATGATTATTGTATACTTGTGGTCAACTAATTGATATGTGTTAAATAAACAAATTCAAATTTTGAGAATTTGAAAAGACATAATTTCTAAAATTCCAAAAGGTAATAAAATTTTGAGAATTGAAAAACAAAATTCATAATTTAAAGAATTCTGAAAGGCATGGTAGCATGAATTCCAATAGTTGGTAGCATGAATTCCAAAAGTCATAATAGAAGGAATTCTAATACACATAATAGCATGAATTTAAATAGACACAATATAATAGCTGGAATTCTAATAGACATATTTCTTTTATACATGAATTCTAATGATCATAATAGCTAGAATTTTAATAGACATAATTCTATTAGACATGAATTCAAATAGACATAATTCTAAAAGACATGAATTCCAATAGACATAATAGCTGGAATTTTAATAGACATAATTCTATTATACATGAATACTAAAAGTCATAAGAATTCTAAGAGACATGAATAAGAATTCTAATAGACATGAATACTAAAAGTCATAAGAATTCTAAGAGACATGAATAAGAATTCTAAGAGTCATGAATACTAAAAATCATAAGAATTCTAAGCGATATGAATAATAATTGTAAGAGTCATGAATACTAATACTCATAATTTCTAGCAAGGGGCCAAGTCATAATTTTGATATATATATATATATATATATATATATATATATATATATATATATATATATATATATATATATATATATATATATATATATATACCATAAAATATGTATACCATAAAATATGAAAAAATAGTTTATTTTTCTCAAAATGGAAATTTTTTAGTTATCACTATAATAACATAAATAATCTTTTGAGGATCACTCTCCAATTTGCGGAATTGTAAAATCAAATTTTAAATGAGAGTTATAAGAGTTGACATTATTACCAAAAGTGACAAAAATGCATTTTTTGAAGGTCTAAACGGCGCCAAAACGCAAAACTAGGGTGGGTCCCATTGTAAACAATGGGTTTTATTTATTTCGACATTTTCAGTCGACCATGTTAGTTTCGAAAAATTTCTATCAAATTTTGACCTTTCACATTTCGACCGCAACAACATCATTATCTATTTTAATGGAAAATCATGTGTTCTTATCATCAGCTCTGATACCACATGTAAGTTATATTTTATAGATGATTCCTAAAATCTTTGAACAACATGATAATCACATCAATAGACACGTGAAAAGAGTTATTTACCTCCTTTCGACGCTATGGATTCAGTCGCGCTGTTGAACGTCGCCGTCAAGTGTCGTCAGTGTGATCGCTTAAGCAATCCTCTAAGGGAGAATTTGGTTTCTCTCTCCTTGCCTATAAACCTTTAGGTATGTGTTTTTCATTGATATCTTGGATTCACTTTTGATGGAGGAAAGGCATCTATTTATTAGTGGGGAGAGGGCCAGAATTCCAAAGGTCAACTAATCTCAACCGTCCATCAAAGTTTGAGATTAAGTGGAATTTTAACTCCTTTTTATTCTTTATTTCGTGTGAAATCCGAACCATTTATACAGGATATAACATGTATTCTTTATTAAAAATAGATTAATAAAGACCACATTTCGGGGAAGGAAATAAACTAAAAGTTAATTTAATAATTTCCTTACAAATAAGAATCAATAAATCCTTGATGTACAAGCCTATGATATAAATATAAAATTCATATACGTACTTGAAACATGTAGATCAAACCGTGTGGGAAGAAGAAAAACTTTAATATACAATGAATTGTAAAGTTATATGTCTTTCTTACACGGTTTTATAAAAATGAAATCGAGGTTTATGTAGCTCCAAAGGTAACATCGGTATTAATGAAAAATATGAGAAATTTAATAGTTCAGCTTCTTAAAATATGATCATATATATATATATATATATATATATATATTGTTTCAAACTTAATAGTTTCATTTTTTAACCATATTTTATGACAGTGAAACAATTTTGACTGTGATGTCATCCCAACTTGACTTATAAAGATATAATATGTGGTAATAAAAAGTTTTCCTTTTGGTATCATTTTATATAATTCTCAATGTTTTGTTTATACTTTTTATTCGCTAGAAGTTATTTTGGTGTTGAATCAATTAAATAGAAAATGTAATCTTGTAGAAGGTGTAATTTATTATATTCAAATCCACACAGAGATACATGTATGGTTTTGCATATAACGATGATATTGATGTACGATAGGTATAGAACAAATTAATATTATAAGATGAAATTAAAAATTAATTAAAAATAAACAATAAATCACCCACGAAATACTTGATCAGATTAGAGAGGATCAGACATTCACCTCATAATGGAGTTTGGTATCAAATATAATTTTAATGTGCCCTCAACTTATCTGATGGAGTAACGATGATTGTTGTTGCTCATTTCGCATTTCCATGGATAATGAAATCCTTTTATCTTTTGCTCTTATTTAGATCTTTCAAAATCTACATAACATGTAAAATTTATTATGGATATATATACCTTCTTCGAAACTAGAGAGAGATAGGGGAGAATAATTATAAAAAAAGGGGAAAGAGGGTAAAATTACTCACTTGTCACTAATATAAGATGACATGGGTGTTAGGAAAAAGTTAATCTTTAGTTTCTTGTATGTGGGTTTCAGCTTTTTAGGCCAACTTTATATCGTTCTTTCTCCTATACGATTTGATTTGTAGAGTTGTGATTGTGCCTAGGATGGATGTGTTTATTGTTTTTGAAAGTCGTAACGTTTTTTTCTTGGAAATGAAGTAATATTTTTTCCTTGATGGAGGTAAATGAAATTTATGGGAACTTTTTTTAAGGGGGACTGTTGTCGAGTTTTGTAGTAATCCGTTGACGTTTATGGTCTGGATTTGTATAAAGAGTAAAGCTAGGGAGACCCACAAAAAAACCCATTTAGTAAATCGAGTGAATAAGACAAAAATGAGTACAAGTTTTCAGTGCACATTTTGATGCTCTGGTGGGATCCACAATAATAAGGTATAAGTTTTTAATGAAGTGGGTTTACGAAATGGTTTTTTTTGTGGGTCTCCCTAGATTTATTCTTGTATACATAAGATCTACAACGGACTAAATTAACGGAGTTCTCAATGGATTTTTGTCATATTCCCAAAAAGTGGTCCCCGTAGGGTCCCAAACTCAACATTATCATACTCCCTTATGGTACCCTCCTATCTTATAGAAAACCCTTTAAAGACCATACCTTTAAAAGATTTATAATTTAGACCCAAATTGGTATCAAGACCTTAAAGACATTAGAAACTCACTGAATTCCGACCAAACCCTAATTTTGGTATCAACACCATAAAACGCTCATATTAACCTTATAATAAAAAGACTTTAATGCCCTTGGGATTTATCCCTCCCATTTACAAAGATATTTTTGGAACCAACCAAGATTACCAACCTATACCCATAACTGATTTAGACTCAGAAAGTTGCTTAACCTCACACATCGACGGTTGTTCACTTACTGAACACATACCAGCCAAACACGCAGATAGTGGACAAGTTACTGCCAGTTCTATTAATAACATAATAAATCAAAATAAGTTTATACTCCTTATTTTAGGACAATTAATAAAAGATACTTAAACTCTATAAATAGATATAAAAATATCTCTAACAGACTACTAGAAATAGATAGTCAAATACCAATAGACCTTGTACAAGTACTACAAGAAATAAATATTAAGACTAATCATATAGAAGTCCTTAACAAAGATATTTTAGAAATTAAAACTTTGACAAAAAATCAAGAGAGTGAGTTAATTAAACTAACGAAAGAACAAGATAAACTTATTCCTAGGTCAGTCAAATATTTACCCAATGGAAATAGTTAAATCAAACTGGAATGATGTTACTGGAGACCTCTCCATTCAAACCTTAGCAGATTTTTACCAAAGAATTTTAGAAAAGATAAATGATGATAGGTTTTATTATAAGATAAATGAGAATGAGATTGCCAACGCTGCTAAAGCCACTAGACTCATATTAGAAAGATTAAATTTAATCTCAACATCCATAGCAGCTACCCAAGACTATAATAGTATCTTTGTTAAAGACTTACATTTAGATTTAAAAGCTAAGACAGAAGGATTAACTACCTTCTACATAGACTTTGTTAAATTCCAACAAAATTTCGTAAATTATCTTAATAATATGGAAAGCCATAATCTATCCAAACTGGATAGTATTATTAAAGAACTTAGACTAGATATGGCCCAAGTAGAAGAAAAATACGAAGAAATTATGAAGATAATTAGGTTTATATATAATAAACCTTCCCAAGAAGAATTAGACTCTCCGTTTATTTTAACTCATTTAGATAAAATAGAAAGAACTATAGAAACCATAGAAGATAGGATGTCACATGAATCTGTGCATAAATAAGAAAAAGAAGAGGAAATAAAAGACTATATTAATAAGATTGTTAATTCTCTTATTAATACTGGTGTTAAAAATAATAAAGATATTAACAATAATGTTAAAAAAGAGAATAAGACATTTAATGAGGAAATCCTTAGGCAGATAAAAAGACAAAAGGACTATTCAGAATCTTTAGAAAGGATTGAAAAAAGATTTGAACAAAAACAGGTAACCACCAGTAAATTTTGAGAATCTCCTTATGAAGGAACTAGGGAAGGAAAGACCATAACTAGAAGAATAATAAATGATTGATTAGATAAGACTAGTAAGATAGTTAGCTCTATCCCAAATATTGGACAGAGCAATTGAATGCTCCAAAGACTTAAGGATTCGTCCTCTAATGTTAGAACATGGTGGAAGGAAAGAAATTTCACCAATCCTCTCGAATGGAAATAACTTTTTTAAGTTAACTGGAAGATTGTTGAAGATTCCATTCATAATGGACAACTTCCAGTCATTAGATACATAAACTTATTTAAAGAAGGTGCCACTCCTAAGACTCCTAATTATAACACAACTTTACCATTGTAGGAATCATGTGTTAGACAAATCCTATACTGAGATCCAAGTATTTGACTCAGAATGGCTTAGATCTAGAGGAACTGATAGGAAGTTCCAATTCCTAACCTTTGAACTCTTTCAAGCAAGAATCCATGGATTACACTGACCTTAAAATAATATCAATATATTATATTGTTTAGTAGATAAGAATTGAAAAGATTTTGAGAAAATCCTTATTGGGATAGCTGATCGAGTGGAAAAACCGAGCGTCCGTGTAATACGCTAGTCGTTGTTATCGGCTTCCAACCTCAATACAAAAAAACCTAAACTTGTAACTACACTTCTTAAGGAGTATAGTGGCGAGTCTGGGTATCGAATCCACAGGGAATGGTTGATAGAATTTAATTGATTTATTACTTCTAAAGAAAAAATGAAAAAGATGATGATGGTTGAAAAGGGAAAAAAAATAGGTAAATAAAGAAATTAAATTAATTAAGATGAATGAGAAAGTAGGTTGGAATACATTCCCCCTAACCCTAGTAATTTATTTACCGTATAGAAACCTAGAATTGTAAATTATAAATTTGAATGAATCCAGCTTTTATAGATCCTAAGCATTACATATACGAGGGAACTAGCCCGCATCATATGAAATCAAAGGTAAATATAAAGCGGTGATAAATAATTGTACGCACATCATATTCTTAAACATCCCAAGTACCTAGGGCAACAGAGATTAAAAGATCTACAATGGTTGTAAAATTGTCTCGCACGACTCTTTCAAATTTTTAATTTAAATTCTATTTTCTACATAAGTAATTTACATTGGGATGGGTTCATTCATCCCAACCCTTAAAAATTTAGCTAGACATGATTTTATGGGAAAACAATTTCATAACAATGCATATAATTGTAGATCTAAGAAACATGGTAAAAACAAAAATTACAAAACAAGAAAAGATGATTAAATTGAAAATAAAAATTGAGATTAACTAAGAGAATGGAATTTGATACTTGAAATCTGAACTAGGGAAGAGAGATGATTGAATCCAGATATATTATTCTTCTTCAACCTTACAAACTAGGGTTTATGAAAATTTCTATGTAAAGAAAAACTATGAAAACTCTCTAAAATCTGACTTTCTCTCTCTAAAATTCTATTCTACTCTCTAGAATTTGACTCCCTCTCTCTAGAATTCAACTCTCATTGAAAATGAGGTAGGGCTTGGTCTTTTATAGCACCAAGTTGCACGAATTTAACATCAAATTTCGGTTGTGAAACAAGTTTGTGCCAACCAATCACCATAAAATCTGCATAATTAATGACTGAAATCCGCACATCCAGACTCTTCATTATCGCGCAACTTCAAAACATCGTAACTTCTTCACCGTAGCTCGGATTGAGGTGCTGTTTTTTTCAGTATTCTTGTAATTTGGAGCTCTTCAACTTTCTAGTTGGCCCCACCTCCGGACTAAGGCCGAAAATGCCCTTCAACTCTCCATTTCTTGGTTTCTTTCAGTGTTTTGAGTCCTCCTGCGCACTAACTTGCATGAAATACCTGTAAAGCACATGAGAAATACACAAAACAAGAAATACTTGCCAAAAAAGGTTAGTAGAATAAATACGAGACAAATCCAAGCTATTTACACTGCACGGGATCATAAAAATACCGATATTAAGGGAATAAATATGAAGAATATGTGCCTAATCACACCCCCTAACTTAGAACTTTCCGCGTCCCGAGCAATGTAAAAGAAATTAGTTTAAAGTTCAACTCTTGAAAATTCTTTTATTGGGATAGAATACCTTTTTCGCCGGCAAGCGATTGCATTTAGCGTACGCAACAAGCCTTTAAACCCCTAGGTTACCCTAGTAGGACGAGTTTTGTCTCGTGAGGGTTTGCAGTGAATACACTCACAAAATTCTTTATTGACTCAAATAAATATCAAAACACTTAAAAATTGTACAATTTAAACTTTTCGAAAAATAATCACCATAAATTCATATTCAAATGTCTCAAACCATAGTGTGTGTGTGCAAAGTCAAAAATTCAACCTCAAATTTCCACCGATTGAGCATTACGTTACTTTTCGAAAATTCATTTTGATTCAAATTCTTATGGATTGCACTCACAAACGAATCACTCGGATTGTGGTTATTTTCTCTCGGTATGCATGATATAAAGAGTATATATAATGGACACAAATTCATGCATACAAAATTGAAAATAAGGAAATATATGGTCAAAGATCTCATCATCGGAATACTGTTATTAGAAAACGAGAAACATCATCTCTAGTTCACACCACTTAATCTCTCTTATTATCTTTTCATGTCTTAGCTCTCCATGCAGTAATTAATTTCGCCATTCGGACTCAGTTAGGACTTTCTCGGGTTAAAAGGTGTAAAGGGTAAAATTGGGAATGGACGGGAATGTTGGAATTGGAAAATTTTCTTACGATGTCGGTTTGTGCTTTTTCGGGCATTTGCTCATTTTTCTCTTTCTTTTTCAATTTTCATTTTTTTTCTTTCCTTTTTCTTTTCTTGCTATTTTTGTTGAGCATATCTATTTTTTTTTCTTGCCCCATTTTATTTCAAAATTTGGACTTACTTGATGAATTTTCTCAATTTTCACAATTCCGGGCTATTTGGGTTTTTCTGGTTATCAAACGAAAAGATAAATTTTATTTGGCTCAACTTGGGTTGCAAAGGGATAATTTTGTTTTTCACAACTTTTTATGGCTAATATTTTTGGGTAACAAACGAGGGCCTACTTCATTATCCAAATTGCTAATAACATTACTATACGCATCTCGAGATTAATTAAGTTTAGAGATATATTTAGCACGAATTTCGAGACAACATTTCACACATTTCCCATAACCGATCAAAACAAAGGATTGAGATCATCAACGACTTATTAAAACGCTGAAAAGAACTTTGAGTTAATCACAAACTCGGATTGATTTAAAAACTCATAAAAAATTGATAAGCTCAAAATCTCACTGGGTTTGATCAATCTCCACACTTATTCGTTAAGTCGTCAATTTTCTTTCAATTTCCATCTGCGGTCAATTTTGGCTTAGTGCATTTTGATTGGTAACAATTTGAGACTTCAAATAGAATTAAAGGTGATATTTTTGAAATATTTAAATTCTAATTTTTATTTATTTTGAACAAAAATATTTTTGGTTTTTTCAAAATTTTTCAATATTTTTTTTTTAAATACACACTTGGAAAGAACATGTGATCGAATCAATGAATCTAAACAATAAATGGGAAGAATATCCCACACCCCCTAACTTAAATGTTGCATTGTCCTCAATGTGAATCAAGAACAAAACATAAAGAGAGGAAAAGACAGATATTACCCAAATGGAGCGATCCTCGATGAGTACGAGTCCATTGAATCTACAAAACACGTTAGAACCAAGCATAGCAAAAATAATAACAAAAACTTTAACTATCGAAACTAGACTATAATAAAAAAGAAAAAACAATAATAAAAAAACTAATTATTTACAACCTACAATTTGAACGGCTAATAAATCATACACTAGAAGTCGAAAAATTTGAGGGTCCACCCAAAATACAATTTGACATTGAGGGATTAATTGTGTACCCTCACTATAAAGCATGCCTCCTGGAAAATAAGAATTCCGTTTGAAAAACGGAAGGCATGTGCACAGTTTAAAAAATGAACCATCACCAATTAAAAAATTTAGAGGGATTAAAAATTTGAGTGCACAGGGGGAAATGTACCATTGGGATCCAAGAAAAATAGAATCACTTCCCAAAGATTTTTCAAGTAGTATGGGAAGGGAATCACACAAACAGAAAGAGTCCATCTTGGAAAATAATTTAAGCATAGAGTGCTTGTCCTCAAAATCTTCTCCCCAAAAATTTTCATTGAGACCTCGAGGTGGGGCATGTTCAGAAACAGAGAATTTATCTATCCTGTCATTCAACTCGCTCTCATCTAAGTGACCAAGTGAGGCCCAAAATGATTCAATTTCAAGAGTGATGTTCTCATTCACCGAGCCGAATTCTATCTCAAATGCCGCTAAGCTGAAATCTTCTAGGTCTCCCTCTTGATTTGTTTCTATCTCACCTAGAAGAAATGTATCTATCGTGTCTTGCCATTCGCCCTCTTCTAGGTAACCCAATGAATCTCTCTTGATGCCCTCTAAATTTTCTCTTTCGCTAACGCTCAAGGAGTGTTCTCCTATGTCCCGTGGAATGTTCTCAAGATCTTGTCCTCTAAAATTTTCAGTTGGATCTGGTGGAGTGACAAGTCTAAGTGTATGGCCCGTAAGATGAAGCATCTCAAAAAAATATTCTCATACAAGAATCGGATCAACATCCTCAAGACATTCATCCAGTTCTTGTGATGGATTTAATGGTTCGATAATAGTGGGGACACAAGGAGACAAATGATCTTCAACCTCAGTAGATTTTGCAATATTTATAAGAGGTTGATATTCAAAAGAACTTGGATCACTCTCAATGATTTCATTCTCAAAAGTATTAGGTGAAGCGCAAGTCTCGACCTTCTCTATGTTGTCCAAATAATCATTCAACTCCTTGCAAGTTGCTAAAATTTTCAACTCGGTAACGACAAGGTCATCATATTGCTTTTTTATATCAAGCAAGAGTTCTTCCAAAGTAGTCTTCCTTGGTTCTAGCACCTCGAATTCCTCATTTGGTTGAAAACTTACTTCATCTTCAAAACTATCGAAAAAAAAATCCTCATTGGGTTCAAATAATGCATCTAACTCTTGCTCCCAATAACGATTTTTTTCTCGATATTTTTTTTCATGTCTTTCTTCTTCAAGCAATTGATTTTGATAAATTTGGAGTTTCTTAGCACTAGGCTTGTATTTTTGATAATCATCTTTAGTGATATTGATCCAATGGTCATAAGTCTTGAGTGCCTCCTCCTCCTCACTATTAGCATAATAATTAAAATCACCAAATGAGTTAAAGTAAGACATTTCAAATTGGGCAATTCAAGAACGTGACACCCATATGTTTCTTTATTTTTTATTTATTTACTTTTTTTTATGAAGTAGTAAGTCAATTATAATCTATAACAAACAGTCCCCGGCAACGGCGCCATTTTTGATCGAGTTGAAAAATCGAGCGTCCGTGTAATATGCTAGTCGTTGTTATCGGCTTCCAACCTCAATACAAAAAAACCTAAACTTGTAACTACACTTCTTAAGGAGTATAGTGGCGAGTCTGGGTATCAAATCCACAGGGAATGGTTGATAGAATTTAATTGATTTATTACTTCTAAAGAAAAAATGAAAAAGATGATGATGGTTGAAAAGGGAAAAAAATAGGTAAATAAAGAAATTAAATTAATTAAGACGAATGAGAAAGTAGGTTGGAATACAATCCCCCTAACCCTAGTAATTTACCGTATAGAAACCTAGAATTGTAAATTATAAATTTGAATGAATCCAGCCTTTATAGATCCTAAGCATTAGATATATGAGGGAACTAGCCCACATCATATGAAATCAAAGGTAAATATAAAGCGGTGATAAATAATTTTACGCACGTCATATTCTTAAACATCCCAAGTACCTAGGGCAAGAGAGATTAAAAGATCTACAATGGTTGTAAAATTTTCTCGCACGACTCTTTCAAATTTTTAATTTAAATTCTATTTTCTACATAAGTAATTTACATTGGGATGGGTTCATTCATCCCAACCCTTAAAATTTTAGCTAGACATGATTTTATGGGAAAACAATTTCATAACAATGCATATAATTGTAGATCTAAGAAACATGGTAAAAACAAAAATTACAAAACAAGAAAAGATGATTAAATTGAAAATAAAAATTGAGATTAACTAAGAGAATGGAATTTGATACTTGAAATCTGCACTAGGGAAGAGAGATGATTGAATCCAGAAATATTCTTCTTCTTCAACCTTACAAACTAGGGTTTATGAAAATTTCTATGTAAAGAAAAACTAAGAAAACTCTCTAAAATCTAACTTTCTCTCTCTAAAATTCTATTCTACTCTGTAGAATTGGACTCCCTCTCTCTAGAATTCAACTCTCCTTGAAAATGAGGTAGGGCTTGGTCTTTTATAGCACCAAGTTGCACGAATTTAACATCAAATTTCGCTTGTGGAACAAGTTTTTGCCAACCAATCACCATAGAATTTTCATAATTAATGACAGAAATCCGCACATCTAGACTCTTCATTATCGCGCAACTTCAAAACATCGTAACTTCTTCACCGTAGCTCTGATTTAGGTGCCATTTTTTTCAGTATTCTTGTAATTTAGAGCTCTTCAACTTTCTAGTTGGCCCCACCTATGGAATAAGGCTAAAAAATTACGAAAATGCCCTTCAACTCTCCATTTCTTGGTTTCTTTCACTATTTTGAGTTCTCCTACGCACTAACTTGCATGAAATACCTGTAAAGCACATGAGAAATACACAAAACAAGAAATACTTGCCAAAAAAGGTTAGTAGAATAAATACGAGACAAATCCAAGCTATTTACACTGCACGGGATCATAAAAATACCGATATTAAGGGAATAAATATGAAGAATATGTGCCTAATCACACCCCCTAACTTAGAACTTTCCGCGTCCCGAGCAATGTAAAAGAAATTAGCTTAAAGTTAAATTCTTGAAAATTCTTTTATTGGGATAGAATACCTTTTTCGCCGGCAAGCGATTGCATTTAGCGTATGCAACAAGCCTTTAAACCCCTAGGTTACCCTAGTAGGACGAGTTTTGTCTCGTGAGGGTTTGCAGTGAATACACTCACAAAATTCTTTATTGACTCAAATAAATATCAAAACACTTAAAAATTGTACAATTTAAACTTTTCGAAAAATAATCACCATAAATTCATATTCAAATGTCTCAAACCATAGTGTGTGTGTGCAAAGCCAAAAATTCAACCTCAAATTTCCACCGATTGAGCATTACGTTACTTTTCGAAAATTCATTTTGATTCAAATTCTTACGGATTGCACTCACAAACGAATCACTCGGATTGTGGTTATTTTCTCTTAGTATGCATGATATAAAGAGTAAATATAATGGACACAAATTCATGCATACAAAATTGAAAAGAAGGAAATATATGGTGAAAGATCTCATCATCGGAATACAGTTATTAGAAAACGGGAAACATCATCTCTAGTTCACACCACTTAATCTCTCTTATTATCTTTTCATGTCTTAGCTCTCCATGCAGTAATTAATTTCGCCATTCGGACTCAGTTAGGACTTTCTCGGGTTAAAAGGTGTAAAGGGTAAAATTGGGAATGGACGGGAATGTTGGAATTGGAAAATACTCCTTACCTAAGATTAAGAAGATCAAAGAGAACTTAGAAGAGAGATCAATTAAATAATATATTCAATTATTCACATCAGAATTCATTGGAGCTAGACATTTAGCTCATATCAATGAATAAGACTTAGTAAACACTAAGTTAGCTTTCCTTAGCATTTGCAAACTAGATAAAATCAATGAATATAGCAACAACTACAAACAAATATATTACCAAATTAAAGAATTTGGAGATACATTAAAAGATGAATACTTTGGAAAGATATTAGCCATATGACAAATCCTAATTAATTAATATAGGAATTGGCTAGGAGTAGCTGGAGTTAAAAATAACTCCCTGGGTGCAAGAATCAATTTTGCCAAAGGCTATATTATATCTAAGAGACGTGATATAACTCAAGGAAAGTTAATAGAAGAAACTTTCAAGCAAATCCCTCCAATCAAAGACGAAAGAGACATCGCTCCAATCCAATGGGGATGTGGAAGCGAATTTAAGAAATTTAAAAAGAAATTAGAATGGAAATATAGAAAGTTTAAGACTAGACCTTTAGGATTTTCAAAAAAGTATAAATTTAGACCATCTACTACCTTTAGAGAAAGGAACACTAAGACCAAGAAAAATAGGTCTAACCAAAGAAGATACTTTAAGAAGAATACTAGTAAATATAAGAAGGTTCCTAATTATATGAAGGAAAAATATGTATGCCAATCTAAGACTTCCATCAAAGAACATTGGACTCTCGACAAAAAAGGACACATTGCTAAAAACTTCCCTAGTAAGAAAGATAAAGAAGGTATTAAGATTATTAATACAATATTAGATAATGCACATCAAGAAGAATTAGATATCCTATATGCTATAGAAATATCAGACATAGAAGATGATGATAATACTAGTATCTATAGTGCATATATAAATAGTGTTTTGGAAGACTATACTAGTAATACTGATGAGTATGAAGACTCTCAGGATAATTTAGATTTATATACGATGCAAGCTAATCAAGAGGATTTAGATGACGAATATATAGACTTCGAAGAAGCTTAGTATAAATGTATATTAAGCCCTTTTTCAAAGAAAAGATGGACAATTAGTAATCCTTAGTTACTAACCTATATACCTAGATGTTACTTTGATGAAAAACATTATTGCAAATTTGAAATGAAATTTAGCAAGAAAGAGTTTAGATGCATAGAATGCTTTGAGATTATACAAACATAATTGTTTATGGTTTGTGTTATTTGCCAATTACATTACCATGAAAACTGTGGGAGAACTAGATTTAGAGCAATCTATACTAGCCAGTATGATGCTCAAATAGACTTAGATCTTAAAATATATTATCACGATATTGATAAAAATATAGATAAAAGATTAAAAGAAAACGAAGACTTAAAAGGAAAGGGAATTTCCTATGATTTAGAAGAATACCGCTCTGATAGTAGTTCAGAATACCTAATACCCTTAAATTTTATAGATAAACCTCAAAAAGGAATATCTATTTTAGAAAAGAATCATTTAGGAATCTCTACTAAACCACATGCTTGTTTATAGAGTTATTCATTCAAAACAGAGATTATCCTAAAAGACTTTCAGCCTTTATGGATACAGGATGTTCTCAGAGTATTTACTAGGCTAATGCCTTCCCTGAAGACTACTTTTTAGAAAGTACTCAAGAAATATATGGTAAAGTGGAAAATGGAAAACCATTTACCTTATATTTCCATATTATTCCTACTTATTTTAAACTAGGAAATCAGACCAACAAAACTGTTAATCATCGGTTTTGGATAATGGATCCTTGTCCTAGTTTCGAAGGAAACATTATTTGAGAAAAAGACATTATTAGTAAATATCATCCTTATACTTAGTATAATGATAAGATATTAATTAGTGATAAAGAGGAATTTATTATTAAAGCCCTCTAATAGATCACAAGATTGCCTTTGACCTTATGCAGGTCAAACCCAATTATAGACCCATAAAACATCAGAGTTCTTCAGCTGAGCATGGTGGACCTAGACCTATAACCCAATAAGAAAGCCTAGACATTAGTGAACTCTTAAAAAAAGACTGTAGGTGTCCAAACTAAAAGTGATATAAGCAAATAGCGCTTATACAACCCGACATTCTAGATATAGCCCATCACACCTTATTACAGGTACAAGCTATATCCAAATAAAGGAAAATGGATATAGAGGTAGAAAAAGAAAAGATTAGGCACTTAGCAGAGCACACTTTAGGAGAAAATCCCATCGCTAAGTGGGATAAATACCAAAGTTATTGTGAAATTTTCCTTATTAACCCAGACGCCACTATTAATGGTGGAACCTATAAGAAAGGATATTCACAAGAAGACAAGGAAGAATTGAAAAATGACATAGATGAAATGCTTAAGTTAGGCATTATTAGAGAAAGTAAAAGTGGACATAATAGCCTCGCATTCTATGTTCAAAACGAATCTCAAAAGATGTATGATTATAGATTATAGATAACTTAATAAGAATTGTGAATTTGATTCTTATAAGATACTAGACAAGAATAATTTAATCAATTTGATTGAAGATAGAATTATATTTAGTAATTTTGATTGCAAATCAGGCTTCTGGCAAATTAAGATGCATCCAGACAGCATTACTTGAACAACCTTTAATGTGCCCCAAAGAAAATATGAATGGCTGGTAATGTGATTTGGATACTTGAAAGCTCCTCAAGTATTCCAAAGAATAATGGATAATATATTTAGACCATATTCAAAAAAAATTATTGTTTACATAGATGACATTATGGTAGCCAGTAAGACTGAGATAGAACATGTACTTGGAGCCTCGACCTAGTCTAAAGCCTCGGCTCGACCTCTAGTAAATATAAGACTGAGGCCGACCTGGGTCATTACGAAGCCCAATGGTATCGGCATCGTCTCTTCAAGTCCTCAGCCTCGGCCAATGGGCATAGGTCAAGGGTCACATCAACATTGCTCGTGGATTGGGAGACGCGTGGATCAGCGCACATAGGACGTATACTCTGTGTGGGTGAAACCATTATAGTCGAATCATTACCTCATGTGAGGGAATATTTGGACATCATACTCTACATGTGTCACATCCAGGTGTCTCCAGTGGAGAGGCTAAGAGCAGCGCGTTCATGTATACTACAAGCTTAGGGGGGACACCATACCCCCTAAGCACTATATAAACGTTTCATCTTCTTCATTCTAAAGGATCTCATTATTCACAACCCTAGCATAACTCTGTCAAAATATACAGAAGAGAGATAAAATCTAAAGTGTTGTATTTACAGACCATTAGTACAATACTTATAGTGAAAACCACCATTCACACTACACAGTGGATGTAGGATCCGACCGAACCACTTAAATTTGGTACCATCTTCTTATTTGGCTCATCTCCTTCTGTATATACATTTATATCTTTTGTAAACCATTATTTTTTGGTTTGAGAGCACATACATCATGACCTAGTCATACCATTTCTGGTATCATTAGTCTGGCGCCGTCTATGGGAACGAAAACCTCATAACTTCCCTTTCTTAGCTTATCCTCACCGGAATATCTGGGGGTGAACCAATCCTCCCCTTCTGTGGAGATGCTTCACCGTTGAAAGAGTTTTTGTTGAGATGCAAATCTTTCACTCTTTGATTATAAGTTCATCCACCATGCTTTAACATGGCATCAGAATTTCCACCACCTCCACCACTAGCTGGTGGCCTTAGTTCCAATAATAACCCTTCTCAGTAAGAAATGGTTGAAGTGGTGGCCGCATTGAAATCCTTGGCAGCAAGCCAATAGGCGATATAAGAGAAGATGGTTGCCTTCAGTCAGAATGTAGTAATCAGACCAATGGGAGCCCCTCCGAAGATGATTACTCCGACAGCTGGGGAACCTCATTAGGGAGTAAGGGACCACCCCAGGCACCTCACAAGGATCTACCTCCTCTTTAGCGATGAAGGGGCATTGATGACCCAAGGTGTTTACGCCTGGGATGGTAAATCCAACCCTTCCCGGAGGATCGATATGGTGAATATGAGGCTGAGGATGCCCAGATTGTTTGTTGGGAGCTGTACGAAGTATCTGGGAATAGGATATTCCCCGTTCAAGGAAGTCTAGGTCGTGATAGGAGGCCAAGTCTAGAGGCCCGACCAAGGGGCTAAACTTTTGATCGATTAAGTATAGGGTCGACCTTTGAAAGGGTCGAACCAGTTAGAGATTTGAGAGAGAGGTAGTCCAGGTCAAGGAGCAATGCTGGCTCAAAGAGGGAGGCAGTAGATGGTCAATGAGAGGTAAATTACTGATGCAGATCAGCAGTCGGGGAACCCTTGGTTCGATTTATGGAGGTAGAAGGGGATAAAATTCGTCTAGGCCGACCCCATTGAAGCTATCGAGAGGCCTTGGAATGACTCCATTCAAAGGCTAGAAAATAAGATTGAAGACATCCTTAAGAGATGTGACCCCTTGCAGAGGGGATACTTAGAAGGTTCTCCTTTCACGATTAAAATAGTCAACTTCCCAACACCTGCCAAATTTAAGACGCTGGTGGTTACCCCAAAGTATGATGGGAGTACTAACCCTGTGCACCATGTAGAGATGTACCAGTCGGCTGCAAATATCTACTCCGTCTCAAATGAGATGAAATAATGTGAATTCTCGAGCACTTTGACAGGAGCTGCCCATATATGGTTCACCTCCCTTTCGAAGAACTCCATGGAAAATTTCAAGCAACTCACTGAATAATTCATCCACAATTTCTTATTTAGGGTAAGACCCCAAAAGAAGACTACTCACCTTCTTATGAGGAAAGTATTGCGATGACAATGTTAATAGGAGGCTTGCAGAAAGTAAAATTGCTTTGGAAGATTGCTGAAGACCTGCAAAAGTCCATGGTCGAGCTATTGGCGATGGCTAAAAAGGTCATGAACGCCGAGAAAGCTATGGCATCTAAATATAAGGAAGATAAGGGGACTAGCAGTGGGAAAAAGTTTGAAGAGAAGAATAAAGATGGAAAGAAGAGATCGAGTGATGATAAGTTTGCTGGGTATACTCCTCTTACGGTCAGCTGTACATCCTTAATGAGATCAAGAACGATGGGTCCTTAAGATGGCCTAAGAAGCTAAAAGCTCCCCCTCACAAAAGGAATAAAATCTTATGGTGTGAATTTCACCAAGATCACAGGCACTTAATCAACAAGTATTTTTACATAAAAGATGGTATCGAGAAAATGCTTAAGGCTAGAGAACTAAGGAAGTATGTGAGCAGTGAAGACTCGAAAAGAGGACGAGATGTCCCCAAAATAAGAAAGGTCGATAAGTGCAGGGACGATGTCCCAGGTAAGAAGGACCACGCCTCGGATGATGATAATGATGATCCAGACCTGCCACCAAGGGACGATGATCCAAAAGGCAATTCCACATGATATCGTTTGATGTGAATATGATATGTGGAGGCCTAGAAGGTGGTGGAGCAGACGTGGTTGACCGTAAGGTGCATGTGGTCGAGTCTAAGGCCCTTCCAAAGGTTGAAGTCGTTAACTCGGCTGAAGTAGGTACAAATTCATTGAAGAGAAAGAATATAGATATGGACACCTTAATCGTGGGTTTTTTAAGAATTGACCTCAAGGGAATCCTAGCCCCTCAGAATGACCATTTTATAATTACACCTAAAGTACATGGGTACGTCGTGCCAAGGATATTGGTCAATGGGGGAAGTTTGGATCATGTTATGTTTTGGCCATGTTTTAAAGGTTTGGGACTCAACAGGAAGAGGCTCATCCCTTATCAACATCCTCTGATAGGGTTCAGCGATGAGAAGGTGCATTAATTGGGAATGTATGAAATGGATGTCAGAATGGGAGATGTTTACCCTAAGAGTCTAATGAGGAAGGTTAATTTCTTTATAATGGATGAAAGTATATACTCGACTTATAACATTATAATGGGAATACTATAATTCCTTACTTCCAAATTCAATTTTCCCATCATGGTTACTTTGAACACTACAATTTGTACCCCAAGTACCCACACCCTGCCTATCATCCCCTCCCCCCCACCCGACACGAGTTGAGTCTATATCCCCCACCCACCGATGAGGTTATTCCTCCCTCTTCAAATCAAGAGATGACGCATGTTGAGTCTGAATTGCGTCGCCTCTTAAAATCCATCAGTAAGATGAAAACTACAGATGAGTTAACCAACATGAACAAGATGGCCCTCTACCCCTAAGATCGATTACTAGACAAATTTAATATGCCCATTTCATGACATAAAAAGGATTAGGCTCTCCATATGCCCATTTATCCAACTACTACCTTTATATTCAAGTTCAAAACGTAGACGTCGGGAAATTAGAGAAAATATTCTCCCCTCCTCTGTTCGGAGGGGACCTCACCTGGTATATTGGCCTGAAATGTGAGAAAACTGCCAAAAATTGGAATGTTGTATGTCGTCCTTTTCTTAAGTAGTACGAATACAATGATGAGCTTAGTGTCACATGGAGGGACTTAGAAATGATGAAGCGGGAGGAAGGAGAGGTCGTTGGCACTTTCGTCACTCATTGAAGACAGAAATTTGATCATACGGCCAATCACCTCAGATCGAGATCATAATAAAAAAACTGTGGAAAGAATTGTAAAGCGAACTAGGGCTCACTAGGATCACCGACTTCAAAGATCTCAACCATATAGAATGTAAGATCGATGAAAGTTTGGATTCTAATGCTACAAAATGTACAAAGTAGTCCTGCATTGTAACAACTTCCATTTTCCATGTAAAGGTTGGCCTAGTAAGCTGAAGATGGGGCTTGTCTATCAATTTATATCATTCTCAGCATCAAACCATAGCAAAATATCTTTATTTTAAAACAACATCCACATTAAAACCGATTTACTTAGTAACATATAATAAATAAGTTCAACATTCGGATAGTATTAAAAACTACAACATAAGTATGACTGGTCTAAAAAGACTGAATAATAAACTTCGGGCTTATGACCATATAATCTCCGAATGATAAAGATAACTGGAAGGGAAATAACAACCTAAATAAGAGTCAAATGATATAAATGACTAATGAGCAAATATGATCTCAAGTCTGATATCCCGTCGGCCCTGTTGTCCCTGTCTATGCAAACCTGGGGGAAAACATTTTATAATTTGGCTTAGTTCCCTATAGTTACAATAACTCTCTTACAAAATCAAAATACAATGATGTTGTTAGTTCAAAGTATACACCGCCCATCGACACGCACATGCAAGAAGTATCTCACCCCTTATCCAAGTGAAATATTATACGCATATCAACCCAAGTCACAAATATGAACGTTTGAAAACTATAAAAATAAGGTAACATTCGATGCATCTAGTATAATTCAGTGTACTGTTCATACTCTATCGGTAAGTTCAGAGGAGTCCCTCATCCAAATGGACAGTAAAAAATATATACAAGTGGGGTGGTCCCTACGTAGTACACCATTGCATGGTCCATACCCCGATGGTGACAATGGATCCTAGCATCTGAACCTATCTCCTCGTAAGTGGTGCTGCCCACATGTGTCGACGTGTGCTACAGTCCGGAGACATACGTAGCCCCAATAATTAGGCCGCCCACGAACATGGGTATGTTGACACAAATAAGTAAATACATATTTTTAACACATAATATGTATAGGTTATAATTACCACCAAGAAGTATCATTAATTTTCAATTAATATATTTACTTTAAGAATTAACCATCTGGTTAATTGTTAACTTTCCCAATTAATAAAATATTAACACAAAATTCCTTTTTAAGAAATTATCCACTCACTTGGATCATCTCTCTCATACTTTCCTATGTTTGTAAAAGTCACCTGAAGGTTTTCTCGGTGCTAACCTGGCCTAACCCCTTAAACACAATTCAACCCTGGTTAGTCTATGACACTTTTTAACCCTCATGTTGGATTCCCAGAAATCTAAACTCATCCCCGGACCTAAGATTCCATGCCCTATCCTGAAACAGTCTGGAAAAAAACATGAGAATAAGTTGGCAATCCAGTAGAACCGAACTAGTTTGCTAGCTAGATCGAACCGGTTCGGTTAGCGAATTGGTTCACTCCTCCTAAAGAATTGGTTCGATTTGTTGGGCAGCTAGAACAAACTTTTGATGGGATTTTGCCTTCTCCCTACACCCATGGTGGCGCCAACATTCATATAAACCCCACATACAAAATCTAATCTACCCCCAACCATTAAATAACAATTCTCTACATGAAAATCATCCCGAAAACAAATCTAATTTATTCGACAACAATCTATGTCAAGAATCATTTGTTATTAAAACCCCAGTTTAAAGATTCAATCTTTTCTCTTTTAAATCATTCAAGAGCCAATATTTCTTTCTCAGTTTATATTAGATCCATCATTCATATGACATGAGTTTTGATGTTAAATTCCCAATTAACATGATACTAAATTTTTTGGGTTTGTCACCAATTAGTTTAATCCTTAAACGTTATAATCTCATATTTGTTTTTCACTATTCATAATGTTTATCCAAATCATGTAAACATTAGTTTATCTAGTAAACCCAGAAATTTCTATGAGAAATACAAAACTGAATTAAGAAACACGTTGAAAATTAATTTAGCAAGAGAATTATTGCCTTAGTTTGACGATTAGGGATCTCTTTGTCTTGCATCTTTGATATTTATACCTTATCTAGCCTTGGTAATTTCTCCAATAGGTGTGGGGATGCTAGTGTTGAGTTGTGGTGGAATGGAAAGTTATTTCTTAATTGTTAATTTTCCAAACCCCCACATTTGGGCCCCCAAACAAGCCCAAAACCATTCCCGGATTTACCCAATAACTCCCCTAATGGTATACATATACTCCAAACTTAATTTCGATGTCTAAAACACCTAAACAAGTCCCCAAATCATCTCGGAACATGCCCAAAATATATCTACCCAATTTACATATTTTTATTATTATGTCGAACACCACATACAAATAATTTAATTATTATTGAATTTATTGTCTACAAGTAAATATAACATTCACAAATGAATCAAATAAACATGAAATTCCAACTAAGTAATTTATTCATGAATTTATTTAATTAAATTCTACCAAATTAATTTAATTTCTACTAATTTAATTTATTATAAAAATACGGAGTATTACATTCTTTCCCTTAATAATGAAATTATGTCCTTGGAATTCACCGAGGAATAACATAAAAAATTAACCCTCACAAATATCATAGGTTTATACTCTATTAGTCTGTGCTTGTATCCCAAATGATAAAATAAAAATGCTCATCTATTCCTACCATAGTGTGATCGAGACGTCCATACTCCACATATCACATATACACACACACAAACATTATATATGGATGAACGACATACATCCCAAATGAACCATACAAACCATGCACATCTATGAGGAAAAAAAATACTCGAATATCCTGCTAATCATAACTTAGTTCTTCTTGAGATTGTCCCACTCATTCTACTAGTAGTGTAAAAATTACCCAGTGCTCTCATCACTGCACTCCTTGGCCTCAGTGGCCTTAACTCATATAACATAACGTCGATCGATGCATTATATCTTCACATATGTATAACGTATTAACAGAACATCCTATAACCCAAGGTTCTTCAACTCCCGACACTTGCTAACTTTTATGTTTGGTACGTCTTTCAAGCGAAATTCAAACAAGGAACCCTCCCGGTACACTACTACATAGCTTAATTGGTTATTGAGAGCTATTGGTCCAAGACTAAACATGAAATTATACGTAACCACATAGATTTCAACTTGTCTCAATTTAAACAAAAGGCTCATCCTTCCAAGAATTACAGTGAACCCTGTTGTATTAATCATTTGAATAATGCCAAGAACATCATGTTCCTTTTCACATATACGATAGGACACCCTCTGTCCATCCTTAAATCTAGTAGAGCGCTTAATCACTTATAAGATTATAAATATCTACCCATCCCAATAAAGTTTACTATCGCCCATTTTTAATGACAACGTTCCTATTATAACACTATTCGTGACAATAAACATCTTCATGTAACCGAGGCCATCTCTATCCATTTATCTCTTAAAGTAATCTAAAACTTTTCAATACAAATGCTTCTACTTATGGATATCCTTACCTACTAAAATAAAATCCATCCCTGGAAAACCATCATATTTATTCATCCTTTAGAGTATTCCATCACTAGCATCTAGTCTATGTCTGCACACCGAGTCAAAAATTCATTGTATATCTAAATAAAAAAAATAGGTCAATAACCAATCCTGGAATATTTACATTGTTGTGCCTACTCTCGATAAGGAAACCCTCTTCAATTCATGCAAAATTCGCGGCTATAACCCCTATGACCATTTATACTCTCACCATATAGGGTTTATAAAACTCTATCGAACCATCATTCGTCCTATGCTACTATCTCCTTGGACACCTACTTGTCCATAAACCTTATCCCTCATTAGCACATGAATAAGACAGACGTCTATGATGCACAAGTCACATCATCCTCATATCAATTTTTTAATTGAGGCATCGCCCTTCATTTTATGAAATCAAACGGTGACCCACTCCTAGGTCCAAACTCTTGGACCTTATTCTCATCGAAATCACGAACGGCTTAACAGCACAATAAATCTTGCCCATTCTGAGTGCAACACCAATTAGACATTATTTATTTGGAATCCATCCGTAACCAAATCTTTCCTTAAAACACCCCAGTTGCTAAGACATCTCAATATGTTTCTCTAGTTTAAGTGCACCAATTTTCATAAGGTAAACATACTAACCCAAGTTTACATAGTGATCCATTTTACCATAACTAGACCCTAAACATGATAATTTCCATAATTTTTCTCACGTCTATGATGAACAACATTGTCCAATTGGTTATTCTACACTTGACCATCAACTCTTAATGACCCCATAATAATTGGCACAAGCCATTTAAGTGGATCATCGATCCATCCCTAGCATAACATCATATTCCATCATATCTAATATGAATAGGTCTACCATAATCTAAGTCTCCATGTGTCAATACCTGTACCTCTACACATGAAACACATAGGTGTCTCTCTACCCACGGGTGAATCAATGTAAAGCACTATGTCAAATTCTAAGTCTACCATCCTTGATGCACTGACAGAGTAATATTAATAATTGAGTACTATGCACAAGTATCAACTAAATATGCCGTACATATCTATGAATAGGGATCATACCCTGCACTATCTATGTTGGTGTTGGTACCTCTTTAGGGGTGATATGAGACATGCCCATACTGTAATTGCGGCTGATGTCCTTGAGGTGGAGCGGGTAGCCCTAGTAGTGTTGGCACTACCGCCACTATCTATATCGATAATGGCCCCGGGGTGAATAATACTCTCATTATCCCCCAGCTCCCGTGCTGCTCAATTTCTTCGAGGTAACTTCCTCGCGAAGTGTCCTTTATCTCCATAAATGTAATAATTTCCTTGAAATTGACACCTATCCTACTGTTTCCCTTGTTGGCCCTATTGTCCTTGGCCCTGCTGCCACAATACCTGATGGCCTCTTTATTGCTGGCCCTAGACCGATTGGCCCTCCTCATTCCAATAATAAAAAACCTTTTTCTTGTTATGCTGATCACCTACCTATGACCCCTTGAACTGTTGGGTCCCCTAACTGCCATTCCGATTCGTTTCACCCTGCTAGTTCAACGTCTCTGAGTTGGGTCTCTTCCCCCCTTACTTTTCTAAAATTCCTTATGATCCCGATAATGTAGCAAAGCGACATTCACTATCTGTGTGTAGGTGTTGAAAGTCGAATTTCCTAACAATAACTTCTTGATGTAACAGTTTCTCCCGCATATAAACTTCTAGATCTTCTTCTCTTCAATGTTTACCTCATCCCCAGCAAAAAAGGCAATGAAGTAAACTACACCTCACATTCTACTACTGTGCGATCTTCCTACTTATGGTCCAAGAACTTCCTTCTCATCTCTGGTGGTAAATAATTTCCCTCAAACTTGGCCTAAAACTTATCAATAGTTAACATGTCCTGCTCCTCCATGATAGACTCCCACCTCTGTAAGGTTGCCCCTACCAGGAAAAATGAAGCTAACATCTTCCTGTGCACTGTAGTTCACTCAACGATCCTCAAATGTAGTTGAATATCCTTCTTCCACTGAGTACCCACTAATATATTTGGACTCCCAGTAAACTCTGGTGGTCGAACCTTAATGAATCCCTCCCTAGATATCTCCCATATCGAGCCTTACGCTTGAATGGGTAGCACCACTTGTTGTAGGAGTGGTGGTGGTGGCTGTTGCTGGAGTGGAAAAAATTACTGTAGCATAGAGGCCATCATTGTAGAGACTTCCTGGATCACTATCAGGAAAATGTTTACTGGAGTAATCCCGGGTGGGGCTGGTGGTGGCTATGGGTGTGGTTGAGGCTCCTACCGATCCCCCTCTTCTGTAGCCTATGTGATGACACGTCATGGTTTACCTCGCGTACCGTCTTCCATATGAAAACAATTAGGTTTCATATTTGTAACATATCAAAAAGAGTACAATGATTCCTAATCATAACGCTCTACTTATCAAAGGAATGCAACGTAGAACGTAATGACCATAACACAAATCTTAAGGACTCTTAAACATTGATGCTCTGATACTAACTATAACAACCCCCATTTTTCACGTAAAGCTTGGCCATACACAGTACATCGAAGATGGGGCTTGTCTATCAATCTATATCATTTTCAACATCAAACCATAAAAAAACATTTTTATTTTAAAAAGACATGCGCTGTAAAACCAGTTTAATTAATAACTGATAATAAATATGTCCAACATCCAGATCGTAATAAAAACTCATACATAAGTACGACTGATCTCAAAAACATTGAATAATAAACTTCAGGCTTATGCCCACATAATATTCGAATAATAAAGATAGCAGAAAGGGAAATAACAACCTAAACTAGAGTCAAATGATCTGAATGACTAGTGAGTAAATGTGATCGCAAGTCTGATATCCCGTTAGCCCTATTGTCCCTGTCTTGGCAAACTTGTGGGCGAAATTTGTATAATTTAGCTCAGTGCTATGTTTACCATCATGTTGAAAGCCAACCAATTCCATTAGACAAAAGGATCTAAGGAGGCATTTGAAAAGATGAAATAGTCCTTGACCACTCCCTTAATACTTGGGCGAACTAACTTCAATAAAACTTTAATTATGTAGACTGATGACAGAAATGAAGGTATCAATGCAGTCCTAATGAAAATTAACAAACCAGTAGCCACTACTAGATAAAAAAAGGGAATTTCTACCTAGGAAAATATTTGTGGGCTATAGTATATGCAATAGAGAAATGGAGAACATATTTTTGTGGGAACCATATTATAATCAATACAGATCATCAAATATTGAAATATCTTTTAAAGAAGAGATATTCTTTAATGTTATAACATAAATTATTCAACAAGTTAATTTTTTTTCTTATGCGATTGTTTATAATAAGGATAGTGAAAATAAGGCTGCAAATGCCTTATCTTGAATTATATAAGTGAAACAATATTATAATGCCACTTCAATAATCCAATCAGCTTAGTTAAAAGAGATTAACCATAACATTAATGATGATGCACTAGCTCAATGAGTATTAATGAAGCTCCTCATATAACCAGTTGATGTAAAAGGCTATACTCACACCCAAGGGACTTTGAGATTTAATAAAACACTATATGTTGGAGACCAAGGCCATATAAGACAAAAGATTATGGAAGGAATACATTCTTCTAAATATTGTGAACACTCAGGAAGCAAATCTACCATCAAAAGGGTAGAGAAATATTTTTTATGCTCAAACCTCAAACAACAAATCAATGAGTTTGTTGTATCCAGTGATATTTATCAATAAGAAAATCAAAAAATGTTCTTTAATCTGGACTACTTCAACCTCTCCTTATTCCCAATAATTTTGGGTCATAAATATCAATGGATTTTGTTAAAGTCTTGCCTACATCAAATGGTTATGATACCATCCTTGTCATTATTGATAGGTTGACCAAGTACGATCATTTAATTCCACTAAACCTCCCATTCTTAGCTTCACAAGTAGCTCAAGTATTCTTCGAGACCTTAGTCACTTTTGGAGTCAACTTTTTAAACTACGAGGCACTAACATACATATACACTACTCCATTGCCTACCATCCATGGAGTGATGGTCAAAAGGTATAGAGAACTACTTAAGGTGCACGATAAGTGATAAACTAACCACATTGTCCAATTAGTTAGCCTTGGAGGAATGGTGGTACAACCCTACCCACTATTCATGCATTCCAACCATCCCTTTTGATCTCTGTATGGTTGTCCACTCCACCTTGTTATCCCATAATAAACCACCACCCAAAATTAAGAAGTGGGCCCATTTATAGAATATTTAAGAATAATTATACAAATCTTATAAGAGAGGCTTCAACAAGATAGACTCTAGATGAAGACCTACGTAGACCAGATTAGTTGTGAATGGACCTTCAAACTTGGTGATTGGGTATTTTTGATACCGTATCCATTCAAATGAGCCTCTATTGGTATGATTCGTCATGCTAATCATTCACCTAAGTACTATAGGTTATTTCAGATTATAACTAAGGTTGGTACAGTGGCCTATAGGCTCAACCTACATCATAACTCTCTTATCCACCTTGTGTTTCATGTCTAAACGCTCAAATGCAAATTGGGGGAAAACGTCACTACCGAAGCATAGTTACCGATGACAAATAAACAAGGGAAAATTTTGAATGAACCTAGTGTGATCTTGGAAAGAAGGATGATAAAGGGCAAACAAAGCCACACCATATATTTTGCTGCAATGGTACATTGGCCATCCTGCAGATACAACTGGAAAGATTATGACGTTATTGGTTGTAAATTACCACAGTTTGATCCTTAGGGACAAGGATCTAAAAAAAGGCATGCTTTGTGAGTAAAATATGTAGAGAAGACGACACAATTAGTAGAATAGTTATGTTGAATCAATGCAAACCTAGTTGGAGAAGGATAATTATTATATTGTTAGTAGTTAGTTTAGTGGTTAGTTACAAGTTGTCAGATGTGTCGTTAGTTGGTTTATCTAATACAACTATTTAAAAATGAAGTCTCTAATTATTCCAGGTGGACTACTTAACTTTTACTTTAATTCATAAGTTAACATTCCGTACCTATTTAGGATTCTTTGCAAGTCCTTTCACCTCCCAAATTTTGCAACTATGAACCGTTGATCTGTAACTCCTCACCTCCTGTTCCAATAAAGCATATCGCTACAAACCAATCTAAAAACCTTATCTCCTTCACGCTTATATCATAACCTCAAATAGAACTATTAGGATTGAAGTTCATGTTTTCTACCGAAACCACTGTAAGCTATTTTTTACACTTTGTCAAATCAATTGGATTTTGCGATTCAGTTGGGTTTTAGATGAATTTAATTGATTCAATTGGGTTTCTACTATTTTTTTTATCTCTAGAGTGGACAAGGCCACAATTGGACAATCCAAACATCATAATATATAATATATCTTAGGGTTTGGAAAAGATAGAATTTAATATCTAGGGATTTTAAGAGTTAAATAATCTAAAATAAGAATGGTAATTGTTCAATTAGAATCGAAATTTCAGCCTCTATTAAAGTCAATTGAGAAGAAATTTTAATTTCAAATATGACGGTAGGCATTTTATATATTCCATATATACATTCTTATGAATGAGAAACTTGATTACTTGAAGATTGGATCATAGTTTAATCATTTGTTATTAATTAGCCACTATGTATTATTAGCAGTTATTGGATGTCATGGAGAAGATGTGAAATGTTCGTACTTTTTGTCTTAGATATTTTTAAAACATTCCAAATTCTATGTTAATTTAATGTTTTCAATTTTCTTTCTATACATCTCACAACTTTCTCCATAACCTTTTTAGTCTCATATATAATATTTACCATTTTGTCATCCTTTTTTTTTCCTTCTCTATTTAAGTTTTATTTCCTCTTTGGGGCTCATGTTGCTTTTTTTTTCCTCCACTGTTACGATTTTGCTTCTTATTTATTGACTCTATTTTTCCTAATAGTTTTGTGTATTTGTTTACAAAAGATTATATTACCATAACTATAAATAGCCCGCGTATTACGCAGTCCAAAACTACTTCTGGTAATAACAGTCAGGACTGGTTTTGAGGGGAGGGGAGGCAAGAGAGGCGGCCGCCTCGGATTCCGATTTTCAACACATTTTAGGAGCCCCAAAATTTTATATGTATTATATTTATAGTGTCATTTTCCAATTGTCCAAAAACCAATTGTTGAAAACTGAATGGACGAACATTTAAACTTGCTGCAACTCCTAATAAATAAGTCGGCATCTTTGTAATACCCCGTATTTTTATGGCTTTTAAATTATGGGATTTATTAATTTTAATTGAGATAAATTAATTTAATTTTAATCTGAAATGTTGCTTTTAATATTACTAGCGTGACGAGAGTTAGTAATTATTGTAAATTTGTTATTTGTTGAATGTTACTGGATGAGCATAGTAATATATGTGATTTAGTTTTTTTTAAATTTTCAAGTGTGAATAAAATGACAATTTTGGAAATTTGAGTCGGGACGCGCCCGTGTCGCGTCAGGACTAAATATTGATAAATAAAAGTGAATATTTTATAAGTTGCTCGTATGGTCTTTTTGACTGACCCAACGCGTCCAGAAGGGTCGAGCTAGTCAGAAAAGTGTACCCGGGGGTTTAGTTTGGGTCTCGGGGCTATTTTAGGCCTAATTAGTACCCCGGGAGGGCATTTTGGACATTTCACATTTTTGGGTAATTAAACCCACGAAATTTTAAGGGTTATATCAGATGTCTAAGGTTGTCTCCTAGGGTTAGAACAAGCAAAGACAAGTGAAGGCCATAGGAGAGGAAAGGAGAGAGCTCCCAAGGCAATCCAAGGCCCAAAATCCACCCGTTTGCACCACCACCACCACCAACGCGTAGATCGCGCGACGGGGAACGCAACCACATCAAAATCGTCCGTAAAGAGGAACGTCAAAAATCCCAGGCAAGTTTTTATCTTGCTTATTTTGTTGATGCATCACTCATATTAGTCTAGGAATGATTAGGATGAGTTTTTATGGAAGAAAACCCCAATTTGAGATAGGAAATTTCATGTACTGATGATTTAAATGTGTGACAACCCGCAATCCGAAATAAGGGGTGGCCAGCCCGATACTCAAACGTAACAGGAATCATGGATGGATATCATTCTCAGCATCACAAATATAAACTGAGTATACGGGAAAACCACCCAATAAATCAGAAAACGGGTTGCCAAAAAGTGTAAAATTTTAAAAATGCGATTATGAAAATTTAAACTAACAACCCAATCTGACAAGCAAGTGGAATTCCAAAAGATAACATATAATATAACTAAAACGAATGTACACAAATGGACCGAATAAGCTGTCGGTCCACAGCTACATAAGACAACGTACAACAATATAAAATATCTTACATATTACAACCATTAATCAAATACAAATGTTTGGGCCACACGCCCGAGGGACAAGACCCGATCATATCTAGAATAACAAGAATGGAAGCGTCTAATACAACATCCTGTAATAACCCGCAAGATCTTACAGCTCGTCGAAGGTGCAAGGAACTTGGAAAGTCAAGTCGGGCGTCCTTGCGGTGGAGCACCTGAGCGGATACAATAATATATATACAACAAGAAAGTAAACCGGTCAGGGCCGGGTTCTATATGATTTCTAGAAGAATAAAAAGCATGATAGATATGAACAGTTATACATGAATAATGAGGATGATTACATGACATGCTAGCTACAATTACAAGCAAGGATAGAAGGTAAAGCATTTTAATTTAAAACCCTTCTTATTAATAAAATTTTCCATTTCCTTCAGACATTCCTTATTAGGAATCAAACCATATATTTGGTTAAGTCAAGAAGTTATAATTTCTATTCATTAATTAAAACTTCCCATTTTATCTTCCCATTCCTTATTAGAAATATCATTTACATCAAGTGCTCTTTATGGCACATATATTATTCCCGTGCTCTTCCTGGCACATATTTATGCTCTTTATGGAATTTCATACGCTCTTTGTGGCGTTTATTAACCATCAAGTCCAACTTGATAAAAATATAGTTATATTCATATACATATAATGATATCTAAGACCGCCCATCCGGGTTTCCCCACTGTGCGCGCCCCTAAATGACCATCATCTTCCAGGGTCTAACATAAGACAACCTGGGCACCTATCGGAACACGTCGGGAAGCGGCCATGAGCCTGCGGGGTAGTCAAGACCACACCCGAAATCTCCTACCCATCGCAGAAAAATAACAATAAGCGCTCCCATGGCCTAGGACTATATCCACCCTGCATTCATTAGCCAGGGGGTTTCACCTCACGAGCGAACTTCCCTTATGATGTCATTTAGAGAGGTGTGTAACAATAAATTAACATATACATTTTATCATCATATTCATTACCAAAATCCATTTCCATAAATCATGAGATTGGTTCTTTATTTAAACCTAACGTCATTAAACAACGGGGTTCATTCTAGTTGAACCTATCATCTTTAAACACCTATGGATTTCATTTATTCCTCAATTTACAAATCCCGACTAAGTCTCCAAATGATCATTATGATCCTACAAATCTCCCAGGTTTATATAACTTCGATAAGCCCTTAAGTCTCCAAGTTAGGGCATTTAATTTCCTAACCTCTAAAAGTTGAATAAAAGAAGTAATGCCTTAACATTACTTTAAACCTCCCCGAAATAAACCCCGGGTGAACCCATTTCTAGTCCAGGGTAACGTCCAAACTCCATAACTACTCTAGGACTCTAAGTTTACTTCTTTAAAGAAGTTTCCTAGGTCCTAATCCTAAAGAATAAGGGGAAAAATTAAAATTAAAAGAAAAAGACCCCCAAATCTGCTGGAACCGAATCGATTCGCCCTAAGGGCCGAATCGATTCGCCCAAGCGAATCGATTCGATCTGAAAGAGAATCGGTTCGGACAACAAAATTTAGCTTCTGCAATTGCCGAATCGATTCGGTCTTAATCCGAATCGATTCGGACAACAAGACTTGGGATTCTGCATCTATGCGAATCGATTCGCCCAAGGGGCCGAATCGATTCGCCCCTGCGAAAATGCCAAGAATGGCTATGGAGTCTTGAACTCCAAAATTTCTCCAACTCCAAAACCAAGCCCAACCAAATTCATTGGCTGCAATTTCTACATCCTAAATCCATCTATCTACCAACCTTAAACATCATTTATCATCCAAATCCATTTTTAGTGGTTAATACCCAAAAATCCAACAAAAACCCTAACATTTCTAAATCATAAATATCAATGCAATTTATTCTACTTAAACCATAAATTTGCAAGTAGATTACTTGCCTCAAGGTAAGAATCTGATTTGATGAAGAAGGAGGCAACAATCCAAGCTCCAATCTCTCTTTTTCTCCCAAGTTCTCTTCCTCTCTCTACTCTCTCTAGGGCTCAATTGTAAAAATGGAAGAATGGGAATAGGGGTGGGGAAATAAAACAGGGCGTAAGTCTAAAAGCCCAACTTAAAATGCTAATACGCGATATACTAATACGCGACTACACTATTTAAGCCAAAACCAGTCAAAAGTGCCCGAAATGCCAAAATACAATATGGCACTTATTTTGACTGTCTCACACCTACCGGGACTAACTACACTATCCAAATTATCATTTGGGAATTTTTATAACTCATTTTAGTTCCGGTTTCATAATAAACCAAAATGTCATTCTAAATCTTTATGACATAATAAATTACCACATGAACATTTTATCTACTCACGGGGTAACTACACAACATTTTTGTAAATATTGACCTTGACATATCAAATTAATATTTACTCGGCATCTAACAGATAATAACTAATTACTACACATGGTAATTAAGGATAAAATGGACTATCGGAAGAGAGGGTTATTACATACTCCCCCCCTTAAGAGGAAATTTTGCCCCCAAAATTCGGATATACGTCGCAAGAAAAAGTGCGGATACTATTCCCTCAAGTCATCTCCGCGCCCCTATGTTGATTTCTCGACACTCTGCTTAATATATATAACTCATCCACCAAGGTACTACCAGCGATCCCAACGTAACTCTACGCTCTAGGATAGCAACCATCTACTTCTAATAAGAACCGTCAAGTTGCATCTACCTCGAAAGGAATGTGCCTAAAGGCACCATCGTATCCTTCGTACTCCCTTGCGTGAGAGACAAGGAACAAATTATGAACTTGTCGCTAAATGTTTCGATAAAGCGAGCAAATAGTTGACCGGACCCACTGCGGCATTTCTAGGAAAGGTACAACATCATGCGGTGCAAGTTTTCCCCTTTCTCCTTGAAACGCATAACGCCCTTCATAGGCGATACTCACCACAACATTTGGTCTAATGACCTCAACTCTAGATGCCTTCTTCTCGCATCGCATGAGCTCTTTTGTTGGTCTCGGTTATACGAGAGACTTATCATCTCGCACTTCTAACCAACAAGCGGGAGATCTAAAAAGCCTACCATACAAGGCCTCTTCTAAAGCGCCGTCCCAACCACAAATTCTATATAGGCGAATTGAACGAGTGGAAAGCATCGTTCCCAACTACTCTTAAAGTTAGGCCCGCATATAAGGAGTATATGCCCCAACATACGGTTATTCTATTGGTCTGGCCATCTGGAACAATGACAAGAAGTGATTAACCATAACTCGATTCCCATGACTTCTTGGGAACTCGCCAAGGATGAGAAACGGAAGTCTTATTCTAGTCAGGGCTATAATCAAGGGCACCCCTCGCAGTACAACAACCTCACTATGCCCAGCCAATAATACTAGCGACGTATAACTTGGCAGGATTCGTCATTACCTCGATGCACCGAAACGTTAGAACCGCGTGATTTCTCCATATCTGCTTAACTTAAGTCCCTTTTGTTCAGGACAAAATTCTCTTAAAGGAAATGCACCCCACCCTCAAGATGGACTTTAACTTAAATAGGAGATAATACTCCTTACAAGTTTAAACTTGTGAGGCGCATCCACAATAAATCGACACTCCAGTATCATCACTCCCCGTCATGGCAGAGACTTACTAATGGAATCTACCTTCGAGCTTAACCACGTGGCTCGGGGTACGAGTCAATTCACCCTTTTGTTACCTCCGTAACACTCCACTACGTGAGGCCTCATCTCCTTCGGCCTTAACCACCAACTTCTCGAAATCCTCCCACTTCACATAACATGAAACCAACCCCTCTTAGAGTTTACGCATGACTTATTCATGGTCAACTCCCAACAGCATCCCTAAACTTACGTCCCATACTAAAAGGCCCTATGTCTAAACAATCCTAAAGTCTATCTACCTATACCCTATCTAGGTCGTATACACCTAATGCTAAGTATATCCCTAGTGTCCAAGACCTTTCTCAACTTCCGACATTGCTCAGTTTCGTGCGTGGGACGTCTCGCCGAAGCGAAATCCAAACAAGGAACCCTCCCGTTACACTACTACCTCGCGTTGTCAGTCATCGAGGGGTACAGGTCTAAGACACATGTTCGGGACCAAAAGATTCTACAGCTACACACTAACTATATAACTAACAAAAGAATATTAACAATCCAAAGCTGACCCTTCGGGAAACCCTAGGGTTATATACCCTATAACATATTCATCTCAATAAATAGCCTTCCATTTAAAGGCATAACCCGAAGTCTCAATTCGACTTCGTACCTCGGTCTCCCTCATATCGATCAGAGGAGAGAACTATGTGCAGTGCTCCTATGTCGCACTTTAATAGCCATCAATCACCCTTGTACGTGATTTTCGGCTAAACTTTCCCATACCGCTTCCGACAATAATGTAATAAAATAAAATATAATAAAAGGAAAGAATAGCATAACTTCACTCACAACATCGTTAAGTGTTCATGCGGCGGAGTGTCTCGCAAAGCGAAATCCAAACAAGGAACCCCTCCGTCACATGCCTGCTTAACTAGTTGATCATGGAGATAGAGCGTAATACACACAAGGTAAATGAAAGGAAATGTAGTATATCCCCACTCCCAACGTCGTTAAGGTTCGCGCGTGGAGCGTCCCGCAGAAGCGGAATCCAAACAAGGAACCCCTCCTATACGCTACCACTCAACTTGTTGGTCGTGGAGATAAGGCATAGCAATCACATACTAATATCACATCATACTCGACCATGTTAAGGACGAGTAAATCGGCCTCAAGCACAATTTAATAAGAGAACTTACTATATACATACCAACAAAAGAAATGAGTGAACCATTACGCATAGAACTCGATACTAATGAAAATACTCTCAGCAGATATTATGAAGTCTGAAATCTGAGAAAAGCTCGTAAAACAATTGAGCGCGTAACACCCGCATCGAATAACATATAACTCACGCATCTCTGAGAAAAACTTACCCTCAATAATGGGTGGTGCCGACAAGGCTGGAGGAAACATAGCCTCCCGATCATGACAAACACGTCCATACTGTAGTTGCCCCTGCTGCGGAGGAACAACCATAATAGGTACCGGAGGTGGAAACAGAACATACGGCTGTTGCGGAGCCCGAGGAAACTGACCCCCAATCATCTGAGGACACTCCTTCTTGTAATGACCTGCCTCCCCACATTGGAAGCACCGTCCCTTCATCCCCTCCTGACCTCTACTTCTGTTAATTCGAAACTGAGAAGAGCCTCGGCCCGGATGATCTCTATCTCCAGGGCCACCTCGATCTGCCTGATGCAAAGCACCTTGTTCGTGCCTATTATTGCCCCTCGAAATAAACTCTCCAAGCTTCCCCACTTTCCTCATCTCGGTAGCTTTCTTGCTACCCTGCATATACAATCGATGTTCCTGGCAATGGAGTAAGGCTGCATTTATAACTTCGACATAAGTCTGGAAAGCTGGGTTACCCAATAAGTGTTTTCGGATTCTCCAGTTTAGACCTCCCATAAACTTCGAGATCTTCCTCTCTTCCGGAGTCACCTCATCTGGTACAAAACTTGCTAACCGGGTGAACTCCTCTTCATACTCCGTTACAGACCTCTCCCCTTGCTCTACATCTTGCAACTTCCTCTTCATCTCCCTCTGAATCGCGGGAGGAAAATACTTAAGATCAAACAAAGCCCAGAACTCAGTGATTGACATTATGTCTCTTTGCTCTGGTGTGGTCATCGTCTCCCACCAGTGTAACGCAGATCCGACAAGCTTAAAGGTGGTAAGGACTTGTTTCTTATCCTCACTGCATTCTATCATTCGAAGGTGGCGTTGCATGTTTTTCTTCCATTGATCGGCTTTAACCGCATCCGTGCCTCCCTCGAATTCTGGGGGATTGCCCTTTAGAAAGGACTCCCGAACCCTTTCCCACGGGGTAAGTCCCGTAGGAGCTTGAACACCTGGAGCCCATGGCAATTGTTGGATCACTACGGCCATGGCGGCATTAATCTCTCCAGCCACTATGCTTGCTACATCCGCAACATTAACAGTCCCTTGTAGTGGCGGTGGAGGACCTACTTCCTTCTCTACGACCTTGATACGTCTCGCTGGGCGACCTTTCTTAGGCGGCATCTGAGATAGAAAAACAATAGTATTAAAATACTGGTTAAAACAATCTATTTTGTAGAAGATCGCAAACATAAGCAACAAGAAGTCCTAGCATTAGGCTCTACATCAAAGAACGTTACGGTAGAACGAGACAAGTCCACACAGATCCTAGTACTCTAGAACCTGATGCTCTGATACCATCTGTGACAACCCGCAATCCGAAATAAGGGGTGGCCAGCCCGATACTCAAACGTAACAGGAATCATGGATGGATATCATTCTCAGCATCACAAATATAAACTGAGTATATGGGAAAACCACCCAATAAATCAGAAAACGGGTTGCCAAAAAGTGTAAAATTTTAAAAATGCGATTATGAAAATTTAAACTAACAACCCAATCTGACAAGCAAGTGGAATTCCAAAAGATAACATATAATATAACTAAAACGAATGTACACAAATGGACCGAATAAGCTGTCGGTCCACAGCTACATAAGACAACGTACAACAATATAAAATATCTTACATATTACAACCATTAATCAAATACAAATGTTTGGGCCACACGCCCGAGGGACAAGACCCGATCATATCTAGAATAACAAGAATGGAAGCGTCTAATACAACATCCTGTAATAACCCGCAAGATCTTACAGCTCGTCGAAGGTGCAAGGAACTTGGAAAGTCAAGTCAGGCGTCCTTGCGGTGGAGCACCTGAGCGGATACAATAATATATATACAACAAGAAAGTAAACCGGTCAGGGCCGGGTTCTATATGATTTCTAGAAGAATAAAAAGCATGATAGATATGAACAGTTATACATGAATAATGAGGATGATTACATGACATGCTAGCTACAATTACAAGCAAGGATAGAAGGTAAAGCATTTTAATTTAAAACCCTTCTTATTAATAAAATTTTCCATTTCCTTCAGACATTCCTTATTAGGAATCAAACCATATATTTGGTTAAGTCAAGAAGTTATAATTTCTATTCATTAATTAAAACTTCCCATTTTATCTTCCCATTCCTTATTAGAAATATCATTTACATCAAGTGCTCTTTATGGCACATATATTATTCCCGTGCTCTTCCTAGCACATATTTATGCTCTTTATGGCATTTCATACGCTCTTTGTGGCGTTTATCAACCATCAAGTCCAACTTGATGAAAATATAGTTATATTCATATACATATAACGATATCTAAGACCGCCCGTCCGGGTTTCCCCACTGTGCGCGCCCCTAAATGACCATCATCTTCCAGGGCCTAACATAAGACAACCTGGGCACCTATCGGAACACGTCGGGAAGCGGCCATGAGCCTGCGGGGTAGTCAAGACCACACCCGGAATCTCCTACCCATCGCAGAAAAATAACAATAAGCGCTCCCATGGCCTAGGACTATATCCACCCTGCATTCATTAGCCAGGGGGCTTCACCTCACGAGCGAACTTCCCTTATGATGTCATTTAGAGAGGTGTGTAACAATAAATTAACATATACATTTTATCATCATATTCATTACCAAAATCCATTTCCATAAATCATGAGATTGGTTCTTTATTTAAACCTAACGTCATTAAACAACGGGGTTCATTCAAGTTGAACCTATCATCTTTAAACACCTATGGATTTCATTTATTCCTCAATTTACAAATCCAGACTAAGTCTCCAAATGATCATTATGATCCTAAAAATCTCCCAGGTTTATATAACTTCGATAAGCCCTTAAGTCTCCAAGTTAGGGCATTTAACTTCCTAACCTCTAAAAGTTGAATAAAAGAAGTAATGCCTTAACATTACTTTAAACCTCCCCGAAATAAACCCCGGGTGAACCCATTTCTAGTCCAGGGTAACGTCCAAACTCCATAACTACTCTAGGACTCTAAGTTTACTTCTTTAAAGAAGTTTCCTAGGTCCTAATCCTAAAGAATAAGGGGAAAAATTAAAATTAAAAGAAAAAGACCCCCAAATCTGCTGGAACCGAATCGATTCGCCCTAAGGGCCGAATCGATTCGCCCAAGCGAATCGGTTCGGACAACAAAATTTAGCTTCTGCAATTGCCGAATCGATTCGGTCTTAATCCGAATCGATTCGGACAACAAGACCTGGGATTCTGCATCTATGCGAATCGATTCGCCCAAGGGGCCGAATCGATTCGCCCCTGCGAAAATGCCAAGAATGGCTATGGAGTCTTGAACTCCAAAATTTCTCCAACTCCAAAACCAAGCCCAACCGAATTCATTGGCTGCAATTTCTACATCCTAAATCCATCTATCTACCAACCTTAAACATCATTTATCATCCAAATCCATTTTTAGTGGTTAATACCCAAAAATCCAACAAAAACCCTAACATTTCTAAATCATAAATATCAATGCAATTTATTCTACTTAAACCATAAATTTGCAAGTAGATTACTTGCCTCAAGGTAAGAATCTGATTTGATGAAGAAGGAGGCAACAATCCAAGCTCCAATCTCTCTTTTTCTCCCAAGTTCTCTTCCTCTCTCTACTCTCTCTAGGGCTCAATTGTAAAAATGGAAGAATGGGAATAGGGGTGGGGAAATAAAGCGGGGCTTAAGTCTAAAAGCCCAACTTAAAATGCTAATACGCGATATACTAATACGCGACTACACTATTTAAGCCAAAACCAGTCAAAATTGCCCGAAATGCCAAAATACAATATGGCACTTATTTTGACTGTCTCACACATACCGGGACTAACTACACTATCCAAATTATCATTTGGGAATTTTTATAACTCATTTTAGTTCCGGTTTCATAATAAACCAAAATGTCATTCTAAATCTTTATGACATAATAAATTACCACATGAACATTTTATCTACTCACGGGGTAACTACACAACATTTTTGTAAATATTGACCTTGACATATCAAATTAATATTTACTCGGCATCTAACAGATAATAACTAATTACTACACATGGTAATTAAGGATAAAATGGACTATCGGAAGAGAGGGTTATTACAAAATGATATTCTGGAAACCCTTTGACATGTAGAGGATTAAACCACGAAATTTTGATGTTTTATAAGAAGGAAATTCTGGAAAAGATTGATTAGAACCATGTTTATGAAATTCTAGGGTTCTTGAGATTTTTATGAAGTTTTTGCCTATAAATCCATGATTAGTGACACAAATTTACATGCTTCACGTAGGGAATGCATAATATGATATTAGGATGTTACTAGTAGAAATTTTTGGGCATTTGGGAATGCAAAATCTGAATATGGATGAAGCTATGTGTTAGAACCCGTAACTGAAAAACTGCAGAATTTGCCATACCTTCTTGATCGATCGATCGAGCCAAGAGCTTCGACCGATCGAAGGTTCGATCGATCGAGCCCCAGACCTCGATCGATCGACCCCTTCTGGCAGACTCATATTTCCCTTTTTAAATTAGTTGAATTCGATTTAATGAGAGATGATTCTTGGACACCCTAAATAAAATGTTTTAGGAGATATGGAAGACTAGTAGGACATATGAATAATTTTGGGACCTTTAATGTAAGACGAAAATTGTAGTTTTGGGATAATTACATAAGGGATGATGAAATTATGTATGAAAGGGAGAGACTCGTAAGAGAGTTACGTTGGAACATAAAAGAATACCTACTGAATTGTACACTTGGAAGGATAGAGTCCATAAAGGTTACGTAGTAAGTAGGAAAATCCTTCGAATTAAAGTTAGAGACGAATCGTTATACGTGATAACTAATAATGGGAAAATAAGGATAAATGTCGTAATTATGGGTTATGAGATGAACCTAAATTGATATGATAAAAGTAGTATATTTATATGACTGTGTTTATGCATATATTATATACGTGTGAAAATCATGCCCGCACTACTTGCTATCCATGAGGTTAGCGCGCTGGCACAGTCTTATCTCGAATGGGCCTTCATGGGGGATATTGACTCGTACCCTAGAATATATATATATCCTTGGTACAGGCTATTGAATCGATAGTTCAGATGGTCCTAAGAGACGTGAGGGTATGTACTGACCTTTTAGAGACTTGGAATCTATGTTTCACCTCACTATTGTTTGTGTATGTGTTAATACAGTTCGAGAGTTATTTTGAACTTGTATTTCCCTTAGTATGAGTGATACGGGGATTGGATAGTAGAGTATGCCCGCACCATAGTTTTATGTGGGGTGCTATTAGAATATATATATATATATATATATATATATATATATATATATATATATATATATATATATATTATTAGAGTATTTAATATATATATGAAATTCTGAAATTTGGAACTGCCTACTGTGTTATGATAAGTAAGACATGCAAAATGACTAAAATTGGAAATACTCGTTAAAAAGTCTAATATGATACTGGGAAACTTTATTAATAAATAAAGTTAAAATGAGAGCTTTGTTACTAAATGAAATTATCCTCTTAAACCATTATGTTGTTCAGTTTTAAATCTTACGAGTAACTTAAGATAAGTTAAATCATTGGGAAGATTAGTACGATATATGATAAGATAAACTGTTGGGAAGGTTAGTGCGATAGGTGTGCACATTATAAGAGAGGTGATAATTTCTCAAGAGAGTGTCGCACTAATATGTTGTTGCATTGGCCTGTAAACAATTTAAATATAAACGAATTTTAAATCATATACACTATCGGGCTCTGACCCGTTTCTATTTCTCTTTCTCTCTTGTATATATATGTATATATTACAGGTGCCCAGCCACAGGGGCGTCTTGCATAGGATCCTTTGGAAGGAACGCGCTGCAGCTTAGGTGGGACTTGCAGGCCTCTTGTTTAGACGACTTCATTCATTTGATTCCACTCCTAGCATGTTCATTAGTGGGGCGTGTGTCGCCCTTTCCATTATTCAGTTGTTATTTGGACATTGTGATTCAGTTATTTCTAGTATTGTTACTTTGGGATTTATTCAGTATGGATGTTTTACTTTAAGTTTTAAATGTTGGGATCTTGGATGTTGAATGTTTAAATTCATTGGAGTAGGTTCCAAGATTATTGTGGTGTGATTCTTTAGTATTGTAATGTTGTTAATAATTAAACCTTTAATTTTTTTAAAATAAAATTTGGAAAGTAATGTTTAAAAATGGTTTTGACACTTAGCTTTATTAATTAGGGTGTTTAAATTGGAAAAGTTATTTTTCGACAGTGATTCTGAGAATGAACCAACTATTCACCTTGATTTAATTTAATAAAGGAGTGATTGCCCGGTATTTAATTAGGCGGGGTGTCACAAACTTTTCAGTTAAAAAAAACAATAACTTATAAATTAATAAAAAAATCTCTTATTGAATATGAGACCCCCAATTCAAGAGTTAGCCTCGGACCCCTAAAATCTTGGGACCGACATGAGTAGTCAAATGGGAAAACTATTTATGTAGAACGCACAGATTCTTGGAGTAGCTTAAATTTTAATTACAAAACCAAATATGTATTTTAGTTTTGTTTTTGATACAGACTAAATAAGAAATTAGTTGGAAATAACATACTTGTAATTATAAACAATTATTAATAATAAACTTTGGAACACACGTGAAACCCTATTAAATATTGTATTTGTAGGCCAAGTTAAATGATAAATTTAATATGATTGCTTATAGTAATTATCTAAGAAATTAACATAACTTATTGTCTATTTGTATATAATTTGTTAAAAAATAATTGAATAATTATAATCATTAATGGAGGGAAGTTTTGGATATTAGAATCGTACAATACATATGGTTCGATTCAGTTTTGTAAAGAAATCTACCAACCAATATTTGAGAATTCTTATGATTATAGGAATAACATTTACAACAAATTTAAAATAAAACAATATATTCAAATAAACTTGGAGAAAATGATAAATCAGATGAACCAAACCAGGTCTTAAGGCTTCTGTGCAGAAAACATGATAACGAATTTCTCAACTTTGCTCATGTAGTTAATAAGACCGCATGATGAGCACAAATCCTCGATCTCCTCTTTTTTCAGATAATTGATGTGACTTAAAATCCTCTGCCACAAAAAATAACAAAATTCCCAAACCATAGTGATGCATTTGATAAAAATCAGGAAAATATTATGAATAGTCCTAAGAAGCCATTATAAAGAATTTAGCAAGCAAACGATCATACTAGCAATTTACAAAAGCAAAAGCCATATACAGTAAAAGAGAAAAAGCTAGTGTATGCATTGTAAGTTCAATAAACAAACCAGTCTCTCTCACAAGTTTATGATCATCAACAGTCTCATAAACCCCTTTTATGCGCATCAAGGGGATCCAGTGAACCACTTGAAAATTTATATCTTTTGGTCTCCGTCTCTTCAAGTTTGATGGGCGAGTTATATTGATGGAGAGAAATGGAAGGACATTGAAATCGTAGGTGATATAGATAGAGAAAAAGAAGAATTAAAAGGTCAAGATGCTGAATCTTTGGAATTGGAAAAGTTTTGAATGGGGGAGTGAATAAGCCACGTAGGAACTACTCTTTAAAGGATCTATTTTCATATGTTAGCATTTATTAGATAAGCCACATAGCAATCTCTGTGAGGAGATATCAAAATTATATTTAGATATTAGATTTCCATGGCATGACAATCTTCCTGTCATTTGGTTACCTCATTGACAATGTTGTTAGTTGTATGTTGAATATGGTGTCAAGTCATGGTCACCTCCCCCACTAAAACATTCGTCAACATCATCATCCATTTCAAAAGAGAATACATCCATAGCCTATCCGAAAGGTAGACATGCACCGTGAGATAAAATAAACGAATACGGTCAAGGGTGAAGATATTGACGACAATGTTTCACTCCTTAATATGCTTCAGGGCCTTATGAAGGGCTTCCTTTTCATCAGCAGGGGTCTCAAAATCAAAGACATTGATCATGTTGGTATTTTAAATGGCCTCATCCGTAGGGATACGAGGTAGAGATGGATTGTATTACCTTAAGAAAATTATACCAAAAAATGGTATCCTATTGTGATAGATTTCTCTGTGCATGTTTCAAATATATTCATTTTGTGAAAAATGAATTTAACGATCAAAAGTTATAACATATTGATGTGTGAAAAAAGAAAAAAAATTATAACTGCCTAAATTTTTTTCTCCCACCAATTACACATGAGTTGATTGTAAATGATATTTCTATCAAATTAAAGTCAATCACTTATATATGCTCACAAAATGTTCACATAAGACTTGCCTAAAAACCTATAGATAAAATTTAATAAATATGTAAAGATGTAGAGATCTTCAAAATTTTCTTTAGTACAGCCCCAAAAGAATGTGTAGAGGGTCGGTCCGAAGTTCTAATATATCATTAAACCTCATTATCACTAATACCAAAATTATCACTACTACAGGAGAAATCAAAGTTGTAATCCACATCCAAAAGTACCTATTTTTCTTTATCAACCAAATTTGAATAAAAAAAATTCAGATCGATCAAAATCAATATGTTCCTCCATAGATCTACAAGTATGTAGATTGAAGGTTTCTTCTTGTGATGACTTCTGCAAGTTACTTTTTCCATCACAACGTTCAACATGATACAAAGAATCGCATGATTTATTATATTCTTCCATTGAAGGATTAACACTACTAGTTTCTTCATATAAAGTATTCCCATCCTTTCGATTGATCTAAAATGTCATTTAAACTAGATGATCTTATATCTGGCGAAAGCTCGAAATTAAGTAAATCAAATTGAGTAGAATTATTGTTGTTATCTTGCCCAAAAGCCCCAGAAGGCTCATTGTTAAAACTTTCTTCCATTAAGAATTTCTCCAAGTCTTGAAGTTGTTCCTTGTATTGCAAATCATTCTTTTGATTATGCTCCACTGATTGTCTTAAGCCAGATTCAGTTCCCTCCAAAGTCTCAACATCACATGTTCCTTCTTGTACACTATGCTTACAATAACCAGTTTCATCTTGTGTAACCTCATATTTATCAATACTAGTATCTCCCAAAGGGTTCATATGAATTTTTTCATCCTTTACACTAGGTTCTTCAATACTAGTGTCATCAGCATGTTCACTATCTTTAACCAATCCAATTTGTTCCTTCTCCAATTCTGGTGTTGAATTTTGTGTAACATCAGGATACTTATTGGATAATTTAGTATCCAAATTTGGTTTATCAAAATATCCAGGGCAATTTAATATAGCAGTGGGCCCATACATGGTTCTTGCTGCCTCATCATACACAATAGCTGCTTCAAATGCAGATGAAAATGTACCTAACCATAGACTGCGTGGGTTTTGACCCGAACCGGTACCAATTGTGAGTTCCTGGATCTCAGCTACCCATTTACCCCAAGTACTTTGTCTCACTCCTCTGTATACACAATTTGGATTATCTGGCCCACCTTTGCCTCTCATGCAGCCCTTTTCTGATCCATTAACTTGAAATTTTCTTCTCTTCATTTTCATTCCACCATTAATTGTAGTTTCAAGGTGGTGGTTGAAATTCTTCCACTTTAATAGAGTCTGATCCAGAGAATAACACCCATTCCTCCTTCAAAATCTTATGTCTCCAAAATAACCCATGAGAGATAATGTTAAAATAAGATAAACGATACCTTAGAATAGGCACAAGATTTAATATAAAACATAAAATACTTCTAACTCTCAAGATATAATCCTAACTTACTTTTGGATAGCAAAAGGTGTACATTCTAGAATTCATAAGTCTAGAATCCCAAGAGCCAAGAATTTTAAAAACTATTTGTTGATTTAACACATGATTATTGTATACCTGTGGTCAACTAATTGATATGTGTTAAATAAACAAATTCAAATTTTGAGAATTTGAAAAGACATAATTTCTAAAATTCCAAAAGGTAATAAAATTTTGAAAATTAAAAAACAAAATTCATAATTTAAAGAATTCTCAAAGGCATGGTAGCATGAATTCCAATAGTTGGTAGCATGAATTCCAAAAGTCAAAATAGAAGGAATTCTAATACACATAATATCATGAATTCAAATAGACACAATATAATAGCTGGAATTCTAATAGACATATTTCTTTTATACATGAATTCTAATAATCATAATAGTTAGAATTTTAATAGACATAATTCTATTAGACATGAATTCAAATAGACATAATTCTAAAAGACATGAATTCCAATGGACATAATAGCTGGAATTTTAATAGACATTATTCTATTATACATGAATACTAAAAGTCATAAGAATTCTAAGAGACATGAATAAGAATTATAACAGACATGAATACTAAAAGTCATAAGATTTCTAAGAGACATGAATAAGAATTCTAAGAGTCATGAATACTAAAAATCATAAGAATTCTAAGAGATATGAATAATAATTGTAAGAGTCATGAATACTAATACTCATAATTTCTAACAAGGGGCCAAGTCATAATTTTAATATATATATATATATATATATAGTGATTTATACCATAAAATATGAAAAAATAGTTTATTTTTCTCAAAATGGAAATTTTTTAGTTATCACTATAATAACATAAATAATCTTTTGAGGATCACTCTCCAATTTGCGGAATTGTAAAATCAAATTTTAAACGAGAGTTATAAGCGTTGACATTATTACCAAAAGTGACAAAAATGCATTTTTTGAAGGTCTAAACGGCGCCAAAACGCAAAACTAGGGTGGGTCCCATTGTAAACAATGGATTTTATTTATTTCGACATTTTCAGTCGACCATGTTAGTTTCAAAAAATTTCTATCAAATTTTGACCTTTCACATTTCGACCGCAACAACATCATTATCTATTTTAATGGAAAATCATGTGTTCTTATCATCAGCTCTGATACCACATGTAAGTTATATTTTATAGATGATTCCTAAAATCTTTGAACAACATGATAATCACATCAATAGACACGTGAAAAGAGTTATTTACCTCCTTTCGACGCTATGGATTCAGTCGCGCTGTTGAACGTCGCCGTCGAGTGTCGTCGGTGTGATCGCTTAAGCAATCCTCTAAGGGAGAATTTGGCTTCTCTCTCCTTGCCTATAAACCTTTAGGTATGTGTTTTTCATTGATATCTTGGATTCACTTTTGATGGAGGAAAGGCATCTATTTATAAGTGGAGAGAGGGCCAGAATTCCAAAGGTCAATTAATCTCAACCGTCCATCAAAGTTTGAGATTAAGTGGAATTTTAACTCCTTTTTATTCTTTATTTCGTGTGAAATACGAACCATTTATACAGGATATAACATGTATTTTTTATTAAAAATAGATTAATAAAGACCACATTTCAGGGAAGGAAATAAACTAAAAGTTAATTTAATAATTTCCTTACAAATAAGAATCAATAAATCCTTGATGTACAAGCCTATGATATAAATATAAAATTCATATACGTACTTGAAACATGTAGATCAAACCTTGTGGGAAGAAGAAAAACGTTAATATACAATGAATTGTAAAGTGATATGTCTTTCTTACACGGTTTTATAAAAATGAAATCGAGGTTTATGTAGCTCCAAAGGTAACATCGGTATTAATGAAAAATATGAGAAATTTAATAGTTCAGCTTCTTAAATATGATCATATATATATATATATATATATATATATATATATATATATATATATATATATATTGTTTCATATTTAATAGTTTCATTTTTTAACCATATTTTATGACAGTGAAACAATTTTGACTGTGATGTCATCCCAACTTGACTTATAAAGATATAATATGTGGTAATAAAAACCTTTCCTTTTGGTATCATTTTATATAATTCTCAATGTTTTGTTTATACTTTTTATTCGCTAGAAGTTATTTTGGTCTTGAATCAATTAAATAGAAAATGTAATCTTGTAGAAGGTGTAATTTATTATATTCAAATCCACACAGAGATCCATGTATGGTTTTGCATATAACGATGATATTGATGTACGATAGGTATAGAACAAATTAATATTATAAGATGAAATTAAAAATTAATTAAAAATAAACAATAAATCACCCACGAAATACTTGATCAGATTAGAGAGGATCAGACATTCACCTCATAATGGAGTTTGGTATCAAATATAATTTGAATGTGCCCTCAACTTATCTGATGGATTAACGATGATTGTTGTTGCTCATTTCGCATTTCCATGGATAATGAAATCCTTTTATCTTTTGCTCTTATTTAGATCTTTCAAAATCTACATAACATGTAAAATTTATTATGGATATATATACCTTCTTCGAAACTAGAGAGAGATAGGGGAGAATAATTATAAAAAAAGGGGAAAGAGGGTAAAATTACTCACTTGTCACTAATATAAGATGACATGGGTGTTAGGAAAAAGTTAATCTTTAGTTTCTTGTATGTGGGTTTCAGCTTTTTAGGCCGACTTTATATCGTTCTTTCTCCTATACGATTTGATTTGTAGAGTTGTGATTGTGCCTAGGGTGGATGTGTTTATTGTTTTTGAAAGTCGTAACGTTTTTTTCTTGGAAATGAAGTAATATTTTTTCCTTGATGGAGGTAAATGAAATTTATGGAAACTTTTTTTAAGGGGGACTGTTGTCGAGTTTTGTAGTAATCCGTTGACGTTTATGGTTTGGATTTGTATAAAGAGTAAAGCTAGGGAGACCCACAAAAAAACCCATTTAGTAAATCGAGTGAATAAGACAAAAATGAGTACAAGTTTTCAGTGCACATTTTGATGCTCTGGTGGGATCCACAATAATAAGGTATAAGTTTTTAATGCAGTGGGTTTACGAAATGGGTTTTTTTGTGGGTCTCCCTAGATTTATTCTTGTATACATAGGATCTACAACGGACTTAATTAACGGAGTTCTCAATGGATTTTTGTCATATTCCCGAAAAGTGGTCCCCGTAGGGTCCCAAAGTCAACATTATCATACTCCCTTATGGTACCCTCCTATCTTATAAAAAACCCTTTAAAGACCATACCTTTAAAAGATTTATAATTTAGACCCAAATTGGTATCAAGACCTTAAAGGCATTAGAAACTCACTGAATTCCGACCAAACCCTAATTTTGGTATCAACACCATAAGACGCTCATATTAACCTTATAATAAAAAGACTTTAATGCCCTTGGGATTTATCCCTCCCATTTACAAAGATATTTTTGGAACCAACCAAGATTACCAACCTATACCCATAACTGATTTAGACTCAGAAGGTTGCTTAACCTGACACATAGACGGTTGTTCACTTACTGAACACATCCCAACCAAACACGCAGATAGTGGACAAGTTACTGCCAGTTCTATTAATTAAATAATATATCAAAATAAGTTTATACTCCTTATTTTAGGACAATTAATAAAAGATACTTAAACTCTATAAATAGATATAAAAAATATCTCTAACAGACTACTAGAAATAGATAGTCAAATACCAATAGACCTTGTACAAGTACTACAAGAAATAAATATTAAGACTAATCATATAGAAGTCCTTAACAAAGACATTTTAGAAATTAAAACTTTGACAAAAAATCAAGAGAGTGAGTTAATTAAACTCACGAAAGAACAAGATAAACTTATTCCTAGGTCAGTCAAATATTTACCCAATGGAAATAGTTAAATCAAACTGGAATGATGTTATTGGAGACCTCTCCATTCAAACCTTAGCAGATTTTTACCAAAGAATTTTAGAAAAGATAAATGATGATAGGTTTTTATTATAAGATAAATGAGAATGAGATTGCCAACGCTGCTAAAGCAACTAGACTCATATTAGAAAGATTAAATTTAATCTCAACATCCATAGCAGCTACCCAAGACTATAATAGTATCTTTGTTAAAGACTTACATTTAGATTTAAAAGCTAAGACAGAAGGATTAACTACCTTCTACATAGACTTTGTTAAATTTCAAAAAAATTTCGTAAATTATCTTAATAATATGGAAAGCCATAATCTATCCAAACTGGATAGTATTATTAATGAACTTAGACTAGATATGGCCCAAGTAGAAGAAAAATACGAAGAAATTATGAAGATAATTAGGTTTATATATAATAAACCTTCCTAAGCAGAATTAGACTCTCCGTTTATTTTAACTCATTTAGATAAAATAGAAAAAACTATAGAAACCATAGAAGCTAGGATGTCACACGAATCTGTGCATAAATAAGAAAAAGAAGAGGAAATAAAAGACTATATTAATAAGATTGTTAATTCTCTTATTAATACTGGTGTTAAAAATAATAAATATATTAACAATAATGCTAAAAAAGAGAATAAGACATTTAATGAGGAAATCCTTAGGCAGATAAAAAGACAAAAGGACTATTCAGAATCTTTAGAAAGGATTGAAAAAAGATTTGAACAAAAACAGGTAACCACCAGTAAATTTTGAGAATCTCCTTATGAAGGAACTAGGGAAGGAAAGACCATAACTAGAAGAATCATAAATGATTGATTAGATAAGACTAGTAAGATAGTTAGCTCTATCCCAAATATTGGACATAGCAATTGAATGCTCCAAAGACTTAAGGATTCGTCCTCTAATGTTAGAACATGGTGGAAGGAAAGAAATTTCACCAATCCTCTCCAATGGAAAGAATGGGGTGAAGTTAACTGGAAGATTGTTGAAGATTCCATTCATAATGGACAACTTCCAGTCATTAGATACATAAATTTATTTAAAGAAGGTGTCACTCCTAAGACTCCTAATTATAACACAACTTACCATTGTAGGAATCATGTGTTAGACAAATCCTATACTGAGATCCAAGTATTTGACTCAGAATGGCTTAGATCTAGAGGAACTGATAGGAAGTTCCAATTCCTAACCTTTGAACTCTTTCAAGCAAGAATCCATGGATTACACTGACCTTACAATAATATCAATATATTATATTGTTTAGTAGATAAAAATTGAAAAGATTTTGAGAAAATCCTTATTGGGATAGTTGATTGAGTGGAAAAACCGAGCGTCCGTGTAATACGCTAGTCATTGTTATCGGCTTCCAACCTCAATACAAAAAAACCTAAACTTGTAACTACACTTCTTAAGGAGTATAGTGGCGTGTCTGGGTATCGAATCCACATGGAATGGTTGATAGAATTTAATTGATTTATTACTTCTAAAGAAAAAATGAAAAAGATGATGATGGTTGAAAAGGGATAAAAAATAGGTAAATAAAGAAATTAAATTAATTAAGATGAATGAGAAAGTAGGTTGGAATACATTCCCCCCTAGCCCTAGTAATTTACCGCATAGAAACCTAGAATTGTAAATTATAAATTTGAATGAATCCAACTTTTATAGATCCTAAGCATTACATATATGAGGGAACTAGCCCGCATCATATGAAATCAAAGGTAAATATAAAGCGATGATAAATAATTTTACGCACATCATATTCTTAAACATCCCAAGTACCTAGGGCAACAGAGATTAAAAGATCTACAATGGTTGTAAAATTGTCTCGCACGACTCTTTCAAATTTTTAATTTAAATTCTATTTTCTACATAAGTAATTTACATTGGGATGGGTTCATTCATCCCAACCCCTAAAAATTTAGCTAGACATGATTTTATGGGAAAACAATTTCGTAACAATGCATATAATTGTAGATCCAAGAAATATGGTAAAAAAAAAAAATTACAAAACAAGAAAAGATGATTAAATTGAAAATAAAAATTGAGATTAACTAAGAGAATGGAATTTGATACTTGAAATCTGCACTAGGGAAGAGAGATGATTGAATCCAGATATATTCTTCTTCTTCAACCTTACAAACTAGGGTTTATGAAAATTTCTATGTAAAGAAAAACTATGAAAACTCTCTAAAATCTGACTTTCTCTCTCTAAAATTCTATTCTACTCTCTAGAATTTGACTCCCTCTCTCTAGAATTCAACTCTCCTTGAAAATGAGGTAGGGCTTGGTCTTTTATAGCACCAAGTTGCACGAATTTAACATCAAATTTCGCTTGTGGAACAAGTTTGTGCCAACCAATCACCATAAAATCTGCATAATTAATGACTGAAATCCGCACATCCAGACTCTTCATTATCGCACAACTTCAAAACATCGTAACTTCGTCACCGTAGCTCGGATTGAGGTGCCGTTTTTTCCAGTATTCTTGTAATTTAGAGCTCTTCAACTTTCTAGTTGGCCCCACCTCCGGACTAAGGCTGAAATATTATGAAAATGCCCTTCAACTCTCCATTTCTTGGTTTCTTTCACTGTTTTGAGTTCTCCTACGCACTAACTTGCATAAAATACCTGTAAAGCACATGAGAAATACACAAAACAAGAAACACTTGCCAAAAAGGTTAGTAGAATAAATAAGAGACAAATCCAAGCTATTTACACTGCACGGGATCATAAAAATACCAAAATTAAGGGAATAAATATGAAGAATATGTGCCTAATCACACCCCCTAACTTAGAACTTTCCGCGTCCCGAGCAATGTAAAAGAAATTAGTTTAAAGTTCAACTCTTGAAAATTCTTTTATTGGGATAGAATACCTTTTTCTCCGGTAAGCGATTGCATTTAGCGTATGCAACAAGCCTTTAAACCCCTAGGTTACCCTAGTAGGACAAGTTTTGTCTCGTGAGGGTTTGCAGTGAATACACTCAAAAAATTCTTTATTGACTCAAATAAATATCAAAACACTTAAAAATTGTACAATTTAAACTTTTCGAAAAATAATCACCATAAATTCATATTCAAATGTCTCAAACCATAGTGTGTGTGTGCAAAGCCAAAAATTCAACCTCAAATTTCCACCGATTGAGCATTACGTTACTTTTCGAAAATTCATTTTGATTCAAATTCTTACGGATTGCACTCACAAACGAATCACTCGGATTGTGGTTATTTTCTCTCGGTATGCATGATATAAAGAGTAAATATAATGGACACAAATTCATGCATACAAAATTGAAAAGAAGGAAATATATGGTGAAAGATCTCATCATCGGAATACAGTTATTAGAAAACGGGAAACATCATCTCTAGTTCACACCACTTAATCTCTCTTATTATCTTTTCATGTCTTAGCTCTCCATGCAGTAATTAATTTCGCCATTCGGACTCAGTTAGGACTTTCTCGGGTTAAAAGGTGTAAAGGGTAAAATTGGGAATGGACGGGAATTTTGGAATTGGAAAATTTTCTTACGATGTCCGTTTGTGCTTTTTCGGGCATTTGCTCATTTTTCTCTTTCTTTTTCAATTTTCATTTTTTTCTTTTCTTTTTCTTTTCTTGCTATTTTTGTTGAGCATATCTATTTTTTTTTTCTTGCCCCTTTTTATTTCAAAATTTGGACTTACTTGATGAATTTTCTCAATTTTCACAATTCCGGGCTATTTGGGTTTTTCGGGTTATCAAACGAAAAGATAAATTTTATTTGGCTCAACTTGGGTTGCAAAGGGATAATTTTGTTTTTCACAACTTTTTATGGCTAATATTTTTGGGTAACAAACGAGGGCCTACTTCATTGTCCAAATTGCTAATCACATTACTATATGCATCTCGAGATTAATTAAGTTTAGAGATATATTTAGCACGAATTTCGAGACAACATTTCACACATTTCCCATAACCGATCAAAACAAAGGATTGAGATCATCAACGACTTATTAAAACGCTGAAAAGAACTTTGAGTTAATCATAAACTCGGATTGATTTAAAAACTCATAAAAAATTGATAGGCTCAAAATCTCACTGGGTTTGATCAATCTCCACACTTATTCGTTAAGTCGTCAATTTTCTTTCAATTTCCATCTGCGGTCAATTTTGGCTTAGTGCATTTTGATTGTTAACAATTTGAGACTTCAAATAGAATTAAAGGTGATATTTTTGAAATATTTAAATTCTAATTTTTATTTATTTTGAACAAAAATATTTTTGGTTTTTTCAAAATTTTTCAATTTTTTTTTTAAAATACACACTTGGAAAGAACATGTGATCGAATCAATAAATCTAAACAATAAATGGGAAGAATATCCCACACCCCCTAACCTAAATGTTGCATTGTCCTCAATGTGAATCAAGAACAAAACATAAAGAGAGGAAAAGACAGATATTACCCAAATGGAGCGATCCTCGATGAGTACGAGTCCATTGAATCTACAAAACACGTTAGAACCAAGCATAGCAAAAATAATAACAAAAACTTTAACTATCGAAACTAGACTATAATAAAAAAGAAAAAACAATAATAAAAAAACTAATTATTTTCAACCTACAATTTGAACGGCTAATAAATCATACACTAGAAGTCGAAAAATTTGAGGGTCCACCCAAAATACAATTTGACATTGAAGGATTAATTGTGTACCCTCACTATAACGCATGCCTCCTGGAAAATAAGAATTCCGTTTGAAAAACGGAAGGCATGTGCACAGTTTAAAAAATGAACCATCACCAATTAAAAAATTTAGAGGGATTAAAAATTTGGGTGCACAGGGGGAAAAGTACCATTGGGATCCAAGAAAAATAGAATCACTTCCCAAAGATTTTTCAAGTAGTATGGGAAGGGAATCACACAAACAGAAAGAGTCCATCTTGGAAAATAATTTAAGCATAGAGTGCTTGTCCTCAAAATCTTCTCCCCAAAAATTTTCATTGAGACCTCGAGGTGGGGCATGTTCAGAAACAGAGAATTTATCTATCCTGTCATTCAACTCGCTCTCATCTAAGTGACCAAGTGAGGCCCAAAATGATTCAATTTCAAGAGTGATGTTCTCAGTCACCGAGCCGAATTCTATCTCAAATGCCGCTAAGCTGAAATCTTCTAGGTCTCCCTCTTGATTTTTTTCTATCTCACCTAGAAGAAATGTATCTATCGTGTCTTGCCATTCGCTCTCTTCTAGGTAACCCAATGAATCTCTTTTGATGCCCTCTAAATTTTCTCTTTTGCTAACGCTCAAGGAGTGTTCTCCTATGTCCCGTGGAATGTTCTCAAGATCTTGTCCTCTAAAATTTTCAGTTGGATCTGGTGGAGTGACACGTTTAAGTGTATGGCCCGTAAGATGAAGCATCTCAAAAAAACATTCTCATACAAGAATCGGATCAACATCCTCAAGACATTCATCCAGTTCTTGTGATGGATTTAATGGTTCGATAATAGTGGGGACACAAGGAGACAAATGATCTTCAACCTCAGTAGATTTTGCAATATTTATAAGAGGTTGATATTCAAAAGAACTTGGATCACTCTCAATGATTTAATTCTCAAAAGTATTAGGTGAAGCGCAAGTCTCGACCTTCTCTATGTTGTCCAAATAATCATTCAACTCCTTGCAAGTTGCTAAAATTTTCAACTCGGTAACGACAAGGTCATCATATTGCTTTTTTATATCAAGCAAGAGTTCTTCCAAAGTAGACTTCCTTGGTTCTAGCACCTCGAATTCCTCATTTGGTTGAAAACTTACTTCATCTTCAAAACTATCGGAAAAAAAATCCTCATTGGATTCAAATAATGCATCTAACTCTTGCTCCCAATAACGATTTTTTTCTCGATATTTTTTTTCAAGTCTTTCTTCTTCAAGCAATTGATTTTGATAAATTTGGAGTTTCTTAGCACTAGGCTTGTATTTTTGATAATCATCTTTAGTGATATTTATCCAATGGTCATAAGTCTTGAGTGCCTCCTCCTCCTCACTATTAGCATAATAATTAAAATTACCAAATGAGTTAAAGTAAGACATTTCAAATTGGGCAATTCAAGAACGTGACACCCATATTTTTCTTTATTTTTTATTTATTTACTATTTTTTTATGAAGTAGTAAGTCAATTATAATCTATAACAAACAGTCCCCGGCAACGGCGCCATTTTTGATTGAGTTGAAAAATCGAGCGTCCGTGTAATATGCTAGTCGTTGTTATCGGCTTCCAACCTCAATACAAAAAAACCTAAACTTGTAACTACACTTCTTAAGGAGTATAGTGGCGAGTCTGGGTATCGAATCCACAACGAATGGTTGATAGAATTTAATTGATTTATTACTTCTAAAGAAAAAATGAAAAAGATGATGATGGTTGAAAAGGGAAAAAAAATAGGTAAATAAAGAAATTAAATTAATTAAGATGAATGACAAAGTAGGTTGGAATACAATCCCCCTAACCCTAGTAATTTACCGTATAGAAACCTAGAATTGTAAATTATAAATTTCAATGAATCCAGCCTTTATAGATCCTTAGCATTACATATATGAGGGAACTAGCCCGCATCATATGAAATCAAAGGTAAATATAAAGCGGTGATAAATAATTTTACGCACATCATATTCTTAAACATCCCAAGTACCTAGGGCAAGAGAGATTAAAAGATCTACAATGGTTGTAAAATTGTCTCGCACGACTCTTTCAAATTTTTAATTTAAATTCTATTTTCTACATAAGTAATTTACATTGGGATGGGTTCATTCATCCCAACCCTTAAAAATTTAGCTAGACATGATCTTATGGGAAAACAATTTCATAACAATGCATATAATTGTAGATCTAAGAAACATGGCAAAAACAAAAATTACAAAACAAGAAAAGATGATTAAATTGAAAATAAAAATTGAGATTAACTAAGAGAATGGAATTTGATACTTGAAATCTGCACTAGGGAAGAGAGATGATTGAATCCAGATATATTCTTCTTCTTCAACCTTACAAACTAGGGTTTATGAAAATTTCTATGTAAAGAAAAACTATGAAAACTCTCTAAAATATGACTTTCTCTCTCTAAAATTCTATTCTACTCTCTAGAATTTGACTCCCTCTCTCTAGAATTCAACTCTCCTTGCAAATGAGGTTGGGCTTGGTCTTTTATAGCACCAAGTTGCACGAATTTAACATCAAATTTCGCTCGTGGAACAAGTTTTTGCCAACCAATCACCATAAAATCTGCATAATTAATGACATAAATCCGCACATCCAAACTCTTCATTATCGCGCAACTTCAAAACATCGTAACTTCTTCACTGTAGGTCGGATTTAGGTGCCGTTTTTTTCAGTATTCTTGTAATTTAGATCTCTTCAACTTTCTAGTTGGCCCCACCTGCGGAATAAGGCTGAAAAATTACGAAAATGCCCTTCAACTCTCCATTTTTTGGTTTCTTTCACTGTTTTGAGTTCTCCTACGCACTAACTTGCATGAAATACCTGTAAAGCACATGAGAAATACACAAAATAAGAAATACTTGCCAAAAAAGGTTAGTAGAATAAATACGAGACAAATCCAAGCTATTTACACTGCACGGGATCATAAAAATTCCGAAATTAAGGGAATAAATATGAAGAATATGTGCCTAATCACACCCCCTAACTTAGAACTTTGCGCGTCCCGAGCAATGTAAAAGAAATTAGTTTAAAGTTCAACTCTTGAAAATTCTTTTATTGGGATAGAATACCTTTTTCGTCGGCAAGCGATTGCATTTAGCGTATGCAACAAGCCTTTAAACCCCTAGGTTACCCTAGTGGGACGAGTTTTGTCTCGTGAGGGTTTGCAGTGAATACACTCACAAAATTCTTTATTGACTCAAATAAATATCAAAACACTTAAAAATTGTACAATTTAAACTTTTCGAAAAATAATCACCATAAATTCATATTCAAATGTCTCAAACCATAGTGTGTGTGTGTGCAAAGCCAAAAATTCAACCTCAAATTTCCACCGATTGAGCATTACGTTACTTTTTGAAAATTCATTTTGATTCAGATTCTTACGGATTGCACTCACAAACGAATCACTCGGATTGTGGTTATTTTCTCTCGGTATGCATGATATAAAGAGTAAATATAATGGACACAAATTCATGCATACCAAATTGAAAAGAAGGAAATATATGGTGAAAGATCTCATCATCGGAATACAGTTATTAGAAAACGGGAAACATCATCTCTAGTTCACACCACTTAATCTCTCTTATTATCTTTTCATGTCTTAGCTCTCCATGCAGTAATTAATTTTGCCATTCGGACTCAGTTAGGACTTTCTCGGGTTAAAAGGTGTAAAGGGTAAAATTGGGAATGGACGGGAATGTTGGAATTGGAAAATACTCCTTAGCTAAGATTAAGAAGATCAAAGAGAACTTAGAAGAGAGATCAATTAAATAATATATTCAATTATTCACATCAGAATTCATTGGAGCTAGACATTTAGCTCATATCAATGAATAAGACTTAGGAAACACTAAGTTAGCTTTCCTTAGCATTTGCAAACTAGATAAAATCAATGAATATAGCAAACACTACAAACAAATATATTACCAAATTAAAGAATTTGAAGATACATTAAAAGATGAATACTTTGGAAAGATATTAGCCATATGACAAATCCTAATTAATGAATATAGGAATTGGCTAGGAGTAGCTGGAGTTAAAAATAACTCCCTGGGTGAAAGAATCAATTTTGCCAAAGGCTATATTATATCTAAGAGACGTAATATAACTCAAGGAAAGTTAATAGAAGATACTTTCAAGCAAATCCCTCCAATCAAAGACGAAAGAGACATCGCTCCAATCCAATGGGGATGTGGAAGCGAATTTAAGAAATTTAAAAAGAAATTAGAATGGAAATATAGAAAGTTTAAGACTAGACCTTTAGGATTTTCAAAAAAGTATAAATTTAGACCATCTACTACCTTTAGAGAAAGGAACACTAAGACCAAGAAAAATAGGTCTAACCAAAGAAGATACTTTAAGAAGAATACTAGTAAATATAAGAAGGTTCCTAATTATATGAAGGAAAAATATGTATGCCAATCTAAGACTTCCATCAAAGAACATTGGACTCTCGACAAAAAAGGACACATTGCTAAAGACTTCCCTAGTAAGAAAGATAAAGAGGGTATTAAGATTATTAATACAATATTAGATAATGCACATCAAGAAGAATTAGATATCCTATATGCTATAGAAGTATCAGACATAGAAGATGATGATAATACTAGTATCTATAGTGCATATATAAATAGTGTTTTGGAAGACTATACTAGTAATACTGATGAGTATGAAAACTCTCAGGATAATTTAGATTTATATACGATGCAAGCTAATCAAGACGATTTAGATGATGAATATATAGACTTCGAAGAAGCTTAGTATAAATGTATATTAATCCCCTTTTCAAAGAAAAGATGGACAATTAGTAATCCTTAGTTACTAACCTATATACCTAGATGTTACTTTGATGAAAGACATTATTGCAAATTTGAAATGAAATTTAACAAGAAAGAGTTTAGATGCGTAGAATGCTTTGAGATTATACAAATATAATTGTTTATGGTTTGTGTTATTTGCCAATTACATTACCATGAAAACTGTGGGAGAACTAGATTTAGAGCAATCTATACTAGCCAGTATGATGCTCAAATAGACTTAGATCTTAAAATATATTATCACGATATTGATAAAAATATAGCTAAAAGATTACAAGAAAACGAAGACGTGAAAGGAAAGGGAATTTCCTATGATTTAGAAGAATAGCGCTCTGATAGTAGTTCAGAATACCTAATACCCTTAGATTTTATCGATAAACCTCAAAAAGGAATATCTATTTTAGAAAAGAATCATTTAGGAATCTCTACTAAACCACATGCTTGTTTTACAGAGTTATTCATTCAAAACATAGATTATCCTAAAAGACTTTCAGCCTTTATGGATACAGGATGTTCTCAGAGTATTTACTAGGCTAATGCCTTCCCTGAAGACTACTTTTTAGAAAGTACTCAAGAATATATGGTAAAGTGGAAAATGGAGAACCATTTACCTTATATTTCCATATTATTCCTACTTTTTTAAACTAGGAAATCAGACCAACAAAACTGTTAATCATCGATTTTGGATAATGGATCCTTGTCCTAGTTTCGAAGGAAACATTATTTGAGGAAAAGACTTTATTAGTAAATATCATCCTTATACTTAGTATAATGATAAGATATTAATTAGTGATAAAGAGGAATTTATTATTAAAGCCCCTCTAATAGATCACAAGATTGCATTTGACCTTATGCAGGTCAAACCTAATTATAGACCCATAAAACATCAGAGTTCTTTAGTTGAGCATGGTGGACCTAGACCTATAACCCAATAAGAAAGCCTAGACATTAGTGAACTCTTAAAAAAAGACTGTAGGTGTCCAAACTAAAAGGGATATAAGCAAATAACGCTTATACAACCCGACATTCTAGATATAGCCCATCACACCTTATTACAGGTCCAAACTATATCCAAATAAAGGAAAATGGATATAGAGGTAGAAAAAGAAAAGATTGGGCTACTAGAAGATCCCACTTTAGGAGAAAATACCATCGCTAAGTGGGATAAAGACCAAAGTTATTATGAAATTTTCCTTATTAACCCAGACGCCACTATTAATGATGGAACCTATAAGAAAGGATATTCACAAGAAGACAAGGAAGAATTGAAAAATGACATAGATGAAATGCTTAAGTTAGGCATTATTAGAGAAAGTAAAAGTAGACATAATAGACTCGCATTCTATGTTCAAAATGAATCTCAAAAGATGTATGATTATAGATTATAGATAACTTAATAAGAATTGTGAATTTGATTCTTATAAGATACCAGACAAGAATAATTTAATCAATTTGATTGAAGATAGAATTATATTTAGTAATTTTGATTGCAAATTAGGCTTCTGGAAAATTAAGATGCATCCAGACAGTATTACTTGAACAACCTTTAATGTGCCCCAAAGAAAATATGAATGGCTGGTAATGTCATTTGGATACTTGAAAGCTCCTCAAGTATTCCAAAGAATAATGGATAATATATTTAGACCATATTCAAAAAAAACTCTTGTTTACATAGATGACATTATGGTAGCCAGTAAGACTTAGATAGAACATGTACTTGGAGCCTCGACCTAGTCTAAAGCCTCAGCTCGGCCTCTAGTAAATATAAGACTGAGGCCGACTTGGGTCATTACGAAGCCCAATGGTATCGGCATCGTCTCTTCAAGTCCTCAACCTCGACCAATGGGCATAGGCCGAGGGTCACATCAACATTGCTCGTGGATTGGGAGACGCGTGGATCAGCGCACATAGGACGTATACTCTGTGTGGGTGAAACCATTATAGTCGAATCATTACCTCATGTGAGGGAATATTTGGACATCATACTCTACATGTGTCACATCCAGGTGTCTCCAGTGGAGAGGCTAAGAGCAGCGCGTTCATGTATACTACAAGCTTAGGGGGGACACCATACCCCCTAAGCACTATATAAAGGTTTCACCTTCTTCATTGTAAAGGATCTCATTATTCACAACCCTAGCATAACTCTGTCAAAATATACAGAAGAGAGATAAAATCTAAAGTGTTGTATTTATAGACCATTAGTGCAATACTTATAGTGAAAACCACCATTCACACTACACAGTGGATGTAGGATCCGACCGAACCACTTAAATTTGGTACCATCTTCTTATTTGCCTCATCTCCTTCTGCATATACATTTATATCTTTTGTAAACCATTATTTTTTGGTTTGAGAGCACATACATCATGACCTAGTCATACCATTTCTGGTATCATTAGTCTGGCACCGTCTATGGGAACGAAAACCTCATAACTTCCCTTTCTTAGCTTATCCTCACCGGAGTATCTGGTGGTGAACCAGTCCTCCCCTTCTGTGGAGCTGCTTCACCGTTGAAAGAGTTTTTGTTGAGATGCAAATCTTTCACTCTTTGATTATAAGTTCATCCACCATGCTTTAACATGGCATCAGAATTTCCACCACATCCACCACCCGCTGGTGGCCTTAGTTCCAATAATACCCCTTCTCAGTCAGAAATGGTTGAAGTGGTGGCCGCATTGAAATCCTTGGCAGCAAGCCAATAGGCGATATAAGAGAAGTTGGTTGCCTTCAGTCAGAATGTAGTAATCAGGCCAATGGGAGCCCCACCGAAGATGATTACTCCGACAGCTGGGGAACCTCATTAGGGAGTAGGGGACCACCCCAGGCACCTCGCAAGGATCTACATCCTCTTTAGCGACGAATGGGCATTGATGACCCAAGGTGTTTACACCTGGGATGGTAAATCCAACCCTTCCCGGAGGATCGATATAGTGAATATGAGGCTGAGGATGCCCAGATTGTTTGTTGGGAGCTATACGAAGTATCTGGGAATAGGATATTCCCCGTTCAAGGAAGTCTAGGTCGTGATAGGAGGCCGAGTCTAGAGGCCCGACCAAGGGGCTAAACTTTTGATCGATTAAGTATAGGGTCGACCTTTGAAAGGGTCGGCCCAGTTAGAGATTTGAGAGAGAGGTAGTCCAGGTCAAGGAGCAATGCTGGCTCAAAGAGGGAGGCAGTAGATGGTCAATGAGAGGTAAATTACTGATGCAGATCAGCAGTCGGGGAACCCTTAGTTCGATTTATGGAGGTAGAAGGGGATAAAATTCGGCCAGGTCGAACCCATTGAAGCTATCGAGAGGCCTTGGAATGACTCCATTCAAAGGCTAGAAAATAAGATTGAAGACATCCTTAAGAGATGTGACCCCTTGCAGAGGGGATACTTAGAAGGTTCTCCTTTCATGACAAAAATAGTCAACTTCCCAACACCTGCCAAATTTAAGACGCTGGTGGTTACCCCAAAGTATGATGGGAGTACTAACCCTGTGCACCATGTAGAGATGTACCAGTCGGCTGCAAATATCTACTCCGTCTCAAATGAGATGAAATAATGTGAATTCTCGAGCACTTTGACAGGAGCTGCCCATATATGGTTCACCTCCCTTTCGAAGAACTCCATTGAAAATTTCAAGAAACTCACTGAATAATTCATCCACAATTTCTTATTTAGGGTAAGACCCCAAAAGAAGACTACTCACCTTCTTATGAGGAAAGTATTGCGATGACAATGTTAATAGGAGGCTTGCAGAAAGTAAAATTGTTTTGGAAGCTTGCTGAAGACCCGCTAAAGTCCATGGTCGAGCTATTGGCGATGGCTAAAAACGTAATGAACGCCGAGAAAGCTATGGCATCTAAATATAAGGAAGATAAGGGGACTAGCAGTGGGAAAAAGTTTGAAGAGAAGAATAAAGATGGAAAGAAGAGATCGAGTGATGATAAGTTTACTGGGTATACTCCTCTTACGGTCAGCTGTACATCCTTAATGAGATCAAGAACGATGGGTCCTTAAGATGGCCTAAGAAGCTAAAAGCTCCCCCTCACAAAAGGAATAAAATCTTATGGTGTGAATTTCACCAAGATCACAGGCACTTAATCAACAAGTATTTTTCCATGAAAGATGGTATCGAGAAAATGCTTAAGGCTAGAGAACTAAGGAAGTATGTGAGCAGTGAAGACTCAAAAAGAGGACGAGATGTCCCCAAAATAAGAAAGGTCGATAAGTGCAGGGACGATGTCCCAGGTAAGAAGGACCACGCCTCGGATGATGATAATGATGATCCAGACCTGCCACCAAGGGACGATGATCCAAAAGGAAATTCCACATGATATCGTTTGATGTGAATATGATATGTGGAGGCCTAGAAGGTGGTGGCGCAGACGTGGTTGACCGTAAGGCGCATGTGGTCGAGTCTAAGGCCCTTCCAAAGGTTGAAGCCGTTAACTCGGCTGAAGTAGGTACAAATTCATTGAAGAGAAAGAATATAGATATGGACACCTTAATCGTGGGTTTTTTAAGAATTGACCTCAAGGGAATCCTAGCCCCTCAGAATGACAATTTTATAATTACACCTAAAGTACATGGGAACGTCGTGCCAAGGATATTGGTCAATGGGGGAAGTTTGGATCATGTTATGTTTTGTCCATGTTTTAAAGGTTTGGGACTCAACAGGAAGAGGCTCATCCCTTATCAACATCCTCTGATAGGGTTCAGCGATGAGAAGGTGCATTAATTGGGAATGTATGAAATGGATGTCAGAATGGGAGATGTTTACCCTAAGAGTCTAATGAGGAAGGTTAATTTCTTTATAATGGATGAAAGTATATACTCGACTTATAACATTATAATGGGAATACTAGAATTCCTTACTTCCAAATACAATTTTCCCATCATGGTTACTTTGAACACTACAATTTGTACCCCAAGTACCCACACCCTGCCAATCACCCCCCCCCCCCAACCCGACACGAGTTGAGTCTATAGCCCCCACCCACCGATGAGGTTATTCCTCCCTCTTCAAATCAAGAGATGACGCATGTTGAATCTGAATTGAGTCGCCTCTTAAGATCCATCAGTAAGATGAAAACTACTGATGAGTTAACCAATATGAACAAGATGGCCCTCTACCCCTAAGATCGATTACCAGACAAATTTAATATGCCCATTTCATGACATAAAAAGGATTAGGCTCTCCATATGCCCATTTATCCAACTACTACCTTTATATTCAAGTTCAAAACGTAGACGTCAGGATATTAGAGAAAATATTCTCCCCTCCTCTGTTCGGAGGGGCCCTCACCTGGTATATTGGCCTGAAATGTGAGAAAACTGCCAAAAATTGGAATGTTGTATGTCGTCCTTTTCTTAAGTAGTACGAATACAATGATGAGCTTAGTGTCACATGGAGGGACTTAGAAATGATGAAGCGGGAGGAAGGAGAGGTCGTTGGAACTTTCGTCACTCGTTGGAGACAGAAATTTGATCATACGGTCAATCACCTCTTGGAAAATGATCAGATCGAGATCATAATAAAAAAACTGTGGAAAGAATTATAAAGAGAACTAGGGCTCACTAGGATCACCGACTTCAAAGATCTCAACCATATAGAATGTAAGATCGATGAAAGTTTGGATTCTAATGCTACAAAATGTACAAAGGAGTCCTGCATTGTAACAACTTCCATTTTCCATGTAAAGGTTGGCCAACACAGTAAGCTGAAGATGGGGCTTGTCTATCAATTTATATCATTCTCAGCATCAAACCATAGCAAAATATCTTTATTTTAAAACAACATCCACATTAAAACCGATTTAATTAGTAAAATATAATAAATAAGTTCAACATTCGGATAGTATTAAAAACTACAACATAAGTATGACTGGTCTAAAAAGACTGAATAATAAACTTCGGGATTATGACCATATAATCTCCGAATGATAAAGATAACTGGAAGGGAAATAACAACCTAAATAAGAGTCAAATGATATAAATGACTAATGAGCAAATATGATCTCAGGTCTGATATCCCGTCGGCCCTGTTGTCCCTGTCTATGCAAACCTGGGGGAAAACATTTTATAATTTGGCTTAGTTCCCTATAGTTACAAGAACTCTCTTACGAAATCAAAATACAATGATGTTGTTAGTTCAAAGTATACACCGCCCATCGACACGCACATGCAAGAAGTATCTCACCCCTTATCCAAGTGAAATATTATACGCATATCAACCCATGTCACAAATATGAACGTTTGAAAACTATAAAAATAAGGTAACATTCGATGCATCTAGTATAATTCTTATACTGAAGCTAATTATTTACACATATGCTTCTAGTTCCCAGAGTAACCTTATGATAATACCCACAAGAAGTAACATAACATCCATTATGCAATATGTAGTATTGGGTTCATTATCGTTTGTCTACATCATTAGAATTCACATATTAATTCTCAATTAATTTATATAATTATATATGTCCTTCTATATATATGACACATAAAGGCATCTACCTTCAGTGTCCTGTTCATACTCTATCGGTAAGTTCAGAGGAGTCCCTCATCCAAATGGACAGTAAAAAATATATACAAGTGGGGTGGTCCCTACGTAGTACACCATTGCATGGTCCATACCCCGATGGTGACAATGGATCCTAGCGTCTGAACCTATCTCCTCATAAGTGGTGCTGCCCACATGTGTCGACGTGTGCTACAGTCCGGAGACATACGTAGCCCCAATAATTAGGCCGCCCACGAACATGGGTATGTTGACACAAATAAGTAAATACATATTTTTAACACATAATATGTATAGGTTATAATTACCCCCAAGAAGTATCATTAATTTTCAATTAATATATTTACTTTAAGAATTAACCATCTGGTTAATTGTTAACTTTCCCAACTAATAAAATATTAACACAAAATTCCTTTTTAAGAAATTATCCACTCACTTGGATCATCTCTCTCATACTTTCCTATGTTTGTAAAAGTCACCTGAAGGTTTTCTCGGTGCTAACCTGGCCTAACCCCTTAAACACAATTCAACCCTGGTTAGTCTATGACACTTTTTAACCCTCATGTTGGATTCCAAGAAATCTAAACTCATCCCCGGGCCTAAGATTCCATGCCCTATCCTCAAACAGTCTGGAAAAAAACATGAGAATAAGTTGGCAAGCCAGTAGAACCGAACTAGTTTGCTGGCTAGATCGAACCGGTTCGGTTAGCGAATTGGTTCACTCCTCCTAAATAATTGGTTGGATTTGCTGGGCAGCCAGAACAAATTTTTGATGGGATTTTGCCTTCTCCCTACACCCATGGTGGCTCCAACATTCATATAAACCCCACATACAAACTCTAATCTACCCCCAACCATTAAATAACAATTCTCTACATGAAAATCATCCCGAAAACAAATCTAATTCATTCGACAACAATCTATGTCAAGAATCATTTGTTATTAAAACCCCAGTTTAAAGATTCAATCTTTTCTCTTTTAAATCATTCAAGAGCCAATATTTCTTTCTCAGTTTATATTAGATCCATCATTCATATGACATGAGTTTTGATGTTAAATTCCCAATTAACATGATACTAAATTTTTTGGGTTTGTCACCAATTAGTTTAATCCTTAAACGTTATAATCTCATATTTGTTTTTCACTATTCATAATGTTTATCCAAATCATGTAAACATCAGTTTATCTAGTAAACCCAGAAATTTCTATGAGAAATACAAAACTGAATTAAGAAACACGTTGAAAATTAATTTAGCAAGAGAATTATTGCCTTAGTTTGACGATTAGGGATCTCTTTCTCTTGCATCTTTGATATTTATCCCTTATCTAGACTTGGTAATTTCTCCAATAGGTGTGGGGATGCTAGTGTTGAGTTGTGGTGGAATGGAAAGTTATTTCTTAATTGTTAATTTTCCAAACCCCCACATTTGGGCCCCCAAACAAGCCCAAAACCATTCCCGGATTTACCCTATAACTCCCCTAATGGTATACATATACTCCAAACTTAATTTCGATGTCTAAAACACCTAAACAAGTCCCCAAATCATCTCGAAACATGCCCAAAATATATCTACCCAATTTACATATTTTTATTATTATGTCGAACACCACATACAAATAATTTAATTAATATTGAATTTATTGTCTACAAGTAAATATAACATTCACAAATGAATCAAATAAACATGAAATTCCAACTAAGTAATTTATTCATGAATTTATTTATTTAAATTCTACCAAATTAAATTAATTTCTACTAATTTAATTTATTATAAAAAGACGGAGTATTACATTCTTTCCCTTAATAATGAAATTATGTCCTTGGAATTCACCGAGGAATAACATCAAAAATTAACCCTCACAAATATCATAGGTTTATACTCTATTAGTCTGTGCTTGTATCCGAAATGATAAAATAAAAATGCTCATCTATTCCTACCATAGTGTGATCGAGACGTCCATACTCCACATATCACATATACACACACATAAACATTATATATGGATGAACGACATAGATCCCAAATGAACCATACAAACCATGCACATCTATGAGGAAAAAAAATACTCGAATATCCTGCTAATCATAACTTAGTTCTTCTTGAGATTGTCCCGCTCATTCTACTAGTAGTGTAAAAATTACCCAGTGCTCTCATCACTGCACTCCTTGGCCTCGGTGGCCTTAACTCATATAACATAACGTCGATCGATGCATTATATCTTCACATATGTATAACGTATTAATAGAACATCCTATAACCCAAGGTTCTTCAACTCCCGACACTTGCTAACTTTTATGTTTGGTACGTCTTTCAAGCGAAATCCAAACAAGGAACCCTCCCGGTACACTACTACATAGCTTAATTGGTTATTGAGAGCTATTGGTCCAAGACTAAACATGAAATTATACGCTAACCACATAGATTTCAACTTGTCTCAATTTAAACAAAAGGCTCATCCTTCCAAGAATTACAGTGAACCGTATTGTATTAATCATTTGAATAATGCCAAGAACATCATGTTCCTTTTCACATATACGATAGGACACCCTCTGTCCATCCTTAAATCTAGTAGAGCGCTTAATCACTTATAAGATTATAAATATCTACCCATCCCAATAAAGTTTACTATCGCCCATTTTTAATGACAACGTTCCTATTATAACACTATTCGTGACAATAAACATCTTCATGTAACCGAGGCCATCTCTATCCATTTATCTCTTAAAGTAATCTAAAACTTTTCAATACAAATTCTTCTACTTATGGATATCCTTACCTACTAAAATAAAATCCATCCCTGGATAACCATCATATTTATTCATCCTTTAGAGTATTCCATCACTAGCATCTAGTCTATGTCTGCACACCGAGTCAGAAATTCATTGTATATCTAAATAAAAAAATAGGTCAATAACCAATCCTGGAATATTTACATTGTTGTGCCTACTCTCGATAAGGAAACCCTCTTCAATTCATGCAAAATTCGCGGCTATAACCCCTATGACCATTTATACTCTCACCATATAGGGTTTATAAAACTCTATCGAACCATCATTCGTCCTATGCTACTATCTCCTTGGACACCTACTTGTCCATAAACCTTAGCCCTCATTAGCACATGAATAAGACAGACGTTTATGATGCACAAGTCACATCATCCTCATATCAATTTTTTAATTGAGGCATCACCCTTCATTTTATGAAATCAAACGGTGACCCACTCCTAGGTCCAAACTCTTGGACCTTATTCTCATCGAAATCACGAACGGCTTAACAACACAATAAATCTTGCCCATTCTGAGTGCAACACCAATTAGACATTATTTATTTGGAATCCATCCGTAACCAAATCTTTCCTTAAAACACCCCAGTTGCTAAGACATCTCAATATGTTTCTCTATTTTAAGTGCACCAATTTTCATAAGGTAAACATACTAACCCAAGTTTACATAGCGATCCATTTTACCATAACTAGACCCTAAACATGATAATTTCCATAATTTTTCTCACGTCTATGATGAACAACATTGTCCAATTGGTTATTCTACACTTGACCATCAACTCTTAATGACCCCATAATAATTGGCACAAGCCATTTAAGTGGATCATCGATCCATCCCTAGCATAACATCATATTCCATCATATCTAATATGAATAGGTCTACCATAATCTAAGTCTCCATGTGTCAATACCTGTACCTCTACACATGAAACACATAGGTGTCTCTCTACCCACGGGTGAATCAATGTAAAGAACTATGTCAAATTCTAAGTCTACCATCCTTGATGCACTAACAGAGTAATATTAATAATTGAGTACTATGCACAAGTATCAACTAAATATGCCGTGCATATCTATGAATAGGGATCATACCCTGCACTATCTATGTTAGTGTTGGTACCTCTTTAGGGGTGATATGAGACATGCCCATAATGTAATTGCGGCTGATGTCTTTGAGGTGGAGCGGGTAGCCCTAGTAGTGTCGGCACTACCGCCACTATCTATATCGATAATGGCCCCGGGGTGAATAATACACTCATTATCCCCCAGCTCCCGTGCTGCTCAATTTCTTTGAGGTAACTTCCTCGCGAAGTGTCCTTTATCTCCATAAATGTAATAATTTCCTTGAAATTGACACCTATCCTACTGTTTCCCTTGTTGGCCCTATTGTCCTTGGCCCTGCTGCCACAATACCTGATGGCCTTTTTATTGCTGGCCCTAGACCGATTGGCCCTCCTCATTCCAATAATAAAAAACCTTTTTCTTGTTATGCTGATCACCTACCTATGACCCCTTGAACTGTTGGGTCCCCTAACTGCCATTCCGATTCGTCTTACCCTGCTGGTTCAACGTCTCTGAGTTGGGTCTCTTCCCTCTTTACTTTTCTAAAATTCCTTATGATCCTGATAATGTAGCAAAGCGACATTCACTATCTGTGTGTAGGTGTTGAAAGTCGAATTTCCTAACAATAACGTCTTGATGTGACAGTTTGTCCCGCATATAAACTTCTAGATCTTCTTCTCTTCAATGTTTACCTCATCCCCAGCAAAAAAGGCAATGAAGTAAACTACACCTCACATTCTGCTACTGTGCGATCTTCCTACTTAAGGCCCAAGAACTTCCTTCTCATCTCTGGTGGTAAATAATTTCCCTCAAACTTGGCCTAAAACTTATCAATAGTTAACATGTCTTGCTCCTCCAATGTGGTGATATACTCCCACCTCTGTAAGGTTTCCCCTACCAGGAAAAATGAAGCTAACATCTTCTTGTGCACTGTAGTTCACTCAACGATCCTCAAATGTAGCTGAATATCCTTCTTCCACTGAGTACCCACTAGTATATTTGGACTCCCAGTAAACTCTGGTGGTCGAACCTTAATGAATCCCTCCCTAGATATCTCCCATATCGAGCCTTACGCTTGAATGGGTAGCACCACTTGTTGTAGGAGTGGTGGTGGTGGTTGTTGCTGCAGTGGAAAAAATTACTGTAGCATAGAGGCCATCATTGTAGAGACTTCCTGGATCACTATCAGGAAAATGTTTACTGGAGTAATCCCGGGTGGGGCTAGTGGTGGTTATGGGTGTGGTTGAGGCTCCTACCGATCCCCCTCTTCTGTAGCCTATGTGATGACACGTCATGGTTTACCTCGCGTACCGTCTTCCATATGAAAACAATTAGGTTTCATATTTGTAACATATCAAAAAGACAATGATTCCTAATCTTAACGCTCTACTTATCAAAGGAATGCAACGTAGAACGTAATGACCATAACACAAATCTTAAGGACTCTTAATTATTGATGCTCTGATATTAACTATAACAACCCCCATTTTTCACGTAAAGCTTGGCCATACACAGTACATCGAAGATGGGGCTTGTCTATCAATCTATATCATTTTCAACATCAAACCATAAAAAAAACATCTTTATTTTAAAAAGACATGCGCTATAAAACCAGTTTAATTAATAACTGATAATAAATATGTCCAACATCCAGATCGTAATAAAAACTCATACATAAGTACGACTGATCTCAAAAAGATTGAATAATAAACTTCAGGCTTATGCCCACATAATATCCGAATAATAAAGATAGCAGAAAGGGAAATAACAACCTAAACTAGAGTCAAATGATCTGAATGACTAGTGAGCAAATGTGATCGCAAGTCTGATATCCCGTTAGCCCTATTGTCCCTGTCTAGGCAAACTTGCGGGGGAAATTTGTATAATTTAGCTCAGTGCTATGTTGACCATCATGTTGAAAGCCAACCAATTCCATTAGACAAAAGGATCTAAGGAGGCATTTGAAAAGATGAAATAGTCCTTGACCACTCCCTTAATACTTGGGCGAACTAACTTCAATAAAACTTTAATTATGTATACTGATGACAGAAATGAAGGTATCAATGCAGTCCTAATGAAAATTAACAAACCAGTAGCTTTCATAAGCAAGACACTACTAGATAAAAAAAGGGAATTTCTACCTAGGAAAATATTTGTGGGCTATAGTATATGCAATAGAGAAATGGAAAACATATTTTTGTGGGAACCACATTATAATCAATACAGATCATCAAATATTGAAATATCTTTTAAAGAAGAAATATTATTTAATGTTATAACAGAAATTATTCAACAAGTTAATTTTTTTTCTTATGCAATTGTTTATAATAAGGATAGTGAAAATAAGGCTTCAAATGCCTTATCTTGAATTATATAAGTGAAACAATATTATAATGCCACTTCAATAATCCAATCAACTGAGTTAAAAGAGATTAACCATAACATTAATGATGATGCACTAGCTCAATGAGTATTAATGAAGCTCCTCATATAACCAGTTGATGTAAAAGGCTATACTCACACCCAAGGGACTTTGAGATTTAATAAAACACTATATGTTGGAGACCAAGGCCATATAAGACAAAAGATTATGGAAGGAATACATTCTTCTAAATATTGTGAACACTCAGGAAGCAAATCTACCATCAAAAGGGTAGAGAAATATTTTTTATGCTCAAACCTCAAACAACAAATCAATGAGTTTGTTGTATCCAGTGATATTTATCAATAAGAAAATCAAAAAATGTTCTTTACTCTGGACTACTTCAACCTCTCCTTATTCCCAATAATTTTGGGTCGTAAATATCAATGGATTTTGTTAAAGTCTTGCCTACATCAAATGGTTATGATACCATCCTTGTCATTGTTGATAGGTTGACCAAGTACAATCATTTAATTCCACTAAACCTCCCATTCTTAGCTTCACAAGTAGCTCAAGTATTCTTCGAGACCTTAGTCACTTTTGGAGTCAACTTTTTAAACTACGAGGCACTAACATACATATACACTACTCCATTGCCTACCATCCATGGAGTGATGGTCAAAAGGTATAGAGAACTACTTAAGGTGCATGATAAGTGATAAACTAACCACATTGTCCAATTAGTTAGCCTTGGAGGAATGGTGGTACAACCCTACCCACTATTCATGCATTCCAACCATCCCTTTTGATCTCTGTATGGTTGTCCACTCCACCTTGTTATCCCATAATAAACCTCCACCCAAAATTAAGAAGTGGGACCATTTATAGAATATTTAAGAATAATTATACAAATCTTATAAGAGAGGCTTCAACAAGATAGACTCTAGATGAAGACCTAAGTAGACCAGATTAGTTGTGAATGGACCTTCAAACTTGGTGATTGGGTATTTTTGATACTGTATCCATTCAAATGAGCATCTATTGGTATGATTCGTCATGCTAATCATTCACCTAAGTACTATAGGTTATTTCAAATTATAACTAAGATTGGTACAGTGGCCTATAGGCTCAACCTACATCATAACTCTCTTATCCACCTTGTGTTTCATGTCTAAACGCTCAAATGCAAATTGGGGGAAAACGTCACTACCGAAGCGTAGTTACCGATGACAAATAAACAAGGGAAAATTTTGATTGAACCTAGTGTGATCTTGGAAAGAAGGATGATAAAGGGCAAACAAAGCCACACCATATATTTTGCTGCAATGGTACATTGGCCATCCTGTAGATACGACTTGGAAAGATTATGACATTATTGGTTGTAAATTACCACAGTTTGATCCTTAGGGACAAGGATCTAAAAAAGGGCATGCTTTGTGAGTAAAATATGTAGAGAAGACGACACAATTAGTAGAATAGTTATGTTGAATCAATGCAAACCTAGTTGGAGAAGGATAATTATTATATTGTTAGTAGTTAGTTTAGTGGTTAGTTACAAGTTGTCAGATGTGTCGTTAGTTGGTTTATCTAATATAACTATTTAAAAATGAAGTCTCTAATTATTCCCGGTGGACTACTTAACTTTTGCTTTAATTCATAAGTTAACGTTTCGTACCTATTTAGGATTCTTTGCAAGTCCTTTCACCTCCCAAACTTTGCAACTATGAACCGTTGATCTGTAACTCCTCACCTCCTGTTCCAATAAAGCATATCGCTCCAAACCAATCTAAAAACCTTATCTCCTTCACGCTTATATCATAACCTCAACTAGAACTATTAGGATTGAAGTTCATGTTTTCTACCGAAACCAATGTAAGCTATTTTTTACACTTTGTCAAATCAATGGGATTTTGCGATTTAGTTGGGTTTTAGATGAATTTAATTGATTCAATTGGGTTTCTACAATTTTTTTTTATCTCTAGAGTGGACAAGGCCACAATTGGACAATCCAAACATCATAATATATAATATATCTTAGGGTTTGGAAAAGATAGAATTTAATATCTAGGGATTTTAAGAGTTAAATAATCTAAAATAAGAATGGTATTTGTTCAATTAGAATCGAAATTTCAGCCTCTATTAAAGTCAATTGAGAAGAAATTTTAATTTGAAATATGACGGTAGGCATTTTATATATTCCATATATACATTCTTATGAATGAGAAACTTGATTATTTGAAGATTGGATCATAGTTTAATCATTTGTTATTAATTAGCCATTATGTATTATTAACAGTTATTGGATGTCATGGAGAAGATGTGAAATGTTCGTACTTTTTGTCTTAGATATTTTTAAAACATTCCAAATTCTATGTTAATTTAATGTTTTCACTTTTCTTTCTATACATCTCACAACTTTCTCCATAACCTTTTTAGTCTCATATATAATATTTACCATTTTGTCATCCTTTTGTTTTCCTTCTCTATTTAAGTTTTATTTCCTCTTTGGGGCTCATGTTCCTTTTTTTTCCTCCACTGTTGCGAGTTTTCTTCTTATTTATTGACTCGATTTTTCCTAATAGTTTTGTGTATTTGTTTACAAAAGATTATATTACCATGACTATAAATAGCCCGGGTATTGCGCGGTCCAAAACTACTTCTGGTAATAACAGTCAAGGCTGGTTTTGAGGGGAGGCAAGAGAGGCGGCCGCCTCCGATTCCGATTTTCAACACATTTTAGGAGCCCCAAAATTTTATATGTATTATATTTATAGTGTCATTTTCCAATTGTCCAAAAACCAATTGTTGAAAACTGAATGGACGAACATTTAAACTTGCTGCAACTCCTAATAAATAAGTCGGCATCTTTGTAATACCCCGTATTTTTATGGCTTTTAAATTATGGGATTTATTAATTTTAATTGAGATAAATTAATTTAATTTTAATCCGAAATGTTGCTTTTAATATTACTAGCGTGACGAGAGTTAGTAATTATTGGAAATTTGTTATTTGTTGAATGTTACTGGATGAGCATAGTAATATATGTAATTTAATTTTTTATAAAATTGTCACGTGTGAATAAAATGACAATTTTGGAAATTTGAGTCGGGACGCGCCCATGTCGCGTCAGGACTAAATATTGATAAATAAAAGTGAATATTTTATAAGTTACTCGTATGGTCTTTTTGACTTAGCCAACGCGTCTAGAAGGGTCGAGATAGTCAGAAAAGTGTACCCGGGGGTTTAGTTTGGGTCTCGGGGCATTTTTAGGCCTAATTAGTACCCCGGGAGGGCATTTTGGACATTTCACATTTTTGGGTAATTAAACCCACGAAATTTTAAGGGTTATATCGGATGTCTAAGGTTGTCTTCTAGGGTTAGAACAACCAAAGACAAGTGACGGCCATAGGAGAGGAAAGGAGAGAGCTCCCAAGGCAATCCAAGGCCCAAAATCCACCCGTTTGCACCGCCACCACCACCAACGCGTAGATCGCGCGACGGGGAATGCAACCACATCAAAATCGTCCGCAAAGAGGAACGTCAAAAATCCCAGGCAAGTGTTTATCTTGCTTATTTCGTTGATGCATCACTCATATTAGTCTAGGAATGATTAGGATGAGTTTTTATGGAAGAAAACCCCAATTTGAGATAGGAAATTTCATGTAGTGATGATTTAAATGATATTCTGGAAACCCTTTGACATGTAGAGGATTAAACCACGAAATTTTGATGTTTTATAAGAAGGAAATTCTGGAAAAGATTGATTAGAACCATGTTTAAGAAATTCTAGGGTTCTTGAGATTTTTATGAAGTTTTTGCCTATAAATCCATGATTAGTGACACAAATTTACATGCTTCACGTAGGGAATGCATAATATGATATTAGGATGTTAGTAGCAGAAATTTTTGGGCATTTGGGAATGCAAAATCTGAATATGGATGAAGCTTTGTGTTAGAACCCGTAACTGCAAAACTGTAGAATTCGCCATACCTTCTTGATCGATCGATCGAGCCAAGAGCTTCGACCGATCGAAGGTTCGATCGATCGAGCCCCAGACCTTGATTGATCGACCCCTTCTGGCAGACTCATATTTCCCTTTTTTAATTAGTTGAATTCGATTTAATGAGAGATGATTCTTGGACACCCCAAATAAAATGTTTTAGGAGATATGGAAGACTAGTAGGACATATGAATAATTTTGGAACCTTTAATGTAAGACAAAAATTGTAGTTTTGGGATAATTACATAAGGGATGATGAAATTATGTATGAAAGGGAGAGACGCATAAGAGAGTTACGTTGGAACATAAAAGAATACCTACTGAATTGTACACTTGGAAGGATAGAGTCCATAAAGGTTACGTAGTAAGTTGGAAAATCCTTCGAATTAAAGTTAGAGACGAATCGTTATACGTGATAACTAATAATGGGAAAATAAGGATAAATGTCGTAATTATGGGTTATGAGATGAACCTAAATTGATATGATAAAAGTAGTATATTTATATGACTGTGTTTATGCAGATATTATATACGTGTGAAAATCATGCCCGCGCTACTTGCTATCCTTGAGGTTAGCGCGCTGGCACAGTCTTATCTCGAATGGGCCTTCATGGGGGATATTGACACGTACCCTAGAATATATATATCCTTGGTACAGGCTATTGAATCGATAGTTCAGATCGTCCTAAGAGACGTGAGGGTATGTACTGACCTTTTAGAGACTTGGAATCTATGCTTCGCCTCACTATTGTTTGTGTATGTGTTAATACAGTTCGAGAGTGATTTAGAACTTGTATTTCCCTTAGTATGAGTGATACGGGGATTGGATAGTAGAGTATGCCCGCACCATAGTTTTTATGTGGGGTGCTATTAGAATATATATATATTATTAGAGTATTTAATATATATATGAAATTCTGAAATTTGGAACTGCCTACTGTGTTATGGTAAGTAAGACATGCAAAATGACTCATATTGGAAATACTCGTTAAAAAGTATAATATGATTCTAGGAAACTTTATTAATAAATAAAGTTAAAATGAGAGCTTTGTTACTTAATGAAATTATCCTCTTAAACCATTATGTTGTTCAGTTTTAAATCTTACGAGTAACTTAAGATAAGTTAAATCATTGGGAAGATTAGTGCGATATATGATAAGATAAACTGTTGGGAAGGTTAGTGCGATAGGTGTGCACATTAGAAGAGAGGTGAGAATTTCTCAAGAGAGTGTCGCACTAATATGTTGTTGCATTGGCCTGTAAACAATTTAAATACTTTCTAAACTAATTTTAAATGATATACACTATCGGGCTCTGACCCGTTTCTATTTCTCTTTCTCTCTTGTATATTTATGTATATATTACAGGTGCCCAGCCACAGGGGCGTCTTGCATAGGATCCTTTGGAAGGAACGCACTGCAGCTTAGGTGGGAGTTGCAGGCCTCTTGTTTAGACGACTTCATTCATTTGATTCCACTCCTAGCATGTTCATTAGTGGGGCATGTGTCGCCCTTTCCATTATTCAGTTGTTATTTGGACATTGTGATTCAGTTATTTCTAGTATTGTTACTTTGGGATTTATTCAGTATGGATGTTTTACTTTAAGATTTAAATGTTGGGATCTTGGATGTTGAATGTTTAAATTCATTGGAGTATGTTCCAGGATTATTGTGGTGTGATTCTTTAGTATTGTAATGTTGTTAATAATTAAACCTTTAATTTTTTTAAAATAAAATTTGGAAAGTAATGTTTAAAAATGGTTTTGACACTTAGCTTAATTAATTAGGGTGTTTAAATTGGAAAAGTTATTTTTCGACAGTGATGCTGAGAATGAACCAACTATTCACCTTGATTTAATTTAATAAAGGAGTGATTGCCCGGTATTTAATTAGGCGGGGTGTCACAAACTTTTCAGTTAAAAAAAACAATAATTTATAAATTAATAAAAAAATCTCTTATTGAATATGAGACCCCCAATTCAAGAGTTAGCCTCGGACCCCTAAAATCTTGGGACCGACATGAGTAGTCAAATGGGAAAACTATTTATGTAGAACGCACAGATTCTTGGAGTAGCTTAAATTTTAATTGCAAAACCAAATATGTATTTTAGTTTTGTTTTTGATACAGACTAAATAAGAAATTAGTTGGAAATAACATACTTGTAAATATAAACAATTATTAATAATAAACTTTAGAACACACGTGAAACCCTATTAAATATTGTATTTGTAGGCCAAGTTAAATGATAAATTTAATATGATTGCTTATAGTAATTATCTAAGAAATTAACATAACTTATTGTCTTTTTGTATATAATTTGTTAAAAAATAATTGAATAATTATAATCATTAATGGAGGGAAGTTTTGGATATTAGAATCATACAATACATATGGTTCGATTCAGTTTTGTAAAGAAATCTACCAACCAATATTTGAGAATTCTTATGATTATAGGAATAACATTTACAACAAATTTAAAATAAAACAATATATTCAAATAAACTTGGATAAAATGATAAATCAGATGAACCAAACCAGGTCTTAAGGCTTCTGTGCAGAAAACATGATAACGAATTTCTCAACTTTGCTCGTGTAGTTAATAAGACCGCATGATGAGCACAAATCCTCGATCTCCTCTTTTTTCAGATAATTGATGTGACTTAAAATCCTCTGCCACAAAAAATAACAAAATTCCCAAACCATAGTGATGCATTTGATAAAAATCAGGAAAATATTTTGAATAGTCCTAAGAAGCCATTATAAAGAATTTTGCAAGCAAAAGATCATACTAGCAATTTACAAAACCAAAAGCCATATACAGTAAAAGAGAAAAAGCTAGTGTATCCATTGTAAGTTCAATAAACAAACCAGTCTCTCTCACAAGTTTATGATCATCAACAGTCTCAGAAACCCCTTTTTATGCGCGTCAAGGGGATCCAGTGAACCACTTTAAAATTTATATCTTTTGATCTCCGTCTCTTCAAGTTTGATGGGCGAGTTATATTGATGGAGAGAAATGGAAGGACTTTGAAATCGTAGGTGATATAGACAGAGAAAAAGAAGAATTAAAGGTCAAGATGCTGAATCTTTGGAATTGGAAAAGTTTTGAATGGGGGAGTGAATAAGCCACGTAGGAACTACTCTTTATAGGCACTATTTTCATATGTTAGGATTTATTAGATAAGCCACATAGCAATCTCTGTTAGGAGATATCAAAATTATATTTAGATATTATATTTCCATGGCATGACAATCTTCCTGTCATTTGGTTACCTCATTGACAATGTTCTTAGTTGTATGTTGAATATGGTGTCAAGTCATGGTCACCTCCCCCACTAAAACGTTCGTCAACATCATCCTCCATTTCAAAAGAGAATACATCCATAGCCTATCCGAAAGGTAGACATGCATCGTGAGATAAAATAAACGAATACGGTCAAGGGTGAAGATATTGACGACAATGTTTCACTCCTTAATATGCTTCAGGGCCTTATGAAGGGCTTCCTTTTCATCAGCAGGGGTCTCAAAATCAAAGACATTGATCATGTTGGTATTTTAAATGGCCTCATCCGTAGGGATCCGAGGTAGAGATGGATTGTATTACCTTAAGAAAATTATACCAAAAAATGGTATCCTATTGTGATAGATTTCTCTCTGCATGTTTCAAATATATTCATTTTGTGAAAAACGAATTTAACAATCAAAAGTTATAACATATTGATGTGTGAAAAAAGAAAAAAAATTATAACTGCCTAAATTTTTTTCTCCCACCAATTACACATGAGTTGATTGTAAATGATATTTCTATCAAATTAAAGTCAATCACTTATATATGCTCACAAAATGTTCACATAAGACTTGCCTAAAAACCTATAGATAAAATTTAATAAATATGTAAAGATGTAGAGATCTTCAAAATTTTCTTTAGTACAGCCCCAAAAGAATGTGTAGAGGGTCGGTCCGAAGTTCTAATATATCATTAAACCTCATTATCACTAATACCAAAATTATCACTACTACAGGAGAAATCAAAGTTGTAATCCACATCCAAAAGTACCTATTTTTCTTTATCAACCAAATTTGAATAAAAAAAATTCAGATCGATCAAAATCAATATGTTCCTCCACAGATCTACAAGTATGTAGATTGAAGGTTTCTTCTTCTGATGACTTCTCCAAGTTACTTTTTCCATCACTACGTTCAACATGATACAAAGAATCGCATGATTTATTATATTCTTCCATTGAAGGATTAACACTGCTAGTTTCTTCATCTAAAGTATTCCCATCCTTTCGATTGATCTAAAATGTCATTTAAACTAGATGATCTTATATCTGGCGAAAGCTCGAAATTAAGTAAATCAAATTGAGTAGAATTATTGTTGTTATCTTGCCCAAAAGCCCCAGAAGGCTCATTGTCAAAACTTTCTTCCATTAAGAATTTCTCCAAGTCTTGAAGTTGTTCCTTGTATTGCAAATCATTCATTTGATTATCCTCCACTGATTGTCTTAAGCCAGATGCAGTTCCCTCCAAAGTCTCAACATCACATGTTCCTTCTTGTACACTGTGCTTATAGTAACCAGTTTCATCTTGTGTAACCTCATATTTATCAATACTAGTATCTCCCAAAGGGTTCATATGAATTTTTTCATCCTTTACACTAGGTTCTTCAATACTAGTGTCATCAGCATGTTCACTATCTTTAACCAATCCAATTTGTTCCTTCTCCAATTCTGGTGTTGGATTTTGTGTAACATTCGGATACTTATTGGATAATTTAGTATCCAAATTTGGTTTATCAAAATATCCAGGGCAATTTAATATAGCAGTGGGCCCATACATGGTTCTTGCTGCCTTATCATACGCAATAGCTGCTTCAAATGCAGATGAAAATGTACCTAACCGTAGACTACGTGGGTTTTGACCCGACCCGGTACCAATTGTGAGTTCCTGGATCTCAGCTACCCATTTACCCCAAGTACTTTGTCTCACTCCTCTGTATACACAATTTGGATTATCTGGCCCACCTTTGCCTCTCATGCAGCCCTTTTCTGATCCATTAACTTGAAATTTTCTTCTCTTCATTTTCATTCCACCATTAATTGTAGTTTCAAGGTGGTGGTTGAAATTCTTCCACTTTAATAGAGTCTGCTCCAGAGAATAACACCCATTCCTCCTTCAAAATCTTCTGTCTCCAAAATAACCCATGAGAGATAATGTTAAAATAATATAAACGATACCTTAGAATAGGCACAAGATTTAATATAAAACATAAAATACTTCTAACTCTGAAGATATAATCCTAACTTACTTTTGGATAGCAAAAGGTGTACATTCTAGAATTCATAAGTCTAAAATCCCAAGAGCCAAGAATTTTAAAAATCATTTGTTGATTTAACACATGATTATTGTATACCTGTGGTCAACTAATTGATATGTGTTAAATAAACAAATTCAAATTTTGAGAATTTGAAAAGACATAATTTCTAAAATTCCAAAAGGTAATAAAATTTTGAAAATTGAAAAACAAAATTCATAATTTAAAGAATTCTAAAAGGCATGGTAGCATGAATTCCAATAGATGGTAGCATGAATTCCAAAAGTCAAAATAGAAGGAATTCTAATACACATAATAGCATGGATTCAAATAGACACAATATAATAGCTGGAATTCTAATAGACATATTTCTTTTATACATGAATTCTAATAATCATAATAGCTAGAATTTTAATAGACATAATTCTATTAGACATGAATTCAAATATACATAATTCTAAAAGACATGAATTCCAATAGACATAATAGCTGGAATTTTAATAGACATAATTCTATTATACATGAATACTAAAAGTCATAAGAATTCTAAGAGACATGAATAAGAATTCTAACAGACATGAATACTAAAAGTCATAAGAATTCTAAGAGACATGAATAAGAATTCTAAGAGTCATGAATACTAAAAATCATAAGAATTCTAAGAGATATGAGTAATAATTGTAAGAGTCATGAATACTAATACACATAATTTCTAGCAAGGGGCCAAGTCATAATTTTAATATATATATATAGTGATTTATACCATAAAATATGAAAAAATAGTTCATTTTTCTCAAAATGGAAATTTTTTAGTTATCACTATAATAACATAAATAATCTTTTGAGGATCACTCTCCAATTTGCAGAATTGTAAAATCAAATTTTAAACGAGAGTTATAAGCGTTGACATTATTACCAAAAGTGACAAAAATGCATTTTTTGAAGGTCTAAACGGCGCCAAAACGCAAAGCTAGGGTGGTTCCCATTGTAAACAATGGGTTTTAATTATTTTGACATTTTCAGTCGACCATGTTAGTTTCAAAAAATTTCTATCAAATTTTGACCTTTAACATTTCGACCGGAACAACATCATTATCTATTTTAATGGAAAATCATGTGTTCTTATCATCAGCTCTGATACCACATGTAAGTTATATTTTATAGATGATTCCTAAAATCTTTGAACAACATGATATCACATCAATAGACACGTGAAAAGAGTTATTTACCTCCTTTCGACGCTATGGATTCAGTCGCGCCGTTGAACGTCGCCGTCGAGTGTCGTCGATGTGATCGCTTAAGCAATCCTCTAAGGGAGAATTTGGCTTCTCTCTCCTTGCCTATAAACCTTTAGGTATGTGTTTTTCATTGATATCTTGGATTCACTTTTGATGGAGGAAAGGCATCTATTTATAAGTGGAGAGAGGGCCAGAATTCCAAAGGTCAATTAATCTCAACCGTCCATCAAAGTTTGAGATTAAGTGGAATTTTAACTCCTTTTTATTCTTTATTTCGTGTGAAATACGAACCATTTATACAGGATATAACATGTATTCTTTATTAAAAATAGATTAATAAAGACCACATTTCGGGGAAGGAAATAAACTAAAAGTTAATTTAATAATTTCCTTACAAATAAGAATCAATAAATCCTTGATGTACAAGCCTATGATATAAATATAAAATTCATATACGTACTTGAAACATGTAGATCAAACCGTGTGGGATGAAGAAAAACTTTAATATACAATGAATTGTAAAGTGATATGTCTTTCTTACACGGTTTTATAAAAATGAAATCGAGGTTTATGTAGCTCCAAAGGTAACATCGGTATTAATGAAAAATATGAGAAATTTAATAGTTCAGCTTCTTAAAATATGATCATATATATATATATATATATATATATGTTTCATTTTTTAACCATATTTTATGACAGTGAAACAATTTTGACTGTGATGTCATCCCAACTTGACTTATAAAGATATAATATGTGGTAATAAAAAGTTTTCCTTTTGGTATCATTTTATATAATTCTCAATGTTTTGTTTATACTTTTTATTTTCTAGAAGTTATTTTGGTGTTGAATCAATTAAATAGAAAATGTAATATTTTAGAAGGTGTAATTTATTATATTCAAATCCACACAGAGATCCATGTATGGTTTTTCATATAACGATGATATTGATGTACGATAGGTATAGAACAAATTAATATTATAAGATGAAATTAAAAATTAATTAAAAATAAACAATAAATCACCCACGAAATACTTGATCAGATTAGAGAGGATCAGACATTCACCTCATAATGGGGTTTGGTATCAAATATAATTTGAATGTGCCCCCAACTTATCTGATGGAGTAACGATGATTGTTGTTGCTCATTTCGCATTTCCATGGATAATGAAATCCTTTTATCTTTTGCTCTTATTTAGATCTTTCAAAATCTACATAACATGTAAAATTTATTATGGATATATATACCTTCTTAGAAACTAGAGAGAGATAGGGGAGAATAATTATAAAAAAAGGGGAAAGAGGGTAAAATTACTCACTTGTCACTAATATAAGATGACATGGGTGTTAGGAAAAAGTTAATCTTTAGTTTCTTGTATGTGGGTTTCAGCTTTTTAGGCCGACTTTATATCGTTCTTTCTCCTATACGATTTGATTTGTAGAGTTGTGATTGTGCCTAGGGTGGATGTGTTTATTGTTTTTGAAAGTCGTAACGTTTTTTTCTTGGAAATGAGGTAATATTTTTTCCTTGATGGAGGTAAATGAAATTTATGGGAACTTTTTTTAAGGGGGACTGTTGTCGAGTTTTGTAGTAATCCGTTGACGTTTATGGTCTGGATTTGTATAAAGAGTAAAGCTAGGGAGACCCACAAAAAAACCCATTTAGTAAATCGAGTGAATAAGACAAAAATGAGTACAAGTTTTCCGTGCACATTTTGATGCTCTGGTGGGATCCACAATAATAAGGTATAAGTTTTTAATGCAGTGGGTTTACGAAATGGGTTTTTTTGTGGGCCTCCCTAGATTTATTCTTGTATACATAGGATCTACAACGAACTTAATTAACGGAGTTCTCAATGGATTTTTGTCATATTCCCGAAAAGTGGTCCCCGTAGGGTCCCAAAGTCAACATTATCATACTCCCTTATGGTCCCCTCCTATCTTATAGAAAACCCTTTATAGACCATACCTTTACAAGATTTATAATTTAGACCCAAATTGGTATCAAGTCCTTAAAGACATTAGAAACTCACTGAATTCCGACCAAACCCTAATTTTGGTATCAACACCATAAAATGCTCGTATTAACCTTATAATAAAAAGACTTTAATGCCCTTGGGATTTATCCCTCCCATTTACAAAGATATTTTTGGAACCAACCAAGATTACCAACCTATTCCCATAACTGATTTAGACTCAGAAGGTTGCTTAACCTCACACATAAACGGTTGTTCACTTACTGAACACATCCCAGCCAAACACGCAGATAGTGGACAAGTTAGTGCCAGTGCTATTAATAACATAATAGATCAAAATAAGTGTATACTCCTTATTTTAGGACAATTAATAAAAGATACTTAAACTCTATAAATAGATATAAAAAATATCTCTAACAGACAACTAGAAATAGATAGTGAAATACCAATAGACCTTGTACAAGTACTACAAGAAATAAATATTAAGACTAATCATATAGAAGTCCTTAACAAAGACATTTTAGAAATTAAAACTTTGACAAAAAATCAAGAGAGTGAGTTAATTAAACTCACGAAAGAACAAGATAAACTTATTCCTAGGTCAGTCAAATATTTACCCAATGGAAATAGTTAAATCAAACTGGAATGATGTTACTGGAGACCTCTCCATTCAAACTTTAGCAAATTTTTACCAAAGAATTTTAGAAAAGATAAATGATGATAGGTTTTATTATAAGATAAATGAGAATGAGATTGCCAACGCTGCTAAAGCAACTAGACTCATATTAGAAAGATTAAATTTAATCTCAACATCCATAGCAGCTACCCAAGACTATAATAGTATCTTTGTTAAAGACTTACATTTAGATTTAAAAGCTAAGACAGAAGGATTAACTACCTTCTACATAGACTTTGTTAAATTCCAACAAAATTTCGTAAATTATCTTAATAATATGGAAAGCCATAATCTATCCAAACTGGAGAGTATTATTAATGAACTTAGACTAGATATGGCCCAAGTAGAAGAAAAATACGAAGAAATTATGAAGATAATTAGGTTTATATATAATAAACCTTCCCAAGCAGAATTAGACTCTCCGTTTATTTTAACTCATTTAGATAAAATAGAAAAAACTATAGAAACCATAGAAGCTAGGATGTCACACGAATCTGTGCATAAATAAGAAAAAGAAGAGGAAATAAAAGACTATATTAATAAGATTGTTAATTCTCATATTAATACTGGTGTTAAAAATAATAAAGATATTAACAATAATGCTAAAAAAGAGAATAAGACATTTAATGAGGAAATCCTTAGGCAGATAAAAAGACAAAAGGACTATTCAGAATCTTTAGAAAGGATTGAAAAAAGATTTGAACAAAAAAAGGTAACCACCAGTAAATTTTGAGAATCTCCTTATGAAGGAACTAGGGAAGGAAAGACCATAACTAGAAGAATCATAAATGATTGATTAGATAAGACTAGTAAGATAGTTAGCACTATCCCAAATATTGGACAGAGCAATTGAATGCTCCAAAGACTTAAGGATTCGTCCTCTAATGTTAGAACATGGTGGAAGGAAAGAAATTTCACCAATCCTCTCCAATGGAAAGAATGGGGTCAAGTTAACTGGAAGATTGTTGAAGATTCCATTCATAATGGACAACTTCCAGTCATTAGATACATAAACTTATTTAAAGAAGGTGCCACTCCAAAGACTCCTAATTATAACACAACTTACCATTGTAGGAATCATGTGTTAGACAAATCCTATACTGAGATCCAAGTATTTGACTCAGAATGGCTTAGATCTAGAGGAACTGATAGGAAGTTCCAATTCCTAACCTTTGAACTCTTTCAACCAAGTATCCATGGATTACACTGACCTTAAAATAATATCAATATATTATATTGTTTAGTAGATAAAAATTGAAAAGATTTTGAGAAAATCCTTATTGGGATAGCTGATCGAGTGGAAAAACCGATCGTCCGTGTAACACGCTAGTCGTTGTTATCGGCTTCCAACCTCAATACAAAAAAACTTAAACTTGTAACTACACTTCTTAAGGAGTATAGTGGCGAGTCTGGGTATCGAATCCACAGGGAATGGTTGATAGAATTTAATTGATTTATTACTTCTAAAGAAAAAATGAAAAAGATTATGATGGCTGAAAAGGGAAAAAAATAGGTAAATAAAGAAATTAAATTAATTAAGATGAATGAGAAAGTAGGTTGGAATACAATCCCCCTAACCCTAGTAATTTACTGTATAGAAACCTAGAATTGTAAATTATAAATTTGAATGAATCCAGCTTTTATAGATCCTAAGCATTACATATATGAGGGAACTAGACCGCATCATATGAAATCAAAGGTAAATATAAAGCGGTGATAAATAATTTTACGCACATCATATTCTTAAACATCCCAAGTACCTAGGGCAACAGAGATTAAAAGATCTACAATGGTTGTAAAATTGTCTCGCACGACTCTTTCAAATTTTTAATTTAAATTCTATTTTCTACATAAGTAATTTACATTGGGATGGGTTCATTCATCCCAACCCTTAAAAATTTAGCTAGACATGATTTTATGGGAAAATAATTTCATAACAATGCATATAATTGTAGATCTAAGAAACATGGTAAACACAAAAATTACAAAACAAGAAAAGATGATTAAATTGAAAATAAAAATTGAGATTAACTAAGAGGATGGAATTTGATACTTGAAATCTGCACTAGGGAAGAGAGATGATTGAATCCAGATATATTCTTCTTCTTCAACCTTACAAACTAGGGTTTATGAAAATTTCTATGTAAAGAAAAACTATGAAAACTCTCTAAAATCTGACTTTCTCTCTCTAAAATTCTATTCTACTCTCTAGAATTTGACTCCCTCTCTTTAGAATTCAACTCTCCTTGAAAATGAGGTAGGGCTTGGTCTTTTATAGCACCAAGTTGCACGAATTTAACATCAAATTTCGCTTGTGGAACAAGTTTGTGCCAACCAATCACCATAAAATCTGCATAATTAATGACAGAAATCCGCACATCCAGACTCTTCATTATCGCGCAACTTCAAAACATCGTAACTTCGTCACCGTAGCTCGGATTGGGGTGCCGTTTTTTCCAGTATTCTTGTAATTTAGAGCTCTTAAACTTTATAGTTGGCCCCACCTCCGGACTAAGGCTGAAATATTACGAAAATGCCCTTCAACTCTCCATTTCTTGGTTTCTTTCACTGTTTTGAGTTCTCCTACGCACTAACTTGCATAAAATACATGTAAAGCACATGAGAAATACACAAAACAAGAAATACTTGCCAAAAAAGGTTAGTAGAATAAATAAGAGACAAATCCAAGCTATTTACACTACACGGGATCATAAAAATACCGAAATTAAGGGAATAAATATGAAGAATATGTGCCTAATCACACCCCCTAACTTAGAACTTTCCGCGTCCCGAGCAATGTAAAAGAAATTAGTTTAAAGTTCAACTCTTGAAAATTCTTTTATTGGGATAGAATACCTTTTTCGCCGGTAAGCGATTGCATTTAGCGTATGCAACAAGTCTTTAAACCCCTAGGTTACCCTAGTAGGACGGGTTTTGTCTCGTGAGGGTTTGTAGTGAATACACTCACAAAATTCTTTATTGACTCAAATAAATATCAAAACACTTAAAAATTGTACAATTTAAACTTTTCGAAAAATAATCACCATAAATTCATATTCAAATGTCTCAAACCATAGTGTGTGTGTGCAAAGCCAAAAATTCAACCTCAAATTTCCACCGATTGAGCATTACGTTACTTTCCGAAAATTCATTTTGATTCAAATTCTTACGGATTGCACTCACAAACGAATCACTCGGATTGTGGTTATTTTCTCTCGGTATGCATGATATAAAGAGTAAATATAATGGACACAAATTCATGCATACAAAATTGAAAAGAAGGAAATATATGGTGAAAGATCTCATCATCGGAATACTGTTATTAGAAAACGGGAAGCATCATCTCTAGTTCACACCACTTAATCTCTCTTATTATCTTTTCATGTCTTAGCTCTCCATGCAGTAATTAATTTCGCCATTCGGACTCAGTTAGGACTTTCTCGGGTTAAAAGGTGTAAAGGGTAAAATTGGGAATGGACGGGAATGTTGGAATTGGAAAATTTTCTTACGATGTCCGTTTGTGCTTTTCGGGCATTTGCTCATTTTTCTCTTTCTTTTATTTTTCATTTCTTGCTATTTTTGTTGAGCATATCTATTTTTTTTTCTTGCCCCTTTTTATTTCAAAATTTGGACTTACTTGATGAATTTTCTCAATTTTCACAATTCCGGGCTATTTGGGTTTTTCGGGTTATCAAACGAAAAGATAAATTTTATTTGGCTCAACTTGGGTTGCAAAGGGATAGTTTTGTTTTTCACAACTTTTATGGCTAATATTTTTGGGTAACAAACGAGGGCCTACTTCATTGTCCAAATTGCTAATCACATTACTATATGCATCTCGAGATTAATTAAGTTTAGAGATATATTTAGCACGAATTTCGAGACAACATTTCACACATTTCCCATAACCGATCAAAACAAAGGATTGAGATCATCAACGACTTTTTAAAACGCTGAAAAGATTTTTGAGTTAATCATAAACTTGGATTGATTTAAAAACTCATACAAAATTGATAGGCTCAAAATCTCAATGGGTTTGATCAATCTCCACACTTATTCGTTAAGTCGTCAATTTTCTTTCAATTTCCACCTGCGGTCAATTTTGGCTTAGTGCATTTTGATTGTTAACAATTTGAGACTTCAAATAGAATTAAAGGTGATATTTTTGAAAAATTTAAATTCTAATTTTTATTTATTTTGAACAAAAATATTTTTGGTTTTTTCAAAATTTTTCATTTTTTTTTTAAATACACACTTCGAAAGAACATGTGATCGAATCAATAAATCTAAACAATAAATGGAAAGAATATCCCACACCCCCTAACTTAAATGTTGCATTGTCCTCAATGTGAATTAAGAAAAAAACATAAAGAGAGGAAAAGACAGATATTACCCAAATGGAGCGATCCTCGATGAGTACGAGTCCAATGAATCTACAAAACACGTTAGAACCAAGCACAGCAAAAATAATAACAAAAACTTTAACTATCGAAACTAGACTATAATAAAAAAGAAAAAACAATAATAAAAAAACTAATTATTTACAACCTACAATTTGAACGGCTAATAAATCATACACTAGATGTTGAAAAATTTGAGGGTCCACCCAAAATACAATTTGACTTTGAGGGATTAATTGTGTACCCTCACTATAAAGCATGCCTCCTGGAAAATAAGAATTCTGTTTGAAAAACGGAAGGCATGTGCACAGTTTAAAAAATGAACTATCACCAATTAAAAAATTTAGAGGGATTAAAAATTTGGGTGCACAGGGGGACAAGTACCATTGGGATCCAAGAAAAATAGAATCACTTCCCAAAGATTTTTCAAGTAGTATGGGAAGGGAATCACACAAACAGAAAGAGTCCATCTTGGAAAATAATTTAAGCATAGAGTGCTTGTCCTCAAAATCTTCTCCCCAAAAATTTTCACTGAGACTTCGAGGTGGGGCATGTTCAGAAATAGAGAATTTATCTATCCTGTCATTCAACTCGCTCTCATCTAAGTGACCAAGTGAGGCCCAAAATGATTCAATTTCAAGAGTGATGTTCTCATTCACCGAGCCGAATTCTATCTCAAATGCCGCTAAGCTGAAATCTTCTTGGTCTCCCTCTTTCTTTGTTTCTATCTCACCTAGAAGAAATGTATCTATCGTGTCTTGCCATTCGCTCTCTTCTAGGTAACCCAATGAATCTCTCTTGATGCCCTCTAAATTTTCTCTTTTGCTAACGCTCAAGGAGTGTTCTCCTATGTCCCGTGGAATGTTCTCAATATCTTGTCCTCTAAAATTTTCAGTTGGATCTGGTGGAGTGACACGTCTAAGTGTATGGCCCGTAAGATGAAGCATCTCAAAAAAACATTCCCATACAAGAATCGGATCAACATCCTCAAGACATTCATCCAGTTCTTGTGATGGATTTAATGGTTCGATAATAGTGGGGACACAAGGAGACAAATGATCTTCAACCTCAGTAGATTTTGCAATATTTATAAGAGGTTGATATTCAAAATAACTTGGATCACTCTCAATGATTTCATTCTCAAAAGTATTAGGTGAAGCGCAAGTCTCGACCTTCTCTAAGTTGTCCAAATAATCATTCAACTCCTTGCAAGTTACTAAAATTTTCAACTCGGTAACAGCAAGGTCATCAGATTGCTTTTTTATATCAAGCAAGAGTTCTTCCAAAGTAGGCTTCCTTGGTTCTAGCACCTCCAATTCCTCATTTGGTTGAAAACTTACTTCATCTTCAAAACTATCGGGAAAAAAATCCTCATGGGGTTCAAATAATGCATCTAACTCTTGCTCCCAATAACGATTTTTTTCTCGATATTCTTTTTCAAGTCTTTCTTCTTCAAGCAATTGATTTTGATAAATTTGGAGTTTCTTAGCACTAGGCTTGTATTTTTTATAATCATCTTTAGTGATATTGATCCAATGGTCATAAGTCTTGAGTGCCTCCTCCTCCTCACTATTAGCATAATAATTAAAGCCACCAAATGAGTTAAAGTAAGACATTTCAAATTGGGAAATTCAAGAACGTGACACCCATATTTTTCTTTTCTTTTTTTATTTACTTTTATTTTTATTTTTATGAAGTAGTAAGTCAATTATAATCTATAACAAACAATCCCCGGCAACGGCGCCATTTTTGATCGAGTGGAAAAACCGAGCGTCCGTGTAATACGCTAGTCATTGTTATCGGCTTCCAACCTCAATACAAAAAAACCTAAACTTCAAACTACACTTCTTAAGGAGTATAGTGGCGAGTCTGGGTATCGAATACACAGAGAATGGTTGATAGAATTTAATTGATTTATTACTTCTAAAGAAAAAATGAAAAAGATGATGATGGTTGAAAAGGGAAAAAAAATAGGTAAATAAAGAAATTAAATTAATTAAGATGAATGAGAAAGTAGGTTGGAATACAATCCCCCTAACCCTAGTAATTTACCGTATAGAAACCTAGAATTGTAAATTATAAATTTGAATGCATCCAGCCTTTATAGATCCTAAGCATTACATATATGAGGGAACTAGCCCGCATCATATGAAATCAAAGGTAAATATAAAGCGGTGATAAATAATTTTACGCACATCATATTCTTAAACATCCCAAGTACCTAGGGCAAGAGAGATTAAAAGATCCACAATGGTTGTAAAATTGTCTCGCACGACTCTTTCAAATTTTTAATTTAAATTCTATTTTCTACATAAGTAATTTACATTGGGATGGGTTCATTCATCCCAACCCTTAAAAATTTAGCTAGACATGATTTTATGGGAAAACAATTTCATAACAATGCATATAATTGTAGATCTAAGAAACATGGTAAAAACAAAAATTACAAAACAAGAAAAGATGATTAAATTGAAAATAATAATTGAGATTAACTAAGAGAATGGAATTTGATACTTGAAATCTGCACTAGGGAAGAGAGATGATTGAATCCAGATATATTCTTCTTCTTCAACCTTACAAACTAGGGTTTATGAAAATTTCTATGTAAAGAAAAACTATGAAAACTCTCTAAAATCTGACTTTCTCTCTCTAAAATTCTATTCTACTCGCTAGAATTTGACTCCCTCTCTCTAGAATTCAACTCTCCTTGAAAATGAGGTAGGGCTTGGTCTTTTATAGCACCAAGTTGCACGAATTTAACATCAAATTTCGCTTGTGGAACAAGTTTGTGCCGACCAATCACCATAAAATCTGCATAATTAATGACAGAAATCCGCACATCCAGACTCTTCATTATCGCACAACTTCAAAACATCGTAACTTCGTCACCGTAGATCGGATTGAGGTGCCGTTTTTTCCAGTATTCTTGTAATTTAGAGCTCTTCAACTTTCTAGTTGGACCCACCTCCGGACTAAGGCTAAAAATTACGAAAATACCCTTCAACTCTCCATTTCATGGTTTCTTTCACTGTTTTGAGTTCTCTTACGCACTAACTTGCATGAAATACTTGTAAAGCACATGAGAAATACAAAAAACAAGAAATACTTTCCAGAAAAGGTTAGTAGAATAAATACGAGACAAATCCAAGCTATTTACACTGCACGGGATCATAAAAATACCTAAATTAAGGGAATAAATATGAAGAATATGTGCCTAATCAATAACCTAACTAGAAATGTTAGACAACATAGGATACTTTAATGTCATTCTGGAATTTACAGTAACCGCAGACACATCCAAATATTTTAAGCTAATCTTATATGCTAGTGGCTATGAAGACTATATTATCCCACACACTAATATAAATATAGAATTTTAAAGCTATGTGATGTTCTCCCAATTTCCTTATGAAGGAGTGCAATCGGGAATTCCTACCGGTAGACTTACTGAAGAAATCTTAGTTTGAACCAATATTTCAGACTATAATCATACTTATAGTATTAAAAACACTGGACCCATGAAGGAAAAAAGCTAAGACCTTTTGGGAATTACCAGAATTTCAAGAAACTAGGACTATACGAAATAAACCTTTATTTATTGATCAAGACGATGTCACTGAAAATATTACCATCTAGTTTGGCCCTCCTCAGATTATCAATAAGAATATCCAGACTGAAGAAGTTAGATTTAGGAATATGGGAGAAGCCATAATTAATGATCCTTCAGAAGGAGAATGTAGTAGTAAAATTAGTTCTAGTTTACTAAGACAAGCTCGCTAATTAGACCTAGAAGATCATTTAAAACAAAGACTTAGTTAGAGAAAAAGCTAGGATCCTAAAATTTGGACATGAACCCTCAGAATTGGACATGAAGACATTTAAAGATCACCTTAAGAAAATTCATTCTGTTAGATTTCAAGAAAGAGAAAGATTTAATATGATAGCTCAAGAGCGTATATTAAAATTAAAAGAATATAAGAATACTAAAGAACTTCTCACAAACTTAAGATTAATAGAAGGAGAAGAAAGACTAATGCCTGCTACACAAGTAGGTCCTAATAAACAAGAAATAGGAAGTAGTAGTAGGCTAGAAAATGATCCTAGACTTTTTAGTAAACCAATAGGAATTAATATTCATATATACTCTAACACTTTAGTTACGACTAAACCTGACTATATAAAAGATTTTCCAACTAGTGACAAGAGTTTTACTCCTGTTAAGACCATGGAAAGTCAAGCCATAAATACAATAGGGATATACCTTAACTTAGACAATATCCGAGATAGGAATAAAGCCTTAGACGAATGGCATAATCTGAAGAACATGTGCTTTGAATCTAATGAACAATATGATGCAAGTTCATGTAAGCAGTATGCTGAGAAATCCATTAGAGGTATTGCAAAAGATTATATATATAGTTTAAGAAAGGATACATACGAATACTCCTTAGCTAAGATTAAGAAGATCAAAGAGAACTTAGAAGAGAGATCAATTAAATAATATATTCAATTATTCACATCATAATTCATTGGAGCTAGACATTTAGCTCATATCAATGAATAAGACTTAGTAAACACTAAGTTAGCTTTACTTAGCATTTGCAAACTAGATAAAATCAATGAATATAGCAACAACTACGAACAAATATATTACCAAATTAAAGAATTTGGAGATACATTAAAAGATGAATACTTTAGAAAGATATTAGCCATATGACAAATCCTAATTAATGAATATAGGAATTGACTAGGAGTAGCTGGAGTTAAAAATAACTCCCTGGGTGAAAGAATCAATTTTTCCAAAGGCTATATTATATCTAAGAGAGAATCAATTTTGCCAAAGGCTATATTATATCTAAGAGACGTGATATAACTCAAGGAAAGTTAATAGAAGAAACTTTCAAGCAAATCCCTCCAATCAAAGACGAAAGAGACATCGCTCCAATCCAATGGGGATGTGGAAGCGAATTTAAGAAATTTAAAAAGAAATTAGAATGGAAATATAGAAAGTTTAAGACTAGACCTTTAGGATTTTCAAAAAAGTATAAATTTAGACCATCTACTACCTTTAGAGAAAGGAACACTAAGACCAAGAAAAATAGGTTTAACCAAAGAAGATACTTTAAGAAGAATACTAGTAAATATAAGAAGGTTCCTAATTATATGAAGGAAAAAGATGTATGCCAATCTAAGACTTCCATCAAAGAACATTGGACTTGCGACAAAAAAGGACACATTGCTAAAGACTTCCCTAGTAAGAAAGATAAAGAAGGTATTAAGATTATTAATACAATATTAGATAATGCAGATCAAGAAGAATTAGATATCCTATATGCTATAGAAATATCAGACATAGAAGATGATGATAATACTAGTATCTATAGTGCATATATAAATAGTGTTTTGGAAGACTATACTAGTAATACTGATGAGTATGAAGACTCTCAGGATAATTTAGATTTATATACGATGCAAGCTAATCAAGACGATTTAGATCATGAATATATAGACTTCGAAGAAGCTTAGTATAAATGTATATAAAGCCCCTTTTCAAAGAAAAGATGGACAATTAGTAATCCTTAGTTACTAACCTATATACCTAGATGTTACTTTGATGAAAGACATTATTGCAAATTTGAAATGAAATTTAGCAAGAAAGAGTTTAGATGCGTAGAATGCTTTGAGATTATACAAACATAATTGTTTATGGTTTGTGTTATTTGCCAATTACATTACCATGAAAACTGTGGGAGAACTAGATTTAGAGCAATCTATACTAGCCAGTATGATGCTCAAATAGACTTAGATCTTAAAATATATTATCACGATATTGATAAAAATATAGCTAAAAGATTACAAGAAAACGAAGACTTAAAAGGAAAGGGAATTTCCTATGATTTAGAAGAATACCGCTCTGATAGTAGTTCAGAATACCTAATACCCTTAGATTTTATAGATAAGCCTCAAAAAGGAATATCTATTTTAGAAAAGAATCATTTAGGAATCTCTACTAAACCACATGCTTGTTTTACAGAGTTATTCATTCAAAACAGAGATTATCCTAAAAGACTTTCAGCCTTTATGGATACAGGATGTTCTCAGAGTATTTACAAGGCTAATGCCTTCCCTGAAGACTACTTTTTAGAAAGTACTCAAGAAATATATGGTAAAGTGGCAAATGGAGAACCATTTACCTTATATTTCCATATTATTCCTACTTATTTTAAACTAGGAAATAAGACCAACAAAACTGTTAATCATCGGTTTTGGATAATGGATCCTTGTCCTAGTTTCACAGGAAACATTATTTTAGGAAAAGACTTTATTAGTAAATATCATCCTTATACTTAGTATAATGATAAGATATTAATTAGTGATAAAGAGGAATTTATTATTAAAGCCCCTCTAATAGATCACAAGATTGCATTTGACCTTATGCAGGTCAAACCTAATTATAGACCCATAAAACATCAGAGTTCTTCAGCTGAGCATGGTGGACCTAGACCTATAACCCAATAAGAAAGCCTAGACATTAGTGAACTCTTACAAAAAGACTGTAGGTGTCCAAACTAAAAGTGATATAAGCAAATAGCGCTTATACAACCAGACATTCTAGATATAGCCCATCACACCTTATTATATGTCCAAGTTATATCCAAATAAAGGGAAATGGATATAGAGGTAGAAAACGAAAAGATTAGGCAATTAACAGAGCCCACTTTAGGAGAAAATCCCATCGCTACGTGGGATAAAGACCAAAGTTATTGTGAAATTTTCCTTATTAACCCAGATGCCACTATTAATGGTGGAACCTATAAGAAAGGATATTCACAAGAAGAGAGGGACGAATTGAAAAATGACATAGATGAAATGCTTAAGTTAGGATTTATTAGAGAAAGTAAAAGTAGACATAACAGCCTCGCATTCTATGTTCAAAACGAATCTCAAAAGAAAAGAGGAAAAAGATGTATGATTATAGATTATAGATAACTTAATAAGAATTGTGAATTTGATTCTTATAAGATACCAGACAAGAATAATTTAATCAATTTGATTGAAGATAGAATTATATTTAGTAATTTTGATTGCAAATCAGGCTTCTAGCAAATTAAGATGCATCCAGACAGTATTACTTGAACAACCTTTAATGTGCCCCAAAGAAAATATGAATGGCTGGTAATGTCATTTGGATACTTGAAAGATCCTCAAGTATTCCAAAGAATAGTGGATCATATATTTAGACCATATTAAAAAAAAATTCGTGTTTACATAGATGACATTGTGGTAGCCAGTAAGACTGAGATAGAACATGTACTTGGAGCCTCGACCTAGTCTAAAGCCTCGGCTCGGCCTCTAATAAATATAAGACTGAGGCCCACCTGGGTCATTACGAAGCCCAATGGTATCGGCATCGTCTCTTCAAGTCCTCAGCCTCAGCCAATGGGCATAGGCCGAGGGTCACATCAACATTGCTCGTGGATTGGGAGACGCGTGGATCAATGCACATAGGACGTATACTCTGTGTGGGTGAAACCATTATAGTCGAATCATTACCTCATGTGAGGGAATATTTGGTCATCATACTCTACATGTGTCACAGCCAGGTGTCTCCAGTGGAGAGGCTAAGAGCAGCGCGTTCATTTATACTACAAGCTTAGGGGGGACACCATAGCCCCTAAGCACTATATAAACGTTTCATCTTCTTCATTATAAAGGATCTCATTATTCACTACCTTAGCATAACTCTGTCAAAATATACAGAAGAGAGATAAAATCTAAAGTGTTGTATTTACAGACCATTAGTGAAATACTTATAGTGAAAACCACCATTCACACTACACAGTGGATGTAGGATCCAACCGAACCACTTAAATTTGGTACCAACTTCTTATTTGCCTCATCTCCTTCTGCATATACATTTATATCTTTTATAAACCATTATTTTCTGGTTTGAGAGTACATACATCATGACCTAGTCATAGCATTTCTGGTATCATTAGTCTGGCGCCGTCTATGGGAACGAAAAGCCTCATAACTTCCCTTTCTTATCTTATCCTCACCGGAGTATCTGGTGGTGAACCAGTCCTCCCCTTCTGTGGAGCTGCTTCACCGTTGAAAGAGTTTTTGTTGAGATGCAAATATTTCACTCTTTGATTTTAAGTTCATCCACCATGCTTTAACATGGCATCAGAATTTACACCACCTCCACCACCAGCTGGTGGCCTGAGTTCCAACAATACCCCTTCTCAGTCAGAAATGGTTGAAGTGGTGGCCGCATTGAAATCCTAGGTATCAAGCCAATAAGAGATATAAGAGAAGCTGGTTGCCTTCAGTCAGAACGTAGTAATCAGGCCAATGGGAGCCCCACCGAAGATGATTACTCCAACAACTGGGGAGCCTCATTAGGGAGTAGGGGACCACCACAGGCACCTCTCAAGGATCTAGCTCCTCTTTAGCGACGAAGGGGCATTGATGACCCAAGGTGTTTACGCCTGGCCAGGTAAAGACAACCCTTCCCGGAGGATCGATATGGTGATTATGAGGCTGAGGATGCCAAGATTGTTTGCTGGGAGCTATACGAAGTATTTGGGAATAGGATATTCCCCGTTCAAGGAAGTCTAGGTCGTGATAGGAGGCCGAGTTTAGACGCTCGACTAAGGGGATCAACTTTTGATCGATTAAGTATAGGTTCGACCTTTGAAAGGGTCGGCCCAGTTAGAGATTTGAGAGAGAGGTAGTCAAGGAGAAATGCTGGCTCAAAGAGGGAGGCAGTAGATGGTCAATGAGAGGTGAATTACTGATGCAGATCAGCAGTCGGGGAACCCTTGGTTCGATTTATGGAGGTAGAAGGGGATAACGTTCGGCCAGGCCGACCCCATTGAAGCTATCGAGAGGTCTTGGAATGACTCCATTCGAAGGCTAGAAAATAAGATTAAAGACATCCTTAAGAGATGTGACCCCTTGCAGAGGGGATACTTAGAAGGTTCTCCTTTCATGACAAAAATAGTCAACTTCCCAACACCTGCCAAATTTAAGCCGTTGGTGGTTACCCCAAAGTATGATGGGAGTACTAACCCTGTGCACCATGTAGAGATGTACCAGTCGGCTGCAAATATCTACTCCGTCGCAAATGAGATGAAATAATGTGAATTCTCGAGCACTTTGACAGGAGCTGCATATATATGGTTCACCTCCCTTTCGAAGAACTCCATTGAAAATTTCAAGCAACTCACAGAATAATTCATCCACAATTTCTTATTTAGGGTAAAACCCCAAAAGAAGACAACTCACCTTCTTATGAGGAAAGTATTGCGATGAAAATGTTAATAGGAGGTTTGCAGAAAGTAAAATTGCTTTGGAAGCTTGCTGAAGACCCGCTAAAGTCCATGGTCGAGCTATTGGCGATGGCTAGAAAGTTCATGAACGCCGAGGAAGCTATGGCATCTAAATATAAGGAAGAGAAGGGGACTAGAAGTGGGAAAAAGTTTGAAGAGAAGAATAAAGATGGAAAGAAGAGATCGAGTGATGATAAGTTTGCTGGGTATACTCATCTTACGGTCAGCTGTACATCCTTAATGAGATCAAGAACGATGGGTCCTTAAGATGTCCTAAGAAGCTAAAAGCTCCCCCTCACAAAAGGAATAAAATCTTATGGTGTGAATTTCACCAAGATCACAGGCACTTAATAAACAAGTATTTTTCCATGAAAGATGGTATCGTGAAAATGCTTAAGGCTAGAGAACTAAGGAAGTATGTGAGCAGTGAAGACTCAAAAAGAGGACGAGATATCCCCAAAATAAGAAAGGTCGATAAGTGCAGGGACGATGTCCCAGGGAAGAAGGGCGACGCCACAGATGATGATAATGATGATCCAGACCTGCCACCAAGGGACGATGATCCAGAAGGAAGATTCCACATGATATCATTTGATGTGAATATGATATGTGGAGGCCTAGAAGGTGGTGGCGCAGACGTGGTTGACCGTAAGGCGCTTGTGGTCGAGTCTAAGGCCCTTCCAAAGGTTGAAGCCGTTAACTCGGCCGAAGTAGGTACAAATTCATTGGAGATAAAGAATATAGATATGGACACCTTAACCGTGGGTTTTTTAAGAATTGACCTCAAGGGAATCCTAGCCCCTCAGAATGACCATTTTATAATTACACCTAAAGTACATGGGTACGTCGTGACAAGGATATTGGTCAATGGGGGAAGTTTGGATCATGTTATGTTTTGGCCATGTTTTAAAGGTTTGGGACTCAACCGGAAGAGGCTCATCCCTTATCAACATCCTCTGATAGGGTTCATCGATGAGAAGGTGCATTAATTGGGAATGTATGAAATGGATGTCAGAATGGGAGATGTTTACCCTAAGAGTCTAATGAGGAAGGTTAATTTCTTTATAATGGATGAAAGTATATACTCGACTTATAACATTATAATGGGAATACTAGAATTCCTTACTTCCAAATACAATTTTCCTCTCATGGTTACTTTGAACACTACAATTTGTACCCCAAGTACCCACACCCAGCCAATCATCCCCCCCCCCCCCCCACCCGACACGAGTTGGGTCTATAGCCCCCACCAACCGATGAGGTTATTCCTCCCTCTTCAAATCAAGAGATGACGCATGTTTAGTCTGAATTGCTTCGCCTCTTAAAATCCATCAGTAAGATGAAAACTACTGATGAGTTAACCAACATGAACAAGATGGCCCTCTACCCCTAAGATCGATTACCAGACAAATTTAATATGCCCATTTCATGACATAAAAAGGATTAGGCTCTCCATATGCCCATTTATCCAACTACTACCTTTATATTCAAGTTCAAAACGTAGACGTCGGGATATTAGAGAAAATATTCTCCCCTCCTCTGTTCGGAGGGGCCCTCACCTGGTATATTGGCCTGAAATGTGAGAGAACTGCCAAAAATTGGAATGTTGTATGTCGTCCTTTTCTTAAGTAGTACGAATAAAATGATGAGCTTAGTGTCACATGGAGGGACTTAGAAATGATGAAGAGGGAGGAAGGAGAGGTCGTTGGCACTTTCGTCACTCGTTGGAGAGAGAAATTTGATCATATGGTCAATCACCTCTTGGAAAATGATCAGATCGAGATCATAATAAAAAAACTGTGGAAAGAATTATAAAGCGAACTAGGGCTCACTTGGATCACCGACTTCAAAGATCTCAACCATATAGAATGTAAGATTGATGAAAGTTTGGATTCTAATGCTACAAAATGTACAAAGGAGTCCTGCATTTTAACAACTTCCATTTTCCACGTAAAGGTTGGCCAACACAGTAAGCTGAAGATGGGGCTTGTCTATCAATTTATATCATTCTCAACATCAAACCATAGCAAAATATCTTTATTTTAAAACAACATCCACATTAAAACCGATTTAATTAGTAACATATAATAAATAAGTTCAACATCCGGATAGTATTAAAAACTACAACATAAGTATGACTGGTCTAAAAAGACTGAATAATAAACTTCGGGCTTATGACCATATAATCACCGAATGATAAAGATAACTGGAAGGGAAATAACAACCTAAATAAGAGTCAAATGATATAAATGACTAATGAGCAAATATGATCTCAAGTCTGATATCCCGTCGGCCCTGTTGTCCATGTCTATGCAAACCTGGGGGGAAAACATTTTATAATTTGGCTTAGTTCCTTATAGTTACAAGTACTCTCTTACAAAATCAAAATACAATGATGTTGTTAGTTCAAAGTATACACCACCCATCGACACGCACATGCAAAAAGTATCTCACCCCTCATCCAAGTGAAATATTATACGCAGATCAACCCAAGTCCCAAATATGAACGTTTGAAAACTATAAAAATAAGGTAACATTCGATGCATCTAGTATAATTCTTATACTGAAGCTAATTATTTACACATATGCTTCTAGTTCCCAGAGTAACCTTATGATAATACCCACAAGAAGTAACATAACATCCATTATGCAATATGTAGTATTGGGTTCATTATCATTTGTCTACACCATTAATTCACATATTAATTCTCAATTAATTTATATAATTATGTATGTCCTTCTATATATACGACACATAAAGGCATCTACCTTCAGTGTCCTGTTCATACTCTATCGGTAAGTTCAGAGGAGTCCCTCATCCAAATGGACAGTAAAAAATACATACATGTGGGGTGGTCCCTACTAGTACACCATTGCATGGTCCATACCCCGATGGTGACAATGGATCCCAGCATCTGAACCTATCTCCTCGTAAGTGGTGCTGCCCACATGTGTCGACGTGTGCTACAGTCCGGAGACATACGTAGCCCCAATAATTAGGCCGCCCACGAACATGGGTATGTTGACACAAATAAGTAAATACATATTTTTAACACATAATATGTATAGGTTATAATTACCCCCAAGAAGTATCATTAATTTTCAATTAATATATTTACTTTAAGAATTAACCATCTGGTTAATTGTTAACTTTCCCAACTAATAAAATATTAACACAAAACTCCTTTTTAAGAAATTATCCACTCACTTGGATCATCTCTCTCATACTTTCCTATGTTTGTAAAAGTCACCTGAAGGTTTTCTCGGTGCTAACCTGGCCTAACCCCTTCAACACAATTCAACCCTGGTTAGTCTATGACACTTTTTAACCCTCATGTTGGATTCCCAGAAATCTAAACTCATCCCCGGACCTAAGATTCCATGCCCTATCCTCAAACAGTCTGGAAAAAAACATGAGAATAAGTTGGCAAGCCAGTAGAACCGAACTAGTTTGCTGGCTAGATCGAACCGGTTCGGTTAGCGAATTGGTTCACTCCTCCTAAAGAATTGGTTCGATTTGTTGGGCAGCCAAAACAAACTTTTGATGGGATTTTTCCTTCTCCCTACACCCATGGTGGCTCCAACATTCATATAAACCCCACATACAAACTCTAATCTACCCCCAACCATTAAATAACAATTCTCTACATGAAAATCATCCCGAAAACAAATCTAATTCATTCGACAACAATCTATGTCAAGAATCATTTGTTATTAAAACCCCAGTTTCAAGATTCAATCTTTTCTCTTTTAAATCATTCAAGAGCCAATATTTCTTTCTCAGTTTATATTAGATCCATCATTCATTTGACATGAGTTTTGATGTTAAATTCCCAATTAACATGATACTAAATTTTTTGGGTTTGTCACCAATTAGTTTAATCCTTAAACGTTATAATCTCATATTTTTTTCACTATTCATAATGTTTATCCAAATCATGTAAACATCAGTTTATCTAGTAATCCCAGAAATTTCTATGAGAAATACAAAACTGAATTAAGAAACACGTTGAAAATTAATTTAGCAAGAGAATTATTGCTTTAGTTTGACGATTAGGGATCTCTTTCTCTTGCATCTTTGATATTTCTCCCTTATCTAGCCTTGGTAATTTCTCCAATAGGTGTGGGGATGCTAGTGTTGAGTTGTGGTGGAATGGAAAGTTATTTCTTAATTGTTAATTATCCTAACCCCCACATTTGGGCCCCCAAACAAGCCCAAAACCATTCCCGGATTTACCCAATAACTCCCCTAATGGTATACATATACTCCAAACTTAATTTCGATGTCTAAAACACCTAAACAAGTCCCCAAATCATCTCGGAACACGCCCAAAATATATCTACCCAATTTACATATTTTTATTATTATGTCGAACACCACATACAATTAATTTAATTAATATTGAATTTATTGTCTACAAGTAAATATAACATTCACAAATGAATCAAATAAACATGAAATTCCAACTAAGTAATTTATTCATGAATTTATTTAATTAAATTCTACCAAATTAATTTAATTTCTACTAATTTAATTTATAATAAAAATACGGAGTATTACATTCTTTCCCTTAATAATGAAATTATGTCCTTGGAATTCACCGAGGATTAACATAAAAAATTAACCCTCACAAATATCTTAGGTTTATACTCTATTAGTCTGTGCTTGTATCCCAAATGATAAAATAAAAATGCTCATCTATTCCTACCATAGTGTGATCGAGACGTCCATACTCCACATATCACATATACACACACACAAACATTAGATATGGATGAACGACATACATACCAAATGAACCATACAAACCATGCACATCTATGAGGAAAAAAAATACTCGAATATCCTGCTAATCATAACTTAGTTCTTCTTGAGATTGTCCCACTCATTCTACTAGTAGTGTAAAAATTACCCAGTGCTCTCATCACTGCACTCCTTGGCCTCAGTGGCCTTAACTCATATAACATAACGCCGATCGATGCATTATATCTTCACACATGTATAACGTATTAACAGAACATCCTAGAACCCAAGGTTCTTCAACTCCCGACACTTGCTAACTTTTATGTTTGGTACGTCTTTCAAGCGAAATCCAAACAAAGAACCCTCCCGGTACACTACTACATAGCTTAATTGGTTATTGAGATCTATTGGTCCAAGACTAAACATGAAATTATACGCTAACCACATAGATTTCAACTTGTCTCAATTTAAACAAAAGGCTCATCCTTCCAAGAATTACAGTGAACCCTGTTGTATTAATCATTTGAATAATGCCAAGAACATCATGTTCCTTTTCACATATATGATAGGACACCCTCTGTCCATCCTTAAATCTAGTAGAGCGCTTAATCACTTATAAGATTCTAAATATCTACCCATCCCAATAAAGTTTACTATCGACCATTTTTAATGACAATGTTCCTATTATAACACTATTCGTGACAATAAACATCTTCATGTAACCGAGGCCATCTCTATCCATTTATCTCTTAAAGTAATCTAAAACTTTTCAATACAAATGCTTCTCCTTATGCATATCCTTACCTACTAAAATAAAATCCATCGCTGGATAACCATCGTATTTATTCATCCTTTAGAGTATTCCATCACTAGCATCTAGTCTATGTCTGCACACCGAGTCAGAAATTCATTGTATATCTAAATAAAAAAATAGGTCAATAACCAATCCTGGAATATTTACATTGTTGTGCCTACTCTCGATAAGGAAACCCTCTTCAATTCATGCAAAATTTGCGGCTATAACCCCTATGACCATTTATACTCTCACCATATAGGGTTTATAAAACTCTATCGAACCATCATTCGTCCTATGCTACTATCTCCTTGGACACCTACTTGTCCATAAACCTTATCCCTCATTAGGACATGAATAAGACAGACGTCTATGATGCACAAGTCACATCATCCTCATATCAATTTTTTAATTGAGGCATCACCTTTCATTTTTTGAAATCAGACGGTGACCCACTCCTAGGTCCAAACTCTTGGACCTTATTCTCATCGAAATCACGAACGGCTTAACAACACAATAAATCTTGCCCATTCTGAGTGCAACACCAATTAGACATTATTTATTTGGAATCCATCTGTAACCAAATATTTCCTTAAAACACCCCAGTTGCTAAGACATCTCAATATGCTGCTCTATTTTAAGTGCACCAATTTTCATAAGGTAAACATACTAACCCAAGTTTACATAGCGATCCATTTTACCATAACTAGACCCTAAACATGATAATTTCCATAATTTTTCTCACGTCTATGATGAACTACATTATCCAATTGGTTATTCTACACTTGACCATCAACTCTTAATGACCCCATAATAATTGGCACAAGCCATTTAAGTGGATCATCGATCCATCCCTAGGATAACATCATATTCCATCATATCTAATATGAATAGGTCTACCATAATCTAAGTCTCCATTTGTCAATACCTGTACCTCTACACATGAAACACATAGGTGTCCCTCTACCCACGGGTGAATCAATGTAAATCACTATGTCAAATGCTAAGTCTACCATCCTTGATGAACTAACAGAGTAATATTAATAATTGAGTACTATGCACAAGTATCAACTAAATATGCCCTATATATCTATGAATAGGGATCATACCCTGCACTATCTATGTTGGTGTTGGTACCTCTTTAGGGGTGATATGAGACATGCCCGTACTGTAATTATGACTGATGTCCTTGAGGTGGAGAGGGTAGCTCTAGTAGTGTTGGCCCTACCGCCACTATCTATATCGATAATGGCCCCGGGGTGAATAATACTCTCATTATCCCCCAGCTCCCGTGCTACTCAATTTGTTTGAGGTAACTTCCTCGCGAAGTGTCCTTTATCTCCATAAATGTAATAATTGTAATACCCCATATTTTTATAGCTTTTAAATTATGGGATTTATTAAATTTAATTGAGATAAATTAAATTAATTTTAATTCGGAATGTTGCTTTAAATATTTACTAGCGTGACGAGAGTTAGTAATTATTGGAAATTTGTTATTTGTTGCATATTACTGGATGAGCATAGTAATATATTATATTAGTTATATTGAATGTCATAAGTGAATTAAATGACTATTTCGGAAATTTAAGTAAGGACGTGCCCGTGTCACGTCGGGACTTATTTTGTTAAATAAAAGTGAATATTTTATAAGTTGTTCGTATGGTCGTTTTGAGTGCGCCAACGCGTCCGGAAGGGTCGAGATAGTCAGAAAAGTGTACCCGGGGGTTTAGTTTGGGTCTCGGGATGTTTTTAGGCTTAATTAGTGACCCGGGAGGGCATTTTGGTCATTTTACAAAATAGGGTAATTAAACCCACGAATTTCAGCCAACCTATATCAGCCATTAGGTCAGCCTCTTAGGGTTAGAACATTCACAAATCAAATGACGGCCATTGGAGAAGAGAGGAGAGAACTCCAAGGCCAAAAGGCCACCGGTTTGCACCGCCACCACCACCACCGCGTAGATCACGAGACGAGGAACGCAGCCATACGAAAATAAGTCGTGAACCTGCATACCGAAATCCCAGGCAAGTGTTTAAACTTGCTATTTTCGTTGATGCAATATTCATGTTAGCTTAGGATTGAATTGTGACGAAAACTATGGAAGAAAACACCATTTTTGATAGGAGAATCCATGTAGTATTGATGTTTATGTAAATTCTGGAAACCCTTGCCGTGTAGAGGTAATAATCCATGAAATCTGGTGATTATACAAAAGAAATTTTGGAGAAAGATGCATTAGAAATCTGTTTAAGAATAATTGTAGAGTTCTTGATAATTGGGCATGATTTTAGGTTATAAATCCATGTTTAATGATAGTTACACGCATGCTATACGTTATAAACACCTGATATAATGTTATAATGATGATAATAGGATTTTTGGGACGATTAGAATAGAAGAACATCATTTTATATGAAGAAATTGGTTAAAACCCGTCACTGCATTCTGCAGAATTTTGCCCAGACCTGCTTGATCGATCGATCGAGCCTAGAGCTTCGATCGATCGAAGGTTCGATCGATCGAGCCCCAAGCTTTGATCGATCGACCCCTCCTGGCAGACTCCTATTTCCCTTGTTAAAATTAGTTAACTTAAGTTTATTGTGAAATAATCTTTGGGCATTTTAAATAAAATGATTTGGGAGACATTGAGGACCAGTAGGGTATATGGATAAATGTTAGAACCTTTAATCTTCAGCGAGAATGGTATTTACGGGATATTGACTTTAGGTTGGTAAATTTATGAATTTTTAAAGGGGGAGGTGCGTAAGAGAGTTACGTTGGAATCTAATAAGGGCACTTACTGAATTTCACAATTTGGAAGATATGATCCATGAGTGTTAGGTAATAAGTGAGTAAACCCTTCGAGTTGAGGTTAGGAATGAAACCTTATGCGTTATTCTATAAATGTAAAATTTAGGATAAATGGTATATGTACGGGTGATGAGAAGAACCTATATTAATATGATAAAGTGGTATATTTATATGATTGTGTGTACATATATTATATACATGTGAAAAACGTACCCACGCTACTTGCTATCCCTGAGGTTACCGCGCTGGGACGATCTTATCATGTGTTGCCTTATGGAGGATCTTGATTCGTACCCTAGAAGATAGAGATCCTAGGTACGGGTTATCAAATTGATAGTCGGACGGTCCTAAGAGACGTGAGGGTATGTACTGACCTCTTGGACTTGGAAATCTATGCTTCGCCTCAATGTTGTTTTGTTTATGCTAATACAGTTCGAGAGTGATTCCGAACTTGTATTTCCCTTTGTGTGAGCGATACGGGGATTGGATAGCAGAGTATGCCCGCACCATAGTTTTAGTTGGGATGCTGTTATATATATATATTATACGAGTAGTTAATATATATATGAGATTATGAACTTTAAACTGCCTACTGTGAATTTGATAAGTAGGACATGGTTGTTGACTCAATAATAAATGCTTGTTTTGTGAAAGTATAATATGTCACTGTAAAACTTTATTGTTTTTATAAAGTTAGAAATAGAGAAATTTGGTTACAAATTGGAACATCTCTTTTAAATAAAACCGTGAATTGCAAATCTTTCGGGTAAGTGATGTTAAGTCAAATCTTTTAGAAAGACTAGTGCGTTAGATGATAAAACAAACCAATGGGAAGGTTAGTGCGATAGGGGTGCACATTAGAAGAGAGGTGAGTATTTTCTCAAGAGAGCGACGCTCTAATATGTTATTGCATTGGCCTGTATCAATTTAAATACTTGCTAAACGTATTTTAAAATCAAATACACTTTCGGGCTCTGACCCGTTTCTTCTCCTCTCTCTCTCTTGTATATATATGTATATTTTCAGGTGCCCGGCCACAGGGGCGTCTTGCGTAGGATCCCTTGAGAAGAACGAGCTGCAGCTTAGGTGGGAGTTGCAGGTCACTTGAGCAGACGGCTTCTGTTATTGACTCCACTCCTAGTACTCTCATTTATTGGGCACGTGTCGCCCCTTTTCATTATTTCATTTGGTGTTGGGAGATTAATATTTCAGTCATTTCCAGTATTGTTTCTTTGGGATTTATTCAGTATGGACTTGTGTTTTAGTTTTAATTTGTTGACATTCAATTGACGAATGTATTATATTATTTGGCCTACTGTAGTGTGATTCTTAATTGTAAGTATGTTGTTTTTAATTAAATAAATATTTTTTCTTTAAATTAAAATTTGGAAAGTATGTATGAAAATGGTTTTGACACTTAGCTTAATTATTTAGGGTGTTAAATTGGAAAATATATTTTTATCGACAGTGATGCTGAGAATGAACCAACTGTATACCTTGATTTAATTTAATAAAGGAGTGATCGCCCGGTATTTAATTAGGCGGGGTGTCACAGGTGGTATCAGAGCATCAGGTTCTAGTGTCCTTAGGATCTGTACGGCTTATTATGCTTCTAGCGTTGCTTTGTTTGTCATAGAGCCCTATGTTTAGGATTGTCGATTCCTTTGACGAGATTTCGTTCTCCTGCTGTAATGTGTATACACTAGTGAATTCTAATTTCGTTCGGATGTGGGCGTGTGCCGAGCGATGACGGATGTCAGAAGAGGACCGTTAAGCGTACATCAGGAGGCTGGGCTCAATTGGAAATTATGAAATATATCCGAGGATGATGACCGTAGTCGAGGTCACCTCCATTATGGCACGAGAATCCACGACTAGAAAGGCGACTAAGGTACAACAAGGATTTTCAAATGCTGTTATAGCCAAATGAGGTGCGAGGGTAAACTTACCCAACGTCTTACGAAAACGTGTAGAGACTGTCAGTGGAAATTTTAGAAACGCGAAAATTGAATGTGTTTACCAAATGAGGTAAAGTATTCATATGCCTAAATATAGGACGGAGTATGGCAAACCGAAAGTGAAAATTTAGAGAAAATTTTCTTGGCTTTCGGGACGAAATTATAATGGTTGTATTCAACCACCAATTTTAGAAGTGGAATTCTATGCCTATGGGAGAACCTTAGGTACAATGTTGACCGTATGTCCCTTCCTAACCTGTTCAGGATGAGGCAAATGTGGTCCTGAGCTCATCGAGGAAGGGCATGTCAAGGGTCCATCCGTGAATATGAATCGTAACCGTCAACGAATTTTGTATCGAAAGATGTAGATACAAGTGGGGGAAACGACTCCAAGTGGGAGGTCAACTTGTAATAATAAATTAATAATACTCGAGGAGGAAATTATGATGGGCGACCGATTCGGAGGTTGACAATGTCATACTTTGTCAATATAGATGATGATGCTTCTTTGTGGGGGAAGTTAAAGGAATCGAAGAATTTAGTCGGGAATAAACCTGAATACATCGGTGGTGGTATAGCACCACAAAAAGATGTGGATACACATCTGGAAAATCATTTAAGTGCTTCAAATAGTTAAATTCTTACCAAGTGATGGTAAATTCAGTAAGTACTATTATAGATAGTAACATGATCTTTATGGCCTAAAAAGGGCTAAGGGAACAACCGGGATGGCTAACAGGAATCGAGTCTACTAAAGTCCGAGAGAAGGATAACCCTAACCTGGTTAGTAGGACAGGTGGTAAGTGGATTATGCGTTGAGGTATTTTGTGCGGAGCGAGATCGCTCATGATAATATGTTCCAAAATGAGAAAAGGGACAAGAATATGGTGCCTAGTAAAAGGCAACGATTAAAATAATTTTGTTTTGGTTTGGACAGACGTGTTACGTCCGAAACCATTTGTGCAGTCAAGACGATTGCCAAGATGGAAGCATAGGTTGTATCCTTAGAGGATGCGGCGTGTTTATGTGACACGAGCGAGTCACCATATTTTGTTCATTTCTATATTAGCATGTGAGACGAGTTAATGCATATAATTATAGATGTTACCATTATGTGAATATTTTTCCCTAGTGTAGCGGGATTTTTCTTTAGTGCTATCCGCGGAGGATGAATGAGTATATTAGTAGTGTTTTATACTTTATAGAGGTTACTCGTTGTAGAGATGCGATACACGAGTATAATATTATTTTTGATAAAATGTTATATAAATGGGTAGTATGATAGTGTACATTGATTGCGAGGCTATCGGAGTAGTTGCATTGGTGCAACATGTTTTATGTTTGTTTTGGGCGAGGCCTCACCTGTAAGAAGGTTGGATTTGCACTTATATTATCTATCCTAGATACTTCGGAAGAGATAGCGGGCTCGAGATATTCGATGCCATAGTACGCGTAGACCTTGTCAGTATAATTCCGTATGTATCGGAATTTACCCTTGAGCAAAAAGATTTGACTCAGAATTATGTTTAGCACTCCGGACTTAGTGATAGGAAAAGTGCGATGTTATATTTATCCCTTAAAGATGTGGGAGTTATTAGTTATACCCCTATTATTAGGGAAGGGAATTTCGAGGATTCCGATCGTATGTATCCGAGGTTAATAGAATGAAATTTCCATCAACCAATACGATAGTAAAATTGGGAAACGATATTCGTTAAGTATAATTATAGTAGAAATTACAACTTTTCTGTCAAGGGATAGAATAAAGGGGTACACGCTATGGACGGAGGACCTAACGGATCCCGATAACCGACAATGCTAGGTAGTAGTGTATCGGGGGGGTTCCTTGTTTGGATTTCGCTTTGCGAGACATCCCACGCATGAAACTTAGCGTAAGGTTGGAAATAGGGAGACGTTTGGTCACTATTCCATAAGTACGGTACTCTGGCCGAAATAGGATCAAGTAATTATATATGTAAGTTGGAAGTTGAATTCCGTTTTAAGGTCATTGAAGCCGGATTTTATGGCAGGAAAGCATTGAAAGTTATCCCCACGAGTTGAGGAGTGGAACGATGGTAAGGAGAATTTAAGAATTTTGATTTTCTAGGGTGATTGGAGGTACCCCAAATGTCATAACCGCGTACAGAACACAAGGTGAATAAAGAGTTAAAATGATTTTTAGCATGGAGTATCTAAAAAGAACTTCATATCATACAAGAGATGACCTGTAATTATTTTGATGAATAAAGCATTAGTGATTTATTTTGGTTGTTGTACCTATTTGGGAAAAATTGTTGTGCTTATCTGAGGAAGGTTGAGAATTATTATTCCTCTTTTATTATCATGGAATTTGAATGCCTTGTTCCTTCTATTCCGTTGAATTTTGTTAGTCCTACAAATGAGTAGCACGCCGTTCGGAATGTTGTAAAAATGTGGGTATCTTGGTTAACCACAGTTAAAATAGTCCAAGTCGAAGGGACGTGGTAATAGACGTGTGAAATATAAGTCTGTGGGACTAGTATAACGAAGTGGAAGTGATAGAGTGGATTAAACGTCACATGAGGGGCGATAAACCATACATAAGTGTGCAATTAGAATAGAAAGCCCTAACTTGATTGGAAGGCTGTAGGAAGCCATTCAAGAAATGGTATTCCTGGAATAGGGTAGAACTAAATTATTATTAAGCACACCCGGAGCGGAGTGGTCATTAGTCAAGTGTGAGAGAGACTTGCGCATACAACGAGTAATGATGTTAGGATGGCATAAGAGATCCGGAAGTGAGCTTCGTGGAGAGGAAAGCACGGGTCGGAACTCTCGGAATGCTCCAAGGAAGGAAGGGGAGTATTACGTGTCACTTAATGTGAGACATTCCAAGGGAAGAATCGATGTTTAACGAGACGTAGTGAGTAGTCTCTGCATGCACTGCCCATAGGTAAGGTTTGGTTGAAAAAGGAGAATCAACCAAAGAATTTTGTGATTATCTAAAATTACTGAAATTGGAAGAGGTTGGTAAAGTCGGTAAAGTTCTTGGATGAGTTGCCATCCTCAAAACAAGATCAAGGGTTTATCCCGAACTTGCGAATTAAGTCGTCGAGAGGGAAGTGATTGATATTCCTTTGGACTGGCTTACAATATTAACTAGTATGCCCCAGACTTCCTTTGAAAGGAAGGATCGCGCCAGTGCATGGTCCGGCGTAGTATAAATTTCTGAATCAGGATGAGATTGGTGAATCTCACCTTTGATATGGGATTTCAGGAACCAGCGGAGATAAAATTTTGTTTCAAGTAGGATGTATCACCCTTAGCCAGAGAATAAGCGCATGGTGATTAAAGATTAGTGGAGCCACGTGAAGGAGATTTTGGAATCTTGGTACGATGATTTCAAAAATGCTCTGTAGAAGAACTCGTACCTGTTTGTCGCATATGAGGTACTTATTAAGGTTTTGTTATGGAAGAACCTCGACTATTCTCCTTCAGTATGTTTAAAGGAGAGTAGATAATCAGAATTTTTAGATCGGTCGAGAAAATATCCGATAACTATGGTAGAATTCCACGACTGTTTTAGACGAACAAGAGTGATCAAATGTTCGTAATATTTTCTCAGAATGGGAGTTTTGTATATGATTAAATCCGAGTATTTGTCATGTAGTGAGGTGCGGCCTCCTAATGATAGTGAGATAATGAAATGTATAACGTACAGGCATGACCTATGCGAATGTTGTCGGTTGGGAGCACAATGTGAAGTGTCTCCAAAGAGAATGCAAAACAATGTTACTGTGAGGAAAGGGCTATAGTGATTGAGCGCCGTAATGTGTAGTTAGTTTGTGTACGAAAAAGGATATCCAGAATTGTACTACCTGTTAGGCCTTATTTTCCGAATTTCGGGACGAAATTCAGTTATTAGGGGGGAAGTATGTAATACCCTGTATTTTTATAGCTTTTAAATTATGAGATTTATTAAATTTAATTGAGATAAATTAAATTAATTTTAATCCGGAATGTTGCTTTAAATATTTACTAGCGTGGCGAGAGTTAGTAATTATTGGAAATTTGTTATTTGTTGCATATTACTGGATGAGCATAGTAATATATTATATTAGTTATATTGAATGTCATAAGTGAATTAAATGACTATTTCGGAAATTTAAGTAAGGACGTGCCCGTGTCACGTCGGGACTTATTTTGTTAAATAAAAGTGAATATTTTATAAGTTGTTCGTATGGTCGTTTTGAGTGCGCCAACGCGTCCGGAAGGGTCGAGATAGTCAGAAAAGTGTACCCGGGGGTTTAGTTTGGGTCTCGGGATGTTTTTAGGCTTAATTAGTGACCCGGGAGGGCATTTTGGTCATTTTACAAAATAGGGTAATTAAACCCACGAATTTCAGCCAACCTATATCAGCCATTAGGTCAGCCTCTTAGGGTTAGAACATTCACAAATCAAATGACGGCCATTGGAGAAGAGAGGAGAGAACTCCAAGGCCAAAAGGCCACCGGTTTGCACCGCCACCACCACCACCGCGTAGATCACGAGACGAGGAACGCAGCCATACGAAAATAAGTCGTGAACCTGCATACCGAAATCCCAGGCAAGTGTTTAAACTTGCTATTTTCGTTGATGCAATATTCATGTTAGCTTAGGATTGAATTGTGACGAAAACTATGGAAGAAAACACCATTTTTGATAGGAGAATCCATGTAGTATTGATGTTTATGTAAATTCTGGAAACCCTTGCCGTGTAGAGGTAATAATCCATGAAATCTGGTGATTATACAAAAGAAATTTTGGAGAAAGATGCATTAGAAATCTGTTTAAGAATAATTGTAGAGTTCTTGATAATTGGGCATGATTTTAGGTTATAAATCCATGTTTAATGATAGTTACACGCATGCTATACGTTATAAACACCTGATATAATGTTATAATGATGATAATAGGATTTTTGGGACGATTAGAATAGAAGAACATCATTTTATATGAAGAAATTGGTTAAAACCCGTCACTGCATTCTGCAGAATTTTGCCCAGACCTGCTTGATCGATCGATCGAGCCTAGAGCTTCGATCGATCGAAGGTTCGATCGATCGAGCCCCAAGCTTTGATCGATCGACCCCTCCTGGCAGACTCCTATTTCCCTTGTTAAAATTAGTTAACTTAAGTTTATTGTGAAATAATCTTTGGGCATTTTAAATAAAATGATTTGGGAGACATTGAGGACCAGTAGGGTATATGGATAAATGTTAGAACCTTTAATCTTCAGCGAGAATGGTATTTACGGGATATTGACTTTAGGTTGGTAAATTTATGAATTTTTAAAGGGGGAGGTGCGTAAGAGAGTTACGTTGGAATCTAATAAGGGCACTTACTGAATTTCACAATTTGGAAGATATGATCCATGAGTGTTAGGTAATAAGTGAGTAAACCCTTCGAGTTGAGGTTAGGAATGAAACCTTATGCGTTATTCTATAAATGTAAAATTTAGGATAAATGGTATATGTACGGGTGATGAGAAGAACCTATATTAATATGATAAAGTGGTATATTTATATGATTGTGTGTACATATATTATATACATGTGAAAAACGTACCCGCGCTACTTGCTATCCCTGAGGTTACCGCGCTGGGACGATCTTATCATGTGTTGCCTTATGGAGGATCTTGATTCGTACCCTAGAAGATAGAGATCCTAGGTACGGGTTATCAAATTGATAGTCGGACGGTCCTAAGAGACGTGAGGGTATGTACTGACCTCTTGGACTTGGAAATCTATGCTTCGCCTCAATGTTGTTTTGTTTATGCTAATACAGTTCGAGAGTGATTCCGAACTTGTATTTCCCTTTGTGTGAGCGATACGGGGATTGGATAGCAGAGTATGCCCGCACCATAGTTTTAGTTGGGATGCTGTTATATATATATATTATACGAGTAGTTAATATATATATGAGATTATGAACTTTAAACTGCCTACTGTGAATTTGATAAGTAGGACATGGTTGTTGACTCAATAATAAATGCTTGTTTTGTGAAAGTATAATATGTCACTGTAAAACTTTATTGTTTTTATAAAGTTAGAAATAGAGAAATTTGGTTACAAATTGGAACATCTCTTTTAAATAAAACCGTCAATTGCAAATCTTTCGGGTAAGTGATGTTAAGTCAAATCTTTTAGAAAGACTAGTGCGTTAGATGATAAAACAAACCAATGGGAAGGTTAGTGCGATAGGGGTGCACATTATAAGAGAGGTGAGTATTTTCTCAAGAGAGCGACGCTCTAATATGTTATTGCTGTGACACCCCGACTAATTAAACACCGGGTAGCTACTCCTTTATAAAATTAATTCAAAATGCCAAGTTGGCTCAGTTAATAGCATCACAGTCGAAAACGTTTTATTTTTACTAACCACCTAGTATTTAAAAAGTAAGTGCCAAATTTTATTAAATCTAATTAACATGCAACAGAAGTAATGAATAACTAAAGAACACCATTCACCATGCTGAAGTAAAACGGATAACCATCACAATATGTAAATAAAACCTGGAGGAAAACTCCTCAATACGAATCCCACAACTGATAAGTAAACTGAAATAAATAACCAAAACTGAATACTGAGCAATACATGCTAGAGTCTGAAAACTGAAATGTAAAAGATGCTCTAAATGGAAATGGGCAACATGCCCTACAATTGATAGATAGTGACTCTGGAATCCAAAGAATAGAAGCGTCTACATGCAAATCCCTGTAGCTTCCACAAGCGGCTACAGCTCGTCACCTGAATGAGTATCCTATGCTTGGTGTCCCTGTGGCTGGGCCCCTAAAATGGTTTTACAAGAAAATATATTTGAAAGCAAATGGGTCAGAGCCCGAAAGTGGAAATCATTTTAGAAACCTGCAAGTGCTTTAAAAACATTTAAAACATTAAATGCAAAGTACATGTTAGGACGTACACTCGCATGATATTCTCACCTCTCGTCTAACTGTGCACCCCTAACGTAAGTACCCATCTATAACTAACCTTTCCACTAGCTAAATGACAGGGTAACTAGCTAGACTACCAAAAGTTCTACCCTTTTACTTGGTTCCAATTAACATAACAACGCTCGTAATTAAATAGGGGTTTTAACGTAAACTCAGTTACTAAATATGCCATTGATATAACTATCAGATAACTTGTTATATTTCTCGAAACAATACCGTAATACAGTTACAACATTAACATGAGGATTCCCATTAATTAAATGTATATTATTCACATCATATATATACGATACAAGCACCCCGCAGTCTAAGCTGTAGTGCACACATACTCTGCTATCCATCCCGGTACATCACGTACATAAGGATTACATATTCCGAATCTCTCAGGAATAGTTTACCGATAACATCATCACAAATAATGGAGGCGAACACAGTCACCATCACATGGGTCACGCACATACCTACGCTCCCATGGTCAGCGGACTTATTAATGTCACAATAAGTCTTTCAATGACCTATGTTCATCAAGGTACCAGTCTATATCCCCCCCGTAGGCACACAAGGATTATAGGGTCCTAAGCGAACGAAACCTCCCCGTGATAGCAAGTATGGTAGGTATGTCATACACACAATCCATATACCAATACTAAGTAAACGCACATCTTAGTAATACCGTATTTTAATCATAGTACATATCGCATTCTTGTACTAACTATAATTATTACAACTTATTTTGTTTCGGTACATATTTATACGCGCTATAATTCACCCTCGCCTCGTAGTAGTCATTCACGTCTCAACCCAAGTGATTCATTGAATGTAACTCTCGCATATGATTTACTCATCCCAATAACCCAAAAGTCCCAAATAAATCACTATATCATCAAAGGAATACTAACTCTACCCTTGAACCAGTTCCCGGGACTCCAAAAGTCAAAACAGTCCAAAAAGGACCAAACTGTCAACTCGTTAGAAGTCTCGTTCGAACGAGGCTTCGAACGAGTTTGGACTGTCAGGTCGTTAGAAGTCTCGTTCGAACGAGGCTGTTCGAACGAGATCCCAGTTCGTTCGAACGAACTGACCCTTCTAACGATATCTAGTTCGAACGAGATATTGAACAAAAATCCTACTCGTTAATAATGACTGGTCAACTCGTTAGAAGCTCGTTCGAACGAGCTCGTTCGAACGACCTGGGGCTGCTTCTAACGAGATGCCAGTTTCGGCCCAGAATTTCCCAAAAATCGTTTTTCACCATTTTTATCACTTCTAATCTCTTCCAAAGTCCATCCTAACAACGTTTTAGGGTCTATAATCAATACTAAACATATATAGTCCCATCCTAACATGTTTGTAAGGGATCAATCCACCCAAATATTAATTTAATTTACACCTTTCTACATTTTTTTCCAATTAGCCCAAGAACATGAACCCTAACTACATATCATCATCAAATCCCAGAATTTAATTCGTTTTCCTTCCTTCTAAGCACAATTATAATAAGGGAAATCATTTACCCATCATACTACATGCAATTCTCTTCACAATTTTTAAGTTCTAAACCTCAAACTACATGGGTTTTCATTATCTTCCAAGAACAATTGAAATTTATCAATTTCTAACATGGAGGAAACATTCTACGAATTTAAATACGATTAAAACACTTGCCTTGGTTTGATTTCTGGTTTGGTGTAGGTTTGGTGAAGATTCTGCAGAGTTTCTTCTCTCCCAAGCTCTATCTCCAATGGTGGCTCAAGGTGGCTAGGGTTTTGATTTGGGGAAACTAAGAAACCTAAATGACAACCTACGTAGCCTTCTAGGTTAATATGGGTTGGCTAATGGGCTTAATGGGTTAATATCCACATCAGATTTAATCTCTAATTTTCGTCACTTTTAATTCCTCAAAATGTAAAATTACCAAAATACCCTTTAAGTTATCGGTATGGCCTAAAAATACCCCGGGACCCAAACTATACCCCCGGCTAGTGTTTTCTGACTATCTCGACCCTTCCGGACGCGTTGGCGCACTCAAAACGACCATACGGATTATAGATTTTAAATTCACTTTTAATATCAAAATATTATACCGTGACGCGGCGGTCCCACGCGTCTCAACAAAATTTCCAAATTGCCGTATATAAATCTCACGACAAATTTCATAATACCAAATACATATATAATCATATATGTACCTAATCAAATACCAATTCGCATCACATTAGTATTTATAACCCGGATTAATTTCCAATTAATACGCAATTTAATTAATTAATCCTCAAAATAAATATAGTCAAAAGTACGGGGTATTACATACTTCCCCCCTAATAACTGAATTTCGTCCCGAAATTCGAAATTAGAAAGTACCTGCTAAAAACAGCTCTGGATAACGTTCGCGCATCTCATCCTCGCGCTCCCATGTGGACTCCTCGACATTGTGATGTCGCCACTGAACACGCACTAACGGGACTATCTTTGACCGCAGTTTCCTCTCGCTTCGGTCTAAAATAGCCATCGGCCCCTCCTCATAAGAGCTATCCGGCTGGACATCGATGTCCTCCACAGTAATGTGAGAATGAGCCAAATTATCTCTAAGGTATTTCCTCAGCGAGGAAATATGGAACACGTCGTGAATCCGATGCAAGTGCTCCGGTAGTCCAAGTCTATACGCAACGGGTCCGATCCGCTCAATAATAGGAAACGGCCCCACATACCTCGGTGCCAACTTCCCCTTCTTCCCGAATCGCATAATCCCCTTCATAGGAGATACCCTGAGCAAAACCTGGTCCCCTACTTGGAACTCTCTGAAAAATCTCGTCGCGTCAGCGTAACTCTTCTGCCGGTCTTGAGCTACCCGAATGCGACTCCGAATCAACTCAATCCTTGCTGAAGTATCCTGAATCACTTCCGGTCCAAGTAGATTGTTGTCCCCCACTTCCAACCAACATGCTGGGGAACGACAAGGCCTGCCGTACAATGCCTCAAACGGAGCCATGCCAATCGTGAACTGATAGGAGTTGTTGTAAGCAAACTCCACCAGTGGAAGGTACTGCTCCCATCCACCCCCGAAGTCAATAATGCACATGCGTAGCATGTCCTCCAACATCTGATTGGTGCGCTCTGTCTGCCCATCTGTCTGCGGATGATAAGCCGTACTCAACCGCAATTCCGTGCCCATGGCCTCCTGGAAACTCTCCCAAAACCTCGAAACAAATATCTTGTCTCTGTCAGACACGATATTCAGGGGCACACCGTGAAGTCTCACAATCTCTGAAATGAAGAGTTGGGCATACTGACCCGCAGTGTAATCAGTCCTAACGGGTAAAAAGTGAGCGACCTTGGACAACCTGTCCACAATTACCCAAACGGAGTCGTGGTCCCTCTGCGACGTAGGCAACCCCGTGATAAAGTCCATGGATATGCTCTCCCACATCCACACCGGAACCTCCAATGGCTGTAGCAATCCTGCTGGTCTCTGATGATCCACTTTTACGAGCTGACAAGTGGCGCATTTCGAGACAAACTCAGTGATATTTTCTTCATACCGCTCCACCAATACTGCCGTCTCATGTCCTGGTACATTTTGTCCCCTCCGGGATGTACTGTGAACCGTGAGCCGTGCGACTCGGCCATAACATCGTGCCGCAATTCTTCCCCTTCCGGAACCACCAATCTCCCATTGAAGCGCAATCCCCCGTCTGAGCTAACGGTATAGGACTCGGCTCCCTCTGCTAGTAATCGAACTATCTGCTCCTGACAGAACGAGTCATTAGCCTGTGCCCGTACAACCTTCGTGACAATCTGCGGTGTAACGGTCATCACGGACATGAAAGATTGGGCCACTGCATCCTGGTGTCCCAATTCCTTCCACTTCGCCTTCCACACCTCTGCCACCTCGTCTGCTGGCCTACGGCTTAACGCGTCTGCTACCACGTTAGCCTTACCCGGGTGGTACTGGATGTCGAACTGGTAGTCTTTCATAAACTCAAGCCACCTACGCTGCCGCATATTCAATTCCTTCTGCGTGAACAGATACTGTAGTGACTTGTGGTCCGTGAACAGCTGAAACTTCTCCCCCAGAAGATAGTGCCTCCAAATCTGTAAGGCAAATACTACTGCTGCCAACTCCAAATCATGCGTGGGGTAATTCTTCTCATGAGGCTTAAGCTTACGGGAAGCATAAGCTATGGCCTGTCTCTCCTGCTGCAAAACACCTCCAAGCCCTTGCAAAGACGCGTCGGTGTAAACCAAATACTCAACTCCCGGTCTCGGCAATGCTAACACAGGTGCTGAGGTCAATTTGTCCTTCAACTCATCGAATGCCAACTGACAAGCATCATTCCAGATATATGGCACACCTTTACGAGTAAGATGTGTCAAAGGACCTGCTATCTCCGAGAAACCCCGAATAAACCTCCTGTAGTATCCTGCTAAGCCCAAGAAACTACGAATCTCTGTTGGTGTCGTGGGCTGTCCCCACTCCCTCACCGCTGATACCTTCCCCGGATCGACAGATATTCCCTGATCGGAAATAATGTGACCCAAGAACTGGACTTCCTTCAACCAAAACCCGCACTTCTCATATTTTGCATACAACTCGTTCTGACGAAGTGTCTGCAAAACCTGCCTCAAATGCTCGGCGTGCTCCTCCTCTATCTGAGAGTAAACCAGAATGTCATCAATGAAGACAATGACAAACTGATCTAAGAAATCTCTGAACACCCTGTTCATCAAGTCCATAAACACTGCTGGAGCGTTGGTCAAGCCGAAAGGCATAACCCGAAACTCATAAGAACCATATCTCGACAAGAACGCAGTCTTCGAGACATCCTCCTCCCTGATATGTAACTGATGGTAACCTGACCTCAAGTCAATCTTCGAGAAGAAAGAAGCTCCCCTCAACTGGTCGAATAAGTCATCGATTCGAGGTAATGGATATTTATTCCGTATCGTGACCTTATTCAACTCTCGGTAGTCCACACACAATCTCAGTGAACCGTCCCTCTTCTTTACAAACAAAACTGGAGCGCCCCAAGGTGAGGTACTCCTACGAATAAAGCCCTGCCCTAACAGCTGCTCTATCTGATCCCGTAGCTCTCGCATCTCAGCCGGAGCCATACGGTACGGTGCACGTGCTATAGGTCTCGTACCCGGTAGCAAATCAATAACGAAATCTATCTCTCGACTGGGTGGTAAGCCTGGTATCTCCTGAAATACATCCGAATACTCCCTGACAACCGGGATCGAATCCAAAGGAATAACAACCTCCTTAGAGGTATCCTCCTCTATGTAATACAGATGAGCGGTCGATCCTCCCTCTGGGCGAGGCATCGCCACTATAAACATCTCCTGCCCCGGAATGGCAAAAACAATGCTCCCGCTGAAGCAATCAATCATGGCCCTATATGCTACGAGCCAATCCATACCGATGATCACATCGTGAACATGCATGTCTAACACTAACATGTCTGCAGGCAATACCAAACCACCAACCTCTACACCGACTCCCCGGCATATAAAGAAAATAAGTGACCCACTCCCCAATGGTGAGTCGACACACGTCACTGTGCTCTCTGCCGTAGCTAACAATCCTAAAGCTTTCGCGAAGTGTGTAGCAATAAAACAGTGTGTAGCACCCGTATCAAATAACACCCGACCCATAGTGCCATGGATAGGAAACGTACCCTCGATCGCGGGCGGTGCCTGTGGAATTGCAGCCTGGTGAACGTTGTAGACACGTCCATACTGTAGCTGCCCCTGCTGAGCTGGGACTGCTGGAATGGGTGGCAAAGCTGCCATCTGTGGAGGTGCAGGAAGAGCGGCGGGAAACATAGGTCTCTGTGGCTCCTGGCGAGCACCCTACTGCTGCTGCTACGGGGCCCTGCCCCTATCAGGACAATCCTGCTTCTTATGGCCAGTCTTGCCACAAGTAAAGCACTTCCCTGGGAAGTTCCCTCCCCTCTGCCCCTGCTGTCCCCGGCCCTGGTGGCCGTTACCATTTCTCCCTTGGCCCTGCTGGCCCTGATGAAATTGCTGCCCATTCTGCCCCTGTTGGCCCTGATGGCCGTTTGGACCCTGATGGTCCTGGCGGAAACCTCCCTGTCCCTGCCTGTAGTTCCCTGACCGGAACCTCTTATTGTCCCCCTGCTGGGTACCCTGCTCAGTCTGTCTCTGCCCCTGACCGGTTTGTGCCCCGCTGGCACCATGTCCTCCAGTCCTACCCTGATGGCTAGACTCCCCTGACCGCTTGCCCTCGGCCATATAAAAACGGTGGTCCTGGCAGTGTAGTAATGCAGCGTTAACCACATCAGAATACGTGGCCAACGATAGGTTCCCAAGAAGATGCTGCCGGATTCTCCAATTCAACCCATCAGTGAACTTCTCTATCTTCTTCTTCTCTGTTGGAATCTCGTCTGGTACGATATTCAACAGGTTAGTGAACTCGGCCTCATACTCGGCCACTGTCTTGCCTTCCTGCTTCAGACTCATCAGTTTCCTTCTCATCTCTGTATAAACTGCGGACGGAAAGTATTTGCGGTCGAACCGCACCCAGAACTCCTGAATGGTGAGGGTATCCCTCTCCTCCGCGGTGTTAATGGACTCCCACCACTGCAGTGCAGATCCAACTAGCTTGAAAGTAGCTAGCACCTGCTTCTGAACGTCTGTGCACTCATGCATCCTCAAATGCCTCTGTATGTCCTTCCTCCATTGGCTCGAGACTACTACATCTGAGCTACCAGCAAACTCTGGCGGTTGCGCTTTCTGAAAAGCGTCGCGTACACGTTCCCAAGCAGACGGGAATGCATTAACCTGTACTGGCGCGGCAACCGGCGCCTGAGGCGGTGCCTGCTGAATAACGGCAATCGCGGCATTCACCGCTTGAGCTACTATAGCTGCAACCTCAGTGGCGTTCAACATGCCCTGAACTGGAGCGGGCTGGGGTTCGGGCACTGCATTCCTGGGAACTCGTCGTGCACGTCGTGGAGGCATCTGAAATAAGAACAAAGTTTATAAGTCTACAGATAGACTTTAAAATAGCTGAAGAACGAAACGTACACAATAAGAGTACAACAGTCCTAAAATATAGGGCTCTATATCAAAGAAAACGTAGCGGAAACATAATAGCCGTACAGATCCTAAAGGACACTAGAACCTGATGCTCTGATACCACCTGTGACACCCCGACTAATTAAACACCGGGTAGCTACTCCTTTATAAAATTAATTCAAAATGCCAAGTTGGCTCAGTTAATAGCATCACAGTCGAAAACGTTTTATTTTTACTAACCACCTAGTATTTAAAAAGTAAGTGCCAAATTTTATTAAATCTAATTAACATGCAACAGAAGTAATGAATAACTAAAGAACACCATTCACCATGCTGAAGTAAAACGGATAACCATCACAATATGTAAATAAAACCTGGAGGAAAACTCCTCAATACGAATCCCACAACTGATAAGTAAACTGAAATAAATAACCAAAACTGAATACTGAGCAATACATGCTAGAGTCTGAAAACTGAAATGTAAAAGATGCTCTAAATGGAAATGGGCAACATGCCTTACAATTGATAGATAGTGACTCTGGAATCCAAAGAATAGAAGCGTCTACATGCAAATCCCTGTAGCTTCCACAAGCGGCTACAGCTCGTCACCTGAATGAGTATCCTATGCTTGGTGTCCCTGTGGCTGGGCACCTAAAATGGTTTTACAAGAAAATATATTTGAAAGCAAATGGGTCAGAGCCCGAAAGTGGAAATCATTTTAGAAACCTGCAAGTGCTTTAAAAACATTTAAAACATTAAATGCAAAGTACATGTTAGGACGTACACTCGCATGATATTCTCACCTCTCGTCTAACTGTGCACCCCTAACGTAAGTACCCATCTATAACTAACCTTTCCACTAGCTAAATGACAGCGTAGCTAGCTAGACTACCAAAAGTTCTACCCTTTTACTTGGTTCCAATTAACATAACAACGCTCGTAATTAAATAGGGGTTTTAACGTAAACTCAGTTACTAAATATGCCATTGATATAACTATCAGATAACTTGTTATATTTCTCGAAACAATACCGTAATACAGTTACAACATTAACATGAGGATTCCCATTAATTAAATGTATATTATTCACATCATATATATACGATACAAGCACCCCGCAGTCTAAGCTGTAGTGCACACATACTCTGCTATCCATCCCGGTACATCACGTACATAAGGATTACATATTCCGAATCTCTCAGGAATAGTTTACCGATAACATCATCACAAATAATGGAGGCGAACACAGTCACCATCACATGGGTCACGCACATACCTACGCTCCCATGGTCAGCGGACTTATTAATGTCACAATAAGTCTTTCAATGACCTATGTTCATCAAGGTACCAGTCTATATCCCCCCCGTAGGCACACAAGGATTAGAGGGTCCTAAGCGAACGAAACCTCCCCGTGATAGCAAGTATGGTAGGTATGTCATACACACAATCCATATACCAATACTAAGTAAACGCACATCTTAGTAATACCGTATTTTAATCATAGTACATATCGCATTCTTGTACTAACTATAATTATTACAACTTATTTTGTTTCGGTACATATTTATACGCGCTATAATTCACCCTCGCCTCGTAGTAGTCATTCACGTCTCAACCCAAGTGATTCATTGAATGTAACTCTCGCATATGATTTACTCATCCCAATAACCCAAAAGTCCCAAATAAATCACTATATCATCAAAGGAATACTAACTCTACCCTTGAACCAGTTCCCGGGACTCCAAAAGTCAAAACAGTCCAAAAAGGACCAAACTGTCATCTCGTTAGAAGTCTCGTTCGAACGAGGCTTCGAACGAGTTTGGACTGTCAGGTCGTTAGAAGTCTCGTTCGAACGAGGCTGTTCGAACGAGATCCCAGTTCGTTCGAACGAACTGACCCTTCTAACGATATCTCGTTCGAACGAGATATTGAATGAAAATCCTACTCGTTAATAATGACTGGTCAACTCGTTAGAAGCTCATTCGAACGAGCTCGTTCGAACGACCTGGGGCTGCTTCTAACGAGATGCCAGTTTCGGCCCAGAATTTCCCAAAAATCGTTTTTCACCATTTTTATCACTTCTAATCTCTTCCAAAGTCCATCCTAACAACGTTTTAGGGTCTATAATCAATACTAAACATATATAGTCCCATCCTAACATGTTTCTAAGGGATCAATCCAACCAAATATTAATTTAATTTACACCTTTCTACATTTTTTTCCAATTAGCCCAAGAACATGAACCCTAACTACATATCATCATCAAATCCCAGAATTTAATTCGTTTTCCTTCCTTCTAAGCACAATTATAATAAGGTAAATCATTTACCCATCATACTACATGCAATTCTCTTCACAATTTTTAAGTTCTAAACCTCAAACTACATGGGTTTTCATTATCTTCCAAGAACAATTGAAATTTATCAATTTCTAACATGGAGGAAACATTCTACGAATTTAAATACGATTAAAACACTTGCCTTGGTTTGATTTCTGGTTTGGTGTAGGTTTGGTGAAGATTCTGCAGAGTTTCTTCTCTCCCAAGCTCTATCTCCAATGGTGGCTCAAGGTGGCTAGGGTTTTGATTTGGGGAAACTAAGAAACCTAAATGACAACCTACGTAGCCTTCTAGGTTAATATGGGTTGGCTAATGGGCTTAATGGGTTAATATCCACATCAGATTTAATCTCTAATTTTCGTCACTTTTAATTCCTCAAAATGTAAAATTACCAAAATACCCTTTAAGTTATCGGTATGGCCTAAAAATACCCCGGGACCCAAACTATACCCCCGGCTAGTGTTTTCTGACTATCTCAACCCTTCCGGACGCGTTGGCGCACTCAAAACGACCATACGGATTATAGATTTTAAATTCACTTTTAATATCAAAATATTATACCGTGACGCGGCGGTCCCACGCGTCTCAACAAAATTTCCAAATTGCCGTATATAAATCTCACGACAAATTTCATAATACCAAATACATATATAATCAAATATGTACCTAATCAAATACCAATTCGCATCACATTAGTATTTATAACCCGGATTAATTTCCAATTAATACGCAATTTAATTAATTAATCCTCAAAATAAATATAGTCAAAAGTACGGGGTATTACAATTGCATTGGCCTGTATCAATTTAAATACTTGCTAAACGTATTTTAAAATCAAACACACTTTCGGGCTCTGACCCGTTTCTTCTCCTCTCTCTCTCTTGTATATATATGTATATTTTCAGGTGCCCAGCCACAGGGGCGTCTTGCGTAGGATCCCTTGAGAAGAACGAGCTGCAGCTTAGGTGGGAGTTGCAGGTCACTTGAGTAGACGGCATCTGTTATTTACTCCACTCCTAGTACTCTCATTTATTGGGCACGTGTCGCCCCTTTTCATTATTTCATTTGTTGTTGGGAGATTTATATTTCAGTCATTTCCAGTATTGTTTCTTTGGGATTTATTCAGTATGGACTTGTGTTTTAGTTTTAATTTGTTGACATTCGATTGACGAATGTATTATATTATTTGGCTTACTGTAGTGTGATTCTTAATTGTAAGTATGTTGTTTTTAATTAAATAAATATTTTTTCTTTAAATTAAAATTTGGAAAGTATGTATGAAAATGGTTTTGACACTTAGCTTAATTATTTAGGATGTTAAATTGGAAAATATATTTTTATCGACAATGATGCTGAGAATGAACCAACTGTATACCTTGATTTAATTTAATAAAGGAGTGATCGCCCGGTATTTAATTAGGCGGGGTGTCACAATAATTTCCTTGAAATTGACACCGATCCTACTATTTCCCCTGTTGGCCCTATTGTCCTTGGCCCTGCTGCCACAATCCCTGATGGCCTCTTTATTGTTGGCCCTGGACCGATTGGCCCTCCTCATTCCACTAGTAAAAAACCTTTTGCTTGTTATGCTGATCACCTACCTGTGACCCCTTGAACTGTTGGGTCCCCTAACTGCCATTCCCATTCGTCTTACCCTGCTGGTACAACGTCTCTGAGTTGGGTCTCTTCCCCTCTTACTTTTCTAAAATTCCTTATGATCCTGATAATGTAGCAAAGCGACATTCACTATCTGAGTGTAGGTGTTGAAAGTCGAATTTCCTAACAATAACTTCTTGATGTGACAGTTTGTCCGGCATATAAACTTCTCCATCTTCTTCTCTTCAATGTTTACCTCATCCCCAGCAAAAAAGTCAATGAAGTAAACTACACCTCACATTCTGCTATTGTGCGATCTTCCTACTTAAGGTCCAAGAACTTCCTTCTCATCTCTGGTGGGAAATAATTTCCCTCAAACTTGGTCTAAAACTATTCAATAGTTAACATGTCTTGCTCCTCCAATGTGGTGATAGACTCCCACCATTATAAGACTCCCACCTCTGTAAGGTTGCCCCTACCAGGAAAAATGAAGCTAACATCTTCTTGTGCACTGTAGTTCACTCAACGATCCTCAAATGTAGCTGAATATCCTTCTTCCACTGAGTACCCACTAATATATTTGGACTCCCAGTAAACTCTGGCGGTCGAACCTTAATGAATCCCTCCCTAGATATCTCCCATATCGAGCCTTACGCTTGAATCGGTAGCACCACTTGTTGTAGGAGTGGTGGTGGTGGCTGCTGCTGCAGTGGAAAAAAATACTGTAGCATAGAGGCCATCATCGTAGAGACTTCCTAGATCACTATCAGGAAAATTTTTACTGGAGTAATCCCGGGTGGAGCTGGTGGTGGCTATGGGTGTGGTTGAGGCTCCTACCGATCCCCATCTTCTGTAGCCTATGTGATGACACGTCATGGTTTACCTCGCGTACCGTCTTCCATATGAAAACAATTAGGTTTCATATTTGTAACATATCAAAAAGAGTACAATGATTCCTAAACATAACGCTCTACTTATCAAAGGAATGCAACGTAGAACGTAATGAGCATAACACAAATCTTAAGGACGCTTGAACATTGATGCTCTGATACTAACTATAGCAACCCCCATTTTTCACGTAAATCTTGGCCATACAAAGTACATCGAAGATGGGACTTGTCTATCAATCTATATCATTTTCAACATCAAACCATAACAAAACATATTTATTTTAAAAAGACATGCGCTGTAAAACTAGTTTAATTAATAACTGATAATAAATAAGTCCAACATCCAGATCGTAATAAAAACTCATACATAAGTACGACTGATCTCAAAAAGACTGAATAATAAACTTCAGGCTTATGCCCACATATTATCCAAATAATAAAGATAGCAGAAAGGGAAATAACAACCTAAACTAGAGTCAAATGATCTGAATGACTAGTGAGAAAATGTGATCGCAAGTCTGATATCCCGTTAGCCCTATTGTCCCTGTCTAGGCAAACCTGCGGGGGAAATTTGTATAATTTAGCTCGGTGTTATGTTGACCAACATGTTGAAAGCCAACCAATTCCATTAGACAAAAGGATCTAAGGAGGCATTTGAAAAGATGAAATAGTCCTTGACCACTCCCTTAATACTTGGGCGAACTAACTTCAATAAAACTTTAATTATGTAGACTGATGCCAGAAATGAAGGTATCAATGTAGTCCTAATGAAAATTAACAAACCAGTAGCTTTCATAAGCAAGACACTACTAGATAAAAAAAGGGAATTTCTACCTAGGAAAATATTTGTGGGCTATAGTATATGCAATAGAGAAATGGAGAACATATTTTTGTGGGAACCATATTATAATCAATACAGATCATCAAATATTGAAATATCTTTTAAAGAAGATATATTCTTTAATGTTATAACAGAAATTATTCAACAAGTTGATTTTTTTTATTATGCGATTGTTTATAAGAAGGATAGTGAAAATAAGGCTGCAGATGCCTTATCTTGAAATATATAAGTGAAACAATATTATAATGCCACTTCAATAATCCAATCAGCTTAGTTAAAAGAGATTAACCATAACATTAATGATGATGCACTAGCTCAATGAGTATTAATGAAGCTCCTCATATAACCAGTTGATGTAAAAGGCTATACTCACACCCAAGGGACTTTGAGATTTAATAAAACACTATATGTTGGAGACCAAGGCCATATAAGACAAAAGATTATGGAAGGAATACATTCTTCTAAATCTTGTGAACACTCAGGAAGCAAATCTACCATTAAAAGGGTAGAGAAATATTTTTTATGCTCGAACAACAAATCAATGAGTTTTTTGTATCCAGTGATATTTATCAATAAGCAAATCAAAAAATGTTCTTTACTCTGGACTACTTCAACCTCTCCTTATTCCCAATAATCTTGGGTCATAAATATCAATGGATTTTGTTAAAGTCTTGTCTACATCAAATGGTTATGATACCATCCTTGTCATTGTTGATAGGTTGACCAAGTATGATCATTTAATTCCACTAAACCTTCCATTCTTAGCTTCACAAGTAGCCTCCATTGCCTACCATCCATGGAGTGATGGTCAAAAGGTATAGAGAAATACTTAAGGTGCACGATAAGTGATAAACTAACCACATTGTCCAATTAGTTAGCCTTGGAGGAATGGTGGTACAACCCTACCCACTATTCATGCATTCCAACCATCCCTTTTGACATATGTATGGTTGTACACCCCAGCTTGTTATCCCATAATCAACCTCCACCCAAAATTAAGAAGTGGGCCCATTTATAGAATATTTAAGAATAATTATACAAATCTTATAAGAGAGGCTTCAACAAGATAGACTCTAGATGAAGACCTACGTAGACCAGATTAGTTGTGAATGGACCTTCAAACTTGGTGATTAGGTATTTTTGAGACCGTATCCATTCAAATGAGCCTCTATTGGTATGATTCGTCATGCTAATCTTTCACCTAAGTACTATAGGTTATTTCAGATTATAACTAAGATTGTTACAGTGGCCTATAGGCTCAACCTACATCATAACTCTCTTATCCACCTCGTGTTTCATGTCTAAACGCTCAAATGCAAATTGGGGGAAAATGTCACTACCGAAGCGTAGTTACCGATGACAAATAAACAAGGGAAAATTTTGATTGAACCTAGTGTGATCTTAGAAAGAAGGATGATAAAGGGAAAACAAATCCACACCATATATTTTGCTGCAATGGTACATTGGCCATCCTGCAGATACGACTTGGAAAAATTATGATGTTATTGGTTGTAAATTACCACAGTTTGATCCTTAGGGACGAGGATCTAAAAATGGGCATGCTTTGTGAGTAAAATATGTAAAGAAGACGCCACAATTAGTAGAATAGTTATGTTGAATCAATGCAAACCTAGTTGGAGAAGGATAATTATTATATTGCTAGTAGTTAGTTTAGTGGTTAGTTACAAGTTGTCAGATGTGTCGTTAGTTGGTTTATCTAATATAACTATTTAAAAATGAAGTCTCTAATTATTCCAGGTGGACTACTTAACTTTTGCTTTAATTCATAAGTTAACGTTCTGTACCTATTTAGGATTCTTTGCAAGTCCTTTAACCTCCCAAACTTTGCAACTATGAACCATTGATCTGTAAATTCTCACCTCCTGTTCCAATAAAGCATATCACTCCAAACCAATCTAAAAACCTTATCTCCTTCATGCTTATATGATAACCTCAACTAGAACTATTAGGATTGAAGTTCATGTTTTCTACCGAAACCACTGTAAGCTATTTTTTACACTTTGTCAAATCAATTGGATTTTGCGATTCAGTTGGGTTTTAGATGAATTTAATTGATTCAATTGGGTTTCTACTATTTTTTTTATCTCTAGAGTGGACAAGGCCACAATTGGACAATCCAAACATTATAATATACAATATATCTTAGGGTTTGGAAAAGATAGAATTTAATATCTAGGGATTTTAAGAGTTAAATTATCTAAAATAAGAATGGTAATTGTTCAATTAGAATCGAAATTTCAGCCTCTATTAAAGTCAATTGAGAAGAAATTTTAATTTGAAATATAACGGTAGGCATTTTATATATTCCATATATACATTCTTATGAATGAGAAACTTGATTATTTGAATATTGGATCATAGTTTAATCATTTGTTATTAATTAGCCATTATGTATTATTAGCAGTTATTGGATGTCATGGAGAAGATGTGAAATGTTCGTACTATTTGTCCTAGATATTTTTAAAACATTCCAAATTCTATGTTAATTTAATGTTTTCACTTTTCTTTCTATACATCTCACAAATTTCTCCATAACCTTTTTAGTCTCATATATAATATTTACCATTTGGTCATCCTTTTGTTTTCCTTCTCTATTTAAGTTTTATTTCCTCTTTGGGGCTCATGTTCCTTTTCTTCACTTTTGACAAACAAGTTGAATACCCAAGCCCCCAAGATGGTTCATTTGCAAAACTCATATTTGATTAAATGACACACTAAAGGTAAAACTTATTTTTAGTTCCCTCGTTTGTTCTGAATATTTCAAAATGCATTTTTAGGCAAATAATTATGAATTAGGACAATTTTCCTTCGAATTTTCCTACCAAAAAAAGTTTTGCTATGTTTTTTTAACAAAGTATTGTTGTGGAATCTATACTATGTGGGGATAATAGAAAATTTATGATACAAAGAGTTGTATTCATTATGACTATATTACAAAGTATTGGACTTACATATTGTTTTTATTACTAAAAAATATATTCTGGCCCTAAGAATTAACACATTGGCTTCTTTTTCCACTCTTGCGAGTTTGCTTCTTATTTATTGACTCGATTTTTCCTAATAGTTTTGTGTATTTGTTTACAAAAAATTATATTACCATAACTATAAATAGCCCGTGTATTGCGCGGTCCAAAACTAGTTCTGGTAATAATAGTCAGGGCTGGTTTTGAGGGGAGGCAAGAGAGGCGGCCGCCTCGGGTTCCGATTTTCAACACATTTTAGGAGCCCCAAAATTTTATATGTATTATATTTATAGTGTCATTTTCCAATTGTCCAAAAACAAATTGTTGAAAACTGAATGGACGAACATTTAAACTTGATGCAACTCCTAAAAAATAAGTCGACATCCTTGTAATACCCCGTATTTTTATGGGTTTTAAATTATGGGATTTATTAATTTTAATTGAGATAAATTAATTTAATTTTAATCCGGAATGTTGCTTTTAATATTACTAGCGTGACGAGAGTTAGTAATTATTGGAAATTTTTTATTTGTTGAATGTTACTGGATGAGCATAGTAATATATGAGATTTAATTTTTTATAAAATTGTCACGTGTGAATAAAATGACAATTTTGGAAATTTGAGTCGAGACGTGCCCGTGTCGCGTCAGGACTAAATATTGATAAATAATAGTGAATATTTTATAAGTTGCTCGTATGGTCTTTTTGAGTGCACCAACGCATCCGGAAGGGTCGAGATAGTCAGAAAAGTGTACCCGGGGATTTAGTTTGGGTCTCGGGGCGTTTTTAGGCCTAGTTAGTACCCCGGGAGGGTATTTTGGACATTTCACATTTTTGGGTAATTAAACCCACGAAATTTTAAGGGTTATATAAGATGTCTAAGGTTGTCTTCTAGGGTTATAACAACCAAAGACAAGTGACGGCCATAGGAGAGGAAAGGAGAGAGCTCCCAAGGCAATCCAAGGCCCAAAATCCATCCGTTTGCACCGCCACCACCACCAACGCATAAATCGCGCGACGGGGAACGCAAGCACATCAAAATCGTCCGCAAAGAGGAACGTCAAAAATCCCAGGCAAGTGTTTATCTTGCTTATTTCGTTGATGCATCACTCATATTAGTCTAGGAATGATTAGGATGAGTTTTTATGGAAGAAAAATCCAATTTTAGATAGGAAATTTCATGTAGTGATGATTTAAATGATATTCTGGAAACCCTTTGACATGTAGAGGATTAAACCATGAAATTTTGAAGTTTTATAAGAAGGAAATTCTGGAAAAGATTGATTAGAACCATGTTTATGAAATTCTAGGGTTCTTGAGATTTTTATGAAGTTTTTGCCTATAAATCCATGATTAGTGACAAAAATTTACATGCTTCACGTAGGGAATGCATAATATGATATCAGGATGTTAGTAGTACAAATTTTTGGGCGTTTGGGAATGCAAAATCTGAATATGGATGAAGCTATGTGTTAGAACCCGTAACTGCAAAATTGGAGAATTCGCCATACCTTCTTGATCGATCGATCGAGCCAAGAGCTTCGACCGATCGAAGGTTCGATCGATCGAGCCCCAGACCTCGATCGATCGACCCTTTCTGGCAGACTCATATTTCCCTTTTTAAATTAGTTGAATTCGATTTAATGAGAGATGATTCTTGGACACCCTAAATAAAATGTTTTGGGAGATATGGAAGACCAGTAGGACATATGAATAATTTTGGGACCTTTAATGTAAGACAAAAATTGTAGTTTTGGGATAATTACATAAGTGATGATGAAATTATGTATGAAAGGGAGAGACGCATAAGGGAGTTACGTTGGAACAAAAAAGAATACCTACTGAATTGTACACTTGTAAGGATAGAGTCCATAAAGGTTACGTAGTAAGTTGGAAAATCCTTCGAATTAAAGTTAGAGACGAATCGTTATACGTGATAACTAATAATGGGAAAATAAGGATAAATATCGTAATTATGGGTTATGAGATGAACCTAAATTGATATGATAAAAGTAGTATATTTATATGACTGTGTTTATGCATATATTATATACGTGTGAAAATCATGCCCGCGCTACTAGCTATCCCTGAGTTTACCGCACTGGGACAGTCTTATCTCGAATGGGCCTTCATGGGGGATATTGACTCGTACCCTAGAATATATATATCCTTGGTACAAGCTATCGAATCGATAGTTCAGACGGTCCTAAGAGACGTGAGGGTATGTACTGACCTTTTAGAGACTTGGAATCTATGCTTCGCCTCACTATTGTTTGTGTATCTGTTAATACAGTTCGAGAGTAATTTCGAACTTGTATTTCCCTTAGTATGAGTGATACGAGGATTGGATAGTAGAGTATGCCCACACCATAGTTTTTATGTGGGGTGTTGTTAGAATATATATATATATATATTATTAGAGTATTTAATATATATATGAAATTCTGAAATTTGGAACCGCCTACTGTGTTATGGTAAGTAAGACATGCAAAATGACTCAAATTGGAAATACTCGTTAAAAAGTATAATATGATACTAGGAAACTTTATTAATAAATAAAGTTAAAATGAGAGCTTTGTTACTTAATGAAATTATCCTCTTAAACCATTATGTTGTTCAGTTTTAAATCTTACGAGTAACTTAAGATAAGTTAAATCATTGGGAAGATTAGTGCGATATATGATAAGATAAACCGTTGGGAAGGTTAGTGCGATAGGTGTGTACATTAGAAGAGAGGTGAGAATTTCTCAAGAGAGTGTCGCACTAATATGTTGTTGCATTGGCCTGTAAACAATTTAAATACTTGTTAAACGAATTTTAAATCATATACACTATCGGGATCTGACCCGTTTATATTTCTCTTTCTCTCTTGTATATATATGTATATATTACAGGTGCCCAGCCACAGGGGCGTCTTGCATAGGATCCTTTGGAAGGAACGCGCTGCAGCTTAGGTGGGAGTTGTAGGCCTCTTGTTTAGACGACTTCATTCATTTGATTCCACTCCTATCATGTTCATTAGTGGGGCATTTGTCGCCCTTTTCCATTATTCAGTTGTTATTTGGACATTGTGATTCAGTTATTTCTAGTATTGTTACTTTGGGATTTATTCAGTATGGATGTTTTACTTTAAGTTTTAAATGTTGGGATCTTGGATGTTGAATGTTTAAATTCATTGGAGTGTGTTCCTGGATTATTGTGGTGTGATTCTTTAGTATTGTAATGTTGTTAATAATTAAACCTTTAATTTTTTTAAAATAAAATTTGGAAAGTAATGTTTAAAAATGGTTTTGACACTTAGCTTAATTGATTAGGGTGTTTAAATTGGAAAAGTTATTTTTCGACAGTGATGCTGAGAATGAACCAACTATTCACCTTAATTTAATTTAATAAAGGAGTGATTGCCCGGTATTTAATTAGGCGGGGTGTCACAATCTTTTCAGTTAAAAAAAACTATAATTTATAAATTAATAAAAAAATCTCTTATTGAATATGAGACCCCCAATTCAAGAGTTAGCCTCGGACCCCTAAAATCTTGGGACCGACATGAGTAGTCAAATGGGAAAACTATTTATGTAGAACGCACAGATTCTTGGAGTAGCTTAAATTTTAATTACAACCCCAAATATTTATTTTAGTTTTGTTTTTGATACAGACTAAATAAGAAATTAGTTTGAAATAACATACTTGTAATTTAAAACAATTATTAATAATAAACTTTGGAACACACGTGAAACCCTATTAAATATTGTATTTGTAGGCCAAGTTAAATGATAAATTTAATATGATTGCTTATAGTAATTATCTAAGAAATTAACATAACTTAGTGTCTTTTTGTATATAATTTGTTAAAAAATAATTGAATAATTGTAATCATGAATGAAGGGAAGTTTTAGATATTAGAATCGTACAATACATATGGTTCGATTAAGTTTTGTAAAGAAATCTACCAACCAATATTTGAGAATTCTTATGAACAGAGGAATAACATTTACCACAAATTTAAAATAAAACAATATATTCAAATAAACTTGGAGAAAATGATAAATCAGATGAACCAAACCAGGTCTTAAGGCTTCTGTGCAGAAAACATGATAGCGAATTTCTCAACTTTGCTCGTGTAGTTAATAAGACCGCATGATGAGCACAAATCCTCGATCTCCTCTTTTTTCATATAATTGATGTGACTTAAAATCCCCTGCCACAAAAAATAACAAAATTCCCAAACCATAGTGATGCATTTGATAAAAATCAGGAAAATATTCTGAATAGTTCTAAGAAGCCATTATAAAGAATTTAGCAAGCAAAAGATCATACTAGCAATTTACAAAAGCAAAATCCATATGTAGTAAAAGAGAAAAAGCTAGTGTATGCATTGTAAGTTCAATAAACAAACCAGTCTCTCTCACAAGTTTATGATCATCAACAGTCTCAGAAACCCCTTTTATGCGCATCAAGGGGATCCAGTGAACCACTTGAAAATTTATATCTTTTGATCTCCGTCTCTTCAAGTTTGATGGGCGAGTTATATTGATGGAGAGAAATGGAAGGACTTTGATATCGTAGGTGATATAGATAGAGAAAAAGAAGAATTAAAGGTCAAGATGCTGAATCTTTGGAATTGGAAAAGTTTTGAATGGGGGAGTGAATAAGCCACGTAGGAACTACTCTTTAGAGGCTATATTTTCATATGTTAGCATTTATTAGATAAGTCACATAGAAATCTCTGTGAGGAGATATCAAAATTATATTTAGATATTAGATTTCCATGGCATGACAATCTTCCTGTCATTTGGTTACCTCACTGACAATGTTCTTAGTTGTATGTTGAATATGGTGTCAAGTCATGGTCACCTCCCCCACTAAAATGTTCGTCAACATCATCCTCCGTTTCAAAAGAGAATACATCCATAGCCTATCCGAAAGGTAGACATGCACCGTGAGATAAAATAAACAAATACGATCAAGGGTGAAGATATTGATGACAATGTTTCACTCCTTAATATGCTTCAGGGACTTATGAAGGGCTTCCTTTTCATCAGCATGTGTCTCAAAATCAAAGACATTGATCATGTTGGTATTTTAAATGGCCTCATCCGTAAGGATCCGAGGTAGAGATGGATTGTATTACCTTAAGTAAATTATACCAAAACATGGTATCCTATTATGATAGATTTCTTTGTGCATGTTTCAAATATATTCATTTTGTGAAAAATGAATTTATCGATCAAAAGTTATAACATATTGATGTGTGAAAAAAGAAAAAAAATTATAACGCCCTAAATTTTTTTCTCCCACCAATTACACATGAGTTGATTGTAAATTATATTTCTATCAAATAAAAGTCAATCACTTATATATGCTCACAAAATGTTCACATATGACTTTCCTAAAAACCTATAGATAAAATCTAATAAATATGTAAAGATGTAGAGATCTTCAAAATTTTCTTTAGTACAGCCCCAAAAGAATGTGTAGAGGGTCGGTCCGAAGTTCTAATATATCATTAAACCTCATTATCACTAATACCAAAATTATCACTACTACAGGAGAAATAAAAGTTGTAATCCACATCCCAAAGTACCTATTTTTCTGTATCAACCAAATTTGAATAAAAAAAATTCGGATCGGTCAAAATCAATATGTTCCTCCAGGGATCTACAATTATGTAGATTGAAGGTTTCTTCTTGTGATGACTTCTGCAAGTTACTTTTTCCATCACTACGTTCAACATGATACAAAGAATCGCATGATTTATTATATTCTTCCATTGAAAGATTAACACTGCTAGTTTCTTCATCTAAAGTATTCCCATCCTTTCGATTGATCTAAAATGTCATTTAAACTAGATGATCTTATATCTGGCGAAAGCTTGAAATTAAGTAAATCAAATTGAGTAGAATTATTGTTGTTATCTTGTCCAAAATCCCCAGAAGGCTCATTGTCAAAACTTTCTTCCATTAAGAATTTCTCCAAGTCTTGAAGTTGAACCTTGTATTGCAAATCATTCATTTGATTATCCTCCACTGATTGTCTTAAGCCAGATCCAGTTTCCTCCAAAGTCTCAACATCATATGTTCCTTCTTGTACACTATGCTTACAGTAACCAGTTTCATCTTGTGTAACCTCATATTTATCAACACTAGTATCTCCCAAAGGATTAATATGAATTTTTTCATCCTTTACACTAGGTTCTTCAATACTAGTGTCATCAATATGTTCACTATCTTTAACCAATCCAATTTGTTCCTTCTCCAATTCTGGTGTTGAATTTTGTGGAACATTAGGATACTTATTGGATAATTTAGTATCCAAATTTGGTTTATCAAAATATCCAGGGCAATTTAATATAGAAGTGGGCCCATACATGGTTCTTGCTGCCTCATCATATGCAATAGCTGCTTAAAATGCAGATGAAAATGTACCTAACCATAGACTGCGTGGGTTTTGACCCGACCCGGGTACCAATTGTGAGGTCCTGGATCTCAGCTACCCATTTACCCCACGTACTTTATCTCACTCCTCTGTATACACAATTTGGATTATCTGACCCGCCTTTGCCTCTCATCCAGCCCTTTTGTGATCCATTAACTTGAAATTTTCTTCTCTTCATTTTCATTCCACCATTAATTTTAGTTTCAAGGTGGTGGTTGAAATTCTTCCACTTTAATAGAGTCTGCTCCAGATAATAACACCCATTCCTCCTTCAAAATCTTGTGTCTCCAAAATAACCCATGAGAGATAATGTTAAAATAATATAAACGATACCTTAGAATAGGCACCAGATTTAATATAAAAAATAAAATACTTGTAACTCTGAAAATATAATCCTAACTTACAAAAGCAAACGCCATATACAGTAAAAGAGAAAAAGCTAGTGTATGCATTGTAAGTTCAATAAAAAAACCTGTCTCTCTCACAAGTTTATGATCATCAACAGTCTCAGAAACCCCTTTTATGCGCATCAAGGGGATCGAGTGAACCACTTGAAAATTTATATATTTTGATCTCCGTCACTTCAAGTTTGATGGGCAAGTTATATTGATGGAGAGAAATGGAAGGACTTTGAAATCGTAGGTGATATAGATAGAGATAAAGAAGAATTAAAAGTCAAGATGCTGAATCTTTGGAATTGGAAAAGTTTTGAATAGGGGAGTGAATAAGCCACATAGGAACTACTCTTTAGAGGATCTATTTTCATATGTTAGAATTTATTAGATAAGCCACATAGCAATCTCTGTGAGGAGATATCAAAATTATATTTAGATATTAGATTTCCATGGCATGACAATCTTCCTGTCATTTGGTTACCTCATTGACAATGTTCTTAGTTGTATGTTGAATATGGTGTCAAGTCATGGTCACCTCCCCCACTAAAATGTTCGTCAACATCATCCTCCATTTCAAAAGAGAATACATCCATAGCCTATCCGAAAGGTAGACAAGCACCGTGAGATAAAATAAACGAATACGGTCAAGGGTGAAGATATTGACGACAGTGTTTCACTCCTTAATATTCTTCAGGGCCTTATGAAGGGCTTCCTTTTCATCAGCAGGGGTCTCAAAATCAAAGACATTGATCATGTTGGTATTTTAAATGGCCTCATCCGTAGGGATCCGAGGTAGAGATGAATTGTATTACCTTAAGCAAATTATACCAAAACATGGTATCCTATTGTGATAGATTTCTTTGTGCATGTTTCAAGTATATTCATTTTGTGAAAAACGAATTTAACGATCAAAAGTTATAACATATTGATGTGTGAAAAAAGAAAAAAAATTATAACTGCCTAAATTTTTTTCTCCGACCAATTACACATGAGTTGATTGTAAATGATATTTCTATCAAATTAAAGTCAATCACTTATATATGCTCACAAAATGTTCACATAAGACTTGCCTAAAAACCTATAGATAAAATTTAATAAAGATGTAAAGATGTAGAGATCTTCAAAATCTTCTTTAGTACAACCCCAAAAGAATGTGTAGAGGGTCGGTCCGATGTTATAATATATCATTAAACCTCATTATCACAAATACCAAAATTATCACTACTACAGAAGAAATCAAAGTTGTAATCCACATCCAAAAGTACCTATTTTTCTGTATCAACCAAATTTGAATAAAAAAAATTCAGATCGATCAAAATCAATATGTTCCTCCACAGATCTACAAGTATGTAGATTGAAGGTTTCTTCTTGTGATGACTTCTGCAAGTTACTTTTTCCATCACTACGTTCAACATGATACAAAGAATCGCATGATTTATTATATTATTCCATTGAAGGATTAACACTGCTAGTTTCTTCATCTAAAGTATTCCCATCCTTTCGATTGATCTAAAATGTCATTTAAACTAGATGATCTTATATCTGGAAAAAGCTCAAAATTAAGTAAATCAAATTGAATAGAATTATTGCTATTATCTTGCCCAAAAGCTCCAGAAGGCTCATTGTCAAAACTTTCTTCCATTAAGAATTTCTCCAAGTCTTGAAGTTGTTCCTTGTATTGAAAATCATTCATTTGATTATCCTCCACTGATTGTCTTAAGCCAGATTCAGTTCCCTCCAAAGTCTCAACATCATATGTTCCTTCTTGTACACTATGCTTACAGTAACCAGTTTCATCTTGTGTAACCTCATATTTATCAATACTAGTATCTCCCAAAGGGTTCATATGAATTTTTTTCATCCTTTACACTAGGTTCTTCAATACTAGTGTCATCAGCATGTTCACTATCGTTAACCAATCCAATTTGTTCCCTCTCCGATTCTGGAGTTGAATTTTGTGTAACATTAGGATACTTATTGGATAATTTAGTATCCAAATTTGGTTTATCAAAATATCCAGGGTAATTTAATATAGCAGTGGGCCCATACATGGTTCTTGTTGCCTCATCATAGGCAATATATGCTTCAAATGCAGATGAAAATGTACCTAACCATAGACTGCGTGGGTTTTGACCCGACCCGGTACCAATTGTGAGTTCCTGGATCTCAGCTACCCATTTACCCCAAGTACTTTGTCTCACTCCTCTGTATACACAATTTGGATTATCTGTCCCACCTTTGCCTCTCATGCAGCCCTTTTCTGATCCATTAACTTGAAATTTTCTTCTCTTCATTTTCATTCCACCATTAATTGTAGTTTCAAGGTGGTGGATAAAATTCTTCCACTTTAATAGAGTCTGCTCTAGATAATAACACCCATTCCTCCTTCAAAATCTTGTGTCTCCAAAATAACCCATGAGAGATAATGTTAAAATAATATAAACGATACCTTAGAATAGGCACCAGATTTAATATAAAAAATAAAATACTTGTAACTCTGAAAATATAATCCTAACTTACTTTTGGATAGCAAAAGGTGTACATTCTAGAATTCATAAGTCTAGAATCCCAAGAGCCAAGAATTTTAAAAATCATTTTTTGATTTAAAACATGATTATTGTATACCTGTGGTCAACTAATTGATATGTGTTAAATAAACAGATTCAAATTTTGAGAATTTGAAAAGACATAATTTCTAAAATTCCAAAAGGTAATAAAATTTTGAAAATTGAAAAAAAAAATCATATTTTAAAGAATTCTAAAAGGCATGGTAGCATGAATTCCAATATTTGGTAGCATGAATTCCAAAAGTCATAATAGAAGGAATTCTAATACACATAATATCATGAATTCAAATAGACATAATTCTAATAGACATAATAGCTGGAATTCTAATAGACATAATTCTCTTATACATGAATTCTAATAATCATAATAGCTAGAATTTTAATAGACATAATTCTATTAGACATGAATTTAAATAGACCTAATTCTAAAAGACTTGAATTCCAATAGACATAATAGCTGGAATTTTAATGGACATAATTCTATTATACATGAATACTAAAAGTCATAAGAATTCTAAGAGACATGAATAAGAATTCTAAGAGACATGAATACTAAAAGTCATAAGAATTCTAAGAGACATGAATAAGAATTCTAAGAGTCATGAATACTAAAAATCATAAGAATTCTAAGAGCTATGAATAATAATTATAAGAGTCATGAATACTAATACTCATAATTTTTATCAAGTGGCCATGTCATAATTTTAATATATATATATGTATGAATGTATATGTAGTTATTTATACCATAAAATATGAAAAAATAGTTTATTTTTCTCAAAATGGGAATTTTTTAGTTATCACTGTAATAACATAAATAATGTTTTGAGGATCACTCTCCAATTTGTGGAATTGTAAAATCAAATTTTAAACGAGAGTTATAAGCGTTGACATGATTACCAAAAGTGACAAAAATGCATTTTTTGAAGGTCTATACGGGGCCAAAACGCAAAACTAGGGTTGGTCCCATTGTAAACAATGGGTTTTATTTATTTCGACATTTTCAGTCGACCATGTTAGTTTCGAAAAATTTCTATCAAATTTTGACCTTTCACATTTCGACAGCAACAACATCATTATCTATTTTAATGGAAAATCATGTGTTCTTATCATCAGCTCTGATACCACATGTAAGTTATATTTTATAGATGATTCCCAAAATATTTGAACAACATGATAATCACACCAATAGACATGTGAACAGAGTTATTTACCTCCTTTCGACGCTATGGATTCAGTCGCGCTGTTGAACGTCACCGTCGAGTGTCGTCGGTGTGATCGCTTAAACTATCCTCTAAGGGAGAATTTGGCTTCTCTCTCCTTGCCTATAAACCTTTAGGTATGTGTTTTTCATTGATATCTTGGATTCACTTTTGATGGAGGAAAGGCATCTATTTATAAGTGGAGGAAGGGCAAGAATTCCAAAGGTCAATTAATCTCAACCGTCCATCAAAGTTTGAGATTAAGTGGAATTTTAAATCCTTTTTATTCTTTATTTCGTTTGAAATACGAACCATTTATACAGGATATAACATGTATTCTTTATTAAAAATAGATTAATAAAGACCACATTTCGGGGAAGGAAATAAACTAAAAGTTAATTTAATAATTTCCTTACAAATAAGAATCAATAAATCCTTGATGTACAAGCCTATGATATAAATATAAAATTCATATACGTACTTGAAACATGTAGATCAAACTGTGTGGGAAGAAGAAAAACTTTAATATACAATGAATTGTAAAGTGATATGTCTTTCTTACACTGTTTTATAAAAACGAAATCGAGGTTTATGTAGCTCCAAAGGTAACATCGGTATTAATGAAAAATATGAGAAATTTAATAGTTCAACTTCTTAATATATATATATATATATATATATATATATATATATATATATATATATTGTTTCAAACTTAATAGTTTCATTTTTTAACCATATTTTATGGCAGTGAACAAATTTTGATTGTGATGTGATCCCAACTTGACTTATAAAGATATAATATGTGGTAATAAAAAGTTTTTCTTTTGGTATCATTTTATAAAATTCTCAATGTTTTGTTTATACTTTTTATTCGCTAGAAGTTATTTTGGTGTTTGATCAATTAAATAGAAAATGAAATCTTCTAGAAGGTGTAATTTATTATATTCAAATCCACACATAGATCCACGTATGGTTTTGCATATAACGATGATGTTGATGTACGATAGGTATAGAACAAATTAATATTATAAGATGAAATTAAAAATTAATTAAAAATAAACAATAAATCACCCACGAAATACATGATCAGATTAGAGAGGATCAGACATTCACCTCATAATGGAGTTTGGTATCAAATATAATTTGAATGTGCCCTCAACTTATCTGATGGAGTAACGATGATTGTTGTTGCTCATTTCGCATTTCCATGGATAATGAAATCCTTTTATCTTTTGCTCTTATTTAGATCATTCAAACTCTACATAACATGTAAAATTTATTATGGATATATATACTTCTTCTTCGAAACTAGACAGAGACAGGGGAGAATAATTATAAAAAAAGGGAAAGAGGGTAAAATTACTCACTTGTCACTAATATAAGATGACATGGGTGTTAGGAAAAAATTAATCTTCAGTTTCTTGTATGTGGGTTTCAGCTTTTTAGGCCGGCTTTATATCGTTCTTTCACCTATACGATTTGACTTGTAGAGTTGTGATTATGACTAGGGTGGATGTGTTTATTATTTTTGAAAGTCGTAACGTTTTTTTCTTGGAAATGAAGTAATATTTTTTCCTTGATGGAGGTAAATGAGATTTATGGGAACTTTTTTTAAGGGGAACTGTTGTCGGGTTTTGTAGTAGTCCATTGACGTTTATGGTCTGGAATTGTATAAAGAGTAAAGCTAGGGAGACCCAAAAAAAACCATTTAGTAAATCGAGTGAATAAGACAAAAATGAGTACAAGTTTTCAGTGCACATTTTGATGCTCTGGTGGGATCCACAATAATAAAGTATAAGTTTTTAATGCAGTGGGTTTACGAAATGGGTTTTTTTGTGGGTCTCCCTAGATTTATTCTTGTACACATAGGATCTACAATGGACTTAATTAACGGAGTTCTGAATGGATTTTTGTCATATTCCCGAAAAGTGGTCCCTATAGGATCCCAAAGTCAACATTATCATACTCCCTTATGGTCCCCTCCTATCTTATAGAAAACCCTTTAAAGACCAAACCTTTAAAAGATTTATAATTTAGACCCAAATTGGTATCAAGACCTTAGAGACATTAGAAACTCACCGAATTCCGACCAAACCCTAATTTTGGTATCAACACCATAAGATGCTCCTTTTAAACTTATAATAAAAAGACTTTAATGCCCTTGGGATTTATCCCTCCCATTTACAAAGATATTTTTCGAACCAACCAAGATTACCAACCTATACCCATAACTGATTTAGACACAGAAGGTTGCTTAACCTCACACATAGACGGTTGTTCACTTACTGAACACATCCCAGCCAAACACACAGATAGTGGACAAGTTACTGCCAGAGCTATTAATAACATAATAGATAAAAATAAGTGTATACACACTATTTTAGGACAATTAAAAAAAGATAAACTCTAGAAATAGAGATAAAAAAATATCTCTAACAGACTACTAGAAATAGATAGTCAAATCCCAATAGACCTTGTACAAATACTATAAGAAATAAATATTAAGACTAATCATATAGAAGTCCTTAACAAAGACATTTTAGAAATTATAACTTTGACAAAAAATCAAGAGAGTGAGTTAATTAAACTCACCAAAGAACAAGATAAACTTATTCCTAGGTTAGACAAATATTTACCCAATGGAAATAGTTAGATCAAACTGGAATGAGGTTACTAGAGACCTCTCCATTCAAACCTTAGCAGATTTTTACCAAAGAATTTTAGAAAAGATAAATGATGATAGATTTTATTATAAGATAAATGGGAATGAGATTACCAACGCTGCTAAAGCAACTAGACTCATATTAGAAAGATTAAATTTAATCTCTACATCCATAGCAGCTACCCAAGACAATAATAGTATCTTTGTTAAAGACTTACATTTAGATTTAAAAGCTAAGACAGAAGGATTAACTACCTTCTACACAGACTTTGTTAAATTCCAACAAAATTTCATAAATTACCTTAATAATATGGAAAGCCATAATCTATCCAAACTGGATAGTATTATTAATGAACTTAGACTAGACATGGCCCAAGTAGAAGAAAAATACGAAGAAATTATGAAGAGAATTAAGTGTATGTATAATAAACCTTCCCAAGCAGAATTAGACTCTCCGTTTATCTTAACTCATTTAGATAAAATAGAAAAAACTATAGAAACCATAGAAGCTAGGATGTCACACGAATATGTGCATAAATAAGAAAAAGAAGAGGAAATAAAAGACTATATTAATAAGATTGTTAATTCTCTTATTAATACTGGTGTTAAAAATAATAAAGAGATTAACAATAATGCTAAAAAAGAGAATAAGACATTTAATGAAGAAATCCTTAGGCAGATAAAAAGACAAAAGGACTATTCAGACTCTTTAGAAAGGATTGAAAAAGATTTTACCAAAAATAGGTAACCACCTGTAAATTTAGAGAATCTCCTTATGAAGGAACTAGGGAAGGAAAGACCATAACTAGAAGAATCATAAATGATGGATTAGATAAGACTAGTAAGATAGTTAGCTCTATCCCAAATATTGGACATAGCAATTGAATGCTCCAAAGACTTAAGGATTCGTCCTCTAATGTTAGAACATGGTGGAAGGAAAGAAATTTCACCAATCCTCTCTAATGGAAAGAATGGGGTGAAGTTGACTGGAAGATTGTTGAAGATTCCATTCATAATGGACAACTTCTAGATACATAAACTTATTTAAAGAAGGTGCCACTCCTAAGACTCCTAATTATAACACGACTTACCATTGTAGGAATCATGTGTTAGACATATCCTATACTGAGATCCAAGTATTTGACTCAGAATGGCTTAGATATAGAGGAACGGATAGGAAGTTCCAATTCCTAACCTTTGAACTCTTTCAAGCAAGAATCCAAGGATTACACAGAACTCAAAATAATATCAATATATTATATTGTTTAGTAGATAAAAGTTGAAAAGATTTTGAGAAAATCCTTTTTGGGATAGCCCAACTAGAAATGTCAGACAACATAGGATACTTTAATGTCATTTCGGCATTTACAGTAACCGCAAACACATCCAAATATTTTAAGCTAATCTTATATGCTAGTGGCTATGAAGACTATATTATCCCATACACTAATATAAATATAGAATTCCAAAGCTATGTGAAGTTCTCCCAATTTCCTTATGAAGGAGTGCAATCGGGAATTCCTACCGGTAGACTTAATGAAGAAATCTTAGTTAGAACCAATATTTCAGACTATAATCATACTTACAGTATTTAACATACTGGACCCATGAAGGAAAAAAACTATGACCTTTTGGGAATTACCAAAATTTCAAGAAACTAGGACTATACGAAATAAACCTTTATTTATTGATCAAGACGATGTCACTGAAAATATTACCATCCAGTTTGGCCCTCCTAAGATTATCAATAAGAATATCCAGACTGAAGAAGTAAGATTTAGGAATATGGGAGAAGCCATAATTAATGATCCTTCATAAGGAGAATGTAGTAGTAAGACTAGTTCTAGTTAACTAAGACAAGCCCCGCTAATTAGACCTAGAAGATAATTTGAAAACAAAGACTTAGTTAGAGAAAAAGCTAGGATCCAAAACTTTGGACATGAACCCTCAGAATTGGACATGAAGACATTTAAAGATCACCTTAAGAAAATTCATTCGGTTAGATTTCAAGAAAGAGAAATATTTAATATGGTTTCTCAAGAGCATATATTGAAATTAAAAGAATCTAAGAATACTAAAGAACTTCTCAAAAACTTAAGATTAATAGAAGAAGGAGAAGAAAGACTAATGCCTGCTACACAAGTAGGTCCTAATAAACAAGAAATAGGAAGTAGTAGTAGGCTAGAAGATGATCCTAGACTTTTTAGTAAACCAATAGGAATAAATATTCCTATATACTCTAACACTTTAGTTAAGACAAAACCTGACTATATAAAAGATTTTCCATCCAGTGACAAGAGTTTTACTCCTGTTAAGACCATGGAAAGTCAAACCATAAATCCAATAGGGATATACCTTAACGTAGACAATATCCAAGAAAGTAAGAAAGCCTTAGACGAATGGCATAATCAGAAGAACATATGCTTTGAATCTAATGAACAATAGGATGCAAGTTCATGTAAGCAGTACACTGAGCAATCCATTAGAGGTATTGCAAAAGATTATATAGATAGTTTAAGAAAGGATACAGACGAGGACTCCTTATCTAAGATTAGGAATATCAAAGAGAACTTAGAAGAAAGATCAATTGAATAATATATTCAATTATTCACATCAGAATTCATTGGAGCTAGACATTTAGCACATATCAATGAATAAGACTTAGTAAAAACTAAGTTAGCCTTCCTTAGCATTTGCAAACTAGATAAAATCAATGAATATAGCAACAACTACGAACAACTATATTGCCAAATTAAAGAATTTGGAGATACTTTAAAAGATGAATACTTTAGAAAGATATTAGCCATATGACAACTCCTAATTAATGAATATAGGAATTGGCTAGGAATAGCTGGAGTTAAAAATAACTCCCTGGGTGAAAGAATCAATTTTACCAAAGACTATATTATATCTAAGAGACGTGATATAACTCAAGGAAAGTTAATAGAAGAAACATTCAAGAAAATCCCTCCAATCAAAGACGAAAGAGAAATCGCTCCAATCCAATGGGGATATGGAAGCGAATTTAAGAAATCTAAAAAGAAATTAGAATGGAAATATAGAAAGTTTAAAACTAGACCTTTAGGATTTTCAAAAAAAGTATAAATTTAGACCATCTACTACCTTTTGAGAAAGGAACACTAAGACCAAGAAAAATAGGTTTAACCAAAGAAGATACTTTAAGAAGAATACTAGTAAATATAAGAAGGTTCCAAATTATATGAAGGAAAAAGATGTATGCCAATCTAAGACTTCCATCAAAGAACATTAGACTTGCGGAAAAAAAGGAAACTTTGCTAAAGACTTACCTAGCAAGAAAGATAAAGAAGGTATTTAGATTATTAATACAATATTAGATAATGTAGATCAAGAAGAATTAGATATCCTATATGCTATAGAAATATCAGACATAGAAGATGATGATAATACTAGTATCTATAGTGCATATATAGATAGTGATTTGGAAGACTATACTAGTAATACTGATGAGTATGAAGACTCTCAGGATAATTTAGATTTATATACGATGCAAGCTAATCAAGACGATGTAGATGATGAATATATAGACTTCGAAGAAGCTTAGTATAAATGTATATTAAGCCCCTTTTTAAAGAAAAGATGGACAGTTAGTAATCATTAGTTACTAACCTATATACCTAGATCTTACTTTGATGAAAGACATTATTGTACATTTGAAATGAAATTTAGCAAGAAAGAATTTAGATGTGTAGAATGCTTTGAGATTATACAAACGTAATTGTTTATGGTTTGTGTTATTTGCCAATTACATTACCGTGAAAACTGTGGGAGAACTAGATTTAGAGCAATCTATACTAGCCAGTATGATGCTCAAATAGACTTAGATCTTAAAACATATTATCAAGATATTGATAAAAATATAGCTAAAAGATTACAAGAAAACAAAGACTTAAAAGGAAAGGGAATTTCCTATGATTTAGAAGAATAACGCTCTGATAGTAGTTCAGAATACCTAATACCCTTAGATTTTATAGATAAACCTCAAAAAGGATTATCTATTTTAGAAAAGAATAATTTAGGAATCTTTACTAAACCACACGCTTATTTTGCAGAGTTATTCATTCAAAACAGAGACTATCCTAAAAGACTTTCAGCCTTTATTGTTACATGATGTTCTCAGAGTCTTTACAAGGCTAATGCCTTCCCTAAAGACTACTTTTTAGAAAGTACTCAAGAAATATATGGTAAAGTGGCTAATGGAGAACCATTTACCTTATATTTCCATATTATTCCTATTTATTTTAAACTAGGAAATCAGAACAACAAAACTGTTAATCATCGGTTTTGGATAATGGATCCTTGTCATAGTTTCCCAGGAAACATTACTTTAGGAAAAGACTTTATTAGTAAATATCATCCTTATACTTAGTATAATGATAAGATATTAATTAGTGATAAAGAGGAATTTAATATTAAAGCCCCTCTAATTGATCACAAGACTGCCTTTGACCTTATGCAGGTCAAACCCAATTATAGACCCATAAAACATCAGAGTTCTTCAGCTGAGCATGGTGGACCTAGACCTATAACCCAACAGGAAAGCCTAGACATTAGTGAACTCTCACAAAAAGACTGTAGGTGTCCAAACTAAAAGTGTTATAACCAAATAGCGCTTATACAACAAGACATTCTAGATCAAGCCCATCACACCTTATTACAGGTCCAAGCTATATCCAAACAAAGGAAAATGGATATAGAGGTAGAAAAAGAAAAGATTAGGAAATTAGCAGAGCCCACTTTAGGAGAAAATCCCATCGCTAAGTGGGATAAAGAGCAAAGTTATTGTGAAATTTTCCTTTTTAACCCAGACACCACTATTAATGGTGGAACCTAAAAGAAAGGATATTCACAAGAAGACAGGGAAGAATTGAAAAATAACATAGATGAAATGCTTAATTTAGGCATTATTAGAGAAAGTAAAAGTAGACATAATAGCCTCGCATTCTATGTTCAAAACAAATCTCAAAAGAAAAGAGGAAAAAGATGTATGGTTATAGATTATAGATAACTTAATAAGAATTGTGAATTTGATTCTTATAAGATACCAGACAAGAATAATTTAATCAATTTGATTGAAGATAGAATTATATTTAGTAATTTTGATTAAAAATCAGGCTTCTGGTAAATTAAGATCCATCCAGACAGTATTACTTGAACAACCTTTAGTGTGCCCCAAAGAAAATATGAATGGCTAGTAATGTCATTTGGATAATTGAACGCTCCTCAAGTATTCCAAAGAATAATGGATAATATATTTAGACCATATTCAAAAAAAATTATTGTTTACATAGATGACATTATGGTAGCCCGTAAGACTGAGATAGAACATGTACTTGGAGCCTCGACCTAGTCTAAAGCCTCGGCTCAGCCTCTAGTAAAAATAAGACTGAGGCCGACCTGGGTCATTACGAATCCCAATGGTATCGGCATCGTCTCTTCAAGTCCTCAGCCTCGGCCAATGGGCATAGGTCGAGGGTCATATCAACATAGCTCGTGGATTGGGAGACGCGTAGATCAGCGCACGTAGGACATATACTCTGCATGGGTGAAACCATTATAATCGAATCATTACCTCATGTGAGGGAATATTTGGTCATCATACTCTACATGTGTCACAGCCAGGTGTCTCCAGTGGAGAGGCTAAGAGCAGTGCGTTCATGTATACTACATGCTTTGGGGGGACACTATACCCCCTAAGCACTATACAAACATTTCATCTTCTTCATTGTAAATGATCTCATTATTCACAACCCTAGCATAACTCTGTCAAAATATACAGAAGAGAGATAAAATCTAAAGTGTTGTATTTACAGACCATTAGTACAATACTTATAGTGAAAACCACCATTCACACTACACAGTGGATGTAGGATCCGACCGAACCACTTAAATTCGGTACCATCTTCTTATTTGCCTCATCTCCTTCTGCATATATATTTATATCTTTTGTACACCATTATTTTCTGGTTTGAGAGTACATACATCATGACCTAGTCATACCATTTTTGGTATCATTAGTCTGATGCCGTCTGTGGGAACGAAAAGCCTCATATCTTCCCTTTCTTTGATTATCCTCACCGGAGTATCTGGTGGTGAACGAGTCCTCCCCTTCTGTGGAGCTGCTTCACCATTGAAAGAGTTTTTATTGAGCTGCAAATCTTTCACATTTTGATTATAAGTTCATCCACCATGCTTTAACATGGCATCAGAATTTCAACCACCTCCACCACTAGCTGGTGGCCTTAGTTCCAACAATACCCCTTCTCAGTCAGAAATGGTTGAAGTGGTGGCCGCATTGAAATCCTTGGCAGTAAGCTAATAGGCGATATAAGAGAAGCTGGTTGCCTTCAGTCAGAATGTAGTAATCAGGCCAATGGGAGCCCCACCGAAGATGATTACTCCGACCACTGGGGAGCCTCATTAGGGAGTAGGGGACCACCCCAGGCACCTCGCAAGGATCTACCTCCTCTTTAGCGACGAAGGGGCGTTGATGACCCAAGGTGTTTACGCCTGGGCAGGTAAGTCCAACCCTTCCCGGAGTATCGATATGGTGATTATGAGGCTGAGGATGCTCAGATTGATTGCTGGGAGCTATATGAAGTATTTGGGAATAGGATATTCCCCGTTCAAGGAAGTCTAGGTCGTGATAGGAGGCCAAGTCCAGAGGCCCGACCAAGGGGATCAACTTTTGATCGATTAAGTAGAGGGTCGACCTTTGAAAGGGTCGGCCCAGTTAGAGATTTGAGAGATAGGTAGTCCAGGTCAAGGAGCAATGCTGGATCAAAGAGGGAGGCAGTAGATGGTCAATGAGAGGTGAATTACTGATGCAGATCAGCAGTTGGGGAACCCTTACTTCGATTTATGGAGGTAGCAGGGGATAACATCGGCCAGGCTGACCCCATTGAAGCTATCGAGAGGCCTTAGAATGACTCCATTCAAAGGATAGAAAATAAGATTGAAGACATCCTTAGGAGATGCGACGCCTTGCAGAGGGGATACTCAGAAGGTTCTCCTTTCATGAAAAAAATAGTCAACTTCCCAACACTTGCCAAATTTAAGCCGCTGGTGGTTACCCCAAAGTATGATGGGAGTACTAACCCTGTGCACCATGTAGAGATGTACCAGTCGGTTGCAAATACCTACTCCGTCTCAAATGAGATGAAATAATGTGAATTCTCGAGCACTTTGACAGGAGCTTCCCATATATGGTTCACCTCACTTTTGAAGAACTCCATTGAAAGTTTCAAGCAACTCACAGAACAATTCATCCAGAGTTTCTTACTTAGGGTAAGACCCCAAAAGAAGACTACTCACCTTCTTATGAGAAAAGTATTGCGATGACAATGTTAATAGGAGACTTACAGAAAGTAAAATTGCTTTGGAAGCTTGCTGAAGACCCGCTAAAGTCCATGGTCGAGCTATTGGCGATGGCCAGAAAGGTCATGAACGCCGAGGAAGCTATAGCAACTAAATATAAGGATGATAAGGGGACTAGCAGTGGGAAAAAGTTTGAAGAGAAGAATAAAGATGGAAAGAAGAGATCGACTGATGATAAGTTTGCTGGGTATACTCCTCTTACGATCAGCTATACATCCTTAATGAGATCAAGAACGATGGGTCCTTAAGATGGCCTAAGAAGCTAAAAGCTCCCCCTCACAAAAGGAATAAAAACTTATGGTGTGAATTTCACCAAGATCACAGGCACTTAATCAACATGTATTTTGCCATGAAAGATGGTATGGAGAAAATAATTAAGGCTAGAGAACTAAGGAAGTATGTGAGCAGTGAAGACTCAAAAAGTGGACGAGATGTCCCCAAAATAAGAAAGGCCGATAAGTGCAGGGAAGATGTCCCAGGGAAGAAAGACGACGCCTTAGATGATGATAATGATGATCCAGACCTACCACCAAGGGATGATGATCCAAAAGGACGATTCCACATGATATCGTTTGATGTGAAGATGATATGTGGAGGCCTGGAAGGTGGTGGCGCCGAAGTGGTTGACCGTAAGGCTCATGTGGTCGAGTCTAAGGCCCTTTCAAAGGTTGAAGCCGTTAACTCGGTCGAAGTAGGTACAAATTCATAGAAGAAAAATAATATAGATATGGACACCTTAATCATGGGTTTTCTAAGAATTGACCTCAAGGGAATCCTAGCTCCTCAGAATGAACATTTTATAATTACAACTAAAGTACAAGGGTACGTCGTGCCAAGGATATTAGTCAATGGGGGAAGTTTGGATCTTGTTATGTTTTGGCCATGTTTTAAAGGTTTGGGACTCAACAGGAAGAGGCTCATCCCTTATCAACGTCCTCTGATAGGGTTCAGCGATGAGAAGGTGCATTAATTGGGAATGTATGAAATGGATGTCAGAATGGGAGATGTTTACCCTAAGAGTCTAACGAGGAAGGTTAATTTCTTTATAATGGATGAAAGTATGTACTCGACTTATAACATTATAGTGGGAATACTAGAATTCCTTACTTCCAAATACGATTTTCCCATCATGGTTACTTTGAACACTACAATTTGTACCCCAAGTACCCACACCCTGCCTATCATCCCCCCCCCACCCCCACCACCACCCGACACGAGTTGAGTCTATAGCCCCCACCCACCGATGAGGTTATTCCTCCCTCCTCAAATCAAGAGATGACGCATATTTAGTCTGAATTGCGTCGCCTCTAAAAATCCATCAGTAAGATGAAAACTACTGATGAGTTAACCAACATGAACAAGATGTCCCTCTACCCCTAAGATCGATTACCAGACAAATATAATATGCCCATATTCATGACATAAAAAGGATTAGGCTCTCCATATGCCCATTTATCCAACTACCACCTTTATATGCAAGTTCAAAACATAGACTCCGGGATATTAGAGAAAATATTCTCCTCTCCTCTGTTCGGAGGGGCCCTAACCTGGTATATTGGCCTGAAATGTGAGAGAACCGCTAAAAATTGGAATGTTGTATGCCATCCTTTTCTTAAGTAGTACGAATACAATGATGAGCTTAGTCTCACATGGAAGGACTTAGAAATGATGAAGCGGGAGGAAGGAGAGGTCGTTGGCACTTTCGTCACTCGTTGGAGAGATAAATTTAATCATACGGTCAATCACCTCTTGGAAAATGATCAGTTCGAGATCATAATAAAAAAACTGTGCAAAGAATTATAAAGAGAACTAGGGGTCACTAGGATCACTGACTTCAAAGATATCAACCATATAGAATGAAAGATCAATGAAAGTTTGGATTCTAATGCTACAAAATCTACAAAGGAGTCCTGAATTGTAATAACTTCCATTTTCCATGTAAAGGTTGGCCAACACAGTAAGCTGAAGATGGGGCTTGTTTATCAATTTATATCATTCTCAGCATCAAACCATAGAAAAATATCTTTATTTTAAAACAACATCCACGTTAAAACCAATTTAATTAGTAACAGATAATAAATAAGTTCAAAATCCGGATAGTATTAAAAACTACAACATAAGTATGACTGGTCTAAAAAGACTGAATAATAAACTTCGGGCTTATGACCGTATAATCTCCGAATGATAAAGATAACTGAAAGGGAAATAACAACCTAAATAAGAGTCAAATGATATAAATGACTAATGAGCAAATTTGATCTCAAGTCTGATATCCCGTCAGCCCTATTGTCCCTGTCTAGGCAAACCTGGGGGGAAAACATTTTATAATTTAGCTTAGTTACCTATAGTTACAAGAACTCTCTTACGAAATCAAAATACAATGATGTTGTTAGTTCAAAGTATACACCGCCCATCGACACGCACATGCAAGAAGTATCTCACCCCTTATCCAAGTGAAATACTATACGCATATCAACCCAAGTCCCAAATATGAAAGTTTGAAAACTATAAAAATAAGGTAACATTTGATGCATCTAGTATAATTCTTATATTGAAGCGAATTATTTACACATATGCTTCTAGTTCCAAAAGTAACCTTATGATACTACCCACAAGAAGTAACATAACATCCATTATGCAATATGTAGTATTGGGTTCATTATCATTTGTCTACATCATTAGACTTCACATATTAATTCTCAATTAATTTATATAATTATATATGTCCTTATATATATACGACACATAAAGGCATCTACCTTCAGTGTCCTGTTCATACTCTATTGGTAAGTTGAGAGGAGTCCCTCATCCAAATGGACATTAAAAAATACATACAAGTGGGGTGGTTCCTACGTAGTACACCATTGCATGGTCCATACCCCGATGGTGACAATGGATCCCAGCATCTGATCCTATCTCCTCGTAAGTGGTGTTGCCCACATGTGTCGACGTGTGCTACAGTCTGGAGACATATGTAGCCCCAATAAATAGGCCGCCCACGAACATGGGTATGTTGACACAAATAAGTAAATACATATTTTTAACACATAATATGTATAGGTTATAATTACCCCCAAGAAGTATCATTAATTTTCCATTAATATACTTACTTTAAGAATCAACCATCTGGTTAATTATTAACTTTCCCAACTAATAAAATATTAACACAAAATTCCTTTTTAAGAAATTATCCACTCACTTGGATCATCTCTCGCATACTTTCCTATGTTTGTAAAAGTCACCTGAAGGTTTTCTCGGTGCTAACCTGGCCTAACCCCTTAAACACAATTCAACCCTGGTTAGTCTATGACACTTTTTAACCCTCATGTTGGATTCCCAGAAATCTAAACTCATCCCCGGACCTAAGATTCCATGCCCTATCCTCAAACAGTCTGGAAAAAAACATGAGAATAAGTTGGCAAGCCAGTAGAACCGAACTAGTTTGCTGGCTAGATCGAACCGGTTCGTTTAGCGAATTGGTTCACTCCTCCTAAAGAATTGATTCGATTTGCAGGGCAGCCAGAACAAACTTTTGATGGGATTTTGCCTTCTCCCTACACCCATGGTGTCTCCAACCTTCATATAAACCCCACATACAAACTCTAATCTACCCCCAACCATTAAATAACCTCGAAAACAGATCTAATTCGTTCGACAACAATCTATGTCAAGAATAATTCGTTATTAAAACCCCAGTTTCAAGATTCAATCTTTTCCCTTTTAAATCATTCAAGAGCCAATCTTTCTTTCTCAATTTATATTAGATCCATCATTCATATGACATGAGTTTTGATGTTAAATTCCCAATTAACATGATACTAAATATTTTGGGTTTGTCACCAATTAGTTTAATCCTTAAACTTTATAATCTCATATTTGTTTTTTAGTATTCATAAGGTTAATCCAAATCATGAAAACATCAATTTATCTAGTGAACCCAGAAATTTCTATGAGAAATACAAAACTGAATTAAGAAACATGTTGAAAATTAATTTAGCAAGAGAATTATTGCCTTAGTTTGACGATTAGGAATCCCTTTCTCTTGCATCTTTGATCTTTCTCCCTTATCTAGCCTTGGTAATTTCTCCAATAGGTGTGGGGATGCTAGTGTTGAGTTGTGGTGGAATGGAGAGTTATTTCTTAATTGTTAATTATCCATTATAACACTAATCCCGAGTACCCCATAAACCCCCACATTTGGGCCCCCAAACAAGCCCAAAACCATTCTTGAATTTACCCAATAACTCCCCTAATGGTATACATATACCCCAGACTTAATTTCGATGTCTAAAACACCTAAACAAGTCCCCAAATCATCTCGGAACATGCCCAAAAAATATCTACCCTATTTACATATTTTTATTATTATGTCGAACACCATATACCAATAATTTAATTAATATTGAATTTATTGTCTACAAGTAAATATAACATTCACAAATGAATCAAATAAACATGAAATTCCAACTAAGTAATTTATTCATGAATTTATATAATTAAATTCTACCAAATTAATTTAATTTCTACTAATTTAATTTATTATAAAAATACGGAGTATTACATTCTTTCCCTTAATAATGAAATTATGCCCTTGGAATTCACTGAGGAGTAACATCAAAAATTAACCCTCACAAATATCATAGGTTTATACTCTATTAGTCTGTGCTTGTATCCCAAATGATAAAATAAAAATGCTCATCTATTCCTTCTATAGTGTGATCGAGATGTCCATACGCCACATATCACATATACACAGACACAAACATTATATATGGATGAACGACATACATCCCAAATGAACCATACAAACCATGCACATCTATGAGGAAAAAAAATACTCGAATATCCTGCTAATCATTACTTAGTTCTTCTTGAGATTGTCCCACTCATTCTACTAGTAGTGTAAAAATTACCCAGTGCTCTCATCACTGCACTCCTTGGCCTAGTGGCCTTAACTCATATAATATAACGTCGATCGATGCATTGTATCTTCACACATGTATAACGTATTAACAGAACATCCTAGAACCTAAGGTTCTTCAACTCCCGACACTTGCTAACTTTTATGTTTGGTACGTCTTTTAAGTGAAATCCAAACAAGGAACCCTCCAGGTACACTACTACATAGATTAATTGGTTATTGAGATCTATTGGTCCAAGAATAAACATGAAATTATACACTAACCACATAGATTTCAACTTGTCTCAATTTAAGAAAAAGATTCATCCTTCCAAGAATTACAGTGAATCCTGTTGTATTAATCATTTTAATAATACCAAGAACATCTTGTTCCTTTTCACATATACGATAGGACACCCTCTGTCCATCCTTAAATCTAGTAGAGCGCTTAATCACTTATAAGATTCTAAACATCTACCCATCCCAATAACGTTTACTATCCCCCATTTTTAATGACAACGTTCCTATTATAACACTATTCGTGACAATAAACATCTTCATGTAACCGAGGCCATCTCTATCCATTTATCTCTTAAAGTAATCTAAAACTTTTCAATACAAATGCTTCTCCTTATGGATATCCTTACCTACTAAAATAAAATCCATCCCTGGATAACCATCGTATGTATTCTTCCTTTAGAGTATTCCATCATTAGCATTTAGTCTATGTCTGCACACCGAGTCAGAAATTCATTGTATATCTAAATAAAAAAATAGGTCAATAACCAATCCTGGAATATTTACATTGTTGTGCCTACTCTCGATAAGGAAACCCTCTTCAATTCATGCAAAACTCACGGCTATAACCCCTATGACCATTTATACTCTCACCATATAGGATTTATAAAGCTCCATCGAACCATCATTCGTCCTATGCTACTATCTCCTTGGACACATGCTTGTCCATAAACCTTATTCCTCATTAGCACATGAATAATATATACGTCTATGACGCACAAGTCACATCATCCTCATATCAATTTTTTAATTGAGGCATCGCCCTTTATTTTTTGAAATCAAACGGTGACCCACTCCTAGGTCCAAACTCTTGCACCTTATTCTCATCGAAATCACGAACGGCTTAACAACACAATAAATCTTGCCCAAACTGAGTGCAACACCAATTCGACATTATTTATTTGGAATTCATCCGTAACCAAATCTTTCCTTAAAACACCCCAGTTGCTTAGACATCTCAATATGCTGCTCTATTTGAAGGTAACCAATTTTCATAAGGTAAACATACTAACCTAAGTTTACATAGCGATCCATTTTACCATAACTAGACCCTAAACTTGATAATTTCCATAATTTTTCTCACGTCTATGATGAACTACATTATCTAATTGGTTATTCTACACTTGACCATCAACTCTTAATGACCCCATAATAATTGGCACAAGCCATTTAAGTGGATCATCGATCCATCCCTAGGATAACATCATATTCCATCATATCTAATATGAATAGGTCTACCATAATCTAAGTCTCCATTTGTCAATACCTGTACCTCTACACATGAAACACATAGGTGTCCCTCTACCCACGGGTGAATCAATGTAAAGCACTATGTCAAATGCTAAGTATACCATCCTTGATGCACTAACAGAGTAATATTAATAATTGAGTAATATGCACAAGTATCAACTAAATATGCCCTACATATCTATGAATTGGGATCATACCCTGCACTATCTATGTTGGTGTTGGTACCACTTTAGGGGTGATATGAGACATGCCCATACTGTAATTGCGGCTGATGTCCTTGAGGTGGAGCGGGTAGCTCTAGTAGTGTTAGCACTACCGCCACTATCTATATCGATAATGGCCCCGGGTGAATAATACTCTCATTATCCCCCACCTCCCGTGCTGCTCAATTTCTTTGAGGTAACTTCCTCGTAAAGTGTCCTTTATCTCCATAAATGTAATAATTTCCTTAAAATTGACACCTATCCTATTGTTTCCCCTGTTGGCCCTATTGTCCTTGGCCCTGCTGCCACAATCCCTGATGGCCTCTTTATTGCTGGCCCTGGACCGATTGGCCCTCTTTATTCCAATAATAAAAAACCTTGTGCTTTTTATGCTAATCACCTACCTGTGACCCCTTGAACTGTTGGGTCCCCTAACTTCCATGCCCATTCGTCTTACCCTGCTGGTTTGACGTCTCTAAGTTGGGTCTCTTCCCCCCTTACTTTTCTAAAATTCGTTATGATCCTAATAATACAGCAAAGCGACATTCACTATCTGTGTGTAGGTCCTGGAATTCGAATTTCCTAACAATAACTTCTTGATGTGACAGTTTGTCCCACATACAAACTTCTCCATCTTCTTCTCTTCAATGTTTACCTCGTCCCCAGTAAAAAAAGGCCATGAAGTAAACTGCACCACACATTCTGCTACTGTGCGATCCTCCTACTTAAGGTCCAAGAACTTCTTTCACATCTCTGGTGGGAAATAATTTCCCTCAAACTTGGCCTAAAACTTATCAATAGTTAACATGCCTTTCTCCTCTAATGTGGTGATACACTCCCACCACTATAAGATTCCCACCTCTATAAGGTTGCCCTACCAGGAAAAATGAGGCTAACATCTTCTTGTGCACTGTAATTCACTCAACGATCCTCAAATGTAGCTGAATATCCTTCTTCCACTGAGTACCCGCTAACATATTTGGACTTCCAAAATTACTGTAGCATAGAGGCCATCATCGTAGAGACTTCCTGGATCACTATCAGGAAAATGTTTACTGGAGTAATCCCGGGTGGGGCTGGTGGTGGCTATGGGTGTGGTTGAGGCTCCTACCGATCCCCCTCTTTTGTAGCCTATGTGATGACACGTCATGGTTTACCTCGCATACCGTCTTCCATATGAAAACAAATAGGTTTTATATTTGTAACATATCGAAAAGAGTACAATGATTCCTAAACATAACGCTCTACTTATCAAAGGAATGCAACGTAGAACGTAATGACCATAACACAAATCTTAAGGATGCTTGAACATTGATGCTCTGATACTAACTATAACAACCCCCATTTTTCACGTAAAGCTTGGCCAGACACAGTACATCGAAGATGGGGCTTGTCTGTCAATCTATATCATTTTCAGCATCAAACCATAACAAAACATCTTTATTTTAAAAAGACATGCGCAATAAAACCAGTTTAATTAATAACTGATAATAAATAAGTTCAACATCCAGATCGTAATAAAAACTCATACATAAGTACGACTGATCTCAAAAAGACTGAATAATAAACTTCAGGCTTATGCCCACATAATATCCGAATAATAAAGATAGCAGAAAGGGAAATAACAACCTAAACTAGAGTCAAATGATCTGAATGACTAGTGAGCAAATGTGATCGCAAGTCTGATATCCCGTTAGCCCTATTGTCCCTGTCTAGGAAAACCTGCGGGGGAAATTTGTATAATTTAGCTCGGTGCTATGTTGACCAACATGTTGAAAGCCAACCAATTCAATTAGACAAAAGGATCTAAGGAGGCATTTGAAAAGATGAAATATTCCTTGACCACTCCCTTAATACTTGGGCTAACTAACTTCAATAAAACTTTAATTATGTAGACTGATGCCAGAAATGAAGGTATCAATGCAGTCCTAATGAAAATTAACAAACCCGTAACTTTCATAAGCAAGACACTACTAGATAAAAAAAAAAGGCAATTTCTACCTAGGAAAATATTTGTGGGCTATAGTATATTCAATAGAGAAATGGAGAACATATTTTTGTGGGAACCATATTATAATCAACACAGATCATCAAATATTGAAATATCTTTTAAAGAAGAGATATTCTTTAATGTTATAACAGAAATTATTCAACAAGTTGATTTTTTTATTATGCGATTGTTTATAAGAAGGATAGTGAAAATAAGGCTGCAAATGCCTTATCTTGAATTATATAAGTGAAACAATATTATAATGCCACTTCAATAATCCAATCAGCTTAGTTAAAAGAGATTAACTATAACATTAATGATGATGCACTAGCTCAATGAGTATTAAAGAAGATCCTCATATAACCAGTTGATGTAAAAGGCTATACTCACACCCAAAGGACTTTGAGATTTAATAAAACACTATATGTTGGAGACCAAGGCCATCTAAGACAAAAGATTATGGAAGGAATACATTCTTCTAAATCTTGTGAACACTCAGGACGCAAATCTACCATTAAAAGGGTAGAGAAATATTTTTTATGCTCGAACAACAAATCAATGAGTTTGTTGTATCTAGTGATATTTATCAATAAGCAAATAAAAAAATGTTAATTACTCTTGACTACTTCAACCTCTCCTTATTACTAAGAATCTTGGGTCATAAATATCAATGGATTTTGTTAATGTCTTGCCTACAACAAATTGTTATGATACCATCCTTGTCATTGTTGATAGGTTGACCAAGTACGATCATTTAATTCCACTAAACCTCCCATTCTTAGCTTCACAAGTAGCTCAAGTATTCTTCGAGACCTTAGTCACTTTTGGAGTCAACTTTTTAAACTACTAGGCACTAACATACATATACACTACTCCATTGCCTACCATCCATGGAGTGATGGTCAAAAGGTATAGATAACGACTTAAGGTGCACAATAAGTGATAAACTAACCACATTGTCCAATTACTTAGCCTTGGAGGAATGGCGGTACAACCCTACCCACTGTTCATGCATTCCAACCATCCCTTTTGATCTCTGTATGGTTGTCCACCCCACCTTGTTATCCGATAATAAACCTCCACCCAAATTTAAGAAGTGGGCCCATTTCTAGAATATTGAAGAATAATTATACAAATCTTATAAGAGAGGCTTCAACAAGATAGATTCTGGTTGAAGACCTACGTAGACAAATAAACAAGGGCAAATTTTGATTGAACCTAGTGTGATCTTGGAAAGAAGGATGATAAAGGGTAAACAAAGCCACACCATATATTTTGCTGCAATGGTACATTGGCCATCCTGCAGATACGACTTGGAAAGATTATGACGTTATTGGTTGTAAATTACCACTGTTCGATCCTTAGGGACAAGGATCTAAAAAGGGGAATTCTTTGTGAATAAAATATGTAGAGAAGACGACACAATTAGTAGAATAGTTATGTTGAATCAATGCAAACCTAGTTGGAGAAGGATAATTATTATATTGTTAGTAGTTAGTTTAGTGGTTAGTTACAAGTTGTCAGATGTGTCGTTAGTTGGTTTATCTAATATAACTATTTAAAAATGAAGTCTCTAATTATTCCAGGTGGACTACTTAACTTTTGCTTTAATTCATAAGTTAACGTTCCGTACCTATTTAGGATTCTTTTCAAGTCCTTTCACCTCCCAAACTTTGCAACTATGAACCGGTTATCTGTAACTCCTCACTCATGTTCCAATAAATCATATCGCTCCAAACCAATCTAAAAACCTTATCTCATTCACTCTTATATCATAACCTCAACTAGAACTACTAGGATTGAAGTTCATGTTTTCTACCGAAACCAATGTACGGCATTTTTTAAACTTAGTAAAATCAATTGGATTTTGCGATTCAGTTGGGTTTTAGATGAATTTAATTGACTCAATTGGGTTTCTACTATTTTTTTTATCTCTAGAGTGGACAGGGCCACAATTGGACAATCCAAACATCATAATCTATAATATATATTAGGGTTTGGAAAAGATAGAATTTAATATCTAGGGATTTTAAGAGTTAAATAATCTAAAATAAGAATGGTATTTGTTCAATTAGAATCGAAATTTCAGCCTCTATTAAAGTCAATTGAGAAGAAATTTTACTTTGAAATATGATGGTAGGCATTTTATATATTCCATATATACATTCTTATGAATGAGAAACTTGATTATTTGAAGATTGGATCATAGTTTAATCATTTGTGATTAATTAGCCATTATGTATTATTAGCAGTTATTGGATGTCATGGAGAAGATGTGAAATGTTCGTACTTTTTGTCTTAGATATTTTTAAAACATTCCAAATTCTATGTTAATTTAATGTATTCACTTTTCTTTCAATACATCTCACAACTTTCTCCATAAACTTTTTAGTTTCGTATATAATATTTACCATTTTGTCATCCTTTTGTTTTCCTTCTCTATTTAAGTTTTATTTCCTCTTTGGGGCTCATGTTCCTTTTTTTCACTTTTGACAAACAAGTTGAATACCCAAGCCCCCAAGATGGTTCATGTGAAAAACTCATATTTAATTAAATGACACACTAAAGGTAAAACTTATTTTTAGTTCCTTCGTTTGTTCTGAATATTTCAAAATGCATTTTCAGGAAAATAATTATGAATTAGGACAATTTTCCTTCGAATTTTCCTATCAAAAAAAGTTTTGCTATGTTTTTTTAATTGTTGTGGAATATATACTATGTGGGGGTAATAGAAAATTTATGATTCAAAGAGTTGTATTCATTATGACTATATTACAGAGTATTGGACTTACATATTGTTTTTATTACTAAAAAATATATTTTGGCCCTAAGAATTAACACATTGGCTTGTTTTTCCACTGTTGCGAGTTTGCTTCTTATTTATTGACTCGATTTTTCCTAATAGTTTTGTGTATTTGTTTACAAAACATTATATTACCATAACTATAAATAGCCCGCGTATTGCGCGATCGAAAACTAGTTCGGGTAATAACAGTCAGGGCTGGTTTTGAGGGGAGGCAAGAGAGGCAGCCGCCTCGGGTCCCGATTTTCAACACATTTTAGGAGCCCCAAAAATTTATATGTATTATATTTATAGTGTCATTTTCCAATTGTCCAAAAACAAATTGTTGAAAACTGAATGGACGAACATTTAAACTTGCTGCAACTCCTAAAAAATAAGTCGGCATCTTTTCAGTTAAAAAAAACTATAATTTATAAATTAATAAAAAAATCTCTTATTGAATATGAGACACCCAATTCAAGAGTTCGCCTCGGACACCTAAAATCTTGGGATCGACATGAGTAGTCAAATGGGAAAACTATTTATGTAGAACGCACAAATTCTTGGAGTAGCTTAAATTTTAATTACAAACCCAAATATTTATTTTAGTTTTGTTTTTGATACAGACTAAATAAGAAATTAGTTGGAAATAACATACTTGTAATTATAAAAAATTATTAATAATAAACTTTGTTACACAAGTGAAACCCTATTAAATATTGTATTTGTAGGCCAAGTTAAATGATAAATTTAATATGATTGCATATAGTAATTATCTAAGAAATTAACATAACTTATTGTCTTTTTGTATATAATTTGTTAAAAATAATTGAATAATTGTAATCATGAATGAAGGGAAGTTTTGGATATTATAATCGTACAATACATATGGTTCGATTCAGTTTTGTAAACAAATCTACCAACCAATATTTGAGAATTCTTATGAACAGAGGAATAACATTTACAACAAATTTAAAATAAAACAATATATTCAAATAAACTTGGAGAAAATGATAAATCAGAAGAACCAAATCAAGTCTTAAGGCTTCTGTGCAGAAAACATGATAACGAATTTCTCAACTTTGCTCGTGTAGTTAATAAGACCGCATGATGAGCACAAATCCTCGATCTCCACTTTTTTCAAATAATTGATGTGACTTAAAATCCTCTGCCACAAAAAATAACACAATTCCCAAACCATAGTGATGCATTTGATAAAAATCAGGAAAATATTCTGGATAGTCCTAAGAAGCCATTATAGAGAATTTAGCAAGCAAAAGATCATACTAGCAATTTACAAAAGCAAACGCCATATACAGTAAAAGAGAAAAAGCTAGTGTATGCATTGTAAGTTCAATAAACAAACCAGTCTCTCTCACAAGTTTATGATCATCAACAGTCTCAGAAACCCCTTTTATGCGCATCAAGGGGATCCAGTGAACCACTTGAAAATTTATATCTTTTGATCTCCGTCTCTTCAAGTTTGATGGGCGAGTTATATTGATGGAGAGAAATGGAAGGACTTTGATATCGTAGGTGATATAGATAGAGAAAAAGAAGAATTAAAGGTCAAGATGCTGAATCTTTGGAATTGGAAAAGTTTTGAATGGGGGAGTGAATAAGCCACATAGGAACTACTCTTTAGAGGCTATATTTTCATATGTTAGCATTTATTAGATAAGTCACATAGAAATCTCTGTGAGGAGATATCAAAATTATATTTAGATTTTAGATTTCCATGGCATGACAATCTTCCTGTCATTTGGTTACCTCATTGACAATGTTCTTAGTTGTATGTTGAATATGGTGTCAAGTCATGGTCACCTCCCCCACTAAAATGTTCGTCAACATCATCCTCCGTTTCAAAAGAGAATACATCCATAGCCTATCCGAAAGGTAGACATGCACCGTGAGATAAAATAAACGAATACGATCAAGGGTGAAGATATTGATGACAATGTTTCACTCCTTAATATGCTTCAGGGCCTTATGAAGGGCTTCCTTTTCATCAGCATGTGTCTCAAAATCAAAGACATTGATCATGTTGGTATTTTAAATGGCCTCATCCGTAAGGATCCGAGGTAGAGATGGATTGTATTACCTTAAGTAAATTATACCAAAACATGGTATCCTATTATGATAGATTTCTTTGTGCATGTTTCAAATATATTCATTTTGTGAAAAATGAATTTATCGATCAAAAGTTATAACATATTGATGTGTGAAAAAAGAAAAAAAATTATAACGCCCTAAATTTTTTTCTCCCACCAATTACACATGAGTTGATTGTAAATTATATTTCTATCAAATAAAAGTCAATCACTTATATATGCTCACAAAATGTTCACATATGACTTGCCTAAAAACCTATAGATAAAATCTAATAAATATGTAAAGATGTAGAGATCTTCAAAATTTTCTTTAGTACAGCCCCAAAAGAATGTGTAGAGGGTCGGTCCGAAGTTCTAATATATCATTAAACCTCATTATCACTAATACCAAAATTATCACTACTACAGGAGAAATCAAAGTTGTAATCCACATCCCAAAGTACCTATTTTTCTGTATCAACCAAATTTGAATAAAAAAAATTCGGATCGGTCAAAATCAATATGTTCCTCCAGGGATCTACAATTATGTAGATTGAAGGTTTCTTCTTGTGATGACTTCTGCAAGTTACTTTTTCCATCACTACGTTCAACATGATACAAAGAATCGCATGATTTATTATATTCTTCCATTGAAAGATTAACACTGCTAGTTTCTTCATCTAAAGTATTCCCATCCTTTCGATTGATCTAAAATGTCATTTAAACTAGATGATCTTATATCTGGCGAAAGCTTGAAATTAAGTAAATCAAATTGAGTAGAATTATTGTTGTTATCTTGTCCAAAATCCCCAGAAGGCTCATTGTCAAAACTTTCTTCCATTAAGAATTTCTCCAAGTCTTGAAGTTGAACCTTGTATTGCAAATCATTCATTTGATTATCCTCCACTGATTGTCTTAAGCCAGATCCAGTTTCCTCCAAAGTCTCAACATCATATGTTCCTTCTTGTACACTATGCTTACAGTAACCAGTTTCATCTTGTGTAACCTCATATTTATCAACACTAGTATCTCCCAAAGGATTAATATGAATTTTTTCATCCTTTACACTAGGTTCTTCAATACTAGTGTCATCAACATGTTCACTATCTTTAACCAATCCAATTTGTTCCTTCTCCAATTCTGGTGTTGAATTTTGTGGAACCTTAGGATACTTATTGGATAATTTAGTATCCAAATTTGGTTTATCAAAATATCCAGGGCAATTTAATATAGAAGTGGGCCCATACATGGTTCTTGCTGCCTCATCATATGCAATAGCTGCTTCAAATGCAGATGAAAATGTACCTAACCATAGACTGCGTGGGTTTTGACCCGACCCGGTACCAATTGTGAGTTCCTGGATCTCAGCTACCCATTTACCCCACGTACTTTATTTCACTCCTCTGTACACACAATTTGGATTATCTGACCCGCCTTTGCCTCTCATCCAGCCCTTTTGTGATCCATTAACTTGAAATTTTCTTCTCTTCATTTTCATTCCACCATTAATTTTAGTTTCAAGGTGGTGGTTGAAATTCTTCCACTTTAATAGAGTGTGCTCCAGAGAATAACACCCATTCCTCCTTCAAAATCTTCTGTCTCCAAAATAACCCATGAGAGATAATGTTAAAATAATATAAACGATACCTTAGAATAGGCACAAGATTTAATATAAAAAAAAAATACTTGTAGCTCTGAAGATATAATCCTAACTTACTTTTGGATAGCAAAAGGTGTACATTCTAGAATTCATAAGTCTTGAATCCCAAGAGCCAAGAATTTTAAAAATCATTTGTTGATTTAACACCTGATTATTGTATACCTGTGGTCAACTAATTGATATGTGTTAAATAAACAGATTCAAATTTTGAGAATTTGAAAAGACATAATTTCTAAAATTCCAAAAGGTAATAAAATTTTGAAAATTGAAAAAAAAATCATAATTTAAAGAATTCTAAAAGGCATGGTAGCATGAATTCCAATATTTGGTAGCATGAATTCCAAAAGTCATAATAGAAAGAATTCTAATACACATAATAGCATGAATTCAAATAGACATAATTCTAATAGACATAATAGCTGGAATTCTAATAGACATAATTCTCTTATACATGAATTCTAATAATCATAATAGCTAGAATTTTAATAGACATAATTCTATTAGACATGAATTTAAATAGACATAATTCTAAAAGACATGAATTCCAATAGACATAATAGATGGAATTTTAATAGACATAATTCTATTATACATGAATACTAAAAGTCATAAGAATTCTAAGAGACATGAATACTAAAAGTCATAAGAATTCTAAGAGACATGAATAAGAATTCTAAGAGTCATGGATACTAAAAATCATAAGAATTCTAAGAGATATGAATAATAATTATAAGAGTCATGAATACTAATACTCATAATTTCTAGCAAGTGGCCATGTCATAATTTTGACCTTTCACATTTCGACAGCAACAACGGCATTATCTATTTTAATGGAAAATCATGTGTTCTTATCATCAGCTCTGATACCACATGTAAGTTATATTTTATAGATGATTCCCAAAATCTTTGAACAACATGATAATCACATCAATAGACATGTGAAAAGAGTTATTTACCTCCTTTCGACGCTATGGATTCAGTCGCGCTGTTGAACGTCGCCGTCAAGTGTCGTCGGTGTGATCGCTTAAGCTATCCTCTAAGGGAGAATTTGGCTTCTCTCTCCTTGCCTATAAACCTTTAGGTATGTGTTTTTCATTGATATCTTGGATTCACTTTTGATGGAGGAAAGGCATCTATTTATAAGTGGAGAGAGGGCCAAAATTCCAAAGGTCAATTAATCTCAACCGTCCATCAAAGTTTGAGATTAAGTGGAATTTTAACTCCTTTTTATTCTTTATTTCGTGTGAAATACAAACCATTTATACAGGATATAACATGTATTCTTTATTAAAAATAGATTAATAAAGACCACATTTTGGGGAAGGAAATAAACTAAAAGTTAATTTAATAATTTCCTTACAAATAAGAAACAATAAATCCTTAATGTACAAGCCTAAGATATAAATATAAAATTCATATACGTACTTGAAACATGTAGATCAAACCGTGTGGGAAGAAGAAAAACTTTAATATACAATGAATTGTAAAGTGATATGTCTTTCTTACACGGTTTTAGAAAAACGAAATCGAGGTTTATGTATCTCCAAAGGTAACATCGGTATTAATGAAAAATATGAGAAATTTAATAGTTCAGCTTCTTAAAATATGATCATATATATATATATATATATATATATATATATATATATATATATATATATATATATTGTTTCAAACTTAATAGTTTCATTTTTTAACCATATTTTATGACAGTGAACCAATTTTGATTGTGATGTGATCCCAACTTGACTTATAAAGATATAATATGTGGTAATAAAAAGTTTTCCTTTTCGTATCATTTTATATAATTCTCAATGTTTTGTTTATACTTTTTATTCGCTAGAAGTTATTTTAGTGTTGAATAAATTAAATAGAAAACGAAATCTTCTAGAAGGTGTAATTTATTATATTCAAATCCACACAGAGATCCATGTATGGTTTTGCATATAACGATGATATTGATGTACGATATGTATAGAACAAATTAATATTATAAGATGGAATTAAAAATTAATTAAAAATAAACAATAAATCACCCACGAAATACTTGATCAGATTAGAGAGGATCAGACATTCTCCTCATAATGGAGTTTGGTATCAAATATAATTTGAATGTGCCCTCAACTTGTCTGATGAAGTAACGATGATTGTTGCTGCTCATTTCGCATTTCCATGGATAATGAAATCCTTTTATCTTTTGCTCTTATTTAGATCTTTCAAACTCTACATAACATGTAAAATTTATTATGGATATATATACTTCTTCTTCGAAACTAGAAAGAGACAGGGGAGAATAATTATAAAAAAAAGGGAAGGAGGGTAAAATTACTCACTTGTCACTAATATAAGATGACATGGGTGTTAGGAAAAAGTTAATCTTTAGTTTCTTGTATGTGGGTTTCATCTTTTTAGGCCGGCTTTATATCGTTCTTTCTCCTATACGATTTGATTTGTAGAGTTGTGATTGTGACTAGGGTGGATGTGTTTATCGTTTTTGAAAGTCGTAACGTTTTTTTCTTGGAAATGAAGTAATATTTCTTTCCTTGATGGCGGTAAATGGGATTTATGGGAACTTTTTATAAGGGTGACTGTTGTCGGGTTTTGTAGTAATCCGTTGACGTTTATGGTCTGGATTTGTATAAAGAGTAAAGCTAGAGAGACCCACAAAAAAACCCATTTAGTAAATCGAGTGAATAAGACAAATCTGAGTACAAGTTTTTAGAGCACATTTTGATGCTCTGGTGGGATCCACAATAATAAGGTATAAGTTTTTAATGCAGTGGGTTTACGAAATGGGTTTTTTTGGGGGTCTCCCTAGATTTATTCTTGTATAAAAAGGATCTACAACGGACTTAATTAACGGAGTTCTCAATGGATTTTTGTCATATTCCCGAAAAGTGGTCCCCGTAGGGTCCCAAAGTCAACATTATCATACTCCCTTATGGTCCCCTCCCATCTTATAGAAAACCCTTTAAATACCATACCCTTAAAAGATTTATAATTTATACCCAAATTGGTATCTAGACCTTAAAGAGTTTAGAAACTCACCGAATTCCGACCAAACCCTAATTTTGGTATCATCACCATAAGGAGCTCCTTTTAAACATATAATAAAAAGACTTTAATGACCTTGGGATTTATCCCTCCCATTTACAAAGATATTTTTGGAACCAACCAAGATTACCAACCTATACCCATAACTGATTTAGACTCAGAAGGTTGCTTAACCTCACACATAGACGGTTGTTCACTTACTGAACACATCCCAGCCAAACACGCAGATAGTGGACAAGTTACTGCCAGAGCTATTAATAAGATAATAGATCAAAATAAGTGTATACTCACTATTTTAGGACAATTAAAAAAAGATACTTAAACTCTAGAAATAGAGATAAAAAAATATCTCTAACAGACTACTAGAAATAGATAGTCAAATCCCAATAGACCTTGTACAAATACTATAAGAAATAAATATTAAGACTAATCATATAGAAGTCCTTAACAAAGACATTTTAGAAATTAAAACTTTGACAAAAAATCAAGAGAGTGAGTTAATTAAACTCACCAAAGAACAAGATAAACTTATTCCTAGGTCAGTCAAATATTTACCCAATGGAAATAGTTAAATCAAACTGGAATGAGGTTACTGGAGACCTATCCATTCAAACCTTAGCAGATTTTTACCAAAGAGTTTTAGAAAAGATAAATGATGATAGATTTTATTATAAGATAAATGAGAATGAGATTGCCGATGCTGCTAAAGCATCTAGACTCATATTAGAAAGATTAAATTTAATCTCTACATCCATAGCAGCTACCCAAGACTATAATAGTAGCTTTGTTAAAGACTTACATTTAGATTTAAAAGCCAAGACGGAAGGATTAACTACCTTCTACACAGACTTTGTTAAATTCCAACAAAATTTCGTAAATTATCATAATAATATGGAAAGACATAATCTATCCAAACTGGATAGTATTATTAATGAACTTTGACTAGACATGGCCCAAGTAGAAGAAAAATATGAAGAAATTATGAAGAGAATTAAGTTTATATATAATAAACCTTCACAAGCAGAATTAGACTCTCCGTTTATTTTTACTAATTTAGATAAAATAGAAAAAACTATAAAAACCATAGAAGCTAGGATGGCACACAAATCTGTGCATAAATAAGAAAAAGAAGAGGAAATAAAACACTATATTAATAAGATTGTTAATTCTCTTATTAATACTGGTGTTAAAAATAATAAAGATATTAACAATAACGCTAAAAAAGAGAATAAGACATTTAATGAGGAAATCCTTAGGCAGATAAAAAGACAAAAGGACTATTCAGACTCTTTAGAAAGGATTGAAAAAAGATTTGAACAAAAACAGGTAACCAGCTGTAAATTTAGAGAATCTCCTTATGAAGGAACTAGGGATGGAAAGACCATAACTAGAAGAATCATAAATGATTTATTAGATAAGACTAGTAAGATAGTTAGCTCTATCCCAAATATTGGACAGAGCAATTGAATGCTCCAAAAACTTAAGGATTCGTCCTCTAATGTTAGAACATGGTGGAAGGAAAAATTTCACCAATCCTCTCCAATGGAAAGAATGGGGTGAAGTTAACTGGAAGATTGTTGAAGATTCCATTCATAATGGACAACTTCCAGTCATTAGATACATAAACTTATTTAAAGAAGGTGCCACTCCTAAGACTCCTAATTATAACACGACTTACCATTGTAGGAATCATGTGTTAGACAAATCCTATACTGAGATCCAAGTATTTGACTCAGAATGGCTTAGATCTAAAGGAACTGATAGGAAGTTACAATTCCTAACCTTTGAACTCTTTCAAGCAAGAATCCAAGGATTACACAGACCTTAAAATAATATCAATATATTATATTGTTTAGTAGATAAAAGTTGAAAAGATTTTGAAAAAATCCTTATTGGGATAGCCCAACTAGAAATGTCACACAACATAGGATACTTTAATGTCATTTATGCATTTACAGTAACCGCGGACACATCCAAATATTTTAAGCTAATCTTATGTGCTAGTGGCTATGAAGACTATATTATCCCATACACTAATATAAATATAGAATTTTAAAGCTATGTGTTGTTCTCCCAATTTCCTTATGAAGGAGTGCAATCGGGAATTCATACCGGTAGATTTAATGAAGAAATCTTAGTTAGAACCAATATTTCAGACTATAATCATACTTATAGTATTAAAAATACTGGACCCATGAAGGAAAAAAGACAAGACCTTTTTGGAATTATAATAATTTCAAGAAACTAGGACTATACGAAATAAACCTTTATTTATTGATCAAGACGATGTCACTGAAAATATTACCATCTAGTTTGGCCCTCCTAAGATTATCAATAAGAATATCCTGACTGAAGAAGTTAGATTTAGGAATATGGGAGAAGCCATAATTAATCATCCTTCAGAAGGAGAATGTAGTAGTAAAACTAGTTCTGGTTTACTGAGACAAGCCCCGCTAATTAGACCTAGAAGATCATTTGAAAATAAAGACTTAGTTAGAGAAAAAGCAAGGATCCAAAACTTTGGACATGAACCCTCAGAATTGGACATGAAGACAATTAAAGATCACCTTAAGAAAATTCATTCTGTTAGATTTCAAGAAAGAGAAAGATTTAATATGATAGCTCAAGAGCGTATATTAAAATTAAAAGAATATAAGAACACTAAAGAACTTCTCAAAAATTTAAGATTAATAGAAGGAGAAGAAAGACTAATGCCTGCTACACAAGTAGGTCCTAATAAACAAGAAATAGGAAGTAGTAGTAGGCTAGAAGATGATCCTAGACATTTTAGTAAACCAATAGGAATAAATATTCCTATATACTCTAACACTTTAGTTACGACTAAACCTGACTATATAAAAGATTTTCCAACTAGTGACAAGAGTTTTACTCCTGTTAAGACCATGGAAAGTCAAGCCATAAATCCAATAGGGATATACCTTAACTTAGACAATATCCGAGATAGGAAGAAAGCCTTAGACGAATGGCATAATCAGAAGAACATGTGCTTTGAATCTAAAGAACAATAGGAAGCAAGTACATGTAAGCAGTACGCTGAGCAATCCATTAGAGGTATTGCAAAAGATTATATATATAGTTTAAGAAAGGATACATACGAAGACTCCTTAGCTAAGATCAAGAAGATCAAAGAGAACTTAGAAGAGAGATCAAATAAATAATATATTCAATTATTCACATCAAGATTCATTGGAGCTAGACATTTAGCTCATATCAATGAATAAGACTTAGTAAATACTAAGTTAGCCTTCCTTAGCATTTGCAAACCAGATAAAATCAATGAATATAGCAACAACTACGAACAACTATATTACCAAATTAAAGAATTTGGAGATACATTAAAAGATGAATACTTTAGAAAGATATTAGCCATATGACAAATCCTAATTAATGAATATAGGAATTGGCTAGGAGTAGCTGGAATTAAAAATAACTCCCTAGGTGAAAGAATTAATTTTGCCAATGACTATATTATATCTAAGAGACGTGATATAACTCAAGGAAAGTTAATAGAAGAAACTTTCAAGCAAATCCCTCCAATCAAAGATGAAATAGACATCGCTCCAATCCAATGGGGATGTGGAAGAGAATTTAAGAAATTTAAAAAGAAATTTGAATGGAAATATAGAAAGTTTAAGACTAGACCTTTAGGATTTTCAAAAAAGTATAAATTTAGACCATCTACTACTTTTAGAGAAAGGAACACTAAGACCAAGAAAAATAGGTTTAACCAAAGATGATACTTTAAGAAGAATACTAGTAAATATAAGAAGGTTCCTAATTATATGAAGGAAAAAGATGTATGCCAATCTAAGACTTCCATCAAAGAACATTGGACTTGGGCAAAAAAGGACTCTTTGCTAAAGACTTCCCTAGTAAGAAAGATAAAGAAGGTATTAAGATTATTAATACAATATTAGATAATGCAGATCAAGAAGAATTAGATATCCTATATGCTATAAAAATATCAGACATAGAAGATGATGATAATACTAGTATCTATAGTGCATATATAAATAGTGATTTGGAAGACTATACTAGTAATACTGATGAGTATGAAGACTCTCAGGATAATTTAGATTTATATACGATGCAAGCTAATCAAGATGATTTAGATGATGAATATATAGACTTCGAATAAGCTTAGTATAAATGTATATTAAGCCCCTTTTTAAAGAAAAGATGGACAGTTAGTAATCCTTAGTTACTAACCTATATACCTAGATGTTACTTTGATGAAAGAAATTATTGCACATTTGAAATGAAATTTAGCAAGAAAGACTTTACATGCGTAGAATGCTTTGAGATTATACAAACATAATTGTTTATGGTTTGTGTTATTTTCCAATTACATTACCATGAAAACTGTGGGAGAACTAGATTTAGAACAATCTATACTAGCCAGTATGATGCTCAAATAGACTTAGATCTTAAAACATATTATCAAGATATTGATAAAAATATAGCTAAAAGATTACAAGAAAATGAAGACTTAAAAGGAAAGGGAATTTCCTATGATTTAGAAGAATACCGCTCTGATAGTAGTTCAGAATACCTAATACCCTTAGATTTTCTAGATAAACCTCAAAAAGGAATATCTATTTTAGAAAAGAATAATTTAGGAATCTCTACTAAACCACATGCTTGTTTTGCAGAGTTATTCATTCAAAACAGAGACTATCCTAAAAGACTTTCAGCCTTTATGGATACAGGATGTTCTCAGAGTATTTACAAGGCTAATGCTTTCCCTGAAGACTAGTTTTTAGAAAGTACTCAAGAAATATATGGTAAAGTGGCAAATGGAGAACCATTTACCTTATATTTCCATATTATTCCAACTTATTTTAAACCAGGAAATCAGACCAACAAAACTGTTAATCATCGATTTTGGATAATGGATCCTTGTCCTAGTTTCACAGGAAACATTATTTTAGGAAAAGACTTTATTAGTAAATATCATCCTTATACTTAGTATAATGATAAAATATTAATTAGTGATAAAGAGGAATTTAATATTAAAGCCCCTCTAATGGATCACAAGACTGCCTTTGACCTTATGCAGGTCAAACCCAATTATAGACCCATAAAACAACAGAGTTCTTCAGCTGAGCATGGTGGACCTAGACCTATAACCCAATAAGAAAGCCTAGACATTAGTGAACTCTTACAAAAAGACTGTAGGTGTCCAAACTAAAAGTGTTATAAGCAAATAGCGCTTATACAACCAGACATTCTAGATCAAGCCCATCACACCTTATTACAGGTCCAAGCTATATCCAAATAAAGAAAAATGGATATAGAGGTAGAAAAAGAAGATATTAGGCAATTAGCAACCCACTTTAGGAGAAAATCCCATCGCTAAGTGGGATAAAGACCAAAGTTATTGTGAAATTTTCCTTATTAACCCAGATGCCACTATTAATGGTGGAACCTATAAGAAAGGATATTCACAAGAAGACAGGGAAGAATTGAAAAATGACATAGATGAGATGCTTAAGTTAGGCATTATTAGAGAAAGTAAAAGTAGACATAATAGCCTCGCATTTTATGTTCAAAACGAATCTCAAAAGAAAAGAGGAAAAAGATGTATGGTTATAGATTATAGATAACTTAATAAGAATTATGAATTTGATTCTTATAAGATACCAGACAAGAATAATTTAATCAATTTGATTGAAGATAGAATTATATTTAGTAATTTTGATTGCAAATCAGGCTTCTGGCAAATTAAGATGCATCCAGACAGTATTACTTGAACAACCTTTAATGTGCCCCAAAGAAAATATGAATGGCTGGTAATGTCATTTGGATACTTGAAAGCTCCTCAAGTATTCCAAAGAATAATGGATAATATATTTAGACCATATTCAAAAAAAAATCTTGTTTACATAGATGACATTATGGTAGCCAGTAAGACTGAGATAGAACATGTACTTGGAGCCTCGACCTAGTCTAAAGCCTCGGCTTGGTCTCTAGTAAATATAAGACTGAGGCCAACCTGGGTCATTACGAAGCCCAATGGTATTGGCATCGTCTTTTCAAGTACTCAGCCTCGGCTAATGGGCATAGTCCGAGGGTCACCTCAACATTGCTCGTGGATTGGGAGACGCGTGGATCAACGCACGTAGGACGTATACTCTGTGTGGGTGAAACCATTATAATCGAATCGTTACCTCATGAGAGGGAATATTTGGTCATCATACTCTACATGTGTCACAGCCAGGTGTCTCCAGTGGAGAGGCTAAGAGCAGCGCGTTCATGTATACTACAAGCTTAGGGGGGGACACTATACCCCCTAAGCACTATATAAATTTTTCATCTTCTTCATTGTAAAGGATCTTATTATTCACAACCCTAGCATAAGTCTGTCAAAATATACAGAAGAGAGATAAAATCTAAAGTGTTGTATTTACAGACCATTAGTGCAATACTTATAGTGAAAACCACCATTCACACTACACAGTGGATGTAGGATCCGACCGAACCACTTAAATTCGGTACCATCTTCTTATTTGCCTCATCTCCTTCTGCATATATATTTATATCTTTTGTACACCATTATTTTCTGGTTTGAGAGTACATACATCATGACCTAGTCATACCATTTTTGGTATCATTAGTCTGATGCCGTCTGTGGGAACGAAAAGCCTCATATCTTCCCTTTCTTTGATTATCCTCACCGGAGTATCTGGTGGTGAACGAGTCCTCCCCTTCTGTGGAGCTGCTTCACCGTTGAAAGAGTTTTTATTGAGCTGCAAATCTTTCACATTTTGATTATAAGTTCATCCACCATGCTTTAACATGGCATCGGAATTTCAACCACCTCCACCACTAGCTGGTGGCCTTAGTTCCAACAATACCCCTTCTCAGTCAGAAATGGTTGAAGTGGTGGCCGTATTGAAATCCTTGGCAGCAAGCTAATAGGCGATATAAGAGAAGCTGGTTTCCTTCAGTCAGAATGTAGTAATCAGGCCAATGGGAGCCCCACCGAAGATGATTACTCCGACCACTGGGGAGCCTCATTAGGGAGTAGGGGACCACCCCAGGCACCTCGCAAGGATCTCCCTTCCCTTTAGCGACGAAGGGGCATTGATGACCCAAGGTGTTTACGCCTGGGCAGCTAAAGCCAACCCTTCCTGGAAGATCGATATGGTGATTATGAGGTCGAGGATGCCCAGATTGATTGCTGGGAGCTATACGAAGTATCTGGGAATAGGATATTCCCCGTTCAAGGAAGTCTAGGTCGTGATAGGAGGACGAGTCCAGAGGCCCGACCAAGGGGTTCAACTTTTGATCGATTAAGTATAGGGTCGACCTTTGAAAGGGTCGGCCCAGTTAGAGATTTCAGAGAGAGGTAGTCCAGGTCAAGGAGCAATGCTGGCACAAAGAGGGAGGCAGTAGATGGTCAATGAGAGGTGAATTACTGATGCAGATCAGCAGTCGAGGAACCCTTAATTCAATTTATGGAGGTAGAATGGGATAACATCGGCCAGGCTGACCCCATTGAAGCTATCGAGAGGCCTTGGAATGACTCCATTCAAAGGCTAGAAAATAAGATTGAAGACATCCTTAAGATATGTGACCCCTTGTAGAGGGGATACTTAGAAGGTTCTTCTTTCATGACAAAAATAGTCAACTTCCCAACACCTGCCAAATTTAAACCGCAGGTGGTTACCCCAAAGTATGATGGGAGTACTAACCCTATGCACCATGTAGAGATGTACCAGTCGGCTGCAAATATCTACTCCGTCTGAAATGAGATGAAATAATGTGAATTCTCGAGCACTTTGACAGGAGCTGCCCATATATGGTTCACCTCACTTTCGAAGAACTCCATTGAAAATTTCAAGCAACTCACAGAATAATTCATCCATAATTTCTTATTTAGGGTAAGACCCCAAAAGAAGACTACTCACCTTCTTATGAGGAAAGTATTGCGATGACAATGTTAATAGGAGGCTTGCAGAAAGTAAAATTGCTTTGGAAGCTTGTTGAAGACCCGCTAAAGCCCATGGTCAAGCTATTGGCGATGGCTAGAAAGGTCATGAACGCCGAGGAAGCTATGGCATCTAAATATAAGGATGATAAGGGGACTAGCAGTGGGAAATTTTTTGAAGAGAAGAATAAAGATGGAAAGAAGAGATCGACTGATGATAAGTTTGCTGGGTATACTCCTCTTACGGTCAGCTGTACATCATTAATGAGATCAAGAACGATGGGTCCTTAAGATGGCCTAAGAAGTTAAAAACTCCCCCTCACAAAAGGAATAAAAACTTATGGTGTGAATTTCTCCAAGATCACAGGCACTTAATCAACAAGTATTTTTCCATGAAAGATGGTATCGAGAAAATGCTTAAGGCTAGAGAACTAAGGAAGTATGTGAGCAGTGAAGACTCAAAAAGAGGACGAGATGTCCCCAAAATAATAAAGGTCGATAAGTGCAGGGAAGATGTCCCAGGGAAGAAGGATGACGCCTCAGATGATGATAATGATGATCCAGACATGCCACCAAGGGACGATGATCCAAAAGGACGATTCCACGTGATATCATTTTATGTGAAGATGATATGTGGAGGCCTGGAAGGTGGTGGCGTAGACGTGGTTGATCGTAAGGTGCATGTGGTCGAGTCTAAGGCCCTTCCAAAGGTTGAAGCCGTTAACTCGGCCGAAGTAGGTACAAATTCATAGAAGAGAAAGAATATAGATATGTACACCTTAATCGTGGGTTTTTTAAGAATTGACCTCAAGGTAATCCTAGCCCCTCAGAATGACCATTTTATAATTACAACTAAAGTACATGGGTATGTCGTGCCAAGGATATTGGTTAATGGGGGAAGTTTGGATCATGTTATGTTTTGGCCATGTTTTAAAGGTTTGGGACTCAACAGGAATAGGCTCATCCCTTATCAACATCCTTTGATAGGGTTCAGCGATGAGAAGGTGCATTAATTGGGAATGTATGAAATGGATGTCACAATGGGAGATGTTTACCATAAGAGTCTAATGAGGAAGGTTAATTTATATATAATGGATGAAAGTATATACTCGACTTATAACATTATAATGGGAATACTAGAATTCCTTACTTCCAAATACAATTTTCCCAACATGGTTACTTTGAACACTAGAATTTGTACCCCAAGTACCCACACCCTGCCTATCATCCCCCCCCCCCCCCACCCGACACGAGTTGAGTCTATAGCCCCCACCCACCGATGAGGTTATTCCTCCTTCTTCAAATCAACAGATGACGCATGTTTAGTCTGAATTGCGTCGCCTCTTAAAATCCATCAGTAAGATGAAAACTACTGATGAGTTAACCAACATGAACAAGATGGCCCTATACCCCTAAGATCGATTGCCAGACAAATTTAATATGCCCATCTTCATGACATAAAAAGGATTAGGCTCTCCATATGCCCATTTATCCAACTACTACCTTTATATGCAAGTTCAATACGTAGACGTCGGGATATTAGAGAAAATATTCTCCCCTCCTCTGTTCGGAGGGGCCCTCACCTGGTATATTGGCCTGAAATGTGAGAGAACCGCCAAAAATTGGAATGTTGTATGTCATCATTTTCTTAAGTAGTACGAATACAATGATGAGCTTAGTATCACATGGAAGGACATAGAAATGATGAAGCGGGAGGAAGGAGAGGTCGTTGGCACTTTCGTCACTCGTTGGAGAGAGAAATTTGATCATACGGTTAATCACCTCTTGGAAAATGATCAGATCGAGATCATAATAAAAAAACTGTGGAAAGAATTATAAAGCGAACTAGGGCTCACTAGGATCAACGAATTCAAAGATCTCAACCATATAGAATGTAAGATCGATGAAAGTTTGGATTTTAATGCTACAAAATGTACAAAGGAGTCCTGCATTGTAACAACTTCCATTTTCCATGTAAAGGTTGGCCAACACAGTAAGCTGAAGATGGGGCTTGTCTATCAATTTATATCATTCTCAGCATGAAACCATAGAAAAGTATCTTTATTTTAAAACAACATCCACGTTAAAAACGATTTAATTAGTAACATATAATAAATAAGTTCAAAATCCGGATAGTATTAAAAACTAAAACATAAGTATGACTGGTCTAAAAAGACTGAATAATAAACTTCGGGCTTATGACCATATAATCTCCGAATGATAAAGATAACTGAAAGGGAAATAACAACCTAAATAAGAGTCAAATGATATAAATGACTAATGAGCAAATATGATCTCAAGTCTGATATCCCGTCGGCCCTGTTGTCCCTGTCTAGGCAAACCTAGGGGGAAAACATTTTATAATTTGGCTTAGTTCCCTATAGTTACAAGAACTATCTTACGAAATCAAAATACAATGATGTTGTTAGTTCAAAGTATACACCGCCCATCGACACGCACATGCAAGAAGTATATCACCCCTTATCCAAGTGAAATATTATACGCATATCAACCCAAGTCCCAAATATGAAAGTTTGAAAACTATAAAAATAAGGTAACATTCGATGCATCTAGTATAATTCTTATACTGAAGCTAATTATTTACACATATGCTTCTAGTTCCCATAGTAACCTTACTATACTACCCACAAGAAGTAACATAACATCCATTATGCAATATGTAGTATTGGGTTCATTATCATTTGTCTACATCATTAGACTTCACATATTAATTCTCAATTAATTTATATAATTATATATGTCCTTATATATATACGACACATAAAGGCATCTACCTTCAGTGTCCTGTTCATACTCTATCGGTAAGTTTAGAGGAGTCCCTCATCCAAATGGACAGTAAAAAATACATACAAGTGGGGTGGTCCCTATGTAGTACACCATTGCATGGTCCATACCCCGATGGTGACAATGGATCCCAGCATCTCAACCTATCTCCTCGTAAGTGGTGCTGCCCACATGTGTCGACGTGTGCTAAAGTTCGAAGACATACGTAGCCCCAATAATTAGGCCGCCCACGAACATGGGTATGTTGACACAAATAAGTAAATATAAATTTTTAACACATAATATGTATAGGTTATAATTACCCCCAAGAAGTATCATTAATTTTCAATTAATATATTTACTTTAAGAATTAACCATCTGGTTAATTGTTAACTTTCCCAACTAATAAAATATTAACAAAAAATTCCTTTTTAAGAAATTATCCACTCACTTGGATCATCTCTCGCATACTTTCCTATGTTTGTAAAAGTCACCTGAAGGTTTTCTCGGTGTTAACCTGGCCTAACCCCTTAAACAAAATTCAACCCTGGTTAGTCTATGACACTTTTTAACCATCATGTTGGATTCCCAGAAATCTAAACTCATCCCCGGACCTAAGATTCCATGCCCTATCCTCAAACAGTCTGGAAAAAACATGAGAATAAGTTGGCAAGCCAGTAGAACTGAACTAGTGTGACAACCCGCACTCCAAGGTAAAGGGTGGCCAGCCCGATACTTCAACACATACGGGAACCATGGATGGAAATCATACTCAGCACCACAAATATAGTAGGAGTAACCGAGAAAACAACCCATCACTTCAGAAAACGGGTTGTCAAAACAATTTAATTGATTTTAAAAGTTAAGTTAAGAAAACAATTTAAACAACCCATTCAAGAAAATTATTGGAATTCTAAGAAACATAAATAACATACATCTAAAACGGAAATATACAAGGAGAGGACCGAATATGCTGTCGGTCCACAGCTACACAAAAGGGTTTGCAACAATAATATGTACTTAGTACATTCATTATACAATTTCAAAGTTGGGCCACACGCCCGATTAACAGACCTGATCATAACTAGATATCAAAAATGATGTCGTCTAGCAAAACATCCTGTAATATCCGCAAATTCATACAGCTCCTTAAAAGCAAAAGAGTAGGAAAATCAACGCGGGCGTCCTTGCGGAGGAGCACCTGGGCGGATACAATAACATGCACAACATAGCCCAAAAGGCATAACCAAGAATTCATAAGACCCGTACCTTGTCAGAAAAGCAATCTTGGATACATCTTACTCCCGTATCCTTAACTGATGATACCCCGTTCTCAAATCTATCTTAGAGAAGTAGGTCGCTCCCCTGAGCTGATCAAACAAGTCATCTATGCGAGGCAAAGGGTATTTATTCTGGATGGTGACCTTCTTCAACTCTCTATAGTCAACACACAACCGGAGAGAACCATCTCTTTTCTTCACAAATAACACAGGAGCACCCCACGGCGACGTACTACGTCTGATAAACCCCTGCTCCAACAACTGCTGAATTTGATCTCTTAGCTCCCTCATTTCCACAGGAGCCATACGATAAGGAGTTCGAGCAATCGGTCGAGCTCCCGGCGCTAAGTCAATCACAAACTCAATCTCTTGACTAGGAGGCAAACCCGGTATTTCCCGGAAAATGTCCTCAAAATCTCAAACAACAAGAATAGAATCTAAGGAAACAATTGGATCCCGAGAAATCTCATCCGCAATACAATATAAATAAGTACCAGTATCTCCCTCTAAACGAGGCATAACCACCAAGAACATATCTTGTCCCGAAACGGCGAAGACTATACTCTTCCCGTAACAATTTACTATAGCATGATACTTAACAAGCCAATCCATGCCCAAAATCACATCATACCCGACCATATCTAGGACGAGTAAATCGGCCTCAAAACACAAATTTCCAAGAGTGATCCCTATGCGTTTGCAAACAAAGAAAATGAGTGAACCGTCACCCATAGAAGACTCAACACTAGTGAAAGTGCTCTCAGCAGATTTTATCAACTCTGTGGTATGAGAAAAACTTCTAGAAATAAAGGAATGTGTCGCACCCGTATCAAACAAAACGCGACCCATATGTCCTTGAATAAGGAACTTACCCTCTATAGCTCGCAGCGCGGGCTAAATAGGAGGAAGCATAGCATCCTGAATGTGGTAGACTCTCCCATACTGTAGTTGACCCTGCTGCAGAGGGACAACTGGATTTGGTGCCTGTGGAGGAAACTGAACATAAGGCTGCTGAGGAACTCGAGGAGGTTGTCCCCCAATCACTTGAGGACAATCTTTCTTATAATGTCCCGCTTCCCCACATTGAAAACACTTCCCCACCATATTCTCCTGACCTCGACCTCTGTTATTTCTGAACTGTCCAAAACCTTGGCCCGGATGGCCTCTACCTCCCTGACCACCCCGACCCGCTTGTTGTGGCGTTGTACCCTGACCTTGCCTATTTGCATTACCACCAGTATTAAACCTGCCAAAGCGTTGTCTTTTCGACCCGTCCCCTGGCTGGGGATCCCTGTCTTGCTGCTTATTACCCGTAGGTTGGGACGAAGGAAAGGCTCCTCCTCCTTTCCCACTCACCCCGGGCTTCCCTACTTGCCCCATCCCTATAGCTTTCTTGCTATTCTGAATAAACAACCGATGCTCCTGGCAATGAAGTAATGCCACATTCATAACCTCACCAAAAGTTTGCAAAGTCGGATTACCTAGCAGATGTTGTCGGATTCTCCAGTTTAGACCTCCCATAAATTTTGAGACTTTTCTTTCCTCCGGAGTCACCTCTTCCGGCACAAAACTAGCTAGTCGGGTAAACTCCTCTTCGTATTAGGCAACAGAACGTTCTCCCTGAACTAGATCCTGCAATCTCCTTCTCATCTCCCTTTGAATCGTGGGAGGAAAATACTTCCGGTCGTACAAGACCCAAAAATTAGTGATCGACATAGTGTCTCTCTGTTTTGGCGTAGTCATCGACTGCCACCAATGTAACGCTGCCCCAACCAACTTAAAAGTAGCAAGGACTTGCTTTTTCTCCTCACTACAATCCACCATTCGTAAATGGCGTTGCATATCTTTCTTCCATTGATTTGCTCGAACAACATCAGAGCCTCCATCAAACTTGGGGGGATGGCCCTTTAAAAAGGACTCCCTTACTCTTTCCCACAGAGAAGGTCCCGTAGGTGCTTGAGCATCCTGCGCCCGCTGTTGAGCTTGTGGCATCTGTTGAGCTACTGCGGTCATGGCAGCATTAACTGCATGGGCTACAATGTTGGATACGTTAGCATCATTAAAAGTTCCTTGGGGCGGTGGAGGACCAACATCCTCTTCCTTAACTCTATTGCGTCTCACAGGGCGACCTCTCTTAGGCGGCATCTGAGATGAAGGGACATAGTGTTAGAAAACTATTCACAACAATCTATTTCACGGAAGATCGCAACTATAAGCAACAAAGCAATCTTATCATTAGGCTCTCTATCAAAGAACGCTACGGTAGATCATTACGAGTCCACATAGATCCTAGTACTCTAGAACCCAGTGCTCTGATACCATCTGTGACAACCCGCACTCCGAGGTAAGGGGTGGCAAGCCCGATACTCCGACACATACGGGAACCATGGATGGAAATCATACTCAGCACCACAAATATAGTAGGAGTAACCGAGAAAACCACCCATCACTTTAGAAAACGGGTTGTCAAAACAATTTAATTGATTTTAAAAGTTAAGTTAAGAAAACAATTTAAACAACCCATTCAAGAAAATTAGTGGAATTCTAAGAAACATAAATAACATACATCTAAAACGAAAATATACAAGGAGAGGACCAAATATACTGTCGGTCCACAGCTACACAAAAGGGTTTGCAACAATAATATGTACTTAGTACATTCATTATACAATTACAAAGTTAGGCCACACGCCCGATTAACAGACCCGATCATAACTAGATATAAAAAATGATGGCGTCTAGCAAAACATCCTGTAATATCCGCAAATTCATACAGCTCCTTAAAAGAAAAAGAGTAGGAATATCAACACGGGCGTCCTTGCGGAGGAGCACCTGGGCGGATACAATAACATGCACAACATAGAAGAAAATGAACGGGTCAGGACCCGGTTTTTATATAGTTCCCAGATGAACAAAAAGCATGCTAGATATGAACAGTCAATCATGAGAATGAACATCAGAAATCTAACAACCTAACAAAGAAATATAAATGAGAAAGTTAAAATGACATGCCTAAGATAAAACTATGCAAGAGAACGAAATGATGCATTAATAAATTAAAAACCTCTATTCACCAATTTCCACTTTAATCCAGTTTCAATTCCTTAACAGGAATACAATATTTTCGTTTTCTTATTTCTTTACAATTCTTATTCCTTAGCAGGAAAGTAATTATCATAATACAATTCAGTGGAAATATGCAACCCTCAAGTCCCACTTGAGATTAGAAAAGTTATATTCTTATACATATAACGATTCTAAGACCGCCCCTCCGAGTTTCCCCACCGGGCGCTCCCCTAAATGACTATCATCTTCCAGGGGCCCATCAAACAAGGCAGCCTGGGTACCTAACGCACGTCGGGAAGTGGCCATATGTCTGCGAGTGAGTCATAACCACACCCGGAATTACCTCACTAGCGCAGAAAATACATATAATAAACCCACATATGGCCGAGGACTATAGTCTCCCTGCATTCACTAGTCAAGGAACATCACCTCATGCGCGAGCTTCCCTTATGATAGCATTTAGAGAGCTGTGTTTAAGTAAATTAGCATTTACTATAAAAACCATACTTTTCATTTTCATTAACATTTATGTGTTTCATTTTATTTGAAACCATGATCGTAGAATATTTCATTTATTTTCATCATAAATTATGCCTCGAATAAGTCTCCAAGGGATAATTTTCGTTTCCCGAGCTTAAGGTCTTATATGCCTCAATTCAAGCCCCTAAAGTCTCCAAGTATGGGCCTACAACTCCCATCCATATTATTAGGATGCACAAAGAAAAGTGATGCCTTAACATCACTTAGGACAACCCCTCCCCCGGACTTAACCCCAAGTGAAACCCATTCAACACTAGGGTGACAACCAACTCAACTAGGACTCTAAAAGCCAAGGTTTACTTCATTCAAGAAGAGTCCTCATTTCCTAGGGGACGAAAGGGATTAAAAAACAAAAGTAGGAAATTGGGTAAGAAAATAGGGGACCGGTCGACCGGTCCCAAGACCGAGGTCGACCACGTCTCAAATTTTAGCCTAAACTGAAAAGCAGAAAACTCATTTCGGACAAGCCGGTCGACCGGTAGGGGACCCTCAATCGACCGCGCCCTTAATTTCATGCCTTTGAAAGAAAGCAGGGTGCCCTCCTACGAAGGCCCGATCGACCGGTCTGAGAGACGCGGTCGACCGGTCAATGCAGACCTAAACCAATCTTCCTATTTCTTTCATACCAACTATCAACCAATCCCAACCAAACCTCATTTAATGATACTAAAAGATCATAAATGCTCCCATCAACATTTTTCTACTTCTTTCAACAATCAATCTCTACCAAAGATGTTGATACCCATAAATCCAACCAAAAACCACAATTATATTACATCAAAACTATACATAACTAACCATACTAGTTATCCATATTAAACCATATAATAGCAAGTAGAAAACTTGCCTTGGGGGCATCAAATTCAGTCTTGGTTGAAGAGGAAAGCAAGATCAAACTACCAATTCTTCAATCTCTCCCTTTTTCTCCACAAGTTCTTCCACTCTCTATCTCATTCTTAGGGGTAGAACACTTAGGGCAAATAAGAGGAAAGGAAAGGCTTGGTAAAGAATAAAACGTGGCCTTAGATTAAAGGTCTCTCATTTAAATGTCAATACCGCAATAATTAATTTTTAATACGCAATATACCAAAACCAGTCAAAAGTGCCCAAAATCTCAAAATGCAATATGGCACACATTTCGACTGTCTCATACCTCCCGGAACTAACTACACCCTCCAAATTATCATTTGGAAATTTTATAAGTCATTTTAAGTTCCGGTTTCATTTTAATTCAAATTGCCATTTTAATTTTCATGACAAAATAGAACACCAAATGGTAACAACTACTTACACACATGGTAATTATACAACTCATTAGTAAATATTAACTTATTTCATCGAATTAATACTTACCCACATTCGGCATTTTATATATGAAACTACTCAACACAGTAAATAAATATAAAATGGGCTCCCAAAAGAGAGGGTTGTTACAACTAGTTTGCTGGCTAGATCGAACCGGTTCAGTTAGCGAATTGGTTCACTCCTCCTAAAGAATTGGTTCGATTTGCTGGGCAGCCAGAACAAAGTTTTGATGGGATTTTGCCTTCTCCCTACACCCATGGTGGCTCCAACCTTCATATAAACCCCACATACAAACTCTAATCTATCCCAACCATTAAATAACAATTCTCTACATGAAAATCATCCCGAAAACAAATCTAATTCATTCGACAACAATCTATGTCAAGAATCATTTGTTATTAAAACCCCAGTTTAAAGATTCAATCTTTTCTCTTTTAAATCATTCAAGAGCCAATCTTACTTTCTCAGTTTATATTAGATCCATCATTCATATGACATGAGTTTTGATGTTAAATTCCCAATTAACATGATACTAAATTTTTTGGGTTTGTCACCAATTAGTTTAATCCTTAAACGTTATAATCTCATATTTGTTTTTCAGTATTCATAAGTTTTATCCAAATCATGTAAACATCAGTTTATCTAGTAAACCCAGAAATTTGTATGAGAAATACAAAATTGAATTAAGAAACACGTTGAAAATTAATTTAGCAAGAGAATTATTGCCTTAGTTTGACGATTAGGGATCTCTTTCTCTTGCATCTTTGATATTTCTCCCTTATCTAGCCTTGGTAATTTCTCCAATAGGTGTGGGGATGCTAGTGTTGAGTTGTGGTGGAATGGAAAGTTATTTCTTAATTGTTAATTATCCAAACCCCCACATTTGGGCCCCCAAACAAACCCAAAACCATTCCCGAATTTACCCAATAACTCCCCTAAACATATACTCCAAACTTAATTTCGATGTCTAAAACACCTAAACAAGTCCCCAAATCATCTCGGAACATGCCCAAAATATATCTACCCAATTTACATATTTTTATTTTTATGTCGAACACAACATACCAATAATTTAATTAATATTGAATTTATTGTCTACAAGTAAATATAACATTCAGAAATGAATCAAATAAACATGAAATTCCAACTATATAATTTATTCATGAATTTATTTAAATAAATTCTACCAAATTAATTTAATTTCCACTAATTTAATTTATTATAAAAATACGGAGTATTACATTATTTCCCTTAATCATGAAATTATGTCCTTGGAATTCACCGAAGAATAACATCAAGAATTAACCCTTACAAATATCATAGGTTTATACTCTATTAGTTTGTGCTTGTATCCCAAATGATAAAATAAAAATGCTCATCTATTCCTACCATAGTGTGATCGAGACGTCCATACTCCACATATCACATATACACACACACAAACATTATATATGGATGAACGACATACACCCCAAATGAACCATACAAACCATGCACATCTATGAGGAAAAAAAATACTCGAATATCCTGCTAATCATAACTTAGTTCTTCTTGAGATTGTCCCACTCATTCTACTAGTAGTGTAAAAATTACCCAGTGCTCTCATCACTGCACTCCTTGGCCTCAGTGGACTTAACTCATATAACATAACGTCGATCGATGCATTATATCTTCACACATGTATAACGTATTAACAGAACATCCTAGAACCCAAGGTTCTTCAACTCCCAACACTTGTTAACTTTTATGTTTGGTACGTCTTTCAAGCGAAATCCAAACAAGGAACCCTCCCGGTACACTACTACATAGCTTAATTGGTTATTGAGATCTATTGGTCCAAGACTAAACATGAAATTATACGCTAACCACGTAGATTTCAACTTGTCTCAATTTAAACAAAAGGCTCATCCTTCTAAGAATTACAGTGAACCCTGTTGTATTAATCATTTGAATAATGCCAAGCACATCATGTTCCTTTTCACATATACGATAGGACACCCCCTGTCCATCCTTAAATCTAGTAGAGCGCTTAATCACTTATAAGATTCTAAATATCTACCCATTCCAATAAAGTTTACTATCGCCCATTTTTAATGAAAACGTTCCTATTATAACACTATTCGTGACAATAAACATCTTCATGTAACCGAGGTCATCTCTATCCATTTATCTCTTAAAGTAATCTAAAACTTTTCAATACAAATGCTTCTCCTTATGGATATCCTTACCTACTAAAATAAAATCCATCCCTGGATAACCATCGTATTTAATCATCCTTTAGAGTATTCCATCACTAGCATCCAATCTATGTCTGCACACCGAGTCAGAAATTCATTGTATATCTAAATAAAAAAAATAGGTCAATAACCAATCCTGGAATATTTACATTGTTGTGCCTACTCTCGATAAGGAAACCCTCTTCAATTCATGCAAAATTTGCGGCTATAACCCCTATGACCATTTATACTCTCACCATATAGGGTTTATAAAACTATATCGAACCATCATTCGTCCTATGCTACTATCTCCTTGGACACCTACTTGTCCATAAAAATTATCCCTCATTAGCACATGAATAAGACAGACGTCTATGATGCACAAGTCACATCATCCTCATATCAATTTTTTAATTGAGGCATCGCCCTTCATTTTTCGAAATCAAACGGTGACCCACTCCTAGGTCCAAACTCTTGGACCTTATTCTCATCGAAATCACGAACGGCTTAACAACACAATAAATCTTGCCCATTCTGAGTGCAACACCAATTAGACATTATTTATTCGGAATCCATCTGTAACCAAATCTTTCCTTAAAACACCCCAGTTGCTAAGACATCTCAATATGCTGCTCTATTTTAAGTGTACCAATTTTCATAAGGTAAACATACTAACCCAAGTTTACATAGCGATCCATTTTACCATAACTAGACCTTAAACATGATAATTTCCATAATTTTTCTCACGTCTATGATGAACAACATTGTCCAATTGGTTATTCTACACTTGACCATTAACTCTTAATGACCCCATAATAATTGGCACAAGCCATTTAAGTGGATCATCGATCCATCCCTAGGATAACATCATATTCCATCATATCTAATATGAATAGGTCTACCATAATCTAAGTCTCCATGTGTCAATACCTGTACCTCTACACATGAAACACATAGGTGTCCCTCTGCCCACAGGTGAATCAATGTAAAGCACTATGTCAAATGCTAAGTCTACCATCCTTGACGCACTAACAGAGTAATATTAATAATTGAGTACTATGCACAAGTATCAACTAAATATGCCCTACATATATATGAATAGGGATCATACCCTGCACTATCTATGTTGGTGTTGGTACCTCTTTAGGGGTGATATGAGGCATGCCCATACTGTAATTGCGGTTGATGTCCTTGAGGTGGAGCGGGTAGCTCTAGTAGTGTTGGCACTACCGCCCCTATCTATATCGATAAAATTCCCAGGGTGATAATACTCTCATTATCCCCCAGCTCCCGTGCTGCTCAATTTCTTTGAGGTAACTTCCTCGCGAAGTGTCCTTTATCTCCATAAATGTAACAATTTCCTTGAAATTGACACCTATCCTACTGTTTCCCCTGTTGGCCCTATTGTCCTTGGCCCTGCTGCCAGAATCCCTGATGGCTTCTTTATTGCTGGCCCTGGACCGATTGGCCCTCCTCATTCCAATAATAAAAAACCTTTTGCTTGTTATGCTGATCACCTACCTGTGACCCCTTGAACTGTTGGGTCCCCTAAATGCCATTCCCATTCATCTTACCCTGCTGGTTCAACATCTCTGAGTTGGGTCTCTTCCCCCCTTACTTTTCTTAAATTCCTTATGATCCTGCTAATGTAGAAAAGCGACATTCACTATCTGTGTGTAGGTGTTGAAAGTCTAATTTCCTAACAATAACTTCTTGATGTGACAGTTTGTTCCGCATATAAACTTCTCCATATTCTTCTCTTCAATGTTTACCTCATCCCCAACAAAAAAGGCAATGAAGTAAACTACAGCTCACATTCTTCTACTGTGCGATCTTCCTACTTAAGGTCCAAGAACTTCCTTCACATCTCTGGTGGGAAATAATTTCCCTCAAACTTGGCCTAAAACTTATCAATCGTTAACATGTCTTGCTCCTCCAATGTGGTGATATACTCCCACCACTATAAGATTCCCACCTCTGTAAGGTTGCCCCTACCAGGAAAAATGAAGCTAACATCTTCTTGTGCATTGTAGTTCACTCAACGATCCTCAAATGTAGCTGAATATCCTTCTTCCACTGAGTACCCACTAATATATTTGGACTCCCAGTAAACTCGAGCGGTCGAACCTTAATGATTCCCTCCCTAGATATCTCCCACATCGAGCCCTACGCTTGAATGGGAAGCACCACTTGTTGTAGGAGTGGTGGTCGTGGCTGCTGCAGTGGAAAAAATTGTTGTAGCATAGAGGCCATCATCGTAGAGACTTCCTGGATCACTATCAGGAAAATGTTTGCTAGAGTAAACCCGGGTGGGGCTGGTGGTGGCTATGGGTGTGGTTGAGGCTCCTACCGATCCCCCTCTTCTGTAGCCTATGTGATGACACGTCATGGTTTACCTCGTGTACCATCTTCAACATGAAAACAAATAGGTTTCATATTTGTAACATATCAAAAAGAGTACAATGATTCCTAAACATAACGCTCTACTTATCAAAGGAATGCAACGTAGAACGTAATGACCATAACACAAATCTTAAGGACTCTTGAACATTGATGCTCTGATTCTAACTATAACAACCGCCATTTTTCACATAAAGCTTGGCCATACACAATACATCAAAGATGGGGCTTGTCGATCAATCTATATCATTTTCAACACCAAACCATAAAAAAACATCTTTATTTTAAAAGGACATGCGCTGTAAAACCAGTTTAATTAATAACTGATAATAAATAAGTCCAACATCGAGATCGTAATAAAAACTCATACATAAGTACGACTGATCTCAAAAAGACTGAATAATAAACTTCAGGCTTATGCCCACATAATATCCGAATAATAAAGATAGCAGAAAGGGAAATAACAACCTAAACTAGAGTCAAATGATCTGAATGACTAGTGAGAAAATGTGATCGCAAGTCTGATATCCCGTTAGCCCTATTGTCCCTGTCTAGGCAAACCTGCGAGGGAAATTTGTATAATTTAGCTCGGTGCTATGTTGACCAACATGTTGAAAACCAACCAATTCCATTGGACAAAAGGATCTAAGGAGGCATTTGAAAAGATGAAATAGTCCTTGACCACTCCCTTAATACTTGGGCGAACTAACTTCAATAAAACTTTAATTATGTAGACTGATGCCAGAAATGAAGGTATCAATGCAGTCCTAATGAAAATTAACAAACCAGTTGCTTTCATAAGCAAGACACTACTAGATAAAAAAAGGGAATTTTAACCTAGGAAAATATTTGTGGGCTATAGTATATGCAATAGAGAAATGGAGAACATATTTTTGTGGGAACCATATTATAATCAATACAGATCATCAAATATTGAAATATCTTTTAAAGAAGAGATATTCTTTAATGTTATAACAGAAATTATTCAACAAGTTGATTTTTTTTATTATGCGATTGTTTATAAGAAGGATAGTGAAAATAAGGCTGCAAATGCCTTATCTTGAATTATATAAGTGAAACAATATTATAATGCCACTTCAATAATCCAATCAGCTTAGTTAAAAGAGATTAACCATAACATTAATGATGATGCACTAGCTCAATGAGTATTAATGAAGCTCCTCATATAACCAGTTGATGTAAAAGGCTATACTCACACCCAAGGGACTTTGAGATTTAATAAAACACTATATGTTGGAGACCAAGGCCATATAAGACAAAAGATTATGGAAGGAATACATTCTTCTAAATCTTGTCATTGTTGATAGGTTGACAAGGTACGATCATTTAATTCCACTAAACCTCCCATTCTTAGCCTCACATGTAGCTCAAGTATTCTTCGAGACCCTAGTCACTTTTGGAGTCAACTTTTTAAACTACTAGGCACTAACATACATATACACTACTCCATTGCCTACCATCCATGGAGTGATGGTCAAAAGGTATAGAGAACTACTTAAGGTGCACGATAAGTGATAAACTAACCACATTGTCCAATTAGTTAGCCTTAGAGGAATAGTGGTATAACCCTACCCACTATTCATGCATTCCAACCATCCCTTTTGATCTCTGTATGGTTGTCCACCCCACCTTGTTATCCCATAATAAACCTCCACCCAAAATTAAGAAGTGGGCCCATTTATAGAATATTTTAGAATAATTATACAAATCTTATAAGAGAGGCTTCAACAAGATAGACTCTAGATGAAGACCTACGTAGACCAGATTAGTTGTGAATGGACCTCCAAACTTGGTGATTAGGTATTTTTGAGACCGTATCCATTCAAATGAGCCTCTATTGGTATGATTCGTCATGCTAATCTTTCACCTAAGTACTATAGGTTATTTCATATTATAACTAAGATTGTTACAGTGGCCTATAGGCTCAACCTACATCATAACTCTCTTATCCACCTCGTGTTTTATGTCTAAACGCTCAAATGCAAATTGGGGGAAAATGTCACTACCGAAGCGTAGTTTTCGATGACAAATAAATAAGGGAAAATTTTGATTGAACCTAGTGTGATCTTGGAAAAAAGGATGATAATAGGCAAACAAAGCCACACCATATATTTTGTTGCAATGGTACATTGGCCATCCTGCAGATACAACTTGGAAAGATTATGACATTATTGGTTGTAAATTACCACAGTTTGATCCTTAGGGACAAGGATCTAAAAAGGGGCATGCTTTGTGAGTAAAATATGTAGAGAAGACGACACAATTAGTAGAATAGTTATGTTGAATCAATGCAAACCTAGTTGGAGAAGGATAATTATTATATTGTTAGTAGTTAGTTACAAGTTGTAAGATGTGTCGTTAATTGGTTTATCTAATATAACTATTTACAAAATGAAGTCTCTAATTATTCCAGGTGGACTACTTAACTTTTGCTTTAATTCATAAGTTAACGTTCCGTACCTATTTAGGATTCTTTGCAAGTCCTTTCACCTCCCAAACTTTGCAACTATGAACCGTTGATCTGTAACTCCTCACCTCCTGTTCCAATAAAGCATATCGCTCCAAACCAATCTAAAAACCTTATCTCCTTCACTCTTATATCATAACCTCAACTAGAACTATTAGGATTGAAGTTCATGTTTTCTACCGAAACCACTGTAAGGTATTTTTTTCACTTTGTCAAATCAATTGGATTTTACGATTCAGTAGGGATTTAAATGAATTTAATTGATTCAATTGGGTTTCTACTATTTTTTTTATCTCTAGAGTGGACAAGGCCACAATTGGACAATCCAAACATCATAATATATAATATATATTAGGGTTTGGAAAAGATAGAATTTAATATCTAGGGATTTTAAGAGTTAAATAATGAAAAATAAGAATGGTAATTGTTCAATTAGAATCGAAATTTCAGCCTCTATTAAAGTCAATTGAGAAGAAATTTTAATTTGAAATATGACGGTAGGCATTTTATATATTCCATATATACATTCTTATGAATGAGAAACTTGATTATTTGAATATTGGATCATAGTTTAATCATTTTTTATTAATTAGCCATTATGTATTATTAGCAGTTATTGGATGTCATGGAGAAGATGTGAAATGTTCGTACTTTTTGTCTTAGATATTTTTAAAACATTCCAAATTCTATGTTAATTTAATGTCTTCACTTTTCTTTCCATACATCTCACAACTTTCTCCATAACCTTTTTAGTCTCATATATAATATTTACCATTTTGTCATCCTTTTGTTTTCCTTCTCCATTTAAGTTTTATTTCCTCTTTGGGGCTCATGTTCCTTTTTTTTCACTTTTGACAAACAAGTTGAATACCCAAGCCCCCAAGATGGTTCATGTGCAAAACTCATATTTGATTAAATGACACACTAAAGGTAAAACTTATTTTTAGTTCCTTCGTTTGTTCTGAATATTTCAAAATGCATTTTTAGGCAAATAATTATGAATTAGGACAATTTTCCTTCGAATTTTCCTATCAAAAAAAGTTTTACTATGTTTTTTTAACAAAGTATTGTTGTGGAATATATACTATGTGGGGATAATTGAAAATTTATGATTCAAAGAGTTTTATTCACTATGACTATATTACAGAGTATTGGACTTACATATTGTTTTTATTACTAAAAAATATATTTTGGCCCTAAGAATTAACACATTGGATTCTTTTTCCACTGTTGCGAGTTTGCTTCTTATTTATTGACTCGATTTTTCCTAATAGTTTTGTGTATTTGTTTACAAAAAATTATATTACTATAACTATAAATAGCCCGCGTATTGCGCGGTCCAAAACTAGTTCTGGTAATAACAGTCAGGGCTGGTTTTGAGGGGAGGCAAGAGAGGCGGCCGCCTCGGGTCCCGATATTCAACACATTTTAGGAGCCCCAAAATTTTATATGTATTATATTTATAGTGTCATTTTCCGTTGTCCAAAAACAAATTGTTGAAAACTGAATGGACGAACATTTAAACTTGCTGCAACTCCTAAAAAATAAGTCGGCATCTTTGTAATACCCCGTATTTTTATGGCTTTTAAATTATGGGATTTATTAATCTTAATTGAGATAAATTAATTTAATTTTAATCCGGAATGTTACTTTTAATATTACTAGCATGACGAGAGTTAATAATTATTGGAAATTTGTTATTTGTTGAATGTTACTGGATGAGCATAGTAATATATGAGATCTTATTTTTTATAAAATTGTCACGTGTGAATAAAATGACAATTTTGGAAATTTGAGTCGGGACACGCCCGTGTCGCGTCAGGACTAAATATTGATAAATGAAAGTGAATATTTTATAAGTTGCTCGTATGGTCTTTTTGAGTGCGCCAACGCATCCGAAAGGGTCGAGATAGTCAGAAAAGTGTACCCGGGGGTTTAGTTTAGGTCTCGGGGCATTTTTAGGCCTAATTAGTACCCCGGGAGGGCATTTTGGACATTTCACATTTTTGGGTAATTAAACCCACGAAATTTTAAGGGTTATATCAGATGTCTAAGGTTGTCTTCTAGGGTTAGAACAACCAAAGACAAGTGACGGCCATAGGAGAGGAAAGGAGAGAGCTCCCAAGGCAATCCAAGGCCCAAAATCCATCCGTTTGCACCGCCACCACCACCAACGCGTAGATCGCGCGACGGGGAACGCAGCCACATCAAAATCGTCCGCAAAGAGAAATGTCAAAAATCCCAGGCAAGTGTTTATCTCTCTTATTTCGTTGATGCATCACTCATATTAGTCTCCGAAAGATTAGGATGAGTTTTTATGGAAGAAAAACCCAATTTGAGATAGGAAATTTCATGTAGTGATGATTTAAATGATATTCTCGAAACTCTTTGACATGTAGAGGATTAAACCACGAAATGTTGATGTTTTATAAGAAGGAAATTCTGGAAAAGATTGATTAGAACCATGTTTATGAAATTCTAAGGTTCTTGAGATTTTTATGAAGTTTTTGCCTATAAATCCATGATTAGTGACAGAAATTTACATGCTTATTAGGATGTTAGTAGTAATAATTTTTGGGCATTTGGGAATGCAAAATCTGAATTTGGATGAAGCTATGTGTTAGAACCCGTAACTACAAAACTGTATAATTCGCCATACCTGCTTGATCGATCGATCGAGCCAAAAGCTTCGACCGATCGAAGGTTCGATCGATCGAGCCCCAGACCTCGATCGATCAACCCCTTCTGGCAGACTCATATTTCCCTTTTTAAATTAGTTGAATTCGATTTAATGAGAGATGATTCTTGAAAACCCTAAATAAAATGTTTTGGGAGATATGGAAGACCAGTAGGACATATGAATAATTTTGGGACCTTTAATGTAAGACGAAAATTGTAGTTTTGGGATGATTACATAAGGGATGGTGAAATTATGTATGAAAGGGAGAGACGCATTAGGGAGTTACGTTGGAACATAAAATAATACCTACTGAATTTTACACTTGGAAGGATAGAGTCCATAAAGTATACGTAGTAAGTTGGAAAATGCTTCGAATTAAAGTTAGAGACAAATCGTTATACGTGATAACTAATAATGGGAAAATAAGGATAAATGTCGTAATTATGGGTTATGAGATGAACCTAAATTGATATGATAAAATTAGTATATTTATATGACTGTGTTTATGCATATATTATATACGTGTGAAAATCATGCCCGGGCTACTTGTTATCCCTGAGGTTACCGCGCTGGGACAGTCATATCTCGAATGGGCCTTCATGGGGGATATTGACTCGTACCCTAGAATATAGATATCCTTGGTACAGGTTATCGAATCGATAGTTCAGACGGTCCTAAGAGACGTGAGGGTAGAGACTGACCTTTTAGAGACTTGGAATCTATGCTTCGCCTCACTATTGTTTGTGTATGTGTTAATACAGTTCGAAAGTGATTCCGAACTTGTAGTTCCCTTAGTATGAGTGATACGGGGATTGGATAGCAGAGTATGCCCGCACCATAGTTTTTATGTGGGGTGCTGTTATAATATATATATATATATATATATATATATATATATATATATATATATATATATATATATATATATATATATATTATTAGAGTATTTAATATATATATGAAATTCTGAAATTTGGAACTGCCTACTGTGTTATGGTAAGTAAGACATGAAAAATGACTCAAATTGGAAATACTCGTTAAAAAGTATAATATGATACTGGGAAACTTTATTAATAAATAAAGTTAAAATGAGAGCTTTGTTACTTAATGAAATTATCCTCTTAAACCATTATGTTGTTCAGTTTTAAATCTTACGAGTAACTTAAGATAAGTTAAATCATTTGGAAGATTAGTGCGATATATGATAAGATAAACCGTTGGGAAGGTTAGTGCGATAGGTGTGCACAGTAGAAGAGAGGTGAGAATTTCTCAAGAGAGTGTCGCACTAATATGTTGTTGCATTGGCCTGTAAACAATTTAAATACTTGCTAAACGAATTTTAAATCATATACACTATCGGGCTCTGACCCGTTTCTATTTCTCTTTATCTCTTGTATATATATGTATATATTACAGGTGCCCAGCCACAGGGGCGTCTTGCATAGGATCCTTTGGAAGGAACGCGCTGCAGCTTAGGTGGGAGTTGCAGGCCTCTTGTTTAGACGACTTCATTCATTTGATTCCACTCCTAGCATGTTCATTAGTGGGGCATGTGTCGCCCTTTCCATTATTCAGTTGTTATTTGGACATTGTGATTCAGTTATTTCTAGTATTGTTACTTTGGGATTTATTCAGTATGGATGTTTTACTTTAAGTTTTAAATGTTGGGATCTTGGATGTTGAATGTTTAAATTCATTGGAGTATGTTCCAGGATTATTGTGGTGTGATTCTTTAGTATTGTAATGTTGTTAATAATTGAACCTTAAATTTTTTTTTAAATAAAATTTGGAAAGTAATGTTTAAAAATGGTTTTGACACTTAGCTTAATTAATTAGGGTGTTTAAATTGGAAAAGTTATTTTTCGACAGTGATGCTGAGAATGAACCAACTATTCACCTTGATTTAATTTAATAAAGGAGTGATTGCCCGGTATTTAATTAGGCGGGGTGTCACAATCTTTTGAGTTAAAAAAAACTATAATTTATAAATTAATAAAAAAATCTCTTATTGAATATGAGACCCCCAATTCAAGAGTTCGCCTCGGAACCCTAAAATCTTGGGACCGACATGAGTAGTCAAATGGGAAAACTATTTATGTAGAACGCACAGATTCTTGGAGTAGCTTAAATTTTAATTACAAACCCAAATATTTATTTTAGTTTTGTTTTTGATACAGACTAAATAAGAAATTAGTTGGAAATAACATACTTGTAATTATAAACAATTATTAATAATAAACTTTGGAACACATGTGAAACCCTATTAAATATTGTATTTGTAGGACAAGTTAAATGATAAATTTAATATGATTGCTTATAGTAATTATCTAAGAAATTAACATAACTTAGTGTCTTTTTGTATGTAATTTGTGAAAAAATAATTGAATAATTGTAATCATGAATGAGGGGAAGTTTTGGATATTAGAATCGTACAATACATATGGTTCGATTCAGTTTTGTAAAGAAATCTACCAACCAATATTTGAGAATTCTTATGAACAGAGGAATAACATTTACAACAAATTTAAAATAAAACAATATATTCAAATAAACTTGGAGAAAATGATAAATCAGATGAACCAAACCAGGTCTTAAGGCTTCTGTGCAGAAACATGATAACGAATTTCTCAACTTTGCTCATGTAGTTAATAAAACCTCAGGATGAGAACAAATCCTCGATCTCCTCTTTTTTCAGATAATTGATGTGACTTAAAATCCTCTTCCACAAAAAATAACAAAATTCCCAAACCATAGTGATGCATTTGATAAAAATCAGAAAAATATTCTGAATAGTCCTAAGAAGCCATTATAAAGAATTTAGCAAGCAAAAGATCATACTAGCAATTTACAAAAGCAAAATCCATATACAGTAAAAGAGAAAAAGCTAGTGTATGCATTGTAAGTTCAATAAACAAACCAGTCTCTCTCACAAGTTTATGATCATCAACAGTCTCAGAAACCCTTTTTATGCGCATCAAGGGGATCCAGTGAACCACTTGAAAATTTATATCTTTTGATCTCCGTCACTTCAAGTTTGATGGGCAAGTTATATTGATGGAGAGAAATGGAAGGACTTTGAAATCGTAGGTGATATAGATAGAGAAAAAGAAGAATTAAAAGTCAAGATGCTGAATCTTTGGAATTGGAAAAGTTTTGAATGTGGGAGTGAATAAGCCACGTAGGAACTACTCTTTAGAGGCTCTATTTTCATATGTTAGCATTTATTAGATAAGCCACATAGCAATCTCTGTGAGGAGATATCAAAATTATATTTAGATATTAGATTCCCATGGCATGACAATCTTCCTGTCATTTGGTAACCTCATTGACGATGTTCTTAGTTGTATGTTGAATATGGTGTCAAGTCATGGTCACCTCCCCCGCTAAAATGTTCGTCAACATCATCCTCCATTTCAAAAGAGAATACATCCACAGCCTATTCGAAAGGTAGACATGCACCGTGAGATAAAATAAACGAATACGGTCAAGGGTAAAAATATTGACGACAATGTTTCACTCCTTAATATGCTTCAGGGCCTTATGAAGGGCTTCCTTTTCATCAGCAGGGGTCTCAAAATCAAAGATATTGATCATGTTAGTATTTTAAATGGCCTCATCCGTAGGGATCCGAGGTAGAGATGGATTGTATTACCTTAAGTAAATTATACCAAAACATGGTATCCTATTGTGATAGATTTCTTTGTGCATGTTTCAAATATATTCATTTTGTGAAAAACGAATTTAATGATCAAAAGTTATAACATATTGATGTATGAAAAAAGAAAAAAAATTATAACTGCCTAAATTTTTTTCTCCCACCAATTACACATGAGTTGATTGTAAATGATATTTCTATCAAATTAAAGTCAATCACTTATATATGCTCACAAAATGTTCACATAAGACTTGCCTAAAAACCTATAGATAAATTTTAATAAATATGTAAAGATGTAGAGATCTTCAAAATTTTCTTTAGTACAGCCCCAAAAGAATGTGTAGAGGGTCGGTCCGAAGTTCTAATATATCATTAAACCTCATTATCACTAATACCAAAATTATCACTACTACAGGAGAAATCAAAGTTGTAATCCACATCCAAAAGTACCTATTTTTCTATATCAACCAAATTTGAATAAAAAAAATTCAGATCGATCAAAATCAATATGTTCCTCCACAGATCTACAAGTATGTAGATTGAAGGTTTCTTCTTGTGATGACTTCTGCAAGTTACTTTTTCCATCACTACGTTCAACATGATACAAAGAATCGCATGATTGATCATATTCTTCCATTGAAGGATTAACACTGCTAGTTTCTTCATCTAAAGTATTCCCATCCTTTCGATTGATCTAAAATGTCATTTAAACTAGATGATCTTATATCAGGCGAAAGCTCGAAATTAAGTAAATCAAACTGAGTAGAATTATTGTTGTTATCTTGCCCAAAAGCCCCAGAAGGCTCATTGTCAAAACTTTCTTCCATTAAGAATTTCTCCAAGTCTTGAAGTTGTTCCTTGTATTGCAAATCATTCATTTGATTATCCTCCACTGATTGTCTTAAGCCAGATTCAGTTCCCTACAAAGTCTCAACATCATATGTTCCTTCTTGTACACTATGCTTATAGTAACCAGTTTCATCTTGTGTAACCTCATATTTATCAATACTAGTATCTCCCAAAGGGTTCATATGACTTTTTTCATCCTTTACACTAGGTTCTTCAATACTAGTGTCATCAGCATGTTCACTATCTTTAACCAATCCAATTTGTTCCTTCTCCAATTCTGGTGTTGAATTTTGTGTAACATTAGGATACTTATTGGATAATTTAGTATCCAAATTTGGTTTATCAAAATATCCAGGGAAATTTAATATAGCAGTGGGCCCATACATGGTTCTTGCTGCCTCATCATACGCAATAGCTGCTTCAAATGCAGATGAAAATGTACCTAACCATAGACTGCGTGGGTTTTGACCCGACCCGGTACCAATTGTGAGTTCCTGGATCTCAGCTACCCATTTACCCCAAGTACTTTGTCTCACTCCTTTGTATACACAATTTGGATTATCTGGCCCACCTTTGCCTCTCATGCAGCCCTTTTGTGATCCATTAACTTGAAATTTTCTTCTCTTCATTTTCATTCCACCATTAATTGTAGTTTCAAGGTGGTGGTTGAAATTCTTCAACTTTACTAGAGTCTGCTCCAGAGAATAACACCCATTCCTCTTTCAAAATCTTTTGTCTTCAAAATAACCCATGAGAGATAATGTTCAAATAATATAAACGATACCTTAGAATAGGCACAAGATTTAATATAAAAAATAAAATACTTGTAATTCTGAAGATATAATCCTAACTTACTTTTGGATAGCAAAAGGTGTACATTCTAGAATTCATAAGTCTAGAATCCCAAGAGCCAAGAATTTTAAAAATCATTTGTTGATTTAACACATGATTATTGTATACCTGTGGTCAACTAATTGATATGTGTTAAATAAACAGATTCAAATTTTGAGAATTTGAAAATACATAATTTCTAAAATTCCAAAAGGTAATAAAATTTTGAAAATTGAAAAACAAAATTCATAATTTAAAGAATTATAAAAGGCATGGTAGCATGAATTTCAATAGATGGTAGCATGAATTCCAAAAGTCATAATAGAAGGAATTCTAATACACATAATAGCATGAATTCAAATAGACACAATTCTAATAGACATAATAGCTGGAATTCTAATAGACATAATTCTTTTATACATGGATTCTAATAATCATAATAGCTAGAATTTTAATAGACATAATTCTATTAGACATGAATTCAAATAGACATAATTCTAAAAGACATGAATTCCAATAGACATAATAGCTGTAATTTTAATAGACATAATTCTATTATACATTAATACTAAAAGTCATAAGAATTCTAAGAGACATGAATAAGAATTCTAAGAGACATGAATAAGAATTCTAAGAGTCATGATTACTAAAAATCATAAGAATTCTAAGAGATATGAATAATAATTGTAAGAGTCATGAATACTAATACTCATAATTTCTAGCAAGGGGCCAAGTCATAATTTTAATATATATATATATATATATATATATATATATATATATATATATATATATATATATATGTAGTGATTTATACCATAAAATATGAAAAAATAGTTTATTTTTCTCAAAATGGGAATTTTTTAGTTATCACTATAATAACATAAATAATCTTTTGAGGATTACTCTCCAATTTGTGGAATTGTAAAATAAAATTTTAAACGAGAGTTATAAGCGTTGACATGATTACCAAAAGTGACAAAAATGCATTTTTTGAAGGTCTATACGAGGCCAAAAGGCAAAACTAGGGTGGGTCCCATTCTGAACAATGGGTTTTATTTATTTCGACATTTTCAGTCGACCATGTTAGTTTCGAAAAATTTCTATCAAATTTTGACCTTTCACATTTCGACAGCAACAACATCATTATCTATTTTAATGGAAAATCATGTGTTCTTATCATCAGCTCTGATACAACATGTAAGTTATATTTTATAGATGATTCCCAAAATCTTTTAACAACATAATAATCACATCAATAGACATGTGAAAAGAGTTATTTATCTCCTTTCGACGCTATGGATTCAGTCGCGCTGTTGAACGTCGCCGTCGAGTGTCGTCGGTGTGATCGCTTAAGAAATACTCTAAGGGAGAATTTGGTTTCTCTCTCCTTGCCCATAAACCTTTAGGTATGTGTTTTTCATTGATATCTTGGATTCACTTTTGATGGAGGAAAGGCATCTATTTATAAGTGGAGAGAGGGCCAGAATTCCAAAGGTCAATTAATCTCAACCGTCCATCAAAGTTTGAGATTAAGTGGAATTTTAACTCCTTTTTATTATTTATTTCATGTGAAATATGAACCATTTATACAGGATATAACATGTATTCTTTATTAAAAATAGATTAATAAAGACCACATTTCGGGGAAGGAAATAAACTAAAAGTTAATTTAATAATTTCCTTACAAATAAGAATCAATAAATCCTTGATGTACAAGCCTATGATATAAATATAAAATTCATATACGTACTTGAAACATGTAGATCAAACCGTGTGGGAAGAAGAAAAACTTTAATAAACAATGAATTGTAAAGTGATATGTCTTTCTTACACGGTTTTATAAAAATGAAATCGAGGTTTACGTAGCTCCAAAGGTAACATCGGTATTAATGAAAAATATGAGAAATTTAATAGTTCAGCATCTTAAAATATGATCACACACACACACACACACACACACACACACACACACACATATATATATATATATATATATATATTGTTTCAAACTTAATAGTTTCATTTTTAACCATATTTTATGACAGTGAACCAATTTTGATTGTGATGTGATCCCAACTTGACTTATAAAGATATAATATGTGGTAATAAAAATTTTTCCTTTTGGTATCATTTTATATAATTCTCAATGTTTTGTTTATACTTTTTATTCGCTAGAAGTTATTTTGTTGTTGAATCAATTAAATAGAAAATGAAATCTTCTAGAAGGTGTAATTTATTATATTCAAATCCACACAGATATCCATGTATGGTTTTGCATATAACGATGATATTGATGTACGATAGGTATAGAACAAATTAATATTATAAGATGAAATTAAAAATTAATTAAAAATAAACAATAAATCACCCACGAAATACTTGATCAGATTAGAGAGGATCAGACATTCACCTCATAATGGAGTTTGGTATCAAATATAATTTGAATGTTCCCTCAACTTATCTGATGGAGTAACGATGATTGTTGTTGCTCATTTCGCATTTCCATGGATAATGAAATCCTTTTATCTTTTGCTCTTATTTAGATCTTTCAAAATCTACATAACATGTAAAATTTATTATGGATATATATACCTTCTTCGAAACTATAAAGAGACAGGGGAGAATAATTATAAAAAAAGGGAAAGAGGGTAAAATTACTCACTTGTCACTAATATAAGATGACATGGGTGTTAGGAAAAAGTTAATCTTTAGTTTCTTGTATGTGGGTTTCAGCTTTTTAGGCCGGCTTTATATCGTTCTTTCTCCTATACGATTTGATTTGTAGAGTTGTGATTGTGACTAGGGTGGATGTGTTTATTTTTTTTGAAAGTCGTAACGTTTTTTTCTTGGAAATGAAGTAATATTTTTTCCTTGATGGAGGTAAATAGGATTTATGGGAACTTTTTTTAAGGGAGACTGTTGTCGGGTTTTGTAGTAATCCGTTGACGTTTATGGTTTGGATTTGTATAAAGAGTAAAGCTAGGGAGACCCACAAAAAAACCCATTTAGTAAATCGAGTGAATAAGACAAAAATGAGTACAAGTTTTCAGTGCACATTTTGATGCTCTGGTGGGATCCACAATAATAAGGTATAAGTTTTTAATGCAGTGGGTTTACGAAATGGGTTTTTTTGTGGGTCTCCCTAGATTTATTCTTGTATACATAGGATCTACAATGGACTTAATTAACGGAGTTCTCAACGGATTTTTGTCATATTCCCGAAAAGTGGTCCCCGTAGGGTCCCAAAGTCAACATTATCATACTCCCTTATGGTCCCATCCTATCTTATAGAAAACCCTTTAAAGACCATACCTTTAAAAGATTTATAATTTAGACCCAAATTGGTATCAAGACCTTAAATACATTAGAAACACACCGAATTCCGACCAAACCCTAATTTTGGTATCAACACCATAAGACGCTCCTTTTAAACTTATAATAAAAAGACTTTAATGCCCTTCGGATTTATCCCTCCCATTTACAAAGATATTTTTGGAACCAACCAAGATTACCAACCTATACCCATAACTGATTTAGACTCAGAAGGTTGCTTAACCTCACACGTAGACGGTTGTTCACTTACTGAACACATCCCAGCCAAACACGCAGATAGTGGACAAGTTACTGCCAGTGCTATTAATGACATAATAGATCAAAATAAGTGTATACTCCTTATTTTAGGACAATTAATAAAAGATACTTAAACTCTAGAAATAGAGATAAAAATATCTCTAACATACTACTAGAAATAGATAGTCAATTACAAGAAATAAATATTAAGACTAATCATATAGAAGTCCTTAACAAAGACATTTTAGAAATTAAAACTTTGACAAAAAATCAAGAGAGTGAGTTAATTAAACTCACCAAAGAACAAGATAAACTTATTCCTAGGTCAGTCAAATATTTACCCAATGGAAATAGTTAAATCAAACTGGAATGAGGTTACTGGAGACCTATCCATTCAAACCTTAGCAGATTTTTACCAAAGAGTTTTAGAAAAGATAAATGATGATAGATTTTATTATAAGATAAATGAGAATGAGATTGCCGATGCTGCTAAAGCATCTAGACTCATATTAGAAAGATTAAATTTAATCTCTACATCCATAGCAGCTACCCAAGACTATAATAGTATCTTTGTTAAAGACTTCAATTTAGATTTAAAAGCTAAGACAGAAGGATTAACTACCTTCTACACAGACTTTGTTAAATTCCAATTTTTTTTATAAATTATCTTAATAATATGGAAAGCCATAATCTATCCAAACTGGATAGTATTATTAATGAACTTAGACTAGACATGGCCCAAGTAAAAGAAAAATACGAAGAAATTATGAAGAGAATTAAGTTTATATATAATAAACCTTCCCAAGCAGAATTAGACTCTCCGTTTATCTTAACTCATTTAGATAAAATAGAAAAAACTATAGAAACCATAGGAGCTAGGATGTCACACGAATCTGTGAAAAGAAGAGAAAATAAAAGACTATATTAATAAGATTGTTAATTCTCTTATTAATACTGGTGTTAAAAATAATAAAGAGATTAACAATAATGCTAAAAAAGAGAATAAGACATTTAATGAAGAAATCCTTAGGCAGATAAAAAGACAAAAGGACTATTCAGACTCTTTAGAAAGGATTGAAAAAGATTTGAACAAAAACAGGTAACCACCTGTAAATTTAGAGAATCTCCTTATGAAGGAACTAGGGAAGGAAAGACCATAACTAGAAGAATCGTAAGTGATGGATTAGATAAGACTAGTAAGATAGTTAGCTCTATCCCAAATATTGGACAGAGCAATTGAATGCTCCAAAGACTTAAGGATTCGTCCTCTAATGTTAGAAGATGGTGGAAGGAAAGAAATTTCACCAATCCTCTCCAATGGAAAGAATGGGGTGAAGTTGACGGGAAGATTGTTGAAGATTCCATTCATAATGGACAACTTCTAGATACATAAACTTATTTAAAGAAGGTGTCACTCCTAAGACTCCTAATTATAACACGACTTACCATTGTAGGAATCATGTGTTAGACAAATCCTATACTGAGATCCAAGTATTTGACTCAGAATGGCATAGATATAGAGGAACTGATAGGAAGTTCCATTTCCTAACCTTTGAACTCTTTCAAGAAAGAATCCAAGGATTACACGGAACTCAAAATAATATCAATATATTATATTGTTTAGTAGATAAAAGTTGAAAAGATTTTGAGAAAATCCTTATTGGGATAGCCCAACTAGAAATGTCAGACAACATAGGATACTTTAATGTCATTTCGACATTTACAGTAACGGCAACCACATCAAAATATTTTAAGCTAATCTTATATGCTAGTGGCTATGAAGACTATATTATCCCATACACTAATATAAATATATAATTCCAAAGCTATGTGAAGTTCTCCCAATTTCCTTATGAAGGAGTGCAATCGGGAATTCCTACCGGTAGACTTAATGAAGAAATCTTAGTTAGAACCAATATTTCAGACTATAATCATACGTACAGTATTAAAAATACTAGACCCATGAAGGAAAAAAGCTAAGACCTTTTGGGAATTAACAAAATTTTAAGAAACTAGGACTATACGAAATAAACCTTTATTTATTGATCAAGACGATATCACTGAAAATATTACCATCTAGTTTGTCCCTCCTAAGATTATCAATAAGAATATCCAGAATGAAGAAGTTAGATTTAGGAACATGGGAGAAGCCATAATTAATGATCCTTCAGAACGAGAATGTAGTAGTAATACTAGTTCTAGTTTACTAAGACAAGCCCCGCTAATTAGACCTAGAAGATCATTTGAAAACAAAGACTTAGTTAGAGAAAAAGATAGGATCCAAAACTTTGGACATGAACCCTCAGAATTGGACATGAAGACATTTAAAGATCACCTTAAGAAAATTCATTCTGTTAGATTTTAAGAAAGAGAAAGATTTAATATGATAGCTCAAGATCGTATATTAAAATTAAAAGAATCTAAGAATACTAAAGAACTTCCCTAAAACTTAATATTAATAGAAGAAGGAGAAGAAAGACTAATACCTGCTACACAAGTAGGTCCTAATAAACAAGAAATAGGAAGTAGTAGTAGGCTAGAAGATGATCCTAGACTTTTTAGTAAACCAATAGGAATAAATATTCCTATAGACTCTAACACTTTAGTTAAGACTAAACCTGACTATATAAAAGATTTTCCATCTAGTGACAAGAGTTTTACTCCTGTTAAGACCATGGAAAGTCAAGCCATAAATCCAATAGGGATATACCTTAACTTAGACAATATCCGAGATAGGAAGAAAGCCTTAGACGAATGGCATAATCAGAAGAACATGTGCTTTGAATCTAATGAACAATAGAATGCAAGTTCATGTAAGCAGTACGCTGAGCAATCCATTAGAGGTATTGCAAAAGATTATATAGATAGTTTAAGAAAGGATACATACGAAGACTCCTTAGCTCAGATTAATAAGATCAAAGAGAACTTAGAAGAAAGATCAATTGAATAAGATATTCAATTATTCACATCAGAATTCATTGGAGCTAGACATTTAGCTCATATCAATGAATAAGACTTAGTAAAAACTAAGTTAGCCTTCCTTAGCATTTGTAAACTAGATAAAATCAATGAATATAGCAACAACTACGAACAACTATATTACCAAATTAAAGAATTTAGAGATACTTTAGAAAGATATTAGCCATATGACAAATCCTAATTAATGAATATAGGAATTGGCTAGGAGTAGCTGGAGTTAAAAATAACTCCCTGGGTGAAAGAATCAATTTTACCAAAGACTGTATTATATCTAAGAGATGTGATACAACTCAAGTAAAGTTAATAGAAGAAACTTTCAAGAAAATCCCTCCAATCAAAGACGAAAGAGACATCGCTCCAATCCAATGGGGATGTGGAAGCGAATTTAAGAAATTTAAAAAGAAATTAGAATGGAAATATAGAAAGTTTAAGAATAGACCTTTAGGATTTTCAAAAAAGTATAATTTTAGACCATCTACTACCTTTAGAGAAAGGAACACTAAGACCAAGAAAAATAGGTTTAACCAAAGAAGATACTTTAAGAAGAATACAAGTAAATATAATAAGGTTCCTAATTATATGAAGGAAAAAGATGTATGCCAATCTAAGACTTCCATCAAAGAACATTGGACTTGCGGCAAAAAAGGACACTTTGCTAAAGACTTCCCTAGTAAGAAATATAAAGAAGGTATTAAGATTATTAATACAATATTATATAATGCAGATCAAGAAGAATTAGATATCCTATATGCTATAGAAATATCAGACATAGAAGATGATGATAATACTAGTATCTATAGTGCATATATAGATAGTGATTTGGAAGACTATACTAGTAATACTGATGAGTATGAAGACTCTCAGGATAATTTAGATTTATATACGATGCAAGCTAATCAAGACGATTTAGATGATGAATATATAGACTTCGAAGAAGCTTAGTATAAATGTATATTAAGCCCCTTTTTAAAGAAAAGATGGACATTTAGTAATCCTTAGTTACTAACCTATATACCTAGATGTTACTTTGATGAAAGACATTATTGCACATTTGAAATGAAATTTAGCAAGAAATACTTTAGATGCGTAGAATGCTTTGAGATTATACAAACATAATTGTTTATAGTTTGTGTTATTTTCCAATTACATTACCATGAAAATTGTGGGAGAACTATATTTAGAGCAATCTATACTTGCCAATATGATGCTCAAATAGACTTAGATCTTAAAACATATTATCAAGATATTGATAAAAATATAGGTAAAAGATTACAAGAAAATGAAGACTTAAAAGGAAAAGGAATTTCCTATGATTTAGAAGAATACCGCTCTGATAGTAGTTCAGAATACCTAATACCCTTAGATTTTATAGATAACCCTCAAAAAGGATTATCTATTTTAGAAAAGAATAATATAGGAATATCTACTAAACAAAATGCTTGTTTTGCAGAGTTATTCATTCAAAACAGAGACTATCCTAAAAGTCTTTCAGCCTTTATGGATACAGGATGTTCACAGAGTATTTACAAGGCTAATGCCTTCCCTGAAGACTACTTTTTAGAAAGTACTCAATAAATATATGGTAAAGTGGCTAATGGAGAACCATTTACCTTATATTTCCATATTATTCCTATTTATTTTAAACTAGGAAATCAAACCCACAAAACTGTTAATCATCAGTTTTGGATAATGGATCCTTGTCCTAGTTTCACAGGAAACATTATTTTAGGAAAAGACTTTAATAGTAAATATCATCCTTATACTTAGTATAATGATAAGATATTAATTAGTGATAAAGGGGAATTTAATATTAAAGCCCTTCTAATAGATCACAAGACTGTCTTTGACCTTATGCAGGTCAAACCCAATTATAGACCCATAAAACATCAAAGTTCTTCAGCTGAGCATGGTGGACCTAGACCTATAACCCAACAAGAAAGCCTAGACATTAGTGAACTCTCACAAAAAGACTGTAGGTGTCCAAACTAAAAGTGTTATAAGAAAACAACGCTTATACAACAAGACATTCTAGATCAAGCCCATCACACCTTATTACAGGTCCAAGCTATATACAAACAAAGGAAAATGGATATAGAGGTAGAAAAAGAAAAGATTAGGCAATTAGCAGACCCCACTTTAGGAGAAAATCCCATCGTTAAGTGGGATAAAGACCAAAGTTATTGTGAAATTTTCCTTATTAACCCAGACGCCACTATTAATGGTAGAACCTATAAGAAAGGATATTCACAAGAGGACAAGGAAGAATTGAAAAATGACATAGATGAAATGCTTAATTTAGGCATTATTAGAGAAAGTAAAAGTAGACATAATAGCCTTGCATTCTATGTTCAAAACGAATCTCAAAAGAAAAGAGGAAAAAGATGTATGGTTATAGATTATAGATAACTTAATAAGAATTGTGAATTTGATTCTTATAAGATACCAGACAAGAATAATTTAATCAATTTGATTGAAGATAGAATTATATTTAGTAATTTTGATTGCAAATTAGGCTTCTGGAAAATTAAGATGCATCCAGACAGTATTACTTGAACTACCTTTAGTGTGCCCCAAAGACAATATGAATGGCTAGTAATGTCATTTGGATACTTGAACGCTCCTCAAGTATTCCAAAGAATAATGGATAATATATTTAGACCATATTCAAAAAAAAATCTTGTTTACATAGATGACATTATGGTAGCCAGTAAGACTAAGATAGAACATGTACTTGGAGCCTCGACCTAGTCTAAAGCCTCGTCTCGGCCTCTAGTAAATATAAGACTGAGGACGACCTGGGGCATTACGAAGCCCAATGGTATCGGCATCGTCTCTTCAATTCCTCATCCTCGGCCAATGGGCATAGGCCGAGGGTCACATCAACATAGCTCGTGGATTGGGAGAGGCGTGGATCAGCGCACGTAGGACGTATACTCTGTGTGGGTGAAACCATTATAATCGAATCATTACCTCATGTGAGGGAATATTTGGTCATCATACTCTACATGTGTCACAGCCAGGTGTCTCCAGTGGAGAGGCTAAGAGAAGCGCGTTCATGTATACTACAAGCTTAGGGGGGACACTATACCCCCTAAGCACTATATAAACGTTTCAGCTTCTTCATTGTAAAGGATCTCATTATTCACAACCCTAGCATAACTCTTTCAAAATATATATAAGAGAGATAAAATCTAAAGTGTTGTATTTACAGACCATTAGTGCAATACTTATACTGAAAACCACCATTCACACTACACAGTGGATGTAGGATCCGACTTAACCACTTAAATTTGGTACCATCTTCTTATTTGCCTCATCTCCTTCTGCATATACATTTATATCTTTTGTACACCATTATTTTCTGATTTGAGAGTACATACAGCATGACCTAGTCATACCATTTCTGGTATCATTAGTCTGGCGTCGTCTGTGGGAACAAAAAGCCTCATAACTTCCCTTTCTTAGCTTATCCTCACCGGAGTATCTGGTGGTGAACCAGTCCTCCCCTTATGTGGAGCTGCTTCACCGTTGAAAGACTTTTTGTTGAGCTTCAAATATTTCACTCTTTGATTATAAGTTTATCCACCGTGATTTAACATGGCATCAGAATTTCCACCACCTCCACCACTAGCTGGTGGCCTTAGTTCCAATAATACCCCTTCTCAGTCAGAAATGGATGAAGTGGTGTCCGCATTGAAATCCTTGGAAGCAAGCCAATAGGCGATATAAGAGATGCTAGTTGCCTTCAGTCAGAACGTAGTAATCAGGCCAATGGGAGCCCCACCAAAGATGATTACTCCGACAGCTGGGAAGCCTCATTAGGGAGTAGGGGACCACCCCAGGCACCTGGCAAGGATCTACCTCCTCTTTAGCGACGAAGGGGCGTTGATGACCCAAGGTGTTTACGCCTGGGCAGGTAAGGCCAACCTTTCTCGGAGGATCGATATGGTGATTATGAGGCTGAGGATTCTCAGATTGATTGATGGGAGCTATACGAAGTATCTGGGAATAAGATACTCCCCGTTCAAGGAAGTGTAGGTCGTGAAAGGAGGCCGAGCCCAGAGACCCGACCAAGGGGCTCAACTTTTGATCGATTAAGTAGAGGGTCGACCTTTGAAAGGCTCGACATAGTTAGAGATTTGAGAGAGAGGTAGTCCAGGTCAAGGAGCAATGCTGGCTCAAAGGGGGAGGCAGTAGATGGTTAACGAGAAGTGAATTACTAATGCAGATCAGCAGTCGGGGAACCCTTAGTTCGATTTATGGAGGTAGCAGGGGATAACATCGGCCAGGCCAACCCCATTCACTACACCAAATCTTCCGAATTGTCAAGGTCATTGACCTTGACAAATCCAACTTGTCAAGGTCAATGACCGTAACATTTCTAGGCGAGACAACTTTTTTGTCACGGTCGTGTCACGGTCATTGACCTTGACATAAAACTCGCGTTTTGTGTCACGGTCATGTCGCGTTCAATGACCGTGACACATTTGTCACGGTTTATAATCGTGACAAAGCCGTGGCCCTTTTTAAAAAAATTGTCACGGTCATTGACCGTTACACGTCCGTGACAACAATTGTCACGGGCTTGTCACGATCAATGACCGTGACAATTCTGGGCAAAATTTAAAAAAAAATCTGCTGGGCAGTATGGCCACTGCCACTGCCCAGCAGTATATTTGTACCTGTTATAACAACGTTGTACCTGTTCCAAACATCATATATCCAAACAAACTAAAGATAATGAAAATATATATTCAAAATAGAAACTATTTAAGAAGAAACAACATCACCATCAATTATCTCAAATCTATAAACTATTTGCATGGAAAAGAGATTTTGTACCGCGACGCTCGTGGACACCTCCTTATCCTTCCCTTCTCGTCCGAATAGCCACATAAGTATAGAGCATATGTGGCCTACCCTAAGGGTCACTCCCTGTCCCCTGAATTGAAATAAAGTACAATTAGTATCCGCCCCTCAAATATAGATAAATATAAATCGTAATTGAAATTGAAATCAAAATTGACATATAAATATAAATACATTACCTGTAGTGTCACTCAAACAGCTAACTTGAGCTCATATGGCACCTCCTTCCAACTAATGTACCCCGGGAAATCGTGTCAAATATAATTCTCTTCATATCTAAACACTAAGAAATACCATAATCCTATGGAGTTATGCGTTGCAAATTCCTTCCAACCGTTGTGTAGCCAAAAATCAGCAGTTGAAGTTGTCAATTCCACCTTTCAATGGTCTCCCATGTTTTGCTAGAAGTTCCAAGTGGTGGGGTATGGAAAGTGGAATTGACAACTTCAACTGGTGATGTTTGGCTACATAACGGTTGGGAGCATCGCTCCATAGGATTATGGCATTTGTTAGTATTCGGATAGACGAAGAGATTCAGTCTCCTCTCCACAAAGAGGACACCCCAAATAACTATGTACTAATCACCTATTAAAGGTAAGAAGCGTATATTCATGGATTAGTATAAACAAAACCTAGATGTAGTTGGAATATTTATGTATTAATCTCCTCTCCACACACGCACACTACACAAGAGTGAAAATGATAAAGTGAAGATCAATTAAAAGCATTAAAAATGGATGTTTCGGTACAAATTGAAATATTTATTACAAATTGAAAAATTGTTTCAAATTCGGGTTATCATAAAAAATGGATTGATATTCGGTATGAGCAGCCAAGTCATCCACACTACAATTTAGATGCCTTGGCGCGTTGAAGAGTATGAAACCCCGTTCTACACAATAAAAAAAATTATTCACTTGTTGGAATTTGAGGGTCCCCGGATTTTAATACTTCTTTGCAATTAAAATCAAACTTGTAATTTCCTTTTAAAAATATGCGGAAGAATAAACGTTGAATGATGTGATGGTTCAACACAAATACTAAAATTCCAATTTTAACATAAACAAAAATAAAGTGAGAATTAACTTACACAATTTTACCCAATATTAAATTAAAGTCCAATTTTAATATAGTGTGAGAATTAAACCGAATTTTATCTTGAATTAATCCTAAAGAATGCATTCTAAATTTTGTGCAAGATAAAAATAAACAATGTCACACTACGCCGCGATGTACGAGGAAAAACTCAAGACGGGAAAAAACCTCGGACAGCCCTAGCCACAAGTCCACTAGATACGGAATTATAATTACAAGACAAGAGACTTACAACACTCGACTCGAACCCTCTCAAGCCCCGATGCTCCTCCTTGTAGAAACCTCTTCCTAGCGGACAACCACGGAGCTCCACCGCGATCTCGAAATCCACTGATGGGACTTTGTATGGTCACCGTCACTCAAGCTTGGAGCCTTTCTCCAAGTGAGTAATACCGCAACAAAACGTCTTCTTCTTTGTGAGGGGATGTGGAAGCAAACCCGAAACTCCTCTTGTTCAATTCGATAGAGAAAACCGGTGCCAAAACTCCAAGCAATTGATATGAATATAGAAACTTGGATAAACAACTATTGGGTGTAAAACTAGAGTGTGTATGATTTTTCTCTTTAAAAATAACACTCAAAACTTGATCTTTTTCCTTAAACAAATTTTCTCTCAAAACTCTCTCTAGGAGTTTGTATGGTATGAAAAAGATATCTTGGAAAATGTGTTTCCCTCACATAATAATGTATGAAAAAAGTTGGTTGAAAACCAAGTGGAGAAGTGGGGAAAAACTGCATAAAACTGCCAAAAAACTGTTCCCGCTGGAATCTCGTTCGAACGAACTTGATTCTCGGGCTCGTTAGAAGTCTCGTTCGAACGAGACTTCTAACGAGCGACCAGCCTGGGCTCGTTAGATACCTCATTAGAACGAGAATTCGTTCGAACGACATATCGAACGACTGACCAGTTTAGGGTCGTTGGCAAAACTCGTTCGAATGAGACTGGTTTGAACGAAAAACTCGTTCGAACGAAACCTGGTTCGAACAAAAAAACTCGTTCGAACGACATTTCTAACGAATGACCAGAATGTTTGTAAAATTCGATTTTTGGCCCAGAAACTTTTATAAACTTATTTTATTAATCCTAACACCCAATAAACACTGTTCCAAGCTCCTATATAAATATAATTGCATTAATACCTTGGGAGGATGGAACCATAGTTGATGACGTAGAAACGAGGCACGCAAACCGACATTTTGATAAAGCTTTATATTCTTTGCCGCTACGTCTTCAACACACACTTCATAGGCTTGAGAGTATTACAATAAAACACTAACCTATGAATAAATGTTTTTGTCCCGAATTGAGCCAAAACAATACATGGACTCAATTGGAAATTTGTGTCCTTACAAATCTCCCCCTTTGGCTATTCCGGGACAAAAACCAAAAACAAAAATCCTAAAGGGCCGTCAAGCTCACTAGACTCAAAACATAACCCGCCCAATCTTGACTCAACCCAAGGATTAAATATTTTGCCTTTTAAAGATGCCGCTTTAGAAGAATACCTGCACACTTAAGCAAACTCATCAAATGCATAGGGAATATCAAAATATTAAATGCAATTAATTAAATACTCCCCCCTAAAATAATTCTTCATTTTATCAAAACAATGACATTTACTTAGAAAGACGTCTCCCCCTAAGATAAATCTCCCCCAAACTAAGATACAATAATAATAGGTTTAGATACCATTTCTCCCCCTATCATCATTCTCCCCCTTTTTGTTCAGTAATAGACAAAGGTTTAAATTATCAAAACATAAAAACATGTGAAAGCTTAAGGGGATAACATGAAAGCATATGGGCAACAAAATCATAACTAATCCAAAATAGATACCAATAATGAAGTATAAGCATGGATGGACTAGAAATTAAGGCAAAGACAAACAAATATCATATATATATATACTAGAAATATAGCAATAGAGAACTTGCATATATATATAGATATAAACACACACATGACACAAAATACAATAAGTTTGCACACTCGTATGGCAAAAATGTGTCATATGGAAACGGAAGTGTAGGGGTGTGAACTAGCAACAATTAAATTTAGACCCAAACACTTAATAAACGTTCACGGAGTTCTCATTTGATTGCAAACTTCATCACATTTAAATATAACCTCATGTGACAATATAGATTGAACTCGATGAACAAACATACACAATGCATACAAGCCTAGCATATTAATGATTCTACAAACCAATAGAGTCATGACATGAAGTACGCAACTAGGATAAACGGACATTGTGCAAACCGTTGATAAACCATCCAATTCTCCCTCAATAAGCATAGGCCTTGAGTATGTCAAACAAACATAGGCCTTGGCAATTGTTTTCTTTTTAATGCCATATATTCTGTTTTTAGGCCTTGGACCACGTATTTCTTTTAGGTCCATTGAAAACGGTGGCTTACTATTCGCAAAGTTTCACTTAGTCCTTTCGGAGCCCTTCCCTGTGCACATTTATATTTATCATGTTTTCATTTTCACACAAATCTCACATGCAACGGATTTTGACATGCACTAGTCCTCCTAAGTCACAAATATGTAGATGACAAGATTGGTAGGAGAACACTTCACAAAGCTCAAATATACATATGAAGTTAAAATTTCAAAAGAGCTCGTGCATGTGTGAAATAGAGGCATATTAAAATAGAATCCATTTAATCAATACAAAATCCAACTACTCCAAAAAAAATGGTAAAGAACATTATAAGGATTGATAATCTAAACCAAAAGTTCTAGCCATGTGGGAGTGTTAAAGGAGGAATTCAAACACAAGTATATGCCACATAAAGTGTGTCAAACAAAAATACACACAAAATAAAATCTTTTTGAGCTTTTAACATTTTTAACCAAAAATAAATATATATACTCAAAAGGATAAACAAAAATCATTTGAATCTTTTCATTAAGCTCAAATTATCAAGAGATAAAGTCCAAATGATAAACAAAAATCTTTTTGTATTTTTCATTTAAAGCAAATAAAATGAAAGAAATATAATACAAAAGATAAACAACAATCATAATTTTAGCATGGGATAAGCATGGATTAAAGACTAGAAAATGATTAAACAAGCATACATTTAGCATGTGAATATAGCATGAAGTACAAAAGCTAAAGTATGCAAATACTAACACATTCATCCTTTAGATTTAGCATGGGAGGAAGCATGTGAAAGTAAATGAGAATCAAAATCCCTATTTTGTAAGGCAACCAAATCGGATTTCCTAACCCAAATTAATGAAGAATGACAATCTTGGGGTGTAGGAACATTAGCTACCGTGGTTACTTTACAGTGGGATTTTCTAGGAATTCGTTTAAGATCAAAACAAAATTTCCTAAGATGACCTTTTCGACCACAAAGAGTACAAGTAAGAACATGTCGAAAAGATTTGCCTAAGGAGTGAACATTAAATGCATTCCTAGTAGATTCTCCTAAAATATTGGTTTTGACTTTAGGGTTAAATTCATTACAAGTATTGAAGCCTAAACCAAAAGTGTCATTTTTAATTTGAACCGTTCCTAGCATTTTATCAAGTTTTTTGCGAACGACATTCCAAATCAAATTTGACATTACTAGAATCTTTCAATTTATTTTCCAAATCTAAAATGGTAGATTCTAGTGAAAAATTTCGCTCTTCAAAAGCAAGAAGCTCCTTTTTCAAGGATTCCATTAAATTCCTAAGGCTATTTCTCTCGCCTTCTACGTATTCTAGCTTCTCTCGAAGAGTCCTCTCTCGTGTCCTAAGGTCTTCTATTAAGGCACTATCATCAACGACCTTGACACTTTCTCTTAAACAAGCTTCTAACTTCAAATTAGCTCTTTTCAATTTAATAGATTCTTTATATAATTCATGAAAAGCATTTTGAAGTTCACTCTCATCAACCTCTTCTTCATTTTCACTCTATTTTTCTTCTCCACTCTCACTATCATCAAAAACAAGGGAATCATGAACAATGACCTTGGAAGTGGCATGTGCTATCGTGTCATCAATCGATGAGTTCTCACTATCACTCACATGACTTGCCATAAAAGCCACAAAATTTTTCTTTGTGGGGGAATCGGGCTTTTCTTCCGTATCACTATCACTAAGGGTTGCATTATATGAAATGGGTCACTTACCCTTTTTCCTTAGTTTAGTGGGGCACTCATAAGCCCTATGGCCATAACCTTCACAACCAAAACACTTATTAGACTCGTCCCTATCAACATTTTCATTACTAGACTTAGGGATCTTTTCGGCTTTAGAAATCTTCTCGTTTTTATCATGTTTAGAAGATTCAATTTTCTTAAAATCATTTTTAAATTTATCTTTGTTGAATTTAAGAAATTTTCTAAATTTACGAGCAAATAAAGCCATATCTTCCGAGTCACTATCACTCTCGCTCTCTACTACTTGTTTAACCTCTTTTCGGGCTTTTAAAGCAACGCCCTTTTCGATTTTCTTTTCATTTTTAGAGGGAAACATATCCAGTTCATAGGTTTGTAAATCACCTACAAGCTCTTCTAATTTCGTAGAGGCTAAAGTGGGTAAAGAATTTAAAACGGTCACTTTAGGAATAAATCTATCGGGTAGGGACCTCAAAATTTTCTTTACAACACGGTCGTCAGGTATTTTCTCTCCCAAGTTAAAAGATGAATTAACAATATCTGAAAGTCTAGCATAAAATTCATCAAAGGTTTCTTTTTCATCCATTTTGATAGTTTCAAATTGAGTGGTGAGGTTTTGGAGTTTTGAAGCTTTAACGACACTAGTTCCTTCATGAGTTAATTGTAAAATATCCCAAGCTTCTTTAGCGGTCTCACACGTCATAATGCGTCGGAATTCATCCGGTGTGACAGCGCTAAATAAAGCATTTAAACCACGGGAATTGAAGTTTGCAAGTTTAAACTCATTTTCAGTCCATCTATCGACAGGTTTGGGAACACGTTCATTTTCAATTAGATGTGTTGGTGGGGACCACCCGTTAACAACCGACATCCAAACACGTTCATCGATAGATTTAAGTGCCGATTTCATTCGCGCTTTCCAATACGCGTAGTTTGAACCATCAAAAATAGGAAATTTTGAAAATGGGGAAAATTCCATTTTAGCCAAAAATTAAAGGATCTTTAACGAAATAATTTATCATTTTTGGCTCTGATACCAATTTGAAGAGTATGAAACCCCGTTCTACACAATTAAAAAAATTATTCACTTGTTGGAATTTGAGGGTCCCCGGATTTTAAAACTTCTTTGCAATTAAAATCAAACTTGTAATTTCCTTTTAAAAATATGCGGAAGCATAAACGTTGAATGATGTGATGGTTCAACACAAATACTAAAATTCCAATTTTAACATAAACAAAAATAAAGTGAGAATTAACTTACACAATTTTACCCAATATTAAATTAAAGTCCAATTTTAATATAGTGTGAGAATTAAACCGAATTTTATCTTGAATTAATCCTAAAGCATGCGTTCTAAATTTTGTGCAAGATAAGAATAAACAATGCCACACTACGCCGTGATGTACGAGGAAAAACCCAAGACGGGAAAAAACCTCGGACGGCCCTAGCCACAAGTCCACTAGATACGGAATTATAATTACAAGATAAGAGACTTACAACACTCGACTCAAACCCTCTCAAGCCCCGATGCTCCTCCTTGTAGAAACATCTTCCTAGCGGATAACCACGGAGCTCCACCGCGATCTCGGAATCCACCGATGGGACTTTGTATGGTCACCGTCACTCAAGCTTGGAGCCTTTCTCCAAGTGAGTAATACCGCAACAAAACGTCTTCTTCTTTGTGAGGGGATGTAGAAGCAAACCCGAAAATCCTCTTGTTCAATTCGATAGAGAAAACCGGTGCCAAAACTCCAAGCAATTGATATGAATATAGAAACTTGGATAAACAACTATTGGGTGTAAAACTAGAGTGTGTATGATTTTTCTCTTTAAAAATAACACTCAAAACTTGATCTTTTTCCTTAAACAAATTTTTTCTCAAAACTCTCTCTAGGAGTTTGTATGGTATGAAAAATATATCTTGGAAAATGTGTTTCCCGCACATAATAATGTATGAAAAAAGTTGGTTGAAAACCAAGTGGAGAAGTGGGGAAAAACTGCATAAAACTGCCAAAAAACTGTTCCCGCTGGAATCTCGTTCGAACGAACTTGATTCTCGTTCGAACGAGACTTCTAACGAGCGACCAGCCTGGGCTCGTTAGAACCTCGTTAGATACCTCGTTAGAACGAGAATTCGTTCGAACGACATATCGAACGACTGACCAGTTTAGGGTCGTTTCTGGTTTGAACGAAAAACTCGTTCGAACGAAACCTGGTTCGAACGAAAAAACTCGTTCGAACGACATTTCTAACGAATGACCAGAATGTTTGTAAAATTCAAATTTTTGGGCCAGAAACTTTTATAAACTTATTTTATTAATCCTAATACCCAATAAACATTGTTCCAAGCTCCTATATAAATATAATTGCATTCATACCTTGGGAGGATGGAACCATAGTTGATGACGTAGAAACGAGGCACGCAAACCGGCATTTTGATGAAGCTTTATATTCTTTGCCGCTACGTCTTCAACACACACTTCATAGGCTTGAGAGTATTACAATAAAACACTAACCTATGAATAAATGTTTTTGTCCGGAATTGAGCCAAAATAATACATGGACTCAATTGGAAATTTGTGTCCTTACACGTGTGTTGGACAATTGACCACGGCTCGTTGTTGATATACTCCAAGTAAAACACTTTCTTAACCTTTTGAAATGCACTAACAAACGGCTCATCGCTCACGTGGTCGTTGCTCTTCAACTTGGACAAGTCAACCATGATCAAATTGGTGACAGGATCAACTTTACAACCATTTTTATCCTCAACTCTTACCCATTCATAGTAAAATACAACCTCTTTGAAGCTTATATAATACAATTCAAATATAATTTGGATTACACCATAGTAAGTCATTTCAGCTTCAACGAGGTTTTTATCTTTTGCGCTCGCTCGAAAGAAAGTAAGAGCCTTGTATGAAATTCCCGAGTTCTGTACATTTGTACTTTCCTCGTACACTTTAGCGCCGAAAATGTAACCGTTCAATCAATACTTTTTGTACTCTTGTGCCACGAACAAGGGTCCAGTGGCTAGACGAGCAAGCCTTGATGTCGCATCACCCATCTTTAGGAGCTAAGAATATAGATAAATTAATTATATTAGTGGTAAAATTTGAGTGTAATGTAACGTTATATAACGAATGTTTTCATTATAATTACCTCTTGTGTCAACCATAGCCTAAATTCGCTGTCTGATTGTACCATTGTTTTTCTTCTTTTATTGTTCTCACAGGCTTCATATTTACTGCATATTACAAAATTAATCATGTCTAAAATAATCTAAAATAATGTTAAACATTATAATAATCGAAACTTACTTTTTCCATTCCTCGACATCTTCATGTGTGTCAAATAGATAACGAGCTACTTGTTCATGTTGCAAACTCGTTAATTTCACTCGTTTTCCCATCACATTAACACCATCATTGACGAATTCATCAGTGTCATCAACACTGGTCGAGTCAGGCATATATTCTCGAGTATATATTGATGACTCCACGGTGATGTATTCCTCTGCAATTGATCCTGCAATATATCGCGTATTCTTGACGTAATTTTTAAAAACTTTCATCAATATTTCAAACGGATACATCCAACGATATCTAACTGGACCACAAAGAAGTTCCTCGTCGCATAGGTGTACCAACAAGTGAACACTAATGTCAAAGAATGCTGGGGGAAAGTACTTCTCCAATTCACAAACCACTTCGTTCACAGCCAATTTTGCGGCCACTATGTGTTCTCGATTCACTACCTTCTCACACAAGAGGGAGAAGGTAATACTAATTTGCATAATAGACCTACGGAAATCCTTGTGCTTGGAGAAACAGTGCTTAAACAATAAAGGAACCAATTGCATGATCACATGACAATCGTGGGACTTACACTTATGTAAATCATGAGTATCATAATTCACAATCCTTTGCAAGTTGGACGAAAAAGTAGATGGGCCCTTCAAATTATATATTGTGTCTAGAAGAACCTTTCTTTCCCCACTCGTCAAAGTAAACGCACCAGGGGGAATTATTGTCCTTCCCCTACTATCTTCTTTCAACCATAGTTGTGGCTTAAGTTTTAACGTTTTAAGGTCTTTTCATGCATTTCCTCCATCCTTCGAATGACTCCCCCCCAAGGCAAGTACCCACAATATGTTCAGCGAAGTTCTTCTCTGCATGCATCACATCCAATACATGGCGCACCGGGTTATTCTTCCAATAAGGCAAGTCAAATAAAATTGACCTCCGAGACCATGCCTTTCTTATCTCAGTTTCATTCCCAGTTGGGGTCTTCTTATGCTTGACATTCTTAAATTTGGGATTCTTACCTGGCATATTTAGGCCACATTCAGAAGATTACTTTCAATTTCTGAACCCGAAAGTTGTCTCGACGGTAGCCTATGTTCAACTCTGCCCAATAAAAAATTGGAACCTTTCTCAAATCTGAAACTATGAGCTGGGGGTAAAAACCTCCTGTGGCAATGGTATACATTTTTTAAGCTAGAGGATAGATGAAGAGATTCAGTCTCCTCTCCACAAATAGGACACCCCAAATAACCATGTACTACACATCCGGATAATGTCCCATAAGCTGGAAAATCATGAATTGCCCACATCAATATAGCTTTCAGCGTAAACTCTTCTTTTCTAAAAGAGTCAAATGATTGCACACCCTCTTCCCACAACTCATTTAATTCTTCTACCAAAGGAGCCAGGTAGATATCAATGTCATCACTTGGTGTCTTTGGCCCAGGTATCAACAAAACCATCATCGAAAATTCAGGTCTCATACACTGTGAAGGAGGGAGGTTGAGTTAGGCTAGGATCACTCGCCATACATTGTGATTGGTGCTTAGATTTCCAAATGGATTGAAACCATCTGTTGATATAGCCAAAAAAATGTTGTGTTGTTCTCGAGCAAAATCGGGATACTTAAAATTCATCCTCCGCCAGGCAGTAGAATCAATAGGATGACGCATGATATTACCCCCTACTTCTGCCCTAGCATGCCAAGTCATTGCCTCTGCGATCCATGGTACTGTGAAAAATCGCTTTAATCTAGGCCCAACGGGAAAAAATTTCAATACTTTTGGAGGCACTTTTGATCTTGTGCCTTCCTTACTAGTAGATTGGACATATCTAGGTTCATCGCATACCGAACAACGATCGAGATTTTCATAATCCTTTCGGTATAGTATGCAGTCATACACACAAGCATGAATCAATTTATACTTCATTCCCAAACCTTTCAAACTGTTCTTCATAACAGGATAGCTATTTGGAAGTGTATTCACCTTGGGTAATAAGCGCTTCACCCATTTCAGAATTCTCGTCACGCTATTGCCAGACAAACCGTACTGCGTCTTCAAACTGTGCAAACCAACCATGGCATGTAAAGTTGTTTGATCTTTCTCACAGCCAGAGTATAACGGTTGGGTCGCCTTAAATTTTAAACTTTGGTAGTCATCGTCAAGTTTTATCGTGTTATCTTCACGAGCACTTGAATCTTCTACATCATCAGTAACCTCACTCTCCTCTGCTTCATAAACTCCGTACGCATCATCAAGTAAATCCTCCAACATATTATGATCTACGTCGTCCCCTTCTACGTCTATTCTACTTGTTGAAGGTTGTTGTGAAGGTTGGTCGGGGACAAAAGGAACTTTCAATTCACCGTGAAAACTCCAAATTCGATAACTATCTTGCATACCCGATCTTAACAAATGTAGTTCAACTGTTTTCCACTCAAACACCTTACCATTCTTACACCTAGCACACGGACACGAAAACTCTTCATCATTACAACATCTCTTTGCATATTTCACAAATTCGTTAGCACCTCTGCGAAACACATCCCCCATTCTATTAGTCTCACCCATCCACTCTTTGTATTTCGGATATTCCATCATAGCTGCCACAACTAAACACCTATTAAAGGTAAACAAAACTTAGATTTATAGTATTTTTATTTAATTATCCCATCATTTAATTATCCTATTAAAGGGTAAGTGGTCCTATCCCATTCAAGACTGCATTTTTCTGTAATATACTTAACAGCTCATGCACATTGTTACGATTTGAAAAACATTCGACATCATATCCTCGTAGTTCTCCAAGTACATGACGTAGATTGGCAGGTGTGAGTGTTATTTCAATTGGTCAATTGAAATAACAGTCACACTTGTCAATCTAGTATGTACCCAGAGAACATTAAGATACGACTGCAGAACTTCCTCCAAAAGTAACAACTTTAAGCCAATAAGAATATTATACAGAAATTATACAGTCTCAAACTGTCCAAACGGGACAATTTGAGAGATCTCATTACAGGGGTAATGACTCTCGAACGGGTCTAAGGGCTATTGAATGCGTACGCATAAGAACTAGAAGGCTAGTATCTATGCGCACTATATTTAATTTCAAGTATGTTTCATATAATGGGTTAATTCAAATACAAAAATAAATTCATATTCGGATGCCCCCACCCACCACACACACACACACACACACACACACACACACACACACACACACAGTAGTGACTATCTATTTAAAATAATCTCAATGTTAATTTCATGTATTGAATTTCTACTATTGTTTTGTGCTTTTTATAAATCATATTCAATGTTAGATATGTGTTTTGTTAAGATATCTAAGTTGTACCTTGAAGTTTAAGTTCTAAAATAATCAACCTAAAGTTGTGGTTCATAAAGTATTATCACAAATATAAACTAAGAGTAATAAAATAACTTTGAGGCATATAAATTAATTGTGACAAAGTAAGATTATGGACCAGAACCTAAAATTTAAAAAAAGTGTTTTTATTTAAACCCCACTTTTCTTTCTATAACTCCTATTTTATTAAACTTAAAATATAATTAGGGATGTATAAAAAGAAAATTTAAATAGGAATAAAAACAACATTTTTAAAATATGAAGGGCTCACCAATTTGATAAAAAATTTCAACAACATAGACTAAATGATCTTTATTATAAGACAATTACTACAAATTTATGCGCATCGCCCGAATTCAAAAAGTAATTTAATGACTAAAGTAATACTTTTTTTAACTTTAGTTATTCACCACAAATCTTAAAAAATATTTTATTTTTCACGCTTTTAGCAACTTCGGATGCCATTTTAACCCTTATTGTAGTTTTTTAGTTTTCATGCTTTTATTTGATGGATATAAAGTCATGTGATTATTTCACCATAAAAAGTCAACAAAAAACACCATATATGGATTGATTTTGCATTTAGATTGATTTTCTTTGAGCTATATCCCTTTACTTTGCATTTAGATTGATTTTCTTTTGGTTACCTCTTAAGTTTTTCATTCATTAGGTATTGCATTACCAAAGATCAAAGTTTTGGGCATACATGATTCTAAAAACCAAAATTTGTACTGAATATAGATCAATTTAACAAAAAATTTCAATATAAAATTCAAACACTCCCCACCCCCTACCCCCACCCTGCCCCACCACCTACCCCCCACCCTGCCCCCACCCTGCCCTACCCCCTACCCCCACCCTGCCCCACCCATACCCCACCCCCTGCCCCCACCCTCCCCCACCCCCTGCCTCTCACCCTGCCCCACCCTGCCCCACCCCCCACACACGCACACACACGCACATATATACACACATATATATACACACAAACATATATATAAATGGAAGAGAGAGAGAGCGAGAGAGAATTAAACCTGAAAGGAGAGAGAGAGAGAGAGAGAGGGAACGGCGGGAGGGAAAAAAGAAGGGGAAAATGGTTTTTGCTGGAAACATTGCCGCGGTCATGTCAATGTCATTGACCGTGACAATTATTTAAAGAATTGTCATGGTCATTGACCGTGACAAGTCCGTGACAAGTAAATTGGTCACGGACTTGTCACGGTCAATGATCGTGACAATTCTTTGTCACGGTCGTGTCAAAGTCATGACCGTGACACAAAACGCGTGTTTTTTGTCACGGTCAGTGACCTTGACAAGGGTGGCCGGCTGAAAGGTGACAATTTTGTCATTTTGGTGTAGTGATTGAAGCTATCGAGAGACCTTGGAATGACTCCATTCAAAGGCTAGAAAATAAGATTGAAGACATCCTTAAGAGATGTGACCCCTTGCAGAGGGGATACTCAGAAGGTTCTCCTTTCATGACAAAAATAGTCAACTTCCCAACACCTGCCAAATTTAAGCCGGTGGTGGTTACCCCAAAGTATGATGGGTGTACTAACCCTGTGCACCATGTAGAGATGTACCAGTCGGCTGCAAATATCTACTCCGTCTGAAATGAGATGAAATAATGTGAATTCTCGAGCATTTTGACAGGAGCCGCCCATATATGGTTCACCTCACTTTCGAAGAACTCCATTGAAAATTTCAAGCAACTCACAGAACAATTCATCCACAATTTCTTCTTTCGGGTAAGACCCCAAAAGAAGACTACTCACCTTCTTATGAGGAAAGTATTGCGATGACAATGTTAATAGGAGGCTTACAGAATGTACAATTTCTTTGGAAGCTTGCTGAAGACCCGCTAAAGTCCATGGTCGAGCTATTGGCGATGGCCAGAAAGGTCATGAATGCCGAGGAAGCTATGGCAGCTAAATATAAGGATGATAAGGGAACTAGCAGTGGGAAAAAGTTTGAAGAGAAGAATAAAGATGGAAATAAGATATCGATTGATGATAAGTTTGTTGGGTATACTCCTCTTACGGTCAGCTGTACATCCTTAATGAGATCAAGAACGATGGGTCCTTAAGATGGCCTAAGAAGCTAAAAGCTCCCCCTAACAAAAGGAATAAAAACTTTTGGTGTGAATTTCACCAAGATCACAGGCACTTAATCAACAAGTATTTTGCCATGAAAGATGGGATCAAGAAAATGCTTACGGCTAGAGAACTAAGGAAGTATGTGAGCAGTGAAGCCTCAAAAAGAGGACGAGATGTCCCCAAAATAAGAAAGGCCGATAAGTGCAGAGAAGATGTCCTAGGGAAGAAGGACGACGCCTCAGATGATGATAATGATGATCCAGACCTGCCACCAAGGGACAATGATCCAAAAGGACGATTCCACATGATATCGTTTGATGTGAAGATGATATGTGGAGGCCTGGAAGGTGGTGGCGCAGAAGTGGTTGACCGTAAGGCGCATGTGGTCGAGTCTAAGGCCCTTCCAAAGGTTGAAGCCGTTAACTCGGCCGAAGTAGGTACAAATTCATAGAAGAGAAAGAATATAGATATGGACACCTTAATCGTGGGTTTTTTAAGAATTGACCTCAAGGGAATCCTAGCTCCTTAGAATGTCCATTTTATAATTACAAGTAAAGTACATGGGTACGTCATGCCAAGGATATTGGTCAATGGGGGAAGTTTGGATCATGTGATGTTTTGGCTATGTTTTAAAGGTTTGGGACTCAACATTAAGAGCCTCATCCCTTATCAACATCGTCTAATAGGGTTCAGCGATGAGAAGGTGCATTAATTGGGAATTTATGAAATGGATGTCAAAATGGGAGATGTTTACCCTAAGAGTCTAATGAGGAAGGTTAATTTCTTTATAATGGATGAAAGTATATACTCGACTTATAACATTATAATGGGAATAGTGGCCCTCAAGGATTTTGAGGCCGTGCCATCTACTGTACTCTAGATGGTAAAATTCCTGACCCCGTATGGGGTAGGGAAAGTCCAAGGTGATCAAGTGTTGGCAAGAGAATGCTATTTCAACTCAGTCGTGGAGAGGGAAGCTCACAATAAAACAATTATGACCTACAGTATTGACACCCTGGATCCCAGGGATGAGACCAAATTGAAGAAAGGGGAGGCCACAAAAGCGGTAGAATCCAATGTCCTCAATAAGGACGAGCCAGAAAAAACCATCTAGGTCGGCAAGGCCCTAAGAGGATATATTAAGGAAGACCTGATAAAAATCTTGAAAGAGAGGCAAATCATCTTCGCATGGAGTCATGATGATATGCCAGGCATAGATCTTGAACTCTTTTATCATAAAATGAATATGGACGATGATGCTAGGCCAATACAATAGAAGATGATGATCTATTCTGGAAAGAAGTACGAGGTCATCCGAGAAGAAGTAAAAAAGCTAGAAAAAGCCGACTTCATAAGATAAGTGATGTATCTTGAGTGGCTGGCCAATGCTATCATAGTTCCCAGAGTAAACAGGAAGTTGAGAATGTGTGTAGACTTTATCGACCTGAATAAGGCATGGCCTAAGGACAACTTTCCTTTGACCAATATCGATCAAATGGTTGGTGACACAGTAGGCCATGAGATAATGAGTTTTATGGGCGCTTACTCATGCTATAACAAGATATCCATGCACCTGGATGATGAGGAGAAGACTGCCTTCATAACCGATAAGGGGGACCTACTACTACAAAGTGATGCCCTTTGGGTTGATGAATGCTGGGTCTACCTATAAGAGACTTGTTAACAAAATGTTTGAGGATCAAATTGGGAAGAATATGGAAGTCTATGTTGATGATATTCTTACTAAGAGCCTCAAGGCCGACATCCATGTGACCGACCTTAAGAAAACTTTTGACACGATGGATAGATACATGATTAAGATAAACCCTGCAAAGTGTGTGTTCGGTGTAGGGGATGGAAAGTTCTTTGGCTTTATCATAAATCAGAGGGGGATAATGTGACAACCCGAATATAATTAAGATTAATTATGCTTAAATCATGCTTAGATTATGTGATATGATTAGTGTGTTGTTAATATATATGATGTTAATTTATTATGTTTAGTCTAATCCTACCTTTAAAAAGCATGAAATGTCAAATTAGTTACAAATACAAAATTTTGAAGGTTTCGGTAGGAATGTGCATGTTTAAGGCAAGTTTTGACCTTTATGACATAACAATTGACTGGAGGTGAAAACTATATAGTCGTAGATAAGTGAATTATGGTTGTAACACAACAAACGGTGTGTGAAACGGAGGTTCGAGTGAGAAGTTATACCAAAATTACGAAATAAGGGCAAAATAGTCCATCCGTTAAGTAGTGTTTTGTCTTGTTATGGCAACAAATGTTTTATTCTCATTGGTTGGGTAGGGTGGTGTATTTGGCCGACCTTAAACCTTTAGAATTACCTCTTTATTCATCCAAATGCAGCCATGAGAGATTTTAAGATTATGGAAAGAGAAGTAGGAAGTTAGGAAGAAAAAGTGAGGAGAAAATTGAAGAAAAATTCATAGAAAATTACGTAAAAGCCCCGAAGGTAATTCTAACTGTAAATCTTATTGTTTTTCTTATATTTATGTTTTATATGATAGAAATAATCATTGTTTTACTAAACTTTCAGCCCTTGACATATATGTTTGGTTAGATGAAAGTTTAAGTTAAGTTTAATGTATAAAACCCTAAAACTGCTTTGTTTAGAAACTCTGTTTATTCAAACTTCCATATATTTTTGTGTACTTACTAGAATTGATTTATTCAAATTGGATATTAAATTGGACTCATATATGTATGAAATATCCTAAAATCATGTGAAAATACCAAGAACTGAGACCTTGGTGAGAGTTTGAAGTTCGGGTATGAAATCTGCCCTAAGGGTGAAAATATGCCCGCCATGTGTTCGGTGTTTTGCTTAACATAGCAAACGAACCTTAAAAATTATGAAAATTTAATATTATATTTTTCAATGTGTTTACTGATGTTGGGTGAAATATCATAGAAATTTATGATGTATAAAAATCATGAAAATTCCTGGAAGTTGAATGAACGATAAAAGAGCCTATAGGGCATATTTGTTATGTAGTGAAGAAATAGGCTTATTTTGCTCTAGGAAACTCGGAATGATGTGCCGTCTTTTGTTTTGGAAACATGATATAATAAGTATTGGATTACCAAGAATAATTAAAAAGGGTTTGGGTTGTAATTTGAATATGTTAGATATCAGCACCTGAGTCTAGATGGGACTTCATTTTAATGAATGATTTGAATTGAATAATATGATGCTTATGAATTGAGTTATGATTGAAGTTATTCTTTGGACTATTAATATTCTTATGATGATACTAATATTTTAAGAATGATAGGAAGGGAAGAAGAGCTGATTGAACAAGTACCGGATAAAGGCAAGGGAAAAGCCAGTTAAACTGTCAAGGTGAGTGTACTTATGATTTGTTTCATATATAAATATGAATATAGCTCTAAGAGCGGATTTGTTTGAATACTTCGGTATTCAGGATTTGTTTGGATATTAAAATATCCAGGATTGGTTGGGCCTTATGATCCAGGATTGGAATTGGACAAAGATCCAATGATTTGTTGGAACTTATGTTCCAGGATTTGTTATTGCCAATGGGCAGAATTATTTGGAACTTATGTTCCAGGATTTGTTCCAGGATTTGTTATTGCCAATGGGCAGAATTAATTGGAACTTATGTTCCAGGATTTGTTATTGCCAATGGGCATAATTATTTGGATCTTATGATCCAGGATTTGTTATTGCCAATGGGCAGGATTGTTCGGATTTTATATCCACATATTCTATATAGAATTGTTATTACATTATAGGGAAGGAGTACCTCACTAAGCTTAATGCTTACAGTTTATATTTTAACAATTTCAGGTTTGTATTCTGCCAACTAGAATACCATATGACCGGTAACTTCGAGAGTTTCACCGTTGGAAGGAGCCGGGGTTTAAATGTGGGGATTTTATAATTGTCACACTGAAGATTTTAATTTACTCACACATTGTATATTTTGCGTTAGTATGGATTGAGTTGATGATTGTGAAATTTTATCGTAGTTAATCATAGTATTGTATGTCCGCTTAATTATGACTCTGATATTGATTTCGTTACGGCTCAAGAGTAATATTATGCTGATTATTCACATTATGCAGTAAAATATGGATAGATGAATTATATTTCCAATGGGCTCAAGATTATGATTTAATTATTATAAATATAAATGATTAGTATGGATATTGGGTTTGGAGTGTGACAATTAGTTGTATCAGAGCGTGGTTATAAATTCTGGACGTGTGTGATGGTTAGATGGCAGTATTGAGTTGATTTGATATTTATAAATTGTTTATGTACTAACGGATAGTTTAGTATTATAAACTGTTTATATTGGTTGTTAGAACTTTGTTGCATTACAGATTATTCTAGATGGAACCTAGGAATGGACAACCTAGAGAAGAGGGAGTAGCTTCTCGTACGGATAATACTGAAGTAGAGCAAAGTGTTGCTGGAAGGGCTAGAAAGCAAAAGCAGCCTACGAAGATGAAAATAGTGGCTCAGGTAATACTGAGGATGGAAGAGCAACAAGAACGAAATATGGCGCAAATGGAGGAGCAACAGGCTAGATATTTGGAATCAAAGACTGTGGCCAGAATTGAGAGAGAGGAAAGAAAGGAAATGAAATATTCCATGGATGAGAAGTTTTTGAAGCTGAATCCTCCAGAATATTCAGGGTCGGTGGAACCTACAGAAGCTGAGATGTGGGTCAGAGATATAGAGACCATCTTTGCAGTTATGAAAGTTCCGGATGACCAGAAAGTGAATCTAGCTGTGTTTAAGCTGAAAGGAGAGGCCAAATATTGGTGGGAAGCCAGCAACCATTTGGTGCCCAGAATGGAAGGTACTGGTATTATTACTTGGTATGAGTTTATTAAAGCTTTGTACGTTAAGTATTTCCCTAAAGTTTATAGGAGGGAGAAGGTGAGGTAATTTATAAATTTGACCCAAGGGAAAATGTCCGTGAGGGAGTATGATGCTAAATTTACTGCTTTGTCTAGATTTGCTACTAAGTATGTGCAGGATGAAGGAGATAAATGTAGTAAGTTTCAAGATGGACTGATTTGGCCTATTCAAAATAGAGTGGCCACTTATGAGTTAGAAGATTATGCTTCTCTGGTAAACAAAGCCACGATAGCAGAAAGGAAAATGAACCAAGGTGTTGCGAGCAGAGAGAGTTTTAAGAAAAGTAGATTCGACGCATCTCAGTATAGGGGAGGTGAGAGTGGAAGTGTTAAGGTGGAACCTCATAAATTTCAGAGAGGTGGTGGATATAGTGGTAGAGGCCAAGGGAGATTTGGCAAAGATACTAGGGGTGGAGAATCTTCTAGTCTGGTTAGGAGGCCAGGGAGAGGTGAGGCACCGGCGAGAGTTGTTACATGTTTATTTTGTAAAGAGGAGGGGCATTATAAATCCGAGTGTCCTAAGCTTGAAGGAGTGGAATGCTACCATTGTCATCAAGTGGGGCATGTTAGGAAGAATTGTCCGCAGTTGGCAGAGACTACAGCACCACCTAGCGAAGCAGCAAGCAGAGTGTTATCTCCAGGTAGTGCAGTGAAAAGTATGGGCAAAGGACAAGCCAGTGGTTCTAGGCCAGGTGGACGAGTCTTTACGATGAAAGAGGCTCAGATTAATCTAGATGTGGTGATAGGTACACTTTCTGTTACTGATAGAAGTGGTTATGTTTTGATTGATCCTGGTTCCACACATTCTTTTGTGTCATTTGCATTTTCCATATATCTGAATAGACCATGTACTCATTTAGAGGTGGGGTTGGGTATTTCCATTCCTATGGGGGATATGATTGTAGTTGAATATATTTTTTGTGATTGTGTTTTGACTGTGAGGTCTAGAGATACAGTTATAGATCTACTTCCATTGGATATTTCTGATTTTGATATAATTCTCGGAATGGATTGGTTATCTAAATATCATGCATCTATGGATTGTTTCTATAAGGAAGTTCTTTTTAATATGCCTGGTGAGCCTGAATTTAAATTTGTGGGGGAAAGGAAAATTGTTCCCAGTTGCATCATTTCTGCTATTCAGACGAGGAAATTACTGAGTAAGGGTTGTGAGGGTTTTATTGCATATGTTCTTGACACTAGGAAGGGGGCTTTACAATTAGTCGATGTTCCTATTGTACGGGATTTTCCTGAAGTGTTTCCTTGTGAGTTACCAGGGTTACCTCCAGAAAGAGAAGTTGAATTTAGTATTGAATTAGCACCAGGGACAACCCTTATTTCTATGGCGACGTATAGAATGGCACCTGCTGAGTTGAAAGAACTTAAGATCCAGTTGCAGGATTTACTTGATAGGGGCTTTATATAACCCAGTGTATCTCCATGGGGTGCACCAGTTTTATTTGTGAAGAAGAAAGATGGTACCATGCGTTTGTGTATTGATTATAGGCAACTGAATAAAGCTACAATTAAGAACAAATACCCTTTACCTCATATAGATGATTTGTTTGATCAGTTACAGGGTGCTAAAGTGTTTTCAAAAATAGACTTACGATCGGGTTATCATCAGTTGAGGGTCAAGGAGAGTGAAATTTCTAAAACTGCTTTTCGTACTCGGTATGGTCATTTTGAATTTCTGGTGATGCCTTTTGGGGTGACTAATGCTCCAGCTGTATTTATGGATCTTATGAACCGGGTACTGCATCCTTTTGTTGATTCATTTGTGATAGTTTTTATTGATGATATTCTGATTTATTCACATGATATGGTTGAACATGAAAAGCATCTCATAACTATTTTGAATCTGTTGAGAGATAAGAAGTTGTATGCTAAGTTTAGCAAGTGTGAATTTTGGCTATCACAAGTTGTATTTTTAGGCCATGTTATTTCTAGAGATGGTATATGTGTTGATCCTAAAAAGGTAGAGGCTATTGTGAAATGGGAGAGATCCAATAATGTGACTGAGGTGAGGAGTTTTCTAGGTTTAGCTTGGTATTATAGAAGGTTTCTTAAGGGATTTTCTTCGATTGCCTTACCAATGACTAAACTAACCCGGAAAGATGTTAAGTTTGAATGGAATTCTGATTGCGAAAATAGTTTTGATGAATTGAAAAAGAGGTTGGTAACTGCACATGTTCTTACTATTCCACGTGGTGGAGATGGTTTTGTTATTTATACTGATGCTTCACACCAGGGGTTGGGTTGTGTTTTTATGCAGCATGGTAAAGTTATTGCCTACGCTTCTAGGCAGTTGCGTACACATGAACGTAATTATCCTACACATGATTTGGAACTTACTGCTATTGTGTTTGCTTTGAAGTTATGGCGTCATTTTCTATATGGTGAGGTATGTGAAATTTTTACTGACCATCAAAGCCTTAAGTATTTGTGTACTCAGAAGGAGTTGAATTTGAGGCAGAGGCGGTGGATGGAGTTAATTAAAGATTATGATTGTACAATTCACTACCATCCAGGAAAGGAAAATGTAGTTGCAGATGCTTTGAGTAGAAAGGCTTCAGGCAGGTTATCTTGTATTCGATGTGCTAGAGTTGCTCATATTATGGAGTTGAGATTGATGGGAGTGGAATTGCAGCTAGCAGATGGGGACAGAGTCTTTGCTCATGTAAGCGCGAGGCCTTTGTTAGCTACCCGTATTCGTGATTTGCAAAGTCAAGATCCTTTCCTTGAGAAGAAATGACAAGATGTCCAAGATGGTAAGTCTGAAGATTTTTGTATTGTGAATGATGGCACTTTATTGTATAAGCAGCGGTTGTGTGTGCCTAATGTGTGTGGATTGAAAGAGGAAATTTTAGATGAGGCTCATAATTCCATTTATACTATGCATCCTGGTAGCACTAAAATGTATAGGGATTTAAAGGAGCATTATTGGTGGAATAATATGAAGAAGGAAATAGCTGATTTTGTTGCGAGGTGCCTTATATGTCAGCAAGTGAAAGTGGAGCATCAGAAACCTACTGGTCTGCTTCAGCCATTGCCAATACCGGAATGGAAATGGGATCATGTAACGATGGATTTTGTGGTTGGGCTTCCTCGATCTTAGAAGGGGTCAGATTCGATTTGGGTAGTGGTGGATAGATTGACGAAGTCCGCTCATTTTCTAGCAGTCAAGACTACGTATACAGTTGATAGGTATGCTAGATTGTATGTTAATGAAATTATTCAATTGCATGGAGCACCAGTATCGATTGTTTCAGATAGGGACCCTACTTTTACATCCAGATTTTGGGATAGCTTGTAGTATGCTATGGGTACTAACTTGAAGTTTAGTACGGCTTTTCATCCCCAGACAGATGGGTTGTCTGAAAGAACAATACAGATTTTGGAAGATATGCTTAGAGCTTGTGTCCTTGATTTCAAAGGTAATTGGGATGAATATTTGCCTTTGATAGAATTTTCATATAACAATAGTTTTTAGTCTACTATTGGTATGGCTCCATATGAAGCGTTGTATGGTAGACGGTGTCGTACACCCGTATGTTGGGGTGAAGTTGGTGAGAGGAAGATAGAGGGTCCAGAGTTGATTGAAGTCACCACTGAAAAAGTGAATATTATTCGAGATAGAATGAGAACGGCTCAAAGCAGACAGAAAAGTTATGCGGACAAGAGACGAAAAGATTTAGAATTTCATAAGGGGGATTACGTGTTTCTTCGGATATCACCATGGAAAGGAGTTATGAGGTTTGGAAAGAAAGGTAAATTAAGTCCACGCTACATTGGACCTTATGAAATTCTTGAGAAAGTCGGGATGGTTGCCTACAAGTTAGCGTTACCACAGGAGTTAGCCCGATTACATGATGTTTTCAATGTTTCTATGTTGAGAAAGTATGTAGTGGACCCTTCACATGTTTGGTGGAACAACCTATTGAGTTGAAGGAAGATTTGAGCTACGTGGAAGAACCGCTTGCTATCGTTGATAGGAAAGAACAAATATTAAGATCAAAGGTGATCCCACTTGTGAAAGTTGTGTGGAGAAGGCACTCCATGGAAGAAGCTACATGGGAGAGTGAGGATAGCATGAAAATGCTTTATCCGTATTTGTTTGATTCGGACAACCTAGGTATGTCAATTTCGAGGACGAAATTTCCTAACAGGGGGAGAATTGTGACAACCCGAATATAATTACGATTAATTATGCTTAAATCATGCTTAGCTTATGTGATATGATTAGTGTTTTGTTAATATATATGATGTTAATTTATTATGTTTAGTCTAATCCTACCCTCAAAAAGCATGAAATGTCAAATTAGTTACAAATACAAAATTTTGAAGGTTTCGGTAGGAATATGCATGTTTAAGGCTAGTTTTGACCTTTATGACATAACAATTGACTGGAGGTGAAAACTATATAGTCGTATATAAGTGAATTATGGTTGTAACACAACAAACGGTGTGTGAAACGGAGGTTCGAGTGAGAAGTTATACCAAAATTACGAAATAAGGGCAAAATAGTCCATCCGTTAAGTAGTGTTTTGTCTTATTATGGCAACAAATGTTTTATTCTCATTAGTTGGGAAGGGTGGTGGATTTGGCCGACCTTAAACCTTTATAATTACCTCTTTATTCATCCAAATGCAGCCATGAGAGATTTTAATCTTATGGAAAGAGAAGTAGGAAGTTAGGAAGAAAAAATGAGGAGAAAATTGAAGAAAAATTCATAGAAAATTACGTAAAAGCCCCGAAGGTAATTCTAACTGTAAATCTTATTGATTTTCTTATATTTATGTTTTATATGATATAAATCATAATTTTTTTACTAAACTTTCAGCCCTTGACATATATATGTTTGGTTAGATGAAAGTTTAAGTTAAGTTTAATGTATAAAACCCTAAAACTGCTTTGTTTAGAAACTCTGTTTATTCAAACTTCCATATACTTTTGTGTACTTAATAGAATTGATTTATTCAAATTGGATATTAACTTGGACTCATATATGTATGACATATCCGAAAATCATGTGAAAATACCAAGAAATGAGACCTTGGTGAGAGTTTGAAGTTCGGGTATGAAATCTGCCCTAAGGGTGAAAATATGCCCGCCATGTGTTCGGTATTTTGCTTAACATAGCAAACGAACCTTAAAAATTATGAAACTTTAATATTATATTTTTCAATGTGTTTACTGATGTTGGGTGAAATATCATAGAAATTTATGATGTATAAAAATCATGAAAATTCCTGGAAGTTGAATGAACGATAAAAGAGCCTATAGGGCAGATGTGCTATGTAGTGAAGAAATAGGCTTATTTTGCTCTAGGAAACTCGGAATGATGTGCCGTATTTTGTTTTGGAAACATGATATAATAAGGATTGGATTAACAAGAATAATTAAAAAGGGTTTGGGATGTAATTTGAATATGTTAGATATCAGAACCTGAGTCTAGATGGGACTTCATTTTAATGAATGATTTGAATTGAATAATATGATGCTTATGAATTGAGTTATGATTGAAGTTATTCTTTGGAGTATTAATATTCTTATGATGATACTAATATTGTAAGAATGATAGGAAGGGAAGAAGAGCTGATGGAACAAGTACCGGATAAGGGCAAGGGAAAAGCCAGTTAAACTGTCAAGGTGAGTGTACTTATGATTTGTTTCATATATAAATATGAATATAGATCTAAGAGCGGATTTGTTTGAATACTTCGGTATTCAGAATTTGTTTGGATATTAAAATATCCAGGATTGGTTGGGTCTTATGATCCAGGATAGGAATTGGACAAAGATCCAATGATTTGTTGGAACTTATGTTCCAGGATTTGTTATTGCCAATGGGCAGAATTATTTGGAACTTATGTTCCAGGATTTGTTCCAGGATTTGTTATTGCCAATGGGCAGAATTAATTGGAACTTATGTTCCAGGATTTTTTATTGCCAATGGGCAGAATTATTTGGATCTTATGATCCAGGATTTGTTATTGCCAATGGGTAGGATTGTTCGGATTTTATATCCACATATTCTATATAGAATTGTTATTACATTGTAGGGAAGGAGTACCTCACTAAGCTTAATGCTTACAGTTTATATTTTAACAATTTCAGGTTTGTATGCTGCCAACTAGAATACCATATGACCGGTAACTTCGAGAGTTGCACCGTTGGAAGGAGCCGGGGTTTAAATGTGGGGATTTTATCATTGTCACACTGAAGATTTTAATTTACTCACACATTGTATATTTTGCGTTAGTATGGATTGAGTTGATGATTGTGAAATTTTATCGTAGTTAATCATAGTATTGTATGTCCGCTTAATTATGACTCTGATATTGATTTCGTTATGGCACAAGAATAATATTATGTTGATTATGCACATTATGCAGTAAAATATGGATAGATGAATTATATTTCCAATGGGCTCAAGATTATGATTTAATTATTCTAAATATAAATGATTAGTATGGATATTGGGTTTGGGGTGTGACAGATAAAGTCCAAACCAGATAAGATCAAGGCTTTGATAGAAATGAAGACACCATCTACAAGAGGTTCCGAGGGTGACCGGAGAGTAGAGACACTTATTAGGCTTGTATTAAGAGCCACCGACTAGTATCTTCCATTTTTTAAAGTTTTTAGAAAGAATTTCGAGTGGAATGAGGAATGTGACAAGGATTTCAAAGACTTGAAGTCTTACCTCATCTCTCCCTTATTATTATCGCGACCAGTTTAAGGGGAAAGATTATATGTGTAACTAGTAGTCTCAGAGTCGGCTAGTAGTGTTGCCATCATGAGGGATGATGATGGATTAAATAAGCCGATGTATTTCAATAGAAAAGAATTTCAGGGTGCCAAGAAGAGGTGCCCCAGGATGGAAATTTTGGCCTACGCCCTGATTCACGCTTCGAGAAAGATGAATCCATACTTCCAGGCCCACACAATAGTCGTCGTCAGTGATTCTCCGCTCTGACAGGTCATCCACAAGCTTGAGAAGTCGGAGAGACTGATGGCTTAGGAAATAGAGATGGGAGAATTTTATATCATCTATCAGACCAGGGTGGCCATCAAAGGGTAGGCGTTAGCAGACTTCGTGGCCGAGTTCACCTAGGATGAGGCCAATAGTTAAAAGTTTGAGACTACAGGCTATGAGCAAGGAAAAAATGTAAGCTCTCCCATGGACAAGGTTGGGGCAGGTTCAGCAAGAGGGAAAGAATATGAGAATGAAGAGGAATGGTACCTATTCAAATACGAAGTCCTAATAGAGGGTAACTTATCTGAGGATGGTATGGTGTGGAGCCTCTTCGTCGATGGGTCCTCCTGTGAGAACAGAAGTAGCGCATCACTGATAATGTCTGTAACAGATGGCACAGATATTGAATATGCCTTGAGGTTCAGCTTCATGGCCTCCAATAATGAGTTCAAATACGAAGCTCTTATAATAGGCCTTGCCTTAGCTAGGGATCTGAATGTCGACCAACTCCTAGTCCTTAGTGATTTAAGATTGGTCGTGAACCATATCTTGGGGTCATACGAGGAAAACAATAATAGAATGGAAAAATATTTGGAGAGAATGAGATCAATATTGAAGAGCTTCAAGGAGGTGAAGGTGAAGAGGATACCTCAGTTGGATAATGGCTGAGATGATGCACTTCCAAGACTTGCTTCAACCACAAGAATTGAGATGAGAAGAGAAGTGCTAGTAGAAATCTTGTATCAACCGATCATTAATGAGGATGATAACACTTTTGGGTCTTGTCTAAATTTGGATATGGGAGCTTCATGGATGGATCCCCTCATCAGATACATCAAGGAGGGGGAGTTACCAGAGCCAAAGACCGAGAGAAGTAAGTTGAGATATAATGCTGAAAAGTTCTCCATTATTTTGGAGACACCTTATACAAGAAAAAGTTCCTACTTCCTCTGATCAGATGTGTCCATCCATCCGAAACAGCATACATTCTAAAAAATGTGCATGAGGGTTCCTGATCGAGTCATGTCGGGGGAAGATCCTTAGCTAAGAGGATTATTACTCAAGGGTATTAGTGGCCTACCTTAGCCAAGGATGTTGCAGCATATGTCAAGAAGTGTGACAAATGCCAGAGATTCACTGCCATTCCCCATCAGCCTCATCAGTCTCTGACCTCAATCACATATCCTTGTCCATTTACAGTATAGGGAATTGATCTGGTAGGACCCTTACCCAGAGCTGTGAATAATTATCATTATCTGATCATAGCAATAGATTACTTTTCGAAGCGGGTGGAGGCCGAACCGATGATTATAATCACATAACAGACGACCTTCCAGTTCATTTGGAAAAATATCATCTGTAGATATGGCCTACCCAACACCCTAATTTTTGATAATAGAACACAATTCAAGAACATCTCCCTGGAAAAGTATTATGAAAGGGTCAGCATCAAACAACTCTTCTCCACTCCCAGTCGACCTCAGGTTAATGGGCAAATAGAAGTGACAAACCGAATGATTCTTGATGTAATTAAGAAGAAGCTAGAAGATGCAAATGGGAGATGGATTGAGGAAGTGTATGTTGTTTTATGGGTCTACATAACTACGAACAGGACCCCTACCGAGGAAACCCCATTTATGATTTCTTACGGATCGAAGTCAATCGTACCAACGGAAATAGGTCTGCCCACTCATAGGGTTCAAACCTGTAACCCTGAGAGAATAGTGATGAGTGGAGGCTTTATTTAGATCTCGTAGAAGAAAGAAGAAAAGAAGATGAAGTTAGGAAAACTTCCTACCAACAAAGAACAACAAAATTCTATAATAAGCGGGTGAAGGCACGCCCACTAAAAGTAGGAGACTTGGTACTGAAGAAAACATGGCAAAAACCCAATAAGCTTCACCCAAATTGGCATGTTCCATACAAGGTAATTGAAGATATGGTGCCAGGAATGTACAGATTGGAAAATTTGGAAGCGAGCCATTCTCTAACCCATGGAACGCCGATCACCTGAAGAAATAGTACCAATGAGATGATAGTTTGTATTTTCTGCGTCTTATAGTAGAACATGTGTATGAGACTCAAATGAAAGAAATTTAATGAAATCAAAGTGTTACCTCATATGTGGTTTACCTATTCAAATATTTTATATCAGCCCACCTTCAGCTGCAAAACATCATTCGTGGTGAAGTAAGCTTAAGATGCCCTCGGCGATATGATAGTCTGGATAGGGTCGACCTCGTCCATAGACTTCTAATAACACTAAAAGGCATCTATTGCACTTAAACATCATTAACTTTGTGGAATCACTCCCTCGGCTGAGACGACAGTGTATGGATGGGACGAATCTCCATACACTCTCAAAAAGACAGGGGAGGACTTAATACCTAAAACACCATAATTTGTTGAGGTTCAAATTTTAAAAATCACTCGAGTGTGGTTGATTATACTTAAACATCATTAACTTGGTGGAATCACTCCCTCGTTTGAGAGACAATGTATGAATGGTACGACCCTCCATGCACTCTCAAAAAGACGAGGGGGACTTAATACCTAAAACACCATACTTTGGTGAGGTGGAAATTTCAAAAATCACTCAAGTGTGGTTGATTATTGTTAAATATTATTAACTTGGTGGAATCACTCCCTCGGATGAGAAGACAGTGCATGGATGGGATGACCCTCCATACACTCTCAAAAAGACGAGGGAGGACTTAATACCTAAAACACCATAATTTGGTGAGGTGCACATTTTAAAAATCACTCAATTGTGGTTGATTATTGTTAAACATCATTAACTTGGTGGAATCACTTTCTTAGTTGAGACAACGGTGTATGGATGGGAAGACCCTCCACACACTCTCAAAAAGATGAGAGAGGACTTAATACCTAAAACACCATAATTTGGTGAGGTGAAAATTTTAAAAATCACTCAAGTGTGGTTGATTATTGTTAAACATCAATAACTTGGTGGAATTACTCCCTTGGCTAAGACGACAGTGTATGGATGGGACGACCCTCCATACACTCTCAAAAAGATGAGGGAGGACTTAATACCTAAAACATCATAATTTGGTGAGGTGCAAATTTCAAAAATCACTCAAGTGTGGTTGATTATTGTTAAACATCATTGATAGGCCGTATTGATCCCTCTCTCCTAGTACTCTAGGCCCAAGCCTTGGAACTTGTCCGAGGTTTTATATGCTTCAACATCATCAACCCCAGCATTCTCTACTGCTACAGCAAAGTGGACTTCAAATTTCATGGCCTGGTTCCTTAAAGCCTCATCCTTCTCAGTAATGATGTCATCTTTGAGCATTAACTGGTCGCTGTGATAAAGTTTGAGCTAATCCGTGGCCCATTTATGTTCAGCTTTGAGGTTAGCCTACTGGGTTCTAAGGTCGGCCTCGGCTTGAATTGCCTTCTCAGCCTCCTTGAACTTTTGTTGATTCTCATCCATCCATTTGGTGGATGAGGTTAAGGCACAAACAAACTGCAAGAAACAAAGATAATGTCTGACAAAGACCATAATGATTATAACTGTATGAAAAAGAAATAAGGGATAAGGACGATACCTCTGCTAAGTGATGAAGGCCAAAATTGTAAACCTTAGTCGGGGGCATCTTAGCCAAGAAATCATAGTCGACAGTCGAGGGGGCTACAAGCATGGCGACTTTTGCAGCCCAGATGTTAGTAATCAGAGAAGTGGGGTAAGTTGTAAGATGTGATAGGTTGGCGATGACGAGCCGACCTCAGAGAATGATGTTGCTTCTTTGGCACCCACCCTTGTCCTTATCGCAGGGTCGGGCTGGGTGTCAGCAGGGACTTCGGGACCTTTCCTCTTATATGTAGCCTCAGTATATGGTCCCCCAACGGTGGTCTTCTTGGGGCGTGGTTGTTTGTTCTTCTTCTTCCCAAAACCAACCAACATTCTTGGAGCTGTCATTTCCCAGATGTTGTCTGAGATGTTAGGAGGACGATCTGTAAGAAAGAAGATGACATATCAGAAAAATTAATTTATGAGATGATGGAAGACTTGAAAAGAAAAAGAAATAAGTATACAACTCACATAGTTCTTCAAGGGGGTCAACCCCCCGACCAGAGTCTTTAAAAATCTTAGGTTCATTAAGTTCTCAAATTTTGGAAGATCTCCCTCAACTCCCTGCTCTCTCAGGTAGTTGACCACATCCTTCTCATCAAGGTTGAGGACAGGGTCTGACCTTACCATCATAGAGGGGTTAGACCATGCTCGGGGGACCTTCAGTTGGTCTTAAGATGGGTCAGCCTTAGACGGGAACTCCTAATCTCCAAAAACAAAGAATAATCTTTCTTTCCAGTAGTGTTTTGAAGTCTGGGAAACTTGGATAAGTTTTTTATCGTCTTTTCTAGCACCCAAATGGAAGTAGCCTAGTTGCTTAGACGATGAATAAAGGTTATAACATGCTAGGAAGAGGTCGACAATTGATTTATCTGTGAAGGTCTTCTTCCACAAGGAAATATACCTTGAGATGATCCTCCAAGATTTAGGCGGCAGTTGAGTGGGAGCAACCCCTAGGGAAGATAAGATGAAGACGATGGCAGGATGAAATGGGAGTCTGACGCCGACCTTGAACATCTGCTTACAGACAACTACTTTTCACTCTTGTCCCTAAAAAACCCTCTCACCCTCATCTAGAACCCTCATTGTAATGTCGAATTTAATACTGAATAAATATCTCCATACGAGGCGATCATGTTCTTTAACGGATCAAACAAAATAAGAGGCGTATGAAGTGTCAATATGGTCCTCAGCTTCCTCATCCTCGACCTCATCACACTCGTCCTCTGATTTTACAGCCTAATTGTCACTGAGATTGGGAGGGCCATGTAGGAAGTTAACTTGAAATTAACCAAGAGACATAGCTGTAATAGGGACAACATTTAGACAAAGTATGAGATCGGCCTGGTCAGTGTGAATAATATTTAATGGGTTGTCTCACCCAGATGTCTTGGCTCCAAAGGAGGAGGACACTTTGGGTTGTTGTTCCTCCATTGTTTCTTTGAAATTATGACCCTCGGCTTAGGGTTGAGATGAGCCAAAGGTTTTTTGAAGGTGTGGGAAAAATTGTGTCCAATGAAATGGGAAAGATGGGTCGTACCCATATGGGGTCGGCCCTACGTCTAGCCTCGTCCTCTTCTTCAACCCTACGAATATCTTGAAAACACTTTTCTCTCAGAGTTGAGAATTCCTCGGCCAACTTGTAAAGTTTGTGTAGCATCCAAAAGATGACCTTAGACTTGGGATTTTGAGAATAGAATAAGGGAAGACATAAACATGTGAACGATGTTGACCAGCTTGGCCATAAGATCAAATTGAAGAAAATGAAATGTTTTAAAAACTTCAACAGTGAAGAACATTAAAGAAGGGCACTGGAGAAGGTGATTGGAATCTCAATGATGAGTATGGCCAGGGGATTTTAGGCTCTTATATGGGACAATACAGAGCATCGATACATCCTACAACCAAACGACCACTAATATATCCCCTAAAACTATCCCTAGAGCCACCACAAATGACCATAGGAAGAACCAAAGCTCACTGGAAAACTTAACAGGTGTAAACTCAGGGCAAAGTTACAAATCCAAAGCAACAATGGATGAAAATGCTAGAAAAATGTCAAGGAACAATACCTAGAAGGAGAAGAGAAGCAAGAAACCTAGTTATAAGCACTAAATAAATTGTTGGAGAACAAAAATAGAGAGAAAATATTTGAAGCTAGAGAGAGAGCGTGCGAAGTGAAAGAAGAAGAAGAAAGAGAAAATTCAAGTATTCTCAAAACTATAAACATCTCATCATGATTTGGCACAGAGAACAAAGTATTGCACAACCCTCAAGGCATATCATCATTAGGGCACAATACTCCCAAGCAGGATAAATAGCCGTCATTCCTGGGGAATGCAACACGATGAATGACAAGTGTCAAGTGCCAATTTCAAGCCTCATCAACTTGTCTGCCTAGAATATAATAACCCCCCCCCCCCAGTCACCTCATAACATCGATGGCTAAGGGCTATGGGGTGATTGATATGACAAAATGTACCCTCGCCCTAGCCGACACTATACTCGGCCTAGGACGAGGATGAAGTTGAACCAGACTACCTTATTCAGGGTGTCGTACCTAAGATTATCATCAGCCTCGGCCTTAGCGATCAACCAACCTTCAACTACCTAGTTGATGATTCTTGGAGCCTCAACCTATCCTAAAGCCTCAGATCGGTGTCTAGTAAATGTAAGACTGAGGATGACTTGGGTCATTACAGAGCGCAATGGTATCGGCATCGTCTTTTCAAGTCCTCGGCCTCGGTCGATGCGCATAGGCCGAGTGTGACATTAGCATAGTGCGTGGATTGGAAGATGTGTGGTTCAGCGCGCATAGGATGTATACTCCGCGTGGGTGAAACTATTATAATCGGATCATTCCCTCACATGAGGGAATATTTGGTCATCATACTCTACATGTGTCACAGCCAGGTGTTTCTATTGGAGAGGCTAAGAGAAACACATTCATGCATACTACATGCTTGGGGGGGGGGGACACTGTACCCCCTAAGCACCATATAAACCTTTCATCTTCAACATTTTAAAGGATCTCATTATTCACAACCCTATAAGAACTCTGTCAAAATATACAGAAGAGAGAGAAAATCTTGAGTGTTGTATTTATAGGCTATTAGTGCTATACTTATAGTGAAATCCACCATTCACACTGCACAGTGGACGTAGGCTCTGACCAAACCACTTATATTTGGTACCATCTTCTTCTTTGCCTCATCTCCTTCTGTTTATACATTTATATATTTTTTACACCATTGTTCTCTGGTTTGAGCTTACATAAATCTTGACCTGGTGATAAATTTTTGGTATGATCAATTATTGTTGCACCATCTATTTAAGTTTCTCACACTTAAAGTTTTTTAGATATACACTATCTATATTTTCTTCCATTACACACAGGTATAATAATTAGACTTGTACATATAGGTCAAACTATAATATCTCTCAAATGGCCACCGTGATTCAGGCATACTCTGTTATCAAGTTCATGAAATTCTCGTACCAAATTAGGGACTATCACTTCGGAATGCCTTCTCAAACCATAACTCAACAACACACAATGGATGATAATATTGTTCTAAGCCTTTGAGATACGCACATACCTAATGTACCCAAATGACCTGCTAACACCACTAATACAGAAAACATAGTGAGCTTCCCTAAGTTCTATGTTCTAGAGCACATAACCATACCTCATTAGAATCTCCAAGGTGGGATCTCCTTCCGCGCAGAGCCTCTCGTGATAGCAGGAAGGGTAGGTATGTTCACACACATAAAAAATCACATAATATGTATTCACACAACCTATATGTATATATATATATATATATATATAACCTATAGTATATCTCGTACATAGTATTTATATCTCTCAAACACTCGACGTACTAATAATTCACCCATATTATTATTCTCGTATTTTTTGAGTATCACTCACTACCCAAAGGGTCCCAATTATCCCTTAAGTTATTTCAGTAATTAGCACATCAATATACTACTGGTATTTGCCTTAGGTCATGGTTTACCCTTCCCATTACCCAATTCATAAATTCTGATACGGATCTTATTCGGTTGGCTATCGTCGATCCTAATCCCAAGATTACCCTCATTAAGATTAACTGAGCCTTTACTATACGTCTACTGACCTTCTAAGTCTTTATAAAAATTATAAACTATCACCAAAGTTTCTAGTAATTAATTTCATGAGGAAGTATAACATAAAAGGCAAAACTCATCCAAATTGGGCAGCATAATCGATTCGGCCACCAAATCGATTCGGTCACCAAACCGAATTAATTCTCACCTGACTGTATCATTTTCTTCATTGCTTTTACAAGTTTACACGATTAAAATTTTATCAAAACTCCATAATACTTCCCCAAACTCCCATCCAACATACCCAAACATTAAATTTACGTGTAGGTACAATTTTTAACATAAATAACACATCAAAACTACAAGAAATCTACCTAAGAACACATTAAAATCCATATTTTATGAAAACCCTATTTTATGTGTTCTTCATGCGTATACATCAATATTCCCAGATTTATTGCGTGTTAATCATCCCATATCCTCTAATTTCGTGTTATCTACATACATGGATTTGTTCTACATGAATTCGTACTCCAAATCATTAATTCTACGCACCCAAATCCTAAGAATGATCATTTAAATCGTAAAATTAAAACCCTACACTACATGGGTATTGTCACATGCTTAAAGTAATGCAACACTTGTCGTCATCAAGTAGGTTTGATTTATATTTTGAGATGGTGAGAATGTCCTTTCCTTGCTTCAATCTCGAATCCAACAACGTTCGTGGTGTGAAATGGTGTGGAATGGTTTAGGTCTCTTCTCCTCTTCCTCTCCTATGGACTCCTTTTTATCTCAAGTGTTATAAACCTATCTCATAACTGAAAGGGGCTAATATAATACTCTAATTTAGGGAATTCCTTCCCTAGGATCTTAAATGACCAGAACGCCCTTACGTGGTGCTGGGCTGGTCTAAAATCATTTTGGGACCCAAATAGTACACCTGAGTACACTATTCTAACTATTTTGACATATTCAGAATCAACCTTGACCTAGAAATCGCCATCCGAGTCACTCTACATAAATTTCCTATCTCAACCCCAATATAATCTACACATGACTCCTGATTGAGATATAACACAGTCACATCAATATCACTCGCTATGATGCATAATAATTATCACAAGTTATTTACTATTCCCTTAGTAACATTATTTCGTAAATATTAATCATTATCTCTCCCGATTAATATTTTAATAAACATAAAATATTTTAATTCAATTAAATTACGTCACGTGTGTAATTTTAAATAACTAATTTAATTAAATTATGGATACTTAGAAATACGGGGTGTTACAATAAGGGGTTTAAGTTTCCCATGTGTCTCGACGGATGCTTGAAGATCTCTACTAAGACTAGCCACTTTGTTGGTCAAGTCATGATTTTCCCTTTTAACTTAAATGACCCTATCTCCTAAAGAAACTCTCATAGAGGACTCACTCTCTCTCCTTTTTCTCAACTCCTTCTCTAAGGCTAAAACTCTAATCATTAAACCTTTATTTTCTTTTTTCTTTTAAAGGACTCGGCATAAATATCGACGTAGGCATGTTGAAGGTCACTCTCGCTTTCACTTAAAACATCATCTCCCTCACTCTCAGCGGAATGACTAGACTCACTATCGAGGTCATCATTTTGTACCTTCCTTATCGTCTTGAGGTTCGCTAGGTGTACTAACATGACTAGCCATGAGCATGGTGAAGTTACGTCCATGTAGTGATATGTGCCAGGAATCCATTGATTCGACATCACTCTTGCTAAGCATGGCATTTAAGGCAGGTTTTCCTTTGCCTTACATCTTTAATCTCATTGGGCACTAGTGAAATTTGTGAATCTTACCCTCACGCTCATAACATCTTTGTTCATCTTTCTTTGGGTAATCTTTTCTTTCTTTTTCAAAATTTTTCTTTCCCGATTTGTATTGCTTATCTTTCTTAAAAGTTTTCTATTCTTTGGAAGTGTTTTATTTTTCTATGTTTGAGACAAAATTGAATTTTTTTGCAAAAATTGCTAAATCATCGAAGACAACATCATATTCAGACTCAAAAGACAATTCCTCTTTCCTTTTAGATTGTACCTTTAATCCAATTCTCTTTTCCTTAAGTTTAACAGTTTTGGGAAGCATATATATTTCATACGTTTGAACCTCTCTTATGAGTTCTTCTACCCTAATAGTATCTAATATCCGTAACTAAATAAATAGGGTAACCTTAGGAATAAAATATGCTGGAAGTGATCTCAAAATTCTCTTAACTACACGCATCTTATGAATTTTCTCACCTAAATTAAAACTAGATTTTACGATGTCAAATGATCAAGCATAAAATTCATTAAAAGATTTAGAATCTAGCTTGGTAATTGTTTCAAATTATGGGGTGAGATTCTGTATCTTATAATCTTTCATAGCATTGGTACCCTAGTGAGTGATTTTGGGGGTATCATAAGCTTCGTTATACGTGGCCCACATCATAATATGGCAGAATTCGTCGTGGGTGACGGCCCTAGAGACAGCACTTAGATCGCATGAGCTAAAATTGTTGTATTTAAAATCATATTTTGTCCATGCAGAGATAGGTTTTGGACTTTTGACATTGTCATTGGTAACTGTGGGTAGTGTCCACCCTCTTTCACATACAAGCCAAAATCTTTCATCCATTGATTTTAATGAAGATCTCATCCTAGATTTCAAGTAAGCATAGTTTAACCCATCAAACACAAGCATCCTACTATAAAAATGATCCACAAAATTTAAAATTTTAACGAATTACACAAAAACTTATTACAATCAGCTCTAATACCAATTTGAAAATGCTGGGATACTATGGAATTATTCGTATATTTGTCAACCACACACAAATTACATTTTTCCATTTTTTTCTTTGATCAAATTAGATATGCATACAAAGATGTAGTCCAAATTTAATTTATCAAACCAATCATGTCAAAAACATGAAGAAGGAAAAATTTCTAAAAAGTGCAAAAACCTTCATTCAGCATTATAAAATATTTGATAGACACAGTCGACTTACAAACTCATCAGAACAACAAAGTATGATTCACGGTTCTTCAAATCTTCTACAACAATGGAACAGTCCAGCACCGCCTATAAGAATTAATCTTCCATTGGTATCCCCTAACCAGCCTTCTTCTCCAATAATAGAGCATGTTACTCAACAAATTAGCAGTAGAGATTAATCTCTACTAGAGTGTTTGAACTATAAATGTTCTTCTTTATTTGATAAATTGGTCTTCAAGTTTCCACGCGTTTGGAATAATACTGGAAGAGTTTGATCACAAATACAACTTAAAAAGGTGTGATAAGGTTTTAAAAAAAGATTTTGGAGATTCTAATCATGTCTTTCGTTTTATAAGGAAGTTTGTTACAAGAGGATAAATACTAGAAATTTGGACTAAATTTAATATAAAAAAATCTTGTACTTTCGTTTGAATGAAATGTACCTCGTTTGAACAACATGACCATTTTCATTTGATTAGGTATCTAACGACATATCGAACGAGATTTCAGATCTTGTTGAAAAATACCTCATTCAATTGTTTGAAGGACTCGTCCCACTGACCCAGTCTATCTCGTTCAAATGGCTTCTAACGAGATTCCAAAGCTTGCCAAAGGGCAATGATCTAGATTTCATTCAAACTAAAAAAACTCATTATAACAACATAGCGTAGTTCATTCAAACAACAAGCTATTTCTGTTATAACGAGGTAAAGAGTTTTTCAATGTTTTCTTTAAAAACATTTTAAAACCGTTTTGGAAAACAAAGTCTTAAAAATTCTATAACCCTGGAAGAAGAAATCTTTTACTAAATGCGTCTATACCTTCTTGTAAGAGATGTTGAGACGTAAGGCCTTCAATCTTCGAAAGTCTTCAACTTAGTCTTCGAACTCATAAAAGTCTTAAAGGTGAAGTGTAGGCGCAACGGAATAAAGCCAAAAAAAAAATAAACTGAGAAATTATAAAACTTGCTCTTAAATAGTATTTTATACCTTGGCGGAGTTGAAAAGGACCATTTTCAAAAGCATTAATAAGGGCTATACTAGAGTGATCACACCCTTTTTAGAAATTCAAATGTTTTTGGGTAGGTTTCATCTAGGCGTGTGAAAATCCAAAAAAGCCAAAATATGTTGAAAAAGAGCCATAGGCCAAAAGCATAAACCACATGAAAATAAGATATGGCTTATCATTTCAAAATCAAATTTTCAATTAAGTTTTCATTCAAAATATTATTATCAATATATGCTTGAGGGAGGTAATGGCTTGAGACTACCTTACTACCTTATTTAAGATCATAAGGATATATATAAAATGATTGTCTTTAAAGAATCGATTTTAATGATTTTATGAGTTGATTATGTGTATTCATGTTAATTTTGTATCCAATTTATCACATGAGTCATGCCTTGATTTATATTATAAAGTTCCAAAATATTGATTTGCTACGAATTTTGAACCTTTTATGTTAAATTGGTTGAGATTTGTATTATTCATCTTTCTAATTCATGTTTTAAACAAGATTTAAATTAAATCTATTTGTTAAATCAAAATTTTTATATCTTCCCTAATCTTTTTCTCAATTTACATTCTTTATGTTTACATTTGTACATATGTGTGTGAGAGTTGTTGATTTTTTCAATTTCTTACATTTTATTCCAAATTGGTGATAATAAAGTCAAAATGAATAATTTCTTGTGCATTTTTATTCATTTATATCACTGAGATTTAGAGTGTTGGGATTCAGGAGGGTTTATTAGGATTTTTAGATGTTTTTTAGACTTTAGGGGGAAATTTCTCTGTTTCTTGTGTAAGACTTCAAAAGGTTATTGATCAAACGATGTTCATTTAAATGGTTGAAATTATTTACTGTGCGCACATTGCTCTATTTTCTTGGCACATTATTTTTGTTCTAGGCAGCTTTGGTGATGATTGTACACTTATTTTTGCTCATCATGTTTTTTGGTACCTTCTGGCTTAGAGCTTGTACCTTGATTTCATGATGTTCATAGAGCTTATATGAGTTAAGTTTTTGGTTTATGATTGGTTCTTATAGCTCTATATGTTCGCTGCGATTCTTGTCGATTAACGTTTCTTGTGCTTTTTATAACCTAGGTAGTTTTATTCTTCTGGTGAGACAATGATCCTCATTTGGATCGGATCTATGTGATATTTTGTTGAGTTTTTGAGGTGTTATTATGCTTATCGTGTTAGTATCTTGCTATTTCAATCTTAGACACATTGTCCTTTGTAGTTATTCTTGTCCTTAGTGAATTTTTGGTGTTTTCCTTGACTAATGTTCAGTACTATATCTTATTGATTATCACGTGTGAAATTATATGACTTGAGATATCTCTTTTCAATATCAAATTATTCTTGATTATTGTTATTGTCTCACATGTCATTGTAGACGTTCCATGCTCACATGTCTCTATCGCATTCCTTCATGATATCTTGTTGTTGTGCACTTACTCATATGTTTCACATGCTACATATTCCATGTTTTGTCATCTTATTCATGATTTTCTTCTTTCATTCATATCTATAGGGGGAAAATAATTAGTATTTAGGGATATTTCATGTTCCCTGTTGAGATGTCACTGGATTGTGCATATAATGTCATTTTTATGCTTCTTATTCATTTTTTCTAGCATGTTATCTCTTGTAAGACTTGGTGTTTGATATCACATGATCCTCTTGCTTTATCATTGCTTCCCTTGCTTATATCATTGATATCTTCTGACTTGTTATTGTGGATGTCACATAAACATTTGATGAGGATTATAATTTTTTTACATATCTCTATATCCATTGATAGCCCCTTATTGATACTTTATTGTACCCTTCTATATGGTACTTGATGCTTGGATATTTGGATGTATGGATGATCCATTATTAATTGGTCCATTCTCTATTGCTATCATATTCTTCTACTATATTGGCATATTCTTGATATGTTCATAATCTATATCCATGCTTTATATATCATCTCATTCTACTTAGATTGTTTTATATATCACATAGCCTATTTATATTCTTATTGATTGATATATTTCATCTACTAGTCCCTGTTTTGAGATTAATATGATGATAAACTTATATATGCTCATTGTGAGGTCCCATTATAGATTTGGTATTTCACATGCTATACTAGCTCTTGCTTTATTACCATGCTATACCCATTACCCATGATTTGGCTTTTCTTTGATTTTTCAGTGTCCTAAACGAGGAAGTAGTTATATCCCCTCCTTTCCTTTTATATATATCAAAAAGTGGGAGATTTGTGTCAAAAGGGGGAATGTGTAAAAAAATGGAGAGATAACTTTTAGGGGGAGCTATACTAATTGTGTTTCTTATTGATATTAGATGATTTTGTAATACTTCAAATGTTTACATGTTTACATGCTTTATTTCATCTATATCACTTCGCTATTTTGGGAGGATTCCCAACTAGGGGGAGTTTCCCTTTGTGCATGACGGCTTGCATCATTCTATTTGTTATTTCATGTGATTCCAGGTATTGTCATGTTGATTTTGACTCTAACCCATGTTTGGACATTACAAAAGAAATTACTTTTTGAGGCGGTGCTCTATCTATCCTAAAAGTTTCTCTGGCCATCTCAAAAGTCTTTTGGGATGCCATTTGGGATGGCTAAAGGGGATGATATCGGACCCCTGTTTTAAAAGCTTTTTGAGATGGCAATAGCGGTCTCGAAAGGGTTTTTTGAGATTAGAAGTAAGTCATCTTAAAAGGTCATCATTTATAGGACCCTTTTTAGATGAGACAAAAAAAAATATCTTTTAAACCTATTTTTAAGACACACAGTGAACATTTTTAAGGCTTAAACAAAGAAGAGATCATTTGTACATTTTTGGAATTAAAAGCTTTTATTTCGAAGAGAAATAATTTTTTCCATATAACTGGACACGTCACATTAAATCTAACGATTTTTATTTAGACTCAAATCCTTGAGGGATACAAATCTTGTAATGTTAGATAATATTCCAGTAAGTTTGTTATTATTAAACAAAAAATACTCTAATGAAAACTCAGCAGATGACATGTTTTTTAGAAAATCTAAAAGGTTCCCACTCAAATTGTTGAATGATAATTGAAGGTCTTGTAGCTTGCAAAGATTTTTTGAAGGAGTTTGGAATCACACCATCAAGTTAATTTTCAAACAAATGAAGAGAAAATAGAGAAGTTACTCAATACCATCATAGAACTTTACACTTGTCCATGCGAAGGTGGATAAGCACCTCGATAGATCCAACACCTTGTTAGAGCAACTGTTGAAGGTTAAATTCTTAACTGGCTTGAGGTAGACCACAACTTTCGCAGAAGTCCATGCATATCCATACTCGTTCTTTATTATATTGTACGTCCATACAATTGTAATCTTATTTGGATAAATGGTGAACTTTTTAGAGAATGGAACCCTAATGAAAAATCATGGAGACAAGGTTAGAATATGTCCTAGCAAGTAGGCCTCTAAAGGTAAAGACTAAGAGTGCAAAGAATAAACTTGTTGGATGAGCTTAGAACTCAAACTAGTGAGTAATCGTATCACAAACTAGACCTAAGTTGAAAAAGGATAAACTTTCTCAAAGGTTAGTTCATATGTCCAGAGAAACCCATTGTATAAGGTCAGAAGTTACCATATTGACGTAAGCCTCTTATGGTTCAGGCTCAATATGCAAAACTCAACGCTATGATGGCATAGTCCGTGGGTGAGGCTGAAAAAACCTAGGTGACATAATCCAAGGCACCATAGTGTGAGTACAAGTAAATAAAGTTCAAGGAGTCTGAGGCAATAATGACTAAAGTGATCAGCTCAAGCAGAAATCATGAACATAACAAACATGCCAAAAATTAACTTGGAGAAGGTATTCATAGTGCTTATCCCTTTGGCAAAGACATTTCAGTTATTGATGGGCACACATCATTAGAGTAACAATTACTAGGTAATTGCTTTTACTAATAATGTGGGTACTAATTCAGTTTAGAGTATCCAAAGACTAGTGAGTTGATGGTCTCAAGAAAACAGGGCCCAATAGGAGAAGCCAATTAATTATGTTGATTTTGTTTAACCAGATGGGAATTATCGGATGAGTATCACAACATTCATAAAGGTTCAATGGGCACAACTATATGAGGATTTTAAAATTCATGCATAGAGGCATGTAATGAGCTAAATAAGATCCTCTTCTCCTGACCATTAGTGATCGCACACAAGAATGTGCAGTAATGATAGGTTATAGTTAACTACTTATAACCACTACCTAAAGGATATCACAATTTACATTAATTAACCTCAACTGATCATGCTCTTATAACACATACCATTAGTCTTGAGACCAAGTTATAGTCATTATACATATATAATATGCTTATTATAAATGGTAGACTTACCTTATAACTCAAAAACCATGTTGATATCACAATTTACACTAATTACCATCAACCGATCATGCTTCCACAACACATACCACTCGTCTTGACACCACCTTATGGTCTTTGTCCATATAGAATGCTTTTATTGTAAATCTAGGACTTAGATTATAATTCAAAATCCATGCTGCTATACAAATGTAAAAACCTAATGATCCCTCATTATAAAAGAATTACTCAACTCATTAAAGACTTTTTCTAATTAATTGTTGTCTTGCTTTATGAAGCATATTTTTTCCATTCTACTTTATATGGCAAAATATTTTCAAAGTAGTTAATGGTGGTGGGTAGATTTCATTTTTAATATACTATGCATGTGAGTTGAACGACATATTTCAATTTAAAAAAGAAAATTGGTTCGCCTACTGCCGAACCTCCTCTTCCTTTTTTATATCACTATAGGCAATACATAGAAAAATGGTAGTGACCCTAGCATGGATGTAGGTTGCATTGTCCGATGGCCTTAATGACTCATAATTTCTTACACATGTGCATAATGATTGATTTTAGTAGGTGAGTCGTTAATCATGAAAAATGTAAAGTTCTTTTTTATCTTTTTTAATCCTTTTATATTTATCTTCAGCCTTACAACTTTTAACAATTACTCTTAAAACCGCTTTGATGAATAAGAAGAAAATAACCCAACTATATCCTAGATGCACAAGTGCATCCTTTGCGTAACCAGTTATATCCACGTCATCTTTAAAAAATTAAATTTATTGGTTAACAAAATGGATATGTATATGGAATATTTGAAATATACTAGGTTATGTCTAATTTCTCCTCTCAAAACTGCTTTGTAAATGGCCACTTCCTTAAATGATAACACATGAAACTCATCACAATTCGCTATAGTAAAATACAATTTTCTTGATTTTGTCATTTGGATTTTTTTTCTAATGCATATATACTCCTCATAAACAAATTCACACAAACTACTAAATAAATATTAATAATTTTAACTAAAATTGACACAAACTTGTAAATAAATATTCCTGTAGCTTTATCTAAAAGCTATATTATAACAACCAATTGGCAATCCGAGTTTTCAATTGGTTCTTCCTCAACCACCTATCTCCACTAAAAATCATATATCCAAAAACTAATGAAATATTTAACATTGTTAAATGTTAAACTTTATGAAAAGAGTACTTACACACCATAGGCAATAATCCACTCATCTATGTTGGCACTAGCTTGATTAGTAGGGCATTATATACCTAATTTAATCAAAACACATTAATTCCCCTATAACCAAAAAACAGAATCAAAGTGACAAACAATAATAATTATTACAAGCACTCACGGAGATAAAAAAATATGATTCTTACAAATAGCACAGTTGTCCACAGTGATATCTACATCATACAAGAAAAGTTTAACAACTCAATTAACTACAAACATATGATAAAAATATTTTGAGTAAATTGAAGTTATGGTTATGGAATGGGGGTAGAATGGCCAGGACCACACATTCCACTTCAAAAAACTTTGTCAACTTAACCAACGATGAGGTTGAGGACTAGGGATAGGGCGGTGAAGCTAGGGATATGGTGGCGAAGGCATGCAGTTGAGGGCATGTGGTTGAGGGCGTGTGGTCGGGTGAAGAAGAATAAGAAGAAGAAGAAGAAGAAGAAGAAATGATAGGGTGGGAATTTGGGTTTTTCTTCTTTTTTTCCCATTCATTTTTTTGTTATCTCAGGCTAACAGAAGAAGAAGGAGTGAAAATTGATACAAGGGGAACTCAAATTGGTTTTATCCATCTCATAAGGCATACCTTTTTAGATGGATACTAATTAGCAGTCTCCTTAGTACTATTTTTTGGGATGGGTAACAAAAGGGGTCTTAAAAGCTAGTAATCTTTAAGACTGCTAATTTTATTCGTCCCAAAAGGTGGGTTTTAGAGACTCAAATTTTAACAATCTCGAAAGGTTCAGTCTCAAAAAGTACTTTTTTGTAGTAAGAATCTACTATTGATGTGTTGTAGGTCTTATGGATTATTTGTACATTACCTTTCTAATACTCTCATTATATGGCTAATGACGTGTGAGTCTTGTATGGGTAATAAGATCATTTGGGGTTTTGAGGGTTTTACCATGGAATAACCAAAGAGGAAAATTGAAAGTATAATTTTGTACAATATATTAGTTGGTTTATTCTCATGTAAAAAAAATTGTGTTATTCAGTCCATCAGGTCATATAGACTTGATTCGATATGAGTGAGGCGTGGTCATTTGACTTTGAATGAACCTTTGAAGATTGAAAATTTTTCAAGCCGCTCATTGAAGACTTTCATTACAATGAATTCACATTGAAGTGAAGAAAATATCATTTTAGATAATTTTGATTTGATTACAACTAAACACACACACATACAAAAAATATTTTTAAAATGCACGAGGATGTAAAAATTGATGGAACAAGTGTTTGAAATGATTTAAATAGTTTTAGAAATCTTTTAAACTGTTTTGAAAAGATTTTTGGAGTTCGCTTTTTGCTTAGAGCCTGTTAAGGCCTCTAGAAAAAAGTGTTTTTTCCTTAACAATTTGCATGAGTTTATATTGACATCGCACTAACGGTGAAGTTCACATGGCTAAAAAGTGATTTAGTGTGCACATCCTTGGCCTCGATTCCACACTTCTAGGAATTTTGCACATGACCAAATCTAACTGCGCCCACGACGGCTTCAGATTTTCAAAAATCTCTATAAATAGGCCATTTTCCCTCTCATTTCTGAAAACCTCATAACTCAAACAAATTCTTAAGAGTATTTTCGATATTGAGAGAAATTTTCCTTAGCTTCTCTTTCCAATTTCACTTAATTCCTCCAAAATTGTTAAAACTTAGATCTATACTTGATATATGCTTTTGAAAGAGAATTGAGAGTGTTTTCATTCATATTTCACATAACATATTAACTTTGATCAATCTACCTTTGAATTTAGTGATTATCTACTCTTAGATCTAAAAGAGGAGGCACTACGATTTATTGGAAAAATAAAAGTGTGGCATGACTTCTAAGGAGGAAAATGGACTTTTTCGTTTGTTGTGTGAAGGTAATATTTCTACTGCTATTCCACTGTCAGTTGCTACTCCTCTACATGTTCAACTCATGGATGTTGATGTTGATTAATGATACAAGAAATTGTATCACCAAGTCAGTGTTTTGTAAGCTCAAAACCAGACAATAATGGAGTATAACATATATATGTGATCAAGAAAGAGATAAGGCAAGGTAGAGTATAATACCGGATATAAGTGATTCAACCATGAAGGGCCTACGTCCACTGTGTGAGTATGTTAAATCCACTAAATATGGGATCCAGTGGACTTTGGATATAATCACTCAAGCTTTTTGTCTCTAAGCAAAGGTTTAGACATAGTTTTAGTAGGGTAAGCAATTTGCGATCCTTTACAATGGTGTAGAAGAAAAAGTATTTATATGGACGGGGTGGTGTTATATGCACCCCAGTCATGCATGAGGCATGCATAAAACCAAGTGTCCAATGATGTAGTGCCATATATACCGTGTGCATATAAATAATGATTAAGAGATATTCTCCACATGTGGGGTTAATGCTGTTGTAATGGTTTTGCTCTCATGGGCTCGCAGATCATGCCCACTCTCCCATATGTGCTCCATTCCACGTTCCTTGTTGGATGTCAAATGTGTTCTGCTAGGATGAGGTGTCGTCTTGGCCGAGTATGTGTCCATTGACGCTCCTCTAGATTACATGCTAATAATTTCCAAGTGTAGTCTCGACCTACACGCATCAGTTCGAGATGAGTGGTCTCCCCAAGTGGATGCGATCTCGTCTTCCTGAGTTATATGATGCAAGGCATAGGACCACCAAGGTGTCCTATGGTCTCGGGTTAGCCCTCGATAAGGATGAGATATTCATAGTAGGATGGTTCAAGAGAGAACATTTTATAAGATTGGCTTTAGCCGAGCTTGGCCTGAGCCAAGACGAGGTCTCATATTGGTATATCAATCACCCCATAGCCCTTAATCTTTTGTTTAGATAGAAGACTAAGGGGTAAAAAAGTCAAACTTCACTGATTAAGGTACGTCTCTGACTTGTCATATATTGATGTACTGATGTGTACGAGAGGATGACACTTATAATCCGTTCCTTGGCCTATCGTGCTCCCTAAGTAGTGGCAAAAACATATGTTCACCTTAGAAGTTATGCCCTAATGACGGGTGCATTAAGAGTCAAACCCCATCATTAAGGGATTTAAAAATGTTTAATCCCAAAACTTCTCCTCTTTCTTCACTTATGTGCGTTATTTTCTCTCTCTAAGTTTTTCAGTTCTAGAGCTCCTTCTCTCTCTCTTCCACCTCCCATGCATTTTTGGCTATTTTCTTAACTCTCTGATGGTTTCCAGCGTAGGTAAACCTTCCAGGTACTCCTTTTTCCCTTCTTCATTAGCTTTTCATCATTTTAGCCATTTCTGTAATTGTGTTGCTTTTTTAGTGGGTTTATAACATTTTTGGCGACTGTGTTGAGTGATTGTTAGGTGGTTTTTAGGGTTGAAAAAGTTAGTTTGGGGGTTGAGATAGTGGATTTGAGGGTTTGTTAATAGTTTAAGGGTTTTTCCCCTCCGTTTTACCATCGTTTGGTCACTCAGGTAAATCAACAGTCATCTTCTTTGGTGAAGCACTTATCCTATGCTTTAGTGTTCTTGGTCCCAACTTTTCATATTCCTTTATTCATATCTTTTGGTCAAATCCAATCAAACTTTTAGTTATTTTCCTTTTTCTATTGTTTCCACCAAGTCGAGGGTCATCTTTTGGATGTTGAGGAAATCATACAATCTAGCTGAGGATTTCCCTATTCTCAGAGAGAGGGGCTTCAGGAAGAGAAGAAAGCACAAGGTCGAGGAAGCTACCAAGCACAGGGCTGAAGCCTTTCCTCTTCGTCCTATCTATACTATCCCTCTTGAAACCATTAGTACTCTAGTTGTAGAACTTAATGACTCCAAGTCTGAGTTGGATGCTAAGAGTGTTGACTTTTTTCAAGTGGCAATGGAAGTCCTACATGATGGGTCTAAGTAGGCTTAGGGTTCTTCAAGAGCCTTGTCTTTTTGTCAATTGGAGTCATCCAATAGGGCTAAGTCATTGAACCAGGCTGAGTCATCATCAAATCGATTTGAGTCTTATTATGGGTCAGATTCTTCTATACCGATCCTCCTATCCCATGATGGGTCGAGAATGTACGTTTCTATGCCACCCCCAAAAGATTTTATTCCTCTTATTGCTATTCCGTGATGACACTTTGCTAGAACTTCCCATGCCTTACGTGTCATCCCGGATGCAGATCAAGATAACAATGAGGATGCAGCAGAGGGCACACTTGACACATCTTGTGCTAAATCCTACGTCAATACAATGACTGAAGTCGAACTCTTGCTATGAAGACATATCTATAGCATTGGACCTTCTATCCATATAAGATTACCCTCGACTAACGAGAGAGTATTTTAAGGCCGAGAGGGTGAAATTTGTGTGTATGAACAGATGTTCAAGGTTAAATTTAGGCTACTTATGCATCCAGCTGAACGAGATATTCTAAAAAGTCTAGGTCTTGCCCCTTCCTAACTTTCACCAAATGTCTGAAGAGTTATTATCGGTTTCATCGCCCTGTGGAAGGTAGTTCACCATACGGATCTCCCAGTTAGTGTCTTCAGAGGATACTACATTATCTCGTCTCCTAAGACTTAACCGGGCTACTATCACCTCGTAGATAGAAAGTCTGAGAAGAAAGCCCTACTGGTAACCAAATCTTCCAATCATAATTGGAAACCACATTATTTTTTTTTATCTCGAGAGCCTGGGAATTTGTCCCCAATGTCCTATGCACTGCCTCTGAGCCTCGAGTTCCCCAGTGATGGTCCACAACCATAATATCAGTTAAAGCTAATCTGGGCTTAAGTGTTGAAGCCATATAAAATCTTAATAAGGTTAGGAAACAAGGATACGAAAGGGATCTCGTCCAATTTAAACGGTTGATGACCTCGTATTTCTTAAAGTAGACGGGTATGGGGTGGACCCCCTTTCTTAGCCATGTAAGTATTAACATTATTTCTGTTAACTATTGTGTCGTACTTATTCAATCCGACCTTATGATCTCATTTTCGTTATTGCAGACAAACCACCAAATACTTTTGAAGCTGTGTGGAATATGGAAACACCAAGCACTGCCAATTTCCTCAAACTAGTTGGGAAGAATTTGGCCCCTGCACCTCAAACCAAAAAATCCACGACTATAAACCCCAGCTAGGCCCATAGGAGCATGAAGAGAAAGGACATCCCTATCTCTTCGGAGGATGCTCTTACTGCGAGGCTATAGAATCTGAGAATTATCCATGAATCTGCATTAGGGAGCAAGGATAAAGCCTTAGAGTTCCTCACTTCTAATACCTCTGAGTCTGACATCGAGTTTATGGAGGCCACCAACATCTCCTTGATGAATGACTTCGTCATTCACAGGGCTGTCCAAGTAAGTCATTCTTCTTTCATATTTTGTAAAAAATTTAAGGTTATCCGATAAGGTAATCTCATACTAACTTATTTTTGTCTTATTCAGTGAACTATCTGGCTCTCAGATCTATCTGAGATCTATCTGGCTCATCAAGCTATCAGGGATGATGAGGCTCAAAAGATCCGCATCCAAGAGTTATAGACTCAGATTGAGAACCTGAAGAAATAACACTCCAAGGTAATCACCAATATCCACAAAAGTCATGATAAGGCTATGAAGTCTCTGAAAAAATAGAATTCAATCGATATTAGTAGGAAAATAAAGGAGGTTGTTGATAGTAAGATCTCTGAGGCTCAACAACGGGATATGAAGGTCTTCACATCATCCGAGGAGTTCCCGGGATATATTATGCAGTACCTTGAAAGAGGTTCTCAAACTGGTTGCGTATGGGAAACTTTGAAATTTCCAAAGATCGCCCACCTATCTGCCTATGGGAAACTTTGAATTTTCCTGAGATCGCCCACCTATCTGAGCAGTTGAAGACTTTCATCCTGGATGACTCTCTTGTAATGATAGTTTTGACTTAGGTTGAGGCATTGGATGAATAGGAGCCCACAATTCAGACTACGAATCAGGCAGATGAGACTGATCATGTCAAAGATGTCGAAGCTGATATTACTGTAGTTAGGGTTGCGTCGGCTCTTAATGAAATCGAGAATCCAAATGCTGAACAGGCAAACCTCCAAGATTAGCTTCTCTCAATCTTTCTTTTTTGGACGGCCACCTGTGGCCTGATGCCCCTCTTGGTTATAAAGTTTTTAAACACTTAAATATGCTTTGAACACTTCTGATCTCATATTTATAAATGAAAAATGCTCTGATCCTTTATTGCCATACTTTGCATAGATGAATAGTATTCCTTTCCATATTTATGATTTTCCTTTATTGCCTTCTTCTGATGTTTTATCAAGTAACCACAACTAAACTAGTTTATGACCTTAACATGACCAATTATCGAAATATCTCACACATCATCCCATCTTTAGACGAGACGAGAATAAGTAACAAATTTCCTCATATGAACATCGTATCATCATAGGATAAGATATAATGATTTTTAATCCTAAATTAATTAGCCTACAAATTATATAAGCCCCGTCTCGTCGTTTTGAGAGTGTATGGGTCAGAGTTGTCTCGTTCACACATTTTCATCTCGATCGAGAGAGAGTTTCCACCAATTTAATGAAGTTTAACATGAACCACACTAAAGTGATCACCATAATTTGAATTCACCAAATTATGGTGTTTGCATCACAAGTCCCCTCTCATCATTTTAGAGAGCGTATGGATGAGAGTCATATCAAATGAGAGATATTTTCCATCAAATTAAGGATGTTTAACATGTTCCCACATGTTGGTGTTATCCAGAGTCCATGGACGAGGTTGTCCCCGTCTGGACCATCATGTCACCGAGAGCGAGTTAGACCCACTTCACCATGAATGATTCTTTATAGCCTAAGATGAACTAATACATACAAACCAAAATCATTCAAATAACAAACTAAGAGAGAACATTTGGACATTTTTCATTCATAATCTTCTTCTCATATACATAGAAAAATGAGACAAATGAAAACTAATAAAATACCTGTTACTGGTAGTAGTTGTTGATACGGTCAGCATTCCATGGATTGGAAATGGCTCTCCATCTAAGTTCTCCAGTTGATAAGTTCGGGGAACCACCTCTTTAATTACTCGGTAGGGGCCATGCCACTTATCATGAAGCTTATTAGGCTTCTGCCAAGTCTTCTTTAGATCTAGGTCTCCTATCTCTAATGTCTGGGCCTTCACTCTCTTATTATTAAACTTCGTTGTTCTTTACTGATAGGTAGCTTGCATAACATCAGTATCTTCTCTTCATTCTTATATAAGATCCAAATTTAGTCTTCTTATAGCCATATTCTCCTCTCGGTCATATGTTTAGACCTTGTGAGTTGGGAAACCAATCTCTGTCGGTACCATAGCCTCTGAGCCATAGGCTAACATGAATGGAGTTTCCCCTATTATTGACCTATATGTCATACTATATGCTCATAAGACGTCATGCACCTTATCGGTTCATCTCCTTTTTACATCTTCCAACTTTTTCTTGATTCCATTAAGAATCGTTCGATTCATTACCTCTATCAACCCATTGGCCTAGGTCAGCCTGGAGTTGAAAAAAAAATGTTTGATGCCAACCCGCTCATAGTACATCTCGAGGAGATGTTCTTAAAATGCTTCCCATAATCAGAAATCAGAGTGTTTGGTAGACCGTATCTACAAATAATGTTTTTCCAAATAAATTGGAAGGCTTTGTTCTCCGTTGTTGTGATCATCACCTCGGCCTCTACCCACTTCGAAAACAATCAATAGCATAGCGATAATTTTTCACAGACCTTAGCAATGGTCCTATAAATTCAATCCCCCAGACTACAAATGGACAAGGGGAAGTGATTAAAGCAAGATGCTGATGATGTTGATGGGGCACGGTGGCAAACCTTTGGCACTTGTCACACTTCTTCACATATGCATCTACCTCTTTGGTTAGTGTAGGCCATAAAAATCCCTAAGTGACGATCCTCTTAACTAATGACCATCCTCATATATGACCGGAGTAATATCCCTCGTGTACATCTTTCAGAATAAACTCTACCTCGGACGGATGTACACATCTTAGTAGAGGAAGAAGGAATCCTTTCTTTTACAGGATGTTTCCTACGATGGGGAACTTTATCTCTTTGTACCTCAATTTTTTCTTTTCAATTTTTGAATCAGGAAATTCCCCATATCTGATGTATCAGATGATATGATACATCCAAGAATCTCCCATGTTTAAGTTCAAGAAAAATTCCACAACACTGTCTTCCTCTTTAATGGTCAATCGATGTAAAATCTCCACCGGCGCTGACCTTCAAATTTTTGTTCTTGTGGCAAAAGCTAGTATGACCAAAGGATCGGCTCAGATATTCTCAAGCAGAGGTATCTTCTTTAGCTTAACCTCTATGAAATGCTTCAATATTATTTTTACCCTTCCACAGTTTTTGGCCATTATGTCGTCCTTGGACTCATATACTCCCAAGATTTGGTTCATAAATAACTTGGAGTCGCTATGAACTAAGAGCTGGCCTACGTTCAATGCTTTGGCAAAGCAGAGTCCTTCCAAAAGGTATTCGTACTCTGACTTGTTGTTGGAGGCTTTGAAATTAAACCTTAGAGCATATTCAATGTCAGTCCCATATAGGGATGATACAATCAAACCTGCTCTATTTTCGGCCTCACATGAAGATCCATTAACAAACAAGTTCCACATAGTACCATCTTTGGAAAAATTACCCTCTTCCAGGGTCCCATTCTTGAAGAAGTACCTCTCTTACTCATTCTGAAATACCTTACTCCTTGATGTACTCATCTCGACCTCAGTTGGGGCAAGACATAATATTTCTTCTAGCTCATAAGCTGGAGTTTTAATCTCTTCGGTGTCAGCCTCGTCCCATTTGAACTCGGCTACAAAATTAACTAGGGCTTACCCCTTAATGGTTTTTCTTGGTTGGTAGATGATTTTGAATTACCCTAACTCAATTTCCCAGGCCATCAACTTACTCGATTTCTCAAGTTTATGGATGACCTGTCTGAGAGGAAAGTTGGTGAGGACGACCATAGTGTGCACTTGAAAGTACGGCTTCATATTCCTTGACGCATGGATTAAATCATAGGCCAGCTTTTCCATTTTAGGATATCTCTGCTCAGCCCCTTGGAGGGCCTTACTGTTGAAGTACAGTAGCTTTTACACTTCATCCTCATCTTTGACAATTGCAACACTAATGGCCGATTCCGACACTACTAGATACAAATATAATTTTTCTCCCTAAATTGTTCTTGACAATAGGAGTGGGGAGCCGAGGTAGGTCTTTAACTCTTGACAGGCCTTATCACACTCCTCATTCCACTAAAAAGATTTTTTGAGCACTTTAAAAAAGGTAAGGCACTTTTCAGTTGCTCTAGACACTTACCTGTTCAAAGATGCCACCCGTCCAGTTAACCTCTGCACATATTTTATTGTTGTTGAGGTCTTAATGTCCATTAAAGCTTTGATATTCTTGGGGTTTACTTTAATCCCCCTCACGTTCATGATAAATCCCAAGAACATGCCTTCCCCGATGTCAAAGACACACTTAGCGGGGGCGAGTTTCATCCTAAACTCGTCCATAGTATCAAAAGTTCTCTTAAGGTCGGCCACATGAGTGTCGGCCTTGAGACTTTTTATCAACATGTCATCGACATAAACCTCCATCATCTTCAAGATCTTCTCTTTAAACATATTGTTAACCAATATTTGATATGTTGCCCCAAAATTCTTCAAACCCAAAGGCATGACCTTGTAATAATAGGTCCCTTTGTTATTTATAAAATATGTCTTCTCATCATTGGACAGATCCATGGATATCTGGTTATACTTTGAGTAGGCATCCATGAAACTCATTAACTCATGGACGATAGTCGCATATACCATCTAGTATATTCTTGGCAGAGGAAAGCTATCTTTGGGATAGTCCTTATTCAGATATATAAAATCAACACACATCCTCCATTTACCATTGGCCTTGGGGACGATTACAGTATTTGCTAACCACTTAAGATAGATGACCTCCATGATCAAGTCAGCCTTTTTAAACTTCTTCACTTCTTCTCTGATGATATCATATTTCTCGCTAGAGTATATTATCCTTCTTTACCGGATAAGCTTTGCATCCTTGGCCACATTGATTTTATGGCAGAGGACCTTTGGATCGATGTCGAGCATATCTTTAAAGCTCAAAGCAAAAATGCTCTCCCTCTTTTTCAATAATTTAATCATCTCTTCTTTAATTTCTTTCTTTAGGGATCTATCGATTTGGAAGTTTTTTTGTGTATCGTCCTCATTGAGGATGATGGATTCTACCTCCTTAGTCGCTTCACCCTTCTTCAACTTCGTTACATCTCTAGGGTCCAGGGTATCAATGTCGTACGTTGTAGTAGCCTTTTTGTATGCCTTTCTGTCCTCAGACGAATTGAAATAACATTCGCGCTCCTCAACTTGGTCACCCTGCATTTCCCTTCCCCCATAAGGAGTCGGGAATTTGATCATCTAGTGCACTGTTGAGGGCACGACCCCAAACCCCTCGAGGGCTACCCTTACTAGGATTATGTTGTAGGCCGAGTATACGTTCTCATCCATAATAAAGAAATTAATCTTTTTCATGAGGCATTTTGGCCAGTAGTTCTCCATCCTGACTTTTATCTCATAAATTCCCAAAGGATGCACCTTCTCTCCATTGAAACCGATGAGTGGTTGGTGGTACGAGATCATCCTCTTCTTGCTCAACCCCAGACCCTTATAACAGTCCCAAAACATCACATCAGCTGAGTTTCCACCATTGACCAATATTCTTAGAACCTCATGCCCGTGCACCAAGGTGGTGCTTACCAATGGGTTTGAATGTGGGGCTAATATTCCCTTAAAATCCATCTTAGAAAAGCCAACAATCAGAGTATTCATATAAACTTTAATTCTTTTTACCTTCTTTGTCTTAACCGCTATCGAGTTTATTTCTTTGGGCTTTAGAGGAAGAGCTTTGGCCTCTACCCGTGAGACTTTTTGTCAGCAATCTATTTCCCCATACAATAAGTCCTCCACATATCATCTTAACTTTGAGAGAAATTGTGTGGAGCCGACCCTTAGGATCGGTGATTGGGGGTGGAAAGTTAAGGCCAGCTTCGTTATCATCGTTCGAGTCATCCTTATTTCGATTGGCTGGAGCATCAGGCTTATACTTATCATTAATCCTATTTCGGGTGTAGTCTTGGCCACCCTTTGAATTGCTCTTGTCAACATATTTTCTTAACATTCCAGCTTTCATCATTTTCTTAATCTTTTCCTTGAGAGCGAAACATTTGTCGATCGTATGAGCATGATCTTAGTGAAACTCAAACCACAGATTCTTGCTCCTCTTGTGAGGATGAGCCTTCAATTTCTCGATCCATCTCAGAGTCCGATTATTCTTTACCTCCTTCATGATTTGCTCACAACTGACTTTCAAATGGGTGTTGTCAGCGAACTTATCATCCATCGACCTCTTCTTTTTGTCCTTGTTATTTTTCTAGAACTTACCTCTGCTACTTGTTCCTTTCTCATCTTCACCCTTGGAAGCCATTACCTCCTCCTCATTCATAAACTTCCAGGTTGTAGCCACGAGTTCGGCTATGGATTTAGGAGGATCCTCAACTAGCTTCTAGAGGAGCTTCCCTTTCTGTAACCCTCCCATAAGCGCTGTCATAGCAATGCTCTCTTCGTAATCTTAACCCTCTAACTTCTCATTATTGAATCTCTCTATGTACTCCCTCAGATTTTCATTATTTCCCCACTTTACATACAGCACCCCAAAGAAATAATTGTGTATAAACCTCTCAGTTAGCTGTTTGAAATTCTCTATTAAGTTTTTAGGGAGAGATATGAACCATACATGAGCAGCTTCGGTAAGTGTGCTAGATAAGGCCCGACACCTCATCTCACCTAGGATCGAGTAGATATCAATAGCTGATTGATACATCTCCATGTGATGGATGGAATTAGTTCTCCTATCGTAGTTAGGTGTGACTACTAACGGTTTGAATTTAGACGGGGTTGGATAGCTCACGATCTTAGCTGCAAAGGGGGAGACTTCAATGTATCCCTTTTGCAAAGGGTCTCGGCTCTTTAGGATATACCCTATCGTGTCTTCCAGTTACCATATAGAATCATTCCAAGGCTTCCCGAACACATCTATAACATCGGCCTGGGCCACATTTTCTCTAGCCCCCTCTCTATCCGCTGGCCGAACTAAGGGCTTTTTGGCAACTGTCCTTTGTCATCTATTCACCTCTCGATGTTCCATGTTTATATTTTAATGTTACTCATTTGATAGTACCATCTATTGTATTTAGACACTTATGGTTAATATATGGATATTTGTAGCTTTCTTGAGGTACATTGATACTCTTTTAGTTGTTATATAGATATTTTGTTGATTGTATGGATATCTATACATTGGTTTATGGGTTATTTTCTTTTATCCACATTTCTTGTGATTATGTTATTATATCCATGTTATATCCACATTGTTTTATCCATGGTTGTTTATATGATCTCATTTTATTATTTCGATTGATTTTATATATCACATACCATGCTTCCATCCTTATTAATAGATTTATTTCATCGTCTAGTTATTTCTTTTTAGATTTGTATTGTGATACACATGTATATGCTCATTTCATGTTCCCATGGTATATCTATGGTAGTTCACATGCTTTACTTGCTTTTGATTTTCTAGTTCCTCTATGACATTGTGACTTTTCTTTTTTGTCATGATATACCCATGATCCATGGTAGTTTCTTCTCTTTGATTTTTCCGTGTCGAAAAGGGGGAGGAAAATTTATTCCCCTTATTTTTCTACTTTTTCATAACTGGGGAGTATGTTTTGTTCCTCTTATTTACTAAAAAGGGTGAGAAATTTCTATGATAGGGGAAGTTGACACATAGAGGGGGTTATTGATTATTTTAGGGATATGCTCTATGGGGAAGCTTTATTACCACTTGTCATCTTTGATATTTGATGATGTTGCTTCAAATGTCACATGTTCACTTATTTTATTTCATGTTCACATGCTTTATTTAATCTATATCACATTGAAATTTATGGAGGATTACTAACCATGGGGAGTTTCTCTTTGTGCATGATATTTCCTCTGTGATTATCTTTGTTATTTCTTGTGATTTTAGGTATAGCTATATTGATTTCAACATCAAAACATTGTTCAGACTCGACTTTTAATGTGTTGTTTGTCTATTGGATGGTTTTATTCATTACTCTCTACTACTCTCATTATATATATAATGAGTTCTGAGTTTGGTATGGGTAATGAAATACATTTTGGGTTTTGGGGATTTTTCCAAAGAATAGCCAAAGGGGGATATTAAGAATGTAATTTTGTAATGTATATTAGTTGGCTATATTCCATGATAAAACATTTGATTCGTTGAATCATTCAAGTCATATAGACTTCAGACGTTTTGAGTGAGGCAGATTCATTTCTGTTAGATGGACCTTCGAGGATTGAAGATTATACAAGTGACACAACAAAAGACTTCCATTGCAACACACACTTGTATTGAAGACTATATCCTTTTCGTAGTTATTGTGAATTTTCTATGTTCAACACATACCTATACGATGTTTTAAAATGTGAGTTGCTTTAAAAAATTTGATGGAAAAGTGTTAAAATGATTCAGAGGTTTGTGGAAATGTTTTTGAGAGTCGAATTTTAGTTAAAGGTTGTTTTGAGAACTTTTTTCCTTTAATTGTTCACATTACCCTTAATTGGAGCCATGTGCAAGGCTCCATGTGAACGACATCATTTATTCCCGTGCGCATAGTGTTTCCTCGAAGTCCTTACTATCTAATTTCATGCGCACATAAAAAGTCAATCATATGGATGATGACCAAGCATGAAAAGTAGCATTGCATAGGAACACTAATCGTTGTTTTCGTTTCACTTCCTCAATATAAAAACCTAAGCTACCACTACACTTACGAGGCAAGTACAACGGTAAGTTGGGTATCGTAAGAAATTCACAGGGAGTGTTGATAGATTTTAATTGATTTTCTACTTCTCAAATAAAAGTGAAAAATATTTAAGGTTTATTGTGAAAAAGGGAAAAAGAAGAAGTTAACTCTAAACAATGTAAAAGAGAGAGTCAGGATTGCATTCCTACCACACGGGCTAAACAACTACTTATTAGAATTTCGATTCAAAATCTATTTAAACGACATAATCAATTAAGCATAAACATCACACAATAAGGAATTCAATCCCAAGTTATGGGATTAAACATCTAACGGAAAGTGGTCACATGCGGATTAAGTTCGAATTATCGCTATAAATACTAACATTGCATGACAAAGAAAGTTCAACGCATAATAATCTGACTTTAATATGCGAGGTTTCAATTAAACGCAATTTTATGTGAAACCTAACTTTCGGAGATCAAAACCCAAAAATGGCAGAACATAACCCCGACCCTATTATTCTAAGGGCACGACATAAATAAAACTAATTTACTCTAATTAAACTAAAAAATCAAGAAATAAACGCAATAAACTAATTAACAAAACATGTAAATCAAATTAACAAATCAATAATCAAGAAATACAACTATATTAATTAAGGAGAAGATGAATAGTGGCTTACAACAATCCAAATGGAACAAAACCCTAGGAGAGAGAAGCTCCACCCAAATCCCCCTCTCTTACATACCCTAAAAACTATCTAAAAATGAAAGATCATCTTTTCTCAAATGGGAGAAAATGGTTTATATGCAATCCCAAGAATGGCAAACTTGTAATAAAAAGAAGAGAAAAAGATCAGTAGAGATGAATCAATTCAGCTAAGAGCGAATCGATTCGGCATGAAATATCTTTGAAGATTTTTTTGGGGCGAATCGATTTGGGAAGGGCCAAATCGATTCGGTAGGGAGAAATCTCAATACCAAATGTTTCTATAAAGATTTCAATTAGACGAATTGATTCATAGGAAATTTAATCGACTTGGTAATTAAAATAACTGACACTTCCCCCTAAGCGAATCGATTCATAATGGGGAGAATCGATTCGCTCCCCTATTTTTGCAATCATTCTTCTGCTTTGGTTTTGTTGTAATTCCCTTTCACCGAAATTCCCATAAGTTCTTCGTTATGGATCGAATTCATGCACCGTTTATAGCCCCACGAATCTCGCCCAGATGGCTACAACTTTTATGTGATTTTGGGTCAGATACCTATGACACCCCACCTAATTAAATATCGGGTGATCAGTCCTTTATTAAATTAAATCAGAATATCCCGTTGGTTCATTCTTAGCATCAGTGTCGAAAAACAATTTATCTTATTAAATCACCTAATAATGAATTAAGTTAAGTGTCAAAACATTTCCAACTTTTAATTTAATTAAATCCATAACAACATCCTGATATAAAATAAGTATCAACCCAACACAACTGAATTAAAATTAAACTAGTATGAATGGAACTGGAATAAACTCTCCAGTTGAAATATCCCAATATCAGCATTTATAATAAAATGATAGTAATAATATCAATATAAAATGAATATAATATCCAAACTGAAATGAGATTACTAAATCCTGGGCGATATGCCCTACATGAGCCAAATACTATAAAGATAGGATTCAAGAAAGAGAATGTGTCTAATCACAGTCGGCATCTCCAACAGCAACTATGGTATGCCAAATCATCCATACTCTAGACCGGGCATCCCTGATGTTGTCCACCTGGTAATATAGATATAGTAGAGAATAGAATATGCAAGTAAACGGGTCAGAGCCCGATTGTAATTTTTTAAAAAAAATATCAAGTGCTTAACAAGTGTAATTAAGTAGGTAGTAGTTACATGTTAGTTCTCGGCTCTCACTTGAAAATCTCACCTCTCATTTAGTGTGCACGCCTAACGCACCTTATTATCCCCCTAAACAAGGTTATCACTTATCATCCTATCTTCTTCTCATTATCCCGTATTTCCCACATAATACTTTATTTAATTAAACATGTTCATTTCTCTTTAAGATGAACTAGGCCTTTAAATATTAAGTATTCACTTACTTAACTCATTTTAGATTTTATGATTCAACTAAATCATATAGTGGATCACATCATAGTATATATATATTCATCACACTATTTTATATATATATATATATGCAACCTCCAGACACAGCTGTGGTGAAAGCATACTCTATTATCATGTCCTGGTGCATCACTCACTGCATAATGGACAATTGGTTTGGCGTATCTCACGAACCATAAATCTGATAACATAAATATTGGAGGTGAATATACTCCCCAGTTAAATGGTCCACGTACAAACCTACGCTCCCATTCAACCGTTGAAACTATCATTCACACCGATAGCATATGTCCAAGGTCCTATGCTTAGTGTACGAATCTAAATCCCCCCAAATGGGTCCAATCGAGATAAGATCGTGTACAATGCGAAACCTCCCCCTCGATAGCAAGTAGCGTAGTTATGTCATCCACAAAATAAATCATACTATAGGTACTTATCCCACCTATGTATTTATATCAATAGGGCATACTCACAACCCATATCAATTCGCTCACGTAGTATATTTACATCTCGAATATCCTACGTATTTATCGATTATAGCTTTACGTCTTAAGGTATATTCCTGAGATTTTCTCATCACTCGAAGGTTATCAAATATTTCTCATATAATTTCAGTAGGTATAAGTCTACTCCCTACTAGTCCATGTCATCACAGTTTCCAAATTTAATCATTTCAATTGGGTTTATTCTTCGATACTCACTAATTCAATTTTTAACCCATTATTCTCGTTCCTAGGATTAATTCCACCTATTAACATTTTTTCAGATTCTACCTATCACCCTACTGACTTTCCTTAAGCCCAAAATTGTTCAATTAGTCACCACAAAAGATTCATACAAGATGGGATTTAATCAAACCTTATAACAAAACAATTTTCAAAAATCCAAGAGGAGTCGATCGATCGAAGGAAACCAATCATATAAGTCAATCCTCATAAAATTAAAACTTTAAAAGTGTGGGGAGGGGGGGAGAGAGAACATGCATAGTATGATTTGGCAAAAACTTAAATAAATTAGATGAGCGTTAAAGCAATCATATAAGTCAATCCTCACTGGGCATTACTCTCAACAAATGAAATCACTACGAAAATTAGGGTAGTACATTGGACATGCGGGCATAAGATTAAATGTAAATGGAAATTAGGTCGTGCACATGTCACAATTGAAGAACGTTGTATAGGAAATGAAAAACTTGTAATCTCAATGAAATATATCGCACATTAAAAGAGGCAAAATGCATTTTCACAAATTATCAAAACTATTTTGACTTTTTAATTAAATTCACCCTAAGATAGGACTTGTATAGGGTTGTAATGTAGGTTTGGGGTTAAGTTATGAAATGAAAGGTAAATGCACAGATTCAGAATTTTAGGGGATGAAAACTTAGGATAATGGTAAAAAGTGGGCAATTACGAAAATGGAAAACAAGTTCCATAATGAAGCATTAAATATAACAATTGGAGAGCAACAAGGATTATTGAACTATACATAACACATATATACAAACTTTCGCTCTTCATTTCCTTTCTTCTTTTTCTAATGTTTTCTTTTCTTTTCTTTTGTTTTTCACTTCTCTTTTTCTCTTTTCTTTTTCACTACACTTTCTTCTTCACTTTTCTCACTATTTTCATATGCTTAAATTGCAACCACACTACACAACATCATTCAATACCAAGTAACATTCCAAACAAAGGTATGGAAAGTAATATGTATGGTTTATAACTCCAAAGTGGAGTTTGTTATGGGGTTTTGGGTTATGAAACGAAAGGCTATATTAAGGCTCAAAGGGGTTGACTAGGGAAAACATATAAGATGAGGTCTAGGCTAATATGGGTGATATAACAAAGATGGCCTATTATCATTTCCTAAAGTTTACGCAATTCTCAAGTCAATTTTTTTTTTTGAAAAACATGCTCAAGTAACACATTACAAAAATGAACTCAATTAATGAACGATCAAATGAAAGAATAATGAGATTACCGACGAATTCAACGTTTTCAAGGAGGAAATAATAATGTATAACACTCACAAACGACGAATGCTACAAATCTTACTCGGTGTAAGTATATACAATGCAACAAAAGATTACAAGTTATAAAAATCTTAAACCAAATCAATAAAACAAGAAAAGTGCATGTGCTCGTGGGATAAAGTTTAATTCATGAAGTTATTCATAATATCAATGATTGAGGTCTCATGTATAATAACTTCTAAAATCGAGAACATGCATCATTGAGTTGTCTATTGGATTAGACAATTATTGAAATTTATCATCGAAAGCAAAGGAAAAGTGCCTAATAAAAGAGAAAAAGGAAATAAATATTTTTGAAAATTTTCAACTTTTTTACAAAAAAGCATGCTTAGTAACTAACTTGTGTTCAAGTTAATGGATTACAAAAGAAATGGATAGAATATCCCACACCCCCTTAACTTAAATGTTGCATTGTCCTCAATGCGCACTAAGAACACAACAGAAAGATAGGAAAAGAATGATATTACCCAAAATTATAGAGATCCCCGATAAGCACGAGTCCAAAGAATCTACAAAATAAGTTAGTACCGAGCATAATGACAACAAATAACAAAAAGTTAACTAATTACACTAGACTAAAAGTAAACGGAAAGAATAAAAAGCTAACTATTTACAACCTACTATCTAGGCTTCACATTAACTATACACTAGAAGTTTAAATAGTTTAGGGTCGACCTAAAATGGGATTGGCTTTGAAAGATCAACGGTAAACCCTCCAAAGCGAACATGCCTTCTGAAAAATAGGAATTCCATTTTAAAAACGGAAGGCATGTGTAAGGCGTAAGAAATGAACCATCGTCGATTAAAATTTTGAGAGGGACGATGGGGGATTTTGATGCTAAGGGGTACAATACCACATTATTCTCGAGAAAACTAAAATCACAACCCCAAGGTTCTTCAATTGGAAGGGGAGGTGGGGCTAGTGCAAGTGAATAGCCCATGAGATAAACCATATCAAAATAACATTCCCATTGAAGAATTGGGTCAAAGTACTCAAGACATTCCCGTTCTTGTGATAAATTTAATGGTTTGCTAATATTCAGGAATAAAGGAATGGAAGGACACACAACCTCAAAATAATTGCAGGTATTTAAAAGAGGTTGGAAATCAATATTGTTTGGATCACTCTCAATTATTTCATCCTCATAAAGGGGTGGAAGTTAAACATAATCGAGTTGGACATTTTTTCTATGTGCCCAAGAATCAAGAATCTCAACTTCATCATTCCATTCCTTATTCCCACCACGCAAAGTTTCCTCCAAAGGCGATGGGGGATTTCTTGCAAATTCTTGACTTTCACGTGCAAGACGCTCGTACTTAAGAATATGTAGGCATTCACGCATAGTCTTAGGAGTATAACCTTGAGAACTATTATCATAACAATTAAATTTATCTAAAGAGTTATGGTGAGACATTTCAAAATAAGCTAATTCAACAAAAGCAACAAGAGATAAAATTTTAATTTCTCGAAATAATCTAGCACAAGTAAAAAAGAGAGGATAAAAAAATATTACAAATCTGAATAAAAGGAATGTTACGAAATAGTAAATCAACTATAATCTATAACAAAACACTCCCAGCAATGGCGGTATTTTGATCGAGGTTGAAAAGTAGTGTTGCGTAGGAACGCTAATCGTTGTTTTCACTTGACCTCCTCAATACAAAAACCTAAGCTACTACTACACTTGCAAGGCAAGTACAACGGTACGTCGAGTATCGTAAGAAATCCACAGGGAATGTTGATAGATTTTAATTTATTCACTACTTTTCAAATAAAAGTGCAAAAGATGATAGGGTTATGGTGAAAAAGGGAAAAAGAAGAAGTTAACTCTAAACAATGTAAAAGCGAGAGTTGGGATTGCATTCCTACCACACGGGCTAAACAACTACTAATTAGAATTCCGGTTCGAAAGCTATTTAACCGACATAGTCAATTAAGCATAAACATCACACAATAAGGAATTCAATCCAAACTTGCGAGATTAAACATTTAACGGAAGGGGTCACACGGGGATTAAATTCGGATTATCGCTATAAATACTAACGTTGCATGATAAAGAAAGTTAAACACATAATAATCCGACTTTAATACGCGAGGTTTCAGTTAAACGCAATTTTATGCGAAACCTAACTTTCGGAGCTCAAAACCCAAAAATGGCAGAACATAACCTCGACCCTATTTATCAAAGGGCACGACATAAACAAAACTAATTTACTCTAATTAAACTAAGAAAGCAAGAAATAGACACAATAAACTAATTAACAAAACATGTAAATATAATTAACAAAGCAATAAATCAAGAAATACAACTATATTAATGAAGGAGAAGATGAATAGTTGCTTACAATAATCCAAATGGAACAAACCCTTGGAGATAAAAGCTCCACCCAAATCCCCTTCTGTTACAAACCCTAAAAATTATCTAAAAATGAAAGATAATATTTTCTCAAATGAGAGAAAATGGGTTATATACAATCCTAAGAATGGCAAAATTGTAATAAAAATAAGAGCAAAAGATCAGCAGAGCCAAATCGATTCGGCATGAAATATCTCCGAAGATTAGCCTGGGGCGAATCGATTAGGCAAGGGCTGAATTGATTCAGTAGGGACAAATCTCAATGCCAATTGTTTCTATATGATTTCAATTATAAAAATCGATTATTAGGAAATCAAATCGATTCAGTAACTGAAGTAACTGAAACTTCCCCCTAAGCGAATAGATTCGGAATGGGGAGAATCGATTCGCTCCCCTATTTTTGCAATCCTTCTTTTGCTTTTGTTTTGTTGTAATTCCCTTCCGCCAAAATTCTCGTAACTTCTTCGTTATGGATCAGATTCACGCACCATTTGCGGCCACACGAATCTCATCCCGATGGATACAATTCTGTGAGATGTTGGGCCAGATACCCAATCTATGAAATGTCTAAATTGACCTTGCGCATGCAGGTTTGTATAGAGGCTCGCTAGAATGCGTCAGAACTTCTTACTCAGCATCGAAATACCTACAAAAGCTCAATTAAACCCTACAAAGAATGTATATATTGAAATCCAAGGTTGTTTGGTTAACGAGCATAAATATAGAGATTCAGGTACCCTAGTGGGCTAATGACGCGTAGGTTAATGGGTGAAATATGCAAATATTTCCTCCGTATCACATGACGAAGATGAATTTTGAAAAGTTTGTATAAATAAGTTAGGTTCCCTTCCATTTCATATGATCAGAAATTTACTTTACTGAAAAACCTCTTAGAATGTATTTTCATTATTGCGGGATATTTTCTTCTATTTTACACAAAATTCACTTATTATTTAAAACTATGTCAAACTTAGATCTATGGGTTGATTTTATTATTTTGTTAGTGGATTGAGAATGATTTTGATCAGGACATTATTATCTTATTACAATTCATAATCTACTTTTGAATTTCTATGATCTCGTACTCCTAAATCTAAAAATGGAGGCACTTTGATTCATTGGAGGATTTGAAGTGTGGCATTGATTCCAAAGAGGATATTGGAGTTCCTCATTCACATCGTGGAGATCAGTGGGAATTTCTATCAACTATGGAGGAAAATTACAAGAGATCCTGTGTGAAGGTAACTACATAAGAGATCTTGTGTTAAGGTATCTTCTTGCCTTATGTAAAACATCTGTTTAAGTTGAAATAGAAATTCAAGTGCGTTGAGTTTTTTTAATCCGTAGATGGGGGTTTTTCCTCATAAATTTTTTCTTGGGGATGATTGTGATTGTTTTCTAATCAATTTCTAGATTTGATCACACACATCACTTATATCACACTTAAATCTTGTTAAATGACATAAAATTAAATTAGGTGTATTGTATTTAGTTTTATCATCTAAATTTGCCTAATTACTTTGTTGTGTGAGTTAATCAAGACATACTACAATCATTTTGTCAAAACATGTGTTAGGTGATTTGAATTTGCAAACAAAATCATTGAATTTCAAATTTTGGCAATAAGATGCCATCAAACCTATTCATCCCCTCTACGCTTGTTGTAGGTTGAACACTTGCGTTAATAACACATATCCTCGTCATTTATTTAAATATTTCTTATTTAATTCAAATTCCAAATTCACAATTAAATTTAATTAATTAATCCATTTAATTAATTAAATTTGGTTCTCAAGCACGAGGTATTATAGTCTTCCCCCTAATATAGAAATTCTATCCTCGAAGTTCGATAAAAATATGTCGTAGAATCCTATTCCGTACCAATACTATAGGCGCATACACGCTTACGAAACCCAACACATCTTGGGTTAATCATATGCCCACATGTCATTATATGATAAAAGTAAGGCTCACGTACATTGAACATAGTATGCCATGACTAGGGCGCTAGTACACCTAATCCCACATGTACATACCTCAAAAATAACATATACATATATCTTATATATAAAGAATAACTATAAAATATAAGAATATATCGTAGGACCCTACTAGACACATTTCGAATCCTCCTGAGGTTGGCCCACCTATATTGCACGTTGTGTAATAGAACCTTATGCTACCACTGCTGTAAACCCCTACCCCTGCTAGCCTTGTGCCTTAGCATAACTCATAGATAAATATGCTATCTCCCCACTTGAATATCAGTTGCTTCTAAAAGGTCCAAATGACCTACCCGACACACGCTTTTCCAATTGTCATAGTCCCTAAAGAACCCGTGGGACTCCATCGCTTTACTAAAGGCTCTGGTGTTAATCTTTTCCCACTAGAGGATTCTTCCATTGATTATACTCGTGATGGTCATTACGACCCTTATTCTCACCCATACCCTTCTGTATGGTCGCATTAGGACCACTCAACTCATTTCTCTTTCCTAACTTCTTCTAGAAATTCACTTTATCTTGTCGATACATCAGTGTGACATCTACCACCCGAGCATAATGGGTGTATGCAAATTTACCATTATGAACTACTTGGTAGACGAAGTCAAACCTTTTATAAAGAAATGATTTCTCTTCTCCTTTGATTTCACCTCCTCTAGTGCAAATAAGGACAAGTTGGTGAAATCATACTCATACTCGATAATAGTCTTTCAACCCTTCTCCAGATTAACAAAGTCTCTATTCTTTGAGATCTTAATTGCACAAGGAAAATATTTCTCATTGAACTTCATTATAAAGTCACCATTTTTTAAATGATCCTTATCCTTAGGTGTGGTCTCACTTTCCTATTAATGCAAATAATGCCATGTTAGCTTTAAAATAACTAACATCTTCTTTAACACATCAGTACAGTCCACTATCCATAGATGCCTCTCTATATATCTTCTCCACTGGTGATTCACTATTAGGTAATATCCCCTAGAAAAAGTGGGAGGATTGTCCTTATAGAAGTTGGCCCTCACCTTATCATATACTGATGTGGGCACTCCTTGCTATTGAGCTTATTTGGCCTTTAACCTTTATCTACCCATATCAATACCTCTTACAGTGGCCTCATGAATGATAGTTGATTAATCATCACCTCCCAAAAGATATTTCCCCTTCCTCTCATGACTCAAGGAACCCGTACCCGGACAAGCTCTCCCATTTCCATTTCTCAGTGTTATCCATGTGAAAAATATAGGAAAAGATGTACAACAAACTAAATTGCTAAAGAGTAAAAATAAAAAAAACATATCAAAGACCATGCTCTGATATTAACTGTAACAACTCACATATTTTTCCATTAAGTATGATCAAGTTCTGATGCCAAGATATGCTAATCGTTATAATTAAATATCATTCTTAATATGTGATAGAATTATGAGACATTTAAAACTTCTTTCCACGAGTTATGAAATGAAATATCCAATAATAAATAAATCATCCAACCAAAAGATCCATCATTATGATATCCATCCAATAATATAAAACACTAATAAAGAAATATCATAAAACCAATCTCTCTAAATAAAACCATAAACCATTGTGGTGTCTAAAGATCCACTAAATGTAAATATAATTGTCTTATAAAATAAATAATTGGAAAAAAACCCTAACTAAGTGTAGACATCCCATCCTATGTACCCCCCGCCCCCCCAAGCACCTCCTTAGGTCCCTAACACTTGCTCATTCATCGCAAACCCTAGGTCATACCTTGAGTACTAATCTAGAGGCGATCGGGAGGTCTCTAACACTGTTTAACCCCAGTAATCTTTCTCTCTTGAGTGAAAGCTTAATGAATATTTGAAGGCCTCTGAATCCCCTTTCTAATGGTCTGCCCTGTGTGTAAATCAACCTTACGATTTGAACCAACGGTCCATTTTACTATCGAAAACTGATGTAGAGGCCATCAGACACTCTCGCACCCCATTTGACTCTAATCAACTTCCTCGCCTGAGAAAAAGTTCATAAATCTTTGAAGGTCTATGAATACCCTTTCTAATGGTCCACCCAGTGCATGAATCGTCCTTACAGTTTGAATGAATGATCTGTTTTACCCCGAAAACTGATCTAGAGGCCACCAAGACTTATTGGGTCCCGTTTTACTCCTATCGACTATTCAACTCGAATAAGTCTGAATGAATCTTCAAAGGACTGTTATTACCCTTTTCAAGGATCTTCCCCTTGTGTGAATCAGCCTTACAACAGGGATGAACGATCCATTTTACTCCGAAGGGTCATCGAGTGCTTTCGGGCCTTCTTTGACATATGTCAACTCTCCAAACCAAATGAAGTTGAATGAAATATCGAAGGGAATTGAATACCATTTTCAATGGTCCATCCCATGCATGAATCGGTCATATAGTTCAGATGACTGATCTATTTTCCTTCGAGAAATTTGTGTCTAGTGAGCAGCGAGCCTTTGCGAGCCCTGTTAGACTTCAGTCGACTCCTGAAACTAAGAGTGGCATAATGAATTCTCAAAGGTATCTAAATAACCTTTTCAATGGTCCATCTCGTGTGTAATTCGGAATTATAGCTCGCATTTTATGATAATTTTCCTGAAAAACCTACCTTTGGCTGTCGAATGGAAACCCTAGGACCTTGACTATTAGCAGTGTGTTTGAGTTTCTATGCCAATAGGCACGTTTATGACCATTCTGACCGATACCCCTTTAGGCCCTATAAATAGAGGCCAAAACCTCACTTTGAAAAGCACCCTTGAATATCCCTCTCAGTAATTCAGAGAGAATTATCTCGAATTCAGAGCTATTCCCTCATGTAAAGCCCATTTCCCACATTTCTTCCATTATTTTCACCCCATTTTGAGTAAATTCCCACCCATATCCTCAAATTCCCATCATCTCATCATGAGATCAGCGCATTAACCATCAAGATCCACTAATTCTCATCACATTTGCTTACATTAAAACACCTTTTTCTACACACACACACGTATCAACAAAGTCCCGATTGGATTTATGGGTTAAACCCCAGCTCGTATTGTTTTTAAACTACATAAAATTTGATTCCCCCTTGGGCTACTTAGGCGCCCCCATCTTGGCTAAATCCCTACAGCCGAGTCCTCCCATATACATTTATTGCCTTTTTCTTATTATATATTCTTAAGATATACATTATAACGACTTGTGAATTGATAAACACATACATTATACTTTTAATTACTATTTTGGGAACACTCCTAAGGATGACCTCACTCTGCCTTTATACATGACGCAGGTTGAGCGATTCTTTCCTCTATTTATATTATGCACATAAGCAAACACATCACGAAGTTCAACAGGACAATATTAAAACATGCCCATGAGAGACCGTAAGTACGAGATGGATGGATAACACCTTCGCATTCCATAACTTAGTTCCCGGACCCTTTAACTAATTGGTTTAGCAAGAATTAGTATTACCCTTGATGCCGTTCTCTTGAGGCGGCAACATTCGTTTTGCTTATTTTGTACAAAATAGGCTAGTGACTCTATCTCTACAAATTACCCCACATCGATAACCAAGCGCCCCAAAAAAGAACGCGCCTCGAGATCCATCTCTATTTTATTTTGTACAAAATAGGTTAACGAATGAAGGACCCACCTCGAGAGATAACACCTTGGACCCTAAAAAAACCCTTGGGATGGCCACAATGGCTACTCCGTTGGGGATTGCTTTAAGAGGACTAGACTCTATTTTTGCATGGGCGTTATTCTTTTCTCCATCTGTGTATATGCACCAACCTGTATGTTCCCTTTTCTCCTTCATTTACCTTTTTCTATATCTCTCTCATGTATATATCACTTTCCACGCACACACTTATATATACTCTCCATGTACACTTCACACACTTACACTTAGGTTCATTTTATGCTTCACACACCATTTAGAATATCCATGCTTAGGCTTCACTAGAACACGACCACACTTCCCACAATTGTATATATCTACATGATCACTTACACGTATCACACCACTTGTAGTTGATCCATGTATAAGCTCACTACCATGCACACTCACTTGTATATTCCCATGTCACCTACTCACTCACATGTATACATGCATAAGATAGTCTTCATGCTAGATTTACTTTTCACAATACTTGTATATACTCCCCATTAGTATAGTATTACCTTCACTCTTTTTTAAAAAAAGAAATTTATTGCTGAATAGAGAGAATAGCCCTCTCTAGGTGACTTTACAAACTAGAGATTATAAAAACCCAAGAAAATCAAATATTCCTAATGAAAGGAATTTTTTAGAAATCTAACAATAAATACACCTTAATGAATCGAGGAAGATCTTGTCTATTAACAAAATAAGTTCTTTTTGAGTTTGCTCCATAAATAGATAAATGACCTACAACTTTATTCACAACGTTGGAGCAACAGTTGATACAAATTTGATGGTTCTTGATTTATTCTTGGACCTTTATGATACCTCATCTAATTTTCCAAGGAATAGATATAGCAGAGCAAGAAAGAATATCAAATAACAGTTTTGAATCCATTTTTGATCAATGTTATACAAGTTCTTATCTCTGTAGAATTTAACTCCTTATAAAATTGAATGAACTTGAGCTTCTAAATAGGATCCATTATCTATAAAATTTTATGAAGACTAAATTAAATTCCCTTGATCATCCCTTAAAACTTCCCCCGATCCTATTGCCAATTGTTGATTTTGACAAGCTTCAATCTTTAACTTTAATCTATCAATTGTTGGTGTCTCCCGATGGTCATTAATTCTGATCAAATTAGAATTTTGAACCTTTTTTATGCTAAAGATTCATTACTTGTATCTTCAGCTCCTCTTTTGTAGCATTTGATATTGGTAAGATCTGAGACTGTAGTGGTCACTTTTTCAACTATGATATAAGGATTCATTGACTTTGCATCAAATTTAGCTTTATTTATACTTAGACAAAGTTCCCATATAATACTGATTAGGATAATCCTAAATAACCACTTAGACACATTTAATCTACCTGATTGAATCCACCACTGAATAATTATTTCGCGAATTGAATTTGGCAAATAATTGATTCCCATAATTCTTTTAAAGCCCTCCTAAGTTTTTGAGGCTACCGGACCTAAAATAAGAAGATGGTTGAGAGTTTCTATAAAAGAATTATAACATTGACATCTAGATGCCATCCTAACTCCAAATTTATTAATGAGATAATTTACAAGAACACATTTTGTAAGCACTTTCCACATAAAGACATACATGTCAGGAGGGATATTTGGATGCCAAATAATCTTATAATCCAAAGATGAGAGTTTATATGGTCTGACTTGATAATAAGCACAAGAAAAAGTAAAATTACCATTGTATAAAAGTTTCCACACTAAATCATTGCCCATTCAGACAGAGTTTGAATCCACTATATCCCAAGCTGATTTGATCCTCTTAAATGTCATGGAACCATTAGAACAATCCAAGTTTGAATACTTACTCTTTATAAATTTAGCCCAGAATCTCCTTCCTTTCTTAAAATTCCAAGCCAACTTAATAATTGAAGCTTTTGAGACTAAATTTAAATTTCTAAATCCTAAACCTCCCTCTTATTTAGGCAAATAAATAGAGTTTCGCCCTACCCAATGGAAGTTTTTCCTATATTCCTTACTTACCCTTCCCCCCCCCCCCCCCCCCGAAAAAGGAGCTAACCAACTCGTTCACATATTGGATTATTAATTTATGAGGATTTAGAGCAAGAATAGAGTATATAGGCATTGAGGAGAGAACTAACAGTATTAAGGTTAATCTACCTCCTATAGTTAGGAACTTTGACTTCTAATTGTTTATCATACCTGCTATGGCTTGGACAAGAGGTTCAAAATATATTGATTTTCTCCTACCTTTGAATAAAGGACGTCCTAGATATCTCAAAGGAACACAATTATATTTAAAACCAACAACCTCTGAAATTCCTGATTTGGTTGAGAGGATTTTGAACTTAAACTCAAACAACTTTTGTCTTTGTTAATAAGATGGTCTGACTCCATTTCATAATTATCCAAAACCTTCATCATGTTTTTAAGATTTCTTTTCACTCCTTTAGTGAAGATAATGATATTATCTGCATAACATAAATGAATTATAAGTGGGCTCGCTCTTAGATGTGAGAAAGGTAATATTGTTCCATTAGACATCTACTCATTAAAACCTCTATTGAATTCCTCTACCATAATAATAAAAAGGCTAGGGGATATTGGATCCCCTTGCCTAATTTCTCTTAAAGGTTTGAAGAATCCCACTGGTTACCCATTTATAATGATTAAAAACCAAGTCGAAGAAATGCATCTCCAAATTACATCTATAAAAGTATCTGAAAAGCCTAAAACTCTTTAAAGATTTAATAAGTAAAAGCAAATAAGTTCTATCATATGCTTTATCCATATCCAGCTTCACTATAACTTTATCTCCTTCTGCCTTTTTATTTATTAAGTGCACTTTTTCTAGAGCCAATAAGATCTTATCAATAATTTTCCTTCCTTGAACAAAACCTTATTGGTTGGATGAGATAATTAAGGAGAGAAAAGGACTTAGTTTTGAGTTTAAATTCTTAGAAATCACCTTATAACTAAATTTACATAGACTTAATGATCTGTAATCTTACACAATGAATGTCTATTAACTTTAGAAATAAGGAAGATTTGAGTTGAACTCCAAGTCTTTAGAATATCATATCCTAAGAATAAGGATTGAATAGCTTTGATGAAGTCCATTTTAATAATCTTCCAAGAATACACATAAAAAATCCATTGTAACTATCTGATCCTGTTGAGATTTGTTGGTTCAGATTCTTAATTGCCTTATTGATCTCCTCTTCTTTTGGAATTTCTACCAAACTGCTATTATTTTCATCTATAATTAAATTTGGAATCACATTCAGCATTTGTTTATCTTCTAAAGTACTTGCAAATAATAAATTTGAAAAATAAGAGATAAAAGTGTTAGAAATGGCCTCTTTATCCTCATGATTTCTTCCTTCTTCATCTTTGATTTTACGAATGCAAAGATTCCTTTTATTGTATTGGACTTGAGCATGATAGAATTTTGAATTTCTATCCCCTTATTTTAAACAAACACTCCTTGATTTTTTATGCCAATAAATCTCCTCCTTGGCCAAGGCTAAATTAAGGGATGATCCGGATTTTAAGAATTTTTTTCTTTGATCTCCACTAGAATCTAACTCCAAATCTAATTCTTCTTGGAGCGGGTTATCTTCTAAGTTTTAAATTTCCTCAAAAATATCTTTGAAAGCCTCCTTACTCTAACTTCTTAAACATGATTATAATCTTTTTAATTTGAAAGCAAACAAATCCATAGGTTTGCCTAAAGCCGCCTCTATCCAAGATTCTTCTACTAGCTTTAGGAAACCTTCATCTTGAGCCTACATGTTTTAAAACATAAAAAATTTAATCATAGCATCTTGAGGACTAGGCATAAACATAAGTAAAAGACTATGATCGAAACAATTTCCGTTAAGGTGCTTAATTGTTGAATTTGGGAAAGAATCAATCCAAAGAGGATTAATCAAACCTCTTTCCAACCTCTCCAAAATTAAAGAGATATTAGCCTCCTTAGCCTAAGTGAATATTGAACCTTCATACCCCATATCTTGTAAATAACTTCTTACTATACAAGAATTGATATTTCCAGCCACATCTATATTTCTTCCTCGTGCTCTTTGTTCACTGTTTAAACTATGTTAAAATCACCCACTACTAATAAAGGAATTTTTGAGCAAGTAGCTGAACTTTTGGATATAACATCCCATAAATTATGTCTCTCTTGCCAAGTACATTTTGCATAAACTAGGTTCACACCAATCTCATTTTGTAATTGGGGGTGCTCAACTTTAATCAAGAAGTTTTGATCACGATCATCCACAATTTCATCAGAAATTTCGTGCCTCTAAAAACACCAGATTTTGTTTCCTCTATTAAAAGATAAATCATCAAAATTCAATATTCTCCTTATTTCTTCTATTTTAGAATGGTCTATCATTGGCTCAAGGATTGCTAAAAAAGAAAGATAATGAAACTTACAATGTTTTTTAACCTTCTTTTTATAGACTTGTTTACCACACCTCTTGTATTCCAAATGAGAGCTTTGATCATTGAGACTTTACAATACTGACTTGTTTGATTCCTTTGCTTACTGATCTGGTCATCCTTTTCATTTTGAATGAATTCCTTCTTAGAGTCTTATTTACTTTCTCATGAGCTTTGACCTACCTTTTAGTGGACATAATCATCTTCTTTAGGCATTTTTCTACTTATCTTCACACGATTTGTAATAGGCTACAATTCTCTCTGATAGCATTTTAGATAAGATGATAAGGTCTTCCCAGACTAATTCCTGTTGATATTCCACTGATTCATTATCTCAGTAATAGACTCTTCTACTAGTGTCTGTCTTTAGTCCTAATTTCTCCACCTTTGAGTCAAAGTTGTAATATTTTTCTACATCTTCTTGAATCCTTTTCTTAGAATTGAGCGGTTCTTTTATGCTTATTTCTTCCTAAAATTCATCCTTCCGCTCGCCTTCTTTCGATTGATCACTTTCTTCCTACTGAGTAGTCTCCTTCGTCTTCAATCTCTACAATTGTTTTGGGATTGTTGTTTATTTCCTCTATTCTTTGAACAACACTTTTTTCCAGTTGATGAGAGACTTCTTATCTTTCTTCTTCTTTTTTTTTAACTTTTTCTTGATGACGCCTCTTTGATTCCTTCTTTCCCATTATTTTTTTGGTTCTACAATTGATCTTGGTTTTTTATTCTAAAAATTCTTGTGCCTCTTGATGGACTCTATGATTCTTATTAGGGTCTTCTTTTTGCTCTTATATTTCTTTACCTTTGTTTATCTCTTTCTGCTGGAATCAACTTTAAATAAGCATTGGTTTTATTAATGGCCCAATTTACTACAATGAGAATAATAATTTGGCAATGCTTCGTTCTCTATCACCTACCAGAAACAAAAATCACCTTATCCAATCCAAATTCTATGAGGTTTTGGCTTTAATAGGACTATTTCCACTCACAACCTTGCGACACTTGGCCTGCTAACTGATAACTTGACATTTTGGGTATGTCGTTGTTGTTGGCCAAGTTAGTCAAAAACCTTGAATTACCTACAAAATATAATATTCTAAACTGTAGAGGTAAGTAAGGGTATCAATCCACTTCCTAGGGAGTAATCTAGAGACAAATTCAAATGTAATTCACTTTTTATTTTCTTTTTGTTCTTTTTCATGTTTTCTATTTTTTTTAGCTTTTTCAATATGAAAACAATAAGGTGAGGTGATGATTTAAACTAAACTAAACTAAAATGAAAATAACTAACTAGAAAGTGACTAAAATGAAAACAAAGTCTAACACTAAAATAAGAGATAAAGTGAGGTAAATAATTGTGAGAACAATCAAGGAATGGGATTACACCACAAATTTTAGTTATTCTAATTAATTAATTTAATTATTTTAATTCTCCCAAATTAATATCAAAATTACAAACCAACTTTCATTGCAAGTGTAATTATAATACTAATATTTTAGAATGTTAAGTTTAACACCACACAACTCTAGAAAAATAGATCTACACTCCTTTTAATTAATCACTCGCTAGGATCAATCGATTAAAATTCATGTAAATCTTAGAAAATAAATTTAGAGTTGAAATTCAAGTTATAATACACCATTTAAGAAACTCCTATCTCTAGTTCGAATCTAAAATGGGTATTATAACTAGAATTTCAATTTTCTCTCGAAAATCATTTACCCTCTCTCGAGGCGTAAATTTAAGGGTGAGGGATCAAAATTAACATTCAAAGGGACTTTTCAAGTAATTAAACTAATTAAAATAAAATAACATCAAATAAGTGTTTTACCCCACCCCTTGAAAGGGGATTTAGCCTAACATGGTATCAAACATAATAAACAAATATTCAATAGGCATTTAATATAAAAGAGTAGAAAGAAGAATATTCAAACCAATCTCTTGAAGTTAATAGACTTCAATCCTTGAATGAGAAGCATACAACCCTTCAATTGAGAATCCAAGTAATATGAAATTAAAATCAACACTCAATTAAATCTCAATCAATATTTAACCTCACAATATCTAAAAAAAAAAAGAATAAAGAATAAAACAAAAGCTATTTACAAATGGTGTATTTCTCTACAATTCTCTCTCTAGAGTTTTCCTATCTACCAAGCTCTTTTTGCAAATGGGGTCTTCATTTTAATTTTATAATAGGCATGGAGCTAGGGGTAAAAATGGGAATTAACTATGGTGAACATGTGTGAAAGATGAGAGCACATGTGCGTGGGGGTGTGAGTTGTGCCATGTGAATGGGAATAAAATCTGATATGGTGAGGGGTAATTTGGGATTGAGGTTAAGTGGGTTAGTTAGGGGGTATAATGGATAAATGGGAATAAGTGGGTTTAAATGGCACATGGGTTTTAGTTGGCATTGTTTGGTTTTATTTTTGCAAAACACGATTTTGGCTTTTGGATTATGAGAAATGGGTCTATGGTGTGTTAAATATGAAGTAGGTTTTGGGTTTGGATATGTCTATGGGTTGGAGACTGATAGGAGAGGGTAAGGGTTTCCGGCGGCTAGGATTTCGGGTTATCGCCGGAGGTATGACGATGTCGACGGATGTTCGTCGGGCAGGTGGCAGAGGTCATCGTCGGTGGCTGGGACGAGAGGGCGAGAGGGTCGATCTGGAATCGCCAGAGAGGGGCTGCGGGGTAGGGGCGATCGGGTTTACCGTGGGGTGGCGCAGGTGGCTGGCAGGTTGGTGAGTTCCACGACGGCGGTTTGGTTGGGCGGCGGTTAGCATGGGGAGGGCTTGGAAGGATGGAGTAATGGAGGAGAGAGAGGGGTTTACTTTAATGGAGGTTTTTAGTGAGAGGAAGGAGAAAGGGGTGAGTTGGAGGTTGGAGATGAAGTGGGGTGTTAGTGTGGGTGAGGGTGTAGAGTAGGTGTGTGAGGGTGAGGGTGTATGGTATGGGTGAGGATGTTAGTTTAGGTGTATATGGGTGTATGGGAGTGTAGGATAAGGGGGTTGTGTGTGTGTTTAATTAGGACACCTAAAAAAATAACACTAATAAAATAAAATTAATAAAATAAAATAAAAAACTAATAAAATCTAATTATAAAATAAAATAAAGACTCAAATAAAATTGAAACTAAAAAGAAATGAAAATAGAAAATAGAAATCTATTAAACTAAAACTAAGATCCTAAAAAGAAAATGTAAAATAAGAATAAACTAAAAATAAATAAATCCTAAAAAATCTAATTCTAATAAAATAAGATAAAATATAATAAAAACTAAAACTAAATCTAATAAAATAAAACTCAAAATAAAATTATAATAATAAAAATAAAATAGAAAATAAAACATAGAAAATACTAAATAAATCCTAAAAATAAAAATGACTCAAACTAAAAATCTAAAAAATAATCAAAAGACACAAACAAAACACACACAGGCTTGGGGTAAGTTTGGGCTAGGTTTAGGCTCAGGTTAGGGTACGGGGTAGGTAATTTAGCTCCATAAAATGCACAATTGCCTTAAAATATGCATTTGAACACTGCAACGTGCATTCGACCTACAAAATAAACAATTAAGCACATAAGACCCATATTACCAAGAATTAGCAACAAAAGTACGTCTATTCGGGGTATAAATTGTACGATTTTGGGTGCTTATCACACCACCCCCAAATAGAGAGTTGCTAGTCCCCGGGCAGTAAGATAGAGAGAAAGAGAAAGAGAAAGAGAAAGAGAAAGAGAAAGATAAGTAAACAAAAGTGTACCACTTTAGTGGGCACTTGCGTTTGCACTTATCACGTGCAACAAGCCTTTAAACCTATAGGTTGCCCTATAGCACGAGTTGTGTCTCGTGAGGGTTTGTAGGGAATATACCCACAAAATTCTTATTTGTAAACGTGTATTGAAAGCCAGTTAATCTCTTATTAAACGTAGAATAATCGCAGAATCCATCATGAGAGAAATGATTTTAGAAATACAAGCTAGAATTTGAAAAAAGTTTAGCTAAGTAAATACTCAAGGCACATCCTTCCTAGAACTCAACGTGTGTAATGTGAATCAGTCAAAAACGGGTCGAGTATCACAAGAGTAATTCCTAGATTGCCTCTTCGGAATCAACGCTTCAACTTCGAATCTCACTGGATATATCTCTCTCAAACGAACTCTCGAGATATGGGTTAGTGTACCGCTCTTGTGTGTGAGGAGGTGAGTAAATGTAAGCAAGTTCAAACGTCTCATACACACATAAGAATGAAAGAACAATTTGAAAGAAAAATGATCTCATGAAAGAATGCTAATCACTATAGTGAGAACGTCGAGTTATTCACCACGTCGACTTTCATTTGCCCGAACACCGAGGGGAACATGGATGATAATAGGCGAGGGGAAAATGAAATGGGATGAGATGAGGTAAGGATGGTGATGTAGAATTGGATTGATGTGTGAAATGATGGATAAAATATGGATGCGATAGAAGAGTGTATAGAATATGAAGAACCAATGTCTTTATTACATAAAAATTAATTACAACTCTCTTTCTCTTTTCTTTTCTCTTTTTTTTTTCTTTTTTTTTTCTATATTTTTTTCTTTCTAATTCGACTATTTTGCTATTTTTTTTTCTTTTTCTCTCACTTTTCAAACCAACAATGAAGACATTTACATTTGAAATCAACACTCTTTTATTTGAAATCATGGAAGATATATTAAATGAATTGAGGTATGTATTTGGATGGTGTGGGGAATAAATGGAAGTATATGGGTCAAGTGAATGGAAATATGATATGGGGAAAAAGTGGTAGGTGTATGGATGAAAATATAGTATTCGGGACAAATTTCAAGACACGCGTTTCTTACAACTCGAAAATGATGTCGTTCTCAGTGATTAACCAAAATTTTATGAAAGATAATGAGATCATACAATAATTAAAGTGCGAACCCAAACGAAGTTGAATCAACTTGTGAATCAGAGATTACGTATGACACTCTAAAAGCGTGAAAGGCATGAATCTCACAAGCTAAAGTCTCTACTAGTGATCCTTAAGGTTCTCTTTAGAATTATAGTACTCCTCAACTCTAATCGTAGTGACGTGATAAGTGCGCAAATTTTGTTGAGTCTAGAAATTCATGGTGCAAAATGCCTTGTTATGTATTACATAAGCTGTTAGAAAAAATATTCTCTAGCTTGATTCCTAGACTTTGAAAGATGGACGATTGAAAATTCACATCAATGAGTGAGATGCAAGAAACTGCACGAAAATTTTAAAAATCAGGTTTAAAAATCAAAATTTTTCAAAAGAGGTACGATTTTGATAAAATTACCCACCCCCAAACAAAAAGGAACATCGTCCTCGATGTTAGGTAAAATGATTTTTAAAATTGAGAGCATAAGGTAGGAAAGAGATTACCATAATGAACCGCTAATGAAGTGGTCATGTGAATCCAAGAATAAACCTGAGTAAGTGATACGAGAAAAAAAATGTGTACAAGTCTATAATATGGAAAGCATTGGGTGATGTGAAACACCACCCCCAAACAGGATGAGACTAGTACAAGAATCGCAGGCTATCTCCCGGTAGCGCTATGTTTAATGTCTTCGTCCAGACCAAACCATTCTCACCCTAAAGATGAGATCTATGAAAGTGCGAGGCGGCAGAAAAATTGGGTGATGAGAATCACCCCGAAACAAGACTAAAGCGTCAGTCTTGTTGGATAGAGGCTAAAAACGGGTCAATGCACTAGTATGGAAAAGTGCACCACGCGATGCAAAGCATCTGTGGACCATGGGTGGGTGGGAATTAGGGTAAGGGTGAAGAGGCATCGGTCTCGAGCCTTGTTGAGCGTAAATGTGAGGGCAACTAGGGCCCTATAAGCATAGTGCTCTAATTGGTGAGGGAGGCAAAATGGTGTGGAAATTGGAATGGGGTGGGACTCATAGAAAAGACACGACCGTTCTATGAATGGGCGACGATAATGGTCGCGTCGTGACACGCCAGGGAGCTGTTGAGAAAAATCAACAGCACAAGAGAGTGGAGGGCATAGAGGAACAAGCTCGATGTCACGGAAGTGGAGAGTATCACCACATATACTCTCATAGATGGAGGATGGTTTCAAGTGAGGATCTAGAAATGTTGATGGAAACTTGAAATGTTTAAAATCAAGATCCAAACCAGATGGTGGGGTGGAAGGAACAATGGGAGGGTCGCGTGGGATAAATGGTGTATTGGGTGGGATAAACGGTGGAGGAAGATGATCCAACTCGAGCGTGGGAGACACACACTCATTGGTAGGAGTAAAGAAATACTCACAAGGGAGTGTGGTTTCTAAAGATGGAGTTGAAAACTTCTCCAAAAAGGTATTATCGGTGAATGTGGTGGGAGGGTAAGACGAGGCACCAAGAACGGAGATAGAGGAATCACTAGAAATGATGGGCTCAAGATGAGCCATGCATGGTGCTACATCATCCATATCCGTATAGTTATGAACTATCACGGAATCTATCTCGAGAAAATGGTGAACACTCCTAGACAGAGCTAACCTAGGATAAATGGGTTCGTCGGGAACACAAGGGTGAAGATCGATAGGTGTAGACTAGGGCATTATTTTGGATTCGATGGGAAAGTGAGTGGGAATGTAAATGGGAATAGGAACCTGAAAGTGGGGCTCATATGGACATGGTGGGATGGGATCAGGCCCACTATCAAAAGGGAAGTCAACACAATTGTCGACTTGGGACCCGGACCATGGAATGGTCTCAACTTCGAGATTCTTGGGAGGATAGGGTTGGTCACACTTAAAATTCATGTCACAAGAGGACACATCATCGTCACACTCGGTTGCAAAGATGGGTGGGGCCATGGTAATATTTGACTCTCACGCACACTCCAATTCATATAACCTTTGTTCAAGCCTTTGGAGAGCTTGAGTTTGAATTGCTTGCTCTTGCTCAAGTATGAATTTTTGCAAGAGGGTTTCGAGAGTGGAGGTGGATGATAGTGGTGGTGGAGTGGCGGGTGGTGGTGGGTGAGGTGGACGCAACTCGCTATAATCGGGACTATATGGAGAATACTCATATGAAGTGTGTGGGGTGGGGCCAAGTGCATCATAAACGAAAGGATCGCTTTCGTGATGGATAATTGGTTGATGTGCATGGGGTGCGTAGTGAGGGAACTGATCGTGAACAGGTGCACACAGTTGCCATGACAACTGTTGGAACGTGTGATGATCCACAACATCGGGTTGGAATTTGTATTGCGTGGAAGGGTGATCAGGCCTCCACAAATAGCTCAGGTACTCACACAACTCGAAATTAGGTATAGCGGGTAGTAGGCCGAGGTGGGTTCAAAAACAGTGTCATATGGATACACATGGTCCGTGGTGGGTTTGTATGGATATGAAGAGTATGGGCACTCATGGGACATGTGATCGGCATAATAACAGTGGGTGCAGAGCAAAGGATGAGACACGTCGACACTTGACACCGAGGGAGATGGAATAGGAGGTGCATGCATGGATGGGTCAAGTCTACCAATGGTACTCGTGAGATAGGTGAAACGACTAAGAATATCATAAATAGATGGCTCAGGATCACTCTCACACGTGTCACGTGTCAATGGAAAATGACCAAAGTAGTCCCGTAAAGGACGTTCTTCGGCCATGTGGAGAGAAATATTTTTTTTGGTTTTTTAAATTTTTTCAAAAGGAAAGAAAATATTTTTGGGATTTTTTTTTGTGGAAGAAAAGGTGGGGAAAATAGATGAACTCTCCGAATTGGACGAATCAATTAAAACCCGACTACCGAAAAATGAATTGGTCACACACACAAGTCGAGGATAAATCCTAACTAGCACATAGCCAATTTTTATCTTAAAATTTAGTGAAAGGGTAGTCAAATTTTAATTAGGTCCACGGGCAATAAAAAATCATGAAATTTATATGAGTGATCGCCTTTGCAAAATATTCTCCTATTCGGCTACGTAGTGAATGAATTTTAAATTTTAATGATGGCTAGGGTAGCACACAAATGGTAAGCGAGTGAGTCGGGTGATGAAATCCCTTCTCATGAGTGACCGGGTGTAGGTCTTAGTAATTTAATTCAAAATGCAAGAATAAAATCACACAAGAGAACACAAAAGAATTAACTCGCTAACAGGAGAGGTGCGAGGATGTAAGAAATATACCTCCCATGGTTTTTAGGCCGTGGGGTGCAGAAAAAGTTGAGTCGATCGGGGGGAGATTACGCCTATCTCAGTCGTCCCCGGGAGTCCTACCGACCCAAGGTAGAGAGGCTTCTAAATCCTCGCCTTTGGACGCCCTCTCTCTACCTTGTCCGATTTCATTATCACGCTTGTCTTTGATTATTACAAATTTAAATGGAAAATAAATGGTGTCTCTAAGCACCGCAATACAAGCCAAGATAATAAAATCCTAATACAAGCATTCTAAAAAAATGGTACTAAAAATAACAAAGTGCAAAAATTAAATGAACTACAAGTTGAAATCCGCTCCAAGTGCTTCACACTCCCAAGAATGTCAACGGCGCCATTTGATAACTAGTTTTTTTTGTATATCGTTGTTGTTGGACAAGTTAGTCAAAAACCTTGAATTACCTACAAAATATAACATTCTAAAGTGTAGAGGTAAGTAAGGGTATCAATCCACTTCCTAGGGAGTAAGCTAGAGACAAATTCAAATGTAATTCACTTTTTATTTTCTTTTTGTGCTTTATCACTTTTTCTATTTTTTTTTTTAGCTTTTTCAATATTAAAACAATAAAGTGAGGTGATGATTTAAACTGAACTAAACTAAAATGAAAATAACTAACTAGAAAGTGACTAAAATGAAAACAAAGTCTAACACTAAAATAAGAGATAAAGTGAGGTAAATAATTGTGTGCACAATCAAGGAATGGGATTACACCACAAATTTTAGTTATTCTAATTAATTAATTTAATTATTTGAATTCTCCCAAATTAATATCAAAATTACAAACTAACTCTCGTTGCAAGTGTAATTATAATAGTAATATTTTAAAATGTTAAGTTTAACACCCCACAACTCTAGAAAAAAAGATCTACACTCCTTTTAATTAATCACCCGCTAGAATCGATCGATTAAAATTCATGTAAATCTTAGAAAATAAATTTAGAGTTGAAATTCAAGTTATAATACCCCACTTAAGAAAACCACCATATCTCTAGTTCGAATCTAAAATGGGTATTATAATTATAATTTTGATTTTCTCTCGAAAATCATTTACCCTCTCTCGAGGCGTAAATTTAAGGGTGAGGGATCAAAATTAACATTCAAAGGGACTTTTCAAGTAATTAAACTAATTAAAATAAAATGACATCAAATAAGGGTTTTACCCCACCCCTTGAAAGGGGATTTAGCCTAACAAGGTATCAAACATAATAAACAAATATTCAATAGGCATTTAATATAAAAGAGTAGAGAGAAGAATATTCAAACCAATCTCTTGAATTTAATAGACTGCAATCCTTGAATGAGAAGCATACAACCCTTCAATTGAGAATCCGAGTAATATGAAATTAAAATCAACACTCAATTAAATCTCAATCAATATTTAACCTCACAATATCTAAAAATATAAAAAAGAATAAAACAAAAACTATTTACAAATGGTGTTTTTCTCTACAATTCTCTCTCTAGAATTTTCCTATCTACCAAGCTCTCTTTGCAAATGGGGTCTTCATTTTCATTTTATAATAGGCATGGAGCTAGGGGTAAAAGTGAGAATTAGCTATGGTGAACATGTGGGAAAGGTGAGAGCACATGTGCATGGGGGTGTGAGGTGTATCATGTGAATGGGAATAAAATATGATATGGTGAGGGGTAATTTGGGATTGAGGTTTAGTGGGTTAGTTGGGGGTATAATGGGTAAATGGGAATAAGTGGGTTTAAGTGGCACATGGGTTTTTAGTTGGCATTGTTTGGTTTTGTATTTTGCAGAACACGATTTTGGTTTTTGGATTATGAGAAATGGGTCTATGGTGTGTTAAATATGAAGTGGGTTTTGGGTTTGGATTTATCTATGGGTTGGAGACTGACAGGAGAGGGTAAGGGTTTCTGGCGGTTGGGATTTCGGGTTGTTGTCGGAGTAGCAGGGACAGGTGATGGAGGTATGACGACGTCGACGGATGGTCGCTGGGCAGCTGGCCGAGGTCGTTGTCGGTGGCTGGGACGAGAGGGCGAGAGGGTCGATCTGGAATCGCTAGAGAGGGGCAGCGGGGTAGGGGCGATCGGGTTTACCGTGGGGTGGCGCAGGTGGCTGGCAGGTTGTTGAGTTCCTCGCTGGCGGTTTGGTTGGGTGCCGACGATGGTGGCCGGAGGTGCGATGGGGTTAGCCTGGGGAGGGCTTGGAAGGATGGAGTAATGGAGGAGAGAGAGGGGTTTAGTTTAATGGAGGTTTTTGGTGAGAGGAGAGAGAAAGGGGTGAGTTGGAGGTTGAAGATGAAGTGGGGTGTTAGTGTGGGTGAGGGTGTAGAGTAGGTGTGTGAGGGTTAGGGTGTATGGTATGCGTGAGGATGTTAGTTTAGGTGTAAATGGGTCTATGGGAGTGTAAGATAAGCGGGTTGTGTGTGTGTTTAATTAGGACACCTAAAAAAATAACATTAATAAAATAAAATTAATAAAATAAAATAAAAATCTAATAAAATTTAATTCTAAAATAAAATAAAGACTCAAATAAAATTGAAACTAAAAATAAATGAAAATAAAAAATATAAATCTATTAAACTAAAACTAAGATCCTAAAAAGAAAATGTAAAATCAAAATAAACTAAAAATAAATAAATCCTAAAACATCTAATCCTAATAAAATAAGGTAAAATAGAATAAAAACTAAAAATAAATCTAATAAACTAAAACTCAAAATAAAATTATACTAATAAAAATAAAATAGAAAATAAAATATAGAAAATACTAAATAAATCTAAAATAAATTCTAAAAATAAAAATGACTCAAACTAAAAATCTAAAAAATAATAAAAAGACACAAACAAAACATACACAGGCTTGGGGTTAGTGTGGGCTAGGTTTAGGCTCGGGTTAGGGTACGGGATAGGTAATTTAGCTCCATAAAATGCACAATTGCCTTGAAATACGCATTTGAACACCGCAACTTGCAGTAGGCCTACAAAATAAACAATTAAGCACATAAGTCCCATATTACCGAGAATTAGCAACAAAAGAACGTCTATTCGGGGTATAAATTGTACAATTTTGGGTGCTTATCACTAAAGTTTGCAATCAAATAATCAATCTTAAGAGAACTTCTTACTGCCTGGGCAATTGATAACAAAGCATCTTTCACAAATAAATGAACTGGAAAACTTAAAAAGTTAATCCAGACTGGAACTATTGGACTCTCTTGATTAGGCCTGAATCGTGGGGACCATTTGAAAATCCTCACAGGGATTTTTCTTACGTATCATAGGTGTTTCATCCATAATCTCATAAAGTCATCTTCACTATTAATCCTTATAAGAATATGTTTGTTATCTAGTAATCCAATATGAAAAGAAGCTTTGAGGTCAAATGATTCAAAAAAAATCTAATGAACTCCCTTAAAGTCTTACCATGTGACATTTTTCCCACGATTGCATATTTATAAGGAGAGGATATTTGATCTACTTCTTTATTTGACAACAGTATTACAGGTTCTCCTTTATATTTCGGAAGAGGCTTTATATTGATTGCAAGGGAAGTAGAAGATTCTTTCAAAACACTAGCCAAAGATTTTTGCCATGGAGTCAATGGATCAGGAGGTTTTGGGTTGAGAGTGATTGAAGAAGAGGGTTGGGAGGTTGCCATGCAACCCTAATTAGGGTTAGGGTGGCTAGGCTAGAGATAGAGAGAATGAGAAAGAAAGAGTTTGTATCGTGACTTTGCAATAATTAAATAGATTTTGATTTATTTCCTCATCATGCCAAAAATAATAAAAAATACTTTATCTCCATAGCTTGTTAATTAAGACTCATGCATTTTTGCACACTATATCCCTAAGAGCGTGTCAATATTAACCAAAATTTTATCCCGTACTGGGGGCCATTTTGTGATGGGTGTTGGTCTTATGGGTCGCAGTTAGCGTAAGCGATATAACTCTCACCTTTTATTAGCCTCGTAGTTTTGACATTATCGAACGGTTCCCCCTGCATCGTATCGCTTGACCGAACTCATGATCGGAGGTATACAGCAGGGAGCTCGTTCACGCACATCGAGTACATTGAATTCTCTCTCACACATACTGTCCCCATGAGGTTTATAGTGAGGTAATTCACGTACACTGAGGTATATTAAATGCCCTGTCCACATGTACCAATGAATGATTGCCCTTATAGGCAATCGATATATCATGAAAGTCACGCCAAAGGGGGAAATGCTCCCACTAACCCAATAATTGCATAAACCTCATATAGGTGCCAAACCTAGGACACTCATATTTAGTTTGTTGTTACTGTGCGGAACTTTGTCAAAATTTGGGGTCGAAATACCACCTGAATTTTCACGTGATTTTGCCCTTTTTTCAATATAGGTTCACGTCTGTGAGCTTAGAAACAAGTCCAATAGTGTTTTAACTGTTTTTAAACCCTATTTTCCCAGGCCCGAGTCCTGTTCGACATTTTTTCTACATTAAGGTAAACCTAATATAAGTGAGAACCTAATAATAACATTAATAATAATCATGCTGAGATTCCTTTCCTTTTTCCCATATTTTTTCAAAAAAAACAAAAAAAAAATTCTCCTTCCATGATACCAAATATTTTCTCCCTGCTTCTTTCAAAAATAAATTCGAACCATTTTCCTTCTCAGGTCTATCGCATACTCGATTTTGGCCTGGCTCCCTATTAGCTTTGGTCTTCAGCCAAACCGCCCCGAAGGTCCGTCGATTCTTTTGCTACCTTATTCGAGTTTGGGATTTACTTTCACAAGCTCTTCATGGAGACACTGACCAAGTAACGAATGTGTAGTCCGATGTAATGACCATCTTAGCCCAAATCAGTGCCAAGATTGACAACCTTCAAATTAAGGTCCATGAGATACATCGTTACCCATCCCAGATTCTTGAAGAATCTAAGGTTCTCTTTCCTCATGCCATAGGTCCACCCGCTCCCGAGCCTATTTGGTTCCTAGAAGAGTATAACATGCTTCGCGTGCCCCACCTTCTAATGGGACGCCACCAGCCTAACGCCTTATTCCTAACCATGCCCAGCTATGGGCTAACCTGATAATACCCATGGATCTTTAGGGGGAGGAATGGAACAAGGTTAAAGAAGACCTCAAGCTGTTATCGAAGAAGTTATACTAAGTCAAGATATCTAGTAACTACATGGACTACACCAATATGTCTCCCTATCCAAAAGATAGACTGCAAGAGAAGTTCAAGACACTAGATAGCGAGAAGTTTGGGGGAAGAGAGCCCTTAATTATTTACCTTTGAAGCTATCATCGAGCCATAACCCTCCATAGTGCCTTCCAAGAGATAATGACCCAAATGTTGCAGCAGATCTCGAAAGAAAGCACCCTCTGTTGGTTTCGGTCCCTTAAAGAATGTAAAATCTGTAGTTGGGAGGGTGTCGCATGAGAATTCATGTCTCAGTACAAGTAGAATGAGGAGATAGAGGTCAAGCAATGAGATCCAGAGCTTCTTAAGCGGAATCCTGGGGAAACAGTCTGTAGCTTCATAGGAAGGTGGAGAGAGAAGACTGATATAATGACCAACAAGCCATCCAATGAGGAATAAGCCAATATCATGAAGAAGAACTACTTACCTCATATTTGATCATCCATGGGAGGGCAGTATTACCCACACTTTCGAGCCCTTCGAGAAGCAGGTGTAGAAATTGAGGAACGCATTATAAAAGTTGAAGCTGAGATAAAGAAAGTGACATAAGAGTTCATTGCCCATAAGTATGAGAAGCCTTACAGTGATATAGTCTACACCATCAATAACATTCACAACCAATTACCTCTTAGGCATAAAAAATTGACCTAATCCCATTTAGAAAGAGTATACTGAGCTCCATGCTCCATTGTCCAAAGTCTACCAGGACTTATTATTATGAAATCTCATCAAACCCTTAGAACCTCATCCATTACCAAATCCACTCCCTAAAAATTCCAAAGCCGATGCCCATTGAGATTTCCACCAGTCCACTGGCCATACTACTACCAATGTTTCCACCTTCGAAATGTGATCCAAGGCAGAATTGATCGGGGTGTCATTGCCCCACCAGTAATTCCTAGACCCAATACCACTCATAACCCATTTCCAACCCATAAAAATGATATATTTTTATAGAGTGACCCGTAATTTGACACACCTGCCCAAATTGTGCCCATCAAAGCACCTATTATACCCGTAATTTCACCCAAACCACTTAAAATTTGCCTATATCTTCTCCTACACCCTACATGCTTCACCCACTAAGCTTTAAAAGGGCCTGCATTATCATCTATACTCGGTCTAAAGGGAAAGACAAGGAGTTACCAACTGTATGAAACCAACTCTTAGATTTTGGGCTGAAATTACATGTCGAAATGACTGTTTATTATCACAAATTCAGTTGCTTATTCATAGAAGCCCGGAAGTGGCCTAAAAAATTAGATAAGTGGGTAGTACCTATTGAAGAAGTTATCCTAGATGACGTAGTATAGATTATGGTCAATGCATTTTGACAGATAAGTGAAACTCGCAGCATTGATGAGCTACTCACTTCTTTGATGATTTATGGATGATAGGTCCCTTCACTCCTTCACCTCTCTATTGAGTGGGAAGACCTGTACGGTGAAGTCGTAGAGGTTATTGAATGCATTGATTTATCTTGTGAAGAGGACATAATCACCATCAGATGGGGGGACGACTTTAACAACTTAGGTGATGAACCCAGTCGGGAAGAAACCAATCTAGTGGCTAGTCTGTGTGGAATGATATCATTCGAAGAATTATTGGAGAAATTCACCAGGTATCCATTCATCCAAAAGTAGATGAAGACACAAGGTTCTAGTTCTTTTCAGCCTCTGTAAATCACGTAACTAGGTCAGGGAGACACTATAAAGATTCGATTCCTCATATGATCGAGACATATAAGGAAAAGGGAGTTACTGAAGAACTCCCTGAACTAGAAATGATCATTAAATAAAGTAAAGTACTCAACCATATTAAAAAAACCCAAACCAATATCACCCTATAAGGAATTTTTATATCCTCCCAGTTTAACAAAAATGATCTAATAGAACTCCTCACCGGGCCTACAGTTACTCCTTCAACTACTACCGAAAAAGACGTAGACAAGGTTGGGTACTCGACTTCTTTCGGACTCCTATCCTTTTTCGATGCAGAGATACTGAAGATTGGTCCTGATTAAAACCATGCCCTCAATATTTCCGTTGAAGTCTTGGGAAAGACATTCCCACTCTCACTTGTTGATAACGGATTCGCCCTTAACATTTTTCTTCTTAGAACCTTTAATTTATTGGGATTTAAAGTCAGTGATCTCACTCCCACTTTCACTGTCGTGCGTGTCTATGACAAAAACATTCGAGAGGTAATGGGATCCATTAAACTAGCAGTAGGGGTTGGCCTTATCAATCCTGTCACCGAATTCTAAGTCATTCACAAACCTGCATATTTCAATCCACTCCATGGTCATTCATGGCTCCACAATATCCTATGGGTGCCTTTTCTTCTTCATCAGAAACTAAAATTCTTCACCAAAGGATAGGTTATTACCATCTTGGGGGATGGTGACAATACAGATAATGATAGCACTAGCAACCTGGCATTGGAAATCCGGCATAAGATGAATGACATGATCCTTCAGAGTTGATCCACTTCCTCTTTCACTGGAGAAAATTTTAAAGATCGATTTTGTTCAGAACACAACCCTCATGTCAATGTCAATGTAATTAATATGTTCAAGAATATGCACTCCATACCTAGAATGGGGTTGGGGCGATGCCAGTAAGGGATCCTTGAGCTCATAGCCCTGAAGGAATCCTTTCCCCTCTATGGTATGGGTTACCAACCCTCATAAGAACAACTCAAGGCACTCGGGTGACCACGACCAAAGAAGTTTAGAAGAAGAAAGGACTATTTTAAGAGACTCTTTGAATGAAAGGTTTATCAAGGAAGGTAAAGACTTCCCTTTCTGTGTCTTCCCTGAACTATGGTATGACCATGTTGATAAGAAGATGAAATCAGGGATGGAAATCTTCTTTCAAGATAGGAAATCCCGGGTCAAAGACTGCTAACATGAAGTACAACCTCTCACCAAGAAAGTTGTGATAGTTACCAGGGATTCTCAGGAAAGTGATTTCGAGGACTCGTTCAACTTGCATACACTAAGGATGAGTCTTTACACGATCCACTCAGATATTGTACTATCGGGCATGTCTACTCAAATCATAGCTGCTGACATGCCTCTTCTCAGTTGGAATGTCATGCTTGTCCAACCTTCCCAGATATAACCCGACCTGACTATTTTCCCTATCCAAGTCTCTTCACATGATGTTGTTATTCCTTTTTCTGATATCAATGTAACTGAGACCTCTTTTGACGAGGTTCTCAATGTTATTTTTCTAAAAAATGAAATAAATGAAGATTTTGAGTATCTTGTTGTTCCTTACATTAATAGTCTTGATTCTAATCAAACCTTTTATGATGATGATTTTGCAAATGAACATTTCTTAACTGATCTTAATAAGGAGAATACAAAAAAACATAAACGCGTTCAAATTAATGATAATGAGACTTTTGTTATATATTTTAGTTATAGTAACCATCAACACGAGATTAGAATTAGGTCCACCCTTGATGAGTATGAGCGGGCACAATTTGAAGAGCTACTGAAAGAATTTATTGACGTCTTTGCATGGTCCTATGATGACATGCCCAACATTGATAAAAAAAATAGCTCAGCATGAGATCCTAACATTTCCAAAATGTAATAAAGTCAAAAAAAGCTAAGGAGACTCCCCAAAGAGTTGTCACTCAAAGTTAAAGATTAAGTGGTCAAGCAATTGAACGTGGGTTTCATTCGCATAGTCGAATATCCTACATGTATCTCCAATATCTTACCCATACGGAACTAGGGAGAAAAATTCTGCATGTGTGTTGACTATCGAGATTTGAATAAGGAATCCCCAAAAGATGATTACCCATTGCCCAACATTGAGATGATCGTGGACAACACCGCTAGCCATGCCCTCAAGTTATTTGTCGATGGATTCATCGGATACAACTAGATTAAGATGCAACCTAACCATCAGGAGAAAACACCTTCATCACCCCATGGGGAACCTTCTGCTACACTATCATGCCATTTAAACTCAAAACTACCGAGGTTATCTAACAAAGGGTTGCTATAACGATCATGTATGACCTTATTCACAAGAAGGTCAAGGTATATGTAAATGATATGACCATCGAGTGTAGAACTTGAGAAGGTCACATTCCTTCCCTGTGAAAGTTTTTTGAGTGACTACAGAAATACTAGATGTGGTTAAACCCACAAAAATATGTTTTCAGTGTCCCAAAAGGAAAACTCTTGGTATTCATGGTCAGTGAAAAGGGAATTAAAGCAGACCCTGTCAAGCTAAAAGCCATAATTGAGATGCCACAACCACGGATGGAGAAGGAAGTCTGAGGATTCCTAGGTAAACTATAGTACATCAGTGCTTTCATCACCCACGTGACTTCTATCTGTAAACCCATTTTTAAACTTCTGCAGAAGCATTCAACTAAAGTCTAAAATGAGTCCTACCAAGAAGCCTTTAACCAAATCAAGTGATACCTCACCTGACCTACGGTGCTTATGCCTCCGTAGCCACGTATACCCCTCCGCCTGTACTTGACCGTAACATACACTGTAGCTGGGGATTTTCTAGCCCAATACATTGAAAAATCCCATAAGAAAAAATCCATCTATTATGCCAGTTGAAAATTTGTTAGGTACGAAGCCAACTACACTACTTTGGAGAAATCATGTGTCCCTCTAGTCTAGGTCACGTTTCTTGTTAATAGAGGAGAGAGAAGATGGAAGAAGATGGGTAATCTGATTTGTTTTATTGGGTTTCAGTGAGTATTTGGTATAGGTGAGGTGTATGGGGTATATGATGTGTAGGGTGTATGTTAAGGAGTGGGTTTAGGTGTATATGGGACTAGTGTGTGTGCGTGTGTAGGTACTATTATAAAAAAATCGAAAATATGTATATATATATACTAGGGTATGCCCGTGCCTGAAGGCACGACGATAATTCTCCCAAGTATGAATCGTAATGCACACCTTAACAATAATGAACACCGTCACAAAAAAAATAAGGTAAGAAATCAGAACACTTCTAGTGTTCATAATAACCCTATAGTGCCTGACTATAAAATATACGGAAAGAACATACTATGCAATATCAAACAATAAACGGAAATTGCTCAAGCAGTTATTGTAATACAATGCGGGTGTTTGCTTTGTGATTTTGAAATACAATTATATTTTAGGAGAAGCTAAGAATTAAAAAATGACCTCTCAGACCTCCCATATAGGGGGCCCCAGACAGCCACGCGTTAAGTATAAGGCCTCTATGTTATAGATATAATACTTGTAGATTAACGCACAAAATTTAGGCAGAGGTCAAAACATGTAATATCACATATATTAAAATCTTGAGTTCACTTTCAAACAAAGTATAAGAAAATCAAGAACAAAACACATACAAAATAAACCAAATATGGGATGAAAGCAATGCAACATTGTTGATCGGTGGGTCCTCGCAAACTCAAAAGTTCATTTGGTAGACTGTCATATCAGCAACCGTCATTTGGTAGACTGTCACATCAGCAACTCAAAATCTCATTTGTTCTCGTAAAGAACCCAAGCTTGGCCCCACGATCTTCACATCAGCAACTGTAAAAGGGTACGCTTCTACTGATCAAACAATCACTCATCGTTACCAGTTATTTTTTTAGCTTACGTGTCTTCAAGAAGCTCTCCTATATACTCACATATAAAACTTACAAAAGAAATTGAATTTAGAGATCCGACACCCCATCCCCTAGACTCTATTTTGAAGATCTCGAGCTGATTTGTCATTCCATGCTAGCTGAATCTATTGTGGGAAGAAGGTGGCCACTTGCAATAAGGACGACATAAATGTGACGAACCACTTAGGGGCTACGCATAAACATGTCAGCAACAGGACTCCAACAAATCTACCTTTTGTGTTCCAAGCCAATCATCAGGCACATTGTCTTTCAATTTTTCACTTAGGGGCCTGCTGTGCAATTTTTTGGCCACTTAGGGGCCTATTGAATTTTTCATTTTTTTTTGTCAGCAAGAGGACTCCATTAAACTTACCTTATTTCAACAGGACTCCACCAAAATGAGTTTTTGTGGCTGCCTTCACAATTGACATCAATCATTGCAGCTTCAGATATTTTGGTCACCATACCCCCGGTTGTATCATAGGCTACTACAGTTATCTCAAAGAATCACATTATGGAAGAAGCTTGCACCAGCTTTGGGCCCTTAACGTCAAGAAGCAGTACCTTTTATTGGCAATAGGGAGTCACCAATCAATCTGGTGGCAGGAGGAGGTGCCTGTCACAATAGAAACAAAGAAAAAAATAAATTCTATAATTTTCTAAGCTTAAAAAATATAATGGAGTATTTGATAAATGCCAACGATAAATGCCAACGATGGTGGAAAATATATTATGGAATAGTTAAACATGAAGAACAGTTCTTCTACACACTGCTTCAAAACAAAATGAATAAAAAAGCATATCAACAGGTAGCAAACATTGTGTATATCAGCAACGATGCAATACCATCGGTGTATATCAATAGGCGTATATCCAAACATTGTGTATATCAGCTCGGGATAAAGAAACATACCACCGGATCAAAAAAATCATACCACATGTAGCATACCATGTTTACTGAGATATGCAAAGAAATGTTGATAAAATATGCAAAGAAATGCTGAGCAATGTGTTCATATATAGATTAACAACTGACCTCCTGAAATTCAGAAAAATTCTGTCATTTTAGCACCATTGTCCGCAGCATCGCATTTCCACGACCTTACTCCCGTACTCATTGTTGATTGTGTCAACATCATACCCATATCTTCGTATAATCACAACTTCATTAATGATTCAACATGGTCATATTTACTCCATAACTGATAATCATAATAAAATAATGAAATAATCACCAAATGTTCAAACATTCACTTTATGTATTTATAACCAACATGATCATATTTATAAGGCCACCATGACAATGAAGCCTACAAACACTCACTTTAGTAGACTACATGATCCATTACAAATGAGCCATACCATGTGATGAACGACAATAGACAAAATCAATAAAGCAAGGTTTTTTTATCATCGACTTTATGGTGGCGCCTATTCAACTGGTTGAAATACAGTAGCCCATAATACCGAAGCAATACCTGATCAAATAAAGACCATTTATCCCACAATACCTAATCAAGTAGCCCAAAATATAGTACCTGATCAATTTAGAAGATTTATGGGGATCAATGTTCTATGAAATGCTGATCATTTATACAACAGCAGGGTGAAATGCTGCTTTTTATGCAAATTCAAGGTCTGCTGCTGCTTACGCAAATTCAAGGTTTGTTGCTGCTTACATGCTTGGACCTGCATAAAAATTCGGAGTCAAGTCATTAGTCAAGTGTCTGTGTTGTATATATGAAAACTTCATATCACTAAATTTACAACAAATGGTTGAGTTTCATTAATCATTAACAAAATCGAAACCCAAGAACGAACTAATATAAGCACATAAAGGATAATCTAAGCTCTTGATGTTGCATTATAGAAGTAATGAAAACTTCCATGGTTGTACATTACTCTAGTAGTAACCAAAGCTCTTGATGTTGCATTATAGAATACCTCAATGCTGAATTTGTTGCTTTCAAACTCATGAGTCCTTCTATGGAGCTGATATCAAGTATCCACTTCTTTCAATGCAGCCTCATAATATTGATCTACCGAATCCCAATTCTTGAATATAATTATGAACTTCTTGAGAAAGATATGAGAAAAATATGAAAAGCGGAGAAAATGTACATTAAACTTAAGACTAATATAATACACACTGAATGCACTAATTTTAGACTGATACAATTTGACTGATACGAATAAATCTTCGCTCCAGTGCAAACCATCTTCCCAGATTATGAATATAATGACAACATAAGAATTTACAAATAAGAGGGAGTCAGTTCAAAATTTGCTAAATAAGATGACTCAATCCTGAAGCACTTAGAATTATAAAAAACATAATCCTAATCAAGTAGGTGAATACAAACCAAACAGAAATTCAAATGAACAGATCCCAAACGGAAATTCAAATGAAAATGTCCTAAAAAACAAACCAATTAAAACATCAGTCATGTAAACTAACTTCAGTCGCAATTGCGAAATATGATTACTCATAATCACTGAACAAATGCAATGTTCATATATTATTCGAAGAATTATAGTCTAGAAAACTAAGTCTAGCATATTAGATCAATGCAGCTCGTGTATATTCTCATCAATGCATCTCTAATGTCATATATGCAGATCATATATGTGTTCTATCAAAAACATATATCATCCTAACCAAACATAACAATCAAAACAATTACACACCAATCTTCTTTAGAACAAATTTAAGCTTGCATCCCCGGTTGAAAACATGAAAGAATTTCAGATATATCTGTGTAAAAATAGCATCCCAAATTTGCCGGGCCAAAATAAACACCAATATTTGATCCGGGAACTTATGTGGTTTGCAAGGAAGATAGTGTCCCATCTCGTTAAGGTATTACGGATAAATCCCATCTCATTATAGGTATCACACTCACCTCCCCTCTTATTTTAAATATTACACTTTCGCACCCTCTTATTTCAAAATTTGTAAACTAACTAACCCTTACTACTCATTTAGCAAGGGTAGTGGGTGTTGCAAAATTTAACTAAGTAGAGGTGAGTGTTATAATATAAATGAAGGGAGGTAAATGAGGAGTTACAAAAATTATAAAACACTTACTAAGTTTGAGATATCTCAAAATGAGGAGTTAAAGAAATCGAAAGCATCAAAGATAAAAAAAAATCTGGGTTTTGGATCTGAAGATGGCCTTTTTAGAATCATGGTTTTTTAGAATCATGCAATTAAAGAAATAATAGCATGAAATTGAAAGCATGAAAGATCTAAAAATTAGGGTTTTGGATATAAAAATTTGGCTAACACTTACTGAGTTTGATATCTCGCGCAACTTTGATCTGGAGAAATCGAAAGCATCAAATATAAAAAAAAAATGGGGTTTGGATCTAAAGATGGACTTTTTAGAATCATAGTTTTTTAGAATCATGCAATTAAAGAAATAATAGCATGAAATCGAAAGAAGGAAGGATCTAAAATTTAGGGTTTTGGATCTAAAAATTTGGGTAACACTTACTCAGTTTAGATATCCCACCCAACTTTGATCAGGGAACCACAAACACATACAAATATATCACATAGAAACAGATCAAATCGACCAAATAACGAAAAAAAAACTTACCCAAGATATCTCTGGTTTAGGATAGAGAATGAGGAGAGAGAGAGAGTTACCAGGACGGACATTTCTTTAGATAGAGTACAAAGTTCATTGATGGGTATTCCCCCTCTTTTGCTGTGTGTTTGAGAGCCGGTGTTCGAGAGAGAGAGAAGGGAGGATATCTATTAGGTTTATGTGAGAGGAGAGAGTATGAGAAGTGGACAAAAACGGGTCAAATACCATCCTACCCTTTTTTTTGAATTTTGAAAAGAGTGAATGATAAACTTTACTCTAAGAAAAGAGGGGGAACTTAAATGATAGAGGGTCAAATTAGGTATTGTAGGAAAAATGCATATTGATGACATCATCAAGCAAACTTGTGACATACACAAGTTTCATATATATATATATATATATATATATATTTACAACACACGAAAAAAAACTCAAACACATACATATAAAATATAAAAAAGACTCATAATAAAATAAAAATAAGAATAAAAATAAAGATAAAAATATAACCATAAAATGAAGAACAATAAAAATATAAGAAAAGAAAGTATTAAAAATACATAACTAAGTATATACAAATATTGACATGGCGATACACACATTATAATATTTACAAAAAAAAACTACTAAAAATAAAGACCCAAAAATAAAAATATATATATATATAATTGACACAACCTGAAAAAATATATATTTATATTAAAAACAATAAAAATAATAATACCACACACAAACTGAACAATTATAGGACAAGCTAGGGATGGACTGGGTTTGGTTCGGGACAAGTTTAGGCCACGCGACTGGGTTTAGGCTCATTTTACCGCATCATTACCACATTTGATGTACTTGACCACTTATTTATAGCAATTGCCTCAAATTAACCTTGTTTGACATCGCAAATACTTATTGACATACGAAATAAACAAATACCAACATAAGTCCGATTTTACCGAGAATTAGCAAGTAAATCCTTCTATCTGAGATATAAATCTAACACGTTTGTATGCTTATCATACCACCCCCAAACATAACTTTGCTAAAAAGGATAAGAAACCCAAAGTGCACCACTTTCGCGGGCACTTGCGATTGCAGTTAGTATGTGCAACAATCCTTTAAACCTATAGGTTATCCTACATGCCAAGTTTTGCATCGTGAGGGTTTGTAGTGAATATACCCACAAAATTTTAAAAAAAAATATTGAAAATGAATTATTTAAAGGGACGTATTTTATTTGACGATGAAAAACTATACAACCCATTTATAAAGACTTCACATAATGCAATGGTCAACCATGATCATATGGTATAAAATTACTTAATACTAAAGGCGTAATCCTTCCCGAAAACCTCAACATGTGTAGTGTGTAACAATCTCAAGTATCATTAGAGTAATTCCTAGATCATCGTTATAGAATAAACGCTTTGACTTTAAATCTCACTAGATATGTCTCTCTGAAGTGAACTCTTTGATATTTGGGTAAGTGTTTCTATCTAGCGTGTGATGAGGTGAGTAAATATAAACAAGGTAAAACTTCTCACACACTTATAAGAATTAACGGATACGTGAAAGAATTTGATCTCATGAACGAATGCTAACCACTATTTTGAGAATGTAAAGACATTCACCATATATTTTTCTCGTTTGCGTGAACATCTCACCAAGGATGAAAATGGGGTTTAAGTAGGGCATAATGAATGAAATGAAGAATAATAATGAAATGATGGGAGGGTTTTTGAGAAGACTGGAATACAATTACAAATATCTTGATTTTATAAAACTATGATCACATACTCTCCTTCTTTTTTTTTTTGCTTTTTTCACTATTTTTATCTTTTTTTTCTATTTTCTATTTTTTCATTTTTCTCTTTTTTTACTCTTTTTTTATCGCGATGCATTTTTCTTTTCATAACACAAATGAAGACAATTTACATATCGAATTTTTAAACATTCTTTTCTTAAAATGATGGATGGTAATGATTGGAAATGATATATGGATGCTGTGGGGATTATATGTGGACAGGGGAAATATCAAAAAGATAATGGGTGAAGTGGATGGTAATTTGAAATGGAGAAATGGTGAGTGTATGGTAAAGAATATTTAGTGCTCGGGACAAACTACAAGACACATGTTTCTTATGAGTTGAAGGTGATGTCATTCTCAGTGGTTATGCCAAAGATGAAGAATAATGAGATCGTTCAACAACTAAGTGCGGTACCCAAAAAAAGTTGAGTCATCTTGTGACTCGGAGATACGTAAAAACCCTCAAAAAGGTGAATAACTAAATTCTTACGGGTTTTAGTCTCTAAGAGTGATCTTTTAGGGATCTCTTGAGAATGTAGTTACCCTTCAACTTTTGATTGTAAATGCGAAAGTGAAAATTTTCTAAGTTTAGGAATTCATAGTGCAAATATGCCTAAAGAGGTACTACTTAATTTTATGGTAAAAGAGTAATTTGGGCACAAACAAGGGTAATCCGAGACTTCTAAAAGAGGAATGATAAACAATTCATGTCATAAAAAAATTGAGTTATACGACATTAAAAAGTTAAAGTGACTTATTTCTGGAAAAAAATTCAAAAGAGGTATGATTTTGATAAATTTATCCACCCCAAATAAAAGAGAACACCATCCTCGACGTTTAATACTATATATTAAAATTAAAAGCACCTGGTAGGAAAGATATTACCTGAATCAATCGCTAATGAAATTGGATCACATGATGGAAACAATGGCAGAACCTGAAGAACAAAGGCGGCACAAAAATATGTACAAGTTTATAATGCATGAAAAAGCATTGGGTGGTGTGAAATAATAAAAACAATAATACCACACACAAACTGAACAATTATAGGACAAGCTAGGGATGGACTGGGCTTGGTTCGGGACAAGTTTAGGCTACGGGACTGGGTTTAGGCTCATTTCACCGCATCATTACCACATTTGATGTACTTGACCACTTATTTATAGAAATTGCCTCAAATTAAGCTTGTTTGACACCGGAAATGCTTATTGACCTACGAAACAAACAAATACCAACATAAGTTCGATTTTATCGAGAATGAGCAAGTAAATTCGTCTATTTGAGATATAAATATAACACTTTGTATGCTTATCATACCACTCCCAAATATAACTTTGCTAAAATGTATAAGAAACCCAAAGTGCACCACTTTCGCGGGCACTTAGCATGTGAAACAATCCTTAAACCTATAGGTTACCCTACATGACGAGTTTTGCATTGTGAGGGTTTGCGGTGAATATACCCACAAAATTTTAAAAAAATTTATTGAAAATGAATTATTTAAAGGGTCGTCTTTTATTTGACGATGAAAAACTATACAACCCATCTATAAAGACTTCACGGAATGCAATGGTCAACCATGAGAATATGGCATAAAATTACTTAATACTAAAGGCGTAATCCTTCCCGAAAACCTCAACATGTGTAGTGTGTAACAATCTCAAGTATCATTAGAGTAATTCCTAGATCGTCGTTATATAATAAACACTTTGACTTTAAATCTCACTAGATATGTCTCTATGAAGTGAACTCTTTAATATTTGGGAAAGTGTTTCTCTCTAATGTGTGAGGAGGTGAGCACATATAAACAAGATCAAACTTTTCACACACTTATAAGAATTGATGGATACGTGAAAGAATTTGATCTCATGAATGAATGATAACCACTATTTTGAGAATGTAGAGACATTCACCATATATTTTTCTCGTTTGCGTGAACATCTCACCAAGGATGAAAATGGGGTTTAGTTGGGCATGATGAATGAAATGAAGAAGATTAATGATATGATGGGAGGGTTTTTGAGAAGACTGGAATAGAATTACTAACGACTTGATTTTATAAAACTATGATCAAATACTCTCTTTCTATTTTCTTTTCTTTTTTTCACTAGTTTTATCCTTTTTTATATTTTCTATTTTTTTGTTTCTCTTTTTTTACTCTTTTTTTATTGCGATGCACTTTTCTTTTCATAACACAAATGAAGAAAATTTACATATCGAATTTTCAAACACTCTTTTCTTAAAATGATGGACGGTAATGATTGGAAATGATATATGGATGGTGTGGGGAATATATGTGGACAGGGGAAATATAAACAAGATAATGGGTGAAGTGGATGGTAATTTGAAATGGAGAAATGGTGAGTGTATGGTAAAGAATATTTAGTGCTCGGGACAAACTATAAGACACATGTTTCTTACGAGTTGAAGGTGATGTCATTCTCAGTGGTTATGCCAAAGATGAAGAATAATGAGATCATTCAACGACTAAGTGCGGTACCCAAAAAAAGTTGAGTCATCTTGTGACTCGGAGATACGTAAAAACCCTCAAAAAGGTGAATAACTCAATTCTCACGGGTTTAAGTATCCAAGAGTGATCTTTTAGGGATCTCTTGAGAATGCAGTTACCCTTCAACTTTTCATTGTAATTGCGAAAGTGCAAATTTGCTAAGATTAAGAATCAATAGTGCAAATATGCCTAAAGAGGTACTACTTAATTTTATGGTAAAAGAGTAATTTGGGCACAAACAAGGGTAATCCGAGACTTCTAAAAGAGGGATGATAAACAACTCATGTCATAAAAAAAAATTGAGTTAAACGGCATAAAAAGTTAAAGTGACTTGTTTCCGAAAAAAAAATCAAAAGAGGTATGATTTTGATAAATTTATCCACCCCAAATAAAAGAGAACACCATCCTCGACGTCTAATACTATATATTAAAATTAAAAGCACCAGGTAGGAAATATATTACCTCAATCAATCGCTAATGAAGTTGGACCACATGATGGAAACAATGGCAGAACCTGAAGAACAAAGGCGGCAGAAAAATATGTACAAGTTTGTAATGCATGAAAAAGCATTGGGTGGTGTGAAATAATAAAAACAATAGCACCACACTCAAACTGGACAATTATAGGACAAGCTAGGGATGGACTGGGCTTGGTTTGGGACAAGTTAGGGCTACGGGACTGGGTTTAGGCTCATTTTATCGCATCATTACCACATTTGATGTACTTAACCACTTATTTGTAGCAATTGGCTCAAATTAATCTTGTTTGACATCGCAAATGATTATTCACCTACGAAACAAATAAATACCCACATAAGTTCGATTTTACCGAGAATTAGCAAGTATATTCGTCTATTTGAGATATAAATATAACACTTTGTATGATTATCATTCCACCCCCAAACATAACTTTGCTAAAAAGGATAAGAAACCAAAAGTGCACCACTTTCGCGGGCACTTGCGATTGCACTTAGCATGTGCAACATTCCTTTAAACCTATAGGTTACCCTACATGAAGAGTTTTGCATCGTGAGGGTTTGAAGTGAATATACCCACAAAATTTTAAAAAAATTATTGAAAATGAATTATTTAAAGGGTCCTCTTTTATTTGACGATGAAAAACTATACAACCCATCTATAAAGACTTCACGGAATGCAATGGTCAACCATGAGCGTATGGCATAAAATTACTTAACACTAAAGGCGTAATCCTTCCCGAAAACCTCAATATGTGTAGTGTTTACCAATCTCAAGTATCATTAGAGTAATTCCTAGATCGTCTTTATAGAATAAACGCTTTGACTTTAAATCTCACTAGATATGTCTCTCTGAAGTGAACTCTTTTATATTTGGGCAAGTGTTTCTCTCTAGTGTGTGAGGAGGTGATTAAATATAAACTAGGTCAAACTTCTCACACACTTATAAGAATTGACGGATACATGAAAGAATTTGATCTCATGAACGAATGATAACCACTATTTTGAGAATGTAGAGACATTCACCATATATTTTTCTCGTTTGTGTGAACATCTCACCAAGGATGAAAATGGGGTTTAAGCAGGGCATGATGAATGAAATGAAGAAGATTGATGATATGATGGGAGGATTTTTGAGAAGACTAGAATACAACTACTAATGTCTTGATTTTATAAAACTATGATCACATACTCTCTTTCTTTTTTTTATCTTTTTTTCACTATTTTTATCCTTTTTTTCTATTTTCTATTTTTTCGTTTTTCTTTTTTTTTTACTCTTTTTTTATTGCGATGCATTTTTCTTTTCATAACACAAATGAAAACAATTTAAATATCGAACTTTCAAACACTCTTTTCTTAAAATGATGGATCGTAATGATTAGAAATAATATATGGATGGTGTGGGGAATATATGTGGACATGGGAAATATCAAAAAGATAATGGGTGAAGTGGATGGTAATTTGAAATGGAGAAATGGTGAGTGTATGGTAAAGAATATTTAGTGCTCGAAACAAACTACAAGACACATGTTTCTTACTAGTTGAAGGTGATGTCATTCTCTATGGTTACGCCAAAGATGAAGAATAATGAGATCATTCAACGACTAAGTGCGGTACCCAAAAAAAGTTGAGACATCTTGTGACTCGGAGATATGTAAAAACCCTCAAAAAGGTGAATAACTCAATTCTCACGGGTTTAAGTCTCCAAGAGTAATATTTTAGGGCTCTCTTGAGAATATAGTTACCCTTCAACTTTCGATTGTTAATTCGAAAGTAAAATTTGCTAAGTTTAGGAATTCATAGTGCAAATATGCCTAAAGGGGTACTACTTAATTTTATGGTAAAAGAGTAATTTGGGCACAAACAAGGGTAATCCGAGACTTCTAAAAGAGGGATGATAGACAACTCACGTCATAAAAAAAATTGAGTTAAATGGCATAAAAAAGTTAAAGTGACTTGTTTCTGAAAAAAAATTCAAAAGAGGTATGATTTTGATAAATTTATCCACCCCCAATAAAAGAGAACATCATCCTCGACGTTTAATACTATATATTAAAATTAAAAGCACCAAGTAGGAAAGATATTACCTCAATCAATCGCTAATGAAGTTGGACCACATGAAGGAAATAATGGCAGAACCCGAAGAACAGGGGCGGCACAAAAATATGTACAAGTTTATAATGCAAGAAAACGCATTGGGTGGTGTGAAACATCACCCCCAAAATAGGATAGGACGTATATGTCAAAACTCGACATGGCGGGTTGCCTTTGGTAGCGCTAAGTTTAATGTCTTCAGCGAGATCGAATTTAACTCAACCTAAAGATAAGAACTATGAACGCACGGGTGGAAGAAAAATTGGGTGATGATAATCACCCCCAAATAAAACTGAAGTGTCAGTCTTGTTTAATAAAGGCCACAAAGTTAATGAACTTGCATGTCAAAGTACTTCATGCGATGTAGAGCATCGATGGACCGAGGGTGGGTGGGGAGAAGGGTATAGAGATGAAAGGAAAGGGTGAGGGTGAAGAAGAACCTATCTCAGGTATTATTGAGCTTAAAAATGAGGGCAACAAGGGATCTGTAAGCATGATACTCAATTTGGTGAGGAAGGCAGAAGGGTGTAGCAATATGGATATGGTGGGACAGAGAAAAATTAAGCGACCGTTCTATAAATGGACGATGATAATGGTCATGCCGTGTCACATTGATAAGCTAACAATATGAAAAATTAACACCACAAGTAAGTGGTGTGAGTGAAGGAACAAGCACAATGGAATAGGTGAGAGATTGGACCAATTTCTCATCTTGATCCGGGGTTAAGTCAGAAGCAATTATGACTGGGTGATGTTGGTTTGGTCCTAAGAAACCATATTTCAACTCAGCAAGTAATGGCTTAATCTCGAAACTAGGTGGTGGCTCATAAGAGCCATCGGACTTAGACACAGAAACAAAGTCTGAGGAAATATTGACGCATGGGTTAACTGAGTCATCTATAGATAGAAGACTATCGACAGAGAGACACTAAAATGAACTGGCCCAAGTGAATGTATCCATAAGTGATGCGTAATCTAACAAGGCATTCACTTTATAGATGGAGGAATCAATATCAAATACGGACAGAAAAAAGCCAAATATTATTTGATAGGATCTTCGGGGTATATTTCATCCAACATCTCTTGGACCAAGGAGTCAATCATACATTCCTCATTAATAGAAGCAACGTCAGTCTTTTGTCACATGAGGTGGAAGATTTTAACTTCAAAGAACATGTTTCCAAAAGAAAGATTCATGGACCCATTACGACAATTGATGATGGAATTTGCAGTTGCCAAAAAATGGTGACCCTAGATGATAGGAATGTTGGTTGGGTAGGGAGAAGGAGTGTCTAAGACAATGAAATCTACAGGGTAGTAAAAATCAGAGACTTTCGCCAAAACATCTTTAACTATTACTTTAGGCACTTTCACTGAATGGTCAGCAAGTTGAAGAGTAACCCGTGTAGGTTTCATATTTTATAAACCTAAATCAAGGTAGATTGATTAAGGTAACAAATCAACACTTGCCCTAAGATTAAGAAAAGACCGAGTAATGGAATTATCTCCAAACATGCAAGAGATAGTAGGACGATCGGGGTGTTTTTACTTCACAACACCATTCTCATGGATAAGGGATGTGTCTTGCTCAGTGACGAAGGCATCATGAGGCACATTCGTCTGTCGCTTGATAGTGCACAAGTATTTCAATAATTTGGCATATGAGGGAACTTAGTGACTCTCGATGAGGAATGGAATGTTAATGTGAACATTCTGAGAAACTTGATTGATCTCATCAAATTATTGGGCTTTCTTTGTCAGAGGCAACCTATGAGGAAACGGTTATTTGGGCACATAGGCAGTGGTGGGCTCACTAGGTTTAGACTCATTCTTTTCTGTGGATTTATTGGGTGGTGAAACCTTAAGGAGAGGTTCAAATTAGGAATTCTGGGTGAGCGGGATTTGCACATGACGAGGATCATCAACACAAGATCTTAGAGTACTCACCGCTTTCATGTCTACTTGGTATATGGGTGGAGTGGAGGAAAATATAACCTCATAAGCCGAATTTTTTTCATTGTCCTTAGGGTTAGCAATGGGTTGACTCAAGAATTTACCTTTCTCTCGCTCGGACTCAAACTGGTTAAGACGTTGATCTAGCCTTTAGATGGCTTGAGTTTGTGCTTGCCTGGTTTGTTATTGAGTCATGATAAATTGAGTGAGAAGATTCTCAAGATAGGAAGTGGACGATTGGGGTGGTGAAGCATAAGGGGGTTGGGGGGGCAAACTCATGGTTAGAACTAAGCGGTGGGGAATACTCTTAGGGGGGGAGGTGAAATGGGACAATTTGATGATTGGTATTGGGTGGTCTACCGTAGAGGACAAAGGATGATGGATGGTGTTGCTGATGGTATTGAGCATGGTGGTTCTGGATGGGAGGGCGATGTTGCCTTTGCGGGTTTTGGGGAAACCCGGGTTGACCACCAATATTTTGTTATGGGTTTGATGGAGAGAGGTTGATGTCATACTTATAAGAAAAATAGGGACGGTTCCTATTATTGGGATTGCAAGTAAACGACGGGGAGCAAGTTTTCTATCGGTGTCAAAAGGACACACATGGGCCATAGTTAGTTCAGAATCATCTTGAATGAGGGTACACAAATGAGATAAATGATCGTGTCTTAAGCATACATTACAAGAATAAGGATTAGACTCTATGACATTCATCGCTTGTTTAGAAAGAGAAACATTTTGTTGCATAAAACAACTAAGAGCTTCAATAGCCTTAGTCAAAGTGTTTAAGACATAAAGCAAAGTTATAAATTTGGGATCATTTTTTACCTCATAAGTTCTACCTATATGTCGTGTATCGGTTCTCAAGAACTCATTAGTTCCCTCCAAATCTTAGGAGTCATCACCTAATTCTAGGAGAAAGTTGTAGGCGATCGTAAAAGTTAAATGCATGAGCTTCCCTTTGTGCATGGACACAATCATGGTTTGAGTGGAAGGAACGAGACCATTATAAAAAATATAGACTAAGTGACTTTTCTCGAGACCATGCTATGGGAAACTATTGATATAAACTTGAAAACGACCCCATGCTTCACAAAATTGCTCGATTGGATTTTGATGAAAATCTTTGATGACTTAGCGCATCTCATTGGTTTTGCTTATCGATAAAACTCGGACACGAACTTCTTCACAAGTTGTTCCCATGTATGGATAGAATTCGGTGGCAAAGAATGGAGCCACATCGATGCATTATCATCGAGAGAAAATGGAAATAAGCGAAGATGAACATCTTCTTCATCTAAGTTTTTATTTTTAAAAGTCACGCAAACCATGATAAATTTTTGTAAGTGAGTGTATGGAGACTCACATTCAAGTCCATGAAAATTGGGCAACATTGTAATGGTTACAGAGCGAATTTCAAATTGGTCCATTGGGGCAGTACGAAGAACGATGCATGATGGTGGGATAGCCATTATCGAGGCAAAATAGTCCCTTAAGGCACGCTCGTCGGCCATGGTGGGTGGATGGATGGATGGATGAAGTAGATATGTCTACGTGGGGACAACTTAAAGTGACAGGTTGTAGGAAAAAAAATGAGGGGAACATGTAGTTCTCCTCAAGAGGATGAAACGGGAGAAATGCTAAGGGACCGAATTAATCGATGATTAACTCGTTGCCACGTGAGCATGAAAAGAGTGAATTTTTATTTTTGAAAAGGAAAAGAAAATATTTTTGGTGTTCAGAAAATGAGGGAAATAAAATATTTTTGAAGTTTGGCATTTTTTAAGAAAAAATGAAAAATATTTTTGGATTTTTTTAATAAAGAAAAGGGTCGATGGACTCGATTTGAAACTCAAAAGGATGGAGCGTAAAACTGACTACCTATAGAGTAAATTAGACCCGTAAAAGCAAGGTAGAATTCCTAACTAGCCCATAGCCAATTGTTATCTTTAATTGGGTGAGTGGGTAGTCAAATTTTAATTAATCCATGGATAAGAAAAATACGGAGCCTTATTTGTCACCTTTAAAAAGTGTGTTCCTACTTTCTTACTGGGAGAACAAGAGGATTACTTATTAAGTATCCTCAAACTAGCTACTACAACGATCGACCGTACGGTACCACACTGGGGAAAGCACAAATACATTTTATTGGGCGTCTTCACTTAAAACCCAGTTTCCCTAGACAATGTCTAAGAAAGTCGATCGAAGAGTGCTAGAGGTGGAAATGACTCACTAGATTATTCTATGAGTATCTCGTTCCAAAAGTTTCCTAATGAACCCCGAATCCTACTTGGATTGCTAGTGGATTGATTTTAACTAATTGATGGCACGGGTAACAAGCAAATGAGATAAGGTAATTGAGTGGGTGATGAAAACCCAACTGTTTTCAATAATCGGGTGTAGGTCTTCGGTTCATTAATTCATCAAACCATTCAAATTAAGTGTGATGCGATAATTAAAAGCGCATAAAAGCAACAAAATCACACAAAAAATGAACTCACTTGCTGGAGATTCGCGAGTGATGAAGAATGTACCTCCCACGCTCTTACACACGTGGGGTGAAGACCGAGTTGAATCAACCGGGGGGAGGTCACCTACCTTTAGCCGTCCCCGGCAGTCCTACGGGCCCAAAGTAGAGAGTCTTTAAAATTCCACTCCAAGGGTGCTCTCTCTCTACCTTGTCCCGTTTTCCTTTTCTCTTTTTTATGATTAATTATTATAGATATAAAAGAAAAATAAATGATGTCTCCAAACACCATAATACAAGCCAAATGATAAAATCCTAATACAAAACTTATAATAAAGTTAAAAATAGTACAAAAAATGAAAAAAAAATAACTAATGAATTACACTCTAAAAATCATCACATATGAGTCAAACTCCAAAAAGTGGCAACGGCGCCATTTGATAACTTGGTTTTTATGTAGATGTCGTTGTCTTCAAATCCAAGCTAATCAAAATCCCTTGAATTTCCTGCAAAAATTGTTAAACAACTTGTATTATGGTAAGTACGGATATGAATTAACTTTAAAGAGTGACACATGCTAAAATGATAAGATGCAATTCACTTTCAATAATTTTCATTTCTATTTTCCTTTTGAAACAATTTTCAAGTGATAATGAGACTAAGTAACTAAGTGACTAAAAAAATCAATCATTAAAATTAGAGATAAAGTGAGGTAAATAAATGTGAGAACAGTTAAGGAATGGGACTACACCACATTTTCTAGTTATTCTAATTAATTAATTCACTCATTTGAAATCTCCCAAGTTAGTATTGAAATTACTAGTCAACTTTCATCACAAATGCAATTTTAACATAAACCTTTTCAAAAATTAAATTCAAACCCCTAAAATTCTAGGAAATAGATTTACACTCCTCTTTGTAAATCACCCGCTAGGATCGATTCATCAAATTCATATAAATCATAAAAAATAAAATTTTGAGTAGAAATCCAAGGAATAATACCACAGTTGTGAAACTCCTATCTCTTGTTTGATTCTAAAATGCGTATTATATCTCGAGTTTTGATTTTGTCTCAAAAATCATTTACCCTCTCTCGAGGCATAAATTGAAAAGTGAAGGATCAAAATTAACATTCAAAGGAAATTTCAAATAATCGAACTAATTAATTACAAGAATATAAAATAAAGGTTCATCCCACCCCTTGAAAGGAATTTTTAGCTTAACATAATATGAAATATGATAAACAAATAATCAAAGGAAGTAAAATATAAGAGTAGAGAAGAAAACAGTAAAACCAAATCTCGCTCAATCCAATTGACTCCAATCCTTAAATGAGAAGCATACAATACTCAAATTGAGTGATCAACAAAAATACAAATGAAAATATCACACTCAATTTAAATCTCACTAAAATTTATTCCCTCAAATTAAATCTAAATAAAATAAAATAAAATAAAATAACTACATAACTCTAAAACTTATTTATGCCTAAAAATATCTCTCTACTTTCTCGCTAGAACTCTTCCTACTATATTCTTCTAGATCTTCTTCAAATGGCCCTCGAATCTTCTTTTATAATGTGGTAAATAATTCTAGGGGGTATAAATGGAATGCGGAGGTTTGGGTGTTCATGAGGAAGAGGTGATAAGGGTATTTTGATAATGCACATAAGTGCATGTGGATTAAGAGGGTGAGAGGGTAGTTTAGGTAAAAAGGAAGAATCTTCATTTAGCACAAGTGGGCTTTTGTTTTATTTTGGTTTGGTTATTTGGTGACTTGGGTTTGGGGTAAAATGGGTAGGAGTTTGGTTGTGGGTATATAGGTGTATTTTTTGGGTTAGTTTATAGCAGCGGCTTAGGAACTTAGGTCAAGGAAGGTCGCGGGTTGACGTTGCAGGAATGGGGTGCTCGGGTCATGTGTATGGAGGTATAAGGTCTTTGACATTTGGGTTCGTGGTCGTTTTCGGTCGTCGGACAGATGGTAATGGTTTACAGGTTTGGGTCGTTTCTGTTATGGAGTTGATGGGTATGGATTTTGGGCTTGGTTTTTATATCGTTGTCTGGAGTTGGTCCGGTGTGGGGGTCGCAGAGTTAGGTTTGTAATTAATTGGTTAAGGTCGAAATGGGTCAGGGAATGAATTGGTTTCGAGTTTATGGTTGGATGGGGATATTACAGGTTTAAACCGGAGGTTAGGCTATTGGGTTGATGTGGTGAGCACACTGTGTTCGGGCTAGGCTAGGTATAAGGGTGGGTTGTAAGTAGGCCAGCGGTTCGGGTGGTTTTGAGGTTTTGGGTTGTTTACTATCCAGAGTTTAGTTGGAATGGGTAGGGTCCATCAGAGGTTGAGGGCTGTCAGGGTTTTGGGGGTTGTGGGGTATAAGGTTTCATCCGGGTTTTGTCTTAGAGGGTAGCTGGTATGGGAGGTGTGGAGTTGAGTGGTGGTATGACTATAGTGAAAGTTTCTTTTTAATGGAGGAGAGAGAATATGGAAGAAGATGGGTAATTTGATTTGTTTTGTTGGGTTTGAGTGAGTATTTGGTGTAGGTGAGGTGTATGGGGTGTAGTGTGTGTGTTAGGGAGTGTGTTAGAGTGTGTTTAGGTGTATATGGGACTAATGTGCATGTATGTAGGTACTGTATTATAAAAAATGGAAAATATATATATATATATATATATATACATATACGACTCACACAAAAAAACTCAGACACATTCATAGAAAATATAAAAAAAGACTCATAATAAAATAAAAAAATAAGAATAAAAATAAAGATAAAAATAGATCTATAAAATGAAGAACACTAAAAATATATGAAAATAGAATATTAAATATACACACCTAAATATATATAGACATTGATATGGCGATACCCACGCTATAATATTTACAAAAAATAAAAATACTAAAATACTAAAAATAAAGAACCCAAAATAAGAAATAATAAAAATGACACAACCCGAATAAAATATATATCCATATTAAAAAATAATAAAAACAATAATACCATACACACACTGAACAATTATAGGACAGGCTAGGGATGGACTAGGCTTGGTTTGGGACATGTTTAGGCTACGGGACTGGGTTTAGGCTCATTTAACCACATCATTGCCACATTTGATATACTTGACCACTTATTTATAACAATTACCTCGAATTAAGTCTTTTGACACTGCAAGTGCTTATTGACCAATAAAATAATCAAATACCAACATAAGTCCGATTTTACCGAGAACTAACAAGTAAAATGCTTCTTTTTGAGGTTTAAATATAACACTTTTGGGTGCTTATCATACCCCACCCAACTCCATTATGCGTCACACGTCTGGAGAGTCCGATGAGGAAGACGAGTCCTTAAGTGAGAACATCATATCAGATCAAAGTAGTTATGGTACGAGTGATGCTGAGTTACTGTATCGCCCTACAAGAGACCTCTTATATCCCGAGCGAACCATCACTTCGGGCTATATTATACTCCCGTATAATATAGGGAAGTTACATTTTAGAAATGGGATGATGAAGATTCTCCCAACATTCTACGGTATGGAGTTGAAAAATCCCTACCTCCACATTCGAGAGTTCGAGGAAGCGTATGAGACTTTCAGTGACCAATCATGCACTCAAGATGTAGTGCATCTCAAGATTTTCCCCTTCTCCCTTAAGGATAAGAGGATAAGTCTAAGACATGGCTTTGGTCACTAGCCCTGAACTCGATAGCCACTTGGAGGGGTATGCCTACCAAGTTTCTCCAAAAGTTCTTTCTTGCACATATGAACAATTCGATTATGACTCAAATTTAGACGTTTAGATAAAATGAAATGACCCCCTTTGATCGATTTTAGAAGCGTTTCAATGTGTAGTCGACATGCGCCCACACCACAGTTTTGAGAAGTGGAGACTCATTTCCTACTTTTATCATGGGCTAAGCTTAAATTCCAAACAACTCGGAGAAGGTGAGTTCTTGTGATTAGACACGGATGATGTGGAGTCCCACTTTATGTACATTTTTTAGACTACTCAAGCGTGGGACACATCAGATCCAAGTAACCAACCCAAGCCTAGAAAAACGTCCACGGTGCCTTACGCATCTGAACTCTGTCAATTGGATAAGGAAGCTGAATAAAAATTTAAAACTAATCAACTACAAAAGAGGCTAGAGGACAAGGCCAAGGCTCTCCACTTGAGCATTGAGAGAGGAGGTGTGTGCTATTTGTGCGATAGGACATTGAACGAAGGTGTGTCCATCCCTGAGAATATTCCTCCCCCTCTCTCTATGTGGTTGGACTCGCCTTCGGGATAAAGAGGGAGATATAAAGGTCCCTCACCCCTCGTTACATCGTAGGGTGATTCGATCGTCATCAACGTACGGTAATGTAAATAGATAGAGTCGTCAGCATACTTTACACAAAATAGGCAAAAGAACATGTCGTCGCCTCGAGAGAGCGGCATCAAAGACAAACTGATGCTTGCGAGACCAATACTTCAGAGGTTCAGGGCTAAGATACGTAATGGGAAGGTGTTCGACACCCATCCCGCCCTTTAGGTCTCTCACGGGATTGTGTATTTATTTTTCTTAGTTTCTTTGTGAAGTGTGTGTGCTTATATATATAAGTGGAGATCAAAATCTCTAGACTCGCATCATGGAAAAGATGGAGTGAGGTCATCCAAAGGAATGTTCCCCAAACGAAAAATTAAAAAATATTATGCGTACCCTATCGAGATACTGATCGTTATGATGAAACAATAATATGTGTTAGATACGACGTGAAAGTATGAATCACAAGTATGATATATATGAATAATATATCGATGAAATAGGAAAAAAAGAAAATTTGAAAATAGGACTCGAGTATCAGGTTTTATCCCGATATGCCTACGTAAACTATAAAAGCATTAAAGTCCACGTAGTTCGCATGCGGCATAAGGGTGAAGTTTATCCCATTAATTCAAACTGGATTATATTATATTTGTATGTATGGAAAAGATATTTTTATTTTTGAGAAAATGTGGTGAAAAATCCTGTCGGATATTATAGGTATAACCCTCTTTTTCTTGTTTTGAGTTTTTAATAGAAAATAAATTTATGTGCAACATAACAAATTAAGGATGAGGTATTAATGTATGTGATGAAAATCTAAATTAAGAATATATATAACTGATGCAAAATTAAAAGGAATTAAAAACAGAGAATAAGAGTATCTGGACCTTGTTTGGAGAGTTGAAGTTTGGTCTTAATCCTTGATGAGCACCCTTACAAGTTGGGATGAATTTAGGATGAGAGAGAGAATTTTTGCTAAATTTGGTAAGAGAGTGATGGGAATGAAAGGTGGAAAGGAATTTCTCACAAGAAAACTTCACTGATTGTAGAAGAATGTTCTAACATCACTAATATTGATGGATATGAGTGTCATGTAGATGAGATCATGCCCATAGGGTAGGGAGACTACCGATCGACATATCCCTTTCCATGCCAATCGGCAGATGACCCTAGACACACTGTCGATAGGCAATGAAATGAACCTGCCAATTGGCAGTCTCGTGCAGATTCTTTGAAAAAGTAATCGTAGAACGCAATTCGTAAATCCAAATAGTTTAAGGGGCATACTGGTAAAAAGGTAATTCAGAGACCTTTGAGAATCCTTTGGTCCTCTCCCGAGTCCAGGAGTTTACTTTGGGATAAACAGGGCTCAGAAGCACTTGTCGGTCCTTTAGATGGGAGATCGTCGAACGATAATGGATTGTTCGTCCAGATTGTTAGTTTGAATCGTGAACGGGGTTGACCATTGGAAAGAGTATGCGAGGCACTTTGACATTCTAAATAGCTTCACCTCGTTCAAAGAGTTGACTTTGTTCAAACGGGGATCGAAAGCGCCCGGTGACCTTTCAGAGTAAAATGGATCATTCGTCCATACCGGAAAGATGATTCATCCACGTGGTGGACCATTGAAAAGAGTATTCAGTTCCCTTTGAAAATTCATTCAGTTTCATTCAATTTGAAGAGTTGACTTTGGTCAAATGGAGCTCGGGAGTAGCCATTGGCCTCCGAATCAGTTTCGGAGGAAAATTGATCGTTCATCCAAACACTTATAACATTTTACACATGGGGTAGACCTTGGAAAGGGGATTTAGTTCCCTTCGAAGATCCATTAAGCTTTCACTCTGATGATGAAGTTGATTGGGTAACATCAGGGCCCAAGAGCCTCCAGTGGCCTCCGAATTGGTTTTTGGTAGTAAAATGATTCTCTCGTCTTAACTGTTATTCCAATTTATGCACGGGGAAGACCAATGGAAATGGGATTTAGATACCTTCAAAGATTTATTGAGATTTTTCTTTGACAATAAAATTGATCGGAGTCAAGCGGGGCCTCGGAGCACCTAATGGCCTCTAGATCGAGACTCGGAGTATGACCTAGGGTTTGTGTTGAATGGGTAGGTGTTAAGGACCTAATGAAGGACTTAAGGGGGGGGTCCTACAATGTTATTTATATAGAGCCCATCGACGGGTGAGCTTGGAACAAATGAAAGTCATCGAATAGACACCACCTGATGTTTAAGGAAGGAGGTCGATTATGAGGACCTAAAGGGATGAGGATGATCGGTTCAAAGGGTTGAGGTCGATTCTGAGGACCTAAGGCAATGTTGGGTGTGGATGATTTGGCGGGATCAGATCAATTCTAAGGACCTTAAGTAGGGGCAATCAATATTGAGAGTCGAGGTCAATTATGAGAACCTAGAGTTGTGGGGACCAATTATGAGGGTCGAGGCTAATCCTAAGGACCTTAAGTAGAGGCGTCCAATTATGAAAGTCAAGGCCAATTCTGATGGCCTTAAGTAGAGGCGACTAATTCTGAGGGTCGAGGTAAATTCTGAGGACCTTACGTAGAAGCGACCAATTCTGAGGGTCAAGGTCAATTCTGAGGACCTGAAGTAGTGGTGACCAATTCTGAGGGTCGAAGTCAATTTTAAGGAACTTATGTAGGGGTGACAAATTCTGAGGCTCAAGATCAATTCTGAGGAAATTAAGTAAAGGCGACCAATTTTTAGGGTCGAGGTCAATTCTGAGGGTCAAGGTCAGTTCCGAAGACCTTAAGTGGAGGCGACCAATTCTGAGCGTCGAACTCAATTCTGAAGACCTTAAGTGGAGACGACAAATTCTGAGGGTCGAGGCCAATTCTGAGGACCTTAAGTAGAGGCTACTAATTCTTAGGGTCGAGGTTAATTCTGAGGGTCGAGGTCAATTCTGGGGACCTTAAGTAGAGGCGACCAATTCTGAGGAATTTAAGTGGAGGCGACCAATTCTTAAGGTTGAGGTCAATTCTGAGGACCTTAAATGGAGGTGGCCAATTCTGAGGGTCGAGGTTAATTCTGAGGACCTTAAGTAGAGGCGACCAATTCTGAGGGTCGAGATCAATTCCGAGGACTATAAGTTCTAACGTGGGGAATAACTCTTCTGGGAAATTTGAAATTTACCTTTTTTGAGACTCTACTAGGGAAGAGATAGTTATCTGGGATTATGTATTTTGAGAAGAGCTGAAACTCTTAGTCTAGAAATTCAACTTTGGGAAACGGTTGATAATATTAAGATTTCGCTATGGAACGTGTTGCTGGAGAGTGATGTCCGGTTAGGTTTTCAAGTTTTTCTTGGGAAAATTGGAATGTTTCTGGGAAATATTTTAGTTCGGGAACTCTTGCTAGGGAAACAGGTTGCTTTGTTGAGGAAGCATTTGATTTCTGCTGAGTATGATTTTTTTTACATTCCTCTAAAGAGTTGTAATAGGCTTTATGGGCGTGCTTATTTTTAGGGTTTAAGCTAGAGATAAAACGTGTTATTAATCTGCCTATGGACTTGGGGATATTAAAAAATGATTTTCTTAGTGAAGAAATGTTCCAATATTTATTTGGTAATTTTAAGAATTTGTCTGGAATTTTTGGGAATTTTCTGAGATTTTTTTATACAAAATTATAGGGGAGTTGTCAATCGGCATGTTGTAAGGGTTGCCAATTGGCAGTGGCTTGATATTTTGGGTTAATTTGAGAAGGGGAAGGGACAGTGCCAATCGATGGGTGTCAGGGGACTATCGATTGGCATACCCCTTAGCCTTCTCTACAAATAGGAAAAATCTCTTCATTTCTCACAGTTTCTAGCTTTTCTATCATCTACTTCTCTCTTCTACTATCTGCTCTTGCGTTCTTTCCTTATTCGAGACTAGAAAATGATGAATTTCTCAAGTAGTAATACCCACATGGCGTGGTTGGGCATTGGCGATTGGGCGAACCTAGAATGGCGGGCTAGGGTGCCCTTAGCTTTGGGTAACGAGAATGCTTTTGGCTTATTCAGTCCTATTATTGATTATTGGACTCTTTTACGTGAGCCTTTGCACCACTGGTCATCTAGGGTGATGTACGCTAGTGGTTATGTAAGGACCATATGACTTTTGGCACTATTTTTTGCATTTTTTGGCATTTTCTTATTTCTTTGAATTTTGATAAAAGGTGTCTCTTTTGATTTGGAAGACTGACATATCTAGTATGATCCTTTATTCCAAAGGGACGATGGGATTTAGTGATGTGTGGGAGAAATTTTCCTGTATAGTGCTACGCCAGGTAGTTTCTTTTGCGGGTTTCGGCCTCTTAGCGTCTACTCTGGATGAGACGCCGCATTCTACAGCCGTTCTATGTGCCCTGGGGGAGAGGTGGTGGGACACTACCCACACCATACACTTTGGATTCGGGGAAATGATAGTGACCTCGTTGATATTTAGCAATAACTAGGGATAGACTGCGATGGGACGCAGATAGTGGTGGATCGGTCCCTGCGGGTGACACTGATGGCGGTGGATGTAGCACTGGATGATATGGGACGGATAGTCTTGGCAGACTCGTTCCATATTTCTCTTCTTCGTGAGGTTCTGTTGAGTCAAAGGACCAAAAATACCAACGGGCTTCAGGTACGAAAGAAGGCCCATTTGTTTATTCTTTTGCTGTTGGGAGGGTTTTTGGTGGTGTCGAGCGGCGATGTCGTCCACTTATGGTTTTTATCATACTGGAGGGTATTTTCGAATATCCCTCGCTTTGAATGGTGGAGCCTGACTTTGAGTACCCTTTATTCTTCTTTGGATCCTTTCAATCAGTGTTGCCAATATACTTTTACTGGGGCCACATATATTTTGGAGGTATTTTCTCATTTCTCTTTATGTATTTTCTTGAATTTTTCCTTTTGATTTTTTTTATTACTGACCCTTGTCCTTTTGCAAATGTGGTTCTATGAAGTGATAGGGTTCAATGCCCATTTTATTTTTTTGCATGATGAGTCGGTGGGGAACTTCTATCAGATGTACCGGTGGTGGAAGTCCAACCTACGATCGAAGTAGTCTCTTACCTTATCGGCAGTATGCCAGTTCATGAATGTCCTGAAGAATGATCAAGTTATCTTTTCTTTTCTCTTTTGAATCTTTTTCTTTGGCATTCTATTTATTTGTGCCAGTATTGACCTTTTCTTGGAAAAATGCAGGTGAACTTATATCCATAGGGGATGGCCATCTAACACATGGGAGTGGCAGAGGGAATGTGAAGACGCGCCGGCTACTAGCTCACGAGTTTGATTACTCCTTGTACCTAAGAGAGAGAGTAGTCTAACAAATTATTGAGGACGAGGTGGTGTTCCAACTGGCGATGCCCCTGAGATATATGAGGCAAGTTTGAGAGATGTCGGAAGATGCTAGGGCGGCAGCGATGGTTGGCGAGCCCTATTCTTCGTATATGAATAAGGTGGTGACTTATGACTATCTTGAGTTCATGATAAGTTGGATGATGTCTTCCTATATCCACGATATTTTCAATATGCCTTTGCCTCCTATAGCTTTAGGAAGGGGTACGAGTCGATCAGTGGGGTCTGCCCACAGCACTGGTGGCGCATCGACGTCAGCGGCGGCATCGGAATCGACATCGTAGGTTCCATTTCTTCAGCTTTCTCCTCCTTCCTACATTATCATGTTGGCTGGAGGGGGATAGGTAAGAATGGAACACTGCCCTAATGTGATGGACTTGGTAGTGTTGGGGCTGATGGAGTACGTCTTAAGCTGGAGGTATCCTTTTTTGCTTCAGATTGACTGATTTGCCCTTTTATTTTTCTTACAGCATGTCTTGGTGTCAATTACCTAGCTAAGGCACATCGGAGACTAGGTGTCTTCTGCGACAGCTTATATTAGAGATTCAATCTCGTTTCCTCCCTACTTTGTGCCATCAGCTTCTTCTGAGGAGGGATATGGATTAGGTAGAGGAGCCTCGTCAGTTTGTCATCGAGGGAAGCGCGCGCGTCGTAGGGGTGGGGGATCCTAGGGGAGAGAGAGAGTGAGAGTGTGGGGTTTCGAGCTGAGTCCCATTGTTTTTCTTTTTTTTTCTGCAAAAAATGTAAAGATGGCAACATACATGAAATGAATGGAATTTTATTTATTTAACTTTTCTTTAAATGACTTAATTTACATGCACTTTTTACTTTATTTTTTGAGACCGCAAAAAGGATTAGAATTACTCAAATGAAAATTTATTTTAAGAGAGGATGAGTAAAAATATAGGGAGAAAAATCCTGAATTCTTTGGAATAAAGATTATTTTTATTGATTTTTTTATTTTGATAGAAAAAGGAAAGATGGAATATTCTAAAAATAAGGGGATGCCGATCAGCATACCCCTCCTGCCTATCGGCAGGTTAGTGCAGTCAAATCACACCAAAGTTTTGATTGCACTTTCTTCATCTACTTATACTTGATGGGGTAGTCTTTTATTCGGATTTTTGCAGACTCCTTGTTTTTAGCCACATTTTTCAAGTATAAAAAGGCATAAGGTGGTGAGGTTTCTTCACCCATTCACACTTTCTTTCTCTTTCTTATTTCTTGCTTTTTATCTTTTTATTCCCAAAACGGATCTTCCCATAAGTGAGGAATTTGCCTCTTATCTGGAGAATTTAGAGGCTATATGTTTGTACAATGTAGACTATGACACTTTTAACCTGCATCGTGTCTCTTTGTGGCGCAATCGGCCAATTGACTAGAACGTGTTGACGGAGGCAGCACAATTTTGGTACCCCAAGGATCATGTTTTCCGTTTTAGCTTGGATGAGGTTTTCCCGGCCTATGAGGAGTTTTCTTTTATGTGGGGGTAAATCCCAGTGTGGTGGCAGCCATTCTTGAATTCTCTCAATCTTCTCGGGAGCTATTAGCAGGACTTCTCCACATCTCTCCTTCGGCGGATCGTCCATTAGTCACTGGAGGAATGATCTCCCTCCCAGTTGTACTGTATTCTGTACGGGTGTAGGACTTCAATGATGCGGGACATGTTGGATCCATTTCCCTTGGCTTAACTTCGAAGCTACTGCGAGTGATTGGGGACCTGATGGTGGGCCCTCAATTGGATATTATTACAGTGTGGATGTCATATCGTTACACTCCTGCGGCAGTGATACTGGCGGAGACCCTAAGCGGTCTTGATGCTTGGCGGGAAGGTCATTCTGATTTTCTAAGAGGTAGCCCGATTATGCTGTTCATGTCACCGGCTAACAAATTTTGTTTATCGGTCCCCCCTGAATATCCCTCTGCAGCTGTGTTGAATTTTTTCACTCGCTATTTCATCAGCTTTGGCTCGACTATGGAGAACTGGGTAAATTGGTTTGTGGACTACGGAGTTCGATATCTACGATGGTCAGTTCCCTGATGGGGGGGAGTTGCAGCATATTTTGGAACTGGGGGAATACTGGTATGTTTGGTTAGTTGTCCTTTAGCAGACTTCCTTCTGTTTCTCGTGGTGATTCTTGCATTAAGTCGGATGGGAGAAGATTGTGCCTTCTTGTACCCTGTACTTCTATCCTGTAGAGGATTTAACAGAAGGCATGCACATGCGGTTGGTCTATTATGGGAGAGTCGTTGGCCGTTAACCCATCCTTTCCAATATTTTGGTAGGGTTTGGCACATTTTTGGAGACTACATGAAATGATTATGGAGGAGGATAGTGGTTAAGATCTTGGCAGAGGAGACCGGGCATAGATGGTTTGCCATGTTTGACACTATGGAAGGGGAGTAGTGGTTTTCTAGAAGATGGTTCGGGCTTATCATTCCATGACTCGTCTTCATCATATCATTCAAGCAGGGAAGTTTGGGGGCCTCAAGATGATGATGGGTCTATATCTTCTAGCAGCTATAGGTAGGGTCCTTTTGTGTAGCTGGTGTTTATATGTGAAGCTTTTGTTTGTTTGGTTACGTATTTGGTTATAGGAATAAATTTGGGAAGGTTTGGTCAGTTTGTTTTAGGAGTAGTTTGGTTTGATTTATTTTTAGGACAGTCAGGTTAGCGGGGTAAGTTGTTTAACTCCTTACACTGATATTTTGTGTAATCGTACCAAATTTTCCCATAATGGAATAACAAAATATTTAAATATATTGTTGTGCCTATTGATGAGTTTTATAGTTGAATTATCTATAACAATCGCTAAGGAATACACAATCCTTTTGTTCATGTAAATTATAAAATGAATTGCCATTCTCGGAGGTAAGAAAAAAATAGCATTTTGTGAAAAAGAAGGGGATCGTGCTCATGTAAAGCATATGAGCTGCCTACGTACCTCTAGGGGTTCTGGAAAAATTTTGGGTTTCATTTTGAAAGTAAAAAGTTTTTTAGAGGATCAAGCCCCACGTAGTTCTGAGTAGAGGGGAGTGGAGATTTTTTTCCAAGAATAGAAGGGAAATGAGAGGTGTCGTAGTGCACTGAGTTTTCGGACTAGATAGTAAAATTTCTTGAGATGGTCCAGGTTAATTGGACGGGCCATCTCTTCTCCGTCAAGGTCAGTGAGCATGGTGGCGTCACCGGACATGATCTTTTTCATGATGTAGGGGCCACTCCAATTTGTCTTTAATTTCCCTTTGGGTCCCAGACGGGTTCTATGATTTTTTTAAGGGCTAAGCCCCCTTCTCAGACACCAAGGTCCTTGAGTCTTTGGTTGAATGATAATGCTATCCATTTGATGGTATCCTCGTATATGATATAGGTCTTTTATCCTCCTTTCGTCTACGAGCGACAATTAGTTGAAACGGCTATGATGTTAGTCTTCTTGGTTGATTTTTCTTTCGAGAATGATGCGTAATGAAGGTATTTCTAGTTCAATGGGTAGGATTGCTTCCATGGAATATACCAGAGAGTAAGGGGTAGCCCCAGTAGATGCTCGAACTGAAGTGCGGTAGCCCTAGAGTGTGTAAAGAATCCGATCGACATAATTTTGGCAACTCTCGATCATCTTGCTGATGATTGCCTTGAGGTTCTTATTAGCAGCTTCAACTGCACCGTTGGTTTGTGGTCGGTAGGGAGAAGATTTGTGTCTCTGAATACCATACTCGTTAACCAATTATGTGACTTTTTTCTCGAAATGGACACTAGCTTATGCGGAACCCCATATGGGATGAAGAAATCAATGGAAATTAGGATAAACTAAGTACCATTGAAGGTCTTGGGTGTGACTTTCCCTATGATATCGATGTCCCATGTGGATAATGGCTAGGGAAATGTTATGTTGTATAATTCTCATAGAGGTAAGTGCAGAAGATTGGAAAACTGTTGGCATTCAAGGAATCTTCAGACATAGGCAGTGCAATCCTGAACCATGGTATTCTATTAGTAACCCTTTCGGATAATCTTCTTGGCGAGCATATGTCCATTCATGTGGGGTCCACCCTCCCCGCTATGGATATTCTGCATCATTTATTCAATGTCAGCCCTTGCGATGCAGTGCAAGTGGGTTCCATCGAAGTTTCTCTTGAACAGTGCTTTATCGCAGATAATGTATTGGGAATCTAGTTTGTGAAGGGTTACTCAATATTTCTTGTTCGAGTCTTGGGGGTACCTACCGTGCTTGAGGAAGCGCCAAATGTTGTAATGCCAGCACTCGATCATATCAGAGTTTTCTTCTGTGACGAGCTCAATGTGCTAGAAGTGGGTCGATTTGTCTTGTTTTTAGCTTAAGAAAGGGACCATCATTATTCCCTTGGGCATGTTCACCATGGAGTCGAGAGTAACAAGGGCATCGGCTAAGATATTCCTTTCTCGGGGAAAGTAGTGGAAGTTGATATCTTGGAACTGGGAGGCTAGATCTTCTAGTTAGGCGTGGAAGGGTAAGAGATTTTAGTCCTTGACTTTCCATCTTCTAAGAACCAGGTCGATGATGAGGGCAGAATCCCCGTAGACATATAAACATTGGATACCCTTCTCGAGAGCGACTTTGAGGACTACTGTGCATGTTTCATATTCGATCATGTTGTTGGTGTAGGGAAAGTCTAGCTTGTTGGAAATGGGAGTGTGAGAGTCATCAAAAGGAATCAGGAGTATCATAATACCATATCATTTTTTATTGGCAGTACCGTCAAAGAACAAGTGCCACCAAAGCTCTTCCTGAGAGGTGAAAAGGATTTTTTCATTCGGGAACTCGGAGATCCAAACATCAGCTTCTTCTATGGGGTAGTCAACAAGGTAGTCGGAGATGGATCTCCTTTTCATGGCTTTCTATGTGACATATACAATATCAAACTCGGCTATCAGAATCAACCATCAGACCATTCGGCTAGACAGGGTAGGTCTCTCGAGCAAGTATTTAATAGGTACCATTCGGGATATAAGTCTGGTGGGAAAATAGAGCATGTAGTGTCGTGATTTCTGAGTGACCCAGACAAGGGAGACACATGCTTTCTCCAAAGAACTGTATTTGACTTCGTACCGGACCAATTTGCAGTTGGCATAGTAGATGGCCTTCTGTTTTTGGGATTCTTTAAGGTATTGGTTTAGCAAAGCCCCAGCTGCGGTGTTTGTTACGGTCAAGCATAGGAGTAGAGGGAGACTAGGTTGCAGTTGCATGAGTACCATAGGTCAGTTAAGATATTCCTTGATTCAGTCAAAGGATTCCTGACAAGCTTCATCTCAAACTTTGGTGGAATGCTTTCGTAGGAGTTTGAAGATGGGTTCACAAATGAAAGTTAATTGGCTGATGAACGGGCTGATATACTATAATTTTTTTTTAAATCCCCAGATTTCCTTCTTCATTCGGGGTGGTGGCATTTCGAATATGACTTTCAATTAGATAGGATTTGCTTCAATTCCCTTCTGGCTAACCATAAATCCCAAAATATTTCCTTTGGTGACGTCGAAGACACATTTCCATGGGTTAAGTCACGTTTGGTATGGGCGTAAACATTCGAAGAACTTTTGAAGGGCATGAATGTGACCTTCCCGAATCTTGGATTTAATGATCACATCATCCACGAAGACCTTGACCTCTTTGTGCATCAGATCATACAAGATGATTGTTGCTGCCTTTTAGTAGGTATCCCTTGCATTTTTTAGCCCTAATGGCATAATTATTAATAGAAGGTTCCCCGGGGGTGATGAATGTAGTGTTTTCTCGATGATCAGGGTGCATCTTAATCTGGTTGTATCTAGCAAACACGTCAACAAATGATTTGAGAGCATGAATGGCCATTTATCCACGATCATGTCGATTTTGGGTAATGGGTAATCGTGTTTCAGAGATGCTTTGTTCAAATCTCGATAATAAATGCGCATGCGGACTTTCTTTTTTGATTTCGACATCGGTACAATGTTGGATAACCATATGGGATATTCGATCACTCGGATGAAGCCTACGTTCAACTATTTGACCACTTCTTCTATAACCTTCATCAACCATTAGATGTGGAGCTTTTGCAATTTTTGTTTAACTAATTTACATTCTGGAAAAGTTGGAATCTCATGTTGAGATATTTTGGGATCGATGTCGGGCATATCATCGTAAGACCGTGTGAAGAAGTCCATAAATTCCTTTAATAGTTCTTAGAGTTACGCACACTCATGCTCGTCAAGGGTTGAACTGATCATAATCTCCTATTGTTGGCTACTAGAACAGAGATTGATAACAACAGTTTCATCCTCATTAATTTGAACGCGATTATGTTGTTTGTTATTACCTTATTAAGATCAAGTTAAGAACTTTTCATTTGCAAAATCATCATCATCGAGAGTTTGATTAAATTCAAGACAATTAATGTAAGACATAACAAGATACTCAAAATCTTCATTTATTTCATTCTTGGGAAAAAAAATGTTGAGAACCTAGTTAAAGGAGGTCTCGATTACATTGTTATCAGAAAAGGGAGGAACGATAGAAGAGGAAAAAATAGGATAAACATCTCGATTGAGTTGCATTTTAGCAGTTGGAACTGTTACATAATTCAAGCTTAGGAGGGGTTCACCAGTAGCTTTGATTAGGATGGATGGGTCCGAAGATGAAATGTCTGAGTGTATTATTCAGAGTGTCAACCCCATTGTCTAGAGATTGAATAAGTATTCGGAATCATTTCCCTTGAAAACCTCGGTAGCAGTTGTCCAACAAGAGGTTTCACATGATGATGGGAGTCCTAAGCCCAAGAGGTTTCACATGATGATGGGAGTCCTAAGCCCAAGAGTAACTATCTTAAAAGAAAATCTCCATCAATGGCTTCATTTTCTTGTCCACGTGATCATACCATGGTTCGAGAAAGCCGTAGAAGGGAAAATCTCCACCCTCTTTGACGAATCTTCCGTTTAAGGAATCCCCTGAAATGGTATTGGAACTTTCTGATCTTCTTTTTCACCGAGGTTGGCAGAGCATTCTGAGTTCCTCTGATGATGGTTGATAACCCAATCCATAGAGAGGAAAGGCCTTTTTTAGGACTATGGGTTCCAGTATCCCCTGTCGTCATCGTCCTAAATCCAGTTCAAGCATGAAGTGCATATACTAGAACATCTGTATTACGTTGATATTGCCACGAGGGATGTGATTTGGATAGACTTTATCCTTGAAATCATCCCCTACTGGGAGTGGAAGTGTTTCAACTCGGAAGCTAAAAAGAACCATATCATTTACCCCATGTTGTATCTTTAGTACCAAATTACTAGTGATTGCATTCTCAGTATTATCATCGTCGCCTAAGATGGTGATGACCTAACCCTTGGCTAGTAACTTCAGTTTATGATGAAGAGAGGAAGATACCCTTTTGATGCTATGAAGCCATGGTCAACCGAGCAAAAAGTTAAAATAAGTCGGTATGTCGATGACTTGGAACTCAGTAACGGGATTAATAGGGCCAACCCCTGCTGTGAGTGTTATAGATCCCATCACCTCTCGGAGAGTGTTTTCATAGGCACAACTTGTGATAGAAGTTAGATCAAGGTCGCTTACTTTTAAACCCAGGTAGTTAAGGGTTCTTAATGGGCAAACATTGAGTGTTAATAAATTATCAACGAGTGAGAGCGGAACAATCATCCCCATTACCTCAACAGAGATGTTAAGGGCATAGATTATGATCAAACATTGGGATTTCTTCTTCAGAGAAGGAAAGCAATCTAGTATAGGTTAAAGACCCAACCAAGTTCACAGCTACTTCTGGCATGGTGGAAGGAGGGATTGTGGGCCCAGTGAGAAATTTTATCAGAGCACTTCGGTGTAGTTGGGAATACATAAAGAGTCCCCACAAGGTGATGTTAGCCTGAGTTTCCTTCAACTAGTCGAGGATCTTGCTCTCCTCGATGGTCATTTCTGGCATGGGGAGTTCATTGTCGACTCTCTTTCCTTCATCTATCTCTGCTGACTAAGGATTATAATTCTTGTAGTGTCTTCCAGTTCTTGTCATATGATTCATGAAGGAGGGGAAGAACCGAAACCCCGTTGCTTCTTCTACTTCGGGCTGTATGACCACTTTATTAATTTCTCCTAGTAGATCTTTAAAATATATCATCCCACATACACTAATTATCGAACTAACATTTTCTTGGCTTAGTTCTTCGTCCCAACTTCCACGACTTATTCATATAGGTCCTCCCACTCAATTAGGAGGTACAAAAGTGAAGGGACCAACCGTCCTTATAAATTTAAGGCATCGAGTAACTCGGATTTACTGTAAATCTCATTGTTCTATCAAAACAAATCTGCTATAATTTGTATTGCATCGTCCAAATTGACATCTCGATTGGGTACCACTCAATTATCTGACTCTCGAGCCCACTTTCAGGATTTTATGAACAGGATGTTGAACTTCTGGTAGTTAATGGTCGTTTTAGAGGGAAATTTCAGCCCAAACCCTAGGAGTTGATTCAGTACCGCTAGAAAATCCACATTTTCCCCCGGAATGAGTACGAACAGCAATGCATGCTCATGTAAGAAGCGATAGTGCTTGGTCGATAAAACAGGTAGGGTGTAGAAGAAAATATGGACAAATTTTTAGGGGTTTAGGTGAATAGACGGTATAATGGGTGATTTACTTGGTACAATCTGGGTAGATAGGTCAAATTATGGATCATTTTCTATGAAAATGCATTTGCATGATTTAGGATTTGATTGTGAGTGGTGTTAGGTTTAGCATTGGTTAATGGGGCGATGAAACCCCGGTCAATCAGACCTTGGATTACATTCTGGAGACGGAAGCACTGATTAGTGGTATGGATGGAATTTTGGTGGAAATAACAATGAGCGTCGGGTTTGAAATTTTTGGGAAGCAATTTTGGTAACAGGAGAGGGTCCAACGGATGAGATTTAAGCTCCATAGGGCTAGGTAGACTTTAGAGAGAAGAGCATGGAGCTCGATGTATTCTTTCCTGACTGGGTTAACACGACTTTTTGGTTCCCATGAAGTGGTAGGCTGCGAGATGTTATTAATGGTCAAAGCTATGTTATTGGTGGGCGTGCCATATTTTCTTATAGTGAACATGCGAATACTTTCTTTGGCTCAACTTTTGTCTTGACAAGCCTTTCTTCAATATCCACTCCTGCTTTCTGGAGGGCTAAAAAATGTGAATAATACTGTCCTCCGATTGTCGATCAGACATGGGGTAAGAAGTTTTTCGGTACAATACTAACTTGATCCTCTTCAGAAGGCCGATTGATCATGGTGGCCTCTTTTTCCCTCTACCTTTCTATGAAATTACTGACAGTTTCTCATGGGTTCTTCTTGAGAAGTTCTAAATCACAACGTGTAACCTCCAACTCCTCATTGTATTTATACTACGACATGAATTCACGGGCAACATCCTCCAAATTGCGAATTCTGGATTCCTTGAGGGTTAGGAATTAGCGAAGAGCGTTGTCTTTCAGAGTCTACTTGAACATCTGAGCCATTATTTCATCAGTGGCACATAGGAGAGTCATGGCTCAGTGATAGCTTCGAAGATGAATAATTGGGGGTTATCTACTCCCAAACTTCTTAATGTTGGGCATCTTGAAATTCTTCGGTAGCCTTAATTTAGGATATGGAGACATATGGGTGTAATACATGTAGTTCCCGGAGATTCAAAATTGGTCAACAACTTAAGGTCCTCTTTGACCTTATTCAACTCTTCTTCCTTTGGATCAGTATGCACTCGCATATTAGCCCCTAATTGGGCAAGATTTGACATAGGGAGCCGAGCTGGTGGTGGCCCATTAGCAGGAGGGGCATGTGGAACGTGATGATACTCTTTCGGGACACAAATAGGCTTAGGTGCAGGCGAACCCATAGCGCGAGGGAAGAGGACGTTGGGCTCTTCGAAAATAGGTACCCGGTTTCGTTGCATCCATTGAACCTCGATTTGAAGGTTGTCAATCTTGGTGGTAAGTTAGACTAGAACCGTAATCAAATCAGGCTGCACATTTGGTACTTGGTTAGCATTTCCATGGAAAGTGAATGAAGGTGAATCCCGAACTCGAAGGAAGTAGTGGGAAAACTGATAAAGCTTCGGGGCGGTTCGACGGAAGACCGAAGCCAATAAGGAGCCAGGCCAAGGGTTAGGTATGCGATCGACCTGAAAAGGAAAATTATTCGAATTTATTTTTAAAAGAGAAAAGTCATTTTATAGGAAGAGAGAAAAATGTTGTTGACATTTTTGGAACAAGGGGGATAAATTTTTTTTGGTATTTTGATAAAAGGAGGAAGAATGTTTTTGGTTTCTCGATAAGAGAGAAGGAAAAAAAATCCTTTGGTATTTTGATAAAAGAGGGGGAAAATATTTTTGACACTTTGGTAAAGAATGATGAGAAACGAGAGAAGAGTCTCAGCATGACTATTATTATTATTATTATTATTATTATTATTATTATTATTATTATTATTATTATTATTATTATTATTATTATTATTATTATTACTAGTTGTAAACCTGCGCGATGCGCGATTTAGGCGATTATACAGACGTGGTTAAAAATTTACATATTTCTTGACAAAATATTACCATTACCCAGTTAAGATGGCAAACTATTAAATTATAAGAATTTCATGAAAAAAAATTTATATACACATTTTCACTATATGTGGATTGTTATTAAAAAAATATAATTGGAAATAAACATAATATATATATATAAATATGTTTACTCTTCCAAAAAAATAAAAATTACAGGGTGGATAACTCCCCATATTAAGAATAAAAATAAAAAACTTTGAACACGTCAAGATATATAATAAATAAACATTGGACCTTTTTTTGTGAGAGCTTGAAAACTAGTTCAACAACATTCACAAATATTGAGAAATTGGTTACTTTTATACGTTCATCTATACATCCCATCACATTTACAAATTCAAAGTCTTAATTTATATACTTATGAGAGTTACAAATGTACATTCAAGCACACGCATCCCATCTCAATTACAAATTCAAATTCATATATTGACGTGCTTACAATAAGTTAATTTCAAGAAGTATTTACTAATAGGAATTGTCAAGGAAACTCAGTTCCTAAAATGGAAAGTCAGTTCCTAAAAACATGTACCAAAATGTATGAGATATGGGCGCAGTGGTCATCAACTTTGGGAGAGTGGTCGTTGTTAAGGGAGCAAATATAACTTCTTTAATTCTCATTTGAGTTGTGTCCTTCCTAGTGCAGGCACATGGCGAAGTTATGATTTTCGAAAAAATTAATCCCAGTATACAAAAATCATATTATAAAAATAACTTATTCCTACAATACAAAAATTGCAATTATATATGAAATGAATATTTGGGTATTAATATAGTTTTCTATATTACATAATTTATTAGAAATAACTGATGAAGTTAGAGTCAAAAGCCTCTTAAATATAATTGCTTAACTTCATAAATAAATATGACAAAGTTCAAGTAGGAGGATAAACTCATCCAAATCCACACAAATCTCACAAGAGTATATATTTTGTTACACAGGCCATGAATAAAAAAACTAATTAATTAACTAAATAACAAATAAAGAAATAAAGAAAACATAGTTAGGCAATTATAAATAGAGATATATGGGAATGATGATTTAATAGTAGGATAACATAAAGCTCAAAACACAATTATGTTACCCTTAAATTAATATAGATATGAAAGTAAAAAAAATACTCAGATGTAAATAAGATGCGTGTGTTATCTATTATGCCAATATTAATGGATTCTTTAAGTCCAAATATTTGAAATACCTTCCCTATCACCATGAGAGTAGTTCTTCCATGAATAAATTTTTCAACGATGGATAACTTGAAGGGAGATATTAGCTTTGTGAGATCTTCATCAGAAAAATTAATTTATGGGTCACCTTTATAAAAAGTGATTTTTTAGGGGACTCAATGTCTTAGTTTGAGTTACCCCTAATATCGAGGCAAACGACTTTGATAATGGTAGATTTGATGTAATTCTTTGTGTGGACGGTTGGAAAGTGGTGTCGGCATTTATTTTGGCTACCTCGAAATAAACCTTGGCCATCTAACCCCAAACCTTGGCCATCCAAACCCAAAAGATCTTAAAGTCCAAAACTTAAAATGTGATAAAACATAAATATGTTCGATAGATCAAATTTTAAAATAAAAATATAGAAGATAATGGACATTACATAAGAAAGAAAAACCCTATGAAAAAAATATTAGATAATGGAAAAAAATTAGATAGGATAGACCTGGCAGCACATAATTTTTTTTTGCGAATTGGCAGCCTCACACCTTTCATAAACCTCAAAATAAAGCTTTTCCCTTATAATCTATATTGGGATCGAGTATGCACCTTCACCGTCAATGAAAAAAAACATACATAAGTAAAAGCAAAAGCTACAGACATGCGAAGACCTAATAATTTATGAAGTTCCAAATACAGTGAGTTTGTCGTTAGTACCTTTGAGCGAAAGAATGGAGACGTCGAGAGAGAGATTTGTTGCACACAATGGTGTGAAAGAGAGTGGAAGTTATGCTGGGGTGAGGAATATGATGGGTCTGATAGAAGAGGGATACATAGGAAGAAATAAATGATGGAGAGAAAGGGGAAAGTTTGGCATAAGGAAATATAAATTAAAGAATGAAAATTAGAAATATAGAGTCCTAGAAGAAATAGTAGCGTGTAAAAATGATTTTTTTTCAAAACTTAATGGTTAATAGAGAGAACCATTTATCTTCACTCAATCACACATACAGATGGTATTTTTGGCAATAAAAAATTTCTGAGTGTATAATAGGAAAAATCAGGGCAGATACGTAACTGAAGAAATGGAAAAGAAACTAAAGTCTAATGAAAGCATAAATGCTTTAAAGAGAATATGGGGGCTATACTTAGCAACAAAAACAGTGGGTATTGAAGAGGAAGGGAGAGGAAACGGCTTGAAGTTGAAGAGGGGAGAAAGGGTTCAAAAGAAGTTATACGTGGACATTATATTATCTTGCGTACATGGATAGGGTTGTTGATAAGGAGTCTTAAATTCTTGTATAGCATTTTATAATAGTAATAGATTATTATTATTATTATTATTATTATTATTATTATTATTATTATTATTATTATTATGTTTTCACTTGTATTAGGTTTACCTAAATGCAAATAGAAATGTTGGACGGGACCCGAGCCACGGAAAAATTGGGTTTGAAAAATATATAAAACGTGGTTTGAATTGTTGCTAGGCTCGTGGACAGGGTCCCATTTTGGAACAAGACAAAATCGTGAAAAAATTTGATCGGCATGCCGACCCGAAATTTCAACAAAGTTTCAGGTAGTAACCAGTAAACTAAGTATGAGTGCCCTAGGCTTGACGCCTATATGAGGGTATGAAATTATTGGGCTAGTGCAAAGGTCCCCCGCTTTGGCGTGACTTCCACGATATAAGTCTTGCTTTTGAGGGCAATCGGTACGTTTGGATAGGCCATTTGACATACCTTAGTTTTCGTGAATTGCCTCACTATATACCTCGTGGGGACAGTACGTGTGAGAGATAATTCAATATACTCAACATACGTGAATGAGTTCCCTTCTATATACCTCCCATCATGACTTCAGTCAAGCGGTACGACACGGAGGGAATCGTTCGATATACGTCGAAGGTACTTGTCCAATGGAAGGTGAGAGTCATATTGTTTAGGTTAACTTCGACCTGCCGGAACAGCGCCTATCACAAAGTGACTCCCTAATATGGGACAAAATTTGGTCAATAGCCATGATCTTGGTGATATAGTGTGAAAAAATGCATGATTCTTTATTTTATTTGGCATGATGAGTATTATACTAATAAGGGAGAATGTACAAAAAAGTAAATCTAGCATGGAGATTACGATAAGCATGGATATGTAAGAGTGAGTGATGTGTGAATATCTATAAGTGAGTGTGTTGTAATGAACCTAAGCATGGATCAATTACTAGTGGTGTGTGATAAGTGTGACTGGGCATGGATATATACAAGTGTGATAAGTGGAGGTGTGCACTAGTGACACCTAAGCATGGATATTTAAAGTGGTGTGTGCAACATGTGGATATAAGTGAACTTATATACAAGTGTGAGTAGTGTGAAGTGTACATGGATATTATTTACAAGTCTGTGAAGTGAAATGTGAGTGAGAGTGATATGAACATGAAGTAGATATGTACAAGAAATAATAGAGGAAAGAAAAGGGAACATACATGTAGGTGCATACGCACACAAGCAAAAAATGATAACACCCATGCAAACAAAGTTTATCCTTCTTAAATGCATCCCTAGCAGAGTATCGACTATTGACATACTTGAGAATATTCCTACCTCTCTCTCTCTAGACTGGGGCGCCTTAGGGGGAGGGGGAAAAGGGAGAGATAAAGGTCCCACACCCCTCACTACACAGTGGGGTTCTTCGACGTCGTCGATGTAATGTAATGTAAAGAGATAGAGTCGCCAACCTATTTTACATCAAACAGGCAAAAGAACATGTTGCCACCTCAAGAGAGAGGCATCAAAGACAAATGGATGCTTGCAAAACCAATAGTTCAGAGGTTCGGGAGCTCAGTTACAAAACGGGAAGGTGTTAGGAACCCATCCATCCCTTTCTGTCTCTCACGAGGTTTTGTTATTATTTTGTTTAGTTTCTCCGTGAAGTGTGTGTGCGTGTATGTATAAGTGAGATCGTAATCGTTCAACTCGCATCATGAAAAAGATGGAGTGAGGTCATCCAAAGGAATGTTAATAATTAGAAAATATGATGTGTGCTCTTATCGAGATATTGGTCATTATGATGAAACGATAATATGTGTTAGATAAGATGCGTAAGTATGAAATACAAGTATGATATATATGAATAATATATAGATGAAATAAGAAAAGATGAAAGTATGAAAATAGTACTCGAGTCTCGGGTTTTATCCCGAGAAGCCTATGTAGCCTATAAAGGCATCAAAGTCCACGTCGTCATAAGGGTGGGGTTTATCCCATTGATTCAAACGGGATTTTATTATATGTGTTTTTGTGAAAAAGATATTTTTAGTTTTCAGAAAACATGATAAAAAAACAATGTCGGAATTTATATGTATAACCCTCTTTTTCTTGTTTTGATTTTTTTATAGAAAATAAATTTATGTGCAATATAACAAATAAAGGATGAGGTATTAATGTATGTGACGAAAATCTAAATTAATAATTTGTATAACTGAAGTGAAATTAAAAGGAATTAAAAAGAGAGAAGAGTATTTGGACCTTCTTTAGAGAGTTAAAGTTTGGTCTTGATCCAAGAGCTTCCTTACAATTTGGGATGAATGTAGGATGAGAGAGAAGAATATTTTTGCTAAATTGGGTATGATAATATTGGTACTGAAAGGTAAAAAGGAATTTCCCACAAGGAAACTTCACTGATTGCATAAGAATGTTGCTGAGATCAATAATATTGATGGATTTGGGTGTCATAGAAGTGAGATCATGCCCTCCTTATATGGGGTAGGGGGAATTTTGATCGACATAGCTCTTGACCTACCAATCGGCAGATGAGCCTAGAAACACTACCGATAGGCAGGGAAGTGGACCTGCCAATTGGCAGTCTCGTGCAGATTTTTAAGAAAAATAGTCGTAGAACATAATCCATAAATCCAAATTATGCATGGGTCATAAAATTAGAAATATATTTTGGAGACCTTTAAGAATACTTTGGGCCTCTCTCAGGTCCGGGAGTCGACTTTGGGTCAAACGGGGCTCAGAAACGCTCATCGGTCCTTTGGACAGGATATCACCAGATGATAATGGATTGTTCGTACAAACCCTGAGTCTGAATCACACATGGGGACACCATTGGAAAGGTTATGCGAGGCACTTTGATGTTCCAAAGAGCTTCGCCCGGTTGAGAGAGTTGACTTTGTTCAAATAGGGCTCGAAAGTTCCTAGTGACCTTTTGGAGTAAAACAAATCGTTTGTCCATAGCGTAAGGCTTATTCGTACATGAATCAGCCCATTGGAATAGGTATTCAGTGCACTTAGAAGATTCATTAAGTCTCATTCGAGCAGAAGAGTTGACTTTGGTCAAATGGAGTCCGGGAGCACTTAGTGACCTCCGGGTTGGTTTTTGAGGAAAAACGGATCATTCGTCCGAATGAATATGCTATTACATGCATGGGGTGGATCATTGGAAAGGGGTTTTAATTTCCTTTGAAGATCCATTGAGCTTTCTCTCTGACAATGAAGTTTATTGGGGTCAAATCGGGGTCCGAGACTGACCTGTGGCCTCGAGATTGGTTTTCGGTAGTAAAATGATTCGTTCTTCCAAAACGTTATTTCGAATCGACACGGGGCAGACCGTTGGAAAGGGGATTCAGATCACTTTGAAGTTTTATTTAGATTTTTATCTGACGATGAAGTTGACCAGAGTCAAACTAGGTCGGGGGGCTCTTGATAGCCTTTAGATTGGTACTAAGAGTATGACCTAGGTTTTGTGTTGAATGGGGAGGTGCTAGGGACCTAAGGAAGGACTTATGGGGGGTCCTAGAATGTGGTGTCTACAGAAGAAATGTCCGATGATACCTGCCAATAAATTCATGCTTCAACAATAAGTTGAGGCGGTGGGAACCTCTAAGGGTAATGTTAACGCCCCTCACTAGAATTCCTATAACCCCTCGTGGAGGAACCATCCGATTTCTATTATGGGCAACCAAATGTAGTGATGAATTCAAACCCGCATGTTGTCCAATAACCACCACCACTCCCACCTTATTCACAAGCTCCACCTATGCAAGTGCCTCCTCCCGTGCCTTACATTAACCCACCATGGAGGAGTCTCCAGGATACTTTAAACCAATTAATGCATATGTAGTCAGCAATCAATGCCCAAAATGCTCAAAGATTCACCAACTTAAATGCATCTATCTTTAAGATACAATCCACATTACTTGTCCAAGAGAACGATAAGTTCCCCGCTCAAGGCAAACGACATCCTCAAGGTTAAGATGGTGTTAGCGCTAGTCTTCTTGAAAATCAAGAATAATGTAGTGCGATAACTACTCTGTATAGTGGACGAGTTGTTGACTTGTTACATCGTCCACACGACATACAAAATGACAAGGAGGTTTCTCCCATTATGAAAGAGGCCGAAGATTTCCCCTTGAAAATTTGTGATAATGATGACACAGTCGGGAGTGAGGTGGTTGTGAAGCCTCCTAATGCTGATCCATATCCCCAACGGTTGGTCCCTCATTCTAAAGAGGCCTCCCGAGATAATCAATTCAAGATTAATTTACCTTTCCTCGAGACCATAAAACAAATTCCCACATATGTTAAGTTTCTTAAGGACTTACTCACGATGAAATGAAGGCTAAATGTAAAGAAAAATGTGTTCTTAACACAGAACGTCAGTTCGGTACCTCTTGCTGACGTCCTGCCGAAATATAAAGATCCATGTGCACCAACCATTTCATGCATCATAAGAAAGAATTGAATTGAGAGAGCGTTAATGGATCTCGGTCAAGTGTTAACATTTTCCCTTACTCCATCTATAAGAAATTAGATTTGGGGGACCTTAATCCCATAAAGATGACTCTCTAACTCACAAATCATTCCGTGAAGATACCTCGGGGGATTATTGAGGATGTGATTGTCCAAGTTGACACTTTTTACTTTTTGATAGATTTTGTCATTTGGAACATATAATCCTCCTCTCTCTCCTCTCTCTCGAGTAATCATGTTCCCGTAATCCTTGACTGCCCATTCTTGGTAGGGGTGGCAATTCGGATTAGTCGTGTCATTTTCGGGTCATGTTGATTTTTATTTGAGTATAAGTTTTGGGTAATCTTAAATCTATACAAGCTAATCGTGTCAAGTTCGGTCATTTCGGGTTATTACCATAAACGGGTTATCGTGTCAAAAATTTCCAACCCTAATTCTTGGCTATGAATAATGCATTGATTAATACACGCAACTGTAAAATGCAACCCACTTTCAGGAATATGACTCTCGAGACCAATATCTACAAAATCACCAAGCACGTAGCTAATGAGGGTGAGTTGGACGAGACGGATCTTAGGAACGAGAGAGTACACGAACCCATAGAGGGGAACCATGTAGGAAAGCCACTAGGGGTATGTCTTGTTATGGTAGGTGAAAGCGATAATTCCGACGTTGAGCGAGAGGTAGAGTAGGCATGGTTCATAATGTCTATTGAGAGCGAGAGAGAGGATTCAGAGAGAGAGTTAGGAGATATGAGCCTAGAAGATTTTGAGAAATAATCCGTTTCAATGGATGAGAACCTCAATGTCGAAGTCCAATTGTTATTGGACTCTTTTTATCACTTAGATGATAACGACTGGAAATATCGGATAGATAAATTCCTTCTTTATGACCATCACCCATGTCACTTGAATTGTTGTATGCGATCGAGGAGAGGGCTAGTGTTTCGCCCGGTTTAGAGCCCGATCCACGCATTCTCAAGTGTAAGGGGAATCTAGGTTTAGCATGTCCTTGCAATTTTCACCGCGATATTCTTTCCAAGTGGGGACAATTATGTTGCAATTTGATTGGGCACCATGATGATTTCATTCACGTCATTCATCATGAGCCTCAAGGTGTCCTATATACCTATCGGGATGATCCCCAATTGTTCCAATTATTAGTTTACGATGTGAGGAAGATGGAGACGAGGAGAGCCTCAGACCCCATTTACGGCGTCGGGTGAGTTTTAGGATAAAGAGAGAGGTCATCACACCCCCGACGCATATGGGGTGATTCTTATCGTATGATATTGAGTCTTGTATGTTAGGTTTGTTTAGAGGTCCATAGAATCGTGATTTAGGAATGATAGGATCATCGTTGCAAAACATGAGAGAGCATACAGATATTCACAGTAAGATTTTGAGGTGTATGGAGGTAGAAAATTGGTAAGAGAGCCTTGGTTACGTTTAGGGAGTTGGAGAAGAGAATTACCAACACTTAGTTTCTGAGAGAGGAAGAAAATTTTTGAGTGTCAGCACTGATATTACGAATCGGTTCACCCTGGGTATACTACTAAGGTAGAACCGATTCAGATTAACAGTAGGGGTTGAAGGGGGGCATACCGATTTATCCTGGTAATAGTATCAGGGCCGAACCGGTTTGTATTGGCAGAAGGTTTTAGTGAAAACTGAATCGATTCGCCTTAGGGTCAAATCGGTTCGGATTTCTGGGAAGAAGATTCATCCCCCTCCTTTTTTCCCTCCTTTCCCATTTCACCAAGTTCATCCCTCCCTCCCTCCAAAATTCACCCTCCCAAAATCGCCTCAAACCAAAAAATTTCCACCCTTTCATTCCCCCCACAATTTCCCACCCATCAATCCCCTTTTCCCACCAAAAACAAATTCAACCCACCTATAAATACACCTCCATCTCCTCCATTCTCTCCCACCACTATCCAAACCTCTAATCTAATTCTCCCAAACCTTCCAATATATTTCATTAAATGGCTCAAACTACCAATGTCATCGTAATATATGACGAAATCAAAATTCTCAACGATAGTGATCACACATACCGCTATATCCAAAACCGTAACTGGAACGCGACCTTCTTCTCCGCCGCCCGCACCATACACATTGAGCGATAAGTAATTTGGAGAGAGATACCCGAGGTGGTGATGGAATTGTTCCACCCACGGTGGTGGTGCAATTTCTTTGAACATCCTGGTGAGGATGTTTGGGTCAATGAAGTCTGCACATTTTATTGCACTCTAGTCAAATTGCCCAATTCGGAGTGCGAAGCCTACGTGGATGAAATGAGGAATCCTTTCTCTCTCATCCTTATAATATAAAGGATGCCTGAAAAAGGGGTATGCATACCCTAACAATTTGCTTACCCTACTCTCGGTGTCCCACTCTCTAAGGTTGTCTGCATTGCTAGACTCATGCCCAATCACGATTGGGTTCACGACACTTTTTCGATTAGAGACTTAGATGAGTGGACCCGCTTGTCATTTTTTATCACATGAGACTCAATTTTAAGAACCTAGAACAACTTCGCCCTCCAAATCCACCAAGAAAACTTTTTATATCATTTACTTGACGAGGGGAGCACCATCCACCTCACTGACACCTTTTATGGTGAAATCGTGCATGACGCCTACGATAGGAGCGGCAAGGTAACTCTACCTTACGCTCGGTTTATTAGGTCCATCCTCAAGGATGCCGTGATCGATGAGCCCAACATGAAACCCCACATCCCCAAGCCAATTGGGAAAACCTTCGCCACACGGAGTGTACGCCAAATGGGGGTTTCCCATCCTCCCTCGCCAATTGTGCAAGAGGAGAAAGATGTTGATATGGGGTATGAGGAGGCAGACTATGATGATGATGCCGACCCCAATTACGAGCCATACTCGGCTACTCTCTCCCACTGCATTGATACCTTAGAAACCACGATTAGTGAATTTATTGCAGAGTATAGAGACGATCGGAGAACCCAGACCCAGGATTACCGTAGGGTATGAACATGATGCTACGGCTCCAAGTGCACATGTATAAGTTGCAACTGGGACCAAACATTCCGCTTTCGAGCTACTATTATAATCCCTACTCCCGCGATCTTAATGCACCCGATCCATCTTAGTGAAGATATTGTGGTGCTTTTCTCTTTTGACGTAGTTATTTTGTTTTACTTTGTACTCCATCTTTAAAAGAACTATGTCATTCTATCCTTTCTTTTTATTGCATTATAATATATCATGTTATTAATAAAAAAAATTCATTTTGTTTATTTGCACTATTTTATCACGCAAACTTCTTTTATTTTTGTCAGTTTTCATGAGGACATTGCAAAGTCTAAATTAGGGGGTATACGTGGGTTTCAAAAATTCACAGTTTTCAAAATGCCCCAAAAAAATTTAAAAATTTTGAAAAAGCCAAAAATATTTTTCTTCAAAATAAATAAATTTTTCAAAAATATTACTAAAATTTTTGTTTGAAGTATCAATTTCTAAAAACTAAATGCATAAAGTCAAAATTGGCCAAAGACGGAAATTGAGTGAAATTGACGACTGAACGAATAAGTATTGAGATTTTTAACCCGATGAGATTTTTTAGCCAATCATTTTTTTGAGTAATTAAATCAACCGAGTTAAAAGTTATCTCAAAGTTCTTTTCGGTGCTAAAATGTCATTGATGATCTCTAAATCATTGTTTGGTCGGTTACGAAAAACGAGTGAAATATTATTTTGAAATCACGCTAAAAATATCTCAAAATAAAAATTAATCTCGAGATGCATATGGTAATGTGATTAGTAATTCGGATAAATGAATTTTGGCCATAGTTTGTTACCCAAAAATATTATCCATAAAAAGTCTAAAAAAACATCCTTTTTACAAGCCAATTGGAGCCTAATAAATTATAACATTTTCGTTTGATAACCCAAAAACCCTAATTAGCTTGGAGTTGTGAAAATAAAAAAATTTATGAAGTAAGTCCAAATGGTGCAATAAAAAGGGGCAAGAAAAGAAGATTTGAAAAAAGTCTCAAACAAAAATAGAAAAAAAATGAAAAAAAACATAAAAAAATAGAATGAAAAAAAAAGAAGAGAAAAAGATCAAACGCTCGAAAAAGTATCTAAGGACATCGAGAGAAAAAATTTCCAGCTCCGAATTTTCCAACCATCCCATTTTTTATCCAATATACCATAACCCAAAAAAGTCTTAATTGAGTCTAAATAACAAAATCAATTACTGCATGGAGAGATAAAACATGAAAAGATAATGAAGGGGAGAAAATGGTGCAACTAAAAGATGATGTTTCTCATTTTTCAATAATCGTAACCCATTCATAATATCTTTTCACCTAAATATTATGTCTTTCTATTTGTGTGTGAATTCGTGTTCCTTTACATTTACTCTTTATACCACGCATACCGAGGAAAATAAACCCATTTTGAGTGATTCGATTGTGAGTGCATCTGTGAGCAACTGAATCAAAGCGAATTTTCAAAAAGTAACATAATAATCAATCGGTGGAATTAGCAGTCAAATATTTGGCTTCGCGCGCACACACTATGAATTGAGATTATTAAATGAAAATGAAAAGTGATTATTTTTCTGGAATTTATAGTCTTTAATTATTTTGGTATTTTCTTTTAGTCAAAAAACAAATTTTTGGGGTAAATTCCCTGAAACCCTCATGAGACAGCAGTCGTCCAATTGGGGTAACCTAGGGATTTAACGCTTTTTGCATACACTAAATGCAATTGCTTTCTCGCAAGAAAGGTATTCTATCCAAATAAGAATATTTATAACCGTTTGACCATGTTATGATTGTCTTACATTGCTCTGGACGAGCAAAGTTCTAAGTTAGGGTGTTGATTCGGCGTAAATTCTTCATATTTATCCCCGTAATTTATGTACTTTTATCACTCCGAGGTACTTTGTGCGCTTGAAAACAAAAGTGAAACTGGATTAAAGACAAGAAAGTAAGAAGAAAAAGTCAAGGGAAAATTTGTAATTCTACATCCAAAATCCAGATAAGGAACTTAAGGAGGAGTCGAAGCCATTGAGATCATGAGCACATCGGAAGAAACGGCATCCAAATTCAAGATATGGTTGGAAATTTTACGAGTGTGTGAAGATAAGAAGAAGCAAAGGACCAAAGTGGAGAACACTGGAAATGTGAACCGGCTCAGTTCTAAAGGGAACCAGTTTGACCAAAAAGACTTGGGTTATACTAAAAAAATGAACCGGGTCGGTTCTTAAGGGAACCAATTCGAAAATCTGTACGCAAAAATTGAAGTTTATCCACTTAAATTTTGAGTTGTACATAGGCCAAACTCTTGTAAAAACGTAGGATCTTTATTCCCACATTATTTTAGAGTAAGTGAAAAAGCTATAAACATAATTTGGAGAGCAATAAAAAGGAAAGAACCATAGGTAATCTATTCTTCATAAATTTACATCATTGTGGATTGATTTCAAGTATTTACTTAATAAAGTTTGCGCTCTCACCTTGTTCCTAATTCCTATTGTTCTTTTCCATGTTTTTGATTATTTCTTTAGCGTTATAAGAATCTCTTGCACGCTTAAATGTAATTTAATGATGATTATCATTCCATGCTACGTAAAATTATTATTTAAAATTTCATATTACCATGGTTGGCTAGATTTTTAGTGGGTTGGGATACATGAACCCAACCTAAAGTATTGGGCATGGATATAAAATTTATTGATGAAATAAATAACTAATTAAAACCTGATATTTTGTTGATGTTAACATCGTAGGACCTTTAACACTATTTGGCCTAGGTAACTGAAGTGTTTAAGAATGTGATGCGCGTATCGACAATCTTGTCACGCACTTTACTTTTATTCTTGATAATATATTGTGAGGGTAATTACTGAAAGCAATTAAAGGTTTCTTTTCAATTAGATGTTTAATTCTTAGTAGGTTTTATATCCGGTGTAATTACCCAAGGTTCTAGGTTGTATTACAATCCTATCTTTATCACGCAAGTTAATATACTTATTCTCTAGTCCTTGCATGCCTAGTTAATTTATTTACGAATTATTTTGCATTCGTTAGAAGTAGGATAAGTTGTCAACAATCATCATTTTTATTTTCTTTTCTGCGAGTCGATTGTTAGGGTTAGTAATCTTCCCTAGTATTTATCACGAGAGATCATCTTAGTCCCTATGTTAGATACCCGATTTACTGAATTATTATTTGAGTGACAGGTTTACACTATAACCATATTTACATGCGTTAGAGACACATTTTGAGTCGCGTCAGCCCCTCTCACCATAAGTGTAATTGCTCTTATTAAACGGTCACCTCCCTACCTGTCGGCAATGCTAGACTCAATTCTGTTGCCCATAGCCCTAATGGCCCATATGCTGCTAACTATGTTGGCATTGGCATTAGCACTGGCCCTGCCCCTGCCTGTTCCAATCATCGCAACCCTAAAATTTCTTATGATGATTTGTGACGGAGGACCCCTAAACTGTTGGGCCCCCTGACTGCTATCTCCACTCGTCTTACCCTACGGGCTCAACGTATAATCTCCCTATCTCTTTTCACTTTTATTTTGCTGAAAGGCCCTGTGGTCCTAGCTGTGTAAAAGGGTGGTGTTCACCATTTAATTATACATAGTGAACATCGGGTTACCTAGAAGTATCTTCCTAATATGACAAGTAGACCATTCCATAAACCTATCCATCTTCCTTTGTTTCGTGTTAACTTCCTCCTTTGTAAAGTAAGAAAGAGAATTGAACTCCTCCTCATATTCTACCACCTTGTGACCCTTCTGTATTAGGTCCATGAACTGACTCTTCATCTCTAACTGCATTGCTTGAGAGAAATAATTCCCCTCAAACCTCTCCCAGAACTCATCTATGGTCAAATTGTCCCTCTTTATAGCTAAAGTAACTGGCTCCCACCAATGGAGTGTTGCCCCCACAAGTCGAAATGAGGTCAACATTTGCCTCTGAACAGAAGTACATTCCACCATCCATAAGTGTCGATGAATGTCCTTTTTTTACCTAGTGGCAACCAAGATGTCTGGATTGCTCGCAAACTCTGGAGGTTGGCCCTTTATGAAGGCCTACCTAGCTCTATCCCAAATTAACCCTAATGACTGGGCTGCTAATGCCATATGCTGTGGTGGTGATGGCATTGTATGTTATTGTGCATGTGGTGGTGGAAAGTGTTGGAGCATTGTTGTAATCGCGTTAGAAATTGCCTGGGTCACGATGGTAGTGATATCTACTGGGGAAATCATTGGTTGAGACGGTTGGGCTTGAGTTTGGTGCTGTGGCTCTGGATGAGCCTCTTTATTTGCAGTGGGTGCAGTTATTTTCCTAGGTTTAACCGTCTTTCCATTTTCCATATGAAAGCAAACAAAGTTCGAATTAGTATAAACCTTAATAATACAATGAATCCTAAATATAGGCTCTACATATCAAAGGATGAAATGAATAACGTAATGAATGTAACACAAATCCTAAGGACATAAGAAATTGGATGCTCTAATACTAATTGTAACAACCCCCATTTTCTCACGTAAAGGTTAGCCAAACACAATACGTCGAAGATGGGTCTTGTTATACAATCTATATCATTCTCAGCATCAAACCATATAAAATATTTATTTATAAACTACGATTGAAATTGAAACTAAATTCAAATTACTATCCAACGAAATAATAGAATCCAACATCCACATAATAAAAATAAATCCCAACATATTCATAAGTATCTTATACTAGCAAGAAATGAAATAGACTTCGGACTTACGCCCATACAATAATCCAAAGATAAAACGAGATGCAGGAGAGTAGTAACCTAATATAGAATTAATGATCTGGGTGAGACTATAAGTTTGATCTATAAATAGTCCTCACTACACCAAATTGGGTGAATGGTCAAGGACTTTGGCCATGACCAGGCATGTAGGTCGTGGCCCAGAGTCATGACCATTTTCGTGGGTCGTAGATCAAATCCCTAACCAAATAAGTGGTAACATACCTTTGTCGTAACGGAGGACGGTCGTCGACAGGGGCTATGACCGAGACATATTATTGTTCGCGGCTATGTGCCTTGATCGTGAGGGAAGATGCGACAGATGGTCTGATCCTAATCACGATAAAATTTTGATGGTCACAACTACGGGTTGTGATCGAGGGTGGGGGAATCAACCAATGGTCACGGCTATGGGTTGTGACCCCTATAATAACAAAAAACTATTGGTTGTGACTTTAGGTCATGATTGGGGGGCAAATAAACCAATGGTGAGGGGATGCGTGTTATAACCCCCACCGCAACGAAAAACTGTTGGTCACGACTATAGGCCTTGACCGGGAGCAATGCAATATATACTCATAACTCCGGTCCTTGACCCCATTTTTAACAGCAAAGAAAAAATGGTCATGGACTTTGGTCATGACCCTATTTAACTGCGAAAAAAAAGATGGTCACGGACAATATCTATGAACATATTTAACTGTAATAAAAAAGGGGGTTGTTTGGGTCCTATCGTCAAACCGAGAGTTACGCAACTGCACGGTCATTTGCTATGTTTTACGTTGGATGCACATGAGGTGTTTGGTACACTTGCGGTGTCGTTAGAGTGCCACTGGGTGTTCTCCCCCCGGCACGTTTTCAAGCCTAAGTGTGCTTATTTTCAAATTTGGATCCTATCCTCAAATCGGGAGTCCTGTGACGGCGCAGACGGTTGTTACATGTTATGTTTGACACGCACGAGGTGTTCGTGCAACTCACAGTGTCGTTTGGGTGCCACTGGGGGTGTCCACCCCCTTGCAAAACATTTCCAAGCCTAAGTGTGCCTATTTTCGAATTCATGTCCTATCATCAAACTGGGAGTCCCATGGCTGTACAGCCGGTTGCTACATGTTACGTTGGCATATACAAGGTGTTCTTGCCACTCGTCTTTCCATTTGGATGCCTCTGGGGGTGCTCGCCCCCTAGCGGCATGTTTTCAAGCCTAAGTGTGCTTATTTTTGAACCAGTGTTTAGGTCCTATCCTCAAACCGAGAGTCCCGTGACCGCGCGGATGGTTGTTACATGTTATGTTAGGCACGCACGGGGTGTTCATGCCACTCGCGATGTCGTCTGGGTGCCGATGGGGGTGCCCGCCCCTCGCGACACACTTTCAATCCTAAGTGTATCTGTTTTAAAATTTGTGTTTGGATCATATCCTTAAATTGGGAGTCTTTCATCTACGCGGGCGGTTGTTTTGTATTATGTTGGACATGCATGAGGCATTTGTGCCATTTGGGTGTTGATGGGGTTGCCCACCCCATGCGGCACGTTTTTAAGCCAAAGTGTACCTATTTTCCAGTTTATGTCCTATCCTCAAACCAAGTGCCCAACGGCTGTGAGATGGTTACTACGTGTTACGTTGGATGCACACGAGGTTTCGTGTCACTCGCGGTGACGTTGGAGCTGCTCACCCCCCTCCCCCCCCCCCCCGCGACACATTTTCAAGCCTAAGTGTGCCTGTTTTCGGATTTGTGTTTGGGTCTTATCCTCAAATCGGGAGTCCCACGATTGTGCACCTAGTTGCTACGTGTTACATTGAATGCGCATCAGGTAATCATGCCACTGGTGATGCCATTTGGTTTCCACTCCCACGGCACGTTTTCAAGCCCGTGTGTGCTTGTTTTCGAATTCGTGTTTCGGTATTATCCATAAATCGAGAATCCGGTAATTGCATGGATGGTTTCTAGGTGTTATGTTTGGTGTGCGCAAGGTGTTCGTGCCACTCACGGTGCCGTTTGGGTTCCGTTAGGGGTACCCATCCCCGGCAGCGCATATTTAAGCCTCAGTGTGCCTATTTCTAGAATTCTTGTTTGAGCCCCATGCTAAAATTGGGAGTCCCACGACTGTGTGGACGATTGCTACATGTTACGTTGGATGAGCATGCGGCATTTGTGCTACTCGCGGTGCCATTTGGGCGCCGTTGGGGGTGCCCCCCCCTTCCCCCCCCCCCCCCCCCGACGACATATTTTCATGCCTAAGTGTGACTGTTTTTAAATTTGTGTCCTATCCTCAAACCAGAAGTACTGGTTGCTACTTGATATTTTGGATGCGTAGGAGGTGTTTATGCCACTCATGGTGTCATTTGGTTGCTGCTGGGGGGTTTTCGTACCCCCGTAACACGTTTTCAAGACTAACTGTGTCTGTTTTCAAGTTCTTGTTTGGGTCATATCCTCAAACTGAGAGTCTCGTGGTTGTGTGGCCTGTTGGTGCGCATTACGATCGATACGTACGAGGTGTTGGTTCCATTCACAGTGTCATTTGAGTGCCGCAGGAGGTGCTCGCCCCTGCATATTTTCGAGCCTAAGAGTTCCTATTTTTTAATTCGTGTTTGGGACCTCTCCTCAAACTGGGAGTCACTCGACCACGAATATGGTTGTTATGTGTTACGTTGGATGCGAATGAGATGCTTGTGTAACTCATAGTGATGTTTACGTGCCGATGGGGCACCCCTCCCTCCTCGCGGCACGTTTCCAAGACTAAGTGTGCCTATTTTCAAATTCGTGCTTGGGTCATATCCTCAAATCGGGAGTCCGGTAGTTGCGCGCCCAGTTTCTACGTGATACGTTCTATGCGCATGAGTTGTTCGAGCCATAAGTGGTGCCATTTGGGTGCCCTTGGGGGGTGATCGTGCCTATTTTCGAATTCGTGTTTGGATCATATCCTCAAATTGGGAGTCCCACAACTGTGCGACCGATTGCTACGTGGTACCTTGGAAGCGCATGAGGCGTTCGTTCTACTCGCGGTGACATTTGAGGGCCGCTGGGGGTGCCCGCAACACGTTTTCAATCCTTAGGGTTCCAGTTTCCAAATTCGTGTTTGGTTCCTATCCTCAAACTGGGAGCCCCTTGACTGCACGGCTACTACGTGTTATGTTGGTAGCAGACGAGACGTTTGTGACACTTACGACGCCGTTTGGGTGCGTTGGGGGTGACCGTCCCCCGTGGTACATTTTCAAGCCTGTGTGCATATGTTTGAATTTGTGTTTGGGTCCTATCCTCAAACTGAGATCCCCACGACTACTCAGTTGGTTGCTACGTATTACGTTGGATACGAACGATGTGTTCATGCCACTTGCACTGTCGTTTGGATGCTACTGGGGGTGCCCCCCCCCCCCCAACACGTTTCCAGGCCTAATTGTGCCTATTTTCAAATTCATGTTTGGGTCCTATCCTTAAATCGGAAGCCCCATGAGTGCGCATCAGGTTGCTATGTATTATATTAGATGCGCACGAGTTGTTTGTACCACTCGCGGTGTTGCTTGGGTGCTGTTGGGGCTCCCCCCCAATACATTTTCAATCCTAATTTTGCCTATTTTCGAATTCATGTTTGGGTCCTACCCTTGAATTGAGTATCCCTTGACAACGTGTCCGACTTCTACGTGTTACGTTGGATGCACACGAGGTGTTCGTTCCACCTGCAGTCCCGTTTGTCTACCGTTGGGGGTGCTCCCCCCCACCCCCCGCGACACGTTTTAAAGCCTAAGTGTGCCTATATTTGAATTCGTGTTTGGGTCATATCCACAAACCAGGAGCCTCGCGGCTGTTCGGCCTTTTACTACGTGTTGCGTTTGGGTGCCGCTGGAGGTGCCCACTAAGTGTTCATGTTTTCGAATTCGTGCTTGAATCATATTCTTAAACCAGGAATCTCACGACTATATGTCCGGTTGCTACATATAGCGTAGTATGTGCACAAGGTTTTCGTGCCACTAGTTGTGCCGTTTTGGTGCCTTTGGGGGTGCCTATCCCCCGCGGCACATTTTCAAACTTAAGTGTGCCCTTTTGTTAATTTTTTGGGTCATAACCTCAAATCGGGTCCTGCAACTACACGGATGGTTTCTATGTGTTACATTGTATGAACACAAGGTATTATTTCCACTTGCGGTACCATTTGGGTGCCACTGGGGGTGCCCTCCCCCCCCCCCCCCCCCCTCTGGCAACACATTTTCAAGCCTAAGCGTGCCTAATTCGAATTCGTGTTTGGATCCTATCCACAAACTGGGAGTCTTGAGGTTTTGCGGTCAGTTGTGCCTATTTTTGAATTCGTGTCCTATCCTCAAATCAGAAGTCCCGCGGCTACATAATTAGTTATTACTTGTTATGTTGGATGCGCACGAGATGTTTGTTCCACTCGCGTTGCCGTTTAGGTGCCACTGGGGTTCCCCCCCTCCACGGCGTGTTATCAAGCTTAAGTGTTCATGTTTTCGAATTTGTGCTTGGTTCCTATCCTCAAATCAGGAGTCCCACTATTGCGCGGCCTTTTCAAGCCTGCTTGTGCATGCTTTAAAATTCGTGTCCTATCCTCAAACCAGGAGTCTCCCCACTACACACTTGGTTGCTACGTGTTATGTTGGACACACACGAGGTGTTCGTGTCACTCACGGTACCGTTTAGGTGCCGCTGGGGTGCTTGCCCCCCACAGCACATTTTCAAGACTAAGTGTGCCTATTTTTGAATTCGTGTCCTATCCTCAAACTGAAAGTCCCACGGTTGTGCAGTCGGTTGCTACGTGTTACGTTGGATGCACACAAGGTGTTTGTGACACTCGCGTTTCCATTTAGGTGCCGTTGGGGCTGCCCGCCCTCCGCAGCGCATTTTTAAGCCTAAGTGTGCCTGTTTTGAATTTGTGCTTGGCTCCGATCCTCAAATTGGGATTCCCAAGACTGCGCAGACATTTTTACGTGTTACATTGGACGCGTACGAGGTGTTTGTGTCACTCGCAGTGCCGTTGGGGCTGCTTTCCCCCCACGGCATGATTTCAAGCCTACGTGTGCATGTTTTTGAATTGTCTCCTATCCTTAAACCGGAAGTCCCACGGCTACACAATCGGTTGCTACATGTTATGTTGGACATACATGAGATGTTCGTGCCACTCGCGGTGTCATTTGGGTGCCATTGGGTTCCTGCCTCCCTGGCATGTTTCCAAACCAAAGAGTACATGTTTTTGAATTCATGTTTAGGTCCTATCCTCAAACCGGGTGTCGCACGGCTACGAGTCTGGTTGCTACATGTTACATTGGACTTGAAAGAGGTGTTCGTTCTACTCATGGTGTCGTTTGGGTGTCGTTGGGGGTGCCCCCTACACATTTTCAAGCCCAAGTGTGCCTGTGTTTCGAATTCGTGTCCTATCCTCAAACTAAGAGTCCTGATTTTGGGTTGATCTATTGCTACATGTTACATTGGATTCGTACGAGGTGTTATTGCCTCTCGCGATGCCGTTTGGATGCCAGTGGGGTCCCCCCCCCCCCCCCCGTGCAACACATTTTTAAGCCTAAGTCTGCCTGTTTTCGAATTCATGTTTGGGTTCTATCCTCAAACTGGAAGTCTCATGGATGCGTTGCCAGGTTATACGTGTTATGATGTATGCACATGAGATGTTTCATGCCACTCGTGGTGCCGTTTGGGTGCTGCTAGGGGTTCCCGCCCCTCGAGGCACGTTTTCAGACCGAAGTGTTCCGGTTTTTGAATTCCTGTTTGGGTCCTATCCTCAAATTGGGAGTCCCGTGGCTGTACAAATGGTTGTTACATGTTATATTGGATGCGCACGAGGTGTTTGTTCCACTCACGGTGACGTTTGGGTGCCCTGAAGGTGCCCGTCCCCCGCGATATATTTTCAAGCCTAAGTGTACCTATTTTCGAATTTGTGACCTATCCTCAAACCAGGAGTCCTGCATCTGTGCAAACCGATTGTTACGTGTTATGCTGGACATGCATGAGGTGTCTGTGCCTCTCACAATTTCGTTTAGGTGCTATTGGGGGTCCCCCAGCACGTTTTCAAGCTTAAGTGTGCCTGTGTTTCGAATTCATATTTGGGTTTCATCCTCAAACCGAGAGTCTTATGGTTGTGTGGTTGGGTTTTATGTGTTACGTTGGATGTGCACAAGGTGTTTAATGCGACTCACGGTGTGGTTTAGGTGCTTCTGGGGGTGTCCGCCCCCTGAGACACATTTTCATGCCTAAGTGTGCCTACTTTCGCATTCATGTTTAGGTCCTATACTCAAACTAGGAGTCTCGCGACTGTGTGATTGATTGCTACGTATTACGTTGGATGTGCACAAGCTGTTTGTGCGCTCGTGGTGTCGTTTGGTTGCCGCTAGGGGTACCCGCCCCTCGCTTCATGTTTTCAAGTCTAAGTGTGCCTGTTTTCAAATTCCTGTTTAGGTCCTATTCTCAAATAGGGAGTCCCACGGTTGTGCGACTGGTCGCTACATGATATGTTAAATGCGCTGTTTGTGCCACCCGAGGTGCCATTTGGGTGCCTCTAGGGGTCCCCCCAACACGTTTTCAAACCTAAGTGTGCCTATTTTCAAATTCGTGTTTTTGTCCTATCCTCAAATCGGGAGTCTTGTTGCTACATGGTTGGTTACTACGTGTTACCTTGGATATGCATGAGATGTTTGTGCTGCTTGCGGTGATGTTTGGGTGTCGCTGGGCGGTGCTCGTCCCCTGCGACACATTTTCCATCCCAAGTGTGCCTATTTTGAATTTGTGTCATATCCTTGAAATGGGAGTCCTGCGGTTGCGTGGTTGGTTCTACGTGTTACATTGGTCGTGCATGAGATGTTCGTACCACTCACATTATCGTTCAGGTGCCGCTGGGTCTTTCCTCCACCCACAGCACATTTTCAAGCCTAAGTGTGCCTATTTTGGAATTCGTGTTTGGCTCATATTCTTAAATGGGGAGTCCCGCAACTGTGCAGTTGGTTTCTACGTGTTACATTGGATGCACCATTGCTTTAATTCTGAATTATTCACCCTTATTATAGTCGAACGTCATCACGACTTTATCCCACAACTCTTTAAGTTCTTCTATTAATGGGGTTAATAATATATCAATATCATCACCGAGAGCCTTCGGCCTGAGTATCAACAAAGATAACAATGTGAACTCCGTTTTGCACAGTGTCAGAGGGAGACTTAAAGTCTCCATGAGAACTGGACAATAACTCTCACTAGTACTTACATTACTAAAAGGGTTAAACCAACCGATTGAGATTGCAAGATGAATGATGTGAGGTTCCTTTACAAATTCATGGTGTCGTGCATTTGAAATTTTTCCAATGAGTGAATCAACCGAATGATGCATTAGATTCTCACCCACCTCACATCGAGCATGCCATGTCATGGCCTCGGCTATCCACGATACAATAAAAACTCATTTTAATTGTGGCCCAAGTGGAAAATACGTTGATACCTTTTATGGGACTTGCGAGAACTTGAGATATTTTGTAGCTTTGTCCTTTCCATTCTCACAAACCACATATCTAGGCTCACTACATAGAGGACATTCATCCTTCACTTCATGCTCGTTACGGTACAATATGCAATCAAATTTGCATGCATGAATAGATTTATATTTTAAACCCAAACCCTTTAAGATCTTCTTTATGGTAGGATAAGTGTCTGGTAACGTGTTCTCTTTTAGGAGAATTTCTTTAACCGACTTAAGAATTCCAGTTATGCTATTCCCAGACAAACCAAATTGACTCTTCAAATTATGCAAACCAATCATTGCGTATAATTTCGAGTGATCTTCATTGCAATCTTTATACCACGGTTTAGCCACATCGGCTTTCAACCATATGTATTACCGATCTCCTGGTAGTTCAGCATCAATTTGTTCATTTACTTAGTCATAATGTGCATTATCCGTATCCATAGGTTGGTGGTTTTGATGGTTATGGAGTTCGTAAGAATCATCAATTAAGTCGTTCAATGGACGTTATCTTGGTCAATCATGTACCACTTCCACTCGTTGGGGTTTCGTTACGCGGTCGGGTAATGATAATTTTTCTGGAACATAAGGTATATTTTTTTCACCAAGGTATGTCCATATTATATAGTCTTGGCAAATTCCCCACTTTATTAAATAAAACTCATTGTCTTCTAATGACTTATATTTTTCGTTCATACAATGGGTGTACGAACATGAAATCTTGTCACTTTTAAGATTTTTGAAAGCATATTTAATAAATTCTTGAATGCCCTTTACATGATTATTTATTATTCGGTTAGTATCTCCCATCCACTTTTTGTATTGTGGGAAATTCATGTAATAATCATCAAATTTCAGTCATGTGTTAATAGGTTAAAACAAATGTCATGTTGCATATAAGAAATTAATATGATTATGATAATATTATTACAAATGAAACCTAAAAAAATAATATTACAACTGAAATAAAAACAATATTCTTACAACTGGAACAAAAAAAATGTTATTACAACTGAAAGAAAAAAAATGTTATTGCAACTGAAACAAAAGAAAATATTATTAGAACTTGACCAACAGATAAAATGTCCAAGTAACAAAAGATTTTGAATAATTCCTCAATTCCTTACCTTTCCCAATGTCAACGTACACAGGTATATCTTCGTAGTCGTTGTATATTTGATTGACATTTATTTGAGTCTCAACCCTCTCTAAAGCTCGGCCGTATACTGGAGTTCCGACAGCTATATAGATGAGTGTGCACATGACAACAACCCTCATATTTCCCATGTCCTTAAAATAGCACCGTTGGCCATAGCCAGCGTGAGTTATTGACGATGATCCAAGTCCCGTGATAGGCGGAGGCACAGGGATGGGGAATGTTGGTGGAGTAGGCATTTGGGAGGGGAATATTGAAGGAGGCGACATTTAGGAGGGCAAAATTGAAGGGGAATGAGTGGGTAAACCTTATGGAGGAGGGTAAAGGAAACCTTAAGGAGGCATTGGGGGCCTATAACTTTCAAAAGGAGTCACAAGTTTTCCAATTTGATTCGACAAGAATTCCAGGTTATTTTTAATCTCTTGGACATCCCCATCGGTATTGGACTGTTGTTCCTCTTGGGTCAAGATACGATCTCTGACCAAATAAACCTCATCCACGAGAAGTGTGGTGTATTTAAATTTAATTTTTGGCATATGTGGGCCAACACCTCTCATCCTCCCCCTTTTGTCCTTTCCAAATGTCTGAACCTGAGCATCATTTTCAAGGTCATAAAAAGGGCTCAAACTTGACTAACTGTTGATGGCCTCTATTGATTCCAGAGTCTTAGTCCAATGCAGATGAAATTTATTATATTTGTCTCATCGATCATGAATGTATAAGTTGTCCCAATTTGGTTGTTTATCGGTATCTGCACCATCCTTTGTCCTACTCCCCCATTCATTCTTTAAATCCTCATATGATTTCGAGCTCAGCTTGTAGATATTAATTTTTCTATATTTTGTTGGTTTTTCTCCCTTTGGACCAACATTTTCTCCTTTGCCTCACTCTCCAAAAAAATATTCCATCGCTCCAGCGACATTTCAACATTGGGAGGCACCCGATCTTTCAAAGACAAAATATCAAAGCTCGTTGCCTCCTTCGGGAAATTTTTCTTCCAAAGGTTTATGTGGCCATCCCCGATCCTGATCCTTTCGGGCGGGCGCGTGGAGGAAAGGATCCTTCGGGTCCCGTGCGTCCCTCTCTGGAGCGCTTCGGCAGACATCATTTGTGGTGTGAAAAATATAGAGAGATTCAGAGTCGCCAGTCTATTTTACTCAAAACAGACAAAAGAAACAGGGGAAGCCACCCCGAAGAATTGCATCCAAAGACATACTGGTGCATACGAAACCAAGATGATTCGAGAAGGGTTCGGAGGCTTAGTTACGAAATGGGAAGGTGTTAGGCACCCATTCCGCCCTTTCGATCTCTCTTGAATATTAGCTATTTTCCTTTATGTTTCCCCCCGTGATATGTGTGTATGCATATATATATAGAATGGAGGTAGGAATCCTCGACTTGTATCATGGAAAAGATAAAGCGAGTCGTCCGTAGGAAGATATAAGAGTAATATTAGAAAAATGAGATTTACGCGATTACCCCTACGTTGATCGTTATAAGGGAACGATAACGCATATGGGGTAATGCGTCACTAAGAACAAGTATATGTATAATATAAGAAAAATGGATTTAGAGAAGATAGAAAATGAGAGAAAAAGTGAGAAAAAGGACTCGAGTCTAGGGTCTTACCCCGAGATGCCTATCTAGCCTATAAAGGCATAAAAGTCCATGTAGTTCGCATGTAAAATGAGGGGTGGGGTTTATCTCATAAATCCAAAATGGGGAATCTCTTATTTGTGAGTGTGTGTGTGTGTGTGCGTAGAAAAAAGTGTTTTAGTTGTGAGAAAAGTGTGAGGAAAATATGAGAATCCCTTATTTGAATTTATGAGTAAAACCCTCTTTTCTTGTTTTTTAGGTTTTATGAAAATAAAATATGTGCAATAATACTAAGTAAAAAGTATATTAGGATGTGTGAAATGAGATAATAAAAGTGCTAAGTAAGAAACCAAGTTATTGAGAATTCAAGAGAATTTAAAGAGAGTGTTTGAAAAAGTTGGCCCTTCTTGAAGATCTTGAGATTGATATTGAATGTTGGGGAGCATCCCTTGCACTTTGGATGATAATGGAGAGTGGATAATTCACCAAGTTTGATGAAAGGGATGATGAAAAGTGGAAGTAAAAAAGGGATTTGGAAGTTGAAATCACGCTGCCTTCGAGAGAGGTTTCTGGGATTCGTTGAGAGGGATTTTTATCAGATCTGGGCTCTCCTTGCAAATGAGGTGAAGGCCTCATTTTATAGTGCCAGGTGACTGCCGATCGGCATAGAGCCCTTCCTGCCTATCGGTAGGCAGGTTCTGGAACCTGCCGTTTGGCAGTGTGTTTCAGGCTTTTTCGGAAAAAAAACCGCCGAGGGAAAACCATTAGTCAGAATCGCACACGGGTCATACCATTGTAAAGGTAATTCAGAGACCTTATAAAGTCCTTCGGACCGCTCCTCGTTTTGGGAGTTGACTTTGGGTCAAATATGGCTCAGAAGCGTTTGTTGGTCCATTGGACGAGAAATCATTCGAATGCAAACGGATCGTTCGTCCGCATGGTAAATCTGAATCATGCACGGGGCATACTGTTGGAAAGGTTACGAGATGTACTTCGACATTCCAAAGAGTTTGACCCGGTTTGGAGAGTTGACTTTGGTCAACCAGGCCCGGGAAGCGCTCGGTGGCCTCCCGGAGTCAAACGGATCATTCGTTAGCATGGAAAGTCGAAATCGCTTACGAGGTAGACCATTGGAAAGGGTATTCAGGGACCTTTGAAGATTCATTCAGCCTCGGTTGAGATGAAGAGTTGACATAGGTCAAACAGAGCCCGGGAGCGCCCGGTGGCCTCTGGGTCAGGTTTCGGACGCAAATGGACTGTTCGTCCTCATGGTAAGTCGGAATCACGCACGGGGTAGACTGCTGGAAAAGGTATTCAGTGCCCTTCGAATATTCATTTAGTTTCGGTCGAGACGAAGAGTTTTACTTTTGGGTCAAACTGAGCCAGGGAGTGCCCGATGGTTTTCAGGTCAGTACTCGGGACGTGACCTGGGTTTACAGTTATGAAGGGAGGTACTAGGGACCTAAGGAGAGTCAGGGGGTAATAGAATGGGGTGTCTACAGAGCCCCTCTATGGGTGAGTTTGGAACAAATGATGACCGTCGAAAAGACACCACATGATGCTTTTGAGGGAGTATGACCGATGATGAGGGTTGAGGTCGATTCTGAGGACCTAAGGAGTGTGCTGGGGATGATAAATTATGCGGATCAAAGCCGAATCTAAGGGCTTATGGTAAAGGTCTAGGGAGTTCAATTCTGACCTAAAGAGTGGTGACGATCGAGGACCGAGGTCAATTCTGACCTAACTTAGGTGACGATCCAAGACCGGGACCAATTCTAACCCAAGAGTGGTGACGACCGAGGACCGAGGTCAATTCTGACCTAACTTAGGTGACGATCAAAGACCGAGGTCAATTTTGACCCAAGAGTGGTGACGACCGAGGACCGAGGTCAATTCTGACCTAACTTAGGTGATGATCCAAGACCGGGGCCAATTCTGACCCAAGAGTGGTGACGACCGAGGACCGAGGTCAATTCTGACCTAACTTAGGTGACGATACAAGACCGGGGATAATTCTGACCCAAGAGTGGTGACAATCGAGGACCGAGGTTAATTCTGACCTAACTTAGGTGACGATCTAAGATCGGGGCCAATTCTGACCCAAGAGTGGTTCAGGATTAGATTTCGGTTTTTCTGGGGAAAGAGCTTTGTGATTCTGATCTGAGCTGGGGAGCTGATAGCAGGGGAAGATTTTTAGGAGACCTCGCAGGGGGGAACAACCTATTTTAGGTGCTGTAAGATAATTTCGTTGGGGAAGTGATCAGGTGATCCTTAGGAATTTTTCGGAGCTTTGCCGGGAGGAGTTTTCACTTAGCTTTTGAGGATTTCGCTAGGAAAGAGTGGTTTTGCTTGAGTAAATGCAAAATTTTCTTCATAGAATGGCTCTAAATCCCTCCTGGGATTTTTTAGAATTTTTCGAGGATTTTTCAAGGTTTTCTGGTATTTTCTGGGAATTTTTATACGAAATTTTAGGAGGGGTGCCGGTCGGCATAGTATGAAGGGTGCCATTCGGCAGTGGCATGGACTTTTGGGATACCTCGAGAAGGTAAGGGGTTAGTGCCGATCGGTATGGTGGGGGGTGATGCCGATCGGCATGGCAGTTGGCCTCCTATATAAAGGGGGTGAATCCCCTCATTTTTTCACAACTTCTTTTACTTTCTCTCCCTCTGCGATTCTTCTGCAAATTGTTTTAGCGTTCTGATCTTCAAGAAATGGCCGCCTTTGTGAGCACTGCAGTCCATCGGGAGTGGTTGATCGTTGATGATTGGGCGAATGTGGAGTGGAGGGCTAGGGCGCCTCTTGCTTTGGGGAATGAGAATTCCTTTGATGCGTTTGAGCCTGTCGCGGATGAGCAGACTTTGCTGCCGGAGCCATCGCGTCATCACTCTTCGAGAATGATCCTCGGCGGTTATGTAAGTAACCCGACCTTTGGCATTCTTATCTTTTTGGTGGTTTTTCTTGTTTGACTTTTGATGAGACTTTTCTTTTTGCCAGTCTGATATCTCTTTGAATAACATTCGTGCCCGTGGGACAACGGGGCTTAAGGATGTCTGGGAGCATCTCCCACCTGTGGTGCGTTGGATAGTATCATCAGCAGATTTTGGGTGGTTGGCATCGGTGCTGGATGAGACGCCTCGTTCAACAACGGTCTTGTGTGCCTTGGGAGAGAGGTGGTGGGACACTACCCACACCTTTCATTTTGGATTCGAGGAGATGACGGTGACTCCCATAGACGTGCAGCAGCTGCTGGGGCTGGATTGTGATGGAGAGCAGATAGAGGTGGATCTCTCTTTATGGGTGAGACCGGAGGCAGTGCATGTGGCACTTGGTGATATGGGGAGGATAGTCTCTGGGGATTCCATCCGGTTGTCCTTGCTGAAGGATGTTTTGCTGAGTAGGGTGATTAATGTGGAGGACGGGCTGCAAGTGAGGCAGATGGCTCGGTTATTCATTTTTCTAGTGTTGGGAGGTTTCATGGTGTCATCGAGCGACGATGTCATTCAATTGTGGTTTGTTCCATACTTGAGGATGTTTTCGAACATCCTTTTCTATGATTGGGGAAGTCTGACCTTGGCGACCCTTTACTTTTTTCTGGACGCATTTAGCCGGTGCTGCCGATAGACCATTACTGGGGCCACGTACCTTCTTGAGGTATTCTCAATTCAAAAATCTAGGATTTGAATTGATGTCCTTTCATTGATTTCTCCTAAATTGCATTGATTTATTCTAAAGATTTCATTCTGATGGAGGGATGGTGCCTATGTTGCACTGTCCTCATGCGATGGATCCGGTGGAGTTGAGTTTGACAGAGGAGGTCCTTTGACCTGCAGTATACCTTTCTGTTCCTCCCTGTCTTTTCTGTTTTGGTCATTCCTATTTCGATACTGATTTTGCCTTTCCTTGCAGCAAGTTCGGGTGTCGACCACTTGGCTCAGGGACATTAGAGATTGGATATCTTCCGCGACTGCCCATATTCTGGGCGCGGTTCCCGTTCCTTCTTGCCTGGTGCCATTTGCTTCGTCCGAAGAGGGCTCGGGCTCGGTTAATGGTGGTGCGTCGTCTCGCCATAGGGGGAAGAGAGCGCGTCGAGGGGGTGGAAGCTCTTGAGAGAGAGAGATAGAGGGAATGAAATGTGGGTTCGGGCTGAGTCCCGTTGTTTTTATCTTTTCTTTTCTTATTTCCTGAAAACATGATGTAACACATAACACAAATATATCCAATGCAATGGGATTTTTTTTTATTATCTTTTATTAATGTTGAATGAATGCATGCACATGCGCTTTTTACTTTGCTACTGAGACCGTAAAAAAGGAATATTTTTGGAATTTGCGAAGGAAAGATTTTATTTAAAAGGGGAATCCTATAAGGAGAAAATAGGATTCTTGAAATTCTTTTGAGAATATCAATTTATTTTTATTGAGTTTTCTGATTTGACAAAAGAGTAAAGGAGAAAATTTCCAAAAATGGGGGGTTGCCGATCGGCAAGCACCCTGACCTGCCTATCGGCAGTTTAGTCCAGTACCATCATTTGAAGGCTTTGATTGGTACCCTCTTCAGCCCTTGGTACCTTGTGGGGTAGGATTCCCTCCGATTTCTGCAGGGATTATGCCCCTTGTGAGGATTTTTAAGTATAAAAAGGGAGAAGGGTGGAGTGTTCTCATCACACCTTTGCATCCTCATCTGCCTACCCATTATCTTTTAGTCTTGCAAGATAGCTCTCCCTGGTAGCATTGAGTTTGTGAATTACCTCGAAGCCTTGGAAGCTATGTGCTCTTATAATGTCAACTATGATGCCTTCAACATGCGTCGAGTCTCCTTGTGGCGCAATCGGCCTTTTGAGTGGAATATGCTGATAGCGGCGGTAGAATTCTGGTACCCCAAAGACCATGTATTCCTCTTTGGGTTGGAAGAAGTTTGTCCTAACTACGAGGCATTTTCTTCCATACTTGGTGTGAATCCCAGTGTTGCTGTGACTTTGCCCAAATTTTCCCATTCTCCTAGGGATTTTTTAGTCGGGCTTCTTCATATCTCATCTTCGACGGCCAGGTCATTGGTTGCTGGAGGAATGATCTCCCTCACGGTGGTGCTGCAGTCCGTGCATTTGTGGGAAGTAGGTGATGCCGGCTATGCTGGAGCCGTGGTTCTGGTCCTGGTTTCAAAATTATTGTTGGTGACTGGGGAGGTGCAAGTGAACCCACAATTTGTAGCCATTACTTCATGGATGTCATACCATCGCAATCCTACGGCGGTGATATTGGCGAAGACTCTGAATGGCCTGGATGCCTGGAGAGAAGATCGTTTTGACTTTTTAAGGGGTAGACTTGTGATGCTGGTCATGTGGTTGTCTGAAGATTCCTCTTGTCGACTCCTCCAGAATATCCTTTGTCGGCTGTACCCAACTTCTTTTCGCGCTACTTCATCCGCGTTGGCCTGTATATTTAGAACTGGGAGAATTGGTTTGTGGAGCATAGGGCTCGTGGGTTGTATTGGTCCGTGCCTTGGTGGGGACAATTGCAGCCTGTTCTGGAGCTAGGAGAGTATTCATATGTGCAGCTGGTTGGTCTCAGACAGACCTCTTTTTATTTCCCCTGACGGTTTCTGTGCCAATTTGGCTGAGCGCAGGTCGTGCCCCCTCGAACCTCAAATTTCTTTCCAGTAGAAGATTTGACTGAGCGCCTGCGTCTTTTTCTTGGGTCTTTGTGGGAAAATCGGCGTCCGTTGACCCGTCCTTCTCAATCTGTCGGGAAGGTTTGCCATGTACCCAAAGATTATATGCGGTGGTTGTGGAGGAAAGTAGTCAGCAAGATGTTGGCAGTAGAGACTGGTCCAAGATGGTTTGTTTTATCAGATTCTATGGAAGGGGGTGTTGTGGTATTTTCGAAGATGGTTAAGTCTCATCGATCCATGGAATGTTTGCGGAACTCTATTCAGGCAGGGGAAACTTGGGGTCCTCAGGATGTAGATGATGAGGGTGCAGGCTCTTCGGGTAGCTGTGGGTAGGACTTCTGGGGAGTTTATTTATGTAATAGGGAATGTATGTGGGGATTTTATTTGGCTTTTTATGGTGGCGTGGAAGGGAGTTATCCGTTCCTTTTTCTTATGTAATTCGTACTTTAATTTCTTATTAATGAAATAAACAAGTTTCTGATCATCCAGCTGTGCCTTTTGATGAGTTTTGTATTTTGAATTATCTATACTGGTTGCTAAGGCATACATAATCCTTTTGTTCAAATAATTTTAGAATGAACCGCCGTTCTTGGAGGTAAGAAAAGAATAGTATTTTGTGAAAAATAATGGGCCGCACTCATGTGAGGAGTATGAGCTGCCTACGTACCTCTGGGGTTTTTGAAAAGTTTTTAAATAGTTTTTGTAAAGGATCAGGCCCACGTAGTTTTAGGTAGAGGGAAATGAAGATTTTTTTTTTAGAATAGAAGGGGGATGAAAAAAGTCGTAGCGCGCCGAGATTTCGAACTAGGGGTAGAATTTCTTGAGACGATCCAGATTGACTGGACGAGCCATCTCTTCCCCATCCAAGTCAGTGAGCATGGCTGCACCGCCGGATAAGATTTTCTTCACAATGTAGGGGCCGCTCCAATTGGGCTTGAATTTCCCTCTGGGGTCCCAGATGGGTTCTATTATCTCTTTGAGGGCTAAATCCCCCTCCCGGACACCGCGGTCCTTGACTCTCTTGTTGAATGATCGCGCTATTCGGCCATGGTACCCATGTATGTGATAAAGAGCTTTTAATCTTCTTTCATCTAGGAGGGCTAACTCATCAAGACGGCTTTGTCACCAGTCTTCTTCACTAACCTTGCTTTCAAGCATGATGCGTAGCGAGGGTATTTCTAGCTCCATAGGGAGGACTACTTCCATGCCGTAGACCAGCGAGTAAGGGGTAACCCCAGTAGAGGTTCCGATTGAGGTTCAATAGCCCCAGAGGGCGTATGGGATCCGATCGGCCCAATCCCTACAGTTTTTGATCATCTTGCGGATGATGCCTTTGAGGTTCTTATTGGCGGCTTCAACTGCACCATTGGTCCGAGGTCGGTAGGGAGAAGAATTGTGTCTCTGAATCCCGTACTCGTTGACAACTTTTATGACTTCTTCTTTGAAGTGTAACTCGTTATCTGGCACTAACTCATACGGGACCCCATATCGGCAGATGATATTCTTTTTGATGAATTTGTCCACTTTCTTGGCGTTCAACATTGCGTATGACTCAGCTTCAACCCATTTGGTGAAGTAATCGATGGCGATCAGGATTAACTCATGTCCGTTTGAAGCATTTGGTGTAACCTTCCCTATGATGTTGATATCCCAGATGGAGAACGGCCAGGGAGAGGCCATGTTGTATAACTCTCGCGGAGGCAAGTGTTGAAGATTGGAGAATTATTGGCATTTGAGGCATCTTCGGACATAGGCGGTGCAATCCTGAGTCATGGTGGTCCAGTAGTAGCCCTATCAGATTATCTTCTTGGCGAGCATGTGACCATTCATATGGGGTCCGCAATCCCCGCTGTGGATTTTTTGCATTATTTTCTCAATCTCAGCCCCTGCGATGCAGTGTAGATGAGTTCCATCGAAATTCCTCTTGAGTAGATCTTTATGACAAATGATGTAATGGGCGGCCAGTCTTCGAAGGGTTGTTCGGTCCTTCTTGTTGGAACCCTCGGGATACCTACCATGTTTGAGGTGGCACCAGAGTACCAACAATCGGCTGGTTCAGGATCTTCGGTGGAGACAAGCTCCACATGGCAGCAATGGGTTGGTTTGTCTTGCTTTTGAACTAGGAAGGGGGTCATTCTTATTACCTCGGGCATGTCGACCATGGAGGCCAAAGTGGCGAGAGCATCGGCTAGGTTATTCTTTGCTCGGGGTAGGTAATGGAAGGTGATATCTCAAAATTGGGAGGCTAACTCTTCTAATTGGGCATGAAAGGGTTGGAGCTTTTCGTCCTTGACTTTTCACTTTCTAAGAACTTGACTGATGATGAGGGTAGAATCCCCGTAGACATCAAGGTGTTGAATACCCTTTTAGAGAGAAACTTTGAGGCCCATTGTGCATGCCTCGTATTCCGTCATGTTGTTGGTGCAAGGTAAATCCAATTTCATGGTGATGGGAGTGTGGGAGTCATCTGGGGCGACCAGAAGTATCCCAATGCCATATCCCTTTTTGTTGGCAGCGCCATCAAAGAACATTTTCCATCGAAGGCGGTCTTGATTGGTGCAGAGGATATTCTCATCTGTAAATTCGGAGATCCAGACATCTGCTTCTTCTACAGGGTAGTCAGCAAGGTAGTCAGAGATGGCTCTTCCTTTAACCGCTTTTTGTGTGACGTACACGATATCAAACTTAGTTATGAGCATCAACCATCGGGCCATTCGGCTGGATAAGGCGGGTTTCTCAAGCAGGTATTTGATGGGATCCATTCGGGATACAAGTTTGATGGGGAAGGCGATCATGTAGTGTCGCAAATTTTTGGTGACCCACACAAGTGCAACACATGACTTTTTTAAAGCAGTGTAGTTGACCTCGTACCCGACCATTTTGCAACTGGCATAATAGATGGCTCTTTCTTTACGGGAGTCTTCAAGGTATTGGGCTAGTAAAGCCCTGGCTGCAGTGTCGGTTATGGTTAGGTATACGAGCAAAGGGAGACCAGACTATGGTGGCATGAGTACTGGAGGTTGGGTCAGGTATTGTTTGATTCGATCAAAAGTTTCTTGGCAGGCCTTGTTCCAAACCTTGGTTAAATCCTTTGGGAGGAGCTTGAAGATTGGTTCACAGATGGAAGTTAGCTGGCTGATGAACCGGCTGATATATTGTAATTTCCCAAGAAAACCTCGGACTTCTTTCGCTGTTCGGGGTGGTGGCATCTCAAGTATGGCCTTCAGCTTTGCAGGATCTGCTTCTATCCCCTTTTTACTGACCATGAATCCCAAGAGTTTTCCCTTTGTAACGCCGAAGACACACTTCTGTGGATTAATTCACATCTGATACTGTCGCAGTCGTTCGAAGAACTTTCAGAGAGCGGGAACATGACCTTCTCTAGTTTTGGACTTGATAATCATATCATCCACGTAAACCTCAACCTCTTTGTGAATCAGATTGTGCAGGATGGTTGTGGCAGCACTTTGGTAGGTAGCCCCAGCATTCTTGAGACCTAATGGCATAACGGTGTAGTAAAAGGTTCCCCATGGGGTGATGAATGTGGTTTTTTCTTGATGGTCTGGGTTCATCTTGATTTGGTTGTATCCGGCAAACCCGTCGATGAATGACTTGAGAGCATGACTGGCTGTGTTGTCCACAATCATGTCGATGTTGGGTAGCGGATAATCATCCTTCGGAGAAGCTTTATTTAAATCTCGGTAGTCCACACACATTCGAACCTTTACTCTTGATTTCAATACAAGTACAATGTTGGCTAGCCATGTGGGATATTCGATCACTCGAATGACACCCACGTTTAACTGTTTGACCACTTCTTCTTTGACCTTGAGCGACCATTCGGTGCGGAGTTTTCTTAGCTTTTATTTAACTGGCTTGTAATCTGGGAGAGTGGGGATCTTGTGCTGTGCTATTTCAGGATCGATGTCGGGCATATCATCATAGGACCATGCGAAAACATCTACGAACTCCTTCAGAAATTCTTCGAGTTGTGCACGCTCATGCTCATCAAGGGTGGCCCCTATCCTAATCTCGCGCAGTTGGCTACTAGAAACGAGATTAATAACAACAGTCTCTTCTTCATTAACTTGAACGTGGTTATGTTGTTTATTATTAACCTTATTTAGATCAGTTAAGAATTATTAATTTGCAAAATTATCATCATCAAAAGTTCGATTAGAATCTAAACAATTAATGTAAGGCACAACAAGATACTCAAAATCTTCGTTTATTTCATTGATAGGAAAAACAGCATTGAGAACCTCATCAAAAGAGGTCTCGATTACATTTGAGCAAGGATAGACAACAGAAGAAGAAATAGGGTAAACATTCGGGTTAGGGGAGATTTCAAGAGGTAGAACTGGCGCAGCATGCCAGTTGAGGAGAGGTGTATCAGCAACTTTAATCAGACGGGATGGGTCCATTGATGTAGTGCCTGAATGAACCATGCAAAGTGCCATCCCCAGTCTCTATAAGTTGACGGAATCTTTGGAATTACTTTCCTCAGTCTCTTCGATATCTTTGATGAGCGGTTGTACGCGGTGTGGGAAACTTTCAGCCCACGGGTAGCTATCTTGGAAAAAGATCTCCATTCTAGGCTTCATCTTCTTGTCTGTGTGGTCGTACCATGCATCTGGAAAATCGCAAAAGGGGAAATCCTCACCTTCTTTGATGAATCGTCCATTTAAGGAGTCTCCTGAGATAGTTCAGATACAGTTTAATCCTCTCTTTGGTCGAGACTGGCGGATCATTTTGACCTCTTGTTCTGATGCTTGATACCCCAAGCCGCAAGGAGGGAAAGCTTTCTTCAGTTCGATGGGCTCAAGTATCCCTTGCTGCCTTTGCCCTAGCCCCAGTCCGGGCATGAAGTGCATGTTTCTGAACATCTGAATCACATTGACATTGCCATGAGGGTCATATTCTGGACAAACCCTTTCTTTGAAACCGTCCCCTGCCGGGAGTAGGAATGGCTCAACTCGAAATCCTGATAGGAGCATATCATTTGACCCGTGCTGTATCATGAGAATTGGACTATTGGTGCTTGCACCCTCGACATTTTTGTCGTCGCCCAAAATGGTGATGACTCGCCCCTTGGCGAAGAACTTCAATTTCTGATGGAGTGAGGAAGACACGCCCTTGATATTATGGATCCAGGGGCATCCAAGCAACAGGTTGAAATAAGCTGGGATGTCTATGACTTGGAATTCAACGTCATGGTTTATAGGTCCAACCCATATTCCAAGTTTTATGGATCCCATCACCTCACGATGGGTATTATCGTAAGCACTCACAGCGGCGGAGGTTGGAGCAAGATCGCTTTCTTTCAGGCCTAAACACTTGAAGGTTTTCAATGGGCAAACATTCAAGGAGGATCCGTTGTCGATAAGAGAGAGTGGCACGGACTTTCCCATAACTTCGACGGAGATGTTGAGTGCATGATTGTGATTCGGCCCAATTCTGGGGATTTCTTCTTCAGAAAATGATAGCATTCGGGTAGAGGTTAAGGATCCGACTATATTTACCGCCTGCATTTCTGTGTATCTGGGAAGACATGAAAAGCCCCCATAGAGTGATGTTAGCTTGAGTTTTCTTTAGTTGATCAAGGATCTTGCTTTCCTCAATGTTCATCTCTAGCATAGGATGGTTTTCAATGCCCTTCCCCTTGTCATTTGATGGTAGTGAGCTTGGAACTTGGTAATGTCTCCCTGACCTGGTTATGTGATTTACTGAAGAAGGAAAAAACATAAATCCCATTTCCTTGTCAATCTCAGGTTGCTCGGCCACCCTATCTATTTCTCCGAGGAGTTCTTCAAATGAGAGCATCCCACATTTGTCAACTACTGGGCCAACTCTTCCTGAAGCTTGTTCTTCGCTCGAATCTTCGAATCCTTCCCCCTATCTGGTGGCAACAATTTTGTCTTTCCCTATAAAGTCGATGCATTCCAAAACTTCAACGGCTTCTTCATACAAGTTCTCCCATTCTGTGGGGATATGTGTGATTAAAGGGACCAAGCGCCTTCAAAGTGTCAAGTAACCCGGTGATACTGCAAATGCTATTGGTTTGCCTGAATAATTCTGCCATAGTCTGGATAACATCATCTAAGCTGACTTCGTCAGTTGGTACCACCCATCTGTCTGAATCTCGGGCCCATTTTCATGCTTCCAAAAATAGTGTACTGAATCTCTGGCAATCGATGACCATCTGTGAGGGCAATTTCAGCCCGAATTCTAGGAGTTGGTTTAACACCTCTGACAATTCCATACCTCCATTTTTAGAACGGGTACGGATAGCGATGCATGCTCTGGTAAGGAGTGACAGTTCCTGATCAGCGGGGCTAGTAGGGTGTAGGAGGAAATATGGGCAAATTTGAAGAGGTTTAAGAGGGTATAGGGGTGTGATTTGGGTTGATGGATCGAAATTCAGGTTTTCTTCCAAGAAGATGGCATTGGTGTGATTTGGGAGTGGGTTGTGAGTAGTGTTTGTCTTAGGATTGGCTGGTGGGGCGATGGTACCCCGGTCAATGAGATCTTGGATTACGTTTCAGAGGTGAAAGCACTGGTCGGTGGTATGGCCAGCAGTTTGTTGGAAGGCGCAATGAGCGTCGATCTTGAAGTTTCTTGGGAGTGGATTTGGAAATGGACGTGGATCCAAGGGTTTGATGAGGTTTCGGATTAACAGGGCTTGGTAAACTTTGGAGAGGGGAGCATGAAGCTCAGTGTATTACCTTCGGACAGGAGCAAGGCGGCTTTCTGGTGCCCATGATGTGGTTGGTTGAGAGATGTTGTTGATGGTTGAGACTGTAGCATTGGTAGGCTTGTCATACTTTCTAGGGGTGAACTGTCCGCACAACTTCTTTGGTTTAATTTCCGCTTTAACGATCCTTTCCTCAATTTCCATTCCAGCCTCTCTGAGAGCTCTGAAATGGGGATAGTATTGTCCTCCCATCGTCGCTCGGATATGGGGAAAGAAGTTCTTCTTCACTATGTTGACATGTTCTTCCTCGGATGGCTGATTAGTCATGGTAACTACTCGCTCCCTCCACCGAGTTATGAAGTTACTGACTGATTCCCCAAGATTCTATTTGAGCAGCTCTAAATCACGACGGGTGACCTCAAGCTCTTCGTTGTATTTATACTGCGACATGAATTCTCGGGCTACATCCTCCCAGCTACGGATTCTAGATTCCTCAAGGGATAAAAACCATCGGAGGGAACTATCCTTCAAAGTTTGCTGAAACAATTGGGCCATCACCTCTTCAGAAGCCCCTAGTAGAGTTATGGAATGATGATAACTACGAAGATGAACAATTGGGGAACCACTCCGCCTGAACTTCTCGATATTTGGCATCTTGAACTTCTCGGGTAACCTCGCTTTAGGATAAGGAGACATGTGGGTGTAGTCCATGTAATTCTCAGAGATCCTAACTTGGTCAAACTTCCTGGTGAGCAACTTGAGATCCTCTTTGACTTTATTCAACTCCTCCTCCTTTGGATCAGCGACCACAGGCAGGTTAGCCATAGGCTGGGCAATGTTTGGCATTGTAAGCTGGGCAGGCGACGACCCATTGGCAGGAGGGGCACGTGGAGCGTGCTGATATTCTTCCGAGATCCAAATAGGCTCGGGTGGACCCATAGCACGAGGGAACAGGGCCTCGGGCTCTTGAGGAATAGGAACTTGGTTTCGTTGCATTTCTCGAACCTCGGCTTGGAGGTTATCAATCTTGGCCACGAGCTGAGCTAGGACTATCGATAGATCCGGTTGTATGACTGATGCTTGATATGCATTCTCTATGGAAGATGGATGGATTCTGGACTAGGAAGAAGTAGTAGAGGAGCGAACGAAACTCCGGGGTAATTTGACTGAAGATTGAAGCCAATAGGGAGTCAGGACAAGGGCTTGCAATCGACCTGAGAAGCCATAGGATAAGATTTATTTTTAAGAAAAAGGGAAGAAACTATTTTTGAATTTTTGATAAAGAAGGGAGAAATGTTTTTGGATTTTTAATTAAGAAGGGAGAAATGTTTTTGGATTTTTAATAAAGAAGGGAGAAATATTTTTGGAGACGGAACTCAGCATGATTATTATGTTCTCACTTGTATTTAATTCTCCTAAATGCAATGCCGGACGGGACCCGATCCTGGAAAAGTGGGGTTTTTAATATATGCAAAGCTATGGTTTGGACTTGTAACCAGGCTCGCGGAAGGGTCCTGTTTTAAAAAATGCACGAAAATTGGGTGGCAGATCGACCCAGAATTTCGGTAGAGTTTCGGGTTGAAACCGACAATCTAAAGTGCGTGTCCTAAGTCTGACACCTATATGCGGGTATGCAGTTGGTTGGGTGAATCGGCATGGGTTCCCCCCTTTGGCATGACTTCCACGATATACATCTTGCTCTTGCGGGCAATCGGTACGTGTGGACAACCCATTTGATATACCTGAGTGTACGTGAATTTCCTCACCATATACCTCGTGGGGACGGTACGTGTGAGATCGAATTCGATATAATCGGCGTACGTGAACGAATTCCTTGCGATATACCTCCCATCATGACTTCGGTCAAGCGATACGATGCGGTGGAACCGTTCGATATACGTCGAAGGTACTTGGCCAATGGAAGGTGAGAGTCATATCGCTTAGGCTAACTGTGACCTACCGGATCAACGCCCATCACGAAGTGACCTTCCAGTTACTGGGTCAAATTTGGTCAATAACAATGCTCTTTGGTGATATCGTGTGAATCATGCATGATTATCTTATTAGTATCTTATGATGAGAATGACTTTCTTGATTATGCCAAACAGGGAACAAAGTACAAGTACCCCAAAAGGTATGCCAAGTTTGGATGGGTGATGCATGCAACATGCGGATATACATGTGATCCTAGGTGCACGTGGTGCGAAGTGTACACGAAGAATTTTCTACAAGTGTGTGAACATAAGCGTAAGCATGGGATACATGTGAGAAAGAGGAATAGGTAGATATGGGGGGGAACATATACAAATATAGCATCCATATAAATAGAGTCAAGCCCATAAGTAAAAACACATGTCCCCAGTAGAGTCTCCACTGTGGCCATCCCTGATCCTGATCCTTGCGGGCGGGCGCGTGGAGGAAATGATCCTTCGGGTCCCGTGCATCCCTCTCGGGCGCTTCGGTCGGCGTCGTTTGTGGTGTGAAAAATGTAGAGAGATTCAGAGTCGCCATTCTATTTTACTCAAAACAGACAAAAGAAAAAGGGGAAGCCACCCCGAAGAGTGGCATCCAAAGACATACTGGTGCATACGAAACCAAGATGATTCGAGAAGGGTTCGGAAGCTTAGTTACGAAATGGGAAGGTGTTAGGCACCCATTCCGCCCTTTCAGTCTCTTATGAATATTTTCTATTTTCCTTTATGTTTCCCCCCGTGATATGTGTGTATGTGTGTATATATAGAATGGAGGTAGGAATCCTCGACTTGTATCATGGAAAAGATAAAGTGAGTCGTCCGTAGGGAGATATAAGAGTAATATTAGAAAAATGAGATTTACGCGATTACCCCTACGTTGATCGTTATAAGGGAACGATAACGCATATGGGGTAATGCGTCACTAAGAACAAGTATATGTATAATATAAGAAAAATGGATTTAGAGAAGATAGAAAATGAGAGAAAAAGTGAGAACAAGGACTCGAGTCTCGGGTTTTACCCCGAGATGCCTATGTAGCCTATAAAGGCATCAAAGTCCATGTAGTTCGCATGTAAAACGAGGGTTGGGGTTTATCTCATAAATACAAAATGGGGAATCTCTTATTTGTGAGTGTGTGTGCGTAGAAAAAAGTGTTTTAGTCGTGAGAAAAGTGTGAGGAAAATATGAGAATCCCTTATTTGAATTTATGAGCAAAACCCTCTTTTTCTTATTTTTTGGGTTTTATGAAAATAAAAGATGTTCAATAATACTAAGTAAAAAGTATATTAGGGTGTGTGAAATGAGATAATAAAAGTGCTAAGTAAGAAAATAAGTTATTGAGAATTCAAGAGAATTTAAAGAGAGAGTTTGAGAAAGTTGGACCTTCTTGAAGATCTTGAGCTTGATCTTAAATGTTGGGGAGCAGCCCTTACACTTTGGATGATAATTGAGAGTGGCTAATTCACCAAGTTTGATGAAAGGGATCATGAAAAGTGGAAGTAAAAAGGGGATTTCGAAGCTGAAATCACGCTACCTTAGAGAGAGGTTTCTGGGATTCGTTGAGAGGGATTTTTATCAGATATGGGCTCTCTTTTCAAATGAGGTGAAGGCCTCCTTTTATAGTCCCAGGTGAGTGCCAATCAGAATATATCCCTTCCTTCCTATCGGCAGGCAAGTGCCGATAGGCAGGTTCTGGAACCTGCCATTTGGCAGTGTATTTCAGGCTTTTTTGGAAAATTGGCCGCCGAGTGCAAACCGTTGGTCAAAATCGTGAACGGGGCATACAGTTGGAAAGGTAATTCAGATAACTTCGAAAGTCCTTTGTACCGCTCCCAGGTTTGGGAGTTGAATTTGGGTCAAATATGGCTCAGAAGCGTTTGTCGGTCCATTGGACGGGGAATCATTCGGACGCAAACGGATCGTTCGTCTGCATGGTAAATCCAAATCGTGCACGGGGCATACCGTTGGAAAGGTTACGAGATTTACTTAGACATTCCAAAGTGTTTGACCCAGTTTGGAGAGTTGACTTTGGTCAACTGGACCCAGGAAGCGCTCGGTGGCCTCCCGGAGTCAAACGGATCGTTCGTTCGCATGGAAAGTCATAATCGCGCACGGGGTAGACTGTTGGAAAGGATATTTAGAGCCCTTTTAAGAATCATTCAGCCTCGGTCAATCTGAAGAATTGACATAGGTCAAACAGGGCCCGAGACCGCCCGGTGGCCTCTAGGTTAGGTTTCGGACTCAAACGGACCGTTAGTCCTCATGGTAAGTTGGGATTGTGCACGGGGTAGACCGTTGGAAAGGGTATTAAGTTCCCTTTGAAGATTCATTCAGTCTCGATCGAGACGAAGAGTTTGACTTTTGGGTCAAACTATGCCGGGGAGTGCTCGATGGATTTCATGTCAGTACTCGGGACGTGACCTGGGTTTACAGTTATGAAGGGAGGTACTAGGGACCTAAGGAGAGTCTGGGGGTAATAGAATTGGGTGTCTACAGTTTCTCCTGTATGTCCTCAATGATTCAGCAGCCCAAGAAATAACCCTATTCTTGGAAAAGTCAGGAAATGAGAGACGCTTGCAGAGTTGATCATATATGTCATCTTTGATGGCTTGATCAACAAAGTTCCAGTTGTCTGGTCCACCGACTCCCACATTCATTTTTCAGTCATAAACACTAGGCTTTAAAGTGCAGCAATTCATTACTATCACTCTTCGGGTTATTCTCGAAAAGGGAGAACCTAATAGGCCTTTTTCATTTGAGCGGGAGGCATCGGGAGCTCTAGATAAGGGCGTTGGAGCAACGGGAGTGCTGGATGGGGGCATTGGATCACTTTTAGTTGGACTTGCTGTGGAGTGAACCATTGGTGGAGTTCTAAATTTCTCAACCATTGGTGTTGAGAATTTGAGTTGTGCAAGAGATGAGGAACCTCGTTGGAAGGTCATCTCGCCACTTGGTACGTTTTGGTTGTTTCGTCCCGACATTATCATAAAAATGAAAAATCATAAGCAACTAAATAATTATAATAATATGAAATTATGACTAATTAATCAAGTTTATGAGTATATATATATACACCTTTTCAGAGTAAGACCTTAGAATATGTTCATTGTGTCTGATCTCTATCCATTCAGTATTAGTTTTTTAAAATTTATGAATTTTTGCACATGGACAATGAGGAGGAAGAGTATCTATGATTGAGTAGATATCAATGACATGAACTCGGAATCCCATATTTCTCAACTTGTTGGCAAGATTCAATTTTACATGCATATGGCGCGAGACATCACAGTCTATGTCAATGCTCTCTGTACACAGTTGTACCCATAACGAGTAGATTTTTTTTTGCCTTCTCCAATAACGTAAGCAATGTCAGTGCTACGTTGGGATTATGTGTGTCAAATATATTATGTATAGCGTCATCCCAACTTTCTAGTAGGAAAAATAAAATATGATTGAACAGGTACTCTTGCTGGAGATCAAATCCACGATTTACAAGGTAGTTAAATTGTTCAATATTTTTATTTCCATACATATAAATAGGAGTACCCTCTATATGGTGCACACTAATAAAAGAGTTGCAACCTCTAGCACTCTTATTGCTAGTGATTATCAATGTTTCTTATTTTTCCTGAGAAAAGTATACGAGTGTATTAGGGTATATTCGTTTGATTAAGGTTTTGATTCATCACTACCCTTCTCTTAACCCCTTGCATTTTGGATCTCACTAATGTAGAATCCCTACAATAACCCACCGTGAGTGCTTGTAACACGTTTTGCTAGGGTTTATTATGAGAGAGCTTAAAAGTATATGTGATAAAACACATACCCATAATCACAATGTCTCATTATAGTAAGGTCATTTTTCATTGTTTTTACATGATGAATTCATAAACGAATTTATTGACAATTTATATGTTTAGCATTACCAACAATTTCACCAACAATATACCTAAAAAAAAGTCACATAAAGTTAACTAATGTATTTGTTTGGCATTGAAATATGAAAACAAAACAAATTAAATACACACACATATATCTATTTTGAAACAAAACAAATCAAATACACACACATATACCCAAAATAAAATTTTCTAAGTACTCAATATCCTATATCTAGTTTGAAACATGTCAAATACACACATATATACACCCCCTTTCTTAAAAAATAACTATATATGTCCATTTTTCTTGAAAATGTATATTATTATAGTCTAGACGCCAAAACAATGAATATCTACCTCAAACCAAAGAAAACATGTCCTGCCCAAACACCCAACAGTAACAAACCCACAAGTCCTAATAACAGAAAACAACAAAAGTTTCAAAATACATAAACAGCCAAACATAATTTCCTATGTAAAGTATCTAATGGGCAATTAATATGATATTCTTCCTTAGAATTAGTCTCAAAACCCCATAACAATTAAGTAACAAAGGCAACCAATCTAATCAATCAAGAAACTTGCCTGGTAGGAATTAAAAATTGCAAAATTGGCCATATATTTTTGAAAATTTCTAAATAAAATTATAGAAAAGGATACGAACTAGATCTAACTTCACCAAACCTTATAAATAAATAAATAAAATATAATCTCAAGTCCTTGAACCTCACGAAAATCAAATTTAAAGACCCAAATCCATGTTCTATAAAGCTCAAGGGACTTAGTGCAAATACTCAAACTTTATTTTGGCTCAAACCTCAAATTATCTCCTTCACAATCTAATCCCTCAACTAAACACAGTACACATACACACAGTACACACACACATACAATACACACACATATACACATAATACACACATATGTACACACACATACACATAGAAATACACATAATATACACACATATACACATATATATACATGCATATAAACAGAAATACACATAAACATATATACAAAATACTAGGGTTTTCTATTACCTGCTTGAGTCGTGGTGGGTTTAAAGTGGCATTGGAATATACACAAAAATACAAGTAAAACATGAATAACATGATGGTAAGGCGATTGACACGAGTCTTAATTGCCACACGAACAAAATACTGTAGGAGTCAATGTTAAAAAAATCACAACACACATATGACATAGTGTGTTAATTTCGAATCAATTTCATATCATAATGCTGTGTAATATCTAAAACAGTCACACCTACCTAGTCATGAAGGTAAATACAAAACCCCTTAAAAAAATTAATGGATCAAATAAAAGAATCTTACAATAAAAACTATTGACTTTATCTAAAAAAATAATCAAGTATGCATGGTTTTAAAATATTATAGATATGTTATTGCTAGACTAATAAAATTGAAAATACAAATTTGATACACTCAAAATATAAAAAAATCCTCTGTCCCACTTTCATATTTCTTTATGGAAACGTCTTATCGTAATTCTTTTTACTTATTAAAAATCCATTTAATTATATATTAACTGAACTTTTGAATAATATTTTGTCAAGAAAAAATCCCCCAATACATTATCTAGGGTTTATTGACATACAATACAATGTCTTCATAGTTACACACATATACACGTACACATATACACATATATAAACAGAAATACACATAAACAGAAATATATATAGATAATAAGGGCTTTGTATTACCTTTAGGCTGAAATCAAAATCAAATAGAGAAGAATTCAAACAAAGAAGAAATCAAACCGAAATAGACAAGAAATCGCACAAAAAATCACACTGTGTGTGTTAGGCGCCAAAATCAATCGAGGGAAAAAAGAAACAAGCACAACTGATTTTTAATTTAAGGAGCATGGTCACGACCTAGAGCCATGACCCCCTTCCATGACCCATTAAAAATCCTCCACATCAACGCGTGACACATGTAGGAGAGGGAATGGTCATGGCCTCCAGTCGTGACCCACTATGTGTGTGTTTTGTGGCGTTGGTCATTCACATGGTCACGGACTAAGGCCATGACCCCTCCCTGACCAATCTTGGAGGTAATTTTGGTGCGAATTTCACGCCAAAGGTTGAGATGGTCACGACCTTGGGTTGTGACCCCTAAGACATGACCTTTCGCAAGATTTGGTGTAGTCCTGCTATCCCTATCTAGGAGCACCTGGGGGAGAAAACATTTATAATTTTGGGTCAGCGCCCTAAAGTGTACAAAAGTAATGTTGATTCAAAGTGAATGCTTCCCATCGTCACTCACATACATAATGCATATCAACCCTTATCTAAAAATAATGCTACACGTGTAACCACCCAAGTCCCGATAAAGATGATGGATAATTCTAATGAAAGTATAAGAAAACATTTAGCAAGACAAACGCACTGCAATAGAGTTATGTACATTCAAGTTACTATTTTCCAAATTATCCCAGACATACTACCCATAAAATGACGACATCAAACATCATACATACTACGTAGTATTGGGTCTGTATTTTATAGTCTACATCATTAATATATATATATATATATATATATATATATATAGACACACACACACACACGACAAAGGCATCTACCAATAGTTTCCAATTTGTGCTCTATAGATTAGTCCGAAGGAGTCTCCTATCCAACACGGATAACACAATACACATACAATTGGGGCGGTACCTACATAGTACACCATTGCATAGTCCATACCTAGTAATGACACATGGATCCCAGCATCAATACTCATCTCTCATAAGTGGTGCTACAACGTAGTACCAAAGATATGACCAACATTATGCCTAGACCACCTATGCCGACATGTGCTACGGTCCCGAATGCGCGTACCCTGATCGATAGGTCAGCCCACAAACATAGGTATTTCCACACAAAAATATAGTTACATATTACAATATGTAAAGGTAGTTATCCTAATAATTACCCCTACCTACCCCGTAAGGATTATCCGTAATTATCCTTAGTCAATAATTAACCATCACACAATTATTAACTTTCTTTCTTTATAAAATACAATGAACCATCTAGTTAATTTAACTTTCCTTTTATTAGTAACATCACGTTTCCATTTTTAATAAATTACATGATTATTCGTACAAGGATCCACCAACTCGTATGAACATATGAAATTCTCTCGAATACAACTTTGGGCTCCACATCATGTATGTTCAGGGGGGAAGCGGTTCACTCTTGGGCGACTGCGCAACTCCCCCATAATATTTTGAGAACGAGATTTCAAATATTTTACTCAAACGTAATTCCAACAGTTTGATCCTTAATATAATTACTCAAAAAGGTCCCCGTGACTTTGTTTACCCTCTTACAATAATTTATTACGTATTTTAATACCCGATTTAAGTCTCAAATCATAGGATTTCAAGCTATAAGTATGTTCATGCAAATTCAGATTTGTGTCCATAAATCCTCTAACTTCTACTACGTACATGGGTTATATTATTTACAAGAATCTCATAACTTTAATCATGGATGTAATTTCTACGTATGAATCATCATAATAATTGGAACATGATTTTCTATCACTTTAAACCCTTATAATCTACCATCCTAAATTCTGGATTTCGATTCTATTATAATAATCAAACCCTTTATGAATATAGCTTAATGTCATCATCAAATCATCACCAATTCCTAAATTTCCAGAATTTCTACATGGAATACAAGATGCGATGAATTAAGAAAGTAATTTGGACTAAATAAAATTAACAAGAGAATTCTTGCCTTAATTCTTAGATGATTTGTTGGATTTTTTTTCTTAAATCTTTCTCTCCCAATTCTCCTACTAGTGTTCTTGCCTCTCTCTTCCAAAAAAATTCATTTTAGGATTCTTGGATTCAAATGAGGAGTTATTAAACTCCTAATTGATATAATTAAGACTCAAATTTCGAGTTGGGCCTTAGACCCTAATTTTAGATCACCAAATGGGCCCGAATACATAACTCAACTATCCCAATAACCTCCTAACACACACACACACACACACACACACATATATATATATATATCGATACTCCGGGACCATTTTCAAAGATCTAAAACATCTAAACTAGCCCATAAAGCTTTTCGAAACGTATCCCAAATATTTTTATTCAATAATTATATTTTTCAATTGTGTCACACGTCATATATCAATTATTCAATGCACATGCAATTATTTTCTACTGAAATGATTTAACATGCAAAGTCAAACTCACATAACATGAAATAATAATTAATTAATTTACTCACAACCTAATTTATTAAACTCACCGATTGTTGATACCAAATTTAGTCTGCTGACATGGCTCAATAAAGTGAAGACATGTGGCAATCTACGTGGCAACAACAAACACTTCTGAGGAACTCACACGCTCCGAGGAACTCATACGCTCCGAGGAACTCAGACGCTCTGAGGAACAAGAACTCTCCGAGGAACTCTTAGACACCGAGAAGCTTAGGCGGTCCGAGCTGCACCTCGAAAGCATTAATAGCAGGATAACCAACAGTTTGACTGTTCATTAAATGCTTATCATTTAGACGCACACGCTTAAGGGGAATTGAATGTATTACCCTTTCATATGTACATCATTTAATGTATTACCATTTCACATTACAGCCTCAGGGCTATAAATACATTGTACAATCCTCATTGTAAAGGGACCGGAATTTCTTGAGAGAACTTGTATTCGAGAATTCCCAAACACTCAGCAATAACATAACAGTGGACGTAGGCCATTCTTATAAGGCTGAACCACTTAAAAATTCTTTGTCTCATTTATTTATCTGTGATTGAATAATTAGATATGATCTAATTTTTTACATCAACAGATTGGCGCCGTCTGTGGGAAACGACTGGTAATATCGTTTTTCATCAAAAACAATTCATCACAAATGGCTGATATTCTCGAATCCAGCAATCGAAATGCTGGAATCCCTCCAAATACATCTGCTCCGCCAAATATTCCAGATCTGGCTGGAATAATGATAAATCTGGCTCAGGGCCAGACCGTCATGCAAGAAACTATGCGACAACTCATACAAATCCTCCATGGCGGTGCACCAACTCATTCAGGGCTGCGGAGTATTCAAAGAAATACCCGTGCGCCTTCTTCGCGTACTAGGCGTACCAATTCATATCGCAATGAAGAGTCTGAAGATTTTTCTTATCAACCTGGATGAACTTCGTCGGTGCGAGCCACAGATACTGAACAACGTATCACTCTCTCCCCAGAAAGGGCCAGTGCGCTAGAAAGATTAAGCAGGGTATCACCTTTTAATCGATTAGGACCTAGAAGGAGTAAAAGTCCTCCTAGAGCCCCCATCGAGGAGTTTTCGATGACCATCAGACTTAAGGGAAGGATCTGCCCAGTCGCGACCAGTTGGTCGTCAAGATAGATCCCAAGAAGCCACCTCAACACGATCAGCTACTCGAACCAATAGGACCGAGGAAGGGAATGATGCATTGAAAGGAATTATTCAGAGATTGGAGGATAGATTAGGGGAAATGGCTAAGGCCAAGAACCCTCTACAACGAACCTTTGTTCGAGGAACACCTTTTGTCCAGTCCATTGTAGATTTTCCAACGCCATCAAAGTTCAAAGCACCTGTTGTGATCCCCAAATATGATGGAAAGACTGACCCTGTCCTTCATATAGAACAATACCAAGCCGCAACCGATATCTATGCTGTTCCAGATGAGATGAGATGTAGAGCATTCTCGGGAACTCTTACCGGATCTGCTCAAACGTGGTATAATAATCTTCCTCGGGGTAATATCTCAACTTTTCTTCAATTGGCCGAGTTATTCATTGGGAATTTCTGTTTTGGGGCAAAGCCAGTTAAACGAGTAGCACATTTGTTAAGTGTTAGACAAAAAGATGGTGAGAGCACCAGAGATTATATAACTCGTTTTAATAATGAGAAACTCGAGGTCATTGATTATGAGGAGAAGACAGCGATTACCGCCTTGATGAGTGGACTACTGCCGAACAAGTTGTACTACTCTTTTGCCAAAGATCCACCTAGAACCATGTCAGACCTGATGGGAAAAGCGTCCAAGATTATGAATGCCGAGGAGGCTATGGCTGTGAAGAAGAATATGGATGCCAAAGAAACCAAGGTGGAAGGTGATAAAGCTAAGAAAAAAGACCATAAGAACAATGGTAATGACAAACATTCAAAAACTAGGTCGGTATGGGACGTAATGAAGAAATATGATAATTATACTCCTTTGAAGAAGGATATCAACCATGTTCTAGAAGAAATCAAGAACAACGAGGAGTTAAACTGGCCAGAGAAAATGAAGGCAGACCCTGACAAGAGGAATAAGGCAAAGTATTGCGAGTTTCATAAAGATCATGGCCATGAGACCAAAAATTACATAGCTCTTCAGAATGAGATTGAAACACTCATCAGACGAGGAAAACTGTCAAAGTATGTTGATCGTGGAAACGAAAGAAGGAACAACGACCGAGCAAGAGAGAGGTCTAGATCTCCTCGTCGAGCAGAGGAGAACAAGAAAAGAAACCACGAAGTTGATCCAGAAGACGACCCCGACTTCCCAAGAGACCAAGGCAGCCAGAACGAGAGGTATTTTCAATACGCTTTGGGTCATTTGACTGTAATGTTATAACAGGTGGAGATGTAGGAGGAGGATACCTTACTGCAGAAAGAAAAGCTTACCTCTGTGAGGCTCAAACTTGCTCGTACATTCAACGAATAAATCTAGCTGAGGAGGATCGCCCGAGAAAGGTGAACAAAGAGAAATTGGTCATTGGTTTCTCCAAGAATGACATGGCAGGTGTTCTATATCCTCATGATGACCCATTGGTGATCAAGATGAGAATGAAGGAGATAATGATTTCCAGAATACTGGTAGATAATGGTAGCTCGGCAGACATCATATTCTACTCGTGCTTTGATAGTTTAAATCTAAAGCTATCTAAACTGGAGCCTTATCATAGACCCCTCCTCGGTTTTGCTGGCGAGAAAGTATTTCCACTTGGGACGATCAAGTTGGATATATTCATCGGTACGTGGCCTGCTTGTCGAACAGAAAGAATAGGCTTCTTCGTGATGGATAAGAACGTTCAATCATCATATAATATCATCATGGGAAGAGTGGGATTGAAAAAGTTCAAGGCTGTACCATCTACAGTGCATCAGTGCCTAAAATTTCTAACAAATTTTAGAGTAGGAGTTGTGAAAGGTGATCAGAAAGTAGCTCAGGAATGCTATTATTCATCCACCGAGCAAGAAGAACTAGAGGAGTCAAGGAAAAAGACTACTACTTATCAAGTGGATGAAGGTGCCGAAATTGAAACATTGGATCCTAGAGATGAGTCGCAACTCATGAAGGGTCAAGTGGTGGAAGCTACTGAAAACATCATTATGGACGACGTGCACCCTGAGCGAATTACTCAAGTAGGTTCGTCGTTGGAAGCCTCACTAAAATAGGAATTGATAACTTTCCTAAGAAGCAGAAAAAAAAACTTTTGCGTGGAGTCATGAGGATATGCCTAGGATAGACCCAAATTTATTATGTCACGAACTCAATGTGAATAAGGAGATCAAGCTTGTGAAGCAGAGAAGAAGAGTGTTCAGCCCCGAGAAGAACCAAGCTATACAGGAGGAAGTCGAGAAGCTCTAGAAAGCTTGTTTCATTGTAGATGTTAAATATCCAGACTGGTTAGCCAATGTAGTGATGGTAAAGAAGAAGAACAACAAATGGAGGATGTGTGTAGACTTCACCGACCTCAACAAAGCATGCCCAAAGGATCACTTTCCATTGCCCCAAATTGATCAACTGGTGAATGCTACCTCGGGACACGAGCTGCTGAGCTTCACGGATGCTTATTCTAGTTACAATCAGATCAAAATGAAACCTGAAGGCAGGGAAAGTACTTCTTTCATTACCCCTAGGGGAACTTATTGTTATAATGTTATGCCTTTTGTTTTAAAAAATGCAGGTGCGACATATCAGTGGCTGATGAACAAGGTCTTTGTAGAACAACTCAGTTGCAATATGAAAGTCTATGTTGACGATATGCTGACAAAGAGCAAGAAAGCTGCCGATCATCTAGTTGACTTAAGTCAGACTTTTGATCAACTGGATAAATATCAAATGAAACTGAACCCGACGAAGTGCATATTCGAAGTACGAGAAGGCATGTTTCTCGGATATATTGTCAATCAGTGAGGCATTGAGGCAAATCCTGAAAAGATCAAAGCTCTCTTAGGGCTGCGATCTCCAACGAGGAAGAAAGAAGTATAGAGTCTTACAGGACGAGTAGCAGCACTCAACAGATTTGTATCATGAGCAACTGATCGATGTCTCCCATTCTTCAAGACACTCCGAAAGACTTTTGAGTGGAATGATGAATGTGAGAAGGCTTTTCAAGACTTGAAGAAATACTTGGGAGCACCTCCACTGTTGTCCAGGCCAGTGATGGGAGAAAAATTATACTTATATCTTGCAGTGTTCGAGAATGCAGTTAGCTCAGCGTTGATCAGAGTGGAGAATGGAGTGCAAAAACCAATTTATTATACGAGTAAGGCCTTCCGAGGAGAAGAGATCAGATATCCAAGGCTGGAAAAATTGGCACTGGCGTTGATTGAGGCGAGTAGGAGAATGAGGCCATACTTCCAGGCTCATACCATAGTAGTATACACTGATATGCCATTGAGGCAAGCCCTTCATAAACCAAAAAAATTAGGGAGATTGGTGTATTGGGCAATAGAGCTCGGTGAATATGATATAGTTTATGAACCCAAAGCATCGCTAAAAGGGCAGGCTGTAACAGATTTTATAGCAGAGTTCACCTATCCTGATACCCCTGAGGAGCAAAAGTTCCTCGCTAATCAACCTGTGGATGTTACAGGACCAACAAATACTAGCTCGGACCAACTCCGATTGGTAAAAGAGCAAGTAGATGTTACAGGATCATCAAATTCGAGCTCAGACAAACTCCGGTTGGTAAAAGGGCAAGAAAAGATGATCAACGAGGAGCAAGAAATATCAGGGGAGGATGAAAGGAAGCAACAAATATTTCATCGAGGAACTCTGTCAGATCAGAAATTTGAAGACGAGTTACCTATATGGAGGCTATATGTAGATGGCTCATCTTGCACTACAGGATGTGGCGCGGGGATAGTTTTGAGCACTCCGGACGAGGTCAACATGGAATACGCCCTACGTTTCCAATTCAAAGCTTCCAATAATGAGGTTGAGTATGAAGCCATGATTGCAGGTCTTAGTTTGGCAAAAATTATGGAGGCACAGCACGATATTGTCTTCAGTGATTCTCAATTGATTGTAAATCAAATGTTGGGAGTATATGTAGTTAGAGGAGAATTAATGATCACATATCATGCAAAGGCAAAGGAGCTGGTGTCAGAATTTGCCGCTATTCAGCTGGTCAGAATACCAAGAATGGAGAATGCGAGAGCAGACGCCTTAGCTCGATTAGCATCAGCTACTCGTACTGAGCTACGCAAAATAATCCCAATTGAAGTTTTAGCTGGTCGGAGTATAGATGAAGATCTGACGACGAACTTTATTACCCTCGATTTAGGATCATCATGGATGGATCCCATCAGGGCATTTATTGAGAAAGGAGAATTACCAATTGACAAGCTCGCAGCCAAGAAATTAAAGTTTAAAACTGCTCGGTATGTATTAACTAACGGTATTCTGTATAAACGAGGATTATGGTAGGTTTGCAGAGATGTGTGCATCCCACCGAGGTGAAATATTTAATTAAAGATGTCCATGAAGGGTCCTGTGGAGCCCATGTAGCAGGTCGGACACTCTTGCAAAGGATGATGACGCAAGGATACTACTGGCCGACGATGAGAGCTGATTGTATAGCCTATGCCCAGAAATGTGACAAGTGCTAGTGCTTTTCCTCCATCCGAAGAACTCCACAAGCATTATTGACACCCATAACTTCCCCTTGGCAATTTGCCATGTGGGGAATAGATTTGGTCGGGCCACTACCAACGACCAGAGGAAGGTTCAAATACCTCGTCGTCGCAGTGGATTATTTTACTAAATGGGTTGAAGCTGAGCCTCTCATTGATATGACGTACGACAAGGTGTACCAATTTGTTTGGAAGAACATCATTTGTCGATATGGTATTCCTCATGCCTTCATCACAGACCATGGAACACAATTTGATAACGAGGAGTTCGCTGCCTATTGCCATCAGTCAAACATTTTGAAGGTCCACTCAGCACCAGGCCATCCTCAAAGAAATGAACAAACTGAAGTGACAAACAGAACGCTGCTAAATGGCTTGAAGAAAAGACTGAATGATGCGAAAGTAAATTGGATCAACGAGTTACAATCAGTACTATGGGCTTACCGAACTACTCCCCGAGTAGCAATAGGAGAATCACCATATATGCTGGCATTTGGAAGTGAAGCTGTTATACCTGCCGAGTTGGGCCTCCCAACACATAGGGTACTGAATTTCAATTCCCCTGTCAGCGACTTAATAAGAATATTAGATTTAAACATGCTCGAGGAAGTTAGAGAAGAAGCAGCCATTAGAAATGCTGCTTACCAGCAGCGAACAACTTTGTTCTACAACAAGAGAGTGAAGAAGTGCGACCTGAAAGAAGGAGACTATGTGCTGAAGAAAGCAATTCAAAAGCACAATAAGCTGGAGGCAAACTGGCATGGACCATACCGAGTTACAGAAGTTGTTCGACCAGGAACTTACCGAATAGCAACTTTAGAAGGGGAGGAGTTTAAGAATGCATGGAACGCAGAGCACCTACGCAAGTATTATCAGTGATGAATAAAATGAAGATATTTTGCCGAATTCTTTCTTTTTATTGAAAGTTTTTCGGGGAATACTAGTGCTACACACTACTCGGAAAAGCTCAGGCTACTCAAATTTTTTCTCGAAAACGCCAACTAAGGTTGGTCAAGAAACCTATATTCCTCCGGGAAGTAAAGCTACTAATATTCCTCCGGGAAGTAAAGCTACCTATATTCCTCCGGGAAGTAAAGCTACCTATATTCCTCCGGGAAGTAAAGCTACCAATATTCCTCCGGGAAGTAAAGCTACCTATATTCCTTCGGGAAGTAAAGCTACCAATATTCCTCCGGGAAGTAAAGCTACCTGTATTCCTCTGGGAAGTAAAGCTACTTGTATTCCTCCGGGAAGAAAAAATTTGTATTCCTCCGGGAAGAAAAAATTTGTATTCCTACGGGAAGTAAAACTATATGTTCCTCGGGAAATAAAAGTATTTCTAAAAATGTCAACTTATGTCGGTTAGGAAGTAAATATATTCTCGAAAATGCCAACTTGAGTTGGTCGGGAGGTAAAATTATTTCAAAAAGACTAACTATGGTTGGTCGGGGATAAAAACCCACCAACTATAGTTGGTCGACAAGGAAAATTTACCGACCTTGGTTGGTCGAAAACATTTAAGAGAAAAATCTACTAACTATGGCTGGTCGGGAATAAAAACCCACTAACTGTAGTTGGTCGACAAGTAAAATTTAACGACCTTGGTTGGTTGGAAACATTTTAAACATTTTTGATACTAGTAACTTGTTAATTATTATTAAGTTGGTCGAGAAACAAAACTTTATTATTAAGTGATCGAGCAACATTTTTTATACTCGTAACTTTTTAATTATTACTAAGTTGGTCGAGAAACAAAACATTATGTTTGCCAAATGACTACCACAACATTTTTTATACTCGTAACTTTTTAATTATTACTAAGTTGGTCGAGAAACAAAACATTATGTTTACCAAATGACTACCACAACATTTTTGGTACTCGTAACTTTTTAATTATTACTGAGTTGGTCGACAAACAACACAATATTGTTATCTTTTTAACAGATACACATGCATAGATGTGAAGTATTACAAGACAATAGCAATTAAGATTGCAAACAAAAATGAAAGTCTTTCATTGAATTCGAAACAAATTACATTGATAAGGAAATGTATACAAATTTATTACATTAATATTCCTATTCTACTGGTCTTTTCCCCTCTGCTTTTGACACAGGTTCCTCGCCAGCAGGCGGATCATTTAAAGCCAGAGGAGAATTTATGAAGTTGAGATCCTTTAACATCCTGATATTCATCATGGATGGTCGATCTAAGAGGTGCTTAGGACGAGATATCTCGGCATTTGAATGGAGATTGTAGTCACCGAGATATTTGGAAATCAAGCTCCGAGGAATATCTCGAGCAGGGATCCAACTCATATCCAGTTTGTATGGTGGCACAGGTAAGTCGAGCAGCCCGGGATCATGGTAGTCCCACAGGTAATGACCCTATTCGAGTTGCAGCACACCTAAGGCATTCAACCAGCCCTACTTGTAGCCCTCATTATTGGCATTCTGGATACGATCGTCCAAGTGGTATAGAGCTTCGTTGTATCCAGCCATCCAGAACTCCCTGGGCTATTTGTGGAATTGATATGTTAGTCTTTCTAGCTGCTCGTGGAGATTTTTGACGAAGATCTCTTTGTTCTCCAAGGTAGACTTCTGCATGGAAAGCTGCTCTTCCAAGTCCTTGATCTTCTTTGACATTTCAGCCAATGCCTGGTTCTTCGCCATCAGCTGGAAGGCCTAGTTTTCTAATGCAGACTGAGTCCTCTGCTCCTCGACAGGAATCCGAGGAGCTCTTGCTCGTCCTCGAGAAGAAGAAGAAGGGCCAGCCCTTTTCAAGGTTTCCAACTCGTCCCTCAAGTTGGCATTCTCGACCTGTAAGAACGAAAATCCCTCATCAGTCACTAGGATCAAGGATTTTGAAGTGAAAGCTACAAACTTCAACTGTGATAACTCCCTTTGCAGGTTGTTGTTCTCTCGCTCTAATAATTCGGCAATTTGTCTGTACTCCTCGACCCCACCCCTCAGAGTTCTCTCCCTCACGTCGTACCCAGCAAAAATCTTCTCGTAGCCCTTGTCGGCAATGATTTGCTGGTACTTCTTCTCATACCCCTCATGCAAGAGGGCAGTCGATTCTTTGTATTGTTGCTGAAGATTCTCGAGGGTGCCTTGGAGATCCTCGATCATGTCATAATAAGCCACATTATTGGCAACTGCACGATCAAGCAGACACTTCAAATATTGGTATGCTTCAACTGCCTGTTCTGAAGCATCTTGGCCGAGGATGTCGACGACTTGTGCTGCACTCAGGTCTGTGTGACCAGCCTTAAAGTATTCATTACATTATCGCAGCAGCTTTGTATCATAGGCAGATAGTAATTCCATCCTAGCCAGAAACTAGAAGAGGAAGAAAAAGAAATAATCAATAAGAAGAATTAAGACAGAGTATGAAGAAGAGACAACAGTATGAATAAACACAAGTTCAAGTTTTATTATATCATAAAGGTCAGAAGTACAAGATTCAGAATTACATGTTCAGGATTACATTTGTTAAAGAAAAATAAAATAGAAGTCCAAACAACTCTACACCTTTTCCTTGTCTCCCAAAACCTTCTCGGGAGGCTAGGACGAGGAAGTAGGTTGCTCGGATGGAGCAGATAGTAGTTGGGGAGGTTCTGAAGGTTTCTCGGAGGAAGTTGCAGGTAGTTGAAATTCCTCGTCAGCAGGATGGATAGTCGGGGGAGGAGAAATCTGGTCTCCCATCACCATGGAAGACTCTTCAGAGGCATCTTGTCCTCTTCTAAATCTTCAGGAGTTGGAGGGGGACCAGGGATGTGTCGCTGAAAGAGTTCGGAATTTTCATCCACTTTCATCTCCTGTAGAGCAGCGACCCATCCATCCCTAAAGTACTTGAGGCTGCCATATTCTACTTGTGACACCATGGCAGCCAATCCCTTGTTCCACCCCTTGTCCCAGCCAGCACTGAAGGACTTCTTCACAGTCATTTTCCTCTTTAACTTATCCGAGGAAAGCTTCTCAGATAGCAGGTTATCAACAGCTTTCAATTTTCTCTCAGCCTCCTCCTTCTGCCGATTTACCTCCCGAAGTTGAGCCAACTCCTCTTCAGCAACCTTAAGCTTATTCTCAAGCTCTCCATCATTTTGGAGCTTCTCGTCGAGATCCTTATTTTTCCCTTACAAGTCCTTTATTCTCTTCTCCAACTCCTTGGAGACTTCAACATATTTCTGGCGAGATGAGGAACTTCCAAAACTTCGTCAGGCCCGCCAGAGCTTCCTCCACCCCAGATGAGGAACTTGAAGCTTTAATTGCTTCATCCTTTTTCAAAATTATATTGAAGAAGCTCGTCAACTAAAAAAAAGAAAATGAAAGCAAGTCAGAAACAGAAACGACAAGGGAAATATGAAAAATTCAAAGTAATAAGACTTACAGAAGCAATATGGCGAGCAGCTAACGAAGTTACCATGTCCCGAGTAAGGTTTTCTTCAGTACCTTGGACCTCGGGAATGATCCAAGACTTTATCGAGCTCATGGCAGAGCTCGGAGGAAGAAAAGTTGGAACACCGGTTCCAGTAACTGGGGGCTGAGTGATGGTGTCAGCCAAATTGACCGAGGATCTCTTCTTCAGCTTCCTCGAGGGAGCAGGAATAGATCCAACCAAGGAAGAACTCTTGGTCGGTGATATTATAATCACTTCTCCTGGAGTAGCAGCCTTGCTCGGGGCCACTGGAGGCTTCTCGACGACCTTAGCAGGAGCAGTTGGAGGAGCTGCATCAACTTTCTTTGTCCCTTCTGGGACATCGTGTTTACTTCTTTTGGCCTCTCCAGCCCCAGAGGAAGGCTTCTCGAAGAGAGTGGGAGGTCTTCTCTTCTTCATCCTTTCACTTAAAGGAATGTGTGACTCAGGCAAAGAGCTGGTAAAAGCTGGTACTGGCTCTGTGTCGCTTATTACTGGACGAGCAGTAAAAGGGGTGGTATAGCTCTTGTACTGCAGCAGATATGAGGCTGACCTAATGTGCTCGTCGGCAACACTCTGATGCAGACTCCAGATAAGTTTAAAATGTCTTATATTAACATTTGCTTCCTTTGGACACTTTCTTTTGCTATCAACTGCAAATAAATCAAAATTAAAATATCAGTGGCACATTTTATCAAACACAAAAGAAGCATGATTTCAAAATAAGTAAAATGAAATAAAAATAACCTATCCCATTGCCATAGGGAGGGCATCTGCGACCCTGATACACTTCATCTACAGATAAAGGAGCATGTTGCCAATTTTTTATGACAACCCCGTGCTCAAAATAATCCCTATTAGCATCCGGGAGATTGACTACTAATGCCCTATTCAAAAATCTAGTTTTTAAATAAAAGGAACAACGTCAAAGTATTGACAAAATTCCAGACATAAGGGATTGGGTGGAAAAGAAAATACACACTCAGCAATAAAGAGACTGGGGAACCAATGTCCCTCAGCCAAACGAAAATAATCAGAAGGCTCAGAAAGCTCTTCCAGAACAACCCAGGAGGGAATAGAAAAATCAGAGCGAAACTTATCAAGAGATTCAACAGGGTAAGCCATAATGAATAAAATAAATGAAGAAGAAGGAAGAAAATCTTACAGAAAAAGAGTGGATCTGATGACAACGAACGATGGAAGAGATGAATACACAGGAGAGAAAGAGATGACGGAAAGCTCGAAGATACAAATTTGAAAAAGTAGAAGACGATAGGATTTTCTGCAGCGTTTAAATACTCAACCTTAGGAAAAGGAAAAGTAATGATTACAAAAAGAAACGGTTACGTTATCGACGGCTAAAAAGATGAAAAGGGGCGCGGGAATTGAAGCGGACATAAAAATTCAAAAAGCCTGATTCTACGAATTCGGAAGGAGAAATAAATACGAAGGAAACACTCCTAAAAATCAGGAGGACCATTTAAAGCTACCATATTCCGAGAAAGAATGTTCCCTACTCCTCAAATTTCTAACTATTAAACATTGGGGGCTTCTGTTGATACCAAATTTAGTCTTCTGACATGGCTCAATAAAGTGAAGACACGTGGCAATCTACGTGGAAACAACAGACACTTTCAAGGAACTCAGACGCTCCGAGGAATAAGAACTCTCCGAGGAACTCTTATACATCGAGAAGCTTAGGCGATCCGAGCAACTCAGGCGGTCCGAGCTGCACCTCGAACAAAGCATTAATAGCAGGAAAACCAACAGTTTGACAGTTCATTAAATGCTTATCATTTAGACGCACACGCTTAAGGGGCATTGAATGTATTACCCTTTCATATGTACATCATTTAATGTATTACCCTTTCACATTACAGCCTCAGGGCTATAAATACATTGTACAATCCTCATTGTAAAGGGACCGGAATTTCTTGAGAGAACATGTATTCGAGAATTCCCAAACACTCAGCAATAACATAACAGTGGACGTAGGCCATTCTTATAAGGCTGAACCACTTAAAAATTCTTTGTCTCATTTATTTATATGTGATTGAATAATTAGATATGATCTAATTTTTTACATCAACACCGATTTAATTTAAATTCTACGAATTTTATTTTATTCTAAAAATATGGGGTATTACATAAGATGTCAAACTTGTAATAATTAATTTGTAGAGTAAAATAGTTTCCCTGTTTTACTAAAAAATAAACTCAATAACCCTTGATGTATGTGATGTGTTTCATACTTAAATATGATTCGATGATGATTTAAATTATATATATATATATATATATATATATATATATATAGAGAGAGAGAGAGAGAGAGAGATAGAGGCAGAGAGAGGATCACAAATGGACCTAAAAACAAAACTTCACCGCATGAAAGTAACTTCACCGCATTCATGGCTATTCATGTGAGTACTGATGATGCGCCTTACTATAATAAGGATGCTATTTCAAAAGGACACCTAGACAATGAAAACGATGTGAGTAGGGGGGAGGATGCTGCAAGTGAGAGCGAGAATGATTTACAACACGTGTGCGTTGATTTATATGTTGATTCTTTTAAAATTAAAAAGCATAACAAAGTGTTAGCACTTAGGATCATTGCCTTAGAGAAATATTTAGGAAAGATGAGAGAGAGTCCTCTATTAGCACTGCCTAGAGAAAGAGAGAGTTAGTTGATAGAGAGACTATTTGGGGGGAGAGAGAGAGAGTGTGTAGTTTAGAGAAAGAGAAAGGGGACTTGACCAAACAAGTGGCTAGTCTTACGAGTGAGATCCATTCCTCCCTCGACACTCGAAAGAAACTTGAAACCCTTGTAACCCAACTCACTCATGATCTTGAGAGAGCCCGGGAGGTCAAGGTAACGATAAAGGAGAGATCTGGAAAAAGGGAAAAGATGATCCTCTCCCCTACTTTAGAGTTTGGTGAAAGGTAGGGAATAGGTTTTGATGGTACTTCCATGTCTCATGTGACATCGGAACAAATACCTAAGTTTACTACGAATCCATATGGCCATCACTTAAAGCCCCAGAGAAGAGTTTGACCAAGAAAAGCAAACTAAGGACGACCTAAGACTGTGTACTTTTGTACCTATTGTAAAAGAAAATGCCACCTTAGGGAGTTTTGCTATAGTTTGGGTTGGACACGACGTACATTTTCTCCACCACATGCCACTAGTGATTTTTTTAGTCTTAAAGAGAAGGTTGAGTTTCTAGTCGCCACATCTCAGAGTTTAATGGAAGAGTTCCAACGAATTTCTTTATCGTCTGTGGATACTTCCAATCCCGACTAGAACCAACAATGACAAGGGAAAACAGAATGTTACCTCCAACTAAGTGCCTAAACACGACGAAAAAGCCTTTGTTGTTCATATTGCTCTTCAATCACATAATACCTCTCAGTGGTACTTTAATAGTGGGTGCTCCAGACATATGACTGGTGACGTTTTATTTTTCACCTACCTAGAGGATCGTAAGGAAAGTAAAGTCACGTTTGGAGACGGGAGCAAGTCTACCATAGTAGGACGAGGTACAGTAGAGATACTAGGATTTTCTAAGCTAGAGGATGTTTTGTTCGTTAAAGGTTTGAAAGCAAATATTCTCAGCATTAGCTAGTTGTGCGAAGTTGACCTTATAGTAAAGTTTGACCTAAACGAGTGTAATATTTATGATCAAGACAGTAAAATTCTATTGCAAGGAGTGAGTACTGAAGATAATTGATATGGGATTGTGCCCGAGTCCTCATTTGTCTATAACAACGCCATTATCACTCCTATGGATTTGTGGTATCAATGTCTAGGTCATGTGAACTTTAGAGATTTGAAGAGATTAGCTAAAAAGGACCTAGCACGTGGCTTGACATCACTTGGAAAGTTGACTTCCCCGTTTTGTGGACCCTGTCAGTTGGGAAAGCAAGTTTGTAGCCCCTACAAGAAGTTGAATTCCATTACCACTTCATGAGTGCTTGAGTTGATAAACATGGATCTTATGGGTCGTACTCGTACTTAAAGTTTGGGTGGTAAGAGGTGTATCCTCGTGATGGTAGATGATTTCTCTCGTTACTCAATTATAGGTTTTTAGAGAGAGATATCTGATGATGTGGAAGTTCTTACGATGAAGTGTCGTGTCCTGCAAAATCATCATGATGTCACCATTAATAGAATGCGGAGTGACAATGGCACTGAGTTTCAGGAAGCTAAAGTAGATCTTTACTGTGATAGCCTTGGGATCAAATAGGAATTTTTGGCTGTAAAGACTCCTCAACAAAATGGTATTATTGAGAGGAAGAATCAGACGATCCAAGAGATGGCTAGATCTACGCTTCTCGATCGTAGAGTTTTTAGGATATTTTGGGCAGAGGCGGTGTCTACCTTGTGCCATACGGTGAATAGGGTTTACCTTCGTCCACACACACTTAAGATGCCCTATGAATTGTGGACTGGAAAGAAGCCCAACCTTTCATCTTTTCATATCTTTGGGAGCAAATGCTACATTTTATGGGATGGAGAGCAATTAGGAAAGTTCGACTCCCGAAGCGAAGAGGGAATATTGTTAGGGTATTTATCGAACAGTAGAGCATATCGGGTTTTAACCTGAGTAGCTCTAAGGTTATGGAGTTAATAAACGTCACCATGCAAGATGACGCACCACTGGCATTTATTGATTTTAACCTTTTGTGTGAGGATGATGCACCTCCTACTGATGATCCCATTGTGCCTCCCACACCTAGGGTGGACTCTACTCCTGTCTTCGGGAACACAACTTCTTGGATTCACATGAGTAATGATCATACTGCTATTGTAAGATATCCCACCCTAGGGGTCAAGACTCTTGCTCAGCTAGAAAACGTGGTTAGTTTTGTTTTCTACACGTCTAAAGTCGAACCAAAGAACGTCAAGGAAACACTCAAGGATGAACACTGGATATCTATTATGCAGGATGACTCGCTTCAGTTTAAAAATAATGATGTCTGGGATCTAGTCCCCCGACCTAGCAACAAGAATGTGATTGGTACCAAGTGGATCTATAAGAAAAAGATGGATGAGAATGGTACGATTATCCGAAACAAGGATAGGTTGGTCGTTCAAGGCTACACACAAATATAGGGTTTAGACTTTAACGAGACATTTTCTCCTACTGTGAGGCTTGAGTCCATCCGCTTACTACTCGACATCGCATGTCATCTACGCTTCAGGTTACACCAGATCGATGTCAATAGTTCCTTTCTTAATGGCATTCTGCAGGAGAAAGTTTGTGTGGAACAACCAAAAGGGTTTAAAGACCCTAAGCACCCTGATCACGTCTATTTTATGAGAAAAGCCTTATATGGTTTGAAGCAATCTCCCCGTGCTTGGTACAAGAGGCTTACTTCCTATCTCCTAGCATGTGGCTTCATAAGAGGGGGAGTTGATAAGACATCGTTTGTTAGGAGAGGAGACAGTGCTATTTGGGTTGCCCAGTCTATGTGGATGACATAGTCTTTGGTTCCATGTGCTCCCGACATGCTTGCAAATTTGAGGAGGAGATGAAGAGTGAGTTTTAGATGAGCATGGTTGGTGACCTTACATTCTTCCTTAGTCTCCAGGTTCATCAACTAGAGGCTGGGATATTCATCTCCCAATCCAAGTATGCTCGAGAACTTGTGAAGACATTTGGTTTAAACTTCGCTAAGCACACACGTACCCCGATGAGTACCTCAACAAAGCTTAACAAGGACACTTCAGGCGAGGACGTAGATCAAAACTTGTATGAGAGTATGAATGGTAGTCTTCTCTACTTGACTGTCAGTTGTCCCGATATAGCCTTTAGTGTTGGAGTCTGTGTACGATATCAGGCGTCCCCAAAAGAACCGCACTTACTCGCTCTCAAACATATTATCAAATATGTGAGTGGGACTCTCTCATTTGGAATTTGGTATTTCTTTGATACCGATGACCGTTTATCCGCTTATTCGGATGCCGATTGGGCTGGGGATATAGATGGATGTAGGAGAACTTCTGGTGGGTGTTTCTTCTTTGGTTGTTCTCTTGTCTCTTGGTTGAGTAAGAAGCAAAACTCCATCTCTTTTTCCACTACGGAGGCTGAGTACATAGCCGCAAGGAGTTTTTTCGCACAACTTTTGTAGATGAAGTAGATGTTAGAGGATTATGGGATATCACAGGACACTATAACTATTTCATGTGATAACATGAGCGCAATACACATATCCTGTAATCCAATCCAGCATTCGCGCATAAAGCACATTAGGATACGTGAGCACTTTATCCATGAGCTAGTAGAAGAGAAGGTCGTATCCTTGAGTTTTGTGTCTACCGACCTCCAGTTAGCCGATATTTTCATGAAACCTTTAAACTTCCTTAGATTCGAGAGTCTTAGGAAGTGTTTAGGCATTTGCACAGTTGACTGAGGGGTGGTTACCATGTCTAGAGTATGATGCATTTTTCATGTTCATATCATTTGATTCCTACATCTAGATTGTATAATTTGTATCATTATATTTTTGGTTTTATTTTTTTTCTTTCTTATTTTTTTAAAAAATACAAAAACGATTTTCTATTTTTTGAAAAATTAAAAAATCCAAAAAGATTTTTGTTTTTGATAAATTTTTGAAAAAGACAAAAAGATTTTCTTTTTATAATTTTTAAAAAAAATCAAAAATAGTTTTATATTTTGTTTACACCATTTATGGATGAACATTTAAGATAGCCATAATCACAGCATCATTCCATATTCCACGTGACTGTTCGATGGTGTTTTAAGATTCTACATCTTTTCATCCATGTTATTTATAATATTTGAAGTCATTAAGATGTGATTAGTGATATCTTCTACATGTTTGTCTCCTTATCTCCTTTAATGCATGCACGAATTTGTTTGATTATTGTACTTGTCAAATCACATGTTGGTCGAAGTGTTTTCATCTCAATCTTGCCTTTAAAACGAACCAAATGCGATAAAACTTGACAATGAATGTAGTGCATGTAAGAACCATTTACCGTGAGGAATTAAATAGAAAAAAAATGATGAGTGTTCATGAAAAAAGGGCTGTGAGAGTACAAAATTAACTCGTCGTGAATATCATCGTTTAAAAGAGCCAAAGAAAAAATTAAGGCAATAAAAATAATCATATGCCAAAATTTGGGCCAATAGGATTTCTCTAAGGAGAGAAAAAATAAATCACCTTAAGAAAAAAATAAAAGTTTTATTATTTATAAGGGTGTTCAGATGGATATGTAAAAAAAATGGATTTGCACGTCCTGACAAAGTCTTGAAAAAGCATTACATAGTTTTAGACGTTTTTGGTGTGAAAATCATTTTAGACTTCGATGTGTCGATTAGATTGAGTCGATGTCATATGAATTTACATTTTTTTACACCTAAGTACGATTTTGAGTTCATTCGTTAGGAATATCCTAAATTCATCGTGCACATATATTATGTTTGTATGCATTGATTTTCCAATCGAATTTGTTCACACCTCTACATTTCCGCTATCATTGACTTGGTTATTTTCGTGTTCTTTCATGGTGTGATTTTTTTGTTGTAAAATTTTTTATTTAGAAAAATTTAGAAAAATTCAAAAAGAGTAATATTGTTTACCTTTTGACATTTTCCATTTCCATTTCTTTGTGTTCTTCATATTTGTATATTTAGGAACATCATAACAAGGGGGAGAACGAATTATGAGGGAGATTGTTTTTGCTAGATTAATTGCTATTGATTTTTGCTTATCATTATTTTTCAAACTATTGCGCATCACGGGTATTATTTCTTGTCTCATGTGTATAGGTACAAAATTGAGGATCATTTTTGCACACCTTGATGATGACAAAGAAAGATTAAAGAAGTTGAAGATTTGAAGATGTTGAATTTTTTTTGAAGACATGTCATTTAGTATTTTCAGTTTTTGGGTTTAATGGGGATATTAAATTGTATGTCATTTGTATGGATTTTTGGGTAGCATAATTCAGATAATTTTTATGTATGTAACGACATAGACATAGGAGGAGATTTGCAAGGACATGATTTTATAAATGTTCATTTAGTATCTAAGAAATTTTCTAAGTGTCCTAGATCATAACATATGTGTCTTATATCGCTATATTTGGCACATCAATACGATCATCCATGACGACATCGATTCGAATTCAAAGCTTCACGCACCCATCAGCATCTTCATACGTGCGTAGTGCAACCTCAATGTGCAACATGCAACGTGCATTTTTAACATTCCCATTACTCCACTCCCGATTATGGAGAAATATTTAATTTTGAGTTTTTAAGGTTTACATATTTGTTTGAGAATTTTTTATAAACTCTTTTCTCTTCCTGAAATATTTTCCAACGTGATAGAATTTTTTCTAAGTGTTGAGGCAGACTAATTTGAGGTTTGCATCGTTCGAACGAGATCCTACTGTCATTCAAACGACATACGCATCTCGCTCGAAGTCATTCAAACGACATTGACTGTCGTTCGAGCGACAACACCGCCTTAAATTTCTTATAAATTTCAGTTTTCTGCACTCACATTTTTCAAGTCTTCACAACTCCGTTTTCTGCAGAAACAGCTGTAATTTAAGACTTTGTTTTTGTGAGTTTTAAACCTCTTTTGATTCACTAAATCGTCCCAAATTCATATATGAATCATTTAAACCCTAGGTTAGTGTAAGGACAATTTGTCCATCGTTTATTAGTTATGTCATACGCCGTCACACCGTTGAAGAATATTCAAGCCCGAATCTACGTCAACGGATCCGAATATCAAAAAGAAGAAGGAATCAAATTTCTACAGAGCCGGACCGGTCCGCCAAGAATAAAAGAACCGATCCGCCTGCGAATCGGTCCACCTCATACCCGGACCGGTCCGTCTACTGAAAAGTCAGAATACCCCAGACTGCTAGCGAACCGAAGATGCCTAAAATAAAAGAACCGGTCTGCCTACCCGGACCGATCCGCCTCAGACCTGGACCGGTCCGCCTGGGATAAACACAAACAGATCGTGTTCAGATTTTTAAGGCCCAGGACTTCTTTTATAAACCCACTACGGGGAGTTGGTTTCTAAGACTTCCACACGATTTTCAGAGTACAAAAATCTCTAAGTCTTCACCTGTTGAGTCCCAAGACTCCAATTTTTTTGTTGATTCACACAACCTCTCATTTATTTGTGAATCTGTTTGTAACCCTGGAACACAACCGGTTGCTGTTCAACCCTTGTGGAGAAGACCGTTCTTCTTCTTCATTGCAGCCCTCCTGGAAAGGGATATTTCCAGCCGCCGACTACAGAATCCGACACCTGAGGGTAATTCTTAGTCACTTGTATTTTCATTGTAATCCGAATTGTACCGTTACAATATTATAATGAAAATAAATGGTTTTGCCCCTTTGGGGGATTTTTCCTCACAAGCATGTGTTTGAATGTTCTTGCTTAGTTCATTATCTTATTCAATCACATATTGTTGCATGTTTAGGGTTTGTTTGGGTTAAAAGGTGTTTAATATATAATTTCCTCATTTGAACGCGAGCGCATACTCTTCTCAAATTGGTATCAGAGCGGGTTACGCTAATTTATTGCGTGATCCTATTTTCCAAAAAAAAAATTGTGTGATATTAATTTTTTTTTTAAATCAGTTTTGTGAAAAATCGTAATTTTTTCAATGGAACGCCCGTTTAATGAGGAGCCTATTTTTGAAAAAGTTCACGACCATGCTGGAAATTTAAAAAGTTTGAATTTGAAACTTTGCAAAAGAATTAAAGTTTTGGAAAAAGAAAATTCTCGTTTTAAATCCGCGATGGATCTTTTGCAAACGGTTCAAAATCAAAGGGATTTTTATTGTGAAAAATTTGTTTCCTTGGACCATGACTTTGTTTCTTTAAAATTTTCCAAGAAGGAGTGTGATGATAGGGTCCAAGTTTTAGAAAACGAATTAGAGGACCTTAAAAATTCGATGGTTTGTGTTTGTGCCAAAGATGACAAAAATATTTTAGTCAATGAGTTTGTGGCACGTGAAGAGACTCTTAGAAAAAAGTTTGCTTTAATTGAGGGGGGGCGAGATAACCTTCTAGGTTTTATTGATAATTTGAAGAAGGTGTCCTTTAGATTGGAAGAGTCTAATTCTTTGCTCGAGTAAAAAATTTTGAAGTTAAAAAATGATTTGACAGACTCAAGTAGGTTTGATAGTGATGGTAATGGCTCATCGTGTTCTCATGCTTCTAATGCTAAAGCCAAAACCATTATTTGTTTTAGAGGGTCAACTAATTCCAAGGATATTAGAAAAGGTCAACCCATAAGTGTCATTCCACCCGTTTACACATGTTCATATTGTGGTAGGAAAGGTCACCTTAGGCGTTTTTGTTTTGATCTTGGAAAATGTCCTAGGAAGTTTATGTCTAGTGTTCCCGTGGTTCTCGAAGCCCCCACACGACGTTTCACACCTATTTGGGTTAGGAAATCACTTTTAGAGGCACTAGATTTTAGACAAGTTGATTCCCGTTTGCTTGCACATGATTCTTCTCTTGCCATATCATATAGATGATTGTGTTTGCATGTTTGTCATACACTAGTTGAGGTTTCATGTTACATATTTGCTAGTGTGCTGACATGTACTTTTTGTATGTTTCATTTTTTTTGGAAAAATTGTGAAAAATACAAAAAGATTTTATTTTTGATAAAATTTTGAGAAAATCCAAAAAGATTTTTGTATTTTTTTTGCACCGTTTATGGATGGACACTTAGGATGACTGAGTCACACCTTCATTCCATTTATCCATGTGACTGTTTGATAGAGATTTGAGACGCTACATCATTTCATCCATGTGCTTTACATAATATGGAGTCTTTGAGATGTAATTAGTAATATTTTCCTACATGTTTGACTCCTATCTCCTTTATTGCACACATGCACGGCTATATTTGATTATTGCACTTATCTATCACATATTGGCTTGAGTGTTTCCATCTCAATTATGTCTATACAACTTACAATATGCGATAAAACTTGACAAGATTGGAATGCATGTAAAAACTGTTTTGGTGAGACTGAGTGTTTGTTTAAGAACGGTGAGGGGATGCGAAAGGTAATTATCTATTCTTTGCGCAACAGCCATCGTTCAAAAGGACCTTAAAATGGAGGAATTTTATTATCCGTGGTCCAAAGAGGTTAAAAGAGCCCGAAAAAAAATTTAAAGGCAATAAAAAGCAATTCATGCCAAATATGGGCCATTAGGTTTCACCATCAATTCTCCAAAGTTTGAGAATTTAGAAAGCCTCTATTCAAAATTATATCTCAGCGAGTTTAGTTGGAAAATATAAACGAGTTTGCACTTCCTTGAAAGTCCTGAAAAAGCATAAAAAGTTTTGGACGTTATTGGTGTAGAAATCATTTTTAGCTTTAATTTGTTGATTTGATTGAGTCAATGTCTTATATTTCCATTTTTTTACACCAAAGGAAGACTTTGAGTTCATTCGTTAGGAGTATCCAATATTCATCGTGCACATATGTCATGTTTGTATGCATTGATTTTCCTATCGAATTCGATCACACCCATTCATTTCCATCATCATCGACTTGGTTGACCTGTGTTTATTCATGGTGTGATTTTGTTTGAAAAATTTTTGAAAAATTAAAAAAATAGCTGTGTATTTCCTTGTGATACCACGTCATTGCTTGTTTGCATTATTTCTCTCATTTGTCTATTTGGGGACATCATAAAAAGGGGAAGAATGAATTATCTTATTATAAATTGCTATTTATTTTTATCTCATTTCAAACTCGATACGTCACTTGGTATTTTCTTTGTCTCATGAGTGTAGGTACTACATTGATGATCAGTGAAATTCACACCCTGATGAAAAAAGCGTTGAAGATTCCTGAAGAGTTGAAGAACAAACGATGAAGTCTTATTCAATTTTGTACCTTTTCAGTTTTGGGTTCATGGAAGGGTAGATTTGTATAGGCAATTTTTTACTTGATAATTCGGATGTTTTAATGTTTGTACCGGCATAGACATAGGGGGAGATTTGTAAGGACAATTTGTCCATCGTTTATTAGTTATGTCATACGCCGTCACACCGTTGAAGAATATTCAAGCCCGAATCTACGTCAACGGATCTGAATATCAAAAAGAAGAAGGAATCAGATTTCTGCAGAGCCGGACCGGTCCGCCCAGAATAAAAGAATCGATCTGCCTGCGAACCGGTCCGCCTCATACTCGGACCGGTCCGCCTACTGAAAAGCCAGAATACCCCGGACTGCTAGCGAACCGAAGATTCCTAAAATAAAAAGAACCGGTCCGCCTACCCGGACCGATCCGCCTCAGACCCGGACCGGTCTGCCTGGGATAAACACAAACAGATCGTGTTCAGATTTTTAAGGCCCAGGACTTCTTTTATAAACCCACTACGGGGAGTTGGTTTCTAAGACTTCCACACGGTTTTCAGAGTACAAAAATCTCTAAGTCTTCACCTGTTGAGTCCCAAGACTCCAATTTTTTTGTTGATTCACACAACCTCTCATTCATTTGTGAATCTGTTTTTAACCCTAGAACACAACCCGTTTCTGTTCAACCCTTGTGGAGAAGACCGTTCTTCTTCTTCATTGCAGCCCTCCTGGAAAGGGATATTTCTAGCCGCCGACTACAGAATCCGACACCTGAGGGTAATTCTTAGTCACTTATATTTTCATTGTAATCCGAATTGTACCGTTACAATATTATAATAAAAATAAATGGTTTTGACCCTTTGGGGGATTTTTCCTCACAAGCGTGTGTTTGAATGTTCTTGCTTAGTTCATTATCTTATTCAATCACATATTGTTGCATGTTTAGGGTTTGTTTGGGTTAAAAGGTGTTTAATATATAATTTCCTCATTTGAACGCGAGCGCATACTCTTCTCAATTAGTTATTCTACTCATCTGGAGTACTCTTGTGGAGAAGAAGACTGATTCTCCATTGCTGACGATTGAGGTTCTTGCGGGATCTCTTACCGATGACAACGAACCAACGCTTGCGCGTATTCATGTGTCAAGCTGTATTTCTCTGTATTTATAAGTTGTTATAAGATATAGTGAAATAAAAAGGTTTTGCCCCTTTGGGGCATTTTTCCTTATATTTGTGATTGTGTGCATTCTTAATTTCATTTAATTAGTCAATCACAATTAATTGCAAGAGTTGGGATTTTTGGGAATTTTTTTTTTTGAGAAACTTGAGAATTTATTAGAAATTAAAAATGGGGAATAGCCCCCCACTGGTGGCATACATCAAATAAGAGCAATGTGAGCACTTAAAAGTGAAAAGGTCTCTAAAAAATCAATACAAAGTCTCGATTTCCTACCAGTAAATGGATAATTCCGAAAGAGTCTTCCTTCATTTCCACCCCCTCATACATACTTCTATTTCTCACACACCATAAATGCCAACAAATATAAGCAGGCATTTAATTTTGGGACTAAATTTGGAATTTAATTAAACAAATTCGGCTATTGATTGCTGGCGCACTCTCACAATAATTTCGCATTGCAATATATATTATATCTAATTTCGAAATGATTATAAGATTAATCATATAGTTTTTTTAACCCTCTAGTGATGATTAATATTGTAAAATATTCAATGAGTAAACAAATATTAATAAATATTTAGAAATTACATTGCAAAATATAATTGAGAGGGACCAACATCGCCAAAGCCACTTATATATCGTTTGGTAATTGCTAGTCAATAAGGTGTCATCAGAGTGTCGCCGGACTATTACGTCGGAGCACTGCTGAAGTCGCCGGAGTGTCGAAGGTTTGACATATAGTCACAAGAGACATGGGATGGGTTAAGATATAGAGGAAAAAATTAATAGTGAGTAAGTTATGATATGAATATTTTGGTCTACTCTAACGGGGAGTATCATTACACATGTTTTACTCTTGAATTTTTTATTCGCATGGGGAATGAGTGAATACCTCTATTTTCAATAGAATAAATTTACAATTAAGCTTCAAGTAAAAATTGAGTGAAATGAAGTCTTTTCCTGGGTAAATGTTAAAACGCCAATCAAACACACATGTGGCTAAATTCAACATATAAAGATGTTTTTCTATATATCAGAGGAGAAATCACCAGCACTAAAACCCAAACGTCAGGAAATTGCTGTTATCAAATTCAAACATCAGCACACGACGACTCGTGGTAGCTAATGAAATTTAGAAGTTTTCAAAGCCTAAACAGCTCTCCATAATTCCGAAATTACAAAATGGTATGCTTTTTACGTTCAATAAGAGAGTAAAATAAGACTAATGGTGACTGCCCCCAAAACCAAATAAAACTGGGATAAGGACACTTAAATCTCTCACAAACAATTTTTGGACTATAAAATCAAGAGAACAAATTTTTAAACACCTAGATTCCTAAAAATATCCATTTACCCAATACTCTCTTACTTTTAGAAGTCCACTCTAGTTGCACCACAACCTCCCACCCACGCCACCGGAGCTCCGGCAACCTCCGCCATCCCCCCTCTGGAGCTTCGGCAAGGGGCTGTCAGAGCTCCAACGAGCTTTCCAGAAGTCTCCGGAGCTCCGGTGAGTGGCTGTCGGAGCTATGGAATTAGGGTGGAGGGGTGGGGTGGAAGGGGGAGTTTTTATAAAGATTGAGACAGAGAAATGAGTAAATGGGTTTGTATTTGTCCTTAAATGTCTAAAAATTGTTTGTGTGTGCATAAGAGAGAAAAAAATTATCTACAAGGGACCTAAGTATAAAAGTCCCAATAAAATTTAAGATTCAATTTCAAAATAAGAAAAAGGGATCATCCATAAGCCCAGGTGGGAAGCCTCTCCAATTCATCCAAAAGGGAGCCCCTAGTTCTGTCCATCCTCGCTTTCGTCTTTCACAAGCCTAATCACGTGATCTATTCATAGTAATGTTATAGCTGCTTCAGTTGCAAACTGTAAAAAGAAGATGGAAATAAATATCACTCTGATCAGACCTTTTAAGATTCAATAAATTAAATGGCAAGTGAGCAATAAATTTGAACATTTTCACTTATACTTGTAAAATCTTGACTTTGTTCATTACAATCTCAATTACTCCAGCTTCCAAATTGTTACGAACATTTTCCTTCAATAGGTCTAATCCCATGCTGCAGTGATGAAGATGCAAAATATGAAAAGAGATTACTCATAATAGTAACATATTTCTTAGATAAACTTTGATGCAAACACATGGCGAATTTAGCAATAATGATTATATAAACAGATTCTCCCCTCCCTTATTTTCTGTTAAAATTTTGCTTCCCTTTTTCTGGTACAATTAAGTTTTAATATAAACCTAAGCATCTCTATAACCTTGTTCTAATAGTGATTAGTTACAAGTATAAAAATGTCGAGGGTTATCAAATATTCTTCCGCCATTGAAGTTTTATCTAACTTAGTTAAACACAAATCACCTCCCCCTCCCAGTAGCATACTGCATCTTGTCGAGGTTCTCTCCAACAGATCATACAGAAAAACTAATTATCAACATCGAGTATAGGTGAAAAATATAATTTCAAAAAGCTTTTTTAATCTATTCGGAGTTTGATTTGTGTTCATATAAAATTGTAAAGAAGTGTACTTGTTTAAAATTAAGAAATTTTGTACAAAAAAAAGTGCGTAATTTAACTATGGATAGGTGAAAATAATTTTTACCAAGGGTTAACATATTTCACTTTGAACCAAAAAGAGCCCAGAGCAGCATTTGGCATCCTGCCTTGCCATCTCTCTTGGTCCTGCCGAGGGGAAGAGAAGAGATTGGGTGGTAGCAGGCAGGTCCGGGATGGGGACCGGAAATCGACGTGAAAGGGGTGAAATGGGAAGCCAGAAACGATATTCATTAGTTGTGACTACCTTGATGGATGCTTCTTGTATGCCTTCGTTTGTGCAGTATGATGATAAGCACGTAATTTTGCTACTAATTCGGTAGCATCCTTTGCAGCATTGATGGCAAGCACCTGCAGAAGACATGTGCCACTAATGGCCACCTTGAAAATCATAATGAGGATGAAGGTGAAGATATATTATGATTTCATAGCTCCACAGGAATGATTAATAAAGATTCAGCAAACTCTGCAATTGACAGTTGCTCCCGAGATCCTAAAGTTGTAGCAAGATACTCCAAGTAAACAGATAATGCAGACTCAACTGCACCTCCACCAGCAACCACCTGGTTTGACAAAATTTAACACGATAAATATTACACAAAGAATGTTAATTACTATAACCAAAATAGTCCTAATAATTTTCCTTTGAATAAAGATATCTTCGCGCCCCATATAAAGATACACAGTTGGCTGTAACTTTGTCCAGAGATTATTATTCAAATGTTAAAGCGTTGCCAACAATGTGATTCCAAATTTTAAATATAGAAAACAAACACATGTTATTGGACTCGAGGGTCCTCTTAACAATTGATCAGGGCGGTCCTGAGATTGATAAAAATTGACAAGGCCCCCGTGCAAAAATTGTAAAATAGGCCCCTTTTACCTGTATTGATATAAAAAATGGGTCATCAATATATAAGTAATAAAAATGGATCAACGGGAGGCCCTGTGCGATCGCTCACTTAGCACATGCTCAGGGCCGCCCCTGCAATTGATAAAGCCATGCAATGCCCCAGAGACGAAGCTAGGCAAGGGCCAAAGGGGGCCATGCCCCCCCCCCCCCCCCCCCCCCCCCCCAAAAAAAAAAGCTATGAATCTTCCTTTACTTTATCCTTTAGGTGTATATTATTAGCAGAACTGGTATACAGTTTTGAAAGGTTGGATATGCACTATTGGAAGAAAACTTGTATTATCTGTTGCGTGTAAAAATGAAAGGTTGAGGCAGTTGGACAGCTGGCCTTTAAGCCTAAAAATATGGAATAATAATTACCTATACTTCTCCTTCTACAATTACAACAAACGTGGCACACCATTCAACAATTTTCCTCAATGGTTTTCGATGTTTGTTATTTACTGAATTTTTTTCTCATTCTTCTTTACCTACGCATAAAAAAAACAATCACCCTCTCCTCCTGTAAAAAAAAGCCCTACTAGATCCGTAAGTTTTTTCCCTCTTTCACTTAGGGTCTGTTTGATTCACAAATTTTTCGTGGCGAATGTCAAATCAGTGGGCAAATAAGTCATTTGCCCACTTTTTGGTCTCTTTGATAACAAAATTTGCCTACAACCCATTTGCCTATGTACAATACCTCTAATGCATGAAAAGTGGACAAATTTTGCTTTACTATTTGGAAAGAATTATTTGCTAAACAATTTGTCACTTCTTACAAGTGCTTTTTTTATATTTTGATGCTAAAATATTTCAAAAACTATTTTACAAACTGTTTTATAAAACTATTTTAAATAAAAAAATGTTCTATAAAAATGTTTTTAAATTGTTTTAAAAACTGTTTAAAAAATATTTTAAAATTATTAAAAAACTGTTTTAAAAACAATTTAAAAATTGTTTAAAAAATATTTTTTAAAACTGTTTTATTAAAAAATCTGTTTTAAAACTGTTTAAAACACTATTTTAAAAGGTTTAAAAACTCTTTGGAATAATTAAGAAAATTGTTTTGAATAATCAAGAAAACTGTTTTGAATATTGTAAAAATTGTTTTATAAAAATGTTGTAAAAAAACAACTTTAAAAATTATTTTTAAAACTATTTTAATAAAGTTTTATAAAAACTGTTTTTGAAATGTTAAAAAAATTGTTTTAAAAACTGTTATAAATTAAAAAAATACGGTTTTATAAAAAATGTTACAAAAATGTTTTTGAAATGTTTTAAAATTGTCTTAAAAACAATTTAAAAAGAGTTTTAAAAATATGTTTTATAAAACTGTTTTATTAAAAACTTGTTTTAAAACTATTAAATACACTATTTTAAAAGGTTTAAAAATTGTTTTGAATAATTTAAAAACTATTTCAAATATTGTAAAAAATATTTTAAAAAATTGTTTTATCAAAATTAAAAAAAATTGTTTTAAAAATTATTTAAAAACTTTTTATAAAATATTTAAATAAACTAATTGGATTGACTTTAATTTCGCCTAATTATTGTTTGGTAGCTTCGTGTGAAAAAACTAGGTAAAATTTGTCATGGCAAATTTTACCCATGTAAAATTTTGCCATCTCCACTTTTGCCCACCTTTGAATCAAACAGACTCTTAGCTTATTTTATTTAATACTTCTTTCTAATTACTTTTTATAATTGTATGTGAAATTAAGAAAATTAATAATTGTATTTCTTGAATTGATTTACTAATTGAATTGAATGATATGAACTATAAATTTAATTCTAACTGCTTAATTATGAGTTTAATTTCATAACTACTTGTATCATTTATTTAATTTCTCATTAATTGTTAATTTAATACAGATATTGATTACTAAATAATTGTAATTGGTGATTTTATTTATAATTTACTTAATTGTTCAACTATATTGATTGATTGTTATTTAACTATTTATAGTAATACGTTTAATTATATTGTAAAAATCAATTAATTAAAAAATGTAATAATTTTTATTTGAATCTTTTTCAATTATTATTTAATTTGTTTCTAATTTTGTGTTATAGAACTATATGGGAAGGTCATATACAATCGAGTTTTCAATGACTTTATATATATATATATATATATTATTTAGATTTTTATTTGATCCCCCAAAATTAAATTCTGGCTTCGTCCCCTGTCCATCTCGTCAAGCATGTAGTCATTTGCACCTCATAGTATTAGTGAAACCTGAATAAAACATGAGAAAAAGACTCGATTATTGAGAAGAGTGCGCTTGCGTTCAAATAAGGAAGTTATTTAATTAAATTCAGTTTTTATCAATTAAGTCCTACGAATGCATCTAGTTGTGATTGATGATGATAAAATCAAGCAAGAACAATCAAACACACACAAAGGAGGAAAAATCCCCCAAAGGGGCAAAACCTTTATTCTCACTATAATTTTGTAAGAGAACGGCTTACACGGATTACAATGAAAATATGTGACACAGAAATACCCTGGGTGTCGGTTCTGTTGTTGGCAGCTGGAACTATCCCTTTCCAGTAGGGCAGGAATGAAGAAGAGAACGGCTTCCTCACAAATTACTCCAGATGAGTAAAAAATCTTCTTGAAGGTTTAAAGATTCACACACATATATGGGAATGATTTTGTGAATCAAAAAGGTTTAGAAAACCTATAAAAGATGAAGTCTTATTCTGGACAGTTTTCGTAGAATTTTGAGATTGCAAAAAGACTTGAAAAACGTGTAGAAGGAGAACGGATACTTATACGAAAATCGAGGCGGTGGCTCGTTCGAACGAGATAGCCATGTCACTCAAACGAAGGACATAAGTCGTTCGAACGAGATCGCGCGACATTCCTATCTCGCGCAAACGATATTCAAAATTGTTTGAGCGAGCTTGTCGTTCAAGGCACTTCACTTATACACTTAGAAAAAATTCTTCTTTTGATAAAAAATTAATCCAGACTTCAAAAATAATTTTCAAAAAATTTCCCAAATATTTATGCAAATTTTGAAAGCTTCACTAAAATATTTTACTGATAAAGCGTAGTGGAGTAGTGGGAATGAGCTGAGCAGCACGTCGCATGTAGCATGATGCACGTGAAGATACTGGGTGCATTGAATTCGGATAAAGGCCGTCGAGGATGATCGTGTTGACGTGCCGAATGTAGCGGTATCAGACATACAAACTGTGATCTAGGAGAAAATATAAAATTCCTAGATTCTACCCCGGATATTTATAAAATTATGTCCTTACAAATCTCCCCCTATGTCTATGCTGGTACATACATAAAAACTCTGAATTATGCAATAAAATGACATACAATATAATATCCCCATTAAACCCTCAAACTGAGAATACTAAATGACATGTCTTTCAAATCTTCAGCTCTCCAGAAACTTCCAAAGCTTTTCTCATTAGGGTGTGCAGTCCAATAATGAACAATGTTGTACCTACACACATGAGATAAAGAAAATACCCGTGACAAGCAACAGTTTGAAATATAATGATATGCAAAAATTGATGATCAAATTAAGCTCAAGCAAATCATTTATAAATCAACCAACCACCAAAACAAACAATTATCCCCCATAATTCTTCTCCCCCTTTTTATGATGTCCCCAAATAGACAGATATGAGAAGCATAAATAAATGCACATGGAGAATGACACATGGGAATAAACTACTATTTTTGTATTTTTCAAATTTTTTACACATAATATACAACAAAGAATCATACCATGAAAGAACACAAAAACAACCAAGTCGATGATAGCGAAAATGAAGGGGTGTGATCAAATTCGATAGGAAAATCAATGCATACAAACATGACATATGTGCACGATGAATATCGGATACTCCTAACGAATGAACTCAAAATCTTTCTTTGGTGTAAAAAGGTGGTAATATGAGACATTGACTAAATAAAATCGGGGGTGTATATGCTTTAATTGGTGGAGATAAGTTCATTTTTTATTCTTTAGCCTTTGTCTATTCCTGAACAAAAAGGGGGAGAATAATAGGGGGAGAAATGGTATCTAATCTTATTATTATCGTATCTTAGTTCTTGGAGATTTAACTTAGGGGGAGTCGCGGCCTTCTTAGGTAGATCATTTGATAAATGGGGATAATTAATTAAGGGGGAGTCTTTATTTAAATTGCATTTAATATTTTAATATTCCCTATGCGTTTAATGTGCTGCTTAAGTGTGCAGGTATTGTAAAGCGGCATATATTTAAAGTGGCAAAGCGTTTAATTCTAAAGTTGTATTCGAGTCAAGAATTGTACTCTTTATTTTGGGTGGGATGTTTTTTAGTCTAGTGAGCTTGATGGACCTTTAGGATTTTATTTTGGTTTTTTTTCCGGAATAGCGAAAGGGGGAGATTTGTAAGGACTCAAATTTCCAATTGAGTCTTAATGTAGTGTTGACTCAATTCCGGACAAAAATATTTGTGTCATAGGATAGTATTGAATGAATATCCTCCAAGCCTATGACATGCAAGAGTTGAAGACGTAGAGGCCAAGACTTATAGAACTTCATCATTGCCGAGTTTCAAGTGCCATGTTTCTACATCATATTCCATAGTCTCAAAAAGGTATGAATGCATTTCTATATATATAAAGGGAGACTTGGAATAATTTTATAAAGGGTGTAATTTTATTTTAAACTGATGTATAATTTTCAAAGGTTTCTTTAAAACTTTAAAATAAAGTTTTTGGGCTAAAAATCGAATTTTAAGCATTCTGGAACTTCGTTCGATATTGTCGTTCGAACGAGTTTTTTGTTCGAACGAGAATATCATTCGAACGAGTTCGCCAAATAATTTTTCCCATTTTCCTTTGCAACTTCGTTAGAAGTGTCGTTCGAACCAGACTTCGTTCGAATGAGATTTCTAGCGGGAAATTTTTTGGCAGTTTTAATCAAATTTTCACCAAGTTTCCACTTTCTTTTACCCACTAACTCTTGACAGAAGTTATATGTGCGGGAACCAAGTTTGAAAAACTAAATTTTGACATTTTCTAAACACCTTTTTGAGAGAATATTTTGAGAGAGAAAATTTCTAAGTTCAAAAGTTCATGTTTTAAGTGTTTATATTCTCAAGAAGATTATTCAAAAACACTTTTGTTTACACCCATAGTTTATTTATTCCAAGTTACCATATATATATATATATATATATATATGTGTGTGTGTGTGTGTGTGTGTGTGTATCTTGCTTGGAGTGTTTGGCACCGGGTTTTACTCTACCGAGTTAAAGACTTCGTTTGGGTTTACTTATACAGCCCAAAAAGAAGAAGTTCGTTGTTTTGATGTGGCATTCTCACATGGTGAAATACATCATTTGTGGTTGACGGTGGTACCTAATGTCCGATCGGTGGATTTCGAGACTACGGTGGATTTCTGTGGTTATTCGGTAGGCAGAGGTGTGTACGAGAAGGAGCGTCGGGGCTTGGACGGAGTCAAGTCGAGTGTTGTAAGTCTTACTATCTTGTACATGTAAAACCGTACTAAGTGGATTTGAGGCTAGGGCCGTCCGAGGTTTTTTTCCGTTGAGGGTTTTTCCTCGTAGATCGCGGCGTAGTGGTTGTTTACTTATTTTATCTTTTTCAAATCACATTAGATGCATGTGACAACCCGCCTAATTAAACCTTGGGTGATCAAGACTTAATTTAATTTAAAACAGGTTTCTTAAATGATTCATTCTTAGCATCACTGTCGAAAGCCTTTTTAAATTACTAATCACCTAAGTGACATTAAGCTAGTGCCAAATTTTATCTTTCTTAAACAGAAATAAACAACTCATGCGGAACGATACACATCAAGAAGTATTAAACCAATTCGCATAAATAACTGAATAAAATAAAGTCTTGCCGAAAACCACGGCCAAGAAAACTAACTCAAAATCCAAAAATCAGAATAACTGTAAAAGTAAAGATTGGACAACATGTACCAACAGAGGGTACTAAAACTAAGGTCCTGTACTAGATTTGAAAAAGAGAAGCCGTCTAAACAACCCCTGCAATAGCCACACGTGCTGTACCTCTCAAATCCTTGGAATGAAATCATGTTGGGTGTCCCTGTGGCTGGGCACCTAAAAGGTTTTTAAAATATTTTTACATAGCAAGAGTTAGTACTCAAAAACATTTAAAAATATTTGGCAAGCAGTTATCACAATTGAGTTATTGATTACACATATTAAGACTTCACACACTCTTTTGAGTTTCCTCACCTCTCTTCTATAGTGCACGCCTAACGATGGTACTTAGTTCACCTAGTTATACTACCCAAGTTAACTAGATCAGAATACCCCACTGCACGTATTCCCTTGCTAAGTCCCCAAACATACTCGCAGTAAATTAATAGTCCATGTCTCATATGTTATAAACGTAGATTACTTACTTACTTCTCATTATCCTTATTCTTGTAATAATTGTATCACGCTGCTTAATTATTACTAAGATATTTTCAATTTATCTAATTATCTACTATCTTAAGTCAGTAGATTATGCATATGGAATACATTTTATCACACAACATGTATTAAATATTAGTTATCACTAATATATCCTTTTAACACACATAAATGACTCTTGGTTCGGAATGATTCATCGACCCCAAGTGAGAGTTGGTTCGGAATGATCCATCGACCACAACTATTTATATATATATATACACATATTCTGGTTCGGGACTCTTTCATCGCGACACCAGTTTTAAGGTTTGGTTCGTCATTTTACATCGACCCCAAACATATAGTAAATTTATGTTAGTTCGGAATATCTCATCGACCCTAACATAATTAATTTAGGTATAATTCTCTTATCCCAAAAATTCATATAATTTAGTAGGTACACACCCGACCTATCAAATCATGCCCGTACGTAATATATTTTACTTATATTCACCGTACTTATTAACTTACGATTTATTTCACTATCGCATTTATTCGAGTATTCACGAAACTCTAAGGGTCCTAGTTACCCCTCCCTTAATTCAGTAGTTAAGTCATCTTTAACCGACTGGTATTTTTCCGGAATTGACTCTCACTCTTTCCGTAACTAAATTCTCACGTTCTCGACACCCGTTACTTTCCCGTCGGTCCATTTCTCCAAATTTCACTCAATCATTTATGAAGAAATCTTACGGCACACCTATTGGTATCTATTCAGTCCCTTCATAGGTAAAATGTCATCACTAAGGTTCCCATTAAGTGGCGGTAATTAAAAAGAAATTTTCACAAAATTCTCTAAAGTACAGCCGGGGTCGATCGATCGATGGGATATGGTCGATCGATCGATTGCTCGATCGATCGACATTCAAGGGTCGATCGATCGATCGAGCAGTGACAGACCCAGATCGTCTTCTTCATGCGGGTTACACCATTTTCGTTTAACCATCTCCCATGATAATTCACCATACTTTCAACTAACGAATTCTAATCATTCCTACATATTCTTGGATGATTACTAACGCTTTAAAACAATAAAATAATTACAAATTTCGTCCAAATTAACCAAAAAATTTCCTATCATTCAAGAACCCTAAAAATACAATATTTCCATCTTTTCATCATAAGTACAGATTTTTAGTTCGATTTAATCATCGAGTCTTCTATGATATCAGATTATTTGGAGATAAAAAACGTTCTACATGCAATCCCTATCAATCATGGATCATATTCAAATGTTTGCTTCCAAAAATATCATAAAAATCATGTTCTTCCCAAAGCTCATATATGGGTATTATAACTCAATTTATTTTGCAAATAACCACTTGCCTTATGTACTATAGGGTCTGATTTCGTGGTTGTTGTTGATGATTGATAATTTTTATCCTTCAATCCTTCTTCCCAACAAGTTAGTAGTGAAATTTCCCGTGAATGCTTCCTACTTCTTTCTTTTGCCTTAGGAAATTGTCTCTCTCTTCTCTCTAATGGTTATGGTGTATTTCCCTCCTCTCTAACCCTAGCCTCCAACTCTTATAATCTGACTTAGGGTTGCAAAATTCGTAGGTCTCCTCACCCTTAAATCTAAAGAGACCAAAATGTCCTCGTATGGTCCCGGTGTAGCCCAAAAATGACCCGACACTCAGCTAGTACCCCCGGGTACACTATTTTAACTAATTTGACCCTTTCGGAATAATTTGTGGACTCTAAATTATCTTTTGTGTCTCTAAAAATATGTTTCTCATCTTACCTTCAATTTTGTCTACACGCGACACTCGGTCGAGAGGCCGTACATAACAACTTTCCATATATACCATTCACACTTAGTAAATTTTAATCGTCATATTAATTAGTATCTAACTCTCAATTTATGTCTAATAGCCATAATGATTAATTAATCACTTAATAATCATAATTATTATTACGTCACATTAAATTACTCTACTCACGTAATTTAATTTAAAACGTACCACATTAAATTACTCTACTCACGTAATTTAAATAAAAATGCATTTTCATATTAAATTACTCTACTTACGTAATTTAAATAAAAGGTATTTTCCTTCTCAATTTTAGCTATGCAAAAACACGGGGTCTTACATACTTCCCCCCTTACAAAGGAATTTCGTCCTCGAAATTTAGAAAATACCTTCGGTGAATAATTCTGGATACTGTTCTCGCATATCCTCTTCCCGCTCCCAAGTAAACTCATCCATATTATGATGTCCCCACTGTACTCGCACTAAGGGTACCACATTTGATCATAGTTTGCGCTCATTATAATCCAGAATAGCCACGGGTCTTTCCTCATACGAGACATCAGGCTGCAAGTCAATCTCCTCCAGTGGAATGTGACAGAAGGCTCTCTCACTTATCTTGTATTTCTTCAGCGACGCCATATGGAATACATCGTATATTCGCTGAAGATGCGAAGTCCCAATCTGCAAGCTACCGGTCCCACCCTCTCAATGATAGGAAACGGTCCCACATATCTCGGTGCTAACTTCCCCTTCTTGCCGAACCTCATAATCCCCTTCATAGGAGATACCCGAATTAACACCTGGTCTCCCACATCTAGTTCCATGCGCCTCCTACCGGCGTCAGCATAACTCTTCTGCCTATCCTGAGCTATTCGAATACGTCCTCGAATCAACTCTATTTTGGAATAAGTCTCCTGTATCATCTCTGGTCCCAATAGCTTGTTATCCCCCACCTCTAACCAACAGGCAGGCGAACGATAAGGTCTCCCATAAAGTGCCTCGAATGGAGCCACACCGATAGTGAATTGGTAAGAGTTGTTATATGCAAACTCTACCAAAGGAAGGTATTGTTCCCATCCTCCCCCAAAATCTAGGACACACATCCTTAACATATCCTCCAACATCTGGTTTACCCTTTTAGTCTGACCGTCTGTCTGCGGGTGATATGCCGTACTCAATCGCAAGTCGGTGCCCATGGCCTCCTGAAAGCTCTGCGAGAAATGTGACACAGATATTTTGTCTCTGTCAGACACAATATTAATAGGAACTCCATGTAGCTAAACGATCTCTGAAATGAATAGCTGCGCATACCGCATAGTATCATAGTTCGTACGAACCGGCAAAAAGTGAGCTACCTTAGTCAGCCGATCCACTATTACCCATATGGAATCGTGACCCTTCTGCGACGTTGGTAACCTAGTAATAAAATCCATCTAGATACTCTCCCACTTCCACACGGGAATCTCCAGTGGTTGTAGCATCCCCGAAGGTCTCTGATGGTCAACTTTTACAAGCTGACATGTAACACACCTTGAGACAAACTCTGAAATGTCTCGTTTCATACCTGACCACCAGTATATTCGTCGCATGTCCTGGTACATTTTGTCCCCACCTGGATGTATCGAGAATTTTGACCCGTGCGACTCCGTCATTACGGCATGCCTCAGATCGTCATCCTCAAGTACTATCAGTCTACCATTAAACCGTAGTCTGCCCTCTGAGCTGATAGAGTAGGACTCCGCCCCCTCGGCCAGTAACTGTCATACTTTGTCCTGAAAAAATGGGTCCTCGGCCTGTGCCCTCACTACCCGCATAACACTCTAGGGAGTGATAGCTAAAACTGCCATGTATGCTCTAGCTATCTCATCCTCGTGTCGAAGTTCACTCCACTTCGCCTTCCAGATTTTTGCCAACTCTCCGGTAGGCCTTCTGCTTAATGCATCTGCCACACGTTAGCCTTACCAGGATGATACTGTATATCAAACTGGTAGTCCTTCACGAATTCAAGCCACCTCCTTTACCTCATGTTTAGATCCTTCTGTGTGAAAAGATACTGAAGTGACTTATGATCCGTGAATAGAGTGAACTGCTCACCCAGAAGATAGTGTCTCCATATCCTCAATGCAAAAACGACTGCTGGCAACTCGAGGTCATGGGTGGGGTAATTCTTCTCATGTGGCTTAAGCTTTCGGGATGCATAAGATATAGATTTATCTTCCTGCTGTAACACACCCCCAAGCCCTTGTAAGGGTACGTCAGTATAGACTTGGTACTCTATTACTCTCCTAGGTAAGGCAAGAACGGGTGCTGATGTCAACTTGTCCTTTAGCTCATCAAACGCTAACTGACAACAGTCACTCCATACGAAGGGCACTCCCTTCCGAGTCAAGTTCGTCAAAGGACCGACAATTTTTGAGAATCCCTTGATGAAGCAATGATAATAACCGGCCAACCCCAAAAAGCTGCAAATTTCGGTCGGTGTCATGGGCTGTCCCACTCCCTCACTATCGATACCTTACTCAGGTTAACAATAATGCCTCTGTCGGATACAACGTGGCCTAGGAACTGAACCTCCTGAAGCCAAAATCCACACTTCTCAAATTTGACGAACAACTGATGGTCTCGTAATGTCTGTAGAACCATTCGTAAATGTTCGGTGTGTTCCTCCTCCGTTCGAGAGTAGATTAGAATATCGTCTATGAATACAATCACAAAAAAATCCAAAAAATCCCTGAATACCCTATTCATGAGATCCATTAATACTGCAGGCACATTAGTGATCCCAAACGGCATTACTCTGAACTCGTATGACCCGTACCGCGATAGGAAAGCGGTCTTAGGTACATCCTCTTCACGAATGCGCAATTAGTGGTAACCCAACCTCAAATCGATCTTTGAGAAGTACGCAACCCCTCTCAACTGATCAAACAAGTCGTCAATCCTCGGTAATGGATACTTATTACGTATCATCACTTTGTTCATCTCCCTGTAATCTACACACAGACGAAGTGAACCATCCCTTTTCATTAAAATAACACCGACGCACCCCATGGCGATGTACTCCGTCGAATGAAACCCTGTCCTAAGAGCTGATGAATCTGTTCTCTTAGCTCTCGCATCTCCGAAGGAGCCATACGATACAGTGCTCTAGCAATCGGTCTCATCCCCGGTGCTAGGTCAATAACGAACTCTATCTCCCTACTGGGTGGTAACCCTGGTATCTCCTGAAAGACATCCTCGAAATCCCTCACAACTGGGATTGAGTCCAGAGAGACGGCAACCCCATGTGAGGTCTCCTCCTCGATATAGTATAGATGAGTGTGCGATCCTCCCTCGGGGAGAGGCATCGCCACAAGGAACATCTCTTGCCCCGGGATGGAAAACACGATAGTCCTCTCGTAGCAATCTACCATTGCCCTATAACGCGCCAACCAATCCATGCCTAGGATGATGTCATAACCCTCCATATCCATCACTAGAAGGTCTACCGCTAGACTCAAACTCCCAACCATAATTTCCACATCCATACAGATTGAATGTAAAAGGGACCCACTACCCATCGGTGACTCCACGCACATAAGATGATTGTCAGCTTTCGCTAAGAGGCCGGCTGCCCGTGCAAATCTAGTGGAAATAAACAAATGCGTCGCGCATGTATCAAACAAAATACTATCCTCAAGTCCATGGATAGGAAACGTACCCGCGACTGCCGGTGGTGCTAGAGGTGATGGCTAAAACGGAATGTCACGAATGTTGAACACACGCCCGTAGTGCATCTGGCCTGGCTGCGGGGCCTGTGCTGCTGTTGGGGCTAACGTAGCCTGCTGCCCCTATTGGGCACACTGTTGTTGTGCCCTGTGTTGATGTGGATAATTCCTACTCTTGTGACCCTGCTGGCCACAAGTGCAACACTGACCCTGAAATTGCCTCTGACCTTGGCCCTGTTGGCCCTGACGTTGGCCCTGTCGACCTTGTCCTTACTGCCCTCCACCTTGGTTCCCTTGACCCTGTCGGCCCTGAGGAACTGGTTGCTGGGGACCCTGCTGGCCCTGTCTGTCAAAATGATACCTCCCATGCTTAAACTTCTTGGCAGAGTTCCCCTGCCGAGAATCCTACCCTAGCTGGCCCCCCGTTTGCTGTTGTGGTGTGTTGCTGCCACTACTTCCATCCACTTTGCCCGGTTGGCTAGGCTCACCTCTCTTGTTTCCCTTCGCATGAGAGCGATGATCCTGGAAGTGTAGTAGAGCGGGATTGACGACATCTGTGTAAGTTACCAACGCCGAATTGCCGATCAAATGTTGTTTGATTCTCCAGGTCAAGCCATCCATAAATTTTGACTTTTTTCTCTCCTCATCGCTCACCTTATTTAGCACAAAGTTAGCCAAACGGGTAAACTCCTCCTCATAATCAGCAACTGAGCGATCACCTTGAACCACTTCGCTGAATTTCTTCCTTATCTCTGACTCTACTGCTGGAGGAAAATACTTGCGATCAAACCGCACCCAAACGTCACAAATTGCCATTGCGTCCCTTTCTTCGGTGGTGGTAACTGACTCCCACAACTGTAAGGCCGCTCCCGAGAGACGAAAAGTAGTTATCATTAGTTTCTGTACCTCGGTGCACTCTAGCATGCGCAAGTAGCGCTGGATGTTTTTCTTCCAGTTGCACGCCTCCACTACATCGGTACTACCCTGGAACTCGGGTGGATGTCCTTTATGAAATGTCTCTCTGACTCGCTGCCAAGTAAATGGCCCTTCTAGGGCCTGAACTATAGGTTCCACGGGAGGTGGTACTTGGGGCTGAGGAAAATGGGCTGCCATTGCCCTCATCGCTGTTTCGACTGCCTGAGCCACTATCACTGCAACCTGCATAGTGGAAATCAACTCGGGTGGGGGTGGTGGCACTGGCACCTGTGGCTCCTGATGAGCCTCCCTCACCTCATCTCTGGCTTCAGCCCTATCCGCTCGCTATCTCCTCGGTGGCATCTGAAATTAGATCAAATTGTATAAGTACATAGTTTACACAAAAAATTTACGAGCAGATATACAATATCTCAAAAGCGAAAAGTGAGCCAACAGTCCTAATAGTAGGGCTCTAATACAATCAAACGTTACGTGGAAACATAGTTGCCGTACAGATCCTATGGATACTAGAACCTGATACTCTGATACCATCTGTGACACCCCGCTTAATTAAACCTTGGGTGATCAAGCCTTAATTTAATTTAAAACAGGTTTCTTAAATGGTTCATTCTTAGCATCACTGTTGAAATCCTTTTTAAATTACTAATCACCTAAGTGACATTAAGCTAGTGCCAAATTTTATCTTTCTTAAACAAAAATAAACAACTCATGTGAAACGACACATATCAAGCAGTATTAAACCAATTCGCATAAATAACTGAATAAAATAAAGTCTTGCCGAAAACCACGGCCAAGAAAACTAACTCAAAATCCAAAAATCAGAATAACTGTAAAAGTAAAGTTTGGACAACATGTCCCAACATAGAGTACTAAAACTGAGGTCTTATACTAGATTTGAAAAAGAGAATCCGTTTAAACAACCCCTGCAACATCCACACGTGCTGCAGCTCTCAAATCCCTGGAATGAAATCATGTTGGGTGTCCCTGTGGCTGGGCACCTAAAAAGTTTTTAAAAGATTTTTACATAGCAAGAGTTAGTACTCAAAAACATTTAAAAATATTTTGCAAGCAGTTATCACAATTGAGTTATTGATTACACATATTAAGACTTCTCACACTCTTTTGAGTTTCCTCACCTCTCTTCTATAGTGAACGCCTAACGATGGTACTTAGTTCACCTAGTTATACTACCCAAGTTAACTAGATCAGAATACCCCACTGTACGTATTCCCTTGCTAAGTCCCCATAACATACTCGCAGTAAATTAATAGTCCATGTCTCATATGTTATAAATGTAGATAACTTACTTACTTCTAATTATCCTTATTCTTGTAATAATTGTATCACGCTGCTTAATTATTACTAAGATATTTTCAATTTATCTAATTATCTACTATCTTAAGTTAGTAGATTGTGCATATGGAATACATTTTATCACACAAGATGTATTAAATATTAGTTATCACTAATATATCCTTTTAACACACATAAATGACTCTTGGTTCGGAATGATTCATCGACCCCAAGTGAGAGTTGGTTCGGAATGATCCATCGACCACAACTATTTATATATATATACACATATTCTGGTTCGGGACTCTTTCATCGCGACACCAGTTTTAAGGTTTGGTTCGGCATTTTACATCGACCCCAAACATATAGTAAATTTATGTTAGTTCGGAATATCTCATCGACCCTAACATAATTAATTTAGGTATAATTCTCTTATCCCAAAAATTCATATAATTTAGTAGGTACACACCCGACCTATCAAATCATGTCCGTACGTAATATATTTTACTTATATTCACCGTACTTATTAATTTAAGATTTATTTCACTATCGCATTTATTCGAGTATCCACGCAACTCTAAGGGTCCTAGTTACCCCTCCCTTAATTCAGTAGTTAAGCCATCTCTAACCGACTAGTATATTTCCGGAATTGACTCTCACTCTTTTCGTAACTAAATTCTCACATTCCCGACACCCGACTGAATCAGTTACTTTCCCATCGGTCCATTTCTCCAAATTTCACTCAATCATTTATGAAGAAATCTTACGGCATACCTACTGGTATCTATTCAGTCCCTTTATAGGTAAAATGTCATAACTAAGGTTCCCATTAAGTGGCGGTAATTGAAAAGAAATTTTCATAAAATTATCTAAAGTACAGCCGGGGTCGATCGATCGATGGGATATGGTCGATCGATCGACATTCAAGGGTCGATTGATCGATCGAGCAGTGACAGACCCAGATCGTCTTCTTCATGCAGGTTACACCATTTTTGTTTAACCATATCCCATGATAATTCACCATACTTTCAACTAACAAATTCTAATCATTCCTACATATTCTGGGATGATTACTAACGATTTAAAACAACAAAATCATTACAAATTTCGTCCAAATTAACAAAATAATTCCTATCATTCAAGAACCCTAAAAATACAATCTTTCCATCTTTTCATCATAAGTCCAGATTTTTAGTTTGATTTAATCATCAAGTCTTCTATGATATCAAATTATCTGGAGATTAAAAACGTTCTACATGGAATCCCTATCAATCATGGATCATATTCAAATGTTTGCTTCCAAAAATATCATAAAAATCATGTTCTTCCCAAAGCTCATATATGGGTATTATAACTCAATTTATTTTGCAAATAACCACTTGCCTTATGTACTGTAGGGTCTGATTTCGTGGTTGTTGTTGATGATTGATGATTTTTATCCTTCAATCCTTCTTCCCAACAAGTTGGTAGTGAAATTTCCTTTGAATGCTTCCTACTTCTTTCTTTTGCCTTAGGAAATTGTCTCTCTCTTCTCTCTAATGCTTATGGTGTATTTCCCTCCTCTCTAACCCTAGTCTCCAACTCTTATAATCTGACTTAGGGTTGCAAAATTCGTAGGTCTCCTCACCCTTAAATCTAAAGAGACCAAAATGCCCCCGTATGGTCACAGTTTAGCCCAAAAATGACCCGACACTCAACTAGTACCCCCGGGTTCATTATTTTGACTAATTTGACCCTTTCGGAATCATTTGTGGACTCTAAATTATCTTTTGAGTCTCTAAAAATATGTTTCTCATCTTACCTTCAATTTTGTCTACACGCGACACTCGGTCGAGAGGCTATACATAACAACTTTCCATATTTACCATTCACACTTAGTAAATTTTAATCGTCATATTAATTAGTATCTAACTCTCAATTTATGTCTAATAGCCATAATGATTAATTATTCACTTAATAATCATAATTATTATTATGTCACATTAAATTACTCTGCTCACGTAATTTAATTTAAAACGTACCACATTAAATTACTCTACTCAGGTAATTTAAATAAAAATGCATTTTCATATTAAATTACTCTACTCATGTAATTTAAATAAAAGGTATTTCCCTTCTCAATTTTAGCTATGCAAAAACACGGGGTATTACAATGCATGCTTAGGTAAAAAGATAAAATTGGTATATTTAATTTGGTGCAAACTTAATTTTGGTAATGTTTAATTAATTTAATTCAAGTCATTAATTTTATTGGATAAAATTTGGTTTGGCCTAATTTACAATATTGAATTAACTATTTGTTAAGCAAATTTCTAGGACTTGGGTTGAGTTAATATGTTAAAGTGAAAATTAATTTGTTGATTAATTTAATGTCACTTTGAGTTTGTTTAATTTTAATTTGAAAGAAATTAAAATTTTGTTTGTGTAGTTGTTTAATTGAACCATCTCTATTCCGCATCTAAAAGTGTGACAACCCTCACTCCGAGGTAAGGGGTGGCCAGCCCGATACTCCGACACATACGGGAACCATGGATGGAAATCATACTCATCACCACAAATATAGTAGGAGTAACCGAGAAAACCACCCATTACTTCAGAAAACGGGTTGTCAAAACAATTTAATTGGTTTTAAAAGTTAAATTAAGAAAACAATTTAAACAACCCATTCAAGAAAGTTAGTGGAATTCTAAGAAACATAAGTAACATACAACTAAAATGGAAATATACAAGGGGAGGACCGAATATGCTGTTGGTCCACAGCTACACAAAAGGATTTGCAACAATTATATGTACTTAGTACATTCATTATACAATTACAAAGTTGGGCCACACGCCCGATTAACAGACCCGATCATAACTAGATATAAAAAATGATGGCGTCTAGCAAAATATCATGTAATATTCGCAAATTCATACAGTTCCTTAAAAGCAAAAGAGTGGGAATATCAACACGGGCGTCCTTGCGGAGGAGCACCTGGGCGGATACAATAACATGCACAACATAGAAGAAAATGAACGGGTCAGGACCCGGTTTATATATAGTTCCCAGATGAACAAAAAGCATGTTAGATATGAACAGTCAATCATGAGAATGAACATCAGAAATCTAACAACCTAACAAAGAAATATAAATGAGAAAGCTAAAATGACATGCCTAAGATAAAACTATGCAAGAGAACGAAATGATGCATTAATAAATTAAAAACCTCTATTCATTAATTTCCACTTTAATCCAGTTTCAATTCCATAACAGGAATACAATATCATCGTTTTCTTATTTCTTTCCAATTCTTATTCCTTAGCAGGAAAGTAATTATCATAATACATTTCAGTGGAAATATGCAACCCTCAAGTCCCACTTGAGATTAGAAAAGTTATATTCTTATACATATAACGATTCTAAGACCGCCCCTCCGAGTTTTCCCACTGGACGCACCCCTAAATGACTATCATCTTTCAGGGGACCATCAAACAAGGCAGCCTGGGTACCTAACGCACGTCGGGAAGTGGCCATATGCCTGCGAGTGAGTCATAACCACACCTGGAATTACCTCACTAGCGCAGAAAATACATATAATAAACCCGCATATGGCCGAGGACTATAGTCTCCCTACATTCACAATTCAAGGAACATCACCTCATGCGCGAGCTTCCCTTATGATAGCATTTAGATAGGTGTGTTTAAGTAAATTAGCATTTACTATAAAAACAATACTTTTCATTTTCATTAACATTTATGTGTTTCATTTTATTTGAAACCATGATCGTAGAATATTTCATTTATTTTCATCATAGGTTATGCCTCGAATAAGTCTCCAAGGGATTATTTTCGTTTCCTGAGCTTAAGGTCTTATATGCCTCAATTCAAGCCCCTAAAGTCTCCAACTATGGGCCTACAACTCCCATCCCTATTATTAGGATGCACAAAGAAAAGTGATGCCTTAACATCACTTAAGACAACCCCTCCCCCGGACTTAACCCCAAGTGAAACCCATTCAACACTAGGGTGACAACCAACTCAACTAGAACTCTAAAAGCCAAGGTTTACTTCATTCAAGAAGATTCCTAAGTTCCTAGGGGACGAAAGGGATTGAAAAACAAAAGTACGAAATTGGGTAAGAAAACAGGGGACCGGCCGACCGGTCCCAAGACCGCGGTCAACCGCGTCTCAAGTTTTAGCTTTTGAAAGAAAGCAGAAAGTTCATCTCGAACGAGCCGGTCGACCGGTAGGGGACCCGCGGTCGACCGCGCCCTTACTTCATGCCTTTGAAAGAAAGCAGTGTGCCCTCCTCCGAAGGCCCGGTCGACCGGTCTGAGAAACGCGGTCGACCGGTCATTGCAGACCTAGACCAATCTTCCTATTTCTTTCATACCAACCCAAAACCAACTATCAACCAATCCCAATCAAACCTCATTCAATGATACTAAAAGATCATAAATGCTCCCATCAACATCTTTATACTTCTTTCAACAATCAATCTCTACCAAAGATGTTGATACCCATAAATCCAACCAAAAACCACAATTATATTACATCAAAACTATACATAACTAACCATACTAGTTATCCATCTTAAACCATATAATAGCAAGTAGAAAACTTGCCTTGGGGCTTCAAATTCAGTCTTGGTTGAAGAGGAAAGCAAGATCAAACTACCAATTCTTCAATCTCTCCCTTTTCTCCACAAGTTCTTCCACTCTCTCTCTCACTCTTAGGGCTAGAACACTTAGGGCAAATAAGAGGAAATGAAAGGCTTGGTAAAGAATAAAACGTGTCCTTAGATTAAAGGTCTCTCATTTTAAATGTCAATACCGCAATAATTAATGTTTAATACGCAATATGCCAAAACCAGTCAAAAGTGCCCAAAATCTCAAAATACAATATGGCACACATTTCGACTGTCTCATACCTCCCGGAACTAACTACACCCTCCAATTTATCATTTGGAAATTTTATAAGCCATTTAAAGTTCCGGTTTTATTTTGATTCAAATTGCCATTTTAATTTTCATGACAAAATAGAACACCACATGGTAACAACTACTTACACACATGGTAATTATACAACTCATTAGTAAATATTAACTTATTTCATCAAATTAATACTTACCCACATCCGGCATTTTATATATGCAACTACTCAACACAGTAAATAAATATAAAATGGGCTCCCAAAAGTGAGGGTTGTTACAAAAAGAAAATTACATTTTGTTTAAAATCTAAAAATTGGGGGTTATCATTCCGAACAATTTTTCCTTATGTTTTGATTTTTGATTTCTTATCCTCTTTGACTAGTTTGCACTTCTTTTTCTCTTGATTAAAATTAATATTTGTTTTTTCAATCAGAAAAAAAAAGAGATAATAGTAGGTGTGTTCTTTTCCCCTTAGCCCACCATATTATTTTCTACCTAAAGGATGATGGAAAGAAATGGATTCATATATTTTCAATCTAATTTTTTGCTCTTACAAAACTCTCTCCCATTTGTATAAATGGGCGCAATTTTAAAACCAACCCTGATCCTTCTCCTCTGCTCTTCCACTATTACAAATCCAAACACAAGGGATTACAAGTTCTTCTTCCTAGGGATATAATTTTCATTCCTCTTACATTTTATTCCTTCATGTTTCTATCTGGACTTAGATTAGATGATAATACAAGGTTCCATGATACCGAAGTAAATATTTGTTAGAGCTGTTTAACGGCAAAAATAATGGTTGCATGGAAATAAATCAAATGGTTGAATGGGGTTAAGGGGAGGTGGAGGTGGTTTCTTATATTCTTTACTTATGTTTCGTATTTTTATTTTATTTTATTTTTATTTTTAGTAATATATTTATTATTATTTCTTTATGTTTCAAGGAAATCCAATCCTCTCCTTACCTCCAGTCTATATTATATATATACACACAAATATATATATCCCTTTAAGAAAAATATTGCAATTTTTTCCCATTTTGATAAATCTGGTTAGCATGGGTAAGCTTGTAATGGAAATTGCCTTATTTTTTTTTATCTTAAAATGATTTTATTTAAAAGTTGGGTGTTTTTATTTGCACCTCACTTATCTTTATGCAGAACCCAATTCTAAAATGTGGAGTTTAAAAGTGTATTGTGCGTAAAAAGACTACATTACCCCATTTAGGAGTTCCATTTCAATTTCAACTAATTTTTTAGAGAAATTTCATCTATTCTTTCAACCAGCATCTCTCTCGTCTCTCATACACATAGATGAAAAGCTTGAAGTAGTCTACTGGTAATTGAATTCGGGGATCAAACTTAATACCTTTTAGGCTTTATACATATTAGATTTAGTTAGCTGTATATTAGTTGTTATTAGTCCAGCTGTCACTTAGCTGGCATTTCTAATTTGTAACCAATTATGTTAGAGTTTCTACTATATATAGATGATTCTTTGTACAGTGACTTTAGTGAGATCAATAGAGAAACATATATGTTCTCCTCTATCTTCCTTTTGTTTAGCGTATTATGGTATCAAAGCAAAATTGATTCTTCATCTTCTTTGTTTTGTTTGATTGATTCTTCTCTCCATATCGTGAAGTGTAGATTTGTTCTTCTTATTCAATTTTCATGGAAACTCTAAATCCTGAAGAATCAAATACCTCTAAATATGGCATGTCCGCCATTGATGAACCTTCAAGTCCTTATTTTCTTCATCATTCTGATGGTCCAGGTCTTGTTTTGGTCTCGCAACCTCTAACATGAGATAACTATGCCTTCTGGAGTCGTACGATTTGATTGCTTTATCAGTAAAGAATAAACTAGGATTCATTGATGGATTTATTGAGAAACCTGAAGGTAATGATCTTAATCTACTCAATTCATGGATTAGAAACAACAATGTTGTTATCTCTTGGATTCTGAACTCTGTTTCTAAAGAGATTTCTTCTAGCATAATTTTCTCTGATTCTTGTTATGAGATTTAACTTGATTTCAAGGATAGATTCCAACAAAGGAATGACCTAGAATATTTCAGTTACATCGTGAATTAATGAACCTTGTCCAAGATCTGAGCACTATTAATGTCTATTTCACTAAATTGAAGACTATTTGGGAAGAATTAAGAAATTATAGACCTATTTGCACTTGTGGAAAATGTTCTTGTGGTGCTGTTAAAGAACTTCAATCTTATTATCAAATGGAATATGTCATGTCTTTTCTTATGGGGCTACATTATTCTTTTGCTCAAGTTCGTGGCCAGCTTCTTCTTATGGATCCTTTACAACCTATAAATAAGGTATTTGCTTCCATTTCTCAAGAAGAACATCAAAGGAAAGTTGGAGCTCATGTCAGTTTTAATTTTGATTCTGCTGTCACTATGGCCTTTACTGTCAAGAATGACTATTCTAAGAAACCTGGATATGGTACTGGTTTTTACAATTCTACAGGTTATAGAAACAATTCTGGAGGTTACAGGAATAACTCTGGAAATCACAATACTGGGGGTTATAAGGGGCAGAGAAAAGATAGACCTTATTATACTCACTGCAATTTTCATAGTCATACCATTGAGAAGTGCTACAAAATACATGGCTATCCTCCTGGTTTTACACCAAGGCAAAGAGAGAACAATTCCTTTTTTAATAATCACAACATTTTTAATCAAGTCTCTAATGAATCTTATTATAATTTAGATAATAATCCTGCTGTATATTACTTGTTATTAGTCCAGCTATCACTTAGCTGGCATTTCTAATTTGTAACCAATTATGTTAGATTTTCTACTATATATAGTTGATTCTTTGTACAGTGACTTTAGTGAGATCAATAGACAAACATATATTTTCTCCTCTATCTTCCTTCTGTTTAGTGTATTAATACCCCTGTACAAACATTCTTGAAATTGAACATTCTCCAATGTGAGATCATCTGCCCATCATGATTTTCTACCATTGGCCCATTCCACCGACATCACTAATTGCATATAGTTTCCTGGTTTTGTTCGATGGTAGGTGGAGCCTAGCGAAAATGTTAAATTTTGTCGATTTTTTTAATAATGATTGAGCGTGGTTACCAAAACCATAAAAATGAACTTTTTCCTCTTAATTCTTTTGCACACCCTATTAGAAGAAGCTATGCAGCCATGATTGTACAAGTAGGACCGGTTTTAGTTGGGTAGTACGCAAGCAAGAGCCTACTATTGATAATGGGGATAGGATTTCAAAGGTTTAGGACGATAAATGTAGAGAGAAGGGTGATGGGGTTTTAGAAATGCCAGATTTTTAAATATATTCAACAAACCCCATCACATGGGGGGTTATAAATGGGTTTAAATCCATTATTGCGGGTTTAGTAAAAATGGGGGATGTAAACAAAAATTATGGGTTTTTCGAAAAATACCCTAAAAGTTTGCAATTGTATGTATAATTGATTGCTGATCAAAAGTGCCTGCTCGATAAGGATTTTCATATCTGAATGATCTCAGATCCTTGAACTTTCTGCAAATCATACATTCAATAAAAATTTGGTCCGTGTATACATGTTTGGACTACTGCTTTTCATTGTTAGTAACAAAACACAACACATGCACTTATTTAACAGGCCGAGATAAGCTACAATCCCAAGCCCTTTAGACAGTAAAATTTACGACTTCTGTATTTTAATATTGCAACCTAGAAGTGTAATATATCTATTTTTCCTTATGGGATGGATGTGATGATTTGATAAAATGATTATTAAGCTAGAAATGTGCATTGTGATAATATTGTTATTTTCAATGTTCATTAGTTTAGCATTTCAAAAGTTTGAGGCACATATATATCTTCATTTCACGTGCAAGCTTGCGAATCCATGTTGACCCTCACCACATGAGTGTTAACCTAGCACCCTATTTAGTGAAACATAAACGTAAGAAAAAAATTGTTTTATTTGTGTGCAGTTTATAAATTAGATAGAAGTATGTAGTAGCAATGGTAAGGTTGCCCCATTGTGACCTGAAGGTCACAGGGTCGAGTCGCAGAAACAGCCTCCTACATATGCAGAGGTGCAGGGGAAGATTGTGTACATCTAACCCCCACCCCCACTCCCGCGGTGGCAGGAGCCTAGTGCAGTGGGTTTGCCCTTTTTTATGTAGTAGCAATGTCTTATAATTCATTAATTAACTTGTTAGATAAAGCTATACAACCTTTGGTGAGGCAACCTCTGAAAATTTCCAAACCTTCTGGATGCACCTTTTGAAGTTAGTTTGTGATTTTATTTTTTTAGTTAGAGGATTTCATCTTCCCTGACTCATCTGGTGTTGAGTTCATATTTCAGATGCTAGTTGATGATATTGGTGATGTAACGATTACAAATGACGGCGCTACAATCCTGGAGATGTTAGAAGTTGAGCATCCTGCTGCTAAGGTGGAGGAATAAGGGCTCTTTTCTGCTCATTGCTTTTGCTCGAGTAGATATAGAATTTGATTATTTACGTGTTTCTCTATCTTTGCTGATGTTTAAAGGTTCTGGTTGAGTTGGCTGAGCTTCAAGACAGCGAAGTTGGAGATGGGATAACTTCAGTGCTCATTATAGCTACGGAGTTACTTAAGGTAATATTTACTCAGTGCACTAATCTTGTTGTTCATTTGAGAAGTGATTTGTTAATCAAATTGGTATTTCAGTATTTCTGCGAATGATTTATGTATTTTTTTAGGGGGAGGGGGGCAAAGAGCAAATGACCTGGTGAGAAATAGGATTCACCCAACATCTATAATCAGCGGATATAGAGTGAGTTCCTTTCATTCTGAGTTTTACCCCCTATATTTATGAAAGATCATACAAGCTTTACTTTCCATCTTTTCTTCTTTTCTCTTTTCATTATCTAATTCTCCTTAAATATTGTTGTTTATCTTGGCAGCTTGCAATGAGGGAAGCATTCAAATACGTTGATGAAAAGTTGGCAGTTTTAATTCATTAAGAGTTTGTTGAGCAGATGGCGCAGCATAATTATCTTAGTGAAAGATTTGTGTGTTGCATCCGTGTGAGTCTATAGCTTAACGCCTAAGTTTCACAAATTGCAGTATGACCTCTAGATGGAGTTTTGGCATTCATTCATACATGAAATTGAAAAACTTTGCTATAAAGATACAATTTTTTTCTGTAATTATGTGCGTGTTTTACCCCAGAACTTTTTTCTTGAATGGTTAGAAAGAGTTGTTTATTTTGTAGAAGGAACTGTATAGTTAAACTTGAATATACTGGAATGACTTTTAGCCTTCGAGGGTCTCTAGGCCTGGAATCAAAAAAAGTTGGTTTACACTTTTATGCCACATATTCTTGCACGTGCACTATGGGGGGGGGGGGGGGGGGGGGGGGGGAATTTTGGCGGGTCAACTGCACAATTATCTTAACCATGCTTTCTTTTGTGCTGTTTAGGTTTCTCTTGTAAACTGTACCAGGACAAGCATGTCCTCAAAATTGATAGCTGGTGACAGTGACTTCTTTGCGAATTTGGTATGCTTATGGATTGTTAAGAAAGATGAATTTATTTTGATTTCATTTGTTTCGTTTGCTATTCATTTGAGAAATTATAATCTTCTTAAATGAAATTTAATGTTGCTTAGCTTTATCAATACATTTTATTGTTAAGCAATTTTTTCGTGTTTATTCTCTCCCCTCCAGGGGCGGATGCAGGGGGGTGCCAGGAGAGGCGGAGGCCCCCCGAGATTAAAAAAAAAAAAAATTTAGGTATGCAAAATGTGTAATTTTTTTTTTTAGGGGTGCAATTTTTAAGGGAGGCCCCTCCTGAGATCTTGCCTACATTGTTTTTTAATCAAAAATTTGTATAAAACTTGTATTAACCCAAAAAAATTTTGCCTCGGGGGCTTCCGCCCCCAAACCCCCGACACCACTCAAGACTTTCGCCCCTCCTAACCAAAAATCCTGGAGCCGCCACTGCTCCCCTCTCCATTTTACTTCTGAATCACAAGTATATGTTTCTCTTATTTGAGAAGAAATGAATAGTTCAAAATGCCGATTTTGGCGTTGTGTTAGTTTTTTTTTTGGCTTCTCAAAGATTTCATGACTGGTGAAAATCTTGTAGTAGTTTTATTTTACACTGCTGTTAGAAAATAATACTGATATCCTACTGTCAAAATTTGGGTAAATTTAAATGTTGGTTGTAAGCTTCGATAAACTCCCATGCTAGCAAATACAGTAGCCATGATGAGTTGATTTTAACCCTTTCTTTCCTTCAAGTAAATTTTACTAAAAGTGCAAAAACGAGGGCAACCCTGTTCTTACAGGATTTACGAGAAAAACGTTCACATAAATCCCAACAAACAACCTTAAGATAAAACTGCTATATAAGCTCCATAAAAGTATCCAAAGATCATCGGTACTCCACTGAGTCAAAAGATGACAATATCAAGTTAGAAGGCTGGAGATTGTGCAAGGGCATTAGAACGTTCGAGATTGTGCAAGAGCATTAGAACGTTCTGATGCTTTGCTTCACATTTTACTTATGCCCGGGCGAGGCCTATCGGTGGCAACCGATCTGACATTTGAGTTAAAAAAAGGGACATATACCAAATAGTCCCTCGGACATTTTTTAATATCCATTTAGTTCAAACTTTTTTATTTTGCCTCAAAAAGTCCTTTGCCACATATTTTGGAGAGGGAGTGCCGCTGATGCGGACCTCTAAAACTAAAAGGATATTGAGTGCTTGAGGGACTAAATGGGTTAAACTAAAAATATGTGTCATTTTTAAAAAATATATATTTATAGTAGGGACTATTTAATAATTGACCCTTAAAAAAAAGCTATTTAACAACAATTGACTTGAAATTGGGACATGAGAATTTTATAGATTTCATAAAAAATGGATTATCATTAAAAAAGACAAAACAATTTGCACATAAAAAAGGATAAAATCTCACAATTAAAAACTATGTCAATATCAAATCTATCTTCCTATAAATGGTAGAACTCAAATTCATACCAATAAAATATCAAAATGGTCATTTATTTTTTTAAAAAAATTTACATTTAAAAAAAAAAAATGTAAATATGAACTGCTTTTCTAAAACTCAAGCTAAAAATTATTTCTTTAGTAACTTATTTTTCTAAAACTATAAATAAAAACTGTTATTTTAGTTATTTATTTTTCTAAAATCGTAAATAAAATTTATTTTCCTAAAACTGTAAATAAAACTATTTTTTAGTAAATTATTTTAGTAAAAATTATAAAATTGTAAAAAAACAATTATTTTATTAGTACTCCATTTGACGTTTTTTTTCTAAAAACATTTTTTAAAACCACAAATGAAGTTCTTTGGTGATTTTTAGAATTTTGTAATGATATTTTTGTAATTTAAAATAATTTTTATATTATTTTCATATTTATCATAGTTTTTTTAATGTAATTTCCTAAAATCATTGTCAATACACCAAAAAAATAAAACAACAATAAGAAACCCTAGATTTTGAAACCAAAATACAAAAGAAATTACCTGCAACAACCGGTTCTTGAATTTGGGCTTTTAACGACTCCTTGTAGTCAACCCAAAACAGTCATATCCCAAATGAATATGGTTCCAACCTAAGAATACTCTAAACACACAAATAAACTCAACATCTGTTGATATCTAAACAAACAAACACACCACGCCCAACATAAGAATACTCTAAAACAAAAATAAACTCAACATCTGTTGATATCAAAACAAACAAAATGATATATGCATAAACACCTGCCAGCCACAAACCAACTAATAAGCTTCCAGCATCTGCCATCTACCTCACCCACTTGCAAAGCCACCGAATAAATAACCAATAAACAAACACCTCTTGATCTATTCTCAAAACCACAAACAAAACCCACATAGAATAATTCAAACCAAAGAAACCCAACAATTATCTGAAAATAAAGATGACCAAACAGAGGGACAGAGATAGAAACAGAGGGACGGGGACGGGGACACTCTTGGAAAACATAGAAATGGGTTTAATGTATATGTCTCTGGCAGGTTAATAAGTTGGATTAAATGGGTGTAGTTGAGAGATGCTTGGGATCCCATCTAGTATTTGTTAATCACGTAATGCGTTTAAATGAGAGGAGACGGAAAGGGAATTATACATGCCTATGTGGATGGGCTAATTGAAAAGGAGATATAAACTTATTTTATAGCATTTTATAGTAGTACTAGATATAAACTCGCGTGATGTGTACGCTACGTGATTGTGATAATCATTTAGCACGTTAAGTTGATTTCTTTGTGTCATTTAGATTGTTGTCATTTTTAGTACATGTGGGGTGATCAAAAAATACAATTTCAACTTAAAATCTTTTTTGGATCAATTACCAAAAAATCTCTCAAACATTTTTTAATACACATTTAGTCCAAGCCTTTTATTTTGTATTAAAAAGTTCCTTATTCTCTTATCTTTAAAGGTCCGCGCCAGCGGCATGATAAGGCCTTTTTGGCATGTTGAAGGATTTTTTGGTGCAAAATAAAAAGTTTTGGACTAAACATGTATTAAAAAAAGTTCGAGAGACTATTTGGTATATGCCCCATCTTTTTTTTATTAAAGGTAAATTGAATTTTTTTTCTTCTCCCATTCTCTTCCACTTCTCTCCTATCAAAATATCATCTCCTGTTTCTCCCTATAAATTTGTAAGAAAGTTGAAAGTTTTTGTATTCTAATAGATTCCGCAATGAGTAGATCTTCTTGTATTTATTTTTTCCTTACTTTATATCATATTTTATCAAATGGTGGTTGCGAGTCTCAATTGACTATCCAAAATTATAAATTGCCATTTTCATAGACAACTGACTATGAAAAATATCAAGAAGAAAAAATATGTGGGATGTAAGTTTTTAGTCACGAGTGATAAATCACTCAACCAATCCCTTAGGTGTTTCAAGAAGTACATCATACAAGGGGACTTCAAAAAGTACATCTCAAGCATTTATAATAGAATTGAAGTTGAGTTTTGTCCTAAACCCATGTTTAGACTTAGAGAGACCAAAATATGTTATCCAAGTTTGTTATTCTCACTTTAATTAGATCATCTCTACATAATTTTAGCATTTTTGTTATGCAAAACGAACTGAAATTTGAATGTTGCTAGTAGTGTTAAAATAACTCTTACAATCTATTGTTTTAAACAATATTGTTATAAAAATATTCGTACAGTGGGTTCTTTGCCATCGTAACCTTTATTAAGTGAGAAAAATGGAAAGTGAAGCTTAGACAAAGTGTATAAATATAAAGAAGAAGATAAGAAATAGAAGAATAAAATAGATATAGGGAAAAAATAAAGAAGATGATTGGAAAGAGAAAAGAAGAAATAGAATTGGAAAAAAACTACAAAAGTAACCGTCATATTATTTCTAGTAATAGTCAAACAAAAGAAAATGACAAATAGTGTGACCAACAAAGACAATAATACAACCCATATATAAGAAGTTCTGATGGCCTGTCCATCAAACAGTTTTCCACTTGATGAATTGTGAAACTAATTAATCAAAAATTAAACAATTTTTTTTTTCGTAGCTTAATAATTATAAATCCGAACTCACTTGTTGGTCAAAAGATCGTTGACAGCCACAACAAAACCATCCTATAATATTCCTCTATACACAACACCATATCGATCTTCTCCAATCACATTCTCCGCAGAGAATATATTAGTCGTGGTTTCAAGCAACCCTCCTATCAGACGGACGAGGACCAGCACTAAACCCCCCACCCATTTTCGTATAAACATCAGACAACTCTCTCTCACCTCCCCCTCTCATTCCGCTAAAAAAATCTTTCCACTGCAAACCCAACTCCAGGAAATCTCCATATCGTTAACCCCATAGTCGCCTCAGTCGTTTCAATAGACCTTTGTTCATTTTGTCCATCCATTAGTAGCTCATGTCTACAAACAGGACACGAATTCCGATGATTAAGCCACAGAAAATACAATCTCCAACTTCCAATCAGTTCCAATGTAGATGTGAAAAATATAATAACTAATTTATGAAAAGAAAGGACATCAATACTTAGATGATAAGAGTTATTTTCTTTAGGGCCTTTGGTCTAATAGTTAATGTGCATATGGGACAAAATAAATAAATTCTTACTTAAATTACATTAAAGCATATAATTGATTAACAAGATTTTTCTTTTGACATCACAAGATTATTTCTTGACACAACATGATTGTATAAAATCCCAAGACCCTAAAAATGCCAAAAATTATAAAATATGAAAAGAAATTAAAATACAAAAAAAAATATAATGACTAAGGAATGTTGGTTCTCCATTCTTAAGCTCTATCAATTCAAACATGTATGTACAGTAATCAGTTCACACCCCATGAACCTATTACAACTTCACCATTCTTAACATCAATTTAAAGCGTAGGGACGAAGCCAGAATTTAATTTTAGGAGGGGCCAAATAAAAATCTAAATGAATATATATATATATATATATATATATATATATACAGTTCTTGTGCGGACTCTCTAGATTTTAACATTGCGTACTGAACATGTGTCATTTGGCAGTGAACTAAAAAATTATCGGTTAAATTATAGGTGCTCTCTCTTTTCTGGGTTTACTGCAAGGTGACACATGTCCAGTCCGCACTAAATTTTCTTGAGATTTCCCTCTCAATGTAGATCAAAAGAGAATTTGCAAGATATTCATTATTAATTTTCGTAATTTAACATACGACTATTAAAAAATGTCTAGAATGTAGTAATTAAATAAAGTAATTTATGTGAGAAGGAAAAAAAACTTACATATTGTAGGGCTTTCTTGACTGGAGGCAACTATTTTTTTTTTTAGCAGCTGGTGTTTCTTTATAGGTAAGGAAGAAGGAAAAACTATTTTTCAATATATTATAAATATAAATATGAGAAACCATTGAGAAATAGGGTTAAAATGACGTGAATGTTTAGGTTTGTTGTAGTTATAGAATGGTGTACAATAGATAATTATGATTCATTATTTTTAGGCTTGAAAGGGCAGTTGTTCAATTGCTTCTCAAACTTCTTTTTCCATTTATACTCGGTTAATAATATACCTATACTAATGGAAAAATCCATAGCTTTGGGAGGGGGGACCATGGCCCCCTTTGGCCCCTACGTAGCTTCGTCTCTGGCGTAACTAATCTTTAGAAAAAAAAAATCCATACAACAACGAGTTTACACCCAAATACCCTACAACTTCTAAATTTCAAAGCATGGAAATAATTGAAAAAAATCCTACAATTCTGAGTTAACATCCCAATTCAAGGTGGAAAAAATTACAAAATATGAAAAAATGAATCCTACAATTCTAAGTCATACCCTAATTTTAAAATGGAAAACAATTACAAAAGTTGAAACAATTACAAAAGATGGTATAACTGCTTACATGACATTTCACGAGCTTCAATTCCCAACTCGAAAGCCTCTTCATAAGCAGCACAATATACAAAAAGCTTGTCTTTACATTTTCTATTTAATAGGAAGGGGAAAGATCAAATGACTTTTGATATGAGAGAGAAAGAGAGAGAGAGATGTTATGATAAATGGGCGATAAAAAATGTCCACTAACTCGAAAACCTCTTCACAAATTATAGAAAAGTTGCCTTTACACTTTCTATTTAATAAGAAGGGGAAAGATCAAATGGCGTTTGATATGAGAGAGAAAGAAAAAAGATGCTGCTAAAAAAATGTCCACGTGGACAACTTACCTGTTGAGAAGAATTAAAAGCCCTGTATTGCGTTTTATAATAGTTATAGATAGATATATGTTGATGCAAAAAACTGGACCGAATCCCATTTTTATGATCACAGATAAATAGATAAAAGCAATCCAATCAAGCACATGAGAGACAAAGATTTTTAAAGTGGTTCGGCTATAAGAAAAAGCCTACGTCCACTGTTATTTTATTCCCAGGGGTTTACAATAGCACAATGTGGTGGAGAGAGGGAGAAAAAGGTGTGTATCTTGTGTATGGTCTCCCATCGTTGTCAGATTCCCCCACTCTATGATGGGGTTATAATGTATTTATAGCCTTGAGGTTGTCAATATGAAAAGGTGATGTGTTGACATCTAGTAGACATCTATTGATACAGTAGAAATGTACATTAAGGCACATTAAATGAGTTGTTATCATCATTAATGCACATTAAATGCGTAGTTATCCTTTTATCTGCCCGGATAGAGTTGCTATGCACGCCTTGAGTTGCTCTGCACGCAAGGCTGCTCGTTGCTCGTTGCTCTGCACACCTGCTCGTTGCTCTGCAGACCTGCTCGTTGCTCTGCAGACTTTCTAGTTGCTTGGTGATAGTATGTATTAGCCACGTAAGGTGACACATGTCTTCAGTTAATTGGTCCACGTCAGCTGACTATTTTTTGTGTTTACAGAAGTCCCCAATGCTTCATGCTTGATGGTTTACTGAAAGGATGGAGCATTTATTCTGCAGTGTTGCTCGGCACTTCATGAAATTCTTGATCTTCCTTCTTGATTTGATCAACATAAAGCGCACTATCTCCTGGATGGCATATGATGCAGGCTGATCGATGGTTGTTAATCGCTCTTTTGAGGAACTCCGTGTGCTATGTATCACCCCTGGGAATTTGGATGTAGTCATGCCATAGTATGCAGCTTGTATCTTGTCATAATCTTCAAGTATGTTAATTGGTTTGCTAGCCAACCAACTGCCTCCTGTGCCGAGCAACTGAGTGCTAACTTCACGTGCTTAATTTTTCTGATTTATGCTCCTCTAAATACTTTGTCGAGTAACATTCTAGCTTTTGAACCCAATTCTTCAATGTACCAAGCTAGTGGTGGAATTCGAAACATTTTCATACAACTTCTTCTTCATTATTGGTCGTGACAGTAGTAGTAAAGATCTCAGTGCTATAGATGCTGAATTTGACTCCTGAACTTCAATAGCATGTGCATAATAACTCCTGAATATGTCTCCTGAACTTCTGAATACAACTCCTAAACTTCTGAATACGCCTCCGTGTGAGTTTGTGGAGTTGAATTTGATGCTCGACTGTTTGATGTTATGAGAATGTGCCACCGAACTAAATCTATAATAAAAGCCCCCAAGTGTGGAATATAAACTTTGAATGCTTTCTTGGCCTTGAAGTATGTTGGTCTTGCTAGAAAAATAAGGCCGAGGAAAGGTTCTCTGATACGACTCCCTGAGATCTTTGTATGTTTGTATTTTCATTTTCTTGGAAATACTTTGTAAGATGCTTTCCTCGTTGTTTGCTGATGAATATATATATGTAGAAGGATAAATTGTCCTATTTTTCATAGACAATGAAACTTGCTCCACCTGCTATTTAATTATAGTGACTTATCACTCTTTGGGCTTAAGCAATGAAACAACTTTCATCCCATGATCCTGCTTAGTTTAACCAATCGGAGTTGATTGTAAATTGATTTGTCGACCAACCAGAGTTGGTGGAGATTTGTTCCCGACCAACCGGAGTTGGAAGAGATTGATTCCCGACCAATCGAAGTTGGAGGAGATTTATCGACCAACCGGAGTTGGATTTTATTTATTCCCAACCAACCGGAGTTGGTGGTAATTGATAATAAATTCTAGAAAATTTCTCGGAGCTAAGCAACAGATTGTTGGGAATAAGATATAATAAATGCTGGAGACCTCCTCGGAGCTGAATATATATAGAGAGAAGAAATTTTTCGAGCTCCATGTTGAATATAAATAATAATTACCCCGACCAACTATCCGTTGGGGGTGAAATATAATAAATGTTATAGTTCTTCCTCGGAGCTGAATATGATAATGAGTATCTCGTTGAGTCCCATGTTGAGATGAATATATAATATGAATCCCAAGGGATATATAGAATAATTTGTGCTTGAGCCGATATCTCCGAGCAATAATAAAATATATAGTTCCTTGCTGAGGTGAAATTTCATACTGCCGAGCTACGATAATATTTTTCAGAAGAGTAAGATTGTTTCTGAGTATTCGTCGATACTAATTCTTGTACCTGTAAAAATTAATAACATACCCTACCACATGCATAGGCTGGATTGATTAGTTATCACGAGAATAATCTGATCAATCAATATATGATATGTATATGCTTGAGAAATAAAAATATTAATTTCAAAAAATGAAATAATATGTGTTGGCTAATATGTCGAGGAAAAATTGCCAGATATCAGGCAATAACAGTTTCCATAAGTTTAAGATTGCGACCGAGCTTTCGTCGGGATTGAATCGTGCCCCTATAAAATTTAACAAGTTGCTCGAACTCCTGTCGAGACTAGTTTGAATAGTTAGTCATGAGAATAATTATTTATCCAAACTATATATGATGTGTATCAGCATAAAGAAATAAAAATTTTAAAATATGAACTAATATGTTTTGTGCCAAATGTGTATCATATGAGCCAATTTTTATCAAGCAAGTGCCATATGTAAGGCATAATTATTTAATCTAAATTTTTTTGTAAAATTATTTACAATCCCAACGAATATTAAAAATAAGTTGGTTTTAAATTTATTCTCACGGTAAGAATATCAAAATCTTTTTTCAACGAAGTGAAGGACTTAAGAAATTTATCCGTGTTTGGTTTCAAAATATTTTTCACATAAAGTTTTTGTGATTTAATAAATGAGCAAATAATCAAGTATGCATTTTAATTTTTCTCCACTCAAATTTTCAATTAGGAGCTTCATGTTTTAATAAAGGATAAGGATAAGAATAAGGGGATAGTCTCGTCCTTTGGCAGCAAAGTCGTGATTTTTCCAAAATCTAAATTTATATTCTGTGCATATAAACTTGTTGCTCCTCTATTCCAGTGTTGGGATGTCAGAAAGCCTTCGTTTTGATTCTATACATGCCTCCGACCAAGTAAATATCATCAGGAAGCTTTTGCTTTGTATAAAATTTGTTGCGAACCAGTAGTCGCTACTGCCGACCTACGGTATATACCACCAACCAATTAATTTAATCTCCCAACTATGCAACACATGCTTCAGAGCAACAGTAGGTAGTGCTGACCAACTAACGGCTACAACCGAATAGAAATGAGTAACACCGACTACCAAAAATGGCCCGTCGAACAAACAAAAATTGGTCGAGCATTGTTGGCGACCTGTGCAACTCCAGGTACAGAAAAATGTCTCCGACCAAGAAACAATGATCCGAATAAATTATTGTTACTATCGTCGATCAACAAATGGGAGACTCGAATCCACACCTGTATTCTGGGAATCATACACCGACCAGTGAATAGAAGGTCGTGGAATGCCTCTTGAAGTGCAATTTTTGTCTACGATCAGCAGATGCCAACATTTCTCCGATCAAGTTTTTTGTATGTTGCCAACCAAATACAGTTGGTCGGGAGAACCATCAATCAATACTACACCCATGCTGAGCTAAGTCCTACCGAGGCCACACTGTTGCCGACCAATAATAGATGATAGGGGGTATTGCGGTACGATGTTGCCGACCAACTTATAAATGTACAAATATGTTCAGATCTTAATATAAGAGGAAACGCCGAACAATATGTAAGAGTTGCCGATCTATAAAAATACCTCCGACCAGCACAAATATCATACCGACCAACACGTTAAAGCCACAGACCTATAGTAGAGGTCTCCAATCAACAATAATATATCACTGTTAAATGATCGCCGATCATGAGGATCTGTTGATTGATTTTCGCACCTTATTACCGACCAACAAAAATGATCCGGTGAGATTTCCGACCAACACGTAAGGCCAGAAGTGTTTGTCGACCAAAAAATAGGAGATCGAGTCTGTCGTCGATCAGTGAGGCAAAATCTGATTCCGTCCTGTTGCAAAGAAACTGCCGATCTTGTCTGCTCGTCGTACAGTGGTCATCGATCTCTCTGTGTAAGCAAAACTCTAGATATAGGGATGACGATATTCATTTTCTGGTTACCGACCAAGAAATAGGAGGTCGGATTAACCTTCCATCTGTGCGATATCTGTTGTCGATACCTACAGATCTGATCCTTAAAATTTTATATACGTTTTCTTCTCATATCCGACCAGAGTCAGGTGATGCCAACTGTTGCAGATTAAGTGGCAGTCATCTCAGAAAGTGGTTATCGACGAATCGGCTGATAGGTCGGTAAGGTTCATATAAGTAGGCAGTTGATCCACCTAGATTTCGTGTCGGCCCTGGACAGCTTTGACTGCCAAACGATAAGAAAAAATCAGAGATGGACGAGAGAGAAACAGTCCGGTTCTATTCGATGGATTTGTGAAGTAATTTTTACTCTGATTCTTAATTTCGCTCTGATTCACAAATCTCTTGAGAATAAATTATCTAAAACCAAACAGTGCCAGATATATTTATAAATACCGTCAATATTTTTAACAAGAGTGTCTATCCATTCTCAAAATTTTAAAATCCAAGAATCAAATAATCCAGATTTGATGGTAGATATACACACGAATTAAATTTATGGAGAAAAGTTTATGATGAAAGAAATTCGTTGAGAAAAAGTTTTTCAATGAGAAAAATTCTCTAATGTTTATTTCCTGTAAGATAATATGAGAGATAACAATCAAAATATCTCGTGTTCTCATAAAAATATGATGTACATAAACGTGTCTCCATAGAAATCTTTAACGGACTTGTGATTATGAAATTTTCGTTTATTCATATTTGGAAATAAAAACCGATCCACTAATTTATAAAATCGTGATTTGCAATATTTTGCAGATTTGATAAATGAAAAATTGGACAACTAATTTATGTTTATAATCATAAAAAGCATGACTGAATCAAAAGATGTATGTATGTATGTATGTACAACATATAATTGATTATTCATACATAGATAAAATTTATCGTATCAACACAATTACATAATATGATTATTTGTGCAGAGAACATAGTTTTCTTGAAGAGAGAGAAAATGGGTTTGTTTCAATTCATGTTAATATCGGAATGGAAAATACATAATCGTTCTTAATGCTTATCCCTATCCTAACATATTTGTTCAGAAAATCTTTAAGTGGATCCATAGATACAAGGATTTGTATAATATTTATGAGTCTAAAATTCACCAGATCCCCAAATTGAAATCGACCACACAGTTAGTGCATATAAAAATTATGACTAAATTAAAAGATTTCCAAATGAATCAAATTTGTATATACTCATATAAAAGAGATTTATGAATATAGAGAAATTATTTTATCTCCTTAAAGAAGAAATAATATAATATGTACACAAATTTCTCAAACCTTGTGATTATGAAATGTACATTTATGCAAATTTGTAAAATTAGATTCAACAATTTGTGAATATAAAATCATGATTGAATTAAAAGATGTATGCACAATATATAATTGATTTGATCTCTAAGTTTATGGATATAAACATATGAGAATCATGATTTGAACAAAAATATAATAGGAATTTGAATAATCATCAAAGATCTTTCACAAATTATTTCAAAATCAACAAAGAAAATTATCAAATCTTATCATCGTCGTATATATTGGTATATTTAATCATTTAAAATATTTATTCCATGATATAAAATTGAAACTTGAGAATCAAGCAAAAAGTTATGATTTATGAAATCCACTATTTTTCAGATATCTAAATAAGAATTAATCTAGCAGTTATGATTTAAAAATCATGATATGCAACATTTTGCAGATAAAAATTGGATAATTAATTTATGTATATAAACATAAAAATCATGATTGAAACAAAAGACGTATGTATAATTGATTATACGTAGAGAAAATAAAAATTTAGCTTTTTATGGAGAACAATGCTTGTAACACGTTCCCACAGACGACGCAAATCTGTTGATGCAAAAAACTGGACCGAATCCCATTTTTATGATCACAGATAAATAGATAAAAGCAATCCAATCAAGCACATGAGAGACAAATATTTTTAAAGTGGTTCGGCTATAAGAAAAAGCCTACGTCCACTGTTATTTTATTCCCAGGGGTTTACAATAGCACAATGTGGTGGAGAGAGAGAGAAAAAGGTGTGTATCTTGTGTATGGTCTCTCATCATTGTGAGATTCTCCCTCTCTATGATGGGATTACAATGTATTTATAGCCTTGAGGTTGTCAATATGAAAAGGTGATGTGTTGTCATCTAGTAGACATCTATTGATACAGTAGAAATGTACATTAAGACACATTAAATGAGTTGTTATCGTCATTAATGCACATTAAATGCGTAGTTATCCTTTGATCTGCCCGGATAGAGTTGCTTTGCACGCCTTGAGTTGCTCTGCACGCAAGGCTGCTCGTTGCTCTGCACAGTTGCTCGTTGCTCTGCACAGTTGCTCGTTGCTCTGCAGTCCTGCTAGTTGCTTGGTGATAGTATGTATTAGCCACGTAAGGTGACACATGTCTTCAGTTAATTGGTCCACGTCAGCTGACTATTTTTTGTGTCAACAATATAGATTGACAGCTATGCATTTTAATGCTCAATTATGACCTTTTATTTAATAATCATCATTTTTACTCTTCATTCCCTTGCACCTATTTAATATGGTGTTTCTTATATATTGTAATGTAATGTGTTTTCTATTGTATTTGTAGCCAGTTATTTATTGCACTAGTTTTTTTTCTCAAGGATTTTTATTTTCATTTCTATGAAGAAATGATATGCTTCTTGATATCACTTTCTAGGTTGTGGAGGCCGTATAAGCGGTGAAGATGACCAATGTCTGGGGTGAAATTAAGTATCCAATCAAGGTTGGTGATCGCATAAAGTTTAGTTTTTCACCACGGGTGGTTGGCATAACTTGGAAGAATGTAGACTTGTGATATTGTTAGATTTTTTTTCTTCTAAAATTTGTGTTAATGATTTCTGGAATCATTCTTTTGTTTTTCCTCAAGACTGCTTGGCCTGTTGCAAGGTTTAATTAAAAATCCGTTTTTTCGGTTTGATATAAAATTTTGACTTATACTTTCCTTGTTGCTCTTAAGGGTCCGTTTGGTTCGGGGTAAAATATGTTTCAACGCGGTGAAAAGTAATATGGTGAAATACGTTTTCACCTCTTTAAAATTAAATTTTTGTTGGGTTGACATTGTGAATAAGTGCACACCCTATAATTATGAAACTTTAAACAAGAATTGAGACAAAAATTTAACTTTAAATAAGTGAAAACATATTTCATCATATTGCTTTTCACCGCGTTAAAATATATTTTACTTCGAACCAAACGGACCCTAAGGGAATTAATATACTTAAAAGCAGTGGCGAAGCCAAAAATAAAAGTTGGCCTGGGCACGTTAGGAATTTTACGGGGGTTCGGGGGCGGTAGCCCCCGAAAATTTTTTTTAGAGTAGTACTTATAAAAATCTTTTAACTGCATAAAAATTAACATATAAATAGATGAATTACAATGATTTAAAAAATAAAACATATGTCCACTTTATAATGATGTAAATTTGTTACCACTGGACCTCTCCTTACCCTCCCTAAAAGACAAAAATTATCTTCCATGTTGGGAACCACAATCTCATATTTAGTACAAAAGGAAGATACTTCCAACAATAAATTACCCCACCCCTCATCCCTCATTGTTTGGAAACGACCCTTAGCAACTCTCACACAATCCATTGCATTTACAATATCTTGATCCTTCTTTTGCAATAACTTATAAAGTATATTAGTTATTGAAAGTACATTCTTCATCAAATGCATGTTGAAGACAAAATCAAAAGCTTGCATCTTCATTTGCAAGGCCACTGCTTCACCTCTTCTATCCGTACCATTATCTCCCAATTCATCCAAAACATCCACGACGGACCCAAACATAACCATCAAATTAATCAAAGTCCCATAATGTGAATTCCATCGTGTATCGCCCGGTCGTTTCATGGAAGTTTCTTGATTTAACCCTCTACCACTTGATGTCTCACCGAGTTCTAACTGACTGAAAATTCGCTCAACCTCTTTCTCTCGTAAAATGTCTCGTCGCTTACATGATGCACTAGACATATTCACTATCATATTCACACTAAAAAAGAACTCATCAATGTGCTTAAGATCTTTTGCGACTTTTACTAGTGCTAATTGAAGTTGGTGTGCAAAACAGTGTACATAGTATGCCGACTTGTTCTCCTTCAAAATAAGTGATTTTAGCCCGTTATATGTCCCTTGCATATTACTTGCCCCATCATATCCTTGACCCCGCAGATTTTTTATACTTGAGTTGTGTTTGTTGAAAAATTGATCTAGTGAGGCCTTTAATGACAAAGACGTAGTGTCAGGAACATGGACCATGCCCATAAATCTTTCAATCACAAAACCCCTCTTATCCACATAACGCACAACAATAGCCATTTGTTCTTTAATCGACACGTCTCGTGCTTCATCAACTAATATCGCAAATAAATCCCCCCCAAGATCATTTAATATTTCTTTAATAACCGCATTAGCAATTGCATTTACAACATCTTTTTGAATATCAGGAGATGTCAATTTTAAATTTTTAGGAGCATTGTTAAGTACAACATTATTAACAACTGCCTCCCTACGAGCAAGAAATTCCAGGAGTTCAAGAAAGTTACCTTTATTCCTCGAGTTTTCTGATTCATCATGAGAACGGAAAGATAACCCTTGCCTCAACAAAAATCGAACCACATCAATTGTGACAACTAACCTTCGGTGGTACTCAACTCGACACTCCTTCGATTGCTTATGAATTATTGTCTCAACATGTTGATCTTGATTCATCAAATTCTGACTCTTCATGTACGTCGTGCGATGACCAATACTACTAGCATGCTCATTTAGCCTCCGTTTGCACTTCCAATTACTAAATCCACCCCTAACAAATACATCACTTTTATTTCTGTCAGGAAACTCATCAAAAAATAAGTAACAAACCAAACAAAAAGCGGAGTTCTCTTTCACACTATATTCCAACCAAGTAGGAAATTCAGCAAACCAATCAGTGTTGAAACGACGAACTTTGTTTCCAATATTTGTTTTAGGAAATGTATGCGAATATGGTTGGCAAGGACCCAATTGCAAGTATGATCGTCTAATTTTATCTTGATCATTAACATCATAATCTGCAATGCGCGGTCGTAAAATAGGATCGGAGGGAAGATTTGACAAGTCAATATTAATGCGGCTTCGAATGATTCTATTTGGGCTAGGGTTGTTTTGAACAACATTGGTATCAGATGGAGTGGATACTGACGCTTCAACTGAGTCTTCACGAGCCCTTTTAAAAAATCTCTCCATTTCTGAATAAATAAAATTCAACAACATTTTCAGAATAACATATTTATACAAAAAAAATCCAACAACTTCATCAAAATGTTTATTAACAACTAAAAATTAACAACAAAAAACATACCCAAACATTTCTATTAAAAAACATACCCAAACATTTTCAGAATAAAATTCAACAACATTTTCAGAATAACATATTTATACAAAAAAAATCCAACAACTTCATCAAAATGTTTATTAGCAACTAAAAATTAACAACAAAAAACATACCCAAACATATCCAAACATTTCTATTAAAAAACATTCCCAAACATTTTCAGAATAAAATTCAACAACATTTTCAGAATAACATATTTATACAAAAAAAATCCAACAACTTCATCAAAATGTTTATTAACAACTAAAAATTAACAACAAAAAACATACCCAAACATATCCAAACATGTCTATTAAAAAACATTCCCAAACATTTTCAGAATAAAATTCAACAACATTTTCAGAATAACATATTTATACAAAAAAAATCCAACAACTTCATCAAAATGTTTATTAGCAACTAAAAATTAACAACAAAAAACATACCCAAACATATCCAAACATTTCTATTAAAAAACATTCCCAAACATTTTCAGAATAAAATTCAACAACATTTTCAGAATAACATATTTATACAAAAAAAATCCAACAACTTCATCAAAATGTTTATTAGCAACTAAAAATTAACAACAAAAAACATACACAAACATATCCAAACATGTATATTAAAAAACATTCCCAAACATTTTCAGAATAAAATTCAACAACATTTTCAGAATAACATATTTATACAAAAAAAATCCAACAACTTCATCAAAATGTTTATTAACAACTAAAAATTAACAACAAAAAACATACCCAAACATTTCTATTAAAAAACATACTCAAACATTTCTATTAAAAAACATACCCAAACATATCCAAACATTTCTATTAAAAAACATACCCAAACATTTTCAGAATAAAATTCAACAACATTTTCAGAATAACATATTTATACAAAAAAAATCTAACAACTTCATCAAAATGTTTATTAGCAACTAAATATTAACAACAAAAAACATATCCAAACATACCCAAACATTTTGATTAAAAAACATACCCAAGTTCCAACAATCAAGATGTCAATGAAGATGTCAAAATCAGCACCAATACCTGCCAAAAATTGCCAATGAAGCTGCCAAAAACAACAAGAATAATGGAGTCTCTCTAGACTTTAGGAAAGAGACGGAAGAGAGAGAAAGGCTAGTGGATAAGTTTGGTTTGGTTTGCTTTTAATTTTAAGGATCATCCGTGTTTTTAGGTTTGAAATATTATGTTATTTTTAAAATTGCCCCAATATCTTTAAAAATTTATAAATCATACCTGTACAAAAAAAAAAAAAAAAAAAAAAAAATTGCTTTTGCTGGCCTGGGCAAGTGCCCAGGTGTCCCTCCGCCACTGCTTAAAAGCTCATGGGAAAAACGCCGAAGACAGCTATTTGTTAAAAGCTTATGCTCTCAATACTGGTCGCGCTACCCAGAGAATGCCATTGAGAGTTGCTCCTGCAAAGATTGCCTGTTTCAAAAGATTGCCAAGTTTTAGTCACTGACCCTCGGGAATTGGAAAAGATTCGCCAAAGGTGACAAGTTTGGAAAGTTCATATTCTTTATTGGTTATCGCTTCTCAAAATGATTGTTATTGGCGGTTTTCTATAGTTAGGGCTTTTGTCTCCTTTTTCTGCACTAAAACATCATTCCTATTTTTTTTTTTTGCAATTTCTCAACATAACCTCTTTCGTTCATTATTATACAATATTGTACTTAACTATTATTTATATATTTGCCAAATAAAAAACCCACAACAACTCTCTTCGCGTTATAAAATTAACATAAAGAAAACATAAATAATAACTTGATACCATAAATTAAAAGTTTCGTAAAAAAATAATTATTATACTTACATAGATGTAAGATTACTGTTAATAAAGCAATAATGTTAGGCGCAGAAAGTGTACATAATATTAAGTGTCAATGATTTGATTTGTCATATAATGAGGTACGTTCCAACACTTGCAACAAATTTGGATTCATTTAACTTCTCCAAACCTTCATATCACTAACACATCATTTCGGGTACTAAGCTTTTGTGTATAATTTTGTGTCTGCCTTTGTTAACAAAAAAAATTATCTCGAATAGTAGTAATTTTTTTTACACTATTTATAGCTTAAACAATAAATATTTTTTTAAACTTGGGGCCTATGAAGCACCGACACTCTCCTGGAAGTCACGAGTCAGCTTTGACACGAGTCCGACACGCAACACGCTCCGACACGTTGGGACAGGTTTGGACACATTGCCGACATGTTGGGACACGTAAAAATGGCACTTTTTTAAATTTTTTAATTTTTAATTTTTTTTTTCTTATGTGATTATGATTATGCCTTATTTATGATTTTCATATTAAAGTGTGTTTGAATTTTGTTTTATATGGTCCATTTTCTTAATTTCATGTTAAGAATGCTCTAATAATGTATTTTATGATAAAAAAATCTGTTTTATTTTATATATATATATATATATATATATATTTTAACATATATTATATATTATACGTACCCTAGGGTGTCGTATCCTAATTTTTGAAAAAATCACGCATCACGTGTCGTGTCGAAATACATATTACGTGTCGAGTTCGTGCTTCATAAGTTGGGACCCTGGTAAAGGGTGGCACTAGGTCACCAAGGGTTAGTGCTGACCGTTCCATCAAATGATAAATAAACAACTGACAACTAGAGATCATTAAGAATTGTGAGAAGGGTATGCTCTGAACAATCAAACTATTTCACAAACAAGTTTTCTAATATTACTTATGCTTGCTACGTAGGACAACAATGGCAATTTCATGATTTTTTTAGAGGAAAACTGTCTGATACAGATCAAATATGTGTGTGTGATGTGCAATCCAGCACTTAACTGAAATTTTATACATACGGAGAAGCTGAGATGACAAAGGAACGCATTGAGAAGCTTCTAAAGGCTGGAGCCAATGTTGTTTTAACTACAAAGGGGATCGACGACATGGCACTGAAGGCAAGCTACTCATAATTTGCATCTCTTACGTAGTTTTTGCCATTTTCTTATTTTATGGGGTTTGTAAATTTAGGATTTATTATAATATGTATTTTGGAAATAGAACAATAAATATTTTATTTATAATTTTAGTCCCTATTTTTGAATAAAGCCGTTGGCGCGAATTCATTTTTATAAAACGTTAACCAATCACAACATGTCACGTGTTCCTTTAATTTAAAAATAGGGACTAAAAATAAAAACGAAATATTTATTGTCCAATATCCATAATCAATATTATTTAAAGTCCTAAAAATATATAATCTATATTTTTATTTCTTGTGTAGATTGATTGTCACATTTGGCATCCTACGGAGGGACACTATAGCATGTCTTAGTCCTATGTGTAACTTCTTGTGTTCTGATTAATTTGTTTATCGCCTTGTTTTGATACACCTATGGATGTCTCTTTAGATTCATCTTGATCCCAACATACTAGGGGGGACAGGTAAACGGTAGTAAGTTTCAAGGGAGAGATGTGGTGGATTGTCTTCTTATTTTTACTTATGTTTTGTTGTTTTCTCTTTCTTTTTTCTTTTTGTATCTTGCAAGGGTCCTTTAATTTAGTGGAGTGATGGTTCTCACATCTTTTGTGATTTCAACATCGTTTTGAATAAAATATTGGAAATTAATGCTAATGACAAAATTAATTATTTAATTTTAATTGTATTAAATTTTGAATTTCTCATTTATGTGGTTTTAATAAATGTTAAATAATTAATTAGGAATGTGATAAATAAAGATATTAAAAGATTTGGGTAAACCTTATCCGTTAGTCACATGATGGTTAGTGGCATTAGTGGGAGATTTGGAAAGAGTCCCACCACCACTAGGATTCCGCCCTCTTCCCCTTATAAATAGAGACCTCTACACCATCTAGAGTCATCTTAATACACACTGTTTCTAAGGAGGGACGGAAAATCCGAAATTCGTTTTTCTCATATTCCGGGCTATTCATGAAATGAGCATTCAAGTCATTTTAATCTGTTCAACAACGATGGACAAATGTCAGTTTTTAAATCATAGTTATAAGGAATTTTCGATTCTGTAATTGCATAAAGATAAACATCCTGGATTCATGTCAAACTTGTTTTATTCATGATACAACCTTATTATTCATATTCGAATTTATGATTAACAAAACAGTATTAGTTAACATGTGGTATCAGAGCTTGCGGTTTATAATCTCATGTTTTCTGTTAATAAAAACTCCTTTATAACATTCTGATTTATGATCTTTTAAAAATCTGGAAATCTGGAATTTTGGTAAATCTGGAAATCTGGATTTTTTGTTAAATCTAGAAATCTGATTTTTTTTTGAAAATCTGGAAATTTTGTTTTTCTTGAAATCTGAAAATTTTATTTTCTGGAAATTTTTAAGCAATATGATAATCGTACATATGATAATTCGAATTTGTGATATGATATTAAGAACGAAATTGCCTTTGTGCCTGAGACCTTCTGCGATGTCTTATTTTTGTCATTAAATCTGCTCTTAAAGTGTGTCTGAGATTTTCTGTGACGTTTTTCTTCTGTCGCCAATACTCACTGGTGAGAATGAGGGGTCAAAACTTGCTCGGAATTTTAAAAAAACTGACTTGGTCGATCTGAAACGTCGAAATAAACAAAACCCATTGTTAATAATGGACACCACCTTATTTTTGCGTTTTGACGTCGTTAAGGCCCTCAAAACCCCGTTTTTGCCATTTCAGAAAATAATCTCGGGTCTTATAAATCTTTGCAGAAAATTGATATTAACGTTGCGCAAAAAGTTTTGATTTTCTGGCATGTTTTACTTCGATTCTATGGTGAAAACTCAAGTTTGCCATTTTTGGCAAAATTCATGTATTTTGTATTTTTACTATACCTGGGCAATTATGTTTTTGAGACATTTAAGCTACTATTGGTATCTTTGTAATTATTGATAGATTACGTATTATAGTTCATATTAAGGCATGATTAACTATATTTAAGTTGAGACATGTAAACAATTATTCATTTGAGTTAAGTCAAACGCCAAACACAGGCTGAGACTGCATGTACGAATAATATACTTACATTCATTAAAGACTTATTCTAATGTCAGTTATAAAATTGGATTGAAGCGCAACACATGCTAATATCTGAATTGAACAACATTAGAACTAGTTTTTGTAAAAACAGAATAGTTGACATTAAGTCCATTAATCATGGTATTAAATATTTAGGCAACAAACACAGATGCCAAAATTATGGGACCATGATAAATGAATAATAGGGTAATATATCTTTACAAATCTGAACATTATGTGATGATTAACAAAGATTTCGTGATATTCAGATTGTAAATGAAATATGCCAAAATCCTTAGTCAAAAATTAATTATTCGAACCTTGCAATTTTTGTTGTGTGTGAAAATTTAATTTGTGAACATTGTTATTAATTGCAGTTCTCCTTAATCTGTATTCGCAAGCTCAGTCCTATTCCAAATTTGATGGAACTAATTTTTTCGAATGGAATGAGCAAATTGAGTTCAGCCTAGGGTTCTTGACCTGGACATGTCAATTATGTGTGATGAACCCGCTGCTATTACTGATACCAGTAGAGATGATGAAATTGATGTCCATGAAGCATGGTCTCGATCCAATAGGTTGGCCCTAATATTTATGCGAATGTGTGTTGCTGCTAACATTAAGACCTCCCTACTTGAAACTACGAAAGCGAAAGAGTATTTGAACAACATTAAGGAACGCTTTCACACTGCTGATAAATCCCTTGCTGGGAAACTGATGGCTGACCTGAGCACTATAAGGTTCGATGGTACTCGAACCATAAATGAGCACATTATAGAAATGACCAATCTGGCTGCTAGACTTAGAGTTTTGGGCATGACAGTGGATGAGTATTTTTTCATCCAATTTGTCCTAAACTCCCTACCTCCTGAGTATGGGCCTTTCCAAATCAATTACAACACTATAAAAGACAAGTGGAATGTAAATGATTTGCAAAGCATGTTGGTATAGGAGGAAGGAAGGCTCAAGCAACAGAATAGCCATGTAACTAAGGGACAGGTGGAAAACCTTACAGTCAAAGGAGCTGGTTTTAAGAAGAAGTTCGACAAGGGCATTAAGAAAGGTCCTGGGCTGTCTCATCAAGCTGAATCATCAACTGCTAATGTGAAGAAGGAAAATAATGACAAGTGTCACTTTTGTAAAAAGAAGGGTCATTTCCAGAGGGATTGTCATAAACGAAAGGCCTGGTTCGAGAAAAAGGGTAAGCCATTTATTTATGTTTGTTTCGAATCAAACTTTATTAACGCTCCTTCTAACACTTGGTCGATTGATTCTGGTTCTATGTGTCATGTTTCTAATTCGATGCAGGGCTTCATTTCGATCCGCAAAACAAATCCAAATGAGCATTTTCTCTACATATACAATAAGGCAAAGGCTAAAATAGAAGTTGTTGGAGTCTTTCGACTGATTTTAAGCACTGGATTTATTTTAGATTTGCAAGAAACTTTTTATGTTCCCACAGTTTTTAGGAATTTAATTTCTGTTTCTAAACTCGCTTTAGATGGTTTTGCAATTGAATTTAAGAACAATGGTTTTGATTTAATTAAAAATTCTGATAATGTTGGCTCTGTTTTTTTATTAGATGGTTTATATCGATTGAATCTTGAAAAGAATTTTTTTGAAACCCTTGTGACCCTGCATCCTAATGTTGGTACGAAACGTACACTTAATGATGAAAAATCTGCTTATTTGTGGCATAAAATATTAGGGCACATATCCAGGCCGAGAATTGAAAGGCTCATTAAAGATGGAATACTCCATAACCTGGATTGGGCCAATTATGATGTATGTATGGACTGTATTAAAGGAAAACAGATCAAACATATAAAGAAAGGAGCCACCAGAAGCACCCAACTACTTGAAATAATATATACAGACATATGTGGACCTTTTGATATTCCATCCATTGGTGGAGAAAAATACTTCATCATCTTTATAGACGATTTTTCACGTTATTGCATTTTGTACATGTTGCATGATAAATCTCAGTCTGTGAACGTCGTTGAAATATACATTAATGAGGTTGAGAGGCAACTAGACAAAAATGTGAAAATTATTAGGTCTGATAGAGGTGGCGAATATTATGGTAGATATGACGAGTCAGGGCAACGCTATGGACCATTTGCTAAACTCCATGAAAAATTAGGTATTTGCGCCCAATACACAATGCCAGGATCACCTTGGCAGAATGGTGTAGCTGAAAGACATAATCATACCCTTATAGAAATGGTAAAAAGTATGATAAGTAGGACCCAATTGCCTACATTTTTGTGGACACATGCATTAAAAACCACTGTACACATCTTAAATAGGGTTCCTAGTAAGTCAGTTTCAAAAACCCCATTTGAACTTTGGAAAGGATGGAAACCCGATTTAAGGTATTTACGTGTGTGGGGCTGCCCAGCGGAAGCTAGAATCTATAACCCTCGTGAAAAGAAATTGAATCCTAGGACATTATCTTGTCATTTCATAGGGTATCCAGAAAAGTCGAAGGGATATAGATTCTACTGTCCAAATCATACAACTAGAATCATAGAAACTGGAAATGCTAAATTCATTGAAGAAGGTGAAGTAAGTGGGAGCATAAAAGAAAGGGAGGTAATCATTCAAGAAGTCAGGGTACAAATTCCTATACCCAGAGTTCATAACATACCTGTTGTTCCTAATGTAGTGGTTGAACCAGTCATTGACCCAATCAATAATAATGAACAACAAGCGAATGATCAACCAACTGAACAACCACATAATGAGACTATAACCGATGAAACTTTTAAAGCACCACAGGAAGTGCCATTAAGAAGATCTCAAAGAGAAAGGAGATCGGCAATTCCGTATGATTATGTGGTATACCTTCAAGAGACCGAATTTAACATAGGGATATTAATGATCCAGTTTCTTATGAAAAAGCTGTAAATAGTGATGATTCCGATAAATGGATTGATGCCATGAATGAAGAAATAAAATCTATGAATGAAAATAAAGTTTGGGAGTTGGTCGAATTGCTAGAAGGACAAAAATGAGTTGGGTGCAAGTGGATCTTTAAGACCAAACTTGACTCAAAAGGCAATATCGAACGATGTAAAGCTAGACTTGTTGCCAAAGGTTTTAATCAACGAGAAGGCATTGATTATAATGAGACCTTCTCTCTAGTTACAAAGAAGGACTCATTGAGAATCATATTAGCGCTGGTGGCTCATTATGATTTGGAGATTCACCAAATTGACGTAAAAACATCTTTTCTAAATGGGAGTTTAGAAGAAGAAGTCTACATGGAACAGCCACAAGGCTTCATAAAGGAAGGAAAGGAAAACATGGTCCGTATGTTGAAGAAGTTAATATATGGTCTAAAACAAGCTTCTCGTCAATAATACATTATGTTTCACGATACCATTACATCCTTTGGATTTAAGGAAAACACTGTTCATCGGTGCATATACCTGAACATCAGTGGGAGTAAGTTTGTGTTTTTAATACTATATGTTGATTACTTACTTATCGCCAACAGTGATCTTGGTTTATTAAGTAAAACCAAGAAGTACCTTTCTAAAAACTTTGAAATGAAAGATTTAGGTGAAGCATCCTTCGTGATCGGGATAGAAATATCTCAGGATAGATCACGAGGAATGTTAGGATTATCTCAGAAAGCTTACATTAACAAAATTTTAGAAAGATTTAGCATGCAAAGTTGCAATCCCATTAATGTTCCACTTCAGAAAGGGGATAAGTTCAGCTTAAGTCAATGCCCCAGAAGTGATTTAGAAAGGGAGCACATGAAAGGCATGCCTTATGCTTCGCTCGTAGGGAGCTTGTTGTATGCACAAGTCTGCACTAGACAGTATATCAGTTTTGTCGGTGGGATGCTAGGTAGATATCAAAGCAATCCAGGGATTCACCATTGGAATGCTGCAAAGAAAGTTCTGAGGTACCTGCAAGGGACCAAGGATTACATGCTCACATATCGGAAGACTTATCACCTTGAGGTGATTGGTTATTCAAACTCAGATTTTGAGGGATGCCTTGACAGTAGGAAGAGCACTTCAAGTTATGTCTTCCTTATGGCTGGAGGAGCCTTTTCATGGAAAAATGCTAAGCAAAGCGTCATTGCATCATCTACTATGGAGGCTGAGTACGTAGCTTGCTTTGAAGCTAGAAATCATGGATTATGGCTGCGAAACTTTATTTCAGGACTTAGAATTATGGGGTCAATATCTAAGCCGCTGAAAATTTATTGTGATAATATCGCAGCAGTCTTCTTCTCGAAGAACGATAGGTATACTAAGGTTGCTAGGCATATTGAGATGCAATACCTATCAGTTAAAGAAGAAGTTCAGAAACAAAGAGTGTCAATTGATCACATTAGTACGCGTGATAACATAGCAGATCCTCTTACGAAAGGACTATCTCCGAAGACCTTTATGGAACATGTCAAAGAGATGGGTCTCGATTAGTTGGATTATGATTGTTATTTTGTCTTAGTTGTTTGACACTATTACTTGAATTCAATAAAAGTGTTTCTGATTTATATTATTTCTGTCTTTTGTGAATGCATGCATATAATTATGAATTATTGTTGACAGAAATAGTTCTTATTCAAAAGGACATTATGATACCCAATATTAAAGGCTAGTTGAATGAAACATTGGTGTTGTGGTACATGGAAGGAATCATGCTCTTGAATAGCATGGAACCGCCATGACTCCGTGAATCATTTGATTTGGCAAATTTTATCAATGATTGTGCACCTTATGATACCTAATTTAATTATACGAATTATTAAGACCAAGTGGGAGACTGTTGAAAATTAATGTTAGTGACGAAATTAATTATTTAATTTCAATTGTATTAAATTCCGAATTTCCCATTTATGTGGTTTTAATAAATGTCAGATAATTAATTAGGAATGTGATAAATAAAGATATTAAAAGATTTGATTAAATCTTATCCGTTAGTTACATGATGGTTAGTGGCATTAGTGAGAGACTTGGAAAGAGTCTCACCACCACTAAGATTCCGGCCCTCTTCCCCTTATAAATAGAGACCTCTACACCATCTACAGTCATCTCAATACACACTATTTCTAAGGAGGGAGAGAAAATTCGAAATTCATTTTTCGGATATTCCGGGCTATTCAAAAAAGGAGAATTCAAGTCATTTTAATCCGTTCAAAAACGATGGACAAATGTCAGTTTTTAAATCATAGTTATAAGGAATTTTCGGTTCTATGATTACATGAAGATAAACATCCTGGATTCATGTCAAAACTGTTTTATTCACGATACAATCTTATGATTTATATTCGAATTTATGATTAACAAAACAATATTAGTTAACATAAAATGCCTCTTGTTTCTAATAATATTTTTTCTTTGCGTTTAAGAGGAGACTTGACCTATTTGTATAATATTTCATGTAATGAAGGAACACACGGTGACAATTTTTTCAGGAACTTGCAAATAATTTCTTTTTTAGATTTAGGATGACCTATACTGTTTTCATGTAAAGGAGGAACATAGGAAGGCGTCACTTTCAGAAACTTAAAAAACAATATATTCCTTTCCTTTGTAGAAATATTTTTTCAACTATGTGTGTTCAATTAAAATATATGCTTATCTAATGTATTAGGTAATTTTATCATGTAAATGATGGATATGCTTATAAATTTTGTTCACTCAAATATTTCAGTACTTTGTGGAGGCTGGTGCAATTGCGGTGCGATGTGTTCGGAAAGAGGACTTGCGCCATGTTTCTAAGGCTACAGGTGCCTGTGTGGTATGTTTCTTCACTTGATAGTCATAAAGTTATATGGATATTTGCATGTTTCAGTCTTCTTTTTATTATTTTTAATTTTTAATTTATTATAAGATTGGTGACAATATCCCCTGGGCCCTGGCAATCACGTTTTGCCTCCTTTTAAGGATGTTGCATGTAGAATAGTATGTTATATATCGGATCAACATTAGTTGTTATTATTCGCCTGAGAAAACGACTCGGATGCTAATTCCACATTTGATTCAAAATATCAAAGATGGGATACAAATTTCATCTAGGTTTGGTCATTTTAGTATCTCCCCATTTTGATATGAAAGATTTCAAGGGGCACATGCGTCATCTCTATAGGAATACTAGCTGAGGCCAGAAACGATAGTCGTTACCATGCTGTATTTTTTTTTTTGGTAAATAATTTACCACTGTTTTTTTGGAACATCTTTTGCGCTTTGACACAGCATATCCCTTAACAACCACTTCTTTCACCATCAGGCTTCATGGGACACTGCTCCCTATTTAGTCGCCTAGCCTGTTTTTGTGGCAAATTGCATATAATTGATTGTGTGTACTTTTGATAGTTAACATCTTTGAGATCATTTTTGCATCTATATCTTTTTTTTATTTGTTATTTTTTCTTGCAGTAGCCATGTGAGGATTTTTTTTATGCCCTTGGCTTTTTTACTTCATGCTTGTTATGTTTTAATTAATCAGTCTAATGATTGAAAATAGTTTTTGGTTCTGCAATGTCTCGGTACCCATGAAACTCAACTATTCTGAATGAACAAGGATCTTTTGCTAATCAACTGATGACATGCAGGTTTCAACATTCGCTGATATGGAAGGGGGAGAAACATTTGATTCATCATTTCTTGGATCTGCTGATGAAGTAATGGAAGAGCGTATTGCTGATGATGATGTGATCATGATAAAAGGGACCAAAACCTCAAATGCGGTATGTGATTCGTTATTCTCATGTAACGCTTGCAGAAGAATAAAGAACTATATCAGAATGTATCTCAGATCAAACTTATATTCACATTCATATAAGTCTAATTTACAAGGGGGCAAAGACCTATATTTACAGGCTTGATGAAACTTGCTTACCAAAACAGTAATACTCTAATTATGGTAAATAACTACTAATATAAACAAAGATAACGCATAGAAATACATAAAAATTTCCTAATCTAAAAACATCCCCTAATAGCTCAATGATCATACCTTATGCAGATTTGCAGTTTGGTAGCTTGCAAGGCTTATAACCTTGAGGTCACGGGTTCAAATCCTTTCTTGGAAGAGCTCGAATTCCAACCTTGTGTCAGTACCTACGAGCCAAGGAACAGTTCGTATTTTTGTTTCTCGCAACCTAAAAAATAAAAGTTCATTCCACTACAGCCCATAGGGGCAATTGCATGTAATATTTCCTAAGTTGAAGATTTACCAGTGGTATTCAACATTTTGGTATACTTAATGTATTGGGAGATGCCTGATGCCTTCGATACCCGAAATGCCTGGCCTTTTAATTTATATGGCTTGGTCTGGGCTAATTATTTCAGGGCCCGATAAAATATGGACAGGCCTGGGAACACTATTTTAAGTACGATGCCCGAATATATAAATATATTAGCAAAATGTGTAATTATATACATAATATTATATACACCATCAGAATTTAAATTTGAAAATCACGGTCCATGCATATCGTTTTATACTTGGTTATTATACGTTGTGTCCTGCTAATGTGGCAACGTAACTATGATATCCTAAGATAAAATTATTTGCTAGGATCCTGTTTAAAAATTATCTTTGCAATGGTTTTTTGTTTATTTATTATTTCCTGCTTGGGATTATAAGGTTAGGTCCGATGTGGGCCTGGGCAGCCACCCATGTTCTTATTATATAGTATCTTCCCAGTCAGTGTTCAGTGGCGGATCAAGGATTTTTTCTCCGAAGAGCATAAATTTCGAGTGGTGCCGGGAGTTCGGGTGCGGGAGGCCCCGAGGCGATTTTTTTGGGGTTAATTCGAGTTTTAGACAAATTTTTGGTTAGTTTAGCTAATTTTAACGGTTACTTTGAAATTCGAGTTTAATTTGAGTCGATTTTTTTTGGGTTAATTTGACTTTAATTCGAGTTTTATACATTATTGGGTTGACATTTATTTGGCATAGATACACAATTAACAATATTTTGTATAAATAGTTTGCCTAAATAATTTGAACAACATTAAAAATGAACACCTTTAATATTTAAAAAAAAGAAGGACAACAGCAACATTCCAATCTTAAAATCTCAAAAATTAGAGCAACATTCAAATCTCAAAATAACCGGACATCATATAAATCACTCAACTCAGATTTAAACAGGTAAGAGCAAGTAAGAGCAAATGTTACAACTTTTTAAATTAAACTAGTATACACACAAAAACGATGTTTCATTAGGTAAAGCAATGCATACCTGGGACTCCCAGGCGGGGAGAAAATTTCTTTCCTTAGATCCTTGTTAACTCCCCACTTTTTTTGTTGTTGTTGTTGAGAAATGGCCACTGGCGGGAAAGACAAACCCTTTGTGGTTTTGCGCGAAAAGGAAAGGAAGGAAAAGTTAAAGTTGTATTTTTAAATTAACCGTACATAATAGCTATCTCGAGGATTGACAAATACCACTAGATCTCTAATTAGAGAAAAGATTGGCAGGTGGGATTATAACACGTGTGAGGCACCAATTTAAGGTCATAAAAGAATAAACAACCTATATGCAAAATTTTCCGAGATTTTAGGGGGTGCGACCCCCCCCCCCTCGTCCCCACATGCATCCGCCATCGACAATGTCCACTCTTAGTGTATATTTAGGATAAAGATATATGTACTCACTTTGGTACACATATTCCATACCCAATGTTTTAAAATCTTATACCATATTGTTGTGGGTCCCGTCAGGGCAAAAAGTACAACGCTCTATTGCCTTATCTTATTAGGCGGGTATGAAAAATGGGTATGAAAGTGTGTTAGTGTAGTGGTACTCGTATATTTGATACCATGACATTGGTACAAGTGCTGGAGCCATGTTCATTTGGCAACAATCACCCCAGCTTCCACCCATTTTGATACCAATATTATCAGTACTCAAAATTAATATTAAGTTATATTTTTTGTTGTTGAATCCATTATGAGTGCATACAATTTATATAATTGTAAGGACATAATTTTATAAATGTCCGGGGTAGAATATAGGAATTTTTTATTTTTCCCTAGATCACAATTTGTATGTCTGATACCGCTACATTCGACATGTCAACACGATCATCCTCGACGGCCTTTATCCGAATTCAATGCACCCAGTATCTTCACGTGCATCATACTACATGCGACGTGCTGGTCAGCTCATTCTCACTACTCCACTATGCTTTATTGGTAAAATATTTTATTGGAGCTTTAAATATTTGCATAAATATTTGGAAAATTTTTTGAAAATTATTTTTGAAGTCTGGATTAATTTTTTATCAAAAGCAGAATTTTTTCTAAGTGTAAAAGCGAAGTGCCTTGAACGACGAGCTCGCTCAAACGACTTTGAATGTCGTTCGAGCGAGATAGGCATGTCACGCGATCTCGTTCGAACGACTTCTATCCTTTGTTCGAGCGACATGGCTATCTCGTTCAAATGATCCACCGCCTCGATTTTTGTGTAAATATCCGTTCTCCTTCTACACGTTTTTCAAGTCTTTTTGCAATCTCAAAATTCTGCGAAAACTGTCCAGAATAAGACTTCATCTTTTTAAGGTTTTCTAAACCTTTTTTATTCACAAAACCATTCTCATATATGTGTGTGAATCTTTAAACCTTCAAGAGGATTTTTTACTCATCTGGAGTAATTTGTGAGGAAGCCGTTCTCTTCTTCATTGCTACCCTACTGGAAAGGGATAGTTCCAGCCGCCGACAACAGAACCGACACCCGAGGGTATTTCTGTGTCACATATTTTCATTGTAATCCGTGTAAGACGTTCTCTTATAAAATTATAGTGAAAATAAAAGGTTTTGCCCATTTGGGGGATTTTTTCTCATTTGTGTGTTTGATTGTTCTTGCTTGATTTTATCATCATCAATCACACCTAGATCATGTGTAAGACTTAATTGATAAAAACTGAATTTCATTAAATCACTTCCTTATTTTTACGCAAGCGCACTCTTCTCAAAATTGGTATCAGAGCCAGTTACACAACTTTACCGCGTAATTTTTCCACAAATTTTTTTAAAGATATCAATTTTCTGAAAAAATTTTGATTTTTGAAAACAAGTGTGTTCATAATGGAGAAGTTATATAATAAAATGCCAGCTTTTGACGGGACAAACTATGCATATTGGAAAGCCCGCATGAGATCTTCATTAAAAGCCATTGACGAATGTGTCTGGATTTTGGTTGAAAGAGGGTGGAAACCTCCCTCCGTCACTCTTGAAAACGTGACCAATTTAAAACCTGTCACTACATGGACTGAAGAAGAGTTTAAATGGTCATCTTTTAATTCTAAGGGTTTAAGTACCATTTCTGGGTCTGTCACACCTGATGAGTTCAAATGCATAATGACGTGCACCACGTCAAAAGAGGCATGGAATGTTTTGCAACTTACCCATGAAGGTACTAATGCTGTGAAAGAGTCTAAACTGCAAAATTTAATAACTCAATTTGAAACAATCACCATGCTTGAATCTGAATGTTTTGATAAATTTTATGCTAGACTATCTGATATTATTAACACTAGATTTAATCTTGGTTAACACATTCCTAATGCTATAGTTGTTAAAAAGATTCTAAGATCACTGCCTAAGCGTTTTATCCCTAAAGTCACTGTGTTAAATTCTATGGGTAATTTAAATACGCTTAAATTGGAGGAACTTGTAGGAGACTTGCAAACGTATGAAATTGATATGTTTCCTAAATCTGTCAAGTCTAAAGATAAGGGAATTGCACTTAATGCCCAGGAGAGAAAGAGTGAGGGGTGGGTAAGAAAGAGGGGAGAGTCATCTAGAAAAAGAGAGATAGATACGTCAGATTCTGAGTGTGATTTTGACTTAAATGATTTGGCCCTATTTGCTAAAAATTTCAAGAGAATTCTCAAATTCAAGAAAAATTGAAATTTTAAAGATAAAAAGAAGTTTGAGAAAAATAAGTTTGAAAAGAAAAATGAAAAAGGTTTTAAAGATCCTCCTAAGAAGGAAAGTGAGAGATGCTTTGAGTGCGACGGTAGGGGTCATAGAGCTTTTGAGTGTGCTACTAGGCTAAACAGAGAAAAGGGCAAAGTTATCCTTAATACTACCCTTAGTGACGATGGTGAGGTCGAGTCGGTGGATTCTGGAGTTGAATCACCACATGAGTGTAACTTCACCGCATTCATGGCTAGTCATGTGAGTACTTCTAGTGCTCCTCACGACGATGAGGATGCTGTTTCACAGGGACACCTCGACAGTGAGAGCGATGTGAGTGAAGGGGAGGATGACAAAAGTGAGAGCGAGAGTGATCTTCAACGCGCCTACGCCGAGCTTTATTCTGAGTCATTTGAGACCAAAAAACGTAACAAAGCGTTAGTTCTTAGAATCACCGCTTTAGAGAAAGAGTTAAGATTGTTTGGAGAGAGAGAAAGTGTTTGTGAGAAAGAAAAAGAGAGAAAGGAAAACCTTGAGAAAATAAGATGTTATGAGTGTGATGGGACAGGGCACAAGAAATTTGAGTGTCCCACTAGACTTAGGAGAGAGGGCAAGAAAGTTTCCATGCCCGCTACCCTAAGGGATAGTGAGGATGAGAAGGGTGATGATAGTGTGATCTAAAAATCTTTTAGAAAGTTGTTTATCGGGACCATGGAAACAAAAAGGTCAAATAGAATTCTAAGTCTTCGGATTTGTGAGTTGAAGGAAGAAAATGTTGAGCTAAAAAAGGAAAAATGTGACTTGACCAACATGGTGTCTAGTCCGACGACACGTGTATCACATCTTGAGGATGATCTCATACAAACACGGGAGGTCCAAGTCTCATTAGAGAACGCATCTGAGAAGGTTGATAAGATGGTTCCCTATCTCGATTTGAATAGTGGTGAGAATGTTGGAAGAGGTCATGACGGTGCATTCACTACTTCTAATGCGCTCGAGCCTATCTCCACTTTGGTGAGTGATTTTCATGGGTGTCCGTCTAGGATAGTTCATCCCAAATTTTTTGATAAATTAGTTCCTAGACCGATTTATGTTTGCTCCCACTGCAAGAAACGAGGACATCTTAGGGAGTTTTTTTCTAAGTTGGGTTTTGTGTCACATCATTCCACTTCACACATTCATGCACATGCACCCACTCATGATACCTTGATGGCACATAATGATAGAGAGTTTGCACATATTCGCGAGCAAGTGAAGTTTTTTATCAAGACCACACATGATATTATAGAGTTGGTCCAAAAGATGTCACCATCTTTGGGAAACTCCACCTCTCTTCCCGATTGAGGTCTTGACATGTCTGCTAGCATAGGGTGGTGTTCATGATGTCTCTTTTGCCTATTGCTAGCATGTACCATTATTTTTTTTTAGTTTTTGAAAAATCCAAAAAGATTTTCGTTTTCATAAAATTTTTAGAAAATCACAAAAAGAGTTTTGTATTTTTTTTGCACCTTTTATGGATGAGCATTTAAGATAGCCGAGTCACAACTTCATTCTATTTATCCATGTGACTGTTTGATAGAGATTTGAGATGCTACATCATTTCATCCATGTGCTTTACATTGTTTGGAGTCAAAGAGATGTGATTAGTGATATCTTTCTACATGTTTGACTCCTATCTCCTTTATTGCACACATGCACGGCTATATTTGATTATTGTACTTGTCTATCACATATTGGCTTGAGTGTTTCCATCTCAATTATGTCTATACAACTAACAATATGCGATAAAACTTGACAAGATTGGAATGCATGTAAAAACTGTTTTGGTGATACTGTGTGTTTATTTGTCAACGGGAAAGCGCTGCGAAAGGTTCATTCAGCCTTTGTGATTTTAAGCCACCGTTAAAAAGGACCTAAAACATTGAGGAATTTTATTATCCGGGGTCCAAAGAGGTTAAAAGAGCCCGAAGAAAATTAAAGACAATAAAAAGCAATATATGCCAAATATGGGCCATTAGGTTTCATTATCATTTCTCCAAATTTTGAGAATTTAGAACGCCTCTATTCAAAATATATATCTGAGGGAGTTTGGTTGGAGAATATACACGGGTTTGCACTTCCTTGAAAGTCCTGAAAAATCATAAAATAGTTTTGGACGTTATTGGTGTGGAAATCACTTTGAGCTTTGATTTGTTGAAACTAAACAAGGGATAAATAGAATGGGATAACAAGTTAAACATGAAATTGTGCATAAAGTGATGAGAACATTAAAGCACACGGGCAACTGAAATTCAACCAATCCACATAAATATATGAATATCAACGATGATGCGATAACAAAAGATGTCAATTGTTGTAGTAATCTAAGCATGTGATATGGAAACAAAATTCGCAACAAGATAGATACCAAAAATGAATTAAAAGCATAAATGAACTAGCTAATCATGGAAAAGACTCAAAAACAAACAAAATATCATATATATGTATACACAATAGATTTAAACTAAGCATAAGTACACACATATATATATAAACACCAAAATGACACAAAACTAAATAACATAAGTTTTTCCACACTCTTATAACATAAATGTGTCATATGAAAATGGAAGTGAAGGGGTGGGAACTAGATACTAATGAATTTAAAACCCAATCACTTAAACATGTTCACGGATTTCGCATTTGATTGCAAAAATTTATCACATTTAGATATAACCTCATGTGATAATATAAATTGAACTCATTGAACAAACAAACACAATCCATACAAGCCTAGCATGTTGATGATTCTACAAACCAATAGAGTCATGACATTGAAAACGCAACTAGGATAAATGGACATTGTGCAAACCGTTGATATACCATCCAAACTCCCCCAAAATAAGCATATTGATTTATACTTTTGAATGAATAAATCAACTAACAAATTAGGCCTTGGCAAATTATTTTTCTTTTAATGCCATATTTTCTTTTAGGCCTTTGGACCACGTATTTCTTTTAGGTTCAATCCAAACGGTGGCTTACTCGCAAAGGATAATATCTTTTCTTTCGGAGCCCTTCCCCGTACACATTTATATATATTATTTTTTATATCATACAAATCTCAATTGCAACGAATTTTGACATGCGCTAGTCCTCCTAGGTCGTAGTATGTAGATGACTATATTGGTAGGAGAACACCTCACAAGGCTCAAATATAACATGTGAAGTTAAGGTTCAAAAAGCTCATGCATGTGTGTAAAGACATATAAAAGAGAAACCATTAAGGAAGTTAAACTTAAACTACTCGATGTAAGCATGATAAAGAACATTTTAAGGATTAAAATTTTAACCAAAAGTTCTAGTCACATGGAAGCGAAATGAGGATTCAAACACAAACATATGACACAAAATGTGTGTAAAACCAAAATACACACAAAAGTAAAATCATTTTGATTTTTTCAAAGTTTTTCACCAAACACAAAAATTAACTCAAAAGATAAACAAAAATCAATTTGTATTTTTCATTTAATGCAAATTAAAATGAAAGAATAAAATACAAAAGATAAACAAAAATCGTAATTATAGCATGTGATTGATTATGGAGCATAGACTAGAAAGATGATAAACAAAACATACAACTAGCAAAAGACATATCATTAAGCACAACTGCTAGATTATATAAGACATGCAAGAAATTACTCATAAGATATGGCAAGATAAGAGTCATGTGCAAGCATGATAGAACCATCAAACGTAGAAAATATTGAAAGAGTCATATTTGCCATTTTAAATATGAACGCCCCAAAAGGACCTAAAAGCAATAACTTAGCGCTCCCACTCTGATACCACTTGTTGGGAATAATGACCCCCAATTTTTAGATTTTAAACAAAATGTAATTTTCTTTTAGATGCGGGATAGAGATGGTTCAATTAAACAATTACATAAATCAAATTTTAATTTCTTTCAAATTAAAACTAAACAAACTCAAAGTGACATTAAATTAATCAACAAATTGATTTTCACTTTAACATATTAACTCAACCCGTCTTAGAAATTTGCCTAACAAATAGTTAATTCAATTTTGTAAATTAGGCCAAACAAAATTTTATCCAATAAAATTAATGACTTGAATTAAATTAATTAAACATTTCCCAAATTAAGTTTGCACCAAATTAAATATACCAATTTTATCTTTTTACCTAAGCATGTATCTAATGTGATTTTCAAAAGATAAAATAAGTAAACAACCACTAATCCGCGATGTACGAGGAAAAACTCACAACAGGAAAAAACCTCAGATGGCCCTAGCCTCAAATTCACTAAGTACTGTTTTACAGGTACAAGACAGTAAGACTTACAACACTCAACTTGAATCTGTCTAAGCCCCGATGCTCCTTCTCGTATACACCTCTGCCTAGTGAATAACCACGGAGATCCACCGCAATCTCGGAATCCACTGATCGGACTTTAGGAACCACGGTTAATCACACATGATGCCTTTTACCATGTGAGAATGCCGCATCATAATAACGAACTTCTTCTTTATGGGCTGTAGAAGTAAACCCAAACGAACTCTTTAACTCGGTAGAGGAAAACCCGGTGCCAAACACTCCAAGCAAGATATATATATATGGTAACTTGGAATAAATAAACTATGGGTGTAAACAAAAGTGTTTTTAAATAATCTTCTTGAGAATATAAACACTTAAAACATGAACTTTTGAACTTAGAAATTTTCTCTCTCGAAATTTTCTCTCAAAAAGGTGTTTAGAAAATGTCAAAAGTTAGTTTTTCAAACATGGTTCCCGCACATATAACTTCTATCAAGATTTAGTGGGTAAAAGGAAGTGGGAACATGGGGAAAAAACTGATTAAAATTGTCAAAAAATTTCCCACCAGAAATCTCATTCGAACGAGATTTTCGTTCGAACGAAGTCTCGTTCGAATGACACTTCTAACGAAGTTCCAAAGGAAAATGGGAAAATTTTGTTGGCAAACTCATTCGAACGACATTCTCGTTCGAACAACATTGTCGTTCAAACGAAAAACTCGTCCGAACGAAAATATCGAACGAAGTTCCAGAATGCTTAAAATTCAATTTTTAGCTCAGAAACTTATTTAAAGTTTTAAAGAAACCTTCTGAAAATAAACATTAGTTTAAAATAAAATTATACCCTTTATAAAATTATTCCAAGTCTCCCTATATTTATATATATAGAAATGAATTCATACCTTTTGGAGACTATGGAATATGATGTTGATGACGTAGAAACATGACACTTGAAACTCGGTAATTATGAAGCTTATAAGTCTTGGCCGCTACGTCTTCAAATCTTGCATGTCATAGGTTTGGAGGATAGTCACTCAATACTATCCTATGACAAAAATATTTTTGTCCGGAATTGAGTCAACACTACATTAAGACTCAATTGGAAATTTGTGTCCTTACAAAAATAAAATTCTAAGACGAATTAAACAATAAATTATGAAGCCAGAAAAATCGCTCCATCTCCAAAGAACCTTCTTGTCCCTCGGTACCAACATCCCTAAATCTCTAAAGAAAGATATATAGCTTTATCCATCCCTCTATTTTCCTTCATGCTTCTACCTTACACATCACCTTTTACTAAACAGAGAAATAATGTTAAGGCAGAAACTTACAAATTATAAGAGTGACTATTGACATGTCAACACTATTTTATATTTTCTTTTTTAAAAACAACTCCTGAAAAGCGGTTAAAACTTCATATTCAACTCTGTATACCATGTAATTTATTCCTCTTGATTACAAATTAGATAACTTATTCACCACTCAGCAAATATTTCAGAATAATGCTCATAACTACTCCCTAAGTAATACTGTTTCATAATTTCCCAATTTGTTTTTGCCTTGTGATTAATTGACCATGATCATACTTCAAATAATTTATGTTTACAGCTGGTTAATGTGAAGATCAATCCTCCCATGATGAAAAGGAGGAAACCTCGAATTAAAACTTGCTATTGAGAAATCCAAAGAGAATAAACTACATTCATTGCAAAATAATTACATCCAATGAATTCTACTAGGCCCTGTTTGGTTGTCCCAAAATTGTAAATTGATCCATTTACAAATTGGCTCAATAATTGTGTTTTGTTTGATGGATGAAATGATTCATTGATTACCACATTTTAGCTCGTGTAAAATTTGAAATTTGAGCATTTTACAAATATTGCAAAATGCATCCATTTGAAATAGGAGTCACAAAAGTTCATCCAACTACTCTCTCTCAATTCGTCTTCAGCTTTTTTTCCTGATTGAACCATAAACATCAATTTTGGATCACTAAATATTACGTAAAATTGGATTTAAACTCATTTCAAATTCAATCATTTACAATTCACTAATACACAATGAAGCAATTTACATAATCAAACAATTTATGAAACCAAACGAGGCTTTTATGTTTTCGTTTCGATGATCATTGTATTTCAGTTTCAGATTACCAAACAACACTTAAACTGGATTTAAACTCATTTCAAATTTTTGATTTATAATTCTCTAATTCACAATAAAGCAATTTACATAAGTAAAAAATTTGCGCAATCAAACAGGGAATAGTAAATTACAAAGACTTGGGATTTTCAATCAATGTAACAACCTCGCCTAAAACATTTGAAAAGCAAAAAAAAAGGATTTTTTGGGTTTATTTCCATTTTCAAAGTTTTATTGGGTTCTCATACCATATAATTTTAAAATAGTATCAAGTCCCAAAACCACCCCTAAGCGCCCTATAACCGCCTCTAATTGCAAATAGGGCCCATCACATTACAAAGACTTGGGATTTTCACTCAATGTAACAACCTCACTAGAACCTTTGAAAAACAAAAAAATAGTTTTTTTGGGTTTAGTCCCATTTTCAAAGTTTTATTGAGTTCCCATCCCATGTATTTTTAGAATTGTAGCAAGTCTCACAACCATCCAAAACCACCCCTAACTACCCTATAACCGCATCTAATTGCTCATCTTTCTTTTTGCAGAAAATGATAGCTCTCCATAGTTGTTACAACAACTTAAAAAAATGGGAATGCCTACAAATACATCTTTAAAAAAAAAGGACTAAACAGTAACGATCCCAAAAACAAATACTCCCTCCATCCCAAAAGTAAAAATTTCTATTTTAAAACAATGTGTTGTCAATCAATGATCAAGATCAAAGACTTGTTCATTATCGTCAAATTTGGTTCGTTGGTTACATCCAAAAAAAAGGAAAGTGGACTATTAAAAAAAACCTTATTTCTATGTATAATTGTGAAACTTAATTATAAGGATACCCAAAATAACATTCACATCATCCCAATCCACATCTCACACAAAAGCAGAAATGTAAAGTAACACAAATAATTAACAAGCTTAAATAAGCCCTTTAAAAATAACCCATGATTTAAAAAATATGGAAAAAATAAAACCCATTTTGAGATATTCTCTAACAACAAGAAGAAGAATGGTTACATAAAAGAGAGAGGGATTAGAATACCTTGTCAAGACCAACAGGACCAAGTGAGGAATTGATAATATTTACAATTGAGTGACATGCCAAAACTGTCCCATCCCAAAAAATCTATACATACAAACATAAACATATAAACGCAGAGAGAGAGAGAGAGAGAGAGAGAGAGAGAGAGAGAGAGAGAGAGAGAGATGTGTAAGTACTATTTTGAGTACGAACATCCTGTCCAAATTGACGATCACCTAAAATATATGCATTCCCGATGGCCATTTGAGTGAGTATGAAAAATGTGAAATGAAGCCGCTATAACAAAATAGGACAAGATTACTTTTTTCTAATGTGGAATTTTTAGTGCTGAACAACTTGAGAGTAGTAGAGTGTTGGGATTGGGGAATGATTTTATTTAATTTAAAGAGAGGGAGAAGAAATGGTCTTTGGTTGTCATATTCTTCAGCAAACTTCTCCAACTGAATAACTGACTTACAACAAAGTCACTTCAATCTAACTCACTTTGAACTCATAGTCTACCATTTCTTTTTTGATAAATGCAACCTCATTTTATATGAGACACTCTTATTCTCGTATTTATAAACCTTTTTTGATAAATATAAGTAATATTGATAAAGGGTATTTTGGGTATTTAATGTATATTCTCATATCACTTTTTCGATTTATTTATCACTTTTTGGATTTATTTGTCAAACTCTATATAAATATAAGTAATATTGATAAAGGGTATTTTGGATATTTAATGTATATTCTTATATCACTTTTCCTTCATACTTATTTTTTGTGTCACAAATATGTGTCGTATCAGCACTGGTTCATATTTGGAATTCATTCAGTATCATTCAAAACATGAATTAATGTAGACAAGACACATTAGCATATCGCACAAACTGGATCAAAATCATGAGTCGGCGTATAATTGCTATAATCCAAACACTAGTTTTTGATTCTTTAATCAAAAAAGACTAATGGGATTAATATTCATGGTAAGATTTTACCATGTACATAATGGGGCTAAGGTTTTGAGGATCATGTTAATTATAATAACTAAGTGTCGTAATGTCATTAATAATTGGAAAATGCAATATTTATAATCAAGGAGAGAGAGGGTCTGGAGTAGGTTTTGCATCTATCAAGGTTTATGGATAGAGAGAGAGGGCTACCGGGAGGAGGAGAGAGAAAAATTGATCTAACTGGATAAAAGATGTATAAATCTGTTGATTAATTTCATATAAAGTGAGATATCAAACTGTATATTTTTATTTTTATTTTTGAATCATGAATTCACAACGAGTTTGCATGCCGAATTCTATGATAATTTTCCATATAATATTACTTATAATACCAAGTCACACTTAATTAATTAATAATTAATAGTTAAACTTAAGCTACACGGAGTGGCTAATTAATTAATTTAATAAGATAATAAACTTATAAAATATGTTACATGATACCCCGTGATTTTGGACTGTATACATCTTTTTATAAACCAAAAATAAAAAAATATATATTTAAATTAATTATTTTTAGTATTTTAAAATGTTGGTTTTGATACATAAAAAAATAGTTTTAATCGGATTTAAAATCGAGAGAAAAATTTGAATTTTTTAAGTTTTTACTTAAATTGGCAAATTTGGGCTATAATCAGGTGTCAAATCGATTCAGCCCTGGGGACGAATCAATTTGCACCGGGGCAGAGTTGAAGGATTATTTGTTTTTGAATGTTTGTGTTATTTTAAATTATTTTATTTTTCTATATTAAGAAGACTCGGGTTTAGACTTTTTCAAATACTTTTAACTCATCTCAGCCTCCCAAATTATTCTCTCCTCTCTTCTACAAAACCTAAACCCCATTAAAAACAAGTTTCATCTCAAATTTTGAAAATCCAAATCAAGTTTTCTCAAGATCGACCAAGAATGAGTCTTTGTTATTTTCGCGAGAGGATCGCAACCGTGTAATCAGAATTTCGAGGCAACTACATTTTAGGTATGAATATCTCTGTTGTTCCCCTTAAGTGTTATATGTTCCAAATGTTGCCTAAACCGTAATTAACCATATTTTCTAAAAAATAATTAGGAAGGTTAATTAAGAAAAGTGAAAGTAAATTCAGGTTTATTTTTATTAAATCTAAAAATATGATTTAATACTTGAAACAATCGCATTCTTAGATTAGAAGTTTGGGTTACGGTAGATTTGTGGGACGAATTGTATGTTAGAATTAGAATATGAACTTGGAATAATATTTTGACCTGTAAATTAGGCTTTTATATGTGTATGTTGTAGAATGAAAATTGCTATTTTGCAACGTGTTAATACGCATGTTTGAATTAGATTGTGTGTTGAGTTGTTAAAATATCACTCGTATTGAAATTATAGAAATTGACAACTTGTATGACTATTTGGTAGAATTTTGTTATTACATGATTAAATGGACGTAATTTGAATGGAATTGAAATTGTAATATTAAATGGAGAATTTTCGTGATAAATTAAGAATATAATTTTCGTGAACAATGTCCATGTTAATATTTTGACATCGTGGAAACGTTAGATTTTTTGAAGTAGTTATACTTTAACATGTTTTTATAGGTTGTTTGCTATGTATGGGAGTAGTAGGTAGAATTTGTTGTTGCTGGTATTTACTAAGTATAAGACTAGTGAGTGTATGATTGTACGATTGCGTATTTTCTGGGTGAGGCTAGGTAGTATGCCAGTACGTTATTTGCCTACCCTAGGTGCGAGACTAGGTGATGATTTTTGGTAGGTATTCTTTGTAAATGATGTACTAGGTAATACTTATAGTTTGGTGATATCTAGGTATGGAACTAAGGGTGATTTTAGGTTGTGACACCCGAATTATGGGTGGGCTAATTGTGAATAAAAATAAATAAATTGAGATATTAATATTTAATGCCTAAGATTATAAATGGGTATTAAAATGAATTTGGCGTCACTAACATTTGTAGGACTAACGATAATCGGATCGATTGGCTATAGTGACGTGGGTGTCTGTTTGCATCGCCAATATATGCAGGGCTAACGAAAATTGGATTGTCTGGCTATAGTTACGTGTCGTGCATGAAACATCACCAATATGTGCATGGCTAATGAAATTGGGAAATTTAGCTATAATGATGAGAATGGATATGATGTGTTGAGAATTTTAGGTGTGCCATAATATGTACGGGATCAATAGAAAGGTCAGCTGGATATAGTGGCGTCCCTTTATTAATAATTGATTAATTACATTAAATTAAGTTAATGACTTTAACATAACTAAATTCACTATTGAAATAACATGATTAGACTTAAATAATGGGGTGGGTTAGTTGTGTGGGTATTTATTATTATTTTATTTCACTCGCATGTTCTTATATCGCATAATTTAAAATACTCTATTGTAATAATTATCCCGTATGATGTTTATGTCTGGATTCATGGTTCCTAGTTGGGAAGAATAGTTGGTATTTATGCAATGGACTCTGACCCATTCAATTGACTAACATTTTAAGTATAGTTACTGAAGCAGCTGCATAGATTGGATTGGAGATTCATGGAGTGTAGCTAGAGTTATTATATTGCTTTAGTATATTAGATTTTTTTTATTTCTTCATTTTATATATGAGATAGTAGTTTATGGATTTGGTGGGCCATTTGGTTCCACAATTTTTCACGATTTATTTTCAATTGAAGTTACAGTTGGATGATGAATTTAAGTATTAATTTATCTTTTGGAATTGATTTTTATTCTGGACTTAGCATGGTGATGGAATTTATTGTGTGGATGTTTATATTCGTTGGATTAAATTTGGATTACATCTTTAGAAAAAAAGTTTTTAATGTCTCATATTTATGTCAAATGATAAGAATGGTATTATGATGCCCGCTACAATTTGGCAGCAGGGACTGGCCACCTCCAATGTCAAAATACGCGGAGTGTCACAGTTGGTATAAGAGCATGGTCTTAGGTCTCGTAGATATTGAGTCCATTATACCTTATGTGATACCGATCTTTAATTCCCTTTGTTGATTCGTACTCTATAAGTTATTAAGTCTAGCAAACATGTTTGTTGTGTTTCTTAATGATAGGTAGTTTTGTGCTACGGTCGTTGTATGCATTGAGATTAAAAATGCTAATCTTGATGTAAGGATCCTTAGATTTAATTTTTAATACAATATTTATTTTGGAGATCGTTAGTACCAATATTAGGTATCTCACATATCGATGTGGTGATGTGATTTGATTTGAGGACTTAGGCGTTGCGATGGCTTTTGGAGATATAATCGAGTGGTGATTCGTGGGAGAGTGTGATATGCCATTATTTTCATAGTTATGCTTATATACACATAGTTAAGATATATGTTGTACTTTCGTTCATGTGGTAGGTGCATGTGGGATTGGGTGTATGGGCACTGAATCGTGGCATTCAACGGATAGGCATATGTGAGCCTTATTTTGTTTACACGACTTTATATTTTAGGTTTACGTTTTGTCGAATTTCGAAGACTAAATTATTGTATTAGTGGGGAGAATATAATACCCTGTGAATTTGGACCGTATATGCCTTTTAATAAATTAAAAATCATAATTTTTTTTATTTAAATTAATTATTTTGGTATTTAAAAATATTGGTTTTTATATATAAGAAATAGGGTTTCAATTGGATTTGAAATTGGAAGAAAAATCATTTTTTGTATGTTTGGCTCTACTCAGGTGCCGAATCGATTTGGTCCTGGGGTGAATCAATTCGCATTGGGCCAGAGTTGTAGGATTGTTTCTTTTTTAGTGTTTGTGTTAGTTTCAAACTCTTTTATTTTTCTATATTAAAAAGTCTCAGGTTTAGACTTTTTTCAAGTATTTTTAACTCGTCTCAAAAAGAAGTGGCTTCCCAAATTATTCTCTCCTCTCTTCTACAAAACCTAAATACCTTTAAAAACATGTTTAAACTCAGGTTTTGAAGATTCAAATAAAGTTTTCTCAAGATTAACCAAGAACGAGTCTTTGCTATTTTCGCGAGAGGATCGCAACCATGTAATCAGAATTTCGAGGCGACTTCTTTTCAGGTATGAATAACTCTATTGTTACCTTTAAGTGTTATATGTTTTAAATGTTGCCTAAACCTTAATTAACCATATTTTTATAAAAAAAAATTAGGAAGATTAACTAGGGAAAGTGAAAGTAAATTCAAGGTTATTTTTATTATATCTAAAAATATGATTTAAGAATTGAAACAATCGCATGCCTAGATTAGAGGTTTGGGTTATGGTAGATTTTTGGGACGAATTGCATGTTAGACTTAGAATAATATTTTGACTTGAAAATCATGATTTTATATATGTATGTTATAGAATGAAAATTATTGTTGTGCAACGTGCTAACACACATGTAAGAATTGGATTATGTGTTGAATTGTTAAAATATCACTCGTATTCAAATTATAGAAATTGACAACTTGTGTGACTATTTGTAGAATTCGATTATTACATGATTAGATGGACGTAATTTGAATGGAATTGAAATCGTAATATTAAATGGAGAATTATAGTGATAAATTAATAATATAATTTACGTGGATAATGTCCGTGTTAATATTTCGATACCGTGGGAATATTGAGTTTTTAGGAGTAATTATACTTTAACCCATTTTTATAGGTTGCTTTCTAGGTATGGGACTAGTGGATAGACTTTATTGTTATCGAAACTTTGTAGGCGAGGGACTAGTGAGAGTATGCTTGTACGATTGAGTATTTCCTGATTGGGCTAGCTAGTACACCGTTACATTATTTTCCTAGCCTAGGTACGAGACTAGGTGATTTTTTTTGGTAGATATTCTTCCTCAGTGATAGACTAGGTAATACTTATGGTTTGGTGATCTCTAGGTATGGGACTAGGGGTGATTTTAGGTTGTGATACCTGAATTTTGGGTGGGTCTAATTGTGAATAAAGAGAAATAAATTGAGATATTAATAATTAATGCCTAAAGTAATAAATGGGTATTAAAATGAATTTGGCGTCACCAATATATTCAGGACAAACAATAATTGGGTCAGTTGGCTATAGTGGCACGGGTGTTTGTTTGCGTCACAAATATATGCAAGACTAACGATAATTAGGTTGGGTGGCTATAGCGACGTGGTTGTGTGTTAGCATCACCAGCATGTGCCAGGCAAATGATAATAGGGTTGTCTGGATATATTCATGTGTCGTGCGTGAAACATCACCAATATGTGCAGGGCTAATAAAATTGGGCCTTCTGGCTATACTGATGGGAATGGGTGTAATGTGTTGAGAATTTTAGGCCTGTTCGAATATTTATAGGATCAATAGAAAGGTTGGCAGGATCTAATGGTGTCGCTTTAATAATATTTGGTTAATTACATTAAATTGAGTTAATGGCTTTAACATAACTAAATTCACCTTTGAAATAACATAATTGGACATATATAATGGGGTGGATTATCTATGTGGGTATTTAGCATTATTTTATTTTACTAGCATGTTTTTATATTACAAAAGTTTAAATACTCTATTATATTTTTATCTCGTATGATGCTTATGTCTGGATTCATGGATCCAAATTGGAAGGAGTAGCAGGTAGTCATGTGGTGGGCTCTAACCCATTTAGTTGACTAATATTTCAGGTATAGTTACTGGAGTAGCTACAAACATTGGATTGGAGATTCATGGAGTGTAGTTGGAGTTATTTTTTTGCTTTGGTAATTTTTATTTTTCCATTCCGTTGTTTTATTTATGAGGAAGTTGTTTATGAATTTGCTGGGACATTTGGTTCCATAGTTGTTTACGATTTCTTTTTGGTTGGATGATTTCATTTAAGTATTAATTTATCTTTTGAAGTTAAGTTTTATTCTGGAGTTAGCATACGAATGGAATTTATTTTGTGGATGTTTATATTCGTTGGATTAAATTCGGATTATATCTTGTAAGAAACATTTTTAACGTCTCATGTTTCTATCACATGCTAATAATGGTTTTTTAGTTATGACGCTCAACGTAGTTTGACAGTGGGAACTGGCCACCTCTAATATCAAAATACGCGGGGAGTCACATTTTATCTTTTGGGTTTGGTTCTCAGGCAATTTATTTCATTTTGGGTTTTAAATAGTTGAATATTAGTCTCTTGGGTTTGTATATGGCTTGAGTAAAGTTCTAGGCTAATTGGACCACATTCCGGGCATGTTAGGTTAAGAAAAATTTGCGGTGTAAGCCTAATTTTGGGATTAGTAATTATTTTCACTGAAATTAGCTAAACCTATCTCACATAACATAATTGGAGAGGAACCCAAGAAGCTATGGAGAAAGAGGGAGAACTTAAGATTGAAAAATTAAAGATTTAGGGATTTAATTCTATCAATCAATCCAAGGCAAGTCTATATTGTTTAAGAATGTAATTAGTTTTTTATTAAAATAATTATAATATGTTGAAATTTCCTAGTGAACCCTATACTCTTATTTACATCAACAATTTAAACTAATTTCTTAATTTGATTAATTATATTAGTTTATATATTATAGAACCACAAATATCTGAATATTATTAGTTGTATTTTGTAAAAGCCCTCACTTTATATTGATTATTGAATTGAACTCGCATGTTAATTTTATTAATCTTGTGAAGAAGATGAACTTAGGGTTAATTTATTACAATCTATAATTAGATCTTTAAACGTTTTAAATCATCGAAAGATTATCAAAATATGCTATTAGTACTTTTATGTTGGTTAAATTAAAAGGAGGAGATTGATTTGGTGTATTATAGGTTGTATGTTTGATTAAGGTTTAGATATGGTCGTCATGGACCAAGGGTAAAAGAAGGTCACCCACCTGGACCCATCGGATTAATCCAACCTGGGTCTGGATCTATCTGATCCTGGGGCTAGGCCTAGTGAGGTTTGGTTTGGGGTTTGCATCGAGTTTCGATGCTAGTTTGATTTCGTGAGCACTTGTTAATTCAAAAGACTTATAACTAGCTGGTTTAGAGATTACAGTCCTATGTTTAGAAACCTTAGATGTTTGGGCTAAAACGTATATAATTGGTGAATATGTAACACATGAAATAATGGAAAACTCACGTAATCGATGAATGTTTAAAGTACGTAATAATGGGTAATGAATGATATCATTTGGTTGACCTTATAATAGATTTGATTGCTAAATTACTTTCTTTATGTGTAATTATATTGAAGGGGTGTGTGTGTGTGCATGTGGGTAACATACTAAGATGGATTTGATGGGATGCGTATGACGTTGACCACACTTGGTACCCTGGCAATTGAGACATGATTTACCATGATACTATTCACCTCGATCCTATGTAGTGAGGTGCCCATCCACTGAATTAGGACAATGTGATCGGATCCTATCATATAGCCTTGGATATGATCCTGTACATTAGGTGCGTGGCGTAATGATTTCCGTTCAATATTTCCTTGAGGTTATAAGGATAACATGTCCTATAACTATACCTAAAGGTGAACTATTGATCCCCAAAGGCATTAAAGATAGACCTTCGCATCTTTATTTCGAGCTTGAGTATAACCCATGTGATTTAGATGAGTGGTAGAATACTCACATAAATGTTGGATTATGTGATTTGCCTATTACTTGTGCACTGTGATTATAATATAGATGTATAAATGTGACTATAACTTGGAAGTTAATAAAAGTAATGCGTAATTGAGTAAAGGATATAAGTATGTAATATGGGCCTCATTTGGGTTTTGTATTATAACTGCATGCTTAATTAGGTTGTTTGGGTTGAGATAAATTAAAAGCAACTAAAATACAGGAGAATGGTGTATTATTATTATTATTTTTATTATTATTATTATTATTATTATTACTATTATTATTATTATTATTATTATTATTATTATTATTATTATTATTATTATTATTATTGTGACCTAAATGTTGTTATATGTGGTTTAATCCTATTCCTGGAACTTTTTTCACAGGTCTTAGTCCGCAGCCGCTGCCTTACACCTGATCCTTCTTAGTTGGAGACTTCTCCAGCATTTGGTTCTAACTTCATTATATTCCTAGGATGTAGGTGTCGAGCTTATAACTTATTTTTTATTCATCATTCCCTTTTAATTATTCAGACTTACTTTTTTTTATCTAATCTCTAGTCGAATTTTGTATTGGGGATTATTTATATTGGAGACAATTTTATTTATTCATAGTTTTCATGTTGGTTCATTTGAGTCAATTTTATTTTAGTATATGAATCATTTTATTTTATTCCAGTCATGCTTAGAATGTTACTAATTATTTTTATTCTCGTATTATTTTTTATTTTTTATTCTCGTATTATTTATGTTTAGACCTGATCAATCTATTTATGGATTTTACGGGGTATCATAGTTGCTATCAGAGCATTACAGGGTCTAGTGTTCTAGGGTCTTGTGTGCGTTCATTGCTTTTCTGTGTTACGTTCTTTGACTACTTTATAGCTAAACTATTTAGGATATAGTAGTCATTTTCTAGTATATTTACTGACGCACTTTTGTTTATCTCCTTTAAAATAGTGAACACGAGGAGATGAGGATAACTTCGTAGATATACAACTTCCATCGAGCGAGAGGTAGCATATCCCCAGCGAGAGGCACTAAGTAGGCGCCAGTCCTTGTGCCAAAACACTTGGAATTCATCATAGCACAAACCTTTATTTTTACTATAGCCACCACGCAACAAGATCAACCAACACCAACACCACCATTAGTGGTTGTACTTGTAACTCACACTACATCAACTTAGGAGATGGAGAGGAATGCCTTTAGTATGGTAGCTCAATATATACCATAGTTTATCACCGGTGGAGGAGAGACATAGAGAAGAACATATATTTGGTAGATTGTTGAGATGTATAGAAGAAGATGTTGGTTAGCTTCAAGCTAGTTAGAGATGAATTGCAATGGTGGGAGTCCATTATCATTGAAGCTGACAGGTCGACTATGTCCATTTCAAAATTTTGGATGAAGTTCGAGGGGAAGTATTTCCCAATGGTTATTCGGTCTAATAGGAGGACCGACTTTTGACTACTACTACAGGATGATTGGATAGTAACATGGTATGAGTGGAAAATCACTCGTCTTTCATTTTTAGACCCAAGGAGATTAATACAGAGGCAAAGAAGATGGATAAGTTCATCAGGGGCCTTTCATGGAGGATCAACCATATGTTTCTTGACAACTTGAAATTCACTACATACTCTCAGGTAGTGGAAGTCTCTCTTCTACATTGTTAGGATCATCATGATTTCCAATGAGATAGGGCTCCTAAGAAAGAGAATACAACGATCGACTAGGGGAGAGTAGTGAGTCATCCTGAGCTCAAGGAGCCCCCTACCAGTATGTGGGATAGATACAGGTGGAGTAACCCTCTAAAAGGTTCAGAGGTGTATACGAATAACAATGTCAGGTCCATCAGGGCCAATAGGGCCACCACTATTTTTATGGTCCCTTCAAAGGATTGTGCTACACATGTGGTGAGTGGGTCCACTCTTTTAGGAGGTTACCTATGGGAAACCCAGATGATTAGGTCCAATTTTAGCATAGAAGGCTAGGCATTACCGGTCCCACCACAATTTCATTAATTACTAGTACCACTGCAATATCTAGCGTTGCTACCACCACCCTAGAAACCTAACTAAGGGACTGTCTTAGCTACACTTTAGACATGTAACAAGCATCTAACAGTAAGACTAGCAGGCCCACCATGCCCATAGAGGGTATGTTCTATCTTTATGGTTATTTTTCACGACTATTGTTTGAGACGAGAATGTCATATTCATTTATTAATAGTACATTTTCTATGACTTTGGGACTACTAAATATTGCTGCTTAGGTTTCTTTACAATTTGTCCTTTACTTTACAACAGGTTTGTAGGTACATAAAAGTTAATATTGGTAAGTTATGCCTTTTAGACAACTTATTAGCTTTAGATATGCTGACGTATGATATTATATTGGGTGTGGCTTAGTGAGCAAAGTATCATGCAGATATAGACTTTAGTGAAAAGGTTATCATGTTTGCCATTACCGCATATAAGATGTTTCCCATAACTATGCCCATGCTCGAGGGAGGTTCTAGCACACACTTGTACTACATTGATATGAGCACATTAGAGGAGGTTATAGTAACTTTAGAGTTGATACCAATAGTCCAGGAGTTTTTGGATGTATTTAATGAGGTAGCGGAACTACCACCCACCTATGAGAGACTTTGTGATATATCTGGCACTAAACACTAGGCCCATAGTGAGGCCACCATATGGGATGGCTCCATTAGAGAAAAGAGATTCGCTAGAACAGATTAAATATTTTTGATTCACGGGTTCATTTGGAGGATTACGGCTCCATAGAGAGCTCTAATATTTTTTGTTAAAAAGAATGACAATTCACTGAGACTATGTGTGGACTATCGAGAGCTGAATAAGGTTACTGTACGAAACTAATATCCGTTCCCATACATCAATGACCTGTTCGATCAGTTCAGGATTGAATCTTTCTTTTAAAAGATTTATGTACGCTCGATATATCTTCTGTTGCATATTTGGGAGGAGGACATCGAGAAGAAGACTTTTCTGACATAGTATGTATCACGAGTTTTAGGTTGTGCCATTTAGGTTGACCAATGCTGTAGTCGTGTTCATGGACTTAATGAATAAAATACCTAGTCATACCTAGAAAAATGTGTTGTCATATTTATTGATGACATATTAGCCTACTTTTGGTCTGAGGATGAACACTCTCATAATTTGAGGACAATTTAAAAGAGACCTCATGAACATAAGTTGTATGCTAAGTTCTCTAAGTGTGGATTCTCATTGCAAAAACTTCCATTTTTAGGACATATCGGATCGGAGGCTGGGATTTTCTTTCTTTCCTAGAAATGAAATCATCCAAGTACAACATTTCATGTGCATGCCTAACTTAATAAGTTTTTCTTCCTTATAACAAAACGAGTCACGTAAATTGATTGAAAGTAAATGATAAATTATAAAGGCTAAAAACTAAATAAGCTTGCACTGAATTAAAGGAAAGTAAAATTACATTGCTAACAATTATAAGATAAAATGTAAAAAGATGCTGAAATTAAAGGATAAAATGTAAAGACATAGGTTTATTTGATCGATTAGAGATCCTTTTTTGTATTCCTCAAGGACTAAATTTATATTTATTCGTAATAACTAACTCTTTTTTAATCTAAGTAAGTTCCAATTTGAATTCGAATTCGAATTACTCATCTACAATAACCATCCATACGTTCCTCTAAATAACCTCTAATTCGAATCCAAATTAAAACTCCTTTAAATTACCCACTACTCCCACAAACAATTCCTGCAATAAAGACCATATAAACATCACTAACTTCCCCCATCATTTAGACACGTTTCAAAAAAACTCCACAAGATAAACCCAATAAATATGGTGTAAACATAACCACTATACGAGTTGAGTTTTGAGAAATAATTAGATGGTGGAGACTTCATAATTGTAGTCTTGGACAAACTTTATCGGATTTGTGAAATGTGAAAAACTTCTTCCTAATTGAAATAGTTATATATGTTGAAGCTCATAGTAAATATGATGTAGTTTATTTCCCAGTTTCAAATTCTATCTTCACCAAATAAGGTAAGTCCAGACCTTTTAACTTTAAAGGTCACCAAATATCCCCATATTTTAATGCATTAAATTAATTGTGAAATTATCTCATATGAACGCATGACATGTGATGTCTTTGGTTAAAATTTTTATGTGTTTTATATAAATAAATCTGAAATTGAACCTAATACACGATAAACATTAATTAAATATTTTGATATGACTGTTTATTATAGTTTACTATGGAATGATTAGGGACTTGGTATCGCGAGTTTTCTTATTTGGGTTATCCCCTTAGTATCGGGTCCCACCGATCGTGAAGTAGTTCCCTAAAATGCAATGTCGCACCACATTAATAAATAATTAAATAGTTTACTTTTGGAATTGTATCAACTTATTTGATTAAATTTTTGGTTAAATAATTGATGATTTCATGTTTAGGATTAGATTTATGATGTTTAGAATATTAAATTTTAGTTAAAATGATAAGGATTAGGCCTATTGTGTTAGTATAGGGCTTGGGTAATGTTCTAAGTCACTTGGAGTTAATTTTATGGTCTTTTAGAAGAGGCCCATTTTGGGCCCAAGTACAGTTTCGGGATTAAAGAGTTTTAATGAACCATTAAGAATTTCATAAGTCACATATCTTATTTTGGGAAACATCTAAAGTCTGAAGGGAAGAAACTTGAAGAGAAGAGGAAAATTTGGAAGGATTTTGCCCTAGTTCTTTTTACCAAATTGAAAGAGACAAGTTTATTTAGAAGTGGATTATAGTTGCCTTTATATTATTGATATGACCAAGTGTGACCTCGGCCCAGAGGCACCAACCTCGGCCGAGATTATGGCCGAAGTTGGACATGTCTTGGACACGCGATATCAGCCCTCGGCCATAGCAAGGTCGGCCCAGGCCGACACTACCATGAGCCTCTCCAAGGGACATCACAAGGATTAGCGGCATTCTCGTATACCTTGGAATGGCAACCTCGGCCAGACATAGGCCGAGCTCGCAGGAAGCCACCAGCAACCTCATCAAGACATTAGTCGATACTCCAAGCACTCCAGCTCAACCTCGTCTCAGGACGACCTTGTCGATTGTCTCGGCTGGGATTAGGCCGAGACCTCCATGGAATACTCGGACTGAACGAGTACCTAGACTTACCAACCTCGGCCTCTCCCAGGCCGAGGTTATACACCAGGCGCAATAGCCGAGCATCTGCTGACATTTGGATAAGGGCACGTGGACACAAATCAGTTATAACAAGATTATTCCTCACACGTGGGGAGAATATTGCATCATCATTCTCTACATGTGACAGTGACAGATGTCTTTCCCATATTGGTGAGGCAAACACACACATGCTCATTGCATGCATGGGGGGTACATTACACCCCCTAGGTACTATATATAGAGGTCATCCTTTACCTTGCAAAGGATCCCAGATATTCAACCCTAGCTGAAACTCTGTCCAGATACACAGTAGAGAGAGAAAGCTTGAGAGATTGTATCCATTAACATTAGTGCCTTATTACAGTGAGGTTATTCACACATACACACACAGTGGACGTAGGTCAATTAAGGCTGAACCACTTATATCCTGGTGCTCTCTCCTCTCCTCTTCTCCCCATCTCCTTCTCCTACCTTTTATGTAACTATAATACCCCGTATTTTCATGGCTTTTAAATTTAAGGATTTATTAAATTTAATTGAGATAAATTAATTTAATTTTAATCCGAAATGTTGTTTTAAATATTTACTAGCGTGACAAGAGTTAGTAATTATTGGGAATATATTATTTGTTTCATATTACTGGATGAGTATAGTAATATATGAGATTTATTTTTATAATATTGTCACGTGTGAATAAAATGACAATTGTGGAAATTTAAGTCGGGACGCGCATGTGTCGTGTCGGGACTAAATGTGGATTAATAAAAGTGAATATTTTATAGGTTGTTTTGAGTGCGCCAATGCGTCCGAAAGGGTCGAGATAGTCAGAAAAGTATACCCGGGGGTTTGATTTGGGTCTCGGGGCGTTTTTAGGCCTAATTAGTACCCCGGGAGGGCATTTTAGTCATTTTGTATTTTTGGGTAATTAAACCCACGAAAATTAAAGGGGTTATATCAGATGTTTAGGTTATCTCCTAGGGTTAGATAACTCAAAACACTAGAACGACCATTGGAGAGGAGAGGAGAGAGCTCTCAAGGCATTCCAAGGCTCAAAACTCATCCGTTTACACCGCCGCCACCGCCAACGCGTAGATCGCGAGACGGGGAACGCAACCACACCAAATTCAACACCAAACCAGATTTCTGAAAATCCCAGGCAAGTGTTTATCTTGCTTATTTCGTTGATGCATCATCCATATTAGTTTAGGAGTTATTAGGATGAGATTTATGGAAGAAAAACCCAATTTGAGATGGGAAATTTTCATGTAGTGATGATTTATATGATATTCTGGAAACCCTTTGTCATGTAAAGGATTAAGAGTTTGATTAAGAAAAGAGTTCTAATCAGATACAAAAACTAAAACATTTATTTCGGACGATCGGACCGTTGGAATTGGATGAAATTTTACAGAGAATTATCTGAAGACGAGAGGAAGCTACAGAAAAAAATTCAGCTCGATCGGACCGTTCAATATTTTTTAATATTTTTTTTGCTAGACAGTTTTATGTTTTGAGGACTATTAGAGATAATAAAAATTCAATTAAAACTCAATTTTAATTCCGATTTCGAAACCGTTTGAAATTCTCATCTTTGAAAATAAAATTCAAAATCCTTTAATGTAAGGCGAAATCTATATTTTTGGGATATTTTGCATAAGGGATAATGTAAGTATATATTAAAGGGGAGAGACACGTGAGAGAGACTTACGTTGGAACATAAATGGATATCTACTGAATTGTACATTTGGAAGAATAGAGTCCATGAGGGTTACGTAGAAAGTTGGAAAAACCCTTCGAATTAAAGTTAGAAACGAACCATTATACTTGATAAATAATAATGGGAAAATAAGGATAAATGTTGTGAATGTGGGTGATTGGATAAACCTAAATTGATATAATAAAAGTGGTATATTTATATGATTGTGTATGCATATATTATATACTTGTGAAAATCATGCCCGCGCTACTTGCTATCCCTGAGGTTTCCGCACTGGGACGACCTTATCTCGTGTGCCTTATGGGGGATATTGACTCGTACCCTAGAAGATAGAAATCCTAGGTACAGGCTATCGAATTGGTAGTCACGGTCCTAAGAGACGTGAGGGTATGTACTGACCTCTTGGACTTGGAAACTATGCTTCGCCTCAATATTGTTTGTGTATGTATTTATACAGTTCGAGAGTGATTCCGAACTTGTATTCCCTTTAGTATGATTGATACGGGGATTGGATAGCAGAGTATGCCCGCACCATAATTTTTATGTGGGGTGCTATTAGAATATATATATTATACGAGTATTCAATATATATATGAACTTCTGAAATATGGAAAACTGCCTACTGTGTTATGGTAAGTAAGACATGTATAATGACTCAAATTGGAAATACTTGTTTTGAAAAGTATAATATGATATTGAAAAACTTTATGAATCAATAAAGTTAAAATGAGCGTTTTGTACTAAATGAAATTATCCTTTTTAAACCATGATTTTGTTAAATCTTAAATTTTGAGAGTCACCTAAGATAAGTTAAATCCTTGGGGAAGGATAGTGTGATATATGATGAGATAAACCATTGGGAAGGTTAGTGCGATAGGAGTGCACATTAGAAGAGAGGCGAGAATTTCTCAAGAGAGTGTCGCACTAATATGTTGTTGCATTGGCCTGTATCAATTTAAATACTTGCTAAACGAATTTTTAAATCATATACACTATCGAGCTCTGACCCGTTTCTATTCCTCTTTCTCTCTTGCATATATATGTATATATTACAGGTGCCCAGCCACAGGGGCGTCTTGTTTAGGATCCCTTGGAAGGAACGTGCTGCAGCTTAGGTGGGAGTTGCAGGCCACTTGCTTAGACGATTTCATTTACTTGATTCCACTTCTATCATTCTCGTTATTGGGCATGTATCGCCCTTTCCACTATTTATCTGTTTTATTGGGACGTTTGTATTTCAGTTATTTCTAGTACTGTTGCTTTGGGATTTATTCAGCATGTATGTTATACTTTAAGTTTTAAATGCTGGGGTTAAGTTGTTGAATGTTTAAATTAATTGGATTATATGTTCCAGGATTATTGTGGTGTGATTCTTTAAATATTGAATTGTTGTATATAATTAAATCTTTATTTTCAAAATAAAATTTAGAATGTAATGTTAAAAAATGATTTTGACACTTAGCTTAATTAAATAGGGTGTTAAATTTGGAAAAGTTATTTTTACGACTGTGATGCTAAGAATGAACCAACTGTTCACCTTGATTTTAATTTAATAAAGGAGTGATCGCCCGGTATTTAATTAGGCGGGGTGTCACACTATCCTGCCATTGTTGTTCTTAGATTGAGCTTGAAAACACCTCACCTGGTGGTGCTAATTCTAGAATCATCATTTTGGCGCCGTCTGTGGGAACGAGAAGCTATCTCTTTCTCTTTTTCTGCTTAACCTCACCGGAGACTCTGGTGGTGAACCAAGCACCACCCCTTGCGTGGAGTTGCTTCACCATTGAAAGAGGTCCTTTGAGGTACTAAACTCATCTGCTACTCAAGCTCTATAGTGTTAACATATGGCACCAGAATTACCACCGCCTCTTCCGCCACCTAGGGGTGGAGGGCCTAGTTCCAGTCAGGCGCCCCTCCAGTCCGAAATGGAGGAGGTAGCTGCAGCCTTGAGATCTTTAGCTGCAACACAACAAGCTATGCAAGAGCAATTTGCACAGCTCAGCCAAACTATGATGAGGCCACCTGGAGTCTCACCAGATATGATCACTCCGATGGCAGTTCAGTCTGACGCCGGGGGACCACCCCAGGCACCAATGAAGGACCAGCCTGCACCCCAGCGGAGAAGGGATGTTGCTGACCCTAGGTGCTTGCGCCTGGGGAGGAAGGGAAACCCTTGCCCAGAGGACAGGTATGATGATCTAGAGGCGGAAGAAGCCCCGGAAGATTGCTGGGAGCCGTATGAGGTGTCAAATAACACTGTACGACCTCTTAGGCAAAGTCAAGGTTGTGTCGGCCGAAGAGGTGAAGAGGCCCAACAAAGAGGGTCAGCCTTTGATAGGTTGAGCAGAGGGTCGGCCTTTGAGAGGTTGGGCCCGATGAATGACCTAAGACAGAGACTGTCGAGATCTAGGAGCGCAGCAGGCTCTTAGAGAGGGAACAGGCAGGGTCGTCCAGATCAAGGCCGACACTGTGAAAGAAGAGGCAGGGAACAGGAGGAGGTCAACAGCCGACGTGTCGCGGCAGGGGAACCCTCGGTCCATCCCATGGAGGTGGTAGGGGATAACCTCGGCCAAGTCGATGGTAGAAGACCCTGGAATGACTCTATTCAGCGTCTTGAGGAGAAGATAGGAGACCTCATCAAAAGTAGGGACCCATTGCAAAGGGGTTACTCAAAGGGCTCCCCATTTGTGGCTAGGATAGTGGGTTTCCCAACCCTAGTTAAGTTCAAGCCTCCTACGGTGTCTTCCAAGTATGATGGCAGCACTAACCCTGTACATCATATCGAGATGTACCAGTCGGCAGCAAACATCTACTCGATATCCGATGAGATGAAGTGTAGGGCCTTCTCTGGGACCTTAACGGGGGCAGCGCACAGTTGGTTCACCTCCCTTCTGAAGAACTCAATTGAGAACTTCAAAGGCTTGGCTGAACGATTCATCTACAACTTCTGCTTTGGGGTGAGGCCTCAAAAGAAGACTACCCACTTGCTGTATGTCAAGCAGGCCAAGGATGAGAGCCTAAGAGACTACATAGCGAGATTCAACAAAGAGAAGTTGGAGGTCAAAGATTATGAAGAGAACATATCCATGACCGCCCTTATAGGAGGTCTTCAGAAGGGGAAGCTATTGTGGAAACTTGTGGAAGACCCACCTAGGTCTATGGCGGAGCTCCTAGAAACCGCAGGGAAAGTAATGAATGCGGAAGAGGCAATGGCTGCCAAGTATGAGGATGAGAACCGCGGTGGCATGGAAAGTCCCAAAGAAAAAAAGATGGGAAGAAGAGGTCGGGTGATGACAAGTTCGCTCACTATACTCCTCTGACTGTAAGCTGCGAGCACATCCTCAATGATATTAAGAATGACAGGACTCTGAGATGGCCAGAGAAACTGAAGGCCCCACCACATAAGAGGAACAAAAACCTATGGTGTGAGTTCCACCAGGATCATGGCCATGTCACGGACAGATGCTTCGCCCTGAAGGATGAGATTGAAAAGATGCTAAAATCTGGAAAGTTGAGGAAGTATGTGGACGGTAAAACTCCTAAGGGTGGAAGAGATGACCCTAAGAAAAGGAGAAATGACAGATGCCGTGACAATATCCCGGCCAGAAGAGACGATGATTCAGAAGGTGATGACGAAGACGATTCGGATCTTCCGCTGAAAGATGACAACACCCCGCTGAAGAGGGTCGGTACGATCTCCTTTGGTGTTGACACCATATGTGGAGGATTCGCAGGAGGTGGCTCTGAAGTATCTGATAGAAGGTTCATGTGGCAGAGGCCAAGTCGGTGGCCAAACTTGAGGTTGTGAACCTAACGTCTTCCGATACAATGCAGAAGAGGAAGAAAGTAGATATGGACATCCTCGTAGTTGGGTTCTCCAGACTCGACTTCAAGGGTATCTTAGCCCCCCATGATGACCCTCTGGTCATAACAACAAGGGTTCATGGGTGCGAGGTGCAGAGGATCCTCATAGATGGGGGGAGCTCAGCAGACGTGATGTTCTGGCCTTGCTTCAAGAGCCTAGGTCTTAGCAGAGCAAGGCTAGTGCCCTATCATCACCCATTGATAGGCTTCAGTGGCGAAAAGGTCCACCCCTTGGGCATGTATGAGATGGACGTACGGATGGGTGATGAGTGGCCTAAGAGGCTGACCAAGAAGATAAATTTTTTCGTCATGGACGAGAATGTGTTTTCGGCCTATAACCTCATCATAGGAAGGGTGGCCCTTAAAGAGTTTAAAGCTGTGTCGTCGACAGTCCATCAGATGCTAAAATTCCTGACTCCTTATGGGGTAGGGGAAGTTCAAGGTGACCAGACCACAGCGCGAGAATGTTACTTCAACTCGGCCGAAGAGAGAGAAGCCCATAAGAGGGCAACCTCCACTTATAGCATTGATACTCTTGATCCAAGGGATGAAATGAAACTAAAGAAGGGAGAGGCCGCGAAAGAGGTAGAATCCATCGTCCTCAATGAGGACAAGTCAAAAAAAACCATCCAGGTCGGCAAAGCCCTTAATTCAAAAATTAGGGAAGAGTTGATAAACTTCCTCAGAAGGAGGCGGAGTGTCTTCGCATGGAGTCACGCAGACATGCCTGACATCGACCCTGAGGTGATGAGTCACAAGCTCAACGTGACCAAAGATGCCAAGCCTATCAAACAGAGACGAAGAGTTTACTCCAGGGAGAAATACGACGTCATCCGAGAAGAGGTCAAAAAGTTAGAAGAGGCTGAGTTTATAAGAGAAGTTATCTATCCGGAGTGGCTTTTAAATGCAGTCATCGTGCCCAAGGCTAATGGGAAGTGGAGAATGTGTGTTGATTTCACCAACCTGAACAAATCTTGCCCAAAAGACAACTATCCCTTACCTCGGATAGATCAGATGTTGGATACCATGGCAGGACACGAGCTCATGAGCTTCATGGACGTGTATTCAGGCTATAACCAAATCTTCATGGATACTGAAGACTTAGAGAAGACAACCTTCATTACCGACAAAGGGACGTACTGCTACAAAGTGATGCCCTTCGGTCTGAAAAATGCAGGGGCAACATTCCAACGTCTTGTCAATAAGATGTTTGAAGAGCAAATAGGTAAGACTATGGAGGTGTATGTAGACGATATGCTAACAAAGAGCTTGAAAGCTTGCACTCACATAGCAGACCTTGAGAAGACCGTCGATGTTATGGACTCGTACAGAATGAAACTCAACCCAGCGAAGTGTGTCTTCAGAGTAGGAGCTGGGAAGTTCTTGGGATTCATCGTTAACCAGAGAGGAATTGAAGCGAACCCTCAGAAAATCAAGGCATTACTTGACATGAAGACTCCTAGGAGTATCAAGGATGTCCAAAGACGCACAGGGATAGTGGCTGCCCTTAACAGGTTTGTTTATAGGGCAACGGACAAGTGTCTTCCATTCTTTAAAGTTCTAAGAAAGGCCTTCCAATGGGACGAAGAGTGTGAAAAAGCCTTCAACCAACTCAAATCTTACTTGGGATCCCCTTTATTGCTATCTCGACCCGTCGCAGGAGAAAAGTTGTATGTGTATCTGGCAGTCTCTGAATTAGCCATCAGTGCATCCATAATACGGGAAGACGATGGGATCCAAAGGCCTGTGTATTTTAACAGTAAAGCCCTTCAAGGGGCTGAACAAAATTACCCTCGCATGGAAAAGTTGGCCTATGCCCTGATACATGCTTCAAGAAAAATGAAGCCCTACTTCCAAGCTCACTCCATGGTAGTCCTCACTGACTCCCCTCTAAGATAGGTCCTGCATAAACCTGAGAAATCCGGGAGGTTGATGACCTGGGCCATCGAGTTGGGGGAGTACGATCTTGCCTACCAACCCAGCACAGCCATCAAAGGGCAGGCCCTCGTAGATTTCGTTGCTGAGTTCACATGGGAAGAGGCCGAGGCAGAGAAAGGAATGGGGGCATGGAAGAGACAAAACGAAGTGTCTTCCGAAATCAAGAAGAGACGACACCAAATGTCTTCCAAAATCCGGAAGAGACGACACCAAATGTCTTCCGAAAGCAGGAAGAGACGACACCGAGTGTCTTCCGAGATGTGGAAGAGGTCGCATCCAAAAAAGTTAGGAGCAGAATTGCGGAGAACGAGGAGGATCGATATCTCTTCAAGTAAGGAGTCATGACAGAAGGAGCCTTTTCATCAGATACAGACATCTGGAGCCTCTTCGTTGATAGCTCTTCCTGCGACAGTGGAAGCGGTGCGGGGTTGATACTCTCGGCTCCAGACGGTGCGAACATTGAATACGCTCTGAGGTTCAACTTCCAGGCCTCAAACAACGAGTCCGAGTATGAGGCCATGATAGCAGGTCTCTTATTGGCAACAACTCTTCGCGTAAAGCAACTCCTACTCCATAGCGACTAAAGGTTCGTTGTCAATCAAGTACTGGGGATCTATGAGGCCAAAGATGAAAGGATGGCCAAGTACTTGAAGAGGGTAAGAACGATGTTAGAATATTTTGAAGAGGCAAAACTGAAGAGAGTGCCTCGACAAAGTAACAGTCACGCAGATGCATTGGCAAGGCTGGCCTCGGCAACGAAGACAGATGTTAGAAGGACCATTCCGATCGAGGTCTTGAGAAAGGCAACCATCGAGGAAGAAGAGGTATGTAACTCGTATCACAATTTGAACCTAGGAGACTCATAGATCGACCCCCTCGTCAGGTATATTAGAGGGGGAGAGCTACCTAAGTCCAAGCTAGAGAGGAGAAAATTGAGATATAGGGCTGCCAAGTTCTCGATGATAGGAGACGTCTTATATAAAAAGGGATTTCTATTGCCTCTCCTCAGATGTGTGCATCCCACGGATGTTCCCCGGGTCGTACAGGAGGTTCATGAGGGTTCTTGCTCTAGCCACATAGGGGGAAGACCCTTGGCCAAGAGAATCATCACATAGGGGTACTGGTGACCAACTTTGTCCAAGGACGCCGCAGCTTACGTAAAGAGGTGTGATAAATGTCAAAGATTTGCCACTATTCCTCATCAGCCCCATTAGCATATGACGTCAATAACCTCTCCATGGCCATTTGCAGTATGGGGGATTGACTTAGTAGGACCCCTACCAAGAGCTGCCAACAATTATAGATTCTTGATAGTTTCCATCGACTATTTTTCAAAGTGGGTGGAGGCAGAGCCGATGATAACGATCACAGAGCAGAAGACCTTCTAATTTATTTGGAGGAATATCATATGCAGATATAGCCTCCCAAACACTCTCATATCGGACAATGGGACCCAGTTCAAGAACTCCTCTTTAGAAAAATATTGCCTAAGAGTAGTAATAAAATAATTCTTCTCATCTCCTAGCTGACCTCAGGCAAATGGTCAAACCGAGGTCACAAACAGAACTATCCTGGATGGAATCAAGAAGAGGTTAGAGGATACGAAGGGAAGATGGACTGAAGAGGTCTACGTTGTGTTATGGGCCTACAAAACCACGGTAAGGACACCAACAGGTGAAACCCCGTTCATGTTGGCACATGGCTCAGAGGCCGTCATACCAACGGAGGTAGGGCTCCCAACTCATAGGATTCAGACCTATGACCCTAAAAATAATGGGGAATAAAGGAGGCTAGACCTAGATCTTATCGAAGAAAGAAGAGAGGACGCAGAGGTCAGACAAGCAGCCTACCTATAGAGGGCAGCAAAATTCTACAACCAGAGGGTGAAGTCAAGACCCATTGCAGTGGGAGACCTAGTGCTAAAGAAGACCTTACAGAAAGCGAACAAACTCTACCCAAACTGGCACGACCCCTACAAACTCTACCCAAATTTATGAGGACAACATCTTAGGTGATGACCTCAGACCTTCATAACACCATTCAGTGGTGACGAGGTCTGAGATTAGACACCATAATGGGATGACCTCAGACACATAACATCATTAATTTGGTGAGATTGATTACGTGGATAACATCTTAGGTGATGACCTCAAACCCTCATAACCATTCAGTGGTGACGAGGTCTGAGCTCAGACACCATAATGGGATGACCTTAGACACAACATCATTAATTTGGTGAGATTAATTATGAGGACAACATCTTAGGTGATAACCTCAGACCTTCATAACACCATTCAGTGGTGATGAGGTCTGAGATCAGACACCATAGCAGGATGACCCCAGACACATAACATCATTAATTTGGTGAGATTATGGGGATAACATCTGAGGTGATGACCTCAGACCTTCATAACACCATTCAGTGGTGATGAGTTCTGAGCTCAGGCACCATAATGGGATGACCTCAGACACAACATCATTAATTTGGTGAGATTAATTATGAGGACAACATCTTAGGTGATGACTTCAGACCTTCATAACACCATTCAGTGGTGACGAGGTCTGAGATCAGACACCATAGCGGGATGACCTCAGACACATAACATCATTAATTTGGTGAGATTATGGGGATAACATCTGAGGTGATGACCTCAGACCTTCATAACACCATTCAGTGGTGATGAGGTCTGAGCTCAGGCACCATAATGGGATGACCTCAGACACATAACATCATTAATTTGGTGAGATTAATTATGAGGACAACATCTTAGGTGATGACCTCAGACCTTCATAACACCATTCAGTGGTGACGAGGTCTGAGATCAGACACCATAATGGGATGACCTCAGACACATAACGTCATTAATTTGGTGAGATTAATTATGGGGATAACATCTTAGGTCAGACCACTGATTAAGTTTAAATAAGATATCATTGCAACAAGACAAGAGAGCGAAAACATCACATGACATTCAATAAAAGTAAGGATGATCCTCCTCAGAGGTTGATACATTCAGAAATAATAGATCAAGGATTACAGAAGTTTCAAAATGTTAATGGGTTACAATGTTAAAAAATTATCTAAGGATTTGAGAGGGGAATGTTGATATCCTCATCTTGGTTAGGCTGCACAACAATGGTCACCTCGGCCACGTCACCATGATGGTCAACCCCTTCAACCTCAGCGCCATCCAATGTGGCAGTCTCGGCAGGCGCGAAAGCCTCATCCACCTCCTGAAGGGCCTGGGAAAACTGGGGATCGACAAAGCCGAGGCCTACAAAATCTGAGGCTTTCAGAGTACCAACCTCCCTCTCCTTGACATCAGCCCACTTAATAGTGGCTTTGATACCCCTTTCAAGGTATTCAAAGACGAAGCTCATAAACTCGTCGGAGGACTTGTAATCAGAGATTATCTTCTCAGAGGCATCATCGAGGGCTTCCCTAAAAACTGAGTTGACCTTCTGCTACAGAACATCATCCTTAGCCTTTAGAGCTGCAGCATGATCCTTACCAAGCTGGGAGATGTCCTTCTCCAGCCCCCTCACCTTCTTCTCAGAATCCTTCAGCTCAGACTTGAGGCGCTCAATCTCTGCGTTCAGAGTGCTCTGGACCTTCTCGACCTCTTGACCCTTTTGGATGAGGGACAATTTCCTCAGAGTCCAGTTGGATAAGTGGTGCATAGCTGCCAGGCCCTGCATATTTTCTGATAATGAATAAGCTGGAGAGCAATCAGATGTTTCACTTAGGTTAAGAACAATCAGAAAGATCAAGTCATACCTGAATGGATCTGTGAATGCCGAACTCAACCAGCAGTGGGGTGTCTAGTGACCTGAAGAAGCGTTTGTCAGCCTCGGTCATTATAGAGCCGAAGGCATCTAGGGCCTGAAGACTATGGCCGACTATGCTGTAAGTTATTTTCAACTGATCTAGACGAGCCGACAAGGCGTCAGCTGAAGAGATGGGGATGGCAGCGTCAGCATTCTTCTTCTTCGGCCTCTGATCCTCAGGGGCATGACTTTCTGGAGCCCTCCTCTTTATGGCTGGGGGCTTAGAGGCATAGGGAGCTGGGGGAGGAGCGTTAAGGCCTGCTTTCTTGGCAAGTCTGGTCAAGCTGGGTGCGAGGTGCAGCCATCTCCCAAAGTTCGTCCGAAATATCGTGTGGTCGCTCTGCAAAAAATTAGTAGATCTGAGTTAGATAATCAGACATGAATAAAATCAGAGAGTGAACTTGAAACAAAAATGCTTACCAAGCTCGACAAGGGGACTTCCACCTAGACCTATCCCAGAGAGGTAGTGGGGAGTCATCAAGTGTTCGAACCTGACGAATAGACCATATACCCCCTAATCTTGAAGGGCTTTCACCTTCTGGAGGTTTTGTAGACTCAGGCCAGGGTTGGCCCTCGTAGACATTGTGACTTTACCCCACCTCAGGGGCATCCTCGGCTCTAGAATAGATGAGGGAACACATGGGCCAAATTCCCATGGCCCAGAAGCAAAGAAATATCGAGGCTTCCAGTTATGGTTGGAAGTCTGAGTTAACTGAAGCATTTTCTTCTTAGGCTTTCGAGCTATAAAATGGTAGTAGCTCGAATGATTTTTGGCCGAGGAAGGGACATAGCAACCTACGAAGACCTGAACTGGAAGGTTTGAGTGGTGGACAGCCTTCCATAAGAATATGACCCCTATTATGACTCTCCAGGCATTAGGGGATAGTTGAAAGGGGGAAAAATTGATATAAGAAAGGATGGATTTAATAATGGGGTGAATGGGTAGACGAAACCCCAACTTGAACATCTGCTCGTACAGGCAGATCTCGCTGTCTCTGCCATGATAATCCTTCTCCTCCCTCAGAGGTCTCCTAAGCTTTATTGAGGGACTGATAGAATACATATATCTGAAGTAGAGAAGGTCTACCTCAGTAATAGTACTCTCGATCTCGACCGCCTCAGAGACGTCAACATCACTCTCAACCTCATCATCATCCAACTCAACGTCGGCCGGAGTAGATGTTGATGGTTTACTCGGGAACCTATGAGGGAACTCTGCCCCAGTGACGGCGGACAGAGGGGTGGCGTCAAGTATGGGTTGTATAGCCACACTTGGCTCAATAATTTCAAGCTCTGAGGAAGAGGCTGAGGTGCTTGAGCTATTATGGGATGAGGCTCGGCTGGAGACCTCGTCCTGATCAGGGGCCTGATCAGGCCGAGGTGTGAAGTCCATGGCCTCCTGAAAGGAATCCACAGACATGGGGTTTGAGGTAGAAGATTCATACTCAGACATCGGTATGGGATCAGCAGGAACCTCTATTTGATAGAAAAAATCTGGGGGGTCAGGATATATCACCTTCAGAGGTGGTGGAAAGATGGGTGTAATGGGAAACTCTTGTGACCTACGAGCCTCCTCCTGTGCTCTTTCTATTTGTCATCTTTTCTCAAGTCTTCTCTCTAAGAGAGGGGAACTCCTCAAGAAGCTGATATAAGGGTCTGAGCATCAGGGGCTGACACTACACTTAGGAGACTTCCTAAAATTACAAACAAGATTGGCTACTGAAGTAAAGCAGTAAAAGATCAAACTACCTAAATGTGGCAAGAATTGTTCGCCTGAAATAATGGCGATCTCACCGAAAAACTCAGAAACTCGCCGGAAAACGTGAAAATAAGGAGACTTGCAGGAAAAATGAAGGAAAAAGTATGGCGAAGGTTACCTGAGGATGAAATAGTAAGGAGGAGATGAGAAGATGTGAGAAAACCACCTTCCAAAAGCCTCCGCAAGGATCTTTCTAGAGAGAGAAGGCTGCAGGAACGAGTTTGGTTGGAAATGAGAGAAGTGAAGAAGAAAGAAGGGAAATAGGGTTTAAATATACAGGCGCAATTACCAAGGCCCATCATTGCCTTAGGAGCCCCAAAGGACGGCTAACAGCACACGCCCACCAAGCAAGTATACTTCAGCATTGGACAAGTGTCAAACAAACATTGGCTCATAATAGACAGGCCTCGGAGGTGTGATAATCCCCTAGTCACCTACTCCCACATATGACTAAGGGTTGGGGTGTGATTGATATGACCAAGTGTGACCTCGGCCCAGAGGCACCAACCTCGACCGAGATTATGGCCGAAGTTGGACATGTCTTGGACACGCGATATCAGCCCTCGGCCATAGCAAGGTCGGCCCAGGCCGACACTACCATGAGCCTCTCCAAGGGACATCACAAGGATCAACAACATTCTCGTATACCTTGGAATGACAACCTCGGCCAGACATAGGCCGAGCTCACAGAAAGCCACCAGTAACCTCATCAAGACATTAGTCGATACTCCAAGCACTCCAGCTCAACCTCGTCTCAGGACGACCTTGTCCATTGTCTCAGCTGGGATTAGGCCGAGACCTCCATGGAATACTCGGACTGAACGAGTACCTAGACTTACCAACCTCGGCCTCTCCCAGGCCGAGGTCATACACCAGGCGCGATAGCCGAGCATCTTCTGACATTTGGATAAGGGCACGTGGACACAAATCAGTTATAACAAGATTATTCCCCACACGTGGGGAGAATATTGCATCATCATTCTCTACATGTGACAGTGACAGATGGCTTTCCCATATTGGTGAGGCAAACGCACACATGCTCATTGCATGCATGGGGGTACATTACACCCCCTAGGTAATATATATAGCGGTCATCCTCTACCTTGCAAAGGATCCCAGATATTCAACCCTAGCTGAAACTCTGTCCAGATACACAGTAGAGAGAGAAAGCTTGAGAGATTGTATCCATGGCCATTAGTGCCTTATTACAGTGAGGTTATTCACACATACACACAGTGGACGTAGGCCAATTAAGGTTGAACCACTTATATCCTGGTGCTCTCTCCTCTTCTCCTCATCTCTTTCTCTTACCTTTTATGTAACTATGCTGCCATTGTTGTTCTTATATTGATCTTGAAAACACCTCACCTGGTGGTGCTAATTCTAGCATCATCAGTTATATTATATCTATTCGTCAAAATATGAATATAATCATGCCTTAATCTAATTATTATGATCAATTATGTTAATTTTCTTAATTAGTCAAGTTAAGATGTTAATTATGTCAGATCCTATTATATGTTGGTTATTTTCCTCATGCATTTGAATTGAAATTGTTAGAACATGATTATACCTTCTATATTGAAATTATTATAACTTATATTATATTGAAATTGTTAGAATATGATTATGACTTATTTTATATTGAAAATCCTATAAAATCCCTCTAGTTAGATGAACAAATCCATGGAAACACTACATTAATTGATGAAATTGATAAACTGGGGTTCTTGTAGTCAAATATGAAATTTTCCTTTAAATCTTGATATAAACTTTGAGATTTGTTGTTAGACTTAGGTTCCAATTATTAATATGATGTGATTTTATTATTAGGATGTTTATTTAGGGATTGGATGAAGCTTTTTGAATCATTAATAGGGGTTTCACAATAGAAATTGGGTGTTGGAGAAGATAAAGCCCGTAACTTGGGAATTTTTTTTAAGGACATGTAGCCATCGATTGATAGATGACCTTTAAATTGATCCATGGTCTTAGATTTTTGGCAATATGGGTTTAGGTTACATTTTATTAATTTTTGGGGTTTTACGTTAATTTGGGTATGACGTGTAGTTTAGTTATTTAAATGTGATCATACGCAAATAGTGGATTGAGGGTTTCCAATTTAGAATGTTGATTTAACACCTAACATTTATGAGCTTTTATTATAATCACACTAACACTTAAAAATTATGCAAACGAGTAAGATTTCTATTCTTCTACCCTATGTGATATGAATACCATGAGTGAGTTCTCATGGGTGACGTATTAGGAGAGATTCTATTATGGGTGTGTATGATGTAGACCTCGATGGTGTCTCAATTATATAGATAGGCTAAACCATGGTCATTCTACCTCGGGTTCAATTGTCGACAGACCCGTATTCTGGTGGAATTTCATAGAGGTAATCATCGTATGGTCTTAGGTGTGGTACGTGTGACACCCCACTTATTAAAATAATGGGTATCCAGTCCAATACTAAAATAAAAGATAAATCTTATATGGTTCATTCTTAGCATCACTGTCAATAACTAATTAATACTAACCACTTATTATTTAATTAAGCATGTGTCAATTTTTACTTTTCTTAAAACTCCATAAATCAATAAATACATATAACCATTCACCACAATTCCTTCATATACATAATAAAATCCACAATCATAGAATAAATCTAAATATTGCAATATAATGCATGCCAGTCAAACAAATAAACCATCAGTATATAATCCATACAATAATCTCAATAAAGTGAAATAACCAAAATAAATGAAAGTCTGACATGGGAAACATGACCAAATAGTAAGGAAAAAAGTCTTATCTAAAATATCCAAAAATTAGATACGACTAAATCAAATTCCTACAACACTCCACAATTGTCGCAGCTCCGTGGGCCTGGAAAGATGCTCATGCTTGGTGACCCTGTAGCTGGACACTTAAAAGTTTTTGATAATAATTTTAATACGGGTCAGAGCACAAAACCTTTTGAAAATATTTTGCAAGGAATTGAAATGGATATATTTATGAGTTTTTTCTTCCATATTTAAATTAGTGTCCCACTCACATGAGATAATGTTCACTCCTCACCTATAGTGTGCACCTAACGTATTCATTTTAACCCCTTAGTTATGCTCCCCGCCTAACTAGTTATTCAATATCTCTAAGTCCATGTGCTATTCCATTCATGCATATTTAATCAAATTAGTTTTCACATACAATTAATAATTATAATTCTCAATTATAATCTATTAATTTTATTTCTAATAACTTTCATTAGTTATTACATAATAATTCACAATTATTGAACCCTTATATATCTTCTACATGTATATACACATATTTTCTATGACACAATAAGCACACAGATGTCACATATAGCCGCCATCCCTCTAAGTAATAACTCATTAGATGCAGGTCTCTAAAATGTTATCATGCTCCAGGGCATACACACATCATACTAGGCTACCAGGTCAAAATCTCACCACCGTACCTGAAAATCATAAACGTACTGGAGGCGGTCATAGTCCTGAGCCAGTGAGTCATGACCATACCAAAAATAACCTCACTACGGCTCAAACCTCATATAGGGCCGTGCATGAATGGACCTATGACCCTGGGCCGATGCTATACCTATTGAGATTTTCCATGAGATATTTTCCCCGGCGCCCAACCTCCCTGATAGCACTAGAGTGATATGTTCACAAAATTATATCATACACACATATATAATGATACATATATACTATCTCTATACCCGTATATATATCCCCAATTAATCCACCTAACTGTGTGTATCACTCATAGTAATAACCTATAATTTCCAAATATCATTTTCATTCCAAATTATTTAAACATTCACTTGTTTAATCAATTGATTCTTTAATTTTCATTTCTAGACACGCACTATTTTCCACTAGCCTGTATCCCCAATTTCATGAATTTTCATTATAAACTTCTTAATGAGTTCGCCAAGTATAATTCCTTCCAATATTCCCATTCATACCTCAGATATATCCCTATTCATCCTAAGGTATTTTTATCAATGTTAACCATTTTTCCAAAAGTTCCAAACTATTCCCGAACATCATAATTTAACCTCAAAAAAATTCACAAAAAAATTATATTAATTAAACAACCTTGGCCATAATAGGTACGCCGAACGGGTTCGACTTGAGGGAGAACTGGTTCACCCCTGCAGACAGCCAAGTTCATCCCCAATTCGATTTTCAAGAAGGTTTCACCCCAATTCATCAATCCCAATCATATTTCCTCAATGATAATAAATTTTCATGAATCCTAAACATGACTTAGATTCATTTTAAATATAAAATTCCTCTACATATGATCACTACATGGGAATTATATTTTATCTCTAATTTTTTTGACATTCTCACCATATCATAAAAATTCATAATTTTTCCATCTTCAAAATTCTCAATTCATTTATGTACATGGGATTCAACTTTCAAGATCTCAATTCATCTAAATCACACAAATTTATTATGAATTCATGTCTCCAAACCCCCATTTGTATATGAATCCCCCCTAAAACAATTTTCCAATCATGATATGAATTGAAAACTATACATAGATATTTAGGAAGATAATTACTTGCCTTAATATTTGTAGGGCCTGAGTTAGGTTAAAGGGATCCTTTTAAGATGATTAAAACCCCAAAATTTCTTCTAATTTCTTCAATCCTCTAGATTTCTTGAGTTTTCTTCCACCTTCTCTTCACATTCCTCTTGGACTTTTGAGTTTTTCTTCCAATTTCTCGTCACTTTCTCTCTAACCCTTGGTGTAACTCAAATAAAACCTTTGGAATTGTAAAATGACTAATACTCTTACCTTAATCTTTCATTATATAATTAAAATCCCGAAATTGACTACTCACCTTCCAATAAAATGACCAAAATGCCCCTATACTAGTCTTAACTAGGCTAAAAAGTCCCCGGGACCCAAACACTACCCACAGGCACTTAATTTTGACCATTTTGACCTATTCTGGATCAACCGTGCACTCGAAATCATCATTTGAGTCACCCATCATAATTATCTCATCTCAACCTTATCAATGCTTGTCGTGTTCTCACTTACGACGTAAATACTATTTGACATTAATTTATTTACTTTATCACACTAATAAATATTAAATCGCATAAATATTAATCCATTTCATGCTAATTAATATTTATTTCACCTTCACATTATTTTTCACTGTATTTGAAATTATGTGCACGTGTAATTTAAATGCCAAATTATAACTATTCCAAATTACGGGGTGTTACATAGTTCCCCCCTTAAAAAAGAATTTTGTCCCAGAAATTCGAGCATACCTGTAATAAAGAGCTCGAGATATTTCTCATGCATATCATCCTCCCGCTCCCACATCAACTCATCGGCGTTGTGATGTCCCCACTGAATACAAACCATTGTCACCACTTTAGACCTCAGCTTACACTCGCTACGATCCAATATAGCAACCTGTCTCTCCTTATATGATATATCGGGCTATAAATCAATCTCCTATAGCACAATGTTCTAATAGGCCACCTCAATCCCCTGATACTTCTAGAATGATGATACATGAAACACGTCGTGAATCCATTATAAATGTTCTGGTAATGCGAACCTATATGCCACCGGTCCCACCCTTTCAATAATCAGAAAAGGACTCACATACCGTGGTCCGATCTTACCCTTCTTCCCGAACCTCATAAATCCTTTCATAGAAGACACCCGTAACAATACCTGGTCATCCACATCAAGCTTTACATGTCTCCTATCTGCATTGGCATAACTCTTCTGCCTATCCTGAGAAATCCTTATACGACCCCGAACGAGCTCAATCTTGTCAGAAGTATCCTGGATCATCTCAAGTCCAAGGAAGCTTGTTGTCTCCCATCTCTAACCAACAAGCTGGTTAATGACAAGGTCGCCTATATAATACCTCATAAGTCATCATCACAAAGGTAAACTGGTAAGAATTATTATATGCAAATTCCACCAATGGAAGATACTGCTCCCAACCTCCTCTAAAGTCAAGTATACACATCATGAGCATATCTTTTAACAACTGATTCACCCGCTCAGTCATCCCATCAATCTGCGTGTGATAGTCTATACTCAACCATAACTCAGTTCCTAATGCCTCTTGGAAACTCTGCTAAAAATGGGACACAAAAATCTTGTCCCTGTCTAACACAATAATGATCGGTACCCTGTGTAGCCTCACTATATATAATATGAAAAGCTAGGCATACGGTGTCGTTGTATAGTCTATTCGTACTAGTAAAAGTGGGTCACCTTGGCCATTCGATCCACAATTACCCATATAGAATCATGATCCCTCTATGATGTCGGTAGCCCCATGATAAAGTCCATCGATATGATTTTCTATTTCCACACCAGAATCTCTAAAGGCTGTAACATCCCGGTTGGTCTCTTGTGGTCTACCTTCACTAACTGACATAGAGCACATTTCGAGACAAACTCAACTATGTCTCGTTTTATACCTGCCCACTAATATTCCCTGAGCATATCCTAGCACATCTTATCCCCGTCGGGATATACCATAAATCTCGACTCGTGGGCCTCTGTCATAAAAGCGTGTCTCAAATCCCCGTTATCTGGAACTATAAGTCCCCATTTGAAGAGTGAGCCTCCCTCAGAGATGATGGAGTAAGAATCCGCCCCCTTATTATTGAGGGTTAAAGATGGAGAGAGAAAATACTATTTACATTTTTGTAAATTATTAGATAGAGAGGTCCGTAACTCACTCAAAATAAAAGGTTTTCATCTCAAAAGGTGCCCACACATACCACCCTACTTTGGAAGAATCATATACTAGAAGATCTAAACTTTCGATGAACACTAGTAAGCTTTTGGAGGACCAAAAGAAGGAAAACCTTTCATCTTCTCCAAATAAACTATCTCTTCATTTGGACCACCAACAAAATCCGCGATGGTTTGTATTCTAAACTCTAGGTTTAATCTTTAAACCTAGTTTTTTGTGCTTTCGATTACATAATCATTCAATGTTTTTGGGAAGAATTTTTTCCACGTATATCATTCCCCAATAATCGTTCTAGTAGCTGATAGAGTTTTTTTTTTTTAAATTTATAGGAGATATTTTAGTACGTTTGGTTACTAGTAGAAGTTTGGTGTAGGCTTGGGAGATTGGTGTCTCTGTATGTTTGAGTTTTGTTATGGTCTTTATGATAAAAGGAATTGGTGCTTTGTGATGTTCAACTTTATTTTGGATATTTTTTTTTATGAAATAAATGTTAATCTTGCGTTTTGTTATGATTTTGTGAGAGAATCATTTATGTTTGAATTATATATACCAATCATTAAGCCATATATAATCCTTTTGTTCAATATAAAATGACGAGGGAGACTTATGCCTTTTGATGGGAGAACAAAAAGCATTTTATGAAAAAGAAAGGGCTACGACCAAAGTCACTTTATGGGTTTATTATGCATTTTTTTGGGGATAAAAGGAGATGTAATGGTGGTAAAATGTTTTAAGAGGATCAGGTCCTATGTACTTCTTTAAGAGGGAAAAATGAAGAGTTCGTTTTATTAATCAAAATCCACGTTTATTTTATTGATATTATCATTTGGAAAAACAACAACGAGAACCTCCTTAAATGATGCCTTCTTTACATTAACATTGGAAACAAGAAATTAAATAATGAGTTTAGCCTCAATGTAGTAAGTGGTAGGGTTATTTCTTAACAGTATAGACACCCTATTCTAGTCCATAAAGGTATTAATCTTTATTATGGTCTCCCAAAGGCCCAAATGGAATTCAAGACAAGGATACTTCCCTGAAGGACCAAAAGACTAAGAAGCCCACAAATAAGTTTCTCAAATAAGTTAAGTTAGCCCAAAATAAGCCCAAAGGCCAAGGGAAATGTGCCTGATCGATCAGTCCGAGGTACACAATACCCTAGATCGATCGGTCCCATGCCCCAGGCAGTTTACCTCTAAAAAGGGGGCCTTGCCTACCATTTGGAAAGAATTAAGTCTGATTTTAAATGTTAGTTTTCTGTCAAGGTCCAGTTTTATCTCTAAAATAAGCCCCCAAACTCTCTTCATTTGTCTTTAAAAACAACATCAAATCCTGGATTCAGAGTTTTAACTCAAAGCCTTAACTTCAACTTTCTCATCTAAACCCAAAGTTACTAAGAAACCCACTTTTTCTCGTTCTTAATTTCCTTTTATTCAAAGGTCCTTTGTCTTTAAAGTACCCTTATTTTCATCCCAAAAATGGTTGATTTCAAGTCGGAGCACTGTCGAAATAAAAAGGAACACATGTAACCTTGCGTGTATGTTGTTCTTACCCACTTATTTTGAAGTCCTGATATAAAGAGGATCTTGTTGTGCTAATTTATTATTTTTCGTGTTTCTTTGTCCTTTTGGACTTGATCTTTCTCTAAAGGTCATATCTGAACAACGTTGACTTTGATTCCGCCTACGGTGGATATTTAGGCATATTAGAGAAGATCGATCTCTAAAACTCAAGTCAATATTGTACATATTTTACTTTTATTCTTATAAAATGTCTCAAATCCAAAGAAAAATATTCAAAACCATGAGATACTCTCATATAGGGTAGATGATTACTAGATCCGAGGATTTAATCTACTACTTTGTTCTTAATGTTAGAATATTAGTCATTCATTCATAATAAAAGTGACTTTATGAGTGAATCAATATCATCCAATTCTTTCATACACATAAATCATCTATATATTCAGATTTGGTCCTATTTCACTCTGAAACACTTTGAAAGATTGAAGGATGTCCAAATCTCTTTCTCGAGCCTGTATGAGAGGTAAAATCCCTCTTCTTTGTTCTTAAACAAAGTGGACATTGAATAGATCCGTGCGAGTACGTAGGGTCACTCGAACTTCTATCCAAGCGAACAAGTATAACTTTGTATATATTTATCCTCAGAATATATTATTTACACGCACATCTATATTACATTGCACAACATACTTACATATTTAGTATTTTCAATTTATTATTTCTTTTTACACTATAACATGCCGAAGTAAATATTTTATGCCTACATTTGATACCGAAAGGGTAGAGAGGGTGCTTTACACCTTCCTAATCTGTAAGCTAGTCACTGGACTTTTAACTCTCTAGTTCACACACAGATCACTAGTCATCAATAGGTCTCCATAAAGGCTTACCCCTTCTTATTTTGTTTTGTGTAAAATAGATTGGCTACTCCATTTCTATTCTTTCTCCATTTCCCAAAAAATATCCAACCGAAGATGGGCGAAAAGGCAGGGGCTCTTATAGTGGCGAATCCGCTGGTTTTTTTTAAGAGGAATGAACTCTATTTAATGTAGACCTGCATTTATTTCAGCATTTGTTTTTAAATTTCTTTATATTCTGTTCATTTTTGTATATTCTTATATCTAAATTATGCTAACAAACACTCGTATTGCATGTAACTATAGGGATAAGGTGACACCCTAGTCATCCCTTGAAACTTGTTTGAAATATGTATGCCAAGATACGTAATAATCATAAATGAAATGGCTCTTGCTAAAATAATAAAAGACTTTACAAAACAAACACATAATACTTCACTACATAACATTTTCATATCACCACATACCCCAACGAACTGGGAAACCTATATATGAAACCTGGGTCTAACCAACACAGGTTCTTAGAGATCGTTTACACTCTTCTTGGCTTTGTACCCACGGCAAATATAAAGTGGTATGTTCTCAGTGAACATCACTCATGCACTTAGAATATATTGAGTCATCTTTCCCACGTATTTTCCCCGTAAGGTATATCGAGAGTCTCGATTCACATATATTCAGGTGTATCAAAATTGCCCTCCTACGTGCATCTCCAAGGTATATCGTGAGAGGTCATAAGCAGACAAGGGATCAAAATAAATAAGTCGAGATATTCACTGACATATCTCAGAAAGGTTTTGTATCCCCTAAAAATGTTCCTAAAGTACGAAGTAGGGGTGCAACCGGTACGGGTTTTTACTGTACCGTACCGTTTTGGTCCGAAAAAAAATGGTTTTGGTTTCATATTATGAAATACCGAAAACCGATTTTACCGAAACCGAAAATACCATAAAAAATTTGGTTGGTTTTGGTTTTTAGATACAAAAACCCGATTTATCGAATTTACCGTACCTATATCGTACCAAAATTACCGTACCGAAATATCGTACCAAACTTTTTGTGCAGTGTCAAATTATTTTGAAAATCATACTACTTCTATTTATTTTATTTCTCATGAGTGAGTTTTTATATTCTCTTTGAATTTAAATTATTTATTTGAGTATTTGGTTTAAGTGTTAAACAATCATGTTAATTAAACATATATTTTGTTTAATTAATCAAACATTTAACACAAAATGAATTAGGCAGCATTTTGTTAAAATAAAAGAGCCGTTTGTTTTGTTGGCTATATTTCCATTTTGCCCTTATTTCATTTGGGCTTTATATTGTGGTTTGTGTAGAGATCTTTTTTTACGGTTTCCATTTGATTTTTTTAACCTCTTTCTCTCTCAAAAAGTGTGGCCGATATTTTTTATTTGAGCTCTCTCTCTCTCATTTTTTTCCCTTATTCAACCTTGGGTTGATTTTGAGAAATAATTTTTTGGAGACTTTTATTTGAGAACACCATTTTTTTGTTTTGACATTTGGCTTTTGATTTGGTGTGGTTACTTCGTTTTGAGATCGGGTTCCCGGTGACAATTTTTTCGGTTCCAGTTGTATTCGGATCTAAGTTCCCTCCGTGTTTTTCGGTGATTTTTTTTCCCGACGAGTTGGCTTTTCCAGTGAGTTGGATTTTTCGATGAAGGTTTGTTTTTCCGGTGTTGGAGGTGTGGATAATTTTGACTTTCTGGCGAACATTTTTTGAGGTAACAACTCCATCATTTTTTTAGGCTCATCATCTTGGCTCACTCTCCTCAGGCACCATCTCCCTCATCTCGTCTCACTCTCCTCCGGCGCTGACAAAAGCAAATCGGTTAGTTTGGTCTCGTATCTATTTAAATCTATTGTTCCAAATGCTATAAATGCTAGAAATTGTACCTGTTTGTGTATGTTTCTAATTGTTCCAAAAAACTAGAAATGCTAGAAATTGTAATAGATAGAAATTGTAAGAGCTAGAAATGGGTATATCGAAATATATACTAGATTTACCGAATGCATAAACCGATTTAAAATTCTGGTATTTATCGGGAAAAAAACGAATTGAAACCGAAATTACCGAAACCAAAAAAACTCGAAAATATCAAAAAAATGAAAAACCGTTCGGTTTGGTTTTGGTTTTTGTTTTGATGTACCGGTCGGTAAATTGGTATGGTACGGTTTAACCATATAGAATGTGGTTTTGGTATTGGTAAGGGGTCGTTACCGACCGTACCGTACCGGTTGCACCCCTAGTACGAAGAGACTCCAGGATTCATAAAATCCACTCATTTTTCATAACTCCAAAACCAGGGGATGCTAGATAAGTGAGGAGTACCGTAGGAAATGAATCATCACCCAAGTTTATCGAAAATAAAAAAATATTTTTTTAAATGCATGCTTGTTCTTCCTCGGATAACACTCAGGTAAAATCCTAATTCCACGATTTCATGAATCCTTGAAATTACCATCTTGGACAAGGGACAAAAGTTGCATATCTCGAACTCTGATATCTCATAGTCTCGACAACATGAATAACGATGAACTTGTGTCATAATACGACATCTTGGCTAGATTAACCACTTTTAAGAGTGAAATTCCAACCCCGAGTCAGGAGCAGGTCTCCCTCCAAAACCAGTTGGATAATACCAAGGAAGATTGAGCAAACACGCACCCTGCCAACATTATACCCTCACCAGCAGAGGTCCAAACTGCCAACAACCCTCCTAACACAACCACCAAAAGTACATTCGTGGTCAACATCATAGAGGTTCAATTAGATCTTGGACGCCTCAAAATAGAACTCCTAACACTCCACCCGAATTTTTGGCAGCTTCGACAGGTTGATGATCTTATAGACATTCAATACCTGTCCCTGTACCCCAATGCTAGGTTGATCGATAAGTTCAAGTTTCTAGATATTGAGAAGTTCACATGAATAGGTCCACCGAAAGTCCATCTCAAGTTATACATCTGATCCATGTAAGACCTAGGGGCTTCAGACAAGGATGTAAAAAAATTGTGTTGGAATACCTTTTCTGAAGGTGGGGTAAAATATTTCCTGTCCATAGATAATGGAAAGACCAAAAGCCGAATTAAAATTTGTCGAGAATTCATAAGGTAGTACAAGTAGAACGACAAGTTAGAAATTACTTAATGAGATATGGAAATGACAAAGCAAGAGATCAATAAGCACTCAGGTACTTTCATTGCTCGTTGGAGAAATAAAGCTTCCCAGATGGTAAACCGAACATCAGAAGAGGATAAGGTGACTATTATGAAGAAAAATCTGATCCAACCATACCGAGACCAACTAAAAATGCAGTATTTGCCCCACTTCAAATTCATAATGGATTTGGGAGCCCAACTAAAGGATGATATCATGAACAGACCACCTAAAAGTAATAATGTCAACTGAATGAATGTACCTCCATACACAAATAGGAGGACTGACAAACCAGGCACAAATGTTATCAATGATATTCAAATACCAATACCTCCACCTGCACCCTGGAACACTGAGAGTGTTAAAAGAACTTTCCACCCCCCGTACACTCCCATAGGTAAAGTTAATCAAGCCATTAAAAAGAAGAGGATAATAAATCTTTAAAATCCAAAACCGTTTCTCGATCCCTTACTAGAAGGATTAAAAAATAACATCTACCGTGATTACTATCAGATGACATAACAGAACCTGGAAGGTTGTTGAGCTGTCAGATTCTCCGTCTTATACCTGACCAACCAAGGAAAGATTACTACACCGACTAAACCTAAGTCCAATGTTAATATTAATCCTCTACCCAATAATAATTATGGGGTGAATGCCTTAATCGCTAAAGATGAATCGAGAGATCCATCCCTATTCGTCAATCTTGTCAACTCGATCGAAGAAAGAGAATAACCAAGCATTGGAAGCCTCATCAAGAGGCATATGGATCATGTGGTGCCAGTATAACTGGATCTAATGGTTCAGACACTGGGAGCTTTGCCACTAATCAAGATCCTTTTGAAGAAATCTTGTACCGACTAATTTACCTAATGTTTGAGGATAATTTAGATCTTCTTATATCGGACAATACCACAAGCATAAAAAAAACTATGGATAAATTGAAGTAGTGTTTGATGAGGAGAAAGCACCAGGATATATAAGTGGACTAGAAGATAGAGAAATCATCCCTACTGGATGGGGTGAAGAGTTCGAAAAGTAAGGAAGTTAAGGTTCGTGGACATGGGCGTCACCAAGTGATACATCATTCTAGTTATCAATAGATCAAGACCTAATATTCCATTTTAATGATTTTGTAGTTTCCCTGCTCGAGATTATGAGGATTATGTCCGCACTTTGAACTTCGATAAAATTTTGGCAGAATTTCTAACCCCCAATTGGGAATTTGTGGAAGTTAACCATGTCACCATGTCCAAAAGATTTTACAAATACCTTGTCCTGAACCATATTTCTTCTTGAGAGATGGACAAAATAAAAGGAAAGGGAGTACTTGAAGAAGACACATTAGGGGAAATCAAAAAAATTGGGTTCTAAATCAACAGAAAAAGTTATAGGCTAACATCTCAATATAGGGGCTCTTCATATCTTACCAACTCCATAGGGATCTCATTCTCAAGAAATTCTCTCAGAAGGTGGTACCCATCTCCTATAGACAAGAAGAAATTATCGAGACAGTCAAAAAATTGAACTTCGCAAGAAGGATATCATTTTCCAACACCTAGCTGCCTAAGATAGGACCCTCTCACAACATGGCCCTAAACATTACTATAATATCCAGGAATAAAGGATTATTATAGTACTCATCGATAATGGATCTATTATGAATGTCTTCTCGTTAAGAACCACCAAATCTTTGGGGATGAAACATGAGGATCTCATGCCTACCACTCAGATTGTGAGAGCATATGATAACACTTGAATATAAGTGGTAGGATTTATTATGGTTAGTCTTGGAATCGGCCCACTAAATAGCCTCACTGAGTTTCAAGTGACTGATATACCTTTTCTTTTAATATACTTTTGAGGAGACTATGCCTCCATGAGATCGGGATTTTTGTTTCATCATTGCATTAGAAGCTGAAGTTCTTTGAGAAAATATGATCACAACACAAAGATATTCTAGCCTACTTAAGCGGGAGGGACCAAATACCCTAGTCCTTGAAATCCAACAAGAAAACGGCGACATATGTATCAACAATTTTTAGCTAGATCCACGAGTTCAAACCATCTCAGTTCACAATAAATGAAAGACCCCACCTCCATATTATGAATATATGTGTTTTAGCATTACCCTTATGATGAAGAAAATGAGATTCCTACCAGGGATTGGACTAAAACAAAACAACAAGGGATCAAGGAGCCCATTATAATACCCAAGAAGTTTGATACCCAGGGACTGGGGTAAAATGAAATAATGATGATATTTTATTCAAAGCACTGAATGTCAAGAGGCCAAAATTTATGAAACTAGAGGCCATCCATTCAACCAGTCAACTAGCCTCAAAGAATACTTTATCAAGAAAGGAGAAGACTATCCTTTATAAATTCTTGTAACCATTAGTAGATGCCAACTCAGGAAAATATATCTAGGGATGTTATATCTTCTTTGAGGACCGACCCATATGGATAGAGGAAGAAGTGCACGAGACAACAAACCTGAGCAGGAAGATGTATAAGCCCTCTACAAGCTGGGATCCTTTGAGGACTTGAAAAATACTGAAATGTTTCAAGAGGTGATGGAAAAGGAAAATAATTGGACCTTCTTCCACCTACCAATGATAAGGAATCCCTTTGAAGAAGAGATTGCCTACATGCTTCATGAAGAACCTCCTACTATTATATATAAACTCCCTTTTTAGGAGAAGGACATTGTGAAAAACTATTTCGATGTACTTAATCATATCGACCTCTTTTCCAATGAATTAATCTTTAACTTTGGGTACCCTTATATGAAAAAAAAAGATGTTGATAAATGTGCTAATCAAAGTAATGAATTGAATTTACATAATGAAGAATTATAAGATCACCTAAAAGTGCTTAATAATAAACAAACCAATCATATACAACCTGTTAACGAAACAACAAGGGTTAATTTAGGCTCTTCAGATGTGATAAAAGAAATCAATATAGAATCTTCTTTAAATTATATAAAAAGGTCTAAATCCTCAAAGAATATGTCGACGTTTTTCCTGGTCTTACGCTGACATACAAGGAATTGATCTTGAAATAGTCGTTCATCTTATACCCACATATTCGGATGCAAACCAACAAAAAAAACTCAGAAATCTCAGACCAAAATGGTCCCTCAAGGTCAAATATGAGGTAATGAAACAACTCAGTGTGGGCTTCTTATGGGTAATCGAATAGCCTATATGGTCCTGCCTATCCCAAAAGTAGGATGGAAGGTAAAAATGTGTGTTGATTATAGATATTTGAATAGATCCAGTCCCAAAGACGATTATCCCCTGCCGAATATTAACAACACTGTTGATCATGGGCTGTTACTCTGATGCATGACATGATCCATAAAAAGGTTGAAGTATATATGAATGAAATAATTATGAAGTCCAAGACACGAGAAGAGCATGTCCCAAAACTAAGAAAGTCCTTTGAAAGACTGATGATGTATCAAATGCGCTTACCCCCTCCCCTCCCCCACCAAAATATGTCTACGGAATCACTAAGGGGAAGCTAATCAGATTCCTCATAAAAAAAGGGAATCATAGTAAACCTGAACAAAGGTCATCTTGGATATGCCACCTATGCACACTAAAAAGGAAGTAAGTGGTTATAATATATCAGTAGGTTCATCTCTCAAATGACCTCTATATGTGAGGTAATCTCCAAGATTATTTGTAAAGACTCTACCAACATTTGGAAATACACCTACCACGAGGCCTTCGTTAAAATCAACAAGTATCTATCTAACCCTCTTGTATTGTCCCCACCCAACTTGGGCATCCTTTTCTCCTGAATCTAATAATTACCGACACTTCAATAGGAGCCGTGTTGGCGCAGTATGTCAAAGAATCTCCAAAAGAACAAGATATATGCCATGCTAGTCGAAAGCTCAACGCCTATAAAGAACGGTGCATGGCCTCAGAGAAATGTTGTTTGTCTCTTGTATTGGTGATATAGAAGCCAAGACATTACATAGCTAATTTTAAAATCAAATTGATCTCCTGAATGGATCCCCTGGAGTACTTATCGAGAAACCTGCATTAACAAGTAGAATGGATAAATGGATATTCCTAGTTACTGAATTTGACATACATTAAAAGGCTATCAAGGACAGACCATTGTAGATTACTTAGTTGAATCCCCCTTGAATGAACAAGATGAAATTGCTTCCTATTACCCAGATGAAGACATTCTAGAAAGCAAACGTCAAGAAGAGTACATATCACAACTATACTTCAACTGAGCCACAAATAAGAAACGGGTTGTCATCAGGATATTACTAATTTATTCATATGGAAGAGACCAACCTACAACCATCAAAATTAACTTCGATTGCGCCAACAATTTTAGTGAGTACAAATCGTATATTATAAGAATGAAAATAGATCACGAAAGATGAATATGAGATATTAACGTGTGCGGGGACTCTTCCCTCATTATCTACCAAATCCTAAAACATTGGAAAATTAGGGAGGAATATCTTTTACACTATCACAAATACTTAGAGTAAATCACTTCGATGTCCAATGATGTTAAATTATTTTATATCCTTAGAGCTCAGAATAGCTTTTCTAGTGCTTTGTCTACTTCGGTCTCTATGATGGTAATCCCAGAAGATACGAATAAGGTACAAGTACATGTATGCAAGAAAGAGCGACATGACTTCATGTATGGAATCTGTGTGGCCAAAACTATAGACGAAGGACCCTAGTACCAAGACATAAATAAGCTTATTCAAAGGGGAAAATATCCTTCCAGATCCAAAAAGGAAGATAAGATGGAAATTCGATAATGGTCCACTCAATTCATCATGTGTGCCTGACATCTGTATAAGAAACGTTATGGTGCCAGTCATTTGCGATGTCTTAATAAGAGTGAAATATATAAGGTGATGGAAGAAATCCATAGAGGAGAATATGGTCATCATATGAACGACCACATGCTAACCAAAAATATATTCACCAAGGTTATTATTAGAGAACCCTATAACATGCTTGCAACAAATACGTCCAAAAGTGTCCAAAGTGTTAACTATAAACCTGTAACATCATCCTATGCCATAACTATACAAAATGACCTCACCATGGACCTTTTCAACTTGGGGAATCAATATCATTAGGAAAGTAATACCAAACATCAAATGACCATGAATTCATCCTGGTTGCTATAAATTACTTCACCAAGTGGGTCGAGGAATAATTGTATGACGTGATTAACACAAAGAAACTGGACCAATTTATATAAAAGAGCATCATTAGAAGATATGGTGTACCGTTTGAGCCGATATTCGATAATGGGATGCATTTTTATACAAAAGTCACAAAACTTATCTAATAATGTGGAATCCTGAGGCACAAGTCTAACCCATATCTCCCACATACCAATGGTGCTGTAGAATCAACGAACAAGAATGTGAACATAATACTGAGTAAAATAATCGAATGATGCCGACACCGGTATAATCATATTCTATACGCACTATGAGGATATTGAACTACTATTAGAATGCTTATCGGGGGCACGCTATTTTCACTTGTGTATGGGATGGAAGCTATGTTACCAATCGAGATGAAAATCCCCTCCTTGATGGCACTATTGGAAAATCAAATATCTAAGGAAGATTCAGTGAAGAGAAAATATGAGGATCTCGCATTATTTAATTAACAATAATTATTGGCACGTTGTTGATGTAAAAAATTAGATTATTTATAATTAATCAATCATAGATAAAAAATAAATAAGACAAGAGATTTTTAAAGTGGTTCAGCCTTCAATGAATGGCCTACGTCCACTGTTTGTGTTATTATTGACTGTTTGGGAATTCTCGATAACAGATTTTACCAAGAAATTCTGAGTCCCCTGCTAATGAGGAAGTTACAATGTATTTATAGCCTTGAGGCTGTACATGCGAGAGAATATTACATAGCTGTCCAATAGGCGTGTACATCTGTATGATAATAATCAGCATTTAATGCGCATTCAACCCTCTTAATTATTCAGTTATAAATGCTCCGAACGAGGTGCAGCTCAGACCGCCTAAGTAGCTCAGTATATATGAGTTGATCGGTATAATAAAGTTCCTCGGAGAGAACCTGTTGCTCAGAGTGTCTGAGTTGGTCGGGGAGGTTGAGTTCCTCGAAGTCAAGGTGTTGTTCAGAAATATTTGTAAGTGCCATGTAGATTGACACGTGTCTCCACTTAACTGATCCACGTCAGCAGACTAAATTTGGTATCAACAGAACCCTCCAATGTTTCACAGTTCGAGGTTGAGGAGTGTGGAACATTCTTCTTGAAATATGGCGGGATTAAATAGTCATCCTGAATTTTAGGAGTGTTTTCCTTGTATTTAATTTTCCTTTCGAATTCATAGAATCAGACTTTTTGAATTTTTCCCACTGTTTGGGTCTCCGTGCCTTTTTTGTCCTTTTAGCCATCGGTAGCGCAAATGTCTTTCTTTGAAATCATTATTTTTACCCCTTCCCAAGGTAAGGTATTTAAGCGTTGCAGAAAATCCTATCGTCTCTTACTTTATAAAATCTGTATCTTTGATCTCTTTTTTTTTTCTCCATCTTGTGCGTTCATTCCTTCCATCGTTCGTTATCAACTGATCTACCCTTCTTCTGTAAGATCTTTTTCCTTCTCTTTTATTTTCTTTGTTCATCATGGTTTACCTTATTGAGTCGCTTGATAAATTTCGTTATTATTTTTCTATTCCTTCCTGGGTCATTTTGGAAGAACTTTCTGGTCCTCTTGATTATTTTTGTTTGGCTGAGGGACATTGGTTCCCCAGTCTCTGTGTAGCCGAATGTGGCTTTTCTTTTCCTCCAAACCCCTTGTGTTTGGAATTCTGTCAATATTTTGATGTAGTACCTGCAAAAATAGCCCCCAATACATGGAGAATAGTTAATGGAGTCCATAGGTTAAATCAGATTCATGGAATCCGTTTAAGAATTCCAGAGATTATGTTTTGCTATAGATGGGCTGTCAGTGATAGTACTTTTTATTTGAAAACTAGTTTTTATATAGGGTTTTAGTTGTCAATCTCCCAGATGCCAACATGGATTACTTCGAGCATGGGGTTGTTATGAAAAATTGGCAACATGCTCCATTAACTGAAAACGACGTATATCAGGGTCCTAGGTGCCCTCCCTATGGCAATGGGATAGGTTGTTTTTATTTTATTTATTTTTTGAAATCATGTTTTCTTTATATTCGATAAAATGCGTCACTGATATTTTGATTTTTATTTATTTGTAGTTGACAGCAAAAGAAGGTCTCCAAAGGAGACAAAAGTTAATCTAAAGCACCTGAAACTTATCTGGGGTTTGCATCAAACTTTTGCTGACGAACATATCAGATCAGCCTCGTACTTGTTGCAGTCCAAGAGTTACACCTCATCTTTCACTGCTCGTCCAGTGATAAGTAGCATAGAACCAGCATCGGTTTCTGAAGGTTCTTCTCCTGAATCGCATATTCCTCTCAGTGATAGAATAAAGAGAAGAAGAGTTCCCTCCCTTTTTGATAAGTCTACCTCTACTGCTGGAGAGGCAAAGAAAAGTAAGCAGGATGTCCCAGAATAAGGGACAAGACAAATTGAGGCACCTCCTCCAGCCGCTAATAAGAAGGTTGTCGAGAAGCCCCCTGTGGCTCCATGCAAGATTGCAGCTGTTTCCCCTCCTAGCGAGGTTATAGTTATATCACCGACCAAGACGACCTCCTTGGTCGAGAATGTTCCTGTTCCCACGAGGAAGTTGAAGAAAAGCTCCTCGGATAAAGTGGTTGAATCCATTTCTTAGCCTCTAACTGCTGGAAGTGGTGTTCCCACTTTCGTTGCTCCGAGCTCTTCCATGAGCTCTGTGAAGTCTTGGAATATCCCTAAAATCTAAGGTCTTGAAGATATTCTTTCCCGGGATAGGGTTACCACCTTGTCAGCTCATCATATTGCCTCAGTAAGTATTACTAATCTAAACTTTCACTTTTCAATATTATGTACTTGCATTGACTTACAATTGTTTTCTTTTTCCAGTTGGTAACTTGTTTCAATACCATTTGGAAAAAGGATGAAGCTATTAAAGCTTCGAGCTCCTCGTCAGGTGTAGAGGAAGCTCTTGTAGGTCTGACAGAGTCATTAAAGGATTCTCGTCAGAAGTATGATGAAGAGAAAACTGCTTGGGAAAAGCAATTAAAAGCTATTGAGCAAGAGAAAGGGAAAGCTGTGGAGGCCTCTCAGGAGTTGGAGAGGAAAATGAAAGAATGTGAGAAGAAGAATACTGAGCTTGAGGAAAAGCTAAAAAATGCTGGAGAGCTTAAGACCAAGCTTAAAGCTGCTGAAGAGGAGTTAGGCAAACTCTGTGACGCGGATCGGCAGAGGGAAGAGGCAGAAAAGAAATTAAAAGCTGCCGAGGAGCTCATGACTGAGAGGGTTTCCTCAGAGAAGGAAAAGAGGAGACTCGCCGTTAAGAAGTCCTTCAATACTGGATGGGACAAGGGTTGGAATAAGGGTTTGGCTACCATGATCTCATAAATGGAGTATGGCAACCTTAAATATTTTAGGGACGGTTGCGTGGCTTCTCTGAGAGATATGAATATTGATGAGAATTCAAACCTATTTCAGCGACACATTCCTGGCCCCCCTCCTACTCCCGGGGAAGAAGAAAAAGACAAAGCTGCTTTTGAGGAATCCTCTATGGTGATCGGAGATCATATTCCTCATCCCCCGGTTGTCCATACCTCATGCGAGCAACTTCAACCAACCAGCATTTCGATCGAGCAATTTCCAACACCCTCCGAGCAACCTTCTATGCCATTCGAGCAACCTACTTCTTCGTCTCAGCCTCCCGAGAAAGTTTTAGGAGACAAGGAGAAGGTGTAGAGTTGTTTGGACTTTTTCTCTTTGCTTTTTTATTAAATGTAACTCTAGGCTATGTACTTCTTCTATGATGTAATAAAATTTGAAGTTTTTGGTTGTGCAACTTAACTCCCTTTTTCTTGCTCTGCTTTTATTCTTCTTGATCTGTCTGCATTTTATTGATTCTTTCCATCTCTTTTCTTTACTAGTTTATGGCTAGAATGGAACTCTTGTCAGCCCATGATACAAAACTGATGAAAAAATGTAACGACTACTTCAAGGCTGGCCATGCTGACTTGAATGAATCTCAAATTGTCGGTATCCTCGGTCCAGATGCTTCAGAGAGTGCAGTAAAAGCCTACCAGTATTTGAAATGATTTCTCGCCCGTGCAGTGGCCAATAATGTAGCATATTACGAGATGATTGAAGACCTCCAGGGTACTCTTGAGGAACTTCAATAATAATACAAGGAGTCTACAACCCTTTTGCATCAAGGATATGAGAAAAAGTATCAGCAACTAAGTGCTGATAAGGGATATGATAAGTTGTTTGCTTCTTACGATATAAAGGAAAGGACTTTGAGGATCGAGGTTGAAGAGCATAGGCATATCGCCAAATTGTTAGAGAAGGAAAATAATAATTTACGAGGAGAGATATCTCAGCTGAAATCTGCAGCCTCTACCTCGGGAGCCTTAATTCCTGTCAACGATGAAGGTTTTTCTTTCTTGGAGGTCAAAAATGCCAATCAAAGAGACGAATTGGAAACCTTTAAGAGAACTGGTCCTTCTACCTCTGCTCGCGGACGAGCAAGAGCTTTTCGGGGATGATCAAGGACTGCTCGGGTTACTATTGAAGAAGCTAGAACGCAGGCATCCTTGGAGAATCAAGCATTCCAGTTGATGGCGAAGAATCAAGCATTAGCTGAGATGTCCAAGAAGATTCTGAATCAGGACGAGCAACTCTCTGCACAAAAGTCTGCCTTGGAGTGTAAAGAACTTTTAACGAAGAACCTCCACGAGCAACTGGACAGGTTAACCTATCAATTCCACAAGCAGCCCAGAGAGTTATGGATGGCTGGTTATAATGAAGCCCTCTACCATCTAGATGATCGGATCCAAATTGCAAATAATGTCGGTTACAAGCAAGGATGGCTGAATGCCTTGGGTGTGCTGCAGTTGGAACATGGTCACTATTTGTGGGATTACTATGACCCTGGGTTGCTCGAATTGCCAGTGCCACCTTTCAAACTAGATATAAGCTGGATTCCTTCTCGGGCCATTCCTCAGTGTCTGATTTCAAAGTATCTCGGTGACTACAGTCTTCATTCCAATTTCGAGATATCTTTCCCTGAACACCTACTTGATCGTCCCTCAGTAATGAATGTCAGGATGCTTAAAGATATAAATTTCATCAATTCCCTCTATGCCTTAGACTATCCTCCCACTGGTGAAGAACCTATTTCAAAGGCAGAGGGGAAGAAACCAATAGAATAGGATTCTTGATGTAACAATTTTTTATGTATTTCATTCTCAATGTATTTTGTTTTGGGTTTAATGAAAAACTTCTAGTTTTCTTTGCAATATTAATTGTCATTGTCTTTGGAAATATTTTGTAAGACATTTTCTAATGAATATGCATGTATATCTGTTGAAAAGATAAAGATATTTTATGTTATTTTAAATTGTCGATCAACTAGAGTTGGTGAAAATTTATTGTCGACTATCTGAATTTATCTGATGACCAAGCAGAGTTGGTGATATTTTATTTCTCGACCAACTATGGTGGTAGTTTAAAATGCCATAAGTATCAATAAATTTATCACTTTTTTAATTTTAGGCCCTGAAATGACTTTCATTTGTTTAACCAATTGTTTTCGACCAACCGGAGTAGGTGGTTTTTATTCCCGACCAACCTTAGTTGGCAGATTTTTATTCCCGACCAACCTTAGCTGGTGGATTCTCTTCCCAACCAACCGTAGTTGGTATTTATGGGAAATTGTTTATTCCCTACCAACTATAGTTGGTGGATTTTCTTCCCAACCAATCGTCAACCAACTATAGTTGGTGGATTTTCTTCCCAACCAACCGTAGTTGGTATTTTTGGGAAATTTTTTATTCCTGACCAACTATAGTTGGTGGATTTTCTTCCCAACCAACCATAGTTGGTATTTCTGGGAAATTTTTTATTCCCGACCAACTATAGTTGGTGGATTTTCTTCTCAACCAACCGTAGTTGGTATTTCTGGGATTTTTTTTTATTCCCGACCAACTATAGTTGGTGGATTTTCTTCCCAACCAACCGTAGTTGGTATTTCTAGGCTTGATGTGTAGTGTGTAGCACTAATACTCCGAAAATTTTTCAACAAAAGGAGAGAATTGGGCGAAATATCCAAAACTTTATTCATATCGAAGAAAACTGCATTACATAGAGATTAAATTACTGATAATAATTGCGCAGATGCTCTGCGTTCCATGCATTCTTAAACTCCTCTCCCTTTAAGGTTTCGATTCTATACATCCCTGGTCGAACAACCTCTGTTACTCTGTATGGCCCATGCCAGTTAGCTTCCAGTTTGTTGTGATTTTGAATTACTTTCTTTAGCACATAATCTCCTTCTTTTAGGTCGCATTTCTTTACTCTCTTATTATAGAACAGAGCTGTCCATTGCTGGTATGCAACATTTCTGATTGCTGCTTCTTCTCTAACCTCATCGAGCATATACAAATCTAATCTTCTCATCAAGTCACTAAAAGGAGAGTTGAAATTCAGCACTTTGTGTGTGGGGAGACCCAGCTCGGCAGGTATAACAACTTCACTTCCAAAAGCCAGCATATATGGAGATTCTCCCGTGGCTGCTCGTGGAGTAGTACGATAAGCCCATAGTACAGAATGTAGCTCGTTGATCCAATTTTCCTTTGCATTATTTAATCTTTTCTTCAAGACATTCAGCAGCGTTCTGTTTGTCACTTCAGTTTGTCCATTGCTTTGAGGGTGGCCTGGTGCAGAGTGGGTTTTCAATATGTTCGACTGATGATAATACGCAGCAAACTCCTCGTTGTCGAATTGGGTTCCATGGTCTGTGATGAATGCATGAGGAAGACCATATCTACAAATGATGTTCTTCCATATAAATTGATACACTTTTTCATATGCCATATCGGTAAGGGGCTCAGCTTCCACCCACTTAGTAAAGTAATCCACTGCGATGACGAGATATTTAAACCTTCCTCTGGTCGTTGGAAGTGGCCCGACCAAGTCAATTCCCCACATGGCAAATGGCCAAGGGGAAGTAATGGGTGTCAACAATGCTTGGGGATTTCTTCAGATAGTGGAGAAGCATTGACATTTGTCACATTTTTTTGGCATAGGCTATGCAATCAGCCCTCATTGTCGGCCAATAGTATCCCTGCATCATTATCCTTTGCAGAAGTGTCTGACCTGCTACATGGGCTCCACAAGACCCTTCATGGACTTCTTCGATCAAGTCTTTCACGTCGGTGGGATGTACACATCTCTGTAAGCCAGCTATAATTCCTCGTCTATATAGAACACCATTGGTCAATACATAACGAGCAGCTTTAAACTTTAGTTTCTTGGCTGCGAGTTTATCGGTTGGCAAATACCCTTCTTCAATATATGCCCTGATAGGATCCATCCAAGATGGTACTAAATCAAGGGTAATAAAGTTCATCATCAGATCTTCATCTATGATCCGACTAGCCAAGAATTCTATTGGGATTGTTCTTCATAGCTCGGTGCGTGTGGCTGAAGCTAACCGAGCTAAGGCATCTGCTCTGGCATTCTTCAATCTTGGTATTCTAATTATCTGCACTGCCATCAGACTTCATAAAATCTCCATCGCTTTTGCATGATACCTGATCATTAATTCTCCTTTGGCTGTATATACTCCCATTATTTGATTTACAATCAACTGCGAGTCACTGAATACAATAACTTGCTCTGCCCCCATGGTTTTTGCCAAATTAAGACCTGCAATCATAGCTTCATATTCAACCTCATTATTAGAAGCCTTGAATTGGAAGCGCAGAGCATACTCCACATCGACCTCATTCGGGCTGTTCAAAACAATCCCTGCCCCCCACATCCTGTAGTGCAAGATGAGCCATCCACATATAGATTACATATAGGTACCTCGTCTTTAAATTTTTGATCAGACAAAGTTCCTCGGTGGAATATTTGTTGCTTCCTTTTATCTTCCTCTAGCACTTCTTGCTGCTCGTCGACCATCTTATCTTGCTCGCCGACCAACTTCTCTTGCTCGTCGACCAACTTCTCTTGTTCGTCGACCAACGTAAGTTGATCGGGGTTTAAATTTGATGATCCTGTAACATGCACAGGTTGGTCGGTATTCAGCTTTTGCTCCTCCTGCGTGTCAGGATAGGTGAACTCTGCTATAAAATCTTCTACTGCTTGCCCTTTTAGTGACGATCTAGGCTCATAAACTATGTCATATTCACCAAGTTCTACTGCCTAGTATATCAATCTCCCTGATTTTTCTGGTTTATGAAGAGCTTGCCTCAATGGCATATCAGTATACACAACTATGGTATGAGCTTGGAAATACGGCCTCATTCTCCTACTTGCCTCGATCAATGCTAATGCCAATTTTTCCAGTCTTGGATATCCAATCTCTGCTCATCGGAAGGATTTGCTAGTGTAATAGATTGGTTTTTGCACTCCATCCTCCATTCTTATCAATGCCGAGCTAACTGCATTCTTCGACACTGCCAAATACAAGTATAATCTTTCCCCCATCACTGGCCTGGATAACAGTGGAGGTGCTCACAAATATTTCTTCAATTCTTGAAAAGCCTTCTCGTATTCATCATTCCATTCAAACGTTCTTCGGAATGTTTTGAAGAGTGGGAGGCATCTATCTATTGCTCGTGATACAAATCTATTAAGTGCTGCAACTCTCCTAGTGAGACTTGGTACTTCCTTTTTCGTCGTTGGAGATCATAGTCCCAGTAGAGCCTTGATCTTCTCTGGGTTTGCTTTGATTCCTCGTTGGTTGACAATATACCCTAGGAACATGCCTTCTTGTACTCCAAATATGCACTTGGTGGGATTAAGCTTCATTTGATATTTATCTAGTTGATCAAAGGTCTGGCCTAAGTCAATTTGATGGTCACTAACTCTCTTGCTCTTCGTCAGCATATCATCAACATAAACTTCCATATTGTAACTAATTTATTCTGCAACTACCTTGTTCATCAGCCGTTGATATGTTGCACCTGCATTTTTCAAACCAAAAGGCATAACATTATAACAATACGTTCCCCTAGAGGTAATGAAAGAGGTACTCTCCCTGTCTTCAGGTTTCATTTTAATCTGGTTGTAACCAGAATAAGCATCCATGAAGCTTAATAACTCGTGTCCCGAGGTAGCATCCACTAATTGATCAATTCGGGGCAAAGGAAAATGATCCTTTGGGCATGCCTTGTTAAGGTCGGTAAAGTCTACACACATTCTCCACTTGTTGTTTTTCTTCTTCACCATTACTACATTTGCCAACCAGTCTGGATATTTGACATCGTCAATAAAGCAAGCTTTCTGAAGCTTTTCTACCTCCTCCTGTATGGCTTGGTTCTTCTCGGGGCTGAACACTCTTCGTCTCTGCTTCGCTGGATTGATCTCCTTATTCACATTGAGCCCGTGACATAAGAAATTTGGATCTATTCCTGGCATATCCTCATGACTCCAAGGAAAAGTTTGTTTTCTGATTTTTAGGAAAACTATCAATTCCTGTTTTAGTGAGGCATCTAACGACGAACCTATTTGAGTTGTTCGTTCCGGGTGCTCGTCGTCCAAAATGATATTTTCAGTAGCTTCCACCACCTGACCTTTCACGAGTTGCGATTCGTCTCTAGGATCCAATGTTTCAATCTCTGCACCTTCATCCATTTGGTAGGTCGTAGTCTTTTTCCTAGATTTCTCCAGTTCTTCTTGCTCGGCAGATGAGTAATAACATTCCCGAGCAAATTTTTGCTCACCCTTTACAACTCCTACTCCAAAATTGGTAGGAAACTTCAGACATTGATGTACAGTAGATGGTACTACTTCAAACTTCTTCAAACCTACCCTTCCCATGATGATATTGTAAGCTGAATGGACATTCTTATCCATAAAAAAGAAACGTACTCTTTCTGTTCGACAAGCAGGCCATGTGCCGATGAACATATCTAACTTGATCATCCCAAGTGGAAAGACTTTCTCGCCAGCAAACCCGAGGAGGGGCCTGTGATAAGGTTCCAACTGAGACAACTTTATATTTAAACTATCAAAGCATGAGTAGAATATGATATCCGCTGAGCTACCATTATCCACCAGTACTCTTAAGATTATTACTTCCTTCATCCTTATTTTGATCACTAGTGGATCATCATGAGGATATAGTACACCTGCGAGGTTGTTCTTGGAGAAACCAATGACCAATTTTTCTTTGTTCACCTTCCTCGGACGATCATCCTCAGCTAGATTTATTCGCTGAATGTATGAACAAGCTTGAGCTTCATTGAGGTAAGCTTTCCTTTCCGCAGTAAGGTCTCCACCTCCTTCATCTCCACTTGTAATAATGTTACAATCAAATGATCCAAAACGAATTGAAAATACCTCACGTTCTGGATGTATTGGTCTCTTGGGGAGATCGGGGTCGTCTTCTGGATCATCTTCATGATCTCTTTTCTTATTTCTTCTGCTCGACGAGTAGATCTAGACCTCTGTCTTGCTCGGTCGTTGATTTTTCTTTCATTTCTTCGATCAACATACTTGGCCAGCTTTCCTCGTCTGATGAGTGCTTCAATTTCATTCAAGAGAGCTATGCAATTTTTGATCGTGTGACCATGGTCTTTATGGAACTCGCAATATTTGGCCTTATTCCTCTTGTCAGGATCTGACTTCATTTTCTCAGGCCAGCTTAGTTCCTCGCTGTTCTTGATCTCTTCCAGGACATGGTTTATGTCTACTTTCAATGGAGTATAATTTTCAAATTTCTTCAATATTTCCCATGATGGCTTTGCTTTTGACTGCTTGTCACCACCATTGTTCTTATGTTCTTTCTTTTTAGCCTTATCAACCTCCACCTTGGTCTCTTTGGTGTCCATGCTCTTCTTTGCATCCATAGCCTCCTTGACATTCATGATCTTGGCCGCTTTTGCCATTAGTTATGACATGGTTCTGGGTGGATCTTTGGCCAAAGTATAGCACAATTTATTGGGCAACAGTCCACTCATCAAAGAAGTAATTGATGTCTTTTCCTCGTAATCAATAACTTCGAGCTTCTCGTCATTGAAACAAGTTATGTAATCCCTGATGCTCTCACCTGTTTTTTGTCTAACACTTAACAAATGTGCCACTCGTTTAACTGGTTTTGCTCTAAAACAGAAATTTTCAGTGAAGAGCTTGACCAGTTGAAAGAAAGTTGAAATCTTCCCCCGAGGAAGATTATTGTACCGTATTTGTGAAGATTCGGTAAGAGTTCCCGAAAATGCCCTGCATCTCATCTCGTCTGGCACGGCATAGATGTCGGCAGCAGCTTGGTATTATTCTATATGAAGGATAGGGTCAGTTTTTCCATCATATTTAGGGGTCACAACAGGTGCTTTGAACTTCGATAGTGTGGGAAAATCCAAAATTACCTGTATAAAAGGTGTCCCTTGGACAAAAGTTCTTTGTAGAGGATTCTTGGCCTTAACCATTTCCCCTAGTCTATCCTCCAACCTTTGAATATAGCCTTTCCATGCATCCTTTCCCTCCTCGGGCCTATTAGTTCGAGTAATTGATCGTGTTGAAGTCGCTTCCTGTGATCTATCTTGTCGAGAAACTGGTTGTGATTGGGCAGAACCCTCTCTTAGATCATATGGTCGTCAAAAGTTTCTCGACACAACCTTAGGAGGACTTTTTTTCTTCCTAGGGCCCAATCGATCAAAAGGAGAGATCCTACTTAATCTCTCCAATGCACTAGTCCTTTCTGGAGAGAGAGTGATGTGTTGTTTAGTATCTGTGGCTCGTACTGACTAAGTTCGACCTGGTTGATAAGAAAAATCATCAGATTTCTCAGTGCGATATGAATCGCTTTTCCTAATACGCGAAGAAACTAAAAGGGTATTTCTTTGAACACTTCGTTGTCTTGAATGGGTCGGCACTCCACCTTGGATAGTTTGCATGAGTTGTCGCATAGTCTCTTGCATAGCCGTCTGGCCTTGAGCCAAATTGGCCATAATTCCAGCCAGATCTTGGATATTTGGAGGAGCGGATGGATTCGGGGGGTTTCCAACGTTTCGATTACTGGATTCACGATTATCAGTCATTGGTGATAAATTGTTTTGGTGGAAAACGAGAATTTCAGTTGTTTCCCACAGACGGTGCCAATCTGTTGATGTAAAAAATTAGATTCTCTCTAATTAATCAATCACAGATAAGACAAGAGATTTTTAAAGTTGTTCAGCCTTGAATGAATGGCCTACGTCCACTGTTTGTGTTATTATTGACTGTTTGGGAATTCTCGATAACAGATTTTACCAAGAAATTCTAAGACCCCTGCTAATGAGGAGGTTACAATGTATTTATAGCCTTGAGGCTGTACATGCGAGAGAATATTACATAGCTGTCCAATAGGCATGTACATCTGTATGATAATAATCAGCATTTAATGCGCATTCAATCCTCTTAATTATTCAGTTATAAATGCTCCGAACGAGGTGTAGCTCGGGCCGCCTGAGCTGCTCGGACCGCCTAAGTAGTTCGGTATATATGAGTTGCTCGATATAATAAAGTTCCTCGGAGAGCACCTGTTGCTCGGAGTGTCTGAGTTGGTCGGGGAGGTTGAGTTCCTCAAAGTCAAGGTGTTTTTCAGAAATGTTTGTAAGTGCCATGTCGATTGACACGTGTCTCCACTTAACTGATCCACGTCAGCAGACTAAATTTGGTATCAACACACGTTATCATATGTTGGGATACAACAGGCGAGTTGCTAGGGTGTTTAACAAGAATGTAAAAAAATAGTGGAGTCAAATAAAGGGACCTAGTATGAAAGAAGTCATTGAACCAATATGGTATCCCCGAGGAAAGTTTCATCCTAATTGGATGGGACCGTATGTGGTAAAAAAGATCATGTCATGAGGTACGAGTCTCCTAGTCGGTCTAGACATAATAAAATTGGCTATAACGATCAAATTACATCATCTCAATAAATACTATGTAGGTAAAAATAAAGACTTCAAATAACCAACACCAATTACGTACGACCTTATCGTTCATAAGTAAAACCGAACACATTAAAATCATCATTAAATCAATTTCACTATATAATTGAGGTACATAAGTAGACCTTAGGGTTCGATCAACCAAACCACAATCCTTCGCGGGGTGGGTGGGTGGGGGAGATCTTTCTATTTTCATTTAGTATCTTTTAAATTCCTAAAACGCAGTTTTAGAGTCAACAGGGTGACAAATAATGGTTTGAAGCCATCAGGGGGACTCATTTTTCATTAAAACGTGAATATTTTTATTACAAAGTGCATATTTATCATCATTAGAAAACAAAAAATTACATAAGGATACTCAAAGTGAATTACTGCCCATGCTATCGAATTATTTAGAGCCGTCCATCTTTTCCTATGAGATGTGCATATCCCATGAACTTCCTTGGATCTAGAAGGATTTAACCCAAAAGCCAGTGAAGACATATCTCTCTCATTATTACTACATCCCTCGACTTCTCCTAAAGCCAAAATAGATACTCTTATGAGAAGATCATGGTCATGCTCCTGAGTGAACCAGACGAAAAAGTGAGGATCAACGGAACCTCATTCCTTTAGAGATAAAAAATCATACTTACCAGGTATTGGTATAGAGGCCTAGCCGGATGAAGCCGACCCAAGGAGGAAGATCTCCCACCTTCTCCAAAATTGATGCATCACTTGATATGGGGAAAAAAATAGGAAAAACATAGGGCATGTGGGAAAATATAGAGGAACAATCCCATGGACATATTAGGTTCCACGGTCATTATCGAAGGGAAATTCCAATGATTTTAAGAGTGTCCAAATTCAAACGGACAATAGAACCATTATCCTTTAGTTTCCCTCATATAAATAAGTGTCTTGCGAAAGATATACTCAAAAGGTTGATAAGAAGAGGTAGACGATCCCCGATTAAGTTGAGCCTCTCTAAATGCCACATATACAGGAGAAAGGGCTTCTCCAAAGATAAGGACATTCATGACAAAAAAAGGAATAAAGGTCGTTGATGGTCTCACCCCAAATAAAATGCATTGTGAACTTACCATGCTTTATCTGTAAGACCACGTCTACTAGATGAATGTCAACACAAGTAGTACCGATAATCATAAAATATTACGACACTAGTGATAAAGCTAAGGAACCTCTTCGGCCTCCCTTCTGTACTATTCTAGGGGTGTCATACAGAAAGAAATCAAGAATCACAATCAGATAAATTCCTTCATCAGTGAGGAATTCTCGAGCAGTAATGGTCCACCCCCAATAATACAATAAGAGAGGAGATTCCCCCTTGATATAAATTTGGCTCTGTAATGGGCTAGTTTATGATGTGTCCTATCAAGAAACACTAATCTTGAAAGTCGAACATACTTCTTATAATCCAAAATGAAAAAGGTGATCCTTTGGGTAGTAGGATTGAGCAACTGCTTGTAGGAAGGCGCAATCGATGGCCATATCCTGTAAGATAACAAAGGGGCTAAACCATAACAGTCTAGCCCGAAAATCCAAACATTAAAGCTATTTATGAAGCAATTTTCCAGTGTAAAGTATCTCAATAGTCAAAATTTAAAAGGGTTGTCTCAAAGAAGTAGCTAAGGAAAGACTGCAGTGTCTAGATTATGAGAGAAGAAAGAAAAAGGTGTAAGTTTCCAAGCCAAAACTCCTCCCAATTTATAGGGTTGACGAGTTGAGCGATCAGTCTTCCCATAGACTGATCGGTCCTTATGTCATAATGAGAATATTTACTTAATACCTGTAGACCTACTGATTGAAAAACCATTTGAAAAGACCTGTTACGAGAATGGAAATTTTTATAGATTTTAAGACATGGAAATGGGATTTTAACCCTTTTGGTATCCTAGCTATATCTTCCACAAATCTATACTATGTGCAAGACATCATTAACATAAAATGACTCAAAGAAAAAAAAATATGAGGATTTTCTCACAATAAAACATTTTTGATATAAAATATTTAGGAATAAAGGAAAATCCTCATTAGGCCTTGATTATAAAAAATATCAAAATACAAAAATACCAAAGTACAATAAAAAATGTTCCCAAGACCTATAAAAGAGGAGTCTCCATCGCCCTCGTCATCATTGGAATCAGAAACAACCACCTGCACTGCAATATCCTCTTTGATCATTAGACCTCCCCATTGAGGTGTGAGATAGAAAGGCCCTCGCTACCTACTACTTACCCTCCGGGAAAACTAGGGAATAACCACAATGCAAACACCCTGACCATTGCAAGGAAAGGAACCCAAAACATCCTCGGTTACTGGGTGATCCTGTCCCAAGTTCCTCATCATCCTCCGAATGTAGGCCAGCACATCGTTTGATACAACTTCTCTAATACCACCTAAAGGATGGTGAAAGCCTGTAATAAACAATCTATGCATCATAATCTCAAAAATGAATACAGACAACAAAAATAAATAAATAAAATAAAATATGTCACATACCTAGACTCCCCAGGGCATGGAGAAATGAGAATGAGAAGGAGGAAATGATGCCTTATAATGCATTCCAACATCACCAATGTACTAAATGGATAGACCCAGGACTCGAACCACCAACGACAAAGGAAAAAACTGATCTGATGCTGCGGCAGCTCCTATAGGTGGCCTCTCGAAAGGAGGAATAAAAGTAGCAGATGGGGGTATTTGCCTGGAACCCTGACCCTATCTAACATCTAAGGCTGCAAGCATCAATCTCTTCACAATAATGTTAATATATAGGATGGTATAGTCCAAGTGTACATCCTCCACTGGAACTGCCTAGGTATACGCATACAGATCGCTGGGAGAAAGTAGATATGTCTCCCTCATCCCTTAGGGAGGCGACATGGGAATATTCAATGGGATATGGAAGGGGCATTGGAGGATTACCCTCTCTCATAGGTAGAAGTCTACAACCCCATCAGTGCAGAGGAGAACCTGAGAGGTAGTTTGAGTAGCAATCCTATCCACAACCCAGTGTCTCTGAGACATAGCCTAAGGGATTAAGGTAACATGCAAATCAAGTTAGAATAATGAGGGAATGAAATAACATTAAAGAATATGAAAGTGTAGAAAAGAAAAGAATGTATCATATTTATGGTCGCCTCACTCAGAAATGTGCGTATCTCACCATGAGAGTACACCTAAAAACCACCACCTTCATTGTTCATCATCCATCTCCTCTGACGGGGCCAACCGTCCTCCTTTTGAGCTCTCAAATAACCTCGATGAATGCTAAAGACCTCAAAGTCCCATAACTTCTTGAAAATGAGGTACGAATTATCAGTAACATAATAAAAAGAGATGAAAAAGGAAAATACTAAAAATAAGAAATGCGCCTCCTAAACTACCACATAACCAACGTGACTCTTAACCACCTGTCTAGAAAGGGCACTCATGGTAGTATAAATGAACCCCACGATAGAAATGCACTAGTTATAATGACGAGTGAAGTTAAAGTATAAAAGAGGGAAGCGAAAAGCCTCATAAACTACCTCAGTACTACAAGATTGGATGGTGTGGCCAAACATAAAAGTAGGAATGTCATCTTAAATTAATGGATCCAAACCTCATCCATCCCTAGACACCTCCAATGTGACCACACGTGGGTATTGAGAGTAGTGAGTGAAAGTGTCACCCTCGATAGAAGAGCGAGGATGAATCCTATTGCCACTCGGATGGTATCCACTAGCAGTCAAATGTGATAAGGAATCATCACCAGGAATGCATTGGATAGTAGAATAACCAAGACATTTAAGTCCAATGAAGTGAGTATCATATAACCCACTGGGTTGTGGAAGGAAGAAGTTATGTAACGCCGCCTTTTCGCTAGTGTCGGAATCATCAAGGCGCCAGAGAGTGTCACCAGAAAATTCAAAAAAGGGTTGAAGCCCAACTCCCATATTCTGTCAAGAATAGCGTTAGGAAAATACTCGTGAGTCCATAAAGTCAACAACCTCGTAAAGAATCCCTTAAGCGAGAGGCGGATGGCCCTACCCTCCTAAAGATATCATATAAATAATAATAATAAATAAATAAAAATAAATTTTGCAATAATACATACCAATACAAGGATAAAATGGCACATAAATAATAATCAGACATACCGGACCACAGTACAACAGTGGAGAGATGAGTGGCTGCCTTTTGTAGCAAGATAACCTGATCCCCAGGCCGAGGCACATTGTGGTGGTGGCACAATCCTAAATCCCTTACCATTGGCTACATGGGAATATCCATATCAATCCAGTCATCGAGATCCCCAACCTCCGATCGAGCCTTAGCATTAGGGAGATCACCCATAAGGATCTCCAATAGCTCCCCAACCTCCCACTCAGCCACAACGAGCGACTCAAAGAAAGAAAACTAAAAAAACTTGAAAAAATCTCGAAGACAAAGAAACTTATAGGAATTCATAAGCCCGAGAGAATGAAAAGTGAGAAATGAGGAAAATAGTGAAAATCACACTTATATAAGAAAGGGCCAAGCGCTTGACCAATTGGTCAAAACCTACCAAGCGTTCGCCCTATCGGTCCTTACTTACCCTAAACCAATCAAAAATTCCTTTTCAATAAAATTTCCTAGAATAAAAAATTCAAAATATTCTCAAAATTCAAAAACTCACTATCCATTTCCTTAAAAATCAACAAAATTCTCAAAATTTAAAATTCATTACCTCTTCCCTAAAAAATTACAAATCAAAATTTCAAAATTCGTTATACCCCTCAATAAAATTCAAAAGCCAAAAATCAAATACTAAAACTCATTATCCTCCTCAATCAAATTCAAATTCGTTCCCACCTTAGCAAAACTCAGGAATCGAAATAAAAAATTCTTTAATTCTCCCCCTTACACCTCGTCTCATGAAGATGGTTTCCAAAATGGTCTGGTGCATTGATAAACACTCCATCTTATGTAGACAATTTACAAAACAATATGGTGTATTGACAAATACCTCGCTTCCTATAGATGGTTTCCAAATAATCTGGTCTATCGATAATCACGCATATCATGCAGACGATTTCCAAATGATCTTGTGTATTGACAAATAACCCATCTCATGTAGTTGGTTTCCAATATGATCCGGTGTATTGATAAAACCCCCATCTTATGATAAAGTTTTACAAATGATCTTGTGTACCAATAAACAATCCATCTCATTCGGACGATTTTAAAATGATCTAGTGCGTTGACAAACACCCTATCCCCTATGGATAGTTTTCGAACAAATAAACATTTCACTAGATCTCACGTGGATAATAAACATTGATAAGCCGTAACACAACATGTCGTCATCTACCATACACATTACAAATATCCCATACATTAGGAAAATAGTCGAACACGCATAGCAATATAGCATAGTAAAACTTAAAATAACGAACGCTCCGAGGAATTATAATCTCGAGTTTCCTACCAAAAAATAGTAATTTTACATAAATCACAAAAAAGGGTGTCTTCCTTTACAATAGCGTTCGGCCAAAATAAACTTCGTTGTTAAGGGGCTCTACAGACACCCCATTGTACTCCATAAAGGTATTAATCCTTCTTACGATTTCCCAAAGGCCCAAATGGAATTCAACACTCAATGATGCCTCCCTAAACTCCTAAAAGACTAAGAAGCCCATAAATATATTTCCCAGATAAGTCAAGATAGCCCAAAATAAGGTAGCTATGACATGACCTTTTAGTTTCTTTTCGATCATGTGAGAGTGAGGATGGAATAGAACTCCGAGGTGATTAGATAGTTGATCGCAAATAGTACGATTCCAGGCCAAGATAGGGGGAATGAGATTGATCCTGATAGGGAGGTAGTTTATTTTTGGAGAAATATGGTTTCTTATTTTTTTAGAAAAATAATGTTTTTGGTGTATCTAAAATATGGAGAAAAGGAGGAAAAAGTTCCTCACTTGAATTATGTTCTTCTCATGGTGCAAGTGAAATGACGGATACGAGAAGAGTCAGGGAAATAAGAGGGTGCTTAATACCATACATGATTTAACTTGTTTCCAAACTCACAGTCGGGGTCCTGTTTTAAAAATGGGCCAAAAAAGCATAAAATTAGGTGGTAAGGAGACTTGACATTTCGACGGAGTTTCGCATTGGAATAAAAAAATATAGATAAGATTGTCCTAGGGAAGACATCTATATGAGGGCTATGTATGGGATTTTATTATAAGGGTTCCCTCCTTTAGCATGAATTCCATGATATACCTCTTTAATATTAGAGTAATCATTCATCTATATGTGTGGAAAATCTATTTGATATACTCAAGCTACATGAATTACCTCACTATATACCTCATGGTGATAGTCAATATGAGAGGGAATTCAATATACTCAACGTATATGAACGAGTTCTTGCTATATACCTCATGTCATGAGTTCACTCAAGTGGTACAAAGCAAGAGAATCGTTTGATTTACGTCGACGTTACTTGGCTAATGGAAAACGGGAGACTATTTCTTAGATTAACAACACTCTATAAAATTGGTAACCCATTACAAAATGACTCCCAAGTACGGGAGGAATATAATGTCAATATTCAAAGCTCGTTTAATTTAGTGTGAAAATGCATGAGTCTTATTAGTACATTTATACAAAGTATTGCATATGCTAAGAGGGATATGTACAAATACTAAGCATGAGGTAAAAATGGAGATATATTGAATTGAAATATGGTATAGAACTACTAGACAAGTGGAGAAAAACATTTGAATATGTACAAGTGAAGGGAAATAAGTGATAGAAAAGTGGGATATACATGTGATGGATAGATAAGTATCTAATGAGACAGAGATAAGTATACACAAGTGACAAATTATGAGCATGACATATGGAACATGTGAGAACATACAAGAGAAGAATGAAGGGAGTGAATGTATACGTGAGAAAATATATATACATTTTTAAAAAATGACGTAGGAGAGGAAAAAAAACATATAAATGTAGTCTAGCCCTCAGAGTGTCCCAGTAGAGTGGTCACTATGGTTATCCTGACCCCTAGTCGGCAGTGCGCACGCTTTCTCAGTGGCGGTGGAGGCGCTCCTGCGCATGCAGTGTGGGAAAAAGGATTACAAATGGTCGGCGATGGCGATGTGTAGTGTGTGAATGTGTAGATGTAGAAGTCACTCCCCTATATTACTCTAGACAGGAAAAAAGTAGTCACCTCTATAGAGATATCTAAATGACAATTAGTACATGTAAAACCAAATGAGATTCAGGTTCATAGACTATTCAACGTAGTGGAGGCACCCATTCCACCCTTTCAGTCTCTCACGTGATCAACAAAATGTTCTGATTCTCCTAAATGCATGAATATGTGTATATGTAAAAAAAATATGTGAATGTAAAGTGTACAAAAGTGATGATATTCATGGATGTGCAAGTGTATGTATGTGTGAGGAAAGAATTAATCATATCCACATAGTATAAAGGATGGTAATAAATCCTCCTAAGGATATAAACTAACTAAACGTTAATAATATGCTAAGAAAAATGTATAAAAATGGCTAAAATATGAGCGACGGTCCAAAATCATAAATTTACTATGGAAAAGTGAATACATGTATATGGGACCGCTAAAGAGATAATAAACACAAGAGAACTAATTACATGAATAAACTATACGAACTACATGAGTGATATGATAGCTATGGAAATAAAAGAAATGAAGTAAGGACGAAATTTAATCCCAAAATAACTTTGAAATGCCTATGTAGCCAAAAATGGCACCAAAGTCCATGTAATTCACAATATGAACAAGTTAAGGTCTAAACCATAATCCAAATCTAGAATGTCTCCTTTAATTTTTGAAAAGAGTGTGAAATGTGGTTAAAGTGTAGAAAAATGTGAGAAAACTATAAATTTGGAATTATGGTTAAAACCCCTTTTTTGTGTATTTTCATTTATGAAAATAGATGTGAATGTATATATGATGAGAAAAAAAGTAGAATTAGTGATAATAATGGAATAAAAAAGCTAAAAATAGAATAATAACACTAAAATATGCAAAATGACATTTATGGGACTAGTAAAATATGAAGGGTTTTGGACTTTCAAGCACTTTGGAATTCTATTTTGAATTTTTTGGCAGGTGACTTTTGGTGTATAGATGCTGATGTTGGAGTGGTGGTTGAAGGTGATGTAAAATAACTTAAGATAAAATGTAGTGAAAATGATGTATGCTAAATTTGGAATGGCCGTCGCACTGAAATCGAGGTATTGTGCAAATGAGTTAATGGTTTCCTTATATAGGAAAACAATAAAATAAGAAAGGAAAATTATTCCCCTAGGGACCGACCTGCCGGTGGGTAGGATCCCAGTCCCACCTACCAACATGTGGTCTAACTTGCTGAAGAAGTAATCCTAGTTTGCCTATTGGCTGGTGAGGTGTTCTGCCTACAAGTAGGCATAAATTGTTTTCTAGCCATAACTTGTGAACCGTAAGTCTGATTCGTGAATAGCCAGGACCATTAGAAAAAAGGATTTAGATATCTATGATTTTATGATGGGGGACTCTCGGGTTCGGGAGTTGACCAAAGTCAAATAGGCTTAGGAAGAGCATTGTTGTTCCCCTATTAGGTTTTAAAGGAGAACCATGGGTTTGATATTTACGGGACTTTGTTTAGACCATACAATGGAGAGTAGGGGTGCTAGAATATAGTGTATACACTATTCTTTTTTCTCGTACTTCAGATCATGATTTTAAATTTTAATACGATTTTAGTTTTGAATTTTATAAAAAGATTAAATGAGTATGTCGAATTATCAAACAGCAATGTATAATACAAATGCGTGCTCAACCCTCCCTCGAGCCGTAGCATCGCAATTAAGTACATTTGCTACCATGGAATGGAAAAAACCGTGGTCTTGTTGAAACAGTTCATACTAGCATGATAAATAGACAACTAATCCATACCCGAGATGACATCATAAGTCGACATGCTAATATCAACAGGTTAGACACAAAATGTAGTTTCCCAATATCCACACCTATATCACTAAATACTGAACAAATAGGTGTACCACGACCCTACAACGAATTGATGTGCAACAAAGTGTCTAATGGTGAATCTAACATCCTAGTTGGGTGATAGAAGGCACTATGAAGAAAAGAGTGTGATATATCCATATTAAACACTCCACGTCCTATATTTCCATGAATGATAAACATACCATATACTTCATGAACCAACACGTGAACATTATTTGGAGTGACGTGGTACAAGCGCCCATAATGCAGCTATGGATGGATTTACGCTGAGCCAGTGGTGAAGATGATACTGCTAGAGCTACAACAACTTGTGGGGAACACATCTGCTATTGATGTTGGACATGTGGTGCCTAATAACTATGATAACCCCTATGTCCCTAGGCACCCTAATCTTTGTTAGGGTATTTCTTAGTTATATGCCCCACCTCACCATAAGAGAAACGTGTCCTGGGAAACATCACCCGTTTAGGCCTTCCTTTTTATTGTCCCTACTACCCTCTACCCTACTACAAATCCTATTGTCCTCTACTATGTTATTTATGGCCCTGATGGATCTGGTAGGGTCTGGGAGTGTACCTATCAAAGGTAGCTACATAAATAAAAATTAGTTAACCTGATTTGTGAAAAAATAGTATTAATTTATTATTGTAAAAGGCTAAAAGAATCCTAAAGTCTACCTGAAAAAATATCTTACTAATCTAAATTTTATTTTCTTTAATATAAGACAATGATTCTAACATTGCAAAAAAGTAAAGAAATATCAGAAGACCAGATGTATGAAGGAAAAATTTGCTAACAGAAAAGTTTTTGGGCCGAAAAGAAAGGAAAATGTACAATGATATATGATCGAGTGCAAAAAGTAGCGCGTGTAAAGACGCTAATCGTTGTTTTCGCTTCGCCAACTCAATACAAAAACCTAAGTTACTACTACACTTGCGAGGCAAGCACAGCGGTAAGGCGGGTATCGAGAATCCACAGGGACAAGTTGCTAGAATTTAAGTGATTTAATAATCCGAAATAAAAGTGTAAAAGGTGATTACAAACTAAAAGAAAAGATGCATAAAGGAAAAGATTATTCTAGGCAATGGTATTGAAACTAGATTATGAAAGCGAGTAAAAACTATAGGTTGCGTCGAATATCCCTCACCCGAGTTAATTAGTATAAAATGGTTACATGGGTCGACGAGTTATTACAAATGCGTCTCGTTTTGACAGTTAATTAAATCAAGGGTTGTTACGCCCTAAATCGTCATAAAAGCCTAATAAGATTTTGGCGTCAACAAATATCCCGGAAATTACGCGCGAAAGGTCGTAAGCACGGGACATACATGATATGCCCCGTCAAATCTCCTAGGCGTAATAACTAGGACAACGCACCCGAAATAGACCCGTAAACTCCATCACCAAAGCAAAGCAACGCGTCAACTCGAGTGAGTTCAATTCAAACACAACCTAATTTAAATTACCTAGAAAGCATGTTAAAAACGCGGTAAATAAACGCGGTAAATCTATACTAGAAAGCGTGTAAATCAAAGCATGTAAATAAAGAAAGAAAACCTAAATTAGAAAGCTTGTAAATTATCTAGAAAGCAAGAATAAATGGAAAGCAAGCTATATTAAATGGTAGGGATGATGAATAGTGTAACTTACAACCCAATCGGGTGTCAAACCGAGAAGAATCAAAGCCAAACTCTTCAAAAACCCCAAACCCTAAGCTAAACTAACCTAAAATCGTGTATATCTACTGAATATCTGATTATTACAACAAAAAACCTTTATATAGTAAGTGGGAAAAGATAAGGGAAAAAGGAAAGAAAGAGGAAAGAGCCCAAAATATCTGGCACTACCGGTCGACCGGTCGCAGGGGCGCGGTCGACCGGCCCCTTAAGCCAAAGCATACTGTCTCCTTCCCACGGCAAAAGTTGAAACTGCGGTCGACCGGTCCCTTGTACGCGGTCGACCGGTACTCTGTTTTCAGGCTGCATTTGGTCCATGATGAGGGGGAAAAGGTCCATTACGGAAACGAGCCTAGCTTCTTCGTCCGAACTCCAAACGACGCACCGTTTGCGGCCACACGATGCTAACTCAATGAACTACGCATCCGTGGAATATCCAAGAGCCGAATAAGAAATGTGAATTGACTAAAATGCCCTTGAAGTAGCGCCCAGCGACGAAACTTCTCCGAAATGCAACGGATCCTCACTTTTAGCGTTCCAATACCTACAAAAGCACAAATAACCCCTGCAAAGCATGTATCTATCCAACTCCAAGGTTGTCTGGTTAATGAGCATAATTATAGGCATTTAGGACCGTAAAAGTGCTAGAATGCATAAGGATAACGGGCGGAAATATGTAATATTCGATACGAATCACACCCCCTAACTTACACATTGCTAGTCCCTAGTAATGAAACAAAGAAAACCAAACCACAGAGGGCGGTACAAAATGTATATATGCATCAAAATATAATTGCCACTTTCATAGGGAACACGATTGCATTTAGCATATGCAATAAGCCGTTAAACCCCTAGGTTACCCTAGTGGACGAGTGTCGTCTCGTGAGGGTTTTCAGGGATGATACCCACAAACATCATATGGTTTCCTCAAAATATGCCCAACCCAACATGCGACAAGCCCAACGATGGCGAAAAGCATTTCATACGCATTATTAGCAAAATGAATGAATTCACACAAAAGTCCAAATTATTAACATTATAGAATGCACCTCATAGAATTGAAACCTTAAAATGTGGGAGGGGAGCGAGCACATGCAAAGTGTGATTTGGCGAAAAACTTATATAAACCGAATACTAATCAAAGCAAGCATACATTCAATCCTCACGGGCATTACGCTCAACAAATGAAATCACTCGGAATGGGAGGTAATACACGGAACATGCGGGCTAAAGAGTAATTGTAAATGGAAACTAGGCCGCACACATGTCACAGAAGAAGAACGCTATATATAAAATGAAAAATGTAATCTCAATGAAAGGATACCACTCATTAACGGGGGAAAAATGTATTTTCACAGATTATCACAACTATTATGACTTTTAAATTACATCAACCAAAGATCACATAGGACTTTACTAGGGTTATAATGTAGGTATGGCTAGGGTACGAAATGAAAGGAATGTATGTACGGATTTAAAGTGTTCGGAATTAAAACTCGGGATAATGGGAAGATGCGGGCAATATCAAAATTGGAAAACAAGTTCCAAAAAGGCATTAGATATATCATCGGGGAGAGTAATCAAAGCTTATTGAACACTATACACATATACAAACTTTCTCTTTCTTTTTCTTTTCTTCCTTTTTCTCATTTTCTCTTTTGTTTTCTTTTGCTTTTTGCTTTCTCTTTTTCTTCACTTTTTTCACTACTTTCTTTTCTTTACTTATCAAACTCTCATATGCCTAAATTGCAACCGGCATCACAACAACAACATTCAATCCCAAGTAACATTCCAAACAAAGGTATGGAAAGTGTATGTATGGTATATAACTCCAATTTAGAGTTGGTTATGGGAAGGGGGTTATGAAACGAAAGGCTATATTTAGGCTCAACGGGGTTAACGAGGGTAAACATATAAGGTGAAGTCAAGGTTAATATGGGTGATATAACAAAGAATGCCTATGATCATTTCCTAAAGTTTACGCAATTCTCGAATCAAAACAATATATGAAAATCATGCTCAAGTAACACATTTCAAGTATGAACTCAATTAATGAACGGTCAAATGAAAGAATAGTGAGATTACCAACGAATTCAACGTTTTCAATGAGAAATGAATAGTGTATACACTCACAAACGACGAAAGGTACAAAGCTTACTCGGTGTAAGTATATACAATGCAACAAAAGATTACCGAGTTATAAAAATCTTAAACCAAATCAATATAACAATAAAAATGCATGTGCTCATGGGATTAAAGTTTAATTCATGAAGTTATTCACAATATCAATAATCGAGACTAAAGTCTAATAACTTTTAAAATCGAGAACATGCATCATTGGGTTGTCAATTGGATCGGGCAATTATTGAAATTTATCATCGAAAACAAAGGCAAAATGCCCCAAAAAGGAGAAAAAAGAAAGAAAATCTTTTTGAAATTTTTAATTTTTCTAAGAAAAGCATACTAAGTAACTAACATGTGAGCAAAAACATGGACTAAAATAAGAAATGGATAGAATATCCCACACCCCCTAACTTAAAACTTGACATTGTCCTCAATGTAAATTAAGAACCAAGTTAAAGAGAGGAAAAGAGCGATATTACCCAAAATTGGAGCGATCCCCATAAGAACAAGTCCAAAGAATCTACAAAACAAGTTAGTACCGAGCAGAGCAAAAACAAATAACAAAAAGTGAACTAATTACACTAGACTAAATTAAAAAGGAAGGAAAAAAATAAAAAGCTAACTATATACAACCTACTATTTAGACTTCACACTAACTGTACACTAGAAGTCTAAATAGCTGAGGGTCCACCGTGAAAATGATTTGACTTTGGAGGATAACCGGTGTACCCTCACATACAAGCATGCCTTCCGAAAAATATGAATTCCGTTTTAACAACGGAAGGCATGTGTAAGGCGAAAGAAATGAACCATCGCCAATTAAAAGTTTTGGTGGGACGATGGGGGGTTTGGATTGAACGGGTGACAAAAACAAGTGGGGACCGAGAAAAGCCGAATATCCTCCCAAGGATTTTGAAGTTGGAATGGGAGGCGGCGCACACAAAGGCAAAGATGAGATCGTGGAGGGCGACTCAAGCAAGTACTCCTCATCGGCGATAGGGTTTAAAATATTAAAGTTCGAAACCGAATCATCGGGTACTTGTTCCGGTGGGGTAATAGAGAATGAAAAAGGGGATGAAAGAAATTCAAACTCATGAGATGAATCATCATCGCATGAAGTTGGAATTTCAAAGGAAATAATATCATTTTCAATGAAATGTTCTTCTTTGGGGGCTAAAGAAGAAATCATTTCATTGCAAATAGATATTACGTCATTATCATCCTCACTTTCAATATCTATTACGAGATGGGCAAAGTCTAGAATGGCTTGTTCCAAAGTAGGCACAAGTACCTCATTTGGTTCAAAACATTCCTCGACTTCAAAAGCCTCGGAAGAAAAATCATCGTCGGACTCAAATAATAAATCCAACTCATGTTCCCACGAACAATTTTCTTCCCGATAGCGATTTTCAATTTTCTCATTCTCATACATACGCAAGCCCTCACCGAATGTCATGGGTCGAGGTGCGGATGCATTAGAATGGGAACTTTGAAAATTACCATCGGACTTAAACGAAAACTCATTATTATAGGAATTTTGAAAACTATTCGAATTCGTTTCAAAATTCCTATTATAAGGAGGTAAAGGCCCAAAATCATTATCATCATCATCATCATCAAAATTCCAATAACCTAAGTTTTGACTTTCGTTATACTTGCCCAAAGTAATATTTGAATTTGCAAATTTTTGGGATTCTAAGTATTCACCGAAAGTCATAGGTTTGCGAGAATTTTGAGAATTATAACAAGGATTACCAAAAGAATTGGAATAAGACATGCTTACCCCAAAATGGCTCAAGTGGCGAATTCCACAAAGTAGGTGCGCGCGGGAAAAATTCAAGCGTTTCTAAGTGCTCAAATGTGGAAGTCCTGCAAAATATTAGCAAATAATACAAATAGAAAGAAAATACTATGAAATATTAAATCAAATAAAGTCTAAAACAAACTAGTCCCCGGCAACGGCACCATTTTGATCGAGTGCGAAAAGTAGCGCGTGTAAAGACGCTAATCGTTGTTTTCGTTTCGCCAACTCAATACAAAAACCTAAGTTACTACTACACTTGCGAGGCAAGCACAGCGGTAAGGCGGGTATCGAGAATCCACAGGGACAAGTTGCTAGAATTTAAGTAATTTAATAATCCGAAATAAAAGTGTAAAAGGTGATTACAAACTAAAAGAAAAGATGCATAAAGGAAAAGATTATTCTAGGCAATGGTATTGAAACTAGATTATGAAAGCGAGTAAAAACTATAGGTTGCGTCGAATATCCCTCACCCGAGTTAATTAGTATAAAATGGTTACATGGGTCGACGAGTTATTACAAATGCGTCTCGTTTCGACAGTTAATTAAATCAAGGGTTGTTACGCCCTAAATCGTCATAAAAGCCTAATAAGATTTTGGCGTCAACAAATATCCCGGAAATTACGCGCGAAAGGTCGTAAGCACGGGACATACATGATATGCCCCGTCAAATCTCCTAGGCGTAATAACTAGGACAACGCACCCGAAATAGACCCGTAAACTCCATCACCAAAGCAAAGCAACGCGTCAACTCGAGTGAGTTCAATTCAAACACAACCTAATTTAAATTACTTAGAAAGCATGTTAAAAACGCGGTAAATAAACGCGGTAAATCTATACTAGAAAGCGTGTAAATCAAAGCATGTAAATAAAGAAAGAAAACCTAAATTAGAAAGCTTGTAAATTATCTAGAAAGCAAGAATAAATGGAAAGCAAGCTATATTAAATGGTAGGGATGATGAATAGTGTAACTTACAACCCAATCGGGTGTCAAACCGAGAAGAATCAAAGCCAAACTCTTCAAAAACCCCAAACCCTAAGCTAAACTAACCTAAAATCGTGTATATCTACTGAATATCTGATTATTACAACAAAAAACCTTTATATAGTAAGTGGGAAAAGATAAGGGAAAGAGGAAAGAGCCCAAAATATCTGGCACTACCGGTCGACCGGTCGCAGGGGCGCGGTCGACCGGCCCCTTAAGCCAAAGCATACTGTCTCCTTCCCACGGCAAAAGTTGAAACCGCGGTCGACCGGTCCCTTGTACGCGGTCGACCGGTACTCTGTTTTCAGGCTGCATTTGGTCCATGATGAGGGGGAAAAGGTCCATTACGGAAACGAGCCTAGCTTCTTCGTCCGAACTCCAAACGACGCACCGTTTGCGGCCACACGATGCTAACTCAATGAACTAAACATCCGTGGAATATCCAAGAGCCGAATAAGAATTGTGAATTGACTAAAATGCCCTTGAAGTAGCGCCCAGCGACGAAACTTCTCCGAAATGCAACGGATCCTCACTTTTAGCGTTCCAATACCTACAAAAGCACAAATAACCCCTGCAAAGCATGTATCTATCCAACTCCAAGGTTGTCTGGTTAATGAGCATAATTATAGGCATTTAGGACCGTAAAAGTGCTAGAATGCATAAGGATAACGGGCGGAAATATGTAATATTCGATACGAATCAATATAGTTTTACAAAAGGAAATTGTGAGACACTCTTTCACCCCATATTTTTTGAAGAAAGAACTTACAGCTAAAGCATGCTACACAACCACCACCAATTTTGGTCCACAACTAATTCCTTCAAATCCTCTTAGCCGAAAAAGTTTTATTTAAAGTTAAAATAATTTTTTGTTAAAAGATTAGAACCTTCAACCCATCTCAAAAGATACATCTAGGATGTGTGAGGGAATCCTATTTGTTGGGTTGGTGAATGTAAGTGTAATGGTGCTTTACATGTCACAAAATGTTTTTCAATCCTTAGTAGAGAAAATAAATACCCATGAACAAAGGTTTTAGTTAAAAGGATTGAAAAAAGAATATGAGTATTCAAATTTTCTCTAGAGTTTTTCTTAAAGAGAAATGTTAAACCTATGGCTTGAAGAACAAAAAAGACTAGGGACAAATATTCTCTCAGTTTCAGATTGGGTTTGATTTGAAAAAATATTTTTCTTCTCTCTCTTTCTCTCTATTTATAAGTATTTGACACATAATTAAATAGATATAAGTGAGGGAACACTTAAGAGGATTATATGATAGGTGTCACATGCTCATGAAAAAATAGTTAAGTCTATGTGCACTTAGGCTGAAAAAATATCCTTAAAATGCTTCCCGTGAGAACTTTGAGAAAAGATACTCAAAATTGCAATGTGTACACTTCACACCATCTTTGTTGGAAGCTTCACTACAGCGATGAAAATAGTCTCTTCAGCGATCCTGAGGTGAACTCATGTCGCGTAAAGAGCTAAGGTTTTTGTACAATATACTTTATACCATTGAAAACTTGTTCGCTAGAGTGAGTAAAACTTTTGCCGCAACATCGACGTGCCCTATTTTCTAGGGATTTTGTCCAGTTTTTTCTTTCTAATGTATGAAAATTATTTAAGCAAAAAATTTAAGTATGTTTATTTCCAACTAAGAACACCCATACATAAAATATATAGAAAAAATGAAATTAATAAGAAAATAGTTTTTTTATATGAAGTGTTTATTGCATGGTGTATTTGAAAATTTATGCTCAAAATAAAAAAAGCTTAATTTTAATCAGGTTTTGCAATTTATGAAAACAAATTAACCATGGGGGTGAATCTACATTCTCTAAGTATAATATACCTTTGCTAAGTTGTATACTTGAGATTTGGCATGAATGATTCGTGTTAAATTTGATGAAGCTTTTGAGGGAGCTCTCGGAAAAAGACTCAAAAACAATTTGGAAGGAAATTTATACAATCTAATCATATGGGGAACTTTGAATATACATATACTCTTACAATATCCCCTTTATATAATATCGAGACAAAACATAAAACAAAATATTACAAATAAATGAAGTAAATCTACCATTTTATGGCTCCCCTGGCTAATGGAAAATGTAAAAATACAAAATTACATTTGTTGCAAGTAGCTGTGGTGTTATGGGCCCCGGACTGTTGATTGATTGAGGGAGAGAGGGATATGGGTGCATGGACCCCATTGATATGGGTTGTGTTTAGATATGTATTCCCATTGCTTCATACTACATGGGTATAGTGATGGGTTTATGGTGATATTACGAATATGAAAAGTTTGAATGTTAATTATAGGGTGAGTAGGTCCAGTTTACTGTGGGGATCAATAGGGTCTTCCCTCGGATATCAATTGAGGGTGGAATTATTTCTGGTGGATTAAGATTCACCTTAATATGTCCATATATGATGTCTTTTATCATACCTAGTAAGTCAACCCATCCAGTGGGTTGGATGCTTTAGTAGATACTGACACTAGGATGTCAGAGTTCCACCTTAGTGTTGAAGAATCTTAAGGGAGTCCCTTCATATGATAGACTTGGAGGAAAACTATTTGCAATGTACCTTCGTCTTTTATTTAGTTGGCCCAGTGTTCATGCTATTATAGGTGATCGAGATCTTATGCAAAGGCTTTGTATCATTTCCCAAAATTGTAGTCTCGGGCACTAGTAGATTCGAAGCAGGTAGGTCCTTAGTCGTGAAGGTTAAACATTTTCCCCAAAGAATGATCCCATGAAGCCATCATTTACCATATTTAGGGGTTAGGGACGAACTCAACCCCTGTCTCTGGAGGTGTATTCCCATCGATGATCAAAATGTGGTCAAAGAAATCTACACTGCCCAGTTCTGATAGGTGAGTTTAGTATATATTTCCTGGTTTAGTGCTCAAATATTCAAGAATTAGTTTTATACTGCTGGAGGCAATGTTTATGATGGTGGGGAGATGATTTGGGATTGGAAAAAACAACTGAGAAGTATCAATACTGTTAATGATATTTTTCGAAATCATATTGATAATAGTAACAAAGGGGTCTCATGGTTTGGCTTCATGTGGAGGAGCCGATGTAGGAGTCCAATATCATATATCATAGGCAATGGAATACCATTTGAGCAGATATGACTCGCTTATGTTCTCGAAGTCAGTTTAATTTTTCCTTTAGGAGATCATGGTAAGGGACATATGTTATTGGGTTGGGGTTAGAACTTAATTCATCTTACCAACCATCATCCCTATGAGCAGTGTGAGATCTGGTTCTCTCTTCCTCCTTGTATAATAACTCATGATGGGATCGAAAGCTCCAAGTGATCTAGTTATTCGCCCTCATCTATTTGGCTCGTTTGCACATTTTGACAAGAGGAATAAGTTAACATGGTTTTCAGATTATGGGATCCTCTGACTGGTGATTAGTAGATGTGAAATCTCCCTAAATTTCCAAAGTGCTGATTAAAAAGGTATGAGGTAGCGGTATATTAGTCATCACCACTTATATTAGAGTCGGTGATGGCATACATGATTGTTGATGTAAAAAAACTAGATTACTCTAATTATTTAATCACAGATAAATAAATAAGACAAAAGATTTTAAAGTGGTTCAGCCTTATATGAATGGCCTACATCCACTGTTATGTTATTGCTGAGTGTTTGAGGAATTCTCGATTACAAGAGCTATCAAGAAATTCCGGTCCCCCCTGAATGAGGGTGATACAAGGTATTTATAGCCCTTAGGCTGTACATGAAAGGGTGTTACATTAAATGATACACATATGAAAGGGTAGTTCATTTAATGTTCTTCAAACGTGCGCGTCAAGATGATAAGCATTCAATGAATAGTTGAACTGTTGATTATCTGGCAATTAATGCTGTGGTCGAGGTGCAGCTTGAACCGCCTTAGTTGCTCGTCGTCCAAGAGTTCCTCGGAGCATTGGAGTTCCTCGGAAGGTAAGAGTACCTGGGAGGGTTGGTGTTGCTCGGAGCATACTTGTTGCTCGGAGTGAGTATGTTGGTCGGGGAAACAATCTTCCTCGTTGTTATTGTGCCACGTAGAATGACACGTGTCTTCTTATTATTCGTCCACGTCAGCATACTAATTTTGGTATCAACAGAAGCCCCCAATGTTTCATATTTCAAACTTTGAGGAGTATGGAACATTCTTTCTCGGTATATGGAAATATTAAATGGCCTTCCTGGGTTTTAGGAGTCTTTTCTTCATATTTGAATTTCCTTCCAAATTCGCAGAATCCGCCTTTTTGCCTTTTCATAAGCGCTTCGATCTTTGTGCATTTTTTGTTCTTTTAGTCGCCGGTAGCGCAATATTTTCTTTTATGTAATCATTTCTTTCGCTGGTTCCCAAGGCAAAGTATTTAAACTTCAGAGGCAATCCCATCGTCTTCTACCTTTTCAATTTCTGCTTTCGAGTTTTCTAAAGCTTTTCTCTCTCTTGTGCGTTCATTTCCTCCTCCGTTTGTCAACAGATCTCCTTTTTCCGTGTAAGCTCTTCTTCCTTCTTCTTTTATTCATCATGGTTTACATTATCGAATCTCTTGAGAAGTTCCGCTCTGACTTCTCTATTCCTTCTTGGGTAACTTTGGAGGTTCTTTCTGAGCCTTCAAGTTATTTTGATTTGGCTGAGGGACACTGGTTCCCTAGCCTATTTATTGCTGAATGTGGATTTTCTTTTCCACCAAATCCGTTATGTTTAGAGTTCTGTCAGTACTTCGACATTGTCCCTGCAAAAATATCCCCCAACACATGGAGAATAGTTAATGGGGTACATAGGTTAAATCAAACTCATGGAACTCGTATAGGAATTCCTGAGATTATGTACTGCTACAGATGGGCTGTTTTAGACAACGTTTTTTATTTAAAAACTAGGTTTTTGAATAGGGCCTTAGTAGTCAACCTCCCTGATGCCAACAAGGATTATTTTGAACACGGGGTAGTTATAAAAAATTGGCAACATGCCCCTTTGGTTGGAGATGCAGTATATGAGGGTCCCAGATGCCCCCCATATGGCAATGGGATAGGTCGTTTTCATCTTATTTTGTTTTTGAAATTATGATTTCATGGTATTTGATAAAATGTATGACTGATATTTCAATATGTTTTTGTTTGCAGTTGACAGCAAGAGAAAAACTCCCAAAGAATCAGAAGTTAATATAAGGCAATTGAAACATATCTGGAGTTTGCATCAGAGAATTGCAGACGAGCACATCAGGTCTGCTTCATACTTGTTGCAGTATAGGAGCTATACGTCGTCCTTTACTGGTCGTCATGTGGTCAGCATCAGTGATCCAGTGAAAATTCCTAAAGATTCTGATCCGGAATCTCATATTCCTTTGAGCCAAAAAATGGGCAAGAGAAGAGTTCCCGCTCTCTTAGAGGAAACTTCCTCTGCTGGGAAGAAAAATAAGGTTGATGTCCAAAAAGGGACAAAGAATAAAGATGTCACCTCTCCTGTTGCTTCTCAGAAGGCTGTCGAGAAGCCCCCAATGGCTCCTGTGCAGAAGGATGCACCTGTTGAAGTAACCACTATCTCACCAACCAAAAGTTCTTCTTTGGTTGAGGTTGTTGAAAAGGCACCGAGGAGACTGAGGAAATCCTCCTCGGTCAGTATTTCTGGAGCCATTCCCCAGCTCCCAGCTGGTGGAGATGGTGTTCCAATCAGTGTTCCTCCGAGCTCTACGATGAGCTTGGCAAAATTTTCACCCATTCCCGATGTGCAAGGTACTGAAGAAGACCATACTCGGGATATGGTTACTTCTCTGGCTGCTCGTCATCTTGCTTCAGTAAGTATCTCTACTATGAGTTTTTCATATTTTCCTTTGTTATTTACCATATTTGTTTCCGATATCATTTCCATTTTCTGATTACAGTTGACGAGCTGTTTCAATATAATCATTAAAAAGGATGAAGCGATCAAAGCTTCTTGCTCCTCGTCCACTGTGGAAGGAGCAATGGAGAAAGCTATTAAATCTGTGAGTGAATCTCGTGAGAAGTATGACGAGGATAAAATTGAATGGGAGAAGAAGTTGGCTGCGTCTGATGCAGAGAAAGTACAACTGGGTAATAAGGTGAAGGACTTGGAGAGAGAGAATAAAGACTATGCCGAGAAACTTTCAGGCTTTGGGGAGCTGGAGAATAAACTAAAGTCAACTGAGGAAGAGTTGACACTTCTGCGCGAAGCAAATCGTCAGAAGGAGGAGTTGGAGGCCAAGCTGAAAGCCTCCGAGGACCTTCTATCCGAGAAGCTCTCCTCGGAGAAGATGAAGAGAAAAACGGCTGTGAAGAAATCCTTTCGGACTGGTTGGGATAAAGGATGTGATAGGGGGTATCTGCAATGATGACCCAGGTGAATTATGGAAGTTTGAAATTCTTCCATGATGGTTGGGTTGCTGCCTTGCAAGAATTGAAGGTGAGCGAGGACTCTGAGTTATTTCAACAACATCTCCCTGGTCCTCCTCCAGTTATTGAAGACGAAGATGAAGACGAGGCTGCATCTGAAGAATCTTCAATGACAGGGGGTGATCAAGTCCTTGTTCCAACACCCAACCAGACAGCCACCGAGGAGATTTCTTTGTTGCCTACTCCTTCAGAATAACTCCCAGCTTCTACCAATCAGTTCAATGTTCCCACCGAGCAACCAAGCTCCTCGTCCCAGCCTCCCGAGAAAGTCTTGGGAGATAAGGAAAAGGTGTGAAGTTGTTCGGTACTATCTTTCTGTATTCCAAATGATGTAATCTTGTTGATGATGTAATAAAATCACATCTTTTTGTTCCTCTACATTTTTGATACTCTGTCTGTTTTTATTTATTAACTCTTGCCTTCTCCTCTTTATTAGTTTATGGCTAGAATGGACCTGATATCTGACCATGATACAAAGCTGATGCAACAATGCCATGAATATTGTAAAGCTGGTCATATAGACCTTAGTACATCAGAAGTTGCTGACATCCTTGGCCATGATGCTTCAGAGCAAGAAATTGAGGCTTATCGGTACCTGAAGGATTTACTTGATCGAGCTGTGGCCAATAATGTGGCATACTACGAATTGATCGAGGAACTTCATTGTACTTTAGAAGATCTTCAGAATCAACACAATGAATGAACTGCCTTGTTGCACAAGGAGTATGAAAATAGATATCAACAGCTTTCTTCTGAAACAGGCCATAAAAAGATCATTGCTGGATACGATGTCAAGGAGAGAACCCTAAAAGGTGAAGTTGAGGCCTGCAGATAGATCGCCGAGCTGCTGGAACAAGAGAACAACAATTTGCAGAAAAAGTTGGCACAATATGAGTCTGCAGCTTCATCCTCTACTGCCTTGGTACCGGTCACTGATGAAGGATTCTCATTCTTAGAGGTTGAAAATGACAAATTAAGGCAAGAATTGGGTACTTTAAGAAAGTCTGGTGTTTCTGCTACTGCTCGGGGACGAGGAAGAGGTTCTCGTGGGCGAGGAAGAGATGCCCGGGATGTTAACGAGGAATGAAGCACTTCAGTTGCTCGGGGAGGATCAAGAACTCCTCGTAATATTGAAGAAGCTCGTACTTTGTCAACATTGGAAACTCAAGCGTACCAGTTGAACGCAAAAGATCGGGCTTTGTCTGAGATGTCCAAGAAAATCCTGACTTTGGAAGATCAACTTACTACAACGAAGTCAGCTTTACATACCAAGGACCTTTTCACCAAAATCCTTCATGAACAATTGGATAGATTAACCTTCCAATTCCATAAACAGCCCAAGGAATTTTGGAATGCAGGCTATAATGAGGCCCTTTATCACTTGGATGCTCGTATCGAAAATGCCAATAATGAAGGTTATAAACAAGGCTGGCTGAATGCCTTATGTGTATTAAATCTCGAGCAAGGACATTTTTTGTGGTACTACTATGAGCCTGGAGTGCTTGACTTGCCTGTGCCACCTTTCAAGTTGGACATGGAATGGATACCTGCTCGCGCCATTCCTCGGAGCTTGATTGCGAATTATCTTGGTGACTATAACCTTCATTCTCAAATTGACGTATCTCGTCCTGAGCATCTCTTGGATACTCCTTCAGTAATGAATGTCAGAATGTTGAAGGAATTGAATTTCATCAATTCTCCTCAGACATTAAATGATCCTCCTGCTGGCGAGGAACCTGTATCAAAGGCTGAAGGGAAAAAACCTATAGAATAGGATTTTCAATGTAATAGTTAGCACACATATGTAACTTGTAATTTATTTTAATGAAAGACTTTCATTTTCTGTTTGCAAATCTGTATTGCTATTCTTTTGTACTTGTCTAACACTTTTACATTTCTGCATATGTATCTGTTAAAAAGATAACAATATTGTGTTGTTCATCAACCAACTTAGTAATAAAAATTGCAAGTATCAATGTTGCTCAATCACCTAATAATAAAGTAATGAGTATAAAATGTTTAAAATGTTTCCAACCAACCAAGGTTGTTAAATTGTGTTTGTCGACCAACTACAGTTGATGGGTTTTTATCCCCGACCAACCATACTTGGTAAATTTTTTTCATAAAATGTGTCCGACCAACCAAGGTCGATAATTTATCCTCGTCGACCAACTACAATTAGTTGGGTGTTGATCACCGACCAACTATACTTGGTTCAGTTTGGAATTTTTTGTATTTTCTGGAATGATTTTACCTTCCGACCAATATAAGTTGGCATATTTTGTTTCTTAACCAGCCAAAATTGGCATTTTTAAGAATGTTGTTCTTGCCCTTTTACCAACCGGAGTAGGTCATGGGTTTGAACTATCGGGTTCTTTCGAACTATCTTGTCCACAATATTTTTTACCAACCGAAGTTGATCACGCAAGTGTACGCCTCCTAACCAAAGGAGTATAATTTGTTCTCACTATTTTACCAACTGAAGTTGATCACGCTCGAACTATCAGGTTCTTTCGAACTATCTTGTCCACAAGCTCTTTTACCAACCGGAGTTGATCACGCAAGTGTACGCCTCCTAACCAAAGGAGTATAATTTGTTCTCGCTACTTTACCAACCGAAGTTGATCACGCTCGAACTATCAGGTTCTTTCGAACTATCTACTAGTTATTTTACCAACCGGAGTTGGTCACGCTAGCGTATGTCTCCTAACCAAAGGAGTATAGTTTTTTCTCGCCCTTTTACCAACCGGAGTTGGTCGTGGGTCTGAACTATCGTCTTCTTTTTGCTGTTGAACAGCGTAGTGTACAACACTAGTATTCCCCGAAAAACTTTCAAACAAAGGGGAGAAAAAATTGTGAAACATCATCTTTTTATTCATGTTGATGGAACTGCTGTACATTTTACATTACTGATAATACTTGCGAAGGTGTTCAGCATTCCAAGCATTCTTGAATTCCTCTCCTTCTAGAGTTGCTATTCGGTAAGTTCCTGGTCGAACAACTTCTGTAACTCGGTAAGGTCCATGCCAGTTTGCTTCTAATTTATTGTGCTTCTGAATGACCTTCTTTAGAACATAATCTCCTTATTTTAAATCGCATTTCTTCACCCTCTTGTTGTAGAACAGAGCTGTTCGTTGTTGATAAGCAGCATTCCTAATGGCTGCCTCTTCTCTAACCTCCTCGAGCATATCCAAATCCAGTCTTCTCATCAAGTCACTGACTGGGGAATTGAAATTCAGCACTCTGTGTGTTGGTAGACCCAACTCGGTAGGTATTACAGCCTCACTTCCAAATGCCAGCATATATGGTGATTCTCCAGTTGCTGCTCGGGGAGTTGTTCGGTAATCCCACAATACTGATTGTAGCTCATTAATCCAGTTAGCTTTAGCCTCACTTAACCTCTTCTTCAAACCATTTAATAATGTTCTATTCGTCACTTCAGTCTGTCCATTGCTTTGAGGATGGCCTGGTGCTGAATGAACCTTCAAAATGTTCGACTGATGACAATAGGCAGCAAATTCCTCGTTATCAAATTGTGTTCCATGGTCTGTGATGAAGGCATGAGGGAGACCATATCGACAGATTATATTCTTCCAAATGAACTGGTATACCTTCTCGTATGTCATATCAATAAGTGGCTCAGCTTCTACCCACTTAGTAAAATAGTCTACTGCGAGGACGAGGTACTTGAATCTTCCTCGGGTGGTCGGCAATGGTCCAACCAAATCAATTCCCCACATGGCAAATGGCCAAGGGGAAGTTATGGGTGTCAACAATGCTTGTGGAGTTCGTCGGATGGAGGAAAAACGTTGGCACTTGTCACATTTCTTGGCATAGGCTATACAATCAGCCCTCATCGTCGGCCAGTAGTATCCTTGAGTTATCACCCTTTGCAAAAGTGTTCGACCTGCTACATGAGCTCCACAGGACCCTTCATGGATTTCTTCAATTAATTCTTTCACCTCGGAAGGATGTACACATCTTTGTAAACCTGCCATAATTCCTCGTCTATACAAAATACCATTAGTTAGTACATACCGAGCAGCTTTATACTTCAATTTCTTGGCAGCGAGCTTATCTTCCGGTAATTCTCCTTCTTCAATATATGCCCTGATGGGATCCATCCAAGATGGTCCTAGATCAAGGGTGATAATGTTCATCGTCTGGTTTTCACCTATGCTCCGACTTTCTAGTACTTCAATTGGTATTGTTCTTCGCAGCTCGGTACGAGTAGCTGATGCTAGTCGGGGCAGTGCGTTTGCTCGTGCATTCTCTATTCTTGGTATTCTGATTAACTGAATTGCATCAAATTCTGCCAATAACTCCATTACCTTGGCATGATACTTGACCATTAATTCTCCTTTAACTGCATATGCTCCCATCATTTGATTCACAATCAATTGAGAATCACTGAACACCATCACTTGTTGCACTTCCATAATCTTTGCTAAATTAAGACCTGCTATCATGGCCTCATACTCAGCCTCATTATTGGAGGCTTTGAATTGGAATCGTAAGGCATATTCCATATCAATCTCGTCTGGGGTGTTCAAAACAATTCCTGCCCCACAACCTGCTATGCAAGATGAGCCATCTACATATAATCTCCATATGGGTAACCCGTCTTTAAATTCCTTATCTGATAGGGTTCCTCGGTGAAATATTTGTTGCTTCCTTTCATCCTCCCCTGGCACTTTTCACTCCTCGTCGACCATCTCTTCTCGCTCTTTTACCAACCGGAGTTGGTCTGAGTTCGAAGTTGGTGATCCTTCTACATCCACAAGTTCTTTTACCAACCGGGGTTGGTCTGAGCTTATGTCTGTTGATTTTTCAACATCCACTTGTCCTTTTACCAACCGGAGTTGGTCTGGGCCCGTGTTTGTTGATCCTGTAACATCCACAGGTTGATCAGCGAGTAACTTTTGCTCCTCGGGGATATCAGGATAAGTAAATTCTGCTATAAAATCTGCTACAGCCTGCCCTTTTAGTGATGATCTGGGTTCATACACAATATCATATTCACCGAGCTCTATTGCCCAATACATTAGTCTCCCTGATTTCTCTGGTTTATGAAGGGCTTGTCGTAACGGCATGTCGGTATACACGACATGGTATGGGCCTGGAAATATGGCCTCATTCTTCTACTTGCTTCAATTAATGCCAACGCCAATTTTTCCAACTTCGGGTACCTGATTTATGCACCTCGGAAAGCCTTACTTGTGTAATAAATTGGCTTCTGGACTCCATTCTCCAATCTGATCAGTGCTGAGCTGACTGCATTCTCTGATACTGCCAGATATAAGTACAACTTTTCGCCCATCACTGGTCTGGACAGCAATGGAGGTGTTCCCAGATATTTCTTCAAGTCTTGAAAGGCTTTTTCACATTCATCATTCCACTCGAAAGTTTTTCGGAGTTTTTTGAAGAATGGAAGGCACCTATCAGTTGCTCGAGATACAAATCTATTGAGCGCTGCAACTCGTCCTGTAAGACTCTGTACCTCTTTCTTCGTCGTTGGAGATCGCAACCCTAAAAGAGCTTTGATATTTTCTGGATTCGCCTCAATGCCTCGCTGGTTGACGATGTATCCGAGGAACATCCCTTCTCGTACTCCAAATATACACTTCGTCGGGTTGAGCTTCATTTGGTATTTATCCAGTTGATCAAAGGTCTGAACTAAGTCAACTAGATGATCAGCAACTTTCTTGCTCTTTGTCAGCATATCATCGACATAGACTTCCATATTACAACTGATTTGTTCGGTGAAAACCTTCTTCATCAGCCGCTGGTATGTCGCTCCTGCATTTTGCAAACCAAAAGGCATAACATTATAGCAATAAGTTCCCCTAGGGGTAATAAAAGAAGTACTTTCCCTGTCTTCAGGTTTCATTTTGATCTGGTTGTAGCCAGAATAAGCATCCATAAAGCTGAGCAGCTCGTGTCCCGAGGTAGCATCTACTAGTTGATCAATTCTGGGCAATGGAAAATGATCCTTTGGGCATGCCTTGTTAAGATCGGTGAAATCAACACACATTCTCCATTTATTGTTTTTCTTTTTTACCATCACCACATTTTCCAACCAGTCTGGATACTTCACGTCTTCAATGAATTGAGCTTTCTGGAGCTTCTCGACCTCCTCTTGTATAGCCTGATTCTTCTCGGGGCTAAATACCCTTCTTCTCTGCTTTACAGGCTTGATCTCTTTATTCACATTGAGCTCATGACATAAGAAGTTTGGATCTATTCCTGGCATGTCTTCATGACTCCATGCAAAAGTTTTCTTCCTGTTCCTCAAGAAAGTTATCAACTCTTGTTTTATTGAAGCATCCAACGTTGAACCTATCTGGGTTACTCATTCAGGGTACTTGTTGTCCAGAATAACATTTTCTGTAGATTCCACCACATGTCCTTTTACAAGTTGGGATTCATCTCGAGGATCCAGTGTTTCAATTTCTGTACCTTCATCCACCTGGTAGGTAGTAGTCTTTTTTCTTGAATCTTCAAGCTCCTCTTGCTCGGCAGATGAATAATAGCATTCCCGAGCTACTTTTTGATCACCTTTCACAACTCCTACTCCAAAATTTGTTGGGAATTTTAAGCGTTGATGTACTGTAGATGGAACTCCTTCGAACTTCTTCAAACCAACTCTTCCCATGATGATGTTGTAGGCTGACTGCACATTCTTATCCATCACAAAGAAGCGTATTCTCTCTGTTCGACAAGCAGGCCAAGTTCCAATGAATATGTCCAACTTGATCGTCCCAAGTGGAAAAACTTTCTCGCCAGCAAAACCCAAAAGAGGTCTGTGATAAGGTTCCAATTGAGATAATTTTAAATTCAAGTTGTCAAAGCATGAATAGTACATGATGTCTGCTGAACTACCATTGTCTACCAGCACCCTTGAAATCACTACTTCTTTCATCCTCATTTTGATCACCAAAGGGTCGTCGTGAGGGTAAAGAACACCTGCCTGGTCGTTTTTTGAAAAGCCAATGACCAGCTTCTCTTTGTTTATCTTCCTCGGACGATCCTCCTCGGCTAAATTTATTCGCTGAATGTACGAGCAAGCTTGTGCCTCTCCGAGGTAAGCTTTTCTTTCTGCAGTAAGGTCTCCTCCTCCTGCATCTCCTCCTGTAATAACATTACAATCAAATGCCCCAAAACGTATGGAAAATACCTCTCGTTCTGGTTGCCTTGGTTTCTTGGGAAGATCGGGGTCATCCTCGGCATCATCTTCATGTTCTCTCTTCTTTTTCTCATCTGCTCGACGAGGAGATCTAGATCTCTCTCTAGTTCGATAATTATTTCTTCTTTCACCTCCCCGATCAACATACTTTTCTAGCTTTCCTCTTTGGATGAGTGTTTCAATCTCGTTCTGAAGAGCTATGCAATTTTTAGTCATATGGCCATGATCTTTGTGGAACTCGCAATACTTGTCCCTGTTCCTCGCATCAGGATCTGACCTCAGTTTCTTCGGCCACTTTACTTCCTCGCTATTCTTGATTTCCTCCAAAATATGATTAATACCAATTTTCAAGGGAGTATAATTATCGTATATCTTCAGGACTTCCCATGACGACTTATTATTTCTGGAACGCTTGTCACCGCCATTGCCCTTATGCTCTTTATTCTTAGACTTGTCGACTTCCACCTTGGTGTCTTTATTCATACTCCATTAGTTCAGGGGGAGGTTTGCGATTCAACAAGAGGTTGATAGTTCTTGAGGGGGACAATTTACGACATATTATGGTGGAAAAGGCACACAGATCTCGATTTGTGATACATCCTAGAGGGGATCAGATGTCACCCCCTAACCCCATTAGGATATAATTAACTAAATAGTTTACAAACCACAATTATAATATATATATTATTTAGGTAATACATATTGAAACAACTTCAAGGTTAAAATGCAGAATATTAAAAAAATCCAATCGTTTTAAGGAGACATAATTTCAATAGAACTCACATATCATTTAACTTAATTACAACTAATACAGTCTATATAACAAACTAATAAGACCCTACTTCTATTTACTCAACCTCCTAGACCTGGAAGTGGCAGCTGGAAAACCTGAAAATGTAAACATATAAAACCACGAGTTTAAAAACTCAGTGAATGTACTATAGCTATCTATAGTAAAAGCACTATATTAACATCTCAACATAACAATATATACATCTTTGTGCCAAATTAGGCCATATACATATCCGGAGTTAATAAACCCCCCATCTCCTGCCCGTAGGCAATAATCATATCCATAGGTTTTAAACAAACCTAACATCTCCTGAATTGCATAACAACTCAACATATCCTGACTTTTATAAAGCCATAACATCTCAACATCTCTTGGCTTTTAAATAAGCCATAACATCTCAACATCTCTTGGCTTTTAAATAAGCCATAACATATCAACATCTCATGACTTTTAAATAAGCCATATCATCTCAACATATGATACATATATGTCATATCCAAAATCAACCCAGTAAGTACACTCACCTTGTGTTGTCAACTATGTATTCACGTTTCCCTCGGGTGGAGCTGAACTTGGTTGATTTGACCTTACACCTGTTAATCCAACTAAATCAGTATTGAAACTCAATCATAAGTATTATCTTAATATAATTATGTAACTTTAAATAAGTACACAACCACAATATGATTCTACTAAAATCATATTCCATGAAACATATGTAAAGACGAAACGATGGTATATATGTTGATAAGGTCATGAACATTCAACCCTAGAAACTACCTCGTAAGGAATTTATAACTAAACTCAAGTAAACATAAAAGTATACTTCTGAATATATATACACATGAAACATGTACTCAAAATACCCCTGGAAAAGAGTAGATACAAACATTCTTTCACGGGGTATCCAATATGGCATCAAATCATTGTCGTCCATACTTCCATCCCATATTCATACATAGTTCACATACAGGTGTTAAAGCTTATCAATATGAAAACACATCTGAATATACTTTCCGTTACAAGTGACGGTGTAATTTTTCAAGCTTCCTAGGGCAAGTTATGGCCATTTCTTTACAACACAAGAAATCTGCCCTACAAACTCCTCTATTGTTCCTTCGACTTCCAAGAATTTTCATAATTTTTATACAGCATAACATTCCTTGATTTTCAACAAAATTTCATTAGACATACTGAATAGTACATAATTAAAGTTTCATAATATTTGGACTTCATTTTCTATCTCAAAAGCTTGACCAAACTTAGGGCATACCGAAATGAAATATTCAAACAACAACTATATACCAAATTGCAACCATCACTAAGACCTAACCATAAGGATTTAAATTCTGATTTTCGGATATGATATGAATATATAAGTCTATTTTCATATCCAAATGGAATTTCTGAATTATAGTAAGCACACAAAGAGATATGCAAGTTTGAATACAAAGGGTTTCAATACAAGGCAATATGACCTATAACACCACTTATCTCACATATGAACCAATACATATTAGCACAAAGTAGGATGGAATTTGGATCAATACTTCACGATTTATATACTTTGAAATAAGTATAATAGAATATTAAAACAATATTAACACATAATATTACCTTGGAAACACCTTAAGGATTTTCTTGGAATTGTTTTCCTAGATTTTCCTTGTAACCCTTTCTTCCTTAACTTCTTTCTCTCTTTCCTCAAGCTAATAACACCTCAAACTGAACCTAGGGACTTATTTTCTGAAGAAATAAGGTTAAGGGAGAGTTTTAAGTCGGCCAAGGCTGCCTCCCAATCCATCCAATCAAATTAAAACATTAGGTTTAATAAAAGACAATTTACCACTTAAGGGAATTGACAGATTCACCACTTCTCGTAATTTCGACCTAACTTCTTACTCGAACATCCATTTGATGCACCGTTTATTGTGTTACAACCCTAACTCACATATCGACAACTATGTAGTTTTCACCTCAGGTCAATTGTAATGTTACAAGGGTCAAAACTAGTCTTAAACAGGAACATTTCTATCGAAAATAACCAAATCTTGTGTTCGTAAATAATTCGACATTTCATGATTTATGAAAGTAGAATTATACTAACCATAATCACTTAACATTAGATATACTAATAACACATTATTCATATCACATAAGATAAGTATAATTTAAATATAATTTATCATAATTATATACGGGTTGTCACAACCTCCCCCCTTAGAAAATTTCGTCCCCGAAATTTAATACGAATGACACTTACCAAACAAATGGGGATACTGTTTCTTCAAGCTATCCTCCGTTTCCCAAGTTGATTCTTTAATTCCATGGCTCATACACATAACTTTAACTAAGGGAATAACCTTATTCCTCAATACTTGCTCCTTACGATCAAGAATTTCCACCGGTTCCTCGATGTACGACAAGTCTTCTTTTAGTTCAATAGGTTGGGTTTTCAGTTGATGAGATGGATATGCCAAATACTTACGACGCATTGATACATGGAACACATCATGCAAACGAGATAACTCTGGAGGTAATTCCAATCTATATGCTAGGCTCCCAATTCTTTCCAACACTTTATATGGTCCAATGTATCTTGGACTTAGTTTCGCCTTCTTTCCAAATATCATAACGCCTTTCCACGGTGAAATACGTAGGAATACAAAATCCCCCTTCTGAAATTCCAATGGATACTTCCTCTTATCTGCATAAAATTTTTGCCTGCTTTGCGCTATATTTATGCATTCCCGAATCATTTTGATCTTCTCAGTTGTCGTATCTATCAATTTAGGACCCAAAACTTTCCTTTCACCCACTTCATCCCAACATAATGGCGTTCTACATCTCCTCCCATATAAAGCTTCATAAGGAGCCATACCAATGGTGGACTGATAACTATTATTATACGCAAATTCCATCAATGGTAAATGATCATCCCAATTACCTTTGAAGTCAAATACACAAGCTCGTAACATGTCTTCTAATATTTGAATCGTCCTTTCAGATTTCCCATCGGTTTGTGGATGAAATGCAGTGCTGAACTTCAAACTTGTACCCATGGCATTCTGTAAACGAGGCCAAAACTTAGAAGTGAAAGTTGGATCTCTATCTGATACTATTGACACTAGTGCTTCATGTAAACGGATAATCTCATCAACGTACATACGTGCATATTTGTCAACAGTGTAGGTCGTCTTAACTGGAAGAAAATGAGCTGACTTTATCAATCGATCTACAATCACCCAAATGGAATCATGCCCCTTTGGTGATCGTGGCAATCCTACAACAAAATCCATCGTTATATGCTCCCACTTCCATTCCAGAATAGGCAATGACTGCAATAATCCTGCCGGCTTCTGATGCTCCGCTTTCACTTGTTGACGTACTAAACATTTAGCTACAAATTCGGCAATCTCACGTTTTATATTGTTCCACCAGTAATACTCTTTCAAATCTCTGTACATTTTGGTACCTCCCGGATGCATAGAGTAAATAGAACTATGTGCCTCTTCTAATATATCCTTCTTTAAGGACGGATCATTCGGTACAAAAATTCTGTTTTTATAACACAATGATTCATCCTTCTTAATTTTAAAGTCACTCTCTTTACCATCCAGGATTTCCCGTTTCTTCTTTTCAAGGAATCGATCACTGACTTGCAAATTTCGTATGCGTTCTGCCATTAAAGGTCTCACTGTAACGTGTGCAAATAATACCCCCATTTTAGATAAGTTCAACTCGACTCCCATCAGTCTTAATTCCATAATATTGCCAACCCGTGCACATTGAATACAAGATAACCTCCCCAATGACTTTCGACTCAGAGCATCTGTAACAACATTGGCCTTCCCGGGATGAGGATGAATGGTACAATCATAATCTTTAATTAACTCCATCCAACGTCTTTGTGTCAAATTCAAGTCTCTCTGTGTAAATAAATACTTCAAACTTTGATGGTCAGTGAAAATTTCACACGTCTCTCCATACAAATAATGTCTCCATAATTTCAAGGAAAAAACAATAGCCGCAAGTTCTAAATCATGTGTAGGATAATTACGTTCATGCGTCTTCAACTGTCTAGATGCATAAGAAATTACCTTTCCATGTTACATGAAAACACAACCCAGGCCCTGATGTGAAGCGTCAGTATAAATCACAAAACCTTCTCCACTGGATGGAACAGTGAGAACTGGAGCTGATACTAGCCTATTTTTCAACATTTCAAAGCTGTGCTGGCATTCATCACTCCACACAAATTTCACTTCCTTTCGGGTCAATTTAGTCAACGGCAAGGCTATAGATGAAAACCCCTTTATGAATCTTCTATAATATCCCACCAATCCTAGGAAACTCCTTATCTCCGTTACATTCCTCGATCTTTCCCATTGCACAATTGCCTATACCTTCTTAGGGTCAACATAAATTCCATCTCCTGAAATAACATGCCCCAGAAATACTACTTGATTTAACTAAAACTCACATTTGCTAAACTTCGCAAACAATTGACTATCTCGCAAAACTTGCAATACAACTCTTAGATGCTTCTCATGTTCCTCTTGGCTAGGTGAGTATATCAAAACATCATCGATAAAGACAATCACGAATGAATCTATGAAAGGATGAAATACTCGATTCATTAAATCCATAAACACCGCAGGAGCATTCGTTAACCCAAATGGCATTACCAAAAATTCATAATGACCGTAGCGAGAACGAAAAGATGTCTTAGAAATGTCACAATCTCTCACCCTTAATTGATGATAACCCGATCTCAAATCAATTTTTGAAAACACTTTAGCACCCTGTAATTGATCAAAAAAATCATCAATACGAGGCAATGGATATTTATTTCGAGTAGTCACCTTGTTCAACTGTCGATAATCAATGCAGAGTCGCATGGTGACATCTTTCTTCTTCACAAATAATACTGGAGCGCCCCATGGTGATACACTGGGTCGAATAAAACCTCTATCTAGCAAATGTTGCAGTTGAACCTTTAACTCCTTTAGTTCCAATGGTGCCATTCTATATGGAGAAATAGAAACTGGAGCTGTACCAGGCACTAAATCGATAGTAAACTCTACCTCTCTGCTAGGTGGCAATCCTGGTAATTCATCTGGGAACACATCTGCAAAATCCTTAACGACTGGGATATCTTCTAATTTTTGAAATTCCCTGTTTGTATCCATAATATATGCTAAAAAGCCTTAACAACCCTTATTTAATAATTTTCTCGCCCGAAGGGCTGAAATAAGACAGTTCGGAACCACATTTCTTTCCCCAGTAAATTTGAATTCTTCCTCCCCCGGAATATTAAATGTAACCTCCTTACGAAAACAGTCAATTGATGCATGGTAGGAAGATAGCTAGTCCATACCCAAGATAATATCAAAATCTCGAATATCTAGGGGAATTAAATTAATGGTCCACTCCCTCTCCCCCATATACAATACACAATTTTTATACACAAGCTCCACTAACATCACATCCCCCATAGGTGTAGAAATATATAAACCACAATCTAGATAAGAACATGGTCTACCCAAATGCATGGTAAATGACAGTGCTACAAATGAATGAGTAGAATCTGGATCAATAAGCACGTAAGCATGTTTGTTCATGACAGAAAATGTACCTGTCACCACCTCTAGATTAGCCTGAGCATCCTGCAAAGTCATAGCAAATATCCTTCCCGGAGCCCTGGATCCACTAGCCTATCCTCTACCTCCTCCTCTCTCTATGCCTCTAGGTGATGAGCCTCGACTAGTAGTAGCTGATTGAATCCCTCCCAGTAGCATAGGACAGTTCTTCTTGGTATGACCAATTTGATGACAGTGATAACACTCTACCCCCTTTAACTTGGGACAATCTGGACTGATATGGACCTCAACTTTGCAAAAATAGCATATAACAGTCTTAGACTGCCCATTGTCATTCTCCTGCTACCTATTCTGTTGGCCCATCGATCCTGCACCCCTAAAACTGCTTGGTGTCCTATTTTGAACAAAATTTCCAGACCCTCTACCGCGCTGAAATCTTTGACTCCCCTGTTTCGATTATTCTACATTGCCTTCCTTTTGCTGAGATGGATCAAATCTACTCCTCTTTCCCCTTTGTTCCCTATTCTTTATTGCGTCGTTAACATCTCCTTCAACCATCATAGCTTTATTAACTAAGGAAGAATAATCTACCATCTCAAGTGCAGTGAGTCTAGACTTGATAACCAAATTCAACCCATCCTGAAATATGGTGCATTTATCCTCCTCATCACGTAAGAAATGTAATGAAAATCGAGACAAAGATGTGAATTTAGTTTCATACTCCCTGATCGACATATTCCCCTGAGTCAATGATAAAAATTCTCTCTCCTTTTGCTTCCGGTACATGCGAGGGAAATACTTTTCATAGAAGACTTTAATAAAGCAATCCCAAGTAATTACCTCACCTCCCTCCGGAGTAAGCAATAAATGTTTGGAAGACTCCCACCAATATTTAGCTTCTCCCTTTAACATGAAAGTAGCCAAAATCACCTTCTGCGCGCCAGGTACATTCATCACCCCGAAGATAGTTTCTGTGTCTCTAACCCAAGCCTCAACTTCTAAAGGATCTACAGAACCTGAGAATGCTGGAGGGTTCAATTTGATAAACTTCTCGTACAGAGTATTCTTCTCCTCTCGTTGTATTTCCCTTTCTCTTCTTGCCAAAGTCTGCTCCTCCAAGTACTTGGCTTGTTGTTCTGCTATTTGCATCATAAACATGTTTTGTTGTTCCTCCATTAAAGTCATGGCACGAGCCATCTTCTGCATATCTGTAAGTTGTTCAGGAGCCCCCTCTACATTATTTGGATTTTGCTGGTTTACTGTATTTGAAGACTCCTCATCTACCCTCTCATGAACATTTGCTCCTTCCATAGCTTACTATCTGTCATAAACCACAATTATAGAAACAAGAATACAACATTTATTTCTAACATAATGGTTCTCACAAATTAATATAAATGACCCACCTAACGCTATTTCTGCCACTGCCATATCTAGACTCTCTAACCCCAGAATATAAAAACCTAAGGCTCTGATACCAAGTTGTCACCCCCTAACCCCATTAGGATATAATTAACTAAATAGTTTACAAACCACAATTATAATATATATATTATTTAGGTAATACATATTGAAACAACTTCAAGGTTAAAATGTGAAATATTAAAAAAATCCAATCGTTTTAAGGAGACATAATTTCAACAAAACTCACATATCATTTAACTTAATTACAACTAGTACAGTGTATAAAACAAACTAACAAGACCCCACTTCTATTTACTCAACCTCATAGACCTGGCAGTGGCAGCTGGAAAACTTGAAAATGTAAACATATAAAACCATGAGTTTAAAAACTCAGTGAATGTACTACAACTATCTATAGTAAAAGCACTATATTAACATCTCAACATAACAATATATACATCTCTGTGCCAAATTAGGCCATATACATATCCGGAGTTAATAAACCCCACATCTCCTGCCCGTAGGCAATAATCATATCCATAGGTTTTAAAAAAACCTAACATCTCCTGAATTGCATAACAACTCAACATATCCTGACTTTTATAAAGCCATAACCTCTCAACATCTCTTGGCTTTTAAATAAGCCATAACATCTCAACATCTCTTGGCTTTTAAATAAGCCATAACATATCAACATCTCATGACTTTTAAATAATCCATATCATCTCAACATATGATACATATATTTCATATCCAAAATCAACCCAGTAAGTACACTCACCTTGTGTTGTCAACTATGTATTCACGTTTCCCTCGGGTGGAGCTGAACTTGGTTGATTTGACCTTACACCTGTTAATCCAACTAAATCAGTATTGAAACTCAATCATAAGTATTATCTTAATATAATTATGTAAATTAAATAAGTACACAACCACAATATGATTCTACTCAAGTCATATTCCATGAAACATATGTAAAGACGAAACGATGGTATATATGTTGATAAGGTCATGAACATTCAACCCTAGAAACTACCTCGTAAGGAATTTATAACTAAACTCAAGTAAACATAAAATTATACTTCTGAATATATATACACATGAAACATGTACTCAAAATACCCTTGGGAAGGAGTAGATACAAACATTCTTTCACGGGGTATCCAATATGGCGTCAAATCATTGTCGTCCATACTTAACCATCCCATATTCATACATAGTACACATACAGGTGTTCAAGCTTATCAATATGAAAAAACATCTGAATATACTTTCCGTTACAAGTGACGGTGTAATTTTTCAAGCTTCCTAGGGCAAGTTATGGCCATTTCTTTACAACACAAGAAATCTGCCCTACAAACTCCTCTATTGTTCCTTCGACTTCCAAGAATTTTCATAATTTTTATACAGCATAACTTTCCATGATTTTCAACAAAATTTCATTAGACATACTGAATAGTACATAATTAAAGTTTCATAATATTTGGACTTCATTTGGTATCTCAAAAGCTTGACCAAACTCAGGGCATACCGAAATGAAATATTCAAACAACAACTATATACCAACTTACAACCATCACTAAGACCTAACCATAAGGAGTTAAATTCTGATTTTCGGATATGATATGAATATATAAGTCTATTTTCATATCCAATTGTAATTTATGAATTCCAGTAAGTACACAAAGAGATATGTAAGTTTGAATACAAAGGGTTTCAATACAAGGCAATATGACCTATAACACCACTTATCTCACATATGAACCAATACATATTATCACAAAGGAGAATGGAATTTGGATCAATACTTAACGATTTATATACTTTGAAATAATTATAATAGAAGATTAAAACAATATTAACACATAATTTTACCTTGGAAACACCTTAAGGATTTTCTTGGAATTGTTTTCCTAGATTTTCCTTGTAACCCTTTCTTCCTTAACTTCTACCTCTCTTTCCTCAAGCTAATAACACATCAAACTGAACCTAGGGACTTATTTGCTGAAGAAATAAGGTTAAGGGAGAGTTTTAAGTCGGCCAAGGCTGCCTCCCAATCCATCCAATCAAATTAAAACATTTGGTTTAATAAAAGACAATTTACCACTTAAGGGAATTGACAGATTCACCCCTTCTCGTAATTTCGGCCTAACTTCTTACTCGAACATCCGTTTGATGCACCGTTTATTGTGTTACAACCCTAACTCACATATATACAACTATGTAGTTTTCACCTCAAGTCAATTGTAATGTTACAAGGGTCAAAACGAGTCTTAAACAGGAACATTTCTATCGAAAATAATCAAATCTTGTGTTCGTAAATAATTTGACATTTCATGATTTATAAAAGTAGAATTATACTAACCATAATCACTTAACATTAGATATACCAATAATACATTATTCATATAACATAAGATAAGTATAATTTAAATTTAATTTATCATAATAATATACGGGTTGTCACATCAAATGCACCAAGACATGAGATGGTAGTACTGGTGGACTAGGATGAAGAGAGACATCGCTGAGTTCGTCTCGAGCTGTACCACCTGTCAGCTAGTAAAGGTGGACCACCAGAGACCAACATGAGTCCTACAACCATTGGAGATACCTATATGGAAATGGGAGAGCATTTCCATGGACTTTATTATCGAGTTACCTACTTCACAGAGGGTGTCATGATTCTATATGGGTAATAGTGGATAGATTGACCAAGGTAACCCACTTCCTGCCAGTCCGAACAGATTACACTATAGCTTAGTATGTGCAGATTTATATTGCTGAGATAGTACGATTACATGGGGTTCCCCTCGATATTGTGTACGACACGAACAAGATTGTTCTGTCTCACTTTTGGTAGATCTTCCAAGAGGCCATGGGCATGGAGTTATGATTAAGTACAATATATAACCTGCAGATAGACGAGCAGATTGAGCGGACTAATCAGACGCTGGAGGACATGTTAGGGATGTGCATCTTGTATTTTAGGGGAGGTTGGGAACCGTACCTTCCACTGGTGGAGTTTTCCTATAATAACTCCTATTATTTCGCTATTAGGATGGATCCATTTGATGCGTTGTACGGTAGACTGTGTCGTTCACCCGCTTGTTGGTTGAAGGTGGGAGGCAATAAACTTCTCAGACCAGAGTTAATTCAGGATACCTCCACCAGGATTGAGATGATTCGGAGTCGGATACGGATAGCTCAGGACAGGTAGAAGAGCTATGCCGATGCCAAGCGGTCCTTCCTAGAGTTTAAGGTGGAGGATCACGTGTTACTTCGTGTGTCTCCTATGAAGGGGATAATAAGGCTTGGGAAGAAGGGGAAATTGGCTCCGAGGTATGTTGGGCCATTTTCTGTCATTGAACGGATTAGGCTAGTAGCGTATAGACTAGGGTTGCTGGAGCACTTACACCGTATTCACGATGTGTTCCACATTTATGCATTGAGACGATATCTTCAGGATGAGTTTGTACTATACTCACATTGCGTTGGAGCATATTTATTTTCACCTTGATATTAAATATGAGGAGAGAATGGTGTCCACCTTAGACCATAGAGAGAGGAGACTGAGGTTGAAAGTAGTATGTTCAATGGGGGAATCATAATAATGAGAAGTCTACCTAGGAGCGCAAGGATGAGATGCGCGATAGATATCCAGACTTATTCTTACTAGGTATATTTTTTTTCCGAAGTTCAGAATGAAATTTCATTATTAGGGGAAAAGTATCTAACACCCCGTATTTTTATGATTTCTATTATTGGATTAAATTGGAATTAATTAAATTAAATTGGAATAACTAATCTGGATTAATTATATATTAATTTGCATGATAAGGGTTAAAATTATTTATATTGAATATTACTTAGCGAAGGATTAATAATAATTATAAGAAAATATTATGATTATCGTGAGTGAGAAATACGACGGTTACGATAAATTTAGTCAGGATGCACGCGTCAGTTGTGTTGAAACTTAATTTGAGAAATAAAATGAAATTTCACTTTTAGTCCTCCATGTGGTCATTTTGAGTGTGACAGTGTGTTTGTAAGGGTCGAGATAGTCATAAAAGTCTACCCGAGAATTTAGTTTGGGTCCCGGGGCACTTTTAGGCCAAACTGGCACCCTGGAGGGGTATTCTGGTCTTTTAAAACTTTGGAAAAAGGGGACCGATGAAGATTAGAGAGTTAAAGTATTTGTCACATAGATAAAGTTAGGGTTATCAGCTGTTAAACCAAAAGAGAGAGTACGGGAGGGAGAAGGAGAGAGTTCCTAGGCGTTTTAAGGCCAAAGTCATCACCTTGCACCAAAACCACCACCAAATTGTAGATCGTGGAGAGAGGACCACAACCACATCCTTATTATTCAACGGATAAGACCTAACAAAAGAGGAAAGTGTTTATATTGCTCAATTATGTGCATATATTATCCATGTTAGGGTAGATTTGAAAAAAATACTCATAATATTATGATTTTAGCACTGAAATTAAATGTTAAATCAACTCTTTGGGTAGGAATTGCATGTAGTTTGAGTAATCATATGTAGAGAATATGAAACCTGAGATTTACGCATAATAATCATGAAATTAAATTTGGGATTAGTTGGACTTTAATGGTGAAAAGATATACTTAGGGTTTTTGAGGATTTAATGATAATGTTTTCTTACATGAGAACTTTAAGGTTTTAATGTTAAAATATGTTGATGATCATCCAATTACTTAAAGAAAATTTTTGGGGACTCTTAGTTTTGATTTTGATGAAATCTGAAGAGTTTTGGGTGAACAACAATGGTGAAAAATGCAGTTTTTAGAGGGAAGGGACGAACTGGGTTTTTCTCGTTCGAACGACCTGGAAAGTCATTCGAATGATTATGTTCGAACGAGAATAAAAATGAGAAATCTAATGAGATATCAAAAAGCATTTCGTTCGAACAACCCAGACTTTTTGTTCGAATGAGATTCCAAGTTCGTTCGAATGAGATTTCAGAAAAAGAAAATTTTCTACGGACTAGTTTAAAATTGACGTAGTATCATCGAGAGAAGAAATATGACCTATAATGATATTTGAGTGAATTTTATTATGAGGACAAGTGTAAGATTTGGGTTAACTACTTAGAATATATATAAAATGGGAAATAAAAGGCCTTAGATTGGTAAATCCCATTTGATGAAATACGATAGAGAGAATAATCGTACGTTACAAAGTACCGTGAGTATTAGAGAGAAATATAGTGCGTACTTGAGTTGTGTGTTGTATGTATACCTATTTTATTATTTATTATGTGTATGACATACCTACGTTTCTTGCTATCGGAAGGAGATTTCGCGACGCGGACGGTCATATCCTGATGAGCCCATTCAGGGGATTTTAGACTTGTACCTAGAACATAGAACCTTGGATATGTGCTATCTGAGAGTATGATAGTTTCGAAGATTCAATGGGAGCATAGGTATATGCGTGACCCATTTGGCTAGGAACTATATTTGCCTCCAATATATGTGAATTGAATTTTAGGTTCAAGTGAGATACTTAACCAATAGTCCTTTATTTTGTACGTGAGGTAATGGGACATGATAACTGAGTATGCACACACCAGGAGGTCTTAGCCTAAGGGTGCAATATTGTTTTATATAGAAGACTTATTCTACTGTGTGTGCCTAGTAGAGGAGGAATATAATAATATTCAAGATAATTCTAGTATGTGAAATAAGAAACTTATAATTTATGCATGGATAGGAAAAATGCTATAACGTATTGTATGGGCGATACAGGTAAATGTTACGAGTTATCGTATGTAGTCATAAATTTGGGTTAGACTAGTTTAACGGGTAATATAATCAGGATGGGTTAGATATATACATTAGGTGTGGACATTAGATGAGAGGTAAGCATCTCAATTGAGAGCACGTAAACCTAAATGTATATAATATTTTCTAATTTTGCATTTAAAAACTTGCTAATTTTTTTAAACTGTTTTACTCGGGCTCTGACCCATTTTTTCCTAATCTCCATTATTTTTGTAAAGAATTTTAGGTGCCCAGCCACAGGGACACCGAGCTTAGTAGGTTCTATCTTTTGGCGTTCTGCAGGTGCTATGGAAGTTGCTGGTCCATGATATTAGACACCTCAGTATTCCTCATTTTTTTCATTATGAGTTGTTATTTCATTCAGTCGGACATGTTGTCCATTTCCATTTAGACTTTTTCAGAGTTGTTGGATTTTATTCTATTTAGCAGATCGTAGACTGGTTTTATTATCGGTGACTGTATTACTATTTCTGCCTGGATTTGTGTATTTCAGACAACCTTATTTATTCCATTATTTTATCTATCATATGGTTGATGTATGTATGGGAATGGTTTATTATTAAATAGTATAGTGCTTTCCTGTTAACTAAAAAGATAAAATTTGACACCAGCTCTTCAAATACTAGGTGGTAAGTATATATTAAAAGTTCTCGATAGTGATGCTAAGAATGGACCAACTGGATATTCTGTTATAATTTAATAAAGGCTTGATCATCCTGTATTTAATTAAGTGGAGGTGTCACAACTTACTAGAATGACCAAAAATTATGAGTAATATGTCTAGACCCTTGATGGAACTCGCAGTATGAGTTGACATGTAAATTTTTATCTAGGCTGGGGGATGGTGGCCTAGGTTTAAGTGTCTTAAGGATACAATTCATTTTTAAAGTCATGAAGACCCAAACGAGTGGGTCTTGTAGATTCGTGAGGCCCCTCTGCATGGTCTGGACCTCTTTAAGGGGAGGAATAACTTGGTAGGATTTTAGGAGAGTCCCCAATTGGTAAGGTGTGATGATAGTGACCCGAATTTCATAAGCGTTGGGTGTTTGGTATGACTCGGGTGGTGAGGTGACTACCATAGTGGTGATGTGGGATATAAAAGCTCTAGGTGAGTCCTTCTTAGTAGAGAACTATTTTTTTTGGACGATTAGACTCTTCAGAGGATTTTTCTACTTTAGCGACCAAACTCTCCTCCATTTTTCACCTTATATGATTGAGAGATTTGAAGTTAAGGATCAAGGTGATCTCAAGTTTATTATGTACTCCCTTAAGGAGATTCTTGAGAGCTTTGAAGTCAGGGATCCAAGTGAGACCAAGTACATTGCACACTTCCTTATGGAGATTCTTGATCATGATACTGATTTGATCATTCTCTAAGGGTGTTTAACTATCTGATAGGACTTTTTCCTCCAACAAGTGACAAACGTACTGACTTCTTATCCTTCCTCTTGTTCTAGCATCGCTAGGTCCTTAAGAGTGACGTAGAGTTCCTCATTGTATTCATACTACTTAGGAAAAGCCTTACAAATATTGAGCCAGATTTTAGTGGTTGCCTCACACTTCTGAACCATATACCAGGTAAGATCCCCTCTAGATAGACTGAAGTATTACATCCGTTCTAAAACCCCTAAGTCTATGCTTTGGAATAGTATTTGTAGGTCATAGTTGGACATATGTGTGTAGGGGGAACCCAGTCTTTTTTTATGGCTTACAGATCGGCATGTTAAACTTATCTGGAAGTTATGCTTTATAATAAAGGGTCTTATTTTTTATGTTGGTAAATTCATTAGAGAACTGTATCTTATTAATGGATTTTTAAAGGAAACGTGATTTATTTTGTACCCGTATTGCTCCTGATTTTTTTTTTTTTTTTGGGGGAGGGGGGGGGGGGGGGGGGGGGGGGGAGGGGGGAGGAGGGGCAACCTCATCAGCTGGTTGTGGAGATATTGTGTCCTCTCCTGGAGGCCCTTTTTAGGCGAGTTGATGATCCTCCAGGTATTCATGGTAGGTTTCAAATTAACAATGAAGAGAAAATGTCACATAAAAGTTGTAACACCCCGTAAATTTTAAGGATTTTTATATTGGGATTAATTAAATTAAAAGAAGAAATTAATTCGGATTAAAATAAAATATTAATTAGCGTGTTAAGGATTGATATTTATTTGTATGAATTACATTGAGTATTACTTAGTGAAGGAGTAATAAATTTATGAGAAAGTGTTATGATTGTCGTGAGTGAGAAATACGACAGTTACGGTAATTTAGCCGTCACGCGTATGTGAGTCGTGTCGAGACTTAAACCTATGAAATAAAATAATATTTATTTATGGGCCATTCATATGGTAATTTCAAGTGCGCCAGTTTGTCCATAAGGGTCGAAATAGTTAGAAAAGTGTACTCAAGGGTTTGGATTGGGTCTCAGGGTATTTTTTGTCCAAACCGGCACACCAGAGGGGTATTTAGGTCTTTGGAATTTTTAGAGAAAAGGGACCTACGAATTTAACTTTTTTATATCAGTATATGTGATGAGGGAGTTAGGGTTAGAAGTTCAAAAATCAAAGGAGAGGAGAGGAGAGGCCATTTGAGTGGATGAAAAGAGGGTTTGGAGGTGTAGCACATTGATCCATCCCAAAAGTGTTGCTAGAATCGGAATCAAAACAAGGAGAGATAAAATTCATCATCAACAAATGAATTTAGATCATCAATCATATAGAGGCAAGTGTTTATTTCAATTTCTTTTGAAGTTATAATACTCATGTAGTGTAGGATTTTATATTTGATGATTTTAAATAAAGTTCTTGGAAAATTGATGAATTTAATCCATTAATTGGGATAGGGTTGCATGTAAAATGGACCTATATATTGTAGTTAACAAGAAATCAATGTTGATTGAATTGAAAACATGAAAGGGATATGGGTTGTTGATGAATATATATTAAAAACATGACAAATGAGGTTTTGAGGAATGAAAGATTATAATCAGTTCTTGAGTAGAATTCTTAATGTCTTGATGATATATTTTCATTAAAAACCATCCCTATACATCTATGTAATATTTAGTAATGTTGGTTAAGAGATTGGTAAATAAGCATGAGGTTTTGAGTAATGAAAATTGTAAAAAACCCAACTGCGTAAGGAAGAGAAAACATATGCTACTTTTCGAATCTATTTGGCCCAAGGTCGAATCGATTCGATTTGCTAGATTTGAGTTTTTTTTTCTTTTATACCCTAGAATATACGAATAATTAACGAGGCACTTTTGGAGCACCTCTAAATGATAAAGATAATTATATTGAATGTCAGTAGGCCTATTATGGGAATTAGGTTTACAAAAATTGAGATGAGATGACGCTTGGGATAATCGGGAACATATCCATAGTTATTGAATGAACGGGATTTAGAACAGGACACAGAGAGATGAGTGAACCTATGACTTAGATCAGTAAAGTATGAGTGCAGTATCTACTGAAATAACTTAAGGGGGTAACTAGGTTCATTCGGATAGGGATTAATAATCGGGAAAAATGTGATAGAGAGTTATAATCGTATATCGCTAATATGTTGAGTATTCGAGAGATATATTACATATGGATTATATTTATAGGTTGAGTGTATACATATACGGATTATATTTATAGGTTGAGTGTATACCTATACGAATGATATTTATAGGTTGAGTGTATACCTATACAGATTATAGTTATAGGTTGTGTATATGACTATATGCGACATATGGATAGGTGGCGTGTATGCCTATTTTGCACTTTCTTTTATGTGTGAACATACCTATAGAACCTGTTATTTAGAGGTTTTCGTGTAAGGGGAGAGCCCACCTTGACGATTCCAGTGAGGTCTGGATTTGTGCCCAGAACATGTAACTTAGGGAGGCTCACTATGTGTCTGTATTAGTATGTCTTGCATGTCGTTTAGGTACGTTAGGTATGTGCACAGCACAAAGGCTTAAATTCATGTTCGCCTCCATTGTTTGTTTATTTATTTTAGGTTAGAGGAGACATGCCCAACCAATAGTCCTTGATTGAGTACGAAAGGTACATGGGCTTGATAGTAGAATATGCAGACTCGCACCGCGATTCTTATCCCGGGGATTCTGGAGTTATGTATACAGATTGTGTGACGTATCTATACTGACATGTGTATTTTACTACTTGTGTGTGAAAGTTGTAACTGCAGATAACGTATATCTAAATGTGATGGACTTAAGATATATTCTACCTAGTGTGTGATGATAATAAAGTTATATAGCGTATGTCTAAATGATGATTTAAGTAGAGTAACTTAATAAAATAGTTTAAGAATAACACACGAGGAATGTTAATTATTAATGTACGATATCGTACTATTTGGGTGGTACAGGGGAAATTCAAGAGATTTTTAACTAAGGACTTAATGAGTAAATATTGGAAGAATGTGGCATATTATAGGGTCCGTACGAGAAAGGTAAATCTGTTTGTGGTCAGATAGTTATTGATGAGATCTAGTTGGGATGGGTAGCATAGCAAGGTAGACGACATTAGGCATGCACATTAGTTGAGAGGCGAGGAACTCAAGGGAGTGTATGATGAACTAACATGTGTAATCAATAACTGATTTTAAACTGTGATAAATACTTGCTAAATGTTTTCAAAATACTTTCGTCTCAGACCCATCTTGCAAAACATATTCAAATCCTTTTATGTCTCTAGCCACTGGGACGCCGAGATTAATATCTGTTCCAGGGATGCATAGCTGTAACACTTGTGGATGCTTGCAGGATTTGGACTTGACGCTTCAGTTTCTTCATTCCTAGAGTAGAATTTAGGTTTAGTTATTCCATCTAGGCATGTCTCCCCTTAAGCTGTTTTATTTTATTCATTTTATTAGACTTTGTATTTGTTGACTGAGTTTATTTTAGTAGATTTTTAGTTGGACTTTTGTATTGGTAACTGATGGTTTATTCGATATTATTTTATTCAGTATTTATCTTGTAATGGATTTATATTACTACTGCGTGGTTGGTTTGGTGATTTTATTTATTTTTCCCATGTTGTTATTTAACAAAAGTTAAAATTTGACACCGGTTTATTTAAAAACGTAGGTGGTTAGTAATTTAAAAAGTTTTCGACAGTGATGATAAGAATGAACCAGATGAGATTGTTATTTTATTTTTCTGAAGGACTAATCACCCGGTATTTAAATAGGAGGAGTGTCATAGATGCTTCAATTCGTGAGCGAGTCAGATTTAGTGGGTGCATTAGCAGTGCCGGTATTAAGTATATATTTACCGTTGGTAGCAGGGCTTTTCGATGTTTCCCGTAAGGGAAAGGGTGTGTACACTAGGAGGATGCTTGTATTGGGTAATTAGTTTGACTACTTTTGAGTGTTATAAAAGTAGAATTTATTATAATCATTTATAGTGAGTGGTTACTGAGGGTGGAACGGTAGTAGATTGTATGATAAGACTATCGTACTCATTATTCCATGGTGAGATATATTATTTTTGCAAGGCATCACCTGAAAGAGGGTTGCGCCTGCAGGTATAATATTGTATTGTATCTTAAACTTCAATGAGTATGTTGTCTTGTTATATTTGATCTTGGTGAGTAGGGACGTTTACTGATGTCATTCAGGGTACCTCGTGTTCTTTATCGAGCGGAGAGATATAGCTTGTTATTTATATATCGCTAAGAACTTGAAATAGTGAGAGCGCCATGTTTTATGTTGTCTTTAGTGACATAAGATTGGACGAGTAGACTTTTTATGTCAGCAAATGGGAATTTGGGGGTATATGTTATGGGTTGAGGTCCTAGCGACTCTTGAATATCGACAATGTTAGAGAATAGTGTATTACGGGGTTCCTTATTTGGATTCGCTTTGCGAGACAACCCACGCATGTAACTTGGAGAGCATTGAAAGTTAGGAGAAGTTTGGTCACTAGGACATGGATTTGGTACCTTAGTTAATGTACGTATATGTGATTATAACTGCGAGTTGATAGTTATAATATGATTTAAGGCTGATAGAGTCGTATAATCTTGATGTGAAGACCACTGTAGAATGTTTACACCACGAGTAAATTGGTGGTGTAACTTAGAGAATAATTAAGTTGAAATTAGTATGGTGGTTGAGTATAACCTTACTGTACGATCATGCCAAGTACACGAGGATTAGTTTAAAACAAGTATATTACGTTCAGTGGATTTGTGCAGAAATGCACGGGACATAGGGTGTATGGGAGCCCTAGTTATTTTAGATTTTCCGTATTATTCACGAGGAGAAGACATGTAAACATATGAAATAAATGTACATGCATGAGTAAATTAGAGAAAAAACTAGAATAAGACAAAGATAATGTAGTTGCATTGTGAGCAAGGCGTGTCACCAGAAACCGAATATAGTCGGAAAGGGGTGATTATAGTGTTGAAAAGTACAAGGAATGTATATTTTAGATTTTCTAGGATAATCAGGTACTACTCTGAGCAGAGGAGTAAAATGATAAGAGTTACGTTATAACCAACTATATATGTAAAAGTCTGACATGAATAGTCGGGCATGATTGCAGATATCTCCCATGAAGGGAGTTTATGATTTAAAAAGAGGGAAGTTGATATCTAGGGAAGAGGGGACCATTTCCAGGATAGCAAAGGGTACAGCCGTTGGAATATCGTCCCAAATCATGTTGGAATATTATTAGGAGAAAGGAAACTAGTTTCACAGGCATCAAGATGAAATGGCAAGGGATTTGAAGGAGTACTTAGGAGTAATGTGATTAGGTCGGATTGATCACTAGTTCAAATGGTGGATTATAAATGCTTAGCAACGACACTAAAAACTTGACGCGACTAAGAATGTGTCTCTAAAGTGAGTTCTCTCTAGGTTCAAATGCAAGTCTGTCATGTTAGTAATTAACCCGGTAATTCGGGATCATCTCCACAGGGAAATAGGACGAGTAACTCATGACGACGGAAGAACAAACAGTCAACCTAAATTCAACTCTAAGAAAAATGAAAAGATGATTTGTTTGCAATTAATCCTACTAGTAAAAGTAAACTAGATTAAGACTACAAAATTAATGAATTAAGCAAGAATTAATAAGTAAGAATGAGGTAATAAGTATGAAGAGAAAAAAACAGGCCGGGAATATAATCCCTCAACCCTTGTGTATTTCTAGTATAAAACTAATCGTAAATTTAAATGATTAATCAGACCTGTCTTTAGTACTCCCAAGCATTACGTATATGATGTTCAAGCCCGCACCATACGTAATCAGAGGATGAGTAAAGAGGTAACGCGATAGCTACACTCGTATTGCATTCTAAAGCATCCCGATTACCCTGTAGCAAACCAGATTCAAAGATCTACAATGGTTGTGTTCACTATGCAATACGGTCTAATAAATCCTTAATTTTAGAGGATTAATTTTATACACATGCAACGCTCACATCGGGTTGAGTTCATGCATCCCAACCCTAAAAAAAATCTAGCTAGACTTACTGAACCTCACTATGCATAAATTAACTACGTTGCATATGAAAGAAATCATGATGATAGTATACTGAAACATGAAAGAAAAATAATAGAGAGAATGCAAATTGAATTAAAACTTCTAATCAAACCCAAAATTAATTTATCTTGTAGCACCAAATCAAAACTATGTTCCTAGGGTAATCTCCTACTTTTCCCCCTATCAAAAACTATTCAAAACCGTCTTTTATAAGTCAATAGAAAGACACAAATACGTTTTAGAAGAGTTTGTAACATAATAGGACTCTTTGGACCAATCAACATTTGAGGAGAATTTTTTGTCTAAGGCACCTCGAACCGATTCGCAGGTACCCCGAGCCGGTTCGCCCCCGATCCGGTTCACCATGTGGTTCGGGAAAACTTTTTGGTTTGAGCCTTCTTCTTTTCATTTCCAACACTTAGAAAATTTTATGTTTTCTTCCTTTCTTCTGTGGAATTTTCTTCAACTTCAAGGAGTCATAACTCTTTCACCTTAACTCGGATTTGGGAGACGTCTTTTCCAGTGTTATCCTTGTTCCGAGATCTTTAACATTCTAGTAGGCCCCATCTTCGGGATCAGGCTGTAGAATTATGAAAATTCCCTTGAACATTCCTTCCTAGCCTTTCTTTCATTGTTTCGATTTCTCTTTCGCGCCTCTTGCATACTTTACCCGTAAAACACATAAGAGAAACACAAAACATGAAATACTTGCCAACGAAGGTTAGTAGCATAACTACTAGTTAAATCCATATCAATTTCACCACTCGTGTTCACAAAAAATACCGAAATTAAGGGGATAAATATACAATATTTATGCCCGATCAAATCCCCCCGACTTAGAACTTTGCGTGTCCCGAGCAATGTAAAAGAAAAAGAATAATGTCACAACTCTTCTAAACACTTTATTAGGATATAATATCTTTTTCGTGTGCAAGCAATTGCATTTAGATTATGCAACAAGCCTTTAAACACCTAGGTTACCCTAGTAGGACAAGTGTTGTCTTGTGAGGGTTTGTAGGGAATATACCCACAAAATTCGACTTAGATTCAATGAAAAATCAAAATACTTAAAAATTGTAAAATTTAAACTTTTTGGAAAATAATCACCATAATTTCATATTTAAAAGAGTCTCAATTTGTTGTATGTGTGTGCGAAGCAGAAAATTAACCTCAAATTTCCACTGATTGATCATTACGTTGCGTTTCGAAAATTCGTTTTGATTCAAATGCTCTTGGAATGCTCTCACAAACGAATCATTAGAATTGTGTCTATTCTCTCGGTATGCGTGTCATAAAGAGTAAATGCATTGAAACAGAAATTCACGCATACTATGTTGAAAGGACAAAAATATATGGTGAAATGATCTCTTCATCGGAATACGGTTTTTGAAAAACGGGAACATTATCTCTAGTTCATACCATTTAATCTCTTTCATTTATCTTTTAGTGTCTTAGCTCTCCACGTGATAATTAATTTAGCATTCCGGACTCGGTAGGACTTTTCAGGTTAAAGGTATTGGGTAACATGGAAATGGTTGGGAACTTCGAAATTGGAAATTTTTTCTTATGATGTCCCTTAGTGCTTTTTCGGGCTTTTGCTCATTTTCTATTCTTTTTTCTCTAATTTTGTTGAGCATTTTTCTATCAATTTTTTCTTCTTCTCTTTCTTACCCCTTTTTATTGCACTATTTGGACTTACTTGATGACATTACCAATTCTCAAAATTCCGGGCTACTTGGGTTTTTCGGGTTACCAAACGAAAAGAAAAAAATTTATTCGGCTTAATTGGGTTATCAAAAGGATAATTTTTCACATCTTTTTATGGATAATGTTTTTGGGGTAACAAACGATGGCCTACTTCATTGTTCGAATTACTTATTAATTTACCATATGCGTCTCGAGATTAATTTAATTTAGAGATTTGTAGTACGCTTTTCGAGGCAACATCACACATGTTTCTCGTAACCAATTAAAACAAAAAATTAAGATCATCAACGACTTATTTAAAATGTCGAATTCGAACTTTGAGTTAACCGTTAACTCGGATTGATTTAAAACTCAAAAAGATCGATAGACTCAAAATCTCACCGGGTTTTTTTAATCTCCACACTTATTCGTTAAGTCGTTAATTTTCGCACAATTTCCATATTTGGTCAATTTCGGCTTAGTGCAATTGAGATTTAACAATTTGAGAGTTCAAATAGAATAAATGTGATATTTTTGATAAAATTAAATTCCAATTTTTATTTATTTTGAAAAAAAATATTTTTGGTTTTTCAAAATTTTTCAATTTTTTTTAGAGTAAATTTTTTTGGGTATTTTGAAAATTTTGCGACATTTTAGAAAAACACACTTATCGCCCCCCTAACGTAGACTTTTTTAATGTCCTCAATCAAAAGGACTAAAATCTAAAGAAGACGAAATAATGAGTGCAAAAAATAAAACAAGCAAATAAAGAGAGATGCAAATTTTATTCATTATAGACGCACGAGTTACAATGATGAAACAAAGAAAGAGATTAACACATCCTAATCATGCCAAAAAAATAAGTGCTTGACAACATGGGCTTAAGGTGCGGGGGGTGGGTACGAGCTACCGAGCGCATTGGGATCATAGGGGTAATAGAAGTATGAAGGGAGAGGAGTATTCGGACCCACTTGAAGGCGATAGAGATCGGCTTGTAGATGCGCCATCATGCTAGTGTCGAGCCGGTACTCGTTCATGGTCGGCATTTTTCGACGTGTAGTCGGAATCCTCATCTTCATCATACTCTTCTTCGTCCCCCACATCCATCATTGGGGGGTCATGTCTCTCCTCCCTAGCATCGGTATCATCATCGAGAATAGGACGGTTGGGATGGGCCACCCTCATTTGGCGTTCACTACGGGTGGTAGAAGTACCTCCAATTGGGCAGGGGAGTTTGAATTGCTTCTCTGGGTCGTCCACCCCAGCATCAATCAGAATTTCATTCATAAAGCGGGCGTAGGGGATATCTGCTTTTCCCCACTCACAATAAGCTACATGGAGGATGTTCGCGTAGAAAAGTTGGGCTAGATTAATAGTACTGTCGAGGTCGAGGAAATGGTATAAAAATTTGGCGTGACGCTGCCTGACCACCGAATCGTTGGTGGTTTGGTGGATTGATCCACATGCAATGAGGTGCGTGAATCGCATTGTGTCCGAAAGACTTCCTATAAAAAATGAGTCACATAGCCATTCCTCCCCGGGTGCCATTTGGGCGACACATTCAGCTTTGGTGCGGGGAGCACCATTGGTGGGATTCATGAAAGGCATGGGGAGGACAACCCCTTTTTCTCGCATTTTTGGCGCAATGATGGCAACGGAGAAAGGAATCTGAATGCCATCAAGATATGCCTCATGAAGAGTGGAGGATTTGTGCACGAGTGTCGCGTAGGACTAGCAAATTTCATATTCAAAAACTTTATTTCTCATAGGGGAGAGAAATTAACACCACCCCTGGCGGTGGAAAAGGTTCGTGACTTCACCGGCATCTTCTCCCAATTAACAAATCACTCAATATGAATGGTGCGAGTATCTGAGAAATAACGTTCGGCCCACTAACGTTCTTGGACGGATCAAAATACTCCCTCACCCTCATCATCCATAATGGTTGTGTCTTCGTATTTTCGAGGATGGAAGTTTGCTTGGCGGGGGCGTGACATGGTGCGAGAAAGAGAGATAGATATAATGGGGGTAATGGTGTTGAAGGGAGAGAGAGTAAAATGGAGTAGTGAAAGTGTGAGAGATGGAGGGGAGTTGAGGGTGAATTTCTAGGTGTGTGGGGAAGACTTTTGGTGGAAAATGGGAATAGGTATGGAGGGAGATGAATGTGGGAGTGAATTTGGAGTTGAAAGTGGTAGGGGGAAGTGTTAGAGGGTAAGAATTCATGGGGAAAATGAATGGAGCTAAAGAGGCGAAGATAATGAATTTGTAAAAAAGGGGGGAGAATCTGCCAGGACCCCCGAATCGGTTCACACTGTACCCTGAACCGGTTCGCCCCCGAACTTGTTCACCCTGTGTTTCGGGGGAACTTGTTGTCCTGAAAAACTTGTTTCTCTCATCTCTCAAAATCTAAGTGTTCTCTCATGCCTCAACAGTTGTATACGACCATATATCCTAGATCCTGGGATTCATAGAAAATCCTCTACCACGCCCTCGAAATGTGTGCAAGCTCTCTCAAAAAGTGTGTTACCTCGTTCCCTATCATGAACTGTGCCTCCAAACTCGTGACTATCCTAACTCATACACTACTACTGTACATAATAATTCACCCCATACGCGTCGGGGGTGGGAAGACCTCTCATTTTCAGCTCAATCTACCCTATAAATGGGGTCCAATAACCAAATGGTGTCGACTTCATCCATGCACGCCTCTAGATATGGCTTCAGACGTTGTCCATTCACCTTTAACGTATTCCCCCCTTTTACATCTCCTAATTCCACAGCTCCGTGAGGTAATACATTCTTCACAACGAATGGGCCAGTCCATCGAGACAATAACTTTCCCAGAAATAGATGAAGCCGAGAGTTATAGAGAAGCACTTTTGACCGGGAAGAAATTCTTTGCGTCGAATAATCTTATCGTGGGAAAGTTTCATCTTTTCTTTGGAAATTTTTGCATTCTCATGCGCGTCATTTCGTATCTCTTCTAACTCATTTAATTGAAGCTTACGAGCTTCACCGGCTTTAACCATGTCATAATTCACCTTCTTAATCGCCCAATACGCCATATGCTCTAATTCAGTGGGAAGATGGCAAGGTTTTCCATACACAAAGAGGAATGGGGACATGCCAAGTGGATTTTTATATGGTGTACGATAGGCCCCTAGTGAATCATTCAATCAAAGTGACCAATCTTTCTGGTTAGGATTTACGGTCTTCTCAAGGATGTGCTTGATTTCCCAATTCACTAATTCGGCCTGCCCATTCATCTGTGGGTGATAGGTCGTTCCAATTTTGTGAACGATGCCATACTTTCCCATGAGTTCTCGGATGACCTGTTGCAAAAGTGCGTGCCATTATCGCTAATTATCATTTTCGGAGCACCGAAGCGGGAAAGTATGTGTTCCTGTAGGAACCTAATCACCACTTTGTTATCATTTGTCTTGGTAGTTATGTCTTCCATCCATTTAGAAACATAGTCTACCGCAAAAAGGATGTATAGGAAACCAAAAGATCTGGGAAAAGGGCCCATGAAGTCAATCCCCCAGCGGTCAAGGATTTAAATAATGAGTATCAGGGTTAATGGCATCGTGTTTCTTCGAGTAATCGCTCCCATTCTTTGACATTTATCGCAAGATTTGTAAGAATTGCTCATATCCCAAAATATTGTGGCCAATAGAAACCGCTTTGAAGAATTTTAGCGTCTGTCTTTTTGTCGAAAAGTGACCTCCACAAGCTTCTGAATGACAGAATTGGATGACTTTCGGTATCTCGTCATTCGGTATGCACCGTCAGATGATTTGTTCAGTGCAATATTTAAAAAGGAAGGGATCGTCATAGAAAAACATGCGTGACCAAGTAATGAACCACTTCTTATCTTGCGATGTCCACTCGGGAGGGAGGACTCCCATGATAAGATACTTCACTATATCCTCAAACCAGGGCAAAGAATAGGTAGCAAAGAGTTGCTCATCCAAAAAAATATTCGTCTATGGGTATCGAATCGCTAGGTACGTCGGACGAAAGCTGAGATAGATGATCGGAGATGATGTTTTCTACTCATTTTTTATCTCTAATGGAGAGATTAAATTCTTGTAAGAGTAGGAACCACCTAATGAGGTGCGGCCTTGCATCTTTCTTGGTAAGGAGGTATTTTAAAGCCGCGTGATCGGTGAAACAAGTGATGGTGACCCAATGAGATAGGATAAAAATTTGTCTAGAGAAAATACTACGGCTAGAAATTCCTTCTCCGTATTGGAGTAATTGAGTTGTGGTCCGGTAAGAGTCCGGCTAGCGTAGTAGATAACAGCCTTTTTATCCTTTTGTTGGACCAAAACAACCCCTATTACAAAATCACTTGCATCATACATGAGCTGTAATGGTAAGGGCCAATCCGACGCTTGCATGATGGGAGCGAAAACAAGCATGCTTTTCAATTTTTGAAAAGCACTTAGGCATTCTTTGGATTTTTTTTTAACCCACCCCCTAACTTAGAACTTTGCGCGTCCCGAGCAATGTAAAAAAGATTAGTTTAAAGTTCAACTCTTGAAAATTCTTTTATTGGGATAGAATACCTTTTTCGCGGGCAAGCGATTGCATTTAGCTTATTCAACAAGCCTTTAAACCCCTAGGTTACCCTAGTAGGACGAGTTTTGTCTCGTGAGGGTTTGCAGTGAATACACCCACAAAACTCTTTATTGACTCAAATAAATATCAAAATACTTAAAAATTGTACAATTTAAATTTTTCGAAAAATAATCACCATAAATTCATATTCAAATGCCTCAAACCATAGTGTGTGTGTGCAAAGCCAAAAATTAAACCTCAAATTTCCACCGATTGAGCATTACGTTGCTTTCCGAAAATTCGTTTTGATTCAAATTCTTACGGATGCACTCACAAACGAATCACTCGGATTGTGGCTATTTTCTCTCGGTATGCATGATATAAAGAGTAAATATAATGTAAACACATTCACGCATACAAAATTGAAAAAAAGAAAATATATGGCGAAAGATCTCATCATCGGAATACAGTTATTAGGAAACGGGAACATCACCTCTATTTTACACCGTTTAATCTCTCATTTTATCTTTTCATGTCTTAGCTCTCCACGCAGTAACTAATTTCGCCATTCGGACTCGGTAAGGACTTTCCGGGTTAAAAAGTGTAAAGGGTAAAAATGGGAATGAACGGAATGTTCGGAATTGGAAAATGTCCTTATGACGTCCATTAGTGCTTTTTCGGGCATTTGCTCATTTTTCTCTTTCTTTTTCAATTTTCATTTTTTTTCTCACTATTTTTTTTTCTTTCTTCTTGCCCCTTTTTATTGCACAATTTGGACTTACTTGATGAATTTTCTCAATTTTCACAATTCCGGGCTATTTCAGTTTTTTCGGGTTATCAAACGAAAGGGAAATATTATATTAGGCTCAAAGTGGGTTGCAAAGGGATAATTTTTCACATCTTTTTATGGCCAATATTTTTGGGTAACAAACGAGGGCCTACTTCATTGTCCAAATTGCTAATCACATTACCATATGCATCTCGAGATTAGTTAAGTTTAGAGATATATTTAGCACGAATTTCGAGACAATAATTCACATATTTCCCATAACCGATCAAAACAAAGGATTGAGATCATCAACGACTTATTAAAACAATGAAAAGGACTTTGAGTTAATCATAAACTCGGATTGATTTAAAAACTCAAAAAAATTGAAAGGCTAGAAATCTCACCGGGTTGGACTAATCTCCACATTTATTCATTAAGTCGTCAATTTTCTTTCAATTTCCATCTTTGGTCAATTTTGGCTTAGTGCATTTTGATTGTTAACAATTTGAGACTTCAAACAGAATAAAGGTGATATTTTTGAAAAATTTAAATTCCAATTTTTATTTATTTTGAACAAAAATATTTTTGGCTTTTCAACATTTTCCATTTTTTTTTCTAAAAAAAACACACTTGGAAAGAACATGTGATCGAATCAATGAATCTAAATAATAAATGGGAAGAATATCCCACACCCCCTAACTTAAATGTTGCATTGTCCTCAATGCGAATCAAGAACACAACATAAAGTGAGGAAAAGAAAGATATTACCCAAATGGAGCGATCCCCGATGAGTGCGAGTCCATTGAATCTACAAAACATGTTGGAACCAAGCATAACAAAAAGAATAACAAAAACTCTAACTATCAAAACTAGACTATAATAAAAAGAGAAAAAGAAAAAAAAAAGAAAAAAAAAACTAATTATTTACAACCTAAAATTGGAACGGCTAATAAGTCATATACTAAAAGTCGAAAAATTTGAGGGTCCACCCAAAATACAATCTGACTTTGAGGGATTAATAGTGTACCCTCATTAGGATGCATGCCTCCCGGAAAATAAGAATTTCGTTTGAAAAACGAAAGGCATGTGTGAGATGGAGAAAATGAACCATCACCAATTAAAAAATTTAACGGGATGATGGGGGGTTTGGGTGCTAGGTGGGACAAGTACAATTGAGATCCAAGAAAAATATAATCACCTCCCAAAGATTTTTCAAGTATTATGGGTAGAGGGGCACACAAAAAGGAACAGTCCATATTAGAAAACAATTCTAGCAAAGTGTCTTTGTCGGTAAAAGGTGTAAACGTTTCAGAATTTTTAACTGACTCATAGGAATCTAGCGGTACTTCTAATGGTTCAATAACCGTGAACGAAAATGGTGATGAAATAAACTCAATCTCAAGTGATTCATCATCACTTGGAGATTGAATTTCAAGGGAGAAAGACTCACTTTCAATGAGATGTTCTTCAAAAAATTTAGGTGACACACAAGTCTCAACCTCCTCTTTGTTTTCCAAAATAGAACGCACATCATCGCAAAGTGTGACCATTTCCTTCACAAGACCATACTCGATATTCTTTTTTCTTTGGGTGGAAAGAAAATCCTGTACTCTTTTGGTTAGAAAAAGCGTGTTTTCTTCCAAAGTAGGATCCCTTGGCTCTAGAACCTCGGATTCCTCATTTGGTTGAAAATCTTCTATAGTTTCACAAATATCGGAAGAAAAATCTTCATTGGATTCCCCAAAATATTTTTTTTTTCGATATTTGTTTTCAAGCTTTTCATACGCAAGATTTAGAAAGGCCTCACCCATGGTAATAGGTCGAGGCACAAACTCTTGAGAATATTTAATACAAATTTCTCTCCGATATTCATTTTCAAGACTTTCATACTCCAGAGTTAGAATGGCCTCACGAATGGTAATGGGTCGAACCGTGGACTCTTGAGAATAAAAAGTTTTAAAACGATTACCATATGAACCATTATAATTACCGAACTCACCATGAAAAGACATGATTACCGAATAGTATGTAAATGGAAATTCGAGTACAAAGGTGTGCGGTTGAGGATTCAACGTTTCTTGGTGCTCAATTGTGCAAGGCTACAAAAAAGGTTAAAAAAAAAATCCAAAGAAAAAAAATCTTTCGAAATAGTAAATCAATTATAATCTACAACAAAACATTCCTCGGCAACGGCGCCATTTTGATCGAGTGGAAAAACCGAGCGTCCGTGTAATACGCTAGTCGTTGTTATCGGCTTCCAACCTCAATACAAAAAAACCTAAACTTGTAACTACACTTATTAAGGAGTATAGTGGCGAGTCTGGGTATCGAATCCACAGGGAATGGTTGATAGAATTTAATTGATTTATTACTTCCAAAGAAAAAAATGAAAAAGATGATGATGGTTGAAAAGGGAAAAAAATAGGTAAATTAATAAATTAAATTAATTAAGATGATTGAGAAAGTAGGTTGGAATACAATCCCCCTAACCCTAGTAATTTACCGTATAGAAACCTAGAATTGTAAATTATAAATTTGAATGAATCCAGCCTTTATAGATCCTAAGCATTACATATATGAGGGAACTAGCCCGCATCATATGAAATCAAAGGTAAATATAAAGTGGTGATAAATAATTTTACGCACATCATATCCTTAAACATCCCAAGTACCTAGGGCAAGAGAGATTAAAAGATCTACAATGGTTGTAAAATTGTCTAGCACGACTCTTTCAAATTTTTAATTTAAATTCTATTTTCTACATAAGCAATTTACATTGGGATGGGTTCATGCATCCCAACCCTTAAAAAAACTTAACTAAACATGGTTTTATGAGAAAGCAAATTCATAACAATATATGGAATTATGGATCTAACAAACATTGTTAACAAATTGCAAAAGAATTAAGAATTAAATTGGAAATAAAGTAAAGAATAAATAAGAGAATGAAAAATTGATACTTGTATTCAGCAATAGGGAAAAGAGATGAACTTGAATCCAGAAAAATTCTTCTTCTTCAACCTTAAAAACTAGAGTTTATGAAAATTTCTATGTAAAGAAAAACTAAGAAAACTCTTTAAAATCTCACTTTCTCTCTCTAAAATTCTATTCTACTCTCTAGAATTTGTCTCCCTCCCTCTAGAATTCAACTCCTCTTGAAAATGAGATAGGGCTTGGTCTTTTATAGCACCAAGTTGCACGAATTTGGCATCAAATTTCGCTTGTGGAACAAGTTTTCCAAGAGTTGCACTGCATTAAATGCATAATTAATTGCCTGGATTTTGCATGACCAGACCGGTCCATTATCGTGCAACTTCAAAACATCGTAACTTCTTCACCGTATCTCGGATTGAGGTGCCGTTTTTTCCAGTATTCTTGTAATTTAGATCTCTTCAACTTTCTAGTTGGCCCCACCTCCGGACTAAGGCTGAAAAATTACGAAAATGCCCTTCAACTCTCCATTTCTTGGTTTCTTTCACTGTTTTGAGTTCTCCTTCGCACTAACTTGCATGAAATACCTGTAAAACACATGAGAAATACACAAAACATGAAATACTTGCCAAAAGAGGTTAGTAGAATAAATACGAAACAAATCCAAGCTATTTACACTGCACGGGATCATAAAAATACCGAAATTAAGGGGATAAATATGAAGAATATGTGTCTAATTAAGGTATTTTAAAGACGCGTGGTCGGTGAAACAAGTGATGGTGACCCAATGAGATAGGATAAAAATTTGTCTAGAGAAAATACTACGGCTAGAAATTCCTTCTCCGTATTGGAGTAATTGAGTTGTGGTCCGGTAAGAGTCCGGCTAGCGTAGTAGATAACAGCCTTTTTATCCTTTCGTTGGCCCAAAACAACCCCTATTACAAAATCACTTGCATCATACATGAGCTCGAATGGTAAGGGCCAATCCGATGCTTGCATGATGGGAGCGAAAACAAGCATGCTTTTCAAATTTTGAAAAGCACTTTGGCATGCTTCATTCCACTCGAATGGGGTATCCTTCATAAGGAGGTTACTTAAGGGCCGAGCGATAATGCTAAAGTCCTTAATGAACATTCGATAAAACCCCACGTGGCCCAAGAAGGAGCATATGTCTTTGAGAGATTTTGATGTGGGTAGATCGGCTATGACATCTGTCTTAGCTCTATAAACTTCAATCCCTTTGGATGAAACTATGTGGCTAAGAACTATTCCCTCAGTGACCATAAAATGGAATTTCTCCCAATTTAGCACTAAGTTCTTCTCCACACATCGGGTAAGTACTTTATCCAGATTCGCCAGACAAAGATCGAAAGAGGTGCCAAAAATGATAAAGTCGTCCATGAACACTTCAAGTCCTCTCTCAATCATATCGCTAAATAGACTCAACATGCACCTTTGAAAGGTCGTGGGTGCATTACACAAACTGAATGGCATACATTTGTAGGAAAACGTACCAAAGGGGAAAGTGAAGGTCATTTTCTCCTGGTCAAGTATATCTACCTCAATTTGGTTATATCTGGAGTAACCATCAAAGAAGTAGTAGTAAGGGTGAACCACTACTCTCTCAAGCATCTGATCAATAAATGGCAAGGGAAAGTGGTCTTTCCTAGTTCCTGCATTGAGTTTCCGGTAATTAATGCAAACGCGCCACCCTATGGTGGTACGTTGGGGAATTAGCTCTCCCTTAGCATTTTTAATCACACGCATGCCCGACTTCTTCAGGACAAATTGAATAGGACTCACACACTTCCTATCCGAGATTGGGTAGGTAATCCCGGCATCCAATAACTTAATAATTTCGATCCTCACCACTTCTTTCATATTGGGGTTTAGCCTTCTTTGCATTTCTCTCGAAGTCTTTACATCCTCCTTGAGGTTGATCTTGTGGGTGAAAATCAAAGGACTTATCCTCTTCAAATCAGTAATACACTAACCGAAATCACTTTAGTGCTACCTCATAATCTGTAATAGCTTACCCTCCTTCTCTTCATCTAGGATAAAGGAGACAACAATAGGAAATGTCTCGTCCTTTCCTAGATATGCATATTTAACATGTGAGGGTAGTTTCTTCAATTCGAGGGTTGGAAATTTGTCACTGGAGGGAACCATGCATGCCTTCCTTGGCGGTAACTCCTTGAATTTAGAAACCCATCTTACATCTCTCGCGTCCTCGTCCGACGCTCTCTCATCCAGTAATTATCTTAACTCCTCAACTTCCTTTTCAAATTCAGTATACGTCCCCTCACTCTCGTGACTCAACACTAAGAAGGTCCCTAGGGTATATCAACAATATTTTTCCTCAAAGTACTCCTCTATGATCTCGTCGATTAATCTCACCGCGTGAAGATCATCTTCTTCCCCTGTATGTTGGGCTATATGGAAGATGTTAGTCTCTAAGGTCATATTCCCAAAGGTGAGTTGCATCTTCCCATTTTGAGTATTGATTATTGCGTTAACCGTAGCTAAGAATGGGCGCTTGATAATGATGGGAACATGATTGCTCGAGGCGAAAGAGGGTCCTAAATGACAAAGTCGACCAGAAAGTAGAAAGTGTCAATTTGGACGATCACGTCCTCAACTATACCTCTTCGGATCTTCACCATTCGATTCGCCAATTGGAGAGTGATATTTGTGGTCTTGAGGTCGCCCAGATCAAGTTGCCTATATATGGCGTAAGGGAGGATATTGACACTTGCTTCCAAGATAAGTAAGGCTTTTTCATTTCTATTTTCTCCAATGATGCAGGAAATGGTGGGTGCACCATGATCTTTAAATTTTGGCGGGAGATCATTAAGTAGAATGGAGCCCACAATCTGTGCTATAAATATATTTTTCTTTACCTTCCTCCTCCTCTTCACTGTTAACAATTCCTTGATGACTTTTGCATAAGCTGGAATCTTCTTAATGGCATCGAGGAAAGGTAAATTTAACTTTACTTGCTTTAGCATGACTAGTACTTCATCACAGGGATTTCTTTTGTGGGAAGGAACTAGCCTTTAAGGAAATAGTGCCATAGAGGTTGGTTTTACTACTACCTCGGGCTCACTAGTTTCTTTTTTATCACTCTCCTACAAGGGGACATCTTTGACCTCTTTCCTTCCGGGTGAAATCTCCATGCCTTTGGTTGCGTCGTGTGAAGGAGGTGATAAATCAACAACTCTCCCACTATGAAAGTGATCACATCTTGACATTGCTCTTGATGTTTTGTAGAGGTGGATCTAACACTAGTTTGACCTTGGGGAGGTCTTTGGCCTTGGGCAGGAAACTTGCCCTTCTCTTGGATACTCAACGATGATTGCATCTTTGAAATAGTCTCATTTATATCATTGATCATGTGCTCATGTCTAGCAGTGGCAGCATTCTGGGCAGTGATGAATTGGTTTATCGTATCCTCGAGACTTCTCCGTGAAAGAGTAATATATGGCCTTGGAGGTGGTGGTGCTTGCACATGTACCTGTATGTGAGGTGCTTCTTGAAAGTGTGATGGTGGGGAGGGGTAACATGAGAAATATGATTCGTCGCAACATTTTGTTGCCATAGCTAAAACCAGTGTGGTTTTTCCATGAAGGGTTATAAGAATTCCCGTGCGGTGCACGAAAATTACCCTTAAATCCTCCTACACCACTCACCTGCTCTTGAAGCATAACTTTGTAAGTGGGTATCATCGGGCATTCCTCTGTTGAATGTCCCACATCACAAATAGCACACACCTTCTCAATGGGGTTCAGGATGGAGCCAGTTGGTCCTCTTGCACATATCTCAAGTACTTCTCACATTCCTTTCTCAAGTAGATCGAGTCAACTGGCCATCATAGTATCCTTTTCTAGATGAAATAAGCCGCCCGCCGATGGAATGGCGGTCGTTTAGCACATTCGATTATGAGAACTAGGGTCAGATGTATCCCAAGCTTGGGTAGTCTCGGCGACATACCTCAGGTGAAGCTCAACATCGTTAGCGTCTAAGTCGACAAAGGGACCATCACACATGGTTTCAACGAGTTGTTTGGAATTTATATTTAGCCCATTATGGAAGAAGGAAATGATTTGCAATTTATCAAATCCATGATGAGGGCACGAAGTGATTAACTCATTAAAATGCTCGTAACATCTATCAAACGACTCATTTTTGGATTGTCAAAAGGTTTGAATTTAAGCCTTAATGGAATTCGTTCGATGTGGGGGAAAGAATTTCTTGAGGAATTTAGATTGCAAGTTGTTCCATGATGCAATCGAGTTAGGAGGTAAAGACCATAGATAGGTCTTAGCCTTGTCCTTTAGCGAGAATGGGAAGAGTTTGAGGTGGATCACATCTTTTGTGCAAGTTTGATCATTGAGGGTCTTGCACGCCTCCTCAAATTCCCGGATGTGGAGATATGGCTTTTCTAATTCCATTCCATGGTAGTTGGGAAGTATTTAGATCATCCCATTCCTAAATCAAAATTTTCCTGCATTATACGGGAGTAAAATGAATCTAGGAGTGACTGTTCTCTCGGGATATAAGATTTCTCTCAAAGGGAGGTATGAGACCTCTTCCTCACCTGCGGCTACACTACCCTATTGTGACATGGCTCTCTAACTTGATGACTCTGTATCCTCACTTGGTATGCTCGGAGCATGCTCTGTGGTGTGTCCTAAGAGGGATGTCGGAGTGTTACATGCAATTGAGTGTGGATGCGTGGGAGGTGGAACCCAGAATTGTGGAACTTTTGGAGCGTGAGGGCTACCAGGGTCCTACTCAACTATCAAGTTTTCGTGAATGCTGGTTGGAGTATTTTGGGGAGTTAGAGTGATTTTAGGATGTTGCATTAATAGTCTTTTGAGAGATGAAGTATCTTTTTGTTCTTTTTGAATTTTTTTTATTTTTTTGGTAGAAGTTTTAGATTAACGGCATCTAACCTGCGTCTACCTAAATCCCCGGCAACGGTGCCAAAAACTTGACGCGACTAAGAATGTGTCTCTAAAGTGAGTTATCTCTAGGCTCAAATGCAATCCTATCGTGTTAGTAATAAACTCGGTAAGTCGGGATCGTCTCCACAGGGAAATAGGACGAGAAACTCGTAACGACGGAAGGGCAGACGGTCAACCTAAATTCAACTCTAAGAAAAACAAAAAGAGGATTTGTTTGCAATTAATCCTACTAGTAAAAGGAAACTAGATTAAGACTACGGAACTAATGAATTAAGAAAGAATTAATAACTAAGAATGAAGTAATAAGTATGAAGAGAAAAAACAGGTCGGGAATACAATCCCTCAACCGTAGTGTATTGCTAGTATAAAACTAATCGTAAATTTAAATGATTAATCAGACCCAGTCTTTTCTACTCCCAAGCATTATGTATATGAGGTTCAAGCCCGCACCATACGTAATCAGAGGATGAGTAAAGCGATAACGCGATAGCTACACTTGAATTTCATTCTAAAGCATCACGATTACCCTGAAGCAAATGAGATCCAAAGATATACAATGGTTGTGTTCGCTACGAAATACGGTCTAATAAGTCCTTAATTTTAGAGGATTACTTTTATACACATGAAACGCTCACATCGGGTTAAGTTCATGCATCCCAACCCTAAAAAAAATCAAACTGACATACTGAACCTAACTACGCATAAATTAACTACATTTCATGTGAAAGAAATCATGATGAATGTATAGTGAAACATCCAAGAAAAATAATAGAGAGAATGAAAATTGAATTAAAACTTGTACTCAAACCCGAAATTAATTTATCTTGAAGCACCAAATCAAAACTATGTTCCTAGGGCAATCTCGTACATTTCTCCCTATCAAAAACTATTCAAAATCGTCTTTTTTAAGTCAATACAAAGACATAAATACGTTTTAGAAGAGTTTGTAACATAATAGGACTCTTTGGACCAATCAACATTTGAGGAGAATTTCGCGTTTCAGGCACCTCGAACCGGTTCACAGGTACCCCGAATCAGTTCGAACCCGAACCGGTTCACCATGTGGTTCGGGAAAACTTGCTGGTTTGAGCCTTCTTCTTTTCATTTCCAACACTTAGAAAATTTTCATGTTTTCTTCCTTTCTTCTATGGATTTTTCTTCAACTTCAATGAGTCATAACTCTTTCACCTTAGCTCGGATTTGGGAGCTGTCTTTTCCAGTGTTATCGTTGTTCCGATGTCTTTGACTTTCCAGTAGGCTCCACCTCCGGGATCAGGGTGAAAAATTACAAAAATTCCCTTAAACTTGTCTTCCTAGCCTTTCTTTCATTGTTTCGATTTCTCTTTCGCACTGCTTGCATACTTTACCTGTAAAACACATAAGAGAAACAAAAAACATGAAATACTTGCCAATGAAGGTTACTAGCATAACTATGAGTTAAATCCATATCAATTTCACCGCTCGGGTTCACAAAAGTACCGAAATTAAGGGGATAAATATACAATATTTATGCCCGATCAATGCGCGTGTGAGTCGTGTCGAGACTTAAACATATGAAATAAAATGAGATTTATTTATGGGTCATTCATATGGTCATTTTGAGTGCACTAGTGTGACTGGTAGGGTCAAAATAGTAAAAAAAAAAAGTGTACTTGGGGGTTTTGGATTGGATCATGGGGCATTTTTAGGCCAAACCGGCACACCAGAGGGGTATTTTGGTCTTTTCAATTTTTAGAGAAAAGGGACCTAAAAATTCACCTTGTTTATATTAGTATATGTGATGAGGGAGTTAGGTTTAGACGTGAGAAAATGAAAGGAGAGGAGAGGCCATTTAAGAGGAAGAAAAAAGGGTTTGGAGGTGTAACACATTGATCCATCCGAAAAGTGTTGCCGGAATCGGAATCAAAATGAGGAGAGATCAACTTCATCATCAACAAACGAATTCAAATCATCAATCATATAGAGGCAAGTGTTTATGGAAATTTATTTTGACATTATAATACCCATGTAATGTAGTGTTTTATATTTAATGATTTTAAATGAAGTTCTTGGAAATTTGACGAATTAAATCCATGAATTGGGATAGGGTTGCATGTAGAATGGACCTATGTATTGTAGTTTACACGAAATTAGAGTTGATTGAACTAAAAACATAAATGGGATCTGGGTTGTTGATGAATATAGATGAAGAAGATGAAAATTGGGGTTTTGAGGAATTAATGATTATAATTTGTTCTTGAGTAGAATTCTTGATGCTTTGATGATATATTTTCATTGGAAACATCCCTATACATCTATGTAATGTTTAGTAATGTTGGTTAAGATTTTGGTGAAGAAGCATGATTTTTTTTAGTAACGAGAATTGGAGAAAACGCAAGTTCATAAGGAAGAGGAAACATATTCTACTTTTCGAATCGACTCGGCCCTTGGGTGAATCGATTCAGTTTTCCAGATTTGTAATTTTTTTCTTTTATATCCTAGAATTTTTGAGTAATTAACGGGGGAATTTTGGAGCACCTCTAAATGATAAAGAGAATTATATTGAATGTCAGTAGGCCTATTGTGGGAATTAGGTTTACAAAAGTTGAGATGAGATGAGGCTAGGGATAATCGGGAACATATCCAAAGTTATTGAATGAACGGGATTAATAACAGGCCATGGAGAGATGAGTTAACCTATGGAGTTAATTATTAGTGTACGATAATGTAGTATTTGGGTGGTATGGGAGAAGTTAAAGAGATATTTAACTAGGGACTTAATGAGTAAAGATTGGAGGAATGTGGCATACTATAGGGGCGGTACGGGAGAGGTAAACCTGTTAGTGGTCAGATAGTTATTGATGAGACCTAGTTGGGCTAGATAACATATCTAGGAGGACGACATTAAGCGTGCACATTTGTTTAGAGGTGAGGAACTAAAAGGAGTGTACGCTGAACAAACATGTGTAATCAAGAACTGATTTTAAAATGTGATAAATACTTTCTAAATATTTTCAAAATACTTTGGGCTCTGACCCGTCTTGCAAAACCTTTTAGGTGTGCCTCCACAGGGACACCGAGATTAATAATTATTCCAGGGATTTGTAGTTGCATCAGTTTTGGATGATTGAACGATTTGGATTAGACGCTTCAGTTGCTTCATTCCTAGAGTAGAATTTAGGTTCAGTTATTCCATTTAGGCATGTTGCCCCTTAAGCTATTTTCTTTTATTTAGTTTATTAGACTTTGTATTTGTGGACTGAGTTTATTTCTGTAGATTTTTAGTTGGACTTTTGTTTTGGCAACCAATGATTTATTCGGTATTATTTTATTCAGCATTTATCTTGTGATGTACTTATATTGCTATTGCGTGGATGGTTTGGTGATTATATTTAATTTCCGCATGTTGTTTTTTAATAAAGGATAAAATTCGGCACCGGTTTATTTAAAAACGTAGGTGGTTAGTAATTTAAATTGTTTTCGATAGTGATGGTAAGAATGAACTAGGTGAGATTCTTGTTTTATTTTTATAAAGGACTGATCACTTGGTATTTAAATAGGCGGGGTTTCACAAAAGTGAGGAGCGCCAATAATAGCTGGGGGAGCTAGTGACGGTATGTATGCAAGCGGGTCCTAGAGGTTTGTTGGTACTATTTTAATCACATCATGTGACATTCCAGTGTTGTGAAAGAGGGGAGGGGATATGTTTTCTCCTGTATCTTGTGTGATAGTATCCTCTTGAAGGAAAATTTATGTTTGGCTTAGTGCTCGAATCTCAGATTGCATGTTGTTTTAGGACGTGGTGATATTATTTAACTTCGCAAAACCTAGCCCATTATGGAAGGATCTTGATCTTTTTCTATGGTCATAGAATATACAGCAGAACAAACTTAACATTTGTGGGTGGGGAGTTAGTTGATGAAGAATAACTAACCAAATGGAGCACGAACATGGGATTCAAGGGTAAGAGCTTTGTGTATATTCGAGGGGTAATGACAATTATAGAAAAAGGTGGTGCATATTTACTTAGAATTTTGAGACAGAAGGATAATACATAGGGGAGGAAGGACTCACATATGTATGGTTTCTTCAATGAAATTGTTTTATCTATTTTTAACTGTATGTGGATGGTATTTTATTTTTTTGTATACTTTTATTTGGTAGTGTCTTTTTTATGGTATAATCGAGCAGGGTTCTATTGGATTTGAGTATACTAGGGTGATATCTAGACTTTCATGTGAGGATTGGGAAAATGATAGGCTGAGGCCCGAAAATTTCCTAAAGAAATAAAAAGATGGGTAGGGAAATACAATGTAAGGGGATTATGGTTTGTCGATAACTTTTCGATTCATATTATTATATCTCCTATAAAAAAGTGTAGACAGTCTGCCTGGAATCGCAGAGGTTTTGGACCAGCCTCCAACTGTTTGATAATTTTGATTTTTTTTGTCAAATCAAGTTTCCCACAAATATCTATTATTATTTTTATATAAGGAGTGTACCTATAGTTTTTTTCTGTATGAAAGATGTGATGTGACTCGATTATCGATGGATTGCTTTTTATTTCCATGGATCATGATATACCGAGTTACTTGGACTTAAAAACCATTATAGTATATGTGAAACTATTATACCCCTTTACTGAATAGATGTTAAATCTTGTTGAGACACCCCACCCAATTGAATACTGGATGATCAATCCTTTAAAAAATTAAAACAGAATATCTGATTGGTTCATTCTTAACATCACTGTCGAAAAATAATTACTTTATTAATAACCTAATAATTAATTATTCTACTATAAAAACCTTTTAATCCATTAATTAATATTCAACAATTTAAATCATTCACCACATTCACCATTATCAAAGAATAAAAATTATAATAAATAAGAAACCATCTGACTGAATAAATAAGACTGGAATAAATGTCCCAGTTGAAAATCTCAAATACAATAATTCATAATAAAAATGAATCCCATCAAACTGAGATAAAGAAGTACAATATCTCTCTGAAATAAATGATAACTAAAAATGGGCAACATGCCCTAACTGAAATAATTATATCAAGAATTGAATGGATAATAGTGGAGGAGTCTAATAAGGAGGGTCTGCAACTGCTACAAAAGCTACAACACGCCAAATCATTCGATAGTCTACGCCTAGCATCCATGTGGCTAGACACCTAAAATAGTTTGCACAAGAGAAAAAATATTTGCAAGAAATGGGTCAGAGCCCGAGGGAAAATAGTTTAAAACCGTTTAGCAAGTATTTAAAATGTAGTAAAGCAAATACTATATACATGTTAGTTTTTCGAGCTCTCACTTGATATTATCACCTCTCAACTATTGTGCACGCATAATGTACCACTAAATAATTCTATTTAATGCTACCCGGCCTAACTAGTTCGAAAGTATTCATATCCTAAACTATTACTCATAGTGCCCACTCGCATTTCCCACACAGTACGATATTGAATATTTCCACATCTTTTATTTTGAATAGGAGCTTTCACAAATAAATTTAAGTGTTCACATACTTAAGTTATTTTAGATTTCACTATCTTTCTAATCTACTAGATTCACAGAGTTAAATATATCACATGTATATATGTACTAATATTGTACCTCCATACTCAACTGCGGTGCATGCATACTCTGCTATCATGTCCTGTTACATATCGCATTATATAAATGACTATTAGTTTGGTATTTCCCTCGAATCATAAATACAAATCAGATATATTGGAGTCGAACATAGTCCCCAGCCAAATGGGTCACGCACATACCTACGCTCCCATTCAACCGTTGAACTATCATACTCTCAAATAGTATGTCTCAAGGTTTTATGTTCTCAGTATGAATCTAAAATTCTCCCAATGGTCACATCAGGATAACACTGTCCGCTACGTGAAACCTGCTCCCTGATAGCAAGCAGCATAGGTTTGTCATATGTAATACCCCGTAATTTTATGGCTTCTATTTATTTCTTATGGGATTTTTATTTAATTAAATGGGGATAGAATTTAATTAAAATTAATCCAGAATTTAAAATAAATATTTACTAGCATGATGAGAGTTAGTAATTATTTGGTGGAAATTACTTAATGAGTAAAAGTAATATATAGAATTGATTTTATAAAAAATTATCGCGACTGAATACACGACAATTACAAAATTTAAAGTCGGGACGCGCTTTGTATCATGTCTGGACTAAATTAATGCAATATAGAGTAAATAAATTATAAGTCACCCATATGTTCATTTCGAGTGTGCCAACATGTCCGGAAGGGTCGAGATAGTCATAAAAGTGTACCCGGGAGTTTAGTTTGGGTTTCGAGACGTTTTTAGGCCTAACCGACAACCCGAGAGGGCGTTTTAGTAATTATCTATTTTTAGGTTTAATTATGGACGAAAATAATACGTTTATATCTATTGAAAATAGAGTCCTCGAGGGTTAGAGAGTTAGAAGTTGCAGAGGGGCTAAGTTAGAGAGAAGAGGGAAAACTTCCAAGGAGGAGAACCCCCAACTCACAACCTTTTTGTCGGATTCCACCACCGTCTCGTAGATCGAAAAAACAAGAACATAGCCATACCCATCCAAACCTGGAATTCAGACTTTCATCTTCAAGACAAGTATATATCTTGTTGTCTTTATGTCATATTACATCCATATTAGAGTAGGAGATGATTAAATCATGTTTTATGTAAAGGATTTTGTTATTTGGGAAATTTTAATTCAATTGGGAGTAGAAATTAGATTAGGATGATATCTTGTTATATGTTAAGTATCAACCACGAAATTGGAATTTTAGTAGAGGAAGAAATCTGGGAATCAAATGAATTCTCTAAGAAAATTGGATAAACTAGGGTTAGAAGATAATTCCTTAAAGCAGCCTATTTGATGATGATTCTTGATGTATTAATGTGAACTTTACATTAGAAATCCTTCATAATTAGTTATATAATGATTCTTATATTTTTTTGGGGAGTTTGGGACTCATTAATGGAGATTTGGTTGAGTTTTAAGGAGGAAACCCATAGGTTATATTTGCAGAATATGGGAAATACCTGTCCAATCGATCGATAGACTCAAGAATGTCGATCGATCGATGGATCGACCCCTACTGGAAATTTAATAATTTTTCCCTTTTGAATTAATTCGATAAAAATGCGTAGGAACCTTGGATATTAATCATAGATGATAATAGGTCATGGGGAGGACCAGTAGGGTCTAAGTAAGTTTTGATATATGGGATTTTATAACGAGATGTGTCCGTGGGATAACGGGGGCATAAAATTAAATAGAGATCATGCATACGTTAAGTGAGGTATTGGGAGACTCGGGAAGGATTCGGACCAGTATGATAGTGAGGGTACACCTACTAAAATTATAAATAGTATAAGAGAACACTTCTAAGGATGAGAAGTAATTACAAAAAGGGCGACAATTGAGAATAAAATGAATTGGTTAATTATATGTAGGACTTGGATAATATGCGCCACGTATGGTTATGATATTTATTATAGGTCGTGGGCAAACCAAATTAATATATGTGTATGTATATATATATATAATAGTGTGCATGTGTATATGTATATATATTATTATATATATGTGTATAATCATACCCGAGATACTTGCTATCACGGATATTTTTGCGCCGGGATGATCTTATCTCGATTGGACCTTTATGGGGGATATTGACTCGTACCCTAGAAGATAGTATCCTTAATGCAGGCTATCAAAGAATGGTAGTCAAATTGTCCTAAGGGACGTGAGGGGTATGTGATGACCTTTTAGGACTGGGAACTATTCTTCGCCTCCAATATGCATGTTTATGTTAATACGGTTCGAGAGTGGATGCGAACTAGTATTTCCCTTATTGTACGAGAGGTACAGGGACTGGATAACAGAGTATGCTAGGACCATAAATTTTATGTGGGGTGCTCTATTGTGTATATATATTGTGTGTAATATATACCTATACGTGAAATTCTTCTATTGTGCATGTAAGTAGATAAATTTTGAATAGGCGTTCCAAATTGTAGTATGTGCATGAGATTTCACATCAGTACTGAGATACTCATAATTGGATTAAATAATTCTTAAGAAGATGTTAATTTAAATAAATTGTAATCATATGGTCTCGCATACTAGAACTTATAGGAGGAGAATTTGGGTTAGACTTATGATATTTTAGTAATACGATAGGCGTTCACACTAGATGAGAGGTTACAATTCTCAAGAGAGTGTTGCATACTAACATGTATGTCATATCAACTAGTATGCATTTTAAATACTTTCTACACCATTTTAAAAGATATTTTTACACTCGGGCTCTGACCCTTTTCCTGTCATTTTCTTTCTTCTCTTGTGTGTGTGTGTGTGTATATATATATATATTACAAGTGCCCAGCCATATGGGCGTCAGGCATAAACTCTTTGGATTGGACGTGTTGCAGCTTATGTGGGAGTTGCAGGTATTTGCAATAGATGATTTCTCCCTTGATTCAGCTTCTGATCTAGTCTCTTCTTAGATAGGGCATGTGTCGCCCATTTCCTGTTCCAATATAGACCTGTTAGAGATTTTGTATTTATTTGTGTTTCCAGTATTTAGTGCTCATTTGGGATTTATTGTTCTGTCATGTGGATTTGATTTCTGGTTATTTAGAGGGTATAATCAAGAATGATGATCGTAGTTAAGGCCACCCCTATTATGGCACGAGATTCTAGGACTATAAAGATGGCTAGGGCACAGCCTACGGTTTCCAAGTGCTGCTATAGTCGAAAGTGGTACAAAAGTAGACTCACCCAACGTGGTATGACTGGGAAAGAGTCAGACGAAGCATTTAGGAGAACCGTCGGTGGAAATTCTAGAAATGCAGGGATTGTGTGTGTTAGCCAAAGGAGGTAAAATATCCAAAGGTTTCGGCATATAACGGAGTGTGGCTAACTGAAAGTGAAAATTTGGGGTAAAATTTTTTTTGGCTTGTCAGAACGAAGTTATAATGGTGGGAGTCAGCCACCACTTTTTGAAGTAGAATGCTATGTCTATAGAAGGATCTTAGGTATAGTTTAACTGTAGGTTCCTTTAGCAGATGTTGAGGATAAGATGTGAATGTTGTTCTGAACTCATCACAGGAGGGACGGACAGAGGTCCATTTGTGAATATGAATCTAAACTGTTAGCGAATCTTATATCCGAGGATGTAGATACAAATGGAGGAGAGGATTTCAAGTGGGAGATCAACTCGTAAGAAAAGTTAACAACACTTAAAGGAAATTCTACTGGACGGTCGATCCAGATGAAGATAATGTCACGTTTTGTCAGTGGAGATGTTAACGCTTATTTGTGTGGGAAGCTAAAAGATTCGAAGAATTTAATCAGAGAATAAGACTGGGCGAAACGGTGTTAGTGAAACACCACAAGGGGGAGACCCATCAGGGGACCCATATAAATAACTCGGATAGTTGAATTCTTACCAAGCGATGGTGAATTCAGTAAGGGATATTGAAGCAAGTAGCATGTTCCTTAGGACCCAACAAAGCTAAGGGAACAATGGGGGTAGCCATCAAGATCAAGACTACCAAAGTCCAAGACAAGGACAAACCTAATATGGTTAGTATGATAGGAAATAAGTGGATTATGTGTTGAGTTATTTTGTGGAAAGTAAAACCACATGCGTTAATTTTCCCCGAAGCGAGTAAAGGGACAAGGGTATGGTGCTCACAAGGGAAATGGTTAATGTAGTTTTCGATTTGGTTCGGATAGGCGTGGTATGTCCGAGAAACTATTTGAGAAGCCAGCGCGATTGGCAAGGTAGAAGTATGAGTTTTATCCTCACAGGATGAGGCGTATTTTGTGTAACACGAGCGAGTCACTTCATTTTGATTATTGTGAGATTCGCATGTGAGATGAGTTCAAGGCGTATATCGACAACGTTATTATTATGTGTATGTTTTTCCTGGTATAGCGAGGTTATCTTTAGTGTTATCCATGGAGGATAAATGGGTTCATTATTAGTGGTATATACCTTATTGAGATGACTTGTTTTAGGGATTTCATATACAAGTATGATATTATCCTGATTATGGCTGTATAGTAATGCTTAGAACGATAGTGGCAAGTTATTGCATGGCTATCGGGGTGGTTGCCTTAGAGCAGCATGTTTTGTTCTAGTGAGACCTCAGCTGCGAGATGGTCGGTCTCTCATTTATATTATATATTATAGAGACTTCAGAGGGTATAGTGGTCTCGAGATATTCAACCCCGGTGTGTGTTGGGAATTCATTGATATGATTCGAAATGTATTGGGTTTACTGTTGAGCAGAAAACTTTAACTCGTTATTATGTTTAACTCTTTGGACTTAGTAATATGAGAGCGCATTGCTATATCACTCCTTTAGAGGCGTGGGAGTTAAGACTTGAAGATATATGTCTAGGGACAGGATTTCGAGAATCTCGATTGTACGTGTATGTGGTTTATGGAATATGATTACCAATAATTTTGAGTGATAGTGTCTCTGGGAAGGAAATTTTCTCATTTAAATGTAATTACAGAAAGGGATATAGCTTTTATGTCAAGAGACGGGAATATAGGGGTACATGTTATGGATTAAGGGCCTAATGGATTTTGATGATCGACAATGCTAGGTAGTAGTGTATCGGGGGGTTCTTTGTTTGGATTTCGCTTTGCGAGACATCCTAAGCATGAAACTTAGCATAAGGTTGGAAGTAGGGAGATGTTTGGCCATTCATTCATAAGTCCGATACCTCGATCGTTATAGAAGTATGTATTTATAACTGTAAGTTAAAAGTTAAATTCCGATATAAGGCCAGTGGAGTCGGTTGTGCGGTGAGGATGGATTGAAAATTTTATTTTATCACGACGAGTTGAAGGGTGGAGCGATGTTAAGTAGGATTTAAAAAATTTGAATTCTAGGGTGATTGATAATGCCCAAGTGTTATAGCCACATTGTGAATACAGAGGCAATAAAGAATTGGGTGTTATGTGGGAAGCTTATGTGATGCTTATGCCAGTATGAATGGCTTATAGGATGTGTGGACACCCTGGTTAACTGATGTCTCAATCTCTGAGTTGAAGAGACATGTGTGAAATATATGTCCGTGGGACTAATATAATGAAGTGTAAGTGGTAGAGGGGATTAACCATCATGAGAGAGGGATGATAATCCATATATAAGTGTGCGATCAGAGTATCACACCCGAACTCGGTGGAAAGTTTGTGGGAAGTCATTTAAAAAGAGGTATCCATTACGAAGACTAAAATTTAACTATTGTGGAAAATTTGGAGCAGCATTCTACCCAGTCAAAATGTTGAGAGTGACTTGCGCAAAAATGGAAAGATGATGTCAATACGGTATAAGGAGACCATAAGTGCACATCGTGGCAAAAAATGCACGGGTAGGAAGTTTTGGTATACGCCAAGGGAAGAAGAGGATTATTAAGTAACACTTAATGGGAGGCGTTATAAGTGGAAGTCGGTGTTGAGAGGGACATAGTGAGTAGTCACCATATGCACCACTCATAGGTAGAAACCGGTTGGAGTAAGATGATCAGCCATATTTTTTTTATTAAGCCGACAATTCTGATAGTGGAAGAGGGCAGTCAAGTCGGTAAAATTTCTTTGATGGGTTGCTAACCTCAAGGTAAGATCAAGGGTTCCTTCGAACATGTGGAACAAGTTCACCAATAAGGAAATGATTGATATTCCTTTGGGGTGATTTACAATATTAGCTAATGTGCCCTAGTCTTCTTTTGAAAATAAGAATCACGTCGGTACGTGGTCCTACACGGTATTGTTCTGAATTAGGATGAGATTTTTGAATCCTACCTTCAATATGGAATTTCAGGAAGTAGTGGGGATAACGTTTCGTTTTGAGTAGGTTGTATCACCCATAGCTCAGGGAGTAGGCGAATGGTGATTAATGATTAGTGGATCCATGTGAAAGTAATTTTGGATTCGTTGTGATTATTTTATTTCCACAACTGATATAGCTAGAAAGTTAAGTATATTACGGTAATTGGGAGAGGATATTACCTAATGGTAGGGTTCCGTGGAAGCACTCGTACCTGTTTATTGTGAACAAGGTGTTTATTGAGGTTTTGGTGTGGAAAAACCTTAACTTTTCTCACTCTGGATGTTAAGAGGTGGTCGAATAATTAGAATTTTGGATTGGTCAAGAGTTATAATCCGATGACTAAAGACGACTAACCACATACTATCCTAGGTAACCTTTTAACTATCATAAGAGTTACGTCGCCATGAGTTAAGATTTGAAGAACTGACAAGAGAAGTCAGATGTTCATATGGTTTCTCCCAGGACGAGAGTTTTGTGTTTAGATAAATACGGGAGTTGATACGAGGTGAGATGCGACATCCCAATAATATTGAGACAATGGGGCCAATGATGTATAAGCTAGTCTTATTCGAATGTTGTTCGGTAGGAGCACAATTGAGGTGCCGTTATTGAGGTGTGACTCTATACCCTATAACTGATAAAGTGTCGAGAGTGTTAAACAAGCTTGTTGTGAAGCGGGGGCTATAGTGATTGATCCTTATTTTGAAGTTGGTTTTGAGTACTAGAGGAAACCTATTTTTATCATGTATGCCTTACTTTTCTGAATTTGGGGACGAAATTTCATTATTCGGAGGGAAGTATGTAATACTCCATAATTTTATGGCTTCTATTTATTTATTATGGGATTTTTATTAAATTAAATTGGGATAGAATTTAGTTCATATTAATCCAGAATTTAAAATAAATATTTACTAATGTGATGAGAGTTAGTAATTATTTGGTGGAAATTACTTAATGAGTAAAAGTAATATATAGAATTGATTTTATTAAAAAATTTCGCAAGTGAATAACACGGCAATTACAGAATTTAATGTCGGGATGCACTTGTGTCATGTCAGGACTAAATTAATGCAATATAGAGTAAATAAATTATAAGTCGCTCGTATGTTCATTTTGAGTGCGCCAACGTGTCCGGAAGGGTCGAGATAGTCAGAAAAGTGTAGCCAGGGGTTTAGTTTGGGTCCCATGACGTTTTTAGGCCTGACCGACAACCCGGGAGGGTGTTTTAGTAATTAGCCATTTTGAGGCTTAATTGTGGACAAAAACAATAGGTTTATATCTAATGAAAATAGAATCCTTAAGAGTTAGGGAGTTAGAAGTTATAGAGGGGAGAGAAGAGGGAACCTTACAAGGAGGAGAACCCCCAACTCACAACCTTTTTGCCGGATTCCACCACCATCGTGTAGATCGAAAAAGTGGGAACGCAGCCATACCCATCAACACCTTGAATTCAGACTTTCATCTTCAAGGCAAGTATCTATATTGCTGTCCTTAATGTGATATTACATCGATGTTAGAGTAGGAGATGATTAAATCATGTATTATGTAGAGGATTTTGTTATTTGTGAAATTTTAATTCAATTAGGAGTAGAAATCAGATTAGGATGATATCTTGCTATATGTTAAGTATCAACCACGAAATTGGAATGTTAGTAGAGGAAGAACTCTGGTGATGAAATGAATTCTTGAAGAAAATTGGATAAACTAGGGTTAGAAGATAATTCCTTAAAGTAGCTTATTTGATGATGATTCTTGATTTATTAATGTGAACTTTATGTTAAAAATCCTTTATAATTAGTTATATAATGGTTCTTATGTTTGGTTGGGAGTTTGGGACTCATTAATGGTGATTTGGTTGAGTTTAAAGGAGGAAACCCGTAGGTTATATTTGCAGAATATGGGAAATACATGTTCGATCGATCGATACGTTCGACTCAAGAATGTCGATCGATGGATCGATCGATAGACCCCTCTTCATCGATCGATCGACCCCTCCTGGAAATTTTATAACTTTTCCCTTTTTAATTAATTCGAGAAGAATGCGTAGGAACCTTGGATATTAATCATAGATGATAATAGGACATGGGGAGGACCAGTAGGGTCTAAGTAAGTTTTGATATATGGGATTTTATAACGAGATGTGTCCGTGGGATAACGGGGGCATAAAATTAAATAGAGATCATGCATACGTTAAGTGAGGTATTGGGAGACTCGAGAAGGACTAGGACTAGTATGATAATAAGGGTACACCTACTAAAATTATATATAGTATAATAGAACACTTCTAGGGACGAGAAGTAATTACGAAAAGGGGGATAATTGAGAAAAAATGAACTGGTTAATTATACGTAGGACTTGGGTGATATGGGCCACGTATGGTTACAATATTTATTATAGGTCGTGGGGAAACCAAATTAATATATGTGAAGGTGTGTATATATAACAGTGTGCATGTTTATATGTATATATATTATTATATATCTGTGTATAATCATACTCGAGCGACTTGCTATCACAGGGGTTTCTGCACCGGGATGGTCATATCTCGATTGGACCTTTATGGGGGGATATTGACTCGTACCCTTGAAGATAGTATCCTTGATACATGCTATTTAAGAATGATAGTCAGATGGTCCAAAGAGATGTGAGGGGTATGTGCTGACCTTTTAGGACTGGGAACTATGCTTCGCCTCCAATATGGGTGTTTATGTTAATACAGTTTGAGAGTGGATCTGAACTAGTATTTCCCTTATTGTACGAGATGTACAGGGACTGGCTTTTAGAGTATGTTAGCACCATAGATTTTATGTGGGGTGATCTATTATTTATATATATATATATATATATATATATGCCTATACTTGAAATTCTTCTACCGTGTGTGTAAGTAGATACATGTTGAATAGATGTTCCAAATTGTAGTATGTGCATCAGATTTCACATCAGTACTGAGATACTCATAATTGGCTTAAATAATTCTTAAGAAGATGTTAACTTAAATAAATTGTAATGATACAGTCTCGCGTACTACAAATTATGGGAGGAGAATTTGGGTTAGACTTATGATATTTTAGTAATATGATAGGCGTGCACACTAGATGAGAGGTGAGAATTGTCAAGAGAGTGTTGTGTACTAACTTATATATCATATCAACTAGTATCCATTTTAAATACTTGCTAAACCTTTTTAAAAGCTATTTTTACACTCGGGATCTGACCCGTTTCCTATCATTTTCTTTCTTCTCTTATATATATTACAAGTGCCCAGCCACAGGGACGTCGGGCATAGACTCTTTGGATTGGACGTGCTGCAGCGTATGTGGGAGTTGCAGGTCTTTATAATAGACGATTTATCCCTTGATTTAGCTTCTGATCTAGTATCTTCTTAGATGGGGAATGTGTCGCCCATTTCCTGTTCCAATTTAGACCTTTTAGATATTTTGTATTTATTTATGTTTCCAGTATTCAGTGCTCATTTAGGATTTATTCTTCTGTCATGTGGATTATATTTGTGGTTATTTATTTGGGTTGAGATTTATAGTTGGCATTTCATTTAAATGGATTGTTTTATATATCTCTCACGTTAGTCATAGATTGTTATGATTTAAAAGGTTTTCATTATGGAATCTAATAAATGAAATATTATTTTAAAAATCTTTTGACACTTAACTTAATTATTTGTAGGTTGATCAAAATGGAAAATTATCATCCACAATAATGATAAGAATGAACCACACTGTTCACCTTGATTTTAATTTAATAAAGTACTGATCACCCGATATTAAATTAGGTGGGGTGTCACATCATACACATAAGAAATCACACTATAGGTATTTCTCCCACCTATATAGTAATATCATCAGTATAGATACACACACGACCTATGATATATGTCTCATACACAGTACATATATATTTCTCAAGTACCCTACGTATTATTAAATTTCAATTATATCTCCCGTCGTATTTATATGAATTTTCACACAACTCTAAGGCCCTCAGTTACGCCTTTATTGTTATTGTTATTATTATAATTATTTTTAGAAGTTATTCCCGTCATCACTACTGGTCATAAACATAGTTTCACTCATCACTACGTAACCCTTCTCGAATTTTCATTCATTTATCAATTACGGATATTTTCTCAATTATCCCAATATTTATTCGTCTCACTTTATGTAAACCTAATCTCCACTTTAGGCCTAATGTCCTTATTATAGAATAACAATCACAATCAATCAATCAATCTAGGCAACCTCCAACGGAATAACAACTAAAAATAACGTTTTTAAAAATTTACCCCATGAATCTGCCCAGATTTTTAAAATGCTGTTTTGAGGCATTTCAGAATCGTTTTGGAAAAAACTCATTAGAGAAAAAAATTCATAAAACGGGATTTCCCACAAGAAAATGCTAATAGAATAGCCATTTTCGAAACCAAAACAGCTTCAAAACCGATGGTCTAATTTACCCAATTTCATAGACTTCTGTGAATTTAAGAAATTGTTCTACAATTCAATCATATCCAGCAAAATCCGGATTTATTCATCAAGATTCAATATAATTTCGTGGGTTTCATGATACATACATAGAGGATCTTATTCTATATCAATTTCACCTAAGATAATGATATATGTCTTCCAAAGTTTATTTAAATCACGTGAATTTCATAATTAATTCAACCTACTCTAACATGGATATTATATATGCTATAAATTTTCAAGATTAAAAACTTGCTTCTTTTGGTAGGTATGATCCATTAAAGATGATGATCTTAATGGTGTTTCTCCATTTTCGATTCACAATCCGCCGGTGGTGGTGGTGCAAGAAGGTTCTCCTAGCCTTGGAATTCCCATCTTCCTCCTCATATGGCCTCTATGTGTTTCTCACATAACTAGCCCTAACCTCCCCTTCTATAATAAGATATTATAACTTAAAAATTCATAGGTACTAATCACTTAAAAATATAATTGACCAAAATGCCCTCTCGGGATGCCTGTTTGGTCCTAAAATGACTCGGGGCCCAAATTAAAGCTTTGGATAGACTTTTCTAACTATTTCAACCCTTTCTAACACTTTCGCGGACTCAAACTAAATTTCATCCCATTAAATTTTATTAAATTAATCCTGGCACGACTAACACGCACGTGCCGACTTAATTTCCATAACTTTCGTATTTTCTACTCGCGACAATTTTAATAAATTCATAACCGCATATTACTTTACTCACTAAGTAATATTCAATATAATTCACATCAATAAATACTAACCCTTATCTCGCTAGTTAATATTTATTTTAATCCCGATTAATTATCAATTAATTTCCCATATTTAATTTATTAATTAATCCCACATTTAAAAATCATCAAAAAATACGGGGTGTTACATACTTCCCCCCTTATAAAGAAATTTTGTCCCAAAATTTGAAAAATAAAAGTATACCTGGTAAGAAAAACTCTAGATATTTTTCGTGCATCTCGTTCTCACTCTCCCAAGTAGACTCTTCGATATTATGATGATCCCACTAGGCACGCACAAGTAGAACTACCTTCAACCTCAATATCCTCTCGCTATGGTTTAAGATAGCCATCGATATCTCCTCATATGAACTATCTTACTGTAAGTCAATCTCCTCTAGAGGAATGTGAGTGTGAGATAACTTATCCTGGAAGTACCGTCTCAGTGAAGAAATATGGAACACATTATGAATACGGTACAAGTGCTCCGGAAATCCAAGTCTATATGCTACTAATCCAATTCTATCGATAATAGAAAATGGCTCCATGTATCTCGGTGCCAATTTTCCTTTCTTCCTGAACCTCATAATCCCTTTCATAGGAGATACTCGTAGTAGCACCTGGTCCCCAACACTAAACTATCTGAAGGACCTCTTACCATCGACGTAGCTTTTTCTGTCTGTCCTGGACTACTCGTATGCAATTCCAAATCATCTCAATACTGGCCGACGTATCCTAAATCACCTCTGGCCTGGGTATCTTATTGTCCTCCACCTCTAGCCCACAAGCAGAAAAACGACAAGGTCTACCATACAATGCCCCAAATGGAGATATGCCAATACTGAACTGATATGAGTTATTATATGCGAACTACAATAGTGGAAGATATTGCTCCCAACCTCCCCTAAAATCAAGGATACACATACGTAACATATCCTCCAACATCTGATTCGTTCGCTTCGTCTTTACATCCATCTGCGGGTGATAGGCCATACTCAATTGCAAATCTGTGCCCGTATCCTCCTCGTATCTCTTCGAAAAATGAGACATAAAAATCTTGTCCTCTCAGACACAATATCTAAAGGTACCCCTTGTAATATTATTATCTCAAAAAAGAGAATTTGGACATACTGTGCCGTAGTATAATCCATCCGGACTGGCAGAAAGTGGGAAAATTTAGTCAATCGATCCATAATCACCCATATACAACTGTGACCCCTCTGAGAAGTAGGTAACCCCGTGATAAAGTCCGTGAAAATGTTCCCCCATTTCCACATAGGAATCTATAGTGGTTTAAGTAATCATGTTGGCTTCTGGTGGTCCACCTTTACTAGTTGACATGTGGCACACTTCGAGACAAACTCAGCAATGTCTCTCTTCATTTCGCTCCATCAAAATTACCACCTAATACCCTGGAACATCTTATCTCCATCGGGATGTACTGCAAATTGATACCCATGCGACTCTGTCATCACCATGTGTCTTAGATCTTCCCCAGCTAAAATAATCAGTCTCCCATTCAACCCAAGCCTCCCTCAAAACTCACTAAGTAAGACTATGTTCCCCCGACCAGAAGCCGTCGAATCCTCTCCTGATAAAATGGATCCGTTGCCTGGGCCTGTAGTACCCTCGTCATAATCGGTGGTGTAACATACATAACTAACATGAACGATCTGGAAATCGCATCCTAATATCCCAGATCCTTCCATTTTGCCTTCCACATTATGATCATCCTTTACCATCGACTCCTCGGTCCCTGGTGGCATACTTTGAACACAATATATATTCATTTTCTTTCGTCTCATTTATTTCCACCTCTAATTCCAATGCGTCTACATTTATTTCATAAATTTCCACATCTATTCACAGTGAACAGTATTGAAAGTCTCAACTAAATAGGGCGCCCATACACCCTAGGTTCCATGCATTTCTTCACAAATAAACTGAATGAAATATACCCATTTTAGAATAAGCCTTGTACACTTGGCCTGATTATGCGGTAAGGTTATACTTAACTACCTTACTAATGAAAATATTATTATTTTCTAGGTTATCCCATCAATCTGCTCGAGGTGTAAACATTCTGCGATGTTTTCTTTCGGTAACACTATACGGCTCTACTTTTCTTAGATCGTCATACAACTATTATCTCTCAGTTATAAGTACATAAATATATAATAACTAAGGTTTTAAACCAGGGTACTAAAGACCAAACACTTCCCAACTCCCTACGCTTGCTAAGTTTCATGCATGGGATATCTCATAAGCGAAATCAAAACAAGGAACCCCCCGGATACACTACTACCTAACCTCGTCGATCGTCGAGAACCGTTAAGACCTCAGTCCATAACATGTACCCCCAAAGTCTCGTCTGTTGACAATAAAAGTATACTCGTCCACTCTCATGTCACTAAAGATGACATACAAGAAAACGCTCTCACTATCATAAGTTCTCAGCGCTATATATATAACGAGCTATATCTCCCTGCTCAAGAATAAACACAAGGCACCTTCAATCACATCAGTAATTAGTCCATACACACTGAGATCAAATATAACAAGACGACATGCTTAACAAATTCTATGATATAATACAATTTATATATATAGGCTCAACCCTCTTTCAGGTTAAACCTCGTAAAAATAATATAAATTTCCCCGAAATAATGATTACGATAGTCTTATCCCATAATTTTCTACCGTTCAACCCTCGGTATCCAGTCACTACACGTCATAATAAAATTACGTTCTCCTCTCATAACAAGAAAAGGAGCAAAATTAGTTACATAATATTAAACTTTTGCTTAGTGTCCACACCTTCCCTCCCCATAGGTGATACAAAAAATCCTGCTACCTAACGGTAATTATATACATAATAAGGCTGATATTGTCAATGCACCCATTAAAACTGACTCACACTCGAGTTTTAGTGTTAAAAATCATACCATTGTGATTCACCCATGTCACTCCATCCTAATCCCATTCTCACAGGTATAAAATAAAGATTTTATCTCCATTTGTAATCTACCTCGACTAATCGCTGGGTTTTTCAACGTAACTCTCCTGCTAAACTAACCCATGGTTTGTTCCAATGGTTGTACATCCAGGAGTTCATCATGTAGTTGGCCCTACCTCGATGTGGGCAATCCCTTATTTTATTGCCTATATATCACCAAGTGAATGTCGGTCCGAAAATCTCTTTACCTCTAATTATGGACTTGTTGTCCTCCCCCTTGTTTCCCTATTTCTAACGGCTATGAAGGATGGGATATTACTACTATTGAGGACTTCGTTGGTCCTTCCTGAACCCATCATCCTCAGATTGGTAATTGTAGGCATAAATCTCTTAACCCGATTTCCCCATTCAAAATCTCTCTCCTCCCACTTTTGTGCACCACTGTCATTGTTCTTGTCTACTTTATCAGTCTGTTTAGTCTCACTTCTTCAATGTGGACACATTTTGTATAGGAGGACTTTCTCTCCACCGATGGGACCCTTTTCTATGTCATACCCCCTGTCTTTGGTCTCCCTGACCATATCGAGGTGTCCCTCTCTTGGACCGGTTAGCGTTGGTCCCAATTTCTACCCCGTGTCCCTTTGGCTCTGTTGGCCCTATGGAACTAGTTGCTAGCGTCGACAACCCTGATTGAATGCACCATTACTTGGTAGGAATTTAATTTGATCTAAATCATTGGAATGAGTCCCCTATTGGTTATACCCTCCTATAGTGTTTCACTATCACTGTTAAGTCCAGTCTTACTTATCGGTTGAGTTCTCTAACACTCTTAGCTCCCTTCTCATGGAAGCGTTGGTGTAATTTGTGAACTTATGTCGTTAACGACATCGGCATAAGTCATCATATCCTAATTTCCCATCCATGTTTATTTATACTACTCACGTCGAAAGTCAATTCCCACCTCTTATTCGAACGATAAATGGAAGGCCTTACAGTCAAACCGTACTCAAATTTCTCATTAAATTCCATATATGCACCTTTATATGTGGTGTCTGACTCTCACTACTCGATAATGCTCTAATAAGCAAAATTTTTTACACAAAATTTAATCCTGGGTGTCTCCGTACTCCACCCTACATAATTTTCTTTGGATTGCCTTCTTCCATTGGCCCATCACACTTCCTCTTTTCCCCATATTCTTACGCATGAATCTTTGAAAGGGTACCTTCGCCTCTCCCCCTGCCGACTATGTTGGGAGAGTTTAAATTTATAACACCGTTATCTATGATAATGTTTGGGAAAGATACTTCCCCCGATTGATTAGCTTATTTTCATTTGCCTGAACAATAATTATGGTTACTTCTCTTACAATCAAAGTTTCTCAAATACTCAATGATTTCTGTTAATCCTTTCCTCCTACAGTCCTCGTAACGACCCCCTCTAATCGTACAAGATGTTTCGGTGTATGAAGCCCAACCGAACTCGCATTATGAGTCACGTCATTATACTTAATAGCGAAAGGAACGAAAGTCGCATACATAGGGTAATACAACAACCCTATAATAAGGTTGTATATCAAAGAACGCTAACCTGAAACGTAATAAACCGCAAAGATCCTAAAGAGTCTAGAACCTGATGCTCTGATACCGCCTGTGATACCCCTCCCAATTAAACACCAGGTGATCAGTCCGTTATAAAATTAAAATAAAATATCCGATTGGTTCGTTCTTAGCATCGTTGTCGAAAAACAATTACTTCATTAATCACCTAATAATTAATTAAGCTAGTGTAAAAAACTTTTAATCCATTATATATATTCAATAATTTAAATCATTCACCACATTCACCATTATCATGAATAAAAATAATAATAAATAAGAAACCATCTGACTGAATAAATAAGACTGGAATAAACGTCCTAGTTCAAAATTTTTGAATACAATAATCCATAATAAAACTGAATCCCATCAAACTGAAATAAAGGAGTACAATATCTCCTTTAAATAATTGATAATTGAGAATGGACAACATGCCCTAACTGCAATAACTAGATCATGAATTGAATGGATAATAGTGGAGGCGTCTAATAACGAGGACCTGCAACTCCCACAATAGCTGCAGCACGTCAAATCATCCGATAATTATGCCTAGCATCCCAGTGGTTGAACACCTAAATTAGTTTGCACAAGAGAAAATACGTTTGCAAGAAATGGGTCAGAGCCCGAGTGAAAATAGTTTAAAACAGTTTAGCAAGTATTTAAAATGTTGTAAAGAAAATACTATATACATGTTAGCTTTTCGAGCTCTCACTTGAGATTCTCACCTCTCAACTATTGTGCACGCCTAACGTACCGCTAAACCATTCTTGTTATTGCTACCCTGCCTAACTAGTCGAAAGTATGCGTCTCCTAAACTATTACTCATAGTGCCCACTTGCATTTCCCACACAATACGATATTGAATATTTCCACATCCTTTATTTGAAATATGAGTTTTCACAAATAAAGTTAAGTGTTCACATACTTAAGTTATTTTAGATTTCACTATCTTTCTCATTTACTAGATTCACACAGTAGAATATATCACAAGTATATATATATATATATATATATATATATATATATATATTCATCACACTATCATATGTATACTAATACGGCACCTCCGTACTCACTTGCGGTGCATGCATACTCTGCTATCATGTCCTAGTACATCTCGCACTATATAAAGGACTGTTGGTTCAGTATTTTCCTCCATTCATATATACAAATCACATATATTGGAGGAGCATATAGTCCCCAGCCAAATAAATCACGCACATCCTTACGCTATCATTCAACCGTCGAAATATCATACTCTCAGATAGTACATTTCCAAGGTTCAATATTTGGGTATGAATCTATAATTCCCCCAATGGGCTCATCAGGATAAGATTGCCAACTTCGTAAAACCTCCTCCCGGATAGCAAGCAATGTAGGTGTGTCATACATATAAGAAATCATACAATAGGTATTTCTCTCGCCTATATAGTTATATCACTAGTATAGATACACACAGGACCTCTACTATATGTCCCATACGTAGTACATATATATTTCTCCAATACCCTACATATTATTAAATTTCAATTATACCTCTCATCGTATTTATAAGATTTTTTCACACAACTCTAAGGGCCCTAGCTACCCCTTCATCATTATTATTATTATTATTATTATTATTATTATTATTATTATTATTATTATTATTATTATTATTATTATTATTATTATTATTATTATTATTATTATTATTATTATTTTAGAAGTTATTCCCATCGTCACTACTGGTCATAAACATAGGTTCACTTATCACTACGTCACCCTTCTCGAATTTTCATTCATTTATCAATTACAGATATTTTCTCAATTATTCCAATATTTATTCATCTTACTTTGTGTAAACCTAATATCCACTTTAGGCCTAACATCCTTATTATAGAACAAAAATCACAATCAATCAATATAGGCAACCTCCTACAGAATAACAACTAAAAATAACATTTCATAAAATTTATCCCCCGAATCTGTCCAGATTTTTAAAATGCAGTTTTGAGGCATTTCGGAGTCATTTTGGAAAAGTTGCATACGGGAACAAAATGCATAAAACGTGATTTTCTACGAGGCAAGGCTAACAGAATAGCCATTTTTGAAACGAAAACAGCTTCCAAAATGACGGTTAGTTTACCCAATTTCATATATTTCTTTGAATTCAAGAAATTGTTCTCTAATTCAATCATGCCCATAAAAACTCGAATTTCTTCATCAAGATTCAATATAATTTCATGGGTTTCATGCTGCATGCATGGAGGATCCTATTCTATATCAATTTCACCTAAGATAATGATATATGTCTTCCAAAGTTCATTCAAATCACATGAATTTCATAATTAATTCAACCTACTCTAACATGGATTTTATATGTGCTATAAATTTACAATATTAAACACTTGCCTCTTTTGGTAGGTCTGATCCATTGAAGATGATAATCCTAATGGTGTTTCTCCCTTTTCGATCTACAATCTGATGGTGGTGGTGCAAGATGGTGGTCCTAGCCTTATAACTCTCATCTTCCTCCTCCTATGACCTCTCTATGGCTTCTCTGTGTGTGTCACATAACTAGCCCTAACCTCCCCTTCTCTAATCAGATATATATTCAGCCAAAAATACAATTGACCAAAATGCCTTCCTGGGATGCCTGTTTGATCCTAAAATGACCCGGAACCCAAATTAAAGCTCTGGGTAGACTTTTCTGACAATTTCAACCGTTTCTAACACTTTGGCGCACTCAAAATGACCATACGTAAGATTTATAGATAATTTTATTTATATCTCATTAAATTCCATTAAATTAATTCTGACACGACTGACATGCGCGTCCCGACTTAATTTCCATAATTGTCGTATTTTTCACTCGCGATAATTTTAATAAATTCATAGCCACATATTACTTTACTCACTAAGTAATATTCAATATAATTTACATCAATAAATACTAAACCTTATCTCACTTGTTAATATTTATTTTAATCCGGATTAATTATCAATTAATTTCCCATATTTAGTTTATTAATTAATCCCACATTTGAAAATCCTTACAAAATACGGGGTGTTACACTTATTTGATATACTTTAGTACTAACCGATCTCTAAACATTCACTGTCATCGAGATTCTAGGATCGAGAGAGGAGTCGCCCGATCTTTTAGATAAGTGGATGAATAGAGTGAGGATATTCATGTGTGACCTGTCTTTTGGCTAACCACTTTTGTCCTTATGGGTATAGGTTTTAAAAAATATGAAAATCAAGACTATCCATTGCGTGATGCAAAATGGTCATCGTAATTTTTACATATTTGGAAGTTTATTTTATCGCGAGGTCCTTCGCACGTCCTTGTATGTTTGGATAAATGTAAAATGCTAAAAATAGGGATCTAAGCATGTATCTACATTTTGACGGGCTCTAAAACTAAGGCCTCTAACCTATTCAAAATTTTACAAAACATGCAATATTAAGTGTATATAAAAGAACCAAAAGAATAGCTTGGATCGATTTATGTGATCCCCAACACAATCACTACTATGGTGTTCTGGGCCACGAACTATTAATTGGTTGAGGGAGAGAAGGATGTGGGTCTGTGTGCATGCAAGGGAAGCATGATGAGCTAGTCTGCGAGCGGGTTTGTTTGTTCCATATGGAATGTCAGAATGCTTGTATCTCAGTTTCTATTCCCCCCTGAGGTCGGGTTTATGTGATTATGCCCTTAGAAACTGTTCGACACCATATCCAGTTTTTTGCAAGCCCTTATTTAAGCCTTAGCCTATTTTTCGTTAAGGCGTCATTTTTTGTGTGGATTTGACATCTTGTTTTATATAAAAATTGATTTAGGTTAGATCTTTTAGGCTTACCCTAAGGCACGTTGATGCCTGTGAACGATATATATAGATTGTTGGTGTGGGTTCGAGAACCAAATTATGAGTGGGGAAGATATTAGGCACCCCATTTATTCTTTATGATTCCTTATCTATATACTTATTCTCACATTTTACACTTGTAAATACTTTTAGTTTAGTCTTGAACATATTGAGAGACCTTAGTTTTAGAATCCTTAAAATGTAAATATATGCTTAGGTATAAAAAACGGTATTAGTGAGAGGCATAGGAATGTCACTAAACTGGTGTGGGTAAGTATGAGTGCTTGTGTGCAAAAATGTATTCAGGTAATGAATGAACATTAAGGTATGTATATGTACGGGTGTCAGAAGTCTCGATTTCTATGATGGGAGGATGTTAATATATTTGTGTGTAATGAAATATCGTTAGTGTGTTTATGTATTTGTATGATATAAATATGTGCAAGAAGTCATGGATTGAGATAGTTTGATATCTCGTAAGTGAAGAGTGATGAAGGTGAAAGATAGAGGCATCCCTATCCGTAAAACATATCGGGGGAAATGTTGTAAAGTCCTGTGATCATGAGAAGGACTTGGTATTGTTCCTGTGCACCCATGTATCCACGAGATCAAAGCCTATATAGTTCAATCTTGCAGTGAGCCGCATGAAAATTGTTCCAACACTATATGTGTTAAAGTATATGGAATTGGTTTTAGAGGGTGGCTAAATTATTTATTATTCCGCACCTATAGGGTACATGACTGAAAAGGTGTACCAAAGATGTTATATTTTAGAGCGAGGATGCTCACTCTAATTTGAGTGTGTAATGGGAGTGGACCTAAAGTCGCTAACAAGGATATTTAAGTCCCTTATTGAATGACTAGTTTACCGAAGGTATTGTAGAACCATGAGTTGGTTTATAGTGGTTGAGATGGTTATTCGAAAAAGGGTGTTGGACTAAAGATGGAAGCATCCCTAAGGATAATATTCCGAGGGAAGTATTATAAGTCTTAGGCTCACAAGTGTAAGGCGGTATTTTCCTACATACCTCGGATGTCCTGTGATCAGAGACAACGTTGTTTTCACGAAGGGGTTTTATTTATGTCTATGGGCTATAGGATACAGAATATAAACTATAAAGCACCATAGTATCTACGAACCCTAGTTTTTTCTATAGAATTCCTTTTATGATCCAGAGTATTATATTTGTATGTTTAAAATACATAATTAAAGATTAGTGTTTGATAAGTATTATAGGAAAATACAGATTTATGGGTAACACCGTTGAGACGAGAATATTTTCTCGGAGAAGTGGTGAAGAGTATTTTGACTTAGACTTTTGTTTTATTAAAGAGTTCGGAGTAACTCGATTCACAGACACTTTCTTAAAAACAGGTTTAAAAAATTTATTTTCATGTCGCACATAGTTGCACCGATTTTGATTACTATTATTTAACACATGGTATATTAATTAACTCAATAACCAGGTCATAAGATATAGATGATGTAAAATGCATACCCAGTCCTCTGGATGGGACCAACCTAAATTATTAAGACAATATGTAATTTCTATATTCAAATATTTATTCAAGACATATTCCCAAATTTTATTCATAATGTTTACCCTTGTAGCTTGATCCAAGTTTTTCCTAGGGGAATGTTCCCTTTTAGGTGGTACTATTGGACATAACTTCGTTTCAAGAAGGCCCGTATTTATGGGGTGCACGCAAAGATATGACTCTTTTGTTTGATGGAAGAAGGGAAATTTTTGAAGAGCATAAACTTCACTCAGAAGTTTGGAAATAATTTGATATTGTTTAATGCTCGGTATTGAAGAAAGTTCAAAAGTCGAATCGATGATAGGTTTTGGGCTTTTTCCAATGTGGTGGAGGGCCCTTTTTATTTAACCGTGAGGATAAATTCATTTTTAACCATGAAGTTAAATATCTAGGATAACTGGCGATAAGATTGAGTATTATATGACAAGCGTCCAAGGAAAGTCAATCGTGTGGTTGAACAATGAGTCATCAAGTCAATTTTGGGAGAATTGTAATCATGAAAAGAGGATTTTTATCCGTGCATTCAATTAATTAACCACAAGGTTAAATGAGGATTTAACCACGAAAATGTAGACTTTAATTAAGCATTTGGGTGACTACAATAACCAATGTAATAAGACACTCAACCATATTCAAAGATCAAAGAGCTTCTTGCTAAAAATACTTTCCTATCACACACTAGCAATTTCATCATAATACAAATGAGGAATTAAGAGCCAAACAAAATATGATAAACATGAGAATGTGAATATAGAAATAAGAACAAGTGATCATCAAATTTATCTAAAAATAACTCCCCCTCAATTATACAATTCTAATCAATAAACATGATATAGTAACAAACACTTTAAGCAACCTAACATGCTTTGAAAACTGTACCCCTATCTACAAACTTCTCCCCCTTTTGCCACATAAAGCTACAAAGGAAAGAACTATATATATAATTAGATAAGTAAATTAAGCATTTCAAGAGAGTAAGTATATGGACAAAATTTCTAATTGAGTCCATCGTAAGTATTTGACTTATACCCGGAACAAAACATTATTTTTGAGTCATTTTATATTATCACGAGCCCACATAGTTTATGACATAAATTTTATTGAAGACGTTGCGGCCAAGCTTCAAATATTTATTAAGTCGATATTATTTTAGTTCACGTTTCACGTCTTCATTGCACTCCAATCTCTCAGGTATGAATGTGTAATGATTATGGGACTCAAAAAATGTTTTTAGGATTTTTTTTATTAAAAAATATTTTTAAAATGTTTAAATTTCTTTATTCTAAGATAAGGATCATTTAGAGTTAGGTATATAACAAACTATTATGTTTAGTTGTTCAAATAACATTATAGGTCGTTCAAGCGAGATGAACATGTCATTGGAACGACATGGCCATTTCGTTCGAGCGACATGTTGATCTCATTCGAACGATGCGCTGACTTAACTTTTTTATTTAAAGCGTCTTTCACTCAGAATTTTGGGAGTTGTAGAATCAAAAAATCAGTTTACATACAGTACATTTTTTACAGAAGTTTTCTAAGGTTTTCCAAGTCTAAAAACATCCTTAGAGTTTCAAGATCCAATCTTTCATTCCCTTATGCTATTGAGATCTTGGTTTGCACCATTGGGAGTTTGTTCATCACTTTGAACATTGGGTTTTGCTGTGAAGAAGCGAAAGATTTCATATTTAACATCGTAGACGTTGCCAAGAAACATCAGTGGACACCGAGTCATTCGTGGATGCATGTGCTATGGATAAGTATCGTAGATGGACTTTTTCGTGGGCACTGTGGAGGAGTGGTTGAAGGATTAGAAGAATATAAAGACTTGTGGGGAATCGAGTCATTCAGTAAGTCTATCGTCTTTACTTTGTAATACCACATCCTAGTTATTTTCTTGCTTGGTTCGTCCGATATTTTTTCCCTTAGCGGTTTCCTCGTACACCCGACGACACTTTTGTGAACTTATTTCTTTTACTTGCTTTAATCACCTAGATGAAATCATAGAAAAAATTCTTATCAATCATATCATAGAAAAAATAATCACTCTTATCTAATGATAAGTAAACTCATCAATCATAGAAAAAAATCATCAACGTCCTATTAATACAACTATCACCAAACTCTAACATAAAAATAGTACAAATCAAGAAATTTACGGAGAATGAACTTACCAAGATGTTGATTGAACACATCATGAAGGATGAGAACTTGTAAAAAATAACTTACAAGGTATTAATTTAGGAGGAAGGTATAAGGGTTTCTTGTGAAAGGGTTTGAAAGGAGAGAGAAGGGAAAATATTTCAGAAAATTATTTGGTCAACTTTTAAAAGGCTCAGTGCCATCATTGCAGCGCCGGAGATCATCGCTAGAAAGGACCACCACTGCGGTGAAGCACCAGTAATGCTAGGTCATGACACTAACCAGGAAAATAGTGAGGGAAAAAAACATGTATTTAAATGTACTCAATGATGTTCTAATGTTACAAATAAGTACATTTTATTCCCAGCAAAATATACAATTTTTATGATTAAACAAGATTTCAAAATATCCAACTAAGGTTCTTGGTTATGTCAAATACTATATACAAAGAATGATCTAGAAATAAATAACTTAAGGAAAAATTAAAGCCATAGAAGATATAATGATTCAAACACATAAATATGTGATAGAAAAATGAATAACATGAGCATTAACAAAAAAAATCAAGAATGAAGATTAATGTTTGAACTCACTCTTGAAAATTTTGTCTTTATGCAACATAAAGAAAGCCTCATTTTTCCTTGAAAAATATAAAATTTTCAACTATAACTGTTTTTCTTCAGCATATAGAGATTTATGACTAAAAACTTTAATTCCCAAATCCTTTTTGTTACTCAATTTTGGATAGATTAAAAAGACATCATTTTTTAAAAAATGTTTCATGTTGTAGCTTTCACTCATTTATTACAAATGGTGGGGAACTCTTGCTAATAAAAAAACAGTTCTCTCAATCGTAAAGTTGCATCCCTAACAACATCATCACTCCTAATTTTGAAATACATTTAATTTCCTTTTAATTACAAGCATGGTGATAAAATCTCTCATACACAAAAGGTTAAAAATGAGACCCTTGTTAAAAAATAACATTAAACTTGTAATTTTTTGTATAAGTATAAAACAAATGCCTTCATTATATTTTGCATGGAAATTGCTCAATTTATCGGGCGGTATAAAGTGCATGAGTTATGACAAATACTCTAAAATAAAAAGCTTAATTTACCAAGAAATTTCAAGATATAAAATTTTAAGGATGGAATATGTATGTCATACATAAAACCATTTGTAGAATAACTAAGCATATAGGCATAAATGAAGCACATGGAATAAAGGTATACCTATAAACATAAAAGATAAATATTTTATAAGGCAAAAAGTAATCTTTTGGTATGAACAACACAAAGAACAATGCCTAAAAAATAAAGAGATAGAAAAACTAAACCAAACACTCTAAAGAACCTATAAAGAGAATACTAACTCTACTTAGTAGAGGATGAGGAGTTTTCTCTTGGACAATATTTTAAGGATTTTAACTCGACTTTATCAATGATAGGTCTCTTATTCGAACATGTATTGGTAGTTAAACATTCAAATTTAAATATATTCTTAGGATAATCAATCTTAGTTGCCTTTCCCTTAGGAACCTTTTAAGGACCTTCCTTTTTATCCTATCCCTTTTTATTAAACTCCCCACCACTATTAAAACTTCCCAAAGGTAAAGAGGGTTGATGTAAAATGAAAAACTCTCTAAGATAACCTAGCTTATGGAAATGGGTACACTTATAAGGTTTTGGCTCTACGAGATCGATGGGGCCCTTGAGTAATTAACTTTTTAACTTAAAGCAAAACCTCTTTCAAGTATCCTTCCTTATTACAGTTGGAGTACAATAAATAACCTTATTTTGTTACTTCTTTGATATGTAACTAGAAGATGATTAACCAAGGGTAGATTAGTAAAAAAGAATTGGTTGCAATGAAGATTTGGATAGAAGAAGAACTTTAACCATACACAAAAACTAGACCATATTTATCTTTGGAAGATTATTTAGGTCCAGAAAGCATACTATTAAACTTATGAACCTATCTTCCATATCCAAATTCAAAGTAAAAGCGGATAATAAATTTATTGCAAGAAAAAAGATTTTATTCTCCAATTCTATCAAAGAGTTTTCATTCTCATATAAGGATTTCCTTAGGAACTTTTTCTCAAGATGGTAAAAGTCATTAGTACTTACTTCTAAATGTGGTATACCAACTACCACATATTGAGAATCCACATTGCTCAAACTACTCTCACTCTCCATAGTCTTTTTAGTTTTAATGTTGGCAAGCATGGTGGAGAGTTCAATATTTTCTTTTTGAGTTCAATGGAATCTTCATAAATCTTCACATACTTGGCTTGAAGATCATTTTGCTCTTCCTCAATAGTGATCAAAGAGGTGTTAGAAGTAATTATTTTTCCTACAACCGGGGTGAGGAATATAAAAATCCTCTAAGTCATCTAATTCATCAAACTTCTCTCTTAACATAACAACAACATATTCACTTTCTTGAGAATTGCATTACAAGTTCGGTTCGTCATCACTCAAATTGTCTTGATATGACTTTTCCACCACCTTTACTCAAATTTGTGGGACATTAGTTGAAAATATGTTCCCGAACACCACAAGTAAAACATGTAATGGGTTTAGAGAATCAACACTCTTTTTTCCAACCAACTTCAAACCTAAGAGGATAATGTTTAAGGACACCTTTGTGTTGAAATCACTTTTTCCATTTCTTGACAAACTTTTTTATGATAAAGGACATATCATCGTCACTAATATCAAAGGAATAACTAAGAGGTGAATTGTAAGTCTTAGCCTTAAAATCTAGAATATTATGTTTGGAGGACACTCTTTAGTGATATAACAAATTTGCCTTATAGGTTTGAAGCAAACCGACTAACTCATCTACCTGCATGGGGATTTTAAATGGAGTTCTAACTTTGTCAATGGAATCTCCTTTTCCATGAAAACTATGTGGGAGAGACCATAGGATTTCGTCAATGATAATATCCTCTTTTATGGTCTTCCTTAAATCAAGGCCGATATAGCTATGTCGTTTAATTTGGCATCGAACTTATCAAAAGTTTTATTCTCCTTCATGGTAAGAAGTTCTCAACGGGTGGTTTACTGTTGAAGCTTGGAATTATTTACGATGGAGGTTCTTTCGTAGGTAGTGTCTGAAATCTCCCATGCCTCAGACATTGTACAAGTAGAAATACATCTAATCTTGGTATACAAAATGCAAGTTAAAAAATCGTTGAATCCCCTCAAATTCCACACAATATCCTCAAAATCATTATGATCCCAACTGGATCTAACTTTCTTTATCCATACATCATTAATAAAAACAATGGGACACTCCTTTCCCAACAAAACACTCTTCTGTATTATATCATTAGTAAACTTTAGATATGCAACTATGCGAGCTTTCTAATTTAAATAGTTGTTACCATCAAATATAGGAGGTCGAAGACTTGAACCTCCATCCATTGAACACAAAAAGGATACACTCTACTCTTAATATAAGGGATACACTCTTTGATACCACCCGATTGTGTGTCTCTCGATGATAACTGCCCAAATAAAAGTTAGTTAACCAAATTTCTTAAAAATAAGAAGATTAATATATTATTGTAAAAGGGTAAAACAATCCTAAAGTCTATGTGAAAAAAATGTTTTACTAAGATTCAAATTCATATTTTATCTTATTTTACACTAGACAATGATTCAAAAAATGAAAAACAGTAAAGTAGTGTCACAAGTCTGAATGTATGAGGGAAAAACTCACTAATGAGAAAAACTATAGGCCAAAATGAACGACAATTGTACTATGGTAGAGTTTTACAATAGGAAATTGTTATACACTTACATAACTTTCAGTAGACACTCTTTCACACCATATTTTTCGAAGAAAGTGCTGATAACTGAAGCATGCTACACAACTGCTGCTGGTTTTTGTTCATGACCAATGTCCTCAAATCCACTTGGCTAGAAAATCCTCTGTAAAGTTAAATAAACTTCTTATTCCAAGGTTATAACCTTCAATCAGCCACAAAATCTACACCTAGGATGTGTGAGGCAATCCTATTAGTTCTATTGTTGTATGGAGGTGTAGTGGTGCTTTAAATATCAAAAAATGTTTTTCAAGATTTAGTAGAGAAAATACATACTCATGAACAAAAATTTTAATTAAAAATGATTTGAACAAAAAGATGAGTATTCAAAATTTCTCTAGAGTTTTCTCAAAGATAAATCATAAATTTGTGGCTTGAATAATAAAGAAGGGTTGATAAAAATATTCTCTTAAATTTAAATTGGGTTTGATTTGTAAAAATATTTTTCTCTTGGTTTGGAAGAGAATTTGAGACATAATATCAAGTGAAGTAACACTTATGAGGCTTGTAGGTTAGGTGTCACACACTTATGGTCTCAAGTAGTTAATTCTAGGCTTGTTTAAATAAAAAAAATGTACTTGAAATGCTTCCCAATGAGATCTTTGAGAAAAATACTCAAAAGTGCAATGTTGCCACTTTACATCATCTTCACTAGAAGTTTCACTACAACAAAGAAAATGGTCACTGTAGTGATCCCGAGGTGAACTCAAGTCACGTAAAGAGCTCGAGCTTTTGCACAATGAACTTTGTATGAGAGAAAACTTATTCGTTGCAACGAAGAATTTTTTTTTAATGACGATACTGCGGGGAGTTGGTCGCAATGTTATCCAGGAATTTTTTCCACTTTTTCCTTTCTAAAGTTTGGAAATTATTTTGGCAAAAATTCTAAGTACGTTGTTCCCAACCTAGAATACACATACTTAAAATAAACTGAATATGATGAAATTTCTAGGAAAATATTCTTTACATGAAGAGCGTATTTCATAGAGTATCTCACAATTTATAAAAAAAAAACTAAAAAGATTGATTTTAATCAAGTTTTGCAAATTATGAAAACAAATTAACAACGAGGATGAATCTAAGTCTGTTAATGGAAATATACATTTTGTAACTGGTTTACTTGAGGTTTGGAATGAATGATCCTGTTTAAATTGATGAAAATTTCTCGAAACCTCTTGGACAATGACTCAAAAAATATTTTGGTAAGGAATTTAGAAAATCTAATCATATGGGTCACTTTGAGTATACATACACTCTTACATGACTGGTGCCCTTAGACTGGATGGCCAAGATGGTGAAGGTCATCGTAATCCCAGTGCCTCTTATGAGATCGATCTACAAATTATGGCCCATTAGACTGCTGGGTTTCTTATTCACGAGAAGACTCTCGACTACCATATCATCCTATCTTAATAGGGTGGCTGGACTTTTCCTCACTTGACCTATTCTCTCCATTCCCATTATGTAACTCCCGGTGATCTTAATAATGATGTAAAAAGGCATTCACCACATATTTATAGGTGGTGCAGGTAGGGTTCCCCAATGCTACTTGCTTAATTAGCCAAGTCAAACCCTTAATAAAGTACTCCACCATCTTCACCTCAGTGTTAACCTCCTCAATTTCGAACAATGAAAGGCTGGTAAACTTCTACTCATACTCTATAATGATGTGGTTCCCTAAGTTAAGCTAAAATAATGTCTCTTTTTCTGCCCCATAACTACTGGAATAAGATACTTATCCTCAAATCTCCTCATAAACACAATATGGTCATACCTATCCTCTCCTCTACAATAGTTGTAGACTCCCACCATTGTAGCCTCTCTCCCACTAAATTAAAGTTGGAAAGAATTTGCATTTGTACCTTCGTGAACTTTATCATCCTCAAGTTCCTCTATATGTCTTTGCTCAACTAATGTGCCACCATGATGTCATTAGTACTTATAAACTCCATTAGGTTAACTTTAGTAAAGACCCCGCGTTCCATATCCCATGTATATAATTGTAATTGATCTAGCAATGCCAATACGATTGTGGCCATTGCAGGTGTTTTAGCACGACATCCACTCCAATTGTGATTGTTTAAGCAATAATGGGAGCCATGAAAACTGATGATGCTACCTGCTATAATTGTGGATATTTATCTAAGTGAGCATCCCTATTATCAAACCTATTGGCATCTACTCTTCCTTTCCTATAGTGCGTCTTCTTCATTTGAATGAAAACCAAGAATTAGAATTAACCAATAATAAAAATATAAAATATAATGAATCTAAGCAATAGGGCTCTGACATCAAAGAACACAACATTGAATGTAATGGAATCCCATGGAACCAATGAAACTAGAACCTAAGATACTCTGATACGAACTGTAATACCCCTAATTTTCAATGTGCCAAGTATTCAATATGATACGTCAAATTTATAAGAGTGACAATTAATTTATACCATTCCCAACATTATCAATTAAATGCATAAGAAAATGGATAATATGATCTATCCACATAATATATTTAATAAATGAGATAAATATAAATGTCTCCAGCATGAATCACATAACTAAGAAGTATCCATAAACTAAATGGAAATAATTGACAATCTCATAAAATGTCTAGACTAAAAAGTGAAATATAAATAATTTTGGAACCACTGTGACCCTATAAGTAAATATATGAATAACGAAGAATAAGTCTGACTGGAATAATTGGGAATGAAATAATATCCTACATTAAGGAATGAAAACTTAAAAATATGGGTAGAAACAAGTCTGGTTGCTCAGTCTTACTTCTCCCGTGTAAGATTACATGGAAAATATTTAGGATAACACATGGTTCATGATCAAAAAGTGAAAGAAATAACTTACTTTATCATGACAATAATAACATGCGACTTATTTATGTAATCATGCCAAGCCATTGTCACTCACATGAAAAATACACACTCACCTCTGAATGAAATGAAATAACCTACTACGCGTGCTCAACTAAACCACACTATAGCATATAAGTCCCAAATCTAAGGCTATAAATTAAGATACCATCTATTATTATATGGATAAATTATAATGATATCTATATGTAATAACCCCTATTTTCTCACATACCAACTGACCATTCCGATGCGCCATAGATAGGGCTTGTTAATTAATTTAAATCATTCTCAGCATCAAAAAATATAAATGAGACTGTAATGGATTTAAACCATCTACAACATGCGATGAAATAAATAATAAGTACTGCAATAATCAAGCATCTCGACATCTAACATAAATGAAATCATATTATAACCCATAAATAGTCCCAACTAAATAGAGACTCGGGGCTAACATAATCCATACAATCACTGAATAATAAGAGTCTGAAACTGAAAAGATTAAAATGTAAATGATCGGATAATGAAGAAGTGGTAAGTCTAAATCTCCTCAGCCTTGATTCTCATATCTAAGAATGCATGGAATTTTTTAATATATTTTGGTGTCAGAGCCTATAATAGTGCAAAGAATACTTACTATATCAATGCAGTAAAATCATGTGACTCGTTATGTTATCATGCTAACCTGACGATACTCACATGCAACAGATGCCTCACCTCTCAATTATAAGTGAAATAGTCTATTATGAATGTCCGAAGCCAGTGCATAACAAGTCTCACTACTAGATTATGAAATAATCTATCTCCACTATCATGCAACTATATCGTAATGTAAACTCACTAAATATATTAAGAGTGCAACTTATCACAACTCCCACTCATGTTACCCACAATGTAAGATATACACAATATTATAATACTATAATAACATGACATGGTGTCTTGAAGTAATATGTGAATCACTAGATTAAGAAATATATGTAAATCTCATAAAACACACGAAGGCATCAATCTTAGGGGACCTTATCGTGACGAAGTGATCAACCAAATGTGTGTTCAAATGTATCGACCTCCACAAAACCTGGTCATCAGCTAGGAGTCAATGTCATAAATCAAGTTGAATCAGAACCCCAATCGACAAATTCCCCACAATCTAAAGGTGACATGTTCATAAAATATCACACAAAGAACACACAGACACACACAAAAAAAACATACATATATATACACTAAGACATTACTTCCCTTATAATCGCATGAAACTCATAGATTACAGCTTCTTAACATACCTAACAGATTTATGCATCGCAAAATAAGTCCTCAATATCTCTATTTATATTCTCATAATAGATTAGTAATATTAGCCCCCCCCCCCCCCCCCCCCAAGTGTCCCACTAAAATCCTCTAGTGAAATCCTAAAGGAGAAACCATGCCTTAAACCCATATACTATACCCTTACATTCTATTGACATTTGTGCACATGGAGATAAAATACAGATTATTGCGCAATTATGACCCTACCAAACTTCTACCCATACCCATGCACATGGGATGAAACTCATCCATGCGCACGTCTTGTATATGAATCCCAGACGGGGAATGCAAGGGCTGAAAACCTAAAAATTACCTGAAATTTATCTAACTCGATCTTTTCCATCCCAGATCACCACCAAGTGTTATTATACTCTTATAATGTTCCCAAAACACATAAAAAATATCTCTTATTGATTTTAAATATGATTCTTACAATCTATGATCATTATTAAGGTGAAAACATGAAACTTGGGTTTAAATAATCAATTTTAACATGAAGATGATTAGGGTTCATAATGATTTCCGGTTTTGTTCAATAAAGTTATCATAAATAATTAAAGTATATTAAAACATACGATTTGTCAATAATACTCAACTGTGATATGAATAAAAAAAATTCTAATCGTAAAAACACAATTCTGACTAGGGTACAACCTTTTTATGCATCAAATTTGGTTTTTTTTACGTAAAACCCACATAATTAATAAGGTACACCCCTAATGCCTTGGATTCAAACATAGAATGTGTCTAAACTTAGTCACTATCCAAAGGTCTTTCTTAGATCTCCCAAATTATTTTGTTCTTACTTAATTCCATAAGTCCTTAAAAGGCCTAATTTTGGGTGACCATATGAACTCAAAACACTATCCAAACTTTTTCAAAACTTAATTATTATCTGATATAAATAAAAAACTAGTATAAAGGTATACCTACCCCGGGACTAAGGTAAAGAATTAAAAATACATCTTCGAGCCTTCGCACCACTCTAGAGTCCGATTTAAACGTCAATACCTCATAAGATATGGTAATATCTCACAATGTAAAATAAAATACACAAGTTAATTATTTGACTAGTAACCTCACATAGTTAAATACCATATATGTTATATCACCAATTAAATAATTATAGCATCTAACACAGAAATACCTAACATGAAAAATTTAATTACCATATAAATTGTGCAATTTATTAACACCATTTCTCAAAAGTAATTATTATTATCATTTATTAATTTATTTTGGAAAATAAATAATAAATAAATTCCAAAAATAAATAGAATAAAAAACATGGGGTATTACACCAGTCCATATACCAAGGATCACCTAAATAATAGGATATACACGATATCATAATAATCACAATAACGTGACATAACTACTCATATAAACATGTCCATCATTAGATTAATTAAAAGATATAGTTCTCATAAACCACACAAATGCTCAACCTTTTGGAACATTCTCGTCCCTTTATCAATAAATCCAGTTGGGTCCCACACTAAACAGATTCCAAAATGTGCACACACAAAATAATGGGAGGATCGTTATAAAGTCACACCATTATGTGGTCACACACAAACTATCCAATAGATCAAGTCATCCTCATCTCTTAGTCATGAGAGGACGACTAACTGAATACGCATGATGAAAAAAATTGACCTCCACATAGCCTACTACGTCAGTTAGAGGAGTGGTACCCGGTCCCATAATCCATTTAAATCCACAACTCTTACTGATAGATTCCCAATGAACCAAATACATGCACATGGTATGTTTTCAACCAACACAAAAGTGTGCATAAAACATTAAATAAACTAAATAACGTATTTCCATTCATATATCCCAAATCTCATTCAAAGTTATGAAATAAGAATTTCCAATTATATGTAGGTTTACAAACCAAAATCCAATCTAAGGATTTCCTATAATTCCTTAATTCTTCACACACACACACACACACAAACACACACACACACACACACACACAAATATATATATATACACACACACATACTAGGCTATGCCCGTGCCTGAAGGCACGAAGATAAATTTACCCCTAGTATTCGTACTTGTACTTGCGATGCAGCGACACCACAAAAACCTCAACCAACAATCCACACCAAAGCATAATATTGAACCAATGTATTGGATATACAAACTTCTAATAATGAGGAAGATTTATGGTTATGACCATATACAATGCACATCATAACATATATCCGAAAATAGGTTGAATCCAAATGAAACCAACTCCTTACAGTCGAACATCGTAATATGGCGAAAAGAACCAAACACTAAAACTTGCGTGTAATTTATTTTACTACATCCATGAATACAAAACCTCACGTGTGATTTATTTTACTACAACCACGAATACAAAACCTCCCGCGCGTAATCCATAAAAAGTAATGAATAGATAAATATATAACTAATCACTCTCCTCATAAGAATTGTAAAATCTCAATACCATACAATTAGCATTGCAAAACAAAAGGGAATTTTGAACTAAACTTTAATACTAAACATGTTACTCTAAACCTTTGAAACCATGCAATTACATACAACAGCTAATAAGAAAAACCAATATTAAGTCGTGAATTATTATCGACATAGGGTAGGTCCCCTCAAAAACTTCATTTTAAGCATTACAGGGTTGCTTCTATGTAAAGATTGAAATAATGAAACAAATAAAAATTAATAAGTTTCACCATTTCATGACAATGAAATCTCTCAAAATGGTGCATGCACCACATTCCTTCTTCTAATGGATGGGCCCCGCAGTCTAATAATTAGTTAAAAACACCCTAGAAAGCAACTCATGGCCTTACTGGTTGGTGTCTTTGAGGAACTTACCCTGATTTGGGATCCCAATAACTATCTGCAACAAACTCAACAAAAGCAATCTGCTATGAATGCGTATAATTGGGCAAAACGGACCACATTTTGTTTTAAAGAAATTATTGACATCAACATGAGAAACTTTCTTATCAATATTTGTACAGTAAAATGTCCTTCCACGCATCTCCCACTCATCCTCTGATATTGGAAGAAATATATGATTCACAGGAAAAATAGTTGTAAGGCCCTAAAACACGATTAGTAAGGTTAATTATACGATTAAGTATAAGTTATGAGTTATAAGTTATAAATTGGTTATATGGTTAAATGCATCATGAAAATATGTTTCTAAATGCATCATTATGTTTATAAAAATTAAGCTAGAGTGTTGGTGCGAAAGTGGCGATGTTTGTCGCCAAATGTGAAAGTTACGAAATTTTGAGTAAATAATTACTCTTCTGTTCGAGCCCAAATTAGGTGTACTAGTTTTATGATTTTGGGAAAACACAAGAACATGAAAGTTGTATATGTTTAAGTTATATACTCTTAGACACAAAGTGAGAGTAAATCGGGTCCCGAAATAGTGAGTTATGGTGATTTTACGAGGCCGGACAAATATGTCATTAACAGAATTGTCCTATTGGACCCCTTCCCCAACGAATCACATAATACCACCTTAAAGTGGTACCATAGCCACGTTTTTTAGCTCATAAGGCAGAAATTATCATCTTTTTCATTTCATATTACAAGCTTGAGAAAAAAATATGCTTATGGAGAGAGAAAAACAAAGTTAAGGAAGAATTTCTTTGAAAATTCACCATAAATCGAGGAATTCTCGTAAGGTAATTACATCTTTATTAAAGTTTGTCACATGGATGAGTTCTATACTTGGCATGTTTTTATTCCTGATTTGGATATATATTTTAATGATACCCATATTGCGGAATTGTGTTGGAACAAGGATGGGTTAAGAACATATGTTAGAACCAGAGCTAGGATTGTAAATGCATACTTTAAAGACCTAAATTTACATCATCTTTTCGTAAAGCATTTTGATTTAGAAAATTCATGATTATGATATATATTTCTGCTAAAACATGTTTATTATATGTTTCCATGAATTATACTCAAGGTCAAGGTTATGTATGCTTAAAAATGTTAAGTTATGCCTTAATGTTGTATTTTGACCTAGTTGTGCTAAAAATGGTATAAATCATGGAATACTTATTGGAATTGAGTGATGCAAGTTGGAGAGTAAAATACACTCATACATGTATAACATATACGAAAATTGTGTAAAAATACCAAGGAATGAATCCTTGGTGATAGTTTTAAGTCTTGGTTTAAAATCTGCCCTAAAGGAGCAAAAATGCATACCAGGTGTTTGACGCTTTGCTTGACATAGAAAATAAGCCCTAAAAATTATGAAAAATTAAATTTGTATTATTCAATGTGTTTACTGATATTGGGTGGAATATCATAGAAAGTTATATTGTACAAAAATTATGAGAATTCTAGGAAGTTGAAGTTGTGTTGTTGTTTTTCTTGAGAACCGATTTGGAAAAGGCTGTAATGAAATGGGCATAACTTTGTCTAGAAAATTCGTAATTTAATTCTGTAAATTGTGTTAGAAACCTAATTACTTTGGTTTTATAGAAATGTGAAGTATCATATTTATTTCATCCTTAGTTATTTCTGATTGACCAAATGATGTGATGTATTACTAGGTTTAATGTTAATTGGTGTATTCAGATACTAATGACGTTGACTTGTTAGGTGGGGAAGCAACTAATACCACCATACCAAGGAAATAGTTTGGTATTAATCTTAGCACTAAATCCAAGGTGAGTGACCTGTACTATGAAATATACATGATCATATGTTCATATGGAAATGTGTAGTTCAATACATGTGTTAAAATGCTTATGGGAGTGATGTTGTATCTAGGAAACATATGCATATGATTGAAATGTTAAGTGATGTTATTTAATGTTAAGGACTGTGGTGGGTCCTACAGGATGTGGCGGTCCTGTTAATCCAACTTAAAGGTTTGTGTACTCGGGCCTAATAAAGGGACGTGGTGGTCCCCGATAACTGTGGTGGATTAATTGGACTGTGGCGGGTCCAGGCTTGCGAGAGTTTCACAATTCCTGTTGGGTTATATCATTAAAACAAAATTAAAATGGTTATTTAATTTGGTTATAGAGGTGGTATATGGTCATTCACTAAGCTTATATTGCTTACACTCCGGTAATGTTATGTTTCAGGTATGCCTACCGTTTGGAGTTCACTGCCAAGTTAGGACCTTAAAACGGGGGAGTGATGGATATTTAGTATGGTTTGAATATCATGATTCCTTTTGTGTAATTATTAAACTAAGGATCTTGGTTATGTAAAGTTATGTAGTACTTATTAGTTATAAGTAAAAGCAGTTATGTTTTCATCTACACATACCTTTGGGAAAAAAATCTTATGCTATTTTCCTTAGAGATTTAAATTAAAGCATTGTTTAAGCCAATTTATCTCTAATTAAAAGTATGAGTTTAACAAAATTAAGCCGGGGCGCGAAAACTTGGTATCAGAGCGTGGTTATTAGGTTCTGGATAGGGTGTGAGGGTCTAGATTAGCAGTGGACACTAGAAAGTGAGTTTGTTATGTACCTGGATTTTGACTAACAATGTTAATAATAAATTGCTGTTATTGTATTTTGTTTAAGTGAATTATATTGCAGTGAATGATGGATCCACATGATCCACATGATGGAGCGGAGGGTGAGGCATCTTATGTTCCTAATAGTCATCAAGGACATAGACATATTCAAGTGGAGGAACCAGAGGTTCAACAACAACCTATTGATGATGTGGGAAGAATATTACGTGCTGTGGCACAACTTATGGAACAAGCAAGAGGTGGAGAACATGGTGGGGATAGGGACAAATTACATGAGAGGTTCATGAAGTTAAATCCGCCTGCATTTACTGGGACTACAGATCCGTTAGTGGCAGAGGGGTGGGTTAGAAAGATGGAAACAATATTTAAGGTGATGGAAGTGCGAGATGAACAAAAGGTTTTGTTAGCAGCCTTTAGGTTAGAGGATGATGCAAAGTTATGGTGGGATGCAATAGAAAGGTTACTTACTACAATGGGGGGAGTGGTTCCAATAAATCCTCCATAAATTACATGGGAGAGGTTTGTGAAGGTGTTCTTTGAAAAATATTTCCCAAGGCTTTATAGGAAGGAGAAGGAGGAAGAATTTATCACGTTGAAACAGGGGAATCGAACAGTGGCAGAGTATGAAGCTTTATTTATATCCTTATCTAGATTTGCACCTGACTTGGTGAGGACGGAAGAAAGTAAATGTGATCGGTTTCAAATCGGGATGAGTGTAGATATAAAAAGCATGGTTGCTAATATGAAGATAACGGATTATGTGGACTTGGTGGATAGGGCCATGGTGTCAGAAAAGTCAATAAAAGAAATGCAAGTTGAACACTCGAAGAAAGCTAGACATAATGGCATAAGGTCATATGGATGGGAGGCGGGAACCTCAACTCAGAGTGTAGCACGAGGAGTACCTAAGGGCCAAGAATTTAAAAATAATAGAAGTGCACGTGGAAGATTTCAGGCTCGAGGTGGAAGGACTGGGATGAATCGGTCCGAAAATGCATCTGTGTTGGTGCCGAGGGCTATATTTTGTTATATATGTGGTGGTCAAGGGCACATGTCTTGAGAGTGTACAATAGCTGAGACGACACCTTTGTGTTTCCATTGTCATCAACCGGGGCACTTACGAAAGAATTGTCCAGCGATGGGAGCTACAACATCGGTTGGGAGTGTGGCAGTAGGAGGTAGGAGTTCTACATAGAATGTACCCAGGGGTGGTAGAGGAGGTATATCGCAAAGCTAAGGCCAAGGCAGAGTGTTTGCACTGACGCAACAAGATGCACAAGCTATGCCTAATGTAGTGACAGGTACACTTCCTATTGGTGATAAAGATGCTTATGTGTTGATAGATCCTGGTTCTACACATTCTTTTGTAGCTTTGCTTTATCTTTTGCATCTTAATAAACCATTATCATCATTAGATTCTGGTTTAGCTATTGTTACTCCAGTAGGGGGGTTGGTTTTTATTGAGAGGGTATATAGGGAGTGTGTGGTGAGAGTGGGTGAAAAAGCGTTACTAGTTGACTTATTACCTCTCGATATGCGCGACTTTGATGTAATATTGGGTATGGATTGGTTAGCTTCATATCATGTATGTTTGGATTGCTTTAAAAAGGAGGTAGTGTTTCAGTTACCGGGTGAACCTGAATTTAAATTTATTGGGGAACGAAATGTCACTCCAACTTGTTTGATTTCTGCTACAAAATGTTATGAACTGCTAAGGAAAGGATGTGAGGGTCATCTTGCCCATGTGGTGGACATACGACAAGAGGCTGGAAAATTATCAGATATACCAGTAGTTAATGAGTTTGCAGATGTCATCCCGGAAGAACTCCCAGGGTTAGCACCAGACCGTGAGGTAGAATTTGCGATTAAGTTGGTACCAGGCACCGCACCAATATCTATTGCACCATATCGCATGGCACCTGCAGAATTAAAGGAGCCAAAAATACAGTTACAAGATTTGTTAGACCGTGGTTCTATAAGGCCTAGTGTATTACCGTGGGGAGCCCCAGTATTGTTTGTGAAGAAGAAAGATGGAACCATGAGGCTGTGCATCGATTATCGTCAATTGAATAAGGTGACTATCCGTAATAAATACCCACTACCCCGCATTGATGACTTGTTCGATCAGTTGCAAGGAGCCAAAGTGTTTTCCAAGATCGATCTCAGATCCGGATATCATCAATTGAAAGTAAGAGATTGTGACATTTCTAAAACTGCTTTTCGTTCCAGGTATGGACATTATGAATTTCTTGTCATGCCATTTGGGTTAACAAATGCACCGGCCGTATTCATGGATTTGACGAACCGTATATTTCACCCATACGTGGATTCTTTTATTATTGTCTTCATTGATGATATTTTGATATATTCTCGTAGTAGGGATGAGCATGAATGCTACCTGCGTATTATTTTACAGACCTTGCGAGAGAAGCAATTGTATGCTAAATTTTCTAAATGTGAATTTTGGCTAGACAGGGTAGTATTTTTTGGGCATATTATTTCTGCTGATGGTATTTGTGTAGATCCCAAGAAGGTAGAAGCAGTAATGAATTGGGAAAGACCAACTAGTGTGACAGAGGTACGTAGCTTTTTGGGATTGGCGGGCTATTACAGGAGGTTTATACCGGGGTTTTCTTCTATTGCATTGCCATTGACTAAACTTACCAGAAAGGATAACAAGTTTGTGTGGAGTGGTGATTGTGATAAAAGCTTTGAAAATTTAAAGGGTAAGTTGACATCAGCTCCAGTATTGACTATCCCAACAGGTATAGAAGGTCTAGTTATTTATAATGATGCTTCGTATCAAGGACTTGGATGTGTATTAATGCAGCATGGAAAGGTAATTGATTTTGCTTCTCGACAGTTAAAGATACATGAGCGCAACTACCCTACTCATGATCTTGAGTTAGCTGCAGTAGTTTTTGCATTAATGATCGGGAGACACTACTTATATGGTGTTAGTTGTGAAATTTTTACTGACCATCAAAGCTTAAAATACTTGTTTACTCAAAAAGACTTGAACTTGAGGCAAAGAAGGTGGATGGAACTTATAAAAGATTATGATTGTACGATACATCACCATCCAGGTAAAGCTAATGTTGTTGCTGATGCTTTGAGTAGAAAATCTCTAGGCATAGTATCTTGTATTTATTGTATTCGAGTTGATCTGCTGAGAGAGTTAGCTTTAATGGGGGTGGAATTAACTTTGAATGAGTCTTACGGAATAGTAGCACATTTAAATGTTAGACTCACATTGATAGACTGGATAAAACAAGCACAAGGAGGAGATACAGAATTGGAGAAAGTTAGAGATAATATGAAAAAGGGTAAAGCAAATGAATTTTCTATTCGGGATGATGACATTGTTATGTATGGGAACCGTTTGTGTGTACCTAATGTGCCTGATTTGAGAAGAACGATTTTAGAGGAATCCCACTGTTCTTTATATGCTATGCATCGAGGGAGCACGAAACTGTATAGAGATTTGAAATAATGTTATTGGTGGTCGGGAATGAAAAACGACATTGCAGATTTTGTTGCTAGATGTCTAGTTTGCCAACAGGTGAAGGTGCAGCATCAGAAGCCAAGTGGTTTACTACAACCCTTACCTATCCCTGAGTGGAAATGGGAGCATTTTACTACAGATTTCGTTGTAGGTTTACCAAAATCATCACGAGGGTTTGATTCTATTTGGGTTGTCGTTGATAGGTTGACTAAGTCTGCACATTTTCTTCCTGTTAAAACTACTTACTCCATGGATAGATATGCCAAATTATATGTGGATGAGATTATTAGATTGCACGGTGCACCTGTTTCTATTATTTCTGATCGAGATCTTAAGTTTACTTCTCACTTTTGGCCTAGTTTACAAGAAGCTTTGGGGACTAAATTGAAATTTAGTACAGCTTTTCATCCTCAGACTGATGGGAAGTCAGAAAGAACGATCCAAACACTCGAAGATATGTTACGAATTTGTGTATTGGAGTTAAAGGGAAGTTGGGATGAACACTTGCCACTAATAGAGTTTGCTTATAATAATAGCTATCATTCGAGTATTGAGATGGCTCCTTATGAAGCTTTGTATGGGAGAAAATGCAGAACTCCAGTGTGTTGGACTGAATTAGGAGAACGAAAACTTCTTGGGCCAGAAATTGTACAGCAGACTACTGAAAAGATCAATCTCATCCATAATCACTTAAAGGTGGCGCAAAGTAGACAGAAAAGTTATGCAGACAACCGAAGGAAAGAATTGAAATTTGAGGAAGGTGATCAAGTATTCCTACGTGTTTCTCCTTGGAGAGGGGTTATGAGATTTGGGAAGAAGGGAAAGTTAAGTCCCAGGTACATTGGCCCTTATGAGATAGTGAAACGGGTTGGATATGTAGCTTATAAGTTGGCATTACCACCAGAATTGTCTCGAATACACGATGTTTTTCATATATCCATGTTACGTAAGTATGTGCCCGATCCTTCACATGTGTTTATTTCACAACCGATAGAGCTTCAAGATGACTTAACTTACATGGAGGAACCAATTGCTATTGTAGATCGAAAGGAACAAGTGTTACGTAGTAAAACCATTTCACTAGTTAAGGTGATGTGGAGAAGTCAGAATGTGGAGTATGCCACCTGGGAAGGGGAGGATAACATGAAGAAGCAATATCCTCATTTGTTTGGTAAGTTTCTTATGCGTTAAATTTCGAGGACGAAATTTTTATAAGAGGGGTAGAATTGTAAGGCCCTAAAACACCATTAGTAAGGTTAATTATACGATTAAGTATAAGTTATGACTTATAAGTTATAAATTGGTTATGTGGTTAAATGCATCATGAAAATATGTTTCTAAATGCATCATTATGTTTATAAAAAGTAAGCTAGAGTGTTGGTGCGAAAGTGGCGATGTTTGGTCGCCAAATGTGAAAGTTATGAAATTTTGAGTAAATAATTACTCTTCTGTTCGAGCCCAAATTAGGTGTACTATTTTTATGATTTTGGGAAAACAAAAAAACATGAAAGTTGTAGATGTTTAAGTTATATACTCATAGACACAAAGTGAGAGTAAATCGGGGCCCGAAATAGTGAGTTATGGTGATTTTACGAGGCCGGACAAATCTGTCATTAATGGAATTGTCCTATTGGACCCCTTCCCCAACGAATCGCATACTACCACCTTAAAGTGGTCCCATAGCCACGTTTTTTTAGCTCATAAGGCAGAAATTATCATCTTTTTCATTTCCTATTACAAGCTTGAGAAAAAAATATGCTTATGGGGAGAGAAAAACAAAGTTAAGGAAGAATTTCTTTGAAAATTCACCATAAATCGAGGAATTCTCGTAAGGTAATTACATCTTTATTAAAGTTTGTCACATGGATGAGTTCTATACTTGGAATGTGTTTATTCCTGATTTGGATATATATTTTAATGATACCCATATTGCGGAATTGTGTTGGAATAAGGATGGGTTAAGAACATATGTTAGAACCAGAGCTAGGATTGTAAATGCATACTTTAAAGTCCTAAATTTACATCATCTTTTCGTAAAGCATTTTGATTTAGAAAATTCATGATTATGATGTATATTTCTGCTAAAACATGTTTATTATATGTTTCCATGAATTATACTCAAGGTCAAGGTTATGTATGCTTAAAAATGTTAAGTTATGCCTTAATGTTGTATTTTGACCTAGTTGTGCTAAAAATGGCATAAATCATGGAATACTTATTGGAATTAAGTGATGCAAGTTGGAGAGTAAAATAAACTCATACATGTATAACATATCCGAAAATTGTGTAAAAATACCAAGGAATGTACCCTTGGTGATAGTTTGAAGTTTTGGTTTAAAATCTTCCCTAAAGGAGCAAGAATTCATACTAGGTGTTTGACGTTTTGCTTGACATAGAAAATAAGCCCTAATAATTATGAAACATAAAATTTGTATTATTCAATGTGTTTACTGATATTGGGTGGAATATCATAGAAAGTTATATTGTACATAAATTATGAGAATTCTAGGAAGTTGAAGTTGTGTTGTTGTTTTTCTTGAGAACCGATTTGGAAAAGGCTGTAATGAAATGGGCATAACTTTGTCTAGCAAATTCGTAATTTAATTCTGTAAATTGTGTTAGAACCCTAATTTTCTTGGGTTTTATAGAAATATGAAGTATCATATTTATTTCCTCCTTAGTTATTTTTGATTGACCAAATGATGTGATGTATTACTAGGTTTAATGTTAATTGGTGTATTCAGATACTAATGACGTTGACTTGTTAAGTGGGGAAGCAACTAATACCACCATACCAAGGAAGTAGTTTGGTATTAATCTTAGCACCAAATCCAAGGTGAGTGACCTGTCGTATGAAATATACATGATCATATGTTCATATGGAAATGTGTAGTTCAGTACATGTGTTAAAATGCTTATGGGAGTGATGCTGTATCTAGGAAACATATGCATATGATTGAAATGTTAAGTGATGTTATTTAATGTTAAGGAATGTGGTGGGTCCTACAGGATGTGGCGGTCCTGTTAATAGAACTTAAAGGTTTGTGTACTCGGGCCTAATAAATGGATGTGGTGGTCCTCGATAACTGTGGTGGATTAATTGGACTGTGGCGGGTCCAGGCTTGCAAGAGTTTCACAATTCCTGTTGGGTAATATCATTAAAACAAAATAAAAATGGTTATTTAATTTGGTTATAGAGGTGGTATATGGTCATTCACTAAGCTTATATTGCTTACACTCCTGTAATGTTATGTTTCAGGTATGCCTACGGTTTGGAGTTCACTGCCAAGTTAGGACCTTAAAACGGGGGAGTGACGGATATTTAGTATGGTTTGAATATCATGATTCCTTTTGTGTAATTACTAAACTAAGGATCTTGGTTATGTAAAGTTATGTAGTACTTATTAGTTATAAGTAAAGGCAGTAATGTTTTCATCTACACATACCTTTGGAAAAAAAAAATCTTATGCTATTTTCCTTAGAGATTTAAATTAAAGCATTGTTAAAGCCAATCTATCTCTAATTAAAAGTATGAGTTTAACAAAATTAAGTCGGGGCGCGACAATAGCAGTTTTTAGTCCCTTACTGGAGAGAAGCCGAGTAATGTCCCACAAAGGTTAAGAGCTGCTCTTGTAGAGTACTCGTCAACAAAATCCACAAATGAAAAGTGAAGGCGTTATTGGGAATCACATAAAACTCAACAATCAATGACTTGTTCATATCCACTAAATAAGTCAATAATTATTAATATCGCAGATGATGAAAATAAAGAAGATAATATTCCTACACATTTTAAAATCCAAGCCCTGAGAAACATTATAGCTGGAGATGGGGTGCGAGAAACACTGTTTGTGGTTTTTCTAATGAACAGTGCTTAATGAACATTGTTGAACAGTGATTAATGAACATTGATGCTTAATGAACAATGATGTTGGATAATTTTAATATAAGCCTTAATCTAAGTCAGTTCAGATCATCCACTCTTACTAAGATTAACAAAAATAGATTCCAGATTTCTAGTATATTTATCTCTTAGTGGATCCATTATGAAAACTTATAAATGTTTATTTTGCTATCAAGATAGTCTTCAAAGACCTTAATTCAAGTTCTTCTTGATGTATGTAATTGAGTCTAGTATCATCAATACCTTTTTATGCTTGAAGTCCCATTTAAGATGTACTTCTATGTCATTGGATTCAGGGGTATAGAGATTAATGATCATTCAGAGGCTCACCTTGCTCATTTTGTCAAACATCAAGCGTGCTATGTGGGCATTGAACCTTACAGTTGTTGTGTTAACTGCAAAAAGAGGAATATTGTTACACATTAGGACTAATATGGGTGTAAAGACTGTCACTTTGACGCGGTGTCTATGTGCATAGACACAAGAATGGGTGGTTGGGGGTAAGGAGAAGTAAATATAATTAATGGAGTTTCCAACTCCCGCCCCAAAAAACCCCATATCCCATGGCTACGACACTCCTGTTAAAATGGCAAAACCCATATTATCTCTCATTTGTTGTAGAACCTGATAAACATACAAATAAAATTGGGTTAGATACTATGGTTAATACCCATTATATACACACGTTGGCAATAATAGTTGATTGAACATAATGATAATCAGAATTTTCGCACAATAATCTCTAAAATTGAAAAACTCTACATGTGCACCTAGATAATATAAAGTGGTTTGGGAAAACATGTCCCAGTTTGGAGTTTTGTTGGGGTAATTACACAGACACTTTTAACATATGGAAAAATTATTTCAAGAATATAGTTCTAATAAAAAGACTTTGAAGTCACTAAAACATCTTTATCATACCGTAACTAAGGATAGTTTGGGAATATTCAGTTTGCACATCATGATTCCTAGTGGAATTTTGTAGATAATCTACTTAGCATAACTTCATATGATCTATAACTCTAAATATTTATTCAACTACCTAGGAAGCAGCTAAATATTGCATAGCCCAAGAAACTTCTTACAAATACAACAGAGAGCAACAAAGCTACAACTTGCAAAACATCATGCATTATTTACAAACCCAACGTCATGGATCACTGACTGCAACGATTAGACTTTAAAATAAATGAACACTTTCTTTCATTGCATTAGAGACCACAAAAACTTTGAGAAAGACTATTTTTTCCCATTATTATACCCTGCACATAATAATAGTATTAATATAAAGAGTAGGAAAAAGTAAAGGGTTATTGTGTTAATAAAATTGCACATGGTTACGCAGGGATACCTGCTTCAATAGATGTGACTATGCTTCTTCTGAAAAGCATCCAACATAAGCGTAATGGAATCAACTGAGCATGATAAAACAAACACAACAATTAAAATAGTAGTAAAAATAACAATTAAAACAAACACCTTTAGATTGAGGGTATCTTCTAATCTACTTCGTGTGTGACTTGGTAGAACATATTGAATGTGGAAACAACTTACCATAATTGAGGGATAACATCTGTGTCAAACTCCAATTAAGAAGTCAAAATTTAGTTATATATACAATTCAGAAAATAGAGGGCAAACCTTTAGATTGTGGGTATCTTCACATTTTCTCTTCTTGAAGCTCTTTCTCCAGTTGTTATCACTGCCGCTACAGTTGGAGGGCAGCTAGCGGTTCTTGTAATTGCAAAACTCATTTCAAACTCGGGCTCATTTTCATACCCCGCGTTCCCCATAATCCAAATTATCATCTCCACCGAGTTTTCCATAATCAGCCCACCTATTCTCCAAGTTCGGATCTGGTTTCACCACCATATTTCCAAGCTCCTCAAGCCCCACAACCAAGTCGTTACCCATCAAACTCTGAAATTCTTGCGCCTGAGCTTGTATAAAAAATACATTAAACGAACATTAATCTAACAAACATTAATCGGAAATAAACAAATATTAACCTAAAATAAATAAACGTTAATCGGAAATTATGGACTAGGGAGGCTTATTAGTGACAGGGAGAGAATGAGGAGAGGAGGAGGGAGGCCACAGATTAGGAGAAATAATAATATTAAAAGTTGATTTAAGATGAAATTATGAATTTTGAGTTGAGAAAATGGCTGCAAAACAATGCTAATGGATGCCCATGTCGATGACAAAGCTATGATATAGTTATCAGTGTGCTTGTTTCTTATAACATATTAGTGCATCCTACCAAAATAATACCATAGCTTCGGCAGTCCAATATGTTACTTGAAAGACACGTGCATATAATTCATCCACGCATTTAGTCCACAACGCGTCTAAAATTACACTAAAAGTCACTTGAAACAGATGCACTATAAACAACATTTATGCCCTGTAAAACTTCATTTAAAGAACTAATATACATAGTCCAATATAACCAAATCATGTAACATTCCCAAAAGTTTTATAGAGGCATACATTTGGGTATTTTCACAAATACCTGGAAAGCAAATTTTCACACCTTAATAATACCTGGATTGCTTACAAAACTTTAGTGAGGAATGAGAGATTAATGGGATAGCGATAAAAATTCCAATATGAAATTTCAACAAACCAATAAAATCCCCAATCGTATACAGAAAAACCCAACCAGATTTGTAACAATGTAGACCCCCATTTTAGAAACCTAACCCCCACACATGTAAAGATCCAAGTGGGTCTTCTCCTTTATAAGCACCTAAGATGTAAAACCCTAAATTTCATAACAAATATCTAAAAATCACAATTTAAATGTTAGTTGTATATATAAATGTGTATGTATAGCAAAAAATAACCATAGATAGATGTAAAAGTGTGTATGCATAACCCTAGAACCACCATAGATCGGCGGCATGATATTGAAACCCTTGGTATTATGTTTGAGGTAAGTTTATTTTGGGTTTCCGTTGAGAGATCGGGAGAGGGTGCGTGAGAAATGGGAGAGGATGCGAGCGGGAGAAAAGTAGAGAATTAAGTGGTTCTTCCAAAAGTACCCCCAATTTTGAATTGAAGTTGAAATTTGGTAAGTATAAAAAGAGGGGGAATCCAAAGAATTGAGGGTAAAATAGGAAGTGCAAAAAAAACTAAAATAGATGACATCATACTTGAAGCTTATGACACACATAAGTTTCCTACTCTTATATATATATATATATATATATATATATATATATATATATATATATATATATATATATATATATATATACATCCTAAATAAAAATCCCAACCAAAAACTAACTTAAAAAACTCCACTATGCCCAAAAGCTAGTCCCATTATCATGGCCTAGGACAAGCGCGATCACGGCCCTTGGGGGAGCGATAGTGGGATGGTTCCTTGCAGTCACGGGATTCTCCTTCCTATTTCACCTTCGAGTTTATGTAATCTGCAATTTTAACCTAATTTTGAATTCTAAATACTCATATCTCCATTTAATTCTATTAACCACCATATTTATCCCAAAATACCTTTAATACAACCCCAAAGGTTTATAAATCATATTCTAGTGTCATAGGGTTAGTGTAATAAGAATTCATTATTATAAGACTTAATATCATCATTCTTACCATGTCTAAATTATAGCTCATTAACATATTTGGGTTTCACCCTTGATATGTATTTTTAATCATCAAAATCTCTTATAAATACTTTAATCATCTCTATAGATTAACCTTAAACGTTTTATAACTGATTTATCATATATTACACGAGTTTTCATTGTCAATACCAATTAACATCAGGTTCATGTCAAATTTAACAACTTTAAAACCTCAATTTACATTAACCTAGGCTAGGATAAAACATGTATAATTATTAGATTGTATCCTAACATGCGTTTAATTCCAAATTGGTTCTTAACAACAATCAAAATAGAGATAAATTACATATTAAACTTTGATCGTGTAATGTATTTCTTGACTGTTAATGAAGGTTGAAGATACTAACTTGAGTCTCTCTTGTGATCTCCTAGTTCTTCCTAAAATCCCTCATTAGCTCTCCTAAATTTACTCTCTTTTTAAGGTTTTGATTTAGGTTTAGGTAAATAATTTAAAGAGGGTTAATGCCACTTTTAAGCCCTTAATTGAACAATTCCATAAAACCCCTAATTTTGGACTCACAGATGAGCCTAAAATACTACCCAAATTGACCCAAAACTTAGCCTAGATGTTTACATACTCCTAGGGCCCAATTCAACACACTAAAAGTACATCTTCTGACCTCTGTACCTCCCTAAAGTTTGGCCAAATGGTATTACGTCATAGTGTAAAATAAAATACAAAACTTAGATATTTTACAAGGTAGCTACACATAATTAATTTAAGTAATTAACCAATTTATAACATGAAGTCTAGATGTCACATAACATAAAATTTAAATATCACATACATTATGCACATATTAGTAGAATCCCACATAAGAAACGATAATTCACATTTAATAATCAATATTAGTAAATAAAATACAGGGTATTACAAGCTATTAGGGTTTCTAAAGTGTTATAGCCACACTGGTTGTGATTATTTGAGAAATGATGGCTACCATATCAACTAGAGTTTCCAGTGGTGCATGTTGTTGTGGAAGCTAGTCTGGATCTGTCTCCTTCTTGGTAGCCTAGGTTGTAGGTGTCTACCCTTTCCTACCTCAGGTGTTTTCCGTATGAAAGAAAAAAAAAGAAATTCATATAAGATAACATCCATGAATAAATAATACAATGAAGCCTAAAAATAAGGCTCTAACATAAAAAAACGCAATGCAAAATGTCACAGGAATCCCAAGGAACCTAAGACAATAGAACATGGGATAATCTGATAACAACTATAACATCCCCTATTTTTGTACATATCGAGTGGGCATTCTTAACCCTGAAGATAAGGGACATCAAACAATTTATACCATTCTCAGCATCAATGATAAATAAATAATATAATTAATTAAACCATTCACAATAATAATATATAAACGATGCGAACTAATGAAAATGATATTACAATAAGAGTCCCCAAACTAAATCCACAAATAACTAAGTCTATATAAATCAAACCAAATCAATATACAACTCTAAAGTCTTTTCAATCCATAATAATATCTCTCAAATTAAATAATAACTAGAGAGTATGAAATTGATAAAACTGAAGTAGATAGATAGTTGCCTGATCAGCTCAATAACAAGTCTGAACCATCGACGATGATGCTCCTTTTTATGTAAAATATTTTTTAGGAGATAACGTGGGTTGAACCCCACAAAACAAGAAAGTAATAACTTACTTTAACTTTACAATATTAAATGCAACTTATTAGTGTATCACGCCATTTATCGGCACTCACATAAAATATACCTTACCCCACATGTCCTAAGGTAGAAGCTAGCTAAAATTCTAAATAGACTATACATAGATACCAAACATACACCCAAGTTTAGTTGCCAAAGTTAAAGTTTTCACAACTCCCTCGATAAATTTTCCAACTCGGCAACATTTATTTTGGCTCCAAAGTTTTTTTCAATACATGTGGAAATATTTAGGGTTATTCGGGGTTTGTGCCCATTAATTATTATTTATTGAGTCAAATCCCCATTATTTTAAGTTTTTGGGTTTTAGCCCTAATTTTGACAGATTCTGTCAGTTGACTATCAAGTAGCTCATTTTCGGATTTAAATTATTAAATATACCTTCCATTCATTACCTAACAACTACGTTTAAACTTTTTTGACTGTTTTTAAAAAACTGTTTATTTTTTTTATAATTTTTTTTTATAAAAATATAATTGTAAAAAAACTCTTTTGTTTCAGAAAGACTATTTTTTAAATAAAAACAATATTTAATATAAAAGGTTGTACATTATTTAATTTTTTTTTGTAAAATTCGAAAGGATAAAATTATAAATGAATACATTCGTGAAATGGTAAAAGTAGCCCCTATAGAAGATAAGTTTAGGGAGAATCAACTTAACTATTTTGGGCAAATCAAGCGTAGACTAATGGATGCTCCCGTAAGGAATAGTGATTTAATTAGTATTGATGGTAATGCAAGGGGCAGAGGTACACCTAAATTGTCTTGTTGGGATATTATAAAAAAATGACATGATATCTTGTGGTTTAACTAAAGATATTGTGCTGAAAAGAGAAGAATGGCAAAATAGGATTCATGTAGACGACCCTAAATAATTGGAAAAATGCTTTATTGAGTTGAGTAGCATTTAATTATTTTTTTATAGAAATAAACTGCCACTTTTTTAAAAATTGTGTGTTTTTAATTGTACATTATTTAATCATTATTTTTAACTATACTTTTATAATAAAAATGTGCATTGTTTAAATAATTTACTTATCTTTTAAAATCATTTTTATTGAAAATATTGTACTTTTTTTTTATAAAAACGAGGTTTTTAACATTTTTTCAATAAAAACATTCGGTTGTTTTTAGCTTTTTTATATTAGAAACAAAATATGTATGTATTCATAACTATTTTTTAATTTTTAAACAATCTTTACGTTATTTGTAAGAAAATTGTATGCTATTATTAAAAAATTTAACTATTATATATATATATATATATAAACTAGGCAATCATTTTTTTGTTTTATAAAACTGTTAAAACAGATTGTTCAAAAAATAGTGGTTAAACAGTTAAAATATTTTTAAATGGTTAAAATTATATTTTAACTATTAAAAAAGTTTTTTTATTTTGTTTAAAATAATTTTTTCCCCAAAACAGTACTTTATAAAATCGTTAAACAGTTTTTTAATTAAAAAATAATTACAAAAAGTGAAAAACATTATCTTATTAAAGATCTTTTTAAAAAAAGGTACTTATAAAAAAATGACAAAAAATTAAAATTTTCTTATATTCTATTTTTTTTTGAAATTTTTTAAAACAGTAAAAAATAGTCCTACGTAAAGAAAATATCTATATTTTTTTTATAAAATTATTTTTATAAAAATTAATTTTTGAAAACAATGTTCATTTTTTTATAAAACATTTTAACAAATAAAATTTAAATATTTTGTTAATATAATATTTATTTTAAGAAAAAATGTATGTCAATATTTACCTTACAACTGTGTGTGTGTGTATATATATATATATAGGTTAATATAATATACAAAAGAAAGGGTTGAAAAAAAATAATGGTTAGGAGTAATATGGGGAAAATTTGATCTATAGGTAATGAATGATGAATATATGAGACAATTTAGATTGAAAATTAACTAGTTAATCGATCAAAGCTGATCCACAAGAAATAAAAATAATATAAATGTTATTCAATAAAAAATAATTAATCAGGATAAAACCCCAAGTACTCTAAATATTTACGACCATTACGTCTTAATATAGTTAGTAACCGAGATTATCAGTTGATGGGTAAGTTTTGGATGACAATTAGTTTAGATATTGGTTATTCAACTACTCCCATTTCTCTATGGTATGGACATGCTGCTCCTTCACATTCCATCTCCTTCCTATACTGCACGACTAGCTCACCCACGCTTAGATCTCTATCTTTCTCACTGATAAACCCATTTCACCCATTTACCCACAACCATCTCACTCCTCTCTCCCACCTAAACCCATAATCTCCTCTCCTCCCTCCTTATCATTTCGCCCCCAGCCTCACCCCATTTCTCTTTTCCTCCTATTTTACCCGCATATTATCTCTTATGGCTCCATCTTCACTAATTGTTTCTCATGCGAATATTATTCAACGTGACGTTCAACCTTCTTCAAAGACTTGATGAAAATCAAAGTATCACTCATTTTTACTCAAATTTTGCAGAGCCGTGTTATAAAGATGGAACATCTTTTGCCAAGATTACGAGTGAGATCTACAAAGAATTTTTAAGCTCATGCAAGACTCGTTTATTAGGCCATTTGATTTTGTCTAAAGGGCAAAAATAAATCACTACTAAAGAACTAAAGGGTAATTTATCAATCTTATGGAAACTAGAAAATTTGTGGAAAATTACTCTAAAAGGTGGATGTTTTTCTCTTGGAATTTTTCGTTTTTAAATAGATAATTAAAAGAAATATGAATTTTAAGTTTTCTAGTAACGTGGTCTAAAATAAGCGTGACTAAATACATTTAATATGTGACAAAACCTGTGGATTTATCCGTCTTTTCACCTTCATGGAAGGTTAAAGGTCACGTAAACGAAAGGTCAATCTCGGCCTTCTCTCATCAATACAAGGAGGCCCTCTACACCATCTAGATTACCTCATAACACACAATTTATATTGTGCGAGAGAGGAATTTAAAATTGAGAATTCTCACACCTTTTGAGAATTCGATTAAGGATCAAGAAGATTTAATTCGGTGATTGAAGAGTTCTATAATCAATTCAACTCGGTCTATATCTCTTTCGAAATGGAGAAAGGTAAGATTCTGACTATTTGATAGTATTAAGAGGAATTTCTTGGGAATTCATGTTCATTGATTTAGATTATATCAACGATTAATTTTAGTCTACAAGAAAATTATGATTACATGTGGTATCAGAGTTATCGTTTATAATCTAACACTATTTCATAAGTGAATCATGTTGTATTCTAATATGTTCGTTTAGGATCTATATTTTATAAAATTCTCGAATTTTTTTATTTTGGAATTATGTAATTATTTTTCTGAAATCTGGAATTTTAAAAATTCTAAAGTTTTTTTCTTTTAGAAAATCATTTTTTTTGCAATTTTGTTTTTTTTACCTTACAAATTCTGAAATTTTAGATCTTTAGAATTCTGAAGTTTTGGACCTTTGAAGTTCTAAGTTTTTTATAGCTTTATCAAATTATAATATACTATTTATATTTTAGAGGATTCCAATCTTTTGATTATTTTATATATATATATATATATATATATATATATATATATATTACATGATGATCGTTTATATACGTTCGATAAATTTATATATATATTACATGGTGGAATTAAATAACAAAATTTGTGGGTATTTTTTCCATAAGTAAAATATCCATTATGTCTATACCATTTATATCATCTTTTCATGTCAATCGGACTTTCTGAAAACCACTAATGATTAATAACAGTATTTAATCCTAAAATTATGAAAGTTGTCGATTATGGAAATAAACAGTGTTTCCAGACAATTTTTTTTTGCGATGAATAGTGTTTTCAAAATTTTTGGTTACGATTGAGTTGAAACTTTGTAGTTTAATCAGAAAACGTCCAACGATCAATTTTTAAGACCTTTGTTCGTGATGTAACGTGTTTTTTGGTGATCCGAGAGAGTTTAAGGTCTCATAACGCTATTTTTGTCGTCTTTAGAATAATTTAAAGGCCTATTGCTCCCAAATGAAAATTGATATAAAAGTTTCGTCAAAAGATTTGAATTCGTGGGACATTTTACTTAAAGTCTATGGGTTTAACTCAGTTTTTTTTCATTTTTGGCAAATTTTTCAAAAAAATCTACTATTTTATATGAGTTTAATCATCATATGAGCTTTTTTATTTTATGGGTGTCTTTCAAATATTCATGATGGTTCTTGTTAATTATAAAACAACGAATATACTCAATATTGTTGGATATTAAAGGCTTAAAAGTTAGAGATTTATAAATATGCGTCCTTAAGTTTAATCAAGGGCTAAAACACAAGTTGAGATTATATGTGTAGATATCATACGTATAGTCATTATGAATTATCCACCTGTTTGTTAAAAATTGAATTGTAGTGCAACACATGTTGATATTTGAATCAAACAAACATTGAAATTTTTGTGAATATTGTATAAATTGTGTAAGGACATTGTGAGTCACAATTTAGTATGTCTTAAACCGCTACAAGTTTCTAGAAGTCGTCAAGGATTGAGAAGATTACATTTACACAAGATGAATCCGAATTTTAAGAAGACTTCAACATTCAATCCCAAGAAGGATGAATTTGGTAAAATGTGTTAAAGTTACATTTACATTTTACATCAAAAGTGTTGGGATATTTTTATAAAAGTTTAAATGATTTTTGAAATGAATTTAAATGGTTTTTAGTTTTTCAAAATCATCAATGTTTTGGATAAATATCTCCTGATCCCGTGAACAGTTTTATGATTTGAGGATTCTAAGTTATTTAAAATTTTACAAGTCTTTTTTCAAGGGGACCAGTGACTGTCGTTCAAATAACGTCACATCTCGTTTGAAGGAGATGGAGGTTTGTTCGAACGATGTCACATGTCGTTCGAATGACATATGGTTTTTTAGCAGACACATCACCGCCTTGAATTTTAGTATTTAACGAGTATCAGACTTCTAATTTTCGTGTGGAGAAAATACTGACGATTTTAGTTTTTTTTGGTTTGTTCTCCATCCTTTTTTAGGGTTCAAAACTTTGTTTTTTACAATTCACAAATCCCGTACTTTTTGTGTGAGTTGTTTGTGGAACCCAAAGCATAGTTTTGCTGGGAGTTTTGATGTTGAAATTAGGTGCCTTGGAAAGGTACTGGGCTGACCATAGATGCTACTTGCGGGAGGTACTGGGCTAATCGACTGCGTGTCATAGGGAGAGCTGCGGTGTTCCTGGGCTGATGACTACGAACCGACACCTGCGGGTATTTCGTAAATCAAGTTGTTTTTTCGTTGTAATCCGATTATAAACTGTTCCTTTACAAATTATAGTGGAAATAAAATATTTTTTCCCTGCTGGGATTTTTTCCTGAAATCTGTCTTTGTCAGCTTATTCATCGCATGATTTAATTTGAGATTGGAATTGTTACGTAGATGCATGTTTACGGGATGATTTTGTTGGTATTTGGTTTGAGCAAATTTAGACATCCAATTAAATAAGTTTAAGTTTGAAATTGCGAATCTATTTGAATCAATATCGCACACGACATTCTTCAAATTGGTATCAGAGTAGGTTATGCTAATTTATCGCGTATTCATATTTTTCGCAAACTTGTGTGATATTGAGTTTTGTCTGAAAAATCTGATGTTTGAAAGTTTGTCACAATGTTTCAAAATGAGAACTTATATAATAGAATGCCTATTTTTAATGGGTCCAATTATACCTATTGGAAAGCTCGTTTGAAATCTCAGTTAAAAGCCATTGACGAACGAGTCTGGTTCCTTTGTGAAAGAGGGTGGACTCCTCCCACTGTCACTGCTAATAACATCACCTCTTTGAAACCTGTGTCAGATTGGACTGAAGATGATTTTAAAATGTCTAACTTTAATTCCAATGGTTTGAGTGCTATTTCTAGAGTCGTTACCATCGACGAGTTCCGCCGAATTATGACATGCACCACATCTAAAGAGTTATGTGATGTCCTCCAACTGACACATGAGGGTACGAACGCGTTTAAAGAATCAAAGTTACAAAATTTGGCAACCCAGTTTGAGACCATTACTATGTCTAAGTCTGAATATTTTGATGAGTTTTATGCACATTTCTCGAACATTTTTAACATGTGTTTTAATTTAGGTGAGCCTATTGATAACATGCGTGTCGTTAAAAAGATTTTGAGATCTCCTCCAAAACGTTTCATTCCTAAAGTCACTGTTTTGAATTCATTGGGAAAGTTAAATTCACTTAAGTTAGAAGAGCTCATAGGAGACCTACAAACTTATGAAATTGACTTGTTTTCCTAAACCATTAAGGCTAAGGATAGAGGCGTTGCTTTAAAGACTCAAGTTAGAAAGAAAAGTAAAGAGAGAGCGCGTGAGTCTGATTCTAAGGAAAAGTTTAGCATTGACGATGTGGCCTTATTTGCAAAAAAAAAAAAATAGAAAATTTCTCAAAATGAACAAAAATAATTCTTTCAATAAAAGGTATTTTGAGAAAAATAAAAAAAAAAGAAAAAGCCACAGAGGGCAATGAAAAGGAGAGCAAGAGAGAAAATGAGGAAGAGAGGGGAAGATGAAATGATTTGTTTCGAATGTCAAGGAAAAGGGCGTAGGGCTTTTGAGTGTGCTACTAGGTTTAATAGAAAAGGGAAGAAAGTAGCCATGCCTGCCACTCTTAGTGATAGTGAGGGAAATAGTGAGAAAGACGAGTCCGAAATTTTTTTAGCTTATGGGATGTGTGTATCTTTTTCGAGTCGTGTGAGCACACCCACTTTGTCCCACGATGATAGTGTCCACGAGAGCGACGATGATGAGTCGAGTGTTTCTAGTGGAAATGAGAGCGAGTTTGAGAGTGGAGATGAAAGTGATCTCCAAAAGGCTTTTAGGGATTTTTACACTGAGACCTTGAAAACAAAGAAGTACAATAAAGATTTAGGTCGTCGGGTTTTAGATTTGGAGATAGAGAAAGAAGATTTAAATAGGGAGAAGTGTGACTTGACCGACATGGTGTCTAGTCTGACAACACGTGTATCCCAACTCGAGAGTGATCTCGGACGTGTCTGGGAGGTCAAAGTCCCTTTAGAGAATGCATCTAAGAAAGTTGAAAAGATGGTTCTTAATCCCGTTTTGGGTGGTGATGAGAGTTTAGGAAAAGGTCATGACGGTGCATCCACTTCTTTTATTGCACCCGAGACGGTTCCCACTTTAGTGATTGATTCAAGTGATTCTCATCCCAACCCAACTAGGCATCTCATTCCTGTTAGGATAACACGTACTAGAATTTTTGAAAAATGAATTCCTAGGATGGTTTATGTTTGCTCCAATTGCAAGAAGAGATGACACCTTAGGGAATTTTTCTTTAAGTTGGGTAATGTGTCACGCTTTGTTTCTACACATGATCGCACACATGCACCCACCCATGATACTTTTTTTGCACATAATGATAGAGAGTTTGCACAAATTTGAGAGAAAGTAAAGTTTTTGGTCAAGACTTTACATGATTTGATGGAGTTATTTCAAAACATGTCATCGTCTTTGGAATACTCCATCGCACTTCTTGGTTGAGGTATAGACATATTTGCTTGCATAGGGTGATTTACATGATGACATATTTGCCTATTTCTAGTGTGTACCATTTATATTATTTTAGTTAGCATTTTTTTCTTTTCTTATTTAGGTACTATTTTAGCACTGTTTTGAATCTGTTTGCCCATTCCAAGAACCGTTTTTTACAAAATTTACTCGCTCGAAAAAACTGCATGTCATTCTAAATAATTTGGGAAACTTGTGTGTTTCTCGTTCTAACGAGATTGCATCTTTCTCAAAGTCTTCTCGCGAGATCGCTTGTCGTTTGAACGGCATGGCATCTCCTTCGAACCAACCTAGAATTATTTTTGTTTGCAGTCCTCTGTTTCATATTGATATATGTTATTGATACTGTTGGGTTGTTTTTAAACAGTGTTTAAAAATTCAAAAATATTTTCTCCTTTTAGAAAAATTTTGAAAAATCCAAAAAGAGTTTTGTATTTTGTTTACAACTTATGTGAATGCACACTTAGGATGACAACCTCGAAACTTCATTCCATATCCATGTGACTATTTGACAGTGTTTTGAGGCAATATGTTATGCCATTTATGTGCTTTACAAAGTTTGGAGTCTTTGAGATGATGTAATGTTACTACCTATATGTTTGACTCCTTTTGTCCTTTGATGCACACGAGCACAAATTTGTTTGAATATTGTTCTTATCGAATCGCAGGTTGGTTGCGTATTTTCATCTCAAATTTGTCTATTAAAATGAACCAAGTGCGATAAAACAAGATAACAAAAGGTGTGCATGTTTTTACCGTTTGCCGTGAGTTTGTGTAAATTTTGTAAACAGAAAAGGGCTGCTAAAGGTATTTTATTTTTCCTTTGCGATAAAGCCACCGTTTAAAAGGACCTAAAAAATTAAGGAATTTTAATTATCCGGGATCTTATGAAGTTTAAAACTGCCCGAAAAAATTGAATGGCAATAAAAAGAAATATATGCCAATAATGGGCCAATAGGTTTATTCACCAATTCTCCAATATTTGAGAATTTAGATCACCTCAAAAAGAAAATATATGAGGGAGTTTGGTTGGAGAATTAAAACAACTTTGCACGTCCTTAAAAAGTATTGAAAAAGCATGAAAAAGTTTTAAGAGGTTATTGGTGTGAAAATCATGTTGACTTTGATTTGTTGATTTTGATTTAAGATGATGTCATCTAAATTCAATATTTTAACACCTAAGGACTATTTTGATGTTCATTCGTTAGGAGTACATTTATGCATCGTGCACATATGATATGATTGAGTTGATTTTCCTATCGAATTTGTTCACACCCATTCATCCCGTATCCATGATTTGGTTGTCTTAGTTAAAATTCACGGTGTGTGTTTTTTTAACATCATTTTTTGCTTTTGTTTAAAAAAATTGTAAAATTGTTTGTGTGTTTTATTTCCCGTGACACCCCAATTTGCTTTATGTGATTTATTCTTTTCTTTGTCTATTTCGGCCAAATAAAAAGGTGGAGATCCAATTATGATTCTATGGGGAGTTTTAAGTATGGGGGAGATCTGATTATGCTTACACGTTTATGTTTTATATCATTTCAAACATGATACGTCACTGAAAAGTTAATTGTTGAAGCATCGTTTAAAAAGATTTGAAGACTTGGCAATTTATCTTTCCACATTTGAGTTTTTGGGAGGGTATATTTGTATAGGTCATTTACATTGATAAATCGGATATTTTTATTTTTTACCGGCATAGACATAGGGGGAGATTTGTAAGGACATTGTTCGTCATAATTTAGTATGTGTTATACCGCTACAAGTTGCTACAAGCCGTCAAGGATGGAGAAGATTACATCTACACAAGACGAATCTGAATTTCAAGAAGACTTCAACATTCAAGCCCAAGAAGGATGAATTTGGTAAAATTTGTTAAAGTTCGATTTACATTTTACATTAAAAGAGTTGGGATATTTTTATAAAAGTTTAAATGATTTTTGAAATGAATTTAAATGGTTTTTAATTTTTCAAAATCATAAATGTTTTGGATAAATATCCCCTGATCCCGTGAATAGTTTTAAGATTTGAGGATTCCAAGTTATTTAAAATTTTAAAATTCTTTTTTTAAGGGGATGGGTGATTGTCGTTCAAACGACGTCTCATCTCGTTCGAACGAGATGGAGGTTCGTTCGAACGACGTCACATATCGTTCGAACGACATGTGTTTTTGGCTGAGATGTTACTACCTTGAATTTTAGTATTTAAAGGGTGTCAGGCTACTGATTTTCATGTGGAGAAAACACTGGTTTTAACAAAAACGATTTTAGTGTTTTGTGGTTTGTTCTCCATCCTTTTTGAGGGTTCAAAACTTTGTTTTTTACAATTCACAAATCCCAGACTTTTTGTGTGAGTTGTTTGTAGAGCCCAAAGCATAATTTTGCTGGGAGTTTTGCTGTTAAAACTAGGTGCCTTGGAAGGTACTGGGCTGACCATAGGTGCCACTTATGGGAGGTACTGGGTTGATCGACTGCCTATCATAGGGAGTGCTGCGGTCTTCCTGGGCTGACGACTACGAACCGACACCTGCGGGTATTTTGCAAGTCAAGTTGTATTTTCACTGTAATCCGATTGCAAACCATTCCTTTATAAATTATAGTTGAAATGAAAGGTTTTTTCCCTATGTGAATTTTTTTCTGAAATCTACCTTTGTCAGCTTATTCATCGTATGAATTAATTTGAGATTTGAATTGTCACGTAGATGCATGTTTTGGGGATGATTTTATTGGTATTTGGTTCGAGCAAATTTAGACATCCAATTAAATAAGTTTAAGTTGGAAATTGCAAATCTATTTGAATTAATATCGCACACAGCATTCTTCAAATTGACATCAAGATTGTATTCGTATTATGAAAATTTTAGACAACAAACACAGATGCCAGAATTTATAGGTCCATGACCATATCAAAGGCTATAATCACTTAGTAATATTAATATTATGTGATGATTAACACATATTCCATAGTGTTTATAGATGGGTGTTCGTACATTTGGAAAAATGCATTGGCAAGCAGACCCATATAAAGGGGTGTCTTTGCCTAAAATTGTCCATAAAAGTTTTAGAGAAAGGGGGCCTAATACCAAGTTTAAAGTTAAAAAAAGGTAATAGCGAGGGGGCTCAACAAGAATAACCCCTTCCAAAAGATGTTGAAGTCAAAAGTAAAGGACAGTTGAATGAGGAGGGGCTTACTACGAGGGGCCCTTCGTTTTAACACCAAATCTACAAGAATGAAATAAGGAGGAGGATGGCTCACCACGAGTAGCACCATCGTCCTAAGGACCAAGTCACATTTAATAAGAAGGGATAAATAGGGCATGTCACGAGTAGTCCCTTATCCTAATAATAAGGCCACGGATAATATGCAAGGATGAAGAGGTTCCATCATGAGAAGCTCCCCCTCGTCTAAGACTAAAGCCACAAAAAAATGCCAACTCAAGGGGACTCATTGTGAGCAACCCTATCTCATTGCTAATAATATAACCATGATAATTAAGTCTAGATACTCAAATTGGAAGATGCAGGTGCCTCTGACTTCTAGAATATTTTAAGACTCAAGGAAGCAAGCAGTTAATTATGTAGATAGAGGTCTAAGGGTAAAAAGGGAGGCCCCGGATTCAAAGGCAATAGCCTAGCTAATAAGAGGAAGTTTTGAGATGATGTCCCACTCCCTCTGCTTTGCAATGTGGTGGAAACAATAGACTATTATCGTTCATTGGTATGAGAGGGGGTAGAAATCCCCCTCATTCAAATAGGGAGATCCCAACAGGAGTAGACAAAGATAATGCCAAGTATTGTGAGTTGCATCATAGGGTGTAGCACGACACCAAAGACTGTTACTACATACGGAGGATCATTCGCGAGCACGTGGAAAGTTGTAATTTATAAATACCTCGTATAGATGTTAACGAGAACCCATTTCCAATGCATCATTATGATATGGCCAATATGATGGTAGCATATAATGAAGTAGCATCTCGAGACTTGATGGAATAGGAAGGTGAGAGGATATGTGAAGAGCTGGAAGGACTGGAGCTTAATAGAGAATAGAGAATTGAGAAGGAGAGGAGGCGCGAGGAGTGGTTCTTCAATCCTGATGAAGAAGAGGCTGAGTGTGAGGGAGTTGGGCAAGTGAACCCCCCTAGAAGGAAAAGTAGATGTCATCCTCACTCTGGATGAAGGAGGAACATCTGAGGTAGAATATGCCTGTAATGCTCAAACTTATGAGGTAGACCTGGACTCCGAGTGCGAAGACATAACAAGAAGCCCTAAGTTTAAATGGTTCTTCATCCAGATAGGAGTAAAGTATGATACCGGGTTAGTCATCACAAGGAAGGTTTTGGAAGAAATGAAGAAGTGGAGCATCGCAGGGACCCCTCAGTAAACTGGCAGGGTCCCATTAGGCGGTTGATTAAGAGATACACTTCTGAAGTGGTCTTATTTGAGGTAGATAGGAAAGTGCCATAATTTCACAACCGCCCATTCTAGGTGATAACCATGTTTAATTTACTTTCTTTCCCTAGGGCATTGATGGATAGAGGACCATCCATCAACATCAAGATAATCAACACTTTATATGAGACATGGACCTGTTAAGAAAAGATAGTGCTTGTGCTGTTGTTTATTTCGAGATTTGATAGCGTAGGCTTGCAGTCGCTTGGATACGTGAACATGGGTATCAAGCTAGGGAACTTCACTTCCCATATTAATTTTCATGTCATCAATGCCAATACAAGCTACCGGTTGCTCATAGGACAAGTGAGGATGCACACTCATGGCATCGTGCCTTCCACATGCCATAAATATGCCAAAGCTAATATCTGAGGCACTGAAATTATAATCAAAGTAATGAAAAAACTATTTTTTTATTGAGGAGGCCCACCTGGTGGATGCAACATTCTATATTGAGCTTAATGAAGAGAGAAAGAACTCATTAAGAAATTTAGAGGGAATGCAAGTGATGGCAGTAGGTGCCCAACCAAGAATGTCTTTGCATGATCATCTAGGAGAGAGAGTGATCCCCCACATGGTAAAAGAAAAAAAAAGGAAGGTAGAGGAGGTAGTCAACCCCCTCAAAAATACAAGAAGGTGGTCCTACCGGATTGGAAAGTCATATACTATTTATAACGATCTGCGTGGGTGACATTTTAAGATGAGCTCATCGACCCAACACCAGAGTATGTTATGGCAATGAATCCCACATTACTGAATATATTAAAGATCCAGAAGAAGCCCCTTAGTGTATGCAAGATGGACCAAAGGAACAGTTGCAAGAGTTGGAGAAAATTAATCTTGGAATAGAAGGTGGTGAGAGTAGACCCATTCTAATTTCCAAAAGTTTGAACTCAAAGTAGAAGGAGGATATCATCAATCTGCTCAAGGAATTCACTGATGTGTTTGCTTGGATATACACAGAGATGCTGGGATAGACTCGTAGGTGAGTTCTCATAAATTAAATGTTCTTCACAATGCTTTTCTAGTTAGGCAATCAACCCATACATACAAGGATAAGTTAAACCATAAGATAAAAGAAAAAGTGGAAAAATTATTAGTGACAGGGTTCATCAAATCCATTCAACGCCCTGTGTGGATTATAGCATTGTGCCGTGAAGAAGGATAAAAGCTAAATCCACATTTGTTTGGACTTTCGCGAGTTCAACCGGGAATGTCCCAAGGATGAGTTTCCCTTGCTGAGTATAAAAAACTTACTAGCTGCTACCGCAGGACATGAAATGTATAGTTTCAAGGATGGGTACATTGGATATAATCAAATCAAGATGGATCTAACGGACGCAAATAAGATTATCCTCCGCACGCGATTGGGGAACTTTCATTACACAGTCATGCCATTTGGGCCAAAGAATGTCGGGGGCACCTACTAGAGGACCATGATGGACATATTTCATGATATATTGGAATTCTATGTGGATGACTTGGTGGTGAAGTCAAAGAAAGAAATAAAGCATATCCAGGACCTCAGGTAGGTGTTTGAAAGATGTCGCACGTACAAGATAAGAATGAACCCTTGGACGTGTTCCTTTGGGGCCACTGTAGGAAATTTTTTGGGATTTGTAGTAAATCGGTATGGGGTTTAAGTCGATGAGGAAAAGAAGAAATCCATTATGATGATGTCACTACCAAAGAGTCAGCGGTAACTCAAGAGATTATTAGGAAAGCTATCCTACCTAAGAAGATTTATACCCAGGCTAGCGGAGGTAACCCACCTGTTTACCCCCTATTGAAGGAAAAAGTTAAGTGGATTTAGGGAGAAGCGCAGAAGAAGGCCTTTGAGAAAATGAAAGAAATTTTAGCCTCTTCATCCACGATGATACCGCCGAAGGCCGGGGCACCGCTACTGCTCTATGTCATTTCAACATAAACATCTATAGGAGCACTACTCGCCCAAGAGAAGGAGGCACAGAGAGGCCCGTGTACTACTTATCAAGGATGATTTTAGGCAGAGAATCCAGATATACCAATGTTAAGAGGAACTACCTTACCCTAGTCTTCGTGGCTCAAAAGTTGAGACACTACTTGATGTCCTTTACAGTTCACATTGTCACTAAGTGTGACACTATCAAGTACCTCTTGGTGCGAACGGTCTTGGTAGGGAGAGAAATAAGGTTGTTCTTAAATTTGTCAGAATATGATTTAAAATGCGTGGTGACAAAAGCCATCAAAAGTCGAGCAGTAGAAGAAGAGATGGAGGTGGGGAAGATAGAGTTTGATGGATCTTATGCACAAGGAACAAGGGTCCATTTATTATCATATAAAATGGTAAGGAGAAGGTCACTCCCTCCTTCAAGTTAGATTTTATGTGCTCAAACAATGAAGCTGAGTACGAGGCCCTCATTCTGGGATTACTGGAGGCGCTACGAAGAGGCATCAAAGTGTTATAATTATGAGGGGGATCTAAATTGTTCATGAAATAAGTTAATGGGGAGTTCTCTCTCAAGCATTCTAACTTAGCATCATATAGTTCAATCATTTAGAAGCTAATGGGCCAGTTCCTGAAAGTAATCGTTAAGAGACATGCATGGATAATGAATAGGTACCTTAACAGCTACGATAGCCCAAAAATTAGACATGGATAAGTCAGAAGCAACCATCAAGCTATGGTAAGGAATGCTACCTGCCACAGTGAGGTATCTGTTTCCATGTGATGATCCAGAAGACTGGAGGTACTAGTTATGAAGTAGGTAGAAACTAGAGAAAGGACAATGAATATGTTTAGGCTGGCCCACTACCACATACTGTAGGGCACACTTTAGGAGAAGAGGAAGCTAGAGAGAGATTGTCAGCAATGCATGAGAAGCATTATGGGGATAATGATATCCCTTTTTATCATTGGTTACAACGGGGGGGAGGGGGGAGGGGGGGCTACTACTGGCCCACCATATGAAGGAGGCTTCTAGTCTGGAATAGGGCTATCTAAAGTACCAAACCCAATCTGACCAACCAACAAAAGCTAACTTTTTAGAGACCGTTGAGGATTGGAGGCACACATACATAGCTTATCTGAAAGATGGTGAGTTTCCAACGGGGATAGCTGATGAGATTTATCTCATAAATAGTGTGGCCCATTTCCATCTAGTAGAAGAGGAGCTCTATAGGAAGGACTATAATGAGAAAGCATTGAAGTGTATAGCTAAAGAGGATGTGGAGAGAGTGATAAAGGAAGCTCATGAGCCCTCCCACATGGGACGTGCTAAACTATACGATATAATGACGCTGGGGTACTACTGGCCAACCATGAGGCCGACTCCATCAGTTATGTGAAGAAATTCAGAGCTTACCAAGTACATGGAAATATGGTACATGTCCCTTCAGTCAATTTGTAAAGCTTAGCATTTTCTTATCCCTTTCACACATGGGCATTTGATTTGGTGGGAAAGATTAGCCCAGCCTCTCATGGAAAATCTTTCATTATCGTGGCTACATAAATGTATACCAAATGGGCAAAGGTCATTCCTCTAAGAAGAGTAACCGCCCAAGTGATGACCCAGTTTATCAAAGAGTATATCTGGAAGTCAAATATACCTAAGTTGATCCTTATAGAAAATGGAAAACAATTTGTATGCAAGGAGATGGAACTTTTCCCCGACATGTATAAGATTGTGCACAACAACTCAACTATATCCTACCCAAAGGGAAATAGCCAAGCAGATGGCACAAACAAAACTTTGATCAATATACTAAAGAAGATGCTTCAGGACATATTAGGGGCATGGGATGAGAAGCTCCCCACGATACTATAGCCTTATCGTACTTCAAAGAGAAAGCCGATCGGGCTTACCCCATTCTCACTTGTGTATGGGACCGAAGTTGTCCTATCGGTGGAGTTGGCGGTACCCTCAATTAGGGTCACTCTAAGCAACGAACTCATCCCTAACCCGTGACATGTGTAACTGAAAGCACTGGAAGAGCACAAAGATAAGGGAAAAGAGAACTTTAAAGTATACACCCAGCCAGTGGCGGATCCAGGAATTTGAGTCAAGTGGGGCGAATATTTCGGACGAACCCTAGGGGTTCATGGCGGGATCCCCCGAGCCAATTTTTTGGGATGTTTTTATTTATTTTTTCAATTTTTAACCTTAAAAACGTTTGAGGCAGTAATTAACTAAATTTGGATTCCTACTGTGTTCGTGGATTTTTTTTTATTATATTATCGTAACGGGTTATGTGTTGTCTCCTCTTTTCCATTTAAAAAATTTCTCCATGACTTCCTATATTTACAAAAAATTTAATTTAATTTCAGACTAATAGATTCGGACTATAAGCATACATTATAAATTTAATTTCAGACTAAGTTTACATTATAAATTTAATTTCAAGCTAATAGATTATGGATATTTTAATTTTAATATTCATTATAAATTTAAACACATATAAAAATATGCACATATAAACTAAACACATATAAAAAATAAACCTCTTTTTATTGATTGAAGTCTTAACTTTGTGTAGTGAGATAAGGGACGGAGGAGCAAAGAGCTCTGCTATCCGGCGGAGGGAGGGAGGAGCAACAGTAAGTCTTGACTTGGTATTGATGAGGGAGGGAGGAGAAGCAGCAAGGGCAAGCAAGGATGCAGGCGCAACAAGGTTCGGCAACGGTGAGGTGGTGAACTGGTGAGCCTGGGCGGGGCAGAGGGACGAACGGTTGAGCTGAGCAGCGACTGGTCTGAGAGAAGAGAGGAGAGAAGAGAATAGGTTAAATGTGTTTGGTACATGGTTTGGTATAAACGTTTGTGTTATTTTTTTAATTCATTACACATTTACACCTTCATTTTTGTAAATAATAAGAAGTAACCTCTACGTTCGAATTTCTACCAAAAAACCCCTATATATATATATATATATATGCTAAATTGAACTGGGGAGGCCACCCCGCTTCGGCTTGGGGTGGATTCGTTCCTGCACCCAACAGCTGTCCAGAGCCTTTGAGAACCTAGTTAAGCCCAAGGAGTTTCAAGTGGGAGACTTGGTCCTTGGTTCATCCACCCATTATCTTTGCAACATGTTACTGCCAAAGTTTAAACCCAATTGGGAGGCCCCCTTTGTGGTGAGGGGGGTATGCAAGTCAGGGTACTGCCAAATCTCGGAGCCGGAGATTGATCGTCTTCGATCCATCAATTACAAATGCTTGAAGAGGTATTATGCCTAGTCTTTTGTTAAAATTCATTTCATCTAAAAAGTTTGAGCTACCTGTTATAAAAATTAGAATTTTTTTTTGTAAAGCTGATAGGGCAATGGAGTCTTGTAAATAGTACCCAGTATGAAAGAAATGAATAGTATCTCTTTTTTGTCATTGCATTGTGATTCTTGTTTTGTTTATTTACCTGTTATATGAGGCAGATGCACCAAAATATTTTGTCTCTAAAAAAATAGAAATACTCTTAATTAGGATAGTAGAGGGTCCATGACAAGAGAAACTTTCCTCATAATACTATGGGGTACATCCAGGCCAAGAGATATGTATATTGAGAAAAGTTACTATAGATATAACAGATAAAAAAATTCACGCCACTAGACCAACATAAGGTTTTTCTCCTAGTAATAATAATAAAAAAGATTACAGTTTTTTATTGTTGCATGACAGATTTATAGCATAGAGAACAAGTTTTAGCCTTTGTTCTAATTTTTTTTTTTAGTTTTTGAGATTATCCTCTTACTTGACCAGTTCTCGAAAAATGTGTAGAAGGTGGTCTACCTCCCTCTCTAAAATCAATTTTTAGACTAAAAGGTTCCTAAGAAAATTTTCGAATAAGGACCCGATAGACCAGGGGCAGTTTTTAATAAGAAAATAGTCTTTTTTTACATTTGTGAAAGAGTTTGAGGCAAGGATAAGGGCTATACCCACCCTCCTAGTTATTCCCTAAAAAATGAATGTGCATAGTAAATTACCTCGTAATCACACGATGCTGCACTAAAAAGTATAACTTGCCCAGATTTATGTAAGTACCCCAAAGTATACGGGGTAGTTCAAATAGACCCAGCGCTCATAGAAAATAAGAGCAGGTCATAGTCAACATACATCAAAGTATAGAAAGAAATAAAGAATAAATATAATAATGGAAGCCAATAGAGTTTTTTCATTAATAAATCAATTGTTCTTTACAAATGAAGAAAGTAAAAACATACAAAATGAAGCAAACAAAGAAAGACCAACTATCTACTAAATAAAATAAAAAATAAGTCATGTCCTGAACGTATGTCGGCATAGGAAGGACTTGCCTCCTTAATGAGATGCTCCTCTATCCTGGCCATCCTAGCCTCATCCTCTACATCACCAGCCTCTAGGTTGGCCAGTTTAGCCTGAAGTGATTGAATTCGCTCCTTGATTCGAGCAGCCTCAGCCTAACACTGTTGAACTCAAGACTTCCTAGATATGTGAAGCTTCATCATCTTTCTGAAGGGAGCACTGAGCAATTAATAAATGATAATGTCAAGCCAGTCCAACTGAAAATGATTGCAGCGTTGGAGATTATGAAGATCCTAGAGGAATAACGTAACTCTTGTATTGGCACGTCAACAAGAGATATGGACATAAAGTCATAGAGGCAGCTGACTAGGGCCCTCAGATTGAAGACCGTGAGGATGTCGATGTTGAGAAGACTCTAAGACATAAAAGTCTGAGGATGGTTCTCTAAAACCATCTCCAACACCTCTCGCTCAGCATGTCAGAATCTTGAAGGTGTAATACCCCGTATTTTTGTGATATTTATTTTATGGGATTAATTAAATTAAATGCGTATTAATTGGAAATTAATCCGGATTAAAAATACTAGCGAGATGCGAGTTGGTATTTGATTATATGTGCATATATGTTTATATATGAATTTTGAATTATGAAATTGTCATGAGATTGATATACGACAAATTTTGTTGAGACGCGTGTGACAGTCGCGTCATGGTATATAATTATGATAATTAAAAAGTGAATTTTATTTCTATAAACCGTATGGTCGTTTTGAGTGCGCCAACGCGTCTGGAAGGGTCGAAATAGTCAGAAAACACTAGCCGAGGATTTGGTTTGGGTCCCGGGGCCTTTTTAGGCCATACCGGCAACGTTTAAGGGCAGTTTGGTAATTTTAGAATTATGGGATTTTTGATTAACGAATTTTAGGAATTTTAAATGGAAAATTAAAACACCCACTAACCCATTACCAACCATTATCTGATTAGAGGGCTATGGGGGTTATTAGAAGAAAACCCAAAAGTTCCTAAGACAAAACCCTAGCCTCCATAGCCACCATTAGAGAAGAGCTTGTAGAGGGAGAGATAGAAGGATTCTGCAGAAAGAGAGGGAATACTTCATCAAATTCGTCATCAAATCCAGAGTTAACATTAAGGCAAGTGATTTAATTTCGTTTTTATAGAGAATGTTTCTTCCATGTGTAGGAATTGATAAAAATCTGATTTGTTCTTGGGAGTTAATGAAAAACCCATTAAATTGGAAATAGAAATTACATTCTTAATGAGGAAATTGCATGTAGATTTGTAGTTGATGATTATTCTGATGATATTACAATTAGTATGAAACCAAAAACGGATTTAATTAGACTTCTAGATGATTTATAAATTTTAGGGTTCATGTGTTTGAAATTGGGGAAAATATGTAGAGATTTGATATTTGAATGATGTTAGGATGAATTAACACCCCCAAACATGTTAATATGTGACCTAAGGATGTTTAGGGACGATTAGGAACCTTAACAAATTGTTAGATTGATGTTTGGATGACATTTGAGGTGTAGAGAGATGGGAAAAACGAAAGTAAGGAATCTGGGCTCGAATCTGGTCGCTCGTTAGAAGACCTGCCCAGGTCGTTCGAACGACCTCGTTTGAACGATCTTCTAACGAGTTGACCATTGACTTCTAACGAGGGTGAAGTTCGTTCGATGAGATCGTTCGAACGAGATCTCGTTAGAAAGCCCACTTCGTTCGAACGAGATCTCGTTAGAAGACTCAGTTCGTTCGAACGAAGTCTCGTTCGAACAGCCTCGTTCGAACGAGACTTCGAACGAGTTGACAGTTTAGGCTTTTTAGCCTGTTTTGATCCCGAGTGCCCCGTAACCTTGTGTATAGGTAGAGATGGCCTCTCCTTGATGAGTAATTGATATATTTGGGATGTTTGGGATATAATGAGGAGTCAAACCTAGAAGTGTACTTTGAACCTAAGGGAAAATATGAAGTAGGACGTGAGTGTCTATTACGATGTGAGCTATTGACGGCCTAATTAATTACATTAACCGGGAACATATAAATGGTGTAGTATTATATGTCAGTACGAGAAGAGATATGTACCAATATATTATGGTGATTACTAAGACGTGTGTATACTTAGTATATGTATTGATTTTATGTGTATGACATACCTACCATACTTGCTATCACGGGAGGTTTGCGTTCGCTTAGGGCCCTCTAATCCTTGTGTTGCCCGGATTTAGACTGGTTACCTCGATGAACATAGGTCAGAGAAGGACTTATTGGGATGTTAATAAGTCTGCTGATCGTGGGAGCGCAGGTATGTGCGTGACCCATGTTATGTGACTGTGTTCGCCTCCATTATTTGTGATGTTGTTATCTGAGAACTATTCTTGAGAGATTCGGAATATGTGATCCTTATGTACGTGATGTACCGGGATGGATAGCAGAGTATGTGTGCACCGCAGCTTGGTCTTGGGGTGCTTGTATTGTATATTTATGATGGGGATAATATACACTTAATTAATGGGAACTTTCATGTTAATATTGTGAATAAAATTATGGTATTGTTTTGAGAAAACATAACGGGGTAACCAATAGTGAAATGTATTACATATTGAGAATCTGAGTTTAAGTAAAGCCCTCTATTTATTTGGTAACGTTAGAATGTAATATGGGAATCGAGTAGTAAGAGGTAGAGCTTATTACGTTTTGGTTAGATATATGTGTCATTTAGATGGGTAATGTACGTTAGGAGTGCACATGTAGTCGAGATGTGAGAATTTCATGTGAGTGCACGTCCTAACATGTACTTTGCATTTAATGTTTTAATGTGATTAAAACACTTGCTGTTTTCAAAATGTTTTCCACTTTCGGGCTCTGACCCATTTGCTTTCAAATCTATTTTTGTAAAAACCATTTTAGGTGCCCAGCCACAAGGACACCAGGTTTAGGATCCTCATTCAGGTGACGAGCTGTAGCTGTTTGTGGAAGTTACAGGACTTTGCTTGTAGAAGCTTCATCTATCTTGACTCAATATTCATCAGTTATCAGTTGTAGGGCATGTCGCCCATTTCTTTTAGAGACATTTCATTTATTTCAGTTATTCAGACTTTTGGCATGTAATTATTCAGGATTCAGACTTGTAGTATTATTTCCATTTGTTGGGATTGTTGTGAGGAGTTTTCCTCCGGACTTATTATTATTAATTGTTGGTTATTCATTACTTCATTATGGTGAATGGATTATGTTGTTCTTCCATTATTCTTTTATTGCATGTTAATCAGACTTAACTTAAAATTTGGCAACTTATTTTTTAAATACTAGGTGGTTAGTAATTATAAAAATATTTTCGACAGTGATGCTATTAACTGAACCAACTTGGCATTTTGTATTAATTTAATAAAGGAGTAGCTACCCGGTATTTAATTAGTCGGGGTGTCACAGAAGGCATCTCTAAGAGCCATAGCGAACTCATGAAAACCCCTAGACCCTATACCTCTATATCACCATAGCCTGTGTTTTGAGATTCAAGCTCTCAAAGATGAAGAGAGGAATCCTCACCGGATCCAGCATCACTAGTATTAGATACTGCAAAAGGAGAAATGAAAAGAGATAAGTAACAGAGAAAGAAAGAAGGATTAGGTGGTGGAATATCCCTACTCAATTCGAAACAAAGGTTATAAAGCCTTACCCCATCGCCCAGAGGGGTTAGAATGTTGTCGCCAAACCAAGGAAGCACCATGTGACTCTGAACATCAGCTTAACGAAAAATAAGAAAGAGTTAGCTCTTCTTTGTTAGAAAAGAAAAGAAAAGATACTAACTTTAACATACATAAGTAAACTAGGTATGACAGTCTAACACATGGGGAGTGCGCAGTACAACACTCACACTATGTCCTGCAAAACTAGGGACAACCACCTCACTAACCTAAAAATAAGGAAACAGGGGTGTAAAGGCAAACCCACTTGCAGAGTAAAAGAAAGAAGAAAGTAGAAATAAATAGGAGAGTTAGGTATGGAAGTATAATACCTCTCTCGCAACAACTTCCCCTCGATGTTCCACAGTCATAGGAACAACTGTGGTGCTAACTTGAAAATAAAAAAATAGGTTAGATTCAACAAGCACTTACACAAAAAATGCAAGTTGAAAAGATCTAGGTAGACCAAATGTTTACCTGGGATCTCTCCTCTTAGACACCAGGCAGAGATCCTACAGCAATAGGAATAAGTGTGACACCGACTTGCAAAATAGTAAAGTAAGGAAGTGTCAATAAACTCTTACACAGACATCACAAGTCAAGAAAAAGAAAAATATGTAGTGTTATAAGTAACGAAATAGTCTCCTCCGAGATGCTAGCCAAAGTCTCTTCCAGCATAGGAGATGACACGGTGTTAACCTGAGAACCCAAATATAGATCTCGCATATAAAAGGACCACCGCTACAGATATATTAGAAAACGTTTTAAATTTCTTAGGAATATAAGAAAAGGAAAGAATGACAAATATAGCAAACATGGGTGTAATGATTAACATACCACTAAAGACATTCCTATAGAATTAGGAACAGGCCCCTCAAACAAGGGGACTTCAGCTACACTAGTCCGCGGGCCAAATAGAGTGGAAAATATATAATCATAAGAAGGCATATAAACAATTACACTCATATAAGAAAGCCTTAATACCTATGTGGTCACCTCCGTGGAAATCAAATGAGGACCTACAAGTGGTGCTGGGGGATCTATTTTTGAGGCCCTCATCATAGGGTCCACCGATGAAGAAGTCTCACTAGCACCGACCTGCGAATAAAAGAAGAGTATAAGTGTTGACAAGTTGTCCATAATAACAAAGAAAATACATAGAGAGGAAGCAAAATCAAGTTAAAATAAACACCGATAGAGGTGCTATGATGATGCTTCCAGTAGAGACGGTAGCATCAGGAGCCCCCATAGATGTAGGGCATACCAAAGAAGCAGTTGGTGAGGCAGTAGCACTAACCAACTGAAACACGAACAGGCAGAAACAAGACATGATAATGAAATCCCGATGATAAAGTAAAATGAATCAAGATATGAATGGTTCAAAACAGGTGTGCCTGAATTCCTTCGAAAAAAGAAGGATGAAAGATGACTGGTAGATTAGTTGTAGCAGAAGTAGTGTCCTAATCATTACAAAGTTGTTAAAAACCAAGAACAGATAAAGAAATAAGTTTAGCCTAACAGGAAAAAATAATACTAAGGAGGACGTGATAGCCCGTGTAATAGGCTCACTAGAGATAATAGTGAAAACTAACCGAGATGGTAGTTGGGTGTGAGGCCTATTATCCATAGGCACGAAGACTTGGGAGATGGAAATATTCTCTGAAGGTGACAGACTTGGGGCAGTGACTCTTGTAAGTTGTGTCATTCCCCGATAGAGAAATGACTACGTGAGGATAATCCCTACAAAGAAGAAAGACGAAGACATTGAAATTTTACATATAAAATGGTAATAAAATGAGGAAGAAGGTAAAAGTGAAAAGTTCAAAATACCTTAGGAAGCCTAGAAGAAGAACCACCTACCGTAGCTAAGGTGGGAAGAGGGGAGTGTGGATAGGAGGAATGGTCACCTGTGAACGCACAAAAGAAAAAAGACCTCAAGACATGTTTAAAAAATATGACAAGTAAAAGCAAAAAAAATAATGGATGATTACCTGAAAAGAATAGAATGAGATATAGGAGTCCCTCGTATCAGGGGGAAACACAAAAGATAATTGCAAAAGAAAAAAGGGAACGAGCTATATCCATAAAAGAGAAAATAAGGAGAATAATACTTGAATAGGGAGGAAATGATGAACCTCTCTAGCCTGACTGATGGAGGAGACTAGAATGGGATTCCTCAACCTAGGAAAAGGCCCTCGGGTAAGAGGAGGAGGCGAAGGATCACTCGTCTCAAAGGAAACAACCTACAAATTCCACAAAGATAAAGATGATTTAAATATGACATATTCAAGTTTAATCAGATAATAAGTGATGCAAGTTAAGAGAAAAGACTTACAACGGTAGTGTGGGCAGTCTTCCCATAGGGAAGATGTACAGTGGTGAGACTACTGGAGGAAGGTGAATCTCTCATATTATCCTCACTAGAGGACTCCTTCGAAACTAGAAACAAAGAAAAAGCATCAGGATGGTGATCATTATGTGGGTCAATGGAACTCATCTTATTTGAAGAAGAATTGTCATCATCATAGAAATTAGTTCTTCTATAATCGAATAGTTCCTCTTTAAATGACGGAGAAGGGGAACCAGCAAGTGAAACTCCACGAAAGCCAGTTTCACTAAGTAAAGAGGAGTAAGGTATGGTACCTTCACCAACAGGAATAGAAGTAGCAGGAGGATCCCCAGAAGATAATCCCAAGGCTTCATAGCCCTATTCGCGAACAGTCTGGTAGGTCTCCTCCACACATAAGTCATTAGTATTAGATCCCTTGTCTGGTGCAGAAGAGGAAGCAATAACCTTAATAGTAGAATTTTTCTTCTTCTTGCTCACCCTAGTCATTAATGGGGGGGGGGTAGGTAGGGGGAGTAGTAGTGGCAACAGTAACAACAAGGGGAGCAACAGTAATCGATATGAAGTTGGAAATATCCACATCAGGATGTTTCCTTTTAGAATTAGCAGGGTCTTTTGTCTTTCCCTTCCCTTTAGACTTAATAGGTCGGGGCTCAGACTGTTTGGAGTAGATGGATTCATCGAGCAGGGGTCTCACCAAGGCTGGGGTGACCTGGTCGAGGGGGGTATTAAAGATGGTGCTACGATGCCATAACATATTTAAGGTCCTTTTTCCCAAGTACTTGTCATTATTAGGGAGCTTGGTGGAGATGGTCTCATGGGGTACATCCTTCACACAATTTTGTATAAGAAGGACGACCTGCCTCTAATAAAGGGTAAACCATGAACGGGTTAAAAAAAAGTCAGGTAATCTCGAGAAGGTATAAATAACCCAGATGTCTAACTCTATAAACCACCCCCTCAAAAGCAAGGTTAGCAAAAGCCTCCAGATATAGCTTGAATGGGGAGGTGCTCAAAAAATAGGAGGGTGAGTGAACACATTGGTTATAACCAAATTGCCTCTGCACCCTCTCAAAATGGTAGAACTCCACACCCTGGCCCAGATCAGTCAAAGAAGGCAAATTATATGGCAAAAGCATAATAACTATATCAATGTGGGGGCAAGTGTAAACAAACTCAGCGTCAGCATGGAAATAAAAGGTACCTCAAGTGGATGAGAAGGATACCAAATAAAAGTTCCACCCTCTATCTTACAGTAAGTCCTGTAGCAAAACTCATCAATATTATCTATCAAAGACCCTAGGGAGGCCTTAGTAACCTTCTTATGCCACCTCGCAACACGATCAACATTACTATGACAAGCTCTTTGCTTTGGGGAAAGGTTAAGAAATCTCTCAAACAGAAATGACATAAGGATGAAGGTGTTGGTGAAGTTAATGGGATCATGTCTCCCATAAGAACACTCAATATGTACATGAGCCCAATATAACCAAGTGTAAAGGGACTCCAATGTTAGATCTACGAGGGGGATTTCCCTCTCTCGAGAAAGTCTCACATCCAGCTTAAAAGGAAACTCGCGAGGGGAGTCATCTGGCCTCCCTGGAAACAATAACCTACTAAGGAAGGTAAAAAAAAAAAGATGCAAAGTGTGAGAGGGAGTTAACTTTTGGGCCCTTTTATCTCCTAAAAGCCTTGCTCGAGCTCTCAGCCTTGGACATTTGTTCGATGTCCTTGAACCAATACCTTTGTCATTTGGGAAAGGAATGTTTAGTAGCCTCAGTTTGATTAATGGAAACATATGTAGAGCGGTTACCTAGGGCTGAGTGGATCTCTCCCACCATCCTCTCCTAAATCTCATACTCGAAACCATTAGAAATCACATGTCCTCCCAAGTAAGGCAGGGCGAGCAACTCACATATATCTTCCATAGTAAAAGTGAACTCACCCCAGCTAGTGACAAAAGTATGTGAGTCTCTACTCCAACAAGAAGCTAAAAAAGTAAAGATATCAGCATGTTTGGGAATGGAGCAAGACTTCAGACTTCTGATAGTAATAGTAAGACCAATCCCCTCGATAACAGCCTTGTGCGATAGGGTGTCCAAGAAATAGTTCACCCAAAGGCCCCACTTGTCTGGGGCACCTACACTAACCTTGACCTGAATGTTGGAATGGGGAAAATCACTCCTCTCCACTCGCACTCTAAGAATAGAATTAGGTAAGAAAAAATAGGAAGGTGATAGGACTCACCCAAACCTACACGGGGTTGCTCGTTTACCTTCTCTACAAACTCCTACTCAAAATTAGCAAGGGAGGATATGAATGTATCTTTAGCACCAAAATAGGGGCAAAATGATAGAGGCCAATGTCCCTCTTGGAGCGAACGACCAAGTAATCCTTTTATAATTTGGAATAGGTGATGGATGAGGGACCCCCTCTAGCAACGATCTTAGAAAACGAACCGACCAAGGTGGAGGTGGTAGAATCCATAATGACAGAGAAGATGGTAGGGGCTCTGGTGGCCAAAACCATCGAGGAAGTGACGAAAATAGGCACCATACCCACTAGCACATCGCTACTAGTGGCGAAAACAATCGAAATAGGGTTTACAGAGGAAGAAGAAGGCAACGATAAGAGGCGATGGTAATGGAGGTTTTTTTTTCTCTTTCTCTTTCTCTAAAAATCTCAATTTAAATGAAATGAAGAAGTCAAAGAGAAGAGGGTTTATAAGAGCCTTTTATACCCTATTAAGGCCACACGCTTCTGCCAATAAAAAAGGGAAAAAATCATTCCCCAAATGTTGGGATGCCTATTCTCTTTTCAACACGTGTCACCTCGAGACCCTCAATATGGGCAGATGTGACAGACCTATTTAATGCCAACAGTGTTATGATAAGATTGAAATAAACTTTTCATATTACATGAGAAAGTGAATCATTGTGTACAAAATTCTTTAGTCTACCCAACATAAAGTTTTTTGTACAAGGGACTAATGTAGAGGGGTGTTCATTCATTTCGAAAAATACGTTGGCGAGCAGGCCCATAGGATGGGGGTGTCTCTGCCCAAAAATTGTCAGAAAAATTTTTAGATCAAGGGAGCCTAATACTAAGTTTGAAGTTACAAAAAAAAGGTAATACCGAGTGGGGCTCATCACGAGCAACCCCCTCTAAAAGTTGCTGAAGTGAAACGTAAATGACAGTTGGACAAGGAAGGGCTCACTACGAGGCTCACCTCATTATAACGTCAAAGATATAAGAATTAAGAAAGGAGGAGGGGGGCTTACCATGAGAAACCCCTCTTCCTAAGGACCAAGTAACATTTAGTAAGCAAGGGTGAGGAGGGCTTGTCATGAGAATCCTCTCATTCTAAAAATAAGGTCACAAATGATAGGAAAGGAAGAGGAGGGCCCATCACGAGTAGCTCATCCTCGTCCAAGTCTAAAGACATAGAAAAAGTCCAAGGGGACTCTTTACGAGCAGTCCCATCTACCCCAATTCACATATTATAGAAATAAAGGAAGGGCGATGAGGTCCACCTAGAGTGGTTCCTCTGCCCCAAATAACTTACCACATAAATGACACCTGGGGAGGAGGTCCACTTAGAGTGACCTCCTCCCCAAGATTTATTGCCCAAAAAATAACAAAGTAGTAACATTTACTTTCTTGCACAAGTAGTCTAATTGAGAAGGTATGGCTAAAAAAAGGCCAATTGGGATATCCTAGGATTTTTGGCTTGGTGGATGAGGAACAAGGTTTGTTGAACAATCTCAATCATTTATCACTTTAAGATAGAGAGAATACTAGTCGAGAGACCCTAGAAGTCACTCAATTTCTTACACATCTCACACTTAGTCACAATTGAGGTGAGTAGCCAAAGGGCTGCTCACAAGAAATGAATTTTTACCAATTGATTTTATAGAGAGTGGTCCTCGAATTCACTCTCAAGTTTACAAAGTTTGTACAACAAGTTACCATTTAAAGCAGATATTTACCAACTAAGATATTTTGTTACCAATAGGAGACATATTTTCTTTTTGACTTTGGTTCACACCAAGTGTCGTCTGTCAGAGGGGATAGTCGGCTGCAGACCTAGTAGGGACAAAAAGGTATATTGAAGACCTTATCCCTCTAAGATTTCCCTCTTATTTTTGGTTCCCATAAAGGCCCATACCATCCTTAGTATTCACCTATAAATAGAACCATTGGTGAGGTCAAATTGGAAATCAGAAAATCAATTTAAGTCGCTACTCTATCAAAATCACACCAGATCACCTAATATTCTCTCCCTCCTCTCTTTCTAAGTGTTGAGTGTTTGTTTCTTCATTCCCACTATGACAACCATCATTCTCAGGAGATTTTATTGTCAAAGTTACTATTATTATTGTGAAGTTTATATTCTTGAAGGGAGTGGCTCTGGTCTTGACTCCATTTCTACCAGAAAGGGAAGGTTTTTCCAAGTGCTTCTTCTGGAACTTCTTGAAGACCTTGGAGCCAGAGTCCATTGAGGTGGGTCACACCTCACCTGTTTCAATTTCTTACCAGACCCCAGTCACACTACCCTCCTACAGTGTTAACATTATTTAAAGTAATCTATTAAATCATTTAAGTCAAGAATTCAAATATTATACCATTGCAAATACTTATTGGTGAATTATGTTTATTCACTTAATCATAACTAATATTGCTGGACATCAAACACAGATTCCATAAGTACGGCAGCTATGATTAATTGAATATTAACGGGTTATAGTATTTCTTTATTAATAAATTATTAGACATCAAAATAGATGCCATGATTTTTTGAAATTAATTAGCATGTCACCAACTTAAGTATCCTAAAACATCATTAACTTAACGTTCCCTTCAATATAACAATATTGTGCATTAATATAACTATGAAGGGATTTTCGATCAATTTTTGTAATTTGGTCCTCATACATAAGTTTTGACAATATACATGATGAGGTGAACGTAAATTAATGATGTCTCACTCATTTAATATTATTCACCCAATGTTTCAAGCAAGCGCCCTTTCTATTTGATTTTCACATTACGCCACATTAAAATATTTCGTGAATTTCAAATTAAGCAATAGACAATAATATAATTTATTCATGTATTACGGATAGTTTGCGCATGTATGCGTATTTCTAATATTTATATAATATAAAGTGTGGTATTCATTAAAGTAATCCATTACATAAAAGATAAATATTGGGATAATGCATTTATATCATGCATATTTTGGTTTCCTACCAGTCCATGTATGATATTGAATGCTAGGATGCTGACACTTGATGATGCTGATACATATTATTGTTTATTCAATTATTGTGATTCGGTAGCCTATAAGTCTAATTACAATAATTGAGCATAAATAAAGTGGTGATATGTATTTTCGGAAGGTAGTCATGGTCATCAAACATAGATGCCATAGTTTATTTCATTATGATATCATCAATTAAGTTTATGAAAAATATATATGAACATGAATAATTTAGTTCATTGCTCATGCGATATTTAATGAACGTAAGTGAAAAATTTATTGACTTATGTACGTAAGTCTTTACTTAATGTAATATTCATATTATGAAATGTTTGGTAGTCACCACAGTGACCTGACTAGAATGGCAATAATATTAAATGTAATGATGATGGTAGTAGTAACTCATGATGCTTATAATTGTAAAGATATTAATGGGGTATATTGAGTTTTTTTCTTCGAGCAAGGTTATTCCTTACAGGGAATTGATTTTGAATGATTGAATGAACATCAAAGATCACATATATTATCATAGTATATGAAAATCAATTGTCCACAAATATCATGTACATTTAATGAAATGACATTATACCCCACAAAGTAATCTACAAGCATCATATAATCAATATTTCATGGTTACTAATGAAGAAAACTCACTATTATGCATGTGTGTGTTGTTAAATCAAAACATTAATGAAGTGAGAAGTTTATCTCATTATTTTATCATATTATTATATCCCATTTTATTTTCATAAAATTGCATGTCTCATCTCTTTAATTCTCTCGAGACTAACTTCTTAGAATGAAGTAAAGAATTAAGATTCAGTCATTGTATTATATTTTTATATGTAATTTTTAATTATCATCCCACTATTTCTAATGAACAATGAGTGGAATACTACATATAAAGTTTGAAGAGATTAAATAGATTAAGTGTTATTTTAATGCTCCTTCTCAATTATAGGTAAGGACATGAAATTCTTATGACATTAATAGCTCATTATGATTGAGAGTTACATTAAGTGGAAGTGAAAACCACTTTGGAGTTTCATTAACCATGTGTATATTTTTAAAAGATCATTATATAAACATAAGTTTCTCGTATGACGTATTTTAAGATATAATATCATTATATTTTTTTAGTCTTCGTGTATTTGTATATACCTTAAGATCAGTTGGAGCAAGTTTATATATTTTCTCTATATACAAGAACATATTTATAAAGTAGAGAAACGAAAATTTTTATATGGATTTAAGAGTTATGTATGAAGTAATTAGATATTTAAAAGACTATATGCTCATATTTAGGATATCTGTTCATTTAACTATGAGCGGTTATTATGACTCAGATTTACTAGTTAGACGGGTAGTATGAAGTTCACTCTTGCTTAAATATGTTTGTTTTGATTTAACGATCAATATAATGAAGGAGTGCAACACAATCCATCCATTAACTATTCTGAAAATTGAGTTTGTAGCATTCTTTGATGCTACAACTTATGCATTTTGGCAGCGTGACTTCATTTCAGGACTTGAAGTTGTCAACACTATTATCAAGCCGCTGAAATATTATGATAATGTCGTTGCAATATTCTTTACAAAGAAGTGTTAGGTATTTCAAGAATAACTAAGCGCATTGAATCTTTCAATTAAAGAAGAAGTTCAAAAATAACGAGTACCACTTGATCACATTAGTACGAGTGATAATATGGCAGATCCTCTTACGAAAGGATTATCTCTGAATACCTTTATGAAACATGTCGAAGAGATGGGTCTCGATTAGTTTGATTTATTGGCATTGACTTAGTTATTTGACACTACTAATTGAATTCAGTAAAAGTTTTTCTGATTTCTATCATTTCTATCCTTATAAATGCATGCATATTATTGTGACCAATTGTATGACAAAAATAGTCCCTATTCAAAAGGACATTATGAGGCCATTATGTTAACACATATTATGGGTAATAATTAAATGAAGCATATGTGTCGTAGTACATGGAAGGAGATATACTCTCGAATAGCATGGAACCTCCATGACTCACATCAGTGAATAATTTGATTATATCATTAGAGTTTGTCACGAATTGCGCGATAATGATATTGAATGAATTATGAAAGGTCACTTATAAGGACCAAGTGGGAGACTGTTGGAATGTTTTGTTTTTAAATAGATAATTAAAGGAAAAATGAATTTTAATTTTTCTATTAATGTGGTCCATAATAAGCATGATTAAATACATTTAACACGTGATAAAACCTGTGGACTTATCTGTCTTTTCATCTTGATGGAAGGTGAAATGTCAGGTAAACGTAAGGTCAATTTCATCCCTCTCTCACCTATATAAGGAGACCATCTACTCCATCTAGATTACCTCATAACACACAACTTATGTTAGGAGAGAGAGAAAATCGAAATTGAGAATTCTCACACCTTTTCAAAATTCGAATAAGGATAAAGAATATTCAATTCGGTGATTTAAGAGTTTCATAATCAACTCAGCCCGATCTATATCTGTTTTGAAATGGAGAAATGTACAATTCTCACTATATGATAGTATTAAGAAGAATTTCTTGAAAATTCATGTTCATTAGTTTAAATTATATCAATGGTCAATTTTAATCTAAAATAAAATTTGTAAGAGGGTAGTTTAGATAAGATGGATGCGTAACCCCTTTTGAGTACGGTAATGATAAGTTAATTAGCCAAAACCTTGGATTAATTATTGGACATGCACACACAAACTCATTGAATATGAACTCAGTTTAAACTCACAAATCTCTCGGGTATTACTTAGAAGGGAGTAATGAACTTAGAAGTAACTTCACTAGAGGGAGAGAGAAGTAAGAACCCTAGAAACACCTTGGCAGGCATCCAAACACACCAACCACCCTCAAGAAATCTCCGTCAAGTATTAAAAACTTCGTAATAAATGGAAATAGTGGGTGAGTAAACTCTCTCTGGTTTGTAATAACTCTCTCTGATGTATATTCTCTCTAGTAATAAGTTCAGAACTCTCAGAAAAGATATCTCTTCCTCAAAGGTGGTTGGGGTCCTTAAATAGCCCCCTACAACACCCCCGAGGAAACTCAGTCATGAATGCCTGTGAAAGACCTCCCTCATACTTTATGTGACAAACATTAAATACCTGACGCACTAGTTGTCTCCACGTCATAAACATTAAATGACAAGACATGCCTTTTGCCTAACCACTGTGTGCCAGGGGGCTGTTGTCGCAGAGGTGGCTCACCAACTACCTGACAGCTCCAAATACCATGGTGGTTTACTCAAGTGCATGTCTGACATTGTTTAGCTGGCTAGTGACATCACCTACAGTAGATGTGACATTAAGTAGAGGGCTGTTTGGTTCACGACTCAACGCCCGATGGAACTCCAAGATGCTCCGCCCGAGGTTCCACAGTCTAGCAAATTCGTAATTTAATTCTGTAAATTGTGTTAGAACCCTAATTACTTGGGTTTTATAGAAATATGAAGTATCATATTTATTTCCTCCTTAGTTATTTCTGATTGACCAAATGATGTGATGTATTACTAGGTTTAATGTTAATTGGTGTATTTAGATACTAATGACGTTGACTTGTTAAGTGGGGAAGCAACTAATACCACCATACCAAGGAAGTAGTTTGGTATTAATCTTAGCACCAAATCCAAGGTGAGTGACCTATCGTATGAAATATACATGATCATATGTTCATATGGAAATGTGTAGTTCAATACATGTGTTAAAATGCTTATGGGAGTGATATTGTATCTAGGAAACATATGCATATGATTGAAATGTTAAGTGATGTTATTTAATGTTAAGGAATGTGGTGGGTCCTACAGGATGTGGCGGTCCTGTTAATAGAACTTAAAGGTTTGTGTACTCGGGCCTAATAAAGGGATGTGGTGGTCCCCGATAACTGTGGTGGATTAATTGGACTGTAGCGGGTCCAGGCTTGCAAGAGTTTCACAATTCCTGTTGGGTTATAGCATTAAAACAAAATAAAAATGGTTATTTAATTTGGTTATAGAGGTGGTATATGGTCATTCACTAAGCTTATATTGCTTACACTCCTGTAATGTTATGTTTCAGGTATGCCTACGGTTTGGAGTTCACTGCCAAGTTAGGACCTTAAAACGGGGGAGTGACGGATATTTAGTATGGTTTGAATATCATGATTCCTTTTGTGTAATTACTAAACTAAGGATCTTGGTTATGTAAAGTTATGTAGTACTTATTAGTTATAAGTAAAGGCAGTTATGTTTTCATCTACACATACCTTTGGAAAAAAAAAATCTTATGCTATTTTCCTTAGAGATTTAAATTAAAACATTGTTTAAGCCAATCTATCTCTAATTAAATGTATGAGTTTAACAAAATTAAGTCGGGGCGCGACAATAGCAGTTTTTAGTCCCTTACTGGAGAGAAGCCGAGTAATGTCCCACAAAGGTTAAGAGCTGCTCTTGTAGAGTACTCGTCAACAAAATCCACAAATGAAAAGTGAAGGCGTTATTGGGAATCACATAAAACTCAACAATCAATGACTTGTTCATATCCACTAAATAAGGCAATAATTATTAATATCGCAGATGATGAAAATAAAGAAGATAATATTCCTACACATTTTAAAATCCAAGCCCTGAGAAACATTATAGCTGTAGATGGGGTGCGAGAAACACTGTTTGTGGTTTTTCTAATGAACAGTGCTTAATGAACATTGTTGAACAGTGATTAATGAACATTGATGCTTAATGAACAATGATGTTGGATAATTTTAATATAAGCCTTAATCTAAGTTAGTTCAGATCATCCACTCTTACTAAGATTAACAAAAATAGATTCCAGATTTCTAGTATATTTATCTCTTAGTGGATTCATTATGAAAACTTATAAATGTTTATTTTGCTATCAAGATAGTTTTCAAAGACCTTAATTCAAGTTCTTCTTGATGTATGTAATTGAGTCTAGTATCATCAATACCTTTTTATGCTTGAAGTCCCATTTAAGATGTACTTCTATGTCATTGGATTCAGGGGTATAGAGATTAATGATCATTCAGAGGCTCACCTTGCTCATTTTGTCAAACATCAAGCGTGCTTTGTGTGCATTGAACCTTACAGTTGTTGTGTTAACTGCAAAAAGAGGAATATTGTTACACATTAGGACTAATATGGGTGTAAAGACTGTCACTTTGGCGCGGTGTCTATGTGCATAGACACAAGAATGGGTGGTTGGGGGTAAGGAGAAGTAAATATAATTAATGGAGTTTCCAACTCCCGCCCCAAAAAACCCCATATCCCATGGCTACGACACTCCTGTTAAAATGGCAAAACCCATATTATCTCTCATTTGTTGTAGAACCTGATAAACATACAAATACAATTGGGTTAGATACTATGGTTAATACCCATTATATACACACGTTGGCAATAATAGTTGATTGAACATAATGATAATCAGAATTTTCGCACAATAATCTCTAAAATTGAAAAACTCTACATGTGCACCTAGATAATATAAAGTGGTTTGGGAAAACATGTCCCAGTTTGGAGTTTTGTTGGGGTAATTACACAGACACTTTTAACATATGGAAAAATTATTTCAAGAATATAGTTCTAATAAAAAGACTTTGAAGTCACTAAAACATCTTTATCATACCGTAACTAAGGATAGTTTGGGAATATTCAGTTTGCACATCATGATTCCTAGTGGAATTTTGTAGATAATCTACTTAGCATAACTTCATATGATCTATAACTCTAAATATTTATTCAACTACCTAGGAAGCAGCTAAATATTGCATAGCCCAAGAAACTTCTTACAAATACAACAGAGAGCAACAAAGCTACAACTTGCAAAACATCATGCATTATTTACAAACCCAACGTCATGGATCACTGACTGCAACGATTAGACTTTAAAATAAATGAACACTTTCTTTCATTGCATTAGAGACCACAAAAACTTTGAGAAAGACTATTTTTTCCCATTATTATACCCTGCACATAATAATAGTATTAATATAAAGAGTAGGAAAAAGTAAAGGGTTATTGTGTTAATAAAATTGCACATGGTTACGCAGGGATACCTGCTTCAATAGATGTGACTATGCTTCTTCTGAAAAGCATCCAACATAAGCGTAATGGAATCAACTGAGCATGATAAAACAAACACAACAATTAAAATAGTAGTAAAAATAACAATTAAAACAAACACCTTTAGATTGAGGGTATCTTCTAATCTACTTCGTGTGTGACTTGGTAGAACATATTGAATGTGGAAACAACTTACCATAATTGAGGGATAACATCTGTGTCAAACTCCAATTAAGAAGTCAAAATTTAGTTATATATACAATTCAGAAAATAGAGGGCAAACCTTTAGATTGTGGGTATCTTCAAATTTTCTCTTCTTGAAGCTCTTTCTCCAGTTGTTATCACTGCCGCTACAGTTGGAGGGCAGCTAGCGGTTCTTGTAATTGCAAAACTCATTTCAAACTCGGGCTCATTTTCATACCCCGCGTTCCCCATAATCCAAATTATCATCTCCACCGAATTTTCCATAATCAGCCCACCTATTCTCCAAGTTCGGATCTGGTTTCACCACCATATTTCCAAGCTCCTCAAGCCCCACAACCAAGTCGTTACCCATCAAACTCTGAAATTCTTGTGCCTGAGCTTGTATAAAAAATACATTAAACGAACATTAATCTAACAAACATTAATCGGAAATAAACAAATATGAACCTAAAATAAATAAACGTTAATCGGAAATTATGGACTAGGGAGGCTTATTAGTGACAGGGAGAGAATGAGGAGAGGAGGAAGGAGGCCACAGATTAGGAGAAATAATAATATTAAAAGTTGATTTAAGATGAAATTATGAATTTTGAGTTGAGAAAATGGCTGCAAAACAATGCTAATGGATGCCCATGTCGATGACAAAGCTATGATATAGTTATCAGTGTGCTTGTTTCTTATAACATATTAGTGCATCCTACCAAAATAATACCATAGCTTCGGCAGTCCAATATGTTACCTGAAAGACACGTGCATATAATTCATCCACGCATTTATTCCACAACGCGTCTAAAATTACACTAAAAGTCACTTGAAACAGATGCACTGTAAACAACATTTATGCCCTGTAAAACTTCATTTAAAGAACTAATATACATAGTCCAATATAACCAAATCATGTAACATTCCCAAAAGTTTTATAGAGGCATACATTTGGGTATTTTCACAAATACCTGGAAAGCATAAAATTTTCACACCTTAATAATACCTGGATTGCTTACAAAACTTTAGTGAGGAATGAGAGATTAATGGGATAGCGATAAAAATTCCAATATGAAATTTCAACAAACCAATAAAATCCCCAATCGTATACAGAAAAACCCAACCAGATTTGTAACAATGTAGACCCCCATTTTAGAAACCTAACCCCCACACATGTAAAGATCCAAGTGGGTCTTCTCCTTTATAAGCACCTAAGATGTAAAACCCTAAATTTCATAACAAATATCTAAAAATCACAATTTAAATGTTAGTTGTATATATAAATGTGTATGTATAGCAAAAAATAACCATAGATAGATGTAAAAGTGTGTATGAATAACCCTAGAACCACCATAGATCGGCGACATGATATTGAAACCCTTGGTATTATGTTTGAGGTAAGTTTATTTTGGGTTTCTGTTGAGAGATCGGGAGAGGGTGCGTGAGAAATGGGAGAGGATGCGAGCGGGAGAAAAGTAGAGAATTAAGTGGTTCTTCCAAAAGTACCCCCAATTTTGAATTGAAGTTGAAATTTGGTAAGTATAAAAAGAGGGGGAATCCAAAGAATTGAGGGTAAAATAGGAAGTGCAAAAAAAACTAAAATAGATGACATCATACTTGAAGCTTATGACACACATAAGTTTCCTACTCTTATATATATATATATACATCCTAAATAAAAATCCCAACCAAAAACTAACTTAAAAAACTCCACCATGCCCAAAAGCTAGTCCCATTATCATGGCCTAGGACAAACGCGATCACGGCCCTTGGGGGAGCGATAGTGGGATGGTTCCTTGCAGTCACGGGATTCTCCTTCCTATTTCACCTTCGAGTTTATGTAATCTGCAATTTTAACCTAATTTTGAATTCTAAATACTCATATCTCCATTTAATTCTATTAATCACCATATTTATCCCAAAATACCTTTAATACAACCCCAAAGGTTTATAAATCATATTCTAGTGTCATAGGGTTAGTGTAATAAGAATTCATTATTATAAGACTTAATATCATCATTCTTACCATGTCTAAATTATAGCTCATTAACATATTTGGGTTTCACCATTGATATGTATTTTTAATCATCAAAATCTCTTATAAATACTTTAATCATCTCTATAGATTAACCTTAAATGTTTTATAACTGATTTATCATATATTACACGAGTTTTCATTGTCAATACCAATTAACATCAGGTTCATGTCAAATTTAACAACTTTAAAACCTCAATTTACATTAACCTAGGCTAGGATAAAACATGTATAATTATTAGATTGTATCCTAACATGCGTTTAATTCCAAATTAATTCTTAACAACAATCAAAATAGAGATAAATTACATATTAAACTTTGATCGTGTAATGTATTTCTTGACTGTTAATGAAGGTTGAAGATACTAACTTGAGTCTCTCTTGTGATCTCCTAGTTCTTCCTAAAATCCCTCATTAGCTCTCCTAAATTTACTCTCTTTTTAAGGTTTTGATTTAGGTTTAGGTAAATAATTTAAAGAGGGTTAATGCCACTTTTAAGCCCTTAATTGAACAATTCCATAAAACCCCTAATTTTGGACCCCCAGATGAGCCTAAAATACTACCCAAATTGACCCAAAACTTAGCCTAGATGTTTACATACTCCTAGGGCCCAATTCAACACACTAAAAGTACATCTTCTGACCTCTGTACCTCCCTAAAGTTTGGCCAAATGGTATTACGTCATAGTGTAAAATAAAATACAAAACTTAGATATTTTACAAGGTAGCTACACATAATTAATTTAAGTAATTAACCAATTTATAACATGAAGTCTAGATGTCACATAACATAAAATTTAAATATCACATACATTATGCACATATTAGTAGAATCCCACATAAGAAACGATAATTCACATTTAATAATCAATATTAGTAAATAAAATACAGGGTATTACAAGCTATTAGGGTTTCTAAAGTGTTATAGCCACACTGGTTGTGATTATTTGAGAAATGATGGCTACCATATCAACTAGAGTTTCCAGTGGTGCATGTTGTTGTGGAAGCTAGTCTGGATCTGTCTCCTTCTTGGTAGCCTAGGTTGTAGGTGTCTACCCTTTCCTACCTCAGGTGTTTTCCGTATGAAAGAAAAAAAAAAGAAATTCATATAAGATAACTTCCATGAATAAATAATACAATGAAGCCTAAAAATAAGGCTCTAACATAAAAAAACGCAATGCAAAATGTCACAGGAATCCCAAGGAACCTAGGACAATAGAACATGGGATAATCTGATAACAACTATAACATCCCCTATTTTTGTACATATCGAGTGGGCATTCTTAACCCTGAAGATAAGGGACATCAAACAATTTATACCATTCTCAGCATCAATGATAAATAAATAATATAATTAATTAAACCATTCACAATAATAATATATAAACGATGCGAACTAATGAAAATGATATTACAATAAGAGTCCCCAAACTAAATCCACAAATAACTAAGTCTATATAAATCAAACCAAATCAATATACAACTCTAAAGTCTTTTCAATCCACAATAATATCTCTCAAATTAAATAATAACTAGAGAGTATGAAATTGATAAAACTGAAGTAGATAGATAGTTGCCTGATCAGCTGAATAACAAGTCTGAACCATCGACGATGATGCTCCTTTTTATGTAAAATATTTTTTAGGAGATAACGTGGGTTGAACCCCACAAAACAAGAAAGTAATAACTTACTTTAACTTTACAATATTAAATGCAACTTATTAGTGTATCACGCCATTTATCGGCACTCACATAAAATATACCTTACCCCACATGTCCTAAGGTAGAAGCTAGCTAAAATTCTAAATAGACTATACATAGATACCAAACATACACCCAAGTTTAGTTGCCAAAGTTAAAGTTTTCACAACTCCCTCGATAAATTTTCCAACTCGGCAACATTTATTTTGGCTCCAAAGTTTTTTTCAATACATGTGGAAATATTTAGGGTTATTCGGGGTTTGTGCCCATTAATTATTATTTATTGAGTCAAATCCCCATTATTTTAAGTTTTTGGGTTTTAGCCCTAATTTTGACAGATTCTGTCAGTTGACTATCAAGTAGCTCATTTTCGGATTTAAATTATTAAATATACCTTCCATTCATTACCTAACAACTACGTTTAAACTTTTTTGACTGTTTTTAAAAAACTGTTTATTTTTTTTATAATTTTTTTTTATAAAAATATAATTGTAAAAAAACTCTTTTGTTTCAGAAAGACTATTTTTTAAATAAAAACAATATTTAATATAAAAGGTTGTACATTATTTAATTTTTTTTTGTAAAATTCGAAAGGATAAAATTATAAATGAATACATTCGTGAAATGGTAAAAGTAGCCCCTATAGAAGATAAGTTTAGGGAGAATCAACTTAACTATTTTGGGCAAATCAAGCGTAGACTAATGGATGCTCCCGTAAGGAATAGTGATTTAATTAGTATTGATGGTAATGCAAGGGGCAGAGGTACACCTAAATTGTCTTGTTGGGATATTATAAAAAAATGACATGATATCTTGTGGTTTAACTAAAGATATTGTGCTGAAAAGAGAAGAATGGCAAAATAGGATTCATGTAGACGACCCTAAATAATTGGAAAAATGCTTTATTGAGTTGAGTAGCATTTAATTATTTTTTTATAGAAATAAACTGCCACTTTTTTAAAAATTGTGTGTTTTTAATTGTACATTATTTAATCATTATTTTTAACTATACTTTTATAATAAAAATGTGCATTGTTTAAATAATTTACTTATCTTTTAAAATCATTTTTATTGAAAATATTGTACTTTTTTTTTTATAAAAACGAGGTTTTTAACATTTTTTCAATAAAAACATTCGGTTGTTTTTAGCTTTTTTATATTAGAAACAAAATATGTATGTATTCATAACTATTTTTTAATTTTTAAACAATCTTTACGTTATTTGTAAGAAAATTGTATGCTATTATTAAAAAATTTAACTATTATATATATATATATATATATATATATATATATATATATATAAACTAGGCAATCATTATTTTGTTTTATAAAACTGTTAAAACAGATTGTTCAAAAAATAGTGGTTAAACAGTTAAAATATTTTTAAATGGTTAAAATTATATTTTAACTATTAAAAAAGTTTTTTTATTTTGTTTAAAATAATTTTTTCCCCAAAACAGTACTTTATAAAATCGTTAAACAGTTTTTTAATTAAAAAATAATTACAAAAAGTGAAAAACATTATCTTATTAAAGATCTTTTTAAAAAAAGTTACTTATAAAAAAATGACAAAAAATTAAAATTTTCTTATATTCTATTTTTTTTTGAAATTTTTTAAAACAGTAAAAAATAGTCCTATGTAAAGAAAATATCTATATTTTTTTTATAAAATTATTTTTATAAAAATTAATTTTTGAAAACAATGTTCATTTTTTTATAAAACATTTTAACAAATAAAATTTAAATATTTTGTTAATATAATATTTATTTTAAGAAAAAATGTATGTCAATATTTACCTTACAGCTGTGTGTGTGTGTATATATATATATATATATAGGTTAATATAATATACAAAAGAAAGGGTTGAAAAAAAATAATGGTTAGGAGTAATATGGGGAAAATTTGATCTATAGGTAATGAATGATGAATATATGAGACAATTTAGATTGAAAATTAACTAGTTAATCGATCAAAGCTGATCCACAAGAAATAAAAATAATATAAATGTTATTCAATAAAAAATAATTAATCAGGATAAAACCCCAAGTACTCTAAATATTTTCGACCATTACGTCTTAACATAGTTAGTAACCGAGATTATCAGTTGATGGGTAAGTTTTGGATGACAATTAGTTTAGATATTGGTTATTCAACTACTCCCATTTCTCTATGGTATGGACATGCTGCTCCTTCACATTCCATCTCCTTCCTATACTGCACGACTAGCTCACCCACGCTTAGATCTCTATCTTTCTCACTGATAAACCCATTTCACCCATTTACCCACAACCATCTCACTCCTCTCTCCCACCTAAACCCATAATCCCCTCTCCTCCCTCCTTATCATTTCGCCCCCAGCCTCACCCCATTTCTCTTTTCCTCCTATTTTACCCGCATATTATCTCTTATGGCTCCATCTTCACTAATTGTTTCTCATGCGAATATTATTCAACGTGACGTTCAACCTTCTTCAAAGACTTGATGAAAATCAAAGTATCACTCATTTTTACTCAAATTTTGCAGAGCCGTGTTATAAAGATGGAACATCTTTTGCCAAGATTACGAGTGAGATCTACAAAGAATTTTTAAGCTCATGCAAGACTCGTTTATTAGGCCATTTGATTTTGTCTAAAGGGCAAAAATAAATCACTGCTAAAGAACTAAAGGGTAATTTATCAATCTTATGGAAACTAGAAAATTTGTGGAAAATTACTCTAAAAGGTGGATGTTTTTCTCTTGGAATTTTTCGTTTTTAAATAGATAATTAAAAGAAATATGAATTTTAAGTTTTCTAGTAACGTGGTCTAAAATAAGCGTGACTAAATACATTTAATATGTGACAAAACCTGTGGATTTATCCGTCTTTTCACCTTCATGGAAGGTTAAAGGTCACGTAAACGAAAGGTCAATCTCGGCCTTCTCTCATCAATACAAGGAGGCCCTCTACACCATCTAGATTACCTCATAACACACAATTTATATTGTGCGAGAGAGGAATTTAAAATTGAGAATTCTCACACCTTTTGAGAATTCGATTAAGGATCAAGAAGATTTAATTCGGTGATTGAAGAGTTCTATAATCAATTCAACTCGGTCTATATCTCTTTCGAAATGGAGAAAGGTAAGATTCTGACTATTTGATAGTATTAAGAGGAATTTCTTGGGAATTCATGTTCATTGATTTAGATTATATCAACGATTAATTTTAGTCTACAAGAAAATTATGATTACATGTGGTATCAGAGTTATCGTTTATAATCTAACACTATTTCATAAGTGAATCATGTTGTATTCTAATATGTTCGTTTAGGATCTATATTTTATAAAATTCTCGAATTTTTTTATTTTGGAATTATGTAATTATTTTTCTGAAATCTGGAATTTTAAAAATTCTAAAGTTTTTTTCTTTTAGAAAATCATTTTTTTTGCAATTTTGTTTTTTTTACCTTACAAATTCTGAAATTTTAGATCTTTAGAATTCTGAAGTTTTGTACCTTTGAAGTTCTAAGTTTTTTATAGCTTTATCAAATTATAATATACTATTTATATTTTAGAGGATTCCAATCTTTTGATTATTTTATATATATATATATATTACATGATGATCGTTTATATACGTTCGATAAATTTATATATATATTACATGGTGGAATTAAATAACAAAATTTGTGGGTATTTTTTCCATAAGTAAAATATCCATTATGTCTATACCATTTATATCATCTTTTCATGTCAATCGGACTTTCTGAAAACCACTAATGATTAATAACAGTATTTAATCCTAAAATTATGAAAGTTGTCGATTATGGAAATAAACAGTGTTTCCAGACAATTTTTTTTGCGATGAATAGTGTTTTCAAAATTTTTGGTTACGATTGAGTTGAAACTTTGTAGTTTAATCAGAAAACGTCCAACGATCAATTTTTAAGACCTTTGTTCGTGATGTAACGTGTTTTTTGGTGATCCGAGAGAGTTTAAGGTCTCATAACGCTATTTTTGTCGTCTTTAGAATAATTTAAAGGCCTATTGCTCCCAAATGAAAATTGATATAAAAGTTTCGTCAAAAGATTTGAATTCGTGGGACATTTTACTTAAAGTCTATGGGTTTAACTCAGTTTTTTTTTCATTTTTGGCAAATTTTTCAAAAAAATCTACTATTTTATATGAGTTTAATCATCATATGAGCTTTTTTATTTTATAGGTGTCTTTCAAATATTCATGATGGTTCTTGTTAATTATAAAACAACGAATATACTCAATATTGTTGGATATTAAAGGCTTAAAAGTTAGAGATTTATAAATATGCGTCCTTAAGTTTAATCAAGGGCTAAAACACAAGTTGAGATTATATGTGTAGATATCATACTTATAGTCATTATGAATTATCCACCTGTTTGTTAAAAATTGAATTGTAGTGCAACACATGTTGATATTTGAATCAAACAAACATTGAAATTTTTGTGAATATTGTATAAATTGTGTAAGGACATTGTGAGTCACAATTTAGTATGTCTTAAACCGCTACAAGTTTCTAGAAGTCGTCAAGGATTGAGAAGATTACATTTACACAAGATGAATCCGAATTTTAAGAAGACTTCAACATTCAATCCCAAGAAGGATGAATTTGGTAAAATGTGTTAAAGTTACATTTACATTTTACATCAAAAGTGTTGGGATATTTTTATAAAAGTTTAAATGATTTTTGAAATGAATTTAAATGGTTTTTAGTTTTTCAAAATCATCAATGTTTTGGATAAATATCTCCTGATCCCGTGAACAGTTTTATGATTTGAGGATTCAAAGTTATTTAAAATTTTACAAGTCTTTTTTCAAGGGGACCAGTGACTGTCGTTCAAATAACGTCACATCTCGTTTGAAGGAGATGGAGGTTTGTTCGAACGATGTCACATGTCGTTCGAATGACATATGGTTTTTTAGCAGACACATCACCGCCTTGAATTTTAGTATTTAACGAGTATCAGACTTCTAATTTTCGTGTGGAGAAAATACTGACGATTTTAGTTTTTTTTGGTTTGTTCTCCATCCTTTTTTAGGCTTCAAAACTTTGTTTTTTACAATTCACAAATCCCGTACTTTTTGTGTGAGTTGTTTGTGGAACCCAAAGCATAGTTTTGCTGGGAGTTTTGATGTTGAAATTAGGTGCCTTGGAAAGGTACTGGGCTGACCATAGATGCTACTTGCGGGAGGTACTGGGCTAATCGACTGCGTGTCATAGGGAGAGCTGCGGTGTTCCTGGGCTGACGACTACGAACCGACACCTGCGGGTATTTCGTAAATCAAGTTGTTTTTTCGTTGTAATCCGATTATAAACTGTTCCTTTACAAATTATAGTGGAAATAAAATATTTTTTCCCTGCTGGGATTTTTTCCTGAAATCTGTCTTTGTCAGCTTATTCATCGCATGATTTAATTTGAGATTGGAATTGTTACGTAGATGCATGTTTACGTGATGATTTTGTTGGTATTTGGTTTGAGTAAATTTAGACATCCAATTAAATAAGTTTAAGTTTGAAATTGCGAATCTATTTGAATCAATATCGCACACGACATTCTTCAAATTGGTATCAGAGTAGGTTATGCTAATTTATCGCGTATTCATATTTTTCGCAAACTTGTGTGATATTGAGTTTTGTCTGAAAAATCTGATGTTTGAAAGTTTGTCACAATGTTTCAAAATGAGAACTTATATAATAGAATGCCTATTTTTAATGGGTCCAATTATACCTATTGGAAAGCTCGTTTGAAATCTCAGTTAAAAGCCATTGACGAACGAGTCTGGTTCCTTTGTGAAAGAGGGTGGACTCCTCCCACTATCACTGCTAATAACATCACCTCTTTGAAACCTGTGTCAGATTGGACTGAAGATGATTTTAAAATGTCTAACTTTAATTCCCATGGTTTGAGTGTTATTTCTAGAGTCGTTACCATCGACGAGTTCCGCCGAATTATGACATGCACCACATCTAAAGAGTTATGTGATGTCCTCCAACTGACACATGAGGGTACGAACGCGTTTAAAGAATCAAAGTTACAAAATTTGGTAACCCAGTTTGAGACCATTACTATGTCTGAGTCTGAATATTTTGATGAGTTTTATGCACATTTCTCGAACATTTTTAACATGTGTTTTAATTTAGGTGAGCCTATTGATAACATGCGTGTCGTTAAAAAGATTTTGAGATCTCCTCCAAAACGTTTCATTCCAAAAGTCACTGTTTTGAATTCATTGGGAAAGTTAAATTCACTTAAGTTAGAAGAGCTCATAGGAGACCTACAAACTTATGAAATTGACATGTTTTCCTAAACCATTAAGGCTAAGGATAGAGGCGTTGCTTTAAAGACTCAAGTTAGAAAGAAAAGTAAAGAGAGAGCGCGTGAGTCTGATTCTAAGGAAAAGTTTAGCATTGACGATGTGGCCTTATTTGCAAAAAAAAAAAAAATAGAAAATTTCTCAAAATGAACAAAAATAATTCTTTCAATAAAAGGTATTTTGAGAAAAATAAAAAGAAAGAAAAAGCCCCAGAGGGCAATGAAAAGGAGAGCAAGAGAGAAAATGAGGAAGAGAGGGGAAGATGAAATGATTTGTTTCGAATGTCAAGGAAAAGGGCGTAGGGCTTTTGAGTGTGCTATTAGGTTTAATAGAAAAGGGAAGAAAGTAGCCATGCCTGCCACTCTTAGTGATAGTGAGGGAAATAGTGAGAAAGACGAGTCCGAAAAATGTTTAGCTTATGGGATGTGTGTATCTTTTTCGAGTCGTGTGAGCACACCCACTTTGTCCCACGATGATAGTGTTCACGAGAGCGACGATGATGAGTCGAGTGTTTCTAGTGGAAATGAGAGCGAGTTTGAGAGTGGAGATGAAAGTGATCTCCAAAAGGCTTTTAGGGATTTTTACACTGAGACCTTGAAAACAAAGAAGTACAATAAAGATTTAGGTCGCCGGGTTTTAGATTTGGAGATAGAGAAAGAAGATTTAAATAGGGAGAAGTGTGACTTGACCGACATGGTGTCTAGTCTGACAACACGTGTATCCCAACTCGAGAGTGATCTCGGACGTGTCTGGGAGGTCAAAGTCCCTTTAGAGAATGCATCTAAGAAAGTTGAAAAGATGGTTCTTAATCCCGTTTTGGGTGGTGATGAGAGTTTAGGAAAAGGTCATGACGGTGCATCCACTTCTTTTATTGCACCCGAGATGGTTCCCACTTTAGTGATTGATTCAAGTGATTCTCATCCCAACCCAACTAGGCATCTCATTCCTGTTAGGATAACACGTACTAGAATTTTTGAAAAATGAATTCCTAGGATGGTTTATGTTTGCTCCAATTGCAAGAAGAGATGACACCTTAGGGAATTTTTCTTTAAGTTGGGTAATGTGTCACGCTTTGTTTCTACACATGATCGCACACATGCACCCACCCATGATACTTTTTTTGCACATAATGATAGAGAGTTTGCACAAATTCGAGAGAAAGTAAAGTTTTTGGTCAAGACTTTACATGATTTGATGGAGTTATTTCAAAAGATGTCATCGTCTTTGGAATACTCCATCGCACTTCTTGGTTGAGGTATAGACATATTTGCTTGCATAGGGTGATTTACAAGATGACATATTTGCCTATTTCTAGTGTGTACCATTTATATTATTTTAGTTAGCATTTTTTCTTTTCTTATTTTGGTACTATTTTAGCACTGTTTTGAATCTGTTTGCCCATTCCAAGAACCGTTTTTTACAAAATTTTCTCGCTCGAAAAAACTGCATGTCATCTAAATAATTTGGGAAACTTGTGTGTTTCTCGTTCTAACGAGATTGCATCTTTCTCAAAGTCTTCTCGCGAGATCGCTTGTCGTTTGAACGGCATGGCATCTCCTTCGAACCAACCTAGAATTATTTTTGTTTGCAGTCCTCTGTTTCATATTGATATATGTTATTGATACTGTTGGGTTGTTTTTAAACAGTGTTTAAAAATTCAAAAATATTTTCTCCTTTTAGAAAAATTTTGAAAAATCCAAAAAGAGTTTTGTATTTTGTTTACAACTTATGTGAATGCACACTTAGGATGACAACCTCGAAACTTCATTCCATATCCATGTGACTATTTGACAGTGTTTTGAGGCAATATGTTATGCCATTTATGTGCTTTACAAAGTTTGGAGTCTTTGAGATGATGTAATGTTACTACCTATATGTTTGACTCCTTTTGTCCTTTGATGCACACGAGCACAAATTTGTTTGAATATTATTCTTATCGAATCGCAGGTTGGTTGCGTATTTTCATCTCAAATTTGTCTATTAAAATGAACCAAGTGCGATAAAACAAGATAACAAAAGGTGTGCATGTTTTTACCGTTTGCCGTGAGTTTGTGTAAATTTTGTAAACAGAAAAGGGCTGCTAAAGGTATTTTATTTTTCCTTTGCGATAAAGCCACCGTTTAAAAGGACCTAAAAAATTAAGGAATTTTAATTATCCGGGATCTTATGAAGTTTAAAACTGCCCGAAAAAATTGAATGGCAATAAAAAGAAATATATGCCAATAATGGGCCAATAGGTTTATTCACCAATTCTCCAATATTTGAGAATTTAGATCACCTCAAAAAGAAAATATATGAGGGAGTTTGGTTGGAGAATTAAAACAACTTTGCACGTCCTTAAAAAGTATTGAAAAAGCATGAAAAAGTTTTAAGAGGTTATTGGTGTGAAAATCATGTTGACTTTGATTTGTTGATTTTGATTTAAGATGATGTCATCTAAATTCAATATTTTAACACCTAAGGACTATTTTGATGTTCATTCGTTAGGAGTACATTTATGCATCGTGCACATATGATATGATTGAGTTGATTTTCCTATCGAATTTGTTCACACCCATTCATCCCGTATCCATGATTTGGTTGTCTTAGTTAAAATTCATGGTGTGTGTTTTTTTAACATCATTTTTTGCTTTTGTTTAAAAAAATTGTAAAATTGTTTGTGTGTTTTATTTCCCGTGACACCCAAATTTTCTTTATGTGATTTATTCTTTTCTTTGTCTATTTCGGCCAAATAAAAAGGTGGAGAACAAATTATGATTCTATGGGGAGTTTTAAGTATGGGGGAGATCTGATTATGCTTACACGTTTATGTTTTATATCATTTCAAACATGATACGTCATTGAAAAGTTAATTGTTGAAGCATCGTTTAAAAAGATTTGAAGACTTGGCAATTTATCTTTCCACATTTGAGTTTTTGGGAGGGTAGATTTGTATAGGTCATTTACATTGATAAATCGGATATTTTTATTTTTTACCGGCATAGACATAGGGGGAGATTTGTAAGGACATTGTTCGTCATAATTTAGTATGTGTTATACCGCTACAAGTTGCTACAAGCCGTCAAGGATGGAGAAGATTACATCTACACAAGACGAATCTGAATTTCAAGAAGACTTCAACATTCAAGCCCAAGAAGGATGAATTTGGTAAAATTTGTTAAAGTTCGATTTACATTTTACATTAAAAGAGTTGGGATATTTTTATAAAAGTTTAAATGATTTTTGAAATGAATTTAAATGGTTTTTAATTTTTCAAAATCATAAATGTTTTGGATAAATATCCCCTGATCCCGTGAATAGTTTTAAGATTTGAGGATTCCAAGTTATTTAAAATTTTAAAAGTCTTTTTTTAAGGGGATGGGTGATTGTCGTTCAAACGACGTCTCATCTCGTTCGAACGAGATGGAGGTTCGTTCGAACGACGTCACATATCGTTCGAACGACATGTGTTTTTGGCTGAGATGTTACTACCTTGAATTTTAGTATTTAAAGGGTGTCAGGCTACTGATTTTCATGTGGAGAAAACACTGGTTTTAACAGAAAACGATTTTAGTGTTTTGTGGTTTGTTCTCCATCCTTTTTGAGGGTTCAAAACTTTGTTTTTTACAATTCACAAATCCCAGACTTTTTGTGTGAGTTGTTTGTAGAGCCCAAAGCATAATTTTGCTGGGAGTTTTGCTGTTAAAACTAGGTGCCTTGGAAGGTACTGGGCTGACCATAGGTGCCACTTATGGGAGGTACTGGGTTGATCGACTGCCTATCATAGGGAGTGCTGCGGTCTTCCTGGGCTGACGACTACGAACCGACACCTGCGGGTATTTTGCAAGTCAAGTTGTATTTTCACTGTAATCCGATTGCAAACCATTCCTTTATAAATTATAGTTGAAATGAAAGGTTTTTTCCCTATGTGAATTTTTTTCTGAAATCTATCTTTGTCACCTTATTCATCGTATGAATTAATTTGAGATTTGAATTGTCACGTAGATGCATGTTTTGGGGATGATTTTATTGGTATTTGGTTCGAGCAAATTTAGACATCCAATTAAATAAGTTTAAGTTGGAAATTGCAAATCTATTTGAATTAATATCGCACACAACATTCTTCAAATTGACATCAAGATTGTATTCGTATTATGAAAATTTTAGACAACAAACACAGATGCCAGAATTTATAGGTCCATGACCATATCAAAGGCTATAATCACTTAGTAATATTAATATTATGTGATGATTAACACATATTCCATAGTGTTTATAGATGGGTGTTCGTACATTTGGAAAAATGCATTGGCAAGCAGACCCATATAAAGGGGTGTCTTTGCCTAAAATTGTCCATAAAAGTTTTAGAGCAAGGGGGCCTAATACCAAGTTTAAAGTTAAAAAAAGGTAATAGCGAGGGGGCTCAACAAGAATAACCCCTTCCAAAAGATGTTGAAGTCGAAAGTAAAGGACAGTTGAATGAGGAGGGGCTTACTACGAGGGGCCCTTCGTTTTAACACCAAATCTACAAGAATGAAATAAGGAGGAGGATGGCTCACCACGAGCTGCACCATCGTCCTAAGGACCAAGTCACATTTAATAAGAAGGGATAAATAGGGCATGTCACGAGTAGTCCCTTATCCTAATAATAAGGCCACGAATAATATGCAAGGATGAAGAGGTTCCATCATGAGAAGCTCCCCCTCGTCCAAGACTAAAGCCACAAAAAAATGCCAACTCAAGGGGACTCATTGTGAGCAACCCTATCTCATTGCTAATAATATAACCATGATAATTAAGTCTAGATACTCAAATTGGAAGATGCAGGTGCCTTTGACTTCTAGAATATTTTAAGACTCGAGGAAGCAAGCAGTTAATTATGTAGATAGAGGTCTAAGGGTAAAAAGGGAGGCCCCGGATTCAAAGGCAATAGCCTAGCTAATAAGAGGAAGTTTTGAGATGATGTCCCACTCCCTCTGCTTTGCAATGTGGTGGAAACAATAGACTATTATCGTACATTGGTATGAGAGGGGGTAGAAATCCCCCTCATTCAAATAGGGAGATCCCAACAGGAGTAGACAAAGATAATGCCAAGTATTGTGAGTTGCATCATAGGGTGTAGCACGACACCAAAGACTGTTACTACATACGGAGGATCATTCGCGAGCACGTGGAAAGTTGTAATTTATAAATACCTCGTATAGATGTTAACGAGAACCCATTTCCAATGCATCATTATGATATGGCCAATATGATGGTAGCATATAATGAAGTAGCATCTCGAGACTTGATGGAATAGGAAGGTGAGAGGATATGTGAAGAGATGGAAGGACTGGAGCTTAATAGAGAATAGAGAATTGAGAAGGAGAGGAGGCGCGAGGAGTGGTTCTTCAATCCTGATGAAGAAGAGGCTGAGTGTGAGGGAGTTGGACAAGTGAACCCCCCTAGAAGGAAAAGTAGATGTCATCCTCACTCTGGATGAAGGAGGAACATCTGAGGTAGAATATGCCTGTAATGCTCAAACTTATGAGGTAGACCTGGACTCCGAGTGCGAAGACATAACAAGAAGCCCTAAGTTTAAATGGTTCTTCATCCAGATAGGAGTAAAGTATGATACCGGGTTAGTCATCACAAGGAAGGTTTTGGAAGAAATGAAGAAGTGGAGCATCGCAGGGACCCCTCAGTAAACTGGCAGGGTCCCATTAGGCGGTTGATTAAGAGATACACTTCTGAAGTGGTCTTATTTGAGGCAGATAGGAAAGTGCCATAATTTCACAACCGCCCACTCTAGGTGATAACCATGTTTAATTTACTTTCTTTCCCTAGGGCATTGATGGATAGAGGACCATCCATCAACATCAAGATAATCAACACTTTATATGAGACATGGACCTGTTAAGAAAAGATAGTGCTTGTGCTGTTGTTTATTTCGAGATTTGATAGCGTAGGCTTGCAGTCGCTTGGATACGTGAACATGGGTATCAAGCTTGGGAACTTCACTTCCCATATTAATTTTCATGTCATCAATGCCAATACAAGCTACCGGTTGCTCATAGGACAAGTGAGGATGCACACTCATGGCATCGTGCCTTCCACATGCCATAAATATGCCAAAGCTAATATCTGAGGCACTGAAATTATAATCAAAGTAATGAAAAAACCATTTTTTTATTAAGGAGGCCCACCTGGTGGATGCAACATTCTATATTGAGCTTAATGAAGAGAGAAAGAACTCATTAAGAAATTTAGAGGGAATGCAAGTGATGGCAGTAGGTGCCCAACCAAGAATGTCTTTGCATGATCATCTAGGAGAGAGAGTGATCCCCCACATAGTAAAAGAAAAAAAAAGGAAGGTAGAGGAGGTAGTCAACCCCCTCGAAAATACAAGAAGGTGGTCCTACCGGATTGGAAAGTCATATACTATTTATAACGATCTGCGTGGGTGACATTTTAAGATGAGCTCATTGACCCAACACCAGAGTATGTTATGGCAATGAATCCCACATTACTGAATATATTAAAGATCCATAAAAAGCCCCTTAGTGTATGCAAGATGGACCAAAGGAACAGTTGCAAGAGTTGGAGAAAATTAATCTTGGAATAGAAGGTGGTGAGAGTAGACCCATTCTAATTTCCAAAAGTTTGAACTCAAAGTAGAAGGAGGATATCATCAATCTGCTCAAGGAATTCACTGATGTGTTTGCTTGGATATACACAGAGATGCTGGGATAGACTCGTAGGTGAGTTCTCATAAATTAAATGTTCTTCACAATGCTTTTCTAGTTAGGCAATCAACCCATACATACAAGGATAAGCTAAACCATAAGATAAAAGAAAAAGTGGAGAAATTATTAGTGACAGGGTTCATCAAATCCATTCAACGCCCTGTGTGGATTATAGCATTGTGCCGTGAAGAAGGATAAAAGCTAAATCCACATTTGTTTGGACTTTCGCGAGTTCAACCGGGAATGTCCCAAGGATGAGTTTCCCTTGCTGAGTATAAAAAACTTACTAGCTGCTACCGCAGGTCATGAAATGTATAGTTTCAAGGATGGGTACATTGGATATAATCAAATCAAGATGGATCTAACAGACGCAAATAAGATTATCCTCCGAACGCGATTGGGGAACTTTCATTACACAGTCATGCCATTTGGGCCAAAGAATGTCGGGGGCACCTACTAGAGGACCATGATGGACATATTTCATGATATATTGGAATTCTATGTGGATGACTTGGTGGTGAAGTCAAAGAAATAAATAAAGCATATCCAGGACCTCAGGTAGGTGTTTGAAAGATGTCGCAGGTACAAGATAAGAATGAACCCTTGGACGTGTTCCTTTGGGGCCACTGTAGGAAATTTTTTGGGATTTGTAGTAAATCGGTATGGGGTTTAAGTCGATGAGGAAAAGAAGAAAGCCATTATGATGATGTCACTACCAAAGAGTCAGCGGTAACTCAAGAGATTATTAGGAAAGCTATCCTACCTAAGAAGATTTATACCCAGGCTAGCGGAGGTAACCCACCTGTTTACCCCCTATTGAAGGAAAAAGTTAAGTGGATTTAGGGAGAAGCGCAGAAGAAGGCCTTTGAGAAAATGAAAGAAATTTTAGCCTCTTCATCCACGATGATACCGCCGAAGTCCGGGGCACCACTACTGCTCTATGTCATTTCAACATAAACATCTATAGGAGCACTACTCGCCCAAGAGAAGGAGGCACAGAGAGGCCCGTGTACTACTTATCAAGGATGATTTTAGGCAGAGAATCCAGATATACCAATGTTAAGAGGAACTACCTTACCCTAGTCTTCGTGGCTCAAAAGTTGAGACACTACTTGATGTCCTTTACAGTTCACATTGTCACTAAGTGTGACACTATCAAGTACCTCTTGGTGCGAACGGTCTTGGTAGGGAGAAAAATAAGGTTGTTCTTAAATTTGTCAGAATATGATTTAAAATGCGTGGTGACAAAAGGTCATTCCTCTAAGAAGAGTAACCGCCCAAGTGATGACCCAGTTTATCAAAGAGTATATCTGGAAGTCAAATATACCTAAGTTGATCCTTATAGAAAATGGAAAACAATTTGTATGCAAGGAGATGGAACTTTTCCCCGACATGTATAAGATTGTGCACAACAACTCAACTATATCCTACCCAAAGGGAAATAGCCAAGCAGAGGCCACAAACAAAACTTTGATCAATATACTAAAGAAGATGCTTCAGGACATATTAGGGGCATGGGATGAGAAGCTCCCCATGATACTATAGCCTTATCGTACTTCAAAGAGAAAGCCGATCGGGCTTACCCCATTCTCACTTGTGTATGGAACCGAAGTTGTCCTATCGGTGGAGTTGGAGGTACCCTCAATTAGGGTCACTCTAAGCAACGAACTCATCCCTAACCCGTGACATGTGTAACTGAAGGCACTGGAAGAGCACAAAGATAAGGGAAAAGAGAACTTTAAAGTATACACCCAGCCAGTGGCGGATCCAGGAATTTGAGTCAAGTGGGGCGAAAATTTCGGACGAACCCTGGGGGTTCATGGCGGGATCCCCCGAGCCAATTTTTTGGGATGTTTTTATTTATTTTTTCAATTTTTAACCTTAAAAACATTTGAGGTAGTAATTAACTAAATTTGGATTCCTACCGTGTTCGTGGATTTTTTTTTATTATATTATCGTAACGGGTTATGTGTTGTCTCCTCTTTTCCATTTAAAAAATTTCTCCATGACTTCCTATATTTACAAAAAATTTAATTTAATTTCAGACTAATAGATTCGGACTATAAGCATACATTATAAATTTAATTTTAGACTAAGTTTACATTATAAATTTAATTTCAAGCTAATAGATTATGGAAATTTTAATTTTAATATTCATTATAAATTTAAACACATATAAAAATATGCACATATAAACTTAACACATATAAAAAATAAACCTCTTTTTATTGATTGAAGTCTTAACTTTGTGTAGTGAGATAAGGGACGGAGGAGCAAAGAGCTCTGCTATCCGGCGGAGGGAGGGAGGAGGAACAGTAAGTCTTGACTTGGTATTGATGAGGGAGGGAGGAGTAGCAGCAAGGGCAAGCAAGGATGCAGGCGCAACAAGGTTCGGCAACGGTGAGGTGGTGAACTGGTGAGCCTGGGCGGGGCAGAGGGACGAACGGTTGAGCTGAGCAGCGGCTGGTCTGAGAGAAGAGAAGAGAGAAGAGAATAGGTTAAATGTGTTTGGTACTTGGTTTGGTATAAACGTTTGTGTTATTTTTTTAATTCATTACACATTTACACCTTCATTTTTGTAAATAATAAGAAGTAATCTCTACGTTCGAATTTCTACCAAAAAACCCCCTATATATATATATATATATATATATATATATATATATATATATATATATATATATATGATAAATTGAACTGGGGAGGCCACCCCGCTTCGGCTTGGGGTGGATTCGTTCCTGCACCCAACAGCTGTCCAGAGCCTTTGAGAACCTAGTTAAGCCCAAGGAGTTTCAAGTGGGAGACTTGGTCCTTGGTTCATCCACCCATTATCTTTGCAACATGTTACTGCCAAAGTTTAAACCCAATTGGGAGGCCCCCTTTGTGGTGAGGGGGGTATGCAAGTCAGGGTACTGCCAAATCTCGGAGCCGGAGATTGATCGTCTTCGATCCATCAATTACAAATGCTTGAAGAGGTATTATGCCTAGTCTTTTGTTAAAATTCATTTCATCTAAAAAGTTTGAGCTACCTGTTATAAAAATTAGAAATTTTTTTTGTAAAGCTGATAGGGCAATGGAGTCTTGTAAATAGTACCCAATATGAAAGAAATGAATAGTATCTCTTTTTTGTCATTGCATTGTGATTCTTGTTTTGTTTATTTACCTGTTATATGAGGCAGATGCACCAAAATATTTTGTCTCTAAAAAAATAGAAATACTCTTAATTAGGATAGTAGAGGGTCCATGACAAGAGAAACTTTCCTCATAATACTATGGGGTACATCCCGGCCAAGAGATACGTATATTGAGAAAAGTTACTATAGATATAACAGATAAAAAAATTCACGCCACTAGACCAACATAAGGTTTTTCTCCTAGTAATAATAATAAAAAAGATTACAGTTTTTTATTGTTGCATGACAGATTTATAGCCTAGAGAACAAGTTTTAGCCTTTGTTCTAAATTTTTTTTTAGTTTTTGAGATTATCCTCTTACTTGACCAGTTCTCGAAAAATGTGTAGAAGGTGGTCTACCTCCCTCTCTAAAATCAATTTTTAGACTAAAAGGTTCCTAAGAAAATTTTCGAATAAGGACCCGATAGACCAGGGGCAGTTTTTAATAAGAAAATAGTCTTTTTTTACATTTGTGAAAGAGTTTGAGGCAAGGATAAGGGCTATACCCACCCTCCTAGTTATTCCCTAAAAAATGAATGTGCATAGTAAATTACCTCGTAATCACACGATACTGCACTAAAAAGTATAACTTGCCCAGATTTATGTAAGTACCCCAAAGTATACGGGGTAGTTCAAATAGACCCAGCGCTCATAGAAAATAAGAGCAGGTCATAGTCAACATACATCAAAGTATAGAAAGAAATAAAGAATAAATATAATAATGGAAGCCAATAGAGTTTTTTCATTAATAAATCAATTGTTCTTTACAAATGAAGAAAGTAAAAAAATACAAAATGAAGCAAACAAAGAAAGACCAACTATCTACTAAATAAAATAAAAAATAAGTCATGTCCTGAACGTATGTCGGCATAGGAAGGACTTGCCTCCTCAATGAGATGCTCCTCTATCCTGGCCATCCTAGCCTCATCCTCTACATCACCAGCCTCTAGGTTGGCCAGTTTAGCCTGAAGTGATTGAATTCGCTCCTTGATTCGAGCAGCCTCAGCCTAACACTGTTGAACTCAAGACTTCCTAGATATGTGAAGCTTCATCATCTTTCTGAAGGGAGCACTGAGCAATTAACAAATGATAATGTCAAGCCAGTCCAACTGAAAATGATTGCAGCGTTGGAGATTATGAAGATCCTAGAGGAATAACGTAACTCTTGTATTGGCACGTCAACAAGAGATATGGACATAAAGTCATAGAGGCAGCTGACTAGGGCCCTCAGATTGAAGACCGTGAGGATGTCGATGTTGAGAAGACTCTAAGACATAAAAGTCTGAGGATGGTTCTCTAAAACCATCTCCAACACCTCTCGCTCAGCATGTCAGAATCTTGAAGGTGTAATACCCCGTATTTTTGTGATATTTATTTTATGGGATTAATTAAATTAAATGCGTATTAATTGGAAATTAATCCGGATTAAAAATACTAGCGAGATGCGAGTTGGTATTTGATTATATGTGCATATATGTTTATATATGAATTTTGAATTATGAAATTGTCATGAGATTGATATACGACAAATTTTGTTGAGACGCGTGTGACAGTCGCGTCATGGTATATAATTATGATAATTAAAAAGTGAATTTTATTTCTATAAACCGTATGGTCGTTTTGAGTGCGCCAACGGGAAGGGTCGAAATAGTCAGAAAACACTAGCCGAGGATTTGGTTTGGGTCCCGGGGCATTTTTAGGCCATACCGGCAACGTTTAAGGGCAGTTTGGTAATTTTAGAATTATGGGATTTTTTATTAACGAATTTTAGGAATTTTAAATGGAAAATTAAAACACCCACTAACCCATTACCAGCCATTATCTGATTAGAGGGCTATGGGGGTTATTAGAAGAAAACCCAAAAGTTCCTAAGACAAAACCCTAGCCTCCATAGCCACCATTAGAGAAGAGCTTGTAGAGGGAGAGATAGAAGGATTCTGCAGAAAGAGAGGGAATACTTCATCAAATTCGTCATCAAATCCAGAGTTACCATTAAGGTAAGTGATTTAATTTCGTTTTTATAGAGAATGTTTCTTCCATGTGTAGGAATTGATAAAAATCTGATTTGTTCTTGGGAGTTAATGAAAAACCCATTAAATTGGAAATAGAAATTACATTCTTAATGAGGAAATGGCATGTAGATTTGTAGTTGATGATTATTCTGATGATATTACAATTAGTATGAAACCAAAAACGGATTTAATTAGACTTCTAGATGATTTATAAATTCTAGGGTTCATGTGTTTGAAATTGGGGAAAATATGTAGAGATTTGATATTTGAATGATGTTAGGATGAATTAACACCCCCAAACATGTTAATATGTGACCTAAGGATGTTTAGGGACGATTAGGAACCTTAACAAATTGTTAGATTGATGTTTGGATGAGATTTGAGGTGTAGAGAGATGGGAAAAACGAAAGTAAGGAATCTGGGCTCGAATCTGGTCGCTCGTTAGAAGACCTGCCCAGGTCGTTCAAACGACCTCGTTTGAACGATCTTCTAACGAGTTGACCATTGACTTCTAACGAGGGTGAAGTTCGTTCGATGAGATCGTTCGAACGAGATCTCGTTAGAAAGCCCACTTCGTTCGAACGAGATCTCGTTAGAAGACTCAGTTCGTTCGAACGAAGTCTCGTTCGAACAGCCTCGTTCGAACGAAGTCTCGTTCGAACAGCCTCGTTCGAACGAGACTTCGAACGAGTTGACAGTTTAGGCTTTTTAGCCTGTTTTGATCCCGAGTGCCCCGTAACCTTGTGTATAGGTAGAGATGGCCTCTCCTTGATGAGTAATTGATATATTTGGGATGTTTGGGATATAATGAGGAGTCAAACCTAGAAGTGTACTTTGAACCTAAGGGAAAATATGAAGTAGGACGTGAGTGTCTATTACGATGTGAGCTATTGACGGCCTAATTAATTACATTAACCGGGAACATATAAATGGTGTAGTATTATATGTCAGTACGAGAAGAGATATGTACCAATATATTATGGTGATTACTAAGACGTGTGTATACTTAGTATATGTATTGATTTTATGTGTATGACATACCTACCATACTTGCTATCACGGGAGGTTTGCGTTCGCTTAGGGCCCTCTAATCCTTGTGTTGCCCGGATTTAGACTGGTTACCTCGATGAACATAGGTCAGAGAAGGACTTATTGGGATGTTAATAAGTCTGCTGATCGTGGGAGCGCAGGTATGTGCGTGACCCATGTTATGTGACTGTGTTCGCCTCCATTATTTGTGATGTTGTTATCTGAGAACTATTCTTGAGAGATTCGGAATATGTGATCCTTATGTACGTGATGTACCGGGATGGATAGCAGAGTATGTGTGCACCGAAGCTTGGTCTTGGGGTGCTTGTATTGTATATTTATGATGGGGATAATATACACTTAATTAATGGGAACTTTCATGTTAATATTGTGAATAAAATTATGGTATTGTTTTGAGAAAACATAACGGGGTAACCAATAATGATATGTATTACATATTGAGAATCTGAGTTTAAGTAAAGCCCTCTATTTATTTGGTAACGTTAGAATGTAATATGGGAATCGAGTAGTAAGAGGTAGAGCTTATTACGTTTTGGTTAGATATATGTGTCATTTAGATGGGTAATATACGTTAGAAGTGCACATGTAGTCGAGATGTGAGAATTTCATGTGAGTGCACGTCCTAACATGTACTTTGCATTTAATGTTTTAATGTGATTAAAACACTTGCTGTTTTCAAAATGTTTTCCACTTTCGGGCTCTGACCCATTTGCTTTCAAATCTATTTTTGTAAAAACCATTTTAGGTTCCCAGCCACAAGGACACCAGGTTTAGGATCCTCATTCAGGTGACGAGCTGTAGCTGTTTGTTGAAGTTACAGGACTTTGCTTGTAGAAGCTTCATCTATCTTGACTCAATATTCATCAGTTATCAGTTGTAGGGCATGTCGCCCATTTCTTTTAGAGACATTTCATTTATTTCAGTTATTCAGACTTTTGGCATGTAATTATTCAGGATTCAGACTTGTAGTATTATTTCCATTTGTTGGGATTCTTGTGAGGAGTTTTCCTCCGGACTTATTATTATTAATTGTTGGTTATTCATTACTTCATTATGGTGAATGGATTATGTTGTTCTTCCATTATTCTTTTATTGCATGTTAATCAGACTTAACTTAAAATTTGGCAACTTACTTTTTAAATACTAGGTGGTTAGTAATTATAAAAATATTTTCGACAGTGATTCTATTAACTGAACCAACTTGGCATTTTGTATTAATTTAATAAAGGAGTAGCTACCCGGTATTTAATTAGTCGGGGTGTCACAGAAGGCATCTCTAAGAGCCATAGCGAACTCATGAAAACCCCTAGACCCTATACCTCTATATCACCAGAGCCTGTGTTTTGAGATTCAAGCTCTCAAAGATGAAGAGAGGAATCCTCACCGGATCCAGCATCACTAGTATTAGATACTGCAAAAGGAGAAATGAAAAGAGATAAGTAACAGAGAAAGAAAGAAGGATTAGGTGGTGGAATATCCCTACTCAATTCGAAACAAAGGTTATAAAGCCTTACCCCATCGCCCAGAGGGGTCAGAATGTTGTCGCCAAACCAAGGAAGCACCATGTGACTCTGAACATCAGCTTAACGAAAAATAAGAAAGAGTTAGCTCTTCTTTGTTAGAAAAGAAAAGAAAAGATACTAACTTTAACATATATAAGTAAACTAGGTATGACAGTCTAACACATGGGGAGTGCGCAGTACAACACTCACACTATGTCCTGCAAAACTAGGGACAACCACCTCACTAACCTAAAAATAAGGAAACAGGGGTGTAAAGGCAAACCCACTTGCAGAGTAAAAGAAAGAAGAAAGTAGAAATAAATAGGAGAGTTGGGTATGGAAGTATAATACCTCTCTCGCAACGACTTCCCCTCGATGTTCCACAGTCATAGGAACAACTGTGGTGCTAACTTGAAAATAAAAAAATAGGTTAGATTCAACAAGCACTTACACAAAAAATGCAAGTTGAAAAGATCTAGGTAGACCAAATGTTTACCTGGGATCTCTCCTCTTAGACACCAGGCAGAGATCCTACAGCAATAGGAATAAGTGTGACACCGACTTGCAAAATAGTAAAGCAAGGAAGTGTCAATAAACTCTTACACAGACATCACAAGTCAAGAAAAAGAAAAATACGTAGTGTTATAAGTAGCGAAATAGTCTCCTCCGAGATGCTAGCCAAAGTCTCTTCCAGCATAGGAGATGACACGGTGTTAACCTGAGAACCCAAATATAGATCTCGCATATAAAAGGACCACCGCTATAGATATATTAGAAAACGTTTTAAATTTCTTAGGAATATAAGAAAAGGAAAGAATGACAAATATAGCAAACATGGGTGTAAAGATTAACATACCACTAAAGACATTCCTATAGAATTAGGAACAGGCCCCTCAAACAAGGGGACTTTAGCTACACTAGTCCGCGGGCCAAATAGAGTGGAAAATATATAATCATAAGAAGGCATATAAACAATTACACTCATATAAGAAAGCCTTAATACCTATGTGGTCACCTCCGTGGAAACCAAATGAGGACCTACAAGTGGTGCTGGGGGATCTATTTTTGAGGCCCTCATCATAGGGTCCACCGATGAAGAAGTCTCACTAGCACCGACCTGCGAATAAAAGAAGAGTATAAGTGTTGACAAGTTGTCCATAATAACAAAGAAAATACATAGATAGGAAGCAAAATCAAGTTAAAATAAACACCGATAGAGGTGCTATGATGATGCTTCCAGTAGAGACGGTAGCATCAGGAGCCCCCATAGATGTAGGGCATACCAAAGAAGCAGTTGGTGAGGCAGTAGCACTAACCAACTGAAACACGAACAGGCAGAAACAAGACATGATAATGAAATCCCGATGATAAAGTAAAATGAATCAAGATATGAATGGTTCAAAACAGGTGTGCCTGAATTCCTTCGAAAAAAGAAGGATGAAAGATGACTGGTAGATTAGTTGTAGCAGAAGTAGTGTCCTAATCATTACAAAGTTGTTAAAAACCAAGAACAGATAAAGAAATAAGTTTAGCCTAACAGGAAAAAATAATACTAAGGAGGACGTGATAGCCCGTGTAATAGGCTCACTAGAGATAATAGTGAAAACTAACCGAGATGGTAGTTGGGTGTGAGGCCTATTATCCATAGGCACGAAGACTTGGGAGATGGAAATATTCTCTGAAGGTGACAGACTTGGGGCAGTGACTCTTGTAAGTTGTGTCATTCCCCGATAGAGAAATGACTACGTGAGGATAATCCCTACAAAGAAGAAAGACGAAGACATTGAAATTTTACATATAAAATGGTAATAAAATGAGGAAGAAGGTAAAAGTGAAAAGTTCAAAATACCTTAGGAAGCCTAGAAGAAGAACCACCTACCGTAGCTAAGGTGGGAAGAGGGGAGTGTGGATAGGAGGAATGGTCACCTGTGAACGCACAAAAGAAAAAAGACCTCAAGACATGTTTAAAAAATATGACAAGTAAAAGCAAAAAAAATAATGGATGATTACCTGAAAAGAATAGAATGAGATATAGGAGTCCCTCGTATCAGGGGGAAACACAAAAGATAATTGCAAAAGAAAAAAGGGAACGAGCTATATCCATAAAAGAGAAAATAAGGAGAATAATACTTGAATAGGGAGGAAATGATGAACCTCTCTAGCCTGACTGATGGAGGAGACTAGAATGGGATTCCTCAACCTAGGAAAAGGCCCCCGGGTAAGAGGAGGAGGCGAAGGATCACTCGTCTCAAAGGAAACAACCTACAAATTCCACAAAGATAAAGATGATTTAAATATGACATATTCAAGTTTAATCAGATAATAAGTGATGCAAGTTAAGAGAAAAGACTTACAACGGTAGTGTGGACAGTCTTCCCATAGGGAAGATGTACAGTGGTGAGACTACTGGAGGAAGGTGAATCTCTCATATTATCCTCACTAGAGGACTCCTTCGAAACTAGAAACAAAGAAAAAGCATCAGGATGGCGATCATTATGTGGGTCAATGGAACTCATCTTATTTGAAGAAGAATTGTCATCATCATAGAAATTAGTTCTTCTATAATCGAATAGTTCCTCTTTAAATGACGGAGAAGGGGAACCAGCAAGTGAAACTCCACGAAAGCCAGTTTCACTAAGTAAAGAGGAGTAAGGTATGGTACCTTCACCAACAGGAATAGAAGTAGCAGGAGGATCCCCAGAAGATAATCCCAAGGCTTCATATCCCTATTCGCGAACAGTCTGGTAGGTCTCCTCCACACATAAGTCATCAGTATTAGATCCCTTGTCTGGTGCAGAAGAGGAAGCAATAACCTCAATAGTAGACTTTTTCTTCTTCTTGCTCACCCTAGTCATTAATGGGGGGGGGGGGGGGGGGGGGAGTAGGGGGAGCAGTAGTGGCAACAGTAACAACAAGGGGAGCAACAGTAATCGATATGAAGTTGGAAATATCCACATCAGGATGTTTCCTTTTAGAAGTAGCAGGGTCTTTTGTCTTTCCCTTCCCTTTAGACTTAATAGGTTGGGGCTCAGACTGTTTGGAGTAGATGGATTCATCGAGAAGGGGTCTCACCAAGGCTGGGGTGACCTGGTCGAGGGGGGTATTAAAGATGGTGCTACGATGCCATAACATATTTAAGGCCCTTTTTCCCAAGTACTTGTCATTATTAGGGAGCTTGGTGGAGATGGTCTCATGGGGTACATCCTTCACACAATTTTGTATAAGAAGGACGACCTGCCTCTAATAAAGGGTAAACCATGAACGGGTTAAAAAAAGTCAGGTAATCTCGAGAAGGTATAAATAACCCAGATATCTAACTCTATAAACCACCCCCTCAAAAGTAAGGTTAGCAAAAGCCTCCAGATATAGCTTGAATGGGGAGGTGCTCAAAAAATAGGAGGGTGAGTGAACACATTGGTTATAACCAAATTGCCTCTGCACCCTCTCAAAATGGTAGAACTCCACACCCTGGCCCAGATCAGTCAAAGAAGGCAAATTATATGGCAAAAGCATAATAACTATATCAATGTGGGGGCAAGTGGAAACAAACTCAGCGTCAGCATGGAAATAAAAGGTACCTCAAGTGGATGAGAAGGATACCAAATAAAAGTTCCACCCTCTATCTTACAGTAAGTCCTGTAGCAAAACTCGTCAATATTATCTATCAAAGACCCTAGGGAGGCCTTAGTAACCTTCTTGTGCCACCTCGCAACACGATCAACATTACTATGACAAGCTCTTTGCTTTGGGGAAAGGTTAAGAAATCTCTCAAACAGAAATGACATAAGGATGAAGGTGTTGGTGAAGTTAATGGGATCATGTCTCCCATAAGAACACTCAATATGTACATGAGCCCGATATAACCAAGTGTAAAGGGACTCCAATGTTAGATCTACGAGGGGGATTTCCCTCTCTCGAGAAAGTCTCACATCCAGCTTAAAAGGAAACTCGCGAGGGGAGTCATCTGGCCTCCCTGGAAACAATAACCTACTAAGGAAGGTAAAAAAAAAGATGCAAAGTGTGAGAGGGAGTTAACTTTTGGGCCCTTTTATCTCCTAAAAGCCTTGCTCGAGCTCTCAGCCTTGGACATTTGTTCGATGTCCTTGAACCAATACCTTTGTCATTTGGGAAAGGAATGTTTAGTAGCCTCAGTTTGATTAATGGAAACATATGTAGAGCGGTTACCTAGGGCTGAGTGGATCTCTCCCACCATCCTCTCCTAAATCTCATACTCGAAACCATTAGAAATCACATGTCCTCCCAAGTAAGGCAGGGCGAGCAACTCACATATATCTTCCATAGTAAAAGTGAACTCACCCCAGCTAGTGACAAAAGTATGTGAGTCTCTACTCCAACAAGAAGCTAAAAAAGTAAAGGTATCAGTATGTTTGGGAATGGAGCAAGACTTCAGACTTCTGATAGTAGTAGTAAGACCAATCCCCTCGATAACAGCCTTGTGCGATAGGGTGTCCAAGAAATAGTCCACCCAAAGGCCCCACTTGTCTGGGGCACCTACACTAACCTTGACCTGAATGTTGGAATGGGGAAAATCACTCCTCTCCACTCGCACTCTAAGAATAGAATTAGGTAAGAAAAAATAGGAAGGTGATAGGACTCACCCAAACCTACACGGGGTTGCTCGTTTACTTTCTCTACAAACTCCTACTCAAAATTAGCAAGGGAGGATATGAATGTATCTTTAGCACCAAAATAGGGGCAAAATGATAGAGGCCAATGTCCCTCTTGGAGCGAACGACCAAGTAATCCTTTTATAATTTGGAATAGGTGATGGATGAGGGACCCCCTCTAGCAACGATCTTAGAAAACGAACCGACCAAGGTGGAGGTGGTAGAATCCATAATGACAGAGAAGATGGTAGGGGCTCTGGTGGCCAAAACCATCGAGGAAGTGACGAAAATAGGCACCATACCCATTAGCACATCGCTACTGGTGGCGAAAACAATCGAAATAGGGTTTACAGAGGAAGAAGAAGGCAACGATAAGAGGCGATGGTAATGGAGGTTTTTTTTTCTCTTTCTCTTTCTCTAAAAATCTCAATTTAAATGAAATGAAGAAGTCAAAGAGAAGAGGGTTTATAAGAGCCTTTTATACCCTATTAAGGCCACACGCTTCTGCCAATAAAAAAGGGAAAAAATCATTCCCCAAATGTAGGGATGCCTATTCTCTTTTCAACACGTGTCACCTCGAGACCCTCAATATGGGCAGATGTGACAGACCTATTTAATGCCAACAGTGTTATGATAAGATTGAAATAAACTTTTCGTATTGCATGAGAAAGTGAATCATTGTGTACAAAATTCTTTAGTCTACCCAACATAAAGTTTTTTGTACAAGGGACTAATGTAGAGGGGTGTTCATTCATTTCGAAAAATACGTTGGCGAGCAGGCCCATAGGATGGGGGTGTCTCTGCCCAAAAATTGTCAGTAAAATTTTTAGATCAAGGGAGCCTAATACTAAGTTTTAAGTTACAAAAAAAAAGGTAATACCGAGTGGGGCTCATCACGAGCAACCCCCTCTAAAAGTTGCTGAAGTGAAACGTAAATGACAGTTGGACAAGGAAGGGCTCACTACGAGGCTCACCTCATTATAACGTCAAAGATATAAGAATTAAGAAAGGAGGAGGGGGGCTTACCATGAGAAACCCCTCTTCCTAAGGACCAAGTAACATTTAGTAAGCAAGGGTGAGGAGGGCTTGTCATGAGAATCCTCTCATTCTAAAAATAAGGTCACAAATGATAGGAAAGGAAGAGGAGGGCCCATCACGAGTAGCTCATCCTCGTCCAAGTCTAAAGACATAGAAAAAGTCCAAGGGGACTCTTTACGAGCAGTCCCATCTACCCCAATTCACATATTATAGAAATAAAGGAAGGGCGATGAGGTCCACCTAGAGTGGTTCCTCTGCCCCAAATAACTTACCACATAAATGACACCTGGGGAGGAGGTCCACTTAGAGTGACCTCCTCCCCAAGATTTATTGCCCAAAAAATAACAAAGTAGTAACATTTACTTTCTTGCACAAGTAGTCTAATTGAGAAGGTATGGCTAAAAAAAGGCCAATTGGGATATCCTAGGATTTTTGGCTTGGTGGATGAGGAACAAGGTTTGTTGAGCAATCTCAATCATTTATCACTTTAAGATAGAGAGAATACTAGTCGAGAGACCCTAGAAGTCACTCAATTTCTTACACATCTCACACTTAGTCACAATTGAGGTGAGTAGCCAAAGGGCTGCTCACAAGAAATGAATTTTTACAAATTGATTTTATAGAGAGTGGTCCTCGAATTCACTCTCAAGTTTACAAAGTTTGTACAACAAGTTACCATTTAAAGCAGATATTTACCAACTAAGATATTTTGTTACCAATAGGAGACATATTTTCTTTTTGACTTTGGTTCACACCAAGTGTCGTCTGTCAGAGGGGATAGTCGGCTGCAGACCTAGTAGGGACAAAAAGGTACATTGAAGACCTTATCCCTCTAAGATTTCCCTCTTATTTTTGGTTCCCATAAAGGCCCATACCATCCTTAGTATTCACCTATAAATAGAACCATTGGTGAGGTCAAATTGGAAATCAGAAAATCAATTTAAGTCGCTACTCTATCAAAATCACACCAGATCACCTAATATTGTCTACTTCCTCTCTTTCTAAGTGTTGAGTGTTTGTTTCTTCATTCCCACTATGACAACCATCATTCTCAGGAGATTTTATTGTCAAAGTTACTATTATTATTGTGAAGTTTATATTCTTGAAGGGAGTGGTTCTGGTCTTGACTCCATTTCTACCAGAAAGGGAAGGTTTTTCCAAGTGCTTCTTCTGGAACTTCTTGAAGACCTTGGAGCCAGAGTCCATTGAGGTGGGTCACACCTCACCTGTTTCAATTTCTTACCAGACCCCAGTCACACTACCCTCCTACAGTGTTAACATTATTTAAAGTAATCTATTAAATCATTTAAGTCAAGAATTCAAATATTATACCATTGCAAATACTTATTGGTGAATTATGTTTATTCACTTAATCATAACTAATATTGCTGGACATCAAACACAGATTCCATAAGTACGGTAGCTATGATTAATTGAATATTAACGGGTTATAGTATTTCTTTATTAATAAATTATTAGACATCAAAATAGATGCCATGATTTTTTGAAATTAATTAGCATGTCACCAACTTAAGTATCCTAAAACATCATTAACTTAACGTTCCCTTTAATATAACAATATTGTGCATTAATATAACTATGAAGGGATTTTCGATCAATTTTTGTAATTTGGTCCTCATACATAAGTTTTGACAATATACATGATGAGGTGAACGTAAATTAATGATGTCTCACTCATTTAATATTATTCACCCAATGTTTCAAGCAAGCGCCCTTTCTATTTGATTTTCACATTACGCCACATTAAAATATTTCGTGAATTTCAAATTAAGCAATAGACAATAATATAATTTATTCATGTATTACGGATAGTTTGCGCATGTATGCGTATTTCTAATATTTATATAATATAAAGTGTGGTATTCATTAAAGTAATCCATTACATAAAAGATAAATATTGGGATAATGCATTTATATCATGCATATTTTGGTTTCCTACCAGTCCATGTATGATATTGAATGCTAGGATGCTGACACTTGATGATGCTGATACATATTATTGTTTATTCAATTATTATGATTCGGTAGCCTATAAGTCTAATTACAATAATTGAGCATAAATAAAGTGGTGATATGTATTTTCGGAAGGTAGTCATGGTCATCAAACATAGATGCCATAGTTTATTTCATTATGATATCATCAATTAAGTTTATGAAAAATATATATGAACATGAATAATTTAGTTCATTGCTCATGCGATATTTAATGAACGTAAGTGAAAAATTTATTGACTTATGTACGTAAGTCTTTACTTAATGTAATATTCATATTATGAAATGTTTGGTAGTCACCACAGTGACCTGACTAGAATGGCAATAATATTAAATGTAATGATGATGGTAGTAGTAACTCATGATGCTTATAATTGTAAAGATATTAATGGGGTATATTGAGTTTTTTTCTTCGAGCAAGGTTATTCCTTACAGGGAATTGATTTTGAATGATTGAATGAACATCAAAGATCACATATATTATCATAGTATATGAAAATCAATTGTCCACAAATATCATGTACATTTAATGAAATGACATTATACCCCACAAAGTAATCTACAAGCATCATATAATCAATATTTCATGGTTACTAATGAAGAAAACTCACTATTATGCATGTGTGTGTTGTTAAATCAAAACATTAATGAAGTGAGAAGTTTATCTCATTATTTTATCATATTATTATATCCCATTTTATTTTCATAAAATTGCATGTCTCATCTCTTTAATTCTCTCGAGACTAACTTCTTAGAATGAAGTAAAGAATTAAGATTCAGTCATTGTATTATATTTTTATATGTAATTTTTAATTATCATCCCACTATTGCTAATGAACAATGAGTGGAATACTACATATAAAGTTTGAAGAGATTAAATAGATTAAGTGTTATTTTAATGCAAATGATGTTGTACACTCAGACTAATAATTCTAAAGATTAAAGTATTACGATGTCTAGTATCAGGATGACCTATGTGGCCCAAGTGGGAGATTATGTGAAACTTCCTTTAAAGTGGACCTACATAGATCATATAATTATCATTGACACGCACTTATTGAATTCATTATGAATAGTGAAATTAGTGGGAGTAGCAAATCATAAAATATGGTTACAAAGGAAGGTAGGATACTTATCCCATAATGGATAACTTTCTTGAATACTTATTATTTTAGTTGTTAGATTGTCTAAACAACAAAGAACAAATAAATGATCAACCACTAGTTGATAGTATTGTCAGAATGAGAGAAATGTAGATAAAATCATAAGGAATAGTATTAAGAAGATCCTAGAAGGTCTACTATCCTAAATGATTATGTGATGTATATGCATGAACTTTAATTTGGCGTAGGAATAAATAATGATCTAGTTTTGTTTTCACAAGTCATTAGAAGTTAAACTAATGAACTACAACTAAGCTTTGGATATCGTTGAATTACATAGTTGATTCACTAAAGTTGGGTATGAGTGGGTCATCAAGACCAAGCGCGACGCTAACGGTAATTAAAATGATATAAAGATAAATTTTAGTAAAATATTTCACCATTAATGAGTAAAAGGTTATAAATGACCCTTCTCAATTATAGGTAAGGACATGAAATTCTTATGACATTAATAGCTCATTATGATTGAGAGTTACATTAAGTGGAAGTGAAAACCACTTTGGAGTTTCATAAATCATGTGTATATTTTTAAAAGATCATTATATAAACATAAGTTTCTCGTATGACGTATTTTAAGATATAATATCATTATATTTTTTTAGTCTTCGTGTATTTGTATATACCTTAAGATCAGTTGGAGCAAGTTTATATATTTTCTCTATATACAAGAACATATTTATAAAGTAGAGAAACGAAATAATTTTATATGGATTTAAGAGTTATGTATGAAGTAATTAGATATTTAAAAGACTATATGCTCATATTTAGGATATCTGTTCATTTAACTATGAGCGGTTATTATGACTCAGATTTACTAGTTAGACGGGTAGTATGAAGTTCACTCTTGCTTAAATATGTTTGTTTTGATTTAACGATCAATATAATGAAGGAGTGCAACACAATCCATCCATTAACTATTCTGAAATTGAGTTTGTAGCATTCTTTGATGCTACAACTTATGCATTTTGGCAGCGTGACTTCATTTCAGGACTTGAAGTTGTCAACACTATTATCAAGCCGCTGAAATATTATGATAATGTCGTTGCAATATTCTTTACAAAGAAGTGTTAGGTATTTCAAGAATAACTAAGCGCATTGAATCTTTCAATTAAAGAAGAAGTTCAAAAACAACGAGTACCACTTGATCACATTAGTACGAGTGATAATATGGCAGATCCTCTTACGAAAGGATTATCTCTGAATACCTTTATGAAACATGTCGAAGAGATGGGTCTCGATTAGTTTGATTTATTGGCATTGACTTAGTTATTTGACACTACTAATTGAATTCAGTAAAAGTTTTTCTGATTTCTATCATTTCTGTCCTTATAAATGCATGCATATTATTGTGACCAATTGTATGACAAAAATAGTCCCTATTCAAAAGGACATTATGAGGCCATTATGTTAACACATATTATGGGTAATAATTAAATGAAGCATATGTGTCGTAGTACATGGAAGGAGATATACTCTCGAATAGCATGGAACCTCCATGACTCACATCAGTGAATAATTTGATTATATCATTAGAGTTTGTCACGAATTGCGCGATAATGATATTGAATGAATTATGAAAGGTCACTTATAAGGACCAAGTGGGAGACTGTTGGAATGTTTTGTTTTTAAATAGATAATTAAAGGAAAAATGAATTTTAATTTTTCTATTAATGTGGTCCATAATAAGCATGATTAAATACATTTAACACGTGATAAAACCTGTGGACTTATCTGTCTTTTCATCTTGATGGAAGGTGAAATGTCAGGTAAACGTAAGGTCAATTTCATCCCTCTCTCACCTATATAAGGAGACCATCTACTCCATCTAGATTACCTCATAACACACAACTTATGTTAGGAGAGAGAGAAAATCGAAATTGAGAATTCTCACACCTTTTCAAAATTCGAATAAGGATAAAGAATATTCAATTCGGTGATTTAAGAGTTTCATAATCAACTCAGCCCGATCTATATCTGTTTTGAAATGGAGAAATGTACAATTCTCACTATATGATAGTATTAAGAAGAATTTCTTGAAAATTCATGTTCATTAGTTTAAATTATATCAATGGTCAATTTTAATCTAAAATAAAATTTGTAAGAGGGTAGTTTAGATAAGATGGATGCGTAACCCCTTTTGAGTACAGTAATGATAAGTTAATTAGCCAAAACCTTGGATTAATTATTGGACATGCACACACAAACTCATTGAATATGAACTCAGTTTAAACTCACAAATCTCTCGGGTATTACTTAGAAGGGAGTAATGAACTTAGAAGTAACTTCACTAGAGGGAGAGAGAAGTAAGAACCCTAGAAACACCTTGGCAGGCATCCAAACACACCAACCACCCTCAAGAAATCTCCGTCAAGTATTAAAAACTTCGTAATAAATGGAAATAGTGGGTGAGTAAACTCTCTCTGGTTTGTAATAACTCTCTCTGATGTATATTCTCTCTAGTAATAAGTTCAGAACTCTCAGAAAAGATATCTCTTCCTCAAAGGTGGTTGGGGTCCTTAAATAGCCCCCTACAACACCCTCGAGGAAACTCAGTCATGAATGCCTGTGAAAGACCTCCCTCATACTTTATGTGACAAACATTAAATACCTGATGCACTAGTTGTCTCCACGTCATAAACATTAAATGACAAGACATGCCTTTTGCCTAACCACTGTGTGCCAGGGGGCTGTTGTCGCAGAGGTGGCTCACCAACTACCTGACAGCTCCAAATACCATGGTGGTTTACTCAAGTGCATGTCTGACATTGTTTAGCTGGCTAGTGACATCACCTACAGTAGATGTGACATTAAGTAGAGGGCTGTTTGGTTCACGACTCAACGCCCGATGGAACTCCAAGATGCTCCGCCCGAGGTTCCACGGTCAGGGTTCTTCGGTGTTTTACTAAGTGTATCTAAGATGGTTAGGACAATCCCCAATGGTGCCTCACTTCTCAATCCTCCAAACCAAGTCCCTCTAAAGTTCCCACAGCGAGGCCATTCAATAGAGCATGAAAGCTCTCCCAGGCCCTGCCAAGCCTGGTCTCTCGCGAGTACTGTTTGACCTCACAATAAAACTCATTATTATTCTCGTTACATATTTACAACCGTTATAGTTCATAGTCAATATAAATAAAAAATACAATATGACCGACACAGCAAGCTAAAATACAAGTTGCCACGCTGAGCTGCCACGCTTGAGCTACCTCGGTGCCTTAATCCCCAGAACACTGTTACTAATAGGGGGATTATCCATGATCTCAGGATTACCTTCAAGCCCCCTTTATAATTGCCCCTTCGTGGAGATATTTTTTTTGGAACAAGAAATGTCTGCACGAAACTTCTCAAACCGATGAACCTTCTCTGCGTGAAAAAATTCTGGCCTCCTTTCCTTCGTTAGAACCACAACGTTATAATCTTCAGGAAAAAGTAAAATTATCCCCGATGTACCTGAGCCGAAGAACTATGACTTGTTGGGGCTTTGACGAAGGGACATCTCCACTTTTTCCTTATACTACACTTCAACCGTTCTAGCTTTATTAATTAAAATTCTCCCGAAAGGCCTCCTAACCTTCTCAAATACTCGTTTTGATCCTTGGTAGGTGAAATTATCCCTTGTAATGCTTTGCTATGTTCAAAAAAGAAGAAATTCTCCCCGATGAAGCCGAGTCACCATTTAAACAACGTTTGGACTTGTGGCGAGGGGACATCGTAGTTTTTTTGAACCGTTGGGACATCTTTTCCGTTGGGAGTTATTGGATATGTCTGATAAAAATTCTGGCGCCAAAACTCAAATTTTCTTAGGAAGGCAACCCTTTCTATTCCTCAGGCGTCACTTCGTAAATGACGTAGCGCTGTCCTTTCAACTGTCAAAACACTTCGCGAAGTGCCACGTGTTCATTTGGAATGATTATAGGCGGTCGTGCATGGCAATGGTGGGAAACTCAAAAGTTAGGTTTAAAAGGTTCAAACGTCTCTTTTATTTCAAACCCCTTCTCTTTCCTTCATCTTCTTCAAGCTCCCGTCTTCTCTAGAGAGAGAGAACTGTGCATAACCCTCCATTGTTGTCCAATTCTTTACTCAGTCTCTTCCCTTTCTCATCTTTTACGCCACCACCTATGGTTGTGCTCCTCCCTCCTTGTTCGTATCCCTTCTTACTCAGTTATACCATTCATCGTCAATCTATTATGGCTTCTCCAAGTACTTCTAAGGTTTCCACCACCACCACCCAGCTGGGCTCCCCCTCTGATGCTGCCCCTAGCGGCGCTGTCCTGAATGCTTCTCGTCAAGAGTATCTACACTTCTATCGCTGGGGGCCCATCTTTGACGAAGTTGATAAATTTTCTGATGCATGCAAGATTTTCCATTTCTCATCTAAGTTGGACCCCGTATTATTAGGTGGTGAGGAAATGGATTCATCAAAGTGGGGCTATCTTCCACCCGAGGGGACTCTACATTTTCGTCTGGATCATGGTGACTTCCCCTATTCTTAGATTGACTTCGAAGCACTCAGGGGGTCGCCAGCCCATTTCAGTGTCTGGCATACACATATACAGAGTTCTCATGCTACTACTCTTACAAAGGCTGGGCTTCATCGAGCCTACTGGTTTGGGGAGTTCACCCTCTCTGAGCATAATATGACGCTCCAAGTGCTAGTTTCTAGATGGAACATCATAACTCACACGTTATTAGCTACGTGGGGAGATTTCACTGTTATGTTGGAGGATATCTGCGAGCTCTTGGGGTTTGAGCCAATGGGTGAGTTTACATATCACGATGCGGCCCTGGATGTCGAAGAGGATGTCGATCGAGCTAAGCTGGACCGAATCTTCCGCACTTGCACTGGTTCCTCGAACAATGCCACATTTACTCCCCTTGTCACCTATTTTTTTGAAGCTCCGACCCCGAAGGATGTCAATGCTGCAATGGGAGGAGGTAGAGGTACATCCTCGGAACTACCGGCCTACATACTTGTGTTGCTTTCACGCTTCTTCCTGACTGGGAAACCCAATGATTAGCCGAAGAGGTATCTTATAAACATTTCAATTCGTTTACCCAGAGGTTTCAATCTTCCTCTAGTCGCTATTGCCTTGGGGTCCCTCTATACCTGGTTGGATCGAACTCACATCGACATGTCACGGATACTGGGTCGTTATAACTTGGCCAATTTTGCAAATACCATCATTTTAACGGGATTCCTTTACACCCATTTTCCTACCATTATCGCCAAGTCTATTTCTCTGCCTGTAAGACAAGGTATTAAGCCCCCACGCCTCCTATGATTCCACAAAAAATAAAGTCGAAAGGAGATAATGGGAATTTTCGATCTTTTAGACTCCTTTGTGATGAGGCCATACAGTGAGTCTACATTTGACTATAGTTGGGATTTCTTTCCTCTGCAGCCACAATGGTCAAGTTTGTCCCCGTTGTAGAAGATCCCTCGCAAGTCGTGGTGCTTCTATTTACCCCGGGTTTCTTCCTTCCTAAACTGAATGAGGGTACACCTCAGAGCCCTACAACCCTGACAGATGTAGCAGGCAGTTCGGGTTTGACCAGGGGGCCCCTCGACCTGTATTTTAACACAACCACCTAAGGGCCACTTTCGATGAAGCCTGCACCTTCTATACTGCATTCGCGGTGCTTGGTGTGACGTCCACCACCGATGGTCGTGTCACCCTTCCTAGTGCCACTAGGAAGGGATATGTATCCACTTTATTTTCCACCAAGTTCCATTTGGGGTAGTTGGAAATGATCCGTGAGTACATTCAATCCTCCCCTTAATATCCCCAATCCTTTCTTTCTCTTTTTCTGAACTAGGTCTTAAGAGGAACTACGTGCTTGGGGTTGAGTTTCCCTTGAGTAAAACCATTAAAGAATCTCCCCAAGAGCTACCTCCTCATTGCCCAAAAATCCCAATTTCCACCACGAAACCCAAGGCCTCTGCAGCTCCCAAACAAACTGCCCCTTCGGCCAAAGCTGCAACAGAAGAAGGGCCTTCTCAGCCACCTACTAAGAAGCCCAAGAAGTCCAAGTCCTCAAAGTCTAAACCCCAAGTTCAAACACAAACTCCTTTGGATGAGTTTCCTATTGCCTCTGTTCCCCCTCCTATGTCTCTAGAGGTAGCTGAAGAGCTGAGGAGGCAAGTGCAAGCTGAGGTCAAAAGAATAAATGTTGAGTTTTAATGACGGGCAGTCATCGTTCCCTCTTCAGCGGCCTTCCCCATGATCGTGGTTGATCTAACTGAGCTAACGGCATAGAGGAGGAAAGGTCGAGGGTACCTGAAGGTGCTGATGCAACGAGCACAAGGAAGAAAACTATGGGCACTAAGTCCCAGAAGAAATGAACAATCGAGATACCTCCATCTTCTACTCCCTCTGTTGCTGCCTCCTCGCCACCTTCACTAGTCGTTATATTTTCTCATTCTCCCCCTGGATCTAAGGTATGTGTGCATTCATTTTTGTTCTTATTTCCCTGTTCTTAAGGTGAGGTGCATCTGCTTATTTCTTAATAATAATAAAAAATTGTGCAGGGAGTTGAAGAAAGGCCCGGTCCTCCCAGTCCCCCTGTAAGCCATTTTGTGGGTGGCATTGCGGTATCTCTCTAGCAGGCACTACCATTCCCCATTCCCCTTTGATAAGTCTTACTTACTCTCGCCGTTCATCCTCCCAACGGGCTAGAGATGCTGCTGCGGGGGCTACTACCGTTGAATCTACTGAGGCAATGAGCCCATCCCCATCTTCTTCTGAATTAGAACCTTAGCCCGAGGATTTTCTTCCCCTTGTTCTAGTTGTAGAAAGTTCCCCCAAGGTAACATATTATCCATTACCTGTTAGGTCTGGCAACATTTCTCTACTCCACCCCTTTTCTTACTGTGTAATATGTTGAACCTTGACATGTTGGGGTGCCTCAGGTTGATATGGCATCTCTGGTAGACAACATCCTTCTTCCCCCTTTACTAACGAGACCTCTGACTGCAATTCCCCTCTTTAGTGCCATAACGGGGGTAAGTAACGTTTATAAATATTTCTCTCTTTTTGAGTACTAAGTTGTCATTTCTAACACTTAGCTTTGTTGTTGCAGCTTTCTCCAAGTCTCTCTCCATCCTTTGCTCTTAGTGGCCTTTTCTTTTACAAGGCTAGGTTGATGCTACTGTCTCACGTGGTGATTCTTTAGTGCCTGCCCATGCTGGGGCATCGCTTGGAGATTCATCTTGTTCTTTTGGTGAGACTCCCTCATTTAGCCCTGGTACCGTTTGTTGGCGAGGGAGCTTTGGCTACCGTTGAGGCTTCTTCAGCTAGGGACTCCGTTGAGGCTTCTGAGGCAATGAGCCTGCCTCCAATGGTTCCTGCCCCGATGGCCTCCACAGTGGCTCCCGTTCTTGCCCTTACTATGATTGAGGTATTTTTCTAATTTCTCTGCATTCTTATTGAAAAAATTATCACAAACTCCACCTATAAGGGTGACTTAACAACGAAAATGCTTGTTAATATTTTTCATAAACTCCACCTATATTGGTGACTTAACAATGAAAACACTTGTTAAGATTTTTTCATAAACTCCACCTATAAGGGTGACTTAACAACGAAAACGCTTGTTAAGATTTTTCATAAACTCCACCTATATCGGTGACTTAACAACGAAAACACTTGTTAATATTTTTTCATAAACTCCACCTATATCGGTGACTTAACAACGAAAAAACTTGTTAAAATTTTTTAGAAGCTCCACCTATACCGGTGACTTAACAATGAAAACATTTGTTAAGGTTTTTTTATCAACTCCACCTATATCGGTGACTTAACAACGAGAACACTTATTAAGGTTTTTTTTAATAAACTCCAACTATATTGGTGACTTAACAACGAAAACACTTGTTAAGATTTTTTCATAAACTCCACCTATATCGGTGACTTAACAACGAAAACACTTGTTAAGGTTTTTTTTTTATCAACTCCACCTATATCGGTGACTTAACAATGCGAATAATTGTTAAGTTATTTTTTTCATAAAATCCAACTATATCGGTGACTTAACAATGAAAGCACTTGTTAAGATTTTTTCATAAACTCCACCTATATCGGTGGCTTAACAACGAAAACACTTGTTAAGGCTTTTTTTTATGAACTCCACCTATATCGATGACTTAATAACGAGAACACTTGTTAATTTTTTTTTCATAAACTCCAACTATATCGGTGACTTAACAACGAAAACACTTGTTAAGATATTTGCATAAACTCCACCTATATCGGTGACTTAACAACGAAAACACTTGTTAAGGTTTTTTTCATTAACACCTTATTTACTCTAACTATTTTCAGGTTGCTCGGGAGGATTCTCCACCAGTTCCTTCGCCCATTGCCTCGCCCCATTAGTACCTGTCATTTCAAAAGATTCTAGCAATAATGATTAAGGTTCCACAATCGGTGCTGCTGCGGAGAGTGAATCTGGCTGTGACCTTCCTCTGCCCGACCTAGCTCCTCATGCCTTCTTCCTAATGGTGCTTTAGCATTCTCCTCAGATTCCTATCAACCATCGTCTAGTAGTTGAACAGATTGTAAATCATCATCCTGAGATGTTCACAGTTGATCGCCTGCATATAAATATCTCCGTTATGAGTTACAGGCTTCAAGGCATGGCTACCGTCGTTGCTGATATTGTCAATACTCCGACCTCAAATGTTAACAGGCCCTTCCTTAACCAATTTTTGGGTTATCTGAGGGAGTTGGGTCTCGACGGCTTCCGTTTTGGCTGGCTTATCACGCATTTGAATACCTTAAAGAGCCAACGACTAGACAGCCAGAGGGAACTCTTATTGAAATATCAGGAGGATCAGGATGTCGAGGAAGCTAAATTGGCTGAGTTAGCACCTCCTCAAGAAGATGTTGATAAAGAGGTGGAGTACATCGAAGAAGCTCTGCGTCTGGTGAAGCTGAAACGAGAGAAACTCCTGATCGAGCACACACAAGCGCAAACAAGTTAGAGGTCTCTATCAATGCTCAATGGTCTTGCCAAACAGTTTCTTCGAGCCTCCCTGGAGATTTTTTCTCTTCTCCAAATCTATGGTTCCTCTTAGGTGAATGAACTTGTATATATATTTTTTTCTTTTCTTCTCATGTAATTCTTGGGCAATAGCTCCCAATTTTGTAATGCCCCAAAGTTTATGAATGGAAAAAGATATTTATTTTCTCTTTCCATTTCTTTGTATTACAACTGTTTACATAGATTGTGAAGTGTGAAGTTCTGTAATTCTTTCATCTCTACTTGTGTTATATATAAAAAAACTTGCATACTCATCGTAAAAAGAACTTATTTATTTATAGCAACAACCAGCTACATCAGTGGTCCAAACATAATTGCCTACACATGATAGACTTTAAACCATTTGTTGTTAATCTTGAATGGTTTATCTTCTTCCATCCTAGAAATTAAGCAATAACCTGAGTTATGAGCTTCTTTTACAATGAAAGTTCCTTCCCAATTTGCCGCAAACTTGGGTAGAGGAAGCCCCATGATGTGTTTCACTGTTGCTTTCAATATAAGGTCTCCCTCTATGAACTTCCTTGGTCTTACTAAGTTATCATATGCCCTGGAGAGATGTTTCGTAAACATTTGAAAGTGTTGCATCACATTATCTTTGTGTTCATCCAACGCTTCCAACTACACATGTCTATTTTGAGGGAGCATGCTACTTCGCAAAGCATATCGAGCAGCGGGAAGTTCTAACTCTACTAGGAGAATTGCCTCGGCCCCATAAACAAGAGGAACGGTTTATACCCTGTGGTCTTCCTATTAGTTATTCGATAGGCCCATAATACGACTGGTATCTTGTCATCCCACGATCCGGGAAAATCCTCCATTATTTTAGCTAATATATTAACCAAAGTCTTGTTAGTTTCTTCGGCTTGACCGTTTCCCTTTGGGTATGCCACCGTCGAAGTGTGATGGACAATGGAGTATTTGTCTATGAGCATCGTTACTTATGAATTGACGAAAGGGGTTCCATTATCTGAAAGGATAACCTTTGGGATCCCAAAATGACAAATGATATATTCTCTGTTGAAGTTTCTCACCGCCCCTACTATTTCCCTTCTCCGTGGTATCACTTCAGCCCACTTTGTGAAGCACTCCGATGCTATTAGTATCCATATCTTCCCCCTCGAAGAAGGGTGTATTGCCCTTACCAGGTCGAATGCCCAAGTGTGAAAAGGATAGGGCATTACCAGGGAGTGTAGGTCCACTGATGGTGCATGGATCATATTTCCATGAAGTTTACAAGCCTTACACCTTCGAATGAACTCAGGAGAATATTTCTCCATCATTGGCCAATAGTATCCCAAAGTCATCAACTGCTCATATAACTTGGCCCCTCCTATGTGAGCTGGATCGTGCGCCTGTTTGAGGACCTCAGTTGTTTCTTCCTTTGTGATTCAAAGCAAAGGCCTGTTAAAGTATCCCCTTCGATAAAGCTTCCCCTCTTGAACATAAAATCTCGGGGCCCTTCACCGGAGTCCCATCGCATCAAGTTTCTTTGTTAGGACAACTCCATCTTTAATGAATTCGATATAGGGTTGTCTCTAGTCAGTCTGAGCCTCCACAAAATGACATTCATCTACCTCGAAGAATAACTGGCATTTGTCGCATTTTTATTGTAGCTTTGTAGCATCCTGTTTCATTCTTGGCCAAAACACCCCTCCTTTTGCATTCTTCGGTAGAGGGGTATCTCAGTTGTCTCACAATGCTCTTCACGTGTTTTCTTCAATCTTTGCTCTGCTTCTTCTGGGCTGATGCACCTTGGCAACCATCCTCCTGCATTTTTGGAGTAAAGGTTCCCCTAATTCGTGAAGTATTGGGAAAATTCTCTCAACCCCATCACTCCTTCCCCTGATTCTAATTGCCTTTTTATCTCTCCCCTCTAGTCTGCGTCCTCATCCATTGGTAGAATTGGCTGTACCATTGAAGGAGCTGTTCTTCGTTAGATCACGACAGTAGTTGTATCATTCCTCATGACCATCTTCTGGGCAATGGTGGCATATGCGTCTGAGTGACGATTCATCATTCTGGATTGTCTATTGATCTTGGTCCGATGGAACTGGTTGAGGAGCCTCTGAATGATTATCATGTATAGTTCCAAGCTCATGTGTTTCAATGCGTACTCTCCATTCACTTGCTGAACCACCAAGTTTAAATCCCCTTTGATGCAAAGTGAACGAATCTCCCTTCGAAGAGCCTCTAGCAATCCCAACACCAATGCTTCATATTCTTCCTCGTTGTTAGAAAGAGGGAAATCTAACTTGTAGGAAAGGTAAATCTCCTATATTTCTTTTCAAAGAATAACCCCTGCTCCTCCTTTCTTTTTTGTCGAGGATCCATCGAACTGCATTGTCCATTTCTCATCCGTTGTGTCTAGGTGATTGGCCTACAAATCGTCTCCTGGAATACTTTCTTAGGGTGGATCAAACATTCCTGAGGGGAAAATAGCTAACAGATCAGCGTACGCCTGGATTTTGATTGCGAGGAACCACTTACTTCAAGTCATACTCAAATAGGATGAGGAACCACCTAGCTGCTCTACCAATCAAAATCATTTTAATAGGATCACATTTAGTCACAATATGAATTGTAAAAGACAACATATAATGTCTAAGTTTTTGTGCTACAAAGTCTAAGGATAAATAATGCCTTTCTAATCTACTATATCTGACTTCTGGTCCACGGATGATCCTGCTGAGGTAGTAGACTGGTCGCTCTTGCCTGTCAACCTCTTATGCTAGAAAATCTCCCACAGACCTCATGGTTGATGTGATTTACAACTGCAATGGCATTCCCGCCTTTGGGGGAACCATAGTCTGTGGTGAAACAAGCAGCTTCTTCAGTACGTCGAGAGACTCCTGGTGAATCTCCTCCCACTTGAATTTCTTGTTCTTTCGCAACAGCTGCATCAGCGGGTGTGTTATTTTGTCCAATCCAGACACAAATATCCTAAGGTAGGAGACTTTGCTGGGGGAACTCTTCAGCTCCTTCTCCATTCTTGGGCATGACATTTCCAAGATCGCTCGTTGTTTATCCTGGTCCATCTGCACCCCTTGTCGATCAACCACAAAGCCTAGGAATTTCCCACTTGTCACACTAAAAACATACTTCAGTGGGTTCATCTTTAATTTATACTTCCTGCAATGGGAAAACACCTTCCTAAAATCGCTCAGATGGGACTCCTCCTTCCTCGATTTAATGACCAAATCATCCACATAGAATTCTATAAATTTGTGGAAGAAGTCATGGAAAATGTCCATCATTTTTCTCTGGTAAGTCGCCCCAGTATTCTTGAGTCCAAATGGCATCACCTTATACATGAAGTTACCCAACGGGGTTCTGAATGTCATTTTCTCTGCATCCGAGGGGTCCATCTTGATCTAGTTGTGCCTTATATACCCATTCATGAAACTATACATCTCATGACCAGCCGTTGCATCTATCAGGCTATCGATGGAGGACAGAGGGAAATTATCTTTGGGAAAAGCTCTATTCAAATCTCTAAAATCCACACAGATCCTTATTTGGTTTTTGTCTTTCTTTCCCACTAAGACAATGCTAGATAGACAGAGTGGGAGCTGTATCGATACCCTACAGTTAGTAAGCATTGAACCTCTTCCTTGATCTTCAAATCTATCTCAGGCTTGTACGTTCTCGTTGCTTATTTCACTAGAATGGCTGAAGGCATTATGTTCAACTTGTGGCAGCTCACTTCCTCATCCACCCCCTCCATCTCCATGTATCTCCATGCAAAAACATCTATAAATACCCTAATCAACTACACCAAGTCCTTTCGTTTCTCTTCACTGAGATCTTTCGAGATGAAAATGGGCCTTGGGTCCTCCTCTTCTCTCTCCAGTTTCAGCTGCTCCAGTTCTTATGCCTGCAGTCTCGATCGATTCGTCATGTAATCTGGTTCCTCGGTGACTTCCTCCACAAGTTCCTGTATGCTGGAGTTATCTATCACTATGCATTGTCCCCGTTAATCTACCAAAAATCATTTATATATCAGGTCAGCCTTATCATCAGTTTCTTCGGCCGCCCACTCACACCATTATAATTGATATACCACTTTTCCTTCCTCGGTAATGACCTTCTTGTACTGTCTGCTGGTAGTGGTGGAATCCTTCCTCTTTTTCTCTCTAGAAGCCTCAGCCACTCTTTTTCCTGAGAACCGACTCAGCACGCTTTGTCATTGAACCTCATACTCCATCGGATTCACTCTGGGCCTCATCCTATCTTTGAGCTGCTTCGAGATGTTTTGGTGCTGAGGGACCACTTGGTGAGATTCTTCGATCATTACTCTTGCGCTTCTTGCAACCTTTTTACCCTACTCGTTCAAAGGCCCCATCCTTTCTCTGATCTAGGGAACCCATGCTTCATCCATTCTTCTCGTTAGGACCCATATATCCACTTCCATCTCAGTGTAAAATGCTGCATCTACCAAGTGAGCTTCCTCGATAGCGAAGGTCCTCTTCGTATCCCTAATGGTCGCCTCTATTCCCTTGATATTCACTTTAGCACATTGGTGGTACGTTGAAGGAACTAGACCTTGGTTGTACATCTATACCCTTCCTATCAACAGATGATAGGAAGTTTCACTCTCAAATATGTGGAACTTGACATGGGAACTCATATTTCCCATTACAATCCCAACATTAACGTACCCATTGGATTTGGTAGATTGGTTATCATACCCCAAAATCACCAAAGGCATGGGGACCAACCTTTCTTCTCGAATATTAGCTGCGTGGAAAGAGTTAATTGGCATGATATTGATGGAAGCTCCCCCATCCATAAGAGTCCTTGCAAATTTAACTCCGTTGACGCTGGCGGTCACATATAATGGCCTATTATGAGGGAACCTTACAGCCAAATATGCATCGTTGAAGGCTACTTCTGACAGAAACCTTCACACCAACCTGGCCATGGGTCCCTTCCATCTCAGCGAAAGGACTGCATTCTTCCTTTCAATATCAAGTATTGGTTGGGTTATCTCCAACATACTTTCCTTCGGTATCCTCACTTGGTCAAAGAACCAGATGAACTTTGGGGATTTTGAAATTTCATAGTATTCTAGGAATGGGTCTACTTCCTCACCTTCAATGTTGTGTACGTCCTCCATGTCTGTAGCGCTTGCCTCATCATAGTCTAGTACTACATTAGCCATTCCCTTCGTACAATCTTTCAGAGATTCTTCGAACTCCTCCTGCTTCAATGTTGGCCTTCTTTCTTATCTTTCTGTCTCTTTATCATAGGCCAACACCAGATTGGCCCCATATGCTGGCAGTGGGTTGTTGTTTATGTTCAACGGAGGGATTTGTAACATCCCTGCCTTTATGTACTTATCGGTGATTCTCCTACGCGTGAAATAACTCTCTATTGGGTGTTGGATCTTCCGATGGACCTGCCAATAATTGGGATCTGCCCTCGTTTCCGCATTGAGTTCCCCAATGGGAATACCCTTTGGTTCATAAACCATTCCTCCTTTGACCATCGGGTTGTAACATCTGACAGCTTCCTCCACTATACAAGGCAATGGTGGTGGGTCATCCCTATCTCTTCCAAACTTCCTCTTATTGACCTTCTTCGGTGCCTTGCCCCCATCTCCTCCCTCGATGTACCCTACTCGTGGGGGCTGAGACCTCCCCCCCATAGGTTTTATCGGCTGCCTAAACATCATGGGCACCACCACAGGATTGGGCTGCACCACCAAGGAAATATTTATTATTTCTTTTAAAAACACTGAAGAAGTCCCCTTGCGCGTCTCATTAATGAGATGGCAGATGTACTCAGGAAGCCATCCCTCTGCATAGATCTGTAATAACTTGGACTCTTTGGCTTCCTCCCTCACATCGAGTTCCTTTACCAGAACCTCCGAACGTATGCCACCACGTCTTCCCCTGGTCGTTGCTTCTCCCTCCTTAGTTTGGTCAAAGTAAACTCATCTTCCTCCATGAAGAACTTTTGGACGAACAAAACATGCATCTCTTCGCATGTCGAAACGCTCTTGGGGGCCAAATGGGAATACCAGGTATATGCTTTATCGGTTAAGTATTTAGAAAACTCCCTCAACCTGAGCTTCTTATTATTACAATGTGCCCCCAAATGTTCAACAAAGCGCGTAATGTGATCCTTCGGGTTCCCACCCTTTCCTGTGTATTTTTCCAAAATAGGAGGAGTATAATCTTTTGGGTAGGGCTCATCATTGTATTCTTGAGGATAAGGTGTTCAAAAGTCATCATAGACTGAAGCTACCTCGCCAGAAGATTATGAGGAGGCCTGCATGAACCTCATCATCTCTTTCTGCATCTCCATCCTCATTTCCTCCATGGGTGATACTACTGGGGCACCAACCAACGAAACCATGGGCTGAGTGCCCATTGCAGCTGGAATAATCATCACAATTGGGGCCGTTAGACTCTTGAGGTCCCCACTGCTAGATTCACAACAGAGGGTATATTTTCTGGGACTGTTCCCTCTACACCTGCACCTGGTGGGGCCATTGGGGCTGCCCCTGGTGTTACGAAGGCATTGGCTTCCACTCCTCCCAGCACCTTTGAAGCTACCAGAGTTTGCAAAAATGCATAAAACTTAATCATGAGGAGCGCTACCTGAGTGGGTGCCAACCCCGAACTCGTGGAAGCTTGTGTTACCCCTGGAACGCCTGTCTTCGCCTGAACTGGAGGTACCTCTATTCGAGGAGCCCCATCCCTTAGAGCCTCTAGTTCTCTCACAACTTGTTCTTCATTGTGTTGGATGTCATCAAAGTTGAGCCTTCGATTAACGTTATCTTGCCCCATACTCCTTATTTAGAAGAATGCCTCCCCAGCAGAGTCGCCAAATATAAGAGGGTAGTTTAGATAAGATGGAGGTGTAACCCCTTTTGAGTATGGAAATATGGAGGCTAAATTCACTTTGGAGAACAAATCTAAGAAGATTGGCAAGATGGTTCTCAATCTCATTTTGGGTAGTGGTGAGAGTTTAGGAATAAGTCATGACGGGGCGTCTACTTCACATGATGCACTCGAGACGGTTGCTACTTTAGTGTTCGATCAACATAACTCTCGACCCGACCCACCTAGGCGTCTTGTACCTATTAGGAGAGCACTTAGGAGACATTTTGATAGAGGTGTACCTCGACCATTTTATGTTTTCACACACTGCAAGAGAAGATGACACCTGAGAGAGTATTGTTTTAAGTTGGGTAATGTGTCACATTTTGCTACTACACGTGTTTGCACACATGCACCCACTCATGATACTTTGCTTGCACATAATGGTAGAGAGTTTTCACATATTATGGAGAAAGTTAAATCTTTAGTCAAAACTTCACACGATTTGATGGAGCTGTTTCAAAAGATGTCACTATCTTTGAAAAACTCCACCGCACCTACTGGATGAGGTCTAGACTTGTTTGCTAGCATATGATGATTTAGATGATGACACTTTTTCCTATTTCTAGTATGTATTATTTGGTATTTATATTCTCAATTTTGATATACTTATCTTAATTTGGCTACTCTTTTAGCATTTTTTTGGATCTATTTGCACATTCCAGGAACTGTTTTAATGATTTTTTTTACTGGACAAAACTTCATGATTTTTGGATGACCTGTGAAAATTTGATATTTTCGTTCAAACGAAAGGAGTTTCATTCGAGCAACGTCTGATGTCATGAGAAGCTTCTTCTTGCGAGAAGTCCTTGTCATTTGAGCGACATGGTTCTTCGTTCGAGCGATGCCTGGAAATTTTGTCTCTTCTGTTTGCCGTCCTCTGGTTCATATTGGTATATTTTTTGGTACTGCTGGGTTGATTCTGAACAGTTTTGAAAAATACAAAAAGATTTTCATTTTTTGATAAACTTTTTAAAAAATCCAAAAAGAGTTTTATATTTGGTTTACATCGTATATGAGTGGACACTTTGGATGAACGAGCCACAATTTTATTCCATATCCATGTGACTATTTGATAGTGTTTTGAGACAAAATGTTATGTGCTTTAAAAAGTTTGGAGTCTTTGAGATGATATATAGTGTTGCTACCTACATGTTTGACTCATTCGTCCTTTATAGCACACATGCACGGATTTGTTTGACTTTTGTGCTTGTCTCTCACATGTTGGTTGAGTGTTTCCATCTCAATTCTGTCTATACAAGGAACCAAATGCGATAAAACTTAACAAAAGAGTAGTGCATGATATAAACTATTTGTGAGTTTGTGTGATTTATTTTGAAAAATGAAAAAGGGCTGCGAAAGGTATTCCAGATTGAATCGATTTTCCTACCGAATTTGTTCACACCCATTCATTTTGTTTCTATGATTTGGTTATCTTAGTGTAAATTCATGGTGTGTGATTTTTGTAACATCATTTTTTAATTTTTGTATGAAAAATCTAAAAAATTCAAAAATAGTTTGTTTGCCTTGTTTACCGTGACACCCCAATTTGATTTTCTTGGTTTATTCTTTTCCTTGTCTATTACAGATAAATAAAAAGGGGGAGAACGCATTATGACTTTATGAGGGAGTTTAAGTATGGGGGATAATTTATTATGCTTTCATGTTTATGCTTATATCATTTCAAACTCGATATGTCATGAGGTGTTTGATTTCTCTCACGTGTGTAGGTACAATTGAAGATTATTATATTGCACCCCCTGATGAGAAAAGCTTGAAGTTTTGAAGAATTAATTATTGAAGCAAAGTTTGAAGACTATACATTTTATCGTTCCAGTTTTGAGTTTATGGGAGGGTAGATTTGTACCAGCATAGACATAGAGGGATATTTGTAAGGACATAGTCCGTCACAATTAAGTATGTCATATATCGCTACAATCGTCGAAGATGTTCAAGATCATATACGCAACGAGATGGGTCTGAATATCAAGCTTCATCAATAACAAGCCTCCGTGAAATTAATTGGACAAAGTTGTGTTTTTAATTCCTTAATGTTTCACATAGGATATTGGAATATTTTTCAAAAAAATATTTTCTAAGTGTTGGAGCGAAGCTTTTAATGTATTTCATCAAAAAATATAATTTTCGAATTGTTTGTGGTAGTGCATTTACTGAAAGGATAAACGAGAAAAAAATATTATTTTAATCATCTCGTTCGAACGACATCGTACATCGTTCAATGACACTTCATGTCGCTTGATACATCAAAGGACATCATGTAACGCTCGAACAACAACGTGTCTTGCTCGAACGACCCACCGCCATAAGTTTTCTATAAAAGGGTCTTTTCGACTCTGTTTTCCTCAGGAAGTCTATATGTTTTACATTCTAAAAAGTGTGCGGAATCAGTAGAACCTTTTGGTTTCTTCTTTTAGAGTTTCATCTCTTCTGTTTTCAATTCAGAAAAGTCCCAATTATTCATGTGAATTTTTTTGGAGTTTGAGAACACACTTTGCTGGTTTTCATACTTTTGTGGAGAGTATATTTACATCATATGGCTGCGTGTCTTTGAGGTTCGCTGGATGTGGATCTTTACTGAAGATAGGATTACGGTTCTTGTGGATTGTTGAATGCAATTCATTCTTGGCGACGCCGGCTGACACCTCCGGGTAATCGTGTGTCAAAAATATCTGTATTTCCTTGTAATCCGTGTAAGTTGTGATTTACAAAGTATAGTTAAATAAAAGGTTTAGCTCTGAGGGGATTTTTCCTGAACTTTGTGTTCCATATTTTATTTATGTACGTTTGACCCATGCTCATACATAGCTAGTTGATTTTGTGGGCTGAATTAATTTGATTCATAAATTGACTCTAATTAAATAAGTTTTAATTGGCATTTGCGCATCTATTCGAACCTTTATCACACATAGGTTTTACAAATTGGTATCCGAGCAGGTTACGCTGATTTATTGCGTATTTCTATTTTTTCACAAAATTGTGCGATATTGATTTTTTTTGAAAAATCATATTTTTTAAATTGTGCCAATGTTTCCAAATGAAAACCTATATAATCGGTTGCCAATTATTGGTAGGTTTAATTATTCTTACTGAAAGTCCCGAATGAAATCCCATTTAAAAGCAATCGATGAAAGAGTTTGGGTCATTTGTAAAAGATGTGGGAATCCTCCCACTGTCACAACAAATAAGGTCAGTAATTTAAAACTTGTGTCCGAATGGACTAAGTAAGAGTTTAGGTGGAGCACTTATAATTCACCACGGCTTAGTGAAATTTCTGGACACGTCACCCCTTACAAGTTTCGACATATTATGATGTGAAACACGTCTAAAGAAGTGTGGGATGTTTTGCAACTCACCCACGAAGGCACTAACGCGATCAAAAAGTCTAAATTTCAAAATTTGATCACTCAATTTGAGACGATTACTATGTTAGAGACAGAGTGTTTTGACGAGTTTTATGCATGTTTGTCTGATATGTCAACACTAGTTTTAATCTTGGTGAGCCTATAACTGATTCACGAGTGGTTAAAAACATTTTTAGATCGTTTTCTAAATGTTTTATCCTAAAAGTGACTATTTTTAATACCTTAGTAAATTCCAGTCCTCTGAAACTAGAACAGTTGGCAGGAAACCGCCAGACGTATGAAATTAACATGCTCCCCGACATTGTCAAACCTAAGGATAGAGGGATAGCGCTTAAAGCCCAAACTAGGAAGGGAAAGGAGGTTTCCATGAGTGATAGGAAAAAAAGTGTGCTTTTATGAGTCCGATTCTGAGGACGAGTCTGATTTTGACATGGCCCTGCTTGCAAAGTATTTCAAAAAGTTTCTCCGGTTTGCAAATAAAATTCTTCCACTAAAAAGTTTTCAAAGAAAAATAAAAAGAAAGACAAGGCCAAACAAAGTTGTGAGAAAGTAATAGAGGGTGAAGAAATTTTTAAAAATTTAAAATATTTTGAGTGTGAGCGGAGAGGGCGTAAGTCATTTGAGTGTCCCACTAGACTTAGGAGTGTGGGAAAGAAAGTTTCTATGCGAGTGAGCCTGAGTGATAGAGAGGAAGATGTGAAAGATTCTGAGGATGAGTCTTCATAAGGAAAGTTTATTGCCTTTTGGGCTAGTCATGAGAGCACACCTTGTTTGTCCCACAACGATGAGGACACTTGTGCACGTGAGACCCCCGAGGAGGATTTGAGAGTTTGTAGCATGTCTAAGAGTGAGTGTGATTTCTTTTAGAGAATTGTACGCCGAGACCGTAATGACTAAAAAATTAATTACAGATTTATGTCTTAAGGTGAGAGATTTGGAGAGGGATTTTTCGAGTTTGAGAGGTTTTGAGTCTACGGCGAGTCAACTTGAGAAAGTGAAGATTAGTTCAGAGTGAGCAGTTGATCATCGTGAATAGGGAAAAGAGTGAACTTATAGCTCCCATGTCACAATTAGAAAAAGATCTTAAGCATGCCCTGGAGGCTAAAATCACTTTGGATAACACATCTAAGAAGGTTAGCAAGATGGTTATCAATTCCATTTTGGGTAGTGGTGAGAGTTTAGGAATAAGGCATGACAGTGCGTCTATTTGACATGATGCACTCGAGACTGTTTCTACTTTAGTGTTAGATCCACATGACCCTCGACCCGACCCACCTAGGCATCTTGTACCTATTAGGATAGCGCTTAGGAGACATTTTGAGAGAGGTATACCTCGACCATTTTATGTTTTCATACACTGCAAGAGAAGAGGACACCTGAGAGAGTTTTGTTTTAAGTTGGGTAATGTGTCACGTTTTTCTACTACACGTGTTGGCACACATGCACCCACTCATGATTCTTTGCTTACACATAATGATAGAGAGTTTTCACATATTAGGGAGTAAATAAATTTTTTAGTCAATACTTCACACGATTTGATAGAGCTGCTTCAAAATATGTCACTATCTTTGAAAAACTCCACCGCACCTACTGGATGAGGTCTAGACTTGTTTGCTAGCATATGATGATATACATGATGATTCTTTTGCCTATTGCTACTATGTATTATTTTGTATTTATATTTTCCATTTTGATTTATTTATCTTAATTTTGCTAATATTTTAGCATTGTTTTGGATCTATTTGCCCATTCTAGGAACTGTTTTAATGAAATTTTTTTACTGGACAAATTTCATGACTTCTGGGTAATCTGTGAAAATTTGATGTTTTCGTTCAAACGAGAGGAGTTTTTGTTCGAGAAACGTCTGATGTCACGCGAAGCTTCTTCTCACGATAAGCCCTTGTTATTTGAGCGACATAGTCCTTCGTTCGAGCGATGCTTGGAGATTTTGCCTCTTCTATTTGCAGTCCTCTGGTTCATATTGGTATATTTTTTGGTACTGTTGGATTGATTCTGAACAGTTTCAAAAAATACAAAAAGATTTTTACTTTTTAATAAATTTTTTAAAAAATCCAAAAAGAGTTTTGTATTTTATTTACATCGTATATGAATGGACACTTAGGATTAACAAGTCACAATTTCATTCCATATCCATGTGATTATTTGATAGTATTTTCACACAATATGTTATGTAATTCAAGTGCTTTACAAAGTTTGGAGTCTTTGAGATGATATATAGTGTTTCTACCTACATGTCTAACTCATTTGTCCTTTATAGCACACATGCACGGATTTGTTTGACATTTGTGCTTGTCTATCACATGTTGGTTGAGTTTTTCCATCTCAATTCTATCCATACAATGAACCAAATGCGATAAAACTTGAGAAAAGAGTAGTGCATGATATAAACCGATTGTGAGTTTGTGTGATTGATTTTGAAAAATGGAAAAGGGCTGCGAAAGGCATTCCATTTTTTCCCTTGGGATAAAGCCACCGTTTAAATGGACCTTAAAAAAGTGAGGAATTGAAAATTATTCGGGGTACAATAAGGTTTAAAAGAGACCAAAAAATTGAAAGGCAATAAAAATAAATATAAGCCAAAAATGGGCCAATAGGTTTTAGTTTCATCATCTCATAAAAAAAATAAAAAGCATTATCTTTTAATGAGGGAGTTTGGATGGAATTTATAACGGTTTGCACGTCCTTGAAAATCATAAAAATGATTACATAGTTTTGGATGTTATTAGTGTGGAAATCATTAATAATTTGATTTGTTGATATGATTAAGACAATGTTATCTAAATTCAATAATTTTCCACCTAAGGAATAATTTGATGTTTATTCGTCAGGAGTACACTTACGCGTCGTGCACACATGTCATGATGGAGTCGATTTTCCTTTCGAATTTGTTCACACCCATTCATTCCATTTCCATGATTTGGTTATCTTAGTGTAAATTCATGGTGTGTGATTTTTGTAACATCATTTTTTTAATTTTTTATGAAAAATATAAAAAATTCAAAAATAGTTTGTTTGCCTTGTTTACTGTGTCACCCCAATTTGATTTTCTCGATTTATTCTTTTTCTTATCTATTTCGAACAAATAAAAAAGGGGAAAATGAATTATGACTTTATGAGGGAGTTTAAGTATGGGGGAGAAATGATTATGCTTTCATGTTTATGCTTATATCATTTCAAAATTGATATGTCATGAGGTGTTTGCTTTCTCTCACGTGTGTAGGTACAATTGAAGATCATTATATTGCACACCCTGATGAGAAAAGCTTGAAGTTTTGAATAATTAATTATTGAAGCAAAGTTTAAAGACTTGACAATTTATCATTCCACTTTTGAGTTTATAGGAGGGTAGATTTGTACTGACATAGACATAGAGGGAGAATTGTAAGTACATAGTCCATCACAATTAAGTATGTCGTATACCGCTATAATCGTCGAAGATGTTCAGGATCAGATACGAAACGATACGGGTCCGAATATCACTTAATATGTCTGCATCTATTCGAAATAAGCCTCTGCGAAATGAATTTGGTAAAGTTGTGTTTTTAATTCCTTAATGTTTCACTTCGGATATTGGGATATTTTTCAAAAAAATATTTTCTAAGTGTTGGAGCGGAGCTATTAATGTATTTCATCAAAAACTATATTTTTCGAAGTGTTTGAGGTAGTGCATTTACTGAAGGATAAACGATAAAAAATTATTATTTTAATCATCTCGTTCGAAAGACATCGTACGTCGTTCAATGACACTGCATGTTGCGCGATACATCAAAGGACATCGTGTCTCGCTCGAACAAAAGCGTGTCTCGCTCGAACGACCCATCGCCTTAAGTTTTCTATAAAAGAGTCTTTTCGACTTTGTTTTCCTCAAGAAGTCTATATGTTTTATATTCTGCAAACAGTACGAAATCAGCAGAACCTTTGGGCTTCTTCTTTTAGAGTTTCATCACTTTTGTTTTCAATTCACAAAAGTCCCAATTATTCATGTGAATTTTTTTAGAGTTTGAGAACACACTTTGCTGGTGTTCATACTTTTGTGGAGAGGATATTTACATCATATGGTTGCGTGTCATTAAGGTTCTCTGCGTGTGGATCTTTATTGAAGATATGACTATGGTTCTTGTGGATTGATGCGCATAATTCATTCTTGACGACGCTGACTGACGCCTGCTAGTAATCGCGTGTCAAAAAATTTTGTATTTCATTATAAACCATGTAAGTTCCGATTTACAAATTATAATTAAATAAAAAGGTTTAGCTCTGAGTTGATTTTTCTTGAACTTTGTGTCCCATATTTTATTTATTTTGGTTTGACACATGCACGCACATAGCTAGTTGATTTTGTCGGCTGAATTAATTTGATTCATAAATTTACTCTAATTAAATAAGTTTGTAATTAATATGTGTGCATCTGTTTGAATCTTTATCACACATAGGTTTTCCAAATTGGTATCAGAGCATGTTAGGTTGATTTATTGTGTATTCCTATTTTTTCGCAAAATTGTGCGATATTCATTTTTTTTAGAATTCATATTTTTAAAAGTGTCGCAATGTTTCCAAGTGAAAACCTATATAATCGGTTGCTAATTTTTGACGGGTCTAATTATGCTTACTGGAAGGCCCGAATGAAATCCCATTTAAAAGCAATCGATGAAAGAGTTTGGGTCATTTGTAAAAGATGTTGGAATCCTCTCGCTGTCACCACAAATAATTTCAGTAATTTAAAACATGTGTCAGAATGGACTGAGGAAGAGTTTAGGTGGAGCACTTACAATTCACGAGGCCTTAGTGCATTTTCTGGACATGGCACCCCTAACCAGTTACGACATATTATAGCATGCACCACGTCTAAAGAAGTGTGGGGTGTTTTGCAACTCACCCAAGAAGGTACTAACGTGGTCAAAAAGTCTAAATTTCAAAATTTGATCACTCAATTTGAGACGATTACCATGTTAGAGACTGAGTGTTTTGATGCGTTTTATGCATGTTTATCACATATTCTCAACACTAGTTTTAATCTTGGTGAGCCTATAACTAATGCACGAGTGGTTAAAAAGATTTTAAGATCGCTACTTAAACGTTTTATCCTAAAATTGACTGTTTTAAATACCTTAGGAAATTTGAGTCCTCTGAAACTAGAAGAGTTGGCAGGAGACCTCCGGACGTACTAAATTAACATGTTCCCCGACATTGTCAAACCTAAGGATACAGGGATAGCGCTTAAAGCCCAAACTAGGAAGGGAAAGGAGGTTTCCATGAGTGATAGGAAAAAAAAAGAGATTTTATGAGTCCGAGTCTGAGGACGAGTCTGATTTTGACATGGCCGTGCTTGTAAAGAATTTAAAAAAGTTTCTCCAGTTTTCCAAACAAAATTCTTCTAATAAAATTTTTTCAAAGAAAGACAAGGCCAAACAAAGATGTGAGAAAGTAAAAGAGGGTGAAACTTTTTTTGAAAATTTGAAATGTTTTGAGTGTGAGGGCAGAGGGCATAAGTCATTTGAGTGTCCCACTTAACTTAGGAGAGAGGGCAAAAAAGTTTTTATGCCAGTGACCCTAAGTGATGGAGAGGAAGATGTGAAAGATTCTGAGGATGAGTCTTCCTATGGAAAGTTTATTTCCTTTTTAGGCAATCACGCGAGCACGCCTTGTTTGTCCTAGGACAATGAGGACACTTGTGCACGTGAGACCCTGAGGAGTATTTAAGTGCTTGTATCGAGTCTAAGAGCGAGTGTGAAAGTGGATATGAAAGTGAGCTTCGGATTTCTTTTAGAGAATTGTACGTCGAGACCTTAAAGGCTAAGAAATTGATTACGGAGTTAGGTCTTAAGGTGAGAGACTTGAGAGTTTGAGAGGTTTTGAGGCTACGATAAGTGAACTTGAGAAAGAGAAGATTAGTTTGATTGAGCAGTTGATCGTTGTGAATAGGGAAAAGAGTGAACTTATAGCTCCCACGTCATAATTAGAAAAAGATCTTAAGCACGCCTTGGAGGCTAAAGTCACTTTAGAGAACACATCTAAGAAGGTTGGCAAGATGGTTCTTTAGTATTAGATCCACATGACTCTCGACCCGACCCACCTAGGCGTCTTATACCTATTGGGAGAGCTCTTAGGAGACATATTGATAGAGGTGTACCTCGACCATTTTATGTTTTCACACACAGCAATAGAAGAGGAAACCTGAGAGAGTTTTGTTTTAAGTTGAGTAATGTGTGACGTTTTGCTACTACACGTGTTCGCACACATGCACCCACTCATGATACTTTTCTTGCACATAATGATAGAGAGTTTTCACATATTAGGGAGAAAGTAAAATTTTTAGTCAAGACTTCACACGATTTGACGGAGATGTTTCAAAAGATGTCACTATCTTTGAAAAACTCCACTGCACCTACTGTATGAGGTGTAGACTTGTTTGCTAGCATATGATGATTTACATGATGATTCTTTTGCCTATTGCTAATATGTATTATTTTGTATTTATATTTTCCATTTTGATATATTTATCTTAATTTCACTACAGTTTAACATTGTTTTGGATCTATTTGCCCATTCCTGGAACTGTTTTAACGAAATTTGTTTTCTGGACAAAACTTCATGACTTTTGGGTAATCTGTGAAAATTTGATGTTTTCATTCAAACGAGAGGAGTTTTTGTTCGAGCAACGTGTGTTGTCACGCGAAGCTTCTTCTCGCGAGAAGCCCTTATCATTTGAGCGACATGGTGCTTCGTTCAAACGAAGCGTAGAGATTTTTTATATTCTGTTTACAGTCCTCTGGTTCATATTGGTAAAAAAAATTGTACCGCTGGGTTGATTTTGAATAGTGTTCAAAAAATACAAAATAATTTTCATTTTTTGATAATTTTTTTAAAAAATCCAAAAAGAGTTTGTATTTTGTTTATATCGTATATGAATGGAAACTTAGGATGAACGAGTCAAAATTTCATTCCATATCCATGTGATTATTAGATAGTGTTTTGATAAAATATGTTGTGTCATTCATGTGATTTACAAAGTTTGGAGTCTTTGAGATGATATATAGTGTTGCTACCTACATGTTTGACTCATTTGTCCCATTTGCAATAAAGCCACCATTTGAATGAACCTAAAAAAGTGAGGAATTGAAAATTATCCGGTGTCCAATGAGGTTTAAAAGAGCCCGAAAAAATTAAAAGGTAATAATAAGAAATATATGCCAAAGATGGGCCAATAGGTTTTAGTTTCATCACCTCATAAGAAAAATAAAAAGCATTATCTTTTAATGAGGGAGTTTGGATGGAATTTAAAACGGTTTGCACGTCCTTGAAAGTCATGAAAAAGCATTACATAGTTTGGGATGTTATTGGTGTGGAAATAATTTATACTTTGATTTGTTGATATGATTGAGACAAAGTCATCTAAATTCAATAATTTTTGACCTAAGTAATATTTTGATGTTTATTCGTTAGGAGTACACTTACGCATATTGCACACATGTCATGATTGAGTCGATTTTCCTATCGAATTTGTTGACACCAATTCATTTCGTTTTCATGATTTGGTTATCTTAGTGTAAATTCATGGTGTGTGATTTTTGTAACATCATTTTTCATTTTTGTATGAAGAATCTAAAAAATTCAAAAATAGTTTGCTTGCCTTGTTTACCGTGTCACCCCAATTTGATTTTCTTGGTTCATTCTTTTCCTTGTCTATTTCAGATAAATAAAAAGGGGGAGAACGAATTATGACTTTATAAGGCAGTTTAAGTATGGGGGAGAATTGATTATGCTTTCATGTTTATGCTTATATCATTTCAAATTCGATATGTCATGAGGTGTTTGCTTTCTCTCACATGTGTAGGTACAATTGAAGATCATTATATTGCACCCCCCGATGAGAAAAGCTTGAAGTTTTGAAGAATTAATTGTTGAAACAAAGTTTGAAGACTTGACAATTTATCGTTCCACTTTTGAGTTTATGGGAGGGTAGATTTGTACCAGCGTAGACATAGAGCGAGATTTTTAAGGACATAGTCTGTTACAATTAAGTATGTCGTATACCGCTACAATCATTGAAGATGTTCAAGATCAGATACGCAACGAGACGGGTCGCAATATCAAGCTTCATCAATAATCAAGCATCTGCGAAATGAATTTGGTAAAGTTGTGTTTTTAATTCCTTAATGTTTCACTTAGGATATTCGGATATTTTTCAAAAAAATATTTTTTAAGTGTTGATGCGGAGCTTTTAATGTATTTCATCGAAATATGTATTTTTCGAAGTGTTTGAGGTAGCGCATTTATTGCAAGGATAAACGAGAAAAGAATATTATTTAAATCATCTTGTTCGAACGACATCGTACGTCATTCAATGACACTTCATGTCGCGCGATACATCAAAGGACATCGTGTCACGCTCGAACAACAGCGTGTCTCTCTCGAACAACCCACCTCCTTAAGTTTTCTATAATTGGGTCTTTTCGACTCTGTTTTCCTCAAGAAGTCTATATGTTTTACATTCTGCAAACAGTACGAAATCAGAAGATCCTTTTGGCATCTTCTTTTAGTGTTTCATCTCTTTCGTTTTCAATTCACAAAAGTCCGAATTATTCATGTAAATATTTTTGGAGTTTGAGAAAACACTTTGCTGGTGTTCATACTTTTGTGGAGAGGATATTTACATCATATGAATGCGTGTCATTGAGGTTCGCTGCATGTTGATCTTTACTGAAGATAGGACTACGGTTCTTATGGATTGATGCGTTTAATTCATTCTTAACAACGCCGATTGACGCCTCCGGGTAACCGTGTGTTAAAAATATATATATTTAATTGTAATGCATGTAAGTTGCGATTTACAAATTATAGTTAAATAAAAAGGTTTAGCTCTGAGGGGATTTTTCCTGAACTTTGTGTTCTATATTTTATTTATGTACGTTTGACATATGAAAGCACATAGCTAGTTGATTTTGTCGCCTAAATTAATTTGATTCATAAATTGACTCTACTTAAATAAGTTTGTAATTGGAATTTGTGAATCTATTCGAATCTTTATCACACATAGGTTTTACAAATTGGTATTAGAGCAGGTTACTCTAATTTATTACGTATTCCTATTTTTTCGCAAAATTGTGCGATATTGATTATTTTTCAAAATTCATATTTTTCAAATTGTCGCAATGTTTCCAAATGAAAACCTATATAATCGGTTGCCAAATTTTGACAGGTCTAATTATTCTCACTGGAAGGACCTAATGAAATCCCATTTAAAAGTAATCCATGAGAGAGTTTTGGTCATTTGTAAAAGAGGTTGGAATCCTCCCACAGTCACAACAAATAATGTCAGTAATTTAAAACATGTGTCAGAATGTACTAAGGAAGAGTTTAGGTGGAGCACTTACAATTCACGAGGTCTTAGTGCAATTTTCGAACACGTCATCCCTTACGAGTTCCGACGTATTATGACGTGAACCAAGTCTAAAGAAGTGTGGGATGTTTTTTAACTCACGCACGAAGGCACTAACTCGATAAAAAAGTCTAAATTTCAAAATTTGATCTCTTAATTTGAGCGATTACTATGTTAGAGACTGAGTGTTTTGACGAGTTTTATGCATGTTTGTCTGATATTGTCAACACTAGTTTTATTCTTGGTGAGCCTATAACTGATGCACGAGTGGTAAAAAAGATGTTAAGATCACTGCCTAAACGTTTTATCCTAAAAGTGACTGTTTTAAATACCTTAGGAAATTTGAGTCCTCTGAAATTAGAAGAGTTGGAAGGAGACCTCCAGACGTACGAAATTAACATGTTCCCCGACACTATCGATTCTAAGGATAGAGGGATAGCGCTTAAAGCCCAAACTAGGAAGGGAAAGGAGGTTTCGACGAGTGATAGGAAAAAGAAAGTGAGTTTTTATGAGTCCGAGTATGAGGATGAGTCTGATTTTGACATGTCCATGCTTGTAAAGAATTTCAAAAAGTTTCTCTAGTTTTCCAAACAAAATTCTTCCAATAAAAGGTTTTTGAAAAAAACAAATAGAAAGACAAGGCCAAAGAAAGTTGTGAGAAAGTAAGAGAGGGTGAAGAAATTTTTGAAAATTTAAAATGTTTTAAGTGTGAGGGGAGAGGGCATAAGTCATTTGAGTGTCCCACTAGACTTAGGAGAGAGGGCAAGAAAGTTACTATCCTAGTGACCCTAAGTGATAGAGAGGAAGATGGGAAAGATTCTGAGGATGAGTCTTCATAAGGAAATATTATTGCCTTTTTTGCCAGTCACAAGAGCACACCTTGTTTTTCCTATAAGGATGAGGACACTTGTGCACGTGAGACCCCCGAGGAGGATTTGAGTGTTTCTAGCAAGACTAAGAGCTAGTGTGAAAGTGGAGATGAAAGTGAGCTTATGATTTCTTTTAGAGAATTGTACGCCGAGACCTTAAAGACTAAGAAATTGAATACGGAGTTAGGTCTTAAGGTGAGACATTTGTAGAGGTAGTTTGAGAGGTTTTGAGGCTACGCCGAGTCAACTTGAGAAAGTGAAGATTAGTTTGAGTGAGCAGTTGATCGTCGTGAATAGGGAAAGGAGTGAACTTATAGCTCTTGTGTCACAATTAGAAAAGGATCTAAAGCATGCCCTAGAGGCAAAAGTCACTTTGGAGGACACATCTAAGAAGTTTGGCAAGATGGTTCTCAATCCCATTTTGGGTAGTGGTGAGAGTTAAGGAATAAGTAATGATGGTGATTCTACTTCACATGTTGCACTCGAGCGGGTTGCTACTTTAGTGTTAGATCCACATGACTCTCGACCCGACCGACCTAGGCGTCTCGTACCTATTAGGAGAGCCCTTAGGAGATAGTTTGATAGAGGTGTACCTAGACCATTTTATGTTTGCACACACAGCAAGAGAAGTGGACGTCTGAGAGAGTTTTGTTTTAAGTTGGGTAATGTGTCACGTTTTTCTACTACACGTGTTCGCACACATGCACCCACTCATGATACTTTTCTTGCACACAATGATAGAGAGTATGCACATATAAGGGAGCAACTAAAATTTTTAGTCAAGACTTCACAAGATTTGATGGATCTGTTTCAAAAGACGTCACTATAGTTGAAAAACTCCACCACACCTACTGAATGAGGTTTAGACTTGTTTTCTAGCATATGATGATTTACATGATGACACTTTTGCCTATTACTTGTATGTATTATTTTGTATTTATATATTCCATTTTTATATATTTGTCTTATTTTCGCTACTGTTTTAGCATTATTTTGGATTTGTTTGCCCATTACAGGAACTGTTTTAACGAAAAATATTTGCTGGAAAAAACTGCATGACTTCTGGGTAATCTGTGAAATTTTGATGTTTTCGTTCAAACGAGACGAGTTTTCGTTCGAGCAACATCTGATGTCGCACGAAGCTTCTTCTCACGAGAAGCCCTTGCATTAGAGCGACATAGTTCTTCGTTCGAGTGACCCCTAGAGTTTTTATCTCTTCTATTTGCAGTCCTCTGGTTCATATTGGTATATTATTTGGTACTGGTGGGTTGATTCTCAACAGTGTTTGAAAAATACAAAAAGATTTTCATTTTTTGTTAAATTTTTTAAAAAATCTAAAAGGAGTTTTGTATTTTGTTTACATTGTATATGAATGGAAACTTAGGATGAATGAGTCACAATTTCATTCCATATCCAAGTGATTATTTGATAGTGTTTTGAGATAATATGTTGTGTCATTCATGTACTTTACAAAGTTTGGAGTCTTTGAGATGATATATACTGTTGCTAACTACATATTTGACTCATTTGACCTTTATAGCACACATGCATGGATTTGTTTTACTTTTGTGCTTGTCTATCACATGTTGGTTGAGTGTTTCCATCTCAATTTTGTCTATACAACGAACCAAATGCGATAAAACTTGACAAAAGAGTAGTTCATGATATAAACCGTTTATGAGTTTGTGTGATTTATGTTGAACAACGGAAAAGGCCTGCGAAAGGTAATCCGTTTGTTTCCTTTGTGATAAATCCACCGTTGAAATGGACCTAAAAAAGTGAGGAATTGAAAATTATCCGGGGTCCAATGAGGTTTAAAAGAGCCCGAAAAAAATGAAAGGCAATAAAAAGAAATATATGGCAAAAATGGGCCAATAGGTTTTAGTTTCATCACCTCATAAGAGAAATAAAAAGCATTATCTTTTAATGAGGGAGTTTGGATGGAATTTAAAACGGTTTGTATGTCCTTGAAAGTCATGAAAAAGCATTACATATTTTTGGACGTTATTGGTGTGGAAATCATTTATACTTTGAGTTTTTTAGATGATTAAGACAATGTCATCTAAATTTAATAACATTACACCTAAGGACTATTTTGATGTTCATTCATATTGGAGTACACTTACGAATCGTGCACAAATGTCATGATTGAGTCGAATTTGTTCACACCCATTCATTCCGTTTCAATGATTTGGTTGTCTTAGTGTAAATTCATGGTGTGTGATTTTTCTAACATCGTTTTTTTATTTTTGTATGAAAAATCTAAAAAAAAAATAAAAAATAGTTTGTTTACCGTGCCACCCTAATTTGATTTTCTTGGTTTATTATTTTCCTTGTCTATTTTTGACAAATAAAAAGGGGGAGAACAAATTATGACTTTATGAGGGAGTTTAAGTATGCGGTAGAATTGATTCTGCTATCATGTTTATGCTTATATCATTTCAAACTCGATATGCTGTGAGGTGTTTTCTTTCTCTCACGTGTGTAGGTACAATTGAAGATCATTATATTGCACACCCTAATGAGAAAGGCTTGAAGTTTTGAAGAATTAATTGTTGAAGCAAAGTTTTAAGACTTGACAATTTATCGTTCCACTTTTGAGTTTATAGGAGGGTAGATTTGTACTCGCATAGACATAGAGGGAGATTTGTAAGGACATAGTCTGTCACAATTAAGTATGTCGTATACCGATACAATTGTTGAAGATGTTCAAGATCTATACGCAACGAGATGGGTCCGAATATCAAGCTTCATCAACAATCAGGCCTCCGCGAAATGAATTTTGTAAAGTTGTGCTTTTAATTCCTTAATGTTTCACTTAGGATATTCGGATATTTCTTTTAAAAATATTTTCTTATTTCATCAAAAAATATATTTTTCGAAGTGTTTGAGGTAGTGCATTTACTGAAAGGATAAATGAGAAAAAAATATTATTTTAATCATCTCGTTCGATCAACATTGTACGTCGTTCAATGACACTGCATGTCACGCGATACATCAAAGGACATCGTGTCACGCTTGAAAAATAGCGTGTCTCGCTCGAACGAACCACCGCCTTTTGTTTTCTAGAAAAGGATCTTTTCGACTCTGTTTTCCTCAAGAAGTCTATATGTTTTACATTCTGCAAACAGTGCGAAATCAGCACAACCTTTTGACTTCTTCTTTTAGAGTTTCATCTCTTCTATTTTCAATTCTCAAAAGTCCGAATTATTCATGTGAATTTCTTTAGAGTTTGAGAACAAACTTTGTTAGTGTTCATACTTTTGTGGGGAGGATATTTACATCATATGGCTGCTTGTCATTGAGGTTCGCTGCATGTGGATCTTTACTAAAGATAGGACTACGGTTCTTGTGGATTGCTGCGTGTAATTCATTCTTGACGACGCCGACTGATGCCTGCGGGTAATCGTCTGTAAAAAATATATGTATTTCATTATAATCCGTGTAGTTTGCGATTTACAAATTATTGTTAAATAACAAGGTTTAGCTCTGCGGGGATTTTTCCTGAATGTTAAGTCTCATATTTTATTAATGTTGGTTTGACACATACACGCACATAGCTAGTTGATTTTGTGGGCTGAATTAATTTGATTCATAAATTAACTCTAGTTAAATAAGTTTGTAATTTGAATTTGCGTATCTATTCTAATCTTTATCACACATAGCTTTTATAAATTGGTGTCAGAGCAGGTTACGCTGATTTATTACGTATTCCTACTTTTTCGCAAAATTTTGCGATATTGATTTTTTTTTTAAATTGTAGCAATGTTTCCAAGTGAAAACCTATATAATCGGTTGCCAATTTTTTACGGGTCTAATTATGCTTACTGTAAGGCCCGAATGAAATCCCATTTAAAAGCAATCGATGAAAGAGTTTGGGTCATTTAAAAAAGAGGTTGGAATCCTCCCACTGTCACCACAAATAATGTCAGTAGTTTAAAACATGTGTCAAAATGGACTGAGGAAGAGTTTGGGTGGAGCACTTACAATTCATGAGGGCTTAGTGCAATTTTTATACACGTCACCCCTGACGAGTTCCGACGTATTATAACGTTCACCACATATAAATTAGTGTGGGATGTTTTGCAACTCACCCACGATGGCACTAACGCGGTCAAAAAGTCTAAATTTCAAGTTTTGATCACTCAATTTGAGACGATTACTATGTTAGAGACTGAGTGTTTTGACGAGTTTTATGCATGTTTTTCTGATATTGTCAACACTAGTTTTAATCTTGGTGATCCTATAACTGATGCACGAGTGGTTAAAAAGATTTTAAGATCGCTACCTAAACGTTTTATCCTAAAAGTGATAATTTTAAATACCTTAGGAAATCTGAGTCCTCTGAAACTAGAAGAGTTTGCTGGAGGCCTCCAGACGTATGAAATTAACATGTTCCCCGACACTGTCAAATCTAAGGCTAGAGGGATAGCGCTTAAAGCCTAAACTAGGAAGGGAAAGGATGTTTCCACGAGTGATAGTAAAAAGAAAGTGAGTTTTTATGAGTCCGAGTCTGAGGACGAGTTTGATTTTGACATGTCCCTGCTTTGAAAGAATTTCAAAAAGTTTTGTGATACCCTGCCTTATTTAACCTCGGGTGATTTAGCCTTAATTTAATTTATAACAGGTTTCTTAAATGGTCCATTCTTAGCATCACTGTCAAATACTTTTCTTTTATTACTAGTCACCTAAGTGAAATTAAGCTAGTGCCAAATGTTCTCTTCATTAAACAGATAAAACAACTCATGCGGAACAAATATGATTTAAGCAGTACAAAATCAATCATCATAAATAACTGAATGAAATAGAGTTTTGCCGAAAACCACGACTGAAATAAAACGTACTCCAAATCCAAGATATTCGAATAACTACAAAAGTAAAGATTGGACAACATGTCCCGAAAGTGAGAGTACAAAATCTGAGATCTTACACTAGATCTAAAATAAAAGAATCGTCTAAGCAAGCCCTGCAACCACCACATATGTTGTAGCTCCAAAATCCTTGGAATGAAGTCATGCTGGGTGTCCCTGTAGCTGGGCACCTAAAAGGTTTTTAAAATGATTTTTCATAGCAAGAGTTAGTACTCAAAACATTTTAAAAATATTTTGAGAGCAGCGGTCACAAATATGAGTTATTGATTATACATGTTAAGATTTCGTACATTCTCTCGAGTTACCACACCCCTCTCCTATAGTGCACGCCTAACGTTGGTATTTAGTCCATCTAGCTGTACTACCCAAGCTAAATAGACGAGAATACTCCACTGGGCTTATTTACTCTCTAAGTCACCATATCATACGCTCTGTATTTTAATAGTTCATATCTCATATGCTTTACACGTAGATAACTTATTCATTTCTTGTTATCTTTGTTCTTCTTTTATAATTAAGTATCACCACTTAATTATTATTTAAATATTATCTATCCATCTTATAATCTACTATTCATGTCAGCATATTATACCTACAGTATACATTTATCACACGACATATACTAAATATTAGTCATCACTAATATGTCCTTGTAACACACATAAAAGAATCTTGGTTCGGAATAACACATCGACCCTAATTAAGAGATGGTTCGGAATAATACATCGACCCTAACTATTTATATATATACACATATTCTGGATCAGACTCTTTCATCATGACACCAGTTTTAAGGTTTGGTTTGGCGTTCTTCATCGACCCCAAACATATAATAACTCTATGTTAGTTTGGAATATCTCATCGACCCTAACATAATCAATTTAGGTATAATTCTCTTAACATAAGTTCATACAATTCAGTAGGTACACACCCGACCTATCAATAATGTTCGTACGTAATATTTTATTCTCTTATATTCACTGTACTTGTTTTTTTACGATTTATTATCACTATCGCATTTAATTGAGTATATGCACTACTCTAAGGGCCCTAGTTACCCCTCCAATTAATTCAGTAGTTAATTCATCTTTTCCCTACTAATAATTATTTTAAATTCATGTTAACTCCCTTCGTAACTTAAATTCCCCATTTTCGATAGTCGACCCGTTCGTTCTTTGCTTATCTAGTCATTTTCTAAGTCTTTCTCTCAATGACTATGATAGGTCTCAACCTTCTACCTAACGGTCTTCATCAAGTCCTAGGATAGGTATAAAAACACTCTAAAATTCCCAATAAGAGACGACCATCGAAGAAAATTCACTTAATAAGATTTTTCAGGAAATAGCAGGGGTCGATCGATCAACCTTCATCATTGATTGATCGACTGATGAACATCGATCGATCGATCGATCTTCATAGTCGATCGATCGATTGTTTCGGGAAACTTCTACCTGTTTCATCTTTCTTAAGTTTTAACAACTCAAAACTCCATTAAATCTTCTGGAATTCTCTACTAACATCACCAATTAGTTTTTATATGGATATAGACTATTCTTAACATTAATATATCATCAAATCTTCACGAAAATCATCCAAGAACCCCAATTATTCTTAACTTCTCAAAACCGTAGTATGGTTTCTTTATCTTAAATCATCATATACCCATATTTATATTTCGTGAATCATATTTCTTCTATAATTTAATCCTCTACAGATGTAAATCTAACTACATGCAAGTCCTATCCCAAACATGTATCAAATCTTCCTTCAAGAATATTCAAAAACCATTTATTCTACACATTTTATACATGTATATTATAACTCAGATTAAGATTTTGTAAACAACCACTTGCCTTGATTCAGAGATGATCTGATTTTGTGGTTGTTGTAGAGTTTAATTGTTTGTCTCCTTCAATCTTCACTCTTCAATTGCTTGAGTTTCAAGGATTTCTTTGAATCTCTCACACTTCTTCTTTTTATGATTTGAGAATAACTTCTCTTTTCTCTCTAATGGCCTCTTCGTGAGTTATGAGGTTTCTAACCCTAATTCCTTATTTAATCAGATGATAAAAGACTGCAAAATTCGCTAGTCTTCCCACTCCTATATTTTAAAAGACCAAAATGCCCCTGAATGGTCCCGATTTAGCCCAAAGATGTCCCGGGACCTAACTAGTACTCCTGGGTATACTATTTTGACTATTTGGCCCTTCTGGAGCTAACCATGACCTCTAAATTGTCATATGAGTCACTCATATAATAATTCTTATCTCAACCTCTCGTATCCCATGTTTGGCTCTTGGTTGAGATTTAAATCATATACGCCTATATCACTCGCTATGACGTAAGGTAAATTCGTGAGTTATTCACAAGTCATTTTCAGTAACTCGACTTAAAATATTAAATCATCCCATTTAACATTTAGATCGTATTAAATTACTCTACTCACGTAATTTAAATATAAGTCTCATTAAATTACTCTACTCACGTAATTTAAATATAACATCTCATTAAATTGCTCTACTCACGTAATTTAAATATAACATCTCATTAAATTACTCTACTCACGTAATTTAAATATAAGGTCCGTATTTTCTATTTAATCGCTCCCTTAATTAAATTCTAAATACATAGTAATATGGGGTATTACATACTTTCCCCCTTACAACGGAATTTAGTCCTCAAAATTAGAATATACCTGCTGTGAATAACTCTGGATATTTCTCTCGCGTATCCTCTTTCTTCTCCCAAGTTGACTCGTCAGTATTGTGGTGCCCCGACTGCACTTGCACTAACGGCATTACTTTGGATAATAGCTTACGCTCGCTATGATCCAGAATAGCTATAGGTCTCTCCTCATACGAGATATGAGGCTGAAAGTCAATCTCATCTAGTGGGACGTGCCAGAAGGCTCTCTCGCTCCTCCTGTATTTCTTCCGCGACGCCACATGAAACACATCGTGTATCCATTAAAGATGCTCTGGAAGTCCCAATATGTATGCTACCAGCCCCACCCTCTTGATAATAGGGAACAGTCCTACAAATCTTGGCGCTAACTTCCCCTTTTTATCGAATCTCATAATCCCCTTCATTGGAGATACCCGAATTAACACCTGGTCTCCCACCTCAAGCTCCACGTGTCTGCTACCGATGTCAGCATAACTCTTCTGCCTATCTTGAGCTATCTGAATATGTCCCTGAATTAATTGGCAGAAGTCTCTTGTATCATCTTCGGCCCCAATAGCTTGTTATCCCCCGCCTCTAACCAATAGGCGGGTGAACGACAAGGCCTCCTATAAACTTCCTTGAATGCTGCCATGCCGATAGTGAATTGGTACGAGTTGTTATACGCAAACTCTAACAATGGGAGATATCTCTCCCATCCTCCACTAAAGTCTAGGATACACTTTCTCAACATGTCCTCGAACATTTTATTTACCCTTACAGTCTGCCAGTCTATCTGTGGATGGTATGTCGTACTCAACTGCAAATCTGTGCCCATGGCCTCCTGAAAGCTCTTCCAGAAGTGTGACACAAACACTTTGTCTCTGTTAGACACAGTATTAATAGGAACCCCGTGCATCATAACGATCTCTGTAATGAATAGCTACGCGTACTACATCGTATCAAAATTTGTACGGACTGCTACCTGGGTCAGCCAATCCACTATCACCCAAATGGAATCATGAAATCTCTGCGATGTCGATATTCCAGTAATAAAATCCCTCAAGATACTCTCAAACTTCCACACGAGAATATCTACCGGCTGTAGCAGTCCTGAAGGTCTTTGGTGGTCAACTTTCACCAACTGACATGTAGCGCACTTCAAGACAAACTCTGATATGTCTCGCTTCATATCAGAGCAATAATATTGTCATTGCATATCTTGATACATCTTTTCCCCACCGGGATGTATCGCAAATCTGGAATCGTGAGACTCAATCATCACTTCCTGCCTCAACTCCTCATCTCCAAGTACTAATAGCCTCCCATTAAATCATACGCCTCCCTCTAAACTGACTAAGTAAGACTCCGCGCCCTCGGATAATAACCGTCTCACCCTCTCCTAACAAACTTGGTCCTCTTCCTGAGCTCTCACTATCGCATCACGATCTCGAGAGTGATGGTCATAACAGCCATAAATGCCCTGGCTATCTCATCCTCCTGCTGGAGCTCACTCCATTTAGGTTTCCAAGTCTCAGCTACATATCCAGTAGGTCATCGACTCAACATTTCTGTCACCACGTTAACCTTACCAGGATGATGTTGTATGTCAAACTGGTAATCCTTCACTAACTCTAACCATCGTCTCTGTCTCATATTCATATCCTTCTGTGTGAAGAGATACTTAAGTGACTTGTGGTCAGTGAAAAGAGTGAACTGCTCCCCCAGAAGATAATGCCTCCAAATCCTCAAAGCAAAAATGACCGCTACTAACTCGAGGTCATGAGTGGGGTAGTTGTTCTCATGTGTCTTTGGCTTTTGAGACGCATAAGCTATCACCCTCTCCTCCTACTGTAACATACCCCCAAGATCGTGCAGGGATGCGTTAGTATAGACCCGGTACTCCAATCCACTCCTTGGTAAGGCAAGTATGGGTGCTGATGTTAACCTATCCTTTATCTCATCAAATGCTAACTAACAGTGGTTACTCCACACGAACGGTACTCCCTATCGAGTCAAGTTCGTCAAAAGACCGGCAATCTTTGAGAACCCTTTGATGAAGCGACGATAGTAACTGGCCAACCCCAAAAAGATGCGAATCTCGATTGGTGTCGTGGGTTGTCCCCATTCCCTCACCACCGATACTTTACTCGGATCAATAGTAATACCTCTGTCTGACACAACGTGGCCAAGAAACTGAACTTCTCGCGGATAAAATCCACACTTTCCGAATTTAGCGTACAACTGGTGGTCCCGTAATGTCTGAAGAACCATACGCAAGTGCTCGACGTGCTCCTCCTCCGTATGAGAGTAAACCAGAATGTCGTCTATGAACAAGATCACAAACTGGTCTAAAAACTCCCTGAATACCTTGTTCATGAGGTCCATGAACACTGCAGGCGCATTAGTGAGTCCAAATGGCATCAACCTGAATTTATATGGCCCGTACCGTGACAAGAAAGAGGTTTTTGGTACATCCTCCTCCCTTATGCACAGCTGATGGTAACCTGACCTTAGATCGATTTTTGAGAAGTATGCAACCCCTCTCAACTGATCAAACAAGTCATATATCCTAGGTAATGGATACTTATTACCTATCATCACCTTGTTCATGCCTCTGTAGTCCACACACAACCGCAATGAGCCATCCCTTTTCTTTACAAATTAAACCGGTGCACCCCACGGTGATGTACTGCGTCGAATGAAACCCTAATCTAAGAGCTGCTGAATCTTCTCCCTCAGCTCTCGCATCTCTGAAGGAGCCATGTGATACGGTGCTCTAGAAATTGGTCTCGTTCCCGGTGCTAAGTTGATAACAAACTCGATCTCCCTACTAAGCGGTAGCCCTGGTATTTCCTGAAAGACGTCCTCAAAATCCCTCACTACTGAAATTGAGTGCAGAGGGACAACCACCTCCTGTGAGGTCTCTTCTTCAATGTAATAGAGATGAGTGTACAATCCTCCCTCAGGAAGAGGCATTGCCACTAGGAACTTCTCCTGTCCCGGAATGGAAAATACGATATTCCTCTCATAATAATCGACCATCGCCCTATAACCCTCCAACCAATCCATCCTTAGGATGAGGTCGTAACCCTCCATATCCAACACCAGGAGATCTGTCGCTAGACTCAATCTCCCGACCATAATGTCCACACCCATACAAATCAAGTGTATAAGGGACCCACTACCCATCGGTAACTCCACATACAAAAGATGAGTGTCGACTGTCTCTAAGAGGCTGGATGCCCATGCAAATCTAGTGGCAATAAAAGAATGTGTCGCCCTCGTGTCAAATAAAATACTACCCTTTAGTCTGTGGATAAGAAATGTACCAGTGACTGCTGGAGGTGCTAGCTGGAATGGAACGTCCTGGACGTTGAGCACACGCCCGTAGTGTATCTATCCTGGCTGCTACTGTGGGGCCTGTGCTGCTGCTGGGGCTAACGAAGCCTGCTGCCTTTGTTGGGCACCCTACTACTGTGCCCTATCTTTTTGTGGACAATTTCTACTCTTGTGACCCTGCTGGCCACATGTGAAATACTGTACCTGAAACTGCCTCAACCCTCAGCCCTGTTAGCCCTGACGTTGGCCCTGATGCCCTTGGCCTTGCTGTCCTCATCCTTGGTTCCCATAGCCCCTTCGGCCCTGAGGAACTGGCTGCTGGGGACCCTGCTGGACCTGTTTGTCAAATTGATGCCTCCCATGCCTAAACCTCTTGGCAGAGTTCCCCTTCCGAAAATCCTGCCCTAGTTAACCCGCTAACTGCAGTTATGGTGTGATGCTGACACTACCTCCATCCACTTTGCCCGGCTGGCTTGGCTCACCTCTTTTTATTCCCTTTGCATGAAAGCGATGATCCTGACAGTGTAGTAGAGCGGCGTTGACGACATCCATATAAGTTACCAATGCTGGATTACCGACCAAATATTACATGATTTTCCAGGACAAGCCATCCATAAATTTTAACTTCTTTCGCTCCTCATTGCTCACCTCGTTCGGCACAAAGTTAGACAAACGGGTGAACTCCTTCTTGTAATCAGCAATTGAGCGATCTCCTTGAACCACCTCACTGGATTTCTTCCTCATCTCGGACCCTACCGCTGGAGGGAAGTACTTGCGGTCAAACCGCACCCAAAACTCAGAAATTGTCATTGCGTCCCTATCCTGGGCGGTGGTAACTGACTCCCACCACTATAAGGCCGCTCCCGACAGCTAGAAAGTAGCTAGTATTTGTTTATGTACCTCGATGCACTCTAGCAAGCGTAAGTGGAGCTAGATATTCTTCTTCCAGTTGCACGCCTCCACTACATTGGTACTACCCTAAAACTCAGGTGGATGCCCTTTCTGAGATGTCTCTCTAACTCGCCGCCAAGACGATGGTGCTGCTGGGACCTGAACCGCTGGTGCTATGGGAGGTGGGATTTGGGGCTGAGGAAAATGGGCTGCCATGGCCCTCATCGTTGTCTCGACTGCCTGGGCCACTATCACAGTAACTTGAGTAGTGGAAATCAACTCGGGTGGGGGTGGGGGTAGTGGCACCTTTGGCTCCTGATGAGCCTCCCTCTCCTCATCCCTGGCCTCAGCCCTCTCCATTCGTTGTCTCCTCGGTGGCATCTGAAAATAAATCAAATTGTATAAGTACACAGTCTATACAAAATTTTTAAGAGCAGGTGTACAATATCACAAAAGCAAAAAATGAATCAACGGTCCTAATAGTAGGTCTCTAACACAACCGAACGCCATGCTGAAATGTAGTAAGCCGTACAGATCCTATGGACACTAGAACCTGATGCTTTGATACCATCTGTGACACCTCGCCTAATTAAACCTTGTTTGATCAAGCCTTAATTTAATTTGAAATAGGTTTCTTAAATGGTCCATTCTTAGCATCACCGTCGAATACTTTTTTTTATTACTAGTCACCTAAGTGAAATTAAGCTACTGCCAAATTTTCTCGTCATTAAACAAATAAAACAACTCATGCGGAACAATATGATTTAAGCAGTACCAAACCAATCATCATAAATAACTGAATGAAATAAAATTTCGCCAAAAACCACGACTGAAATAAAACTAACTCCAAATCAAAGATATCCGAATAACTACAAAAGTAAAGATTAGACAACATGTCCCCAAACTGAGAGTACTAAAACTGAGATCCTACACCAGATCTAAAATAAAATAATCGTCTAAGCAAGCCCTGCAACCTCCACATGTGCTGCAGCTCCAAAATCCCTGGAATGAAGTCATGCTGGGTGTCCTTGTGGCTGGGCACCTAAAAGGTTTTTAAAAGGATTTTTCATAGCAAGAGTTAGTATTCAAAACACTTAAAAAAATTGCAAGAAGCTACCACAAATATGAGTTATTGATTATACATGTTAAGATTTCGTATACTCTCTTAAGTTACCTCACCCCTCTCAACGTTGGTATTTAGTCCATCTAGCTATACTACCCAAGCTAACTAGACTAGAATACTCCACTGGGCTTATCTACACTCTAAGTCACCATATCATACACGCAGTATTTTAATAGTTCATATCTCATATGTTATACACGTAGATAACTTATTCATTTCTTGTTATCTTTGTTCTTATTTTATAATTAAGTCTCACCACTTAATTATTACTAAAATATTATTAGTCCATCTTATTATCTACTATTCATGTGAGTAGATTATTCCTATAGCATACATTTATCACATGACATATACTAAATATTAGTCATCACTAATATGTCCTTATAACACACATAAAGGACTCTTGGTTTGGAATAACTCATCGACCCCAAGTAAGAGTTGGTTCGGAATAATACATCGACCCCAACTATTTATATATATATATACATATATTCTGGCTCGGACTCTTTCATCACGACACCAGTTTTAAGGTTTGGTTTGGCATTCTTCATCAACTCCAAATATATATTAACTCTATGTTAGTTCGGAATATCTCATCGGCCCTAACATAATTAATTTAGATATAATTCTCTTAACATAAGTTCATATGATTCAGTAGGTACACACCCGACCTATCAATCATGTTCGTACATAATATTTTATTCTCTTATATTCACCGTACTTGTTATTTTACGATTTATTATCACTATCGCATTTAATTGAGTATATTCGCTACTCTTAGGGCCCTAGTTACCCATCCAATAAATTCAGTAGTTAATTCATCTTTACCTTATTGATAATTATTTTGAATTCATGTTAACTCCCTTCGTAACTTAAATTCACCATTTTCGATACTCAAACCGTTCGTTCTTTGCTTATGTAGTCATTTTCTAAGTCTTTCTCTCAATGACTATGATGGGTCTCTACCCTCTACCTACTGGTCTTTATCAAGTCCTAGGATTGGTATAAAACCACTATAAACTTCCCAATAAGTGACGACCATCCAAGAAAATTCACTTAATAAGATTTTTCAAGAAACAACAGGGGTTGATCGATCGACCTTCATCATCGATCGATCGACAGATGAACATCGATCGATCGATCTTTATAGTCGATCGATCGACTGTTCTGGGCAGCTTCTACCTGTTTCGTCTTTCTTAAGTTTTAACCACTCAAAACTCCATTAAATCTTCTGTAACTCTCTACTAACATCACCAATTATTTTTATATGGATGTAGACTATTCCTAACGTTAATATATCATCAAATCTTGATGAAAATCATCTAAGAATCCCAAATAATCTTAACTTCTCAAAACCCTAGATATATGGTTTCTTTATATTAAATCATCATATAACCAGATTTATATTTCGTAATAGGAATCATATTTCTTCTGTAATTTAATCCTTTATAGATGTAAATCTAACTACATGCAAATCCTATCCAAAACATGTATCAAATCCGCCTTCAAGAATTATTCAAAAACCATTTATTTTGCACATCTTATACATGGATATTATAACTCAGATTTAGATTTTGTAAATAACCACTTGCCTTGATTCAAAGATGATCTGATTTCGTGGTTGTTGTAGAGTTTGATTTTTTATCTCCTGCAATCTTCACTCTTCAATTGCTTGAGTTTCAAGGATTTTTTTGAATCTCTCACACTTCTTCTTTTTATGCTTTGAGAATAACTTCTCTTTTCTCTCTAATGGCCTCTCCGTGAGTTATGAGGTTTCTAACCCTAATTCCTTATTTAATCAGATGATAAAAGACTCCAAAATTCGCAGGTCTTCCCACTCCTATCTTTTAAAAGACCAAAATGCCCCTGAATGGTCCTGACTTAGCCCAAAGATGTCCCAGGACCTAACTAGTACTCCTCGGTATACTATTTTGAGTATTTTGGCCCTTCTGGAGCTAACCATGACCTCTAAATTGTCATCTGAGTCACTCATATAATAATTCTTATCTCAACCTCTCGTATCCCATGTTTGGCTCTCGGTTAAGATTTAAATCGTATACGCCCATATCACTCGCTATGACGTAAGGTAAATTCGTGAGTTATTCACAAGTCATTTTCAGTAACTCGACTTAAAATATTAAATCATCCCATTTAACATTTAGATCGTATTAAATTACTCTACTCACGTAATTTAAATATAAGTCTCATTAAATTACTCTACTCACGTAATTTAAATATAACATCTCATTAAATTGCCCTACTCATGTAATTTAAATATAAGATCTCATTAAATTACTCTACTCACGTAATTTAAATATAAGGTCCGTATTTTCTATTTAATCGCTCCCTTAATTAAATTCTAGATACGTAGAAATATGTGGTATTACAAGTTTCTCCAATTTTACAAACAAAATTCTTCCAATAAAAAGTTTTTGAAGAAAAACAAAAAGAAAGACAGGGCCAAAGAAAGCTGTGAGAAAGTAACAGAGGGTAAAGAAATTTTTGAAAATTTGAAATGTTTTGAGTGTGAGGGGAGAGGGCATAGGTCATTTGAGTGTCCCACCAGACTTAGGAGAGAGGGCAAGAAAGTTGTTATGCCAGTTACCCAATGTGACAGAAAGGAAGATGTGAAGGATTCTTTGGATGAGTCTTCATAAGGAAAGTTTATGGACTTTTTAGCCAGTCGTGAGAGCTCACCTTATTTGTCCTGCGAAGATGAGGACACTTGTGCACGTGAGACCCTCGAGGAGGATTTGAGTGTTTGTAGCGAGTCTAAGAGAGAGTGTGAAAGTGTGGATGAAATTGAGCTCTAGATTGCTTTTAGAGAATTATACGTCGAGACCTTAAAGACAATGAAATTGAATAAGGAGTTAGGTCTTAAGGTGAGAGATTTGGAGAGGGCGTTTGAGAGTTTGAGAGGTTTTAAGGCTACGGAGAGTCAACTTGAGAAAGTGAGGATTAGTCTGAGAGAGTTGTTTATCATCGTGAATAGGGAAAAGATTGAACTCATAACTCGCGTGTCACAATTAGAAAAAGATCTTAAGCATGCCCTGGAGGCTAAAGTCACTTTGAAGAACACATATAAGAAGGTCGGCAAGATGGTTCTTAATCCCATTTTGGGTAGTGGTGAGAGTTTAGGAATAAGTTATGACAATGCATCTACTTCAGATGCGGCACCTTAATCGATTGCTACTTTAGTGTTAGATCCACATGACTCTCGACCCGGCCCACCTAGGCATCTCGTACCAATTAGGAGATCGCTTAGGACACATTTTGATAGAGGTGTACCTATAACATTTTATGTTTGCACACACTGCAAGAGAAGAGGACACCTGAGAGAGTTTTGTTTTAAGTTGGGTAATGGTTTTGCTCTACATGTGTTCTCACATATGCACCCACTCATGATACTTTACTTGCGCATAATGATAGAGAGTTTACACATATTAGGGAGCAAGTAAAATTTTTAGTCAATACTTCACAAGATTTGATGGAGTTGTTTCAAAAGATGTCACTATCTTTGAAACACTCCACCGCACCTACTGGATGAGGTCTAGACTTGTTTTCTACCGTATGATGATTTACATGATGACGCTTTTGCCTATTGCTACTATGTATTATTTTGTATTTATATTTTCCATTTTGATATATTTATCTTAATTTCACTATTCTTTTAGCATTTTTTTGGATCTGTTTACCCATTCCAGGAATTGTTTTAATGAAAAAAATTTACTGGACAAAATTGCATGACTTCTTGGTAATCAGTGAAAATTCAATGTTTTCGTTCAAATGAGAGGAGTTTTCGTTCGAGCAACGTCCGATGTCGCGCAAAGCTTCTTCTCGCGAGAAGCCCATGTCATTTGAGCTACATGGTGCTTCGTTCGAGCGACCATTGGAGATTTTGTTTCTTCTGTTTTCAGTTCTATGGTTCATATTGATATATTATTTGGTAATGTTGTGTTGATTCTGAACAGTGTTCGAAAAATACAAAAAGATTTTCATTTTTTGATAATTTTTTTAAAAATCAAAAAAGAGTTTTGTATTTTGTTTACGTCGTATATGAATGGACACTTAGGATGACCATGTCATAATTTCATTCCATATCCATGTGACTATTTGATAGTGTTTTAAGGCAATATGTTGTGTCATTTGTGTGCTTTACAAAATTTGAAGTCTTTAAGATGATATATAGGGTCGTTACCTACATGTTTGACTCATTTGTCCTTTATTACGCACATGCACGGATTTTTTTGACTTTTGTGCTTGTCTATGACATGTTGGTTGAGTGTTTCCATCTCAATTATGTCTATACAACAAACCAAATGCGATAAAACTTGACAAAAGAGTAGTGTATGATATAAACCGTTTGTGAGTTTGTGTCATTTATTTTGAACAACGAAAAAGGGCTGCGAATGGTATTTCATTTTATTCCTTTGCCATACAGCAACCATTTAAATGGACCTTAAAAAGTGAGGAATTGAAAATTATCCGAGGTCCAAAGAGGTTTAAAAGAACCCAAAAAATTGAAAGGCAATAAAAAGAAATATATGACAAAAATGGGCTAATAGGTTTTAGTTTCATCACCTCATAAGAAAAATAAAAAGCATTATCTTTAAATGAGGGAGTTTGGATGAAGTTTAAAAAGGTTTGCACGTCCTTAAAAGTAATGAAAAAGCATTACATAGTTTTGGACGTTATTGGTGTGGAAATCATTTATACTTTGATTTTTTGACATGATTAAGACAATGTCATCTAAATTCAATAACATTCCACCTATGGACTATTTTGATTTTCATTCGTTAGGAGTACACTTACGCATCGTGCACACATGTCATGATTGAGTCGATTTTCCTATCGAATTTCTTCACACCCATTCATTCCGTTTCCATGAGTTGGTTATCTTAGTTTAAATTCATGGTGTGTGATTTTTCTAACATCATTTTTTCTTTTCTGTGTGAAAAATCTAAAAAATTCAAAAATAGTTTATTTGCCTTGTTTACCGTGTCACCCCTATTTGATTTTCTTGGTTTATTCTTTTCGTTGTCTATTTCAGACAAATAAAAAGGGGGAGAACGAATTATGACTTTATGAGGGAGTTTAAGTATGGGGGAGAATTGATTATGCTTTCTTCTTTACGCTTATATCACTTCAAAATCGATACGTCATGAGGTGGTTACTTTATCTCATGTGTGTAGGTACAATTGAAGATCATTATATTGCGCACCCTGATGAGAAAAGCGTGAAGTTTTGAAGAATTAATTCTTGAAGAAAATTTTGAAGACTTGACAATTTATCATTCCACTTTTGAGTTTATGGGGGGTAGATTTGTACCGGCATAGATATATAGGGAGATTTGTAAATACATAGTCCGTCACAATTAAGTATGTCGTATACTGCTACAATCGTCAAAGATGTTCAAGATCAAATACGTAACGAGACGGGTCCAAATATCAAGCTTCATCAATAATCAAGCCTCCGCGAAATGAATTTGGTAAAGTTATGTTTTTAATTCATTAATATTTCACTTAGGATATTGGGATATTTTTCACAAAATATTTTCTAAGTATTAGAGTGGAGCATTTAATGTATTTCGTAAAAAAATATATTCTTCGGAGTGTTTGAGACAGTGCATTTGCTGAAGAGATAAACGAGAAAAAATTATTATTTTAATCATCTCGTTCAAACGACATCGTACATCGTTCAACGACACGTCATGTTGCGCGATACATCAAACGACATCATTTCTCGCTCGAACAATAGCGTGTCTCGCTCGAACGACCCACCGCCTTAAGTTTTCTATACAAGGATCTTTTCGTCTCCGTTTTCCTCAAGAAGTCTGTACGTTTTACATTCTGCAAATAGTGCAAAATCAGCGGAACATTTTGTCTTCTTCTTTTAGAGTTTCATCTCTTTTGTTTTCAATTCACAAAAGTCCCAATTATTCATGTGAATTTTTTTGGAGTTTGAGAACACACTTTGTTGGTGTTCATACTTTATGGAGAGCATATTTACATCATATGGTTGTGTGTCATTGAGGTTGGCTGCGTGTGGATCTTTACTCAAGATAGGACTACGATTCGTATGGATTGCTGCGCGTAATTCATTCTTTACGACGCCGACCGATGCCTATATGTAATCATGTGTAAAAAATATTTGTACTTTATTGTAATTCGTGTAAGTTGCGATTTATAAATTATAGTTAAATAAAAAGGTTTTTCTCTGTGGGGATTTTTCCTGAACTTTATATCACATATTTTATTTATGTTGGTTTGACACATGCACGCACATAGCTAGTTAATTTTGTGGGATGAATTAATTTGATTTATAAATTGACTCTAATTAAATAAGTTTGTGATTGGAATTTTCACATATATTTGAATCTTTATCACACGTAGGTTTTGCATAAATGTTTAAGAACATGCACTTGATGTCTGGACTGGGGTTAGGACAAAGATAACAAGGGGAAGGTCATGTTCCCGCTCTCTAGAAGTTCTTCGAACGACTATGAAAATATCATATCTGACTTAACCCACAGAAATGTGACTTTAGCTTTACCAAAGGAAAACTCTTGGGATTCATGGTTGGTGATAAAAGGATAGAATTAGATCCTACCAAGCTAAAAGCCATACTAGAAATGCCGCCACCCCAAACGGAGAAGGAAATCAATGGATTCCTTAGTAAATTATAGTATATCAATCGATTCATCATCCAATTAACTTCCATCGGTGAATCCATCTCCAAATGCCTCCGAAAGGATTCGTCCAAGGTTTATAATGAAGCTTGCCAAGAAGCCTTTGACCATATAAATCAATACCTAACCCGACCTCTAATACTCATGCCATCGCAGTCTGGTCTTCCCCTACTCCTATACCTGATCATGACAGATACTAAAGCTGGGGCTTTGCTAGCCCAATTCCTTGATGAAACTCGCAAAGAGAGATACATCTACTATGCCAGTCGCAAGTTGGTCGGGTAAAAAAATAACTACACAGCCTTGGAGACAGCATGTATCGCTCTTATCTGGGTCACCCAAAAGTTCCAGCACTACATGCTCACCTTTGCCATTAAACTTGTATCCTGAATGGATCCCCCAAGTACCTATTCGAGAAGCCCGCCCTATCCAGCTGAATGGCTCGTTAGTTGATTCTTCTAGCCGAATTTGATATTGTATATGTCACGTAAAAAGCCATGAAAGGAAAAGCCATCGCTGATTACTGTGCTGACTACCCTATGGAAGAAGCCAATGTCTAGATTTTTAAATTCCTAGTTGAGAATATCCTCTATACATCCCAGGAATATCTTCGATGACAAATATTCTTTGATGGCGCTGACAACAAGAAAGGGTATGGCATTGGGATACTCCTAATTTCCCCTGATGACTTTCACACTCCTATTGCCATTAAACTAGATTTTTCCTACACCAACAACATGACTGAATACAAGGCATGACCGGTAGGCCTCAAAGTTTCCCTCAAGAAAGGAATTCGATACCTCGATGTCTATGGGGATTCAGCGCTCATCATCGGTCAAGTACTCTGAGAATGGAAGGTCAAGGACGAGAAAATATTACCCTTCCATGCCCACTTAGAAGACTAGATTCCCAATTCTAAGAAATCACCTTCCACTACCTGCCCCAAGAAAAGAACAACCTAGCCGATGCCCTTGCTACCTTAGCCTCTATGATTGAAATGATCGAATGAATAAACATGTCCCCTTTCCTTTTCCAAAAGCAAGATAAACCAACCCACTACTACCATATTAAGCTTAGCACAGAAAAGACCCCAAGATAGCCAACTACTAGTACTATGATATTTGGCGCCTCCTCAAGCATGGTAGGTACCCCCAAGGTTCTGATAAAAAAGACTGAGCAACCCTCCACAGATTAGTTTCCCAGTATATTGTCTGTGATAAAGCACTGTTCAAGAGAAACTTCGATTGAAGCCATTTGCATTGCATCGCATGGGCTAATATTGAATGGATGATCAAAAATAAAATAGGGAATGCTAATCCCACATAAATGGCCATATGCTCGCCAAGAAGATCATCTGATAGGGTTACTACTGGATTACCACGGTTCAGGATTGCACAACCTACGTTCGAAGATGCCTCAAATGCCAGCAATTTTCTAACCTACAACACTTGCCTCCGTGGGAATCGTACAACATGACTTCTCCCTGGCTGTTCTCCACATGTGGAATTGATATCATGAGAAAGGTTACAATTAGAGAATCCAACGGACATGAATTCATATTGGTTGCTATTGACTACTTTACTAAATGGGTCAAAGCTGAATCATACGCAGTACTGAATGCCAAGAAGGTGTCTAAGTTCATCCGAAAAAACACTATTTGATGATATAGGGTCCCACACGAGCTGGTATCAGATAATGGGTTAAACTTCAAGTTAGAGGTTGTAGATGTGGTCTATGAGTATGGGATTCAGAAACACAAATCTTCTCCCTACCGACCTCAATCTAAGGGATAAGTTGAAGTAGCCAATAAGAATATCAAAGCCATCATCGACAAGAGGATCGAGAGTTGTCGATATTGGTCCGATCGGATTCCCTACACCCTCTGGGGCAACCGTACCTCAGTTCGAACCTCTACTAGGACTCCCCCTTACTCTCTAATTTATGGCATGGAAGCAGTCCTACCCATTGAGATGGAAATCCCTTCATTGCACATCGGGATTGAAAGTAAGGTCAACGAGGAAGACTGGAATCAAAGTCATCTCGATAAGTTGTCACTCTTGGACAAAAGGAGGCTAAAAGATCTATATCACATACAATGGTACCATCGCCATATAGCGCGATCATTCAATAAGAGACTCAAGGACTACAGTGAAAAAGAATGAGACTTAGTCCTTAAAGAAATTGTAGAGCCCCTCTGGGACGCCAGGGGGAAATTCATGCCCAATTGGAGTGGCCCCTACATCGTAAAGAAGATCCTTTCAGTGGAGCTGCTATGCTCACCAATCTAGACGGAGAAGAGATGGTGCGTCTAGTCAACCTGGACCATCTCAAGAAATTCTACCCCTAGTCCGAAATCTTGGCGCACTACGATTCTTATCATCTCCCTTCAATTCCAAAAGAAAAAAGAAAAAAAGAAAAAAAATCTTCATTTCCCTCTACTCAGAACTACTTAGGCCCTAATCCTCTAAAAATCCTTGTTCTTTTAAAAATGAATTTCAAAAACTTTCAAAACCCCTAGAGGTACGTAGGTAGCTCATACCATTTACATGAGCACGACCCCCTTCTTTTTCACAAAATGCTATTTCTTCTTATCCCCGAGAATGACAGTTCATTTTAATGTATACATGAACAAAAGGATTATGTATGCCTTAGTGATTGGTATAGATAATTCAAATGCAAAAATCATCAAAAGGCACAACTAGATGATAAAAAACTCCTTTATTTCATTATTCAAAATTTCGATATGATTACATCAACAAAGGGAGTCAAACAACTTCCCATGTCAACCTACTCCTACCTTCCTAAAACCAAATATATAAAGTCCCACTACACCTCAAATAAGCCACAAATTATTCCAAAACACGAAACCACACCCATTATAAAAGCCTCACACATCCTACCCACAGTTGTCAGAAGAACCATCCCCATCATCACGCACATCCTAGGGTCCCCAAACTTACCCTAACTGAATGGAGTGCTACAGACGCTCCATATAGAGATAAGCCTAGACTAGCTTGGGGAAAACCACAACACCTCCCTCCATGGTGTTAGCTATGGCGAACCATCTTTGCCCAGTCTCCACAGGCAACATCTTGGAAACTATTCTTCTCCATAACCACTTCATGTAATCCCTTGAGATATGCCAGACTCTTCTAATAGACTGGTATGGATGGGTCGACGGTAAAAAATTCTCCCACAAAGAGCCAAGATGTATGCATATACACTCTGTTAGATCCTCCACAGGAAAGAGGTCTAGTGTTCGTGGTGGCATAATTTATTCCCAACTAAATTGGCGCACAAACTGCCAGGGAAAGTAGAAAGAGGTTTTTTGGAGGCCTACCAACCGAACATACTGGTATTCTTCAAGTTCCATAATGGGCAATAATTCGCTAGGGGATCGAGAAAACTCAAGCATAGCCGCTGTAATGCTGGGATTTATCTCCAATATAGCAGAAAACTCTTCATAAGACGGATAGATTTCGTCCAACCCGAAGAAAAAGACGTGGTCTTCGGGGTACCAAAACACAACTGCCGCCATCAGCATATTTCACTCTATGGGTCGGCTAGACCAGAAAGAGACTCGTCGCATGTTGAAAGCATCATAGTCAATGTTGTAAGAGCACATCGCTTCCAAGGTTTCGAGGTAGTTTGCAAACTCAACACTACTAGGGAGAGCCATACCAAAAAATAAGAAGAAAGTGAGAAAAGAAGAATGTAAATGAGAAGGAATGTGGAAGTGAGAAGAAAAATATCCATCCACACCCCTATTTATACTTGAAAACTCTCAAGCAAAGACAAGGAACCCTACAGAAATTGGAGGAAAACTTACCCCACCAAGTACCAAGCAATTAAAGAAAGTGTAATAAAAGCCTTGGTTTGATTAGACTGGACTGATATGACGATAGGTAGGAAAAGGGTCGTTCTGATTGGCAATCCCTTATTTTTGGGAAATCCCCTTTTTCCCTTTCTGTTAATATAAAAAAACTCAATAAAAATAATTTTATTTTAAGGGAATTCCGAATTTTCTTATCCTTATGTTTTTACTTATCCCATTTTAAAATAAAATGAATTCTTTTTAGTTCTTTTTACAATCTCAACAACAAAGTAAAACGAACATGTGCATTAGCCACTAAAACATAAATTAAAAAAAACATCATTTCATTTGCACAAATATTCGTTGTGTTACAACAGTTTTGTAGCAAAAACAAAAAAATACAATGGGACTCAGTCCGAAATCAATTTTCTCCCTCTCTTTCTTCTCCTTCTCTCTATCTAGGTGCCTCCTTTCTAGCGATGCGCTCTCTTCCCTCTGCAACGAGATGACATGCCACCACTCCCAGAGCCCGACCCTTCCTCAGATGAAGCAGACGGCACCAAACAAGAAGGAAACGGAATCGCATCCCTAATGTGGGAAGTCGACATTGATATCCAATCCCTAATATCCTTCAGCCAGGTGGTGGAGGCCCAGATGTGCTGCAAAAAAATAGATAATAGCAAATTAGTCAGTGTGAGGCAAAGAAAAAAATCAAGAAATCAAAAAGACAAAGAGATGAATAGTATACCTCAAGTCGAAGGACCTCCTTTGTCAAGACCAACTCCTCTAAATCAATCGCATTAGGACGGTGCAGCATACGCACGGACCCTCCATTAGCCCATCAAATATTGTAAGTAGGAGTGTTCTGCCGCAAAAAAGGAACCTCTGAGGTCGTTGCTGCCACTGGTGTCAATGAACCTCCTGCAATGTGGAGGAACCCACCAAAAGATTCGAACCTGCACGGGGGAGAGGCATCACGTCATATATGATGGGTGGCATCAACCAGCTCGACAAAAAGTCCATATAGTCATACAGCACCACCGTGTCGGTATATGATGAGTAAGGATCACCCATCATTGTCGATATCCGCACATCATTCGACATCTCCCTCACTCACCTCATATACACTGGAGGCTTCGTTCGTGGCACTGCAACCTCATCCTCCACAATCTGTCAGACTACTCTCTCCTCGAGGTACTAAGAGTGGCCAAACTCGTGCACCAACAAATTCCACATCTGTGCATATCCCCCAGTCAACCCATTATATTGGATAGCTGTCCCCCAGGGATCGAAGGTCACCTACCAATTCCACAACAAGAGCAGATAGATCACTATCAAGAAAATACCATCAAAGGAAAGACAATATCAAAAGAAAAAAAAGGACTTACCAGCTCACTCGTCAGGCCACTCAAGACTCTACGCACCGCCTCTAGAGAAAGAGAGTTCTTCGACTACCGATTGGACTTCCACCGCTAGTACATCCGACCGAAGTCCCCAACAGACTCGTCCTTGAAAGCCATCAATTGGGTGTTAAAATCAATCACATCATAGAACCACACCTGCAAAGGACAAAGTCCAGCAATTAAGAACTCAAGAATAAAACGCATGAAAGAAAATTCGAATGCATAAAGGAAAATGCAAAAATAAAGAATACCTCATGAAGATATGTGGCCCTAGTAAAAGTTTGTCAGTAACACCAGATGAATGCATCAAGAGAATAATAAAGAGTTGCCATGGTCAAGCTCCCCCAGTTATAAAGACGAATGTTCAAAAACACCCTAAAAAAGGCAAAAACCACAAGTGGATGACGTTGCCACTCGTCGCCACCAAGAAACCCCTAAACACCAGCAGAATAAATAAATGGGCCATCTGCCTCACTTGCCGCTCGTCACTCTCATCAATCCTCCTCCTCGGTAATAACTCTCTCAAAAGAGACAAACTAAAAGAATCCCCAGAGACTACCCTCTCCAAATCACGCAATACCACCGTCATCACCTCTGGCGTCACCCTCAGAGTCCTATCCACCTTAATCCGCACCCCCTCATAATCCAGCCCCAGCAGCTATTGCACATCTATAGGAGTCACCGTCATCTCCCCAAAGGGAAAATGAAAGGTGTGGGTGGTATCCCACCACCTCTCCCCCAAAGCAAAGAGAACGGCCGTAGAACGAGGCGTCTAATCCAAGGCAGACTCCAGTCTCCCAAAATCGACTGATGACACCATCCAACGCATCATAGACGGAAGATGCTCCCAAACATCCCTAAGCCCCATCGTCCTTCGGGCACGCATCGTTGACATAGAAACATCATACTGTCAAAAGAAAAATAGAAAAAACCCTTGTCAAAATTCAAGAAATAAGGAAATATCGTCATGGAAAATGGAAGAGAATACCAAAGGTCATTAATACTTACATAACCACTAGGGTTCACCACCCAGAAGAGAAATGACACGAAGGCTCTCACAAGAGAGTCCGATCATCCGCCACTAGCTCAAATAAGTCAAAATAGTTTTCGCTGACCAAAGCAAGGGACACCTTAGCCCTTCATTCCAAGCCTGCCCAATTGTCAGCATTGAGCCATGCCATGTGTGTTGTGCCACTTGAGAACTCAGCCATCTTTTTACTTGGAAATTCTAGAGAGATTTGCAGAAGGTAAGTGCAGAAGAAGGCAAGTCGAAAAGCTGTGAAAAATGAGTAGAACCTACCCCCTTTTTATAGGAGACTAAGGGGCATGTCGATCGGCATCTCCCTGACACCCACTGATTGAAACTATCCCTCAACCTATTCGGGGTATCCCAAAAGATCGTGCCACTGCCGTTTGGCACCCTTCCAACCATGCCAAATGGCACCCTCTTTAAAATTTTGTACAATAACTCTAAAAAAATGCTAGAAAATTTGGAAAAATCCCTGGAAAATTTCCAAAATTACTAAATAAATTTTTACCAAGAAAAACATTTTTATCACACTCATTTCCATGGAAGAAGTCTTATCTCCCCAGTGGAATTACAAAAAATGTCTCCAAATGTCACCACAAAAACTAAGTAATTCCCCAGCTAAGAAATCCTCGGATCATTCCTCATTCCTCTGTGAAATCTAAAATCATCCCCAACAAAACCACAAGATACATATCCCCAGTAGAATCCCCAAAATTCCCCAAAGGAAGTTGAAATCTTAAGCCCTCAAAATTGACTTCGACCCGTAGAATTAGTCGCTTCTACTTAAGCCCACAGAATTAGCTTTGACCCGTAGAATTGGTCATCTCTATCTTATGCCCGAAAAATTGGCTTTGACCCGCAGAATTTTTCACCCTTATCTTAAGCTCGCAGAATTGGCTTTGACCCATAGAATTAGTCACCCCTATCTTAAGCCTGCAGAATTACCTTTGACTCACAGAATTAGTCATCATTATCTTAAGCCCATAGAATTTCCTTTGACTTGCAAAATTGGTCATCTCTATCTCAAGCCTGCAGAATTTTCTTTGACCCTCAGAATTGGTCACCCCTAACTTAAGCCCTCATAATTGGCTTCAACCTGTAGATTTGGTCACTATAACTCAGGTCCTCAGAATTGACCTCGACCCGCAGAATTGGTCACTCCCTACCTATGACCTCAGTCATCACCCCCTTTAGGTCCTCAGAATCGGCCATCCCTAGCATCCCCTCAGGTCCTCAGAATCGACCTCGACCCTTTGAACCGGTCATTCCCATCCCTTAGGTCCGTAGAATCGACCTTTTTTCAAAAAACATCATGTGGTGTCTATTCGATGGCTTTCTCTTATTCCAAGCCCACCCATCGAAGGTCCCTGTAGACACCACATTATTTGACCCCCTAAGTCTCTCCTTAGGTCTCTAGCACCTCGGGCCTCGTTTGGAGGCCATTTCACTACAAACCCTAGGTTACACTCCGAGTACCGATTTGGAGGCCATCAAGCGCTCTCGGGCCTCGTTTGACTCCGATCAACTCTATGGTCAGAGTGAAAACTCTTTGAATCCTCTAAGGTATCTTCCAATGGTCCGTCCCATGTGTGAATTGGCATAATAGTTCGGATGAACGAACCATTTTATAATCGAAAATTGATCTATAGGCCATCGGCACTCCCCGGTCCCAATTTGACCCCAAATAACTTCATTGTCATAGAGAAATCTCTTTGAATCTTTGAAGGGAGATGAAAAACCTTTCCAAAGGTGTGCCTCGTGTGCAAAACGGCATAATCGTTGGTATGAACGATCAGTTTTGCCTCGAAAACCGATCTAAAGGCCATTGGGCGCTCCCGAGCTCTGTTTGACCAAAGTCTACTCTTCAGCTCAAATGAGACTGAATTAATCTCCGAATGGAACTGAATACCCTTTTAAATGGTCTAAACCATGCATGATTCTGACTTACGGTACAGAAAAACATTTTGTTTTACTCGGAGAGGTCATTGGGTGCTTTCGATCCCCGATTGGCCAAGATTAGCTTTTTCAACCGAGCAAAACTCTTTGGAATATCGAAGTACATATCCTAACCTTTCCAATTTCTACCCCCGTGCATGATTTTGACTTACCATGCGGACAAACGATCCATTTTCGTTCGGCGATCTCCCCTCCAAAGGATCGACCCGCGCTTTCGAGCCATACTTGACCCAAAGTCAACTCCTGGACCCGAGAGAGGTCGAAAGGACTCTTGAAGGTCTCTGAAGTACCTTTCTAATGGCATGCCCTATGCGCGATTCATATAAACGGACTATTACTACGACCATTTTTTCAGGAAAATCTACACGAGACTATCAATTGGCAGGGTCCAGTTTCCTACCTATCAGCAGTGTGTCTAGGGTCATCTGCCAATGAGCAGGAATAGGGAAGTGTCGATCGGCAACCCTTGTCCCTATAAAAGGACGGTATGACCTCACTACTAGGAAGATCAATACCATAGGTCCATCACCATTAGTGATCTCAGTAACATTCTCTCGAAATCAGCGAAGTTCCTTCATGTGAAGTTCCATTCAAGCTTCCATTTCCATCCTTTTCATACCCAATTTAACAAATCACACTCTCTCTCATCCCACATTTATCTCACATTCAAGGGAGTTCATCTAAGATCAAAGATCAAGCTTCAAAGAAGGTCTAATTCTTTCCCATTCTCTTTAAATTCTTTTTTTGCATAAATTTCATTAGATCCATAATTTAGTTCTTACTTTAGTTCATACACATAAATATCTACATTTTTATTAGTATATTGAACATACTTTATTTTCTAAAAAAAATAGGGTTACACCCATAAATTCCGAACGGTATTATCCATCACACTTTTTCAAAACTAAAACATATTTTTCTACACACACACATAATAAAATTTCATTCGGATCTATTGGATAAAACCCACCCTCATGTCGCATCCAAACTATGTGGACTTCGATGTCTTTATAGGCTACGTAGGCATTTCGGATTAAAACTCGAGACTCGAATCCAATTTTCTAATTCTCCTAAATTCCTCATTTTTATCATAGTCTGGTATTAATATAGGTATTATGTCTGTTAGCGTTTCATTCATTACATATTATCGTTTCGTAATAATGATCAATATCGTGATAAACGCATAAATCATATTTTCTATATATATTATTTTGGGAGCATTCATATGGATGACTTCACTCTATCTTTCCCATGGTATGAGTTGGACGATTCCGATCTCCATTTTATATACACGAACACACACTTCATGGAAAAATAAAGGAAAATAATAACACAAGCTCATGAGAGACCGAAAGGGCGGGATGGGTGCCTAACACCTTCATATTCCGTAAATTAGTCCCCGAGCCTTTGAATTATTGGTTTTGTATGCATCAATTTGTCTTTGATGTCGCTCTCTCAAGGTGAAAACATGTTCTTGGCGACTCCATGTCTTTACATTTACCCCACTCTAACGACGATCGAAGCATTCCTAAAAAGGGGTGCGAGACTTTTTGATCCCCGCCCGACTCGCGATCTCGATCGGGATGGCCAAACTTTCAATGTTTAACTATTGTAAACTATATTTTTGACAATTGAAATTTATTTTAGGCATAATGTACTTTCAACGTCAAGGGTAAAGTGTTAAAATTTTCATGCACTTCCTCTCTTTATTCATGGTATACATATACATCTTATTTTACGAAGTGTAGGATTGATTTTATTTGTTATATTATTTTACGATTCTATTATTTTAAAGGTTAAGATTGTTCACTATGAGTTTAAATATGTAAATTACTCAACTCTAACAAATTATCCTATCATGTCTTGTATGTTTTGTAATTGGTTCTTTATCACATTAATTTAATTTTTTTTGTACTTTCAAGAAATATTATAATGCTCTTGCGTATCACGTGAGTTGCATGCTAGTCTAATACAACAATATAAAAATGTTGTCTCTAAATTGTATGATGCTACATATCTTCAATCAATAAGTATTAATTAAATGTTATTTTCTTATCTCCTAAAAAAACAAAATGATTTGATATTAAAAGGGTCCAAAACTATGAAATCTCTCTCTTTCTCTCTTTAATTGAAGCAAACTCTTCATATTTCCTCTCTAAGGGCCATAGTGATTTTGTTTGGCTTATTTTCAAATGATTTTCAAGCTCTCTTGGCCATCCCCATGCGCCATCAATTTATGGTTCTCTTCTCACTTTTTTTTTTAACATTGTTCTCACTTTTATAAATATTACAAATATGTGCACTTTGTTCTTTGTTCATGTTTTCACTTCAATGAGTTTGTAAATTCTTGATTATTTTGTGTTTATAATATGAAATTAAGGCTTTTAATTTCATACTAGGATTTTTGGTATTATGTTTCTGATCAATCATGGATTTTTCATTTTATTCTACAAGATAATTTGATTGACTGTCAGGATATCAACAAATTGGTAATAAAGACAATATTGTTCCATGTTGGAGATCAGAACGGTAAGGAGATTGTGCACAAATTAGTCAAATACAAATTTTACATTCAAAGTTGGAGAACATACATAATTCTTCTTTTATGTTATTATTGGGTATGTATAGTTTGTAAAGAATATTTATGAATATGAAAAAATTATTTATAGTAAAAGGAACGAAGGTACGTTTACTTGGTAACCTTCTATCAATATCAATATGCTTTGGTGTAATTTTTTGTGGTATGTGATCGTAAATTAAGATGCAATTTTATAATATCCGTGTATAAGAGATAGTATTAGACATGAATGTCGTGCGATAACAATTATTGGTGCCTTGAGTTGGATTTTTTTCTCGACATCCCATCCATAGATTCTGATTATTATTAACCATAATTTGGGTTTTTCTTGCTAATTTTTTTTTGCCTTTTTGTTAACAAATCAGCATGATCATATGGACTCTCAAACTTCATTTTAATAGATATTTGTAAATATTTTATACTTTCTAGTCTTTAAACATCACAAACTAATGCAATCTTTATAGTACATACATATATATATATATATATATATATATATATATATATATATATATATATATATATATATATATATATATATATATATATATATATATATATATATATATATATATATATGTATGTATGTATAATAAGGAGTAAAAGTTTGTTACTATTCCAAAAAGAGATAACTTAATTAGAGGTCAAGATTTTGGCAACAAGGAAACGATCCAACGGTGTTGATGAGATGAGATGAGATGCATTTTTCTCTTTTGTCCTTTTGTTATTGTATTTCCCCCTATTTTTAGCACTTTATTTCCTTTCCCCCTTTTACTCGAAATTCAAAAGCAGGGTGAAAATAGGAAATTACACACTCAAACCCTCTTTTCCCCTAAACGGAGTATACTTCTCTCTCTCGATCGATCAGAAACATCACACCATTCATCCTTTCAGCCTCTTTTGACTCCATTCTCTTTTTCATCTCTCATCTCATATTCAGATACCCTCTCTCTCTTCACCACATCCTGCAGAAATCACTTGAAATGGAGTATAAGTGTTCTACTATTCTATAAGTGGGATAAGGTAAGTAGGGGTTGTACTTGGGAAACACAATCTCATTACCAAACCCACAGAGTTGGAAACCCCTGTCTCTCTCTCTCAAATCGATCGACTTAACTGGTGGGATTTCAATGGTGACACTGTGCTAGAGGTACTCCCCCTCTTCTCTCTCTCACACACCACTACCGTTTCAAAGTTCAGGGTTCGAATTTTGGTTTCCAAACTTTAGGGTTCGAAATTTTGATTTGGGGATTTTCTTAAGATCTAGGGTTCTAAACATAGTTACTCACAATATTTCTTTGTGTTTAATGAAGTTCCAAGAGGTATCTGTGAATATGCACCGTGGGATCTCTCTAGAGGTTGGTTCAATCTGATTCTTTTAGTATTTATGCTGTATTTACTAAATATTTTTTTTCCTTTTATCATAAGTATAGTTGAATGTTGTGATAGACATTTTTTATGTTATGTTATGTTATGTTATGTGTGACACCATGGGAATGTTGTAAATTTAACCTTTGTTGAGAGGGTTCTATGTTAATTATAGATGGTTCATTAGAAGAATTGAGTAGTCATTTCTATCATCTTATGTAACGGAAATAATGATGGTTTAATGCTATTGGGTGGAAGTTTAACAGTACTGGGTGACGGTTTAATGGTACTCTGTGACGATTTCAGTACTGGGTGACGGTTTTATGTTAATTTTATAGGTAAAATTACATTATTTGACTGTTAGTATTTATCATTTTTGGCAGAAAACCATCACATGAGATGTGTGTTGTTTGGACAAAGATTCAAAAAAGAAGAACCCCCTCACGAATCTAATGACAAGGTGTATAACATTCTAGTGGTTTGAATTATTATAACATTAAGAATAAGCTTCAGGATGTTTTACACTTTATTTTAGTTGTCATCAAGGTGTTTGACGAAATACCAATCACAATATTATAATTTGCATTCTTCCCACTTATTGTCTTTTTACTAGGTTTTATGAATGTATAAAAGATGCTTCATGACTGTCAACATGAGAAAATGTTGTTACCTACTTTATTAAATTACTTTAGATAATAAGTGAAAATTAATTTCCCAATCTACCATATTTGAGGCCAAGTTTTGGATTTCAATTGAAAATTAACTTTCTTTATTTCGGTGTTTAGTTTATGCCCAATATATGATCAAATCGATTTTGAAGTGTGATTATTTTTTGGGTCTTTTTATATTTGTATTCTCTTAATAAATTTGTGATTCTTTAGTATTTTCAGGTTAATTTTCTTGGTCATAACTGGAGAAGAATCTGGATACTACATGTAGGTATAGATAAGCCATTTGGTATGCAAATAGAGCATGGAATGGATAAGTGTTCTGTTGAGGTTAGTATGTGTTTCTAATTTTTACCTTTTTATGAATACCCTTTATTTGTGGACTATTGGTTATAATACGTTGGCTATATCCAGCTTATGGAGACCCCATTAGAATAACTATGTTTTTTTCATTTTGCAGGCATAACTGGTATGTGTTTTTGGATTTTTTGTTTAGATTTTAGGGTTTTGGATATATGGATTTTAGTTTTTAGTATCAATTTCACAAATTATTGGATTTTTTGCATGCTTTATTGCATTTTAGGGGTTCGTGGTTTTAATCATGGATAGTAGGCTTCCTTTCATCTCAGTTTTAGGATTTCCCCCTTAGATTTGAGGCATATGGGTTTTATTTACATGGTTTTGTTGGTTTTATTACGGATTTCGGTGTTTCAGGTTCAACATGGTGGCTATATATTTTTGGTTTGGTTTGTTTACATTATTTTGTTTGTGGTTTCACACCATTAGTCCCCTTTAACCACTTAATCTTTACTAATTATATTTTTTTTACTAGCATGTACTCTCTCTCCTATATCTCACATTCTTAAGGTATACCTCCCGATTTTTTTTTTGAATTCCAGTCATTTGTATCTCTCCATATCTCATTGTTGGTGTTCAAATTATGTTTTTCATTTGAAGTTGTTGAAGCTGAAACTTAGAAGCTATCCAAAGTTTCAAGTTTGTCTCAAGTCACAGAAATGAGACATATTGGTATTTACATGTATAATTGCAAATGTAATAAGCTTTTTTATTACATGGAGATTCACTATAGAACTCGAAGCATTCACTGAATTGGAGTATTGTTTCAATCTGTGTATGGTTTGTTTGTATGCATATATGTATAATTCTACTTTTGTGTCTTTGCATCTAATCTTATTTCACATGTATGTATATACTTCTTCTTTTTTCTGAAAAATAATAGATATTTAATTTAATTTTTATCTATATATTTGTCATCAAATGTTTATAAATTCCTGGTGTAAAAGAATAGTTTGTTTAGTTATGAGTTTTGTTGCCAGATCCTAATAGGAGTGGAAAAAATTTAAACAATGATTAGTACCTATAAATTTAAACAATGTTTAGTTATATTTGATTGCATATGTTATCACACGTATTGTTCCGATCATACAGATGAAAACATTAGGTATATTATTGATATTACGTCTGCATGATCGGAATAATATACCTCATGTTGCTAATTATATTGTGGGGTTGGAACATGTAAGTATTGTTCCAATGATTGCAATTGTTCAAACAGGGGAAGTATTGTTCCGATCAGAATAATATACGCAATAGTTAGAACACCAGGTAGAGAAGGGGAAGTGGATGAAAATGTTCAAGATATTAGCATGTTATTGAACTAATGTTGCTAATTATATTGTAGGGTTACTTATTATATTGAACAATGAGGAGGATATTGACCACCACCGATTCTTCATAAAGTCCCAGTTTTCACAAGACTCGGCTCCAACGCACACCTCTGGCCATGACTCTTAAGTGACAGTATGGATTTGATCTGAGTCTGACATTTGTATCTATTTTTTTACAATCCAGTATACACAGACACACAACACGTGCAGTATGTTTTTTTTTATCAATATGCTTGGGTTGTTTTGCTATTCGGTTTAATTTATGGTAGCTACGATTGTTGATGTCTATGATCGATTTTTGGTAGTTGCGATTATTGGTATCTATGGTAGTTGCGATTTCAGATGGTTATGCATGACACATTTTCTTATTATGAATTCATCCAGTGATATATTCCATAAAAAAGATCTAAAATTTCGGATCAATCATCATTTGTTTTACTGAAAATCTGAGTTGCAAGGGCAGAATGCATCAATTTTATACTTTTGAACTTATTGAAAGATACCTATGATTGTTGTTATTGATCGATATTACATGTACGGAATGACTAAGAATAAGTGTAATTTTTTAATCCCACTTTGTAAATGAGTTTTACGTTTTTTTAGATTTATTCATGTTGTGGGTAAACAAGTTGTGCACCACACTATGATCTCTAATGATGGGATTGACCTAGATTGTCTATTGTTGTTTATATCAGAAGAAATTGATTGAGATTTTTTTTTTGTTTCAGGTGTTGGATTTCTTGAATATACCCCACTCTTAAATAAGTTTGGGTCCATGGTCTAGGAAAAGAAACTTTTTCTTCTCTCAATGATCGTTTTTCGATCATCAGAGCAAGAAAGGTAAAATAAATGTCAAGCTTGATTCTCCAGTATCCGAAGGGTCAGCCATGATAGAAGGAACTTAATGGGGAAACCCTTTTGGCGCTTGATATGTGACAGATCATTGTTGTTTTACAATTTAATTTGGAAGATTCGCAGTCGCGATTTCCACAAGGAAATAAGCCTATATGAATTTGGGGATCGGTCTCTACACCAAATAAACCTTGGCAACTATATTGGGGAAACCAATCCTCGATTGAAGTTTTTAAGAGGTCAAGTTAATCCCTCAGATGGTTAATACTTGGAATATGTAAATCAAGATCTTAAGTTGTGTTTGTTTTTCCAAATGCAATGGTTGATGCTAAAATAACTGATAAGCTTGGCCTCCATTCCCTCATGCAGCGTCACCGATATTAATTCTCAAATTATTTTCGTCCAATAATGAGTATTAATATATCCAGTTTATCAATAGTTTAAACACATTCTCCACTCCTTCCAGGTACATCCAGAGCTCTTGTGCAACCTTCGGTACGAGGGGTTGGATTGGCTCTCTAACAACATTGCTAACATGCTCAGTACTTGGATACTCTCTTGACCCTTATTATTCCCGAGCAATAATTTTAACAAATTCATATTTTTGAAAAATATAGTTCTCTCCAATTTTCCATTTAGGGCATTCTTCTTTATTCAGGCATGAGCTGATGCAGTGAAATTACTATCAAGAATACCAATGAGAGGAATGTTAATAGTGCCGAGAATGGGAATAATGATGTCTCAAAATCTTTCAACTAATATGGGGTGTGGTGTACATACTACAAAAAGCCTCAACACACCAAGGAAACCTGCTGGAAACTTCAGGGAAAACGGCTGAGGTAATGGAGCCAAAATTCATCATTCATGGATCCAAGACTCTCTCAAATGCCGAAAGGTCAGGCATTCAAAAAATCAAGCACCAGGTGAGAAAATGTTGGGTTTCCATTGTGTTTCCTTTGTTTTCTTCATGCTGAAATTCTGATTTTTCTTTCCACTCCAATGAATGCTCATTGTATATGGTATCTTTGGGTCTAGAACCCAGAGAGCATCCTAAAGACAAAATCATCTTTGATCTAACTCTACTTATTTTTTTCCCCTAAGGATTAGAAACTAAGATCTCCTTATAGAATATTAGTACTTAATTGAAGATATACTATATATAAATGCCGACGCATTGACACTACATATTGGCAAAATGCAACCCATGAAATTTTTAGTATTTTATTACAAGAATCCCTTAAATCATGCATTTTGCACTTGCTTGACTATAAAAATGAAAAGACCCCTGCTTGACTATAAGAATGCACCAGAAGGGAGCATTTGCCAAAAAAAAAGGGCATAGATCAAGGGGAATTGCATCAAAGACAATTTAGGGATGTTTCTCGGATGAACTAAATAGTTCGATTTATTTATTTTGCACCTCCCCCTCATATATATGTTGTTATATTGCAGTGAAAGAAATGAGGCTGCCATTTCTAAATACATATTTGGAAGCAATCTGCAAACCAAATTTCAGAAAAGGATGCAATTTTTCTGCTGCTGCGTCTACTATGCTTCCAGCATCTGCGTCCTCTGTTAGCCCTTTTTCATTTGGGGTTTAAGTGCGCCAGTTCTTGAGATTCAAAGATAAAGTCCTTGAACTGGAAGGCAAAAGTACAATACTCGATCCTTTGAAATTTGCAAATGACTAGAGTTCAAAAGTAAATTATTCAGCAAAGTTAGTGAAACTCCCTAATATGATATCATATGATATCCAATGTAACATATTTTTTAGCAAAGTTAATGAAACTCCCTAATAAAAGTAAATTATTATAAATGCCATATGATACAAATTGTGATATGGAATTCTGTAATGGTGTGCCATATGATATGATATGATACAATTGTGTTATGCTTTAATGTGGAAAGGTGAACCAACCTTGCTAATATGATGATGGATATTAAGTTAATTACCAAATGGGGCGACAAAGAACACTTTGAACGTTGTCATTTACCAACTAAACCTTTAGTTAGTAACATATGTTAATTTCCATGCTCTTCTCTATGACAACCAATGTAAAACCAATTCCATTTATGTTTTTTCTTTCCTTTTGTATGTGTGGGGTGTTATATGAATATTGTATTTTGAGCTAATGTGATCGGGGTTTAATTTTTCATCTATATTGATATGTTTCTCTCTCTAATGTGGTCTTTAGTTAATGTTAAAATTTATGTTCAGTAATTCTGTTTTGATTCAAGTGCTGGTAGATTATTCAATGGTTTTGTTGTGGTTCCAATGGCGGGAAAGAGTCGGGGAAAAAAGTGAAACGTGAGATGTCATTGAGAGAGAACCAAGCAACAACACGATCGTGCGGTAGACATGGGAGTATATATGAGAGGGCAGACATTAAAAGTGGGCTCCATGTACATACCTTAAAAGTAGCCGAGCAGAATAGTCAAGACTACATGCTCTTAGGGTGAGTTTCAAACGTGCTTTCTTGCTTTCTTATTTCGATGTGAGATATTTGGATAAGCTCTTTCCACTGATCCAGTCTTGGATCCATATAAGATTTACATTCTAATTTAGCGTAACTTTCTCTTTTAAAATGTGAAATAATAAATTCACGTAAGTGCATTTTACACTGAATAATCAATTTCAAAGAATAATGCCTTTGATTATACATTCTCACTTTATCCTAATAGCGCGAACTATTCATAAACTTGATTTTACAGAGCACTGAGAATGGAAAGAAAAAGCGAAGGTTGGGATGACCAACTCATGCATCAGGTGTGGAATAAGAACCATGTTGAAATAATCACCAATGATCAGGGAAACAGGACAACCCCATCTTATGGAGCTTTCACCAACATAAAGCACCTCATCAGCGATGGAACCGAAGGCCAGGCCAAGATGAACCCCACCAACACGGTATTTCATGCAAAGAGATTGGTTGGTAGGAGATTTAGTGATTCGTGTGTACAGTGTGACATGAAGTTCTCGCCATTCAGGGTTAGTGCATGCCCCGATGACAGGACCAGGATCGTGGTCAACTACAAAGGGGAGGACAAGGAATTCGCTGCTGAGGAGATGTCAGCTATGGTTCTCATGAAGACGGGGGAGATCGCTGACGCCCATATGAATAAAAAGGTGAAGAGTGCTATGAATAAAAAGGTGTTTGATTTACCCATTTACGCACTCTGTTTTGCATTGTCCTACCTCCAAAGGGTTCTATTGAAAGAATTTCCATGTCCAATATGTTGATTTATTAACATTGGTTTCAAATTGGACTCTACTTATTTTGGTATCTAAATAGGGTACATTAACGGTATTTATTTTGGTTGGCGTCTTAGTTTGTTTCGCGTATTCAAACTATTAGTAAAGTCTTGTCAACAAACATGCCATATTTCTAACTTTTACTCCAGTTAAGATCTCATAATTTTGTTCGTCTACTTGAATAGATTTATATTTCTGTGTTATGAGGTGTTGATGGCTATAATGTTTATGCGAGGTCCAACACGGGCTATTACTATTGTTACTGTGGACTATTTTTTATTTCTCAACAGTGTGGATAGTCATATAAACAAGGGAAATTATGCCCAAATTTTTTTAAAAATAATTCACGCGTTGTAAAAAAAAATTTTGTCTTAAATTGTTTACACATTCGATACTTCGAAAAATTTTCTCCGTGCCTTCAGGCACGGGCATTCCTCTAGTCTATATAATGAGTAAAAGTTTGTTACTATTCCATAAAGAGATAACTTAATTAGAGGTCAAGATTTTGGCAACAAGGCAACGATCCAACGGTGTTGATGAGATGAGATGAGATGAGATGCATTTTCCTCTTTTGTCCTTTTGTTATTGTATTTCCCCCTATTTTTAGCACTTTATTTCCTTTCCCCCTCTTACTCAAAATTCAAAAGCAGGGTGAAAATAGGAAATTACACACTCAAACCCTCTTTTCCCCTAAACGGAGTATACTTCTCTCTCTCGATCGATCAGAAACATCACACCATTCATCCTTTCAGCCTCTTTTGACTCCACTCTCTTTTTCATCTCTCATCTCATATTCAGATACCCTCTCTCTCTTCACCACATCCTGGAAAAATCACTTGAAATGGAGTATAAGTGTTCTACTATTCTATAAGTGGGATAAGGTAAGTAGGGGTTGTACTTGGGAAACACAATCTCATTACCAAACCCACAGAGTTGGAAACCCCTGTCTCTGTCTCTCAAATCGATCGACTTAACTGGTGGGATTTCAATGGTGACACTGTGCTAGAGGTACTCCCCCTCTTCTCTCTCTCACACACCACTACCGTTTCAAAGTTCAGGGTTCGAATTTTAGTTTCCAAACTTTAGGGTTCGAAATTTTGATTTGGGGATTTTCTTAAGATCTAGGGTTCTAAACATAGTTACTCACAATATTTCTTTGTGTTTAATGAAGTTCCAAGAGGTATCTGTGAATATGCACCGTGGGATCTCTCTAGAGGTTAGTTCAATCTAATTCTTTTAGTATTTTTGTTGTATTTACTAAATGTTTTTTTTCCTTTTATCATACGTATAGTTGAATGTTGTGATAGACATTTTTTATGTTATGTTATGTTATGTTATGTGTGATACCATGGGAATGTTGTAAATTTAACCTTTGTTGAGAGGGTTCTATGTTAATTATAGATGGTTCATTAGAAGAATTGAGTAGTCATTTCTATCATCTTATGTAACGGAAATAATGATGGTTTAATGCTATTGGGTGGAAGTTTAACAGTACTGGGTGACGGTTTAATGGTACTCTGTGACGATTTCAGTACTGGGTGGCGGTTTTATGTTAATTGTATAGGTAAAATTACATTATTTGACTGTTAGTATTTATCATGTTTGGCAGAAAACCATCACATGAGATGTGTGTTGTTTGGACAAAGATTCAAAAAAGAAGAACCCCCTCACGAATCTAATGACAAGGTGTATAACTTTCTAGTGGTTTGAATTATTATAACATTAATAATAAGCTTCGGGATGTTTTACAATTTATTTTAGTTGTCATCAAGGTGTTTGACGAAATACCAATCACAATATTATAATTTGCATTCTTCCCACTTATTGTCTTTTTACTAGGTTTTATGAATGTATAAAAGATGCTTCATGACTGTCAACATGAGAAAATGTTGTTACCTACTTTATTAAATGACTTTAGATAATAAGTGAAAATTAATTTCCCAATCTACCATATTTGAGGCCAAGTTTTGAATTTCAATTGAAAATTAACTTTCTTTATTTCGGTGTTTAGTTTATGCCCAATATATGATCAAATCGATTTTGAAGTGTGATTATTTTTTGGGTCTTTTTATATTTGTATTCTCTTAATAAATTTGTGATTCTTTAGTATTTTCAGGTTAATTTTCTTGGTCATAACTGGAGAAGAATCTGGATACTACATGTAGGTATAGATAAGCCATTTGGTATGCAAATTGAGCATGGAATGGATAAGTGATCTGTTGAGGTTAGTATGTGTTTCTAATTTTTACATTTTTATGAATACCCTTTGTTTGTGGACTATTAGTTATAATACGTTGGCTATATCCAACTTAGGGAGACCCCATTAGAATAACTATATTTTTTTCATTTTGCAGGCATAACTGGATATCACCTAGATAACTGGTATGTGTTTTTGGATTTTTTGTTTAGATTTTAGGGTTTTAAATATATGGATTTTAGTTTTTAGTATCAATTTCACAAATTATTGGATTTTTGGCATGCTTTATTGCATTTTAGGGGTTCGTGGTTTTAATCATGGATAGTAGGCTTCCTTTCATCTCAGTTTTAGGATTTTCCCCTTAGATTTGAGGCATATGGGTTTTATTTACATGGTTTTGTTGGTTTTATTATGGATTTCGGTGTTTCAGGTTCAACATGGTGGCTATATATTTTTGGTTTGGTTTGTTTACATTATTTTGTTTGTGATTTCACACCATTAGTCCCCTTTAACCACTTAATCTTTACTAATTATATTTTTTTTACTAGCGTGTACTCTCTCTCCTATATCTCACATTCTTAAGGTATACCTCCCGATTTTTGTTTGAATTTCAGTCATTTGTATCTCCCCATCTCTCATTGTTGGTGTTCAAATTATGTTTTTCATTTGAAGTTGTTGAAGCTGAAACTTAGAAGCTATCCAAAGTTTCAAGTTTGTCTCAAGTCACAGAAATGAGACATATTGGTATTTACATGTATAATTGCAAATGTAATAAGCTTTTTTATTACATGGAGATTCACTATAGAACTCGATGCATTCACTGAATTGGAGTATTGTTTCAATCTGTGTATGGTTTGTTTGTATGCATATATGTATAATTCTACTTTTATGTCTTTGCATCTAATCTTATTTCTCATGTATGTATATACTTCTTCTTTTTTCTGAAAAATAATTGATATTTAATTTAATTTTTATCTATATATTTGTCATCAAATGTTTATAAATTCCTGGTGTAAAAGAATAGTTTGTTTAGTTATGAGTTTTGTTGCCAGATCCTAATAGGAGTGGAAAAAATTTAAACAATGATTAGTAACTATAAATTCCTGTCGCCTTTAGTCTTCTTCTCTCATTACCCCTGATTAGTAACTTATCGATGCTTTTTACATTACTTATGCCTTCTCTCTTTCTTCGATTGAATTTTTTTTATGCTTTTGGGGTTGAGTTTATGCCTTTTCAGACATGCAAGATGCTTAATCTCATTCAGGAATGTCTTGCATCTGAAGGTTACGAGTTCTTATCTTTCGTTACGAGTTCTTATCTTTCACTAAAGCCGCTGACAGATTGAAGGTTGTTAATAACTTCCAAGAGGGTAATGGAGCTCCTATCTTTATCTTGATTTCTCAAGTTGGTGGACTGGGACTTACACTTACAAAGGAAGATCGTGTGATATAAATGTCTATATGCATATATTCATTTAGCATAGCTTACACAATTTTTCTAAACAACTACTGCTGCATATAGTCGTTTACGCAGAAGTAAGTTGTTGACTATATTGGATTGCATATGTTATCACACGTATTGTTCCGATCATACAGATGAAAACATTAGGTATATTATTAATATTACGTCTGCATGATCGGAATAATATACCTAATGTTGCTAATTATATTGTAGGGTTGGAACAGGTAAGTATTGTTCCAATGATTGCAATTGTTCGAACAGGGGAAGTATTATTCCGATCGGAATAATATACGCAATAGTTAGAACACCAGGTAGAGAAGGGGAAGTGGATGAAAATGTTCAAGATATTAGCATGTTATTAAACTAATGTTGCTAATTATATTTTAGGGTTACTTATTATATTGAACAATGAGGAGGATATTGACCACCACCGATTCTTCATAAAGTCCCAGTTTACACAAGACTCGGCTCCAACGCACACCTCTGGCCATGAATCTTAAGTGACAATATAGATTTGATCTGAGTCTGACATTTGTATCTATTTTTTTGCAATCCAGTATACACAGACACACAACACGTGCAGTATGTTTTTTTATCAATATGCTTGGGTTGTTTTGCTATTCGGTTTAATTTATGGTAGCTACGATTGTTGATGTCTATAATCGATTTTTGGTAGTTGCGATTATTTGTATCTATGGTAGTTGCGATTTCAGATGGTTATGCATGACAAATTTTCTTATTATGAATTCATCGAGTGATATATTCCATAAAAATGATCTAAAATTTCGGATCAATCATCATTTGTTTTACTGAAAATCTGACTTGTAAGGGTAGAATGCATCAATTTTATACTTTTGAACTCATTGACAGATACCTATGATTGATGTTATTGATGGATATTATATGTATGGAATGACTAAGAATAAGTGTGATTTTTTAATCCCACTTTGTAAATGAGTTTTACATTTTTTTTAGATTTATTCATGTTGTGGGTGAACAAGTTGCGTACCACACTATGATCTCTAATGATGGGATTGACCTAGATTGTCTACAGTTGTTTATATCAGATGAAATTGATTGAGATTTTTTTTATTGTTCCAGGTGTTGGATTTCTTGGATATACCCCACTCTTAAATAAGTTTGGGTCCATGGTCTAGGAAAAGAAACTTTTCCTTCTCTCAATGATCGTTTTTCGATCATCAGAGCAGAGAAAGGTAAAAGAAATGTCAAGCTTGATTCTCCAGTATCCGAAGGGTCGGCCATGATAGAAGGAACTTAATGGGGAAACCCTTTTGGCGCTTGATATGTGACAGATCATTGTTCTTTTTCAATTTAATTTGGAAGATTCGCAGTCGCGATTTCGACAAGGAAATAAGCCTATATGAATTTCGGGATCGGTCTCTACACTAAATAAACCTTGGCAACTATATTGGGGAAACCAACCCTCGACTGAAGTGTTTAAGAGGTCAAGTTAATCCCTCAGATGGTTAATACTTGGAAGATGTAAATTAAGAGCTTAAGTTGCGTTTGTTTTTCCAAATGCAATGGTTGATGCTAAAATAATTGATAAGCTTGGCCTCCATTCCCTAATGCAGCGTCACCGATATTAATTCTCAAATTATTTTCGTCCAATAATGAGTATTAATATATCCAGTTTTTCAATGTTTTAAACACATTCTCCACTCCTTCCAGGTACATCCAGAGCTCCTGTGCAACCTTCGGTACGAGGGGTTGGATTGGCTCTCCAACAACATTGCTAACATGCTCAGTACTTAGATACTCTCTTAACCCTTATTATTCCCGAGCAATAATTTTAACAAATTCAGATTTTTGAAAAATATAATTCTCTCCAATTTTCTATTTAGGACATTCTTCTTTATTCAGGCATGAGCTGATGCAATGAAATTACTATCAAGAATACCAATGAGAGGAATGTTAATAGTGCCGAGAATCGTAATAATGATATCTCAAAACCTTTCAACTAATATGGGGTGTGGTGTACATACTACAAAAAGCCTCAACACACCAAGGAAACCTGCTGGAAACTTCAGGGAAAACGGCTGAGGTAGTGGAGCCAAATTCATCATTCATGGATCCAAGACTCTCTCAAATGCCGAAAGGTCAGGCATTCAAAAAATCAAGCACCACGTGAGAAAATGTTGGGTTTCCATTGTGTTTCCTCTGTTTTCTTCATGCTGAAATTTTGATTTTTCTTTCCACTCCAATGAATGCTCATTGTATATGGTATCATTGGGTCTAGAACCCAGAGAGCATCCTAAAGCCAAAATCATCTTTGATCTAACTCTACTTATTTTTTTCCCCTAAGGATTAGAAACTAAGAGCTCCTTATGGAATATTAGTACTTGATTAAAGATATACTATATATAAATGCCGACGCATCGACACTACATATTGGCAAAATGCAACCCATGAAATTTTTAGTATTTTATTACAAGAATCCCTTAAATCATGCATTTTGCACCTGCTTGACTATAAAAATGAAAAGACCCCTGCTTGACTATAAAAATGCACCAGAAGGGAGCATTTGCCAAACAAAGGGCATAGATCAAGGGGAATTGCATCAAAGACAATTTAGGGATGTTTCTCGGATGAACTAAATAGTTCGATTTATTTATTTTGCACCTCCCCCTCATATATATGTTGTTATATTGCAGTGAAAGAAATGAGGCTGCCATTTCTAAATACATATTTGGAAGCAATCTGCAAACCAAATTTCATAAAAGGATACAATTTTGCTGCTGCTGCATCTACTATGCTTCCAGCAACTGCGTCCTCTGTTAACCCTTTTTCATTTGGGGTTTAAGTGTGCCAGTTCTTGAGATTCAAAGATAAAGTCCTTGAACTAGAAGGCAAAAGTACAATACTCGATCATTTGAAATTTGCAAATGACTAGAGTTCAAAAGTAAATTATTCAGCAAAGTTAGTGAAACTCCCTAATATGATATCATATGATATCCAATGTAACATATTTTTTAGCAAAGTTAGTGAAACTCCCTAATAAAAGTAAATTATTATAAATGCCATATGATACAAATTGTGATATAGAATTCTATAATGGTGTGCCATATGATATGATATGATACAATTGTGTTATGCTTTAATGTGGAAAGGTGAACCAAACTTGCTAATATGATTATGGATATTAAGTTAATTACCAAATGGGGCGACAAAGAACACTTTGAACGTTGTCATTTACCAATTAAACCTTTAGTTAGTAACATATATTAATTTCCATGCTCTTCTCTTTGACAACCAATGTAAAACCAATTCCATTTATGTTTTTTCTTTCCTTTTGTATGTGTGGGGTGTTATATGAAAATTGTATTTTGAGCTAATGTGATCGGGGTTTAATTTTTCATCTATATTGATATGTTTCTCTCTCTAATGTGGTCTTTAGTTAATGCTAAAATTTATGTTCAGTAATTCTGTTTTGCTTCAAGTGCAGGTAGATTATTCAATGGTTTTGTTGTGGTTCCAATGGCGGGAAAGAGTCGGGGAAAAAAGTGAAACGTGAGATGTCATTTATAGAGAACCAAGCAACAACACAATCATGCGGTGGACATGGGAGTATACAGGAGAGGGCAGACATTAAAAGTGGGCTCCATGTATATACTTATAAAGTAGCCGAGCAGAATAGTCAAGAATACATGCTCTTAGGGTGATTTTCAAACGTGCTTTCTTGCTTTCTTATTTCGATATGAGATATTTGGATAAGATCTTTCCATTGACCCAGTCATGGATCCATATAAGATTTACATTCCAATTTAGCGTAACTTTCTCTTTTAAAATGTCAAATAATAGATTCACGTAAGTGCATTTTACACTGAATAATCAATTTCAAAGAATAATGCCTTTGATTATGCATTCTCACTTTATCCTAATAGTGCGAACTATTCATAAACTTGATTTTACAGAGCACTGAGAATGGAAAGAAAAAGCGAAGGTTGGGATGACCAACTCATGCATCAGGTGTGGAATAAGAACCATGTTGAAATAATCACCAATGATCAGGGAAACAGGACAACCCCATCTTATGGAGCTTTCACCAACATAAAGCACCTCATCAGCGATGGAACCGAAGGCCAGGCCAAGATGAACCCCACCAACACGGTATTTCATGCAAAGAGATTGGTTGGTAGGATATTTAGTGATTCGTGTGTACAGTGTGACATGAAGTTCTCTCCATTCAGGGTTAGTGCATGCCCCGATGACAGGACCAGGATCGTGGTCAACTACAAAGGGGAGGACAAGGAATTCGCTGCTGAGGAGATGTCAGCTATGGTTCTCATGAAGACGGGGGAGATCGCTGACGCCCATATGAATAAAAAGGTGAAGAGTGTTGTGAATAAAAATGTGTTTGATTTACCCATTTACGCACTCTGTTTTGCATTGTCCTACCTCCAAAGGGTTCTATTGAAAGAATTTCCATGTCCAATATGTTGATTTATTAACATTGGTTTCACATTGGACTCTACTTATTTTGGTATCTAAATAGGGTACATTAGCGGTATTTATTTTGGTTGGCGTCTTAGTTTGTTTCGCGTGTTCAAACTATTAGTAAAGTCTTGTCAACAAACATGCCATATCTCTTACTTTTGCTCCAGTTAAGATCTCATAATTTTGTTCGTCTACTTGAATAGATTTATATTTCTGTGTTATGAGGTGTTTATGGCTATAATGTTTATGCGAGGTCCAACACGGACTATTACTATTGTTACTGTGGACTATTTTTTATTTCTCAACAGTGTGGATAGTCATATAAACAAAGCAAATTATGCCCAAATTTTTATATACTATAAAATGCTATACAAGAGAGTTAAGACTCCATGTTATCTAAGGTGTCCACGTGGCACCACCAATTTTTTTAAGAGACTCACTCTGTCTCTGGGGATATTCAAGAGTCTCTCTCTCTCTCTTTGGATAACCTCTCCATCTCCCTTTTCATAAAATGCTTAAGAAGACTTAATTGCATTATTTATTGAGATTGTCCACACGTATCATCTATTTTAAAATGGAAAATGGTACACTAATCGGACAATTACCCCAAAATTACCGAATTTGGGCTTTATTGGTTTATACTCTAGGTCCCGCCAGAGTAAAAACCAATAAAGAACAAATTCGGTAATTTTGGGGTAAATTTGGGGTAAGTGTATCATTATCCTTTGAAAATCCATCTTTTCCCCATACATCTCCCAGCCCCACTATTTGCCTCTTCCTCTCCCCACTCTCACACTCATCTCTTCTCCACCTTTCTCTCACCCAACACCCACAATATATGAACCTCATTTTCTAGGTTTTTATGGGTTCACAACGAAGTTTTCATTGTGTTCAAAATATTTATTTTTCATTCGATTTGATTTTTTTCTTCTAACTTATATCATTTTGCAAGTACAGTTTGTGTTTTCTCTTGATTTTATCTCTCTCGCCATAAATTTTGGTTTTTTTTATCTTTGTGTTTACGTATTGCATTCAATTTTCCTCTACTTAGTTTTAATTAGTTGTCAACACCAGGCGCAGATTGGTGGCAATGGCAACAAAAGCAAAGAACCCTGTGTAAGTGAACTATGTGACGATTCCATTTTTTTTAATCAGTCCCTGAATGAACTTTAGAGACGCAGGTTTTCTTGACAGGTGAGAGTGCTGGAGCCAACGCGATTGACGTTTTTGAAGGGATCGTTGGAATATTAATGTATCCATTGGCATATCCCTGGGCGGAGTTTGAGAAATGCGACTCAAAGAGGGATTTGGCGACGGTGGAGTTGTTGTGTAGGGCGTGAGGCGTTTGTGGCGCACGCACTGACGGTGCCGTTGCTGGTGACAATTATATTGAAGATTTCGGATCGGGCGACTAAGTATGCAGCTGAGGCTTTGTTGTCGCTTTGTTCTGACTCTAAGAAAACAGAAGAAGCTAAAGTTGAAGAAGCTGTAAAGGGTCTTTAGAAAAACTGGTGGATTACTAAAGGAAATCAAGATAACAAATGAGCCTTTATAAAACATTTGATGGCAACAATAAAAAAGAACTAGAGAAAAAAGATGAGGAAAATGAAATTATGTGGACAAAGATTCTTCCTGAAGCAGGTGTTTGTGGATTCAGGAATACTTTACTCATGTTATTCAGATTTTCTCTTTCTCAACAAGGCACCAATGGTAAATACTCTTGAATTTGAGAATTTTCTTTTGATTTGGTAAATTCCTTTTTATCTCAATGCTTTTTTTAAGGTTAAAATGCGTGATTAAGAAAGCGAATGTTTGTTCTCCGTGCGGTTATTTGAGCTCATGTTTTTCTTCTTTTAATTTGGTGATTGCAAAATATTTTTTTTGTCAAAATCATTTTTTTGTATCTTTAAATATAACACATTTTCATTAACTTGGGGGTTTCTCATATTTACGCCCCCATTATGTCAAAGACTCGAATCAAACTAATTTTTACTTAATTTTTATCATTTCAAATAAAATATATTTGAATAAATTTCTATTGGACCTCTATTTTAACTGTGCCCATATGTTTTTTTTCTAATATTGTTTTTGTAACTAATAATTGTATCTGTAATTAAGAAATGTATTTTATTCTTTTCTTTAGCAATTTATTTTAATTTGAAATATTATTAAAAAAATCCATATGTGATAACTTTGACAGGGCTTTTTTTTTAGACAATCTTGAAATAAATAATAATTATGTGCCAATTTTGAAAATATTACGTTATTTAAAAAAAAAATATTGAGTTAAGAAATACCAATAAAAAATCTTAAACATAGCTGGAGCTGAGGTTAGTAAACATTGGAGGGGTGAGTATATAGACAAGTATATACGTAGGACTTCTCTTAAACGGATCGAAAAAAGTGAACAAAAATTTCATTCTATCAAGTCGTCATATTTACATTGTCTTCATTAATATTGCTTATAATATTGTATGAGCCGCGCATCGCGCAAATTTTCAGCTAGTATATATTTATAACTTCATATAAAAATGGAACCTCAAACTGAGATTGCGCCACATGTCCACAGTTAATGATGTTAGACATTTAAGATTAGAGCTCCCAATGTCGATTCTTTAGTACCTAAATTTCGAGCCTTTAATAATCTCAGTTATAGAAGCTGAAGAGATTATCACGGAGATTATGATTTTCCCCATTTTTATAATGATGTTGTATCATTTTATTTTTATTTCTATTTTTAATTACATGTTGAGTTTTTCTCATAAGTTCTCAAAGAAGAAGCTCCCCCGTTCTGTCATATTAGAGAAGTATTAAAGTCAAAACCGTTCTTAATTTGTTAATACCTATTTATGCATTTGTGAATGGTGAATCATGTCGTATTTTACGTATTATGTCAATTACACATAATTTTTTGAAACCTTTCTTTGTAATTAATGCTACTTGCACATTTTTTATAAACCTGCAATGATCCAAACATCAATTCTAGATATTAATCAACAATGTAGGAATTGTCCTTAATTATGACGTTTTAGACATTATGAACCAAAGAAGCTAATTTTAAGAATAATAATCGCACTCATTTCTAAATGTTCTCACAAAATTCATACTCAGATCCCTCTTATTACACGCAGTATACAACAATTTCTATAAAGCGTTTGCGCATCGTGCGGGAATTAAAACTAGTAATATCTATATTATACCTCTAATACCATAGTATTAGAGGTTTTAATAGAAATTAATGCACATTAAATTATTTACTCTCCTCCTCTCCTACTATTCATCTTAAGCCATTTTAAATTCATTTATTGTCATATTCACCTAATGTACTTTTGTTTTCCAATTATGAATGTACACAGATAATTAAGAGCAATAAAATTTTGAAACTGCAGAAAATCCTAAACTTCTAATAAACTTCACCTCAAACACGATCGATGAGATTATACACATATATACATCCACTTATACATATAGGCTCATATATGGCAGGAGGAATAACCTTAGAACACACACTAATATGGGTGGGGGTTATAGTTTGTACTGTCTGTTGCTACCTCTTTTGCTGTTGAAAGGATCCTTCACTTTACTGGCAAGGTATTTTGATCATATATATAGGTCTCCCACTTTGTTGTACCTCATAAATAATATCCATGTTATATATATACATGATCATTTACAGTACCTGATCAAGAAAAACAAGAAGCCTCTTTCTGATACCTTACTCAAAATCAAAGAAGGTATATGCAACATCTCTTCTATACCAAACCCGCCTAAAAGATCTATGTGAAAAAAAATAAGAAAAACATGTACAACAACCCCCCCCCCCCCCCCCCCCCTAACAATGATGAGTTTCAACAAACTAACAAATACTTACTAACCAAATTCCTTGCAGGCACAAAGACGTGTAGAGAGATAGAGAGATAGAGACTACAGGGAGGCAACTATAGTTGCAGACTTGCAGAAGAGCTTCAAGGATGGAAAGGTACGATTTTTAGAAAGAAAGTTTGATTTTCGTTTTTTATTTTTTGGGGGAGAATATGTTTACTTAAACATCATGATGTTGAACTTTCAGCTCATGGAAAACCCAATTGAAATGACAAATGGGTGCCATTGCTCATTGGTGTCAGTTAGCTTTTCTTATCCAACACTAAAAAAATTACCGATTTGGTAAGTTGGTCTACTCGTCTTTCTTAATATTTGTTTCACAGCATGGCAATGGCAACCCCACACCTTACTCGCCTATATATAGTCATTTTAATGGCAATGTCATTTTCCTTCATTATATTTAAAGCAATGGAAAGCCGTTCGGTTTACCCATTATCCAGGTTTGTTGAATGACTCTTTATTCTTTACTTTTTTTCATTTTCTTATTGGCGTTATATATAATTGACGAGTTTGTATGATAGTAGTTGGAAAATTGAACTTGAATTGGGTTTTAGAAAGCTGTTCAGAATTTTCTGGACAGAATTTTGAACAACTTTGATCTCAAATTTAGCTGGGACCCACACTACGAAAATGGTGGGACTATATACGAACGCGTTCACCTCCGCAAGGAGATTAACGTAGTATATTCACACGTCCAATTTTAATAAGTTATGAATGATAAATATGTCCCCAAAGTGACTCACAAAGCAATGAAAGTTAATGAATTGGGTGTGTTTTAACTCTTTTCCCACATTGGAAGAGTAGTGGAAATTTGATGAGTTAATAACACCCCAAGTATGGACTAAGGCTTGGATGCCTTGGGGTATCCCAACTCTTTGAAGGGGAGATGACCTAAGCTATGCACGGGTTGACTTTCGGTCAAAAGTCCACACGCACGCGCACGTCCAGCCGGCTCGGCTCGGTAGGGCTTGTCTCCTACATTTTTGGGCCGAATTTATTTAACTTTCTGGGCTTTAATTATTAATTAATTAATAAACTGTTGGCAGTTATTGCCAACAGTTAATTCGTTTAACTGTTTTGACAGTTATTTGCCAACCGTCACCTACTTTGCTATAAATACAGATGCCTCCCTCCGTTTTTAAAACAATGAAAAAATTTCCTCCTCCAGAATTGCTGTCATTTTATTCCTGTCATATCTGTTCCAGAAATTCTTTTTTCTGCATAACATATATCTTGCATTGTTGTTGAGTATGAGACACAGAATTTGAGTTCGCTGTAATTAATTATTGTCGTGTTACATAATTAATTTGAAAATTCGTTCTATCTTGGGAGACAATATTCATCAACCTCGGAGCACATTTGAGGGAATAAATTGTCTTAAGGTGACTGTTCTTAACAGGGCTCGGATTATTTCTTTTATTCTTATATTATTTCTGCAAATTCAAGTAAGTGTTTCATTTCTGTAATTCTGTTTTAATTCTGTAATTATTTTAATAATTCATAATTCTGTACAATTGTTATTTAATAATAGTAGACATAACAATCTTAAGACAATTTATTAAGTTCTACTGTTTTTTAGTGTACATAATTTTTTATTACAGAAATTTATTTGTTGGAAATAAATATATTTTGACAGAATAAAATGAATTAATTTACTGCTTTATTGTAGAAATTAGTAAAACAGTTTTGATATAGAAATTAATTTCTAGACTGTTTTTATATTCTGTTTTAGAAAATAATTTTTTTTTTGTGTATTCTTGTTAAAATCTGTTTATGTAAAATTTTTAATCTTTAAATTATAATTCTGTTTTGTACAGAATTCTTATTATTATTAAAAATTAGTGTGACACAAATTTTATATTTAATTCTGTTTTGTACGGAATTCTGTTTATATTATAGTTTAATTCTGAATTTTATTTGGAATTCTTTTGGAATTCATTTATTGTGAATTATATTTGGAGGAAATTGGTGCACAGAATTTTGTATTCTGTTTTGATTAATTCATTATATATGAATTTTATCATTGACAAAAATTCTGTTTTTGTAACAGAAATGGAATCACAAAGTACGAACACTGCTCCTACGAAACTGATTGTCACTAACACAAATGTGACTGCACCCGTATCTATGCCACACGGGGAGAAACCGAAAAAGTTCATTGGCGCTGACTTCAAACGTTAGCAAGGGCAAATGTACTTCTATCTCACTACCTGCCAACTGGCCAGGTTTGTATATGAAGATTGCCCCTCTATTCAAGAGGGAGATGACGCTGAAAAGGTTGCTACCGTCGATGCTTGGAAGCACTTGGACTACTTATACCGAAATTATATTTTGGCCTACTTGGACAAGACTCTGTATCATATCTACTGCACTATCAAGACATCCAAAGAATTATGGAATTCTTTGGAAAAGAAGTATAAAACTGAAGATGCTGGGATGAAGAAATTTATCGTTGGGCGTTTTCTGGACTTCAAAATGGTTGATTCTAAATCTGTGATCTCGCAAGTGCAAGAATTCCAAGTGATCCTCCACGACATTCATGCTAAAGGAATGTCAATTAGTGAAACTTTCCAAGTTGCTGCAATTGTTGAAAAGTTGCCACCACCTTGGACTTTATTCAAAAACTATCCCAAGCACAAGCGTAAGGAGATGAATGTGGAGGAGTTGGTGGTCCGGATAAGAATCGAAGAAGACAACCGTGAGTCTCAAAAGAAAAGTGGGAAGAATCCGATGGAAACAAAAGTCCATGTCGTTGAAGGTTCTAAGAAAAACAAACGAAAGTATGATGGGGAAGGCACTTCCAAACATAACAAGAAAAAGTTCAAAGGAAAATGCTACAATTGTGGTAAACCTGGACACTGCTCAAGCGAGTGTCGTAAGCCGAAGCAGCAAAATCAAAACAATTCTCAATCAAATGTAACTGAGGGAGTGAATATCGTCAATGATTTGGCGGATATGAATATTTCTGTCGTGGTCTCTGAATGTAACTTGGTTGGAAATACCAAGGAATGGTGGGTGGATACTGGAGCCACACGACACATTTGTGCAAACAAATGGATGTTTACCACCTATAAGCCTTTGGAAAATGAAGAAAATCTCTTTATGGGAAATTCTTCCACTTCGAAGGTGGTGGGACAAGGAAAGATAACTCTGAAAATGACTTCTGGAAAGGAACTTACTCTCAACAATGTTCTTCACGTGACTGATATCCGAAAGAATCTGATTTCTGGATCTCTCCTTACTAAATATGGTTTCAAGCTTCTGTTTGTGTCTGATCGCTTTGTGTTGTCTAAAAATGACATGTATGTAGGAAAGGGCTACCTAAATGAGGGGCTCTTTAAACTCAATGTTCTTACTGTAACCCCAAAAACATCTGTTTCAATGAATGAAATTGCTAGTTCTTCTTACTTGATTGAGTCATCTAATATTTGGCATGCTAGATTGGGACATGTTAATTTTGATACATTGCGTAGATTAATTAACTTGGAATTTTTGCCAAAATTTAATATTGATAAAAATCATAAATGTGAAATTTGTGTGGAATCTAAATTAGCTAGATTACTTTTCCATTCTATTGAAAGGATAACTGAACCTTTAGATTTAATTCACACCGATATTTGTGATTTGAAATTTGTTCAAACTAGAGGTGGGAAAAAGTATTTTATTACTTTTATTGACGATTGCACAAAATATTACTATGTATATTTGTTACATAGTAAAGATGAGGCTATTAATGTATTTAAACAATATAAAAATGAAGTTGAGAATCAATTAAGCAAAACGATAAAGGCTATTAGGAGTGATAGAGGAGGTGAATATGAATATCCACTTGAGGAATTTTGTTCTGAAAATGGGATTATTCATCAAACAACCGCTCCTTATTCTCCTAAATCGAATGGTGTTGCTGAACGCAAAAACTGTACTTTGAAAGAAATGATGAACTCAATGTTATTAAGTTCAAGAGCTCCACAAAATTTGCAGGGGGAAGCCTTACTTTCTGCTAATTACATTCTCAATAAAGTACCTCACAAAAAGACTCACAAGACACCTTATGAATTATGGAAAGGTCGAAGACCTTCCTATAAATATTTACGAGTGTGGGGGTGCTTAACCAAAATGATGGTTCCTAAACCTAAAAAGGTAAGAATAGGGCCAAAAACCGTGGATTGTGTATTCATCGGCTATGCTACTAATAACAGTGCATATCAATTTCTAGTTTGTAAATCTGAGATTTCGGACATTCATGTAAATACGGTTATTGAATCGAGGGATGCTTCATTTTTTGAAAATGAATTCCCGCATAACATGACCCGAGAATCTAATCCTTCTAAAAGGACAAATCAAGCTACTACAAGTGGTACTCATCAACCTACTGAATCAATAGAGGAAGAACCAAGACGTAGTAAAAGAGCAAAAACCTCGACTTCTTTCGGTCCGGATTTTCTAACATATTTGTTAGAAAATGAACCTCAATCGTATAAAGAAGCTATATCCTTACCCGATGCTTCCAATTGGAAAGAAGAAATTAACAGTGAAATTGAATCCATATTACAAAATCATACATGGGAACTAGTGGATCTTCCACCAGGTTCAAAACCGTTAGGTTATAAATGGATCTTCAAAAAGAAATTGAAGGCCAATGGATCAATTGATAAATATAAAGCTAGACTTGTAGCTAAAGGCTATAGGCAAAAGGAAGGGTTGGATTACTTCGATACATATTCACCGGTAACAAGAATAACGTCCATTCGGATGTTAATAGCAATAGCTGCTATTAATGGACTTGAAATACATCAAATGGATGTAAAAACTGCATTCTTAAACGGTGAACTAGACGAGGAAATTTATATGGAGCAACCTGAAGGGTTCAAAGCTCCCGGACAAGAAGAAAAAGTATGTAAGCTTGTTAAATCACTATATGGATTAAAACAAGCACCTAAACAATGGCATGAAAAATTTGATAATGCAATGTTATCAAATGGTTTCAAAATTAATGAATCCGATAAATGTGTTTACTTTAAATACATTCATAATGGATATGTCATTGTATGCCTCTATGTTGACGATATGCTTATCATGGGTAGTAACTTGGAAATTGTCAAAACTACAAAACAAATGTTGAGTAGTAGATTTGACATGAAAGATATGGGAATCGCCGATGTTATATTAGGAATTGAAATTTCTAGAACATCGGATGGACTTATATTATCTCAATCTCATTACATAGAGAAAGTACTTGAAAAATTCAAGAAGTATGATATTAGTCCTACCAAGACACCTGTAGATGTAAATTTACATCTTGCAAGAAATAATGGTGAAAGCATATCTCGACTAGAATATTCTCGTATTATCGGCAGCATAATGTATATCATGAACTGGACGAGACCGGACATAACAAACTCAATAAGTAAGCTAAGTCGATTTACGAGTAATCCAGGAAGAGATCACTGGAAAGCTATATTGAGAGTTTTGGGTTATTTAAAATATACTCAAAACTATGGACTATACTAGTCAAAATATCCAGCTGTTCTTGAAGGACAATCCGATGCGAATTGGATATCTGATACAAAAGACTCTAAGTCTACGAGTGGGTATGTGTTTACCCTCGGAGGTGCAGCCGTATCTTGGAAATCCTCAAAACAAACGTGCATTGCTAGATCGACAATGGAATCTGAATTCATTACACTAGACAAAGCTGGAGAAGAAGCTGAATGGCTTCGAAATTTCTTAGAGGATGTTCCAAATTGGTCTAAACCTGTGCCTGCAATATGTACACATTGCAATAGCCAATAACCGATTGGAAGGGCACAAAATCATATGTATAACGGAAAGTCACGACATATTCGTCGTCGACACAATACCGTTAGACAACTTCTCTCAAACGGAATTATCTCAATTGACTATGTAAAGTCAAAAGATAATATATCGGATCCACTAACGAAAGGTTTAAACCGAGAGAAAGTTGAAAGATCATCGACAGGAATGGGTCTAAAGCCTATAAATAAATAAGAATCAATATAGTGGCAACCCAACCTAACTGACTGGAGATCCCAAGATCTAGGTTCAATGGGCAAACCGAACTACGTTGTATTCAATAAGCACTGGAGGATATTTAATCCTATCCATTCCAAAGATGAGACAGTGCATCTCTGCCGCGAAATTAGGATAAGTTATTCTTTTAATAACATTTATATCTTAGTACGTCTAAGTGGGGTATTGCAGAATACTCTTTATGGAAGTCACCTACGTGAGTAAGAAGGTGGCCACTTCTATGAGAATAATGAAAGGCATATTCTCTAAAATACTTGCGGAACCAAGTGGTGTTTACGGCCAAAATGAACACAAACGTGAGAACCAACTGTGTTGAAGAATTGTTGTGTGAATACTGTTGTCTAGGTTTACAAAAATGGTTGACGATTCAAGGACGTGAAGTCTACTGATTAACCGAGTAAATTCGATAGTATATCACTAAGGAAAGTTCAAGGCCACTAGGCTACTTCTCCTGATGCATTAGCATCTGTTTGGTTTTATTTATAGCGATATATCATTCATGTGGGGGATTGTTAGAAAATTGGACTTGAATTGGGTTTTAGAAAGCTGTCCAGAATTTTCTGGACAGAATTTTGAGCAACTTTGAGCTCAAATTTAGGTGGGACCCACACTACGAAAATCGTGGGACCATATACGAACGCGTTCACCTCCGCAAGGAGATTAACGTAGTATATTCATACGTCCAATTTTAATAAGTTATGAATGATAAATATGTCCCCAAAGTGACTCACAAAGCAATGAAAGTTAATGAATTGGGTGTGTTTTAACTCTTGTCCCACATTGAAAAAGTAGTGGAAATTTGATGAGTTAATAACACCCCAAGTATGGACTAAGGCTTGGATGCCTTGGGGTATCCCAACTCTTTGAAGGGGAGATGACCTAAGCTATGCACGGGTTGACTTTCGATCAAAAGTCCACACGCGCACGCGTCCGTCCGTCCGGCTGGCTCGGTTCGGCTCGGTTAGGTTCGGGCTTGGGCTTATCTCCTACATTTTTGGGCCGAATTTATTTAACTTTCTCGGCTTTAATTATTTATTAATTAAGAAATTAATTAATTAATTAATAAACTGTTGGAAGTTATTGCCAACAGTCAACAGTTAATTCGTTTAACTGTTTTGACAGTTATTTGCCAACCGTCACCTACTTTGCTATAAATACAGATGCCTCCCTCCGTTTTTAAAACAATGAAAAATTTCCCTCCTCCAGAATTGCTGTCATTTTATTCCTGTCATATCTGTTCCAGAAATTCTTTTTTCTGCATAACATATCTTGCATTGTTGTTGAGTATGAGACACAGAATTTGAGTTCGCTGTAATTAATTATTGTCGTGCTACATAATTAATTGGAAAATCCGTTCTATCTTGGGAGACAATATTCATCAACCTCGGAGCACATTGGAGGGAATAAATTGTCTTAAGGAGACTGTTCTTAACAGGGATCGGATTATTTCTTTTATTCTTATATTATTTCTCCAAATTCAAGTAATTGTTTCATTTCTGTAATTCTGTTTTAATTCTGTAATTATTTTAATAATTCAGAATTCTGTACAATTGTAATTTATAAATAGTAGAGATAACAATAGTTTGTTTGACTTAGATAAACATGTTTTTTGTTTCAATTGTGTTGCATTGCATGAATTGCTTTGGATGCTTGCTATTTATATGATTGTACTGTTTTAAACACACCCTGCCATATATGTTAATGAATTGTCCCAACTACTTCAAGGAAAGAAAAAAAGAAATAAATGTAGTTCCATCTGTTTTGCAATTTAAAACATAAATTAGTTGTCAAACAAATTCGTATCTACACTAATATGATTATATATTTTGTAAAATCATTACACGATGAGCTACTAGGCAATGCGTGTGCTTAGAAATTGTCTATTTAATTTTTCTATGATCCATTTAATTTGAAAATTAACATATCAAAATTAAGTAACAAATTAGTATAAATAATAATAGGTACTGCTAACTATATGAATGGATAAAGAGAAGAAATATATACCTAATGACTTTGCAAAAGTTACACCAAATTAACGATTACATCAAATGTGACTTCGAAATGTGTTCCAAATGAAAGATAGAGATGGGAGATAAATATTACTAGGATGACGAGTAAGAGGAGGGTGAGAAAGAAGCAGAGGCTACATAGGAAAAATGAAAATTAACCTTCCACTCTAGCATCTTCAATCGATAAGAGAAAGAAAATCAGTGATTTGTGGATTTGATGGGGGAAATCATGCAAGTCGATTCTTGCCCAAAAATGGGGAAGTGGTAAAGGGTAAACTTACATTGAAATCCCAAACTGAAATTGATTTAAAATAAAATAAAGGGGCTTTAACGGTCTAATCCTTGGAATAGCAATTTTGGACAAAAAAACCAGGCCCAACAAATTTTAAACGATTAGGTCCAACATATAAATACCCCGAAATTAAAACAAACACGCACTATTCAGAAATCGAAGCGCCAAAAACACTGTATTCTCTCTTGAATCAAAACCTTAATCGTACCATCTCTTCGATCAAAACCCCAAAACGAATCTATTTCTCAATCAAATTTTGCTCAACAACAACATATAAATACTCCTGATCGAAGGTCTAGAAACTCTGTTCAATCAAAACCCTAACTCTCTTCGATCAAAACCCTAACTCTCTTCAATCAAAACCCTAGCTCTCTTCTTTCAAACCCTAATCGTTGAAGTTCTACATTTTACATTCTAAATCAAATTCTTCTAAACAGCACTAACAAGTATGTATACATTCTCTTATCACCTTTTTGTCCTTGCGTATTTTGTGTTCTCATATGTATAAATTTGTAGACATATGGACTGATGAAATCACATTCTTCTTTTTCATGATATGTATTTCATCATAAATTTGTTTCCCTCATTTTAATTGCAAAACACACTTTTTCCATGTTAGATATATGTATTTCATCATTGTACTTTTCCTCCTGTATACATCATTTATCGAGGATTTATCAAGGACTAGGAATATATACATGATTGGAATATGTACATGTACAAGCTCTGTGTTGCGTGTACTATGTGTATTTTGCGTGTACTTTTTAAAAGTACACGCAAAATAAACAGAGTACACGCACATTGAAAATGAATTTCTCAATTCATTATGCATTTACTTTTATGTTTTATACGTGTACTCTACAGAATATGCACATGTACAAGCCCTGTGTTGCGTGTACTATGTGTATTTTATGTGTACTTTTTGAAAGTACACGCAAAATACACAGAGTACACGCACATTGAAATTTTATTTCTCAATTCATTATGCGTGTACTTTTATGTTTTATACGTGTACTCTATAAAATATTAATTTCAAATCCATATTTGATCAATCCTATGTTATTTTTGTCCGCGCCAGCGGCATTTGAATGATATTCCATGAGTTTTTAAGAAGTATTATTATTTTGTTAATATTTAGGAGTGTTTTTTGTCCAATAGCCAGCTGCATTTGAATGATATGTTATTAGGTAATAATTAGTTTTATTGTGTGTACTTTTTCATTTTTTGCGTGTATTTTGTTGAAAGTACACGCAAAAAATTCAGAAAGTACACGCACATTGAAATTCAATTTGTTCAATCCAATGTCCATGTACTAATGTGTATTATGAGTGTACTATTTTGTATTGTTGTGTTATTGTTTAGGAATCGTATGATCAAGCATGTTCAACTACAAAACTGTTGCTTGCACATTCGAAGATCTTAACAATACAAAACCTTTCACATTGATAATGAATAGTACTAATGATGACGGAATTCATTTTCTCCTTCGCATCAATGATAGAGCTAAAAGGTTACTTGGTTTCTACTACTACTATGAAGACATTTACTGCACTTTTGATGTGCAACAGCTTCAAGTAACTGAATCGAAAGCGAAGGATTTAGCTAAACGAATTGAGCAGTATTGCTTAAGGGATTTTGATAATGTTGGAGCTTTTAGCATTCAGCTATTGTATCACTTCTTTACTGAATATGTTAGGAGTAGAGAATCTTGGTTTTTGACTTGTCGAACAACCTCTGTTAGGTATTACTATGAAACTGACGATATATATTATCGCCTTTAGCATGTATTTTGATGAGACTTGTATAAATTGTTTGTGAGAATATTGCATGTACTTTTGTTACATACGCTTGTATTTTATTATTTTAGTCTATGTTTTATTCTAATTCGCATGTATTTATTTTTTGTACATATCATTATAGGTTAGTAATTTAAATTTTGTTTATAGATTAATATAATGGGGATGAAGATGAAGGCAAGAAGAGGAAAGAAACAAAAAAAGAGCAGTTATGATGATAGTTCTTCATCCAGTTCCAGTTCTAGTGTGGCATTGAAAGCTAAACGTCCTGCGAAGAAGAATGACCAATATCGGTCAAATATTGTTAGCTTTCTCCATGATTTGCATCAGATTAAAGATAAAATAAACAATAGCCATATTGAACTTCTTAAGAAGACTCCATTCTGGGAGCTTTTCAATGCCTACTACAGTGAGAAAGTAGTAGAAGTGGACCACAAGAAGACGGATAAAAATATTTTATCAATTATCGAACTATACAATACGAAAACCAAAAGTTTCCGTATGAAGAGTAGTATTCCAATAATGCCAATAGATATAAGTGAAATATTTGGCATACCCCTGGTTGAGGGTTTAATATCAATAGAACTGAAAAAGCGACCGAATACTGCTCAAAAATCTGGATTACAAGCACGATACTTCTAAAAAAGAATAGGAAAGTCAGAAATTTTGAATGGTTTGAAGAAATCAATTGAATTGGAGACAGATGAAGGAATTGCTGATTTTGTTAAAATTGTGTGTCTCCACTTCTTGAACACATTATTTTTCTCCAACTCAAACTTCACCCTTGGAGAATTTTGGTTAAAATACATTAAAAATATTGAGGAAATGAATAAATATGATTGGGCATCTGCTGTGCAAGAGTTTCTCATACATTCACTTGACAAATCAGCAAGTTCAAAACCTAGAACAGTTACTGGATGTGTCATTTTCTTACTGGTGAGCAAAAAAACATTTTGATATTTCAAAATTTACATAGCAATACTCACGTGTATTTTCAAAATACACGTGATATTTTCACGTGTATGTTGAAAATACACGTTTATTTTAACGTGTATTTTCAAAATACACGTGATAAATTCACGTGTATTTTGAAAGTACACGTTTATTTTCACGTGTATTTTTAAAATACACTTGATATTCCTGATATTTCAAAATTTACATACCAATACTTACCTGTACTTTGAAAATATTACGTGTATTTTCAAAATACATGTTATATTTTCTCTTGTTCTTTCAAAATACACTTGATATTTAATGTGTATTTTGAAAATACACGTCTTAATCACGTGTATTTTGAAAATACACGTCTTATATCATGTGAAAGTACACTTGTATTTTACAAAATACACGTGTATTATGTTTTGTAAATATAACCAGTGTACTCTCAAAATACTCTTGTTATATCTTCTGTCAATATTATAAATGTACTTTAGAAAGTACACGTGAACTTATATTGACAAAGTATAAGTGTAATTTGAAATGGTAACGTGTACTTTCAATATACAATTGTAAAATTTGTAAAGTACACGTTTAATTTTGTGTATATTTTGAACAAATATCTTGTACTTTCCATTATGAATCCCTAGGTAATACAAGTATTAAATTCATTTTGTTTATTGTATGATCACAGTATTGGGCATGTGGGAAATTTGAAATTATTTCTCCTATTGAAGAATATAAAGAAAATACTCCAAAATTCCTGAAGTGGAAGTTGTCGTCTTTGAAAGAATGGTTTGTGAAGAATGACATCGCAACAGCAATTTTGAAGCAGGCTACAAATAAACCAGCTTGTAAGGACTGTCCTGTGCAAAAGGAATCTCAGTTTGAAGGGCCAAGTTACTCTTTGAACATATCTACAGAAAGTCCTATACATGCTGATTCATCATCAAAAAATGTTGCTGAAGATATTAATGACAATGAGTTTTCACATGGTCGGAATATTTCCCTTAAAAATATTGTGACTCCAAAGAAAAAGAAGGGAACATATCAACCAAAGGTTAATTTGGAGGAACAAATTGTTGTTTTGAAAAGGGAATTGTTGGAAAAAATAACCAACTATCTAAAGGAGCTAAAGACATTAATGGTGCACTTGAGAAGGTGACCTCTTTGGAGGTGGAGAGTGCCATTTTGAATGTACAGTTGTACGTAGATCGTGATTCACTTTTTGAATCCCATGAGGAAGTGAGGAACTTAAAGGTGGTGAATTCCAACCTTTTGAAGGAAAAAGAGTTATTAAATAAGTTGGAGGTAGAAAATGCCCAACTAGTTGAGTTAAACAATTCTTTAAAAGAAAAGCTTGATCAAATCACAATGAGTGACTCAGATAGAATTAAAGAATTGGATGAATCATTGAAAAAACAGGCAGAATCAACACGAATTTTGGAACAAAAGAATGGATATCTGTCTCTCACTAATGAAGCTCTAAAAAAAAGTATGATGATACATTGCAACAATGGAAAGATGCTGACATAGAAAAGATGACATTGAGGCAGAATCTTGAGGAGTCAGAGTGGAAAAGAACTCAACAGGTACTTTTGAATGCAGAGTACACGCAGTTTTCCTAAAGTACACGTTTAAAGTACACGTAGTTTTCCAAAGTACACGCAGTTTTCCCAAAGTACACACAGTTTTTCCAAAGTACACGCAGTTTTACTTCATAGTATTTTTAATGCAGTTCTATTTGATATTAGATATAATGCAGAGTACATGCATTATTTTATTAAAAATAATGCATTGTTTATAATGTAACATTTTTTTTGTATTACAGGAAAACAATAATAAAATCCTTAATGACGAAATTTCGGAGTTGAAGAAAATGCTTGAAGAATCAGAATTGAAAAAAACTGACTAGGTATCTATAAAATACAATAGATATTTATTACACGCTACGCTTTCTTAATTTTGTTATAAATTTTATGTATATTATAAATTTTATAAAGTACACGTATTTTATAATACACGCGTGTACTTTATAAAATACACCCGTGTATTATATAAAATACATGTAAGAGAAAATGAATCATTATTTCAAAAAATGCTTACAATCCAACATTCCTTGTTAAATATATTAGGAAAACATTAATAAAAAACTCATGGACGAAACTTCGAGTTTAAAGATTGAACTAGCCTCAAAGAAAGTTCAGGGCAGCCCCAAAATATCCAAAACAAAAGGACCTCTTACTAGAGGGCAAAAGAAAAGAAAAGATGACGGCGAAACAGAAAAGCTTGAACCAATTAAGAAACAAAAAGAGTCAAAGCTTAGAAAAGTCCGTCTAACAATAGCTGAACAAATGAAGGAAACTCACGTCAAGCTTGAAGCAATCGAAGCATACAAATATCTCGATGAAGCTTCGAAGAAAAAGATTGAAGAGTTTATTAAAATTGCTGAGCCAGGGTAAATTTTATTGTTTTATGATTTATCACTTCGCTAATTTATATTTTTTTTGGTGTAAAAGAATAAGGTTATTATTATTATACAATTCTTATTGATTATATAAAATGCAGGGAATTTATTTTCCAAGGGCTGGTTTCGTATGTCCCATGGGAAGATTTACTTGAAGTCCTCAACAATCAAGAAATTTCAAGCCAAGTATGTAGTCCAAATATTAGACATCCATTAAATTTCAACATTATTATTTCCTCACCATTTTATATTGTGTGAAACAGATAATACTTGCCTTTAGTGAAGTATTGAGGTTAAAATTGTCAGAGGAAGGTCTCTCCTACTCACACACTTTTTTTTTTATTATTGTTGGGTAAGTACAAATAAACCGAAAGTTTTGAGAAACAAAATTTTAGTTTTTTTTATTAACACTATGTCTATAATTTTTATTCAAATAGAAGCTTGTAGCACAAATGGAGTCAATAAGACAGGGGAGTTATACAGAGATTTATTTGAATACTTAGGCACTTGTAATAATTTGTTCATTGTACTAAGACATAGTGTAGGACATTTCACATTACTTGTGATATACAAAAAAGAAAATAAAGTGGTCCACATGGATCCCCTTCGACCGAACAACAAGGGAAAAAACACAACATTCTTCGATGATGCAAAAAAATTGGTTAGTGCCTAAACTTAATTAGTAATGTTACTTGTACTTATATTATACACGTGTAAACGTGCATTATATAATGCGTGTACTTTGTATTAGATGTACATAATTACCCAGATTATCAAAGTACACGCATCATATTTTAAAATACAAGTGAAATGAACCAATACAAGTTACGTGTACTTTAATATTATGCATGTACTTTAATATTATGTGTGTACTTTTAACTCTTTAGGAAAAATACACGCATCATATTTTAAAATGCACGTGATAGATAAAAATAAAATATGCATGTACTTTAATATTATGCGTGTACTTTTAACTCATTAGGCAAAGTACACGCATCATATTTTAAAATACACGTGATATTTTAAAATAAAATATGCATGTACTTTTAACACATTAGGCAAAGTACACGCATCATATTTTAAAATACACATGATATGAAAAAAGAAAATATGCGTGTACTTTTATATTATGCGTGTACTTTTCACTCTTTAATCTTCATATACACTTTTATTTGTATACACTAAATATTTGTCTTCTTAACAGTTTTCTGTCTTCCAAAAAACACTGTGCCTATTGAAGACTGAAGCAGAAACAATGAAAAACAATGGTTTCAAAATTCAGAGGAAATTTGATGAAGGTACACCAAATGAGTTTACATTGGATGATGATCCATTGACAGAGCAAGAAAGAAGGACTGTAGATTTCTTGCTGGAAAGTGATCTCAAATTTGACCTAATAAGAGATCATGAATGCCCTAAACAATATAATGGGTAAGAAAAACTTCATTCCTAAAAATTACTAATTTGTATCCTTTCGAAAAATTTCATCACATCATACCAATTTGTATATTTGTTTTTGTTAACGAAAATGTTATTTATCCCTAATTAATTAAATTAGTTTAATTAATGTACATTTTAGTTTAACTTAATATATTGATTTTGATGATTCCAAACATATTTTTATTAGGTTATTCTATAGATATTTATTATTGTATAATCTTGCCTCGACTCTACTCAACGACGTATTCGAGTAAAGGTATTCATGTATGTTGCACATTTGCACTTGACACATTAGACACACATGCATATTTCTTGATCCATGATTTCTATTGTGTGACTAATTAATTATGAGCCGAAATTTTTTTTCTCTAAAAATGAAATTATTTCTTTTGGAAATAAGTTTTGACACTAAATATTCTTTTATAATAGTTGCAGAATAATTATTTTTGAAGTTAAAAATATTCTACAGATTTTGTATGTGCGCCTATATGTTTATATATATATATACATTGCCTTATATGTTTAATATTTTTTTTGGCTTGTTGTCATAACAAATTGCATGCGTGGCTTTTGGTTTTGGCCAAATAGTTTGGTCTAGCACTTGAGTGCTTTGTCCCATGCCATGTAGATTTGGTTTTTGCTATTGAAGGTTTATAGCCTTATAACTGTTGACCGTACCTAGGTAGATGGAGCTTTCATTTATTAATTCAGTTTGTGGCCATACACAGATTTTGAGCCTTACGCCCTGTACTGGTTTCATATATATGTATTCCTGCTTTAACTCAGACTTCGTCAAACAAGCATGCATTAATTTTTTTTACTGCTACACGCCAACTTACTGTCCGTCATCTCTGGCCAGATAATCAGTTGGACTCCTTAATAAATCCATTTGAAAATGGGTTTTGACCTCTTGTACTTATCTAGACTTGATAAAGGACATGAGTTGATGATCAGACATTTCCCTTAAAATCGCTTTTGACCACTCAAACACTCTGACTAGCCTTAAGGTTATAACATCACTAACAAAATGGACTGCTTAAACTTCGCAAATTGCCTCTTTTATCAGTCCAAAATGTTAACGTATATATATGTTCTTTATATATTTCAGTCCAAAGAGTTTTATCGTAAATATCTTTTTTTTATATATTTTAGTCCAAAATGTTTTACGCATATATCTGTTCAAAAATATTTTTTCTTAGATATATTTCAGTCCAAAATGTTTTACGTATATATCTGTTCGAAATTTCTTTTATATATATATATCAGTTCGGAATTGTTTTTTATATATACAAATCAGTTATAAATTTTTTGTTTTATCCGAAATTTATTTTTACGAAATATGTTATATGTTTTGCTTTGACCGAAATTCGAAATATATTTTTTTTCCGAAATTTCTTATATAATACCTGTTCGAAATATATTATTTCAGTCCAAATTTTTTTTGTATTTCAGTCCGAAAATCCTTATACATATCTGTCAGAAATTTATTTCTAGATCTTTTCGGACCCTTTTTTTTATATCAGTGTGGGAAATATTTTTTTTGTACAATATATATATGTACACCTTTCATAAATATATATTTACATACACACTTCTTGCTTACTATTTACACGCCTACTGCCTTTTACATTACACTTGTTTTGTCTAACATATATATTATATGTTCAAATATTCGAAGACCACACAAGTGGTATGTGATATCAGCTAGTGGGAGCCACATGATACAATTTTCTTTTATAATCATTCTACAAGTACATTTTGCTACTAACCTCTTTCTCTCTCTATCAGTCTTTATTTTATTTTCGCAGATAATACTGATGAGAAGATACAATTTGTTCTCAAAGATATTGAGCATTTAATGCTCTCCCAATCTCTATCTATGAGTTCACAATTAATGCTCCAAGTTGAAGATGAGTTCAGCTCAAGCTTCTCCAACGGTTATTATTTTTAGGCTACAAAAGAAGACCACTTTCAGTTGAAAAGCGAGCAGACATGAAAAATTAGAGAGCAACTAAAAATGTATTCAGCTCACATTCAATCAAGAGAGCAACCAGAAATATTGTTACTCAGCTCATACACTCAGTTCAAGAGTGTAACACAAATTTATTTAGCTCTACATATTTGAGACAGAAACAATCAATATACTCAGCCATTTGTTGAAGAAGAAATTTGAAGAGCACAAGAATCATTATTCTGCTACAAAAATTTCAAGAAGGAGACTAGTGCCAAAAATCAAATTTATTTGAGAAGTCTCAACCAAGAAGAAACTCGTTCTCATTTTGTATCTTTAAAGAGTTTCAAAAACTGTATATCATTTCTACTCCATTTGTGTAAAAATTTGAAGCTTGGGTTTTTAGCTTCGGTGGTTGTACTAGTAGCTGGATTTTGCTACTCGGTTGTACAAGAGGTGGTTTGATCCTACCTTCAAGTGGATCAGGACTAGTGAAGCGCGGGAGACGGAAGCTTGCTCTTGGCGCGTGGACATAGGCCGGGTTTTGGCCGAACCACGTTAAAAATACGGTGTCATTTATTTTCAGCATTTAAATTTATTTATATGCTTGTGATTGATTTATTTTATTTTTTAAGCCCTTTACTTGCAAGATATTTAAATCTGAAAATTTGGTAAATTTATTTTAAGATTAAAATAATTATTTTCGTAATAATTATTAATTCCAGAATATTCATTTTTATTAACTACGAAAATTATTTATAAATTTATTTGGATCTTATAATCATAAAATATAACTTGTTTAATTTATTGAGAATATTTATTTGATATTCTTGTGTGAATCACTTTAGATTAATTTCAGAATATCACTTAATATTAAATACGAAAATTAATTTAATATTTCTAGAGTGTTAAAATCTGCATCTCTAGTTGTTTAAATTTACTTAGTTGCATTTATTTGATATTGTTGGATTTATTATTTATAGTTTTATTAATCTGATATTTATTTAAGTGATTTAAATTTACTATTTTTTTAAAATATTAATTTGACTTAAAGTTTGTAAAAACTCAATTCACCCCCCCTCTTGAGTATAATCTGGGCAACAGTTTTATTGTAATTTCAGGGTTGACTGTGAGGTGTTCTTCATGTACTACATTGAACAAATAAGCAGAAACAAGGAAATGCAAAAATTGTTTCAAGACCCTGACATGCTAAAACAAAGACCATATGTACTCGGGGAAATTCTTCTGTCAAAATATTTCTTCCCCCGAAAGGAGAAAAAACATATATAAATTGTGATTCAAATTCAAAACATATATTTGTAATTTGTTTTGTGTTATATTGGTTATTGTTTACAATATTTATTACACCAAAATGGTTGTATCCCGCTGGCGCGGACCACGATCCACGTATGGTTTAGACAAACAATGCATCTTATTGTTATGAAACAATGTACAAGCAGTTTTCACGAAAAATACAAGTCATAATTACTAAGTACACCAATGAATTCTTCAAAGTACACGCATTTTTACTAAATTACACGCACTGGTTAATATAATAATTATTTATTATTTTAATTGAAAACTACTTTGAAGAATTCATTAAGGACACAATAACCAAAATCAATTTATTAAGCTCAACTACTCACTTCCCAACTACTTCTGGTCAAGAAATAAATAACTTTCACTTTTCCTATAAAAGAGTAATATTTGTTCCTTTCTTAACCATTACATCTAGGGTAAAGATAACATAATGGCTATTCTAGCAGAAAACTTGCGAGAAACTCTTGAGAGAGATGAAAGAAATAAAAAAAAAAGGCAAATTAAGGAAAATATTTCCTCATATGAAACTTCCTTTGAGAAGTTTCAAACATATGTGAGGGAAGGCTATTCTGGACTTCCACCCAATCCCATAGATTTATTTGATGTGGATGAGGACCCTCCTCAAACACATGAAGAACTCATGTCTTTCTATATATAAGAAGTTCCCATGAAAATCGCAAAGTTGAAGGAGACGAAGGCTCTCCATGAAGGCCTGGTAGCTGTCATAGAAGAAGAAATTCGACACTGCTCGAATTTCATTGTCTCTCTCCCTGACACCCTGGATACCTTTGACAAACATCCCTACTAGAAGCCTTGTTTAGTTTTTTCAGCTTTCTTTATTTGAAAAAATTGTACTTTATTTTTTTGTTTTTAATAAAAAATTTATTTATTTCATGAATGTGTTCTGAGTTATGTCATACACCCAATATAGTAAAGTACACGTGAACCCTTATAAACATGATCACGTGTTTTGTTAAAAAATTTAACATTAATAACATTTCATGTAAAAAAATTATATAAATGCGTGTAATCTATATATTACACGTGTACTTTATAAAGTACACGCATAGTCTATAAAGTACACGCCTATTGAAATACTTGTATAATAATGCGTGTACTCAAGATATTGTCCCCAAACATTATATAAATGCGTGTACTCTATATATTACACGTGTACTTTATAAAGTACAGACATAGTTTATAAAGTACACGCCTATTGAAATACTTGTATAATAATGACGCTGGCGCGGACCATAACACCCATAGGAGTTTAAGAATATGAGTGACCCAAATGTATTTTATAAAGTACAATCACATTGTAATGTCAAAAACCATTTTCTAAATAGTACATGCATTTATATACGTCTACTTGATAAAATTACATGCAGAATACATAAAGTACACGTATATTGAATTAGATTTTTGTCATATCAATATGCGTGTACTTTGCTAAAACATGCATGTACAATTATATTTAAATGCGTGTACTTTAATTATCAATGCGTGTACTTCATAAAGTACACGCACATTTCATCAAGTACACGCATATTATATTTATATTATGCGTGTACTTCATGCATGTACATTATGTAAAGTACACGCATGCTTTTATAAAGTACACACATATTGAACTGACCAAATCCATTTTTAAATGTGTGTACTTTATTAATATACTTGTACTTAATATAGTACACGTATATTTAATCAAGGACACGCATTGATAAAATTTCTTGGGGACTTTGGCATTTAGTCCCAGTTTTGATCATCATCTTGCCTCCGATCCTAGATATATCATTTGTTGTTGTTAGTCCTATTCAATGAATGTGGAAATTAAAATGCCTCTGAACAATAATGCAATCACACCCCATATAGCAGTCCACGTTTTTCTCGGAATGCAGTTGTAACCATCCACAACTGCTAAATGGGACTAATTATGAATATAAAAGTCAAATGGGATTAGGACAAACAAAACCTTCACAAATGGGACTATTGCTAAAATACTTAAAATTTCTTTGGACATCAAAATGCGCGTATACTGTACATAACATGCATATACAAAGGTAAAGTACACGTGAACACAAGGAATAATGATCATGTATGTTTTATGAAAAATATGTGTACAGCAACACAAAAAACAAACTAAAGAATGAGACTTAAAAATAAATTACATTCATTTATGTGAAACAAATGGTTTATTAATTAATTTATTCAATCAAATGGTTAAAATGAATGAATTCAACAATTTTAAAAATAGTCAAATGGGTTCCTTACAAGTAGACCTGTAATGACCCGTTTTACTACACCTCGAGCAAGTAACTTCCCTTACTGTGATCTCACCAGAAGACTTTATTCTCTTATTTCTTGGCCTGCCTGTCGGTCTCTTAGTCATTGGTGGAAGGATAGATGGATTTTCAGGAATAGGAATATTTAAGAAAATCAAATCAGGAAGAGGAACTATAGGTATCGAGTATGATTTTATATAGAAAGATACCTTATAGTACTCCTCAATATAATCATCAATACTGGTCCCTTTCCTCCGCATAACACAAGCAGCATGAGAACATGGAAAATATCTAATCTGCCAACTCTTACGAGAACAAGTCCTTTCTCCTAAGTCAACTGTTGCTCGCACTTCTGAATAAACTTCAAATACATTTTGACTTGAGCGACTAATAGTCCAATGTCGGCTTTTATTCCTGTGGTGATAATTATTATGCAACACAAATAAATAAGAAAGAGGTAATAACCAAGGAAAGATAAATAAAATGCCAATCACACAACAACAGGTGTACGTGGTTCAGTAAAGATGTGCCTACGTCCACGATGGTGCAGTCAGTGTTATTTCTCTATATTCTGAAGAATAAGTACAGATAATACAACTTTCTGCACCATCGTGGACGTAGGCACATCTTTGCTGAACCACGTACACCTGTTGTTGTGTGATTGGCATTTTATTTATCTTTCCTTGGTTATTACCTCTTTCTTATTTATTTGTGTTGCATAATAATTGTCACCACAATTGGCGCCGTCTGTGGGAAGCGTCAATCTTTCCCTGAGAAGATCCCACACCAAGTAAAAATCTAAGATGTCTGGTCACAGCAGCAACGCTCCTCAAGCAGGAGATATTCAAGAGCCACCCGCTCCTCGCAGGAGTAGGTCTGAAGTCCGACGTTCAGATCAAGGGGCTCGCTTAGAAAGGCCAGCCTCAGAAGAAAGTCAAGGACCAACAAGGTCCACGCAGGTATCCAGATTGATCGATGCATACGAGGCAAGGCTCCACGAGCAGAGGGAGTCTTCTCGCAGATATGAGGCTAAGAATGCTCGCCTGAAAATAAGACTGGAAAAACTAGAGAAGGAATTACGTCCTGATACCAGGAGACGCCCCTATCGCACTCCTAGCCCTCAGGCGAGCAAATCTCGCAGCCGAGGAAGGAGCCCTAGGCGGAAATATCAAGGGGACGAAGGTGGCGACTCAGACGACGACCTCCACGAACAACTAAGAAAAGCTCGTCGCTACCAGAGCCCTGCTCACAGCGACGACAACATACGGAACTTGGTCAGCAGAGAGATGGACCAACATCCAGCTCACCGCGGAACCAGGTCGACCAGAGAACTCGCCAGGAGAGCCCTCAAGACCCAGATGAAATCACCCTTCACGAGGGAAATTGAAGAATAAGAGGCTCCCAAAAAGTTTGCCATTCCAAGGTTCAGGATTTACGACGGGAAGACTGATCCCATTGATCATGTCAGACAGTACCGGCAGGCTATGACCCTCTCGAATCACTGAGATGCACTGATGTGCCGTATATTCCCCTCGAGCCTTCATGACGTGGCCCAGAAATGGTTCGAGAAACTCCCTCACCGATCCATCAGGAATTTCAAATCCCTGGCCGAGCTCTTTACGGCCCGGTTCATCACCAGCAGCTCCCATCCCAAAAGGATGGATGCTCTATTAACAATGAAGAAAACGTCTCAGGAGACACTCCGGGACTACGCGAAGAGGTACTGGGAGTTATTCAACGAGGTCGAGGACTGCGCGGAAGAAGTGGCAGTGGCTTCATTCAAAATTGGGCTACCTAGCTCTTCCCTCCTTTACTAGTCCTTGACAAAGAAGGAAGCTACGACCATTGATGACCTGATGGCCCGAATTGAGAAATACGCAAAGGTGGAAGATGTCACCCGCCTTAACGTAGGAGAAAACGATCGAGCCAAGCTCACTACCAATGGAGGTGAGAAAGTTGAGAGCCAGAAAAAAGGAGGAAAAAGTGGGGGCAAGAATGGCTCCAAAAACGGAGGGAACCCTGACGTTACAAAATCGTTCCAGGCGGTCAACACCGTCTTCAAAGAACCAATTTACAAAATTCTCACGAAGATCAAAGATGAGCCGTTCATCAAATGGCCCCGGAAAATGGGAGGAGACCCCTCGAAAAGAAACAATGCATTAAGATGCACTTTCCACAAAGAGGGAGGGCATAAGACCGAGCACTGCAAGGCTCTTAAGTCCCACCTCAAGGAGTTAGCCCAATCCGGACATTTGAATGACTTTGTGGAAAAGAAGGTAGAGAGAGTGACTGCCCACAAAGAGGCAAAACCCGACAACGTATTGGAAGATGACGCCGGACACGAATTCACTGTGATCCACGGAGTATCAGATGTTAAGCAAATCCAAGGTAACTCAGCTCGAATGGAGGTAAAGAAACTAACAGCGGTAATGCAAGCTTTTCAGATTGATCCAGCAAAATCACAGTCAGGGAAACGTCGGCGAGCAGAAGACATCAACTACAATAAGCATATTGTTTTCACGGATGAAGATCTTGTAGGAGTAAGGACCCCACATCATGATGCCTTAGTCATTACACTCGGGATAGCCAACTTTGACATCGACAGGTTGCTCTTCGATCAAGGGAGCTCATCCGAAGTAATGTACAACGACCTGTTCCGGAAATTAAAGTTGAACATCATCGACCTAAAGGGAACCACTATCCCTCTGGTCGGCTTCGCTGGGAAGATGACCATGCCTCTGGGCAAAATAGTACTGCCAGTGCGCGCTGGAAATGTTTCTAAAATGATCGAATTCTTGGTGGTCGACATCGATTCACCGTATCAAGCCATCCTCGGCAGGGGATGGCTTCATGCAATGAAGGCAGTCTCCTCGACCTACCACTAGAAACTCAAATATGTCACCGAGCGGGGAGTGATGGAGATACATGGCGACCAGGCAATGGAAAGAAAGTGCTTCATAGCGGCCATCCGACCAAAGCCAAAAAAAAGAGCTGTTCAAACCAGCAAGAAGGTGGAGGAAGGTGCAATTCCTTCCAAATAGCAATTAAAATATGGAAGGCCTGGAGTGGAAGAGACCAGGCTCCTCCCCTCCGAGCGCGTTATCAAGGACCTGGTAGAAGTGTCGGCTAAAGAAGGCGACAATAGCAGAGTCTTCCTGATCGGAACCTCACTCACTGACAAAGAGCAAAAGGATTTGTCAACCTTACTCAGAAGTAACATAGACGTTTTCGCTTGGGAACCCTATGAGCTGCCAGGAATCGATCCCAATATGGTCTGCCATCAGTTGCACGTCGATCCCACATTCAAGCCGATAGCGCAGAAGGCACGACGAACTGCCCCCGAGAAGGCCAGAGCAATAGAAAAAGAAGTCGAAAAACTACTGGATGCAGGGTCCATACGGGAAGTGCAATTCCCCAAATGGTTGTTCAACCAAGTGGTAGTTCCAAAAAATAACGGGAAGTGGAGAGTTTGCATAGACTTCACTGACCTCAACAAAGCCTGCCCCAATGATAGCTTCCCTCTTCCAAAAATAGACCAACTAGTAGACGCCACCGCAGCTCACGAACGAATGAGTTTCCTGGACGCATACTCAGGATATCACCAGATTCCCCTGTATGCCCCAGACCAGGAAAAAACGGCGTTTATCACGACGGTTGGTTTATACTGTTACAAGGTCATGCCTTTCGGGCTAAAAAATGCAGGGGCAACCTATCAGCGGCTAGTTACTAAAATGTTCAAGAATCAAATGGGAGACACAATGGAGGTCTACATCGACGACATGCTCGTCAAGAGCAAGGAGAAGGAAAATCACCTCTCGGACCTATCAAGTACCTTCGAAATCCTCAGAAAGTACCGAATGAAACTCAACGCGAGCAAGTGTTCCTTCGGTGTCCAGTCAGGAAAGTTTCTTGGGTATTTGGTCGGCAAGAGAGGCATAGAGGCTAATCCGGACCAGATTGATGCAATCAAAAGAGTGCAACCTCCTCGCACAATCCGCGATGTATAGAAGCTCACTGGGATGATCGCTGCTCTAAATCGTTTCATTTCTAAATCCTCCGAGAGATGCAAGCCCTTCTTCCAACTCTTAAAAGGCAGCAAAACCGTAGAATGGAACCTAGGTTGCTCACGAGCATTAGACGAGCTCAAGTCCTACCAAAGCTTCCCACCACTGCTTGTCATACCACAGCAAATGGACTCTTTGTACCTCTACCTCCCTGTATCTAGCCATACTGTCAGCTCAGCGCTAATGTGTGAAGTTACAGGGATCCAGCATCCAGTCTATTACGCGAGCAAAACCTTATTGGATGCTGAGCAGCGCTACCTACCATTGGAAAAGCTCGCATTCGCCCTAGTAATGGCCTCGAGGAAACTGAACCATTACTTCGAAGCTCATACGATCATCGTCCTTACATCACACCCCCTCAAGGCTGTCCTAAGGAAGGCGGATTTGTCGGGCAGACTGTCTAAATGGTGAGTCGAGCTCGGCCGATTTGACATCCAATTTCAACCAAGGACAGCTATCAAGGGTTATCCAACCCAGTGGTAGTTCCAAAAAACAACGGGAAGTGGAGAGTTTGCATAGACTTCACTGACCTCAACAAAGCCTTCCCCAAGGATAGCTTCCCTCTTCCGAAAATAGACCAACTAGTAGACGCCACCGCAGCTCACGAACGAATGAGTTTCCTGGACACATACTCAGGATATCACCAGATTCCCCTGTATGCCCCAGACCAGGACAAAACGGCGTTTATCACGACGGTTGGTTTATACTGTTACAAGGTCATGCCTTTCGGGCTAAAAAATGCAGGGGCAACCTATCAACGGCTAGTTACTAAAATGTTCAAGAATCACATGGGAGACACAATGGAGGTCTACATCGACGACATGCTCGTCAAGAGCAATGAGAAGGAAAATCACCTCTCGGACCTATCAAGTACCTTCGAAATCCTCAGAAAGTACCGAATGAAACTCAACGCGAGCAAGTGTTCCTTCGGTGTCCAGTCAGGAAAGTTTCTTGGGTATTTGGTCGGCAAGCGAGGCATAGAGGCTAATCCGGACCAGATTGATGCAATCAAAAGAGTGCAACCTCCTCGCACAATCCGCGATGTACCGAAGCTCACTGGGATGCTCGCTGCTCTAAATCGTTTCATTTCTAAATCCTCCGAGAGATTCAAGCCCTTCTTCCAACTCTTAAAAGGCAGCAAAACAGTAGAATGGACCCCAGGTTGCTCACGAGCATTAGACGAGCTCAAGTCCTACCTAAGCTCCCCACCACTACTTGTCATACCACATCAAATGGACTCTTTGTACCTCTACCTCTCTGTATCTAGCCATACTGTCAGCTGAGCGCTAATGTGTGAAGTTACAGGGATCCAGCATCCAGTCTATTACGCGAGCAAAACCTTATTGGATGCCGAGCAGCGCTACCTACCATTGGAAAAGCTCGCATTTGCCCTAGTAATGGCCTCGAGGAAACTGAAGCATTACTTCGAAGCTCATACGATCATCGTCCTTACATCACACCCCCTCAAGGCTGTCCTAAGGAAGGCGGATTTGTCGGGCAGACTGTCTAAATGGTGAGTCGAGCTCGGCCGATTTGACATCCAATTTCAACCAAGGACAACTATCAAGGGTCAAATCCTTGCTGATTTCATAGCTGAATTCACAGGCGAAGAACCCTTCGACCAGCCTAAGCCAACAGAACAAAAGAACCAGGCTGTAGGGGAAAGCTGGAAACTATTCGTTGATGGAGCCTCCAACTCAAAGGGAGCAGGAGTAGGAATTGTTCTCATCACTCCAGAAAATACAGTCCTCGAGCAAGGAATCAGGCTGGGATTTGCAACCTCCAACAACGAAGCAGAATACGAAGCCTTAATAGCAGGTCTCCAAAAGGCGCAAACTCTGGGAGCAAAGCATTTGCAGGTATTCAGAGATTCGCAACTAGTTTCCAATCAGATAAGTGGAGACTATAACGCGAAGGATGAGAGAATGGCAACCTACCTCTTCTTGGTAAAAAACTTAATGACGAACTTTGAAGAGATCAACATCCAACAGTTTCCCAGGGGGCAAAACAGCTACGCTGACGCCTTAGCAGCCCTGAGCTCGGCAATTGATTCTAGCCTTAAAAGGATCATCCCTATCGATTTCCTCAGTTGCCCAAGCATTTACCCCAACTGCGAGCTGACAAAAGCAAAACCAATACTCCAATTGGAATCAGCCCCCAGCTGGATGGTTCCCTTGAGAGACTATTTAAAGAACGGAACGCTCCCAGAGGATAAGAGGACTGCCCACCAGATAAGAGTCAAAGCTGCTCGCTTTCACTTATCCACAGGAGGCGATTTGTATAAAAGATCTTTCTCCGGCCCCTACCTTAGGTGCGTCCACCCAGGCGATGTCAAGGCAGTGCTTCACGAGCTTCACGAAGGAATCTGTGGAAGTCACGTCGGAGGAAGGTCTCTAGCCTTCCGAGCAATGAAGGAAGGTTATTGGTGGCCATACATGCAAATGGACTCCGCAGTATATGTCCGCAAATGCCTAAAATTCCAACTTCACGCTCCCATGGTCCACCAGCCCGCCAGCGAATTAAAATCCCTGACCAGTCCCTGGCCCTTCGCCCAGTGGGGAATGGACATCGTGGGACCACTGCCCACCGCTGCCGAAAATCGCAAATACCTGTTGGTTGCAACTGATTACTTTACCAAGTGGATCGAGGTAGAACCACTGGCGAACATCCGAGATGCTGACATGATGAGGTTCATATGGAGAAATATAATGACTCGATTCGGAATCCCCAGAACCATCATCACTGACAATGGAACACAGTTCGAGAGTGGCCCTTTTCAGGACTTCTGCGACAAACACGGGATCAGGCACCACTTCAGCTCGGTGGCCTACCCTCAAAGCAACGGACAAGCTGAAGCTTCCAACAAGACGGTGATCGCTGGATTGAAGAAACGGTTAGAGCGAGCCAAAGGCGCATGGACAACCGAGTTATCGCATATCCTATGGGCATACAGAACGACTCCTAGGCGAGCCACAGGAGAAACGCCATTCTCACTAGCATATGGAATGGAGGCGATTATCCCACTCGAAGCAGGATTGCCTACAATGAGATCCAATCTTGTCGAGCAAGGCCAGAACGATCAGGCTTTGCTCGCTGAACTCGACCTGGCCGACGAGCGCAGGGAACTTGCCCTAGTGAAACTAGAAAGCTATCAGCAACAGCTCGCGAAGTACTATAGCAAAAGGGTCAATCCGAGGAAATTCAAAGTTGGGGACTATGTTCTAAGAAAGGTCCTGGGCAACACAGCGAAGCCATCAGACGGTAAACTGGGCCCGAACTGGGAAGGACCTTATGAGATCATTAGAGACGACCTGCGAGGTGCCTATCATTTGAAAACGATGGAGGGCAGAGAGATACCACGAGCATGGAACGCAGCTAATCTCAAGAAATTCTATTTTTAGGAGTTCTATTGTTAGATCTTTTATTGTACTCATTATGTGAAAGGACAGTTCATTTCTCAATTCACCAATGAAAATCTCAGTTGATCACTCTCTAAAAAGTAACAGTTATATCTTATTGCATATCCTTTTCAAATCACAGGCATAATGGTTGACATAGCAGGGGAACACCCCCCCTCAGGTCATCGTCATGAAGCACGACAGACCTCTTAGCATTGCCCATGGCAATATATGAAGCCCTACAGAGTATTCTTAGGCATCAAACCTACTTTGGTTAAACAAAATCCTGACCGGATGAAGACATCCAATACCAGGTGTGTCCTCGCCAATTGCCCTACTTAGGCCTAAGGGAGTGTGACGACACGACCTAAAAGTTAAAGGGAGGGCACAATGGTATTTTTATACTGGACTGGGCGTACACTCACATGACAAAATAAAAAGGATTGTGAAGCTGCAAAAATATAAAAGGATTGGATGAACACGTTTAGTCGGCAAAATTGCCCAAAACTCGAACTTCTCATTAATCTTTTATATTTACAAACAATAATAGTACATGTTTAGTCGGCGAAGCTCGCCCAAAGCATTTACAATAATTAAAAACAAAATCTCAAGAAGGTGGAAGCCTCCGAGCAAGATAATCAGCAACTTTAGCTCTCCTTCCATCATCAGGAGCAGGGGCGAGCTCCTCCACGACCTCATTTGCGTCCTACTCCAATAATCGCCGGGGAATAGCATCAATGGGTATCCATCGATCATCCCGCCTGAATGGATTGGGCATCAGAATAGAGGAGGACATCTCGTGTCGATACCACAGCGTCGAGTTCCTCGGGACCTGCAGCTCTTTGAGGGCACTCAACCACCCCCTGATGAAGGATAACTCTTCAAACTCTGATAGTCTCGTCGGAGCTTCCAGGCAGCCTTGATCGTAGCCATCGGACCACACTTGTCGAGGACCGTTCTTGAACAAATGCCGTAGACGGGTGACGTCCCTCTGGAGCCCAGCAGCAGTCACATAAGCTCGTCGAACATCACTGTGCAACTCCTCCATTTCCCTGTCATGTTGTTCCTCGACTTCCTTATTCCTACCCCTGGCACTCCTACCAGCACGCGGGAGGGGAGGCCGAGCAGCTCGCGACGAAGAAGAGCCTTGTAGGACTGCCGAAACGATGCTCGGTGAATGCTCCTTAAGCTTCGAGACCTCCCGCCTCAGGTTTTCATTCTCCTGCTGCAGGAACTCCCCAACTTGGTTGATCTCGGTGGCCTCCAATAACTTCGCTCTCAGATCGTTAACTTCTTCTTGCACTGAGGCACCGATTTCTTCCATTTCCTGGAGCTTATCCTTCAGCTTAGCCACCAGCTCGGATTGTTCCTTATATTTCTGATTCCTAGACCTAAGTGACTCGCAAAGTCTAACAAAGGCCTGGCGAACAACAGGACTTGTATTAGGACCAAGAGTCCTACCCAGTTGGGAAGTAGCAGGAATATAATCATCAACATCAACCAACTACAAGTAAAAAAAAAAGAGAGAAGAGAAGGAGATCAGCATAAACGAAAATGAAGTCTTTTCATTAATAATGAACGAGATTACATCAGATCAAAAAAGAAAAAATTACAAAGAAGCCCTATCAATTAGCAACCTCGAGTGGCCCAGAGGTGGATGGACCCTTGTCCTTATCAGCATCAGCAGGGGCATTACCCTCTGCAGGGGTGTCCACTGCCCTCTCGACCAAAGGAGCATCAGTAGAAGTCGCCTGAGAGACAGGATTGGTGCCTTAAGCAGTTGGGGCTGGGTCCTCATCAACGACTGGCTTTGGCCCTGGATCGTGCTCGTCAAAGAGGGGGGGGGGTTCAACGTCCACCCCAGCAGCCACGAAAGCCTTATTCCACCCTTTCTTGAAGTTTAGACGGCTGATATAGCCTATCTAAACCTCAGTGTCCTCATACGCAGCAGCCCAGCCAGAGTTGTACGAATCTTCCTTAAGAGTGGCTGCTTGGGCTTTCTTCGCCTCCAGTTGCTCGGCCAGAACCCTGTTCTTCTCTGCAAGGTCTAGCTTGCTCGAGCACACCAGGTCGTACGCCTTCCTCAGCTCGCCAAGCTCCCTGACAGTATCATCTCTCTCGCGAGCAGAATTAACAAGAGCCAGGGCAGATGAAGCTCGAGCTGCATCAGCAGCCTTCAGATCGGCCTCCAGCTGAGAACCCCTGGCTACCAGAGCAGATTTTTGCTGCTCCAGCTCACCATTCCTTCTCACCAGCTCATCGCGAGAGCGATAGAGCACAACGAAGTCGGTCACAAACTGCAAAGAGCAAGGAAAGGATCAGGAAGAAGAAACCATCAAAACTGGTTAAAAGAAATTGAGAATCAGAAGAAAACTTTACCAAGGCGAACCTCTGGCTAGCCTGCAGAGCCAACTGATCGGACCCCAATGCCCTCTCGCGATCTGCAGGAAGAACTGCTCTCTCGAGCAGCGCAGGGGCAAGCTGAGGAGAGGCAGCCACCGAAGCCCCCTCGGGCAAAGCAGACACTGGGACCAGGGCTTGACCCGTTTTGGTCCTTGATTCCACCTTCCTCCTCTCCTCCTCTTTTTCTCTCTCCCTTTTCTTTCTCTCCTCCATCTTCTTTCTCTCCTCCACTTTCTTCCTCTCCTCCTCCTTTTTCCTCTCTCTCTCTCTCACCTGCTCCTCCTCTCTCTTCTTCTTCTCTTGCTCCTGAGAAGAAGGCCGAGAACCAGTAGCTATGGCCCCATAGGCAGTCTTCATTTTTTTGGACCTTTGTGCAAGGAGCACGTCATCATCATCATCGTCATCTCTGATCAGATTCTTCCTGGGAGGCATCCCTTCACCAGAATTGCTGGTAGTGCTCAACGAGTCTCGAGCCTCGGAATCCCCTTCAGAAGAACTGCTACTGTCAGCACTCCCTGAACCCAAATTACTCACAACGCCTGCAGGTTCACTCTTCGAGCTACTCTCTTCTTCGTCCAACTGGATGGGCTCAGCCTAAGTCTCTACGAAAGAGTCAAAGTCTGGAACACTATCCACAGGTCGAGCTATGAAGCTGGAGCCTGTGTTCTTATATTCAAGCAAAAAAGCAGCAGCCCTAGGATGCTCGCCGTCACCCAAAGGCTCCCTAATATTCCAAGCTTTCACCAGTTCCGAGATACGAACCTCGCTGAGAGCAGGCTCAAAATTCTTTGTCCTCACTGTGAAAGAAAAAGCAAAGAGAGGTTGAAAAATCACAAGTCAGCGAAGGTTGAAATAACAATATAACATCTACCTATATATTCTTCGCCATAAAAGGGAACAGTGAACCTCTCAGACCTCGACCCTTCAGAATGGGGTGAGAGTTGCCAATTCCTAACAAGGAAACCTTCTTTCCAGTAGTCCTTATGGGAATCAGGTAGATTTACTACCAATACCCTATCAGGACTCCTAGCCTTAAGGTACAAGACACCTGAACTCGTTCGAGAAAAGGAGTAACAAAAGCAGACCTCGGCAAGCCCTAACCTTATGCCGTACAATTGATTTATCATATGCACGTCGTTCACTATTTTCCATACGTTGGGCGAACATTGTGCAGTCACAATACTAAAATAGCTAAAAAAATGCAGAAACAGATCATTAGGGGGAAAGGTAAGTCCCCCCTGGTAGAGCAACAAAACGTGAATCCAATGCGCATCCTCTATATCCCTAACATTCCTAGGAGGCGAGGCGCAACACTCAATCTCTACCCACTCAGGAATGTTGTAGAAATTTCTAAACTCAGTGACTGGCCTATTTCCAATCTTCGCCATTGGAAAAATACAAGAAAAACTATAAACCCAAGAGAAAATGAAAAGAGCATGAGAGACTTACAAGACAGAAGATCAGGTCAAATGGCGAAGAAGCAACGAGAGTAGAGATCGAAAACAGAAGGTACAAAGCGTAAGAGTTCTCAGAAGATAGAAGATTGCTGGAAAAGCTGAAGCGACGAAGAGAAATGTGCCTTATTCCAACAAGCCTTCAAGTCTAATCATAACGCACGGATAGTGAAGCGGGTGCCGCCAAAGCAACTTCACAGTTTTCAAAGAAATCCACCATAATAGTTGATCATTTAAATTCATTGGACCCATAAAAATGGCCCAACAAATTTAGGGGCAATTGTGGGTACCCTGAATTTAGCATTATAGGCCTGGACGAGTAGCCTCGCCTTAGCGGCCCAAAGCCCAGGCCCATCACCTTTTGTATTGATCCGATTACTCCACGATCCCATGAAGAGAAGTTATGGGGGAGCGCGATCCCATGTAAGAAAGTTATAGGGGAGATAGCTAATAAGGAGGAACCCATCACCCCCACTAACCAACATATACATGTATAAATTAAACCCTAAGTCCGGGGCAAAGAAAAAGTGGTATTCTCTGTACTTATTCTTCAGAATATAGAGAAATAACACTGACTGCACCATCGTGGACGTAGGCACATCTTTGCTGAACCACGTACACCTGTTGTTGTGTGATTGGCATTTTATTTATCTTTCCTTGGTTATTACCTCTTTCTTATTTATTTGTGTTGCATAATAATTGTCACCACAATTCCAATTTTCATTTAGTAACTTTTGAAAAAAAGGACATAGCTCATTTGTCCAAGTGTCAGAATCAACAAGTTTGTTTGCATTGAAATTCATAATCTTCACTCTCAATTTATCAAGCATATTCATTACTGGTAAATGCCTTTCCTCCAATAACCATGAATTGAATGACTTCGCAACACTAGATGCCATGTCACCATACCGTTTACCAGGGAAATATGCACAGGACCAATTCTCGGGAGGCAAACTATCAATGAAATCGGCAATAGCAGCTCCTCCTTCCTTCTTCAATGCTTCAATATTCTTGTGAAATACATCTACTGAGACAGCATATGCACAAGATAAAAAATCTTTAACAATTTTCTTTCGAAATCCAGCACAATTCCCACGAATTTTCTTTTTTATATTCCCTTGTAAATGATGTATACAGTAGGAATGTGCAGACAACGGGAAGACCCTCGAAACAGCTTCAAGTAATCCATTGTTTCGATCTGATATAAATGTTATGTTTCGATATTGCTCAACTACTGCACTATGCAAATTGACTAGAAACCACATCCAGTTATCTTCGGTTTCAGAATCAACAACAGCATATGCAACAGGAAAAGGTCCTGAAATATAAAAATATATTAAAATTAAAATAAATAACATATCCATGTACAACACTTTGAATATTGATGCTGCTGACGCAGACCCTAAAACACATGGGAAATATATTGTGTTTAATTTAAATTGTTTGTAAATAACAAGACAAAACATAAAAATGTACCGTACACATGATAAAGATAAAAAGACATGCACGTTTACTTTCCAATCTTTTGCTTGGCTTTATTATTAACAAGACTAACATCAACATACATGCATAAAAATGTAAAGTATAGGTGAACTAAACAAAAACATTCAAAGGTACTTTACATTTTTAACATGTACTTTGCTTTATTATTTCTAAATAACAACACCTATCATCAAAGTACACGCATAAAAATGAAAAGTACACGTGAAATTAAGAAAAACATTCACATGTACTTGACATGTAAAATGCGTGTACTTTAGTTTGTATTCAACATAACATCATCATCAAAGTACACGCATAAAAATGAAAAGTACACGTGAAATTAACAAAAACATTCACGTGTACTTGACATGTAAAATGCGTGTACTTTACTTATTACTACACATAAAATCATCATCATCAAAGTAAACGCATAAAAATGAAAAGTACACGTGACATTAACAAAAACATTCACGTGTACTTTACATGAACTATGCGTGTACTTTACTTAGTATTACACATAATAAGACATATCATGACAATACACGGGGAAAAATGAAAAGTACACGTGAACTAAAACAAAGACCTTCAAAGGTATTTTCTATTTTTATGCTTGTATTTTGATGATATGGAATGGAACAAACAAAATCATCATCATCATCAAAGTACACGCATAATAAGACATATCATGAAAATACACGCAGAAAAATGAAAAGTACACGTGAACTAAAACAAAGACCTTCAAAGGTATTTTATATTTTTATGCTTGTATTTTGATGATATGGAATGGAACAAACAAAATTTCAATGCAATACACAAAATAAAATATTTAAAATTCATTTACCATTGTTCCCATTCCTTGCAATAGCTGATAGTATTGTTCCACGGTAACGGCTCTTCAAAAAGGAACCATCAAGAAATAAAACAGGTCTGCAGTATTGAAATCCATAAATACATCCTCTAAACATTACAAATATTCTCTTGAATTTTTTACTCTCATGTTCCATGTCAAGGATGCAATGCAACCCAGGATTATACTGCAATAGAAGGTCACGATAATTATTCATTAATGCATAAGAAACCTTTTCATCACCATGTATATCAATAGCAGCCATCTCTTTCGCACGCCATGCATGTTGATAAGCTATATCAAGACCATAATTCTTCTTCATATCTTTAACTACATCAATTGGTCTCAATTGCGGGTTATCTCTAAGATCATCAGCTACCAATGTTGAAACCAACTTGGAGGCTATCATTTTGGCTAACGGAATACGAAAGACACCTCTACATATATGCTCATTATTCATCGCACGTATGTAAAAGTATCCATTTATTGTAGATGATGAAGCATGAATTCTCCACATGCAATTCTCAGTAGTCTTTTTAGAGCATTCAGCCGTCACTCGAGTTTTATCATTCTTCAAATACACATACTTTAACCCAACCTTAACGGCATACTTTCGCAATTTATCCCGAAATTCCACTACACCTCCTTCAAAACACTGCTGCTCATGACTTATATAAGTCTTCCAATCATTCGAAAGATAGACTTTCGACTTACTTGACTCCACACCTCCAAGATAAAAGTCATTTTCAATGCAACTATTAAAATCATTTTTAGCGCCTGATGATAAAGACTCTAACCTCTGTGTATTTGTATCACCACTGTCAACCCTCTCAGAACTTGAATTACTGCAGTCAACCCCTTTGAAAATTCGATTAGAGCAGTCAACCCGTTCACGACATGTATTACATGGAAATGGTAATGAACCAATGACATATATCCAAATGAAATTAGCTTTCACGATCAATTGGGACCGCAACATACAACAAACATCGTTGTCACAAACCAACATGAACAGACATTCATCACCAAATGAATACCTCAATGAAAAACTCCCACTTCTCAAATTAGTAAACCTAATACACAACTCATTGCATATGAAATCTAATGAGCTATCTTCAAATATTTCAATACAAGCCATATTATCCAAATAACAACACCTTGCTATTACACTACTTACCATAATGTCCTGCAGTAAAACAGAGACGAAAAACATTTACTTCAAGGTCAATAATTCTAAAAATGTGTGCAATAATTTAATGCATGAAATATCAAAATATTTATTTATAATTAATATAAACTTACAGGCACTTTTTAAAAACCTTTACATGAAGCAATAAACCACACACATATTATCAAATAATCAATCATGTGTACTTTATAAACACTGCGTGTACTTTGAAAACTAATATCGAACTGGTTATTTTCGCTGGCGCGGACCTATATCAATAAGTGATTCAATACCAAATCAAAATCAAGGACTCTTAAAATTAGAATGAAACATCAATAATATTCATTCAGCACATTCAACTAACAATTACAAATATTGATAAATATAACTTATTTATTAAGAATCCAAACATAAATGCATAAAAAACACAAATAAAAACATATACATATATAACATATAAAAAGCTATTCAATCACATGAATGAATATTACAATGAGCCTCTTGAATTAAAACAAAGGACATATACTTATTGTAATCGATCGAAAATAGAAAAATCAACTGCTGATAAAGATAAACTTACAAATGATATAGCCAAGTGATACAGGTAGAATCGATTAAGAACACTGTAATCGATTATAGGACAGACGACATAAGATTGATGTTATTTTCGATTTCGGAGAATAGTCATTAGTTGCAGAGAAAACTCCAATAGCCGATTAGGTTTATGATTTTCTTAAATTGGGCGTATTTATATGTTGAACCTAATCGTTTAAAATTTGGTTCACCGGTTTTTTTGTCCAAAATTGTTAGTCTAAGGACTAGACCGTAAAAACCTATAAAATAAATGCGGCCTATTTGGGAAAGTGAAAATAGGACGTGGATTCATTGTTCTTGGCTTTATATATTAACAAATACCGATGGCCAAACTGTAAAAATAACTCAATAAATACATAATAAGATAATATTAAATTGGGAATAAACTATAATGTATTTATTATTAATTCTAGTTTTATAAGCTGCTGGAAATGTTCAAGCATCCAGATTTAATTCCTTTTTTCAAAACATTAAATGTTTTATATAAAACTATATTAATGAGAATACATGCCCATAGATCTAGAGTGTCCGACATTGGTACTTCACCTCTGACAAGTGTCCACGCATCCTAGAGTATTTACATATTTTCTTGGAATTATGGTAATTGCTTAATTATATTCTTTCATGATTATCATTCATTAGTTTTGATAGGGTCCATACAATTGATCCTTACTGTCTAAATAAATTATAATTACTATGTTTTTCAATTGATTATTGAAGACAATTCTATCTTTATTTTGTATGATATAACTAATATCAGTTGATGCATGCAAAATGTTTGTAAAAATGTACTAACACCTATTTGAAGCAAAGTGTAAAGAATTCTTTTACCATGTACTTTCCTTTATAAATTATATTTCATATGTTCAGTTTATAATAATTTATTTATAAATAGTTACTTTTTGAAAAAGTAAATAATGACATTCACTTGATTATTGAAGAAAGATTTAGCTTGATTTTGTATGCTAGAGCTAATATAATTTTATGCATGCAAACTGTTTATAAAAACGTCAGTTACGCCTCATTGAAGTGAATGGGCAGAATCAATTAAAAGGCTCTTTGTGAAAAATAATTTCAAATCATGAATGTCAAAGAATAGAGTATACATTGGTTTTGGGGAGCTTATAAACCAATAATTTTAGTTTAATTCGGTATTTGCCAACTATTGCGGTGAGTTGCATAATACTCAACCCTATATTGCATAGAGATTATAAAAATTGAAACTGAAGTTGTATGTTGTTGATTCTTGATTCAAGCTCATGTATCTCATTCCCCCGTGATGTTCTTAATTAGAACATTTGCCTTCTAAATTTCAAAATGTGATGTTAAAAATAAGGCATGAAAAATATTTAAAGTGATAAAAGAATCATTTTACTTACGAGAAAAAATGCTCTCAATAAGGGTACCACCAATATGCTCATCAAATCCACCCATTTCCAAAAGAATAAAAAATATGACCCAGAACTCTCTGGCATACTTATCAATCGATCAACATACGAACCTATTGATCGTCGTACATATTGATAGCATCTCAAAAATAAGTTAGGAACCATGAATGTGAATGTATTTACTTAAATAATATATTGCAGTATAATGAACAAATTTACTTAGAGTAAAAAAAAATATTGTGCCAAATGATATACACGAAATCAAAAGAGAATACATAAAATGAAATGGATCATTATTCAAAGAATCTAAAACTGAAAGTGAAACTGTGAATCTAAAATTGTTTTATGAACCTTCTGACCTCTGTAGCAAAGAGAATCTGGTTAGTATTCCACAAAAAAAAATAGACCCAGATTTCGATCCAAAAAAGACAACCAGGACTTCTAGGGTTTTTACGGTTAAATAGGGGATGAGTTGGAGTGGTAAAAAGAGAGCTCCATCAACTCCAAAATTAATTGAGAAATAGAAACCATAAAGTCATTTAAAAAGACTCATCAACTCCTAAATTGATTTAAAGAAAATGGGCATAAGGCATAGATGAGGTAAAGATAAAAGGTGCAAGAGGAAGATATAGGGGCGTGTGTGCCTGAATAAGAGAGAGAAATCTGAGGAAAGAAACAGATACATTATAATAACACATTGATTATAACAAAAAATCTATTTGGACTGAATTTTTTACATAAAAATCATAGATACACTGATGTGTCAAGTTGTGATTGGTTGGTTTGGGGGGTCCACACCAGTGGGACCCAAAAACCAACCAATATGAAATTGCCACATCATTCAGTCTCCAAAAATTCGATAATATCATTGGTTACAATAGAATTTCTCTAATTATAATTTCTTACACGATGCTTTGAAAACGCGACAAATGTGTCTCCGTGTTCCTTTATCAATTTTAATTATATATTATAATTTCAATTATTAATTTCAGGTTTTCCCCATCTTGAAATATGTTATTCATTATTTCTTAGTGGATGGTATGTAACATTGTGGAATACCTTTTCAAGGGATTCACACTTTTAAGAAACTTCTTACGAGGGTGCCTTTTCTATTCGCATTATTATTATTATATATAAAACCCCTTTGTATAGTGATTCGTATCAAATATTGCATATTTTCGCCTGTTATCTTTATGAATTCTAGTACTTTATGGTCCTTAATGCCTATATATATGCTCGTTAACCAGAAAACTTTGGATTTGGATATATACATGTTTTACAGGATTAATTGTGCTTTTGTAGGTATTGGAACGCTAAAAATGAGGATCCGTCGTATTTTGGAGAAATTTCATTGTCGGACGCTACTTCAAGGGCATTTTAGTCAATTCACATTTCTTATTCAGCTCATGGAAATTCCACGGATGCGTAGTTCATTGAATTAGCATCGTGTGGACGCAAACGGTGCGTCGTCTGGAGTTCGGACGAAGAAGCTATGCTCGTTTCCATAATCAACCTTTTCCCCCTCTTCATGGACCAAATGTAGCATGAACACAGAGTACTGGTCGACCACGATTTGGGTTTTTATCGTGGGAAGGATATAGTGCACTTATACAAGAAGGACCGATCAACCGCGCCCCTGCGACCGGTCGACCTGTTGTAATGCCCCGTAATTTTATTGATTTTATTTAAGGGATTAATTGAATTAAATGAGAATTAATTGGGAATTAATCCGGATATAAATACTAGCGAGATGTGAGTTGGTATTTGATTATGATGTTAAAATTGAAAATTTCATGAGTATTGAAAATATTAAAATTATCGCGAGGCAGAAATACGACAATTTGGAAATTTAGTTGGGACGCGCGTGTCAGTCGCGTCAGGAATGAAATTATTTGAATTAAAAAGTGAATTATATTTTTATCAACCGAATGGTCATTTTGAGTGCGCCAACGTATCCGGAAGGGTCAAAATAGTCAGAAAATACTAGCCGGGGGTTTAGTTTGGGTCCCGGGTCATTTTTAGGCCATACCGGCAACCCAAAAGGGTAGTTTGGTAATTTTAAAAATAGGGGAATTAAAACTCACGAATTTTAGAGGTTAATTTTATATTAGTAATGAACCCATTAAGTCCATTATCAGCATTTATCAAGTAGTGGGCTACGGGAGTTAAAGGGAGAGTCCTAAGAGGTTCCAAAAAAAAACCCTAGCCACCATCACCATCTTTGGGAGAAATCTGTAGAGAGAAAGAGGAGAATCAACCTTCATCCTTCAACATCAAATCATAACATCTAAGGAAAGTGGTTTAATTACATGAATTCAAGTGAATGTTTCCTCCATGCTTAGAATTGAATATATGTCTTATATTGAAAGTTTGATGAAAACCCATGAAATTGGAGATAGAAATTATAATCTTATATGAGAATCACATGTAGAATAGTTATGGATGAATTTCATATCCACAATATATCTATTGATGATTTTAAAAAAAGGATTTATAAGAAGTAGTTGTAGACACTAAATTCTGTGTTCATGTTTATCGGGTTTGGGACAAGATTTGGGAATTATGATGATTACATGTTGATTTAGGAGGTATTGTCCCCATATATATGTTAAAAAGTGACCTAGGAGGACTTAGTGTAGTTTAAAAACATTAAAACTTAGTTTGAATGATCATAGGATGGATTTAGAGAACAGAAGAATGAAGAAAAAACGAATTTGGAGATTTCTGGGCGCAGTCTGCCATCTCGTTAGAAGACTTGCCCAGGTCGTTCGAACGACCTCGTTCAAATGAGCTTCTAACGAGATGACATTATCCCTTCTAACGGGTTGGTAGTTCATTCGAAGACATTCGTTCGAACGAGACTTCTAACGAGTTGACAAAATGACCTTTTAGGCTTGATTTTATTTCAAATGTCCCGTAGACTTAATTAATGGAGAATTAACCTTCCCTTATTGATTAGTGGGTATAATTGTGAGATTGGGGTACGTTGAGGAGTAGAACTTTGAATCTTGTAGTAAACCGGATGACAATTGTGGATTTGGAAACGAGTACCTAATTACGACGTGAGAAGAGTTGACAACCTTAATGTGTATAAATTGGGGACTTATAAGCGTATAACATTAAATGATGGTATAAGAACGAGAAGTATACCTCTATTAATATTCTGAGATATCTAAGATGTGTGAATGCTTAGTATATGTGGTTATCTGTGTATAACATACCTACCATACTTGCTATCATGGGAGGTCGGCATTCGATCAGGACCATCTAATCTTTGTGTGCACACGGGTGGATTTAGATTGGTACCTCGAGGACATAGGTCAGAGAAGGACTTATTGAGAAGTTAATAAGTCCGCTGATCATGGGAGCGTAGGTATGTGCGTGACCCATGTGATGTGAACTATGTTATGTAACACCCCGCCCGCCCGGGGAGAGCGAACAGAGCGCTAATGCGATAAAATAAATCCAAATCCACAAGTGACAAGTGACAAGGTATAGAGCATCTAAGTAAACCCACAATAATATAAATCCACTAATCTCAATTCTTCAAATACAACAAGTCTCTCGAATTAAAATTATAACTATCTAACTCGAATAAAAATACAAATCTCCAAAGCTCTATACATCAAAATAATACAAATCTTCCAAAAAATATTCTTCCCAAAACAATCCACGCTAAAATAATCCCAATTGGTCCATAGCGTCCCAAATCCACACTAACCTGCCAAGTAAAAGAAAATATGGGGAAGTACACAATACGACAAGAAAGATGCTCAACAATTATATTAACGATGAACAAAGCGTAAAAACAAGAGTACGAAGTTACAGGTGACATACTGTAGCTGGTGGAAGTTACAGGACCTTGACAGTAGACGCCTCCACTTCCAATCTTGACTCTATATTATCAGATTTTCTCATTTGTTGGGCATGTCGCCCCATTTCTTTTAGAGACATTTTATCTATTCAGTTATTTCAGATTTTGGGTTGTAATTAATTTAGTGATGCAGACTTGGTATTTGTTTATTTCAGTATTCGAATTGTTGTGAGGAGTATTCCTCCATATTCATTATTATTTTATGGTTATTCTATTGTGACTATGTTGTGGTGGTTATGTTAGCATTTCATAATCTAATATTGCATGATAATCGAATTTAATTAAAATTAACAACTCACTTTTTAAATATTAGGTGGCTAGTAATTGTTAAAATGTTTTCGACAGTGATGCTACGAACTGAACCAACTTGATATTTGAATTAATTTGAATAAAGGAGTAGCTACCCAGTATTTAATTAGTTGAGGTGTCACAGGTGGTATCAGAGCATCAGGTTCTAGTGTCCTTAGGATCTGTACGGCTTGTTATGTTTCCGCTGAGCTTTCTTTGATATAGAGCCCTATAGTTTAGGATTGTTATATTCTTTTACGTATGTTTCGCTCTTCAGCTATTTTGAGATAATAACTGCGAACATATAAGACTTTACTCTCATTTCAGATGCCTCCACGACGTGCGCAGCGAGTTCCTAGGAATGCTCAGCCCGAGCCACAGCCTGCACCATGAATGCTGCAGAAGTTGCAGCTATTGTAGCCCAAGCGGTAAATGCCGCCCTCGCAGTTTTGCAACAGGTACCACCTAAGGCACTGGTAGCCGCGCCAGTTTAGGCTCATGCATTTCCTTCTTCTTGGGAACGCGTTCGTGATGCTTTTCAGAAAGCACACCCTCTGGAGTTTGCAGGTAGCTCCGACGTTGTTGTGTCCAGTCAGTGGAGGAAGGACATTCAAAAGAACTTAAGGATGTACGAGTGCACGGATGTTCAGAAGAAGATACTGGCTACTTTCAATCTAGTAGGATCAGCGTTGCAGTGGTGGGAGTCTATTACCACCCCGGGGGAGAGAGATGCCCTTTCTATACAGGAGTTTTGGGTGCGATTCGACTTCAAGTACTTTCCGTCATCCGTTCACACTGAAATGAGGAGGAAGTTAATGAACCTCAAGTAGGAGGGGAGGACTGTGGCCGAGTATGAGGCCGAATTCACTAATCTCTTGAACATTATTCCCGATGAGATTCCGACTGAGGAGAAGAAGATTCAGAAGTTCATGGACGGATTGACTTGGAGGATCCGATAGCACTTGTTGGGAAATCTTTCGTTGGCCACTTACTCTGACGTGGTTAACGCAGCACTGCTTCACTGTTAGGATCACCGGTTTCACATGTTCGAGAGTAAGAGATCAGGAGAGTCCAGTCATCAGGGCAGGACAGGGGGAAATGGTACCAGCGGGGCACAATCTGCTCAGGGTCAGCAAAGGCAGGGTGATTAGGGTTCCCAATAGGGGGATCCTAAGAGATTCAGATCTGGGGGTTTCAGGAATGGTTAGGGAGATTTCAGACATGACCATCAGAGTCAGAACGACCATCAGGGCCAACAGGGACAGAATGGTCAGCATCAGCAGTTTCAGTAGGGCCAGCATGGTCAAGGTAGGAATGGTAATGGCCATCAGGGCCGAGGGCAGCAGGGACAACGAGGGGGAAACTTCCCGGGGAAGTGCTTCATTTGTGGCAATATTGGTCACAAATGCCAGGATTGTCCTGATAGGGGTAGGGCCACACAGCAGCAGCAGCAGGGTGCTCGACATTAGCCACAGAGGCCTATGTTTCCCGCCGCCCTCCCAGCACCACCACAAATGGCACCGTTACCACCCATTCCAGCGGTCCCAGTCCAGCAGGGACAGCTTCAGTATGGGAGAGTGTATCAACTTCAGCATACCGCAGTCCCACAGGATCCACCTGCTATTGAGGGTATGTTCTATATTCAGGGGACTATGGGGCGTATTTTATTTGATGCGGGGGCCACACACCGTTTCATTGCCACGAGATTTGCACGCACTTTGGGATTGTTAGACACTACAGAGAGTACGACTACTTATGTAGATTCACCGTTGAGTAGGGGTTCTGTGATTTCCCTTATTTGTAGAGGTGTGGGTATAGAGATCGGGAGATCTTTACCTGCTGATATGTTAGTATTAGAGATGACTGTGTATGATGCTATTGTTGGTATGCATTGGTTAGTTACGTACCAAGCCATGATTGATTGTTTCAGTAGGAGTATTATTTTTTCCATTCCCGGGCAGGAGATGTTTTTAGTGGTGATACCTCGCCCCGAGGGAGGACCGTCCACTCACTTGTACTATATAGAGGAGGAGACCTCTAAGAAAGTGGTGATACCACTTGATTCGATTCCAGTCGTGAGGGAGTTCGCTGATGTATTTCAGTATATACCTGGACTACCTCCGAGTAGGGAGATACATTTTATGATCGATTTGATATCGGGCACTTGGCCAATTGCCCGCGCACCTTACCGTATGGCTCCAGCAGAGATGAGAGAGCTAAGGGATCAGATAGAGCAGTTGTTGGGTCAGGGGTTTATCCGGAGGAGTACTTCTTCGTGGGGTGTCCCTGTGTTGTTTGTAAAGAAGAGGGATGGATCATTGAGATTATGTGTAGATTACCGGGATTTGAACAAAGTCACGATACAGAATAAGTATCTGTTGCCCCGAATCGATGACTTATTTGACCAGTTGAGGGGAGCTTGCTTATTCTCAAAGATTGACTTGCTATCGGGATACCATCAGTTGCGTATCAAAGAACATGACGTCTCGAAGACTGCCTTCTTGATGAGATATGGTTCCTATGAGTTTCGGGTTATGCCTTTTGGATTGATCAATGCTCCAGCCGTGTTTATGGACTTGATGAATAGGGTGTTCAGAGAGTTCCTAGACCAGTCCGTCATCGTCTTTATTAATGACATCCTAGTTTACTCCCAGACAGAAGAGGAGCATGCCGAGCATTTGAGGCAGGCTTTGTAGACGCTACGCCAGAACGAGCTTTATGCAAAGTATGAGAAATATGGGTTTTGGCTGAAGGAGGTTCAGTTTTTGGGGCATATCATTTCAGACCGGGGGATATCTGTTGATCCGGGGAAAGTATCCGCGGTGAGAGAGTGGGGATAGCCCACGACACCGACTGATATCCGCAGTTTCTTGGGACTAACAGAATACTACAGGAGGTTTATTCAGGGGTTCTCAAAGATAGCGGGTCCTTTGACACATCTGACTCGCAAAGGTGTGCCATTCATCTGGAGCGATGCCTGTCAGTTGGCATTCGATGAGCTGAAGGACAAGTTGACTTCAACACCTGTGTTAGCATTACCCAGGCCGGGAGTTGAGTATTTAGTTTACACCGATGCGTCCTTACAAGGACTTGGAGGTGTGCTGCAATAGGAGAGCCAGGCCATAGCTTATGCTTCCCGTAAGCTTAAGCCTCACGAGAGGAATTACCCCAACCACGACTTGGAGTTAGTGGCAGTCGTATTCGCTCTTTGGATTTGGGGACACTATCTCCTGGGGGAGAAATTTCAGTTGTTCACATACCACAAGTCTCTACAATACCTTTTCACGCAGAAGGAGCTGCATATGCGTCAACGTCGGTAGCTTGAGTTTGTGAAGGATTATCAGTTCGATATCCAATATCACCCAGGAAAGGCTAACGTGGTAGCAGACGCGTTGATCCGTAGGCCAATAGATGAGGTGGCTAGTGTGTGGAAAGCTAAGTGGAAGGAGTTGGGAAACCAGGATACAGTGGCCCGATTGTTCATGTCTGTGATGACTGTTACACCGCAGATTATTACGAGAGTAATAAAGGCCCATGCAAATGACTCGTTCTGTCAGGAACAGATAGTTAGATTACTTGCAGAAGGAGCCGAGTCTTATACCATTAGTTCAGATGGGGGATTACGCTTTGATAGAAGACTGGTTATTCCGGAAGGGGAAGACTTGCGACACGAGGTAATGGCAGAGTCACATGGCTCACGGTTCGCGGTACACCCTGGTGGGGATAAGATGCACCAAGACATGAGATGACAGTACTGGTGGAGCGGGATAAAGAGAGATATCGCCGTGTTCATTTCTAAATGCGCCACTTGTCAGCTAGTAAAGGTGGATCATCAAAAACCGACAGGACTTCTACAGCCATTAGAGGTTCCGACGTGGATATGGGAGAGCATATCCATGGACTTTATCACGGGGTTACCTACGTCACAGAGGGGTCACGACTCCATATGGGTGGTTTTGGATAGGTTGACCAAAGTTGCTCATTTTCTACCCGTAAGGACAGATTACACTACTGGACAGTATGCCTAGATTTTCATTGCAGAGATAGGGAGACTTCACAGGGTGCCTCTAAATATCATGTATGACCGAGAGAAGATATTTGTTTCACGATTTTAGGAGAGTTTCCAGGAGGCCATGGGTACAGAGTTGCGGCTAAGTACGGCATATCACTCGCAGACTGATGGGAAAACAGAGCGGACAAATCAGATGTTGGAGGACATGTTGCGTATGTGCATCCTAGACTTTGGAGGTGGTTGGTAGCAGTACCTTCCACTGGTGGAGTTTGCTTATAATAACTCCTATCAATTCACCATCGGCATGGATCCATTTGAGGCGTTATACGGTAGACCTTGTCGTTCCCTAGCATGTTGGTTAGAGGTGGGGGATAATAAACTCCTTGGGCCAGAAGTGATTCAGGACACTTCGGCAAGGATAAAGATGATACGGAGCCATATTCGGGTAGCTCAAGACCGACAGAAGAGCTATTCTGATGCCAAGAGGTTCTTCAGATAATTCAAGGTGGGGGACCAGGTGTTACTCAGAGTATCTCCGATGAAGGGGATCATGCGTTTTGGGAAGAAGGGGAAACTGACACCAAGATATGTGGGGCCATTTCCTATCATCGAGAGGATTGGGCCAGTCGCATACAGACTTGAGTTACCGGAGCACTTGCATAGGATTCATGATGTGTTCCATATTTCCTCGCTAAGGAAATATCTTAGGGATGATTTGGCCCATACTCACATTGCTTTGGAGGACATCGATCTTCAGCCCGATAGTTCCTATGAGGAGGGGCCGATTGCTATTTTGGACCGAAGCGGGCGAAAACTGAGGTCGAAGATAGTACCGTTAGTACGTGTTCAGTGGTGGCATCATAATCCAGAGGAGTCTACATGGGAGCGCGAGGATGAGATGCACAAGCGTTATCCGGAGCTATTTTTACCAATTAATCTTTAGTTCTGAATTTTGGGACGTTAAGCGATTAATTGAATTAAATGAGAATTAATTCGGGTATAAATACTAGCGAGATGTGAGTTAATATTTGATTATGATGTTAAAATTGAAAATTTCATTAGTATTGAAAATATTAAAATTGTCGCGAGGCAGAAATACGACAATTTGGAAATTTAGTTGGGACCCGCATGTCAATCGCGTCAGGAATGAAATTTTTTGAATTAAAAAGTGAATTATATTTTTATTAATTGAATGGTCATTTTGAGTGCGCCAACGTATCCGGAAGGGTAGAAATAGTCAGAAAACACTAGCCAGGGGTTTAGTTTGGGTCCCGGAGCATTTTTAGGCCATACCGGCAACCCAAAAGGGTAGTTTGGTAATTTTAAAAATAGGAAAATTAAAACTCACGAATTTTAGAGGTTAATTTTATATTAGTAATGAACCCATTAAGTCCATTATCTGCATTTATCAAGTAGTGGGCTACGGGAGTTAAAGGGAGAGTCCTAAGAGGTTCCAAAAGAAACCCCTAGCCATCATCACCATCTTTGGGAGAAATCTGTAGAGAGAAAGAGGAGAATCAACCTTCATCCTTCAACATTATATCAGAACATCTAAGGCAAGTGGTTTAATTACATGAATTAAAGTGAATGTTTCCTCCATGCTTAGAATTGAATATATGTCTTATATTGAAAGTTTGATGAAAACCTATGAAATTGGAGATAGAAATTGTAATCTTATATGAGAATCGCATGTAGAATAGTTATGGACGAAGTTCATATCCAAAGTATATCTATTGATGATTTTAAAAAAGGATTTATAAGAAGTAGTTGTAGACACTAAATTCTGTGTTCATGTTTATAGGGTTTGGGACAAGATTTGGGAATTATGATGATTACATGTTGATTTAGGAGGTATTGTCATCATATATATGTTAAAAAGTGACCTAGGAGGACTTAGTGTAGTTTAAAACATTAAAACTTAGTTTGAATGATCATAGGATGTATTTAGAGAAGAGAATAATGAAGAAAAAATGAATTTGGAGATTTTTGGGGGCAGTCTGCCATCTCTTTAGAAGACCTGCCCAGGTCGTTCGAACGACCTCGTTCGAACGAGCTTCTAACGAGATGATAGTATCCCTTCTAACGGGTTATTAGTTCGTTCGAAGCCATTCGTTCGAACGACACTCGTTCGAACGAACTCGTTCGAACGAGACTTCTAACGAGTTGACAAAATGACCTTTTAGGCCTGATTTTATTTCAAATGTCCCGTAAACTTAATTAATGGAGAATTAACCTTCCCTTATTGATTATTGGGTATAATTGTGAGATTGGGGTACGTTGAGGAGTAGAACTTTGAATCTTGTAGTAAACCGGATGACAACTGTGGATTTGGAAACGAGTACCTAATTACGACGTGAGAAGATTTGACAACCTTAATGTTTATAAATCGGGGACTTATAAGCAAATAACATTAAATGATGGTATAAGTACGAGAAGTATACCTCTATTAATATTATGAGATATCTAAGATGTGCGAATGCTTAGTATATGTGGTTATCTGTGTATAACATACCTACCATACTTGCTATCATGGGAGGTCGGCGTTCGATCAGGACCATCTAATTTTTGTGTGCCTACGGGGGGATTTATATTGGTACCTCGAGGACATAGGTTAGAGAAGGACTTATTGAGAAGTTAATAAGTCTGCTGATCATGAGAGCGTAGGTATGTGTGTGACCCATGTGATGTGAAGTATGATCGCCTCCATTATTTGTGATTGTTGTTATTTGAGAACGATTCCTGAGAGATTCGGAATGCGTGGTCCTTATGTACGCGATGTACCGGGATTGGATAGCAGAGTATGTGTGCACCGCAGCTTAGTCTCGGGGTGCTAGTATTGTATATTTATGATGAGAATAATATATTGTTAATTGAAATGGACTTTCATGTATATATGTGAGTATAAATAATAGCAACGTTATATAAAGATAAGATAGAAGATCTTTAGTAAGTAGTATTACTAATATGGGAAACCGAGAATAAATGTAAGCTCTCTATTTAAATGAAGATGCCGAAATTAAATCGGGAATCGTATAGTAATGTTAGATTTTTGTAATGGTCTAGTTAGATATGAGAATAACTAAAATGGGTACGGATACGTTAGGAGTGCACAGATAGTCGAGAGGTGAGTATTTCATGTGAGAGCACGTCCTAACATGTATTTTGCATTCATTGTTTAATGTCATTAAAACACTTGCTAGTTTTTAAACTGTTTTCACAATCGGGCTCTGACCCGTTTGCTTCCAAATCTATTTTTTTTTGTAAAAACTTTTAGGTGCCCAGCCACAAGGACACCATGCATAGGAGTTCCATTCCGGTGACGTACTGTAGGTGGTGGAAGTTACAGGACCTTGACAGTAGACGCCTCCACTTCCAATCTTGACTCTATATTATCAAATTTTCTCATTTGTTGGGCATGTCGCCCCATTTCTTTTAGAGACATTTTCTCTATTCAGTTATTTCAGATTTTGGGTTGTAATTAATTTAGTGATGCAGACTTGGTATTTGTTTATTTCAGTATTCGGATTGTTGTGAGGAGTATTCCTCCAGATTCATTATTATTTTTTGGTTATTCTATTGTTACTATGTTGTGGTGGTTATGTTAGCATTTCATAATCTACATATTGCATGATAATCGGATTTAATTAAAATTGACAACTCACTTTTTAAATATTAGGTGGCTAGTAATTGTTAAAATGTTTTCGACAGTGATGCTACAAACAGAACCAACTTGACATTTTGAATTAATTTGAATAAAGGAGTAGCTACCCAGTATTTAATTAGTCGGGGTGTCACACCTGTGATTGCAGATATTTTGGGATATTTTCTTTTCTTTTCTTTTTCCTTTATTTTCTTTCCCACTTACTATATAAACCAATTTTTGGTTTCATTTTCAGATATCTTGTTATATATTAGGTTTTAGAGAGATTTAGCTTAAGGTTAGGGGTAGGGTTTGGGAGAGTTTGGCTTTGATTCTTCTTGGTTTGACACCTAATTGGGTTGTAAGTTACACTATTCATCACCCTCTCCATTTAATATAGTTGTATTTCATTATTTCTTACTTTGTAGTGTATTTTCCATGCTTTCTAAAATAGGTTTACATGCATTCATTTATTGCTTTCTAGTGTAGTTTTACCGCGTTTCTTTATTGCGTTTGTTTATCGCATTTTTAATATGCTTTCTAGGTAATTTAAATTAGGTTGTGTTTGAATGGAACTCACTTGGGTTAATGCGTTGCTTGGCTTTGGTGATGGTGTTTACGGGTTTATTTTGGGTGCGTTGTCATAGTTATTACACCTAGGAGATTTGACAGGGCATATCATGTATGTCCCGTGCTTACGACCTTTCGCGCGTAATTTCTGGGATATTTGTTGATGCCAAAATCATATTAGGTTTTTATGCGGATTTAGGGGCGTGACAACCCTTGATTAAATTAACTGTCAAAACGAGACGCATTCTAAATAACTCGTCGACCCATGTAACCATTTTATACAAATTAACTCGGGTGAGGGATATTCTATGCAACCTATAGTTTTACTCGCTTTCATAATCTAGTTTCAATACCCACGCCTAGATTAACATTTCCCTTTCATGCATCTTTTCTTTTAGTTTCTAATCATCTTTTACACTTTTATTTTAGAATATTAAATCACTTAAATTCTAGCAACTCGTCCCTGTGGATTTTTTATACCCGACTTACCACTCTACTTGCCCCACAAGTGTAGTCCTAATTTAGGTTTGTTTGTATAGTCGCGGCGAGACAGAAAACAATGACTGTGCACTTTACACGCGCATGCCTCTCGCGCACCTATCAAAATGGCGTCGCTCCCGGGGACTAGTTTGTTTTAGACTTTATTTGATTTATTATTTCATAGTATTTTCTTTCTATTTGTATTATTTTCTAACCTTTTTACAGGACTTCCACATTTGAGCACTTAGAAACGCTCAAATTTCCCGCGCGCACTTACTTTGTGGAATTCGCCACTTCGAGCCATTTTTGGGGTAAACATTTCTTATTCAAATTCTTTCGGTAGTCCTTGTTATAATTCTCAAAATTCTCGCAAACCTATGACTTTCGGTGCATACTTAGAATCCCAAATTAAAATAAATTCAAATATGGCTTTGGGCGAGTATAACGAAAGTCAAAATTTGGGTTATTGGAATTTTGATGATGATGACAATGATTTTGGGCCTTTACCTCCTTATAATACGAATTTTGAAACGAATTCAAATAGTTTTCAAAATTCCTATCATAATGAGTTTTTGTTTAAGTCCGATGGTAATTTTCAAAGTTTCCATTCTCATGTATCCGCACCTCGACCTATGACATTCGGTGAGGGTTTGCGTATGTATGAGAATGAGAAACTTGAAACTCATTATCGGGAAGAAAATCGTTCATGGGAACACGACTTGGATTTACTTTTTAAGTCCGACGATGATTTTTCTTCCGAGACTTTCGAAGTCGAGGGATGTTTTGAATAAAATGAGGTATTGTGCCTACTTTGGAACAAACCATTATAGACGTTGACCATTGCATAATAAATATTGAAAGTGAGGATGATAATGACATAATATCTATTTTCAATGAAATCATTTCTTCTTTGATCCCCAAAGAAGAAAATTTCATTGAAAATGATATTATTTCATTCGAAACTCAAACTTAATGCAATGACGATTCAACTCATGAGTTTGAAATTCTTTCATCCCCATTTTCATTCTCTATTATCCCACCGTCACAAGTACCCGATGATTCGATTTCAAACTTTAATGTTTTAAACCTTTTCGTCGATGAGGAGTGTTTGCTCGAGTCGCCCTCCACTATCGCATCTTTGCCTTTGTGTGCGCCGCCTCCCATTCCAACTTCAAAATCATTGGGAGGATATTTGACTTTTCTCGGTCCCCACTTGTTTTTGTCACCCATTCAATACAAACCCCCCATCTTCCCTCCAAAACTTTTAATTGACGATGGTTCATTTCTTCCGCCTTACACATGCCTTCCGTTGTTCAAACTGAATTCATATTTTTCGGAAGGCATGCTTGTATGTGAGGGTACACCGGTTATCCTCCAAAGTCAAAATCTTTATTATGGTGGACCCTCAGCTATTTAGACTTCTAGTGTATAGTTAGTGTGAGGCCTAAATAGTAGGTTGTATATAGTTAGCTTTTTATTTTTTCTTTCCTTTTTATTTTTTAGTCTCTTGTAATTAGTTAACTTTTTATTATTTTTTTTTGCTATGCTCGGTACTAACTTGTTTTGTAGATTCTTTGGACTTTTTCTTATGGGGATCGCTCCACCTTTGGGTAATATCGCTATTTTCCTCTCTTTAACTTGGTTCTTAATTCACATTGAGGACAATGTCAGGTTTTAAGTTAGGGGGTGTGGGATATTCTATCCATTTCATTATTTAGTCCATGTTTTTGCACACATGTTAGTTACTTAGTATGTTTTTCTTAGAAAAAATCAAAAATTTCAATAATATTTTCTTTCTTTTTTCTCTTTTTTGGGGCTTTTTGCCATTGTTTTCGATGATAAATTTCAATAATTGCCCGATCCGATAGACAACCCAATGATGCATGTTCTCGATTTTAGAAGTTATTAGACTTTAGTCTCACTTATTTATATTATGAATAACTTCATGAATTAAACTTTAATCCCATGAGCACATGCACTTTTATTGTTATATTGATATGGTTTAAGATTTTTATAACTCAGTAATGTTTTGTTGCATTGTTTATACTTACACCGAGTAAGCTTTGTACCTTTCGTCATTTGTGAGTGTATACATTATTCTTTCCTCTTTGAAAACGTTGAATTCATCGGTAATCTCTTTATTCTTTCATTGACCGTTCATTAATTGAGTTCATACTTTAAATGTATTACTTGATCATGATTTTCTTTTATTATTTTGACTCGAGAATTGCGTAAACTTTTGAAAATGATCATAGGCCCTCTTTATTATATCACCCATATTGTCCTTGACCTCACCCTTGTATGATTACCCTCGTTAACCCCTTTGAGCCTAAATATAACCTTTTGTTTCATAACCCAAATCCCATAACCAACTCTAAATTGGAGTTTTAGCCCATACATATACTTTCCATACCTTTGTTTGGAATGTTACTTGGGATTGAATGTTGTTGTTATGATATCGGTTACAATTTAGGCATATGAGAGTTTGAAAAGTAAAAAGAAAGAAAGTAGTGAAAAAGGAGAAGAAAAAGAGAAAGCAAAAAGCAAAAGAAAACAAAAGAGAAAATGAGAAAAAGAAGAAAAGAAAAAGAAAGAGAAGTTTGTAAATGTTGTATATAGTTCAATAAGCTTTGATTACTCTCCCCGATGATATATCTAATGCCGTTTTGAAACTTGTTTTCCAATTTTGATATTGTCCGCATTCTCCCATTATCCCGAGTTTTCATTCCGAACACTTTGAATCCGTACATACATTCCTTCATTTCATACCCTAACCTAACCTACATTACAACCCTATTAAAGTCCTATGTGATCTTAGGTTGATGTAATTTAAAAGTTTAAATAGTCTTGAGAATATGTGAAACTGCATTTCTCCTCTTTTAGTGTGCGGTATCCTTTCATTGAGATTACAGTTTTTCAGTTTATATATAGCGTTCTTCATTTGTGACATGTGTGTGGCCAAGTTTCCATTTACATTTACTCTTTATGCCCACATGTTCCGTGTATTACCTCCCTGTTTCGAGTGAATTCTCTTGATGAGTGTAATGCCCGTGAGGATTGAATGTATTCTTGATTTATTTAGTATTCGATTTATATAAGTTTTTCGCCAAATCATACTTTGCATGTGCTCGCTCCCCTCCCACATTTTAAGGTTTCAATTCTATGAGGTGCATTCTATAATGTTAATGATTCGTACTTTTGTTTGAATATGTTCAATGTGATAATAATGTGTATGAAATACTTTTCGCCATTATTGGGCTTGTCGCATGTTGGTTTGGGCATATTTTGAGGAAACCATGTAATGTTTGTGGGTACCATCCCTGAAACCCCTCACGAGACGACACTCGTCCACTAGGGTAACCTAGGGGTTTAACGACTTATTACATATGCTAAATGCAATCGTGCTCCCTACGAAAGTGGAATTTATATTTTGACGCATATATACGTCTTGTACCACCCTTTATGGTCTGGTTTTCTTTGTTTCATCACTAGGGACTAGCAATGTTTAAGTTAGGGGGTGTGATTCGTATCAAATATTGCATATTTCTGCTCGTTATCTTTATGCAGTATAGCACTTTTATGGTCCTTAATGCCTATATTTATGATCGTTAACCAGACAACCTTGGATTTGTATATATACATGTTTTGCAGGGGTTAATTGTGCTTTTGTAGGTATTGTAGCGCTAAAAGTGAGGATCCGTTGCATTTTGGAGAAGTTCCGTCACCGGACGCTACTTCAAGGGCATTTTAGTCAATTCACATTTATTATCCATCTCATTGAAATTCCACGCATGCTTAGTTCATTGAGTTATCATCGCGTGGCTGCAAACGGTGCATCGTTTGGAGTTCGGACGAAGAAGATATGCCTGTTTCCGTAATCAACATTTTCCCCCTCTTCATGGACCAAATGCAGCGTGAAAACAGAGTACCAGTGGACTGCGCCCAGGGGCCGGTCGATCGCGGTTTGGATTTTTTCCGTGGGAAGGGATAGTGCACTTATACAAGAAGTACGGGTCGACCGTGCCCCTGCGACCGGTCGACCGGTGATTGCAGATATTTGTGATATTTTCTTTTCTTTTCTTTTTCCTTTATTTTCTTTCCCACTTACTATATAAACCAATTTTTGGTTTCATTTGCAGATATCTTGCAATATATTAGCTTCTAGAGAGCTTTAGCTTAGGGTTAGGGTTTGGGAGAGTTTCACTTTGATTCTTCTTAGTTTGACACCCAATTGGGTTGTAAGTTACACTATTCATCACCATCTCCATTTAATATAGTTGTATTTCATTATTTCTTGCTTTGTAGTGTAATTTCCATTCTTTCTAAATTAGGTTTACATGCTTTCATTTATTGCTTTCTAGTGTAGTTTTAGCGCGTTTCTTTATTGCGTTTGTTTACCGCGTTTTTTATATGCTTTCTAGGTAATTTAAATTAGGTTGTGTTTGAATGGAACTCACTCGGGTTAACACGTTGCTTTGCTTTGGTGATGGTGTTTACAGGTTTATTTTGGGTGCGTTGTCCTACTTATTACACCTAGGAGATTTGACAGGGCATATGATGTATGTCCCGTGCTTACGACCTTTCGCGCGTAATTTTCGGAATATTTGTTAACGCCAAAATCATAGTAGGCTTTTATACGGATTTAGGGGCGTGACAACCCTAGATTCAATTAATAGTCGAAACGAGACGCATTCTAATTACTCGTCAACATATGTAAACATTTTATACAAATTAACTCGGGTGAGGGATATTCGACGCAACCTATAGTTTTACTCGCTTTCATAATCTAGTTTCAATACCCATGCCTAGATTAACATTTCCCTTTCATGCATCTTTTCTTTTAGTTTGTAATCATCTTTTACACTTTTATTTCGGAATATTAAATCACTTAAATTCTAGCAACTCGTCCCTGTGGATTTTTTGATACCCGACTTACCACTCTACTTGCCCCGCAAGTGTAGTCATAATTTAAGTTTGTTTGAATAGTCGCGGCGAGACAGAAAACAACGACTGTGCACTTTACACGAGAACGCCTCTCGCGCGCCTATCATATAGATGCTATCTTTTTATCCCATCTTCATAATGTACACAAAACATATATTCTTTTGTTTTTTGAAAGTTATATATATATATATATATATATATATGTATGAATCTATTATCTGACGGATTTAGTTAACGCATGTAAACGACGGATTGATATCATCCACACATTCCTGGGATCGCTTTATCTTTTTCGGGCAACCTTTTGGGGACCGCAATGTCTATTATATTCCTTTGTTTTTTTCTAAGTTTTAGGGAATATAAATTTTTTCCCCAATAACTTCTAGTGTCTTTAGGTTTTATCAAATTAATCTGGGAGTCTAAGAGAAGTTTCGGAGTTGTTACTTCTCCGGCTTCTTTCGTCACTATCGTACTGAAAGCGAGGATTATTTATATAAATATTTTCTTCAGGGAATCTGGAAATTACAAGCATCTTTGCTGGAAAATATTCTAGTCGTAAATACCTTATATGGTATCTAGGTTTTATTAATTTAGTTTCTCTGTATATTTTATTGATAATATCAATTATATCTTCGTCTATAAATCTGTCTAAATCGCTGTCTCCATAAGATGACAAAAATCTTCGATATGATCTAGGGGCGGCTGTCTCTACGTTTTTAAGAAGAGGGCAGATTCCTCGTGATCTAATTAAAATATTTTCTGTTTCAGCTAACCTTTTTTCGTCTAATATATTTTAGAATGTCTATACTATCTTCGAGTATTCTAGTATATTCTTGGTATTTTTTTGGTCTTGAGAGTTCTTCTGCAAAATCTTCAGTTATTAATTCTTGCCTAAAGAGATGACGGATCCCTGTTCTAATTATTTCTATTCTAGGTACTTCTCATACTAACTACTTAATAATTTGGTCTATATATTTATATGTTCCATCTGCATATGTTAAAGAAGATTCTATAAGTTCTTTATCTTTAGGGTCTGTAAGAGTCCATTCTTGAATTTTCTCTTATTAAGTCTAAGTTTATTTGATTAACAAATGCTAAAAAGTCTTTAGTGATTGGTAGGCTCATGCAAATTTCATTGGATTATAACAATAATATGTAAAATAGCTAGGGTTTGGTTCGAGTTTGTACCTTCCTTCTGGTCTGCAATAACCTTATATTCTTTCCTTCGTCTCTTCAGCTTTGTTACCATTCTTCTCCGGTTTGGGCCTTCTGCAACTCTCTCTTTATGTACCGCACCTCAATCCACTAGTTTGGTGTTGGACCCGTTTCCTGCCTGTACGCCACCATGCCTAACGCCCACCTGGCTAATGGCTCTTGGCAAAACAACACCTGATGACGGTTCAATAGTATAACACCTACGTGCTACACTAGAGGTTCTACACAATAGTTCTCTATGAATAGAAATTTTGAGATAATTGGATAATAATAACAACTCAACATAAGATATTTCTGGATAGAGAAAATACTTTTATTGCATAGCATAAGTAAATACAACTCTCCTCTCTCCACTAACTATGAGAGATTAACTCACTCATGTACATAGTACTCTCTTTAAGCTTACTGACTCTCTATTACTTCTAATACCAGATATGACACACCCCAACCCAGTTACTTATAATTAGGTTTGAAATTCAAAGTGAGCCAGACCATAATTAATTTAACCAAACCATAAATATGATTTTTTATTTCATAATGATCAATGTAAATCCATACAACTAAAAACTTTTTACAATATTAAAGTAGTTATGCATTTACAAACTTCTTGAAGGATAAGTTAACTTAATTATATCATTTACATTTACACAAAGTCATCGTTTCACCCATTCTTGGCTAACCCAACCCGGCCTCCTAGATTTGGTAGTGACATCACGTTACCTGAAAAACATAAACATAGGAACCATGAGAAAAATAGCCCAGTGAATGCATCACTATTATACTACTGCATAAATTTAAATGCAATTAATCATGTCCATATAATTATGTATTAACTTATCCTACTCATTAATAATGAATTACCTAACTTTTAAAATCAAGATTCACGTATCATGTCTATAATAGACAATTCTAACTCATTCCTGATCGAAGGTAACCCCTTGTCATTAATAGACAAATCTCCCCCTTTTCGGGTCGGGGAGTAACCTCCCACTTTAGTAAACTGAAATTAACAATTTCATATTCATTATATTTTGATCATATCAATAACATGATACAAATATCTAATTCCAGTGAGTACACTCACCTTATTCTGTATTTATGTTTCCTTCGAGTGAAGCTGAATTTGATGGATTAGGCCTTACACCTGTCAATCCAACTTAATTATTATTAAATACCAATCATAATTATTATCCTAACATAGTTATATAACTTTCAATGACAATACAACAACAATACAATTCCACCTGTAAGGACATAAGTTTTCAATTGAGTCCCTGTATTGTTTTGACTTAATTTCGTGAACAAAACTATGTTTGTAATATGTCATAGGGAGAATTTTATTTTGTCACGATCCCACTTAGTCTTGACGTATTGAAGAAATTGAAGACGTTGCGACAAAGCTTCAAAGAATTGAATCATGCCGAAGTTTAATTGGTGCAAGTTTAATCGTCTTTAAAGTTAATTTCATTTCGAGATCACTCGGGTATGAATGCGTATAATTAATGGTGCTCGGAATTATTTTATAAAAGATAAGGATATAATTTTCATAAAGAAAAATGTTTTTAAATGTTTTGAAAGTGTTTTAAAGGTTTACACTACGTTTTATGATGATAAGCTCGTAAAAGAGTTTGACATTTTTGGATCTCTCTTTGGAAGAGACGTTTTAAACAAAAAGTCAAAAAAAGTCAAACTTTCGCGCTGCCGTTCAAACGATATCCAATCTCGTTCGAACGAGATGGGATGTCACTCGAAGGAGTTCCTCAATTCATTTGAACGACATGTTTTTCGAAGCAGAGTTTAAATCCTATTTAAACAGTGTTTTCGTCATAATTTCGTAGGTGTGCATTCTGAAAAACTGTATTCGACCAGAAACTTGTTTTGCACATGTTTTCTAAGGTTTAAAAGTCTTAAACACACCCTTAGAGTTTGCAAAGATCCGAGTTATCATTCTTATATGTTTAAGTGATCTTGGTGCACCAAAGTTGTTTGTTCTACACATTGAACATCAAAGGGTTTTGCGGTGAAGAAAAGAGAAGGACTTCTTGTTCGACATCGTAGACGAATCAAAGCCATTCGGTGGACACTGAGACATACGTGGATGCGTGTGTTGTGGACAGGTATCGTGGAAGATGGAATTTTTGCATGGGCACCATTGAAGAACGGTTGAAGATCAGAAGGAATGTCAAGACCCGTGGGGATCGAGTCTTAGTGTAAGGTTAATCTATCTTTGTAAAACCATTGTTCATAGTGATTGTCTGGCTTTGGCCATCTAAGGTTGTTTTCCCGTTTTGGGTTTTTTTCTCATACATCTGGCGTTGTGAGTATTCTTTACTTTACTTTACTTTACTTGCTTTAATCTCTAGGTGCATGTTTAGGATTAATCAAGATAAAACTGGTTTAAAGTAAGAATTGGGTTTTCACAACTTGGTTTGGTGCACATTTAAAAGTTGGATTTTTTTCTGAGAAAAATTAATTTTGTTTAAAACACACATATCGAGCCATCACACTTTTCAAATTGGTATCAGAGCGGGTTACGCTAATTTATCGCATGATCCTGATTTTTTGAGGACTTACTTTCTGATACAATTTGTCTACTCACGTTTTCAAATTGGTATCAGAGCTAGAAAACATTTTTTTTTTGTTTTGTGATCCCGTGTGTTTTCAAAGATGAATTCTGGATATAATGAATTTTCTCGAACTCCTGTTTTTTATGGCACTAATTACACCTATTGGAAGATGAGAATGAGATGTGCTTTAAAATCTATTGATGAGCGTGTTTGGCTCGCAGTTGAGAAAGGTTGGACACCCCCTGTCACTATTGTAGGTGAGGTCACTAGTTTAAAGCATGTTGAGTCATGGACCGAAAGTGAACAAAAACTTGCATAATATAATTCTAAGGGTCTGCACGTTATTTCTTCACATGTCACACAGGAAGAATATAATAGAATTATAACTTGTAAAACATCAAAAGAGGCTTGGGATATTTTGGCACTCACTCACGAGGGCACTAGCACAGTTAAGGCGTCAAAACATCAAAATCTCACTACACAGTTTGAGACCATTAGGACGTTAGAGAGTGAGATCTTTGATGAGCTTTATGCTAGGTTGCCCAATATTGTCAACTTGTCATTTAACCTATGTGAGAAAATTCCCGACAACCGTGTCGTTACGAAAATCCTTAGGTCGTTGCCTAGTAGGTTTGATGCGAAAGTGACCATATTAAACTCCTTGGGTAGGTTAGAGTCAATGAAACTAGAATATATTGTAGGTGACTTACAAACCTATGAAATCGACATGATTACCTCCAAGCAAGTGCCTAAGAAAGAAAAGGGTATTTCTTTGAACACCCGTTAGGAGGAAATTAAAGTTTTCGATTCCGATTTCGATTTCGATTTTGAGGATGTTGCCTTGTTTGCAAAGAAATTTAAAAAATTTATTAAGTTTCAAAATCAATCGAAAGATGCCAAGAAATTTGAAAAATTCAAGAACAACAAAGTAGATCCCGCCTCTAAGGAGAAGTTTGAGAAGCCTAAGAGAGATGAGTCGAATAAGTGTTTTGGGTGTGAGGGGTACGGTCATAAGTTTAAGGAGTGTCCCACTAGAGTTAAGAAAGAGGGCAAGCAACCCATTGTCTATAATGCCACCTTAAGTGATAGTGATCCGGAAGAGGGAGAGAGTTCCCCTATTGATCGTAACTTTGTTGCGTTTATGGCATGTCATGTGATCGACGACGATTCTCATGTGCATGACATTTCCGAGGAGGTTTTGAATGTATCCCATGTTAGTGAGGGTGAAGAGAGAGACGAGGAGGAGGTAGATGTGAAAGATTTGCAAAATGCGTTTAATGAGTTTTATGACGAAACAGTGAAGGTAAAAAAGGCTAACTCAAAATTGCAATCTAAGTTGAATGAGCGTGACATAGAAAATAATGATAGTTTGATTGAGGATCTTAGTGCACGAGAGAATAAGTTTATGGAGAAATTAGAGTTTTTGGAGAAAGAGAGAGATAATCTTCGTGGTTTGATAGAATCCTTAAAAAATGAGATTTTAGAGTTTGAGGAGTCTAGGCGTTTGTTCGAGTCTAGAATTCATGAGTTAGAGGAGAGATTGAGAGACTTGTCTACAGTCAAGATTGATTTGGAGGCTAGGTCAGAGAAGTTATATAAGATCCTAGGCACCGTCCAAATTAAGGAAGATAGGGGAGGTATAGGTTTTGATGAGAGAGTTGTTCCCATTACCCTCGCACGTGTGAGAAACACTAGGATGGTTAGAAAAGGTCCACATAAAGGTAATCATTCCCACCACCGCTACACTTTCTCGTTTTGTGGTAGGAAAGGTCAGCTTAGACGTTATTGTTACGGCCTTAGACAAACTCCTAGGAAGTTTAAGAATAAAGTTGCACCGGTTACTCGAACCCCCATGCGTCGTTTTACACCTACTTGGGTTAGGAAATCGGATTTAGTGGCTTTAGGAATTAAACTTCATGATTCTCATTTGGGTGCACTTGATTCTTCCCATGCTAAATCTAAAGGATGATAGTGTTGCCATGTTTGTCATATACTAGTTTGCTTCATGATATATTCATTGCTAGTATTATAACATGTGTATCATTTTGTATTATAGTTTTCATTTGTTTGAGTCCTATTTAAGAAATACAAAAAGAATTTGTTTTTTGAGAAAACTTTTGAAAAAACAAAAAGATTTTGCTTTTATTTGAGTCAAAATATGAAACGCTAAAAAGATTTTCGATTTTTTGTTTTTGAGTTTACATGTTTGAGGTGTCATATTGGAGTGCTTGGACCCCCCCAATCGTTTTATTATCCATGTGGCTAGGACATTTGGTCATAATTATTGATTCTTAGAATGATCTTAAACATTGTTTATATGGGATTGTTTCGAAGTTGATATGCATTTTGATTCGACTTTGTATATATGCCAACATCGAACACATGCACGAGTTTATATGGATGTTTGACTTCTCTTGCATATTTCAATTTGGTGAGGCGTTCTTATCTCAATCTTGTCATCTATGCGTAAGTAAACTTAAAGAGAAGTGTGCATGTAAAAACCGTTTACCGTAAGGATTTAAAATTGGTAAAAATGATGAGTGATTTATGGGAAAGGGCTGCAAGAGTTCAAAATTAACTCGTTATGAAAGCCACCGTTTAAAAGAGCCCACAAGAAAATGCAATATGCTTAGAAAAGAGCCAATAAGATTTTTTCTAAGTTGAGAATGCTAGAAACCTCAAAAGAACTTGAAAAAGTATATATATATATATATATATATATATATATATATATATATATATATATATATATATATATGAGGGAGTTTGCTTGGAGAAAATTTAAACGGGTTTGCACAACAAATCCTAATGTTGAAACATTGCAATTTGATGCTATTGTTTGTAGAATCGTTACAAATTTGGATTTGTGTGCATGTGGTATGTTTAGTTCATTCAGCTCACATTTTAATTGTCATATGGCTATTATAAAGTTTGATGATTTATCGCTATCAATTAGAGCTTCTTGATCATTTCAATGTGTTGGAATTGTGACTCATTTATTTTAGATTAACTCCCATTCATTATATGTCCATGTTTGAGCACATCGGTACTATGTTTGCATGTAACTCGCATTTTAAGTTTTTATGAGTTTTTGCGTTTTGTGTTAAAAGCCTACCGTTTTGATTCTGTTAGGCCCTTCCGGAATAGTTTTGTGGAAATTGTTTCACTGGGCAATACTTTATATTATTTCTGGGAATCTGGAAAATTTTGGCAGGTCGCGCGAAGTCGTTCAAACGACAACTCATCTCATTCGAACGACATTTGTACTTCATTCGAGCGACTTCCTCATCTCATTTGAGCGAAGTCCCTGGCTCGTTCGAACGACGGGCTGGAAAAATGTCTTTTGATTGGTTTGCAGTCCACTGGTTTAATTTGATATATTTTTGGTACTATAGGAAGCATTTATGGACTGTTTGGTTTATATGCAGGTTCTTTTATGTTCCATATTGGTATTTTGCATATGAGTCCATTTATCACACCTGATTAATGTGCGACATTCTTTGTGTGATTCCTTGGTTTACTAGATACTGATTTATCATTGCTTGATCATATTTAGCTGGTTGTTTCATGATTATCTAGCGTTTTTCATTTCTCAAATTGGTATCAACTTGGTTCAAATTGGTTTCATATTCTCATGCTAGATATTTCAAATTGGTTTATCTTTTCACCGGATTGTCTATTCGAGACAAAAAGAGGGAGAAATGTATATGATGTAGGGGGAGATTTGTTGAGCGCTACTATTGATATCTGGATTTACATATTGTTTGATTATATTTGTTTCAAATTTCTATCAAATAATTGCTCACATGTTTCGAATGATTTGTTCTTATTAGAAATATAAATTGGTATCATTTGTTCCTCCATACTTCACTGGGTATCTGTTTGTCTGTTTCATGTGTGTAGGTATGCCTCAGCGATTCGAGATTTCAAGTCTACATCACATTCAGACAGTTCATGCTTGCTGGTGCTACATATTCTAGTCTGTGTCCTGTATTTTTGATTTTGGGTTTATGGGACGAGATTTAGGCGTCATACGGCTTGACGACACGATTAGGCATTTCACTGGTTTAGTTTTGTCCCGGAATAGTCAAAGGGGGAGATTTGTAAGGACATAAATTTCCATTGAGTCCCTGTATTGTTTTGACTTAATTTCATGAACAAAACTATGTTTGTAATATGTCATAGGGAGAATTTTATTTTGTCACGATCCCACTTGGTCTATGACGTATTGAAGAAATTGAAGACGTTGATCAAAGCTTCAAATAATTAAATCATGTCAAAGTTTAATTAGTGCAATTTTAATCGTCTTCAAAGTTAATTTCATTCCGAGATCACTCGGGTATGAATGCGTATAATTAATGGGGCTCGGAATTATTTTATAAAAGATAAGGATGTAATTTTTATAAAGAAGAATGTTTTTAAATGTTATGAAAGTGTTTTAAAGGTTTACACTACGTTTTATGATGATAATCTCTTAAAAGAGTTTGATTTTTTTAGATCTCTCTTTGGAATAGACGTTTTAAACAAAAAGTCAAAAAAAGTCAAACTTTCGCGTTGTCGTTCAAACGACATCCAATATCGTTCGAACGAGATGAGATGTCGCTCGAATGAGTTCCTCAAGTCATTCGAATGACACATTTTTCAAGGCGGCGTTTAAATCCAATTTAAATAGTATTTTCATCATAATTTCGTAGGTGTGCATTCTGGAAAACTGTATTCGACCAGAAACTTGTTTTTCACATGTTTTTTAAGGTTTAAAAGTCTTAAACACATCCTTAGAGTTTGCAAAGATATGAGTTATCATTCTTATATGTTTAAGTAATCTTGCTGCACCAAAGTTATTTGTTCTACACATTGAACATCAAAGGGTTTTGCGGTGAAGAAAATAGAAGGACTTCTTATTCGACATCGTAGACGAATCAAAGCCATTCGGTGGACACTGAGACATACGTGGATGCGTGTGTTGTGGATAGGTATTGTGGAAGATGGAATTTCTGCGTGGGCACTATTGAAGAACGGTTGAAGATCAGAAGGAGCGTCAAGACCCGTGGGGATCGAGTCTTAGTGTAAGGTTAATCTGTCTTTGTAAAACCATTGTTCATAGTGATTGTCTGGCTTGGGCCGTCCGAGGTTGTTTTCCCGTTTTGGGTTTTTTCCTCGTACATCCGGCATTGTGAGTATTATTTACTTTACTTTACTTATTTTAATCTCTAGATGCATATTTTGGATTAATCAAGATAACACTGGTTTAAAGTAAGAATTGGGTTTTCACAACTTGACTTGGTGCACATTTAAAAGTTGGATCTTTTTCTGAGAAAAATTGATTTTGTTTAAAACACACATATCGGGCCACTCACACTTTTCACCACTTAAGTCACATTCCATGAAACATGAGCAAAGACGAAACAATGGTATACATATTGATAAAGTTATGAACATTCAACAGTTGGAAATTCCTCATAAGAAATTTATAAATAAAACCAAGTAAACATGAAATTATACTTGTCAATGTATACACACATGAAACATGTACTCAAAATACCCTTTGAAAAGAGAAGATAACAATATTATTTCATGAGGTATCTAGTATGGCCTAAGATTATTGTCCTCTATACTCGACCATCCTATATTCCTAAATTGTATAAATAAAGGTGTCCAAACTTATCAATATGAAAACATATATAAATATACTTTCCATTACAAGTGACGGTGTAATTTTTCATGCTTCCTAGAGCAAGTTATGACCATGTCAAAAGCTTTACCAAAGTCAGGGCATACCGAATGAAATATACAAACAACAACTATGTACCAACTTCAAATCATCATTAAGGCCTAACCATAAGGAGATAAATTCTAATTTTTGCATATGATATGGATATATGTGTTTACTTTCATATCCAATTAGAATTTCTCAATTACATTAAGCACACAAAAAGATATACATGTTTGAATACAAGGGGTTTCAATACAAAGTAATATGGCTTATAAACACTACTTATCTCACATATGAACCAATACATATTGTCACAAAGGATAATGGAATTTTAATCAATAATTCACAATTTATAAACTTTGAAATAAGTATAATACAAGATTAAAATAATATTAACACATAATTTTACCTTGGAAACACCTTAGGAAATTTCTTTGAATTCTTTTCCTAGCTTTTCCTTGTAACCCTTCCTTCCTTAACTTCTACTTCCTCTTCGTCAAGATAAAAACACCTCAAACTGAACCTAGGGATTAATTTTTGAAGAAATAGTTTATAAGAAGAGTTTTAGGTCGGCCAAGGCTGCCTCCCATGCCAACTAATCAAATTAAAACATTTGGTTTACTAAAAGACAATTTACCACTTAAAGGGAATGGATAGATTTGCCCCTTGTTAATAAATTCGGCCTAACTTCTTACTCAGAAATCCATTTGATGCACCGTTTGTTGTTTAAAACCCTAACTCACTTGTATATAACTATCTAGTTTTTACCTCAAGTCAATTGTTACGTTATAAAGGTCAAAACTAGTCTTAAATCGGAACTTTTCTACCGAAATTAACATAATTTTATGTTTATACATAACTCGACATTTCACGATTAATGAAAGTAGGATTAGACTAAACGTAAATCACTTAACATTAGATATAATAATAACACATTATTCATATCAAATAAGATAATCATGATTTAAATATAATTTATCATAATTATATCCGGGTTGACACAACTTCCCCCCTTAGAAAATTTTATCCCCGAAATTTAATATAAGGTCACTTACCAAACAAATGGGGATACCGTTTCTTCATGCTGTGCTCCGTTTCCCAAGTTGCTTCTTTAATTCTCTCATCCACATAACTTTAACCAAGGGAATAGCTTTATTTCTCAATACTTGCTCATTACGATCAATAATTTCCATTTGTTCCTCGAAGTATGACAAGTCTTCCTTTAGTTCAATTGGTTGAGTTTTCAACTGATGAGATGGATCCGCCAAATACTTATGAAGCATCGATACGTGAAACACATCATGTAAACGAGATAACTCTGGAGGTAATGCTAATCTATATGCCAGGGTCCCAATTCTTTCCAGCACTTCATATGGTCCAATGTATCTTGGACTTAGTTTCCCCTTTTTCCCAAATCTCATGACGCCTTTTCATGGTGAAATACATAGGAGTACAAAATCTCCCTTCTGAAATTACAATGGATACTTTCCTTTATCTGCATAAAATTTATATCTGCTTTGCGCTATCTTTATCCGTTCTCGAATCATTTCAATCTTTTCTGTTGTCATATTTATCAATTCAGGACCCAAAATTTTCCTTTCACCTACTTCATCCCAACACAAAGGTGTTCTATATCTCCTCCCATATAAATATTCATACGGATCCATACCAATGGTGGACTGATAAATATTATTATATAAGAATTCCATCAATGGCAAATGATCATCCCAACTACCTTTTAATTCAAATACATAAGCTTTTAACATGTCTTCTAATATTTGAATCGTTCTTTTTGATTGCCCATCGGTTTGTGGATGAAATATAGTGCTGAACTTCAAACTTGTGTCCACGGCATTCTGTAGACGAGGCCAAAACTTAGAAGTGAACGTTGGATCTCTATCTGAAACAATTGTCATAGGTGCCCCCATGTAAACAGATAATCTCATCAACGTACATACGTGCATACTTATCAACAGTGTAGGTGGTCTTAACTGGAAGAAAATGGGTCGACTTCATCAATCGATCTATAATTATCCAAATAGAATCATGCCCATTTGGTGACCGTGGTAATCCTGTAACAAAATCCATCGTTATATGATCCCACTTCCATTCCGGAATAGGCAATGACTGCAATAATACTATCGGCTTCTGATGCTCCACTTTCACTTGCTGATATACTAAACATTTAGCTACAAATTCTACAATCTCACGTTTCATATTGTTCCACCAGTAATACTCTTTCAAATCTCTGTACATTTTGGTACCTCCTGTATTCATAGAATAAATATAACTATGTGCCTCTTCTAATATATCCTTCTTTAAGGATGGATCAGTCGGTACACAAATTCTATTTTTATAACACAATGATTCATCATTCTTAATCTCAAAGTCACTCTCTTTACCATCCTAAACTTCTTGTTTCTTCTTCTCAAGGAATGGATCATTGATTCTGTAAATTTCGTATGCGTTCGTCCAATAAAGGTCTCACTGTGACATATGTTAATAATCCTTCCCTTTTTAAAAACTTTAATTCAATCCCCGTCGATGCCAAGTCAAGAATATTTCCAACATGGGCACACCGTATGCAACCAAGAATCCCTGATGATTTTTTACTCAAATCATCTGCTACGACATTGGCCTTTCCAGGATGATGATGGATGATAAAGTCATAGTCTTTAATCAGCTCTATCCACCACCTCTAACTCAAATTCAATTCTCTTTGTGTAAACAAGTATTTCAAACTTTGATGATCCATACATATCTCATATGTTTCTACATACAAGTAATGTCGCCACAACTTTAAAGCAAAAACAATGACAATTAGCTCCAAATCGTGTGTAGGGTAGTTTCGTTCATGCATCTTTAATTGTATGGAGTCATATATTATTACCTTCCCATTCTGCATAAGAACACATCTTAACCCCTAAAATAAAACATCTGTATAAATTACGAAAGACTCATTCGCACACGAAATAGTAAGTATAGGAGCTGAAAACCAATCGCTTCTTTAATTCTTTAAAACTCCTTTCGCATTCTTCATCCTACACAAACTTCACTTCTTTACGAGTCAACTTTGTTAGTGGTAACGCTATTGCTGAAAATCCCTTAATGAATCTGCGATAGTAACCTGCCAATCCTAGAAAAATCATAATTTCTGTCACATTCGTAGGACTTTCCCACTCAACGATTGCTTCTACCTTCTTTGGATCAACATATATCCCATTTCCTGAGACAACATGCCCTAAAAACACAATTTCATTCAACTAAAACTCACACTTGCTATATTTAGCAAATAATTTCTTCACTCTCAAAATTTGTAATACAAGCCTTAAATGTTTTTTATGTTCCTCCATGTTACGCGAGTAAATCAACACATCATATATGAATACAATCACAAATGAATCAATGAAAGGGTGGAATACCCATTTCATCAAATCTATGAAAACTGCTGGAGCATTAATTAATCCAAATGGCATCACCAAAAACTCATAATGCCCATATCGAGTCTGAAAAGATGTTTTGGAAATATCACCATCCTTCACTTTCAGTTGGTGGTAACCCAATCTCAAATCAATCTTAGAAAATACTGTGGCCCCTTGTAATTAATCAAACAAATCATCGATAAGAGGTAGAGGTTACTTATTTCTAATGGTCACCTTATTCAATTGTCGATAATCAATACATAATTGCATTGTCCCATCTTTCTTTTTCATAAATAACACCGTGGCTCCCCATGACAAAACACTAGGCCAAATGAAACCTCTGCCTATTAGATCTGGTAATTACACTTTTAATTCTTTCAACTCCACTAGATGGAGGAAGGGGAATTGGACCAGTACCTGGAATTAATTCAATGGAAAACTCTACTTCCCTATCGGGTGGCAATCCTGGCAATTCTTCTGGAAAGACATCACAAAATTCTCTAACTACTAGTATATCTTCAACTTTAAGTGCCTCCTTACTAGCATCAATAATATAATCTAAATACCTTTTACAACCTTTACTCAATAACTTTCTGCTCTTAATTGATGAGACAAAACAATTAGGAACAACGTTCCTTTCTCTTATAAACTGGAACTCAGGTTCACCTAGAAGATGAAATGTAACTTCCTTTCGGAAATAATCAATCGAAGGATGATACAACGATAACCAATCCATCCCCAATATAATATCAAAATCTCGAATGGCCAATGGTATCAAGTCAGCATAGAAATCTCGCTCACCCATTCGTAAGACACAATTTTTATAAACTTTCTCCACCATAATTACACATTCCATTGGGGTTGAAATATATAAGGCACAATTGATAAATGAACATGGTCTACCCAAATATGTAACAATATGTAATGCCACAAATGAATGCGTAGATTCAGGATCAATGAGTGCATATAAATCTTTGTTTGAGATAGGAAGTTTAACTATAACCTCTTTCGGTGTAGCATGGGCATCTTGCAGCGTCATCGTAAACACTCTTCCTCCTGCCCTCGATCAAGTTTCTTATTCTGTACCTCTTCCCCTCGTGGTACTACCTGGAGAGGATCCTTTATGCAGCCCCACACTACTGACTGAAACTGCTCTTGATAACATTGAATAATTCTTTCTCAGATGGCCTTTTTGATGACAATTAAAACATTATGTATTCAGTAACTTTGGGCAATTTCTCTTTATATGACCCGATATCCCACAAAAGAAACAAACATTCAGATCTCCTTATGCTGAAACTCTTGAGCGTCTCCCACTACTAGTTTCACCCTTTTGCAAACTACCTCCCATACCTCTACCATGCTGAAATTTTTTTCCCTCCAAGTCTCGAATATTCTGTACAACTATCTTTTTGATAATTTGGATCGAATTTTCTTCTCTTTACACCTCGTTCTCAATTCCCTCTTGCTTCATTCACATCCTTTTCTACCAACATGGCTTTGTTCACTAAGGCTGAATAATTAATAGTCTTTAAAGACGACAATCGTGATTTAATAACTAACTCAAGTCCATCGAGAAATCGGCTACACATGTCTTCCTCGTTTTGTATAAACCTCCAATCAAACCTAGATAAGGCTGTAAGTTTAGCTTCGTATTCTTTAACAGCCATGCTTCCCTGATTCAACATGAAATATTCTTTCTCCTTTTGTTTTCGATACATTGGGGGAAAATACTTGTTATACAAAGTTTTGACAAAATCATCCCATGAGATCACATTTCCACCTCCTGGAGTAATCAGCAAATGTTTTGTGGCATCCCACCAATACTTATCTTCTCCTTTCAGCATATACGTTGCCAAGGTCACCTGTTGATTTTCAGGCATTCTGATTACCCTAAATATAAGTTCAATCTCTTTAACCCATACTTCTAGCCCTACTGGATCAATCACTCCTTCAAACGATGGTGGATTCATCTTAATAAATTTCTCATCTGAAGTACTCCTTTCTTCCCTGTGTATCACCTCCTCAGCCCTAGACAATGCTTGTTCCTCTAGTTGCCTGGCCTGTTGTTCTTCCATCTGAGCCATAAATCTAGCTTGCTGCTCTGCCATTAAAGTCATAGCACTTGCCATTTTTTGCATGTTTGTCAATTGTTCTGGGTCGGGTTCTACATTTCCATGAACAGGTTGCATAACCTCCGCTTCTGATGGCATATTTAAAGCCTCATCTTCTATTCTTACATTAAAATTCCCTCATTCCATTCTTTTATATCTTAAATGAATCAAAGATATAACAACATGCATACATACATATCTTTTCTAACATAATCGTTAGTACCAAACATAACATATTTCTTACATTCACTACCAAATCTAGACTCTTCTAACAACAGAACCTTTAAAACCTAGGCTCTCATACCAAAAGCTGACACACCCTAACCCAGTTACATATAATTAAGTTTTAAAGTCAAAGTGAGCCAAACCATAATTAATTTAACCAAACCATAGACATGAGTTTTTATTTCAGAATGATCAATGTAAATCCATACAACTAAAAACTTTTTACAACATTAAAGTAGTTATGTATTTACAAACTTCTTGAAGGATAAGTTAACTTAATTACATCATTTACATTTACACAAAATCATCATTTCACTCATTCCTAGCTAACCCAACCCAACCTCCTAGATTTGGCAATGACATCACGTTACCTAAAAAACATAAACATAGGAACCGTGAGCAAAATAGCCTAGTGAATGCATCACTATTATACTACTGCATAAATTTAAATTCAATAAATCATGTCCATATAATTATGTATTAACTTATCCGTCTCATTCATAATCAATGACAAAACTTTTCGAATCATGATTCACGTATCATGTCTGTAATAGACAATTCTCCCCCATTCCTGGTCGAGGAGTAACCCCTTGTCATTAATAGACAAATCTCCCCCATTTCGGGTCGTGGAGTCACCTCCCATTTCGGTAAACTGAAATGAACAATTTCATATTCATTATAGTCTGATCATATCAATAACATGATACACATATCTCTTTCCAGTGAGTATGCTCACCTTGGGTTGTTAACTATGTATTTATGTTTCCTTCGAGTGGAGCTGAACTGGATGTATTAGACCTCACACCTGCCAATCCAACTTAATCAGTATTGAATCCCAATCATAAATATTATCCTAACATAGTTATATAACTTTCAATGAAAATACAACAACAATATAATTTCACTTAAGTCACATTCCATGAAACATGAGTAAAGATGAAACAATGGTATACATGTTGATAAAGTTATGAATATTAAACCTTAGGAAATACCTCATAATAAATTTATAACTAAAACCAAGTAAACATGAAAGTATACTTCTCAATGTATATACACATGAAATATGTACTCAAAATACCCTTTGGAAAGAGAAGATAACAATATTCATTCATGGGGTATCCAGTATGGCCTCAAATTATTATCCTCTATACTCAACCATCTTATATTTCGAAATTATATAAATACAGGTGTCTAGACTTATCAATATGAAAACATATATAAATATAATTTCCATTATAAGTGGCGGTGTAATTTTCCAGCTTTCTAGAGAAAGTTATGACCATTTCTTTACAACACAAGAAATCTGCCCTACAAGCTCCTCTATTGTTCCTTCAAATTCCAAGAATTTTCATAATTTTTTCCATCATAACTTTTCCTGATTTTCCACCCATTTTTAGTAAACATACTGAATAGTAAAGAACTAAAGTTTCATAATTTTTTGACTTCATTTGCCATGTCAAAAGCTTGACCAAATCAGGGCATACCGAAATGAAATATACAAACAGCAACTATGTGCCAACTTGAAATCATCATTAAGGCCTAACCACAAGGAGATTAATTCTAATTTTCGGACATGATATGAATATATGATCTAATTTCATATCCAATTAGAAGTACTTAATTAATGTAAGCACATAAAAAGATATGCATGTTAGAATACAAGGGGTTTCAATACAAAGCAATATGGCCTATAAACACTACTTATCTCACATATGAACCAATACATATTATCATAAAGGATAATGGAATTTTAATCAATAATTCACGATTTATATACTTTGAAATAATTAGAATACAAGATTAAAATAATATTAACCCATAATTTACCTTGGAAACACCTTAACAATTTTCTTGGAATTCTTTTCCTAGCTTTTCCTTGTAACCCTTCCTTCCTTAACTTTTACTTCCTCTTCCTCAGGCTAAAAACACCTCAAACTGAACTTAGGGCTTAATTTTCTAAAGAAATAGTTTATAAGAAGAGTTTTAGGTCGGCCAAGGCTGCCTCCCATGCCAACCAATCAAATTAAAATACTTGGTTTACTAAAAGATAATTTACCACTTAAAGGGAATGGACAGATTTGCCCCTTGTTTGTAAATTCGGCCTAACTTCTTACTCGGACATTCGTTTGATGCGATGTCTTTTGTGTTACAACCCTAACTCACCTATATACAACTATCTAGTTTTTACCTGAACT